>OW028598.1:0-10000000 GCA_932294275.1 Chloroclysta siterata
CCTAACCTAACCTAACCTAACCTAACCTAACCTAACCTAACCTAACCTAACCTAACCTAACCTAACCTAACCTAACCTAACCTAACCTAACCTAACCTAACCTAACCTAACCTAACCTAACCTAACCTAACCTAACCTAACCTAACCTAACCTAACCTAACCTAACCTAACCTAACCTAACCTAACCTAACCTAACCTAACCTAACCTAACCTAACCTAACCTAACCTAACCTAACCTAACCTAACCTAACCTAACCTAACCTAACCTAACCTAACCTAACCTAACCTAACCTAACCTAACCTAACCTAACCTAACCTAACCTAACCTAACCTAACCTAACCTAACCTAACCTAACCTAACCTAACCTAACCTAACCTAACCTAACCTAACCTAACCTAACCTAACCTAACCTAACCTAACCTAACCTAACCTAACCTAACCTAACCTAACCTAACCTAACCTAACCTAACCTAACCTAACCTAACCTAACCTAACCTAACCTAACCTAACCTAACCTAACCTAACCTAACCTAACCTAACCTAACCTAACCTAACCTAACCTAACCTAACCTAACCTAACCTAACCTAACCTAACCTAACCTAACCTAACCTAACCTAACCTAACCTAACCTAACCTAACCTAACCTAACCTAACCTAACCTAACCTAACCTAACCTAACCTAACCTAACCTAACCTAACCTAACCTAACCTAACCTAACCTAACCTAACCTAACCTAACCTAACCTAACCTAACCTAACCTAACCTAACCTAACCTAACCTAACCTAACCTAACCTAACCTAACCTAACCTAACCTAACCTAACCTAACCTAACCTAACCTAACCTAACCTAACCTAACCTAACCTAACCTAACCTAACCTAACCTAACCTAACCTAACCTAACCTAACCTAACCTAACCTAACCTAACCTAACCTAACCTAACCTAACCTAACCTAACCTAACCTAACCTAACCTAACCTAACCTAACCTAACCTAACCTAACCTAACCTAACCTAACCTAACCTAACCTAACCTAACCTAACCTAACCTAACCTAACCTAACCTAACCTAACCTAACCTAACCTAACCTAACCTAACCTAACCTAACCTAACCTAACCTAACCTAACCTAACCTAACCTAACCTAACCTAACCTAACCTAACCTAACCTAACCTAACCTAACCTAACCTAACCTAACCTAACCTAACCTAACCTAACCTAACCTAACCTAACCTAACCTAACCTAACCTAACCTAACCTAACCTAACCTAACCTAACCTAACCTAACCTAACCTAACCTAACCTAACCTAACCTAACCTAACCTAACCTAACCTAACCTAACCTAACCTAACCTAACCTAACCTAACCTAACCTAACCTAACCTAACCTAACCTAACCTAACCTAACCTAACCTAACCTAACCTAACCTAACCTAACCTAACCTAACCTAACCTAACCTAACCTAACCTAACCTAACCTAACCTAACCTAACCTAACCTAACCTAACCTAACCTAACCTAACCTAACCTAACCTAACCTAACCTAACCTAACCTAACCTAACCTAACCTAACCTAACCTAACCTAACCTAACCTAACCTAACCTAACCTAACCTAACCTAACCTAACCTAACCTAACCTAACCTAACCTAACCTAACCTAACCTAACCTAACCTAACCTAACCTAACCTAACCTAACCTAACCTAACCTAACCTAACCTAACCTAACCTAACCTAACCTAACCTAACCTAACCTAACCTAACCTAACCTAACCTAACCTAACCTAACCTAACCTAACCTAACCTAACCTAACCTAACCTAACCTAACCTAACCTAACCTAACCTAACCTAACCTAACCTAACCTAACCTAACCTAACCTAACCTAACCTAACCTAACCTAACCTAACCTAACCTAACCATAACCTAACCTAACCTAACCTAACCTAACCTAACCTAACCTAACCTAACCTAACCTAACCTAACCTAACCTAACCTAACCTAACCTAACCTAACCTAACCTAACCTAACCTAACCTAACCTAACCTAACCTAACCTAACCTAACCTAACCTAACCTAACCTAACCTAACCTAACCTAACCTAACCTAACCTAACCTAACCTAACCTAACCTAACCTAACCTAACCTAACCTAACCTAACCTAACCTAACCTAACCTAACCTAACCTAACCTAACCTAACCTAACCTAACCTAACCTAACCTAACCTAACCTAACCTAACCTAACCTAACCTAACCTAACCTAACCTAACCTAACCTAACCTAACCTAACCTAACCTAACCTAACCTAACCTAACCTAACCTAACCTAACCTAACCTAACCTAACCTAACCTAACCTAACCTAACCTAACCTAACCTAACCTAACCTAACCTAACCTAACCTAACCTAACCTAACCTAACCTAACCTAACCTAACCTAACCTAACCTAACCTAACCTAACCTAACCTAACCTAACCTAACCTAACCTAACCTAACCTAACCTAACCTAACCTAACCTAACCTAACCTAACCTAACCTAACCTAACCTAACCTAACCTAACCTAACCTAACCTAACCTAACCTAACCTAACCTAACCTAACCTAACCTAACCTAACCTAACCTAACCTAACCTAACCTAACCTAACCTAACCTAACCTAACCTAACCTAACCTAACCTAACCTAACCTAACCTAACCTAACCTAACCTAACCTAACCTAACCTAACCTAACCTAACCTAACCTAACCTAACCTAACCTAACCTAACCTAACCTAACCTAACCTAACCTAACCTAACCTAACCTAACCTAACCTAACCTAACCTAACCTAACCTAACCTAACCTAACCTAACCTAACCTAACCTAACCTAACCTAACCTAACCTAACCTAACCTAACCTAACCTAACCTAACCTAACCTAACCTAACCTAACCTAACCTAACCTAACCTAACCTAACCTAACCTAACCTAACCTAACCTAACCTAACCTAACCTAACCTAACCTAACCTAACCTAACCTAACCTAACCTAACCTAACCTAACCTAACCTAACCTAACCTAACCTAACCTAACCTAACCTAACCTAACCTAACCTAACCTAACCTAACCTAACCTAACCTAACCTAACCTAACCTAACCTAACCTAACCTAACCTAACCTAACCTAACCTAACCTAACCTAACCTAACCTAACCTAACCTAACCTAACCTAACCTAACCTAACCTAACCTAACCTAACCTAACCTAACCTAACCTAACCTAACCTAACCTAACCTAACCTAACCTAACCTAACCTAACCTAACCTAACCTAACCTAACCTAACCTAACCTAACCTAACCTAACCTAACCTAACCTAACCTAACCTAACCTAACCTAACCTAACCTAACCTAACCTAACCTAACCTAACCTAACCTAACCTAACCTAACCTAACCTAACCTAACCTAACCTAACCTAACCTAACCTAACCTAACCTAACCTAACCTAACCTAACCTAACCTAACCTAACCTAACCTAACCTAACCTAACCTAACCTAACCTAACCTAACCTAACCTAACCTAACCTAACCTAACCTAACCTAACCTAACCTAACCTAACCTAACCTAACCTAACCTAACCTAACCTAACCTAACCTAACCTAACCTAACCTAACCTAACCTAACCTAACCTAACCTAACCTAACCTAACCTAACCTAACCTAACCTAACCTAACCTAACCTAACCTAACCTAACCTAACCTAACCTAACCTAACCTAACCTAACCTAACCTAACCTAACCTAACCTAACCTAACCTAACCTAACCTAACCTAACCTAACCTAACCTAACCTAACCTAACCTAACCTAACCTAACCTAACCTAACCTAACCTAACCTAACCTAACCTAACCTAACCTAACCTAACCTAACCTAACCTAACCTAACCTAACCTAACCTAACCTAACCTAACCTAACCTAACCTAACCTAACCTAACCTAACCTAACCTAACCTAACCTAACCTAACCTAACCTAACCTAACCTAACCTAACCTAACCTAACCTAACCTAACCTAACCTAACCTAACCTAACCTAACCTAACCTAACCTAACCTAACCTAACCTAACCTAACCTAACCTAACCTAACCTAACCTAACCTAACCTAACCTAACCTAACCTAACCTAACCTAACCTAACCTAACCTAACCTAACCTAACCTAACCTAACCTAACCTAACCTAACCTAACCTAACCTAACCTAACCTAACCTAACCTAACCTAACCTAACCTAACCTAACCTAACCTAACCTAACCTAACCTAACCTAACCTAACCTAACCTAACCTAACCTAACCTAACCTAACCTAACCTAACCTAACCTAACCTAACCTAACCTAACCTAACCTAACCTAACCTAACCTAACCTAACCTAACCTAACCTAACCTAACCTAACCTAACCTAACCTAACCTAACCTAACCTAACCTAACCTAACCTAACCTAACCTAACCTAACCTAACCTAACCTAACCTAACCTAACCTAACCTAACCTAACCTAACCTAACCTAACCTAACCTAACCTAACCTAACCTAACCTAACCTAACCTAACCTAACCTAACCTAACCTAACCTAACCTAACCTAACCTAACCTAACCTAACCTAACCTAACCTAACCTAACCTAACCTAACCTAACCTAACCTAACCTAACCTAACCTAACCTAACCTAACCTAACCTAACCTAACCTAACCTAACCTAACCTAACCTAACCTAACCTAACCTAACCTAACCTAACCTAACCTAACCTAACCTAACCTAACCTAACCTAACCTAACCTAACCTAACCTAACCTAACCTAACCTAACCTAACCTAACCTAACCTAACCTAACCTAACCTAACCTAACCTAACCTAACCTAACCTAACCTAACCTAACCTAACCTAACCTAACCTAACCTAACCTAACCTAACCTAACCTAACCTAACCTAACCTAACCTAACCTAACCTAACCTAACCTAACCTAACCTAACCTAACCTAACCTAACCTAACCTAACCTAACCTAACCTAACCTAACCTAACCTAACCTAACCTAACCTAACCTAACCTAACCTAACCTAACCTAACCTAACCTAACCTAACCTAACCTAACCTAACCTAACCTAACCTAACCTAACCTAACCTAACCTAACCTAACCTAACCTAACCTAACCTAACCTAACCTAACCTAACCTAACCTAACCTAACCTAACCTAACCTAACCTAACCTAACCTAACCTAACCTAACCTAACCTAACCTAACCTAACCTAACCTAACCTAACCTAACCTAACCTAACCTAACCTAACCTAACCTAACCTAACCTAACCTAACCTAACCTAACCTAACCTAACCTAACCTAACCTAACCTAACCTAACCTAACCTAACCTAACCTAACCTAACCTAACCTAACCTAACCTAACCTAACCTAACCTAACCTAACCTAACCTAACCTAACCTAACCTAACCTAACCTAACCTAACCTAACCTAACCTAACCTAACCTAACCTAACCTAACCTAACCTAACCTAACCTAACCTAACCTAACCTAACCTAACCTAACCTAACCTAACCTAACCTAACCTAACCTAACCTAACCTAACCTAACCTAACCTAACCTAACCTAACCTAACCTAACCTAACCTAACCTAACCTAACCTAACCTAACCTAACCTAACCTAACCTAACCTAACCTAACCTAACCTAACCTAACCTAACCTAACCTAACCTAACCTAACCTAACCTAACCTAACCTAACCTAACCTAACCTAACCTAACCTAACCTAACCTAACCTAACCTAACCTAACCTAACCTAACCTAACCTAACCTAACCTAACCTAACCTAACCTAACCTAACCTAACCTAACCTAACCTAACCTAACCTAACCTAACCTAACCTAACCTAACCTAACCTAACCTAACCTAACCTAACCTAACCTAACCTAACCTAACCTAACCTAACCTAACCTAACCTAACCTAACCTAACCTAACCTAACCTAACCTAACCTAACCTAACCTAACCTAACCTAACCTAACCTAACCTAACCTAACCTAACCTAACCTAACCTAACCTAACCTAACCTAACCTAACCTAACCTAACCTAACCTAACCTAACCTAACCTAACCTAACCTAACCTAACCTAACCTAACCTAACCTAACCTAACCTAACCTAACCTAACCTAACCTAACCTAACCTAACCTAACCTAACCTAACCTAACCTAACCTAACCTAACCTAACCTAACCTAACCTAACCTAACCTAACCTAACCTAACCTAACCTAACCTAACCTAACCTAACCTAACCTAACCTAACCTAACCTAACCTAACCTAACCTAACCTAACCTAACCTAACCTAACCTAACCTAACCTAACCTAACCTAACCTAACCTAACCTAACCTAACCTAACCTAACCTAACCTAACCTAACCTAACCTAACCTAACCTAACCTAACCTAACCTAACCTAACCTAACCTAACCTAACCTAACCTAACCTAACCTAACCTAACCTAACCTAACCTAACCTAACCTAACCTAACCTAACCTAACCTAACCTAACCTAACCTAACCTAACCTAACCTAACCTAACCTAACCTAACCTAACCTAACCTAACCTAACCTAACCTAACCTAACCTAACCTAACCTAACCTAACCTAACCTAACCTAACCTAACCTAACCTAACCTAACCTAACCTAACCTAACCTAACCTAACCTAACCTAACCTAACCTAACCTAACCTAACCTAACCTAACCTAACCTAACCTAACCTAACCTAACCTAACCTAACCTAACCTAACCTAACCTAACCTAACCTAACCTAACCTAACCTAACCTAACCTAACCTAACCTAACCTAACCTAACCTAACCTAACCTAACCTAACCTAACCTAACCTAACCTAACCTAACCTAACCTAACCTAACCTAACCTAACCTAACCTAACCTAACCTAACCTAACCTAACCTAACCTAACCTAACCTAACCTAACCTAACCTAACCTAACCTAACCTAACCTAACCTAACCTAACCTAACCTAACCTAACCTAACCTAACCTAACCTAACCTAACCTAACCTAACCTAACCTAACCTAACCTAACCTAACCTAACCTAACCTAACCTAACCTAACCTAACCTAACCTAACCTAACCTAACCTAACCTAACCTAACCTAACCTAACCTAACCTAACCTAACCTAACCTAACCTAACCTAACCTAACCTAACCTAACCTAACCTAACCTAACCTAACCTAACCTAACCTAACCTAACCTAACCTAACCTAACCTAACCTAACCTAACCTAACCTAACCTAACCTAACCTAACCTAACCTAACCTAACCTAACCTAACCTAACCTAACCTAACCTAACCTAACCTAACCTAACCTAACCTAACCTAACCTAACCTAACCTAACCTAACCTAACCTAACCTAACCTAACCTAACCTAACCTAACCTAACCTAACCTAACCTAACCTAACCTAACCTAACCTAACCTAACCTAACCTAACCTAACCTAACCTAACCTAACCTAACCTAACCTAACCTAACCTAACCTAACCTAACCTAACCTAACCTAACCTAACCTAACCTAACCTAACCTAACCTAACCTAACCTAACCTAACCTAACCTAACCTAACCTAACCTAACCTAACCTAACCTAACCTAACCTAACCTAACCTAACCTAACCTAACCTAACCTAACCTAACCTAACCTAACCTAACCTAACCTAACCTAACCTAACCTAACCTAACCTAACCTAACCTAACCTAACCTAACCTAACCTAACCTAACCTAACCTAACCTAACCTAACCTAACCTAACCTAACCTAACCTAACCTAACCTAACCTAACCTAACCTAACCTAACCTAACCTAACCTAACCTAACCTAACCTAACCTAACCTAACCTAACCTAACCTAACCTAACCTAACCTAACCTAACCTAACCTAACCTAACCTAACCTAACCTAACCTAACCTAACCTAACCTAACCTAACCTAACCTAACCTAACCTAACCTAACCTAACCTAACCTAACCTAACCTAACCTAACCTAACCTAACCTAACCTAACCTAACCTAACCTAACCTAACCTAACCTAACCTAACCTAACCTAACCTAACCTAACCTAACCTAACCTAACCTAACCTAACCTAACCTAACCTAACCTAACCTAACCTAACCTAACCTAACCTAACCTAACCTAACCTAACCTAACCTAACCTAACCTAACCTAACCTAACCTAACCTAACCTAACCTAACCTAACCTAACCTAACCTAACCTAACCTAACCTAACCTAACCTAACCTAACCTAACCTAACCTAACCTAACCTAACCTAACCTAACCTAACCTAACCTAACCTAACCTAACCTAACCTAACCTAACCTAACCTAACCTAACCTAACCTAACCTAACCTAACCTAACCTAACCTAACCTAACCTAACCTAACCTAACCTAACCTAACCTAACCTAACCTAACCTAACCTAACCTAACCTAACCTAACCTAACCTAACCTAACCTAACCTAACCTAACCTAACCTAACCTAACCTAACCTAACCTAACCTAACCTAACCTAACCTAACCTAACCTAACCTAACCTAACCTAACCTAACCTAACCTAACCTAACCTAACCTAACCTAACCTAACCTAACCTAACCTAACCTAACCTAACCTAACCTAACCTAACCTAACCTAACCTAACCTAACCTAACCTAACCTAACCTAACCTAACCTAACCTAACCTAACCTAACCTAACCTAACCTAACCTAACCTAACCTAACCTAACCTAACCTAACCTAACCTAACCTAACCTAACCTAACCTAACCTAACCTAACCTAACCTAACCTAACCTAACCTAACCTAACCTAACCTAACCTAACCTAACCTAACCTAACCTAACCTAACCTAACCTAACCTAACCTAACCTAACCTAACCTAACCTAACCTAACCTAACCTAACCTAACCTAACCTAACCTAACCTAACCTAACCTAACCTAACCTAACCTAACCTAACCTAACCTAACCTAACCTAACCTAACCTAACCTAACCTAACCTAACCTAACCTAACCTAACCTAACCTAACCTAACCTAACCTAACCTAACCTAACCTAACCTAACCTAACCTAACCTAACCTAACCTAACCTAACCTAACCTAACCTAACCTAACCTAACCTAACCTAACCTAACCTAACCTAACCTAACCTAACCTAACCTAACCTAACCTAACCTAACCTAACCTAACCTAACCTAACCTAACCTAACCTAACCTAACCTAACCTAACCTAACCTAACCTAACCTAACCTAACCTAACCTAACCTAACCTAACCTAACCTAACCTAACCTAACCTAACCTAACCTAACCTAACCTAACCTAACCTAACCTAACCTAACCTAACCTAACCTAACCTAACCTAACCTAACCTAACCTAACCTAACCTAACCTAACCTAACCTAACCTAACCTAACCTAACCTAACCTAACCTAACCTAACCTAACCTAACCTAACCTAACCTAACCTAACCTAACCTAACCTAACCTAACCTAACCTAACCTAACCTAACCTAACCTAACCTAACCTAACCTAACCTAACCTAACCTAACCTAACCTAACCTAACCTAACCTAACCTAACCTAACCTAACCTAACCTAACCTAACCTAACCTAACCTAACCTAACCTAACCTAACCTAACCTAACCTAACCTAACCTAACCTAACCTAACCTAACCTAACCTAACCTAACCTAACCTAACCTAACCTAACCTAACCTAACCTAACCTAACCTAACCTAACCTAACCTAACCTAACCTAACCTAACCTAACCTAACCTAACCTAACCTAACCTAACCTAACCTAACCGACAAAATTTGAAATTCAAATATTGACCAAATATCGCGTGCGATACACCAAATTAAGCGTCTCGACGTCCATTGTGCGTATATATATTGTAACGAGGCACGGTCGACACTAAACTTTTGACTTTTCGACAATTTTCATTTTTTGTCAAAACTTAGAAAATTTTAATACCCATTTCGGCTTTAATTAATTATTTATTCCAAATTTTTAGATTCTGTTTGCTAGGATAGTTGCAGTTCATCGCATCTGATAACCGTCAATTGCAAACTTTCGTTTTCGGTAGGAAAAAGCCAAAGTTTTGACCGTTTGTTCCCGAAAACGAGCTTTTGTCTACGGAAAAATCGGAAAATATTTTTTCTTGACTCGAGCTTAAAGTGAATATAGCCGCGCAATACACCATCAGAAGCGGCTCGCGACGCCCTATCCGTAGAGCACGCGAACGTATTCATTAGTCAGAAGGAATATCGAAAAACTGCGATTTTCCATCAAAATTTATCAAATTTTGTTAATTTTCGGGTGTTTTTAGGCATTTTCTCAAATTTTCTCCACCATCTTGCTGGTTTCTGCACTTCCCGTGGCTGCTCCATCCTCGCCCGGCGTAACTGCACGCATCTGAAACAGAAAAAACACTGATTAGCGCCAAAATTTGAAAAAATTCGCCCGCCCACCCTCCCATTGTGTCGTTAGACACGTAAGAAAAGTTGACTTTTAGGAGGGAAATCACCCATAACTCCTAAAATAAGCCGAATTTTTAAACGGGGTTTTGGACTACGTACTCGTACGGTGACAAGGCTGTTGCCTCTAGTCATAGTTTTAAGTTTTATTTAGTCTTTTACATTTTGACATTGACTTAACGGTCTTTTGCCGTTAAGTCAAATTATTTACCCGAAAACAGGAAAATCTGCCTGTTTTCGAAGCTTTCGACCAAAGTTCTTTTTAGGAACATATATATAAGTTAGGTTAGGTATAGATTAAATAGATTTTAAATATATAATTTGCTCAATTTTACAATTTATTTTTACAATTTTACTTTTATATTTTATTTAATCTTAGTTAGGTTTTTTAATAGTTTTAATATTTTATTTATACAAATTGACATTTTTTACTACTTTTACAATTTTACATTTTATTTATTTGTATTAATTTTAAATTTGATTTTATATTATTTATTGTCCCTCTGACGCCCTCAGCATGTTCGGTTTCCGCACTCCTGTAAAGGAGAATAAGTCTTCAAAAGAAGCCTCTCGCACCTCTACATCGCCAGCCATACAGGAGTGCGCGAGGAACCAACATGTTCGTAGGAGCATTGGCGAATGGGAGTCAGGAAAGCCAGACCAAATCACCCCAACTACCCCCAAGAAATCCGCGCCGGTGGAACCCCCGAAGCTTAAGAAGGTGCTCTCGCAAGGCAGTAGAGTGGGAGTGAGAGCACCGACTGAGGCCGCGGGGAGCCCACCGGCACAGCCCAAGTATACCAGCCGGTTGGCGGAGGCGAAAGCCTGCCTCACCAAGGCCAAACTGAACCTCGGCAACTCCCGAAACATAAAGACGGAGATCAAGACCGAGGTTCTTTTGGCTGTGGAGAGGCTATACCGGCTGGTAAAGGAAGCGGAAAGCGAGAAGGAACAGGGAAAGGGAAAAGTAGGAGAACCAGAGAAGGAGAGAGAACTAGAGAGCGTAAAGGAACCTGAAAATGAAAAGGAAGAAGGAAATATCATCTTAAGAATGAAGGAGCACGCAAGACTTATTACAGAGAATAGTGAAAAGATGGAAAAATTACAGGAAAGGCTAGAAGCGCAGCAAGAGAAATTAGAAAAACAGTCTTACGCGAGTGTGGCAGCGGCGCATCCAGCGAAGAAATTCCTGGAGCAGACCGCGCTGCACTCGGTCGTCGTGACTTCAAAAGATGATATGGAAACAGGAGACGAAGTGTTGAAAAGGATAAGAGAGACAATTAAAGCCAAGGAAGGAGGAATTTGTGTGGAACGGGTTCGAAAAGCGAAGGATAGGAAAGTGATTGTGGGGTGTAGGACTGAGGAGGAAAGAGAGATGGTTAAAGAGAGGCTTAAGAGGGCTGAAGAGTACCTTAACGTGGAGACGGTAAAAAATAAAGACCCGCTTATTATACTCAAAAACGTCTTTACGCACAACACCGATCAAGACATTATCGAAGCCATCTGGAAACAGAATGGGATAATATTAAAAGACATTGATAGAGCACATAGTAGAACTGAAATAGCGTATAAGAAAAAGACCCGAAACACCCGAACGCAGCACGTCATCATGAGGGTGTCCCCCGGAGTATGGCAGCGTCTGGTCCACGCAGGGACCGTCGTCGTAGACTTGCAGCGAGTCCGAGTGGCAGACCAGTCGCCACTCGTGCAATGCTCGCTCTGTCTAGGCTACGGCCACGGACGACGGTTCTGCGAGGAGACCACTGTCAAATGCAGCCACTGCGGGGGGCCCCACATGAAGACGGACTGCGCCGACTGGCTCGCCAATGCGCCACCTTCCTGCTGTAACTGCGTGCACGCCAAGGCTGAGACGGCGGACCACAATGCCTTCAGCCAGGAGTGCACGATCAGGAGGAAGTGGGACGCATTGGCCAGATCCACCACAGCCTACAACTGCTAGGGTAGCCCCAAGGGGAAGTACACAGATACGTCCAATAAAGTTGCTGTCCAAATAAACGGATCAGGCCATGATGTACATGGCCTCCCATTTATCCCTGGTGAAGAAAATGCACTCTGTGGAAAACTGAAAAAGTAAAGGGCTAACAAGCTAAAAATTTAAACTCAAAGGTTAAATAAGCCTTGTTGGCATTATATAATAATCTATATAATTCAACCAGCAAAAACCAGAACTAGAAAATTCACAAAACACATTATTAAAATCACAAATATACAATAGCAATAAAATAGACAATTATTAAAATAGATTAAATAAATATAACCGATAAAACTCTTTTGTATTATACTGTGCTGTTATGTAATGCTATGTATTGTATCAAATAAATAAAATAATATGAATACTCAAACTTTAGGCTAAATTGGTAGTAAATTAGATATAAATTAAATAATGTTTATAAAATTAGTAAATTCAATAAAAATTAGATAAACTTTAGATGATAAAATGCAAAACTTCTTTTTAGTAAATTAGGATATGTTCATTTAAAAATAAGAACTACTAGAAATAAAAAGTCAACAAAAATTTGGTAAATTCAGTAAATTCAGTAAATTTAGATGTTAGTTAAAAATAAGTAAATTCACTCAAAATTTGGATAAAATTAGTATAAAATTATTTAGTCAAAACGTATTCAGTAACTTTACATTAGGAAAATTATATAAGTAAACAAGTAGGAAAATTAGTCATAACAAGGTCTCTGATTATGTCAGAGGGACATTTAAAAAAAAAAAAAAAAAAAAAAAAAAAAAAAAAAAACCTAACCTAACCTAACCTAACCTAACCTAACCTAACCTAACCTAACCTAACCTAACCTAACCTAACCTAACCTAACCTAACCTAACCTAACCTAACCTAACCTAACCTAACCTAACCTAACCTAACCTAACCTAACCTAACCTAACCTAACCTAACCTAACCTAACCTAACCTAACCTAACCTAACCTAACCTAACCTAACCTAACCTAACCTAACCTAACCTAACCTAACCTAACCTAACCTAACCTAACCTAACCTAACCTAACCTAACCTAACCTAACCTAACCTAACCTAACCTAACCTAACCTAACCTAACCTAACCTAACCTAACCTAACCTAACCTAACCTAACCTAACCTAACCTAACCTAACCTAACCTAACCTAACCTAACCTAACCTAACCTAACCTAACCTAACCTAACCTAACCTAACCTAACCTAACCTAACCTAACCTAACCTAACCTAACCTAACCTAACCTAACCTAACCTAACCTAACCGAACGGAATTATTTTAAAATGAAATGAAATAATGTATTTTGATTAGATTTTTTATCGTTAGCCCTTTTGCTAATAATATTTAAGTTAAACATCCCAATGAATTTAATATTTTATTTTAATGACAAATTAATCATTTGTTACTGTAATAATTTAAGAGATGAAATGTTTTAAACTATTCAATTTGTACAAGAAAAGAAATTAATAATAATAATAATAATAATAATAAATAATAATAATAATAAATAACAAAACTAATAATAATAATAACAATCAATTTAGGAAGATGCATTGGTTAACAAAAAAAAAAAAAAAAAAAAAAAACACACTCAGCTGTATCATATAACTAAAGGTGTAAAGGTAAAAGAATAAAACGTCACAAAATAAATAGTGACGAGAAGAAAAAGAGCCGTTAAAGATGGCGAATTAAAAAAAAAAAAAAAAAAAAAAAAAAAAAAAAAAAACCTAACCTAACCTAACCTAACCTAACCTAACCTAACCTAACCTAACCTAACCTAACCTAACCTAACCTAACCTAACCTAACCTAACCTAACCTAACCTAACCTAACCTAACCTAACCTAACCTAACCTAACCTAACCTAACCTAACCTAACCTAACCTAACCTAACCTAACCTAACCTAACCTAACCTAACCTAACCTAACCTAACCTAACCTAACCTAACCTAACCTAACCTAACCTAACCTAACCTAACCTAACCTAACCTAACCTAACCTAACCTAACCTAACCTAACCTAACCTAACCTAACCTAACCTAACCTAACCTAACCTAACCTAACCTAACCTAACCTAACCTAACCTAACCTAACCTAACCTAACCTAACCTAACCTAACCTAACCTAACCTAACCTAACCTAACCTAACCTAACCTAACCTAACCTAACCTAACCTAACCTAACCTAACCTAACCTAACCTAACCTAACCTAACCTAACCTAACCTAACCTAACCTAACCTAACCTAACCTAACCTAACCTAACCTAACCTAACCTAACCTAACCTAACCTAACCTAACCTAACCTAACCTAACCTAACCTAACCTAACCTAACCTAACCTAACCTAACCTAACCTAACCTAACCTAACCTAACCTAACCTAACCTAACCTAACCTAACCTAACCTAACCTAACCTAACCTAACCTAACCTAACCTAACCTAACCTAACCTAACCTAACCTAACCTAACCTAACCTAACCTAACCTAACCTAACCTAACCTAACCTAACCTAACCTAACCAAAAATTTGAAATTCAAATATTGACCAAATATCGCGTGCGATACACCAAATTAAGCGTCTCGACGTCCATTGTGCGTATATATATTGTAACGAGGCACGGTCGACACTAAACTTTTGACTTTTCGACAATTTTCATTTTTTGTCAAAACTTAGAAAAATTTGATACCCATTTCGGCTTTAATTAATTATTAGTTCCAAATTTTTAGTTTCTGTTTGCTAGGATAGTTGCAGTTCATCGCATCTGATAACCGTCAATTGCAAACTTTCGTTTTCGGTAGGAAAAAGCCAAAATTTTGACCGTTTGTTCCCGAAAACGAGCTTTTGTCTACGGAAAAATCGGAAAATATTTTTTCTTGACTCGAACTTAAAGTGAATATAGCCGCTCAATACACCATCAGAAGCGGCTCGCGACGCCCTATCCGTAGAGCACGCGAACGTATTCATTAGTCAGAAGAAGTATCGAAAAACTGCGATTTTCCATCAAAATTCATCAAATTTTGTTAATTTTCGGGTGTTTTTAGGCATTTTCTCAAATTTTCTCCACCATCTTGCTGGTTTCTGCACTTCCCGTGGCTGCTCCATCCTCGCCCGGCGTAACTGCACGCATCTGAAACAGAAAAAACACTGATTAGCGCCAAAATTTGAAAAAATTCACCCGCCCACCCTCCCATTGTGTCGTTAGACAGGAGGGAAAAGTTGCCTTTTATAAGGAAAAACACCCATAACTTTTGAAATAAGCCGAATTTCTTGACGGGGTTTTCGACAACGTATTCGTATAGTGACAGGGCTGTTGCCCATAGCCATAGTTTTAAGCTTTTTCTAGTCCTTTACGATTTGACTTTGACTTAACGGTCTTTTGCCGTTAAGTCAAATTATTTACATTTTAACGGGTTAAATCGTCACCTTTTGTGGCGGTTTACTTGAGTTCTTGTCAGGAACAAATAGTTTAGTTAGGTTAGAGATAGATTTAATAGATTTTATAAATATAATTTGACTAACTTTACAATTTATTTTTACAATTTTACTTTTATTTTTATTTAATCTTAGTTTAGGTATTTGAATAGTTTTAAATCATTTTATTTATACAATTGACTAATTTTACAATTTATTTTTACAGTTTTAACTTATTTGTATTTTATTTTTATTTTGATTTGAATTATTTATTGTCCCTCTGACGCCCTCAAAGATGTTTGGCTTCCGCACTCCTGTCAAGGAAACTAAGACCTCAAAGGAAGCTTCCCGCGGCCCAACATCGCCAGCTACGCAGGAGTGCGTGAAGAGACAAACCGTTCGTCGCAGCATCGGAGAGTGGGAGTCCGGCAAATCGGACCCCATAACCCCGACCACCCCAAAAAAGACCGCGCCGGTGGAAACCCTAAAGCCGAAAAAGGCGCTCCCACAAGGCAGTAGAGTGGGAGTGAGGGCGCCTGTCGAGGCCGCAGGGAGCCCACCGGCACCGCCCAAATATACCAGCCGGTTGGCGGAGGCGAAAGCCTGCCTCACGAAAGCCAAACTAAACCTCGGTAACTCCCGTAACATCAAAACGGAGATAAAGACCGAGGTTTTGTTGGCTATCGAGAGGCTGTACCGGCTGGTAAAAGAAGCGGAGAGTGAGAAAGAGCAAGAAAAGAGTGAACCGGGAAACGAAAAGGAACCCGAAAAGGATAAAGAACCGAGAAAGGAAAATGAGAAGGTGGAAAGAAACATTTTATTAAAAATGGAAGAGCACGCCAAGCTCATTCAAGAAAACAGTGATAGAATGGAAAGACTGCAGGAAAAGATAGAAACACACCAGGAAATAATTGAGAAACAGACATACGCGAGTGTGGCTGCGGGGCACCAAGGGAGAAATACCCCGAAGCTGACCGCGCTACACTCCGTAGTGATCACGTCGAAGGACGATCAGGAAACTGGGGACGAGGTCATGAAGAGGATAAGGGAGACGATTAGAGCTAAGGAAGGAGAAATTAGTGTGGAGCGGATCCGGAAGGCAAAAGATAGGAAAGTAATTGTGGGGTGTAGAACTGAGAAAGAGAGAGAGGAGGTAAAAGAGAGGTTAAAGACAGCAGAAGAGTACCTTTACGTGGAAGAGGTTAAAAACAAGAACCCCCTACTGATTTTAAAGAACGTGTTCACATACAACACAGATCAGGACATAATTAACGCTATTTGGGTCCAGAATCAAAAAATACTAAAAGACTTAGATAGGACAGTAGAAAAAATCGAAATAGCATACAAGAAAAACACCAGAAATACACAAACGCAGCACGTCGTCATGAGAGTGTCCCCCGGATTTTGGCAGCGCTTGGTCCACGCAGGCACCGTCGTCATAGACCTCCAGCGAGTCCGAGTGGCAGATCAGTCGCCACTCGTTCAATGCTCGCTGTGTCTCGGCTATGGCCACGGACGACGGTTCTGCGTGGAGACCACCGTGAAGTGCAGCCACTGCGGGGGACCTCACATGAGGACGGACTGCGATGACTGGCTTGCCGGTAAGCCCCCTTCCTGCAGTAACTGCACGCACTCCAAGGTTGAAAAGGCGGACCATAATGCCTTCAGCCAGGAGTGCGTGATCAGGAGGAAGTGGGACGCACTGGCCAGGTCCACCGTGGCCTACTGCTGAAGTGGCTCCCGAAGATACACTGAGCACACCACCGAGATGCCCATAAAGTAGTAGTCCAAATAAACGGCCAGGGCCATGTTAATCATGGCCCGCCGTTTATCCCTGAAAAGCGAAAACACATGCACTCGGTGGAAAATCGTAAAGTTTCGGGCAGCATATTTTTAGGAGTGGCCACAAACACCTTAGATACAATAGACAGTGTAAAACATATCAACATAAAGTTGCATAAGCCTTGTTGGCCTTATATATTATAAAATATATAATCAACCAGCACAACGTATGTATTCAAGATTGATTAAAACACATTAAAACAGACATAAGATAAAATAAGGAGTATTTAACGGGATTTCTTGTAGACTAAAAAATTTTAAAAAAAATAACTGAATAGTAATGTAATTTTAACAAATAGTATAATATTTTCTGTGATATAGTTTTAATAAATAAAAATTTTTTCTTTTTAAAAAGTATAATATTTTCTGTGATATAGATTTAATAAATAAAGAATTTTTAAAAGTATTAATTTTCTGTGATATTGATGTAGGACATTGGGTAAAAAATTGAAAGTGAACACATTCTTCAGGTAATTTTATTATATTTATTTATTTATTTTATTTTATTTTATTAGAAAAAATTATTTTGTAAAAAATCAGGAACACGTAATACAAAGGTCTCTGATTATGTCAGAGGGACAACTTAGTGCCATTTCGAGATGGCGTTTTAAAAAAAAAAAAAAAAAAAAAAAAAAAACCTAACCTAACCTAACCTAACCTAACCTAACCTAACCTAACCTAACCTAACCTAACCTAACCTAACCTAACCTAACCTAACCGACAAAATTTGAAATTCAAATATTGACCAAATATCGCGTGCGATACACCAAATTAAGCGTCTCGACGTCCATTGTGCGTATATATATTGTAACGAGGCACGGTCGACACTAAACTTTTGACTTTTCGACAATTTTCATTTTTTGTCAAAACTTAGAAAAATTACATACCCATTTCGGCTTTAATTAATTATTAGTTCCAAATTTTTAGTTTCTGTTTGCTAGGATAGTTGCAGTTCATCGCATCTGATAACCGTCAATTGCAAACTTTCGTTTTCGGTAGGAAAAAGCCAAAATTTTGACCGTTTGTTCCCGAAAACGAGCTTTTGTCTACGGAAAAATCGGAAAATATTTTTTCTTGACTCGAACTTAAAGTGAATATAGCCGCGCAATACACCATTAGAAACAGAAAAAACACTGATTAGCGCCAAAATTTGAAAAAATTCGCCCGCCCACCCTCCCATTGTGTCGTTAGACACGTAAGAAAAATTGACTTTTAGGAGGGAAAACACCCATAACTCCTAAACTAAGCCGAATTTTTGAACGGGGTTTTGGACTACGTACTTGTACGGTAACAGGGCTGTTGCCCGTAGTCATATTTTTAAGTTTAATCTAGTCTTTTACATTTTGACCTTGACTTAACGGTCTTTTGCCGTTAAGTCAAATTATTTACCCGAAAACAGGTAAATTTGCCTGTTTTCGAAGCTTCTGACCAAAGTTCTTTTTAGGAACAATTATATTAGTTAGGTTAGGTATAGATTAAATAGATTTTAAATATATTATTTGACAAGTTTTACAATTTATTTTTACAATTTTACTTTTATATTTTATTTGATCTTAGTTAGGAATTTTAAATAGTTTTAATATTTTACTTATACAAATTGACATTTTTTACTACTTATACAATTTTACTTTTTATTTATTTGTATTTTTATTTAAATTTGATTTTATTAATTTATCGTCCCTCTGACAGCCCTCAACATGTTTGGTTTTCGCACTCCTGCTAAGGAGACTAAGTCTTCTCGCACTTCAACATCTCCAGCGTTGCAGGAGTGCGCAAACCAAAATGTTCGCCGAAGTATCGGGGAATGGGAGTCTGGAAAGGCAGACCCCATAACCCCGACCACCCCCAAGAAAACCGCGCCGGTGGAATCCCAGAAGCCTAAGAAGGTGCTCTCGCAAGGCAGTAGAGTGGGAGCGAGAGTGCCGACTGAAGCCGCAGGGAGCCCACCGGCAAGACCCAAGTACACCAGCCGGTTAGCGGAGGCGAAAGCCTGCCTCACGAGAGCCAAACTGAACCTCGGCAACTCCCGAAATACAAAGACGGAGATTAAGACCGAGGTTCTTTTGGCTGTCGAGAGGCTGTACCAGCTGGTGAAGGAGGCGGAAAGTGAAGAACAGGGAAAGAAGAAAGAAAGGGAACCAGAGAAGGTAGGAAAACAAGAGGGTGAAAACGAACCGAAAAGAGAAAAAGAGAAGGAAGAAGGAAACATCGTCCTGAAAATGAAAGAACACGCACGGCTTATTGAAGCAAATAGTCAAAAGATGGAAAGGATGCAGGAAAGGCTAGAGGCACAACAGGAGAAACTCGAAAAACAGTCGTACGCGAGTGTAGCAGCGGCGCACCCAGCGAAGAAATTCCTGGAGCAGACCGCGCTGCACTCGGTTGTTGTGACCTCGAAGGATGACATGGAAACTGGAGACGAAGTATTAAAAAGGATAAGGGAGACGATAAGAGCCAAGGAAGGAGGAATTAGTGTGGAAAGAGTTCGGAAGGCAAAGGATAGGAAAGTGATTGTGGGGTGCAGGACGGAAGAGGAAAGAGAAATGGTAAAAGAGAGGCTAAAGGGGGCTGAAGAGTACCTTAACGTGGAGACGGTGAAAAATAAAGATCCGCTTATAATTTTAAAGAACGTCTTCACGCATAACACCGACCAAGAAATAATCGAAGCCATCTGGCAACAGAATGGGATAGTATTAAAAGAAATAGATAGAGTACATAATAAAATTGAATTAGCATATAAAAAGAAGACCCGAAACACCGAAACGCAGCACGTCATCATGAGGGTGTCTCCCGGAGTGTGGCAGCGCCTGGTCCACGCAGGCACCGTCGTCATAGACCTCCAGCGAGTCCGAGTGGCAGACCAGTCGCCACTCGTGCAATGCTCGCTGTGTCTTGGCTACGGCCACGGACGACGGTTCTGCGTGGAGACCACCGTGAAGTGCAGCCACTGCGGGGGACCCCACATGAGGGCGGACTGCGCCGTCTTTCTAGATGGAGCGCCCCCTTCCTGCTGCAACTGCGCGCACGCCAAGGCTGAGAAGGCGGACCACAATGCCTTCAGCCAGGAGTGCGCAATCAGGAGGAAGTGGGACGCTTTAGCCAGAACCACCATAGCATACTACAGCTAAGGCAGCTTGGGGAAGTACACCGATGTCCAAAATAGTAGCTGTCCAAATAAACGGGTCGGGCCATGTTGTACATGGCCCCCCGTTTATCCCTGAGAGGTGAAGAAGTGCACTCGGTAGAAAACCAAAAAGTCTGGGGCTGACCAACAAACACACTAAACTTAAACTCATAGGTAAATAAGCCTTGTTGACATTATATATTGGTATATATAATTAAACCAGCAAAAATCAGGATAAGCAAAATTAGATATATACAACATTAAAAGAATAGAATACAACATTAGAATCACTTATAGCATTTAGAATCAGTTACAGTAAAGTAGAGTAGAGTAGGGTAAAAATAGCATAAGAACAGCAATAAACTAGATTAAAATAAATATAACATCATATACAACTTTAAAAAAGTAGCATTTCAATCTTATTATGTACCGTACCAAATAAAATATATATAAATAAATACGACAACAAGAATAAATTAGAAAAGTTAGTAGCACTACCGTAAAATCATCAAGACTTAAAATGGAAAAAGCAAAATTTTAGGCTCTTCCAGTAAATTTATAAATTTGTTATAAACATAAGTAACATAGAAACATTAGATAAACTTAGTAAAAAATATTTAGACAAAACCCATTCAGTAAACTTAACATTTAAATAATTAGGAAAGTAAATAAGTAGGAAATTAGTAATACCAAGGTCTCTGATTACGTCAGAGGGACAACTAGTGGCATTTCGAGATGCCGAAAAAAAAAAAAAAAAAAAAAAAAAAAAAAACCTAACCTAACCTAACCTAACCTAACCTAACCTAACCTAACCTAACCTAACCTAACCTAACCATTCAGCGAACGAACCAGAGAAAGAAAGAGAGCCCGAAAAAGAGAAGGAGTCAAAATCAGAAGAGCCAAAGAAGGACCAAGAAGAAGAAGGGAAAGAGCTCATGAAGAAAATAGAACAACACACTAAACTCATCCAGGAAAGCAACGAGAAAATGGAAAGACTGAGAGAGACCATCGAGAAACAACAAGAAATGCAAGAAAAGATGACATACGCGAGTGTGGCAGCGGCGCATCCTAGGAGACAGCACCCGGAGCAGACCGCGCTACACTCAGTAGTAGTCACAGCAAAGAATGAGACAGAAACAGGAGACGAAATACTAAACAGGATAAGGGAAGTGGTCAAAGCAAAAGAGGGAGGAATAGAAGTGGAAAGAATAAGGAAAGGTAAGGACAGGAAAGTGATAGTTGGATGTAGAACGGAGAAAGACAGGGAGCAAGTAAAAGAAAGGCTCAAGAGAGCGGAAGAGCACCTAACGGTCCAAGAGGTGAAAAACAAAGACCCGCTTGTGATACTGAAAGACGTCTTTCAGTACAACAGCGACAAGGACATAATAGAAGCACTGTGGAAACAGAACAAAAAGGTACTGAAAGACCTAGACGAGCAAGGAAACAGGGTGGAAATCCTTTACAAGAAGCGATCGCGGAACCCCCAAGCAAACAGTGTAATCATGAGAGTGTCCCCTGGAGTGTGGCAGCGCTTGGTCGAAGCGGAATCGATAATGATTGACCTACAACGAGTGAAGGTGGCAGACCAATCGCCACTAGTCCAATGCTCACTCTGCCTAGGTTATGGGCATGGACGTCGATTCTGCAAAGAGACCATCGAGAAGTGCAGCCACTGTGGGGGGCCTCACTTGAAAGCGGACTGTGCGGATTGGCTTGTGGGAGCAACCCCATCATGCTGCAACTGCCAACGCGCCAAGTATGAAAGAGTCGACCACAATGCATTCAGTAGTGAATGCCCGATTAGGAAAAGATGGGAGACTATAGCACGAGCCACTATAGCGTACCAGTGTTAAGGTGGCCCCGGGCGTTGAATCCTCCTCAGCAACCACAAAGGCTTACCTCACAGCACAAGCCAACCTGCAAAGAAAAGAACTAGCGACACATGAGATGATGCTAATGGCAAACCAAAAGAAAATGGCCTTTGCGCTGCTGCAGGAACCGTACGTCGGAGCTATTGGCAGGATGAGGAACTACGGGGGAACCAGGATTTTCCAGAACTCCAACCAAGGAAACGGCACCATAAAGGCGGCAATAGCCGTCTTCGATGACGATATGGATGTAATTCAATTACCAAACCTCACCACAAACAATATCGTAGTGGTGAAGTTGAGAACGATAGCCTGGGAAATCGTGGTTGCCTCGTTCTACTTCGAGCCCGACCAGACGAGTATTGAACCATACCTGGAGCAGCTGAGGAGGATCGAGCAGCAGGAAAAACCCCGACATCTGATAATTGGTGGTGATGCAAACGCAAAAAGTACATGGTGGGGAAGCAGCACAATAGACCAGAAGGGCGAGGAACTATCAGGGTTTCTAGAAGAGACAGGCTTGCAGATACTCAACGACGGCGACATCCCTACGTTCGACACTATAAGGGGGAATAAGAGATACACCAGCTTCGTAGACATTACGGCCTGCACAGCTGACATGTTAAGTCTGGTTGAAGACTGGAGAGCTAACGAGGGCGCCATAAGTTCGGACCACAACGCGATCACTTTTAAAATAAGACTTATAAAATCAAAAGGAACTAGTATAAACAGAACTACAAGAACTTACAACAGTAAAAAAGCTAATTGGAACGAATTTCGTGAGAAATTTTCACAATTAGGCGAAGAAAACAAAATTAACAAAGATGAGTTAGGGAAAATAGATAACACAATAGAACTAGATCAAAAAGTAGAGTCATACATTAAAACAATAATAGATACATGCAATGAGTGTATTCCAAAAATTAAAAAAGCGTCAAAACTTACCTTACCGTGGTGGTCCGAAGATCTCGAGAAGCTGAAGAAGGAAGTCAAAACCAAGAAGCGTCGAATCCGATGTGCAGCGCCGGTCCGTAGGGCTGGAGTCGTCGATGAGTACCTGAAAGCAAAAGAAAAATATGAGATAGAAGCCAAGAAGGCACAGACTGAAAGTTGGAAGGAGTTTTGTGGGAAACAGGATAGAGAGGGACTATGGGAGGGGATCTACAGAGTTATAGGAAGGACAACAAAGAGGCAAGAGGACATCCCCTTGATGAAAGAAGGGGTGGTGCTAAGCGCCGAGCAGTCGGCAGAGATGTTGGCCAACACTTTCTACCCGGATGACTTAGAAAGCCAGGACAGTGAAGTCCACCGGCGGATAAGAATAGCAGCTCACCAAGTAAACGACAGGGTTCATGATGAACACCATGACCCATCGTTTACCATGAAGGAACTGAAAACCGCGGTGGATAGTTTCAATCCCAAAAAAGCTCCGGGTATGGATGGTCTAACGGCAGACATCTGCAGCAGGGCGATAGCACAAGATCCAGAATTCTTTCTAGCACTAGCCAACAAATGTTTGACACTGCACCACTTCCCAACCATCTGGAAGGAGGCAACAGTCGTGGTCCTGAGGAAACCGGGGAAGAAGGATTATGCAGATCCAAAAGCGTACAGACCCATCGGTCTTCTGCCGGTTATGGGGAAGATTTTGGAGAAAATGTTAGTTGGACGTATAAAGTGGCATATCCTTCCGAAGATGACCACTCGCCAGTACGGGTTCATGCCCCAAAAGAGCACTGAAGACTCCCTCTATGATCTCATGACATACATACGAGCAAAACTAAACCAGAAAAAGCTGATCACTATGATATCGTTAGACATAGAGGGAGCCTTCGATAGCGCGTGGTGGCCAGCCATAAGAACCAGACTGGCGGAGGAAGAGTGTCCCGTGAACATGAGGAGGCTCCTGGATAGCTACTTACAGGACCGAAAAGTAAGAGTCAGGTATGCCGGGCAGGAGTACACAAAGGCGACGAACAAGGGGTGCGTCCAGGGATCAATCGGTGGCCCAATATTGTGGAACCTTCTCCTGGACTCTCTCCTGAGGGGCCTTGAGCAGAGAGGGGACTACTGCCAGGCATTCGCAGATGACGTGGTGCTGCTCTTCGACGGTGATACAGCATTGGAAGTCCAAAGACAGGCCAATGCCGCCCTTGCCTACATTCAGGAGTGGGGTGTCAAAAATAAGCTGAAATTTGCACCACACAAAACAAACGCGATGGTCATAACAAGGAAGCTGAAGTTTGACACACCACTTCTGAGGATGGGTGGGGTTGACATTGGCATGTCCGAGGAGATAAAGATCCTGGGGGTGACGATAGATCACAGGCTTACCTTTAACAACCACGCGGCGAACGTCTGTAAGAAAGCCATCAACATATACAAGAAGCTAGCCACCGCCGCCAGGGTCAGCTGGGGTCTTCACCCGGAAGTCATTCGGACAATTTATGTGGCAACTGTAGAGCCTACAATTATGTACGCTGCAAGTGTCTGGGCACAGGAAACCAAGAAGATAGGAATACAGAAGCAGCTCAACACTGTCCAAAGAGGTTTTGCCCAGAAACTGACAAAAGCGTACCGAACGGTCTCTTTGAATTCCGCTCTAGTGCTGGCGGGTTTGCTCCCGCTTGACCTAAGAATACAAGAGGCCGCTGCTTTGTATAAGGCTAAGCGAGGGGTGCCCTTGCCGGCACTAGCAGACCGAGAAGTAGAAAAAATGATGACCTATGCTGTGTCCCCCCATCCAGCTGATCGTATGGACCTAAACTTCACGAACCTGATTGATCAAGAAGCTATGGACAGTCATGATAACCAAGACGTGAAAGTGTTCACTGATGGTAGCAAGCTTGAGGGTGAAGTCGGAGCAGCACTGTCCATATGGAACGGTGAAGCCGAGACAAAAACCCTCAAGCTAAAGCTGTCACCATACTGCACAGTGTACCAGGCAGAACTCTTGGCTATTTGTGTAGCGACGAGGGAGATACTGAAACGCCGAGAGCGGAGCTATGGAGTTTACAGCGACTCAAGGGCTGCACTGGAGACCATCACCAACGCAGGCTCTATACATCCACTCGCCGTTGAAACTCGCAGTAATCTTCGGCGGGCCTTGGACCAGAATAGGGAAATATCCCTATTCTGGATCAAGGCCCACGCTGGACTAGAAGGCAACGAGCGGGCAGATCAGCTCGCCAAAGATGCCGCTCAAAAAACCAAACGTAAACCAGATTACGAGCAATGCCCAGCCTCCTATGTAAAAAGACAAATCAGACTTGAGACACTCGCAAAATGGAACGACAGGTACAAAGCAGGCGAAACGGCGACTATAACAAAACTGTTCTTCCCTGACGCAATACAAGCATACAAGACTGTAAGACAACTTGACTTGACTGGCACGATGACACAAATAATGACGGGGCATGGTGGATTCTCTGAATATTTGACACGATTCAAATGTAAAGAGAATCCATCATGCACCTGCGAACCAGGCGTGAGCGAAACGGTGCCGCATATCCTCTTCGAATGCCCCGTGACTGGAAATATCAGATATGAAGCAGAACATCAGCTAAACTGTAAACTTGAGGCAAAAAATGCAAAAATATTGATAATAGACAAAATGACAAGATGTAAATTCATAGAATACTGTATAAGAATAGCAAAAATAGTAAACAAAAGAAATAAAGATGTATAAAATATGGTGCATATATATTATAAGATATATATAAACAGCATATATAAGACATTAGCATAAGTAAACTTAAGATACAAATGTAAGTATATAGTAAAATAAAAATGTTTAAAAAATATGGTGAATATATATAATAAGATATATATAAACAGCATATATAAGATATTAGAATAAGCAAACTTTGTAAAATAGAAAATTAAAATGTATAAGCATAAAAAGAAAATAAGCAAACCGATGTATTTAAAACTAGTATTAAAGAAATAAAACTGTAATTAGACTTATAAGAACCCCCTAGACCCCAAGCGGGTACGATAAGCATGTATCCCACCCGTAGATAGCAATAAAGAAAAACACTGTCTTTGATTACGTCAAAGGAAACAACGTAGTGCCATTTCTAGATGGCAAGTAGGAAAAAAAAAAAAAACCTAACCATTCAGCTCCGAACCGCAGTCGGAAGCACCACGAAACAAGGCCGCTCCACGCCAAAAAAATCCGAAAAATAGTAAAAAGTGCTTCGATTTTGCCGTGTGATACACCCAAAGAAGCGGAAAGTGAAAGCGCACATGACGGTGAAAACCGCGTAGCTCTAAGTGTTGTGACCACCGAGTTATCAGTGAAGAAGTGCTTTTTTGGTTATTTTCAAAAATAAAAAGTGGAATATCTCGCGATTTTCAGCGACGACCTATAGTTTTTCAACTGTGGAACAAAGGGCATTCTGGTGCTCTACAATCCTGCCAATTTTGGGATTTTTCCTGTGCAGGAGCACGGAGAAATCGCCAAAAAAACAAAAACCACGTGGCGGCGAGGTCAGTGACCCCGCGCCGCTGGACCATTTTTGCGGACGAGACCCCAAAGACGCAGCGGAGAGCAGCCGGGAGGCACCTTCAGATTTGGAAACGGACCTCAGTTGACGGAGATAGAGACTCGAAAAGTTTTGTGCTGTTTTGTTTTTAACTGTAAGTGTTTTTATTTTAAATTTTCAGCGACAACATAGGCTAAAATTTTATGTATTTGCTGTCCCTGTGTTGTCGAACATAATTTTGTAAAAATTAGATTTTTAGGACTAGCGGCTTCCGAGCGCGAATATTTAGAAATAATTTACCAACCGCAAATAGATTCAAGTGCTTGTTTCTCGGAAACGGCTGGAGATAGACCATTTTTTATAGGTATTTGTATATATTATGTATATAATATATATTAGGTAGCTTAAAATTTTAAGTTCTATTTGACCCCCCCTCTAACTTTTTTCCCCCCCTCGAATAAAAAATTTTTTATTTGTGGATTTTGAGAGCCGTAATTAGAAAAATATTATTTTGAAATTGCTAATCTATTATATTGTTAAAACTCTTAAAAAATTGATCATTAAATTAAATTTCCCCCCTTGCCCCCCCTGTGAAATATTTACAAATTTTAATTCGCTGTCAGAAATTTGAAATTTATTTTTACAGTGTATAGTGCATATTTTTCTGCATATATTCAATTTTTTAAAATTTTGGTTACCCCTCCCCACCATCCCTAAAAATTTTTCAAAATTTTTAAAATCTTAAATTGCAAATATCTCCGAAACGGAGCGAGATAGCCAAATTCTGGCATCGGCCTATATATTTAATATTATTAAATATATTGTAGTACTTTTCTTGCAGAATATTAAAATATTTTACACTTTTTTCCCCCCCACCCCCCAATAGTCAAATTGTTATTTTGCGTAGCTCATATCTCCGGAACCAGAGGCTCAAATTCGACGCGGTTTTCGGCTTATTGCAGTACACTAGAGGGACTATCTTTTGACAAATAGAGACCGACTCTATTGTAGAGTCAAAAATAAATATATTTTTAAATCCCTATTATTGCACTATTTTTACTCAGAACCGACTGGTTGTGCTTCTTTAAGCCAAAAAATCATTAGACCTACTCTATATAGAGCAAACTTTTTATTTTTTACACTATTTTAGCCTATAAGTTATCTGTTATAAGTTTTCTTATTTTGACAAACCGATAGACAATCTCCAGGCCTACCGTTTCGGCTACAAAGACTAACTCTACATTAAGTAGAAAAATTTATAGACTTATCTTGACCGTTTTGACTTCGACCTACCGAGATCGGACAAACTTTTCCTGCGTATACAAATCATAAATTAACAAAACTTCAACAAGCTTGAAATTTACCATCTGAAGAGGTAAACTACTGAAAAACCATCGTAAACGTATCGTACTTACCATTCGCGAAGTTTCACCGTCTGAAGAAGCAGAGCCCCAACCTACTCTACCAAAACAACTATACACTTACCTCGTACTTACCATTCGCGAGTTCGTAACGCTGTGCAGGTTGGCCGCGGCAGACGACGCCATCTGAAACAAAGAAAACACGATTAAAACAAAATAGAAACAGGAAAGGTTAAAAAACGTACCTCAGAACCGCTACCCGTGAGACACCGACGTAGGCTCCAAAGTAGTAAGACGACACCTGGAAAAGAAATATAGTTATAAGATAGTATTAGGTACAATTTACACTTTATTTTACACTTTATATACAACTTTTACAAACCTTACATTTAATTTACAAATTGACTGAATCCTTGACGAAATGTTTGCGGGACTACGAACACCCGTTAAGAAACCCACCGCCAAATTAACGGACCTGGATCACCAGACCTCCCAGACATCCCCATCTCGAACTGAAGAGGCAGGGTCCTCACAGCAGGAAGGGCTATTGGAGCAGTCTTCAAGTGTGAGACGGAGTGTAGGAGAATGGGAGCTAGTGAAGAAGAGGAGGTCAGGCTCACACCAACTGAGGACTCCGACTCCACCCAGGAAGACTGCACCAAAAGCCCTTCTCAGACCAAAACCACCAACAACCTTGCCTCCGCAAGAAGGTAAACTGATAGGGTGTAGGCCATCAGGAGACAATGCGGGAAGTCCACCAAGGCCGGAAAAATTCCCCAATAGAACCGCGGAGGCAAAGGCCTGCCTTAGCAAGGCGAAGATCAACCTCGAAAACTCAAGGAACCTAAAGACCGACATTAAGACAAATGTCACCCAAGCGGTAGAACGACTTTTCGAGCTGGTCAAGGAGTCAGAGTACAAGAATGCCTTTGTGAAGACAATGACAGGAGAACAACAGGCAGGTGATGGGGAAAAGGATAGGGAGACAGGAAAAAAGGAGAACAGAGAACAGAATGACTTTAAAAAGCAATTAGAAGAGCATAGCAAGCTATTGAGAGACAACAGCGAAAGAATGGAAGACCTGAAACAGGCACTCGAAAAACAGAAGGAGATTCTAGAGAAAACCACGTACGCAAACGTCGCGGCAGGCCCACCCAGGAGGCAATCCCACGAACAGGCTGCCCTGCACTCCGTCGTGGTTTACTCGAAGGACGAAACTGAAACAGGAGAAGAAGTCCTCAATAGAATAAGAGAAGCTATGAATGCCAAGGAAGGAGGGATAAAGGTGGACAGGGTAAGAAAGGCAAAAGATAGGAAGATCATAATGGGATGTCGGACTGAAGAAGAGAGGGAAAAGGTTAAGGAGAGGCTCAGGAAAGCGGAGAGTCACCTCACCGTCGAGGAAATCAAAAATAAAGACCCTCTTCTGATCCTCAGAGACGTTCTACAATTTCACAGTGACGAGGACGTCACCAACGCTCTGAGGAATCAAAATGGAAACATTTTCAAATGCCTCGACAAGCAGGATAGCAGACTCGAAGTCCGATACAGGAAAAAAGCCAGAAACCCACACACGTGTCATATCATAATCAGGGTATCTCCTAAGGTATGGAATCTGATGATAGAGGCAGGAGAGGTACATATCGACCTCCAAAGAGTCAGAGTATCAGACCAGACGCCACTGGTTCAGTGCTCCCTGTGCCTTGGCTACGGCCACGGTAGAAGACAATGCAAGGAGAGCATTGAAAAGTGCAGCCACTGTGGGGGTCCTCACATGCGGACTGACTGCGCAGACTGGATAAGTGGCGCAGCACCCACCTGCTGTAACTGCCAACACGCAAAATTCGACTCTACTGAGCATAACGCGTTCAGCCAGGAATGCCCTGTACGGAGAAGATGGGATGCACTGGCAAGGGCCTCAGTAGCGTACTGCTAAAGTTGTCCCAAATGTCTCCTCAAACCGCTCATCGCCATACTTTGTCGCACAAGCAAACCTACAACGTAAAGCATTAGCAACTGACGAAATAATGATCGAGGCAAACAAGACGAAGATGGCCTTTGCACTTCTCCAGGAGCCGTATGTCGGTAGCATAGGTAGAATGAAGAGATACGGGAACGCCAGAATCTTTCAGAACACCAAACCAGGAGACGGTACGATAAAAGCAGCGATTGCTGTCTTTGATAATGATATTGACGCGATACCCTGTCCCGAAGTCACCACTAATCACATCATCGCAGTAAAGCTCAGAACCAGTGCCTGGGAGATCCTGGCGGTCTCGTTTTACTTCGGACCAGCAGAACCGATACAGCCATACCTGGATCACTTGAGGGAGATTAAGCGCTATGCAGGGACATGCAAAATCTTGATAGGAGGCGATGCAAACGCTAAAAACCTCTGGTGGGGAAGCCTTAAGATAGACGATAGAGGGGAGGACATGGCTGGAGCTATCGAGGAAATGAACCTACAAGTGCTGAACCAAGGAACTACACCAACCTTCGACACAATCAGGGGTGGCAAGCAATACACAAGCTGCATCGACGTAACAGCCTGCGCGACGGAGCTGCTTAGTCTCATCGAAGACTGGAAGGTTAAAGTAGGCTTGACGAGCTCCGATCACAATGTCCTGACATTTAAAATTAGGTTATCAAAATCAAAAGGCACAAACATAAACAGAACCACCAGAATTTATAATAGTAAAAAAGCAAATTGGAGCCAATTTCATGAGAAATTGGCCCAATTTCTAGAGACAAAACAAATCAATAAACATGAAATAGATAACATAATAGACAGAGAACAATTAGAACAAACATTAGTACAATACACACACATAATAACAGAAACATGCAACACAACCATTCCGAAAAAGAAACAAAACAGTATACTCACATTGCCATGGTGGTCGGAGGAACTCGCCGAGCTGAAAAAGACAGTCACCACGATGAAGCGTCGAATCCGATGCGCAGCGCCGGTCCGCAGGCAGAAGGTAGTCGATGAATACCTGGAAACAAAAGAAAAGTATGAGTGTAAAACAAAAGAAGCACAAATCAGGAGTTGGAAGGGTTTCTGTGAGAAGCAGGATAAGGAAGGGGTCTGGGAGGGAATTTATAGAGTTATAGGCAGAACCAACAAAAGAGAGGAGGATCAACTGTTAGCCAAGGAAGGAAGGAATTTGGATGGAGAAAACTCAGCAAAGCTGCTAGCGGATACCTTCTACCCGGAGGATCTTCAAAGTGAAGATAACCCTAAACACATGCAAATCAGAGACACAGCTAAACAAGTAAACGGCTGGGTCCATGATGAAAACCATGACCCACCGTTTACCATTGAAGAGCTCAAATTTGCAGTGAAAGGGTTCAACCCAAAGAAGGCTCCGGGAGAGGACGGCTTCACAGCAGATATCTGCAGCCAGGTCATAAGCCACGACCCCGAAGCATTCCTCGCTTTTGCGAATAAGTGCCTCGCCCTCGGTTACTTTCCCAGTATATGGAAGGTGGCCACGGTAGTAGTCCTACGGAAACCGGACAAAGACGACTACACCAACCCAAAGTCATACAGACCTATAGGGCTGCTACCGGTTATGGGCAAGATCTTCGAAAAAATGGTTATAGGACGCATCAAATGGCACCTCATACCAAAAATGAGTACCCGTCAATTTGGCTTTATGCCACAAAAAAGCACCGAAGACTCCCTCTATGTCCTAATGAAATACGTCAGACAGAAACTAGAAGAAAAGAAGCTAATAACAATAGTATCATTGGACATAGAGGGAGCCTTCGACAGCGCATGGTGGCCGGCCATCAAGGTAAGACTGGCGGAAACAGGATGCCCAGTAAATATGCGTAGAACAATAGAGAGCTACCTCGAAGATAGAAGGGTCAAGGTTCGGTACGCAGGACACGAGTACCTAAAACAAACAAGCAAGGGATGCGTCCAAGGGTCCATTGGGGGACCGATACTTTGGAACCTCCTTCTGGATCCTCTTCTAAAAGGTCTGGAAAAACGGGGAGACTACACTCAGGCATTCGCGGACGATGTAGTGTTGGTGTTCGATGGAGATACGGCACTAGAGATAGAAAGACAGGCCAATGCCACTCTCGCCTATGTCCGGGAGTGGGGTGTCGAAAATAAACTGAAATTTGCACCTCACAAAACCAAAGCTATGATTGTAACGCGTAAGTTAAAATTCGATACCCCACGCCTGGAGATGGGCGGGACTGACATAGGCATGTCAAACGACATAAAAATCTTAGGGCTTACCATCGATAACAAACTTACCTTCAATAAGCATACGGCACTAACATGTAGAAAGGCACTCAACATCTACAAGCAACTGTCAAGAGCAGCCAGGTCTAGTTGGGGCCTCCATCCGGAGGTAATCAGAATTATCTACACTGCCACCGTAGAACCTGTGATAATGTATGCGGCCAGCGTCTGGGCACCGGCAACCAAAAAGCTAGGGATCAAAAAACAACTAAATGCCGTTCAGCGTGGGTTTGCCCAAAAGCTAACAAAAGCGTACCGAACCGTTTCCCTGAACTCAGGGCTGGTGCTGGCCGGAATACTCCCACTCGACCTCCGAATACAGGAGGCTGCCTCCCTGTACGAGGCAAAGAGGGGGGTATACCGACCAGAACTAGCGGACAGGGAAGTGGAACGGCTAATTCCATACGCACTGAGCAAGCACCCGGCAGAGCATACTTGCCTGGAGTTCGTTAGCCTGATAGACCAGGAACAGTTGGATATGAACAATACCCAAGCAGTACAAATATACACTGATGGTAGTAAGATGGAGGGTGAGGTCGGAGCAGCCCTATCCTTATGGAAAGGCAACGCCGAGATCAAAGCTCTCAAACTCAAACTACCATCGTACTGCACGGTCTATCAGGCTGAACTACTGGCATTATGCAGAGCAACAGGGGAAACCCTCAAACGCTCAGAAGATACTTTCGGCATTTTCAGTGACTCTAGGTCAGCCTTGGAGACGGTCACAAATCAGGCCTCCCTCCATCCTCTAGCCGTGGAGGCTCGTGAAAACCTAAGAACGAGCAGAATCCAGAATAAGGAAGTATCCCTATTCTGGATCAAAGCCCACGCGGGACTGGAGGGAAATGAGCGAGCTGATTTTCTGGCCAAGGAAGCTGCAAGGAACACCAAAAGACGTCCCGACTATGACTACTGTCCGGCGTCATTCATCAAGCGGCAGATTCGTTTGGAATCACTGGACGAATGGAACCGGCGGTACAAGATGGGTGAGACAGCAGGTGTTACCAAACTCTTTTTCCCAGACGCTGTGCAGGCATATCAAGTAGTTAGGAAGTTTGAACCGACTTTTCTGATGACACAAGTACTGACAGGGCACGGTGGGTTCTCTGAGTACTTGAACCGGTTCAAATGCAAGGAGAGCCCATCGTGCATCTGCGACCCAGACGTAAGCGAAACGGTAGTGCATATCCTACTCGAATGTCCAGTATTTGCCCTGAAGAGATATGAAGCCGAGCAGAATCTCAACCTAAAACTAATAAAGGAAAACTTAAACGCAATAATGAGCAAGAAAGATCTTAGAAATGTATTTATTAAATATTGTACGGAAATAGTAAGTAGAGTAATAAATAGGAACAAATAGCTATAAAATTATGGTGTTTACATATTTTAAAATAATATGTACCAGCAGCATAAAAATGTATAGAGTAAAAATGTAAAATAGGTAACAGTATATACAAGTAAATATAAAAAGGATTCTAAGCACAATATTGTATAATTTAAGTGTGTATAATTAGTTAAAATTAAGTAAAACAAGTAATTAGCATAAAAATAAAGTACTTTAGAATATAATTAGATATAGTTTCCCGTAAACCCCTAGAGGGCCAGATATATTGTATCCCCCCGTATATAGAAATAAAGAAAATAAAGTCTTTGAATCATTTCGTCAAAGGAAGTTAGTCGTCACCTAGTGCCATTTCGAGATGGTGGTACGGGTAGGAAAATAAAAAAAAAAAAAAAAAAAAAAAAAAAACCTAACCTAACCTAACCTAACCTAACCTAACCTAACCTAACCTAACCTAACCTAACCTAACCTAACCTAACCTAACCTAACCTAACCTAACCTAACCTAACCTAACCTAACCTAACCTAACCTAACCTAACCTAACCTAACCTAACCTAACCTAACCTAACCTAACCTAACCTAACCTAACCTAACCTAACCTAACCGACAAAATTTGAAATTCAAATATTGACCAAATATCGCGTGCGATACACCAAATTAAGCGTCTCGACGCCCATTGTGCGTATATATATTGTAACGAGGCACGGTCGACATTAAACTTTTGACTTTTCGACAATTTTCATTTTTTGTCAAAACTTAGAAAAATTACATACCCATTTCGGCTTTAATTAATTATTAGTTCCAAATTTTTAGTTTCTGTTTGCTAGGATAGTTGCAGTTCATCGCATCTGATAACCGTCAATTGCAAACTTTCGTTTTCGGTAGTAAAAAGCCAAAATTTTGACCGTTTGTTCCCGAAAACGAGCTTTTGTCTACGGAAAAATCGGAAAATATTTTTTCTTGACTCGAACTTAAAGTGAATATAGCCGCGCAATACACCATTAGAAGCGGCTCGCGACGCCCTATCCGTAGAGCACGCGAACGTATTCATTAGTCAGAAGGAATATCGAAAAACTGCGATTTTCCATCAAAATTCATCAAATTTTGTTAATTTTCGGGTGTTTTTAGGCATTTTCTCAAATTTTCTCCACCATCTTGCTGGTTTCTGCACTTCCCGTGGCTGCTCCATCCTCGCCCGGCGTAACTGCACGCATCTGAAACAGAAAAAACACTGATTAGCGCCAAAATTTGAAAAAGTTGCCCGCCGGCCTATATTCGAGTTTCTTCAGAATTCACCTTAGGTCTGCGAACACTCCATACATTCGACAAAATTTGAAATTCAAATATTGACCAAATATCGCGTGCGATACACCAAATTAAGCGTCTCGACGCCCATTGTGCGTATATATATTGTAACGAGGCACGGTCGACATTAAACTTTTGACTTTTCGACAATTTTCATTTTTTGTCAAAACTTAGAAAAATTACATACCCATTTCGGCTTTAATTAATTATTAGTTCCAAATTTTTAGTTTCTGTTTGCTAGGATAGTTGCAGTTCATCGCATCTGATAACCGTCAATTGCAAACTTTCGTTTTCGGTAGTAAAAAGCCAAAATTTTGACCGTTTGTTCCCGAAAACGAGCTTTTGTCTACGGAAAAATCGGAAAATATTTTTTCTTGACTCGAACTTAAAGTGAATATAGCCGCGCAATACACCATTAGAAGCGGCTCGCGACGCCCTATCCGTAGAGCACGCGAACGTATTCATTAGTCAGAAGGAATATCGAAAAACTGCGATTTTCCATCAAAATTCATCAAATTTTGTTAATTTTCGGGTGTTTTTAGGCATTTTCTCAAATTTTCTCCACCATCTTGCTGGTTTCTGCACTTCCCGTGGCTGCTCCATCCTCGCCCGGCGTAACTGCACGCATCTGAAACAGAAAAAACACTGATTAGCGCCAAAATTTGAAAAAGTTGCCCGCCGGCCTATATTCGAGTTTCTTCAGAATTCACCTTAGGTCTGCGAACACTCCATACATTCGACAAAATTTGAAATTCAAATATTGACCAAATATCGCGTGCGATACACCAAATTAAGCGTCTCGACGCCCATTGTGCGTATATATATTGTAACGAGGCACGGTCGACATTAAACTTTTGACTTTTCGACAATTTTCATTTTTTGTCAAAACTTAGAAAAATTACATACCCATTTCGGCTTTAATTAATTATTAGTTCCAAATTTTTAGTTTCTGTTTGCTAGGATAGTTGCAGTTCATCGCATCTGATAACCGTCAATTGCAAACTTTCGTTTTCGGTAGTAAAAAGCCAAAATTTTGACCGTTTGTTCCCGAAAACGAGCTTTTGTCTACGGAAAAATCGGAAAATATTTTTTCTTGACTCGAACTTAAAGTGAATATAGCCGCGCAATACACCATTAGAAGCGGCTCGCGACGCCCTATCCGTAGAGCACGCGAACGTATTCATTAGTCAGAAGGAATATCGAAAAACTGCGATTTTCCATCAAAATTCATCAAATTTTGTTAATTTTCGGGTGTTTTTAGGCATTTTCTCAAATTTTCTCCACCATCTTGCTGGTTTCTGCACTTCCCGTGGCTGCTCCATCCTCGCCCGGCGTAACTGCACGCATCTGAAACAGAAAAAACACTGATTAGCGCCAAAATTTGAAAAAGTTGCCCGCCGGCCTATATTCGAGTTTCTTCAGAATTCACCTTAGGTCTGCGAACACTCCATACATTCGACAAAATTTGAAATTCAAATATTGACCAAATATCGCGTGCGATACACCAAATTAAGCGTCTCGACGCCCATTGTGCGTATATATATTGTAACGAGGCACGGTCGACATTAAACTTTTGACTTTTCGACAATTTTCATTTTTTGTCAAAACTTAGAAAAATTACATACCCATTTCGGCTTTAATTAATTATTAGTTCCAAATTTTTAGTTTCTGTTTGCTAGGATAGTTGCAGTTCATCGCATCTGATAACCGTCAATTGCAAACTTTCGTTTTCGGTAGTAAAAAGCCAAAATTTTGACCGTTTGTTCCCGAAAACGAGCTTTTGTCTACGGAAAAATCGGAAAATATTTTTTCTTGACTCGAACTTAAAGTGAATATAGCCGCGCAATACACCATTAGAAGCGGCTCGCGACGCCCTATCCGTAGAGCACGCGAACGTATTCATTAGTCAGAAGGAATATCGAAAAACTGCGATTTTCCATCAAAATTCATCAAATTTTGTTAATTTTCGGGTGTTTTTAGGCATTTTCTCAAATTTTCTCCACCATCTTGCTGGTTTCTGCACTTCCCGTGGCTGCTCCATCCTCGCCCGGCGTAACTGCACGCATCTGAAACAGAAAAAACACTGATTAGCGCCAAAATTTGAAAAAGTTGCCCGCCGGCCTATATTCGAGTTTCTTCAGAATTCACCTTAGGTCTGCGAACACTCCATACATTCGACAAAATTTGAAATTCAAATATTGACCAAATATCGCGTGCGATACACCAAATTAAGCGTCTCGACGCCCATTGTGCGTATATATATTGTAACGAGGCACGGTCGACATTAAACTTTTGACTTTTCGACAATTTTCATTTTTTGTCAAAACTTAGAAAAATTACATACCCATTTCGGCTTTAATTAATTATTAGTTCCAAATTTTTAGTTTCTGTTTGCTAGGATAGTTGCAGTTCATCGCATCTGATAACCGTCAATTGCAAACTTTCGTTTTCGGTAGTAAAAAGCCAAAATTTTGACCGTTTGTTCCCGAAAACGAGCTTTTGTCTACGGAAAAATCGGAAAATATTTTTTCTTGACTCGAACTTAAAGTGAATATAGCCGCGCAATACACCATTAGAAGCGGCTCGCGACGCCCTATCCGTAGAGCACGCGAACGTATTCATTAGTCAGAAGGAATATCGAAAAACTGCGATTTTCCATCAAAATTCATCAAATTTTGTTAATTTTCGGGTGTTTTTAGGCATTTTCTCAAATTTTCTCCACCATCTTGCTGGTTTCTGCACTTCCCGTGGCTGCTCCATCCTCGCCCGGCGTAACTGCACGCATCTGAAACAGAAAAAACACTGATTAGCGCCAAAATTTGAAAAAGTTGCCCGCCGGCCTATATTCGAGTTTCTTCAGAATTCACCTTAGGTCTGCGAACACTCCATACATTCGACAAAATTTGAAATTCAAATATTGACCAAATATCGCGTGCGATACACCAAATTAAGCGTCTCGACGCCCATTGTGCGTATATATATTGTAACGAGGCACGGTCGACATTAAACTTTTGACTTTTCGACAATTTTCATTTTTTGTCAAAACTTAGAAAAATTACATACCCATTTCGGCTTTAATTAATTATTAGTTCCAAATTTTTAGTTTCTGTTTGCTAGGATAGTTGCAGTTCATCGCATCTGATAACCGTCAATTGCAAACTTTCGTTTTCGGTAGTAAAAAGCCAAAATTTTGACCGTTTGTTCCCGAAAACGAGCTTTTGTCTACGGAAAAATCGGAAAATATTTTTTCTTGACTCGAACTTAAAGTGAATATAGCCGCGCAATACACCATTAGAAGCGGCTCGCGACGCCCTATCCGTAGAGCACGCGAACGTATTCATTAGTCAGAAGGAATATCGAAAAACTGCGATTTTCCATCAAAATTCATCAAATTTTGTTAATTTTCGGGTGTTTTTAGGCATTTTCTCAAATTTTCTCCACCATCTTGCTGGTTTCTGCACTTCCCGTGGCTGCTCCATCCTCGCCCGGCGTAACTGCACGCATCTGAAACAGAAAAAACACTGATTAGCGCCAAAATTTGAAAAAGTTGCCCGCCGGCCTATATTCGAGTTTCTTCAGAATTCACCTTAGGTCTGCGAACACTCCATACATTCGACAAAATTTGAAATTCAAATATTGACCAAATATCGCGTGCGATACACCAAATTAAGCGTCTCGACGCCCATTGTGCGTATATATATTGTAACGAGGCACGGTCGACATTAAACTTTTGACTTTTCGACAATTTTCATTTTTTGTCAAAACTTAGAAAAATTACATACCCATTTCGGCTTTAATTAATTATTAGTTCCAAATTTTTAGTTTCTGTTTGCTAGGATAGTTGCAGTTCATCGCATCTGATAACCGTCAATTGCAAACTTTCGTTTTCGGTAGTAAAAAGCCAAAATTTTGACCGTTTGTTCCCGAAAACGAGCTTTTGTCTACGGAAAAATCGGAAAATATTTTTTCTTGACTCGAACTTAAAGTGAATATAGCCGCGCAATACACCATTAGAAGCGGCTCGCGACGCCCTATCCGTAGAGCACGCGAACGTATTCATTAGTCAGAAGGAATATCGAAAAACTGCGATTTTCCATCAAAATTCATCAAATTTTGTTAATTTTCGGGTGTTTTTAGGCATTTTCTCAAATTTTCTCCACCATCTTGCTGGTTTCTGCACTTCCCGTGGCTGCTCCATCCTCGCCCGGCGTAACTGCACGCATCTGAAACAGAAAAAACACTGATTAGCGCCAAAATTTGAAAAAGTTGCCCGCCGGCCTATATTCGAGTTTCTTCAGAATTCACCTTAGGTCTGCGAACACTCCATACATTCGACAAAATTTGAAATTCAAATATTGACCAAATATCGCGTGCGATACACCAAATTAAGCGTCTCGACGCCCATTGTGCGTATATATATTGTAACGAGGCACGGTCGACATTAAACTTTTGACTTTTCGACAATTTTCATTTTTTGTCAAAACTTAGAAAAATTACATACCCATTTCGGCTTTAATTAATTATTAGTTCCAAATTTTTAGTTTCTGTTTGCTAGGATAGTTGCAGTTCATCGCATCTGATAACCGTCAATTGCAAACTTTCGTTTTCGGTAGTAAAAAGCCAAAATTTTGACCGTTTGTTCCCGAAAACGAGCTTTTGTCTACGGAAAAATCGGAAAATATTTTTTCTTGACTCGAACTTAAAGTGAATATAGCCGCGCAATACACCATTAGAAGCGGCTCGCGACGCCCTATCCGTAGAGCACGCGAACGTATTCATTAGTCAGAAGGAATATCGAAAAACTGCGATTTTCCATCAAAATTCATCAAATTTTGTTAATTTTCGGGTGTTTTTAGGCATTTTCTCAAATTTTCTCCACCATCTTGCTGGTTTCTGCACTTCCCGTGGCTGCTCCATCCTCGCCCGGCGTAACTGCACGCATCTGAAACAGAAAAAACACTGATTAGCGCCAAAATTTGAAAAAGTTGCCCGCCGGCCTATATTCGAGTTTCTTCAGAATTCACCTTAGGTCTGCGAACACTCCATACATTCGACAAAATTTGAAATTCAAATATTGACCAAATATCGCGTGCGATACACCAAATTAAGCGTCTCGACGCCCATTGTGCGTATATATATTGTAACGAGGCACGGTCGACATTAAACTTTTGACTTTTCGACAATTTTCATTTTTTGTCAAAACTTAGAAAAATTACATACCCATTTCGGCTTTAATTAATTATTAGTTCCAAATTTTTAGTTTCTGTTTGCTAGGATAGTTGCAGTTCATCGCATCTGATAACCGTCAATTGCAAACTTTCGTTTTCGGTAGTAAAAAGCCAAAATTTTGACCGTTTGTTCCCGAAAACGAGCTTTTGTCTACGGAAAAATCGGAAAATATTTTTTCTTGACTCGAACTTAAAGTGAATATAGCCGCGCAATACACCATTAGAAGCGGCTCGCGACGCCCTATCCGTAGAGCACGCGAACGTATTCATTAGTCAGAAGGAATATCGAAAAACTGCGATTTTCCATCAAAATTCATCAAATTTTGTTAATTTTCGGGTGTTTTTAGGCATTTTCTCAAATTTTCTCCACCATCTTGCTGGTTTCTGCACTTCCCGTGGCTGCTCCATCCTCGCCCGGCGTAACTGCACGCATCTGAAACAGAAAAAACACTGATTAGCGCCAAAATTTGAAAAAGTTGCCCGCCGGCCTATATTCGAGTTTCTTCAGAATTCACCTTAGGTCTGCGAACACTCCATACATTCGACAAAATTTGAAATTCAAATATTGACCAAATATCGCGTGCGATACACCAAATTAAGCGTCTCGACGCCCATTGTGCGTATATATATTGTAACGAGGCACGGTCGACATTAAACTTTTGACTTTTCGACAATTTTCATTTTTTGTCAAAACTTAGAAAAATTACATACCCATTTCGGCTTTAATTAATTATTAGTTCCAAATTTTTAGTTTCTGTTTGCTAGGATAGTTGCAGTTCATCGCATCTGATAACCGTCAATTGCAAACTTTCGTTTTCGGTAGTAAAAAGCCAAAATTTTGACCGTTTGTTCCCGAAAACGAGCTTTTGTCTACGGAAAAATCGGAAAATATTTTTTCTTGACTCGAACTTAAAGTGAATATAGCCGCGCAATACACCATTAGAAGCGGCTCGCGACGCCCTATCCGTAGAGCACGCGAACGTATTCATTAGTCAGAAGGAATATCGAAAAACTGCGATTTTCCATCAAAATTCATCAAATTTTGTTAATTTTCGGGTGTTTTTAGGCATTTTCTCAAATTTTCTCCACCATCTTGCTGGTTTCTGCACTTCCCGTGGCTGCTCCATCCTCGCCCGGCGTAACTGCACGCATCTGAAACAGAAAAAACACTGATTAGCGCCAAAATTTGAAAAAGTTGCCCGCCGGCCTATATTCGAGTTTCTTCAGAATTCACCTTAGGTCTGCGAACACTCCATACATTCGACAAAATTTGAAATTCAAATATTGACCAAATATCGCGTGCGATACACCAAATTAAGCGTCTCGACGCCCATTGTGCGTATATATATTGTAACGAGGCACGGTCGACATTAAACTTTTGACTTTTCGACAATTTTCATTTTTTGTCAAAACTTAGAAAAATTTGATACCCATTTCGGCTTTAATTAATTATTAGTTCCAAATTTTTAGTTTCTGTTTGCTAGGATAGTTGCAGTTCATCGCATCTGATAACCGTCAATTGCAAACTTTCGTTTTCGGTAGGAAAAAGCCAAAATTTTGACCGTTTGTTCCCGAAAACGAGCTTTTGTCTACGGAAAAATCGGAAAATATTTTTTCTTGACTCGAACTTAAAGTGAATATAGCCGCGCAATACACCATTAGACGCGGCTCGCGACGCCCTATCCGTAGAGCACGCGAACGTATTCATTAGTCAGAAGGAATATCGAAAAACTGCGATTTTCCATCAAAATTCATCAAATTTTGTTAATTTTCGGGTGTTTTTAGGCATTTTCTCAAATTTTCTCCACCATCTTGCTGGTTTCTGCACTTCCCGTGGCTGCTCCATCCTCGCCCGGCGTAACTGCACGCATCTGAAACAGAAAAAACACTGATTAGCGCCAAAATTTGAAAAAATTCGCCCGCCCACCCTCCCATTGTGTCGTTAGACACGTAAGAAAAGTTGACTTTTAGGAGGGAAATCACCCATAACTCCTAAAATAAGCCGAATTTTTAAACGGGGTTTTGGACTACGTACTCGTACGGTGACAAGGCTGTTGCCTCTAGTCATAGTTTTAAGTTTTATTTAGTCTTTTACATTTTGACTTTGACTTAACGGTCTTTTGCCGTTAAGTCAAAATATTTACCCGAAAACAGGTAAATTTGCCTGTTATCGAAGCCTTTGACCAAAGTTCTTCTTAGGAACATATATATAAGTTAGGTTAGGTGTAGATTAAATAGATTTTAAATATATTATTTGACAAAATTTACAATTTATTTTTACAATTTTACTTTTTAATTTATTTAATCTTAGTTAGGTTTTTTATAGTTTTAATTGATATTATTTATACAAATTGACCAATTTTACAACTTTTACAATTTTACTTTTTATTTATTTGTATTTTAATTTTATTTTGATTTTATTAATTTATCGTCCCTCTGACAGCCCTCAACATGTTTGGTTTTCGCACTCCTGCGAAGGAGACTAAGTCTTCTCGCACTTCAACATCCCCAGCAATGCAGGAGTGCGCAAACCAAAATGTTCGTCGAAGTATCGGAGAATGGGAGTCTGGAAAGGCAGACCCCATTACCCCGACCACCCCCAAGAAAACCGCGCCGGTGGAATCCCAGAAGCCTAAGAAGGTGCTCTCGCAAGGCAGTAGAGTGGGTGTGAGAGTGCCGACTGAAGCCGCAGGGAGCCCACCGGCAAGACCCAAGTACACCAGCCGGTTAGCGGAGGCGAAAGCCTGCCTCACGAGAGCCAAACTGAACCTCGGCAACTCCCGAAATACAAAGACGGAGATTAAGACCGAGGTTCTTTTGGCTGTCGAGAGGTTGTACCAGCTAGTGAAGGAGGCGGAAAGCGAAGAACAGGGAAAGAAGAAAGAAAGGGAACCAGAGAAGCTAGGAAAACAAGAGAGTGAAAAGGAACTGGAAAGTGGGAAAGAGAAGGAAGAAGGAAATATCGTCTCGAAAATGAAGGAGCACGCCAGGCTTATGGAAGAAAATTGCCATAAGATGGAAAGGATGCAGGAAAGGCTTGAAGCGCAGCAGGAGAAACTGGAAAAGCAGTCATACGCGAGTGTGGCAGCGGCGCATCCGGCGAAGAAATTCCCGGAGCAGACCGCGCTGCACTCTATCGTAGTGACTGCTAAAGACGACCAGGAAACAGGAGAGGAAGTGCTGAAGAGGATCAGGGAGACATTGAACGCAAAGGAAGGGAATGGAATAAGTGTAGAGCGGGTTCGAAAAGCGAAGGATAGAAAGGTAATTGTGGGGTGCAGGACAGCGGAGGAAAGAGAGATAGTAAAGGAAAGGCTCAAGAGGGCGGAAGAGCACCTTAATGTGGAAAATGTAAAAAATAAAGACCCATTAGTAATACTCAAGAACGTCCTCAACTACAACACGGATCACGATATTTTGGAGGCAATCTGGAGACAAAATGAAAAAATTTTAAAAGACTTAGATAGGAATAGAAACAAAATAGAAATAGTTTATAAGAAAAATACCCGAAATACCCAAACACAGCACGTAGTCATGAGGGTGTCCCCCGGAGTATGGCAGCGTCTGGTCCACGCAGAGACCGTCGTCGTAGACTTGCAGCGAGTCCGAGTGGCAGACCAGTCGCCACTCGTGCAATGCTCGCTCTGTCTAGGCTACGGCCACGGACGACGGTTCTGCGTGGAGACCACCGTCAAATGCAGCCACTGCGGGGGGGCCCACATGAGAACGGACTGTGCCGACTGGCTCGCCAATGCGCCCCCCTCCTGCTGCAATTGCGTGCACGCCAAGGCTGAGAAGGCGGACCACAATGCCTTCAGCCAGGAGTGCACGATCAGGAGGAAGTGGGACGCATTGGCTAGAGCCACCATAGCCTACCACTGTTAGCCCCAGGGGGAAGTACATCGATGTGCCCATAAAAGTAGCTGTCCAAATAAACGGATCGGGCCATGTTTCCATGGCCCCCCGTTTATCCCTGAGAGGTGAAAAATGCACTCGGTGGAAAACCAGGAAAGTCTCGGGCTAACCAATAGCAATAGTTTTAAATTCATAGGTTAAGTAAGCCTTGTTGGCATTATATATTGAAATATATAATTCATCCAGCAAAACCAAGAAAAACAAATAAATAAAACACAACATTAAAATCAGACATAGAAAAGTAGAGTAGGGTAAAAAGTGTATAGAAAACAGCAATAAAACAGATTATTAATAAAATAGGTTAAAATAAATAAAAATATCAACAACGTTCTTTTGTATTATATTGTATTATTATGTGAAAATATATGCTTTAAATAAATATAAAAGTTAAAATATTTAAATGTTAAAATTTCAGGCTACAAAATCAAATACAGTATACAAATATCAGTATATGTATTAGATTTAAATAAATTAAGTTCGTAAAATCACTAAAGTAAGTAGGTAAAATAGATAAAAAACTTTTTAGAATTAACTTCATCTAAGTAAAATTAGGAAACTTTTATTCGTAAAAAATTTGTAAAATTAGTAATAAAAAGGGCTCTGATTATGTCAGAGGGACACTTAGTGCCATTTATAGATGGCGAAAAAAAAAAAAAAAAAAAAAAACCTAACCTAACCTAACCTAACCTAACCTAACCTAACCTAACCTAACCTAACCTAACCTAACCTAACCGACAAAATCTGAAATTCAAATATTGACCAAATATCGCGTGCGATACACCAAATTAAGCGTCTCGACGTCCATTGTGCGTATATATATTGTAACGAGGCACGGTCGACACTAAACTTTTGACTTTTCGACAATTTTCATTTTTTGTCAAAACTTAGAAAAATTTGATACCCATTTCGGCTTTAATTAATTATTAGTTCCAAATTTTTAGTTTCTGTTTGCTAGGATAGTTGCAGTTCATCGCATCTGATAACCGTCAATTGCAAACTTTCGTTTTCGGTAGGAAAAAGCCAAAATTTTGACCGTTTGTTCCCGAAAACGAGCTTTTGTCTACGGAAAAATCGGAAAATATTTTTTCTTGACTCGAACTTAAAGTGAATATAGCCGCGCAATACACCATTAGACGCGGCTCGCGACGCCCTATCCGTAGAGCACGCGAACGTATTCATTAGTCAGAAGGAATATCGAAAAACTGCGATTTTCCATCAAAATTCATCAAATTTTGTTAATTTTCGGGTGTTTTTAGGCATTTTCTCAAATTTTCTCCACCATCTTGCTGGTTTCTGCACTTCCCGTGGCTGCTCCATCCTCGCCCGGCGTAACTGCACGCATCTGAAACAGAAAAAACACTGATTAGCGCCAAAATTTGAAAAAGTTGCCCGCCGACCTATATCGAGTTTCTTCAGAATTCACCTTAGCTCTGCGAACACTCCATACAATCGACAAAATCTGAAATTCAAATATTGACCAAATATCGCGTGCGATACACCAAATTAAGCGTCTCGACGTCCATTGTGCGTATATATATTGTAACGAGGCACGGTCGACACTAAACTTTTGACTTTTCGACAATTTTCATTTTTTGTCAAAACTTAGAAAAATTTGATACCCATTTCGGCTTTAATTAATTATTAGTTCCAAATTTTTAGTTTCTGTTTGCTAGGATAGTTGCAGTTCATCGCATCTGATAACCGTCAATTGCAAACTTTCGTTTTCGGTAGGAAAAAGCCAAAATTTTGACCGTTTGTTCCCGAAAACGAGCTTTTGTCTACGGAAAAATCGGAAAATATTTTTTCTTGACTCGAACTTAAAGTGAATATAGCCGCGCAATACACCATTAGACGCGGCTCGCGACGCCCTATCCGTAGAGCACGCGAACGTATTCATTAGTCAGAAGGAATATCGAAAAACTGCGATTTTCCATCAAAATTCATCAAATTTTGTTAATTTTCGGGTGTTTTTAGGCATTTTCTCAAATTTTCTCCACCATCTTGCTGGTTTCTGCACTTCCCGTGGCTGCTCCATCCTCGCCCGGCGTAACTGCACGCATCTGAAACAGAAAAAACACTGATTAGCGCCAAAATTTGAAAAAATTCGCCCGCCCACCCTCCCATTGTGTCGTTAGACACGTAAGAAAAGTTGACTTTTAGGAGGGAAATCACCCATAACTCCTAAAATAAGCCGAATTTTTAAACGGGGTTTTGGACTACGTACTCGTACGGTGACAAGGCTGTTGCCTCTAGTCATAGTTTTAAGTTTTATTTAGTCTTTTACATTTTGACTTTGACTTAACGGTCTTTTGCCGTTAAGTCAAAATATTTACCCGAAAACAGGTAAATTTGCCTGTTATCGAAGCCTTTGACCAAAGTTCTTCTTAGGAACATATATATAAGTTAGGTTAGGTGTAGATTAAATAGATTTTAAATATATTATTTGACAAAATTTACAATTTATTTTTACAATTTTACTTTTTAATTTATTTAATCTTAGTTAGGTTTTTTATAGTTTTAATTGATATTATTTATACAAATTGACCAATTTTACAACTTTTACAATTTTACTTTTTATTTATTTGTATTTTAATTTTATTTTGATTTTATTAATTTATCGTCCCTCTGACAGCCCTCAACATGTTTGGTTTTCGCACTCCTGCGAAGGAGACTAAGTCTTCTCGCACTTCAACATCCCCAGCAATGCAGGAGTGCGCAAACCAAAATGTTCGTCGAAGTATCGGAGAATGGGAGTCTGGAAAGGCAGACCCCATTACCCCGACCACCCCCAAGAAAACCGCGCCGGTGGAATCCCAGAAGCCTAAGAAGGTGCTCTCGCAAGGCAGTAGAGTGGGTGTGAGAGTGCCGACTGAAGCCGCAGGGAGCCCACCGGCAAGACCCAAGTACACCAGCCGGTTAGCGGAGGCGAAAGCCTGCCTCACGAGAGCCAAACTGAACCTCGGCAACTCCCGAAATACAAAGACGGAGATTAAGACCGAGGTTCTTTTGGCTGTCGAGAGGTTGTACCAGCTAGTGAAGGAGGCGGAAAGCGAAGAACAGGGAAAGAAGAAAGAAAGGGAACCAGAGAAGCTAGGAAAACAAGAGAGTGAAAAGGAACTGGAAAGTGGGAAAGAGAAGGAAGAAGGAAATATCGTCTCGAAAATGAAGGAGCACGCCAGGCTTATGGAAGAAAATTGCCATAAGATGGAAAGGATGCAGGAAAGGCTTGAAGCGCAGCAGGAGAAACTGGAAAAGCAGTCATACGCGAGTGTGGCAGCGGCGCATCCGGCGAAGAAATTCCCGGAGCAGACCGCGCTGCACTCTATCGTAGTGACTGCTAAAGACGACCAGGAAACAGGAGAGGAAGTGCTGAAGAGGATCAGGGAGACATTGAACGCAAAGGAAGGGAATGGAATAAGTGTAGAGCGGGTTCGAAAAGCGAAGGATAGAAAGGTAATTGTGGGGTGCAGGACAGCGGAGGAAAGAGAGATAGTAAAGGAAAGGCTCAAGAGGGCGGAAGAGCACCTTAATGTGGAAAATGTAAAAAATAAAGACCCATTAGTAATACTCAAGAACGTCCTCAACTACAACACGGATCACGATATTTTGGAGGCAATCTGGAGACAAAATGAAAAAATTTTAAAAGACTTAGATAGGAATAGAAACAAAATAGAAATAGTTTATAAGAAAAATACCCGAAATACCCAAACACAGCACGTAGTCATGAGGGTGTCCCCCGGAGTATGGCAGCGTCTGGTCCACGCAGAGACCGTCGTCGTAGACTTGCAGCGAGTCCGAGTGGCAGACCAGTCGCCACTCGTGCAATGCTCGCTCTGTCTAGGCTACGGCCACGGACGACGGTTCTGCGTGGAGACCACCGTCAAATGCAGCCACTGCGGGGGGGCCCACATGAGAACGGACTGTGCCGACTGGCTCGCCAATGCGCCCCCCTCCTGCTGCAATTGCGTGCACGCCAAGGCTGAGAAGGCGGACCACAATGCCTTCAGCCAGGAGTGCACGATCAGGAGGAAGTGGGACGCATTGGCTAGAGCCACCATAGCCTACCACTGTTAGCCCCAGGGGGAAGTACATCGATGTGCCCATAAAAGTAGCTGTCCAAATAAACGGATCGGGCCATGTTTCCATGGCCCCCCGTTTATCCCTGAGAGGTGAAAAATGCACTCGGTGGAAAACCAGGAAAGTCTCGGGCTAACCAATAGCAATAGTTTTAAATTCATAGGTTAAGTAAGCCTTGTTGGCATTATATATTGAAATATATAATTCATCCAGCAAAACCAAGAAAAACAAATAAATAAAACACAACATTAAAATCAGACATAGAAAAGTAGAGTAGGGTAAAAAGTGTATAGAAAACAGCAATAAAACAGATTATTAATAAAATAGGTTAAAATAAATAAAAATATCAACAACGTTCTTTTGTATTATATTGTATTATTATGTGAAAATATATGCTTTAAATAAATATAAAAGTTAAAATATTTAAATGTTAAAATTTCAGGCTACAAAATCAAATACAGTATACAAATATCAGTATATGTATTAGATTTAAATAAATTAAGTTCGTAAAATCACTAAAGTAAGTAGGTAAAATAGATAAAAAACTTTTTAGAATTAACTTCATCTAAGTAAAATTAGGAAACTTTTATTCGTAAAAAATTTGTAAAATTAGTAATAAAAAGGGCTCTGATTATGTCAGAGGGACACTTAGTGCCATTTATAGATGGCGAAAAAAAAAAAAAAAAAAAAAAACCTAACCTAACCTAACCTAACCTAACCTAACCTAACCTAACCTAACCTAACCTAACCTAACCTAACCGACAAAATCTGAAATTCAAATATTGACCAAATATCGCGTGCGATACACCAAATTAAGCGTCTCGACGTCCATTGTGCGTATATATATTGTAACGAGGCACGGTCGACACTAAACTTTTGACTTTTCGACAATTTTCATTTTTTGTCAAAACTTAGAAAAATTTGATACCCATTTCGGCTTTAATTAATTATTAGTTCCAAATTTTTAGTTTCTGTTTGCTAGGATAGTTGCAGTTCATCGCATCTGATAACCGTCAATTGCAAACTTTCGTTTTCGGTAGGAAAAAGCCAAAATTTTGACCGTTTGTTCCCGAAAACGAGCTTTTGTCTACGGAAAAATCGGAAAATATTTTTTCTTGACTCGAACTTAAAGTGAATATAGCCGCGCAATACACCATTAGACGCGGCTCGCGACGCCCTATCCGTAGAGCACGCGAACGTATTCATTAGTCAGAAGGAATATCGAAAAACTGCGATTTTCCATCAAAATTCATCAAATTTTGTTAATTTTCGGGTGTTTTTAGGCATTTTCTCAAATTTTCTCCACCATCTTGCTGGTTTCTGCACTTCCCGTGGCTGCTCCATCCTCGCCCGGCGTAACTGCACGCATCTGAAACAGAAAAAACACTGATTAGCGCCAAAATTTGAAAAAGTTGCCCGCCGACCTATATCGAGTTTCTTCAGAATTCACCTTAGCTCTGCGAACACTCCATACAATCGACAAAATCTGAAATTCAAATATTGACCAAATATCGCGTGCGATACACCAAATTAAGCGTCTCGACGTCCATTGTGCGTATATATATTGTAACGAGGCACGGTCGACACTAAACTTTTGACTTTTCGACAATTTTCATTTTTTGTCAAAACTTAGAAAAATTTGATACCCATTTCGGCTTTAATTAATTATTAGTTCCAAATTTTTAGTTTCTGTTTGCTAGGATAGTTGCAGTTCATCGCATCTGATAACCGTCAATTGCAAACTTTCGTTTTCGGTAGGAAAAAGCCAAAATTTTGACCGTTTGTTCCCGAAAACGAGCTTTTGTCTACGGAAAAATCGGAAAATATTTTTTCTTGACTCGAACTTAAAGTGAATATAGCCGCGCAATACACCATTAGACGCGGCTCGCGACGCCCTATCCGTAGAGCACGCGAACGTATTCATTAGTCAGAAGGAATATCGAAAAACTGCGATTTTCCATCAAAATTCATCAAATTTTGTTAATTTTCGGGTGTTTTTAGGCATTTTCTCAAATTTTCTCCACCATCTTGCTGGTTTCTGCACTTCCCGTGGCTGCTCCATCCTCGCCCGGCGTAACTGCACGCATCTGAAACAGAAAAAACACTGATTAGCGCCAAAATTTGAAAAAATTCGCCCGCCCACCCTCCCATTGTGTCGTTAGACACGTAAGAAAAGTTGACTTTTAGGAGGGAAAACACCCATTACTCCTAAAATAAGCCGAATTTTTAGACGGGGTTTTGGACTACGTACTTGTACGGTCACAGGGCTGTTGCCCATAGTCATAGTTTTAAGTATTATCTAGTCTTTTACATTTTGACTTTGACTTAACGGTCTTTTGCCGTTAAGTCAAAATATTTACCCGAAAACAGGTAAATTTGCCTGTTTTCGAAGCCTTTGACCAAAGTTCTTTTTAGGAACATATATATAAGTTAGGTTAGGTGTAGATTAAATAGATTTTAAATATATTATTTGACAAGTTTTACAATTTATTTTTACAATTTTACTTTTATATTTTATTTAATCTTAGTTAGGAATTTTAAATAGTTTTAATATTTTATTTATACAAATTGACATTTTTTTTTACTACTTATACAATTTTACATTTTATTTATTTGTATTAATTTTAAATTTGATTTCATATTATTTATTGTCCCTCTGACAGCCCTCAAACATGTTTGGTTTTCGCACTCCTGTTAAAGAGAATAAGCCTTCGAAAGAAGCCCCTCGCACATCAACCTCACCAGCCATGCAGGAGTGCGCCAAAAACCAAAGTGTTCGCCGAAGTATCGGAGAATGGGAGTCTGGGAAGCCGGACCACATTACTCCGACCACCCCTAAGAAAACCGCGCCGGTGGAACCCCAGAAGCCAAAGAAGGTGCTCTCGCAAGGCAGTAGGGTGGGAGTGAGAGCGCCTACTGAGGCCGCAGGGAGCCCACCGGCACAGCCCAGGTACACCAGCCGGTTGGCGGAGGCGAAAGCCTGCCTCACGAGGGCCAAATTGAACCTCGGCAACTCCAGAAACATCAAGACGGAGATTAAGACCGAGGTTCTTTTGGCCATCGAGAGGCTGTACCAGCTGGTAAAGGAAGCGGAAAGTGAGAAGGAACAGGGAAAGAGGAAAGTAGGAGAACCAGAGAAGGAGAGAGAACTAGAGAGCGTAAAGGAACCTGAAAATGAGAAAAAAGAAGGAAATATCATCTTAAGAATGAAGGAGCACGCAAGACTTATTACAGAAAATAGTGAAAAGATGGAAAACTTACAGAAAAGGCTAGAAGAGCAGCAAGAAAAACTAGAGAAACAGTCTTACGCGAGTGTGGCAGCGGCGCATCCAGCGAAGAAATTCCTGGAGCAGACCGCGCTACACTCTGTCGTCGTGACCTCAAAAGATGAAATGGAAACAGGAGACGAAGTATTAAAAAGGATAAGAGAGACAATTAAAGCCAAGGAAGGAGGAATTTGTGTGGAACGGGTTCGGAAAGCAAAGGACAGGAAAGTGATTGTGGGGTGTAGGACTGAAGAGGAAAGAGAGATGGTAAAGGAGAGACTCAAGAGGGCTGAAGAGTACCTTAACGTGGAGACTGTCAAAAATAAAGACCCGCTCATAATTTTCAAAAACGTCTTCACGCACAATACCGATCAAGAGATTATTGAAGCCATTTGGCAACAGAATGGGTTAGTTTTAAAAGAAATCGATAGAGCACATAATAAAATTGAAATAGCGTATAAGAAGAAGACCCGAAACACCCAAACGCAGCACGTCGTCATGAGGGTGTCCCCCGGAGTATGGCAGCGCCTGGTCCACGCAGGCACCGTCGTCATAGACCTCCAGCGAGTCCGAGTGGCAGACCAGTCGCCACTCGTGCAATGCTCGCTGTGTCTCGGCTACGGCCACGGACGACGGTTCTGCGTGGAGACCACCGTGAAGTGCAGCCACTGCGGGGGACCCCACATGAGGACGGACTGCGCCGACTTTCTGGATGGAGCGCCCCCTTCCTGCTGCAACTGCGCGCACGCCAAGGCTGAGAAGGCGGACCACAATGCCTTCAGCCAGGAGTGCGCGATCAGGAGGAAGTGGGACGCTTTAGCCAGAACCACCATAGCATACTACAGCTAAGGCAGCTTGGGGAAGTACACCGATGTCCAAAATAGTAGCTGTCCAAATAAACGGGTCGGGCCATGTTGTACATGGCCCCCCGTTTATCCCTGAGAGGTGAAGAAGTGCACTCGGTAGTAAACCAAAAAATTTGCGGGCTGACAAACAAATGTACTAAATTTAAATTCACAGGTAAATAAGCCTTGTTGACATTATATATTGATATATATAATTAAACCAGCAAAAATCAGGATAAGCAAAATTAGATAAATACAACATTAGAAGAATAGAATACAACATTAGAATCACTTATAGTATTTAGAATCAGTTAGTAAAGTAGAGTAGAGTAGGGTCAAAATAGCATAAGAACAGCAATAAACTAGTTTTAAATATATATAACATCAAATACAACTTTCTCACGCATAAAAAAGTAGCATTTCAATAATATTATGTACTGTACCAAATAAAATATATATAAATAAATAAGACAACAAGACACAATTAGAAAAATTAGTAGCATTATTGTAAAATCATTGAAACTTAAAATAGACTTAGTAAAAATTTTTAGGCTCATTCAGTAAATTCAGTAAATTTATAGATGACAGTTAAAAATAAGTAAATTCATTTTAAAATTTAGATAAACTTAGTATAACATTATTTAGTAACAACTCATTCAGTAACTTAACATTAGGAAAATTATAAAAGTAAATAAATAGGATAATTAGTCATAATAAGGTCTCTGATTACGTCAGAGGGACATCGTAGTGCCATTTCGAGATGGCGAAAAAAAAAAAAAAAAAAAAAAAAAAAAAAAAAAAACCTAACCTAACCTAACCTAACCTAACCTAACCTAACCTAACCTAACCTAACCTAACCTAACCTAACCTAACCTAACCTAACCTAACCTAACCTAACCTAACCTAACCTAACCTAACCTAACCTAACCTAACCTAACCTAACCGACAAAAACTGAAATTAAATTATCGACCTATTATCGCGTGCGATACATCAAATTAAGCGTCTCGACGTCTATTGTGCGTAAATATTGTTTTAAGAGGCACGGTCGATAATAATATTTTGACTTTTCGACTATTTTCATTTTTGTCAGGACTTAGAAAAATTTCTGAGAAATTTTTATATACACATTTTTTTTGATTTAGCTTAAATTTAGCTTAAATTTGTTGATAGTGTTTACTAGGCACGGTCGACACTAAAAATTGACTTTTTGAAAATTTTTATTTTTATTTTGTCAAAAACTTTGAAAATTTTTACATCTATTTCGGCTTTCAATAATTATTTCTTCCAAATTTTTAGGTTCCGTTTGTTAGGATAGTCGTAGTTTGTCGCTTAGGATAACCGTCAATTGCAGAATTTCGTTTTCGGTAACAGAAAGCCAAAATATTGACTGTTTTGTTCCTGAAAACGCGCTTATGTGTACGGAAAAAATCCAAAAATATTTTTCTTGACTCGAACTTAAGGTGAATATAGCCGCGTGATACACCATTAGAAGCGGCTCGCGACGCCCTATCCGTAGAGCTAGCGCACGTACTCATCAGTCAGAAGATATTTCGAAAAACTGCGATTTACCGTTAGAATTTGTTAAATTTTGGTCTTTTTAGGAGGTTTTTAGGCTATTTTTCATTTTTTCTTCAACATCTTGCTGGTTTCTGCACATCTCGCGGCTGGTCCATCCTCGCCCGGCGTCACTGCACGCATCTGAAACAGAAAAGACACTGATAACCGCCAAAAAGTGGAAAAAATCGCCCGCCCACCCACCCATATTGCAGTTACTAAGGTAAAGTTGCTCGCATTTTGGTAGGGAAATAATCTTAAAACATCGATAACTTTTTAACTAGGGCACATTTTGATACGGGGTTTTTAGGTACGTTTGGAAGATAGGACAGGCTATTTATTAGTTATAACTGACTGCCTAAATTGTTAGGCATTTTAATTTTGACTCTGGCTTTTAGTTCTTTTGACTAAAAGTCAGACATTCTACCTGATTTCAGGTTTAATTACTGCTGTCTTTTGACGGTCGACCGCGTTTTCCTGTTTGGAACACTGAACTTTATTAGGTTTCAATAGAATTAAGTAGGTTATTAGAGATATATGAGTACAGTATATACAAATTGAAAAAATAGTTTACATTTTTATTTTAAATTTTTATTCTGATTTAGTGTCCCTCTGATCGTATTCCTCAAGATGTTTGGCTTCCGCACTCCTGTCAAGGAAACCAAGACTTCAATGGAAGCTTCCCGCGGCCCAACATCGCCAGCTACGCAGGAGTGCGCGAAGACCCAAAACGTTCGTCGGAGCATAGGAGAGTGGGAGTCCGGTAAATCGGACCCCATAACCCCGACCACCCCAAAGAAAACCGCGCCGGTGGAAACCCTAAAGCTGAAAAAGGCGCTCCTACAAGGCAGCAGAGTGGGAGTAAGGGCGCCTGTCGAAGCCGCAGGGAGCCCACCGGCACCGCCCAAATACACCAGCCGGTTGGCGGAGGCGAAAGCCTGCCTCACGAAAGCCAAACTAAACCTCGGTAACTCCCGTAATATAAAAACGGAAATAAAGACCGAGGTTTTGTTGGCTATCGAGAGGCTATACCGGCTGGTAAAAGAAGCGGAGAGTGAGAAAGAGCAAGGAAAGAATGAATCAGGAAAGGAAAAGGAACCAGAAAAGGACAAAGAACCGAGTGTGGAAAGAAGGACAAATGAGAAGGAGGAAAGAAACATTTTACAAAAAATGGAAGAGCACGCCAAGCTCATACAAGAAAACAGTGATAGAATGGAAAGACTGCAGGAAAAGCTAGAAACACACCAGGAAAGAATTGAGAAACAGACATACGCGAGTGTGGCTGCGGGGCATCAAGGGAGAAATACCCCGGAGCTGACCGCGCTACACTCCGTAGTGATCACGTCGAAGGACGATCAGGAAACTGGGGACGAAGTACTGCAGAGAGTCAGGGAAACCATAAACGCCAAGGATGGAGGAATAAGCGTAGAACGGATACGGAAGGCAAAGGACCGGAAAGTAATTTTGGGGTGTAAGACGGAGGAGGAAAGACAGAAAGTAAAAGAGAGGCTTAGGAAAGCAGAAGAGTACCTGAACGTAGAAGAGGTCAAGAATAAAAACCCATTGGTGATCTTCAAGAACGTGTTCAAGTATAACAGCGATGAAGATATACTTGACGCAATATGGACACAAAATGCTAAAATCCTGAAAGACATCGATAGGGCAGTAAATAAAACAGAGATAGTGTACAAAAGAAGCACGAGGAACAACCAAACGCAGCACGTAGTCATGAGGGTGACCCCCGGAGTATGGCAGCGCCTGGTCCACGCAGGAACCGTCGTCATAGACATCCAGCGAGTCCGAGTGGCAGACCAGTCGCCACTCGTGCAATGCTCGCTATGTCTAGGCTACGGCCACGGACGACGGTTCTGCGTGGAGACCATTGTCAAGTGCAGCCACTGCGGGGGCCCTCACATGAGGACAGACTGCGCCGACTGGCTCGCCAATGCGCCCCCTTCCTGCTGCAACTGCGTGCACGCTAAGGCAGAAAATGCTGAACACAACGCCTTCAGCTCGGAGTGCCCAATCAGAAGGAAGTGGGATGCATTGGCCAGGGCCACTATAGCTTACCACTAAGGTGGCCTCAGGCATGACATCAAGCGCCACACAAATTCAAAGGCATTACCACCGGCAAGCCATGAACCAGCAGTCCAAGCAAACGGTTAGGACCATGATGACCATGGCCCTCCGTTTGCCTCTGAGTAGCGAAGTATATACAGTCGGTGGAAAATTAGAAAAAGCCTCGGCCATCCCAAACTGTAAAATAGAAATAAATAATATTAAAGAAACAGTAAACAACCTAATAATAAATAGATAGATAAGCCTTGTTGGTGTTTATATATTGATATATATAATACAACTAGCATAAAATAAGAAATAGTATAAGAAAAACACAGTATATCAATAGAAATAAATAAGATAGTAGACTTAGAATTTAAATTAGACTTAGACATACATAGTACTAAGACTTATAACATTAGAAAAACAGTAGGACTACCTCTTCTTCTCGAATAAACAATAATTATGTAACATGTTTTTACTTAGTAAATTAGGAATTAGAAAAGAAAATAGTAAGTAAAATAAGCACCGCTTTGTAAAATAATAATAGGAAAATAACAGTATGAAAAATTGTAACTAAATAAATTAAGACCGATACAAAAATAGGAAACTCACATTAGGAACTCTTCTTTACTTGTAGGAAATCATGATTAAGTAGTACTAAAGTCTCTGATTAGGTCAGAGGGACAAAAAAAAAAAAAAAAAAAAAAAAAAAACCTAACCTAACCTAACCTAACCTAACCTAACCTAACCTAACCTAACCTAACCTAACCTAACCTAACCTAACCTAACCTAACCTAACCTAACCTAACCTAACCTAACCTAACCTAACCTAACCTAACCTAACCTAACCAGCCGCGAAATTTTGTTAATTTTCGGGTGTTTTTAGGCATTTTCTCAAATTTTCTCCACCATCTTGCTGGTTTCTGCACTTCCCGCGGCTGGTCCATCCTCGCCCGGCGTCACTGCACGCATCTGAAACAGAAAAGACACTGATAACCGCCAAAAAGTGAAAAAGTCGCCCGACCGCGGATCTCGATTTGTTCGAAATTCACCTAAGCCCTGCACACTTTCCATACTATCGACAAAAACTGAAATTAAATTATCGACCTATTATCGCGTGCGATACATCAAATTAAGCGTCTCGACGTCTATTGTGCGTAAATATTGTTTTAAGAGGCACGGTCGATAATAATATTTTGACTTTTCGACTATTTTCATTTTTGTCAGGACTTAGAAAAATTTCTGAGAAATTTTTATATACACATTTTTTGATTTAGCTTAAATTTAGCTTAAATTTGTTGATAGTGTTTACTAGGCACGGTCGACACTAAAAATTGACTTTTTGAAAATTTTTATTTTTATTTTGTCAAAAACTTTGAAAATTTTTACATCTATTTCGGCTTTCAATAATTATTTCTTCCAAATTTTTAGGTTCCGTTTGTTAGGATAGTCGTAGTTTATCGCTTAGGATAACCGTCAATTGCAAAATTTCGTTTTCGGTAACAGAAAGCCAAAATTTTGACAGTTTTGTTCCTGAAAACGCGCTTTTGTGTACGGAAAAAATCCAAAAATATTTTTCTTGACTCGAACTTAAGGTGAATATAGCCGCGTGATACACCATTAGAAGCGGCTCGCGATTTTTTGACATCTGTTGACTTACATAAGCTTGTGTATTTCTCGACTTAACATCATTGTTTACATATTATTTACATACTATTTTTAGAACTGACGTTATTTCCCTTTTAGAAGGTACTTATACAAAAACTTTTTTGATCTTTTGATCCACATATACATTAAGGTTCTTTTTAGGAGCGAAAACTAGGTTAGGTATATACAATTGACAAATTAAAAATTATTTTTACAACTTTTACAAATTTAAATTAATTATTTTATTTCTACTTACAAGTGTCCCTCTGACTTCTCCTAAACTATGTTTGGCTTCCGCACTCCTGCGAAAGGGTCCAAACCTTCAACGTCCAACGGGCGAACACCACCAGCCATGCAGGAGAGCGAGAGGAGCCAACACCCAAGCGTGCGAAGGAGCATTGGGGAGTGGGAGTCTACGAAATCAAACCCCATCACCCCAACCACTCCAAAGAAAATGGCGCCGGTGGAACCGCCAAAGCCGAAGACGGCGCTCTCGCTAGGGAGTAGAATGGGAGCGAGAGCGCCGACGGAGGCTGCGACAAGCCCACCGACGCAGCCAAAATATACTTGCAGGCTGGCAGAAGCCAAGGCGTGTCTTACCAAAGCCAAACTCAATCTTGGAAACTCCAGGAACATTAAGACAGAGATAAAGGTTGAGGTACTTCACGCCATCGAAAGGCTCTACCAGCTTGTAAAGGAGGCGGAAAGTGAAAGAGAGCTAGGAAAGAAGAAAGTAAATGAATCAGTGACAATTAAGGAACCAGAAGAGAAGAAGGACTTGGAAAAGGAGAAGCAGACTGAAAAGGAAATGAGAAAGGAAGGACAGGACTTAGCAAGGAAAATGGAAGAGCATGCAGTACTCATTCGCGAAAACACAGAGAGAATGGGGAAGCTACAGGAAAGAATGGAAAGGCACCAGGAGGTTGTAGAAAAGCAGTCCTACGCAAGTGTGGCAGCGGCGCATCCCGGAAAGCAACTTCCGACGCCGACCGCGCTATACTCTGTAGTGGTCAGTGCTAAAGATGAAATGGAAACGGGAGAGGAAGTGCTGACAAGAATAAGGGAAACAGTGAAAGCCAAGGAAGGTGGAATAGTGGTAGAAAAGATCCGCAAAGCGAAGGACAGAAAAGTGATCGTAGGGTGTAGGACAGAAGAGGAACGGCAACAAGTAAAGGAGAGGCTCAAGGTAGCAGAAGACTACCTGAATGTTGAAGACATGAAGAATAAGAACCCTTTGGTTATATTAAGGAATGTGCTCAGCTACAATAGTGATGATGACATATTGAAATCGATTTGGAGGCAAAACGAAAAAATTTTAAGGGATTTGGACAGGACCGAAAACAAAATAGATATAGTATATAAAAAGAAAACTAGAAACACCCAAACGCACCACGTCATCATGAGGGTGTCCCCTGCAGTCTGGCAGCGCCTGGTCCACGCAGGCACCGTCGTCATAGACTTACAGCGAGTACGAGTGGCAGACCAGTCGCCACTCGTGCAGTGCTCGCTGTGTCTAGGCTACGGCCACGGACGACGGTTCTGCGTGGAGACCATCGTAAAGTGCAGCCACTGCGGGGGGCCCCACGTGAGGACGGAGTGCGCCGACTGGCTCGCCAATGCGCCTCCTTCCTGCTGTAACTGCGTGCACGCCAGATCTGAAAAAGTTGACCACAACGCTTTCAGCTCGGAGTGCACGATCAGAAGGAAGTGGGACGCATTGGCCAGGGCCACAATAGCTTACCTTTAAGTTGGCCTCAGGCACAACCACCGACGAGCCACGAAGAAGCAGTCCAAGCAAACGGTTAGGACCATGATGACCATGGCCCTCCGTTTGCCTCTGAGTAGCAAATTGCAGTCGGTGGAAAACATTTTGAAAGTATCGGCCATTAAAAAAAAAAAAAAAAAACTTAAAATATCAAAATTTAAAATATCTAAACTAACGTTAACTAAGCCTTGTTGGCCTTATATATTGTGAACAATATATAATCAACCAGCATAACATAGCACGTAAGAGTAAGATTTTAAAACATAATAAATAACGATTTGGATTAAAATATATTAAATAAAATTAAAGAAATAGACAATAGATTAGATTAAATCAGAACATTCAATATCACCATAAAGTAGGTCTTTTAGTAAAGTGTATCATAGAATAATTAGTAGTTTATACATTTGTTCCATAAAATTCGCAAATCCTAGTTATAAATAAAAGTAGTAGTATGAACATCTTGTTAAATTAAACTCGCACATCTTAGTTAAAATCGTAAAAGTAGTATATATATTTAAAAGTAAAATCATTTGGCATAACTTAAGTTAAAAAATTGAAACGTAAAAATTAGTTAAGGTAATTAGAAGCTTTTTATTTTTGTATAGAATCATTAGAAGTAATAACAAAGGCTCTGATCTCCATGTCAGAGGGACACCTAGTGCCATTTCTAGATGGCAAAAAAAAAAAAAAAAAAAAAAAAAAAACCTAACCTAACCTAACCTAACCTAACCTAACCTAACCTAACCAACCGGATAAAAACTGACTTTATTTTATCAACATATTGTCGCGTGTGACACATCGAATTAAGCGTCTCGGTGCCTATAGTGCAATAGAATTCTATTACGGCGCACGTTCTATATTGAAAAGGTAAGTTTTGAGCGTTTTCGCATATTTTATTAAAAACTTAGAAAATATCAAACAAATTTGATTTTTAAAAAATCCATTCTTCCAAATTTTTAGATTCTGTTTAGTGCCAAAGTCGTGGTTTGTTGCATCGGCTGCCCCTAAATCGGAAAGTTTCGTTTTCGTTAATAAAAACTCAATTTTTGACTGTTTTAAGTCCGAAAACGAACTTTTGTCTAGGGCGAATTCCGAAAAAGATTTTTCTTGATAACAACTTAAAGTGCATTTAGTCGCGTGATACACCATACGAAGCGGCTCGCCACGCTCTATTTACGGAGCGAGTGCGCGCACTCATTTATCATAGGAGAACTTCAAAAACTGCGATTTTACAGTGTTTTTGGTTAAATTAGGGTATTTTGGGTGTTTCTTAAATTTTTCTCGAATACCTTGCTTGTTTCTGCACATCTCGTGGCTGGTCCATCTTCGCCCGTCGTCACCGCACGTACCTGAAACAGAAAAAACACGAATTAGAGCCAAAAAGAGAAAATCGCCCGAACACCCTATACCGTATCAGCTCAAAATACACCTAAGCCCTGACAATACTCCATACATTTGATAAAAACTGACTTTATTTTATCAACATATTGTCGCGTGTGACACATCGAATTAAGCGTCTCGGTGCCTATAGTGCAATAGAATTCTATTACGGCGCACGTTCTATATTGAAAAGGTAAGTTTTGAGCGTTTTCGCATATTTTATTAAAAACTTAGAAAATATCAAACAAATTTGATTTTTAAAAAATCCATTCTTCCAAATTTTTAGATTCTGTTTAGTGCCAAAGTCGTGGTTTGTTGCATCGGCTGCCCCTAAATCGGAAAGTTTCGTTTTCGTTAATAAAAACTCAATTTTTGACTGTTTTAAGTCCGAAAACGAACTTTTGTCTAGGGCGAATTCCGAAAAAGATTTTTCTTGATAACAACTTAAAGTGCATTTAGTCGCGTGATACACCATACGAAGCGGCTCGCCACGCTCTATTTACGGAGCGAGTGCGCGCACTCATTTATCATAGGAGAACTTCAAAAACTGCGATTTTACAGTGTTTTTGGTTAAATTAGGGTATTTTGGGTGTTTCTTAAATTTTTCTCGAATACCTTGCTTGTTTCTGCACATCTCGTGGCTGGTCCATCTTCGCCCGTCGTCACCGCACGTACCTGAAACAGAAAAAACACGAATTAGAGCCAAAAAGAGAAAAAAATCGAATCGAATTTTTACAAGGGGGAAAATACTCAAAGCTAAGTATCTTCTAAAATAGGACACCGATTTAGACGGGGTTTTCGGCGCCCCATTCTTGCGTGTACAGGCTTGTTGATAGGCTCATTTTTCCGACTCCAAATACAGTCCAAATTATTATTTCGCACATACTTTTTGTTTTGAGGCTTAAAGTTACTTAATTTACCTTAAAACAGGTACGTACATGTCTAAGAAGATTCCAATAGGTAGGGAAATGAATAGACAGAAACCGTATGCTGTGCCATCAACTTCGAAGTCAAAGAACACCAAGCCAATAAGGGAGTTTTCTGGCTTGGGAGAGGTTTTGAGGTCGGCAGCGACTACTTCCACACCTGTTGCTGAGCGCCGAGCTCTATGTGCTGAGGCGATGCAAAAGAGTGTCAAAAAGTTTGCTGAGTCCGGACTTGGCTATGGAGACATAAGCAGGGGTACGCAGCGAACACCAATGACATCTTTTGCACCGTCAAGTTTGCCAGACTTAAACGTGCAAAAAGTGACAGATGACCTACCTTTGGGTCAGGGAAATCACGTTGATGAGTCCGATGTCACACTGGTTAGAAGCGAGAGCGTTTCTCAGCCTGCTTCTCTGGGTCAGGTAGGCCAGCATAGCCCATTGGAGGATAGGGAGTTGGGTGGATCACCGTGCGCACGGGACCTTTTCGATGTGTCTAGAATGTCACTGGCTGGTGGTGGTCCGCTACATGAGGCACCTCGGTTGGCTAATGACGTTCTGCAAAAGACTAAAATAGAGTTAGAGAGGTCGAGAAATATGAGCAGAGAGATTCGTGAAGCAGTTGTGGCGGGTCTACAATGCCTCTACGAAATAGTTCTCCGCCTCTCTGATTCTAGAACTAGGCACATAGCGGAGAAGGAGAGGTCTAGAGCGGGTTTTGAGAGGTCCAGAGCGAGCTATGAGAGGGGGGCTGCTAAGCTACAGAGGGAGCAGGTCGAACGTTTGGAGGCGTTGCAAGTCGATGTGCAGGCTCAACTGGGGGACTTGAAGAAACTTAATGAGAAGAGTTTCAAGGAGGCCGAGGCAGCTCGCCACCTCGTCACGAAGTTTCACGATAAGCTTACGGGGAGTGTTGAAGTCGGAGCCATCAATGGCTCTTCGGAAGGCTCTGCGTTGATTGGTAAGCTTACTGATGAGGTTCGGGCACTTAGAGAGGAGTGTGTCCGGCCAATGTCTCGAATACCATTTTCCTCAACTCACAGAACGTATGCCGATGCTGCGAGGCCAATGCACACGATCATTGTTTCTTCGAAGGACCCAGTTCATACTGCGGATGATGTGCTGGACGCGATAACGGGCACGGTTGATGCGCGTCAGGAAGGCTTGCAGTTTGAGCGCTGCAGGAAGGCTAGGGATGGTAAGGTGGTGCTCAGCTGTGTCCAGGAGCCTGATATTAAGATGCTTGCAGGTAGGCTTAGAGATAGGGAGCTGAATGTCATCGAAGCTCAAAACAGGAATCCATTAGTGGAGATACGCAATGTTTTGACATTCAATTCCGATGCTGATATTTGCGAGTCAATCCGGAGGCAAAACAGACACATAACTGCAGGACTAGATGTGACTCAAGAGAAGGTCCAAGTGCGCTTTAGAAGACGCGCCAGAAACCAACTCGAGTGTCACGTCGTGGTCGAGGTTTCGCCGTGCCTCTGGAGACGGCTTGTTGATGCTGGCCGCCTTTTCGTGGGCATGCAGCGTCCCATGGTTTTCGATCGCTCACCGCTCATCCAGTGCTCCAAATGTTTGGGATATGGTCATTCGAGGAGGGTTTGTGAAGCCGCAGAATTAGTGTGTGCGCACTGTGGAGGGCCGCATGAACGCGCTGGGTGCGACAAGTTAAATGCCACCCCACAGTGCTGCAACTGCAAGCGAGAGGGTAGAGCTGACCTTGACCATAATGCGTTCTCGGATGTGTGTGCGGAGAGGCGTAAGTGGGATGGTATGGCGCGCTCACGCGTTAGTTATTGCTAAGGTGGATATGGGGAGTATGCGGCATGGGTTATCGGATAACGGCAATGTGGCGTTCCTTCAAGCAAATTTGCAGAGATCTAGGTTGGCCACTGCGGAGATTCTGGATGCGGGACACACTAGGGGTGCGGCATTTATAATGATGCAGGAGCCATATGTGGGAGCCGGTACACAGGCCAACATATCTGGACAACATTTAGTGGTGCAACATTCCGGTCAGGATGGTCGCAACAAGGCTGCGATACTAGTCCTTGACAAACAAGTTCAGATAGTGTGGGATCCAAATCTGCAATCAGTTAATATAGCTTGTGCAGTGGCACAACTCAGTGAGGGTAATATTGGGTTAGTGTCTGTATATTTTGAGCCAGATCAACCAATTGATCCTCATTTGAATAGGTTAAGACACGTCCTTCAGAGTATGCATGTACAAAGTTTTATTATATGTGGGGATGTCAATGCCAAAAGTCCATGGTGGGGAGAGTTGAGCGAAGACGATCGTGGTGAGGCCGTGTGTTCTCTGTTGGATGAAATGGAGGCTAGAGTGATCAATGAGGGTAATGTCCCTACATTCGAAGTTTTTAGGAATGGTAGAGAGTGTTGCAGTATAGTCGACATTACGGCGGTTAGCCTGGGACTCGTGGGTAAGATAACACATTGGAATGTTGAGCGAACTTTGACCTCGGCGGATCACAACGTCATTGCTTTCGTACTTTCTGAGGTGATACAGCTTCCAGGTAGATTGGTCCAGAAAACACGTCGCTTCCATACAAAGAGAGCAAAGTGGACGGCTTATCGGACTAAGCTATCAGAGGCACTTGGGGCACAAGACCTTTCAGCTGTCAGTATATCTACATTAGTTTCTCCAGAGGAAATTGATGGTGGTGTTAAAAGATATACTGACGCAATTATACGGTCTTGCGAAATGACTATTCCCTTAGTCAAACCTGCTAAAGATCCGTCGAAACCACCATGGTGGACACAAGAGGTTGAAAGCCTTAAGAGGAAAGCAATGACGTTGAAACGAAGGGTCAGATATGCAGCGGAACGCCGTCGTAGTCATGTTGTAGCGCAATACCTGGAGGCAAAGGCAGCTTATGCAGAGGCAGCTCAAGCGGCGCAGTCCAGCAGCTGGAAAGCATTCTGCACCACTTCTAAGAGGGAGTCCATGTGGGATGGCATATACCGAGTTATTCGTAACACAGAAAAACGGAGACCGGATACTGTGTTACGAAATGCTCAAGGGAGTTTGTGTACACCGATAGAATCGGCACGTTTGTTAGCACAAACTCTCTTTCCCAAGGATGACCCCTCTGAAGATGGTCCAGAGCATGTTGAGCTGCGATTGCGTGTAGCACGAGTACGGGATGAAGATCTTGCACAGGATGACCCTCCGTTTACGAACACCGAGCTCATGCATGCGGTGGAACAGTTCGCTCCGAATAAGGCACCTGGGGATGATGGGCTCACTGCAGACATTTGTGCAGTGTCCTTTGCTGCTGATGAGGGAGCGTTCTTATCGATGACAAATGCATGTATGAGAAATGGCTATTTTCCTAAAGCTTGGAAATCAGCGGTGGGGTGCATTATTCCTAAGTCCGGGAGGGATGATTATGCTCTGCCCAAAGCATATCGACCTATAGGACTTTTGTCAGTGGTAGGAAAAACCTTTGAGAGAATGTGGGTAGAGAGATTGAGATGGCATCTTCTTCGAGAGTTTAACGCAAAACAATATGGGTTTATGCCACAAAAAAATACAGAAGACTCCCTCTATGACGCAATTTCTTTACTAAGAGAAGGCATGAATAAAGAAATATGTCTTGCAATATCTTTAGACATAGAGGGAGCTTTTGATAATGCGTGGTGGACGGCAATACTACATGAACTCGCTCGAAGGGGATGCCCTCGTAATCTCTATCGTGTGGCCGAGTCATACATGACAGAGAGGGCTGTTGAGGTGCGTTATATGGGTTGTGTGTATCGGGAGGAGACTAGTAGAGGGTGTGTTCAGGGTTCCATAGCGGGGCCAACTTTTTGGAATTTAATTCTGGACACACTTTTAAATAAGTTGGAAGAAATAGGGGTACATGCACAGGCCTTCGCTGACGATATCTTAATTATTATTAGAGGCAGAGATATCCATCAAGTTGAGGCCATGGCAAATCAGACTTTGCATGCAGTAGGAGAGTGGGGCAGTTTAAATAAACTCAAGTTTGCGCCGAATAAATCAAAGGCTATGATACTCACTCGGAAGAGGCTTACAGATACCCCAATCATTATGCTCGGTGGCAGATCGATAGAGATTGTTAAGGAGTTGAAGATATTGGGAGTCATTATTGATAGTGGCTTGAGATTTGGACCTCATGTACAGGCTATTCGATGCAAGGTAATAAGAATTTATAAGCAGTTAGAGAGGGCGGCAAAGGTTACATGGGGTTTGAATCCGGGCATTATAAGGACAATATATGTTTCTGTCATTGAACCTATCGTTCTTTATGCGGCTAGTGTATGGGGATCTGCAGTGCATAAGAAATACATTCAAAAACAGCTTGGGTCGTTACAGAGGGGTTTTGCTATAAAGATGATCAAGGGGTACCGAACTTTATCATTAGAGGTGTCTTTAACATTGTCTGGCTTAATACCACTTCACCTTAGGATAATCGAGTCAGCTACTCTCTATCGTATCAAGAAGGGTCACGATTCGCTTGATATTGATGATCAGCACATAGAGGGAAGAATAAATTTTGATAAAAAACCACATCCAGCTAAGTGGTGCCCCTTGGATTTTATCTCACTTGATGCCATATCTGAAAAGGTGTTAGTTGATAATGCTATTATGGGACCTTGTATATTCACGGATGGGAGTAAAGTTCAGGGGAAGGTAGGAGCAGCTGTATCACTTTGGAGGGAAGATAGAGAGGTGAAATACCGTACCTTGAAGTTGGCCTCTTTTTGCTCAGTTTATCAGGCGGAGCTGGTTGCGCTGCAGAGGGCAGTTAAGTTAGCTGGTGAGATTAATGCAACTGAGGTTAATATATTATCGGATAGTCGGTCAGCATTGCAATCGCTGCTAAATTTCACATCTACTCATCCTCTAGTTTTCGGAATCCAGAGTGATCTGGCTGATCTTGCAGGGAAAGGTGTTAGGGTGCGTCTTTTTTGGTTAAGGGCTCATGCCGGAACGCCAGGAAATGAGCGGGCAGATGAGCTCGCCAAAAGGGCTGCTCTCTATAAAAAGACTACACCTGATTATGATAAGTATCCTGCATCCCATGCCAAAAAAGTGATAAGACAAGGAACTGTTGATACCTTAAATGGAATTTTTGCTAATAAGACTACTAACGTTACTTTAAATAAACTGTTTCCTGACGTCCGATCGGCATATAAGTTTGCGCGAAGTATGAAGGCAGATGGGCTACTTACTCAGATTCTAACAGGACATGGAGGATTGGGCCAGTATCTTCATCGTTTTAAGATCCGGGCGGACCCTTGGTGTGGCGTTTGTGGGCCTGGAATTGAAGAGGATGTCTTCCATGTTCTTTTGTTTTGTCCCAGATTTGATGCCGAAAGGACAGCCCTTGAGAGAGAGATAGGCAAGACTCTAAATGAAGGTAATTTAGGAAGTATTTTGATAGATAGCGACATAGGGATTTCATTGATAGAGTTTGGAAGATGGGTGCTAAGAGAGGTATGCCTAGCCAATGGCAGCACTGCATCTTGGACTCTATAATATGGTAAACTTTATATTTTTTAAATTATACAATTTACAATATATTAACATTATACAATTTACAATACGTTAACATTATACAATTTACAATATTTTAATATTATACTATTTACAATAATTTTATAAATTTACCATTTACAAATACATCTAACAATAAATAAATGAAATTTCTAATTCAGATAATAAATTGTGGTGAATAAAATAATGTGGGTAATAATTAATAAACAATTTTAACTTTAATTACAATACATAAAAGAAATTTCATTTAAGATTTGGTCATTGCAGGATAAATAAAATAATGTAGGTAAATAAATAAATAGATCACTATTATTTCAATATTTATAATTTATTATGTAATACAATTAAAAATGTAATCAAGCAAGAAATTTAGAAAATATGCAATAGTTTTCGATCCGGTTACACTTATCAATATTAATGAAAATGTTATGCAACATCATAATATTTTCATTAATAAAATATATAGGTAAATAAACAAACAGATTATAAGGTCCTCAACTCTCGTTGAGGGAGATTTTAAGTTGATTTTAGTGTCGTTTCGAGACGACGTAAAAAAAAAAAAAAAAAAAAAAAAAAAACCTAACCTAACCTAACCTAACCTAACCTAACCTAACCTAACCTAACCTAACCTAACCTAACCTAACCTAACCTAACCGACAAAATTTGAAATTCAAATATTGACCAAATATCGCGTGCGATACACCAAATTAAGCGTCTCGACGCCCATTGTGCGTATATATATTGTAACGAGGCACGGTCGACATTAAACTTTTGACTTTTCGACAATTTTCATTTTTTGTCAAAACTTAGAAAAATTACATACCCATTTCGGCTTTAATTAATTATTAGTTCCAAATTTTTAGTTTCTGTTTGCTAGGATAGTTGCAGTTCATCGCATCTGATAACCGTCAATTGCAAACTTTCGTTTTCGGTAGTAGAAAGCCAAAATTTTGACCGTTTGTTCCCGAAAACGAGCTTTTGTCTACGGAAAAATCGGAAAATATTTTTTCTTGACTCGAACTTAAAGTGAATATAGCCGCTCAATACACCATCAGAAGCGGCTCGCGACGCCCTATCCGTAGAGCACGCGAACGTATTCATTAGTCAGAAGGAATATCGAAAAACTGCGATTTTCCATCAAAATTCATCAAATTTTGTTAATTTTCGGGTGTTTTTAGGCATTTTCTCAAATTTTCTCCACCATCTTGCTGGTTTCTGCACTTCCCGTGGCTGCTCCATCCTCGCCCGGCGTAACTGCACGCATCTGAAACAGAAAAAACACTGATTAGCGCCAAAATTTGAAAAAAATCGCCCGCCCACCCTCCCATATTGCAGTTACTAAGGTAAAGACACTCAATTTTTGAGGGGAGTCAAAATTTTTACCATCAATAACTTTTTAACTAGGGTATATTTTTATACGGGGTTTTCGGGAGCATATTTGCTAGTTGCTTGGCCTATTATTTTTCTAGTCGACATATTTAATATTATAGTTTTAGTTATTTTAATTTGACTTTTAGGTTTTTTTTTGACCTAAATTTATTAGATTAATAAGCAACGTTTTGACCGTATACCCTTGTATTTACCTGTGATCCCTCTGACGCTGGTTGGCTGAAGCCACCGCACACCTGAAACATAAAAACGTTATTTTTAACAATTTCATATACAACTTATACAAACTTTTTAAACAAATTTTTATAACTTTTACAAACTTTTTATTTTATTTTAAATTTACTACTTTTGATTTTATTGTGTACTGTTTTATAGTTTTATTTGTTCGTCTCTAGTCATTTCCTTTAAAAATGTTTGGGTTCCGTACGCCCGTCAAAGCGACAAGGGATTCGGAGCTCCGGGAATCCCCTGAAAATACAGGACCGCCTCCCAAACTCCCTCCCACTTCCAAAGTAAGGAGGAGCATTGGAGAGTGGGAATTAGGGAAAACAGCCGCTCAACCAACGGCCTCTACTTCCCCGAAAAAGCTGGCGCCAGCCGCAGCGGGCCCTTCCAAACCCAAGACGAAGGCGGTGCTCTCCCAGGAGAGCCACACGACACGCCGTCTTTCTGTGGACGTAGTGGAGGGCCCGCCAAGGCTGGAGAGACCCAAATACGCTAGCAGAGTGGTAGAGGCGCGCGCTTGCCTCAGCAAGGCAAAACTGCAGCTCGGCAGCGCGCGCAACCTGAAGACCGAAATAAAAACAGAGGTCACCCTAGCTGTAGAGCGGCTGTACCAACTTGTTAAGGAGGCGGAAGCAGGGAAGGAAAAGGAAGAAAAGGGGCAGGAGGAGGGGAAGAAGGAAGAACCGTTCGTTCCTCCTCCTTCCGTTCCTTCTGTCTCTAGATCGGAGTCTGAAGGGGATCTTTTAAGGAAATTAGAGGAGCACAGCAAGCTTATGATAGAGAGTAGCAAGAGGATGGAAGGATTGACAGAAGCAATGAACAGACAGCAAAAGACCCTTGAGGGAATTACATACGCGGGTGTAGCAGCTGGTCCCGTAAGCAAACCGCCCATCGGTCAGACCACGCTACACTCCGTAGTAATTTCCTCAAAGGATGAAATGGAGACAGGAGAAGAAGTTTTGAAAAGAGTGAGAGAGGCTGTGAACGCTAGGGACGGATGGATAACGGTTGACAGAGTGAGGAAGGCGAAGGATCGAAAAATAATAGTGGGGTGTAGGACTGAAGAAGAGAGGCAGAAGGTGAAGGAAAGGCTTAAGAGCGCAGAAGAGTTCCTAAAAGTGGAGGAAGTGAAGAATAAAAACCCACTCATTATTTTAAAGAATTTATTAAAATTTAGTAGCGACGAGAATATAGTAGAGTCACTTTGGAACCAAAACGGCAAGGTTCTCAAAGATTTAGATAGGACTTCAAATAAATTAGATATACTATACAAAAAGAGCACCAGAAACCCCCAGACGCACCACGTCGTCATGAGGGTGCCCCCCGCAGTTTGGCAGCGTTTGGTCCACGCAGAAAACGTCGTGATAGACCTCCAGCGAGTCCGAGTGGCAGACCAGTCGCCACTCGTGCAATGCTCGCTGTGTCTGGGCTACGGCCACGGACGACGGTTCTGCGTGGAGACCATTGTTAAATGCAGCCACTGTGGGGGGCCCCACATGAAGACGGAGTGCACCGACTGGCTCGCCAATGCGCCCCCCTCCTGCTGCAATTGCACGCACGCCAAGGCTGAAAAGGTGGATCACAATGCCTTCAGCCAGGAGTGCGTGATCAGGCGGAAGTGGGACGCATTGGCCAGGGCCACAATAGCTTACACATTATAGAGCTGTCCAAATAAACGGTAAGACCATGGTGACCATGGTCCTACCGTTTATCCCTGAGATGCGGAAAACTGAGCACCGGTGAAATTTTTTTAAAAAACAACGTTGACTAAGCCTTGTTGGACTTACATATTGTGAAAATATGAAAACAACCAGCACAACATAGAACGTAAAGTAAATACAGTAAAAAAATAATAAATAACTATTTGGATTAAAAATGTGTAAAATAAAATAAAGTAAATAGACAATAGACTAGATTTGAAAACATCTAATATCATCATAAAATAGCTCTTTAGTATATGTGTCACAGTTTAATTTGTAGTTGAAATATTTAAAGTAAAAAGTATAAATTCCTATATTTTAAATTCATTTGTATATCTTAAGTAAAACTTAGAATGTAAAATTGTATAGCTTAAATTCACTTGCACAACTTAAGTAAAAATTGAAATGTAAAAATTTTTCCTCTTAGTTTAAATTCATTTAGCACAACTTGAGTCAAAAATTGTAATGTTAAAAATTTTCTTTTAGATTAAATTCACTTGCATAATTTAAGTAAAAATTGGAATGTAAAAATTTGTTGAGGTAATTAGTGGTTTTTTGTTTAATTGTATAGAATCAAAAGTAGTGATAAGAAAGTCTCTGATCATCATGTCAGAGGGACACCTAGTGACGTTTCTAGACGTCGAAAAAAAAAAAAAAAAAAAAAACCTAACCTAACCTAACCTAACCTAACCTTTTTTTTTTTTTTTTTTTTTTTTTTTTTTTTTTTACGTTGGGAAATCCTCATGGATACTCTCCGGAAGCGGGGGCAACCAGAGAGTTATGTCAGACTCTTACTGACTAAAACCCAACGGGGTCCTTCTCGAATCGCCATGTGCCGGGGCTGTGGGTACACTGACGTATTCTTCCATGGCCCCGACGGCGTTGGCTCAAATTGAGCCCCCTCTAGTTTACGAAATAAAGCTCGTGTAGTCTTCGCGTCTCTTGCGAGAGGCGCACGGAACACCCGCGCGCGCCGTCTCGAGGCTTCTCAGGTGGCGACGGACACCCCCGTGTGCCGCCGCCTAAGTCTACGTTATGGGGGTCTTATAGTGTGGAGGAATCTCCTCCTGCTACGCCCTGCTCTGCGGCTGCGGATAGAGTCGAGAGTCGAGATTTCTCTTTCTCTTTCCGCAGCTTCTTTCTGCGATATAGCTTTTTCACAGAAAGTTACGCTGGCTTTCCAGCTTTCTTCACTCTCGATCATAGCTTTGACTAATGCCGGGAGTGAAAGATCGTTTCCCACGCTTTGCACAAGCTCACACCTGGCGGTAGCCCAAGCCGGGCACTCAGCAAGCGTGTGTTGTGCAGTGTCCACAGTGCACGGACAGTGATGGCATGCTTCTGTAGGCTCTCTTCCAATTTGACACAGGTACTTCGAGAAACAACCGTGCCCCGATAGTACCTGTGTCAGCCGGTACGTCAAAGTACCATGTCCTCTGCTGATCCACTCCTGCAGCACCGGACGAATCGCCTCGATCGTTCTCAGGCCAGCACTCGGATGCGCAAGCCGTCTGAGCCACTCTTGAACCAGAAGGTCGTGGATTTCACTCCTCCGACTCTCCACCTCTCTTGGCGCTGGCCTCTGGCCTAACGCTATCTTGTCTTCTCGCGAAAAATGGACAGATGCAAGACCCTTCGCATCAAGGTCCCATGGCAATGAGCCCGCCAAAGCGCACGCAGCCTCGTAGGAGACTGTGCGGTACCCCCGAATTGCTCTTAACGCCATCGCTCTCTGCGGTTTCCGCAGTATGGCGATGTTCTGGCTGTTAAGAGTATCGGCCCACACAGGAGCTCCATACATGGCCATCGAGCGCACAACTCCCATGTAGAGCATCCTACAGCCAACTCTAGCACCTCTCAGATTGGGCAGCAATCCTCCGAGAGCACCTGCAGCACCCATTAATTTAGGGGCGAGACCTACAAAATGGGCATTAAAGTCCCATCGACTGTCAAGGACCAGTCCAAGGTATTTCATGGTCGACTTGACAGCGATACGGACGCCACCTACCACAATATGGGCTTCAGCTGGGGGCTTGTTCCGAGGCCCGTGAAAGCATAATGCTTCAGATTTGGCCAGTGCCACCTCGAGCCCCAAACGTCTAATTCGATTTACCACCTGGGCCACGCTAGCCGTGGCTAGGAGTGCAGCTTCCCTGTACGATTTGCCCTTAGCCGTGACAAGAGTATCGTCTGCATAACAGGTTACACTAGTGCCATAGAGAGTAGCGCCTCGTAGTACCCAGTCGTAACCGATGTTCCACAGGAGCGGCCCGAGGACCGAACCCTGTGGAACACCGCACGACATCCTGTGCTGACTCCATCCTTCTTGCCCTTTGAACGACACAAAGCGGTCTGACAGGTAATCTCCTATTATGCTGCGCAGGTAGCAGGGTACCTGGTGATACCTCAATGCTTCTCTCACACAACTCCAGGGTAGGGTGTTAAATGCATTGGCAATGTCCAAAGACACCGCCAAGACAACCTGACCTCGAGACACAGCCTCTTCTGCAAGAGTCTTAACCCTAAGGATCGCCCCGACTGTGGACCTTCCTCGACGGAAACCAAACTGGTTACAATTTAAGTCCGGTCCAACACAGTTTAAGTGGCCAATGAGACGTGCCGCGATAACCCTCTCCAACAACTTACCTACCTCATCGAGAAGCACGATAGGGCGGTAAGCTGATGGAGAGTCTGCTGGACGACCGTCTTTTTTCAGCAGCACTAGTCTGCCCGTCTTCCACGGTTTAGGGAACCTACCCTGTTCTAAGCAGGCACTGAATAGGCTTTGAATCCGAGGCCCCAGAGCATTCAGAGCCAAGACCCATGCTCTCCCAGGAATCCCGTCAGGGCCTGGTGCCGTGTTTTTGGCTTTGAGCCTGTTAACAGCCATTCGCATTTCCACCTCATTTACCTCCGAAAAATCCACACCATCATCACTTTCCTCGTTAGAAGGGGCCATACTTGGTGGCGTGTGCTCACCTATGGTAGGAAAGAGAGCCGTTACCACACCTCTTAAAAACCTAACCTAACCTAACCTAACCTAACCTAACCTAACCTAACCTAACCTAACCTAACCTAACCTAACCTAACCTAACCTAACCTTTTTTTTTTTTTTTTTTTTTTTTTTTGTTAACGGGGAGGAAATCTGCACACAGACACCCTACCGCACCGAGGGATGCGATAGGGTAGTGTGAGGATGACGGACTCGTCGACTCACTAAAACCACCCCGGTGGCCAGCCTCAATGCATGTCAAGGGGCTCCGACAACTCCAAAAGGAACATTTCGGTGCCCCTCTCGCATAACGCCTAAAAGCACGTCCCGGGAACGACATCCATTGCCGCCCCCAGCACTCGTGGTGCTACGGCTGCACACGCCACGATGTGCCAGCCGCCCTCCCGGGGTCCGCTATTGACCAGCCGAAGCCCTCGCTCCGACCGCCCACAGACCCGAAAGGCCCCCTGTTTGGCAGGGGGTACCACTCTCGCCCCTCATGGGGCAGGCAGCGCGGGGTGGCCGTTGCCAACACCCCGCCGCCGCCTCCTCCGAGCGGGATCGGCCCTCTCCCGATCTCGCTCGGCGGCCTCTTTCCGAACCATAACGGTCTCACAGAAAGAGGCCACGGCCTTCCAAGCCGTCTCATCTACCAGCATAGCCTCGACTACGCTTGGTAGAGAGAGGTTCTGCCCGATCCTGTTGATCAGGATTCCGCGCTCCACGCTCCACGCTGAGCACTGCTCTAGCGTGTGCTGCGCGGAATCCCGGTCCCACCCACAATGGTGGCATTGTGGGGTCGGTTCGCGTCCAATCCTACTCAGGTACTCACCGAAGCACCCATGCCCGGTAAGTACCTGAGTAAGGCGATAGGTGACGTGCCCATGCTCTCGTCCCAGCCAGGCTTCGAAATTTGGCGCAATGGCGCCGACGATGCGCTGGCGCGAACTGCGCGGTTCGTCGAACCGCTCGCGCCACTCCACGAGCGCACGCCGGCGCTCTTGCACCCGCACTTCAGCGGGCGCGGTTCCACTCCCGTCGTCATTGCAACGGAGACGCCGATACACACGTGCATCCATCTCCGCCAAGACGTCAAGGGGCGGAAACCGCGCCAAGAGTGTTGCCGCCTCGAAGGATATCGTCCGATACCCTCGTGCGATACGAATGGCCATAGTACGCTGTAGGCTATTAAACAATAGCCTATAGCGCCTAACCCCCGCCAGTCTCACAGACCAGACGGGCGCTCCGTAGAGTGCCATCGATCGCACCACCCCTCCATAGAGGCGGCGAACTCCTTCCCTAGGTCCCCCGAGATTTGGCAGCAGTTTGTGCAGAGCACCCACTACCTTCTGAATCCGGGGGACGGAGCGACTGAAGTGCTCTCCGAAGTCCCAGCGACTGTCCAGGATGAGGCCCAGGTACTTGAGGTACCGCCCCACCTGGACGTCGACGTCACCTACGCGAACCGACATGCTGGGTGGTTCCCTTCCCCTCGGGAATTTGTGGAACCACAGCGCCTCGGTCTTGTGAGGCGCTGTCCGCAGACCCAGCGCGTGGATCTTGTCCACGACACAAGCCACCCCAAGCTCGGCGAGCCCCTTGGTCCCCTCGAAGTCGTCCCCGCCGGCCAACACTAACGTGTCATCCGCATAGCAGACGACGTGTAGGCCGACGGGGAGATCGATGCGCAAGACCGCGTCGTACGCGAGGTTCCACAAGAGCGGGCCCAAAACGGACCCCTGCGGAACCCCACAGCACACCTCCCTCTGGTGCAATGCACCGTCCCTGCCAACATACTGGACATGTCTGTCGCGCAGGTAGGCTCCAACAATGCCCTGCAGGTAGGGGGGGACCCCGTGAAACACGAGGGCCTCCCTAATCGCCCTCCAAGGCAAGGAGTTGAACGCGTTGACGATGTCTAAAGACACCGCCAACATCCTCCCGCCTCGGGACACTACCTGGCTCGACAGCGAACGGACTCTAAGAATCGCGTCCACTGTCGAACGAGCCTGCCGGAAACCAAACTGGTCATCCGACAGGTCGGGGCCTACCATTACAAGATGCGCGCACAGACGACCGGCAATTATTCTTTCGAACAATTTGCCGGCCTCGTCCAGCAGGCAAATGGGACGATACGCAGAGGGAGAATCCGCGGACCTGCCATCCTTCTTCAAGAGGACCAATTTCGCCTCCTTCCACTCCTTGGGGAACACGCCTGTACGGAGACAGCTGTCAAACAGCCGCCTAAGGCGGTCCCCCAATCCGGCGGATAGAGCCAACACCCAAGCCCGACCCGGAATCCCATCCGGGCCAGGCGCCGTGTTTCGAGCCCTGAGGCGCTTCACGGCCCGGTCCAACTCCTCTTCGGTCACCCCCAGTTCATCGTCCCAGGAAATCGGGCTCGATGGTAACACGGGGGGTGATGAGGGACTGTCCTGGATCCTAGGGAAGAGCGTTTCAACCACGCCCCTCACCAACGTAGGATCCAGGGTTTCCGTCAACGGAGGGGCCCACGGTCTGAGCTTGCCCAGTACCATCTTGTACGGGCGCCCCCATGGGTCCCTGTTCAGTCCCTCGAGGAGTTCATGCCAGGACCGAGCCTTAGCGTCGGCAATGGCGTGTTGAAGCGCCATTGTAGCGCCTCGGTATACCTCATAGGCTCTATCCACCTCTGCGGCAGGGGCTCGCCGTCTTCTCCGGGTATTAGTGTACAGGCGTCGGGACCGCAGGCACGTCACACGCAACCGCGCTATGTCCTCCGACCACCAGTACACTGACCCACGCTTGGTTGGCCCGGTTCTGGGCATCGATAAGTCGCAAATCGACGTCATCGTTGCGCGGAACCAGGCCGCCTCCCTAACAGGATCGGGCAGATCCTCTCCGGCTTGGCCTTCCGACCAGGCCGCGACAATGGTGGCGGCTTCGAGCAGATCTCTGTCGAGCCGCTTGAGGGCCCATCGTCGCGGCTGACTGCCACTGCGGCGGGACGCACGTCCGGGGGGGCGGAGGGCTACATCGAAAACAATGTAGCGGTGGTCAGATAGTGTGACCACCTCCTCCGCAACTCTCCATCCCGAAACTAGGTGTGTGGCAGAAGGAGTCGCCCATGAAAGATCCACGATCGACTCACCCTGCCACCGCACACAAGTGCTTACAGACCCCCGATTAAGAAACCGGAGGTCCATACCCGCCGCCCAATCTACGATTGTCTCTCCCCTGCGGTCGTCTTGGGGACTCCCCCACTCACGAGAGTGAGCGTTGAAGTCACCCAAGACGAGCACGGGACGCGGATGGCACCTGCGAATGCAGTTTCCAACCGTATCCAAGTACACCTCGTATTCAACGAGGGTACAGTTGGGAGAGATGTAGCAGCCCACAACGGCAAGATGACCCCACTCTACGGCCACGAAGCCCTGGCCCTTTTCAATAAGGGCACAGTGGGGATCACCTTGGCCGCCACCCCAGTAAACAGCGACAGAGTCCATATCGTCCCCAAACCATACCACATGGCCCGGGACACGATAGGGCTCCGCGACTACGGCAAGTGCAATCGACCACCGCGCGAGGGTTTGCTGGAGCAAATCCTGCGCACCTCGGCAGTGGTTCAGATTGCACTGGAGGATTCGAATGGTGTGATCCATTACGAAGCCTCCATGCCTTCCTGGGGCGGCGGGTTTTGACCCGACTGAGCGGCCCCCTTTGTTGGGGCCGCTTTGCCTTCCGGTGCTGGGGCTGAGCGAGGAGACTTCCTCGCGCCCTTAGGAGGGGTGCAATTCTTGCTCCCCATCCTATGATCAGCCTTGCAGCCCTTGTCCGAGCACAGTGGACACTTGTGCGGATTCGTGCATTGGCTCGCCCGATGGTCGGGCTCACCGCACGCGTAGCACAAGTGGCTTCGGTCCACCGTACTCGAGCACGTACTGCGAACGTGCCCGTACTCCAAGCACCGGAAGCACTGGAGTGGTCTCGAGGTCAAATAATCGACCCGAGACGCGACCCACCCTATCACGACGTGCTTTGCCGCGGCTAGCTTCCGCACGGAAGCTAGAGGACAACGGACCCATACCGTGCCCTGGGCAGTGGATGAGCGGCGTATGTCGCCCACCCGCACGTCGAGGACCGAGCAGTCTCCGGCCTCGGCAACGGCAGTCTGCACCTCTTGAGGTGTGACGCTGTCGTCGAGGTCCTTTAACCGCAACTCCCCCGTTTTCATTGGGCGCGTAACACGCACTCCCAAATCTACGAGGGCCACGCGCATGCGTTCGGCCAGGTTGTCAGCTTTGGAGGTGCAGTCGGGTCCTGACACCTCCAAAATGAGTCCTCCAGTGATGGCCTTCCTGGATCGAACGTTGTCGATACCGAGGTCGGCCAACTTTATGCGAGCCTTGGCAGCCGCCATGACCGCAGCGAGGGTGACATCGGAACCCTCCGATATTGTCACCGTAATCGCCGCAGTCGTCGGCAGCCGCGTAGGCTTCGGCTTCCTGCCAGACCTCTTCCTGGCCTTCTTGCCAGTCTTCGGGCTAGCCTTGGGGCTAGCCTTTGGACCGGCTTTGAGAGTCTCGTCCACCTCCCCGGCGACCCACCCGTGACCCCTCGACACGCGCTCCAGTGGCGGCGCTCCGGCAGCCGTCCGAGTGACGATCGCAACAGAGCCGCCGTCATCACCGATCCAGCCTCCTCGTGACGGGACCCGATAGGGCTCCTCGACAATCGCCACCTGTATCTGCCACTGCGCTAGGCTCTGAACCAGCAGGTCCTGGGCTCTAGCGCAGTGGTTCAGATTCGCCTGCAGAAATCTACTCACAGCCATCTAAGATACGGTGTCCATGACATCCGCCGCTGTCCCCGCCCCTGCACCGGGGGGCGTCGGGCACTCGGGCTGCGTCGAGGCTCTAGGGCCGCCGCTCGCCACTGCTACTCCTCGCTTCGCCGGCGCCGCACACGCCTTGGTGCCGCACCGGTGCTCCGCAGGCCTGCCCGCCGCCGCGCACAAGGTGCAGCGCGGCATGGCGTAGCAGGCGCCGGCCTTGTGGCCAGGCTCACCGCAGCGATAGCACTGGTCGCTGCGGTCCTCCTCCGACGGGCAGAGCGCGCGCGTATGGCCAGGCTCCAGGCACTTGAAGCACCGGAGCGGCCTCGTCTCGAGCAGCTCCACCCGCGCCGACCCCCATCCGACCGCAAGGCGACCGGCAATAAGGATCGCCCGAGCGGCGAGCACCGGGCATCGAACCCAGGCCGCACTCGAGCCATACGCACCGAGGCGCACATCCTGACAGGTGACGGCGGCCACCTCGCATGCGCCCACTCGCGCCACCGCCGCAGCGATTTCAGACGCGGTAACGGACTCGTCGAACCCAGAGAGCCGCAACTCCGCGGACTTCACCGGCCTCGACACTCTCACCTGTTCCGCGTCGAGCTCCTCCACGAGCCGGCGGGCCAACGCGTCCGCTTTCGCACCGGACGCGGCACCGCCGCCCGCCACCTCCAGCATGCGCGCCCCGGTAGCCGAAACCTTAAACTGCACACGCTCAATGTCCAAGGAGGCCAGGTCCACTTTGGATCTCGCCTCGGCGATGACGCGTGCGTATGTTACGCCCCTCTCTATCGCAGCGGGCTGCAACGTGAGAACCACGGCAGCCGAGCGCGACGGCCGCAACTTGCGCGCGGCCAGCTGGCCGGGCGGCAGCACCGGCGCCGGTCCTCCGGCAGCCCCGCGCGGCCCCGCGAGCTCCGCGTCAGGCACACGACGCCCCGCCATCGTCCACCTCCTCCTACCTCCGCGCCGGCGGCGCCGAGCGGGGGCCGCCTCGGTCTCGGCTTGCGCCGCAGTCTCGACAGGCCGGGGCTCGGCCGCGGGGGAGGGCTGCGCGTCTACCTCCACCATTACGTCTACCTCCTCCGCCGCAGGTGCCACGGACACCCTAGGTGTCGCCGCACGCATCGGGGCAGCGGGCGTGGCCCGCGCGACAGCTCCAGCCGACAGCACGGCGCGCACCGGGGCCGCTACCGACCCAGCAGCTCCAGTGGGCGCCGCAATGCGCGACGAAGCACCAACGCGCGGCGGCGCAACAGGCGCGGCAACACGGGCGGGCGCCGCCGCGCGCACTGCGGCACAGAGGGCGCAGCGCCGGCGCCCGCGCGGGCAACACCGTACGCACCGGCGCGAACGCAGGCGGCGGCGCCGCAGAAGCCAGCACCGGGCGCCCGGCCGCGGCCGCATACGAGACGCGCTTGGCGCCGGCAAGCGGCGGTCGCAGGCGCGGCTCCGGTAAAAGCCTGCTCTCGAGGGACTCGAGCCGGGCGTTCACCATGGTCCCCACTTGCTCCATGATAGCCCGGCTGCGTCCCTCCTCATCCACAAGAACCGCGTCAGCAGCGGGCGCGGTGCGGCGCAACGACTGCATCTCCTCCTTCAGGAGCTGCATGTCGCGCCGCATCGCCGCCAGCTCGGCACGGAGCCGGCCGTTCTCCTGCGCTAAGAGGCGGGACTCCTCGGCGGTCGTACGACTGCCGAGCTCTGCGACCGCATCCGAGATGGATGCGGTCGCCAGCTTCAATCCGCCGAGAAGCTCCCCCTTTATATTTTTGGACTTGCGTCCCACCTCCGCAATATACGATATGGCCTTGGTCGCCTTACCTACCAGTTCCGCCGTCGTAGCCGACCCGACTGCCGGAACTTGCGACGTCAACGCGCTCGGCGTCGTCGCACGCCGATACGCGACAGTCAGGTCGACTACATCTTGCTCGGCGCGGAGCAAGAACTCCGAGCGCCTCGCCTCCTTCACCTCGCCCGCCGTCATGCGCGCCCTACCGCGCGCCGCGCTGCTCGCACGCGTCGTCACGCGCGCCACCTTGTCCCCGTGCGGGGCGCCGGTGTCGGAGTCCGAGTCCCACGACCCGTCGGACCCGTCCTCGGACTCATGGCACCTCTTTGACGGCGACCGCGTCCGCCACAGCCTGCCGCTCGTCGGCGCAACGGCGACCGCCGCACGGCCGCGTCCAGCCACGGCGGGCGCCGCCGTCGCGTTCGCGCCGACTCGCGACGCCACCGCAGCGCCGGCCCGCACCGCGGGCGTCGCTCGTGCACTCGCACCCACTCTAGGCGCAGCGCCGGCCCGCGCCGCGGGCACCGCCGCCGGGCGCGTACTCACACGCACCACAGCCGCCGCACTTACCCCCGTCGCTGACTTCACACTGGCACCCAATTTGGGTGTCACACCGACCCGCGCAGGCGTCACAACAACAGCGGGCGTCGCTGTCACGACAACAGCGGGCTTCGCCGCTGCTGCGACTCGCGCAGACTCCGCGGTGGAGACCCCCGCCACAGCGGCGCCAGTCTGGTCGGCGCGCGCGCTAGCCACCACGGCAGCCGACCCAGACGACGTGCTCGCTTCTGCAGCATCCATCGCGAAACGCAGTCACAGACGCTGCACACGACACGAACCACACCAAAAACAACACAAAATTTTGCAACTGCGTATCCGAGTTTGAGGTTATTAACCTCAAACTCGAACACGTTGTCGCAACAAACACCACAATAAACACACAAAAAGTCTGGGATTTTATCCCCAGACACGCCCTGGGCCCTGAAAAGGGCCTCTCGCACAAATCGAGACACCAACCACTCTGTTCCAGCACAAAAACAGGGAAAATCACAAAAACGGCGCCGGTGTCGGAGTCCGAGTCCCACGACCCGTCGGACCCGTCCTCGGACTCATGGCACCTCTTTGACGGCGACCGCGTCCGCCACAGCCTGCCGCTCGTCGGCGCAACGGCGACCGCCGCACGGCCGCGTCCAGCCACGGCGGGCGCCGCCGTCGCGTTCGCGCCGACTCGCGACGCCACCGCAGCGCCGGCCCGCACCGCGGGCGTCGCTCGTGCACTCGCACCCACTCTAGGCGCAGCGCCGGCCCGCGCCGCGGGCACCGCCGCCGGGCGCGTACTCACACGCACCACAGCCGCCGCACTTACCCCCGTCGCTGACTTCACACTGGCACCCAATTTGGGTGTCACACCGACCCGCGCAGGCGTCACAACAACAGCGGGCGTCGCTGTCACGACAACAGCGGGCTTCGCCGCTGCTGCGACTCGCGCAGACTCCGCGGTGGAGACCCCCGCCACAGCGGCGCCAGTCTGGTCGGCGCGCGCGCTAGCCACCACGGCAGCCGACCCAGACGACGTGCTCGCTTCTGCAGCATCCATCGCGAAACGCAGTCACAGACGCTGCACACGACACGAACCACACCAAAAACAACACAAAATTTTGCAACTGCGTATCCGAGTTTGAGGTTATTAACCTCAAACTCGAACACGTTGTCGCAACAAACACCACAATAAACACACAAAAAGTCTGGGATTTTATCCCCAGACACGCCCTGGGCCCTGAAAAGGGCCTCTCGCACAAATCGAGACACCAACCACTCTGTTCCAGCACAAAAACAGGGAAAATCACAAAAACACGTCCACCCGCTTTCAACGCCTTAACCCCTTTTTTTTTTTTTTTTTTTTTTTTTGTCTACAGAGGGGAAATTCATTTACGAATAAACCGGTCGGGGGGACCGGAATTATGTGGGACTCGCCGCCGGAGCGGAATACCCAACTAAAACCCCTCCGGTGTTCCTCTCTCGCCATTCTTGCCGAGCCACGGGAACATAAAACCAACCGCAACTCGACTGACGAATTAAATAAATTAACCTCTCGTATTGGACGGCCGCATTTCGCATGCGACGTCCCTCATTCACTCTAATCTCCTCCTCTATGGCAGCACAGTTTGTGCCAAAGTAGACGGGGGCGCTGCACTCGCACAAGCATGCAAGTGTTACGCGCATCACCCCGCCTCATTCCTCCACTCTAATCACCTTTCATACTCATACACCTTATGGCTTCATGGCCCTCGGCCCCACGGCCCACTTCCGTCACCGTGTCAGGAACACATGTCACGACAACGGAGCCCTTGAAGAGGAATCTCTTCGAAGCGATGAGGTCCGCCCCTAGGGACCTCGCGCCCGAAGATTACATACACACCTTATGGCATCACAGCCCACATTCATCGTTAATCCCTGTCAAACTGAGTGGCGCTCACCTCCCGCATCTCGCATGCGCCACCCCTCATTCAGAGTATATCCCTCATCTATGCAGAATGGGCGGGGCGCTACACTCGCACTATTGTGCTCGTGATACGCGCATCACACCGCCCCACTCCGATCCCCTTTCACTCTGACTCTACTCTAACCAGTCATGCAGGCGTGCAAGACGCACGCCTCATTCATCCATCCCTCTCAGTGAAAATAAAACTCACGGAACTCGGCGGTTCTCCGCCGACTGGCGGTCGACACCCGTCCCGGGCCGCCTGCGCTGCCGCCTCCCAAGGCGCGCCTGAGGATCGCGCTCTCGCAGTCTCTCGGCGTCCTCCTTGGCTGTCATCACCACATCTGCGAACTCGGAAAGCGCGTCCCACGCACTCTCGCTGTGGACAATAGAGCGCACAATGCTCGGCAGCGAGAGGTCCGCCCCGACCACTGCGACTAGCTCTGCCCTCTCCGCTGCCCAAGCCGAGCATTCCGCCAACGTGTGGCGCGCCGTATCTTCGGCACACCCGCAATGGTGACACTCGGGCGTGGGCTCCGCCCCTGCCACCCTCCACAGATACCTCCATCACCCAACGCTCGAGAACCGGCCGCACCGCATCTATCGTGTCATGGCCAGCCGAAGGCTCCTCCAGCGCCCGCATCCACCGCAACAGAAGGCGCCTGCGCGCTTTCCTGCGCCAGCGCAACATGCCCTCCCTCGGAAGCGGCTCGCCCGTCGCCCGATGCTCAACGACTCGGTCGTAGACCGCGGTGAGCACACGGGCGTCCAACTCCCAAGGAAGGCAGGCAGCCAGCACACACGCCGCCTCGAAAGAGATGGTACGGTAGCCGTGCACCACCCTGAGGCACATCACCCTCTGTGGCCGACGCAGGAGAGCCTTGTTCGCTCGTCCGAGGGCATCCTCCCACACGGGCGCACCATACAGCGCCATTGACCGCACCACCTGCACATAAAGCCTTCGACAAGCCGCGTTTGGCCCGCCAACGTTCGGTAGCAATTTGCTCAACGCACCGCATGCAGCCATGAGCCGCGGCACGAGCCGACGGAAATGCTCGCAAAATGTTAGGCGGGGATCGAGAACAATGCCGAGGTAGCGCATGGCTAGCCCGACATCGATCCACACCCCGCCCACCATCACACGAGCACCCGCCATCGGCGCCCGCCGCGGACCATGGAAACACAGCGCCTCGCACTTTAGCAGCGCCACCTCCAATCCCAGTCGCCGTATGCGCTCCAGCACACACTGCACGCCCTCCGTCGCACGCGCAGCCGCATCGTCAAAGCCAGCGCCTCGGGCAGTGACCAGCGTGTCATCCGCGTAGCACGTCACGCTCACGCCTACCGGCAGAGCACCCCGCAACACCCAATCGTACCCGTACTGGGCATCGGACAGGTTGGGTCCTACCTCCTCCATGTGCCGCACAAGGCGGGCGACCAGGACGCGCTCGAAGAGCTTGCCCACCTCATCCAGCAGCACCAGCGGACGATAGGCAGACGGAGAGTCCTCCGGTCGGCCGTCCTTCTTTAGCAGGACCAGTTTCCCCGCCTTCCATTGGCGAGGAAAAAGGCCCTGTGCAAGACACGCTGTGAGCAGTGCCCTGAATCTCTCCTCGAGAGGGTCAAGGGCAATGATCACAGCGCGCCCCGGAACTCCATCCAAACCTGGGGCTTTTGTACGACCATGTAGTCGGAGCAACGCCACTCCCAGCTCCACCTCCGTCACTTCCGGTACCTCACCGTCGTCGTCCTCCTCGACAGCTCTCATGCCAAGCGGTCGCGCCATTGGCGGAGGGAGTAAGTCGTCGTCCGCGGGCGGGAACAGAGCCGAGACCACCCGCTCCACCAGCTCCGGCTGCAAGGTTCGGGTGAGCGGCGGCGCCCACGGCCGGAGCTTGTCTCTCACCATCCGGTACGGGCGTCCCCACGGGTCCACGTCGAGTGAGCTCAGGAACTCCTCGTAGCTCGCATCCTTGGCCGCTCCTATGGCAGAGGACAAGGCCTCTACGCACTCCCTATACACCGCATATAGGCGGTCCTCCTCCTCCAGATCGCGACGGCTACGGCGGCGACTGCGAGTGTACGCGCGCCTCGCGCGAACGGCATCGACCCGCAGCGCCGCAATCTCCGCCGGCAACACCGTACGCACCGGCGCGAACGCAGGCGGCGGCGCCGCAGAAGCCAGCACCGGGCGCCCGGCCGCGGCCGCATACGAGACGCGCTTGGCGCCGGCAAGCGGCGGTCGCAGGCGCGGCTCCGGTAAAAGCCTGCTCTCGAGGGACTCGAGCCGGGCGTTCACCATGGTCCCCACTTGCTCCATGATAGCCCGGCTGCGTCCCTCCTCATCCACAAGAACCGCGTCAGCAGCGGGCGCGGTGCGGCGCAACGACTGCATCTCCTCCTTCAGGAGCTGCATGTCGCGCCGCATCGCCGCCAGCTCGGCACGGAGCCGGCCGTTCTCCTGCGCTAAGAGGCGGGACGCTGGCGGACGCTGGCGGTCGCCAGCTTCAATCCGCCGAGAAGCTCCCCCTTTATATTTTTGGACTTGCGTCCCACCTCCGCAATATACGATATGGCCTTGGTCGCCTTACCTACCAGTTCCGCCGTCGTAGCCGACCCGACTGCCGGAACTTGCGACGTCAACGCGCTCGGCGTCGTCGCACGCCGATACGCGACAGTCAGGTCGACTACATCTTGCTCGGCGCGGAGCAAGAACTCCGAGCGCCTCGCCTCCTTCACCTCGCCCGCCGTCATGCGCGCCCTACCGCGCGCCGCGCTGCTCGCACGCGTCGTCACGCGCGCCACCTTGTCCCCGTGCGGGGCGCCGGTGTCGGAGTCCGAGTCCCACGACCCGTCGGACCCGTCCTCGGACTCATGGCACCTCTTTGACGGCGACCGCGTCCGCCACAGCCTGCCGCTCGTCGGCGCAACGGCGACCGCCGCACGGCCGCGTCCAGCCACGGCGGGCGCCGCCGTCGCGTTCGCGCCGACTCGCGACGCCACCGCAGCGCCGGCCCGCACCGCGGGCGTCGCTCGTGCACTCGCACCCACTCTAGGCGCAGCGCCGGCCCGCGCCGCGGGCACCGCCGCCGGGCGCGTACTCACACGCACCACAGCCGCCGCACTTACCCCCGTCGCTGACTTCACACTGGCACCCAATTTGGGTGTCACACCGACCCGCGCAGGCGTCACAACAACAGCGGGCGTCGCTGTCACGACAACAGCGGGCTTCGCCGCTGCTGCGGCTCGCGCAGACTCCGCGGTGGAGACCCCCGCCACAGCGGCGCCAGTCTGGTCGGCGCGCGCGCTAGCCACCACGGCAGCCGACCCAGACGACGTGCTCGCTTCTGCAGCATCCATCGCGAAACGCAGTCACAGACGCTGCACACGACACGAACCACACCAAAAACAACACAAAATTTTGCAACTGCGTATCCGAGTTTGAGGTTATTAACCTCAAACTCGAACACGTTGTCGCAACAAACACCACAATAAACACACAAAAAGTCTGGGATTTTATCCCCAGACACGCCCTGGGCCCTGAAAAGGGCCTCTCGCACAAATCGAGACACCAACCACTCTGTTCCAGCACAAAAACAGGGAAAATCACAAAAACACGTCCACCCGCTTTCAACGCCTTAACCCCTCAACGCCTTAACCCCTAACCTAACCTAACCTTTTTTTTTTTTTTTTTTTTTTTGTCTACAGAGGGGAAATTCATTTACGAATAAACCGGACCGGAATTATGTGGGACTCGCCGCCGGAGCGGAATACCCAACTAAAACCCCTCCGGTGTTCCTCTCTCGCCATTCTTGCCGAGCCACGGGAACATAAAACCAACCGCAACTCGACTGACGAATTAAATAAATTAACCTCTCGTATTGGACGGCCGCATTTCGCATGCGACGTCCCTCATTCACTCTAATCTCCTCCTCTATGGCAGCACAGTTTGTGCCAAAGTAGACGGGGGCGCTGCACTCGCACAAGCATGCAAGTGTTACGCGCATCACCCCGCCTCATTCCTCCACTCTAATCACCTTTCATACTCATACACCTTATGGCTTCATGGCCCTCGGCCCCACGGCCCACTTCCGTCACCGTGTCAGGAACACATGTCACGACAACGGAGCCCTTGAAGAGGAATCTCTTCGAAGCGATGAGGTCCGCCCCTAGGGACCTCGCGCCCGAAGATTACATACATACCTTATGGCATCACAGCCCACATTCATCGTTAATCCCTGTCAAACTGAGTGGCGCTCACCTCCCGCATCTCGCATGCGCCACCCCTCATTCAGAGTATATCCCTCATCTATGCAGAATGGGCGGGGCGCTACACTCGCACTATTGTGCTCGTGATACGCGCATCACACCGCCCCACTCCGATCCCCTTTCACTCTGACTCTACTCTAACCAGTCATGCAGGCGTGCAAGACGCACGCCTCATTCATCCATCCCTCTCAGTGAAAATAAAACTCACGGAACTCGGCGGTTCTCCGCCGACTGGCGGTCGACACCCGTCCCGGGCCGCCTGCGCTGCCGCCTCCCAAGGCGCGCCTGAGGATCGCGCTCTCGCAGTCTCTCGGCGTCCTCCTTGGCTGTCATCACCACATCTGCGAACTCGGAAAGCGCGTCCCACGCACTCTCGCTGTGGACAATAGAGCGCACAATGCTCGGCAGCGAGAGGTCCGCCCCGACCACTGCGACTAGCTCTGCCCTCTCCGCTGCCCAAGCCGAGCATTCCGCCAACGTGTGGCGCGCCGTATCTTCGGCACACCCGCAATGGTGACACTCGGGCGTGGGCTCCGCCCCTGCCACCCTCCACAGATACCTCCCAAAGCAACCGTGCCCCGAAAGGATCTGCGTAAGGTGGAAAGAGAGGACCCCATGCCTCCTCATCACCCAACGCTCGAGAACCGGCCGCACCGCATCTATCGTGTCATGGCCAGCCGAAGGCTCCTCCAGCGCCCGCATCCACCGCAACAGAAGGCGCCTGCGCGCTTTCCTGCGCCAGCGCAACATGCCCTCCCTCGGAAGCGGCTCGCCCGTCGCCCGATGCTCAACGACTCGGTCGTAGACCGCGGTGAGCACACGGGCGTCCAACTCCCAAGGAAGGCAGGCAGCCAGCACACACGCCGCCTCGAAAGAGATGGTACGGTAGCCGTGCACCACCCTGAGGCACATCACCCTCTGTGGCCGACGCAGGAGAGCCTTGTTCGCTCGTCCGAGGGCATCCTCCCACACGGGCGCACCATACAGCGCCATTGACCGCACCACCTGCACATAAAGCCTTCGACAAGCCGCGTTTGGCCCGCCAACGTTCGGTAGCAATTTGCTCAACGCACCGCATGCAGCCATGAATGCTCGCAAAATGTTAGGCGGGGATCGAGAACAATGCCGAGGTAGCGCATGGCTAGCCCGACATCGATCCACACCCCGCCCACCATCACACGAGCACCCGCCATCGGCGCCCGCCGCGGACCATGGAAACACAGCGCCTCGCACTTTAGCAGCGCCACCTCCAATCCCAGTCGCCGTATGCGCTCCAGCACACACTGCACGCCCTCCGTCGCACGCGCAGCCGCATCGTCAAAGCCAGCGCCTCGGGCAGTGACCAGCGTGTCATCCGCGTAGCACGTCACGCTCACGCCTACCGGCAGAGCACCCCGCAACACCCAATCGTACCCGATGTTCCACAGGGTAGGTCCTAGGGCCGAGCCCTGTGGAACACCGCGCGTCATCGGTTTTGCTTCCCAGGCTAGGCGCGCCGGGTACCGGACCTCCCTCTCAGAGAGGTAGGCACCGATAATCCGGCGCAGGTACCCCGGGAAGCGGCGCTCCGGCGGCGCTCCGGCAGCCGTCCGAGTGACGATCGCAACAGAGCCGCCGTCATCACCGATCCAGCCTCCTCGTGACGGGACCCGATAGGGCTCCGCGACAATCGCCACCTGTATCTGCCACTGCGCTAGGCTCTGAACCAGCAGGTCCTGGGCTCTAGCGCAGTGGTTCAGATTCGCCTGCAGAAATCTACTCACAGCCATCTAAGATACGGTGTCCATGACATCCGCCGCTGTCCCCGCCCCTGCACCGGGGGGCGTCGGGCACTCGGGCTGCGTCGAGGCTCTAGGGCCGCCGCTCGCCACTGCTACTCCTCGCTTCGCCGGCGCCGCACACGCCTTGGTGCCGCACCGGTGCTCCGCAGGCCTGCCCGCCGCCGCGCACAAGGTGCAGCGCGGCATGGCGTAGCAGGCGCCGGCCTTGTGGCCAGGCTCACCGCAGCGATAGCACTGGTCGCTGCGGTCCTCCTCCGACGGGCAGAGCGCGCGCGTATGGCCAGGCTCCAGGCACTTGAAGCACCGGAGCGGCCTCGTCTCGAGCAGCTCCACCCGCGCCGACCCCCATCCGACCGCAAGGCGACCGGCAATAAGGATCGCCCGAGCGGCGAGCACCGGGCATCGAACCCAGGCCGCACTCGAGCCATACGCACCGAGGCGCACATCCTGACAGGTGACGGCGGCCACCTCGCATGCGCCCACTCGCGCCACCGCCGCAGCGATTTCAGACGCGGTAACGGACTCGTCGAACCCAGAGAGCCGCAACTCCGCGGACTTCACCGGCCTCGACACTCTCACCTGTTCCGCGTCGAGCTCCTCCACGAGCCGGCGGGCCAACGCGTCCGCTTTCGCACCGGACGCGGCACCGCCGCCCGCCACCTCCAGCATGCGCGCCCCGGTAGCCGAAACCTTAAACTGCACACGCTCAATGTCCAAGGAGGCCAGGTCCACTTTGGATCTCGCCTCGGCGATGACGCGTGCGTATGTTACGCCCCTCTCTATCGCAGCGGGCTGCAACGTGAGAACCACGGCAGCCGAGCGCGACGGCCGCAACTTGCGCGCGGCCAGCTGGCCGGGCGGCAGCACCGGCGCCGGTCCTCCGGCAGCCCCGCGCGGCCCCGCGAGCTCCGCGTCAGGCACACGACGCCCCGCCATCGTCCTCCTCCTCCTACCTCCGCGCCGGCGGCGCCGAGCGGGGGCCGCCTCGGTCTCGGCTTGCGCCGCAGTCTCGACAGGCCGGGGCTCGGCCGCGGGGGAGGGCTGCGCGTCTACCTCCACCATTACGTCTACCTCCTCCGCCGCAGGTGCCACGGACACCCTAGGTGTCGCCGCACGCATCGGGGCAGCGGGCGTGGCCCGCGCGACAGCTCCAGCCGACAGCACGGCGCGCACCGGGGCCGCTACCGACCCAGCAGCTCCAGTGGGCGCCGCAATGCGCGACGAAGCACCAACGCGCGGCGGCGCAACAGGCGCGGCAACACGGGCGGGCGCCGCCGCGCGCACTGCGGCATTGGCAGCGGGCCCGGGTATACCTCGTAGGCTCTATCCACCTCTGCGGCAGGGGCTCGCCGTCTTCTCCGGGTATTGGTGTACAGGCGTCGGGACCGCAGGCACGTCTCACGCAACCGCGCTATGTCCTCCGACCACCAGTACACCGACCCACGCTTGGTTGGCCCGGTTCTGGGCATCGATAAGTCGCAAATCGACGTCATCGTTGCGCGGAACCAGGCCGCCTCCCTAACAGGATCGGGCAGATCCTCTCCGGCTTGGCCTTCCGACCAGGCCGCGACGATGGTGGCGGCTTCGAGCAGATCTCTGTCGAGCCGCTTGAGGGCCCATCGTCGCGGCTGACTGCCACTGCGGCGGGACGCACGTCCGGGGGGGCGGAGGGCTACATCGAAAACGATGTAGCGGTGGTCGGATAGCGTGACCACCTCCTCCGCAACTCTCCATCCCGAAACTAGGTGTGTGGCAGAAGGAGTCGCCCATGAAAGATCCACGATCGACTCACCCTGCCACCGCACACATGTACTTACAGACCCCCGATTAAGTAACCGGAGGTCCATACCCGCCGCCCAATCTACGATTGTCTCTCCCCTGCGGTCGTCTTGGGGACTCCCCCACTCACGAGAGTGAGCGTTGAAGTCACCCAAGACGAGCACGGGACGCGGATGGCACCTGCGAATGCAGTTTCCTACCGCATCCAAGTACACCTCGTATTCAACGAGGGTACAGTTGGGAGAGATGTAGCAGCCCACAACGGCAAGATGACCCCACTCTACGGCCACGAAGCCCTGGCCCTTTTCAATAAGGGCACAGTGGGGATCACCTTGGCCGCCACCCCAGTAAACAGCGACAGAGTCCATATCGTCCCCAAACCATACCACATGGCCCGGGACACGATAGGGCTCCGCGACTACGGCAAGTGCAATCGACCACTGCGCGAGGGTTTGCTGGAGCAAATCCTGCGCACCTCGGCAGTGGTTTAGATTGCACTGGAGGATTCGAATGGTGTGATCCATTACGAAGCCTCCATGCCTTCCTGGGGCGGCGGGTTTTGACCCGACTGAGCGGCCCCCTTTGTTGGGGCCGCTTTGCCTTCCGGTGCTGGGGCTGAGCGAGGAGACTTCCTCGCGCCCTTAGGAGGGGTGCAATTCTTGCTCCCCATCCTATGATCAGCCTTGCAGCCCTTGTCCGAGCACAGTGGACACTTGTGCGGATTCGTGCATTGGCTCGCCCGATGGTCGGGCTCACCGCACGCGTAGCACAAGTGGCTACGGTCCACCGTACTCGAGCACGTACTGCGAACGTGCCCGTACTCCAAGCACCGGAAGCACTGGAGTGGTCTCGAGGTCAAATAATCGACCCGAGACGCGACCCACCCTATCACGACGTGCTTTGCCGCGGCTAGCTTCCGCACGGAAGCTAGAGGACAACGGACCCATACCGTGCCCTGGGCAGTGGATGAGCGGCGTATGTCGCCCACCCGCACGTCGAGGACCGAGCAGTCTCCGGCCTCGGCAACGGCAGTCTGCACCTCTTGAGGTGTGACGCTGTCGTCGAGGTCCTTTAACCGCAACTCCCCCGTTTTCATTGGGCGCGCAACACGCACTCCCAAATCCACGAGGGCCACGCGCATGCGTTCGGCCAGGTTGTCAGCTTTGGAGGTGCAGTCGGGTCCTGACACCTCCAAAATTAGTCCTCCAGTGATGGCCTTCCTGGATCGAACGTTGTCGATACCGAGGTCGGCCAACTTTATGCGAGCCTTGGCAGCCGCCATGACCGCAGCGAGGGTGACATCGGAACCCTCCGATATTGTCACCGTAATCGCCGCAGTCGTCGGCAGCCGCGTAGGCTTCGGCTTCCTGCCAGACCTCTTCCTGGCCTTCTTGCCAGTCTTCGGGCTAGCCTTGGGGCTAGCCTTTGGACCGGCTTTCGGGCCAGGCCGCGCCGGCTCTGGTGCTGGCGCTGGCGCTGGGGCCTTCTTCTTGGCCGCCCTTTTCCTCCCCGTCACTGTCGCCCACGAAGATTCAGGCGTCTGCGACGCTCGAGCCTCCGCAGTCTGCGACTGCACAGGTGGCAGAGGAGTTACAGGCGCAGGTCGGGCATTCGCCTTCCCCTTGCCAGACGGCCCCTTTTGTGCTGCTGGAGCAGCGACACCCCGCTGGACTGAAGGAGGCATGGCACCCACAGCCACCGCCAACTTCCTGTCCATTAGAGCGCCGATGCGCTCCATCAACCGGCCTTCCCAGTCTCCCCCAGCGGCAGGTGGAGTCACCGCCGCCGGTTTAGGCACGCTGTCATCAGCGTTGGCCTGGGAGCTGACCACCTTCTCCACCTTGGCGGATAGGGCAGCCATCTGGGCACGCAACGCAGCGTTCTCGGCCTCGAGCCGCTTAACGTTGGCGTCAACCGCAGCACGCAGCAGGAGCTCAGCCGAGATCGCTGCCGCCCTCCTCACGGACGTTCGCAGACCCTTGACAAAATTGCCCTTCAAGTGCTTAGACTTGTCGGCAATCTTCTCAATGGTCTGCAACTCGACCGTCATACAGGCTTCCAGCTCCTGAGAGCGAAGCGCCTGCATTTCCTCCGCCAGGTCCTCGGGCTTAGGCAGACTTGCCTTTGCCCTCGTGTTCTCCGGCGCGACTCGGGGGTCGAAGATCTCATCTTCGTCATCCCCCTTGTCTTTGAGGAACATGGCGCGCTTGGACTCAAGCCCGCCATCTCCGCCATCCTTCTCGGGCTTTCGCCCCCGCTTCCGCAGCACGCGAGACACGTCCGATGCTGTTGAAGCTCGAGAAGAGAAGGACGCTATGGAGCAGTCCGACTCCTCTCCCACATCACTCGCCATACACACTGGCGTTGCAGGTCTCGCGAAGCCCTTCTTCGCCGAGACCGCCACCTCCTTCTTACGTGAGCTCCCGGAGCCCCCGAAGCGTTTGTTGCCCCCCCCAGAGTACGAGGGGCAGGATGCCGAAGCACCGCGGGATTCTCCGACGTCGGAGACGCCGGTACCCGCCTGGGGTTCTTTTTCACAAATCGCTTCTTGCATGGTGGGTTTTTTTCCTCTTTGTGGGGTGAGGTCCCCAATCCGCAGTAGCGGCTGGTATATCGACCAACCCACCCGGCCGACAAACCGTCCCTGAAACCCTGAATCAGAATGCCACGGACGATTTGCCAGCCGAGTGATTTGTTCTGCTGCGTCGCCGAACAAACATCGAGTTTTTTAACGAGGTGAACTCCTCGAAGCCCGGGCGGCAAAGCCAAGGCCCTTGGACGCTGGCTAAAGAGACTCTCTCCTTAGCCCACTCGGTGGCAGTGCGAGTGCACGCCGAGCACGTCCCGCTTCATCTGCTACTTCCTCTGCTTGGCAGAGGAACGCGCAGAGAAGCTCCTATCCCATTTAAATGGGCGAGATAAGGTATGGCCTACCATCCCTTATCCCCCCCTTCCTACACTAAAACCACTCACACACACACACACACCCTCATTCACACACCATTCACACACACATTCACACGGTGTTTTGTCCGCGCCGGTCTGTCGCTAACTTCAAACTCGAAGCTATCGACAGACCGAGACCCCCTATCCGCAACCCGGGGACGCGCCACGTCGGAGTATCACCTCACCGCCTGCTGGGAAGGAGACCCAGTAGGTTCGTGGAACCTAACCTAACCTAACCTAACCTTTTTTTTTTTTTTTTTTGTTAACGGGGAGGAAATCTGCACACAGACACCCTACCGCACCGAGGGATGCGATAGGGTAGTGTGAGGATGACGGACTCGTCGACTCACTAAAACCACCCCGGTGGCCAGCCTCAATGCATGTCAAGGGGCTCCGACAACTCCAAAAGGAACATTTCGGTGCCCCTCTCGCATAACGCCTAAAAGCACGTCCCGGGAACGACATCCATTGCCGCCCCCAGCACTCGTGGTGCTACGGCTGCACACGCCACGATGTGCCAGCCGCCCTCCCGGGGTCCGCTATTGACCAGCCGAAGCCCTCGCTCCGACCGCCCACAGACCCGAAAGGCCCCCTGTTTGGCAGGGGGTACCACTCTCGCCCCTTATGGGGCAGGCAGCGCGGGCTGGCCGTTGCCAACACCCCGCCGCCGCCTCCTCCGAGCGGGATCGGCCCTCTCCCGATCTCGCTCGGCGGCCTCTTTCCGAACCATAACGGTCTCACAGAAGGAGGCCACGGCCTTCCAAGCCGTCTCATCTACCAGCATAGCCTCGACTACGCTTGGTAGAGAGAGGTTCTGCCCGATCCTGTTGATCAGGATTCCGCGCTCCACGCTCCACGCTGAGCACTGCTCTAGCGTGTGCTGCGCGGAATCCCGGTCCCACCCACAATGGTGGCATTGTGGGGTCGGTTCGCGTCCAATCCTACTCAGGTACTCACCGAAGCACCCATGCCCGGTAAGTACCTGAGTAAGGCGATAGGTGACGTGCCCATGCTCTCGTCCCAGCCAGGCTTCGAAATTTGGCGCAATGGCGCCGACGATGCGCTGGCGCGAACTGCGCGGTTCGTCGAACCGCTCGCGCCACTCCACGAGCGCACGCCGGCGCTCTTGCACCCGCACTTCAGCGGGCGCGGTTCCACTCCCGTCGTCATTGCAACGGAGACGCCGATACACACGTGCATCCATCTCCGCCAAGACGTCAAGGGGCGGAAACCGCGCCAAGAGTGTTGCCGCCTCGAAGGATATCGTCCGATACCCTCGTGCGATACGAATGGCCATAGTACGCTGTAGGCTATTAAACAATAGCCTATAGCGCCTAACCCCCGCCAGTCTCACAGACCAGACGGGCGCTCCGTAGAGTGCCATCGATCGCACCACCCCTCCATAGAGGCGGCGAACTCCTTTCCTAGGTCCCCCGAGATTTGGCAGCAGTCTGTGCAGAGCACCCACTACCTTCTGAATCCGGGGGACGGAGCGACTGAAGTGCTCTCCGAAGTCCCAGCGACTGTCCAGGATGAGGCCCAGGTACTTGAGGTACCGCCCCACCTGGACGTCGACGTCACCTACGCGAACCGACATGCTGGGTGGTTCCCTTCCCCTCGGGAATTTGTGGAACCACAGCGCCTCGGTCTTGTGAGGCGCTGTCCGCAGACCCAGCGCGTGGATCTTGTCCACGACACAAGCCACCCCAAGCTCGGCGAGCCGACCTAACCTAACCTAACCTAACCTAACCTAACCTAACCTAACCTAACCTAACCTAACCTAACCTAACCTAACCTAACCTAACCTAACCTAACCTAACCTAACCTAACCTAACCAAAAAAAAAAAAAAAAGTAGCATTTCAATCTTATTATGTACCGTACCAAATAAAATATATACATATAAATAAATACGACAACAAGAATAAATTAGAAAAGTTAGTAGCACTACCGTAAAATCATCAAGACTTAAAATGGAAAAAGCAAAATTTTAGGCTCTTCCAGTAAATTTATAAATTTGTTATAAACATAAGTAACATAGAAACATTAGATAAACTTAGTAAAAAATATTTAGACAAAACCCATTCAGTAAACTTAACATTTAAATAATTAGGAAAGTAAATAAGTAGGAAATTAGTAATACCAAGGTCTCTGATTACGTCAGAGGGACAACTAGTGGCATTTCGAGATGCCGAAAAAAAAAAAAAAAAAAAAAAAAAAAAAAAAAAAAAAAAAACCTAACCTAACCTAACCTAACCTTTTTTTTTTTTTTTTTTTTTGTTAACGGGGAGGAAATCTGCACACAGACACCCTACCGCACCGAGGGATGCGATAGGGTAGTGTGAGGATGACGGACTCGTCGACTCACTAAAACCACCCCGGTGGCCAGCCTCAATGCATGTCAAGGGGCTCCGACAACTCCAAAAGGAACATTTCGGTGCCCCTCTCGCATAACGCCTAAAAGCACGTCCCGGGAACGACACCCATTGCCGCCCCCAGCACTCGTGGTGCTACGGCTGCACACGCCACGATGTGCCAGCCGCCCTCCCGGGGTCCGCTATTGACCAGCCGAAGCCCTCGCTCCGACCGCCCACAGACCCGAAAGGCCCCCTGTTTGGCAGGGGGTACCACTCTCGCCCCTCATGGGGCAGGCAGCGCGGGGTGGCCGTTGCCAACACCCCGCCGCCGCCTCCTCCGAGCGGGATCGGCCCTCTCCCGATCTCGCTCGGCGGCCTCTTTCTGGACCAAAACGGTCTCACAGAAGGAGGCCACGGCCTTCCAAGCCGTCTCATCTACCAGCATAGCCTCGACTACGCTTGGTAGAGAGAGGTCCTGCCCGATCCTGTTGACCAGAATTCCGCGCTCCACGCTCCACGCTGAGCACTGCTCTAGCGTGTGCTGCGCGGAATCCCGGTCCCACCCACAATGGTGGCATTGTGGGGTCGGTTCGCGTCCAATCCTACTCAGGTACTCACCGAAACACCCGTGCCCGGTGAGTACCTGAGTAAGGCGATAGGTGACGTACCCATGCTCCCTTCCCAGCCAGGCTTCGAAGTTTGGCGCAATGGCGCCGACGATGCGCTGGCGCGAACTACGCGGTTCCTCGAACCGCTCGCGCCACTCCACGAGCGCACGCCGGCGCTCTTGCACCCGCACTTCAGCGGGCGCGGTTCCACTCCCGTCGCCATTGCAACGGAGACGCCGATACACACGTGCATCCATCTCCGCCAAGACGTCAAGGGGCGGAAACCGCGCCAAGAGTGTTGCCGCCTCAAAGGATATCGTTCGATACCCTCGTGCGATACGAATGGCCATAGTACGCTGTAGGCTATTAAACAATAGCCTATAGCGCCTAACCCCCGCCAGTCTCACAGACCAGACGGGCGCTCCGTAAAGTGCCATCGATCGCACCACCCCTCCATAGAGGCGGCGAACTCCTTCCCTAGGTCCCCCGAGATTTGGCAGCAGTCTGTGCAGAGCACCCACTACCTTCTGAATCCGGGGGACGGAGCGGCTGAAGTGCTCCCCGAAGTCCCAGCGACTGTCCAGGATGAGGCCCAGGTACTTGAGGTACCGCCCCACCTGGACGTCCACGTCACCTACACGAACCGACATGCTGGGTGGTTCCCTTCCCCTCGGGAATTTGTGGAACCACAGCGCCTCGGTCTTGTGAGGCGCTGTCCGCAGACCCAGCGCGTGGATCTTGTCCACGACACAAGCCACCCCAAGCTCGGCGAGCCCCTTGGTCCCCTCGAAGTCGTCCCCGCCGGCCAACACTAACGTGTCATCCGCATAGCAGACGACGTGTAGGCCGACGGGGAGATCGATGCGCAAGACCGCGTCGTACGCGAGGTTCCACAAGAGCGGGCCCAAAGCGGACCCCTGCGGAACCCCACAGCACACCTCCCTCTGGTGCAATGCACCGTCCCTGCCAACATACTGGACACATCTGTCGCGCAGGTAGGCTCCAACAATGCCCTGCAGGTAGGGGGGGACCCCGTGAAACACGAGGGCCTCCCTAATCGCCCTCCAAGGCAAGGAGTTGAACGCGTTGACGATGTCTAAAGACACCGCCAACATCCTCCCGCCTCGGGACACTACCTGGCTCGACAGCGAACGGACTCTAAGAATCGCGTCCACCGTCGAACGAGCCTGCCGGAAACCGAACTGGTCATCCGACAGGTCGGGGCCTACCCTTACGAGATGCGCGCACAGACGACCGGCAATTATTCTTTCGAACAATTTGCCGGCCTCGTCCAGCAGGCAAATGGGACGATACGCAGAGGGAGAATCCGCGGACCTGCCATCCTTCTTCAAAAGGACCAATTTCGCCTCCTTCCACTCCTTGGGGAACACGCCTGTACGGAGACAGCTGTCAAACAGCCGCCTAAGGCGGTCCCCCAATCCGGCGGATAGAGCCAACACCCAAGCCCGACCCGGAATCCCATCCGGGCCAGGCGCCGTGTTTCGAGCCCTGAGGCGCTTCACGGCCCGGTCCAACTCCTCTTCGGTCACCCCCAGTTCATCGTCCCAGGGAATCGGGCTCGATGGTACCACGGGGGGTGATGAGGGACTGTCCTGGATCCTAGGGAAGAGCGCGTTAACCACGCCTCCCACAAACGTAGGATCCAGGGTTTCCGTCAACGGAGGGGCCCACGGTCTGAGCTTGCCCAGTACCATCTTGTACGGGCGCCCCCATGGGTCCCTATTCAGTCCCTCGAGGAGTTCATGCCAGGACCGAGCCTTAGCGTCGGCAATGGCGTGTTGAAGCGCCATTGTAGCGCCTCGGTATACCTCGTAGGCTCTATCCACCTCTGCGGCAGGGGCTCGCCGTCTTCTCCGGGTATTAGTGTACAGGCGTCGGGACCGCAGGCACGTCACACGCAACCGCGCTATGTCCTCCGACCACCAGTACACTGACCCACGCTTGGTTGGCCCGGTTCTGGGCATCGATAAGTCGCAAATCGACGTCATCGTTGCGCGGAACCAGGCCGCCTCCCTAACAGGATCGGGCAGATCCTCTCCGGCTTGGCCTTCCGACCAGGCCGCGACAATGGTGGCGGCTTCGAGCAGATCTCTGTCGAGCCGCTTGAGGGCCCATCGTCGCGGCTGACTGCCACTGCGGCGGGACGCACGTCCGGGGGGGCGGAGGGCTACATCGAAAACAATGTAGCGGTGGTCAGATAGTGTGACCACCTCCTCCGCAACTCTCCATCCCGAAACTAGGTGTGTGGCAGAAGGAGTCGCCCATGAAAGATCCACGATCGACTCACCCTGCCACCGCACACAAGTGCTTACAGACCCCCGATTAAGTAACCGGAGGTCCATACCCGCCGCCCAATCTAAGATTGTCTCTCCCCTGCGGTCGTCTCGGGGACTCCCCCACTCACGAGAGTGAGCGTTGAAGTCACCCAAGACAAGCACAGGACGCGGAAGGCACCTGCGAATGCAGTTACCCACCGCGTCCAAGTACGCCTCGTACTCGACGAGGGTACAGTTGGGAGAGATGTAGCAGCCCACAACGGCTAGATGACCCCACTCTGTGGCCACGAAACCATTGCCCTTTTCAATAAGGGCACAGTGGGGATCACCTTGGCCGCCACCCCAGTAAATAGCGACAGAGTCCATATCGTCCCCAAACCATCCCACATGGCCCGGGACACGATAGGGCTCCGCGACTACGGCAAGTGCAATCGACCACTGCACGAGGGTTTGCTGGAGCAAATCCTGCGCACCTCGGCAGTGGTTCAGATTGCACTGGAGGATTCGAATGGTGTGATCCATTACGAAGCCTCCATGCCTTCCTGGGGCGGCGGGTTTTGACCCGACTGAGCGGCCCCCTTTGTTGGGGCCGCTTTGCCTTCCGGTGCTGGGGCTGAGCGAGGAGACTTCCTCGTGCCCTTAGGAGGGGTGCAATTCTTGCTCCCCATCCTGTGGTCAGCCTTACAGCCCTTGTCCGAGCACAGTGGACACTTGTGCGGATTCGTGCATTGGCTCGCCCGATGGTCGGGCTCGCCGCACGCGTAGCACAAGTGGCTTCGGTCCACCGTACTCGAGCACATGCTGCGTACGTGCCCGTACTCCAAGCACCGGAAGCACTGGAGTGGTCTCGAGGTCAAGTAATCGACCCGAGACGCGACCCACCCTATCACGACGTGCTTTGCCGCGGCTAGCTTCCGCACGGAAGCTAGTGGACAACGGACCCATACCGTGCCCAGGGCATTGGATGAGCGACGTATGTCACCCACCCGCACGTCGAGGACCGAGCAGTCTCCGGCCTCGGCAACGGCAGTCTGCACCTCCTGAGGTGTGATGCTGTCGTCGAGGTCCTTCAACCGCAACTCCCCCGTTTTCATTGGGCGCGCAACACGCACACCCAAATCCGCGAGGGCCACGCGCATGCGTTCGGCCAGGTTGTCAGCTTTGGAGGTGCAGTCGGGTCCTGACACCTCCAAAATGAGTCCTCCAGTGATGGCCTTCCTGGATCGAACGTTGTCGATTCCGAGGTCGGCCAACTTGATGCGTGCCTTAGCAGCCGCCATGACTGCAGCGAGGGTGACATCGGAACCTTCCGATACCGTCACCGTAATCGCCGCAGACGTCGGCAGCCGCGTAGGCTTCGCTTTTCTGCCAGCCCTCTTCCTGGCCTTCTTGCCAGTCTTCGGACTAGCCTTGGGGCTAGCCTTTGGACCGGCTTTCGGGCCAGGTTTCGGACCGGCACTCGGGCCAGGCCGCGTCGGCACTGGTGCTGGCGCTGGCGCTGGGGCCTTCTTCTTGGCCGCCCTTTTCCTCCCCGTCACTGTCGCCCACGAAGACTCAGGCGTCTGCGACGCCTGAACCTCCGCAGTCTGCGACTGCACAGGTGGCAGAGGAGTTACAGGCGCGGGTCGGGCGTTCGCCTTCCCCTTGCCAGACGGCCCCTTTTGCGCTGCTGGAGCAGCGACACCCCGCTGGACTGAAGAAGGCATGGCACCCACAGCCACCGCCAACTTCCTGTCCATTAGAGCGCCGATGCGCTCCATCAACCGGCCTTCCCAGTCTCCCCCGGCGGCAGGTGGAGTCACCGCCGCCGGTTTGGCCACGCTGTCACCAGCGATGGCCTGGGAGCTGACCACCTTCTCCACCTTGGCGGATAGGGCAGCCATCTGGGCACGCAACGCAGCGTTCTCGCTCTCGAGCCGCTGTACGTTTACGTCCACCGCAGCGCGCAGCAGGAGCTCAGACGAGATCGCTGCCGCCCTCCTCACGGACGTTCGCAGACCTTTGACAAAATTGCCCTTCAAGTGCTTAGACTTGTCGGCAATCTTCTCAATGGTCTGCAACTCGACCGTCATACAGGCTTCCAGCTCCTGAGAGCGAAGCGCCTGCATTTCCTCCGCCAGGTCCTCGGGCTTAGGCAGATTTGCCTTTGCCCTCGTGTTCTCCGGCGCGACTCGGGGGTCGAAGATCTCATCTTCGTCATCCCCCTTGTCTTTGAGGAACATGGCGCGCTTGGACTCAAGCCCGCCATCTCCGCCATCCTTCTCGGGCTTTCGCCCCCGCTTCCGCAAAACGCGGGACACGCCCGACATCGTGGACGATCGGGAAGAGAAGGACGCTATGGAGCAGTCCGACTCCTCTCCCACATCATTCGCCATACACACTGGCGTTGCAGGTCTCGCGAAGCCCTTCTTCGCCGAGACCGCCACCTCCTTCTTACGTGAGCTCCCGGAGCCCCCGAAGCGTTTGTTGCCCCCCCCAGAGTACGAGGGGCAGGATGCCGAAGCACCGCGGGATTCTCCGACGTCGGAGACGCCGGTACCCGCCTGGGGTTCTTTTTCACAAATCGCTTCTTGCATGGTGGGTTTTTTCCTCTTTGAGGGGTGAGGTCCCCAATCCGCAGTAGCGGCTGGTAAATCGACCAACCCACCCGGCCGACAAACCATCCCTGAAACCCTGAATCAGAATGCCACGGACGATTTGCCAGCCGAGTGATTTGTTCTGCTGCGTCGCCGAACAAACATCGAGTTTTTTAACGAGGTGAACTCCTCGAAGCCCGGGCGGCAAAGCCAAGGCCCTTGGACGCTGGCTAAAGAGACTCTCTCCTTAGCCCACTCGGTGGCAGTGCGAGTGCACGCCGAGCACGTCCCGCTTCATCTGCTACTTCCTCTGCTTGGCAGAGGAACGCGCAGAGAAGCTCCTATCCCATTTAAATGGGCGAGATAAGGTATGGCCTACCATCCCTTATCCCCCCCTTCCTACACTTAAACCACTCACACACACACACACACCCTCATTCACACACCATTCACACACACATTCACACGGTGTTTTGTCCGCGCCGGTCTGTCGCTAACTTCAAACTCGAAGCTATCGACAGACCGAGACCCCCTATCCGCAACCCGGGGACGCGCCACGTCGGAGTATCACCTCACCGCCTGCTGGGAAGGAGACCCAGTAGGTTCGTGGAACCTAACCTAACCTAACCTAACCTAACCTAACCCGACAAAATTTGAAATTCAAATATTGACCAAATATCGCGTGCGATACACTAAATTAAGCGTCTCGACGTCCATTGTGCGTATATATATTGTAACGAGGCACGGTCGACATTAAACTTTTGACTTTTCGACAATTTTCATTTTTTGTCAAAACTTAGAAAAATTACATACCCATTTCGGCTTTAATTAATTATTAGTTCAAAATTTTTAGTTTCTGTTTGCTAGGATAGTTGCAGTTCATCGCATCTGATAACCGTCAATTGCAAACTTTCGTTTTCGGTAGGAAAAAGCCAAAATTTTGACCGTTTGTTCCCGAAAACGAGCTTTTGTCTACGGAAAAATCGGAAAATATTTTTTCTTGACTCGAACTTAAAGTGAATATAGCCGCGCAATACACCATCAGAAGCGGCTCGCGACGCCCTATCCGTAGAGCACGCGAACGTATTCATTAGTCAGAAGGAATATCGAAAAACTGCGATTTTCCATCAAAATTCATCAAATTTTGTTAATTTTCGGGTGTTTTTAGGCATTTTCTCAAATTTTCTCCACCATCTTGCTGGTTTCTGCACTTCCCGTGGCTGCTCCATCCTCGCCCGGCGTAACTGCACGCATCTGAAACAGAAAAAACACTGATTAGCGCCAAAATTTGAAAAAATTCGCCCGCCCACCCTCCCTTTGTGTCGTTAGACAGGAAAGAAAAGTTGGTTTTTAGGAGGGAAAACACCCATAACTTCTAAAGTAAGCCGTATTTTTGACTGGGGTTTTGGACAACGTACTAGTACGGTGACAGGGCTGTTGCCTATAGTCTTAGTTTTAAGTCCCATCTAGTCCTTTCCATTTTGACTTTGACTTAATGGTCTTTTGCCATTAAGTCAATCAAACTCTGTGATATTAGGTAAATTCGTCATCTTTTGTGGCGGATTACCTTAGTTCTTATTAGGAACAAATATTTTAGTTAGGTTAGGTTAGATTAAATAGATTTTAAATATACATTTGCTTAATTTTACAATTTATTTTTACAATTTTACTTTTTAATTTATTTAATCTTAGTTAGGTTTTAACATAGTTTTAATAGATTTTATTATACAAATTGACATATTTTACTACTTTTACAATTTTAATTTTATTTATTTGTATTTTAATTTTATTTTTGATTTTATTAATTTATCGTCCCTCTGACAGCCCTCAACATGTTTGGTTTTCGCACTCCTGCGAAGGAGACTAAGTCTTCTCGCACTTCAACATCCCCAGCCATGCAGGAGTGCGCAAACCAAAATGTTCGCCGAAGTATCGGAGAATGGGAGTCTGGAAAGGCAGACCCCATAACTCCGACCACCCCCAAGAAAACCGCGCCGGTGGAATCCCAGAAGCCTAAGAAGGTGCTCTCGCAAGGCAGTAGAGTGGGAGCGAGAGTGCCGACTGAAGCCGCAGGGAGCCCACCGGAACAGCCCAGGTACACCAGCCGGTTGGCGGAGGCGAAAGCCTGCCTCACGAAGGCCAAATTGAACCTCGGCAACTCCCGTAACATCAAGACGGAGATTAAGACCGAGGTTCTTTTGGCCATCGAGAGGCTGTACCAGCTGGTAAAGGAAGCGGAAGGTGAAGAACAGGGAAAGAAGAAAGCCAGAGAAACAGAGAAGAAAGGAAAACCAGAGAGTGAAAAGAAACCGGAAAGTGAAAAAGCGAAGGAAGAAAGCGTTCTTGTGAGAAAATTAGAAGAGCATGCAAAGCTCGTCACCGAAAATAGCACCAGGATGGAGAAACTGCAAGAAAAGCTGGAAGAGACTCGTGAAAAAATGGAGAAACAGACATATGCGAGTGTGGCTGCGGCGCTCCCTGGGAGAAATAATACCACGGAGCTGACCGCGCTGCACTCCATAGTCATCTCATCCAAAGACGATCAGGAGACCGGTGACGAAGTTTTAAAGAGGATTAGGGAAACTATTAAGGCAAAGGAAGGAGGAATCACTGTGGAGAGGATCAGGAAAGCAAAAGATAGAAAGGTAATAGTGGGGTGCAGAACTGAGGAAGAAAGAAAGGAAGTAAAAGAGAGGCTAAAGACCGCAGAGGAGTACCTGAATATAGAGGAGGTAAAGAATAAGAACCCTCTTCTGATTTTTAAAAATGTGTTCACTTATAACACAGATCAGGAGATTTTAGACGCCATTTGGACTCAAAACCACAAAATTTTAAATAACTTAGATAACACGAAAAACAAAATAGAAATAGCCTACAAGAAAAACACCCGAAACCCACATACGCAGCACGTCATCGTGCGAGTGTCCCCCGCAGTTTGGCAGCGCCTGGTCCACGCAGGCACCATCGTCATAGACCTCCAGCGAGTCCGAGTGGCAGACCAGTCGCCACTCGTTCAATGCTCGCTGTGTCTCGGCTACGGCCACGGACGACGGTTCTGCGTGGAGACCACCGTGAAGTGCAGCCACTGCGGGGGGCCTCACATGAGGACGGACTGCGAAGACTGGCTCGCCGGTAGTCCCCCTTCCTGCAGTAACTGCACGCACTCCAAGGTTGAAAAGGCGGACCATAATGCCTTCAGCCAGGAGTGCGTGATCAGGAGGAAGTGGGACGCACTGGCCAGGTCCACCGTGGCCTACTGCTGAGCGCACCACCGAGAAGCCCATTAAATAGCTGTCCAAATAAACGGCCCGGGCCATGGTGATCATGGCCCGCCGTTTATCCCTGAAAGGCGAAAAACACGCACTCGGTGAAAAACCTCGAAAGTCTCGGGCAGCACAGTTTTGGAAGTGGCCACAAACTGCACTTTAGATATGAAACAGAACAGTGTATAACATTTAAACATATAGTTAATTAAGCCTTGTTGGCCTTTTATATTATGTAAAATATAAAAACAACCAGCATAACGTAACACTAAGATGTAGTTAAACACTGAACAACATTAAATTAGACTCAGATAAAAAGTTAAAACATTAGTAGGTATTAAAATCATTTGTAAATTAGAGTATATTTCAGGATAAATAATAAAAAACATAAGTAGGTATTAAATTCATTTAAATAAGATAATAATATTTCTGGATTTCTTGTAGAGTAAAACTGAAACATAAAATAGCAATATAAAACATTGATAAACTGATATAGGATATTTTAGTAAACATTGTAGGTGAACATATTTTTAAGGTAATTTAATTAGGAAACAATTGTAAGTATCAAATTAAGAGTAAGTAATACAAAGGTCTCTGATTATGTCAGAGGGACAACTTAGTGCCATTTCGAGATGGCGTAAAAAAAAAAAAAAAAAAAAAAAAAAAAAAAAAAAAAAAAAACCTAACCTAACCTAACCTAACCTAACCTAACCATTACAGTTGAAAGAGTGAGGAAGGCAAAGGACCGAAAAATTATAGTGGGATGTAAGACAGACGAAGAGAGACAGAAAGTAAAAGAAAGGCTGAAGAGTGCGGAGGAATTCTTAACAGTGGAGGAAGTTAAAAATAAAAACCCACTAATTATTTTAAAAAATGTATTTAAATTTAATAGCGACGATAACATTGTAGATTCGATTTGGAACCAAAACGTCAAAATTCTTAGGGACTTAGACAAAAACTTAAACAAATTAGATATTATTTACAAAAAGAGTACAAGAAACCCCCAGACCCAACACGTCGTCATGAGGGTGCCCCCCGCAGTTTGGCAGCGTTTGGTCCACGCAGAAACCGTCGTGATAGACCTCCAGCGAGTCCGAGTGGCAGACCAGTCGCCACTCGTGCAATGCTCGCTGTGTCTGGGCTACGGCCACGGACGACGGTTCTGCGTGGAGACCACTGTTAAATGCAGCCACTGTGGGGGACCCCACATGAAGACGGAGTGCACCGAGTGGCTCGCCAATGCGCCCCCCTCCTGCTGCAATTGCACGCACGCCAAGGCTGAAAAGGTGGATCACAGTGCCTTCAGCCAGGAGTGCGTGATCAGGCGGAAGTGGGACGCATTGGCCAGGGCCACAATAGCGTACGAATAGAGCTGTCCAAATAAACGGTAGGACCATGATGACCATGGTCCTGCCGTTTATCCCTGAGAGGCGGAAAACTGAACACCGGTGAAAAATTTTTAAAAAACAACGTTGACTAAGCCTTGTTGGACTTACATATTGTGAAAATATGAAAACAACCAGCACAACATAGAACGTAAAGTAAATTCATTAGACATAATTAATAACGATTTGGATTAAAAAGTGTAAAACAAGTAAAAAATTAAACAGTAAAACATTAAAATAGAAAATATTAAATTAAATTAAAACTAACGCTCTTTTGTAAAATATATCATAAAATAATTAATTGTCTGAATATTTTGTTTCAGAAAAGTCGCAAATCTTAGTTAATAAAATTCGCATAATATCTTGTTTTAAAATCATTAAAGTAGTATAATCATTTTTAGTTTAAATTCATTTTGTACAACTTTAGCAATTTAAAAATTTGGAATGTAATATTTTATAGTTTAAATTCATTTTCATAACTGAAGTAAAAATTGAAATGTTAAAATTTTCTTTTTAGTTTAAATTCATTTAGCACAGCTTGAGTACAAAATTGTAATGTTAAAAATTTTTCTTTTAGTTTAAATTCACTTGCAAAATTCAGATAAAAATTGGAATGTAAAAATTTGTTGAGGTAATTAGTGGTTTTTGTTAAATTGTATAAAATCAAAATTAGTATTAAAAAAGTCTCTGACCCCCATGTCAGAGGGACACTAAAAAAAAAAAAAAAAAAAAAAAAAAAAAACCTAACCTAACCTAACCTTTTTTTTTTTTTTTTTTTGTTAACGGGGAGGAAATCTGCACACAGACACCCTACCACACCGAGGGATGCGATAGGGTAGTGTGAGGATGACGGACTCGTCGACTCACTAAAACCACCCCGGTGGCCAGCCTCAATGCATGTCAAGGGGCTCCGACAACTCCAAAAGGAACATTTCGGTGCCCCTCTCGCATAGCGCCTTAAAGCACGTCCCGGGAACGACACCCATTGCCGCCCCCAGCACTCGTGGTGCTACGGCTGCACACGCCACGATGTGCCAGCCGCCCTCCCGGGGTCCGCTATTGACCAGCCGAAGCCCTCGCTCCGACCGCCCACAGACCCGAAAGGCCCCCTGTTTGGCAGGGGGTACCACTCTCGCCCCTCATGGGGCAGGCAGCGCGGGGTGGCCGTTGCCAACACCCCGCCGCCGCCTCCTCCGAGCGGGATCGGCCCTCTCCCGATCTCGCTCGGCGGCCTCTTTCCGAACCATAACGGTCTCACAGAAAGAGGCCACGGCCTTCCAAGCCGTCTCATCTACCAGCATAGCTTTGACTTGGTAGAGAGAGGTTCTGCCCGATCCTGTTGATCAGGATTCCGCGCTCCACGCTCCACGCTGAGCACTGCTCTAGCGTGTGCTGCGCGGAATCCCGGTCCCACCCACAATGGTGGCATTGTGGGGTCGGTTCGCGTCCAATCCTACTCAGGTACTCACCGAAGCACCCATGCCCGGTAAGTACCTGAGTAAGGCGATAGGTGACGTGCCCATGCTCTCGTCCCAGCCAGGCTTCGAAATTTGGCGCAATGGCGCCGACGATGCGCTGGCGCGAACTGCGCGGTTCGTCGAACCGCTCGCGCCACTCCACGAGCGCACGCCGGCGCTCTTGCACCCGCACTTCAGCGGGCGCGGTTCCACTCCCGTCGTCATTGCAACGGAGACGCCGATACACACGTGCATCCATCTCCGCCAAGACGTCAAGGGGCGGAAACCGCGCCAAGAGTGTTGCCGCCTCAAAGGATATCGTCCGATACCCTCGTGCGATACGAATGGCCATAGTACGCTGTAGGCTATTAAACAATAGCCTATAGCGCCTAACCCCCGCCAGTCTCACAGACCAGACGGGCGCTCCGTAGAGTGCCATCGATCGCACCACCCCTCCATAGAGGCGGCGAACTCCTTCCCTAGGTCCCCCGAGATTTGGCAGCAGTCTGTGCAGAGCACCCACTACCTTCTGAATCCGGGGGACGGAGCGACTGAAGTGCTCTCCGAAGTCCCAGCGACTGTCCAGGATGAGGCCCAGGTACTTGAGGTACCGCCCCACCTGGACGTCGACGTCACCTACGCGAACCGACATGCTGGGTGGTTCCCTTCCCCTCGGGAATTTGTGGAACCACAGCGCCTCGGTCTTGTGAGGCGCTGTCCGCAGACCCAGCGCGTGGATCTTGTCCACGACACAAGCCACCCCAAGCTCGGCGAGCTCCTTGGCCCCCTCGAAGTCGTCCCCGCCGGCCAACACTAACGTGTCATCCGCATAGCAGACGACGTGTAGGCCAACGGGGAGATCGATGCGCAAGACCGCGTCGTACGCGAGGTTCCACAAGAGCGGGCCCAAAACGGACCCCTGCGGAACCCCACAGCACACCTCCCTCTGGTGCAAAGCACCGTCCCTGCCAACATACTGGACATGTCTGTCGCGCAGGTAGGCTCCAACAATGCCCTGCAGGTAGGGGGGGACCCCGTGAAACACGAGGGCCTCCCTAATCGCCCTCCAAGGCAAGGAGTTGAACGCGTTGACGATGTCTAAAGACACCGCCAACATCCTCCCGCCTCGGGACACTACCTGGCTCGACAGCGAACGGACTCTAAGAATCGCGTCCACTGTCGAACGAGCCTGCCGGAAACCAAACTGGTCATCCGACAGGTCGGGGCCTACCATTACGAAATGCGCGCACAGACGACCGGCAATTATTCTTTCGAACAATTTGCCGGCCTCGTCCAGCAGGCAAATGGGACGATACGCAGAGGGAGAATCCGCGGACCTGCCATCCTTCTTCAAGAGGACCAATTTCGCCTCCTTCCACTCCTTGGGGAACACGCCTGTACGGAGACAGCTGTCAAACAGCCGCCTAAGGCGGTCCCCCAATCCGGCGGATAGAGCCAACACCCAAGCCCGACCCGGAATCCCATCCGGGCCAGGCGCCGTGTTTCGAGCCCTGAGGCGCTTCACGGCCCGGTCCAACTCCTCTTCGGTCACCCCCAGTTCATCGTCCCAGGAAATCGGGCTCGATGGTAACACGGGGGGTGATGAGGGACTGTCCTGGATCCTAGGGAAGAGCGTTTCAACCACGCCCCTCACCAACGTAGGATCCAGGGTTTCCGTCAACGGAGGGGCCCACGGTCTGAGCTTGCCCAGTACCATCTTGTACGGGCGCCCCCATGGGTCCCTGTTCAGTCCCTCGAGGAGTTCATGCCAGGACCGAGCCTTAGCGTCGGCAATGGCGTGTTGAAGCGCCATTGTAGCGCCTCGGTATACCTCATAGGCTCTATCCACCTCTGCGGCAGGGGCTCGCCGTCTTCTCCGGGTATTAGTATACAGGCGTCGGGACCGCAGGCACGTCACACGCAACCGCGCTATGTCCTCCGACCACCAGTACACTGACCCACGCTTGGTTGGCCCGGTTCTGGGCATCGATAAGTCGCAAATCGACGTCATCGTTGCGCGGAACCAGGCCGCCTCCCTAACAGGATCGGGCAGATCCTCTCCGGCTTGGCCTTCCGGCCAGGCCGCGACAATGGTGGCGGCTTCGAGCAGATCTCTGTCGAGCCGCTTGAGGGCCCATCGTCGCGGCTGACTGCCACTGCGGCGGGACGCACGTCCGGGGGGGGCGGAGGGCTACATCGAAAACGATGTAGCGGTGGTCGGATAAAGTGACCACCTCCTCCGCAACTCTCCATCCCGAAACTAGGTGTGTGGCAGAAGGAGTCGCCCATGAAAGATCCACGATCGACTCACCCTGCCACCGCACACAAGTGCTTACAGACCCCCGATTAAGTAACCGGAGGTCCATACCCGCCGCCCAATCTACGATTGTCTCTCCCCTGCGGTCGTCTTGGGGACTCCCCCACTCACGAGAGTGAGCGTTGAAATCACCCAAGACGAGCACGGGACGCGGATGGCACCTGCGAATGCAGTTTCCAACCGCATCCAAGTACACCTCGTATTCAACGAGGGTACAGTTGGGAGAGATGTAGCAGCCCACAACGGCAAGATGACCCCACTCTACGGCCACGAAGCCCTGGCCCTTTTCAATAAGGGCACAGTGGGGATCACCATGGCCGCCACCCCAGTAAACAGCGACAGAGTCCATATCGTCCCCAAACCATACCACATGGCCCGGGACACGATAGGGCTCCGCGACTACGGCAAGTGCAATCGACCACCGCGCGAGGGTTTGCTGGAGCAAATCCTGCGCACCTCGGCAGTGGTTCAGATTGCACTGGAGGATTCGAATGGTGTGATCCATTACGAAGCCTCCATGCCTTCCTGGGGCGGCGGGTTTTGACCCGACTGAGCGGCCCCCTTTGTTGGGGCCGCTTTGCCTTCCGGTGCTGGGGCTGAGCGAGGAGACTTCCTCGCGCCCTTAGGAGGGGTGCAATTCTTGCTCCCCATCCTATGATCAGCCTTGCAGCCCTTGTCCGAGCACAGTGGACACTTGTGCGGATTCGTGCATTGGCTCGCCCGATGGTCGGGCTCACCGCACGCGTAGCACAAGTGGCTTCGGTCCACCGTACTCGAGCACGTACTGCGAACGTGCCCGTACTCCAAGCACCGGAAGCACTGGAGTGGTCTCGAGGTCAAATAATCGACCCGAGACGCGACCCACCCTATCACGACGTGCTTTGCCGCGGCTAGCTTCCGCACGGAAGCTAGAGGACAACGGACCCATACCGTGCCCTGGGCAGTGGATGAGCGGCGTATGTCGCCCACCCGCACGTCGAGGACCGAGCAGTCTCCGGCCTCGGCAACGGCAGTCTGCACCTCTTGAGGTGTGACGCTGTCGTCGAGGTCCTTTAACCGCAACTCCCCCGTTTTCATTGGGCGCGCAACACGCACTCCCAAATCTACGAGGGCCACGCGCATGCGTTCGGCCAGGTTGTCAGCTTTGGAGGTGCAGTCGGGTCCTGACACCTCCAAAATGAGTCCTCCAGTGATGGCCTTCCTGGATCGAACGTTGTCGATACTGAGGTCGGCCAACTTTATGCGAGCCTTGGCAGCCGCCATGACCGCAGCGAGGGTGACATCGGAACCCTCCGATATTGTCACCGTAATCGCCGCAGTCGTCGGCAGCCGCGTAGGCTTCGGCTTCCTGCCAGACCTCTTCCTGGCCTTCTTGCCAGTCTTCGGGCTAGCCTTGGGGCTAGCCTTTGGACCGGCTTTCGGGCCAGGTTTCAGACCGGCACTCGGGCCAGGCCGCGCCGGCTCTGGTGCTGGCGCTGGCGCAGGGGCCTTCTTCTTGGCCGCCCTTTTCCTCCCCGTCACTGTCGCCCACGAAGACTCAGGCGTCTGCGACGCTCGAGCCTCCGCAGTCTGCGACTGCACAGGTGGCAGAGGAGTTACAGGCGCAGGTCGGGCATTTGCCTTCCCCTTGCCAGACGGCCCCTTTTGTGCTGCTGGAGCAGCGACACCCCGCTGGACTGAAGGAGGCATGGCACCCACAGCCACCGCCAACTTCCTGTCCATTAGAGCGCCGATGCGCTCCATCAACCGGCCTTCCCAGTCTCCCCCAGCGGCAGGTGGAGTCACCGCCGCCGGTTTAGGCACGCTGTCATCAGCGTTGGCCTGGGAGCTGACCACCTTCTCCACCTTGGCGGATAGGGCAGCCATCTGGGCACGCAACGCAGCGTTCTCGGCCTCGAGCCGCTTAACGTTGGCGTCAACCGCAGCACGCAGCAGGAGCTCAGCCGAGATCGCTGCCGCCCTCCTCACGGACGTTCGCAGACCCTTGACAAAATTGCCCTTCAAGTGCTTAGACTTGTCGGCAATCTTCTCAATGGTCTGCAACTCGACCGTCATACAGGCCTCCAGCTCCTGAGAGCGAAGCGCCTGCATTTCCTCCGCCAGGTCCTCGGGCTTAGGCAGACTTGCCTTTGCCCTCGTGTTCTCCGGCGCGACTCGGGGGTCGAAGATCTCATCTTCGTCATCCCCCTTGTCTTTGAGGAACATGGCGCGCTTGGACTCAAGCCCGCCATCTCCGCCATCCTTCTCGGGCTTTCGCCCCCGCTTCCGCAGCACGCGAGACACGTCCGATGCTGTTGAAGCTCGAGAAGAGAAGGACGCAATGGAGCAGTCCGACTCTTCTCCCACATCACTCGCCATTGGCGTCGCAGGTCTCGCGAAGCCCTTCTTCGCCGAGACCGCCACCTCCTTTTTACGAGAGCTCCCAGAGCCCCCGAAGCGTTTGTTGCCCCCCCCAGAGTACGAGGGGCAGGATGCCGAAGCACCGCGGGATTCTCCGACGTCGGAGACGTCGGTACCCGCCTGGGGTTCTTTTACACAAAGCGCTTGTTCCATAGTGGTGGTGGTTTTTCCTCTTTGTGGGGTGAGGTCCCCAATCCGCAGTAGCGGCTGGTAGATCGACCAACCCACCCAGCCGACAAACCGCCCCTGAAACCCTGAAACAGAATGTCACGGACGATTTGCCAGCCGAGTGGTTTGTTCTGCTGCGTCGCCGAACAAACATCGAGTTTTTTTAACGAGGTGAACTCCTCAAAGCCCGGGCGGCAAAGCCAAGGCCCTTGGACGCTGGCTAAGAAGACACTCTCCTTAGCCCACTCGGTGGCAGTGCGAGTGCACGCCGAGCACGTCCCGCTTCATCCGCTACTTCCTCTGCTTGGCAGAGGAACGCGCGGAGAAGCTCCTATCCCTTGGGCGAGATAAGGTATGGCCTACCATCCCTTATCCCCCCCTTCCTACCCTAAAAACAATCTCACACACACTCACACCCACATTCACACAAAACATTCACACACACACTCACACGGTGTTTTGTCCGCGCCGGTCTGTCGCTAACTTCAAACTCGAAGCTATCGACAGACCGAAACCCCCTATCCGCAACCCGGGGACGCGCCACGTCGGAGTATCACCTCACCGCCTGCTGGGAAGGAGACCCAGTAGGTTCGTGGAACCTAACCTAACCTAACCTAACCTAACCTAACCTAACCTAACCTAACCTAACCTAACCTAACCTAACCTAACCTAACCTAACCTAACCTAACCTAACCTAACCTAACCTAACCTAACCTTTTTTTTTTTTTTTTTTTTTTTTTTTGCGCTGGGAAAAATGCATTACGCATTCCCCCCCATTGGAGGATGGAGGGGATATGTGGGACTCCCCGGTTTTCCGCTCCCGGTATACCCACTAAACAACCCAGCGGCACTCCCGCGTCGCCTATATGGAGGGGAACTGGGAAACTGGCAGAGCCTTTTCATCCAGTCCCCCGCCGGCGATTGGCCCGCCATGACAGCGGGGCCCCCGCAACGACCCGCCTTTACGGCGGGGCCCGCACGCCCCCCCTTTGCAGGGAGGGGCCCGGGAACGACCGTGAGTGCCCGGCCGTTCCCGCCCGACGGGGTGGTGAATAAGTGCAATGCGGGAGAAGGCCCCTCCAGGTCTTCTCCCGCTATTCACCACCATGAGCGGCGCAAGAAGTTCCGCGTCTCTCGCGCGCGCTCTACCGCCTGGGTAGACCCGTAGGTCTACCCTGCCTCATCACACTGTGCCCTCTGCTAGACAGAGGGACACGCGGAGAGGCCCACCGTGTCGGGTTATTAGCCACCATGAAACACGTCCGCAGTACTCTGCAGGCGTGTTTCATGGTGTTACCAGGGTGCACCACGAGGAGGTTACCCGACCTAGCACCCCAACCTAACCTAACCTAACCTAACCTAACCTAACCTAACCTAACCTAACCTAACCTAACCTAACCGGACAAAATTTGAAATTCAAATATTGACCAAATATCGCGTGCGATACACCAAATTAAGCGTCTCGACGCCCATTGTGCGTATATATATTGTAACGAGGCACGGTCGACATTAAACTTTTGACTTTTCGACAATTTTCATTTTTTGTCAAAACTTAGAAAAATTACATACCCATTTCGGCTTTAATTAATTATTAGTTCCAAATTTTTAGTTTCTGTTTGCTAGGATAGTTGCAGTTCATCGCATCTGATAACCGTCAATTGCAAACTTTCGTTTTCGGTAGGAAAAAGCCAAAATTTTGACCGTTTGTTCCCGAAAACGAGCTTTTGTCTACGGAAAAATCGGAAAATATTTTTTCTTGACTCGAACTTAAAGTGAATATAGCCGCGCAATACACCATCAGAAGCGGCTCGCGACGCCCTATCCGTAGAGCACGCGAACGTATTCATTAGTCAGAAGGAATATCGAAAAACTGCGATTTTCCATCAAAATTCATCAAATTTTGTTAATTTTCGGGTGTTTTTAGGCATTTTCTCAAATTTTCTCCACCATCTTGCTGGTTTCTGCACTTCCCGTGGCTGCTCCATCCTCGCCCGGCGTAACTGCACGCATCTGAAACAGAAAAAACACTGATTAGCGCCAAAATTTGAAAAAGTTGCCCGCCGGCCTATATTCGAGTTTCTTCAGAATTCACCTTAGCTCTGCGAACACTCCATACAATCGACAAAATTTGAAATTCAAATATTGACCAAATATCGCGTGCGATACACCAAATTAAGCGTCTCGACGCCCATTGTGCGTATATATATTGTAACGAGGCACGGTCGACATTAAACTTTTGACTTTTCGACAATTTTCATTTTTTGTCAAAACTTAGAAAAATTACATACCCATTTCGGCTTTAATTAATTATTAGTTCCAAATTTTTAGTTTCTGTTTGCTAGGATAGTTGCAGTTCATCGCATCTGATAACCGTCAATTGCAAACTTTCGTTTTCGGTAGGAAAAAGCCAAAATTTTGACCGTTTGTTCCCGAAAACGAGCTTTTGTCTACGGAAAAATCGGAAAATATTTTTTCTTGACTCGAACTTAAAGTGAATATAGCCGCGCAATACACCATCAGAAGCGGCTCGCGACGCCCTATCCGTAGAGCACGCGAACGTATTCATTAGTCAGAAGGAATATCGAAAAACTGCGATTTTCCATCAAAATTCATCAAATTTTGTTAATTTTCGGGTGTTTTTAGGCATTTTCTCAAATTTTCTCCACCATCTTGCTGGTTTCTGCACTTCCCGTGGCTGCTCCATCCTCGCCCGGCGTAACTGCACGCATCTGAAACAGAAAAAACACTGATTAGCGCCAAAATTTGAAAAAGTTGCCCGCCGGCCTATATTCGAGTTTCTTCAGAATTCACCTTAGCTCTGCGAACACTCCATACAATCGACAAAATTTGAAATTCAAATATTGACCAAATATCGCGTGCGATACACCAAATTAAGCGTCTCGACGCCCATTGTGCGTATATATATTGTAACGAGGCACGGTCGACATTAAACTTTTGACTTTTCGACAATTTTCATTTTTTGTCAAAACTTAGAAAAATTACATACCCATTTCGGCTTTAATTAATTATTAGTTCCAAATTTTTAGTTTCTGTTTGCTAGGATAGTTGCAGTTCATCGCATCTGATAACCGTCAATTGCAAACTTTCGTTTTCGGTAGGAAAAAGCCAAAATTTTGACCGTTTGTTCCCGAAAACGAGCTTTTGTCTACGGAAAAATCGGAAAATATTTTTTCTTGACTCGAACTTAAAGTGAATATAGCCGCGCAATACACCATCAGAAGCGGCTCGCGACGCCCTATCCGTAGAGCACGCGAACGTATTCATTAGTCAGAAGGAATATCGAAAAACTGCGATTTTCCATCAAAATTCATCAAATTTTGTTAATTTTCGGGTGTTTTTAGGCATTTTCTCAAATTTTCTCCACCATCTTGCTGGTTTCTGCACTTCCCGTGGCTGCTCCATCCTCGCCCGGCGTAACTGCACGCATCTGAAACAGAAAAAACACTGATTAGCGCCAAAATTTGAAAAAGTTGCCCGCCGGCCTATATTCGAGTTTCTTCAGAATTCACCTTAGCTCTGCGAACACTCCATACAATCGACAAAATTTGAAATTCAAATATTGACCAAATATCGCGTGCGATACACCAAATTAAGCGTCTCGACGCCCATTGTGCGTATATATATTGTAACGAGGCACGGTCGACATTAAACTTTTGACTTTTCGACAATTTTCATTTTTTGTCAAAACTTAGAAAAATTACATACCCATTTCGGCTTTAATTAATTATTAGTTCCAAATTTTTAGTTTCTGTTTGCTAGGATAGTTGCAGTTCATCGCATCTGATAACCGTCAATTGCAAACTTTCGTTTTCGGTAGGAAAAAGCCAAAATTTTGACCGTTTGTTCCCGAAAACGAGCTTTTGTCTACGGAAAAATCGGAAAATATTTTTTCTTGACTCGAACTTAAAGTGAATATAGCCGCGCAATACACCATCAGAAGCGGCTCGCGACGCCCTATCCGTAGAGCACGCGAACGTATTCATTAGTCAGAAGGAATATCGAAAAACTGCGATTTTCCATCAAAATTCATCAAATTTTGTTAATTTTCGGGTGTTTTTAGGCATTTTCTCAAATTTTCTCCACCATCTTGCTGGTTTCTGCACTTCCCGTGGCTGCTCCATCCTCGCCCGGCGTAACTGCACGCATCTGAAACAGAAAAAACACTGATTAGCGCCAAAATTTGAAAAAGTTGCCCGCCGGCCTATATTCGAGTTTCTTCAGAATTCACCTTAGCTCTGCGAACACTCCATACAATCGACAAAATTTGAAATTCAAATATTGACCAAATATCGCGTGCGATACACCAAATTAAGCGTCTCGACGCCCATTGTGCGTATATATATTGTAACGAGGCACGGTCGACATTAAACTTTTGACTTTTCGACAATTTTCATTTTTTGTCAAAACTTAGAAAAATTACATACCCATTTCGGCTTTAATTAATTATTAGTTCCAAATTTTTAGTTTCTGTTTGCTAGGATAGTTGCAGTTCATCGCATCTGATAACCGTCAATTGCAAACTTTCGTTTTCGGTAGGAAAAAGCCAAAATTTTGACCGTTTGTTCCCGAAAACGAGCTTTTGTCTACGGAAAAATCGGAAAATATTTTTTCTTGACTCGAACTTAAAGTGAATATAGCCGCGCAATACACCATCAGAAGCGGCTCGCGACGCCCTATCCGTAGAGCACGCGAACGTATTCATTAGTCAGAAGGAATATCGAAAAACTGCGATTTTCCATCAAAATTCATCAAATTTTGTTAATTTTCGGGTGTTTTTAGGCATTTTCTCAAATTTTCTCCACCATCTTGCTGGTTTCTGCACTTCCCGTGGCTGCTCCATCCTCGCCCGGCGTAACTGCACGCATCTGAAACAGAAAAAACACTGATTAGCGCCAAAATTTGAAAAAGTTGCCCGCCGGCCTATATTCGAGTTTCTTCAGAATTCACCTTAGCTCTGCGAACACTCCATACAATCGACAAAATTTGAAATTCAAATATTGACCAAATATCGCGTGCGATACACCAAATTAAGCGTCTCGACGCCCATTGTGCGTATATATATTGTAACGAGGCACGGTCGACATTAAACTTTTGACTTTTCGACAATTTTCATTTTTTGTCAAAACTTAGAAAAATTACATACCCATTTCGGCTTTAATTAATTATTAGTTCCAAATTTTTAGTTTCTGTTTGCTAGGATAGTTGCAGTTCATCGCATCTGATAACCGTCAATTGCAAACTTTCGTTTTCGGTAGGAAAAAGCCAAAATTTTGACCGTTTGTTCCCGAAAACGAGCTTTTGTCTACGGAAAAATCGGAAAATATTTTTTCTTGACTCGAACTTAAAGTGAATATAGCCGCGCAATACACCATCAGAAGCGGCTCGCGACGCCCTATCCGTAGAGCACGCGAACGTATTCATTAGTCAGAAGGAATATCGAAAAACTGCGATTTTCCATCAAAATTCATCAAATTTTGTTAATTTTCGGGTGTTTTTAGGCATTTTCTCAAATTTTCTCCACCATCTTGCTGGTTTCTGCACTTCCCGTGGCTGCTCCATCCTCGCCCGGCGTAACTGCACGCATCTGAAACAGAAAAAACACTGATTAGCGCCAAAATTTGAAAAAGTTGCCCGCCGGCCTATATTCGAGTTTCTTCAGAATTCACCTTAGCTCTGCGAACACTCCATACAATCGACAAAATTTGAAATTCAAATATTGACCAAATATCGCGTGCGATACACCAAATTAAGCGTCTCGACGCCCATTGTGCGTATATATATTGTAACGAGGCACGGTCGACATTAAACTTTTGACTTTTCGACAATTTTCATTTTTTGTCAAAACTTAGAAAAATTACATACCCATTTCGGCTTTAATTAATTATTAGTTCCAAATTTTTAGTTTCTGTTTGCTAGGATAGTTGCAGTTCATCGCATCTGATAACCGTCAATTGCAAACTTTCGTTTTCGGTAGGAAAAAGCCAAAATTTTGACCGTTTGTTCCCGAAAACGAGCTTTTGTCTACGGAAAAATCGGAAAATATTTTTTCTTGACTCGAACTTAAAGTGAATATAGCCGCGCAATACACCATCAGAAGCGGCTCGCGACGCCCTATCCGTAGAGCACGCGAACGTATTCATTAGTCAGAAGGAATATCGAAAAACTGCGATTTTCCATCAAAATTCATCAAATTTTGTTAATTTTCGGGTGTTTTTAGGCATTTTCTCAAATTTTCTCCACCATCTTGCTGGTTTCTGCACTTCCCGTGGCTGCTCCATCCTCGCCCGGCGTAACTGCACGCATCTGAAACAGAAAAAACACTGATTAGCGCCAAAATTTGAAAAAGTTGCCCGCCGGCCTATATTCGAGTTTCTTCAGAATTCACCTTAGCTCTGCGAACACTCCATACAATCGACAAAATTTGAAATTCAAATATTGACCAAATATCGCGTGCGATACACCAAATTAAGCGTCTCGACGCCCATTGTGCGTATATATATTGTAACGAGGCACGGTCGACATTAAACTTTTGACTTTTCGACAATTTTCATTTTTTGTCAAAACTTAGAAAAATTACATACCCATTTCGGCTTTAATTAATTATTAGTTCCAAATTTTTAGTTTCTGTTTGCTAGGATAGTTGCAGTTCATCGCATCTGATAACCGTCAATTGCAAACTTTCGTTTTCGGTAGGAAAAAGCCAAAATTTTGACCGTTTGTTCCCGAAAACGAGCTTTTGTCTACGGAAAAATCGGAAAATATTTTTTCTTGACTCGAACTTAAAGTGAATATAGCCGCGCAATACACCATCAGAAGCGGCTCGCGACGCCCTATCCGTAGAGCACGCGAACGTATTCATTAGTCAGAAGGAATATCGAAAAACTGCGATTTTCCATCAAAATTCATCAAATTTTGTTAATTTTCGGGTGTTTTTAGGCATTTTCTCAAATTTTCTCCACCATCTTGCTGGTTTCTGCACTTCCCGTGGCTGCTCCATCCTCGCCCGGCGTAACTGCACGCATCTGAAACAGAAAAAACACTGATTAGCGCCAAAATTTGAAAAAGTTGCCCGCCGGCCTATATTCGAGTTTCTTCAGAATTCACCTTAGCTCTGCGAACACTCCATACAATCGACAAAATTTGAAATTCAAATATTGACCAAATATCGCGTGCGATACACCAAATTAAGCGTCTCGACGCCCATTGTGCGTATATATATTGTAACGAGGCACGGTCGACATTAAACTTTTGACTTTTCGACAATTTTCATTTTTTGTCAAAACTTAGAAAAATTACATACCCATTTCGGCTTTAATTAATTATTAGTTCCAAATTTTTAGTTTCTGTTTGCTAGGATAGTTGCAGTTCATCGCATCTGATAACCGTCAATTGCAAACTTTCGTTTTCGGTAGGAAAAAGCCAAAATTTTGACCGTTTGTTCCCGAAAACGAGCTTTTGTCTACGGAAAAATCGGAAAATATTTTTTCTTGACTCGAACTTAAAGTGAATATAGCCGCGCAATACACCATCAGAAGCGGCTCGCGACGCCCTATCCGTAGAGCACGCGAACGTATTCATTAGTCAGAAGGAATATCGAAAAACTGCGATTTTCCATCAAAATTCATCAAATTTTGTTAATTTTCGGGTGTTTTTAGGCATTTTCTCAAATTTTCTCCACCATCTTGCTGGTTTCTGCACTTCCCGTGGCTGCTCCATCCTCGCCCGGCGTAACTGCACGCATCTGAAACAGAAAAAACACTGATTAGCGCCAAAATTTGAAAAAGTTGCCCGCCGGCCTATATTCGAGTTTCTTCAGAATTCACCTTAGCTCTGCGAACACTCCATACAATCGACAAAATTTGAAATTCAAATATTGACCAAATATCGCGTGCGATACACCAAATTAAGCGTCTCGACGCCCATTGTGCGTATATATATTGTAACGAGGCACGGTCGACATTAAACTTTTGACTTTTCGACAATTTTCATTTTTTGTCAAAACTTAGAAAAATTACATACCCATTTCGGCTTTAATTAATTATTAGTTCCAAATTTTTAGTTTCTGTTTGCTAGGATAGTTGCAGTTCATCGCATCTGATAACCGTCAATTGCAAACTTTCGTTTTCGGTAGGAAAAAGCCAAAATTTTGACCGTTTGTTCCCGAAAACGAGCTTTTGTCTACGGAAAAATCGGAAAATATTTTTTCTTGACTCGAACTTAAAGTGAATATAGCCGCGCAATACACCATCAGAAGCGGCTCGCGACGCCCTATCCGTAGAGCACGCGAACGTATTCATTAGTCAGAAGGAATATCGAAAAACTGCGATTTTCCATCAAAATTCATCAAATTTTGTTAATTTTCGGGTGTTTTTAGGCATTTTCTCAAATTTTCTCCACCATCTTGCTGGTTTCTGCACTTCCCGTGGCTGCTCCATCCTCGCCCGGCGTAACTGCACGCATCTGAAACAGAAAAAACACTGATTAGCGCCAAAATTTGAAAAAGTTGCCCGCCGGCCTATATTCGAGTTTCTTCAGAATTCACCTTAGCTCTGCGAACACTCCATACAATCGACAAAATTTGAAATTCAAATATTGACCAAATATCGCGTGCGATACACCAAATTAAGCGTCTCGACGCCCATTGTGCGTATATATATTGTAACGAGGCACGGTCGACATTAAACTTTTGACTTTTCGACAATTTTCATTTTTTGTCAAAACTTAGAAAAATTACATACCCATTTCGGCTTTAATTAATTATTAGTTCCAAATTTTTAGTTTCTGTTTGCTAGGATAGTTGCAGTTCATCGCATCTGATAACCGTCAATTGCAAACTTTCGTTTTCGGTAGGAAAAAGCCAAAATTTTGACCGTTTGTTCCCGAAAACGAGCTTTTGTCTACGGAAAAATCGGAAAATATTTTTTCTTGACTCGAACTTAAAGTGAATATAGCCGCGCAATACACCATCAGAAGCGGCTCGCGACGCCCTATCCGTAGAGCACGCGAACGTATTCATTAGTCAGAAGGAATATCGAAAAACTGCGATTTTCCATCAAAATTCATCAAATTTTGTTAATTTTCGGGTGTTTTTAGGCATTTTCTCAAATTTTCTCCACCATCTTGCTGGTTTCTGCACTTCCCGTGGCTGCTCCATCCTCGCCCGGCGTAACTGCACGCATCTGAAACAGAAAAAACACTGATTAGCGCCAAAATTTGAAAAAGTTGCCCGCCGGCCTATATTCGAGTTTCTTCAGAATTCACCTTAGCTCTGCGAACACTCCATACAATCGACAAAATTTGAAATTCAAATATTGACCAAATATCGCGTGCGATACACCAAATTAAGCGTCTCGACGCCCATTGTGCGTATATATATTGTAACGAGGCACGGTCGACATTAAACTTTTGACTTTTCGACAATTTTCATTTTTTGTCAAAACTTAGAAAAATTACATACCCATTTCGGCTTTAATTAATTATTAGTTCCAAATTTTTAGTTTCTGTTTGCTAGGATAGTTGCAGTTCATCGCATCTGATAACCGTCAATTGCAAACTTTCGTTTTCGGTAGGAAAAAGCCAAAATTTTGACCGTTTGTTCCCGAAAACGAGCTTTTGTCTACGGAAAAATCGGAAAATATTTTTTCTTGACTCGAACTTAAAGTGAATATAGCCGCGCAATACACCATCAGAAGCGGCTCGCGACGCCCTATCCGTAGAGCACGCGAACGTATTCATTAGTCAGAAGGAATATCGAAAAACTGCGATTTTCCATCAAAATTCATCAAATTTTGTTAATTTTCGGGTGTTTTTAGGCATTTTCTCAAATTTTCTCCACCATCTTGCTGGTTTCTGCACTTCCCGTGGCTGCTCCATCCTCGCCCGGCGTAACTGCACGCATCTGAAACAGAAAAAACACTGATTAGCGCCAAAATTTGAAAAAGTTGCCCGCCGGCCTATATTCGAGTTTCTTCAGAATTCACCTTAGCTCTGCGAACACTCCATACAATCGACAAAATTTGAAATTCAAATATTGACCAAATATCGCGTGCGATACACCAAATTAAGCGTCTCGACGCCCATTGTGCGTATATATATTGTAACGAGGCACGGTCGACATTAAACTTTTGACTTTTCGACAATTTTCATTTTTTGTCAAAACTTAGAAAAATTACATACCCATTTCGGCTTTAATTAATTATTAGTTCCAAATTTTTAGTTTCTGTTTGCTAGGATAGTTGCAGTTCATCGCATCTGATAACCGTCAATTGCAAACTTTCGTTTTCGGTAGGAAAAAGCCAAAATTTTGACCGTTTGTTCCCGAAAACGAGCTTTTGTCTACGGAAAAATCGGAAAATATTTTTTCTTGACTCGAACTTAAAGTGAATATAGCCGCGCAATACACCATCAGAAGCGGCTCGCGACGCCCTATCCGTAGAGCACGCGAACGTATTCATTAGTCAGAAGGAATATCGAAAAACTGCGATTTTCCATCAAAATTCATCAAATTTTGTTAATTTTCGGGTGTTTTTAGGCATTTTCTCAAATTTTCTCCACCATCTTGCTGGTTTCTGCACTTCCCGTGGCTGCTCCATCCTCGCCCGGCGTAACTGCACGCATCTGAAACAGAAAAAACACTGATTAGCGCCAAAATTTGAAAAAGTTGCCCGCCGGCCTATATTCGAGTTTCTTCAGAATTCACCTTAGCTCTGCGAACACTCCATACAATCGACAAAATTTGAAATTCAAATATTGACCAAATATCGCGTGCGATACACCAAATTAAGCGTCTCGACGCCCATTGTGCGTATATATATTGTAACGAGGCACGGTCGACATTAAACTTTTGACTTTTCGACAATTTTCATTTTTTGTCAAAACTTAGAAAAATTACATACCCATTTCGGCTTTAATTAATTATTAGTTCCAAATTTTTAGTTTCTGTTTGCTAGGATAGTTGCAGTTCATCGCATCTGATAACCGTCAATTGCAAACTTTCGTTTTCGGTAGGAAAAAGCCAAAATTTTGACCGTTTGTTCCCGAAAACGAGCTTTTGTCTACGGAAAAATCGGAAAATATTTTTTCTTGACTCGAACTTAAAGTGAATATAGCCGCGCAATACACCATCAGAAGCGGCTCGCGACGCCCTATCCGTAGAGCACGCGAACGTATTCATTAGTCAGAAGGAATATCGAAAAACTGCGATTTTCCATCAAAATTCATCAAATTTTGTTAATTTTCGGGTGTTTTTAGGCATTTTCTCAAATTTTCTCCACCATCTTGCTGGTTTCTGCACTTCCCGTGGCTGCTCCATCCTCGCCCGGCGTAACTGCACGCATCTGAAACAGAAAAAACACTGATTAGCGCCAAAATTTGAAAAAGTTGCCCGCCGGCCTATATTCGAGTTTCTTCAGAATTCACCTTAGCTCTGCGAACACTCCATACAATCGACAAAATTTGAAATTCAAATATTGACCAAATATCGCGTGCGATACACCAAATTAAGCGTCTCGACGCCCATTGTGCGTATATATATTGTAACGAGGCACGGTCGACATTAAACTTTTGACTTTTCGACAATTTTCATTTTTTGTCAAAACTTAGAAAAATTACATACCCATTTCGGCTTTAATTAATTATTAGTTCCAAATTTTTAGTTTCTGTTTGCTAGGATAGTTGCAGTTCATCGCATCTGATAACCGTCAATTGCAAACTTTCGTTTTCGGTAGGAAAAAGCCAAAATTTTGACCGTTTGTTCCCGAAAACGAGCTTTTGTCTACGGAAAAATCGGAAAATATTTTTTCTTGACTCGAACTTAAAGTGAATATAGCCGCGCAATACACCATCAGAAGCGGCTCGCGACGCCCTATCCGTAGAGCACGCGAACGTATTCATTAGTCAGAAGGAATATCGAAAAACTGCGATTTTCCATCAAAATTCATCAAATTTTGTTAATTTTCGGGTGTTTTTAGGCATTTTCTCAAATTTTCTCCACCATCTTGCTGGTTTCTGCACTTCCCGTGGCTGCTCCATCCTCGCCCGGCGTAACTGCACGCATCTGAAACAGAAAAAACACTGATTAGCGCCAAAATTTGAAAAAGTTGCCCGCCGGCCTATATTCGAGTTTCTTCAGAATTCACCTTAGCTCTGCGAACACTCCATACAATCGACAAAATTTGAAATTCAAATATTGACCAAATATCGCGTGCGATACACCAAATTAAGCGTCTCGACGCCCATTGTGCGTATATATATTGTAACGAGGCACGGTCGACATTAAACTTTTGACTTTTCGACAATTTTCATTTTTTGTCAAAACTTAGAAAAATTACATACCCATTTCGGCTTTAATTAATTATTAGTTCCAAATTTTTAGTTTCTGTTTGCTAGGATAGTTGCAGTTCATCGCATCTGATAACCGTCAATTGCAAACTTTCGTTTTCGGTAGGAAAAAGCCAAAATTTTGACCGTTTGTTCCCGAAAACGAGCTTTTGTCTACGGAAAAATCGGAAAATATTTTTTCTTGACTCGAACTTAAAGTGAATATAGCCGCGCAATACACCATCAGAAGCGGCTCGCGACGCCCTATCCGTAGAGCACGCGAACGTATTCATTAGTCAGAAGGAATATCGAAAAACTGCGATTTTCCATCAAAATTCATCAAATTTTGTTAATTTTCGGGTGTTTTTAGGCATTTTCTCAAATTTTCTCCACCATCTTGCTGGTTTCTGCACTTCCCGTGGCTGCTCCATCCTCGCCCGGCGTAACTGCACGCATCTGAAACAGAAAAAACACTGATTAGCGCCAAAATTTGAAAAAGTTGCCCGCCGGCCTATATTCGAGTTTCTTCAGAATTCACCTTAGCTCTGCGAACACTCCATACAATCGACAAAATTTGAAATTCAAATATTGACCAAATATCGCGTGCGATACACCAAATTAAGCGTCTCGACGCCCATTGTGCGTATATATATTGTAACGAGGCACGGTCGACATTAAACTTTTGACTTTTCGACAATTTTCATTTTTTGTCAAAACTTAGAAAAATTACATACCCATTTCGGCTTTAATTAATTATTAGTTCCAAATTTTTAGTTTCTGTTTGCTAGGATAGTTGCAGTTCATCGCATCTGATAACCGTCAATTGCAAACTTTCGTTTTCGGTAGGAAAAAGCCAAAATTTTGACCGTTTGTTCCCGAAAACGAGCTTTTGTCTACGGAAAAATCGGAAAATATTTTTTCTTGACTCGAACTTAAAGTGAATATAGCCGCGCAATACACCATCAGAAGCGGCTCGCGACGCCCTATCCGTAGAGCACGCGAACGTATTCATTAGTCAGAAGGAATATCGAAAAACTGCGATTTTCCATCAAAATTCATCAAATTTTGTTAATTTTCGGGTGTTTTTAGGCATTTTCTCAAATTTTCTCCACCATCTTGCTGGTTTCTGCACTTCCCGTGGCTGCTCCATCCTCGCCCGGCGTAACTGCACGCATCTGAAACAGAAAAAACACTGATTAGCGCCAAAATTTGAAAAAGTTGCCCGCCGGCCTATATTCGAGTTTCTTCAGAATTCACCTTAGCTCTGCGAACACTCCATACAATCGACAAAATTTGAAATTCAAATATTGACCAAATATCGCGTGCGATACACCAAATTAAGCGTCTCGACGCCCATTGTGCGTATATATATTGTAACGAGGCACGGTCGACATTAAACTTTTGACTTTTCGACAATTTTCATTTTTTGTCAAAACTTAGAAAAATTACATACCCATTTCGGCTTTAATTAATTATTAGTTCCAAATTTTTAGTTTCTGTTTGCTAGGATAGTTGCAGTTCATCGCATCTGATAACCGTCAATTGCAAACTTTCGTTTTCGGTAGGAAAAAGCCAAAATTTTGACCGTTTGTTCCCGAAAACGAGCTTTTGTCTACGGAAAAATCGGAAAATATTTTTTCTTGACTCGAACTTAAAGTGAATATAGCCGCGCAATACACCATCAGAAGCGGCTCGCGACGCCCTATCCGTAGAGCACGCGAACGTATTCATTAGTCAGAAGGAATATCGAAAAACTGCGATTTTCCATCAAAATTCATCAAATTTTGTTAATTTTCGGGTGTTTTTAGGCATTTTCTCAAATTTTCTCCACCATCTTGCTGGTTTCTGCACTTCCCGTGGCTGCTCCATCCTCGCCCGGCGTAACTGCACGCATCTGAAACAGAAAAAACACTGATTAGCGCCAAAATTTGAAAAAGTTGCCCGCCGGCCTATATTCGAGTTTCTTCAGAATTCACCTTAGCTCTGCGAACACTCCATACAATCGACAAAATTTGAAATTCAAATATTGACCAAATATCGCGTGCGATACACCAAATTAAGCGTCTCGACGCCCATTGTGCGTATATATATTGTAACGAGGCACGGTCGACATTAAACTTTTGACTTTTCGACAATTTTCATTTTTTGTCAAAACTTAGAAAAATTACATACCCATTTCGGCTTTAATTAATTATTAGTTCCAAATTTTTAGTTTCTGTTTGCTAGGATAGTTGCAGTTCATCGCATCTGATAACCGTCAATTGCAAACTTTCGTTTTCGGTAGGAAAAAGCCAAAATTTTGACCGTTTGTTCCCGAAAACGAGCTTTTGTCTACGGAAAAATCGGAAAATATTTTTTCTTGACTCGAACTTAAAGTGAATATAGCCGCGCAATACACCATCAGAAGCGGCTCGCGACGCCCTATCCGTAGAGCACGCGAACGTATTCATTAGTCAGAAGGAATATCGAAAAACTGCGATTTTCCATCAAAATTCATCAAATTTTGTTAATTTTCGGGTGTTTTTAGGCATTTTCTCAAATTTTCTCCACCATCTTGCTGGTTTCTGCACTTCCCGTGGCTGCTCCATCCTCGCCCGGCGTAACTGCACGCATCTGAAACAGAAAAAACACTGATTAGCGCCAAAATTTGAAAAAGTTGCCCGCCGGCCTATATTCGAGTTTCTTCAGAATTCACCTTAGCTCTGCGAACACTCCATACAATCGACAAAATTTGAAATTCAAATATTGACCAAATATCGCGTGCGATACACCAAATTAAGCGTCTCGACGCCCATTGTGCGTATATATATTGTAACGAGGCACGGTCGACATTAAACTTTTGACTTTTCGACAATTTTCATTTTTTGTCAAAACTTAGAAAAATTACATACCCATTTCGGCTTTAATTAATTATTAGTTCCAAATTTTTAGTTTCTGTTTGCTAGGATAGTTGCAGTTCATCGCATCTGATAACCGTCAATTGCAAACTTTCGTTTTCGGTAGGAAAAAGCCAAAATTTTGACCGTTTGTTCCCGAAAACGAGCTTTTGTCTACGGAAAAATCGGAAAATATTTTTTCTTGACTCGAACTTAAAGTGAATATAGCCGCGCAATACACCATCAGAAGCGGCTCGCGACGCCCTATCCGTAGAGCACGCGAACGTATTCATTAGTCAGAAGGAATATCGAAAAACTGCGATTTTCCATCAAAATTCATCAAATTTTGTTAATTTTCGGGTGTTTTTAGGCATTTTCTCAAATTTTCTCCACCATCTTGCTGGTTTCTGCACTTCCCGTGGCTGCTCCATCCTCGCCCGGCGTAACTGCACGCATCTGAAACAGAAAAAACACTGATTAGCGCCAAAATTTGAAAAAGTTGCCCGCCGGCCTATATTCGAGTTTCTTCAGAATTCACCTTAGCTCTGCGAACACTCCATACAATCGACAAAATTTGAAATTCAAATATTGACCAAATATCGCGTGCGATACACCAAATTAAGCGTCTCGACGCCCATTGTGCGTATATATATTGTAACGAGGCACGGTCGACATTAAACTTTTGACTTTTCGACAATTTTCATTTTTTGTCAAAACTTAGAAAAATTACATACCCATTTCGGCTTTAATTAATTATTAGTTCCAAATTTTTAGTTTCTGTTTGCTAGGATAGTTGCAGTTCATCGCATCTGATAACCGTCAATTGCAAACTTTCGTTTTCGGTAGGAAAAAGCCAAAATTTTGACCGTTTGTTCCCGAAAACGAGCTTTTGTCTACGGAAAAATCGGAAAATATTTTTTCTTGACTCGAACTTAAAGTGAATATAGCCGCGCAATACACCATCAGAAGCGGCTCGCGACGCCCTATCCGTAGAGCACGCGAACGTATTCATTAGTCAGAAGGAATATCGAAAAACTGCGATTTTCCATCAAAATTCATCAAATTTTGTTAATTTTCGGGTGTTTTTAGGCATTTTCTCAAATTTTCTCCACCATCTTGCTGGTTTCTGCACTTCCCGTGGCTGCTCCATCCTCGCCCGGCGTAACTGCACGCATCTGAAACAGAAAAAACACTGATTAGCGCCAAAATTTGAAAAAGTTGCCCGCCGGCCTATATTCGAGTTTCTTCAGAATTCACCTTAGCTCTGCGAACACTCCATACAATCGACAAAATTTGAAATTCAAATATTGACCAAATATCGCGTGCGATACACCAAATTAAGCGTCTCGACGCCCATTGTGCGTATATATATTGTAACGAGGCACGGTCGACATTAAACTTTTGACTTTTCGACAATTTTCATTTTTTGTCAAAACTTAGAAAAATTACATACCCATTTCGGCTTTAATTAATTATTAGTTCCAAATTTTTAGTTTCTGTTTGCTAGGATAGTTGCAGTTCATCGCATCTGATAACCGTCAATTGCAAACTTTCGTTTTCGGTAGGAAAAAGCCAAAATTTTGACCGTTTGTTCCCGAAAACGAGCTTTTGTCTACGGAAAAATCGGAAAATATTTTTTCTTGACTCGAACTTAAAGTGAATATAGCCGCGCAATACACCATCAGAAGCGGCTCGCGACGCCCTATCCGTAGAGCACGCGAACGTATTCATTAGTCAGAAGGAATATCGAAAAACTGCGATTTTCCATCAAAATTCATCAAATTTTGTTAATTTTCGGGTGTTTTTAGGCATTTTCTCAAATTTTCTCCACCATCTTGCTGGTTTCTGCACTTCCCGTGGCTGCTCCATCCTCGCCCGGCGTAACTGCACGCATCTGAAACAGAAAAAACACTGATTAGCGCCAAAATTTGAAAAAGTTGCCCGCCGGCCTATATTCGAGTTTCTTCAGAATTCACCTTAGCTCTGCGAACACTCCATACAATCGACAAAATTTGAAATTCAAATATTGACCAAATATCGCGTGCGATACACCAAATTAAGCGTCTCGACGCCCATTGTGCGTATATATATTGTAACGAGGCACGGTCGACATTAAACTTTTGACTTTTCGACAATTTTCATTTTTTGTCAAAACTTAGAAAAATTACATACCCATTTCGGCTTTAATTAATTATTAGTTCCAAATTTTTAGTTTCTGTTTGCTAGGATAGTTGCAGTTCATCGCATCTGATAACCGTCAATTGCAAACTTTCGTTTTCGGTAGGAAAAAGCCAAAATTTTGACCGTTTGTTCCCGAAAACGAGCTTTTGTCTACGGAAAAATCGGAAAATATTTTTTCTTGACTCGAACTTAAAGTGAATATAGCCGCGCAATACACCATCAGAAGCGGCTCGCGACGCCCTATCCGTAGAGCACGCGAACGTATTCATTAGTCAGAAGGAATATCGAAAAACTGCGATTTTCCATCAAAATTCATCAAATTTTGTTAATTTTCGGGTGTTTTTAGGCATTTTCTCAAATTTTCTCCACCATCTTGCTGGTTTCTGCACTTCCCGTGGCTGCTCCATCCTCGCCCGGCGTAACTGCACGCATCTGAAACAGAAAAAACACTGATTAGCGCCAAAATTTGAAAAAGTTGCCCGCCGGCCTATATTCGAGTTTCTTCAGAATTCACCTTAGCTCTGCGAACACTCCATACAATCGACAAAATTTGAAATTCAAATATTGACCAAATATCGCGTGCGATACACCAAATTAAGCGTCTCGACGCCCATTGTGCGTATATATATTGTAACGAGGCACGGTCGACATTAAACTTTTGACTTTTCGACAATTTTCATTTTTTGTCAAAACTTAGAAAAATTACATACCCATTTCGGCTTTAATTAATTATTAGTTCCAAATTTTTAGTTTCTGTTTGCTAGGATAGTTGCAGTTCATCGCATCTGATAACCGTCAATTGCAAACTTTCGTTTTCGGTAGGAAAAAGCCAAAATTTTGACCGTTTGTTCCCGAAAACGAGCTTTTGTCTACGGAAAAATCGGAAAATATTTTTTCTTGACTCGAACTTAAAGTGAATATAGCCGCGCAATACACCATCAGAAGCGGCTCGCGACGCCCTATCCGTAGAGCACGCGAACGTATTCATTAGTCAGAAGGAATATCGAAAAACTGCGATTTTCCATCAAAATTCATCAAATTTTGTTAATTTTCGGGTGTTTTTAGGCATTTTCTCAAATTTTCTCCACCATCTTGCTGGTTTCTGCACTTCCCGTGGCTGCTCCATCCTCGCCCGGCGTAACTGCACGCATCTGAAACAGAAAAAACACTGATTAGCGCCAAAATTTGAAAAAGTTGCCCGCCGGCCTATATTCGAGTTTCTTCAGAATTCACCTTAGCTCTGCGAACACTCCATACAATCGACAAAATTTGAAATTCAAATATTGACCAAATATCGCGTGCGATACACCAAATTAAGCGTCTCGACGCCCATTGTGCGTATATATATTGTAACGAGGCACGGTCGACATTAAACTTTTGACTTTTCGACAATTTTCATTTTTTGTCAAAACTTAGAAAAATTACATACCCATTTCGGCTTTAATTAATTATTAGTTCCAAATTTTTAGTTTCTGTTTGCTAGGATAGTTGCAGTTCATCGCATCTGATAACCGTCAATTGCAAACTTTCGTTTTCGGTAGGAAAAAGCCAAAATTTTGACCGTTTGTTCCCGAAAACGAGCTTTTGTCTACGGAAAAATCGGAAAATATTTTTTCTTGACTCGAACTTAAAGTGAATATAGCCGCGCAATACACCATCAGAAGCGGCTCGCGACGCCCTATCCGTAGAGCACGCGAACGTATTCATTAGTCAGAAGGAATATCGAAAAACTGCGATTTTCCATCAAAATTCATCAAATTTTGTTAATTTTCGGGTGTTTTTAGGCATTTTCTCAAATTTTCTCCACCATCTTGCTGGTTTCTGCACTTCCCGTGGCTGCTCCATCCTCGCCCGGCGTAACTGCACGCATCTGAAACAGAAAAAACACTGATTAGCGCCAAAATTTGAAAAAGTTGCCCGCCGGCCTATATTCGAGTTTCTTCAGAATTCACCTTAGCTCTGCGAACACTCCATACAATCGACAAAATTTGAAATTCAAATATTGACCAAATATCGCGTGCGATACACCAAATTAAGCGTCTCGACGCCCATTGTGCGTATATATATTGTAACGAGGCACGGTCGACATTAAACTTTTGACTTTTCGACAATTTTCATTTTTTGTCAAAACTTAGAAAAATTACATACCCATTTCGGCTTTAATTAATTATTAGTTCCAAATTTTTAGTTTCTGTTTGCTAGGATAGTTGCAGTTCATCGCATCTGATAACCGTCAATTGCAAACTTTCGTTTTCGGTAGGAAAAAGCCAAAATTTTGACCGTTTGTTCCCGAAAACGAGCTTTTGTCTACGGAAAAATCGGAAAATATTTTTTCTTGACTCGAACTTAAAGTGAATATAGCCGCGCAATACACCATCAGAAGCGGCTCGCGACGCCCTATCCGTAGAGCACGCGAACGTATTCATTAGTCAGAAGGAATATCGAAAAACTGCGATTTTCCATCAAAATTCATCAAATTTTGTTAATTTTCGGGTGTTTTTAGGCATTTTCTCAAATTTTCTCCACCATCTTGCTGGTTTCTGCACTTCCCGTGGCTGCTCCATCCTCGCCCGGCGTAACTGCACGCATCTGAAACAGAAAAAACACTGATTAGCGCCAAAATTTGAAAAAGTTGCCCGCCGGCCTATATTCGAGTTTCTTCAGAATGTCCGGGAGTGGGGTGTCGAAAATAAACTGAAATTTGCACCGCAAAAAACGAATGCTATGGTTGTAACACGTAAGCTAAAATTCGACACTCCGCGCCTGGAGATGGGTGGGATCGGCGTGGGCATGTCAAGTGACATTAAAATCCTAGGGCTCACCGTTGACAATAAGCTAACATTTAATAAACACACAGCACTGACTTGTAGAAAAGCACTAAACATCTATAAACAACTGTCGAGAGCAGCTAGATCCAGTTGGGGCCTCCATCCGGAGGTAATCCGAATTATTTACACCGCCACCGTGGAACCCGTAATAATGTACGCAGCCAGCGTCTGGGCACCGGCAACCAAAAAACTGGGAATCCAAAGGCAACTAAATGCGGTTCAGCGCGGGTTTGCCCAAAAGCTCACGAAAGCGTACCGGACTGTCTCCCTGCACTCAGGGCTAGTGTTGGCCGGAATACTCCCACTCGACCTGCGAATACAGGAGGCGGCCTCTTTGTATGAAGCAAAAAAGGGAGTGTATCGGCCAGCACTAGCAGACAGGGAGGTGGAACGACTTATACCATACGCATTAAGCAAGCACCCGGCAGAGCATACTTGTCTGGAGTTCCTTAGCCTGATGGACCAGGAACAGTTGGACACCAACAATATCCAAGCGGTACAAATCTACACCGATGGTAGCAAGATAGAGGGCGAGGTCGGAGCAGCACTATCCTTATGGAAAGGCAACGCCGAGACCAAAGCTCTCAAATTCAAACTACCATCGTACTGCACCGTGTATCAGGCGGAACTTCTGGCATTATGCAGAGCAACAGGGGAAATCCTCAAACGCTCAGAAGAAACGTTTGGCATATATAGTGACTCTAGGTCAGCACTGGAGACAGTCACGAATCAGGGATCCCTCCATCCCCTAGCCGTGGAGGCTCGTGAAAACTTAAGATCGAGCAGAATCCAGAATAAAGAAGTATCTTTATTCTGGATCAAAGCCCACGCGGGACTGGAGGGAAATGAACGTGCAGACTTCTTAGCCAAGGAAGCCGCAAGAAACACTAAAAGACGTCCCGACTATGACTACTGTCCGGTCTCATTCATTAAGCGTCAGATTCGTAGGCAATCACTTGAGGAATGGAACCGGCGGTACAAGACGGGCGAGACTGCTAGTGTTACAAAATTGTTTTTCCCAGACGCTGTGCAGGCATACAAGGTAGTCCGAAAATTCGAACCGACTTACATAATGACCCAAGTACTTACAGGGCACGGTGGGTTCTCCGAGTACTTGAACCGGTTCAAGTGCAAGGAGAGCCCATCGTGCATCTGCGACCCAGACGTAAGCGAAACGGTGGTGCACGTCCTACTTGAATGTCCAGTTTTTGCCCTGAGGAGATTCGAAGCTGAGCAGATCCTTAACCTAAAATTATCAAAAGAAAACTTAAACGAAATAATGAGTAAGAAGGATTATAGAAGTGTATTTACTGAATATTGTACTGAAATAGTAGGTAAGGTAATAAATAGGAATAAATAGTTCAAAATTATGGTGTATACATATTTTGAATAATATGTACAAACAGCATAAATATTAAGACGCAAAAATGTAAGTAATAGTAAATAGTATAATTAAGTAAAATCAACAGCATTCTAAACATAACTCTGTATAATTTAAGTGTGTATAATTAGTTAAAATTAAGTAAAATTAAGTCAAACATGTAACTAGCATAAAAATAAAGTACTTTAGAATATAATTAGATATAGTTTCCCGTAAACCCCTAGAGGGCCAGATATATTGTATCCCCCCGTATTTAGAAATAAAGAAAATAAAGTCTTTGAATCATTTCGTCAAAGGAAGTTAGTCGTCACCTAGTGCCATTTCGAGATGGTGGTACGGGTAGGAAAAAAAAAAAAAAAAAAAAAAAAACCTAACCTAACCTTTTTTTTTTTTTTTTTTTTTTTTTTTTTTGTTAACGGGGAGGAAATCTGCACACAGACACCCTACCGCACCGAGGGATGCGATAGGGTAGTGTGAGGATGACGGACTCGTCGACTCACTAAAACCACCCCGGTGGCCAGCCTCAATGCATGTCAAGGGGCTCCGACAACTCCAAAAGGAACATTTCGGTGCCCCTCTCGCATAACGCCTAAAAGCACGTCCCGGGAACGACACCCATTGCCGCCCCCAGCACTCGTGGTGCTACGGCTGCACACGCCACGATGTGCCAGCCGCCCTCCCGGGGTCCGCTATTGACCAGCCGAAGCCCTCGCTCCGACCGCCCACAGACCCGAAAGGCCCCCTGTTTGGCAGGGGGTACCACTCTCGCCCCTCATGGGGCAGGCAGCGCGGGGTGGCCGTTGCCAACACCCCGCCGCCGCCTCCTCCGAGCGGGATCGGCCCTCTCCCGATCTCGCTCGGCGGCCTCTTTCTGGACCAAAACGGTCTCACAGAAGGAGGCCACGGCCTTCCAAGCCGTCTCATCTACCAGCATAGCCTCGACTACGCTTGGTAGAGAGAGGTCCTGCCCGATCCTGTTGACCAGAATTCCGCGCTCCACGCTCCACGCTGAGCACTGCTCTAGCGTGTGCTGCGCGGAATCCCGGTCCCACCCACAATGGTGGCATTGTGGGGTCGGTTCGCGTCCAATCCTACTCAGGTACTCACCGAAACAACCATGCCCGGTAAGTACCTGAGTAAGGCGATAGGTGACGTGCCCATGCTCCCTTCCCAGCCAGGCTTCGAAATTTGGCGCAATGGCGCCGACGATGCGCTGGCGCGAACTACGCGGTTCTTCGAACCGCTCGCGCCACTCCACGAGCGCACGTCGGCGCTCTTGCACCCGCACTTCAGCGGGCGCGGTTCCACTCCCGTCGTCATTGCAACGGAGACGCCGATACACACGTGCATCCATCTCCGCCAAGACGTCAAGGGGCGGAAACCGCGCCAAGAGTGTTGCCGCCTCAAAGGATATCGTACGATACCCTCGTGCGATACGAATGGCCATAGTACGCTGTAGGCTATTAAACAATAGCCTATAGCGCCTAACCCCCGCCAGTCTCACAGACCAGACGGGCGCTCCGTAGAGTGCCATCGATCGCACCACCCCTCCATAGAGGCGGCGAACTCCTTCCCTAGGTCCCCCGAGATTTGGCAGCAGTCTGTGCAAAGCACCCACTACCTTCTGAATCCGGGGAACTGAGCGACTGAAGTGCTCTCCGAAGTCCCAGCGACTGTCCAGGATGAGGCCCAGGTACTTGAGGTACCGCCCCACCTGGACGTCCACGTCACCTACGCGAACTGACATGCTGGGTGGTTCCCTTCCCCTCGGGAATTTGTGGAACCACAGCGCCTCGGTCTTGTGAGGCGCTGTCCGCAGACCCAGCGCGTGGATCTTGTCCACGACACAAGCCACCCCAAGCTCGGCGAGCCCCTTGGTCCCCTCGAAGTCGTCCCCGCCGGCCAACACTAACGTGTCATCCGCATAGCAGACGACGTGTAGGCCGACGGGGAGATCGATGCGCAAGACCGCGTCGTACGCGAGGTTCCACAAGAGCGGGCCCAAAACGGACCCCTGCGGAACCCCACAGCACACCTCCCTCTGGTGCAATGCACCGTCCCTGCCAACATACTGGACACATCTGTCGCGCAAGTAGGCTCCAACAATGCCCTGCAGGTAGGGGGGGACCCCGTGAAACACGAGGGCCTCCCTAATCGCCCTCCAAGGCAAGGAGTTAAACGCGTTGACGATGTCTAAAGACACCGCCAACATCCTCCCGCCTCGGGACACTACCTGGCTCGACAGCGAACGGACTCTAAGAATCGCGTCCACCGTCGAACGAGCCTGCCGGAAACCGAACTGGTCATCCGACAGGTCGGGGCCTACCATTCTTAAGTGCGCGCACAGACGACCGGCAATTACTCTTTCGAATAACTTGCCGGCCTCGTCCAGCAGGCAAATGGGACGATACGCAGAGGGAGAATCCGCGGACCTGCCATCCTTCTTCAAGAGGACTAATTTCGCCTCCTTCCACTCCTTGGGGAACACGCCTGTACGGAGACAGCTGTCAAACAGCCGCCTAAGGCGGTCCCCCAATCCGGCGGATAGAGCCAACACCCAAGCCCGACCCGGGATACCATCCGGGCCAGGCGCCGTGTTTCGAGCCCTGAGGCGCTTCACGGCTCGGTCCAACTCCTCTTCGGTCACCCCCAGTTCATCGTCCCAGGGAATCGGGCTCGATGGCATCACGGGGGGTGATGAGGGACTGTCCTGGATCCTAGGGAATAGCGTATCAACCACGCCTCCCACAAACGTAGGATCCAGGGTTTCCGTCAACGGAGGGGCCCACGGTCTGAGCTTGCCCAGTACCATCTTGTACGGGCGCCCCCATGGGTCCCTATTCAGTCCCTCGAGGAGTTCATGCCAGGACCGAGCCTTGGCGTCGGCAATGGCGTGTTGAAGCGCCATTGTAGCGCCTCGGTATACCTCGTAGGCTCTATCCACCTCTTCGGCAGGGGCTCGCCGTCTTCTCCGGGTATTGGTGTACAGGCGTCGGGACCGCAGGCACGTCTCACGCAACCGCGCTATGTCCTCCGACCACCAGTACACCGACCCACGCTTGGTTGGCCCGGTTCTGGGCATCGATAAGTCGCAAATCGACGTCATCGTTGCGCGGAACCAGGCCGCCTCCCTAACAGGATCGGGCAGATCCTCTCCGGCTTGGCCTTCCGACCAGGCCGCGACGATGGTGGCGGCTTCGAGCAGATCCCTGTCGAGCCGCTTGAGGGCCCATCGTCGCGGCTGACTGCCACTGCGGCGGGACGCACGTCCGGGGGGGCGGAGGGCTACATCGAAAACGATGTAGCGGTGGTCGGATAAAGTGACCACCTCCTCCGCAACTCTCCATCCCGAAACTAGGTGTGTGGCAGAAGGAGTCGCCCATGAAAGATCCACGATCGACTCACCCTGCCACCGCACACAAGTGCTTACAGACCCCCGATTAAGTAACCGGAGGTCCATACCCGCCGCCCAATCTAAGATTGTCTCTCCCCTGCGGTCGTCTCGGGGACTCCCCCACTCACGAGAGTGAGCGTTGAAGTCACCCAAGACAAGCACGGGACGCGGAAGGCACCTGCGAAAGCAGTTTCCCACCGCGTCCAAGTACGCCTCGTACTCGGCGAGGGTACAGTTGGGAGAGATGTAGCAGCCCACAACGGCTAGATGACCCCACTCTGTGGCCACGAAACCATTGCCCTTTTCTATAAGGGCACAGTGGGGATCACCTTGGCCGCCACCCCAGTAAATAGCGACAGAGTCCATATCGTCCCCAAACCATGCCACATGGCCCGGGACACGATAGGGCTCCGCGACTACGGCAAGTGCAATCGACCACTGCGCAAGGGTTTGCTGGAGCAAATCCTGCGCACCTCGGCAGTGGTTCAGATTGCACTGGAGGATTCGAATGGTGTGATCCATTACGAAGCCTCCATGCCTTCCTGGGGCGGCGGGTTTTGACCCGACTGAGCGGCCCCCTTTGCTGGGGCCGCTTTGCCTTCCGGTGCTGGGGCTGAGCGAGGAGACTTCCTCGTGCCCTTAGGAGGGGTGCAATTCTTGCTCCCCATCCTGTGGTCAGCCTTACAGCCCTTGTCCGAGCACAGTGGACACTTGTGCGGATTCGTGCATTGGCTCGCCCGATGGTCGGGCTCGCCGCACGCGTAACACAAGTGGCTTCGGTCCACCGTACTCGAGCACATGCTGCGTACGTGCCCGTACTCCAAGCACCGGAAGCACTGGAGTGGTCTCGAGGTCAAATAATCGACCCGAGACGCGACCCACCCTATCACGACGTGCTTTGCCGCGGCTAGCTTCCGCACGGAAGCTAGTGGACAACGGACCCATACCGTGCCCAGGGCATTGGATGAGCGACGTATGTCACCCACCCGCACGTCGAGGACCGAGCAGTCTCCGGCCTCGGCAACGGCAGTCTGCACCTCCTGAGGTGTGATGCTGTCGTCGAGGTCCTTCAACCGCAACTCCCCCGTTTTCATTGGGCGCGCAACACGCACACCCAAATCCGCGAGGGCCACGCGCATGCGTTCGGCCAGGTTGTCAGCTTTGGAGGTGCAGTCGGGTCCTGACACCTCCAAAATGAGTCCTCCAGTGATGGCCTTCCTGGATCGAACGTTGTCGATACCGAGGTCGGCCAACCTAATGCGAGCCTTAGCAGCCGCCATGACTGCAGCGAGGGTGACATCGGAGCCCTCCGATATTGTCACCGTAATCGCCGCAGACGTCGGCAGCCGCGTAGGCTTCGCCTTCCTGCCAGCCCTCTTCCTGGCCTTCTTGCCAGCCTTCGGGCTAGCCTTGGGGCTAGCCTTTGGACCGGCTTTCGGGCCAGGTTTCGGACCGGCACTCGGGCCAGGCCGCGCCGGCACTGGTGCTGGCGCTGGCGCTGGGGCCTTCTTCTTGGCCGCCCTTTTCCTCCCCGTCACTGTCGCCCACGAAGACTCAGGCGTCTGCGACGCTTGAACCTCCGCAGTCTGCGACTGCACAGGTGGCAGAGGAGTTACAGGCGTGGGTCGGGCGTTTGCCTTCCCCTTGCCAGACGGCCCCTTTTGCGCTGCAGGAGCAGCGACACCCCGCTGGACAGAAGAAGGCATGGCACCCACAGCCACCGCCAACTTCCTGTCCATTAGAGCGCCGATGCGCTCCATCAAACGGCCTTCCCAGTCTCCCCCGGCGGCAGGTGGAGTCACCGCCGCCGGTTTGGCCACGCTGTCATCAGCCATGGCCTGGGAGCTGACCACCTTCTCCACCTTGGCGGATAGGGCAGCCATCTGGGCACGCAACGCAGCGTTCTCGCTCTCGAGCCGCTGAACGTTTGCGTCCACCGCAGCGCGCAGCAGGAGCTCAGACGAGATCGCTGCCGCCCTCCTCACGGACGTTCGCAGACCCTTGACGAAGTTGCCCTTCAAGTGCTTAGACTTGTCGGCAATCTTCTCAATGGTCTGCAGCTCGACCGTCATGCTGGCTTCCAGCTCCTGAGAGCCAAGCGCCTGCATCTCCTTCGCCAGTTCCTCGGGCTGAGGCAGGTTTGCCTTCGCCCTCGTCATCTCTGGCGCGACTCGGGGGTCGAAGATCCCATCTTCGTCAACATCCCCCTTGTCCTTCAGGAACATGGCGCGCTTGGATTCAAGCCCACCGTCCCCGCCATCCTTCTCGGGCTTTCGCCCCCGCTTCCGCAAAACGCGGGATACGTCCAAGGCTGTAGACGCACGGGAAGAGAAGGACGCTATAGAGCAGTCCGACTCCTCATCAGCCTCACTCGCCATGTGTACTGGCGTTGCAGGTCTCGCGAAGCCCTTCTTCGCCGAGACCGCCACCTCCTTCTTACGAGAGCTCCCAGAGCTCCCGAAGCGATTGTTGCCCCCCCCAGAGTACGAGGGGCAGGATGCCGAAGCACCGCGGGATTCTCCGACGTCGGAGACGCCGGTACCCGCCTGGGGTCCTTTTTCACAATTCGCTTCTTTCATTTTGGGGGGTTTTTCCTCTTTGTGGGGTGAGGTCCCCAATCCGCAGTAGCGGCTGGTAAATCGACCAACCCACCCGGCCGACAAACCGTCCATGAAACCCTAAATCAGAATGTCACGGACGATTTGCCAGCCGAGTGATTTGTTCTGCTGCGTCGCCGAACAAACATCGAGTTTTTTTTACCGAGGTGAACTCCTCAAAGCCCAGACGGCAAAGCCAAGGCCCTTGGACGCTGGCTAAGAAGAAGCTCTTCTTAACCCACTCGGTGGCAGTGCGAGTGCACGCCGAGCACGTCCCGCTTCATCCGCTACTTCCTCTGCTTGACAGAGGAACGCGCAGAGAAGCTCCTATCCCAATTAAATGGGCGAGATAAGGTATGGCCTACCATCCCTTATCCCCCCCTTCCTACACTAAAAACACTCACGCACCCACACACACACATTCACACCCACATTCACACACACATTCACACGGTGTTTTGTCCGCGCCGGTCTGTCGCTAACTTCAAACTCGAAGCTATCGACAGACCGAGACCCCCTATCCGCAACCCGGGGACGCGCCACGTCGGAGTATCACCTCACCGCCTGCTGGGAAGGAGACCCAGTAGGTTCGTGGAACCTAACCTAACCTTTTTTTTTTTTTTTTTTTTTTTTTTTTTTGACGCTGGGAAAAATGCATTACGCATTCCCCCCCATTGGAGGATGGAGGGGATATGTGGGACTCCCCGGTTTTCCGCTCCCGGTATACCCACTAAACAACCCAGCGACACTCCCGCGTCGCCTATATGGAGGGGAACTGGGAAACTGGCAGAGCCTTTTCATCCAGTCCCCCGCCGGCGATTGGCCCGCCATGACAGCGGGGCCCCCGCAACGCCCCCGCCTTTACGGCGGGGCCCGCACGCCCCCCAATTTGCAGAGGGGGGCCCGGGAACGACCGTGAGTGCCCGGCCGTTCCCGCCCGACGGGGTGGTGAATAAGTGCAATGCGGGAGAAGGCCCCTCCAGATCTTCTCCCACTATTCACCACCATGAGCGGCGCGAGAAGTTCCGCGTCTCTCGCGCACGCTCTACCGCCTGGGTAGACCCGTAGGTCTACCCTACCTCATCACACGGTGCCCTAAAAATAGATAATATACAATTTACATTGTTTATATACAACCGTCTACATGTTATTATTTACAAATTATAATTTCCTATATATACAAAATTAAAATTGAAATAAAAACTCTTCTCTAAACCCCATACCCCTGCTTCGTCCGCTGCGCCCTTTGCTAGCTTCAAAGGGACGCGCGGAGAAACTCCTAATTCCTAAACCAACGTGGCCCAAAAAGACCACGAAGGCGCCTGGTGGTTTCAGTTACGTCTATTTCAGAAGGAAATAGACCAATAACAGGCGGCAACCACGTGAAGGATAACCACCAGACTTGCCCTGAGGATCATCACGACTGTTGCGCTCTCCCCCAGGACCATTCGCCTCCATACCCGCACCCCGTGCGCGGGTATGGAAGGCCGGCACTTACCCAAAAAGATAAACACCGACCCGCCCAACCTAACCTAACCTAACCTAACCTTTTTTTTTTTTTTTTTTTTTTTTTTTTTCGCTGGGAAAAATGCGTTACGCATTCCCCCCCATTAGAGGATGGAGGGGATATGTGGGACTCCCCGGCCCATGAGGGCCGGTATACCCACTAAATAACCCAGCGGCACTCCCGCGTCGTCTACTATGGAGGGGAACTGGGAAACCGGCAGAGCCTTTTCTTCCAGTCCCCCGCCGACGACCGCCCGCTTTTACAGCGGGGCCTTCACGCCCCTCCTGGAGGGAGGGGCCCGGGAACGACCACGAGTGCTTGGCCGTTCCCGCCCGACGGAGGTGGCGAACAGTGCAATGCGAGAGATGGCGCCTCCACGCCTATCTCTCGCTATTCACCACCTTGAGGGGGAAGAAGACGTCTTCTTCTACCCCTCCTCCGCCTGCGCAGCGGCGCGAGAGGGTCATCCTCCCGCGCGCGCTCCGCTGCCTCCTTCTGGGACATCACGTCCTCACAGAAGGAGGCGACCGCCGCCCAGCCCCTCCCGTCCTCCAGCATGGAATTTACCACACTGGGAAGCGAGAGGTCTGGCCCCACTACCGCCACCAAGCCGCGGCGCGGCTCGGCCCACGACGAGCACACCTCGAGGGTGTGCTGCGCCGTGTCCTCCGCCGCGCCACAATGGTGGCACGACGGGGCTCCCTCCCTTCCAATCCGGTGCAGGTACGATCCGAAGCAGCCATGCCCGGATAGCACCTGCACCATACGGAAAGAGAGGAAGCCGTGGGGTCGCTCTAGCCAGTCCTGCAGGACCGGCCCAAGAGCGTCCAGCGTTCGACGGCCAAACGCGGCGGAGGCGAGGTCCACCGTCCAATGTTGGACGATGGCGTCCTTCGCCTCTCGCCGGACGGTCTCCCGCTCTTCCGGGGCGGGGTGCTCTCCGAGCGCCCTACGCCCCGCCGTCCACTCATACACTCTGGCGAGCACCCATGCCTCGAGTTCCCAAGGAGGGGTGCCCGCCAGAGCGCACGCCGCCGCGAAGCCTACCGAGCGGTAGGCCCTCGCTACCCGCTGCGCGATGGCCCTTTGGGGCCTGCGAATCGCGGTGGCGTTCTCCCTTCTTTGAAGAGAGTCCGCCCAGATGGGGGCCCCGTAAAGGGCCATGCTCCGCAGGATGCCAGCATACAACTGCCGGCATCGCACTTTGGGCCCTCCCATATTTGGGAGGAGCCACGAAAGCGCACCCGCAACCTTCAGCAGGCGCGTCGACAGCCCGCTGAAGTGCGGGCCGAAGCGCCACCTGCTGTCGAGCACAAGGCCCAAATATTTCATCTGGGCCTTCACCTCGACTCTGACGCCCTCCACCACGATGTGGGCGTCAGTGGGGATGCGCTGCCGAGGCCCGTGGAAGAACACGGCCTCGGTCTTGTGCAGCGCTACCCCCAATCCTAGCCGGCGGATCCTTCCTGCGACCAAGGATCCGCCAGCCGAGGCCAGGCCCGCCGCCTCCCGAAAGCTCCTCCCCCGGGCAGTGAGAAGAGTGTCATCTGCATAGCAGATGACACTCGTGCCACGGAGGAGAGCTCCCCGCAGGAGCCAATCGAATCCGATGTTCCACAGGAGAGGTCCTAAGACGGACCCCTGTGGGACACCGGACTCCGCACCGTACCGCCGTAGGTGGCCAGCTTTGTCTACGAGGAGGACCGCTCGATCCTCCAAGTAGCTGGCCAGGAGGCTCCGCAGGTACTGAGGCACTCCATGGTAGCGGAGCGCCTCAAGTATTGTGGAGTGAGGGACGGAGTTGAAGGCGTTGGCTATGTCAAATGACACAGCCAAAATTCCGTCCCTTGCCTCCACAGCCGCTCTCACTTGGCCCTTCAGCCGGGCCAGCGCGTCGATTGTCGAACGCCCCCTTCGGAAACCGAATTGGGCGTCTGACAGGTTTGGCCCCACCTCCAACAAGTGGCCATTGAGCCGGCTGGCGACAATCCCCTCGAACAATTTACCGACCTCATCGAGCAGGACGATGGGTCGGTATGCCGAGGGGGAGTCTGCTGGGCGTCCCTCCTTCCGGAGGAGGCACAGTTGGCCCTCCTTCCAAGGTTTTGGGAACCTCCCCGACGCGAAACACGCGTTGAAGAGGTCCCGAAACTTCTCCGCCATCTGGGCGGCGGCGATCGCCACCACCCGTGCGGGGACACCGTCCGGCCCTGGGGCCGTTTTCTTGGCACGGAGGCGGAGGGCCTCCGTGGCAAGCTCGTCTGCCGTGACCGGAGGGACCTCCTCCTCCGGCGGAGACGCTTCCCGCGGGGGGTCCATCACTGGAGGGGTGAAGTTGGTCCTAGATGGAAATAGGGACCGAACCACCCCATCCAGCAATGCCGGCTCGAGGGACTCCGTCAGGGGGGGACCAAAGGGGCGCAGTTTGTTCCGCGCCGCCTTGTATGGTCTCCCATACGGGTCCCTGTCGAGGCCCTCCAGCATCTCCGCCCGCGCGGCGTCCTTGGCAGCCCCCATCTCCGACTTGAGGACCTTCTTTGCCTCTACGTAAGAGGCATACAGAAGGTCCTCGTTCTCAGGGTCCCTCCGGCTGCGCCGCCGACTCCGCGCGTATTCCCGCCTTGCCGCCACGCAGGCGGCCCGGAGTCCCGCCAGTCTCTCCGTCCACCAGTACACGGTGCGTCGAGGAGGCGGGCGGCGAGACCGAGGCATGCTGGAGTTGCACACCTCGGTCAGGGACTCCCGCAGTTGGGCCGCCGCGGAGTCCACGTCCAGGACTTGGACAGGGGGCGCGAGCCAGTCCTGGACGAACGCCGCCTCCTTAGCCGCCTCACGGTCGAGGCGGGTAAGAGCCCACCGTGGAAAGGGAGAACGGCCCGAGAGGGCCGTCCTCCGGGGGCTCTGGGTGGAGATGTCGAACCGCACATATCGGTGGTCCGACATTGTCTCCACCATCTCTACCCGCCAGTTCACAACGCGGGCGGCTAGGATGGGGGTGGCGAACGAGACGTCCACCACTGACCCGCCCCATCGCCGCACACACGTGTGGACCGTCCCTCTGTTGAGGAGGGACACACCGGACGAGGCCGCCCATAGCTCAACGGCGGGTCCTCGGGCGTTGCAAGAGGCGGCCGGGTTACCCCAGGCCGCCGATTTGGCGTTCAGGTCACCCAATACGATGACCTGGCGCGGCGCCGCCCTACCGGCAACTGCCGTGAGGATTCCGAGGAAGTCCTCGAAATCCTGCAGAGGGCGGTTTGGGGAGAAATACACGCCCACCAGGGCTATTTCTCCCCACGCGGCGGCCACGTATCCCGGTCCCCTCTCTAAGAGCGAGAGGGGAGGGGAGTCTGTGGAAGACCGCGCCACTATAGCTACTAAGCCGTCTCGATCGCCCAGCCAACGACTGGGGACTGAGTACGGCTCGGCGACTACCGCCACGTCCACCAACCACTCCGCCATGACCTGCATCAGCAGGTCCTGGGCGGCTTTGCAGTGGTTGATGTTCGCCTGGAGGATGCGATGCTCGGCCCTATCCATCAATCGGACATCGCACCCCCCTCATCAGCCGCCGAGGTCCCCGCTTTCGGGGCGGCGGTCGCAGCAGCAGGCGAGGTCGTCGCCTGCGCTTTGCCCTTCTTTGGGGGAGGATTGCAATTCCTCCCCTTCATGGTGTGTCCCGCTGGGCGGCCGCTGGCTGCGCACACTGCGCAGCGCGGCGTGGCGGCCTTGCAGGAGGTGGACATGTGCCCCTCCTTGCCACATCGGTAACAGCTGTCCGTCCTATCCACTGAGGACGGACAGAGGGCCCGCGTATGCCCGATTCCGAAGCACTTGTAGCACCTGAGAGGCAGGTCATCAAGTGCCCGGACCCGGCAGGAACCGAAGCCCACAGTAAGCCGTCCCTTGTCGAGGACGGCCTTGGCCGCGGTGACTGGGCACTCAAGGCGGATAGTGCCCATGCCGCCGCGGCCGGGCCTTATGTCCCTACCCTGCACCGCTACGACGTCGCAGCCGCCTATAGCTGCGACTGCCGCCACCACCTCCTCTTTGGTGACCGAGTCATCCAGATCGGTCAACTCCAAGGCCGCAGACTTTACTGGCCTGACCACCTTGGCCACGTCCACGATGACCTCTCGCAACTTAGTTGCGAAGAGGTCAGCGTTGGTGCCGCCTTGGGCCCCTGGGAACTCGAAAATACGAGCCCCAGCTTGGGTTCGGCGGCACGTGACCGTTCCGATCCCGAGTTGGGTAGGATCGGCGTTGGTACGAGCCCGCTTGAGGACGGACTCGTATGTTTCCCCCCGCTCCGCAGCTTCCGCAGTGAGCGTCACCACGACGGCTGCGGTTTTGGGAGGAACCAACTTCCTCGCGGAGGCCCTATTGGCTGCCGAGGCAGCGGTGGCGGGCTTAGGGGCCGACTTCTTCCCTTTCCCTTTCCCCTTTCCCTTTCCCTTACCAGTCGCTGCCGACGGGCAGGAAGGGTTGGGGGCGGGGGGGGCAGGGGCGGTGACCGTCTTCGGCTTTTTGGCCTTGCCCTTTCCCCTCACCACTTCCGTCCAAGGCTGGTTGGATGGAGTGGTGGAGGGTAATTGGGCATCCTCCCTCTGGGAAGATGGCCCCGGCTTGTTTGCCCTCTTGTCCGCCGCAAGCGGCGGTCGGAGGCGCCTCTCCGGCAGGAGCCTGTCTTCGATGCCATCGAAGCAGGCTCTCGTAAAGGCCCTTTCCTCCATGACAACCTTGCGGATTATATCCTCAAGATTGGAAGAGGGGCCTTCAGCTGCCGGTCTGGGGCCAGCCTGAGTAGGCCGGGCCGCGGCTGCAGCTGCTGGTCTAGGCTCGGCCTGAGCGGGCCGGGCCGTGGCTTCAGCCAGCTTCTGATGCAGCTGGCTAACCTCCGACTGCAGGCGGTCAACCTTCGCCTGCAGTTGGCGCGTCTCGTCGGTGCCAGTGCGCTGCACCAGCTCCTCGACTATACCGCGCATGCTCGCGGCCCGGCACTTCAGGGACTTCTGGATTGTGCCCTTCAAGTTCGAGGACTTGGAGGCCACCAGCGCGATCTCCTCCGCGTCCTCCTTTGCCATGCGCTCCAGCTCGGCTAGGGAGTGGTCCGCGTACAGGACGCAAGACTCCCCGTAGCCGGCCTTGGCGCGCGCAGTGCGCGCCTTCTGCTCCTTGGCAGCGACCTGCTCTTCCAGGTCCTGTTGGAGCTGCACCCGCCGAGTGAGGTTCAGCTGTCGCTGCGCCTCTGCCAGACCCACATCGTGGGTGTCGGCAACACCAGATGGCTTTATCGCCTTGAGGGCCTTCCGCTTGGGTTTGTTCTTGGACTTGGATGAGTCCGAGCCCGAGCCTCCCTTCAGGAAGTCCCTCTTCCGCTTTTGGCGAACCAAAATTGGACCACCGTCCGACTCGCAAGTCATAGACTCGTTGTCGGAGTATGAGTCCGACAACTCGTCCGCCCTGGCGAAGAGGCTAACCGCCGTAACCGGCGTGCCTTCGTCAGTTTGGCCCTGAGAAGGGCCTTTTGGTTGGCCCTGAGAAGGGCCTTTTGGTTGGCCCTGAGAAGGGCCTTTTGTGAAACGCCCGGAGGCGTCCCGCGCAAGCTTCTTAGGCATGATAACCGCAAATGTTGTAGATACCCGCAAGAAATCTCTACAACGCACAGTGCACTTTGGCCGAGCTCAGTTCTGCCACTCCGTTACGGTGGTCAGAACTGAGTCGTTTCCGGGAGACACGACGTGGACGTAAGCACTGTGGGGGGTCCCCCAACCTAACCTAACCTAACCTAACCTTTTTTTTTTTTTTTTTGTCTACAGAGGGGAAATTCATTTACGAATAAACCGGTCGGGGGGACCGGAATTATGTGGGACTCGCCGCCGGAGCGGAATACCCAACTAAAACCCCTCCGGTGTTCCTCTCTCGCCATTCTTGCCGAGCCACGGGAACATAAAACCAACCGCAACTCGACTGACGAATTAAATAAATTAACCTCTCGTATTGGACGGCCGCATTTCGCATGCGACGTCCCTCATTCACTCTAATCTCCTCCTCTATGGCAGCACAGTTTGTGCCAAAGTAGACGGGGGCGCTGCACTCGCACAAGCATGCAAGTGTTACGCGCATCACCCCGCCTCATTCCTCCACTCTAATCACCTTTCATACTCATACACCTTATGGCTTCATGGCCCTCGGCCCCACGGCCCACTTCCGTCACCGTGTCAGGAACACATGTCACGACAACGGAGCCCTTGAAGAGGAATCTCTTCGAAGCGATGAGGTCCGCCCCTAGGGACCTCGCGCCCGAAGATTACATACATACCTTATGGCATCACAGCCCACATTCATCGTTAATCCCTGTCAAACTGAGTGGCGCTCACCTCCCGCATCTCGCATGCGCCACCCCTCATTCAGAGTATATCCCTCATCTATGCAGAATGGGCGGGGCGCTACACTCGCACTATTGTGCTCGTGATACGCGCATCACACCGCCCCACTCCGATCCCCTTTCACTCTGACTCTACTCTAACCAGTCATGCAGGCGTGCAAGACGCACGCCTCATTCATCCATCCCTCTCAGTGAAAATAAAACTCACGGAACTCGGCGGTTCTCCGCCGACTGGCGGTCGACACCCGTCCCGGGCCGCCTGCGCTGCCGCCTCCCAAGGCGCGCCTGAGGATCGCGCTCTCGCAGTCTCTCGGCGTCCTCCTTGGCTGTCATCACCACATCTGCGAACTCGGAAAGCGCGTCCCACGCACTCTCGCTGTGGACAATAGAGCGCACAATGCTCGGCAGCGAGAGGTCCGCCCCGACCACTGCGACTAGCTCTGCCCTCTCCGCTGCCCAAGCCGAGCATTCCGCCAACGTGTGGCGCGCCGTATCTTCGGCACACCCGCAATGGTGACACTCGGGCGTGGGCTCCGCCCCTGCCACCCTCCACAGATACCTCCCAAAGCAACCGTGCCCCGAAAGGATCTGCGTAAGGTGGAAAGAGAGGACCCCATGCCTCCTCATCACCCAACGCTCGAGAACCGGCCGCACCGCATCTATCGTGTCATGGCCAGCCGAAGGCTCCTCCAGCGCCCGCATCCACCGCAACAGAAGGCGCCTGCGCGCTTTCCTGCGCCAGCGCAACATGCCCTCCCTCGGAAGCGGCTCGCCCGTCGCCCGATGCTCAACGACTCGGTCGTAGACCGCGGTGAGCACACGGGCGTCCAACTCCCAAGGAAGGCAGGCAGCCAGCACACACGCCGCCTCGAAAGAGATGGTACGGTAGCCGTGCACCACCCTGAGGCACATCACCCTCTGTGGCCGACGCAGGAGAGCCTTGTTCGCTCGTCCGAGGGCATCCTCCCACACGGGCGCACCATACAGCGCCATTGACCGCACCACCTGCACATAAAGCCTTCGACAAGCCGCGTTTGGCCCGCCAACGTTCGGTAGCAATTTGCTCAACGCACCGCATGCAGCCATGAGCCGCGGCACGAGCCGACGGAAATGCTCGCAAAATGTTAGGCGGGGATCGAGAACAATGCCGAGGTAGCGCATGGCTAGCCCGACATCGATCCACACCCCGCCCACCATCACACGAGCACCCGCCATCGGCGCCCGCCGCGGACCATGGAAACACAGCGCCTCGCACTTTAGCAGCGCCACCTCCAATCCCAGTCGCCGTATGCGCTCCAGCACACACTGCACGCCCTCCGTCGCACGCGCAGCCGCATCGTCAAAGCCAGCGCCTCGGGCAGTGACCAGCGTGTCATCCGCGTAGCACGTCACGCTCACGCCTACCGGCAGAGCACCCCGCAACACCCAATCGTACCCGATGTTCCACAGGGTAGGTCCTAGGGCCGAGCCCTGTGGAACACCGCGCGTCATCGGTTTTGCTTCCCAGGCTAGGCGCGCCGGGTACCGGACCTCCCTCTCAGAGAGGTAGGCACCGATAATCCGGCGCAGGTACCCCGGGAAGCCATGGTACCTGAGTGCCTCCTCGACACAGATCCATGGAAGGGAGTTGAAAGCGTTCGCTATGTCAAGCGAGACAGCCAACAACACCTCCCGCCCCGCGATCGCCTCCTCCGCCATGCCCTTCACCCTACGGATCGCGTCGATAGTAGAGTGGGCGCGCCGAAACCCGTACTGGGCATCGGACAGGTTGGGTCCTACCTCCTCCATGTGCCGCACAAGGCGGGCGACCAGGACGCGCTCGAAGAGCTTGCCCACCTCATCCAGCAGCACCAGCGGACGATAGGCAGACGGAGAGTCCTCCGGTCGGCCGTCCTTCTTTAGCAGGACCAGTTTCCCCGCCTTCCATTGGCGAGGAAAAAGGCCCTGTGCAAGACACGCTGTGAGCAGTGCCCTGAATCTCTCCTCGAGAGGGTCAAGGGCAATGATCACAGCGCGCCCCGGAACTCCATCCAAACCTGGGGCTTTTGTACGACCATGTAGTCGGAGCAACGCCACTCCCAGCTCCACCTCCGTCACTTCCGGTACCTCACCGTCGTCGTCCTCCTCGACAGCTCTCATGCCAAGCGGTCGCGCCATTGGCGGAGGGAGTAAGTCGTCGTCCGCGGGCGGGAACAGAGCCGAGACCACCCGCTCCACCAGCTCCGGCTGCAAGGTTCGGGTGAGCGGCGGCGCCCACGGCCGGAGCTTGTCTCTCACCATCCGGTACGGGCGTCCCCACGGGTCCACGTCGAGTGAGCTCAGGAACTCCTCGTAGCTCGCATCCTTGGCCGCTCCTATGGCAGAGGACAAGGCCTCTACGCACTCCCTATACACCGCATATAGGCGGTCCTCCTCCTCCAGATCGCGACGGCTACGGCGGCGACTGCGAGTGTACGCGCGCCTCGCGCGAACGGCATCGACCCGCAGCGCCGCAATCTCCGCCGACCACCAATACACATGACGCCATGGGGCTTGGAACCTGAGGCGAGGCATGGCTGCATCGCAGGCACGCGCTAGCGCCAGGCGAAGCCATTCGGCCTCCTCCTCCACGTCCAACTCTGCGGCGACAGCGGTGGGCCTTGACCCCCAAGCTTCTACCTGCGCAGCCTCAAGCAGGAGCTCGCGGTCGAGCTTTCTCAGAGCCCAGCGAGGCGGGTCACCCGGCAGGGGACACCACGGGTCAACCGGGACAGTGGAGAGAGCGGAAACATCGAATCGTACGTACCTGTGATCCGATAGCGTCTCCACTCCCTCCAAGACCTCCCACACAGAGATGCGGTGCGCGAGGGCAGGCGTCGCAAACGTGACATCCACGATCGAGCCGCCCGCCCGCCGCACGCACGTGTCGACTCCCCCAACGTTCATCACCGTGAACCCACCGGTGACAGCCCAGTCTTCCAGCTCCCTACCTCGCGCATTCGTCAAAGGCGAGCCCCACATCGCCGACTTGGCGTTGAGGTCACCGGCGACAAGCACGTGGCGGGAGCGGCGACTAGCAACCAGCGTCTCCAGCTCGCGCAGGTACCGCTCGAAGCGAGAGAGCGGGGCATTCGGGGAGAAGTAGACGGCGACTATGAGAGTCTCGTCCACCTCCCCGGCGACCCACCCGTGACCCCTCGACACGCGCTCCAGTGGCGGCGCTCCGGCAGCCGTCCGAGTGACGATCGCAACAGAGCCGCCGTCATCACCGATCCAGCCTCCTCGTGACGGGACCCGATAGGGCTCCGCGACAATCGCCACCTGTATCTGCCACTGCGCTAGGCTCTGAACCAGCAGGTCCTGGGCTCTAGCGCAGTGGTTCAGATTCGCCTGCAGAAATCTACTCACAGCCATCTAAGATACGGTGTCCATGACATCCGCCGCTGTCCCCGCCCCTGCACCGGGGGGCGTCGGGCACTCGGGCTGCGTCGAGGCTCTAGGGCCGCCGCTCGCCATTAGTCGCGGCCCCGCGAGCTCCGCGTCAGGCACACGACGCCCCGCCATCGTCCTCCTCCTCCTACCTCCGCGCCGGCGGCGCCGAGCGGGGGCCGCCTCGGTCTCGGCTTGCGCCGCAGTCTCGACAGGCCGGGGCTCGGCCGCGGGGGAGGGCTGCGCGTCTACCTCCACCATTACGTCTACCTCCTCCGCCGCAGGTGCCACGGACACCCTAGGTGTCGCCGCACGCATCGGGGCAGCGGGCGTGGCCCGCGCGACAGCTCCAGCCGACAGCACGGCGCGCACCGGGGCCGCTACCGACCCAGCAGCTCCAGTGGGCGCCGCAATGCGCGACGAAGCACCAACGCGCGGCGGCGCAACAGGCGCGGCAACACGGGCGGGCGCCGCCGCGCGCACTGCGGCATTGGCAGCGGGCCCAGCCCGCACAGCAGCTCGCGCAGTAGGCCGGACGGGCGGTGCGGCACGCAACGGCACAGAGGGCGCAGCGCGCGCCGGCGCCCGCGCGGGCAACACCGTACGCACCGGCGCGAACGCAGGCGGCGGCGCCGCAGAAGCCAGCACCGGGCGCCCGGCCGCGGCCGCATACGAGACGCGCTTGGCGCCGGCAAGCGGCGGTCGCAGGCGCGGCTCCGGTAAAAGCCTGCTCTCGAGGGACTCGAGCCGGGCGTTCACCATGGTCCCCACTTGCTCCATGATAGCCCGGCTGCGTCCCTCCTCATCCACAAGAACCGCGTCAGCAGCGGGCGCGGTGCGGCGCAACGACTGCATCTCCTCCTTCAGGAGCTGCATGTCGCGCCGCATCGCCGCCAGCTCGGCACGGAGCCGGCCGTTCTCCTGCGCTAAGAGGCGGGACTCCTCGGCGGTCGTACGACTGCCGAGCTCTGCGACCGCATCCGAGATGGATGCGGTCGCCAGCTTCAATCCGCCGAGAAGCTCCCCCTTTATATTTTTGGACTTGCGTCCCACCTCCGCAATATACGATATGGCCTTGGTCGCCTTACCTACCAGTTCCGCCGTCGTAGCCGACCCGACTGCCGGAACTTGCGACGTCAACGCGCTCGGCGTCGTCGCACGCCGATACGCGACAGTCAGGTCGACTACATCTTGCTCGGCGCGGAGCAAGAACTCCGAGCGCCTCGCCTCCTTCACCTCGCCCGCCGTCATGCGCGCCCTACCGCGCGCCGCGCTGCTCGCACGCGTCGTCACGCGCGCCACCTTGTCCCCGTGCGGGGCGCCGGTGTCGGAGTCCGAGTCCCACGACCCGTCGGACCCGTCCTCGGACTCATGGCACCTCTTTGACGGCGACCGCGTCCGCCACAGCCTGCCGCTCGTCGGCGCAACGGCGACCGCCGCACGGCCGCGTCCAGCCACGGCGGGCGCCGCCGTCGCGTTCGCGCCGACTCGCGACGCCACCGCAGCGCCGGCCCGCACCGCGGGCGTCGCTCGTGCACTCGCACCCACTCTAGGCGCAGCGCCGGCCCGCGCCGCGGGCACCGCCGCCGGGCGCGTACTCACACGCACCACAGCCGCCGCACTTACCCCCGTCGCTGACTTCACACTGGCACCCAATTTGGGTGTCACACCGACCCGCGCAGGCGTCACAACAACAGCGGGCGTCGCTGTCACGACAACAGCGGGCTTCGCCGCTGCTGCGACTCGCGCAGACTCCGCGGTGGAGACCCCCGCCACAGCGGCGCCAGTCTGGTCGGCGCGCGCGCTAGCCACCACGGCAGCCGACCCAGACGACGTGCTCGCTTCTGCAGCATCCATCGCGAAACGCAGTCACAGACGCTGCACACGACACGAACCACACCAAAAACAACACAAAATTTTGCAACTGCGTATCCGAGTTTGAGGTTATTAACCTCAAACTCGAACACGTTGTCGCAACAAACACCACAATAAACACACAAAAAGTCTGGGATTTTATCCCCAGACACGCCCTGGGCCCTGAAAAGGGCCTCTCGCACAAATCGAGACACCAACCACTCTGTTCCAGCACAAAAACAGGGAAAATCACAAAAACACGTCCACCCGCTTTCAACGCCTTAACCCCTCAACCTAACCTAACCTAACCTAACCTTTTTTTTTTTTTTTTTTTTTTTATTAGACTGGACAACCTAACCTAACATGGACCGCAGATACAAAGGCACTCCGTGATAGCGGAGCGCCTCCTGTATCGTTTCGTGCGGAAGGCTGTTGAAGGCGTTGGCTATATCGAGCGAGACTGCCAACGCCTTTTGCCCCTCAGTGACCGCTCCTTGCGTCCAACCTTTGAGCCAGAGCAGGGCGTCTATTGTAGACCTCCCTGCTCTGAACCCATACTGGGTTTCCGAAAGACCAGGCCCAGTGCCTTCCAAGTGTCGGATGACACGGGAGGCCACTACTCTCTCCAGAAGTTTGCCCGTATCATCCAACAAGACTATGGGCCTGTATCCGGAAGGCGAGTCAACAGCTCGGCCCTCCTTCCTTAAAAGGCATAATCGCCCGTCTTTCCACAGCTTCGGAAACTGCCCAGATGTGAGGCATGCATCGAAAAGTTCCCGAAGCTGACCCACCATTACCTTGAGGGCGATCCTGAGGACACGCCCCGGGATTCCATCTGGACCAGGTGCGGTCTTTTTGCCTCGCAGACGGTCGACCACAACCTCCATTTCCACTTCTGACACAGGTGGAATGGCAGCGGCAGAGTCTAACTCCTCGGCAGAGGGCAGCGCCATCGGTGGAGGGTTGAAGTGGGGGCTGCTATCGGGGAATAGCCCCCCCAACACCCTGTCCAGGAGCTCGGGTTCCATGGACTGCGCAACAGGAGGCGTCTGTCCCCGGAACTTTTTCCGGGCGGCCTTATACGGACGCCCCCAGGGATCCCTGTCAAGGCTCTCCAGTGCCTCGCCCCAGGCTTGAGACTTGGCCCGACTAATAGCTAAATGCAACTCCTGCTTCGCTTCGCGGTATTCGGTATGTAGTCGGCCCTCAGCTGCTAGCTCGTCAACAGACAGCTCATTATCAGTGCGGCCATTACGCCGCCTCCTGCAGCGGGTGTAGGATCGCCGCTTGCCCAAACAGGTGACTCGGAGGTCTGCTATCTCCTGACACCACCAATAGACCTCACGGCGGTCGGGGCAGCGTCGGGACCTCGGCATGGCAGTGTCACACACGGCAGTTATCGCTTCTCGGAAGCGGCCAGCTGCTACGTTAACTTCCGGGTGCATGGGGGCCGCCAACCACGACTGGACTAACGCCGACTCTTTTGCCAGTTCAGCGTCGAGACGACTTATAGCCCAACGTGGGAAAACCGCATGTGCCGCATGCCGAGACCCTCCATGGGAGGTGGAAATCTCGAACCTTATGTATTTATGGTCCGAGAGAGTCTCCTCCTCTGACACCCTCCAGCCGGGGTGGCGAACGATAGGTCCACCACGGACCCCCCGTTATGTCGAACGCATGTGTGGACCGACCCTCTATTAAGCAAGGTCAATCCTGTGGCAACCGCCCACTCCCTAACAATCTCCCCGCGAGAGTCAGTGGAGGGGTTGCCCCAATCTCGAGCCTTGGCATTTAAATCCCCCAGGAGGAAGACCTGACGTGGTGCCTGCCTTCTTACCACTGCAGCCAGGAGGTCCACGAAGACCTCTAGCTCTGCAGCGGTTTTATTGGGGGAAAAGTACACGCCAACAACTGCATACTCCCCCCACTTAGCCACAACGTACCCCGCACCACACTCTATAACGGAAAGGGTAGGGCCGTCACCCGATCGTGCAATAATAGCAACGGAGCCATCCAGATCCCCAGCCCAGCAGGGATGGGGGGGGACGTAGTATGGCTCCGCAGCAACTGCCACGTCTATTTGCCACTGCGCCAGAGTCTGCATGAGCAGGTCTTGAGCCCCAGCGCAGTGGTTTAAGTTCGTCTGGAGGAAGTTGTGATGTCGGACGTGATCCATCAATCCGACATTACAACCTCCTCCCTCGCCACATGGCGTCGTGCGGCTCCCGGGGTGGCAAAAGTGGCCTTTCCTTTAGTCTTTGGGGGTGCACAGTTGCGTCCTCCCATTACGTGTCCGGAAGGCTTACCCGACTCCGCACAGATTGCGCAGTGCGGGTCAGCCTTCCCACAGCTGGCCGCCCGATGACCTATGCCTCCACACCGAAAACACAAGTCCCCTCTATCAGACGATGCTGAACACTGGGGGCGCGTGTGTCCCAGCCCCATACACCTGAAACAGCGCATGGGACGCGCGTCCAGCGCCACCACTCGTACCGAGCTCCACCCCACTAAAAGCCTGCCTTTAGCCAGTAACGCTCTGGCCGCCGAAACTGGGCAGGAGACAAGGGTAGAGCCAGTACCACCCCAATTGCGGTGGATTTCCCCAGCTTTTATCAGCCCCGCATCGCATCCACCTGCCGAGGCGACTGCCGCTGCAACTTTCTCCTTAGTGGCCGCATCGTCCAAGCCCGTGAGTCTTAAATCCGCAGATTTAATGGGCCTGGCGATGTCGGCCACCTCTGACAGGACCCCGCGGAGCTTTTCCGCGAGCCTATCTGCCTTCTCACCTTTTAGAGAGCCAGGTATCTTTAACATCCTGGCTCCTGTGGCCGTTTGGCGGAATCGCATCTGGTCAATCCCCAGTTCTTGGAGGTTGACCTTCTCCTGTGCCACTTCAAGGATGTCATGATACGTGACCCCCTTATCCACGGCTTCTGGCTTCAATGAAAGGACAACAGCCGCGGATTTTGGGGATCTCAGTGCTGCCCTTGAAGTGGAGGCTGCCGGCTTGGTTTTATTCTTCCCAGTGGCGGAGGCTCGAGCCGCGGAGGCAGTAGTCGGAGCTGCAGAAGGGATGGAGGACTTCCCCTTTCCCTTGCCTTTTCCTTTTCCCTTCCTTGCCACCGTAGCCCAGGTTTCTGCCCGAGGAACAGTGGAGGGGGTGGCCTCGCTGGTGCTTTGGGTCCCTGTAGCATTAGAGGGGCCTGCAGCTGATGCCACTGGTGTGGCGGCAGTCTTTGGAGCCTGGCCAGCCCGCTCGCCCACTTCAGGTTCAGGCACCGGCCTATGCGGCGGAACGGCTTCCGGCTCCTTCCTGTTGTCCGCTCTGAGAGGCGGACGGACCGTCGGGGCAGGCAGAAGCCGGTCCTCGATCCCCGCAAGTCGAGCATTGAGCATTTGCCCAAACGTGGTGGTCAAGGAGCGCTTCAGCTCCTCCACCAACTCAGCAGCTCCCAGCATGGTGGTGGGGGGTGCTTGCGTCTCGGACGCAGCGGCAGCAGCGGCGGCGGTTTTGGCAGCAGCAGCTTGCGTTTTGGCCTCAGTGAAGCCACGACGCAGCGCTTTCACCTCCGCCTTACAGGCCTCGACCTCGAGTCGGAGGCGGCTATTTTCCGCTCTAAGCCGCCTCGTCTCCTCCACCTCGCTCCTGCTCGCCAGGGTCTCAACAACCTCTTTTAGTGTCGACGCGGATCTTTTCAGCCGACCGACAAACTCTCCTTTGAGATTGCCAGATTTCTTGGCAACCTCTAAGATGCCGGTCAGCTTTTCGCACGCCTGCACCTTCAGCTCTTGAGCATTAAGCCTGCTGAGGTCACCCTCCGGCACGTCAGCATCGGATTTACTTCCGACGTCGGAAAGGCTGGCAACGGCACTGGCCGGTTCCTTCCTATACTGCCTACTTTTCAGCACATCCTCTAGTGGCACTATAGCAGGTTTAAGGAAGTCCTGCCTGGAAGGGCCAGCTTTTGCGGTTCTCCCCTTGCCTCTCTTGGGCAAAGCCACTCCAACGACCGACGTTCTTTCAGTCTCCGTATCCGAGTCTAAATGCCCAGTGAGTGGCATGACAATCGGAGCAGACGAACGCTTTCGGCGGCTGCGGACCCTGTCTCTGTCCGCGGTCTCTACATCGCCTGAAAACTCCATGTCCGAACAGGAGATTATGTCTATGGAGACACGGTCTTCCCCTTGGACACATACGGCACTCTTTTTCTCTAGGGAGTGGCCCTGAGAAAGATCTTTGACGAATTTCCCAGCCGCATCTCGTGGCTGCTTCGTCTTGACGGCTTCTCCGCAGTTGCTCTCCAGCAGAGCAAAGCGGTTGCTACATGGCAAAACATGAGCCTCGTCTCGCGCCCTTTCGACGCCATCACGCATATATGCGCCACCAACTTCCTCCTCACGGCCAGAACAGCCAACATCATTATTTTTATTTATATTTTCCATAATTTGATCCCACGAGTGGGAGGGATATAAAGTGTCGCCACCGAAGTGCCCCGACCAGTGCCCTCTGTGGCCGGGGAAGGGTACATACTGCGGAGGTCCCCTGGTATCCGCAGGTTTTAACGTGTTTTCTCACGGGTTTTTGTTTCAAGGTTTTCCTTCCTCTGGGACCGGCCAATTAAGGCAAGTCCCCTTCGGTCCATGCTGCTGCGACGTACCCCTTTACGCCTAACAGGGGTCGTTGAAGCAACAACATGGATACCGGTTGGAGAGACGGCGAACTCTCTCCGACAGACTGATCAGAAGGGTTAGTAATGACCAGACTGCCATAACGACTTTACTGATGCCACAAAGTGACATCAGCTACCTCCCTATATACAATTTATCACATAATAAATGTCAACGTCACAATGTTTTTATTTACAAACACAAAGAATATTTACAAAATAAAAACTATCCTCTAAAAACCCCCCCCTCTACTTCGTCCGCTGCGTCCTTTGCTAGCTTCAAAGGAACGCGCGGAGAAGCTCCTAAATCCTAAACCAACGTGGCCCAAAAAGACCACGAAGGCGCCTGGTGGTTTCAGTTACGTCTATTTCAGAAGGAAATAGACCAATAACAGGCGGCAACCACGTGAAGGATAACCACCAGACTTGCCCTGAGGATCATCACGACTGTTGCGCTCTCCCCCAGGACCATTCGCCTCCATACCCGCACCCCGTGCGCGGGTATGGAAGGCCGGCACTTACCCAAAAAGATAAACACCGACCCGCCCACCCCAACCTAACCTAACCTAACCTTTTTTTTTGTCCCTGCCCACATACTGGACACGCCTGTCGCGCAGATAGGCCCCGACAATGCCCTGCAGGTAGGGGGGGACCCCGTGAAACACGAGGGCCTCCCTAATCGCCCTCCAAGGCAGGGAGTTGAACGCGTTGACGATGTCTAAAGACACCGCCAACATCCTCCCGCCTCGGGACACTACCTGGCTCGACAGCGAACGGACTCTAAGAATCGCGTCCACTGTCGAACGAGCCTGCCGGAAACCAAACTGGTCATCCGACAGGTCGGGGCCTACCCGCCCGAGATGCGCGGATTGTTCCCATCTGTCACCCATTTCTGTCACCTATAGGTGACGGATGGGAACAAAAAGTTCGATCCGTCACCTTTTCACCAGCTGGGTGACGGATCGAACTTTTTAAAATATTAAAAGTTCGATCCGTCACCCCTTTGCCAAATGGGGGACGGATCGAACTTTTTTAATCTTAAAAAGTTCGATCTGTCACCCTCCGTCACTTACAGAGAGACGGACATAACTATTGATTTCTATCTGTTCACACATTGATTCGATTTGAAAGAAAGTATGAGATAAGGTCATCAAAAGTATAACTCACAATAATATTTACCGCTGGTTTCTGAAAGCTCGATCAAAACATCGCATGTCAAGTCACTCGCCATTTCAGCTATTACATCGAATTAGATAGAGATAGCAAGTGACTTGACATGCGATTAGTTTTGATCGGGCTTTCAGAAACCGGTGGTCAGTCTTCTGATTTGACCTCATACAATCTGCTGTTTACCACCTTTGGTGTATATCAGATTCGCGAATAATGCAACATTCTGACCCGTTTTATTGATGATTATTTTAACGCACTAAGAACAATTGAACAGTGTGCATCCAAACCAACACGATGGTAGCCGAGTGTAGTTTTTGCGAACTATAAATCTGCATTTATAGTTCGTAAAAACAATACAATAAGGTCGAAAATACAATGTTCTTGTTATACAAAGAAGCCGACTAGCCATGGTTCGCTAAACATTTTAGTAAGACATAAACCAATTCTACAATACGCTATGATAACTGAGTATAGATTATAGATTTATAGTGATCCGCGAAGCTTTGTTACATAAAATATTATGTTGTGATACTCTTTTTTAGCCTTATAATAAAATAACACTAAATATGAAAATAATTAATGAAGTCCCTTATAAAATAATTATAGTGTGAGTGATGATCTCATTAATGCTACGATTTTTTTTATTACCTTTGCTTTCGTTCACTTCCAGTGCCTTTTTTTTCTACTCGGTATATTCAAACAATACTACTGTTAAAGTCCGCGGAAGCGAATGTACCAGTGTTTCAAGGCTAAGAACAAGATTTTTTTTTATTTGTTTCCTAAAACATTTGCTTAGATATAAAAAAAAGCATTTGCAGAGTTCTATTATCAGAAAAACTCCACATTCCATGCGCCCGATTTTACCAAAAATGATTTGGATCAAAAATTACATGAAGTCAAACAAAATGTTATTGCATCTGAAGCAAGTAAAGCATCCCAGGAATTTACAAAGAAGCCGTGACTTCTATGAAAGATGAAGGACTTTTTTTATTTGATCAACAAATAAAAAAACTTCAACTCTTTCAAAAAATTAATACTTAGTAATTAGTACAAAGCCCGGAAAGAAGCTAAAAAAAGCTCTGCAAGTTAAAAAAAATTGTTTCATTGATGTGAAAGAAGTAGTGATTCCTCCTAAATTTGAACTCTTTCTGTTAGCCGGTTACAATAACGAAGGTTATAGAATATTTTTTCTGTGCTGAAGACATGAGAAACCTTTTGTGTCAATTGGAAGATTTTCTTAGTGATGGAACCTTCAAAATCTGCCCTGAACCATTACTACAGCTACATACAATGCATGGAGACTTTGGCTTTACCAACTACTGCAAAATGTGGGTATGTGCCAAATGTAATGTTTGGACGTACCTCTGACTACCCCCTTTAGACATCTATAAAGAATCTGGAGTTAGAACATGGTACTAAGAGATCTGTGGGAATATCTACCGTGCCTAGGGTTCAAACCTTCTACCCTGATACTCTGCTTGTGTAGGGGGGGACGGATCGAACTTTTTAAAATTTTAAAAGTTCGATCTGTCACCCCTTTGCCAATTGGGTGACAGATAGAACTTTTTCAATTTCAAAAAGTTCGATCCGTCACCTCTTTACTAAATGGGTGACAGATCGCACTTTTTATTCCCATCCGTCACCTATAGGTGACAGAATTGGGTGACGGATGGGAATAATCCCTTTGTACCCTAGGACATACCAACCTTCTATCATAGCCTAAGTATAATGAAAAACTGACTGTGAAATGAGACATTTATACAGCGTCTAAATTAGGAAGAAGATTTTATGTATTTGTTCTGCATAGTTGTGTTTATCATTATCTTTATTAAAAACAAGTGGGACCTAGTGATGGTCGCAAAACTTAGTTACATAAGTACTAAAACTATTTTTGTTTTGATTGCAGATAAATGCACAGCACCACACGGCGGCTGGATAAGGGTTTAGAGATGGTCTCTAATTTAAATCGACGCCAATCAATTAAAATGGAACATCAACCATGTCCTTAATGCAGACCCGCTGTCACCTGTAATATAATAAAAAAACATGTGGTACAAAAATATACCTAGGTTCACCTATATTTACTTATTACCTTTAAGTTATGATATAGTTTATTGAAATAAAAGGATTTAATAATAATATTTGGTAGTTTGACATTGTTTCTTTTTGTAGTAACCCATATCTATTCATGAAATGGAAATGACCGTGCCCTTGATTATGTATGTTCCATCAGTATACTTATGTTTGAGTTAACATATACCATATTTGGTACCAACTAGGTGCTGGTAGCTCCCTGACCCCAAGAAACAATGTGCGGAAGATCTAGAAAAATTATATTATTGCCCCCAAGTGATACTTGGCTTCCAATCCACAATAATGGTAGACTAGTGTTTTAATCATGTTCTAATAACTAGGTAACATAACGTAGGTATCATAAATTTGGCTGTTATATGAGGTTAGGTTGATTTCGTGGAAATATTTTATTGCTCCAAGTAGGTACGGCCTGATTTCCTCGATGAGCTCCCGGGTCAATGCTTTACTGAGCCTAAAGTGCTTCATAAAAGCATGATTCGAGAGCTCAAAGGCATCGAACAGCTCCGCCTCGTTTCTTCGTTTTCTATTAGGTATATCGTAGCTGTAGAGGCTTCTACGACGAGGTAGGAATTGCTGGAGGAAATCGTCCATTGCCTCGTCTCTCGTCTCGTACTCGCAAGTAATTTAAATAAATTTCGCTGAAAAATTATCGCAAAAATAGCATGAAACATGGAGTAGGTTGTTATTTTATGCTCAGTGAATGAAGATTCAAGAGATCTCGATTAACGCGCTCAATCTCGGTCAGTACGGATCAGACGTTGCGTCTCGTATGAACTTTGAACGAGAAAATTGGGTAGTGAGATGGTGAGAATGGGGTTAAATAATTGTCACGAGTTATCGAACGAGATATGACGTCATCTCTAACGTGAGATAATCTCTGTCGAAGTGAGCTTATGGCCCCTGGCTGTAAATTAACTACACGTGACAATATTGCACCTCCAGTTATTGAACACCCTAATAATGTACACCCAGTTAAAACGAATCCAAAAAGTACCAAAGTTGATTCCTTAAATTAATGTAAGTATATCATGATGCTATACATTAATGTCGTGCAATAACCGGACTCCTTTATTTGACACATAACTTAAAACTGACAGCTGTTCACAACAGTGGGCAGGCACACAGAACAATAATACTCCTGTCGGAGAAGAAGGCCAACTTCATACTTGAAAAGTGGTTAACTTTTGAGCGCCACGAACGGATCCCTTCTTAAACTTTTACTAATGACAGATCTAGCAAATGGCGGCAAATACGAATAATGAATAGCGGTATATATATACAAGGTGTTCCTTAAGTTGTGTATTGAAACTTCAGGGGGCTAAAGTACCCATCAATATGAACAACTTTTTCTAAAGAACCAACACTGTGAACGCGAAAAAAAAAACAGCTGTTTCATACATTTTAGCCTGGTAGGTATTGAACTTTTGTATGAAACAGCTGTTTTTTTTTTCGCGTTCACAGTGTTGGTTCCTTGGAAAAAGTTGTTCATATTGATGGGTACTTTAGCCCCCTGAAGTTTCCATACACAACTTAAGGAACACCTTGTATATATATATATGTATACTAGGTAGGTAGGTAGGAACGTACTATATTTTTTGGAATGAACCATAAACGTTCTTACGCATTTCTGACCCTAGAATCAATCAGAAATACATAAAACGTTTGCATTCCACTCCATCTATCGATAGGTAAGAAAATACAAAAAATTATATTAATGTTATTAAGTTTTTATTTCTGTACACAAACTAAACACACTTAGTGTGAGATTCTTTAGATCCAACAAAACACAAATATATTAATAAACTAGCTGCGTCTCGCGTGTCACACACGACACGATGAGGATGTGGTGTACCACATCCTCATCTTTATTAAAATTTACAATCTTCAGAACACTAACAGTTAACCATATTTGCAAAAGAGTCAATAATCATGAAAGTATAAGGTACAGTTTTATAATTATGGATTAGTTCTTCATATAATTATTCAGTATGTAAACACATTTATTTTTATACAAAGCAAACTACAACATAAACAGGCCCACACAAAATGTATAAAACACACATGAAGCAGCGGAGCATTTGTAGACCTTTGCAAACGCTATAATTTTTTTACTTACATTTTAGATTAAATTGCCACCATTTATTTTCATTTTACTTACTAATGTTCATTACATAATGTATGTAACTACATACCTAAATTTATGGAAATATAGCATAGGTCGAAAAAAGATTAAACACGATGAAATAAATAGTAAAATTAATGAATAGATCAGTTAAATAGGTACAACATTTTAAGTCAACGCTGACATATCAAAACAATTTAGAATAGTTTTAGTATAAATAATAATTGATTAACTTTTTCCTCTTCCTATCACTATATTCCTTCCCCTTTTTTTTTGAACCCGTGACTATTAAACTAACACCAGGTATTCTAATATAATTTGACTGATTCAAAATCTTGAACCTAGCGTTTGCCGTTCAACCCACAAATTTAATTTGCAGCCTTTAAAATTTTATAATTCTAATTCTAATTGTTCAATACTATAATTTCAGAAAGTGTACTTAAATGTTTCTTACGCATAAAGATTGTAATATAGTTCCAAAAGTTATTATACGAGTGAGATATGAACCCACGACCTTCCCCTTGATACGGGACCGCGCTAACTAACTGCGCCATCAGATTCTAATCATCGGATTTTGGGACTATATTTAATTTATTTAAGGCGACGACAAGAGCCAATGTGACTCTCGCTCGCACGTTTCGACATGTTGAAAGATATAAAATCACTTAACTAATTTTCGCAAAATCATAATGATTGCACACAGTTTAGTAAAAATTTCATTTTGATCGATACCTGTTTCCTACTCAAAAGTTTGCTGTACTAGTTTTCGTCCGTAAGCAAACTTATAAGTAAGAAAACTTGCATCGATCAAAATGACATTTTTACTAAACTGTGTGCAATGTGATTGCACACAAAATAGTTGATTGTGATTTTTCGAAAATGAGTTTAGTGATTTTATATCTTTCAACATATCAAAACGTGCGAGCGAGAGTCACATTAGCTCTTGTCGTCGCCTCATCTTTGTGATTTCCTTAAGTGTAGGTAAACACTATAAAACTAATAAAGAATTCCTAAACATGCTGCAAAATCATGAACACAAGAGCGTGGCTTGCAATTTGAGGATCACGCCCTTGGGTTTTTCTATGGTCTTGAAATCCTTCAATGCTGTCTATTCTACTATTATAGTTCAACTGATTTGCTTTTTCAATTTGCAAATTTGTCGCAAATAGCGCCTGCACATATTGTAAAGAGTTGTTTCCCTTTTCGTTGAAAGTTTCTTCGTAATCTGAAAAAAATTAAATATAACTTCATTTTAATAGAAATCTTACCAATATAATTAATGGGAAAGAATAAATGGAACGGATATCTGTTTTTTTTTAATAATAAAATTAGAATAAAAAATATTCTAATACAAGTAGCTGCTGCAAAAACAAAAGTTGGATTATATTCCTTGACACTTTTTAACGGCTTTATAAAATACAATCTGTTACCCGTGACTTCGTCCGCATTTATATGAAACCTTGTACCTCATAACTTCATCCCTCTACTTTGGCCCCTTTCCAAAATCATCCCTGATTTTGCAAAAATATTAAAATACGTTTTTAATTATTTCTTACCCAAAAGCATAAATATGAATTTTCATATCCCTAAGGAATTATGGATTGCCCATACAAACTTTCAACCCCTACCAAATTTAATTACAGCGTTTAGTCGTGCAAAGGTAACAAACATACAAACTGAGTTACTTTCACATCTACACTAATCTACACTAATCTACACTAATATTATAAAGAGAAAAGATTTGTATTTTTGTTGTTTTGTTGTTTTGTATGTAACGAATAGGCTCAAAAACTACTGGTCCGATTTCAAAAATTCTTTCACCATTAGAATGCTACATTATCCCTGAGTAACATAGGCTATATTATATTTTCAAAAAAATCAGGGATCCTTACTAAAACTCTAATAATGTAACCCAAGGTGGAAAAAGAAAACCTTACATCGCGTGCGCTGCGAAAACTATTGATGATAGAACAAAATAATGTACTACGATTTTGTAGAACACGTCATCATCTACAAAAAATGTCACACACAATAAGTGTTCTTTTATTATAAAAATTTAATTGAAATGCCGCCGCTAGAAAAGGGTCTTTATTTGTACCTTGGTATTAATCCTTATCCAAATAAATCTTTTCATATTCAAGACTGGTTCAATAACTATACATTACTTCTTGAATTTTTCAAAACGGACATTCCATTCAAAAGATTTAAAAAATATAAGATCACGGGGCGCGTTCTCACCCAGCGCGGGCCCGGGCAAGGCGCGAGTTAGAAGTGACTCGAACCCACCACGGTCTAAGTTTATCCTAAAACGTTGAAAAAATGTATGTCCACCCATGCGAAGCTGGGACAGGCCGCTAGTAATATTATAAAGAGGAAAGATTTGTATTTTTGTATGTTTGTATGTAACGAATAGGCTCAAAAACTACTGGTCCGATTTCAAAAGTTCTTTCACCATTAGAATGCTACATTATCCCTGAGTAACATAGGCTATATTATATTTTCAAAAAAATCAGGGATCCTTACTAAAACTCCAATAATGTAACCCAAGGTGGAAAACAAAAACCTTACATCGCGTGCGCTGCGAAAACTATTGATGATAGAACAAAATAATGTACTACGATTTTGCAGAACACGTCATTATCTACAAAAAATGTCGCGACAGTATATGTCTAGCTATTATAGTTGTCACAATAAGTTTTCTTTTATTATAAAAAATTAATTGAAATGCCGCCGCTAGAAAAGGCTCTTTATATGTACCTTATTAATCCTTATCCAAATAAATCTTTTCATATTCAAGACTGGTTCAATTCCTATACATTACTTCTTGAATTTTTGAAATAAGACATTCCATTCAAAAGATTTTAAAAATATAAGCATTGCGCGGGTCACGGGACGCGTTCTCACTCGGCGCGGGCCCGGGCTAGGCGCGAGGTAGATGGGCGTGCAAATGACTTGAACCCACCACGGTCTAAGTTTATCCTAAAACGTTGAAAAAATGTATGTCCACCCATGCGAAGCCGGGACAGGCCGCTAGTATATTATATACTAGCGGCCTGTCCCAGCTTCGCATGGGTGGTCATAAATTTTTTGAACATTTTAGGATAAACTTAGACCGTGGGTTCGAGCCTCGCATCTACTTATTTCATACATTTGCACGCGCTTCTCCTTGAGTGAGTGAAATCGCACCCCGCGCGTGAACCGTGGACCCGTAAACATTTTTAATTTCGTCATATCTTTTGAATGGAATGTCCGATTTGAAAAATTTAAGAAGTAATCTATAGGTATTGAAACCGTCTTAATTATGAAATGATTTATTTGGATAAGGATTAATACCAAGGTACAAATAAAGACCCTTTTCTAGCGGAGGCATTTCAATTAATTTTTTATAATAAAAGAACACTTATTGTGACATAACTATAATAGTTAGACATATGCTGTCGCGACATTTTTTGTAGATGATAACGTGTTCTACAAAATCGTAGTACATTATTTTGTTCTATCTTCAATAGTTTTCGCAGCGCACGCGATGTAAGGTTTTTTGTTTTCCACCTTGGGTTACATTATTGAAGTTTTAGTAAGGATCCCTGAATATTTTGAAAATATAATATAGCCTATGTTACTTAGGGATAATGTAGCATTCTAATGGTGAAAGAATTTTTGAAATCGGACCAGTAGTTTTTGAGCCTATTCGTTACATACAAAAATACAAAAATACAAAGTTTACCTCTTTATAATATTAGTGTAGAAGTGTAGATATCATAGAAGTAATAGGTACTTACAGATGCATATGTTTGTGGCACTTGATTGTGATCAACATCATGGGGAATGACATATCTATGAAGTTTCCTTGAAAAGGAGTCAATGTACAAGTTCTTTTCAAAATGATCTTCACATAGCATTCTATGACTTCTATACAGCTTTTGGTGAAGATCATTACTTTGCCAGTTTTCATCAGGGTGGATGAATTTTGCCCATGCTTCGATACTAAAATAATAAAACAACAAATCTTGCACCAGTCATAGAAATAACGTACCACCAGAAATGGTAGAACTCAGTGGCTCCTTGAGAACCCCAAGGTAGGTAGGTACCTACTCAAACAATGAAAAACGAAGCTAAGCATTTGCGATGTTCATTAGAGATTCAATTCAGTTCAATTCAATTTATGCCGGCCGGACGGCCGGGCGGTGCAACGTACTAGAGGTTAATTAAAAGAGTTATAAAATGTAACTAAAACAAACTTACCGGCGAACGTTCCAGCTTCCAGGTTTTGGAAAACGATACATGGAAAGACTTGGATATCTTGCAGTAGATTTCCCGCATTTTGCACAGCGTCTTGGCGTGTCTTTCACGATCGGTAATTTGTAAGAAAAAACAAAATGTATTCCCAATATTCACAATATCTTAAATTAACAATAATTGTACCTACTTGTTGAAACATTCGGAAGAAAAGAAAGAAAACGATCGGCCGCGGCGGTTACTCTATATTTTTTCACTTTTTATTTTTTATTCTTGTTCGGGCGCTCACTGAATGCTTGTCTTTTTGCCAACATTGCCATTCGAAGGTGAAAATATATAATTTTGATATTACTGTTTCCTTTGACTTGCAACATTATTTCTAACCCTTATTTGCCGCCAGCCAATCATAGCGTGTTGACGCCCCCTGGGCAGGCAGCACACAGCGCTGCGCCAGCCAGTATATATAAATTTTTTACACGAAACAAGTGCAACACGTTTTGTTTATTAGTATTTTAAAATAAGTGTTAATTAAAATAAGACTTCATCTTAGATTTATCTAAGATGATAAGTGTTTAAGATAATATAAAGTTTTGTTTGTAAATAAGTGGGTAACTTCTAAAACTAAACATTTTCTACAATGAAGGGCTCCGAGTTAGTTAAATGTGCCAACCGTTGCCTGGCAAATAGACTCGTGGCAGTACCACTTCCTCTTACCAGGTAAGAGTTTGATCGACGGCCGGGGTATCTCTAGCCCTCATTCAACATGAGGGCTAGAGATACCCCGGCCGTCGAACCGAACGCGGTTGATGCCAAGCCTTGGACTTTGTACCTCAACCTTTAATGTAGGACAAACCAATAACGAATACCTAGTTGGAAGTAAGTCACGAACACTTGTTGTTCTGTGTGCTTGAAACTCTATATAAAGTTGGGCTGGAGAGGTGCCATTGTCAAACTGGTTCAAATAATCTAGGTAGGCAATTATAGCTACCTATCTAAAATTGGCAAGATAAGTAGTACCTACCTGCCTAACACCTTTGAAAGAAAATCCGTTATTAACTCTTCTTCTAAGGTCAATATTTTCTATAGATCTTTAATATACTCTTAGCTTAACTAATATACTAAATCTTGAACTAAGTGGTCCACCGCATACTGATCTTGCAATGTCCTCTTATATTTATGCCACAATATGTGTTAACAAACAATGTTTGAACTTGCCAAGATTGGTAACCAAGTTTCAGATGAATTTACCTATTTATAGAAGTGTTCCGTTGAACAGATCTTGGATGATGGCATCAAACTAGGTTATTGTCACCATTTTATATCTAGGTACCTACTGAAAACCAAATTAATTGATCACAAAAAAAAATAAGGAAAAACAAAGGTTTGGTTGGTCAGGAAGTTGACTGGTAACAGAACTACAATGTCAACCAAACTCTGAGATGAGAGCTAAGGAAAGGAAGTTAATTAAATTTATTGTTTTAATATTATCTCAAAAACCATATTAAGATCAGAATCAAACCTTGAATAAAAATTGTCTTTATCTTAATCCAATTAAAAGTAAATTTCTTAAGTACAACCTATCAACATTCCACAAAAATAATAGAATAGGTGGAATAAGCATTTATTTACAAAGGTAGGTTATAACAAAATACTGTCAAAGAAAAAAGAATGAAAACAAAAGGTAACAAATTTCAAAATTGAAACAAAAAATAATTAATGATTACATTGTTATATTATAATATTTATATTAATAACCAACCGGCTACGGGCAGTAATGTGATGTGCGGTAATGCGCTGCAGATGGCGCGCGGGAGCGTCGCGCGGCGTCGCGTCCGAGGCGGACGGCAAGGCGCGCGCGCCGCCGCGCGACTCGCCGTCCTTCACGCTGAACCTGTTCCGCGGCCGCGTCGAGCCCGCGCAGGTGTTCCCCTTCCCCGAGCCGCTGTCCGAGGACCAGCTGCAGACGCTGCGCGAGCTCGTGCCGCCCGTCGAGAAGTTCTTCGAGGAGGTGAGCGTCGCGCCCCCCGGCCCCCGCCCCCCTCTCCCCCTCGCCCCCTCGCCTCGCTCACGTCGCGTTCGTTGCAGGTGAACGACCCCGATAAGAACGACGCGGCGGCGTGCATCGAGGAGCGCACGCTGGCCGGGCTGTGGGAGCTGGGCGCGTTCGCGCTGCAGGTGCCGGCCGAGCACGGCGGCCTGGCGCTCAACAACACGCAGTACGCGCGCCTCGTGGAGGTGGTCGGCGCGCACGACCTGGGCGTCGGCATCACGCTCGGCGCGCACCAGAGCATCGGCTTCAAGGGCATCCTGCTGTTCGGCGACGAGAAGCAGCGCGCGCACTACCTGCCGCGCGTCGCCGGCGGCGAGTACGCCGCCTTCTGCCTGACGGAGCCCTCGTCCGGCTCGGACGCCGGCTCGATCAAGTGAGTGCGGCCCGGCCCGGTCCCTCGAACCCGCGGCGCCGCGCGACCTCTGACCTCCGCTCGGTTCGCAGGACGCGCGCGGTGCTCGCGCCCGGCGGCGACCACTTCGTGCTGAACGGCTCCAAGATCTGGATCAGCAACGGCGGCATCGCCGAGATCATGACCGTGTTCGCGCAGACGGCCGTCGAGAAGGACGGCAAGACGGTCGACAAGGTGAGCGCCGCCGGCTAGTCCCGGGCGGGGGCCGCTCGCGCGAGCCGTGTACGGGAGCCTGCGCTCCGGCGTGTTGCAGGTGACGGCGTTCATCGTCGAGCGCGCGTTCGGCGGCGTGTCGTCCGGCCCGCCGGAGAACAAGATGGGCATCAAGTGCTCGAACACGACCGAGGTGTACTACGAGGACGTGAAGGTGCCGCTCGCGAACGTGCTCGGCGGCGTCGGCAACGGCTTCAAGGTCGCCATGAACATCCTCAACAACGGCCGCTTCGGCATGGGCGCCGCCATGGCGGGCACGCAGCGCGCCGCCATCCGCCAGGCGGCCGAGCACGCCGCCACGCGCGAGCAGTTCGGGCGGCGCCTCGCCTCCTTCGGGCAGGTGCGCGAGAAGCTGGCGCGCATGGCGATGCTGCAGTACGCGACCGAGGCGGTCGCGTACAGCGTCAGCGGGAACATGGACGCCGGCTCGCAGGACTACCACCTCGAGGCGGCCATCAGCAAGGTGTTCGCGAGCGAGGCCGCCTGGTACGTCGTCGACGAGGCGATCCAGATCCTCGGCGGCATGGGCTTCATGCGCGCCACGGGGCTCGAGCGCGTGCTGCGCGACCTGCGCATCTTCCGCATCTTCGAGGGCACGAACGACATCCTGCGGCTGTTCGTCGCGCTGACCGGTACGCGCTCCGCTCCCCGGCCGGCTCGTCGGCCCGCCTCGCTCGGCCCGCGCTGATCTCTCGCGCGTTTCAGGCATGCAGTACGCGGGCTCGCACCTGCAGGAGCTGCAGCGCGCCTTCAAGAACCCGACGGCGCACCTCGGGCTGATCTTCGGCGAGGCGGGGCGGCGCGCCGGCGCGGCCGTCGGGCTCGCGCGCCGGCTCGACCTCGGGCCGCTGGTGGCGCCCTCGCTGGCCGGCGCGGCCGCCGAGCTGGGCCGCGTGGCGGCGGACGCGGGCCGCGCCACCGAGGCGGCGCTGGCGCAGCACGGCCGCCGCGTCGTGGACCAGCAGCAGCTGCTGACGCGCCTCGCGGACGCCGCCATCGCCGCCTACACGACGGCGGCGGTGCTGTCCCGCGCCTCGCGCGCGCACCGCCTCGCGCTGCCGAGCGCGGCGCACGAGCTGGCGCTGGCCGAGGCCTGGGCGAGCGAGGCGCTGGCGCGCGCCGCCGGCCTGCTGGCCGAGTGCCGCGCGCCGCCCGCCGCCGCGCAGCGCGCGCGCCTCGACGCGCTGGGCGAGGCGGTGGCGGCCAACGGCGGCGCGCTGCACCCCAACCCGCTCAACCTGTGACCGGCCGCGCGTCCGCGATCTCTCCTTAGGCACCTGGTCGCGCGGCCCCGAGTCGCGACCTCCGCAATCTCTCCTTAGGCACCTGGTCGCGCGGCCCCGAGTCGCGACCTCCGAAATCTCTCCTTAGGCACCTGGTCGCGCGGCCCCGAGTCGCGACCTCCGAAATCTCTCCTTAGGCACCTGGTCGCGCGGCCCTGCCTCGCGACCTCCGAAATCTCCGTAGATGCAGCGTCCTTGGGTCGCGCCGACCGATGGCGTCAGTCGCTCGCTCGCATCGCATCTCCGAAATAATTTATTTTTCTATAGTGAATTGTGATATATTGTTATGAAGTAAAATTGTATTTTATAGCTTGTGTTTCCTTATTAAGTACGTCTTTCCCACATCCCGCTACGATATTATAGATTCGAATGAGTACGTATCTACTTCACATCATAATAATATAATAATATGATTGAGGTCACCAAATTCATTTCCACAGGCACAAAATGGATTAGGCACTATTTTCATCTGTCCTAAATAATTGGGCTGGAGTGCCCCAATCGAATTCATAACAAAACAAGTGGCACGTTTACTAAGTTTTAATTAAATAAAAACAGGGTTATATATTTAACATGTTGTATAAAAGACGACATAAAATCCAAGGAAGAAAGAAGAACAATGATATAAGTAGGAGGAGGAATTCTAGGACTAGAAACAAGATAGGTATTCACAGCTTTTTTATGGTCATATTGAGGACAAGCAAAAAATATTGGAGTATGATAGAGAGACCATTGGATGAACAACTGTAGAAAAGTATAAGTATTAAAATTACATATCAGTTTGTAGTTTTCAAAGTAATTTATTTGATTAATTAAAGGTAAGTATGTGCATTTATTTACAGAAAAGACATATTCCTATAATATGTAACTTATTGTATTACCTATCTAAATTACCTTCTCTTTATTTATTCACTAGCAGCCTGTCCCAGCTTCGCATGGGTGTATATAATTTTCTAGAACTCCAATAATGTAACCCAAGGTGGAAAAAATAATCCTAACATTACGTTCTATCATCTTCATGATAGAACAAAATAATGTACTACGACTTTGCAGAACACGTCATTTAGGTGTTAGAGCCTTCGCTTGACCCACTGTGAGATAACCTCCTTGAATTTTGCGCGGTTGCAGTGTCATTCTACCCATAAACACCTAATGTGATCACGTGATTCGGTCTTGAGCTGTCGCTGTCATCGCTGGCTAGTCGATTGTTCGTCAGTACGTCTTTGAATTTTGACGGTGCATATGCAGTGAAAAAATAAAAAACAAAAGAACAAAAAGAAAAGTCATTGATGAAAATTTTAAAATATTTTACATTTACAGGAGTGAATATAAAATGTAAGTACAAATTCATTCGAATATAAAGTGATAAAACAAAGTGGAGTACATATCATAAGCCCATCTCCGTCAGGAGCCACTATTTATGGGTTGTACCTGCTTTAGCAGCGCTTTTCGCGAATGCCCGCTCATCGGACGGCAGACTCGCAACAAAGCAAGCTGCGCTTTTCGCGAATGCCCGCTCTTCGGACGGCAGACTCGCAACAAAGCAAGCTGCGCTTTTCGCGAATGCCCGCTCTTCGGACGGCAGACTTGCAACAAAGCAAGCTGCGCTTTCGCGAATGCCCGCTCTTCGGACGGCAGACTCGCAACAAAGCAAGCTGCGCTTTTCGCGAATGCCCGCTCTTCGGACGGCAGACTCGCAACAAAGCAAGCTTCAAAGGGCTAAGCCCTGAGGCAGATCACTCTTGATCAGAGCAGCCGTCTTTAAGATTGGCGTATGCTGCCAGCTATGCAGCCGTGATACTGGCTATGCTGCCGCGATGCCGGCTATGCAGCCGCGATACCGGCTAAGCAGCCGCGATACCGGCTATGCAGCCGCGATACCGGCTATGCAGCCTCGATACCGGCTATGCAGCCGCGATACTTAGTCTCAGTCACTCACTAGACTCAAAACTGCCTTGTTTTCCAATGGTAACTTCAACTTCTGGTTTCAGATTATGGACCCAATAGCCCGTACAACTTTGGGTGACATGGCACAGTGGGATACTGCCCACGACCAAGGAAGTTTTTAAAAAACATAATAGCCATTTTGGATGAGTGCTATCCTCATGACTGGAGTCCTGGAAAATCAATTCTGTTTCATATGATGAACTATTCAGTGTTATAATATCCTTCGATGATTTCAAAGTGTCCCTTGTTGATTGTACTGAATAAAGACCGTTTTGATTTTGATTTAGATTTTTGGTGAAAATCGCCTTTAATTCGCTATACCCACGATTAGGTTAGCGACTGTAATATAGCTGTACAGGTTCCTGGAGTGAACACAAGCTCAAAAAGCTAAAGAGAATTCTCCTCAACTGGCCTTTTGGTAGGGCGCTCATCTATGCACCATTTGCCACGATGAAGAAGATTCATCCTTCAGAAGCTCGTAGTGGATTTCTGGTGAATCTGACGTTTATTAAAAGTCAATTGATTTCACGTGCTGATGCTTCCCTTGCCCTCAAAAATCGAACTGCAGCCACTACAGTTTCATGTGGGCCAGTATCCCCGTCAATTGCCTCAACGGCAGACACAACAAGCAAAAGAAGGAAAAGATCTCACAGCTCAGAACCTTTCAAGACCGCCACTATAAAATAGTATCCAATACTTTATGGAACACCAAAGTAGAATGATGGAACAGCTTGTTGCAATACAATCGAACAGTTCTGCCGACAGAACTACTCAACAGAACAGGTGGGAGTAAACGAACAAACAAACCCAATTGCCAACGCAGAGGGTGACGAGTATCAAAAAATCCGATGGTCAATCTGAGGAAGATGAATTTGATGACAACCGAAACCAGTAGAGCAATAAGAGTATTTCTTTGATTTTGTCCCTGAAACTAAAGAATCCGAGGGAAAAATCAATCGCAGAGGAAATCCTTGTAAAACAGGGTTCTCGTTGCTCAAGACACGGAGAGACCACTAAACCTGGCAAATCATTCGGTACGTTGACGTATAGAAACAATATCAGGCTACCTTAGTTCTCACTAGCTTAAAAGTTAACAGCGTTTTAGCTACGGTTACACCTATCTGGCAGACAGTATTACTTTTGGTGAAGATGGACGCCTGCCTAGGCGCTGCCATTCATGGACTCATAAAATAGAGAAGTTATTTCTTGACCTTTTATGACATTTATGACCCCTATAAATAAAATCACAGTAAATTAAGAACTTTCTTGCCACCGATGGCGCGTTTCGCCGGACATTTGATGCAGTATACTTGTGGTAGACGGGCTGAAATAATACATCAGTGAAGATAGGTCTACAAACCTATAAACAAAAGTTTGAATGAGCTCCTTCATGCGATCCCGCCATCAAATAGGTTCTCACTTATTTTTATAACTTCAGTTAAAAGACCTTATAAAGGAACAAGGAGGTGTCTATAAGTTTTTTCCTGTCAAGAAGCAATATAAAGCCAACAGAACAAAATTTAAGCCACAAGGGGCTACAAATCAGGAAAAGAGCATTTTGATTTTGCAGCAGGGCTTCAAACGACCTTACGGTGGACGACCTAATAATATCCGAACCTCAGTCCAAACTAAGAAAGGTACTTATTCAGGATACGCCTACGCAAACAATAAGCCTAAATACGAGGGTAAACCGAAATTTCAATGGAAATAATAGCTTAAAAGGAGGGCACGTAAGCGAACATTAGAGACTTTGAAGTCTCTTGGTGCTCCTAAATCTATAATGATTTTGCTTATCTGTTACAGACTATCAGTCCTATCAGAGTATATGATACCCTTTGTGCGCACTCTTCCTCTCTAAAGGTTTAGCAAAGACAATAATTATCGGTTTTTAATAAAATTCTCACAGATAATTACTGATAATTATGTCAACAGAGATGTACAAAATGTTATTTTGTAAAGCTATAGTAAAGTGCTCAAGCAAATTGGGGTTTCTTTCCTCGAGATTTCTTAGGAAAAAGCTGGATGGTTCCAATAGACCAATATTTAACCTTAAGCTACTTACATTATAAAATCCCTTTATGTACGTATGAGTGCTATGGGTAATTTAGATAATACATGATTAAAATATATTTGTCGCAAGCCTATTTCCATATACCCACCAGCAAGCCTCATCGGCGGTTGTTTCATCTTTTAACAATGGGCTGGTGCATAAACTATCGGAAAACCTCCCCCTTACCACCACAAGCAGTCGTATATTTGGCCCTCATTTGGAACACCGAGCAAAATATCAAATGGTTGCCACAGGACAAAGTGTTGAAATGCGCCGCACTAATAAATGATAATAATATTATATTAAACAACCAGTAGTGGACATGGTGGTTAGCAAAAGTTCTGCTCGGCAACATAAACCTCGCCTCATTTGTCATTGCGCTAGGACGGCTACACAGCCGCCGGATTCAGGGAGTGGCAAGCAACCTGTCGATGAATCAAAAATACAAACGGTTTGTTGTCGACCGACGAATTCGAAGAGTTAAAATGGTGGCTACTAAACCTTGCTCGTTCTTCCCCGATTCACCATCAAGAAGTCACAGCGTTTATTACAACCGATGCAGCGGGGCCAGGGTTGAGAGCAACGATCGGAAGTGAAAATCTAGACGGACACTGGAACAGGAGACAGCTAATCTAGCACAGCAATCACAAAGAGCTAGGGGCGAATTTAGAAGTTATGAATAGAAATGGACTTCAAGGTTAAACTGTAATGATTCAGTCGGACAACAGATCTGTTGTAGCCTACATTACCAAACAAGGTGACACCAAGTCCCTTCGCCTCCTTCATGTAACTCACAGAATCTTAGAACCAGCCAATAAACATCAAATAAATCTTATAGCTTGGTATCTTCCAGGGCGGTACAACGACACCGCAGATAGTTTGTCACGATCAAACTCACGAAATGGACGTTGAGTCAGGAAGCTTCAAATTATCTTCAAAAAGATGGGAACTTCTGGACGTGATTACAAGTTCTCGGTCAGCCGTCTTCCATAGTTATGTAAGCGAGGACTCCAGAGATCCAAAATGTCTCTTTGTATTCAGTCGCCAGTGGGACTTCAAACTGAGTTGGCTGTTTCCTCCTCCGGCGCTTATACTTACCACGAGTTCTGAGGCACCTTACGCGTTGCTCAGGAACATACCTCCTAGTCGCCCCGATATGGGAAAGAACATTCTGGAAGGCAGAGTTGAAGCAGAGGACCGTAGGAGTCCCGTTCACGATTCCCAACCTGCCCAAGAACCTGATCGATCTTAGGATTGGAAAACCACCTCCTGCGATAAAAGACATGTGTGTGCAGGTTTGGAAGGTACAGGCTGGGCCCAGTACATAGCAACTTGGCCGTAAGAGAACCGTAACCTTCTAGAAACTTCATGACGCGATCCAACTCTGAAAACTTACAGGCCTGCTTGGGTACGTCGGAAATCTTGGGCGAATGATAATAATATCCAGCTAGACAATCCAAAACCCGAAGACGTCGCGTATATTATTTGCTACCTTCACATGGTCGTCAAGCTAGCATCTACATCTATTGCTCTACACAAATAGGTGGTCACTACTTTTGCGAACCCTGAACATAGTGGGAAGCTAAGCAATCACCCCTTGGTGAAACGGATAGAAAAGCGATTTTCGCTAGTAAAAAAAAAAAAAAAAAAAAAACTATGAGATAGATCATAATCTAGTAGTTTATTTCGGCGTCATGTCATTGTGTCCGCATTGCTTCTGTTAGCCTCAGAGCGAAGATTTCATGACATAACGCTTCTTGATATTAGTCCTGATAACTTTGAAATACATGATGATTATGTACCTACCATTCTGGCCTCGATTTGGTATAAAACCGATTCAGCTAGTTTCAGACAGTCGAGATGGAAACTCGTTCGAAATAGCACACAAAAATAAGTTATGGTATTCCTGAACCCTTTAGTTAATTGCAGTTGGTAAAGTTTTCCAAGCCAATGAAACATCCAGGCTGTTTATTACGACCAAGAGCCAAGTCAGCCAAGTTAAAGCTGCTTCGAAATAATTACTGCTTTGGATCAGTAATCTTTTTATATCTGAAAAAGTAGAAGCTACCCCTGGCAGTTTTAGAGCAGTTATAAACTCGGAAAACTGGTCCAATAGAAACCTAAATCTCGATGAGGTTCCCCGTTGCCGAATTAGAGAAGTAAAATATTATTTCTTAGAATATTATTTTCAAATGGTTCCACAGAAAACACTACAGGAAAATAAGCTTAGTGTGAGCGCATCATTTACGCCTTTAAAAATAAGAAACATGCTTTCGGTTATCTATCACTTTATTTTCCACAGAATAAGGGACTTTATGTTAATACTAATGATGACTAGTATGTGTTTCTATCTACATTGAATACCCTTTTACTTTTGATAAATATTCAGTTTACCACATTTACCTTGTACCTATAAAACCTTAACACAGTACGCCTTGCCATCGCCGGCAGAATATAAACACCTCTCACAGTGGGTCAAGCGAAGGCTCTAACACCTAAATAAAACCGTTTTCCCCCCGAAGGGAAGAAAACGAATATTTAGGTTTAAGCCGAAGCTTGACCCACTAAATTTGCATTTCTTGCCGGCTTGTGAGAGTACTGACGAACAATCGACTAGCCAGCGATGACAGCGACAGCTCAAGACCGAATCACGTGATCACATTAGGTGTTTATGGGTAGAATGACACTGCAACCGCGCAAAATTCAAGGAGGTTATCTCACAGTGGGTCAAGCTTCGGCTTAAACCTAAATATTCGTTTTCTTCCCTTCGGGGGGAAAACGGTTTTATTATCTACAAAAAATGTCGCGACAGCATTTGTCTAACTATTAAAGTTATGTCACAATAAGTGTTCATCTACACTAATATTATAAAGAGGTAAACTTTGTATTTTTGTATGTAACGAATAGGCTCAAAAACTACTGGTCCGATTTCAAAAATTCTTTCACCATTACAATGCTACATTATCCCTGAGTAACATAGGCTATATTATATTTTCAAAAAAATCAGGGATCCTTACTAAAACTTCAATAATGTAACCCAAGGTGGAAAACAAAAAACCTTACATCGCGTGCGCTGCGAAAACTATTGAAGATTTTGTAGAACACGTTATCATCTACAAAAAATGTCGCGACAGCATATGTCTAACTATTATAGTTATGTCACAATAAGTGTTCTTTTATTATAAAAAATTAATTGAAATGTCTCCGCTAGAAAAGGGTCTTTATTTGTACCTTGGTATTAATCCTTATCCAAATAAATCATTTCATAATTAAGACGGTTTCAATACCTATAGATTACTTCTTAAATTTTTCAAATCGGACATTCCATTCAAAAGATATGACGAAATTAAAAATGTTTACGGGTCCACCGGTCACGCGCGGGGTGCGATTTCACTCACTCAAGGAGAAGCGCGTGCAAATGTATGAAATAAGTAGACGCGAGGCTCGAACCCACGGTCTAAGTTTATCCTAAAATGTTCAAAAAATTTATGACCACCCATGCGAAGCTGGGACAGGCCGCTAGTTTATTATAAAAAAACTAGTGTAGATTAATCGAAATATTTACTTATTTAGTTTACCAAATAATCTTTCTCCAATATTTTATACAAACCTAAAACTTTTACATTGTAGGTAATTATCTTTTAGCGTTCTATTTGCGAAAACCAGTCTTTATCTGTAGGTACACTACCCTACCCCCACGTACAATCTCTAATTTAATAAGCTGTGTATTTTCTAAGTAAAATAACTCGCGTGTAGCTCGCGTGAAGTTGGTAACGGGCGAGAGGCAACTATCCGAAATAACGAGGACGGTGGTAATCATCGGCGTCGCCTTCCGTAACACTCTCTAAAGTCAAATTCAAAGTCAAGAGCTAGGGGAGCTCCACCTCCACCTGCAGCGACGAGTCCCACGCGCGCGCGTTCACCTGCCGCAGCGTCGCCCGCAGCGCGCCGCCCGGGCCCAGCGCCAGCGTCAGCGGGAACCGGGCCCCGCGCGGCCGGGCGGGGCCAGAGCTCCACCTCCACCTGCAGCGACGAGTCCCACGCGCGCGCGTTCACCTGCCGCAGCGTCGCCCGCAGCGCGCCGCCCGGGCCCAGCGCCAGCGTCAGCGGGAACCGGGCCCCGCGCGGCCGGGCGGGGCCAGAGCTCCACCTCCACCTGCAGCGACGAGTCCCACGCGCGCGCGTTCACCTGCCGCAGCGTCGCCCGCAGCGCGCCGCCCGGGCCCAGCGCCAGCGTCAGCGGGAACCGGGCCCCGCGCGGCCGGGCGGGGCCAGAGCTACACCTCCACCGGCAGCGACGAGTCCCACGCGCGCGCGTTCACCTGCCGCAGCGTCGCCCGCAGCGCGCCGCCCGGGCCCAGCGCCAGCGTCAGCGGGAACCGGGCCCCGCGCGGCCGGGCGGGGCCAGAGCTACACCTCCACCTGCAGCGACGAGTCCCACGCGCGCGCGTTCACCTGCCGCAGCGTCGCCCGCAGCGCGCCGCCCGGGCCCAGCGCCAGCGTCAGCGGGAACCGGGCCCCGCGCGGCCGCGCGTACAGCGCGTGCAGCGCGCGCTCCCAGCGCACCGGCGCCGCCACGCCGCGCGCCAGCCCGCGCCGCACGGACGCCGCGTCCGAGTACGCGCGCGCGTCCACGCCGGACACGACGCGCACGCGCGGCGCGCGCACCGGCAGCGCCTGCAGCGCCTCGCGCAGCGCCGCGCCCGCGCCCGCCATCAGCGGCGTGTGGCACGCGCCGGTCGCACGCACGCGCGCCGCGCGCCGCACGCCGCTCTCGGCGCCGCGCCGCTCGAGCGCCGCCAGCGCCGCCTCGTCGCCGGCGACGACGCGGCAGCCCGGGTACAGGTAGTTGGCGACCTCGCACACCGCGCCCGCGCCGAGCCCGCTGTCGGCGCGCGCGCGGCGCAGCGCGTCGCCGAGCCGCGCGTCCGGCGCGAGCCACACGGTGAGCATGCCCTGCGGGCGCGCGGCGCTGGCGGCGCGCATGCTGGCCGCGCGCAGCTCGACGAGCCGCAGCGCCGCGTCGGCGGAGAGCGCGCCCGCGTACGTGAGCGCGGCGAGCTCGCCGAGCGAGAAGCCGGCGACGGCGCGCACGCGCTCGAGCGCGGCGGGGCGCTCGTCGCGCGCGCGCTCGAGCGCCGCCAGCGCGGTGACGAGCACGCAGGTCTGGCAGCGCGCCTCGAGCTCGGCGGCCGGGCCGGCGGTGCACACGCGCCACACGTCCCACCTGCGGGTTACCGACCGTCGGACCGTGCGTCGCCGACCGGCGAGTCGTGTCTTGCCGGTCGACGATCGCGCGGGATGGGATCGCTGATAGCCGAGTCGACATCGGGAGCGTCTTCACGGATCGAGAAAATTGTTGGAAAGCGATTTCGACGGCGCCCCATAGTTCGGTGGTGTCGGACGAAAGGATTCGATTATGATTCTCGAAACATATTTTCGTGATCGATCGAGATGGTAAACTTTAGATACCTAACCATCGATCAAATCGAGCTTGGACCTCGAAAACTTATCGAATGTGAAATGATATCATTGCTTATTATTCGATTACATCACCGGTGCTCAAAAGATACCTTTTAAAAGCTCCGGACGTATTCATAATGTATTTATGGACAACCAGTTATCGTCGGTATGTTTAAATTGCAGCGATGGAAATGTAATTATTTGAGCACAGATCGGTTCGTTTGAAGCCAGATGTCGAGCTCGTTATGACATGACAGTAGGAGCGGTGACTTCTCTCAGCTAAACTTATTAGGATGTAGATAGTAGGCTATCAAGAGTTAATTTATACGACATTAACTCTCAAATTAGCCTAAGTCCCTAGGCGACATAATTATGATCTGCGCATCTATGCTAGGCTCACCCGACTACGCTGGAGGCGAGGTCGTACAGGTCGCGCGCGGCGCGCACGCCCGCCAGGCGCAGGCCCATGCCGACGCGCTGCGAGCCCTGGCCCGGGAACAGCAGCACGGTGGTCTCGCGCGGGTCCGTGCCGGAGTCCGGCGCGGGCGCGCGCGGGCGCCGCGCGTACGGCTGCGTGGCCCAGCCCAGCGCGCCCTCCTCGCGGTGCTCCCGCTCGCCGAACGCGCCCGCCTCGTCCAGCAGCCGCCGCAGCGGCGTCGACGTCGAGCGACCGCTGCACGCGCGCCGAGCCCCAGCCGCAGCTCGGCGCAAAGCGCTCGCCTTCTTCATTGTCTGCATCTTACCACGCTTTATTACATCGATACGAACAACGAACACAATTCGCTCGTGTTTTTTACAATTTCAGCGTGCCGTACTTCTTCTTCTTCTCTCCATTTATTACTCACTCCTCAATCAGTCACGCACGCACGTCTCGTCAATGTTAAGGTGAAACCGCACTAAAGCGGCGCAGCAGCGGAGCGGCGCGGTGCGATGCGGCAAAATATTCTCGAGGAGGCAACTACGCCGCGCCGCGCCGCGCCGCTCCGCTGCAGTGCTACTGTAGTGCGTCTTATTTCTTAGGAAACAGTGGAAAGAATATTTTTCTGGCCGCGCCGCTCCGCCGCGCCGCCGCGACGCGCCTCTCCGCCGCTGCGCCGCTCTAGTGCGGTTTCACCTTTATTCTTCTTCCTTCTTCTGACATTTTGAGTGCTTCCCCTAACTTTTTGATTTTAATTGTTTTTTTTAGTGATATTTTAAGTTGTGTTGTGTAATTTCGGTGGTATTATAAATTCAGGAATAGAGTAACGAGTAAACAACAGTATATTTTGTATGTCCTAACGCCATACTGGCCTCTCCTTCTATCATTATATTTAGGAAAAACGTACAAAATTGAAAAAGTGTACCATAGTGTGACTGAATATCTTAACGACAATTTAGAATAATCCTTAGAATAACTTTTTTTTTGTTCTTTATTTTTATTTAGTAATTGTATATTTATCTCCTTTTCTATTTTAAATTTCGGACATTTTGTATTTTATTTATTCATTCAATCAATTTATTATTTTTTTAATTTTATACTTATTGCATGCTATTTTTATGTGGAACATGGAAGAACATTATTTGCAAACCCTGACATCTGTATTGACATGTACCAACCTATATTCGCAATAAAGATAAGATTATATTCGTTTCTGACATTTCTGGAAGCAACATAGCTTTTTCATTTTAATTGTTTTTCTAGTGTTATTTTGAGTTGTGTTGTGTAATTTCGGTGGTATTTTAACCAACATTACTTGAGGTCTTAGCACAAAGTGTAAACATTTGGAATGAAAGTGTATTATGTGATATCCTGATTTGGCCGAAAATGTTTCGAATGTTTTGAAGATAACCGCCACCATTTTCTTCAAAACAAAATGACGGCCGACTTGACTATGGACTGACTTGACTAAAAAGTATTCACTAAACTAATACATATTTATCACTTGACACTGGCAAGATTGTCTGTCGAATGACGGACAGGAGCTTAGGTATTCGCGTGAGTGACTAGAGAAGGGACAACATTGACTAACCTATCGATAGAATAAGAAATGGATGAAAAAGGCGTTTTAATTGGAATTCAACTTTTTAATTTTAACTGGTTGCTAACTTTTATTGCGAAAGCTCAAAACTATTATAGACACTGAAACACTATCATCGTCAATATTGTTTCCCACATTGACCTAACCGTGAGAGCGATGTCCATCCCACTCGATACACTTTCTTATGGCCATTTCGTCCATGCATAAGAAAATTTTGTAGTCTATCAGTTTTCACGCCTAACAGCTTTTGTCCACTCCCGTCTTCATTCTGGGCATTAATAAGAACCTAAAAAAATTATGTAAAATTTAACAAAAATTGAGCCGTCGCGAGACGCCTATAAGGTGTGAAAAATTGAAACTACAACATAACAGCCGATCTGACCCGGCGCATTAGATGTTTCATATCAAATCGGAAAATAAAATATTATCGATAAAGCTAAATTGGTCGGTGGAAGTACATCACTAGAACAGATGACTAATAAAACAATAATTTTTATTTTGCAATAATTAATGGGTTTACATCATTTTCACATAGGAAAATATGACTAGTACTAATAAAATGTAATACCTACAGTCTTTATGGAAGAAAAAACGTATTTTTTTAGCATGAAAATAGGAAAAGAATATTACGTATCAAATGACAATTCCGGGTCTTTAACTCCTCCTTGACTTTTGTTGTTTTTGATACACAAAACACAGCTTCACAAGACATACTTTCACCTTTTCAAATATATTTTGCCTAGACAATAATAATTCTTTAAAAATTTTCATAATTTCTTTCGCTACATCGCAATGTTGCTGCGAGTTTTTCTAGAACGTCAAAACAAGATCAAAACATTGCATCAACTGACGGCCACGATTTTACGCAGACAGTGAGTGAGTGAGATGGAGTGAGTGAAGTTACATCTACTTTTCTTTTACTCGTAGCTAGGCTACATGGGAAGAACAAAGATAGATGATCACTGTTTGATACAGAGTTGTAAAAGGATGTAAGTCTTATGGTTCCCTCCAGTATAATACCTCCATGGACAGGAGCCATAAATTGAGAGAAGAAGAAGATAAGATTATAATTAAACTTAGATCAAGTATTATAAATCTATGAAAATGAATGAATGAATGAATGAATGAATGAAAATGCTTTATTGTACACCTTACAAACGAACAAAATAAGAAACAAATAATTACAACTATAGATATGTACAATGGGCGGTCTTATCGCTAAAAAGCGATCTCTTCCAGACAACCTTTGGATGGAGAGGAGCCTATAATAAGATGGTTGGTTTGGGTGCACCATAAAAATAACATGGTAAAATAATAAAAATTATAAAACAACATAATTATGTACCTACATAAACTAGCTAAACATACAAAAAATAAATAAAATTACATACATACTACATTCTATGAATAAATACATACTAATATACATGTAATTACATATAAATATATCTATGTAATTAAAGAAAAAAAATCTTCCTCTAGTTCTTCTTCTTCTCTCCGTTTATGGCTCCTGTCTGTCATTCGACAGACAATCTTGCCAGTGTCAAGTGATTTGTATTGAATAAATACTTTTTTGTCAAGTCAGTCTATAGTCAAGTCGGCCGTCATTTGTTTTGAAGAAAATGGTGGCGGTTTTCTTCAAAACATTGGAAACATTTTCGGTCAAATCAGGATATCACAATACACTTTCATTCCAAATGTTTACACTTTGTGCTAAAACCTCAAGTAATGTTGGTTAATATACCACCGAAATTACACAACACAGCTCAAAATAACACTAGAAAAACAAATAAAATGAAAAAGCTATGTTGCTTCCCAAAATGTCAGAAAATGAATCCATTTTCTTCCTCTAGTTGATTTCTTAATTCTTCTCATTGTCGCGCCCTGTCATGTTAATCAATAGACGTTGGTAGAATGGACTTTGAACATTGTTAGAATCATGGAGGTACTATAATACTGGAGGGAGCGATAAGACTTACATCCTTTTTCAACTGTGTATCAAACATTGATCATCTATCTTTGTTCTTCCCATGTAGCCTAGCTACGAGTAAAAGAAAAGAAGATGTAACTTCACTCACTCCATCTCTCTCACTCACTGTCTGCGTAAATCGTGGCCGTCAGTTGATGCAATGTTTTGATCTTGTTTTGACGTTTTTGAAAAACTCGCAGCAACATTACGATGTAGCGTAAGAAATTATGAAAATTTTTAAAGAATTATTATTGTCTAGGCAAAATATATTTGAAAAGGTGAAAGTATGTCTTGTGAAGCTGTGTTTTGTGTATCAAAAACAACAAAAGGAGGAGTTAAAGACCCGGAATTGTCATTTGATACGTAATATTCTTTTTCTATTTTCATGCTAAAAAAATACGTTTTTTCTCCCATAAAGACTGTAGGAATTACATTTTATTAGTACTAGTCATATTTTCCTATGTGAAAATGATGTAAACCCATTAATTATTGCAAAATAAAATGCATTGTTTTAGTCTTCTGTTCTAGAGATGTACTTCCACCGACCAATTTAGCTTTATCGATAATATTTAAGTTTCCGTTTTTTATATGAAATATCTAATGCGGTGGGTCAGACCGGCTGTTCTGTTGTAGTTTCAATATTTCACACCTTATAGGCGTCTCGCGAGGGATCAATTTTTGTTAAATTTTACATTATTTTTTTAGGTTCTTAAATGCCCAGAATGAAGACGGGAGTGGATAAAAGCTGTTAGGCGTGAAAACTGATAGCCTACAAAATGTTCTTATGCATGGACGAAATGGCCATAAGAAATTGTATCGAGTGGGTGGGATGGACATCGCTCTCACGGTTAGGGCAATGTGGGAAACATTATTGACGATGATAGTGTTCCAGTGTCTATAATGGTTTTGGGCTTTCGCAATAAAAGTCAGCAACCAGTTAAAATTAAAAAGTTGAATTCCAATTAAAACGCCTTTTTCATCCATTTCTTATTCTATCGATAGGTTAGTCAATGTTGTCCCTTCTCTAGTCACTCACGCGAATACATACAAACTAACAAAAAACGGACACGCCGAAAAACCGTAACACTACGTCTAATGATACTTAGTCTAAGGTTAGAATACATAGACGACATACGCATTATTATTTTAGATAGGTATTAGTTTCGTCAACTTTCGCCTTGGCAACCTACCACGCTTTCAGCAACCGGCGCGGCGGTAACTGACGAAGTAATAAAAACCTCCATGCTACCACAGAAAAAGCATATTAGGCAAAATTGAAAAAAAATAAATGTGTGTCTATGGATTGTAAGCAGCGTTGCCAACGCAATTACTTTGCTGCTAGAACTAGCATTAATGTTACACTTTGGTTGCACTAGCACTGATTCCAATAATTTATTATACTTATAATATAACAAAAATTGCGAAAGATATTATGTTACTACTATGTTTGGATGTTTGTGGCTCAATCACGCCCTAGCCACTAAACATATTAAAATTAGAGAGACGAAAGTTTTATTTAAGAGTACCTACCTGCCTAGTAGAGAAATCAGAAATTATTTACTGTAGAGCTTTTTGTGAAGTGCTTGTCCGGGGAAGTACTACCACCGTGTTGCTGTGTTTCAGTTTATAGTAGGGGAGGCCATGATGCTAAATGGGGATTTCCTCGAGCGTCATAGAGACCTATTGGGCTGCAAAGCTTAGATGATAAGAAGAAAAAAATGTTATATAAGTATACCTTTTCATCGGTGGGGGGAGCGGCTATAGATTTTCAAAAATGAAAAAAAAACTGCTGCATAGGCATACTCGAGCGCGTCAGATATTGATAGCACCAATGTCCTACGTATTTTTAATAATGTACGTATGTTAATCTGATCGTTTGCATGATGGGGGTAGTCGTACCCTAAGGATTGAAAATGAAAAAAAAAAAAAATTATCGAGCGCGTCAGATTTTTTAAGGGGGTGTTATGTGAACCTAAAAAAAAATCTCATTCAATAATCGACGATTTCGATGTGACGCAAACTCGCAGCCATTATTTTAATATGCAAAAAAAATACGCCATTTTGAAATACTCAAGCGCGTCAGATTAAGATATATATGGTTCATCTTTATGACCTAGACGTGCTGTCTCATAATCTGACGATTATCTATAGGGATTCGCCTAATCTGACAAAAAAAAATATTTTTATTTAGATTTTTTTAAGCCATTCAACTTAATTAATTGAAAAACTCAGGAAATAGCATGCAAATAAAAAGTATAAGTTTGTTAAGTAGAATACTTGTATTTATAAGAAAATAATTTAAAAAAATATGCAAAAAAATATTTTTTTATTTACAATTAATTGATTAATTAGTCATCATCTTCATTAGTAGAATCATCTTCTTCTTCTGGCTCGATTTCATGGCACGAAATAGAAGCGCGCAGAGGGGAATATAGGCACAACGCAGCTAAACTTTATCAACGAATATTTGTTACTTCGGCTTGTGGAAATCGTCAGATTATATATTTTTCGTTATCCTTAAATTATTTACTTCAAAATAAAAAAAAAATTAGCCACGCTCGAGAATGTCGAGATGACGTTTTTTTTTACAACTTTGTAGCCCTCCCCTTTCTTTACGTCACTCTCAAATTGTCAGATTAATGGAATATACACTTTTTAGCATGTAATTAACTCACCTTAACTTAATCTGACGTGCTCGAGATTTTCTGATGATCAATTTTTTTTTTACTAATCAAAGTCAAAGTCAAAGTCAAAATGTATTTATTCAATAAAATCACAAGGATCACTTTGAAACGTCTTAAAGCTAGATGACTCTAGGTGCCAGTTCCACGCGACCAAAGCCTAGAAGAACCGGCAACAAACTTACCGCTTGGTTCCTACCGTTCTTTTGTATGATCCTCTTACAATGTAATAATATAATATATTATTGAAGTTTAGTGAGGCGTAGGCATACAGAAAAAGGTAAACATAATCTGGATCCTTTATCCTCGACGGGCGGCTTTATATATGGGGCTCATATTTGGTGGAGGTTCTTAACCAGGTACAAGGTATCCCCTGTTTATTAATCTGCCGCGCTCGAGGAAATCCCGAAATCCCCTCTTGGGCTCCCCTACTATTATATGGTGTGACACAAACTTAAGAGACTTAACATCTGTATGCCTCAAGTTAATGGGCGCGGTTGATTTGCGAGGCAATCCTTTCCTTTGTTGTAGATATTGGTTACTACTTAGCATCAAGTGGGACATCTGCTGTTTCTATTGGCAAATAGGTAATATAAAAAAAACTTAGAAAAAAAAAATTAAGTTATAACTTGGAGTTAAAGTGCAATTTTTCGTTTTTTGGGGCTGGCAGCTGGTAGCACTGTTTGTGATTTTGTAATGTAAGTTGTGATTGGTGAAAGTGGTGAATTCTTTTAATTTTTTTGTACGTTTACGATTTTATTTCATTAATTTTGTCAATCGTTAGCTTTCAACGTTGTTTGTTTACAATATTTTGTACTGTTGAACTGCAACTAGGTTAGTTTTTACTCCGTGGAGAGTTGTGTACTAACTAGTAACTACACGTTATTTCGGCTTTACGTGGTTCCTAACCTGTGCTTACCAGATGCTTGCCTACCCAAGTAGGTAACTACTCTGCCACTGTTGTTTTGATGTGTGACGTGTAAGGCATATTCGTTAATTTGCTATATTTAATTTTACAAATATGATTATGAAGAGCATGAAGATGTTATTCACCTATCTGCAAATACTTAGTTCTCTTATCTCTTATTTCTACTTATTTTTTTGTAATATAGAATACATTTTCATGAGTTAATAGACATAGACAGACATTTATTTGCTAAAAAAAACCACACATGTACCTACATACAAAACAATAAAAGAAAGGAGATGGCTAAACAGATAGGTATTACAGTACTTAGGTATTTAGGTGTTTGTGTGCTGCAGCAGCAAAAGGGTCTCGACTCAGCATATGCCTCATCACTATTCAAGAAGTTAGGCACTGTTTTACAATAAAACTTGTGAGAAATTTATAAGTGTGGAGTGTTTTGTTATAAAATAGGTTTCAAGTATGTTGAAAATAAACAGGTCATACAAATTAATCATTTAAAAATGGTACATAAACTTACATCATACAGTAATAAGTGAGTTTGTGTTTTATGCATGGGTTTCCATGATTCCCCCAGTCTCTTATTAGTCTGGTTATCACAGAGGGAAACCCACAACATGTGTGTGTTAATAAATCTACAATAAAGGTACTTAAATTACAAATAAGTATATAGACTAAATATATGACTTTATAGGTAATCTAACAAGTGAATGGTGCACTATAGCTATTCACACCAGACAACCCAGTTTTCTGTTAATCCAAGACAAATGATTTGAAATATTTTTTAAAAGTAAACCGGGATTTTAACAGTTGTAAAGGAGGTGGAATATTATTCCAACACTTGGTTGCAAAACTCCCTTCCCTGAAACTCCCCTGAAATACCACGGTTTTGTTTTTACTATAGTGCAGAAGATTCCTTGTAGATCTTTGGCTATACTTGCTATTGGAGTGGTAAAATTTTGTGTATAGATACTCTGGCTTACCGGACATCATAACATAACGCAATGGACCAGTACTGCCATATGTAGACGCCTAAGTGATTCCATATTCCGAGTAGATATGTGGTTTATGTATGGTGTGATGTGTATGCCCATTCTGGTCCAACTCAGCGTCTTGAACAAATCTTCCAGTGTGCATACTTGGTACTTGGTGAGTGGACTGGTTTCCGCAAGTAGGCCGCTGGTGGGCCCTTTTTGCATGCCGGGTGGTGGTTGCTAGTTCAGCCACCCGATGTCCTCTAGGAAGGCCAGCAGCTCGCTTATGCTGGTGCAGGCTTCCCTAGGCGTCTTCGGTGTTCCAAGATAGAGTGCTCATTGAGGCGCCACGCTGCTGCACTCAAGGAGTACATGTGCTGCTGTTTCCTCTGTGTTTAGGCATCCTCTGCATAGTGGACTGTCTGTAACACCCAGTGTAAAAAGGTGCTTGTTTAGTGAGCAGTGTCCTTTGACAATTCCGATGACAGTACAGAGTTTGTCACGTTTCAGGCTCAGGAGTTTTCGGGAGTATCTCGGATTTAGGTCCGGAAAAGCCTCCTTTGACTGCCTGCAGTCCTGTGTACTTGCCCAGTTTACTTGATGTAGTTCAAAAGTTCTGCTGCGGATCCAGGATCGTGCTTGACTAAAAGGGAGAGGAATTTTTGGCTCGTATTTTTCTTCGTAGTACTGCACTGGCAGCTTGGATTATCCCGACACATTCTGCCTGGAAGATGGAGTTGTGCTGGCCTAGAGATGCTGATATGTGGATGTTTAGGTCTTCCGAGAATGTCTCGGCGCCGGTACCTGTTTTTGTTTTAGAGCCATCTGTATACTTACTTCATGTATGCTGGAGCTGTCGCTACGCTCCTCGTGTAGTTGTATAGTGTAGCTCCTTGTCTGTATATGTTTTTTGGGTATCCTATCATAAACGGAAAGCAATAGAGGGTTATTGCCTACATGTTCTCCTATTATGGTAGTATGGTGTGCTCTTGTGTCTGTTTCCCATAGTTTTAAAACCCAGAGTCTAAAAGAGACCGCGGCTGCTTCCTGTTGGACATGTAGGTGAAGGGGTGTGAGGCCTATTAGGGCTTCGATTGCTACCGTGGGGGCAGTCTTCATACACCCTGTTGTTGCTACACATGCCAGTCTCTGAAACTTTTGTACCTAATTTATTTGTAGTGGTAACCTGTTTTGTCCTAGGCCACCATACTAGGGCAACGTACGTAAGTGAGGGCCTAATAATGGTGTTATAAAGCCAAAGGGTTATCTTTTGGTGAAGTCCCCATGTCCTGCCTACCATCTTGCGACATTGCCAGAAGGAGATGATGGCCTTCTTTATTTTATTGTCCAAATGCTTAGCCCAGTTTAGTTTACTACCTATCCATTGTAATGCCTAGGTATTTTACCTCTTCTGATAGGCTCAGTCTCGTGCCTAAGAGGGACGGGAGTAGGTACGTTCCTAGGTTGCGCTTGTTTGTGAACATCACTACTTCCGTTTTTGTAGGGTTTACGGTCAGCCCATAATCTGTGCACCATGTTTCGACGACCTTTAGCGCGTTGTTCATTAGATTGCAAGCCACGCTGGCAAAGTGCCCTGATATTAAAATGGTCTGCATGTGAACTGGAGGATATTACGTCCCCTTGTCTCACTCCGCAGCGCAACTGGTAGGTTTTGACTGCTGGTTCTGGACCTGAACAGACATGGTGGCATCATTGTATAAAAATCTCAGCACTTCGATATATCGCCAGTCAACCTAACATCGTTGCAAGGACTGCAGAACAGCCCAGGTTTCAAGAGAGTCAAAGGCCTTCTCATAGTCCACAAACGCTAGGCACAAGGGCTGATTATACTCTTCATATTGTTGTATAATCTGCCGCATTGTGTGAATGTGGTCTATGGTGCCAAATCCTGCTCAAAACCCAGCCTGCTCCGGTGTTTAAAACTCGTCAAATCACGCGCAAGGCGGTTCGAAATAACCCTAGAATACAGCTTGTAGACATGGCTCAAGCGAGATATGTCTATAGTTTTTCAAGAAGGCTTTGTTGCCTTTCTTGAAAAACAACACCACGACACTTGCTTCACGCCCATGGAGTTCTCCCATGGTTTAGAACGGTATTGAAAACACGTTGGAATTCTTTCAGAACAGGAAAACTACCCACCTTTAAGAGTTCCGAAGTGATTCCATCTTCCCCTGGGGCTTTTCCATCTTTCAACGGTTTCAAGGCCATCTCGATCTCGTCAAGGCTGATCTCTGGAATATCTTCTGTGTAGTGTCGGGTCAGTGTGGCTCTACTATCCTCGTTACTGGATCCGGGACATGATGCCTACCTGCAAGACATACTACCGATTGACGAACACTATGAACGAATAAGCATATGATTTTGGTAAATTTTTCAAAAATCATGGATATTATGGTAACTCGGAATTCGACGGATATACGGTTGAGACTTGAGATCACCGTTGATCTTGTTCAATTCGCAATGAACATCTTTGGGGTAAATACAACTGATTTTCATCTGCTTAAACAACATAGATGTTTGTTCTCATCAACGTTGACCCATTGCGAGCGATAGGCAGTGCCGATCGCTATACGCGCCCCGTTCATAGTCACCAACAGCCATATCTGTTCGATTGACGCATAAGGATGACTAATAGCATAGACTAACTATACACAGTAGACTGCTATTAGAGAACAAAATTTTGTGGCTCAATAAAACTAGTAGTTCGTCCCGAACTGAAATCTCGTGATGCAACCCGACGAACGCACCAAAACTTTGAGTAGGTGGTAGTCAGAGGCAAGTCCAAACATTATGTTTGGACTTTTTTCTGACTACCGCGTACTAACTTGGTATGGTAACCAAGTTTCAACTCCATTGGCCTATTTATTGAAGAGTTCCGTTGAACAGACCTTGGCTCCATCATCAGACCTAGTCGCTATCACCATTTTATGACAACTTAATTTATTTCAAGAAAAAAAAATAAGAAATAGCAAAGGAACTGGCCGACCAGTAGAAAAACCTTGATGTCAACGAAACTCTTAGAGATGGGAGCTCTTGGATCGCTGGTTATCTTAATTTAACTTTGTTTGTTTTATCTCAAAAACCGAGCGTCTTAAAAAAAAAGTAAAAATTGTTTTGGAATGTCCAAACAAAGCCCTTTCATATGACATGTAACTTGATTTTTTTTATTTTTGCCCTCTAAAGAAACTCCATATCTCAAAAACCCTTCATCCGATGTTACTCATATACTTACCAGTAAATTTCTCAAGTACAAGCTATCGACATATCAAATTTCATGCAGATCGGATCAACGGTTCGAAAGTTATCGCCAGACAAACATACATACATAAAATGCCAAATCGCCCAAGTTGAAACTAGAATCTTCGTTCGCTTCGCTCACTCGATCAATAAGTTCAAGCTATGTGGAAAGAGGGGGTGAGGCCCCGATTCTTTCTCTATGCACCGGGGCCCTTGTCCACCCAGCTACGCCACTGGTTAGGAACTTTAGGCGCGCGCGCTTCCTTGCCTAATCCAGGTTTCGTTAATCGGCACGATGTCGTTTTAAGGGTTCTGTATTCAAAGGGTAAAACGGGACCCTATTACTAAGACTCCGCAGTCCAGTAAATTTCTCAAGTGCAAGCTATCAACTTATCTTTCATGCAGATCGGATCAAAACGGTTCGAAAGTTATGGCGTGACAAACATACATACATAGGGTATATTTGATCGAAGCATACATTATATATTAAATTCCAAATTTCCCAAATTGAATGTAAGATCTTCGTTCGCTTCGCTCACTTGATAAATTATTTGTTAAATGTAGTCAGGTAATAAGTAATTACGTAAATAAAAAAATGCATATAATATAAGTAGGTAAGTACATGAAGTAAGTTTTATAGGATTTTTTTGTGTAGTGTATTTGTGAGACGTGTCTGTGACAATATGTGGAAACAAGGTTTATTGCTGCAGTGACACAAAAACATAACCGAGATAATATTATTACAATACTTACATATGTATATAAAGAGAAAAGTGGCAAAAGCAGTGACACTAATAAATGAAATATACAACGTATAACATACCCCTATCACCCCGGAAACAGGGTAGGTATAGGTACCTATTTCTACAGGTCGAGGCGAACAACTTTGTTTTGCGACTTGAGAAATTCGTATTTTTTCATTCATGAAATGCCTCTTAAACGTTCCTCCATTATGAAATTAAATACACCATGAGGCAGCCTTTTTCACAGCTGTTTGTAGGTAGGTACGTGATCTTAATTTTACTTTTGTATGGGAATTTCGAAAACGATATATTCAATCTTTGCACACGTCAAAGTATTCCAGTGCTTGGTCTGCCTCTGATCACTTGGTCTTTGGCCTTATAGGGGAATGTTACACGTATATTTAAAATTACATACATACATGTACCGGAAACAATCCCGAGTTGTCCCTATTTTCAAAGCAGGAGATAAAGCACTAGCCGAGAACTATAGGCCCATTGCAATCCTATCATCCCTCGCCAAGATCTTTGAGAGTGTCTTACATGCCAACTTGAACAAGCAAATTGAATCGTACTTAAGTGACGCCCAACACGCTTTTAGAAGAGGTAGATCTGTAAACACCAACTTACTCACTTTAATAGATTACATTGCGGCCAAGCTAGACTCAGGAACACAGGTAGATGTGATATACCTAGATTTTAAAAAGCTTTCGACCAAATATATAACGATATCCTGCTTAACAAATTCAGTGGCTTTGGTTTCTCTCCTAAGCTACTAAAACTATTTGCTGATTACCTACGAGACCGTCAACAGTTTGTTCGTCTTGGCTGTTTCGATTCTTCTTCATATCACACTAGATCGGGTGTAAGTCAGGGCTCATCCTTAGGGCCTCTTCTTTTCATCATGATGGTTGACGATCTTGCCAAACAACTTGAATTCGCCAAGTGCCTTCTATATGCAGATGACCTCAAACTTTACATTGAAATAAAATCTATCGATGACTGTCATGCCCTGCAGCGAGATTTGAGTGCGATTCAGGTGTGGAGTGAGGAGAATCGACTACACCTTAACGTCAGTAAATGCCAAATTATGTCCTTCAGTAGATCTTCCCGACCGTTCAAAATGCATTATCAACTCTATGGAGAACTGTTAAAACGAGAACAGAACGTAAAAGATTTAGGTATACTTTTTGACACTCAGTTAAATTTCCATGACCACATTTGCAAGCTAGCCGCTGACTGCTTTAAAAGATTGGGATTTGTTACAAGAAACTGTAGGGATTTTCATAATATCAATGCCATTAAGCTCCTCTACACTGCCCTAGTAAGATCAAAACTGGAAGCAGGTGAGTGTGTGTGGAACCCCCATCTGGGAACATACACACTTATGATTGAAAAAGTACAGAAAAGGTTTCTTCGGTTCTTGTATCGGAAGGTACACGGTTATTACCCGTTCATGTACCCTACCCAATATCTACAGGGTACATTAGGGTTTAATTCTCTACAAACCCGTAGGGTATTTGACCAAGGGCCTTATGCTCACTTCGAGCGAGATTATCTCACGGTGGAGATGACGTCATATCTCGTTCAATAACTCGTTGACGTTGCGTCTCGCATGAACTTTGAATGAGAAAATTGAGGAGTGAGATGGTGAGAATGGGGATTTAATAGTTATCGAACGAGATATGACGTCATCTCCACCGTGAGATAATCTCGCTCGAAGTGAGCATAAGGCCCTTGGTCAAATACCCTACGGGTTTGTAGAGAACTAGTGGCTTCCCGCGGCTTCGCACGCGTTGAAGTGGTGAACCGTGATTGAACCACAAACATCCAAACATCGTAACTTTCGCATTGATTTGTATATTATTAGGGTAGGATTTTATATACCTACGTAGGTATAAGGGATACCTATAGGCGTACATTACCTATATTAGGTAGGTAGGTATTGGTACTGAGTTTAGCACAAACATGACAAATACAACAAAGACAACCTTACACGGAAAATATGTACTTATTTGTTCCTAGTTTCTACCACAATAGCAAACGAAACGAAACAGCTTCACGACATTGATCCACAGGCACGGTAGATAGGTACCCTCAGATCTCTTCGTACCAACTCAAGATTCCCATTTTTAGAACATTGACGCCTCGTTGTAGGTATTCTTTTTACTCGAGCGCAACGAAGGAGGGTAACGTCTTTATGTTATTTATCCACAGAACACATTTTCTTTTAGTTTGAAGTTAATTACACAGTTACAGTTAAAAATCTCCCATACAAACCTTGAAACTTTGCAGGGGTAGTTTTAAAATATTGAAAACGTGATTTTAAATTATTTATTGTGGAGTATATTTACTTCAAGTTTGAAATCAATCGCACTATGCGTTTAAAAACTCCCATACAAACTTTGACATCCCTTTGCACGCTTATTATGGGTAGTTTTAAAAAAATTAAAAAGCCTTTCCTATTTTTTTGCCTAAAAGTTCATATACTCCAAGTTTCAAGTTTGTAGGTTCAAGGTATACTATTTTTCATGCAAACGTTTTCAACCCTTTTACACCCCTTGGGGTTGAATTTCCAAAACCCCCTTCTTAGTACACCTCTACGTCATAAGACCTATGTACTCTTCAAATTTCAAGTCTCTAGGACCATCGGTCAAAAAACTCCCATACAAACTTTTACATCCCTTTGCACACTTATTAAGGGTAGTTTAAAAAAACTAATAACGCCTTTCCTATTTTTTTGCTTTGAAGTATATGTACTCCAAGTTTCAAGTTTGTAGGTTCAAGGAATACAATTTTTCATACAAACGCTTTCATCCCTTTTTACACCCTTAGGGGTTGAATTTCCAAAAACCCTTTCTTAGTACACCTCTACGTCATAAGACCTATGTACTCTTCAAATTTCAAGTCTCTAGGACCATCGGTCAAAAAACTCCCTTACAAACTTTTACATCCCTTTGCACATTTATTAAGGGTAGTTTTACAAAACTAAAAATGCCTTTCCTATTTTTTTGCTTTGAAGTATATGTACTCCAAGTTTCAAGTTTGTAGGTTCAAGGAATACAATTTTTCATACAAACGCTTTCATCCCTTTTTACACCCTTAGTGGTTGAATTTTCAAAAACCCCTTCTTAGTACACCTCTACGTCATAAGACCTATGTACTCTTCAAATTTCAAGTCTCTAGGACCATCGGTCAAAAAACTCCCTTACAAACTTTTACATCCCTTTGCACATTTATTAAGGGTAGTTTTACAAAACTAAAAATGCCTTTCCTATTTTTTTGCTTTGAAGTATATGTACTCCAAGTTTCAAGTTTGTAGGTTCAAGGAATACAATTTTTCATACAAACGCTTTCATCCCTTTTTACACCCTTAGGGGTTGAATTTCCAAAAACCCCTTCTTAGTACACCTTTACGTCATAAGACCTATGTACTCTTCAAATTTCAAGTCTCTAGGACCATCGGTCAAAAAACTCCCATACAAACTTTTACATCCCTTTGCACACTTATTAAGGGTAGTTTTAAAAAACTAAAAATGCCTTTCCTAATTTTTTGCTTTGAGGTATATCTTCTCCAAGTTTCAAGTTTGTAGGTTCAAGGAATACTATTTTTCATACAAACGTTTTCATCCCTTTTTACACCCTTAGGGGTTGAAATTCCAAAAATCCCTTCTTAGTGCACCTCTACGCCATAAGAGCTATGTACTCCTCAAATTTCAAGTCTCTAGGACCAGCGGTTTAGGCTGTGCGTTGTCTATATGTCAGTCAGTCAGTCAGGACTTTGAGTCTTATAGTATTAGAGATTAAACCCTAATGTACCCTGTAGATATTGGGTAGGGTACATGAACGGGTAATAACCGTGTACCTTCCGATACAAGAACCGAAGAAACCTTTTCTGTACTTTTTCAATCATAAGTGTGTATGTTCCCTGATGGGGGTTCCACACACACGCACCTGCTTCCAGTTTTGATCTTACTAGGGCAGTGTAGAGGAGCTTAATGGCATTGATATTATGAAAATCCCTACAGTTTCTTGTAACAAATCCCAATCTTTTAAAGCAGTCAGCGGCTAGCTTGCAAATGTGGTCATGGAAATTTAACTGAGTGTCAAAAAGTATACCTAAATCTTTTACGTTCTGTTCTCGTTTTAACAGTTCTCCATAGAGTTGATAATGCATTTTGAACGGTCGGGAAGATCTACTGAAGGACATAATTTGGCATTTACTGACGTTAAGATGTAGTCGATTCTCCTCACTCCACACCTGAATCGCACTCAAATCTCGCTGCAGGGCATGACAGTCATCGATAGATTTTATTTCAATGTAAAGTTTGAGGTCATCTGCATATAGAAGGCACTTGGCGAATTCAAGTTGTTTGGCAAGATCGTCAACCATCATGATGAAAAGAAGAGGCCCTAAGGATGAGCCCTGACTTACACCCGATCTAGTGTGATATGAAGAAGAATCGAAACAGCCAAGACGAACAAACTGTTGACGGTCTCGTAGGTAATCAGCAAATAGTTTTAGTAGCTTAGGAGAGAAACCAAAGCCACTGAATTTGTTAAGCAGGATATCGTTATATATTTGGTCGAAAGCTTTTTTAAAATCTAGGTATATCACATCTACCTGTGTTCCTGAGTCTAGCTTGGCCGCAATGTAATCTATTAAAGTGAGTAAGTTGGTGTTTACAGATCTACCTCTTCTAAAATCGTGTTGGGCGTCACTTAAGTACGGTTCAATTTGCTTGTTCAAGTTGGCATGTAAGACACTCTCAAAGATCTTGGCGAGGGATGATAGGATTGCAATGGGCCTATAGTTCTCGGCTAGTGCTTTATCTCCTGCTTTGAAAATAGGGACAACTCGGGATTGTTTCCGGTACATGTATGTATGTAATTTTAAATATACGTGTAACATTCCCCTATAAGGCCAAAGACCAAGTGATCAGAGGCAGACCAAGCACTGGAATACTTTGACGTGTGCAAAGATTGAATATATCGTTTTCGAAATTCCCATACAAAAGTAAAATTAAGATCACGTACCTACCTACAAACAGCTGTGAAAAAGGCTGCCTCATGGTGTATTTAATTTCATAATGGAGGAACGTTTAAGAGGCATTTCATGAATGAAAAAATACGAATTTCTCAAGTCGCAAAACAAAGTTGTTCGCCTCGACCTGTAGAAATAGGTACCTATACCTACCCTGTTTCCGGGGTGATAGGGGTATGTTATACGTTGTATATTTCATTTATTAGTGTCACTGCTTTTGCCACTTTTCTCTTTATATACATATGTAAGTATTGTAATAATATTATCTCGGTTATGTTTTTGTGTCACTGCAGCAATAAACCTTGTTTCCACATATTGTCACAGGCACGTCTCACAAATACACTACACAAAAAAATCCTATAAAACTTACTTACCCAATATCTACAGGGTACATTAGGGTTTAATTCTCTACAAACCCTTAGGGTATTTGACCAAGGGCCTTATGCTCACTTCGAGCGAGATTATCTCACGGTGGAGATGACGTCATATCTCGTTCGATAACTATTAAATCCCCATTCTCACCATCTCACTCCTCAATTTTCTCATTCAAAGTTCATGCGAGACGCAACGTCAACGAGTTATTGAACGAGATATGACGTCATCTCCACCGTGAGATAATCTCGCTCAAAGTGAGCATAAGGCCCCAAATCCTTACTGTATGTCGCATACTTAAGGGCCTCCTTAACTGCCCTGAACTGTTGAATGAGGCCAGTCGACTTTGTGTCCCTGAAAATCGCACTAGATTTCGCCCAGGGAGAGTGCCTCTTTTCGCTGTAACGCCCGCACGCACCGTGGCTCGCCAACAGTCCCCAATCTGTAGGAGTCAATGTCACCTCAATGCCCTCACCGCCTCACACGCACAACTGGACATTTTCGCCGATAAATGGCCCATTATTGAAAGATTGTGCCTACAATATTGTGAGAGTTTAGAGTACAAATAATTTATCAAATAATATTTATTAGATGTTTAGATACCTATTTTTAAGATCTCAATCTTGTTTTGTAAGTATTTCTTTATTTTATTTTTTGTATAATTTATTTTGTTATTAGTTATGTAAGTTTTTTATCCTTTAACTTTTTATGTGTACCATTTAAGTGACGTGTTAGATTTAAGTCTGTAAAGTTACTTAGATTTTTTCGCAATAAACTATACATATAGGTAGTTTCTCTTCACAGACCACAGAGCCAAGGTTTTGTTATGCATCACAATATAAATGTGTTAAATCTTTGTCAATAAATGATTCTGATTTTTGAAGAGACACAAATTAACAAAACAATAAATACTTACTTAAAATGCCTTTAACTCAGCTTTTCCATCAGTAGAACCAACCGCATCGGGTCCGCAATACAAAATAGTATGAGTAGGTATCTAAATACAGATTTTTTTGGACAGGCAAGTGACTCAAAGACCACACAAGGAATCTCCTACAAAGGCCGCCTATACTGGCGCTATAAGGAGAGAGCAACATTGCTGACAATTTAACGGGTATGTAGACTAGCCATCATAGTTACTCATGAAATCACTAAATACCCATAACATAGGTAGGTACATACTTATTTATTTACTTTTAATGTAGATTGATAGCATTTCTATGCACTAAAGACTTTTGGAACAGTGCAGTGTGGTGAAAGAATTTAATTACTTACTAACTATGCTCAACACTACACGAGTTCAATAAATCGCTAATACTATAAGAATCAAAGTCTTGACTGACTGACTGACTGACTGACATATAGACAACGCACAGCCTAAACCACTGGTCGTAGAGACTTGAAATTTGAGGAGTACATAGGTCTTATGGCGTAGAGGTGTACTAAGAAGGGATTTGAAAAGATTTATGAAGGGTGCAAATGACTGTAAAAGTTAGTATGGGAGATCTTTAACGCATATATAGTACGATTGATTTTAAACTTGAAGTAAATATACTCCATAATAAATCATTTAAAATCACGTTTTCAATATTTTAAAACTACCCCTGCAAAGGGTGCAAAAGACTGCCAAAGTTTCAAGGTTTGTGTGGGAGATTTATAACGTAATTAACGTAGTGTAATTAACTTTAAACTAAATGAAAATGTGTTCTGTGGATAAAAAACAAAACGATAGATTGATTTTAGAAAACAACCCCTAAAACGTTACCCTCCTTCGTTGCGCTCGAGTAAAAAGGATACAACGAGGCGTCAATTTTTGTAAGGGACATTCTAAAAATGGGAAACTTGAGTTGGTACGAAGAGATCTGAGGGTATCTACCGTGCATGGGGATCAAAGTCGTGAAGCTGTTTCGTTTGTTTTTGGGGTAAAAACTAGGAACAAATAAGTACATATTTTTCGTGTAAGGTTGTCTTTGTTGTATTTCTCATGTTTGTGCTAGACTGAGCTTAGCACAAACATGAGAAATACCAGAAATAACCTATACCTACCTACCTAATATAGGTAATGTACGCCTATAGGTATCTCTTATACCTACGTAGGTATTTAAAATCCTACCCTAATAATATACAAATCAATGCGAAAGTTACAATGTTTGGATGTTTGTGGCTCAATCACGGCTCACCACTTCAACGCGTGCGAAGCCGCGGGAAGCCACTAGTTTATCTATAAGAACAAAGAGTGTGTATTTAGACGAAGCACTGGAATACTTTGATGGGTGCAAAGGTGTACATTGTTTAACTATTTTTTAATATATTACTCTTGAACGGAACTATTTCTACACTCATACAGATCAAGCTGCAGAAAACCAAATAAAAGTTATGCATAATACAAGGACATTATGTATAGTAGCCTGATTAATATCAGTGTGTGATGATACAAGATATTTATTCTTAGTTTACTAGTAGCCATTGAAGAGCTCCAATATAGGTACCAAATATTGAATTTGAATTGAATTTAAGTATAGTGTTGTCATCCGAACTACATAAATACCTAACTACTAACAAAATTTAATTTAGATACAACAGTAGAAGCGTAGGATAAATTGATTAAAATCTTTGAAATTCCGTGTTACATACCTACATATAGATAAATAGATAGATAGAATGTATACTTGAGTCATTCTATTGATGAGATAGTAAAACCTGCTAAAATGTAATATCAATGCTCCTGCGGGCGTGCATGCGATGTCTTCAAATACACACATCAACACAACACCGTCTAGCGATATGTCGGATTTTCTCAATTTACTCAAAATTTGTTTTATATAAGTAACATGCAATCTACACTATCTACACCTACACTAATATTATAAAGAGGAAAGATTTGTATTTTTGTTGTTTTGTATGTAACGAATAACGTTAACGGTAAAGTTAACGGGTCTACGGGTCACGCACGGGGTGCGATTTCATTCACTCAGGGAGAAGGGCGTGCAAATCTATGAAATAAGAAGACGCGAGGCTCAAACCCACTATCCTAAAATCTTCAAAAAATTTATAACCACCCATGCGAAGCTGGGACAGGCCGCTAGTATGTATTATTTTTAAAAAGCCCGCTTAGCAGACTAGACCTTAGAATAAAATACAAATATTCTTATTGCCTAAATAAAATTTTACATAATAAAAAACGAAAAGTGAAAAGATCATACAATGTGAATGTGTTTATTTGGAAAAAGTGCAAAATTAAGCGAAATATCCCCGTTTTTTTTTCAATTAAGTATAATACGAAAAATCAGTAGTCAGTAGTACCCATGACGTTTACAACGGTCCTGCAACGGTTTTTCATACTTTGAATCAAATTACGCTAACCAACTGCGCCATCGGATTCTATTTTGACCACGTTTTTAGAAGGCAACCAGTTTTTTATATATTCGTTGTTGGATTGATATGTTTGGTATTATGTAGGTAGGTACATAACGAAACATAACATCTAATACAGTTTGATAACAACACACCTAACTTACACGAATAGTAGGTACCTACAAAAGCATGCACCTAATTAGTCGTTGTTTTGAATCAGGCACAATCACCATGGCTCGCGGGCAACAAAAACTCCAATCTCAAGCGAAGGCTGCTGAGAAAGCTTCTAAACAAAAGAAGCAACAAGGACACAGTGCCACGGATCAAAAGAAAGCTGCGCAGAAAGCACTCGTGCACGTCTGTTCCGTGTGTAAGGTACGTCGACCAATATTTACATACACAAGCTGAAGGACTCAAAGTTTTTACACTAAAACTTAAAAAAAAAGTTTGTCACAGCAAAATCATTTTACCATTATGACTTCCTCAAAGATTCATAAGTTAAGTATCTCACAGTCTGTGATATCTGAGGGGACATCCACGTGGCTGGGGGATAGATGTCGTGCGTGATGCTGTTTCAGAAATTACATTGAAAAATCCACAAATGAAGTTAAAGCATGTAAAGCGATTAGTAGGGCATGTAAACCGATTAATCAACAGATTTTACGTCGCTTTTTCATAGGTTTTTTTTTGGCAAAATAGCCTGATTTTTGTAATTTTTACACTACTATACTACTAATGGAACAATCAGATGGCCCACCTGTTGTTAAGTGGTAACCATCACCTATACCAAAACATTGCCTAGTAAGTCACGCACGTTAGGAACGTGCCCTACGATGCACTGCCCTGCGTCCATCAGCTATTTCACCGGCAACCACAATCTTCAAACCGAAACACAGCAACACTGTGCATGGTTGTAGTACTTCCCTGGACAAGCCCTTCACAGAGAGTTCTACTATTCCTATTAATGTTTCTTAAGGTACAACCATCGCTAATAAAAAAATCTGCCACATGATCAAATCATATGCATGGCAGGTCCTTCAATAATTCCCCCAAGGTTCTGCTTGTTGAGAGCAGAGTGATGAGTATTAGCTATAGTTGTCACTATTGGCGCTGGCTAATGTTCGCTTTGTTCCAGGCCCAGATGCCGGATCCCAAGACCTACAAGCAGCACTTTGAGAACAAGCACCCCAAGAATGATTTACCAGAAGATCTAAAAGCTATCTAGCACCACCTTTAATTCACATTCAAGTAAATTAATACTATTCATTAAGGATTATAAATGCATTTTCTATGATAACCTGTCTAGCAAAGTTCTGATAAATGGATCCTTACTTTCTGGAACATACTGAACTTCCAAAAATATACAGTATTCTTCATTATATGTTAGTAATTTTATTAGTTTAGTTAGGTACATACTAGAATAGCGTTCACTTACACAAAGAAGTTCTCATCGAACAGTTTGGTTTGGACATTATGTAGGCACCTAGGTAATGTCATTTGATATGATAACAATTAGGTATGATTTGCATCGAATCGAGTGATGTGATAAGCCAAAATTCTTAGCCTATAAATACATAATCATTTATTTGTAAGAAAAGTAACAGTAAAAGTAGGAACCACGTCAAATGACGTCATGAAAGCCAGCTATGCAGGGGCTTTGCCGTTTAGCAGAATAATTAACAAGAATGGGGTAGAAAAAAGTGAATTAGTCAAAAATTATATTAAAACATCATCTTATTTTAAAGTATATTTTTGTCGGAAAACGTCCATTCGAGGTACTAAACTGAAAATTACACGGCCTGAAAAATAAATATCTTCGGAATCGGAATCTTCTAACCGAGCGAAGCTTCGACCGAGGCACCGCGGGAACGATCGAGCGATATTTGCCTTCGTTCAGAAGGAGCATCCGGCGAGACCCCGACGCGGAAAGGATCGGAGCGCGGCCCCCGGTCACATCTTCTCGTAGGTCTCCGTGTGCCCGCACGCGCACGCGCGCGAGTACTCGTCGCGCGCCGCGTCGTACGTCTCCGGCGCGAAGCTGTGCGCGTGCGGCGCGCGCGGCGCCACGAACAGGCTCGAGCGCGCCGCCAGCCGCAGCGCGCGCAGCCGCCGCTCCTCCCGGCGCCGCGCCGCCGCCGCGCGCGCCGCCTCGCGCCGCGCGCGCTCCGCGCTCAGCCGCGCCGCGTCGCCCCACACGAGCAGCGCGCGCGCCTCCAGCTGCGCGCGCAGGTACAGCCGCATGTCGCCGCGCCGCGCGTGCGGGTTGCGGCGCCGCACGCACGCCAGCGGGCCCGCGCCGCGCGCGTCCAGGTCGCCGTCCTCGAGCAGGTAGGCCGCCTTCGCCTCGGTGCGCGTCACGAGCGCGTGCGCGCCGTCCGCGTCCCTGCGGCGAGCGGCGCACGTACAGTACCCGGCCCCGGCGGCCCCGGCGGCGCCGCGGCACCGCGAGCTCACCTGCAGTCGTCGCACACGGGGTGCCGGAACGTGTCGAGCAGGTAGGAGAGCGCGATCGGGCGGCCGCACGCGAGGCACGGCGGCCGCGCGGCGGGGTCCACGAGCGGCGAGGGCCGCGGCGCGAGCGGCGCGCCCGCGGGACTCGCCTCCTCGGGCAGGAAGCCGCCGCCGGGGTCCCGCGCCGGGGCGGAGGCGACGTTCCGACGCAGCCGCAACGAGCGCGCCCGTTGCCGGTTACGTTCGGCTCGCGCTCGCATGGCGTCGGTGGGCGAGGTCGGCCGAGCCCCGGACTCGCCTTCGAGGGGCGAGGACGAACGTCCCCGGGACTCGCCCTCGAGTTTGGCGTCGGTGGGCGAGGGCGACCGAGCCCCGGACTCGCCTTCGAGGGGCGAGGACGAACGTCCCCGGGACTCGCCCTCGAGTTTGGCGTCGGTGGGCGAGGGTGACCGAGCCCCGGACTCGCCTTCGAGGGGCGAGGACGAACGTCCCCGGGACTCGCCCTCGAGTTTGGCGTCGGTGGGCGAGGGCGACCGAGCCCCGGACTCGCCTTCGAGGGGCGAGGACGAACGTCCCCGGGACTCGCCCTCGAGTTTGGCGTCGGTGGGCGAGGGCGACCGAGCCCCGGACTCACCTTCGAGGGGCGAGGACGAACGTGCCCGGGACTCGCCCTCGAGTTTGGCGTCGGTGGGCGAGGGTGAACGAGCCCGGGACTCGCCCTCGAAGTCGGCGTCGCTCCGAACGGTGGCGAACATGCTGTTGCACTCTGATAATTAAATATTTTTCTTAAAAAGTTAAACCTACTTTTTCATAGGATTCGGTCAGAGATTGGATTAACCCTTCAGGTTACAGATTGATACGATAACTTTATTGTTTAATTCTAGGTGACAGTTCCACGGGACCAAGCCCAGAAAACAAGCAACAAACTTACTGCTAGATTCCTCCATTCTTTTGTGTGATCCTTGTTACAAGACAATACAATAATGAAACTCCACTGGAACCAATTTTTGTTTCACTAGTCCAGCATGACGGCATATGTATAAACATTCAGAAAAAAAAACACAAAAATTAACATTACCTACAATAATTAAATTAACATTACAAAAGTACAATATTCAAATTCAAGTTAATAATAAATCTTATAATGGAGGGAAAACTCAGTATATTAGAAAAATAAAGTAGAAAGAAAATAGTAAACACTGAGTCTGTATATATATCTGAGTAGGTGGGTATAGTAAGATCTTAGTAATATCTTACCATACCCGGCCGGCGGCGGCGTTAACTCTTAAAATCGCAAAAGAGTAACGTTAAACGGAAACATCATATCAGATAACGAATGTGCCAGTGAATTCGCTAAGTTTTTTCACTCAGTCTTTGGCAGCTCGACAGCTCGACTGGACGTGCCTGCGGCGGAAGCAGTGAGTCTCGCCTCGAGCGCGCGAGTGCATGTCCCGCAGCTGACGCTGACAGAAGTGCGTGCAGCGCTTGCTCGGCTCAAGCCGAAACGCTCTGCGGGTCCAGATGGGATTCCCGGGTACGTAATGAGAGACTGCCGCATGGGGATTGCCGAACCGCTCGCGCATATCTACAACCTATGTTTACAGGCATCTTATTTTCCAAAACGCTGGAAAGTCACACGAGTGATACCAATACCGAAAGGTAGAGCATCGGAAGTAAGCGAGTTCAGACCGGTGGCAATTCTTTCAACGCCAGCGAAGGTGTTCGAGTCGGCGGTGCAACGCAGCATGCAAGAGCAAATAACGGGTCGTATCTCCGACGCGCAGCATGGCTTCCGACCAGCGTGCAGCACGACCAGCAACCTCATGAACGCAATGACTTACGTGCTCCCGTATGTCGACGCAGGAGTGCAAGTCGACGCCGCCTACTTTGATTTCAAAAAAGCGTTTGATTTGGTCGATAATGACACGCTACTTACAAAATTGGCGACGATCGGCTGCACTACTAAGCTGCTTCAGTTCTTCGCAAACTATATGAAGGACAGGCAGCAATACGTAGAGTACGCGGGGTTCAAATCAGAGCCATATTTTACTAGAACCGGAGTAAGCCAAGGAAGCAACTTAGGACCGCTGGAGTTCATCATAATGATCAACGATTTGCCCGATGTGGTTATCGAATCCAGATGCTTGTTATTCGCTGACGACCTTAAACTTCTCTTACCGATATACAATGAAGGAGACTGTGAACGGCTTCAGCAGGATGTGGATAGTGTAGTGGAGTGGAGTCATAAAAACAAACTGCAGTTTAATGTCAATAAATGCTCAGTAATCACTTTTAGCAGAGCAAGGGCTCAACTCCACTACGACTACCAAGTGAACGGTTCACAATTGAAAAGGGTGGAATCGGTGAGAGATCTTGGGGTTCGTCTGGATGCAGAGCTGCATTTCCGAGATCATGTGGTGAACATTTGCAAAAAGGCTTATAGAACTCTGGGGTTTGTACTTCGACGAGCCAACGGCTTCAAAAACGTTAAAGCCGTAAGAGCACTATACGACGCGCTGGTCAGAAGCCAATTGGAATGTAACGCTGCGATATGGGCTCCACATGAGGCAAAATACAGCCTTATGATAGAGCGCATACAGAACAAGTTTGCCAGGTACTTGTACTGGAAACTATATGGAGTATATCCATATTATCCATTAATGTATCCCACCTTGTTCGTTCTGGGCATGGTCGGATACACTAAATTGGAAGTAAGAAGGAACCTGGCGCTTGTTCTGTATGTGTTTAAGGTGTTCCGGGGCAAGATTACTAATGCATACATCCTAGAGGCGGTGAGATTAAGAGTGCCTAATGAGTTCGTGCACCGGCGGAGGCGGCCACCTCTTCTGGATGTGCCGCACGCTAGAACAAACCTTTTGGAAAAGGCACCGTTGACTCGGACGGTTAGAACACTAAATCTAGTAGCAGAAAAAATTGACATATTTCAATGTTCTTTGAGCGAATTCGCAAAGGCTTCTTTGCATATTTTAGAATGTAATTTTTGTAATAATTGATAAATTTTTAATTTTAGTTTTATTTTCTATTTAATTGTGTTTTTATTTTTATGTTATGTTAAGTATTATATTTTTAATTGATTTTTATGTTATTTATGATTAGATTTTTTTTCTGATTGTTTATTGTATTGGAATTACGCTATCGCATTAGGTTAACCTGTAAGGATAGAGTAAGAATGATGATGAATAAATAAATAAATAAATAAATTAAGTGGGTAAGACCATCTCACCCACTTATGAGTTAACGCCGCCGCCGGTGTAAAGCGCAACTTTCATCATAATTTATTTAGAATAGAAATTCATTTATTTTAACAGAAACACACAGGCAAGTAAAAGGATAGGTAGAAAATAAGGATAATTAAGGTACCTACCTAAACCATGTGTAAGCAATATGTATAGAATATTGGGTAGGTTTTGTAAATAATTACCTACTCAAAATAGATATCGTTAGTCAGTGAATTAGAAGTTTTACGAATATTACCAACATAATTAGATTATTCTAAGTCTTACCTCTAGGAAGCCTATAAAACTGAACAAACAATTTACTTCATTTGTTGTTCGATTTACTTGAGTGAGGCGAGGACTGACTAAACCACAGAACATTAATACTCAAGCAAGACGAAATAAACTAAATAAATCAAACATTACTTACTATTAGCCGTGGGTAGAAGGAGTCAGACGTACGCGTCTGGAGCGGCTCATACCGTAGTGAGTACGTCAGTACCGGCTCTATTTATTTTGGAGCGGCTCAACAGCTCTCATGCCAGCCTAATATAAATTTTATTGCTAGGTAGATAGGGTCGTTATTAGAAAAAAGATATCCAGATCAAATATTTTGCTAAATGAATTTGAATTGTTTCGTCTAGATAATAAGATCTAATTTCCAATGCTGCATTTTTGCCACTCTTGATCTGTGGAGCGGTTCAAAGGTCTACTCATAAATGTGATACACAACTCGAACGGTTCAAAGATTGGTTTTATGATAAACAGAACCCTGAACCGTTCGAGTAAAATATTTGTTTTGATTCATTGAGAGGTTCTATTGTATGCGAACAGTTGAATCGTTTGAAGTAATATCTGCGCGGGTGAGTGAGTGGAGTTAGGATGAATTGAAGGATTATGGTTCTTTTTAGAAAAGCATGTTTTTAAATGGTATGGGTTACGAATTTGAATTATTAACTTGAGTTGTTTTAGCAACAGCCCGTGGATGCCCTCGCGTGTTAGCATACATATTTAAGGATATTTTGCGTTCTAGGCTCGTCATAATTTGCATAAATATTTTCCGATTTATCGTTTAATCAAGTAAGGTTCATTTTGAATAGTAGACCTTTTACTTTATTTTTTTTTCATTCCGTCGTTCATTGTTAGCAATATTTATAAGTTATTGCTAACATACAAATTCAAGGATTTTTCCTGTTTAGGACTCGTTTATTTTTCAACAAAATTATTTTTATAGTAGTATTTTTTTGTTTTGGCGTCTAGTCCTTTTGCCAAGTCTTATCGGTGCTTGCTTGGAGTCTTTGAAGGTACCATGAAAATAAATTGGTCCTGAAATTCTGAGCCGTTTGAACCGCGGTACGGCTCCGGCTCGAGACTGTAAATGAGCTGATGCGCTGCAGATCATGTTTTTTGAGTGAGTTACCCATGGCTACTACTATACTATCTTCTTCTTCTTTCTTCCCTCCTTAAATTGCTCCTGTCCGTCATTTGACAGACAATCTTGCCAGTATCAAGTGATTTAAATAAAGCAAAAAATAATAAAACTTTTTATTTAACCTTATTAACTTAGTTCTTTAATTAATGTAATGCACCTTAGTATTTAAATAATGGAAAAAAATAAAGTTTTTTTTTTATTAAAACTACTAAATTTTTTGCTTTTCAGTTTTTTCGGCGGTTGAATTTTTTTGTTGATTTTTTTGTGGCTGTAATCTACTAATTACTACATGCTTAATTTTAAAATAGCTACCTAGCGAAAGTTTGTAAGTATGGATGGATGGATGGATGTTTGTTACTCATTCACGTAAAAACTACTGAATGGATTTTAATGAAACTTTACAATAATATAGCTTAAACATCAGAATAACACCTAGGCTACAATTTATAAAGATATTATTGTGTGAATTGTCCAAAATATGACGTAAGTAGGAAAAATCTATCGAAGTCGCGGGCACAAGCTAGTTTGTTTTATATAATTCTACTTTAACTATTATTTGTTGTATATTATAAAATAATACTATAAAAAAAACAGGCTTTAACCAACATGGGTAGGCCTACCAAAAATGCTCAGCATTAAATGGTGATAATATATGGTGTAGTAGTATATGGTGACGATTAACAAAAGTGGCAGATCTCAAGGACAATCGTATTAGTTTGAATTTTCAATGACTTATCTTTAAACTTTAATTAATTTCATGACCAGATTATGCGGGGAATTCCCGCCTAATCTGTCGTTATACAGTAGATACGTACTTCGTATGAATTATGAACGGGGTTATGTATTATTATGAAATAATATGATTATTTTATGAATTATTTAATTGGGTTCATAATTATTATTTTCACCTTTATTGATTTGGTTTCCATTCCAATCAACTTGTTTTTATCTCGTTATCTTTTGGTATCTATCGTGTGCAGTTCTGTGTAACGATCCATTTAATATGAAGAGAAAATTGTGTATATAATAACAAATACCAAAAATGAAGAATGAAGATGTAATAATCTACATCTACACTTCTACACTAATGTTATAAAGAGGTAACATTTGTATTTTTGTATTTTTGTATGTAACGAATAGGCTCAAAAACTACTGGTCCGATTTCAAAAATTTTTTCACCATTAGAATGCTACATTATCCCTGAGTAACATAGGCTATATTATATTTTCAAAAAAAACAGGGATCCTTACTAAAACTTCAATAATGTAACCCAAGGTGGAAAACAAAAATCTTACATCGCGTGCGCTGCGAAAACTATTGATGATAGAACAAAACAATGTACTACGATTTTGTAGAACACGTTATCATCTACAAAAAATGTCGGGACAGCATATGTCTAACTATTATAGTTATGTCACAACAAGTGTTTTTTTATTATAAAAAAATAATTGAAATGCCTCCGCTAGAAAAGGGTCTTTATAAGGGTACCTTGGTATTAATCATTATCCAAATAAATCATTTCATAATTAAGACGGTTTCAATACCTATAGATTACTTCTTAAATTATTCAAATCGGACATTCCATTCAAAAGATATGACGAAATTAAAAATGTTAACGGGTCCACGGGTCACGCGCGGGGTGCGATTTCACTCACTCAAGGAGAAGCGCGTGCAAATGTATGAAATAAGTAGACGCGAGGCTCGAACCCACAGTCTAAGTTTATCCTAAAATGTTCAAAAATTTATGACCACCCATGCGAAGCTGGGACAGGCCGCTAGTACAAGAATAACTTGAGCTATCTGCAAACCGTACAAACGATCTAAAGATAGCAACTGAATGTAATGTATTTAATTTATTACGTAGCCATACAAGAGATAGTAAGAAGGCATATTTTTATCATTTTTAATAGCGATGTTACGACTCGGGTTACCAACCCGGTTCAAACCGGGTTGAGCTTCAAACCGTGCAAGTCGGGTTGAACCTATGCCAAACCAAAACCAAAGCCAAACCGATCTGGACGAGTTGAGTAAGCGAGCGGTTTGTTGATCGCTGTCCCTCTTCAACTCACGCACGGTGCGGCGCGGAACCGCGAGTCGGTACTTCGGGTCGGACCGAACCGAAATATGAAAATGAGATTGACTTGACAAAGTCGATTCAATTTGTTCTTGGGTTCTACGAATGAGTTAAATTTGTATTCATATCGGATTATGAATACAAATTTAACTCATTCGTTTCGGTTTCCATAACATAAAATTCTAGCATGAGCAATACAAATGGTTCGTCGTATTGACTTTGTCATTTCGGTTTGTAACCCGGTTTCAAACCGGTTTACATAGATTTTTGCGGTTCGATTTACAAGTCGTTTTGCTTATCTTTCAGACCGGTTTGAGTCGGTTTCAAAAATTTCGAGATCGTTACATCGCTAATTTTTAACGTCGAGCTTGGCATATTTTGGATTATTTTTTGGCCAGGGTGTGGGAGAAACCTCAACTTTTGAGATGGTCACCCTGACCACGTGACAAGTTGCTCGCGAAGATGAAGTCCGAACAAAGAGCATAAGTTCGGCGGTTCTTACCCCCATTTTCTAGCAAATGGTTGTAGCGTATAAGACTCGCTCGCTAGATGTGTCAAGTGTCAACTCGACACTCGAGAAAAATAAAACGAAGAAGAAGAATTCTCAGTCCCAGAATAATAAAGATGTCGAAATTCGGTGTGCTGTGATTTAATTTTGTTTTCTTTCTTTTTTAGTACCTAGGTAGTAGGTACATTATTTTAAATCATGTTACAACCGTTCGGGTATATATTCGAAATGAAGGAGTACGTAATAGCGGCGATCTGCATAACCGTAGCGTACATAACCTACTACCTGATGGAAGCGGTGAAGGTGAGCCGAGCGGGACGCACGGTGCGGCATCGGCAGTGGCAGTGGCAGCGGCAGGGCGGTAGTGACGCGCACGCTCGCTTGCAGAAGCCGGAGCTGGTGTGCGGCGACGCGCGGCTGGCGGCGGCGCTGCGCGAGGGCGTGCCGCTGCTGGCGGCGCGCTTCTGGCCCACGCCGTGGTGCGCGGCCGCCGGCCCGCAGACCGTGCTCGGCTCCGTGCTGCGCTCGCTGCTGCTGCCGCCGCTGCGCACCACCAGGTACCCGGCGTCTCCCGACCGTAGCTCACCGCCCATTTCTGTCCCATGAGCGATCGCAAAACACGATCGACGATCAATACCCTCGAAAGATCCGATCGAATCGACCGTCTCCTGCGGCACGACCGCCGACGATCCGAGTCACCCTCTCCGGTTCGTCGACGAGTAGAGAAACGCTCCGGTCGGTCGTCGTCCTCAGGGAGGTGGTCCGGCTGTCGGACGGCGGGCAGGTCGCGCTCGACTGGGTGCAGCAGCGCGGCGTCGACGGCTCCGGCGGCGTGCTGCTCGTGCTGCCCGGCCTGGCCGGCGGCGCGTCCGCGGACTACGTGCGCGTGGTGGCCGGCGCCGCGGCCGCGCTGCACGCGCGCGTCGTCGTGCTCAACCAGCGCGGGCTCGGCGGGCTCGCGCTCACCTCGCCGCGGCTGTACAGCGCGCTGTCGCACGCCGACCTCGGCGAGGTGGTGGCGACGCTGCGCGCGCGCTCCGGCCGGCCGCTGCTCGGCGTCGGCGTGTCGCTCGGCGGCGTGATCCTGGCGCGCTACCTGGCGGCGCGCGGCGCGCGCGCGGGGCTGGCGGCCGCGCTGCTCGTGTCGGCGCCGCTGGACGTGGAGGCGGGCGGCGCGGCGGCGGAGCGCGCGCCCTGGCTGAGCTGGCACATGGCGCGCAGCCTGCGCCGCGTGGTGCGCGCGCACGCGGCGCTGCGCCCGCACTGGGAGGCGGTGCGCGCGGCGCGCTCGCTGCGGCAGTTCGACGCGGCGTTCACGGCGCCGCAGCTCGGGTTCGCGTCCGCGGAGGCGTACTACGCGGCGGCGACGCTGCGCGGCCGGCTGGGCGCGGTGCGCGTGCCGCTGCTGTGCCTGTGCGCGGCGGACGACCCCTTCCAGCCGGGCGCGTCGCTGCCGCGCGCCGAGCTGCGCGCGGGCGCCGGCCGCGTGGCGCTGGCGGTGACGGCGCGCGGCGGACACATCGGCTTCCTGGAGGGGCTGTGGCCGGTGGGCGCGCCCGAGGACCAGTACATGGCGCGCCTGACGCGCCAGTACTTCGCGGCGCTGCTGGCGCGCCCGCACCTGCTGCACGAGCCGGAGCCGGAGCCGGAGCCGGCGCCGGAGCCGGAGCCGGCGCCGGAGCCGGCACCGGACCGCTGACCGCTGCGAGCGGTTGTTGTTTTGTTAAGTTTGAAGTGCCTGCAGGTAGCGCGATCGGTTCGAAGCGCGAGTCGGCGTCTCGATCGATCGTCGCCCTCATACGGATGTCCTAGATATTTATATTAGATTAGGGACCTTCGAGGGTCGAGCGAGTCCTTCGGCGACTCCGGTGATATATTATTGTGAGAGATGCGGTTCGTTAAGTTATGTAAGAATTAATTTAGGTTAGAATGGCGGATGGTTTGTCGCTTTTGCCGTCTTTTGACGATTTAAATGACCGAAGTGAATGTGATTCATGCGAAACACGAGCGAGAGCGCGACCGGTGCGATGACGGCACACGATCATCGTTCGATTTCGTAACCCGTTCGGTGGTGAGACAGCTCCGAAAGCAATTGGTGTGACACCAAATTGCTTTCTCAACCCATAACTTATTTGGTTATTATGTGTTAGGGGCTGGTTTCTCGAAGTAGTTCGAGAAACCAGCCGAGAGGTACGAGGTACTGTAGGTACGTATGGTATGAAAAGGGTAACCAGCCGGTCACCGGTCGCGCACCTCACGCTTGCTTGCTTAGCGATCAAACATATTACTATACAGGTATCGAAGCGATTGTGATTTAAATAAGATAATAGTTCACAAGACTATACTACTATAGTTTAATTATTTACATCAAGTATTAATAAATTAATTAATCATATCAAACTAAATCTGGTCGTTTTATTTGAGAGCGCCACCCACTCAGACAAAATAAAAAGTAATATATATAATAAATATAATATAATAATAATAATATAAATAAAAATAACTGTTTACTCTTTTTGGACATCACATCAATCGAAAAGCACAAACGATATTATCCTTAGATCAAGAATACAATAGATAGAGCATCAAATAATAATACCAAGAGTAAGAGAGACGCAATAATACAAATTATACCTATGAGTGAGAGAAATATAATATAAATGTTTTGTCCCTTTCTGCGTATACGTTTTTGATTGTTTAGCACCAAGTTTGGTGCTAAACAAACCGCTTGGTGCTTGTGAGTTTACAGGTGTTTAGTGCCAAAGTTCTTTGAAAATAGTGTGTGCCTAGGTCCCAGTATACGTAGAGTTAAGTTTATAATGTGGTGCATTGTAGTATTTTAGGCTGTGATAATGATACAGCTCGGAAAACTGAAAATTAAGCTTCCTTCGGTAAGTAGCACTTTTATGTTCTATTTGTCAATTAAACTATAAAACGGAGAATGCACAGTGTCCACAATTAATCGTTTAACGGTTGTGTTTACTTTCTATCGCATATCATAGTAGATTTCTAGAATTTAATTGTTTTGTAAAATTGAGTATAGGTTACTATAAACCACACAAATGACATGGCTATTCAAACCGATACAGTTCTATAGAAACATAATTTGGCTGGGTTATACGATCTTTCGGGCTGCCAACAAAAACAAAATCTATTTGCCAAAAATGTTGGGAAACGAACAACTTTAGGGTGGATTCGACTCTGATATGTTAGGATAAGTTCAAATACACACAATAATCTAGAAAACAAATGACAATGTCGCAACTTATTATTACCTTATTCAAAGAAATAAGGTTTGTTTGACTTAAGTACATAATGAAAAAAAATATAATATAGGTATAAGTAGTAGGTACATATATTTTAATTTAATTTAATTTATTTTTTTAGCTTTGCGTTACATTTTAATAATTTAAGTCTCCTCACGATTTTCATATGAGAAGTTGGTAGTTATTTTATGTCTGAGACCACCATCGCGTAGTATGATTAAATACCTACATATGCCTAATAATAACATGTTTGTTTTACAGATTTCCCAAAGATGCAACTACTTTGGGCTGGTGGGTTAAAGCTACGGGTTACAAAGCTCCAGGTCACCAAGCTCCAAAATCAAAATCAAAACGGTCTTTATTCAGTACAATCACAAGGATCTCTTTGAAACGTCTTAAATTGGTACTAGGTGAATGTACCGCCAGTTCCTCGCGCGCGACCAAAGCCTAGAAGAACAGGCAAGAAACTTACGGACTAAAAAACTTTTGGGCTATTTCAACATAAACGGTATCTCAAAGTAAATATTCTCATCTGAAATTGTTATGTACAAACTATTAAATATTTATCGTCTAATAAATAAATACGTACTTACACGTGATATATTTTAATGTATTTATGACATATTCATAGTGATGTTCTGAGGATAGCTGTATTCATAATGTAAAAATTCACTTCGCGCTTCAGGGCAAAGTGGTGGCATTGCTCAGGCTTATGGTCAGCTCTAGCATAAGCTGGCTTCCTCCTGTTAAGATGTATTGTTTATACCTACTTAATTTAAAATTGAAGCACGCGTTATAAATTAACCTTTTGAATTACGGTTTCTGATGAGTAGGGATGTAGAATAAATAAATCAATGATAAATAAATAAATTGTTTTTTATTCATAAAAAATTTACCTAGCTGGTGCAGTAACATAGTTAAACTATTGGTAGGTGGTAGAATGTGAAGAATAGCACCACTAGCTAGCTCTGTCCCCCTCACTAGGAAAATCCAGGACTCTAGCTCGCGGGGCCTAGGGTTCTGATGTCAATGTCTAAAATGCCAGCTTAGTGCCAGTTCGCCCTGTTTTTTTTATTTTATTTTTTATAAATATTGGTGGACGCTCCACACAGCACTATATAGCCCCAAAATAAGCCAAATCACAACCACCCAGTCAGAGAACAAACGTCTAGTATCACATCACACAAATGTTTGTTCTCGGTAGGATTGAACCCACGGCCTACGGCGCAGAAGGCTACCAACTGAGCTGTGTAGGCTTTTTTCTAGCTCATTCCTTAGAAGATATTAAAATGGCGTAACCTAGAGGAGGGTACAAACTATTAAATTGCAGAAACTAGCTTTAATTAAACATAATTAAACAAACAACTGGAGCCGCGGCGACATCATAGCTTATGCTTGGTTGGGTGAAAATAGTAAGATGTGGCAACCCATAAATTGTATGTACTTGTTGTCCGTCTTGTTTGGGTATACGCTCGTAGGCAATCTATAGTATTATAAATCTATGATATTATCTAATGGGTGGCCTCAGACAAAATAAAAAAGTAAAGACGGAGCTCTGTGAACAGCAAAGCTGGAATGAAAGCGACTTTTTGCAACGAAATTGTCCATAGCATAGTGAACTTTATATCAAATACATAACATACAAACTAAATACGAGCCAAGTAGCTAGGGAGCTCGAGAATGCGCGGGGATTATTTGGAAGACTAATTTCATTATATGTCTAACAGCCTTTATAGCTCAGTTGGTAGTAGGTCTGCTTTCAGGGCCGGAGGCCGTGGGTTCAATCCTCACCGAGAACTAACATTTTTGTGATGAAAATAGAATTTTGTTCTCTGTCTGGGTGTATAAGTAGGTCTATAAATTACCTACCAGTAAAAAAAGTATATCATGTACATATTAGTATTTTATCATATTAGCTTTGATTTTGTAAGTCACTCGTTATCTAGGTACCTAGGTTGATTGTTGATCGAAGCACGGGACACGACGAAATGACCACTGAGTGTGTTGCTGATTTTGCCTCGTCAAACTAAATTGAGGCACAAATTGGGAGTTTGCCCAAACTTTTACCCTGTTACTTCTTGTAGCGAATAGATCCCAATAACGCCTGCATAATTGAAACAGCGATCAGTCAGTGCCTCCGAACTAAAACAGCCTAGTGTTCGAGCAAAAAAGTAGGCAGGTAGTTAGGTACCTAATACATCCTAGCTACTTAAACAAATTTCATAAGGCAGCATCAACAACTTGCTTAAAAAAAATACTTAAACGAATAGATGTAGACTACACAATAACACAACATACCTATCATAGGTATCTTTTAAATGCAAGTGGCCACCTACTACTTAATAATCTGTGTAGATTCTTATTTTGAAACAAAACTGGCAAAACTATCATTGTGGGCGAAGGACTGCGTGCGGACACAGTATAAAATAATAGTATGTGCGTGTTGGCAGAACTAATTTTATCGCCATCTATTGGTTGTAAGTGCATTTTACGTGATGCCGCTTGCTCGCAACGCAACTTCGCGACATCTAGTGGCTATGCGGGCTATTTTGTTTAGCTTCGGGCTATTTCATATATCCCGAAAAATTGCCCGAGTCACAGCCCGAGTTAAGACTGGAACCGTTTCAATGTATGGGATGAGGTATCTGTACTAGTATTCTCTTATCTGCCTATACAAAAATAAATGTCATAAGAAAGGGCTTTGTTTGGACATCCCAAAACCATTTTTCCTTTTTTTCTAGGACGCCCAGTTTTTCAGGTAAGTACAACAAAAAAACTAAAATTGAGATAGCCAACGACCCAAGAGCTCCCATCTCTAAGAGCTCTTGGGTCGCATCTTGGTTACTGGTCATCCAGTTCCTTTGATTTTCTCATTGAAAAAAAATGTAGGAACCCATTATTAGGAAATTATAGAAAAAACATTAAATTTACATAAAATTAATTTACTATCGAAGGTAGTGATGGTAGTGATAGACCTTCTTCGGCTTCGTCTCTTACACCTCGTAAACCAAGACGGTAGAGTCTAGTAGAGTAGAATGACTCTTGATTGTTTGGGCAACACTGCAACAGCTATACGAATACGAACAAGAAATGAAATAAATAGATTTTTAGTTAAGACTGACGCAATTTCGTTAATTTTTGACACTAGCCTGGCTATGTTCGGTTAGGATGTTATGATCCAATAAGTGTAAGAAAGGGAAGGGAGGACTCGAGACAAGAAGACTATTTAAAAAATAAAATAATCTTAATCATTTTATTCATTGCCAATAGAACTTGGCAAAAAAACGAGTATCCAGCTCCGTTTCTAATACAAAAAATGCGAGGAGGATCGACCGACGACCCAGTGACAGTGTTGCCAGATCAGGGGATTTCCCCCTAGATTTAGGGGTTTTTTGAGCGAGGTAGGTGCAAAATAGGGTGATTTTTTTTTATTGGAAAATGTCGTTTGCCATGGTCGAAGCCATAATGCATGTTCGACTTACGCTCAGCGTCGATGGCTGCGATTTTAAACCGACAGTTCGTATGTTGAAGCTTTTTAATTCCGAGAACATTTCTAATAATATCAACGACAGCGACATCGGAACCCTCGATGTTTTTCCTGTTAATTAAAGCCAAACTTTACGAGCTGTGAGCCTGTGATCTAGAATTTACGTTGAAACTAATTTATAACCAAAGTCTTCTATAACCAAAAAGCGAATTAAACTTGCACCTGTTAAACAATTTTGTAATAAAAAAGCTTTTTGTAATATGCCAATCAATTCCCAACATGACCGCCTCTTTAAAAAATCGCGGCATGCCACCGTCCGCTTGGTGGGGGTATTCTAGATTTCTAGGGGATTTCTAGAGGGAATTCCACAGATTTATAATACTAATAGATTGCCTACGAGCGTATACCCGAGCAAGACGGACAACAAGTACATACAATTTATGGGTTGCCACATCATACTATTTTTACCCAACCAAGCATAAGATATGATGTCGCCGCGACTCCAGTTGTTTGTTTAATGATGTTTAATTAAAGCTAGTTTCTGCAGTGAAATAGTTTGTACCCTTCTCTAGGTTACGCCTTTTTAATATCTTCCAAGGAATGGGCTAGAAAAAAGCCTACACAGCTCAGTTGGTAGCCTTCTGCGCCGTAGGCCGTGGGTTCAATCCTACCGAGAACAAACATTTGTGTGATGTGATACTAGACGTTTGTTCTCTGTCTGGGTGGTTGTGATTTGGCTTAGTTTAGGGCTAGATAGTGCTGTGTGGAATGTCCACCAATATTTATAAAAAATAAATTTAAAAAAACAGGGTGAACTGCTAGTGTCTAATGTTTGGAGAATCCATTGTTACCTTTCCATATCCATCCATATGTGCATTTCGAATGTTTGTTTAAGATGTTGTGTGCCGAGTTTGATGCTATATTTAAAACTAAAGAAATCAAAGTAAATAACAAACCAAAGCTAGCCGACTGGGCTACTAAAGGTATACTTACTTAAAAGTAGGGAAAATCTATATGATCTATATAAATAACGAAATTATATAAATGATAAAAAATTTGTTGAACATGTTAGAAATTATTCCAATTTTTTTAAGCTCCTGTGCTAAATATTTATCTATTAAAAACAAAATATATAAATCTTGTTATAAAATCCAAACCACGTGGGAAGTTATGAAAACAGAATCTGGAAAATGTAAAGTTAGAGAAAATATAAATGCCGTTAAGAATAGAAATAATATAGTCGTCCACGATAAACTAGACATCGCAAATACTTTTGAAATATTTTTTTCTAACATTCCGTTAAAATTAACGAAGGGATTGAATAGGTCCCCCAGTTTAGCAGAATCTTTCTTAACCCTTAATTTACTTAGGTCCCTGGGACTCCGCGCGAACTTTCATTTTGGTCTAAAATCTTAACTATCGCGTTTTTGTTTTCGCGCGTCCCAGTACCTTCCTGCAGTAACGACCCGGGTGCGAGGTGAAGATGACGTGTGCCTACGCCACGCGTATAGGTGAGTAATTGTGCCCAGAGTCCGCTGGACTCCATGGCGGTATTTGTGTGTCAAAAATATTATTTTGCTGGATTGTAATATTTTTATTTTTCAATTATATTTTTGTGTTTTAGGCTTACAAATGGCTTCAAACAGACGGTCAGTCAATCTACTTCATTCAAAAGCTGAGTCTGAGATGAGAAGATGGGATGATGAGGAGTCCAACGACGAGGAGCGAGGGCAGCAATAAGGTGGATCAAACGAGAAAAAAAGCGCTGCACGTTTTGTTTGTTTGTATGTACTTGTGCTATTTTTACTTTAGTTTTTAAAAAATGATTATATTTTAGACTTGTTATTGAAAGAAATAGTTTAAAATAATGATTCATTGTATTTACATTTCGAGTCCGAAGTTTGCATTGAGTTTTGTGTGCTTATTTTTAGTCTATTAGGTTTTTCAATTGCCAACAAGACTGTTACCAATTAATAAAGAAATTTGATATTATAGCTTTTAAGTATAATGTTGCTAAGTAGAATAAATCATTTTTGAGTACACATTTTGCTTTTTTTTTGAGCAAAATCAATGATTTTTATGCAAGGAGTCCCATGGACTCCATGGGGTAAATTAAGTGATTTGGGGTCACCAGGTAAACCAAGGGTTAAGGGATAATGTTGATGCTTTACCAAATTCACCTTCTTTTCGATTTCATTACGTAACATCGGGAATGGTTGAAAAAGTATTTAGGTCGCTTAATATTAAACAGAAGATTTATGGGGGCTGTCAGTAAAAGTCTTGGATAATATAATCAAATCGATATCTCAAAATTTTGCACACATTTTCAATTGTAGCATGGACAGTGGTATATTTACTAGCTTGATGAAACACAGTAAAATAATTCCGGTGTACAAAACTGGATGTAAAGAAGACCCTTCCAACTACCGACCTGTATGGATCCTTCCATCTCTCAGTAAGGTATTTGAGAAGATTATTCTCAACCAAATACTTTCCTACTTCAACGAAAACCAACTGCTACATAGGCGACAGTTTGGTTTTACGCAAGGGAGATCTACATTGGATGCGGCTTGGAGTTGACCTCGTTTATATTGAATGCTTGGGAGGCTTCACAAGACGCAATAGGAGTCTTTTGTGATCTGTCTAAAGCGTTTGATTGAAATGAAAATGAAATGAAATTTATTGAAATACTAAACATTGTTCGCTGTTAAAATAACATTTAAATGCAATTTATAACATACACATATTTTATTGAAGCCTCAGATCTCTAAACTAGACTTTGACAGTCTGTACGATAGACATCTGCGCTCCCCCCTAAATTAATGCACGAAAATTAGTATATATTTTACATTTACAATTTATTAAAACCTTATTTATTTATTTATCATTTATTGCACAAAACACAAAGTTAATGCACAAAAGGAGGGCTTAATGCACAAGCATTTTCTACCAACCCCCCTAAGTAGAGGTATAAACATATAATGACGTGCGACAAATATGACAAATAGAGAAGATCATGATGAGAGAAAGACGGAGCAGAGAGCTGACCATATTTCGCCACGAGTCCCACATTAGAAATAATAATTAGATCAAGCACTGTGTCACTAGTTGCGGTGTGGTGAGTAGGTTTGGAGTTTAAGATGTTGAGATTTACAGATTCTATGTTGTTTTTGAGTTTTAAGGACTTTGGGTTTGAGATAAGGCAAGTGTTGAGGTCACCCATTATTATTGAGTGTGCATAGTCAGATGTTAGGTTCTCTAAAACGGATTCAAGCTTTTCAAGATATTTATTGGAGGTGGTAATATTGGGAGGGCAGTAAATAACACCAAGTAAAATTTTAGTACCAAAATCAACCTCCAAAAATAGATATTCCGGTGAACCACTGTATAAAGTAGGAGACTGACAAACTACCTTGTAGGAAATATTACTTTTAATATATACAGCAACACCCCCATTACCTTTGCCTATACGGTCATTGCGGATCAGTACATATCCTGGGATAGGAAAAAATGATGATGGAAGAGAGGGCTTGAGAAAGGTCTCCGAAACAAGAATAGCATTAACACTACCAGAGTCAAAAGATTCAAGAAGGTCAGACAAATGAGCAGGAATGCTTTGAGCATTAATATGGCACACATTGAATAGTTTTGAGTTCTGACCTAAGACATCCTTCAGGAGTTCCCCAAGAGACAGAGTGTGGTCATCAGCATCAATGCTAACAAAAGACAAATCAGAGTCTGATTCAGCAGTCACAAAAGAATCATCATCACTGCATGACATTTGCAATCAGGTTCCTTATAATATATAAGTTTCCAAGTTAAATAAAAAATAAATAAAATAAAATCCTTTTATTTCGGACAACATAAATCCATAGGTTGTTAGTTACACAATAAAATACAATAAAAGGTTAGTAAGCTATTCTAGACACAAAATAAAAATAAAATAAACGCCGGCCTCATTCCCAGAGTGATCTCACCAGAGAAGCGGGACTATTCCCGGGATCACTCTGCGTATCAGGCTTGCCCACAGCGGCGAAGAGTATCTATTCGCTATGGTTTTCAGGATGCTGTTTTGACTGTCACGCATTCTGCGGATCAGGGATGTAGTTTTTTTGCGAATGATGGCATCGAAGCCATCAGTTTGATATTCAGCAAACATCCCCGATGCACTGCAGAAGCGAGGCAGACCCAACACCATCCTGAATATATTATTATATTGGATGCGCAGAGTCGCTAGCGAGTTTTTGGTGTGTCTAACCCACAAGCTTCCCGTGTACATGTTTTGGCAGTAAGCTTTGAAAAGCGTTATCTTCACTTGCTCAGTACACCGGGAAAACCTGCGGGCCAGCATATTACCTCTTACTGCCAGCGCCCTACGCTCCCTCTCAATATCAGCATCGTCTTTGAGATCGTCGGCAATGATATGTCCAAGATATTTAATTTTCTTAACCTTTCTTATGTTCATGCCATTAAGGGTAATATTATGGGTGCTCTTATCCAGACCTTTGCCGGCAGCCTCAAAGACCATGTACTCCGTTTTCCTGACATTGTATAGAAGTCCATGATCAGCAGCGTATACCTCACAGACTTTCAGCAGTTCTTGCAGGCCACCCGCCGTCGGGCAGAGCAGCACCATGTCGTCCGCGTAACTAATGTTATTGATGCTTACGCCATCTATCCGACATCCGACACGCATGCTGCTCAGCCCCACGATGAGATCATTCACATATATGTTGAAGAGCAGAGGAGACGTCAACCCTCCTTGTCTTACCCCACTCTCCAACATATATGCTTCAGATAGTGAGTCAGCCCACTTCACAAAATTCGTTTGGTTAGCATACCAATATCTAAATATACTGAGCATTTCCTCCGGCACACCCCTGTCTCTCAACTTTCTCCAGAGCACGTCGTAGGACACTAGGTCAAAGGCTTTGGATAGGTCGAGAAAACAGGCATGTACCGACGTTTTACGATCAGTATAGTACCTAACAGTATGCTTAAGACTTACTATGGCGCTTTCAGTAGAAAGTCCGGATCGAAATCCGAACTGCGCGTCATGTAGATGAGAGAATTCTTCCAAGTAAGTGTTAAGCAGACTGTCCAGCACTTTAGCTATCGTTGTTGCTAACGAGATAGGGCGGTAATTCCCCTTATCCGAGATATCCCCGGTTCTGTCCTTCACAATGGGTACCACGATGGTTTTCATTAAGTCATGAGGTAGATAGGAGTGACTGATACACATTGAGAAGAACAGAGCCAGCACCCTCGGTAAGTGAACACCCGCATGTCTCAGATGCTCCACACTGATACCATCATGCCCAGGAGATTTGCCGCCGCTCATTCTACTCAGGGCTTTTTGTACTTGCTTTGCAGTAAAGCATACTTGCGGCGCATCTCCCTGACGATCCGGGTCAGCAGAGGTAGGGAGCGCAGAGGAAGGACCCAGTTGGAGATCTGCTCCGGCTCACTTTTATCATTTAAAACACACAGTTAAAATTATCAAAATATTATTATAATATGTATAAATAAATACCTATACTTATATACCTATACTTTATCTCTACCTGAAAAATACTAACTATGAAAACAAAAAATAATTACTCTTTAAATAAATCTAACAAATTAACATTAATTCACACACATTGCTGGCAAATTAACAAAAAGAGATCTTTACAAAGGAGATGGCCCAAAGCCCATACAAAAAAAACCAATCCCGGCGCAAAAAAAATGTTTCTCAATTTTTTGAGGACATTTAAAAATAATATTTTAAATTATCACTATCTCTCTATCGGGTGGCAAACATTTTGTTTTTGCTCAAAAAGTTTTGTAGGGGTTCTTATTAAAATCTTATTTATCGACTAAAATACTTATTATTATTTGTAATAACAGCTTCCCAAAGTCCGTTGGCCGTCTAAGCAGGAACGATAATAGTGTGTACATATTTTGAACATATTTTGATAACCTTATTATTTATTTATGGTTATTATTAGCTTGCATATATTGTTGTATGCAATAAGCTTGTTTGTAAACAATTATAGAATAAAAGGATAAAAATATTTTAGTCGAGAATTAATGAGATTTTAATAAGAACGCCTACAAAACTTTTTGAGCAAAAACAAAATGTTTGCCACCCGATAGAGAGATAGTGATAATTTGAAATATTATTTTTAAATATCCTCAATAAATTGAGAATATTTTTTTTTGCGCCGGGACTGGGTTTTTTTTGGGCCATCGCTTTTCAAGACATAAGTAATAAACACATATTAAATATTCACATTATACTAGACACTAGGCGGTCTACATCATAGAGGAACTGAGCAGTAGTAGGTAGTTCACCCATGTTTTTGTAAAGGTTACACAGCCTGAAATATACCCAAGCTTTATCAACAACTGTCTAATCAATGTAAGTATTTAACACACAAAGTAGATGGTGAAGTTATGCAGAGTAGAAAGTATTGAAATATGGGTTATCAGAAAAACCCAGGGACCATAACTGCTTTACACCCTTAAACTATGACAATACAAACATATCACAAAATAATAACCATAATTATTATTATCAATTTCCACATAGGAAGTTGGACATAATACTTAATATTATTGTACCCATTTACCTACCTTATTAATATTCATAGTCAGTCAGATATTACACTAATTAATTCATGTTTAAATAATTTGAAAAATAATAATAGCCATAAATTGTACCACTGACTTTATACCCTTCTAGATAGGATAAACAAAAAGTGAGCAGGAAAGAAGTTTGAATAATCATACCCAGCACAAGAAAAAGTTGTGAAAATGATCAAATAGGTACCTAGGTACCATGAAAAATTTCACATCCAATTTCCAAGGCAGGACCTTATGTGGACACAATTTTATGGTTAAATTATAAAAAGTAAAATGTACATACCTGAAAATGCAATGTGATAAAATAGTTGGTAAAAACACTAAGTATAATTACAACCAAAAACTATTCTTAGGCGGAGTAGGTATGCACAAACATAGGGGAGCAGAAACACTGACCCGTAGAGGAATCACAGGCAAAAATTTGGAGAATGTCTACTTGTTGATTAAGCGGCTAGGGGGCACCGTCTTGCGGGAAGATGGAAGGCGCATTGGCGGGGCCGCCACCGGCGCCACCTCCGATGCCGCTACCGATGCCATCGACACTGATGCCGCCGACGATGCCACCGGCGCCGTCACTGATACCGCTGGCGCTGACACTGATGCCGCCGACACAGCCGACGCCGACGCCGGCGCCTCAACCGTCCCAGCTGGCACCACCACTGCCATCGCAGGGATCACTACAGGCGCCGCAACCGCCACCGCTGGAGCCGCCACCGCCACTGCTGGAGCCGCTAATTCATCCATCCTTCTGCCAGCTGCATGCAGGGATACAGTTGCCACCGTTGTTTTAGGGAAACTTGGTGGCACAGCAGGGTGTTTTGACATCAGCCGCCTCAGCTCCTCCATGCTCCCGATGCGACTATAGTCACTATTGGGAGGTTTGACATAGACCGCCCTATCTCTAGTCCAGCAGCCTCTGAGCCCAAAGTGTTGGCGAGCTGCAGCGAAGATGGCTTGTCTTGGCCTTGTCAGAAACTCATATATGACAGTTCTGGACGCCTTCAAACTCTTCTTTATCATCCATACCGTGTTTCGTGTTGAAATGTCCTTGAAGCGGACCAGAATAGGGCGGCATCCAGAAGGTTTCTTTATACCCAGGCGATGACACACTAGGAAGGAATTTGAATTTACATCTTCCAGCTTCATACAAGTATTAATGACGGTCAGTATGGTCATCACGCAATCCTCGTTCTGTACTTCAGGAATGTTGCTGAAAAGCAGGGCATTTTTCCTGTTGTACGTATCTAGCTCGTCGATATGATAAGCCAGGGCCTGGATTTGGGTACGCAGGGCTTTGAAGGCAGACCACACCAGCTCCTTGAAGTTGTTGAAATCCTGAGCTATATTATCCACTGAGGTCTTACCCTGTGCAGCGCCAAGGTCTTTCTCGAACTGCTCCAACCTCGTGGAAATATGGGATTCAATGGAGCGCTGTGAGGTAAGAATGTCCTCCATGATTATTGCCTCGAATCGCTTAGACTTAAATATGATGAGGACTACCCCAAACGTAGTGGATATTGTCTTGATAAGGTGAAGAGAGAGGTTATGCCAACAGCGTGGTGTTCGATCAACACATCGCCATGAGGTTCCATTACCTACAGTAAGCAGTAGGGAGTAAGGGAACCTTGGGCTCACGAGAAATGTTAATTTGTCTCAGTCTATTGTATATAATTATAAAATAATGTAAGTTCAAAAATAAAGCACAACACGCCACACGCCAGTTTGTGTGTAAACCTTACTAAACCTTGTAAACCTTACTATAAAAGCGCTCCAAAACAGAAAAAGACAAACTAAAAAAGAATACTATATGAACAAACCATGATTAAAATTAATTATCGATACAGAATTTAAAAAGATACCTACTCATTAATAATCAATGAAACTATGTTGGGAATGTGTGTGTGTGTGTGTGTGTGAATGAGTGTGAGAGAGGGTGTGTGTGTGTGTGAATGAGTGTGTGAGTTCCCCTGATAGCACCAGTCTCTTGAGAGTCTGGGTTTAACAGGAGAAACCCGTGTTGTGTGTGCGTTTGTGAGTGACAGGGTGTGTTTGTGTTAAAGTTAAAAAATAGGTAGGTACCCAGTTATTTCACAATTTCAAATAAGCACTCAGTATCCTCATATGAATAAGTGAGAAGGATCTCTGTAATAAATGATTTTAGTTGGTAGTGGGTAAGGTTTCGCAGGGAATTGTTTTTTGAGAGCGAGAAAACGGTTGATGAAGGATGTTTTAAATGAAGTTCCACCGAATACCTTGTCATTTCGTCTATTTTTCCGTTCCTGTGGGCATAACTTGTGTTGTTTTAAAATGAGTCTCAGTACAAAGAGCTGACGCACGGTGAGTATTCTAACATTTTCAAATAGAGATTTTGTAGAGAAGTTAAATGCCAGTAAAACAAAAAATCTGTCCGAGAAAAGTTGCAGCTGCAATCCACGAACACCCAACGACTCAAGCTTATCCAAAATATGTGGGATTGACACGGTGTCAAATGCTTTTGCTAGATCTAAAAAGATCGCAAGACATTTGGCACCGGAGTCAAGACCTCTCACAATAAAATCAGTTAAATCACCAACTGTGTTTGATTGTGTGGACCACCAAACGCTTATTATGAAGCTAAAATACTATGGTATAACAGACAACGCTTTGAGTCTACTCCTATCATATTTGAGTCATAGGGAACAACGAGTAGCAATAGGTAATATTAAGTCTACGGGGTCAACTGTTCAGTTAGGGGTGCCTCAGGGCTCCATATTGGGACCATTTCTGTTTCTTGTGTACATTAATGACCTACCATATATGGTACATAAGCAAACCAAAAATGAAATCGTTCTCTTTGCGGATGACACATCTCTTTTATTTAGAGCAAAAATAAGAAGTACTGACGTAAATGTAATTAATGACGCACTAAATATAGTAAGTAAATGGTTTTGTGCAAACAATTTAGTACCCCACAAAAACCAATTTGTGTTAAATTCTCATTAGTAAATAGTAATCAAGATAATGCAAATACAAATATAATGTTGATGAGTAAAAATCTAGATTTAGTGATAACAACGAAGTTTTAAGGGATAACATGAGATAACAAATTGCAGTTTGCAACCACATATTACTCGACTGGGGGATAGGCTCAGCTCAGCCGTCTATGCAGTAAGAGAAGTAAGGAAGCTGACAGATATAGCAACAGCTAGGCTTGTTTATTTTGCGTATTTCCATAGTATAATGAGCTATGGCATATTACTGTGGGGATCAGGGGCAGATGTAAATGCAGTTTTTATTTTGCAAAAGAGAGCTATTAGAGCAATTTATAATTTAAACTCACGGGCTTCTCTTAGAGATGTGTTTAATAATATTAAAATATTAACAGTCCCATCACTTTTTATTTATGAAAATATCATGCATGTACGTAAAAATATACATAACTATAGGAAGCATTCTGATGTTCATAGTATGAATACACGAATCAAAGACAAACTGATTAATTCAATGTTTAGATTGCAAAAAACAAATAAAAGCTTTATGGGAAACTCTGTGAGATTTTACAATAAAATTCCTAAAGAAATTCTAGATTTAAAGGAAAATAAATTTAAAAAATGTATTATATGCTATACAATTAATAATTACTTGGACGATAAAAATGCATAGTGTCTACCAATTGCCGTGGACAACATTTCTAAACATCAGATTACTCTCTTGAGAAAGCCTTTGAACAGCTGCAAGAACTTGCCATGTTAAGTGTCTTCGATCCACAATCAGTGTAGTAGTTAAGTTGTTGACAAAGCCTTTTTACAGCCGCTCTATTAAATAAAATGTTTTTTTTTCATAGTTTTACAGTGACATTTTAGGAATCTCTTATATTTTATACCTAGTTTAATTTTTGACAAAGCCTCTATACAGCTGCATCTAAAGTTATGTACCTACCCAGTGAATTTGTATTAATATTGTGTTTTTGTACGAACAAATTGACGTAACTAAGTGTTCCACAAAAGTCCCTATGGTTTGAAATAAATTAATAGGTATGAATATGAATACCCCGCTAAGCTGGCATTTTAGACATTGACATCAGAACCCTAGGCCCCGCGAGCTCAAAGTCAAAGTCAAAGTCAATAGGTATTTATTCAATAAAATCACAAGGATCACTTTGAAACGTCTTAAAGCTAGGTGACTCTAGGTGCCAGTTCCACGCGACCAAAGCCTAGAAGAACAGGCAACAAACTTACGGCTTGGTTCCTACCGTTCTTTTGTATGATCCTTTTACAATGTAATATAATATATTATTGAAGTTAAGTGAGGCGTAGGCATACAGAAAAAGTTAAACATAATCAAATTTATAAGACAGCTACGCTTCAAACTAATAATACCTAATGCATAAAATTAAATACAATCTATTAAATCAGAGAAAAATAAAACACACAATAGTAGGTACAGTACAGACATTGCAGACATGTTAGCTGCCGATGGGCAGAGCGACCGGGACATCGGGCCACGCACTTTTATCATCAATATAGCTATCTAAAGTATAATAAGCTTTACTTATTAGATTATTCTTAATGTATGCTTTAAATTTTCTAATAGGAAGCCCAGTGGCACTTTCTGGAAGTTTATTATAGAAGCGTATACCGTTCCCCATAAACGAGCCATTTACCTTTTGGAGTCGAAATTTAGGAATACATAATTTGTTTTTATTTCTAGTGTTAACGTTATGTGCATCACTCTTTTCCTTAAAGCTATCTATGTGTTTATGAGTGTATAATAGATTTTCATAAATATACTGTGAAGTTACTGTGAGAATATTAATTTCTTTAAATCGCTCCCTCAATGATTCGCGTGGTTTCATTTTATAAATGGCACGTATCGCCCGTTTTTGAAGTACAAATATACTTTGTATATCAGCAGCTTTCCCCCAGAGCAATATACCATAAGACATTACACTATGAAAGTAGCTAAAATATACTAGCCTAGCTGTAGCTTCATCTGTAAGCCATCTTATTGTGCGAACTGCGTATGCAGCCGAACTCAGTCTACCAGCAAGTGATTTGATATGTGGACCCCACTGCAATTTTGCATCAATATTAAGTCCTAAAAAAATAGTAGAATTGACAAGGGTAAGTGATTCTCCATTTAATTCAATATTGGTTGGACGCTGAACCACATTTGGCAAAGTAAATTTAATGCATTTCGTTTTCCCGGCATTGAGCAAAAGATTATTAACAGTAAACCAGTTAAGTACTTGCGACAGAGATGCATTAACGTCATCGAAGTTAGTCTTCAATCTGTCGACTTTAAATATTAAAGAGGTATCGTCAGCAAATAGAACTATTTCACATAAATCCTTTACAAAAGGTGGAAGGTCATTTACATATACTAGAAATAAAAAGGGACCCAATATGGAACCTTGAGGTACCCCTATATCAATGACCGACCCAGACGACCTCTCACCGCCAACATCAACTTTTTGCACTCTATTGGTTAAATATGACTGTATAAGACCAATTGCCTGGTTTATGATGCCGTAATGTTTAAGTTTAGATATTAAGGTGGCATGACTTACACAGTCAAAAGCTTTGGACAGATCGCAGAATACCCCAATCGCATCTTGTGAGTGTTCCCAAGCATCATAAATGTGCTTCAGGAGCGTCGAACCGGCATCTGTCGTTGATCGACCTTTAGTAAATCCAAATTGATGACTATGAAGTATGCCGTTGACGTTAAAATGTGATAATAACTGAGTAAGAACAATTTTTTCAAAAATTTTACTTAACGAAGGCAGTACCGAAATAGGCCTGTAGTTCGCAGGATCTTGTTCATTTCCAGACTTGTACAGGGGAATGAGTTTACTGTGTTTCATTAAATCAGGGAAAACGCCCTCATCTACACATCTATTAAAAATGTATGCTAGACATGGTGCAATATCAGTTATAATAGCGCTTAAAACTTTTGTGGACATTCCCCATAGATCTTCAGTATTTTTAATATTTAAGGATTTAAAAGTTTTCACAATATTATCAGCATTAATATATTTAAAACTGAAGATATCATTACATTTTTTAACGCTAGACTCTAATAGTGTTGTCGCTTCAGCAGCTGAGGAATTTAGGGATGAAGTCACAAGTTTAGGTATACTGGAGAAAAAACTATCAAACGCGTTGGCGACTTCAATATTTTTTGTAAAAACATTATTGTTTACTTTTAAATTTATCTGTTTATTACCGATCTTTGATTTGCCTGTTTCGTTATTAACTACCTTCCAAGTGGCTTTAATTTTATTTGTCGATTTTTCAATTTTATTTCTTATATGCAATGATTTTGCCGCGTGACATACTTTTTTGAAAATTTTAGAGTAGTTTTTAGTGTGTAGAATAAACGTTGGGTCATTCAGCATTGACTCCCTAGCAGCGTATAGGTCATATAATTTATTCCTACTTTTGTAAATACCTGGAGTTGCCCAGTCAGCGAACTTGACACTTACACTAGCTTTACATGTTTTAAGTTGAAAAGTATCATTATGTTCTTCATTTATTAAATTTGTCAATTTTATAAAAAGATCATTTGGGTCAGTCAAATATGGTAAAAGGGACACTTTCAGTTCAACATTGTTCTGAAACTTTTTAGTACGGCTATCTGTGATAAGCCGATAGGTGAAGACCTCGTCTTTATCCGATTCTTTATATTCAAACCTAGCGCTATGACCGTAATGATCTGAGCTAAAATGCTTAACTACGGACTTACAAATTGGTTCATGACTGCAAAAGATGTTGTCTAGACAGGTGGCTGTTGTTAATGTCACTCTTGTTGGGTCTTTAAACAAGCTGTGTAGATCAAAACATTTAAACAAATTTAAAAATCTCTCAGAGAGTGGATGAACCGGAATATCTATATTAAAATCACCGCAGACTATTAAAGTTTTTTTACTATCGAAGGTTTTAAGCAATACTTCTTCCATAGTGGATTCATACAACGTGAAGTCCGCGTCTGGGGGACGGTATACACTCACAACGATGTGCCGCTCCAGCTCCACACACGACAGCTCAATAGTCCTCTCAATACTGAGATTTGCAATGTCTTTACGCTCCCTGCATTTCAAGTTATTATTTACAACAATTAAAGAACCGCCATGTATAGCGTTCTTGCGTCTAAAAGAGCTCAATATACTGTATTTATTATAAAAAGGGAGCAACTCTAGTTCTAATATCCAGTGTTCTGTAATACACATGATATCTACATTGAAACAATTCAAAAATAATTCTAGTTCTAATACTTTGCTGGGAAGGCCTTGCATATTTTGGTGTACAACATGTAAAGTGCCAGGCTTTCCCATTGTCGAAGAGACTAGTTTAAATGTTGGGCAATAGGCCTTTCTGCTTGTAAGCCCTCATTAGTACTGCTACTAACTACGGGCTTGTCTACGGACTGTGTTATAGTACCTATAACAGGATCAAAAATATTAAATGCTAACAATTTAGCAATGGTTATTTTACTATGTTTACATAAAGACATAGTACCTCTAGTCAATATAAAATTACTAATAAAATTATTAGTGTCGAAATACAAAACGTCACTATGACGACATGTCAAATTATAAAACATTAAATTAAGTTTAAAGATATTCTTATTTTCTTGAGTACTCAATGAATTAGAATAGGGAAACGCACATAAAATGAGTTTTCGAAGTCCTAATTCTAACTTTCCTAACAAAGCTTCCACCAGTTTAATTAATTCTAAATGCTTGATTACACTGCTCTCACCTAATTGCACGATCAAGGTGGTGTCTTTGTCAAGAGAACTGTCACTTTTTATGCTATTTACTAGTAGTTCGCCCCGAACTGAGATCTCGTGATGCGACCCGACGAACGCACCAAAACTTTGAGCAGGTGTTAGTCAGAGGCAAGTCCAAACATTATGTTTGAAGTTTTTTCTGACTACCGCCTACTAACTTGGTATGGTAACCAAGTTTCAACTCTATTGGCCTATTCATTGAAGAGTTCCGTTGAACAGACCTTGGCTCCATCATCAGACCTGGTCGTTGTCACCATTTTATGAGAACTGAGTACCTTCTTAATTTATTTCAAGAAAAAAAAATAAGAAAAAGCAAAGGAACTGGCCGACCAGTAGAAAAACCTTGATGTCAACGAAACCCTTAGAGATGGGAGCTCTTGGATCGTTGGTTATCTTAATTTAACTTTTTTGTTGTATCTAAAAAACCGAGCGTCCCAGAAAAAAAGTAAAAATTGTTTTGAAATGTCCAAACAAAGCCCTTTCATATGGTATGTAACTTGATTTTTTAATGCAACTTTTTTTATTTTTTCCCCCTTAAGAAACCCCATATCTTAATAACCCTTCAACCGATTTTACTCATATACTTACCAGTAAATTTCTCAAGTACAAGCTATCGACATATCAAATTTCATGCAGATCGGATCAACGGTTCTAAAGTTATCGCCAGACAAACATACATACATACATACATACATACATACATAAAATGCCAAATCGCCCAAGTTGAAACTAAGATCTTCGTTCGCTTCGCTCACTCGATCAATAAAGTAGCTAATGGGAGCATCTGGGAAGCAGTTGTTTGTTACTACCTGACCTAGTTGATCGCTAAGTAACAGTCCCATCCCTATTCCTATCCTGTCCGAATATATTACAGTCTTCCGGGTCTTTAGACAAGCACTGTCTAGTCTAACAAGAGACTGTGATACACATACTTTAATGGGCTCATTGGTCACAGCACCTGTCAGCGGCACAAGTGGCGAAAGTGATGCCACCTGTTCAATCACCTGTTCCGTAACCAATGCTGTGCCAGTGAGCGTTTGTTCAAACATGGGTGGATCTGTCTGTGAGCTGCTATTACATACTTGTACATATGTACTGTCATCACTAATTAATTCTGACATATTTTGCTCTGCCTTTTTATATTTCTCTGTTATATCATGAAGTGATTTTTCTAACTGTATAATTTTTGCAGACATGTTTTCCTGTTCTACGGAATTCCGCCCAAGTAATTTGTAGCAGGAATTCAATTCTTCATTCAACTTACATTTTTCCTTGCAAAGCTTTGCCTGTACAAATACATTTTTTTGTCTTTTTATTTTTTTTTCTGATTTTCTTAAGAAGCTACTTAATTTTACATATTTTTTTATTTTGTTACTCCCTTTTATTAATGGAGATACACCTTGGCACTTAGGTGTATTGAAGTTGACTAATGAGTAGTTGGGGTCACCGTTGATCAGTTCCGTTTGTAAGTCCAGACTACTGTAATCGTTTGAAATAGATATGTGCACTGATTCATTCTGTTCATTTCTTAATCTACACTCATATAACTCTTGTTTTAAGTCCTGGATTTTTTGCATCGCCAATTCATAAGTCTCATGACACTGGTTCATACATTCGAGCCTTGACTGTAGGCCTTCCATTTAGTCGCGACTGTCTTCATATTGGGTGGATAGCTCGGCTAATTGCTTTTTGAGGGTTTTATTCTGGCCCAAAATCCCCAGCATTTCAGCCTCACTCTCATCCCGTTCTTGCAGAAGTTGCTCTTGAATCTTATTTGACTCTTTGAGCTCCGCAGTAGCAACCTTTAGCCTTGCCTCAAAGTCACGTGCCCTCCGAGTCATGGTCATGGTTTATAGTCTGAAACACAGTGGTCAGCACGTGAGAATGGAATGTGGGATAGTAGGTAGCAAATTAGTGTTTAGATTAGATAGGAAATGGAAATACAAGTTAAAATAAAGTTACTATTGCTGAGCAAAACAGATAAAATTCTAATTCTCTCACTAATTTTAATAAAAATAAAAGGGAATAATATTATAATTTTACACAAATAACACTGCAGGCACTTAGATTTTTACAAGTACATACATATTAATCTTTAGAAACAATGAATAGTTAAAAAACAATAAGTAGATATTATTTTTAATTTCAGTATGCACAAGTGGTAGTAGTAATTCTAATATACATATGAGTAGTTGTTGTAGTTATCTACAGTTTGTTAGTTTGGCTGTTCTGTAGATACTAGTAAGGGACTAGGTTGGAAGGAATTGTTAATAGGCTAATTTGCCTTGTGTTTTGTGTACCTAGGTGTAGTTTATAATTGTGTGAGGCAAATGTTTTGGTCGTCAATTCGAGCTTCCACTAAAATTGTCAAGCTGAGAGAGATTAAACGGTGCCTGTGTTGTGAATTGTGACGTGACTCATCAGACGGTTATGTGCCGGCCGGTGAGCAAGTAAATTTGAAATTGATGCGCTTGTGTTGTGTTTATGGTTAGTGAATGTGAATAAAATAAACACAATACTCCCCAGGTTTATCTGCAGCTTCAAATGCAGTAGATCTAGTTCACAGGCAGAGATCCGCTTCTAACAGCTAGTCTTTGTAAACATTCAAATCGCCATTCGCCACACAGGATTCTTTCTAACGCTTTTTATGTATTTTCACTTGTCCAAATAGTTCACAAACAATTACACAAACTATTTATACTATTTATAACTGTTACACTGGCTAATAGATTGATAGTTCACGATAAAACTTAATTAAAATCTAAAATAAATAAGAGCAGCTGATTTTTACGTCAGACCGCCAGTGCTGCCACACGGCGAAAAAAAAAAAGCTAGGTTCCTGGATTTTCTTAGTGAGGGGGACAGAGCTAGCTGGTGGTGCTATGCTTCACATTCTGCCACCTACCAATAGTTTAATTATGTTACTGCACCACCTAGCATCAGCTAAGTAAAAATTTTTATGAATAAAAAACAATTTATTTATTTATCATTGATTTATTTATTCTACTTTAGCCATGGGTAACTCACTCAAAAAACATGATCTGCAACGCATCGGCTCATTTACAGTCTCGACCCGGAGCCGAACCGCGGTTCAAACGGCTCAGAATTTCAGGGCCAATTAATTTTCATGTACCTTCAAAGACTCCAAGCAAGAACCGATAAGACTTGGCAAAAGGACTTGACACCAAAACAAAAATATACGACTGTAAAAATAATTTTGTAGAAAAATAAACAGGCAAATCCTTGAATTTGTATGTTAGCAATAACTAATAAATATTGCTAACAATGAACGACGGAATTAAAAAAAATTAAAGTAAAAGTTCTACTATTCAAAATGAACCTTACTTGAATAAACGATAAAACGGAAAATATTTATTCAAATTATGACGAGCCTAGAACGCAAAATATCCTTAAATATGTATGCTAACACGCGAGGGCATCTACGGGCTGTTGCTTAAACAACTCAAGTTAATAATTCAAATTCGTAACCCATACCATTTAAAAACATGCTTTTCTAAAAAGAACCGTAATCCGCCAATTCATCCTAACTCCACTCACTCACCCGCGCAGATATTACTTCAAACGATTCAACTGTTCGAGTACGTATTGAACCTCTCAAGGAATCAAAACAAATATTTTACTCGAACGGTTCAGGGTTCTGTTTATCATAAAACCAATCTTTGAACCGTTTGAGTTGTGTATCACATTTATGAGTAGACTTTTGAACCGCTCCACAGATCAAGAGTGGCAGCATTGGAAATTAGATCTTATTATCTAGACGAAACAATTCAAATTCATTTAGCAAAATTTTTGATCTGGATATCTTTTTTCTAATATAGACCCTATTGCCATAGGAATAAAATTTATATTAGGCTGGCATTTATTTATTTATTTATTACATAAATGATAGTAGGCTTACAGTGTGCAGACCAAAATGCTTACTATCTTAATTTTAAACTTAAAAATATGGTTAAACAATCACAGATAACATAAATTATGTCATAAAATATATCGACATGTTGGACCTCGTGTATGAATGCGTTTATAAGAGTAAGTGCTCTGAGAGTTGGCGCGTTATTTGCGTGGTGAGTTCGTGGTGTGTGGCAAGCGAATAGTTGATGTTGTCGGCGGCCGCAACGCACATAGTTGTTAGGGACATATATTGGCATCATGCTAAGAATGGTTGGATTATTGACTTTGTTTCTCAAAATAAGACAGTAGTGTATAGCTAGCTGTAGTTTACGCCTTAGTTCGAGCGAATCCATGCCGACCATACCTGCAACAAATAAAGATGGAAAGAGGTACGGGTAGTACCCATACATTCTCTTATACACGTATCTTGCAAATTTACGTTGGATGCGTTCAATCATCACCGTATACTTAGCCTCTCTTGGATCCCAGGCTATAGCGCTAAACTCTAATTTACTTCGCACTAAAGAATTATAGAGCATAATTGCGACTCTGACGTCCTGGAACTGAGAAGCTGTTCTCATTATGAAGCCCAAGGTTTTATTAGCTTTTTTGCACATTGCGATAATGTGGTCCCGGAATTCTAGGCGAGTGTCCTCTATAAGGCCCAGATCCCGTATTACATCAACTTTCTCTAATGTTAGACCTGACAGGGAGTAAGCTAGTGTGTTGGGCTCACGCAGCCTGGTATAGGTTATTGATTTGCATTTCGACACGTTAAAAGTTAGTCTATTTAACTGACTCCACCTCTCAACAGAATCAAGATCGCGCTGTAATGCCATACAATCTAAGTAACTAGAAATAGATTTATATACTTTTAAGTCATCTGCAAACATTAAGCATTGGGCCGTTGTTAAAGTTTTAGGAAGATCGTTAATCATCGTTAAAAAGAGGGTTGGTCCAAGCGTGCTACCCTGGCTGACTCCTGACCTAGTATAATATTCTTCTGATCTAAAGCTTTTGAGCTGAACATACTGCCTACGGTCGCACAGGTAGTTAGCAAAAAACCTCAGTAGCTTAGGAGAGGTACCTAATAATGACAGCTTTACCAGTAATTTATCATTATCCACCATGTCAAACGCCCTCCTAAAGTCCAAGAAGATAGCGTCGACCTGCCGACCAGCATCGGCATGAGAGCTGTTGAGCCGCTCCAAAAGAAATAGAGCCGGTACTGACGTACTCACTACGATATGAGCCGCTCCAGACGCGTACGTCTGACTCCTTCTACCCACGGCTACTACTCATCAGAAACCGTAATTCAAAAGGTTAATTAACGCGTGCTTCAATTTTAAATTAAGTAGGTATAAACAATACATCCTAACAGGAGTAAGCCAGCATAAGCTAGAGCTGACCATAAGCCTGAGCAATGCCACCACTTTGCCCAGAAGCGCGAAGTGGTGGCATTATGAATACAGCTATCCTCAGAACATCACTATTAATATGTCTTAAATACCTGATCCTTGTGATTGTACTGAATAAAGACCGTTTTGATTTTGATTTTGGAGCTTGGTGACCTGGAGCTTAGTAACCCGTAGCTTTAGATATTAAGCCTCATGTGCCTGTAATTACATCTCTCTCTTACTCTTGGTATTATTATTTGATGCTCTATCTATTGTATACTTGATCCATGGGGAAATCAAATTAGTCCTGGGGGTACGTCGCAGAGACCATCTGGCAACACTGCCGACCGAACAGGAACATAAACTGAATGAATGAAATATATACAAACAAACAAAAATTATTTATATTTATTCTCAAGAAATAAGTACAGCAAATAGGTACATAAGTGGAGGAATTAAAGGATAACCACGGTATCGAAGCAGATATTTTACAATCTAATCGGGTAGGTAATGGGCGCGGTAATCTATTAGGTACCAACATACCACAATGGATAACATCAGATCGTGGACGGAGGAAGACGAAGCGATAATCGCAACGAATACAGACGCGACAGAGTGCAAGCGCTACGCCGTGGAGCTGGGCTACTGGAAAGATGACTACATCGCGTTTTTCGCCAAGCGCGCCGAGCGCAAAGCGCCGGAGATCAACCGCGGTTACTACGCCAGGGTCAAGGCTATTGAGTTAATCATCCACCAATTCTTGGAGGTGAGTACCGACCTGCCACATAGGTATCTACTTATTTTTATATACTACAAGCTGGTGGCCGCGACTTCGTCTACGCAGGATTAGTCACACAATATCTTTATAAATTCTAGCCTATGTGTTATTCTGATGCTTATGGTAATTACTTATTATTGTAAAGTTTCATTAAAATCCATTCAGTAGTTTTTACGTGAAAGAGTAACAAACATCCATCATAATAATAATAATAATCATTTATTGTGGTTAAAGATATTTATTTCTCAAAGAACGGAGTTCACTTACAGAGAATAATACATATTACAGAATGTGTGTACACAGTGTACTGGTTTAAGTCCAGTGACGTAACAGTGATATACATAAAAGTAACTGTTGAAATATAAGTAGGTAATTGACAGTATGCTTACAATAAGGCAATATTTTTCAAAACATGTTCCTTTAATTTCTTTTTGAATGCAAATATACTTGTGGCTTCTTTAATGCTACTAGGTTATTTATTAAACTTTTTTAATTAAACATTTATTCATAATAAAAATACATGTCAAAAAGGTTAAAGTAAGTCAGGTAGGTAATTTTCATATAATATATTTAATAATTATTATTCAACATAAAAAGAAATAAAAATGAAAAAGAAGACGTAATTGAGTTACCTAGTTTGCTAGGTAGGTTAATTAGCTATTTAAGTTTTAGTTGTCAAGTTTTTATGCTCAAGAACTATATTCTACTGTGTAAAAAAGTGGTTCCCAACCTTTTCTACAGGGACCACTTTGATTTCTTTGGAGTTCGCAGGGACCACAATGTACAAGAAAAAACAGAATCCATCCAAAAATAAACTTTAATCAAAAACTCAAGTTATATTGAGAGCATTAACAATGATTATTTTTGTAGGAATTATGATTTCAAATGTGATTGAATTCATTGATCTAAGTTTTATGAAGCCTAATGTTTTCTTGTATGTTTGCCCCTTTGGCAACATTTTCGTCCTCCACAAGTGCTTTAAATAATGTGAACGCAGAATAATTGTTCTCCCCAATTTTTCCTAACCATAACTGAACTTTGCAAATGAAGGTACGAAATTCGAAATCATTTGCGGACGATATTTTTACTCCTGCAGACCACTGGTTGGGAACCACTGGTGTAGAAGGATTGCTTGATAAGCCAGGTTTCCAGTTGGTGTTTAAAAATGTTAAGGCTTGATGCGTTGGAGATGCTTCTTGGAATTCTGTTATACAGGGTTACAGGAAAAGTCGTGCTAGATCCGTTAAGGGCGTGGAGTACCCATCATTCCTGACATATTTCACTATGAAACACCCTACCCTAAACTAAACCCTTTTCGAGATATTCGACTTTTAATTTTTTTATTGAAAATTGCCGATTTTTAGGCAATTAAATTTATTTTTGGTTGTTTTGTGTATCTTATTATTATTATTATTGCATTTTTACATGTGTAATTAGATGCTTTAGGACGTCAATCATTAAAATAGTGCATAAGTTAATTGAATAGACCGTAGTAGACAAGTGAAAGTTAAGAAATAAAAAAAAAATTAGAAAGTTTATTTTTCTCTAAGGGATATCTAAAAAAAATATTATGGCAATTCTTCGGCAGATGTTTTTAAAAATATCTACGTTTCATCAGCTATCTAACGAGGTATAACAATCTAGGGTTTGTATTACATTTCGTGGAAAAAAAGTAGTTGGGACGCTCCAGGTAGCAGTTCTAACGGTCCCGCGCCTATTGTCCTTCAAGTTCAGACACACCGTGAGAGCGAGACAAGTGACGATTTATGTAGGTATGAATGAAAGAAAAAATGTGTAGAGACCGGTTAGGGCTGGGAATACAACAGGGGGTATTGTTTTGGTTGTCAGTCTGCTTTTGTGCTTCGTACATAGTAGATGTGATATCGTTTTGCTCTTTTTCTCGACTTGGCTGTGATTCTGGACTATTTCTTCTGATTTGTGACTACTATACTTGTTAACCGGACTCTGATTTGTACCTGTGATACGGAAGTGTTGAAGATGACGTCCTACACACCTGAGGAATATGCTGATATGCTTATTTGTTACGGATACTGCGATTGTGTATCTGCGCAAGCTCGCAACGAATACGTAACTCGCTACCCCGGTCGTCGAGTGCCGGATGTGGCCGTTTTTGACAGAGTTTATCGAAGACTTCGAGAATCTGGCTCTGTTTTGAGACGTAATACAGACATGGGTAGACCACGAATTGACGACGAAGAACAGGACAATGAGATAGTGCAACGCTTTCGAGCGGATCCGACTACTTCCACTAATATTGTTGCCCGTGATCTGGGACTTTCGCAATGGAGAGTGTGGTTTACAGTGCATACTGCTGGCCTATACCCATACCATTACACGCCGGTACACGTTATTGAAGAAGGAGACCCCGCGAGAAGATTGGACTTTTGCAGATTTATGCTAAATGCTGACGTAGAAGACCCAGATTTTCTAAGAAATATCTTGTGGACGGATGAGTCCAAATTTGATAAAGATGGCATAACTAACTATCACAACGCCCATTACTGGGCCCCAAAAGCACTAAGGAATCCCAATAAGAAAAGAGTGAAGGGGTCCCAACGAAGATTCAGCGTGAATGTGTGGATGGGCATTATCTCCAATCATTTGATTGGACCTTACTTTCTACCGGATAATTTAAATGGGGAAAGCTACGAAAATTTCCTGAGAGCAGACTTGAGTGATTTGCTGGATGATCTGCCACTCAACCTGATCAGGGACATGTGGTTCCAACACGATGGCTGCCCTGCCCATTTCAGGAGAAGTGTCAGAGACTGGCTGGACACAAATTATCCAAACAAATGGATAGGACGAGGTGGGCCGTTGCCATGGCCAGCAAGAAGTCCGGACCTAACCCCCATGGATTTTCATGTGTGGGGGTGCATGAAAAGTCTTGTGTACAGCGAGCCGAATCCAGTTTCGTCTGTGGAAGACCTAAGAGAAAGGATTGTGGATGCAGCAAATAAAATGAGGACCACGTTGACCACTGGAGTAGTGAAGACTGGTCTCCGTAGAAGGATGCGACAATGTATCAGAAATAGAGGCGGCCATGTTGAACATGAACTGTAGAATAAGAAAAAGTTGTGTGAAAACCTTTAATAAATGACATTTCATGCTTACCTATTGTTTTACTTTTACTTTTTAGGGCTAAGTATAAATTTTCTTCTCCACTGTCGCCTATAAAACTAATTTTTTTTCAATGCAATTGAATAAAACCCTAGATTATTATACCTCGTTAGATAGCTGATGAAACGTAGATATTTTTAAAAACATCTGCCGAAGAATTGCCATAATATTTTTTTTAGATATCCCTTAGAGAAAAATAAACTTTCTAATTTTTTTTTTATTTCTTAACTTTCACTTGTCTACTACGGTCTATTCAATTAACTTATGCACTATTTTAATGATTGACGTCCTAAAGCATCTAATTACACATGTAAAAATGCAATAATAATAATAATAAGATACACAAAACAACCAAAAATAAATTTAATTGCCTAAAAATCGGCAATTTTCAATAAAAAAATTAAAAGTCGAATATCTCGAAAAGGGTTTAGTTTAGGGTAGGGTGTTTCATAGTGAAATATGTCAGGAATGATGGGTACTCCACGCCCTTAACGGATCTAGCACGACTTTTCCTGTAACCCTGTATATTGCTGGGCCCATGATGTGAGTCAGTTTTTTAGATTTTGTCATTTTGTGTGGGATTGACCCTAGGTGCTCCGCGCGGCGCGTGTTTTGCCTACTAACTTCGCCTTTCTTCTCGTACGAGTGGTTTGTCCCAAGTCCCAAAATATGACTCTTGACAAGTCCCAAAATATGACTGTCAAAACGGAGAGAGCTGTCTAAAGTTAACCCAAGATTTTTTGCTTCGTGAACCTGTTCAACGTGTTCGCCGTGAAAGAACCAGGGTTTGACAGGAATATATGGTTGAATTCCGCCATAATACTTTTCTTTCACAGTTTTAGAAACCTCCCAAGCTTTAGTCTTTAAATAGAACTTTAAACTTTGAAATAGGACCATGACAGAAACGAGATCATGACAGTTTTTTTTTTGAAATATTCTAAAGATACCTGAGTAGCGTGCTTAGCACACGATTTTGCATTCTCATTGCCCGGTATACCCGAGTGACCTAGGGGGGGTCAATTTACTTATTTCTATTATGTCAAAGAGAAGTTGTTGGTAAGATTCAATGGTTTATGGTTTAAGATATTTATTTCTCATAAAATTTAACAATACAATCACTTACTGAGCAACATTGTTTTTTCTAATATTTACATTTTTGTTTGAAGCAGTGAGCACTTATATTTAATACATATTAACCTAAACAATTAAAACATGCTAATAATAATATCATGCTAAAAATAAATTTGGACAATGTTTAGTTGTGTATTGAGCATAATCAAAAATTGTGGGTAGTTTAGACAAATTTCTACCTACTAAAAATCAGATATTATGATGAGGCCGGTTCTACCAACAAAGCGGTGTTGTAGGATAGTAGAGCTCAAGAGTAGTAGAGCTCTTTGTGAAGGGCTCGTCTGGGGAAGTACTACCACCACGCCTTTTTCTGCCGCCAAGCAGCGTTGCTGTGTTTCGGTTTGAAGAGTGTGGTTGCCGGTGTAATTACAGGCACATGAGGCTTAACATCTGTATGCCTCAAGTTGATGGACGCAGGGCAGTGCATCGTAGGGCACGTTCCTATCGTGCGTGACTTACGAGGCAATGCTTTGTTATAGGTGATGGTTACCACTTAACATCAGGTGGGCCATCTGCTTGTTCCATTAGCTCATAGTATAAAAAAAAAAAAAAAAAAAAAATAGTAATTGTTAGCAATTAAAAGTTAAAAGTGCAAGGGGTAAAATTGTTGTTTTTATGTTAACTAATTATATTAGCTTATTTTATTTGTTGTCACAAGTAGTTCATAGATTTAATGCAAACTAGACATATCTTTAATTTTTTTATAATTATTTTATATTTTAATTTAATTCAATTATTAATTTATATAATTAATAATATTAGTAAATTAATATTAGTTTTTTTTTTCTTGATTTTTTTTAAGTACAATATTTCATTCGTTATTTTATTTAGTGATATTTTTTTTGATACTTACTCATTGATAAATAAATATAAATAAATAAATATTTGTTATAAATTGATATCAAAATACTTACATATTTATATCACCATCTAGTGGTAATTTAATGCAACTCTGCTTATGGATCTGTCTATGGATTGTCAATGGTAGACTTTGTTTCTGACTATTATAATCTATGGTATTAAAATAAATGCACACTTGTGAACTGAAATCCATACGTTTTATTAGGTTATGGGCCCAGACACTTATTTTGGCAAAAAAGTAATAGTTATATTGTTAATTCTTTGTGTTTCTGTTATTGAAAATGAGTTCCAACTATCTGGCTAACGTGCCGAAGCTCAAGGGTCGCGAAAATTACGACGATTGGGCATTCGCCGTCGAAAACTTGCTGATACTCGAAGGCGCGAACAAGTATCTGAAGCAAGAAACTGCTGCTTCTGCTGAAGCAGTGGACGCGGCAGACATAAAGGCACGTGCGAAGTTGATTTTGACGATCGATGCATCGTTATTTGTGCACATAAAGCACGCAAAGACCACGAAGCAATTGTGGACAACGCTCAAGACTTTGTTTGACGATTCAGGATTTTCGAGGAGAATTACTTTGCTTCGTCATCTGATATCAATCAGATTGGAAAGTTGTGAAAATATGACGAATTATGTGACGCAAATAGTGGAAACCTCGCAGCGATTATCTGGTACAGGTTTCGAGATCAAAGATGAGTGGGTTGGATCTTTAATGCTAGCTGGATTACCAGAACGTTTCATGCCAATGATTATGGCTATTGAACACTCGGGAATCGATATTACGGCTGATTCAATTAAAACCAAACTATTGGATATGGAATCTATCGACATGAGTGAAACGGAACGTAATACAGCATTAGTTGCAAAAAGTTGGATCAAAAAGAAAAATAATTACGGCAACGCTAGCAAGCATGGTCAGACTTCCCAAACGTCAACGTCAAACTCAAATGTAAACAAAAATACGAAAACAATTACTTGCTATAAATGCAAAGAAACTGGCCATTATCGGAACCAATGTCCTCTTTTACATGAAAAAGCAGATAAGAAGAAACAGTCTAACGCTTTCAGCGTTGTTTTTCTTAGCGGAAACTTCAATAAAAGTGATTGGTACGTGGATTCCGGAGCCAGCATGCATATGACTGCCAACGAAAAATGGATAAAGAATCCGTTGCATTCACGGAATTTACCTGAAATTATTATTGCTAATCAAACAAAAGTTCCTGTTGTTTGTTCGGGAGACGTCGAGTTCACAACAAGTCGTGATTATGAAATAAACGTGAAGAATGTGTTGTGCGTGCCTAGTCTTACGACTAATCTTTTATCAGTCAGTGAATTAATCAAAAATGAAAACAGCGTCTTGTTCGAGCCCAACAAATGCCTTATACGAAATAAATTAGGTGATTTAGTTGCAGAGGCTGCACTGATTGATGGAGTTTACAAGTTGTGTCTAAAAGCAACAGAGAGCTGTCTGCTTACTTCTACAACAGCTGTTGATGGTGACACATGGCACAGGCGACTCGGACATCTTAATAGCAAAGATATGAATAAAATGAAACATGGATTAGTTGAAGGGATGGATTATCCCGACACATTTGTGACCAGTAAATCAAACTGTGAGATTTGTTGTGAAGGAAAACAAGCGAGGTTATCTTTTCCCACGGGTACAAGAGCAACAGCACCACTTCAAATCATTCATTCAGATATTTGTGGTCCAATGGAGTGCAATTCAATTGGCGGTGCCAGATATTTTCTACTGTTCATCGATGATTTTTGTAGAATGACTTTCATCTATTTCCTGAAGGCAAAAAGTGAAGCATTAAGTTATTTCAAGGAATTCAAGTCGATGGTAGAAAATTGTCAAAACAGAAAAATCAAAATCCTTAGAACTGACAATGGGAGTGAATATTGTAGCAACGATTTTGAAAATTTTTTGAAGAGTGCAGGCATACTCCACCAGAAGACTAACTCTTATACACCAGAGCAAAACGGTCTTAGTGAAAGGTCTAATCGAACCATTGTTGAAAGGGCTAGATGCCTACTCTTCGAAGCCAATTTAGAAAAGAAGTTTTGGGCAGAAGCAGCCAATACTTCAGTTTATTTAAAAAATAGATCAGCTGCTTCAGGCCTTGAAAAAACTCCATATGGGATGTGGACCGGAAGAAAGCCAAATTTAGAACATATACGAATATTTGGAAGTCCAGTTATGGCACATGTGCCAAAAGAAAAGAGAACCAAGTGGGACAGAAAATCCAAGAAACACATACTAGTGGGATTTTCGGAAAATGTTAAAGGTTACAGAATTTATGATCCAGTAAAGAATCAAGTAACAACCAGTAGAGATGTTGTGATTCTAGAAAAGAAAAAACAGAACACTGTCACAGTGTCTATAGAAAACACAGATTCAGTGGGGGAGTTAATGGTAGAATCTGTGGCCAAAATGGAACCTCTTAATGAGTCAAGCTCAAGTGAGTTAGAATACCTAGATGTTGAAGATGAAGATGTGCAAACTGAAGCAACTGGACTGCAACAGTCGGAGGATACTGCACAATCTATGGAAATCAATGATGAGAGGCAAAAGCGACAGAGGAAGCAACCAGAGAGGTATGGATATGCCAATATATGCACAAGCTATGTAGGAGATGATGAAATGTCTTTTTCAAAAGCTATCAGTGGTCCTGAGAAGCAACAGTGGTTGCAGGCGATGGCAGAAGAATTGCAGTCATTTCAAGACAACGATGTTTGGGAAGTTGTTGATACTCCAGTGAATGTGAGTGTAGTGCGGTGTAGGTGGGTACTAAAAAAGAAACTTAATTGTGACAATTCAGTGAGATATCGTGCGCGATTAGTAGCTAAAGGTTACACACAGAAAGCTGGTGTGGACTATCAAGAAACCTTCTCTCCAGTTATCAGACATTCAACTTTGAGATTATTATTAGCTTTGAGTGTACAGCAAGATATGGACATTACTCACTTAGATGTCACAACAGCCTTTCTTAATGGTCACCTCAAAGAGAGCATTTTTATGCATTTACCAGAAGGTTTTCCTGTCACTAATTCAAATAAAGTGTTAAAATTAAAAAAGGCTGTTTATGGCTTGAAACAGTCATCACTTGTTTGGTATCAAAGAGTAGAGGAAACATTGTGTATTTTAGGATTTAGTAAAAGTAAAATAGAACCTTGTGTTTTTATGAAAAATCATAGTAATGATAAGAAAACTATTGTTGGTATTTATGTTGATGATTTCCTGATATTTTCAAACTGTAAGTCTGAAAGTGATAGTCTAATAGAGGCTTTGAGTCAACAATTTAAAATAAAGAATCTGGGTCAAGTCAAGCAATATTTAGGAATGAGAGTTAATGTTGAGAGAAATTCAAATGTAATTACTATAGATCAGCAGCATTATATTGAGCAATTGTTAGAAAAATTTGATATGTCTGACTGTAATACAGCTGAAACTCCTATTGAGTGTAAATTAAATATTGAAAAGTCAAACATGTGTGATGAGAATTTACCTTATCAAAAATTGATTGGCAGCTTGATGTATTTAGCTGTAATGACTCGACCAGATATAGCTTATCCAGTAAGTTACTTAAGTCAATTTAACAATTCCTATTCACACATTCACTGGAATTATGTGAAAAGAATTTTGAAGTATTTGTTAAAGACAAAAGACTATTGTTTAAAATACTCTAAAGGAAAAGCAGAATTACAAGGCTTTGTAGATGCCGATTGGGCAAGTGACGCTATAGATAGGCGGTCATACACAGGATTTTGCTTTATGAAATCTGGTTCTGCTGTTTCTTGGGAGAGTAAGAAACAACGAACAGTAGCTTTAAGTAGTTATGAAGCGGAATACATGGCGCTGTCAGAGGCTTGCCGCGAAGTCATTTATTTACAAAATTTAGAGTCAGAAATAACAGGGTTTTGTGGTAAAATTGTACTATACAATGATAGTCAGAGTGCATTGAAGCTAGCAAATAATCATCAGTCTCACAAACGTTCTAAACACATTGATGTGCGTTATAATTTTATTAGAGAGACAATTAATAATGATATTGTTGAAACAAAGTATTTGCCAACTAACGAAATGCCCGCTGACTTATTGACCAAGGGTTTGCCTGGGTTAAAACATTATAAGTTTATGGAATTACTTGGTATTGTCAAAAAGTAATCTATTTTTATCATGTACTAGTGTTTTCTTTTTTTACAGAGAGTTTGTTATTTTCTTGTTTGTTTTAGTAGAGAATTTGTTATTTTGATATAGTGGGGGTGTTATAAATTGATATCAAAATACTTACATATTTATATCACCATCTAGTGGTAATTTAATGCAACTCTGCTTATGGATCTGTCTATGGATTGTCAATGGTAGACTTTGTTTCTGACTATTATAATCTATGGTATTAAAATAAATGCACACTTGTGAACTGAAATCCATACGTTTTATTAATATTGACTTAAAATTCTTTGTGCATGTTATTTCCTTATGTATTTCTGCTCTTTTGGTAAAAGTTATTTGGCAATGAATAGGTTTATTTTCGCTAATAATCTTTGGCTAATATTTTTCTAATAAAAATAATAATAATAAATGTATTGTGCGTATAGTTTGTGTAACATTGAACATATTTGATTCATTGTATTGAGTTTTTGTCCATGGTAAAAAATTGTAGTTCTATTATTTTAGGTACACCTTTTATAAATTTTATGCTAATATTTTCTTCACCTTGGCCTTGGCGAGCATGCAACTCTTCTTTAAGAGTAGTCATGTGCTTTTGTTGTTGCGGAGTTTTATCTGAGAAGATACTGGCATTTTTAGTATCTACCTTCATTCTATTACGGAGAACATCTTTTGCACACTCAGCAGATACTAGGGAAGCTTTCAGCGATCTAGAACTTCCGGGCTTATACTTTCCCAGTCGGATACAGTTGGTGGGCTCCGGGCAGTCTGGAGATGCCATTCGTATGACTTTGGTCGCTTCTGTTAAGTCGTATGATATTCTTTCATTGGAGGAAGTTGACTTTGACTCGGGTATACCAGTAATAATTATATTTCTTTCTCTAGTACATCTTTCTCGCAATTCGGCGATGAATTCTTCACACTGCGAAGTAGTTGATGGAACCTGCTTGGTTGTCACTTTTAGTGTTTCGATGTCGTTTTCTATCGATGAAATTTTCAATTCTGTGTTGCTACAGCATGTTTTCATACTCGCTATTTCCAATTTCAACTTATTTTGTTCCACTACTATACTGTCAGTTTTTTGCTCTATACCTTGAATCTGTTGTTTAATTGATGTAATATCTGCTGCTATTTTGGACATATTTTTATTTTGCTCACTTGTGAAGTCGCGAAGAACAGAGAGTATGTCTGCGCGAAAGTCTGCAAGTTCATTTTTAAATGTACTGAGATCATCTGGTTGTTTCCTCTTCAGTTTTGGAATTGGAAATCCATCTTGTCCAGTACGGTAGTAAGGTGGCATTTGATCTTCACTACCACTAGGTGTTCCAGGTGGGCTGCGTCTGACATTCATTGTGGACACTATCGATGGTTAGGGAAGTTTCACTTTAACGGCCGATTAACTGTTTGATTACTCCGGCTCACAGGGGTGAGGGCTGGTGGGGTAGACTAGAGTCCGACTAGAGAACGACATAAAGCACACTCGATACACTTTTGAATTGTAGTTTTGTTCTTTAGGTGTTAAGATTGATATTTCTTTGGCGTATTTATTTTTATTTTCTTGAGTAATGTTGACACGTCTGTTCAGTGCGCTCACTGCGTCGCGAAATGTCATCATTAACCCATATTATTGATTCATTTTCTGACATTTTGGGAAGCAACATAGCTTTTTCATTTTATTTGTTTTTCTAGTGTTATTTTCAGTTGTGTTGTGTAATTTCGGTGGTATTTTAACCAACATTACTTGAGGTCTTGGCACAAAGTGTTAAACATTTTGAATGAAAGTGTATTATGTGATGTCCTGATTTGACCGAAAATGTTTCCAATGTTTTGAAGAAAACCGCCACCATTTTCTTCAAAACAAATGACGGCCGACTTGACTATAGACTGACTTGACTAAAAAGTATTCAATACAAATCACTTGACACTGGCAAGATTGTCTGTCGAATGACAGACAGGAGCCATAAATTGAGAGAAGGAAGGAGTTTATTGATCGAGTGAGCGAAGCGAACGAAGATCTTAGTTTCAACTTGGGCGATTTGGCATTTTATGTATGTATGTATGTATGTATGTATGTATGTATGTTTGTCTGGCGATAACTTTAGAACCGTTGATCCGATCTGCATGAAATTTGATATGTCGATAGCTTGTACTTGAGAAATTTACTGGTAAGTATATGAGTAAAATCGGATGAAGAGTTTTTGAGATATGGGGTTTTTTAAGAGGGCAAAAATAAAAAAAGTTACATAAAAAAATCAAGTTACATGTCATATGACAGGGCTTTGTTTGGACATTCCAAAACAATTTTTACTTTTTTTTTGGGACGCTCGGTTTTTGGGATAAAATTTAAAAAGTTAAATTAAGATAACCAGCGATCCAAGAGCTCCCATCTCTAAGAGTTTCGTTGACATCAAGGTTTTTCTACTGGTCGGCCAGTTCCTTTGATTTTGCTTATTTTTTTTTCTTGAAATAAATTAAGGAGGTACTCAGTTCTCATAAAATGGTGACGACGACCAGGTCTGATGATGGAGCCAAGGTCTGTTCAACGGAACTCTTCAATAAATAGGCCAATAGAGTTGAAACTTGGTAACCATACCATGTTAGTAAGCGGTAGTCAGAAAAAAGGCCAAAGATAATGTTTGGACTTGCCTCTGACTACTACCGACTCAAAGTTTGGATGCGTTCATCGGGTCGCATCACGAGATCTCAGTTCGGGGCGAACTACTAGTTATTATTGTATACCTTTTTTAGTGGGAAGCAGATTCTAGCTTGTTGGAAATTATATTCATTAACAGACTATGTCATTTGGTCCGCATTGTCACCATATCGACCTTTTAATTCCACCCAGTCCACACTTAAAAGGGAGTTTTAACAGTTTGACCGAGATAAGTTTCTTACTATTGTTTCCTCACGTCTTTGGGGGCCTATGTATCTAATGCGCGTAACCTAAGCGACCACCTTGCAATCCAAGGAGAGACTCCTTGGATTGCAAGGTGGTCGCTTAGGTTGGTAACAAGGGTTGCCGAATTGCTGTAAGGACGTCAGGGAGTAAGTTTGTATAGATATGGTCAATGCTCCTAGCACTGTGTAATGTTAGACGTGTTGGAAAATCCACTACATTTGACATGCCGTGGATAGACAGCAGGTCTGAAAGTTGTTTTTGGTCGGGTCTGTCGGCGGGGGCTTCACCTATGCAGTTTATGTTGAAGTGTCCGACGATCATGCATTATACATCAAGCTGACTGGTCTTATCAAGCAATACCTCAAAATGTTCTAGAAAGTCTTTTGTACTTACAAGATTCGTTCTGTAAACACATACAATCGTTATTTTGTAGTCAATTAGATCAACCGCAGAGATCTCACAGTATCGTTCTACGGATAATTTAGCATCAATCCATACTTACAAACTTTCGCCTTTATAATATTAGTAGGACTAGTGGTTCGCCCCGAACTGAGATCTCTTGATGCGACCCGACGAACGCACCAAAACGTTGAGCAGGTGGTAGTCAGAGGCAAGTCAAAAAACGTTGTATCTCAAAAACCGAGCATCCCAGAAAAAAAGTAAAAATTGTGTTGGAATGTCCAAACAAAGCAAACAAACTTTCATATGACATGTACCTAACTAGATTTTTTTATGTAACTTTTTTATTTTTACGTTTAAAAAACCCCATATCTTAATAACCCTTCATCCGATTTTACTAATAAACTTACCAGTAAATTTCTCAGGTACAAGCTATTGACTTATCAAATTTCATGCAGATCGGATCAATGGTTCGAAAGTTACGGCCAGACAAACATACATACATACATAAATACATACATACATACATACATACATACAACAAATGCCAAATCGCCCAAGTTGAAACTAAGATCTGCGTTCGCTTCGCTCACTTGATCAATTACTAATTGTCGTCGGTCTTATGTTTTCAGGTAAAAACTAAGCAATAACAAAAATCAAAATCAAAATCAAAACGGTCTTTATTCATTACAATCACAAGGATCACTTTGAAACGTCTTATATACTAGGTGAATCTATCGCCAGTTCCTCGCGACCAAAGCCTAGAAGAACGGGCAAGAAACTAACGGCTTGGTTCCTAGCGTTTTTTGTATGATCCTTTTTACAATTTTATTATGGTACCTACTTAATTGTTTAGTGTTTTTAATGAGTTGGAGCATAGATCAGTCCCAGGCTTTTTTGTCATCTATATAATCAGAAATTTTATAGTAAGCTTTTGTACAAAGTTTTCTTGTTATTATGTTTTTGAATTTGTTAATCGACAACTGGTGAATCTCACTTGGGACTTTGTTAAAGAAGCGTACACATTGTCCTGCAAACGATTTGCTTACTTTAGTGAGCTTTTACTTTAGTGGGAACAGCGAGCTTATCTTTATTTCTAGTGTTAACATTATGATGGTCACTCTTTTTGGCATATAAATTAATATTTTTTCTAACATACATTAAATTTTCGTATATGTACTGACAGGGTAAAGTCATTACATTTATTTCTTTAAACTTATTTCGTAACGATTCTCTGGGACCCATGTTATAAATTGCACGAACAGCCCTCTTCTGCAGCACAAATATGGTGTTAATATCTGCAGCACTCCCCCACAACAAAATGCCGTATGACATAATGCTATGAAAGTAGCTGAAATAGACAAGTCTTGCGGTGTCCACGTCTGTAAGAAGGCGGATCTTTTTGACTGCGTATGCTGCAGAGCTAAGTCTCTTCGACAATTTGCCTATGTGTGGGCCCCATTGAAGCTTATTATCTAAGGTTATGCCTAAAAATACGGTGGTATCCACGAGGTCTATTTTTTCATTTTTGATTTTTACATCAGCATTTATTTGTTGGACATTTGGTAGTACAAAGCGAATGCATTTTGTTTTATTTTCATTAAGTAACAAGTTGTTTACATTAAACCAGTTTACGACTCTAGAGATTGCATTGTTTACATCGTCATAGTTAGTTTGTCGTCTTTTCAATTTGAATAAAAGTGAAGTGTCATCTGCAAACAGTACAATCTCGTGATCATCTACTACTTGAGGTAGATCATTAATGTAAATTAAAAACAAAAATGGCCCTAATATAGAACCTTGTGGTACACCCATTTTTACCACTGACCCCGGAGAGCGCTTTCCATTCACGTCAACACTTTGTATTCTGCCATTTAAGTAAGAAATGAGTAGGTCTAGAGCAACACCTCTAACACCATAGTGGTTCAGTTTTCTGACCAACGTTTCATGGTGCACACAATCGAATGCCTTGGAAAGGTCACAGAAAATGCCTAAGGCGTCTTGCGATTGTTCCCAGGTCTGAAAAATATATGTTATTAACTCAACACCAGCGTCGGTGGTTGAGCGACCCCTTGTAAATCCAAATTGTTTACTGTCAAGAAAGTTATTTATAGTAAAGTGCCTTTGTAACTGATTGAGTATAAGTTTTTCGAAAATTTTACTAAATGTAGGTAGTACTGATATCGGGCGAAAGTTACTGGGGTCAATTGTGAGAACTTGTCAATTTTATTAATACGTGCATTGTTCCGATCTCGATTCCATGGATGGCATGTACATCACATACCTATTTATTATATTATACCTTTTTAGAGGTGTGACACTAAATGCCAGATAATAAACCTGGGGTGCGGGTTCGACACGCTGTACTGGCGTCTGAAAGAGTCCACACAGGCTATCGGGAACTTCATCGAGCTGGACTTCCCTACTGTCACTGCCAAGAAATGTCAAATCATCAAACGCAACAAGCAGCTGCTAGAGAAGATCACCAGTGAAGGTTAGTTCCGCCAGTTATCAGTTCAATAGGAAGGTACTCTTCGCTATCACAAAGCCAACTGTACCACTATCGGCACATTATGGCTCAAGCAGTTTAAGAGCCGATTTCACCATGCTCTGTTAGTTACTAATCAGGGATTAATAGGCCGTTAAATCTAACCTTCGATGACATATTGACATATTTAACGGCCCTTTAATTCTTAGTTAATCTAACAGAGCATGGTGAAATCAGCTCTAAGCTATTCAATTACGATATCCTCGTGAGTGCAAGGGACAGGAGCGTGCTATCATATAAGAAAAGACCAAAACACCCTCTTATAGAATTAATTGATCTCTTAACCACATGGCTAAGAGGTCAATTAATTATCCGGCCACATGGCCACACACCTAGGAGCCCAGTTCCTATGCCAATGTTAGTAATCGCCGACTTCGGTTAGCGCGAGCGAGCCTTCGATCGAGCGAAACCTCGGCAGCGCAGCGCTGCAGTCATCGCAGCGATCATCCGTAGCCGAGTCCGTTCAACATCGATACCCAGGTCCGTAGCGAACGTAGGCGTGAGCGTGGCCGGTCCGTGTCGGCAGATGGCGAAGTGATAATCCGGTCCGGCGACCTGCACGCGGACGGGTACCACCTGGCCGCGTGCGACCTGCGCTGCGTGGCGTCCGTGCGGCGCGCGCTGGCCGGCAGCGCGTGGCGGGCCGGCGCGCCCACGCTGCTGCTGGCCGAGTGCGTGCTGGCGTACCTGCGGCCCGAGCCGGCCGCCGCGCTGCTGGCCGCGCTGGCGCAGGACCACCCCAGCGCCGCGCTGCTGCTGTACGACCAGTGCAACCTCGGCGACCGCTTCGGCGAGGTGCTCGTGCGCAACCTCGGCGCGCGCGGCTGCGGCGTGTGCGGCGCGGCGGCCGGCGCGGGCGGCGCGGCGCACGGCCCGCCCGCGGCGCGCGCGCAGCGCCTGCTGGCGGCCGGCTGGACGCGCGCGCGCGCCTGGGACATGACGCAGGCGTGGCGCGCGCTGCCGGCGGCGGAGCGCGCGCGCGTGGAGCGCCTGGAGATGCTGGACGAGGCGGAGCTGCTGCACCAGCTGAACGCGCACTACGTGCTGGCCGTGGCCTCGCGCTCCGACCTGTTCGCGGACATCGAGCTCGAGCCGGAGCGCGAGCCGGAGCCCGCCGGCGCCGAGTAGCCGCCGCCGCCGCCGCTCGGCTCCGGTCCACGCTTCGTCCCTCGTCCGCCGGTTCTCATCCGCGTCATTCGGTACGATGGGTGGCGTGCATGACGAGGCGGGTTTTCCGGTGCCGATTTTGGTCGACCGAACCCGTCCGTGGTGCCGACTCTATTGCGAGTATTGAAACGTCACGATCCACGGTGGTATACCTGATACGTAGATCCTTCCCAGAAAATGCTGTTCTTATTTGATCGATCGATTGTTTTTATTCTTGCTTGTACCATAAATGAAACGGTACCGTGCCCCCTCGGACGGCGCGGGCGGCCCGGCGGCGGTAGGCGGCGGTAGGCGTCGGTACCGTCTGGCGGCGGTAGGCGTCGGTACCGGGATAGGAAGCCGGCTCGTTATGCACCCACAGGTAGGATAAGTCCTCGATGACGCGAACGCGAGTCGACATTATGTTATGCGTCCAATGGACTTCTTTGTATTATATTATTATTTCGATCGATTTATGTCACTATCTATTACATATTATGTAAGTGTTAAACATTTATTTATGATAATAAATTCTAAAATAATGCAATATGTCGTACCTACCTAGTTCACATTTTACAAAATCTTGTGAAACCCGACGAATAGAGTGTTTCGATTGCAGAATTATACCTGGTTGATCACGATTTCCAGGAATGAAATACCGATCACGAAGAAGCCGGTCATATTACAGGCACATAAGACTGCAGTGACCTGCATGCAGGGATCGTTCCTATGTGCGTGGCGTGCGAGGCAATGCTTTATTATAGGTGATGGTGATGGTTACCACCGATGGATACCGATGTTTTTGGCTCAACCACAAACATTTATTTATTTTTGTTGATCGAGTGGGCGAAGTGAACGAAGATCTTACAATCAACTTGGGCGATTTGGCATTATATGTAAGTACTAGTGGCTTCCCGCGGCTTCGCACGCGTTAAAGTGGTGAGACGTGATTGAGCCACAAACATCCAAACATCGTAACTTTCGCATTGATTTGTATATTATTAGGGTAGGATTTTAAATACCTACTTAGGTATAAGATATACTTATAGTCGTAGATTACCTATATTAGGTAGGTAGGTATAGGTACTCAGCTTAGCACAAACATGACAAATACAACAAAGACAACCTTACACGGTAAATATGTACTTATTTGTTCCTAGTTTCTACCCCAAAAACAAACGAAACGAAACAGCTTCACGACTTTGATCCCCAGGCACGGTAGATACCCTCAGATCTCTTCGAACCAACTCAAGATTCCCGTTTTTAGAATGTCCCTTACAAACATTGACGCCTCGTTGTCTCCTTTTACTCAAGCGCAACGAAGGAGGGTAACGTTTTAAGGGTTGTTTTCGAAAATCAAACTTCTTTTTGTTATTTATCCACAGAACACATTTTCTTTTAGTTTGAAGTTAATAACACTACGCGTTAAAAATCTTCATAATAATAATTCATAATTCATTTATTGCGAAAATGGGTACAAGTTAAACATGTCAATTTAAATTCATACAAAACTTGAAACTTTGGCAGTCTTTTGCACCCTTAGTTTTAAAATATTGAAAACGTGATTTTAAATTATTTATTGTGGAGTATATTTACTTCAAGTTTGAAATCGCACTATGCGTTAAAAATCTCCAATACTAACTTTTACAGGCATTTTCACCCTTTGCAGGGGTAATTATCAAAAGTTAAAAGCGTCATTATTAATTATTTATTTCTTAGTATATTTACCTCAAGTTTTAAGTCAATCGCACCACGCGTTAAAAAACTCCCATACAAACTTTGAAATCCCATACAAATTGAAAAATGCATTTCCTATTTTTTTGGCTTGAAGTATATGTACTCCAAGTTTCAAGTTTGTAGGTTCAAGGAATAACATTTTTCATACAAACGTTTTCATCCCTTTTTACACCCTTAGGGGTTGAATTTCCAAAAATCCCTTCTTGGTACACGTCTACGACATAAGACCTATTTACACTTCAAATTTCAAGTCTCTAGGGCTAGCGGTAAAAAAACTCCCATACAAACTTTGACATCTCTTTACACACTAATTAAGGGTAGTTTTAAAAAACTAAAATGCCTTTCCTAATTTTTAGCCTTGGAGTACATCTACTTCAAGTTTCAAGTTTGTAGATTCAAGGAATACAATTTTTCATACCAACGTTTTCAACCCTTTTTACACCCTTAGGGGTTGAATTTCCAAAAATCCCTTCTTAGTACACCTCTACAATACAATACAATACAATACAATACAATAATCATTTATTTGCGAAACACAGGTTATAAAAAGGTGACAAATATAATTTAAGTAAGTTCAGCCATGTTCAACTTAAAAGCATGCAAAAATATATTTCATAATTAACGATGCAAAAAATTTTACAATGCAACAGCTTTAAAATGTCAACATAATTATCATAATTTATAATCAATAAAATGTTTCCTACTCGAATTCGTCAATCAGAAATTCTTTAATACTATAATATGCTTTTCCTATTAAAAACTTATTCAACCTATTTTTATATATATTTATTGTAGTAGCATCTATTATAGAACTAGGTAATTTATTATAGATGCGAGGAGCCATGCAGAAGATACTATTATTTAACATAGCAGTTTTACTAGGAGGACAACAGATTTTAGTAGTTAATCTGTTGCTTCTAAAAGATTTAAAGAGATACATATTAGTTCTCACAAATAAAGAAACCTCGTAAATATACATGGAGGGCAATGTAAGAATATTTAGTTCCTGAAAGTGCTGTTTACAACTGTCAGTTTGTTTTAGCCTACGAATTGCTCTAACACACCTCTTTTGGGCCCTAAAAACGGATTCCTTCTCACTTGAATTTCCCCAGAACAATACACCATACCTGAGAATAGACGACACATAACCATGATAAGCTGTAACGACCGTTGACGTGTTTGCAACTTTGGACAGCATATACAGCGCATATGAAAACTGATATAACCTGGAACATAGACTTTCACTATGAGCTTTCCAGGTTAAGGTGCAGTCAATATTTAGTCCCAAGAACTTAGTTACATCTACATGTTCAATTTTATGTCCGGAATAATTTACGTCAATGTTACTAATTCTAATTGCTCTATTTCTAAAAATTGTGAAGTAAGTTTTTGTCAAATTTATTTGCAAATTGTTGGTATGTAACCATTGAATAATATCATTAAGTGTATTGTTGATGTCATTTTCCAAAACTTGTCTGTCTTTACCCACAAATAAAACTGTGCTATCGTCGGCAAACATTACAGTTTGATGTTTAGCAATTATTGGAAGCTCGTTTATATAAATGATGAAAAGTAGAGGACCCAGAACACTTCCCTGCGGGACTCCCACAGTTACTGACTTAGGTGTAGATATAAAGTTACATTCCATCTTTGATTTCAAACATAACCTTGTTATTTGCGTTGACTGTTTACGGCCAGAAAGATAAGACTCTAGAAGTTTTAAAATGTTTCCCCTCACTCCATAAGCATCAAGCTTTTTTATAAGTATGTCGTGACTAACATTGTCAAAAGCTTTTGTTAAGTCCATATAAAGGGCACATGCTGTAGTATTAGTGTCTATATTATTCATAACAGTGTGCAGAAAATTATAGATTGCCAGATTGATCGACTTGTTTTTCCTAAAGCCTGTCTGTTCTTTTGCAAATAAATCTTTACTTTCGAAGAATGAATAAAGACTGTTGTACACCACTTTTTCAAATATTTTTGACATTACTGGTACCAATGCAATCGGGCGATAGCATGCCATATCTTGTCTATCTCTTTTTTTGAAAAGAGGTTTAACAATGGTCATTTTCAGTTTGTCTGGGAATACACCGTGTAAGATGCATAAATTTATAAGATGACTTAGAACACTCGATATGTTAAAAGAAACTAGTTTTAAAATCTTGGTTGAAATGTCATCATAACCCGTGCTATTTGTATTCTTGAGACCTCCAATTATGTTATGTATATCAAGTGGAATAGTTGGCGACATAAAAACAGAACCGTGTTTTTTGAATGAGCTCAGGGGAATAAACTGGTTACCAATGTTTTTAGATACTTGCTCGATAAAAAAGTCGTTAAACGCGTTGGCAATGTCAAGGGGATCAGACACTATTCTACCATTCACATTTATTTGCTGCATTTCTTCTCTTGGAGCATTGTGTTTAGTGGCATTAATTATATGCCAGGTAGCTTTGCTTTTACTATCCGCAGAGTGTATAAAATGGTCATTTTGCGATTTTTGAGTCAACCTGATAATCCTATTTAACCTGGACGATAATGATGTGAAATTATTTCTATCATGTTGCGCACGACTTGAGCGATACTTCCATAGCAATTGCCGCTTACGTTTGCAACATTTTTTTATTCCTTGTGTGATCCATTTTGGTCGTTTGTGCATGGTTATTTTAATTCGAATTATTGGAAAGCATAAATAATAGAATAAAGTAAATAAATCATAGAAAATGTCAAAAGCAGCATCAGGATTTTCACAATTAAAAACATCACTAAATGACAATGAGCCAATGCATTGTTTAAATTTATCAATATTATCCTTACTATAGTCGCGTCTTTTGATATACCAGTGGCTGAGCGCGTAGCTTCGTTTGACCGGAAACGTTAGTACCTGTGCTGTGTGATCAGATAGAGCAAGTTCAAATATTCTACAGTCACTACCTTTAATATTTAAAATAAAATTGTCAAGACATTTACCTGACTTGGGTCGAGTGGGTTCATTCAAGGCTAATTTTAAATGAAATGACATCAAAATATCTATAAAGGATTTAGTCTCCTTTGACGGCTTCAATGTATCTATATTAAAGTCACCACAGATAACTATTTTCTTCTTTCCACAAGCATATCTACATAGAATACGGTCAAGCCGTGTATAAAAGAGTTCAATCTCCTCGACAATCACCCTTGGTGGCCGATAAATGCATATTATGTATATACCATGGTCTAAAAGCTCAATGCTAGAACACTCTATAATACTCTCCATACTAAAACTTACTATTTCCTCAATTTCTTTATATCTATGTGTATTGCGAACCAAAATACATGATCCCCCATGTCTATTCTTGCGCGAAAACGAAGATCCAAGTGTGTAGTTGGGTATACTTAGAAGTTTAGTGTCACTACAAATCATATTGTGCTCCGTAACACATAAAACGTCAATACCATTGTTATCCATGTCAAACGACTCTAAAGGTACTGCCAATAAATCAGATTTAGATAAGAGACCATTAATGTTTTGATGAACTATACGGATTTTATTATACACGAAAAAGCTGATTTTTGCCTGCTACAGATGGTGTTTGTTCAGTTTCCTGAAATTGTTCTATGTCAGTTTGGGTACCTTTGTCCACAAAGGTGGTGGTGTTTTGCTCCGGATATTTGAGTGTCCTCTGATAGTCATCAAATTTAATCTTGTAATCCACGCGTAAAAGCTCTTTCAAGATCATTTGGCATTTATAGAGCCCCAATGAGGTATATCTAGGTACATGAGAAAACATCATATCGACAAAACTTACATTACTAAACATCGAGCATAAAAATCTTAATTCATAATTTAATTTATTTTCATTTAAAAACATATTGTACGGTATTTTTGAGATTATGACATTGGTATGCGAAGTATTTTTAAAAAAGTCCCGAATAAGAAATTGGAAGTCTGTAGGATTTCTTTCATGCATCCCTCCTAAGACAATAAGAAAGTCTTTCCTAGATAGCCTCGATATTTCATTGCTCTCTGTCAACAAAATTTCTTGCATAGTTGCTCCTGATTTCCAATAGCAGCTGACAAAAAATTCTTCGCCGACTAGTTTTTGAAAATTACTCTGAAAATGACGACCTTGATCGTCAGCTATTACTACTATTCTTCGCCTTTTGATCAGCGGTGCTAGATTTTCGTAGCTTTTTTTGGAAACTGTAGTTGGTGGGGTCTCACTGGTCCCAGTAGCAATTATAGGTGGTGTTACAGTTTCAATCAGTTTTTCAGCTTGTTTGGAATCCTTCGTTGTTGCAGACACTGGTGGTATCTCAGCCTGCACACAGTGCTTTTCAGGTGGCATAGAGGGCTCATCATCACCTACCGTCTGCGTATCAGATAGTGACGGTAACAGCTGTGCTGGTTGGGGCGTACTTGACTTTTCAATTGTACTCCTAGGAAGCTGATGATTTTGTATCGGAGTACTTAAAAATGTATGATTTTTCTTTTTCCGTCCAGATAGAGGTGTCGTACTTTTCCGAACCGGGATGGTGCTTATCTTTTTGTATGTTTCAACCAATTTCAGGTTTTTTTGGAGCTCGGACTTTAAAACAGAGATTTCACTGTGGAGGTTTTCAATTTCATTATGGGCGTTTGATAGTTCGGTGCTCATTGATACTATTGTTTCATTTAGCTCCATAATACTCTCACTACGGTTAATTGATGTATTTGGTAAACTCATAATTGTTGTATCAAATATTGATGAGTTTTCACTGTCAGATTCGCTTTTTAGTGATGCCGTTTGGCGTTTTCTGCGAACAGTAATGTTATCTGTCTCCATTTTTCCGACTTTGTTCCCAATTAAATATAGGTAAAATGTCGAATGTTGAAGTTTGTAATTCCAAATTCAAACTTTAATCAACAAAAATAAATAAAAAAATAACAAAAAGTAAAATTGAGTATCCCGGGCTTGAACTGGCGGTCGACGGCGTGTAAGGCGGGTGTAGGGACTACTATACCAATAGCGCTCACAACATCATTGACGAAAATAGGCAACAACTGTTATTTATGTTGTGCATTAATCGTAAAAGCGAAGTTCATGCGGGTCCAAAGGTCAGTTTTGAATGTGGAGAACAAAGCGTCTTTGTTTGTTTCTTTAACGGTGCGGTTTGACCAAATATTTAAAAATTTACTCACTTTTCGAGTTTATTTCTTTTGTCTTGTAATACTTTTCTTCATATACAATAGTTTTTTCGGTTGTTGTGTATTTATTTAATAGAAACTGCACGTATTTATTTAGATTTCATTCATTTTCACATTTGATTAATTATATCCTTATTCCTTGGTATTATTTTTTCACAAACAATATATGATATGATTTTTTATGCACTTCACGTAAATTAGTTTCCAAATTGGGCGAAAACTCGATTTATATATTTTATTTTAAATTTTGTTTACGGAGCCGATGTTTACATGATGGTAGCGCCATCTAATCTCTACGCCATAAGACCTATGTACTCCTCAAATTTCAAGTCAAGGACCAGCGGTCAAAAAACTCCCATAAAAACTTTTACATCCCTTTGCACACTTATTAAGGGTAGTTTAAAAAAACAAAAAATGCCTTTCCTATTTTTTTGCCTTGAAGTATATGTACTCCAAGTTTCAAGTTTGTAGGTTCAAGGAATACTATTTTTCATACAAATGTTTTCATCCCTCTTTACACCCTTAGGGGTTGAATTTCCAAAAACCCCTTCTTAGTACACCTCTACGCTATAAGACCTATGTACTCTTCAAATTTCAAGTCTCTAGGACTAGCGGTCAAAAAACTCCCATACGAACTTTTACATCCCTTTGCACACTTATTAAGGGTAGTTTTAAAAAACTAAAAATGCATTTCCTATTTTTTTGCTTTGAAGTATATGTACTTCAAGTTTCAAGTTTGTAGGTTCAAAGAATACCATTTTTCATACAAACGTTTTCATCCCTTTTTACACCCTTAGAGGTTGAATTTCCAAAAATCCCTTCTTAGTACACCTCTACGCCATAAGACCTATGTACTCCTCAAATTTCAAGTCTCTAGGATCAGCGGTTTAGGCTGTACGTTGTCTATATGTCAGTCAGTCAGTCAGTCAGTCAGTCAGGACTTTGATTCTTATAGTATTAGAGATGTAAGGGCTTTGTTTAGATATTCCAAAACAATTTTTACTTATTTTCTTGGACGCTCGGTTTTTGAGATACAACAAAAAGGTTAAATTAAAATAACCAGCATTCCAAGAGCTCCCATCTCTAACGGCCGGTTTCTGAAAGCCCGATCGATCAAAACTTATCGCATGTCAAGTCACTTGCTATCTCTATCTAATTCGATGTTATAGCTGAAATGGCGAGTGACTTTTGACATCCGATTGGTTTTGATCGAGCTTTCAGAAACCGGCCGTAAGAGTTTCGTTGACATCAAAGTTTTTCTACTGGTCGGCCAGTTCCTTTGCTTTTTCTTGAAACAAAATAAGGAGGTACTCAGTTCTCATAAAATGGTGACAACAACCAGGTCCGATGATGGAGCCAAGGTCTGTTCAACGGAACTCTTCAATAAATAGGTCAATAGAGTTGAAACTTGGTTTGCAACATGATACGCTTGAACTGCAGGCACGAGGCACAGAAACACCTGTTCACTCGTCGGTGAGGAAACCGCGTTAACTTTAAAGGTCAACGTCACTGATGACCGAGGACGAGGCCCGAGCTCGAGCGGGTGTAGCCACAGCCTCCGCAAAATCATGTTGACAAGGGTATTGAATTTAGTTTTGACTAGCGGCCTGTCCCAGCTTCGCATGGGTGGTCATAAATTTTTTGAACATTTTAGGATAAACTTAGACCGTGGGTTCGAGCCTCGCGTCTACTTTATTTCATACATTTGCACGCGCTTCTCCTTGAGTGAGTGAAATCGCAACCCGCGCGTGACCCGTGGACCCGTTAACATTTTTAATTTCGTCATATCTTTTGAATGGAACGTCCGATTTGAAAAATTTAAGAAGTAATCTATAGGTATTGAAACCGTCTTAATTATGAAATGATTTATTTGGATAAGGATTAATACCAAGGTACAAATAAAGACCCTTTTCTAGCGGAGGCATTTCAATTAATTTTTTATAATAAAAGAACACTTATTGTGACATAACTATAATAGTTAGACATATGCTGTCGCGACATTTTTTGTAGATGATGACGTGTTCTACAAAATCGTAGTACATTATTTTGTTCTATCTTCAATAGTTTTCGCAGCGCACGCGATGTAAGTTTTTTGTTTTCCACCTTGGGTTACATTATTGAAGTTTTAGTAAGGATCCCTGATTTTTTTGAAAATATAATATAGCCTATGTTACTCAGGGATAATGTAGCATTCTAATGGTGAAAAAATTTTTGAAATCGGACCAGTAGTTTTTGAGCCTATTCGTTACATACAAAAATACAAATGTTACCTCTTTATAATATGAGTGTAGATTAAGTTTACTTATGGGCACTTTTAATATTTATACTTCCTTACATTTTTATTACTAACTAATTTTCTTTACTTTTGACTTTGTACAAGCGATGCTCTCTCCCGCGCTATTTATCTCCAGGGTCCTCACAGGGTCAAATGGCTCTGCTCAAGGGTACCGGCAGAATAACAGCGCTGAGCCGCCAAGGGCGGTGAAGTATAATGCTGAGCTGGAACCGATTTGCTGCAGTAGCACACATATCTTTAAGTTATTTTATTTTTGTTAATTCACTCCATTTGTTATCTGTCCATTTATTTTTGTTATTACAACTATATTTGTATAAATTTAGACTACTAAAGGTAGGTAGGTAACGAGAGGGGAATGGTATTACGAAAAGACTTGTTTGAATTTATGTAGTGAGCTGATTTTATTAGAAAACAAAAATTTTGCCTAACCTAAATCTCAAAACGCAACGATAGCGCGTTCCAGAAACCGTACACTTTTAGTCGCGCCATCTAGTTGTTATAATCGAATTAATTACGCAAACGAGCATTAACATAACGCCCGCCAAGGACCTAGTAATGGGTCCTTAACTCTAACTAAGATAACATTTACTTATGGACTACAAACCTAATGGCTGTTACAACTATTTAACGCTGACATGTCTACTACTGACATGAAATAAACATTAACTTTTACATAACCTTTAACCTTGACTTTAATTTTATCTTTTACCACTTTACTATTTTAGCTTAATTTTACACATGTATTTGTACTCCTATTTTTAACACTTACTTCTACTTATTCTTTATCTATTGGCAACACACACAATTTTGATTTTGGCCTTTTAATTACATTTTTTGTAGTTCGCAATGTAACCACGCGGGTTAAACCATCTGAACCGTGGTGCTTTTCAACTACACGACCAAGCAACCAGCGACCAGGCGGTTGATCATCTTCCTTGATGAGGACTACATCATCTACACGTGGCTCTGGAACTTGATCTGTCCATTTATAACGATGGACAAGACTCGTAAGATAGTCCTGAGACCATCGACGCCAGAAACTTTGGAACATTTTTTGAACTAATTGCCATCGTGACAATGAACTAATATTTGAACTCTCGAAATCTACACCTGGCAAGGATACCAGAGGTTCTCCTACTAAAAAACGACCTGGCGTCAGTGGAAGTGGATCACCTGGTTCGGTACTATTCATTACGGTAAGAGGTTGCTTTGGGTCGCCTATACCTCGAATGCTGATCTGTATGATTGGAGCTGCACGTGTCTTTGCGGACAATAAATAAGTTTGAATTGTTTGAATCTCTCCATTTGATCTACATACCCGAAGATATTTTATAACAGCGGAAGCCAACTCGGAAGAGTCACCAAACCCGTGCAGTTCATCATTGATATCATCTGCTCTCATCCCTAGCCATCGAGGGATTTTCACTGTGGTAAGTTGTGGCAATTCTGTATGGTAAGTACTCGATTTTTCTAATATTTTTGTGGATACCGCTTCATCCCATCCAATACTTGATAACCATAACCTTTGTTTGAACATATTTTTTGGGAATATTACCGCTTTCCATATACATCCTAACGGATCGAATATTCTCGCTTTGTCTGATGTAATTTTTATTTTTGTTACAGGTGCCGATGGAGGAGGAAGCTGCTTCGTGTACTGGAAGATGTCTTCACTTCGATTCCAGGTAAGATCTAATAATATTTTTATTGGTTCATCTAATTTCCTTTCTATGTTGTCCTCATTTGATCTGTCATTTTCATATTTTTGTCCTTTTATTTCTTTGTTCTGTTTGTCCTTTCTCTCTATTTTGTACTTTATTGTGTCCTCATGTGTGTTTTTCTGTTTCAGGTGTTCCTGGTTGTTGTTGTCCCATAGTTGTACTTTGAAGCCACCTTTGACTAATAATTCTGCTATTTGTTTGTACAAGTGCGCTCTCTCTACGACAGACCTTTCTACTACTGCCGGATGTTCTTTTTCTTCATCATACGCGACTTGATGCAATGCTCGCGAGGCTAAGTATGGCGCTGAATATGTTCTAGATCTTACCGTCAGTAACTCATAATCTTGTATTTCTTTTCCAGGATCTGTTTCTTCATCGTTCTTGACTACTGCATGATGTGGTAAGTTTACAACTTCATTTTTTCTATTATCTATCACAGCTTCTCTTTTAGTTCTCGCTTTAAAGAAAGCTTCACATTTTTGCTCTTTTTCGGTCAGTGGCTTTTTTGAACTTATTTCTTCTTCATCTTCCCAATATCGCTTTAATAATTCATTTTCATTTTCATTGCAAGCGATATGCATGACCGATATCTCATTTTGTGCCGTATTTGTAGGTGTGACAATTCCAGAAAGGATCCAACCTAGACTTGTGCTCTGTGCAACTAGTTTTCTATTAGAACTTTTCTTCATACCTTGTTTCAGGACCTGACTGTAGACGTCTGCACCAAGCAGCATATCGATTTTTCGAGGAGTTGCAAATTGCGGATCTGCTAGCTGTATGGTTCCTATATCTACCCAATCTATGTTCTCAATGCATTTTTCTGGTAGATAAGAGGTGATATGGCTTAACACGTAAGCTTGAACTTCTATTTTGAACTGGGGATCAGTACGTGACTGAATGGTGGTTTGTACTGAATAATTAGCTTTAAGTTTTTTATCGTTACCTAATCCTGAAACCGTTCCATTTGCAGGTATCTTCTTTAAATGTAGCAGTTTAACAGCCGCCTCGGTAATGAAGCAAGCTTGAGATCCCTGGTCCATCAGGGCTCGGACGGTTTGATACTCACCCGTCATTGATTCGGCTTTTATTAAGGCTGTCGGTAATAAAACCTGTTTGGTCATCGGTATATCGCCTGTAGATAGGCATGCTACGACTTGGTTACTCATGGATGAAGTTTCGCTCTCAATTGTGGATTCAGGTTCTGCCTGCTGCTGGGTGACTGGCTTATCTGCATTGAACTCTTCTAGTGTTAGATGGAGCAACGAGTGGTGTCTCCTCTTGCAAATACGACAGACGGTTGGTTTTTTGCAATCATACACGTTATGGTTTCCGCCTAAGCAATTGAAACACATCCTATTCTTGATAACGAACGCTTTCCTCTCACTTACGTCTTGTTTTGAAAACGCCTTGCAGAAACTTAACTTATGGTTCTCTGAACAAAACTCGCAAGCTATCGACTCTGATGTAGCTACCATAGACCGACAAGATCCTTGTGAACCACCTCCGTACTGTACTACAGATCGCTTGTTAGGTTCTATAAATTCTAAAGCACGAAAACGACCTTCTAAAAAGGTTTTGAACTGCGCCAATGTTGGTAAGTTATTTTTATTATCTAATACGGTACTTGACATATTTGAAACACTTAGTTCCCATTGTTTCCTAGTTTCTAGGTCCAGCTTCAAACCAACAATGTGAATGATGATGATGTCCCACGTGCTTACATCAACCTCTAATGCTTTCAACGCACTCAAACAATCAGATGTAACATCGATCAAATCTTTAATAGCTGTAGCTGACTCAAACTTCATGGATCGCTGTCCGAATAACTTATTTAGTATCGTATTTGACAAAAACCTTTTATTATTGTATCTACTTTCTAACAACTCCCAACACCGATCATAATTGGACTCAGCTATCGGCGTATGCCTGATCAAAAGTTCGGCTTCACCGGTGAGATGCCCTTTCAAATAGTGAAGTCGCTGAACATTATCTAATGATTTGTTTTTGTGGACTAATGAAACAAATAAGTCTTTAAATGTAGTCCATTCATCATATTTTCCACTAAATGTTGGAATGGTGATCTTAGGCAACTTTGCCAGTGAACTCGAATGACCTTCAGTTGTACTAATTCTACTACTACTACTATTTACTGTTTGACTTGACCTTAATGTTGACTTTATGTGTGATATAGCCAGAATATAATTTTCTTCCGTGTTTGCATATATATCGCTTTTAACATAAACAGAATCATTTAATTCACTAGCCTTGTATGATCCGTACAATGTGGAATTATTTTTACGAAACAAAGTCCAATCTTTCTCTAAATTATCTATTTTAGCCTCAATGTATTCAATGGTACATCTCTCTTTAGGACATTTTTTGAAATTAATTAGTGATCTTTCTATGGACTTTTGAATGTCTTTTTGTAAATTAATAATCGACTCCATAGTTAATTTTTACAACAAAACCAGACTAATTTTACAACAAATAACTTTACAAAACTAATTTTACCTATTCTCAATAATGTACTAATTCCATTTGTCGAAATACGAAAATTAAAGTCACTTTTCTAACACAATTAAATTAAATGTAGGTAGTTAGCAAAAAAGTTCTCAAACAAATAAAACACGATATTCACTTTATAAGTTGACGAAAAGAGTACTCACAATTTTTTCACCATTATACCTCTACAAACACGTCACGATGCTGTCACTGTGTAGCTGCACCGTTCGATTTCCTGGTCTTCAGAGGCGCGGAGGATATGTTCCACCCGCCTTGGACTGATGCTGTAGGCTCCGTGCCTACTTCCTGTATGTTCTTGGGGGGTCGTGAGGGTTTGGGGCCCACACTCCTTGTACTACTGATCTTCAAGAGGTCACGTGGTTTTCTTGGTCCACGCGCCTTGTACTGCTCTTCGGGGGGGTGTGAGGTCAGGGGCCTCACACTCCTTGGACTACTCTGCTGGGGGACGTGGGGACAATGAACCCACACGCCTTGAACTGCTGCTTCTATTTTTCGGGGACTTGCAAAAGGCAATCCTAGCCTTTGCACGCCTTGATCTTGATATTTTTGTACTATGAACTCACTGCACTGCACTGTAATTTGTACTATAGTACCACTCTCGAGAGAACAACGGAGTATCGTTTTACTACCGTGTCTCAACTGTCCCTTGCCGCTACGATCCACGGCAAGTACAGTTACTACCTATCCACTACTGGTTAGGAACCTAGCAATCTAGTGCCGATCTGGCTTACGTAGGACCATGTATAAATTTAGACTACTAAAGGTAGGTAGGTAACGAGAGGGGAATGGTATTACGAAAAGACTTGTTTGAATTTATGTAGTGAGCTGATTTTATTAGAAAACAAAAATTTTGCCTAACCTAAATCTCAAAACGCAACGATAGCGCGTTCCAGAAACCGTACACTTTTAGTCGCGCCATCTAGTTGTTATAATCGAATTAATTACGCAAACGAGCATTAACAATATTTTTATAATTTATTTTTGCTTTTGTTTCCATTATGTATTTTATATTGTTTCTTTTTTTTTTGTTTTTTAATTAATTTGTAATGTGTGTGTTATAGTAGCAAATAAATGTCTGTCTATGTCTACATTTGCACGCCCTTCTCCCTGAGTGAGAATGCGCCCCGTGGCGCGTTTTCTCATATTTTTAAAGCGAACTAAAGTCAAAAGGTATTTATCCAATAAAATCACAAGGATCACTTTGAAACGTCTTAAAGCTAGGTGACTTTAGGTGCCAGTTCCACGCGACCGAAGCCTAGAAGAACAGGCAACAAACTTACGGCTTGGTTCCTACCTTTCTTATGTATGATCCTTTTACTAAGTAATATAATACAATACATTTTTAATTTCGTTAAGTATATCTTTTGAATGGATGTCCGATTTGAAAAATTCAAGAAGTAATATATAGGTATTGAAACAGTCTTGAATATGAAATGATTATGATTTATTTGGATAAGGATTAATATAAAGGTATGGATAACATGGTCTGATTTTGGTCGTCATTTCTATCAACTTTTAAAGTGTAAAAAAGAAGTTATAGTAACGTAACTAAGATAGTTAGACATCTGGTATCGCTGACTTTTTTGTAGATATTGTATTGATGTGTTCTTTAATATTGTAGAACATTTTTGTATTCTATCGTCAATAGTTTTCGCAGCGCATGCGATAAAAGATATTCTATGACCATTTTTTTTGGGTTCACACATTATTGAAGTGTTAGAAGGGATCCCTAATTATTTCTAGTAATAAATATAGCCTATGTTACTCTTTTGAGCCTATTCGTTATATTAAAAAATACAAATCTTTCCTCTTTATAATTATAATTCTCTAATTCTAATTAGATCGTCTGAGAGAGATACCTTGCTGTTTTTTATAACAAGGTGCAAGTCGTTATCAAAACAAAGAGGAATAAGATCGAACCAAGGTGGGAGCCCTGAACATTAACGAGTATTGGGGTAGAAACTTAGAGCAACACGGGCCACCGGCGGACCGGAGGGGAGTAGCCTTCGCAGGCATTCCCCTCTGTCAAAGTACAAGACCACGCGGTCCTAGACGTACAATAAAACTAGTTGCAGCCGCACTGCTCACTAGACTAAATCTAGTTGCGGGACAGAATCAATGTCCTTTAAAAAATGACGAATTGTTCTGTTTTATGCTGCAAAAAGACATATGCCACGTCAAATTTACAAAAAGATGGCGTTACCTTTCATAAGTAAGTAATTTTTAATCACATTATTACTTTAAACTTCTTTTAAACTTAAAAATCACAATATTATCGGTCGTGTGGTTTCCGATTTGTTAACAAACACAGGCCGCTCGCCTTCATACAATAAGCGGATCGGTCGAGCGACTGATCCGAGACATTTCCTAGAAGTCGCTGTCGCCGAGCGATAGTGTTGTTACCGGTTTGTTTGTAGATAGTTATCGATAAAAATGGCAAAGGCAAAGGATACAGACATTTTTGTGATTTAAGTTTTCTGATTAATTTAAAATAGTATATTGTGAGCTTTATTTTAATTTAAATAGTTTTTTAATAAAATTGCATTACATTAAATATAATACAATACTTACGAGTACAAACACATTTTACTATAATTACTTAGTCTGAACCATAATGTTTTTTATTTATTTATTGCAGGTTTCCTAAAGATTCAAATTTTAGGGATGCATGGAAGAAATTTTGTATTATCAGACTAACCTGGACGCCCATAAGAAATAGTGTAATTTGCTCAAATCATTTCAAGACCTCTGACTTTCAAGTGTTGGCGAACAATAGAAGGAAATTAGTCGAGGGCACCATTAATGGAACTGACAAGATTAGTAATGGAAAAATATACTGGTACAAGCATTTCTTTCTTAATGAAAAAAGAAAACCCACAAAAATGTAATCGTCATATACATATACAACGTGTTGATGAAGTTATGTAGGAAAACAAAGAGCGTGTATTTAGACCAAGCACTGGAATACTTTGACGTGTGCAACGGTTGGATACATCGTTTTCGAAATTCCCATAGAAAAGTAAAATTAATATTTTCTCAGAAATTTGCAACAGCCCTTTCTGTGTACGTGTCAAGGTCACACGCACGCGCGCTTCTATCTAGGAAAGAAAAAAACAACGATAACCTACGAGATAATTTGAAATACTTACCTTTCGGTAGGTAGGTAGGTACGCCGCCAATCCCCTGACACGATATTTTTACTGGTTCCTATGGATTTTGTCATTATTTACTGGCTATAATAACACTGGATAAAACTGGATTTTGGTAAGTTTGCGAGATTTCGCACGACACAGGCTTCAAACTTCACACTAAACCATTACCTCGTAGGCACTGCTCATACACACACTGACTGACGACGGCTTTTTACATAACAATCACCATTTTATCACGTTTGATGACATTTTCTCAACAAAACAATGTACAACAACGCATGTAAACACAAACAGGGTGACCATCTCAAAAGTAGCGGTTCTACCACACACCTGCCAAAAAATCTGTCAAAATCTACCAAGCTTGACGATAAAAATACCAAAAATATGACTTCATACCATCTCCTTCGTGGCTACGGAATAAATTAAATACCTACATTACATTCAGTTACTATCTTTTGATCGTTTGTAACGGTTTGCAGTTATCTAAAACGAGATAGAAGTTGTTTAGAAACCAAATCAATAAAGGTAAAAAAGAATAAGAAGTTTCCAGTTCGGTAAAAAATAAATAAATTATAAATATTATTTCATTAAAAATTCAAACTAATAAGATTTTTCTTGAAATATTTAAAATCTGCCAAATGGCAGAAATCTGCCACAAATGGTAACACTGATCGGCGGCCGTCGGCCGTCCTGATTGGATATGCGTTTTTAAATGCAACCAATGACAGACAGGTATGTCAAAGATTAAATAGGACAGACTAGACACTTCCCAAAATAATTGTAGTTGAATAATTTTGTGGTGTCAATGAACCATGGTGGTAAAGTAACATGTTACAATTTAAAGAACTATGAATATCATAAACATTGCTTTACGACATCTAGTAATCAAACAAAAATAAATATTCTATTAAATATTGAGTACGTAGCCACGTAGGTACCTAGTTACTGAATAGGTATTAGTACCAAAGATCTCAGAGAATGTTTACCGTGACTAGGGATTACAGTCGCGAAAATATTTCTTTTACATACCAAGATCTTTAAAAACAGCAACATCATTATTAGGTAGGCACATTACTAGGTAATTGGTGGTAGTTCTGTTACCTATTTTATCTAAGTTCACAACTAGAGGTCAAAGAACAGCTGTAAATAGGGCTGCCTCATGATGCGTTTAGATTCATTTTACATAAAAGTTTAAGAGGCATTTCATGAATGAAAAACTTTGAAATTTTAAAAGTCATAGAACAAAAGTTGTTCGTTATGACCGGTAGAATATCCTGCTTTCGGATCCCTACAACTCTTAATAAACACGTTGTATAGAAAACTAATCCATTTTAAAAACCAGTGAAAGATACAACTACAATTAAAATGATATAAACATTATGTTTATTGTGATAATTATTGTATTAAAGTCCATTTTTATGATAACATCTTACCTTTCTATCACTTTAAAAACCTAATTTCCCTAACCGAGTTCTTGAATTTATCGATAATGCGTATCGACAGTTGTTACAACTACGGCTGTAAGCAAATTGTCAGTCAGTTCCTCATACTGTTAGGACACAGAATGTATCTATGTGTGCATGAAATTGTTAGTGTATTTTTAATTAGGTATGTGTGAGTTTCGTAGTGACAGACGATTATTTTTGTGTGGGAATTAGAGAAAGTGTGCGTAACACAAATTTCACCCCGCAAAAAATGGCAGACAGTTTTGTATCGGTAATAAACGCTACGGCCACTCCCCTCCGTGTTGCTCTATGGGTAGAAAACATGAACGAATCCATTAATAAGTAAGCGATTTCAATATTTATGTTAGTAATTACTACTAATACGCGAGTGAGCTTGTGTGTATAATAAGAACGACATTTAAAAATAAGATTTAGTTGTGTAAAAAGCTTCGATCCAACAAAAATGGTTTTGCTAATGGCTGTTAGGAAGTTTCCAAGCGATGAGACAGCGCCATCTAGGTAAGCTGAGCCGTCTGAGCTAGGTCCCACCGCCAATAACGAATATTCTTAAAAGCGCCAAATAGCAGTAGGGATCAAACGGGAAATGCAAGACTATGACGAAGATTATGACTTATCTATGCCGCTGGATCGGACGAATGAAGCAACAGCGCTAATTTTTTGACAGTATCGTCTCTGAATGATCACAGGTTATGAGACATAGATTTTGCGGCGGAAGATTAAGTAAGGATTGAAACAGATAAAAATGTTACATGTGCCGAATCAATTGAACAAAAACAGTCTTATCTACGCCATCTAGGAACCCATTTTTTTTACTCGACCAACTCAAAAGGAGTGTAATATAATAGTGTAAAAGGTGAGCCAACGCAGCGCGAACGGCGCGATGGATCGCGGTAAACATGTCGTCGGATTCGTCTCCATCCGGAAGCGACATCGGTACCCATCCGGAAGAGCGTTCCTCCGTCGTCGGTCGGCGAGGTAAATAAAATAATCGTAGGTGAAAATGTCACAACGCGGTCTAATCATAATCACTTCGGCGGACGATACGAACGTCCCTTCCGCGCGGTTTTAGAACTCGCTCCGTTCGAATCGGTCGGACGGCGGCTACAGGCGGTGCGGCTACAGGCGGTGCGGCTACAGGCGGTGCGGCTACAGGCGGTGCGGCTACAGGCGGTGCGGTTACAGGCGGTGCGGCTACAGGCGGTGCGGCTACAGGCGGTGCGGCTCCGAGGCGCGCTGCAGCGCGCGGCGCAGCGCCCGGCGCGCGTCGGCGCCGCCCTCGCAGAAGACGTGGGTGGCGTGCCGCTCCACGTGCAGCAGCGCCTCGCAGCGCGGCGCGTGCACGATGCAGCCCGCGCCGCCCTCCGCGCCGCGCTCCGCCCGCGCGCCCTCCTCCGCGCCGCCCAGCGCGCGCACCAGCGCCTCCACGCCGGGCGCCGGCGCGGGCGGCCACGCGGCGCCGGCGCCGGAGCCCGGGCCCGGCGGCGGCGGCAGCAGCTCGAGCCGGTTGTCGCGCACGCCGAGCGCGGCCTGCAGCGGCGCCGTGCGCAGGCCGGGCCGCGTGTCGCGCGGCTGCAGCGCGGCGGCGAGCGCGGGGTCCAGCCAGGCGCGCGCGCGCGTGCGCCGCACGCCCGCGCGCCGCGCGCCGCCGCGCCGCATGCACAGCGCGGGCGCGTCGCACGAGATGTGCGCGCGCGCGGCGCCCCCCGCGCCCCCCGCGCCCCCGCCCGGCGCCGCGTACTGCTCGGGCAGCGCGAGCTCGCGCGGCCGCAGCTCGCGCACGAGCTTGTTCGCCTGCGAGTAGTTGAGCGACGTGTCGATCGGGCAGTAGTGCGTCTTCAGCGCGAGCGGCTGGAAGGGCGCGAGCGCCTCTGCGTACGGGAAGTCCGGCTCTGGAAGGGAGGGGGCGGGCGTCAGCGGCCGAGCGAATCGATCGTCGGAAATCGGCTCGCGAAACGAGTCGTCGCCGATCGGACGGAAGAATCTGCCGCGACCGCTCGTCTCGCTTCCGCTCGGTCCGCCGCCGCCGCTCGGCTCACCGGTGAATATGACCGCGTGCGCGGGGTTCGAGCCCCACAGCTCGAGCAGATGCACGGCGGCGCCGAAGCGCAGGCTCGGGTGCCCGCAGAAGACGACGCAGGGCTGGCTCGCCTCCGCCTGCGCCGCCAGCTCGGGCAGGCCGGGCGCGAGGCGCAGGCGCTGCGCGCGCTGCAGCGCCGCGTGCGGGAACGGCTCGTCCGGCACGCGCGCCGCCTTGCCGGCGGAGACCCACTCGGCGAGGATGTTACTGTAGGCCAGCGCCGCGTCGGCCGCGGGCCCCACGCAGTACAGCGGCACGTGCGCCAGCCCCGCGCCCTCGAGGTGCGCCGACAGGCACTCCAGCAGGTCGTACAGCACGCCGGACGCGTACACCGGCAGCAGCACGCAGCCGCCGGCGCGCAGCGTGCCCGCGCAGTGCACGCACAGGTCGCCCAGCATGTGGTCCGGGTTGTGCGCCGGCGTCTGCGTGAGCGCCGCCAGCACGAGCAGGTCGGCGCCGCGCAGCGCCGCCTGGTTGATCGGGCGCGGGTGCGTCGTCAGCGTGCTGCTGCCGCTCACGTAGCACACCTTCTCGTGCGCCGAGCGCACCACCCAGTTGCACGAGCCGAGGCAGAAGCCGGACGAGACGGCGGTCGCGTCCAGCGCGCCGTACACGTCGACGCGCTCGTCGTAGCCGACCACGCGCACGCGCGCCAGCGCCCGCGCCGCCGCGCCGCGCGAGAACAGCCGCCGCCAGGCGCGCGGCCGCGCCGCGTGCGCCAGCGGCGCCGGCAGCACGTGCAGCAGCTCCTTCCAGCGCCGCGCGCCCCCGCCGCCCCCAGCGCCCCCCGCGCCCGCGCCCCCCTCCAGCCACGTGGCCAGCTCCTGCAGGTAGAAGCGGCCGATCTGCAGCGTGGGCTCGGTGGCGTACACCTGGCCCTTGAAGCCGGTGCCCTCGGTGATGTAGGGCAGCGCCAGCATGCACGTGTAGTTGGAGATGAGGATCACGTCGAGCTGCGAGTAGTCCACCACCTTGTCCAGCGGCGGACAGAACTCGGGCACGCTGTCCACGAACACTCGCCCCATGCACTCCTTCAGCTCCTGGATCACCATTAATCACAATAAATAAATTGAGAGCATCGAACCGAACAGTGTAAATAAATATAAGTGGATATTCCACCCGGCACTATCACGCCCCAAACTAAGCCAAAGCTTGTGATATGGGAACCAGATAGCTGTTATACTATAAAATAAAATAAAACTGCCTTTATTTCCTCGAACATTTCCTATGTATCAATAATAAGTAATTCATTTAGAAATAATTTGCATGCATATTTTTAAGATACATAGAATTAATTTTATTAGGTAGGTAGGTAGGTAGTACATTATGTTAGGTATTATTATTTTAATAATATCTATTAATATGTATATAATTATTTAAATTTTTATTTTATTAACATGAGGAACATTGGGTAATATTATTATTGCAGTCGATACATTTGGTATTAATTTTAATAATATTAATATGTATCTAAATATTTTTATTATATTTTTTATTGAATTAACAATAGGCTGTTATACTGCTTATATTATTTTTTTTGTAAATACATACTTACAATATTTTATAACAGACCAGACCAGACAGAGAACAAACATTGTTCATCACACAAATGTTTGTTCTCGGTGGGGATCGAACCCACAGCCTACTGCGCAGAAGGCAGAGCTACTATCGACTGAGCTCTGAAGTATATGATGCATATCTGTGTGTACAAAAATTATAGCAAAAACAATTAATAGAAGTTAAAATGTCACTACAGCACCCTGGACCCCAAATAATCCTGAAAAATTTTGTATCCAGTGTTGGATACAAAAGGTGCTGAAGGAACAACTACTTTAAGTCTGTTGTTATCCTGACTAAAACATAGATATTATTATCATGTTAAGTCATTTGCTAAAAATTACTTTTGTAAGAAAGCCACTTCAAAATCATTTCTGTGTCCATAAAGACAATATTTTTGATTCATTTAGGCAGAGTACACTCCACTACATGACATCTAGTGAGCACTGTGCTAGTTGGTTGCAGTGGTTTTTTAGTTTGTCTCGCGTGGTCTTGAGCAGATCTCTTCCAATTCTGGTTTTACTTTAAGGATGTCATACAACTCTGTATATCTTATGAACCGGGAGCCATTCAATTCATGGTGATATTATTTGCAATCCCGGAAAAGTCATTTTGCTATAAAATATAAAGAAATGGAGAGAATTATATCAATATCAAGAGGGTAGGTAGCACATAATGTTCACATTTGAAGGAGATCAGGCAAGCGATTCATATAATTAACTAATGATAATGAACAATCAAGTGTTGGAGTTGCAGAGCAATGATATTTAGAAAGCTATAGGTAATGAGGATGGTTAGGTCACCCCTTCGAGCGCGGGGTCGCTGACGTGTGGCGGCATGTAGTGCGGCAGCGCGGCGAGGCGCGCGCTGGCCACGGGCGGCAGCGGCAGGAAGTTCAGCACCGAGTGCGCCGACAGCCCGCAGTCCAGCATTATCAGCAGCTCCTTGAACGACAGCACGAAGCAAGGCTTGGCCGCGTCGCTGCTCAAGCAGTACTGGAACGTTGCGTTTTAGCAATAAGTAAAATGTGACAGACTGTTTACCTATCCCCATTTACATTTAAAACCTAGGGCAGAATCTTCACTTCATCCAATTTAGGTAAAATACATACCAATTTCATTTTGCTTGTTTTGATTGTCTCTAACCTAACCGATTTGCCTGCCGGTGTTTTAGGATCTAGCCACAGCCATCCAGTATTAAAACTTTATCTTTTTCGTCAGGTTTCTTTTTCCAATCAATGTTTACTAACAATAAACATAGCGCCAAGTTATTAAATTTATTTTTTTCGCTATCGAAATTCCATGGAAATTAGTTTAGTTTAGGCTTCGTCTTTCTCTTCTTCCTTCTTATTTATTTATTGGGTCCGGTTAATGTACGGCCATGGATTACACAGCCCGAGCAATTACAACCAGGAAAGCATGGGCAGGAAAACGCAGCCAGGATTTCATGTACATGAAATCCATGGTCGTACAATCCCAATACGTGTTAGAAAAGTACGACAAAGAATGTACACCCCTGGAAAACACGGCTTGGAATTCATGTACTTACATGAACTCCGGGCTTTTTTTCCTGGCTGCGCTTTCCCAGCACGGTTGGGATTGTACAGCCAGGATTACACGACCATGGAATCGGTGACCATTGTTCTGATTGGTTGAAAGCCTATGCTTTGTTTAGATGCACTACACCGTAAATATTGTACTATCCTATTCTCACTTATGTAAGTAGCACAGATTATACAGATAATGAAATAAGATAATTATTCAGAGATTAGTGTAAGAAAAGAATAAAATTCTGTTACTTCGGCGGCCGCTGCCGCGGCACTCGTGCGTAATTTATATGTTTCAACATAACCTAACTAATCCGAGTCGGATTACCAAGTGAGTGAGTGAGTAGGCGTTCTAGGCTTTGGTCGCGTGGAACTGGCACCTAGAGTCACCTAGCTTTAAGACGTTTCAAAGTGATCCTTGTGATTTTATTGAATAAATACCTATTGACTTTGACTTTGACTTTGACTTTGAGTAATTGGCGAGTGTAAACAAAGCATAGGTTTTGGCATTAAATTCCATGGATGTGCAATCCATGGCAGTACATTCAAGACGCGTGTGTCAGGATATGGTCTGGAAGAGAAACTTTTATGTCAATGTCAAATGAATGACATGACAACCTTAGATCTTATTTTAGAACAGAGAATGATAACCGTCGTTTCCGAACTAAATATTTCGATTGTGATCAAAATAAGTAAATGAGCCATATTTATCGTTACAATATAAACTGTAAATAACAGTTTAGTATAAAATAGCGTTTACAAGTAACATTACGCATTATTATGATACATCAAGACATAAGTATAAAAATGACTACACTCCTTCGTTTGTTGTTGTATTGTTAACGAATTATTTATGTGTTATTTATATTCCAAGATAACGATTAATTGATAAGAAAATTGTGTAATTCATCTCGTAACTTTTAAAAAGGTTCTGCCTCAGCAAATTATGTTATAATAACTTAGATTGAGAGATAATTGTAACAACGACCGTGATTGGTCCAAACACAAATAGAGGAATTACAAGCTTATTTAGAAAGGTTACGTAATGTAAATACTTTCATGAATCTTCAGTTTGGTTTCAAAAGAGTTGTACAACATCAAATGTTGTTATTATTGCTGATGTGTAATGATATTTTGAGCGAAATGCCTCATTGTTTGTGGTTGGTCGAAAATCATACGATGCCCGGAGGGTATAAATTTTATTGTCAAATAATCAAGAGGAACAGTTTTAATTTGTGTGAAGACGACATAGTACCTACGACACTGGTGTTTGGGAACCATTCAGATATAGGACCGTACCTATATACGATACAGTACCGATAACTAGTTTCTACAGTAAAAGTGTAACTACAGATCCTGTTAACAAGTTAAGTACCTAGTTGTGTTACTTTATTTTCTTTATGTAAATTGTGGGTTTTCTTACGATTTGTGTGTACCTATTTGATATCCTTAGATTTACCCCTATTTTTAGATTCTAAATCTTGCTGCTAACCTTTGTGGAAAATTTAATATACTATGGTAAAATGTTTTATATTTCTTTACTTTCATATCCCTGGTGTTCCTTCATTCCTTCAGCTAGGTATCATGTTAGATAATCAGTTATTAGGGTGCAGTAGTTTCAATAGTAGTTATGTTAGATAGGAGTTTCTATGATGGCACAAAACTTAGTGCACTTTTAGGTAATTTATTTGAGTATATAACTAGAGCTCTATATACATTTTGACACGTGCTGGGATTGGACGACCCGGAATTGAATGACACTGGAAGCCATTGGCTGCGTTTTCTAGGGTTGTGTTTTGCAAAGGTGTGCTAATTTTGTTCGGCTTGGAATGTACACTCTTGGATTACACAGCCATGGAATTTGCGACCAAAATGTACATCAATTCCGGACGGTGTTTTTCACGGCTGTACAATCCATGGTTGTTCATTATTGGCTCCCGAGTGGATTACGGTAATGCTCGGTGGATAATTTTCTCCATAAATGTAATAAGTGCAAATAAATTTAATTGTACGTGTATATTGTAAGTGTACATCTTTTATTTTATTTTAGTTTATATTCCTATAATGTAGTAATACAAATTATTATAGGTATTTTTTATTTAGTGAGAAAGAGATTATTTAAAGAGTAGAGTTTTTAAAATTGTTGATCGAGTGAGCGAAGCGAACGAAGATCTTAGTTTCAACTTGGGCGATTTGGCATTTTATGTATGTATGTATTTATGTATGTATGTTTTTTTTTTTTTTTTTTATACAACAAAGTAGACAAACAAGCTTACGGCCGCCCTGATGGGAAGTGGTTACCGTAGCCTATGAACGCCTGCAATACCAGAGGAATCACTAGCGCGTTGCCGACCCTTTAAAAATTTTAAAACACCCTTTTTGAAGAGCCCCATACTATAGTTTAACGGGAAAACCTCAGCAGGGAGATCATTCCACAGCCTAAGTGTTCGCGGGAGGAAGTTCCTCTGGAACCGAACGGTACGCGACCACCCTGGCTCTAATGTGTGAGGATGGACTCTCTGCCGATGGCGAGCTGTGCGATGGTAAAAAGACGATGTAGGCATCATGTCAAACAACTCTTCAGAGCATACCCCATTATATAAGCGGAAGAAGATACACAAACAGGAGAAGTCTCTTCTCAAACTGAGTGGTTCAATACCGCTGGTGAGCTTGGGATCGTCGACAATTCTCACAGCACGTCTTTGGACCGAATCAAGAGGACCAAGCTGGCATCCAGGTGCTCCTGCCCAGAGGTGACAGCAGTACTCCATGTGAGGTCGGACTTGCGACTTGTAAAGAAGCAGTCGTTGCCCAGCACTGAAGTACGACTTCGCTCTGTTTAGCACCCCGAGCTTTTTGGATGCGAGCTTGACCTTATCCTCCAAATAATTACGGAACTGGACGTCACTAGAGATGTCGACACCTAGGATCCCAATGCTCTTGGAAGTGGTAAGGGGCATGTCTTGGAATTGAGGACCTACAGTAAATGGAGTTTTTTTGGCAGTAAACGCGCAAACTTGTGTTTTAGTAGGGTTGAACTGAACCAGGTTTTGCTCTCCCCAATCGGAAACTCTGGTTAATATGCCCTCAATTTCGGACACAAGTTGACTCCGGTTTTCCTCCACTATGGCACGAGAGATGTTAGCACGACCCGTGTAAAAAGTGTCCCCAGTATTGTCATCTGCATAGCAATGAATATTGTCAATGGACAACATGTCATTGATATGCAGCAGGAACAATGTTGGGGACAATACGGAGCCTTGCGGGACGCCAGCGTTGATATCCATGCAACTGGAGCTACCACCGTCTACTACGGCTCTTATGCTTCTGCCGGACAAAAAACTAGCGACCCATTTGCACAAACCCTCAGGCAGTCCGTATGATGGTAATTTCGTTAGAAGACCCCGGTGCCAGACCCGATCAAAGGCCTTCGCTATATCCAAGCTGACAGCTAAAGCCTCACCATGATTCTCTATGGCTTGAGCCCAACGGTGTGTGAGATACACTAGAAGGTCACCAGTCGAGCGACCATGGCGAAAGCCGTATTGGCGGTCGCTGATCAAATCGTGTCCCTCTAGGTATCTCAGGAGTTGTTGGTTAACAACACGCTCCATGACCTTAGAGAGCAGGGAGGTAATAGCGATAGGTCTGTAATTAGATGGATCTGATCTATCGCCCTTTTTGGGCACCGGGTGGACAAGAGCAGTCTTCCACGAAGAGGGGACCTGCCTAGTGGAGTACGAAAGCTCGAAGAGGCGCGTCAAAACTGGACACAATTCCGGGGCACACCGCTTTAGCACCACAGCCGGTATACCGTCTGGTCCACTCGACTTATGAACATCTAGAGAAAGCATCTCCCGCCGGACCTCCCTTTGTGATATGGTGATTTCCGGCATAGTAGTACCACACCACGGGATGGGAGTTGGAACAGCTTCTCCGTCATTCAAAGTCGAGTTTGTGGCAAAGAGATTTCCCAGAAGATCGGCTTTCTCTTTAGCGCTATGGACCAGATTACCGTCGGTATTCCGGAGTGGTGGTAGGGACGACTGACAAAAGTTTCCTTCGGCAGCTTTAGCGAGCGACCAGAATGCACGACTCCCAGATGGGTACCGTGCCAGCCGCTCACCAATTCTGCCGACGAAATCGAATTTGGCTCTGGCAGCCATCCTCTTATTGAACCTCGAAGCTGCGTTCAATCTACGTTTCACGTCAGTGATGTTAGGGTCCTTATTTGACCGAGCCGTGGTCCAAGCCTCATATGCAGTTTGCTTCAGCGATCTAGCTTCTCTGCAAGACCGATTAAACCACGGTCGTCGTTTCATTCCTGTGGCCACTAGCGGATTAGGGATGAAGCATTCCATCCCCGCCAAGATGGTCTCAGTGACGGCAATAGCACAGGAATCGGGGCTTTCTGACGTAAAACAGATCTGCTTCCATGGGTACGATGCGTAGAATTCACGCAATCCATCCCAATCTGCCGAATAATAGTGCCACATACGACGCCATTGCGCTGGCCGAGATGGAATAGACCGAGCACAAGGTACCTTCGTCCGAACGAGACAGTGGTCTGATGAGCCAAGAGGCGCATCCACTGCAATAGAGTATCCGTCCGGACGCGTGGTCAACAGAAGGTCCAATAAGGAACAAGTATGGCTCTCAACATCTGGAATTCTCGTTGGAGAATTTATCAACTGCGATAAGCCATACGTCGAGGCAAATTCATGAGTAGATCTCCCCGCGAAATCAGTGGACCGAGAACCTAGCCACTCAACGTGGTGGGCGTTAAAGTCTCCTAAAATCACTAATTCCGCGGAAGGATATTGCTCGATGACATTGTCAGACGCCAGTTGCAAGTGCTCGATAAGTCGACCAGTATCCAGATCGCCGCTGTGAGACCTGTAAAGGCACGCATAGATGCGAGTGTGGCCACCGTGATCTAAACGCACCCATAAGACTGACAGGTCTCTGTCTTCAAGGCCGTTAAGACGGCGACAGCAAATATCCTCCCGGACATACATGCATACCCCGGCATGAGGCACAAATTTGTGCTCCAACCTGTACCCAGGGTAATGAAGATAAGATGTATCAGCCGGGCTAGATATCTGCGTCTCCGTTAGGAAAAGAAGGGTCGGCTGTGAAGTTTCAAGGTGATGGTGAACTGAGTTGAGGTTAGCATGAAGTCCTCTAATATTGCAGAAATCCACATTCGTTGTGGACGAAGATATGTATGTTTGTTATGTATGTTACGTGTATGTTACGTCTGTAGGATCAAATGATACAAACCCAACGCGACTACTAATTGAAATCACTGCTTTTTTAAAAACAATTAGACATGCAAACATTTTGATAACTGGTATCACAAGAAACCGAAGCCTGAATGAGGAAAAACTTAATCAACACCTTAAGACTTTAAGTAGCAACTTCCCTGAGTGTATTTATTTACAAATACCTTCTAGTTTCCATAGAAACCCTAAAAATGATCTATCTAAAACAATGCTAGTAAACAAAACAATTAACACTCTCGACTATGAAACATGCTTTATTGGGAAAAATATTACAAAAATGAACAATTCCAAAAAAATCTGTAAGTCTAACATGCAAAACACGAATGAACAAACTGTAGAGGTGCTAACACCAAAGCCTGGAACGATTCCATTCTATTTCCAAAAAATAAATAGAGATAAAACAAACTCAACAAGTGACCTAAATAATAACTCAGCTCACAATCAAATCACAAAATTAGCACCCCAACACTCTGAAGAAACTGCTTCAAACTCACACTCAGAGGTCCAGCAGTTTTTTCTTGCCCAAAACTAAAAATATGTTTAGCATGATGCATATGAACATTTCAAGTCTTAAGGCAAAAATAGACCAACTAGAAATTTTTACATCTGAAAATAGGGTGGATGTGTGTTGTCTCAGTGAATCGTTTTTTCGTGAAAATGAGGCAGATTTAATACATTTAGAAGGGTATGTAAAAGCTGCTTATTTTTGTAGGAAAAGTAAATCTAGAGGTGGTGTATGCATTTTTGTAAAAAATTCAATAAGTTTCCGAAAGCTGGATTGGATTTCGGAAATGTCAATGGAACGTCACTTTGAGTGCTGTGGTATTGATATTCCTGATTTGAACTTTATTGTAATATGTTTATACAGAACTCCAGACAGTCAATTTGAATTATTTATAAATACGTTAAAAAACTTGCTTTATAAAATCATGCTCAGAGTCAGAAACAACAAAAAAAGGCATTTATACTGGGCGATTTTAATATAAATTTATTGTTAGATAAAAATAAAAAGACTGAAATATTTGTAAACACTTTAAAATGTTTTAATATGGAACCTACTATAAAAACTCCTACTAGAATCACCAAAACCTCAAAAACTTGTATTGACAACATTATCACTAATATTAAACAGTATAATTCTGAAGTTCTAAACTTGGGAATATCGGATCACACTGCGCAATTGATGAAAGTCTCAACTAGTATGAGTTATAATGAAAAGTTTTGGTATGTGGAAAAAAGAAACATAGATGCTTATTTAGACATTTTTTTATGTTACTTAAAACTAGTAGTTCGCCCCGAACTGAGATCTCGTGATGCGACCCGACGAACGCATCAAAACTTTGAGTAGGTAGTAGTCAGAGACAAGTCCAAACATTATCTTTGGATTTTTTTCTGACTACTGCCTACAAACTTGGTATGGTTACCAAGTTCAACTCTATTGGCCTATTTATTGAAGAGTTCCGTTGAACAGATCTTGGCTCCATCATCAGACCTGGTCGTCGTCACCATTTTATGAGAACTGAGTACCTCCTTAATTGATCGAGTGAGCGAAGCGAACGAAGATCTTAGTTTCAACTTGGGCGATTTGGCATTTTATGTATGTATGTATGTATGTATGTATGTATGTTTGTCTGGCGATAACTTTAGAACCGTTGATCCGATCTGCATGAAATTTGATATGTCGATAGCTTGTACTTGAGAAATTTACTGGTAAGTATATGAGTAAAATCGGATGAAGGGTTTTTGAGATATGGGGTTTTTTAAGGGGGCAAAAATAAAAAAAGTTACATAAAAAAATCAAGTTACATGTCATATGAAAGGGCTTTGTTTGGACATTCCAAAACAATTTTTACTTTTTTTCTTGTACGCTCGGTTTTTGAGATACAACAAAAAAGTTAAATTAAGATAACCAGCGATCCAAGAGCTCCCATCTCTAAGAGTTTCGTTGGCATCAAGGTTTTTCTACTGGTCGGCCAGTTCCTTTGCTTTTTCTTTATTTTTTTTCTTGAAATAAATTAAGGAAATACTCAGTTCTCATAAAATGGTGACAATGACCAGGTCTGATGATGGAGCCAAGTTCTGTTCAACGGAACTCTTCAATAAATAGGCCAATAGAGTTGAAACTTGATTACCATACCAAGTTAGTAGGCGGTAGTCAAAAAAAAGTCCAAAGATAATGTTTGGACTTGCCTCTGACTACTACGTACTCAAAGTTTTGATGCGTTCGTCGGGTCGCATCACGAGATCTCAGTTCGGGGCGAACTACTAGTTTATTACAAGAAAAAAAAATAAGAAAAATCAAAGAAACTGGACGACCAGTAGAAAAACCTTGATGTCAACGAAACTCTTAGAGATGGGAGCTCTTGGATCGCTGGTTATCTTAATTTAACTTTTTAATTTTTATCTCGAAAACCGAGCGTCCCAAAAAAAAAGTAAAAATTGTTTTGGAATGTCCAAACAAAGCCCTTTCATATGAAATGTAACTTGATTTTTTTATGTAACTTTTTTTATTTTTGCCCTCTTAAAAAACCCCATATCTCAAAAACCCTTCATCCGATTTTACTCATATACTTACCAGTAAATTTCTCAAGTACAAGCTATCGACATATCAAATTTCATGCAGATCGGATCAACGGTTCTTAAGTTATCGCCAGACAAACATACATACATACATACATACATACATACATACATATATACATACATAAAATGCCAAATCGCCCAAGTTGAAACTAAGATCTTCGTTCGCTTCGCTCACTCGATCAATAACAAATTAACTTTAAAAATATATTATGTCATCATACTAATGCTGATGAAGCTTTTTCTGAATTTTCAGAGTTATATAACTTAATATTCAACTTGTGCATTCCTTTAGAAAAAATTAAAGTAACCCATAAAAAGAAACAAAATTGGAAAACAAAAGGTATTGTAATAGCTAGCAAAAATAAGCGTAACCTACTTCTTCACAGTCAACTTAATAAGTCTGAAGAAAGTAAGTGCATATATCAAAAATATGATAAAATAATGAAAAAAGTAGTAAGGCACTCAAAGAAAATCTCAAATATTAGATACATAAATAGAAGTACTAATAGGACTAAAGCCACCTGGGGAATTATTAAGCAGCACACATCTTCAACGAATAATATATTAACGACAATAGATACTATTAAAATAGGAAATAAAGTCATAAAAGAACCACAAATAATAACCGAAAAAGTAAATGATCATTTTATTAATTTAAATAGTTATGGTATACATCAACTAGAGTCATATAAGCCCTTAACAGCACGCAGTTCAAATAGTATATTTATGTTCCCGGTAGATGCAACTGAAATAAAAAAAGTTGTTAATCAATTAAAAAATAAAAAAAGTTCAGGCCATGACAACATTCCCATTCAAGTCATCAAAGAATCTATAGATGTTATTGTCGACCCCCTAGTATTCATCATAAATCTATGCATTGAAACAGGCTGCTTTCCAAAAAGTCTTAAAATTGCCATTATAAAACCCTTGTTCAAGAAAGGTTTAAGAAACGATATTAATAATTATAGACCGATAGCCCTGTTAACAAGTTTTTCCAAAATTTTCGAAAAAATTATTTACTTACGTTTAACGTCCTTTTTTAAGTATAATAATTCTCTTATCAAAAACCAATTTGGCTTTCAAAAAGGTAAACATACAACATTAGCGATCTTTAAAATGCTTAGACAAGTCTGGGACCATATAAATAATAAAAATACAGGTATAGCACTATTTTTAGATTTATCAAAAGCTTTTGATTGTGTAGTGCATAGCATATTATTACAAAAGCTGGAACACGTCGGTATAAGAGGTTTAACATTAAAACTTTTAGAATCATATCTGCAAGCTCGATCACAATCCACCGTTTTAGATGTTTATAATTGTCACACAAAAACTATCGAAAAAGTTTTCTCAAGATCAGGAAATATTGATCTTGGCGTGCCCCAAGGAAGCATTCTTGGGCCACTGCTATTTCTTATCTATTTAAACGAACTACCTCACACAACTAATCATATATCCGTAATGTTTGCCGATGATGCCACAATATTTATCCCTAAAGCTAACTTATCCGAAAATACTTATGAACTTGAAGTAAATAATACATTGGAAAAAATTATAAATTGGTTAGAAAACATAAATTTAAAAGTTAACGTAGATAAAACCTTGTATATTCAATTTAAAAGTTATAAAACTAAATCTTTAAATATTAATATAAAAAATAAAGGCGTTGTAGTTAAAGAATCAAATGAAACTAAGTTCTTAGGAGTTATGATTGACACTCACTTAAACTGGAAATCACATATAAGTAAAATAAATATTAAAATATCACAATATTCTTACGCTTTATCAGTTCTTGCAAAAATATGTTCAAAACATATTGCAAAAAATGCATATTATGGTTATGTTTTTCCTCAATTAAGCTACGGGATCATTTTTTGGGGAAATTCGGTAAATGTTGTTTCCACTTTTTTACTACAAAAAAGATGTGTTAGAGCCATTTATAACTTGCAAAGTACAGATTCCTTACGTAATTTATTCAAAACTGAAAAAATATTAACTTTAACCGGAATTTATATATATGAAATATGTATATTTGTTAAAAACAATCAGGAGTATTTTTTTGTAACTTCATCCAAACGTAATTTACGTGACAATTATAAACATAATATATGTATCCCTCAAGTAAATAATAGCATGTTCCAAAGAAGCACCTACTATTCTGCCATTAAAATATTTAATAATTTACCTTCATCTTTAAAATTACTAAATGGAAATATTTTTAGAAATAGTTTAAAAAAATGGCTTCTAACAAAAGTGTTTTACAATTTAGAAGAGTTTTATAATTTAGAATGAGTTATTGTATAAATAAACTAATAGTTCCTCACTAAATAAGTTAGTTTAGGATAATTAATTTAAGTGTTAATTATTTTTCAAATATATAAAGTACTTGTGGTACGAAAAAAAGCTTTAAACTTGTATGTAAATATTGTATAGTGTTGTCGAATAGGGCAGACTGTTTGTACTACTTCTTATAAACGACCACCTTATATTTTTAAACAGTTTACAATAAAGACTATTCTGATTCTGATTTTGATAAGTCGATAGCTTGTACTTGAGAAATGTACTGTACCCCAAGTATGAGATTTGCTTACGATATTTCGTTTTTCGTTTGACGTTTTTGTTCCGTGTTCATTGCGAGTTTTGTATGAAGACGCGATAGAGATACCGATACGGAACCCGCAATGAACACGGAACAAAAACGAATCGTTTTTGCTGCGTGCTCATTGCGGGTTTTGTAAAGTTCCGTATCGGTATCAATATCGCGTCTTCATACAAAACCCGCAATAAAGACGGAACAAAAACGTAAAACGAAAAACGAAATATCGTAAGCAAATCTCATACTTGGGGTACTGGTAAGTATATGAGTAAAATCGGATGATCGGAACGGCTCGTGCTCGATTCAAGGCGGACGTGTTACTTTTCACTCTCTCGAGAATAATAGAAACAGTGTGCAAAAAATTGACAAATTTACTCCAAAGTTATACAAATCTGTGCAGTTTTGTCCCAAATATACTTTCACAAAAGTTTGCAAAGTTCTAACAGTTAAATCAGAAGTTATTAACAAATAACTACAAAAGTTTGCATTTCATTTGTGTTGTCGACCGTCATTTTATTTTTGGTCGGTGAGTCTATGAATCATAGTGCCTGCTCACGTTGTTTCTATACACTAACGAAATTTTGAGCATTGGAAGATACTGTCGTACATTTTCGACAACATCGTCAAGCAACCGATTAGACTAGTGGCAGAGGCGTGTGCTTTCAAGTCGAAGTTGGCGTGGTGGGTTCAAGCCTGTTCGACAGAAGTTTGCTTTTTGCGCTCTAAAATTTTCTATTTTTCGTGCCATCAATTTTTGCTGTTGCTGCTATCACTCTAAGCATATTGCTTGCTTGTTTTGCTTGCTAGTAATTAATAATGGCAAAATGTACGGCCTGCGGAAAATACATCTCAACGGCGGGTGCTGCCCCTTGTAGCTTGTGTCCATCGCTGTATCACAAGGCGTGCGTTGGACTTGCGGACGCGGCTGCTATAAGCAAGGATTGGCCCTGCCCGGAATGTAAGAATAAACTGAAAAAGGGCGATAATAGCAGCACTCCTGTTAGAAGCGTGAGTGGGACCATCACACAGGACAACAGCCGTCCACGCGAAGCAAATAGTAGACTCCCACCAATGCAGGCCACGGCCCTCGCCCTCGCCGATAACGGAGTCCAAGACCTGCGCCGTGAGATATCTGAATGCCTCAGTGAAATGCGGGAGTTTCGAAAGGAAATGGCTGATTTTCGTGGCTCTATTACGATTGTCAATACACGTATGGACGCGGGTTGGAACGGAGATTCGAGGCAATCGAGCAGCGGAGCGCTGCACCTGCGACCAGGGTCATTGCTGAGTTGGAACAGGCTGTGGCTCACCTGAAACTTGAGCTCAATGAGAGGGATCAAGAGCTCCTCCAGTCGGACCTAGAAATAGGACATCTCCCTGAGGAGAAAGGGGAGAATGTCCTACACACGGTAACTATTCTCGCTGCTAAGCTGGGAGTAGCGCAGCCGCGGGCGACGTCCCGCGCGAACGTCGAGTGGTGGTGCGACTGGCGAGGCGGCACCTTCGTGACCAATTGCTGCAGTCAGCACGCGTGCGCCGTACTTTGACGGCTGCAGATGCAGGCAGAGCCTCCAACGCTGACTCGCGCAGTCGTATCTTCATAAATGAAAGACTTACGCGCACCAATCGGCTGCTCTTCTATCGTGTCCGCGAAGAGTGCTGCAAACTACAGTGGCGGTTCTCCTGGACAAAGCGAGGCCGCATATATGCGCGGCAGGCCGACGGAAAAGCAGCTCACCACATAAGGCATGAAAGAGATTTTGAAAAGGTTTTTGGGTCGACACATGTTTGAATTCGTCCATAGTTTTAGATCAAAAAGCATGTATTGGGTACTTGTTACTATTTTACTGGATACTTCTTTTAATTCATAAGTTAATTGTGTATTTAAGTTTTCCATTTGATTTGTTCTTTTCTCAACACCACTTAGTTGATATGTTTTTATATAGCACTTGTTCACACAGCTTCTCAACTCTATTCCCTTTTTGTTTTTGGTAAGCTACTAAAGATCGGTTTGTACAATCCAGGTTCCCTCGGTACTAACCACGATAACTTCATTGCTTCTGTTTTACGTCACGATTTGGATGTTCTAGCGATAAACGAAACATGGCTTAATTTGGGTCAGGACGGTCGTGCTCCCGCTCTAACAGGGTACCGGTTGCGACACACACCTCGACCCCGTGGTAAAAAAAAGCGCGGAGGTGGAGTTGGTTTTTATATCAAGCATGGTATAAACGCACGCACTTGGCTTCATCCGGTCGATCCATTGCATGTGGACGTAGAGCAATTCTGGCTTATGGTTTCCATCAATGGTAAAAAGTTAGCAATCGGCACATCCTATCGACCTGATTGGATCGGGGTTGATTTATTTTTTGATGCAATGACAGATACAATTAATTCATTACCTCCCTATGACAATTTAATATTGCTGGGAGATTTCAATGAAATCAAAGATCAATCTAAATTCGACTTGTTTCTAACTTGCTTTCATCTATCTCAATTGGTGACATCATCCACTCACTTTACTAAGACGTCTGAGTCACTAATTGACGTGGTGTGTACTGACTTACAACTCCGAAGTATGTCACTGGATCATGTGGGTAAAATTTACGGCCATTGTATGATTGCATGCGAATTTAGTATTAGGCGTGAGAAACCCACGCCTACCACTTTGGTTCATCGACCTATTCATGATATTGATATGGCTGTTTTTAACAATGACCTAAAAGCCATAGAATGGACTTCGATATCGACACTTAATAACGTTAATGAGATGGTTCACTTGTTTAACAGTTGTATCCTCGAGCTTTTTAATTTGCACGCGCCTGTCAAGTCTGTTGTTATTAGGTCCCGCTCATATCCTTGGATTACTGGCACAGTGAAGCTTATGATGAAATTACGTGACGAAGCTGCAGCGGAATACCATAAAACGAAATTAGAAAGTAAGAAGGAGTATTATAAAAGTCTCAAGACCACTGTCAATATGGCTCTTTATCACGAAAAAGTTGCTTATTTTAACCTTCATATTAACAACAATATTCATAATCCAAAACACCTATGGAAAAATCTTAAAAATACTCTTTTACCAAAAAAAAATACTGAACTGCCTCCTAATTTTCAAGACCCTGACACTATTAATAATTATTTTTTAAATATACCAGGCACGTCTCAGGTGTGTTGTGTTCAGTTAGCTTACTTTGAATCGCACAAATTTAGTGATGCTACCTTTCATATAGAGCCCATCAGTCTTGACAGAATTGCTAAAATAATCAGTCCCTTAAGTCTAATGCCGAAGGGTGTGATCATATTAACCTTAATATGCTACTTATGACACTACCTGATACACTTGAAACAGTCGCTGCAATGATAAACATGTCGATTAAAACGTCTATATTCCCTGATATTTGGAAACAAGCAATTGTGCGCCCTCTACCAAAAATTGCAAATCCAGTAGAGTTAAAAGATCTCAGGCCCATAAGTATCTTGCCATTTTTATCAAAAATTTTAGAAAAAGCGGTAGCTGCGCAACTTACTGATTACCTTGAACAAAATTATATACTCCCTGAGGTGCAGTCGGGATTTAGAAAAGGACGAAGTACGGTAACTGCTCTTCTAGATGTCACTGACACCATACTTAGTGCGCAGGACGAGGGCATGTGTACAGTACTAGTGCTTTTGGATTTTTCAAGGGCTTTTGATTCCATAAATACTAAACTCCTTATCGCTAAACTGAAATACTATGGGTTTGATGACGATGCCTTGCAATGGTTTAAAAGTTATCTCAGTAATCGTAGCCAATATGTTAGCTTAACGTCTAGCTCCTCTACTAAGCTCTCAAATGAAGTGACTGTTGATAGAGGTGTGCCTCAAGGGTCAATTTTAGGTCCAATACTTTTTATTTTATATTCAGCTGATTTAAGGCAGCATATACATTTTAGTCAGTTTCATATATACGCAGATGATACACAGGTTTATATCTCGTGTAAGCCTTCCGAAATCGATAGTGCCATTGCTAAACTGAATACTGATTTGGACAACATAGCCCTCTGGTCCAAGAATAACAATCTTTTGCTGAATCCTACTAAGACGAAGTACCTAATCCTTGGTAGTAAATTTCATTTGACTGGTTTAATTCCGGCAGTTGACGTCATGGTTATGGGTGAACCTATAGAACGTGTCTACAAGGCTCGTAATCTTGGCCTTCAGATGGACTGTGCCTTTCGTTCTGAGGAACACATTGCTGAGGCAGTTGGAAATTGTTTTTATAGGTTAAAAGTTTTATACAAGATGAGACCATTCATATCGGAAGAAATGCGTATCAGGTTGGTAGAGTCCCTAGTTTTATCTAAATTAAACTACACGGACGTAGTTTTCGGTCCACGACTTTTGGCTAAGACTCATAGACTTCTACAACGAGTTCAGAATGCCTGTGCACGTTTCTGCTTTGACATTCCATATAGAGGTCACGTGAGCCCATTCTTAAATGCACATTCCATTTTAAAAATGAAACATCGTCACAAGCTTCACTTGGCGTGCTTACTGTTCGGGGTGATGAAGCACAACGCGCCTAGGTATCTTTACGAGAAGATCAAGAGGTTGTCTAACAGGTCCTGCGAACGTCGCCAATGCTCGATGCAGCTCTCAACACAGCGGCACAGGTCAACTGCTTTTAGAGGCAGTTTCCGCTACGCTGCATCGAAGTGTTGGAATAATATTCCTCCACCGATCAGGAACCTGCAGAGTAGTTATGGGTTTAAAAAAATGCTTAAATTATATCTCCTTGATTGGCAAAAAAAGCAGGAAATCCTCTTACACGACACAAGTGCTATATAAAAATAATATTAATATTAATATTAATATCAATTATGCATTGAATTTTGAATTAGAATGTCTTTTTATTTTATTTTTTTTGTACTTATATAATAATATGTTTTCTTTGTCCTCACGCAATAATTTTGTTTTCAAAGTAGAGTCAAGTTATTTTTGTTATTTCTTTTTGTTTTGACTGTATTTATAGCTTCGTTTATGTATTTGTAAAAGGTGGTAGATTTTTGTTGTATTGTTATTTTATTTGTTTTATCTATTTTATAACTTAGTATTGAGTATCATGTCCGCTACACAAAATCAAATTAGGACCTAACGGAAGACCAGCGTGGGTTGTTGCCAACCCGCATTATGCTGAGTTAGGTTCCTTTTTGCAGCACAAAAGCTGGGTACCTATTTTGATGTATTGTTTTTTTTTGTATCGCTATATATTATAAATTATTAATCTGTCAAGTAGGTAATATGTAGGTGCCTTTAGTTTAAAAAAAACTGTTTTATATCTATTTTTAGTGTGTGTTGCAAATAAAATTAATTCTATTCTATTCTATGAAGGTTTATTATGATATGGGCAAAAATAAAAAAAGTACCATAAAAAAATCAAGTTACATGTCATATGAAAGGGCTTTGTTTGGACATTCCAAAACAATTTTAACTTTTTTTCTGGTACGCTCGGTTTTTGAGATACAACAAAAAAGTTAAATTAAATTAACCAGCGATCCAAGACCTCCCATCTCTAAGAGTTTCGTTGGCATCAAGGTTTTTCTACTGGTCGGCTATTTCCTTTGCTTTTTCTTTTTTTTTTTCTTGAAATGAATTAAGGAGGTAAAAGAAACACGTTACACGGTCAGTTAATCACATCAATGGTTTATTACAATAATGTACGCTATTCAAATTCTTAAGTACTTATTAAATCTAACAGTAAATTCTTTAATCATACAATAAATAATCATACTTCAAATAACTGAATACTTATTCTTTTTTTTATACAATGCTCAGCTTAGAGCTGTGTTATCTAGTCGGCGGATAGCAACAAAGTGAGCTCGTCCCCTCCATTCCGTCGCTCACCCGACGTCCAACCGTCGGTACACGGAAAAAAAGGATCTCTTAAACCAAGAATACCAATATTCTCAAAGAATCCAAGTAAATATTTTATTAACTAAAGTAAATGTTCTTCACCGAAGGAAACGTATTTACTTAAATGAAAAATAATATTTTCTTCCTTTTAATTCTTGATTTAAGAAAATATTTTTGAGTCAAGAATATTGCAATCTCAATTGAAGAAGACGTCTGATTTTGACGGAATACTTTGAAAACTTTTCACATCAAGATAATCTTATCTTCTTTCAAGATGATAATTGACATCGTTTAAGATCATTAAAAAAAAATTGGTTCAAGAAAAACACTTTCTTAATCTAAGAAATGTTCGCTTCCTACAAGAACATGTCACTCTTGATTATTTTTTTATTTTATTTTTAGCAGCTCAAGAATTTTAAATCAGGATTTTTTTCTAATATCAAGAAGTAATTTTCTTATCCTTCATTCATTCCGCTCATCTTTGGCACAAGACTCGCTATATTCTTTGTCCAAGAATGTTTACATCTTATTCTAAAATTTTATTTATCTCATAGCAAGAACACATATTTTTTCAATTCAAAACAATTTTGTTTCACGTACCAAGAACGTGTAACTTTGCTTCAAGAACTTCAAATTACTTTCATTGCGATTAAAATAATCTAATTTTGTATGCTTGACTTAAGATTATACTATGGTTAATTGAAGAATTTGTCAATCTCATTTGAAGACAGCATTTGGTTTATCTGGGCATTAGAGAGATACTTCAAATCAAGACATTTTTTCTTCTTTCAAGAAGTCACTTTCTTATATTTAAATAATTTAGCTTTATATTTGAAACAAGACTCACTACATTCTTCGTTCAAGAATGTTTACCAACATCTAAAATATATTAATTTCATATCAAGAATACTTTTTTTTTTCAGTTTCAAATCAATTTTGTTTCGCGTACCAAGAACGTATAATTTTGCTTCAAGAATTTCAGATTGCTTTCATTAAGATTAAAGATAATCTTGTTTTTTATGCTTGACTTTAGCATATGATAAGGTTAATTGAAGAATATGTCAATCTCATTTGAAGACAGCGTTTGGTTTATCTGAACATTATAGAAATACTTCATATCAAGACTTTTTTTCTTCTTTCAAGAAGTCACTTTCTTATATTTAAATCATTTTGCTCATCTTTGAAACAAGACATTCTACGTTCAAGAATGTTTACACCTTTTTTTTAATTTTATTTATTTCATATCAAGATTAGGTAGACATTTTTTAAATTCAAGACGATTTTGTTTCACGAACCAAAAACGTGTAATTTTGCTTCAAGAACTTCAGATTACTTTCATTGTGATTAAAATAATCTTATTTTGTATGCTTGACTTTAAAAAAAGTGTATCCGTATTCAAGTAAATATAAGAAGACGAGAAACGTTCAAGCAACACTTTAAAAACCTGAAATATTCAATTTTTTTAGAAAGTATCCCCATTTGTATAATTATTTAGATGTCCTGCCTGGCAGATACGCATTAAGACCAGGATAAAATAAGATAATAAAACCGCGATCTCATGCCTCATGGCCATATGGCCGTCACTGTGCATTTTTAATTAAAAAAATTAATATAAATAATATAATTATATTTTTTTATTGACCTATGTCAACATCCAACTGAAATTAAATAAACCTTTAACATTGAAAATGATTTATCTACATAGGTACCTACTTATTTTATACTTTTTTTTTTTTATAACTTAACATTTAACTTTTACGTTTTTCATTTTATCACTCTACTTTATCACAATTGTAACTTAATAACTTAATATTGTAAATTTCTTATTATAAATTAAATCCGTAATATAAATAATTTGACATAAATACCCAATACCTATCTGATTATAATGTTATGTGCCTACAACGATTAAACAGACCTACCTAGATAACTTAAACGGTATTTATTAAGCAAGACTACCTATCTACCTACTATTAAATAGTAAACCTCGGCCTGCTTACATGTTGCCATACCCTAAGCAGGGTCCATATGATACTAATTAACTAACACCCAATAACTATGTATGTACCTAAACTAAACCATGTGTAAGCAAAAAATGTATTGATTATTGAGAGTATATACCTACTATGATTAATTGAAGAATATCTCTTATTACAATAGGTATTGCGTTTGGTTTACCTGAAAACTAGCGGAAACGCTCGCAGCTTCGCTCGCATGTCACTATTTTCATACATACTTCAACCTTCGTTGCACCCCTTTAGGGGTTGAGTTTCAGGAATTCCTTTCTTAGTTACACCCCTACGCCTACAAAGGCGAATATACTCTGAAAATTTTAGGTCTCTACGACCAGTAGCTTAGGCTGTGCGTTGTCTATGTTGCTGTCAAAAATTCTTCTATTTGGTAGGTAAAAATTAAAGAAATACTTCAACACAAGACTAATCCAAGAAGTGGTTTTACCTCAATTAAATTAAGCTTATTATATTCTTATAATTTTATTAATGTTTTATATCATTTAATACTTATTGACAAAGTCTTTGATACAATGACAATTTAAATGATAATTTTACTCATAGGTACTTACTTAGTTTCGTTTGATAATTAAAAAATATTAAGGTAGGTAGGTTACCTGCTACATTTATTGGCAATACGAACACGAATGTCGGTAGATAAGTAGCTAGCTATAAATCAAATTAAAAAACATTACCCTCCTGCCTCTCCTGCAGTCGGGTAAAAACAAGACTTGTTTTCTTGGCTCAAGAATGTACTTTTTGGATTTTCATTAAGTTCCAGGGCTTGATAAAGGTAAAGTAGGTACTTAGGTCAGATCGGTTAGGTATAAGTCATTAGGGGCCTAGGACCTTACCTAGGTAGGCCTTGGTAAGGTCTATGTAAGCTACGACATGAAGCTTTATCATGAAGCCGTTTTTGGCAGTACCTACCATAACGTTACCCACCTACCACGGTTTTATCAGTAGTGAGGTAATTAAGTATACCTAAGTGTCTACCTTGCACTAAATGAAAATCCAATAAAGTACATTCTTGAGCCAAGAAAAAAAGTCTTCATCTTTGACGTTTGACCGCCATTTTAGCCAAATAAGTAATAACTCTCCATTCATTCATTTCACTCAATCCAAGAAATAAAAAATAGCGAATTGGTGAACTAAAGACGTAGAAAGCTACGAAACAATATTAAGATTATATATCTCTCAAATATCGCCTGCCCGTATGGGAAAACTAATTAATAAAAATAAAGAAGAAACCTTTTAAAAACAACAATCAATGAATCCACCGGGAACCAATAATGTACAGCCAGCGGCCAGTGCATTATTAGTAATGTACGGACGGCAAGGTGTAATTTTTTTGCCATTAAATGTTCCATTCATAGCAAGCACTGCAGAAACTATAAAAAAATATTTTATATTAATAAATAATAAAAACCATACTTCGGAATTGAGGGTTTTCTAGGTCATTGTCACTTAAATTAATCCAAAGACTAGTACTGGTAGGTAAGAACCATAGTGCATGGACATATAAGAAGGCCAGGCATTTCATACAAATATGTATGCTGGAAATGTCCATCAGTCTGTAAGGACAGATCTAAAACTCCGGCGTGGAAAGGTAAGGTAAGTCCGGGGGGTCACATAAAACCTATTTAAGAACATAAATAACTACAAAAAACTACGTGATACCATAAGTCCAACTAATTGTAGTTATATTTAGACAGCCTTCACAGCTCAGTTGGTAGTAGCTCTGCCTTCTGCGCCGTAGGCCGTGGGTTCGATCCCCACCGAGAACAAACATTTGTGTGATGAACATAGATGTTTGTTCTCTGTCTGGGTGTTATATAATATTATAAGTATGTATTTACAAAAAAAAAAAAAAGTATTTAAGTAGTATATCAACTATCTGGTTCCCATATCACAAGCTTTGGCTTAGTTTGGGGCTAGATAGTGCTGTGTGGAATGTCCACCAATATTTATTTATTATTATTATTTATTTATATAAAATATAGTTTAAATAGTGAGAGATATAAAAGTGGCTTTGGTATCTCGTTAAGTCATACAAAATTAAAAATAAAAATAAAATACGGGCCGCTAGTGTGTTATAAAATCGCAACGAATCGATTTCGAAGATTTCAAAATTATATCGATGAGAAAACTTAATAAAACACTATAGTGTTGGTTTTGAGTTGATTTACCGACCTTAAAAATGATTCTCATTATCATGTCGTACATTACCGTGCTGTACAACATTAACTGGACGTACAATTACCGGACCCCAATCCACCCACTCACTCTTCCTTCATTTCATTCCATCATTCTTTCTTTCTTTTTGTTACCGCTGGTGTTGGTGTTTTCTATTTTTTAATTGATAATTCTATGAGTGTGTTGAAATGTCAGAAACAAAGCTGCGTGAGCTTTTGGAAGGCTGGGACATCGAGGAAGCCATAATTGACAATTTTGCAAGTAAGTCTCAAAGATATTATAATCACTAAGTACCTACGTGTAAGTCTTTTGCCTTGTCACATTGTATGGTTTTATAAAAGTACCTAGGTAATAAGGGGTTAGTTCCTTCCTATTTTCTAGAAGGTACATAGTGATTCAACAACATAGGTACTTCCTAGGTACTTAGTAGGTACTAATCTCCCGACAAATTCCTCAATGGGATCTCTTGGATTGGGTTTCTTCAATTTGAAAGAGTTATTAGGTAGGTAGTTATAAGTATGAATTGAATAAATTTGCAGCAAGAGATGGCAGCAGAGCAGCAGTAATTTTTTGCTTGTTTTATCAATTTTCTTATAATTATACATTAGGGCCAATAAATTATAAGAATTGTATTCTTCGTTCAACAAATAAAAAGTCTTCATTCAAGTCAAAATCTAAAGGTCTACTGCGTGCCGCCGCCCGCTATTTCGTCCGCTTGGAAGTATCTACATTGTAAGCAATATCTAATTACGAGGGAGCTGTTCGTTTACCGAGATGAAGACATGTAGGTATCTACGTGTAGGTTACCTTACCTTACCGTAACCGTACCTACATGTATTCCGGTAAGAAAAGTCGCGGGTAGCACGCTTTTGAATTTTGACTTGAATGAAGACTTTATTTGTTGAACGAAGAATACAATTCTTATAATTTATTAGCTCTAATGTGTCACATATCTACTGGGTTAGATATGTAAGTATTTCCTAGGTCTGTTTGTACCTAATGTATTCTAGTCAATAAGTTCTCACTTTAGGTAGGTAGGTACTTAGTTTGGAAACAATATTTTAAAAGCTAATTTTTTTACATTTAAATATTATGAAATCAAACCATACAAATTGAATCCATTTGGTAGAGTAGTAGTAGTAAGTAGTAGGTAGCAGCCTTAAAGATTTTGTGGTTATTTAAAGATATTTACCATGTTCTGTTTATTTCAGAGTTGCATACAGATGATGTCGTATGGCTCGAAATAAATTCTGAGCCATGGGAGGATGACTTTACCAAGTGGAAGGCTACATATAAACTTCGCCAGCAGCTACAATATAAAACCGTGGAAGCATTAATAGAAAATTGGCCCATATTAAATGATGTCAGAAGCGATGTGTTGGTAAGTCGACCACACTTTTTACCCGACTAGAGAGAGTTAGGTATGTGTTTATCTGTCTAAGTATATGGAATGTAGGTATGTGTTTGTAAGTATAGTTGAAATCATAAATTAATAATATAATTGAGTAAAGTAAAATTTGTCAAATCTTTCTGGATAGGTTGTTATGTTAAATAAACTTTTTAATTATTAGATTCAATTAGGCTTTGATGCACTACATTCTGGAAGAGCAAGATCAAATCAAAAATTTCACCTACTATGGAAGGAATTCTTTGCAAAGATTGAGGACATAAAAAAACAAAATCTAAATGAAGAAGTGGCAGGCTTAGTCCATTATATTAATAAAATAGTTGATGACAGTTGGTTTTTAAGTTTTATTTTAAGAATGAGGTTATAAATGTTCGTAATGGCATACCTAAGTTCACTTTCAATGGATGACTTATTAATAAATTTACGATAACACTATAAATTATAATTTTATTTCAGATCACAAGCTTCCATCTCAAATAAAGCTGCTCTGTAAATTGGAACCTCCAAAAGGACGCCTGAACAAACATCAAAAATTCTCAATAACTGAGTACACTGAAAGCTTAATTGTCAATGTAAAGGTAATAACCATTGTTGGGGCGACGAAAGCGTCCACTACATTAAAATAGATAACTAATAATTATTTTTAATATAGTAATAGAGCCTAATTTATAGGAGTTGCGTTAGATGGCGCTAGCAACTACTATAATGATTTTTCTAGTAATGTTTTTAAATTCAATGAAGTTCATCATCATTCACAGCCTGTAAAAGTGGATTGTTGGATTTAAACAATAAAGTTACTTATAACTAATTATTAAACCTTTACTTTTTAGACACCTGGTGATATCCAAAAGAAAATTGACGACATATCAACTGATGCGTCGGGAAAACGGAAAACTGTACAACCTTACATTATCCATTGCACCAGTGACGAAGACATTGGAGGAACATTTTATGATGATTATAGATAAGGTCAGGTATGTTATTCAAACAGCCTTTAAGGCTTTCGACACATTATTCAAGTGTTATCTATCATGCACTCCATGTATTCTATCCAAAACCGGGCTACCACCTGTATTGACTGATTCCGAAATGTATCTATGGCATAAACACTAAATATGATATTATCCCACCCTACATCCTGGATCTGATTTTGGATGTTAAATGTACCTTGTAATGTGAGTAATTTTTGGTGCTCAAAGTATAAACAGAAAATGATTTCAGTATGGTATCAATAATGTGTACAGTGCTAGAAACGGTAAATTACTCTTCACACTATTTGGCATTTGTAACAGAAAGTACGAATCAAACTAGATTGGTTCATTTAGAAGATTGTGATAGTACAACACCTAATTTAATCAGAAAGTTAAATCAATGTTTTTATGTAGATTTAAAAAGCTAAGAATATTCCTCACCTAATTATGTGTAAGTACATAGCTTAGTGATATTTTAAGTTTGGTAAGTGGGACTACACTAGCGGTTTTTGTGTCGTTTTGGTTTTTGTAATGTAACTTATTTAAAAATGACAATTGAAAATATAAGTTGAGTAAGAAGTTGTGATTCAGAACCTCCTTCGATTTTTATGTACCTATTGAGTAACTTATTGTATTAAGTTTAATATTGAACATAAAGATAAAAAAACATGTTAATTAAATTACCTATTGCGTTTCTAAACCGAGTTCTGTTCAGTATTCTTTTTGTCTCATATTTTAATGTGGCTCTTACGGTTTGTTAACCGCAAATTTATATTATTTTTTTAAACTTATTATGTACCTGCATAATGTTTTTGTTCTGGTATCAAGGTGAGTTAGGTTATTAAATCTATACAGTGGGTGTAGTTTTTTAAATAATAGTAGAGGCTTCACCTACGATTATTTTTTTAATCGCATACAGGAAAATTGTCTTTCCAAATATTTCAACCATCAAATATTTTATGTGAAATCAATTTTGTCATAATAAAATTTTTGGTTATGCGTAAGTTGTCCATAAAAATTACTAATACTGACTGTTTTTTGTACTGAACGACTCTGTTATTCTATTGCTATTCTATTTGATTAGCCGTCCCAATTATTTTCTTTCGCTGCAATGAAATTGGTCTTTGCAGGAAAGTGGGTCGATAAGCGTTAAAAAAATGTTAGGTGATTCAGGTAACCTATGCACAAGTCATGCTTAACCAAAAATGTTATTAAAGTCAAAATTAATACACAAAAAAATCTATGGTTCCTATGATAGTTTTCCTGTATTTCATATTATGGTTTAAGATTTCCCAAAAACTACACTGTACAGTATTGAGGCTATAAAATTGAGCTAGCTATTTTCACCTTAAAATATAAAAAAATGTATTTTTAATATCAAAATTGCATAAATTAAGTTAATATTATAATAAGTATATAATAATACCTAATTTAATGTTTCTTTCTCTTATCATAAGACCATAAAAAAACTTATTTGTATAAATATCCTGATAAAACATTGCAACATGGCAAGCTCTATGTTTTCATTTACAGGTTTAGTTTGATACCAACTTGTAACTTGTGTAACTCATGTAATTTTATGATGTTATTTTTTAACTAACTTTTGCTTTGTATGTACCTACCTATTTAATTTCGTATGAATCTTTTTTTTATAATGTGATTTGCATTGCAGACATTGTGTTATTATTATTTTATTAATTAAAAATATAAATATTTCATAAAAATCACTGTATTTAATTTACGTGACGCTTCCAGAACCTTAGACGTTTTGAGGCAACACTTGTAAGTTTTACATTAAAATAATCTAATTTTAGCTGAAACCTCTTCGATTCTTAGCTAAAGGCGGATTGGTTTTTCAAATCAATCTAATATCTTTTAGCTAAGAATAGGAGAGGCTTCACCTAAGATTAAATTATTTTAATCGAAAACAAATTAGTCTTGTCTCAACACAAATATTTCTTCAGTTAAGAATAGTAGAGGCTTTACCTAAGAATATATTGTTTTAATAGAAAACAAACGAGTTTTGTGTCAACACAAATATCTCTTCAGTTAAGAATAGTAGAGGCTTCACCTAAGATTATATTGTTTTAGTTGAAAACAAACGATACTTGACTCAACACATAGAACTCTTCAGTTAAGAATAATAGAGGCTTTACCTAAGATTATATTGTCTTAGTAGAAAACAACCAAGACTTGACTCAACACAAATAGCTCTTCAGTTATGAATAGTAAAGGCTTCACCTAAGATTATATTGTTTTAGTAGAAAACAAACGATACTTGACTCAACACAGAGAACTCTTCATTTAAGAATAGTAGAGGCTTTACCTAAGATAAAATTGCCTTAGTAGAAGACAAACAAGACTTGACTAAACACAAATAGTTCTTCAGATAAGAATAGTAAAGGCTTAACTTAAGATTATATTGTTTTAGTCGAAAACAAACGATACTTTACTCAACACATAGATCTCTTCAGTTAAGAATAGTAGAGGCTTCATCTAAGATTATATTGTTTTAGTAGAAAACAAACGATACTTGACTCAACACATAGAACTCTTCAGTTAAGAATAGTAGAGGCTGTACCTAAGATTAAATTGTCTTAGTAGAAAACAAACGATACTTGACTCAACACAAAGATCTCTTCAGTTAAGAATAGTAGAGGCTTCACCTAAGACTATATTGTTTTAGTAGAAAACAAACGATACTTGACTCAACACATAGAACTCTTCAGTTAAGAATAGTAGATGCTTTGCTTAAGATAATATTGTCTCGGTACGAAACATATTGTGTCTTGCTTCAAAAATAATTATTCTGTAGCAAAAAAAACAAAAAAAATATGAAAACAGTTTATTCTTTAACCAAAATAGCGTGCATTCTTCAAACGAAACTTCAGAATTCTTGTTTCAAAAACGAATGTCTTATGCGAAGACAATAAAACTGAGACAATAATTTTCTTTATTCAAAAATATATTGTTTTCCCCATATATGAGTCTACATTTGTCTTGACCAAGTCGATATTGTCTTGATTTAAGACATCTTTTTTTTCCGTGTATGACTATAGTCATTGTCCGTGGTCGCCGTCCATGGTCGGTTGCCGTGGTCGGTGTCACCGGAAACGGAAATACGGGTGCGACAACATCCGGCCGTCCTGCTCACGCATTCGTCCTCGAACTGCGTCCTGGTCTGATGCGAAAACTGAAAACATTATACAGTTAAATCCAATTTCATAAATGCTAGGTTACAGTTTACACATTCTTCTTTACTATAGGCCCCACATAGAGTGTCTGATCAGATTATAGCATGTTATCCCATCGGCGGTCAACATGTGTATGTGGCTTAAACTAGATGATGTTCACTCAGGATCAACTAGCTGTGTATCACCACATACACTACAACAGTTTTCACATTGGATGTCTGTTGCAACTTATCCAAACTCAAACACTCTACCAGGCTCCTACAATGTTTGAAGAAGTAGCATTAGACATTTTAAGATTCACACAGATTAACACATCAGACTCAAGCTACTTTAAGTAAAATATTAATGTTAACAAATAATACTAATAAAAGTATAGTTACGTACTTTTTTTTTTGTATACCTTTCGACAACATCCGGTCTTAATCAGAAATCTGGATCAATAGTTTCATATTTTTCACGCATGCTATGCCATCATATTGTTTCAAAGATCTTTCAGCTTCTCGATATCTATCGTGACCCAAAATGTTAGTAACTTGAAACGGACCTTTGTAGAGAGGAATTAGTTTTGTACTTTGGCCAGCATCGTTCGAGTGACTTGGAATTTTAAGTACCACCAAGTCTCCAACGTTATAAATAGTCGCGTCTTTCCTTTTAGCTTTCCAACCGTTTTTCTCAATGCAGTCATGTCAACAGAGCATTCCGTGTAAGTCGTTGTTCATACGAATTCTGTACCCAAAGAAAACCTCACTCGGTACGGCGGATGTAGTTTTATTAATCGTGCTATTGATACCCTGCTGTATACTTTTTATGTGTTGATCCCATTTATTATTTTCCATTTATTATTTTACCATTTATTATTTTACCATTTATTATATTGTCTGGTTATATCGTTCTGTCCTGTCCGTTTGAGCGTGGTACAGCAGTGGCAATTAAATGTGCTCTAATATTACGATCTTTGCAATAGCTGCTGAATAGTTTTGATGTAAATGCGCTACCAGCGTTGCATATTTAACGCTTTGGATTTCTGAAAACTTTAAATATTTTATTTTATTCGTTTATTACATTACTTTTAGTGTCTTTTTACAGCCGCAATAAATACAAATTTGGTGAAGGAGTCTAACCAGTAACCAAGAGATAACTATTTCCCAGAGTAGTTTTAACAAATGGACCGAGGTGATCAACGTGGAGTGTGTGAAAAGGCCTGGCGTGCTTCGGTATCGGATGCAATTGACCTGGTTTTTTGCCATGAATATTTTTGAAATAAATGTAATTTAAACAATTTTTTATGTATTTTGTAACAATTTTCTTCAAATGGGGAAACCAATATATTGATCGAATTCTTTCAAAAATTTTATCTACAGCGAAATGACCACAGTCATCATGATTAGCTCGAATAAAGTACCATACGTATTTCTTTGGTACCACCCAACGTCTTCCGAATTTTGTTCTACGGTATACTTTATTTCCCAACAAATCGTAGCTTTTTGATTCAACCTTAACAATGTTACCCATAATTCTAATATAAAAATAAATATCACCTGTTCACTACCCACTACTAAAAACGTCAAATTGTACATGTAATATTAGGTACCTACGTACTACTTCTCTGTAATAAATTGCAAGTAGATGTATTACCTTTAATAACCATATTAGCTAACGAGTGCCTATCTACTTGATAAGAACCTACCTACTTATAACTTATAATTTTAAGCAAGGCGCTTGATTGTAACAGACGTTTGGTTTTAAATAAATATTTAATTTAATTTCATTTCATCGTACTCATTAAATATCAGTTTCTTTGTCTCGGCCTCACCTGACTGTAAAATGTCTCGAATACTACATATACTGGGGACTCGTAACTGGACAGAGAGCAACCACTCCTCCTCAGAAACAGTTATTGCTAACGCAGTCAGTATATAAATTGACCTGCAATTTAGGATCAAATACTTTAAGCAACGCATTTTTAATCAGGGCATTTTTCACCGTTATTACTGCCTGATCTTGTGGAGGGCCTCATTGCCAGATCCTTTTTTTTTTGTAAGCTAGTTAGTGATTTGCAAAGACAAGCACAGTTTCGTATAAATTTCCGAAATAATAGATTAGCCGCAAAAATTTACGAAGCTGGTGAACTGTTTTTGAGGTCAGCAATTTTGTAATGGCATCGAGTTTACGGGCACTTGGACGAACTCCTTCTCCAGAAATGTCATAACCCAAAAACGTAACACGTGCCTTGAAAAATAAACATTTTCTAGAATGATAGTAAGCCCATTTTTTTTTTAACGAGTATTTCTAGAGTTTTTCTTCGACTGTTATTTTATTTAGCTACCTATAATCCACACACAACCTTTTGGCCCCCGACGTTTTGTCAACTAAAAGCGCTGGGCTCGCATACGCAGAATTACTGATTCGAATAGTACCTACCATTCTTTAAAAGGTCGTCTGTTATTTCCCGCGTTATTGCCCTTTCAGACTGTGACATTCTATACGGCCGCTGGCAAATTGGCTTACTAGGTAGTTGTTAACTGTATCTCTAATTTTAAACAAGAAGTTTTTCCTACACTCGACAAATCTTCAGAAAAAGATAGAGGGTATTTTGATAAAACATTCTTCAAAATACTTTCATGTTGCCTGGAATCTGTATCCAATACCTCAATACTGCTAACAATGTTTTTATCTTCGGTAAAATTACTGCCGATTTGAATGTCGCAGTTAGACAGCGAATCAATAGCGTAAAATGTTATATTAGATTAGACTGAATCGACCCGGAGCGTGGTAGCGACAGCCTCTGTCACTTCAGTAGATAAATTACTTATAAAGCCTACTAGATTAACGGATTGATTTAAAAGAAAAGGTTTTAAATTATATTTATTTACTAGAGCGGTTGTTATAAGCGAGCAGTCACTGCCCATGTCGAAAAAAAAACTTTATAATCAAAACCACAAGAAAAACAGACTTTTAAAATTTTTGTTTATTTAAATAAATGAAAATAAATTTGTTTTGGATCAGAGATTATTTTCACTTCGAAAATTCACGATTTTTTTCTCGACCTTTGTCGTCGATTTAGATTTACACGCAGCCTCTAAATGGCCTAATTTGTTGCAAGAAGAACACCTTACGTTGTCTTAATACGTGCTGTTGTTTCTTCGGTGACCTACCTCCCCACAGCGGTAACAAGTAACGTTAGAGTTTTCCACATTATTTGCATAAGCAGAATGCCCAAACTTGTTCTGCAATTTACTGATATTATTTTGGTACCCAGACTGCGTTGGTCGAAAAGATTATTTTTGTGGTAGCGGATTCTTTTGGGAATTTTCTGTTTCGGTGGGAAATCTACCAAGATTTTACCGTGTAAAAAGGATGCAAAATCGTCACAATATTCGATCGAACCCACAAAAATCGAACCTACTATGACTGATATTATTTATATCTTGTTCCCGAAAACCTAGCTGCAGACGATCTAGTTTAGCTTTTTGTTGAAAAAAGAATGCGTATAGCAACTGTTTAGCTACAGGCCTTATATCTATTAACTCTTTATGCGACCTGTACATATTTCGTTTTACTTGAAATGACAGCTTATGACGCCATTCTTACACCGCCACGAGGTCTAACTTGTTTCGTTTTTTTTTGTTTAAAGAATCGAGCCACGTTTTTGCGATATTGCGTAATTTTTGAAGAGCTTGATACTTAATCATATTATCGGACCAACCAAATGCACGAGAGCTAGCCTCTACTACGTTTAACCATATATCAACACTGTCTACGAGTGGGTCGAATTCTGGTATCACTGACGATAATACAGCATTTTGACTCACGGTTTGCGGTGCTTTCCGATGACTACTACTTTTTTTTTTCGCCTTCGATCACTGCCACTACTGCTACTGGCACTGGAACTGCTGCTCGAACTAGATGATGGTTCCCGCCTCGATCTTCGTTTGCGCTCACGTGGCGGCATCTTGTGGGCGTAGCACAAAATCCCACTTCTGATAAAAGAAACACGTTACACGGTCAGTTAATCACAGCAATGGTTTATTACAATAATGTACGCTATTCAAATTCTTAAGTACTTATTAAATCTAACAGTAAATTCTTTAATCATACAATAAATAATCATACTTCAAATAACTGAATACTTATTCTTTTTTTTATACAATGCTCAGCTTAGAGCTGTGTTATCTAGTCGGCGGATAGCAACAAAGTGAGCTCGTCCCCTCCGTTCCGTCGCTCACCCGACGTCCAACCGTCGGTAGTCATTGTCCGTGGTCGCCGTCCATGGTCGGTTGCCGTGGTCGGTGTCACCGGAAACGGAAATACGGGTGCGACAACATCGGTACTCAGTTCTCATAAAATGGTGACAACGACCAGTTCTGATGATGGAGCCAAGGTCTGTTCAACGGAACTCTTCAATAAATAGGCCAATAGAGTTGAAACTTGGTTACCGTACCAAGTTAGTAGGCGGTAGTCAGAAAAAAGTCCAAACATAATGTTTAGACTTGCCTCTAACTACCACCTACTCAAAGTTTTGGTGCGTTCGTCGGGTCGCATCACGAGATCTCAGTTCGGGGCGAACTACTAGTATTTATTGTTTTATTTTGTAGGTATAACTTTATATTGTATGTGTTATTAATTTTTTATGTCAAAATGTACGCGTTTGACAGCTAAGGTTAGATTTAACGGTATTTTAATCCTTGATTAGTAACTAACAGAGCATCGTGAAACCGGCCCTTAATCTATTTATTGGCCTTATTAGTAGGTAAGTACCTAACCTACCAATAACGTTTCGTCACGGGCAACTCAGAGGGTCAGCGGGTCACTGTCACACACGCACGACTCGAGTGAAGCTAATTTTGCAATGCTAATGCGATAAACCTACCTACTCTATTGTCGGTGGTACCACCTACCTACCATACCTCCCTATAACTGCCGTCATCTATTGTTATACCAACACAAGTGGGTTACCTACTTTCAAGAAAATAAGTTATCCCCAAGATTCTTACATTTTGGAAAATTATGCCATAATAGGTATTTTCTCGTCAAAGATACCTGTTACCAAAGTCTCAAGTCAGTTCTCAAGCAAGACTAAATACCTATTATGGACTTGAGACTTGGTGGTCGCAACAAGGTCACCAAAATAGCGCACAAAAATAGCATAATGAAGTGGCAATGGGCGGGCCATATAGCTCGTAGAACCGACAATACCTGGATTATAAAGGTTTTAAACTAGCGACCACGGATCGAAAAGACGTAAAGCACCGGATGGACCGACAACTTTGTAAAGATTGCGGGAAGTCGGTTAGGTAATGGCGAGAGCTCAGAGTTCTTCCTGGAACTGTATCGGGGTGGCTTATGTCCAGCAATGATGGACTTCTTCAAGCTTCTTCAGGCAAAAACAATATTTAGGTATACCTACTTAGCTATACGCAATATTTAGGTATACGCCCGAATATGGCGTATTTTTAGTTCAACTTTTTTTTTGTTTGACAGCCTTCACAGCTCAGTTGGTAGCAGCTCTGCCTTCTGCGCCGTAGGCCGTGGGTTCGATCCCCACCGAGAACAAATATTTGTGTGATGAACATAGATGTTTGTTCTCTGTCTGGGTGTTATATAATATTATAAGTATATATTTAAAAAAAAAGAGTATATAAGTAGTATATCAGCTATCTGGTTCCCATATAACAAGATTTGGCTTAGTTTGGGGCGAGATAGTGCTGTGTGGAACCGATATTTATATTTTTACTGCCTAATTAATATACCTACTCATACCACAGATAAATAAAAGGATATAGGTAGAACTATAATTCTGTGTTCCCCTACGTCTTGTGGCAACCCTATTTCACTGGTGACCCGTAAAACCGGATTTTAACCTATCTCGGGCACCAGTCTCACACAAAACAGGTTTTTTTTTTACAACTTATAGGTTAAACGTTTGACCGCAATCTCACCTGGTGTTAAGTGAAGATGTGGTCGACGATGTGGCACGTTTACCTAGAAAATACCTATTCACTCTTCTCTTGAAAGCATCCAAATTATAGGCATTCGGAAAAACGGACGCCGGTAAGGAATTCCATTCTTTGGCCGTACGCATGATGAATGTTGAAGCAAAGCGCTTGGTGCGGGCAGTTGGTATGTCAACCATGAATGGATGCCTGGTAGGTCCTGGTAGGTGGTCCGATGGTAGAACGGGGATGAGGGGATCAAGCTGTGGAGTTCCGTCGCACACTCTCCGAAATGTATCCTGTAGAATACCGATAGACAGACAACTTAGTGGCGATGCTCGAGAGTCAGGAGCTTAGACTCGAACAACGTGTCGTTACCTATGAGCCTTTTGGCTCGTGGCTTTTGGTTTTTGTACTTACTATAACTAGTAGTTCGCCCCGAACTGAGATCTCGTGATGCGACCCGACGAACGCACTAAAACGTTGAGTAGGTAGCCAGAGGCAAGTCCAAACATTATGTTTGGACTTTTTTCTGACTACCGCCTACTAACTTGGTACGGTAACCAAGTTTCAACTCTATTGGCCTATTCATTGAGGAGTTCCGTTGAACAGACCTTTGCTCCATCATCAGACCTGGTCGTTGTCACCATTTTATGAGAACTGAGTACCTCCTTAATTTATTTCAAGAAAAAAAAATAAGAAAAAGCAAAGTAACTGGCCGACCAGTAGAAAAACCTCGATGCCAACGAAACTCTTAGAGGTGGGAGCTCTTGGATCGCTGGTTATCTTAATTTAACTTTTTTGTTGTATCTCAACAACCGAGGGTCCCAGAAAAAAAGTAAAAATTGTTTTGGAATGTCCAAACAAAGCCCTTTCATATGACATGTATCTTGATTTTTTTATGTAACTTTTTTTATTTTTGCCTCCTTAAAAACCCCCATATCTTAATAACCCTTCATTTGATTTTACTCATATACTTACCAGTAAATTTCTCAAGTACAAGCTATCGTCTTATCAAATTTCATGCAGATCGGATCAACGGTTCGAAAGTTATCGCCAGACAAACATACATACATACATACATACATACATACATACATACATAAAATGCCAAATCGCCCAAGTTGAAACTAAGATCTTCGTTCGCTTCGCTCACTCGATCAATTATACCTACACATTATTATTACTGTAAGAAACCTTTATTGTGTTTGAGAAATGAGATTATAAAACTTGTTTATGTTTTAATTTTTTTTATTTGATTTTACCATGATTTATTTTATTATTATTTTAAATTTATTTAAAATTTTATAATAAAATATTTTTTTTAAAGAGGCGAAGGAGAGGCTCTGTCCGAGTCTATCGATCACTCGGTGGCGAAACACTCGCTTCTGGCCACCTTAGCCGTTCGCTAGGCTTCAATCGGCGTAGAAAAGGAACCGGTCGAGTCGTTCGCCGGCCACACATCGGGACGGTCGCCTTCGACCGCACGCGCACGCGCAACTCTGCCGAAGTCGCGGATCGCCATCGCCATTGTCGTCGGTCACCTGGAGCCCGGAGGCGCGGCGAGGCCAGCGCCATGCAGTCCCCCCCGGCGGAGCGGACGGAGCGGACGGAGCGGCAGTTCACGCGGCAGGAGGTCGCGTCGCGGAACAACATGAACAGCGCCGCCATCATCATCGACAACGTCGTGTACGACGTCACCGAGTTCCTGGAGGAGCACCCGGGCGGCGCCGAGGTGCTGCTCGACAACGCGGGCCGCGACGCGTCGCGCTGCTTCCGCGACGTCGGCCACAGCGAGCTGGCGCTCGAGCGGCGCGCCCGCTTGCGCCTCGGCGAGCTGCGCGCCGCGGACCGCCGCCCCGTGGAGCAGCGCCCGCCGCCGCCGCAGCGCGACGAGCCGCGCGCCGCGCTCTCGCCGGCCGCGCTGCTCGACGTGTGGGGACCCCCCGCGTTGCTGGCGGCGCTGGCCGCCACGCTCTACGTTTACGTGTTCTGATCTAGCAGTGCAGTACCTACCGCCGGCGTCCAGGAGCGAGCCGATGTGGACCGAGCGCACGATCGCCGGGAAGGGTCACGGGAGAGACATATCTTCGGTCGGTAGACCTACTGCACTGCTTTCGATGTAGGTAGGTAAGGTACGTGCCTGCTGCCTAGGAAGTTGTATTATTTTTAATATTCCTAAGCGATAATCTTGAGAACTTCGCTCGATCCATTAGGCCTGCGATGCGATAGGAACTGTCCAATGATTGTGAGATTGGGTTACCGAACCTAAAAAGACCTTGGCACTTGGTACTTGCTTGAGGTCAGCGTTCTTGAAGTCGCCACTCACTAGGTCGCAGCGCGCCATAAACATAAGATTATGTACAGTCGCTGACAGGGCCGGATTTAGGGGAGGGCAAACGGGGCGATGGCCCCGGGGCCTCCACAAACGGGGGGCCCCCACAATAGAGACTTCGGAAAAAAAATCTTTCAAATTCCAACTGGTAAACACTAGTAAACATCTTCTTTTCCTTTTATATTTTTTTTTTGCTATTTTACCTTTACCTACAGCCTACAGTACTTTGTACATACATGATTTTTTGATTATATTAATCTTAAATAACAGAAATCATTGATCTATATTTGTTCACTCCAATCAGGCAATCAGTGAAATATCAAAATCTCAAATGGCCCTGATAGCACTTCCAATTCACTACCCATCTTGGAGGAGTACCCCAATCATTTAATGGCTAAGTGGGGTGGTACTTGCTCGCAACCTCGGAGGTTGGGTATTCGATTCCGTGTCTCGACAATGTTTTTCGTAACTCTTTTTGTAACTCTAAGAGAATCTACTTGGTTTCACAATAAATTATTTATTGAAAAACTCTACTGAAAAAAATTGTTCACTTTATTTGGAAAATAATTTGGGGCGAGGGGGCCTCCACTCCTTTGTTGCCCCGGGGCCTCTGGACCTCTAAATCCGGCCCTGGTCGCTGACATAATTTACTGTCTGTTACATTACAGTATGTTCCAAAGTAGAAACGTACCTACCTACCTTTACCTTAGGAAGGTTTAAGTAGAAGTCAATACAAAGGACCTTTGAGTCGAATTATAATAATGTGCGACGGTCATGAATTTTAAAGAAAGTGCAATATACCTACTAAGTATGATACTGCTAGTTAATTAGTACCTTACCTACCCTACCACATAGGGTTCCCACCATTTTTGTAAGAAAATAACTGGGTAGATATATTTAGGTAGGTTACCTATATTGCAAAATTAGTAAGAAAGAATAAGGTAGTTAGTTGTAGGTTAGGTACCTAGTTTACCTATCTACTTATTTATGTACTATTTTTTCAACAGTGCTATTATTTGGGCATTACCTACCTAAGTATAATATTCTTGCTGAACCTTTATATTACTGCGAAACTTTGTTTATGCGATTTTACATAACCACATTCACAGCTATCATATAACAAGCTTTGCATAATTTGGGGCTACTTAAAGGGTTGCCACCTTTTTTTTGGTTATTATGGTAAGAAAAAAAAAACTTAAAATCCTATTGCTATTGCAAGGTTATTGCACTCAAACCGATTCGCACAAAACAAATAAGAAATTGTGACAATGTCACTGACATTGTTGACATTTGAGGTTAGGCAACCTAACCTCAAATGTCAACTCAACTTAACTTTGTCTCAACTCAAATGTACGTTTTTGTTCCGTGTTCATTGCGGGTTTTGTATGAAGACGCGATAGGGATACCGATATGGAACTTTACAAAACCGGCAATGCACGAAAACGAAAAACCAAATATGGTAAGCAAAACTCATACTTGGGGTACAGGTTGCGTTTGCCAAAGTACGGGTGGCAGCCCTAGCTACATAATAGTGCTGTGTGGGAAGTCCACCCCAAAGATTGGCGTTTAAATAAAATCCATTTATATTTGAATATTCATATTATATTAAATTTTAAATATGGAGTGAGAATTTGTTTGGTTAAAGGTGGTAGGTGCTGCTAATTAGTAGGTAGGTACCAACTTAACCTACTAATTAGCAGCATCTATAACTAGCTGTTTTGTTTTTTTGTACTTATGTTTATTACTATATTTTATATACAGTAGGTACATAGGTACATAGGTAGGTAACTACTTTGTTAATCATATTAAGTCATCATAATTTATGGAATAAAGGTTGTTTTTTATTATTGGTTCAAGTTTAGTAGCTCACCTTGAAATGGAACGTGTCTTAGCTCTGTGTGAGGGTGTGTGTGTGTGTGGAGTCGAACAAGGCGGTCTAACCTAGCAAAGGCAACTAATTATTAATTATTTATTAATGACATTATTTGCGTCACACAAAATTAACTCGCTCGCCTCACTAAATAAAATTGGGTAGAAGTACCTACCTACTGTTAACATAAGATTTAAATAATGTATAGGTAGATAAAGAATTATCCCAATGAATACATAGTTCCTATAGTGAGTTAGTTAGTACATTATAGGTAGTTCTTGTGTTTCAAGGCACTTTCTATCTCTATATAATTCGATGTAATAGCTGGCGAGTGACTTGACATCCGATTAGTTTTGATCGAGCTTTCAGAAACCGTCGGTCACTGTCTGACAGACGGCAGGCTAGGTGGAAAGTTTCAGCATATTGAAAGTTTATGAACACAAAATTATGTAAAAATTTCGATCCAAACAAATCCTAAGAGTTTTTGTAGGATAATGTTTGGATCTAAATGGTATTTTTGTTGAACCTTTGTAAAGTCAGTCTCCCAAACTTATTTTTTACGATTTTTCAGTACTATGTACCTTCAGTGATTCGCTATGTTTAAAAATGTTGAATTGTGCGAGCGAGAAGTTGTTAGACGGAGGTCTTGCGTGCCGCATACCTACGCTACGTCACGATGCGATGCGGGCGTGTGCGGTAGCAGTGACGCGCTGCAGCCGGCGCCGCGCCGGCCCGCGTGCGCTGCACTTTCATTCACTTTCTCGACCGGTATTCGGTTATGTACCTAACTACCTACCTGCCTGCGTGAGTGGTGTTCTCACAGTGCATGGGCCTATCTACATAATTGATTGAGTGAGCGAAGCGAACGAACATCTTAGTTTCAACTTGGGCGATTTGTCATTTTCATGTTTGTATGTATGTATGTTTGTCTGGCCATAACTTTCGAACTTTTATTACTTATATAATTTAACTTTTTTGATTGTATCTCAAAACCCGAGACTCCCAGAAAAAAAGTTAAAATTTTTATTTTTTATTTATTTATTTATTCAAAACATTACTTACTTATATCATTACAGGTTTGACCTAATACAATATAGTAGTCAACAACTTAATTACTAATATTTACACATTACATTATACAATTATACTATCAATGTCATAGAGCAAACAATAAATTCAATCAAATATTCATGCAAATTATTAAATAAAATATAAAAATAAAAATAAAAATAATACCATTAAGTACATTCAAAACTTCACAATGTCATAATCCTAATCTTAATAATTATAATTTGTAGTAAAACAATAATTATTACCTACCTATTTACAATAACACAAATTAAATAATGTAGCTCTTACGAACTCGCTCATTGGACTGTGGAATACGTCGATAATCACCGCCACCAGATTTAACGTGCATATGGTCCGCGTCAGTGGTGCCTTGCCGAGCAGGTTGGTCCTTCCACGGGGCACTGCGAACATAGGCGGCCGCCTGCGACGCCGAATTGTTTTGGAATGTCCAAACAAAGCCCTTTAATATACATGTAACTTGATTTTTTTATGTAACTTTTATTTATTTTTGCCTCCTTAAAAAACCCTTCATCCGATTTAATTCATATACCTACTTACCAGTAAATTTCTCAAGTACAAGCTATCGACTTATTTTATGCAGATCGGATCAACGGTTCTAAAGTTGTGGCGTTACAAACATACATACCTAGGTACATAAAATGCCAAACCGCCCAAGTTGACTGTAAGATTAATTTTCGTTCGCTTCGCTCACTCAATCAATAAGTCAGTCAGCGGACTATTTTGTTTGTCGCCGATTATATCTGATTATATTTAATTCGATAAAATGAATAGTACCTATATAAGTTACAGGTACACACGGATACAGATAGGTACGCTTATTTAATACCTACCTAAGCCTGACGCGTCTCCGTGTGTACAATAGAGAATGAGCTCGCTGTATTCATTAAATAAACAGTTTGATAAAAACTCGATTGATCGCCTAGTCAAACATAAATTGACATAACAATATAAACACCAGAAACGTACATTGAAAATTGACGTAATCACGTAATTTAAACATCAGAAACATAATTATTTTCATTATTCCGCCTTTATGCCCCATTATATTTATTATAAAAAAAAGCAATCGTTCATGTTTTCGCCAAGGGTACATTACATAGCGAGCGAGGTGTGAGGCTTGTGATGGACTGGTGGCGCAACAGTCATCCATGAATGACAGTGACAAGGGCGCGCGCGTCGCGTCAGCTCGCGAGGCGGCGGAGGTGCGGAGGTGCGGGGGACATGCGCGCGCGCCGCTCCCTCCGCGCACGGTCCCGGTGCTAGTAGGTAAGTACTAGCACAGATTAAATAAGTTGGTATCTCAGCGCACCGCAGTCTGCTGCCCCGCGCGTCGCCATTCGCTCGCTCCGACATCGACATGGCGGACGATAAAAAATTCACTCGCAAAGAAGTCAGCGAGATAAACCCCAAAGATAGGACGGTGTTCATAATAGACAACGTGGTGTACGACGTGACCAAGTTCCTGGACGAGCACCCCGGCGGGCACGAGGTGCTCGTGAACGCGGCCGGCAGGGACGCCTCCGAGGACTTCGACGACGTCGGCCACAGCTTCGACGCCAAGGCGCTCATGCAGCAGTACGCGCTCGGCGACCTGCCGGACGAGGAGAAGGCGCCGGTCAAGAAGCGGGCCGTGGCCTGGGAGGAGTCCTCCTCCGCCGGCGCGGAGACTTCCTTCATGAGCTCGTGGAAGTTCCCGCTGGTGATGGGCGTGCTGATGACCGTGCTCTACAGCTACCTGTTCGGGTAGAGCGAGCATGGCGCTGCGGGCGGCGGGCTCGAGCGGGGCTCGCTGGTGTAGTGCTCGGACGACGCGACACGCGACACGTTATCGTAGACTGTCTGTACCGTATTCAACTAAGTGATGTAATATTGTGAATAGTTAATATTTATCGACCGATGCGATGTTATTTACTTTATCGCGAGTGGTGTTTCCGAGTATTTCTATATTATGTGAATGCTGCGACATTCGATTATTAGTAGATGTACGCAGGTACAGTCAGCGACAAAAGTGAATTAACAGTTCAAGCAAGTTAAATCTCAAACCTGTGAAGGCCTTGACTGCCTGCAAATCGTCTGCAAACCGAAACTCCTGAGAAAAGATATAAATAAATTATATGAATTGTTTAAAGGGCTTTGAACAATTAATTATTTTATTTATATATTTTTAGGAAGACTAGGTAACAGCTTAATAGGTTTTAAATTTGTAGGTTTGTTTTGGGATCTACCTTATTTCAAAACTTTAGATAATTCCAATGCATGCATTACATAACCATTAGGTAGGTAGGTATATCAGAAGGTCAAAAGACAAGAAATATTCTAATAATAGTTTAGTACATTAACGGCGGGTTTCTGAAATCCCGATCAAAACTAATCGGATGTCAAGTTACTTGCTATCTCTATCTAATTCGATGTAATTGCTGAAATGGCGAGTTTATAACTTACTAGCGACGCGCCCCGGCTTCGCACGGTTATTGTGCGTTATCCCTAAGAGATTATGTTTGTATTATGCATATAAACCTTCCTCTTGAATCACTCTTTCTATAAAAAAAACCGCATCAATATCCGTAGCGTAGTTTTAAAGATTTAAGCATACCTACATAGGGATATAGGGACAGAGAAAGCGACTTTGTTTTATACTATGTAGTGATGTACCTACATATTTATTAAAGACAGAGATAATAGTAGGTATCAGTCGTGTGCTATCTACCAAATTTAGTAGGTACCTGTACCTATCCAACTATTATACCTACTTATCTGATAAACATGGTGATAACAGTTCAATTAGAATATTCTAGAAGTTACAACATTATATCCTCTGTAAGGGGTTTAGGTACCTACCTACCTATTAATTTATTATATTTTTTATTTGGTATTAGGTCGTTAGGTAACATATTTATATATTAATATAATTAATAATTTTGTAGGTAATTAAATGATTTTTATTTTATTTATGTGACTAAATCAATTAAGCACGACCTACTTTTTCTATTGTCCTTTTTAGAGTAGATTAGTACCTAGGTTATACATCTTCGGCTGCTAAGGTCGTACACTTGCCCATATAAGATAAGCATCAAGCTTTGAATTTTGCAAAGTTATTGAAATGAACTAAAAAAATTAAAATCGTATGTGGCTTAGGAATACATGTATTCCTAAGCCACATACGAGATTTTAATTTATAATATAATTTAACTAGCGGCCTGTCCCAGCTTCGCATGGGTGGTCATAAATTTTTTGAACATTTTAGGATAAACTTAGACCGTGGGTTCGAGCCTCGCGTCTACTTACTCGCGAGTGAAATCGCACCCCGCGCGTGACCGGTGGACCCGTAAACATTTTTAATTTCGTCATATCTTTTGAATGGAATGTCCGATTTGAAAAATTTAAGAAGTAATCTATAGGTATTGAAACCGTCTTAATTATGAAATGATTTATTTGGATAAGGATTAATACCAAGGTACAAATAAAGACCCTTTTCTAGCGGAGGCATTTCAATTAATTTTTTATAATAAAAGAACACTTATTGTGACATAACTATAATAGTTAGACATATGCTGTCGCGACATTTTTTGTAGATGATAACGTGTTCTACAAAATCGTAGTACATTATTTTGTTCTATCTTCAATAGTTTTCGCAGCGCACGCGATGTAAGGTTTTTTGTTTTCCACCTTGGGTTACATTATTGAAGTTTTAGTAAGGATCCCTGATTTTTTTGAAAATATAATATAGCCTATGTTACTCAGGGATAATGTAGCATTCTAATGGTGAAAGAATTTTTGAAATCGGACCAGTAGTTTTTGAGCCTATTCGTTACATACAAAAATACAAAAATACAAAAATACAAAAATACAAAGTTTACCTCTTTATAATATTATTATAGTGTAGATATTAGTGCAGATTGATCGAGTGAGCGAAGCGAACGAAGATCTTAGTTTCAACTTGGGCGATTTGGCATTTTATGTATGTATGTATGTATGTATGTATGTATGTTTGTCTGGCGATAACTTTAGAACGGTTGATCCGATCTGCATGAAATTTGATATGTAGATAGCTTGTACTTGAGAAATTTACTGGTAAGTATATGAGTAAAATCGGATGAAGAGTTTTTGAGATATGGGGTTTTTTAAGTGAGCAAAAATAAAAAAAGTTACATAAAAAAATCAAGTTACATGTCATATGAAAGGGATTTGTTTGGACATTCCAAAACAATTTTCACTTTTTTTTTGGGACGCTCCGTTTTTGAGATAGAACAAAAAAAGTAAAATTAAGAAAACCAGCGATCCAAGAGCTCCCATCTCTATGAGTTTCGTTGACATCAAGGTTTTTCTACTGGTCGGCCAGTTCCTCTGCTTTTTCTTAATTTTTTTTCTTGAAATAAATTAAGGAGGTACTCAGTTCTCATAAAATGGTGACGACGACCAGGTCTGATGATGGAGCCAAGGTCTGTTCAACGGAACTCTTCAATTAATAGGCCAATAGAGTTGAAACTTGGTTACCATACCAAGTTAGTGGGCGGTAGTCAGAAAAAAGTCCAACAATAATGTTTGGACTTGCCTCTGACTACTACCTGCTCAAAGTTTTGATGCGTTCGACGGGTCGCATCACGAGATCTCAGTTCGGGGCGAACTACTAGTATAATATAATTTAACAAAAAATATCAAAATGTGAGTCGTTCACATTTTACGGAGGCGGCTGGCAATTGGGTGGTGGCTGGATTTAGGCGATGTTACCTAAAGTGTTTTTACAGCATTTTGTTATCTAACCTATTCTGTCCCACTGCTGGGCAAAGGTCTCCCCCAAGCTCTTACACTCCCCTCGGTCCTCGATGCGAAAAATTAAAGCAATCATTACCAACTAATCTACATCTACACTAATAATAATTATTATTTATTATTAATATTATAAAGAGGAATGATTTGTATTTATGTTGTTTTGTATGTAACGAATAGGCTTAAAAACTACTGGTCCGATTTCAAAAATTCTTTCACCATTAGAATGCTACATTATCCCTGCGTAACATAGGCTATATTATATTTTCAAAAAAATCAGGGATCCTTACTAAAACTCCAATAATGTAACCCAAGGTGGAAAACAAAAACCTTACATCGCGTAAGCTGCGAAAACTATTGATGATAGAACAAAATAATGTACTACGACTTTGCAGAACACGTCATCATCTATAAAAAATGTCGCGACAGCATATGTCTATCTATTATAGTTGTGTCACAATAAGTGTTCTTTTATTATAAAAAAATAATTGAAATGCCGCCGCTAGATAAGGGTCTTTATTTGTACCTTGGTATTAATCCGTATTCAAATAAATCATTTCATATTTAAGACGGTTTCAATACCTATAGATTACTTCTTAAATTTTTCAAATCGGACATTCCATTCAAAAGATGTGACGAAATTAAAAATGTTAACGGGTCCACGGGTCACGCACGGGGTGCGATTTCACTCACTCAAGGAGAAAGGCGTGGAAATGTATGAAATAAGTAGACGCGAGGCTCGAACCCACGGTTTAAGTTTATCCTAAAATGTTCAAAAAGTTTATGACCACCCATGCGAAGCTGGGACAGGCCGCTAGTTATTAATAATTTGGTAAGTACCTACTATGAACTCTTGGAGAGCAGCAAGCTGACGTCATGCGCAAAGGAGGCAACAAGCCTTCCTTTTGTGTGGAGTTGTACACAGTTGAGTAAAAATCATTTTAATCGATACCTACAAGTTTTCCTACTCAAAAGTTTGCTTTACTAGTTTTTGTACATAAGCAAACTTTTGAGTACCTACGTTTTAATACATATAATGTTAGATTACAATAACTTATACACCACTATTTTGTATTAACCAGAAAAAATTTAAGGATAGTTGCAGCAGAGGCTACTAATGCTATTGGCACTGTCAAAACTTTTTAATATTTAACTTTCACCAAGCTATCGAGGTTTGTTTTCAAGCAAAATCCTGCACAATTTTATGGACACCCTACAAGAAAATACTACGGAATACTACTCTGCTAGTAAACATCGTAAACACTCCATTCATTATGACTCCTTCCATCTACCGTCTCGGCGTAGGTATAGTACCTACCTACGTCACATCATCTTGTCGCACTCATCGTATTCCTTCTCTCTCGCTCACTAGATAAATAATTCGATGGGTAGGTAGGCAGGTAAGTATCATAAAAAAGGCAATATTTTTGGTTTTTTTTAAATCCTTTCATTTGTAACTAGTGGCTTCCCGCGGCTTCGCACGCGTTGAAGTGGTGAGCCGTAATTGAGCCACAAACATCCAAACATCGTAACTTTCGCATTGATTGGTATATTATTAGGGTAGGATACCTACGCAGGTATAAGAGATACCTATAGGCGTACATTACCTATATTAGGTAGGTAGGTAGGCATAGATACTGAGTTTAGCACAAACATGACAAATACAACAAAGACAACCTTACACGGAAAATATGTACTTATTTGTTCCTAGATTGTACCCCAAAAACAAACGAAACGAAACAGCTTCACGACTTTGATCCCCAGGCACGGTAGATACCCTCAGATCTATTCGTACTAACTCAAGATTTCCGTTTTAGAATGTCCCTTACAAACATTGACGCCTTGTTGTATCCTTTTTACTTGAGCGCAACGAAGGAGGGTAACGTTTTAGGGGTTGTTTTCGAAAATCAAACTGTCTTTTTGTTATTTACCCACAGAACACATTTTCTTTTAGTTTGAAGTTAATTACACTACGCTTTAAAAATCTCCCATACAAACCTTGAAACTTTGTCAGTCTTTTGCACCCTTTACAGGGGTGGTTTTGAAATATTGATAACGTGATTTTAAATTACTTATTGTGGAGTATATTTACTTCAAGTTTGAAATCAATAGCACTATGCGTTAAAAATCTCCCATACTAACTTACCAGCCAAACCAACAACTTAACTTAACTTTTACCAGCCATTGGCACCCTTTGCAGGGGTAATTATCAAAAGTTAAAAGCGTCATTCTTAATTATTTATTTCTTGGTATATTTACCTCAAGTTTTAAATCAATCGTACCACGCGTTAAAAAACTCCCATACAAACTTTGACATCCCTTTGCACACTTATTAAGGGTAATTTTAAAAAACTAAAAATGCCTTTGTAGGTTCAAGGAGTTCAATTTTTCATACCAACGTTTTCATCCCTTTATACATCCTTAGGGGTTGAATTTCTAAAAATCCCTTCTTAATACACCTCTACGCCATAAGACCTATGTACTCTTCAAATTTCAAGTCTCTAGGACCAGCGGTCAAAAAACTCCCATACAAACTTTTACATCCCTTTGCACACTTATCAAGGGTAGTTTTACAAAACTAAAAATGTATTTCCTATTTTTTTGTCTTGAAGTATATGTAAGTACTCCAAGTTTCAAGTTTGAAGGTTCAAGGAATACTATTTCTCATACAAACGTTTTCATCCCTTTTTACACCCTTAAGGGTTGAATTTCCAAAAATCCCTTCTTAGTACACCTCTACGCCATAAGACCTATGTACTTTTCAAGTTTTAAGTCTCTAGGACCAGCGGTCAAAAAACTCCCATGCATACTTTTACATCCCTTAGCACACTTATTAAGGGTAGTTTAAAAAAACTAAAAATGTATTTCCTATTTTTTTGTCTTGAAGTATATGTACTCCAAGTTTCAAGTTTGTAGGTTCAAGGAATACAATTTTTCATACAAACGTTTTCATCCCTTTTTACACCCTTAGGGGTTGAATTTCCAAAAATCCCTTCTTAGTACACCTCTACGCCATAAGACCTATGTACTCTTCAAATTTCAAGTCTCTAGGACCAGCGGTCAAAAAACTCCCATACATACTTTAACATCCCTTAGCACACTTATTAAGGGTAGTTTTAAAAAACTAAAAATGTATTTCCTATTTTTTTGTCTTGAAGTATATGTACTCCAAGTTTCAAGTTTGTAGGTTCAAGGAATACAATTTTTCATACAAACGTTTTCATCCCTTTTTACACCCTTAGGGGTTGAATTTCCAAAAATCCCTTCTTAGTACACCTCTACGGCATAAGACCTATATACTCCTCAAATTTCAAGTCTCTAGGACCAGCGGTTTAGGCTGTGCGTTGTCTATATGTCAGTCAGTCAGTCAGTCAGTCAGTCAGTCAGTCAGGACTTTGATTCTTATAGTATTAGAGATTAATAATTGCCATTTTTCTTCATACCTACTTTGGCGGGCTTAGGACCGTCAAGCTATTTACAACAAATAAAGTTATTTACAGTAAGTACTTACAACTACGCACGTCACTAACCTACAGTATTTTAAAAGTTGTTCAAAATGTCCACCTTCATTGTCAATGCAAACACACACACGTTTTAACAACTTGTTTTTGTGGGAAATTACTTAGTCTTTGCGCTATCAAAAGCGTCTAATGCGCTGTTTTTGGTCCGGTACATTTGTTAGGCTCACTCACATACACTAGTCTTTTTATTTCGCTCCACAAAAAGATTGGGGGTGTCAGATCGGGCGAGCACGTAGGCCAGGCAAACTGGGCCACCGCGACCAATCCATCGGGTGCCAAACTCTTGAGATAGGTACTCTCGCACTGCGCGATGATAGTGCGGTGGCGCGCCGTCCTGCTGAAACCATAGCTCCCGCCAGGTTGTTAACGGAATATCCTCCAGCCTGGCGATGGCTAGTAGCTCCTGGTTCTTCCTGTAGTGTATCTCAACTGAGCGCACAATCTTCCAAGCGCAGGACTGTTTAACAAAATCACTAATTACAGTATTCACTTTACAACATCGTGAAACCTAGTAAGGTTTGTGTCGATAACTTACTACCGATACTTAAAACCAACAATTGTAGTAGGTATTACAATGGGCAGCCTTGTCACTAACAGCGATCTCTTCCAGGCAACCTTGGAATGTACAGGACTGAACATAAAGAAAAGAGGGGGGGGGGGAAGCTGTTGTGTGCAAGGATACTGATTGTTACACAATGAGATGAGTGCGTGCAGCCTTTGTTGTGGGCTGTGTGGGTTAGTTATGTGTAGTGTACTAAGTACTTTTATTTATGTGCGCAATGCCAGTACTCTTAAACGGTGAAGGAAAACATCGTGAAGAAACCATTTAGTATGCAAACAGCGGCGTTGGGCTTGCAACCCGTCTCGTATGGCATTCTAACTACTGCAAAATGTGGGTATGTGCCAAATGTAATGGACGTACCTCTGACTACTCCCTTAGACGAATAATCTGTACCAGACAAGATCGAGTTTTTGTAAAGTGTGTGTGCGTGAATGTGTGGTGGTAGGGCGTGTGTGTTTGTGTGTAGGTACCTACCTAAGTGAGGTGTATCATACTCGTATATGTATATGCTTATTGGACCCATTTTACATGAATGGACCAAAATATGACTGCATCTGTTAAGTGGAACGATAGTCTTAGTGCGATTAGGTAAGTATGTAGGTATCTCTACACCACTACCTACTTAGGTAGTTAGGTACTTGAACTTCGCGAAATACAAGTTGCAATGACGATGCGATCTGCCCATTCGATCAACTCACGATGACTTGCGTAACGCCGTGCTATTATAATTGAACAAACAACTGATTATCATGGTATTATTGCCACCACATAAACTAGTAGTTCGCCCCGAACTGAGATCTCGTGATGCGACCCGACGAACGCACCAAAACTTTGAGTAGGTGGTAGTCAAAGGCAAGTCCAAACATTATGTTTGGACTTTTTCTGACTACCGCCTACTAACTTGGTACGGTAACCATGTTTCAACTCTATTGGCCTATTTATTGAAGAGTTCCGTTGAACAGACCTTGGCTCCATCATCAGACCTGGTCGTTGTCACCATTTTATGAGAACTGAGTACCTCCTTAATTTATTTCAAGAAAAAAAAATAAAAAAAAGCAAAGTAACTGACGACCAGTAGAAAAACCTTGAAGCCAACGAAACTCTTAGAGATTGGAGCTCTTGGGTCGCTGGTTATCTTAATTTAAGTTTTTTGCTGTATCTCAAAAACCGAGCGTCCCAGAAAAAAAGTAAAAATTGTTTTGGAATGTCCAAACAAAGCCCTTTCGTATGACATGTAACTTGATTTTTTTAAGTCACTTTTTTTATTTTTGCCCCCTTAAAAAACCCCATATCTTAAAAACCCTTCATCCGATTTTACTCATATACTTACCAGTAAATTTCTCAAGTACAAGCTGTCGTCTTATAAAATTTCATGCAAATCGGATAAACGGTTCGAAAGTTATGGCCAGACAAACATACATACATACATACATACATACATACATACATACATACATAAAATGCCAAATCGCCCAAGTTGAAACTAGAATCTTCGTTCGCTTCGCTCACTCGATCAAAAATGAAATACCTAAACTTTTTACATATTTTTTATACCGATTGCCTGACACAGACCTGATGTTAAGTGGTAACCATCACCTATAATAACAAAGCATTGCCTCGTGCCTAAGTCACGCACGATATGAATGCGTCCTACGATGCACTGCCCTGCGTACCATCAACTTGAAGAATGCAGATGTTAAACCTATGTGCCTGTTATTTCACCTGCAACCACACCCTTCAAACGAAATCACACAAACAACGCAGTGACTCTTTAGGGGAAGATGTGCGAAAGCCCTTCACTTCACAAAAAACGCTCTATATTTTTTTACTTCTATTAATATTGTTAAAAAATATAAATATGTATTGACTAAACAAAATCAAAGTAAGTGAAAACAGTAAAAAAACAGGTTTTTAGTGTTCATGTGTAAATTAAATACCCTACAACCAAATACGTGGTGGGATACGCTCAAGCCGATTTCCTTGAATTTACTCTCTTGTCGTTTCACTAGTTTCTTTCAAAACAGTGTGGTGAAAGGATTTTTAGTGCGCCATAAGAGGCTCCTTTCGAGCATTTGACACATATTATGGAACTTTTTAGGTTCTACAATACTTTTAACTATGTGTTATGATCGCGCGAGTTTAAAAACTACTAATATATTTTTTTATTAAACTTATTACGTACAATAGGAATCAATGATAAACAACTAACTTAAGGCTACAGCTACACCAACCGGTTGAGCAAAAAATATCCAAGTTAGAGGTACACACTGTTTAGGCACATAAATACTCCACTCCTTCGGCAGGTGATGAGATTGTTGCTAGGCGTTGCGTCGGTGGTTGCGCCTACACATCGCACTTCCGCTAGTTTGCAGCTCGCTTGTGTTTCTGGTGATGCTGAAGGCGCTTTATCCACGAATTTGCTTTTAATTCGTGAATGTGCGGATGCTACAAATATCGCACAAAAAATCGACTGTCTAACTAGTAGCGCGTCAAAGGATAGATTGCGTCAAGCGCGAATAAGCGAAATTTAACGCAGGGAGCGTTTTAAATTTCGCTTTACTGCTAATTTCGCAAGGTCACTTCGATAGTGGAACAGGCTTGGAGGGTCCTGCAATAGACATTAAACCATCAATCTTCAGCTTGAGGTTTAAGTTCCTTTTTCTAACAATCTTTCTAGCATTAGCATCATTTATTCTCTCTAGAAAAAGAAAAAGAAGAAGGTTATGTTCATTGGTTCTTTCAACAGTGGTCAAAACATATGTGTTATAAATGTCGAGTTTATTTACGTGCGCTCAAATGGTTAATTGATACTTGATGCTGAGATCAAAGTCGAGAAACTGATTCTGTTTTTGTTATTTATAGAAACATTTAATTACAAACTAGGTAATAAAATATAACAAAGAGGTTCCAAAGTTAGTTTTCTAAAAAAAATATGTAGACCATAACACTAATATAGGCAGTAACACAACAAAAGCACCGTACGTTTATGAATTACGGCGGGCGATGTACAGGCTGGCACAGTCTCAGTCACCCCCAGTCCTGCAAGGAGCCGCAGTGAATAGGTACTAGGTACTACAACTCTCTCCACACGTGTAGAGAGAGTTGAAAAATTCCTGAAAGTTTTTAAGCTTTTCAGCTTGTGATTTGAATAACTATATAGCTATATTGTTGATAGATAGCTATATTGTTGATAAAAATGCGTGGCCCGATGTCCCGGTCGCTCTGCCCATCGGCAGCTAACATGTCTGCAATGTCTGTACTGTACCTACTATTGTGTGTTTTTATTATTTTTCTCTGATTTAATAGATTGTATTTATGCATTAGGTATTATTAGTTTGAGGCGTAGCGTGTGCTGTCTTATAAATTTGACTATGTTTACCTTTTTCTGTATGCCTACGCCTCACTAAACTTCAATAATATATTATATTACATTGTAAAAGGATCATACAAAAGAACGTTAGGAACCAAGCCGTAAGTTTGTTGCCTGTTCTTCTAGGCTTTGGTCGCGTGGAACTGGCACCTAGAGTCACCTAGCTTTAAGACGTTTCAAAGTGATCCTTGTGATTTTATTGAATAAATACATTTTGACTTTGACTTTGACTTATAGCCGCCCAGCCCTTTTTTCATGGAATAGGTTTCACCTGCGGGTGCTTTGGCGCCGTTTTACATGAACACTGAGATAAGCGACCGCCCATAAAGTGTTTAGTCGTGTAGTGGAGTGTCTAGACAGATTGTATACACATTATTGCGCGCGACGCACGCGAAGCTTTATCTTGCTAGTTTAGGTATCGCCCCGAGCGTCCCTACCTCTGCCTACCCTAGAAGCCGCGCGTCGGCGTCGTACAAGGGAATCCGCAACATTAAGGGGCTGACAACCATCAAACAACTTCTCGCTCGCACGTTTCGACATGTTGAAAGATTTAAAATCACTAAACATATTTTCGAAAAATCGCAATCAACCATTTTGTGTGCAATCACATTGCACACAGTTTAGTAAAAGTTTCATTTTGATCGATACAAGTTTTCCTTAAGTTTTTACCTAAAAGTTTGCTTATGTACGAAAACTAGTAAAGCAAACTTTTGAGTAGAAAAACATGTATAGATCAAAATGAAATTTTTACTAATCTGTGTGTGTTGCATTATTATTTTTATTACTTATTATTCTATCAATTTGCCTTTACTGTCCACGATCTGTCTGTGATCTTATTTAGTTCTAACATAAGTAACGAGTTTCAGAACAGCTGACTGAACTATGAACTCTTGTACAGATACGAGTAGGTCAGCATTAGGTAGGTAGGTACGGGGAGTGGGGACTCACATAATTATGCAGAGGCGGCGGTGGGCGGTGGCGTCGGCGTCGGCGGCGGCGTCTCGCAGCTAATTGAATAGCCGTGTTTAGAGCGTGTACCCAGGGCTAGGTGTGCTATTAGATAGTTTACCTTGGGACGAGGCATCGTCTTACACCACAGGGTAAATACCATACCTGCCAGGGACGCGCGAACGGGATGCAAACAACTGAACTGAACGTGGTACATTATTTACATTAATTTATTTTGGGATGCTCTCCAACACTCACGTTTTACGTTAACAAAACTAAATTTGCGTCACAAAGACACGTACAATTTTAGTAATGTTAGAGGTCTTTGTTTTTGCTATTTCCATATAAAATATTTTTTATTAGACATTCATTTGCGAATATGAGCTAGAAGCTTAATATTTTTACGGCGCAATAAATTCACAGAAAGACATATGTTGGTATTTTCGAGTGTCGATAGCTCAGGCGTTCCTGGGAAAGAGCTTCTGGATGGACAGCCGGACAGACCAGCGGACAAAACAAACGGATAACAAAGTATCCAAGGGTTCTGTTTTTTTCTTGTTGAGGAAATGTATGGAGAGTCGACCTTTTTTTTAATCCGTGACAAATCGAAATTGTATAGATGTAAAAGTAATTGACCTAAATTTGTCCTTTAGAATACGCATCATCAGCAGCACTCCTCTCGATACAGCAGGCGGCACCCAATGACGGCGCACGCCGTGCTACTCCGCTGGCGATAATGGCGGCCATCGCGGCGGCACAATATGTACACTCGCTGGCCAGTCCATCGGCCGTGTGCGCCGACACAATAAGTTACTTACAGTATCCACATATTTAACGGTTCCCTTTCGATTTAAAGTGCTCCCAATCGTTTTTTTTCAATTTGATATCCGAAATGATAACCACCAAGTCTGGTCCCAGTTTTATGAGAAGCCTGGAAAACTCAGACCGTTCACTACTGATCTAGAACATAAGATGTGGTTTCGATTCCAACGATGAAAGCTAGATTACTTCTCTGATTCTTTAATTTACTACTATTTTTCTTACAAATCACAATGCGAAAATTATGATGATAACATATATATTTTTTAGAAACATTTAGATAAGCGCTTATTGATAAATATTAGCGCTTGTAGCATGATTAGTTATGATTATTTAATTAACGCGACCGATAGGTGACTGAATCATCAGCATGCTGATGATGATCAATGTTATCAGTTTATTATTATTTTTATTTGATCTCTGATACCAGCAGCGCTCGTTTACGTATTTGAAGGTGATTGTCGTATGGTTTTCTTTTCAAGCAGGTAGTTGTTAAGTTAGATAGATAGATAAATATGTACTTTATTGAACACAAAGGAAAGCACATACAGAAATATTACGAATTTAAGTACAATGGGCGGCCTCATCGCTAAGAGCGATCTTTGTCAGACATGTTTTGGACGTAAAGAAAGTTAGACGTGGATATCTCTGTTTTTAAGAAACCATACGCACAAACTAATGACTGTTTATTCGGCTAACATTCGAAACTGCATATTTAGAAGTCCGCGCTATATTCTGAATGTGTCGCGAGTGTGACCGCTTCGTTTGATGAACGAGTTTCAAACATCAATCCTGTAAACGTGATTAGGAACCTGCTCTGCAACATATTCCATTGAAGCCGCATCCTTACAGACGCTGATCCAAGAGCTGAACATACAATATTCATACAAAATCAATCTTACATTATCTAGCTCGTAGCACGTTTCTTACCTGTATTTGAAGTCTTCATCAATTGCAGGATATTGAACTTTATAACAATGCGGATATGTTAGTTTTTGTTAAAGCAACGTGATCCTGAGAGGCATAGTTAAGAACGGCGAGAAGAGTGGCGTTGGCGTGGCGTCATCCATCTTGCTCCTACTGGTGCAGTTGCCGACGAATTGCAGGGTTTAGAATACGTACTCTCGTGTGTAAAACTTGGCGTTGCATAGATTAAATAAGATGTTATTATTATTTAAATGGGCACTCTTATGATGCAGATGTTCTTGGACACTCACAATTGTAAATAGGCTCCGCGGGAACAGATCTCAGAACATCTCATCAGGAGATGTTATCACGCAGCTCCATCGACGCTGAACTTAATCAAAAGCAGGAATCTCAAATAAACTTCTATATCTATATCTAGAATAAAAACTCAATAGTTTAATTTTATTCTTTATTATGATTATGATTTTTTATTTGATCCACAAGCGGTTGTTGCGTCAGGACGTGCCTCGCGTCTCACCGCGCGGCTCCGCCCTCATATTGATGTTCTAATGAGTTGGTTCGGTGCGTGAGCCTCCCTCACTCCCCCTAACGGGGAGGAACAGTAATGAGGAATCCACGATTACTGATACTGTTATTTCTGTCATATATCAATGCATTTAAATATATTGTGAGGACCACTGAATCTAAAGTGACTAATAATCGTCTTATCGCACTGGTTGCGTCAACACAGACCGGCGAGCCAATTAGTTGTCACATGCAGTGTCAAAACAAAAGTATTTGCATGCAGTAACGAAAGCCACAATGAACGGTTTGGTATCATAACCTGGATCTCGCGTGGGTTCCCTGAAACTTTAGAAAGTTGTAAGTGTCGTGTCTGACGCAATATTATTAGCTAAGCATTGGTATCGGAATCGCGTGCTCTCGAAAATCAGTTTAACACTAAATATTTTTTCATTACTCGAGAAAGTGAAACGGGTCGCCGTCGGTCGCAGGTCACGGTTCGGGATCGCGGGTCGCGACTCACGGCAACCGCACTTGGTTCCTCGCGCCAGCGGTGGCGGAGGCGGCTCGTTAGAATAGATTTATCGAGACATTAGTGGAAATAGAATATAGAATTTCATTAGGTTCTGAAACAATTGGTTTTCAATACATTAGCAAGTGGGATCGGCTCCGAGACATCAGCGCTACGAGTGCTACGATTGCTACGTGTGCTACGCCGTAGCGGATGATAGCTGTTACAGAAGAGTTAAAAATACAACATGGTGTCGTTTTCTAAATTATGTGTTATTTATTGTTTCAATTTAATATATTGAGATTATTCTTCATGATGAAGGGAAGTTTATAAGGTCCCCCGCGCGGGTGGTGCAGTCCAGCACAGTCTGAGAGTATTCCACTTTCTTGGCACAACCTGTCCTAGAACTTTACACACCAATTCGAGTTATTGACTTGTGTTGCTCACGGCGAGACAAATGTTTGCATGAGCTGACAAACCTTTGTTCCATGTCTGGCCGTTATGCTAGGTGCCTACTCACAGTTCTTGTACCTAATCTCTGCATCGGAACAACTAAAACCAATACAAATATTAAATATTTTATTCGAAAACAAACTTATTATGTATACATTATAGATTTATGTTTTACATACATATATTCTTCATTTCATACATCTCATAGTGACCTCTACTTAAATAAACTTTATTGTAAAATTCTTTTCTATTATAATATTTACAATTTATTTCTATACAAAGACGTTTTGTTTCGAATTTTTTATATTACAATAACCTACGAGTATTCCGCTTATAAACGTTTTGCGAAACGTTTCATGATATAACTAAATAATAACTATAAGTATGTATGTGAGTGCGGCGGCGGCGGCGCGGCGCGGCGCGGAACCGATCGTCACAATGCACGATGTACATCATTGAGAGGAAATACTGTTTGCATCTCCCTTATGTGTTTATAAAATGTGTGAAACACACAATTGACACGTACTTGGTGCATCGCAGCGCACTGGCTGCACCGCTTCAGTAATATGCGAATCAGAATTAAATCAGAATTGAAAAGAATAGTCGCAGTCAATTTATAAAATACGTAAAAAAATGCGTAAATGAAATAAAACCGTCATTATTTTTAAACTATAGCGTTAGGTACCACGCTTTGCTGTGAAACCACCAATTACTTGAGACTATTAAAAATAAAAAGCATAAATCGTACTTAAATATTTCATAAACTTTGGTCGGTTGTCCACGCCACGCCACGCCACGCCACGCCACGCCACGCCACGCCACGCCACGCCACGTCGCGTCGAGAGTGCCACCTCGTTGCGCAAGCGAAGAGGTAATGAACATAGATAGACTGCATTAGGTGCGAGTACAGTAGGGACTCCCGCGCAGCGCGAACGCACGGCTGGCGGCACACCGCGCTCTGAGGCACAAGATCAATGTAATCCGCTTACTCTGACAAATCGGAAGCTGAATTCATTGATCGGTAATAAAAATTAATTTAGAGGTAACATTTTGTTATTTCTTGCAAAAAAACATTTTGCAACTAAAACAACTCGTTAACTAATAAGGCTCAGGCTACAAGTAGTAGACGATTTTTCTGTGCTGAAACTACTTGGTTATCTGTCTGAATTGAATATTTTCTGAGTAACATGTTCAGTGATTACCCGAATGCATCAAAGAGCTCGAGACATACAATTATAACAAACTGGATTGGCGCCTATCTAAATAATAAATAATAATTTAAATAATAGAACTTATTATATTATTTAACTTCGAAGACTTCGAAGAGTATTGCAGCCAGGTTGATGACAGTGTAATTCAATTAGCAGTATCGTCTGTGCCAGTTGTGTTTCTTGCACTTATGTAACGTAACTACGAGGGTGGTCCTCGGAGGGGACGACAGGAAATGCAACATTTACTGATCTGTGACTTGCAGTCAGTTCTAGCAGGTTGTTATTACATAATGTATTAGATTTTTTTATGCAGATCAACTCCTATTAATATTGTACTTACAATATAGAGCAAATGGGCACAAAAAACAAAATAGTTAATCTACTCATATCGCTGACTATAAATGCACATAATTGTCCTATGAATAATATTCAATGAACATAAATGCAATACTCATGATGTTTAGCCAAAACTCTGATGTTACAAAATGTTGTTTTGTGTGATATTTTTTGAGTTAATGTTATGTTAGAGTTGTTAGGCGAGGCGTGCAAGAAGGCGGCGCGGGCTCGCGCTGCGCGCTGCGTCCGCGGCGCAGGGTGCCCGCAGTGTGCGCCGGCAACCCTCCGATGGAATTGTTTTGTCAGCGTTATTAGGGAGGTACAGTTCGCGCACTGTGCTAGTTCGGCAGCGTTGCTTGCGGGGAAATCAACTGTTGGCAGTTCAATGTTGCATCGGACTCGACTACATCTGCCGAGATGCACACAGGGATCGCATCCAATAAATTAAATACCTATGAACTAACTAACGATCTCCATTCTTATATTACTTCAAAACTTATCCGATCTTATTATGAACTAGTTAAAACAATTTATATTTACAATATTCGAGCAACAGACGCTAAATTTTATTAAATTTCAATTCAACTTTCTTACAATATATCTCACAAGGTTGGGTCATTCGAACGTAAAAATATTGAAGGAGAATTCAAACAAAATAAACATTGAAATAAAGTAAACAATAAAATAATAAGATGTTTAATTTTCTTTATGGACCGACAGAGATCTTCGAATGGATCAGGGAAGTTCATCAACCCTCACGAAATATGCATAAAAAAATTCAATATTTATCTTTGACATCAAAGTAGATGAAATATGTCGATAATAGATAAAACGAAACGTGACATTATCGTAACAGACGCACATTCAGCGGGACATCGTCCATGTCGAGGGTCTACGCGCTCCTGCGCTACGAACGAGCGTAACCCCACGGCTACGGCGTAGCTCCGCGCGTAGCGTTACCGCGTCCGCAGCGCGCGCCGCTTCGTCTCACCGCATCGGGATGACAACACGCTCAACCCCAATCACGGTCGGCCGACACTACAGTTCACTCATAAAAACTTAGCACCTAATTCGAGTAGTTCGACGAAAACTAAGTTTTCGTTTCGTAAAATGTAGTAGTGCACGTTTAAAGTCCGTCAGTCGGTCGCCGCATGCGTGGCGGCGCGGGTCCCGCCTAGCGCGGCGGCGTGGCGGCGGCGGTGCGGCGGCGCGGCGGCGATCAGCTGGCGAGCAGCGCGCGCGCCAGCCGCGCGTGCAGCGCCACGCACAGCAGCAGCGCGGCCACGCAGCGCGCGCTGTCCGACACGCCGGCCGAGCCCGTCTGCATGGCGGCCGGCCGCTCGCCTGCGGACACGCACACGGGCACCATTCAAAACAACATCACGTCTATCTCCATTCTAATATTAGTTGATAACTGGAAACGAAAACAGCTTTACCTCGAGTCTATCGTAATAGTACCGAGCGCCGACTCGAGATTCCTCGAAGATATCCGAAGGGGGAGTCGGAGGTACGTCCCGATGTTACGATCGGCACATATCCCTATTTAGCAGGACATAGACTTATTGTTATTCCATACATGACTGGTCGCAAGCCACCGTTAGAGCGCTAACCGGTTTCCTCACGATCGTTCCTTTCCCGTTCGATGAAACTTAATTTCTTCGAATACTATATCCATCGGTCGACGGAGTGCCGAGCGCCTACCGGAGGGCGCGTCGAACGTCACACTCCGGAGAGAGGACGGTGCTCTTTATCGTGATTCATCGATAGTCATCCGGTTCCAGTCGAAGGACGAGAGCGCTCAGATGAGCGATCCCGCTCGGAATGATACGGCACAAGTGACATGGCAGGTACCGTTGAGCACGTGCACGCGCACGCTGGCCACCTCGGCGTTGCTGGGCGAGCAGGAGTAGCGGCCGGAGTCCGCGGGCGCGGCGTCCTGCACCAGCAGGTAGGACGTGGTGGCGGCGCCCTTCTCCGTCACCACGCTGACGCCGCCGCGCACCGAGTCGTACGAGATCACCTGCTTCAGGACACCACACTTGCAAATACGCACCATCGCACCATCGCACCGCGCCACGCCGAGCGAGCGTGGCGCGACGCCCGTGCCCGATGTGATAGTGCTTATTACTACTATACGGGGTGAATTTTTGAGATCGCCAGGTAAAGTACCTGCCCTTACTGTCTAGTCTCAAAAATCCACCCTGTACATGTATCTACTTATACTTTTTTGGATTTTCTATCTCATCGAGGTTCGTAAATCGTCTTCGATTGAGATCTTAAAAAAACCTATTTGCAAAATCAATCAGTAACACCTACTCGTATCTTAAATACAACTGAACCTTTTCATCTTGTAAATCTTGTTTGTGACATTCAGATAAGTAGGTAAATGTGAAACAACACGAGGTCGCTATGAGTGGGTATATCTAGTGGCACTTAAGATACAGGGTGTCCTACGACGCTGAGGTCGCGAGGGCGCCATCGCGGCTCTCGGGCACGACTCCACCCTAGCTGCAGGCGAAGGTGAAGGCCAGCTCTCGGCTATCGGGGCTTCATGCCGCCGATCAACGTGCGACGAGCCGAGAGCTAAGGATTGGTGAACGTTTAAGTTATTCACTTAGTGTAATCAGTTGTAAAGTAATAAGGCGCTCGCACACGGCGCGTACGACGCGCTCGCACGTGCGTCGTCACGCTCATTAGTTTGAGCAAACTTTTCAAGTAGAGTAACGTGACGCGACGCGCTAGGTTCAAAAACCATTTGAAAATTTTGTTACAGAGGGTAAAATTCACCAAGATACGGCAATATTTCCATTTTCAACAGCAAAGGGTGCGCTAAGCAGTAGGTAATATTAATTTATTCGGCAATATTGCTTTATTGCCAAGCCTGCTTCACGCGGCTAATTAACGTAATTGCTTTATTTTGAATTTAATACGGTAACGACGCTAATAAAATGACTTTATAACGGGTAAATTGTGTACCACACTGAATAATAATTCATCGACATGTTTTGTCTGTTGTTATGGACTATTTATTTAGGTTATCGTAACGCCCAACATAATGTAGCCACCTAATTCTAGTTAGTAAAAAAATATCTATCAATCACAATAACTGCTTGTCATAAAAAATAATTTATTCTCTTACTCTGAACAACTCTCGTCTTAGACCACAATTGACTGATAAAGTTGCCGTATGAGTGCTCGACGCATGATGATTATCTGATTAATTTTAAGTGAGGATGCGAGACGATATTTGAATATTTAACGCGCGAGCTATTTACGTGCTAATAAGGCATTAGCATGCGCCGCTTGCCGACCTAAAGGGAAGTAATCTCACTTGATACGCACATGTCATGCAATCCGAGCGAGAATTCATTCTAATTCTAGTGAGTAACTACGTAGTGTGCACTCACTCGCGCTCACACTCGGCGTGTGATACACAACCACGTAATACTAGATTACAGGTTTCAGTTCGGATATTGAGTATGAATGAGAAAGGTGGATTTGATTACAAAGCGAAGTAGCTTTGTATATCCGCTTACAAAACTGAAAGGCTGAATTACAGGTATATTAGATGTATTACATTTACCTAAACAAAGGATTGCCAAGTCGAACAGGTGCAAAATTAACAAAAAGTACAGGGCGATCTTATTCTAGTATAAAGTATGCGAAGTGGAATAATTACTTTTTGTCCGCTCACCTCGTCCTCGTGGTACCAGAATATGTAGGCGGGCGGCTCCGGGCTGAACTGGATGAGGCAGGTCAGGTTGATGGTGGAGCCGATGTCCACGTGCAGGTCCGGCCCGCCCAGGATCCGCGCTGATGGCACTGAAACCAAATGCACTTTATGTACTACCAGCTAAAGTTCTAACTTGTTTGCAGAGCTTAAGTGCATCATGCGTTAATTAGTAGCCATGGCCACTGACGTGTTTGCTTTGCAGAGAGTGGCTCAAGTATTCCGTAACTATTGCACTGCATCAAAATGACTTAGGGACTAAATTAATGTTCACCTTATTGCATCCGCTATTAAGAGCACCATTTCGTGTAAGATGTTCCGCGGCGGGGTCTTTGGTTTAATTCGCACGAGCATACATTATGCACATCGTAACGGAGGGGAGAGGTAGGTACCCGCGGGGCGGAGGGAGGTTAGAGTGACACATTTGTCGCGTGGCGCCGCGGCCTGGTTTCGCGCTGAATGCACTTAGTTTCAAGTGCACGCCGGCGGGCGCGTCGCGGCGCTTAGCCCTGAATAACGCGTGAATCCGCTTAATAATTGCCGTCAGTGCAAATGGAGGTCGTTTAGTCGGCGCCTCGCGGTGAAAACCCTGGCGGAAACAGCAACTTAGCCTGGAGTATCGCCTATCCGAGCTACATTATTTCTATCGAATTTAACGAATCCAATCGACGCGTCACTCAGGCCAAGAGCTTCCAAAACTTTCAATAACTCATCATGATACGTATTCGCCGAATCACGCGCACACTCCGTATTTCAATGTTTACTATTTGAAATGGAAGTACAATGCAAATATCGATAAATGTTACCCATCCATAAGTGTCAAGCACCGGACATTGAGGGACGTGTGACGTGTCACATCGAACTGGGCAGTCGCATCGCTGCGAGCGAGCGATACCGATGCCGGCCACGTGGAGCGCGGCGCTCGCCGTGTGTCGTCGGATGTTATAGCGTCGTGTGAGAGGACGAAGGAAGGTTAACGAGTGTGGGGCCGGCGGCGAGGGTGCATTTATTAACGTGATTTCTAACTTTCGCGAGAACAACGTGAAAAAAGCTGCGCGAGTTTACACTGCTTACGGATTGTCCACCGACGTCATTTTAGAACTAAACCAAATTAACAGTGTAATTTATGTAGCCATTATAATGAAAAAAAAAAAAGATTATTTTGGTACTAAAATTGCTTCGTTTTGTTTGTAGTTTTAACATTGCTCTTATTTCACAAATGAACACTATTGCTCAACTCATCTATGCGGTGACTGGATTCTGGCTGCTGAGGGCTTATTACGAGTTTAGTGCCGATCGTCGATCGTTACGATACACCGAATTTTCTATGAAAATAAATCAACGGCATCTAGCGTATTCTTTGAGAAGCTATACGAATCGAAGAATACGCTAGATGCCGTTGATTTATTTTCATAGAAAATTCGGTGTATCGTAACGATGATCGTAACGATTGTCGATCGGCACCAAACTCGTAATAAGCCCTCTGTACATAAATGTATTGTTTTAAAAACACTAATTGTAAGAGATGTACGCTTCTCTTGCGTATTGTTTTCATAAAGGCCCACTGGCACTAAAGCGCAGTAAACGCGCGATGCGTTATACCTGACAAATGAGTCTTTAAGTTTCACTGAACCTTCACATGACGTTCGTTAAATAATAATTAAAATTGTCCTGCCATTTTGTCAAGATATTGAAAATCTGCTGTTTAAGCACGTCTTCTGGGTGTGTTAGACGGCATATTTCAAAGCCTCTGGCACGGCTGGAAGATTTTAAATATAATAATTATTAAAGTGGATACGAAGAGGTTATTTATATGTTTTATTAATAGTTATTATAAACTCTTGCTACTCGTAGGAGGACTTGAAGCTAAAAGCATCTCTGCCAGCTACTTTAGACAGTCGTATATTTTCTTATTTGTTTTAGATATCTTGAAATCCGCTATGTGTCTACCAAAATAAATATGACTAGCACGGGTTGTTGGCCGTAGTTTCCACCGCTCGGGCGGCGCGGTGACGCTGAGCACAAGCTAATGTAAGTGTTCCATTGTGCGTCGCCACGACGACGCCGCGCGGCGCCTCTGCTGGGAACACCTTATTGTTTGCACTTGACGAGCCAACACGCATGTTATCTGTGTTCATCTATTCAGTAAAACCACTCGTGATGAATAAATAGAGCGGGGCTCAGGATACCTACCAACATGTTTTTCTTGAGCCTAAACCACCGCTTTAAGTCTTCTCAAACTGATCCTTGTGATTCAATAAAAATACTTTTTACCTTTGACTTTTTACTTTGACTTTGTGGAAATTTCATTTTCGTCGCAGTACGTCGCCATTTTTTTTAATTTGACCCTTAAGAGGGTGAAAGTTAATGTGCGAAAAGTTTTAATTTTTATCAATATACCTACATGAGAGTCGATAAATATAATAGGATAAAGGTAATCATCGCATCAGTAACACGAAAGTCAAAGAGCGAGGGCGCGGCACCGGTTGAGCAACATTGCTGTTGACTGTCGTTCGATCAGAAGAGCTAGTGACGTCATCGACCGCATCATAATTATTATCGTGATTTGTGCGATTGGATGAATTGTTACTAAGGTTGGGAGCACACTGGTAGCACACCTAACACACGTTTTCACCGTGACAAAACCAGATGTATTTAGCAACGTATGGAATATCTGTCACGCGTCAATAAAGACGTCCAAGGTTAAGGCTGATAGAAAAATAATGTAGCAAAGATAAATAGACAAAATAAATGATATATAGGTGTTGTCTGTTTGCCGTCAGTCGGCTCGCTGTAACGTTGCCGACGCGAGCGCTGCTCCGTCGACAGCTGACATTGGTCCCCCGCCTCCGCCGCCTCCGCCGCCGCCGTCGCCGTCACCCGACTGTCGATAAACATCCGTCTCCTCCATACTAGCTCCAACTCATAAAGATGTCCCGATCGCCCCCGGAATACGCAATCAGACCCTTTAACAAATCGCACCTCTATTCGAAAAGTGCCCCAATCCAAAATTCATGATTTTTGGGAAATTAACAAAACGTGTCCTCGACAATTTTTGGTAAATCACACAATAACTTTGTAAAATAAAGAGCTATTTACAAAATACAAAGTCTTACAAGTTATTTGGCCCAAGGACTACTGAAACCGATAAAAATCGACGCTGCAAAAAAGAATATATTTTTTGGACGTTTGGTGCTTGTCCATGCACCAAACGTCCAAAAAATATAAAAATCAATCAATCAAATACAGACTTAAACTATAATAAGCCCATAGTTCCGATAAAATATTCAGTACAAAACCGACCCAACTTGGTTTAAGTCACAAATAATAGCTCAGTTTACAGTTATAAAGTGACTCTAAACAAACTTCGATCGCTTTACAATTGAAATTAACGTAGTATACTTACCCCAAGTTTTGTACTATAGTGTACTATAGTGACGCATTGATGTAAGGCACTTTCTCACTAGTTACGCAGCATCTGACTCCAACCACTTGTCACGCAATACTAAATACGTCACCTTCGTAATGACGAAAGGCGCCGGATTCGTTATTAAGAAAGGGTCACAAGATTGCGTTTCTCCTTTTCTAGCCTTATTAGGGCAGTTTATCATTTACTAGGCGCTTTTTTGAGTCGTTCTGTATAAACTAATTTCATCAAAATTTTGGATTGGGTCACTTTTCGAATAAAGGTTTGAAATGACCAGCTGAAACGATAGCGTTGAGTAAATATGTTAATAATTAATATTATGAGTACCTAACTCCTCGGTTTGTTTTACAGATTTAGGTACTTGGTACTACTTAGTATTGTAAAATACGTTAGCTTGCGATAGCACCAGCACAAACCTTAGTGGTAAGGCTATTTTTTACAGAATGTATGAATCCAGTTGTTAAATTGTTAATAAATAAAAAATAAATGCCTAAAGAAGTCATTAAATAATAATTATTGAATACTGTTAGGGCACAGTGATTTCATACATTTCAGTGTCGTTTTTCGTTGGCCATTACCATTTGTCTGGAGGGCGGGGGGTTCGCAGAGTATGCAGAATCACAGAACGTCATTATACTCACGCGAAAAGGAAATTGTTTTCAGAATTGCCGTTTAGGGCGTTAAGGCGGCATTTGCTGTGATTTAACTGCTCTTCTCGCAGTCATGTCTCTCATCAGACGACTACGCTTCCACTGAAGAGAGACAGAGAGAGAGATACATTCTGTAAGCTAAAGTAAACGCAGGCCTATATATTTTTACCCAAACAGAAGATTTATACAACAATCTAAGAATTTTGAGTTGCTACTTGTTTCTAAAAGATCTGACCTGCCGCCTGGGAAATAACAGTACAGCATCAGAGCCTTCTCTTTCTCTGTAATTGTCTACCCATGCCACTATTTAAGATACCTACTCATATGAACACATGAACAAAGTCAAAAGGTATTTATTCAATAAAATCACAAGGATCACTTTGAAACGTCTTAAAGCTAGGTGACTCTAGGCGCCAGTTCCACGCGACCAAAGCCTAGAAGAACAGGCAACACACTTACGGCTTGGTTCCTATCGTTCTTTTGTATGATCCGTGTAACAATGTAATATAATACATTATTAAAGCTCCAGTGTGGTGCCAATTGAATTTAGTGCGGCGTAGGCAAAACATAAAAAGGAACCTGTATTGAACCTATATAAAATCTACTTATGTATCTTTGACCGAGTGACGTCCTTAAAATATTGATGGCATTTACTTAATACTAGTGGCTGTATTAAACATGGTCGAGAGATAAAAATGTTCAAACTATTGCCATCTCTTACTAACGGGTGATGGCAAACAGTGCCGGGACAAATTTTAAGCAAAATGTAATTTAAGTACCGTTTATAAGTACGATAAACAATCGTTTAGTAGATGTGCTTCGTATGTGCAGCTGTTAGCTGTATTATATCGGAGTGCGGTTCTTCTTCTTCTTCTTCAAGTCGTGTCTCTAGTTGCTTTCGAAACAGTCTGATGTAAGGATTTTAAGTGCTCTTCAACTCTTCGAGAGGCTCCTTTCGAGCACTTGACACATGTTACAGAACTTATATTTAGGTTCTACAACAAGCCGGTTTCCTCACGATGTTTTCCTTCACTGTTTGAGACTACTGACACTGTGCACATAAAATTTTGACAGAAAAACTCATTGCACAACCGGTTTTGAACCCACGACCTTAGGATCGGAAGGCGGGGCCGCTACCACTAGACCGCCAGTGCTGTCGCGCGCGCGAGCGACTCAGGAATGCGGTTAAAAGTAGCTTTATTTAGTGCTTGAGAGCTGTCCAAGTGGAAATAAATCGAAGGAAACTTTGTCACCGAGACGCAACTCGAAAGCTACAGAACTAGCGTAGTCAGGTACAGGTGCAGTCGGGTACTACTTACTTCCTATCCTACTAATGTATTGCGCAAGTAACGATGTTTGTGGCTCATTTTCGCCTTAAGCAGTGAATCGCTCGGGATTAAACTTAAACAAAATGTATTTCGTAACGTGCATTAGCATATAGGCTACTTTGTACCTGAATAATTATCGCAACGAGTTAAACAATTTGAACGAACTGAATACAGGGAAAATACCTTAAATATGAATGTTAGCAAATCAGTAGTACCTAACACTCGAGCGCAGACGTGGCCGGCATTTGCTATTTTATAATTTTGATGGTGTTGATGGTTGTGACACAATCATGCCGTTGCGACGATTTATTTGTATGAAACTTGTAATAGAATAATTATAGTTTGTGACTTAGCTTAATTGATCGAGTGAGCGAAGCGAACGAAGATCTTAGTTTCCACTTGGGCAATTTGGCATTTTATGTATGTATGTTTGTCTGGCCATAACTTTCGAACCGTTGATCCGATCTGCTTGAAATTTGATAAGTCGATAGCTTGTACTTGAGAAATTTATTGGTAAGTATATGTGTAAAATCAGATGAAGGGTTGTTAAGATATGGGGTTTTTTAAGAAGGAAAAAATATAAAAAGTTACATAAAAAAATCAAGTTACATGTCATATGAAAGGGCTTTGTTTGGACATTCCAACACAACTTTTACTTTTTTTCTGGTCGCCCAGTTCCTTTGATTTTTCTTATTTTTTTTCTTGTTATAAATTAAGAAGGTACTCAGTTCTCATAAAATGGTGACAACGACCAGGTCTGATGATGGAGCCAAGGTCTGTTCTCATTCCCATAACACTAGAAATAAGAAAAATATTGTGACACCTCATATTAGGTTGACGAAAACATTAAAAAGCTTCATGTGCATGTCCATAAAACTGTATAATAAGATTCCTACGGACATTAGAAATAAACCTGACATCGAATTTTACCGTTGTGTAAAAACTAGCTTATTAAATAAAAGCTACTATAAAATTGACGAGGCTATAGCCGATAAATATATATTTAATAATGACATGATTTAATTATAAATTATCTTAGGTATATTTATATACCTACCTACTGTCTTGTATTTTAATGTTTAATTTTGTGTACTGTACTTTCCTACTTTTAAGTTATTTTAAGAAAAAAATTACCTTTATTGTACAAATTGACAAATCTAAGAACATGTTACCTGTGTAAAGAGGAAATAAATGAATATGAAATATGAATATGAATATGTTCAACGGAACTTTTCAATAAATAAGCCAATAGAGTTGAAACTTGTTTACCATACCAAGTTAGTAGGCGGTAGTCAGAAAAAAGTCCAAACATAATGTTTGGACTTGCCTCTGACTACCGCCTGCTCAAAGTTTTGGTCCGTTCGTCGGTTCGCATTACGAGATCTCAGTTCGGGGCGAACTACTAGTTACAAATGAGGACGAAAGTGACGGACTCTTGTGTGCGGTGCGCATTACAGTAACGAAGCTTTTGGTGCTACAGTTTAGTTTTCATTTTGATTAGGTACACTATTGAACCGCCATTTTTAATCCCTTTTGGTGCGTCCCTTTGGGAGGGCTAAGCGCGTCCAATCGATGAATCAGTCGCTTAGACAATCGCACTTCAACACTAATGCAGCTCAAAGCGTACCTCTATAATTGAATTGGATATGGCTACGGAGGCCGCCTGAAGCACGGGCCATTTCAGTTAATTCTCTACTTTATGACGTCATATTTCGCGGCACCGGCGCCCTCTCCCGGCGCGAAGAATAGTGTGCCATTTGGAGCCACTTTGTGTAAGCGAATTGCTTTAATGAGGCCTCGTTGCTGTATCGTTACGCATTTTTCCACGTTCTCGGAGCCTCGCGCCGAACACGCCGCCGCCGCCGCCGCTCGCACATTCGGATTGCTTTATTACCTCGCCGCGCTCCGGATCTCACACAACAGATAAACTTCTCCGTTGTGATAATGGCCATCATTTATTCCAGTGTTTTTGTTTCGGAGCGAAGCGCTTGTATAACAGGTCGGCAAGTTATAGGAGCTTTCGCTCCATGCTGTAGCATAATCCGTTCGAACGCTGCTCGCGACTGATCGGTATTATAGTGATACTTAATCACTGGATGAACGTGCTCGCTAAAGTGTTTCATATTTTTACTGACTGTGAAAATAAATAAAACAGTTTAAAACAGAATTTGTCAACTCCGTCTTAGTGGCTCCGACAACGAAATGCATAATTCACCAGCGCTCAGAAAATGTGGTGCCAAAGAATAATTGAGCAGCTCGGGCCTCGCGCCACCGCACTTCGTTTGGCGGTCGAACCGCTCGGCGCCCGCGCCCGCGCCGCCGCACTTAGCTGACGCAAATTGGTTTAATCGCTTGGCTCTTTGTTGCATTAACCGGTCCCAGCGTGGTGGAGCGAGCTCGGTAATGAGGGATCAGCCGGCTCGTCTCCAGCGAGCTGCGCCAGTGCCTAACTTAAGCGCTAACTTACGTCTAAGCTCCAATTTAATGTGCTACTTAAGAGCCGAATGGCCAGCCTTCAGTTAAATAATCGTGAAATTGTTGTTCTCAGATATAGATACCGACCCAAAATTTTTGTACCATACGAATGTTTCTTACCCGACCATCAAATCACAATTTCTCGCTTAACTTAACTCCATCCGCGAGAACATAAAAATAAATGTGGCCATTAGTTCCCGAGCTGCAGTTTGTATGCGGAGTGCGTCCGACAGCGCGCGCTGGCCGCCGCCGCCGCCGCACTCCCGCACTGTCCGGCTGCACGACAGAATAGCGTCGCCGCTGGTGCCGGCGGCTGTTACACAATCCGCGTTGTTACCTCGCGCTATCTAGATCCGCTGTCGCCGCTCATCAGAGCTCCGAACCGACGCGACTCGCACCAAAGCTGATAGCTTTGTGTACGATGCCTTCCTTCGCTATGAATATGGTTGAGGATATTAGCTTTGCTTATGTACGCACGGATATGCATCAGGCTCATTTTTAAGTCCTCGTATAAGTAAGCATTATTTTTCTTTGGCTTGATCGGTATCCGTGTGTACTACTCATGCAATTTATCCTGTTGTTCGTTTTAACTGGAAGAATATAAATAGTGTGACAATCAACTAAGTAAGGTAAACTAAGTTTACGAACAATAAAACGTTGTAGTCCAAAAAGTATATCATACCCATGCAAATAGGTGTATCTACGGCTTCATGGAGTTAGTATAACAAAGAACGCGGCTGGGATAAAACTAGCCAGCTCCGAAGCTAAGAGCGACGTGAAGAGTAGTGCTCTGTGCAACACGAGGTTCCATGTCCGCTATTCACGACACCTCAGCCGCCTTCACAGACGCGAGGAGTTATTCACGCGAGCTCTGCGCCGCCCCCCCACGGCACCCCCTCTGTACAATCGACGACTAAAGTTAGCTTCAGTTCTAGTTTTCCTATTTCAATGTTTTATAAAAATTAATTGGCGCATATACATCAAAGAGCCACATTTCCTCGAATTGAACAGATAACTTCGTCACGGTCCACAGAGTAAAATGTATTTGTACTCTAGGAAAAAACTAAACGTTACCAGACGAGGGTAGATAAGTGTAAACCTGTATACACTTATCTTATTATGCAAACATACATAAAGCATCTTGTAAAGTTATCATAATCATAAGTTGAGAAAATTATACCATAACACAGTTACAACAAATGAATAGTTTAATAATATCATACCTTCAGTTTGCAGATGATTAATACGAAGTTACAGATATTCAGATAAACTGACTAGATATGTAAATTTCTGGTGACTGTACCATTTTTAATACTCGCTACAACCCTTATGTTCCCGAGGGATGTCCCATTAAACTCTTCAAGTTCGTTAAGGGTCATATTGTTTGTTTTTTGGAGTTATTGTCATCATTTTGTAAATTATTATAGGTGAGTTACATTGGTAGCATTTGATTACATTTGGCAGTGGTGTGGTGGGCCACTGCTGTGACACTAATATAGCTGTTGTTTTTTAAATATTTTTATTTAAAATGCTAACTATCAGATGAAAGTGATTCCGTCTCTACTTTAGACTTGTTATAAACAATGACATAATTATTTTTGAGAGATAGTTAAATCCGCTAAAACTAGGGCGCGTAGTTTCGGTAGGATAACTAACTTGTTCCAAATCCTAAAATGTTTTATCTTAACACTGATGTTGAAGTATCAAGTTACGCAGCACTTGAAACGCTTGATAAAACTATTAAAGATGGGTTGGCTATCAAAAAGATAACCATCAGCATTATACTAAGGAGTTAATCGAGGCTGGTATAAAGTTAAATGAGAGACATAATTTATGAAAGGTTAAATTGGACATAACTCCGAGGTCATAAGTACTAAAAGGTCATAAGTAGTAAAAAGGCGGGCCATAAAATTATTGCTGAGTATTAGGGATCGGTACAAGTGCTTAGATATCGTGTAATATCTGGTTTATGACGTCATGAAATAAAATTAGGGAATTGCCAGTGTAGGGCGCGGGTGTAAACCTCCCTTCTTTAGATGATTACGTAAAAGGATACGCGTTATACGTGCCCGGATACGTGTGATGCCCATGCCCTTAATGTCGGCCGCAGCCGCGGACAACAACTCACTGGCTGAGATTCGGGAAGAGTAGCTTCGATACCGTTAAGATCTTCACTATCAATCAATGTTATATTAACTGCTATGACGCATTATACAAACTCTATGAAACTAAAAGTCGTAGGTACTTGATACCTCGTTTATGAGGATTGCATCCACTTCTAGAATTGTAGTTGTTTTGCTAATAATTGTCAATGTGTTGTCTCGGCGCGCGACGTGGCGCCGCTCTCCGCCGGGTGCATTATACAATGACGCGTAGTCGCGGCGCGGCGTGGCGTGGCGTGACGTGGCGCGGCGTGCCGCTACCCGGTAATGCACTTTACCTTACAGCACACCTTAGCGCCTTGAATACATCTACACAAAAGTGCTTCAGTGACGTGGACGAGGGTGAACTGGAGCCTCGGTGAAATGATTTCTGAAAGGCCTTTAGTTTAAGGAAAACCGTTTTTCTGTCTGAAAAAGTCTGGGTCAGAGTGTTTTACACTACTATTACAAGTTTAATAGAACACACCTATCGAATACTTCCACTAAATCTATTAAATTAAAAGTATATACAAAATCCAGAGGTTTGCATAAAACTATGACTTCTCAATTGAATTTGTGTTTATCTGAGGTCAGCATACATCCCTTTAGAACGAATATAATAGTACCAAAACTCCTGTTAAATCTTGAGCAAGCAAAACCACTGATGGAAGCTAGTAAAATAACAAAATATTTAATCAAATTGAGAAAACATAGCTGTTACCGCAATAATGTTTATTTGTATTGCAATACAAAGCTGCACTCCCGAACAATACAAAGATAACAGAGACAATGAAGACAATGCTCTTGTTTATGAAGTACTTGAAGCTGGTGGTTAGTTTACGCGCGTGCGCGTCTGGGCACTCAACTGGAAAAGTTTATGAATATATCAACATTTCGATAAAATATTATAAAAAGAGATACTACAAAGAGAGTGCTTATTTGAAAACACGTCTGCGGACGATCCATCACTCTCCCCGCGTTCCTGTCCTCAAGTGTTTACCGTGAGAGGGGATTTTGTATTTAGTCTGTGCCGACACACTCTCTAGTCCCCCAACTATTATGTAAAATTACGCATTCTAGTGGCGAGATGAAACAAACAAGTCGACGGCATTAAAAGTTAAACTGTACGAGAGAGCCGCACTATCAGCGAAACGTCTGCTGCCGATCCAAATGAGCCCGTATTCCATTAACATAAGGTTAACGTTCACTTAGCTAGTTACCTTTTGTGAAGTCAGGGATGTCAGATAAAGCGATTCACGAATCTTTACAAGTTTTCCACGAAAAACACATTCGCAGAAATGTTCTGCGAATGTGTTTTTCGTAGCGGCGTAGCGGCGTAGCGGTACTGCTACGGCGCGTGTTTCGTTGACCATGCTCTTCGCGATATTATTTTAGGTTATGGCTGACGTAATACATGTACTGCATATGTACATAATATGCATATAAACGTCATGGAACTATAGTAATATATCATTTACTACAATTTGAAGCAATTATCTCAGTTGTCGGTCCATTTCGCTCGGCGTAAGGGCGCATTTACATTGTATACGGAACTTCAATGGATACTAAAGGAACATAACAACGGCGTAACAATAACTAATATTGTAATTAGGGAAGCAGCCCTAGTTCCTTAGTAGTGTGAAGGGGGCTCGCCAGCCGCCACACCGGCGCCGCCTCCGAGTCATTGCTTCACTAAGTCACGCACACTTACTGAGGAGCTGTAGACTTGAACACTTCATGATATTACATTCATAATAAAGAATTTTTACCGTACCCTATTCTGTCTGCTCTGTTGCTTGTTTTTCTTTTAGAGTGCACAAAACATATCTGCAATAGTCTGCCTTAGGAAATAATATCGTCCTTTCAACTTTTTTTCCTCTCTAATTTTTCATGTAATTAATCTGTTTCTCAATACCATGTTATCTTTTATTATTCTTTATTATGTCGAAATATTATATTATTGTTATATTTAGGTTTGGTTTAGGATGAATCGTCCGTGGCATTTATTTATTTATTTTTTAATTTAACTAGAACGGTAAATTAATTACCAATTACACTAACTCACCACCGAACGGCTTCACCGAACGGCTCTGATGAAAGACCAGCGTTGGTTTGAAACCAACTTATTGCTGAATCAGAGTCCGTTTTGCGACGCACAAAGTTATTTTTTTTTATATGTTAAATGTTTATTTGTATTTCTTTAACTTTTGCTGTCGTAAATAAATAAATTTTCTTCTTCTTTCTAGTTATCGAATATCTATCAGATATAGAGTCCCGGCTGTCCTGCGCTAGTGGTAGAGAGACGCCGACAAATTGACCTCTTCCCTCCGGCGAGCGGTGGAACACGACCCGCTCCATTATTCATCGATGCAAGTGAACAGCAGCCCGCGATAAATCAAGACGCGACGCGACAGCGACGCGACGCACTATCCCTCATATTTTTAAAGTCTCCCGTCGAACGTCTCGGGGATCGCTTCCTTAGTGTTATTGAATTCGTGAGTTTGCGAGTTTTGTTCTGTTTGTGGAGCGGCGCCGTGGAGCTGCGGAGCCGGCGGCCGTCGCGCGCAAACATAACCACACTTGTTCAACTTTCAATGGAATGAAAATAAATCCCAGTCACTGTAGATATTATCACAGATATCTTGTTACTGAAATTTCTTGAAATGTCCAATGTGGTTAGGTAGAGGCGCGACTGATTCCATAATGCCTTAGAAGAATCTCATTTCTCGTGTAGAAACCAAAGTTTTCAACTATTTCAATTTGTTATTAATGTACAAATATTTCAATTTGATATTATCATGATGCCTACGTTTGTCCGTACGCGGGTGGAGACTATCAGCGAGCCAGTGAGTCAATTATTTATTTATATTTAATAATAAATGAAAGATACAGGTTTTTACAAAGTCATGTTATAAAAAATTAAGAAGGAGAAACCTTACATTAAAATTAATTGATCCAGCGCGGGATCGACCAGTGCAGTGCGCGTCGGTCGAACTCGCGCTCGTTGAATCATTCAGCCCGGGTCCGCGTCGAGTGCACTCACATACTACGAGTAAGTAAGCAAGGGATTATGAGGCAGAAGCCAACCCTTCGAGTAGGTGGTCAGAACCAGTAATTGGAGGTACGCCCATATTTGTTTGAGTGAGCAAAGCGAACGAAAATCTTACAGTTACCTTGGGCGATTTGACGTTTGACTTATGTATGTATGTATTTTTGTCTGGCCATAACTTCGTTAGAACCGTTGATCCGCTCTGCATGAAATTTGGTAAGTCAATAGCTTGTAAGTACTTAAGAAATTTTCTGGTAAGTATATGAGCTAAATCGGATGACGAGTTATTAAGATATGGGGTTTTAACGGGGCAAAAATAAAAAAGTTACACAAAAAAATCAAGTTACTTGTCATATGAAAGGGACATTCTAAAACCATTTTTACTTTTTTCTAGGACGCCCGGTTTTGGAGATACAACAAAAAAGTTTAAATTAAGATAACAACGATCCAAGAGCTTCCATCTGTTACTGTTAGGGCATTGTAAATAGAAATAAATAAATAAAAAAAAAAACTCAAAAAAAAAAAAAAAAAAAGAATTTCGTTGACATCAAGGTTTTTCTACTGGCCAGCCTTTCCTTTGTTTTTACCTATTTTTTTTTTGAAATAATTTAAGAAGGTACTCAGTTCTCATAAAATAGTGTAAGCGACCTGGTCTGATGATTGAACGAAGTTCTGTTCAACGGAACTCTTCAATAAATAGGCCAATTCAGTTGAAACTTGGTCAAAGTCAAAGTCAAAGTCAAAATGTATTTATTCAATAAAATCACAAGGATCACTTTGAAACGTCTTAAAGCTAGGTGACTCTAGGTGCCAGTTCCACGCGACCAAAGCCTAGAAGAACAGGCAACAAACTTACGGCTTGGTTCCTACCGTTCTTTTGTATGATCCTTTTACAATGTAATATAATATATTATTGAAGTTTAGTGAGGCGTAGGCATACAGAAAAAGGTAAACATAATCAAATTTATAAGACAGCACACGCTACGCCTCAAACTAATAATACCTAATGCATAAATACAATCTATTAAATCAGAGAAAAATAAAAAAAAACACACAATAGTAGGTACAGTACAGACATTGCAGACATGTTAGTTGCCGATGGGCAGAGCGACCGGGACATCGTGCCACGCATTTTTATCAACAATATAGCTATCTAAAGTATAATAAGCTTTCCTTATTAGATTATTCTTAATGTACACTTTAAATTTTCGAATAGGAAGCCCAGTGGCACTTTCTGGAAGTTTATTGTAGAAGCGAATACCGTTCCCCATAAACGAGCCATTTACCTTTTGAAGTCGAAATTTAGGTATACATAATTTGTTTTTATTTCTAGTGTTAACGTTATGTGCATCACTCTTTTTCTTAAAGCTATCTATGTGTTTATGAGTGTATAATAGATTTTCATAAATATACTGTGAAATGACTGTGAGAATATTAATTTCTTTAAATCGCTCCCTTAATGAGTCACGTGGTTTCATTTTATAAATGGCACGTATCGCTCGTTTTTGAAGTACAAATATACTTTGTATATCAGCAGCTTTCCCCCAGAGCAAAATACCATAAGACATTACACTATGGAAGTAGCTAAAATATACTAGTCTAGCTGTAGCTTCATCTGTAAGCCATCTTATTGTGCGAACTGCGTATGCAGCCGAACTCAGTCTACCAGCAAGTGATTTGATGTGTGGACCCCACTGCAATTTTGCATCAATATTAAGTCCTAAAAAAATAGTAGAATTGACAAGGGTAAGTGATTCACCATTTAATTCAATATTGGTTGGTCGTTGAACCACATTTGGCAAAGTAAATTTAATGCATTTCGTTTTCCCAGCATTGAGCAAAAGATTATTAACAGTAAACCAGTTAAGTACTTGCGACAGAGATGCATTAACGTCATCGAAGTTAGTCTTCAATCTGTCGACTTTAAAAATTAAAGAGGTATCGTCAGCAAATAGAACTATTTCACATAAATCTTTTACAAAAGGTGGAAGGTCATTTACGTAAACTAGAAATAAGAAAGGACCCAATATCGAACCCTGAGGCACCCCTATATCAATGACCGATCCAGAAGACCTCTCACCGCCAACATCAACTTTTTGGATTCTATTGGTTAAGTAAGACTGTATAAGATCAATAGCCCGGTTTAGGATGCCGTAGTGTTTAAGTTTAGATAATAAAGTGGCATGACTTACACAGTCAAAAGCTTTGGACAGATCGCAGAATACCCCGATCGCATCTTGTGAGTGTTCCCAAGCATCATATATGTGCTTCAGGAGCGTCGAGCCGGCATCAGTCGTTGATCGACCTTTAGTAAATCCAAATTGATGACCATGAAGTATGCCGTTGACGTTAAAATGTGATATTAACTGATTAAGAACAACTTTTTCAAAAATTTTACTTAACGTAGGTAGTACCGAAATAGGCCTGTAGTTGGCAGGATCTTGTTCATTTCCAGACTTGTACAGGGGAATGAGTTTACTGTGTTTCATTAAATCAGGGAAAACGCCCTCATCAACACATCTATTAAAAATGTATGCTAGACATGGTGCAATATCAGTTATAATAGCGCCTAATACTTTTGTAGACATTCCCCATAGATCTTCAGTATTTTTAATATTTAAGGATTTAAATGTTTTGACAACATTATCAGCATTAATAAATTTAAAACTGAAGATATTATTACATTTTTGAACGCTAGACTCTAATAGTGTTGTCGCTTCAGCAGCTGAGGAATTTAAGGATGAAGTCACAACTCTAGGTATACTGGAGAAAAAACTATCAAACGCGTTGGCGACTTCAATATTTTTTGTAAAAACATTATTGTTTACTTTTAAATTTATCTGTTTATTACCGAGCTTCGATTTGCCTGTTTCGTTATTGACTACCTTCCAAGTTGCTTTAATTTTATTTGTCGATTTTTCAATTTTATTTCTTATATGCAATGATTTTGCCGCGTGACATACTTTTTTGAAAATTTTTGAGTAGTTTTTTGTGTGTAAAATAAACGTTGGGTCATTCAGCATTGACTCCCTAGCAGCGTATAGGTCATATAATTTATTCCTACTTTTATAAATACCTGGAGTTGCCCAGTCAGCGAACTTGACACTTACACTAGTTTTACATGTTTTAAGTTTAAAAGTATCATTATGTTCTTCATTTATTAAATTTGACAATTTTATAAAAAGATCATTTGGGTCAGTCAAGTATGGTAAAAGGGACACTTTCAGTTCACCATACTTAGTTAGTAAGTATTAGAAACAAGTGCGAACATAATGTTTGGACTTGCCTCTGACTTTAATTTTCAACCCCTTTGATCTGCACGAAACTTGGTAGATCGATAGGTTGTACTTGAGAAATGTATATGAATTTACATGGGTATATGAATTTAATCGGACAAGGGGTTATTGAGATATGGGGTTTTCAAAGAAAGCAAAAAAAAATTGTTACATAAAAATATACCAAGTGAGGTGTCATATGAAAGGATTTGGTTTGTACATCCTCCATCCATTTTTATTTTTATTCTAGGACGTATGTATGATTTTTGAGATACAATTGGTTACCCCAAATAGGTTAGGGGGTAGTCAGAGGCCAAATATCTTGTTTGGTATCAATGTAAGACTGGAGCGGACTTCACAAAATCTCAGTTCGGGGTGAACCACTAGTTTATCTTCTGTCGCTTTAGTCGATGCCGTATTTAATAAATATCAAACGGCAACCACATTCTAACAATAATAAATAATTCGTTATGTTTGAAACTTTTTTAGGTTAGAAGGATTCAAGCATGTCGGATGACAATAATATTCAAAGGACAGACCATTTCCAAGTATTTGGACCCCCGAGGCTCCGACAAAACAGACAGCAGTTGGTCAGGTTCAGCATCGGTCGCGATGCCCTCCTCCCGGAGCTGGGATCGATTGCGCACGTGACGAGCCGACGTGACGTCGACGACACAACGCAGCCATGTTAAAGAAAAGTGAAAAATGCAAGGGATCGCTTCAATGCATGCTGATGGAAGTTTCCTTGTCACGTGCTATTTCGATCACAATGGAAAACGGTATAGTACCATAGGGAAGAAAATAAATAGCTTTTAATAGTTTCTTAGAGATTGACGTTGTAAGTGTAGTTCCCGGCGGGTTGTCAGCAGTGAGCAGTCGATATGTAAGTGTAGTTCCCGGCGGGTTGTCAGCAGTGAGCAGTCGATATGTAAGTGTAGTTCCCGGCGGGTTGTCAGCAGTGAGCAGTCGATATGTAAGTGTAGTTCCCGGCGGGTTGTCAGCAGTGAGCAGTCGATATGTAAGTGTAGTTCCCGGCGGGTTGTCAGCAGTGAGCAGTCGATATGTAAGTGTAGTTCCCGGCGGGTTGTCAGCAGTGAGCAGTCGATATGTAAGTGTAGTTCCCGGCGGGTTGTCAGCAGTGAGCAGTCGATATGTAAGTGTAGTTCCCGGCGGGTTGTCAGCAGTGAGCAGTCGATATGTAAGTGTAGTTCCCGGCGGGTTGTCAGCAGTGAGCAGTCGATATGTAAGTGTAGTTCCCGGTGGGTTGTCAGCAGTGAGCAGTCGATATGTAAGTGTAGTTCCCGGCGGGTTGTCAGCAGTGAGCAGTCGATATGTAAGTGTAGTTCCCGGCGGGTTGTCAGCAGTGAGCAGTCGATATGTAAGTGTAGTTCCCGGCGGGTTGTCAGCAGTGAGCAGTCGATATGCTCGCAGATTGTAGAATGTCATACCTGGCTGCTTTGGCTTTGTCCAACTACTGCTTAAATAATTCGGCTAAAACTCCAAAGCTAATTAACTCTCATGAAATATTTAAGCCGCTTGTTAAATGTTTTGAATTCGGCGTCCCTATCGAACTTTTAACCATTTTTGCAACAGTTAAAACGGGTTATTAAAGTTGTAGCAAAAATTCGGTAAATTATTGTAATCTAACAATGTTAGTTAAATTAGATTATGATATCAAAATGCTCTGTATTTTAGGAATGAAAAGAGGGCTTCTAGAAAGCAGGGTCGCGCTCTGAGTGCAACGTGGCGGCGAGTGACAAACTGCAAATACTGTTACTCATTACAGTAGGTACATTCACTATCTCAATCATTTATGTGATAAATTACTTTTAGTTTTAGCGTTGCTGTCGAATATGAAGTTGTTTAAATTTTATACATATTTTGTTTTATTTCTAAACCAAATATTCCTACTTCGTTAAATGTATTGGCGGCAAATGTCTGCGATAATGAGCAATTCCGGCAGGTCGTAGGACAACTACCCCAAAAAAGGAGCGATGTCTTATTATAATTGTAAAAATTTGCAATTTCCCACAATACCGCTGAAATACGAGTATAACCGTCCGCCTATAAACTTCGGCAAAGAAATACAAGTCAAAGAAGCTGAAATATACGCGTGAAATATGAATTTTCATGTTCAAACGGCCGTGAAACTTTTAGTAGCGTTAGCGAATGGCGCGTAACGTACTTGTTTAAAAGGCCTCTAATTTGGCTCTTTACACAGATATTGATTTCCTCGAAAGTAACTTAGAAAAACAAAGTCACTTCAATGGTTTGTTGTTTTATATTTATTTGTACCTTTTATCTTATCCATATCTTATCCCATAATTTTCAGAATTGACAGTTGAGGTTAAACTGAAGTAAGTACAACGAGATTCGTTTTCTGGCATTTTGGGAAGCAACCTAGCTTTTTAATTTTAATTATTTTGAGTTGTGTTGTGTAATTTCGGTGGTATTTTAACCGCCATTACTTGAGGTCTTAGCACGAATTATAAGCATTTGGAATGAAAGTGTATTAAGTGATATCCTGATGCAGACCGAAAATGTTTCCAATGTTTTGAAAAAAAAAAACCGACACCATTTTCTTAAAACAAGTGGCGGCCGACTTGACTATGGACTAACTTGACTATAAAGTATAAGTACAGCCACTTGACACTGGCAAGATTGCCTGTCGAAAAAAGAAGAAGCTCGGCCCGCCATGCGTCTGTGGCGGGATCACATATCTCTCGCGGTTTATTTGATTGCTGTGTGAGATGGCGTCGCGAGCGGTTTCACTAAGATGAACCTTCGAGCACCGTCCCGCTGCGTCACGCCGTCTTCGTGTTTTTCACTAAATCCGCCTAATACTGCAATCCTTGGTTCACCACCAAATCACGTGATACTGACATCTATTTCGATAGCTATAAGGGCTATGCAGCTCGCATGTACGTTTGTACCTAGAGTACCCGCCGTGATCGCGTCGCTCTCTACAGGAGTTGACATAAATTGCATCCATTTTCTTTCCTCCCCTTTGTACTCTTGCACTTTCTCGTGGAATCGTATGAAACGTTCGGTACAGTTTTATATTGGATCGCGGCGGCACCGGGACACCTCCGTTTTCAATTCGATATGGAATGATTTCCGATTTCCGCGGGCCGAGGGTGACAGCCTCCTACAACCTTGCAGGATATTGCCTATGTGTTTCTGTTTGATCTATTTCAGTACGTTAAGGGGGTAACTACTTACTCGTAGTTCTGCGGGTGGCGATGGAAACCTATTTAGTTTGGGTCGAAAAATATTGTGGCAGATTTGTCACTTAACTTTCATATGGATGTTGCGCAAGTTTTACATTTTATTTTGTTCATTTTCGCTTTTTGATCTCCAAATCAAACAATAAATATAGCTCTCCTTACACGCGTGGTTCTCCCCCCCCTCTCTCCACCGCGCGAGGCAATGTTTGCCCAAGTTCCGCACATCGTTAACTCTCCGCTAATCGTTCCAAGCCGCATAAATTAAGCGCAGACACAATAAAGCCATCTAATTAATATCCCGCATCCGCTAATCCGACTCGTACAAGAAAACACCAGCACCCCTATCTATTCTCAAACTCACGAACAATTTTACGGAGTTAGAAATTTTAGATTTAGCTTTGGATAATCTTAATTGGTAGATAAATGCATGCCAAGTCATGACATGGTTGTGGATAAGGATCACCGGAATAATAAAGAAACTATGATGGAAAAAACATGTTTTGATAATTATGAAACTGATAAACTAAACCTGAACAGAGTCATATAAACTGTTTGTTGGTGGTGAAGCTAATGGTAACTTAAATATCTATTTATATAATTTATTATTTGCCCTCCATATCTCAAAAATCTGCCCATTTGTTCAAAAACACCCAAGACAATCAAATTCTATATTCGCCCGCATTATGCCACGAACGTTCTGACATTAAAAGCTTTTCATAACTGAATGGGGCCCGTAAAATGTGCCTTCTATTATAATTAAAGTGAAAGTATAATGGCTGTGTCATGGCTCGGGCCATGCGCGGTGCACAATGAACCCGAACCTGAACCCCTGCTTCGACACAGGCAATTCAGTTTCAAACATCAGATGTCCTAGCGTTTTTATTTATGATCCAACTTTGTTCTCCAATGTTGCCATTTTAATTTTAAACCGCACAGTCTATGTATATTCATTATAATTTCATTGATTTAAAGAAATCTCATTCAGGTATTTTAATGAAATCTCATATTTTGGGCCGTTCATATGAACTAGGAGACTGGGCCGCATATAAACCAGAGCCGCATCCAAGGGAGGTGGAGAGAGAGAGGGGGGGGGAGACTAAATCCAATAACCTAGCACTCAACACGTTTGCTCCTCGCGCTAACGCACACTCCGCGCCGGAACACACTTCCGCACCTCATAAGCTGGAGAAGGAGGGTTCGACGGATCCGATTATGTTTTACGATAGTTGGGTTCGTTCTCCGTCACATTACATTGCTTGATGTCAATTGAAAGTTATGGCACACAAACTTAATTACGAAGCAACTTACAATGTTTCGTATAGTACCTATAACACTTGCAAGTGTTGTTTATCGGTACAATTGCTTGCAGGATTATCAAGAGAATCTGTTTGTGTATTTTCAGATTATCAAGGTGAAAGCCGCGAATTCTCAGATTCTCGAAAGGTTCTTGTTCTCTATGAAGGGTTCTTGAAGGTTCCGTCCGCCAACGGACCACTCCAAACATCTCTGACATGATCCTCAATTTAATTCTACTCAAACACAAAACACGCAGAGTAGGTAACCTCTTTGTTTTGGACGTATTAAGGACAGCAATGTTTTACAAAAGTACTGTGAAATTCTCACGCGATAAATTACATAATCCCTTCGTAGGCGAAGCTGTCAGGATGAACGCGCGAGTAATCCCTCCGTCCCGCGAGACGCACCTAAGACTATAAAAAAATAATGTGTTTCCATACGGCCAGGGTATAATCTTACACTTTATCCCGAAAGGGGTTATCTAAGAGGCGGATTTGTAAGCAAATAGGATTTTTTATGGGTTTTCCATCCTCCAGGTCGCATCCGCTCGGATGATCAATGCTGCGTAGCGGCGCGGCGGCGGCGGCGGGATAATGACGTCAGCTTCATTACTGCCTTATCGAGTGCGATTAAGTGCGTTTTGGTAAGGGTCACCGATCGGGGAATGCATTCGTCACTGACTGGTTATACATCTGCCGTTCCGTAACCATCCGAAGCTTCATAATATGACATGAAAGAGTGTTGTGTGGAACGCAACGCTGGCTGTCTAGTAGTAGGTATTTGTCGTAAAAGTCTACAGTTGGAATCTTTTCCAATTTGAAAGTTAATTTTCATCGCGCCAATTCTAATTTGTGCCGTCGCGGGCCGTAAAAGAAATACGTGTTTCCGGAAACTTTAAATGGAACAGCAGAACTTTAAATAAAACAGGAAATGTTGAGTTATTCGTAAACACAAATTCCAATTCCCAGGGAAGCCAATTCTAGCCCAACTGCTTAGCTCCCACTGTGTAATATACTACTTTTGACGAAAAAATACTAAGGAATGTGCTGCGACTCGCAGATAATGGCAGGTAAGAGCTGTTCATAATGGCAGATCCTGAAATGTTCTTACAATGTTATTTATTTATATTTTTATTCGAATTTCCTTTTAGATTCGCTATGAGCGCGGAAAGTCGGGGTGACTCTAAGAACAAATAGATGGCCATCTATTGTTGTTGATGATGTTGAGTGCTTACCTATGCCCTTGACAATTGCATTAGTTCACCTGATTGGACCTGTATCCATACTCTCAAATCGGTTCACATCGCCGCTCATAGGCATACGTAAGTAATTTGGAAAATAGATGAACGACGATTTAGATTTCGGCCATAAAACACGACTGCCGAGTATAAAGCCTCCAGGCCTGGCGGCCGCTGAACTCAGCAAGACGCCCTGCAGGTTTCCCGCACGAGGGTGCGGTGCGACACGGTGCGACGACGCCAGCTCTCCGTTCAGTGTTCAGTTGCTCATTCGCAATAATGCCACATTATCCGCCAGAACATTACACGCCTCGTCTGTCAAAGCGCACCGCGGGACGCAGTGCAAGCACACATTCAATTTAGTAGGTCAACTTCATTTTGGAACAATCATCATCATCAACAACGTTTTAGGTTCCACTGCAGAACATGGTCTCCAGCAAGAAAAGTTCAGTTAATTTTATTGTAAAAAAGCAGAAAGCAAATGTGCGGCCTTAATTTGGGTAAGTTAATTATAAACCGCTTTAACACACGTTATAAAATAGATTGACCAAACATATAGCATTGCTATTTTACTATTTCGCGGTATCTTCTTCTTTCGGCATCACTGGTCATAGAGAAGCCAAAATTGGGTTAAATGTAAGGAAAGATCGGATCTAGATGCAGCTGATTTTATTTTATACCCATTAAATGGACACAAAACATTGTAATGCAGGAACGGGGCTCATATCCTGAACATTTTGTTACCCCCTAATAAATGATATGATTATTATGATTATCATTATTTGTTGAGTTGTGTTACTGCACTGTACCTACGCCTTCGACTGTGGCTCAGGCTGAGTTCGCTGTAAATGGCGCGAGTGAGCGCCGAACTCCAGGCGATGGCTTTTGATCACTTTTCTTGGCAACTAATATGATTGATCACGGCTCACTCGTTAATGTGAGTCATATTGGACGAGTACCTAGCTAAGTAGGCAGTCAGGACACCTATAGTACGTAATTTACGACTGACTAAGAAAGACTTATATACGTAAATATACGATAGAATACAAAAACATCGATTACTTTATTTTAAGAACCCACATTATGAGATTCTTTAAAGCCTTCTCGCTTAAATGTTCACTCACAGTTTATTCTTCATCAGGGTCTCATCTAAAATGTAGCTCTTGATAACGCACGATAATTATTAAACGGTCAGTCAGTTAATGGCGTTCCTACATAAATGAATTATTCGACCGAAATCAAACAAATAATAAGTTGCCTGTCAGTAAAACGTCATACAAAAACAAACGCAAATAAGCTGAGAAATCCCAGTACAGCAAGGCCACTGCTCTATTTTATATAATAGTGGGGCGCGTGAGCTCGCGGGTAGGCTAAGTCCATTTGTAGAGCTAGTTTAAGCCGAGATGAGAGAATCAACGGGTCCTTAGGTTCTAGCTAGATTAATGCGGCGTGCCTTTGTACAAACTTCAAAGTCTTTGACAAAATATTAAACTTGGAAAAGATAAAATATGATGGAACTTTCTAAGAATTTTAATAAAGCTGAAAGAGTTGCCGGAAGCCTACTGGTGGCTGGAAAGGAAGCCTAGCGGTAAGTGTTTCCATCTTCCGCGTCAGATGTTTTAGTGTTGCAGGCATCCACTACAATAACCTCATTAAAAATAAAATAAATATAATAATATTGGTTGACTTTCCACACACCACTACCTAGCCACAAACTAAGCCAAAGCTTGTAATAATGGGAACCAGATAGTTGATATAATACATAAAATACTTTTTTTTGTAAATACATACTTATAATATATAATAACACCCAGACAAAGAACAAACATCTATTTACTTCACACAAATGTTTGTTCTCGGTGGGGATCGAACCCACGGTATACGGCGCAGAAGGCAGAGCTACTACCAACTGAGCTGTGAAGGCTGTCGTTGCATCAGGTGGGCCGGTAGTACGTACAAAGGTACTTGGTGCTTAATCAGTAACTATCTTTTATAATACACTGAACTTACAATAAGTTTTGGTGTACACTGTTCGCTAACCAATTTGAATTTGAAACATACATTTAGAATTCGCTCAACAATGTTCATATGTTTTGATTCGTAAGTCTCGCGACGCGCAAATTGTGTAAATTGGCGCTTGCAAATAGCGTTAGTGACAAGCGAGGAGTGCGCTCGATGCTAAATCGAATTGATGCTGCCGTTTCAGTTATTTATCATGCCTATAGCTATGATTTACCTACGGAGGGATCCCATGGAAGAAACTACAAAAAAATACAATAGATGACTAGCTACCAATCTGTGCAGAAGAGGGTAGGTACACGCTGGTTTGCCTGTCTTTTACAAAATGTTAATGTCCTATTTGGGTTTGGAACTCTCTTGTCGTGTCACTAGTTTCTTTCGAAACAGTGTGGTGAAAGGATTTTAAGTGCGCTTCAATAGGCTCCTTTCGAGCACTTGAACTTTTAAGGTTATACGACATGCCGGTTTCCTCACGATGTTTTCCTTTCCGAAGCAAACTAAAAACGAATGTATGATTATATAGTTTTATAAGTAAGTAACTCATTCATTCACACTATAGATCGTTTTTTATATATGTTTTTTGGAATAAAATAAGTGTAGAAGTCTTTGTGACACCGCCATTTGACATCATTAAAATCCTGTCCATTCAAAGGTTGTTTGGAAAAGATCGCTCATAGCGATAAGACCGCACATTGTACTTCGCTGTAGATTAAATTACTTAATTCTTATAATGTTATGTTATTTTCTTGTGGTGTACAATAAAGAGTTGTCCATCTATCTTATCTTCTATCTAAACATTTGGTTTTATAAGTTCCGCGCTTGACCTGTTTCCCTACTGACTGTAGTTTACAAGCGCTTTATTGCAGAAATGCTGAAAATGGACGCTGTCAATTTGAGGTGATTACGCCGCGCCCGCCCACCTCGAGAGATTATAGAGAAATAAGGAAACAGAAGTTGATAAAGCGAAGGCAATTTATAAGATGAAAAATCGTCGTCGTCCTCTCGAGAAGGCTTAATTTTTCGCCTCAATTACTCTGACCCACTTTCTTATTGTGCCTCACAATCACTTCTCGGACTTATTACATTTTACAAAGCTGCCGTTTTTTCAATTAATTATAATCGAGGCGTTGGAGGCGGCTCACTGCGATGGAAATGGCTTCGAACGACAACCCGCTGGAGCTAGAGATCAAAGTCTAGAAATAAGTAGTTCTACGTATGTGTACTGTAAACGTGTATTGTACGTATGGGTAGGATATGTAGGTAACGCTGGTTCAATTTGCCTAAAGTCATCCAATGTTGCCAGCTACATAAAGGATAGATAAGTAGGGATAGCCCACAAGCCGCCAGAGTATTAGTCCGCCAATTCATGGATTCCCATCAACAAGATAAAACGTTGCTAAAGCTTGTTTTGTTGACCCTATACGAAGCATTTTCGCAAACAAAAGGTTTCATCTGTTTCTTCTCAGCTTGAAGAACTATTTTAGACCTTACGGGTTTCGGAAGAAGTTTTAGTTTTGTGGAATAAAGCTCGAGAACTGTATTTCGTTGGGAAGTTCGCGCAAACAACGCGTGTGTCGTGTAGGTGGCCAATAAAGTTAAATAAAGTAAGCAATATACATGTACTTCAGCAAAATAATACTTTGATACTAATCAATATTGGTAAGCTGTATCTAATGCACAATGCAACTTGTCGACTCATACGTACATACTACCTATAAAATAAATTATAGTTTAGTTCATAATAGTTCAAAGTTGCCTGTCTACAGGATTGATTTCGGAGAGTGTGCGACGGAACTGCACAGCTTGATCCCCTCATCTCCGATCTACATCCATTCATGGTGACATACCAACTGCCCGCACCAAGCGCTTTGCTTCAACATTCATCATGCGTACGGCCAAATAATGGAATAATTTAACGGCGTCCGTTTTTCCGAATGCCTATAATTATGATGTTTTCAAAAGAGAGTAGTGAATAGGTATTTCCTAGGTAAAAGTGCCACATTGTCGACGGCAGCTTCACTTAACATCAGGTGAGATTGCGGTCAAACGTTTTACCTATAAGTTGTAATAAAAAAAATGTTGTGTCCTATTGTTTTTAACTGCCTACAAACAAGAGCACGCACCAGCTACATACACTAAGATACTTTGTTTTGATAAAAGTTTTAAAACTTAGAAACGAAATTCACCGCTTGTCCTATTACAGCCGCTGACACAACCAGCTCTTGGTAATTGAGCTAAATTAAACTAGATAATTTGCATGTTTTAGTACAAGCTGCAGAGCATCGCGTGCTGTGCGGTGCTCGACAGTGGCTCGGAGCTGACGCTCGTTTCTGGCTGCTCGGCCAAAATAACTTTTAATTTTGTGTGTGTCAGCAAAAAAAGGTTGAAATTAAACACGAAAATACTTGGAAGGCATCGTGCTATTAACAAGGCATAGTGTGTGGTGCTCTGTGCGCCGTATAGCCAGAACGAGCTAACTAGCAGCGAGAAAAATGGCGCGAGTAGGCGGCAGTGGCAGTTTCGGGGAGTTGTTCTTGCAACAAACTTTGATACAGCAGCCGCGTCGCGTTGCAAAAGTTGGGCGAATGTAAACGAGTGGCGGCGACATCACGTAAATCCGCCGTCCGGAGGCTGTGGGCTGTATCCCAAGTCTGAATTTTATTTTTTCGTTTTCCGTGTCGACAGGCCGTTTTTGTATGGAGATTCGATGAGCGCCTTTTTTGTGTGCGCTGAGAACTCACGAGTCTCCATACAAAAAAATGGCCTGACGATACGGAAAACGAAAAACAAAACTCAGACTTGGGGTACCGGTAAGTAGGGACGGTAACACGCTTTCTGAATACACAATAACCTAGGCAGCTAAGTTCGGCTGAAACTAAGCTGGGTTGATTGCGTGGAACTGGCGCTTATATTCAACAATTTTTTTAACAAATAAACATTTTCAAAATTTTTCCCAACTACCAGGCAAACTGTCGTCGGTTGATCCAGTAGAAGGCGTCTGTTAATTTTAGTAGAGCCTTATTAGTAGCCGTAGTAGTATTTATATAGTAGTTAGAGCACGTTAAACATTTCAGCTTATCCACTTCTATATAATAGCTAAAATGGCAGCCTTAGTTCCAGGAACTATTGTTTCAGTGCCCCGCGAATATGCCGCTACTGTTAAGAAGTTAGCTAATACCTTGCACGAGGCGACTGCGGCTTGTTGCCGCACTTGCCTGCAGCAGAGAACACGACTGTTGGACTGACGACTTTGTGCTTTGGGTTTCCAAAACTAAGCTATTATTTCAATATACCTGAGTTCACAGTCATTATGGAATTATAATTGGTATATTTATTACACCTTGTTATTCCTGTTTGAGTTAATGTTCTGTCGTGCAAGGCTAAGTCCAAGGCTAACAACAAAACCTTTTCCGTTCATAAGGTAGTTTTTATTCCTGACAGTTTTTTGCCGCTCTGAAAAATATTCGAAACGAACGCTGAAAAATGAAGAACGTTAAATAAATTCCTAGTGCAATCATTTAAAAGTGAGCTCGTTTATGTAAGCGCAGTTTAAAGGTGCAGGAAGCCGGCGGCATGCGGGCGGCAGGCGGGCTGTATGCGGGCGGCATGCGGGCGGCAGGCGGGCGGCATGCGGGCGGCAGGCGGGCGGCAGGCGGCGGCGACGCTGCGCTTCAGATAGGCATGAGTATGATTTAGGCATCTCTCGGATATTACAAATCTCTGTCAACTTAATTTATGTTCCAGTGGATTTACAAGTCCAGGAACAGACGGAGACAAATCACTCATTTGAACGAACAGTTCGCTAGAAGCCGCTTTGTTGAAACGTAAGCCTCGAGACGAGAGTCAGGGAGCCTAAGGAACAAATGTGAAAACATTTTTCTTAAGATAAATTGTTTTCAATTACAAAGGTCGTTCCACGGTTTGCGGACACGCGAGAGCTAGTGTTCTACGAATACGCTAGCCGGTAGTCGGTGTGCACAAGGCCTGCATAAAAGCGCCAAACAAAGTGTTTGTGCCAATTGGCAGGTACAAAAGTTCAGCTATCCAGGTCAGCTGTACCTCCGCGAATATGAAGGGAAAGCGTTCCCTATTGCATATAACAACTCACAGCAGTTTACCGCACTGCAATCTCATCGCTCTCCGTAAAGTTATACAAGCAATTTGATTCAGAATTTCGAATGCAAGAGTATTACAACTACAAATTCTTGTGTGAACTTTAAAAATGCAGTTTTATGTCGCCTTGGAAGCACTTGCAGTAGAGAGCGCTGTGTATTCTGTGCGCGGCGGGCGGTAAGGAGCGACCTCTTGCACTCGCCGGCCGCCGCCGCCGCTCGCCCGCTGAGTTATCGCGGTCATTCGTTAGGCTGAGTCGCACCGAGCGCGCCCGCACCCGCCCGCACCCGGTGTGACGCTCCCCATACATTACCGGATCCAATACTCTAGTTAAGAGCCTATAATTTCTGAGATATTGTCGTTTAAAAGCTGTTTTCGATGACTTATTGCCGCCTGCGTTAGAGCGCACATCTAGCTTCCACATAAGTTCCGCACAGTTCCTCTCCTTGCAACTGAAACTTAGCGCGCTGATGCAAATGCGCACTCACTGTTCACTCGTGATCTCTGTCTGAAGATAAACCAACGTTCTAGTGAACAAGCATCTGCAGATACGCTATGTTCACTTATAAAATATAGGCCTTTCCAACAGTCACTTTATTATTGTAGGTATTCTGGTTTCCGCAGGATTTCTAAAGATATCTGACTAGGGCTTAAAACCATCGTCATAGAAACCCTCAAATTCAGTCACATTAGTGAGACAAAAAGCCACAGCCCGAGTCAAAATATTCCAACAAAAATTGTGAACAAAGCGAACCTACAGAATTGAGGAAATTGATGATAATATAAGGTTAGTAGGTACTGCCATCTACAATCATCTAGAGGAATCAGCAGCCATCTGCGCGTAGCCTTGAGGCGACAATTTCCTTTGAACTCGTCAATTTTCGGTTTTCGTCGGAGTAAACACAGTTGTTTCTACAATTTAATTTATGTAATCGGATTTGGAGTATTGTTGTACTGGAGCGGAGCGAGATCTACCAGACTCATTTGTTCCAACTTCCACCAGACACGCGCTCTCTGAAAGGTTTCAAGTGAATTTTATGTATGTTGTCGGTGGGCAGTAAACTGGTTATTTAGAGAAGTACCACGAGCTCCTTCATGCTAAGTTATTGATGTAATTTGATTTGCTATGAAACTGTCAGCTTGCCGGCCATTTTATGCAGCCGGCAGCAGCATCACTTTGCTTCTCTTCAAACATCCGCAAATACCTACAACTCTTTGGAATAGTTGGAAAGCGACAAGGCAGTAAGGCTGCTCAATTCTCTTTAAAACCTGCAAGCAAAAACTAAATAATTTATTAGAGATAGGATAACAATATTCTCCAGCACTTTGTCCACTGGAGCCTGAATACGGCACCTAATTTCCCTCATATTATTTTCGTCAAAACGCTTTGCGCCTAGAAACAGTTCAGCAACTTAGTCCTAGCATTTTTCGGCCTTATTCTAAAGCTCATAGAGTTGAAAATTAATTAGCCTGTGCCGAGTTTCCTGTGTGCTTAGCAACGATTCTCCCGGAGAGGCTGACGGCGGATCTTAATGAGTGAAACATTTTATATAAGCTCGGGCTAATGGTGTTCCCGAGGCAACGACCGACGCCGCGCTCCGTATAACGCCCCTATTCATTTAGCACCGACTACTGATAATAAGGGAAGGAGACAGGATTTCATAATAACTTTTATGTCATGACAGGTGTGGTGGTCTAGTCGAAATGGCTTTGATCGAGTTCCGATCGTGCATAAGTCCTAGATTGTGCATGCTAATTGTCATGTCGCAGTGGCTAAAGCTGTAAGGGTGGTACGTATGAGCTGGACAAGCGTTCTCTTACTGTATATACCTACGTGTAGCCCCTGTCAGTAAGCAAAATTAAATACGTAACATCTGAGTGAGTGAATATAAGTCAAAAATCCAAATCAAAGCGGTTTTTATTGAGTACAATCACAAGGATCATTTTGAAACGTCTTATACACTAGGTAAATCTACCGGCAGTTCCTCGCGTATTCAATAACCGTGATGAGAACGCCTGAAGCGCATGTTCCTTCAGTAAGCAGGCACTCCATCTCTATGATAGAGCGTGTTCGTGCAGCGGAGTGCAACACGTCTGGCGTGAGCTGTTCATTTGTCGCGCGACATGCGCTCGCTCGCTATACCGCATCGCCGACGGATGCAGCGTGACGATTCTATAAACAACAAACTCACAGGGAGTTTCACCTAGTGGATCCATGCTCACTTTGATCACTAGTATCGCCTCAGTCACGTTAGCTTTTCCACCCGCCAAAACACTGTGACGGATGAATGTATTACAATATGCAAAATTGAAAACTCACTGCGAATGCTGCGGTCACTTGGAGAATGTCGTTGACGGAATCGCACTGCTGCGCGACACGGTACGACACGACACGTACTAAATGAAATAAAATATATCTGCGCAATCTGCCTTTACTTGAGCGTCGCTTGATTGGATACGCTACGACTCGTCCATATACGAGTAATCCAGATACCAGTTGCGACTCAGCGTCATATTTTTCTAGATTAGATTTATTTATTGCCAACATGTACGTACATCAGTAATTAGGTCTTAGATCTAAAGTAGCTATCAGGCGAGTCCACGTACCGGTAGAGCGCTGCAAATTATGTGTACTATGTAGAAATAAGGCAAATATAATTTATATTACTATGAGTACAGTTACAAAATACAATAAAATAGGCAGGCAAATATTAAGTTTTACAGAATCTCTTTATTAAAAAAATCCTAAGAAACTGATCTCGTTTTAAGAAACACAATTATGGACACCCACTTTACATGGCACTTTTACTTTAGCACGCTGAATTATATTTTTTCTGAAAATAAAACCAGCAAACTGTTGATGATAATATTGCATGCTGGTATTACATAGGTACCTATAGACAGACAGACTAACGTGGCAAAATGATAGGGGTTTAGAGCCCTATAAAATTTGAATTTATTAATTTTGATTAAATCGACATCTAGAAAAAATGATAGCGTTAAATAAAGGTTTGGTCGCGAGATTCTCATAGTGTACTCTAAGACGTTTCAAAGTGATTCTCGTGATTGAAATGGATAAAAACCGTTTTGATTTTGAACAAGAGCTCAATTTTCAACTTTGAGTATGTTTGTACACTAGACTGATAATAATAGTAGTACTGAAATACAACTACTGTTAGTGCCTTAGATCTGTATTGCCGTACCAAATAAACGTTAAGGAGCCTGGAAATAGTTATAAACCTCTCGTGTGCGGCGTGGCGGGCGGCCGCCATTTGCAGCGGAGCTAAGAGAGATTTGATAAAACTCCGCGTTCACTGAATGTAATAATATTTGTTTGTCGGAGGCGTCGGCGGACACCATTTACATCCATTAGCGGGTTGTGTATTTTACACGAATTCAACGAGTTTTGTGGCAACATGCGAATGCATACGCAAGGGCTCGGGTTAGCCATCTTAAATAATGAGGTTAGAGTTTCACTCTTATTTAGTGTCATGTTAGGAATTTAAAGCCTTTGAAAGAGATGTAAGTAATAAGTAATAAATAATAAGATAATAATAATAATAAGATGCCAATTTCATGCCATTTTGTAATAAAGATTGTCAGTAGATATTTACGACAAACCTGAAGCGTGAATACCTACTTGTTACAAGGCACAGATTCAATATAAGTGACACGTACCATTCTCACTTGCCTTCACGTCGACATCACACAACACTGAACTTTATGGCATAGCCGTCAAGGCGTACATTGTAAGGGTGAGATGTGCGAGACGTTATCCCCACGTGTGCGCATTACGCACTTGGTACGCGGATCACTAAGTGGTTTGGCACATTAAATTACGTAATAATTTCTCCCGGCGTGAGAATTATTAATTTATTCTATGTTTTGTTGACGACGAATGAATTAAAGTTATTGCGGTGATAAAGTTTGCGTTATTTTCGAGGTTTATAGCGAGAACACGAGTTATGCGAGAGGGAAATTGTTCTTGGTTTTGTCTATTATCGGTAGGTATAGTAGGATAAACACGTAAATATACCATCAAGTAATATAACGCCAGTCTTTATAGCTATTACTTGAATACAGCCACAAATGATTATTGTGAAATGATTATTGCATAACAAAATCAAAATCAAAATCAAAATCAAAACGGTCTTTATTCAGTACAATCACAAGGATCACTTTGAAACGTCTTATATACTAGGTGAATCTATCGCCAGTTCCTCGCGACCAAAGCCTAGAAGAACGGGCAAGAAACTAACGGCTTGGTTCCTAGCGTTTTTTTGTATGATCCTTTTTACAATTTTATTATGGTACCTACTTAATTGTTTAGTGGTTTTAATGAGTTGGAGCATAGATCAGTCCCAAGCTTTTTTGTCATCTATATAATCAGAAATTTTATAGTAAGCTTTTGTACAAAGTTTTCTTTTTATTATGTTTTTGAATTTGTTAATCGACAATTGGTGAATCTCACTTGGGACTTTGTTAAAGAAGCGTACACATTGTCCTGCAAACGATTTGCTTACTTTAGTGAGCCTAGTAGTGGGAACAGCGAGCTTATCTTTATTTCTAGTGTTAACATTATGATGGTCACTCTTTTTGGCATATAAATTAATATTTTTCCTAACATACATTAAATTTTCGTATATGTACTGACAGGGTAAAGTCATTACATTTATTTCTTTAAACTTATTTCGTAACGATTCTCTGGGACCCATGTTATAAATTGCACGAACAGCCCTCTTCTGCAGCACAAATATGGTGTTAATATCTGCAGCACTCCCCCACAACAAAATGCCGTATGACATAATGCTATGAAAGTAGCTGAAATAGACAAGTCTTGCGGTGTCCACGTCTGTAAGAAGGCGGATCTTTTTGACTGCGTATGCTGCAGAGCTAAGTCTATTCGACAATTTGCCTATGTGTGGGCCCCATTGAAGCTTATTATCTAAGGTTATGCCTAAAAATACGGTGGTATCCACGAGGTCTATTTTTTCATCAGCATTTATTTGTTGGACATTTGGTAGTACAAAGCGAATGCATTTTGTTTTATTTTCATTAAGTAACAAGTTGTTTACATTAAACCAGTTTACGACTCTAGAGATTGCATTGTTTACATCGTCATAGTTAGTTTGTCGTCTTTTCAATTTGAATAAAAGTGAAGTGTCATCTGCAAACAGTACAATCTCGTGATCATCTACTACTTGAGGTAGATCATTAATGTAAATTAAAAACAAAAATGGCCCTAATATAGAACCTTGTGGTACACCCATTTTTACCACTGACCCCGGAGAGCGCTTTCCATTCACGTCAACACTCCTCAGGTTGAAATCTCTAGTGATAAACCACACTCCATAAATTAATAATAAATATTTCGTTAAGTAATTATAGTTATAGTATATAATTATAGTTGCGAAATGTAGGTATTAAGACAATAAAGTCATGTGAAACTTTAGTGATTTCGAACTTGCGCATAGAGCCTAATCATTTTAATTGGTATTACGGCTTGAGACCACGATTGCTGTAATGCAGTCGAAACGTATCGGGGAAATAAAATGAGGAGGTAGGTAAGTTGGAGCTGTATTGAAATGACAAACAAATAGCGCTCGAGCGCGGCGCGGGTGATCCACGGCGCTGCGGCGGACACGCGCGCGGTTACACAGTCAATAATTTTAAAACAAACAGTGTGGATGGCACATATATCAGCGGCACACATTACCGCCGCGCCGATTAGCGGCGAGAGCTCATTGTGCTCACTCTGCTCATTAATGCCCGTTTCTGCTCATTTCACTCATAGTTAGAGCAGCCACACGTTTTAAGCCGGACATTTTATTGTTCGATTAAATTCAAACTTATTCATATCACACTCAATCTACTGATTCTATTTTTTTATTTTTTTTTATAAAACTAGCTGATGGCCCACCCGATATTAACTGGTAACCATCACCTATAACAAATCATTACCTCGTAAGTCACGTACGATAGGAACGTGCCCTACGACGCAATGCCCTGCGTCCATCAACTTGAGGCATACAGATGTTAGGCCTCATGTGCCAGTAATTACACCGGCAACCACACTCTTCAAACCGAAACACAGAAAACACAGAAGAGCCACACACAAAGAGCTCTACTACTCTTAAAAATATAATAAATGTAGATAGGCCTCCATGTGGAATCAGTAAATACAGAGTTATTTGCCTAGCGTGGTGTGGCCTAGTGTGATGATAAGACTCAGTGCGCCCAACAAGGAGGCCTCCTAACTCTTCCCCCATTTAAGCCTTTGACTAGTGTTCCGTATCAAATTTGCAAAAAATGTAGGCATCACTTATTTTTGCAGATTCCGGCTTTTCGGTGCGCTGCGCTGTCTGGCGTGCCGCTCATGTGTAATGTACAATGTGTATATCTCGCGCATTCTAAACCTTATTAGGTTTATCCGGCGCGGCGCGGTGTTCAGGCACAGCATGTGCATTAATGTAGTGTGCGCTGCGCGCCGGCTTCACGCCATCGGTTGTGGCTATTTAGATTAAGCTAAAGTGTCCAGTTTTCCTCGAGGGTTATGATAATATTAATTAACAGTATTAACTAACCTTCAAGGTAAGTAGGCCAGACCTGGCGTCTGCTCACGCTGATACGCGGTATGCTAACGGGGTATCATGATTACGCGCCCACATCGATTGGCAGATTGTGACTTTGATACGGTCCATTATTTGTTATTGACTGCGTTAAATCGCATTACCAGTTAAATATATATAAGAAAATCTTCCATAATAATCATATTGCGTAGTTTAATTCTGGAACTATTTTAACAAGTACCTTCTTTAAACGGAATTTTAAAAATTCAATTCATCGAAATGCAATGTTCATTATCCGTATCAATAAACATGAGGTTAGTTACCTCAATAAAAATATTTTTTAAATGCAATTCTTTGAAATGCGTACTCATATTCGTATCAATAGACACTATAGGTACCTGTAGGTTTGGAAACACGGCCAACAATATAGCAATTGTGTCGGGTGAACATCTGCATAATGTTCTTTGTGCGAGCTGAAATGGAAAATGTGTTAAAAATACAGAGCGTTGGCTGCTGTTTAAATGTAAGAACATTTTGTAATACATCTGTTTCACGAGATCCATTGAAATAACTAATTGATGAACGAGGGAGAAATGCAACCCATTCATTAGTTTATTTCTTCGTATAGAATAAAGGCAAAAGAGTTTAAAATCACAGAATGTAAGCCAAGTGCACGTGACCAGTAGGGTCGAGGTGGCGACTTTATACGAAACATTAATAGATGGAATTCGATTTAGACACAGATTTAAAACGAAAGAATCGTAGGGAACCTTAAAACGTCCAGATGAAATTCGAAGACAAATAACCAAGTCCGTCATGTGACCGTAATGCGCGGTCGCAGCCTGAAATTCAAAAAACTCCTATTTTTTATTTTGAAAATTTTTAGAACATGTTTCAATTTGACGTGTACGATTTGGGGGGGAGGAGGGGATCATATCCCCTGTGACCCCCTCCTTCGGACCGCGCCTGGCATGTCACATGTTTAACAGATAAGTTCCAAGTTTTTGGATATTCTACTAAGTGCTTCTGGACATTATGATATATTTCAGCTTCAGAAGGGTTGAATGCTATCCATTGGTATCTAGGTGCCTCATTTTTGTATCGATATAATAAAATGTTTGCGACAATATCCAGTACAATATCTATCAATGAATATAAATTGAGAGGTATCTTGGAAGATTAGTGTTTTGTTTTGTTTTTTTTCTCTATTTATTTATTATATTTTTACTCATTTTAGCTATCAAAAATTTTCTTATTATATTTCAAACGGTAAGTATCTATATAATTTATGCATTTGTGAGTATGTAGTACCTAAAGAATATTATTATATCTTATTATGTACCAATTTAAATATTCGTTATTCATATTATTTTCATAAATATTTGATATATCAATATATAATATATGTATTTTTCTGTATTTGTAGAAAATAGCTCCATAACATCCATGTTTGTGCACTACCCTTTCGGTTTATCAAAACTACACAAAGGTTAACTGGAAGAGAATGATCTCTAGCATTAAGTTCGCCTATGTACGATACATTTTGTTCTGTGCAATAAAGAATTTTCTATCTATCTATCTATTTCTACAATATTCACTATGTACCTATAGATGACTTAACAATGTACAAAAATAACTGTACCCGATTGAGAGAAATTGCTATAGTTTATATCATTTGTTGGAACCTTTCAATATATCGTGAAACTCATGAGCAGCACCTCTCGCTGCGAATACTGTGTCCATTACACGAGATCCCAAACAAGGGCAGCAGCCTCCAGAACGGGCGCGTCGCACGCCGGCCGTATCGACCCCTGTCCGGCCATTATCGACCAGGGTCCGCTGGGTCCCCATTGATATCGTGACTAGGACCCTATTACCCTTGGCCTGCTGACCCCATTGATGCAGACCGGTTTATCAGATCATAACTTCTTTGCAGTTCACCGAAACCCTCCGAAGGGTCTAATCTTCGATGAGCAATTCGCATGATTTCATGTAATATTTCTGTTACCCTTGTAGAAGTGCGTTGCCGCTGCGTTGTGGTATGGATATCTTTACACACATCTGTATGAGCTACGATTATTAGCAATGACTCCCTCGATCAAAGAACGCGGGTAAACAATAGATTGCAAATTGAAATATAGTTACTGAACAAACCGCTTCAATTGATTCTAAAATCAGAATGTATTGATTATGCAAAGAGCTTCATGTAAGTTAATCCAATTCCACAATGGCTCGGATCTCAGCGATTTGGTATTCCATCCTATCTACTAACTTGAAATGTAAAAGTTTGCTCAGCATAATATTGTCACAGCTTACAAGTCTCATCGTAAGTAAAGCTCTGCATCCAGCTAGCTACCTACAGGATCTGTGGGTGGGAGGCAGGAGGCAGGAGGCAGGAGGCAGGAGGCAGGAGACTGGAGGCAGTAGGCTCGGAAGATTAAAGCTCGGATCGAGGCAACGGTGTGCATTCTGTAAGCCGGCGGAGCTGCTAGTCGCGGCGGGATTATGCAGCCTGCTGTGAGTTCTGCCTCCGATATTATCCCGCCGCGTGGCATGCAATACAGCTCCGCTAGCTGACATTTGTTCCGCACGAACTCAACAGTTTTTATGCGAGGTCTAAAAATATTAGATAATATAAAATGGGTTTCATTTGAAAATATAAAGTTTTCACCGAATAAAATACGGTAGTTTAAAATGATAGTCGAGAAGTGGAAGCGGTGAAACGTGCAGTTGGCTTAGTTTTAACGCAGGTTTTAATATCAATTTCGCAGCGAGTGAAGCGAGCGGGGCGAGGTGCGGGGCGAGGTGCGGGGCGCGGGCGCGGGGCGCGGCGGCGGCCGACAAACACCGCGCAAATGAAATTTACTCGCAATGCTCCTGGATTTCACTGAAGATCGGGGCAGCACCGGTGAGGGCCTTTTGTGAAATCACGGCCGTCGCTTGCTTTCCATATCGACCAAGTACCAAAACATTCTCACTGGTAGGTACCGTCTGAGCTCGCCCTAGGACCTATTAGTGAGGATGTTATGTTCAATTGTTAGAATTGTTAAATTTTCTGTTTATAAATAACTGACACCTATCGTAATAGTGCAACTATCGAGGGCTACTGCAAAAGTTTATAGTAATTCCACAGTCGTTTGCAACTTCGATAATTCTCAACAGCTCTGGAATATCACGACGTCGCTAAAATGAATCTCGTGTTCCCACATTTCGACTCAAATCGTACATTCCTGCACAGCTCTGCGGGAAGAGCTTATCCACTTTACTTTGCTATTTTGAAAAAACTGAAACAGTTTTACAACTTTGAACCCCAGGCACGGTAGATATCCCTTGAGATCTCTTAGTACCAACTACTAATTGAAGATTCTTTGAAGATGTCAAAGGGTCTGAGGTACGTCCAAATATTACATTTGGCACATGCCCACACTTTGCAGAAGTTGGTATTCCATACGTGACAGGTTGACAAGCCCATCGACGCTGTTAGAATACTAACTGGTTTCCTCGCGATGCTTTCTTCCTCGGTATTGCGTACATAAAATTTTCGAAGAGTAAAATCCATTGGGGCTCAACTGTATTCGAACCCACGACCTAACGATCAGAAGGCGGGGCCACTCCCACTAGAGCACCGGTGCCCTGCATTGCTATGATGGCTGCAAGCATTCGATACGACTGCACAGCACACGGCCATCTGTTGCAGTTAGTAGAGAAAGGTAAATAAACGCCAACCCAAATATCTTTTAATTGCTGCTCATCAAATTTCTACATTATTTGATGAGTTTGTGAAAGAAGTGATTTCCATTGTTATGAAATAAATAAGACTGAAAATTCAGGACATCGTTCGGTGACAGGTTTTTTAAATAAACAGCAGAGATGAATAGACTCTTACAGAAACCGGTTTGTCTCAAAACTTATTAAAATAAAGTTGAAGAAGTGCAGCCAACAGATGTCAGCAGCAAAATGTTGCTGACATTTGACTAATGCCACTGGACGCAGCTGCACCGGCCGTCTCCGCCGTTTTTGTTGTTGCAAAACATTGAAAGTAAGCAATAAGCTGGTGATCAATTACACAATATTTAATAAAATAATCATAGATATGTGTAGCGTCTACACTGTGTAAAACCACTGTGTAGTAAAATTACCAAGTGACTTTAAAATAGAACTATAATATCATTATACCTGTGAGATTGTCTAAAGCCTATGATGAAGTCGTGGCCGATTTCGACCACAGCAACGGTGTAAATTGACATAGAGAATAAAAATAGCTATCTATCTATAGTAAGGAGTAAAATAATGAACTAGATCTGCGGTAAAGTGTAGGGTCACTGAACCTTGAATGTTAATCAGCGGTATTTAACATGCGTCCACATTTTAGCACTTTCGGAGATAATTCAAGTGTTAAGGAAGAGTTGCCCAATTAAGGTGACTAATATTCAAAAAGAGCATGAACATTATAAAGGTGGGATTTTCACCCGACCTTTAGGAACAAAGATTTGATCGTATTAAAATTAACGATAGCTGTAATTGCGAAATGAATTTGAAGTTGAATTCGGTTGTTATTGGAATCGAAAGGCATCCCTTAGCAAGAGGGGGGGGGGGGGGGGGAGGGAGGTGGTGCCCTAATTAGCGGATCCTGAATAATTGGATTTTGTAAATGAGATCAAAACAAACACGGCACAGCGTGTGATCAATGTAATTGGAACAAAACGTCAACCTATTGAGATTTGTTTGATACAGCGCAAGTAAACATATTTACATTTCATTTAAGAATCCACTTTTAAAATACAAAAGTTTTTTTAAGACAACCAGAGTCCAAAGTGTTAGTAATATCTTAAGTTTACGGGTTCATATGACATATCTATGAATTAAACCTATATGTTCTCTAAGTAATTATATACATCGGATATGCCCCTCATTCGATTCTAATTATTTATAATATTATTTTAGTAAGAATTTATTTAACGATTTATTTAATTTGAACGTTAAAATCTTTACGTAATAATAAATTTATATCTATAGTAGTTTTTAAACTCTCGCGATCATAACACATACATAGCCGAAACGTCGGGAAAATAATAAAGGTAAACGCGATAAATACCCGTGTAATACTTTTAAATAAATTTATATCTGTTTTTAAAATCTTGAGTGTTTCTCTAGTACTGTGGAACAATCTCGCGAATGGAATCTGCCATTAGAATGTGTGGCGCGCGGCAGTAAACCCTTCCAACAATATTTTCCCGGCTCGCATCGCCATCGGCAATCAAACTCCAGATACGTGAGATATTACTTACCATTATAACTACATAATCCGGTGACCTTGACCGAACGAGCTTCGAACCCACATCCATAAATATTGATGCTTTTTCAATGCTACGCGAGAAAATTGTTACGACTAATAAAAACTCTTATTTTTACGATTCACCGCTCGGCCGCGTGTTCATTATTTCATGAAACGGAGCGAAGGCCTCCCGACGGCGTAAAGGCCTACCCACACAGGTGCGTAATACCAGCTAAAACTTTAGCATCCCGGTATTCGGTTCTGCGTGCGATCTAACATGCTGCTACAAAAAACACGCTGAAAACTTCCGTGGATGTATTCCAGGTGAGTGGACGAGCCTTAGAGCAGGTGAGCGTACAGGGCCGAGGTGAGCAACCAGTAATGTATGCCGACGGCTGTATCGATGCCATTAATATTAATAAAACGAAGCTGTCATAACGTGAGAGTGTAACGTTTCGCGATTACGTAATGACATGGCATTGCATGGCGGATAGTGGCCGGTTCGGATTCATGGGAAAGGCCGGCTCAAAATATTACGTATACTTCCAATATTTGAATATATTTTTAACGTTATAATCGAAAACATTTATGGCCCTACTTATGAGAATGACATATCTTACTTTATGAATGAGTAATGACGGAAATGAATATGGAAAATGAGCAACAGCGACATGCCTACTTCTAAGCAAGGCTTGCGATATGTTTGTTAGTATGGAGTTAGTGCCACTGGCACCCTTTCGACTGAAGCAGCAATCTTGCGTTTACTGAAAAAATAAGCGAGTTTTATATTTTTTTACCCCTTATTTTTTTTATAAGCTTAAATAAACTGAGGCCTCAACCCATCATGTGTTTAAGCGGCCGTCAATATTAATCGTCGTCAAGCATCAGAGCCGCATCACCCTTTATATGTATCCGCCTCTGCTCCCCCCCTCTCCGTCCCACCTGCCCCCTTTACCCCCTCTTGCTGCCGCCGACAGCTCTTATCACAATGGATGGCGCTCAATTAGCGCGATTCGTTCAAAAGCAATGTTTTCTGATTCCGACACCTGTTTTGGCCGCCGAGAGGCGACGTGGAATCAATTTGAGGAAGATTCAATGAAAAAATTAGGGTGCTGACCATGAAAAATTCAACAGTAACTAGCTCGACCTACTTAGAAGCACACGAAACGCTCCATTAGTACCTTCTGGGACATCATGGCATTAGAGCACGGGCATGATGAATTAATTTGTAGATTGTGAGGCTTTACGAAAAATTATTAAAAAGTAATGTCGGAGTTTCCGTCAAAGGCCTGTTAAACCAAGCTCGGCATCGGACACCGCCGTCAAATAACAATTATAAATTTAAATAACGTTCGTAAAAGTTAGTAACAACAACAACTCGGTTAGTGGTTAAACTAATAACGGCCACGCTAAAACTCACAGAACACTTCCGGTTATAAACACAAAACGCTTTATATGCAAACTCCTTTTGGTGTGAAATATTACTGAAGCTGAAAACACGATTTGCTTTCATTTTTATTTCCTCACGCATAATGTACCTATGCTTGTACAGACTTTTGTAGGCACTCTTCGGTGAGCCAACAGAACCAGTACCTACAAACGTCGAGGTCTACAGCTGCCTGTAACGGGCATTTTGATTATGACTACCTAACCTACGGTAGGAACATTAGATTATTTAGCAGTAAGTGCGCTTCAGAGGTTTCATTTGCTAAACTGGAACTGGAAAATAGGAAATGTAAAAGTCCGGCAGCAGTGCAACATCCTCGTTAAATAAATCAAGCTTGGCCAGTTTTTGTACTTAATGAAGACAAACAGCGTAGTTAACGGTTAGTGAGCGACACACAAACGAACAAACAAAACAAAATGGCGGACGCACCTTCCGCGTCCGAAAACATCCGCTGGTAGATCTCGTCGCAATCTGTAGAAAACAATGGAATTACAAACGTAATTTCAGTAATTGAGTTGTGATTGAGTTGGAGTTTGGGGAATGGCGGCTGTTTTCAAATGTTTCACAATTTTACACGCTGAGGGACATTCTCTAATTAATTACTCGTACCTACCCTTTTGCTTTCCGTGTTAACAAATAATATAACTGTATTCGTACATTCGTACTTTATGTAGGTAGAATTACACTTTTATTTTTTAAAATACTTTGCAGTTAAATCTATAATGATCTATGCATTTCTGTTCAAAAAACCCACTTTACGGTCGAAAACACTTACACACGATCTTACAAACGACGCGCAAGTTTCCAACTTAAGCCAGAACCCATAAATATATTGTAGAGCGAAGTAAAGCAGCGGCAGCGAGGCACTCTTTCTGCTCGAACGGCTCAACAACACTCGGGAGAACCTAAATTACTGTCTGAGTTTACACCTACTATAGTTAAGTGGTGTGGTATAACTCCTGGGCGCCTTCCTGTTGGCGCCGGGCACCGCGCCGGCTCCACGGTTTATGCCGAACGCTTCCGATTGGCTATGATTTTTTAACACTAGGCATCCTAACGGAATAGGCTCTATGATCTCATTGAAAGAGTGATAGGTATCCTTTTGAATAGTGTTCTAACAACTAAGCTAGCCAAAGACGGTATAGAGTGATTGTAAATTTTTAAGCTTGTTGCAAACCTGTTGTAAATAACATAATAACTCGTAGATACCTCTGATCCTATTCGGCTTAGGTACCTACTTCTAGTTCCGACTAAGAATGGAATTTGCAGCGCCCGACCAGTATTAATATTCGGTGGACGTGCGAGTAATGACATTATTACAATCGACGCGACGACGCTCCGCAGACTCAACGGGAACATTACGCTGTGGATTGCTGTTTAAGATGGAGGCCTTTGATTTATTCAGTGCAAATGGTGTTTTATGAAAGGAAATTATACTTAGGAACTCGTTTAAAGTATATTTTACAAAGATCCTAGCAGATCCTTCGGGATAGTGCAAAGGGTGAGAAGAATGATGAATTTAACATCTCATACAAAATTAAAGTGTCGTACTGCTGTTGTAGGTACTGAATGTTTAAAATCAAACAAACAAACAATGGTGCCATGAAAGGAGGACGTCCTTCATTACATCCATCCATTTGTGTGCACAAATGCTCGAAATATCTATCTTATGTACAATGTTAATTTATAGTCATTTGTATTTTATCTTAAACCGATAAACGAAGTGTGAGGACCCCGCGCCCCGCGCCCCGCGCCCCGCGCTTCGCGTCGGTGACATTGTGAAGGTCGCGGTAAGTCGGTGTATGGGGGGGCTCTTATCGTTAGTCCGGCAACTATATGGAGCAGAGCTATGTCCAACCGTGGACTTCTTCATGCCGATGATGATGATAGTGAAGCTGACACGTCAAATGTATGAGGAGGATAATAGAGGAGGCGACGTAGTTACGGTGGAAACTTACAAACATTTTCTTTTCATCCTGCATTCTGGCTAGTAAAGACAAATTAAACAAAGTTAAATTAAATAAACGTAGCTAAGATAAGACACGGAGGGCGACTTAATGAGTCCAAGTTTATATTTAAACTTGTTAATCTCGAGACGGTTTGAATAGGACTAGCTAACTTTACTGCTCGCTTTTAAAAATAAAACTCAAACTAATTTTTATGCAAATACTGTGTAACAAATGGTATTGGAAGTCGGACGTGAACAAATTGAATCCATTATCGCGAATGAAAACACAGAAATTAAGCGTTATCGTATCGAACAATTTTAATCAAAATTCGCTCACGATGTTAATACATTCCCGGGTTTTATTTCGTCGTAAACAAAAATTTTATTTTGTAATCAGGTTACGATAAACGCGTTCTGCCTGAGCAAGTGAGTGTGCTAGTGAAGCGAGGATAGCGGATCAGCAAGCAACGCCGCGCCCACTGCGATCCCAACAGAGCTGCTACACCCAACACTTGATGCTAATCCCAATCTCTATTCCTTCCAAATTTTGATAGAGAACCTATAGGATTTCTGCCAAAATTGACGGTGGGATTGGGATATATATTTGAAGTGTCGATAGTAACCATTCTGACTCAAATGAGGCCACCGAAACGCCTTCCTACGCAAATGAATTGGACTCAAAAAGTTAAGGCTAATGGATCCATCGACTAAGAACGGCTTCTGAACAAAATAACTGAAACTGTTTGGAGTTAAAACAAAAATGTTAATGTACCTCTTTGCAAAGTTTTCTTTGTTCGACTAGCTCGACTGCGTTGGCGAGCTGCCTGAAATGCGTTTACTCATGCGATCGATAATGAATTAACTTGAGAATATTAGACTGTAAGCTAATAATTCAACACGTTACGTTTGCGCTTACTTATTTTTTTAAACTCTTCAAGAAAGAAACCCTGTCTACAAGGTTACAACATTCTTGCAGTACCGTACTCTGCTGAATAAATGAGTAGGTGCCTATTATGGGTATGACTTTAAGTGGAGATCAGGCGGGATTTGTTCCATAATCAGTAATCAACGGGCTGACCCATCAGCAGCTCACATTCAGGTTACGCCGTCTAACTTAGAAAGCAGGTCATCAGTTCCTGCTTACCGGCGCCGGTTTTAAAAGGATTTATTGTGAGGGCCAGACATTCTATTGGATACCTATGTTTATTTGTATTAGTTTCTTCAGTACGCGTATTAAGTATACCTGCTATCCCGGTTCCTGCCCATTAGCAGAAAGATAAACCCCAGTGACGCATGTCACCTAAGACGATTACGTAGTCTCAGTAACGTATCCGTAAGATGGTTGAATTAGAAACTGGATCCTATAATGAATCTACCGTTTGTGGGGATAATAGTAGCGAGCCTATTTTTATCTTTTTATTTCATGTTTCCCTTGAATCTGATTCCTACATGAATACGGTAATAGAGCGAGCGACGAGGCGCATTAATGCGAGTCACGCGCTGGCCCAATAAATATGTTAAAATGGTCCGTGACAGCGCGCCGTGCCGCCGGCCGCGCCGGCCATCGCCGGACTCGACCGGCTTTTATTCGATTGTGGAGAACCAAATGTTGCCTGATATTGTGCGAAAAAAAATTGTAAATCGGCGCTTTCAGTAGACAGAGCAATGTCGAATGATGCTTTTAGAGATGTGAAATAGTAAGTGCCCTTTTACTCACTATAAATTATTGATTAATCATTGACTAGTCTATCTACTACCTATCTTAATGAAGGTAAAAGTGCACCAAGGGACTTGAAGGGTGGAAAGAGGACACGATGTGCAAGCTTGACAGTAAATATTTCAAAATATGATAATATTGATAATACGGATGCTGCGTACGTCACACGAGCTTTTGTTGCAATAGCTTTTTCTTTAATGTAATACCTATACAACCGTTTTCAACCTTTTAACTTCTCAAATCTATTGCCTATAGAGAGTGCCTAATCACCGTGCTTTGCCTGCACCGCCGACAGGTACGTTGTCCAACTTAAATATGATGCGTTGTCTAATGGAAATGAGCGGCCAGTCACGAGGCAACGTGTTTGTTTATGCTTGACTGAGGAAACGTCGCACTGGGGCTCCCAATGGTACCTACACATAAAGTACGTTTGGTCACGAAACTACATACCTACTCTAAAGAAAAATTACGAAGAAACGTTTCGAGATATTTGAATCATTATATTGTTGTAGCTCTGAGAGTATCTCATGTGACATGACGCAGAGATCAGGAGCCGCCTCGGAAGCTGTTATTCAACAAACGTTCGCGAGTTTGGGTTTACCTACCTCTTGCTCGCTTCTTAATTAGTGTGTTAAGGCAGGCTGTACTATTATCGCATGATAACATAATTCTGGCAGAGTTATATGATTGTTAGTTGCGTTTTTTGCATTTTTTATTATAAAATATTTGCATATCATGCCAAAAATAACTCTCATGTATCAAACACTGATTTTATTTCGATATTTCAACCGATATAGAAAATACGTGAAACTTCAGATTTTAATTGGGTATGAGTGTGCGGTTCATTGTTACCGATTCGAATCTTTCTCTTTTGCAGTACCTAATAATTTCTTATTATGATTAGACTCAGTTTGGATTACTCAAATGGATAGGTCTGATCCCAATGTTCACTTCTTAGTAAAATAAGTACAACTTCAAGTCTTTCTGTAGCGTTTCTGCAAATCCATGGAAACAAATTGCTTTTCGCAATGAAAGAATTTCTTGCTCCAGGCTTACTAACTACTTAAAGAAGCTATAGGTTAACAAGAATTGCTTTTAATCTTTGGGTTTCTGAGAAACTACAACAATTTTAATGATGACGGCCGTTTTTTTATTTATTTATTAATAAAAATAAATAGTAGATTAAGGTTTTAAGAATTTGATTTCTGTAGGAACAAACATTTTCATCGTAGAATTTGTATTATACCTCTAGTAATAGTGAATCATGATTTTGCACTATGTCAAAGATATAATGAACAGCGTCACTGCTACGAATTCGGAAGACATCAACGCTTTGCCTATAAATATTTCAAAAGTATTAAATCGTCATTGCTTTCACACTCTATTGTTGAAGCTACAAAGTTCTTCAGCGGTCTAGTTTTATTATTCCAATGTTTGGAATTGCCTCATTTCGACGACCATACAAAACAAATGGGTATACTAATGGCAGTGTGAATGAGCCTCTCCCCCTCCCCTCCCCCTAAATCCCTCTCTCCATCCCGCGGCATTCCGTAACGAAATACAAAATGGAAGTCAAATATGTTCGCGTCGTTAATCCAACCGGAGTTATGCGATACATTACGATACCATACAATATGTATGGCCTAATATAAAAAAAATATACCCTAGGAGTGTTTAAAAATTGATATTTGTGCGAGGTAAAATTATTTTCGAAACGCTTAAGTTGTTTATATCCACATTTGTGTATTTATCTAGGTCTAGAATCTAGGTTTAACCAGCATTGTAGATCCAGAAAAACAAGTGAATAGTTTCACGGGCGCACAGTGGTTCCAAATCAAAAATAAGTGGACATAGGGTCGAAAGTCGGAATTTCGATCTGATTTTTTTATACAGAATAGATCTCAGCTATCCTGACAACTTTTGTTCTATGAAAAATCTGTCAGAAGCGTAGTTTTCGAGAAAAAAAATAATCAATTATTTTTTGTATGGAGAAAAACATACTTTATTTTTTTTCTCGAATTGGATCAATTTGGCCCGTGTTTGGTTGGTACTGTGTCATAGCCCAGGTGATATACTAACATAAAAAAAATATAACACGCGCAGTCACTTGCAGCCACGGGAGAAAATTGACTCTAAATAAAATAAATTTTTTTTGCTTGTTTTGCGACGAGTTCTTATTTCTTCATATCTTTTCATGGATTTTCGTGTACTGTAATATATTTTAATTGACTCTGTGAAGAGAAAGTAATAAAAAACTACATTTTAGATATTTTTCAAAATGATTTTTAGTTATATTTTTCAAAAGAAAACGATGTTTTCTGCTTCTTGAGACATGTTCTCTTCTTCAAAGCGTGTCCACTCCGGGTCTGCCTCGAGCAGTGGAACTGCCTCTGCTAGTAAATCATGATGGATTATCTTCGAAAACTTAGGCCTGATTCGGGAAATGTGTGGATCTGAGCTTATTAAAAGGCCATGCAGAATGTCAATATTGTTTTCTATTCGTCCTGTTTTTCTTGTGTTTTTCTCCCTTATATTCCTGAAGTCCTTGTTACGAGCTTCCGAAGCTTCTTCTGATAAGAACCCTAAGATAATAAAACATGGTTAATTATTACAGGAATAAAATTTTTACTTTTATGCAAAGAAAGTATTGATTCTGCTTTACTTACCAATTGGCAAAACAGAAAAGTGGCTACAAATGTCTGCTCCATGCATACAAAGTTTGTGGACACTGACTGGCATGTAGTACCACGGATATAAATGCGCATAAAGTTCTGCTGTTTCTGTAGCTCCGGAAGTTTTTAATGCTAATTTTCCTTCTTGAAGATATAACCTGGAGAATAACTGAAAATCGATGAATAAGGTTTTCGTCAACTCCTGTTATTTGTGCTGTTTTTTTGTAGTCACCGAAAAAGCGTCTTGCCGTATTTCCGTCGCATTTTTTTGGCTTGTTTCATTTCTTTGTGGTCTCCACGGGCACTCCATCGATGAGTCTATGTTATAAGATATATGAAGCACACACTCCATACATCTTATCGTCACTTCGAATGGGTTTCGTAGCCAAGAGTTTCAAATTATTCATTTCGCTTGGCTTTGCCAGGCAAATGGGGCACGTTGCTGAAGAAGGTACATCTGCAATAGTATTAGCGACTTTCCCGTCGATCATAGTCATGTGGAGTTCGTGGACTATCTCGGCATCCCCACACTTCGTTGGTACCAATTCTGCAATTTCTTTCTGCATTTCCAAGTGTGTGTTCGGAGTTGTGTACTCCGCTGTCTCTGAAGTGAACGTGAACTTCACTGGTCGACAGTAATATGTCGAAGAAGGGTTCGGGTTCTCCCAAATCATCATCTCTTCTCCATCAACAAGTTAGAGAGGGACAATCCTGATCATCACAACAGAGGAATCGTCAAACTCGGTATCTGAAAAACTCTGTTTGTAATTACTCTGTGATGATGATCCGTCAAGGCCCCATTTCCATGTTAACTTCAGACCTTTTTCGGTGCTTTCGATGGGTCCCAAGTCTAGCAAAATCCTTTGAACAGTGTGGTCCAAAAGTCCTTGTAGTCTGAAAATAAAAACATAAATAAATAACGTGAATCTCAACGCTTTATAATATAATTATATTATAGGATTGTTTAAAATGAAAATAACCTGATCCGAGCCCCTTTCTCCGTTACTTTCACATGTTCATCGGAAGGGTAACACCTCTTTTAGCGCACAAAAGCTTCCGATAAGACTGTAGAGAACTGGAACAATTTTCTTTTTTGAGGAACGTTCTTAGCGATTGGTACTGCCACTTGGACAGTCTAAGGGATGTGCAGAGTGCCAATGATTTATCTTCAGAAATTTATTCTGGTTTAATTTCTTTAAAAAGCTGTTTTGACAAATCTGACACAATGCCAGGATTCTTGCTTAGATGATCCACAATCTTCGCCAAAGCTAACTTTCCCGTTTCTTTTAACTTTGATATATAACAATATTCCAGTTCTTCTTCAGAATTGTCATTTATAATGGAGCTAGAACGTCTTTTCTTCTGCTTGTTGCTCAAATCCGCGAATGGCATTCTTTTCTCCTTCTCTGTAGAGGTTCCAGCTTCTGAAGTGCAGACATTTAGAATAGGTTCCGGCAAATATTCTGGCACTTCTGGCGCATCAACCAAGTCCTCAGGAATTGCCATTACGGTAACTAAATCAACCGTATCACAGGTAGTCCATTTGATATTTGTCTCCAGCCATTTGCTATTAGCTTTTGCATTTCTATTTGCTATTTGCATTTCTGAATCGGGTTCAGAAATGTCTTTAAGCATCTGCTTGACCTTGCCCATTTCGTTATTACTCGTTTGGCGAACAAACGGCAAAACTCAATGATTTTCCTACGGTCTTCTTCAGATATTTCACTTGGAATTTTAGAAATTATAACTTCCCTCAGATGATTGTAATTATTAAGATCTCCACTCCCCCTAAGACTCAGAAACAAATCGAGATAAGAACCGAAACCAGCCATTTTAGATTGAAAAACGTTATTCCGAGATCTTTCACAGTTAAGTGTTGAAAATAGAATGAAATGAAATTAATCATTGCAATATATTTGTAGTCTTGCAGCTGTGTCTGTAATGAGTTTGTTTATTAACGACAAATCACAGCCCAATACCGGAATGACCAATTTGTTAGTAGATCAGGATTAATTATCTTTACCACTCATCCCTTAATCACAAATAAACTTATTTTTACCTGCACGAAAGAATGAGCCATTTCAGATACTTGGCCCTTATCGTAAATAAGATAATCTCTTTACCACTAATCACTTAGCCACCTGCAAATAATAAACTACCTGCACCTAGCTTGGATACTGGACTGAACCCTTGTCAACAACTGAAATTGCGTTGTTATTTTACAATTTAATTTCAGATCTTCACTTTCAATTAAATACATACAGTCTCTTGTACCTTAGCAAAAATTTTTAATATGGCAGAAAAATATAACTAAAATGTAGTTTTTTATTACTTTCTCTTCACGGAGTCAATTAAAATATACTACAGTACACGAAAATCCATGAAAAGATATGAAGAAATAAGAAATCTTCGCAAAACAAGCAAAAAAATTTTTTTTTATTTAGAGTCAATTTTCTCCCGTGGCTGCAAGTGACTGCGCGTGTTATATTTTTTTTATGTTAGTATATCACTTGGGCTATGACACAGTACCAACCAAACACGGGCCAAATTGATCCAATTCGAGAAAAAAAATAAAGTATGTTTTTCTCCATACAAAAAATAATTGATTATTTTTTTTCTCGAAAACTACGATTCTTACAGATTTTTCATAGAACAAAAGTTGTCAGGATAGCTGAGATCTATTCTGTATAAAAAAATCAGATCGAAATTCCGACTTTCGACCCTATGTCCACTTATTTTTGATTTGGAACCACTGTGGGGCGGCGATGTTCGGAAGTAACCAAAGTTAGGGCAATGATTCCCAAAACAGTATTAGGTATTTTATTCTATGGAGAATTAAATCTATTTTATTAAACAATTAAGGATTTAGTTATTAAAGCAATAAGCTTAATAAGTTGAAATAAAATAGCCCACGTTATTCTGTGGGGTGCATGGTGGCCAACAATTTAGCGTTTTGATTTTGTTTCCAAGTCTTGTATGAACAGCGCTTACAAAGCGAGATCAAATGGAATTTTCTTAGGTAACTTAGCGATTTTTTATTTCTATCTAGCGTGTAAGCCATAGGTAATTATAATCTCTTCGTCATGCTGGCGTCTATATTCTTGAAAATATATAGTGTTTATTTCATGGTTTAAAAACAACTTAAACATGTAAAGGATTATCGTAATTTGTTTTTTAGAACTAGGCTGGAAGGCATGGGTTTGCCCAGCCTTAAGGCGTGTAAAATGTGCTGTTAGCGATGACGGAGTGAAGCCGCGTCCTCCGCACTCTGCAGTGACGCCGTGAGGAGCGCACTCCACGGGAACAAACGTTGTTATACGCTGATGTGGACACACCGCGAGGATAGCGTTATCTACATCATCATAATCTATCTGGTTTGAGGATACAGGATTCGTCAGGGGAATGTATGCATGTGTGTGATACGTGGTACATACCGACGACATGCAGCGTGACGAAGAAGGAGCGCACTGGCTGCGTGGAGACCTGGCACTCGTAGACGCCGGCGTCGCGCTGCTGCGCCCACTTGACGTGCAGCGTCCAGTCGTCCGTCTGCGGCGAGTGCGTCGCCTGGAAGCGCTGGTCCGACGTGTACGTGTAGCCGCCCACCGTCAGGATGTGCAGGTCGCGGTGCCGGATCCATGACACCTGCAGGCAACGACGATCCACTGTTACTCAAAGTCCACGAGTCAAAGTTAAAAGAAGTTAGGTAAAATGTGGTATGCACAATGGATTTCACAAAATACGAGGCCTTAATTAAATTTTATGATATTACAAACTTAATTACAGTAATTATTTTATAACCTAAGGAACTTTTATAAAGCCGCAAATGCTAGCAGTTAAAATTAAAATATAACAATTCCACAGACGTATCTCTCAGAGGTAGGCAAACAAGCCTGCCTCTCGCTTGGGTTATCATAATAAAGAAAACGGTGATGTCACGTTCGTCTCACTGCTTTAGTTCTTCGGAAGCGACCCAAACAAAACATCATAACCCTTTTGTTATTAGCGAAATAAAGCCCATTCCCCAAGTTGTAGCCTCGATGTATCGCCGCGTTGCGTTGTTTGTGCGTGCCTACCTACCTTCGTATCTAAGGTTGGCAGATCGCGCAACTTGATTCGAAGCCTACCCGCACTCTTAGGGCTGCCTTCATTATGGATATCGCATCATTTTCCTTCACAATATAACTGAGTACGCACTTGTGTTTTACTTACAGAACAGGTTTAACTTATATTAATTCGGTTAGAACTTTGAGGAAGAAACATAATATTGTTTTAATTAAATCACATCGGGGTATTTAATTAAGCGTTCTTACCTGTATTGTAATCAAACTGAAGGTAATTAATAAGGAACAATAATTTTTCGTTATAGAAACAGGATCCTGATTTCCTGGTTTCAAATGGATTTTAAATGGTTGATGAAAAGAATATTCCCTATTTTCTATGTAAAAAAGGCATATTAAAAAAAACTTTAAAGTTGCAGCAGGCACTTTACTATGAATTAATGAAATAAAACGATGAAAGGTTGATTTGATTAAATAAATTGATTTTGGTAGCTAACACAGATAACACATACAGAAAGGTGAACATGTTTAAATGGTTTCAGAAAGGACCTACCCTTATATTCTCCCATTTCCATTCGAAACAAGGGTTGCCAACAAAAACAATATAAAACCCCATTCAGAAGTTCCAAGTGCGGACAGCCCTGAAGTTGCCAAGTGACGTGTGATAGGCGCGAGTGACGTCACTCGCAGAATACTAATCCTCATGTTTGCCATCCCGGGGGCGGCTCGGTGGCTCGGCTGATAAGGCACACATTACCACAACATGCCGGCGCAGGACACGCCGGCTCGGAGATAAAACGGTATACTCAAAGATTCAAGATCTGAAATTACCTGCAACGAATTTGTAAAAAAAGTTGCGTGATTTCCCCAGCAACCAGCACGAGGAAGATTTGGCTGATAAGGAGTGCTCGAGTTTTCATCGCCTAAGAAAGTATAGAGCTATGTCCTTGATTGGCTTGTTCACAATTATTTTTATAAGGTTTAGAAAAGATGAAATCGAGCCCTCTTAAGAGCACTTTTCTGTTTATTTGCCTGCCTGCATGTATGTTTGCCTTGATAGAAGTTAGGGTCATGATCCTTTTGCACTTGGCAACTAAATGTACGGAGCCTGCAGGATGGGATTCTCACTCGCACTTGTCTATTTTAGTCATGTCAATTATGTTGTCCAGTCTCCATCCATGTAGCTAATCAGAATTCCATCTAATCAGGAACTCTGGCTAACAAGATAATTACAGCGCGCGCCGATAATTGTATATTGAAGGTAAATATAAAATAAAACACACCAGAAAATATTCATAGAGCCCTCATTTACATGCCAATGGAGGCCTAAAACAACCGCCTCGAATTTAAATGAAGGAATGAATCTTCGGGATCTTTTCCAATCAGCCTACAGGAGTCTCGAGCCCTCACCGAGGGAGACTCACGTGAGGAGTAACTGGAGGTGACAACACAGACTTGCGACACTTGTGTATCGTAAGTGCCTGTTTACATGTACACGGCTGACATGAAAATGGAGTGGAGTTACACAAATATTACATAGCTAACTGGATTCGAATTCACAGCAGAAGGCAGCCAAGTATTAAGAAGGCATTGAGTCTGTAGATTTAATTTCATAATTGTGTTTAGGAAATAATGGAAATAACTAACATTAGCAATTATTATTAGGCAAAACAAGTGTTCATGTAATGTACCTAGTCTTATGGTCGCCATAAGAATAACTCTAACACGCCATTTTTGAACTTCTTTTAATACCATGCTTAAAAAATACTCAATTGCAGCACATAGAATATTGAATCTGCAATAGCCGTGGTTGCGGGCAGACCACGGCTATTGCAACATAGCCAAAACGTCGGGAAAATAATAAAGGCAAATAAGGCGATACATACCCGTGTAATACTTCAATTAGAATCTTGTAGTTTTGCAAATTCATCAAAACTGGTGCTTAGCGTACCTACATTAACACTATTCAGGATTTTATAAAATTACCGTATGAGCATGCTAATTAAAAGAGATTACCGTTCCGTTCATGCTAACCAGATACACACTCGATGATCACTAGTTTATAGTTTATCTGAAAAGACATTATTGTTTCACTTGAGGCGCTCATCTACTTAAGCTAACTAAACCTAAAGTATGAAAATAGGACAATTTATCGCGAGATTGACCATTGCAGAGATTGCTACTTGTCAAATTCAAGGTTTACCGTTATGCTTTTTGACAACTCTAAATTGGAGACGGATGGATTACTAAGTATAAGGGTTAGGCCATTGTCACACACAGGGCACACAAACTCAACACCACAACAAAAATAAAGCGAAACTACATAAATTACCTCTACAATCTGATATGAGGCTTAAAATAAATAAATAAATAAGGCTTAAACTTGTTCGGTGGAATTCACATTCAGGGAATAACTTATCCAGTCTATCGACTATTACCGGTTTCAACACCCACATTTCATACAACCATAACAATAGTAGCTTCATAATCCAACCCACTCACTGACTTAATCAATAAATTATTGAATATATTCAGTAATTACGGACTCTATAATAATTTGTACTGTGTGTGTTATGGTAGCAAATAAAGTTCTGTCTATGTCTATTATATATTATTATTTATGACATATCTATCTTTTTTAAACCTAGTTTGTTTAACACCGATCAATGTTAAACTAAATCGACTTGCTCAATCTTCTAGGTTATGTGTGTGTGTGTGTGTTAGGTACCACAAAGATTAACTGGAAGACAATTGTTAGCTTTTGTGTTTTTGTGGGCTTTTTATAAAGGAGCTTGTACTGCGTTTTCATTAAGACATTCGCGCTGCCTTTCGCGTGGACGGAAATGTTGCCGTCCATATGTCTGCGGAAGCACCGCCGACATAGGGACCGAGTGGACATGGAAGTGGCCTGTTTACATTCTCGCATTACCCAAGTCACTGCCGATGTCTCTGCACATTTCCACGGACATGAGCTGAGTGTAATAATATCCCGTGTATTATAGGAGGTTGGTCATATTTCCGCCCCTCAAGGCCCCTTAACCGACTTGGATAACAAAAAAAAAATTATGTTTGGTTTGTTAATTATAGAAATTAATTTACTATTAGTCTAGCCTTTTCCTGATCAACTAGAAATAGTTGCAAACATTCCCTCCCCTACGCTGCCGTAAGGCGGGTAGTATATTGTACACAGTTTAATGATATGTATCGCGGCGGCAGACGAATGTGTGCAGATGTACGTAATGATAGGGCGAGCTCGCGGCAGGTGCCTTCGGCAAAAGTGGCTTTAATTTATACTCAACTGTGGTTACAAATAAGCAAGTTGGTTTGCACACTTTTTAAAGTTGAACAAGCTAACTAGCACGCTTAGTTTTAATTGTGCTATGTTTGAACGTGCTCCGGTTTTGTTGAACGTTATGAAAGTTCTGAAACACTAAAAAGACTGGAAATTAGGTACGCACCTGCTAGTAGTGTACTTTTGGCTGCGATGCTTTGTTTCGATTCACAATTGCATTACCTCATGGGGCACTTTTACACTTTAACGTCGAGTGATGGGTGCATTGCCTACCCACAGAGGGCAGTATTCCGCTATTGTTATTATGCAGAGGTAACCACTCAACGTCAAGTGAGCCATGCTCTAGCTCCGTCACCTTTGTTTTGTATATTTAAAGAGAATATCAGCATAAGGTACAGAGGCATTTTATTGATAATATCAACAATGTTTCGACTCAATCCAAGTGGACTTAGTGAGCGTGCGCCAGCCTGCCTGCGGTAATTAACGAATTCAACTTCAATTATTAGCTGAAAAGGCCTTTATAGAATAGAATAGAATAGAATAGAATAGAATAGAATATTTTTTATTCGACACACAAACACGGGTACAGCATCACATAATAGGTAGCAAGAAAAACAAGAAGAAGAAAAAACTGCTTATCAGGTAGGTATATAGTAGGTAGGTAACATGTAATACATACACGAAGAAACATTTAAAAACACAAAAAACAACAATGCAAGGTTTCCTATACCTAAGCTAAACCTATAGTAGGTACCTACTATGGATGCCGACCAGTACTTCATGAGCCAAAATGGTCTCAACTCAGCTAAATGCTGCCCCGCCGCCGCCAAGGCGACGACGACGCAGCGCTGGTTTTCAGTTTAGACCAATCTGGGTGACCTCACGTCTGCTGTGTTCATACATCTGTCTGCATGTGTAGGTAGGCAGGAGAGAGTAAGAAAATATATAATTATAATAGACAGATGCTAAGAGGAACATATATAAAAAATATGGAATATAATAGCAATAAATAGCAATACAATACACAATAATAATATCAATTACCAAAAAAAACACCAAAAGCCCAGAATACTAGGCAAAGTGCCAGCCAGCCAATTTATAATCTGTCAATGTCATTTTTCGTCCGTCACCCATCCTGAGCAAGCGACATAATTATACTCTGTGGAGCTTAAGCAAAACAGATATATATTCTGTACACTAAGAAAAAAGTCAACTGAAAAAGGAAATGCAAGCAAAGCAGAAAAATAATGAAAATTTAAAAGTTTAATTACAAAACAAGATAACTACCTAAGAATTGAAGGGACTGGAACTGAACCAAAGACGCAGTGAACAAGTGAAGTGTGATGTGTGCGAGTGCAATTGTGTAGGTACATTGTACTTCAGAATGATAAAAAACGCGTGAAGTTCTTGGGGGCAAATTTCCTTCACTATCTGCACTAAGAAGCGTGTGCTGGAGGAGCGAACGAGTAATCCCACAAGCAATGCACTACGTGCACACACCACTAGGCAAGTAAAAAGCTTTTTTTTTTTTTAAATACCTATTACCTAGATACCTACACAAGTAGGCATCTAGAAATTTGAGTTCGAGTACCCACGAGGTCACGAGGACTTTTGCTGGTTTAGAAGCTCGTTTTTAAGAGTACGTTTAAAAGTACTAATTGTTTTAAGGGCACGAACCGGGGGAGGCAGGTCGTTCCAGCACCGAGTGGCAGCAAATCGAAAGGAACCACGAAAAGCTACCGACCGGTGCCTCGGCGTCAGCAAAGCCAAGTGAGTACATGCTCGTTTTAGGAATCGTGAATTGTCACTAGCCCATTTTAATTTCGAATAAAGATATTTAGGTATCTGCCTTGCAGTGAGACCAAAGAGTAGGGTTGCAAGATGGAGATGCCGTCGCGCTTTCATTTTTAGTAAATTCGATTTATTTAGGAAAGGGGTGATATGGGTCCGTGGCGGGACATGAAAGCAAAAGCGGGCACAAGCATTTTGGACTCTCTGAATCAACCTTTCAGATCGACTCAAAAGGCACGGGCCATAGACCACATCACAATAATTTAAGCGAGAGAGAACTAGGGATTCGCACAAGGTGATTCGGACTTCTTCACTGAGATATGGTCGAATCTTATAGAGTAGCCTTAAGCGGTAGAGTGAGTTACGGACACTTTCAGCCACATGAGTTTCAAAGCGAAGATGGCTATCCAAAACAAGCCCAAGGTTTTTGGCCTCTGGCACATGTTCCACTGATACTCCATTGATCTGTATATTAATTAATTTATCACTTAGTTTATTTAGACCAGCTTTAGTACCAAACAACATGTACTTAGTTTTGAGAGGATTAAGGACCAGCATGTTTGATGCAGACCATAGAGAGATCTGTTCCAAGTCCTGATTTATTTCCATTACAGCACTTCTTCAACATTCCTTTATCGCGACATTTACAAATTTTCGTTCAGCGAATTACTTTTTATAATCCCTAATTTGGAGTTTTTAATTGGGATTTCAGCATGTTACACTAATGGAACTTTGACTACGATAAAATATTAGCATCACAATTATAAGAATTGGATAAATCTAACTCCAGCATCAGTTCTAGAGAGACAAGTGATATCCCGTTGTAGTAACTAGGCATATATTTTAATAATATTTTGTGACATTAGTAAGTTTTTTGGACATCAATAATTCGTAGGCGTAATTCAATAACAGTTTGTCAGTCAACGTCAGCTTCCACAGCAGTAGCGTAATATGAGTATCTGATAATGAAGCTGTTGGTTTGGTGGCACATACGTGGCAGGTTGCAAGCCCGTCGTTGCTGTTAGAATACTAACTGAGAGCACTGGCATTGCGTAGGTACATCAATTTCTTTATTTGAATAATCTGTTGGTGAACGACCGGCTTCCAAGTTACAAACTTACGATCAGAAGGTGGGGTCATTCACACTAGACCACTGGTGTTCGCATAAATAGGTAAATCATTGCTACTCCGTATTCCTTTTAGCGAGGATCAGACGCCATGGGAGGTACGTCTTTGTCGGCGTTCATGATGACGTCAGAAATCCAACAGAATTTATTGAAGTAGTCGACGACACGACTTGTTTGAAAGAAACTTTTCTTAATTACCTATGTCGCCGTCAAAGCGGGTACTAATTTGAATTGATAACAAGGAAAAATCCTAATTACAAACAGGTACAATAATCAAAATCAAAACTGCCTTTATCCAGTAGAATCACAAGGATCACTTTGAAATGTCTTACAAACTAAGTAAACCTAGGCGCCAGTTCCTCGCATCCTAAGTCTAGAGAAAAGGCCAGAGACTTACATAAGTATACAGCTATAAGATAGAGATAGAAAGCTGGTTAACAAGTGTGTAGCATGACGAGTGTACTACCAGAGTCTATCATCATTTTAGAAGAAGGGAGACCACTGCTGGACGTAGTCCTTTCCAATTTTTTTACGTTTTCAAGCTACGTGAATCTAGGTAAGTACCATTTCCACGCGACCAAGCATAAATGAACAGGCAACAAACTTAGGTACTGCTTGATTCCCACCGCTCTTTAAATGCAAAATTATAAAACAAAATAACATTGTTTACATATCAAAAAAGAAATTACCTAAGAATGAAAAAAACAAACCGACAAGATAATGTTATTTCTGAAAGAATTGCTAGTTATTCTTTTAGCACCAGCCGCCCGTTATTTAGTTTGTAGTCAAAGAAAATTAAACCACATTTACACGTCTTACGTGCTCATTTTCTTTGTACTGACACAATAAAAGAAAATTAACACTACAACTGTAAAAGGGCAAGTACACGCGTGCGAGAATACCGCCCTTCACCGAAAAGTAGTTACAATATATTGTGTTGACAGTAAATTCGTTTGTGTAAACTACCAAATGGGATCGCTTGGACGTAAAGTGGACAATAAAAGTGTATGACTCTACTTGTACTTTTGTCCGCGTTTTTATTCTTACAACAGTGAACTAAAACGTGCTCTATTACTTTGATGAAGAGCTTAAAATTGTATGAGCGATTGTTTATGTTGAGACATTCACCAAATACTTAGTTTTAATGTTTGATACGGTTGCATAATAGATGTGCGGGAACGGGGGAAGGTACTGTAGCTTTATTTGGTGATTGGTTTGAGAACTTTGTATGGCCGTTCAACTTTGTACTTAACCGTCAAACAAGTGGTTACTTACCGATAGTTTTTTGTTTCTTGCCAGTTTAATATAACAAGATTACTATTTCTATACCGAAAAGACATATGAATATGAAATATTGCTTAAAAAGAATATGATAAAGAAGGACAAGTCCCGTGGGAGCCCGTGTTACCCAACCCAGCTCATCGACATTTGCCTAATAGTACTACTTACACGCGTTTACGCTTACCTACGTTATTTCAATCTTATATCTTGTAGGAATTATATAATATTAAAGAAATGATAGCTTTTACATTTCTATAGAAAAATGAAAATTACTTTTAAATTTAAGATTATTACGTGATTCATTATATATCAGGGATCTACCAATTTATATTACATTTCTAAGAAACACTATTTGACGATTTTGATTTATTTGTCAGTTAGATTGTAGTTCTTAGTTAGGCTCCCTTCTTAGTGATTGAAGTATCCGAACAGATGGCTGTTGGGTTAAAATTCCGTCTTGTACCAATGAATTTTTACAACATAAATATATTATAAACATTTATGTGAGCGATAATTGAGTATTTATTTACGCTTGTAGAAAACCGGTCGCGAGATACGTAATTAGAGAAACCAAGCGGAAATAACCACTTTTACAAATCTATTGATATAGTCTGTGAACAGACTAATTAGATAACGCTGATTATTTTTGACTCAAAATCAGAAATCGTCACCTCTAGTATTTGAAATACTGAAATACAATCAGGTGAAATATTGGTAAAATATTCAGGACGGAGCACCTCGGCTCGGCTCGGCATAAGGCGCGAACAATGCAAGCCAACACGAACAGTTTGTCTGTTTGTGCATCATTGACTCCGGAATTAACATAACAATGCGAATACATAGTTCATCACGACCGGCTACAAATGCAAATTATTGTTTACATTATGCAAGCTCAAGAATACTGCAGCACAACTACCAGCAAATTTAGCATTCACAATTCAAAATGACAGGTTTCATTCTATAATTATACCAAAAACTATCAAAGTGAAGTCACAACGCCAGCGCGAAATTCCCTGTGAATGAAATTTACAGCCACGTGCGAGTGTCATATGTTAAAATCAAAATTGCAACATGTTTTGTTGAAGCTGTCGACGTACTGCGACGTGCTGCGACGGGCTACAAGGTAAGCGCTCCCGTTTCGCCGCCATTAGTCACGTAGATAGAAGCGCACGCCGCGCGGCGTGGAGGTTCGCGTCGCGTCGTGGAGGCTCGCGTCGCGGCCCACATGTAAACAAGACGTGTGTTTCCGCGCTCGATTACCGCGCAATCATTTACCGCACGCCATCGCCCATTTGTCGGCAAAAACGCGGCTCGCGGCTGCGAGAGACGGCAATCAGATGGTAAATTAGCAAGGTCGGAAACTGCGCAATTGTATAAAGACGGAATTCATAAGATTACGATAATTTAAGATTACCAAATAAAAACCCAATTTCGATATTTTTGAAAGTAATTGCAATACTTACGAAGGTTCAGTAATAATATAATTTAGATCGATCAAGTTTTCCTATAATTTTTTTATTTTTATAAATTTTTGAGTTCAGTGATTTTATGCTTTGCTATTTTATCGAATTCCATTGCATTTATCTACGTAGGATGACATGGATGAAAGCCGGAGTGAGCCGCGTTGAGTGCGTGGTGAGCGCAGCGGGCGAGCGCGGCCGTCCCTAGCGCGGCCGCCGGCGCCGCGTGCCAGCGCCACGCCTCGGATTAGTGATATCGTGACGCTCTGATGAGCAAAAATGAGATCCGTCTTCATTTACTGGCCGCCGCTGCCGCCGCCTGCTTTGCCGCCGCCGCTGGTCGGCGACCGGCACGCTCCGCCGCGCTCCCCGCGGGTGCGATAGCCCTATTACTCTGCTTAATTTTCGACTGCATCACCATCATTTAGCAAGTGTTGGCTTCTGAGGTATTGTTTTGTGTTTTGCATAATATTGGCTTGAATTTCCACATAAATTTACGGAGAAATCTCAGGTTTTCGAGCAGAAGAATGACGTACTTTAGAGTAGGTTTTTCCTCAGGCATGCATGAGATTAATTTAAAGAGATAGCTTTAAGTCTTTTGAATATATTCTGTCATACTCACTAATTAATGATATTGTCTCTAATGAGCTAGGTCTCTCATGTTTTATACAATAATTAAATGCTTAAAAACTGACTTAGAACTTGACAAATTATATAACTAATGATAACTTGTGAGGGGTCACCACACAGTTTTGAAAGAAATCAGTGACACGACAAGAAGAAGAAGGGGTAGCTGGTATGAAAGCTACTACTCAGCAGCAGTCATTGTCCTGTGACAATTTGATGGCTATTGCAGAATACTGATGTTTCTGTAATATCCGCAGTCGCAGCAGTAGGTAATGGTTCGCGAGCATTACCGCACATTGCTTAATGGTCGGAAAGCCGTAGCATTTGCAGGTAAATGAGTTTTTATATGACTCAGTTATAAAACTGAGATTTTAACGACGAACAGTATGCGCTTCGAAGCGCACGGCCATTTCAGGGACCTTAAATCGAATTTCATGACCCATTTTGTAAAAACCTAAAATGCTGAAGCTAAATATACCAGAAATTAGGTTTCAGAGTCAAAGTCATATAGCATTTATTCTTATAAATCACAAGGTTCATTTTGAATTATTTTAAAGCTAGATGAACCTAGGTGCATGTTTACCACGAACATCACCGTATAACATAAGTAACGTAAACATCGTAATGTACATTTTTATCTCATTTTGACTATACTAATTTTTTATGTTCACTTTTTACGCCTTTTTTACAACTTTTGTAATTCCCGACGTCATACCCTGCGGTAGGTACTGAGCACATTGTACGCTCAGCTGTTAAGTAAGCTCAGTTAGCTATGTGAGCTCTGTAACAGCAGCAACACATCACACATAATTGTCTATCAAGCTGTCTGGAAGTTATCGAGTTAGCAAGTTAAATGGCCCGTTCATATTTAACGAGTACAATATGATGTCTATTGGAATAGTTGGGCCCCTCCTCGCTAGTTGCGCGCTCGGCTGAGCGGCGGCGCAGGGCGGCGCCGGCGGGCGGAGGGATCGTGACTTGATGCTCCATCGTGATTGTTTAATAGCACTGTGGAGTCTTCTCGCACTCGGGCGCTTGATGGGATGACAGGTCCTGCTGCCTAACCGCGAAACAAAATGGTGATCGGAAACACAGTTTTAATAACATCAATTTTTGCAATAGAAAAATATATCAGGCAGTTTTATAGCATGTTAAGATATAAAACCTAAACCTACTTAAATATGATATAAACTATCCCCTAATTAAGTTTTGAAGGATTTCGATACAGCTATGACTATAAGAATTATCATAAAAGTTTGATTTCCATTACCATTTTGTCCGTACCATAACACTTGTCGCCACCGTGCGTGCACGCTAACATAGTTTGGCCGTCACTCGACAATCAGCTGACCGCAATTGCACCACGTCACGGCGGACGCAAGATAATTACGTTGGTGTAGGTTTGATCCTGGTATGCTGAAACATATTACTTATTTGTTTTCACTTAGCTAAGTAAAAAACAAACAAGGGGATGGACTTTTCGACACATTCCAAGGTATGGGCATTAGTATTTTCAAACATTTTTGTCTTAGGTAAATATGGACCTCGTATCATTAATTCTAGACCATCATACTTCGCTGTAGTTCTAGTTATTGCGTGTAATGGGATTATTCCTCGTATCTTCTTGTGATGTACGACAAAGAGTTTTCTATCTATCTAGAGAGCAGCGGTAGAAGAAGCAATAAGCCGACTAACTATGAGAGTTGCAAAATCAGAAAAGTACCGAATAAACTAATTCTTTTATATTTTTTGCGTTTACAATTGTGGTAGTCAAGTAAGTGATCATAGTTTTAGGTGTCTTGAAAATGTATGTTGTAGTTATATCCGGTAAGGATGTCGATCGAATTTATAGATAAATGGTTTGAATTCGTTGCGCCAGCAGGATTACGACTACGTATTAGTCCCCGACCGAGCTCGACAGAGCTGCCGAGCTGCCACAGAAATAGCACCAAAGCACTGTTGCCTGAAGTGAATAGAACGAGGAGCGGAGATGGCATTCTGCGCAAAGAACCAATTCTAAAACAGCAGTAAAACCGAATTAAACTGGATTCAGTCAGTGGAAAGCAACGCGAACCGGATAGTTCAATGTCTTGAGTTTTAGTTCTCCTGCAAATCCATTGCAATACTTGTACTTGCCTTCTACCAGCTTCTAACTAGCTTTTGAATTATCGAAGTACAAGTATAGTGACAAATAAGATTATAAGGAGTCTAGTTTTCAGTATTTTGTTAGCTTCACCGCAGTAATTTTATAACAAAGTATTATATTAAAATATTTGCATAAAAAGAACTATACTTTGACTGTTATTCAGGTCCCTTCTTATAGTTTGATGTACTATTAAGAAATGACAGGTCATACCTGCCGAGACAGTGTCCGGCTAAGCCTGAAATTAGCTATCAAGGTTGAGATATGAGCTTTCTTAAAAAAGTGGAAAAAAAAGAAAACGCGATCTGATAAATATCGGCAGCAGCATTGTTACAGAGAGCTCCCAATCGTACCAATTACATAACACATACACAGAGAGCTCTATGTACTATTGGAAATGCAATAGATGCTTGAATTTGCATTCAAATTGAAGAATCCATATTTGAAGGAAGCCATTATGTATTCGCAGATCTTCCGCGCGACACTCTGCTTGAGCAGGAATTACTGCAATTATTTAAAGCGAATTGGTTTTTGAATTTTAGATAATTCGGAAATTAAACGCGGTTTTGTATACATTAGCTGCGGCGCAGCGACGCGACCGCGACCTGCAAACGGCAACAACTCAAATGCATCATGTAGCTACATATCGCAGGCGAGCCGTCCCGACCCGCCGCGATACACAACACGCACATTCAACTGGAATTTCACAATAATTTAAATACAATGCTGCGAAAAATTCAACCCGCTTTTAAAAATAATCTCGTTGGATCAATTTGCCATTGATCCAACGAGATTATTTTTAAAAGCAAGGAATAAAAAAGCGTCAAAAATTTTAAAAAACTTCTCTCGAAGATCAAAGGAACTGCTCAGATATGAAGTCAACAACCTTATTTATCTCAGCATCCGGCATCCATCTCCATACATCGCGAAGGGCAGAGAGAGGGGATGCCTCCAGTTTTTTACCAACAAAGCCCTTTTGCCTTTGTGCTCACCGCGTCTGACGTCATAAATTAAATTAGGACATTATCATGCAAATTTGGACCGTAACGCAACGCATTAAGGCTCTGGAGATGATGCAGGGTCGGGAGATTACGGGAATGACTGCAATGACGACGTCCATCGCCTTCTTTTTGCGGGATTGCGGAATTGTGTCGACTTAATGAACCTTATTTAAAAATGCTTACATACAATGTGGGTCAAACCAGCAGCTTTATCGCAATACTTTCATGTCCTTCTGTTAAAACAGGCTTTGTGAAAGAAGTAGAGCGAAATATATTTTGAGAAAGCTATTTAGATTGTTAGGTTAGACACAGTACGTCCCGGAGGTTAGTCTGTTGTACTCGCAGGAATGTAGCGGACTGATAGCGGTCCGAGCACGGGCATTACATCCCGCGGGACGAGCGCTCCTAGACCTCGTAGCGCTCGTACCGGTGACGTAGCACTGCTCGTAGCCCATAGCTGTTGTAGCGTTGGCGTAGCACTGTTCGTAGCCTCGTAGCAATTGTAGCACGGATGCTCGGTTTTGTCTTGAATTCGTGATTCGTAAATTCAATTACGCTTTGTACAAAATGTGTGCCTGAGTGTCTATTCAATTTGTCAAAATAAGGGCAGCCAGCGCTTCGGTTGAACTGTAATGATTAGGAGAGATTAGGTAGACATTCCCTCAGATCGCTTTTTAGTTGAGATTATTTAAGATGTCTAAGAGTTAGAGACATGATTTATTCATACAGATCATACATTTGAATAAAAACCTCGTCTTCCCATAGAAAAGCCAATTGAAAAAGCTAAATAGGTCATCTGAAAATAATTTTGCAAAACATTATTCCAATCAAACCTCACAAGTGGCTTGCGGAGGCTTTCAATAACCCGTTATTGTTAGATCGGGCGTCACGGATCGCTACTTAGTATAATAAGCTCGTTACTGCGCAGTATCACGTGACGACGCGTCGCGCAGTACATACTACACTACACTACAGCCTCCGTCGGCAATGTACCGCGAGACGTTGCCGATATAGCCTCTAACGAGATAAGGTTCTTGGAATTCACCTTCATTTAGTATGTTCGACTGTATGTGCGAGCTGTTAGCTATTTTAGTAATACAAAAAAGGCTAGGAGCCAAGAATGTTTCTTGCCTGTTCTTCTAAGCTTTAGCCGCGAGGATTTGGTTCTTAGATTCACTTTGTATAAAATACGTTAAAAAGTAATCTAAAGATCACATAATGACCAAATAAGTGAAAACGGTTTTGATTTTGAGTTTTTTATTCTGATATTTTGAATTTTTCTTACCTACCTACAAAGTAAGATTTCAATCTTACAAGTTGTAAAAGTAAAAGTAGCCATTTGATGAAGCAGACTATAAATTACAAGTACACTGAAACGTGATATTTACCATTTTATGGAAATATTGGTATTGCAAAAATAACTATTCTAAAGTAGCCCGACGGCAAGCCGAATTTTAAATAAATATTTCAGGCACCCCAGAAGTCTGCATGTAAACGACACGAAGAGTGGCAAAGTTGCAACTATTTGCGTTGCACCACAATGTACCCCCCCTTCACCCCCCCTCCGTCGAATACAAACACGCCACTTACCGTCGAGGTTGCAATGCGAGCGGTACAATTGAACTCGGGCTTCGTCTGAAGCTAACTGAAGTTTGAATGGAGGTGTTTTGTGTCTTGAAAGGATCTATTTTCTACGGATCCATCTTCATTTGTGCCGCACGGCAACAAGGACAGTGGTTCAACACCTACTGGACCTGCCTCACAGCAGTGGCGCTGCTCATCGCGCTGTAGGTTGTGGTTTGATTCCCACTAAAGACAAACATCATTTTGTGTGTCCAATTTTCTTTCACTTAAAGTACGAAAATGTTTCGCAATTTTATATGCGTGGAAGAACTCTGCATACTTCTGAGAACTCTTCATACTTCTGGCAAATAAACACTCACACGTCCAAGATGTATGATAATTTCAACGTATGAAACGTGTTACACTAGTATCCATGTATACTAAGTCAAACTTACACCTAGAGTCACCTAGCTATAAGACGTTTTTAAGTGATCCTTGTGATTTTTTTGAATAAATACTTTTTGACTGTAACTTTGCCAAGTAAGAGTAAAAAAGCATTTATTATGTTGATTCAAAAGAATCACTTTGAATGAATGAATGAATGAATGAAAATGAATGAATGAATGAAAATGCACACCTTACAAACTAACAAAATAGGACAAATTATAACACATTGAAACGTCTTAAAGCTAGAAGAATCTAAATGCCAGATCCACGTATATATTTCGCATTGTTTAGTTATTGTTCCGAGTAGTGCAATAGACGCTCGCCTGTGGTTTTGTCTCGGCACGAACCCACTCCACCACAATCCGTTGTACTCGTACCTTCCTTCAGTAGGTTGCTACGTCATTTCAGAAATCCAATTACGAGTGAATCAGTTCTAAGCAATAAGTCCCGGGAGCTCGGTAACAAGCCTAACCGTGACATCTATTAAGCCGAGTTTACACTTGTCCGTAGTTGTCCGTAGATTGGGTCGGCGCCGATTACCCGCTCAAGCCAGCATTGGGCCCGACCTAACTATTTGCATGACATTCTCGACAGTGATTACACCCCCCCCCCACCTCGCCACCCCTCTCTTACCCCCGGGAGAGGGGGCAAGTAATGAAGCAGCCGTGACGTAACTAATAGTTATTAAATAAGGAATGCCATTAATTAATTCGGTATAATGTACCGTCACGTCGCGTTAGATTGAAATCTGTTTTGTTATTGTCGTGTTACTTACGGTTATTAGTTTAGTTGATGATTTATTGAAGGCCGATAGAATATAAACACAAACTCACAAGTATTAAGGTTGAAAATTATTTACATTTTTATATTAGAGACGAGAGTAATGTATTGAGGTTTTATTCTATGGAATTCCATTATAACTTTGGTATAAACATTTTATAATACTTGTAATTAGTAAAAGTAAAATATTTTTCAAAGATGTCAGTTTCAGAGATTGCTGACTAGAAATGAGTCGTCATAATTTTTGTAATCTAGTTTAAGTAAATTTCATAAAAGTTTACAATTCACTTTATTAAAAACTTATGAACGAGCTACAAGTATTCGTATTCATAAAATATTCCTGTGGCTATGTCCGCCGTACTGATGGAGTCTTTAAGATTTATTTGATTCAAAGAGGATCTCCAAACAGATCCTACATCAGAAACATAAGCCAGCTAAAAGTTTAATGATATAACAAGATGCAACTTTGCTTAGCTCTGGTTTTACAAGAACTGAAGCACCAACCACAGTTCCAATACACCGCGATATTACTAGTATTTACTTTTCAGTTTCCAGTTCGATGTTGGAATGTCTAAGACTATTATTACAACAAGAGCCCCTTAGAATTTATATAAAAAACAAAAGTTTTATTACGTAAATTTATATGCAGTAAAATATCTGTATAGTATTTTCAAAAAAATGCATGAATATGAAACAGTAGCTCTCACTACTGTCCATTGCACACGATCTATGGATAGGTAAACTAATCCAAACCACTGCTAATAATTTTACGAAATTGTATTAACTCACTATTACTTTATAGTTTCACGTTTCAACTTGGAATGTCAAACCTAGAGCGACAAACCTGACCCGTCCTCCTCGTCACGGGACACCCCCGGGAACGCTCCGGGAAGTTCACGGGAACTCGCCCACTTTGTTTAAATTCTCGTAAAATGACAGCCACTTTCTAACACTATGTTTGACAGTTGTAATCTGAATGCGGCGAGCACAAATAAAACATGGACGTTTGTTTGGTCGCAGCCTTTATATAATATATTTATGAAAATCTATTATACACTCATAAACACATAGACACGTGGTCAAGCAGATGTCTGAAAGGAAGATAGGTACCTGACAGGGTACGTCTGTCAGTTGTCAGTTATCATTATAATTATTTCACCACCGCAAGTAAACACAAACCACTTACACCACTCCTACACATACACATACATAATATAACTCACACTTCCTCACTCATTCAACACCTAAACACACACTCATACATGGATACTTCTGTGATACCCAGACTCTCAAGAGACAAAAGTAACAAAAGTATCCTCAGCAAACACCAAACACTCACACTTCATACAAGCACTTAACACTCACACTCCACATCAGGTGGGTCATCTGCTTGTTCCGTTAAAATTTGTATAAATTAGAGAAAAGAGTACGTTAACAATTTCTTAAGAAATCAAACAAAACTTAATTTAATGAGTATCGGACCATACGGCTGCCACCATGTAAGCCATCCCTTTATTAGAACTATGCAGAAACCAGTTTTTTGTTTACGCTAGCTACACTTCGCCACACGCTTAGAGTGTTGCAGAGTTTTATTAGGTGTTTTGTCATCACATCACATTCACACTCACACCGATCTTTATTATAACAACCTATCTAACTAACTACCTACACACAATGACACACTACACTACACACTCATTACTTATCACGTTTTACACACTAACACTTGTTTTTTATGCGATTAACTTCAACTTTGATTTTTTTGTTGTATTTGTTAAGTTTCACCTTATTATTTTGGTTTGTCTTCTCAGTATCATCTACCTACCTACTTACTTTGCCTATAAAATGTAGATTCGATTTGGTTAGTGCACAGTGTACATTTAATAGATTAAAATAGACAATAAGAAAAACTATGAATCTAAGAATAAATAAATAAATAAATAGCTTTAAGAAAAAGAGTGATGCACATAACGTTAACAATAGAAATAAAAACAAATTATGTATTCCTAAATTTCGACTCCAAAAGGTAAATGGCTCGTTTATGGGGAACGGTATACGCTTCTATAATAAACTTCCAGAAAGTGCCACTGGGCTTCCTATTAGAAAATTTAAAGCATACATTAAGAATAATCTAATAAGGAAAGCTTATTATACTTTAGATAGCTATATTGATGATAAAAGTGCGTGGCCCGATGTCCCGGTCGCTCTGCCCATCGGCAGCTAACATGTCTGCAATGTCTGTACTGTACCTACTATTGTGTGTTTTTTTTTATTTTTCTCTGATTTAATAGATTGTATTTAATTTTATGCATTAGGTATTATTAGTTTGAAGCGTAGCGTGTGCTGTCTTATAAATTTGATTATGTTTACCTTTTTCTGTATGCCAACGCCTAACTTAACTTCAATAATATATTATATTACATTGGATAAAAGGATCATACAAAAGAGCGGTAGGAACCAAGCCGTAAGTTTGTTGCCTGTTCTTGTAGGCTTCGGTCGTGTGGAACTGGCACCTAGAGTCACCTAGCTTTAAGACGTTTCAAAGTGATCCTTGTGATTTTATTGAATAAATACCTTTTGACTTTGACTTTGACTTTAGTGACATATAAATAGGCGTCATTGCAGATGATTCTAACAACATCAACGGCCACATTTTTCTCATGTCTTTATTCAACAGACTTTGTAGCACACGTCAGGACTTAAGATGGTTATGCTTGTCTAGCGTATATCCATCCTCTGAGCCTTGCCGGTCTTATCCATAGCAAAGACGTGGTCGACGTGCGAAGCTAACTAAGCCGTGGTTTTCCTCTCACGATGTTTTCCTTCATCGTTTGAGAGCACTAGCAGTTTGCACATACATTTTAGAATGGAAATAGCCGTAGATGCACGAAGCAACGACCTCAGGATCGGAAGGCGGGGTTGCTGTGACTAGATCACCATCGCTCATAGGTATATATCATATGTTTTTATAACAATAACTAGTGGTTCGCCCCGAACTGAGATCTCGTGATGCGACCCGACGAATGCACGAAAACTTTAGGTAGGTCGTAGTCAGAGGCAAGTCCAAACATTAGGTTTGGACTTTTTTCTGACCTACTAACTTGGTATGGTAACCAAGTTTTAACTCTGTTGGCCTATTTATTGAAGAGTTCCGTTGAACAGACCTTGGCTCCATCATCAGACCTGGGTACCGACCGGCACCTCTTATAGCAGTATTTAAATAATATTATGAACTGTCAATTTTAGCAGTTGTGAAAACAATCTTGAAAACAGTTCTAGCTTCTATAAGTTGAAACGTCGTCTAGTACGAAAATACTTGTCAGCTATTCTTTTTTATCTGGTTGTAGTTGAACAGACTTGTATATATATATATGTATTATTTATTTGATTTGAATTTTATTATGAATTATTTAATGTTCCCAATTACTATTTTTATAAATGATTTAATGTAAAATTTGTAAATTAGTTTGTAAGAAAATGCTTTGTATGCCTAATGGCAGAATCTAGTGTTCATCTCTAACCATGACATCTGTTTTTATAAACCTACCTAGATTCACAGAGAATAAATGATTTATGATTTATGATTTATGATGACGTATATAATATGGTACGAAATTTCAGTGTAATATTATTTTAATACTGCTATAAGAGGTGCCGGTCGGCTCCCTGGTCGTTGTCACCATTTTATGAGAACTGAGTACCTTCTTAATTTATTTCAAGAAAAAAAAATAAGAAAAAGCAAAGGAACTAGGCGACCAGTAGAAAAACCTACATACATACATAAAATGCCAAATCGCCGAAGTTGAAACTAAGATCTTTGTTCGCTTCGCTCACTCGATCAAAAATTGTTCAATAAAATTATGTAACCGAAAAACCTGGAGCCATAACTAACATACGGCACGTAAAGGATTTGTGCGAAGGTTCGAGTACCGCGGGAAGGTAGTCAGATATTGGTTATCGTCGGCGCTCGTACGACTCGCTCGACGGCACAGATTACACGGCCTCCTCCGAGTCGTAAGGTCGGTGATACAAGTGAGACGTGTGTAAGTGGCAACACTACGCAATATACATTGCCGCTGAGATACAGGAGCAAAGAATTTCAGGCCTACCAAAATATATAGCTGTTTGCGTAGATCTGGCGCCTCGATTCACCTAAGAAATTTAAGAAATTATTTAAAGTGATCTTAGTCACGTCCAAACATTTCACTTACTATGTAGATGTGTTTTATTCCCTGTTCTTCGCAAACATTGAACTAATTTGCAACAAAAACTATACGGATTAAAGATTCACGAAGTCAAAAGTCTTTATTTTGACTACCTTTTGTGCAATTATGTTCTACAGTAACTTGGTCAAACAATGGCTTTGAATGCTTAAATATGTTCTATTCCACACATCTTGGTGATTAAGCTGCAAGATTAGAACAAAAATAGTTTTTCCTTCTCTAGAGAAGAAGGGAACAAAACTAGCGAGCTAACAACGCGACGTCATTGTGAGCTGAAGTTTCTCGGCGAAGGCGAAGGTCGCCGAACAAAACCGAATGAAAATAAAATGTTGCAAATCTTCTGACGACCGTGAGACCGCTCTAATTGTTGTGGCTATTTTGATGGAATCTGGAACAGATCCCCAGACACGGTAGACATCCCCACAGATTTCTCAGTGCTAAGTTCAAACTCCAGATTACTTGATGATGTCTTGCACACCCTCAAATAATCAGAGGTCAGGGGTCCCTACGTCCAAATATAACATTTGGCACATAACCACATTGGTTGTGCGCGCAATATACATATAGTGGTTTATAATAGAGCAATGGCATATAGGGTACGTCCTCTGTGGACATGGTCTGAAAGTAATGCATCAGGCAGGCCAACTGCTTGTTCCGTCACTTACTAATAAAGTACGGTAAGCTGCACTGGAAACCATCTCTCTAGATCACTTGGGAGTCACTTGTACAGAAGCAACTAAAGCTGTTTTGTTGAAAACTCAAAGTCAAAAGGTATTTATTCAATAAAATCACAATGATCACTTTGAAGTACGCATGTCCGAAGAAATTATTAATAATAGATGAAAGTCTAGTAAGAATAAATTATAATATATAGTAACACCCAGACAGAGAACAAACATCTATTTTCATCACACAAATATTTGTTCTGTGTGGGGATCGTACCCGCGGCCTACGGCACAGAAGGCAGAGCTACCAACTGAGCTGTGAGGGCTGTCAAAAGAAAAAAAGAAAATACATTTATTATGACATACACACAAAATACAGAACGGACAGCTACAGTACAGACAAACAGAATAGGTAGGTACCTAATAAAAAGCCAGTCTCGCCCCATGCAGAATGGTATACCTCTGAATTTAAGAACTTTTATGTATCCTGATTGTTTGGAAGCTCAGTGCACAGCTAATGCAATTACCTGTGCGCTGGATACAATCAATGATTGTAGAAGCTCTCTGAGGAACGGAATGACCTATTTTCTGTCGATACTGCACAATCTTCTGCTGCTTCAGTTCATTCACTTCATTCATTCAGAAAGTCGATCGGTGCTTTACATTAGTAATACTGCTTACTGATGGAACAAGCAGATGGTCCACCTGATGTTAAGTACCCATCACCTATAACAAAGCATTGTTTCGTAAGTTACGCACGATATTAACGTGCCCTTTGATGCACTGCTCTGCGTCCGTAAAAACTTGAGCCATACAGATGTTAAGCCTCATGCGCCAGTAATTTGGCAACTACACCCTTCGAACTGAAACACATCAACCCTGCTTCGCGGCAGAAATAGGCGTGATGGTAATACTTCCCCAGACGAGCCATTCACAAAGAGCTCTATCTACTACTACTCTTACTATTAATTCATTTATTATTATTTTTTCTAGTGAAAATTTTATTTTTTGTTTACTTGATTATATCTGCGTTACAGGTCCAGGCGAGAGCGATCCAATTAAATAATAAAATAAAACTGTGCGTGGATTGCGATGTTTTATTCGTTATGAATAACATACGGTCGAGCTTTACGCAGTAGGTAAAGCTATCACAGATATTTTCACTTAAAAAAATATGCTTTTTACTCTTTCATGAGCTAGCTTTTCAGGTTGCATACAGCTGAAACCTTGGCCTTAATTCAGGTTCGGTTTGAACGTAAACAAGTCGGAGTCGTCGGTTCATGCACCGCGCAGCTCCACAGAGCCAACCGAGCGGAACGCCCCGCGCCCGGCGCGCGGCGGTACACTCGCCAACAGAGTATGCTTTTTATATTTAGTTGTTTCCATCGAATATTTAAATTAATAATTTAATTACTAACATACTGGGCCACTTCCAGGTCCAAGTGCTTCAGAGCTTGCAAAGTCCCCAGAAAATCTCTATGCTTGTGGGAGGCTAACTTTTATTTTATTTAGTGTGCAATTAAAAAGATTACGGCCCATCTGATGGTAAGCAGTTACCAAACCATATGGATACTTGCAATAGGGGCACGTTGAAGACCTTAAAAAATATAGTAAAGGGCTCAATCTCGCTTAATTCAATCAGAATCGACGTTTCTGATTGCCCCTGTTCATATTAGCGATATAAAACACGTGCATAACCCACTGAATTCATTGTAAATAGTTTGCAATGGCCAACCATCTGTAGATAATTTGCAACTTCCGTTCAGAATAAGCGGCGGCCGCAATTATCAACAATTTATTTTTCGAATATTACCAGACTAGCCCAGAGCTTGATAAATATGCAGTAAGAAATGCCGTTGGATAACAATGGAAAGGTCAGGAGATCGATGTCGGTCGGAGTGGTCTCCCCCGCTGCGTACTGCCGGCTGCGGCGGCGACGCGCGGCGCTGGCGGCGTCCCGCTGCGACCGTCTCCTGTCTGGCGCGGCGTACTGAACTAACTGAACGTAATGTGGCTGTAACCATAAGTTTGTATGTAACCAACACAATCTATTTAGTGCGTGCTAGGGTGCCTCCCGTGCCCAAATACCTGCACGAGGGAAGACCTCAATGCAGCCGCAGGTAGCGCTATAGAGGTGGTCACTTATTTAGCTATGACAATCTAAGCATCGACTCGATAAGAAGAAAAAGGTGCTCGTTTTTTTTGTTAACATTTATTTACGAATTTTTAAACTAATAGTTTATTTAAAGCTCAACAAAAATAATCAAATAGAACTCAAATTGTAATTAATTATTACCTAGGTAAACGCCTAACTCATTATACGAGCAATGCGATACTTGAATGTTATTATTTCATACATACATGTATATACTGAGTACATACATGTACTCCAAGTTTCAAGTTTGTAGGTTCAAGGAATACTATTTTTCATACAAACGTTTTCAACCCTTTTTACACCCTTAGGGATTGGATTTCAAAAAATCCCTTCTTAGTACATCTCTACACCATAAGACCTATTTACTCCTCAAATTTCAAGTGTCTAGGACCAGCTGTGCGTTGTCTATATGTCAGTCAGTCAGTCAGTCAGGACTTTGATTCTTATATAGTATCAGAGATATAGAGAAGATATTTATTGTAGTGAAGAGCTCAAATAGCTCAATATCTCGTTCGCTCTGCAGTGGGAGGAGAGCAAGAGTTTCCAGTTGATCCCGGCTCCAAGGGTCCAGATCGCCGACTTAGCGTAAACAACCCCTTACTTAAACAAACCCTTCAATCCCTCGCTTTCATTTAGATGCTATTTTAACAATTCGGAACTTAAAGGCAGGTACTTAAAATATTACTTTGAAAGGTTGAGGTTTCGACGATTTGTTTTGATAATTCTGAAGTATTTGGGAATGAACAATTTTCAAGTTAAAAGTTCGTCAAAAGTTAGATTACTCATTTATTTCGAAGTAAAATAAGTTGAGACTGTCCCTGGAAATAAAACACAAACTTTCGGTTCATCTTTGGTCAAAACTTATTAAATTGACGAAATATCAGAAACCATTTAAATTTTACATTTCTCAGGCCAATACCTACAGTAATTTTTGGGGCAGTACCAACAGACTATAAAAAGTCACGCAAGCAAGGCAAACATGAATCCAACCGCAAGTCAATATTGAACATTCATTCGATATACTCTGATTATTTTGTGAATCATTCAATATTATGAAACCACAGCGAATTGGTAATCATGTGGTGCTCGTGTATATATGAATATACGTAGGTAGATGATATAGCGTGATTGATTTCTGAACACTAAGTGCCCTCACTTGGTATCTACGAGTACAAGCAAACGCAGTGAGAACCCCCGCAGCCTCTACAACGACAAACACAGCTGGAGATATTACGTTTGATTTACAATAAATAACAACAGTTATACAATAAATTATTTCTGATTTCTGATTTCTGAATGCGATTTTTGATTTGATTTTATTTGACGGCGTAGCTCAATGCAGCATCAATTATTATCAAAATATTTCTTTCACAAATGAGGCATTCCTCGTGCGAGCTCCGACGCTGACAAAGGGCAGTGATTAGGGCGCCCCCTGTGGCCGGACGCTGACAAATGGCCGGACGGGCCGTGGCCGGACGCCGCTGACGGCTCTAGTTACTTATCGCTTAATTACGCCAACATGAATTACGGGACTTGCATTTTTCAGAGCTTAGTAAAGGTCTGGGGCCATAAGGAAGATTTACGTGTTTTGGTCACTCATGATTCTTTCATTTTGTGAAAACAGGAAAGTAACGTAAATAAATTGATAGAATATTTATCGTCACTTTTTAAGGAATATTAACGTATTTCTGTCAAAGTTTACGAATCGGGGCACATTTATTTAACGTGTTTAATTCTCAGAATAAGTTTAATAACGCCCTTTGTTAGTTAATTTGTATCATAAAATTGGTTTTAATCAGAAATATGGAACCGGGCGAATGTGTAAATAAAAGCTGTTTCGCATTATTTATCCGCACGTAAACCGGACGAACAAACCGGATCGTAAAACAAGATTTTTATCGTGTATTCAAATACAATGGGATGAAACAAGTCGAAAAGTTCCGTGACAAAAACATCACGAGTGGGGGTCGACTTGTGTGCCGAAAAAACGCCGAAAAGGGGGTAATGGTCTTTCTACTTTCCGTCGTTTTTCGCCTTTCCGTGGTCGTGTGAGGTTTTTGTCGCGTTTTTCATTACGGTGGCGAGAAGCGGGATTAAATACTTTGAGGCGGGTCGGGGGCCGCTCGCCTCTGCTTTAATAATAATAAAAGTAATCTACCCGCCGCGGATTGCCAAGTTTTTTCAGAAGGTGAAAGTATTTAAACATGATGAATGAGCGGGAAATTATTCAAAGGGCTCACAGCGCGGATCTTTTTCATTTTAAAAAGGGACTGTCATACTTCAATGCTTTCATTAAAATGATAAAACCTGATAAAATATTAATGGAATCAAGCCTGAACGTCAACTGTTTTTAAAAACAATACTCATTTAAATATTAAGGATTTTAATTCTAATTCATATCGAACCTTGCAAATTATACTTTGACTAGCGGCCTGTCCCAGCTTCGCATGGGTGGATATACATTTTTTTAACATTTTAGGATAAACTTCGAACGTAGGTTAGAGTCTCGCGTGTACTTATTTCGCACGCCCTTCTCCCTGAATGAGTAAAAACGCGCCCCTTGGAACCGCGCGTTCACTAATAATATTTTAAAGCGAGCTAAAATTTTTAATTTCGTCATATCTTTTGAATGGAATGTCCGATTTGTAAAATTCAAAAAGTAATCTATAGGTATTGAAGCAAAAAATGATTTATTTGGATAAGGATTAATACCAAGGTACAAATAAAGAGCCTTTTCTAGCGGCGGCATTTCAATTAAATTTTTATAATAAAAGAACACTTATTGTGACATAACTATAATAGATAGGCATATCCTGTCGCGACATTTTTTGTATATGATGACGTGTTCTGCAAAGCTGTAGTACATTATTTTGTTCTATCATCAATAGTTTTCGCAGCGCACGCGATGTAAGGTTTTTGTTTTCCACCTTGGGTTACATTATTGGAGTTTTAGATAGGATCCCTGATTTTTTTTGAAAATATAATATAGCGTATGTTACTCAGGGATAATGTAGCATACTAATGGTGAAAAAATTTTTGAAATCGGACCAGTAGTTTTTGAGCCTATTCGTTACATACAAAAATACAAACATACAAAAATACAAATCTTTCCTCTTTATAATATTAGTGTAGATAGTGTAGATGTAGATTATACTCCAGTACATCTTATAAATAGTACAGTAAATAAATAAAGCCTTTATTTCCAAAATCAATAATTTCTACCTCTAGAATACAATTATTTCACTTTCACTTTCTAAATATTATAATTACTTACTTTTAAATTCTTTAAAAACTTAAATTATATTATTTTTAATTAATATATTTAATTATTATTATTATTATATTTAATTTGAAAATATTATATTATTATGATTATACAACGTGTTTATTAAGAATTGTAGGGATCCGAAAGCAGGATATTCTACCGGTCATAACGAACAACTTTTGTTCTATGACTTTTAAAATTTCAAAGTTTTTCATTCATGAAATGCCTCTTAAACTTTTATGTAAAATGAATCTAAACGCATCATGAGGCAGCCCTATTTACAGCTGTTCTTTGACCTCTAGTTGTGAACTTAGATAAAATAGGTAACAGAACTACCACCAATTACCTAGTAATGTGCCTACCTAATAATGATGTTGCTGTTTTTAAAGATCTTGGTATGTAAAAGAAATATTTTCGCGACTGTAATCCCTAGTCACGGTAAACATTCTCTGAGATCTTTGGTACTAATACCTATTCAGTAACTAGGTACCTACGTGGCTACGTACTCAATATTTAATAGAATATTTATTTTTGTTTGATTACTAGATGTCGTAAAGCAATGTTTATGATATTCATAGTTCTTTAAATTGTAACATGTTACTCTACCACCATGGTTCATTGACACCACAAAATTATTCAACTACAATTATTTTGGGAAGTGTCTAGTCTGTCCTATTTAATCTTTGACATACCTGTCTGTCATTGGTTGCATTTAAAAACGCATATCCAATCAGGACGGCCGACGGCCGCCGATCAGTGTTACCATTTGTGGCAGATTTCTGCCATTTGGCAGATTTTAAATATTTCAAGAAAAATCTTATTAGTTTGAATTTTTAATGAAATAATATTTATAATTTATTTATTTTTTACCGAACTGGAAACTTCTTATTCTTTTTTACCTTTATTGATTTGGTTTCTAAACAACTTCTATCTCGTTTTAGATAACTGCAAACCGTTACAAACGATCAAAAGATAGTAACTGAATGTAATGTAGGTATTTAATTTATTCCGTAGCCACGAAGGAGATGGTATGAAGTCATATTTTTGGTATTTTTATCGTCAAGCTTGGTAGATTTTGACAGATTTTTTGGCAGGTGGTGGTAGAACCGCTACTTTTGAGATGGTCACCCTGTTTGTGTTTACATGCGTTGTTGTACATTGTTTTGTTGAGAAAATGTCATCAAACGTGATAAAATGGTGATTGTTATGTAAAAAGCCGTCGTCAGTCAGTGTGTGTATGAGCAGTGCCTACGAGGTAATGGTTTAGTGTGAAGTTTGAAGCCTGTGTCGTGCGAAATCTCGGAAACTTACCAAAATCCAGTTTTATCCAGTGTTATTATAGCCAGTAAATAATGACAAAATCCATAGGAACCAGTAAAAATATCGTGTCAGGGGATTGGCGGCGTACCTACCTACCTACCGAAAGGTAAGTATTTCAAATTATCTCGTAGGTTATCGTTGTTTTTTTCTTTCCTAGATAGAAGCGCGCGTGCGTGTGACCTTGACACGTACACAGAAAGGGCTGTTGCAAATTTCTGAGAAAATATTAATTTTACTTTTCTATGGGAATTTCGAAAACGATGTATCCAACCGTTGCACACGTCAAAGTATTCCAGTGCTTGGTCTAAATACACGCTCTTTGTTTTCCTACATAACTTCATCAACACGTTGTATATTGTTATGTTTATATTAGTTTATACTTTAAGTTAGGTATTATTTTGGCACCCAAAAATTGATGTAGGCCTACATCCATTTTTGGGTGGTGGGCCTCCATGCGATTTCAATGCTTGTGCTAGCCTAGTTCATGTCCGTCGGTAAGCCACAACAACCAAACCATCATCATCTCCTCGGTTCAGTAGTTTCCGATAGGCCAACAATACCATATTTAGGTAATGTGCATTCTATGATCGTACATTAACTTGCATTATGTTCAAAGTTTTTTTTTTGTTTTTTTTTTCGCATGAAAGGTTGTGGTCTTGAACTCCCTCGGTGACCACCCGTATTGGGAGCTGAGTGCAGTGTTTTGTTTCGGTTGCTTTGTATGTTTCATGTGTGATAGTTTGTTTTTCGATGTGTAGATTTTTAGGCGCTTGCTGTGATTGCTATAGTATATCTTGAATGTCAGTTTCATTATTTCCGGTTTGTGTTATTATCTTCATGAATAATGGGTTGGTTTGTTCCTTGTGTAGGTTTGTGTGTTTTTGGTTTGATAATAGCAGAAGTCTTCGTTTTCTTTGACATTTGGGACTGAGCACCTGTCGGAGTGTTTCCTTCCATTTTTCCTGAAGGACTGTTAGAGAGAGCTCTCTTGTTTGGGTTTCCTTGATTAGTCTGTTTGATAACAATTTTATCGGACCTTAAAATGGCATTGAGCCCCTTTTCTCTTTGCTCTTTCTTATTTCCAGTATTTTAGGGGGGAAGTCTTAGTCCAGTACATCTTTACCAGTTCCATTCCAAGCAACACATTATGTTATCTTCGTTCTTAACCCTTTACCTTATCGGGATAACGCGTTCCTCTAATGACATTCACTTGCCAGCGAGGCCGCTCTGGCAGGCCGCGCTAGGCCGCGTGATGAAAAGGCGCAATTTTCGCCATCCGCCGAGATAGGTTATCTCTTTGTAAGCTCTGTGCATGCACGAGCCAAGCGAGCAGCGGGAGCGGTAGTCTGATGATTAGACATGCAGCACTGGTAGCATTTTTAAAGCTTCAGGCAGTTGAACCGAATCATAATCTGCCTCTAGCTATCTTTATCCACATTGCTGTGTTCAGACATTGTAACATTTTAACAAGGATCATACAAAAGAGCGGAAGGAACCAAGACGTAAGTTTGTTGCTTGTTTTTCTAGGCTTCGGTCGCGTGGAACTGGCACCTAGAGTCACCTAGCTTTAAGACGTTTCAAAGTGATCCTTGTGGTTTTATTGAATAAATACCTTTTGACTTTGACTTTGACAGATCGGCAGGAGCCGGTGCTTTAAGGACACAGAATTAACTCTATCACTCCTCAGTGTGATGGTAGCCGTTAATTGTACATGACGTAACACATCCTCGATCATGTTTTGAAGTAACAGAATTTTAATAGGAGAATAAAGCCATCGCTGCGTTTCGATATTTTATTCATAAAAAAGAGGAGAAAGCTATGTCAATACTTGTGATTTATAAAAAATAAGTAAAAGCTATTCAAAATTATTAACTCATAAATCTCGTGGCGGTTATCGAAGGATTAGGGTTCTACAGGGTAGCAGTATCTTTTTATAGCGTTTTAACAACTTTTAGCAAGAAACACAAAAATAAGGTAGGTATGTATTTCTGTAGCACTCTGTGTATACATCCTATGGAGTCCTGCGTATCCTGAAGTCATCTATCTCGGGTTTCGGACTCGTTGAACGTCGACATTTGAAACGAAACCTAATTTATTTAGCGCTTTGTGTTGGAGTGAAGGCGCTCTGAAACCGAACGCCTCCTCTGCATTCAGACCTTCACGTGACCTAGGGCACTCCCTATTCCCTAAGGCCTCATTACTTTACCTACTGCATAAATACTAATACCTACAGTGTATTCAACTTGTAGGGTAACAGTGTAGGGAAAGAAATAAAAATTCATAAAATTTACTCAACTAAATGTTGTCCATTTCCTAGAAATATACACGAGATTCACACGCTTCTTCCAAAAAAAACTATGTTTATTAATTATCATCATAAGGAATTTATATTATGAACGTTTTCCATCCTGTAAAAATACAAAAAGTTAGGCCCTAGTTTTGTTATTTTTTTTCTTCGTAAGTACATTTAAGAACCTTTCGAGTGAGTAAATGATCCTAAAATACCATTTATTTTGGTACTTTGTTGAACAAACCCAAACAAAACGCGAATAAACCATAAAATTGTATTTGTACAGATTTTGAACATAAAAGTTTACGATTAAAAGTTATGAAAATATAATAACCCCGCTATATGAGTTATTTATTCTGTGCTACAGGTTAAATAGTAGGAGCTTTTTTTTTTCAAAAGTTAGTTCACGTTCATAAAATAGGTACTACCTACCTCAGACCAAATAAAAAAGTACTGGCAACACTTGTGTTCCAAGCAATAACCTCAAACTTTTATTTTGACTTATTGAAAACTAGATGACCCGGTGTACTTCGTATCACCTATCCTAACGACATTAAAACTCTCCCTTCGCTAAAATGGCTGAAAATATTGATCGGTATTGCCATTTTCATTATTGCTATATTACTAAACGAAAACAAATAGTTGTTTACCAGGGAGCAATCAACTATTATAATGGTGAGACGAAGTCACTAAGTCACGAAGATACAAAGTCAAGAAGACACATAGACACATAGTCACATAATCATGTATTTTAATCCTTTTATTAATTTCCATAAAACTAAGCAAAATCGGAATTTTATTAAAAAATTATGAACTATTTTCTATTTTTTTTATTTAGTTCAGGCCCTTTTTTTATCATAAAGCCTGCTTGTTCACTTGTACAGTGTCCGTGATCTCTTTGGTGATTTGAACGTTTACCCAAAATCCTCATTCCAAATTAAAATTACTTTTCTAGTGAACCCGAGGAGTCCGGTTATTGCACGACATGATAATGCAGCACGTTAATGTACAGCATGGTAATTGGAATCCACTTTGGTACTTTTTGGATTCGTTTTAACTGGGTGTACATTATTGGGGTGTGCAATAACTGTATGTGCAATATTGTCACGTGTAGTGAATGTGCAGCCAGTTTATATACAGCATGATAATGCACAGCACGTTAATGTACAGCATGATAATTGGAAGCCACTTTGGTACCGTAAAAAATAATTTCTGGCACTTCGGCGGCCGCTGCCGCGGCACGCTCGATTTGCTCGCTAGCCTCGTGCGTAATTTATATATTTCAACATAAACTAACCAATCCGACTCGAGATCGTATTAAAGTGGCTTCCGATTATCATTCTGCACATTAACATTAACAACACGTGACAAAATTGCACGGCATGATAATGTACACCCCGATAATTCAAATCAGTGGACACGTATTAAATGGGTGTACATTATCATGCTGTACAATAATATTCTGTACATTATTGGCTCCCGACCCGAGACTGCCGTACCGAAGGGATGAACGTCAAATGTTTGACAGGAAAGTTGGTAGAACATTTTATATGGGAAAATGAAATTGATGTTTTTACTATCTTCCCCGTAAATTTTCCATATTTTCTCACCTTTTAAACCTTTCCTGGACTACGACAAACATTTCAAAACCAAAATTAGGTAAATCGGCCCAGTCGTTCTCGAGTTTTAGCGAGACAAACGAACAGCAATTCATTTTTATATATATTAGAGATGAGAGATATTAGTGCAGCCGACTGTAGGTGCTACGTAACACAAAGGCCCGATTGACGCAAATCGGTTGCTATGATGAGGTATCTTGCGAATTGAGTAATGAGTAGAAGTTAACATTACTACTCAGAACTGTATCATGCTGAGCTGAGTGCATGAGGTATCCAATGGATGGATTCCTGGAAAACACTACAAGGTTGTGGTCAGAAGCTCTGATATTAATTGCAAATCTAAAACAAGAACACCTCGAAGAATCTAGAACTTGGTAGTGAGAGAGATCTGAGAGGATACTTGCCGTGTCTTGGGAAAAATCGTGCTAGCACGAGGGCTCGATAATGTTTAGTTACTAGTAAATAATGTATTTGAAAAGAGCCATGAGCAATAGGTAGTGTGCTCGATCGGAAGTATTACACGAATTAAGTCAGCTGGAACTAATTCAAAACGAACTAAAAGGCAGATAATTGAGAGAATATATTCGGACATAGAATAATCGGAATGAGATAGACCTGAGCACTGAACTGTGTGATTAAAATGTCCATTTGCACTAATTACTAATTTAAAGCAACCGACGGACTATAATATGACAGAATACCGATTTACACTTAATTATTCAAACCAAATGATTAAAACAACAGAATATTGAGCAGTCCCGGTTTAGGTGGCGCTCATTTAGAATTACATTTTCAAGTAGATAACAAACAATAATCTAATTACTCTGTGGAGGAAACCCTTTCGGAGCCAGCGCTTGGAAGACATGTTTTATTAATGGCAGAGAGCACAGAGCGGTGAGAAAAGTACTTTTATCGTAATCAAAAGTCTGCGGAACCCTGGGCGAGCGTGAAGCTACGCTTTCTAGGCTTTGGTCGCGTGGAACTGGCACCTAGAGTCACCTAGCTTTAAGACGTTTCAAAGTGATCCTTGTGATTTTATTGAATAAATACCTATTGACTTTGACTTTGACTTTCCCTAAATATGGCGCCCGTCATGTGACAGACGTAGATAACGCTGGGCCTCGATCATTAGAAGAGCTCATACTGCGTTTACAGAAACAAGGCAAGTACTAAAATTTTCTGCTTAACATTATTAGGTAGGTATATGCTTATTCGACTTTGCTTAAATTTTGCGAGTAGGACATTACCATACATACCAATTTCGATGTACCAATGTCTATGTCACACAATTATGAAGGGTAGAGCTGTTTTAAACCTATACTAGTATGTTTTCTTAAAAATAATGGTTCTATAACTTTCAACTACTCTTCAATTTTAATTTTACCATTTCATTTTGTACGAATCTAATCAAGTAAGTTAGCCGTTCTCAGCAAGCTGTGTCGTACCTTAGACGCAGAGTATTCGAAACAAGAGCAAACAACTGTGCTTACGTAACCTGTGTGCTTCGTACCGGTACGACGTACATACAGCACGGGTATTATGTAGGGATTAGGTACAGATTTATGATTCAGCGGCTGTGCTCCCAACTTTAAGCTGACTCACCCAAGTTGACAACCAGCTTGTGCTCCGCGGAGCCACACTTACCTACAAAACTGAAATAAATTGACTCAAACGACAGTGATTCGCATTCCTGATGATTCCTTCAGATACTTATAGGTATTTCAGACCTTTGAGGATATCGAAAAAGACCCGGCAGCAATGTTGCCAATCCGTGTTGCAAAGATCCAATGTTGGAAAATCCGTAGGTGGCCTCTTGGAAAGTTCGTAGATCTACAGACCTTTTTTTCAAAGTTATATTTGACTATTTGAAGCTGACTCATATTTTTTTATTCGTTGTCATTGTTATCGGTCTCATGACTATCCTTTTCGATATACAATTTCGAACTAAATCATTTGTAAACGTCTCTTTTGCTTCACCTCATAGAAAGATTTTATTGCAGTTTTTGTATAAAGCAGTCTTTTTACAGACTTATAGCGCTCAGTTTGTGTGTAGTTATTTGTTTTTCATTACATGTAATTTTGATCGGCTTTGTTTGATCGACTTAGGTTAATCTTAAAATGTACCAATAAATGGCTATACGCTGGCTGTAAGAGACAGTTTTTTTTTTGCACTGTAATGAACGCTATCGGCCAATTAAAAATATTATTGTCATTCATTTTAACACGAAGTCTAATCGAAGATACGGAAATATTTTTATCAGGCGGATAGCATTACTTATGATTTGTTAAATCCCGCTCCTTAGTCAGCGAATCAGAAATCATTAGTGTTAGTAACAATTTGTACGTCTTTTTTTATTATTATAATTATTCATTTATTATAGATTACAAAAATCAATAAATATTACTATTTGTACACAAACTTACAACAACACTATACACGTCATGATAAAAATAATTAAATATTTTTTTTAAACTGAAGTAGATATTTTAATTCGCAGAAATAAATGCTCGCAATAAAAGCCTATCAATTTTAAGCACTTAAATTACTACAAAGTAAATTGCTGATAAATCTTTACTCAATCAATTTAAAATATTAGTCTTCGAATTTATTTGTGAAATTGAATTCCCAACGAAGGCTATAAAAATAAAAATGGCGCCTGCAAAGATGAGAAGTTTTAAAAATACGTGACGAATCGCTACTTGCGCTATCTTTATTTAATTTAACAGAGATTTTCTATTTTCGTGAACTCTGATTTTAGATAAAAATATACACAATTTTATATCTAGGCATCGAAGCTACATATTATAACTCCTTAGTATAACTACTATTCTATAAGACTTATATAATATGTGATTATGAAAAATAAACTGAAATCCCACCATGTCCAAGCTAAAACTGATGCAATGTCCAATGTGATAAGATGTCCCAGTCCAATCAAATTTGAGTGGAGACTACATAGAGCACGACAGGTGAATTAATTTGCCGACGGTTAGTAATCAGCCTATTCAATCAACATAAGCCAAAGCCATAGACACAGCACTGTGCGTTGTATTCGTGAAGCTCGGCCTAACAACGTCTGCGACTAACAACCACGTCTCACCGACTCCGACTAACAACCACGTCTCACCGACTCCGACTAACAATCACAACGCGACAATCACATTGTATTTCCATCCTACAAATAACGGCTGAGGGACGGAACACGCGGATGAGGCTTTGTTCATTCAATACGCTGAACACGAGAGCGTGTACCGGACTCCCAATCTACACTAATATTATAAAGAGGAAACATTTGTATTTTTGTATTTTTGTATGTAACTAATAGGCTCAAAAACTACTGGTCCGATTTCAAAAATTCTTTCACCATTAGAATGCTACATTATCCCTGAGTAACATAGGTTATATTATATTTTCAAAAAAATCAGGAATCCTTACTAAAACTTCAATAATGTAACCCAAGGTGGAAAACAAAAACCTTACATCGCGTGCGCTGCGAAAACTATTGAAGATAGAACAAAATAATGTACTACGATTTTGTAGAACACGTCAACATCTACAAAAAATGTCGCGACAGCATATGTCTAACTATTATAGTTATGTCACAATAATTGTTCTTTTATTATAAAAAATTAATTGAAATGCCTCCGCTAGAAAAGGGTCTTTATTTGTACCTTGGTATTAATCCTTATCCAAATAAATCATTTCATAATTAAGACGGTTTCAATACCTATAGATTAGTTCTTAAATTTTTCAAATCGGACATTCCATCAAAAGATATGACGAAATTAAAAATGTTAACGGGTCCACGGGTCACGCGCGGGGTGCGATTAACCTCACTCAAGGAGAAGCGCGTGCAAATGTATGAAATAAGTAGACGCGAGGCTCGAACCCACGGTCTAAGTTTATCCTAAAATGTTCAAAAAATTTATGACCACCCATGCGAAGCTGGGACAGGCCGCTAGTTAATAATAAAGAAAGAAGAGGTATACATAAGTAAATTAATTAATTATGGCGGAAATACCACATGCTATCATCAACATAAGCGAAACTTGTACTATGATAACTAAATAGCCTGATAGAATATTTTTCCTCTCACCTGTGAACTGGCACAAGTCACGTTGACTACCTGCCGTGTACTGCTGCTCCACTGATTCCATCTCTCGCTCCTCGCTTTACAACTGCTCAGTTCTCGAAGTATGCAGTAGCGTGCATTTGGCATGAATAGAGTCCGATGAAGTTAAAATAGTTTGTACACTTTGATTGTTTGCTACAAGTTTGAGTGGATGTCGTATCAAGTGTGAGTTGCGGGTTTGTTAAACCGTAATTGGCCAATGAAAGTTCATTTCTCTAATATACCTGGCTGAGGATAATATATTCATTCACATACTTATAAATATAAATAAACAAATATTGGTGGACTTTCCATAAACCACTATCTAGCCTCAAACTAAGCAAAGCTTGTAATATGGGAACCAGATAGTTGATTTATTACATAAATACTTTTTTTTTGTAAATACGTACTTCAAATATATAATAACCCAGACAGTGAACATACACCTACATTCATCACACAAATGTTTTTTCTCGGTGGGAATCGAACAGAAGGCAGAGCTACTACGAACTGAGCTGAGAAGACTGGCTTACTGTCTTGACTTTGCATGAGTGAAGATAAAATCTTACCTGCAGATAAGGCAGGCTTGCATCATTATGTCTCCCTAACTTTTTCTCTAAGTAAACTTCTCTATGCATCTGTTGTAAAGAAAAATCCATAGCATTCGAACCAGTACAATTAGAATCATTTTCTTCTCAAAGCTAAAGCATCTGAGCTTTGTTAATTTTACTAATTTCACGATCCATCTGTGCTTGTTGGCTGACGGCGCTGTGATAGGTGCACCTGGAATTTGAACTCGCTTGGCTCTCGGTTCGGTATTGCTGGGTAGTGTCGCTCAGCTTCTCGCTTCGCCTTATCACGAAGGTGTAGTACCCGGCATGCGATGCGGCGTGCATGCTTCACAGCAGAGAGCGAGCCGCGCGCGCTTGCGGAGGCAAATGAAATTCCAGCTGTCTGGCGCGGATGCCTGCTGATACTGATAGAGAACGCTTGCCTTTGATTTTTATACACAGATAAATAAGAATGTATCTTAGATTCATGTAAATACATGAATGTGAGATTACTGGTTTTTGAAGTAGCTATGGTTTGTTATTCATAGAAACAATCTACCTATAAGCAGTTTCATAATGTAAGGGTATCTAGCACACAAGTTGGGTATCTTCGTTTGCAGCATAAGAGAAGCAAACTATGCTTCTCTTTATGAAAACTTAATTTCGAAGAGAAATTTCAGAATTAATATTCTGGTAACATCAATAGGCAAAGTTCAAAAACGCCCGGCGTCCTGAAAACAAGTTTTAAACTAATCTACATACGTAGGAATACATTATAAAACATGTATCGCATGTGTGATTTGTTTCAAATTACTTTTACAGACACTACAGGGGTCACCAAACTTTCGTCAGCTGCGGCACTATACAAACTGCGACGTCACTGCACACCGACCCACCGCATTCGATTAAACATTTCTAACTATTATCACCACTGCAAGATTACAAAAAAAAATACATTTACATTTTAATAATACTTATACTAGTCGGAATGGCCCCGCCTTCTGATCGTATTCGTGGTAAGGTAAGGTCGTGTGTTCGAATCCGATCGCGCACCAAGTTTTCTCCTCGAAAAATGCATGTGCGCAATGCGCTAGCATTACGCACATACATTTTCGTACCTGTACCCGTACATACACTCAAACGGTGAAGGATAACATCGCGAGAAAACCAGTTAGTATACTAATACCGGCGATGGCCTTGCAACCTGTCACGTATGGAATACCAACTACTGCAAAATGTGGGTATGTGCCATATGTACTCGTAATATTTGGACGAACCTCTGACTACTCCTCTTAGAAATCCCCAAACAATGTTGAGTTGGTACTTTGTACTAAGAGGTCTGAGGGGCATCACTTCTCCTGGGGATACAAGTCGAGAAGCTGTTGCTGTATTCTTTAAGAATGCAAAGTGCGTTCCAAAACACACAACAGTCATCCGTATTAAATAATAAAATAAATATTATATCAGACATGCAAATTAGAAAATGATCATCTCGTGTAATATATTCACACGATAAGAGAAATAGTAATTTAAAGATAAAGGCTGTCTAAAAGTTTAACAAAATAACATTTCGGTTTATCTCCATGATTACTTTCAGACGAGAACGGTCAAAGATATCAGATTTGTAAAACCGCCGAGCGACGGCGGTCACGTGATCACGCGCCGGATAACGAACGTCGTGCCTTTTCTGAGGACGTCGTCTACTGCGCACTGAACATTGCTTGTGGATATTACTTTATTATTGACTTATATAGTTTATTTATTCTCGTTTTATGATTCCATATTGTATATGTACCAAGCAGCGTAGCTATATTTCGGTTTGAAGAGTGAGGTCGTCGGTGAAATTACAGGCACATGAGGCGTAATATCTGTATGCCTCACGTGCGTGACCAACCATTTTTGTTCCCTCATTGTTGTAAACTTGCTCAGAATAATAAGAATAATCAATTTATTGGTAAATACTCGTCATAGAGGTGCATTGTCTAAGAAGCTAAGGTAATGTTCACTAAATAACAATTAATCACTTAATAACACTCAGGTGGAACGCTGGTCTCAGTCATTGTGCATTTGGTTTTCCGAGGATTGTGGCACCATGACCCTCGGACACAGGGATTCTTAATGTACCGTCACAATCTACAAGCCTAATTTGTAACTTCTAAGCTGTGCCGGAGGCCGGTTCGATCCCCTCCGAATGAAAACACTTGTGTGATGAACATAGAAGTATGTTTGTTCTCTGTCTGGGCGTAATATACAAGCCCATAGTAGTTCAAGTCTCGGCTTAGTTTGGGGCGAGATAGTATTGTGTGGAATGTCCACCAATATTTATTTAATTATATAATACTAGCTGGTGCCCGCGACTTCGTCTGCGCAGGATTAGTATTTCGAGTAGCTTATATTAGCGTGGCGTAGTACATAATATGTGTAACTCTAGCGGTTTTGGCAGCGCACGCCAGAATAGATGGTAGATTTTTTCCTACTTACTTGACACTTATCCTCATATTTTGGACAATTCACACAATATCTTTATAAATTGTAGCCTATTTGTCTTCTGATGTATTAGCTATATTATTGTAAAGTTTCATTAAAATCTATTCAGTAGTTTTTACGTTAAAGAGTAACAAACATCCATCCATCCATCCATCCAACCATACTTACAAACTTTCGCGTTTATAATATTAGTAGGATATAGTAGGATGTCCATGTGGCGTGGATACTTATACATTATTTCACTTCACAATGTTATCATAGTTTGAGGTCAAACCCATTCACTCTGTTTGACCTCGCTCTTATAAAGGAATTACCTGTACACTGTAAGTAACCAACCAGGTCTTTCAAAGCTATTCTTATGTAAACAGCGTAAAACCTCTCTACCCACGCACATGTGTGGAATGTAACAATTTAAAAGGGAACATATCACATGACAAATTCGACAATGCTATTTCATATCAAGGTATAATGCCATTGAACTTAAACCTTGTTAAAAAACGCATTGTAAAACTGAAAAACTGAATCAGCCCACGACTTTGATCCCCAGGCACGGTAGATATCCCCTGAAATCTCTTAGTTCCAAGGACTAAAATAAGATTATTTGATATCTAAGGGGGGTAGTCAAAGGTACGTCCAAATATTACATTTAGCACATGCGTAGATACATTTTGCAGAAGTTGGTACTCCAAACGCGACAGGTTGTAAACCTATCGCCGATGTTAGAATGCTAACTGGTTTCCTGACGATGTTTTCCTTCACCGATTGCGAGCACTGGCATTGACGATTGGACGCACTGTACTGTGTGAAACAAAGTTTAACGGTAAGTTTATGATTCAGGTTTGTCTAAACATTACCTACTCCTATGGCAAGTTTAAATTCTTCAGTTTTATCTCGGTTTTATTAGAGCGTTATGTTGTGTGGCAACCGTAGACGTTTTATGGCGATATAAAACGAACAACACGTACGGAGTTATATGAGTTACTTCTGTTTGATGTGCTGCCGACTTTCGTGCTTGTGTGGGTGCACCTGCCTCTGACCACAGCACTCGGCGTGACAGGCGCGCCAGTCGCCACTGATGACCACTCAGATGATTAAATCAGCTGCTGCTGGTAAATACGTAGTTGTATATTTGTAGTCACATTATTGTTATTCAAATTCAAAGCTTGACTTGATATACAACGTGTTGATGAAGTTATGTAGGAAAACAAAGAGCGTGTATTTAGACCAAGCACTGGAATACTTTGACGTGTGCAACGGTTGGATACATCGTTTTCGAAATTCCCATAGAAAAGTAAAATTAATATTTTCTCAGAAATTTGCAACAGCCCTTTCTGTGTACGTGTCAAGGTCACACGCACGCGCGCTTCTATCTAGGAAAGAAAAAAACAACGACACTTGGTCGAGAACTTACCAAATTGATTAGGAAATTATTGTCATAAACAAAAAAAAACTTCTTTTATAATCATTGTTCTATTTTCTTATACCATAATGTTACTTTTTCAACTTAGTTATATTCAATGCATGTAGTGTTTACCTATAATTAGTTGTGCAATTAGCTCTGAATAGTACATGTACGTACGTAGATGTAAGTTTAATTATATTCATTTGTATTGTTATAACAGCTGTTCAACCGAATAAATAAATAAATAAATATAAAAGGAACACCAAATTGATAAAAATTGGGAAGCATGCGTGTAGTGTTACTTAGTACTAGTACCTACATTATTTTCTATGAAAAATATTGTTAAATCCTCTAGCCTGGCGGAATTATACTTATTGTCAGGTATTTAGACGGATCCTCATCCTCGAAGTGAAGTCTAGAATTTTATACATTTATGTAAAACACAATATTATCTACAAGATAAACTATATTTTTGCTTGTAAATTAGATCTAATTTTAAATTTGAAGAATCTCACTTCGAGTGACCAACCAAACTCACTCAGTCCCTCCACGCTGAGATTGAGTGTCGCGTCGGTGGCGGCGCGAGCTTATTATGTAACCGCAGCGACACACTCACTCGGTTATTTGCACATTCCGCTGATTTGTGAGGGTCGCCCTGAGGGTGAGGTGCGTGCGACAATCGCAACTCGGGCCGCAGCTGCGCCTCACGCTTTATAACACAAAAATGCTTTGTTTCCTAATAACAGGACATTCGGGCTTATGTTCGAATGAATTATTTCATCCTGTTTGTATGTTATAACACTGGTTGTTTCTTATTCTAATATCTAGAAAATGGTATGTTAAGTTAAATCAAAAGTGTTCAAAACTGGTTCACTTCCTTAGTTTCCTTAGATTAATTTAACTAGTGGTTCGCCCCGAACTGAGATTTCGTGATGTCCGCTCCAGTCTTAGATTGATACCAAACACGATATTTGGCCTCTGACTACCCCCTAACCTACTTGGGGTAACCAATTGTATCTCAAAAACTATACATACGTCCTAGAGTAAAAATAAAAATGATATTGGGACGTATAAACCAAACCCCTTCATATGAGACCTCACTTGGTATATTTGTGTAACTAACAATTTTTATTGCTCCATTTGAAAACCTCATTATCTCAATAACCCCTTGTCCGATTAAATTCATATACCCATATAAATTCATATACATTTCTCAAGTACAACTTATCGATCTACCAAGTTTCGTGCAGATCGGATCAAAGGGTCCGAAAATTAAAGTAGGTGGTAGTCAGAGGCAAGTCCAAACATTGTGTTTGGACTTGTTTCTGACTACCGCTTACTATCTAAGTCTGGTAACCAAGTTTCAACTGAATTGGCCTATTTATTGAAGAGTTCCGTTGAACAGACCTTGATTTATTTCAAGAAAAAAATAATGTGTTTCATATCACATGTAACTTGATTTTATTGTGTAACTTTTTTTATTATTGCTGCCTTATAAACCTCAAATTTTAATAACTTGTCATCCGATTTAACTCATATACTACCAGTAAATTTCTCAAGTACAAGCTATCGACTTACCAAGTTTCAAGCAGATCGGATCAACAGTTCTAAAGTTATGGCCAGACAAACATACATACATACATAAAATGCCAAATCGCCTAAGTTACCTGTAAGATTTTCGTTCGCTTCGCTCACTCAATCAATTAAAAAAACTTAAAAGAAATTGTCTGTCAAATGACACAAGAATAACAGGCAAGAAACTTTCAGCTTGGTTTCTTAGTTGTTTTTGTATGTAAAAATAGAAACAGCCTCACGACTTAAATCCCCAGGCGCGGTAGCTGTCTCCTTAGACCTCTTAGTACCGAGTACTCAACATTCTCTCTCTCTTGTCGTGTCACTAGTTTCTTTCGAAACAGTGTGGTGAAAGGATTTTAAGTGCGCATCAAATAGGCTCCTTTCGAGTACTTGACACATGTTATAAAACTTTTTAGGTTCTACGACATGCCGGATTCCTCACGATGTTTTCCTTCACCGTTTGAGAGTACAGGCATTGTGCACATACATTTTTGAACAGAAAAACTCATTGGTGCACGGCCGGTTTCGAACCCACGACCTTAGGATCGGAAGGCGGGGTCGCTACCACTAGACCACCAGTGCAACATTATCTGAGGCTGTCTCATTTACCTACATTATATTTCTAAGATGTGTAAATACTCCTGATTATAAGACACGTTACGTGACGGTCGCTACATTTCTAATGGAGCTGAGTTGACAACACACATAGATTTAACTAAAACTAGTATCAAGAGCTTAATTGTTTGGGGATTTCTATCCAGCATCTCTCGATCCCTGGTGTCTGAGTCACCCTGTATAAATACAGTGTCCACTTGTTTCGGTAAGATACGTGTGTTTACTATCTGTTGTACCTACAGAGGTCGGATGTCTGTTTGCGCTGAACGCGCGCGATACCAAACTTGCGGTAAACATGCCGAATCCAGGGATTATACGGAGACGTCACAACATCTACTAATTAATGCAACACGACCGATTATATTACCTCGCCCGAGGCAGGAAAATAGAACTGGTATTACATAATGAGTGATCAGCGCTGGTCGCGGAGTGTTTAGATCGCCCAAACGAATGACTGGTTTATCCAGTCAGTCTAAAGTGTCCTTCTAAGCACATCAAGTTGTGTGCTTAGTAGAAATCACCTATCAAAATGATCACCGAGCAGAACGTTCCTTAACCAAGCAACCTACGTCAGCAGTGCTTCTTACAAGAAATAAACATTTGTTTGAAGTTACGCAGGACACGACGCTATTTACGGGCACCATTTAAAGAGGGATCCATATGTTATCTAGCAGAGGATCGTTCCTCCATCGCAGTAAAAGCCTAGAGTCGGTAATTTGCGTGTGATGAGTCGAATAAGTGTAGTCACGTGTGTGCCGTAACTCAGCGCACGTGAGCTTTCAGCGGCGCACAAATCATTCCATATTTCATCCAGGGGTCACATGTCTCCGCGGAGCTGTCAGAGTGCAGCTCGTGTAGCGAGGACCCTCGTACTCCACATCACACGATTTGGCTGATTCATCGGCCTGACTGAAATCACTGCCCTTATCTACTTATAGTGAGAAGGGAGAATGAATTGGCTTCTCATGCAACGTAGATGTTCTTTTAGACCTTTTGGTCTTCTTCTTCTTGTCGTGTCACTAGAAACAGTGTGATGAAAGGATTTAAAGTACGCCTCAAGGAAGCTCCTTTCGAGCAATACCTTTTGGGTCCTTATGAGGTCTTTAGGAATGTATAAATCCGTCGAAAAAATATAATCATTTCATTCTAAACAAAACAGTCTAAATGACTTGCAATACACAAGTTACAAAAGTTTATTTTATATCGGATAACATTTCTATACGGAATAAATTTAAGTGATTCGCCAAGATAAAAGTGTTTATCTTTGACGTGCGCGTTACAATAGACAGTCTCATGACGATTGTAGCATAAGTATTCTCCTTGACAGTATGTAGGTACTATAACCCCAAATAAAGTCATTTTCGTCGGAGGTTCCCCGAAGTGACCAACAAGCCGAGACAATCCACTTGAAGGCCCTCCGCCTCCTCGTCACAATACTTTTTGCCGAATTCCTCCCCCATGAATACGTATTCTTTGTTCTAATGTCCTTCTGCGCCGGAGGATATATTTTTCGTATTGTTTGACTTACTTAGACACGTTGTCTTTGTCGGCCCCTTGAGCCTTGAGACAATGGATCGGCGCGCCTTCAGCACGAGACTTGACGCTATGGAGCTGCTAGCGAGACTCATCAAAGTGATCCTTGTCAATCAACTGAATATATACCTTTTGACTTTGAACCACGAGGTGCTTATCTCGAGCTAATATATTAGAAGGCCCCGAGCCTTGGTATGGTGGCCTCTACATGGTATCCCGTTCATACTAGGCCAAGAGGTCAATGCTCTAGTGTGGAACGTAAATATCGAAACAAATCCACAGTTACATAGAATATTTTAACAAACATTGTCGCACGTGACAAATTTAGGAAGCAATCAAAAACGTTTCTTTCGAATGTTAGAACTGTTTGAAAATAGCGAGAATAAAATAATTTCACTATCAAACCAATGTCAAGTCTTGACACAACATGGCGACATCCTGTACGCGCGCGCCCGCAGTCCGTCTTGTGTCTGTGACACATTATTTTGTGTGATTGTGGCGAAAGTTCAAATACATAAGGCGACCTTTGCAAAGTGTGTACCTTGCGAAGAACTCATTATGTATTCGAAAACGTTGTTAAATAGTGCTGTGGGTGCGGTTTTTGCGAGAGATTGCGGAATGCCAGAGGTTATTACAGCGTGATATTGTGTTTGTTTGTGAGTGCGAGACAAAGCGCGCGGGGCCTTTACACACTCACAGCTTTTAATTGGTAGTTCGGATGTTTCTATTATGGAGGAGAAGCGGGGGAGGGGATGAGGTAGACTCGAAAAATACCTACGCCAGTCGTGAAAATAAATTAAAGAAGAGATTAATTAGCTACCTACGTACTTATTTTATGACTATTTTTGGTCCTTAATTTGCTGTGTCAAAAATTAAGCTGGTAAGCAGCTTCAAGCGCGATAGTGAAAAAAACGCTCTCGTAGTAACGTAAAAAATGCTCTGCATGGCAGCTTTGTGTCGCACGCCATTTTACATCTATTTTTAACGAAGAAATTTTATCTGCCTTTTAAAATATTGCATAGTTAAATTTGAGTTCAGTCCAGTTAGCTCTAAATTTCAGTAGAAAGTGCGGCGATTCTCATTTCTTACACGCTCCTTACATATGAGAAGCTAAACTAAAATGTTAAAACTCTTCCGAGCGAGGAATAAAGCCACAAACGGTTTATAATATCCCATCTACCGCCATTCCCCGGAATAGCTTTCTCCAGCTTTTTATTTGAGTATTGTCTATGTTTATTTCGAGATACGGCCATTATACGGCAAACACAGTGCACCGACAACCGAGGCAGTGTGCGGTCGACTGAATTGTTATTCTGAACTGCTTTCGTAATCGGTTGAGTGTTGCTAGTCGGCATCTGTGCGACCGCGCGCTGCTTCCCGTGCGTAATGCTCCCCACGCGATTACTCGCGCTCATTTTGAACGATAGTGCCAAAAAGCACAGACGTAAAGAGCGCACTTACATATACTTACGCGCATTCGTTTTCAGCTGTACAAAAATTGCAGCTAAGTTTTGATTTGCAGAAATACTACAATGCAGAGCTGACCTTTGTCAGGTTGACTGTCGTTGATTTGGCGCCTTGCTTCTGCGACTTTTGACAGTATTTGTGACGACATTTTCGTTCACTGATACGAAGGCCAAGCCAATGTTACCAACTTGCATCCACGGAGGTACAGGTGCTAGTATTTTTTTAGGTACCTACCGAGTACTGTCGTCCTGCCATCAACTTAAATAGCAGATCAGCATCGTAGATGCATCCGATATTGCTCCCAGAGTTGGATACTACAGATCGTTAGTATGTAACAATGATCAGAGCCAAAAGTGCCAGGGACGAAACGTTCCTAAAACAGAATCATTATGATAGACTACTCCGAGTACAAACCGTCTACGTGTCATAATATGTAATGCCCAAATGGCGCTATTGTCAAAACGTCTAAAGGGCAACACGCGCGACGAATTATGCTTACATAATAGGTATGAATAATGATACGTCATTAAAATTTAATAATAACCTTCGTCGTGTGAGGAATCTTTGTGCTGTTTATGTAAGCAATTAAACATATTACTTACAAACAATTTATTTATTTGAAAAACGATACTGAAGTAAAACCTTTGCAAGAACATTGTAAAACATTTCGTCTAGAATGGTATGCCCATCGAGGATCAACGGGGAATGTGAAAAATGGCAAATACGTATGAAATGTTTCCATGACACCGCGTCACTACCAATATACGACATATATTTGACAGACTATTATACATACAAATAGGTATATACGAGATGAATTCTCTGTTTTCTTGAACACTGCTCTATTTGATTTTGTAGATGAGAGAATTGAGAAAGTTGCGTAACAGGCACTCAGTTATAGCTCTTCCTTTGTCAACAACTCAGACAAAGTGAAGGATCATAAACAGTTTTATACAAAGTAAGTGAGACATACAACTTCAGCGAGTCGAGAATAACTGAAAAGGATTCAAAAGCTTGATCTACACTGTAGTGTATAACAATAAACTATGCGCGCCGACTGGATAGGCGGGGAGCAATCGTACGCACCACGGTCGGGGCACTCGATTCCAGCCAGCCGAACCAGGCGGGCGTTAGCGTTACAATAATTAAAAGTGTTTTATTTGGTACCCAAGCAACCTGTATAGTACAAGTGGCGACCCTGCCAGTGGTTAAAACCATTACAGTAAGTACCAAAAAATACAAAAAAAAAGAAGTGTAAAAAGATTAAATGAAAAGTGTAAATGAGTCGGTTTTGTTCTGCAAACGAACGCTAGCTAATGCATTTTTATAGAACTTACGTACCTAGTTACGAAACACCTGAGTTGGCTGGCAGGTAGTAACCTTTTTTTCGGCTGGGTTAACTTTCATAACATTCGTTTATGAAGTAAGATAAAACAACATCAATTTATGTACAAGTAGCAAGTACTACCCACTTGTTCGGGTAAAATATTTAACAAAATTTAAATCAATACGCTACCCACTTTTTGATGTTCGTACTTTGTGGGACAATGCTGGTTTTTATCACGGATTGTACCTACAAACAGGTTTGTCGCCGTTGCGTTTGCAGAAATTAAACTTTAGTACTCACATACAAAAAACAGTGTTACATCAAGTTAATTGTTGACAAATAGATAAATACTCTATACTATTATACCAGTTAAGTACAGAAATACTCAGATATATTCTGTTTATTGGGAAAAAAATGTATAGCACAAGTAGATAACTACCTACATTAATACACTGAGTAAAATGTGTGAATAATAAGTGAGCAAATTTACTTTTGCTCAATTGCGTAGTTCTAGAAAGTACTGTTTGTGCCTATTTTAATGTCGAGAACTAAGAACTTATAAGGTTCCACTGGAGACGTAGCTTGATATATCAAACTATACCTGTAAAATTGCTGTTACAATTGATAGTTTGACAAAATGTTGAACGGTATCAGAATAAAGAGGTAGTTTCGAGAAATCTAAACGTTACCTAAATGTTGTTACAATTGATAGTTTGACAAAATGTTGAACGGTATCAGAATCAAGAGGTAGTTTGGAGAAATCTGAACGGTACCTAAATGTTGTTACAATTGATAGTTTAACAAAATGTTAAACGGTATCAGAATCAAGAGGTAGTTTGGAGAAATCTGAACGGTACCTAAATATTGTTACAATTGATAGTTTGTCAAAATTTTGAACGGTATCAGAATTATGTTTTCAAGAGATAGTTTGGAGAAATCTGAACGGTACTTAAAAGTTGTTACAACAGATGATAGTTTAAGAAAACGTTGTATAGTAACTGAATTAAAAAGTTTAAAGAGTAGTTTGGAAAAATCTGAACGGTACCTAAACGTTGTTACAAAATGACAGTTTCAGAATATGGTGAATAGTATCTGAATTATTTATTTTAAAGGTTAGTTTGGAAAATCCGAACGGTACCTAAAGTTATTACAATATGACAGTTTGAGGATACGTTGAAAAGCATCAGAATTATGTTTTCTAAACGATAGTTTGGTTAAATCTGAATAGTACCTAAAAAGGGAATTACTATATTTATTAGTAGCCCAAACAGAAATGAAATATTAAATAATATAAATATTGGTGGACATTCCACACAGTTCTATCACTAAATTATGACAGAAAATGAACATGTATAAAAAACCCCCATTAGAGCCTTTACGTACTTCTCTCAATTATAGTCTAGATTGTTGGGGTAAGTCAGCTTTAGAAGTTGGAAGAAATGTAAATGATCTGTATCTGATCGGAATGTACATTACTGATTTAGCGGACAACGATGATTTGGCATGGGTGGAATCACAGTACAATAAACTCGGTACATATACCTACCTCATAATATTTGCGGGTACGCACATAACAGCTGAGTCGGGAATTGCAATACCTAACCAAGCTAGACGAGTATTTTTCAAGAGAGACATTTTGCAATGTATTTTAATATACTATTATGGGGATGAAAATAAATAAATAATAATAATAGACATTCAAGATTAAATGGTTACCTAAATTAAATTAGTCCAACAAAACTTGCATCATTTATTTAATTTGTTAAGATGTTTTTATTTATTTCAATTGTCTTCTTTCTGGAGTTAGACAAAGATAAAGATTTATTAATTGCTTATTTTATAAATGATTATTCTTTTGTGAACCAGTAACGGAATGGTTATTGAAAGTGATAAGATACTTCATTATTATGGTATTTAGTAACCACATAAAAAAACGGTAGGAACAAAGCCGTGACTTTGTTGCCTGTTTTTCTAGGCTTTGCGTGGAATTGACGTACTGACTGGATTCACATAGCTTTCAAAGTAATCCTTATGATCGAATTAAATAAATACTTTTCGATAAGTATTGAGTTTGACATGAAAAAAACATGCTACCTGTGCTAATGAAAAAACCGATCATAATAATATATTATGGTGGTTTTAATATAATACCTCATACGAGTATGAGATTGTAACATTGTGTTGTACACCAAAGCCATCTGTTTGGATTTAACAGAGGTCAATAAACGACTGTTGGTATGTCGGTAATATGTTGGTATATGATCTTTGAACACTACAAAAAGAATTGGGAATTAATGCGATTTGTCGTTAGTGTCTAGTGATTTGTCGTTGGTTAGTGACACTAAAACGTTTTAGCATCCTAAACCAGACCATTGACCTAAGATACAGTTTTACTAAACGAATAGAGTCCTAACAGTTGATGGCAGTGAGATATCGTCTGGGTCAATTATTCACATAATAGTGGTGCCACAGTGTATGACATCATGTCCTTTCATAAGCATATAGTTAATGACAGACAGAGTAAAGACCAATTTTGTTTATTTCTGCCACCGGGCAGCGTTGCTGTGTTCTAGTTTGAGTAGTGTGGCTGTCGGTGGAATTGCAGGCACCGATGGGTTACATCTGTATGCCTCAAGTTGATGATCAAGTTGTTAGTGCATGGTAGGACGTGTTCCTATCGTGCGTGGCTTGCGAGGCAGTGCTTTGTTATGGGTAATGGTTCAATGGTTCCCACTTGAAAGCACATGGGCCGTCTGCTTGTCTGGTCTCAAGGAAAAAAAAATACTTAACTGGCTCACCCGTTATTTGCTAATGATTTTGTGAATGTTAAGAAAACGAATTGAATTAAATTTACCTTGCAAAACGTGGTTCTACAACTAACCAATACTATATTAAATGGGGAGTCAGTAAACCTTGCTGATTCTTATATTTTCCTTGGACTTAAAGTTGATGCAATATTGCATATTATAAAATGGAACTTCGTTACTCTCTTAAAAGAGTGGTTTAATGCAAATACATCTTAGCTTAGCGCAAAGCTTTACGGAAAATATTGATGTCTGTAATATTAACAATAGAAACATAAATAAAAATTGAATTATACATATAAATTTATTTTAAATTCACATTTTCGGAAAAACTAAAAGATATTATAGCTATTAGATATTACTAGATAGAGAAATTGTTCGTCTAAGATACTCAAAGTAAAAGTAAAAAAAAAAATACGAAAATGTCACATATTAACAAAAAAAAGAAAGGGGCGGCATCCAAAAAATTTAGTACCAACTACGATTGTGGAGAGTTTGATGCAGGTTTTCCATGAACTTATAGGTTTAAGAGGGCCCTTCCCGGTCCTAGTATCGTCAATGTGAGCGTGATTAAACAGCTTGTTGTTTCATCCAGCTCAATGATAGAAAAAGAGGCAAAGGCTTGTTCCAGGAAATACGTGTTTTTCAAAACCTAGATATAGTGCACAAGATACCATTTAGCGTTTGTATGAAAAGTAAGACGGGTTGGCCGCTCTTAACTGAACGATTTACTTTTAGGTGTGCTATTTTTTCACTAGCAATATCAAACATTACCTTTGCCTTCACGAGTCTCTTGTCAGCTGTGCAAACTCAGAACGGAAAAAGCTTGACCAGACCGATAGAACTATGCCACTACCAAGAGTATGCTGACATTTCGTTTTGACGTCATTAGGTACGCCAATTTTAGGACAAAATACCCCACACATGCAGTTGCAGTTCTTGATCCAAAGGACACGGATGCGAAATATAATGTGAATATAATGTTATATACAGAAGGTGTGCTACAGAAAGCTAAAATTGGAATCGGTGAAAAAGTATATATAAAAATATGATAAAAGACAAAGTTGACATATACATTTAATAATGTACCACACGGCATCAACAAGAAGTGAAAAGCTGTTGTAGTAGAAAATGAAAGAGGCGGTCAGGTCTAATCTAGTTAAAAAAGGTAGAAAGGTAAAGAAAAGTATAAGGTCTGAAGAAAATGGAAGGACTGTTTGGGTGAAAATGATACAAGTAGATATATAGATGGATAGATTTATTTATAGTTTCATGGTTATGAGATGCGACCCGCTACAATATTGTAATAGCCTTTCGGCTACTATATCCTGAAATTAAATGAGGTTTAAGCTTATGCCATTGGGCTATTAGTAACTTGTAACTTAGTATGTCGTTATCACTGTCACTAATAGTTAAAAACTAAGTGAATTGTATCAAGATATCTTTATGCTAGTACAACTGCTGATGAATATTGTTTACTATGATTCTTTACTAACTACGATCTAGATGTGTTTTATAAAGTTAATATTACCTACTTAATAAGTTCCTAAATTAATATTTTGTTTTTGTAAAAGGTAGATGTAGTGTATAACAATAAACTATGCGCGCCGACTGGATAGGCGGGGAGCAATCGTACGCACCACGGTCGGGGCACTCGATTCCAGCCAGCCGAACCAGGCGGGCGTTAGCGTTACAATAATTAAAAGTGTTTTATTTGGTACCCAAGCAACCTGTATAGTACATACACAATCCAGTGTTTATTTTTCTTAGTTGTTTCTTGAACAATCATTGCGAGTGTTCCTGAATACCCAACCAAGGGTTGGTTTTTAGTAAAACTAATTCGTTGATGCCATATTATAAAATACTAGGTATATTATAATAATGTATGTTGTGTAGATGTTGGATACAGATATAAATTCTTTATTAGTAAATTTAGAGTTTACAATTGAAAGATACAAATGTTGTTGAGATCGTTTATATTAAAAATTTTGAACAAGTAGGTACCGCTGACTTCACCCAGGTGTGACCGCAGCACCTGCCTACAGCCCGCAAACCCCGTTCAAAGTGAATCCCTGATTTCACACGTCAGCGCCTTCTGGCGTTTAAAAATAAAATCTATTTTGCCGCTAGGAATTTAAACCGTCGTTTGGGCTCGGAATGCAAACAAAATTGAAAATTGCCGGCGGAAAGTAAAATGGCGAGAGGTGTTAGGCGAGGCGAGGCGGGTCCTTCGGCGAATTCTGCGATTTCACATCTACTGGGCTCGCTCAGATATTGGTAAGTTGGGTCAACAGCTTTACTGATGATGAAAAAGAACGAGTATACCGAGTAGCATTTTGAAAGCTCATCGACACTATCTGTGCCATCTATTACAAATATAATATAATATAATATCTGCTCATTTCGTAAAAAGTTGAAGCTATCGCTTCGTGTTTCTACGAAATAAGTACTAATGTGGAAATTGGAATGCAATTACAACTAGGTAAATAAAATGGTTTCAAAGGTCTTGGAATTCAAAATTTAGAAAAACTTGAGCGAAAGAGTAGGAAACATAACGAACCACGAACCAGTGACACAGATAATAAAATAAATAAAACGGCTTCAGGCACAATAAAATGAATTTAAAAACCGTCCGAATGCAAATACGAATATAAATATGCAGGTAGTTTCTTACTTCTTATAGTGGTTCTTGGCAGGAATAAAGTAGGTTAGTTCCACCATTTGCATTAATTAAAACATGTTTTTTTATTATTTATTTTGAATTGCTTGAACAAGACGACTAAAGTTAAAGGGCAAAAGAGTGAATAAATAAAATTGAACTAGTTCATATGCTAGATGGACTTATATCGACCTTGATAGCAAACTTACATTATCAAATAAATGCAAACAAAATTCTAGAGTTTTAAATCAGGTTATGATTTTCCAGGCTCTTAAGCCTCCTAGCACTACCGTTGCCTGTATACATATTGCACAACGCCATCCCACCAGCGCACAAATCTCAAGAGTTCGGCCATAAGCGACGCGACGCGACGCTCCGAAAGTTGTTCAGGAGAAAAGCCAATAATCTCTCGAACTGCGCCGGCATCGGCTGTGTGCACTCGTGCATCGGATCGTCCACAGGGAACTCGAGAAAAACGTTTACGACGTTACAACTTTAAACGACCCGTTTACTGTCTCATAAATGATTTCAACACCATTAATTTTGTAAACTCAAAGTTTGAATAAGTAAGTGACCAATTTGAGATCACTTACATTCCCCTTGCGTTATTCGACTCAATTGTGGAGGTCAATAATCTTCCTTCAACATTGTAATTCTACAATCGTCTAAAACACTGGTTATCATTTTTCAGAATTAAGATATTGTTTAACCAGTTAAACGACTTTTTTTGATTGAGTGAGCGAAGCGAATGAAAATCTCTAAGCTAACTAGGGCGATTTGGCATTTTATGTATGTACCTATGTATGTTTGTCTGGCCATAACTTTAGAACTGTTGATCCGATCTGCATGAAATTTGGTAAGTCGATAGATTGTACTTGAGAAATTTACGTTTGAATTTAAGTATATGAGTTAAATCGGATGACGAGTTATTAATATATGGGGTTTTTTAAGGGGCGAAAAATAAAAAAAGTTACACAAAAATATCAAGTTACATGTCATATAAAAGTGCTTTATTTGGTCATTCCAAAAACATTTTTTTTAGGACACTGGGGATTTGAGATACTACAAAAAAGTAAAATTAATATAACCAACGATCCAAGAGCTCCCATTTCTAAGAGTTTCGTTGATATCAAGGTTTTTCTACTAGTCGGCGGTTCCTTTGCTTTTTCTTATGTTATTTCTTAAATAAATTAAGAAGGTACTCAGTTCTCATAAAATGGTGATAGCGACCTGGTCTGATGATGGAGTCAAAGTCTGTTTAACGGAACTCTTCAATAAATAGGCCTATTTCGTTGAAAGTTGTTTACTATACTTGGTTAGTATAGTAAACAAACTTTGGTGGTAGCCAGAAGCAAGTCCAAAGTCAATATTTGGACTTACCTCTGCCTACTTTAATTTTTGGACCCTTTGATCAAAGCTGCACGAAATTTGGTAGGTCGATAGGTTGTACTTGAGAAATTTATATGAATTTTTATGGGTATATGAATTTAATCGGACAAGGGGTTATTGATACATAATATGGCAGGAGTGGCCAACTTGATGAGACATAAGATCTACTGTTTACTAACGAAACCCTGTGCGATCTACCACTTACATAATTCTTGGAATCATAAATGAAACAGCATAGTTTAGTGTTTAGTACACAATCATGTAGTATTTTTTATTGAACAGTCTTAGGAGTTCCTTTTCATATCACATGTGAGATTGTTTCCTTAAATTTACTTAATACTTTGAATGGAAGTCTGAGTTAATGATGTTTAATCAACATATTATTATATAGGTCCTATCTATATATTAGTGTGAGCATTGCGTCGCAGCATCTTCCACTAGTTTAGCATAATCAGGTTTGTAGTTGGAAATTGCCAACCTTAAAGAATCCAATGTGAGCGTCTGTCAAGCGAGAACGGTGTTTATTTTTTGTTTATTTTAAGTAGGAAAATGCTGACTCACATAAATATGTTGAACCAAAACACGAATAAAGTTGTTCAACACATTTCTTCAAATTTGGATATTTTTCGTTGGAAACAAATGCCCAGAAATCTTGACCTGAGGATGACCTTACTTTTAGAAATATTTCGCAGCGCAGAGTAATAATTTCGTTTTGTAACATCATGTGCTCCATTTGAAATGTATCTGCAAATTTTGTAGCCAATTCATTGATATCACTATGATCAATGGAATCATTAAACGGATAACTGATGAATAGAACCAACTTCTCAATTTTTTTGAAATCACTAAAGCGAATTTCGAAGTCTGCTATCACTGCCCTAATTTCTGTCGTGTACTACTCAGAAATGAAATTGTAGGTAGGATGTTTTTCCATATGATCCTTGATGTTTACTAATTGTTCAAATTTTTTCGTCTCCATGTCAACTATCATAGACGCTGTTTGACTTTGAAATGCTGCAACAGAACTCATTATTTCTGTTAATGTGTTATTTTTGCCTTGTAGACTCAGATTTAATGTACTCAGTTTTCCAGTAAAATCGGCCAAGAAAGCTAAATCGCATTGCCAGTCTAAATCACGCAATTGCCGATAATCATCACCCCTTTCATTAAGAAATTTTATTACTTCGTCCAATAGATCTCGAAATCTTTGCAAAAACTTGCTTCGACTCAACCACCTTACGTCGGTGTGCAATGCCAATTGTTGTTCCTTCTCATCTAATTGCTGTTTAAAGAGCCGCCTTTGAAGGGTTTATCCCTTTATGGAATTTACAATTTGAAAGAAATATCCATCACATGTTTCGTGTTTTATCTCTTACTAGCCAGTTGTTGATGAATTATGCAGTGGTAGCTAATGAAATCTGGAAAATCGTCGTCTTTCGTCGGTGTAGTAGTTATTTACGTTGCGCAACCTCGTCTACTTATTTATAATTTTTGCCTTGCTACGATCGACTGGACATAAAGTCGCGATCGACCGGTCGATCGCGATCGACCGGTTGGCCACCGCTGATATATGGGGTTTTCAAAGGGAGCAAATAGTATATTATGCAATTAGTGAATAAAGGACGGATTTAAAGAGAGGGCCATAGATGAATCACGAGTGATTCATGGTAATTAGATAACGAGCGTAGCGAGTGTTTCAAGTGTTAGAATCCTGAACGACGCGAGTGATTCATGGCCCTCGATATAAATTTTATATCGAGGGCCATGAATCACTCGCCGTTTTATTCAAGAGTTGCATACTATACTTTATACCATCATTACGAGAAAAATAAAGATTTAAGCGAAAATAGATATTAAATGACGAAAAAAGAATAGTTAAATGAATTAAAATATTTTTTATTCTAATGTCGACCAATCAAATCCCGAGGAGTTATTTGCCCAAGGAGTTTGTTTGTCGAGTATTCTTAGCACAAGGAATTTGTATCGAGTCTTTTTTGCGCGAGGAGGTTGTATAGCATTGAGATGGAGGACGAATGTATTGGTGTGTTCTAAATTCAAACACCAAAACAGTGATTAAAAGGGCTTTTTATTCACTGTTTTCAGTGAATAAAATAAGCTTTTAAGAGGGGGAATGATATAAAAAAAGTTGTTACACAAATATGCCAAGTGAGGTATTGTATGAAAGGGTTTGGTTTGCACATCCCAATACCATTTATATTTTTATTCTAGATGTATGATTTTTGTGATACAATTGGTTACCCCAAGTAAGTTAGGGGGTAGTCAGAGGCCAAATATAGTGTATGGTATCAATGTAAGGAGCGGACATCACGAAATCTCCGTTCGGAGCGAACCACTAGTATTATCCAAATAGCATTGGATATTGTAGGAGCACCACATTTCTCACTGTGTACATTATAGATGCTGCTCTGATATCGCTATAAATACCTGACTATAACCAGCGAAGCATAGAATTATTAATCAAAATATCGAAGACATCGGTAGGTACAGGTCGGCGGCCATCGACGCAAATGAAACCTTTTAGGTGAATGTTGCGGTGAGTCCCCGAAGGATGGCTATTGCCTATATTTAGGGCGAGGATATGGTGCTTCGTGGAGCGGATCTGGCAGTGAATTACGAGCGGGAAAATAGGCACACTGAATATCTAATAGTGATTTGATCACACATTTTGTGCCTTGCATCTAAAACTGGGAATGAAAGACATAAATATTTAAAGGACTGTTATTTTTATCAAATAGTATTCACAACTTTAGCCGTATTTACTATACGACTTATTTACTTTCATGAGTTTGCCATAGCCTCATAACAGAATAAAATTAATTAAAATCAGTTTTTATCAAGGAAAATGATTATGTACCACAAAAGCTACCATAATCAACAATCAACACTTTGCTCATACCAAACTTTATCTAGGATAGCTTCGTACCTATCACTTCTTGTCGTGTGCAGTTTATACGAGTATGTATAAAATATGCTTCCTTTTTTCACTTCTTTCTTTCCATTGATAAAAAGTGTGACGTGTGGCTTTAAATTGATTTAATAGTAACATGCAGTGGGCAGCTCGCTTCCGTACGTACGCACCCGCGGCCGCCTCGCCCCAGGTGCCACATCGCAGGAAATGAAATTCCAGCCGCCTCGATCCGACCGCTGTCAGCCACCTACTTACTGTGACATTCACTGGAAACTATCATTTATGCCTCTGAGAACGGAGAGCTTAGATTCCTGGAACTAAACCGTGAAATTATTGAATTTGACGGACATTGTAAAATTAGTATATCCAAGAACAGCATCAAAGTTGTTAAGTATGAGTAAATTTAAAAAAGCAGGCATGGTATCCTCAATACTCTTAGTACCAAGTCCTAATTTTGCGGTTCTTTGAGAAGTTTTCGATGTTTAAGAAATGAAGTCAAAGGTGGCACATTACATAATTTGAAGTATTTAGTATTTCATATGTATATAACATATTGCGGTTGCAAGCGCCTCGCCACTGTAAGAGTACTAACTGATTTCCTCATGAGTTTATATTATAAGTAAATAAAAAGTGTAACAAAAAACAATTGTGTGATTATCTTTTGTACTCAGCCTAGGTCTGGGTTTTACTGCCAGATAGAAAAACAAAACCCTTCAAAAGTTTTTGTTCTTTTTTTATTTTTTCGCTGTAAAAGGCTACTTTTTTATGAAAATGAATATCGATAACCGTTTTAACACAATTAATGTAGGAATCATCAAAGTCCAAACCACAAAGTGTAGTATCCGCCATCGAACACAGTTCCACGCTTTTGCTTGTATTTTACCAGATTTAAAAATATTTTCAAATCGAAAAGTTACTTTACCTCTATACGACTTATAAAAGAGTATAATAATTTAAATAGTAACTAGCCCTCAGAATATTTATTCGTATTTACAACGTCAATATGCGTCACTAGCAGACCCTAAATTCCATTGAAAGGTCGCCTTCCGTTAAAAATGTAGGCAAATGGGTCGCGCGGGAGTTTTTCTGAATATTCACTCGAGCACCTGTGTGCACGATTTATGTCGTGCGCGCTGTTTGGATACTGGCCTTTTAGCCGCACAAATACTCGTAATAGATAGCTATGCCGTACCTACTCCAGGCATCCCACTTCCACTACCTCAGGCTTCGGTCAGGTTTTTCAGGTTCGGTTTTTCTCTTAGCATATTGTTTTGTAACTGATATTCTTGAAAGCGAGTGCAGGGTAAGATTCACTGCAAATAAGATTCACTGCCGCTCTCGAATCTTCTGAATTTTAAACGAAATATGATTTAAAACAATATTAGGGCAGGTCCGTCCCGTCGGAGCCGCCAGAGCCCCCGGGACAGATAAGCTGTCTTCGGATGCTCGAATTTATTCACATGAAAAATAGGAAGCGAGCGGATTCAGCAAAGTTATCCAGTTACCTCGGTGTTGGGATAGCGGCGGGATGCGGCTCGCGGCAACCAAATGTATTTTAAAAGTTTTCAGTTTATTTTGGAAGTTTGAAGTACGTACATCTTTGATTATAAATTGGTTGGAAGTTCGGACTGGGCTCTGTGGAAATCAACGGACTTGAGAAAACATACTTAGCTGTATTGTAGCATACTAACGATAATTTTAATTTCTATAATTATGGAGACTTATTATTAGCCTTTTGTTTTTTATATTACTATTGATTTATATGTATTTATGTGCTGTTAGTCTTCCTTAAACGAATAAATAAAGAATAATCCCTTTCCAAGTTGTCTCAACTCAAAAACATTTGCAAAATAGCATCTTCATTATCTTAAAAATGTAAAAAATTACATTAAAGTAGCTAAGCTGAACGAACATAAGGTTATATTTAAATCCAAGCTCATTATTTACTTTCTAATTTGAAATTCAATCCGCGCTTACATTCTCCCCATTTCGTAAGCCCACATTAAAATGAAGCCATAGCCATACATGTATATTTCTAGTGATGAAAACAAAGTCAACGCGTTAGTTTTTAGTAATAATTTATTTTACCACACTTAACTCTTAAAGAGTCATTCCTAAGCTTTTTTAAGTTTGGGGCTAGATAGTGATGTGTGGTATGTCTACCAATATTTATTTATTTTGTTAATAAATAAATAAATAATTATATAATAAATATTGGTGGGCATTCCACACAGCACTACCTCTAACTAAGCCAAAGCTTGTACTATGGGAACCAGATAGCTGATATAATACTTAAATACTTTTTTTTTTTTAAATACATACTTATAATATTATATAACACCCAGACAGAGAACAAACATCTATGTACATCACACAAATGTTTGTTCTCGGTGGGGATCGAATCCACGGCTTACGGCGAGAAGGCAGAGCTACTACCAACTGAGCTGTGAAGGCTGTTAATAAATAATTATTACTCAGCACAAACTGAACTTTATCGGTAGGTACTTCGAGATTAGCTGCGTTTTCGCTTAGTTTTTAGTTTAATAATAGCAAAGATAATTTTTTTATTTTTTTTCAAGTTTAATTTGAAACCTTTATGCTATTAGCTGTCATCGATGTTATTATGAACGATTCAGATGTGATTCAGATGAGCTCGACGTCAAATAATCAACCCTCCCCCCTCCTCCCCTCATCGGAATGGATCCGCATTCCATTGTGTTTGCTCGTTTCATTTATTAACGCGCTTTTCAAACGGTGTAATACGTTGAAGGATTATTTGTATTAAAATAGGCGAGAGATATTTGTTTGAGCTGTATTAAACATTGTTAAGTAAAAGCATTCACCGCGTTCACTGTACATCTTTTGTCGGCAGACCTCGACGACCTAGCTAGACCTAGATCGAGCCTAATCACGATTAGGCTCCAGGGCCTTTATCACGAATATAGTTTGACATTTCTGGCGTTATCATAACATCTGTATGTTGTTATTTTGTTGGAGTTAGGGATACGATACGTTTACGCGACTAACGTCAAATTCTTTCGTGATTAGGCCCCAGTTGGTAGTAGCTCTGCCTTCTGCGCTGCAGCCCGTGGGTTCGATCCTCTTCGAAAACAAACAATGGGTAATCCATAATGAACATGGATAAACATCCATGTTCATTATGGATTACCCATGAATACCATTAATTTATAACACCGAGAGAAAGAACAAACGTTCTTTGTCTCGGTGTTATAAATTATAAATATGTATTATGAAGGCCACAGACGATGAAGTGAAGTTGGCATTGTTATATTTAAACATTATACCTATAAAATTGTACCATTGACACGCAAGAGAGAGAGATGTCGTAATTAGAACTATCCTTTTAATGAGCTCTATGACAACTAACAACTATATCCTAATCTAGGCGATTGTGCCGAGGTGTGCGCTCACACCACAGTGCAGTGCAGACACTGTGGCTAGATGCTGGGCAGACCACTACCCTCTCAACCGTGAGCCTGATCCACAAGAAATACACGGTTAACACTTGCGGAGCTGTCTACCAGTGCTTTCTCACAGTGTTTTCCATCAACGATTGAGTTTTTCACGGGTCTGTCTTGATTTCAGCAAGAAGCTAAAATATATATATGTACGGTATATTCGTCACGATTCTGAGCTCAGAAGACATTTCAAGAGTTTTATTTCTCTTCATCAAACCTCTTTAATGCTTATTCCGTCGGTAATGAATACTTGCGGTTGGGGGTTGGAAGGGGGACGGCAGGAGGGTTGAGAATGGTAATCTTATTTGTTGTTCGCTTCATATTGCCTCTATAAACAGCGCATGTTTGCCGACTGAGGCTACAACTTTACTGGTACAACGCATGGAGCTGTCGTACTTTGTAGTTAAAAACTATAGTATGAAGTTAAAGTTTTATTTATTTACAACAATATATACTTTTGGTCTTGTATTGGTAGCTAAGTCAAACTCAAAAAGTATTTACTCAGTTAGTAGTATGTATTCATTCCATCACAAAGATCACTTTGAAACGTCTTAAAGCTAGGTGACTCTAGGTGCCAGTTCCAAGCGACCAAAGCCTAGAAGAACAGGCCACAAACTTACGGCTTGGTTCCTACCTTGGAGGAAAGTTCCTACCGTTCTTTTGTATGATCTCTTTTTGATGATATGACAAATTCGCGTGCACATTCGGACAACAAATGGCGGGGAAAATAAATAAACGTCTAATATATTTATTTAACAATCCTATACAATAATATTAAATAAATATCAACTACCTTTGTTTCTTAAAAGGTTTTCTCCGGACGTTGAATAAATACTTTTGGATAATTTTCTGGTTTAAAGTTTTTGTTACGAACCTTTTCTTTTTATTTCTAAATAAACTTCAATAGACTCAGAGGTTTGTTTATTTTGCTGTTTGATACAGTTGTTTTAAATAGCAGCAGTTCAAGTGATAGTTCTCGCCTAGGAACGATATTTTCATAAAGTAAATTACCGGTTAATTTCAGCAAAAGTACTATTAACTTTCTCAATACTCACCATGTACGTCCAGGCACTATTGATATAAATAACGAACACATCAAAAGTGTATCGTGAACGGTTGTGTTTGTATTTTCCGTATTTTCGAGGTGTTGTTTTTAATGTCCCTATGTATTTTATTTCTAAACGTTTTGTGTGTAGGCTATACTTTTACCTACCCGTGAAAATTCCACGTAAAAACCGCCAAAAGCTATTTACAGTCACAATACAAATGAAATGAACAATCTATATTCCAACATATTGTAAAGTGGAGAAACACAAAGGCGACAAAGAGAAGCTGTCAATAGAGCCTACATTAAAGGCTTCGCGGAATGAAACAACTTACATAAATCATTGGGCACAACAAAACAATAGGCAGGACATCTAGGCGGGAGCTAGGCGGGCGCTAGGCGGGCGGCGGATCCTCCATTCATTAGAGTGAAAAACGTCGATATCTTCCGATAACATCAATTACTTGAAAGCAGAAGTGGGGGGTAAGACGAGGGGGGATAACAAAGCTTTTGTTCTCAACGCCTTTGGACGTTCGGAAACTCGCGATAGCATCTAAAGTGATTATTTCAACTCCTCCGGAAAGTGTTGAAGAAATATTGATAAAGGGTGGGAAGGGTGAGCCCGCAATTAGAGGGGAATTGACTATTGTTTTTGAAGCCGCTAAACGACTTCCGGTCGGGCTCGGTTGTTTATCAAAGAACATTTTCATAGGAAATTAATAATGCGTTACAAAACACTTGCGTTCTTTGGACGTGAAAGATGCCTCAATGCCTAATCTAAAAATGGGGGTGGTTTTAAAAAAATCTGTTTTTACCTTCATAGCTTACAAAGTACCTACTACTTTAAAGTTTGTTGAAACGAAACCAGTAAAATAAGAGTCTTAATACATTATTATCTAACTATCGTAAAGTTTATACAACTAGCTGATGGAACAAGCAGATAATCCACCAGATGTTAAGTGGTAACCATCACATATAGCAAAGCATTGCCTGGTCGTATAAACGGGTATCCTAAAAATTGTAATCATTTACGTAGACATACCCAAATAATTCTTGGAACATAACGTTCGCAAGTACAAAAAAAGTAATATTTAGTCTGGGGTATGTCTAAAAATCACTTTAGGCAAAAATATGATTATCTACACTAATATTATAAAGAGGTAAACTTTGTATTTTTGTATTTTTGTATTTTTGTATGTAACGAATAGGCTCAAAAACTACTGGTCCGATTTCAAAAATTCTTTCACCATTAGAATGCTACATTATCCCTGAGTAACATAGGCTATATTATATTTTCAAAATAATCAGGGATCCTTACTAAAACTTCAATAATGTAACCCAAGGTGGAAAACAAAAAACCTTACATCGCGTGCGCTGCGAAAACTATTGAAGATAGAACAAAATAATGTACTACGATTTTGTAGAACACGTTATCATCTACAAAAAATGTCGCGACAGCATATGTCTAACTATTATAGTTATGTCACAATAAGTGTTATTTTATTATAAAAAATTAATTGAAATGCCTCCGCTAGAAAAGGGTCTTTATTTGTACCTTGGTATTAATCCTTATCCAAATAAATCATTTCATAATTAAGACGGTTTCAATACCTATAGATTACTTCTTAAATTTTTCAAATCGGACATTCCATTCAAAAGATATGACGAAATTAAAAATGTTAACGGGTCCACGGGTCTCGCGCGGGGTGCGATTTCACTCACTCAAGGAGAAGCGCGTGCAAATGTATGAAATAAGTAGACGCGAGGCTCGAACCCACGGTTTAAGTTTATCCTAAAATGTTCAAAAAATTTATGACCACCCATGCGAAGCTGGGACAGGCCGCTAGTATATTAATATAATTACAAATGAAACCCTTAAACAAAGTCATAAAGCACATAATTGACATGGCGTTGTGTTGAAGCACCTTGTTTACGCCTCTGGGCGCTACTAAGTGTTAAATTGTTTGCAAAACTAATAGTAAGACATTAGCGCCGCTATAGCCTTAATCACCATAATCACGGTCCAGGAAGGTTTTCGCATTTTCCTCGAGTTTCCGTTGTTAGATGGGCATTAGTTAAGTTACGTTTCAACTGTCGCAACAAAGACTACACGTTCATCCTCATTCACAAACGCGTGCGCGGTATTTTACTTCTTCTTCTTGTCGTGTCACTAGTTCTTCGAAACAGTGTGGTGAAAGAATTGTAAGTGCGCCTTAAAGAGGCTACTTTCGAGCACTTGACACATGTTTTAGAACTTTTTAAGTTCTATCGACATGCCAGTTTCCTCACGATGTTTTCATTCACCGTTTTGAGAGTACTGACACTGTACACATAAATTTTGGAACAAAAAAACTTATTGGTGCACGACCGGTTTTGAAGCCATGACCTTAGGATTGGAAGGCGGGGCCGCTACCACAGGCCCACCAGTGCTCTCTACTACCCCAGTGTCTTCTTATAAAAAGGATTGAGGTAACTGGGTCCGATGTAGTAAGAGTAGTAGAACTCTGTGTGTGGCTCGTCTGGGGAAGTACTACCACCATGCCTGCTTCTGCCACCAAGCAGTGTCGCTGTGTTTCGCTTGGAAGGGTGTGGGTGCCGGTGAAATAACGGGTACATGAGGCTTAACACATGTATGCCTCAAGTTGATGGACATAGTGCAATGCATCGTAGGGCACGTTCATATCGTGCGTGACTTGCAGGGCAATGATGTGGTAATTATTGTTACCACTTAATATCAGGTGGGCTATGTGCTTGTTCCATGAGTAAGTAGTATAAATAAATGTATCTTTGCTTAGTTTTGGGACCAGACGGCGCTGTATGAAATGTCAATCATATCCACTTTAACTACGGCTATGATATTTCAGACATTTGATAATGTTAGGTTCAGCAAACGTCCTACTACAGTGTTTATATCACTTTATTCAAACAAGAAAAACCTTAGCTATCAAATTAATTAATAGTACCTATTTTAAAACTTGTAATCGGCTCGTTATACAACTATCTTCTATTCTTATATTATAAGTATGTATTTACAAAAAAAAAAAAAAAAAGTATATATGTATTATATCAGCTATCTGGTTCCCATATTACAAGCTTTGGCTTAGTTTGGGGCTAGATAGTGCTGTGTGGAAAGTCCTCCAATATTTATTTATTTATTTATTTAATTTAATAGGAACTCGACTATCATGCCAATTCACAGGGAAATGCAAATACCTATTCAAATTACATATTCCTAATAATTTGATGCTGTTTGTAAGTACAGTCGAATTTATAATATTATATTTATACTGTATATAGGGTTGAAACTAGTGCTCACTAATAATATAAGTAGGTGACAATATCCATGAGCGACGCGTTCGCATACAAGCGAAGTCGAGTTACAAAAGACCAATCACATCAGCCGATATATCAGACCTCGTTAGGCTTCCTCGATGCAAACGAACCCATTCCTTATAGTCAAAGAGTACCATAACGATCGTTCGGGCACTTCCGGCGTCGCTCGGGAGTCTTCGGCGCACAATGGCGCTGCGCGACGGTTTTTAAGTGCTTGCTGAGCATTGATAGCTATTGACGGGACAATGGTTTAATCGGCCGGTGGGGAGCGCTACTTGGATGCTAGACACGAGAACCTATCGGAATTTATCAGGGTTATAGACTTTGATATCTAATGCACACCAACACTACACATTCTATTTGTAGCTTTGTTGTTACAAATAGGTATTTCCGTTTTTATTAATTGAGTGAGCGAAGCGAACGAAAATCTTACAATTAACATGGGCGATTTGGCATTTTATGTATGTATTTATGTTTGTCGACTTTAGAACTGTTGATCCGATCTGCATGAAATTCGGTAAGTCAATAGCTACTGGTAAGTAGGTATATGAGTTAAATCGGATGACGATGATGAAACTATTAAGATATGGGGTTTTTTAAGGGGACAAAAATAAAAACAAGTGATACAAAAATATCAAGTTACATGTCATATGAAAGAGCTTTGTTTGGAAATTCCAAAACCATTTTTCCTTTTTTTGTAGGACGTCCGGTTTGAGATACAAAAAACAAGTAAAATTAAGATAACCAACGATCCAAGAACTCCCGTCTCTAAAAGTTTCGTTTACATTAAGGTTTTTCTAGTGGTCGGCCAGTTCCTTTGCTTTTTCTTATTTGTTTTTCTTTAAATAAATTAAGAAGGTACTCAGTTCTCATAAAATGGTGATAACGATCTGGTCTGATGATGGAGCAAAGGTCTGTTCAACGGAACTCAGGTCAATTTAGTTGAAACTTGGTTACCATACTTATTCAGTAGATGGTAGTTAGAGGCAAGTACAAATATTGTATTTAGACTTGCCTCTGACTACCACCTACTATAATTTTCAGAGCGTTTGAAACACATCACGAAATCCCAGTTCGGGGCGAACCACTAGTTTAAATAAAATATGAAAATGCTCTCAGTTCGGACGTAGATGGTATACCAAAAGCAAAATTTCCTTGGCAGACTATTTGTTATATTTCTGCATCGACAGGCATTTCAAAAAATGTACGGACGCAACAGAATGTTACTCGTTTTTCGGCACTCCTTTGTTTTGTATTATTGGGCTTGTTTTGTCCCACAGCTTTTATCTAGGACAGACAAGGACAACACGCATTTAATATGATGTTTATGTTCAGTCGTATGATAGTAATAAAATGTTGGGTACGTACGAGCCTTGCCCCGCGTTGGCGTATCTCCTGCGCCCTCGGTGTCGAAAGCTCACAAAATATTTTATAAAAACATTGTCAGAATTCTGCATGAACTCGTAAAAAACCTATCGGATATTGTTATCGCAGCCGGAGAGGAGTATCAACAGAAATATATGGTTTTCATAAATTGTGGCGCCATGTGGCGACCAACTAAAATATAAGGTTTCATCTGATTTCTAATAAATAAAATCTTCTTGAAAAAATATATATTAAAGTAGTAATAATCATGCGGCTTGTTTGCGTGGAATTTGTTTTTATGCAGTTTTGAAGCATATGGATCCAAAATTGATGTTTTTTTCCGTACCATTATTTATAAAAACGGCAAAAAAAAACACGTTTGTTGTATGGGAGCCCCCTTAAATATTTATTTTATTCTATTTTATAGCATATATAGCATCTGTGAAAATTTCAACTGTCTATTACGGCCTGGTGACAGACGGACAGACAGACAGACAGACGGACGGACGGACAGCGGAGTCTTAGTAATACGGTCCCGTTTTACTCTTTGGGTACGGTACCCCAAGTATGAGTTGTGTTTACCATATTTGGTTTTTCGTTTTTCCTTCTTGTTCCGTGTTCATTACGGGTTTTGAATGAAGACGCGATAGAGATATCTATACGGAACTTTTCGTTGCAATTATGATGAAAATTAGTAGTAGAACATAAAGTCTTCATACAAAACCCGCAATGAACAAGAACAAGAACGTAAAACGAAAAACCAAATATGGTAAACACAACTCATACTTGGGGTACGGGGCCAACCGGCACCTCTTATAGCAGTATTAAAATAATATTACACTGAAATTTCGTACCATATTATATACGTCATCAAGTCTGTTCAACTACAACCAGATAAAAAAGAATAGCTGACAAGTATTTTCGTACTAGATGACGTTTCAACTTATAGAAGCTAGAACTGTTTTCAAGATTGTTTTCACAACTGCTAAAATTGACAGTTCATAATATTATTTTAATACTGCTATAAGAGGTGCCGGTCCGTACCGAACTCTAAAAACAACGCAAGTTTGTTTACTCAAATTACCGTGCTTTGCAATCTACACGAACGACACGAGCAGCTACCTATTGTAAGTATGTAATCAAATTACCAATCAGAAAGTATTTTTCAACGATCACACAACTATTTATTTATTTTAAAGCAAAGATTGCATCGACATATTTCAAAATAATTTTCTGATTGGCCAGTTGAAGCGCCATTTTGTTTGAGTTAATTTGCGACTGGCTGAGTTTGTGTTAGTTCGCTTCGTCATTTAATTTAATTTCTGCTTGTGTTTTATTATCCAATCTAGGAAAGCACCAGCTTGACCCCAATTTCCTACATTGGCTTACCTGTTTGTCGCATTCGCTTGTTTTTCTGACCCCGATAGACTTCACTCTTGATTTCTTTTTAAAATACATTTGCATTAAAGTTCCGTAGTCTTAATGCAAAAATATTCGTTCTCAGCGCTCACAAAGGACAAATTGATTCGCTTCCGATTCATACTTGCTACTTGAAGTCGCCGTAAAGCCACAGAACCGGTACTAGTACACTCTAACATGCTTAGTTTCACTCTGCTAACATAAAAAATACTGATTTTTACTATAATAGGCGTGAAAAATATTGAATCTTGAATTCTACAAATTTCAACACAATTCAATAAAAAAGTTCATAGCCATTGTAGTTTTTAGCCTTGTTTATTTGTAATCTAAAGTATATACTATAGATAGGTGAGGAGCACTGGACCTCGGTCTCTACGACGGCCTCTAAACGGTAAGTTAGTGTTTTTAATTCATTTAGTTTGAGTTTCATTGAATGCTTATTCGGATTGAGGCACAGTATGCGTAATGAAATGGTTATTATTTTGTTGCTCGTCGACTTAGAGTGGAGTCGTTTGCACTTGGGCCCCTATTACTGATAGATTTTTTCTCCACCTAGTTTTCGTTAATATTTTTAAATTTAAATCTTTTTTGACTCACCTAGCATTTTCCTGAAATGAAATAAAATCTATTTATACATTGCCTCTCAAGTCATGCACGATATGAACGATTCCACTTTTATTTATTATTAACTTACATTTAATCTAGCAGATGTTTTACAAAATTCATGACAAATCTATCATACAATACAAAACAATTTTAAAAATGATATAGTGAAACCATTCATAGCATATACTGTACAAGCTATGCTTGGTTTGGAATAGATAACATTGTGTGAAATGTTCACAAATTATTATAAATAATATCTTATTCAATTATGAGAACATAGTACAATCTGTTACCATATTGTCAAACACATACATACATAACGTGTGAGTAACGGTTAAGGGTTACTTGGAAACGGAACCCGCAATTTTGCCACCAACAGTTCCTGGATTGTATGATTGAGCATAGTTGAGTTTTAGCACCGGATGGGTGCTGTCACTATCCCAGTGAGCTACTAGGTGGGGGAATGTGCCAGTCAGAATGGATTTTATAATAACCTAGACTTGGATTATCATAGGGTAAAGTTGATATTATGTGATTCTTCCGATTTTACTGAAGAAAGACATGTTAACTTTGAAGTTTCATGAAAATCTACTTGATCTGGATGATAATATTTAAAACTACTTTAGAATTAATTCTGACAGTCATTGTACTGTACTCGCAGCTAGATTATCATTGATTAATAGTAATGGTGTTTTGTTTTGATAAAAAATACATTTCCACGTTCGAAGCCGGGGTGGTTCAGCTAGCGTGTACTTCAAGTACTTGCATCAGTTAGTGGAGCTAGTCGAACCACATCAAATGATTTCATTATTTAAAGCTATTTCCGATCGTTATCAGACGAATTTGGTTCTGTTTCAACTTATTCCCCAAACAGCGAGCGAATAACCGCCTTTATTCCCGTTCAAATGGTTGCAATTATAGCGGCAATAATTAAAACGACAACATTATTCAAACGAATGTAAACCACCTTTTACCCTTTGTGTAAAACGGGCCAATTCCTGAATTCAGATATAAATAAAGGCATTATAGTCCGCTCGAAGCGCCGCCAGCGCCGCCGCCACGCCCCGCCCCGCTCATGTAAACCTACTTCTGCGATGCATGTTGAAACGCTTTTTTTGACTGACGAATGCTTTAAATTCCGTCTGAAACAGGAATGGGACCGTTTTATCCCTAATTTTTATTGTGTTTCCAAAAAACCTCGCCGAAAAATAGCAAAAAAGCAGCCTGAACGTAACGAGTTACATTTTCCAGACAAATACTATTTTGGCGGACATTTCATACAGCGCATATCTATCGCAATAAAGTAGTAGTAGTTTATGTACCTTAATTAAGCAATACTTTTTGACCTTGACAATAGCTTAATCTTTTAGCTTAAAATTTTGTTAGTCAATTTATCATTATTCTATATTGTGTTACTATAAATATTGTAATTAACAGAAATTTTGATTTAGATAATTATTATTTGAGAAAGCCACAAGTTGTTCTTGCGTGGGCACGTGTAGTTTTTGGGTGCGTTAAGTATTAAATTTTAAAAATATTAAGTCGTAACACCAGACAATAATATATATATAGGCAAAAAATATACTGAATATTGAACTTTATATATAGTCGCACTTACTTGCACGTACTTATTTATAAGTGTACTAGGTTGTAAATCTGTGAAAACGAATGGTAATCATTCTTTTCAACTTCAAAAGTAAGTTCATATGTGTAATGGATACCATTAAGCTATGCGCGCCGCCTGGGGAGCCCGACATGGTGGACAGCGTACGAAGCACGAGTTCGTTGCGCACTCGATGCCAGGTTGCCGCGCAAGGTACAATGCTGGATCATTACTCAAACAAAGTGTTTTATTTGTGCACAAATAACCTGTACAACATGAGCTAGAGGCCATATCTGATAACGGACTTTTAAGCAACAATTTTAATTTACTTTAGATAGATAGATAAATGCTTTATTGTACACAAAGGCAAAAAACATACAGATACATAAAAAAAAATTTGGTCCAACGGGTGGTCTTATCGCCAAAAGCGATCTCTTCCAGACAACCTTTGGATGGAAATAATAAAACGAAAATCAGAAAGACGGAGGTGTACAATACCTATTTTTGATCGAGTGAGCGAAGCGAACGAAGATCTTAGTTTCAACTTGGGCGATTTGGCATTTTATGTATGTATGTATGTATGTATGTATGTATGTATGTATGTATGTTTGTCTGGCGATAACTTAAGAACCGTTGATCCGATCTGCATGAAATTTGATAAGTCGATAGCTTGTACTTGAGAAATTTACTGGTAAGTATATGAGTAAAATCGGATGAAGGGTTTTTAAGATATGGGGTTTTTAAGGGGGCAAAAATAAAAAAAGTGACTTAAAAAAATCAAGTTACATGTTATACGAAAGGGCTTTGTTTGGACATTCCAAAACAATTTTTACTTTTTTTCTGGGACGCTCGGTTTTTGAGATGCAACAAAAAAGTGAAATTAAAATAACCAGCGATGCAAGAGCTCCCATCTCTAAGAGTTTCGTTGACATCAAGGTTTTTCTACTGGTCGGCCAGTTCCTTTGCATTTTCTTATTTTTTTTTCTTGAAATAAATTAAGAAGGTACTCAGTTCTCATAAAATGGTGACAACGACCAGGTCTGATGATGGAGCCAAGGTCTGTTCAACGGAACTCTTCAATGAATAGGCCAATAGAGTTGAAACTTGGTTACCATACCAAGTTAGTAGGCGGTAGTCAGAAAAAAGACCAAACATAATGTTTGGACTTGCCTCTGACTACCACTTGCTCAAAGTTTTGGTGCGTTCGTCGGGTCGCATCACGAGATCTCAGTTCGGGGCGAACCACTAGTAACTATGTCTAAAATTTAATATTAAGTAAATACCTAATAACAATTGTAAAAAAGAATACATTCGTTATATAAAGATTTCTTACTTCTAATATTTCTTGATAGGAATGGTAAATTGATATATGACATAAATGAAATTTGTAACTATTTTAATGAATACTTTGCTGATGTAGCTGTAAATGTGACGAAAAATCTTGAATGCTCTCTTGACGACTCTCTAGGATATCTTATGGAATTCATGCCTGTTCAGAATGTAAGTTTTATGATTAGACCAATAAGTATATTAAGGGTTGTCAAAATTATTAGGTCATTAAAGGCAAAAAAATCCAATGATTTTTGGTACGTAACTCCCAATCTTGTTAAAAAGTTGGAATGTGAGATAGCTGCACCAATGACGGCTATAATTAATAAGTGTATTAATCAAGGGATTTTCCCAGATCAGATGAAAGTAGCAAAAGTTGTCCCCTTACATAAAAAAGGCAGTACTTCATCTTGTGACAACTATAGGCCTGTCTCGGTCTTACCTAGTCTAAGTAAAATTTTTGAAAAATACATAGCAGAGGAACTCATGGACTACCTGGCAACAAATAATATTTTAAGTGAACGTCAATTCGGCTTCCAAAAAGCGAAATCAACTAAACATGCCATTATGAGGCTAGTTGAAGACATATTTGAGGGCTTGGAGACATCGCAGGGAACCTATGGAGTTTTTTTGCGATCTTTCCAAAGCGTTTGATTGCGTCTCCCACATTATTTTAGCGGGGAAACTACAACATTACGGTATTAGAGGAAAGGAGATTGAGTTACTAACGTCATATCTAAGTAATAGACAACAAGTTGTAGCATTAAACGGTTGCCGCTCAAACAAACGCATTATGCAATTGGGCGTTCCTCAGGGCTCTATTTTAGGACCCTTACTTTTTTTGATATACGTGAATGACGTATCAGTAGTATTTAAAGACGTAGATGTGGTCCTGTTTGCTGATGACACTAGCCTTATTATAAAAGATAAAAGCAACGAATTAGTAAGTTATAAGATTAAAAAGAGTATACATGATTTAAAACAATGGTTCGCAGTCAATAATATGTTATTAAATGTAAATAAAACGAATATAATTAAATTTGCTCTGGGATCAAGATCAGCAAAAAAATTTCCTGAATGCGTAGAGGATGCTATGGATGATCTTAATATTGCTCCGACCTCTAACGTTAAATTCTTAGGAATATGGTTAGACAGCAAACTAACATGGGCTACTCACTTAGAGCAACTGACAAAAAGACTTTGCTCAGCAACGTATGCAATAAAAAAAATAAAAGAGATTGGAGGAGAAAAGGCAGCTCGTGAAGTGTATTTCGCGTACTTTCACTCCATAATGACGTACGGCATTGTGTTCTGGGGCATCGCAGCAGATTCCAATCGGGTGTTCATTCTCCAAAAGCGCGCTGTACGGTACATTCTAGGTATAAGACAGCTAGAATCATGCAGAAACCGATTTAGGGATCTTTCAATTTTGACTATGACAGGAGAATTTATATATCAAAATTTAATATATGTAAGGGAAAATATAAATGATTTGACGACTGTAAGAGAAACACATAATTATAATACTAGACATAAGGATCGGTTATTGGGGCGAAAAACTCGACTCACCAAAATTTTAAAAAGTTATTACTGCTTATCAATTAAATTGTATAACAAAATACCATTAGAAATAAAAAAATTGAGTGATGTATGCTTTAAAACCTGTATAAAAAAACACTTGATTCAGAAAAGCTATTACAAAATTGATGAAGCTCTGACAGACAAAACAATATTTAAAATAGACAATGTTACTGTATAGTAATGTAGACTTACTATAATCGTAAGTATTATACCTTTGTAGTATAAGTTACTTTATTTTTGACGATGCTTTTGCTGATATGATTATTTTATAATTTTCATTGGTAACATTATTTTATTTTTTTCTCTAATCGAGTTGCGTGACATTTTTTATTGTATTGTTTTTATTTCATTGTGTGTACATTATTATTTTATATTTAATTAATGATTTGATTCAGTGAATATGACTTAATCTAAGAACATTGTAATGTCTAAAGATGTGAATAAATGAAACTATGAAACTTCCTACTTTAGCATTTTGAGAGAAGTCTAGTCAGGTGTCGCAAGCATAAACTTAAATATGATGATAACAGCTTATTTACTTGGCGTCAATGCAAGGCAAAGTCTATACTGGTATTAGTTACTGGCAGCATGTGAATTAACCCATATTCAATACTCGTATCCTAAAGTGAACAAATAAAGCTATGTTTATGGTTTCGTCTCGTCTACTTCGCCAAAGTGAACCCATGACAATAATAGCCGGACATTTGTCGTTTTAATTTGTACCTGAAATTCATCCTTTATTTCCCAGCGAGGGGGGAGAAGGGCAGCGGGGGGTAAGGGGGTAAAGGATTAATGGAGCATGTCATAAATTTCTCATCTTTACTGCGAGCGGAAAAATTACTTCTTTTTCGTTATCCAGGGAGTTATATGGCCCTGTAGAACAGGGTAGAATGGCCAACACGCCATGCTTAGGTAGACATTTTTATGACATAATAATTAAAACTATTTCACGATTATCATCAACTTGAGGCAATCTACTGCTGGAGATAGGCCTCCCATGGAAGTTATTTGTTTATCGCTCAGAAATTATATAAAATATATAAAATAAAGTCGAACAAAATAAGATCCCGCCCAAAGCTCATTTTTAAAGGCAACACACAAACGTATTCAAGGAAGAACGGTTTTGACCCAAAAAAATACTGTAATCTCTTATAAAAAGTACAATCATCTTTTGTTTTTCAAATAGTGTAACGAGAAAATGTACGATATAAACATACAATAACGTATGCCGAGATATAAAACTGTTGTGAATAAAACTATAGAACCTATGGTGTAATTAAACTTGCTTACTTTTTTACTTACTTTTTTTATTTTTATTTATTATCATTAAAGGTATGAGTAATTTTGTGCTTTTGTTTGTAAAAAATAATGCTACATTGCGCATTCTATTTCTAAATCAAAGAGTCAGCTACGCCGTAGCGCCACGCACGTAGCTAATTGCTACGAAACGTAGCTAGATCTATCAGTTTCTTTGGCATCTCGTTTGATAGTTGCAATAGGGTTGGTTTTCCTTGTTTTGATAAAATCAAAGCTACAATAAAACAGGCGAGTTATTCCCACTGCCGGCGACACTAACGACGGAACTTTCAGTTTATCATAATGGCCGCGGTTTAATGTAACGCGAGATTTCTGGAACTGCGTGATTTTCGCTTTCGGGTTCCAGACGCTTTTTCACAAGCTCTTTTTTACTTGCTTAGTTTGTACTGATGGACTTGGTTAAGTAGTGCTAAGCTAAATAGACGAACACAATAGCATAATTGAACTCCCAGCCAAAATTTGGATGGGTGACCTAGCGAAACAGTCCAAAAGATGACGACTTTCGTAAAAGAATAGTGCCCTATGAAAAGAGCTGTTTATCTATTTCTGCATATAGAGGTAGTAATTTTATACTTCTGTTGTATGGCACCTCGTTCAACTTGTTGCCTCGGAAGGTAATAGCTGAAAATCAGTGCTTTGCTAAATAATAAACTTTTGAACGTTTTGTCTAACTGCAACACACATATGGACTTAAATGCTTATTATTTAAAATGTTTGTTTTATTTGTTGTTTTAATTCTGTAGTTTTTTAAATTCTGATTTTGTATTTTTCTGTGTGTATTAATGTGTTATCTGTCTATCTATCTATGAAGCGTTTTTTTTTCTTCTGGAATGTGTCATTTGAAGCCATTGGAACTTACCTGAAACAATAACAAAACAACATTACACATTTAAAAAACAAACACAACTGGCATTCGAATATTCGCATAAGTTTCGTAAGAGAAATGAAATCAAGGTTTGTGTTCGTCATGACAATATCGAATCGGATTGGCAACTCACACACATTACCATATCAATGATGCTTAACTCGAGCTTCTCTCAACTGACGAGAGCGAACGGACGCACTATTGTTATTACAACATTATTCGACGCCAAAATAATCATAACTTAAGAAAGTTGTACACCTCTGTGTAGCCAGACTGATCGGGGATAATATTTAGATTGAGTGCCTCAAACTCAATTCTCAATATTGCAAGATTTACTTCATTGATCCGCGAACGTAGCAATAAACTGAGCGGCCGAGAGAGCCTGAGACGCGCATAAAAATATTGTGTTAAAGAAGATAACTCTGTTAGTGAAGCGAGGCGCGGCGATGGAGCGCGATGCCACGCGATGCCGCGCCGTGCCGGATGGATTTTTTGTTGTAAACTTTGTTTGAAACTTTTTGTGCGTAGAAAATGAAAGGTTGTTTAATTTAATAAATGATTTATGCGGTGCTTGAAACCAAAGACGGGGTGAATGTACTAGAAATGCTAGAGTGGTTTTTCAAAGCATAGTATTTTTCGACTGTGCATATTATCAACATCTAAAATCAAGAATAACATATTTCTTAAAGAACAGCTAGGCAGCTAGCCGTAGGTAGTTAAATTGCCTATACCTAACATTTTATTTCCCTTGAGCAAAAGTGTCGAGAATATGCATAAAGTTATGTAAACCGATTGGCGTAGATTGCAACGAGCGGAGCACATAAAAATCACGCTTGCCAAATACGAGACAAGGCGATAAAATAAAAATCCCATCGCCAAAGGATTTGCGGCGCTCGCAACTTTTACAAGCTTTGCTGCGAAAGGGGCTCAAAGTGAAATTTTTGACATGTTCGGTGTCAAAGCGGAGATCCGGTGATGTAGGTTACAAGTGCATGTGTGCAGGAACCAGGTCGCCTCGCCGAGGTCTGCGGTCTTATCGATTGCTCGTGCCGCGCAGACGCCCTAGGTCTCGCGCCGATCGCGCCGCGCGACTCCATTACGCGCTTTACGACGCCTTCGCGCCCGGAGCCAGCGGCTAAGCGGCGATGTACCGCGCGGCGCGCCCAAACACCGCTCCGAGTAGACACTAACGCGCCGACAACCTGAAGCGAAATTAAGGCGATGTAGGCTGATGCCTTCTCTCGCCTCTCCAGCGCCGCCGCCGCCGCCGCCGCACGGAATCACATCCGATTTGCATTGGAATCGAAGTTTGCCATACCGCCGCTCGTCACAAACGAAAACACTAACGTCACGTACCGAATGCACTTTCTGTGAAATGTTATAGTTGCGACGCGACGTCGCGTCGCGTCGGTTCAAGAAATATGGATGTCGATTTGCGATGCTATTGCTATACATCTGCGAGCGACAATCCCTTGTTATTTGATTGATTGTTTGAGTAAGCGTAGCTGTCTTCGCGGAGATATCGATTCTATTATAGATACAACAGAGTTCACATCGATTTGAATCCAACGGCGCGGCGTTTAACCAAACAGAAGCACTGAAATGTTGTTTTTATCACAATAGCTTAATAATTTGCTACAATAACGACCGGCTCGATGCCTCTCTCAAATATCGTTTGATTTAGGAAGCTATTCAAATGGCAATAAGGCTATTATGGACGTGTCAAAGTGTTCTCCCCCAACCCCCGCCAGAGGTGGGATGGGACATCGGAACTCAATGACAACTGTAATGTATGACACCGGGATGGTATTAAGATGCTTATCATTCGTTAGAACCCTACATCTTCGTATATGTACATATAATCAAAAATGCATATTTTATAAACAATCGTTTGTAATAAGACTTTTTTAAAGCCCCTATCTATAGAAACTATAAAATATACTATGTAACTACTATCTATGACTGTGTAAACTAGACATACATAGTTAATATATTTTATTGTATATAATTATCTCTATTATTTCCAAATTTCAACATAGTAAGTCGTACACTCACAATGTTTTGCATCAAGCACATTTTTATAAAATGTATTAGTTTATGTTTACTTAGCTGGTAACAAAATCACGAATTAAGTGAACTTAATTCGTGTAAAAAACTGAACACATGGTGTAGTTATTAATCTAGGACAACACAACATAAGTGGCTAGTTTTATTTACATCAAATGAAACTATTCGCTTAATTGTTTTCAAGTCTACCCCAAATTGGGTATTCGGTGCAATCAAGTGTTCGGCGTTCTTTTGACTTTGAGTGTGACTCCGGCACCAGTAGACTAGTTCAGTTAGACTAGTTAGCTATGCGAGAGAGCTCCTAACGAGACGCATAGCATGTCGGCTGCGGGTGTACGTACCTACTCAATTCCAACAGAAACTTCAGCACAAACTAAATTAGTATATTTTGAATGGTGAAGAATATTTTAAATTCTTAAATATCACTAGTTTCTTTAAAGGCTTTACTTTCTTGACAATAGTAGTGTGGTAATAGTAAAAAAATCAGCTTCACGGGTTTCATCCCCAGGCACGGTAGATATCCCCTGAGATATTTTAGTACCAAGAACCAACTCAAGACTTTGAGGACTATCACATATGCAATACCAACTTACCTTACAACCTTAAACTACCAACTTAGTAAAAGTAAGTATAGTCTATTTAAATGAAAACCCTACTGACTTAACTTTTGCTGTGGATCACTGGGTTAGTAGTAGTACCCTCGGCTTACGAGCCTAATCTGTTAATTTTTATTTATTTGGCAATTTGTAATTTTAAAAGATCGGTCAAATGAACGATCTTTATAAATTACAAACGTTCTAAGTTGCTCAATTTACAAAAAATAAAAAATGTGTTATCAGAAACAAGAAACAAGCTTATTTTTGACTAGACACAATTCAACGATAAGTAGGTCGACAACGATGAGCTGGTTCGTTTTATGCTTTCGGCCAAAGAAGTAGTCTTGTGAAGTGTTAAGTTGTGAAGAGTGTTCAAGTTTGCTGTGGGACTTTAATAAATGTAATTATTGCAAGAAGAAGTGCAGTTTTATTATACGCACGTACCTACTTCCTTTGACCGAGTATACGGAGAGGATGGTACCTATGAACCACTTCAAGCCTGTAATAATGTCCGAGGCACAACTGACTAACAGCGTGTATGAAGTCAACGAATTTAAAAATAATTTGAATTTAACCTTCGTGCAGTGAACAGCCTCAGGTCACTCCAGAAAGCAATCAAAGTTGTTCCTCATGTCCAACTGAGAATAATTCTCAATACAAATTGCAATTTCATCAGGAACTTTCGAGAATAACTCTTCGAACTCCAAACAACTTATTGGTTTGAGGAAAGTATGCGCGGAGCCGCGTTGGAATGGAGCCATTCACTCGGCTGACATTCATTTACCTTTTCATATTTAATATTATACTAAAGGTGAATTGGTTTTTTTGAATTACTTTTCATTAGAGATTGTGTATTTTTAATATTTTAAAATATGCAAATCGAATTTTAATTTATTTTTAGGGTTCCTTTACTTTTAGTAACAAGAGTAAAAAAAAGAACTTACATGGTTTGGCTATCAATCGAGTAGGTCTCGACCCACATTCAACATTAATAAAAAAAATGCAAAGTAGACAAACAAGCTTACGGCCCGCCTGATGGAGCGTGGTTACCTTAGTCTATGAACGCCTGTAATACCAGAGGAAGCAATAGCACGTTGCCAACCCTTAAAAAAATTATAACGCCCTTTTTGAAGAGCCCCATAGTATACGTGGTAAGGGGCATGTCTTGGAATTGTGTCTTGGTAGGATTGAATAATTTGCTCTCCTCAATTGGAAACTCTGGATTAGTCTGTACATTTGAAATTACTATTTACGATGTATATGCTAACAATTACCACCACGGCAAGACGAAACCAATAGCGCGTGAGTAAAACTCGTACTTGGCGAATTTATTTTTAATCGACTTTACTTTTAATGAATGGAAAACGCTATAGGTAAGTAATTGCAAACGTTTTTCTATTCGTTCAGGGTTAAAAAGGATGTTCTTTTGTACGTCGAGCTTCTTAAAATTACATTACCTTACCTGGTTCTATTTTTGTTGAAGCTTCATTTATTTCATGAAGAAAAGCACTACTTCACAGATTTTAATTTCTTTGCGTAATAAACGATAATGAATTTACATTTTTAGGTACGACAAATAAATATAATTTGAATTCTTATCAGAATAGGTACTACCACCGACTAAGCATTGCACTACATTAATATTTTGATTATTGGATGTTGAGCGAATGGCTAGAGGTCGTTATTCGAAAACAAGACAACTCCATTAGGTATGTACTTGTATAGAAAGTAATGTCTGTTCTTGTATAGTTAATACGGTTCGTAAAGCTATCCCCCGTGGAGTTGTACAATGGGTTATTTTTATGGTAATCGGGTTCTCTGAGTGGCTCTCCCGGACGTCAGTAAAGCGTGCTGGAGCGCTAAGCGCAGGATTACTCCGATTCGCTCTCCGAATGGCAACGGAGCTTGAAAGAAACTTGTTTGTTATAATATTAGGCCCGCGGAATGCCTTCGAGGAGTTAAATTAAACTCGCGGAACGGAGAGACTGCCAGTCGCCAGCTTCGAGCCTCCAGCCTCCAGCCGACAGTCTCTTCACAACATTTCGTTTGGTATTCGAAACGTCAAACTGTGTTTACTCGCTACTGATTAACTTTTCCCGACGACAAATTTAATAATGAGAATTCAGGCTCGCAATTTCATAACACAGGGCGAACTCTCATTTCGGTCCCGGCAAACGTTGGCCGAGTAATAAAGTAGAATGTTTTGAAATGAGCACATTGATTAGCCGTTTCATTAAATAGATAAACACGTTCAATTGAATATTCAACAGACACGGTTTACGTTGTTTAAATTTTCATGCGCAATTACGCTAACGTGCCCAGATCAAACATTAACTTGGGCATATGGCCACAATTGAATCAAACATATGCTCGCGGGGCGGCGGCGGCGGCGGCGGCGGCGGCGGCGGCGGCGGCGCGTCCGAGCGGTGGTCGATACCTTCGAGTGTTGGGCGAAATGTTTCATTGCTCATCTAGAGAATTGAGGCTGGTTTACGACGCTGGGTGAAATAGCCACGCACCTCTTACGCCTAATCTTTATGTTCATATAAAACGAAACACTAAATGTACGTCTTGAATAAATGTGGAGCATTCGAAGGGGTCGGCTCTCCGGAAGTAAAGGACGCGCCGAATGGAGGCCTATTCGCAGCTCGATCGAATCGTTCGGCACAGATTTATTATTTGCGACATGTTTCACGATGACAACATCCATATTGAATTATTTCGGATCTGCGAGCCGGAGTTGAAGAAATATTAAACATAATCATAAAAAGACCGTGTAAACATTTCGTAAGGGAGAAATAAATTATTGGAATATAGAACAGTTTTCAATAAAAGTTGTATCTCAAAGACTTTCATAAAATAACGGCTATTCATAATATTAATCGTAAAGTTTATGATCATTCGTATAAAATTGAAGGGTGTATTTTCGTAAATAATATTCATGCTTAAAGATACATGTGTTCGTAAAGAACTATGAATAGAATGTGTGAGGCGGGGGAGCACATCAAACATATCAAACATCAGAACTTCCTTTCACTTGATAGATTGATTGATAGGAAGGGTCCGATCGTATCAAAGTTTTCAGCTGTAATATTAGGACGGCCCCCGATTTCATTATGCAGTATCACGTCGGGGTCACCAATATTACGATATACATTTCGACTCGGACCAATAATGTCGACTAAAATGGAGCTTTTCGGTGCAATCACTTCCAAGTATCCGATAGAGAACGGACAGGATGAATAGTAAACAGGATGCATTCAATTCAATAGAGATTATAAAAGATTACATTTTTGCAAGCAATCTCTTCTTAATCAATTTACGACGTACAACAGCTAAGCTATTAGGAATATGAAAATGTTTGATTTTTGTCTCAGCGGGATTACGAAGCTTACGAATAAAATTGGATAAATTGAATTCCAAAAGTAAAATCAAAACATACAACAGGCATGTCGGTTGATAGATTATCAAAAAAAATGTGTGATCATGTTTGAAATGGCTTCACACCGTAAAGCTTAGTCGACAGGTTTGTGTTGTACATGTCAGCGCGCACTCTGCAACAGGCGTGACGGAGGCTGACAGTTGGCGTGAGGAGCGATGTACGACTGGTAAATCAACATCGCCGCTTCCCGGTGATACGGGCGGCGGTGGAAGTTAATTATGCCTTCACCGGGCCTGCCAAATGAGCGGATCCGGGTCGGTGCAATGTGGCCCGCCATGTCCCGCTAAGTGGCGGAATGGCCCGCAGGAGGGCGGTTTCATTTTTCCGATGCAGATGTTTTACGTTTTCTAGTAAAAATGGAATGTGTCATCATCATCTTCCTGCCCTTATCCCACGCTAAGTGGGGTCGGCACAACAGGTTTTCTTCTTCCACTCTCCTCTATCATACGTCATCTCAGTGCTCACACCTTTCTTACTCATATCATCTTTCACACAGTCCATCCATCTTTTCTTTGGCCTGCCTCTCCTTCTAAAACCATCCACATCCATTTCCAACACTCTTCTCGTAATATGACTTTCTTCCCTCCTCATGACATAAAAATGGAATGTGTATTTACCATAATTTGTGAGTTTGATAATGACGAAATCAAAGTCAAAAAGTAGGTATTTATTGAATTAAATCACGATTATTTTCCATATTACTCATATTTTTTGCCTATGATGGTCATCTCATGGCTTTTCCTATCCTTCAAAGCTAAACCGACTTATTGTCCGGTCAGTTTTACATACAATAAAAAGATCAAAACATAAATTGAAATAGTACCTTTATTGTATTACCCCAAATAATTGATAAGTTGTTCAATGAAAGCCCGTGTCAGCCGATCCACAGGTAGCAAAGAGAAAGTTGACTGTGGGACAATGTTGCGTGACACTGGAATGTACGAGCGTCCACCGGAAAAACGGTGACGTCACTTCCCGCGACTATCGAGCCATCTACGGATAAATGTTAATTAAGCTGTCGGGTCTGTCAAATGATCGCCGGCTGGATTGAATAAGCAATGAAATTGACACTGTATTTTTAGCCTTTTTTGAAAACAATATAGCTCTTCCACTATGCAATCATAGTAATTTATTCTAGTGTTATTTTAAATTATGTTGATCTTATTGGGGTAGTATTTTAAAAACGCTTTTTAGGTTAGCACAAAATGATAAAACCTAGGGTGAAAGTAGTTCATCGTTATATTAGTGAATATATGTATATTATGCCAACAATGGAATGCATGCCTTTAACGAAACAACCACCATTTTTTTTTAAAGTTTTGTATTATCATCCGCACCTACTTGACTGCTTATTAATCTCACACTTGATATGAAGACTGAATTAGCGCGAAAAAAGTAAGGATTCGGTTTATCGCTCATTTTGATCCTACGCGCAATATTTGCCAACGTTACGCAAGGCTTCTGTCAGGAGAATCCTGTGGAAAATACACTTGGGATAATGACCCTACATAATGTACAGGTCCACCCATAGAGGACGGCGGACAATATTGCGTGACAATAAAGAGCCCACCGGAAAAACGACGGCATGGCTTCCGACTGCTATCGGCCATCTACGGCCCAATGTTAATTATGCCTATTAGGGATGCGAGCGACATTATCGGCCTCAATTTAATTCGAGAAAAATGGCTAACGTAACAATAAACATGTTTAAAATTTAAATTATTGTGATAAATATGTATGTGGTTTGTTATGTAACAGTTTTGAATGAGTAGAGGATATTTTTGTTATAGTTAGAGCTGATTTCACCATGCTCTGTTAGTTACTAATCAAGGATTAACAGGCCGTTGAATCGCTTACATTTATACATATTTAACGGCCCTTTAATCCTTTGTTAATCTAACAGAGCATGATGAAATCAGCGCTTAGATTACCAATAGTCAAACAATAATATTTCACCGTTTGCCGCGGACTGATTGGCAAAAAACTAGGTACGTGGATAAAAATTATGGTTAAAATAATAGCTGTGAGGTTAATTAAATAAATTAATAACATATACCTCTAAATAAAAACTTTATTAAGGTCAATATCTGAGAATCTTAGGCACTGATACAATATTAAGATATGAAAAAGATGTAATTGTCCCACTATAGACGGTCTTGTTTCAGATAACTCTTGAATTATACTAATACTATCCGCCGGATTCTGAAAGCCCGATCAAAACTAATCGGATGTCAAGTCACTTGCTATCTCTATCTTATTCGATGTAAAAGCCGAGGGACTTGACATCCGATTAGTTTTGATCGAGCTTTCAGAAACCGGCGGTATATCTAATATTGTCAAAGTTTATTCAAAAGAATATGAGTTATTATGACGATTCGTTTTCTGACATTCCTGGAAGCAACATAGCTTTTTCATTTTAATTGTTTTTCTAGTGTTATTTTGAGTTGTGTTGTGTAATTTCGGTGGTATTTTAACCAACATTACTTGAGGTCTTATCACAAAGTGTAAACATTTGGAATGAAAGTGTAATATGTGATATCCTGATTTGGCCGAAAATGTTTCGAATGTTTTGAAGAAAACCGCCACCATTTTCTTCAAAACAAAATGACGGCCGACTTGACTATGGACTGACTTGACTAAAAAGTATTCACTAAACTAATAAATATCACTTGACACTGGCAAGATTGTCTGTCGAATGACGGACAGGAGCCATAAATTGAGAGAGAGAGAGAGAGTTATTATGACAGTTGTATGGACATCGCATTTGTGTCGTGAAATTAAGGCTATTTATAAGTAGATCACTCTTCAGATTTAACGTCACGTAACAATGCAAATGATTACCTTTCTAACTTCAAGATGAGAGCGCAATAAAATATGAACAATAACTAGTAGTTCGCCCCGAACTGAGATCTCGTGATGCGACCCGACGAACGCACCAAAACTTTGAGTACGTAGTAGTCAGAGGCAAGTCCAAACATTATCTTTGGACTTTTTTCTGACTACCGCCTACTAACTTGGTATGATTACCAAGTTTCAACTCTATTGGCCTATTTATTGAAGAGTTCCATTGAACAGACCTTGGCTCCATCATCAGACCTGGTCGTCGTCACCATTTTATGAGAACTGAGTATCCCCTTAAATTATTTCAAGAAAAAAAATTAAGAAAAAGCAAAGGAACTAGCCGACCAGTAGAAAAACCTTGATGTCAACGAAACTCTTAGAGATGGGAGCTCTTGGATCGCTGGTTATCTTAATTTAACTTATATTATTTTATCTCAAAAACCGAGCGTCACAAAAAAAAAGTAAAAATTGTTTTGGGATGAACAAAGCCCTTTCATATGACATGTAATTTCATTTTTTTATGTAACTTTTTTCATTTTTGCCCCCTTAAAAAACCCCATATCTCAAAAACCCTTCATCCGATTTTACTCATTTACTTACCAGTAAATTTCTCAAGTACAAGCTATCGACATATCAAATTTCATGCAGATCGGATCAACGGTTCTAAAGTTATCGCCAGACAAACATACATACATACATACATACATACATAAAATGCCAAATCGCCCAAGTTGAAACTAAGATCTTCGTTCGCTTCGCTCACTCGATCAATAAAACTACGTAAACTGTTTCAACAAAGACTTTATTGAATGAAGGTGATGGAGTCAAAAGACTTATTACTAAGCCAATGGTGATGGAGCCAGAGAGACAGAAATAAAGGAGAAAAAAAAACTGTTTCATCTATTTATTAATTTAAATATTGTCTATGTACGAGTATATATAAATGGAGTGGCGTTGCTAGCTAGATGCCAGTAAATTATGCAATATTTTATTAGAAACTAGCTACCGCCCGCAAATCTACTCGCGTATTAGTAGTGGATTGCTAACATTAATATTTAAAGCGTATTCCTTTATTGGTTTTGTTCGCAAGGTTTGAAACTATATTTGTTCTAAGCTTCATGCCGATCGGTTCAATGGTTACGGCGTGATTGAGTCACAAAACTCCACATTTCGTAAACTGTCACGTTTATATTATACTAGCGGCCTGTCCCAGCTTCGCATGGGTGGATATAAATTTTTTGAACATTTTAGGATAAACTTAGACTAAACTTAGTTCGAGTCTCGCGTCTACTTATTTCATACATTTGCACGCCCTTCTCCCCGAGTGAGTGAGAACGCGCCCCGTGGCCCGCTACCGCGTTCGCTAATATTTTTAGAGCGAGCTAAAATTTTTAATTTCGTAATATCTTTTGAATGGAATGTCCGATTTGAAAAATTCAAGAAGTAATCTATAGGTATTGAAATAGTCTTGAATATGAAATAATTTATTTGGATAAGGATTAAAGGTATGGATAACATGGTCTGATTTCGGTCGGCATTTCTATCAACTCTTAATATGTAAAAAAGAAGTTATAGTAACATAAGTACGATAGTTAGACATATGGTATTACTGAGTTTTTTGTAGATATTTATGTGTTCTTTAATATTGTAGAACATTTTTGTGTTCTATCACCTATAGTTTCCGCAGCGCATGCCATGAAAGACCAATTTTTTTACACCTTGGGTTATTGAAGTTTTAGAAGGGAAACCAATTTTTTTCAAGTTATAAATATAGCCTATGTTACTCAGGGATAATGTAGCATTCTAATGGTGAAAGAATTTTTGAAATCCGACCTGTAGTTTTTGAGCCTATTCGTTACATGCAAAACAACAAAAATACAAATCTTTCCTCTTTATAATATTAGTGTAGAAGTGTAGATGTAGATTAGTAGGTAGTAGAATACTAGGATACTACACACACATAAACGTCGCAAAGCCGAAATCAGTGACGCCTTGACGAACTATTATAATTACCCTACCGCTTTGATGTGTAAGCGCCCTTAGCGGGTTTTCATTTAATACAATTTGTGTTAAGTAAATAATATACAAAATATGGCGCTACTGTACCACAGCAGCAACACAGGTACCGAATATTATGTAATTTACCTACTAATGAAATGATCTGGAAACAAACGTTCTCTGAATACATAATGTCACACGCGTGCCGACGGGGGTATATTATTGTCAAAATGATGCAATAGCTGACTTTGTTTGATATATTTTGTTGACTTTTGTTCGTTACGTTAAGTTCTATTTTGGTCATTTTTTTGATGATCAAGCTATGCGCTGTTTTCAAAGTATGTAGTATGGTTTTTGAAAATACACATCTTTGGAATCTGAAATTTCCGTCTAGCCCCAAAGTAAGCAAAGCTTAATTTTTTATTATTTTAGTGTTTACTACACTTCAGGAAATCACAAAGATTTTTATAATATCCCATACGTTATTATCCGAGTGGGATTTGAACTCACGACTTTCCCCTCGATACGGGGCAAAGCTATAACTGTGGCAGTTAGCTGATAGAATACTTCAACTTTTTTATATAAAATGCTGAGAGTACCTGCATACATTATAACACCCATCAATCATCAAGAGTGGAACCCCCGAGAGCGCAGAAAACGCTACTAGAGCTACTAATACCAACTATGCTGTTAGGCCAGTCATAAACTACAATGCTTTTGATAATGGGCCATTTGCTTGTTCTGTTTTTAATAACAAAAAAGTTAGTTTACCTTAACGAGTTCGTTTAAATGTCTCAAAAGATATTTGTATGTGTCAGTAAAAATTACGAAAAACTATTTGGACGTAGACTAACCCCCTTAGAAATCTTCAAAGAATCTTGAGGGGATATCTACCGTGCTGGGGATCAAAGTAGTGAAGCTGTTTTTTGTATTTTTATGTGTCAGTAAAAATTCCATAGAAAACTACATACTCTAGAATCCAATTACATTAAATAGTATTCAGAGCGACCGGCGCGGTGCCGGGCGCAGGGGAGCCAGCACTACTGCCATGTTTGCGAGCCCCCGGCGACACCGGTGCAGCACCGGCACATTCATATTCTAGCGAAAAGCTAGCTTGCATAACACAAAACTTTTATAAATATAGTCCTATAAATAAGGATATATAATATGTGACTTCACCATCATGTGTGGGCCTTAAACCTTTTGATTTACCATTAAAAAGTATCTTATTTATTTCACTTGCTGATGGCAGATGGCCTACCTGATGTTAAATGGTAACCATCACATATAAAAAAAAATCTCGTAAGTCACGCACTATAAGAATGTGCCCTACGATGCATTGCCCCGCACTTAAGGCATAAACGATGTTAAATTTCACGTTTCTGTAATTTCACACCCTCCAAACAGAAACACAGCAACGCAAGGAAAGCTAGAAAAAAAAAACGTAACAGACATCTCCGCAGATTTCTCTATAGCAAAACAAATAAACCTTCACTGAAACCCTCTACCTGCCACGAGATACACGAACAAGTATCCTTTTGATTATGCAATCAATTGGTGAATGCTGAAGCTAATGTCACTTCCCGGAGAGCTCGCCGATGGAATATCCGCTGAATGGCGGCCATCGGCTCCGGAAATACCTCCGATACACGAGGCTACCTGGACGGACAAAATGGCGAATAAAAAATTAAATACTTCTTAGCACTATTCACATGATCGAATCGCTAGTAATTGGTTACAAATATCGAAAAGGTTTACTTGTGTATGTAGCAGTAGTATCAAAAATGTAAATCTTCTGTAAAACGCAACGATAAAAAATATTTTTGTTTCTCTTAAAGTAGCCTAGGTTCTGCCAAATGCCAAAATCTCTGTGCCTAATTTTATTTTCAGTTGAGCTGAAAGCCTAACAAACAGACAGGGACACTTTTGTATTTTTATTGGTATGCTTGCTTTTGTCCGCGAGTCTGAATGCGGTTTTTTTCGTTGTATCTATTTCAAGTACGTTACTACAAGTAGTCTCCAGAATACAAGTAAATTTCATTGAGATTGATGCAGTGGTACGGACATACAGACAGACGGTCTCGCCGTGTCTATCATGTTGGTTCCGATGGGTGAATTGACAAGCCACCTTCACCCATCCGAATGGTGCTTCGAATGTATAACTCGACACCGAAGTATACCAAAATACACATCTTTAGTACTAGCTAGTACCAATAGTTTATTTACTAGCAATTCCTCAAATCATGGCTTCGGTCGCAAGCTTACCAGATATTCACCAGAAGTTTCACGAATCTGTTTCTTGTTTCATCGAACTTATAATCGACATTCGAAAGTGGTGCTAGAGGTGCATATTGAGTACCAAATCCCGAAAAGAAAAAATATTGAAGCGGAGATAAAACTTAAGTTCCCCGAATCTGACTAGCGGAAAACTGGGATCTGAATCGCAATAATAAAAACGTTTGTGAAATGGAGTGAAAAGTCGAAGCACCGGACGAAGCGGACGTCTAACTCCACCATTCGAAGGAATATGGCCATTGTGTGCATGACAATAGGAGCTAGGTTACCGGAAGCTGTGTTTTTGCGCGCTTGGAATGGGACGGCTCGCCTCGCGAAGGCAATTCGGTCCACATTAGAAGGGCAAAGGGCTTTTTTATATTAATTGCAGGCGCCATTACAAGGTCATTGTGGCTTTTTCATTGAAGCAAGCACTATTATAGTATTAATAAAGATCCTAAGATGGTTTTGGGACTTGAAGATGGATAGGTTTGGGTGCCTAGAACAGGATTTTAGATAGAGCAGTTAGTCAGTCCGGTTCAGCACCTAACCTTCTCAACCTAGTCAGTCTTATTTAGTTAATAAATAATAAAAAATAATTTATTTAAGTAAATAATTTGAAAATAGACACATGAAGGGCTAAGGAGGTGAAGCAGTCCTCTAGACGTGACGTCATCCGACACCTCACAACCATTAATCATTCCACGCAAGCTTCATAAATTATCAGCCACCCGAGCTCGAGTTAAGATAAACAGTTGCAAAATTACTTTCAAAAAGTGTTCGGAAAGTATTTGCTACAAGAGCTTACTATAATTTGGCAAATGCCTAATTAGGTGGTTTTAAAATTATAGGAGACAGGCTCGTTAGGCATTCTACGTCAAAAACAAGTCCTTAAAGTTTCAAGCGAGCTAGTTTTATTGAACTGCTGAAGATTTAGGTATGAACGTTTTGATGGCATTTCTGTTCTGTTCGATGAACTTCTGTCAATATTGCGATACGCACGTAACTACTTCGAAATAAAGTCCAAAACTACACCGTGGCGCTGTCGCCCGCGCTGTGAAGTCCAAAATATGAGCAAATGTGAAAAAATACCTGTTCTTTTCTCTATTTTACACACAACATGCAAAAGCATTTTTTTTTATGATATATTTTATTCCCTTTTGAGGTTTGCCCTCTGAATTTGATTGTTCGTCATACCTGGAGGCTTTGAAGTCAGCTGCTTCTTTACCTATACCTGGGTGTTTTTGATCACTATAAGTTTCAAAGTCAAAGTCAAAGTCAAAATGTATTTATTCAATAAAATCATAAGGATCACTTTGAGCTAGGTGACTCTAGGTGCCAGTTCCACGTGACCGAAGCCTAGAAGAACAGGCAACAAACTTACGGCTTGGTTCCTACCGTTCTTTTGTATGATCCTTTTACAATTGTTGCAAAAGTTGCAAAAGCACTCCTGCTTTTGCAACTTATAGTGGCTGCGGCACTAAAAATGACAACAGAAATGTGACTATGAGCTCGACCACACTCTATAACTTTCTCGTCGTTGACACTTGTGCACAGTTTCGAAAGAATTTGGTGACAGCGGTTTTTCAACCAGAGGTCAGTGATAACCCTTTTACTGGGTATCTTCCGTGGTAACATTGAGGTAACAGATTGCATTCATAAAAAAGTCAAGGTATTGGGGTCATTATAAAATGGGCTAATTGCAGGGAGTGGTGAGATAAGGGTGGGAGCACAGTAAGCTAAGCGGTAGCGACACGCACACTCAGTAAATCAGTGATACTACCACTATGACTGGAGGGCACGGATTTCACCTTTTTTATACTTTGAGCTCCATTTTAGACGATATTAAATTGTTGGATTTTATCAACGTCACACAATATACAATCACAAAATAAGTCCAGACAATCTTCAATCTATATACCTACATACATAATAATGCAAAAATATATTATATACTGAATACTAAACGTGATTTTGACTTTAATAGCTTGGATTTGAAATCTTTATAATTACGTGTACATAAACTGAGTAATCAAATAAAAATGTGTATTCAGGAAAATAAAGTAGGTAGTAGAAGGTGTTTCATTTGGTTATTGGATCTGCCATTTGTATGTGTTATAATTAGCCGTAATGAAAGCGCTTTGTACGATTAAATATAGATAGGCAAAATAAAATCATTTAATGTTGACAGCTTTTAAAATCTCAGATAATATCTTACTTGTCATATTTCTAGAATTTGAAAAAGACGTCACTACAGCGATGCCACACTATATTATTTTATTCTCGTTTTATGGGGCAACATTCTAGGGCGGGGACTAATTATTGCTAGTATTTAGTTGATACTACCTACCTTAATTACAATTTGGTTTGTTGTGAGTTCTTGCATTCATTTGCTGGAGATATACAATTACAAAATAACCACAACAGTTCTGCAGCATTCTTACAGTAACCTCAATTTGCTGGTTGTTCAGGCAAAGAGCAAGAACTTGTAACGACGTGACTTCCTCCAATAGAACAGAACACTCGAGAGAGGCAAAGGAAACTTCTCGAACGTTCGGAAGCGAGCATTGTTACCTCCTTACATCGTAATGAGTTGGGACTTCGTTGATTGTCTTTGAGAATTTAAAGTTTTTTATTTTTCATAGTGAATAGCTTTCTTTGTTCTGTCGAGCGAAGTAGGATGATTGGCTAGACGGACACTGTAAGGCATCGAGGTAATTTTGTGCCGCCAGACTAACTTAGGCTTTATATTCGGGAACAATGGGTCTAAATTGGAAATAGAATATTTCGTAAAATGTGACAAGTGTACTTTTACCCTTAGGTACCTTATCTAGAGGTAGTAAGATAAGGTAGGTACATAGCATGGGTTCATAGCTCATTAGGTAGTAGGTACCTCCACCTTCTCTCTTCTCCATTATGTAGTGGGTTCACTTCCCGCACACAAAACATTACAATAATTTTACTACAAGTTGTAATAATTTTCTGTTTTTAACAGTTGAAACTTTCATAGCTTGGCGCTGTGTGTATTTTTCTGAATTTTATTTAATATTTACCTATCATTATAAATACTTTAATTTGCTACTTCGATAAGCAAGCGTATTATGATATTTTTTTTATTGTTAGATGTGGCAGTAAATCCTACTATTCCTTTATTTTTGTACTACTGTACGTTCTGTGGGCGGTGCGATCCATCTTACTTACATGTAACTTAATAAAGGCGCAATGTCGCCAACATTCGATCCGCTGACTTGCCTTGTTTTGCTACATTGAGGGCTGGAATTTATTGTCCGAGTGCTCGGACAAATGACACGTATTTTTGTGTTGGTCGACGTACTGTGGCGGTTGTACCACAGAATAACAAAGAAATGTTGGGGAACATTAGAACCATGGTGTGTTCACGGGCTTAGTATCTAAGAACAAGCAACATCGGTTAAAGTAAAAGAATTTGTTGCTTGTTGAATAATCAAATCTCACCGCTATATTGCTATCGCTATCTACCAGTAGTCGGTTGTCGGGCTGCCAAAAAGGTGATATTCATACAGAATTATGAAAATGTTAATCATCATCAGAAACTTCAATTAAATAAACAGCCACTAAAACACCTTTTCTGTTTTCTTTAGTCTTTACGTATGTGTCACCTAAAGTGAGTTCGCAGCTTGTTCGATGTAGGCTAGCTTAGCTTAGTGCCAGTACTCTCAAACGATGAAAGAAAACATCGGGAGTAAAAAATAAAAAAATAATTAAACAGTAGTGTCACAAAAACAGCTAATACATTATGTACTGAGGTACTGTATTAATTTTCGTTAGGATTTACTCATGTAGCTGCTGTCGGTCTCAGTTTTAGCGGTAATTGGGCTATGGAGTTCTTACAGTGACTCTGACGGCAGAGTGTTAATTCAAATACTTCTTAAAGTAAATATTTCTTAGTGTCTGACATATTAGAGGTATAGTTTTTAGTTATTTATTTGGTGCAATCTCACTGTCCGTTGAGGGCGTGTACCTCCGCGTGTACGGAAGGTATTTTGAGCCAAACATCAGAATTGGCACTGAATGAGGTTTTTGATATACATCGCTCGTTAATCTGTGCAGTAAACCGTCCATTTTCTTGGAAGAAACAGCAAAGCGTTTATAGAGGTATGTTTAGCTTAAGCTTTCTTGGAGCTCCATCATTTCTTATAACCATCGTTTTCGTATAAACATTTTTTAGTGCCTTGTTTTATATCAGAAAAGAGTAATAAGTTATCCTCAGAAAGGATTAGTAAATACCATAAAAAGCAATAGAGTGAAAAAGTGCTCAGAAGAATTTTTAAAGTCCCGTGAGTGGCTGAAATGTCGCTAAACTGATCTCCAACAAACCGTGAGCTATAAAAAGGTAGAAGCAGCAAAAAGCTGCCGCGACGAAGAACCTACTATGTACGTGAGAATCGGGACTGTCACAGATTATATCAGCAGTGCCAACAAGCGGTAAACGGTACACTGCCGTTGTAAATGCTTTATATTGAAGTTTACTTGTTATTTTTACTGTGTACATTATAGAATAGAGAAAGAACCAAATAAATTAAGATAATTAATTTTTTCAAGAAATATTTACGAATTAAGAAAATAATTTAAATAGAACATGAAATTAAAATAGAAAATTTACTCTGGATTTAATAAAAATATCTGAGAATATTTTTGAGCAAAAAATATTTTTTTACTAGAATTTATTTATGTATATAATATTTCTAAGAAAACTCCTAATATTGTCTGAATTAAATTTCTATAAGTTTGACTGTCCTTAAAATCTGCACTATACTGTAAAATATATTACAAGATTTTCAAAGTCATTCGTGAAAGTTATGAAAACCTTGATCAATTATTGTGAGCAAAAACGTCATGAAAAAGCTCTCTCACGCCACTTGACAAGAAAAATCGTTATTTTTCTTCGCCAGACTTTAGGCAAACACTCGAGTGGCCATTTATTAAGATCTTACGCGTCCCTATCGATCGGATATTATTGCTAAGAAAAAACAAACAACCTCGGATTTCGCCAGCCCGTAAACACTTCACGAAACCATACCGCGACACCGATCTGCAAGTAAAAATCTATCTTACGTCTAAAGCTATAAAGCTTAACTTAGATATACGCACTGCCTGGCTTCTGACCGTTGAATAGTGAGTTTGGATTTTGTTTCGGGGTGCCACTTCAGGCGGTTATTTGCATAAGTTTGTTTATGATCGTCGCCTGGCCCTCGTCGGTCGACGCGGTCGGCGGCCTCTTAACTGTTTATCATCTGTTTATTCAATGAAATGGAACGCAAGCAGAGTGAGTGCAGGTGTCTTGTTGTAAACCATTTTTTATTTTAAATGTTTTCACTCGTCTATTTTACTCGGTCTTTGCCCCGAGCTTTCGAATTGAGGGTGTCAAGTTAACCTGTAATTGAGTTGAGTACGTGTGGTCGGGGCTTTAGTTCGTCGCTCCCTAACTAAATGAAGCACATAACAATTTGACGTCTCGTTAGGGCTCTTTTGAGACGTTTCGGGGCAGTCGTAGAGCAGTTAACTTGGATATTATGATGTTGGATTTAATTAATGAACCTGCACTGATCCTTGACACGAGAGAAGGGCCATGGGGGGGAGAGGGGAGGGGAGAGAGAGGCCAGCTACGCATCTCTGAAGGAACATACGCATTGTATGGAGCACAATGGAACAAAATACCGGAAAGATTACAGGTTTCTTACAACAGTCGGACTTTTGAAGATCCCAGGAGATACAAGCAGGTTGTGATTGTTAACCTTCACCTAAATTCTTCATGAAAAAGCTAATGTAATTTAGATAACCTTATTAAAAAAAAAAACAATTTATACAACGAATTTAAATGTTCAAATAAAAGTTGCATAGATAATCCAAAAAGCATTGGTACCTACTAGTGGTGAGCACCAAAAACTCGGTAGGTACACATAGTTTGTAATTGTTGGCAAAGGATACCACTCTACATTCGGTGGGCCATCTCCATGTTCCAGCACTTTCTGCCATAAAAAGCAATACACGGGGACACGGCCTCCCGGAGCCAAACACAAAGAGCATGAAATTAAAAGTTACAACTCAGAATCCACAATTCCAAGGAAACCCTCATTCAAAAGTTGTATTTGTGAGCTGCTAGCAAAGCCATGATTAAGCGCCAACAACGGATGCTCGTTAAAAGTTGAGACTCCACCGCCTGCGTTTAAAACTTCCACCTGTTCCCGTCCGGCCGCCGTCCGGCTACCGTCCGGCTGTCGTCCGGCTACCGTCCGTCCGGCTCATCCGGCTCCGTCCGCTCGCAGACTATACGGACATGCATTATACGCCGACAACAGTAAAATGACACCTTTGCTGAAGTTATTATGCAAAGGAATTTAAAACCAAAAGTTTGAAGGTAACAACTCATATCCCTTTGACAAACTTGATCAGCATGCGGTCGGCGCGCCTCAAACTTTTGACCACTACTGCGCCTATACGACCTAGTTGAATAACAGAAATTAAACTAGTACCTAAAACAGTTCAGAGTCTCTTGGGTCCGGTTTTGTGACCAGTTTATGTTTCATTCGGGAAAATAATGGTAGGGACTCGTGTGACGAATTGACATGTCTAACTTAGGAGGTAATATTGAAACCAAAGTTCACAAATTAGAAAATTTATTAATTATTACTTAAGTGGTATCAAACCCACACCTCTTTGCGATATTTGTACGATGGACTCACTGAGACTCAATAAAGTCAGAAATAATTGTTTAGACGACTAAAAATTTTATTGGATTATTGAATCGATACGAAAAGAGCAAATATAGTTCAACTTCAGTTGGGATAGGTTTAGCTCGCGGCTCCATAACCGATTTGGGACCGAATAATATTTGATAGCTGCAAATAGAAATAGACAAACAGTTGAGTTGAGTTTGGATTCTTAGGGCGCGTTTCCACTGACGCCGAGTGACGTGGAGTCCAAATAGATGATTTGAAATACACATCACGTGACGTTATGTGTATTTCATAATCTGGTCGTTCGTCTAAACTCTGCAGCGCGTCGCTCCACGTCTGAAGCGCGCCGTTAGGGTCAGGGCTTGGTTTCAAGTGAATTTAGATTTCATTATATTATGTTTACGTAACCTTCTTCTCTTACCTTTTCAATTAAAATTTAGGCAAATTGAATTACCGGGGATGTAATACTAGACTGATGACTAATCCGGCTAACTACGACTTATTTCACAAGCTCGTACTTTTTTGTTTTTATTCAACTCGCTGATGGAACAAGCAGATAGCCCGCCTAATGTATTGCATCGCATCGTAAGTCACGCTCTATAGGAACGTGCCCTACGATACACTGCCCTGCATCCATCAACTTGTGGGATACAGATGTTAAGCCTCATACATACATTACATAAAATCATATAATATAAATTCCCATAGGAAACAGGCGTGATTTTATACCGTGCCTGTGGTTTTACCGGAAACCACACCCTTCAAACCAAAACACGGCCGTGCTGCTGCTTGGCTGCGAAAAAGTCATGTCAACATCACTCAAGTCGACATTATTCAATACAGAGGTTTACAGTCAGTTAACAAAGAAAATATGGAAGCAACGCCTTAGATCTCGATGGAGAGCGTCTTGGTGAACCACGACGCGTTATCTTGCCTATTCACGGCCTGGCCCACCACAGGGACTTACTGCCAGCCAGTGAATGGGAGTAAAGGCCGGCAATGGCCCGTGCGGGGCGACTTACCATGTGAATCGGGCCGTGCACTTGAGCGATTGGCTTTTGTTGGGGACAGGTATTCCCATATCTCACATTACATGTCGGTACGGGCTTCGATAAATAGGGTTAACGTACCATCAACGAAACGGATTGTAGATCCATTTACGTGACATTGTGAATTGGTTGTATTATAGTGGCCTTATAAAAATCTGTCAAAAGTTAAAAGCACCATCGCAATCTCTTACAGATAAATAATGTTTAAATCTATACCACTTAAGTTTTTACAAGCATGGGCAAACGTAACTAATGGTGTCTTTTGCCATCTGAAAGTTATGCTATCTGTCTAAATAGAATATTTCTGTCTTTGTCTCGGACAAGTTTAAAAGACGTAAATATTTTCTTCTGATGGATAACGTTGCTCTCAGATGGTAAAACCCGCCCTAAGTCTCTTTTTCCGTCTTGATTAACATTATACTAAAAATTTTAGGTTTTCCTCAAAAAAATTAACAAATTATTTTTCAGATTACTTTTACAAAAACTACGAACATAACAAAGACAGATGAGGTACGCGGAAGGTAATGTACTAATTGATATTTCGCGTAGAATTGAGGTTCCAGCCACTGGCAGTAGTAATTAATACTGTAAAGTGGCTGATGGTTTATTTCTGTTTCTAAGAATACTATTTTATAGCAAGAGAAATACCGAACACATTAAATTGTTACATTACAAATTGAATACCAGCTGTATTCAATTTGTAATGTAATAATTTAATGTGTTGAGTATAAGTTCCTGTGAAAAATGAAATGAAATGTATTTATTCGCAACTAAGACTGGTGCTTCATTGAAAGAAAGAAAGGACCATTGTTATAGAAAAATTCATACAGAAAAATTTGAGCCGTTAATCAAAGTTGAAGTCAAAGTCATATTCATCTAGCTTTATGACAATTATATAAATAAATTAATTAATTGATATACCTAACCAAATTAAGCAAAACTTGTCATAGTCAAAGTCAAAGTCAAAATGTATTTATTCAATAAAATCACAAGGATCACTTTGAAACGTCTTAAAGCTAGGTGACTCTAGGTGCCAGTTCCACGCGACCAAAGCCTAGAAGAACAGGCAACAAACTTACGGCTTGGTTCCTACCATTCTTTTGTATGATCCTTTTACAATGTAATAATATAATATATTATTGAAGTTTAGTGAGGCGTAGGCATACAGAAAAAGGTAAACATAATCAAATTTATAAGACAGCACACGCTACGCCTCAAACTAATAATACCTAATGCATAAATACAATCTATTAAATCAGAGAAAAATAAAAAAAAACACACAATAGTAGGTACTGTTGTAATGTAATGTTATAAAAAAAAATTGTAATGTTGTAATTGCAAGTGATCCGTGTAGTTTTATTATGAAATCCCTTTGGCTTTTCCTTTGAACACAAGAACATAAACTTAAGTAAGTTACATTTTTGAAACAGAAGTTAAAGAAGTAACTCTGATGAAAGCGACTGTTTTAAAAATATTATTATTTTACTGCCTATTAATATTATTACCATATACCTATACACGACTAATGTCCAATTATGAAAAAAGATAAATAGTCCATTACCATTCATAAAAAAATCCATTCATAATAATGTTCTTTAGCAGTAACCATAACTTTAGGCTAAAATTATTAATGTGAAAAGGTAATAAACTAAAGTCTAAAAAACTAAGGCTAAACTACGTACAGTAACAAACAAGGCAAAGTGCTTAAGCCGCAAATAAAAGCATAGGCACCATTGTAATAACCCAGCTCTTAAATACACTAATCCTAACAAATGGCATGCGTGCGAGTGTCCCAAAGAAAACTGCTTTTCACAGTATTTCCCCGACGGGAGAAATGGAGAAGGAATTAGAGTCACATTGAATCGTAATGGAGTTCAAATTGAAATTACTTTTTAAAAATGGCCGCTGTCGCAATATTTTTAAAGGAGCAAGTCCGGAACGCGTTGCCATTTTAAACCTGCTGTACAAACACTTACGTTGCAGAATTAAACGGGTTTGGAGATTTTGTTTAACCAATTTTGGGTTCATAACTCATGATACACATTCTGAAACTGTAAACGGGGCAGTTTTAGAGTGTGTGTCGAGGGTTTGTTAGTTAATTACAGTCAGGCTACTGAAATAAAGAGAGTTATTTTTGACTATCAAAGTCAAAGTCAAAGTCAAAATGTATTTATTCAATAAAATCACAAGGATCACGTTGAAACGTCTTAAAGCTAGGTGACTCTAGGTGCCAGTTCCACGCGACCAAAGCCTAGAAGAACAGGCAACAAACTTACGGCTTGGTTCCTACCGTTCTTTTGTATGATCCTTTTACAATGTAATAATATAATATATTATTGAAGTTTAGTGAGACGTAGGCATACAGAAAAAGGTAAACATACCTAATCAAATTTATAAGACAGCACACGCTACTTCCCCTTATCCTTCTTAGACATCTTAAAGGATCTTAAGTAGTGCTCCTTACTAGGTTGTATTTGTTAGGTGATGGTTACCACTTAACATCAGGTGGGCCATCTGCTTGTTCCAACAGCTAGTTGTATTAAAAAAAAAGTCAAACTCACCATTTGTAATCTGCTTTTTATAATAATTGAACGAATTCATTTGTGTCGCTGTACAACCCGCTCCGCTGTATAGCGACGCAACGAACTGAATGAAATCGAATTGTCTTTCATGAAATCGCCACTATTGTTGTCCCAAACAAGCGAAATAAGGGTTTGCCAAAATAAATATAGTTTTGTCTGAAGGGTTGGACAAACTTCATATCGGTTTGTTTCACTGAATAATATTTTTTGAATAGATTTTGGAATTTGTGTATCATCGAGGTCCCAGTCAACGGTTAACACTCCGCTGCCACACGACTTCGTCTGTATCCTTTTTTGGATTAAATTGTGTTTTTTACTTGTCTTGGACAATTAGTCATTATAACACTACTTATTTATACTCGTAAATGCTAAAATTCCTATGATTCATCCATTTTTTGGTTAATGTATGTACAGAATGAAGATTTATTTATTTTTATTTATTTATTTATGGAGAACCAACAGCTTTTAAATTTACAAATAAACACTTATTTAGATATAGAGAGCCAATTAGAGGTTCTCACCTTTTACCTTTATCTGAGTACTACAATGCAAGGGTTGTCTGGAAGAAATCGCACTCAGTGATAAGACCGCCCGTTGTAGGACAAATCTTTTCTTTGTTATCATGTAATAGTTTTTAAGTTTCTCGGAGATTGTCCTCGCAAGCGAAAGCCAAGTAGAAGCTATACCTACTTTCAATAGCGTGGCTTACCACATCTTGTAGTTGACCACGAGTTCGACTAGGAGGTACTCAATGATAGAGATGGCTTACCTGCAACAAAGAACATTTTGGTATTTATTAATTTATATAACATTAAATGCTTAAAATAATTGTACAATACATAGTTTTCTACAAAATTGGTCGAAGAAAACAATATTTTTTTCCATAAATCTATAAAAAGTACATATTTTTATATATTCATTCATAGAGAGAGCTACTAGATATGTATGTATACCATACCTAGCAAAAACAACGTAAAATATAGCAAGGTATATACTTAATCGATCTATTTAACATAATCTATTAAGAGTAGTAGAGCTCTTTGTGAAGGGCTCGTCCGGGGAAGTACTACCACCACGCCTTTTTCTGCCGCCAAGCGGCAACGCTGTGTTTCGGTTTGAAGAGTGTGGTTGCCGGTGTAATTACAGGCACATGAGGCTTAATATCTGTATGCCTCAAGCTGATGGACGCAGGGCAGTGCATCGTAGGGCACGTTCTTATCGTGCGTGACTTACGAGGCAATGCTTTGTTATAGGTGATGGTTACCACTTAACATCAGGTGGGCCATCTGCTTGTTCCATGAGCTGGTTGTATAAAAAAAAAAAACATTTTGCTGAGCTGCCGCCATTTTGGCACGAAATCAAGTAGGTACTATGATTGGGTGGATGGGTGAACGTGAAACTTGTAAAAGTGTACATATAAATAGTAGGCTACCTATGTTACTTTTTCCCTACGTTTTCTTATAGTGTTTACTCTTCGACTGGTGTTATCTTTGTTTTGTATTTTTTTATATTTGTATTTTCGTGATAAATAAATATTTTTCATTTCATTTCATTGTTGCCTATACCTTATTATAATATTCCCTGATGAATCTAGGCACCATTTACACATGACGACGTCTTGTAGAAGATAAAAGCACAATAAAAAAATCAGTTATTTAAGGTTCAATTCTTTTGGATCTAGCTAAGAAATGGCAACTTCTGTTTGCAAGCTATGGCTCGAGATGGAACTTCAAATAAAGTTGGACCTTCTCCCCACACACCTTCGAGCTCAGTTGGCAGTAGCTCTGCTTCTGCGTCGTTGGCCGTGAGTTCGATCCCGACAAGGATAAGCATTTGCAAATATTAAACTAAGTATTAAAAAAATAAAACAGCTTTCTCGTTCCCCTAGTACAAGCTTCGCTTAGTTCTGTACAAGATAGTGCTGTGTGGAATGTCCATCAGCATTTATAATTATTTATTTATTTTAATGTTATATTCGAAAATGAATACTTTTTTCGCAGACTGTATCTTTAAAAGTGTCTACAAAGTTAAATGATACACAAGAAGAAGTCTCGGAAGACTAGTTCACATTGAGTTGCGGCAACTTGATTTATAGTGCTTAACTTTCATTGTAAAGTTAACTTTAGGTGAAAGTAGGAAGAACGCTATGTTGCTAATCAAGTATTTGCTGGAAGAACTACGAATAGAAGGAAGAGCTACTACTACCTATAAATATTGTCCTAAGTTTTTATGAGTTAAAATCTCTTTGAGGCGCACTTAAAACCACACTGTTTCGAAACAAACTAGAACCATGACAAGAAGAGGAATGAGTTAAAATAATGGGACTCGTACATGAACCACCTGATGTGAGCGGTTACCTTTGCCTGTAACAATTGCAGCATTATTTCTCAAAGAGAACGCCATCTGCCATGTGAATCTGCCATGTCAGGACTGATATCTATTTGCTCTCCATAGTAGATTGTATTTACGCATTACGTATTATTAATTTGAATCATAGCTTGTGCTGTTTTTTAAATTTAATTGCCTTTTCCTACTACTCTTATGCCTACGCCTCACTTAATAAGATTGGCACCACACTGGGGCTCATTAGGTATTACATTATGTTGTAACAAGGATCATACAAAGGAATAGTAGGAACCACGCCGTAAGTTTGTTGCCTGTTCTTCTAGGTCTAGACGCGTGGAACTGGCACATAGATTCACCTGGTGATCCGTCCGCTCATTCAGATCTGAATACAGCAGTGCGAGATTGCTTCAATGATAGAAATAGTTAGAAATAGTAGTGACCGAACACGGTGGTAGCTTGCACGACGAACTATTTCACAAAGAGCTCTACTACTAAAATTGTTCCAACTACATAAAACCCTGTGAAACGGATACGTGTGTAGTTTGTAATCGCTAGTCACATTATTTGAATCTGTAAGCAAACAAAGACAATCTGCAAATAATCTGACGTTACACAGCAAAATGTTCTTCCTTTGTCGGCGGCAATCAAATTAGCTCAGCAAATAGAACATTCCCGAATCATCCAGGCTCATTTCGATTACCTACGCGACTACTACTGTATCTCAATAGCGCTTTCATGTGAATACCATTTACTTGAACTTGCAGTTTATGATATTTATGTTTCGCTATATACAAGGTGTTCCCTTAATTGTGTATATAAACTTCATGGGGCTAATGTACCCATGAATATGTATAACTTTTTCTAAGGAACCAACACTGTGAACGCGAAAAAAAAACAGCTGTTTCATACAAAAGGTCAATACCTACCTGACTAAAATGTATGAAACAGCTGTTTTTTTTTTCGCGTTTACAGTGTTGGTTCCTTACAAAAACTTATTCATATTGATGGGTACTTTAGCCCCCTGAAGTTTATATACACAATTATGGAAACACCTTGTATAGGTACGCTCCCAGTTGCGCTATATTGTTCAATTCTTGGTTACCGTCCAATAGATTATATAGTGACGTATAAAATGTATCTACAGTATAATCTCATAATATTTGGTACGCAGTGGCCCAACGTCTTTATCTTAAGGAATTATCGGTCTCTATAACACAGTGCTAAGGTCTTAAACAAACAGTGTTAAATGAAAGAAGAGATGAACAGAATCCGGAGAGAGTTTTCGTAAGCCAGCGAATCGTGGCTGTGAAATTCAATAATGAGAAAAGTTTCCTTGTAAATGTCTTCGCTTACGTGGCGTTATTGAATAGAGTTCAAACAAGCTCGCTCGATAACCACGAAGTTTTTAGAAAATGTTTTCCCAGTACTAAGTAACATTTCAACTTCGAAACGCAGCCATCGGTAGCCTTGTCTCTGGCCAATCCTCAGCAAACTATACAAGTTGAATGTCTGCCAGACTTTAAACCCAATCCAAAGAAACCAATCGCACCCATATAATATGCAAACTCTTGTTTGTTTAGGTGATGGTGTGTACATTGGTGATCAGACTGGCGCGCTCACATATGCACAGGACTCCAGGGAGCAGTGTACATCGCGCGCTGCGCAGCCGTCGCTGGCGAGCCGCTGAATATTTGATAACGGAGGATGCACGTTGGTATTAGTGGAGACTATAAACGGGCAAGTGAACGAGCAAGTTACGCGACCATCTACTTTCCAGTGCTTAGTTTTGTATTAATCGATACTACGTCGTAGCGGCTACACCACTACTGCTACGACGTCGTAGAATAAGAATTACAAAATTATGCTACGTTATAATAAAGCTGTGAGCAGACCAGGCAGTAAGCTATGATTAACATTAACATGATTTCTGTATTTTCTCTCCTTTTCTGTTTTTGTGTATTGTTTTCTCTATTGTTTATTTTTGTGTTCTCTGTGTATTGTGTGTCAAATAAATGTTTCTTTAAGCTAGCTGAACAAGTCGATAAGCATGCTGAACGCAGCAATCACTTCCCCAGTGCGTCCGCACCTTAAGCATAATGATTTTAAGTTTGAATATAATTGCTTTCGACCCCGTAACTCGACAAATCTGAATCCAATCTTACTAGACGTAGTGTTAGCTTTACTAGAATTGGTATTTCGCAAGCTTCTAGCCTGGTTTAGGGAGAGAGAGAATTGAATAAATTCCTAATAAATACAGATTGCTTCAGTAACGAGTACTTTAAAGGTCTGAAATCTCTGGATATTTTATTCTGAATTAGTTGTTCCATTTCCCAGCGTCAAGTTTATTTGCTTTATTCGAACTGCTGACACTTATAAATCATCTTATTTCATGTAGCTCTTTGTAAACCGCATTCTTGAGGTTACCAGGACATCTCTATAAAAAACGTTACTTGAATAATTTTTAATTATCTCGGGAAAATAATAAAGGTAAAACACGATAAATACCCGTGTAATACTTCAAAATATTATTTATCATTTTGTATAAAATCACTATGGGCAGTCTTATCTCTAAACTGTGATCTCTACCAGACCACCTTTAAATTGAATAGACTTATGCTATTTGCATGGGTTGTAGTTTTTCAAGAAAATCCGTAGCTAACGTTATGATTTGAGAGATAAAGATATTTTGAACTTTTAATTTGCTAAATTCGAAACTGAAAATGAACAAAACAAGAATTGAGTGCAATATTTCTTTGTTTCACTACAATAGGAGTTAGCTTACGTGTTGCGAACTTAGGTCATTAGGCTTAAGTTGAGCCTCTAGTAAGTATAACAGATGGTCTGAGTAACAAACTGTGTACTTACACTAAGTTATTGACTAATGTCGACAGTTCCAAACCTATTTCTATCTACGCGAACGTGGTACAAGACCTGAAATCTGTTAGATATTACTAAACTAGTGTCCACCTGCGGCTTCTCCCTTGTAGAAAAGAACAAGTGACCTCGCCTTCTGACCATGAGGCCTAAGGTCGTGCACCAAAGAATAAATGGATTTTTATGTTTAAAAAAAAATCCAATGCCGGTACTCTTAATCAAAGTAAAACTACCAAATTACACATTTGGACGTTCCTTTGACTACCCCTCATAGTCATCCGTAAGTCCTGAACTGGTACGTGGTATTAAAAGATGTGAGGGGATGTCTACCGTGCCTGAGGAGAAAGTTCGGAAACTTGTTCCCAAAATATTTCATTAAACGACTGCAAAACCTTTTCACATTCGAATAAACTATTTGTATTACATTTACGAGTAATGTAACAAGTTGTGTTTTTGAACGTGGCCTGATGGAGGGTCAGCGGATATCAAGTTCACCCTTTATGTGGAGGTCATCAGGAGCCCGGCGCCGCGGGCTACGGCGCCAAATGTGGCCACTCTCAAGAACATGTTATGTGCTTATGAGGATTGAAACCAGCAAAAAGCTACTTATGTCACAAAATTCGTCGGATCTGGTGACCGAAGTTAGCCCAAAAGCGTTACTAATGCTGTGAAGGTTATGAAAATTAACCAAAAAAGGTATTTTAGTCCTGACTTCGTATTTATACATAAACATATCATTACATATTTCTTCTAACACATTTGGAGTTCGTATTTGGTACTAAGAAATTGGGGATAATTACCATAGATAGTTACGGATCACTGTCGTGAAGCTGTTTCAGTTTTTTACATACATATTTGCAGAACTTTGAGTGCCGGCAACCAAGGCTACGTGTGACTTGGGTACTAGATTCACCAATTTTAAAACAAGTTTTTAATGCTGAAGTACAACGTCCTTGTGTGTCAGTCTATTTTATTTTTATTCTTTGTATTCTAGAACATTTTAACAGAACTTCTATCAAATAACATTTCAGCTTTCATATAAATCGTTTCTTCTTCTCTCTAAGCTTGCTACACTGATCTAGCCCAAATATCTCGAGTTTAGCACGCATTTACATAAGGGACTGCCCGAGGCGAGGTATGGGGTAGGTAGACCCAGCAGGCGGAGCGGGGGAGGAGGAGATAACACTTATTGTAACACACGCGCGATATGCAAACTCACCTGTCGAGGACTGGCCAGGGTTTGCCGAAATTACACATTCTGCACAAAAAGGTACACCAATACCTGCCCAAGTTACTCTTGCCTTTTATTTCGACTGCGCTCACAGCTCGGTCGGTAGTAGCTCTGCCTTTTGTGCTGTTGTGGGGTTTGTATCAAAACAAATTTGAGCAAAATGTTGCTCAAATGTTACTAATCATCATCATCTATGATGCTCGTTATCATCTATGATGCTCGTTATCTATCTTGGTGTTGTCTGGATATTTTTGTATACAACGTGTTGATGAAGTTATGTAGGGAAACAAAGAGCGTGTATTTAGACCAAGCACTGGAATACTTTGACGTGTGCAACGGTTGGATACATCGTTTTCGAAATTCCCATAGAAAAGTAAAATTAATATTTTCTCAGAAATTTGCAACAGCCCTGTCTGTGTACGTGTCAAGGTCACACGCACGCGCGCTTCTATCTAGGAAAGAGAAAAACAACGATAACCTACGAGATAATTTGAAATACTTACCTTTCGGTAGGTAGGTAGGTACGCCGCCAATCCCCTGACACGATATTTTTACTGGTTCCTATGGATTTTGTCATTATTTACTGGCTATAATAACACTGGATAAAACTGGATTTTGGTAAGTTTGCGAGATTTCGCACGACACAGGCTTCAAACTTCACACTAAACCATTACCTCGTAGGCACTGCTCATACACACACTGACTGACGACGGCTTTTACCATAGCAATCACCATTTTATCACGTTTGATGACATTTTCTCAACAAAACAATGTACAACAACGCATGTAAACACAAACAGGGTGACCATCTCAAAAGTGGCGGTTCTACCACACACCTGCCAAAAAATCTGTCAAAATCTACCAAGCTTGACGATAAAAATACCAAAAATATGACTTCATACCATCTCCTTCGTGGCTACGGAATAAATTAAATACCTACATTACATTTAGTTACTATCTTTTGATCGTTTGTAACGGTTTGCAGTTATCTAAAACGAGATAAAAGTTGTTTAGAAACCAAATCAATAAAGGTAAAAAAGAATAAGAAGTTTCCAGTTCGGTAAAAAATAAATAAATTATAAATATTATTCCATTAAAAATTCAAACTAATAAGATTTTTCTTGAAATATTTAAAATCTGCCAAATGGCAGAAATCTGCCACAAATTACCATTTGTATACCAAGTGTTACCACACTGATCGGCGGCCGTCGGCCGTCCTGATTGGATATGCGTTTTTAAATGCAACCAATGACAGACAGGTAAGTCAAAGATTAAATAGGACAGACTAGACACTTCCCAAAATTGCAGTTGAATAATTTTGTCGTGTCAATGAACCATGGTGGTAAAGTAACATGTTACAATTTAAAGAACTATGAATATCATAAACATTGCTTTACGACATCTAGTAATCAAACAAAAATAAGTATTCTATTAAATATTGAGTACGTAGCCACGTAGGTACCTAGTTACTGAATAGGTATTAGTACCAAAGATCTCAGAGAATGTTTACCGTGACTAGGGATTACAGTCGCGAAAATATTTCTTTTACATACCAAGATCTTTAAAAACAGCAACATCATTATTAGGTAGGCACATTACTAGGTAATTGGTGGCAGTTCTGTTACCTATTTTATCTAAGGTATTGTAACTAGAGGTCAAAGAACAGCTGTAAATAGGGCTGCCTCATGATGCGTTTAGATTCATTTTAGATAAAAGTTTAAGAGGCATTTGATGAATGAAAAACTTTGAAATTTTAAAAGTCGTAGAACAAAAGTTGTTCGTTATGACCGGTAGAATATCCTGCTTTCGGATCCCTACAAATCTTAATAAACACGTTGTATATTCGTAAAGTACTTCTGACCACACTTTTGAAAACACCTGTTTGAGGTGCCTAGAATTGTTAAACCACAATTCTGTTTCTGTTGACTCCTTAGTCTCAACAGACTGATGATAATAAAATAAATATTAATGGATGTTTCACACAACATCATCAAGTCTCGAACTAAGCAAACCACAGTACAACTTATAGAATATAATACTTTTATCGTGAAAATTACCTAACTTATTAAGATTTTAGCTATCCTGTTTTTTTTTAAATTGGAAAAGACGTAGTTGACAGATAATTACGCAGTGATTGCCTGAGCCAATCAAAAAGGCCATATCGCCCTTCCGACTTTAGAAAGGACCTTTTGGAATTACCTGTCCAATCAAAGGCGAAAAGAAAACGTAGGCCTTATTGCTCCACAGTTTCAAAGATTTTCCTGGTAAAAGGTCTTTCTAAGTATCCGTCCCGTGTCACGTCAACTTACCAGTATTACATTGTAGCTACCACATTTTTTTGAATTTACCTAACATTTTTCCATTATATTTCACTTCTTTATCGTTTAGCCCCTGCTGCTTCTAAAGTGTGTTCATAGTTTCGAATTCCCTGGGTTTAATAAAATTCAAAGGTGTTCTAATAAAAACCCTATTCCTACTAATATATCAGTGTGAAACTTTATTGTTTGGATGTTTGTTCAACGCCCTAGCACAGATCCGATCGGGATGCAACTTCGAATTATAGTTTATAGTTCGTAAGCTGGACAAGCATAAAGATTGCTTTTTATTCCGATAATTTACCGGGAACTGGGTACGAAAACGGAACGATATTGTGTTATTCACAAATGTTTAGCTAAAAGCTTTTGGTGGCAAACTAAATCCCCACATGCTGCGAACTCAAATTGCTTGGCGCCGTGGCACAAAGCGTACTTTCAGTTAAACAAACAAAGGACAGTTTGAGTATCGTCTAGCAGATGGGGGCTGGACGGACACAGATCCGGAGCAAAGAGAATGAGATTTCCAAGTTTTCATCAGTCATTTACCCTAATTGAAATTTCTCCATAACCTTTGTGAATGGATCGACGATCCTGATGAAGCGTTGTAGTGGAAGCATCGGAGTGATTGGTTGCGTACGGAGACTCCGAATGTAATGGTAATCCCGCGAGATGTATTGCATTAATCAGCTCCCGAGCCATTATGCGATCTGAATTATCATCTAAATGTGGCGATTAATCACTGGTTACAGCATCTTTGATATATTTTACCTGACGTAGGTATCTATAAGTACAGATGAACCCTTTGAATTATGTAAGTATGTCTATTGCACTATGGTCACCTTCCACGCTTCTGTTGAAACTTAAAACTTACAAAGTTTGACCTCTCTCTACGGATGTTTTTATGTTTGTGGTAAAATTACACGCTGGTTTTGGATAAAACTAGAAAGAGTTAAAGCTTGTATGCTAAAAACATCATAAAAGCTACTTTTAATCCCGAAAATGACCAGGAACGAATTAGAAAGAACAAACGAGACAAGAGAAAGCCTTAAACCTGTGTTTGCATTTATCGCCACCACGCGCACCAACTTGTTCAATATGCGATAAAATAATCGCAACAGAAAACAATGAATCTGATGGCGTATGTAAACTGAAATCTTTTACTTGAGCCTTGAGTCTTTCCTCTCGCATCTCGTACGTAGCATAGCGTAATTTCATTTGACTGTCTAGTGCAATAAGTTATTCAGCGCAGCCTCGTGTGCCCGGCGCGTCGGCGGCGCGGCGCTAAGTCTCGGAGATATACATTTCATTTCTAAAGAAATAACTGTAACCTGTTGTTGATTTACGCTTTAAAATACACGTGAGTTCTTGCTCTATTTTATACTGATAGTATTATTTTTATTACTCGTTCAAACTTTCAGTAGAAATAATATAGACTTTTTGTTTTGGTATTTTCTTTGAAATATGTTTTCGAGATAGATATTCATTTATATCATCAAAAGTTTTCAAACCCACTGTTTGTCTTTTTTAGCACTATTTTATCAGCAGAATGAACTTCAACGGACAATTTAATATTTTTTTGAATTCACTTTGCTATGCTACTGTAAGGTTAATTTAAATATCAATTTTCCCAGTGGATGAGACAAATTGATATTGTTAGGTGCCAATTTTGCTGCCAACAAATTCAATAGCCAATATTTTAATATTCATAAAATACGTTATTGCCGTTGATTATGCTATTATTAGCATGAATATTGGCTGTTTGTTAGCTAAGTGTATGGTTTCAGCGGGACCAACTCAGAGGAACGCTAATACGTCAGATAAACATATTTCTGTCTTTGCTTTTGCTATGTATAAAGCAGAGGCGGGGTTGTTTGATACTAAGTACATAGAATAGACGTACTCGTACTAAAACTGATCAAACTTTATTTTGATGTGTATTTAAGGGTAGTATTCGTTCATAAAGGTTTAAAATAATAATAACCAATAAGATATTTTGGTTATAACTATTGTTTATAAAAATCTTTGTAACATTATGACCCAAATAGTTCTGCAATGACAAGCAGATAAAGTAACGGCAGGTATATCCTAAACAAAATCCTCTTTGCGCGAAACTCGGCATCAGCATCATAAACAATTCATTGGATTCCTTTAGAGATCTCTCTTTGAAAACACATTCTCTGGCAAAATACAATTCATGAATACAGCATGAAACCTAAACAAGTTTTGCAAACACCAAGAATGGAACCCTTCCAACCTCAAATCTAACTTAGTATTCTTAAGCAATGATTTATTTAAATATCACTCAAGTATTGACAAAAAAAAAAATCTTACAAACCTAGGTACGCCAAAAAATGTAGGGTCAGTTTGGTTTACACTATCAACCAGCTAACGGCAGTTTGGCACCGGTTTTTTTGAGACCAAAGCTGAAACTGAATCAGAAACAGACAAATAAGCGCGTAAATCAAATAAACACTGACACGGGCGTATTTAAGTTGGCTTGCCGTATCTGTCGAATGTGTAATCCGGACGGACGGCTAATTGAATGTGTTATGTGTTCCAGTTTGTTCAAAGCCGGCCGTGGACTGTGGAGGACGCCGAAGGTTGCTGTGCGATGGCTATGCACTGTGCTGGAATTCCATTTGAATAGAAGTTTGGACGAGTCTGATCCGTTTGTTGGTATACGAACTTTAGTACACGAGTCCGCTTAAACCTTTGAAATTATTTCAGGAAGACATAAGCAGAGCAGGTTTATGTGTTTGTAGAGTTACTGTTTATATTTTGGTCACCCAGGTAAATGATTAGGTGTATGATAAATAGCTCATGCATACGCTTCAAACTAGTAGCCAAATTCACATTATTAAAAAAAAGACAAGCAACAAACACATAAATGTTCTTACTTATATAGATCGTGGATAGGTTATTATTTTTCAAACCACGCAACGCGGGGTTCAAAGCTACACAGCCTCTTCTCCTCAGCTGGTTAGCTGCCCACTGCGCCGAGGTTAACAAACTTTGTAACTTAAACTCTGCTTACAACATTGACACCAACTCCGCTCTCTAGTTGGAGAACATCTCCGCCCTCCAAGGAGCCATTCAAGTTGGCAAAGAGGCTTACACAGGCAAGTTATGCGCTTATGAACACAATGTCATTAAAGTTGAGAATGGTGTGCGGCATACTTGTGAAGTGTCCGCCACCGCCGGGAGTGTGTGCGTGCCGGTTATTGCACACTTAACTTGAATTACTGTATTAGTAGATACTTCACCGAAAGTCGGAGAAATACAAACTAAGTTATGTTGTAGTTCATAAAATCTTTGAAATTTTAAAAAGAAACACTTCTTATCTTAGGGTTTCATCATTCTGTCGTATCGCAAACTTGTAGCTAGAAGCGAGGCGATCGGTCAACGGCTAGCCGCGACGACATGACACCGAGACGCGACCGCCACGTTATCACAATAATGTACAATCGCGAGCGTTACAATATGGCGGTGACAGTCATGATAACAATACGACGGGCGGAGGCGGGCTGGACTGTACCATGATATCTTAAGGGGCTGACAACTATCAAACAACTACTCGCTCGCACATTCCGACATGTTGAAAGATATAAAATCACTAAACTCATTTTCGAAAAATTGCAACCAACCATTTTGTGTGCAATCACATTGCACACAGTTTAGTAAAAAAAACATTTTGATCGATACAAGTTTTCCTACTTAAAAGTTTGCTTATGTACGAAAACTAGTAAAGTAAACTTTTGAGTAGGAAAACATGTATCTATCAAAATGAAACTTTTACTTAACTGTGTGCAATGTGATTGCACACAAAATGGTTGATTGCGATTTTTCGAAAATGAGATTAGTCATTTTATATCTTTCAACATGAAGAAACGTGCGAGCGAGAGTCACATTAGCTCTTGTCTTCGCCTTAATTGCACTTTAACTCCCTGTCATTTGACAAATTCAATGACTTTAGTGATACGGTCCATGGGCCTTATGCTCACTTCGAGCGAGATTATCTCACGGTGGAGATGACGTCATATCTCGTCTCGTTCTCGTCAGTACCGTGAGATAAATTCGCTCGAAGTGAGCATAAGGCCCCATTTTGTTACATTATTTGACAATGTATTGTACCATGTCCCAGTTTTTAGAACGCGACAGCCGCATCTGTGACGTCAGACATCAGTGCGATACCGCTCCTATAAAGCAGGTGAACGTTCACCAGTATAAAGCAAAGACAAAAACGTGAACCCGTCACCGGCGCCGGCGGGGCATGGCACCTTGCATGTCAGTACTACACATGCATATGGAGCGATATTTACATGCATAGAATGGAGACGTCGCATTTAAATATCAATTCAGTTTTTGCTGTCAGCTCCACTTTATTGCATTGCTGACACGCACAGCTTTTGTGGTGGCTTTTACACTGTGGTTTGTAGAAACAATTGCTAGCGCAAGGAATTGCTTGCAGATTTGAAAGTTAAAATCAAAAAATTATGCGAAGAGATGAGATGAATATCAGTAATCATAATATAAATTATTTGCTCGACGATGTTAGGTAGTTTTAATGACTATTTTTATAAAGTCATTTTAAGCACATTTAACCTTTGTCTCATTATTAACTTATTAGTTACAAAAGCAATACTGAAAATTATCACCGGCTATTATTTCTCGACCGGAACATGTCAACATAATTACAATATGTAATGAGGTAATATCCGGCATGTTAAGTAATAATATACTTACAAGCTGACATTTAAAAGCAGCTTATCCCATGCTTCAGTGCACTAAGCTCAGTATTAAAAAAGACGGGTGTTTTGTTCACATTCGCCGAAAAATGCGATTGTGCCGTAAACTTTCAAGGTAGGAAAAGTCGTAAAAACGCTAGTGTATAGCTGTGTTTCTAGACTGTGATAGAAAGAAATAAAGCCAGTTTCCTAAAACGTGCTCGTATATTAAAGCGTATACGGCTGTAAATAAAAGTGGCGGCGGTCGTATTGGAGCCGTGGCGGACGTCAAAATTATTTGAACTAAAATAGGGCTTAAAATAGTGCTTTTAAAATAGGGTTTTTATTATTCTGTCTCCTAAGACAAATCCCTGTGAAAAAGGCTGGCTAAATGCGGACTTCTTATAGTCCACATCTATAGCATTCATACTGAGTGGCGGCCAATTTATATGACTTACTTTCATTTATAATTTTGTATTGTATAGAAGTGTTTGGTATATGGTATAAAAGTGTACTCTCTCAATTTGGAATTTAATTAAAATAACAATAGTAGTCACTTGACATTCGGTTTAGTGAACTAGCATAGCGGCGGCGCGCGATGCCGCGCGGTGACACTAACGAGCGCATTGACTCACTGTCGCACCCTCACTTACCACCCTTTGCAAACTTAAGTAAAGAATAAATAGTTTTAAGAAATAACTAATTTACTTAGCACAACACGTAGCTAAGCATTTTGTATTGTCTGTTGTAACTCGTAGAAATTCTGAAATGGTAGGGGTGAGTCGTTCATTGAATATGGGTCTAGCCAGCAAAAAAGAGGGCAAATGGCTGAATTTGAAGGAATTTGGAGCAAATTTTGTGCTGCGGAGGCATTGAATTCATTCCTATTTCAAAAAGTGTGCTGTATTTAATCCACAATGGACACTTCGTTAGGCGCCGTCCTGACGGAGCGAAATTTGAACCGTTAATAAAAGGAGGGCGCTAACAAGCGGGGGATTACGCCCGCCAAATAAATACAAGTTTTGTCCCTGATGAGCGAAAAGTCAATTTACTCGAGAAACCATTTCCCAGATAAAATGTGGAGTTGAATTACTAATAAACGATATTATATGAACAAAAACTGCTAATCTTAAACAAAAATAAACAGGAATAATAAGAACAACTATAAGCAAAAATATAATTGAAACCTATTTTTCCGGTTATCACCTTAACACTTTTACACAAAATATATAAAACTTGGCGGCCCATATTAAAGCTAATTCTTTTTTATGAAGTTGGTAATGTTTTATCAATGTAAAACATGTGATATTGCGACGGCGGCAGCGCGGGGGCGGCGCGCGATGCCGCCGTGATACGCCGACCGTCGGCCGCGCCCGCTTGCTGTGAGATACCGCACTTTACACATAAACACTGAAACGCGCCACATTTAAAACTCCAAAGCGACTTTTATTTGAGCAAAGCTGGGACATTTTATTTTTTGGCCACATTCCAACGTTTCTGCCTCACTGTGTCATGTTAAATATAAATAAAGCGTACATTGACGTTTAACCGATAATGTTTTACCCTACTTGAAGTACTGGAACTTTACAAAAAACGTTTTGGCCGAACTCGGAACTGGGTCGAAGCACCCACGACTGCACGACGGAGCTCGCCGCTTCAATAAAATTATCGATGCATTTTTTTGCTTATGACCGATGGATTTTTTTTGTCAATATCGCTTTATTTATATTCAGTAGGTACTTATTTTTCTCATCACCACCGCTCTTTGAATTCTGCAAAGTTGATCACCTAGAGATTATAAATAAATAACATTTAACATGGTATGTGCAGCTGGTTGTAGCACCCACAAACGTAACGCTTGTGGTCGCATGTGATAAAAGAAGTGCCACTAAAGATAACCATCACAATTTATGTTAAAATAGAACCACGTTGCTTAATAATAGTGTTCAGAATGCTTCGTAAATCACAACAAGTGGTAAATCACCTCAATCAGCCACAAATTTACGGTACAAGTGCATGTGCCGGCCGGGAGTGTAACAAAGCTTGTTGTGAATAAACCATTCCCGCTCGCCTTCGGTTAGCGCTCCATTGCCTGCCCTGGCCCGGTAATGTACAGCACTGGTTGCGATATTGTCGACAGAAACACGCCCCACATTTTATTACTCCGACTCACGGAAAACGTATAATTTTCTTTTCCTCAATGCATAGTTTGTTTTGTCGTATTTGCAGTTTGAGCCGCTGCTAAAACATTCACTCGCTTGCGGTCTTTTGTAAAAGGGCTACAGAAGTTATTTTCGCTCTTGTTTCGGTTCAGACTCGGATTTTTGGGTTAACCTTTTCTGCATGAATAAAGTTATCAAATAATCTATTCACCTTAGTGTTTACTTTGTGAAAGCTTTCGGATTTTAAACTAAGTTTAGTGAAGCGGGAGACGTGTTCACAGTACGGGGACTGAAGGTTTATTTTGATAAAACTTTCACCTCTCCCCTTAATTTTTTCGGTGTTATCTTTACGAGTGCTTCACCCAGGTTTGTATCCAGCATTATGTAAATGTCCGGTTTATGATAATATTTTATTAAATAAAATCACAAGGGCTGTAAACTCGCAAGCCAAGGTATCAGTAGGGTCACGAGCTTTTGTTAAATATCTGCTACATTATTTATGATGTTACTTTACTCTGAGAAAGTCTACACAATATTTTCGTGGAGTAAAACGCTTGGAACTTGGTTTAATATTGCAGGTAGAGGTCTTATGATTCTCTTTGAAAGCTCCACTCGCTCCGTCATGTGGCTGATAGAGAAACCTTTAGAACCCGCTCTAAAATACATGGTGCCATTAAGGTCCTCGCCCACTTGCACTATCACGTTCGGGCACGCATCAAATTTACAGTTTGATAAATGCGTCGTTGGATTCTGTGGGATCAGCCGCGAACAGGCCTTCGCTCCCATTGGTAGATTTATCGGGGCAAGGCTGCTTGCGATTCAAGAGGCGCGCCTCGCTAGTGGCTGAGTGCCTTTATAAAGATATAGGGCCACACTCCATGTGGTTAATGTTTCAGGGCATATTTATGTTGTAGCATGGCGTGGACCCTTTTAGGTCGCTGCGTGCTTCGCCATACGGTATCGAAATGTGCTTTAAACCTTTGAAAGCGATAAAACTATTAAACTATTAATGCTCATCATCAAAACTACGATGGTTGCATATTTTAAACGAGTACTTACTTACTTCGTAACCTTATTCCAAACAAAAAAATATAGTTTTTTAGTTCAAAGATTCATGTTGTTTTTCCCCACACTTCACAACAACATTTGTCTTCGTTACAAAGCACTATTATTTCTTACAGTTACAATATTTATAGCTTAACCGCCTAATTACTCTGTTGCACACTAATGCAACTAATGAACGAACAAACAAAGCGGGTTATATATAGAGCACAGCTGACTCGCGTGAACCCTGCGTTACTCGCCCGGTGCATTGTTCTGCTTTTGTTTAGCGCAGGAGGCGGTGCCACAATTATGGTCATCATAAAAATATTTTGTGGCTGCAACATAAAATATACTATACAATACAGCCTTCACCACGCCCTACCAGAATAAAATTTGATGAAAAGACACTCCAAATTGGATGTTTTAGTAAAATTCAAATACGCTAAATCACTAGGAAGCATATAAACTTACAAATAAAAAAAATGCACCATAGGGAACGTTGTTGCGGGAGATCCACTAGTATTAACCACATCAAAAGAAAAAAAATATTAGGATGATCTTTACCGTGCCAGGGAGTACTAGTTTCATTAATAACAGCCAAGCCTTTAAAAACAAATGCAGTCATAAGCCGTTCAGCGCCACAGCTCAAAGATCTCATTATAGTAAACATGCATTGGTCCCGCGGGCGCGAGCGTGGTAGGTAATCACTTACCCGTGATGAGCTGTTTGCGTGTTCGCCGTAAAGCGAAGCTAGCTTTGAACAAAAATAATTATGCGCTGAAGGCTTGGCAAATGAGTGCGAATTAGTTTGGTGGTTACTCTTAAGTCTATTACTAAAGCTAAGTTGTTAAATAGAGAAGAACTACAACAAATTATGTAACTGTTGCGTTCTTTTCTGGGTTACGCAGATTTGACTTAGTCAGTTATAAGTAATTTACTAATAATATATATACTTTTACTATTAATATAGTCATGTCATTATATTAATAAAAGATGTCTTCACAACTTCTTAACAAAAAAAGGCTGTCATCTTAACAAAATGATTAAGTACCTAATATGCTGGGTAATGTTGGTAAACAATAGCTCATATCAATTAATTGAAGTTTGGAACAACAGTATTTCACGTCATATCCTCAAATTATGTAACTTCTGAAAGTAATGGTGGTCTCTTGTGCTACCTTCCCGCTTTTCCTGCCCCAAGTCACCCGAGTGCTACTGATCGTCGGATTACTCTGCAAGTTTTACTTTTTAAGTAAAATATTGACTTATTGTTTACTAGCTTTCAACCGCAGCTTTGTGGTATCCTGATAAATATTAACTTTAATAATATACCATTCCAGATCACTACCTATTTTCAAAGATTGTATCCCAAAAGTTATTATCCGAGTGGGATTTAACCCACGACCTTCCCCTTGATACAGGCTGCGCTAACCACCTGCGCCCTCGAACTCTAATCACATCGGTGAACTTTCTCGCTTTTCGAGATCTTTTCTCCCTCATACTCATAAACTATGGAATGAGCTACCACCTTCAAGAAAAAAGTTAATAAAGTCCTTTAGGGCATGCAACGCTACGACAACACCCCAAGTGTCGTTGGTGTATATAGGCGACGGTGACCACTTAACTAGGCGGGCCATAAGGCCGTTTGTCTGTCTCATACATAAAAAAAACACAGACATCTGCCCTGGATTTATAGATTAGGCAGTCCCTCAACACCCACAATCAGGATCTATTCGACCCAGACTTTAAATTAGAGCACTAAACATCCAATATATATATTGCATAGTATATTTGTTCGTGCTGATGGAACAAGCAGATCATGTGGCCAATCTGACGTTAAGTGGTAACTATCACCTATAACAAACATGGCCTCGCGTCACACACAATATGAACCTGCCCTACGATGCACTGCCCTGCGTCCATCAACTTGAATCATACATGTGTTAAGCCTCATGTGCCTGTAATTTTACACATTTCAATGCGAAACACAGCACCGCTACTCGGTGGCAGAAATAGACAATCAGGCAGATGTGTGTATCCAGAATAAATGCATTTTCTTTATTTCTTTCTTCGTGATGTTTAGTCTCCCAGACTACATTCCCCACATTTAGCCCCTCGGTCGCAGCCGCAGGATCCGCGCGTCGCTGTCACGTGCCGCGTGTCGCCGCGATGGATGGCCGCGCGGCGCGACACGACACGACATTCCTATAATAAACGACTATAATTTTAGTTAATCACCTCCGTACGGGAACAGAATATTCGGTGGCAGGACAAAGCTCTTCGGACGATAATAGAGATTCTTTACTTTCTTTGTTGTTTTCATTTTGTTTCTAGCTTAAATTAAATAGTAGCTGAAATTGGGGCTAGAGGTTATCAACAAAATGGGCCGGTTGATTTTGATATAGTTAAAGACTGAAAAGTATTTTTTTATTTGAGGATTCAAGTTAGCGTGGTTAAAAAGTGAACCTAAAAAGTTCTAAAAAATATGTGTCAAATGCTCGATGCTCGCACATTTAAAATCCTCTGACCACACTTTTGGTGGTGACACGACAAGAAAAAGAGGAAAAGCGGGGTTTTGATTATAAAAGTAGGTGAAGGAATGGTGACATGAATATGAATGGAATGAGCACCGAGATGAACACTGATAGAAAAGAGTGGAAGAAAACAAGTTTTTGTGCCGACCCTACAGCGTTGGATGACCTAGTGAAAACCCAGTTTTAATGTTTTACCAGCGTCTGACTCCCTAGGGAAGAGTACAAAACTTTGTTAAAAAATAATATCTCAGAATCATTAGCGTCATGACGTAGATAATCTAATTCGAAACACTTTTCTATACAATCGCGTATTAAGCAATCTTAAAAGCGCTCGTAGGATAATGCTGAAAGTAAAGGTCATGTTTAATATGATAAAGAAACAGTGACCCGCCGCCGCCAGATCCGGGATAATCTCGTGACAAACGACTAATTGCCGGATCAGAGCCGGCTCCGGCGTCACGTGACCGAATTCTAATAGTCATCCGGTAAATGCTACTAAATGTCAGACTTTTTCCAGATCAGTTTTCAGTTCTGGTGAACGTGCTGTGAGCGCCAAAAAGCTCCCAGCTCATATTTGCGACTGCCTAAAACCTTACCTCTATGGCTTTAAACTTTTAGCCTTTTTAGGAAGCGACGACGCGAGCTGCGACTTAAATTGCGCTTCTAGTGTTATTTTATATTAGCGGAATTTTGTACGTATTTTTAACCAACATTACTTAATGTCTTTACCCAAAGATGCCATTATGTATGAAGGTCCGGAAAAAAGGAGGAGCGAAAGTAATATTCTAATTTGGTTTGGTTTGTCTGGAAGAGTCCACAGCGATAAGACTCTCAACTGCAATTTACTAAAGTTTTATGAACTTTTTTTTTATCTTACTATCAAAACTGCTAAAAAGATAATGCCCATAAAAAATAGACCATATGAAAAACTATACGAACTGTACCCATTCGGTTTTGAATATGTATGCCCTGCAAAATGAAACGGTAATTCTGATTATCGAATACGAAGGCACCCTAGTCAGTGATTACATCATCACTGTTACACGAACATGCCAGTGAGGACACGGCTTAGGGTCGCCGCACGTGTGGACGAGCCTTTATGGGATTTGTTCTCAGAGCGGATTAGCGGCATGCTTCATGTTAAATAGACTTAAGCCTGGGATATCTTAGAGGCTCTTTGCAGAGTCAATCTAAGCACTGGTTATGATGGTAGCCACTGAAATCCTTTATGAAAAGGATCGGATGAGCTATATCTAGATCGTTTGCTAATAGCTCAACTGTTTCATGTGTATTTTGTACATTTTGAAAGTATTTGTATTGATTTTAATTTTCTTAGTAAATAAATATGACAGAATATATAACAAACATAACAAAAAACAGAAGGACACACGGATACTCATCATACTATATACACTGCTCGCTTTTATGACTTTGTAGTAAGCGTCATTTTTCTCAGGCTGTGTGTATCTTGATCTGCATCCGTGCCGTGTGTACTAGATGCTTGCAGTTATTATCATCATTAGCGGCCTACAAAGTCTACAGCTGGAAATAGGTCAGTTGCTAACAACTTGCTCTCGATACGATATCATCGCCTACCTTTTCATATAACCCTATCACTAGCTCTATATATCTAAATGACGGAATACCAGCGTTAGTTGTTGTCAACTGACTTCTTGCTGAGTGAGGGTCCGTTTTGCAACTCGTTCTTTATTTTATTAATTAATTCTTTTTATTATCATGTTTTGAATCTATCTAAGTGTGTGCAAATAAATATATTTACTTTCTTTCTTTCTGTCGCCTATTTTAATAGAATCTACACGTATTTGTTACCGTACTCTGCTTCAATAGGTTATTCTCTGGAGCACTGTGTTTGCGGCTGCCGCGTATCAATTATGTAATTTGGCTTGCAAGTAAAAGTAGGTCAAGTACCTTCCAAGAGTTTTGGGAGCATACCTACATGCTCCTAAACTTTCGGAAGGTAAGGGTCACGACTTCGGCCGTCCGCCGTTTTTAGAAGGTGTTGAATCTTCGGCGATCCTGTTTTATAAACTTACCTACTAGCGTAATGGCAAGGAAGATGTAGTTTGCCAAGATTTACGGGAATAAAATGCTATTTCTTTGAAGATAAAAAGTATAATATTTTTCTATCTAAAATGCAAACTATTTTTGGTTAAAATTATTTTATTTGTATAGGTTCAGTTGTTAAGCCGTCTAACTATAACAGAGAAACATACTCTTTCATTTTTAAATTATTATAGACAAATGATTGATGGTATTGGTATGAATTTCAATAGTTTTCTTATACATTAACTAAATAACTGTTGGGTTTTATGCATGCAATAGAGACCAGTTTTATATGAAAAAAGGTGGTTTTACCAATTCACACGAACAGCGTTAAATCCGACATATAAAAATATTTCAACCATTGTTTTTGAAAAGCCCAAGTAGTTTTGACATGACGTTGACATTGTAGAGACGGGTTGTGAGACAAATGCATACAGTTGAGTCAATGAGACAATTCACTTTTAGTTTACTCAGACCATCTACATTATAGAAATAAAGAAAATACATTTACTTTGAACACACAGAAACAGCAGAAACTTACTGCCATGTTCATTTTTATAAGCTGATATATTTTACTAATACATTGGGTCAACTTTTTCACGAATACAATATACCACTTGGATACTGAAACAAAAAAAATAAAGAGCATTTCATTTCTGGTTCCAAATTCCAAAGCTTTCAATAAAACTCTGGTGTTATATGAGCCATTATACAGAATGGAGGACATTAGAGAAGGTAATTTAACGTATGTGTTGTGTTATACAATATTCAGAGTGTATTGAAGTTGGTTCGTTAAAAATAATGTGCACAATGAAGCGGAATATTGGCATGTGCGCGAATTTAGAAATGGGAGGTCGTAGTTTTAACTTTTATTGGGGAGAGATTGATGAGATATTTCATATCGTATTTTTACAGTGGTGAGCGCACGCTGCTGGTCCAATACACAGGAACTACAAAAAAGGAATCTGCATAATTTCCTTTGGTTCCTTTTAGTTTTTGCAACTTTTAACTTGTCTATGTCTATGTGAATGTTAAATTTAGTCAAAGCCTCCATGATCTTCTTGAACTATCTACAACATAATATTGATTATTAATATCGTATTACAAGTTCACAGAAGCCTTAGAGCCCATTAACGAAAGTTTATAATTTATAATCAGTGTATGTTTCCAGTGATGACTTATGGAAGTGAGAATTGTTATTAGACATTTTGTATAGTGTGATACTTTTTTATACAGGTGTTGTTTCTTTTCTGTATGGTTCCACCATAAGGACTTTTTTTTGGCCAACGTATTATGGAAATATCTCCCTCTGCCTTCATCTGCCTTCATAATGCGGAATGTTTTTGAGGCATATCTGATTTCCTGCAACATAGTGAAAACGAACGCAGGAAACAGCTTCAGGTACCAACATTCGAATGTTCACCGAAACACCAATGTTCGAAACCAAGATTTTTGTATTTTTTTTCAAGACTATAAATACCTTTTTTTTAGCTAATGTCAAACAAAACCTAACTACATCCCTAGTTTTCCACCCCGGGGGTAAGCTATGCTATAGCCTACCCCTTCAACTAGCGGGCCGGGTTAACTGCAGTACCTTCAGCCCGGTTGATAGACGCGTCATATTTTTTATTTGACCTGACAAAATGCAAAACTTTATGGCCTTTAAAATATGAGCGGCGTAACTGGACGATAAGTTTAATTGCACTATAAAGTGCTGAGTGGAAAATTGCTGTTTGTATAATTTTTACGGCGGACGTTGGAATAAAACTGTACGTCCTGTGTGTATGTATTATGTACGCTCGTGTTTGTTTACCCATACTGCCCCCCAGGTTAATTGTTGGATAAAAGTCTTCCCAAACTCTATTTTTCGCAGGTATGTTCTATTCGTTTTCGAAAACTAAAACTGCCAAAGTGTGAACATGGCTCGCGATCGCGAACTAAATTTTTCATAACAAATATTAGGTAACTAGCGGCCTGTCGCAGCTTTGCATGGGTGGACATAAATTTTTTCAACATTTTAGGATAAAATTAGATCGTGGGTTCGAGTCTCGCGGCTAGTTATTTCATATATTTGCACGCCCCTCTACCTCGCCGCGTTGCCCGCTGCGCTAAGTGAGAACGCGCCCCGTGCGTTCGTTTACATTATTAAAACGAACTAAAAATTTTAATTTCATAATATCTTTTGAATGGAATGTCCGATTTGAAAAATTCACGAAGTATAGGTATTGAAAAAGTCTTGAATACGAAACGATTTATTTGGATAAGGAATATAAAGGTATGGATAACATAATCTGATTTTGGTCGGCATTTCTATTAACTTTTAAAATGTAAAAAGAAGTTATAGTAACATAACTACGATAGTAAGACGTATGGTATTGCTAAGTTTTTTGTTTGTAGATATTAATGTGTTCTTTAATATTGTAGAGCATTTTTGTGTTCTATCGTCAATAGTTTTCGCAGCGCATGCCATGAAAGACATTTTATGGCCAATTTTTTTACACTTTGGGTTATATTATTGAAGTTTTAGAAGGGTAGTAATAAATATAGTCTTTGTTACTCAAGGATAATTTAGCATTCTAATGGTGAAATTATTTTTAAAATCGGGCCAGTAGTTTTTGAGCCTACTCGTTACATACAAAAAACCACAAAAATACAAATCCTCTTTATAATATTAGTGTAGAAGTGTAGATGTAGATGTAGATATGTATAATTTCAGATTAGTGTGGAGACTAGCATAAAAACTTTTACATTTTAGGTATTGTTATAATAATTAAGGGTACACTGCCTGCCGACTGCGAGCTCATTTTTTTCATCAATATGTATAATAATATGTAACAGTGTGAATATTAGATAGGGCTGTAAATAATTAAAACAACTTATAAAAGGCTTTTGGAAAACCGGTTACATTAAACCATCAATTAGGCCGACTACAGCATACAATTGAGAGAAGAAAAAATATCGTTGCTGTTAGACTAGTGTGTTACATGCACGCTTCTGTGATCAATTTTTTCAGTTTTCATAAAAAAAAACATACTATTTCTATTTATTCGCTGTTCCTGTTTGACAGCGTTTGCGCGAATCAACGCGGTTTGTTTGTTGACGTTGCCGTTGCAATGATATGTGGGCACTTTGACAGAGCTGATAGCATGCCTCCAAACATTGATGTTAGTTTTCTATCCAAATTAATGTTCTAGGATTTTGATATTAACGTATGGTGCCCATTGCTGTGAATATCGACCCTAAAGATACTAATGTAAGGCTTAATTCATGTAGAGTTGATTAGGGTTAGGATATAGTACCTACCTATATGTTAACACTGTTAAACTTATAAAACAAAAAAATACAAAAACTGTTATCCTAGTAGAAAGAGAGACACATGAGTCTTAACATCTGTATGCCCACGTTGATGGATGCAGGACAGCGCATCGTAGAGATATTTCACATCGTGCGTGACTTTCGAGGCAATGCTTTGTTATAGGTGATGGTTACCACATCAGGTGAGTCAGCTCTTTTTACAATCATCAGGTAGTATAAAAATTATATCTTTGTTAGTTAGCTCTCTAACCTTCAAGCTGTCAGACGTATCTTAAGGGGCTGACAACTATCAAACAACTTCTCGCTCGCACGTTTCGACATGTTGAAAGATATAAAATCACTAAACTCATTTTCGAAAAATCGCAATCAACCAACTTGTGTGCAATCACATTGCACACAGTTTAGTAAAAATTTCATTTTGATCGATACAAGTTTTCCTACTTAAAAGTTTGCTTATGTACGAAAACTAGTAAAGCAAATTTTTGAGTAGGAAAACATGTATCGATCAAAGTGAATTTTTTACTAAACTGTGTGCAATGTGATTGCACACAAAATGGTTGATTGCGATTTTTCGAAAATGAGTTCAGTGATTTTATATCTTTCAATATGTCAAAACGTGCGAGCGAGAGTCACATTAGCTCTTGTCTTCGCCTTAAAGCTAGCAGTCGGTCGAGAAGGCGAAATGACCACGATGTGACTCGTCAACTCGTCTCGCCAAGGCACAAAACATTACATAATTCCATTCCACCAAAAGTAATTCACTAAAGTAAAACCAAATAAGCTAAAAGCCAAGCCAGTGTCCCCGAAACAATAACTTCTCCCCGGGAAGTACTCTCCTCCAAATATTTACTTGCAAAGTTTCTGTTTATTTACGTGGAAAAACCTGCGATATTTATGAAAGTTGAGATTGAGTATAATCAATCAGGCTTCATAATATTTGCATGGAGCGCCGGCGCCTATCCTACCTGTTTCACTTTTTCCCAAGATGGATGAATTTCATTATGGAGTTACGCTTGGCTACTTTTTCTCTACATAGCTTTGGGTATAAACTAAAGTACCCAACTTGTACCGTATACAGATATGCCTAAATGATTTTGTGCTTCGGATCAGCCTTCTACTCCGGTAAATCATTTATTTTTATGACAAAGTCAAATTCAGAGAAACTAGATGAATTACGCTAGTTCTTCAAGACTTAGGCCTAGTTACGATAAGGTGCGAGCGTCCGTTAGAACAACTGGAGCTGCCTACGAGTCGTTTGCATCTCATTAGCTGATGTAACATTTATTTATTCTTTATTATACAAAACTCTTGTCAACAAACCAACTCCTAGTGTAATTATCCTTAGTAATTACTACCATTAACATATTCCTGTAATGATTTAATGCATCGACGGACCGTATCAAAACAAGTCCCTTCCTCGTTCTAATCCTCTATCACTGACCCAGAACCACTTACATTTATTATACGTACTCTTATACTCAGTGGTCAAGTTAAGTACATAATTACCTGTATTCAGTAGGAAACTTGGTGTGGAAGGAAAGTGCGAAAAACTTTGCTTCAACATAAGACATCAAGTTTGCTTCACCGTAACATTCATTGAATAGCTGAATAGATACAATTTTTAATAGTACTTGTTACTTTGAATGAATAATGATTTTAAAGCTAGCAAATTGAACATTGTATGTAGGTACGAGTATAACTACTTCAAAAAGTTAAATTTGGTTTAGTTCTTTTTTGCGTTTATGGGCGCAAAATGTAAGAAAGTGTAAAATTCGTAGAGGTTTAGATTTTTGGTCTTTCTATTTTACAGCTTTTGCAGATATCTAGTGCTTACGTTGAGTAGACATCTGGGACTCTGGGACCGTGGACCTTTGTAAAACGAAGCTGTTTTTCAGACGTATCATCCCAAATCCTAATCACTCGTTTCAACCTAAAACTACTCGCACAAACATGACAGAGCAGACCCTACTTTATCGTTGTTCTAAACTTGTTTCGTGAGGATTTCGTTACCAAACTGTTTGGGTCTCGGTAAACCTTGAAATAGTTCAGGGAAACCCGCGGGAATGCCCCTAAATACATGTTTTAAATGAGAGGATTACACAGTTGAGAAAAACATTTGATTTTAATCATTGTGTTGTTAATTTGCTTAAACTATAAATACGCTACTAAAATCATAAATATATATAGTTTTTATACAAATCTATCTCAAGTTTTCCATATAATGTTTACGGATACAGGGGAAGTTTATGTGATTAGAATCCGATGGCGCAGTTGGTTAGCGCAGCCCCGTATCAAGGGGAAGGTCGTGGGTTCAAATCCCACTCGGATAATAACTTTTGGGACAATACAAAAATCTTTGGAACATCTCAAGTCATCACATCCGTCTAAAAACTACCAACGTGCAAATGAAACATGCTGGCTTGTTAATATTCTAGCCTCAAACCAAAATCTAAGGTACTCAGGTGTAAATCGTTTTACGGCTCGTTATCTGATCCACCATAGTGGCACTTAAGTCACACCACATTTGAAAAACTTCTGGGAACGTTACATCTTCGAAAACAACAAAATTGATCCTCTATCAGCTTATTTATCCCAAACTGTCATGCTCTCTTTACACAATGCCAGTTACGTGACTAAAAGAAGTAGCGTACTCATTCTTGCGTCAAGGTTCTACACAACACGATGCAAAGCGCATGCGACGTAAAATATATACCAAAAGCCTTGTACTACTTACTAATAGAATGGATTGTATACTTCTCCGAAATAAAAAACTTTTAATTAGAAGTTTGCCTAAGATAATGAAAGTAATAGTCGCAACGCTATTACTTAAAACATTAGCCATGAGCCAAATTAGTTGAGCGAGTGACTGCCGGCAGACTGGCCCAGTAGAAGGATCATCCAGTCTCTGCGCCGCAGTGTAGGCGAGAGAAGTAAAACAAAACTATCGGGACATAAATCTGTCGGTTGGCAAGTGGGGCATCGTAAAAACGAATTAGCTAATACAGACTCGTTTCGACTTCGCATAAATATAATGTTTTATTTTGTGAGTTTCTCTTTACGTACGTACTTTTGTTTTATGGGTGTATGGTGGGGGTTTTAATCTTTATAGATAGTTTGTTCACACTTTGCATTTAGCCAGTGTATAAAATGAATGCTATTCATATGGGCTCGTCGTTGAAACCTGCGATCGTATATAGACAATCCAAATTCCAATGCTCTATTACCAGAAAGCACTTCAGTAACAGCGGGCTCAGGTGGGCCGTTACACGGGTAACACGAGCGAATGGGTATGTATCGACGAAATAACGGGACCACATTATGTACTGAACGCCCCGAGTCTATATTGAGCACTTAGGGTGGACTCATTGAGTTTTTATTGCGTTAAAATTGGCAACAGTTAAAACGGAGGCGAGCTGATCAAAAATGTATATCTTCGGGGCTATAGTTTTAAACAGTTGCAATCGAGTTACTTTTTAGATGAAAGTGTTTAAGTACGAATCATTTTGAAGTCTCGTCGCCATTAAACCCGAAAATCCGAGCTACCGTTTACCATTCTAACCTCAAAACCACTCAATCACGTGCCCCTATCCATGGCATATTCAGTGCCAGTGCATCCATCGCTGGCCCATTTCGTGTAAACAAGACCTCCCGTCCCCCCGCCCCTCCCCTCGCCTCTCCTAGGCGCACTGCAAACATGCCTCGAATACAAGGCATACCGTTTCCATCGTCAGACTTTACCAACAGACGATATTTACTTCGTGGATGACGCATCTCAAAGTGCCCTGATTGGCTGCGCTTTCTGAATTCCAATTGCCATTGGAAGAACGTTTATAGGTGAATGAAAAGAGTCCGAGAAAAACTACGAAAAATTTTTGAGAGACATTTTTGAGTCATTTCTTTATTCTAATTTATGCATGATTCTTTGACCTCGAATTTCCTATGGTGGTAAATGTCGATGAAAACATTAATTTAATCTTGCGCTGAAGATATATAGTGTAGTAGCAATAAAAAGCAGACGACTTACAAGAAAATAAGTTCCATTTCTCTTCATAGTGAAGGTGGAACCGAGGTTTTTGTTTGAAATTATTTAAAATATAAATAAAACTCATATTTTTTATTTTACTTCACAACTTATAGGCAATTGTTGGTTGCAATTTCACTTTATTCGCTCTTAACGGTAAATTTGTCTCGTATTTACGTCATACACACTGGTGCCAAAGTTACTGAAAGGTATTGGAAGTTTCAAATATGTACTTTCCACAACATTTTCCTGGTATCGTATATCACAGGTTATTAGAAAATGAATCGAGTACCAACGTGAACTTTCTTTGATTTGGATCTCTGTTCCACTATCTACCGTAAAAGTACCGTGGAGTTAAGAAAAAAATATACCTAATTTAAGATAAGATCTCTTTATTCAATTATTGTACATATTTAGAATATTTTTCTTAGTTATTTTCGTCAAAATGTACGATGGCACACTAATCTTACTAATATTATATATACAAAATAATAGAGATTTAGGTTTGTTGCCAAGCACGTTGAAACAGTGTACCAATTTTATTATTTTATTAACTCTGAAGTCGGTACTACGGCAAAACGCGAGCAAAGCTGCAAGCAAAAGCCAGCATTTTACCAATTAAAAAAACTACGCTACGATTTCATGAGTAAAAGAAATCTTATTAACGCACAAAAAATAGTCTCAGTGGATAATGGAAGTCCACATAAAAGAAGAAGAAATACTAGTTTTTTTTAACATCATAATACATACTGTTATATTTATAATGAAGCTGTAATTTTATTCATGATTTAACCCCATTCGCTGAGCATTCAAGATACACAAGTTACATCATAGTACAACCATTGTGTATGATGATTAGGTGCCCATATCTAAGCCGTATACAGTCGCACGCAATACAACATCAGAGCAATATAGTGGCCTCATAAAGACCACAAGATACCATTATCTATGGCTCATAACAACCCATAGCGCACGTTTCTAACGTATTTGAATCTTTACTGAGTGCGCGAATGACGATTTTCATATTTGCATGTTTTGAGTGGTCACAAGCCTTCACTATGGAAACGAAATCATGTGATTGGTCAAAACATGACAGGTTCAAGATACTCCATGATAAAACCGTGATTCAATGATCAAAAATATTTTTATTTATTATTTATTTATAAGACAGTAACATAACATCATAACAGGTTTTTTTTTAACCCTAAGGCGATGGTATACATATGTAAGTAGTTTTATTATACAATAGGATAAGTAGGTACTAATATAAACATTTGGTTCAATTACTACCTGTGCAATATGTAGGAGTTTCGGCAGGTAATTAAAAAAAATATCCACGCCGTTCGCAGACAATATATTAATTAAATATATAGCGAGTGACATGGGGGCAAACTTAAGAAGGTTGGTCCTACAACTGGGCACCTCCAGCATGGCAGGGCGGCGGCGCGCGCCCAAGTAGTCGTTGGGCGCGCGCAGCCGCAGCGCCGCCAGCACCGCCGGGAGGTGCAGCTCTCCGCGCAGCACGCGCACCATGAACTTCACCAGCGCCACGTCTCTCCGTACCGATAGCCTGCAGTATCCTACCATACCTAACTCGAACAGACTCGGGTACAATAATGGGTAGTACGGATATACTCCATATTCTTTTAAATAAAGGAAGCGTGTGAATTTATTTTGTATCTTTTCCACCATGAGCTTGTTCTTTGCTTCATGGGGATTCCATATGATGGCATTCGTTTCTTGGTGACTCCTAACTAGGGCATTGTAAAGAACTTTAATAACTTAAAATTCACACTCTGTCTCAAAATAAAACCTAGGTTTCTAAAAGATTTGGCGCAAACATTTACAATATTTAGATATGGCGCGGGAACCTTAAGTCGGGGACCATTTCTTTATTTCATATATAGTGCAGTCAACTTGTCTGTTCAGCCGAGCGAATAGCGAATAAAAATTGTGATATTAAATATAGCAACTGACAGCGAAATGAAATTAATTAGCTTTATTAGTTTGTCTCTGGAAGCGTACATCGATCGCCCACTAGATGGAAAGGTACTTAGTAACATTTATGTGAGTCGTTGGGGGCGCAAGATCGATCGCTCTGGAAATCTATGGAAGGCCAATATTCAGTCAAAGTCAAAGTCAAAGTCAATAGATATTTATTCAATAAAATCACAAGGATCACTTTGAAACGTCTTAAAGCTAGGTGACTCTAGGTGCCAGTAGTCAACCTACGGCTGAATCGATGGTGATGACTGTTCGCATTTATCTGCCCTTTAACAGCTATTTACCAACTACTGCAAAATGTGGATATGTGCCAAATGTCATAGTAGGACATACGTCAAACTTAGACGTCTAAGAATCTTGAGTTGGTACTAGGTACTAAAATATCTGAGCGGATGTCTACCACGCCTGGGGATCAAAGTTGAGAAGTGGTTTCTGTTTTCTTTCATCGACAGTTCTAGCAGTCGCGGCATCGACGCTCTCAGTATCGGTTTGATATCTTCAGAAAGGCGTGTTCAGGGCGATATTGGCGATACACCACGATCGAGTGGCAGCGCGATGCGGTGAGTAATGTCTTCATTACCGCCTCCGTGCATTACGGCTTGATGCCGTGACTAACGACGGTAATGACGGACTGTCGGAGTGGAACTGCCTTTTCAAATGTCATTATGTACTCAGGGACTGATTTCCTTCTGCGAGGACATTAAACCTTCCAAAAATAATCAAGATTCTTGACGCTGACTTTGTCAAACAACTTCTTGAACGCACATTTCAATATTTTTATTATCTCTAATCTCTAATACTATAAGAATCAAAGTCCTGACTGACTGACTACTGACTGACATATAGACAACGCACAGCCTAAACCGCTGGTCCTAGAGACTTGAAATTTGAGGAGTACATAGCTCTTATGGCGTAGAGGTGCACTAAGAAGGGATTTTTGGAAATTCAACCCCTAAGGGTGTAAAAAGGGATGAAAACGTTTGTATGAAAAATAGTATTCCTTGAACCTACAAACTTGAAACTTGGAGAACATATACCTCAAAGCAAAAAAATAGGAAAGGCATTTTTAGTTTTTTAAAACTACCCTTAATAAGTGTGCAAAGGGATGTAAACGTTTGTATGGGAGTTTTTTGACCGATGGTCCTAGAGACTTGAAATTTGAAGAGTACATAGGTCTTATGACGTAGAGGTGTACTAAGAAGGGTTTTTTGGAAATTCAATCCCTAAGGGTGTAAAAAGGGATGAAAGCGTTTGTATGAAAAATTGTATTCCTTAAACCTACAAACTTGAAACTTGGAGTACATATACTTCAAAGCAAAAAAATAGGAAAGGCATTTTTAGTTTTGTAAAACTACCCTTAATAAATGTGCAAAGGGATGTAAAAGTTTGTAAGGGAGTTTTTCGACCGATGGTCCTAGAGACTTGAAATTTGAAGAGTACATAGGTCTTATAACGAAGAGGTGTACTAAGAAGGGGTTTTTGGAAATTCAACCCCTAAGGGTGTAAAAAGGGATAAAAGCGTTTGTATGAAAAATTGTATTCCTTGAACCTACAAACTTGAAACTTGGAGTACATATACTTCAAAGCAAAAAAATTGGAAAGGCGTTATTAGTTTTTTTAAACTACCCTTAATAAGTGTTCAAAGGGATGTAAAAGTTTGTATGGGAGTTTTTTGACCGATGGTCCTAGAGACTTGAAATTTGAAGAGTACATAGGTCTTATGACGTAGAGGTGTACTAAGAAGGGGGTTTTGGAAATTCAACCCCAAGGGGTGTAAAAGGGTTGAAAACGTTTGCATGAAAAATACCTTGAACCTACAAACTTGAAACTTGACTTAAAACTTGAGGTAAATATACTAAGAAATAAATAATGAATGACGCTTTTAACTTTTGATAATTCCCCTGCAAAGGGTTCATCAATCAATGACTGTAAAAGTTAGTATGGGAGATTTTTAACGCATAGTGCGATTGATTTCAAACTTGAAGTAAATATACTCCACAATAAATAATTTAAAATCACGTTTTCAATATTTTAAAACTACCCCTGCAAAGTTTCAAGGTTTGTATGGGAGATTTTTAACTGTAACTGTGTAATTAACTTCAAACTAAAAGAAAATGTGTTCTGTGGATAAATAACATAAAGACGTTAGTTACCCTCCTTCGTTGCGCTCGAGTAAAAAGAATACAACGAGGCGTCAATGTTCTAAAAACGGGAATCTTGAGTTGGTACGAAGAGATCTGAGGGTACCTATCTACCGTGCCTGTGGATCAATGTCGTGAAGCTGTTTCGTTTTGTTTGCTTTTGGGGTAGAAACTAGGAACAAATAAGTACATATTTTCCGTGTAAGGTTGTCTTTGTTGTATTTGTCATGTTTGTGCTAAACTCAGTACCTATACCTACCTACCTAATATAGGTAATGTGCGCCTATAGGTATCCCTTATACCTACGTAGGTATTTAAAATCCTACCCTAATAATATACAAATCAATGCGAAAGTTACGATGTTTGGATGTATGTGGTTCAATCACGGTTTACCACTTCAACGCGTGCGAAGCCGCGGGAAGCCACTAGTTAACATATACAAGTTATGGAAAATCGCAAACAACCAAGTTTCGGAGAAATTGAATACAGGTTTAGTAAACATTTCATTTTGATACTAACAAGTTTTCTTACCTAGAAGTTTGAATTAGTACATATAAATAACATTTATCAAAGCCTTTTGATAGACGGATATTTTGCGAAGATCCTATGGGATTTTATGTAGAAATAGCATTATAAATTAAATGTGTTGGTTTTGTTATATTCATTCTAAATATTGCATTAATGTATCCAATGAAATATACCTACGATCGTTTTTCCACTGAATCAGGTCGAATAATGTTATCTACAATTAATTTTTGCACAAAAAACTATATTTAACAGTCACCTATTTATTATGCCATCTGTTAAAAATGAGAGCATTGGTGATCTAGTGGAAAACATGGTCAAATATGGTCGTGCACCATTGGATTTTTTGTCCAAGCATTTCCTAAATAAGCAGCTAAAATAATTACTTAACAGAATAACAATTTTATTTTAAACGAATCAAATACCACCCCTGAGCCCTAACTTGGCGCAGTTTTTATTTGTTTTAGAACAATGGCACCCCAGAGACACATAAAATAAACACAAATCGTTCACCTTATTATGAATATTCATTTATTAACATTTCATTGTGAACTGTTTCCATTACAGTTTTGTCAAAGCTGGTCATGTGGAATAGTTTATCAAGTGTTTTTGAATGACTGATTTTGTTTTATACGCAAGGGTTGCTTGTTAGAAATATGAACGCACTAATTCATGAATTTCATAAAATGGATTAGTAAAACTTCATTTTCAAATTCGCGACTAGGTCTCAAAAAAAGGTATCAAAACTTTTCATTATAACTTTTTATCATAACCGAACTCTTACTTTGAGCGTGTATTTATAGATAGTAGATAAATTCGATACGTTTCTATAGGGCGAGATATCAAGGTGTAATAAAAGGAAGGGTATTATAATATTAAATTAAAGCGCAATTTTTTTGGATGTTTTTTTTAATTGCAGAAGTACTGTTTGAAAACTAAAAAATAAATGTGAGTACCCAAGTAAAAAAAATCTTTTTCCGTTTCGAGCTACAAATTCATCATCAATTTTTTTTAAAGTATATCGGATATAAAAAAGGGAGGGGCTAAGGGAATATCGCGCATACAAAATAAATGCAGCCAAATTGAGAGTTTCCTCTGTGTTATTGAAGGAACTAAAGCAATCTTTCCAAATGCTTCCCAATTCTACACTAGTAAGAGCACACTAGTTATGTAAATGGCTAAACTCACGACCTCCTAGTCTCCAGCGAACAATGCAAACTGCAATGCGATGCACTTTTTGCCGTGTCCCCCCAGAACGGCTTGTCACCGCGGGGGCAGTAGACTACCACCCTCCAAGGGACACCAAATACTACATATCCACATTTAACGTTCGATCATTGGCGAGTGAAACTAGAGTCAAGGACCTAGAGTACGCAATAACTTCTTTGAAATGGGATATTATCGGCATCTCAGAGACGAGAAGGGAAGGATTAAAAATAGAAGACAGAGGGGAGTATATCTTGTACAACTACGGCCAGACGAAAGGCGTGAAGGGCGTAGGATTTTTAGTCAAAAAGCAGAAGAATGTGGTGGTACAAGATTTCATCCCAATTTCAGAGAGAGTCGCTTTGTTAAAGACTAAAATTCAACAAGAAACTTTTTCAATTATTCAAGCATATGCACCTACGGGGAGCGCAACCCTAACCGAAATAAAGCTATTTTACGACGATCTCCAAAAAACAATAAAAATGAGCACTAAAAATATAATACTAATGGCCGATATGAATGCGAAAATAGGAGAACCGGAACCAAACGAAACAAATGTCATGGGGAAATACGGTTACGGCAAAAGAAACCGAAGAGGACAACAATTTATTGAGTTTTGCCTACAGTACAAACTACAAATAACTAACACCCTATTCAAGAAGTCAAATAAGCTAAGATGGACATGGTTATCTCCAAATGGAAAAAACAAAAATGAAATCGATTTTATTACAACCAACACACCTAAGAAAGTAGAGAATCTGGAAGTAATCAGCAGATTAATTCACCCAAGTGACCATAGAATGGTGAGAATGACTCTATCGGTAAAACACCAAAAACAGTCTAGAGCTAACTACGGCAAACATTCCTGCAATACCATAGACTACGAAAGGTTCGAAAAAGAGATACCAACTGATTTAAACACAGGTGTTACAGAAACGGTTCAATCGTTATACGATCACTTGGAAAACAACCTTATAAATTGCTCTAAGTCTGCGCTAATATCGAAAAAAAAGAAAGATACACTACTACAGGCAATAATGACAGACGAATTAATCAAACTAAAAAACCAAAGACACGAATTAAAATATAAAATAAACAAAACAAAACACGAGAAAGTTCACTTAAGTAAACTTTATAGAATTATTAATAAGAAATCGAAACAAAACCTACAAAAATACAGACTAAATACACTACAAGATTTTATAGAAAAAACAGGTGGAGTCAGAAAGGCTTACAAAAAATTGAACAATACCAAACAATTAATGACACATCTATGCAACACTTCCGGATCTATAATTACTAATAGAAATGATATATTGATGATTGCCACGAAGTTTTACCAAGATCTTTACTGCAAGACTGGCACCGAAAGAACGACAGACGTCAACTACACGACTAAACAAGATCCGGCATTGCCTTTCCTGAAATGCGAAATAGAGCTCTCTATTAAAAATCTGAAAAATGAAAAGAGTCCCGGCACAGACGGACTGACCAACGAAATGGTTATAGCAGGAAAAGACAAACTAACAGGTCCACTGACTAAATTGTTTAACCTCATCCTAGAAAAGAAGACCGTCCCTAAACAATGGACGAGTTCTGAAATAGTGTTACTCTACAAAAAAGGGGACCCCAAACGTATAACAAACTATAGACCCATAAGCTTACTGCCCTGTCTCTATAAATTATTTATGTCAACTTTACTTCGAAGAATATCCAAAACATTAGATGAGAGTCAACCGGTAGAGCAAGCAGGCTTTCGAAAAACATTCTCCACCGTTGATCACATACATACACTGAAACAAATAATGGAAAAGTACATAGAGTACGACAAACCTCTGTACATCAGCTTTATTGATTATTCTAAGGCGTTCGACTCTATAGCACACAACTCTATATGGAACTCTCTAACAGAACAAGGCATAAACAGTGACTACATAGACGTAATACGCGAAATCTACAGAAACAGCACAGCACGAGTAAGATTAGAAACGGTAGGCCCCCCATTCCAACTAGAGCGAGGAGTTCGACAGGGTGACCCACTCTCTCCAAACATATTTATCGCCGTCCTAGAGAACATCTTCCGTCAGCTAAATTGGAACGAGAAGGGCATAAAAATCGACGGCAAATTTTTATCACATCTTAGATTTGCTGACGACATTATTCTACTCTCAGAAGATCCAGCTGAACTACAAGAGATGTTAGAGTCACTAAGTTACCAAAGTAAAGTTATAGGCCTGGAAATAAACGAAGACAAAACAAAAGTAATGACAAACAAAATTAGAACACCTATTTCAGCTGGCATATTGACTCTAGATTATGTCGAGGACTATGTCTACCTAGGTCATTTAGTATCATTTACGAATTGCACTGAAAAAGAAATTAACAGAAGGATAAAAAGTTCATGGAGCAAGTACTGGGCTATGTCAGAAATATTTAAAGGGAAGTTGCCCATTACGCTGAAAACAAAAACAATGAATATTTGCCTTGCACCATGTCTTACCTATGCATGCCAGACGTGGGCTCTTACAAAGAAGCACCTAGAAAAGGTACGGGTGTGTCAGAGAGCAATGGAAAGAAGCTGCATAGGCGTCAGGCTTTCAGACCGTATTAAAAACAGCACCATCCGGAAAAAGACGAAAGCAAATGACATAGCCCGGCGGATTCTGGGGCTGAAATGGAAATGGGCAGGCCACCTGCAAAGGCTAGATCCAAATAGATGGTCCCATGTAGCCACTAACTGGAGTCCGAGGGACAAAAAGCGCAAAACGGGACGCCCCCACCAAAGATGGTGCGACGACATCGTTAAAGCAGCGGGAAAGCTTTGGCCAAGGAAGGCAAGGAACAGAGCTGAATGGAAGCACTTGGAGGAGGCTTTCACCGCCACGGGCGGTGCTTACATATAGTTATTATTATTATTTTTTCACTTATTTGATTTATTTTAACTTTATATTAGCCTAACCTGATCTAGTTATACAAGTACTTATACCCATATTATTTAAAAATAGGCTAAGTAATTTTTTTATTTTTATTTTACTTTTTAAATTCCTACTGTGTAAGCAAATAAAGCTTTTTTTATTTTTATTTTATTATAATATTAAATTAAAGCGCAATTTTTTTGGATGTTTTTTTTTATTGCAGAAGTACTGTTTGAAAACTAAAAAATAAATGTGAGTACCCAAGTAAAAAAAATCTTTTTCCGTTTCGAGCTACAAATTCATCATCAATTTTTTTTAAAGTATATCGGATATAAAAAAGGGAGGGGCTAAGGGAATATCGCGCATACAAAATAAATGCAGCCAAATTGAGAGTTTCCTCTGTGTTATTGAAGGAACTAAAGCAATCTTTCCAAATGCTTCCCAATTCTACACTAGTAAGAGCACACTAGTTATGTAAATGGCTAAACTCACGTCCTCCTAGTCTCCAGCGAACAATGCAAACTGCAATGCGATGCACTTTTTGCCGTGTCAACGATCGCGCGATCCGCTGATAGTGGGATTCTACAATTGGGTCACCGCTGTGTGACGTCATGGAAGAGAATAATGACGTCATGAGTGATCATAATAAGCGGAGGGAGCCAGTGATATAATGTTGATTGGGTGATCACGATTTGAAGTTGTTTGTTTTCTTTTTGTAGAAGTTTTTCTTTTCACTATTTTGTCATAGATAAAGCTTTGTGTGTGTGTTATAATTTATGATCATTTTCAAATATGTTTTGTGTATGTGTTATACTTCATCATCTTATTATCATCATCATGCCGGCCCCAGTCTCAACGCATGAAAGAAAAAGCACGAATTCTAAAGTAGTCAGAGAGTTGGACGTCCACAAGTTCTAAGTGCAAACAATAAGAAAAGACATCTTACGTTCTAGCCTGTTCTAATTTTATTTTGGTCTACAACAGGTTTAGGTATAGCCCATACCCACACATATAACGAGCTAGGTAATTAAGGTATGTAGTTAGAACATAGTCTAACAGGCCCCTACCCTTCATAGTGGTTACAATACAAAAATTCATGGAATTAGCATATTTTTAGTGTTGTAGTAAAGCATGATTTATGTTTGATATAACTGCGCGTGACCACGAATGCATGTCGTGACGTGTGTCAATTTGTTTGTCACACCCGTGACGTGCCGCACTCGGGGTGTTGACGGCAATTGAAGCATTATAGCTAAAACTATAAATTTCAGATTTTCCAGTTGAAAATAGCCCATTTGCGCGGAAAATGTAAAAAAATTCAAGTATCTTTTTAATTTTTTTCCAGGCAATTAATACAAAAAGTAAAATTGTAGATGACAGATGGCTGCCAGACCAATAACTGAATAAGTATGTGCTTTTAGAAAACCATTTTATTTATGCACAATTTATACTTAGGTATTGCAACAAAATTACTATTTTAACAAAGTCAAAAGTTAAATTGGTCAAAACATTCTATACCACCGTTGTGGGGGATTTTGCATAGGTACCTTTTAAAGCAATGTTTCATCCATCGTGTACAAAAGCAAAATGAACAAAGTTTACAAATCCGCCGCCGAACTTTATTTAGTCCAGGCGGACTGGGCTGGCCCGGCCTCGGGAGTTGTCAAAACACGCGGAAGCCGACACTTGTCAAACTGACAGCTGTCAACCTGCGGCCACACTTGCAATTTCAACTCTCGCCCGAAATGATTAAGATATATTATTCCCCGATGCTGAAACTATGAAACTGCAGCGTTTACGGCGAAGGGAAGTAGACTCTAATGCGTGGTGTTAAAAGCTTTTTAGAGCTGTGAATAATTGAGTGTTTGAAGTTATTACAGACAGCTCAGTGGCGTGTCATCAGAGTTTCCACTGAATTTAATTATACTTGACAATGTACAACATCAAAACATTGTAGTAGCATCTGCATTATCAATTTAGATTTTAGAGAAATTAAACATTACAGGCTTTTTGTTCATATAGCTAACAGCTTCTGCCTGCGGTGCTTGCCTACACAATATCTATTTCCATAGAAATTTATGCCTCTAGGTAGACTTTGCTTTGTCCTGCAATAACTATAAAAAAGGCTAGCATAAGCACACTTGGGCGCGTGACTTTCCTACACACAAAAAGCACTGCCCGCTTCATATACATATATAATTACAATTGTCTCTATGGTGAAAAACATATTAAAGAATGATGTCCATCAATCAACTAAAAAAATATAAAACTAACTTCCTTATAATCGACCTCGCCTGGTTCGTGAGGAAATTTTATAAAATACCTTTTAATCCTTAGTGTGTTAATTAATACATCTGTGTAAAATTTAATGGCATTCTGGCGAAAACAGAGCCGCTATTAACTATACTTTTAGTCGAACTTAATGTGGTGAAACTGATTGACGTTCTCACATCATAGTTATAATTATGTTGAATATGGAATAGGCCTTGCAAGTTGCAACGCATCTGTGTCATGAATATATTTTTTTAGTTTCAATAAGTTGAAGTGGCAATCGGCAGGTCCATAAAGCTAGAAGAACTTTCAACCGGTGAATAAGGATTATTGAATGGCGACTAAAAATTGGAAGACGAAGCGCGGGACGCCTTTCTACCCGATGGATCGACGACATTGTGAAGATCGCAGGAGTATGGTGAATGGAGAGGGCAGAATCTTTCTTCCGGGAAATATTGGCGGTCCAGCAGTGGACTCCTTCAGGTTTATGATGATGATTACTAGTAGGATAGATGAAACTTAAGTGAAGTTAATTTACAAGACTGCCCGCAGAAAACAGGAACAGTTACAACTTGAAATGAAATGCATTTCCATGCATAAAATCTCGATTAAAATCACAACCAGTTATAAGTTAGCGGTTGCAGCGCTGCTTAGGGCTCGCCTCATAAATATTTAACCACTTTTATCCGACTGCGGCGCTGGCAGAAGGAGGTTATGGTTTCACGAGTATTTTCAATTTCTTTTATAATAATCACGCAACATTATACTTTAGTATTGAATAATTCCGTCTCTTTTTTTTATACATGTTGCTGATGGAACAGGCAAATGACCCACCTGATGTTAAGTGGTAACCATCACCATATAGACAATACCTAATTATTGGTATTTTTTCCAATGAGTTATCCATTGGTAGTTTTAGTGATGCTTAAGTACTCAGTAAGTATTCAGTAAGGGTATAACTTAAAAAAAAACATACCTTTCGTACGTTTTTAAACTGTTGTCATAAATACAAATAAGACTACAGTCAAGGCTTTGATAAAACTCCGGGCTCCAAACTAAAGTTACCTCAAAGCCGAAGCCACGGCCGCGTGCGTGAAGCGACTCTCCCGGCGCCCGACGCCCTTTTATTAGCTTTCACAAAATATTCAAGCAACATTATTATTTACAATCCAGACTCGTACATTCTTCTTCGGAGCTAGCTTCGATAACATCGCAAAGTTGGGAATTTTACAAGTTCAGGAATTTTTAAAATATGCTTTACATCGAGTTAGCAGCTAAGATTAATCTTTAGAAAAAACTCTTGAGAAAATAATCAAGTTTTTGATAAATAAACTTGTGAAAGTTCTTTGCAGCTCGGTTTAAAAACAAAACAGAAATAAAGCACTCTGTCATGTTTATTAATAAGGCACCATGCCATTACACCACAGTAATAAATTAATAAAGCGATGCAACCGCATAAGGGCCAGCGTACACGTGACCGCAAAAACGCAGACCATTCGTGCCGCGTAAATAAAAATGCGGCGACAAATGACGTAGGTTGCATGTCGCGTCGCGTGACCCCCGCGTTAAATAATGTGAAGGCATGAGCCCACGATTTATAAGGTCCGCGACCGACACGCCACCTCATATCCCGTCATAGCGAACCGGCCTATTTATAGAGCCTTTTATTGCATCATAAAAGCTTCGTAATTAAAGTTTATGAAACCGTGACACAGACGATGCGTTCCTGACAGCTTACTAGCGAGTGTGTTATGGCCTTTACGGCTTACTTTTAGGCGTCGTTAAAAGTTAGGTTTTATTGTCTGAATGGAGTCACATTAATCTGAGAATTTCATTACTCTGTTCATCCTACATCCTTGTTCGTAATCTAATATCTTAATAATTTTATAAGAAATGCATTATTCATGGATTCAAATGCTAAAATTACAAGACACAATAATTTAAAAATCTGATTCCAGAAACTTTCAGAAACGCTCGAAGAAATTCTGAAGTAATGATGAAAGTAATCAACCTTTTCACAAATATAAGACGATAATAAACAGCAAAACTCCAACATACCCGAACTCCGTTGAAAATTTAATGACGGGCGAACACTCACCTGAAACAAACGAAATAAATTCTCAAGTTAGACGGATAAATCTTAGGGCGAGTACAGGCCGGCTAAAAAAACGTCACCGCGCGCTATATTTATTGCGCCATCTGCCATTTGACGGAATAGCAGAGAGGTCAGACGTGAACAGTCTAGGTCCCGAGGGCATTGGATTTAGCTCCATTTATTTGAGGACTAGGTGTTGTATGCTCGGCACGTAGCAAATCATGTCACATGATCTCAGCCTGTATTGCCCTGTATTGGCTTAGATATTGCACAATTTTTCCAATTTATGTTGAGCTCAATTTAGCCGTTAATAGTTCATCTGCTCTTGGTTTTATTGAATAAAGGCAAAATGAATCGAACTGAGAGATACAATTTCGTTTATATTTATATTGAATGTGTCTGCAATATTTTTGAAAGAAAATATAATAATGTTACCAAGCCATCATTTTACAAGAAAATAATGTACTGCAGATTTGTAGAGATTCACACTCAAACTAAAAGTTCACAGCCTTCACAGCTCAGTTGGTAGTAGCCCTGCCTTTTGCGCCGTAGGCCGTGGGTTCGATCCCCACCGAGAACAAACATTGGTGTGATGAACATAGATGTTTTTCTCTGTCCGTATATTTTAAGTATGTATTTACAAAAAAAAGTATATTATATGTATTATATCAGCTATCTGGTTTGGGCTGGATAGTGCTGTGGGGAAAGTCCACCAATATTTATTTATTTATTTAAAAGTAGGTCAGAATCAATAAAACCTAATCAAAGTACCTTGGTAGTTGACAAAATATAGTTCCCAGTCAATGAACTTGAATCTCGACAAAAAGTTACTATTTCCCACCATTGACTCGCCAGTGTACACAAAGCTTAGGTAAAGTAAATAAAACTCTTTGGATTCCTCAAGTTTTATCGGTGAGTTTCGTTTCTACAATGAAATGTTTATTTTCCTTTGCAAATAAGGCAGGGTACGGCGCAACTAGCCTCGTAAATTTAAAAATAAATGAGAATGGAAGGCTTTAGGGTTACCAGTGTTTGCACAAATATAATAATTGAACTGATTTAATATTCACTTTCAACTTTTAATCAAAACCAAAAGGTGTTTGTGCAATACAATAGTCTAAAAGTACCTACCTACTAATAAAAAAAAATTAGGAATAATTCTTTGGCCAACCCTAGAGCGACGTATTCGTGTCGTGTGGTATGAACTTTATAACTGAAAGCAGCTAACTTTGGCAAATTATAGGTGTTAGGTATCTTTGGCATTCCCAGGTAGGGGTGCCAAGCCTGGAAATTTCAGTTAATGTTTGCTGTAGAAGTTTTGAAACTCTGCTACTAAAATGTTTGCTTATCTAATTTAATCTACGATAAAGCCTTTGCTGCTATCTACTCGTAGTTTAACAGTCTTTCTGAGAAAAGCTATTAAACGAGGGTTAGCACCAATTTAGACGTAAGTATTCAAATCCTAGCGAGACAACGTTAACTAAATGTAATAAAAAGTGTGTTAAATAAAAAATAAAGGCTTAAAGCTCATTTAATCGCTATGGAGCAGCCGAATGCAAATCTTTTAACTGCTTGATAGCAATTCGAAAAATAAATACATTTCTTTACAAAATAAAGAGCCATTCTTTTTTATTAATTTCAAAGTTATTAACTAAATACACTTAAAAAGTGGTACAATGCATATTTGCAGACCGTTGCCAACCAATTAAATAGGTTTTAATCAATTCAATAACAAGCATCACTTTGTAAAGTTTTACAAATACAGATGAATCTAGGTAACTCAAAAGGTTTTAATCACAGCAATTTTTGGTAAAAACTATTTTGTACATAGTATTTAAAAGTAGAAATTGCTGTAATAAAAAACCCTACAAGTTAGTAGCCATCAGGAATTTGCATCTTAGATGAGATGATTAAAATAAGTTTACTGCCATATAAAAGCATTGAAATAAGAAATCCGCTCACGAACCAAATTCCATCCAATAATATGGAAAATACAAGAAGAATTGTTCATTCCGACTTAATAAATACAAAATCCGTGATGAATGGAGCAATCTCCGGTCACAGAAATACCTGCGTCACTTCAAGTTTACTTCAAAAGAAAATGAGCTTTATACTGCTGATTTAAGATTGAGACTCCAGGAAAAGAAAAAAAATTGCACTGCGCAATTTTTTACGATTGAATTATTTTATGAACTAGTCATAAAATAGTCCAATCGGTTGACATGCCATTTAAAACTGTAGGTATATAATGAGTGATTGGCGTTTCTGATCACTCGATAAACATAACCTTTTCTTCTTTAACCCATACAAATTGTAAGCTTTTGTCCTCATTTTGCGTCAATGTTTGAGTAAGTGAACCTATTTGACAACTAAAAAATCTTTTTCAGACAGAAACTACTGTCGCAGCCTACAAAGCAGAGAGAAAGCTGCTCAGAGATGTCATGTTCCTTTATCTCGAATGTCCTAAGCGAATTGAATTATTGTCCAATTACAGGATTGGATCATGTTCCGAGTTTGATATCCAGTTTTTTGGCACACATTTAAGTAATAGCTTTTTTTCGTATCGTGACCCGTGCCGTGGCTCATGTACGACGTATAGATAACCAGGGACATTATAGTATTAGGATACGTCCGTCTGTATCCTGCTAGATGACATTGGTAATTGTAGCTGCTTCTGAAGAAGCAAGGTTTGAAATCCTTGGAGGACGACCTTTGATCTGTAGGCAGGACTTTTTTTAATTAAATTAGAAATCTAAATAATAAAGGTAAACGCGATAAATACCCGTGTAATACTTTTAAATAGATATCTAAATCAAAAATTTTTAATTAAATTGAATAATAAAATATATATTTTGGAATTTTTTTAATTAGGTAAAACCTTTTAAAACGATTTGTATCTAGACACCAGTTCCTTGCCAGCAAATCTTAGAATAACAGGCAAGAAACTTACGTCTTCGCTTCTTTAGTTTTTGTTGAGTAAAGGTCTTTCTTACAAAAGGCACAGAATTCATAGTTTTTAGAATACATTTGGAGAGAACAGATTAAAAACATAAAAAAAAACTGTGACTTGCAAAAGTCAAAGTGAAAAGGCATGTATTCAATTCAATCATAAGGATTACCTTGATATGTCTGAAAGCTGAATGAATCTGAGTACCAGTTCCATGCGACCAAGTCTAGAAGAACACGCAAGTACTAGATGTAGTTTCAAAGCTTCTAACCGAATTAATGAAGCTGATGAGGTGCGTGGAATATAATTAATGATAGGAGCACAAATCTCTTTGTTTTTTTTTGCTCTTTGTTGTCAAATTACGGAGATGTTGTTTATGGACCTAGGTTACTTGTCAGGACTCAGCAAGTGGTACAGCGAGTGCAGAATGCATGCTGCCGCTTCTGCTTTAACGTTCCACCTCGTAGTCACATAACTCCATTTCTAAACAACAAGTCCCTGTTGAATATGGCTTCCCGTAGAGAACTGCACCTTGGAGGGCTTATTTTTGATGTTGTCAAATTTAAAAAACCTGAATATTTACACGCAAAGCTTAAGTTCACCTATGATAATAGCAATCGTACTGCTTTACGGTCCCTCAGATCTGCACTTCTTTATCACAATCATAAAACAGCAGCATTCACTGGTAGCTTCCGATATTTGGCAACGAAGTGTTGGAACAATATTCCCCCTCCTATTCGTAATCTCCAATCCAAGTACACTTTCAAATCACGTTTAAAAACCTTATTATTGAATAAACAAAAGGAGATTTCCTCAAAACACTTCGTTTGCCAAACACAAAACTGGAATTCCTAGTGACTTGTGTAGGCCAATTGGCGGTATATAAATCTCTTTCTCAAACTTTTTAAACCAACCTTAACTCAACATAAACACTCATTCACATTCACATCAACTCATGCCCACATTCAAAGAGTTCTCACATATTTACACAGATGCACTTTTTCAAACGTTGTTGGTTCTCCTGTGAAACCTTGGCTCTTAAGAGACTCGTGTAATCAGGAGAACCATCACACTCACACATTCACACCCTCACGCTCTTATAACACCATCACCATAACATACCTACACTAATTTTCACACACACTCTCAGGAAAATACATAGGTAAACTCACACCACACACATAGGTACACTGATATTATTATTATAATTTTTTTAAAACCTGTTTATTTATTTTATTATGTATAATATATATAGTAATTGTATGGCATCTCGTTCAACTTGTTGGCTCCAAAGGTAATAGCTGAAAATCAGTGTTTTGCTCTCGAGCAATATTATGCGCTGAGCTATTACCTTTTTGTCTAGCTGCAACACACACGGATCTAAATATTTATTATTTTCATTGTTTGTTAACTTAAAATTTTCTTTTGGTTATTTTTATTTTAGTTATTTCTTATTGTATTAGATGTTTTCATTCTGTTGTTTTTACTTTGATTTTGTATTTTTGTGTCTGTGTGTATTAGTTAGGCAAATAAATGTGTTATCTATCTATCTATCTATCTTTGTACTTATATATCTGAGGGGATGTATACCGTGCCTGGGGATCAAAGTCGTGATCTGTTTTTTCAGAGCACAAATAAATAGAAGGCGCACTACTTGGATGGCGTACAAATCAAACCACTTTCACAGGGAGCTTTCTCAAATGGTTTGCGGCTTGAGGTTTGTTTGTTTCGAGTGAACTGCATGAACCTTTGAATTTAATTAAAATATTCTCAGACACCCCAGACGCCAAATATTTACTTTCAAACTAAAAAATTGTTGATTTTTTTTTATTATGCTAGAAAGCGAAATAGCCTTAGCTGATCTTAGAAACTAAAATTATTCGTATACTAAACAATACCAAATCATTATTACTTATATATTTTTTAACAAAAGAATAACAAACCAAACAAAGAACGTGGCAGTACTGGCACCTAGATTCACCTTGCTTTAAAACGTTTCAAAGTGATCTTTGTGATTCAATTTAATTTTTGGTTTTTGCTTTGTCCATAGTCTTTTTATTGATCTTCATCCTTTTAAACTGTGTTTTTTAGATTTTTAGTTATTTATGTAATTCCAATTACTTTAACGTTGGAACAGAATATAAATAGGCGATAGTAATAATAACGTTCATGCGTCGTTTAATGGCAGCCGGCGCCGGCGAACATTGTTCTCGAAGGTTCCAAGAATGTTCTAGAATTTTCGGGAACACTTGGCTTAGGTAAACTGGAACGCAGGTGTTCGGCTATTACTCGGCGATTCTTATGAAACTAACCATGAAATACATTGTGTTCATGGTAATGTTGTTAGAAATGGATCGAGCTAGTAGAGCTATTAACTGTTTTCGTTCCATTTCCTTTAGTTTTTCCAGGATAGTATACATAATGTTATGAAATAACACAAATTTATATTGTTTTACGTATTTATTAGTTTTAAGTATATATTTTACCTTAAGGAAATCACAAAGATTTTTATATTAACCTAAAAATTATTTATCCGTGTGGGATTTAAACCCACGACCTCCCTTTTGATACGGGGCTGCGCTAACCACCTGTGCCACAGACTCTCATCACACCCCACAAATAGCATACAGGCGTATAATGTTGATACGGTACTTATTTACTTTAGTATCTTTTACGTATTTTTTATTTTCTGAGAAAAAGTGACAAGCAGGTGACAAACAGATGACACACCTGATGTTGAGCGCTTACCTCTGCCTATAATTGCATTACCTCACGAGCCCGGTGGCATTATACAGAGTCCATCACTCTGAGACGTAAAAGACCTTAAGGTGGTTAAGGTGTAATGCACCGGCCCCCTTCAAACAGGAACCATACATTAATGTACCCACTCATAGCATCCAAACATAGACCAACATGCATGTTCATCACACAAATATTTATCCTCAGAGGGAATCGAACCCACAGCCTGTCGCAGAAGATGGAGCTCCAACTGAGCCAAAGCCAGTTTGAGCTATTGTCAAGTAATTTCACTTGCTTTCTTGCCGAGTGAAATTAATTGTTTTGTTTTGCGCCCCAGCCCCAGCTGATCCCACGCCGTGCAACGCTGGTGTGAAGAGTTTTCTTTGTCAATTGAACAAAGTCTGCAGCCAGATAAGGGCTTCCTTTACCCTCGTCAGGCTTTGTTTCTTTGTTTGTATTTTTAGCCTTAATCCGACTACCGGCAGTGATATTGCCACACCCACAAGATGCATTACTATGTAGTTGGCTAGAACGGGACCTGGTTTTGTTCACTCAGTTTTTATTTTCAACGGTTTATTTTAGGATTTTACCGTAACTTGCTAGTAATCAATCAATCAAGGATTTGAACTTCAGTTTCACACCTAAACACTTCTCAGTTATACTAACTCGTACCTATGCCTCAAGTTGATGGACGCAGGGCAGTGCATCGAAGTTCACGTGTCTACCGTGCGTGACTTGCGAGCCAGTGCTTCGTTATATTTAGGTCATGGTTATCTACCACTTAACATCAGGTGAGCCATATGCTAGTTCCATCAGCAGTAGCATAAAACTAAAATAAACTTATGTTTTGAGTAGGATTCCCAACGAATAACCCACTGTTACAAGTGTTTCTCTATGAGAAAAAGATCCAACTCATATTTTTAGTAATTTTGTTTACTGAGAACTTCACTGAGAACTAAACTTGTTGAGGTGTACCAAATGCTTTGAAAAAAATACTAAACTAACTGAATTGGTATGAATAAGGTGCAGTTAGGTTACGATCGCGCCCCAGAAATAATTTAACACCTAATACTTTTCAATAAAAACCTTCTTATAACAAAGTAATGGTTTTGGCGTAACTCAGGGAAGGCTACGGAGTGGTGGGCCATTACACACGGCCCGTAACGAGCGGGACGTGAGCTGACCACCAGATGCACGTTACGGCGTACTCCAACTAACTGCTACGTACACTGTGGTGAATTACGGATCACAGCCGTAGTAACTACTGGTCCGGCTGTGGCGTATTATGAGCCACCTCTCGTACTAACTACAGGGCATACTGTGTCGCTATGGTAAAAGATTGGAAGGAAAGTATTAAATGCAGAAATACGGGTGAACTTATGCGATGTAGGAGTTATACCAACATACTGTGGTTTAAGAGGAGACGATGTTCGTGTCGTTATTCAAACAATGCTAATAAAGCTTAGTTTTGAAACTCACTTGTGGAAACACAAAGTTTCATTACACCTAACATGTCACACAAATACACGCCAGTGTGATAGCAATGAGGCACCCTTATAACAGCTAAGTGACAGCTCAAATTGTTGCGGTATAGCTCACAATAACCAAAAATCTCAATAAAATTATCTTAATATTAATCCTAATGAAATGAAATCGTGTTGAATATAGACAATAAGTACCTACTACGTGGTTTCACACACTTTGTCAATTATGTAGGCAAACTATGCCACTACTATTAGGCATATTAAATACTAGGTACAAATATCACAAAATCAATTTAAATTATGTATGTAATTTAATTATAATTAGATTTCGCTTGTTACAAAAAGAAGCACCGAAACTAAAGAGTCGCGAAACTATTGTACTGTTTTATTCCAAACTTTATTTGTAAAGTTGGTCAATCGAGAGTCCTCGGCGTCGTAAAGCTCTCCAAATAAATACAGTTCCGTCAGAAGTTAAATTAAAAGCGTCTCGAGGGAGGAATAAGTTGAATTTTGCAAGTTGTGAATGTCACAACTTTGCTGCGGGCCAACGTATCATACGTTATACGTTTACTTGTTTATTTATATTTCGTTCTTTATCACAAATGTTAATGTATTTTTCATGGCAGCGACAAAAACATTGTCATTTTAATCAAAAGAAACTGCACAAAAAATGGTTGGTTTTTGTTTAAGTGAGACATTTCCAAATGATCATTGTAATTTTAATGAATAAAAAATATACTTGACTTTAAAACCAGCAACACAAACATACCTGCTGTAAAGGTAAACCCTTATTCAGTTCATGTTGTAAGGAGAGAAATAAAAGGTTTTTATTATGTTAGAGGGGTAGTTTTTCAGGGAGCAAGCCGCTATAAATTATGTGCGGTGTGTGTGAACGACGGACTAGGAAGTTGCGGCTCGGCTGAAACCAAATTGAGCTTGAAAAATAAACATTTTATGTCCACCTTGGAGAAGTTTTTATAGTTTCATCATAACAACCGGGACTAAAAAATGTATCGACAAAGTTTTGTAAATGGTTGTAGGAATAAACACAAGACTTCTCTCAAGGAAATGAAAATGGGTGATGGTAATCACAGATCTTTGTTATAGACCATCCCCTTCTTCTCCATTCCTTTATTTTATTTCATTTTATTCCAGAACAACAAACAGTATCTTATCTAGTTCTAAATGTTAGCATGAATGTATCTATCTACCTGAATCGATGACAATTGTAACCCACTTCCTTCAGCATGTCGTGTTAAAATCTACCCTCATACATAATAGCCAATCAGTGGGTATATTACAAGGGTTTTTTCAGATTAAAAATTCTCTATTTTAATATCTCTGTTAGTATTCATCCTCTGTATTCCTTTTTTTTTATGTAATCGTTGACAGCCAGCCAGCCAGCGCCTTATCATGAAGCTTTATCTCTGAAGTTCTTGCTGAACTGCTAAGATCGACCACGATACCAATTTAAAAATTAAAGGAATGAATTCAAATAAATTTCGAATCAACCTACTGTGAGATCACTCACACGCTTATCGCAAGCATCGGTCCGCTCCCTCGCTCGGAAGACATTGTGTCAGGGGAAAGGAGAAAGGGTAGTCTAGACAATGTGTCTATCTATCTAGAATAATATAGCAGGACATGCTAACTTGGAAACTCAACGATATTGGAATTCTGAATGTTTGATATATCGAATCCTAACTGCCAGTAAACTGTCTTGAACTCAAGCCCTTATTTGCAATACATTTTATTTTAAACTCCAAATTATATCAAAGAAATTATAGTATTCCGATTGGAACGAGCATTGTTGGTAATATATGTTTTATTTCTAGTTCAATTTAATATCGAAATTACCACTAGATAATTAATAATATGATGCCTGGTAACTGGTAAGATGTTTTACAAAAGACACGATGTAAAGTTATCTTCTTTGTATGTTTAACAATAATCAAAGGTAAACTACAAAAAGGGAGGATAAAACGAGGCTATTAATATGTAGATTTTTCCTCCTGTTTCTCATTGCAGCTTATCTTCGAACAACATACAACACTATTGTGTAAGTACAACACTATTCTTGATACGAATTTTTTTTTCTTTACGAGATCTTTACACCATTCTAGACTGTATCTGGTTAACACACAGCACAGTTTGGAAGAGCAACAACATCCTACCGTCATACAGTGCTAACTAGCACGGGGGGTGACACTTGACTGACCAGCAACTTTGTTTACAGACTTACATAGATTTCTACAAAAAAAAAACTAAATTACTGACACGATAGTGTGTGAAGTTGGCTATACTCTATTATAATTTTAGCTATACAGTAGTTTCCTAGTAATTAAGTCTAGTATTTACATATTAATAATATAAGCCCCTATTTGTAAGTTTGTAAAACACAAGATGTTTAATGAATAAATAAATAAAAAAAAGTTGACGAGCAACTCAACTCGGGAGGACTACATGGCCCTCGGGAGTGCTGACTTCCCAACTTGTTAGTGTAATGAACTATGAATATACAGGGGTTTTATGATTAGTTCTTATTAGTATGTTGATAGGTATGTAATACGTGACGCGCAAACAACATTCTCATGAGTATTTTCATGCAGTTTCAAACTAATTTTTATTTTAAACTTGCATTTGCAGTAGTCGTTTTGGATAAACGTAACTTGGATATAAGTTCCTTCAAATTTGAATTGATTTTACGATGAAAATAGATGAATAAAATACAAGCTTAGCTTCTCAAATAAGCTGAACTGAAAACTACTGACTGAACTGAATTTCTAAGCAGATCAGAGATCACAAACCGTTTGGTAAAAATTCAATATCCATCGTCTTTACTCCCGGAAATGTTATTGAGTCGTTGCGCCATCTCTTTATGCGCCCTCTTGCAGTCTCTGCAAATAAACTTCTTCATAACTTCAAGACTGCATTCACATTTGATGGCACCGGTGGACTAGTGGTAGCACCGCGCTTTCCAATTATAAATAAGGTCGTAGGTTCGAGTGTGGTGTGCTACCTCAATTTTTTTGCGCAAAACCAATGCCAGTGCTCTCAATTTATGAAGTAAAACATTGTGAGGTAACCAGTTATTTTTCTACCAGCGGCGATGGGCTTGCAACCTGTCACATATGCCAAATGTACTATTCAGACATAAATCTGACTACCCCCTTAGAGATCGTCAAAGAATCTTGAGTTGGTACTTGTTAAAAGAAAATCTCAGAGGATATCTATCTTGTCAGGGGATCGAAGTTGTCAGGCTGTTTCTATTTTTGGTACTTAAATTAGAGAAAAGAATAGAACACTATACGATTTACGAAGTAGTATAACTTTTTGTACATAGTATTTGATTTGTCAATATTGGGAGACTTACTACCACCATGCTTATTTCTGCCGCCATGCAGCATTGGAAAATACATGTGAACAATTTAGTTGTAGAATGGAAAATGCAAACTATAGTAGCCTCCAGTTGCCGTGACAAAGTTAAATAAAGCGGTAGATAACGTTGTTTACTCAACGTGTCATAAGTATAATGCTGTATAATGTTATGTATAATTTATAACTTTAATGCAATTGTTTCATAATGAATGGGGACGGAATAAATGTGGAGCAGCGAGGCATTTAGATAGGAGCAATGCACTTTCATATCTTTACCTATTGCCGTAAGTTTTATTGTCTGTGGGGAATAAAGTTTCTCGAATGGCGATCATGAAATGTCCAGCAGTGGACTTCTTCAGGTTTCTTCACGGTTTCTTCTTGTGGGCGTGTCACAGTTTTTTCAAAACAGTGTGATGAAAGGATTTAAGAGCGCCTAAAGAGGTCCTTTCGAGCACTGGGCGTAATGGACACCAAGGATAATTAAATAATATACCTAGATGAAGATACTGATTTGGATCGGTTGAGCTATTTGTCGATCGCTTAAAACGTTCTGCAGATAGCTCAACTGTTTCTGAGCATTTTGTACATTTAGTAAATACTTTTTTTTATAAATTAAATAAATAAGATTATATAATTATATAAAACAAATATTATGAATGTCTAAGGATGTTTACGGTATATGACAATGATTAACAGTGTGTTCTTATTTTCGCAACGAAAGACCGAGTAAATACTTACTCTTTAAACGTCTGATAACGATCACTAGCCTATCAAGCGATTATAATTCAGCTGTCGGGTACAAGAACAATTTATTTCTTGTGAAAAACTTCATTTCTTGAACAGGCCGTATTAAGAGTTTTTTAAGCCCATCGGGAATATCCTGAGCTCACGTTTCGGGTATATAATGAGGGTGAGGGCGCGCCCTAGATTCTCGGAACCTCATTTGTATTTAGAGGACAATGTAAAAACAAAGACGAATCCAAACGAGACAGATTCTAACCTGACACAAAAAGGCAAGGTCCTCCTGATGATTTTATAAAAAAAACTAATAATAATTTTTTGAATTTTAAAAAAATCGGCACCCACACCCCTCCGATACACACAGCGCTCATCCTTGGCAGTATTTTTTTAAGCTACCGGAATTGTTATATGCAGAGGTAACCGCTCAACGCCAGGTGGGCCAACTGCTGACTTTTTTTTTCAAATCAAAAATATATTTACATTACTTGTGTCGGTTAGGTTATGGCGTGGTGCGCCGAACTGAAGTCAAATGTAAATATATACCGGCTTTTCTTAAAAACGATGCTTAAATATAAACATTACTATAAATTTGCCTGGTCATCGTATGTGATTACTAGATGCTACCTAACAGTTATCTTTTGACAGAATATAAACGTGTTTCTTCAAGTTCGCGCGGACAAAGTCGCGAGTAACGCAAGTGAGTTCCAAAAGTTAGGTGGAGACAGGCATCTCATAACTTATTAGTTAGAAAAGGCCCATGTTTTTATGCAAAGAACAAAAAGTAATTTAGTTGTTTACAGAATGTACAAATAGCTTTGCCCTTCAACAACCTTACATAATTATACAACTCTTTCAAAAACTCAGCCGAGCCACACAGTTTGTTTGCTTGACGTAAAGCGGCAATATCAGCTCAGAGGGAAAATGCTATACATCGCATTATACGAACCGTGATGGCAAAGGTATGAACACTACATAACCCCAGAACCTGATAACTTGTATGTTTAGAGCCACGTAACGAAACAGAAACAGCCATAATGAATATTGAATATTATTGAATACCCAGGCACGGTAGGTATCCTCGATATAGATCTCTTACTACCAAGTACATACCAACTCAAGATTCTTTAAGGATGTCTGAGGTCTATAGAGCTTCTATGTCTTAATCAAAATGGTTTTTATTCAGTAAAAGGTAAGAGTATGTTTTAAGATGTTTATTAAGAGTTATTAGAGTATATTTGACAGCCTTCACAGCTCAGTTAGTAGTAGCTCTGTCTTCTGCGCTGTAGGCCGTGGGTTCGATCCCCACCGAGAACAAACATTTGTTTGATGAACATAGATATTTGTTCTTTGGCTGGGTGGTATTATATATTACAAATATGTATTTCAAAAAAAAAGTATAATGTAATATCTCAACTATCTAGTTCCCATACCACAAGCTTTGGCTTAGTTTGGGGCTAGATAGTGCTGAGTGAAAAGTCAAGATAAAATAATGGTGTTTTATTTATTTATAACTCAAATATTACATTTGGCACATACTTACATATTGCAACAGTACATAATGAAAAAAACAATTAATTTGGCATAGAGACTCGACAAGATTATTTTCAATACATCTAGCAGTAATATGCTTGTGGTTTTGCTCGTATAATATACGGATAAAAAATTACCTGTAAATGCTTATCCGGATCAAGAATATTCTAGGTTTGATTCAAGTTTATTCATAACTACATATTTTATTCTAAGTTTCAGCCTTCATAACGTTATCGATGTACAGTATGCATCAGAAGTCGATTTTCTTTTAGAATTTCAAAATTGTTTACATTATTTTTCACCAAAAAACGACGTATGTTTTCAAAATTTTCACTTTCCAAGCATAGTTTGATAAAGAAAAAAATGCTACTATTCATTCATAAAACACTTTCTCTGATCATCATTTACTTTTGATGCTGACTGTACAATAGTTAGCGTTAATCCATGGCTGCCAAAGCAGTAACTACATAAAACTTGTTTCTTCACAAAAAATATTCCAGTGGAAAGTTGACGAAAGGCATTTCGCCGGTGTTGTAGTAAGCTGTGTGTCAGAGTACAAAGTTTCAGAGAAGGCAGAGCTGCCTGCAAATTGTTTTATTTTATTATTCAGCGAAAATTTGTTTAATGCCTTGCCAACTTTTGAAATAATGAAAAGGAAAATATTGAAATGTTTTTAAAGCATTATGGAAACTGGGTTGAGGGAAATCATCTGCGGTTTCAAAAAGTTTACAATATATTTTTGGTCGTATCAGAAAGTAAACTTACTCTAAATAATAAACTCTTTTTTGGCCTATAACAACATAAATGTTTTTATTAATTTATTAAAAACACGGTTACTAAATGGCAATTATAACTGAATTTGGACAAATATAGTAACTTTGGTGATGGCTTAAAATGGGTCTTCAAATAAAGTTTCAAACTTGATCAGAAGAGCTGGTTTATGATATAAATTGAACTTTCTAAACCGGAAATGTAAATCTACTGAGCTGACTTTGTCTTATCGTAACTTGTTTCTTGGATTCTTACTTTCACAGAGTAAAACTCACAGAATCATGGTCAAGGGCGGATCCAGGATTTTTTTCTGGGAGGGGCACAAGGACATAAAAATCAACAATAACTGTCTTTTAACAATGCAACGAAAAAAATTCGCAATTCCAGCCAGAAATAGACAAGGGTTTCACTCATGCTCTTTCTGTTAATTTATTCATATAATTTAACAACTCTGATAATTTGATTTGCTTCCTATGTACTATGATGCCCCCCCCCCTAGATCCGCCCTTGATCATGGTCATATTTTCCGCAAGTGACTACACCGCCGTCAATTCTGATTAGTTTATATCCTTCCAGATAAACCTGAAGATATCGTTCTCAGCGATAAGGTCGCCCGTTGTTTTACCTTACTGTATGCTTTAACCCTGTACTATGTTCCTGTGAGGGAAACAATAACGAGTTATTTATCTAACGCAACACAAATAGCACACTAGTTCCCAGGCATGCTGTATTAAAGTGGGAAGCCAGAGACACGTAATAGCACATACTAGGCACATTTTGATAATCATAAAATATGAATATTACAAACAAATCATGCCTTTACAATAATCGCCACATATATCTTAGAGGGGAGAATTATTGCAGTTTTATTGCTAATCGCCATCACACAAGAGAAAATGATATTTTTCCTTATTTGTGACTTGTACCCTTTTCTCGAACTCTTAAAGATAATGTATTTTTACGAATTTTATGGCTTTTATAGCTTGTTTAGTGCATGTAAAATAAGGAAAATACATGATCTAAACTCGGTAAATGTGTACTTATGAAACCGAAGTTTCTTAGAAATTATTGAACGAACGTTATCTACACTAATAATAATAATATTATAAAGAGGTAAGATTTGTATTTTTGTATTTTTGTATGTAACGAATAGGCTCAAAAACTACTGGTCCGATTTCAAAAATTCTTTCACCATTAGAATGGTACATTATCCCTGAGTAACATAGGCTATATTATATTTTCAAAAAAATCAGGGATCCTTACTAAAACTCCAATAATGTAACCCAAGGTGGAAAACAAAAAACCTTACATCGCGTGCGCTGCGAAAACTATTGATGATAGAACAAAATAATGTACTACGATTTCGTAGAACACGTCATCATCTACAAAAAATGTCGCGACAGCATATGTCTAACTATTATAGTTATGTCACAATAAGTGTTTTTTTATTATAAAAAAATAATTGAAATGCCGCTGTAACGATACGTTATTTTAATTAAAACTTAATTCAATTATAAACAGACAAACCGTCGCAATCTTTAATATATACGTAGTTAGGGCCGAGGCAATGCGCTCGCGCCTAACGGGACCGGTCTCTCAAATGTACTTGCGGCGGAGCCCACTTGCGCTGCGACCGACTGCCAGTCCACAACACACTGCGAAGGCTATTGCACGTCCGTTTGTGCTGCGCTCGCTCTCTATAACTACTAAAATATAACGGTCATCCAAGTATCTACTGGATTTTTCCGTAGCCCACTACTTGATATATTCATTTAAACTCTGTGTTCCCACCTCTGGGTAAGCTGTGCATTATTACTAAATAGATTGTAGCTGTGCTTTAACTTAACCGTAATTTGTAATTGTAACGACGACGCGTCCTTTTGTTTTCAAATACCTAACGGCTGCCTATGACCAGTCCAAATAGATGTTTGCTAGAATAAGTATAACTAAGGCTTATGTTAGCTGCTGCTACTATAAATGCTTGGCCGTCTCGATATTCCTTTCCCTTGTTTTCTATTAGCACGTAAATTCATTTTCTTATTACTTACTTAGCTTCCCTTTATTAATAAAATCATGTAACTGTTTCTTTTTATATTAAACTTAGCTTCATCTTTTAAATTGTAAATGCCACCTTGATTTCTTTTCCCCTTGGGGTAGCTAAACTGTTTTCGGGGTACTGTATGATCCCTAAGCTTTCTTCAGAAACCCCTTCACTGAGTGATGCTAATGCCTGAGTGTTTGCGTTTCCAGGAACACCCTCCGGGTTCACTGAATAGCCCGTACCATTATTGTTTCGCTGGACGCGGACAATAGAAGCCGAATCCAGAACTACTTACCCTGGCTACGCTACCTACTCCTGGACGCAGCACAACGCCGGCAATCCCTGTGGAGACGTGTGGACGAAGAAGCCAAAGGAGAGTGCGGTATTTCCGAAGCGTAACGGTGTGGAATTTGACCTAGGCGTACCTACCTGACCTGCGACCCTCTTATATCTTTTAATATTTAATATACGTGTAAAATTACCACTTCCTATTTTATTTCTCACCTAGTCTTGTCCCTAACGTGACACCGCCGCTAGAAAAGGGTCTTTATTTATACCTTGGTATTAATCCTTATCCAAATAAATCATTTTATAATTAAGACGGTTTCAATACTTATAGATTACTTCTTAAATTTTTCAAATCGGACATTCAATTCAAAAGATATGACGAAATTAAAAATGTTAACGGGTCCACGGGTCACGCACGGGGTACGACACTCAAGGAGAAGGGCGTATGAAATAAGTAGACACGAGGCTCGAACGCACGGTCTAAGTTTATCCTAAAATGTTCAAAAAATTTATGACCACCCATGCGAAGCTGGGACAGGCCGCTAGTACTTCATATATGTAATTGTTCTTTATGTTAAATTGTTGTATCGTATACAATTTATATTTACTTAATAGGAAACCAGTTCAGATAACCAGAGCTCATAAAATTAGCAAGTTAAAGTGGCAAAACGCAAGTCATACAGCTTGTAGAACTAACTATCACTGGAATAGATGTCCAAATCAAAATCAAAACGGTCGAGTCTTAACTATGGTCAAATCAGGTCCGATGTGATGGTCGCGGAAGATCAGTGGATGAAGAAGACTCAAAATCGTTTATCCTGGAAATCTATTAGAGGCTTGCCCAACAGTGAATTTCTTCGGATAATTAATGTGTGTTTTTTTTTATACATCTAGCTGATGAAGCAAGCAGATGGCCCGCCAGATGTTAAGTGGTAACCATTACCTACCATTACAGTCCATCGAATTGAGGATGTTAGGCCTCATGTGCCTGTAATTTCACCGGCAACCACACTCTTCAAACCGAAACACAGCAACGCTGCTTGGCGGCAAAAAAAGGCGTGGTGGTAATACTTCCCCGGACGAGCCACACACAAAGAGCTCTACTACTCTGGAAATTTTGACTAAGTTATTACTTACTAAGCGCTGATACCCGTATAAGTACCCGTCTCCTCGCTCGCACGTTTTAACGTTTTATAAACTTATAAACGAAACCGAAAAAAAAAGTTATTTCTTTTTGTCAGCTCTATACAATTTAAAAGTCATAGTCATTGAATGAACGCATTCAATACCTAGAGCTAGGATAGCTGTAAGGTGTGGAAACGAGGCCTAAGTGGGGCTCATATCCGGCCGACCTGAATACCTTAAACACCAGGCGTTCAGGAATTATGGCGCCTCGGAAATCGCCCACGCACTAATCTACTCTGTATCGGCTAACAGCGTCGTAGATAACCATCTAATACTCAGATAAATATTATCATTGGTTTATTTATACAAAGTTAGAAACTTATTTATGTGTGACTCAAAAGGATATGCTAGACTTACAAATTGAACTTGACAAATTCATACTAATAATATGGCAGCTAACTGATTTGAATTATTAGTCATTTTAGTGACCGTTTACGTGTGAAGAAAACGGAAAATACAGATGGTCCATTGTTGGACGCATTACCTTTTATTTTATTTTTCAAAAGCTACCATTTTTTAAATTCAGAGTTGTATATAATAAATACTTGAGGGATGGGCTACAACATCCCCTGAGAATTAAGACCAATTATATTCGGTCACCAATTTGCCTGTAGAGCGTGGCGAGCGTGGCTATGGAAAATTTCCCCGATTATTCACAAATCTATCGGGAAGACCAACAGTGAAATACTAGAGGTACATATGATACGATAATACAAATTATTTGTTATGCAAAATATACATAGTACTATTAGTGCTTATAGATACAAATTATATTAAAATAAAATGATATAATTAAGTATTTAACTGAATTCACTATTCCACAACATAAAGCTATGTTATTGCGCAACCCTAACATTCACAGTCAGTTAGATCTCTCATTAACTAATTATTTAAATAGTCACTTCGAGTTTCAACCTCGAAACATTTAATTGCCCCAAACTATTTTAAACTAGGTATGAAGCAGCTTTAACTACTGTGTAGACCTTTCTATTCCCACAAAGCACTAATTAAAACCAAAATTCTCTATATCGCTGTACATGTGAAATGTGTCCACACATTTCATTAAACGCAATATTCCAGGAATATTACTGTACCTATATGAAACAAAATGTATCATTATCATCATCTATAGGCTAGTTCTACCTGATGCCCCACACAGCCACGCGTTTTAAGAGTAGTAGAGCTCTTTGTGAAGGGCTCGTCCGGGGAAGTACTACCACCACGCCTTTTTCTGCCGCCAAGCAGCAACGCTGTTTCGGTTTGAAGAGTGTGGTTGCCGGTGCAATTACAGGCACATGAGGCTTAACACCTGTATGCCTCAAGTTGATGGACGCAGGGCAGTGCATCGTAGGGCTCGTTCCTATCGTGCGTGACTTACGAGGCAATGCTTTGTTATAGGTGATGGTTACCACTTAACATCAGGTGGGCCATCTGCTTGTTCCATCAGCTAGTTGTATAGAAAAAAAACAGCCCAGGTTCTCCCATCCATTTGCTGGGCGCCACCTTGCGCAAATCGAAGTTCAATCTAGTCTGAGGTTCTACGATAGTCACGAAACTTCTATAACGCCCGCTACGGGCACATCGTGATTCAATACAGAACCCGCTGTAAACACGGACTCTCACGGCACGCACATCAGTGAGTGAAACTCGGAATACACACTTGGAAGACAGCCTTCACAGCTCAGTTGGTAGTAGCTCTGCCTTCTGTGCCGTAGGCCGTGGGTTCGATCCCCACCGAGAACAAACATTTCTGTGATGAACATAGATGTTTGTTCTCTGTCTGGGTGTTATATAATATTATAAGTATGAATTTACAAAAAAAAAAAAGTATTTAAGTAGTATATCAGCTATCTGTTCCCATATCACAAGCTTTGGCTTAGTTTGGGGCGAGATAGTGCTGTGTGGAATGTCCACCAATATTTATTTATTTATTTATTTATTTAATCCAGCAGTTGTCAGTCCTTGCGCAGACAATTGTCACTTTAACAAAGGTTGCTATTTCTCAGCGCTACGTCGATAACTTAGATGCTAAGTCGAACTTCATCAAAGCTGAATCTCATAATGTATAAATGATTTACTTTTTACGTTTTAGGAGCTTCTTCTTCTTGCCGTATCACAAATTTATTTCGAAACAGTGTGCCAAAGGATGCCCATTTCGTGCCGTGTGTGTCGATTAAACATGCAATGTCTAGCAAACGGAAGAGACTGTATCGTTTACCTTTATTTGCATACGTTTTGTTAGCTTTGACTAAAGTATTAAGAATTTGCCTTATAGAAACTGCAATAGACGTAACGGTGTCTGTTTATTACTAAAATTGTTTGCATGAATTTACATAAAAATGTAATGGGCAACATGGGTACAACTCGTAAATATTTAATTATATTTTCATGGTTCATAATTTCAGATTTGATTTTCCTATTCAAGTCACGGGTAAAGCAAACACTGAAGTTTTAAGTCGGCTCCAAAGTAAAGCGTTTCAAGAATCGTTATAAAAATACCATTTAAAAGATTAATCAAAGCTATTAAAAACGTTAAAAAAGTTAATTCAAAACGCGATAAGCATCGCTGACACGGAAATCATGTGAAACAAAAAGCGTTGCATGCAGCCTTTCTATTCACCCCCATGCGCCGAGCGCCCTGTTATCACAGCCGCTATTCTGTTAAGCCGGCTAGCTCACTCCATATCTTCATTGTGTCAAATAGGTATATTATAAAAAAATATATAAAATAAGAATAAAAAGAAAAATCAAGTAGACTATGCACTAGCGCCCCCCCTATTGAACTTTGTAGAGCCGAATATGAATATGGGCCTTAATGTTCTTGTTTATTATGCGTAAATTATACAGTCATTGGAGTGCACTAGCTGTCGCAACAAGTCTGATGCATTTTATTACGGGCCTTGCAATGTTGTTTCCATCCGTCGGGCTCCGCGGCCTGCCATTCGCACGCGACCCGCAGCGGCTCGCAGAATGCAGAATGCCGTCCACCTACTGGAACTTGCAGCCTGGCGTCAAATACTTTGTTTGCGTGTTCTTTTTAATAGCTCTGGTATTCAGGCGCTGGCGAAAACTTGCGTCTGTGGTACAGGGTGCCGTGGAGAACATGTTTTTTATCCTTATCCTGATGGAACAAGCAGATGGCCCGTCTGACATTAAGTGGTGACCATCATTTCTTCTTGTCGTGTCACTAGTTTCGTTCGGAACGGTGTGGTGAAAGGATATTGATTTTACCATCACTTAAAACAAAGAATTACTTCGCAAGTCACACTCAATAGGAACGTGCGCTACGATCCACTGCCCTGCGTCATCAATTTGAGGCATAATAGGTTTAGCCACTTGTGCCCGTAATTTGACCGGCAACCATACCTTTTAAACCAAAATATAGGAACGCTGCTTGGCTGCACACTCAATTTCGAATCTACTCACGCACGCACACCACTACTCTAGGAGTAGTGGTGTGCGTGCGTTGTATCTTGTCAGTCAGAAAAGAAGAAGAAAAATTCAGGACTTTTATTCTTATAGTATACGAGTATCTAAGATAATCCAACAACGTCAAAAAGATCAAGTCTCGTTCAAGCGTCCTTCGAGTCAATAAAACCTTCAACGTGCCACCGAAGAGGAAATACAATGGATATTGGTGCATTACTTGTCACCTCCCCCCTTCCACCCTCTCCTCACCCCCGCACCTCCCGATATCACTTCAAATGATTTAGGGAAGGAAAAAACGCCTTTTTTCTTTGTTTGTGCGGATTTATAGCGTTCGGTGAAATGTTTCCTATGAGACTTGCTTGGAAACTCTGATATTATCCGATAGAGAATCTATAGTAGATCATAATAACGAACTACTAAAATTCCACCTGAGAATAATTTAATTTTGAAATTTGGAATATTTCATGGTTTTATGTAGACAGATGCTTTTGATTAAATTCTGAGCACTTTAACGAATAACTAGTATCGAAGGTATAACCTAACTTTATCTAGGTTATTTGTATTCATAGTGTACTCAAACAAAATCCAACTTAAATTATTTACATTTATACAAGTAGGTAGTTGTAAATAATTAAAGTAGGATTTTGTTTGAGTACACCTTTGTCTTTTTGAAATTCTTCTGTACTTTCCATCCTAATGTTGTCTGGAAGAGATCGCTCTTAACTATAAGGCCTCCCATTGTACCTATTTTTGTAATATCTATATTGTGTTTTTTTGTGTCTCTACACTAATCTACACTAATATTATAAAGAGGAAAGATTTGTATTTTTGTTGTTTTGTTGTTTTGTATGTAACGAATAGGCTCAAAAACTACAGGTCTGATTTCAAAAATTCTTTCACCATTAGAATGCTACATTATCCCTGAGTAACATAGGCTATATTATATTTTCAAAAATATGAGGGATCCTTACTAAAACTCCAATAATGTAACCCAAGGTGGAAAAAGAAAACCTTACATCGCGTGCGCTGCGAAAACTATTGATGATAGAACAAAATAATGTACAACGACTTTGCAGAACACGTCATCATCTACAAAAAATGTCGCAACAGCATATGTCTAACTATTATAGTTATGTCACAATAAGTGTTCTTTTATTATAAAAATTTAATTGAAATGCCGCCGATAAAAAAGGGTCATTATTTGTACCTTGGTATTAATCCTTATCCAATTAAATCATTTCATATTCAAGACGGTTTCAATACCTATAGATTACTTCTTGAATTTTTCAAATCGGACATTCCATTCAAAAGATATGACGAAATTAAAAATGTTAAAGGGGCCACGGGTCACGCACGGGGTGCGATTTCACTCACTCAGGGAGAAGGGCGTGTAAATGTATGAAATAAGTAGACGCGAGGCTCGAACCCACGGTCTAAGTTTATCCTAAAATGTTCAAAAAATTTATGACCACCCATGCGAAGCTGGGACAGGCCGCTAGTACCTAATAAAGTATTTATCTATCTATCATACCTACAATCAAAATAACCAGTCAAGTGCAACACGAATTCTTTTAATATCAAGCTAAAGCTTAAATTTTTTGTATGAGGTTTCCGTGAAAAGAAGTCTAATAAACTTTATTTAAATGTTATGCACTTTTTAGTATGCAAAAAGGATATTTCCGAAAACTCAAAACATCTATTTCAAAGGGTATTTAGTTAACTAGGTACTGTTTAATTTATGGAATAAATATAGTAATAACAGGTCTGAATTATTGTGAATAAAAAACGAAGTAGGTTGTACTGATCCTAAGTAAACACAAAATCTACTGAATAGCATCAACCGGTAACTGAGATTTAGAAAATATCAGCAATATTTTTTTACAGTCGTATTTAAATTTTTACCGGTGGAAATATTTCTAAAATATCGTATCGGGCCTTTGGTTTGTTTTTCAGGAGTATTTTATTCCACACTTTGTATAAATAATCCAATCAACGTATCTACCGTGCCTGGGGATCAAAGTCATGAAGCTTTTTTTTTTTATACCTCGTACTTTTGAAAACACTCATCTCAAGACCAACTAGAACTTAAAACTAAAATTAGCAGAGGCAACGACCATGCAGTACAACTCAATGCAAACCAGAGATCGTAATCGAAAAACTTAAAAAAACTTCGAAAGTGGACTCGATCTGAGATTAAAAACTATCGGATAACGAAGGCAGCTTAATTAAAACTCGTGAACTGAAACAACACTTGTGCTCCCTCCCTGACGCTTCTCACTTCCCGCGGACCTCCTCTGGCACAGGATAGATAAGACACAGAAGCAACAGAAGTTAATAAAATTCGTATGAGCTGCGGCAAAGAATAGAAGGTTTCTCTTCCCAAAAGTCTTCACCGTGGCTTAACTTTTGATAGAATTGGGATCACAAGCGCCCGTGTTGGAAATGAAATGAATAAAAGACTAAAAAGTTACAGAAACCAACAAGGATACATGAATAAGGAACAAAAAAAACATGTAAACTTCTGGGTATATTAAATACTGGGCACCCTATACCGTACGTTATTATTTAGTTATAAGCAGACAGAAGTTGTAGTATTCTTACTGCAAAGTAGCATACTGTGCGTGACCAAACAGACTTGGAATTGTGGATTCGATTATCGCCTCGGGTCATCGACTCTAAATTGTCGAACGAAATCTAAATTTTGGATGAATGTTATACATGTTATAAAACGAGCCGAGGATACGCCATAAAAGTATCATCAACATCATCGGCCTGAAGAAGTCCACTGCTGGACATAGGCCTCGGTAGTGCATCGTGGAGCCCCTTTGAGGTGCACTTAAAACCCTTTCACCACACTGTTTTGAAAGAAACCAGTGACATAACAAGAACAAGAAGATCGGATAGGAAGGCGCCCCCTGCTCCGTTTTCCAGTTCATGGTCGCCATTTGAGAACTTTTATTCTCCAACGTATGTCAGTTCTTCAATATAAACCTGCCCATTGACAATGGGCGGGTCTCCAACTTGCTAATTCTGCTATCTATGTTTCAGCTAGTTTTTTTTTTCATAATTCCTTTCCTTTGCGACGAATAATTCTTTTAACTTGTCTGATTTTATTATTTTGGTGTATTTTAGAAGTAAAACCACGAGGAGTAATTTTTTGATAATATTGAAGTCAAAAGCACGAACCGATGTTCATTATTCCGGATTTGCCGATAAAATCCGTGCCCATAATTTGGAGAGATGATTTTTACTGGAGTTTATTTTCTGTACATTCAATAACACCGCTCTTTTAGATAGAAACGAGGTCGGTAATACTAAATATCATAAAATTTTGCTTACAAAAAAAGATACTGGTAAAAAATTTCATATACTGTAGGTAAATGAAAATTACACAAACTGATACAAATACGAAATGGTAATAAAATAAGCATCAACATAAGTTTGCAGTATTATTATTTCAAAATTACGTCGCATGTTTTTAAGTTTCTTAAAAGTTTCATCCTCATTGGTCCAGGCAGTGCGATTGAGTCACAGCTGCCAAATGTCCAAAGCTTTTAGATAATCTGTAGCATCTCTAACGCATCTACCTACATTCTTTATTTCTAGTTTGAGTACAGCCCGTCTTTCTGATTTTTTTCATCTGCTCCATCCAAAGTCTAAAACGATCTTTCGTAACAATAAGGCCGATCATTGTACCAGAATTTGTAATATGTATTTATGTAGGTGTTCCCTTTTGTGTACGATTATCTGTCTTTAGTACAGGTGTTTGCTGTAATGTTTGAGGTAAAATAAAAATATAAACGTAAAAATAGCATATTCCTACCAAAATATTTCGACCCATACCAAACACCCTCGTATAATACAAGCTTAGAAAAGTGCTTAGTACGTAGCACCATTGCACTGGCCACCTAAAGTCAGTAGCAATTTAAAACGACAATTCCAACCACGAGCACAAAAGTGGAAATGTAAAAGCTCAGAAAATATCGATATATTTTTATTACTGGCCACGAGAGAAGCTAACAGCTGAAATCCTCCGAGAAGTAACGAGAAGCGCAAGGAAGTGGGTACTTGCACAAATACACAATCACACTGGCGCCGCCATTGATAAATAAATATTAGGAGATGGCGCACAAGCGTGGCGTGCTGCGATGCGCTAACAGATGACATACGAAAGCGACTGATCTATACCGAACATGTTTACAGTCAGACCAACAAATGGCGCAGTGGATAGATGTATAGAAAATTGTAAATAGCACAAACGTTTGTATTTCTCATAGAGGAAAAAAACAAAAAAAACGTGTACATGTAGATTTTATGCAGCCGTCGAACGGTGTTTCTCCTTTACTGCATTGATCTGTGAGCTTCACTCAGAACTAGGGCAATTTAGAATACCTAGAAATTAGAACACTATTGAATTTCTTGGTACTAATTTCAACACACGGCTTCATGAGCACCCGTGTCTAATGGTAACTATCACGTTCAAATCGTGAGTTCGAATGCAGTCATGGAACTAACTGTAGGTTTTTTTCTATTCAAAACAATAACGTGACAAATGCAAAAACTGAGGCATAGTTAGCTGTATACAAGGTGTTCCAATAATTGGTTTTAAAACTTCTGATGATTGTTAGCCCCCTGAAGTTTTAAAACCAATTATTGAAACACCTTGTATATGAAGCGCATTAACATGTTTTTATGTAGGTAGACGTGACTTAGCTAAGAAAGGTATAGGTACCGGGTAAGCTTCTTCCATCATAGTACCAGGCGTTGTCCTTCAACTACGTGAATGAGTGAAAACGAATTACCCTGATGCTTATGTAAGTCATCTTTATTTTCTGGTGGAGATCGAACCCACGGCCTACTTAACTAACTGAGTTGTGAGGTTGCCTTTCAGGTGAGTAAAGTCACAGAATTCAACTAATATCGTATAGAGTGTAAGTATAATGCCGATATAAGAAGCAAGCACTGAGTGCCGCGCGAAGTGCTACTTAGCTGGGTCATGTCGCTTTTGCAAATTCAGCTCTAAGCCTTTACGCTGTAGCTTCTAAATGGTTTGATATAAAATATAGCCGAAATGAAAATTTCCTCTTAAAGTAGTCGGTAAATTTGTATGAGCTTTGGTGACGAATTTTTTAGACACTGACTTATGGAATAATGTGGAAATAATCTGCTAGACCTGGAGCTTGTGTTCTTGAGACGGGTTTTTAATGTAAGGAAATTAATTAGTTCTGCCAAAAAACACTGGAATTTGAGGATATCTTCTATCAGATTAATTAACGTAACAAGCATCTGCTTGTTCATCTGCATCTGTGGACCATCTGGTCCACTAGATGGTCCACGAGTGGTTGACATTGCCTGTAACAATTACCTCATAGAATACGTTTTCCAAAGACGTGCCCTATGTGGCATTCCACTATAAAAAAGAAAGAAAATATATACCTACCTTTTATTTATTTGTCATACCTACACACAAAAAAAAACTATAAAACTAGATGTAGTTCAAAATAATGTAACTCTTTTAGGTTGAACACACACGATTTTACTATCGGGCTATCATAATAACGTGTTGTCTAGTGACGACATGGCTCTATAGTGCAGTTTGCCAGATAATACTTTTCATGAGCTCACTCGATAAATTATATCGTTTTTCAGTTAGTTCGCGAAAACTCGCGATAAATCAAACTTAGTGCCAACTTTGTCTAGTTCTACAATGTTGGATTATTTCGTAGCTTATCGAAAAATTTATAATCTTACAGCACCAACACAGAGACAACTGCAATGCAAAATGAAACGTGCCAAAGTTATTCTAAGGCTGACAATCGAGAATTCACAAGGTAAAAAAATAAGAAAAACTTCTGTAACCCAGTTTTATTCAATCAGAAAACGTACACGAGGCTCCCTGATAAAAATACACAACGCTCGGTATTTGCATAGATTACACAAATTTAAAGAGAAAAGCCAATCCTCTATAGAACAGGTAGCCAGGAAAGTTTCACTGTAAATAACTGCTAGCGATCTTGCCGCATTGTCCCAACGAAGTCTCTACAACGGGCTTACTCTATCGCCTTCCATTCAAACAGATTTGAACTCTATAACTTGCGCCATAAATTTCATTTCAGTTGTAAATGGTCAGGAGTTAGTGGACACATTTGTTATTGAATGCAGCGTTTTGTTCGTTAGATTCGGTTGGGTATCTTCGGAATCTGTGGTTCAATAGAATTACTGGGATTCTAATAGATATTGTACCCGTAGATTCGGAATGTTGCCCCGGTATGCGAGAGAGTACAATGTAAATAGGAATGGATTGGAATCTCTGTGTTGAAGGTGAACGCTTTGCTTTGAGCGAAACTTCATCAGTGTGTTGCTACGAGCGTGCTACGAGCTACGGCGGTGCTACGAACGCTCTACGAAATTTAGTTTTAAGCTTGTTGATTTTACGCAAGATAATCTGGATAAGCTTCTTTGAAGTAACATTCTATTCTAGCTTACATAATCTAAAGCAAGAAAACATCAAGTTTCATAGCGCGAAAATCTACAAGGTCCATGCTAATTAAGTTGATTTTGTAAACATTGTCTTAGACCTCAAACTTTGGGAAACTATCATCATCAGTACTGGAGGATATAATGTTCTGAAGTGCTATTCTGATGGAAACACACGCCAAAGTTACCAAGGAATACGCGGTGAGTTTTCAATTTAGCATTCTGTAATAACCCATCACTAATGCCACCCGCGTGAGTATCTTGACGGTGAAAATTCCAACGTGAGTGAGTCGAAGTGAGCGCAGATCCACTCTGTGATACTCCCCGTTATTATGACGTGTACGAAATAGCACTACTGTGTCGGAGAGTCTACGCTGGTGAAACAATATAAAAACAACAAACGACGAAATAATTGAATGACGTTGAATGACGTTGAATGCACGCTTGACGTTGAAGGCTTACCTTTGACTGTGTTCCATGGAACGTAAACATAGAGTCAAAGTTAAATGTAAGTTAAGTTATGAGACGTTTTATTTACTGGGTGGGTGTGAGCGCAACTTTCTCATAACCAAGCCTAGAAAAATAGACATAATCACAGGTAATGGTAGATGACGACCCAACCACTTCACCACTATAATATTTTAGGTTCGGTACCTCATAACCCTCGCGTCACGTTCTCCATCAGGTGGCAGCCATTCCGCCATTGTGAATGGAGGTGTAGCGAGATTGATAGGTCCCGTTCGAGTGTCCTTCCTGAAGGACGTCCTTCCTGAAGCACCGTAATTAGGCTGACGGTACGTGACCGGGCGCGGACTACATATTTTCAGTCTCAGCGCGAAAGTTTCCCGAGGTCAATAGGTTTTTGAGAGTCTCGGTCAACTAATGAATGAAAACCGTTGCTTGCAAATTACTACAACGCAATATCGATGTTTACGGTGTCAAAATGAGAGTTATTGATTTTAACTTTGTGCGAACTTATAAATTATAAGCGCATTTTTGATTAAAAAAGTTAAAGTGATACTTGTGATTCTGCTAAAACAAGATCATTTAGATTTAGATATCATTAAAGCTAAATAAATGTTTGTTTTCTGAGTTTTTTTTAATAAGTATGCAGTAAAATAAATATCTTAAAATTAAGATTTTTTGATGTTATTGTTTAGTCTAGACATACCAATTATTTACACTATTTAGTGTAGCTCCAACGCACATAAATAATTCAAGCGCTTTTCAGAGTCTCGCTTCAGGGATAGTTAAGGCTAAATTGATTTCTAGCTAACTAGGTGGTTACAGTTTCAGATTGTAAGGGCGGGTGTTCAACATAATGCATTGCTTAACCAACGCCCACAGTTTTAGTCATAATATTGTTATTATTATGTTTCTATTACTATCAACCAAAATATTATGCTCTTAATAAGATCCTATATCATAGTATTAGTATAATAAATATGTTAGAGGGGATATGTTAAAGGGTTTGTTGGTCGTAAAAAGAACGTTAGTAACTACATTTTATTATTAATTTAACATCTCAAAAATAAGTTTTTTAGAGTTGTATTGCATACAAATTGCCTTTACAATCAAATAATCAAAATTATTTATCGATGAGGTCTTCGTGAGGCTTCTCCTTTATTTGATTCCAAGTAAAATATAATGTAACTGAAACCGTCAGAAGTTTCAGCGAATTTCATTGATTTTTCAGAAGTTTAATAATAAAAACAGAATTATGTATTTATTTTTAATTGGACCTCTGAATTGAATGCGCATATTTTAATTAATTTTCCCGGTATACTTTTACATGATTCATTTTTATTTCGATATTGTTTTCTGCAATTCCCAGCAAATGTTTGTTCCACATAAATTCACTTCATCTAAATATGAACTTTAAGCAAATTTAGGGTTTAAGTGAAGGCTAACGCAGGACGACAAATAAAGGCCTCTAGCAATACTAAAACTACACAGCAATAACAAATCGTAGCGAACACCAGCGTGTTCTCAGCCTTATATTTGAAAATCGGTTTCTGTTTAGTTTAGTTATGCAAACAACCCAACCTTGATGATAAGTTTATCTTAGGAATAGCCTGCTCTGTAGCAATAACAACCCCATTTTGATGAATTAAGGTCTATTTTAGCCTGTTGCTACATCCAAAAGTCCGGAAACTGGGCGAGCAACAAAAGTTTTTCACTCGGGTAAAACTCTGTGTATTATGTAGAATCCACATGCATGTTGCTGTTTGGCAATAAGACTGCATTATATGTATTGTTATACCAATACGAGTGAGAATAGTTTCTATTGGGACCAGCATAAGATGGAGTGAGTTCCATTAGGTGGGTGCTAAGGTCGGTCGCCATCGGCGGGGATTGATGCCTGCGGTGTTGCCAGCTCACGGCGGCCTGCGCTGGTTTAATTACGGACCCCGCGCAACTTGACCCGCCCTCCTTGTGTAGGGTTGCCGAGACTAGTTTTTTGCAATAGTTTGCGCAAATAACAATACAGTTTTTCGTGGGAAACTATGATGAAAAACTTTTAACCGATAGATAATGATTTTATCCAGCTTGAAGCATATCGACTCACAAGCTGGTGCCCGCGACTTCGTCTGCGCAGGATAAAATTATTATAAAATTTAAAAATTGTAGCCTATGTGTTATTCTGATGTATAAGCTATATTATTGTAAAGTTTCATTAAAATCCATTCAGTAGTTTTTACGTGAAAGAATACCAAACATCCATCCATCCATCTATCCATACTTACAAACTTTCGCGTTTATAATATTAGTAGGATTGGGTCTCACATGAGTGAAACTTAACAAGACGAAAAACCTGGGAAACCTGAACAATTACGTAACGTTTTTGTTTTATGTTTTATTTTGGAATTCATGTTTAATATATGCGCTTCCAGGGACGCCGTCTTTCGATGTGATCCTTGTAAACTAAAATGGGAATGGGCGGGGCACATCCCGAGAATGCAAACGGAGGGATGCTCAAAGACAAAGATTTATTGGAACCCAGTACACAACAAATGCAATTTCTACAACAGAAAATAAGGATTTTAACATGTCCTAGGTTAAAGCCACGGTCTACACCACCACCGTTGTAGAAAATACATTTTTAGTGCTACTTTGGTTCAAAAAAGATTGTGGCAGCCCTACTCCACAAACGAGTTGCAAAGCTGAAACGTTGCACTTTGATACAAATATAAACTGGAATCATTACTGGCAACCACGGCACCAGCCCGTTGACCGAGGGTCAAGAGCACCACATCGGTACATCTGCTGTACACTTTGGTTTCTCTAGCTATTATCATCAACCTGGAGTGGTCTACTGCTGTCAAAGTCAAAAGGTATTGATTTAGTAAGCTGTACATAGGCCTTCCCCATACAATTTCAAGAAGAAATAACATTTACTATGGATAGCTACAACTTGGGCTAAAACCTTAGTTTTGTTTAGATTCTGATAGTTTTGTATGACGATATCAATAGGCAACCCTCAGTGAGAGATTCGACTGACTTGGTCTACTGGTCTTGTTTCAGTGGTAATCTGCACGTCCCGTTACAGTTTTTAAGAACAATCATTTAAACCTTGTATTTTTCCTCGGTTTTTACTAAGAAATAACTGTATTCTCTGCTTTAAAGAAACTAAGCTTGGCACAGCGTACTGGTATCAAAGGTACCGTCGGCTACCGTTACATAATTTGCAACAGAGTTGTTGTGGGTTGCGTATTATAAAGCATCGCCATTCAACTTGAAGTGGCTTATGACGTCATAACAATTTATAGTTTCACCACTCGATGTAGTTGCTGGCTTCCTTTGTAAAACAAAGTCGTATTCTTTGATGGTATTTCAAATTGGTATTTAAAAGATTTAAAACCTTTAAAGAGTATGATATAATACATTTTTTAACGCTTGAAGAGTGTGGTTGCCGGTGTAATTACATGCACATGAGGCCTAACATCTGTATGCCTCAAGTTGATGGACGCAGGGCTGTGCATCGTAGGGCACGTTCATATCGTGCGTGACTTACGAGGCAATGCTTTGTTATATGTGATGATGACCACTTAGCATCAGGTGGGCTACCTGTTTGTTCCATCAGCTAGTGGTAAAAAAAGTAATTGAAAAAAGCCTCCGTCATTGAGTTATTTGCAGTCAATGATGCGTCGATAGAGGTTTTTATACAGAAAGTAGGATAACGAATAAGCCCTGTTCGAGCGTGAAACAAAAACGGAAATCAAACTGTATCCAGTTGATTATTCAAGATTCCCAGAACGAACCGAAAACCGTGAATGAAGTGATCCCGCGAACTATCCCAGATATTTTATTATTCAGCCAAAACATCCAATATCGAGACTTTCAATAAACAAGCGAGGGAAAAATATAAACCACGATCTCCATACTTCCGCAGTTCCGCACCTTCCGCTCTCTTATTCCACCAGGGAACCATAAAAAGCGAAGTGATTTAGATGAATCACGGCACACAATAGACAAAGGAAATACATTATCCGGGTAAGGATGGCCGCACACCGGGCGAAGGCCTGCGGCGGTTTAGCATTTCGATATCATCGTCATCTGAACCAAGAAAACTTACCATTGTCAATAGCAAAGCGATTTCGTTTCATTATTAGCAGATTATTGGGCACTTGACAACTTCACTGAGAAATCTCACTTTTACTGTTTTTGAGTCGAATTTGAATATATTTGGATATAATATTAATTCATTTATTTGCAAAAGAGGTTTCAACCACCGGCACGATAACCTTAACTCTTCTATTATCAGTACAGGTGAGAGAGTTATGAGCGGTGAAACCAGAACGCACGGACTTATGGTATACCAATGCAACCAGTAGCAGGTAGAGCTGCCGGACACGTGTTTTGTAAATGCGTAAAGGGATACAGTGGGATAACGTAAGGATTTCCGGAACATGACCTTGAGCACTGATCTTTGTGCTCTTCCAAGACCGATCTTGTGGGTTTTAACTGTTCCACCCCATGCTGAGATGCAATAGCATAATGTATATGTTATTATGTATTTTGTCGTCGTGTATTATGTTTTTGCTCGCTCATTTTCATTGTATCCGTATATTATAAGCAAGGTATCCTCGTACGTAACTGTGGTGGCATTTAATTATGTAGGCACTACATAACTTGCCTCTCGATCTAATGCAACCATTGCTGGTGTTCGAATAAATAAATAAATACGATCGTCGATCCACACAACTAAATTATCTATAAGTTAATTGTTGAAATATATATTGCACTAGTAAGTACTACTTGCCTTGCTTGCTTAGTAGTTAGTACCTGATGTTAAGTGGTAACCATCACTTATAACAAAGCACTGCCTCGTAAGTTACGCGCGATACGAACGTACATTACGGTGCAATGCCCTGCGTCCATCAACTTGAGGCATACAGATGTTAAGCCTCATGTGCCTGTAATTACACTGGCAACCACACTCTTCAAACCGAAACACAGCAACGATGCTTGGCGGCAGAATAAGGCGTCGTGATAGTTCCTCCCCGGACGAGCTCACAAAAAGCTCTACTACTCATATCTCATATTATTAATAGGAATATCTAAGTTAAACCAAAAGCTTAACCAACACACATCAATAAAGACTCTTGGCTATTGTCATTATCTCGATGTCCTCTGACTACACCGAGGACGTCCTCGAATCCGATTGGCTTGCCAACTTGAGCAACAGCCACTCCACTATCCTCCTTTCAATTGACAAACCAAACAACACTACACATTGTATACATTAGACGTTGATTTGAACCTACGTCCTTCTCGTGACTTGTCTTGTGTATTGAAGGTTAATTTCTTTATTTTTTATATTCCTCAAAGAATCTGGAGTTTTTACTTGGTACTTTGGCTTGAGATCTGAGGGTATCTATCGTCCCTCAAACGAAAATCAAAGTCGTGAAGCAGTTTCAGCTTTTTTTTTAAAGTACAAAATACATATTTGTGTCATCTGGAGTGTGTTGCAAACAATGAAGATATAGCTCAACAGGGGCCTCATCATAAATTAATTTGACTTTAGTGGCGTAAACGTATCGTATCCCTAACTACAACAGAATAAGGTCGGATATCGTTAAGATAAGTTTAACGCCACAAATGTCTAAATGTATTTATGATCGAGGAGGCCTCGATACAATTATTTTACAATCGCATTCGGTCTGGTGTGCGCCTACTTTAAGGGGTAATAACCCTGAAAATATTCATTGTAAAGGAAAAAATCTTGGCTTAAAACAAAGACAATGGGCAGTGCGAGTAATTAAGGTAACGCTTACAGGTAACGCGGGATTTATCACTAAGCTTTCAAGTGGAGGCTCCCGGATCGGAAGGTCAGGTGGCGGGGGGAAATAGCTTAGTTGGGGGAAAATAAGTGAAGAGGCGATACGAATCTAAGGTATAGTTATTTGACAAAAAAATGGGTAAGTATTTTTGCACCTTTTGAACCAGTATCCCGATCTGCGCGCTCGCTGTTTTTAGTACATTGCGAACCCGTTTTCCGAGTATGGGTTTTGCATGAAGTCACGATAAACATTTGTATTTTGTATTTGTATTTTATTTGTATTTATTTCAAACATTACATCTATCTTTACAGGTTACATCTAATACAATAGAGTAGTAAAACAATTATTATTTTAGTATATACAAAATGTCATAGAGCAAAAATTCCCTTTAGGAAAAATTCAATCAAATTATTTACAAATAAATGTCATACGAAAAAAAAATAATCAATTAAACAATATCGCACAAAGCAAAAACAACATAAAAATAATAACAATTAATAACATCAACCCTATAGGGCGAGTTGAGAAACTTGTGACTCGCGCGCCTTAAATATTAATGTTAAACGAAATAAATAATGTAACTTAATGTCAATAAAAATTTATAATAACCTTCCGATCGAAATAAAAAATATAGAAAAAAATAGTCTATTTACAAAAACATTAAAATCATTTCTAATTAATAAAACATACTATGACATAAATGAATATTTGCAATAATTCAATAAATAATTATTATTTAAACTTGACACTGAAATTACCTAGAAATTACCTAACCTTGACATTTATTTTTTTATTTTTATTTAACATTCGGCTATACACACTTTGACCTAAATATTGACTATTTTTAATTAAATATTTCATTAACTTTGACATACATTCCCAATACCTTGTTTATTAAGAATACCTAGTTCTTCTTTTTCGTGCCTTGTATAACAGATAACACCTACTTTTTTACTGTAACTATACCTGTCTACCGACTATACGTATTATAATTTAAAACCTCGGCCTGCCTCCATGTTGCCATACCCTATGCAGGGTCCATGTGATACTTACTAACTACTAACAACAATGTATGTACCAAAACTAAACCATGTGTAAGCAATAAATGTATTGAGTATTGAGTATAATCATATTAATGTAACTAATCACTACATATATATTATTTATGTAGGCGAAGACACGGGAGGCAGCTAGTACTGTATATGCTGGTCTCGTCTGTGGTTTGTGTAGGCTATCGTTCAAAATTAGCGTGATTCATCCCCCGGGTGTTGTTTGACGGCATGGTAATTGAAACTAATGAAAAGAGCTTAGCGTCTTCCATGACAGTCAGGTTGGAAGACCTTCCAGTGAATAAATGCGTACATAAATACATAGGAAAGTCAATGCTTTAAATTACAAAAAAACTAACTTAGTATTTTCTTGTAATTTTTTTGCCGTAGCTGGCATGTGGCATAGACACCTGCAATACCAGAGGCGGTGCTGATGCGCTGCCGGCCTTTTAAGGAAAGATAAACCCGCCTTGGACCCCATGTCGAAACTCCAAGGGAAAACGTAAGGGAGATTGTTGCACAACTTACTCTTGCGTGGTGTTTCTTCATAATCCATCTTTTACACAAAACCTTTTTAAGCATTCATTTATCAACCTGTTTTTCTAGTCTTGGTGGTACCTAGATTCACCTGGCTTTAAGATATTCAAAGTGATTCTTATGATCCAATTGAATAAATATATTTTGATTTTGACAAGAAATAAATAGTAGTAATAAATAAAGCTATAGCAGAGAACGATCAATCAATCGATTGAGAAACTCTCTTAATATATTGATAGCTAAATCGTAGCACTAATTTAGAGCGGCGTGTCTGCTTACAAGTATACTGACATATAATATAGTAGACAATAATTCGTGACGTCACTAAGCTACTATAATCAGAGTGTATAATTCGCATAGACAATGCAGGCGACGCTTGATTTATGCGCGATGCACCGACGATTATTGCCGACGGCGACTTTACAACAACGCCACAGAACATTACCTCCAGGAGGGAAACTTGGCTTATAAACTTTTGCTGGCGTTATTGGATTTGCTGCATGTTTTGCAATTTCTTTCATGTAAAACGTTTTAAATCGATTTTTATGATTTTAATAAACAAATGATAAAATATTATAATATTTTTTTACGATAATCTTACAAAAACAACGTATTGAATTTGATTTTCAACTTCTTCGAATTACTTTTAACCGATTAACATTTCGTCGATGGTAAGTTGGCCGAAATAACTCTTTGACGATAAGCGTTTCGTCGATCACTCCAATTTACTCGAGACTTCACCTGCATGGTTTTTGTATTCATAACTTTTAAGAAACTAATAACTAATAATAACTTTTAAGAAAATAATATTAAAAATTCAATTTTTATTCAAGTTTTGAACTCAAGATGCAAACTTTCTTAAATCCATGGATAGGCTCAGTGATGGCTGTGCGTTCCATATAAATCAAACAGGACATAAGAGTAGTAGAGCTCTTTGTGTGTGGCTCGTCCGGGGAAGTACTACCACGCCTTTTTCTGCCGCCAAGCAGCGTTGCTGTGTTTCGATTAGAAGAGTGTGGTTGCCGGTGTAATTATATGGAACATGAGGCATAATATCTGTATGCCTCAAGTTGATGGACGCAGGGTAGTGCATCGTGGGGCACGTTCCTATCGTGCGTGACTCAAGAGGCAATGCTTTGTTATAGGTGATGGTCACCACATAATATCAGTTGAGCCATCTGCTTGTTCCATCAGCTAGTATAAAAAAAAGGACTTTAATTATTTTATATTTAAAGAAGATTAGTACGAAAGGATACATTTAGCTTAACACTAGCATTCGATTAAAGCACTACTCACAGTGTCACGCACTATTTAATATTCGAGGCCACAAACGATGTACATTCCAAGTGTCATCCTAATCAATTTCGCCGATACGGAGATAAGCGGAAACAAACACACACACATTTCAATTAATATATAGAATAAGATTATTGTTTGTGTTAGTTCCACTATGTAAGTCGGATCTTAGTAAATAGAACGACTCGAGTCATGAATATTCGGAGCGCTGCGTCTGCGGACCAATATCGATGACTTGCTGTTTGACGTCATCGGTGATTGATTCATTGGCGCCCGAGTCAGCACTACTAGCCGATGCAACGTTGATAGAATATATGCCTAATGCATCATCTCCTTCAATTCCTATAGGTCCATAAAAATTACAAGTTTATTTCATACAAAACCTTTTTTGTCATTAAATTATAAAAATAAATTTAAAAGAAAATATATAGTTTACGACTTATTTCTTCTCACAGTGCCGTCTAACCCCAAACTAATCAAAGATCCCAAACTAGCTACACTTCTTTTATTGATTTAAATTGTTTGATTGTTAGTATTGCTACTTATATTAAGTGTTATTTTTAAGTTTAAATGGATCTATTAACATCTGAATAAATAATTTTTTTAGCCTTTTTTTTCGGGTCACTAGTTCTTTTGGCACTAGTGATTCACCTTGCTTTAGAACGTATCAAAGTGATCCTTGTGATTTTATTAAAAAAAAAACCTTTTGACTTTGACTTTTAAACAGTATGGTGAAAGAATTCTAAGTGCGCTACTTCTCCTACCATTTATTTATAGTACGGCTAAAAACCCAATGTCAACCCATCTTCTACCATCTGTGTTTACACAGATGGTAGAAGATGGTAAAAAACAGACTATAAGAGGAAAAAGGACATCAGACAACAAATATCATAAGGCAAACTAAATCGAACAGTAACCGTTGTAGAAATATGGCAATCGTTTCTCTATCCGAATATTGGATCTATCTATGGGGACAGTCAATAAATAACCGTAGCGTAACGCTCCGGGCGCTTTTTATTTTATTTCTGCATTCGCAAGTTTTCCTTCCATGTCCCGAGTAAACGTACACCTTATCGATAACCCGTACCTACCCACTGCGCAGACCATTGGCGACGGCTGGCTCACTCCATACTTGTATAGACAATGAGATTCTTTTGTTTACAAGACTAAACTCTTTTGCTACAAGTAGCAACCTATTACCAAAAACCTGGAAAATTGAGGTTTTTGGTACATTATGCAATGGTTCAAAATAAAATAAAAATTAAAATCTACCGATTTAAAGAAATTATTTAAAGTTGAGAAATCATGTTATGCAGAGAGAAAGAGATTTTATACAGAAAGTCTGGCTCGAGTTGCTGCCGCCCAAAGTTTTCTGTTCCAGTTGAGGAGCTATAGCTCTTCAGCTATAGTTCAACAATGCGAAACTATCGGAGTTATTCAATTTGGCGCCTTGTAAACACTCCCGACATCACTCCTCGCGAGCGAGCGATATTTCCACCGAGAGCATCCGTAAATCACCCGCTATCGCCGACACGGCCATCTACTTACCGAATATGAAACAAAACGCAAACAAAACATTCAATTAATAAAAGAGACGGAAGAGAGCGACAGAGACAGCACGTGAGCACGTTCGTCACCGAGCATTGTGCCTTATCGAGCCTATCTCTCTTTTGTTTCATTTGCGGCCTTTTTATTGGTTGTTGTGTAAACGGATAAAAGTACGGATGCCGTAGGATGCCGGCCACGTTTACGGATAATGCGCGAATACAAAGTGCGCCCACACTACCACATTCAATCTTCAGGACTTGAGGCCACGACCAGGGACAGAAACAGGATGAGCTTTGGTGAGGTTCTGTCTATTTATATGAGGACAGAAGCAGTAGAGATATTAAGAATGAGTAGAGAACACAGAACATTTTAGCAACCATCTTCTTACCACTCAAATGACCGAAGAACTACTTTGAATCCAAGGAAACGCCACGGAATGTTCAGAATGATGGGTGGATAAGCAGAGACCCAGTATTTAAAAAAAAACAAAAAACAGTGCACTAACTCCTTGTATACGTCTCTAATCTATTTTAAGAGTAGTAGAGCTCTTTGTGAAGGGCTCGTCCGGGGAAGTACTACAACCACGCCTTTTTCTGCCGCCAAGCAGCAACGCTGTGTTTCGGTTTGAAGAGTGTGGTTGCCGGTGTAATTACAGGCACATGAGGCTTAACATCTGTTTGCCTCAAGTTGATGGACGCAGGGCAGTGCATCGCAGGGCACGTTCCTATCGTGCGTGACTTACGAGGCAATGCTTTGTTATAGGTGATGGTTACCACTTAACATCAGGTGGGCCATCTGCTTGTTGGAACAAGCAGATGGCCCACCTGATGTTAAGTGGCTGAGGTTAAGCTGATGGATCAGCTAGTTGTTTAAAAAAAACTATTAATAGATTTATAGAAAAAAGTTTGAAAAAATCGTGCCAATTTTTTCCACAACAGAAAAGCTGCCTGACTTCAACCCTGTTTCTGGCCCTTCCATTCGACAATAGAGCGAGTATACGATTGTAATACAGCGTCTTGTGCGTTGATTTGAAAACGTGCGCGGAGGACGAATTTGTCTTATTTCGATTAGTTATTGGATCCACGTACGCTGGGGTTTGACAACAAATATTTAAAAACGCACACCTACGACGACCGTAAGGATTAACGTGACAGCTCATAAAATATTGTCCTTAAAACAGTATTCATACAGTTGAATTTACTTATAAAATAATCGAATGATGATGAACTTCATACAAACAATGCTTCGTTGCTAAATTCATATGAAATATATTTAATTTAGTTTTCATTTTTCAGGCTATTTGTATCGCATTATATTGTAAATAAATAAAAAGTATGTAAAGTATCAGCAAATAAAGACAAATTGAAACACAGCTCTAGCCGGGGGCCATCAAATAACTGATCGGGTAATTCGGCTGTTTAATATTAACATTTGCCAGGTTTGTTGGACGTGGAAAATAATTATATGAAAACTTTAAATAACTGTATAACTTATTTACACTTATTTATCTTATTATACACACATAAGTACATATCGTACGACATCCAGCCTTTGACTTTTCAAACGAAAAAAGAAGTTTTTTTTATTGAACAGTATTTTACAAGCTTTCTCAAAGATAACCTTATTTTACTAACTTTATTGACCATGGGCATAGTATAGATCTCTACGATTTTCCATTTAACGAACATAAACTGGTCAAGCGTGAGATGGGCCAAACACAATGAACGTTTTAGTTGAAAACCATTTCATACAAAATATGACTCTGCTGCCAATTCTATAAAAAAATTAGTTTAATGCCATGAATCTAGAAAGAAGGTTGTTAAAAGCCTCTTTATAAGCGCAAAACTGCCAATTGAGGTTTAATGTTCCTAATTAAGAGTACTTCCTCGATTCAGCAAGACTTGGAGCGAGGAAGAATGTTCCGGAAATTTGTAATGGTAGGAATGTCCATTTTGTCATGAGGCTGCTGTCTGCTGAAGCAGTAGGACCAACACCGTATGTTTCTTTTTTATTCATCTATTGGTTGGTCGCGTAGACGCGGTGCCTCAATTCACATAGTTTCGTTTCAAAGGAATTCTTGTGAAATTATTGTATAAATAAATATAATAGTGCATGAAAAGAGTTTCTGTGAAGCGCTTTTAAATTACTTACACCACTATGTTTCGAAAGAACTAGTGACACGACAAAAACAAGATTGAATAAATAATTCTATTAGATATTCTGTGGCTCACGTGTTTTTTTTTATTTTATATTATCGGTAGAAGATCGAATGAGCACGACTTAGCCTTAGAAGTTAAAATGGCAGTCATAGGTACTCGAATAGTCATGTCGCAAGTAAGAACAGGAAGAATTTCTTGTTACGACAACATTGGTGAGATTGCGGGAAGTCAGTGCTTCAAAATTATTCCTGCAACATGTTATACGCCTATGTCAAGCAGCGGACATCCTTAGACTGATGATGATGATTTAATTTATATTGGACATGGACATTCAAGGGCGAAGGAGCAAGAAAGATGCCGTTTATGTAAAAAAATCATAAAGGTGGGTTTTTTTCTTACCTCAGCTTATAACATTTTGCCTAATTTACCTCATAGAGCATGTTGACGGTGGACGTGGACGTGCCCTATGATGTGGCGCATTTCCTTTTGTATTGTAAGGGTGCACTTAGAAAGGAATTCCTCAAATTCAACCTTCAAAGGGTTCACTGTGAGGTTTGTGGTTGAAACTAAATAACTCACGCGAACTTAGTCGCGAGTAGGTACTCCTCGTGCACATAGAGACGCTTCAGTGCGCTTATACCTTTAGCATTGTAGAGTAGAATATTTGGCATTGTTTAGTAATGTTTGTAATAGTCTACATCCCGGAAATATTTACCTCAAGATCCTAAAGGCTCGGGTATTGTCACAGAAGCTGTATGTACCTTGCAGGTCAAACTAGAGGAAACTGGAATAAGTTTGTAGAAACTTTTCTTATAAGAGTGGAAGAGATCTTTGTGTATGGCTCGTCCGGGGAAGTACTAACACCACGCCTATTTCTGCCGTTGAGCAGCGTTGTGTTTTGGTTTGAAGGGTAATTTCACCGGAACACGAAATACACGAGACAGTGTCTTGAGAAAAAATGTCCTCTATGGGGAATGCCCTTTTTTTTACTACTTTCTGATGGAACAAGCATATGGCACACCTGATGTTAATTGGTTACCATAACAATGGTCGGCAATGCTGTGTTATAGGTGATCAAGTCAAGTACCTACGCATTAGGGATTATTTTTTCTCAAGACACTGTCTCGTGTATCAAGTCTGATTAATGCCTCAAAGGCAATCCATCAACTAAAACCGCAAAGACCACTTTCAAACGTCTAATAAACTAGGTGAATCTAGTCCCACGCGATCAAGCTCAGAAGAACAGGCAAAAAACTTAAGGCTTGGTTCCTACCGTATTGTATGATAATCTTTACAAAATGATAAAAATCGAATGCCCAAAGGTGTAGATGAGAGGAGTGTTCAGATGAAAATGGGACTAGTGTCTTCCATCCAAAAAGAGATTAAAAAAATTCAGACAAGCTACGAGACAAGCACGTAAGCATAAACTATACTAAAACGTATCATATAATCTTCGAAGGTGAATGAAATCCCGGTACAACTCACAGGCCTCAAGTTTTATTTGCCACGTCATCTGTTTAAACAAGCAGAGTATCATGAAAACAGATTCCGTCATATGACGGTCTTAAACCGCTGGTGTAACATACCATCGATGAGCTCTGGGTCGGTCTTTCAATGAATGTTTTGGGCATTTATTGATAATTTTTTTTTAATAAAATCTGATATACCTATGTCATTACTATAATATTATATATTACGCCGTGGCCTAACGTTTTATTATAGGGTAATTCGTTCAAAATTCAAAAAGGGTTATCTGGAAGATAATGCATTATAGCATTAAGTTCGCCTTTGTACTGTTATTTTAATGTGCAATAAAGTATTTTCAATCAATCAATGAATCATAATTCAAAAAGGAAATATCCTTTTAAAAATAAATATATTTACTTCAATCATAGGGATCGCTTTATATTGTATGACTCAGCTGTAGTACTGGTCGTAATGTGGGTTCGATTAATTCGACAGCTGAAGGCAAATATGCATACCTGTGCTTACAGGCCATGCAAATAGCCGCTTTAAGACTTTGCCAATTTTTTGGTTTAAATTTAAACATTGACGCAATGTTATGTCCGTTATCTTAGAAAATTGCATCACGGTGTAATATAATAATCGGATCTTCCGGAGAAAAACAGTACCCTTTCAGGCGATTAAAGGGGTAGGCTGAAAGCAGACAACAGTGAATCAGGACCCCAGGGTTGGGGTTGGGGGTCCGATCATCAATCACGTCGCTTTCACCGCTATCGCTACCATCTGAGCCTCTGAATACAGTAATCAGTAAGTACTTAGTCACTGGCTCAGATCATAATTAGCTACCTACTTAAAAACGTTAAACGTAACTTAAAAAAGATGAAGTTTTAAAATGTACGATAAATATTTATGTAATACATTTTTTTATCATTCAGGGTTAAACGAAATAAAGCTCTTTTGCTGTCGGTGTTTACAGGCGACGGTTACCACTTCACATCTGTCCAACTGAGAAAATAAACTACTTTTCCAGAGGTTTTCCAGGAATGGGATTAATTTACTGAATTCATCTTTATATTATCGTTTTTATCTAATGGGGCCTTATTCTTATTAACTTTCGAAAAAATACAATGTCAATTAGAGATCTCATCTCAGTCAAAAGCAGATTCCAGGGATCCCAACAAACTCTAGACAACCGCCAGCTTATGTTTGATTTCCATCACCGTTTCTGAGCTGGTTTACAGATATAAGATCATTTTTGTACTACAGTTAAACAATAAATAATTTCTTATTTCTGGGAGCCAATCGTGCTAGTTTTGAACCACAGTGCCAAAACAAAACCACTTTTTATACATAGCATTTACGAAGACGTTACTAATAATAAAAATATGTCTTTTTATTAACATATAATGTCCCACTGCTGGGCAAGGTCTACCCCATTTTTCTTACTATAATCCCAAATTATATACTGTTTAAAAAAAAATGTACTGTAGTAACTACCGGCAGATCGTTCGAAAATAACGTTTTTTTACCAGTGATCCTTTTATATCCGTCTATTCAAATCCATGCATAACGTCAATCCACAATCGAAGATCAAGACACTGTCCGGCAATAAATCAGCCACTATCGTCCAGCCGTCCGGCGTCCGATGTCCGGACGGTGACGCAGGTTGTCCGGATACGGATCGCAATAGAACGGTAACGTCAATAAAACAATTCATTCCAACTTTTTCTCTTTGACTCTTTGATTTCCCCGTATATCAAGAACGTATCTTGATATACGGAGAAATATTGGAATATGCGGTTGCTTCCAAGAATTGATCACGTCACGTTTTGTTATGCTTTGCTTCTACAAACAGAAATAGGTAATGTTATTAAAACAGAACACATCAGAGAAAAACTATTTTAATCGGGCTAATGTTTTTCTCGTTGAGGTTATACGACTTAGGACGGGGTTTACCATCTTAGAGTGATAGTGTCTGTCTGATAAACATATTTACATCTTTGTTTTCTAACAAATTTAAGTGAAGATGAAAGTTATTTAATCTGACGGTTAGCATTGATGGTAGTGACGGATAGCATTATGGCAAAACCAGCATTAACACGTTTTACGGTTAAGTTAAGATGTACTTTACAGTGCTCAAAACTGAATTCGCAGAACCTGGAGTGGAGTCTTTTTCTTATCGAGTCACTAGTTTCTTTCGAAGCAGTGTGGCGAAAGGATTGGAGTGGAATAAGAGAGGAAGATTTCCATATGATATTGTAAAATATGCATTATTTCTACCAGATAAAAAATACATCGACAAATTAATAATCATCTATCACGCCGTCAACTATACGTTCCGTTCATGTATCTCTATAATACCGACGCGATGTACGCCCTGTATTACTGACGTGAAAGGTTAGATATTTCTATTTAGTTATCATTATTTTTCTGTTTTCAAAGATGGCGGAGTCCGGCAGGAGCGCCAACTCAGCGAAATTGAATTATAACATTCGCGGGAAAATAATAGGATAATGTTGCCAGCGATAAAAGCACTCTTACCAACTTTTACATATAAATTCTAACTTTGAGCTGTGGACGGGATTATTTTATTAAAACAGTAGGTAAATGTGCTCGTTATATCTTCTTACTTGCTTTTATAATAGAAAATAGATTTTCTAACTAATTTCTCAAACATTCATTCTCATTAAAAAGTAGGTACTGTTCATACAATGTTTGTTTTTTTGTCATGACATGCTAGCTTCTTCACGATGTTTTCCTTCGCTAATTCGCAAATTGAGAGTAAATGCAAGAAAGCAATATTTACTTACGTACCTATTTACTTAAGTAATGGTTCGTATACCTACATTAATATAAGTAAATTTCGTAGTTCGCTTCCCTACTTGCGAGTCAGTTCGGTCTGTTTACCGGTGTATGCTCTGTGTACCTACTCGTAGAGCAAGAGCATGCCTGTATTGATATTGTCTCTTTGTTAGTACCTACTCCTTCTGTGCATGCTGTACATGTCATGTCGGTATTTGAATAGTGAGATAGTTAGTTTAAGTCTATGGCTTGATTTTGAACTAAGAAACGAATGTGCCAAATAAAATGGATGTATCTCTTACTACATCCTCAGATATTTTCAAGTATCTAGAGAATGTGAAAATCATGATTAAGGCACAACAAAGTTCCCTACAATTGTTAAACTATTTAATGGCATGAGTAAAGAAATCATCCACTAACACTGCAAATCGATTTAAAAAACGCAGGTCTAACATATTTAATTTTTTTATATTAAACTGGTTATACTTAGGCATGGCACGAGAAGTATTGTATGTTATATTAATTTGGTTTGCTCGAAATGGAATTGAACAAGAGCAGATATGAAAAAAGTTTTGTTTCAATTTTATGAATTGGCGTTGCCGATTTCGGCCTAAAATTTAACATATTGGGTCGCGTTTTCTAATGAATTTATTCATAAAGTAAGTAAAAATGTTACCAAATAGAATGCTGATCAAAATAAATGGGAAAAGCTTAACTTTTGTGTCGACTATATGTACCGAAGCTTTTGTTTTAATTATTAAAATGCATTAGGTAGATTTATATTACCCAAACTGTTACCTTTTCCTACAGCAGTAAATCAATAGTCAATTCAAAACAAACAGCTGTACCATTTAGAAATCTAAATAATAAAAGATACCCTCTCGCGTTAAAAACAAAACAAGAACGCGTGAAAAGGTCTTGATACTAAGACTAAGCAGGTAAAGTTTGAAGATCCGCTCGGAAAGTATCAAGAACTGTTTACATTTCCCGAGTTACGAGTCAAAGGGAGTCGCGTGTTTGTTTTCGAATATTATCTCCTGTGTTGTTACTTCATTTATATTCCAAGATTTTCCGTTTGACGTCGTCATTCTCAATTAAAACTTTGCAAGAACTTTAAAACTCCAAGCAAATGAAACATTCATTTATTTCTTTCTGTTTTAATGGAAATTAAATGTAGAATCAGCGAATATATCGTATCGTAGATTTTAGATACAATATTGTGTACCTTTTCACGACGTAGATTATGGTATCAGTCAGTTAAAAATATTGCCGTCTTTGTTTTTGACAAGTCTTAAGTAGAGACGAGATGGTGAATCAAGTAAGTCACTAAGTCTGTCTTGACCCAACTTATACTAATATTTCACATCGTGAGTACCAGAAACTACGTAACACTTCACAACAAAGACAAGGCCGCTTCTATAAAGAAATTTTTCTTATACCTTGTCGCAAAGACAAGGTATAAGAAAAAATAAGAAAATGTAGCGTGATTAAACGAAATCTTCTATGGAATTACAGACTTAAGCGATGTGCAGATAGTAAAAACAGATTTAAATTGTACTCCTTGCGCTATAAGAAAATAATTAGACTTACCCAAAAAGCGCAAAATGACTATACTATTACAACAGCACAAAATAAATCAAAGGCTACATGGAATATTATTAACACACTGAACAGTAACGAACCTGCTGAGAGTATTCAAAAGATAGTGGTCAATGATACACAAATAACTGACCCTACCGCAATTGCAAATGTATTTAATAATTTCTTTATTGACATCGTGAAATGCAATAATTGTAATATGAATTCGGACATTAACCCTTGTAATAATAATATTAATAATAATAATAACTCAGACCCTAACATTGACTTTGAAATCGGTAATAGTAGCTTGACTGTAAGCACAGTGAATAATTATAATGGTAACGGTATTAATTCTAACTCTAATCTTAACAAAAGTACTAAACATCATGGTTCGTTATTTATGACACCGACCGTCCCATTTGACATTATTAAAACAATTAGCTCATTAAAAAATACGAAAAGTGTGGGCTATGATGGAATTTCCACTAAAATTATAAAAGAGGTAGCTTTATTAATTGCCCCGATCATTAGCCACATTGTTAACTTATGTATGGAACAAGGTTCCTTCCCAGAAAAGCTAAAACTATCCACGATCAAACCCCTGCATAAAAAAGGTAACAAGGAAGATATTAACAATTACCGACCTGTGGCGTTAATACCAGTACTATCAAAAGTGTTTGAGAAAATCTTTTACAACAAACTAAATATGTTTTTTGAATCTAAAAAACTTTTCTCAGACTGCCAATATGGTTTTCGTAAAAATAAAACTATAAATATGGCGATATATGATTTTCTTTACAAAGTTACTACAAATGTGGATAGAAAAAAGACAGCCATTGCTCTTTTTATGGATATGTCAAAAGCATTTGACCACGTCGATCACTACACCCTACTTAATAAATTAGAAAAATATGGCGTAAGAGGACAAGCAAATAATCTAATAAAATCGTATCTTAGTAACAGGAAGCAAATTACACACATTAAAAAAATATGTCCCAAATCTCTAACAGACACAACATATACCTCTAACATAAGGATGGTAACGCACGGAGTTCCCCAGGGAAGTGTGTTGGGCCCATTACTATTCATTATATACATTAACGACCTACCAAATATTACAAAAAATTCGATGACATTATTTGCTGACGACAGTACAATATTATTTACTAATGACAATATTAATAATCTAGAATTTGACATTAACAATACTTTAACATTAATTATTGATTGGCTAATGTATAATAATTTGAATATTAACTTGACTAAAACTTATTTAATGAATTTTAAACAACGACATATAACACCATGTAATCTGAACATAAACTATTCAAATAATAAAATAACTGAAACCGAAACGACTCGATTTTTAGGTTTGCAAATAGATAGCAAGTTAAATTGGAAGCTACACACTGATATCACATGCAAGCGCTTACACCAATACTCTTATGCCCTCTATAAATTAAGTAAAGTTGTTAACACACCGGCTGTACTAACCGCGTACTACGGTCATGCTGCATCAGTACTGAGGTATGGAATCATTTTTTGGGGCAACTCCACGGATAAGACTAAAGTGTTTAGAGCCCAAAAGCGGTGCATTCGTTCAATGTTTGGCATGCAGACAACAGACTCGTGTAAGGAAGTTTTTAAACAATGGCGAATCTTAACATTACCATCACTCTATATTTGTGAGGTGGCAGCTTTCATAAAAAGCAACCCTCAGCTCTTCAATCCGTATGCCGCTGGTAGTCGTCGGGATGGTACCCTACGTTTATTACCATGCAAGACCGCATTGTTAAGGCTAAGTGTTTTCTGTATGGCGCCAATAATTTATAACCACATTCCTCTGACCATTCGAACCATTAGCGATTTAAATATATTTAAGAACACCTTAACTAGATTATTAGTGGATAAGGCATATTATACGGTTGATGAATTTCTGAATGATAAATTTTCTACTTGACATTATTATTATTATTGTTTAGTACCTACTTAGTTATCGATGACATTACAATCTTTTACATTTTAATTTATTCTGACATTGGACATTTAATTTAATTTCTATATTGTACTAACTGAGTTTTCCCTCCATTAAGATTATTTTTTGACTTGAATTTGATTATTGTACTTTTGTAATGCTAATTTAATTATTGTAGGTAATGGTAATTTTTGTGTTTTTTTTTTATTCTGAATGTTTATATGCCGTCAGGCTGGACTAGTGAAACAAAATTTCTAACCCCTAACACCAAATTTGTACCTAGTTTTCCATAAACAATAAATATCTTTATCTTATCTTTATCTTTATCTTTCTACCGCCACAAAGCCGACAGGATTTAAAATAAGCAGTAAAACTATGAGTTCTCAGGAAGCGTTACCAACACAATACATTGTATAAGCTCTGTAAAGACCCTAGGGCGCGTCTTATTCCATTCACCTTCAATATTTCACCAACAGCCAAGTTTCAAGTGCTACCTCCGAGCCTCCGACACAGCGTATCATAAATAACACAATGACCAAGTTATAACACTTAAAGCTGAAAGTCTCCCTGCCAGCGCCGTGTAGGAGAGCCGATAACTCTGGCATGGAGTGCCGCGGGGCTATCGATTCGAAGGCGCGAGGTGGGGCGCGTCTTGCTGCGATTGCATTAGCTCATCACTACCATATCCACATCCTTTACTAACTCTTCTTTAGCTTGTACACACGGATACAGGTCAAGCTACACAAAGCTACAGAAAAGTGACAATTACAACAACGACATAAACGCGAGCAGTGATGCGTACCCGTGTGAACATAGCCATTTATTTAATTGCAATTTAATTCATTTTCATGAATGAATGAATTTTTATGATAATAATTTATTAGATCTAACCATTAGTAGGTCTAACCAGCAGTAGGTTTTAAGCATGTTTCATACAAGCTAAGTGACTGGACCAAGTTTTTCAGATTCACTGTGTTCGTGGAGACGTGATTCATTTAAAAGTTAATTTTTTTGACTAATTTCGACACGTATAGCACGTGCCGAAATATTCGCATTGCGAAACATCTGACAAACATTTTGCATTAGCACTAGAAATTACGTTAAATCTGACGTAAACCACCCAGCTGTCACGTCATTGGCAACCGCATGGAATTAACCTGTTTTTGCTCGAGATATGACTCCATAATTTTTAACCCATGAAGGCTGATTTAAGCATAAAAGGTGGTATCGTTTCAATAAAATAAAAAAGAACCAGTTCACACAAGTAAACTGCTCAGCAGTATTTACGAGAATAGAATGCGAAATCGTAAAAGCTCGCCGCTACCCGGTAACTGCGACCACTCCCAATTTGGACAGCTTCCAACGTAGAAGACTCATTGACCAACCAATGATGTTTCTCTTAACATGCTTTTGTGGCGATTCTCACTGAAATATATCGCAGTGGGCCGGTGCCTTCAGCACCACATTGTTACGTCTTCAAATCTCTAATCCTCTTCTAAGCATAAGCATTGGCTCGTTGCTAGTTCTAGTCACGGATTTTTGAAGCCATCCTTATAAATAAATAAAATAAAATAAAATAAAATCCTTTTATTTCGGACAACATAAATGCCTTCAGCCAAGGCATCGCTTATCGACCCCTAAGCTGGACCGGCAGCTAACCGATGTCCTTATAATACTACTTATGTAAATAAATTAATCCAGTATTTTTTTTTATACAGCATCTGTCATGTTTGACGTTATCAGAAAACAGAAAAAGCAGAAACAGTTCTCCGATTTTGATCGCCAGGCACTGCAGATCTCTTAGCACCAACTCAAGATTTTTCAAGAATATTATCATCAATGTCATTGTTAATGGACTCGCTAGTGTTTCGATGTAATCAGAAACTGGTGCTAATGGTTTTACACCGTTTGCGCCCAAACAAATACGTGATCGATTTCGGCATTTTCTTTATTCCATGCGCGGAGGGAATCTTTTGTTTGACACTTCGATCATTCTCAGTGGTATTGCTTTGCTGCCTCAAGAAACAAATAATACGAAAATAGACTGTAATCCCCAGGCACGGTAGATATCCCTCAGAGATCTGTGGTAAAGTAACCAAGTCACCCACTAAAGATTATTTGAGGATGTATAAGGGATAGTTAGATGTGAGTCTAAATATTAAAAATATGAGACACATTTTGCAATAGATGATATTCAATACGTGACAGGTAGCAAGTCCGTAGCTGTTGCTAGAATACTAAGTAGCCTCTGACGATTCCTTCGTCGTTTGAAAGCTGTCAAAATAAATAGCGCTATACACTTATATGTAGCGCTATTTTTGCTATTAAAATCCATTTAAAAGGCTTGGGGAATACAGGTTTTCGAAAAAATATTCTGGAAGACGAAGTGATGCCCTCCTAGCCGATGCATTGACAACATTGTGAGCATCGCGGGAATTCCTTGGATGGAGAGGGTTCAGAATCGTTCTCTCTGGAATTTGTAGACCTGATTCGAACCATATTTTGTTTAAGTACCTTGCGCTCTAAATAAGGAAATCAAACTGACTTCTAAAATGAATCGCATCTAGACGAACCCAGTGGCTGAGTCCAGCAATAACAGAGACAGTGGGCCCAGTCACTGGGCTCGTCTAAACGATACTTATACTAAACTGGGATATCATTTAGTTATAAACGGAACAGCTTCACGACTTTGATCCACAGGCACGGTAGATATTTCCTCAGACCTTTTAGTACCAAGTCCGAACTCCAGATTCTTTAAGGACGTCTAAAGGGAGTAGTCAGAGTTACGTCCAAACGATACATTAGGTCATAGGAATATTTAGTTTCGAAAATATAAATAAATGAAATATGTAAGCGTTCTGTCGTATCCTATACAAAAGCTTTTATTGCTCCTAGGAATATTTGTCGTTCGTAAAGCGAAGGGATCGAGTTGCGAACATTCTCGATGTTCTGTCACTTAACTCGAGTGATTGTTTGTGATGAGTAGGTATTCCTTACACATAGGTACACTGAACTGTCTAAGCGATTCGGAATCTTACCGCGTAGATTTAAGGTTGTATTTTGATGGTGAGTTCTCTCTTTAATGTCATACGTTTCCGTTTCGTTTATTGACGTTATAAATGACACTAATGTGGTTGAAGGAGAATAATTGAATAGTTTGGTAAATAAAATATAATTCTAATACTTTTAATACTCTAGTCGTTATCATCGTTGTAAGCAGCTAATATTGAGCCACTGCTAGGCACTTCCCTGGACGCCATTCCAGTTGGTTTGGGCTTTCTGCATTGGTCTTAGCCCGTGCTGTAGCGATACCACCTGGCTGTTGCTACTAAAGCATAATTTATGTCCCCTAGACAACCAATCTGTCACACTTCCTTGCCTCTTTTGCCAAGTGTTCTATCCTGTTCCAAACTGTTGGAAACTTATTTCGTATTATTTTGTAATATTTTATGGTAGTGATCAGTGCTATAGACAACAGTTATTTTAATAGCTACATATTTTGGATTTGTGCTTATTTTTCCGAAACGGCCCTTTAAAAGGGACTATTGGTCTGGCTTAACGTACGAGGAGCAAGGGTGGTGTAATTTTATGCAATGTTTAAATTGAGGAAACGTTTATAGGTGTGGCGTAAATGCGCATGTTAAGTACTCTCAGCGGTCACGTTCAAGGGTCGCTTTGACCTTGCCGCTTCTTCTATCCACCATCGTACGGGATGAATTATTGCCAGATTTCATAAGTATGGATAAAGATGATAAATAGTATATAATATAATAAATAATCTATCTATTGGCATAGTGGGTGACTAACTCGCTGAGTCGCAAAAGGCGCTGTTTTGATTACTGCGGAAAAATGTATACTCAATACTGTTTATTTTGACTCAAAATAAAACTATTAACTTCAAACAAAAACTACCCAAAACTACCCAAAAACACGAGACAATATTTTTTAAACGTACCAAAAAATAAGTAAAATACATAATTTAATAATAATAATTTCAGCAATCTGGAGATACCCTCGCCCCAGCATCAATCAGAGCCTTCTTTCACTTCATATTAAATTACTCTGTCAGGAAACGAAACATCTTTATCCCCGTTAATTAACACTCACTAAATTAATTTTAGGATTGAAATGAATAATTCATTTCCAATCAAAGAGCAGTCTTTGAACTCGCAGTCGTATTCTAACGATTCTGTTTAATATTCACAATTCCGCGGAATTCAGATACCTACTCGATTTACTTTGATCTTTCAATCTGTTATCTCAGCATCCGTACAGAATGACAGTTCTGTTTTCCTGAAACTGTCTTCTAAAGCCTATTATACAACATTCGGATTTCTGAAAATTCTTTCAATGATAGACAGTTAATTATCTGAGTATGAAATGTGAAATAATTTTATTTTTCTTTTACAAAGTTTAGAATCGCATCTAGCCCTCACGGCAGATCCAGATTAAGATGGCGGGCGAACTAGACAAGTTTTTGATTAGCCGACGGCCGCACTTGGCTGTGAAATGGAAGATTAATATGAAGGTCTTTGCCCTGCAGCAGGATGACGCAGGCAGAAAATAATAATAACAAAGTAAGAGATTTAAAGAAATTTCAGTAGAACGAAAAAAAGTAAATTAATAGGAAGGAAGATAAACCAATCCTACTAATATATTAATGCAAAAGTTACGATGTTTAGAATTTCATGGCTCCAACTACGCCCTAACCAAGGAGCTGATTGGGGTAAAACTTTAAACAAATATAGTTCTTAAGATAAGCATATAGTAGCCTATATGCTTATCTGCATAAGCATATAGGCTACTTTCATCCTTGTTCTATTTTTCCAGAAAAACGGTGTACGAAATCAAAAGTCAATTAACGGGAATACGCTTTAAATATTGTTATTATCACTACCAATATGCGACTGAAGCCGCGTGTGGCAGCTAGTAGAACATACGCAAAGTTAGCAAGTGGTGTTATCATACATACATTGCAAGTTAAATAAAAGCTTGTAAAAAGAAAATGTTTTTAAATATTCCGAGCTATAAATTCATCTCTTGTTGAAAAGTCCCTTCACAGACAGAAGCTCATTTGCTCCAATAACCTGAAACATTTAATTCTATTTGAATGGTGTTGCTTGTTAGACACTTGAAGATGATATTGTTTCTTTCTGCCACCCACAATCTCTCTCCTTGGAAGTTATATCAATTTTAACTCTAAAAACCAAAATAAGAAGGGCATGAGAACACACATTATACATTAGAATAATATAATACAAATACTTTTGTGCGAAACGGTTACATGAATGTGACAAATATACTATTACTATTTAAATTGCTTGTTCCATCTGCTAGTTGCATAAAAAAACACATTTCAGCATTATGAAAAATGACAATTTAATTATCAGAATTCATAATCAATAATTAAATTACCTATACCTGTTAAAATTTATACGAATACACCAATAACTCTATAGAATGCCTTTCCTATGAAAAACTTGTTTACATTATTACAAAGAAAAGCCTTTGAAACAAAATGCTTTTGTTTAAATTTGAGATACTAATTATAGAAATTTCGATTTGTAATAACTTGAACAAGAGAAAATAAAGTTCTTTTAGAGCCAAATTATTATTATTTTTGTGCTTCAACATTATTTTGTCTCTTTAATTCACTACACAATTTCAAATAGTTTACATCACGAGGTAGTATAACGAGGCTGGCTCCGCCATGGTCCTTAGTTTGTGTTAGCAAAATAATTTTGTTCATTAACGTTTCTTGAATACCAAAATACTTTTCTTTTGTTCTAGAGTACCTACTTATACACTCGTAGATCGTAGCCAGTATTCATAGCAATACCTACCCAATTTCTCTCCGTCTATAAGCGCTAAGCTCTTTTTGGCAGCTCCAATAAGTGATGCGTATGAAGCGCTAAGCGAACTAGTTATAATTCTATAAAATTAATAAGCGGCTATGTGCTGTGAACGGCTTATTAATATTCCCCAGGGCTGCCTCCCGCGAGATAAATTAAGACAAATTGAATTGTCAGGGGTGTACACAAATAGACAAGACTGAACAGGGTTATAATTGAAATTCAAGACGACACGCCGAAAGTTGAGGAAATTTATTTTGTAGTGTAGTAATTAAGTTAGATGTTGGGTTCAGAGGACTTAATTAGTTATTGCTCGGCTGGTTGCTGTCTCAATTGGGGACAAGTCAAGGAAACACGTGATGCTCAGCACAAGCGCAGGAAATCAAGGGCGCTCGCTCTGACCTTGGTTTCGTTCACGAGATGGACGTCCACACCGAGTGAGAGCGAGAGAGACAAAAATAGATTAAGGTAAGTTATTGAGCAACAACCTTTGCTGAAAATAACGTAACGGGCTATGGAGCTATTCTGGGAGTGATAGAATCTGTAACGTGGAAATCTGTAGATCAAACAAGGTCACCAACACAGTTCCCAGAATTGACAAGAAGTGAAGTCCTAATGGGTGGACCTATGTGAGCTCGTAAGACCAACAGGGTTCTTGAATATCAACCACGAACCGAAAAATAAGGCGTAGATAGGTACCCACCTGATGGACCAACGACATTGTGAAGATCGCGAGAAGTCAAAAGATAAAGAGAGCTAAAAAATCCTGGAAATATTTTTGGGGGAGTTTTTCAAGCTGACGATGATAAGTTCATTGAATGTCATAATGAAAGATCTAGTTCAAATGACTGCTTTAGCATAGCCATTGGGCAATTGATGGGCTTATACCAGATATGTAGGTTTGATTCATATTTCCATAATTTAATATATTGGTGCTGGTAGTTTTTATACAACAATTTGTGGCAATATTTCGTGATGTTCGTGAAGTAACTGGTTGTAAGTACCTTTAGTAAGGTAATGTTATTGGATCAGTTACTGGGTTAAATTTGTTACCAGGGTAAAGCATATAAAATTCAACAAGACAATATTGTGCCAACAAATTGAACCCAGTAACTGACCCAATAACATTACCTTACTTTACAAAAGGTATTTGCAGATAATGCCCTTTATGCGCAAACCGAACCGGATAGTAGGTATATTACACGGATTAAGGCTTTGCGGGAACCGATACAAGTTCACCGTCGGATCGAGATTCTCCAGTAGCATGCAGGTTCTTTATTCTTTTATCTGTGACATTATTTCTATGGCTTTCGTACGTAAAACCAGCAGATTTCGAAGATTAACACAATGCAGAAAATACAAAAAAAACGTGTTAATTTATCTAGGTATATTTTCACACGCTGGGCCAAGAAAAAACATTGAGTGATTATTAGACGATTGATCTTATGAGTAATGATGACAATATATTAATAGTTCTGCTGTCAAATAAAAAAAATAGACAAACTTTGTTCACAAAAGCTCAGTTTGAAAGCATTGCTATAATGCATGCTATAATAATAATAATACTATAGTCATAGTAAACTACTAATTTCTTTTTTTTTATAATTTATTTTAAAAGCTTTGTCATCAAAAACATCAAAAAAATACATCTCATAAAAAACGAATGTAAGTTAATTCTGTGACAAATTAAATCCGTCAGTTTTGTAGCAAACTTGAAAATGGAACACTTTCGTAAATATTTTTTTTAAAGATAACTTTGAAAATCGTATGTGTTTGGATGATTCTAGGTCAATTATTGTAAGACATGGCCGCGATGGAGCCGCGTCCGCTCGGATTACGCACGGATTACTGGACCGAGCTGATCGTCGTCACCCCGAGGGATGCCACAGTGAACACAACCTTATGTATCGCTAAAAAAGGTCCTTATCAAAAGTTGTAGTTCACTACTCAGGTGCATGAAATATTCATTACTTTTGCTCTAATTAATTCAGTGACTAATGACCCCATTTACCTTTTTAAAGGTTTTTTATTAGTAAGTATTATTAAGCATACATTTTCTGCAATTGGCATCATCATCATCATCAACCTGAAGAAGTCCATTGCTGGACATAGCACTCATAACTATCCAGAAAAAACAATTTTAACTAAGCCCTCTCCATCCACCAATTTATCTTCCAAAATAAACAATGTATTCATAATTGTTTAATCACAAATGTCATTTCGATTGTAAAAAATAATAATTTATGAAATTATACAGTACTTAATTCATTTTTCTTTGTCAAAAGAATTCAGTTTGCGTCACATTGTGGAGCAATCTTCGGCGATTCCAGCAGATGTGGCCGCTGATAAATGTGTCAGATCAGATCGGAGGCTGTCGATACAAAAACATCGATTTGTCTCCTTCGACGCTGACGGCGATGGTGAGCGAATGTGTTATTTGTCGCTATTGACGTTTCTGCACAAAGCTTTGCCTTAACAAATTCACTGCTTTATGCCTAGGTATGATTTCGCAACACAAATGGGTGAAGGTCGATCTTGTATATTAATTTTATGCATCCACGAATTACATATGTACGTCTACGTGTGTATGACGTTTTAACAACGTCAACACAAAGTTGTCAGTCTTGTTATATAACAGGACGAGCTGCGATGCTGTGTTTTGGTTCTAAAGGTGAACTTACAGGCACAGGAGGCTTAACATCTCAAGCTCGACTTGATAGACGCAGAGCAGTGCATCGTAGGGCATGTTCCTTTCGTGCGTGACTTGCGAGACAATGCGCCCCAATGTCAATGTTTGCTTTGTTTGTCTTGACGTTAAACGGTTATCATAACCGGTGATGGTTATTTTTTAATTACAAATAAAAACCGTACTGATTTCCCGACACAAAAACATTTCGTTTAGAAAAATAGACTTATAGTTTATTATAGCAAGGTAATGTCTATATAAAGATTGCTATAAATTCCAATCAGTTGTTACCGTTTGCCGTGTCTAAAAATTTTACTCGTCTGTTGGTATAAAACGAAGGGACGAAATGCTATCAAGAGTGTTTGCTTGCTGACGTCATGCCCTAAATGCAAACAACATAATGTCATACTTCGAAAATGCGAGAGACGAATTGCCCATATACCTACACATGAGCCATCTACCTGTTTCTTAAGCAAGTAGTTTATACATAAAGGAGTATTTCATATTAAAAAAAAATGCCATATTAACAATTTTGCGCTCGCAATAGTTGTTGAATTATGAGTATTTTACTTATTGCAATTGTCGTCCATTGACCGCCACTTTTAAAGGAAACTAGCGGTTGAGAGAATAAAAGGTGAAAGTCAAAAAGGCTTTTACAAAGTTTTTGTGAAAAGTGGTTAAAAAGGCTTTGCGGGTTTTCATTGCCGCTCCCATGCACTGAAAGGACGTTCAAAGGACATACCAGGATACCATTAAATTACTTTCAGTAGAGGGTATTTACTCTTTTTAGATTCTTCTTAATATTGTTTTCTTTTGATGTAGGTAATGTAAAATAGGTCATTTGCATCTAATGTAGATTTTATATAGCAATAAGGGTAACTTTTTCACTCATGGCTAGCCCTTTCTTACAGGGACAGGATTTTAGATGAAGTGGGCTCGCTCAGCCCCTTTAACATATCATCTAAGCTTAGTCGGCCAAATCCACCATAGCGGAATACGTGTAGAACCGACCTGTACCACGGGATTCCTCATGGTTTTTTCCTTTACTGTTCTAAAGTAAGGTGTAATGTAGATATTATAAAGGAATTTACAACCTGACTTTTGGTTCAAACTGGAGATTGATCTTATTTCTGACATAATTAGTAACCTATTTTTGAATCTAATTATGTCGTAATTAAGCTGCAATCAATTTCTGTTACAAATAAGTAAACAACAAAATTTGAACCTTACAATTCCTGAAAAGATGTGATTAATCTGTGTTTAAACGCAAACGAGGGGTTCATTTGAAATGGTTTTGTGTTTCAGCTCCCTTGCGTGGTACAAAGCTATTTGTGTTCTATACCCAGATACATTTCCAATCGCAGTAAAATCGGGCGGAGGGCCACAGAATAAACAAAACGAAATGGTCGTTGAAATCCTTAATTAGAAAACTTGAAAATTATCTGTATTGTGGCAGGGCGCGAAGGAGCTATGAATATTCATCGGAAGAATTACCATAAACAAATACAGGCCTACATAAACGATTATAAGAAGAGAAGTGAGATTATTATGCAGACCTTTGTAAGGGGGGTTTACTCCTGGTGAACCCGGCTTGCAAATCGCGCCGTGCTTTTGCATAACATTATTTATTTATGTTTGTACTTAAGGCTGTATGCATTCGGTTTTGTTGAGACCAAACGGTATTCTCAGAAATTTATAACGTCACGGAAAGACAAAAAAAAATGTAGTAAGAGCCATTTAGCCCCAAATAAAGGAAATCTTGTACTATACAAATCAGATAAATACATAGAAATATAAACATTTATATACTTTAATAAAAAATAAAAACTAATTCATATTCAATATAATGTAATAAAAATGTAATAAAATATAATGTTACTACTAGGTGAGAATCCAACCCACAACCTTCGGCGCAGAAGACAGAGCTATCTACCATCTGAGCTGCAACGCTGTTATTAGCAAATAAGCTAGTCATACAAATTACAGTTTTTATTTGATCAATGACCGATTGAGTACATACTCTCTTCAATATGTCAATGGACAATAGACATAACACTTCATGGTTTCCTTTACAAAGTTATGTCCTTATGGTCACTAGTCACTATTATATTATGTTTGGACGTGACTGATACTAATCAAACACGTCCAAACATAACAATAAGTGCCGAGGATTTTATTTCCGTGTCACCTATGTTACAGAATCCATGCAAAATGCATGAGCAGACTTCACTCTACATAAAGACCAAGCCACTGAATAACTTCAACAAACTGTTTTTATCATCGATCATGACACTTCCGGTCACTGAACCTATGCTGGTACTGGTTATGAGACATGACACCAAAGAAAGTGACATTATTACCGACTCAAGAGTATTTATGGGAATTTCAAAGGACGGTAGTCACAGGTACATGATTGGATTTGAACCCCCCACTCCGATCAGAAGGCCACCTCCACTAGATCGCCAGTGCTCCGAATCAAGAAAAATTGTTATGACGCTTTGCTAGAGTTTTGTTTAGTAACCACGAAGTTTACATTATGTAGTGTGGACGTTCCTTAGTTCAGGGAAACCGACTGAAGCAAGGACTTGAGTTAATTAGAGAGTGTCTCAAATTGTTAGTAATTATTCCGAAATGATTGGAAGCGGGGTTACCAGCAACTGACGACCTGCTTCTAAACTTCTGAATGGCGGAGGCTCTTCGGATACAAATAGGGTCATTATACAGCTGTACGTAGACATAGAAGGGATAATTATTAGTTTATATATACTATGTTGTTGTTGATATATTTAGATACTGGCTACCGCCCGCATCTTTGCTCGCATAATTTATTAGTTTAAAACTTTACCCCAATCGGTTTACGTCGCAACTTTCGCATTAATATTAGTTGGATTTATTTTATTGAACAATTACGTTATATACATAACTGTGGCATGTCAAATTAGTACAAAAATTTATAATACTACATTTATAGCATATCTATGAAAGAGAGAGCACTGGTGGTCTGATAGTAGCGGCCCCGCCTTCTTATAAGGCCGTAAGGTCGTGGGTTCAAAACCGATCGTGCACCCATGAATTTTCTGTTAAAAAAATTATGTGCAAAGTGCCAGTACTCTCAAAGGGCGAAGGAAAACATCGTGAAGAAATCGGCATGTCGTCGTAGAACCTAAACAGTTCTAAAATATCCTTATAAATAATCCTTTCACCACACTGTTTCGAAAGAAACTAGTGACACGACAAAAAGAAGAACCATACTTATAAGTTTTTATACGTTTATTATCACTAATTTAATATTAAAGGATGTCTACCGTGACTTTCAACGCAAAGACATCCTTATAAATAATTAGTTCTGAAAATGATATCTACAGTCATGACATTAAATTATTTCGATGCGGGTGAAGGAAAAAGGTTTTTTTCATTGAGCAATGGTTCTAGAACGAAATTGCGTCTACCTATAGTTATATTCTCAAAATGTAACGATAGTCGTCTCATGGCTTCCTGTGAGCGGCTAATTGCTCGTGGTAATTGCGAGCGGCGACCGCTCCCCGCGCCGCTGAGCGCATCCGCTCAGGATGTTGTGTGGAGGAGCGATTTATGGCGCTCAAACCAACTACTGGCAGCTCTAGCTATTGAGCAGGGAGAGGCCAGTCCCGAATAAACAGAGTAGAATGTTAATAATAAAGAAACAAAACCGGCCAAGAGCGAGTCGGACTCGCGCACGATGGGTTCCGTACCAGTATCTATAAAAACGGCAAAAAAAACACGATTGTTGTATGGGAGCCCATAAATATTTATTTTATTCTGTTTTTTAGTATTTGTTGTTATAGCGGCAATAGAAATACCTACATCATCGGTTAAAATTTCAACCGTCTAACTATCACGGTTCATGAGATACAGCCTGGTGACAGACGGACAGACAGGCAGACAGACGGATGGACAGCGTAGTCTTAGTAATAGGGTCCCGTTTTATCCTTACGTACGGAACCCTTAAAAACGAATGAGCCTGCGGGAAAGTACCCTAATTAACAAGCTAGTCAATAGAAACATGCCTTTATTTTATAAAGTAAGTAAAAATGAGAAAAACAACATTCTGTGATACAATCCCTGTTTCATTTTTAGTTTCGTTTGCTGAAGAAGCCATACCCTAATGTCCGGATGAAAATCTCCAAGCTGCTAAGAATGATTAAAAAAATAGCCTCACAATTGCCATTTTCGAGAAAATCTACCAAATAAATGAGGAGCCAACTCTCACTAATGAAATGCAGGCTTATGCTCAACATCTACTTAATATTTCCAAATCTACTGAGCTGATCAGACCCGAACACCAAACAGGGCCCTGTATATTTATAAGAATTACATTAGACACTGTCGTCTTGGAGTTAAACCACATTTAAAACATGCCTTAGCGCATCAGATGATCTTGCTGGTGTTTTGTCCGTTAAAGGATAAATGTGGCTGGAAAAGGTGGTTGAAAAAGAAAATTTTCAGCAATACAATAGTCCGTTGTACTGTTTAATTGTATTATTTTATAAGTCTCTGGTATACCTAATGTTTCCTGTGGTAAAAAATTGAGAGGTATTATCTTTACCGACCGTTTAATATTTTACATCCTAAAACCAACATCGGCCTAACCACACTTACTTCACTTTTTTTTTTAAATTTACATTCCACACAGCTCTTTCTTGCCCCAAACGTGCCCAAACTAAGCCAGAGCTTGTACTATGGAAACCATATAGCTGATACAATACATATATTCATAGTTTTATTTTGTAAATTCATACTTATAATATTGTATAACACCCAGAAAGAGAACAAAAATCGATGTTCGTCTCACAAATGTTTGTTCTCGGTGGGGATCGAACCCACGGCCTATGGCGTAGAATGCAAAGCTACTACCAACTGAGCTGTGAAGGCCGTCAACATGAAAACATACCCAATAAACTAAAAGTAAATTAGTTCCTAGAAGTCACCAGTGGTCTCATCACTTGTCAAAAGCTTCACGACTTTGATCTCCAGCCACAGTAGATATCCCCCCAGATATATTTGTTTTTTTTTATACAACTAGTTGATGAAACAAGCAGATGGCCCACCTGATTTTAAGTGGTAACCATCACCTATAACAAAGCATTGCCTCGCAAGTCACGCGCGATAGGAACGTGCCCTACGATGCACTGCCCTGCGTCCATCGATTTGAGGCATACAGATGTTAAGCATGAGGCTTAACATCTGTATGCCTGTAAGGGCCTGTAATAACACCGGCAACCACACTCTTCAAACCGAAACACTGCAACGCTGCTTGGTGACAGAAAAAGGTGTGGCGGTAGTACTTCCTCGGACGAGCCCTTCACAAAGAGCTCTACTTCTCGTTTCTCCTGTTCTCTTGTTCCATGTACCAACTCAAGATTCTTTGAGAACGTCTAAGGAGGTAGTCAGCGGTACGTCCAAGCATTACATTTGTCACATACCTAGATTTTGCAGGAGTTGGTATGCCAAGCTATAAGCAAGCTACACCACGAGTTACTGAAGCATACTTTATATTTAAGATGTAGTCCAACCCTCATCCTACTATATCCATGTCCTTGAAGGAAGGAAGAGGGTCCCGGAAACTATACCCCACTTACATTTAAAACAGACCCTTTTATGCACATAAAATGGAAAGAAGTCATTGTAGGGACGCGACGACTGCTCGCTCACAGCCCTCTGAATGTTTTAGTGGTATTGAGCTGTCACCATTTCAATATTTGTACTGTTTGATACCATTGGTACTTCTTGAAGGGAAACGCTAAAGGAAATGTTATATAGGTTTTAGAGAAAGGACAGGTCAAGAGTACTGACGAACATGTGTGGAGAATCATTTGAGGATCGTATAGCATGAGGAAACAGGCGTAACTTTATGTAGTAAAGGCGAATACAAGAGCTAATGTACCTCTCGCTCGCACATTTCGACATGTTGAAAGATATTTAACCACTAAACCCATTTTAGAAAAATCGCAAACAAACATTTTATGTGCAATCACATTGCACATAGTTTACAAAAAATTTGCTTTACTAGTTTTCGGACTTTTGATTAGGAAAACTTGTATCGATCAAAATTATGTTTTTACGACATTAGCTCTTGTAGGTACTCGCCTTAGTTATGTTTGTAAAAAAAAGAAATTTGTGGCTTTCGTTAGTAAAAGAAAACTATAGTTATGTACTTACCGTTCTATTCCCAAGGTTGCGCACGCGACAGCTCAGGTACGCAGACTTGCCAACGAGGGCTGTGACGTTTCGCGGAGTGGCCGCGTCGAAGGATGGCGCTAGTCGCGACCCTGGCGCGACCGGCAGAGAGTTCACTGACCCCGCACCGCCTGCCACGTCACATAAACCTGCAACAAGAAATTAAATAGGCTCAAGACTACAGTCTCTGGTCGCAGCAGACGGAGTATATCGCCTTAAACATCTTGGTATCCTCAATATGAGGTGTGAACAGCTAGCTACACGTCGAAGGGTTTGGGTCACATTCCGGAATGACAGGTTGCGAACCTATCACCGCTACTATAATATTATTTGACAGTGTTTTCCTTCACTGACTTCTTACGTCATGGTTACACATGAACTTCGGTACCGTAACTCAGACCCAGAATAAAATAATTTGTCGAGCATCCGGAGGTTCTGAAGACTTTTTGACGACGATTTTCATGGACTTGATTTTTTCAGTCAGCTCTACTCTAATCAGATAATTCTTGAAGTTTATTGAAGCTAATGGATAAGTGTGTCATAAATAAGTTCTTAAGACTGAAGTATCAGATCAAGAGATTTGTATCTTAGTCTCAAGTGAACCTATCGATAAACTAATTCATATCACTGAACGGACAAGCACCCTTGAAATGAGATTCTCCTTAGGCCGTTTGTCCACCGCCGCCGTCACCGGACCGTCAACGAGAACGAGATGACGGCGCCGAAGTACTGATACATAGACTACTAATAGCCGCGTGTACACCGCAAGTCCGTCACCCGAGCACCGTCATCCCGGCCGCCGAGTTTCGAGTAGATCGGCGTGACTCAGTGCCGGCAATCAGTGTTGCCACTTTAGCCAATTTTTAGCTAGATCTAGCGACATTTACGAAATAGTTAGCTAAATTTAATAGCTATACTTTATAGCTACTTTCAACACTACTTAAGGAAGTTACCATCTTCTCAATCAATTTCAATTTGTGCTATTAAAGGAAGAAGAATACATGATTAGATGCATTCAGAATGCAACTAATGTTCTGGTAAGATTTTGAGTTATGAAGTGGTAACCCCAAATATGTCTATATACTAAGGTTGCGTTCCAAAACACTCCCGTTAGAGTAATTCTCGGCGCAATAATTAAAACGCGACTACCAGCCACAAAAAAGCTGTAGGACTGAGCCACCGATATATCGGCGCTGTGGACAAACGATCGCCGTCACGTCATCTTAAACTCGGCCCGAAATAATCTCGTTCTCGTTGACGGTCCGGTGACGGCGGCGGTGGACAAACGGCCTTAGCCTAAAAAACTACATTATATCAATAAATTACTAGTAAGCATTATGGATCGAGAGAGCGCAGCGAACGAAGATCTTAGTTTCAACTTGGGCGATTTGACATTTTATGTATGTATGTTTGTCTGGCGATAACTTTAGAACCGTTGATCCGATCTGCATGAAATTTGTGTCGATAGCTTGTACTTGAGAAATTTACTGGTAAGTATATGAGTAAAATCGGATGAAGGGTTTTTGAGATATGGGGTTTTTTAAGGGGGCAAAAATAAAAAAAGTTACATAAAAAAATCAAGTTACATGTCATATTAAAGGGCTTTGTTTGGACATTCCAAAACAATTTTTACTTTTTTTTTGGGACGCTCGGTTTTTGAGATAAATCAAAAAAGCTAAATTAACATAACCAGCGATCCAAGATCTCCCATCTCTAAGAGTTTCGTTGACATCAAGGTTTTTCTACTGGCCGGCCAGTTCCTTTGCTTTTTCTTATTTTTTTTTTCTTGAAATAAATTAAGGAGGTACTCAGTACTTATAAAATGGTGACGAAGACCAGGTCTGATGATGGAGCCAAGGTCTTTCAACGGAACTCTTCAATAAATACCAGACCAAGTTAGTAGGCGGTAAGTTAGTAGGCAGAAAAAAGTCCAAAGATAATGTTTGGACTTGCCTCTGACTACTACCTGCTCAAAGTTTTGATGCGTTCATCGGGTCGCATCACGAGATCTGAGTTCGGGGCGAACTACTAGTATATATTGTTTCTTAACGCCCGAATAAAATACATAAGTATGTATGGTTTCTTTCTAATTATAGGTATTACGGGTTGTGTTATTTTTAAGAACAAAAACTCACTACAATAACCCTAGAGAGAAAAGGGTGTGTATTTACAGTTTTTAATACATTAAGCTTGAAATTTCTCGTAATAGATTACTAGTACGATTTTCATTAGTAAATAAGAAGAACCAACATTTACTTATTTCGTAGTTTGCATAAAGCATTTTTTTTTTTAAATTAATAGGAGACTGGAAAATTAAATAAGTAAAACGTTAAATTTTTAAGTATGAGTAAATAAGATCTAAAACTAATTTGTTAGCCTAGTTAATTTAAGTAGGTGAATTCCAAAAATCTTTTCAAAAACGTAAATGAAATGCGAAGAATGCCCCAAATCTGTGTTTCTCACTTCAAGTCAATCTTCCGTAAGCCACGGCTATAAGCTGAGCTATAAGACCGCCAGCAGCGAACAAAGGGTTAAATTAACCATTGCCTCTCCGGTCTATTGTACGCAGACTATTTAATTAAATACTACAAAGAAACTAAGATGCTGGATCTATGTTGTTTCAGGTAAAAACTAAAAACGCCCCTCTACAGCAAGTATTTATCCTTGATTGTTTTATTTTAATTTTATTCTTTAATGTACTTATTATGGCACTCGTTTACATTACTTTTATTATATTAACTTTTTATTCTCTTTCACCCATTGGTTTTGTGTGATCTGTATTTAATTTAGATAAATTGATGAGATACTGATGTCACACTATGGTAAATTAATTTTATAATTGTCACTTTTCCATGTCTTTATAATAAATGTATTTATTGTAAATTCTATTCCGACAAAGTACTGCTAAAAAGACATAAATACTGAGAATACTAACTAAAACTCTCGTGAGATTACCTGTTGACATTCAAAGAGTAAAACGACTTTAATTAAAACTTTTCAGCCTGTTTTTATTTAAAGGCTGAAGAGTTGGGATGGTAGGTGGAGGGAGTTATGAAAGCGGGACTTCCGGGGGCTTCGGGGGGCTTCGGGCCCGAGGCATGAGACGGGTGTCACTACATCACTTGCTTTCTGATGTACCTACCTACTTTGATAAGGTAATTACGTATCTATGTCGGGGCGAGCTTTCGATTGTAGCTATGTTAGTTTACGATGACTCAAATATGAAGTTGACACGATAAATATTTTGTAGTACTAAACTGACGGATTAGTGCTGCATAATGTTTATTTAATATTTTATAATGAATTCCGCAAAGAAGGCTGGAATAAATAAAATATTTAATTTTTGAGTAAAAAGACTAGAAAGGTATTTTGATTTTTGTGTAGGGTATTTATTGTGATTGTATATTTATATATAAAGAGCACTGGGAGTCCAGTGGAAGCGGTTTCTTCTATTCTAATCCTAAAGACGTGGGTTCGAATCCAGTTGATCACAAATGAAATGGTATATAAAAATATATATCAGCGTGATGACAAAACTTAAACGTAAATAAAACACTTCTACAGCCCTTAGTAGACAGTTTCAAAGAATTTTGAGTGGGTACCTACTTGGTACTAAATTTTCTGAGGGGATGTGTTTCTGATAGTTTATTTAAATTGTTATATCATAGTTTAAAAACTGTTTGTTTTCCGAATAAAATAAAATAAAATGTCTACCGTACCTGGGGATTCAAGTCGTAAGGCTATGTTACTATTTAACTCTATGGCTGAGTCCTTAGAAACTAAGTGATTGGAGTTCAGCAATTACTTTGTACCTCAATACGAATGCTTGACCTAGAAAGGATTCTCTGGAAAGTAATTAGCATTTCTGTATAATAAATGTATTTTCTGTATTTCCTTTCATGTTGGGATTTATAAGATCTATATTTCTTAGGGTCAACAGCCCTCGTTGTGGTAGTAGCTCTGCCTTCTGCGCTGTAGACCGTGGGTTTGATTCTCATTGAGAACGAACATTTGTAATGAACCTATATTCATCACTCAAATCAGACCCTTAGACGACTCTAAAATAGTCTTGAGTTTGTACTTGCTACAAAGAGGTCTGAGGGAATGTCTACCGTGCTATAAAAGTTGTAGATCTCAGTTTTTATTAATGTTTTATACAAACGATCCTGAAATATAGAACATAGTGGCGGATTTACCAGCAGGCTGGAGTAGGCTGGAACCTAGTGCGGCACACTTTAGAGGGTGGCAAATTAGGCTTTTTTTTATATGTATATGTATATCTTGTTTTTGGGTATATTTTTAAGCTAATAGTTGAGCTTTTGGAAATTAACTGACACATCGATCCTCTAGTTCATAACAAAATCATACTCTTAACGGGAAAAGCTGGAGGATAGTGCACAAATCATAAAGTTGCAATTTCATTGACAAAATTTTTTTATTAATATGAATGTAAACTAGGTTATCGAATTGTAGAAGTCAGCAGGGGCGGCATGAATAGCCTACTGGCGGCAAATATGTTAATCCGCCACTGATAGAATATATTTTTATATCCTACATATACGTTTTTTATTACTTTTATTTGATTGCGTACGTAATGGATTCTTGTTAAATACACATTGGTACAACCCGAAACAAAAAACGTCATACCCCCAAAACTCTGGCAAAGCTATCAATCTCAGTTTCCCTAAAAAATGACGGAAAACCAACTTAATCAACGACCCATCAATGACCACGTGATTGATATCCTCTTAATTAGCACCACAAAACACGAACCCTGACCACCTTTATACCGTCGGCATAAGACTCAAATTGAACGTGAAATATGTAAAAACAATCTATCACGAAAGTGGACGAAACATGTGATTTTGATGCTGGTCATCCGAATATGAATCTTAACGTTTGGCCATATGGTTGAAATTGCTTTGTGATAGGTTTGTTAAGGCTGTGGACAGATTGTGGTCGTTGACGAGAAAGTGAATATGATAAAGTGACCACATCAACTACAAACTAATATGTATTAGATCAGACAGAAACATCATTTCATGCTTCACTATTATACAAAAGACTGAATGTACTGTACTGTAGGCTCATAATTGTTTGTGTCTGGTTGCTGATAATAATGATGAAAATGATTAAAGCGAAATGATTATGAAAAATCGCAATCAACCATGTTGCAAACTTGTGGCTCTTCTCTTGTTTAGATTGAGATCTTGTTTGGATCAAAATGATATATTTGCTGAACGAACAAAGTTGTGTGCAATTTTATTGCACACAACTTTGTTGCATGATTTCAATTTTTCATTAAAAGGTTCAGTGATTTTTATCTTTCAAACTGTTGAAACGTGCGAGCAAGAAGTACATAGACGTGTATCAACCCCTTAACAACACCATTATTATCGTCAAAAAGCAAAACATGTCACCACTTTAAATAATGCAGGAGTGTGGCTGACTATTAAAATATTGATCGTGGGAGGGGCGGGGGCGGGGGATGTCTAACAATAGATGGTAGTGCAGTGTGCACTCACCCTGTCACGTCACGTCACGTCACACCTGGCGATAGTGGTGATGATACCAGATCCTAGACCACGTGGTAAGGCTGACGACTTTTGCAACATAAAAGAGGTCTATTTTGTAAGCCCTCCGTAAAAGACGGTAGAAAAAAAAGTTTTGATTAATATAAAAAAAACTACTTTGATGGTATCTATGGCTCAATCAAACGGAATAGGTAGAATACGTTTTATTGCAAAAATAGAGGATCTATAGAATTGGACAGCGATGTTAGCAGCTACTATACATAATTAGCCATTTATAGAGTTTGTTCTAAAATTGGTGACTTGATTTTAATTGTCTCTGGAATTTTGTTATGTATTCTAACACACATAACATAACAATTTAACCATTATTGTTTGCTTATTAGATTGTAATCTGTTTTGTGAATTTAAATAAAGAAATAAATAAATAATAAACCGACGAGTGTCGAGCATGTATGAAGAATGTTATGAGAGTGAATGAAGCGAAAGAGGTATGTCAGGATCGTAGCAAGTGGAAATCCGTGGTCTCTGCCTACCCCTATGGGAAAGAGGTGTGATTTTATGTAGGTATGTATGTATGTAAATAAATAAATTTCTATTAAAAATCTCAGTTCTTATTTTAGGCTTTCCATTCCAATCCAATCACCGTTCAGGTAACTGCATCTCAAATGTGTAGGGTAAAAATAAGTAAAAAAACTATGAATACATAAAAACAATGTTTGTATACAGCCGAATCGTTTGGAGTTGAATCAGTTCAGGTGCAACAAGAACCATGGGTGAAAAATACCAAGAACCAAATGAATTCACGACTTTAAAGGATACTCTTGAAGGAACCTGAATGTCTTAGTTGTTAGTATTTTTAAAGATCCCATTTAAGGGTATAGACTTCGTGTCACATTTGAAAAATACCAGAAGTAAGAAGGTAAAAAAACACACAAACAGCTTCACTAGTTTGATCCCCAGGCACGGTAGATATCCCCTCAGTAGTAGTTTGTCGAGGTCTAATTATTTCTTTGTGGAGTCCAAGTATAGTATACAACGTATAACTTAATACCCCTATAAGGCCAAAGACCAAATGATCAGACCAAGCAATGGAATACTTTGACGTATGCAATGGTTGAATATAATTATCGTTTTCGAAATTTCCACACAAAAGTAAAATTAATCTTGTCCCTGATACTGTTTTTGCGTAAGTACCAAGGTCATGCACACACGGAACGTACAAACAGCTATGAATAAGGCTGCCTCATGGCGTGTTTAGCTTCATATTGGAGGAACGTTTATGAGGCATTTCATACGAAATTTCAAAAGTGGTGAAACAAAAGGTGTTTGCCATGACATGTATAGGTAGAATACTCTGTTTACGGGGTCATAGGGGTATTATGTTACACATTGTATACATTTGGAACATACCCAAATTTTGCAGAAGTCGGTATTCCATACGTACCTATCAGGTTGCAAGCCCATTGATACTGTTAAAATACTAGCCGTAGGAAAAGACTGGCTTTGCGCACATACTTTTTTAAAAGGAAGTATTTGGACGTACCACTGACTAAAAAGAGACTCGTTTCTGAAGGGGTAGTATATTATCCCTACATAGCGCATAGTGACATACACATGTATATTATCCCTACATAGTGATATACATAGCCCTGTATTGTATATTTTAGGAGTAACCCTTCTAGAACCTCCACAAAGGACTAACGAGACTCACAACACAATTTTTTCGAGCAAGCCAAACAAGTTCTCTCTAGAGCTTTTGATCAAGAAAACTCTCATATTTATTATTTATGGCCCCATATTTCCATCACTCAAAGCAATCTCTCTCCATATTTCCAACCCTATAAAAACAAGACAAAGTAATAAAAACATTAATTTATTGTTCTTCAAGCATTATCTCGCATTACAACAATCCCATAGATCGTTCTACACTACAATCTAAAATTACACCCCTTCATCATACTAACTATTATGTATTACATGCTTAATAGTTACTGCTATTGATGCTGTATCTTAATACTAAGTATGTGTAATCTGTGTCAGCAGTAATCACCACTCATCACCTTGTTAAAGCTTACAGAGATTGGATTTAACAGATATTTAAGGAGGCGACTGACTGAGCAAGCGTGTCATATTTGGAGTCCCCATACGAAACGCAGCGCGTCGTGGTTTGTCATAATATCAGCCACGCGTGCGAGTGTGTCAACCATACTATTGCTCTCACACTCACACCTGCGTTTGGTGTATGGAATTTTACTAATATTTTAGACGCTTTAATTATTTAATTTTTTTTAAGCTTAGCCTTGGCTAAGCCCACGTGGGTCTAGTTGGAAATGTTGCTGTCTTGATTATACTTTTTGTCAATAAAGTACCGTCAATATCAAAACGGTCTTTGAAATATGTAACTCATATTTACCGATACTTTAACGCGCATTTTCACCTTATTAAATAATTCCGATTATCGACTTTGTCAAAATCAAGGACGGAATTATTTTTATCTGACGTATAGCGTTACTTTGACATGTTCGAATGTCAGTGTAAGTTTAAGTGTCAGGTTCGTGTGCATGCAGCCCCGTCCTTAAATCCGTTGAGAACTCTCAGTCGCGTCTAAGTGGATGTTTATTTTTATATTCGTTTCAAAGAGAAAGCTCTGCTTCAGTTTCTGCTGTTCGTCACTGTCGACGCAGAAATACTGTTTGATTTATGAGCCGCCTGAAAAATGGTTAGGAACACTTTCCCAATGTTTTTAGTATTATTGTTTTAGAAATAATTGCTGAACTAAAGTCGAGAAATGAGTTTTAGGTTCTGAGCCTAGGGGCGATAGTCTTCAAGTTATTGTTCCTTTGAACCCTCAAATTGACATCTATTAATCACTTAAAATCACAAAGCAATATTTTTTTCAAGACACATTACTTACTAATTATTTCAGAAATCGTTGAGTACATTGGCGTTCCTAAATATAACGATAACCCAATATAAATCTAGCAGATTCGTTTACATCATAAGTCCGGCCGCTTATAAAAGAATGCCAGAAGGTATCAAAGGTGCTTAAAGACTTAAAAAATAATATATTTATATATAAAAGATATTTTTTTTTATACACGGCCAAAACTTTTCAGCCCATTTGCACCCACTGTTGAGTATAACCTTCTTTTTAATATGCCACTCTTTCTCCTACATAAAATAGTTTTATTAATAAATTATTTTATTGATATATAAATTCACATTGCCTGTGAATTTATTTATGCTGAAGACTTAGTAGTAAACTTAGTTATGAAATTGTTGAGTGCAATGGCGCACCTATTAATGTGATAGTTTCAGGTAAACATTAGTTATGGGGTAGTAAATTTCGCAGTTCGGTTTAATATCCTGCACGAGATGATGCGGCTAAGCGGCGCGCTCACGGGCTTACTAACTTGCATATCTCTAGGGATTTCTATATAAGCGATTATCGATTTTACAATGTTTTGGTATTATTGTTATATTTGGCCCGTCAATAGCTGACTAATATAACTAGCTTGGACACCTAATAAGGCGTGGCGTCCTAATAAGCGTTTATTGTGTGTCTAAAAAAATTGTGTTCTGGCAGCGGCGACACATTTTGGGTCAAAATTAAAAGGTATTTTGAAACGAAAATTTTGAATCACTTTGAAACGTCTTAAAGAGATAGGTTTCATGCAACCAGCAACATTATGAGCATGTGCCCTGTGCTATGTTTGGATGTTTCATTGACAAATACGTGAGACGTCCTTGAGACAAAGCATCTAGAGTAGGTACTATAGGTATCTGGGGGGATGTTTACCGTCCACTTGAGTATTATAGTCGTACAAACATTAAAAATAAACTTAAAACTTAAAAGTAGGCTTTGTTTTTTTCCAGTGGTAATTGAACTTGAACTTGATCAATATTATTATAAATACCTTATTAACCTGCGTACGTTTTTAAAAGAAAGTTGTTTAATAATAAGCTACTGCTAAAGCACGGAATTTCTAAGAAAACTTGAGAGTTAGATACGATTTAACCAGTGAACTAAATCAATGTGACCCAATCCTAACCCCAGCTTCGCAATCTCTGCGTAGTGTACACCAGAAATGTGCAGTAATCCTGTTTAATACTTCGCCGTGAAACTGCCGAATATTCCAGAGAATTACAAGCTACGGAACTATGGCGCCTATGTTTCTCTGTTATAGCATATACACTTGAGAGCAGTGAATCCGAGTCATGAACCTTGATATTTTAGAGGTAAGGAGTGCAGAGTCATTGAAATAAAGAGTGTCTGAGAGATGAAATTTCATCTTGGTAGTGACAGTTCCTTGAATCACTATTTATTACAAAGTGTTCTTGTTTTATTGGTGTGTGGGATTTGTAGCACGAATTCATTGCCTGCAATGATGGCTCGTTTTTTTCAACAAATGTTATTTCAATGTTTAACTTTTACTGAAATAATAAAACCAAATTGAGTTCAGTATGAAATTATTTCTAGATTGTGATTTTTACCCTGTATTTCATATTTTAGTATTGTTTTATTTTCAATATTACTAAAATTTTTTAACGTTCTAAAATCTATAATATCCGACTAGTTTCGTAACCTTTGAGACATTACAAAATCATTGTGAGCCTGTGTTAGTTCCTCATTGTGTCCATCTCTGGGAACAGCGCCCTGGGGACGTCTGCTGAACATCACAATTTAATTCAATTTGTCTCGAAACAGAACACCATGTTGACTATGGCGAGGCTGGCAACCGCTAAAGTTTCAGTTGATTTCATGACAAAATCAAATGAACAATTTAAATATTCCTCTAGATTTTGGTGACAGAGGATATTCTACGTCATAAATTTAAATAGAATTAATAATGTAGGCACCGTGGACGAGAATCTTCGCTCTAGAATTCTGATCGATTTACGCACAATAGTTTCTAATTCGTTTTAGAGACTGGAAATGCGTTTTTTGTAATATGATGTAACAAAGAAAGGAGCAACAACTCTAAATATTGAATAACCACAGCCACAGGCACGTCTGCGGCTAATAACTAGTTATTGACGAGCAAAGTTCCACCCACAGATTATGTTCCACTCCACAAGGCTGTGCACATTTAACAGCGGAGCGATAAGCGACTGATAAACAAAAGTTTATTCAATAGCCATTATCAAAATTAATGGAACATACTCAAAAGGAACGAAAATATAGCCCACTAGACTATGTGCTTGCTCTATTTAAAAGTTGAAAAGAAAAGGTTACACAATGCTCGTTTATAAAACGCGTGTTTGCATGGCTGTTAAAAATATACATACATATGTAAAAATGACCACCAGTTTTTGTGTCCGTTTTTATTTTGGTTTGGTTTGTAAGGTACAAGTTTCAAAGTGATTCTTGGGCGTTTTAGCAAGATAATTTTTACTGCGCTTAGTATGACTATTTGCGCAACAATGGCTTTACGTGCTTCTCGCTCAGCTTACCGCTCCGCTCTCGTCTACACGAGCCGAGCCCGTCGCCCACTGGTGCCGAGTTAGTGAATAACTACAGTTGATTTGTCAGTTTGCGGCCAGCGATGGATGTGTGCTGGATGCTATCTGCACCTGTTTAGTGTTCTACTCAATTATAACGCCAGCATCACAGCTAAACTTTGAACGCTCAGCTTGGGGAAATTTAATGGGATACCAGCCAGCCATATGTATTGAAGGTGCTCCAGTTTCGGAAAAAATGGAACACTTCAATGTCTGTCCTCAAAGCTTAAACTAAATTGTTACGACTTGACTTATAAAAAAGCGTCTATAATTAATATAAATAATCAATGTTTAAACTTTTGGCATCTTTTACCAATGGGTAAAACCAAATTTACAGGGCTAACTTTGAGCAATTATTTCTGTTATGTCTGCGCCTCACTATACATAAATAAATAATTCAAATTACAGTGAAGCAAAGCTTTGTTATAGGTGATGGTTACTACTTAAAATTAGGTGCATTTAAGAGAAGTACTACCACCATGCTTATTTCTGCCGTCAAGCTGCGTTGTTGTTTTGGTTAGAAGGGTGTGGTTGCCAGTGAAATTACAGCTTAACATCTGTATATCTCAAGTTGATGGATACAGAGCAGCGCAAAGTACGTTGCAATCGTGCGTGACTTGTGGTTATCACTTAAAATCAAGTGAGTCATCTGGTAGTTCAATCATATATAATATTCAAGAAAATAAGTGATCCGTATTTGCTTACTCAGTAAATAAAAATATGCATTTAAAGAGATTCAATTGAAACAGCTTCGCGACTTTGATCCCCAGGCACGGTACATATCCTCTCAGATCTCTTAGTACCAAGAACTAACTCCAGATTATTTGAGGACGTCTTATTATTTGAGTCAGAGGTACGTCCAAACATTATGTTTGGCACATACCCACATTTTGCAGTAGTTTCATACGTGACAGGTTGCAAGCCCATCGCCGCTGATAGAATACTAACTGGTTTCCTCACGATGTTTTCCTTCACCGTTTAAGAGCACTGGCATTGCGCACATAAATTTTTCGATAGAAAAATCCATTGGTTCACGGCCGGATTCGAACCTACGACCTTACGATCGGAAGGCGGGGTCACTCCCACATGACCACCGGTGGTCTTCGCTAATCTTCCTTCTATCTTTGTTTTGCTATCTTTGATATCGCTTGAACTAAAATTAGAATCCTGAATAACGTTAATTCTTTGTTCCGAATCACAGCGAGTGCGACAAAGATGTCTCGTATCGTTATGGATGACGTCATTACATCGTACATCGTTCATCGCCTGAACCGAGAGCTATCCGGGCTAGAGATGATCACGGACCAAATAAAATAATGACATCAATTGGCGGTCCATTTAAACTAAATATAATCAGTTTCCAACGAAAAATATTATCAATTTCTCTCTCGTAAGGGTTGCCAGAAAACTGAGCTTTATTACAAATATATTTTATGAACTTATATTTCTCGTTATTGTGACACAATTTTAAATACGTTCTGCTGGCTGCTGCTCGCGATCTTATTGCCATTTGGAATGCAGAGATAAGCTTTTTTCTTCTCTGTCGATCATCTTTTCTTCGATTGATGGTGACATTCAGCATTTTGATTTGATTGAGTGCGCTACTCAACGTCACGGATATGAGGCTCCGTTTCATCGTTGCTCCACTCAGAAAATAAAGGTTCTACTTATTGTTTAAGGGCGTAAGTAATGTCGAACGGTAGGTTCTTATGCTCCCGAGCGCTTCTTAAAGAGGTTAAATAGAATTATTTAAAAAAAATGATACCCAGGCACGGTTTCCCTAAGACCAAGCAACTAACCTCTTAGTAACAAGTACCTACTTAAGATTATTTATTTATTATTTACTTAGGGACAAAAAACCACTACAATATAAAAATTGAGAATTTTTAAGCTTTGTCAGAGGTATATCCAAATACAATATTTAGTACTAGCTGGTGCCCGCGACTTCGTCTGCGCAGGATTAGTATTTCAAGTAGCTTAAATTAGCGTGGCGTAGTACATATGCGTAACTCTAGCGGTTTTGGCAGCGCACGCCAGAATAGCTCGCAGATGGTAGAATTTTTCGTACTTACTTGACACTTATCGTCATATTTTGGACAATTCACGTGAAAGAGTAACAAACATCCATCCATACTTACTAACTTTCGCGCTTATAATATTAGTAGGAAGGATGTACCCACATTTTTCAGTAGTTGGTATTGCAATAAAATAATTATAAATATTCACACCCAAGAATGCTTGCAAAGAACTATTGGAAATAAACGAAAAAAGTGGCATCCAGTAAGTAAGACTCCACTCCACTGTCTCCTGGAACAGCTTTAGCTGAGGTCCGGAAGGCAGTACTGAATTACAAGGAAATTAGGTAACAGTCAATAAACCTTGCCACTAACCGGTTTCATTCCGATTAAACTTGCTTCTCAGAATGAACGGCACAAAACGAATTGGAGACATCCCTCGTATTTCATTTTGTAGAATTGCAAGCAAATACTACATCCTACTAATATATAAATGCGAAGCTTTGACGTTAGGATGCTAGGATGTTTGTGGCAATGGCAATCCCACCCTAAGCACTGAACTGATTTTAATGAAATTTAGAACTAATATAGTTCGTAACTTATGAATTAGCATAATAGGCTACTATTTATCATGAAAAATTACCAAAAACGGGATAGAAAACATGAACCACTTAAATATTAATGTTAGCAATCAATTCCGCAGGATAGTGTTTTTGGAGACTTTGACCGCCTACTTTTTAGGGTTCCGTACCCAAAGGGTAAAACGGGACCCTATTACTCCGCTGTCCGCCCGTCTTCTGTCCGTCTGTCACCAGGCTGTATCTCATGAACCGTAATAGTTAGACAGTTGAAATTTTCACAGATGATGTATTTCTGTTGCCGCTATAACAACAAATACTAAAAAACAGAATAAAATAAATATTTAAGGGGCCTCCCATACAAAAACTTGATTATTTAAGCTTTGCTTAGTTTGTGGCTAGATAGCGCTGTAAGGGATGTCAACCAACATCCAGTTTTTTGCATAGGTATACCTACGTGGTTAGTTTTGTATAAGTTGTATAATGTTGTTAGTGCCATCTTATTTAGCGGGCAATGGGCTTGCAACTACGTATGAAATACCAATACTACGTATGAAATACCAACCTACTGCTACTACTGGGTATATCATTGTGCCAAATGAAATGTTTGGACATACCTCTGACTACCCACCTTAGACATCCTCAAAAGAATCTGGAGTGCGCACTTTCGAAGTTATAAAAGATCTGAGGGGATATCGACCGGGCCTGGTTATTTAGGTCGTGAAGCTGTTTTATTTTTATTTAGAAAACGTCCTATTCAACTAAAGCAGTGAAATCTACGACATAATGAAATCTACATCGTACAGCGTCAGCCGTTCGGCTACGCGGTGCAGCGGTGCGGTGTGGTGTGCCCCCAGCATAACTCATGCATGCATTATTCATGCTGGGACAGGTAAAGCGGTTTCTAGTATTTCTTTTGGGGCAATGAACTGGGATGCTAGAAACTTAGAAGAGAAACGAAGAGTAGATACAAAGTATTCCATAGTGTGTACTCGTCGAGCCACGAAATCCGAAGGGTTTTTTTACTCCAAAATTATGCCTATATACAACGTGTTTATTAAGAGTTGTAGGGATCCGAAAGCAGGATATTCTACCGGTCATAACGAACAACTTTTGTTCTACGACTTTTAAAATTTCAAAGTTTTTCATTCATGAAATGCCTCTTAAACTTTTATCTAAAATGAATCTAAACGCATCATGAGGCAGCCCTATTTACAGCTGTTCTTTGACCTCTAGTTACAATACCTTAGATAAAATAGGTAACAGAACTGCCACCAATTACCTAGTAATGTGCCTACCTAATAATGATGTTGCTGTTTTTAAAGATCTTGGTATGTAAAAGAAATATTTTCGCGACTGTAATCCCTAGTCACGGTAAACATTCTCTGAGATCTTTGGTACTAATACCTATTCAGTAACTAGGTACCTACGTGGCTACCTACTCAATATTTAATAGAATATTTATTTTTGTTTGATTACTAGATGTCGTAAAGCAATGTTTATGATATTCATAGTTCTTTTAATTGTAACATGTTACTTTACCACCATGGTTCATTGACACGACAAAATTATTCAACTGCAATTTTGGGAAGTGTCTAGTCTGTCCTATTTAATCTTTGACGTACCTGTCTGTCATTGGTTGCATTTAAAAACGCATATCCAATCAGGACGGCCGACGGCCGCCGATCAGTGTTACCATTTGTGGCAGATTTCTGCCATTTTGGCATATTTGGCTCCTAAATTTTAGCTGTTGGTGAGGATTTACAAAAGTGGCAGATTTTAAATATTTCAAGAAAAATCTTATTAGTTTGAATTTTTAATGAAATAATATTGAAACAAACCGAACTGGAAACTTCTTATTCGCTTTTACCTTTATTGATTTGGTTTCTAAACAACTTCTATCTCGTTTTAGATAACTGCAAACCGTTACAAACGATCAAAAGATAGTAACTGAATGTAATGTAGGTATTTAATTTATTCCGTAGCCACGAAGGAGATGGTATGAAGTCATATTTTTGGTATTTTTATCGTCAAGCTCGGTAGATTTTGACAGATTTTTTGACAGGTGTGTGGCAGAACCGTCACTTTTGAGATGGTCACCCTGTTTGTGTTTACATGCGTTGTTGTACATAGTTTTGTTGAGAAAATGTCATCAAACGTGATAAAATGGTGATTGTTATGTAAAAAGCCGTCGTCAGTCAGTGTGTGTATGAGCAGTGCCTACGAGGTAATGGTTTAGTGTGAAGTTTGAAGCCTGTGTCGTGCGAAATCTCGCAAACTTACCAAAATCCAGTTTTATCCAGTGTTATTATAGCCAATAAATAATGACAAAATCCATAGGAACCAGTAAAAATATCGTGTCAGGGGATTGGCGGCGTACCTACCTACCTACCGAAAGGTAAGTATTTCAAATTATCTCGTAGGTTATCGTTGTTTTTTCTCTTTCCTAGATAGAAGCGCGCGTGCGTGTGACCTTGACACGTACACAGACAGGGCTGTTGCAAATTTCTGAGAAAATATTAATTTTACTTTTCTATGGGAATTTCGAAAACGATGTATTCAACCGTTGCACACGTCAAAGTATTCCAGTGCTTGGTCTAAATACACGCTCTTTGTTTGCCTACATAACTTCATCAACACGTTGTATATCTAGTACGCTATTTATTTATGTCATGTCTTGTAGCACCGTATTTTTTAGTTTTTATTAATGTATTATGTTGGTGTTCAATAAATAAATAAATAAATTACAATATTTTAACAGAATATTAACATTATTGAAAAAAAAACCGAAATAGTTTCAGATTTTGATCCCCAGGCAATCTAAGCATGAGATCTAGGTCTCAAGTACCAAGTACGAACTTCAGTTTCTTTGAGGACGTCCTAAGGAGGATATTCGTAGACGTAGATGGATAGATAGACGTCGGTATTACCAAACATTACATATGGCACATACCCACATTTTGCAACGTCATTTATGTCAATTATAATAATTAGGGTCACGGGTGTATCAAGAATATTGATTCTTGGTTTTCCTCTTTGTATTGACCAAGAGGAAATTAAATTGTGTAATGTGCCTTAGAAAATTCAATTCGCCGACAGGTTTGTTTGTCATTACAAGTTTACAGTAAATCCGCCATTTAGATGTGATAGATATGATGTGTTGTAAACCCGCGCGTAAGTCTAAGTATTGCCAAGTCTTTGTTCTGGAATATGCCGACAGGATGAGCGGACGGTAATGGTAAATAATGTCCCAAGGCCTCAAATGCGTCAAATTGAGATAATAACGACCCAAATAACACTCAATTTGATCAGAATCGCACTATCAAGTATCCGCATTGAAATTGCAATCATCTAACAAATTAGGCTGGCAATGCTAAATTACCTAAGTAGTGGCCAGCTGTAGCTTCTCATTAGTAGCGGACGGATTCCTGTGATTAGTACGGTAGGTGGAAAGCCAAGAGGCTGATGAAGGAAGGGAGTAATTATACGAGGAATGATCATGGACGCTAGATGATCAACATTGACCAAGATGATGCAGATATTGCAATAATAAGATTTAAGCCATGGTTTGACCGTGGCTCGTAAAGTTTCGTAGAGGGGGAAATATATTAATAAATGTGATAATCTAAATAGTGTTACTCTGAAATGGTAAATTCGCCATTAGTTTAGTTTATAAAAAGAGTAAGCTTCATAAACTAAAATAATTATCTAAAACGCTTTGCTTATTTTTTTTTTTTTATACAACCAGCTGATGGAACAAGCAGATGGCCCACCTGATGTTAAGTGGTAACCATCACCAATAACAAAGCATTGCCTCGTAAGTCACGCACGATAGGAACGTGCCCTACGATGCACTGCCCTGCGTCCATCAGCTTGAGGCATACAGATGTTAAGCCTCATGTGCCTGTAATTACACCGGCAACCACACTCTTCAAACCGAAACACAGCATTGTTGCTTGGCGGCAGAAAAAGGTGTGGTGGTAGTACTTCCCGGACGAGCTCTTCACAAAGAGCTCTACTACTCTTAAAATATAATGCTACTTATACCTGAACCCGTGTAATATTTCATGTAAAGGAACTACTACCTTACTTTTTTTACGGAGGAGGGCGTTGATGTCTGTGACACAGTTTTTTTACTTCTACAGATGCCATCGTTTTCTATAAAATAATTATGTGCAAACTGTTTATATTCCTAATAAATAAAGCATTATAGCATTAATAATATAATACCTAACATAAGTTGTATCTAGATAGCGTGTATAAAAAACAATTACATGTAATGAAATTCTTGCGTTACTGACTAACACAAAGTCAGAGTCTACTATTTCGTTTGCATGCAGTCAGTTAAAAACCACCCTGTATTCAAAGCAATTTGACTTTACATTTGGAACAAAATTCAGGGTAGGTACAAAGCAAATACAATTTTCTGGAAGCTAAGTAACACGCGACAGCTCAATTAACTCTGATCGTGTGTGGACGCGTTCGGAGAGCTATTCCATGTACAGGGGGCCACCACAGACTCTTTTAGAAATATAACATTGATTTTGAGAGCTCCTTGTGTGTGGCTCGTCGCAGACGCAGAACAGTGCTTCGGTTTATATCGTGCGTGACTTGCAAGGCAATGCTTTGTTCTAGATACTAGTTACAGCTTAACATCGGACAGCTATCTGCTTATTCCCTCAGCAAGTAGTATATAAAAATGTAACAAGAGCTATGCTACGAACTGAAGTTATGTTGCCACAAGCTTAGAACGAAACGCTCCTGAAACATGATGGCTAACAATGTAAAAGCATGTGGGAGCTCCCGGTACTAGATTTGTCACTGGACTCCACTCACGTAGCAATCGTACTGTCTTTTGACATTTGACAACCACTAAGGCTGCGAAAAAATACCCGAGTTGCCACTAGTGCTGGCGGCAGAACAATTTAAGCATAATTTGTACCATAATAGTACTCGTAGTATAGTATAGGTTTGATACCCACGATACTAAGCAAAATAATGGGATCAAGACAATAAACAAGTAAGGAGCTTTTTTATTGTTTGTGATGTTAATAAATAGTAAACAAATCTTAATATGATTATATCTTCTTGGCAAAAAGCCTCCTACAACGTGGAGTTTGTAAGAAAAAATCAGCGAACGCAAGCAAAGTCGGAGACACTCGACTAGTTACGATATAAAAAGCGAAACTTATAAGAAAGCCGATGTTCATCCGGCATTATCCCAGTTGACCGATTCGGGCTCGCTTCTTGTTTCACTTTATTCGCTGTCTTGGACATGTTTAAGTAAGCGCGAGATTCTGATTTACGAACTTTATTTTATAGTAAGGGTATGTGTGTGAGTATCTACCTAGCACAGAATACCTAATAGTAGGAGAACACACAAAATTACCCTTTCCTGCTCTTCTCATGCCTTCGATTTTAAGAGGAGTAGAGCTCTTTGTGTGGCTCGTCAGGGAAAGTACTACCACCACGCCTATTTCTGCCGTCAAGCAGCGTTACTGTGTTTTGGTTTATAAATTGTGGTGGCTGGTGAAATTACAGGCACATGAGGCTTAACATCTGTATGCCTTATGTTTATGAACGCACGGCAGTGCATCGTAGGGCGTCTTCCTAAAGTGACTGTCTTTCGAGGCAATGCTAGGTATGTTATACGTCATGGTTACCACTTAACACTAGGTGGGTCATGTGCTCATTCCACCAGCAAGTTTTTTTTTTATCATACCTTGTGATAGAGAAATTATTAAACTTGAGACACAATCATTTTACAGTAAAAGTAAACCCATGCTATACCTACTTACTCCATACTTATGGAATACCCACGCATCGATACTTAAATAAATTGCGTTACAAAAGGAACCAACCAAGTAAATATATTTAATTTATTTGTAAATGCGCACGAAATTTTCGCGATATATATTCGTGCCTGTCAAATTCTACAAATTACTTCTAACGTGTAACAGGTGTTTATGGTTCATCAAAATTGTTCTTGTTTACGTCGTTTTTCCTGAAAAATCTTATCTTAACTTTTTACCTCGAAAAAGTCCACGTGTGCCTAGGCACCTATAACGTATCTGCATGAGGATTTTGAGGGACCTATAATAGTACATGTATATGAACGTATAACGGATAAACCCTTTCAGGCGAAAAAGCATAAGTACTCTAATAAATTAGACTTTAGGGATGCTTTCATATTTTAGGTATAAAATCATGATGGCTGTTGTACCACTGCTTGCTCTTGCTTCTAGTCGGTGTGGGAAAACACTAACGAAATCCGCAACCTAAAAGCAGCATTTCTTAATGCATGGCAATGCTCACTAGGCTAAAAACATGATAATTAAGTGCTTATTCCTTATTTTGATTCAAGATTCAGTCAAACTTGCTTCGACCAAATTGTAGCCACCTCAATAGCTCTTAATTAGCTGCCTGCTTCTAAGTTTCCCAGATACTACACAGTATCCCGTAAATCGATGCATGTATCTATAGATAATATGCCTCTTGACGCTATATAAATCATTTAGTAGTAAATGAAAAATCATATTGCATAAAAAGATGTCACAATTCATACCGACTTCAAAAATAAAAAGAGGTTTCAGTGCGACTGTATTTTTGTACATGAGGTTGTAAATCGGGTTCCTTTCTAAGGTTTCTTTCTTTCTGACTTAAGGTGACGTGCTCAACTCTCCAAGACTTAACCTACTGTCCAGTAGCAATATGGAAAGAGGTACTAAAACAAGAAAGGTTCCCGGGGGAGGGGAACTGTCTCCAAACCCGCAGCCTAATTCAATCAACGGAAAAAAATGTCTCCCTGGGCATTTCGGGAGACCTATTCTGATACATTATTGAATATTTGAGATTGTATTGCTGAGGCCGGGCTCTGACCAACCATTTTAAGAAGACCACTCTATTATTGGATGCTGTCCCTCGGATTGATTATGAATGTGAAACAATGTACGGACTTTTATGAAAATAGGTCATTCATTCTGAGATTTTATCGAAAATGTTCAGCAGTGTATCGAGTATAATATTTGAAGTCAAAATTAAATGGCTCTTATTCAATAAAACAAATAAATAAACATAAAGGTCTCTCTGAAACGGCGTATAGCAACCGTCGAACAAACTCTCACTTACATTTCAACATTAAACGTACTAAAACTAGGTTAAACTTTTTTTTAATAGCTTTTAGGATAAGAACTTGGATAAAATAGTTAAAACTCGGCATAGACATTTATTTAGTACATAAGCACACAAAAACTAGTACTTATAGCATGGGGACAATGGGGATAATTTGCTTGTGAATTTTATTTAGTCTATTTCTTTAGTTATTATTTCGTCTTCCATAAATACTAAAAAAACTTCTAGAATTTTAACACCGGATGTTAAGTGGTAAGCATCACCTATAACGCTTTGTTATCACCTATGTCTAGTGAAGCTCCAGTCAGTATGGTGCTATTTCAAATTAGTATATGCAAAACCAGTGCATATCGATAGCATCACAAACTGGTGCTAGAGCCTTAGCAAAATCAAGTGCCCTATCAGAGAGTGGAGTTCCAGAACTTTCCCAATATTGTCGTAATGCCCGGCCGATAACTTGGCCATTTGGAGCTGATAACTTCGCGTCGGTACTTAGTCGCAATTGATTGAGAATGTTTCATGCAAGTATTATAGGTGTATTTTAGATATATCAGGTTGTCTCACTTTTTCTGTCTCTCCATCTCTGTTCCTCTCGCTCTTTAAGTTTAGCTTGTGAATAATAAAAAAAAAACAATCAGCTTCACGACTTTGATCCCCCACGGTAAATATTCTCTCAGATCTCTTAGTACCTAAGATTCTTTGAAGATGACTATGGGTGGTCGTGGGTTGTAGTCAGAGGTACTTCCAAGTATTACATTTGGCACATACCCACTTTTTGTAGTTGGTATTCCAAACGTGACAGGTTGCAAGCCCATCGCCGTAGTAAGAATAGTAACTGGTTTCCTCACGATGTTTTCCTTCACCGATTGAGAGCACTGCATTTTTCGAAGAAAAAATCCATTGGTGTACGTCCGGATTTGAACTCATAACCTAACGATCAGAAAAAGGGATAACTAGACCACCGGTGCTTCTTTTTTTATTATAGCTTAATTATTATTTTCAAGTATTTAACAATAAAGCCAGCTAATTGATGACCTCCTCGGTTTTTAAAAGTTGTTTAGAATGAAACTAGTTATTATAAAGAAACCTTACCACCATTACACAACAGTTAAACCTATGTTGATATTTTTAATTATCGTAGCATAAAGTTCACTGCACATTAACTGGCAGTTAAACCGATTGGCTATTCGGTAGAATTTCGGTATACAAGCAGTACTTGGTGCGTCACTTGCACTAATAAAAGTTCAATTAACTACTTCTTGTCGTGTAACTAGTTTTTTCAAAACAGTGTTGTGAATGGATTTTAAGTCCGCCTCAAAGAGGCTCCTTTCGAGCACTTGACACATGTTTTAAGGCGAAGACCTAATGTACCTCTCGCTCGCACGTTACGACATGTTGAGAGAAATAAAATCACTGAACCCATTTTCAAAAAATCGCAATCTACCATTTTGTGTGACATCACATTGCACACAGTTTAGTAAAAAAATAATTTTAATCGTTACAAGGTTTCCTACTCAAAAGTTTGCTTTACTAGTTTTAGTACTTATGCAAACATAATGACATAAATATTCTTATTATTGTTTTCAATAAGTAAAAGGTAGCAAACCACTATTCACCGCTGCTAACCATCTATTAATTTAACCATGTGTTTACAGTAGCGTCGAACAGCTTTGGACATTGGCCTCGTTTCTACGAAAATTACGTGTTTTTAGACGCCCTCGGTCATCAGTGTCGCTTGTCGTCACGACAATAAGTGGCTTCACTCAACTCGTGTATGTATGTATTATGACTGTAGGTATTCAATTATCGATAGACTGTCTTAAAGAATGCCGTCTCTTTATTATAAAAAAAAACAACAACAACAGCTACCTATAATTATAATGCTATAATGACCTTACGCAGTGCCAGATGAAAACTTACGGCTTGGTATCTACCGTTCTTTTGTATGATCCTTCAACGATTGAATGCTTTAACGCGCATACTGATTTCGAATAAAACAACATAGGTACATGGCCGGAATCGAGCCCGCGACTTCAGGATCGGAAGCTCCTATCGGTAGACCACCCCACCAGAGCCCACAGAATAGGTACATAAATAATACTAACGCGCGGCGTCGCTCTAAAGGCTTGATTGGCAACTCGACCGCAACATTGATATTTAAATGTTAGTACAATGACCGCAGACCAAAAGCCTCGCAGTGGTACTTTAAAATATAGTTGTACAATGCTATAGTCCAGGGACACAATATTTTAATATGTTTGTAATTGTTTTGCTTGTTCTTCTAGACTTGGTCGTGCTGAACTGGCACTTAGATTCACCTAGCTTTAAGACGTTTCAAAGTGATCCTTTTGATTCAATTGAATAAACACCTTTTGGGCCCTATGCAGGGTTCATGTGATGCTTACTAACACCTAACAACAATGTACGTACCTAAACTAAACCATGTTTATGCAATAAATTTATTGAGAATTAAGTATTGACTTTGGGTTTTTTTACTTGCTTACTTTATAGCTCAGTTGGTAGCTCAGCCTTGCTGTGGGTTCATTCAAAATGTTTTTCCAGAAATTCATAAATCATAAATCATTTATTCTCTGTGAATCTAGGTAGGTTTATAAAAACAGATGTCATGGTTAGAGATGAACACTAGATTTTGCCATTAGGCATACAAAGCATTTTCTTACAAACTAATTTACAAATTTTACATTAAAGCATTTATAAAAATAGTAATTGGGAACATTAAATAATTCATAATAAAATTCAAATCAAATAAATAATACATAACAAATCAAAATTAAATGGAAAAAAGTCAAATAAGAAAGAAAGTTAATAAAAATAATAATAATTCAGTCAGACAAAAATTCATTGACGCTATAGATGGCTTTATTTATCAATATATTTTTTAATTTAGTTTTAAATTCGGTAGTGGACAGCCGGCGAACAGATATTGGAATTTTGTTTATATTATAGGAGCCATGCAAAATACACTCATGCGTAATAAATGTGTTCTACATGGTACATTACGAAGATTTCCCTCCAAGCGGCTTCCGGTCGCAAATTGAGCTCACTTCTCTAACATATCATCGTGCCAGCAAGCTCGTTGAATATTAGAAGCACTACCTGCTGGGCACACCCGATTAGATATGAAAACCAATTCAAAAAGTAACACGTAGCTTTTCAATTTTGTAGTATAGTCCTACTCAATTCGGAGGTGTTGCTAGCTAGATCAATAACTTGCAACAAACCTATCTGTTCTGGTTAACATCAGAAATCTAATTAGGGAAATGGAATGCGTACCAGTTTTTTGTTTGTGTTTTGTCACTGTCACTCAGTCCATCATATATATTTTTAACACGAAAAAATAACGATCTATTTACGCCAAATCTTTTCATTCTAGTAAATAAAATAAATATACGTAAACATTCAGTTATGCTTATGAGATTTCAATTGATATAACATGAACAAGAATTTGACAATAGCGCTATCTATTACGGACCTAGACATTATGATTAGCGTTTGCCGTGGTAAGTATGATGTCCTTAGATCCTTTACATTCTGTAACACTGTAGCTGTAGGTAGGTACCAATTTTTCAATTATTTGGAAACGTGACTTTTTAATTGAACTGTGACCGAGGCCGAGGGACATCCGATGACGCGCGATGACAGATTACTTTCCATTTGTCATCGTTACTCGTTAGTGTGAGAGTACTTCGTGTAGTTATCGCTTTTTTGTATGTGTATTTTTTATGTATACAAGGTGTTCCTTAAGTTGTGTATATAAACTTCAGGGGGCTAAAGTACCCATCAATATGAACAACTTTTTCTAAGGAACCAACACTGTGAACGCGAAAAAAAAACAGCTGTTTCATACAAAAGTTCAATACCTACCAGGCTAAAATGTATGAAATAGCTGTTTTTTTTTTCGCGTTCACAGTGTTGGTTCCTTAGAAAAAGTTGTTCATATTGATGGGTACTTTAGCCCCCTGAAGTTTATATACACAACTTAAGGAACACCTTGTATACAAAGTATTGTCTAGCAAGTCATGCGCGATATGAACGTACCCTACGATGCACTGCCCTGAACTTGAGGCATACAGATGTTAAGCCTCATGAGAGTGGAAGTGCTGACACCATGCAGCGTGGGATAAGGACAGGAAGACATGAAGAAGGTCTAATAGATAAAGCAATGGTACTATCTAGGGTTGACTACTAGCTGATGATTATGGGTCTAGTGGTGAATTTATATTAACAATGAAACACTATAAGACAATGACAACAATTAAATATGCATACGAATATTATATTGATGTGTGTAAAAGTTGTTCTAGTTTATGTGTTTTAACAATCACAAATTATTCATGACATTCAATTATTTCAAACTTTTGTAATTTTTCTCTATTTTTATTTTGGTTATTTCTATTCTGTGTTAGTTTAATATTATTAGTCCGTTGTCTTTAATTACTGTAATTGGTGTCCTATACCGTTGTAATTAAAGTAAATAAATGAATACAAATCAAGCTCGGTAGATATAACGATAATTTTAATTGCTCACCACATAGAAACATAATACAGCGATTACAAAATACAAACACAAAACATTTTATTTCGGTACAGTTACTATTACAAAAACAATTACTTAATTGGCAAAACAACGAGCGTCCTTATCTCGGAGATGGTTTGATAGTAGTAGGCTACTTACTCAAGATTTTTATGATGTCCAAAAGGGGAATTCAAAGGCACGTCCTATTCACATATGCCATATCCCGATATTTACAATAACCAGCCGAATGCTAAGGTTATCGTTATTTACAAAACAAATGTGCGCCGCTTGTGTTCCTATTTTTGATTTGAATGAGCTTTTTTACGACTTCGCACGGTTTTGTTTGAGTGTTTGTTTTTTCTAAAAACGCTGTATTTGAACTCGTACTTTTGTAAGCCGTTCTTTCCTATTTTCAGTTTTATTGTAGCTACCTGTATTTTTCAGTAAAAACCAATAACGGAGATATTTTTTTACAAAACTAAGGTCGTCCACTGTTTTTTTGGCGTCACACTTGTCCATTGTTATATTTATTCTAGATTTATATTTAGACGGTATTTTTTTATCAGCTAAGATGAAATTCAATAGATTATAGGGTGGGTTTTTTATAACTAACATTTTATTTCACAAAAACGTAAAACAGCCTTGCGGTAAGGAGGGGCGACTATCTATTGCATTTAGCTGGCAAACCCTGGAGCAGTAAGACGAAGACCAACGTCAACAGGTATTTATTCAATTGAAACACAACTTGTGTTTCAATTGAATAAATACCTTAAAGCCATGTGCACGTAGGATCCAGTTCCACGCAACTAAGCCTAGAAGAACGGACAACAAACTTACGGCTTGGTTCCTACCGTTATTTTGTATGATTCTTGTTACAGTATAATATAATCATGAAGTTCCAATGTGGTTCCAATCATACTTAGTGAGGCTCTGTGACTGTGCACAGCAGCGCGGCATAGGTCCAGCTGTAGTAGAATATAGGTACAACCCTTCACCCCTAAAACTTTTGACCATTAAATTCCAACCTCCCTAATTTTACAATAACACGCCCGGGATCGCTACTAACTTGGCACACGAGCACACCGAGAGAAGGCACTCAAAAAATCTCCTTAATTAACACCCTTTAACCCCTAGCACGCCTTTTATTCCCCCAGTGGACTGCTTAAGAAAGCTACAGAAATGTTTTCGGACTTTTTGTACAATTAATTTATTTCTTTGAATCCACTGCTGTTATTTTAACCGTAAGCATCCATTCATGCACCAACAATTTTTTCTGCACAGGCAAAAGCAAATCGTGTCTTGTTGGTAGTAAATACCAGATTTAACTAAATATTAATAAAACTGATATAAACCTATACCTACATGCTTTTTTATTCATGATTATCTCTACAATTAAACACACGTTAATTCCGATCTGTTTCCGTCACTCTCGGCAGAGTTCATTTACAGGAAAAGCTTAATTTAATGTGACAAGCTTTAAATTATATAAAATGTATAATTTATTTTCAGAATTATATAGACTCTTCCTGTATTTAATAACTGTGTACAATGTTTTGTATTTTCTAGGGCAATTTTACTATTTCTTGATTAAAATATCTCCTGGTTTTCGACAAGTCTGACCGCCGAGATGACAAATAACAGAAGAGAGTGGAGGAAGAAAACCTGTTGTGCCCACCCCACGCAGCGTGGGATGAGGGCAGGAAGATGATGATGGTTTTTGACAAGTTTGCGATGGATATTGTTACTCTGTGAAATGAAATTGTAAAAACCTGCCCTTAGTTGCAAATAAATCGATATCTTTATCTATATCTACTTTTCTTTAGACATCCTCAAACAATCTTGAGTTAGTAGGTACTGAGAGATCTGAGGGGACATCTACCGTGCCTAAGAAACACTATTTTACCTAGGATTGGTACCACGCTGGAGCTTCATTATTGTAACAAGGATCATACAAAATAAAAGATATATAAAAGAATGGTAATCCGTTTCAAAGTGATCCTTGTGATTCAATTGAATAAATACCTTTTGACTGTGACTAAAGTACAGCAATCTCCATACTCCAAGGGCTGTTTAGAAGGAGCCCATACGTGCGAGAAATGTTATCGTGTTCAATTCGAACTTTTCCTTTCTATAATGTCGAATTATCCTCGCACGCTCGACTTCACAATCCTATTGTGAAGGTTTTAGAGAAAATAGAGATTTATCGGATCACAAATAAAATTCCACGAATATTTTACTCCCTGGTACTAGGTATTTGCGATTCGCTTTTTATTCTTTGAAAACACGATCGTAAATCTAAACCAAAGTGCGTTGGAAATAGCTATACCTACCTAGGGAACCTGTTTATGAGACGCGTCACGTTGTCTACGATAGTTTAGCTTGCGATAAGTAAGCAGATCTTTAAAGTTACCACACTGGTTCATTAAACCAGTATAGAGACAGAATTTTTTTTAGACAATATTTTTTTAAGTCACATAATAGATTAGAGAGCCCTGGTAGTCTAGTGGTAACAGCCCCGATTATAGGTTCGTGGGTTCAAGACCTGTCGTGCGCCAATTAACTCACTTATCGCCAATTAACTCTCAAACGGTGAAGGAAAACATTGACAGGAAACCGGAAATGTCGTAGGGGGGATATATGCAGGTAGCTGTACCTTCAGTTGTTGTTGTTTTGTTGAGAGTGATCTTTAAACACGTAGTATAAAGACCGAGATCGGAGAAAACATGTTGTGCCAACCCTCCCTGTGGGATAAGTATAGTATGAAGTGGTCTGCGGAGAGGAGAATCAGAATATTTGAGTTAAAAGAGATGAGCATTTGGGCACTATTCTTGTTAAGTTTCACAATGTTTGTAAAAATTTCACTTTTTATTTGTCAGATATAAAAAAACTGATCGGACGTTTCGACTCCACATCGCTTCGTTCCGCGTCAATGGAAACAAACTTTAACGGTAGGAATATGATGATATAAAGACTGTGCTTCCTAAGAACGCATTACATCCGTTGACAGATGCAATGGGAGTGTGGACGGAACTTAAATCATTGTCTGCGGAAACGATCACTCTTACACATAACTCATGGCGTGACTAATGGGAAGTACTAAAATAACGTTTGTTAGGCGCGTTCGTCAACATTTTGAAGTAGATTCAAAACGTAAGCTATGCCAATGCAGGGCCCACTTACTAACACCTAACAATAATGCAATAACATGTACACAAACGAAATCATGTGTAAGCAATAAATGTATTGAGTATTGAGGTATTGAGCGTAATTGTTTACGTCCACTGTCAGACGGAAAATATCTAATGAGTGATAGATTGACCTACACATTTTCTTGTAACCCAAAATTCGCCACCACAATTTTATATACTCATAAAATAAATGCGAAATTATTATATCATAAAAGTAAATACATTCGGAGAAACTTTGATTTATTCTCATGTTTTATTTATTTCGATAAATATGATTGTGTTAGTAACAATTCTGAACAAAAAATATTTTACAAGAAACCATTTTTCAGAATCGAGCTAAGGATAACAAATCAAAATACGTCTAATTGATAGTTCCTAATGAACGAGAACTTGAGCTGTCTTGTGAATGATGAATGATCAGCCAAACGAACTATCAGGTCACACCGTCAGGTCAAACTGTCAGGTCAAACACCGGTCAAAAACGAAGGTCAATGTCATTGGCATCTAGTTAACGTGTAGAATGGAAACTCCCTCGTCAACCGGTTGGTTGGTTTTACCATGTTATTTTTATTACCAAAGCCACAGAAGAGGTTGGCACACCTTTCGTGATACGACTACGTTTAAAATCTTTTCAACAGTTTTTATAGTCATGGATATGACCGATAAATGGGTCAATGCGTACAAACGTATGAATTTATCTATTATGCAGGTACATTATGCATCTTTACACTGTCTACCTTCAAATAGCTGTCGACCTATCGAAGTAAAGAGTTCAGCTATCCTCATCAAATTATCCAATCTTCCCGATCGACATAATTAAACATACAAGTTATCCTAGCCAGCTGTCGGTATTCGGCACTTGTAAAGTTTAATTGTCTCTTTTAAATCTATCTATTTTGAGTGAACCAGCTGTACAACTGCAGCTAGAACTATCCGTAATAACTAGATCGATGACTTTTCGTCTTTTCTCAGGTAGTTAAAGTAAAATGTGATCGTAAAGACATTTATATACCTATTCACATGCAAGAAGATATAGGTGTGTAGGATACTGAAAACAATTTAGTGTGATACAAGATAAAGTTAGAGAAATCTGGTTTCACTTCTATACGCTATTATTTGCTACCCATGCCATGTCCCATGCCTGTATTTAAAGTGTTAAGGGTTAAATAGTTTAAATTGTTGCTTTCTAAATAGTTTCATACACTGAGTCACGTCATTGTATTACTAAGTTAACGAACTTTAATTATCCAAGAAAGATTGCATAGGTACCTTAAATCTAGTAATAACTATAATTTAGTAATGCTATTACCTTCACTACGAAATCAAACTCGCAAAGAGCTAGTAAAAATAAAACAAGTAATAGAATGAACCAATTTTGACGAAGTAATACGAAATAGTATATGCCACACAACTACAATGAGCAATATTATACTATCACCAAAGTATTTCTGAATTAGCTCTTAAATATAATATGTAGCAACTATCTCATATTTTCAGCATAAATACCGTGAACCTATAAATCCATACAATAACTCCACAATATTGTCAAACGTGGCCTACAAGATACCATCTCCAGATCAAATCCCACTCGAGCACAATGCTCGTGACTAGAGGTTGTAAGCAGCGAAAATAAGGTCCTATTGTCCCCCTAGCCCCTCTGTCCCCCTCTATTCCCCCTCGGTCCCTTTGTCCGGGCTTTGTCCCCACTCATCCGCGCCGACCGGAAAATAGCCCACATGCGATTTGTCCGATACCTTTGGGCCAAACTATATTTTTCGGTCTGGGATTTGGAATCTGCTTGGGGTTAATAACCTCAATCATGCATTTTTTTTTAATTCTAACTGTAACAATTTTAAAATTCACGAGCCATGAGTACATGCTCTTAAGATCTTCACTACAACAGCCACGAAGGACGCAGTTGCCTATTACAGCAAAGTTGTTAATCACCAAAAACAAGTAGATAGACAACCTCGTTTTGGTTTAACACGTATTTCAAATTTTCTATTATTTTATTCTATATGTTAAGTTACCATCAAATCCTTTTATAAAATCGACAAACACGTGTAAACCCAAACTACGGCTAAAAATCACGTTGTGTGTAAGTACGTACCCTCCCTCCCCAACAGGAAGGTATTAATTTAGGTAAAATATAAGAGGCTTACGAACAAATACCTTTTTACTTGCTTTGAAGTTGACCGCTCGCTGAAAATTCAACCTTTCAGACATTGTCTTTTTACCCAAATAATTTCCGCTTTGTTTCTACTTTACATTTAGAGTATTTGGATCTAAATAAGGTATAATCATGGTATAAACATGAAGTTCTAACTGTAACTTAAAGGGTTGAAATTACAGTAATTGGCTTTATTAATGCTTGCCTAGATAAATAGACATTACTAACACATTTGAAAGTGATAATTTACTTAACTTTAATTAAAAAGGCTTTATGTTATCTCCAGATAAATATAAAACCTTAATAATTTATGTTATCTTCTAAGAATAATATAAAACATAATATAAAAGCGTAGACCTCTATGGCTACGGCGTAGCAGCTCGTAGAATGTTCTACAGCGTAGCCTATCGTAGAAGGCACCATGCGTAGTTTTTCGTAGAAGGCTCTATAAATAGCTTTGGTTGTGGTTGTTGTTCTAGTTGGTTTAGTAATTATAGGAAAAAAAAAAAAAAAGATATTAAACAAGTATCCTTACAGTTTATTATTATGGGCATACAAATATGAAGTTTGGTTATGCCTCTGACTGACCCCTAAAGACAGTCCTAAGTTCTCGTCTACTAGATCGGCTTAGGAACCTGTTTTTTGTGCTTGGATATCACAGATGTGAGCCTATTTCATTATAATTATGTGAAAAGAAACCGCTCATAAAAAGCATTAAAAAAAACATTCGTTGCATAGTTTTCCGAGGCCTCTTCATAAGCCTCAGTCATTCCTCTACAAAGCTATTTGCGCTCATTATAAACACATACATCACTGGAACGCGACATAAAAACGTGACAAAAGCCTACAATGACGCTTATTTATCGTCCATTGTTGAGGCAAGAACCCCTAGTGACGTGCTTATAGGGCATGCTCGGTAACCTTATGGATACGGAAAAGTAGACAACTGCGGTTTAATAATTATTATTTTGATTTTCCGCTTTTATTCTCAATTGCTCGAGAGTTTTTAGTTGTATTAGACGTACTAAGCCTCCCCAAAGGAAGATAATGTATTAGATATGCACGTGTGTGTGTGATCACAAAAATTACAGCGATTTCATATAGTATCTTATATAAATATGAAACCCGGCTAGTTTGAATATTGAATTAATAATGAAATGGGTTTAGTTCTCAAAATAAATAATTTTTGGTATCATAAAACGAAGCATTGCATGGTTTTTTGCATTGTACTGTACTGTTTGTTTTTTGTACTTTGGTGTTTTAAATCGTATGTATCGTATCGTACGGATACTTACGGATACGGAAACATCCCACCACTAAAACTAGTAACGTATAGCGTAAATCATAATCACGGCTATTCTGTAGAACCTTTACAATTTAGGAAGCCTTTTTCAGAGGGATGTGTGGGGCTCGTTTTTATCTTCTCACGGCATTAAGGGTGTCGACAAGGTGGCAGCATGTGAGTGATAAATAAATGACTGGCCTTGGAGTGCCCTTTCGGTGAATTTCTTTACACGCAGCTCTAAGTTGGGCACAGTGAAATGTTATTATGTTATTTTGTAAAATTAATCATACAAAAAAGGTATAAAGGTATAAGGTAATAAGTCGTTTCCTAGACTGGCCGCGTGAAACATTTTTCTTATCTACGCTTTTTGTATTTGTTAAATACTTATACAACATATCAGTTCATTTACGATACGATATTTGACAGCCTTCACAGCTTAGTTGGTAGTAGCTCTGCCTTCTGCGCCGTAGGCTCATCCCCACCGAGAACAAACATTTGTGTGATGAACATAGATGTTTGTTCTCTGTCTGAGTGTTATTATAAATTATATGTAGGTATGTATTTACAAAATATTTTAATATAATGCAGATATGTATTATATCAGCTATCTGGTTCCCATATTATAAGCTTTGGCTCAGTTTGGGGCTAGCACTGTCTAGACAGTGCTGTGTGGAAAGTTTTCTTTCTTTCTTCTTCTTTCTTTCTTTCTTTCTATACAAACAACAAACAAATTGTACGTTCATTTTTTTATTTTATACAACTAGCTAATGGGACAAGCAGATGGCCCACCTGCTGATGTTAAGTGGTAATCATCACCAATAACAAAGCATTTCCTCGTAAGTCACGCACGATAGTAACGTGCCCTACGATGTACTGCCCTGCGTCCATGTAATTGAGGCATACAGATGTTAAGCCTCATGTGCTTGTAATTACACCAGCAACCACACTCTTCAAACCGAAACACAGCGTTGCTGCTTGGCGGCAGAAAAAGGCGTGGTGGTAGTACTTCCCCGGATGAGCCCTTCACAAAGAGCTGTACTACACTTACGTTTTATTGAAAGGTTCTATAAAAATATTAAACAACAATATCAACTTAAATAACTTTTGATTAATTATTAATCAACAAAACCCCTTCTGCGGGTTTTACGACTTCACATCCCTTTCGTAATGCCAATGGTTGCTATGTCAGTTTAACTTTATACTAATAAAATTGGGGTAAAGTTTCACCCCGACCCCAATGCATTAATACCCCGAGGCCTATAGGTCCCAAAGTTTTTACGATTAAGTAAATTTTATTCATCAGTCCTAGGGTAGATTCAATTCGATCGACCCTTCTATTGAACCGCGAACTTTTGAGATAAAACCATTTTTGTGGTTAGAAAGCCATTTCTGTAGGCCTGCGGATTTCCAAATGATGGTACGAGATACCTTATTATTTTTTGTATAATAATCTGTGGTCTTTTTATTAAGCTGACCAAAGCCAAAATTTGATTGGATACTCTGTTGCATAATTTATTTGTATGAACGTTCATCAAAATACCCGGGGTTTAAAGAATTGTGTGTGAGTATAAGGTTTTAAGTGCTAAAAATGCTAGATGGAGCCAATGGAAAATTATGAAAGATAGAAGTAAACTCACCAGGCGGAGGTAGATGCGCCAGCAGCAGTAACACGAGGTGCCACATCGCGCCCTCTAGCGGTGGCCGCGCGCCTCACGCCTCATGCCCGCCCGCACACACACACGCCACACCGACGTAGTCACACACACCACAATAACATCACACTTCCCTACTCAACACATCACTTGGAATTCGAACTCATCGATCGCGTACGCGTCGGTAACCCGAATCTGAAACAAAAAACAACACAGAATAAACTTTAATTCAGAAATATTTTTGTAGCGCAAAGTTTTCGGACCGAACCACCAGGCGTACAAGATACGGAGTATTTGTTCAGGCTCCAGAGTTCGGAGTGAGGTTTCGGCGTCCGTTTATCTAAGTAGATAAAATATCTTCGAGCCTGGGAACGAAAAGTGTAATCGAATCTGAGATGCGAATGCATGACAAAGAACGCCGACTCCTCGCCCGCACATACGAAGCTATTCACACAAATTGTGAATTGCTACTTAAGTCGTCGGTCCGTACAAAGGAGCGCGTCTGTATCGACCCGTGCTATTGGGCCAACTTTTTCACCTCAACATAATTACAGGCAAATAAATAACACGGAGCGAAGCAGAACCAATTAGTAACGGTTCAGTCGAGAATCGGAGTTTGCTAATGAAATTCCCGATGCGGCGAGGCCAGTCAAACTTGCCCCCTGGCCCCAAAAGCCATCGTAAAAACTGCAGGTTAAGTATTCCAGTTGCAGCAGGTAATGCAGTCGCTGTATAGCGCGGCATCGTAGCGCGCACGTAGGACATAAACCTTTCATTGTTACGTTCCGCCGTCAATGTAGGAACAGATTTGGAACGCGTCGGCAGCTTTCAGGCGTGAAGTTAGATGCTGATTTTGTGGTTCTATGTAGGATAGATAGTTTGTCGCTGAATATTGAAGAGGTTTTCGCCTTCACGGGTCAGCGAGCTATCAGATATATTGAAATTTCGCACACTTGAGCCGGTTACTTTGCTTATATCTATATTGAGTTGAAATACTTTGTATAAATCAATTTCAAAATATTTTCATACCGAAACAATGTAAGCTAGAACTTAAGTCAGTTTTATATCAACTTTATATACCTTATTCCTAAGGAGTTATTTAATTGTATGTGTGGACTGGACTTGGTGCATGATCCTTTAGTATCTACAATTAACAATTGATGAAAAAACCGTACCCTCCCTTATCTATTAAGTGTTGCCTCCCTCCTTTAGGAACGTGTATCTGAAGGTTCAATATAGTTATTTCTGAACTTTCCAATAGATTGAAAGCTACCTGTAGATAGTTTAAATAAACCCCGTACTTACGGAACTCTGTCGCTTTATGTTGCAAGTTAAGTTTACCTGCTCGTATTCTAAGTATGTAAGTACTATCAGCTATTTTGTTCCCCTAGCTTTGCTTTGTTTGGGGATAGATTAATAATAATGTAATATTATAATAATAAGTAATAATGTACAAACATTTATTTTGTATACATGTCTTGAAATATATGAGTATTCAAATTCAAAATATTGGAAACTTTGGATCGAAACTAAATCATGATGATCTGAGTGAAACTATCTTAAATTTCTGAGATCTAAAGGAATATCTACCGTGACTGGGGATCAAAGTTGGGAGGCGTTTATGTTCTCCTATTACTTTTAGTGGAGTTGAACTTCGAGCATTTGTTGCTTTTCTTTGTTCAGTCTTAGTCAACAAAAGAAAGCTACCCTTTCTAGGTCCTGAAAGTAATCAATGAGTTGGTATCAGTCAGTTTTATAGGGTCGAGATGGGACTGAGCGATTGTTGTAAACGTGCTCACGTCAACCTTCAATTTAATGACTTTCAATCACAACTTTGGGTTTTGTTACTATTTATCTTGAATCGTGTTATAGTTATACAACTTGGCAGTTCCCATGAGCTGTCAATTTTGATTCGAAATTTTCAGAAAGGTTAGTAACGGTTTAGCGAGGTCTATGGCTAGGTGATTTTCAGACACGCATGAGTTTAAGAATTTTTAAACGTGTATTTCACTACTATTATCTTATAATATCTGATCATTTAATGATAACAATTCATTTATTTAAACCTACAAAAGATCATTTTGTTAGTAAACCGTAAGTAAGTATATTGTTAGCATTATAATATAACATAATTGTACAACATAACAATAAATAGTTCTGGTGGCAAATCAGTACCTCAAGTACGAGTTTCTTTTTCGTTTTTAGTTTTCTGTATTGCAAGACTAAAGTCATAAGAGTATTTATCACGCTTGTCGCGTCTCCATACCAAAACCGCTGGAAAAACGGGCTTACAACAAATACACTTGCATATAATCGGTCCCTTATTGTTTGGGATCGTGAGATCTTCCCATTTCGTTTTAAATAAACATAACTAAATTAATTAGCTTTATGATAAAGACATTTTACTTTTAGCATCCAAACTGTACTTGTTTGATTTGAGCTTTGATTTTAGAGCGGAAACCAAAGTCGGCGACTAGCAAAAACTAACTTCCTGACGGCAACACACTTAATGTTACCACTTCTTCTTCTTTTCGTGTCACTTATTTCTTTGGAAACAGTGTGGTGAAAGGATTTTAAGTGCGCCTCAAGAGGCTCATTTCGAGCACTTGTCACATGTTATAGAACTTTTAAGGTTCTACGACATGCCGGTTTCCTCACGATGTTTTCCTTCACTGTTTGAGAGTATTGGCACTGTGCACACAAATTTTTGAACAGAAAACTCATTGGTACACGACTGGTTTCGAACCCACGACCTTAGGATCGGAAGGCGGGGCCGCTACCACTAGACCTAAGTGCTTTCACTTAGGTTATAGAGGATAAGCTATTTTAATATTAAACATAAGAAGGTACCAATAAACTGGAATTATTACTCCATACGGGGTAGCTGGCAGCTGGCACGCACAAGATGCATGCAGAGACGCGATGACGCCAAACTTTTCATTTTCCACGTCAAAACCGGATCTAGAGTACGACATAACTTTAGTTTTATGGAACTGAATGTTGTAGTTTGCATTTTGTATGATAATATTCATGGGGTTTTGATAACCAATGATCATTCCACGAATGGTACATATGAACTGGAAGACACGCCATCTCCGCCATCACGCCCCTCCGCACCCGATGGACCGATGACATTGTAAAGATCGCGGGAAGTCGGCGGATGGAGAAAACTCAAAACCGTTCATCCTAGATATGTATAGAGGAGGCATGCACAAGCTATTTTACAAAACAATAAAAACCCCAGTTAAACTTAAAAAGGGCTTTATGATTTTCATATCGCTAAATACTATATAGTTCTTTTCACAGCTTGTCCTCTTGTAAAAGCAAATGTCTCACTTGATTTTATGTAGTTACCACAATACAAAGCATTGCCTTGCAAGTCACGCACGGATGGAACGTGCCCTACGATGCTCTGTTATGTATCCATGAACTTGAGGCATAAATATATGTTAAATCTCACGTGCCTATAATATCACCAGCCACTACCCTTCAAACCGAAACACAGCTGCTTGACGACAAAATTGGCATGCTGATAGTTCTTCCCAAGACGAACTTCACAAAGATCTCTACTACTCTTGACATATTTTATAAAAATCATTCCTAACATTTTCAATCCAGTCACGTCTCAAACAAATAAAATTAAATAAAAATTAGTTTATCCATTTGGGAGCTACGATACCACATACACACACGTTAAACATTATAACACGCATAATATGCCATGTGTGCGTCGAGGATATAAGTAATATGTTGAACGATATTCGTTCGTTCAGTCAACGATCACAATGGCATGCCTCATGATTGCAACTGTGTTTCAGCATCACCAGAATACTTCACAGAGACGTCCATTTACACGCCTTTGTGTGGCTCGGATTAAACAATCACACCGTTCCAAAATAACGTTGAGGCCACTGTCCACTAACCCTCTGTATCTTACGGTTATGTTAGCGGTTAGTACGCAACAAAAACAGAAACAACTTTGATCCCCAGGCACGGCAGGTATCCACTCAGATATCTTTGTACCAAATAGGAACTCAAGAATATTTGAGGATGTCAAGGAGGAAGTCAGAGGAACGTCTATTTATCACTGTTTGGTGGCAGAAATATTTTATTTCTGCCACTTCCTCGGAGGAACTTGTTCTTATAAAAAGCTCCACTACAAGAAGGTGTAGTACCTGCTAGTGTAGTTTGTAGTGTATTACTTACATAATATTATTTACTATGCTTTTAAAAGTAGGAACCTAAAAGTAACTTTGTATTGTCTGATCAATAAAACTTGAAACTAATGGATAAGTAACACGCAAGTGTATATTTGTAGGTCACCAGAACTATCCGATCAGAGACAGAAAAACACCGATCTCAATTACAGAACAAACACCAATAAAAGACAGAAATCTAACCACAGTACACAAGAACTCACCAACCCAACCTCGCGTCCTACTTCGAAAACCCCTACCCGCCATGCCACAGAATATAACAGACAACACAGACGTGACACGGAAAAAATATAAGAACAGTGACAAAAGTTCTAATGGACACGGGAAGTCAGCAGACTTTCCGAATGTTCAGACAACCGATATCACGAATTTTTTGAAAGTTTCCCCCTCCTTACTCTCCCCTTTGAGCCGTTGTACTACGCTTACGAACAGACAGGCAATGAATCTTCGTCGAACTTTCAGAGCCGATAGAAAAAGTTCGGTCGTCGCAAACAGTCATAAAAGATAATGATTAATCCCCAAAATGACCCCGAGCCGACAGGAAATCTCAGCTTTTCCTTGACTACGCCTAACGTCGTCTTATAATTAATACAGGTTCCAAGAAAAAAGCTTTTCAGGTTCACTTCACGGAAACAAATAAAACCCGGTTTTCAAATTAAGTACCTACTTTCAAGTCCGCTCGCCCGCAAAATCACAAATCGATTTATACTATTCTCGTCCTATTCCCAGATCAAAGATATTTCAAGGTTTATCTGGGCCAAGACCCTATACAGACCCTTAATAATAAACGCAATTACATTCTTAGAAACGAAGATGGGGTCTTTATTGATTCTTGTAATTTGTAAACCAAATCAATCATGGTAGATTCTATAAGGTAAGTTGTATCCACTCTGTTTCAATAAATCTAATGCAGAGATCAGTTCGAACCTTTACCGGCGAACCGGTAAGAATGTTGTAAAACGAATGCAATAACTAAATACCCTGCCATTTATTTAATATTCAAACATCGATCTGTTGTTGTATGTTACTAGATCACTTGACTGATACTCAGTATTACCCCTCATTGATCTTTTTCAATTATTCAATGAAATCGTATCGGCCAATGTATTCATCGAAGTGACGATGACGGGCTCTCAATCGATTTGTAATCAGAGACCGGTGCTCGCGGCAACAACGAGCCATGCCGAATAGACAGCTGACCCCGGCCAAGTGTGAAACGGACCGGACTCCGGTTTAAAGTGTTCCAATTACGGTTCAATTATGTTCGACTCAATTGGACCGTTTCTTTCGTTTTATTGTACTAGATTCTAATCGGCATTGACGGGCTTAGACTCGTAGCTCCAGTATTTCGCAAATGCGAGTCACTGGGGGTACCTACTAGTTATATGTTTTTATTACAATAACTGATGAAACAGCATGCTGGCCCACCTGACGCTAAGCAATTATCTCTGCCTATAACATTTATAAAAAAATATCAAAACACGATGAAGCGAAAGCTCAGTATCGTGCAAAATTACTGCTACAGTACTTACGAGGCCCTATTCCAAACGCAAGGTTGCAAATTTTTATAGCTTCGTAAATAAATTAGTAGCTACTGCTTAGGCAATTTTGTGCTTAGATTGGACTGTAAACCCCGGCCCGGCTGCCGGTCGTCAACATCACAGGCCGAAAAGCCCACTTTCAAATATTTATTCAACTTTAAATTTAAAATGAACCCTGTCCCGAAAAGCCTGTTGAGTACAACTAGAGCAATATAAACACTCGTAAACCAGAGGGCCAACTTTCTAAAAATATAATTTTACTGCTTTGATTAAGGAGCCTTCTCACAGCGTCCGATGCAGGCAATCGACGATACGATCGTACAGTTTTGTTAACACTGTTTATCAGACCACTTACTACGTACTACTGACGTAATTAGCTAAATGAATAGTACCTTAGAATAAAAAATTAGATTGCTAACTAACTTTCAAGAATCTAAATTTCTAGTTTTTATATGCCAATGATAATAATCATAATAAAATAATTTGATTTGACTGAAGAGATGATATAAATTAAAGGACATCAGAGTAAAAAGACGCATCTTTTAGCAATCACTTCCATTTATGTTTGGTGCAGTTTATAAAATAAATTTTGCTACGAAGACGAAACCTGTCGAAATTGTATCTCATCAGCTCAGAATAGCTCGAGCAACGGTCAACATTCAACCGGTAACGTCTGCAGTTGACCCATACATACATGAGAGTCATATGCAAATTAATCTCCATACATACTATACAGTATGCGATGGCTTAGCGTATGTGTTTTTAATATAAAACTATTGTGCGCAATAATAGTACAATGTCGAATCGGACGCAATGATCGCCCCCTTACACAGTTGTAATGCGCAATCGCTCTGTGAAACTTTCCCGAAATTTTCCGATTCAACCATTTTCGGGTTGAGCTGTGATTTCGGAAAACTACTTTCGTCAGATTGGTGGAGCCAGTTAGCGTGGTTGAGCCGTTTAACTGCAGAGTTCGGGTCAAAACAATCTTATGGTGAAGTGTCTCTGACCGGCTTGATCTAAATTATGTTTGCTCGCTCAACGTAGTCCAATAATAATTGCGTAGTTATCTTTACCGTTTGTATTTATATAATCTGTGATTGGATGTGGCATGTGACAGCCAGCCTAAACACAATTAAAAATATCGTGCGTAATGTTTTGTTGGCAATTGTACGTTTAATATTCATTCATGACTACTCGTAAAAAACGGCTTGATGGCTGTTTTTATAAAATAAACTAACATGAAAATGGCTCTTCACATAAAAACTGTGAGAAGTAATAAATAGCGAGGCACATCGTAAGGACTAATAAAAGTCAGCGCCAAACCTCATCCATCTTAACAAACACAACATAAGACTTCAAAGTAAAAATGCCATGACAAAGACTCAAATCTAAATATTTGAAGCAAAACAGATGCACAGTAAGTACTGCTACACTGATGAAACGAAGAGGTCCCAAGAGATCATTGACACGGCACATGGAACATAATATAAATACTGCTAAATTCTCTCTTTCACATATTGCGAGGACATCGTAAAAATAGAAGTAGCCTTGGCAGCTAGAGACAAAGTCAAAGTGACGAGGTATTTATTCAATTGAATGACAATACCTTAAAGCTAGGTAAATCTAGGTGCTAGTTCCACACGACCAAGCCTAGAAGAACAGGCAACAAGGCTTAGTTCCTAGCGTTCAAACATGGTTACAAACACACAATTACAGTTTCAGTTTTGGTTAGTTTGTGATAACTGCTAAACAAATGCAGCCGAAGTATGTACCGACATAATGCTTTAAAAATCAACCTAATACTGACAACGTGCAATTTGTGCAATAATATCCAATAACTCAAAGTAAATAAAAACTAAAAACACATAATAGCTGCTTAAATATTAAAGACGTTGAAAGAGAGCCGTTTTCAATTACAAAATGAAATGTAAACACACATTTCAATTTAACCCGAATATATAACAAAGAGGTAAGGGAAATGCTTTTACAAAGAACCTCAGTTGTGACTTATAGGATCAACTGATTGTCCAAGACGTAAACACACCTTATTTAAATACAATTTCCGTTAATATTATATCACTTTAGACTATCACTAGTGATTAAAAGCAAAAGGGCTTGTGATCCTTGTGATTCTACTGATAAAGAGAGTTTTGACACAAAAAAAAAATATTTATAGACAATAATAGAAAACAACAGCTAATTCTCTGTGTTTGTCCTCATTTGACCCCTTAGCTTATTTTCATCGTGTTATTTCACGGAAATAAGTTTAAATCGAAAAGCGAAATAAAAGTTATTGCTCATTAAGACTGTAGATTATGCGCCTTTCGATTTTATACCTCATATTCTCAGTCACCCTGTACATGCGTGGTTTAAAACAATAGTTATTATTAAATTACGACTGTTTTAATTAATGGTGCAATACTTGTACATATTTTTAGTTTTAAATGGATACTAAAAACTTTTTACGAGAAAATAAATTACAATTATGCACTGCAGCATGCGCCTAGAATGATAATAAAAGAAACGGAATATTTTTTCATTTCATAGTCTTGCAAAGCACATATAGTTAAAATACCACTAGGTACTGGAAAATGCCACAAGGGAAGATAACAAAAAATAATAAACGAGACAAAAGTCACGTTGAGTGGTTGTCTTTGCCTATAACAATTGCATTACCCACAGAGCACGTTCACAGAGGACGTACCCTCCGTGGCATACCGCTGCGACTATCACTCACTCTATCACTAATGTGCGTGCGTATAATGTAGAGGCAGCCATATCCTTTTGTAATCGCAACACGGCAATATCACTTGGTGACAGAAATAGTTACGGTGGCAGTACTTCCCCGGGCAAACTATTTCACAAACAAACTTAATTAACTACTACTAAAAATACTGCTAGAAAGTGTTTGATAAATGAATATTACTATGTCATCAGTCATAACTTTTGTATTAAAATTAATGGAATACTTTTGAAAATGACTCATCTTATTGCAGATGACAAAAGGCGGCCTTATCGCTAAAAGCGATCCATTCCAGCATCTTTAATAAGCTTCAAGACTTTGATCCCCAGGCACGGTAGATATACCTTCAAATACCTCCAAATTCTTTGAGGGAAGTCTTTTAAAATGCCATTAAATCTAATTTAAGAGCACTCATTAAGCTAGTGTTTTTTTTTGTCAGTCGTTATTTTAGTAGTTTTAGATAGAGATTAGTCGAGTCTAGGCCGGCTCGATTTATTTCAGCTCACTTTAAAGCTAACTACGCGATAACTCTGAGCTGTCTGTAAAATCCATTTGTCCAGTACGCGGGCTCTTTGTCTATGCTATTTAAAAACAAAGATTTATTTACGGTTCGCGATGATTATTCTTTTTGTGTCCTCATTTACTTGTTAATTTATTTAACCAGACCGAGCCTCCCATTTTATACTTGGTCTGCTATACAATATGATTAAATTCTGCTGTTAGAATAAATAAAATAAAGAGAATATAAAAGTTTTGAAATTTGCAATGTAATGTAACAAGAGCCAATTTAACCTATGGAAACAAAAATAGTTCAGTGACTACATAAATCTAAAATATTACTCTTATTTGACTTGTCCCAGACACTACAGGGTCCCGTAAATAGGGTGTAAGTAAAAATGTTGGCCAAGACGCTGTACTTGCTTATGGAACAAACAAATGGCCCTGATGTTAAGAGTAATCATCACCTGCAACGAAGCATTTCTAGTAAGACACGCACGATACGAATGTGCCCCGCGTCCATCAACTTGAAGCATGCGGATGTTAAGGCGAAGACAAGAGCTAATGTGACTCTCGCTCGCACGTTTCGATATGTTGAAAGATATAAAATCACTAAACTCATTTTTTACTAAACTGTGTGCAATGTGATTGCACACAAAATGGTTGATTGCGATTTTTCGAAAATGAGTTTAGTGATTTTATATCTTTCAACATGTCGAAACGTGCGAGCGAGAAGTTGTTTGATAGTTGTCAGCCCCTTAAGTCTCATACCTGTAATTTCACCGGCCTCCACACCCTTCAAACCAAAACACGGCGATGCTGCTTGACGGCAGAAAAAAGGGCATGGTGGCAGTACTTCCCCAGACGAGCCCTTCACAAAGACCACTCTCACTATACCGTACTCGTACTAAAGGTAAAGGCTTATTTAATTAACTTGACGATATACATAATAGATACTTTAACTTTTTTATAACCTTTGTTATACTGTATGTTTTATAATGGCCGAGCTGTAAAGCTGTAATAGATATCTTGGCCGTAATGATGACAGTAAATCAGGCAGGCGTCGCCGTGACGGACACCCCGACATACCATTTGTGATTAATATGTTTATACCAGTAGACACTGCTATTTATACTGTAGCGAGAGGGCAATAACGCTATTTTTAACCGCTGATTAGCCGGTAGTAACTAAACTTCTTGTTAGTGTAATTTAAATAACTGTGTACCCTGTTATTGGAGCATTTATGTTAGAGATAAACATGACGGCGCCTTTCTGAACAATCTCCAGAGGCAAAACATTTTAATAGAAAATGTTGCCATCTTGTTTATTTTTCAAACACTTTAAAAGCGGAATTTTTCGTTATAATGTTTAAAATTTATTCTCACACTCGCAGTTTATATATTTTATCTCAAGGTAATGAAAAAATATTCACTATGGCAAAATTAAATTTATATAGTTTTTTAAGTTATGCGACGTGTAGTTGGCAAGTGCTCAGAAGCTTATCATGCCTATAAAAAGTGATTAAGCCATGACAAACACCTTAAGGTGACTCTCTAGATCATAAATATATACCTCAAGTTGATGGACGCCGGGCAGTGCATCGTAAGGCACGTTCAATCCTGCGTGATTCACGAGGCAATGCTTTGTATTAGGTTATGGTTACCACTTCACATAAGGTGGGCCATCTACTTGTTCCATCAGCAAGTAATGTAAACAAAGTCACATGTCACGTTTCAAACTAAAAAAAATACTTATCAACAAAATCGGTTTGTATAGCGTTAATCATTTTTGTAGAGAACCGCGGACATGCCGGATCTGTACTAAATATCGGATTAATTAGCGATTATCTGTGTTCCATTATTGGTCCGATTAGCCGTGTTCCATTATTGGAACAGTTTTCAATTATGTGGGGGATATTAATTTAGCTTATTTCGTTGGAGAGAGTATTACCAAGCATTAAATGCCTGTGCCAACTTAGGTAGATACAGGTGTATGTTGTACACACGAAGACAAATCAAGTTACACAATGCCAAGGAAAAATAGCGCTTTCTACAAGGATATAAAAGCGAGCAGCGATGCGTATCCGTGGGTACTTTTATGTATTTACCTATACATACGTGCAATTATTATAATAATACGAATAAAAGTCTTGATATATAGGTAATAAAAGTGTATATAACCTGTTTTAGTTGTCTTTTTAATATTTTTCTTTTACCTACTTACCTGCATCTGTATTTTAAGCCCGATTTTTTTATGTTGAGTGTTTTCTGGTAAATAAATGATTGTCTATGTCTATATAACACAAGTATCTGTTTTTGCGGCCGATATATTATAGAATGAAGGTTAAATATAGTTATACCTTTAACATATTGCATGGGTTCCCTTTGAATGCTTATTTATATTTATTTCTCCAATTATATCCTGGAAATAATGTGAAACAAAAGGTAAGAAAACTACAGGAAGAGCGAAAGCATTGGTCTCAAACAAAATCACACTTCATAAAACCTTTAACCAGCAAACAAACAAGGCCATTAAATCTACAGAATCCTCAACAAATGCTCAGCTTAACCCTAAATAGCTCTTGCTCAACCCTAAATACCGTTAATGAGCTACTGTACATTCTCCATGCGCACGCGCAGCATAATTACTTTATAAATAAACTGGGAGAGAGCATGACGCAGAGCTATGATCATTAAGAGAAGTTCAGACGATTAAGTATATTATATTATATGAACGGAAAACTTGTAGTCCGAATAAAAAAGCTGTAAAAGACAGTTTTTTTTCTGTGATAATAGAATTTAATAATATCAATTTTAAACAAATTTATCTACACTAAAGTACAGAGAACATGGATCTGTGAAATCCATTTCAGTCGGTTTTAGTATGTTTATCTTCTTTAAGCCTACATTTGATTTGAAAATTATCATGTAATTATAATAGTTTTAATTATTATCCACATAAACGTGGGTAGACAACTTCATATTTCCAACTTCATCCTACTCTGCATTGTATAAATGAAGCTTATTCACAATGTACGACAATCCTATAATTAGCGCGAAAGCTTAACGTTTATTACAACGACTTAAGGTTGACAATCCGCCGGCAACAACGAACAATAACTACGGTTTAATGAGGACAATCAAAACTCAAGCATCCGGTATTGCTTATTGCTTACATTAGCGAGCGGAGCGGAAATGTTCTCGGGCGGATTGAGCTGACTGGAATTGAGAGTGTTTGTCAAAACACTCCCTTTTGGTCCACTAAGGTAATATAAAACTGAGTACAATGTCATTTACAATAAAAAAATACTACTAGTATTCAGTAATGCTACTACTACTCTTACTTTTCAACGTATTGATGATAAAGTGACCAATAATTTAAAAAAAAAGAAGTTTAACTTGCGAAGTTTGGGAAGAAAAAGTAACCTAATCTATGTCACCAGCTTTTATATGCCAAGATTCAACACAACCCTCCGAAAAGTCGAAACACGTAAATGTTACTTACTCACTTATGAAAAGTTGTCAAAAGATAATTGTCATCTCTTACCATTGAGCAATGCTCCAACTTAAGTAACGTTTACAAGTCAATCTTTTGCATTTATAACAAACTAACAGCCGCCCGCTGCTTTGTTCGCGGTAGGTAATTGCTTACATCAATATTTAACATCATAAGTAAATTGTGAATTCTTTTGGGAATAAAGTTATTTAACCACATAATATAAGGCGGCTTCCTTTTAGGTTCGTTTATGTTTTATACCCCGTTCCTGTGCTTTTTTGGGATAAAAAGCTGCCTACATATAAATCAAATTATAATAATAAATAAATAAAAATAAAATAAAATAAAAAGCCTTTTATTTCTACAAAGTAATATTTCTGTTGGGGTTAGTAATAAAATCTAATCTAATCTATTAATCAAATTACCAACCTGGTATTTTTTCCAAGTTTCATACAAATCGGTTTTGATATTATTAATTTGCGATTACAAACATACTAATATCCAAACTTTCGCAACTTTTGACATTAATATATTAGTAGGAAAGATAGGATGATGCATTCAATAAAATGCCAGCAGAATACAAGCACACAATCAAGTAAAAGGCAATAAAGCAGACACGGCCGCCAGAGCCAGTACAATGTAGGAATTTGTCACCGCGGCTTAGCGTTTTAAAGTGGCCTCGCTCCGTGGCCGCATCCTGCAACATCCTCATTATTCACCTGAAAACAGCTGCTAGGAAACCGCCTGTGCACTTACACTTGGCTATTCCCCCTCCCATCATGGAATTTAATGTAGCCGCTCAACATCACGTGGTCTGTTGGATTAATTTCCATTTAAGAAAAAAATATCTCTAAAATGGAGTAACAAAACTGTTCAATCGATAAATAAGTATATCCATAAAAAAATTGATTCGGGATAGTTGAAATAAGAAACTGTTGTGCCGACCCCACATGAAGTGGAATGAGGGCAGGAAGGCGATGATGATGATGATGACTTTGATCCAAAAAGAGACAAAAATAATAGCTCGTGTAATGATTTCTCGAATTTTATAATTCATTTTGTAAATATTAAGCTTGTTTTTTTAGATTAAAATTGAAGTAGTATAATTAATTTTATATCTTCCTGTCTTTTAGTCAGTCAATTGACCGCCAAGTCGTAGCTTTGGTCGGTAAGGTTGGTAGGATTGTTAACGTTGGTAGGTTGCCGAACTCTAAAACGTGGGAAAGGAGAAGATTGGAATAATGTGGCATTCTGGAAAGAGACTTGGTGGAGGAAACTTGACTGGCTAACATGCTGTCTTCTATAACAAGTGCGAGGAATAAAAGTGAAATGGTTTTACCTGTGTTCTACGAATAAATAAGGGGTGTTAAAGTGTTCATCTGCTTCAGTGCATTTCATCTCAGAAGTGCGATTGAACCAAGGTATGTAAAATGTTACCTATTCTGCCCACATGATATTATTTTATTGCCGCTTGGAAGATTGGTACAATATTTTATTCCATTTAAGTATAATGGAGATACAGATTTCACTAGCATGTATCGGTCGGGATTGACCCGAGACTATCCGATCGTGCTAGTTTTGTTCAGTTGAAAGCATAGGTACTTAGCGGCTTTATTTCTACTGAATCTTTGTTGGCGTGGTCCAGTCGGGATTGCCCCGAGACTATCTGGCCATGCTAGCACTATTCGGTTTATGGAGCTGTTGGTACTTGTGCCTACCCATTAAACATAAAATTTACAAAGTACTGGATAGATTTTCTAGAAAAGCTGATAGAAATCTACAAAGAATACCAATCTACTAAACGTGCAAGTGACTGTGTGTGATCATGAGTTGCCTTTCTGTACCATATCTATGAAAATATTTTTTGTTAATACCGTCACAAAAGTTTTTGTGATAACAATTTTTGCTAAAATTATATTTTTTAACAATGTGGAGTCTAACGAATACTAGGAATAAAATTCATGCTGTTTCACTCGAAGTATTAAATTTAAAACTTATTGATGTCTTTCATCAAATTTTTACCGCAGTTACTTGATAAAATTATTACTGGTGAAACTTTTTGCCACCATGGCATGTTGCTAATTGAAAGAATATTTTACGATAAAAAGTCTACCTACATAAAAAAAATAAATTTAAATATAGTAATGTAGAGAACCAAGTGAGTTTTGGAGGTTATATAAGCCATAACAATAAGTAGGGTATGCTGTGATGAACCAAGTGAGTTCAGGGGGCTATGTATGCCATAACAATAAGTAGGGTATGCTGTGATGAACCAAGTGAGTTCAGGGGGCTATGTATGCCATAACAATAAGTAGGGTATGCTGTGATGGACCAAGTGAGATCAGGGGGGCTATGTATGCCATAAAATTTATTTAGATAATGCTAACAATTTTGCTACGTACACAATGCACTGATATTTGCCAAATAATTACCTACTTGGTAACTGTAGCTGTGATTAAAATTTATTTCATCCACATTATGATATTTTTATTTCGAGTAAAAGGTTATTAAATTCGACTTAAGTTTAACGGTATGAAACGTTTTGTTAGCAAGTATCGGTCGAGATTGCCCCGAGACTATCTGCCGTACTAGCACTATTCGTTTTTTAAAAATTGTCAGGGCCTATACTATTACCCATGAACATTCAAGTTGAATACATATCGAGCAAATTTTTCTAGAATAAAGTAGGTGAAATCTTACAAATTTTAATATTATCCGATAATTTGAACATTGAAGGTGTAATGATTTCTCGAATTTTATAATTCATTTTGTAAATATTAAGCTTGTTTTTTTAGATTAAAATTGAAGTAGCATAATTAATTTTATATCTTCCTGTCTTTTAGTCAGTCAATTGACCGCCAAGTCACAGCTTTGGTCCGATAGGTGGGTAGGATGGATAGCGTTGGTAGGTTGCCGAACAGAAAAGAAAGGAAAGGGGAAGATTGAAATAAATGTGGCATTCTGGAAAGAGACTTGGTGGAGTAAACTTGACTGGCTGACATACTGACATCTGTAACAAGTGCGAAGAAAGAGTGAAATTGTTTTACCTGTGTTCTACGAATAAATAAGAGGTGTTAAAGTGTTCATCTACTGCAGTTCATTTCATCTCAGAAGTGCGATTGAACCAAGGTATGTAAAATGTTACCTATTCTGCCCACATAATATTATTTTATTGCCGCTTGGAAGATTGGTACAATATTTTATGCCATTTAAGTATAATGGAGATACAGATTTTACTAGCATGTATCGGTCGGGATTGACCCGAGACTATCCGATCGTGCCAGTTTTGTTCAGTTGAAAGCATAGGTACTTAGCGGCTTTATTTCTACTGAATCTTTGTTGGCGTGGTCCAGTCGGCATTGCCCCGAGACTATCTGGCCATGCTAGCACTATTCGGTTTATGGAGCTGTTGGTACTTGTGCCTACCCATTAAACATAAAATTTACAAAAGTCTGGATAGATTTTCTAGCAAAAGCTGATAGAAATCGACAAAGAATACCAATCTACTAAACGTGCAAGTGACTGTGTGTGATCATGAGTTGCTTTTCTGTACCATATCTATGAAAATATTTTTTGTTAATACCGTCACAAAAGTTTTGTGATAACAATTTTTGCTAAAATATTTTTTTTTTAACAATGTGGAGTCTAACGAATACTAGGAATAAAATTCATGCTGTTTCACTCGAAGTATTAAGTTTGAAACTTATTGATGCCTTTCATCAAATTTTTACCGCAGTTACTTGATAGAATTATTACTGGTGAAACTTTTTGCCACCATAGCATGTTGCTAATTGAAAGAATATTTTACGATAAAAAGTCTACTTACATAAAAAAAAAAACATAATTAAAATATAGTGAAGTAGTGAACCAAGTGAGTTCTGGGGGTTATATAAGCCATAACAATAAGTAGGATATGTATGCTGTGATGAACCAAGTGAGTTCAGGGGGCTATGTATGCCATAACAATTATTTTTATAAGCAAGGTATGCTGTGATGGACCAAGTGAGTTCTGGGGGCTATGTATGCCATAACAATAAGTAGGGTATGCTGTGATGGACCAAGTGAGTTCAGGGGGCTATGTATGCCATAACAATAAGTAGGGTATGCTGTGATGGACCAAGTGAGTTCAGGGGGCTATGTATGCCATAACATTTTTTTTTATAAGCAAGGTGAGGATTTAAGTGGGTCTATGTACCTATGCCACAGTGGACAGATAATGCTAACAATTTTGCTACGTACACAATGCACTGATATTTGCCAAATAATTACGTACTGTAGCTGTGATTAAAATTTATTTCATCCACATCATGATATTTTTATTTCGAGTAAAAGATTATTAAATTCGACTTAAGTTTAACGGTATGAAACATTTTGTTAGCATGTATCAGTCGAGATTGCCCCGATACTATCTGGCCGTACTAGCACTATTCGGTTTTTAAAAATTGTCAGGGCCTTACCCATGAACATTCAAGTTGAACACATATCGAGCAAATTTTTCTAGAATAAAGTAGGTGAAATCTTACAAATTTTTATATTATCCGATAATTTTAACATTGAAGGGTAGGTTATTTTATATTTTTATCTTATTTTATATTCGCATTTTGAATTGTTCCTCACACGAACTGGTCTGTACTGAACAGAGACTATCCGGTAGTGTTAGCACCTTTAAATTCGTGGATTACCTACCTACTATTATATATATTTTTTTATTATTCTATTTCACATTACTGCTATTATCAATGTTCCAATAGCAATAAAAATTGGCTTACCTATATCAAGCAGAAATTAACTATACTTGCCGTTGTCACCTGATAAACTGTCGTAAAATTATAAATATCGATGATCAAGCCTACCCTCTGATGCGAGTCTCTGAAGCAAAGTGTACTTAATTAAATATCTATTAAGTTAAAATTTATAGATATATAGGTAGGTAGTAGGTACATGCTATGTATGCAGGTACAGGCTATGTATGCCAGAGTTTAGCCATGTGCGCTATTAGCAGGCTATGTATGCCAGAGTTTAGCCAGGTGCGCTATTAGTGAATTTCTTAGTGAAAAATGGGGTATGTATACCTGTAAGTTCAAAACTAACCAAATAATTAGTACAATGGTGAAAAAAAATATATATATATATATATTAGCATTTAAAACACTTTACCTGTAAGTGGCTAAGTACGTCGCAAAATTACATGGACAGCTGTTATGCTAAGCCAAGTAACCCATATGAAAAATTAAAAAAAATAAATAAAACATGAATATAAATTAAAAAAAAAAAAAAAAAAAGTTAGAAACAATTGGTGAATATGATAACTACAGTATTTTTTTTCTCTTTCTATGAACTCTGACGGTGCGATGACTCCTGAGGAGGAACTTCTTGTTACACACACGCATTCTAAACGAAAGCGAAAGTCTTTGAAGACATCTGCAGGAGATTTGGCGTCAACTTCAAACAACAGTTTAGCGCTTGGACGAAGTATCATACTGCACGGAGCCTTTCGGTTTTTGGCGTGTCCGTTTTTTTGTTAGTGTGCAGTTGTCGATATTGTATTCGTGTGAGTTACTAGAGAAGGGACTACATTGACTAACCTATCGATGGAATAAGAGATGGATGAAAAAGGCGTTTTAATTGGAAATCTACTTTTTAATTTTAACTGGTTGCTGACTTTTATTGCGACAACCCAAAACCAATATAGATACTGGAACACTATTATCGTCAATATTATTTCCCATATTGACCTGGCTGTGAGAGCGATGTCCATCCCACTCGATACTTTCTTATGGCCATTTCGTCCATGCATAGGAAAATTTTGTGGACTCTCAGTTTTCACGCCTTTAACAGCTTTTTATCTACACCCGTCTTCATTCTGGACATTTTGGGAACCTAAAAAAATAATAATGTAAAATTTAACGGAAATTGAGCCGGCGCGAGACGCCTAGAAGGTGTGAAATATAAAGCTAAATTAGTCTGTGTATGTAAATCACTAGAACAGATGATCAAAACCATACATATTATTTTATGGGTATATTTTATTAATGGGTTTACATCGTTTTCATATTGGAAAATCTGACTAGTACTAATAAAATGTAATTACGGTCTGTAAATTGAAAAAGAATATTACGTATCAAATGACAATTCCGGGTCTTTAACCTCCTTTTGTTTTATTTTTGTTTTGTTTCCTTTTGTTTTTCTTGATGCACAAGACACAGCTGCACGGGATATACTTTCGCTTTTTCAAATATATTTTGCTTAAACAATAATGATTCTTTTGATTTTTCACTATTTATTTCGCTTCACCGCATATTTCAACCGACCCCAACTAGAACATCAAAGCATTGCATCAACTGACGGACACTATTTACACAGACAGTGAGTGAGTTGGAGTGAGTGAACTTACATCTTCTTTTCTTTTACTTATAGCTAGGCTGCGTGGGAGGTACAAAGATAGATGATCACTGTTTGATACACAGTTGTAAAAGGTTGTGGATCTTATGGCACTCACCATTATGATATTACCTCCATGATTTAGCGACTTTTTTTTAAATGTCGCGCAAAAGGTCACTCTTACTTTAAATGCCCTAAGCCATTAGTAAAATGCCAAAAGTGTCAAAGGGTTGATCACGACAATAAAAACTAAACTTCTACCAATGATACCGCGTTTTGCGTACGGACGTTAAAGAACGGCAAAATTTGACTATTTCCACAACTGGTGATACTAACGGTAAATTTTTCAAATAAATCGAAGTTCGTGAATCTGATGCTCAAGACCTAAACTTCTTAAAAAGATACACACAATTGCCTATCATCAAAGGTTTCGGTAACTCTGTAGTTACACCTGTCTATAGGAGCTTTGTGAACATTGAAATCGATGATGTTGAGGCGACGATCGAAGTTCTTGTAGTTACTGATGAGTTTGTGACAACAGCATTGCTTATAGGGTAAAACTTTATAGAGTTTTCTTCGGTGTCTGTGTTCAAAGACAATTGCAAACTATTCTTCTACAAAAGTCCTGCTCTTAACGCAAACTTTGACATTGAAAATAGCTTAAACTTGACTACATTAAATTCTACCTAAGTTCCTTTGTCAGGGTTAGTTGAAGTTATAACGCAGGGATCAACTAACTTTTCAGGGGATGTGTATGTGGAAGGTTACAGTAGTATTGAACCGGGTAAAGAAAATCAATCGATCAAAATTGCACCAAGGTGCTTATCACGTAGTTAATGGAAAATGTCATCTTACAATACAATACAAAATAAGTAGGTTATTTTATCTTTTTATCTTATTTTATATTCGCATTTTGAATTGTTCCTCACACGAACTGGTCTGTACTGAACAGAGACTATCCGGTAGTGTTAGCACCTTTCAATTCGTGGATTACCTACCTATCATTTATATATTTTTATTCCATTTCTCATTACTGCTACTATCAATATTCCAATAGCAATAAAAATTGTCTTACCTATATCAAGCAGAAATTAACTATAGTTGTCACCTGATAAACTGTCGTAAAATTATAAATATCGATGATCAAGCCTACCCTCTGATGCGAGTCTCTGAAGCAAAGTGTACTAAATTAAATATCTATAAAGTAAAAATTTATAGATAATATTTATAGGTAGGTGGTAGGTACATGCTATGTATGCAGGTATAGGCTATGTATGCCAGAGTTTAGCCATGTGCGCTATTAGCAGGCTATGTATGCCAGAGCTTAGCCAGGTGCGCTATTAGTGAATTTCTTAGTGAAAAATGGGGTATGTATACCTGTAAGTTCAAAACTAACAAAATAATTAGTACAATGGTGCAAAAATATATATAGCATATATATAAGCATTTAAGCACTGGACCTGTAAGTGGCTAAGTACGTCGCAAAATTACATGGACAGCTGTTATGCTAAGCCAAGTAAACTATATGAAAAATTAAAAATAAATAAAACATGAACATAAATAAAAAAAAAAGTTACAACCTAAGAAATAAGTTTTATCTGGTGAATATGATAACTACAGTATTTTTTTTCTCTTTCTATGAACTCTGACGGTGCGATGACTCCTGAGGAGGATCCTCCTGTTGCACACACTCATTCTAAACGAAAGCGAAAGTCTTCGAAGACATCTGCAGGAGATTTGGCGTCAACTTCAAACAACAGTTTAGCGCTTGGACGAAGTATCATACTGGACGGAGCCTTTCGGTTTTTGGCGTGTCCGTTTTTTTTGTTAGTGTGCAGTTGTCGATATTGTATTCGTATGAGTTACTAGAGAAGGGACTACATTGACTAACCTATCGATAGAATAAGAGATGGATGAAAAAGGCGTTTTAATTGGAAATCAACTTTTTAATTTTAATTGGTTGCTGACTTTTATTGCGACAACCCAAAACCAATATAGATACTGGAACACTATTATCGTCAATATTATTTCCCATATTGACCTGGCCGTGATAGCGATGTCCATCCCACTCTATACTTTCTTAGGGCCATTTCGTCCATGCATATGAAAATTTTGTGGACTCCTAGTTTTCACGCCTAATAACTTTTATCCACACTCATCTTCATTCTGGGCATTTCGGGAACCTAAAAAAAAAATTATGTAAAATTTAACGAAATTTGAGCCGGCGCGAGACGCCTAGGTGTGAAATATAAAGCTAAATTAATCTGTGTATGTACATCACTAGAACAGATGACTAAAACAATAAATTTTATTTTACAATAATTAATGGGTTTACATCGTTTTCATATTGGAAAATATGACTAGTACTAATAAAATGTAATTACAGTCTGTAAATTGAAAAAGGATATTACGTATCAAATGACAATTCCGGATCTTTAACCTCCTTTTGTTTTTTTTTTTCCTTTTGTTTTACTTGATGCACAAGACACAGCTGCACGGGATATACTTTCGCCTTTTCAAATATATTTTGCTTAAACAATAATGATTCTTTTAATTTTTCACTATTTATTTCGCTTCACCGCATATTTCAACCAACTCCAACTAGAACATCAAAGCATTGCATCAACTGACGGACACTATTTACACAGACAGTGAGTGAGTTGGAGTGAGTGAACTTACATCTTCTTTTCTTTTACTTGTAGCTAGGCTGCGTGGGAGGAACAAAGATAGATGATCACTGTTTGATACACAGTTGCAAAAGGTTGTGGATCTTATGGCACTCTCCATTATGATATTATCTCCATGGTTTAGCGACTTTTTTTTAAATGTCGCGCAAAAGGTCACTCTTACTTTAAATGCCCTAAGCCGTTAGTAAAATGCCAAAAGTGTCAAAGGGTTGATCACGACAATGAAAACTGTAAACTTCTACCAATGATACCGCGTTTCGCGTACGGACGTTGAAGAACGGAAAACTGACTATTTCCACGACTGGTGATACTAACAGTATTTTTTTTAAATAAATCAAAGTTCGTGAAGATAATGCTCAAGACCTAAACTTCTTAAAAAGATACACACAATTCGGTAAGGAAAAGTTTCGGTAATTCTGTAGTTTCACCTGTCTATAGGAGCTTTGTGAACATTGAAATCGATGATGTTGAGGCGACGATCGAAGATCTTGTAGTTACTGATGAGTTTGTGACAACAGCATTGCTTATAGGGCAAAACTTTATAGAGTTTTCTTCTGTGTCTGTGTTCAAAGACAATTGCAAACTATTCTTCTACAAAAGTCCTGCTCTTAACGCAAACTTGACTACATTAAATTCTACCCAAGTTCCTTTCTCTCCGGTTAGTTGAAGTTATAGCGTAGGGATCTAACTTTTCAGGGGATGTGTATGTGGAAGGTTACAGTAGTATTGAACCGGGTAAAGAAAATCAATCGATCAAAATTGCACCAAGTTGCTTATCACGTAGTTAATGGAAAATTTCATCTTACAATACAATACAATACAAAACAGAATCATTTATTTATGCCACACGTAAATGCAGTTTATAAAAAAAAAAATACAAGAAAAGACAATACAAGTAAGTAGGCAAGTGATATAAATTGGCAGTCACTCGGCATTAATGCTATAGCAGCATACGCTATTATAACGCTGGTCTTCCGACACCCATGTCATCGTTACAGTTACAGTAAATAATAATAATATTCTAATTTATTTCTAATAAAAAAAAACCGAGAACCAATTTTAACAATAAAGACAATAGTACTAAGCTCTTATAAAAAATTATAGGCTTCTTTAAAATCACGGAAGTATTTATAATATAATGATCGATATAAATTTTTTGAACTTACTGGATTTAGTACTCTTAAAAGTAAATACGATAGCGAAGTTGCTTTTGATCGCATTCGACCTTGGATCAATGTTAACCTTTCTCATAACAACGATGCTAATATCTAACAAAAGTAATACTTCATCCGAAAGCGACGATAATGATGACGAAAATATGCCTACAAAAGGTCGGCAACAAAATAATACAGTCAGATCTGATACTAATTATATGCCAAATGTAATGATTAATAATTTAAAGTAATATTGTTAGTATAATAATGTAGCGAAACACTGGGAGTTATTGTTTTTTTTGTTATTCACATGTTGTTTTTATAATTACTGAAAATGTTAATTGTGTTAAAATCGTAAATTCTATTTATTTGAGTATTTTCTATAATTATTTAAAAAAATAAATTTTAATAAGAAATTGAAGTTGATAATGACTGAAATAATAAAATGAATTTGTATGTAAGCTATAACAATAAAAAAAAAATTTTTTTTTGTTCTTCTTTAAAATTAAAATAATATAAATATTCTTAATTGATTAGTACGTTCAGTTTATTTATTTGATCATGCGTCAGGAGATCGCATGATGGCGGATGGCCGAATGTAATGATTTCTCGAATTTTATAATTCATTTTGTAAATATTAAGCTTGTTTTTTTAGATTAAAATTGAAGTAGTATAATTAATTTTATATCTTCCTGTCTTTTAGTCAGTCAATTGACCGCCAAGTCGTAGCTTTGGTCGGTAAGGTTGGTAGGATTGTTAACGTTGGTAGGTTGCCGAACTCTAAAACGTGGGAAAGGAGAAGATTGGAATAATGTGGCATTCTGGAAAGAGACTTGGTGGAGGAAACTTGACTGGCTAACATGCTGTCTTCTATAACAAGTGCGAGGAATAAAAGTGAAATGGTTTTACCTGTGTTCTACGAATAAATAAGGGGTGTTAAAGTGTTCATCTGCTTCAGTGCATTTCACTCGTCTGTCTCTTAAAACAATAAAAACAAACTGTGTAGGGTCTTGTTTACCTAAAGCTGCGAATTGCGGGTTAAATTAAAATTCAAGCGTCAAACTGGATGTACTCAATGCGAGTGTACTAGCTGTGACCACCCTCTATTGCCACAAGCTCGCATAAACACACGTAAAGCGTTTTATTCATTCGTTTTGCGCATTCCGAGCGTCGTAAAACGAAATGTATGCGCGCCTTTAAAAATTATCTCGTGCGCGCAGAACTGGCCACTAACTGCGAACGAAACAACAGCATATTCTGCCTCTAAATATTTAACTGTGGCTATATCTCACAACATACTCGTTGTTAAAATACCGCAGTGTGGTGTATAAAGTTTGTTCCGTTTTTGTAGAGCTTCATAATGCCGCCATAAAAGGTAACGCGACGCCTGTAAAATATGAACGCTAGTAAAAAAGTACCTACTTTGTCATAAAATCGCTATTTTCGTAAAAAAAATTGCGTACTTCATATGTCAATTAGATGAAAAAAAAGTATTGCTAATTATTGTTAAGTTTGGATGTTTCCCCCTCCACTTTCTCCCAGCATTATTTTTACATGACGCGACCTATACCTCCGACTAGCCCTCTTAGGCATCCTCAAAAAATCTGGAGTCGGTATTAAGAGATCTGATGGGAGCTACCATGCCTAAATAAATAAATATTGGTGGACATTCCACACAGCACTATCGCGGCCCAAACTAAGCCAAAGCTTGTGATATGGGAACCAGATAGCTGATATACTACTTATATACTTTTTATTTTGTAAATACATACTTATAATATTATATAACACCCAGACAGAGAACAAACATATATGTTCATCACACAAATGCCTGTGGATCAACGTTGTTTTTTATTATTATTACTAACAAAAAAAGTTTGTGATATTTAAACCAGACTAATTTATATAAGAGAATAGAAAGACTTTACATTGGCTTATCTAACAACATAGCACCATTAATAAATAAGTCGGCGCAAACAAAATCCCTAAAAATGTGTCGCAAAAATTAAAATGCCTAATTCAAAATTAATTTCTGATGAAGACTGGAAATTAATTTCAAAAGTTTTAATTCAAACGTGATTTGGAAATTTGTTGATTGTTCTAAAATTATGAGAAGCCCGATAAAAACACCCCAAAGTTAATTTGTTTCGACGTCAAACTTTTCTATTAGCATTTTATTTTAGCCAATTGTTTTGTTAACATTTCTGCTTGGTTTGTTTTTTTAAGCTAAAATATTTTTTAAGAGTTCCTTTATGCCAAAGAAAATTACAATTTAAGCCTTTTCAATATGTAAACGTTTACTAATTTAAATTTGAGGCTTTCGTTGCTTTATTAGTATAATAGTACATAATAATTTTAAGAATAGTAGAGCTCTTTATGTAGGGCTCGTCTCGGGCAGTACTACCACTACGCCTTTTTCTTCCGCCAAGCAGCGTTGCTGTGTTTCGGTTTGAAGAGTATGGTTGCCGGTGTAATTAGAGGCACATGAGGTTTAAAATCTGTATGCCTCAAGTTGATGGACGCAGGGCAATGCATCTTAGTGCACGTTCCTATCGTGCGTGACTTACGAGGCAATGCTTTGTTATAGGTGATGGTTACCACTTAACATCAGGGGGCCATCTGCTTGTTCCATCACCTAGTTGTAAAAAAATACAATAGTTTATACATATTCCCCGCCCGCACCAAGCGCTTTGCTTCAACATTTATCATGCGTACGGCCAAAGAATGGAATTCCTTACACATCTTCACTTAACATCAGGTGAGATTGCGGTCAAACGTTTAACCTATAAGTTGTAAAAAAAAACGTAATACATAATTACATAAAATATAGGTACTTGTTGTACCTACACATATCAGGTTGAAAACAAGACACGGGATTAAACGAATATGTTCTAGGAAAAATTTTCCATTAAAATCTGCAAATTAATGTTTTAACAAATTTCAACCTAAATAGATACTGATCCATATTCCGATAATTTTAAAAATCCACGTTCATTATATACCGGTGAAAATCAAATGATAATTACAAAAAAATACGATAGTTTGTCTTATCGCGTAGAACGATTACTTCCAGACAACCTTTGAATTTGAGATAGATGGAGATCCCACGTTGTGTCGACTCCATCTTGTGATAAGGGAAGGTAGATGATGTATGAATGGTGAAGCCACGATTTTGAGCCTTATGTAAAAGAGTTTAAGAAACTAAGTAGATACGAGAAGGCAGCGCTCCGTAATAAATTGTTTGTTGTATAAAATGGCCTCTTTGTGTCGGGCGGAGCGCTCCAATGAATACTTTATGAGTGTGGCGAAACCTTCACTTACCTGTACTGAACCCTCAAATTAGTGAGACGCTCTTCTAATACTGATAGCTTTAATAACACTGAGTAGGGAGGGTTCATAATCGTTTTTCGAATTAAATTGGGGAGGTCCTCCTTCTTCAGGCTGATGATGGTGTGGGAAGTTATATTTTTTTACCTTTAACAAGTAGCCACACAAGCCTATCACAAAATCAAAACGAACCTTTATATTTATTTATTTTATTTAATCTAACTGTGATGCTTTTTCAGAGTCAGTCAGATCAGAGTCACTTACCATAAAATTAGTTAATAAAATGAAAGCGGATGGTTTAGATCAGAGTCGGACGACGGATCCCTAAAAACGAAAGCGAAGCTTGGCATGCAATATTTATCCGCTCTCAGAACTATGCAATATTGAAATTCCATCTCATAATAAAGTACCGTATTACTAAAATACTCTTATTTTATTTGATATTATTCAATTCTATGCTCAGACAACGTGACCAACGTACCAAAATGCTACGGAATTAAGTAAAACATTTTGTACCTACCAGGTTCTAAGACTTGGTACCATAGAACTAGTTTAGATTACTTTAATAAATAATACTTGAACATTACATTTTCTACTTTTTCGGGGCCACTGACAACCAGCCCCATACAAGCCACTGAGCGATGGCAAATATGGTAAATGATAATTGGAAGACTATTATTCATCACTTAAATGATATTTATATATTATTATGTGTATGTATATTTATAACGTAATATATATCCCTCCCTGAGCTATGATAGCAGCAAATAAGGCCTCTGAAGGAGCACGTGACAAAGCTGCGCAGAATGCATTTCTTAAGAGTTTTGTCCTCGCAGCGCACGTGGTCCGTTAGTCAGGGGTGAAATTGGTCACCGCCGGGTATACATACCATTAGAACTTCTCGACATTAAATAATTAATTAAAACGTTGAAGAATGAATGCAGGATGCATCTTGTTTTTCTCCAAGAACAAACATCAAGCTCGAGAATATGATCAGTTCATTCACTTTTTGAACAAACTTTTGCAAATTGGATTTCATTGCCAAGTGAAAGCTCCATCTGCGAGTAAAATGTAAAATAATGTTGTTGAAAGTTTCAGCGCACGACGACGCGACGCGACGCGCGACGTAGTGAAATATAAGCATTTGAACAAGTGATTATGTGAATACTAATAGCTATAATAGCATTTTAATAGAACTTATTCGAAAGTCTTTGCCACTTCTGAGTCACGTCTTTCTTAAAAGATGTAAATAAAATAGGCTTACGACTAGGCGATGGACTCAGCTTTTGGTAAGTCTTTGGAAATAATTTTATTTTTGTGAAAGGATCTTTAGGTACGAGTAGGTAAGGGTCTTAATCGTTCATTGAAAAAAAATGTATTAGGAAGGCCTATGTACAAGACTGGACTTCTACAGACCTAGGTATGTGAGGAACCATCAAACATCCTAATCCTAAGTCATGACAATACGTGCAAAGATCAAAAATAATAACGTCACAATAAAACATACTTAGCCTGGAAGTATTCAGCATACCAGAGTAACTAGGCTGATCCTATTTCATGGAATGAATCCTGTCAAAAATCCAGAGCAAACTTTGAACAGTTGCAATTCTATCCTGTCGCTAATGGACTTGAAATTAGACAGTCCACGCAAAATTGATGATTCTGTCGGAAACGTAAAAGTACGTAAAAGTTTTTTCTGTCATTCTCTATTAATAAGGACTTAAATCCAGTTCAGTGAGCAGGTTAATGTACCGAGTACGCTATTTCAGGATACCGCAAAAACTTCAAACACAAAAACGGTAACATAAACAGTGGTGTTTTTGTTTATGTTTATGTTGAGGGGAAGCGGATGTTGGCTGGCATGTTATTGAGTCTGTGGTGATAGAATATACATTAAAATAAGTAAATATATAAGGAGGCTGTGCCCAGCAGTAGACTTTAGATTAATAATTATAATCTTCTTCTTGTCGTGGCACCAGTTCTTTCGAAACAGTGTGCAGAAATAAATAAAAAAATATTGGTGGACTTCTCACACAGCACTATCTGAACTAAACCAAAGCTTGTAATATAGGCACCAGGTAGCTGATATAATACATACATATTTTTTTTGTAAATATATACTTAAAATATGTAATAACACCCAGACAGTGAAAGGATTTTAATTTAAGTGCGACTCAAAGAAGCCCTTTCGAATATAATTATAATAAGATTGGTGGAATAACTGCGTTATATAGCTCCAAACAAACCAATATGTTTACTATAAAAACCAGCCACTTCACGAATGTACAGTCGGCTACACATCAGGCTACACACCCTTGGTACCCATAACTACACTACATACGAAATAGAGAGAGGTATAAAAAGAACGGCGTGACATGCTGTAGCTAGAACTGTAGCTGAGCTGAGACGAACGAAATAACAACAACATATCGCACCCTCTCGCACAATTTACAGATTTCGAAGTCCGAACAGAGTAGTATGATGCGTAGCTGTTTACAACCTTAACTCATAGGTACAGGCACAACTTTGTGTCGACCAACAGACAGTTTTCAATTTCTTCGATAATAAAATTTCACGTTTCATTCGAGTAAAATTGCTTTTCTCAGAAGTACAAGAGCGCAAAGAAGATTGGAAAGGTCAATTTCAATGGAAGCGGCCCAAAACATGCGTTTTCATTATCATCCAATGTTTCCCAAGCCTTGACGCTGTTTGTGAAAGGGTCGTAAATAGATATTTGAAAAAATACATATTAGACTAGTCGAATCAGTTTTCCATATAAAATAAGACAAGCCATTTCCTTTTGAGTAGTTATTTAAACGTTCACATCGTGCGTGATTTACGAGCCACTGCTTTGTTATAGGTTATATTTACCACTTCAAGTGTATAGAAAATAAAAATATACGTCAAAAGATAATCAGTGCTTTTGCCAACTCTTACCAATCGGTAATGAAAAAAACGGTGACAGCGCTTTGAGCAATTTTTCAACTAAAGCAACGTTTATCCATAAGGACAATACTGAAAAGAATCACATTTACTCAACAACATAATTGAATTCTTGACAACTGTATGTGGTTTAAGTATAGCGGTAATTCCATCACCGGCACATGTTTATGAATTGTCAGCTTATTACAGCGACGAGCTTCAGGTATTTTGGCCTTTGGGTCTTCGTAGCCAATGAAATCAGTGTGCTGCAAGATTGAAGTGCGCTGTAAGCTCTCATGCCCAACATTTTTAGTAAAAACTCTCAATGCGCAGCATTCGGCGTGGATGGCTCTCAGATTTGGCGGCGTACGGAGCGCCTAATTATGGCCAGAGGGGGGCGGGAGGGGTAATGTGTGTATCACGGCGCCTCTCCTGACCTGCTTGCGTGTATTTACGTAGACGACTGTTCCTGGAGGGTTTATGAAGCTACTAACTCCCCACGGCTTCACCCGCCTAATTTTGCTAACATTTGTACGGACAACGAATTGACGTAACTCCACTAGTGTTTCACAAATGGTTTGAAAATAAATGAATATGGATATGAATTCATATTGAATGCGTTTTGCCTACATTGGGTTCGATCAAACCCTAAAAAATACTGGGAACAGGGTAGAAACCTGTTCCCAGTATTTTTTCGGGATAAATTGCTAACCCGAGTTACAAACTATATTTTATTCAAAGTTTCATAAAAATTCGTTTACTAGTTAGGGCGTAATAAAACCACAAACATCCTAACATCGCATTTATACATTAGCAGGATAGTAAGAAGGTTATACCTAGGGAAATTAAATAAAGTAATATGCCATAAATACTCGTATAACTTAATATGTGTCAGGCTCGTGAAAGTTTAAAAATTCCTATAGGCTTTACCGAAATAATCGCAGATGAAAATAACTTCCATTAAGCCCTGACCGCTTTGGGCCACGCGTCGATTCCGAATATCGATGCACTTACGAACGTCCCACGGGAACCGACCCGCAACCAGACGTCAAATTAAGTATATGAGCTGACACTGAATTCCATACTATAATAATAAATTCTTAACATAAACTAACATGCTCTTATAACATTTCACAAGTGGAAAAAAATAACCCCTGTCACTGTTTGAACCATCTGTAACCCATTAAGAGATCGCAATAGTTTAAATACAGAATTTCTTTCGGCAGATATTTATAGAAAATATAAAAAAAATGATAATTTTTGTTTATTTCCAAGAATTACAGAGCCCGCTTAGCTCAGCAGCGTCGTGGCGTGTTTTGTTCTTTAATTGTCATGAACAATGACTGTGCAAGAAGCATCTAATCCTAGAGTCACCTAGCTTTAAGACGTTTCAAAGTAATCCTTGTGTTTTTATTACATAAAAACCCTTTTGACTTTGAAGAAGAGCGCGATGTTCTCGCGCCGGCAAGTGACGTCGTGTGAAACCGCCCGTGTTCTCGTTTTCTCGGTAGTGTAACTAACTCTGAGCGTTTGCCTACCGCCGCCTTCGCCGATCAAGATGACAGCGCCGAAGTAACTACACATACAATTACTACTAGCTGCCGCTCGCATATTAGTAGTGATTGCTAACATTAATATTGGTGTCTTTTTTTTATTGGGTTCGTTCAAATTTTTTACCCTATTCCCTTTAAATTTAAGCGTAAAAATGTAGCCTATTCATTCAGTTTGTGAACTTTTCATCCCAATCGGTGCTGTGGTTGAGATGTGACTGCGCCTAGCGCCGTCAGCCGCCGCCGAAGTATCGAGTAATTTGATAGTGAGATCGAGACTTTGTTATAAGCACATGAATATAGGTAAAACAAAATACTTTGGATCTTAATTTGACTGCGCCGTTTACTTTTTGTTTTGTATATCAACAAACTGAAGCTCTGAGATCGGTCGCGGTGGACACCCGTCACCGTCACGTCATCTCGAACTCGGACGAAATAATCTCTTTCTTGACATCCCGGTGTCAGCGGCGATGGACAAACACTCTAACAGCACAGATTACGGTGTGAACGGTACTGTTGACCGGCACAGCGCCAGCGTGGCGGATGCATGTAACGAGAGGCGCGCTCGACCCTCTCAGCAAAATACTGAAAGTAGAATGCAAAATCTGTTGCATTTATAATCAATACAGCCTTCTTATTATTTGCAAAAGTATAAATACGCGTTGCCTACCAAAGATATAGTCATTTAGTCTCATTTACTCAGCATAACTTTTGCAGTCCCCTTCAGACTTAAGCACTATATTGCTTGTACGTGCACTACTGCACTGGACTAAGGTACACTGTGAACTCTTAGCTGCTGTTTAGTAGTAAGTGCCTACCTAGTATAAGGTGGCCGATGGCTACAATGAATTCTGTGTAAAAGCTGAAACAAATAGTGTTGATTTGTTTGCTCGTGCTTGGAGGTAGAAAATCTAGTACTCACACTACAGTCTAACAACGCTAGCTTGGCTGGCAGATAGACGTCCGCCAACTCAAAAAGCATGGCTAAAAAAGTGGGTTCCAGACAGGTATTGGTTATACAAAACGAAACGAGCTTTTGTCGAAATTCAATTTGGCTGCCGATATCAAGTAACCTCTGAAAAGGTTTTGCAAAAACCTCATACATTTTATTTTATTCTACTTCACGAGCATTCTACATCCCGACTTGAATTCGGGCGTCTCTGACGCGCCTTCAGCTTAGTATCTAATAACACTCGTATTTTAAGTCGTTCCTCAGAAGAAATACAAGCTCACTCAGATTTTGCTCATCAAAATGCCTCACGTTTTTAATATCTATAAACAATCCTCACATTTCGCGGTCCCTTTTTCAAGAGATATTTAATTTATTAAGCAGATGGCCCACCTGATGTTGAGTGGTTAGTTATAACAATTGCATTGCCTCACTGAGGAGGTCTACTGAGGGCTTACCCTATATGGCATTTAACTGCAAAGCAAAACTTGGGATTTCTCGGAATGCTTACGTGGATCCGTTAATAAGAATATTTATCTGTAGCCTAAGGGATTTCTATAGATATATAAACATTTTTAAATATTGAATATTGATGGAAAGAGGCATCATTGTCACATTGAATTTATTCATCGCGGGGTTTAAGTCCGTGTTTGCGAGTGACGCTGAATAATGTACGCATCCTACGTGAAATTATAAAGAGCATTTTAAAATCACTCGTGACAAGTATAAAGCGATGTGCTAATCGAGTGTTTATGGTAAAAAATACAAGAATACGAAATTAAAGTATTACTTTCATAAATACAAAGTTGAAAATCTAATAGGCTTGTAAGATATAAAAGTAATGATTTCGCAAGAAAATAATGATTGAAGAACATTTCACGGCAAATTAGTTCGCGGAATCGGTTTCATTCAACGAAATTATTCAAAAAATGAAACACTAAAAGCCCCTCTGCAAAATAAAAAGCTCCTTATTCTTTATTCTCTCAAAATAAATAGACAAATCTCCATTGTAATTCGTCGCGCATCGCAACAATCGATTACGTTTTATCTTCGTTCATTGTTCAGCTTAGGTGACAAAAACAATAGAAAGATTTTAATTTCCTGCCGGGCCTCGTAAAATATTATTTTAATCCGGCATAGCGCTGTTGCTGAATATTCAATGAATGAGGCGGCCATATTTTATTTGTGAGTTTTTATGCAAAAACACAGGGTGGCTCGGCCGCGCGGTGCGCCTCGCTGCCGATGGATTTCAAGGTATTTTGCAAGAAGATGTGGGCATGTGCCAAACGGACGTGCCTCTGACTTCCTAAATCTAAACTTAATAATGAATAATGAATACTCTCGAGACAGCCTCAAGAACGAGCACTAAGGGCCACAACATCGCTTTTACAGCGATCAGTGATTATCCTGGCTAGATATTACAGTCGTTAGCTTATTTTGTACAAGAAAGTTTTGTTTTTATTTTGTCTGATTTTGCAAACTTATTTTGACTCAACTGTGAGAAAATCAAGTATAACGCCCAAATTCAAAGGAATTGTAAAAGTCTATTTATTCGCCATCATTTCTTTTTTAGCAAAAATGTTATTGAATCAACCCGTCGCCGGGCGTGTGGCACATCAGGCCCGCTCAGTCGGCCGTGCACCGCCGCGCCGCCGCCTCACTCGGCTCACTCGGCTCATTTCCCCACGTTACGCTCAGCGATGGCATTCTCTTGCAAAAGGAACATTTCCCCTTCCCCTGCAGTTTTCATTAATACTACTAGGAAACAAGCAAACGATTCACCTTTTGGTCTGGTTGATAATAAATAAATATTGCCTGATACAGCCAACTTATGCTTGTAAACCACATAGCTGATAGAATATGTGGTTGTTAAGTGATTGTCTTAACCAATGCATATGGACTTGCAATAACAGAGTCACTAACGCATTGTCGACCTAAGACAGTAATTAGTCTCACTAGCACAGTAATTTAACTTGCCACAGTGCAATTCAGACTTAAATACAGTAATATGGTTTTGCGTACGTACGGTACTGTGGATCTAGGCTATCGAGACGTCCTGCATAAAGTCGTAAATTGTCTACCGTTCAGCCAAACGGTTATCATCGCGTTTACCTAGATTTGCGCCTCGAACTGCCCGTACACGTGTGCCACAAGAGGAATTCTGAATACCAAAACTGACCTCACTGGGCAGTGAGACCGGCGCTCACCTACGCCTCTGCTAGCGCAGCATCGAACAAAACTAGCCGTCTCAGTAATGGTAATAGCACTGTTTGGATTGAAACCAGGCTGATTGAACAGTCTTTATTTGTTTACGCTTTACCGTCAGCCGAGCTAGTTTAGTAAATTGGTGTTATTTTTGCAACAGTTTTTGTGAATCATTTTGAATTTGTTACAAACGTTTCGACGCCTCGAGTTCAACTCGAGTTTATGTTAATTTGCGCCTTACTTGTGCATTACGCCACCAGTTTACTGGTTTTTTTTTTAAATAGAGTTTTTATAATAAACAAAATTAAAAAGAAACTCAGCCTGGGAGGTGGTGTGACAAAGGAAAAATCAGTAAACTACAATATATATCTTAATTAATACTTTAACGAAGCGTAGAACGCCTCGATGGACCGACACGAAGAATGCGGGAAGTCAGTGGATAGAAATGGCACAAAATCGTTCTTCCTGGTTTATAGCACTTATATCTAGTAGTAGAAGTCCACTAACTGTATCAATCTTTTAAACGTAAAAATTACAGATATGTATCCGTTAATGAATACTTGTTAAGATGTTAGTAACAGAACAAGAAATCGTTATAACTCAAGTCCCGTACAAATCGTGGCAATATACATCAAATTACACAAGTTGGATAGGCGCAAACTTTGAAACTGACAAATCGAGAGACGCACACCAATTTACTGCTAAGATTATCGGCGCAATAACTCGAGCTGAGATTCTTTACAAAAAGTTAAATCAAAAACGTGAGGAGGCGACAAACAAGAACCAATGGCAGGGGTAAGAGGGGGCTGGGGGTGGAGGGGGGGTGGAAAGTAGAAAAAGTGTCCGTGGAAGGATTTATGGCGTCCGCAGCGAGAGTCGCGCGAGCGTGCCAACATCTGGGGTCAGACGGACCACGGCTATTGTACGTGCACTAACAGACATTTTAATTAGGAGATTTAGTTCACAAACTGTCTTACTTCAGTAGGTTAAACAAAGAAAAATACTTGAACTCCTAGGCACAGTATATTCCCTCAGATCTGTAAGTACCAAGTACCAAGTTAAGATTGGTCGTCCGGGGAATTACTACCACCACGCCTGTTTCTGCCGTCAAGCAGCGTTGCTGAGGTTCAGTGGCGGTCAGTGGTGGCCAGATGAGGCTTAACATCTGTATGCCTCAAGTTGATGGACGCAGGGCAGTGCATCGTAGGGCACGTACCTATCGTGCGTGACTTACGAGGTAATGCTTTGTTATAGGTGATGGTTACCACTTAACATCAGGTGGGCCATCTGCTTATTCCATCAGCTAGTTGTGTAAAAAAAATATACCTAATGGTGTCATCACGATGTTTTCCTTCACCGATTGACACTTACATTATAATTTTTTTAGTGCATGACCGATTTCAAACCCATACGATCAGACAGCCGGGTCACTCCCACTATATCAACGCTGACCACAGCCGTGAATCAATTATATTTCTATTTTCATTCAGCGTGTACACTACTGTACACTGTACCGCCAGTGTCTTGGTGACGCTTCCGATTGGCACTTTTGGATCAGTTTAGCTATCTCTGGACCGTTGGGAACGGTCCATGCTAAACTGTTTCATGTGTATTATGTACATTTTCTAAATACGTATATTCATTGTAGTTTGCTTTGTTAATATTTGTCAATTTTACTATTTATTATGTAGTTAAGGAACCGGTGGTCTAGTGGGAGTGACCACGCCTTCCGATCGTAAGGTCGCAGGTTCGAATCCGGTCGTGCACCAAGGTATTTTTTCTATCGAAAAATTTATGTGCGCAATGCCAGTGCTCTTAAACGGTGAACGAAAACATCGTGAGGAAACCAATTAGTACTCTAACAGCGGCGATGGACTTGCAACCTGTCACGTATGGAATACCAACTACTGCAAAATGTGGGTATGTGCCAAATTTAATGTTTGGACGTACCTCTGACTACCCCCCTTAGACATCCCCAAAAGAATCTGGAGTTAGTACTTGGTACTAAGAGATCTGAGGGGATATCTACCGTGCCTGGGGATTAAAGTCGTGAAGCTGTTTCAGTTTCAGTTATGTAGTTAAATGTTTGTTATGTAAAAAAGACAAATAATTTCAACTTCTTTTTAAAAAATTATATTTGTAAAAACCTTTTGGCTTTTATTCGTCGACTTTACTGGCGTGCACATTGAGATGTATAAATTAATGTTTTAACTGAGCTGAGGATTACTTTCATTGCCAACGGGATATTTAAAATATAAAATATCTCGTTGGTAATTATGAAAAAAGCTATATGAAACTACGTATTCTTTGTAATTTTAATTTTTAAATAATAATAAATATTCATGAAATTTTTTACACAAAGGATATTTAAAAACAATTTTTAAACAACATTGTAAGGTAGATTATGAGCACTAATGTTTGTAGCGTACCTAATCATCATCTTCCTGCCTTTCTTATCCCACGCTGCATGCGTCTTATTAACCCTTAAAATTTCACCTACCCATTAGGATAGGCAGGCTTAGTGACATGTAAAGTATAGGATAGGCAGGCTTAGTGACATGTAAAGACATGTACTTGTTTAAACAAATCACTGAGTCATTCTAAACGAATGAAATATCCATATGAATAACTGGCGGCAATCGGTAGGTATTCTAATTAGGAAATTTTTCTCCAATGGTGGCGACTGAGAACATTTTTCTTGATTGCCGCCAGTGGGGGCAAAGCTGGTGGCAATTGAGAATATAAAATTCTTAATTGCCACCAGTGATCTAAAGCTGGTGGCAAATGAGAATTTAAAATTCTCGATCTCCACCACCTGGTGGCAACTGGGATTTTATTTCTCAATTGCCACCAGTGGGGGCGGAGATGGTGGTGGCAACTGGGAATAGACGGCTGCATGGGGTCGGCACAACAGGTTCTCTTCTTCCACTCTCCTCTATCATTCGTCATCTCGGTGCTCACTCCTTTCTTACACATATCATCTTTCAGTCTTAAGAATTCAGTATATTTATAGCAATATAATGTATGTATGTAGATGTAACATTGTCAGGACTCATGACTAACGGCCGGTTTCTGAAAGCTCGATCAAAACCAATCGGATGTCAAGTAGTGACTTGACATCCGACATCAGATAGAGATAGCAAGTGTGCTATCTCTATCTAATTTGAAATAAAAGCTGAAATGGCGAGTGATTTGACAGCTTCTTCTTTTCGTGTCAAGACACACTCAAACTTTCCTAGACCAATATGCTGCCACCTCTATGGCCCTATCCGTTGCCTCGCTTAAGTCCTCCCAAGTGCAGGTGGTCGTGCACAGCGGACAAGAAAGCAGGTGTGGCATGTCTTGTATGGGGGCTCCGCAATTGCATGATACTCTGGTTGGGTCAATTGGGATTTGACAGCTGATTACGTTTGATCGAGCTTTCAGAAACCAGCCGTAAGTATTTGATGATTCATTACATAATGTACCCAGTAAGGGTGTTGCAATAGAGAGAAGCGGACCGAAATCATGCAAATGTTATAAAAGTTAAAGACATGCATCGTTAATATAGTTTACCAGGTAGGTAAACTATGTTAACGATGCATGGAAGTCACATTGTAAATTAATTATTTCTATTTTTGTTATTCAGTTATTAAAGTATTCGTCTAGTGTATAGTAAGTCATTTCACACAGTCCAACAACCTTTCCTTTGGCCTGCCTCTCCTTCTAAAACCATTCACATCCATATCTAATAACAACCTTCTCGTAATATGACTTTCTTCCCCCCTCATGACATGCCCATACCACGATAACCTATTGCTCCTCAACTTATCCGTCACAGGCGATACTTTCAAACTACCTCTAATATACTCATTCCTTATTTTATCCATCCTTGTCACTTCACACATCCATCTCAACATTCGCATTTCTGCTGCATGCACTCTTCTCTCATCCGTCCCTTTGGTTGCCCAACACTCAGATCCATACAGCACGACAGGTCTTATGATCGTCTTGTAAACTTTCCCCTAAAGTTTAAGGCGCATTGTTCCTGAGACCTGTCGCCATTTCATCCATCCCGCATTTATTCTTTTTTTTCACGGAATGAATGAACCGAGGTACCGAAAGTCAGAGCAGACTGGTTGAGACACACCGTCTAAGGCAATAGAGGTCAAACTGGAGGGACCACCAAAGTGACAGAACAAGTGTTCGGTTTTTGTCCGACACTCTCTAATTTCTCCTGCCATATTGTTTGTAGCGTAATCAATAGACCAAATTGGATAAAACTCGACATTAATATAGTTTGTAGCCTGGATTATGTATAAGCTGCTCTATATCACAATACAACAATAAACCGAATCTATTTATCATCGAACTACGCAAATCTTTTACTTTTGAAAGTATATTAATCAGTATCAACCTATGTATTACACTAATTACCAGAACTCATATTTTTCGAACAACTATCTGATGGAACATGCAGATGTCCCACCTGATGTTAAGTGGTAACCATCACCAATAACAAAGCATTGCCTCGCATGTCATGCCGATAAGAACGTGCCCTACGATGCACTGCCCTGCGTCTATCAACTTTAGGCATACAGATTTTATGCCTCATGTGCCTGTAATTACACCGGCCACCACACTCTTCAAGCCGAAACACAGCAACGCTGCTTGGCGGCAGAAAAAGGCGTGATGGTAATACTTCCCCGGACGAACTTATACACAAAGAGCTCTACTACTCTTAAAAAAAAGCTACTACTAGTAGACAAGATACTGTGGTAAATTTAAAATCTTCTTAAGTAATTGATTATAATTCTAAAAACATTATTCAGACTTTGAAGCCTACGCGTGTGTGCGACTAGTTAAGTAAGCCTCTACGGGCAAAGGTCTTAAGATACGCCTACTCTTGGCTTTTGTTACTTTACTGTGCAACGTTTAAGGTAAAGAAACCACAGATATCTTACCCAGTGATAATCAGCTAACCTAAAAATATTATACAACGTGTTGATGAAGTTATGTAGGGAAACAAAGAGCGTGTATTTAGACCAAGCACTGGAATACTTTGACGTGTGCAACGGTTGAATACATCGTTTTCGAAATTCCCATAGAAAAGTAAAATTAATATTTTCTCAGAAATTTGCAACAGCCCTGTCTGTGTACGTGTCAAGGTCACACGCACGCGCGATTCTATCTAGGAAAGAGAAAAACAACGATAACCTACGAGATAATTTGAAATACTTACCTTTCGGTAGGTAGGTAGGTACGCCGCCAATCCCCTGACACGATATTTTTACTGGTTCCTATGGATTTTGTCATTATTTACTGGCTATAATAACACTGGATAAAACTGGATTTTGGTAAGTTTACGAGATTTCGCACTACACAGGCTTCAAACTTCACACTAAACCATTACCTCGTAGGCACTGCTCATACACACACTGACTGACGACGGCTATTTACATAACAATCACCATTTTATCACGTTTGATGACATTTTCTCAACAAAACAATGTACAACAACGCATGTAAACACAAACAGGGTGACCATCTCAAAAGTGGCGGTTCTACCACACACCTGCCAAAAAATCTGTCAAAATCTACCAAGCTTGACGATAAAAATACCAAAAATATGACTTCATACCATCTTCTTCGTGGCTACGGAATAAATTAAATACCTACATTACATTCAGTTACTATCTTTTGATCGTTTGTAACGGTTTGCAGTTATCTAAAACGAGATAGAAGTTGTTTAGAAACCAAATCAATAAAGGTAAAAAAAAAAGAAGTTTCCAGTTCGGTAAAAAATAAATAAATTATAAATTTATGGTAACACTGATCGGCGGCCGTCGGCCGTCCTGATTGGATATGCGTTTTTAAATGCAACCAATGACAGACAGGTTAGTCAAAGATTAAATAGGACAGACTAGACACTTCCCAAAATTGCAGTTGAATAATTTTGTCGTGTCAATGAACCATGGTGGTAAAGTAACATGTTACAATTTAAAGAACTATGAATATCATAAACATTGGTTTACGACATCTAGTAATTAAACAAAAATAAATATTCTATTAAATATTGAGTACGTAGCCACGTAGGTACCTAGTTACTGAATAGGTATTAGTACCAAAGATCTCAGAGAATATTTACCGTGACTAGGGATTACAGTCGCGAAAATATTTCTTTTACATACCAAGATCTTTAAAAACAGCAACATCATTATTAGGTAGGCACATTACTAGGTAATTGGTGGCAGTTCTGTTACCTATTTTATCTAAGGTTAACAACTAGAGGTCAAAGAACAGCTGTAAATAGGGCTGCCTCATGATGCGTTTAGATTCATTTTAGATAAAAGTTTAAGAGGCATTTCATGAATGAAAAACTTTGAAATTTTAAAAGTCGTAGAACAAAAGTTGTTCGTTATGACCGGTAGAATATCCTGCTTTCGGATCCCTACAATTCTTAATAAACACGTTGTATATAGCTATTTTATATCCCCATCTATTCAACATTTTTAGGTAAAATACTTAACCAAGCATTGTTATAAGCAGATGTCTCAAGCATGTATGCAGATGCCTCAAGATCAGATGGCGCACATCAAGCACACGCTAATTCCATCAGTTTTGCTACCTCAGTAAATGTAACCCTTCCAACTATATTTATTCTTCTAACTCCTAAAGAGGAGACTCTCCTTTAACTGTTAGGATATTTAGATTGGCTTGCCTATATTGAAAACATGATCAATTCTGGGCAGTAGTGGCTGGTGGTTGCTAGGCAGGAGGGAGTCCCTGGCGACGCTGCCCAATCCACTCCGCTCAATTATGCACAGCACACACTTGCGAGACGTAACCTCGTTACGGGGGACGAACTGGCAGACACGGGAGTGTTTCTTTGTATTTTTAACCGATTTCAAAAAAATAAGAGTTTCTCAAATCATCTGTTACGTTTTTGTAGTACTCAGGTCTTTATTTTATGCCTGGTCTAGATATAAAGTGGACTTGTGCTGTTTTACATCCAAGTTTCATCTGAATCGATCCAGCCTTGAGTCACAAAGAGTCCTTTGATGAACTCTTTTACAATTAAAATTACTACTATTAGATACAACTTTTTGCTTAAAATTATTACTATTAAGTACAATTATTGTTTGACAATAAAGTCATATAATTTTAACATTAGTATGACGATGCTATTTATGATTTACCACAAAGGAAGCGGATACAATTCCATGACAGAAGAATTGTGTACTACGATTCCATGAGAGAAGTAAACACAATGCAGATACTACAGCATAAATGTCATTATGAAAATTAAACAAATGTTGCAAATAAACCGTAAAATTGATCAAAAAGATAATTTACTGTGCATTATCTGAATAAAATTCTGTTGCCAATGAATTGTAAATACAGATGTAAAAACGTTATGTAATCAGTTATTGTGCTGAAAATCCAATTACTTATCGTACGCGGCAAATACAGCGATATATTGAGCAATGAATCATGTTAATCCAGGTAACGGTACCATTTTTGATCTCTCGCAACATATTTTGATAATTTAATATTCAATTTACTGTTAAAATGTGCTTATCATTTTCAAAATTTCATGTTATGTTATTAATTTACCACCTAAAGCTAACGATGGTATAACATTTTATCTGATTGACCACCAACATCCAAAATATAATAAAATCTTGTTTCTTAAAGCTCTTCCAGTGCCGGTTCCTTCGTATAGGAAATATTTTATGTTTGTTGTTTGTTCAATAGTATAGTATTAGTTAAACGAAAAATTGTGTAGACTTACTAGTATTCAGAGTATTGATCTGGATCAGTTGAGCTATAATTTTATGTAACATGAGCTAAAATTGTTTTGCCCGAGCACTTGCGTCTGCACCTGTACCCTAAAGGCTGTACCTCGGGCCAAGCGGCAGGTAACTGCGCGCCTGATTCAATAACGTCCATCAATAATAAACAGGTTTCAATGACTTAGGGCGTCGTGGAATCAGGTCTAATCGCGCTAATTTTGAACGGAATTGCCAACATAAAACCGCTAACATTACCATAGACAAGTGCGGGAGACATTTTTTTTTTTTAAGAAATTGTATTGGGTCTCGTTTCTGAAATAAAGATACATTATATTATATTATAATTATTTCCTGTACAAAAACAGTTTCATACTAACATGTAAAGCTATTAGTTAAACAAGCATTTCGTAGTCAGAAATAGATTTAAAAGTCACAAACACAAATATTGTCCATTGTTTTAGTGATTTCGATAAAGCTTTTATGACAGTTCTATCGTAAGTTGTAATTTTTAGAGTGCCTTTCCATTAGAAGCAATAAATATTCTATCAAATATGAGTAAGCCTATCTTTCTAACCCAAAATAGGAGGTTACCGCTCGGATAATCTATTTTTAGATGTTGAAAAATACTAAAAAAGAAATTTAACATAGGTACTAGTTACAGGAGGGGCTTGAACTTCGATATACAACGTGTAAACGACTGTACGACATTAAATTAATACACGTGTAGTACTACTATCTAGTATTGATTTAAAAAAGGTTGTATTAACATTCATTCATAATTGAGATTTTTTTATTTTCAAACAAACTAAATATCAGAATAAGCATAAAATTATTGAACATTCTGTATAAACACACAAACAAAGCAACGTACGTTCATTCAATGCCGCGCCCCGCGCGCAGAAACCGCACATACATACCTACTACGACTAAACCTAAACTGTGCCGCGCGCCCGTGCCTAAAGGTGAACGCCCTTTCAGCGCGGGCGCGCAGCCGGCGGCGGCGTCTTTGATTCGCCGATATAGTAGAGCAACTTTAGCATGTAGGATATGCTCACGTTGTTGCATGTTGCACATACAAATGAATGCACTGAAGAGCTCCTTCAACTGTTCTAGAGTTTGTTTTGTATGCCTAGTTTCACAATTATCTTTCCCTTCATAATACAAGTTCTGCATTTTGATGACATTAACAAGACACACACACTCACACAAAAAGTCTATTTCGCGGTACCAAATCTAGACACTAGTCACGAGTAATAACACGAATTTACAATTTTCAAAATTAAATATGTCAAGGTCGCTACCAAGGCGATTGTTTACTAAATAATAATGTCTTTCACTGGCCACCGGGCGGCAGCGTGGCACATAGTGGGGCGCGCTACGTACCTATTTGTCTCTATCACACACGTAAGCGGAATGATATCTGTCCTTGTCGCACAGCGAAATTTTACAATGTGAGCGCACAAATATGTTTCTTATGCGGTCTAACGCGTATAAATATGATATCTCTGTCCTTTTTTTCGTTTGATTGATGAGTCACATGACTTCATGACCCCGGAAATTTGACCTCATCACCGGCGATTAGAGATACAGGTTGCATAGAAATTATTTATTGGAAAAGTATCGATATCTCGATAAATATTCAGGCTTTTTTGATAAAACCAACTCCTAAAATCTAAAAATGCAATTAGGAGTACGTGTTTCAATTTAATGTCGTACATGACTTTACACCTTGTATAACAACACCAGTTCGCTCAAATGCTCAAATGCAATGTACACCCATCTAGAGAAAATGCAGTTTTTTTTAATTGTTACAAAAATGTTTTAAAGATTGTTGTTCTCCCGTGTTCCTTAATAAATACGAAAGATTATGACGGCGTCATTTTACGATGGATAAATAGATGTTGTTTTTAAAATATAATACTTATTTTAATAAAATAAATAAGTTCGACCGTTCTGGCCACCGCCCCTCCCGCGTCCCTCAAGCAGCCACGATACCACTTTCGTCTTCATGGCGTTTATGTACATAAATATTTAATGTGACCGAATCGGTCGTTCTTACTCAAACTGTAATCATAATTAAAATTCACACCTAAATATAAATAGGACATGCGTTTATTTGTTCTTTATTGGGCTTTATTGTGTAGAATAACTGGAACATCGTCCTTTAAGAGTAGTAGAGCTCTTTGTGGAGGGCTCGCCCGGTTAAATACCTACTACCACCACGCCTTTTTCTGCCGCTTAGCAGCGTTGCTGTGTTTCGGTTTGAAGAGTGTGGTTGCCGGTGTAATTACAGGCACATGAGGCTTAACATCTGTATGCCTCAAGTTGATGAACGCAGGGCAGTGCATCGAGGGGCACGTTCCTATCGTGCGTTACTTTTGAGGCAATGCTTTGTTATAGGTGAAAGTTACTACTTAACATCAGGTGGGTCATCTACTTGTTCCATTACCTAGTTGTATAAAAAAAACACATCATCCCGAACAGCGGCGAACGTGCGTATCCGTCTTGTTCGTGAAAACAGCAAATATAGGCGCATATATTCACTTCACTTCGTCATATTCGGAAAACTAAGACGAACATGAATGGCGTTGTCAAGTGCCATCATAATGTACGGGAGGTTTGTGCTTGTAAGGAAATAACACCACGCAAACAAACACGAGCACTACACTTGTATTTATAATTTACTAGCTTCCGCGCGCGGCTTTGTTTGCATGGAACCTGGATAATAAACTATGTGTGTATTTAAGTCACGAAATATACCTATTCAAAGCCTCGTTCACATTGGTACACTCCGTGACATGATATAACAAACATTTCATCTATAATCTGTTCTATAACTACTGTACCTATCTATTGTTTCTTATTTTGTTCTTGTTTGCCTTATTATATTACTTTACCTACCTAATACTTCCATTTAATTTATCTGTTCGTGCTATATAATGTGTATATGTATTGTGTCGAAAATAAATGTATTTTCTTTCTTTCTATCATCCCCAAGAATCGAAAATTTTGTATTTATAATATTAGAATCGTTTTTTTGTATTTGACACATAAACACGGGTACAGCATGACATAACAAGAAAAAAACAACAAGAAGAAGAAATGGAAACAAAGTAGGTAGGTAAGGTTGGTGATAAGGTAAAGTACATATAAATAATAACTATTAGAAGTTACAGTTGCAATATTAAAAGTGATTTAATCTCGAGGGCTTCTCGGGAACAAGAAATTCCAATTTAATCTTCTTAAAAATAAGCTAAATAAAGCTTATGAAATAGTTACATAGTTATGGTACATTGCAGTGAGTAGGTATTATGTCAACAAAAGTTTGACTCCTAAAGGATCTTGAGTACCTTTATGGTAAAGGATATCTATCATGCCTGAAATTTACATGACTTAGTGCCTAACTAATTTCTTTACGATGCTCTACTACGCCTTTACTGGTTTACGTCAGATAATAGAATCAAATATTTTCTCTGTGACTGAATTTTAACCCACGATATCATCAGCAGTAAGAATCGCTATCGCTAGGCTACCTAGCCAAGTATCGATCCTCCGAGTAACTAGATCGAATATAACTAAAGAGCTAATCCCCGAACGCCATCCCTTCTCGAACATTTCAATCAGATAGTTCGCAAAGCGCGTGCTTCACATTCTTCCCCTCACTAAATTAAAGGCCTCACTTCACACAAGCACGCATCAGCATTGCGATCATACTCTTGTTATATCACAATTGGCATATAGTAGTAGTCTCCGGCGTCACGGAAGACCAACGTTGTAGCAGTGCATCAAACACTACTACAGCATAAAGCTGAGAGACGACCTATTTTGTTGTTCTAACCAATATTGTTCTTTATATTTCGCCCATGTTTTTATGACATTAAATAAACGTCTTTTGATTTGATTTTAGTGGAAATTAGAACCGCATAAAAGCAAAAACAAGAAGAAGAATCTACAGAGTAAAATATTTTCTCTCATACTTATTGACGACAGAGCTCTTACTTAGAAACATTGCTCAAAGTTAGCCCTGATACTGTTTGTAAGTACCAGTATCCAGCTCTTAGGTACTATGGGCAAGAGATAGCAATAGTTCGATTAAATACTCCACTGTGATTGTGTCCACTATAAACGGCCTTTATTTATGCTTGTTTTATTTGACAGATTTTATCTAAACAAGAACAATTATTATGAACAGGTATCAGATACGACACGATAAATCGTATTCCTAATTTAAACATGACATGTGAACGCGATATTTTCTGGTTCATGTCAAACAAGTTTGTATTAATTAAATCGTAAAGGCTGATGCGTGCTTGAGGCAGAGAGCAACCCTAATGTGGAATAACAAACACTGTGATGTGAATCGCTCGCATTCTCCACGGCATTATGTAAATCATTCTAAGCAAAGTTACTTACAAATTACCGAATCTTAGCGTCTCTGGAGCGGAGTAATTCGACGGAATTATGATTAAGTAAAGTAGCAACGAGAAGGGAGAATCCAGTCGCCTTAATGAACTTGACCTTAAATTAAACCGTTTTTTTCATATCATAGAAAAAAACCCTTGAGGATGTTGAGGGGTGAATTTTTTACGGAAATAATCATAATACTATTTTTTTTAATAGGGTAAAAAACGTCGCGTGATTACCCCTGAGAATCGCATGAACGAGATGTAATTAAATATTAATCATGTAGGTACATTGACCCAGGTGAGATGTTATAGTCTCTGTATCTTCAATCGAATACAGTTCAGTTAACATAATTATTATCAACAGTCTGAAAAAGTTTCAGGAAGAGCAATACTGAGCCCTCTTCATCCACCGACTTCCCGCGATTTTCACGATTTCGTCAGTCCATCGAGTAGGGGGGCGACCCGCGCTCCGTTTTCCAGTTCAACACTTTATTGCACATTTATGAAAAAACAAGTGCACAAAGCTTATTCTCATATTGTAGACCAAATTTTCTGAACTTTTAAATGCAGCTTTTCAAATGCATGTTATTTTAAGTCTGTGTGGGTCAGGTAAATGTTTTTCTTTCTTTCTTTTAATTTTAGAACTAACTTAACGTTTCAAAAAACGACCGAGCTGAAACATACTCATAATTATGCTTCTTCTAGAACGTATATAAACGAGCAAATGAACTAACCTCACAAAGCATAATAATGGCTAAACTTATACAAAGGTCGTATACATCTCGAACGAGACATCCGAACTAGATCATGGCATTGTGGGGTCGCTGCGATTGTAAATAGTATCAAACACAACTCGCTGACATTTATATCTTTGCAAACTTAGAGTTGTGGCTTTCTGTGGGAAAGTATGATACGAGATGAAAGTACCTGCTCAAACACAATATACAGTCGAAGTTTCGTGTGGAGCCAATCGCGCTAGGGCGAAATTTAAGTAAGAATTACGCGCACATTGTACGTTAGTACCAAAACAAAACCACAGGCTTAACTATTGCCTACATAGTTATGTAGTATGAATGGAGTTTACGTCACTAATCTTCTGGAACCGTACCGATCAAATTCTCAAATTCAGCTAAATTAATAAACAAACAAAATGCGCGAGTGCAAACTTTTCGCACTAATATATTTAATAAATAATAATAAATATTTTTGGACTATCCACACAGCACTATCTAGCCCCAAACTAAGCCAAAGCTTGTAAATCAGTTTCAATTGTGGAATTATCATTATGTAACTACTCGTATAAATATGGGTTATTTTGTTAAATAATGAATTATACATAGTGTTACTAAACTGAAAAAAAAAAGTCAACTTTCCACAAGAATTAATTCATTTCATTTTCCAGAATCATTGGAATTATCATTATGAACCCACTCGTATAAATGTGGGTTATTTTAATTTAATAATTATACATACTGAAAAAAATGAATTCAACTTTCCTCGGGAATAAATTCATTTCATTTTCCAGAATCATCGCTAACGAACCAATTCACCGAGAGCTCCTCAGAGCATTATAACAACGATTGACGTAGCGACGCTTCCAATCAATACGATCCAGTCTAACAACCGAAACAATAGACAACTTTCAATAAGGTAGCGTCAGTTCCCATTCGCAGTTATCCCCGGTAGTAATAAAAAAGTAAGAAAGGAGTATTAAAGCGCCAATCAGCATCAATTTGGAATGGCGAGAGCGTCACGCATGACGGCGATGGCACCGGGCGGGCGGCCTAATTTCTACCTACCATACAATACTTTTAGCAATACAAATTCTGTTGTCTATGAAATATTGCCGTAATATTTTGACCTTGTGTCAGTGAAGCTTCGAGTTCTCGGTTGGCCTCGTTTGGAAGTTGCTAGAAAAAGTTAGACAGAAAAGTGTTGGAAAAATTGTCTGCTTTGTTTTGACGACGTACCGCGAGCTAATATTTTTCGATTTTTACGGCAGGGTAAATCAGTTATTTATTTCGGGTCTAGTGATTGCTACCAACTTAGTGTGGGGCTAGAACTATTTATGTACTTATAGTTGGTCTGTTGGGTATTATTATTTGCTGATTGGCGCTTTGGTCGCGAGGAACTGGCGATAGATTCACCTAGTATATAAGACGTTTCAAAGTGATCCTTGTGATTGTACTGAATAAAGACCGTTTTGATTTTGATTTTGACTAAACACACCCAAATTGTCAAGTCTCTACAACCAGCTGCAGGTTGTGTGAGGTCTATATTTATGACAAAGATTCTTATAGTACAAGATAATCATAAATTGGCATGAGAAATCCGGCAGCTGTTTAATACATGCTTAGTGCTTACTTCGTAACCAGTTAAGCTGGATCGATTTAAGTTGGAAATGTGTATCTTTTAGGCGCTGTTAAGTTGGAGAAATTCATGACATTTAATTTAAAGTTTGATAAAATAGGTAAAGTTGACGTAATAACAGAAGGTTAGGTAATTAAATTACTCATTAATTGTTGCTTATTAAATTGACGAAAAAAATTAATTTAATTATGAAGCTTTAACGTTAAGAGATTATGACAAACAAACATGTGCATTCGGTACACTTCAAAAATGCGAGGGACGAATTCAATATACCATTCAATATGCAGGCAATATACCACCATGATACTGGACGAGATCAAGTATTCCGCTTTAATTTGTCAATCTTCTAGCGGTTCTTCGGTCTTCTATCTATGAAATAGTGTAAATAAATTTGAAACAAAATTAAATGAAAAATTTAAATCTATATATTATTTTATTAAGAGTACCGGTGGCCTAGTGGGAGTGACCCCGCCTTCCGATCGTAAGGTCGCAGGTTCGAATCCGGTAGTGCACCAATGGATTTTTCCTATCAAAAATGTATGTGCGCAATGCCATGCCAGTGCTCTTAAACGGCGAAGGAAAACATCGTAAGGAAACCAGTTAGTACTCTAACAGCGGCGATGGGCTTGCAACCGGTCACGTATGGAATACCAACAACTGCAAAATGTGGGTATGTGCCAAATTTAATGTTTGGACGTACCTCTGACTACCCCCTTTAGACATCCTCAAAAGAATCTGGAGTTAGTACTTGGTATTAAGAGATCTGAGGGGATATCTACCGTGCCTGGGAATCAAAGTCGTGAGACTGTTTCAGTTTCATATTTTATTAAAATGTCAACTACACTTGACATCTCAAAGACAATTCTTGCCGATGAATTTTCTGTTGACTCAAAGTAGTCATGTAAATAATTACTTGACGTGTAGTTAAAATTTGAGAGTACTTATTCCCCGATGTCCGCTAATCACGGAGACGTACGAAATCCTCCCGCGACCACAGCACTGTCACACGGCAATTCTCACAAGCACAGCACATTAAAACACAATTATAAAATAGGTCGAGGATACCCACATAATATCGCTCGAGCTGGTAGAATGCGGAGCACGTATTCTGTGTAAGTCCGGGCGGTATGGAACGCGCTCGCTGCAGGAGGGCTCACGTCGAGCGCCGGACGCGCACTGCCGGAGAGGTCGTACTCTACGCCCCTCTCCCCCCACCCTTACCCTCACGGGGGAGAGCCTGAAAATCCCTTTCAAACAAGAATTTCGTTACTCGTATTGAATTAAAAATTATCGCGGTGTTCTAATCGGAATTAGTTTATAACGTATCTTTTTATGAATAGCTTTTTATTATGTTAAGAACCGAGATAGCTTTGAGCTGTAAGATTAATTGCGGTTTTTCTTTGAGAAAAGTTTTCAGAGCGTAATTATAAATGGGAACATTAACTGCGGTGTGTTTACTGGAGCTGTTTGCTGCTTTTTACAGAAAAATAAAATATGCCATGACGGGAATCTCACGTTCTTGCGAAGTGTGTTCTATTTACTGAGAAAAGAGTAGTGGGTAATGAAAAGTGCGTGATTAAAACCATTAATAGCTTTTAAGAGGGTAGTTTACTTGAAGTAATGATTTTAGCGCTACGTTAATGAAGCAAGTACTAAATAAAAATAGAAAAAAGCAGGTATGAGATGAGATCTTCTGACGAAAAAATTCTTTACCATGAAGAAATGTGTATTTTAATCAAGCCTGACGAATTTTTAATTACAGAAGCGCCTCGGTAGTTCTGTAAAAATTCTAATCTAGATTCGAAAATCTAGAAGACACTATCCATAAATAAACGCTTAACTAATAGTTTCCACCCCGAGTCCTCCGAGGTGATACGAAGCTACGATGTAGTATGTCCAGAAAAGTGTTGCCAGCTGACACTAGTAAGCTGTGGCCAGTTTGCTGATAGCAGCAATCGTGACCTATTTTTAAACGACTTCAAAAAGGAGGAGGTCCTCAATTCCAATGAATGGTTTTTTTTTGTATGTTTGTTACACGATTTCTCGATTTATGCATTAACATAGATAATTCTGTTTTTAAAATTCATTCAGCGGTTTTTGAAAAAAATAACGAAGACTAAAAATATATAGAGGTACACAGATGACGTTTTGGTTTGGTGTTCCCTTGAGCAAAACTTTTGTTTTATGTTTTTCAGTGTATATAAGGTCGGGTTTTTTTTTTCAAAATAGGTTAAGTAGGTTATGTCAATATTCACAGAAGGCGATTGTTTTAATTGATTTAGATTTGTGTTGTTAAGTAATTGGTTCCTCACAATATTCATTATTTTAATGAATAAATAAAAAACTATTTAGCAATTAAAGAGTAATGCAAAATAGATTTAAAAACGACGATATTTGCAGGATAAAGGACATCTTATATAGTATTTAAAAAAATCCTTCATCCTGCGAATATCATCGTCGAACCTGAAAATACAGGGAACAACAGGTTCCAAGTAGATGGATCGATAGCTCGAGACATCTCTTCGTGGAATTACTAAGCCTTGAGACGAGCAGTTTTTTTAAGAAGTTTTACAGTCGTTTTTACCACGCATGAGTTAAACGAACATCCTTCTGCGATTTTCCCTTACAGTTTTGACATCCTGCAAAAGAAGCATTAAACTTTTCTGGTGTTGCAGTTATAAGCAACGGTGACCACTTCCCATCAGATGGCCGGTCTGCTCGCATGCCAGTTAAGGCCTACAAAATAGCTAGATCTGGCCAAAATGTGTAGCTGGTAACAGAATGAGGCAGATGGGGGGAATAAGGGGTGTGATGTCACTAGCGGCCGGCCTAGGACTCCTGGTCACTGCCTTCGCTTCCTTACTCACGTGAAGTACACGCTAATAATATTATAAGAGGGAAAACTTGTTCCTATCAACGTGATCGGTATAGAGGCGTAGCGTGATTTTATAAAACTTCGATCCAAACAATGAAATACCTTTTTTTAAGTTTGGCTTTTGTGTACTGAATTTCATGTAGATTTATTCTGTGTTTTTGTTCCAAATAAATATATTTTCTTGTGATATAAGAACACTTTGAAGACTGCAAATTTGTGATTGTAATTGACATAGATTCCTATTCACGTTCCTTCTAAAATGGATCGGAAAATGTTGCCTAGTCAGCGCAAGTGGGGCGGAAAAGCCGAAAGTCAAAGCTAGCTCTGCAAACAAAGTGGACGTGGTTGTGGAGCGTTGAAATTACAGCCCAATCCGCGTCCAATTACTAGTGTAATCACTGGCTGGTCAACAAAATCTGTTTACATCATTATTTGCTACGTTGTCCAATTTACTGTGACACATAGATACATAACTAATCCCTTGATTTTAACACGATTCTATCATACCTTATTAGTTTTTATACTTGCTCATTTTTAAAATCTCACTATGAAGTCATCGCAAGTGAAACCGATTAGTATGTATTCTAGCAGCAACGACGGGATTGCAACCTGTGATTTATTATATCAATCAAATTCTGAAAAAAGTTTAAAGTGCGTCTGACTACCCCACGTAGACAGCCAAGCGATCTGAAAATTCAATAATTACTATCATATTTTTCTTAATGAATGAGCATCATTCTGTTGCTGTTTAACTTTCAACCAAAGATAATGCTTATCCCTTCTTTGTCTTTACTCATTTTGGATCTAAAGGATATCAAGTGAATTACCTGTAGATAAATAGTCAAAGTTAAACGGTATTTATTTAATAAAATCACAAGGATCACTTTGAAACGTCATAAAACTATGTGACTCTAGGTGCCAGTTCCACGGGACTAAAGCCTAGAAGAACAGGCAACAATCTTACGGCTTGGTTCCTACCGTTCTTTTGTATGATCTTTGATAAAATGTACTATAATACAGTATTGAATCTCCAGGGTGGTACCAATTGTTTTGAAAAAAAAAGCGACAGTTTTTATCAAGCTGCGGGATACATTTTCGTTTAAATAATCACATAAAACACTTTAATTCCAACCGCCCAAACTTTGGTTGCTTAATACCACCGAAATTACACAACCAAACTTAAAATAACATCGAGAAAAACTATTAAAATTAACACGCTTTGTTGCTTCCCAAGATGACAAAAAACAAAACACTCAAATGTCTTGTGACCATCTTAGAGCACGAGGTATAAAAGTCATTTCACTTAGCACATTAGATGTCATTGCTTGGAATGTTATACAGGATTTGTCATTGCGCTGAACCCTTCACGTACTTGTGTAATAGGTACATGCATAGCTTTATACTGGAGATCCAACTAGCAATCACGACGAAATTACATTTCCAAGAAACAGCCAAGTGTAGGTAGGTACCTGCATCCTTCTGCAGCCTCACCGCATATTACTAATTTTCTTGTGAAATACCTACGTTTATTTAATTATTGCAAATATTCATTTATGTCGTAGTATGTTTTATGAATGAGAAATGATTTTAATGTTTTTATGAATAGATTTTTTTTCTATATTTTTATTTGAATCGGTTTATTAATTTAATATTTTTTTATAATAATTTTATAGTTTTTTTTTATAGGATTAAGTATTTGAGATTCAATACACAATGAACCCAGTAAGGGTGTTGCAATAGAAAAAAGCGGACTGATAATAAAATACATGGAAGTTAAAGACATGCATCATTTATATGTTTTGTAGCATTTTATACGCATCGTAGAATCAATATTAGTACATTCGTATGATATATTATTGGCCATTTACAAAAAACGCCATCTAGCCCGAAACTAAGCAAAATTGAAACTGAATGAGAACCAGATATTGATAGAATACTTTAGTACCTACTTTTTATGTAAATACTGCCTATAGCTAAGCTGCCTAGAGCTACTCGTACTAATTGAGCTGTTTCAAATAAATTACAGATTACTGAACAAAACAGTTTGCTATGAAGCTTTCAAAGTGAAAGTCAAAGGATCACTTTGAAACATCTAGATCTAGGTGAATCTAGGTGCCAGTTCCACGCAAACAAGCCTAGAAGAACAGGCAACAAACTTACGGCTTGGTTCCTGCCGTTTTTTTGTATGATTCTCGTTATAATATAATATATTTAAATATTGAAGGTCCAATGTAGTGGAACTATAAATTGTAATTTACATAATTTTTGCTTGATAGCTTAAGGCATCTTTTCATCCTTGTTTACTCTATAACTTTCGATCGGCATGTAATTTAAACTATTTAGTAGACCCATCGCAGGTTATCAAAGTTAAATATTCATTATAGAACGTGCTCGTAGTACATAAATACGATTGAGAAGAAATAATTTCGAAAGATCTTTAACAAATTAATTGAAATAAACGAGATTGGGATATTGAACAAGATAGAACGAAAGGATTATTGGAATTTTGATTAGAAAATGAATGGAGTAATTTACGAACGACTTATGTCTGCCTAGGCCTGGCGAAGCTGACGTGAAAGGCGTACATGTTTCTGAATGTACACGTGGGAGGAAACATCTACTTCACAACTTTTTTTATACTTTCTGTTTATGGGTTGAGCTTAAATGGCCCACCTGATGTTATGAGGTAACCATCATCTAATAATTAAGCAATGCCTCGCAAGTCACGTACAATATGGACGTGGATGACAATAAGGATGCACTGCCCTGCGTCCATCAACTTTTGGAATACCTCATTTGCCTGAAATTTCACCGGCAGCAATTAACTGCTTGGCGGCCGAAATACACATGGTGTTAGTACTTCCCCAAGCGAGCCCTTTACAAAGCTGCTATATATAATGTGTTAGGTACATCATAAACGTAAAGGGGGTTTATGACGACCAAGTTCTGCCACAAGCCAGTTTTGTTATTTTTCTAGAGTTTACACCTAAAGGTCAAAAAACAGCTTAGAGCAAAAACCAAAATTATTAAATCAATTATTTCTGATTAAACCATATGTATACATTTAAAATTTTCTTTCATAATGTACCTAGAATGACATTTTGAAAGAAAGTTTTAAATGCATTTCATAAATAAAATTTCTAAAGTTGTTATCTTTTCGGGCTTACAGGGATAGAGTGTTACACATAGCACAGCCCATATTCACGCTCAGCAATTTCATACGCAGTCGTTTCAAAATGTCACGTGCTTTGTCAAATATTCAAAACAATGCATTTCTATTCCATTAAATAAATCAACAGCGTGGCAAAGTAGCCACTATATAAGAAAAGTGTCACTTTTAAGCTATAACATACTTTTCGATGAAATTATTTTGAAACTTTATCTTGTTACTGTAGAAATAAAATCACTTGGCGCAGAATGCACTTGGCCCTCTGTTCCACAAGCTATAATGTTGCGGCTCACATGGATGCTGAGATTGACCAACTTACGATAGAAATAGGGAGCCCTGGGAAACCTTATTTAGACAGAGGTTACACCCGCACTGGAACACAAAGCTGCGGTTGACCTGAGGCACCTGTCCTTAGCCTTAGCCTGAGCCAAATGTAGTTACCTATATGTAGATATGGGCCTGGACTTGTGCCCTATACCTACTCCATGTCGACAGTAGTGTTTTGTTTAAATTTTGTAAGTACGCTTACTAATTATTCTCCTAGCTCTTACCATACTATACATTCGAAAGTTTTGATGTTTATATGTGTATGCCTCAATTAGACCGTAACGGCTGAACGGATTCGATTCAAATTTGGAATATATAAAGTTCCCGACGATCAAAATATATATAAACGAAGCAAAGGGTGGCTCTGGCTACTGGTGCTTGAATAATGCCTCTGTTTTACCTTCAACATCAGGACTCACGACCATCGCCGGAATACATCCCCTCAGATCTCTTGGTACCGAGTTCTTACTCAATAGGTTCTGTCTACCTCTGTTTTTAAACTCCTTGCCACCATTCGGTGACTGCTCTGGTTGTCCTCGACTTATCTTTTCATTTTCCTGCCTATACCCTTGAACCTCTCAATCCCTAACCCTGCATGACCTGCGTCTTCGACCAATAATGCATAGACATACGGCCGGTTTCTGAAAGCTCGATCTAAACTAATAGGATGTCAAGTCACTTGCCATTTCAGCTATTACATCAAATAAGATAGAGATAGCAAGCGACTTGACATGCGATTAGTTTTGTACGAGCTTTCAGAAACTGGCCGTAAGTATTAAAGATTGAAAATAAAGTAGATTCGTAATTTATATCTCACCAGCTGCTTAGGTTACACGTTGCTTAGACATAGACATAAACGATCATTTATTTGCCACAAGAACACACAACATATACAATCAGGCTTAAAATACAGATGTAGGTGAGTAGATACAAGAAAACAAAGATTAAAAAAACTGCTTCTTCTGTGATATGAACAAGAATCTCAAGAGTAAAACAAGTAAACAAATAAGTTTTTGTTTCAGATCATTAAAAAATCCATAAGTATTTTAAAAACAAACTTACAACAAACACAGGTAAAGTGATAGAACTTACCCAGGTTCAAAGAGAGGGACGGACATACAGTAAGTAAGCGCTCTTTCCACTCGGTAACACAATGCACCTCAGTAATGCCAGCTTGGTGATTCCAACTTTAAATAAACAATTTAGCACCTAGACGGCAGAACTTTCCTAAAAGAGTCTTGTTTGCTGAAAACGAGATTTAAAATTAAAAAGTAACAAGAAAAATAGGAATAAAACATCGCATTAACGACATTTGTTCAGCGTGCAATTTGCAGGGAACATTTTAAGTCGGATTTTCGCTCCACAAATGGCTTATAAGATAAAGTTAAGTTAGGCGTTAAAAGACTTTATCCCCTTTGGTACGCATGTGAAATAATAAAAGGCGGGGCGTTTCATAAAGTCGTTTAGATAAAACGTAGAATAATTAGGGATTTCTGTTCACGCGAGCATTACTGTTACTGACGGAGTTATCTAGAGAGTAATACCACTGGACTATAACATGAGTAGAAGAGCTCTTTGTGAGTGGCTCGTCCGGGCAAGTACTACCACCACGCCTATTTCTGTCGTCAAGCAGCGTTTCTGTTTTTCGCTTTGAAGAGTGTGGTGGCCGATGAAATTACAGGCTTAACATCTGTATGCCTCAAGTTGAATGACGCAGTGCAGTGCATTGTACAGCATGTTTATATCGTGCGTGACTTACGAGGCAATGCTTTTTTATAGGTGATGGTTACCACTTAACATCAGGTGGATAATCTGCTTGCTCCATCAGCTAGATGTATTTAAAAAATCGCAAGAACCACTTTGCATCGTCTTACAAGCTAGACTGATAGACTACGCGGCTACGGTTACGCCTCATGTGCCTGATGTAATTTCACCAGCAACCACACTCTTCAAACCTTAACACAGCAACGCTGCTTGGCGGCATAAAAAGGATTTTTGAACAGATAAACTCATTGGTACACAACCATCGTAGCGGTAGCTTAGTGGTAGCGGCCACGCCTTCTATTGAATTCGATAAAAAATACAAGGTTTAAAAAAAAGCGTTCTCCATGATTACATCCTACAAGACAAAGGCGGTTATCTTCAGTACGCGTTATGTTATTGCCTATTAATACTAAAAAGCGAAACTTTGAATGAGCCATAATGTTAGCCATGTTAGCCGCATCGGTTTCGAACAAGATAGGTACAGGACGTAATAATTCGCATTATGAAAAGCATTTTTGAAATTATAAGGTTACTGTGAGCGATTCAAGGTAAATTCAAATATGTGTATCGTCATTGTTCATTGCATTCATTGCATGACGATTTAAAGACCTTATTGCTGTCAGTTCATAGAACTTTTGTATTTTATTTTAAGTCCTAATTGGTGCTTTGGTAACACTAATTAATTCAGAAAATATATGTTAAATACACCCTAAAACTAATTACGTACCTCAAAACATGACAAAAAGAAAATATCCTGTAGAGAGTTTGTGTTATTATTTTAATAGCTCACGCAATGCTACGAAAAACTCAAAAATATGCACAAGTCACACACGTACAAGACGAACTTAATACTTAAAATAATTTTCTTTTAGAAAACCTTTAGCTAGAGAAACTTTAAAACCATATTCTGTAACAAAACTGTACCGTAACATCAATTAGTAGCAGATTATGAATTCTCAAACAATGCTAATGAGACGAGTCCAGTCGGTCACCTAGTTTTATTTTTACGTATTTGCCAACAACATTCAATCTAACCGCCCAATACGCGCTTCATTAACCCCAGACTATATTTATGTACCTACGGATGCCAAGCTTTGGTTTCCCACAACGCGGTCACCGTCATAAGTCATAACAGTCATGGGCACGAATCTGGATACAAAAAACTCTACAAAATTTTATGATAAAACCACTCACGCGGGCAACATCTATAAATGTGAATAATAATTTAACTAAGTTTATTAGGTGTTTATTATGAATAGAACTAGAATTATATTAACGTTTTTATAAAAAAAACATAGTGAAAACGAGCTTACTTTTTTTTGTTTTTTTTCCATACAGCACTAAATTAGTGATAAAATAGTGTTATGATGAAAATGTTTGGTTTGAGGCAATCATTTTGAAAAGGTAATCTACTCTGATGCTGACAGTACAACATTTTTCATTTTTGTCTTCTTCTTTATTCTTCATCATACTTCTCCTATTCTTAACATACCTACATATTTACCTGATATCTACCAATGTAAAGAGAAAGCCAAAAAAACGTCTGATACGTAGACGTGTCATAATGATGTATTCGTTAACAACATACAAACAAAATGATTGAATAAATAAAACAAAAATAATACAACACACAAAATTATTTAATATTAAATATTTATTTCCATAATAACGTTTGTGACATGACACTAACTTCACAGCTTTTAATTTTGAAATAACTAACAGATGATTTCGTTAGACCGCGAGCGTGGATTCAGTTGGCGCTGGACTGGAAAGAGTGCCATGCTACAGAAGAGGCCTGAATCCATCAGTGAGTGAACGTATACTTATTAGATAGATAGATACAGATTTTTTACTACGTCATAATTCGGTCACCGGTTTTTCACAAAGCAGTGCTTCACTAAAAGATCAAAGCCCTGATTCTCGCCCATTCTCCGTTTAATTGGAGTCGGTTAACCCTCGAGCTCGTGACGGTCTGACGTAGACACTTCTTATTTTAGCCGATGCTGATTCTTTTGAGGGGTACAAGTGGGGTGTCTATATTAGATCACACTTAATTAATACTCGTGGGGATGGTAATTGATCGAGAAAAAAGGTTATCAATAGACAGGAGAATTTTTAATTAGGGCATTGTGGCCATTGTCTTAGATCTCTTAGCATACCTAGTATCTTTAAGACTATGGGGGTAGTTAAAGGCTGTAGTTGAAAGCCCATCACCGCATGCGTGTGTGCGTGTGTATGTTTGCTCCCACTTATATCCGTAACGGCTGCCCTTATTTAGATGGAACTTGGAATATACATAGGATGTAGCCTGGAATAATATATAAACTACTTTTTATACGGGTAGGTAACACGCGAACAGAGCTGCGAGCAGATGCTAATGAACCATACATGGTTAACGTTTCCTAAGATTGGGAATATAAGACCCTTGCTGGTGTCTATGTGTAAAAAGATGAACACACAGAAGGAATCACCTAAAAAAAATGAACTCACGTGCGTTCGTCTAGTTATGAATATTGACTAACAAAGTATTTTCCCGACTCGGGAAAATAATATAGGTAATACACAATAAATACCCGTATAATATTTAATCGCGAAAGGAACGCTCGCACACTCGATAGGAACGCGTACCTTTCGATGCACAGCACAGCCCTGTGCATCAAATTGAGGCATATAGATATTAATCCACATGTGCTTGTAAACACACCCGAAACAAAGCAACGCTACTCGACGGCAGATATAGGCATGGTAGTATTACTTCCTCGGACGAGCCAAACAAAGTGCTCTGCTACTCTTAAAAATGTCATGTCAAAAACATTTGAAAATAACGCAATTTGGCCCCAAAACTTGTCAGCTGGTATCCTTGACTAAATAAAATTCATCTCAACTGTTTAAGGTTCGGTTTCCAGACTTGCGAAACTAGTTCACATATTTGAACAGGCTTCACCCACGCATGTAGGTATTCAATGTAATCACTGCAAACTTTGCATCTCCAGCGTTAACTTGGGCTTTGATGTCAAGTAATTACGTTATATTCATGCGCTTGATTATGAGATTAGTATTTGCGCCCCGACTGAGCAGTCTGTGGGCTCAACGTCCAAAAGTCCATCTATTTGAACCAAGTCTAGAAAAACAGACAAGAAACTTACTGTTTGGTTTTTACCGCTTTTTTCTTTGTTTATTTATGAATAAGCACTAATTTAGCTTTAACCACTTATAGGTTATCATGCGTTGTCATTTTTTGTGTGATCTTTTTTACGAACAATATATAATAACTAGTGGCTTCCCGCGGCTTCGCACGCGTTGAAGTTGTGAGCCGTGATTGAGCCACAAACATCCAAACATCGTTACTTTCGCATTGATTTGTATATTATTAGGGTAGGATATTAAATACCTACGTAGGTATAAGAGATACCTATAGGCGTACATTACTTATATTAGGTAGGTAGGTAGGTATAGGTACTGAGTTTAGCACAAACATGACAAATATAACAAAGACAACATTACACGGAAAGTATGTTCTTATTTGTTCCTAGTTTCTACCCCAAAAACAAACGAAACGAAACAGCTTCACGATTTTGATCCCCAGGCACGGTAGATACCCTCAGATCTCTTCGTGCCAACTCAAGATTCTCGTTTTTAGAATGTCCCTTACAAACATTGACGCCTCGTTGTATCCTTTTTACTTGAGCGGCAACAAAGGAGGGTAACGTTTTAGGAGTTGTTTTCGAAAATCAAACTGTTTTTGTTATTTATCCACAGATTAACATATTTTCTTTTAGTTTGAAGTTAATTACCCTTTAGTTTTAAAATATTGAAAACGTGATTTTAAATTATTTATTGTGGAGTATATTTACATCAAGTTTGAAATCAATCGCACTATGCGTAAAAAATCTCCCATACTAACTTTTACAGTCATTTGCACCCTTTGCAGCGGTAATTATCAAAGTTAAAAGCGTCATTCTTAATTATTTGTTTCTTAGTAGGTATATTTTACCTCAAGTTTTAAGTCAATCGCACTACGCGTTAAAAAACTCCCATGCAAACTTTTACATCCCTTTACACACTTATTAAGGGTAGTTTTAAAAAACTAAAAATGCCTTTCCTATTTTTTTGCCTTAAAGTACATATACTCCAAGTTTCAAGTTTGTAGGTTCAAGGAATACAATTTTTCATGCAAACGTTTTCAACCCTTTTACACCCTTAGGGGTTGAATTTCTAAAAAGCCCTGCTTAGTACACCTCTACGCCATAAGACCTAGATACTCTTCAAATTTCAAGTCTCTAGGACCAGCGGTCAAAAAACTCCCATACTAACTTTTACATCCCTTTGCACACTTATTAAGGGTAGTTTTAAAAAACTAAAAATGGATTATTTTTTTATTTGCCTTGAAGTGTATGTACTCCAAGTTTCATGTTTGTAGGTTCAAGGAATACTATTTTTCATACAAACGTTTTCATCCCTTTTTACACCCTTAGGAGTTGAATTTCCAAAAATCTTTTCTTAGTACACCTCTACGCCATAAGACCTATGTAGTCTTCAAATTTCAAGTCTCTAGGACCAGCGGTCAAAAAACTCCTATACAAACTTTTACATCCCTTTGCACACTTATTAAGGGTAGTTTTAAAAAACTAAAAATGCATTTCTTTTTTATTTCCTTTGAAGTATATGTACTCCAAGTTTCAAGTTTGTAGGTTCAAGGAATACTATTTTTCATACAAATGTTTTCATCCCTTTTAACACCCTTAGGGGTTGAATTTCCAAAAATCCCTTCTTAGTACACCTCTACGCTATAAGACCTATGTACTCCTCAAATTTCAAGTCTCTAGGACCAGCGGTTTAGGCTGTGCGTTGTCTATATGTCAGTCAGTCAGTCAGTCAGTCAGTCAGTCAGTCAGTCAGTCAGGACTTTGATTCTTATAGTATTAGAGATAAGCCTAATGAAGCTCTTGTAGGCGAAGGCAAGACAAAAGTAAGAACAGGCTCCTTTCAAACATTGGTATAGGTATTTGTAAAATAATTGATATTTTATACAAAATTTGTCACGTTTGGAATACCAACTACAGCAAAATGGGCATATGTGCTAAATATTATAGACGTACCTCTAACTAACCTTTTTTTGCAATTGAAGTGACTTACAATCTGCCTATTGTATTCGCTTAACAATGCTATTGTATCAATTAGCTTACCTATTACTGCACCCATATAGTAGTATGAATTGTACCTACCTTATATATACATAATTTGCAGCGCCCACAGGGTACGTGTACTCGCCTAATAGCTACCTTAGACCTAAGCTATATAACTGATGTATGTACATGTTGACAATAAATAAATCGGAAATTTTAAAACTTTAGACACCCTTAAATAATCTTAAGTTTGTACTTGGTACATAGAGAGTACCTACTAATTTTCTTACTCCGTATATTTTCACGTAAAAAAGTTACGGAATCCTAACTACTTTCCAGGAACAGTGTCATATTTGACTTCTCATATTTTACTTCTAAAGTATGTAAGTTAAAATATTTAATTCCAATGTTCATCTTAATAAGGAATCCAAAAAAGTTTTTTTCTGAATATTTAACATTCAGCTCAGTAAAAAACATTCAATAGAATTGAATGTACAAAGAACGTAGAGCATTGGTACAGGCAGGCTCCCAGGTGTTTCGCAGATACAGATTTAAAATATTCAATTGTAAAAACGGTGCGCGATAAAAGAAAATCGAACACCTTCTATTCAGAATTCACTGGCAGCTTTCAATATTATAAGGTACGGTGGCACTCTCACTTAGCCATTTATAACTGTCTTGTTCGTTTCTTCGACGAAAAAGTGGCTAGAAAAAGGAAGCAACTCCACGAATATGAAGCATAGTAGATATTCCTCTTAGCTCAAGATACTTTATGAATGGCTAAAGGGGTAACCAGAGGTATTTCCAAATATACATTATACACATACCCTCATTTTGCAGTAGTTGGTATTCCATACGTGAAAGGGTGCAAACCCATCACCGCTGATACTAACTGATGACCTCAAGATGATTTCCTTCAGCGATTGAGAGCAGTGGCATTAAGATTTTTTCAAAGAATTACTTTGGTGTTTGACAGAATTCCAATCCAAGATCATACAATCGGAAGGCGGAGCCAAACCTAATGAACCACTGGTATTCATTTTGCCAGCCCTCACAGCTCAGTTGGTAGTAGCTCTGCCTTGCGCTGTAGGCCGTGGGTTCGATCCCTTATCACTCTTTTAAATGTTTTATACTGTCCTTGTGATCAAATGAATAAAAGACCTTTGAAGTATAGAAAGACTTTGAAGTATAGAAAATAGAAAAACCTATTTCGACCAAAGCATGTAACGCATTAGAACGGGCTGTAGCCCATCTTCGCAAACAAGTGGCTGAACTACTGACATCGAGTCCGTAATAACACCTGCCAATCTCTATTGGAACGGCGCACGGCGATATTATGTAATAGTTTTCGCGTAAAATGAGCCTTAGCTAATGCCTCGTTAACAATGATGAAGCGCTATCAAATGCCTACGAACTACTACTAAAACTATTTTACTTACTTGAAATTACACTTTTATTTGATGCTGAAGTTTTATAGTTTCAGTTTGCAGATTAAAGGGTATAACTTTTTGGCTTACAAATTCTAATGCTATTTTATTTATAAAATGTTATATAATATATTTTGATTTATATTTAGGAATAGTTTAATAACATCCCAGTGAACACATTGCTCGCCTTTAGGTCCTTGTTATAAGCGTCATTTTTCTTTGGCATTGTGTTGCTTGATCTGAATGCACTTGTTATGTGTAAATTCTTCTAATCCTAGTTCTTTCTCCTACTCCCAATTCTACTCAATTTATTAGATCTACTTGTGCTTATTTTATACACGCAGAAGATTAGACGTTTAGAATGATAGTATTGTAGACACTGTATTTTGTTTTGTATTAAAATTTTTGTAACATTTGTATATACCTTTTGATATGTAATATTATTACCAATAAATAACTATGACACCTTGAGAATTTCGTAGCTCTGCTACGGATACTAAGTTTTGTAGCAACTGCTACGCTCTACGAGAATGAATAAGGTTCTATGGTAGCAACGACTTATTACTGTTTTTTACTTTGAAAGATTCTCAATCGCGCGTATTTAGAGCATAGAAGACATTATAATAGGACACAAAGCCCAAAAAGCTTTTTCGAAACAAGCGGTTACGGGTGATAGACCTCAAAAATCTAATAAAGTTCCCAAATAGCTTGTTCCCAGTAACTCCAAAACATTGTATTTAATTACAAAAATTCCATGCATCAATTCCCAGCAACTCGAAAATACTTTAGGATTTGAAACATTAATCGATCGTTTCCAAGCATATTTGCGTAAATTTCTGAAATTTTTATTTTGTATACATTTTGCTAATGGAACAAGCACATGACCCATCTGATGTTAAGTGATAACCATCACCTATAACAAAGCATTACCTCGTAAGTCACTACCCGACGGGAACGTGCCCTACGATGAACTGCGCTGCTTCCATCAATCAGAGGCATACAGATGTCAAGCCTCCTGCGCCTGTAATTTCACCGGCAACCACACTCTTCAAACTGAAACACAGCAACGCTGCTTTACGGTAGAATAAGGCATGGTGGTAGTTCTTCCCCGGACGAGAGCTCTACTAAAAATCTTGGTTACCATACCAAGTTAGCAGGCGGTAGTCAGAAAAAAGTCCAAACATAATGTTTGGACTTGCCTCTGACCACCACCTACTCAAAATTTTGGTACGTTTGTCAGGTAGTATCACGAGATCTCAGTTCGGGGCGAACCACTAGTTAAGACAAGAGTGAACAAGTGGATTATAGCTAAGCGTGCCCCACCTCAGACTGCATGTTCACTTTCCATCGGGTGAGATGACAGTCATACAATAAAAACCAACGCAATTTTGATATAAGCCACCAAATTTTGAATATAATTTATCGCCGGCTGTACAAGTACATGCCTTGTGCCTACACGATCGAAACTAACTAGATTATTATGTAATGTTTGTCGAATTATGTTCGACAATATCGCAGCCGACATGTTTGTCAGTTTGTTTGGCTGGAATCAAACAGCGTACACCGCCCGCGGTATTTCATTAATTTGTTGATTAGTTTCGGAACTAACAAACAAATTGGGTTATCAGTACATAAGGTTGCATAAGTGGGCGTGATTGGCATTATCTGATCGTAAACGACGGTCATAAATGACGTTTCAAAGTGATCCTTGTGATGGAACAGAACAAAGACCGTTTTGATTGAAATTTTGATAAAATAGCTGCACTCATTACTACATTTACATACAGTTGCTTGGTTATTCAGATGTTGTTTTTTTTCTATATTATGTTTAAATATGTGAGAATTTTATTATATTATTAGAAACTAGCGGCCTATCCCAGCTTCGCATGGGTGGTCATAAATTTTTTGAACATTTTAGGATAAACTTAGACCGTGGGTTCGAGCCTCGCATCTACTTATTTCATACATTTGCACGCGCTTCTCCTTGAGTGAGTGAAATCGCACCCCGCGCGTGAACCGTGGACCCGTAAACATTTTTAATTTCGTCATATCTTTTGAATGGAATGTCCGATTTGAAAAATTTAAGAAGTAATCTATAGGTATTGAAACCGTCTTAATTATGAAATGATTTATTTGGATAAGGATTAATACCAAGGTACAAATAAAGACCCTTTTCTAGCGGAGGCATTTCAATTATTTTTTTATAATAAAAGAACACTTATTGTGACATAACTATAATAGTTAGACATATGCTGTCGCGACATTTTTTGTAGATGATAACGTGTTCTACAAAATCGTAGTACATTATTTTGTTCTATCTTCAATAGTTTTCGCAGCGCACGCGATGTAAGGTTTTTTGTTTTCCACCTTGGGTTACATTATTGAAGTTTTAGTAAGGATTCCTGATTTTTTTGAAAATATAATATAGCCTATGTTACTCAAGGATAATGTAGCATTCTAATGGTGAAAGAATTTTTGAAATCGGACCAGTAGTTTTTGAGCCTATTCGTTACATACAAAAATATAAAAATACAAAAATACAAAAATACAAAAATACAAAGTTTACCTCTTTATAATATTAGTGTAGAAGTGTAGATAAATAAATATTGGTAGACTTTCCACACAGCACTATCTAGCCCCAAACTAAGCCAAAACTTTAAACATACAAACAAATAAAAGGGTAAATATAAACACGGTTCTTAAGACTAATCAGTTGTGTACGATACAAGTTCGAGTACCTACGAGTGGCGTTATAACACAGTCAATATGGTGAATGTACTTTGATATTGCTAGAACTTTGTTTTGAAGGTCCTTTTTTTTTAAATCTGAGTACCTACAAAACATAATTGTAGATACACAATTCTGGTACATTTTTTGATACCAATCGTCACTCGATTGGTATCGTCGCTATGGTACACCCGCCATTTTAACATCACATACCTGATGCTGAGCCACCTTCAGTTATAACAAAGCATTGCCTCGCAAAGGCTTTCATAATACCCCAAAAGGCCCGAGTGGAATTTTAACCCACAACCTATCCCTTGATACGGTTCGCTAAACACCTGCGCCATCGGGTCCCGACCACACCCGGCGAATAGCTCATAGGGATCAGTTAATACGGTACTTATAACTTTTGGGATGAAAGTGCCCTACGATGCACTGCCCTGCCTCAATCAACTTGAGTCACAGAGATGCTGCCTCATGTGTCTGTCATATCACCATACGATTTAATTAGGCGTGCCCATTAAACTCCAGAAGTTAAAAATTGTTTACAACTTCATCTTATCTTTATTAGAGGTCTCAAATAACGGTATCATAAACTCGTAATAAAGGAAACTCGCCTAAAGGCGCGGAATCATAACGGTCCGAGAGCAGATTCGACTTAACCGTGGTTTAACGGCGTGATTAAACCAAACTCATAAAACTTTAAACTAAAGGTGTGGCGAGATAGACATTAAAATTATGGAAATTTAGAGTCTTTCTGGTAACAACGTTATGGAAGTTTGGGTAATATCATGAACTAGCTTTCGACCGCGGCTTCACTCGCATAGTGCTTACCGGGGTTAATAGTAAACTTTGCTTTATTTACTAAACTTTTTATCCCTGTTTCATACCCTGTCATTTTATAGCGTATGTCTTTATGGTATACTTGTCACTTTCATGTCACAAGAGATGGCTGCTGTCTATGGGCCTATTACGCTAGTAGATCCCACAGTGACTACTATGAAACACACCATTAGCCTTATGCCGTGGTTACCTTGGCGTCGTACTAAATCGGGAGTCTCGAAGACCTCCGTCATACCGAGCACAACCAGCTTAAAGAGCCCTTCGAAGTACAGAAGCACATTTTCTTTTTTTTTTTTATACTATCAGGTGGGCCATCTGCTTGTTCCATCAGCTAGACCCACCTGATGTTAAGAGGTAACCATCACAAAGCATTGTCTCATAAGTCACGCACGATAGGAACGTGCCCTACGATGCACTGCCCTGCGTCCATCAACTTGAGACATACCAGATGTTAAGCCTCATGTGCCTTTAATTACACCGGCAACCACACTCTTCAAACCGAAACACAGCAACGCTGGCTTGGCGGCAGAAAAAGGCGTGGTGGTTCTTGTTGCTTCACTAGTTTCATTCGAAACAGTGTGGTGAAAGGTTTTTAAGTGCTCAAAGAGGCTCCTTTCGAGCACTTAACACATGTTTTAGAACATAATAGTAGCACATAAAATGCCACATTCAAATTATGTAGGTATCCCCTCCCTCCTCGCGTCGTGTTCCTCATTTCTGAGGGTCGTAATTCCCCCGATGTTGAGCCATCATGGTTATAGCCCGCCATCCGTGCCTGTCTTTGGCATTGTGAAGAGCATCATGTAGCTTAGTATTACGTGATGAGCGTATTTGGTCAGACCACCTAAGCGGTCTTCGACTTGTTGGCTTGTTGGAGAACACCAAAGTGTTGGCCAGTTTCATCATGGCTTTCCGTGAAATGTTGCGATCAGTCTATATTCTCTGCATCTGGGACATTGCATTCTAACCATTCTTATATTTTGAGACCCAGCTCCATACCTACTGAAAACAAATTATGTATAAGTAGACAAAATCCGTGTAGACATCTCGTTTGAATGATGTAGTTGAATAGTATCCGAAATGGGCAGTGTCCCGCCTGTGTCAACACAGTTAACTATTTATCCGATGTCCTGTCACCCCTAAAATAGGGTTCCGCGACGCAAAACACAATTTAATAATAAACCACACGAAGAACTGCAAGCTCTAGTTTCGTATTCATGGAGATAATTATGATGCGAGAGAATATAGACTGTGTTTTGGTGTCTGAATATATTTTGCCTATTGGTCCCTTTGGGGGTCTAGAAAAGATCCACTTTCTGTTTGCAGAACACGCTTTTGGAAAGATCAATTGTATGATAAACATTTAAATAATAAACTTTTATGAAAAAAATACAAACATAAAGCAAAACCTTTGATGGAGGGAACTACAAACCAAAACGACAGCAGTTTAAATATTTTTTGTTGTTATTAATTTTTTTCAAAAATAACTAAATCAAAATATATAAAAAAAAAGTATTTTTGGAACAAAAAACAGAAATACAAGAACCGATTGAAAAACGATGATATCCGCAGGAGTTAAAAAAACTGTGTCGCGAATATCAACGCCCTCCTCCGCAATACCTATTTGGTACAGGGTTCCAATTGCGTAGAAGGTAGGAGCAAAAACTTAATTCTAAGTATTTAAGTGATAACAAATTATTTCTTAATATATCTAATGGGTAGATGTTTGTGTATGTGAAGGTGTGGGAAAAGGGGGTGGGGATATAAATGTGGGTGAGAGATTGCGTGTATGACTATATTGTGGTGATTTTATGTTTAGTGAGGTGTATAGTATAAGTGGCGCAAATTTCGCAAAGGTCCCAGTCTCTTAATATGTATTGGAGCACCTCTGAAGTATGACCTGCCAAACTAAAACAGATTCATCAAAATTAAATTGTTTTTTTGGAATTGGAATCATCACGTTACACACATTTAGTTGGAGGAACAAGCAGATGGCCCACCTGATGTTAAGTGGTAACGATCGCCTATAACTTGTTTGATTATTATAATTGCTACCTATCTTATGAGTAATTTTTTAATTTATCTATGACATCTGAATAAAATTAATTTTCATTAATTTAATGACAAAGCATTGCTTCTTATGTCAACCACGATAGGAACGTGCCCGGCAAAACATACAGTTGAATTGACAATTTCCTCCTTTTTGAAGTCGGTTAAAAATGACAATTAGTTTAGCATGAGCATCTGTCAAGCTAATGTCATTATAATACAATTTATCTTTCTACAGAAGTCTGCAAACAGAAACTAGACTTTGCCTAGACATGAGTTAGACTGGATGAAAGATTTTTGTTTTGTGTACTGTTCTTCTATTCCTACTCCATCTAAAATCCTACAGCGTCCTTTATGGGGTACGAGTGAAAGGTTGCATCAACAAGTGGTATATGACAATAAAAAGACAATTTCCCGAACCAAAGGAGTAAAGTCGCGGGCGTTCCATAAGTTTTATAAAACAATTCCTTCAACGCAATAAAATCTTAGTAAAGCCCGCAAATGAATGTCTACCTTTTATATCTGCCCGGAACGTACACGACCTCCGTCAGTTGTTCCCAAATTACGCGGTTTCATTGCGTCTCACGTAAAAATCCTCCACTCAGTATGGAGATGAGGTCTTATCTTAAAGGGCAGCGTCCCTACGTACCTTTGAACCAGAGATCTTGTAAAGACAGAGGTGCTAGTAACTAGCCCTCTCTAGGTCATATTATGCTTTAGTTATTATTTAACTTTACATTACATATATTTTTAACTGGAATACGAAGCGTGAGATGGAGAGGGTACACAATTGTTCTTTCTTGAAATGTATTGGGAAGACTTATGTCTTTTGCAGGCAGATGATGATGATGACATATTTTCAAATCGAATTATATTTTGTCGCTTCATCATCATCATCATCAGGCTAAAGAAGTCCACTGCTGGACATAGACCTCCCCTATACATTTCCAGGAAGAACGATTCCGAGCCCTCTCCATCCACTGACTTCCCGCGATCCTGACAATGTCGTCAGTTTTGTCGTTCTGTCGCTTAGAATAGAAAATTTTCATAGATTTATTTTATGTTAGTTTAATTGCCACAAGCACAAGCAACCGTTTGCGCCTTCCCGTGGTACCCAATATATTAGTTGTATGGTATGAGTATGACCTGCTGGTGATGAAGAGGAAAGACTGGCGTCAGGTACCGAAGGAAGTACATTTACATACACAATATGTTACTTACTTTATGTACTTTTAAATACTATCTTAGAAAATTAGATAGATTTCACTAACACCAGCGGATCAAAATCCTGTATATATAAATAAATATATACTATTCGTGGTCTCGAACTATGTGTAATCAAAGCTTTAGCCAAGTTCGTTCAGCTGAGTGTGCTGAGAGAAATGATGATGAGAACCAAAATACACTCATTCACTCACTCACGCGCATCATCTTTGACATTTATAATAATAAGAAGTGTGTTGTACAAAATGTTTTCTTAGATAGCTCAAACGTCTATTAGCTAATTGGTAAAACAAAAATGTCTCCGTAAAACCCATTTAGTGAGAGCTCGTTTTTGGGATAATTAACATTTTAAATAAAATTCACGCGAAGCTAACTAAGCAAAGCTTATATTTTTAAATGTATTAATGAGGACGTCTCCGATTTGCACTTCAGACTTCGGCCTCCAGTTTTTTTTTTCTTTTTTTAGTTTTATTTGGATCAGTTTATACTTATATATTACTTTCGTTTTCAACGGTCTGCAGATAGCTCCACTATTTCATATATTGTAATGAATTGTGTAAATTGCAAATTTAAAGAAAAAACCTAAGTCACGACTTTAACGCCCGCGCACGGTAGTTATCTCCTCAGATCTCTTCGTACCAAGTACCCGCTCAAGATTCGTTGGAAATGTCTAAGGGACGTACCTCTCGTACATCTAAATAAAATATGGCACTATACAAATTATACCGTAAATAAATACACGTGCTGACTGTACCTTCTTATTGTTTTCTTCACGATAAAGACGATAAAAACAACAATGGCTTTTAAGAAAATGCCAACAAAAGGAGCTCACAAGGCATATCGTCCATTCTTTCATCTGTGCAGCATCCCTCCAGGCCGAGCGAAGGGTGGGAAAAATCCCGCGAATTAATTCATAATGAGTTACTTTTATGCTTCTTCGCACCCGACTGCGTTAAAAATAAAAAACGGACAAGTGCGTGTCAAGACTCGCGGGTTCCGTCGTTGGTATAATTTTACTGATAATAAATAAGTTATTAATGGTTTTTATTCAATATTTTATATTATTGCGTTCGAAGGAAGCTGCCATAGAAAAACGAATGCTTGTGAATGGCCAAAATATGACAAATATGAAGTTAGTTTGTTGCCTGTTCTTCTAGGCTTTGGTTGCGTGGAACTGGCACCTAGAGTCACCTAGCTTTAAGAGGTTTCAAAGTGATCCTTGTGATTTTATTGAATAAATACCTTTTGATTTTGACTTAGCTGTTTGACGCCTTATTTTAATAGTCACTCATCTATCTATCTACACTGCTAAAAAGTTTTAACTTTTGAAGTTGTCAACGTTTCCATTTGTTTTCTGTGTTTCTGTTTGTCCATGTATTGTGTTCCAAATAAATATGTTTGATTTGACGGCGCTTTCACTGATATGTGTGAATCGATGATTCCCATGACGATGGTACTGTGCCGGTACTGTGTCGGAACTGTGGCTTCACTGGTACGTGAGAAAGGTCGATTCACACATATCATTGAAGCCATAGTTCCGAGGGGTCTACCGTACTTGGAAATTATAGAAGTGAGCCTCTATTTCATTTTGAAAAAAAGGTCCTGTAAGTTATGAATGGTTTGTTACTACTCGTACATCAATAATAGATTAATACATCAGAATCAACAAGCTAAGGGTTGTCGACGACTACGGAACCCTAGAAGTGGAGTGTTCTTGTGGCCTTCGGATTAGAGAGGGTTTGTTTTCGACATGCCTGTGTAATTGAAGGACTTTTATATCTATTTCAGGATTCACAATTTAGATTTTCTTTGTTTATAGAAAACGACAAAAGAAGGATTATAATAATACAAGAACCCAAGAAGATTCTTATTGGGTTGTCTTTCTTCTTGAAGAGTCTTCTTGGCTTGGTTACGCGAAACTGGCACCTATTATCAATTTAAGACGTTCATCATAAACAATTTGAATTACATGTGGAAAGATAGGGAAGGATGTGAAAGGATGCAAACGGATCCGAAAGAGTGCGAAAAGAAGCAATATGAAGCAATATAATGCCAAATGATGCGAAATGACGCGAAATGATGCGAAAATTTGAGATATGATACAAAAGTCCCATATTTAGGAGGAACGTTAACCCTTTAGCGGGCATAGTATTTTTTTCTCAGATTTTCATAATTTTTGTAAATAGTTTGTTTATATTATGTCCAATGATGACAAATATCGTGTTTTTTTTTTCTAAAATATGTACTTTTTGGAAATTGGATGTATTAAATATGCGAAGCTTACAGAAAAGCAGTTGACGTATCGTATTTGATACACTGTCCACTGAAGGTGTCAAGGATTTAAATATTTTTTTTTTATTTTTTTTATTTATTTACAAATAGCAACATTAAAGATGAAAAAAATAATTTTAACCCTAATGATGCCACAAAACGCTTTTATTATTACTCATTTACTTATGAAAAGTGAAATGAACAAAGAAATGTCTTATTCTTTAACGTTCACGCAACGGACTTTAAGTTTGGCAAGTCTTGCAGTACGTACACCTCTTATGAGTCTATCATGCTGGAAGATGACTCACTTTGGGTTCCAAAATTCTGATCTCTGGACTTTATCAGAACCGTTGACCCTGATTCTGGTTTGATGAAACAATTCCATTAAAATATGTTATCTGAACAATTTTAGCATAGCTATACTTACCTGTGGTCTCGTAGGTGTAGCAAAAAAGCACTTCCTTCTTCTTCATTTTTTTTCCTGTTACTAATATAGATTCAAAGGCAGTCCAGCATGCGTGAGAGGTGAACTGATCAAACTCAAAGCAAGCTTCTCTCTGAGGCACAAGAACATCTTGGAAGCCTCGCAGACTTTCAAAGGTTATCCACGGATTTACCCGAGGGAACTGGAAACTGAAGGATATTAGAGCAAATCACCAGATACACCTTCAACATATTTTAGTTAATGGATGTACAAAAAAAATTTAAGATTCAAAATAAAACAGATTTTGTATTAATTAAAAAAACATAGCATAAAAGGGTTAAAACAAGCAAAAATTCAAATTATTTCTTCGAAACTTATTAAATATTCTACCCCACAAGTTGGGCATTGTAACACTGGCAATACGTCCAAAGTTTACTGTAAGTTTCGCACTGTTACACCAACGATACATACGAAAGTTCTTGCAGATTATAAAAAATCTAAAGACAGGGCACCCCTAATTTCAAATGTTTCAAATAAATACAGCTTTTGGCAATAAGTTTGCATAAAATATTCTCATAATATTCACAGTTATAATTTTTATAAGCAAAAATTCAGCGAGTGTCTACAAGCAGCTAATCGTCCCGGCATTATTTAGAGATTTTTGAGACTCTCACTTGTGTGGGCACAAGTATTCTTTTTTACATGTAAAGTTATTAATATATTGAATGAAATAGAAAACTAATTTCATTAAAAAAGATTCCAGTTCTCGAGAAATATTTTTTATTGGGTGTATCAGCTCGAACACGTTGCGAAAAAGGGTTAAGGAAGGAGGTTTCTATCTGTCTCTATGAACTGTGATATATATATATTGAGTATTTATGTATTTTAGTATAATTATTTTCATTTATACCTTTTGTATTATGTTTAGTCTATAGCTTTTGTATATACCTACCATTATAGTCACCTTTCTCTATCCTCTAAGGTTTGCTGGAAGAAAACTATTGTTAGGATTAAGCTCGCCCTTGTACATGTCCTCTATTTCTGTCTTTTTTTAATATATTGTATTGTATGCAAAAAAGATTTAAGAATTAAGAAGATTCGCATCCTTCTCGTCAGTATTTATTATTATTAATGCAAAAGCATGGGTGTTCGTTTGTTCATTATGTTAATTACTCATTTACATTGAAAAGGGTGGATGGATTTCGATGAAATTAAGTCTATCGATACATTGTACACTAGACTTATAGGCTTATCACGGATTTCCTCGAAAAACAGACTGTTCCGGCCCACTAAGCATAGTTTCCGAACGCACCCCTTGGTTTCAGAACGCACCGTCAAGCGACAGCGCGCATGGCTGTCACTGTCATAACAACATTCTCTCATTCTTTTGCCGGCAATAAAACAAGAAGAAGAGCTTTACCTTTTTACAACTTTTATACACTGCTTTTAGAGGTGTAAAAGTAACGAGATAAAGCGTACCCGTATGTATTCGTTACTTTAACAAAAAATACTCGTTACTATCGAATCGAATCGAATCGTTACTTCTGGTACCTCATTCATCATGCATGTTAGAGCAATGAATCGAGTCGTATTGCGTACGTGTACGCCGCGCCGTACAGTATGACGTTGCGGCGCGGCGGCGTCTCAACATTCGTAATTTGTAGAAAACATACCTACTTAGACCAAGGACGACGAATTTCCAAAATAAACAAACATCTTTGTAACGTACCTACTTTTTAAATTCAAAAAATACATACGATGAGCAAACGTTTTAATACACGCATCAACGGTACTTGAATTGAACCGATTCGGTTCAACCGAAACAGTGTAGGTACCCATGATACGAAACATGCGAGTAACGAGATGGATTCGTGAGTAACGATTCGTTACTCGTTACTAGATGGCGAACCCGTTACTCAGTACCGAATACATACGGTTTGCTACAGCTTTACTGCTTTTACATGGATACAAATTTTTATATTTATATTTTTACCTAATGAAAATAAACCTGCAAATGTAACACAAAAGGACTTTGGAATCAACATCATCGCCCCCCAGACGATCAGTAGCACAATTACACACAACACAGACCAACATTACAGACGAAATTTTCGCATTTACTACAAATTGTTATGAATGCCATTATAAAATCTATGATATAAAGGATCAAAGAGCTTTTGTACCTGTTATCTTAAAATACTGAAACTTGGATTCATCAAACTTTGCAATTATCTAGAAACCATTGAAACAATCAAAACCACACTTAACTTTGCTTCTATTCTCTGCAAATTGAATTCGCTGCGGTTTTAACATCTTAATAAAATCAAAGATAACTAGATAATGAATAACAAAGACAATATTGATTGATTTGTAATTAAAACAAGTCGTTTTGAGTCTTTTAGCTAACCATGACCATCGACCAAAGAAATAAAGAGCGACCTTTACCTCTTACAACTAACTGCAATAAAGACAATTTTATTTTGTGGTTTTAATACAGACTCATGTGTACGAGATCAAACTTAAAATTAACTGTGCGTTTTGCGCAATGACAAAAAGAACCCCAGTATTTTTTTTTCAACTGCTTGGTGAGCAAACAAGCTGAGGTTAAGTGTAACCATGACCTTGAACAAAGCATTGCATTGCAAGTCACGTACGATATGAACGTAGCCTACAATGCACTGCGTCAATTAACTCAAGGTATAGAGATGTTAGGCCTCATGTGCCTGTTATTTTCTGGTTTTCTATAGCGCGAACTGTAGCCCTATATAAAAATGATAAAATATATAATAAACACAAAAATAGACATCGAAGTAGACGAATATTTAGCATGCTTTACTGTATCTTTGTTTTTAATTTTATGAATGTAATGATGTATACGATATTGGTGATTCAAATAAATAAATAAATACAAGACCTAGAGCTGAATATTAACTAGGGGGTGTTTGACACGTTCCAGCGAGGACCAACTAAGTATTCATCTTCTGCTTCTGGAGTAAAAATAACAAAAGAAGAGATGTCTGGAAGAGATCGCTTTCAGCGATAATACCGCCCATTGTACTACATTATTGTGTTTTTTTTTGTTCAGTGTTCAATAAAGTATTTTTCATTCATTCATTCAAAGAAGTAGGTACCTAATTACGCGGATTAGGAAGAACACATTGCTTGTGCGAACACTAAAACTTAAAAAAACCTTGAACACCAAAACCATATACGTCTAACATTACGTGTAAATCTATTCTGAGTTTTGAAAAGTTGTTTTTTTTGAATTTCGGATTCCGTATTGATAAGCCTCCTTCGCTCAGGGCGCTAGTCGCATTCTCATACAAAACCCGCTGGAAAACAAACTACGAATTATCGCGTCAGAGAATATCGAATACGAAATCCGAAATTCGAAAAAATAAGTTATTAAAACCCAAAATAGACGTACTGGTGAGTAATAAATTCAGGTGATCTACTAATCAGACAATAAGCGTTTTAAGTCTTATGCTACTTTGGTGTTTTGCGCATTAGATGACCCGCTCATTAGGGATAGAAGTACCTACGAGTAATGAAAGCTGTGTGAAATGTGAAACACGCTGCAAATACGGTAGCGCATGTTGGCTGCGTTGTAGCTGTCAATCGGATTGGTTAGAAAAGCTAACAAACTGATAGGCTTTTACGGACGCACGCGTCGGCTTAGCACGTCGACCGCGACGGACGAGCGGCATGTCGCATCGTCGCACTTCAGAGTAAAAAGCCGTGGCCGCGTTATGACGGCCGCTAATCACTGGTTACCGAAAAGGTGCTGGCTAAATCACAACCATCATTAACGCTGATTTTGTTCGTGAGGTACTTTCTGTTTAACCATTTGTTTTTTATTTATATGTTAAACTAACAAAACGTGCTACTTCGTGTGCGCGCTGCTATTTCAAGCTGGGAGTGCAGTTTTAGTAACTGTGCTAAATTTCAGATCTATTAAGTCCTCTATCAGTTTCAGAAATTTTGTGATGAGTAAGAGAGAGACTTGCGTTTATAAATAAAAATATTATATTAAAAATTATTTTCTTCTGTATTTAAGTTTTTTTTTAATTTAACATTTCTGGTGCGGCCATAACATTACGATTGTAGTTTTATAGAGCACTTGTGTTAGATAGGACGTGCCGCAGACAAATGGTATTCGGGACTAATCGTTCCCACGGTCCGAATTTAGATAGACTTAATTTAGGTCTGGATTTATACTTTTAAAATAGTACAAATAGTACGAATAATATAGCGTAGTAGAGCTATTTGTGAAGGGCTCATCCGGGGCAGTACTACCACCACGCCTTTTCCTGCCGCCAAGCAGCAACGGTGTATTTTGGTTTGAAGAGTGTGGTTGCCGGTGTAATTACAGGTAGTGCTCGAAAAGAGCCTCTTGAGGCGCACTTATAATCCTTTCACTACACAGTTTCGAAAAAAACTAGTGACACAACAAGAGAGAGAGATTACAGGCACATGCGGTTTAACATATGTATGCCTCAAGTTGATGGACGCAGGGCATTCTAGGGCACGTACCTATCGTGAGTGACTTACGAGGCAGTTCTTTGTTATAGGTGATTTACACCGATTAATATAATCTGGTGGGCCAACGGCTAGTTGTATAAAAAAACGAAAAAAAAAATGTCTACTTGATTAAATTGCTATATAAGTAAAGTCCAATCCTGGTTTTGATCACATCCTTTTGAAGGCACGATGAAAATGTAGCGAGAAATTTAAAAGGTATAGAAATGTTTAATGTTATAGTGATTGGGACAGGATTTTAAATGGAGTAGGCTATGCAAGAACCTATACCATCCTCCCAGCTTAGTCAGACTAATCCATATGAAAGACATGGTCAATACTTGCGGAGCTGACTGAGCCGAAGGTTTCCTCGCGATGTTTTCCTTCACCGTTTGAAAGCACTAACATTACGCACATCAATAAGATGTAAATATCCAGACTACCAGACTAGATTCGAACCTTGTAATTTCAGATGGTCAAAATCTAAATTATCTGAGAAGGTACCTAGTATAATAAATAGTAGTAGTAGTAACAACCTCCATATATGCTTTTAGGCTGGACTAATGACTATAATAAACCATAACACCAAAATATGTACCTAGTTTCATAAACAATAAATATCTTTATCTTATTTTTATCTTACATTTTTGCCTTTAACCTAGGATAATCGTACTCTCACGTTTCGCGTCTACCCTCACCGCTACATAACTCGTCACCACAGTACAACGAGACGTATGAACACAATAGATGTAGCACCGATTCGATCCTTCAATCGCGGCGTGACGCGACCAAACCCATCCAGATTTATTCGAATTGCCAGCTTGTCGGCTCAACTGAACATGCCGGTCGCACAGTATGTTATAGACCCCAAAAAAATGACATCCTCGTTTTCGCACACAAACCGACGGTAGTTTCTATTTTGAATGCAAGAGTAGAACACCCAAGTGCCAATTATGTTTAGTTTAGGCTAAAAACAATTTCAAAGTTGACACTATTTTTTGGCCGAAATTCAGAAAAAAAAATCTAGTTCTAAAAGTACAACAGATACAGAAAAAATCACGAAACAATATTTGATAGGATTAAAAAGGCGCATCCGATGCAAGTATTAGTGGCCTTATAGCATATAAGGAACCGCAGTTATTAATACTTTTCAAAAAAAATCTTTAATTTTTTTTCTTCGGATATGTGTCGTATTAGCGTCTGTTTTTTACATAAATCGAAAGCTCTTAGTATACACTATTTGCACTAATTTTATTACATTTTTATCTCATGGAATTCAGAAAATATCTTAAATTTAAATTTTTACTCAGGGTTGTCAGATTTTCGGCCAATGTTTTCGAAGCAAAGGGTGCTTCGAAAACATTGGCCGAAAATCTGAGTTTAACTATAAATAAGAGTAGGTACTAATTTTAATTTGGTCTGTAATCAAAGTAAGTTTGTATTAACTATTCTGAAATCTATTTACTAGGAAATACACTCATGGACATAATATGAGGAACGAAACAAAAAAGAGACAGATCGGAACTAAAACAAATTTATTGTATGTTTATAAAATTTATATGTGGCATTTTATTAGTTTTGTTGCCATTTTGAATGAAAATAAAACTTACTTCAGTGAAAAACAAGATTAATCAACAGAAGTCTTAAAAATTATGTTTTGAGTATTTTTTTTTTATACAACCAGCTGATGGAACAAGCAGATGGCCCACCTGATGATAAATGGTAACCATCACCTATAACAAAGCATGGACTCGTAAGTCACGCACGATAGGAACGTGCCCTGCCTTGCGTCCACCAGCTTGAGGCATACAGACGTTAAGCCTCATGTGCCTGTAATTACACCGGCAACCACACTCTTCAAACCGAAACACAGCAACGCTGCTTGGCGGCAGAAAAAGGCGTGGTGCCCCGGTGTACTTCCCCGGACAAGCCCTTCACAAAGAGCTCTACTACTCTTAAAAAGTAATCCCTTCAATCATTACATTGAGAATGTGTTTGCTTTGTACATAAAGGGGATTTCTTGAATTTTAAATGCAAAAATCAAACAATTTCAATAGGCTAGTGAAAATAACTATTAAACGAAAAAACAAATGAAACCCTGAAACAAAAGATTATTGAAGTAATTATATTTTCAAATTAAATTTTCTAGTGGCTTTAATGTGGCTAGTGTGTACCTAATAAGAATTTAAGAATAACAAATTTCCAGTGATGTTTAAGATACCCTATACAAAGTATCTGAAATACTAGATGCAAGATACTTTGAAAAAAAAAAGCATTTCAGATACCAGATACAAATAATTTTCTAAAAAGGTATCTGATTCAGATACAAAATACCTATCTTTCAATAACTTTTTAAAGATTAAATACTTTTGTAATCTTTGATTTGATTTTTTCTGTATCTGTAATACTTTTAGAACTAGATTTTTTTTTTAGATTTTCGGCCAAAAAATAGTGTCAACTTTCACAGCTTTGACAGCCTTCACAGCTCAGTTGGTAGTAGCTCTGCCTTCTGCGCCGTAGGCCGTGGGTTCGATCCCCACCGAGAACAAACATTTGTGTGATGAACATAGATGTTTGTTCTCTGTCTGGGTGTTATATAATATTATAAGTATGTATTTACAAAAAAAAAAGTATTTAAGTAGTATATCAGCTATCTGGTTCCCATATCACAAGCTTTGGCTTAGTTTGGGGCGAGATAGTGCTGTGTGGAATGTCCACCAATATTTATTTATTTATATTTGAAATTGTTTTTAGCCTAAACTAAACATAATTGGCACTTGGGTGTTCTACTCTTGCATTCAAAATAGAAACTACTGTCAGTTTGTGTGCGAAAACGAGGATGTCATTTTTTTGGGTTCCATAACACACTGTGGGTCGGTATTGTTGTTTACAATACAATATAATAGAAGGTGGTGGAAGGTGAAACTGTGATATTTTTACATGAAAACTTCAGGCGTTAGTTGTAAGGTCGAAAGCATCATTTCACAGAGAGTCCACCATTTCCAAATTGGTTGCACAACCGTGGTTTCGCAGTGAAATAGGGCTCGTTGCACTATCAGTCGCGCAATCGAGCCAATGTTTTGTTAGAAGAGATTTTTTTTTTATTTTTTTTTTCTCTGCACAAAATGAATAGGAGATGGTTTTTTTTTTTTTTTTTTGCCATCTCGAAATGGCACTAGGTGTATCTGTTTCCCCTAACATGATCAGGGACTGTATATAATAGGAGATGGTTAACATATCATGAGCATGCTTGCTACATCAGCAAGTAGTTGAAAAAAAGGGTGACTTTGAATTTTCGAAGGAGACACCAGGGGCCTTATGCTCACTTCGAGCGAGATTATCTCACGGTAGAGATGACGTCATATCTCGTTCGATAACTGTTTATCCCCATTCTCACCATCTAACTCCCCAATTTTCTCATACAAAGTTCATACGAGACGCAAGGTCAACGAATTATTGAACGAGATATGACGTCAACTCCACCGTGAGATAATCTCGCTCGAAGTGAGCATAAGGCCCCTGATCTGTCGGCCTGAAAACATACATATACATTTTAGTGTTTGTGCAACCAGTGCAACCAGTTACATTTTATTCAAGCGTCGATGCTGGTTTCACGACCAAATTGGTTGTGCTACCCAACGAAAACCAGGAGTTACCCTCAATAGTTTTTACATTGCCATACATTTTGTAGTTAGCGCGACTGGGTTGCACAACCGTGGTCACTCAGTGAAATAGGAGTCTATGTGAGTTCCAAGTTTATTAAATACAGTTAGTGTTCACCGGTGGATATGTTTATGCGGACGATGTCAGCATTATTTTGTGAATTTATAAAACGTTCAAACGCTTATCGGATGGTTTCTGAATGATTGCTAAACACATTCAAATTGTTTGTTCGTGCGCATGCAATGGCATGTGACGGCTGCAACGAACATCAACGTTATTGTTATAAAAGTATTCAATTATAATATTTTCAGAATCACTCTAAATAAACATGAACCCAGCAAATGTAATAGGTATTCTATTAAAAACAATTCAATAATAACACAAAACTTCAACAAATTAACACGAAGCAATAGCTTCCTGTTAAATCGTGTGTTCTATGTTTAATAATAATTAAAACATATTATACGGAAACTTATCGTAGCTATTTTCGACAACATTTGTGATGTGTGAAGTCTCATGTGCATTGCTGTGTCCCGATTTGAAGGGTGAAGGGGTGTAGGTGGAATCACAGGAATCGTACCGGCACCCATAACACTTCAAAACGGAACAAAGCATTGGGAACATCACTGCTTACAGACAGACATACGGTATGATATGTAGGTAGTTTATGTTTGTACCTGTTAGTAATCATTAATCATTATTACAAGCCTCTTTGTACAAAACTGGCCATCCGGCACGGTCACCAAAATAAAGAACTTAATCCTCATATATTCAGGAAACCTTTCAAATAAAGGCGACTCCCGAGTTGAGCGGAGTAAAACGGATGTAGTGTGCCGTGAAATACCTACCTACGGCATTCAGCGCCGACTCCGGCGTCCGGCTCCGCGCGCGGTCGTTACACTGCGCGATACGATATAGCGAAGCGGCTCTTTTCACATTTTGCATCGCACTTTTAAGTCGGTTGCACGCTTATACTAAGACTAAGTTTGATACAATATAAGGACAAGTGTTTAAGATGAAAGCCGTTTGGTTCCGAATCCTAAACTAGGACTATCTGAGTTACGATGTTCTACCATAAGAAAAGCGGGCGCTAGCTACACGACCGAGCTTGCTAATATAGGACAAGCAAAGTCGCAACGGTATCGCGTCGCAAGTTGCGTGCTCTCCTCAGTTGCTACTCTCCAACTATAAAGTAGGGAAAGTTTTTATTTGAACCGTCGCGAGTCGGTCGCCAGCTATTCAGAAGTTATTCTACTCGCCGGATGGGAACAGTTATCAAAGGATTAATATTTCAGCAAAAAACCGCGAGGTTTACGTAAAAATAGACAGGGAGCATGAAATCTCATTTTGCAATCGTTAGCTTTTTGAACAGCATTTGTACCGTACGTGGGTAAGAAGTGTTTCTCGATTTTACCCCTTTGTAGGAAATTGAAGCCTTTATTACATCATCATCGTCATGCCCTTATCCACGTTTATAATAGGTTTTCTTCTTCCACTTTCCTCTATCATTCGTCATCTTTGTGCGCACTCCTTTCTTACTCATGTCATCTTTCACACAGTCCATCCATCTTTCCTTTGGCCTACCTCTCCTTCTAAAACCATCCACATCCATATCTAACATTCTTCTCGTAATATGACTTTCTTCCCCCCTCATGACATGCCCATACCACGATAACCTATTACTCCTCAACTTATCCGGCACAGGCGCTACTTTCAAACTTCCTCTCATATACTTGAAATGAACTGCAGCAGATGAACACTTTAACACCTCTTTTTTATTCGTAGAACACAGGTAAAACCATTTCACTTTTATTCTTCGCACTTGTTACAGATGACAGTATGTTAGCCAGTCAAGTTTACTCCACCCAGTCTCTTTCCAGAATGCCACATTTTTACAATCATCTCCTTTCCCCACTTTTTACGGTTCGGGGACCTACCAACGTTAACAATCCTACCAACCTTACCGACCAAAGCCATGACTTGGCGGTCAATTGACTGACTAAAAGACAGGAAGATATAAAATTAATTATACTACTTCAATTTTAATCTAAAAAAACAAGCTTAATATTTACAAAATGAATTATAAAATTCGAGAAATCATTACATTCGGCCATCCGCCATCATGCGATCTCCTGACGCATGATCAAATAAATAAACTGAACGTACTAATCAATTAAGAATATTTATATTATTTTAATTTTAAAGAAGAACAAAAAAAATCTTTTTTTTTTTATTGTAATAGCTAACATACAAATTCATTTTATTATTTTAGCCCTTATCAACTTCAATTTCTTATTCAAATTTATTTTATTAAATAATTATAGAAAATACTCAAATAAATTGAATTTACGATTTTAACACAATTACATTTTCAGTAATTATAAAAACAACATGTGAATAACAAAAAAAACAATAACTCCCAGTGTTTCGCTACATTAATATACTAACAATATTACTTTAAATTATTAATCATTACATTTGGCATATAATTAGTATCAGATCTGCTTGTATTATTTTGTTGCTGACCTTTTGTAGGCATATTTTCGTCATCATTATCCTCGCTTTCGGATGACGTATAACTTTTGTTAGATATTAGCATCGTTGTTATGAGAAGGTTAACATTGATCCAAGGTCGAATCCGATCAAAAGCAACTTCGCTATCGTTTTTAATTTTAAGAGTACTAAATCCATTAAGTTCAAAAAATTTTATATTGATCATTATATTATATACTTCCGTGATTTTAAAGAAGCCTATAAATTTTTATAAGAGCTTAGTCTATTGTCTTTATTGTAAAAATTGGTTCTCGGTTTTTTTATTAGAAATAAATTAGAACATTATTATTATTTACTGTAACTGTAACGATGACATGGGTGTCGGAAGACCAGCGTTATAATAGCGTATGCTGCTATAGCATTAATGCCGAGTGACTGCCAATTTATATCACTTGCCTACTTACTTGTATTGTCTTTTCTTGTATTTTTTTTTTATAAACTGCATTTACGTGTGGCATAAATAAATGATTCTGTTTTATATTGTATTGTATTGTAAGATGACATTTTCCATTAACTACGTGATAAGCACCTTGGTGCAATTTTGATCGATTGATTTTCTTTACCCGGTTCAATACTACTGTAACCTTCCACATACACATCCCCTGAAAAGTTAGATCCCTACGCTATAACTTCAACTAACCCTGACAAAGGAACTTGGGTAGAATTTAATGTAGTCAAGTTTGCATTAAGAGCAGGACTTTTGTAGAAGAATAGTTTGCAATTGTCTTTGAACACAGACACAGAAGAAAACTCGTATAAAGTTTTGCCCTATAAGCAATGCTGTTGTCACAAACTCATCAGTAACTACAAGATCTTCGATCGTCGCCTCAACATCATCGATTTTAATGTTCACAAAGCTCCTATAGACAGGTGTAACTACAGAATTACCGAAACCTTTGATGATAGGCAATTGTGTGTATCTTATTAAGACGTTTAGGTCTTGAGCATCATCTTCACGAACTTCGATTTATTTGAAAAAAATACTGTTAGTATCACCAGTCGTGGAAATAGTCAAAGTTTTCCGTTCTTCAACGTCCGTACGCGAAACGCGGTATCATTGGTAGAAGTTTACAGTTTTCATTGTCGTGATCAACCCTTTGACACTTTTGGCATTTTACTAACGGCTTAGGGCATTTAAAGTAAGAGTGACCTTTTGCGCGACATTTAAAAAAAAGTCGCTAAACCATGGAGGTAATATCATAATGGAGAGTGCCATAAGATCCACAACCATTTGCAACTGTGTATCAAACAGTGATCATCTATCTTTGTTCCTCCCACGCAGCCTAGCTACAAGTAAAAGAAAAGAAGATGTAAGTTCACTCACTCCAACTCACTCACTGTCTGTGTAAATAGTGTCCGTCAGTTGATGCAATGCTTTGATGTTCTAGTTGGAGTTGGTTGAAATATGCGGTGAAGCGAAATAAATGGTGAAAAATCAAAAGAATCATTATTGTTTAAGCAAAATATATTTGAAAAGGCGAAATTATATCCCGTGCAGCTGTGTCTTGTGCATCAAGAAAAACAAAAGGAAACAAAACAAAAAAAAAACAAAAGGAGGTTAAAGACCCGGAATTGTCATTTGATACGTAATATTCTTTTTCAATTTACAGACTGTAATTACATTTTATTAGTACTAGTCATATTTTCCAATATGAAAACGATGTAAACCCATTAATTATTGTAAAATAAAATTTATTAGTCATCTGTTCTAGTGATGTACATACACAGATTAATTTAGCTTTATATTTCACACCTTCTAGGCGTCTCGCGCCGGCTCAATTTTTGTTAAATTTTATATATTTTTTTTTTTAGGTTCCCAAAATGCCCAGAATGAAGACGGGTGTGGATAAAAGCTGTTAGGCGTGAAAACTAGGAGTCCACAAAATTTTCCTATGCATGGAAACGAAATGACCCTAAGAAAGTATCGAGTGGGATGGACATCGCTATCACGGCCAGGTCAATATGGGAAATAATATTGACGATAATAGTGTTCCAGTATCTATATTGGTTTTGGGTTGTCGCAATAAAAGTCAGCAACCAGTTAAAATTAAAAAGTTGACTTCCAATTAAAACGCCTTTTTCATCCATCTCTTATTCTATCGATAGGTTAGTCAATGTAGTCCCTTCTCTAGTAACGCACACGAATACAATATCGACAACTGCACACTAACAAAAAAAACGGACACGCCAAAAACCGAAAGGCTCCGTCCAGTATGATACTTCGTCCAAGCGCTAAACTGTTGTTTGAAGTTGACGCCAAATCTCCTGCAGATGTCTTTGAAGACTTTCGCTTTCGTTTAGAATGAGTGTGTGTAACAGGAGGATCCTCCTCAGGAGTCATCGCACCGTCAGAGTTCATAGAAAGAGAAAAAAAATACTGTAGTTATCATATTCACCAGATAAAACTTATTTCTTAGTTTCTAATTTTTTTGTTTTTTATTTATATTCATGTTTTATTTATTTTTTTAATTTTTCATATGGTTTACTTGGCTTAGCATAACAGCTGTCCATGTAATTTTGCGACGTACTTAGCCACTTACAGGTCCAGTGCTTAAATGCTTATATATATATATATATATATTTTTGCACCATTGTACTAATTATTTTGTTAGTTTTGAACTTACAGGTATACATACCCCATTTTTCACTAAGAAATCCACTAATAGCGCACCTGGCTAAGCTCTGGCATACATAGCCTGCTAATAGCGCACATGGCTAAACTCTGGCATACATAGCCTATACCTGCATACATAGCATGTACCTACTACCTACCTATAAATATATCTATAAATTTTAACTTTATAGATATTTAATTTAGTACACTTTGCTTCAGAGACTCGCATCAGAGGGTAGGCTTGATCATCGATATTTATAATTTTACGACAGTTTATCAGGTGACAACTATAGTATAGTTAATTTCTGCTTGATATAGGTAAGACAATTTTATTGCTATTGGAATATTGATAGTAGCAGTAATGTGAAATGGAATAAAAATATATAAATGATAGGTAGGTAATCCACGAATTGAAAGGTGCTAACACTACCGGATAGTCTCTGTTCAGTACAGACCAGTTCGTGTGAGGAACAATTCAAAATGGGAATATAAAATAAGATAAAAAGATAAAATAACCTACCCTTCAATGTTAAAATTATCGGATAATATTAAAATTTGTATGATTTCACCTACTTTATTCTAGAAAAATTTGCTCGATATGTATTCAACTTGAATGTTCATGGGTATAGGCCCTGACAATTTTTAAAAAACGAATAGTGCTAGTAAGGCCAGATAGTCTCGGGGCAATCTCGTCAAGTCGAATTTAATAACCTTTTACTCGAAATAAAAATATCATAATGTGGATGAAATAAATTTTAATCACAGCTACAGTTACCAAGTAGGTAATTATTTGGCAAATATCAGTGCATTGTGTACGTAGCAAAATTGTTAGCATTATCTAAATAAATTTTATGGCATACATAGCTCCCTGAACTCACTTGGTCCATCACAGCATACCTTGCTTATAAAAAAAATGTTATGGCATACATAGCCCCCTGAACTCACTTGGTCCATCACAGCATACCCTACTTATTGTTATGGCATACATAGCCTCCAAAACTCACTTGGTTCTCTACATCACTATATTTAAATATATTTTTTTTTATGTAAGTAGACGTTTTATCGTAAAATATTCTTTCAATTAGCAACATGCCATGGTGGCAAAAAGTTTCACCAGTAATAATTTTATCAAGTAACTGCGGTAAAAATTTGATGAAAGACATCAATAAGTTTCAAACTTAATACTTCGAGTGAAACAGCATGAATTTTATTCCTAGCATTCGTTAGACTCCACATTGTTAAAAAATATAATTTTAGCAAAATTGTTATCACAAAAACTTTTGTGACGGTATTAACAAAAAATATTTTCATAGATATGGTACAGAGAAAAGCAACTCATGATCACACACAGCCACTTGCACGTTTAGTAGATTGGTATTCTTTGTCGATTTCTATCAGCTTTTTCTAGAAAATCTATCCAGACTTTGTAAATTTTATGTTTAATGGGTAGGCACAAGTACCAACAGCTCCATAAACCGAATAGTGCTAGCATGGCCAGATAGTCTCGGGGCAATCCCGACTGGACCACGCCAACAAAGATTCAGTAGAAATAAAGCCGCTAAGTACCTATGCTTTCAACTGAACAAAACTAGCACGATCGGATAGTCTCGGGTCAATCCCGACCGATACATGCTAGTGAAATCTGTATCTCCATTATACTTAAATGGAATAAAATATTGTACCAATCTTCCAAGCGGCAATAAAATAATATCATGTGGGCAGAATAGGTAACATCTTACATACCTTGGTTCAATCCAACTTCTGAGATGAAATGAACTGCAGCAGATGAACACTTTAACACCTCTTTTTTATTCGTAGAACACAGGTAAAACCATTTCACTTTTATTCTTCGCACTTGTTACAGATGACAGTATGTTAGCCAGTCAGCCAGTTTTGGAGGAGGTAGGGCATAACGGGACTTTCTCGTTCTGATCTGAGCTGCCCGCCTGGGGAGGTACCTCCGCCTTACAGAAGACTGCAGCTAAATAACACTATTTATTTAGTGTTGTGTTCCTGCAGTGAGTAAGGTTGCCAGAGCTCTTTTGGGGAAACGCTGTGTCGACAGCTGGGGGACCAGCAGTGAGAATAACGCTACTGGTTGTGTGCAGGCGCGGCATGTTAGCGCGGCGGTCAGGGAGACCCGGTGAAACGGCTGACCGCTGGCCGCCCGCAGGCTGAACGGGTTCCCGAACCCAGGGATTATTTTAATCTCCGCCCTGGGAGGCTGAATCGCCAGTCTGTGTAAAGTCCCTGGAGTAGTGGTCGTGCCGGAGAAGGAGACCGGAGTGGACCCGACCACTACTTTAGGTGGGGACCGGGGGCCCTTCCGCCCGCCGTGCTAGCAATCCGCAAAACCTGCGTCAACCTTTAGTGAAATGTCACTGTGCCTTATTGTCCAATGTGCTGCCGACACAGCGGTTCCCTATTACCTTTTAAAACCCCCTTTAAAATTAAATATGGCAAGAAGAAAAATACAGAAAAGAAGTTTTTCAGCGGCATCTTCGTCCACAACGAATGTGGATTTCTGTAATATCAGAGGACTTCATGCTAACCTCAACTCAGTTCACCATCACCTTGAAACTTCACAGCCGACCCTTCTTTTCCTAACGGAGACGCAGATATCTAGCCCGGCTGATACATCTTATCTCCATTACCCTGGGTACAGGTTGGAGCACAAATTTGTGCCTCATGCCGGGGTATGTATATGGGCGTGTGTGGTTATAGGTACCTTGTAAGCGGGTGATGTTCCTACGTAGAATGTTGTAGGGGGTCCAAGAGAAACAACAGCTGGTATAAATCACATTCCAATGTTTATATTGCGTAGTAGGAAAGTTCACAGGCACACAGATTACAGTAGGCAGAACACACCGAAAGTTTTAGAAGGAGTACAATAGTAATGAGTAAGAATGAGTGGAAAGCAGAAAGTTCGTATAACAAGTAAGCGTATGAAATAGCGGTAAAAGCTGGGAGCGCGCGACACGGGTATCTCGTCTGAGGCTCGCAACTGACTGACTCGACTCGAGACTCGACTGACACGACGCGAGCGCATGCCGCCGGCCGATGTACTTGCGTGCTCCGAACAATGGTGCGCGGCGGAATGGGTATTTCCATTGCACAGCAAGTTCGGGAGATTATTAGAAACACGACAATAATATCGTACGCGCAAGTACTTAGGTAGTTATATACAGATTTAGAGTTTAATGTTTAATGAATTAGGTAAAGTAGATTATTTATGTTTATGTGAAATGTAAATATCTAGTATTTATGTATGTAATATATATTTTATGGTGTGTATATCTGTTGTAAATAAATATGTATGTGTGAATAATGATATAGATTAATATATAAGGAAGCTATGTAAATAATAATTTAATAGAAATAGGTAGGCGTTGATAGATACGTAAGTAGGTAGCCTACATCACTCCCCTCCAGAGACCGTCACTACGGTCGATAGTAGTCAGGAAATCGAACCTTGCGGCCAGAGCGTGTTCTTCTGATGTCTCTCTGAGCCGGGGCATCCAGCTGTGCTGGAGGTGGATAGGGTACGGGAATAGGAGTGGAGGTGGGAGTTGGAACGGGTGTGGGAACAGGATTGGTAGTAAGAGGAGATGGGTCTACGAGTAGATAGGCCGGCTTAAGGCGGTCTATAGATACTGTGACACTCTTGCCCTTAACTAAAATCTTGAAAACCTTGTCACTACGTTCGAGAACTTCGTAAGGGCCGATGTAAGGGGGCTGCAAGGACCCTCGTAATGCATCGTCCCTTAGGAAAACGTGACTAGACGTAGTTAAATCTTTATAAATAAAAATGTTATTTTTGCTATGCCGTGCTGCGGGTATTGGACGAAGCTTCGCTGCAAAGTGACGCAGACGAGTGGTGAAATCCGAAATATCGGTGGAGTCACGAGAAGTTGCCTGGAAAAATTCTCCAGGAAGACGGAGTGGCTCGCCATACACCAACTCAGCAGACGAAGCTTGGAGATCGTCTTTATAAGAGGATCTAATGCCCAAGAGCACAAGAGGTAGGGTTTCGACCCAATTGCAGTCGCCGTGGCACATTATGGCCGCTTTCAATTGACGGTGAAAGCGTTCGACCAAGCCGTTACAAGCCGGGTGATACGCGGTTGTTCGACGATGTTTGAATCCGATCATTTTTCCAAGGTATTGGAAAAGTGCGGATTCAAATTGTCGACCGCGATCAGTGACGATATCAGTTGGACATCCAAACCTGGATATCCATGATATCAGCGCCTTTCCGACTGTTTCGGCTGTCATATCCACCATTGGTGTTACCTCGGGCCATCGAGTGAACCGGTCTACTGCTGTAAAGCAGTAGCGGTAGCCCTGGGATGGTGGAAGTGGGCCAACAATGTCCACGTGAACGAATGCGAATCGAGCGCGGGGTAAATCGAACGTGCCTAATGGTGAGGACACGTGGCGGTTTACCTTGGCGCGTTGACAGGCTAGGCATTTTCGTGACCACTCTCGGCAGTCTTTGCGCATCCCAGGCCAAACGAAACGCTCGGCAATTAACTTTGTAGTTGCCTTAACGCCTGGGTGGCTAAGATTATGAAGACTGTCGAAGAGTTGCTTTCGCAGTGGTTTTGTCACGAACGGCCTCGGTGTTGGAGTGCTCACATCACAATATATCTCAAGATTGCTGTCAGGTATCTTGATCTTCTTTAGGCGGAGTGAAAAATCACCACCAAGAAATTGAAGGAGCTCCTGATCAGCAGCTTGAGATTGTGAGAGTACGTCATGATCGATTGGTATCTGCAGTTCATCGATGCGCGACAATGTATCGGCTACGACATTGTCCTTGCCTGAAATGTGTCGGATGTCGGTCGTGAACTGCGAGATATAATCGAGATGACGATACTGACGTGGCGAACAGTTGGCTTTTCGTTCGTGAAAAGCGAAAGTGATCGGCTTGTGATCGGTATATACCACGAAGTGCCTGGCCTCCAACATGTGCCGAAAGTACCTAATGCTTTCGTATATGGCCAAAAGCTCGCGGTCGTAGGGTGAATATTTTTGTTGGCAAGGGCTCAGTTTTCGCGAGAAAAACGCGAGGGGCTGCCATTCACCATCTTTCAATTGCTGCACAACTGCACCCATTGCGAGGTCAGATGCATCTGTTACCAGTGCGAGTTTGGCATTGCAATCTGGGTGTGAGAGAAGTGCAGCATTCGAAAGATTTAGTTTGCATTGCTCGAATGCAAGAAGAGTGTCACCAGTAATATCGACAGGATGAGATGCCTTAAGGGAACCACCAGTAAGAAGGGCGTTCAAAGGAGCTTGGATTTTAGCGGCTTGAGGCAAGAATCGCCTATAAAAGTTAAGCATTCCTAAGAAACGCCTGAGCTGCTTAACGGTCTTTGGGACTAGGAATTCCTTAATAGCTTCGACTTTGGATTCGAGAGGCTTGGTGCCGGTTCCGGAGATACGATATCCTAAGAAGGTTACCTCACTGGCACCGAAGACGCATTTCGAAGTGTTGACGAGGATACCGTACTCTTTCATACGAGTGAAAAGCTGTTGGAGGTGGATTTCGTGTTGGGACTCATCGCGTGAATAAACTAAGAAATCGTCCAAATAGCAATACACGAAATCGAGACCTCTCGTCATCTCGTCAACAAATCGTTGAAAGGTCTGACCTGCGTTTCTTAAGCCGAATGACATGAAAGGAAATTCGTATAGCCCAAAGGGGGTAGTTATGGCGGACTTCATAATATCTTCCTCGTAGACCGGAATTTGATTATAGGCTTTAACCAAATCAATAGTGGAAAAGACTTTGGAACCAGCAATACTTTGGGCAAAGTCGTGGATGTGCCTAATGGGATAACGGTCTGGGATGGTCCGCGCATTAAGCATCCTATAATCACCACAAGGCCGCCAGCCGTTATCCTTCTTAGGTGCGAGGTGCAACGGTGAAGCCCAGGAGCTTTCGGAAGGGCGCGCAGTGCCGTTAGAAAGCATGAGTTCGAATTCCTTCCTAGCTATCTGGAGTTTATCGGGGGCGAGCCTACGTGGGGTGCAAAATACGGGTTGACCAGGAATGGTTCTAATATGGTGAACTGTGCTGTGCTTTGGAATCCACGGTGTGCCTGAAGGGCGTGTAATTTCCGGGAATTTACTTAAGATGTCGTGATACCTCGTGTCGCCCGATGAGACTTTAACAGAACAAATATCAATTTTTGCTAGTGAAGCTATAGCGGATAATGTGGTAGTATTATCAACAAGGCGTTGATTGCGTACATCTACCATCAAATTGTAAAAACTTAAGAAATCGACGCCTATAATGGGTTTGGTTACGTGAGCTACGGTAAAACGCCATGGGAAGCTACGTCTTAAGCCTAAGTTTAAATCTAGCTGGATATAACCAAAAGTCTCTATGGGTGTACCATTAGCTGCGCACAACGTGAAGTCGGTCTGCTTGGCTCGTCGCTCGCGAAGCGCAGTGTGGGGGAAAACGCACAGGTCACTGCCGGTATCGATCAGGTACTGGGTTCCCGAGCTGCGGTCGGTCACGAAGAGGCGACTTGATGATGCGAGGCAATCGTCCGCCGCCATTAGCGACTGCCCGTGGAGTTTCCCGCCTTCTGATAGTCGCAAGGCTTGATGCAGTGGTGAGCCTTCGATCCGTGCCTGGTGTGGTACCAGCATACGGGGTATTTCTCATAGTTGGAGTGCGATCTCGACCTTTGGCGCGAAGATTGACGGCGATGTTGTGATCTCGACCGGTCAGAGCGATCGTAAGAGCGATCATTGGAGCGGTCGTTGGAGCGGTCATTGGAGCGGTAGGTACGAGTGTGCTCATCAAGTTTAAGTGCAAGGCGCTCGACCATCTTTCTCAGCTCTGCGATTTCGCTGGATGTGCCGCCGCTTACTGCTGCAGTGGATGACGTGGATGCGACGTTGCTGGGTGAAGTGATCTCGTGAATGCGATCTGCCAGATCCGAAAGCTGCTCCAGGGACTGAGTAGTTTGTGAAGCCAGCACTGTTTGGATGTTATTGGGCAGGCGATTGCACCAAATCGTACGGATAAAGTTCTCGGGTACGGAGGGTCCAGCTAAATCCTGTAGGTGGCGCAGGAACTGTGAAGGTTTCCGGTCACCGAGTTCTTCGTGAGTGAGAAGTTGTTTCACCTTTTTCTCGTGCGAAGCGGAGAGGCGACGAATTAGCTCCGTCTTGATCTTCTCGTAGCGGTTGGTGAGAGGAGGCTTCATGATTATATCTTTCACGGCCTTCGCGTGCTGAAGATCCAAGTTTGTGATGACATAGCTAAACTTGTCTGCATCTTCGGTGACATCGCGGATCTCAAACTGCCCTTCCAATAACGCAAACCATATCTCCGGGTCATCTGGACTAAATGCAGGAACTTTTATTTTTATTTTATAAAAGTCGGATGATGCAGTGGAAACGGACACTTTTTTACAAGCGCGTGGTTTGGTGTTAACGTTGCTTGGTTCGCCATTTTGCGACTCACCGGAATCACTGTCCGCTGCATCTACGAATTCTTTGTCTTCGCATTTCTTCATTCTTGAAAGATTTATCGTGCACTTGTATCGGGGTCACCAGTTATGGGCGTGTGTGGTTATAGGTACCTTGTAAGCGGGTGATGTTCCTACGTAGAATGTTGTAGGGGGTCCAAGAGAAACAACAGCTGGTATAAATCACATTCCAATGTTTATATTGCGTAGTAGGAAAGTTCACAGGCACACAGATTACAGTAGGCAGAACACACCGAAAGTTTTAGAAGGAGTACAATAGTAATGAGTAAGAATGAGTGGAAAGCAGAAAGTTCGTATAACAAGTAAGCGTATGAAATAGCGGTAAAAGCTGGGAGCGCGCGACACGGGTATCTCGTCTGAGGCTCGCAACTGACTGACTCGACTCGAGACTCGACTGACACGACGCGAGCGCATGCCGCCGGCCGATGTACTTGCGTGCTCCGAACAATGGTGCGCGGCGGAATGGGTATTTCCATTGCACAGCAAGTTCGGGAGATTATTAGAAACACGACAATAATATCGTACGCGCAAGTACTTAGGTAGTTATATACAGATTTAGAGTTTAATGTTTAATGAATTAGGTAAAGTAGATTATTTATGTTTATGTGAAATGTAAATATCTAGTATTTATGTATGTATGTAATATATATTTTATGGTGTGTATATCTGTTGTAAATAAATATGTATGTGTGAATAATGATATAGATTAATATATAAGGAAGCTATGTAAATAATAATTTAATAGAAATAGGTAGGCGTTGATAGATACGTAAGTAGGTAGCCTACATGTATGTATGTCCGGGAGGATATTTGCTGTCGCCGTCTTCATGGCCTTGAAGACAGAGACCTGTCAGTCTTATGGGTGCGTTTAGATCACGGTGGCCACACTCGCATCTATGCGTGCCTTTACAGGTCTCACAGCGGCGATCTGGAAACTGGTCGACTTATCGAGCACCTGCAACTGGCGTCTGACAATGTCATCGAGCAATATCCTTCCGCGGAATTAGTGATTTTAGGAGACTTTAACGCCCATCACGTTGAGTGGCTAGGTTCTCGGTCCACTGATTTCGCGGGGAGATCTACTCATGAATTTGCCTCGACGTATGGCTTATCGCAGTTGATAAATTCTCCAACGAGAATTCCAGATGTTGAGAGCCATACTTGTTCCTTATTGGACCTTCTGTTGACCACGCGTCCGGACGGATACTCTATTGCAGTGGATGCGCCTCTTGGCTCATCAGACCACTGTCTCGTTCGGACGAAGGTACCTTGTGCTCGGTCTATTCCATCTCGGCCAGCGCAATGGCGTCGTATGTGGCACTATTATTCGGCAGATTGGGATGGATTGCGTGAATTCTACGCATCGTACCCATGGAAGCAGATCTGTTTTACGTCAGAAAACCCCGATTCCTGTGCTATTGCCGTCACTGAGACCATCTTGGCGGGGATGGAATGCTTCATCCCTAATCCGCTAGTGGCCACAGGAATGAAACGACGACCGTGGTTTAATCGGTCTTGCAGAGAAGCTAGATCGCTGAAGCAAACTGCATATGAGGCTTGGACCACGGCTCGGTCAAATAAGGACCCTAACATCACTGACGTGAAACGTAGATTGAACGCAGCTTCGAGGTTCAATAAGAGGATGGCTGCCAGAGCCAAATTCGATTTCGTCGGCAGAATTGGTGAGCGGCTGGCACGGTACCCATCTGGGAGTCGTGCATTCTGGTCGCTCGCTAAAGCTGCCGAAGGAAACTTTTGTCAGTCGTCCTTGCCACCACTCCGGAATACCGACGGTAATCTGGTCCATAGCGCTAAAGAGAAAGCCGATCTTCTGGGAAATCTCTTTGCCACAAACTCGACTTTGAATGACGGAGAAGCTGTTCCAACTCCCATCCCGTGGTGTGGTACTACTATGCCGGAAATCACCATATCACAAAGGGAGGTCCGGCGGGAGATGCTTTCTCTTGATGTTCATAAGTCGAGTGGACCAGACGGTATACCGGCTGTGGTGCTAAAGCGGTGTGCCCCGGAATTGTGTCCAGTTCTGACGCGCCTCTTCGAGCTTTCGTACTCCACTAGGCAGGTCCCCGCTTCGTGGAAGACTGCTCTTGTCCACCCGGTGCCCAAAAAGGGCGACAGATCAGATCCATCTAATTACAGACCTATCGCTATTACCTCCCTGCTCTCTAAGGTCATGGAGCGTGTTGTTAACCAACAACTCCTGAGATACCTAGAGGGACACGATTTGATCAGCGACCGCCAATACGGCTTTCGCCATGGTCGCTCGACTGGTGACCTTCTAGTGTATCTCACACACCGTTGGGCTCAAGCCATAGAGAATCATGGTGAGGCATTAGCTGTCAGCTTGGATATAGCGAAGGCCTTTGATCGGGTCTGGCACCGGGGTCTTCTAACGAAATTACCATCATACGGACTGCCTGAGGGTTTGTGCAAATGGGTCGCTAGTTTTTTGTCCGGCAGAAGCATAAGAGCCGTAGTAGACGGTGGTAGCTCCAGTTGCATGGATATCAACGCTGGCGTCCCGCAAGGCTCCGTATTGTCCCCAACATTGTTCCTGCTGCATATCAATGACATGTTGTCCATTGACAATATTCATTGCTATGCAGATGACAGTACTGGGGACACTTTTTACACGGGTCGTGCTAACATCCCTCGTGCCATGGTGGAGGAAAACCGGAGTCAACTTGTGTCTGAAATTGAGGGCATATTAACCAGAGTTTCCGATTGGGGAGAGCAAAACCTGGTTCAGTTCAACCCTACTAAAACACAAGTTTGCGCGTTTACTGCCAAAAAAACTCCATTTACAGTAGGTCCTCAATTCCAAGACATGCCCCTTACCACTTCCAAGAGCATTGGGATCCTTGGTGTCGACATCTCTAGTGACGTCCAGTTCCGTAATCATTTGGAGGATAAGGTCAAGCTCGCATCCAAAAAGCTCGGGGTGCTAAACAGAGCGAAGTCGTACTTCAGTGCTGGGCAACGACTGCTTCTTTACAAGTCGCAAGTCCGACCTCACATGGAGTACTGCTGTCACCTCTGGGCAGGAGCACCTGGATGCCAGCTTGGTCCTTTTGATTCGGTCCAAAGACGTGCTGTGAGAATTGTCGACGATCCCAAGCTCACCAGCGGTATTGAACCACTCAGTTTGAGAAGAGACTTCTCCTGTTTGTGTATCTTCTACCGCTTATATAATGGGGTATGCTCTGAAGAGTTGTTTAACATGATGCCTACATCGTCTTTTTACCATCGCACAGCTCGCCATCGGCAGAGAAGCCATCCTCACACATTAGAGCCAGGGTGGTCGCGTACCGTTCGGTTCCAGAGGAACTTCCTCCCGCGAACACTTAGGCTGTGGAATGATCTCCCTGCTGAGGTTTTCCCGTTAAACTATAGTATGGGGTTCTTCAAAAAGGGTGTTTTAAAATTTTTAAAGGGTCGGCAACGCGCTAGTGATTCCTCTGGTATTGCAGGCGTTCATAGGCTACGGTAACCACTTCCCATCAGGTGGGCCGTAAGCTTGTTTGTCTACTTTGTTGTATAAAAAAAATAAAAAATAAAAAGTCAAGTTTACTCCACCCAGTCTCTTTCCAGAATGCCACATTTTTACAATCAGCTCCTTTCCCCACTTTTTACGGTTCGGGGACCTACCAACGTTAACAATCCTACCAACCTTACCGACCAAAGCCATGACTTGGCGGTCAATTGACTGACTAAAAGACAGGAAGATATAAAATTAATTATACTACTTCAATTTTAATCTAAAAAAACAAGCTTAATATTTACAAAATGAATTATAAAATTCGAGAAATCATTACATTCTCATTCCTTATTTTATCCATCCTTGTCACACCGTACATCCATCTCAACATTTCTGCTACATACACTCTTCTCTCATCCGTCCCTTTGGTTGCCCAACACTCAGATCCATTTGATAGACATAAGTCTTCTTCTTGGAGATGATAATAATCTGATCAAAGTAGGTAGACTTATAATTTTATTTCCATTTCTTACTAAGAGATTGAACGAATAATCCCCGCTTTTTCATAATACCTTCCCATTTATTTTGCAAGTCTTGCGTTTCTTCAAAGATTCCTTACGTAGATACTAAACCTTTAAATAATTCATCCCACGATTTATTAAGTCCATTAATAAACAATAAGCCATTTGAGTTTTACGTGGAATTGGAAAAAAAATCTTCTAATAGAGATAAAACTTTTCCAATAAATTCAGTGATTTAGTGAAGGTTAGCAAATAATTAAATAATCTTGCACGTTACTTCAGCTTGGCATCGTAAAATCTATTTATTTGTTTGTTTAAACTTTTTTCTGATTGGACAAGCAGGTGGCCAACCTGGTGTAACCATCTCCTATACCAACAAAGCATCAACTCGCAAGTCAAGCACGATAGGAATCGTGCCCTACGATGCACTGCGCCCATCAACTTAAGTTGATACCTCAAGGCATACAGATGTTAAGCTTCATGTGCCTGTAATTTCATCGGCAACCACGCCCATCAAACCGAAACAGAGTAGCTTGGCGGCAGAAATAGGTGGTAGTACTTCCCCGGACGAGCCACACACAAATAGCTTCACATATGTTGGTAAAAACAAAACTTGATATTTACCAATGTATTAAATAAAGCTCTCACTGATGCGTACTAGACTAGTGTAAATCACGTTTTATCCAAGTAATCTGGGATATATAAATCAAGTTTATCTTTTGTTTGCCTTTGGTTCACTCGCGAATATTGCCTCTAAGATTTTCGTAATTAGTTTTGATAGTTGCTATGTATGTTCGGTGCGATGTAAAGCGTATTAATATTGTGGTTTTTTTTTTACCGTCAAGTTGGGATTCTTAATTGAATTTTCTTTATATTTAGTACCTATTTGATACGGAGATCGCTTTTCTTTCAGCATGCAGTGAGCTTTTCAAAATCATTCGTGATAAGCCTTTTTTTTTATACAACTAGCTGACCGAACAAGCAGGTGGCCCACCTGAAGTCAAGCCTAATCACGAATGAATTTTGACATTTGCGATAGCGGACCTCATTCTAGTTAGGAATACGATACTACTAACGATTTTAACAGGTAGCAATTCACGATCACCCCGAAAATTTCAACACAGTAATGTAGGATGCGGTTGGTGCTTTTGCCAGTTATAACCGTTTTCGAAATACCTTGGCACCAAACTTGAATCCTACTGAAACTATAAGAATAAAACCTTTTACAGAATTTAAGGTTACTCTTTGACTTGCCTCGAAACTAATAGATATTACTTAACCGGACATGGGACAAGCGTCTTACATAGAAGCTTTTTTTATACAACTAGCTGATGGAACAAGCAGATGGCCCACTTGATGTTTAGTGGTAATCATCACCTATAACAAAGCATTGCCTCATAAGTCACGCACGATAGGAACGTGCCTTAAGATGCACTGCCCTGCGTCCATCAACTTGAGGTATACAGATGTTAAGCCTCGTGTGCCTGTAATTACACCGGCAACCACACTCTTCGAAACCGAAACACAGCAACGCTGCTTGGCGGTAGAAAAAAAGCGTTGTAGTAGTACTTCTTCGGACGAGCCCTTCACAAAGAGCTCTACTACTCTTGGTTATGTCCGGTTATTATAATGTGTCATTATAGCTACGAAAAAAAGTACCTAGTAAGTAATAAGTAATAGTAAGTTATTTATCAGTCATATAATTCCCTTAGTATAGAGTTGCTTAGTTCGAAGAAAAACCGCTTTGATTTATTTTATAAATGATTTGAACGCTATCAGACGGACCAGGCCTCACCTCCCGTAAACTAACTTAGCGACGTCACTACAACTCAAGTGTTATCTTACTCATAGCCTGTTAGCTGCTTAAGTAATTGTTTAACTGCTTTCACTTACCATGTGACGCTTAAGTTTAAGATAAGTGGTGTTTGACAAGCTATTAGAACAAATTACCTTAAATTAACAAAATGGCGGGTGCACCACGTCTTTACAAACCAAAATAATATATCCTTTGTTTTTTTATTTACATTTACCCTACCGTTTCTGCTTTTTTTTTTATGGATCCCGTGATTCTCCAAAGAATACCCTCCAAAAATACTTGTAGGTTATTTGAAAGTCAGCCTCGTCACAGTTTGTTTGAATAAAATAGATATTAAAGGATCCTTTAGTAAACTTGTGGCAAAGTGCGGCAGTAAGTCTGCGTATCTCTTGAATCACCCCTCGACAATCGTACTCGCCAACTTTCCGGGACTTCTTTCACCAAAGTTAAATTGGTGTAGCGAGAATAAAAGCCTATTTAACACTCACAAAAAGGTTAGATCAAGAGTGAAAAGGTAATGAGTTTTGTTGGTGGAATGTATGATTCGAATGTCTTACCGTGAAAAACAGATTATGAACAAAATATGGCGTAGGTAAGTAGGTAAGCAAAATTATGTTTTTAAAAAGGTACTCGTTATCATTAAACGTTTCTGTCACAATTTGCAGCGCATTATCATTATAGTACATTTACTTGCGTTAAAGCTAAAGTAGACCCAAGCTACAACTATGTGCACGCACTATGTACGTAACGGGTAGGTATTAACTATGGAAACGAGACAGCTGATAAAATACTTACTAATATATTGCATAGGTTTACAAATACATAAAAAAACTAAGTGATGAAAAGTCATGATTAAAGAATAAATTTCTTTTTTAATGTTTCCATTTACAATAGGTTTCTAATCTATGATTGGCTCGACAAATTTCAGAATATTGAACATAATTAATACCTAGTTTGTTTGATTCTAGGGTTGGTCACTTGAAACTGTCACCTAGATTCACCTATCTTTAAGATGTTTCAAAGTGATCCTTGAGAGGCATTTTTTTAATAACATACAACCAGTTTCACACAACACAGTTGTACCGTGTGGCTAAGCTAGATACCTACTTAGGTGCTCCCATCTGAGCTGTGAGGCCTGTGTCCATTTTTTTTCATACAACTAGCTGACGGTACAAGCAGATGGCCCACCTGATAGGTATTAAATGGTAACCATCACCTTTAACAAAGCATTACCTCTTAAGTCACGCACGATAGGAACTTGGCCTACGATGCACTGCCCTGCGTCCATCAACTTGAGACATACAGATGTTATGCCTCATGTGCCTGTAATAACACCGGCAACCACACTCTTCAAACCGAAACTCAGCATCACTGCTTGGCGGCAGAATAAGGCGTGGTGGTAGTACTTCCCCGGACGAGCCCTTCACAAAGAGCTCTACTACTCTTACCTACCATTGAAAGAACCTGGTGACAGGCATAATGTAAGTATTCTTGACAGAGATTTCGTGCTCAAGTTAGTTAGTAATTACATAAGAGAGGGCTCAGTACAAGTTTCGGTAATTAGATGCATTAAAATTTAACGTGTCCTATGAAGTTTAGCTTTCACGAGTTACGAGGTTGGTGAGATGCAGTGTCATTGACTTAACCTGGGTAGGTATGTGAGTCAGACGAAATGTGATCATTTAGTATGTACATTTTTAATAGTGCTTGCTACAATTTTCTTGTAATGCGGCCTTTCAATATTATAATGTTATCTTAGAAAATAGTGTTTTTATTTTAATTTCATCAGTATTGAATTTCAAATAAAGCCTACAGATTTACTAACAATAAGTAAAATAAAAACAGTTTTCTTTGAATAAAATATTGGTTGGCGTGCGAGAGTCCAGTAAATGTACTAGCCGCCCATTTCCGCTTAGCGCTCAACGCTACCGCCCCTCGATAGCGGCCGCCGATAGTCGCGCCACGCCCTTCGCCGATGTACCGATAGTGTAAACTATTTGTCGGCTTGGTTTTGTAATTTAATTAGACAATGAGATAAAATTCGTGAATTTATTTAGTTCCGTGCATACATAAGGTATAATATGTGTTGTAGGGCTTTGAAAAATACCAATACCCACCTAAACAATGATACGTACCTATAGTGAGTATTTGGAATATAATAAAATAGAAAATCTTTATTTTGTCTCTTAAAAATCAAAATTTTACAATAGAGCTGTTACAATTTTTGTAACCGCTCTATTGGTTTCGCTAGTTGTCAGTGGCGCCATAATGAGTAGAGCACCAGCAGCTGCGACACGCTTTCCTTATAAAAAAGTCACATCAAATTAATGCTTGACATAGGCTTATTATAGCTACTGACTGTATAATACAAATAAAATCTTACTTCTTTTTACAGGTAGGCATAATAACGAAATAATAAAGATAAATAGTTTTGCATAATTTCTGCAAAACAAATATGTTTGCCCTCCATCCAGCTGCAGCTGCAGGAGTTTTACTCCTGTCGTAATTGCTGCGCAGTGGCCGTTTTTCATAATGATGGTTTTTTGTTACGAAAAATGTTTACATTGTGTAGCATTTTTTTTTACATTTCCTGTTCTATATTCAAACATAACATCATCAACCGGAATAAGTCAACTGCTGTACATAGGTCTTTCCCATATTTGGGGGAGTTGACATAGTCAAAGTGGATTGATGACCGCAGTAGGTAATCGTGATATGTACTCAGGAGATACCTACTGCTGCCCCTGCCTGCATTTCTCGGGTGCAGTCCCTAGTCGCTTCATAAATTATCCAATCCACGAGAGGTGATGATATTCTATACACTGAGACCTGATGGTCTCAGTGTTATGATGTTATCATAGAAAGTCCAATTTTGAAACTACTTTATGAAGACTCCTTGTTAAAAATTGTGGACTTTCCAACTTGTCTACAATCTGTTACAAGTGCGCAGCGCAACTTAAACATAGGAAATCGAATTCTTAGCAAGTTGAAAGTTTCTCGAATAAACTACGCAAAAGCTTCTTAAGCCAGAAGGCAGATATACCCGGAAGCCCTGGCTGGCACCATCCTCAATCCAGGAGAGCCGATAGCGAAGATATCTGAAGGCACTTTAAATTGCATTCACACAATGTAACAGCTGTAGACGAGCTACCTCCTCTCATTGATTAAATGCATAACAAACGCCGAAGAATCTCCGAAACGTATAGGGTGCCCCGCTACTCGATGTTAAAAAATATAATTTTTAATCTTTGAGTCAACTGACTTAAACGCGACAAACGCCTTATTCGAGACTATGCCATCTCTATAAAAATGAAAACTCTTAAATAAATTCTATAAAATTTACATAATATCTTACATTCTATAAAATGTAAAGCGTCCGGAGAAACTTCGCTATTTTAATTTTAACATGCCTTTTAAAAACCTTACCTTTGCAAACTGACAAACATCTCTGATTGTTTCATGGCCTGAGTTCTTGTTTATTTACGAATGTAGAATTGTAGGTGCCTATACCTATTCACCTACTTCATAATTGCTTATAATTGAGTCTCTATCTGTGTTTATATGAGTTGAGTCCAATATTTCAAAAAGGCAAGGTTTAATTAATAATGCTCTCCCAGCTATGTTGATCCTCCACGAGTCGCAGAAAACCGTCAAACAACGACTCTCTCTCACATTTGAACATAATGTATGAATGTATTTTATGTACGAAACTAGCAAATCATCGAAATTATATTTTTCCTTCTGTACCCTAATGCTATTCTCCTAAACTAGATAGATTGCGTTTTTCAACTGCATTCAGATTCAGATTTCAGATTTTATATCTTCAAAAAATGTAAATGTGCGAGCGATACGTTGTTCGATGGCTGTTTGAAGCATAAATCCATAGCTATGCCTTTTTCTGGTCTGCCGCCAGGCAGTGTTGCTGTGTTTTGGGTTGAAGAGTGTGGTTGCCGGTGTAATTACAGGCACATGTTGATGGACGCAGGGCAGTGCAACGTAGGGCACGTTTCTATCGAGCGTGACTTACTTTTCTTTCTTTGTTATAGGTGATGGTTACTACATAACATCAGGTGGGCCATCTGCTTGTTCCATCAGCTAGTTATCTCTTCTCTAATACTATAAGAATCAAAGTCCTGACTGACTGACATATAGACAACGCACAGCCTAAACCACTGGTCCTAGAGACTTGAAATTTGAGGTGTACTAAGAAAGGATTTTTGGAAATTCAACCCCTAAGGTTGTAAAAAGGGCTTGAAACTTGGAGTACATGTACTCCAAGGCTAAAAAATAGGGAAGTCATTTTTAGTTTTTTAAACTACCCTTAATAAGTGTGCAAAGGGATATCAAAGATGGTATGGGAGTTTTTTGACGCGTGGTGCGATTGACTTAAAACTTAGGGTAAATAAACCCCACAATAACTAATTTAGAATCACGTTTTCAATATTTGAAAACTACCCCTGCAAAAGGTGCAATAGGCGGCTCACGGCTCACCACTTTAGCGCGTGCGAAGCCGCATAAAAGCTGTTAGTATAAAATAAAAATAAAAGTTATGCTTCCATATCTTACTAAACCAAGTCATACTAGTACTTCTGGCCACCCCTCAAGCTAGACCAAAAAAGATATACCTAGTGACGAGTGAAGAGTTATGTCAGGTCCATGAGACTTTGCGCCATGTGACGGACGCGGTGCTATGGCACAAGGGCACGTCCTCGGTGCTCTGTGCGGTTAATACAGGCATGGAACCGCTCAACATCAACTTTCAGCTTTTTCTCGTGAAAACCAAAAAAATACGGCCGCCATGAGTAATACTCAGGGATTGAGTAAACGCCTCGCTAATTGTGTAGTGCTGGTAGTTAGAAGTTTAATTTCCGGCCACCGTGCGCGTGCTGCTTCCTCTGTTCCTCACCTACTCTATTGACTCCGCTAATTACAAGCACTAGCTTCCACTCGCGGCTTTGCTTTGCAGATGTTAAGTAGTCTTCTTTCTAAACAGTGTGGTGAAAGGAGGAGAGAAGGTTTAAGTGTGCCTTAAAGTGGCTCCTTTCGAGCACGTTAAGTGGTCAGCATCACCTATAACGCATTGCCTCGCAAGTCACGCCCGATAGAAACGTGCCCTACGATGCATTGCACTGTGTCCATCAACTTGAGGCATGCAGATGTTAAGCTTCATGTGCCTTTAATTCACTTTATAATTTAAGAGCACCTATAGTGGTCTAGTGAGAGTGTCCTCGTCTTCTGAGCGTGAGGTCGTGGGGTTGAATCTGTTCGTGCACCAATGGATTTGTCTTCGAAAAATGCCAGTGCTTTCGATTGGTGAAGAAATACACCGTGAGAAAATCAGTTAGAGTTCTAGCTGCGGCGATGGCCTTGCAACGTGTAATTTATGGAAATACCAACATACTGCTGAAAATGGGTTTGTGTCGAATGTAATATTTGGACGAACCTCAGACTACACCCCTTAAAAAGACATCCTTGAAAATAATCTTGAATTAGTACTTGGTCTAAGGCTGTTCCTGCGTGATGAGAGTGTCGACCTAAACTGACACCCTTCATGAAAGAAGGTCCTGACACGGATACTTGGTAGCTTGATCTACACAATGCCAAAGAAAAATTACGCTTACTACTAGGACATAAGAGCGAGCAGTGTATAGCCTGATGCGTATCCGCGTGCGCCTACCTGCCTAGCCTGCCTTCGTGACTGACAACCAGCTACCCTTTGCGATTTATTTTACCCTGATTTTGAAATCCAGGAATCCATTTGCTTTAAAGGTTTTTTATCTTTTTAACTTGCTGATGAAGTGGATCCTTAAAAATAAACAACAGCTCAGTAAATTATAGAGAATCTTTATTTTCCTTCCGTACAATCTTCTCCAATGAAAATTAAAAACTTATTGTTAATTCTCTGCATTTTCTAGTGTTTTTAATTACGTGCTGGGAGGGCCTTAATTGTATTTTAATTTGTGTAAGCTCTGCCTTAATTGGAACGCTTATCACCGGTTTAACTTCCTCCGAATTGCCCTAAGTCGTAATTTATGTTAATTTTCACTCATCTTGGGCGGGACTTGCGATCTGTTGCTCCATTCCTCGCATGAATCGGGGTCACCAAATAAAGGCTGGTTCAATCAAAAGGCTTTTGAACTTCTTAAGTAATCTATTACTTATTTATCAATAATTTCTTGATACATAATGTAACCGATTAAAAGAAGGCACTGTTGCTAGAAAATTACTCATAATTGCTTAAATAATAGTTGTCTATTTATATTCAACCAGTTTTGGCATTTTAAATCAATATACTAAATCCTAACTTAATAAATGGTGGTAGGTAATGGCGTAAATAATGGCATCAAAACAACGATAATTTTATCTTAATATTATTATGAGAAAATAAATAATACAAAATGATCTCTTGCATAACGTGCCAGAAGTCATCGCTGCAGACCTAAATCGATGCGACAATAATTGCCATCATTTATGTTTTTACACGAAATCATAAAACACATTTGAAGGGGACGTTCGAAAATGGATTCCAAAAAATAACCGGAACAAAATGTGATCGACACTCAATGATTGCGTTTAGATTTGAACCCTTTTCAAATGTCACCATTACTTGTGGAACTTCTGAAATTATAAAGTCATTATTTTAGATTTGTTTGCATAAAGCTTTTATTTATAATTTAGAAAACTTTGTTCCATAAATTGGTAAACAGTTACAAATCTAAATACTATGTTAGGTTAGGTCGTTGGTATACCCAATAATTAAATGATATAATAAGTATGCCATAATATACCATGAAGGTATATCAATATTGAATACAATAATATCAATAATTAATATCACTATTAATAAAACTGTTTTGTTGTAGGCTTACCCAGCACAAATACTTGCCATACTCTTATTATAGTCGGCCTAATCTGTAGCAAAAAATATGGTAAAGCTGCTTGATTGCATTAAAGGTTCGAACTTGAAATCTTTCACGGATTTTTCAATCCAAAAATTCGTGTGCATTTTCTCCCTAATGAAACCTGCGACTTAGCCAGCTCAAATTAGACAAATTCGAATAAGTTATACAGGCATTATAACCTGTATAACTTCTCGCTATGTTCATGAGAGATGGCGCGAGGGGTCAATTTCGTTTCAATTTTATTTCATGAGTGAGTCTGTGCGACGAGGTGGCTGGCTCAATTCACAAAAGAGCGGCGCGTTTTGCGCAGCGTGCGCGCTCGACCGCGAACCGATAGCGAAAAATCGTAGCGCTGCGAAAACGCTTCGGATTCCAGGGAAATTGTAAAGTCGAATAGTGCTGGCAATCAGGAAAAAACTAAAAAGCCGGAACCTTAAAAACTGATTGTGAATCCCATTTCTTCAAATTTTGTATAAAAAATAAACAAATAAAATTTATTTGTGACAAACACATTATATCTACACGTTTTAGCATATACACGAAATTAACCACACAAAAGGCTCTAAAATAAACTATACCTACTTAATAAGTACTTAACTTATATTATTGTATAAGTGATTCCAAGAAATATTAACATAGAACATTCTAATATATAAGAGAAGAAAAGATTCATGAATAATCCGGATTTTGACAATTTGCTCAAAACGCCGGGCTTTAGGTCAGATAACATTTCAAGTTTGTGCCAAGCCCACACTGGCCGACGATGATGGGTAGGTACAACAGTTACTAGCTACCATCTATTCCACAGCGAGGTGCTAAATCAGCCGACACGCCCGTGGAAAGGCTTAGATAAACGAAAACAATTCCGAGACTAAATTTATTTGACCCCCTAATTACATTTCCCCTTGTCTTGTGCACTGAAAACGGTGCTAGGGGAATAAAAGATTGTGAAACAAATGATTGTAAAGCAAAGTTAAAATATATCTGAAGTATTTATAGTTATTAAATTATTTAATAATGCCAAATATGGAATGCCTAAAGCATGCAATGCATGAAATTGATCTCGACGTTGTAAAGTAAAAAAAAACTGAAAGTTGTGTTTGTAATATCAAGGGTTTTTGTTATTTATTTGTTTAAAGGGTGTGATTGTCGGTGAAATTGCAGGCACATGAGGCTTAACAAGTTGCCCCAAGTTGATAGGCGCAGGGCAGTGCATCGTAAGGCACGCTCTCATCTTTCCACTAAATATCAGGTGGGACATAATTATGCTAATTCCATTAAACAAGAAGTATAAAAATCTTGGGCTACATTCATGTGATCACAACGTATAGAGAGGTACTTATGGTAGAGAGGAGAAGAGTGTACCTTTGTTGAACGATCTTATACCTAGATTTTACTGAAAGTTGACTTAAATTGGTAGTAACGTAAAAAATGCTGGGTCTATTACGATGAAATAATATGTCACCGTACTAAATATCTACAGCTTGGGAAATTCATGCCAATTAGTGAAAATGTACATAGTAATTTGAAATACTCGGAACAGGGTAAAAGCAATACTAATCAGATAACTATTGGTGTCGTAGATCTATAGTGATATTCGTTTTTATACGGTCTCGTGACGCCTACGCCTCACTAACCAAGGTGGCGTGAAGTGTGCTGGTGAAGCTCTAATGTGGTGTCAATCGAATGGCACCACATTGGACCTTCATTCATATTATTATGTATATTGTAACAAGGATTATATACAAAAACGGTAGGAACCAAGCCATAAGTTTGTTCCCTGTTCTTCTAGGCTTGGTCGCATGGATCTGGCAGCTAGATTCACCTAGCTTTAAGGCGTTTCAAAGTGATCCTTGTGATACAATTGAATGAATACCTTTTGACTTTTTCTTTACATTTTTTACAAAGCCAGCAAAGGTTTAGTTGATTGTACAAAAAACAGCAGTATATAAAATTCAAGTCTAAATAGAATCGCATAAGATTCTGGTTTCCCGAAGCGGCAATATAATATTAAACTACTATTTTTAGACGAACTTTCAGTACCTACCAACTGAAGAAATGTATAAACATTTTTAATCTAGACCTACAGACCTACAGCTTTTTTTTGCAATTAGGTTTTGCTCACTTTTTATGCTATGGAAATTCATTTTCGAGGAAACCTGAGTCGAGCTGAGCTTGCTCGCAATTTAAATAACGTGTTTTAACTGTCTTCACCTTCACAAACGTAAAAACAGCTACCCACCGTGTCGGGCCCCGCATAATACAGAGTTTCGTAGGTTATTTTTTGCAAAACCAACATATTCAAAGTTATTTGCTGCTATAATTACACAAAACGTAACATAATGAGAAATAAGTGATTTAATCGGAGATTATTGTAAATTCTTACGTAATTTTGTAGTATGCCCACTTTCGTATGGAGTTTTACGCCCGACCAAAGGGTTTCTTGCCGGTGTGCGGAACTCTAAAAAATATTTCTTGCTCTGCTCTCTCATGCAATAAAACAAGCAATCCCCAGCTCTACGCGGCCTCTGACTCTTAAAAAAGCTTTTAACGTAAACTGAGCTTTAAGATGCTGACTTTAGATTCTAAATTAGCTTCTGCCGAGAAACTAACTTCCAATGAAGACTAGTGAGTAATGCCTTATTTCAAAGTAAAACATAATTAATTGGCTGATAGAATTTTACAACCCTAATTAATATCAAAGAAAAAATTACATATTTTACAAAGAGAGTACATTGAAGCCACATTGGCTTTTAAGAGTAGTAGAGCTGACTGTGTGTGGCTGGTCCGGGGAAGTACTACCACCACGCCTTTTTCTGCCGCCAAGCAACATTGCTGTGTTTCGGTTTGAAGACTGTGGTTGCCGGTGTAATTACAGGCACATGAGGCTTAACATTTGTATGCCTATTTGATAGACGCAGGGTAGTACAACGTAGGGCACGTTCCTATCGTGCGTGACTTACGAGGCAATGCTTTGTTATAGGTGATGGTTACCACTTCATCAGGTGGGCCACCCGCTTGTTCCATTATCTAGTTGTATAAAATAATAATAATAATATTAGTGTTCAGTCCAAAGCCTCCTCAATTTGCAATAGCAACAAGGCATACGGATGCATGCACGCTAATGTATTCTGGGAGTTGGGAGTGAAACTTCAACGCTAGTACGTAATCTTTCCACCCGTGTACTTCATGTAGTACAATGATTTGAGTAAATTATGCAGGTGCCGTGACAGGAGCGGACTCGGACATCTAATATTTAGGTATCTCGTGCGATAGGGCCGCCAGTGTACACGAGGTACCTAGCTCTGAAAAGACGGACCATATTCAGACATAAAACATAATATGAATTTTTGCTTCAGAAGTCCGATGGCGCAGGTGGATAGCGCAGCCACGTATCAAGGGGAAGAACGTGGGTTCAAATTCCACTCTGATGACATTTGGGATTTAAACAAAATACTTGATGATTTCTATAAGTGTAGATAAACACTATAAAACGAATAAAAAAGATACTATTCTTGCATAGCATGTAGCATTAACACTAACACCACTGTAGCTTTAAAAATGTACAAAATAATGTTATGGCAGACTACAACGAGTTTAACATCATATTAAAGGTTAGCTGGTAGATATTAATGCTATCCAGCATTAAGCTCACCTGTGTACAGTACCTACCTTCTTCTACTTTACTTGTCCTTGTGCTTGTTCTTCCTATATCCTATATACCCTTGGCTGAGCCCTCAATATATGGCATGCTCTACCGCGTGCTCTACGAGGCGTTCGGCTTAGCCGAACAAAAGTAACGAGGACGGACATGTAACAACCTCACACAGGTAATACATCTCTGGCTCCTCCAGGGACGGACTGAGTTTAGTTGGTTATGAATTTTGAACAAGGATTAATGTTATTAACAGTGCGGTGTGGGACGTGTGTCGCGCCTGTGACGTATTAAGTTCTGGCTCCAGTGCCGTACTACCCGTCTGAATAACGCATACCCCCGTCATAGGAAGAAAGAAAGATTACGTTTGTTTTGGTCACTCACTCAGCATACATTATAATAAGGAACCGGATACCAAAACAAAGTTCACTTAAACATCTCCAAGGCAATAGTGTCCTCATCGTCCTCTATCCTGCTCCATTGGGTACATCGTCGCTTACCATCAGGTGAGATTGTAGCCAAAGGATTTGTAAAAATTTCTATCATAATCGTATTCCCATTTTGTTAACCGAACTAGTGTTCGGTTAACAAAGTTAGCCCACAAACACTTTATTTATTTATGTATTTCTATATAGAAAACCTTTTTTTTAATTCATTTTAGAAATCAAAGGAAATAGAACCACGTACGGCTGTAAGCGCCACTGGGTCCGTTGGGTACGCTGACACCGCTCAACATCGGGTCGGCTATTTGATGTTCAATTGTTTTTCCCATAAAAAACTTACTTAAACAGTCTAAATAGGCAGATACCTAGTTTTGATGAGGCGTGCTAAACGGCCATACTATTAGAAAGGCAATCTCGATAGCGTCCGTGTTAACGACGGTCGACATACAATCGGCTTTTTGAAACGGCCAGTTTATTTAAACGTGTAAAGCGCACAACTAAATTGAAATCCAACGTAAAGAAATATCCAAATGTTTTGACTGCATTTTCTTCTTACCGGTGGTAATTAGCATAGATTTTAGGAAGAACGGCATACCTCTCTTTTATTTAAAGTATACCTTTTGCCTCCTAGAACACCAGAATCTCAGACACAATAAAATTTCTGTTGTTTCTGCCTCTGAATCCAGTGAGTTTCAAGGTTTTCAGGTGGTAGCCAGGTTCCAGATCTTGCATAGGCTTTAATTATTGTTCAACCATCCATCCATGACAGCTTTCCTCTAACGATGCAAAAATAGTCACGTGATATCAGCGCAGTAAACTATAATCATGTCTACGATGAGTCTACGTAATCTAAAGATCGCTACGCCTCGTAGTTCAAGTCTACGACGTAGCACTTTCGTATCTTTTGTAGAATGGAGAAGAACAGAGATCTCGTTAGCGTAACCTTCGAAAATGTCCGATTCTTACCTACTTGCATCTGTCAACAAGTTTTGCTTTGGTAGTTTCCTTTCGCTTTCTGAGATCACAGGCTCATCCCTGGATTAAGTGGCGCGTGTTCCGTTCAGAGCAAAACATTGATTTCTTGCTGTTTTTCACGGTGTGAACCAAGGATAGCGATAACAGTATAGGCAGTGGTAGCAGTAAAATGAGTTGGTGATTCTTAATTTAACAAATTTTCTGACACAGAGCCAGTAAATTGACGAAAAATCCCTATCGAAAAATTAACTAAAATTTAAGATTTTTGCTAGCAGGTCAGACAGCCACAGTGTTTATTGCTACTGCTGTCGCCATTGCCTGTGCTTTAGTAATTACTTACTGCACCACTTAGGTACCTTACTTACTCATCAGAAACAGCTAGTACCGAACTCCTAAGGTAAAGTTTATCTAGTAGCTACTGACATACTGACATAAAGTGTTAATGTACCTAGTAAGTAATTACAGGCTCAAACATTTCGAAACTAATCAAATCACACTTCAATCCAATTTCGAGAAGCAATCAAGAAAACAGAATTGAGCTCAATAAATCACGGAAACGTATTATTAATTTGCCTAAAACTGTCATTAGCTCACTATTAGCATAATTGAGGGAGCAAGAAGGGAACTGCGCTTTATGGCTCGATGTCTTCTTCGCGGACTAGATACCTACTCGTACCTACCTACTGCCTACGATGTCCTCATTGAGACACAACCTATGTAGATTTATATACATATACTTAGGTCTATATTAGGTGTATGACATTACATTGCAACAAGGATCATACAAAAGAACGGTATGAACCAAGCTGTAAGTTTGTTGCCTGTTCTTCTAGGCTTTGGCCGCGTGGAACTGGCACCTAGTTTTGAATCAAATCAAATCAAACAATGTTTATTTTGTGTCACAAAAACATAAGCGAAAATAATATACAACGTGTTTATTAAGAATTGTAGGGATCCGAAAGCAGGATATTCTACCGGTCATAACGAACAACTTTTGTTCTACGACTTTTAAAATTTCAAAGTTTTTCATATATGAAATGCCTCTTAAACTTTTATCTAAAATGAATCTAAACGCATCATGAGGCAGCCCTATTTACAGCTGTTCTTTGACCTCTAGTTGTTAACCTTAGATAAAATAGGTAACAGAACTGCCACCAATTACCTAGTAATGTGCCTACCTAATAATGATGTTGCTGTTTTTAAAGATCTTGGTATGTAAAAGAAATATTTTCGCGACTGTAATCCCTAGTCACGGTAAACATTCTCTGAGATCTTTGGTACTAATACCTATTCAGTAACTAGGTACCTACGTGGCTACGTACTCAATATTTAATAGAATATTTATTTTTGTTTAATTACTAGATGTCGTAAACCAATGTTTATGATATTCATAGTTCTTTAAATTGTAACATGTTACTTCATGGTGTAACCACCATGGTTCATTGACACGACAAAATTATTCAACTGCAATTTTGGGAAGTGTCTAGTCTGTCCTATTTAATCTTTGACTAACCTGTCTGTCATTGGTTGCATTTAAAAACGCATATCCAATCAGGACGGCCGACGGCCGCCGATCAGTGTTACCATTTGTGGCAGATTTCTGCCATTTGGCAGATTTTAAATATTTCAAGAAAAATCTTATTAGTTTGAATTTTTAATGAAATAATATTTATAATTTATTTATTTTTTACCGAACTGGAAACTTCTTATTTGGTTTCTAAACAACTTCTATCTCGTTTTAGATAACTGCAAACCGTTACAAACGATCAAAAGATAGTAACTGAATGTAATGTAGGTATTTAATTTATTCCGTAGCCACGAAGGAGATGGTATGAAGTCATATTTTTGGTATTTTTATCGTCAAGCTTGGTAGATTTTGACAGATTTTTTGGCAGGTGTGTGGTAGAACCGCCACTTTTGAGATGGTCACCCTGTTTGTGTTTACATGCGTTGTTGTACATTGTTTTGTTGAGAAAATGTCATCAAACGTGATAAAATGGTGATTGTTATGTAAAATGCCGTCGTCAGTCAGTGTGTGTATGAGCAGTGCCTACGAGGTAATGGTTTAGTGTGAAGTTTGAAGCCTGTGTCGTGCGAAATCTCGCAAACTTACCAAAATCCAGTTTTATCCAGTGTTATTATAGCCAGTAAATAATGACAAAATCCATAGGAACCAGTAAAAATATCGTGTCAGGGGATTGGCGGCGTACCTACCTACCTACCGAAAGGTAAGTATTTCAAATTATCTCGTAGGTTATCGTTGTTTTTCTCTTTCCTAGATAGAAGCGCGCGTGCGTGTGACCTTGACACGTACACAGACAGGGCTGTTGCAAATTTCTGAGGAAATATTAATTTTACTTTTCTATGGGAATTTCGAAAACGATGTATTCAACCGTTGCACACGTCAAAGTATTCCAGTGCTTGGTCTAAATACACGCTCTTTGTTTCCCTACATAACTTCATCAACACGTTGTATAAAGAACAATATTGTGACAACAAAATCGATCGTAGTTTTAAGACGTTGCTAAGTGATCCTTGTGATTCTAATGAATAAATAACTTTGACTTTATCTTATTGCATGACTTCGGCAGAGTTGATGGCAATAAAATGTTATACAACGTGTTGAATAAGTTATGTAGGCAAACAAAGAGCGTGTATTTAGACCAAGCACTGGAATACTTTGACGTGTGCAACGGTTGAATACCTATATCGTTTTCGAAATTCCCATAGAAAAGTAAAATTAATATTTTCTCAGAAATTTGCAACAGCCCTGTCTGTGTACGTGTCAAGGTCACACGCACGCGCGCTTCTATCTAGGAAAGAGAAAAACAACGTTATGTGACGATAACCTACGAGATAATTTGAAATATTTACCTTTCGGTAGGTAGGTAGTACGCCTCCAATCCCCTGACACGATATTTTTACTGGTTCCTATGGATTTTGTCATTATTTATTGCCTCTATTAACACTGGATAAAACTGGATTTTGGTACGTTTTCGAGATTTCGCACGACACTGGCTTCAAACTTCACACTAAACCATTACCTCGTAGGCACTGCTCATACACACACTGACTGACGACGGCTTTTTACATAACAATCACCATTTTATCACGTTTGATGACATTTTCTCAACAAAACAATGTACAACAACGCATGTAAACACAAAAAGGGGGACCATCTCAAAAGTGGCGGTTCTGCCACACACTGGCCAAAAAATCTGTCAAAATCTACCAAGCTTGACGATAAAAATACCAAAAATATGACTTCATAGGTACCATCTCCTTCGTAGCTACGGAATAAATTAAATACATTACATTCAGTTACTATCTTTTGATCGTTTGTAACGGTTTGCAGTTATCTAAAACGAGATAGAAGTTGTTTAGAAACCAAATCAATAAAGGTAAAAAAGAATAAGAAGTTTCCAGCTCGGTAAAAAATAAATAAATTATAAATATTATTTCATTAAAAATTCAAACTAATAAGATTTTTCTTGAAATATTTAAAATCTGCCAAAATCTACCACTTTTGTAAATCGTCACCAACAGCTAAAATTTAGGAGCTAAATATGCCAAAATGGCAGAAATCTGCCACAAATGGTAACACTGATCGGCGGCCGTCGGCCGTCCTGATTGGATATGCGTTTTTAAATGCAACCAATGACAGACAGGTAAGTAGTGGAAGATTAAATAGCAGTGTTTCCACTTTTAGGGATTTCGCCCTTTTTTAGGGCGAAACTACTTATTTCATGTACAGCTTAGGGCTGTTTTTATTGCGACAGGGATTTAGGGAATTTTAGGGCAAAAATTAGTTGATGTGGTAACCCTATTTATTCTATGCTCTATGGCTCTACCTCTCTGAAGGGATTCCCCAAATTAGTTTCGTATTATAATCCGACAAAATATGTTAGATTACCTTTTGGATAATTCTATTTACCTATGTTGTAAAGGACATCAGAAATTAGTAACATGATTTATGGATTATTTTTTATTGCTATTTTTCTATCGGTCGCGAAACAAAAGTAACTAATTGTACCTCTATTATCATATTTGACTGTTTTTATATTTGAAAATGGAAGACACAAGTGATGATAGTGAGCAAGTGCCTTCCTCATCTAAAGATAAAGGAGGAAAGTCAGCTGCAAGTACGGAGAGTAAGAAATATGCGCAAAAATTAAAACGTCTTGGTTAGAGCATCCAGATTTCAAGTCTTGGCTAAAGAGATCTGACAAAGGGGAGACAAAAGCTTACTGTGAAGTATGTGATAGTGATATTTTGTGTGGAATGTCCGAATTACGGCGACACAACAGAAGTGCTAAGCACTCCAAGCAGGTAATAATAAAAATGTGCAAAGACTTTTTTTTTAAATTAACATTCGCCCTAATTTAGGGAATTTTGAAAAATAAATAGGGATTTTTAGGGTAAATTTCTAAAGAATTTAGGGCAAAACCAAAATCTTAAGTGGAAACACTGTTAAATAGGACAGACTAGACCTTGACTAGACACTTCCCAAAATTGCAGTTGAATAATTTTGTCGTGTCAATGAACCATGGTGGTAAAGTAACATGTTACAATTTAAAGAACTATGAAAATCATAAACATTGCTTTACGACATCTAGTAATCAAACAAAAATAAATATTCTATTAAATATTGAGTACGTAGCCACGTAGGTACCTACCTAGTACTGAATAGGTATTAGTACCAAAGATCTCAGAGAATGTTTACCGTGACTAGGGATTACAGTCGCGAAAATATTTCTTTTACATACCAAGATCTTTAAAACAGCAACATCATTATTAGGTAGGCACATTACTAGGTAATTGGTGGCAGTTCTGTTACCTATTCCTATTTTATCTACAGTTCACAACTAGAGGTCAAAGAACAGCTGTAAATAGGGCTGCCTCATGATGCGTTTAGATTCATTTTAGATAAAAGTTTAAGAGGCATTTCATGAATGAAAAACTTTGAAATTTTAAAAGTCTTAGAACAAAAGTTGTTCGTTATGACCGGTAGAATATCCTGCTTTCGGATCAATATAAATTTAATCCAGACGTTGTATAATTTTACGACAAGGAAAATTTAGAACTCCAATTTTATGAGCTATAAATATACCAGCATTTTTCTAGTTAAGTTTCAGTATTTTTTCAGAATGATCTTATGCAGGCTCTCAAAGCCAAGTTTTTTATACCAAAATCCAGCCTATTCCTGTCTGTTGATTTTAGTGAAGTCTAGCGGTCACTAGTAGAACTAACTTGATTAATTTGGCAAGGCATTCCTATTTTGTGGCACGCACGGAGTTAACGTAGTTCAGCAATAAAGCAAAAGATGGCGCTCATTTGGGTATGTTCTATAGAGCGGTTTTAAATAATTCGTCCGTGACCACGATGACTAGAAAAAAATATCTTTTATTAATTAAAAATATAGGTTATAAAATTGTAGGTCAACTTATCAGCAGATACTTACCTAAGAAGTCCCTATTTATGTATTAAATGCCTGGTATAAATGCTATGACGCCTACTTCCGCCTGCGTACATCGATGATGTGCATACAGGTGCCGATGCAGGCCGCCTTGTACTGCAGCTCCAGGTCCTCGGGGAAGGTGATGACGAAGACGTCTCGGTTGCTCGACAACTCCTTGCGCCAGCCGGCCCACTTTCTGGTGATCGCGCCCAGTGGCTTCTTGTCCAGGGTCGTCAACTCGAACTATAAAGCAGTTATTTTAACTGTAGTCTTTTTAGTACCTAGGTATATTCAGAAAGGTAAAAAAGAGTTGCTGCCCTATGGTCAACGACAAAAGAATATGAGAATTTCTGGCAGGTATGTTAGTTTAAATATTTCTTAAATCGGCTCACTTTTGATCCCTTCAGCCAAAACAATGGAAAACCAAAGTTGCCACTTCTTTCAGACACAAAATATCAGATACATGTAGGTACAGGTAGGTAAGGTAGGTACTGTAAATTTTTGTAACTATTTAAAATCGGATTCATCAGTTTTTATCGCTCACGTTTTCGAATAAACAAAACTACTTTTGTCCTAACTATTCTGTGTTTAAATTGAGTGCCTTACTTTCAACTCAGTGCACTTTCCCCGAAGTCCTTTGATCTTGTAGGCGGGCGTGTCGTCCGCATTGTGGACCTCGAAGACGGGCCTCAAGCAGGTGGCCTTCTGCCGAACGATGCTAGCCAGCGCTCCTTCTATGCCCATCTTCAGTCTGCTCATTCCAAAGGTGCCGGGTCTGTGCATTGTGATCACCTGTCAGAGCAGAGCCATCGTTACTAATAGTTCAGTCGGTATCGGAAGTAGATGACTTTCTCAGAATTTCAAAATGAATTATCATTGGCTCTAACTCACTCTTTTTATTTTAATACAACTTTCGGTTAGAGTTTATACTTCTCAATCAATATTTGATCTTTAAGATATTATGTTAGATTTCATTCGTAAAACACGTGAAACTTCGTCCGATCATCTTTTACTTTTGATGCTGACTGTACCTAGTTGTCTAGTAATAGTAACTTAGCAACGATGGAAACTTTATAGTGGCTGATGACACCATAAACCATCAGCTGATGACATCATACAAAAAATACATATTGGTAGACTTTCCACATGTAGCCCCAAACTAAGCAAAGCCAGGGAACCAGATAGCTGATAAACTAATACTTAAATACTTTTATTCTGTAAATACATACTTATACTACATCATTACACCCAGACATAGAACAAACATCTATGTTCATCACACAAATGTTTGTTCTCGGTGGGGATCGAACCCACGGCCTACAGCGTGGAAGGTAGAGCTAGTACCAATGAGCTGTGAGGGCTGTCAAAGGATACCTCGACACCGTTGACGTCGAGCAGAGTTATGTCGAAGCTCAAGAGTCCTCTCCGCTCCCTCTTGGCGCTATACAGGAGTTCTCCGGAACACTCTCTGATCTCATACTGCACGCCGATCCTCCACGACAGAATAGAGTGGACTTCTAAGCAATCCAATGCAGCTAGTTTTTGAAGTCCTGAAAGATTGCAATCATACAAGCCTCAGTGACTCTGCCAATTAATTATCAAACTTTAACAGCTTTCGTTCAACCTTGATAAGCTAAATTTAATCAATACCTAAATCCAAATAAATAAATGCAAACTAAATTATTATTAAACCTATTTGCCATTCGCATTTATAAAGTTATCTCGTTTCAATACTTATTTAAAAAAGTACAAAAAGTTTTTGTAAACAAAGCATAGGTATGTTTTGTTTACATGCTGCATGCGAGTGTACCCAACACAACCAACCTAAGTAGGTACCGTTTTTTTTAACAACTTACTACCTACCTATGTAGTAAGAAGCTCGTGGTTCCAACCATTAGATAAAAAATCATAGGACTCACCGATTGGTTGATCCATTAGGACCGTCGGAAATGCCAACACTGGCGGAAAGGTAGGTTACCTACCTAGTATGTATGTAACAACAAATATAACCAAGCTCTCTATGGCGTATTTTATACTAAATATTAGGTATGGACTCGAAGATCGGGCAGTACCGGGCGCGCGTCGGCCTGGCGGCGCGTCGTGCAACTAGCATGGCTTGTACTTGTATGTCTGACGGCGCCCGGCGGCCAAGCATGACTCATGTCTGAGCGAGCCGGTCGAGCAGAGTGGGCTTGAGCGTTACATCTAGCCTCTCTCTCTTATTGGAATTATGGTTGAATGACGTGTTTATAAGAACAAGTTGTGCGCTACTGACTGATGAACAACGCCAATGTAATCTCAAACTAAGCAAAGCTTGTAATAAGGGAATCAGATAATAACTGTTAATATAATATAATACTTATATAATTGTATTTTTGTAAATACATAGGCCTACTTGTAATACAATATAACACCCAGACACAGAACAAACATCTGAGTTCATCACAAAAATGTTTCTGTCCTGGGTGGGGATCGAACCCACAACCTACAGCGCAGAAGCGCAGCTACTTCTTCTGTCGAATTTATTATAGGTATGTACTTACATGTTTTTTTTCACAAATTTTCCATTAGACAAGAGCGAATATCTCCATAGAACAAACTTATAATTTATATACTAGGTAGGTACTAGGTACCTATATAAGAAATAAAGGTAGGTGGTTAGCAGTTTTGAAAACATACAATATGCAATATATTTTAAAAGTACGTTCGTTCCGTTTTGTAGCTTTTTGCGACGACATTCGAGAACTTAGGAGACGAATCTTACTAAAGGCGGACGGCGAGCGGTGCGCCTCGCCGGCGCCACCGCTAATCATAACCCATTTCACTTATGTTGTTCAAATACTATTGTTGACATTACCTAGTCACCTCTCACTCGCACTCGTGAAAGGTATTGATTCAATTCGTTTCTTTATTACTGGGGGTTATTATAAGTAATAGCAACGAAAGTTGATTGACAGTTGAGTTTTTCAATTCTTCCTAGTACGTACCTATATAGTATAGTAGGTATACGTATAGTACGTATTCTCGTATCTGTGACTGTACCTAGTTAAATGGTAAATTGTAATAAGCCAAGACAAATCTTCAAATATTGACCCCTTAAGTTGGTCAATTGTTATTTTAAATTCCAGAGTTATTTTAAAATCAAAATTAAATGTTATCAACTTCGTTGCTGACTGTACCTACAGTTTTGTATGGAGACTTGATGAGCGCCTCTATCGGGCGAGATGAGAACTCACGAGTCTCCATACAGAAACGGCCTGACGATACGGAAAACGAAAAACAAAACTCAGACTAGGGGTACAAGATAGCCAATAGCCAAAATTTTACTATTTATTTCTTACTAGGTATTTCCTTGCGAGTACGCGTACTTGGTGCGACCCAAAATACTCGAAAGACTTCCAAATTATTTTAGTACTAGCGGCCTGTCCCAGCTTCGCATGGGTGGTCATAAATTTTTTGAACATTTTAGGATAAACTTAGAGCGTGGATTCGAGCCTCGCGTCTACTTATTTCATACATTTGCACGCGCTTCTCCTTGAGTGAATGAAATCGCACCCCGAGCGTGACCCGTGGACCCGTTAACATTTTTAATTTCGTCATATCTTTTGAATGGAATGTCCGATTTGAAAAATTTAAGAAGTAATCTATAGGTATTGAAACCGTCTTAATTATGAAATGATTTATTTGGATAAGGATTAATACCAAGGTACAAATAAAGACCCTTTTCTGGCGGCGGCATTTCAATAATTTTTTTATAATAAAAGAACACTTATTGTGACATAACTATAATAGTTAGACATATGCTGTCGCGACATTTTTTGTAGATGATGACGTGTTCTACAAAATCGTAGCACATTATTTTGTTCTATCATCAATAGTTTTCGCAGCGCACGCGCTGTAAGGTTTTTGTATTCCACCTTGGGTTACATTATTGAAGTTTTAGTAAGGATCCCTGATTTTTATGAAAAAATAATATAGCCTATGTTACTCAGGGATAATGTAGCATTCTAATGGTGAAAGAATTTTTGAAATCGGACCAGTAGTTTTTGAGCCTATTCATTACATACAAAAATACAAACATACAAAAATACAAAGGTTTCCTCTTTATAATATTAGTGTAGAAGTGTAGATTGGTGGCTAGCGGGGCCGGAGTCAGGGCGAATGCGCGGCGGCTGCTCACGACTTTACACGAACGTGCAAGTAAGAACGAATGATACATCGCTCTTGCACTGTATTTTACAGGCGCGCTCTCTTTGTAAAAAAATTAGGTGCATTTCTGATTATACTACTAATTACACATCATTTCTACATACTCTAGATTCTAGAGTGCTTCTAGAGTCTAGAAGCATAATTACGTAGACAGAAGCTTGTAGGATGTAGGTAGGTACGCGATATTACCTACCTATAACCTATTAGCTACCTAGGTACCTATTCTATTCAATAAAAATTACTCTATTCTATTATCTTATCATTTAAATCTTGTATCCAAGAAACATACCTACACACGTGATAAAAAGTCAAGAAAATTTCGCAGGTAGGTAGGTACCTACTTATTGTACTCGTAAACGCGGTTCGGCTACTTTTTACAAAACCACTAGGATCGATAATCGATTTCCTAAACTATTTAAAACACAGATTTTTCTATGAAAGTATTTTGAATTGTGGCACAACGGAACAGCCCGCCCGTAGGATGCGGGCCGAGTACGTATGATCAAGTCTGTCCATAATATACTTTAAACGTATTTGCACCTTGGTTTTTGGACCAGGTATTCAAAGGTATATGCACTTGCAAGCTCTGGTATCTAATAGATTTTACAAGTACGACCCATCGCTAGTCCTGCCCACATGATATTTTATCTTATTTCTTTAAAAGTAGGTAAATAGTAAAACCACATTTCAAGTCACATTTCTCTGTTTATTTATCGCAAACAAAATAGGTTGTGCACAGGCGTTCTAGTAACCTACCAATAAAAAAACTAAAATTATCAGTCTTAAAAAGAATCTATAGTTACTCGGTACCTACAGTAATTTTGTAGGTACAGTATTTATGAGGACTTTCCATCATCGGTAGACTCGGACTTCTCCTTTATAGGGATGCTTCTCTCTTCCAGCGGCTGAGCTCGGAAGGCCACCAGCACAAGCTTCCCTTTGTCGAGATGACATTCCACGCGCTCAGGGGGAAAACCTTCTGGTAGTAAGAACCTCCTTTCGAAATGGCTTCTGGTCCAACCATCTTCGCGTTTCACCTCCTTCCTGCCTTCCACCGTGATCTCATTGCCCACCGTCTTCACCTGGATCTGCTCCGGAGTGAAGTTCTGAACGTCCAGGGAAACTTCCACCTTCTTTCCATCGACTTTGACTTCAGAATCGGAGTAGACTCCTTCGATGCCGTGGTCGAGGGGTGCAATTTGCTTGCAAAATTTCACAGGGTCGCGGAAGAACGGATCTTGAGCAAAAACTGCGAAGGGATCGAATACCCTTGCGATAGGTTCCCGAGGCGCCACGTTGCGCAAGTGACGAAGCCAGTACGGAATTAGAGACATTTTATTTCACTTATTTCTGTTTTCTTCGCTTGTTTATATTCAACTGTTGTTATTTTCCCGCAACGACCAGCTTTTATACGGAACTTGTGGCTCCACCTTTAGTCGAGAAGTCTATAGAAATTTCGAGATAAACCACGAAGCTTGACTTTAGCGACATCTAGATTGAAATAGCAGAACTAAACTTAACCATGTCAGGCGCCACCTATTGGTTATAAAAAAACTACGACGCACGGTGATAATTAGTTCTACTCATTACTAGATGTCACTGTCTTGTAAATAATTTAAATAACTTTTGCTCTACCCAACGCCCAATCATTTTTGTAACATATTGGTTTTGATAATAGAATAGAATAGAATATAATAAAATAGAATAAAAGATTTTTTATTCCACACACAAACACGGGTAAGTACAGCATCCATAGATTTATAATACTAATATATTTATAATATATTGTATTCTTGATCTAAGACAGCATCACTTATGTAAAAAGAAAAACAAGAAGAAGACAAAGCTGTGGAACATAGCAGGTAGGTATATATTAGATAGGTAGGTAGATAGGTACCTACTTACATATAATATGAAGATAAACATTTAAAATCACAAAAATAAACAATGCAGGTTTCCTATATACCCACAGAAATGTAAATATACATAGAATTAGGAAGTGGGCGGAGCCCGCTAGCACCAAGTATGCGGGATCCCGCGCGCTTCATGCTCCGCTCACATCAGTCGTGTTTGAACTTCGTCAAGGAAAACATACCCCAAAAAAAACAAAAAATGCCATTTTGTGCCGTTTTGCAGTGTGGGAACGATAGCCGAACCAAAAATTTATCTAAAGGGGGCATATCATATCACCGGTAAGTATTATTTAATTGTTTTTTGTTAGTTTTGTTTAAATACAAAACCGTCAAACAAAGATAGACTGTGAATCATAGATGATAAGGTCGTGTTTCTCTTAAACATTATCATGCTACTCAATTAGGGATGTGGCCCAAATAAACTGATGAATGTGTTATCGATAGCTTTAATTATTTTTGTATTTTTATACGTTTTCGTCTGGTTCAATGCGTACCACCCGTGTTACGCAATTAACCAATTCTTATTTTTTGCTGAACCTGTATTTCTAGGAAATCTAAAGATTATATGAATAAACTAATAATGCATAATCTTAGCCAGATTAATCACCTTACTTCACGCCAAATCTTAGGTCCGTAAGTCAAAAAATGTAGAAGATTGAATGAAAAAGACGAAAAATGTAAAAGACGTTTGAATTTTACTTGGTTCATTGCTGGACAACCCACCATATAAAAGTATAGATGTGAAATGAACTGCAGCAGATGAACACTTTAACACCTCTTATTTATTCGTAGAACACAGGTAAAACAATTTCACTCTTATTCTTCGCACTTGTTACGGATGTCAGTATGTCAGCCAGTCAAGTTTACTCCACCAAGTCTCTTTCCAGAATGCCACATTTATTTCAATCTTCCCCTTTCCTTTCTTTTCTGTTCAGCAACCTACCCACGCTATCCATCCTACCCACCTATCGGACCAAAGCTGTGACTTGGCGGTCAATTGACTGACTACAAGACAGGAAGATATAAAATTAATTATGCTACTTCAATTTTAATCTAAAAAAACAAGCTTAATATTTACAAAATGAATTATAAAATTCGAGAAATCATTACATTCGGCCATCCGCCATCATGCGATCTCCTGACGCATGATCAAATAAATTAACTGAACGTACTAATCAATTAAGAATATTTATATTATTTTAATTTTAAAGAACAAAAAAAATCTTATTTTTGATTGTAATAGCTTATATACAAATTCATTTTAGTCCTTATCAACTTCAATTTCTTCATAAAATTTATTTTATTAAATAATTATAGAAAATACTCAAATAAATTGAATTTACGATTTTAACACAATAACATTTTCAGTAATTATAAAAACAACATGTGAATAACAAAAAAAACAATAACTCCCAGTGTTTCGCTACATTATTATACTTACAATATTACTTTAAATTATTAATCATTACATTTGGCATTTATTTATTATCAGATCTGCTTGTATTATTTTGTTGTCGACCTTTTGTAGGCATATTTTCGTCATCATTATCCTCGCTTTCGGATGAAGTATTACTTTTGTTAGATATTAGTATCGTAGTCATGAGAAAGGTTAACATTGATCCAAGGTCAAATCCGATCAAAAGCAACTACGCTATCGTATTTACTTTTAGGAGTACTAAATCCAGTAAGTTCAGAAATTTTATATCGATCATTATATATACTTCTGTGATTTTAAAGAGGCCTATAAATTTTGATAAGAGCTTAGTTCTATTGTCTTTATTGTTAAAATTGGTTCTCGGTTTGTTTATTAGAAATAAATTAGAATATTATTATTATTTATTGTAACTGTAACGATGACATGGGTGTCGGAAGACCAGCGTTATAGTAGCGTATGCTGCTATTGCATTTATGACGAGTGACTGCCAATTTATATCACTTACCTACTTACTTTTACTGTCTTTTCTTGTATTTTTTTTATAAACTGCATTTACGTTTGGCATAAATAAATTATTTTGTATTGTATTGTAAGATTAAATTTTCCATTAACTACGTGATAAGCACCTTGGTGCAATTTTGATCGATTGATTTTCTTTACCGGTTCAATACTACTGTAACCTTCCACATACACATCCCCTGAAAAGTTAGTTGATCCCTGCGTTATAACTTCAACTAACCCTGACAAAGGAACTTAGGTAGAATTTAATGTAGTCAAGTTTAAGCTATTTTCAATGTCAAAGTTTGCGTTAAGAGCAGGACTTTTGTAGAAGAATAGTTTGCAATTGTCTTTGAACACAGACACCGAAGAAAACTCTATAAAGTTTTACCCTATAAGCAATGCTGTTGTCACAAACTCATCAGTAACTACAAGAACTTCGATCGTCGCCTCAACATCATCGATTTCAATGTTCACAAAGCTCCTATAGACAGGTGTAACTACAGAGTTACCGAAACCTTTGATGATAGGCAATTGTGTGTATCTTTTTAAGAAGTTTAGGTCTTGAGCATCAGATTCACGAACTTCGATTTATTTGAAAAATTTACTGTTAGTATCACCAGTTGTGGAAATAGTCAAATTTTTCCGTTCTTTAACGTCCGTACGCGAAACGCGGTATCATTGGTAGAAGTTTACAGTTTTTATTGTCGTGATCAACCCTTTGAAACTTTTGGCATTTTACTAATGGCTTAGGGAATTTAAAGTAAGTGTCCTTTTGCGCGACATTTAAAAAAAAGTCGCTAAATCATGGAGGTAATATCATAATGGTGAGTGCCATAAGATCCACAACCTTTTACAACTGTGTATCAAACAGTGATCATCTATCTTTGTACCTCCTACGCAGCCTAGCTACAAGTAAAAGAAAAGAAGATGTAAGTTCACTCACTCCAACTCACTCACTGTCTGTGTAAATAGTGTCCGTCAGTTGATGCAATGCTTTGATGTTCTAGTTGGGGTCGGTTGAAATATGCGGTGAAGCGAAATAAATAGTGAAAAATCAAAAGAATCATTATTGTTTAAGCAAAATATATTTGAAAAAGCGAAAGTATATCCCGTGCAGCTGTGTCTTGTGCATCAAGAAAAACAAAAGGAAACAAAACAAAAAAAAAACAAAAGGAGGTGAAAGACCCGGAATTGTCATTTGATACGTAATATTCTTTTTTCAATTTACAGACTGTAATTACATTTTATTAGTACTAGTCAGATTTTCCAATATGAAAACGATGTAAACCCATTAATAAAATATACCCATAAAATAATATGTATTGTTTTGATCATCTGTTCTAGTGATTTACATACACAGACTAATTTAGCTTTATATTTCACACCTTCTAGGCGTCTCGCGCCGGCTAAATTTCCGTTAAATTTTACATTATTATTTATAACTCACACGAATACAATATCGACAACTGCACACTAACAAAAAAAACGGACACGCCAAAAACCGAAAGGCTCCTTGCAGTATGATACTTCGTCCAAGCGCTAAACTGTTGTTTGAAGTTGACGCCAAATCTCCTGCAGATGTCTTCGAAGACTTTCGCTTTCGTTTAGAATGCGTGTGTGTAACAAGAAGTTCCTCCTCAGGAGTCATCGCACCGTCAGAGTTCATAGAAAGAGAAAAAAAATACTGTAGTTATAATATTCGCCAATTGTTTCAAACTTTTTTTTTTTTTTTTAATTTATATTCATGTTTTATTTATTTTTTTAATTTTTCATATGGGTTACTTGGCTTAGCATAACAGCTGTCCATGTAATTTTGCGACGTACTTAGCCACTTACAGGTCCAGTGTTTAAATGCTAATATATATATATATATATATTTTTGCACCATTGTACTAATTATTTGGTTAGTTTTGAACTTACAGGTATACATACCCCATTTTTCACTAAGAAATTCACTAATAGCGCACCTGGCTAAACTCTGGCATACATAGCCTGCTAATAGCGCACATGGCTAAACTCTGGCATACATAGCCTGTACCTGCATACATAGCATGTACCTACTACCTACCTATATATCTATAAATTTTAACTTAATAGATATTTAATTTAGTACACTTTGCTTCAGAGACTCGCATCAGAGGGTAGGCTTGATCATCGATATTTATAATTTTACGACAGTTTATCAGGTGACAATGGCAAGTATAGTTAATTTCTGCTTGATATAGGTAAGCCAATTTTTATTGCTATTGGAACATTGATAATAGCAGTAATGTGAAATAGAATAATAAAAAAAAATATATAATAGTAGGTAGGTAATCCACGAATTTAAAGGTGCTAACACTACCGGATAGTCTCTGTTCAGTACAGACCAGTTCTTGTGAGGAACAATTCAAAATGCGAATATAAAATAGGATAAAAATATAAAATAACCTACCCTTCAATGTTAAAATTATCGGATAATATAAAAATTTGTAAGATTTCACCTACTTTATTCTAGAAAAATTTGCTCGATATGTATTCAACTTGAATGTTCATGGGTAAGGCCCTGACAATTTTTAAAAACCGAATAGTGCTAGTACGGCCAGATAGTATCGGGGCTAGCGATGTTACGAGTTGATTTTATTCCAACTCGGATAACTCGAGTTGACTCGGCCGCTAACTCGAATCGCAACTCGAGTTGACTCGACTCGCATCAACCGGATGCCGGACTCCTAGTAATTTTGGCAGTTTTATTCTCTTATTCACTTTTACGCATTAAATATACTTGCTTTCTCTCTCAAACCTTGCTCGAGCGCCGACGGCGGCCCGAACCGACCCGAGGTGTGCCGACCCGGCGAGGCGACGGAATACGAATCAAAACAAAATGAATATTCGTTGTAGAGTCGAGTTTCGGTTTCGAGTTGGCGAATCGCTGACTCGCGACCTCGCGTGCACTCGCATTCGCATATCTCGCATTCGTTACCGACCGCATTCTATCTAGTAGTTAGGTAGGTAAGCGAGTTGATTAGAGTTGCGAATGAACTTGATTCGAATCAACTCGTTTAGACTCTGATTCGAGTTATTCGAATCAGCCAACTCGACTCGCCCATCGCTAATCGGGGCAATCTCGACTGATACATGCTAACAAAATGTTTCATACCGTTAAACTTAAGTCGAATTTAATAACCTTTTACTTGAAATAAAAATATCATGATGTGGATGAAATAAATTTTAATCACAGCTACAGTACGTAATTATTTGGCAAATATCAGTGCATTGTGTACGTAGCAAAATTGTTAGCATTATCTGTCCAAAATTTGTTCACTGTGGCATAGGTACATAGACCCACTTAGTTCCTCACCTTGCTTATAAAAAAAAATTGTTATGGCATACATAGCCCCCTGAACTCACTTGGTCCATCACAGCATACCCTACTTATTGTTATGGCATACATAGCCCCCAGAACTCACTTGGTCCATCACAGCATACCTTGCTTATAAAAATAATTGTTATGGCATACATAGCCCCCTGAACTCACTTGGTTCATCACAGCATTCCCTACTTATTGTTATGGCTTATATAACCCCCAGAACTCACTTGGTTCACAACTTCACTATATTTTAATTATGTTTTTTTTTTTATGTAAGTAAACTTTTTATCGTAAAATATTCTTTCAATTAGCAACATGCTATGGTGGCAAAAAGTTTCACCAGTAATAATTCTATCAAGTAACTGCGGTAAAAATTTGATGAAAGACATCAATAAGTTTCAAACTTAATACTTCGAGTGAAACAGCATGAATTTTATTCCTAGTATTCGTTAGACTCCACATTGTTAAAAAAAAATATTTTAGCAAAAATTGTTATCACAAAAACTTTTGTGACGGTATTAACAAAACATATTTTCATAGATATGGTACAGAAAAGCAACTCATGATCACACACAGTCACTTGCACGTTTAGTAGATTGGTATTCTTTGTCGATTTCTATCAGCTTTTGCTAGAAAATCTATCCAGACTTTTGTAAATTTTATGTTTAATGGGTAGGCACAAGTACCAACAGCTCCATAAACCGAATAGTGCTAGCATGGCCAGATAGTCTCGGGGCAATGCCGACTGGACCACGCCAACAAAGATTCAGTAGAAATAAAGCCGCTAAGTACCTATGCTTTCAACTGAACAAAACTGGCACGATCGGATAGTCTCGGGTCAATCCCGACCGATACATGCTAGTAAAATCTGTATCTCCATTATACTTAAATGGAATAAAATATTGTACCAATCTTCCAAGCGGCAATAAAATAATATTATGTGGGCAGAATAGGTAACATTTTACATACCTTGGTTCAATCGCACTTCTGAGATGAAATGAACTGCAGCAGATGAACACTTTAACACCTCTTATTTATTCGTAGAACACAGGTAAAACAATTTCACTCTTATTCTTCGCACTTGTTACGGATGTCAGTATGTCAGCCAGTCAAGTTTACTCCACCAAGTCTCTTTCCAGAATGCCACATTTATTTCAATCTTCCCCTTTCCTTTCTTTTCTGTTCAGCAACCTACCCACGCTATCCATCCTACCCACCTATCGGACCAAAGCTGTGACTTGGCGGTCAATTGACTGACTACAAGACAGGAAGATATAAAATTAATTATGCTACTTCAATTTTAATCTAAAAAAACAAGCTTAATATTTACAAAATGAATTATAAAATTCGAGAAATCATTACAGATGATAATGTGTATTAATAAAGAAAGAAAGAAAAGAAAAGCTTTTTTATTTCGACCGCCGCAAATATAACCTGACGTACTACCCATTATCCTTCAGTAGTTAGGTAATAATCGATATCGATATATTCGTCTTGCATCCGCATTGGTACATCACTAACCGAGTAGCTATGTTCGAGCAACAGTCATTGCATTATCAATCTTATGCTTTGTTGTTAGAGACTATAACAAAAATCGATAGCGACAGCGCCATCTCTTGTTGAGTAGTTTTGTTTTGTGGGTAATCAAGTAACCGCCATTGCAAAAAAAAAAAAAAAAAAAAAAAAAAAAAAAGTCTTTGTAACAGTTTGTTTGGGTCTAATTTCTGTAACTAAAAATGGATTTATACCACTTTTAGCCGTATAATGAACATAAAAAGTGCAATCACAGTGTCTATTAATACCCTAAGTTACATAAACAGTGATTCCGAACGTGTAAACAATAAAATTCACAAGTAGTAAAAAGCCGGCAACTCTTGGACATATTGACTGTTGGAAGCTTGTGTACCTAATTCACCTACCAGATTGAGGATATTACAAAGTGATTTCCACCTAATAACCTACACCTACACTCGACTATTTCTAATATAACAAGGTGCCAAATAATTAAAAAAAAATTGAGGTTATATTTATAACTGATTAGCATTGCAGTTCCTACTCGCCTCTGTTTTTTCGCTAGCCAAGATGTCTCTTATTCGTACACCCATACAAGAAAGAGACTGTGCAGGATGTCCTCAGAAAATAAAGAACCGACAATTTCTGATATGTTCAAAATGTAAATTAACCTATGATTTGGAATGTGCCAATGTTTCTCTTACGCGTTTCATGGGTACCCTAATTGGAGAGCATAGAGCGAACTGGAAATGTACCCTGTGTTACCAAAAACCAAAGGGCGACAACACAAATACCCCTGTGGGAAGACATGCAGATGAATATGTAACTCAGCGTAAAAGAAACACAAGAAAACTTTCCCTAGAAAATTTATCTATTGAAACCCTAGATTGCTCAGATATTACAAGCTTCTGTAGCCCACACAGCAGCTCCAAAAACTTACCGGAAGCCCTCAAAGGTCCTCAAACAATAGATCTAAAGCAGGAAATTGAGGAACTTACAAATCAGCTTATCCAAGCAAGAAAAGAAATACTAAGCTTGCAAATTGAAAACACTGAACTGAAATGTACAATACAGAAAAATTGTAAGGAAAACAGCCAACAATCAAACATGCTTAGTTTGCCAGAAACTAAAATCACCAATATTGAAAACACAAACATGCTGACCGAGAAATCTGTGAAAAAGCAGGATTATAACATTCAAAGCACCGTTACAAAAAATAGAATGCTAGGAAACAGTTGTCATGCTAAACCCAAAATTGTCATAATTGGTGATCAGATGTGCAAAGATTTAGCATCAAAACTGATAGCAGAGCGTTCCATAGGAAAAAATGCTAAGGAATACAGTATTGTAAACCATTGCTACCCGGACACACCAACAGATATTATGCTGCAGAATATGAATATAAAGAACCTAGACCTAACCGAAGATGACTGGGTAATCCTGTTGACTGGGTCAAATGACAAAAACCCTACAAAGTTTTTTATCGAGCTGTCATCAGTTCTAAAAAAATGTACTAAATCCAAGGTGTTGGTATCAGAAATATTGTTTAACCCTTACCTGAGTGAAGAAAAGCTGAACAATGAAATTAAGAAAGTCACAAAAAACTTGCACAATTGTGAATACCTACCTGTGTCACACACAAACAAATACAATAAATCAGGTAAACAGTTGGCTTCACAGTTGCATACAACTATAAATACATTTATAAACACACAAGACTACAAAGACTGCTATCTGGATAAAAATATCCTGAAAATGACCAAAACACATGTGAAAAACCAAACACCAAAGCCTAAAATATGTGATCTCAAAAAGAATAGTGATGACCAAAATGCAAAACGGGGTACCATACCTTTTTATTTCAAGAAAATAACTGGTCCAAGTCTACCAAACTCTATAAAAATTGTAGAAATTCCGAATGATAACTCACCAAAAAAGGCAAGAGTGCCATTCTTCTTGGGAAGAGCTGCAAAAAACAATAAGTCTCCTATATCAGAAAAGGTTATTCCTGAAAAGCTTTTTCGGGACTAATCAGAATAATGAAAAAATATACCTAAATGTAATGCATCTAAATTGTGAGGGAATTAGATCTAAAATAGATCAATTAGAACTATTTACAAATGAACGCCAAGTAGAAATTTGCTGTTTCTCTGAAACTTTTATGAAAGATGATGCAATTAAAATTTTAAACCTTGATGGTTATCAAAACGCAGCTAACTATTCTAGAAAAAGTAGATCCCGTGGTGGAGTAAGCATTTTTGTAAAACATTTTATAAACTATAGAAAGTTGAACTGGATATCCGAAATGTCAATTGAAAAACATTTTGAATGCTGCGGAATATCTTTACCTGATTTAAACATTACCATAGTATGCTTATACAGAACGCCTAGTAGTAATTTTGAGCTATTTATTGAATCTCTGGAACTTCTCCTCTATAAACTGACAATAAGGACAAGGAACAATAAGAAGAAAATTATTCTGACAGGAGACTTCAACATTAACTTGCTAAATATTAGCAAAGAATCTGAAGTATTTGTTAATACATTAAAAATATTTAATTTACATCCCACAGTAGATAAACCTACCAGAATAACTAGTCGCTCAGCAACCTGCATAGACAACATTATTACTAACATCGGAAGATATGAGATAGAGATCTTAGATTTTGGTATTTCTGATCACACAGGTCAAATACTAGGGATTCCATCAAGTCTCGGTTTTAAAGAAAAGTTTTGGTTTACTGAAAAAAGAAAAACAGAAAAATACTTAGATAATTTTATAAAGTATCTGTCTCAGCTTACTTTTTCAGAAGTGTTTAGCCAACGTGACCCTAACCTTGCTTATCAAGTGTTTATGGAACTAGTTTACTTAATATTTAATCTGAGTATTCCCATAGAAAGATGCAAGATAACTTATAAAAAGAAAAACTGTTGGAAGTCTAAAGGTATAATTGTAGCCAGTAAAATCAAACGGAAAATGTATCTAGAGTGTAAATCAAGTAAAAATTCAAAAGACCATGATAAATACAAGAAATACTGCAGTACTATGAAAAAAGTTATAAGGGTATCTAAAAAAATAACAAATATGAAATATATAATCAACAGCACTAATAAAACTAAGGCTACATGGGGTGTAATAAAGCAATACACAAGTCAAACCAATAATATACAAACAATGATAGACAAAATAAAAATAAGAAACACAGAAGTGACAAATCCCTTGGATATAGCAACTTCATTTAACAGCTACTTTATTAACTTAAATGAATCTGGGCCTACAGATTCCATACCTCGTACTCCATACTCACTAAAACAATCGGCAACTAAAAGTATTTTTCTATCGCCAGTAAATAATTCAGAAATAATAGACATAGTAAAAAAACTTAAAAATACTAAAAGTTCTGGATATGATGAGATACCAATTCAGGTAATCAAACATAGTATTCATATTTTAGCACAACCATTAGTTCATATCATAAATTTAAGTATAGAAAAAGGATGTTTTCCAAATGGTTTAAAAAAAGCATTGATTATACCTGTACATAAGAAAGGAAAAACAACAGATATGAATAATTTTAGACCCATAGCAATTCTCCCCTGTTTTTCAAAAATATTCGAAAAAGTTATCTACAATAGAGTCACGTCTTTCCTAAATTTCAATAATATAATAAATGAAAATCAGTTTGGTTTCCAAAAAGGAAAAAATACCTCACTAGCTGTTTTTAAAACCCTTAAACAAGTAGGAGAAGAACTAAATAATAAAAAACATGGAATCGCACTATTTTTAGATATGTCTCGGGCATTTGACTGCGTCGTGCATAAGACTCTTCTAGAAAAATTAGAAGAAGTTGGCATACGAGGTACAGCCCTCGAATTAATAGAGTCTTATCTTCAAGGAAGAAGCCAATCGGTAGTCATAGACACTTATAATAAAAAAACAAAAACTATACAACGCATAAAATCAGATTTCCAGGATACACTTTTAGGAGTGCCACAGGGCAGCATTCTCGGGCCATTATTATTTTTAATTTATGTGAATGACTTGCCTGCGATAATTGAACACTCATGTGTTATGTATGCTGATGATGCTACCATTTATATTCCACAAAATAATAAAACAATTCAGCAACTAGAATCAGACGTTAACAATACATTAGAAAAAGTAGTAAATTGGTTAGAATCCGTCAATCTCAAAGTTAATTTAGAAAAAACAAATTTTTTACGTTTCCAAAACCATAAAACACCTCATAACAATATAAATATTTCATATAAAGGAATAAATATTCACGAAGTAAATGAAATCAAGTTTCTTGGTGTCAATATTGATAGATTTTTGTCTTGGAAAAACCATATAACAAAACTAAATTCTAAAATATCAAAATACTGCTACGCCTTATCAACATTAAGTAATAATTCATCTAAGTTTATTGCGAAAAATGCATATTATGGTCATGTTTTTCCGTACTTAACCTATGGCATAATTTTTTGGGGTAACTCCGTGGCCATTCAGTCTGCATTCATAATGCAAAAGAAATGTCTTCGAGCTATTTATAATTTAGAAAGCACTCAATCTCTTCGATGCATTTTTAAGGAACATAACTTTTTAACATTAACAGGAATATATATATTAGAAATATGTTTATTTGTAAAAAATAACAAACAATACTTTTTTGATATAAAATCCACCCGTATAGATAACTTAAGAAATAAACATAAATACAACATTGTTATACCACAAATCAATAATACTATGTATCAAAAAAGCGCCTACATCTCTGCCATAAAAATTTATAACCATTTACCTACAGAACTGAAACAGCTTGAAGGAAATTTATTTAAAAATAATTTAAGAAAGTGGCTTATCCAGAGAGTGCACTATAATTTGAAGGAGTATTTTGATCTCATCTAGTGCCTCAGATTTATTGTGATATCAGTTTTGTTAAGTTTTGTCTTTGTTACCTTAAATTTTAATAGTAGGTAATTTATAGAAATATTGTACGTCCGAAAGGATAAACTGTTGATTCTTGTATTATTTTTATAACACCTTTATGTACACAGTTATACAATAAAATATTCTTATTCTTATTCTTATTCTTATTATCAATCTTACTCCTAAGTAATAGGCACTAAAACAAAAATGTTTTGCAAATGCGCGCCATCTGTTGCTGAGTAAACTGAGTAGACTTTCATATTTGATTACTATTTATTTGATTGCATTTTGAACCATGTTCTGATAGCTCTAAGGTTTTATATCCGTTCAATTAGTATTATGCTTTAAAGTCCTTTTTAACGGTCTCTTTCAACCAATTATAACTTTTATTTCTAAGTGTGTTCGTTTTTACATGTGTGAGAGTTCGGCGACACTGGTTCTCTTCATAGAAAGCCATCATGCGATTTCCTCTTATTCTCTGTTCCGTGTATATACCTAATCCTATATTAGGTACTATGGATGCTGTGCTGACGCATTCTATGAGCCAAAATGGTCTAAGCTCGGCTAAATGCGCTGCGCAGCGCTGCACCGCCGCCGCCGAGGCGTCGACGACTCAGCGCTGTTTTTATTCTGCTATGATGACAAAATTCGATGAACACAAAAATCTTTCAGTAATCTATCCGAGTACGGACGTCAATCTCTTTTAGAAGGTATGGATGCAAGGAACAAGTGCCGCACTAGACTAACGGCCGGTTTCTGAAAGCCCGATCAAAACTAATGGGATGTCAAGTCACTTGCTATCTTTTTTTTATTTTATTTTATACAACCAGCTGATGGAACAAGCAGATGGATGTTAAGTGGTAACCATCACCTATAACAAAGCATTGCCTCATAAGTCACGCACGATAGGAACGTGCCCTACGTCCATCAGCTTGAGAAAGGCATGTTGCTAGTACTTCCCCGGATGAGCCCTTCACAAAGAGCTCTACTACTCTTGAAATCTCTATCTAATTCGATGTAGGTAATAGCTGAAATGGCGAGTGACTTGACATCCGATTAGTTTGATCGAGCTTTCAGAAACCGGCCGTAACTATTAAAGTATTCACAATATTTAATAAAACGGTTTTTATTAAAGTCAGTTATTTAATTAAATTAAAGATTCAGTACCTATCCAGAATCCAATAAACTATCGTGAAGTTGCGTGATGGCTGGCTGCGTCTTGAGATCAAACGTACGCGTCGTCAGGTAGTCCGCCGAACATAGAAACCACCAATTTCCATAGAAAATATTTATATTTCCGGTTTTTAGTAGGAATTTTCCTAAGAAACTAGCGGTTTTGGTACCTACTACTTAGAAGAACTATGACTGTATACTTCCTGATATTGCTCTAATTTGTACCTGAGTAGGTATATTGCAAGACCCTACGCCCGATGATCATTGTTTGAGATTCCAATTCTCTTATCTCATATAATTTCAGTGCCTATTTGTTTATGAGATTATCCAAGTGAGATGCGCGTCAATGGGGTGGTAGGTATATATTGTATAGTTCGGGAACCGGAAGGCAGAATGAGGTCAGTTCTTGGCAGAAACTGTGTTAACTTTGGCGAAATTATGCAGAATAATAGTGTTTTCTTAGTGTTGGTGTTGGCTAGTGTCGTCAGCAGCTTGCCTTTAGATAAATCTGAAAACAGTGAGTTTGTTATTAGCTTTATTTAATCTTAAATGTACCTAATATGCTCACCACTGTGATTCTCAGGCACGGTAGACAGACATATCACTTGGGGCATATTAGTGCCTAAATGTTTATTTTTTTTCTAAAAGTCTGCGATAAATTTTCATGAGAGTAGTCAAGAAGCACGTCCAAACATTTCATTATTTTACGTATCTATTGTTTAAAACTTGATCTTTACAAAAAGTTTTAGAAAAAAAACATTACCTATATAATTTTATATTGTAATATTTATTATATAGAAGATATTTTTATGCTTGATTGTTTTTTATATCTTAATTATATTTCATTGTTAGGTGTGGAGGTTCAAAAGCAACACAATATACAGAAAAGATACATCAACCCAGTGTTTAGTTCGGGCGCCGCTGAAGGCGATGCTCTTGTCAAGATTAGGACTAAGAGGAGGTAAAATTCAAGATTCTGTTTTTTTTATTTAGTCACCTAGTGAATATGGAGTGTCGCTCTTGTTTTTCGTGAGATGACAGAAAACTTTTTTTTATTTAAAGTAAGATGCTTAGATCACTGAAAATGGCACCACTGGAAACCAGCGCTGCAACGCTTTCCGTCATCATTTTTTTCGTTGTATTAGGTGAAACCGGCCCTAAGGTTTTTGTGACGAAATATAAATATTTTCTCGTTTATTCTATTCAGAAAATATTGCATATCATTAAAATTTTGTTTGAGACACGTAAAAGGAGATGTTAGGCTAGAGGTTGACTGACTAAACAATAGCGCAAATACAGTACTACATACCACCAATTAAATAAATAATTATACAATCGTCTCAAATATTATTTTTTTATATTTCCTTTCAATTAGTCACATAAATCGCGTACTGCGCAGCTAACCGCTACTGCTCCTTTTACGCGACACTACACAATATTTATTTATTTATTTTGTTTTAGTGAGGATGAGTGTGAAAAACTTCAACTTTGTAAGTTGCACGCGCGGTCGAATCGAAATTTCTTTGCCGCATTCGAACTGTACTTTGTCAAGTAAGTTAATTGTTAAAAATACCATTTATTGGCCCTTTTTACCATCTAATTCTCAACAGGTTTTGAGTTAAGAAGATTTTTAAAGACATGTTTCTTTTCAGCAAAGAAAATGCGAGACTATGGGACCACCGAGCTCACTCCGTGGCCGACTGTGAACAGAGATATGGAGATTGTAACTAAAAGTAAAATTACGTTTTCAAAACACTTTTTTTGTTGCTCTTCTTAGTAAAAAGAACCTTATGTTGTATAAAACCATAAAGAATTTCACATTCCAGCTTGTTTTGTTGCAAATCTTTACTTTATCTAAACTGAGAGAAACCGCTTGGTATTAAATGTTTTATAACTAGTAGTTCGCCCCGAACTGAGATCTCGTGATGCGACCCGACGAACGCACCAAAACTTTGAGTAGGTGGTAGTCAAAGGCAAGTCCAAACATTATGTTTGGACTTTTTTCTGACTACCGCCTACTAACTCAGTACGGTAACCAAGTTTCAACTCTATTGGCCTATTTATTGAAGAGTTCCGTTTAACAGACCTTGGCTCCATCATCAGACCTGGTCGTTGTCACCATTTTATGAGAACTGAGTACCTCCTTAATTTATTTCAAGAAAAAAAATAAGTAAAAGCAAAGTAACTGGCCGACCAGTAGAAAAACCTTGATGTCAACGAAACTCTTAGAGATGGGAGCTCTTGGGTCGCTGGTTATCTTAATTTAACTTTTTTGTTGTATCTCAAAAACCGAGCGTCCCAGAAAAAAAGTAAAAATTGATTTGGAATGTCCAAACAAAGCCCTTTCGTATGACATGTAACTTGATTTTTTTATGTCACTTTTTTTATTTTTGCCCTCTTAAAAAACCCCATATCTCAAAAACCCTTCACCCGATTTTACTCATATACTTACCAGTAAATTTCTCAAGTACAAGCTATCGACTTATCAAATTTCATGCAGATCGGATCAACGGTTCTAAAGTTATCGCCAGACAAACATACATACATACATACATACATACATAAAATGCCAAATCGCCCAAGTTGAAACAAAGATCTTCGTTCGCTTCGCTCACTCGATCAATTACATACCTATAGTTTTCTTGCAATGAATAGCTGTGAAACTTTAGGAGAACTGTATACAAAATAAAATAATCAATACAATAATAACAGTCCATTTATTTACCCTTATTTAAGAATACTAATCATCACCATAAATGCATAAAATTATAATAGAAAACAACCAACATCATTGAAATAAATAAAATAATTATTTGGAAAGACTATTCATACTATTTTTACGATTTTTTATCCAAATATCATACATTAATACAAATTGATAAGCCATTTTCATATTCACATCCATAATAATAGGACAAACCAAAATATTCTATAACTAAATGAAATATTTTATTAATATACGACTAACTCACACTATAGGCTTACAAATATGTAGTTTAAGGAATTTATGTGACTGTCTTTTTGTGAGCAAAACTAAATTATTCTCTGTAAAAAAATCTTCGGTTTCAGTTTTAGAAGTGATCCATGGAAAAAAGATTGAATGGAATAATGTATAAAACTTCAGGTTAAGAACATTCTGAAGCTTTGTTTATAAATGTTCAAAAAATGCTTATTTTTTCGAAAAGAGTAAAACCTGACAATTCACACCACTTTTTCAACCTATAATGTATTTATTAATTAAAGTTTTTTTAAATTACTACTTGCTCAGGGGAACAAGCGGATAGCCCTCCTGATATAAAATGGTGACCATCATCTATAGCAAATCACTGTCTCGTAAGTCACGCACGATAGGAACGTGCCCTACGAAGCACCGCTCTGCTTCCATCCGAGGCATACAAACGTTAAGCTTCATGTAACCGTAGTTTCACCTCCTTAAATCGAAACACAGCAACGCTACTCGGCGTCAGAAGGCATGGTGGTAGTTCTTCCCGGACGAGTCCTTCACAAAGAGCTCTACTACTCTCACTTGACGACAAATGTTCGTCTATAGTATCCAACTACAATATTACACATCGACCTTTGGAAATTGGTATATTTTAAACAAGGAATAAAAAGAATCATTCTAAGAAGCAAATCATGATTGTTTCAACAGCTCCTAATATATACCGGAGCGCAGCGTTGCCAGATTTTTTTGCTAAGTCGGGATTTTTTAACTTTTTGAGTGAAAAAAGCGGGATTCTTTCGTCGAAAGCGGGACATAGTAAAAAAACGTATATAATCGGAAGTTTTTAAATAATAATCTTTTTATTTGAGTTCAAATTACGTTTACGTGACAATAGATAGCAAAAAGCTATTTTTAGAAATCAGATTTACCCTATCGTTAAAAAGTTGAGTCTTATTCATCTTCTGAATAAAAAAAACAGAAATGAAAATCAAAAAAGTTTTATGTATTTTATTCGAGTTATCCCCGAAAAGCGCGACCGAGGCAATCCCGCGCGGGACACGTAATTTTGATAAAAAAATCGGGACGTCTGGCAACGCCGCCGGAGCGCTAGCACCATGTGCGACATAGATAACGCTCGACGAAGCCGAAATCGGCCGATCGTCTCCTTCGAAAGGTCGACGGGCATAATCTATCGCCGGATACCGGACGTCGGTCGATCGATCGTCCGAAGTTCGCGGTGGGACCCGACGCGACGCGACTCCGGGCCGTCTCAAAGGAAGGCCGGCTTCTTCTTGGGCGGCTTCTTGGGCGGGTTCACGGTGTTCAGGATGTGGTCGATGCTGGCCTTGTCCAGCAGGTCCGCGCGCGCCGGCCGGCCCGCAGCGCGGCCCGCGCCCGCCAGCGCCGGCAGCGCCGCCAGCGCCGGCAGCCGCGCGCGCTGCGCGTACGCCAGCGCGACCAGCGCCAGCAGCGGCACCACCAGCAGCGACGTCTGCCGCAGCTCCTGCTCCATAGACTTCACCTGGAAACGTATGCCATCCGTGAGGGCGGCCGATTCCTATCTCGAGGGTCGGGGAAGGACGGTCGAATGAGCTGTAGGCTCTTTCGAAAGTAAATATACAAACATAAGTATGTGTCATCCTAGATCCCGGTCGGAGTCCGGTGAGAGCACCGGCGGTCTAGCGGTAGCGGCCCCGCCTTCCGATCCTAAGGTCGTGGGTTCGAAACCGGTCGTGCACCGATGAGGTTTTCCGTTCAAATTTTTTTTAATTTGTTTTATTTTTGAATTTTTTATATCAAACGGTGAAGGAAAACATAGTCAGGAAACCGGCATGTCGTAGAACCTAAAAAGTTCTATTACATGAGTCAAATGCTCGATAGGAGCCTCTAAAAGCGCACTTAAAAATCCTTTAACTACACTGTTTCCAAAGAAACTAGTGACACGACAAGAGAAGAGAAGAGAGTTATGGAGTACAGATCCAAGTAGTTAAGCGAGTTTTTAGGCCACCTTATGGCCTTCTTTATGGCTACTAGACTGCCGGAGCGGAGACCTACAGTTAAATGTGCCCTTCGAAGCTAATAATAACTCCGATGGTAAAACCCACCCTTATAAGTAATTTCCTACGAACGTGAACTCGATCTCTTCACGACGGTGAATTCGGTGAAGGTCTTGTTAGAACGTTTATTGTAATCAACTATTCTGTTGTATTTCTCGTCATACTAACTACATTTAAAACAACTAACTTTATAACATACCTTAGGCGAGAAATCGATAGTGAAATGTTTGTATTTCCCGTCCGAATTGAAGTAGAACGATTGCTGGCTGTACGAATGCGTTGATTTCGATAATGTAGACTCTAACGTGACGACGTAGGTCTTGTTATCGGCTGGCAGGCGCGGCAGCACGTACATCAGGCCAGGGTTCAAACTCGCAGAGTATCCTGCAGTACAAGAGAATATATTTAAAACCTGTTATTTAAGACAACCCAAAGTTACTGACGTACTAATACGACGTTCTGAACAAGCAGTTTTTCTTCTCAAAACGTTTGACCGCAATCTCACCTGATGTTATGTGAGCTAGCTCGTACCTGTGGGGTCTAGCTTGTACCTCCGTGGTCTAGCTCGCACCTGTGGGGTCTTGCTTGTATCTGCGAGGTGTAGCTTGTACCTCTGTGGTCTAGCTCGTACCTACAGGGTCTAGCTTGTACCTGCAGGGTCCAGCTTGGTGACGTAAAGTGGAGAGTGCGGCGTGGCCTCGGCGGCCAGCGCCAGTCGCAGCGTCTTGTAGTGGTCGATTGTAGCGGCGCGCACACACACGCTTCCGTCTGTCAGTTGAGTGGGCTGTACCGCTATCAGGAGCACGCCCGTTATGTCCTTCTTGTCTTTCACCTGATAATACATTACATATTTTATACATACTGTGTAAGTATGTACAACCCGGTCACATTATCTCAAGACCTCACTGGAATGCGAAAATGAAATGGATGCTTGTTTTGCGCACCATATCAGAGAGCGACGACGCGCCAGGTCTCGAGATAATGTGACCGGGTTGTATATACAGACTAGCCTCACAGCTGAAATGGTAGTAACTCCGACTTCTGCGCTGTAGGATTTGGGTTCAATCCTTAACGAGGACAATTATTTGTGTGATGAAATTGGTTTATTTTATAACTGGGTGATCGAAGTCTTGAGTAAGTAATTACAAAAAAAAGTATTTTTGTACTTTAGCTCCAAAAAAAGATCCTAGACACCGTATAAGTAATCTAGGCTGAGCTTCCCCCGTCCGTGTGTAGGTCGATCGCTAGCCCGTTGTCTGCGAGTGAAGCACGGCTTACCTCTAGCAACGCCGGCGCCCGGGCCAGCTTCAGCCCCTGCAGCTCCGGCGCGGAGGACTCCTTCAGCGCCAGCGAGTACGTGCAGTCGGGCAGCAAGCCGCGGATCCTGGACAAGCAAATAAAATTAAATGCATCATCGTTAAGGCCGGGTCTAATATACCTAATCACACATCGCAAGGTTTGCAGGTGCCGTGTAGGGTTGCACACACCTGAGTCTACATTCGGTTAAGTTTAAACATATTAGATTAGCGGATCAGTAGGACATATTTGTTTCAGTTAATTTATATTAAAGCTGGGGTACGTACGGGACGTGCGCGCGCGCGGCATGCCAGGCCGAGGGTAGCGCAGGGTACGTACCGGAAGTGCGCGGGCGCGGCATGCCAGGCCGAGGGTAGCGCAGGGTACGTACCGGAAGTGCGCGGGCGCGGCATGCCAGGCCGAGGGTAGCGCAGGGTACGTACCGGAAGTGCGCGGGCGCGGCATGCCAGGCCGAGGGTAGCGCAGGGTACGTACCGGAAGTGCGCGGGCGCGGCATGCCAGGCCGAGGGTAGCGCAGGGTACGTACCGGAAGTGCGCGGGCGCGGCATGCCAGGCCGAGGGTAGCGCAGGGTACGTACCGGAAGTGCGCGGGCGCGGCATGCCAGGCCGAGGGTAGCGCAGGGTACGTACCGGAAGTGCGCGGGCGCGGCATGCCAGGCCGAGGGTAGCGCAGGGTACGTACCGGAAGTGCGCGGGCGCGGCATGCCAGGCCGAGGGTAGCGCAGGGTACGTACCGGAAGGCTCCCTCGGCGTCGCTGAGCGCGTCCTCGGGCGCGCAGTGCGCGGGCGCGGCATGCCAGGCCGAGGGTAGCGCAGGGTACGTACCGGAAGGCTCCCTCGGCGTCGCTGAGCGCGTCCTCGGGCGCGCAGTGCGCGGGCGCGGCATGCCAGGCCGAGGGTAGCGCAGGGTACGTACCGGAAGGCTCCCTCGGCGTCGCTGAGCGCGTCCTCGGGCGCGCAGTGCGCGGGCGCGGCATGCCAGGCCGAGGGTAGCGCAGGGTACGTACCGGAAGGCTCCCTCGGCGTCGCTGAGCGCGTCCTCGGGCGCGCAGTGCGCGGGCGCGGCATGCCAGGCCGAGGGTAGCGCAGGGTACGTACCGGAAGGCTCCCTCGGCGTCGCTGAGCGCGTCCTCGGGCGCGCAGTGCGCGGGCGCGGCATGCCAGGCCGAGGGTAGCGCAGGGTACGTACCGGAAGGCTCCCTCGGCGTCGCTGAGCGCGTCCTCGGGCGCGCAGTGCGCGGGCGCGGCATGCCAGGCCGAGGGTAGCGCAGGGTACGTACCGGAAGGCTCCCTCGGCGTCGCTGAGCGCGTCCTCGGGCGCGCAGTGCGCGGGCGCGCGCGGCGCGGGCGCGGCCAGCAGCGGCGCGCGCGGCACGCCGGCGCCGCCCAGTGACACGAGCGCGCCCACGCACGACCACGCCACGCGGACGCCTCTGCGAAACAAACGCAACCTTATAACTAAGGCCCTCGTTCAAGTCCCATGTCATTTTATAGCGGCTCTATGAAGAATCCTTGTCGCTGTCTCTTTCATGCCGACTCATCGGTCGGATGAGCTGACGGAGCGCTCGGCGACCGATACGAATAAGACCATAATTGTTACGTTCTATTCCTGGAAGCTCCAGACATCCCAAGGTACTCTAAGTTTTGGACAAGAAATTCTGTTTCCGGATCCTCAGATCCTAACTAACAAACGGTTGTAGATTGTTTTCCTTCGCCTTTAAAATAGTTGATGTGTCCCACATCAACTATTTTAAAGGCGAGAGTGTTTCTATGAATCCGGAGCGAAGGATTCTAGATTAGAATCCCGAGTTTAAAGGGTTTTTTAAATTAGAATCCTCTTCTCTTTTCATCATCTATGAGAAAATAAGTAAGTGTAATTTATATTTTCATAAAGGCGTTCACAGTATTGTATATTTCCATAATATTTTTTATCCGTCAAAACCAATAATTGACAGTCTCATTACACCCTACCGTGTAGTAAACTCATTCACAAAAAGCTCTACCGCAGATTTGTTTTATTTCTGTCAGCATTACCTGAGCGTCAGCGTATGCGTCTTGCCCTCCTCGACTTGCAGGATGTGGTGCGAGGGAGCGAAGCGATACTCCTTCATGTTGGGTTTGATGTAGTACTCGCCCGGGGACAGCGACGCGAAGCGCAGCGAGCCGGACGCGGGCGAGGCCGCGTTGCGACGGTAGGCGCCGCCGGTCACGGACACTAGCCCTGCCTGGGAACATCACAATTCACATTGGAAAAGACACCTTCTTTCCCAAAGTTAGATCCTATAGAATTGACTACCAATGCATATGCTTCTAAAATATATGGACGACACGAGTTGAATGGAAACAAATCTCGTGGTACGGCTACGAGTACATATCAAGTACATGTCGTACAAATTATGTACGAGCAAAGTACACGACAAGTACGAGTCAAGTACTATCCAAGTACAAGACTAGTACAATCCAAGTACACGACAAGTACAAGCCAAATACACGCCAGCTAAAAGTCACGTAAGATCCAGTACATTTCACAAGTAAGTACAATTTACAAGTAAGAGTTGTACAAGTCAAGTACGTGTCAAGTACGAGTAAAGTACACTTCAAGTACAGTAAAATTACAAGCCAAGTATACGGCAAGTATAATTCAAGTACGAATCAAGCTTATGTCAAGTAAGATTCGTACAAATCAAGTACGTTTCAAGTAGACGCCAAGTACAAGTAAGCCAATTACAAGACAAATACAAGCTTTCAAGCCAAGTACCGGTACTGACTTGTACAATTCAAGTACAAGTCTATCATACCCTGTTCTTACCGTCTAAGGTAATTTTACCTGTAAAGGAGTAGAATCAGCATCGTCCACCAAGTTGACAATGATCTCAGCCAGTTTGTGCGCGTTGATGCGTCCCTCGCCGTCCGGCTCCGAGAACACGTAGGACTCCTTCTGCGCCACTATCTTGTACGCCTTGGACGCGTCCAGCGGACCGAAGCTATAGGTTCCTTCCTTGCCGGTCACTTGGCTTAGTTTCACATCATCTGGAAACAGTTATGTGAAAACGTAAGTATAAAAAATCGTTGGCGTTCGTTTTTACATACTAAGTTCGTGAGTATTTTTTTTCATGACGTCATATTTGTCATAACCCTGAAACAGCCATATTTGGCGCGACGTCAGGCACGGCCGGCACGATGCGTCCGCGCAGAGTGAGCGCGGCGCGAGCTCGGAGCGTGAGTACATACCGGCGGTGAGCGTGAGTGTGACGTCAGGCACGGCCGGCACGATGCGTCCGCGCAGAGTGAGCGCGGCGCGAGCTCGGAGCGTGAGTACATACCGGCGGTGAGCGTGAGTGTGACGTCAGGCACGGCCGGCACGATGCGTCCGCGCAGAGTGAGCGCGGCGCGAGCTCGGAGCGTGAGTACATACCGGCGGTGAGCGTGAGTGTGACGTCAGGCACGGCCGGCACGATGCGTCCGCGCAGAGTGAGCGCGGCGCGAGCTCGGAGCGTGAGTACATACCGGCGGTGAGCGTGAGTGTGACGTCAGGCACGGCCGGCACGATGCGTCCGCGCAGAGTGAGCGCGGCGCGAGCTCGGAGCGTGAGTACATACCGGCGGTGAGCGTGAGTGTGACGTCAGGCACGGCCGGCACGATGCGTCCGCGCAGAGTGAGCGCGGCGCGAGCTCGGAGCGTGAGTACATACCGGCGGTGAGCGTGAGTGTGACGTCAGGCACGGCCGGCACGATGCGTCCGCGCAGAGTGAGCGCGGCGCGAGCTCGGAGCGTGAGGGCGTGCGGCTGGCACTGCGACGCGCCCACTATGGGCTGCGGCTCCGACGGAGAGAACAGCAACGTGCTCGAGAATGCTGATACGCTGACGACCTCACCCTGGGACATGCAAAAAAGCATATCAACAATGGTTTTCAAGTTGCGAACAGTGTGTCACGTGACGCCGGTGCGAGTGCGAGTACATACCTCCGCGAGATGCAGCGTGTGCGTGTACACGTGCATGCCGGCGTCGCGCATGTGCGTGAGTGCGGCGGCGCGGGTGGCGGGCGCGCGGTCTTTCTGCACGATCAGCTCTAGGTCCGGTGCCGCCTCCGGTGACGTCACACGCACTACCACGCTGTGCGCCACGCCCACAAAACTTACAGTCTGCAATTAACAAACATCCAACTCATAAGCATTTGATTGGATAGAGGGGGATAATGCACAATACACCCCACTGCGAGACGTCCGTGCAGATCTTTTTCCCCCACCACGAATTAGAATTAGGAGCATTCGATTATTTACATTCTAGTCTTCGAACACTCACGCCACGTTTCTTGTCTTCGTGTGCGTGCATGCGTATATGTAACATTCAATGACATATTATCTCATAGAATACTCAACTACTCAGCATTGAAACCTTTATTCAATTTCAAATAAGCCCTGTCACTATGGTGCTATCGGTAAGAGATAGCAACACTTTGACAAAATATTAATCAGTTAAATCATTAACTAAGTGAATTTATAAAAATAATAATGCTTCGTTGTGGATGATGATTACCACTTACATCAGGTAGGCCATCTTCTAGATCTATTAGCAAATGATGCATAAAGGAAATGTGTAACTCACAGTGGGCGGCTGCTTGGCCACGTCGACGCTGGCTCGCGGCGGCTGGAAGGCGTGGCAGCCGCGCGGGCGCAGGCTGTACACTTCCGCCGCCGGCACGCACGCAGCGCTCGAGCCCGCCGCCACCTTGAGCACGCCCTTGGTGGACGCGCTGCTGTATTCCACCTGTTATCGTTACATCCATATTATCCACTTTACAGAATTAAAGCTAAATGTTGTGCCGCCGAAGCCCGGTTCTAACTAAGTCCCGGAAGACGAAGCATAAGTTGAATCTGGTTTCTGGTTAATTCACCTCGTGTTCATGCGTAGTTTGCATCCGGAGCACGTAACCGGTGTGGTGGAAGGTCGGTACTTCGGCGTGCGCCTGCGTCACCGCCACCTTGTGTTTGGAGACGCGCCAACAGAGCCTGTCCGAGCTGACGGAGATCTCGACGGTGCCGGGAAGGACCTCTTCGAACTTATATTTACCATCTGAAATAAATATGGAGATCGTTTCGATTAAACTATTCGAAAAATTAAACTGTTTAGAATATCTTAGTTTTAAATAACATGTGTAATGTAAATGTCTGTAAGAAACACCGTCTTCCTCTTTCGTACGCGCTGCTCAAAACCGTTCTGTACCGTGGAAACTTTCTTTCGACATTTGAATTATGTTTGTGAGAGAGCTAAGCGAGCCGCTAAGTGACATACCAATAGCCATGGTGTACAACGGCTGTCCCACGTACGCGCCGTCGGGCGACAGCGGCCGCAGAGTGACAGGGAGGGACGCACAGTCCGTCTCTTTCTTGCACTCGATTTTGCCGGTCAGCGTGCCTTTCAGTTGGGAGAAGTCGATGCCGTCCACTGACGAACTAGCGACTACCACTTTCTGGGTAAGAGGGTAGAATCTGAAAATGTTGATGAATAAATAGTTTTCTCGCAATAATCTAACCTTGAACTATCACAAAAATTTCTACGTGAGTGCTAGGTTAATCCAAAAACTTGACTGTCAAAAAGACCCAAGTAAAACTTCGCACTTACTGCAAGCCCTCGCTCTGTTCTTGTTCTGAAACTTCCACCTTAGCGGTGTAGGTGCCGGGCGGCAGGAATGTACACCATTTTCCTGAAAATAATCATAAGAATCTTGAATAAAATTGTATTCACTTTATTTTAGAATTAAATTTGTTTGATGCGGAAATTAATGACACTAATTTACCATTTATCAGCAGCCTTACCGCGAACCCAAAGTGGTAATAGGAATAAAAACTTTGATGATATTTTTTATAGTCTTAAATAGCAGTATATCTAAATCCTTTAACACTTAACTAGGAGATAGTTTATATCAACTTATTTTACGGCCGGTTTCCGAAAGCTCAATCAAACCTCAACAGATGTCAAGTCAAGTCACTTGCTATCTAATTTGAGATAATAGCTGAAATAGCAAGTGACTTGACATCCGATTACGTAGCTTTCAGAAACCGGCCATTAATATATCATGCTATAAAACTTCTTTATTCTGCCAATGGTGCAAAAAATATCATAAATGTTTTGATTCTATCACCATTTTGGTTCGGCGTTGAGTATCGTATCATCGGTACGAAATATATTACAAATATTTTATTTCTTCGTGCTAAAGCCCCAGGCTTCGCGATAACGTTACCCTGCGAGTCCGGCGTGACGACGGCGTGGTGCGCGGCCCCGGCGTGCAGCGCCACGCGGCGCGCGCCGGCGCCGGCGGGCGGGCCCACGGCGCCGCACACGCGCCAGCGCCCGGCGCGCCCCAGCACGCCGGAGCGCGGCCCCGACGTGCCCACCTCCAATTGCACATCTTCTAACTCGCACTTTTCTGAAAACAACGATCCATTTCAGAGGAAATTTCTCCCATGAGCACGAAAGACTGTGGAATGATCTCCTTGCTGAGGTTTTCCTAGTAGTGTTTAAAAAAAGGCATTTTTAAAGAGTATATGGAGCGCGTGAACGCCGATTTCTCTCAAACGCGTCATACCCTTGTATGCAAACATAAAAAATAATATTATATAATACATGATAATACCTAAAACCACCAGAGTAATGAAACATTTCATTTTTAGTACTAAGAATTAATTATTGGTAATATAATAACTCACCATGTTGAAAACTGACAGTATAGACAGCGGGTATCAACCCAGCCAGAGTGAACTTCCCAGATGCATCAGAGTTACCGACCGGTGTTCCATCCAGGGACACCCTTACTCCAGAAAGGCCTTTATCGAGGGATGATTGTACTGAACCTACTATCGTGAATCCAGTCACCTGAAAATGATTTACCAGTTAGCAGAGAAAATGATTTATCTAATAATGAAGGGGCTAGTGATCCTGCCAGAAGATACACAAAAATTGGGTTCAAATAGCAGTTATGTGTACCTTACCTACCTAGTACCTACATGCAGCCTAATATAAACACTTTAACTAGTCTCAAGGCTGGTAGCTTGGTTTTTTTAGCGAGTTCAAGTAGCATTGTTTAGGCATTGCTTAGTCTGGGTTTAGATAGCGAGGAATGCAATTTTTATCAATATAATTTATTAATTATTATTACCTGTATAACCAAGACTTCAAATGGACTAAGGAAGGTTGACATTTCTTTGGCTGAATAAGCTGACACCAACATAGGCTCACCTCAAAAGCATTCTTGATGAACAGACTATCATGTCTGACTGTAAATGGCACCACCTCTGGCTTCACATTATAGCTGACAGCAGGCTGACCTGGGCTTATTGTCATCACTCGCAGCTTGTATTCTCCAGCCGGAACCAAGCCAAAGGAGAATTGTCCATTGCTATCAGTGGTGACATGACAGATGGGGGAGTCGGGCACACCTTGAAGTAACGCTGTTTTGCATCCTTCAACTCTGAATTTTGGACTTTCCTGCAACACAATTTAAACAAAATTCATTCTGTCCAAAAAGTATCGGGAATGGATGATTTGTTCATGTTTCCGAATTATTATTTATTGTTTGTTTTTTAGATCGGCACATCTGTTTTCCATTTTGGCGCGGAGTTTGAGTTGAATCTGTTATTTAGATTAACATAGCGCTGTTTTTAGTTAGATCAATCTAGTGTGTGTTGCGAATTTCATAATGGACAAAAACATCAAACAAAAAAAACATTTTTGATGATTGGATTATTCGTTGGCGTAAGTGTATCGTTTCTGAAAGAGCATACTTTGAAGGCGATTAAATAAATTTGGATGAATAACTAACATTTTGTGTATTATTGATTGTTTCCTGGTACTTTTTTGTCAGTAGTATTAATTAGATTAACAAACACACAGAAATGCAAATGGACAAGTAGGAAGTAGAAAATAAATAGGTGGTACAATAATAATTAAGAATAAGTAAGTAAGTAAAAAGTTAACAACGCACATAAATGAAACATAATAGAAAATACAAATTAAATTAAGAGCTACCTACACTAAACTTTTCAAAATTCCAAATGATACAAGGTAGTTAGTAAACTTTTGAATAATAGAAAACATACCTCCTTAGAATATAACAGAACATAGAGATTGCCAATAGCGCTGCCAAATGAGTTCACAGACCCTGATACATCATAGCCTTTTACTGCAAGTACCCCGACCGGCAGTGCTGTGTTTCCTTCCTTCACTTGTACTATAGCTTGAGCTGGATCAAGTTTCCATCTGGAAATACATTTACAGTTTGTAAATAAATACCTACAGGTTCAAAGAACTGAACCAGTACTTCTATATGACCCATCCCTATGATATCCAAGCTCCCTCTCTTAAAATGCAAATCTTTTGGTACTTTCTTAGTCTCTCAATTTAAAACCTTAGACGATGTCAGAAGTGGTCATCAGAGGCAAAACCTTTGAAGATGTCTAAAATTAACATTATCTTTCCCGATAGCTTAGAATTTAGATGACTCTAATTTACAAATAATGTTATCATCAGTTGGAAGTCAATAGTGGAATGGCATCTCAAATGACCAAAAAACTTTTTTTTTAAATAATGTATCAAAGTGATCCTTGTTATAAAGTCTACATTACAAAAATATGATTGTAAGATAATTTACCTTGGATGAGTAGCCTTCAATGTATATTTTCCAGGTATAACTGGAGTGAAGTGGAAATCACCACCCACTGTAGTGATAGTCTTCCTCTCCTCCCCCTTATCACTAACTAGCTGTACTGCAATCCCCCCAGGACCCTGCTTCTGACCGGCCGTGATCACTCGACCAGTGATACCAAAACCATTGAAGGAAAAATTGATGTCTTGGCCTGTTGAGCACTTGTCAGCAATACCATCTACTGATAGTTCGACCTGAGAGGGCTCGAAACTCCACCCCGCTGGTGGGTGGACTTTGAGAACGTATTCCCCTTTCTCGTAAAGTGGGACGAAGTAGTAGCCATTGGTAGGGGCACACTCAGTCTTCTCTTTTAGACTGCCTTCTTTGGTATACCTGAAAATGAAATTTATGAGAGCAGCTCGGCATAGCTTTGTAAGAAGTATTCAATGCGACACCTCTACCTATGTATTATTAAGCTTACCAAGTAACCAAGGTAAAATTATTGTGAAAAATCCATTAAAATTACGAATGTTAGGTTAAGTACTTACAATCCAATCTCAATTTTAGAAAAATCCAAGGTGACATGGCTTTTAACAAATCCACCACATCCCAAGATATCATTAGCACTACATTTTTCGCTGCTTAATATTAGATAAAAGGATAAAACTAGCCATTTCACACTAAAATCGGCTAACGCCATTTCTTTTCTTTTCTCTTTCTTCTTCTTTTTTTATTTTCTCAATTTGCTCATGCATGCATGCATGGAGGTATGATACTTAGTCTAAGCATGCATGCATTATCTGTCCGTCGTCATGTCAGTCATTTTGGCAGAATATAATTTTGATTGCCGTCATGGAGTTGCAGTGCCGGCGCCGCATGCCGCCCGCAATTTCATTCAAAATCAAATAATAAAACATAGTTGTAATATTAATACCATTAAGAATGGCGAGAGTCAAAGTCAAAGTCAAAATGTATTTATTCAATAAAATCACAAGGATCACTTTGAAACGTCTTAAAGCTAGGTGACTCTAGGTGCCAGTTCCACGCGACCAAAGCCTAGAAGAACAGGCAACAAACTTACGGCTTGGTTCCTACCGTTCTTTTGTATGATCCTTTTACAATGTAATAATATAATATATTATTGAAGTTTAGTGAGGCGTAGGCATACAGGAAAAGGTAAACATAATCAAATTTATAAGACAGCACACGCTACGCCTCAAACTAATAATACCTAATGCATAAATACAATCTATTAAATCAGAGAAAAATAAAAAAAAAACACACAATAGTAGGTACAGTACAGACATTGCAGACATGTTAGCTGCCGATGGGCAGAGCGACCGGGACATCGGGCCACGCATTTTTATCAACAATATAGCTATCTAAAGTATAATAAGCTTTCCTTATTAGATTATTCTTAATGTACACTTTAAATTTTCTAATAGGAAGCCCAGTGGCACTTTCTGGAAGTTTATTATAGAAGCGAATACCGTTCCCCATAAACGAGCCATTTACCTTTTGAAGTCGAAATTTAGGTATACATAATTTGTTTTTATTTCTAGTGTTAACGTTATGTGCATCACTCTTTTTCTTAAAGCTATCTATGTGTTTATGAGTGTATAATAGATTTTCATAAATATACTGTGAAATGACTGTGAGAATATTAATTTCTTTAAATCGCTCCCTTAATGAGTCACGTGGTTTCATTTTATAAATGGCACGTATCGCCCGTTTTTGAAGTACAAATATACTTTGTATATCAGCAGCTTTCCCCCAGAGCAAAATACCATAAGACATTACACTATGGAAGTAGCTAAAATATACTAGTCTAGCTGTAGCTTTATCTGTAAGCCATCTTATTGTGCGAACTGCGTATGCAGCCGAACTCAGTCTACCAGCAAGTGATTTGATGTGTGGACCCCACTGCAATTTTGCATCAATATTAAGGCCTTAAAAAAATAGTAGAATTGACAAGGGTAAGTGATTGACCATTTAATTCAATATTGGTTGGTCGTTGAACCACATTTGGCAAAGTAAATTTAATGCATTTCGTTTTCCCAGCATTGAGCAAAAGATTATTAACAGTAAACCAGTTAAGTACTTGCGACAGAGATGCATTAACGTCATCGAAGTTAGTCTTCAATCTGTCGACTTTAAAAATTAAAGAGGTATCGTCAGCAAATAGAACTATTTCACATAAATCTTTTACAAAAGGTGGAAGGTCATTTACGTAAACTAGAAATAAGAAAGGACCCAATATCGAACCCTGAGGCACCCCTATATCAATGACCGATCCAGAAGACCTCTCACCGCCAACATCAACTTTTTGGATTCTATTGGTTAAGTAAGACTGTATAAGATCAATATCAATAGATCAATTTAGGATGCCGTAGTGTTTCAGTTTAGATAATAAAGTGGCATGACTTACACAGTCAAAAGCTTTGGACAGATCGCAGAATACCCCGATCGCATCTTGTGAGTGTTCCCAAGCATCATATATGTGCTTCAGGAGCGTCGAGCCGGCATCAGTCGTTGATCGACCTTTAGTAAATCCAAATTGATGACCATGAAGTATGCCGTTGACGTTAAAATGTGATATTAACTGATTAAGAACAACTTTTTCAAAAATTTTACTTAACGTAGGTAGTACCGAAATAGGCCTGTAGTTGGCAGGATCTTGTTCATTTCCAGACTTGTACAGGGGAATGAGTTTACTGTGTTTCATTAAGTCAGGGAAAACGCCCTCATCAACACATCTATTAAAAATGTATGCTAGACATGGTGCAATATCAGTTATAATAGCGCCTAATACTTTTGTAGACATTCCCCATAGATCTTCAGTATTTTTAATATTTAAGGATTTAAATGTTTTGACAACATTATCAGCATTAATAAATTTAAAACTGAAGATATTATTACATTTTTGAACGCTAGACTCTAATAGTGTTGTCGCTTCAGCAGCTGAGGAATTTAAGGATGAAGTCACAACTTTAGGTATACTGGAGAAAAAACTATCAAACGCGTTGGCGACTTCAATATTTTTTGTAAAAACATTATTATTTACTTTTAAATTTATCTGTTTATTACCGAGCTTCGATTTGCCTGTTTCGTTATTGACTACCTTCCAAGTTGCTTTAATTTTATTTGTCGATTTTTCAATTTTATTTCTTATATGCAATGATTTTGCCGCGTGACATACTTTTTTGAAAATTTTTGAGTAGTTTTTTGTGTGTAAAATAAACGTTGGGTCATTCAGCATTGACTCCCTAGCAGCGTATAGGTCATATAATTTATTCCTACTTTTGTAAATACCTGGAGTTGCCCAGTCAGCGAACTTGACACTTACACTAGTTTTACATGTTTTAAGTTTAAAAGTATCATTATGTTCTTCATTTATTAAATTTGACAATTTTATAAAAAGATCATTTGGGTCAGTCAAGTATGGTAAAAGGGACACTTTCAGTTCAACATTGTTCTGAAACTTTTTAGTACGGCTATCTGTGATAGGCCGATAGGTGAAGACCTCGTCTACTGATATTTTATTAGCAAACCTAGCGCTATGACCGTAATGATCGGAACTAAAATGCTTAACTACAGACTTACAAATTGGATCATGACTGCAAAAGATGTTGTCTAGACAGGTGGCTGGAGATGGGGGCGAAAGCGATTATAGGTACATAATATATTAATAAATATCTTACGGTTTATGTATTTTTTAATACAGGATGTAAAAAGACTACTCCTGCTAAAGGTCTACGCTAAGTTTTATTACAAGAGGCTGAATGCTGAATATTTTATTTGACCTTTGTTTTGATGATGGATGTCTAGATTGAAACTATTTTATGAATTTTTACTACTCTTCGACTTTCTTACTGCTATATTTTCAGTACCTACTACAAGAGAGCGGTAAGTACTTATGACAAACGTACGTCTGCTTTTACGTAATTAAGTAAATTAAATAAAAACTATCGAGCAATTTGGAACTATATTTATTTATTTATTTAGAAAATTGAGAAGTATGGTTATTGAGTTAAAATTCAGTTTACTTTTCGTTGTAGTCTGTTTGCATTGCACCCTGTAATATATCAAAAAAATACCACTACGCTACGTCTATAATCCCCAGGCACGGTAGATATTATAAGTACTTATGATTCTTTGAGGTTATCTAGTCGTCGGGTGGGTAGTCAGAGGTACGTCCAAGTATTACATTACGCACATAGGTGCCCACATTTTATTTGACATCAGAACACTAGGCCCCGCAAGCTAGACATGAATTCCATGCCAAGATTTAGTAGTGTATCAGGTACAGTGAACATCTATTGTAGTAGGTAATTGGTGTCTGAACGCGAACGTAATCGTGTGTATGTTGAGTGAGAATGGGTCGTTTTGAGAATGGGCCATTTTGAGCACGCGATAATTATTTATTTACCACACATAATTATATCATATTATAGGTGAACAGCCAAATTCGAACCCACAACCTTACGATTAGAAAGCGGAGTCATTCCTAATATACCACTAGTGGCCATCAAATCTAAAGTTTCATCTAAATCAGTCTGTACAACAGTAACCAGCATTGGGTAGATAGGTAGGTATTTTATCAGATATGCCTATAACTGCCAATCAACTCACATATTTACAAGTCTCAAATTTTTTCTAATAAATAAGATTGAAGCATAACATAGAGAATAATAATATGAACACTTATACATATTTGGGTGCTTTTATTCATTAGACAAAACTGTAAAATCATTATCAAATTGAAGGGGTGTTGATGTTCATTTAATAATACAAAATAAAAATATACTTAAAATACATTAACTAATGGTGCAGTGACAACACAAAATATGGAGGTACTTTAGCTAGAATTTTATGTAGCCACAGCAGTTTTAGTTTTGTTTTGTATTGGAAGGAATAGCTTGAACTCAGCAGGTAACTCATCTTCAGAATATAATCTATCAGAAAAGTAGACTCTTCGGATTCTACAGTTCGCATGAATTTGTACCCTCAATGTTTCTACATAATTAGTTCCATAGGCTCTTCTGGTGAAATCAGCCAAATTAAACTGAATTTGATTCCATCCTTCATCAAGACGCATAGGCATGGTGCAGATGAATGGCTTGACCCTAGTGGTAGACTGGTAGTTGCTTGCTCGGAACCTTCTCCTCACATTCTTGTCATCCAATACCTGGTCACAAATTAATTGAGGTTATTTTCTAACTAGTAACCAAGACAACAAATAATAATTTTAGGTCACTAGGTCTCATGCATAAGCTGTTCTGCCTCGGTTACTTACCTGAACTTCGAAAGTGAAGTACTTTTTCAGGTTCTTTATTATCATGACCAGAAACGGGAGCTTGATACCCAGGGTCTTCTTAGGGTCAGCTGGGCAGGTAATGTATGTGGTGCTGACATTGGTCCCCACTATTTCAAGCACGAGACTCTGTATGTCGTTATCCGTAATTCTCTTTATGTGCCCATTGCGAACCTTCTTGTCCCAAATTTGCAAAGGTTTGCTACCTATGCTGTAAAGAATTGACAGGAAACCGGACTGAAAAGTGTTCTTGAACATTTCGCTTGAGTTCACTAGCACGTTACTATGTAATACCCTAACATTTACAGGCTAATAAACAAAATGTTTAATCAATAATGAATAATTCGCGGTTGCATTACTCCCTTGACAGGATGACAGTAAACACAAGAATTTTGAACCGGCCATTGATTGGCCATGCTTTATTGTGTTATCAATGCAAGGTTTCCATGACAACGCAATAGTTCAGTTTCATTGAAAGAAAGAAGAAGAATTTATTTCTGTTCGTGACTGACGTCCATTATTTTGAGCCAATAATACGTTTCAATACACTGCGAATTTTCAAACATCTTGCGGGGTGGAAAACTGCTTCAATTTTCGTAGTGGAAATTGTGCATAAAATTATATACTGTCAAAATTAAACTCTCTTTTAAATAAAACATTGTACATCATGAAATTTTATGCTATGTACAATAATCAATGCAAACAAATAATTTTAAATAGGACCATTCTTTTCTGCGTAAACCGAAGTCCTCCTGACGTTTCTGTTTTGGACATTGGCATTTATTTTGACAGCTGTTAGTTTTAGTCTGTGCATGCAATGTAAAAAAGAAAAAACCTCAAAACAGAAAAAGTTGCGTTGCTTGCTGGAAAGGAAGTGTGTTCGTGCTGTATATTGTGGTTGTGGTATTTTTCGATTTCCTTTGTAGTTTTCAGTTTCGTTAACTTGTGTTTTACTCTCAAACAATGCTACAATAGCTATCTTTATTGTAATTATTAAAATGCATATCTGAATCGGTTGATCAAAACGTTTGGTTCGAGATAAACATCGGCAAAAATGACGATGGAAATGTCATCAAAGAGGCAAGTATTTCTCTATTTCTGATTAGCTTTAAGATCTAAAAATGTACCTGAATGATGATTACCGTTCTGGTTGCTGACTGGCGGCTACTATTTCGATCATGTAAAATTATAAAATTTAGTTATTAGGAAGAACGTAATTCATAGAACATAAAACTGTATCACTGTTGTAGACCATAATTTGCTTCAAAGTTGCGTGAAAACATACAAAAACAAATCGAACGAATCAATACAATTTCATACCTAATTTATAAAATTTAGCTATGTTTGGATTGGTAAACAGACAAAACCTCAGCAATTTTCTTACTACAGAACCTCATGGCAGGCAGGATGGTTAGCCTTCTTTCAAAAAGAGAATCTAGGTATTTTGTTTGTTTTTGTCAGGTCAACCTTCTTTGGGTAATAATAATAGAGGCTATGGAATTACTTTAAACTCTTTTGATGCAGTAAAGCTATGTTTTTATTTAATTTCCTCAAAGAATCTACCCACCATGATACTTTCTGGGTTGATGCAGTTGAGATGTGTTTTCAGCAAAGTGACACTATTTTAAGAAGAACTGTTCAAGTTCATTGCTCTAAGTTGAGTAGGTATTTGTTATCTCTTTAGATGGTTTTCAAGGTCTTGAGTGTTTAGAAGATTTTAAGCTTGATAGATATTTTTTGTGTTTTTAGTGTACTTACTTGCTAACTTTGTGTTTCAAGAGAAACAGATTTTTCACAAAGCAGTGTGCGATTGAGGCAGTTTTGGAATCTTTAGAGGATTTGGATGTTGGAGTTGGTGGTGACTTGATAGTAAATTCAGTAACCTTGAAGGTTACTAATTCATACTCTTCCTCAAGTGATACCTCATTTAATTAGATACCTCATCAATTCCTAATACAACATTAGGTAGGTATGTGTATAAGATTGTTTTTTTTTCTTAACAAATTTTTTTTGGTGTGACGTATGTAGGCTGGTATAGTATACATACATAACCTACTACCTGCTGTGTAGTGTAGGCAGTCTTTGTCCAGTAATTATCTACCTACTAAATGCAAATACAATAATAATAATAATACAATAATTAGTTTAAGGCACAGAACTATTTCTTTTTGTTTTGCGAATGAAAAGAAAAAAGGTTTGATTCACCTGAGTGAATCAAACCTTTTTCTTATGTTTAATTTTTTTTAAGAGTGCCTGAGCCACTGTTTAAAAAAAATTAATCATAGGTCACTCAACTCAAGGGGCCTATTCTAAAACACCTGCATGTACCGATCTGCGCTATTATTTAAATCGCCATGTTTATGCAGCTTGTACCTATTTGGTAATCTTCAAATTGCAGATTAGCCTTTGAACCAGGGGGTGATTTCGAGAGTTTTTTATAACACAGTTATGCAGGTAGGTAGGTAGGTACCTACTCTTTAACAAAAAACTCCCTACATTTTAAGTAGGTAGATTGTTAAATGGTATATTGATATGTCTATCTGGTTCACCAAGGTTTGCGTAGGTCCTATCATCTATCTTAATAACCTTGATATCATAGCCAGCTAGGTATCTTGGTCGCTCACTGCCCTCGTTCACGTAAGCTTCGGAAATCGGATCCGCCTATCTGTCATTTCATACAAAGTTGGAGCGAACATAGCCCCGCGCCGTCGTCGCTCGTCAGTCGTTTCGTATTTCTTAGAACTGCTTCGTTTTCGCTCAGACTTGGATGGAACCCCTTCATCCGGAAACCATCCATTGTTCTAGTTTTTTACTCACTAATTTTATTCTCAAACCTCTTCAAGAGGCTTATAGGCACCTGCCTTATTTCCGTCGTAGACTTTTTTATTGTTTGTTTTTTATTTTTATTAAGAAACGAGTTAATTTTCTGTAAGTTATTTTAGCATATCAGGAAACGTCTCTCTAACTATTATTCCGCAACTTCACGCGATAGGAAATGGGAACCACTTGATAGGTAGGTATAATGTGGTAATCTAAATCCCACATGCCTAACTTTACGATTTTTTTTCAAACCTTTCTTTCTGCTTGAAACCATTTTTCCTATAAAGCCTGGGTAATTAAAAGAGGTAAGGGTTACCGATTACGCACAAGCACTGCATATTTAATGGCTACGTATTGTTACCACATGCCTTGAAGGGCTGGTGGGTGAGTCAGTCCGACCAAACGATGCCCATCGTCCATTGTTGGACGTTATGGTTATGATCCTGAAACCAAATACCTAGGTAGCAGTCGGCAGTTTGTATAGGTAATAGTTGGGTGACTTTTTGATTCTCCTTTTCAGTCCATTGGTACATTTGCCTTATGGCTTCTCTACCTTTACAAAGTCAACATGCCGTGATCATATCGAGTTTAGAGAATTCACAGATAAACAGTATCGCCTTGTCATGGCTTTAAATAGGTACCATTGATTTAGGTAAAGGATTTCGTTTAGTTACATTAAAAGACATGCCATGCCATGTATCTAAATGTTATAGAAAACTCTAGAGAGAAGAAAAACTATGTTATTATACCTAACTAGCGGCTTTCCGCGGCTACAAAAGCTTACTATAAAAAATCCGATTATATGGATGACAAAAAAGCTTGGGACTGATCTATGCTCCAACTCATTAAAAACACTTGAACAATTATGTAGTACCATAATAAAAATGTAAAAAGGATCATACAAAAAAACGCTAGGAACCAAGCCGTAAGTTTCTTGCCAGTTCTTCTAGGCTTTGGTCGCGAGGAACTGGCGAGGGATTCAACTAGTATATAAGACGTTTCAAAGTGATCCTTGTGATTGTACTGAATAAAGACCGTTTTGATTAGATTTTTTGATTTTGGCTTCGCACGCCTTGTAGTGGAGAGCGATGATTATTTTGAAGTTAATGGCACTATGCGTTAAAATCTCTCATACAAAATTTAAAACTGACTGTCTTTTGCACCCTTTGCTTTGTAGTTTTTAAATATTGAAAACGTGATTCTAAATTATTTATAAAAAACTCCCATACAAACTTTGACATCCCTTTGCACACTTATTAAGGATAGTTTAAAAAGGAAGGTTCAAGGAATACTATTTTTCATACAAACGTTTTCAACCCTTTTTACTTCTTCAAATCAAATCATTTATTGTTCGTGAATCTGGGTTCTTAGTAGGTACACCTCTACGCCATAAGACCTATGCACTTCTTAGAATTTCAAGTCTCTAGGACCAGCGCCGGTTAAGGCTGTGTGTTGTCTATATGTCAGTCAGTCAATCAGTCAGTCAGGACTTTGATTGTTATAGTATTAGAGATTATCTTGGCGTAAATACCCGCTCGTCAGCACATTCGGTGTTGTGGACGTATAAAGCGAAACGAGTACACTCTGCACTGACAGTCTCAATTACTCCGGCGTTAGCAATTCATAAACGGCAAATCATTGGCGAGGACAATTACCTGGATAATGTATGAGTTTCTGTTCGGAACTTCCTGAACAACCCCATGCAATATGCTCCTTCGTCAGTATTTTCGTGTCGCAATAACTTAGGAATTATGAAAACAAGAAGGTGGGTAATGGACATAGTATGTTCTCTACTATCTCTACATTTCCATCGGTAGCAAAACATTCATTATAAACTATTCCTGGATCGTATTCGATCTTTTGATCAAAATCAAGGAAAACAACTCGTGTTCGCGTAGGTACCTACTCATATCCAATTAGAAGGAAGACTGAAGATAGTCTAGTTTGTTGCATTCTGCTTGAGCGCTCAAATGAGTCCCTGGCTACCAAGATTTATAAAGAAGTTAGTAGGTATGCGCAGGATGACTCAATGATTTGCTATGCATATGTTATAGACACAATCGCTTACCAGGCGATCAGCTGCGAGATCGGAACCTAATTATGTTTTTATATTATTATGTCATCATGACCTTGTTAATAAGGACCATATTCATTTCATAAATCTTCAGCCATCGCTGATAGTCAACACTGTTTTCAAATAACTGTATTATTGAGTAGGTGAGTAAGGTAAACATAATTACTAAGAAAGCCATGATTCAGACTCGAACCTAGTTCCGATGACTCGAACATTTTACAAATAAATGGAACACAAATTCTCTTAGTACCTCCCTATGATAATTTTAACTTACCTGTATAAAAACAACTCTTTTCTGGTAAAAACGCGAAGTTAATCAGTTCCCTCCCACTAGCTGGACCTCATGTTCGCAAATACTTACGAGATTTTTCTCGAAACTGGTTCGCGTTGCCAATAGCGAGGCGCGTGGTGTATCGGAAAGCGGGATTATGAACGGCTTTATTTGTTCCGTTTCTGGGTCGTCGATCTGTGCTGACCTGTCTCGGTTCACTTCCAAACTCCTTCACCGATCAGCCCCTTTTGAATATTTCATTGCAATGTACGGTAATCTTGATCATGGGGCGAAACTAGCTGTTGGGAATGAAACGTATTTGTGTTATAGTTCAGAATTCTGTTCGAATTGCAAATTCCGAGGGAGTTCATTTGCTTGGATATGGGACTATCAAATCTCAAAGAAGCTTCTCTTGAATTATTTAGGTTCTTTATTCACTGCGAAGACTTTATATTTTTGTGTGTAAAGAAACGAAAATTTTGGTTTCCTTACAGAGATTCGAACAAAAATTCGATTCGTTCCTAGAATTAGACCTTTTCATTAGAATAACAAGCATAATTTGGAATTGCATGTTGATCTAGTAGAATAACAATTAGCTGGTATGTTTAACTGTGTAAATAGTTTGGTTTGATATCGGCAGACAGTGTGTCTTCCAGTTCATTGTACGGTGTAACGAGGGCGCAAAAATAACACAACGGAAACTCATGTGTGTCAAACGCGCACGGTATGCGACATCTAGAGGAAACATTAAATAAATGGGCACTCCTTGTCACCGCTAACTCTCATAGGCATGAGAACATATTGTTTCGGCGGACTTCCCAAAAACTATCTAACTAATGGTAAACATCTCTAAATATTTGGAAAATACACAATCGTAGCTCAAAAATACTTATGAAGATAAAATACCTAACATTATAATTAATAGCGTTTGCCGGATAATCGTTCGAGATCGAAATGAGGAAGACGCACGCTGTATATACATAGTGACTAATGATTAACTATGAACCAATAAAAAGGTCACAGTGTCGATGTTACTAGATGGATCCGTATTTATAGACGGACCAACACGCTGTCGTACAATACATATTTTATCTAGAGCCGCCCCTGCCTCCCGCACGACTTAATACCATCAGAGTCGCGTACGCATCAAAGCTAAATTCCACACGTCTAAAACTTACTGCAGCTCAGTGATTGGCATATTATTTCACGAGTGAGCACACGAGCTATGCAAAGCACTTTTTACGTTTGTTTAATGGCGATTGTAAAACCTGACCAATGATTCATTCCACCACAAAAAGTTTCAAAAGAACTGCATCGCTCGGTTTTATGGTTATTAATGCCAACTTATACCTGCCAAAAATTATTCTTAAAGAACTATAAAAGCAAACCATGCAATAACATCAAATAGCTTATACAAAAACTCTAGCATAGATTCATGTAAAGTTCAGTTAACAACGAAGTCTTGCCTAAACACTCGCAAGTTTGAACTTGAAAGCTGTGGCTCTTGCTCATGAATATAAGGGAAAGGAAAGGCAGTATCGTGCAAATCGTCACACAGGGCAGACGTCGCCTCACAGAAGCTCGTAAAGGATGCGAAAGTTTATTTGTAGATTAAACTTTTGTTGATCACTTTTGGATAGTTGCCGCGGACTCTGAGAGTTACGTAAATTGAGATCTGCGTGCGTAGCTAGTTCGACTCTAAAGATACTCAGTAAAGCTCATTATAAATTCTTCGAAACATGTGATGTGAACGTATAAAGTTATCGATACCCGAAGATGAACTATCTAGTGTACAAACCACCACATGGATCGTAACCCCGTTTCGAGATAGGAGCGGGTTGACATGATAAACAAAGTTTCATGTGTTTATTGGTCTTTTACATAGAATGAGTGATTCGTCTTTTACAGTTAGATGACTGATGTTTATCAGATGTTTTCTAGGCATTATAATTTCTGAAGATTGGCGATTCGGAACCCGACAAGACTTCTTATGAGATTATGTTTACCTCATGGATAGTGAGGGTCGCTTAGTGTTTTGGAAGAGTGGTTTGTGGGAGGGCGAAGCTCCTACGCTTAACTGCAACACCTGCAAGAAGCGTAGAGCTGACAGGATGTCCGCAAACGAGGAGCGCCCTCAGGGGTGAGTTCTTGGGCCCTTCTTTTATCCTAGGTAAACTACAAATTAAAATGTATTTTTTTATGGTACAAGCAATATTTGCTCATGTTGCTCACTGACTCTTGTTTAGGAATCAATTGCATTTTGAGCTCTGTCACTTGAAAACGTCTGCACAATGTTAGACTTATAAATAGGCTGCTATTTTCATCATTGCATTGTTGGATCCACAGTATTTGTACTCGCTAACTGATCTATAAGGGAAAATATTGTAACAATGAACAATATTATATTTTGCTTTTATTTGCGTATGGAGTTGCTGTTTCCTTAAACTCCGTAAATGGAAATAGTTCTTGTATACAATACATATTTACTTTAAGATTGTGGACGTTAAAGTTCTCTGTCATGACAAAGGTGGACGCTAATGCACTCGGTTTACCAGGATAAAACTAATAGAAAACCTTTAGACTCATACGAGTCACAATATAATCTGCATCGGTCAACATTTAATTGTAATCAATAACAGCCACTCAATCATCATATTATTTAAACAGTTGTACCAACTCACACGAGATAGGTATCTGTCTGTATTAAATTGATAAAGCATTATCCTTGTTTCATAACACGATTTAAAACAACTCGTAATGTTTTGATTAATGGCCGATGCGAGCCGTGTATCTTTTTGTGCGGTTGGTAAATATTATGATGTCTGCTGGTAAGGACTGCCCGGCGGGTTCTTATGATTTTTGCTCCAATTCCTCAATAAATATGTGTACCTTTTTATTGATTAACGTTTTAATATTTTGAACAGGTTCTTACATGTGACAACACATGTAAGACATGTTTGTTGTTTAGTTTTCATCATATTATTTCGATCTACTGCTGTTTGAGTCCGATTCTTTCCTAATTTCTATGCCATGCCGGAATCTTTGTTTCATTTCTATACCAAAATCTGTTAAACATTTCAACCGCATCTGGTTGAGCGGTTGCCGCTTCTTCATTATAATTTACTTCACCACCTCGGACGAAAGGCTAAGAGTTACATAAATAGCCGCGTGTCTTTAAATCATAACTCCCGTTTGCTGCGATATAATTAGACTACTCACAAACTGTTACATCTTCTCTGGTCGTGGAGACATACCACAAGTCTTCGTATTTAATTACACCACTGCAGCTACATTTTATTTCAGTTTTTATCTACAGTTAATTGTTCAGTTATGACACTTAATGTATATTTTTCCTTGATTGAAATAGCATTTTACTTGGTTACTTTTTGTAGCGGATGTCTGATAAAATCAATGTGTTTGACATAGAAAATAAATTATTTTATTTGACTAAACCACAAAAACCACCAAAGTTTTCACTATTGAATTAGGTATTAATATAAGGCGTGAAAACAGTCTGACATATAAATAAAGTACATACTAAATAATACAATGAGTTACCAAAATTGGACAAAGCTGTAAAAAAACTTAGTACATAGGTAGTATACAAATTAGTCAATAGCCTTGGTCCTTGAAATGTCTTTTTGGAAATCAGCTGCAGTTGAGTGTTATAATAATAATATTAGTTGGAGGAAATAAATTAATATTATCTATACAAATTTAAAGAAACTAAAACCGAAGGAAAATAATCGGCTTATAACTGTTCAGTGGTAGTCGTAAAACCAAGGTAATTTGATTACCAACCACCACACAAAAGTGTTCCCTTTCATGTGATAAGGGGTCATTACCACGCATGTCATTAATTCACCCCTTATCGAAGGCCTCATATCGCCATTATGTGTGACTTTTCCTGTTATACTCGTTCATTCGATTCCTGCATTTTTATTAACATTACTTACTACAAGTAGTCGTTATTTTATTCATTACAAATATTTTTTTCTATCTTTCTTCTTTCTGTATCTCTTAATTCGTTGTTCATGGTTTAATAAGCAAACGAATAGAAAAAAGATAAAAAAATACTCTTAAAAGTAGATTTTTTAAAAATACTTTGCAACTTGATTACAAAGTAGGTAGCTGGTTTACTTTACGAACCGGATGTTAGTAACTCTGCTCTATGCTAGATTATATCACTATGTAGGTACACTAGCATTCATTGGTTTCTCTTTATAAGTAGACCATTTGAACAAATATTTCAGATGCTATAATAGTGGTCCCGCAAAGAACAGTCGTTGAGGATTATGGGTCTATTATTTACATATTATGCCAAATCCATGAAAGTAGGCAGTGCCTCTTACAGTCGGGCAAAGGATTCTGTATCTGATCTTTACATTGTCTTTTGTTCCAGCGAACTGAAGAAGTTATCAGAAGAGAGTTTGACACGGCAACCGGAAGAAGTCTTCGATATAATCTGCAAGCTTGGCGAGGGATCCTATGGCAGCGTTTACAAGGTTGGAAAATTTTAGTAGACACTTGCCCGTAGGTAATCGAGGTATGAAAGTGTGGCAAACATATTAAGATACATCTCGCAGATGCGGTCAGAGTTTTAATTTGTCGTGGTTATTGTGAACATGAATGGATATGCCTGTGCTGTTTATGCTGTTCTTCACTGCGACGACTAAAAAGCGTCTGCATCCTCACTAAAGCTCCAACTTCTCACAACTGGTACACAAAATCCAGGACCGGGAAATCGAGCTCCAAAGAATCTTTGGTGACCTTATTGTCTCGGAACTCATATAAATGTGGTATGAGTATTATATAAATGTAAGTTAAATTTGTCTTCTGCATATTCCAGGCACTACACAAAGAATCCGGGCAGGTGCTGGCAATCAAGCAGGTCCCAGTGGACACAGACCTCCAAGAGATCATCAAAGAGATCTCTATCATGCAGCAATGCGACAGTCCCTATGTAGTCAAGTACTATGGCAGTTACTTCAAGAACACGGACCTATGGGTGAGTGGTTCATATCATCATCAGTCCAGCGCAGGATACAGGACTTTTTCCATGTGTGCCATCGTGCCTGATTCTGACCTTGACGCATCCATATACTACAAGCAAAGTCAAAGGCATAAAGTATTTATTCAATCGAATCAGAAGGCTCACTTTGAAACGTCTAAAAGCTAGGTGAATCTAGGTGCCAGTTCCACGCGACCAAGCCTAGAAGAACAGGGAACAAACTAACGGCTTTGTGCTAGTAGCTTTTGGGTTATCCATCTTCATCAGGCCAGAGTTGAGCTAGGCGCCTAGACTCGCCTAGCTCATAAGATGTTTTAAATCGGATCTTGTGTTGTCTTACAAGCTATGCGCACGGACGGTACTGTATATAAGGTTCGGTTCTGAAATAGTACCACGTGGGCAGAGACCGCGGTATCTTTAATTGCGCCGACCTTATTTACCGTGTTTGAATTTGAACACCGTTAAGTTTGATGGCAATGTCCGCATAACTGGGTTTTTACGAGGATTCCATGTGAACTCACTGACTATTGTTTTGGAGATGTCGATGACCTGAAAATATAAAAATAAATCCATGTGATGAAAATCGTAAACCTTTGATCAAATTAGTTAACATTTCAATTCAACCATTTATTTATAAAAATACATTCAACTAAAATTTATAGATGAAAATAAACTTTGTTTTTGTAGGTGTGATTTCTACGTCGTCATACTCAACCTACAAACCTCTTTAAGAGAGTTATCTTAGAGTTGTTTCTATATTTTAACTAATCCTTATGAATGAAATGATCTTGATTTCAGATCGTTATGGAATATTGTGGAGCTGGCTCAGTATCGGACATCATGAGGCTACGGAAGAAAACGCTATCGGAAGACGAGATTGCAACCATCCTGTGTGATACGCTCAAGGTTAAATTGCCCCATTTATTGACAGATCAAAACACTCCAGTCAGGCTGAAAAAACATTCTTACACTATCCCTATCTATTGCTTTCTGTTCTAATTCTTTGCAAAATTGAGAGAAAGGAGCCTCGAGTGGCTAAAATTGACGATCTAGTATTGTGACGTGTACGTTTTTGTATCGATCAGCGCGTATTTCCCTTAAAGAAATGCTTCCATGTCTTATTTGCGTTCCCTGGTCTACCCTCCTTCACACTTTATGAACTACTTTAATAAATCTAAGTAATTTTATTGCAGGGTCTGGAGTACCTGCACCGGCGGCGAAAGATCCACCGCGACATCAAAGCTGGCAACATCTTGCTCAACACGGAGGGTCACGCTAAACTGGCCGACTTCGGCGTAGCGGGACAACTCACTGTGAGTTACGTCTGCGTTGTACTTTAAGGCGCTGACAACCGTCAGGATACTTCTCAATGAGTTTTTATAAAAAAAAATACTTTTTAGGTATAAAAACTTGAACAAAATGTTTTTTTACTGAACATTTGTATTGTTTTTCTTTTGTTCTCCGATACTTGGTAGTTTGCAATTTTTTATAAATACATTCAGCGATATTTATCTTTTAAATATTTTGGAATATGCTAATGTGAATGGAACAGAATAATATTCCGCACCTGTTGTCAGTTCTCTAAACTACATGCCCATTGGCAATCGAACTAACCGCAACACAAGAGCAATGGCAATCGGCAACTTGCAGGACACCATGGCGAAGCGCAACACGGTGATCGGCACGCCGTTCTGGATGGCGCCCGAGGTGATCCAGGAGATCGGCTACGACTGCGTGGCCGACATCTGGTCGCTCGGCATCACCGCGCTCGAGATGGCGGAGGGCAAGCCGCCCTACGGCGACATCCATCCCATGCGCGCCATCTTCATGATCCCCACCAAGCCGCCGCCCTCCTTCAGGTACTAGCGTATGTACGTCCCATACATCCTGGAGATGGCGGAGGGCAAGCCGCCCTACGGCGACATCCATCCCATGCGCGCCATCTTCATGATCCCCACCAAGCCGCCGCCCTCCTTCAGGTACTAGCGTATGTACGTCCCATACATCCTGGAGATGGCGGAGGGCAAGCCGCCCTACGGCGACATCCATCCCATGCGCGCCATCTTCATGATCCCCACCAAGCCGCCGCCCTCCTTCAGGTACTAGCGTATGTACGTCCCATACATCCTGGAGATGGCGGAGGGCAAGCCGCCCTACGGCGACATCCATCCCATGCGCGCCATCTTCATGATCCCCACCAAGCCGCCGCCCTCCTTCAGGTACTAGCGTATGTACGTCCCATACATCCTGGAGATGGCGGAGGGCAAGCCGCCCTACGGCGACATCCATCCCATGCGCGCCATCTTCATGATCCCCACCAAGCCGCCGCCCTCCTTCAGGTACTAGCGTATGTACGTCCCATACATCCTGGAGATGGCGGAGGGCAAGCCGCCCTACGGCGACATCCATCCCATGCGCGCCATCTTCATGATCCCCACCAAGCCGCCGCCCTCCTTCAGGTACTAGCGTATGTACGTCCCATACATCCTGGAGATGGCGGAGGGCAAGCCGCCCTACGGCGACATCCATCCCATGCGCGCCATCTTCATGATCCCCACCAAGCCGCCGCCCTCCTTCAGGTACTAGCGTATGTACGTCCCATACATCCTGGAGATGGCGGAGGGCAAGCCGCCCTACGGCGACATCCATCCCATGCGCGCCATCTTCATGATCCCCACCAAGCCGCCGCCCTCCTTCAGGTACTAGCGTATGTACGTCCCATACATCCTGGAGATGGCGGAGGGCAAGCCGCCCTACGGCGACATCCATCCCATGCGCGCCATCTTCATGATCCCCACCAAGCCGCCGCCCTCCTTCAGGTACTAGCGTATGTACGTCCCATACATCCTGGAGATGGCGGAGGGCAAGCCGCCCTACGGCGACATCCATCCCATGCGCGCCAACTTCATGATCCCCACCAAGCCGCCGCCCTCCTTCAGGTACTAGCGTATGTACGTCCCATACATCCTGGAGATGGCGGAGGGCAAGCCGCCCTACGGCGACATCCATCCCATGCGCGCCATCTTCATGATCCCCACCAAGCCGCCGCCCTCCTTCAGGTACTAGCGTATGTACGTCCCATACATCCTGGAGATGGCGGAGGGCAAGCCGCCCTACGGCGACATCCATCCCATGCGCGCCATCTTCATGATCCCCACCAAGCCGCCGCCCTCCTTCAGGTACTAGCGTATGTACGTCCCATACATCCTGGAGATGGCGGAGGGCAAGCCGCCCTACGGCGACATCCATCCCATGCGCGCCATCTTCATGATCCCCACCAAGCCGCCGCCCTCCTTCAGGTACTAGCGTATGTACGTCCCATACATCCTGGAGATGGCGGAGGGCAAGCCGCCCTACGGCGACATCCATCCCATGCGCGCCATCTTCATGATCCCCACCAAGCCGCCGCCCTCCTTCAGGTACTAGCGTATGTACGTCCCATACATCCTGGAGATGGCGGAGGGCAAGCCGCCCTACGGCGACATCCATCCCATGCGCGCCATCTTCATGATCCCCACCAAGCCGCCGCCCTCCTTCAGGTACTAGCGTATGTACGTCCCATACATCCTGGAGATGGCGGAGGGCAAGCCGCCCTACGGCGACATCCATCCCATGCGCGCCATCTTCATGATCCCCACCAAGCCGCCGCCCTCCTTCAGGTACTAGCGTATGTACGTCCCATACATCCTGGAGATGGCGGAGGGCAAGCCGCCCTACGGCGACATCCATCCCATGCGCGCCATCTTCATGATCCCCACCAAGCCGCCGCCCTCCTTCAGGTACTAGCGTATGTACGTCCCATACATCCTGGAGATGGCGGAGGGCAAGCCGCCCTACGGCGACATCCATCCCATGCGCGCCATCTTCATGATCCCCACCAAGCCGCCGCCCTCCTTCAGGTACTAGCGTATGTACGTCCCATACATCCTGGAGATGGCGGAGGGCAAGCCGCCCTACGGCGACATCCATCCCATGCGCGCCATCTTCATGATCCCCACCAAGCCGCCGCCCTCCTTCAGGTACTAGCGTATGTACGTCCCATACATCCTGGAGATGGCGGAGGGCAAGCCGCCCTACGGCGACATCCATCCCATGCGCGCCATCTTCATGATCCCCACCAAGCCGCCGCCCTCCTTCAGGTACTAGCGTATGTACGTCCCATACATCCTGGAGATGGCGGAGGGCAAGCCGCCCTACGGCGACATCCATCCCATGCGCGCCATCTTCATGATCCCCACCAAGCCGCCGCCCTCCTTCAGGTACTAGCGTATGTACGTCCCATACATCCTGGAGATGGCGGAGGGCAAGCCGCCCTACGGCGACATCCATCCCATGCGCGCCATCTTCATGATCCCCACCAAGCCGCCGCCCTCCTTCAGGTACTAGCGTATGTACGTCCCATACATCCTGGAGATGGCGGAGGGCAAGCCGCCCTACGGCGACATCCATCCCATGCGCGCCATCTTCATGATCCCCACCAAGCCGCCGCCCTCCTTCAGGTACTAGCGTATGTACGTCCCATACATCCTGGAGATGGCGGAGGGCAAGCCGCCCTACGGCGACATCCATCCCATGCGCGCCATCTTCATGATCCCCACCAAGCCGCCGCCCTCCTTCAGGTACTAGCGTATGTACGTCCCATACATCCTGGAGATGGCGGAGGGCAAGCCGCCCTACGGCGACATCCATCCCATGCGCGCCATCTTCATGATCCCCACCAAGCCGCCGCCCTCCTTCAGGTACTAGCGTATGTACGTCCCATACATCCTGGAGATGGCGGAGGGCAAGCCGCCCTACGGCGACATCCATCCCATGCGCGCCATCTTCATGATCCCCACCAAGCCGCCGCCCTCCTTCAGGTACTAGCGTATGTACGTCCCATACATCCTGGAGATGGCGGAGGGCAAGCCGCCCTACGGCGACATCCATCCCATGCGCGCCATCTTCATGATCCCCACCAAGCCGCCGCCCTCCTTCAGGTACTAGCGTATGTACGTCCCATACATCCTGGAGATGGCGGAGGGCAAGCCGCCCTACGGCGACATCCATCCCATGCGCGCCATCTTCATGATCCCCACCAAGCCGCCGCCCTCCTTCAGGTACTAGCGTATGTACGTCCCATACATCCTGGAGATGGCGGAGGGCAAGCCGCCCTACGCCGCCTACCAAAAAAATGAAAATCATAATTAAATAATATAAATATTACATTTAGAGAGTAGTATTAAAAAAAAATTGCAGTCTTGGCAAGTAGAGGGTAGTTTATAATTATCATTTTATTTCCCCAGAGAACCAGACCAATGGTCACCGGAGTTCATAGACTTCGTGAGCCAATGCCTTGTGAAGATACCAGACGAACGCGCCACGGCAGAGTTCTTGCTCAACCACGAATTCATAGGTATTACAGATTATTTTATAGTACTAAATAAGGATATGAAAGGGGGTAGTCAGAGGTATTTCCAAATCTTACATTGGACACGGGTGACACGTGACAGGTTTCAAACCCATTGCCAGTGTAAGACCGGATTCAAAACGATCCATTACAATCAGACGACGGTCACTCTCACTAGACCACCGGCGCTTTCACTTTGAAATTTCGTACTATGAAAGACATAGACATAGAGGACATTTATTAAATAGTAATATGTACCTGTATAGATGGACCAATGGATTTTTCCTATCGAAAAATTTATGTGCGCAATGCCAGTGCTCTTAAACGGTGAAGGAAAACATCGTGAGGAAATCAGCTAGTATTCTAACAGCGGCGATGGGCTTGCAACCTGTCACGTATGGAATACTAACTACTGCAAAATGTAAGGGTATGTGCCGAATGTAATGTTTGGACATACCTCTGACTACCCCCCTTAGACGTCCCCGAAGAATACGGAAGTCGTACTTGGTACCAAAAGATCTGAGGGGATCTACCTTGCCTGGGGATCAAAATCGTGAAGCTGTCTCTGTTTTTTTTTATGTACCTGTATAGACGGCCATACTGTTTTTATCCTCTAATGATGCAGGCAACGCGAAGAACCCTACCATCCTCAGCACCATGATCGCCGAGGCGCGCGAGATCCGCGAGACGCAGGCCTTCCGGAACGCGCATCAGACCAACAACGCGAAAACCTTCGGGGCGGTGCGGAAACAGGTAACTCTATCTCATTATTATTAATTTTATACCCTCTTATTCATATTCCCTGCCATTTTATAGCCGCTCTATAGAATCTACTGCTGTCGCTTCTGGGCGGGAGCACCTGGATACCAGCGTGGTCCTTTTGATTCGGTCCAAAGACGTGCTGTGAGAATTGTCGACGCGACGACGCATGGTCATGGTAGTTAAAGGTTTTATGGTACAAAAATAATTGTTCTAGTGTCATTATCTAGGGAGGAAACAGTCGACTACGTTTGTATGGAGAAAGAGCTATAAAGAATGGCCTTTCGTCTTAGGGAAATCACTAAGATTTTTATAACATCCAAAAAGTTATTATCCGAGTGGAATATGAACCCGCGGCTGTCCCCTTGATAAGGGTCACTTGCATTGTAACTTTTAATACATATGCATCTTTTCAGGTGAACAATGACAAAACTCGTCGTTTCAAATCAAAACGGTCGTTGTTTAGCTCTATCACAAGGATCACCGTCAGGTCCTCGCGATAAATCTAATCTAACGCAGACTTAATCTACTACTTTGTGCAAATAAAGAACGAATGAGACCGAAAGAAAAACACGCGAGCGAAGCTACAGGCGCCAGCTATCCCGTTGACACGCTATTTTGATTCAAAATAAGCAAAAACCGCAACCTTGGGGGCTGGATTGCGCTGACTGAAATGTCTTCTTCCTTTCCCTGCTTCGCTCACAGCGAAAGCAAAAAATATATTTACTTCAAGTCTCATCCGAATCAGCATAAACGCGCACCAAACTAAACAGTTTGGACTTTGAACTGTTCAAAATTGAACGCTGCGAATCGTGTGAGAGGGTGCGATAAGTTGTTGTTATTTCGTTCGCCTTACTAACGAGCCATTCGCCATCGCGCCGTCGCTTTCCTACAATTCTCTGTATTGTAGCGTAGTTTTTGGGTGTGTAACTTGTATCCGAATTCGTGAGTTCTGCTATTCGTTTTATTTATCGTTAGTTATCGTCAGGCCGTTTTTGTATGGAGACCCGTGAGTTCTCAGCACGCCCAATCGAGTATCCATACAAAAACGGCCTGACGATACAGAAAACGAAAAATAAAACTCAGACTTTGGGTACTGATTTAGTGATGTATATCCTCTTGTACGTCCTCAGCCGGGCGAGTACGACGAGGCTACCATGCGCGCCGCGACGGACGGCACACTGGTCCCGGGGCGTGACGTCACAGACCTCGCCGCCGACCTGGGGACCATGCTCATCAACGAACCGGACGCTGATCTACAGACCATGAAACGTGAGTCTATCCTATACACACCTTGTAGGGACCGAGTGTTGCTTAGCATGCAGTTTTGTAATACAATGTGACACCCCGCACCTCGGTTCGACGGTCACCTCCCGTAATATTGTGTAACGTTTAATAATCGTATCGAATCGACAATGAAGTGAATTTACCTCTGCATTTAATTTCTACTCAAGTTCCCCAAACCTTCTGATAGGAGAAAATCCTTCTGCTTGGTAGTCTGAGTGATTTCACGAGTATTTTTTCACACAACATCTTACATTCCAACTTAAGGATATGCTTACGGACAAGTTTCAATGCATCTAATCAAGGACACGCTGGCTGAGAGCAAATCAAAAGTTTTTTATGCTATTTTCTGATCAAACAATCATGGTTGTAAGTGCGACCATGATTGTTAGTGGTAACCATCACCTTAAAAAAACGACCAAATAAGCTTTATACCCCGTTCCTGTATTTTTTTCGGAATAAAAAACCTATATGGCCTATATGGTATCCAGGTCACAAACTATATTATGTTCAAAGTTTCCTTCAAATCGATCCAATGGTTAGGGCGTTTTCGAGGCACAAAGACCCTTATTATAAAATACAACATAACTTTCGCATTTAGATTTCGAAGTAGAATTTGTCTTATACAATCTGAGTGTCTTAAGACATATTTTTTGTTTGTTACAAGGGCACGACACAGATCCAATGGACACGAACAAGCCCAAATACCGGCCGCTGTTCCTGGAGCACTTCGAGAAGAAGGAAGGGAACCATCTCAGCATCGGCGCCACCAACGGCACCCTGGAGCCCAGGCCGGCGGGAGACGAAACTGTCAGGTGAATACTATTAACTACTTTTTTTAATAAAATGGTGGCTATTTTCCTTAAAACACCCTTATTTTTCTAATCAGAATACAGCAAAGCGAGCATCACCACCAGAATAAGACACAATGATAGTACTGCAGGCTGATCACGAACGAATATAACGTTAGTCGCGTTAGTATCGTATCCCTTACTACAATAGAATAAGGTCGATTATCGCTAGGATACGTAAACACGACAAATGTCCAAAATTCATTAGTGATTAGTCTTCAGTAATATCACTGTGTCTTATTGTGGTAGTGGGCAGTGATGCTCGCTTTGCAGTATTCTGATTAGAGCTAATATATTGGCCAGTAGATTTGCAAGATGCAATACGGCCGTTATAACGAGTATTTACGGCGTAGGTACCATGAATTACTGCTTACTTTTAATTGAAGTATTAATTAATATGTAGGTACCTACATTAATAATAACACCTTCTGTGTGTGAGCTAAAACAAGATAAGAAGTTTAGGGCCGGTTTCACCATGCTCTGTTAGATTAACAAAGGATTAAAGGGCCGTTAAATATGTCAAAATGTACGTGTTTGACAGCTAAGGTTAGATTTAACGGCCTGTTAATCCTTGATTAGTAACTAACAGAGCATGGTGAAACTGGGCCTTAGAGATAAAGGTGTCATAAATGAGAAAATAAGAAGAATATAGTGTTATTTTGTATGTTGCAGTGGTGCAGAAGAGAGCGAGGAGGCGGGGAACCCCGCGCTGTCGTTCCAGCGCGCCTTCGTGGAGGAAGGCAACTTTGAATTCGTAAGTCAACTGCACGTCGTCTCTCTGCTAGCGCTAACCGCTCTCTCTCCTACGGCCGACGCGCGTAAGTCTGTGTGACTGCTGTGAGCGATATACTAACTGACGTCACACGCTGCTCATGTGAAGCGCCACTAACTTTAGTACTCTCATATGAACTGCCACTAAACCTGTGTTAGTGGCAGTACTTTTTATCCACATAAATAGAAAATATGAACGAACCCAATAAAGCTACGCGAGCGAAGCCGTGGGAAGCGGCTTGTATTTTATAAACTGATACCTAATTGTATGTTGTTTTTTCTTGTGGCTAATCAATTATTGTCTATGCATACCTTGAGGAAAAACCAGGCATTTCTAAGTGAGATAGTCAGATGCTCGAACATGACGAAAGAATGAATGCATGACAGTTATCGTTAATAACTTTTATGATATTTTAAAAAAACTTTGTGACGGTTACCATTCAACAACGGGTTGGCCATATGCTAGTGCTATCGGCAAGTATAAAAAAAATGGCTCTAGTAGCTCTGGCTTCTGCGCTGTAGGACGTGGGTTCGATCCCCACCGAGAACGAATATCCGGGTGATGAACATAGATGTTAGTTCTTCGTATATTACCTTATTTATTTATTCAAGGCTCCCAGTGAGTTATACAAAACGTTACAAAAAATACTATAATAGTGATACGGGAAGCTCCTACTCCTTAAAGTTAGGCACGGCTAGCACAAGCGTTAGATAATATTTAAAAGATAAAAAGGCTTCGCTCGGTCCGGGATTAGATAGTGCCGTGCGAAAAGTCCACCAATATCCATCGACTTATTAATGAAGGTGGCAGGTAACGACTACTTCATACAATATAATACAATACAATACGATACAATAAGATACAATAATCATTCATTTGCGAAACACAGGTTATAAAAAGGTGACAATAGTAGATTGTTTACCAAGGGAGCAAACAACTATTTTTATGGCGAGAGTGTTTTTTGAATCCAGAGCGGAGCGAAGGATTCTAGAGTAGAATCCTAAGCGTAGCGAGGGATTCTAAAGTAGAATCCTAAGCGTAGCGAGGGATTCAAAGTACTTCACTCGAGCTTAAAATAGTGTTGCTCCCGAGGTGGACACTCTACTTTTTATCACCCTCTATGAGAAAATAACTTAGTGCAACTTATGAATAATCATAATCATATTCACAAATTCACGAAGTCACAAAGTCACAAAGTCACAAAGTCACAAAGTCACAAAGTCACAAAGTCACAAAGTAACAAAGTCACAAAGTCACATAGTCACATAGTCACATTGTCACAATGTCACATAATCTCATAGTCATAATCATGTATTTATTGTAATTTTATTTATTTTCATAAAACTAAGTAAAATCTGAATTTGAGTAAACAATTATGAACAAAGGTGGAATGCGCGTTTCACGTGTTTTTGTTTATTTTTATTTAGTTCAGGCGCTTTTTTTTTAATCATAAAGCCTGCTTGTTCATACAGTGTTCGTGATCTCTTTGGTGATTGGAACTTTTACTCAATAAGCACATTCCAAATTCAAATCACATTACTGCCCTTGGGCGGTAAAGTACTTTACCGCCCTTGGGATCAAAGTGCTATTTTGCTACCTGTTTTCGAAGAGAAAACTATCTATTTTCGAATTGATGTGATAAAAATATAATTTAAGTAGATTCTACTTAAAATATAAGTTGATATAGGTACGTTATAGTGCGTGTGCGCCCGCAGCTGGCGTTCCTGCCGGAGGCGGAGCTGTCTGGGCGCGTGGCGCGGCTGGACGCGGAGATGGAGGCGGAGATCGAGCTGCTGCGCGCGCGCTACCTGCGCAAGCGCCAGCACATCCTCGACGCCATGCAGCGCAAGCGCACCAAGCAGCAGAACTTCTAGCCACACACCGGCTGCGGACGCCTAGGCATTGAACGGAACGAACCTTGTGGTATAACTTTTAGCAAAAAAAACACCGACTTCGATTTTACCCTGAAGAACATGATTCACGGAACTGAGAAGTCATAATTGTGGATGTTTTTTTTTGTTTCGTTTTCATGAGGGGTCGGTCGGAGGCCCGCCCGAATATTACGATTGAACCTTTCGCACGTTTTGCAGTAATCGGTATTCCATAGGTAACCTTGTAGATAAAAGTAAATCTTAAATAAATGCTCTGAAGTAAAGAAATAAAAAAAAAATTACTTGTCTATGAAGTAAATACTCGATAGTCAGTTTTTAGATTTCGGCTGTGGTCCGGCGGGCGGAGCGCATGTGTCTCGGTTTCAAAATGTCACATCCCGTTCTGATCGCGTGTAGATTATACCTCAAGCAAATTTCCAAATCGAGATTCATGACTTGTGGCGAATTCTACTCATAAACGCATGGCATCGACGAAAGAACCTAGAATTAGACCGAAGTCGGAGGCTGTATGTTAGCATACGTCAAAGTGGATGTTCTCAGCCAAGATCTGTATAGTTTTTGGAGACTGTTCCACCTTGGTTATTCAAGAGCTAGTGTGCAAGTTATAGAGCTGGAGAGGCCATGCCTCCTTTATTAAACATAATGATAAACATTACATTTGCGTTCACCATTCATAATTATGAAGGTGTGACAAGTTACTACCCAGTTTTCTTGTAATAATAACGTCAAGGATATTTTTTTATCTTATTTGAATAACTTGATTAACCCTAGTGTGGCCTAGTAAAGTATGGTAAGGCCTACACTTTATACAAGGTTACTAAAAAGGTAAAGATCTTAAATCAATAAGTACTGCGTAAGATAAGAGGTACTATAAAAAGTGCATCTGTACTAAAAAAAGAAGGCAAATTGAATATACTGTATGTAATTGTAAAAAAATAAGAGGTGCTTTTCCATCTTATGTGGTGCCAATTAAATTTGAACAAGTTTTGAATTAAATTTTAAAGTTCCTAAATTTTAATTACATTACCGCTGTTTTCAGCTGGTCTTTTCGGCCTAAAATACTTTTTTTTTTTAGTTTTAGAGTGCTACAGAAATATACGAAACATTAATCGAATACATACATTTTCTGATCAAAAACATCAAAGGTTACTTGTCAATTTGTGGATGTTGAAAAACACCAGTTTTTTTTTATGTGTTTGCTCTGTAAGTTTAGTGCTAGCTTGTTAAATAATAAAAATGTAGATTGTTACTCATTAGGATTAATAAATTATTTGTAAGGATGATCCGACATATCTTTGTTGAATGGAATATCATATAGAATGGAACTATTAAGTTTGTGAAAAACGTGCTGTTGAATACAGCTATTTTTAAGTTATATTGACATACTGTAATATAATAGAACAGTAACAGTACACGCCACATATCTATGCATCCATGAAACAATCACAATTGAAGCTAAAGTGCCAAGGTTGTGTTGTTTTCTCGCTACGTTCCTACATAAACATGCATAAGTGTGTGGCGTGTGCTGTAATAGTTACAAGTAAATAAGTATAATTCAAATGTTGATCTATTTACTATTATCCTAAGTTATGTTTCGTCTAGCAAAAAATACGTTAATTTCAGTCTCCATTGTGTTTCGAAACTTTTGACAAAACGTAATCTATCTTATTAGGAGAGATGACATCAAACCAAGAAAATCACTCTCTTTTCTACCAGTTATGGCATTATGTTTATTTTGTTTTTTTGAACTTCCTTAGTTTGTATGTAGTCTGCAGTTTGAACAAAAGTTCAGTTGTTTTCACACAATCAGTCGTCATCTCTCCTAATGACATTTATCGAACGTTCTAGTAATGACCCCATGCAATTTAATTGAATAATAACTGTATGTCTGTCCGTCCGCGGTTCACACTAGAAATATTAACCTTTTCGCAAAACTTGTGTAAAGAAAATACAATTCTTATAACTTTTATTTCATTAAAGGAACGAATTTAAGATGGCGCCGTCATTTTAAATTCGTTCCTTTATTGAGACGGGTTTTACTTAGCATAATGTAATAAATTCATGACAATATAATATTTGTAGATACGTAGTTACTATTATTTACGTAAATTTAGTTTCTTTTTGATGTATTGTGTTTGGAATGTCGTTATTTAAGTTCCTTATGTATTAGATCTCAAATGTATTATCTCGCTGTAAGTATATAACTTTATGTAATATCATAGATGTGTGCAGACTTTAGCTTGAGCTGGTAATTTGCTGATAGTGTGTCACTGAATAGTTGTAACTATTATGTTTTTTTATTCTGCTTCCGGTGTGCACAGTTCTGCTATTTAGTAGCCTATACATGCAGAGCGCAGTGTTTCAGGCCTTAATGCATTTACGTAGAAAGCAGATTGGCGCCTACTTCGTCGATGATTAATGTTTTGTATGGCGTCTAAATGAAGGCTTTGCCAAACCATGCGATTGGCCTAGGTATGAAAGCATTAGTTACTCGCCTTCTATGTAAATAAGGCGATTGTGTAGGAGCCAACATTATATTTTAGAAGTCTGCATACTATTCACTCGATTATTCACCGTTTGTACACTGTAGTGGGTTGTGAGATATGAATTTATCAGCTGAAGGTTGCATTTTTTCATGCAATGAGTACAATCTCAGAATTATACGATATTTTATGCATTTTATTCGAGATAATATAGCAAAGATTGTGTGATCTCTAGTTTAGATAGCGTTATGAAAATATTTCCGCCATATGAAAGTATTTTTGAATAACGTGTAATCCGATTGAAATACAAACATTTAGAAGTGCCATTATTAAAGAGAAACATAGTATTTTCATACCGAAAGCAATACTTATTGTAGTATAGATAACTGATTGGTAATTAATTGGAAATTCATATATTTTTGTGCCATTGAGATGAATAATTTCATTTGAATATTATCATAAGCGAAATTCTACAAACTGCTGTAATATTCTTGTGGTATTATACCTATAGATTGTCAACTACTCTTTTAACTGAAAAACATTCAACAAAAAGAGTTTGTTTTTCAGTGTAAATAGTATAGTTTTTCGAACAAATTAATGACATTATTGCTTTTTGATGGCAACATAAAATGTACAGGGTAAAATTTATATTTGTAATATTGTAAGCTTGGACGCATTTCGCCGCTTGTAACATTCATTCGTCCTTATGAGTTTACGAGTGTGATATGTCCGAACAAATCGTAGAGATGACTTACAAGTTGTTCACTGGTTGAATGCCTGAGCAAGTTGTCAAAATCGAATTACAGTTTCCGGTTATTGTATTGTAATAGCTACTGGAGAGATAGTCTTGCTAAATATATATATGACATTTGACCAAAATATGGTCGTACAGGTATGAAACTCTATCATCCGCATACTGTAAGTTATTGTAAAATGGACTCAACGACGTAATATATAAGGTTGCTACAAATGAGTTGTTACGTAATGGTTTTGTTGTGTGTTAGATTTGTTGTTGGGTGATGGAGTGGCTTCAAGTTTGCATTCGAATGAGACAGACGGCACACTTCTGTGAATGTATACTGTATAGTGCCGCCAGGTTATCTGTTCGGTGTAGAGGGTGCCATCAACAATTATTGTGAAAAAGAAGATGGCATGAAATGCGTCATTCGTTCCTCAGTCAACAGAACAGATAATGGGAGGTAAACTGTATCTAGAAACGACTGATGAATCTAGGACAAGAGGCTGGATTCACAAACAACACTTATTTCAGTGTTTAAATTGGGGTTTAAACGTGGCAAGTTTGGAGGAGAATGACTTATTCTTATACAAGGTGTTCTATAAGTTGTGTATATAAACTTCAGCGGGCTAAAGTACCCATCAATATGAAAAAAAAACAGCTGTTTCATACATTTTGTATGAAACAGCTGTTTTTTTTTTCGCGTTCACAGTGTTGGTTCCTTAGAAAAAGTTGTTCATATTGATGGGTACTTTAGCCCCCTGAAGTTTATATACACAACTTATGGAACACCTTGTATTTCTAAGTGTTGTTTTTGAAAATGGCGCTTTTGAAAGTGTTTCTTGTGTGCCGCCTGCCTAACGCCTTGTATAGTAGTAAGATAGTGAGAACGAAGTGCACTTTGAATTCTGTAGCCGGTTGGTGATAGGTGCGTACGCATCATATTTTTGGACAGATTCACTCATTAAAAGATTCATTATAAAGTATGAACTTTTATTTCTTAAATCCGTTCATCTTGTTTTACAGGAAATAACTTAGGACTACAATCAGATACATATAGGCCTCGTGATTCGCCGAAAAGTCAACTTGGATACAACTAGATATTGACTAGTAATTCGAAATAACATAAGGACGAGATTTTTTTAATTGCGATATTCGAGTCATAGAACATAGATTTTTATTGTGATATAAGATCGTGGTTAAATCATTACAAGTTACACACTAGGCTATACATTAATTGGCGCTTACGGTAACCGTTAGACACAACTGTAATTTAATTATAAAAGGAACTTATAATTGGAATACGCACGGTTGTCTAATAAAGGTTCGATACAGGAAGCTCTGCATGGGTTTTTTACCAGTCATTTGTGCGAGATAGGGACATAGGACATAAATCTATCTCACAAGAACGGATCTTTCTATGTATTTCATGAAAAATTTGAACCACAAATATATCAATAATTTTTGAAGCTAATTTGTCGTTTCAGGTCCCTTGGACTGATTTTTAGATTACTAATCTCGGTTTGAACAGATCTTAGGTTCCAGTTTGGATAAAAGTTCATTGGGTAGGTAACTGTTTTCCAAGAGAGTCTGTAGATTTGCAAAGGTCGACCGGTTTCGGCTTGGCCAAAAACCACCTTAAAATAAAAAGCGAAACACTGATTCTCTGTACGAGTGGCATAGGTCATTGCAGACTATGATTGTTAGAAGACAACTTATGACCCGGTCATAAGGCTAATGATAGGCATTAGGTATATTTATGTAAACAAAACAATCGGTGGGTGTAATGTTAGTGATATCAGTCATTACATTAGGCGCCTAACATTAAATAACATTACATCTCTTATCAACGGCTCGACGCTGCCATAATTACTCAAATAAATATAAGGTACTCATTAATACTTTACTTACAATGTCTTTTACTTACAACTACAATACTTAAAACAAATAAACAAAGGAATATTTTCAAGGCAAGATTAAGTACTACTTAAATAATAAAACATAAACTTAGGGTTCAGAACCTTACAAATAAAACAGCTAAATAAAATATTTTGGATCCGTCCAAAGCATAATCTCTTTATAATTTCAAATTCAGGTACTTTTAACTGTAAGGTACAGTCATTTAGAAAACGTATATCCATTACAATTTTTGGAATGCAAAATAATTAATATTTAAGAAAGCATATAGCCTAATGAGTATTTTTTAATTTCTTTCTATGTTATGGCGAATGTTTAGCTGTCCGCGATTATTGTTATATATTGATTATTATTGTTATTTAAAAGATAATCTAAAATTAATCTAAATTGGGGCTACATCTATACTACACCAAACAACTTTTACAGTTCGGTTCACAAATTGACTAACAAACCGATTTTGAAATTTAATTTAATTTGATAATTTTACTGACTTAAATTTTATGTAGCACCTCGTATTTAATTAAATATTATAAAATATCTTTTGGATCCTTGGGACTGAACTCTTTCTAAATTAGGCTTTGTAAATAGGTGATGTGTGCATTCAGCTTATTGAATTCGCGAGCCACTTTTCAAGTGCTTAGAATTAGACATGCGATCTTACAATCAGATCATCCTATAAACCATTACATTACATACATAGATAGAACACTTTTAGCTCCAAAAACTTAACATTAATACGAGTTAGATGTGGTATTTTAGCCTACACTTCTGTACAAATAACGGTGATCTTTGAGAATTCATAGATGCTTGAAAATCTCATAATACTGCCTGTTAGACCGATCATACAATATCTCACTAACTATAGGCTTCAGTAACTAAATAGTAATGAATGTTCCTATGAGTACCTACTACTAAAATAACGTCGATATAGCTACCATATTACATCCTAAGGATGACTCTAATATCTAGGTATACTAAAAAGGAAGTAAAACGATGAAAAGGCGGGGGAAAGCCCTTTCTCATTGTTTTTTGAGAATCACTTGGCAGTACAGCAAGGAGTCCAGCACTGGAATAGAGAGTCATTATTAGTAGGCATACCTAATATTAACCACGTTGGTAAGCCTGAATGATGACATTATGAAGGTCTTAGAAAGCTAAATACCAAGGTAATATAAACAATCATGCACAATACCAAAACCCTCAGATCTCCAAGAGAGAATCCCATCCAAATATTTCATTTAGCATGTCATGCCCATTTGGCGATAGTGTAATAACACGTGCGTGACAGGTTGCAATGCAAGCCCTAGTAGATAAATTAATTTTATGACAGTTGCACATAATCGGCGTTCGCCAAAAACGTGATTCCGACATAGACATCGTAAAAGGATGTTCAACCTACTCAAGATTCCAAGTAGGTACTAAGAGATCTTAGAGATATGTCTACCATGCCTCATATCAATGAGTATCTCACTTTAACACGAAATCTGTCAAAAATTATAATTTTTGAGTTGTAAGAGTATGAATGTAAGATGCATTACTCACAGTACTGAGCACCACCGAGGATCATATCATACATATGCACAGTCCCAACACTACGGAGCAACACTTCACTGATGAACAGGTACAGCACCCGGGCAGTTTCGAACAGCGAGTCGAACAACAGCCACTTCGTGATATTCTTCCCGGAGTTGAGAGGGGTGGAGCGAAACATTACAATACTGCTGTTGAGGAACCCGATGACTGAGGTTGCGAGTATGAGGCCGCAGACAAAGTAGTGAAGTGCTGGGGAGGAATAAATACTGATTTATCAATGCGAAAAAAAGAAACATAAGAAACAAAGTCTGTACATCTGTTTTCTTGTCTACAAAGATAGCTTGCATTCTGAGGTAGGATGTTAGTAATTTCTTGGATGACACTAGCATTATAGAACTGTGAGCTAGTATTAGAGACCCTGCCTTCTGTATGATGCTAAGGAACTGGGTTCCAATCTGGTTAGTGAAGGATAACATTAGGCTACTTCATAGTTTAACTATTTTTAGTGGCATAGCTATGGTTTTTGATAGGTCACATTTTATGTAAAACAGCTCCAGCCTTTCTGAATTTTTAGTTAGTTATTTATATAAGTATTACCTAATAAGCTTCCGATTGGTTCCTGTTGGTAGAACATGTGAGGGTTTAGCAAACGGATCATTGCAAATGTAAACGCTGTGATTGCAGATACCTGAAAACATAATAATTTATTGATAAGACTAGGTGCACAGCTCACTTAGTCATAGCTTGGCTTTTTGCACTGTAGATTATGGGCTCTATTCCTACCAAGAACAATATATTCTCAGTGGGAATCGAACTTGGGTGCCACAAAGCAGTATACAGTATGCAGTAAAATAAATGTCAATTTAATCCAAGAAGCACAATTTGGTTTATTGGATGGGCAAATCGGTGTAGGTCATTTTCTGGAAATGATGTGTTGATGAGAGTGATTGAAGATGGAACAACCCCTAGCAGCAGTAGAAATGGATCCCATTACCTTTTTTTTTCATTGAAGGCTGTTTTCTTTTATTTATACTATTCCCCTCTAAAAAGCTTATTTATCACTATTTTAATAAATTTAACCTTCCTTTTTAATAATTAAATATCTTTATTCACTTAAATCTTTCTTATTCACATAAGTAGTCATGGTAGGTATAAGGTATAATAGTATGCAATTCTTGAATAAACCGGATTTATATTGAGGGCCATATATCATTTGCATCACTCAGGATTCATCTATGGCCTCGCTTCAAATCCATCCTTTATTCACTAATTGCATAGTATACTATTATGACTTCATTTTTTTACTTGAATATAAATAATAAATGAATTAAATTAAAGTTGAAAATAGTAAAGAAACTAAAAACCAACTGCAACTTATAAAAAATAAATGCCTGGTTACATACATAATCTCAAAAAACATTACCCTCCTTCTGAGGCGTACAAAATCAATCGGGTACAAATTACAAATTAATATTATTATATATTAATTTGTAATTTAATTAATTTTATTAAGTAAATATATCTGGTATTTAATTAAATATCTATTCTTGGCACTAACCTAAGGACCTACTATTTTAAGGTTTACATATTGCACCTGGAAATGACCTAGGTGAATCAAGTCTGCTAAATAGTTTACTTAGTGCACCCGGGTGAATTAACCCAGGTGATTTAGGTAAACCTCCCCCCACTCATTTTGTTCAAAATTATTTTAAGGATTTTATATTATATACTTACCAACGGCGATACCTAGTGTTAGAATCAGGGCCTTCCCTGTTACGTATCGTACCGTACCTAATCTACCTCCCTACGTAAGTAAGTAAACAAAAGATCAGCTGACAAAAGATCAGTTGTTGAAAGAGTAGAAATGTTCCTTACTTATTCTACAATGTTTTAGGTAATAACTTTCACAAGAAGCCTAACTTAAACACGAAATCTGTGAAGAGGAAATTATTTCTACTCATCCCGAATTAAACTCCTATAGATCATCACTTACTGAAAAGACGACCGCCACAATTCGCACAAACATCGCGTAATCCACCTTTCCCATTGTTGTTATTTATAGATTGGATTTGTTCTTACCAGTTTTCTACAATATATTTAGAAAAACAACGAATTAATGGTCTGGAAAACCAATGAAAAATATTTACGCGCTCACTACACACAACAACACACACGCAACGCTACTCACTCACTCAAACTCACTCAACTCGATCAATCAAACAAACAACTGTCAGTAAATAAATAACAAATGTCAAGGTCATTCAAGTGCTGCCATCTCAGCCGCTATACCATGTAAAAATTTAAAGCTTTTTCAACTTTGTCAATAGATGTCACTTATCGCTTATCGTAAGAAACGTCTCTCGTGAATCATAAGTAGATGGCGCTTTATGCTATGCAAAACAAATTCGAATTACAAAATATTTATTCTGTCGTAGTATGTAAATCCTAGAAATAAATATCATGAGGTTTGTGTTATGATGAGGTGGTGAGTTACCACTTATCATCAGGTGGGCCAAGCTTGTTCCATTAGCAAACAGTACAACATATTTGATAGGTAGGTACCTAGACCTACCTACTGAAAGAATTAATCGGCGCTATTGCAGGGTTTCTTTAGCTCGAGTTCGTAAATCCTACTAATCCTACGATGGATCTTATGGATGTTTGTTACTCTTTCACGTAAAAACTACTGAATGGATTTTAATCCATCCATCCATACTTACAAACTTTCGCGTTTATAATATTAGTAGGATAGGATACATCGGAATAACACATAGGCTACAATTTATAAAGATATTGTGTGACTAATCCTGCGCAGATGAAGTCGCGGGCATCAGCTTGTTCGTAAATAATAGTCTGCGAGTAGGTACCCAGGTAAAACGCTTTGATTATGCGAGAATCCTAAAAGGTCGGTAGGTACCTATAGCACAGATAAGATCTATAAAGAAAGAAAAACAAAGAAAATACATTTATTTGACATACACATAATAAAAATAAAACAGAACGGACAGGTACAGACAAACAGATTAACTATGTAACACTTAAAACAATAAGAAGAGAAAATACAATAATAAATATCAAATAAAGTTCGTCATAGCCAGTCCCGTCCCGTTGCATTGGTATGCCAAAAAGGCCCAGACTCAGCTATTGCTGCCTAACAAAGCAGCTAAAGTAGCTACCTTGCTAAGCTATAAGTAGTAGCTAAGCTATAAATAGTTTGTGATAGACGGACGAACAGATTGACATGGTATTAGGACTTAATATTATGTATAAGGGTGGGTATAGGTACCTAAGGGTTTCTGAGTTTTCCTAATTCATTTCGATTCGTTACAGTTTTATTTAAGTCAGCTGAGTCTCGAAATGAGGGAGAAAGTGAGTGCAATTAAAATGATTTCATAATTTTTTACGCTTGTCACAAACAATTTTTTATATCTCCATTTAAATTTTTATTCATTCTTATTCCGTTCCAATAACAATGGTTAATTTAAGCCTATGTCGGTGCTTACAAAGTTGCAAATTAAAATACTTACCTACTTACCAAATCATCATCAGCCTCAAAAAGACCACTGCTGGGAATATGCAGCCTATTTTCCAGGAAATATGAGGAGGTTTTCCGTAATCACCACCTTGGCGTATTGGTGATCGTAGAAATGCCTATCCCCTCGCTTTACCAGTCGCTTCCTACGACATCCATGGCTTCCACGGCATAATACCTACGTGTAGGTTTTTCTGAGCCATATTGCTTTCCAAAATGTAGTTTAAGGTAGTTAATTAGGTACCTAAGTACCTAAGCCCTGCCATGTGTTGTAAGTACCTAATCTTAATCTATTTTCATCAATTCTATCAGTTTAATAGGCAGTGAAAATGGGTTCAGTTTAACTTGATAGGGAAGTAGCCCCAATAATCGGGCACGCGCAATCATTAGCCTCTATTCATTGGGCAACCGCGCACGAACCGATTGGCTCGATTCTAATCCAATTAATACGATTATAAATTTACGATTTGTTGCTTGTAATAAATTTTTATAATATTCCTCTTTCTAGTTTATGATTTGATTACAACCAGCGTACTTTACGACTACAGCTTTATTGTTATGAGATGACATTTAAATATTATAGTATAGTTATCGCAACAAGTACCTACATATTTCATAATCTAATAAATATTGATAAAATCCGAACGTATAATCTTAACTGAACTTTCATATTGTTTTTTCTTAGCTAAGATTATTTTAAAAGAGTGTCTATTCTTTTAAGTTTTACCGCATAGATTAACGCGATTTGTATGATGATATAAGTAGGTACCTTTTCAATAGCTTTAACTCAATAAAATCAAAAGAAGTAGGTAATTTTATTGAGTAAAAGCTCAAGAGATTTTCGACCAGGTCAAGGACTAAACCCAAACCCAGACACCGCAGGTCATGCAAAAGATCTGCCCGCTGACCATCAACTACAATAATATTTTCTCTGACCAAATGCCACTGGTCAGTTGCATGGTCACTCATGTTGCAATAATGTTTTTGTATCTTCATTGTTACTTTACCCTATTCGCTGATCAGTAACAAAAGTAACCCTTATTCCAGGGGGATAGCGATGCAAGTTGAGTTACAGTCCCATCTGAATAGGGTAGGTAAAATAATTGTCCTGCAATAAAACGGTATGGTCAGCGGACAGAAGGGACACCAATTCACTTTATTAAATTAATAAGGGAACATTTAAATGCAACTGTGATCTTTATATAGTTGTATGGTTGATTTTTTCACTTCAGAAAAGGTGGCGCATTTTATGTTATAAAGTTCTGAAACATTTACCTACTTGTTTTGGTTAAATTGTAATTTACATGGCGATTGATGAAATCCCACTCGGATAATAACTATTATTAGAATATTTTTGATTGAAAATACGTCAGAGGCGTAGGTATAAAGTACAAAGTGGGTTGAAACTTAATACAAATAAGTAATACACCTAATGTGGCAAGGTGATCGTATGTGCATAAATTTGTAGGCACAAATATAAGCTGATAGACAGGGCCTTGGATGTACGGAACAGGTGCTAAGCCAGTTTAACTCCCACTTGCAGAAAAATGATTGTTATTGATGAAGTAGGATTAGAAGGGATCAGATATCACCCCAAGCACAAATTACATGTCAATACTATGAATAATAACGATCACATTTATATTGCATCAAAATGTTTGCGGATATAACTCAGTGGTCAATGGCGCATGCACTATGCACACAGTCACAAAATGTACCATACTATACGCGATATTGGTTTTACAATTATTTCAGAGCTTACTAAATGAATAGTAAATATACAAGGTGTTCCATAAGTTGTGTATATAAACTTCAGGGGGCTAAAGTACCCATCAATATGAACAACTTATGGAACACCTTGTATATTTACTATTCATTAAGTAAGCTCTGAAATAATTTTTTTTTTCGCGTTCACAGTGTTGGTTCCTTAGAAAAAGTTGTAAAAATTGAGCGGTTCACTCAATGCACACGCACACAAAATGCACAATTCTTTCCACAATCATACCAATTATTTAAAAAGATGAAATTGTTCAGTAAATTGTATATTATATTGTTTAATATAGTATATAACAAAGCATTGCCTCGTAAGTCACGTCGTGCCCTACGATACACTGCCCTGCGTCCATCAACTTGAGACATACAGATGTTAAGCCTCATGTGCCTGTAATTACAATTTAATTATTATTGTATAATTTTATTGTAATTATACCGGGAACCACAATCTTCAAACCGAAACACAGCAACGCTGCTTGGCGACAGAAAAAGGCGTGGTGGTAGTACTTCCCCGGACGAGCCCTTCATAAGGAGCTTTACTATTCTTAAACCTCTGTGTAGGTTTTATATATAGCGAGCCCTAAGACTTAAAGCTAAAATAAACTTTTTGTGAAGAGAGACTTTATATGACATTTAAATTATACCAATTCGTAGAGCGTCTACGGCGTAGCCCTTTTTTGTAGCAGTTTTTTGTTGTGCAAAGATTTACATGTAATGTATTATTTTCTGTATTGTAATTGTCGAAAAAGGCTATAGTAATGGATTAGGATTCAAAAACCCATTGGTTTTATAATGTAAACTATTTAAAATTACACGACATAAAATTTGCTAAGTTCGTAGTACACATGCTAACTAAATTAAAGCTAGAAGAGTTTTTTTTATATTTTGATAAATCATCCGTTCAATTTAATTGTATTATTGTATATCTCACGGCACATGTTCACCTCCTCCGCAGGCTTGTCATATCACATGATCGATTACTAACGATTGCTATTAGATTTGGTATAATAATTTTAAATTATCATCGTTCATTGTAATTTTGTTAGCACGCTATAATTCGAAGTTGCACTTGTTATATATTTACGGTGGATTTTGAGTTATTCTGAATTTTGATAAATAACGCGTAGATTTTTTGTTTATATTATTAGTAGATCTATATTATTTTTTAGAAAGGAGAGTTTTCAGTACCCAAGTCATAAATCATAAATTTTCCATTCCGCAATGAGTTGTAAGAATAATTGCAGCTGAATATATTCGTTTCGTAGCAAGACCGACAACTAAATCCTCTATCAACCTGGTGCTGAGGTTGCCGATATTTTTACTAATTGCCAGTTTTTAGAAATATCTATAATCCCTATAATTCATTTTTGGGCAAGAGTGAGTCGCGCGTCGCGCACGCGCCGACACGTGGCCTCGCACTGACGATGCATTCTACTTATTTTTTGTTTAGCGAGCAAAAATGCTTTAATTGCACTTTGAAGGCATTGTGCTCACGCGGTAATCTCTCTGAGTGTTTGCTAACTGGAATTGAAATTTGCGTTTCTATGTTTACTTTGGAAAACTTTTGTGTGTCAGTTTGTTTTTATACCTACCTACTACTTGTTTTTGGAACAAGCATTGTCTCGCAAGTCACGTGCCCTACGATGCACTGCTCTGCGTCCATCAACCTGAGACATACAGGTGTTAAGATTTAAGAGAAAAGTATTTGTAATAGTAGTACTCTTAGTAAAGAGTTTTTCAACAGAAATACTTGTCTATTTAGAAAGTTTTTTTTAAGGTGTTATTTTTATTATTCACTTTCTCATTTCTCACAAAAAACACACATTTTAACCGAGGCATTATGTGGGATCAAGAGGAGACCTTATATTTCATAAGCTTTTTGAAATTTAGATCACTAAAACTTCGTGAGTGATAGCTTATCAATCAAAAAATGCTTTATTTGATCAAAAATAATTGCAGGTTGATTCTCAAGTTACTATATTTGCTTTTATGTGCACTGCAAAATCTACCGTCAATTTAACGGGTTAGGAACAATTTTCCTATGACTGTATTGCTAGGGGGTGTTTGTAATTGAGTATGTATCACGAGCACGCGTGGCGCCCCCTCGTGAGAGCGGCGCGCGCGCGCTTTCCCACGAAATTCGTAATTTTGCAACCTACTTACCGCAACACCACATTATTTTAAGCTAGCTTCGGCCCTCGGTGTCATTTGCATTGAACCTGGATCAAAATAGCATATTAAACATATTTTAAAACCTGACCATAGAACAAACATCAATGTTCATTACACAAATGTTAGATCTGTGTGAGGTTCAAACCCACGGCCTGCACCGCAGAAGGCAGAGCTACTACTAACTGAGCTGCGAGTGTTGTCAAAGACTAACACTCTCAGTGATTACGTATTCCGTGTGAGTGATCACGTCTCTTTGCGAGGAGCGTATGCTTTTTTGTATTATATACATACAGTTATGTACACATTGCGCACATAACTACTAGTAAACTGGGCAGTTCAAACATGCTACGCCGCTACGAAAACGATCAACTGCCTAGTAAGGTTTTACGAATATATAAAAAACCACCTTTTCATATGATTGTGTAAATTTAATACCTTCTTACCTTCCACTATCATGATTACTATCATCATAATCATCGGCCTGAAGAAGTCCACTGCTGGTCATACGCGCCTTTTCCATACATTATACACAAATATGTTATGACTTAGACTACGCTGGACATAGGCCTCCGCCTTATCAGCCAGTCATAGCTGATGATGCTGATGATACATACTTAAGTGTTCCCTCTCCAAAGGTAAGATATATTTTAAAATGTTTAAAAATAGTCTAATAAATGGGGAATCACCGAATCTAAAAATAAACGAATCGCAAATAGAGCACCGACTTCAGTGAGATTACTTTAAATTAAGTTAATTTCTTTTGGGGCTTTTAAGAAACGTGATATTTATTTTTAGTCTATTTCAATCAAGGGTCTGTTTGTTGGGCTGAAGCACGACATACAAAACGCATTGGATAAACTGTTGATTTTTGTATGAATTTTATAGCACCTTTTTATACAATAAAATATTCTTATTCTTTAGAAGAAATGTGAGGACATGTCTACTTTTTTAGACAAAAGCTTGTCTTGTTTGAGTTTGCTATCAATTTGACCGAGTGTTTGTTCTGCATACGATGTTAGTGAGCGATTGGTGGGTGGTGCTCTGATTCCTCACGAGGTCGCGAACTCGATGGAAAACATAGCCTACTCGTACAGTATAAAGTGTCAATTGTAACCGCGTCTGATCGTTATACTCTGCTGTTAGTATTGTAAATTCATATGCAATATAAAAAAAAACAGCTTTGATCTCTAGGCATCCCTATACATCCCTTCAGATTTCTCTTATAGAATTCAATGATTACAATTAAATGGAGTAAATCGAGTAAATAGCCCAAGATCGTCGTGACGTTCATAACTGAAAAATATTGGGGTTATAAGTTGAATGTAAGTATCTTAAGAGTTTCGATTCTAGTATAACTGCTTAAAAAAAACTAACTAGTCAATTCCCGCGCAATCGCTTATTGCCACCGCTTTTCAACCTTAGGTAGATGGCCTTTCGAATGACGGACAGGTGCCATAAACGTTATTAAGGAATTTTCAACATTTCGTTAGTGCTTTACCTCTTAAATAGTATACCACAAAATAACAATCACAAAACTTCATAATCCTGACCAGTGTGTCAGTGTCCGTATGTCAATTTGTATTTTTTTTATACATGTGTTTTGGTCTACCCACAAGTACGTAAATACGATTTTTATTCTATCTTTAGAAGCTTAGCTGAGATATTTCAAGAAGGCAGTTGTCATATGCATTCCATTTCAACTCTGACCCAGATATTGATATTCCGGACCAGACAACGCACTTACTGCACAGTAAATTTATGGAAATTATTCAAATGGCCGAGAAAAACATAGACTATACTGATGAACCCGAATATTTATTATTTATTAAATAGAACAAGTTTGAAAAAGTCTAAAGTCATTTAGAACATATTTATGAATTAGAAAACATTTTATATGTTACTACTATATAAAAAATCATTTCAAAAACTCCAAATAATATATTTGAAGGTTTATTTATTTGGAAATATTTTGAGAATCGCAGCCAAGATTCTGTTTCACACATCATGAGTGACGTGCCTAGTCTGCCTATTAAACAAAAATGTCATATAACGAAAATATTATACAGTAATATATACACATTTATTTAATAAAAAATGCAAAATAAGTTAATGTGGTCTACCAAAAAAAAATATCATGCAATACGATACACGCACGCTAATGTTATGACCCACAAAAGTAGGTTATTGATTCGTAGACGTGTCTACGTAATACGCTTTGCTACGCAGCTATAACTCTACGGAAAATTTCACGCATTTTACAGGAAAACCAAAACTCATTTGAAAATGTTAGCAACTCAAAACAAACATCAGTTACTGAAAAGTTCTGCTAGAAACAACTTACAGCTAGCATTAATAACATCAAATACGAAACTACAGCAAAGTAAATTAGCAACAGAAAATAAAACATTATTGTTATGATTGCCATAAAGACGGAGAGACGACAGTCAGCTCTAGTATATTGAGTTTGGTTGGAACTTGGAAAACATAGCGTGCGCCCTCTGACGTCAAACACTCGCAGAATAACATTGGCGTCATTATAACTAAAGTTATTAAGTAAAATCTTGATTGTCGGAAGTTTTTTGTTTCCTGCAGTTATTAATATACCACCATTAATTGCCGTTTATTTTTCAATGCGAAGATTGCCGATTGCCTGGAAGAATCGCTCTATACGGTAAGGTCACCCATTGTTATGTCTAACTATCAGCTATCCGCGGCTTCGCTTGCGTGGATCCCGTTCTCTAACATTATTCAGGATAAAAAGTAGCATATATTCAGGCTATCTAGGCTACAAATTCTAACTATTCTAAGTGACTTCAGGCTTTTTTTAATCATTGCTGTGTGTAGGTAGTTTGTTTAAGTAGTGCAATGTGTGAATGTGTGCATGTACCACGTTTCGTAGGTCGCTTGAAGTGGTTGGAAGAAGCTTATTGTGATATTCTTTGGGAAGAACTGATTTTGATATTTATTGGTTTTACATATTTTTGTCTTGCCTTCACCTTGACCTTACTAAGTTAGATTGCCACCCCACTTAAGCTTCATTATTATATTTTTTTGTAAAAGGATCATACAAAAAACTTGAAGAGTGTGGTTGCCGGTGTAATTACAGGCACATGAGGCTTAACATCTGTATGCCTCAAGCTGATGGACGCAGGGCAGTGCATCGTAGGGCACGTTCCTATTGTGCGTGACTTACGAGGCAATGCTTTGTTATAGGTGATGGTTACCACTTAACATCAGGTGGGCCATCTGCTTGTTCCATCAGCTGGTTGTATAAAAAAAAAAAAAAAAAACGGGTGGAACTAGTTTTCTTGCCCGCTCTTGGAATTGGCTCCTACATTCGCCTAGCTTTAACTTTATCATGGAGGTTCTTACTTTTGGCATTGCAGGAAATGAAATTAGTTTTTTGAGCAAATCTATCCGATACCTATGACGTAACCTGTGTGACGTAAATGATACTAAGATACAAGCTCTTCAATGTCATTGTCTGATAAAACATCTGCACTAATTTCCTTATGAACTGATAGAAGTGACGTCGTAAGGCCACGAGGACTGACGTCATCGATGCAAAACGCGGAAGTGACGACGGCCGTAACTCTGACTAGTGGGAATAAAACGATTATTCGTGTGACGAAAATCAGACTGTATTTCACATTTTATTACTATTAGAGTATTTACCTACGCATAAAAAAATCACAAAGAATTTATAATGGGCTTTTCACATTTTGCCATGATACACTACTACTATACCTGCCTATAGTCTAGGCCCTAAATCCTAGACTCTGGAATGTAGAATAATGCTGTGTAAAATTGTCTGCCAATATTTATTATTAGTGCTATGTACACAGTACAAGCCATTGGTAAAGTTCGTTTAGACAATCGAGGCTCGTTTATAGGCTCTATCGCAAAACTGCCTACTTACCTGAAATCATGTCTGGCGCCCTTGATAATAATTAGGTCTAGAGAAGTGAGCGGAAAACTACCTCATTCAGTTGACCTAGATCGCTGCACTTGGGCCTATTGTGTATTTGCCCACCTCGTCTAATCAGACCCGCCGACGTGCCCTATCTTATACTGTAACGATAAGGTTCTTGACGAAGAGCCTATTAAGGATTACTTGTGACGCTCGTGCCGTTGCTCGGTCATTTTTTACCGATCATCTTTTGCGCGATCACTTTTAGATTTCCCGCTGTGGCGTTTATATCTGAGCACTTCCGTACTTCGGAGGGCACTGTAAGAAGACGCTAAATAAATAAATAAATAAATATTGGTGGACATTCCGCACAGCACTATCTCGCCCCAAACTAAGACAAAGCTTGTGATATGGGAACCAGATAGCTGATATATTACTTATATACTTTTTTTTTGTAAATACATACTTATAATATTATATAACACCCAGACGGAGAACAAACATCTATGTTCATCACACAAATGTTTGTTCTCGGTGGGGATCGAACCCACGGCCTACGGCGCAGAAGGTAGAGCTACTACCAACTGAGCTGTGAAGGCTGTCGTGGCTAAGCCATGGCCTAGAGGCGGCCTAAAACTTTTAGAAGTATAGTATTTAGTAGAAATTTTTAGAGAGTACTGGTGGTCTAGTGTTAGAAATCCCAGTTTCTGATTTTGGTCGCAGGTTATTTTCGATCGGAAACGCATTTTTATATTATAATGTTTATTGGCGCTATGACGTGCTCTCAAACGCACGTGGTACCAGCAACTCACGACTGACTCACCATATTGTTCTCCACAGTTTTAATCCTGTAACTTTGTAACCTTGTGATCTTTAGTAGGCAGTTACGCAACGTCTAAATAATGTTCCATTAATTTGAATAAGCAAATGAGCTGTGGGCCTGACATCTCTCCCGAGGGCTCATTGTGATATCGCTGTGAATAGGCAAGCGTTGATGTGAAGTTGTCATTCTTGGCAATCCTAGTAATGAGGCTGAAGCATTGCTTATGTTTTATTATTGCCATATTTTGTGGATATGCTTTGACTATTAGCTTCCATGCGCGGCTTTAATAAAAGCCTGGTATTTTTATGAGCCTGGTTTTTTTGACAAAATTGAAGAAATACTTATAAATAGCACTCAGGCATTTAATAAGGCGCAAGGAAGATGTACCGAAGGGCCAAAACCAATAACGATGGAGCTTTCTCAGTAAAAAGTCTCAGAGAGAGGTTCCAAAACACTAGACAAACATTACCAAATAATGTTTGTATTCCACACCTCAGTAACGAGTTGCGCAGTAAAGAGTTTGTATGTAAGCAAAAACCACCTTAAGAAAATACGGCGTAGAAAAACAGAAGATTATAATAATTATTCAAACTCGGTTGACTGTTTATTAGCCTCAAGAGAAAACAAGAATGAATCTTGTTTATTGTTACTATTAAATAATTTACAAACATAAGAGTACAAATGTATGCAGATGTAGGTTGTTATTGTAGTGGTAAGTCGTTGTGAGAATCAGAATGGCCGCAGAATGGCCGGTGTACCATGTAGCGATTCCAGCCACTATTGGTATCAAAAAAATGTACCAACATTGTACTATTTTGTACCTCTAGTTAAAAATATCGTACCTCCCACCAAGCCGTTTTTCTAGTCTGTATTTTTACATGTCGTAAATGCGAAAGTTTTCTGTAAGTATGCTTGTACGTACACACACAAACTCTGTTATTAAACACCCGGCATTCTAAATCTCATCATTCGTTGCATACAATCTCTTCAAATCTAGTAAATCTTTACTTTGTTTTAAATCTTTGTTTTAAAATAGATGTACCTACGAAATGACACTAAGAGTAGTAGAGCTCTTTGTGAAGAGCTCATCCGGGGAAGTACTACCACCACGCCTTTTTCTGCCGCCAAGCAGCGTTGCTGTGTTTCGGTTTGAAGAGTGTGGTTGCCGGTGTAATTACAGGCACATGAGGCTTAGCATATATCTGTATACCTCAAGTTGATGGACGCAGGGCAGTGCATCGTAGGGCACGTTCCTATCGTGCGTGACTTGCGAGGCAACGCTTTGTTATAGGTGATGGTTACCACTTAACATCAGGTGGGCCATCTGCTTGTTAAAAAACACTTATAAGCATAACGTACGTTTTTATTTTAGTTTAGAAAATTACTGGTCCAAGATTAAATAAACCAATAAGTTTTTTTTTTCATGTTACATATCAAAAATAACTTAGTAGATTGGTTTAGGGTGGACTGTAAAAATCTCCCGCCAAGTCCCACAGTAACAAGTTACGAATTTAAATCAATTAGTTGATTGCAGCTTTGTCATATTTTAATTCGATTATAAACATTCAAAAAGCGTGTCAACCAAGTCCCAACGGTCAAACAACATACTGTAGGGTGTATCGGGGGTGTCAGGGGTGCGGGGGAGTTTGTTTAATAAAACAGAAGGAACCCCTCCTCTGGCGCCATTCCCTCTGCGATCCTCGGAGTGCACGTATGTCTGTGAAGAGTGTAATTACGAAATTATTTCGAGTGAACATGGTTCTTTCCGACTTCTTGACTGAAACTAGAAGGCGATGGCTGAAGGTGAGTTTGGCTTTCTTAATTTGTAAATGCATTCTTGTATAAATTATATTTCATGATGTTTAAAAGCGATTATATAGTAGGTAATTATTGTACGTTCATCAGACGAATTTTTCCAATTTATTTTAGAACAAAATAATTTAAAAGAAATCATAAAATAACATATTTACATCATGTCAAGTATATTTGTTTACATAACAAAAATATGGCTCTACCGGCAATACGCACAGTTTATTTCGCTGTTTTTTATTAAACTTTACTAATTAGTAGACGTGACATCGATTGTAGATGATTTATATAGCATCAAGGACAATTTGGAAGTGCTTATGAACAGGATTTTAGTTGGAATAGACTTGCCCAGTATACTGTCCTCTTAGCTTAGCCGACCAAATTCACTGTATTTATTGATCGAGTGAGCGAAGCGAACGAAGATCTTAGTTTCAACTTGGGCGATTTGGCATTTTATGTATGTATGTATGTATGTATGTATGTATGTATGTATGTATGTATGTATGTTTGTCTGGCGATAACTTTAGAACCGTTGATCCGATCTGCATGAAATTTGATATATCGATAGCTTGTACTTGAGAAATTTACTGGTAAGTATATGAGTAAAATCGGATGAAGGGTTTTTGAGATATGGGGTTTTTTAAGGGGGCAAAAATAAAAAAAGTTACATAAAAAAATCAAGTTACATGTCATATGAAAGGGCTTTGTTTGGACATCCCAAAACAATTTTTACTTTTTTTTTGTGACGCTCGGTTTTTGAGATAAAATAATAAAAGTTAAATTAAGATAACCAGCGATCCAAGAGCTCCCATCTCTAAGAGTTTCGTTGACATCAAGGTTTTTCTACTGGTCGGCCAGTTACTTTGCATTTACTTATTTTTTTTTCTTGAAATAAATTAAGGAGGTACTCAGTTCTCATAAAATGGTGACGACGACCAGGTCTGATGATGGAGCCAAGGTCTGTTCAACGGAACTCTTCAATAAATAGGCCAATAGAGTTGAAACTTGGTAACCATACCAAGTTAGTAGGCGGTAGTCAGAAAAAAGTCCAAAGATAATGTTTGGACTTGCCTCTGACTGCTACGTACTCAAAGTTTTGATGCGTTCGTCGCGTCGGGTCGCATCACGAGATCTCAGTTCGGGGCGAACTACTAGATATGTATTGTATTCAAAATGTATTCAAAATAGTGCGACTTCGTTCGACCTTTATCTGAATTGCTTGAATAATATTAGGTTCTTTCTCGAATAATAGATGATCGAATAATATTTATACGTATCCCATTGCAAAATGCCACCTGCCCGACGATGGACAGCGCACTATGTTTGCCGGAGGCATCGGCCTATGTCCAGTCCACAAAAGTGGACTTCTACAGGCTGACGATGATGATGATATTTGCAAAACTTTCCGTCACTCATCCGTGTTAATTTCTCGTATGTTTAATTGATCGAGTAAGCGAAGCGAACGAAGAACGAAGATTTTTTTTTCTTGAAATAATTTAAGGAGGTACTCAGTTCGGTAAAATGGTGACGACGACCAGGTCTGATGATGGAGCCAAGGTCTGTTCAACGGAACTCTTCAATAAATAGGCCAATAGAGTTGAAACTTGGTAACCATACCAAGTTAGTAGGCGGTAGTCAGAAAAAAGTTCAAAGATAATGTTTGGACTTGCCTCTGACTACTACCGACTCAAACTTTTGATGCGTTCGTCGGGTCGCATCACGAGATCTCAGTTCGGGGCGAACTACTAGTTTATTTATAATTAGAAATTCCAACAGCGATATGTATGGTTACATTATTAAACACATTATTTTATTTGTTTAGACTGATACCTACATGCGCCAATAATAGGCAACATTTTCATTTATATTTGAACTAAAACAAACACAACAAACTTATTACTAGATGAGATCACTTAAATGAGGTAGTAGGTATATAGGCTACTGTCGTACTTTAAGTTTAATTTATTATCTACTGACAATTTAAAGTGGTAATTGCGTCCATTTATCGCAAAACTTCGAAAACATATTACCTACTGTGTTTTCTTATACTTAATGTGAATTACAAAAACATTGATAATAACAGATTTGTCTTAAAAATGTCAGACATCCCGCTATCTCTAAGATAGCGTAAGTAAATAATTGTTGTTGTAGAGACAGTTAGTAAATGTTTGTTTACGAACATACTTTCTCATTCTACTATCTTAAGTATCAACTACTACTACACGTTTTAGCACTTACGTAGTGTAGACTAGAGATACTTTGCGATTAATACCTACGGTAAATACTTATGTATTTAATACCTAGCTGGCTTAATTCCACCTCAAGTAATCTAATCCAGTTCACGTGCACTGTCTATTCCTTACAAAGAGCCTTGCACACAATAGCTTTACGGTGCTCTGTGAACGCGCGTTTAGTGGCTTTTTTAAGACGAACGTGTTGAGCCTATTCAAATTAAATACAATCGGTCTTTAAAGGCCTTATCACGAACGAATTTGATATTAGTCTCGTAAACGTATCGTATCCTTAACTACAACAGAATAAGGTCGAATATCGCTAGGAATACTCTACTCCTTTAATCCGTCGCAGCATGGTTTTCTCAAAGGACGCTCAACTGTGTCCAACCTCGTCCTCTTCAATGAATTCTTGACTGAAGCAATGGATAATGGTCACCAAGTCGATGTAGTCTACACTGACTACAGCAAAGCCTTTGACAGGATTGACCACAGGCTGCTCTTGTCCAAACTCCACCTTATCGGTATCAGGGGTGACTTGCTCCGATGGTTTACTTCCTACATCGATAATCGATCTCAAGCTATTGTCATCAATAACTACATTTCTAGCTGGGTTTCTATTCCTAGTGGTGTACCGCAGGGTTCTCTTCTTGGACCTCTGCTCTTCTTAATCTTTGTCAATGATATCTCTAGTTGTTTTCAAAATAGTCACTTGCTTTGTTTTGCCGATGACATGAAGATTTTTAAAGTTATTAACTCCCATGATGACTCTTCTCAACTTCAAGAAGACCTATCAAGATTAGACTCTTACTGTACTATGAATAAACTAGACCTCAATCCATCTAAGTGCTCGGTTGTCACATTCACACGTAACAAATTAACAATTCAGTTCTCCTACTTGCTTAAAAATCATATTTTACAGAAATGCAGCGCGGTTAGAGATCTCGGGGTACTACATGATTCAAAGCTTCAGTTTAATGAGCATGTTGAAACCATCGTTTCTAAAGCATCCAAAGCCCTGGGTTTTGTCATGAGGAGTGCAGCTAATTTTCATCGTGCTAAAACATTCAAGATCCTTTACTGTACCTTCGTAAGAAGCATTCTCGAATATGCTTCTCAAATATGGAATCCTCGTTAAGAAAAATATATATATAGAATTGAGCGCATCCAAATTAAATTCATTAAATACCTCTGTTTTCGCTTAAGCATTCCATACAACTCTTCTGCCTACGTTAGTTTGTGTAAGAAATTTCATTTTCTACCCCTAGTTAAGCGGCGTGAAATCGCTGATTTATGCTTTTTATTAAAAATTACATCTAATAATTGTCCCGACTTACTGAACAAAATTAAATTTAATGTCCCAACCAAATGTAAAAGACATAATCCCTCTATCCATATCCCCATAGTTGGTACTAATTACAGGCAAAACACGTTTCTGTGGCGAGCAAGCGCGAACTTCAATAGACTGAGTAAAGATCTAGATTTTGACCTTTTCTGCACGAGTGTTGGTTCAGCCAGACAGCGGCTGAACAGGGAATTCTTTGGTAATGAATAGTACGCACTATACATAATATTATATTCACTACTCCATTTATTTTGATATAGGTAATGTCGACTACGGCGTTCACATTATATAATTTAATAATGTTTTTTATCCGTGAAAACCTATAATTGGCTCTCTCGTTTCTATATCATGTATGTTATTTAAGTTATAATAAGCTGTTGGTTTTCCAATAAATAAATAAATAAATAAATAAATACGTAAATGCGATAAATGTCAATATTCATTCGTGATCGGCCTGCTCCACATACAATCACAAGGATCAATTTAAGACGTTTTATAGACTAGGTGAATCTGCGCACCAGTTCGCAAGTTGTTTGAAGCCGAGCGCCGTCAGACCCGTTTCAAAAAATGCTTCACTCATCAGACCTTACTTTACTTAGTTTCCTAAACGTTAACATTACAATAATACTATTTTCGCAATTAATAAATAACCGAGTTCGTTCACAGCGCTATCAATTACTTATTTATCAGTATTCAGTCATTATCAGTCCCGTTCATAAAATGGTGTGAAATACATAGCTTACGTCGATTTTATCGACGTGTCATAAAAATACTCTCGGAATACGGTACAATTGGAATCTTATGACGAATTTTCGAATTTTCTTGCTTTTCATTCATGAAACGACCATCGCAGCAAGCATTGTTTTTATAGAGGTTGTCACCTAAAATCATCGGCTACAGGCATTATTGTTCATTATTTGTGACTATAATTAACTTGGATTGTACCAGTGATTTACCAATATTCCTATGTTACTGCTAGGCCAGTTTATCTGAGATGTCAATGCAATGATATAACTTGATTTATAGAATCGGGTCGCCTCAGTTTAAATGATTTATAACTGACTTGGCCGATATGCGAGATAGCGAGGAGAATGCTCCCAGCAGTCTAGCGGTAGGATTCTTAGTCACTCAGTAAAGCTTCGTTCAATATTGGAAGCAGAACACTTGGTCTGTGGTTTTTTTTTTATTTACTTACTCCTAGTTATAACTTTTCAAATACATATCTAATACAATCTAGAAAACTAACAATTAAAATTTAACTAAATATTATAAAAACAACAATAATATAGACTCAAGACAAAACAAACGCTAAATAACGTTATACAAATATACAAATAAAAAAATACGATATTAAGTGGTGGCTAAAGGTTAAGAGATTTGCTACGTTTGAATTTGCAGCACATCTCGCTCTTTTTTTCGAATTATCGATATTCCTTTCATTTAAAATCATGTCACCAATCGGGGCCTTAATTATAAAGAAATATGTTTCTTAAAATATAAATAAATAGGCCAGTTTAGAACTTCGCACATACTATAAAAATCATTCTAATGCAGGTTTTTATACATTAAATTTAAAATGTTTAACACGGTAAATGTTTCAACTAAAAAAGGTAGTGCTCGAAAGGAGCACACTGTTTCTAAAGAAACTAGTAAAACGACAAGAGAAGAGACTAAAGAAATAAAAACTAAGCACTTTTCTAACTAAACTATCAACACGATATAATTACTAAAAGCGATTAAAAGAAAATTACAATAAGTAAATTAATCTATTAACTCTTTTTGTCTGTTCTTGTCTTCAGTTCAATTACAAGGATCACTTTAAATGAATGCTATCATTCTGACAAAACACTGAAGTACGTTTGTATATCCCCTCGTTTTTTCACAGCATTGCGATTTACCTTTGACATTTACAACAATGTTTCTTTTGAAATGGGAACGCGAGTTGCGGAATACTTCGCTGTTTGAACCATTCACCCTTTTTTGGCGTGGCTTCAGGCATTTCTTTAATCATATTTTTTCGAGCAATACACACAAAATGTTGTACGTACCTATGTATAACATTTTAAATCTTTTTGTGTTTTGGATAAATTCAACAAACATAATATAAGAGTCAATTTTTCGGTACAAATGCGAAACCCTACTTCAGTCGGACTAAGTAAAATGTTCTTACTGTCTTATTTTGAGACATCATAAGCGTCAACATCAGAAAACGTGATGGAAAGGTTCGTGGTTTTAGGTTGGAATTTCTATAAATAGGACTATTCTAGTTACTGCGAAAAAATGGCCTGCCTTTTTCAAAAGCTATAAACAAAAATCATAAACGTAAAATTATTGTTGTTGGGGTCTCATAAACCAATTTTATTTCTTCTTTATGTTTTAAAAATATCTATATGGATCAATAAGTAATCTCTAATACTATAAGACTCAAAGTCCTGACTGACTGACTGACTGACTGACTGACATATAGACAACGCACAGCCTAAACCGCTGGTCCTAGAGACTTGAAATTTGAGGAGTACATAGGTCTTATGGCGTAGAGGTGCACTAAGAAGGGATTTTTGGAAATTCAACCCCTAAGGGTGTAAAAAGGGTTGAAAACGTTTGTATGAAAAATAGTATTCCTTGAACCTACAAACTTGAAACTTGGAGTACATATACTTCAAGGCAAAAAAAAAGGAAAGGCATTTTTAGTTTTTTAAAACTACCCTTAATAAGGGTGCAAAGGGATGTAAAAGTTTGTATGGGAGTTTTTTGACCGCTGGTCCTAGAGACTTGAAACTTGAGGAGTACATAGGTCTTATGGCGTAGAGGTGCACTAAGAAGGGATTTTTGGAAATTCAACCCCTAAGAGTGTAAAAAGGGTTGAAAACGTTTGTATGAAAAATAGTATTCCTTGAACCTACAAACTTGAAACTTGGAGTACATATACTTCAAGGCAAAAAAAAAGGAAAGGCATTTTTAGTTTTATAAAACTACCCTTAATAAGGGTGCAAAGGGATGTAAAAGTTTGTATGGGAGTTTTTTGACCACTGGACTTAGAGACTTGAAATTTGAAGAGTATATAGGTCTTATGGCGTAGAGGTGTACTAAGAAGGGATTTTTGGAAATTCAACCACTAAGGGTGTAAAAAGGGATGAAAACGTTGGTATGAAAAATTGTATTCCTTGAACCTACAAACTTGAAACTTGGAATACATATACTTCAAGGCAAAAAAATAGGAAACACATTTTTAGTTTTTTAAAACTACCCTTAATAAGTGTGCAAAGGGATGTAAAAGTTTGAATGGGAGTGTTTTGACCGCTGGTCCTAGAGAGACTTGAAATTTGAAGAGTACATAGGTCTTATGGCGTAGAGGTGTACTAAGAAGGGATTTTTGGAAATTCAACCCCTAAGGGTGTAAAAAGGGTTGAAAACGTTGGTATGAAAAATTTTATTCCTTGAATCTACAAACTTGAAACTTGAAGTAGATTTACTTCAAGGCTAAAAAAATAGGAATAACATTTTTGGATTTTAAAACTACCCTTAATAAGTATGCAAAGGGATGTCGAAGTTTGTATGGGAGTTTTTTAACGTGTGGTGCGATTGATTTCAAACTTGAAGTAAATATACTCCACAATAAATAGATTAAAATCACGTTTTCACTATTTTAAAACTACCCCTGCAAAGGGTGCAAAAGACTGCCAAAGTCCCAAGGTTTGTATGGGAGATTTTTAACGCGTAGTGTAATTAACATCAAACTAAAAGAAAATGTGTTCTGTGGATAAATAACAAAAAAACAGTTTGATTTTCGAAAACAACCCCTGAAACGTTACCCTCCTTCGTTGCGCTCGAGTAAAAAGGATACAACGAAGCGTCAATGTTATATTCTGTGTTATATATGGGATATTCTAAAAACGGGAATCTTGAGTTGGTACGAAGAGATATGAGGGTATCTAAGTTGGGGAAGTTGGGGATTAAATTCGTGAAGCTGTTTCGTTTCGTTTGTTTTTGAGGTAGAAACTAGGAACAAATAAGTACATATTTTCCGTGTAAGGTTGTCTTTGTTGTATTTGTCATGTTTGTGCCAAACTCAGTCAGTACCTATACCTACCTACCTAATATAGGTAATGTACGCCTATAGGTATCCCATATACCTACGTAGGTATTTAAAATCTTACCCTAATAATATACAAATCAATGCGAAAGTTACGATGTTTTGATGTTTGTGGCTCAATCACGGTTCACCACTTCAACGCGTGCGAAGCCGCGGGAAGCCACTAGTCCTAAGTATAAAAACTTCCGGAGTGCAACGGGGTTGATGTTTGTATAAAATTAATAAGTGCGCGATCGATGTCACGTGCGTTCCTTCTAGTTAATATTATTCTATTACAAAGCATACCAATACTGTAGGGAAATCTTGTAATTTTGAGCATTTTAGCTCGATCTATCATGGTAGCTTACGGCTGTAAGTTACGGGTAGGTATCTAAATGGGCGTTGGCCAAATACAGACTTTCAAACCTATTTGTAATTACATTTTCTCAGAATATTAAATAGGCTCAAGTAAATACTTAAGATATTTTCATAATTTGAGTCTCTGTTATCAACAAGTTATCTAGGTGCCAACCACAACTTAATATTCAATTTATATTACGACTGTTCGAAATTAGTTATCTCTTTAATTTAAGAGCTCTCTACTTAAGTTACGACGTTGTGGTGACAAGCTTTTATTTCGGCAATTCATAGAATAACAAGATATCTTATTAATTTATTCAGAACTTTTATAAACAATACAGCATTGTTATTTTTAATATGGATAAAAACAATGCATATCAATAATACTGTTATTGGCTTATGGGTGAACTCAACCACAACTAATATTTTTACAAGATTTTCAATCTATAACCAATAGGTACGTTTATTACAAAACAAAAAGCCATACAATAGGGCCTAAGAAAAGTATTTTGTTGGAGCTTTTATTTGACTCAATCACGCAACTTTTACACAATTCAAAGGGCATTTCAATCAAACAAATGGATTAAGGTGAAACCTGATAGGTTATGTAAGTGACTTCACAAGGTCGCCTAACCGCTAATCCAAAATGGTAACGGATATAAAAACTTATTTGATAGTTAATCTCAGTGTATGCAACCGTGCCGTGCCGCTCCCGGCATAGAATAGTAACCTCCATCATCATAGATGTTGTAAACGATTTTTTTTTATGTAGGCAAATGACCACATTACTAAAGGCACTAGGCACGCACCAGGGTTTGGAATGCAGCACCTCCTTAGTGCTTACAATTTCACGGCTAAACCAATCACTAGGTATACAAAAATCGAGGTGCTTTTTTATTCTGAAATTTGTCATGCTTTACAGGGACGTAGATGTTGGCTTTCTTTAAATGTTTATTCGTTTTTCTATAAGCATTTTAAAATTACATATTTTCTTGCCATCGCAGTTCGCCGAATATAAATTTGTCCACAAATTGATTATAATTATTAAGCACTGCACTATTACAATATACTAAAATATTTTAGTATCTAAAGTCATAAAAAAGTTGCCCCTGACGCTCAACAATAGATAAAAACGTGTGTTTGTATAGAGAAACAAAAAACCGAGTGCGTGCTTCGTGTCGTGATGTTACATATAAATAAATAACAAGCTTGCGTCACAAGGTGATTAATTGTAATCATGGTGTAGGTATGCATATTCACACAAATATAGCATCTACGAGTTTATGGTACGCCGGGCGCAGATTGTTGAGTAGTTAGTGGGCCGCAGACAGGTGGTGCGGTGACCACCCTCAGTTCTCACGGGGAGTAGGCAGCGTGGCGAAAACATTACATAAGAGGGCGTTAATAGTCGCTAAAAATAGTTCGGCTATTGACTTTCCCTTTTTTGATGGGGTTGAAGACTCTTAACTTTATTTTTTTCGTATGTAATCTATTAACAGTTAACGAAATTATTAGCAAATAATATATATTTTTTTATATTGTTTACCTTTACTTCACAAATATTTTAAAAACTTTCATTAATTGAGTAACCACTCTATTTAAATACAGTTATCGCGAAAACTTACTGTTTAAATACGTTGCTATGCAGATTTACAGTAAAATCGTTGAATACCCGTAAAATATAAAGAAAATTGTCAATCTCGTTATTGAAGTCGGTTAAAAACAGATGTCTGAATATTTCTCTTACTGCGAGAACTTATTAAGCTCGTCATTCAAGTTTAATAGGATTTTTATATTTCTCAGAAAATATAGAGGTATAAGAATTAAGTTAAAAGCTTGATAGGAAACGTATTACTTCTACGTTTTCTTTTCACTTTTTTAAAATATATATATCAATTGAAGATCAAAGGTATATATATATATGAAGAAAAAAACTTAGTCCCACTACGCAATATTTTTTTTTTCACCGTAAGGAATTTATTGATGTTTATATTTGTGATATTTCGGTAGGGCCGTAGTTTAGTGTTTCTTATCTGCTGACAGCTATGTCGAGCACACACGTAGGTGGACTTATGACTGACATTAATCTTATTTCTCAGACAGTTTACGCAGAGAAAAGCTTTTGTTTATATTTGGCTTTACTATATTTGGCAATTTGCTCTATCATTTGGGAATTGTCTGAATAATTTCCTACGAGAGATATTATGCTTTAATTTTCATATTCTCGTATTAATAAAATCTCGGTTTTGTCCCTTTATGAGGTATATGTGGTTGACTTGATTACTGTCAGTCAAGTAAATGACAAACAGTTAGCCGCTTTTATAAGGTTACTATGATATAGGTACTAGGCAACTAGATGATGTGAACTCAGTATTTAAATACCTTTTCTATCTTTACAGGCCTTCAAACTGTTCAAGCGCAACAAGAGTCGCAAAGCCACGCGTAACCGAATCTCGCCCGCGCTGGTGCGGTCGCCCTCGTACAGCGGCACGGTCGACGCTCGCGCTGACATCGACCTCCAGCAGTTCTGCGCGTGTCGCGCCTCCATGCCGCCCTTGGCCGTGCCGCACGAGAACGAGTCCTACTACAGTAGTTATAACAGCTTTAACAGCTCGAGGGTAGACAGCTTCGAGAGTTACGGAACGGAATCGAACAGATCTGACTCCGCGTACGACTCTGCTCGCAGCAGCCCGACGGCGCGCGCCAGGGTCTGCTACGCGACCGTGACGTATTTCAACGTCAACGACAGCGAGGATAGCAGCAGCATCCTGACTGAATACACGCTGCTGGACGACAGTGAGATGGACCGCGACCTGGAAGAAGACGAGGTGGAGAGAACACAGAATATGATCAATGAGAGCATAGAGCTAGTGAGCACGTTATGAACTGGGTGAATGTTAGTTTCGTTGTAAATAGTTTGAGTGATAGTTACACACATTATCGGCCGTAAGCGTTTGGAAACGAATACTTGTAAGTTGTAATTTAGTGGTGCTTGTGGCACAAATGGTTCCACCTTCCCACTTAGATATTAGCTAGAAAAACTCATCTCTAAAGTACATTAACAATAATAAACTGTTTAGTTCCTATCTTGATAGAAATCTTCAGGCCTACCTGAGGCCTACCTAAGGAGGTCTATCAAGATAGGATGGCTACCTATAGCTCTTTGAATTGGGTGATTTTATGAAGATGTAAGATTTGTAAATTACACAATGGATATGTACTGTATGAAAGTTTGTATTTTGTATACATATAGATGTACGTTCTTAGTGACCAAAGAATAAAATATTTAAGAATTGTGTTACCAAAGTTATTGTGATCATTTTAGAATATAAGAATTAAAAAAAAGAATGTAAAAACGTTTGTAGATCTCTTTTATCTATCCGAACATTCTTTCATGTGTAAATAAAGATAAAGTCATAATATTTGTGTTTATAAAGTTAAGATTACTGACATAATTATCATCATTATATATTTAAAACGATTATGTTTTATTATTTCTGTTATATAACTATATAAATAAACTAATTAGAATGATTAAACTTAAACAAAAATGAATAATTCTCTTCTATAGCCATAGTCTTGATAAAATAGAAATAGTATTTGTGGAAAGCCATCACATTCCGGAAACTTATTTCACTCTGCATCTAAGTACATAATTTTTGGGGTCTAACACGCCATATAGGTCGCTAACGCCATATACCTGCATTACATTGGATGTACCTTGTGGTCAAAACGAAGTTAACGTTTCACTACGATTTCTTAAATTGTAAAAATTCTAATTTTTTTATACGTACTGAAATATAACGGAATTTGATTTTTCACAAAATTTCTTGAGTTTTTAATCCATTCTATACAACAATAATTTAGATTTAGATAATTTAGATTCTATACAACGTACATTTGACACGTAACCTAAATAAATAAAGTAGTATAGTTGGATACTCGTCATAGTATGATACCCATAACTACGCTACACTTTATTTTACTACACTTTACACTTTATTAGAAAAATGCGAAGTTTATCCATAATCCGTTTCATGAAATTGTGGAATTTCATAAAACAAACTCGTTAATCCTGTTAGAAGCAATTGTCTTATCTGGTTAAAACCTCTTTTGCAAAACGAAGTTTTATCAAATGAATTTTGTCAAAGGAATAAGTTTTAAGTCTGTAATCCAATCAGTTTAGCATTTCAAAATAAATAACTTAAAAACAGTTATGAGTTCATCAACCAACTCATCGCTCGCACATTTCGATATTTATGAAGATAAAAAAATACTGTAGTTTTGAAAAATCGCGAACATCCATGTTTTGTAACAAGTAACATAACAAAGGTTCTAAAAATATCATTTTGATCTAAAGAAGTTTTCCTACCAAAAAAATTATCATAGTTAGTGTGAGAGTTTGAGTTTTTAAACACTTATTCTTCCCAGAGATATATTAATTATCCAAGACCAACCAAATTGTCATCGTATAAGACTACGGGTTATTCAAGTTATTCAAGATTTAAATCATCAAATATTCATGAACTTCCGTTGCTGTCTATGTGCATAAAGTTATTACAACCCTAAATACAACTTGTAAACTTGCAAATAGTATGGAGTGTGTACAATAGCATGAATGCTGTTCACTCGTACTTGTGCCTCGTTCTTGCAATGTGACATAATGTTCTCAAAACGGGTTCTCTTTCAATACGTTATGTGTTTACATTGTGCTTAACCAATGAATGATGATTAAATAGGCAAGTACAACCTATAACAACTTTAAGGAGGTACCCGTGATAGTTTTTTAACTATGATACTAGACCTGCTCAGACATTTATCGGCACTGATGAATTATTAATCGCTACTCTACACTGGCTACACTATCTTTGGTGCTAGGTAAATGTTGTTGGCAATAAATACTGCTCTATGCCAATTTGGATTTCGTAAAACATTTACCTAATTTACATAAGTGCCTATTTTACACGACTAACACTATCGACGTATAAAAATATTTTCGTCTATATACTTCTACTTTAGATTTTTAAATAACAAAGACGCGTATATTTTTACTTAACAGATAGCGTTACTCAGAGATGGTGAAATAGGCGCTAAGCCTTTTAAACTATTGGTATGTTAAGCGAATTAATTTGTCTTACCAACACTAAATATGTAAATTTAGGAGTAAACGTTTTTTATTGTTTTCTAGGTGTATTTTTTTTGTCTCGTGGACCAAAATTCAATAAAACGACTCAGCAGTGAAGTATTTACCTGAAATAACACTTTTTTAAATTGGGATGATCCATTTACAAATAAAAAAAATATTCAAAATGACAATCCGTCTTGTAATATCCCCGTGACACCCCATGTCTTCCCTCGATACCGGTTTCAAATCATCCCTAATTTTGAAAACCCTCTCGATAGTTAGTCAATAGGTCCAGTCAGCTCGTTACAAATGAGATAAATCCACGAACAGGTATTTCAAGTTTCCAATTTATTGTTGTAAATATTGAGGATGGGATTATATTTGGCAAAATACTCCACAAAAGAAAACATTTTGAAAAAGCATTCAATGTTTTTAGAGTTCGTCGACTGTGCAAAATGGAAACTAGTTTTACATGTTGTATTTGTTATTTTTATTTAAGTAGGTACTAGTATAAACGCCCGACTACGCACGTGTTTATCACTGTCACAAACATATAAGCTGTGGTTATTGAAGGTTTCTAAACAAAATGCCATTCTGTTATAGATAAAAAGTAAAATACGAACTATAATTGTCTCTTTTTAATTAGTGTAATTGGCTGATGCCATTCTGGTTAAATAAATAAATAATAATATGCACTGTCTTATTGCTATTTCTTTGTCAAATTTCGATCCAATCCTTTTCCATGGCTTATCCGGGAAAATGTTACAGTTAAACACCAGCACTTTTGCATTTTTATTTGGCTTTAAGTTCGACTGTAGCTTTTTTCTTGTAAATGCATACTTAAAATAGACAGAGAACAAAAATATATGTTCAAATCCAAATGTTTGGCGGTGGGGATCGAACCCACGGCCTACGGCATAGAATTCAGAGCTACTCCCAACTGAGCTGTGAAGGCTGTCAAATAAACACGAATAGCATTGTTCGCAATTTGAATGTTAATAGAAAAATACTGGACAGTTAAAGTAAAAAATATATTTTACTTACATTGAAGTTTCTATAGAAAAAACTTACATTTACGGTTCAATAATATCCTAGATTGGGTTATCCGAAATAGACTTACCACATTTTGTTTGCCCACAACGAGAATAGCTTAATATTGAATCAAGAGATACAGTAAGAAGTGCAATGGCGCAAAGATCTGTCAGAGAATTCACTGGGGCTTGAGAAAGGAAGATATGTATATGTATGTTTGCCTATAGGTAGGTATTACACAGTATCTACTCCTTATAAATTACATAAGTTCATTATAACAAGTGGTTGTCTAGAGTCTGTTAAGCAATAAGAACGCTCATGGTATTGTATATATCATATTAATAAAGTCTACATTTATTTGTGTAGACCTTTGAGAACGATCTTGAGATAACTCAACTGATCCTTATAGAGCCACGCGAGCGGAACCGCGGTCAGATGCTAGTCATTCTATATCAATATGTAACCCAAAATTGTATCCTTGTGGACCGAGCATCACTTTCCTAAAGGACACTCGATTGTAAGAAGGAGCTCTGGGTATTTTTGTGCCGACTCAAGTTTTTTAAGTGTTTGAATATCTACGACCTTTTTAGGGTTCTTTGAGACCTCGTCAATACAACTCGAATTTGTATGAAAAATATTTTTCTTAAGTGATTTACTTTGAAACTACTATAAGGGTATTATGTACTTGGGAATTGTGAGAATAGTTGAATAAATTGCATTATTTCAAGTTCATACTAAGTGCCTATTCCGGTTTCGATGACGGTAATTTACCAATGTTATTTTTGATTTGATTGATAAATCGTAGCTGTATTATAGGTTAAGGTCTATATTTATTCCACGTTTCATCCCTAGTGGTTTGGGCATGATTGACTCGTATGTTGATGATGTAATGTTGATGATGATTGAGTCGTATGCGTTCAAACATAAAATTAAATCTTTTGCATTTAATGGAAGTGTCTTCCATTGATGTCTTCAGATCAAAAGTCTATAACCACTATCTTTGCCTCATGATCAATGGATATAAATTGAGAGGTATCTTGGTAGATTAGTGTTTTCTTTTTTTTTTCTTTATTTATTTGATCGAGTGAGCGAAGCGAAAGAAGATCTTAGTTTCAACTTGGGCGATTTGGCATTTTATGTATGTATGTATGTTTGTCTGGCGATAACTTTAGAACCGTTGATCCGAACTGCGTGAAATTTAAGATGTCGATAGCTTGTACTTGAGAAATTTACTGGTATATGAGTAAAATCGGATGAAGGGTTTTTGAGATATGGGGTTTTTTAAGAAGGCAAAAATAAAAAAAGTTACATAAAAAAATCAAGTTACATGTCATATGAAAGGGCTTTGTTTGGACATCCCAAAACAATTTTTACTTTTTTTTTGGGACGCTCGGGATTTGAGATAAAACAATAAAAGTTAAATTAAGTAACCAGCGATCCAAGAGCTCCCATCTCTAAGAGTTTCGTTGACATCAAGATTTTTCTACTGGTCGGCCATTTCCGTTGCTTTTTCTTATTTTTTTTTCTTGAAATAAATTAAGGAGGTACTCAGTTCTCATAAAATGGTGATGACGACCAGGTCTGATGATGGAGCCAAGGTCTGTTCAACGGAACTCTTCAATAAATAGGCCAATAGGAGTTGAAACTTGGTTACCATACCTAGTTAGTAGGCGGTAGTCAGAAAAAAGTCCAAAGATAATGTTTGGACTTGCTTCTGACTACTACCTACTCAAAGTTTGATGCGTTCGTCGGGTCGCATCACGAGATCTCAGTTCGGGGCGAACTACTAGTAATATTAGTAGGACAAGCACAAAACAAACACCAATATTTGCTCTAGGTCGGTTTGAATCTACATGAAACAATGAATAGGTAAATGATTATGATTATGATAATGATCCTACAGCACTGAAGGTAGATTACTACCCACTAAGTTGTAAGGCCAGTCAAATCTCTAGACACATGACAAAGCATGATCAACGTCACGTATCCCACACTGGATGTCTGGACTCAGCAAATTGAATTATCTCTGGCGTCAGCTGCCTAAATTAGATGTTTACACCCAAATTGATTAGAGAATATTAGATCCAAGCCCCAATGACGTGCTCGGTAGGATCTTGTTTAGATGATTGCACAGAGTACTATTCTATAAAGCAAAGATGATTGGCACTAAATGTACACACATTTTTCTTTTTGTTTAGGTATGTCTACACATTAACTGAACTGTCAATCAAAATTCACTCACATTCTACTGTAAAAACAGGTAAAATGGAGATATATAGATACCTAACTCTTACCTACCTAATTGTTCACAGAAACGTAATACGTTAAGGCAGAGGTATTCCTCGAGGCGCACCCAGATGAAGCGCACCAAGACGAAGCGCAACAAAGTACTTCCTCAGAGCGCACCCGTATTGGTGCGCTTCATTTATTAGGTATGAATGTTTAGCAATGTAGGGTCTAGTGATGGGATATTAATGTGTCGATATCATTGATGAAACGTAATTCAGTAACATTTGGGTACTGTGAATATGAAAGTACTATGCACATTTGAATGCATACCTAACTACCTAATAAAGCGTTATCGACTAGCTAAATTATTGTTAATAACTCCCGCAGCGAGCGCAGCGCACACCGGATTAGTGCAGATTTGAATGCATTTCACAATTTTAAGAAAACTTACAGCTAGGTAGGTACACAAAGCATAATTAACTATAGTAAATATACATGCTGGGTACATGTCTGCTGAAGGCCAATTATAAATTTCCACTTATAGGTTACTAATTTGATGAAAAACAACCCCATCACTAGACCCTACATTGTCATTGGTGCGCCACGAGGAATAAAAACTAAACATTTATACCTACTAAATGAAGCGCACCAATACGGGTGCGCTATGAGGAAGTACTTTGGTGCGCCTCGTCTTGGTGCGCTTCATCTGGGTGCGCCTCGAGGAATACCTCTTAAGGCATACCTATAAACATTTAGACAAAAAAATGAGTGACGCTGAGAGCGATTTCTTCCAGGCAATCTTACCGTAGTCGTTATGCGTTCTGTTCTTTTGCCCGATTCTACTAGAAAGTTTATTTAGGGACGCAAATATACTCTTCTTCTTCTTTTTTTATTTGTGACTGTTCAGTGGCCGATAGCGGGTTGCCACGAATGCCAATATCAAGACTTAAAACAAAAAGGCGGAGATCTGAGTATACCAAGGGAGAGCATATAGACTCAGTTTTAAGAGAAGGGCACGTGACGCCTATGACAATTGTCATGGAAGAACAAATCCTTTTTTATTTTAATGTTCAAACTTGCGCAAGCCCTTATGGTGTCGATGATTTTTCTACAAAGGTGCCACAGATGATTCAATAAACTCCAGTTTGGGTTTACGTTAAATCTGTTTACAATTGAACGGTAACTGCTAGCCCGGCGTTGCCATTAATTCAGCCATTGAAATCAAAAACTTATTAAACAAGACTTTGGCAGCAAGCTCAACGACCTATGGTTATGTTGGTGATGATGATTAATGAGTTTATCAACCCTTAGAAACAGAAGTTTGCTATCAAAAGCTCATTATAAAGTTTTAAAAGGTTAATGCTTCAAGTTTAGGGTAGGTACTAAAGTTTGATCTTTTTGAATACTATAACAGACATTTCATTCATAAATCATCAAGAGCCATATCTTTCATAATTGTAAGAAGCTTTACATGTGTACTGATTAGTGATACTAGCACAAAGTGGTCCCTAAACCAATTACCGTATTTCTGTGCTGCCGGGAGAAAAGTTACATGACTCTGTTAGGTACGTGCAAGTTTCAGAAGAAAAAAGTCAATTTTAAACGGTAAAGTTCAACATGCACCTTCCGTACTCAAACATACCGACACACGGCTCACACACGCACGCACAAAAACTGTTTTGCACCCTGTCTTCCTACGGAAGTAGAACGTGCGAGGGAGTCAGACATACTATTTGCTCTTGCGCGAGCAGGACAGCATCGTGGGAAACATAGGGGTGGCGATATCCCAAGCATTGAAGTGGCGCGACCATGTAACATTGAATTTATTTAATTTGACCCCTGAGTCAGTTATTGTGGTTCTTTCTAACTTCGCGGACATCTGGCCGGTACTCATTTCATGTTTTTGCGACACCTGTGCGATGCTTATCGCTCGATTATCGCTAATTTATGCGTTCATGGTAGTAGGGTGTGTAAATGGACAGTAAGGTAATTAAACACAGGTGTTTTAGGGGTTAAGTAAACGGCAGAGACGTTACTTATACGACTGTTGTCCGTAGGGACAGACAGAGTTCCACACGGGAAGGCAATAAAACAGTAGATAAGTACGAAAAATAATTTATTTCTCTTCGCAAACGATTTATATAATACAATATTTACATAAATTTTTCTTACAAAATAATTTCGTTGGCTTCTAATTTAACCCAAAATTATTGCTTAGCTCACAACCTCACACAAGAGTTCCACATTCCACAGTTTAATCGTTTTGACGACAAAACCAATGAATTCTATTCCTCATTATCCTGCCAAAGTGGTAAGATGGCAAGATGGCAATATGTACTTATAAATTTAAATTGTAGGTCCGTGACACAGACAGACACGACTTTGTACTGAATTTATTTATACAATTGGATTAGCAACCGTTCCAATTTTTTTATTTATTTATAAAGATACAAATTCACATTCTCCTACATATAAGAGATGATGATAATGTACCCAGGATAATGATGCTGGTTTTAACTAACAGATCGTATATTCACAATTTTTTTATCTGATCCGTTTTTTTTAATGGCCCTTTACATACAAACCAGTAATCAGTCTTTGTGTTGATAAAAGATTTTGCCAGTAAAAAGATCAAGCTCGTTTCACTTATTTTTGTATCTTAAAGCTTGTTTTTTGGTCCCGTTAATTCTAGTGACTCTTAACTTAAAATATAGCTATCACACATATTAACAAACTCGCGTTTTAAGTAGACTTCGAAAATAAACAAATAATTTTGTTATTTTATTAAACTCTGAGATCCGTCACAACAGGCTCTTTAGGTTTGATCAGAAAAGCTATGATCCTTGTAAATTGTCCATCAATGTAATAGAATTGTATTTCCCTTTTGTCAATAGCCCTTTGTTCGCTAAATTGCTTTTATTGATAGCCTGAAATGAGATTTCCTGGTAAAATTTTCCAAAATATTCTATTCGACTAATGTTTAACTGTACAGACAAACATACAATGAAATTAGCGTTTATTTATCGAGATAATGGTAAGCTTAATTTGGACCTCAATCTTAGTATTGAAATTCATATTTGGATAATATGCTTTTTTAATCAAACCTAAAAATTAACAAACAATTTCTAATACGCCAGCTCAGCGCCCCACGGCCGATACGGCTTGGAGCTGTTCTGCGAGTACTGGTGATGAGGTGGATGAGGGTACGGAGCAGGGTAGTGAGGGGCAGGGTGTCCCGGGGGCGCCGGGTGACCGGGGGGTCCTGGCGGAGCCGGCGGGGGGTAATGCGGGTAGCTCGCCGTCAAAGGTGCTGCTATAGGCTGTGGAACTGCTATGGTCGCCGTCGCTGTACTAGGTGGAATGTCTTGTCTGGGGCACGATAGATCCGGGTAGTGCTGTTGGGTGTGGGTGGGTGTTTGTGGGTACCAGTTGGCACTTTTAGCGGCCAGTTCCCGCTGCGCCGCGAAGCATTGCAGGTGGCTCATGAGGCGCAGGCGCAGAGGGTCCTGGATGTCGAGCCCCTCGCAGCTGACGAGGTAGCGCGCCACCTCGGCCGCGCACTCGCGGAACCCGATGTTGTGGTAGTCCATCGCGTAGCGCTGTGGGTCGTACGCGAATGTGTCTAGACCTGGAACGACAGAAACTGAGTTTAGTTTTAAGAAACCAGCCAAGTCTTACTTTACCTATATTATATGGAAAAATGTACCTATATGACAATCAAAAAAAAAATTACCTATCGTTTGTTAGGTAAAAACTAAGATTTGTGTCTCGATTTTCATTTTCAATTATTATAAATGCATCGTGTAGATGTTGATGATATAAGGTTAGGTTACCTAGCTTACATATAATACCTCTTAACCATGCTGCGGGCGGAAAAGCAAATAATGACTGCTGCATGGTTTTTTTTTCTTTGATCCAGGGTGTTCTGTTCGCGTTCTGCCCTACCTATAAAAATCTTCCCACGGACATGCTGCAACAAGCATGGTCAGTTTGACCTCAAGCGTATGCACGCTTCATAGAGCTGCAGATGCTTCTCTGGACCAACTCGTAATTCGAGCCACAATGAATTAGTTTGCGTATGAATAGGATCTTCACAATACCTCGGATACAAGACAAGATCAACCCCTCATGCAACATGTAAGAAAGAGATTGAATAAGAGAAAAAGAGAGGTGAAATAAATGTGTAACGGGAACCCTAAGTTTCCGGACTTCCGAGGGATACCCCCTAACCAATTTAAGATGATCTACCGACTCTTTATGGTCGGTTGAAGGTTCTTTAGGAATTTGGTGGTCCATTCAATGCTTGAGGTTCAAGGTGTGCTGGTTGAGTCAGTGGGCCACCGGGCCAAGAAGCGAAGGGTGAAAATGTTTGCTCACACGGTACTTGCATATTTTTATTATTTTGAGTCAGCTATTTCTAGAAGTTTCGCCACTTTTAAGGTATAGAGATCACAGAATAACACTATTGCGTATATATTATTTTGAAATATTAAAACAACGTAAATAATGAAATATATTATTATAAAATAAGGGAATATTTTCGAGACGGCTCATAAAAATCTGAAAGTCATGGTTTTTAGTTAATTCATCAATTCATTCAACAGGGAATTCAAAATAATGATATGCAATCCAACATAAATTTTTTACAAATTCTAAGAACCACCCATTACACAAAAGCGCCCAAAAAACAAACATCTTAAAAATACGCATCTAATTGTGCTCGCTTCCTCTCCTTCCGCTTGCGATTGCTTTTAAATGGTTTTTTATGTTCCTTCTTCTAAGCAGGTGTGGCAACCCTAACCCTTTGGCGTTAGAGAGCGGATCCGCTTCCGCTTGTCACAGTGCACAATGCACGCGTGATCTTATAATGTGAATGTAGATTACTGGGTTGTGGTTTAATTTCATTTTTTATTCCGGATTTTTTAAAGTATTTTGTTCAGGGCTTTTGTAGATTAAAATGTGGTGTCACTTTGCTGCCACTTATTTATTTCATTCTTCCTATGTTCTGCATACTTTATAGAAAATAAATTCGTTGTACTGTGGAAGGCCTTTTTCATTACGAATCTATGAAGATTTTGTATAAATGTCTTCATTGCACATTAGACACATTTCAAATTAGATTAGACATTGGGTTTAATTGATCGGTTCAAGATATTTACAAAAAAAACAAGTAAAAAGAAATTTTAAACACTGAAGTGAAGAGTGAATCTAAAAACTAAAGAATAAAGTTAAAATTTCATTCATTTTATAATTTTTAGACGGCACTTTTCAAATAAAGTCACGTTTCTAGCAAATAAAATGATTTCAACTTCTATAATCAAAATCTCAGGTTTCTCCCCACACAGTGACTAACATATTGACTGTTCACTACATTTCACATGACATTTCATATCGCACAAATCCGCGTTCAGTCCGAGAGGGTCCCACCCCTCAGAGGGCGCACAGAGGGCAGGGTGAGACGCCGAGTCCACGGGCGTTCCCACGACTGGTAGGATTAGTTTTACTACTGATTGATTTGTTTGCACTGTGGTAATCCACGAGCTGTGAGGAGAGATAGCGAAAAGGGACTTACTTATAAAAATCTATCAAAAGTTGTACAATGCTGCTATTGCCATTACTTTATCAATAAGTGACGGAAATATTTTGCTACATTTATAAATTGGGGTTAACGCTAACTAAACTGAGAGTAATGGTTTCTTGTCTAGTGGTAGAAAGTGTTGCAACCTAGTCTTCCGATTCAAATCCAGTCGTGGACCTATGTTTTATTCAATAAAAAATGCGCCATACTATAAGTGCAGGGGTTCAAACAGCAAAGGAATCGTGGAAGTGAATCCTGAGGAAACCCACGACTCAATCTGGCCCCAAACAAAGCCAAAGCTTATAATATTGGCCATGTCTTAGCTATGCACTAGGCAGACTAGACTGAGAGGTGGAGAAAGGATAAGTGCCGAGTAAGTCACCAAAATCCTTATGTGGATAAAGTCAACGTTACCAGGGAAACCTATTTTTTAGAAATCATCACTCAACCGAGAGCCAGAAACTCTTTTTATTTATAAGAAGAGTAAACAACCCTCTATCGTGTCATGGTAGATCATCGCACCCATAAACGGGACAGGCTTACATATCATCCCCATAGCAACTGTTATCTAATCTGCGCCGTTTATCCAACCCTGCAACTACTACAGAATCTATGTCGCAGCTTCCTGTTGGAAGTTTTTGTTGGCGCCAGGTGGCTGTCCGTTTGTCCAAGGTAACATACTATATTCTAATGGTAAATGATACCTGGCCTTCAATTTCATTGTTGGTTGGTACCTATGGTCAATCGATATTTAATTTTACCAGTCTGTGAATATTGAGGGTTTTAGAATGTGCTTTTGATGTACTGGGTTTTAATTGTCATATTTCAAAGAGAATGTACCCTCCATGGAATACTGTAACGAAGTAGGATAACTAAGAACGAACCAGTGACACGAAGACCGATACAGTTTTTAATCGATTGAAGATAAAATGAAAGAAACTAAAACTAAGTTTTTAGAAATGTATTATTTCTGAAATCACATTTTGTGTTCATAATTTATATGCGAAATTGCATTTTTATGCAAAGTTCGCTGGTACACATTTTTATACCACCCTAACTGGTGGTAAAATATGTACAGTCACGCAAGCTTGCTGCTTAACTTGAAAAGCCATTAAGTTTAAATCTATAACAAAAGTGAGTAAAATACAGAGTGATTTATTAAAAAATCTATGCTTTGATCGCCAAAAACGTTAATTTGATATTTGGCCAATATTTTACCTAATTCTTCTTATAAAATCACAAGAATAACTTTGAAGAAACTAAATATAAATTAGAGGGACAATTATATACATATATAGTTTCCATTCGAAACAGACAAATTACAGTGGCAATTACAGTTACTAACAAAAGTTGAGTGCAACTAGTATTTGCTATAGCAAAACATTAATTTTTTTTATTTACCTACTCGTAGTTCTGACTATCTGACAATCTTACGGCTTGGTTCCTCAGCGCTTATTTATTATCCCCACAAAACAATATAATGAGCCTCCAGGGTAGTGCCATCCAAGCTCAGCCAGGCCAATCACCCTGTACGTACACTGAGGTATGTGAGGAGTACATACGACATTGACCTTTAGACCACAAGCACACTGGCATTGGACGGAAATGGTTACCGAGGCGGAATACCAGTAGCGTTACTTATCCTGCGGTAGGATGTGGTGAGACGACCGCTGGTGACCATCCTACATGACCTGACCACAAATTAGTCACATCCATTCTGACCACGGTTTAATTTGACTCCGGATGGACCAGACAGGACAGTATTAGTATGTGAAAAAACCGTGAAGTGATATGGTAATTGGTTTAAATTGGGAACGAGTCAGTACTAATGCTTTTTTGGGAATCTAACTTTGAGATCATCTGAATGTTAAACCGCTAAGCTACCTAGAAGTGCATAGGAGACTACCCCCGGCACGGTAGTTATCACGTCACCTCAAAATACTTTAAGATCTTTCAAGGATTTTTTGATATAAAATGAAAAAAGAGCATAAAGCCCGTCCAATAAGTGGGATCTACAACCTTAAACTTATTCTTTGAATCAAAACAAACCACAAACCTCTAAAAACATTCTCGAATACAATAAATCTTTTCACGCTCGAAATTAAAAACACCTCATGCCAATTCATTTCGAATAGAATATCTTTGGGACCAATAGTCACGCCACCTGCCGCCTGGACCCGGAAACTAGAGTGTGGGAACCAGGATGTTCCGGGATGGCCGATGACACCCGCATTACAGTAACGATATGCAGGACTTATGTGAAAAAAACACCTTTTCAACGTTTTTAATGTTTTAAGTGGTTTTTGATGTCTACTTTAGGGTTTAACTTACACACGCGTTTTATTGAGTACGTTTTACCAAGGGATGTTTTTATGAGAATGACGGAAAAAGCAAACGAGCCACCTGATATTAAGCGATTACTTCTGCCTGTAACAATTGCATTACCTCACAGAGCACGTTCCCCTAGAATTGACCTGCCTTCACCGGCTCATTTGTCTAAAACCATGAAAACTTAGTTAAGTTTTCTCGAAAATCATCACAAGTCTGCGTAAAGTTAGTGAAAATCTCAGACACCCACGCGTAAAGTTAGCTTAAAGAGCAAAACTTACTCGCTCAAATAGAATCCCTCGTGCAATTAAACGCTTGACTAAACTTTTATACTGTCTGAAGAAAGTAAAACCGTTAGCTATGTGCAGTTAGAACAAGTAGCAGGAACTTTGAAATGAACTTTCAATAGTTTGCAAGTTGCAACTTTACAAAAGACCGGAAAAGCGAAACCAGTAAATTCGCTTTTAGCTTTTTTGAGCGGAACTCACTTTTTAAGAGCCGTTACGTTTATTAATTTGAAGGAAACGGAAACAGGTTGTTAGAAGACAAGTTGAGATTTGATTGTCATAGATAACGGTGCTTTTGAGCCTGCAGCTGATATTTACACAAAGAGTAAAAACTTGCAATTATCTAAAAATATTTAATACAGTTTTTATACTAATTACTGCTTTCGGCAACGCTCCACAAAGTATTCTTGGTTACAAACTGTTCTAATTTAAATTGCATCAAATCTGTCTACCCGCTACAACGTGACTGAGTCCTAAACAGCCAATTATGTACACTTTCGTATTTCCAAAGTATTTTTTTTTGTTAAAATAAATAGTACTGATTTATAGAAGTTGCTAAATCACACTCCCACCATTGTTCGGTGTGGTAGCAACAAAGACATACAAAGTTCAAGGTCTCTAACAATTTATATAATACTTACGAAAGCCTGCAGCATATTTTAACGAAATTCCTTCTTGAAAGGTCAGTTAAGTTGGAGTGGGTGCTGTCTCATTTTCAGGAATGCTTATTCTTTCAGTTGTCAAATAGAGCGCTAAGGAAAATAGATCTAGTGGATGTCCACGTGGGTGTATTTGCAATGACAAGAGGAAAATGAATCCCTTCTGACGTGAAAAATGTTCCTATTTAGAGGCTAGTTTTGAAAGATTGCTTTTAAAAATAGATGTGACAAGTTCAACTAAAGAGTCAGATTTCTTATTTTGTACACAGATATTTATCTCGTTTGTATAACTGTGTTTTCCCTGACATAGTGGCGATTCAATAAAAGCCTTGGCAGACCAACAGCTAAGTGGATAATATTTTTGCCGTACAGGGGTGCAAAAGGTCCATCTAAAGTAATTTCTGAGGAAGGAGGTCGGCGGTGTGAGCTGGGTAAAACGGTCATTCTTACACATAAATACACAGATACATAGGTACTGAGGTGTAGTCTAGTCAGGCTAGAGCAGTTTGGTAGACATTGAAAAAAGTTTTGAAACTAGTGATTTGAGTAGCAACTTTTTTAAAGGAAATTGGTAGGTCTACTATTAGTTTCCTCAGAAATCACAGGAAGGTTCCGAGCCCTTTCTACTAACCTTTGGAATGTAACATCTTGAGATGGTCGACCGTGAGCTGCAAGATCTCTGCTTTCTCGAGCTTGGCGCTGCCTTGCTTCTCGCAGGCGGCGGGCACTAGCCGCTTCAGCTCCGTCAGCGAGGTGTTGATGCGGTCGCGGCGCTTCTTCTCGATGACGCCGCGCCGCCGCTTGCGCGTCATCAGCTGGCAGGAGTCACCGCCGGGAGACCTACCGTTGACAACCAAACATTAAAGAAGATTCGACGCGATTCAGTCAAAATCAGAATCATTTATTGACAAAGATTTAACACATTAACAATATATTGTTATGCATAATAAAACCTTGGCTCGTCAAGCAAATTTTACATTATTACAATTATTAAACTTAAATATCTAACTACTTACGTAGGAACTAACAAAAAAAAATATAAAAAAAACAATGTCAATTAAATCCAAAGGATCATTTTAAAATAGGTGAATCTGGCTGCCTGTTCGACGTGACTATAACACGAAGAATACCTACTAGCTTAGAAAAAAGGATATGATACGGAAAAAAAGAATGATGACAAAAATATGTAATAGGGTCACGAGTAATTTTCAGGCAGACACGGTAGACATTCACTCTGATTTTAAGGTTTTCAAATTAGTTTTTACCTTATTTTCCTGTTTTTGGGTGTTTCTCAGGTTAGTGTTAACTTGTTTTAGTGTTAATTGTATTAACTAACAACCTTAGTTATAATTTCCTTATATGTTATTATTCACCACAAATTGTGTCAGGGCATAAAACATAAGCAAAGAGAGAGTCCGTTTGGTGAGTCCTTGTGACCCCGCTCCACAGGCTTTTCTAAGACCTAGTGCGGGGAACAGAGCTAACCTTGTGGTGCTGTCCTCATTTTGTACTACCTACCTACCTAACAAATAGGTTTTTGTATGATTCAGATATGCACCAGTTTCACTTTTTTGGGAAATAAACGATTATTATTATTATATAATTTAGCCAGAAAGGTAAGTATCAAGTTAAGAAAATATTTTACAAGTATTTATTTGCAAATCTATCTATCATTGACGTTACTTTACATAGACAACATTTAGATTATACTATTTCGTAGCATATAGCTACGCTCGTAGTCTCGTAGCGCGTAGCACTTTGCATTTTACATTGTCAGATATTTTTATGTACCGAACTTTATCCAGATTAGATAATTAGTAGAAATGTAGTAAATTAGTGTTATTTTAAAAAAAAGTTCTTAAATGATTCTAACTAGATTGAAAAAAATATGTATAAAACTTACGTGGCGTCTTTACTGCTCTCTTCAGAAAAGGCATCGTCTTCGCTTTCTGAGTGAGCCCTCTTGCTTCTTGGGGCCGGTACGGGGGCCGTCGGTACCGGGGGCCCCCATCCGTACTGGGGGGCCCATTGGGCCTGGCCGGGGCCTTGCGGCTGCTGCGGCTGCTGCGCCTGCTCCATATGCCGGTGGTGGTAATCCATTGTAATCGTCACTTAATTAGTCAGTCACTTGTCAATAGTTGTAAAGGGCAATCACTTTTCACTTGATTATTTTTAATCTACAAAACACTTTTCGCAAGTTTTTATCACGTTTGACAAAAAAAAAAAGTTATTTGTAAGGTCGAGAAATTATACTTTTTAGTAGTGTTCTAGTTCCTGTAGATAATTTGGTGGGTTATCGTCATTGTATCGGCGCATGCGTCGACGTGCGCACACGTGGGCCGTCGCTCGCGAAGTGTGCGCCGCGTGCGGACGTGTGGCGCGGCCCTACGCTCCCTACGGCTGTGTACACTGCACTTTATAACAAACCAAATTACTACCACCATTAGAACTTTTCAAATTCAACTCTATAATATGGTGTTAAGGTTTATTGTGACAGAAAAATATAGCTCGATAAGTAATTGCAGTGAAAACTTTCAGATGAACAAATATGTTCCTTATTGCGTTACGTATAGCGGTGATGCATTCGATGGTCCATCAATAGTTGCTATGATTTTTAATTGAGTTTCCGCTTATGCTATCTTAAACCTTGGTCCGTTGTGATAAGGGTGAGAGCTTCTTAATGAAGGACTGAAAAGGGAGTTCCTAGCGCCGCGTGTCGGGAAGCGGGACACAATTAGGAAACGCAGTTTTATTTGGTGGGACGTCGCTCGGACGTGTGTCGGGGGAGCGTGGGACCCTTTGAGGGATTTAGCACGCCGCATTAGCTCAATATAGTGTTATGTATAATGTATATTGTATAATATATAACCTACTCGTTATGTATTGAACGACCTACAGGTTTATTTCCTTACTTGAAATGTTTTCTTCGGGTTAATGATACAACCACTCACACTTTTTCTTTTTTTTTCTATCGCTGACTGTTTAGATAGATATTGTTCAAAAACACAAATGTGAAAATGTGCTACTTTTCGTTTCAAAAATTGCCAATAAACTACACGATATGCAAAAATGCATTACAACTTACTTAGAATCCAAAAAAAATCCCCTAGCTGGGCAGTTGAATAAGTTTAGATTTATCATCGAAATTACTGATGCAAGCGAAATGCATTGACCTGTAGGTCAATGCATTTCGCTTGCAATACACATTCATAAATTAGCGCAAACAAATTAAAAAGATCAATAATCACAAAACAAAACTGATTGATCTGAAAAACTATCACTAAAGTCAAATAAATTTTATTGGTAAAATGATTCGCTACGCACGTGTCGGCGCCGTCGCGTCAGAACTCGGCGTCGCTGTGGCTGTGGGCTTCCAACATTATGGTGCTGACACGTGACACACCAAGTTCCACGCTCAGTGGTCTTTGCAATGTCAACTTGTTGCAAACAACCTGTCGCTTCCACGCTTCTTCCTGTGTGGTAGTAACATTAAAAGGGAAAAATTAGGGAATGACAGACTATGAATATTTTGAAATTCTGTCACTAAGTTGCAAGTCTTTGGCGGTACTTCACATCGATCGGTGTTCGCGTTTTTATTTGCTTGGGTGTTATTCAGCTTTGTTGTGTAGAAGTTTTAATAACTCGAACACACCGTCCGCCGATGATGATGTCATCGTCACGAACAGCGTATTCGAGACGTGCGTATTTATCATGTTCGTAAAAAATAGGCAAATATAGGCGAATAGAGTCACTACACTTCGTCTTATTTACAGTAAAGAAGCCAGCATTAGGTATGCTTACTACTATTTGCGTGTATAAAATTATATGCACGTAGTGGTCATTCCAAAAGCTTAAAGCGATTTAAATGACATTCGAATGCGAGTAACTGCATAAGAGCACTGTAGAAGGTAGTTAGAATTACGCTGATTTGATGACAAATCAGTTTGAATTAATTACATAACGTACTAAAGGAATTTAAGTTAGGATATTGCGTGCTAGCTCGAGCGTACGCCGAGACCTCACCGGAATTTTGGCCACGTGATCACACTCTCTCGGATCTGAGGTCACCGCAAGCTGGTTTACACTACTAACCTATATTACAAGGAGGTAAGATTGCTATCAAACGCGTGCTAGCCGTCGGCCAAACGCGTGGTCTTCGTCAAGGGTCCGATTAGCACCGGACGTGGGACACGTGTCTGTATCACACAAGAGCTTTCAAGATGCTGTGATCTTGTCTTTTGAACGAATAGGTACACTAATCATTAACACTCGCAGCCTCACCTTAAGCTACTCCTCTCTTTGTTTGTGCCATTCCACTATAGTTTAGTGCTCTGATCTAGGTGTAACCTGTGCCGCTTGCAAAGTCATTGACACTCGATGCTAGAACACCAACACTATCCTCTTTATCTGCTCTCCATTCCAACACGCTTATACATAAATGGGTCACCTTGCTAAACTCAATTTGAGTTCCCTACTGACCTAAATTTCAAAGTGCTAAGATTGGTATGTAGGAGGCACGTGCTAGCTATCGTGTAAGCACGTGTTTTTCGTGCTAAACGGTGTCTAGCGTAAGCTCCGGACGTTGGGGCACGTGTCTATCTATGCAAGAGCCGGTCTTGTAGATGCTGTGCACGCGCCTACTTGTTGCACTATTCTTGACAGAGAAGTAGGATTCTTTGGTCTTAAATTAAAGATGATTCGTTTCTCATAAGACAATTTCTTTTGTCATCCAATCATTTTTAACTTATATTTGAAGCTTAAAGATACATTTTTGAAAGGGTTTGAATGAATTGACACCAGGATTCATCGCTAAAAATGATTTAAATGAATAGACATATTTTAATTTCAAGAGTAGTAGAGCTCTTTGTGAAGAGCTCGTCCGGGGAAGTACTACCACCACACCTTTTTCTGCCGCCAAGCAGCAACGCTGTGTTTCGGTTTGAAGAGTGTGGTTGCCGGTGTAATTACAGGCACGTGAGGCTTAACATCTGTATGCCTCAAGCTGATGGACGCAGGGCAGTGCATCGTAGGGCACGTTCCTATCGTGCGTGACTTACGAGGCAATGCTTTGTTATAGGTGATGGTTACCACTTAACATCAGGTGGGCCATCTGCTTGTTCCATCAGCAGGTTGTATAAAAAAAAAAAAAAAATTGCAATTTAATGACTTCAAAATCTGACTGTAAGTTTGTTTAACTATTATGTAATTAGCTAATGTAGCAGCAAGTTCATTGTCCTGCTAGAAGCTTTTTAACATAACGTTTCTCACGTGTTGCTAAATTGTAAGAACGAGGTTTTATTCAATAATTAAAGCAAAACGACTTCAAGCGTGATGTCGCACAAACCTCTATTATTGTTTTTTAATTACCTATTTTATGTGACTAAGGTTCACGCACCGTGTCACGTTTTCATGAAAATAGGTAGAGCCTTTACGCAAAAGTCTATCCAGGCGGCAAAACACTGATTTCAATCAAGCCTTTTCAACCGACGCGACCTTGAAAAAGAGAATAATAAAATCACTGTTTTGGTTCGTCGAAAAGTTCTCTATAATCCGTGGATCGTTTCGCTACGATTCCCAATAACTTGCCGACAATGAGAAAAGGTACAAGAGTGTCAAAAACTCGAGACTTTAATCTCATCAGATTAGAAGAAAGAAGTGAAGTCTTTAGATCTTGCGAAGTAATCCGATTTTCGCTGTCTTGTAAAGAATGGTGTAACGAGCAACCTTTGTGGGTGTCTATTGATAGTTTTAAATTTCTTCACAGTATCTACTTACCTATCTAGGTACCTGTGTGTCGTCAAACATGGCCGCTGAAGCAGAGGCGGGTGCTTGGATGATACAAATTATTTTCGAAGATAGCATTCGTTGTAGTCAAGACGATAAAATAACCAAATGGACTGTCAATTGAATCCTATAGGATATTCTTTCAAATCTTTCGGAGACATCTCAAAAGTGGCAACCAAGTTCAAAAAAAAATAGATTTCATAATTCTGAAAACTTTCTCGTAAATAAGCCAGAAGATTATAAATATTACTAAATTTTTATTACAGAGTTACTGAGGGCTTATTACGAGTTTAGTGCCGATCGTCGATCGTTACGATACACCGAATTTTCTATGAAAATAAATCAACGGCATCTAGCGTATTCTTTGAGAACCTGTTTTTTTTCATAGAAAATTCGATGTATCGTAACGATCGACGATCGGCACTCGATCGGCACTAAACTCGTAATAAGCCCTCAGTATATTTATCGGCATTATTACAATAATACTGCTGTAATCATTACTTATAATTATTTACAATGTAGGTACCTAGGTAAGTAAGTACCTACATATATTTATTTTAAACATTATAATTTATTACAGCAAGTGCATACGCACTTACATACGTAGGTAAGGTACGTTATATGCAAAAGCTTTTGTCGCATTTTTTTACAACACACGGCACTAGGTACATGTCTTCAGCTACAGGTGAATCTCCTGGATTAAAAATATTCCCATAGCACAAACCTACCTGCAGCAACAATTAAAACCAGTTTGAATATCGATCGTGCGAACAATGGACACTATTTTAATATTCTTCAATACATTCAAAAATATCGCATAAAAAGTCATTCAGAAAAACTCATGAGAGCATGTTTTTTTTGACTTGCTAACCCGTTTTTTTGTAGGCGTGAGAAGTCTCTACTCCATAGACTATAGGTACCGGGTGTAAAAATACTTCTATCCAAAAAGGCGTTTATTAGATCATTATTTGTGCCGATGGACACTGCCTCATGGTGCCTAAGGGACAGTCGAGCAAGTAAGTAACAATGTAGTGAATAGTAAAAAAAAATGATAAATCTATGATTAAAATAAACATGATATCTTTATTCAATAAAAGGATCACTTTGACAGTTTTAAAAACTAGACAAATCTAGTCGCAATAGTTCAGCAAAAATATCATTTTGATCCTAACAAATTTTCATACTTTACAAAGATTTGTAATGTTATTCTCTAAATCTTTGTTGTTTTCGATTTATTCCTTGAAAAATAATGAAATATATGCTGTGCGAGCGAGAAGTTGTTTGACGGTTGTCAACCTCTTAATAAAGTATAATATTCCATACCTTTACAATCTTATATTTCAGGAAGTTTAAGCACCTTTCGGAAGTTATTTTTGTACACTCTGTATAACTATTGGACTGTAAAACAGGTGGCATATGGCATGTATTGTTATTTGTTACCCGCTAGTCGCAAAATGAGTATAAAAACGGGAGTCGAGAGCACCCCCGCCCCCGGCCTGAGTTTTATTAGCTTCGTTTATTTACAGAAGTGCTTACTGGTTTGTGGGATTTTATCAATATTATTGTTTAGCTATAGTCTGGTTATCGTGAGGTTTAATAAGCGTCTGTACAAATAGCCTATAGCGGTACCTGAAGCTAATGTTTGGAGTTCTGTTAAACCAATTGACAATTGATTGACTTGGGGGTTTCATCTCTTTGTTTGTTTGTTTTTAAGGGTGAGTCTCTCCCTACCTATAATCTCTTTTTGACATAGGTATCTTTTCTTTTTAACAAATTCTAGGGTAAGTAAATAGGTGTCTTAGTTTTATTTCTCTGTAGATTTCTCTTCAAATAAGATACCGAATAGATTGAAAATGAGAGAACCTTACCGCAATATTTACCCTTGGTAGCCCAATTTATTACAATTACTTACCGCTACATTGGCTAGCAAACAATGAAAAACATTATTTTTACATTAGCTAGGAACATTGATATTCATATCATAAAAATAAACATTACTGTGTCCAGTATTCGGTTTCAAACATCAACCAATGAATACCTAATCTTTATTTCAAGTAAATAGAGCGTATTTTTGTTCGTTTTAGTAAACTATGTTCTTCCCACGAATTTAGTCCGTAGTGCAACGAAACACAGCATAGGTTGCGCAGGGCTGTGTATCGTGTCGAGGGTGGTAGTGCCCAGTTCCCGTGTGAACGTCTACGGGGGTGGTTGAGGGGTAGTTTTGTTTAACTGCACTCTAATCGCGGTTGATATTCCATTGTCGCGGTATCATTAATTACTTTGGTTGAAATTGCGCTTGATTATTATGTCAGTGAATTGTGAACTTATTTGAATGTTAAGTTTGTAATGGATTAGAATAATATAATTTAATTGTGAATAAGAATGTTTAATGGGTTCGAGTGGGTGCTAAGTTTTATGAAACATGTTCAATGAAACATTTGCATTTGTACCTACTTAAACGCAATGAGTAATGAGTAGACCTACACGTAGATGCCTACGTAGGGAGGTAACGTTGTTTTTGAACTTAGTACCTACTACCTACCTACATTAATTTAACTGAAACAAAAATACTAGTAGGTAGTTGTCTGAAAAGGACCTACTTATAGTTTTTCTAGATATATTTTTGTATTATTACCTACTGTAAATACTAAGTTATGAATTTGGTAGATACCTATACCTACTTATCATGAACTAAAACTTCATATTAGGTATCACTATCTGAAATCTTCAAGAATTGTCAGCATCTACCCTTATCTAAATTCGCCCCTCAATCATCCCTGTCAATAAGTGCACTTCCCATAATTTCCATTGATCGATGCGTGCGTGTGATCGCGCGCGCTCGTCGGTCGCACGCGCCGGCCTATTGACTCGCGAGCGCGCGAGGGGACTTTGTTATTTAAATACTTCAGTGGTTATTAAAAAGTATCTACGGATCAAAGTAGGTACCTACGAGATGGGTCTAGTAATAGTGGAATTGATTAGCAGTTGAGTTTCAGACGAAGTAAAAAAAAGTTGGGGACGAAAATTTGTGTAGATACCTTATTATGCAAAAAGGTTTAAAAATGTTTCAGATTTAGGCACACTAAGGGGTTTTCTACGAACTGAGATCCGCTCGCCTTTCCTTTACCTACGCCTTAAAACTTTTCTCTGACCACCCTCTAGGTACTTAGTAAGGTAACCATGATCAGACTGAGGTCTATTGGTTGAAGAGTGCCGTTGAACAGATCTTGGCTTCATCATTAGGCTGGTGATGAGCCATTGAGCGCACTTGGCTGTCACCATTTTATTACGACCAAGTACCTAGGTTCTTAATTTATTAAGTACAATAAAATACCAAAAAATAAGCAAAGGAACTTCTACCTCAACCAGTTACTAAATTACGAAGTCGACTATTTGTTAAACTTAATATATATTTGCTCCCTAGTGGACTCCAGAACATGATAAAACTGTATCAGTTCAGCTTAAAATAACTTTCATTTAAAATTGGCAGCCATTGAAAGACTACCTATTTATTCTATTCAATTCTTCTAATGCAAGTTCATATATTGCACAATGCACATTTCCCCCTATGCGCAGAATCGTGTGAGAAACGCGGCGCGTGCGCTCCCACACGCGCCGGTCGGTCGTTGTGCGCCTGCGCAGGTGTATCATTGCCATTTTGATATCATATTGACCTTGGATGTCTAAGGGGTAAGTGTTGACAAGTGGATGTCGGTTAAATTAATCGCTGACTTTTTGAGTTTTTCTAAAGAAATATTATATCCATGTAAAACAATGTATCCATTGACACCCATTGATAATCAAATGCTATGGGATTAGAATTGTATGCTGGGATTCCAGACACAATAGAAAATGTATTGTCTCGCGTGGATCTACGTTCCAGCATGTGAGAGGTTAAGAGCTGATTTCACCATGCCCTATTAGATTAACAAAGGATTAAAGGGCTGTTAAATATGTCAAAATGTACGCGTTTGATATCTAAGGTTAGAGTTAACGGCCTGTTAATCCTTGATTAGTCACTAACAGAGCATGATAAAATCAGCTCTTATGGGATATACCTAAATAGGTTCGAAGAAATTAAATCTATATGACATCATATCTTAGGCGGTACAGTGCCCCGTAAATAGGGACATGAGTGACGAGCTGCACCTGACACTGAATTAATCATTAGCTTCTTTTATACCTCTACCTATTCGGTGCAATAAAAATCCTAAAGGACTCTCGTAACGCACTCTAGTAGCAAAAGCAAGAAAGAGAACACTTTTCGTAACCTGTAAAACTAGAACCTTCCGTAAGATGGCGCTGACACCAGTTTAGTAGCGCCATCTAGCGAGGTAAATAAAACTAATTTTTACATTTACAAATAAAAAAATGATTTATTTCTATAAACTTTTTAATAACGATTTCTTACAAGCTAAATAGGTTTTTATAATACATGTACTAACTAAATAGAAGTCATTTGTCGTGACTTGAGCGTGAATCGGGGTCGGAGACTGTGTCCCGGGGCTCATGCATCTCCTCAAAGTCGTCTACGGCCATCGGAGTGTCTGAAATAGACAAATTATTTATTCACTGCTCTTGTTAAAAAAGACCGTCATAGTAGCGTACCAGAGCGAAGATAAAATAAATATTTTTTTAATTTTCGTTCTTGTATTGCGAAAACGCTTTTCTTTCATTTTTAGGGTTCCGTACCCAAAGGGTAAAACGGGACCCTATTACTAACTCCGCTGTCCGTCCGTCTGTCTTTCTGTCTATCCGACTGTCACCAGGCGGCAGTTCTGTTTTTTAGTATTTGTTGTTATGGCGGCAACAGAAATACATCATCTGATTTCAGATTTAGATTTATTTATTGCCAACATGTGCATACAGTTTAATAGGGTCCCGTTTTACCCTTCGGGTACGGAATAATAAAAACCAAATATGCAGCTATTATTTTATCTAAATCTCGTGACTCGGCCATCACCGCCTCTATCATAAAACCACCAGTATATTAGAACGTAAAGATATGTTAAGCGCGAAGTCCGAGTTTTGTTTTTCTTTTTTGGTTCTCCGGATCGTCAAGCCGTTTTTGCACGGAGACGCGATGAGCGCCTCCATCGGGCGTGCTGAGTTTTGTTTTAGTTTTTCGTAACGTAACGTGTTCGCTTTATTACCGAGATGGTCCAGCGTGACGCCCATGGCGGCGCGCAGCTGGCGCGTGTGCACGAGCGCGGCGGGCGGCACGCGCGCCGCCATGCCGCGCAGCCACGCCGCCGCCTGCCGCGCCGTCTCGCGCTCGCCGCCGCGCGCGCCGCCCACCAGCGCCAGGTGCCACGGAGGGGGCGCCGACAGCCTGCGAATACAGCTTGAATTGTAGCCAAAGGACGGTCTATTACATACATACATACATAAAATCACGCCTGTTTCCCATAGGGGTAGGCAGAGACCACGGATTTCCTCTTGCTACGATCCTTACATACCTCTTTCGCTTCATTCACTCTCATAACATTCTTCATACATTCTCGTCGGTTTAGGGTACTCTTGACCTGGCCCTTCTCTAGAACGTCTGCTATCTGATCGAGATACGTTCGCCTAGGTCTTCCCCTCCCAACAGTCCCATTTACGCTCGCCTGATGCACCTGTTTCGTTAATCTCCTTTCATCCATCCTCTCCACATGCCCAAACCATCTTAACATACCTTTCTCTACCCTCATCACTACGTCTTCTTTCACTCCACATTTCTCTCTAATTACACTGTTCCTCACTCTATCACTCAAATTCACACCACACATACTACGTAACGCTCTCATCTCTACTGCATTCACTCTACTCTGATGTTTATTCTGTATATTTAGTCTATTGAATCATAAAAAAAGCTCCGCGACTTCGATTCGCGCCGGATGCGAATGCTGAATGTATAAGGAAGCGACCGATCGCGCTATCTGCACGTCCGCGTACGCGCCGGGTCGCGAGCGCGCTCACCGGTCCCACTGGTCCTGGTGCAGCTTGGCGAGCAGGGCGGCGGTGTGCGCGAGCGCGGGCGCGAGGCCGTAGTCGCGCTGCGAGGCCGCGATGTCGTCCTCCACGTCGGCCAGGAACTCCACGTCCACGCCGACGGACGCCAGCGAGCGCAGGGACTCGATGTCCACTTTCACCTTGGACAGGTCCTGAGGAACGAAATTCTTTATGTGAATGTTTGTGCCGAAGTCGAATTGTTTTTATTGAGGAGAATCACGAGATTCGGTTTGACCCGTCTTATGAACTCGTTGCCGGTTCCTTGAGGCCAGACTGAAAAAAAGGTAGGCTTGGTTTCTTTTGTTAGGATGTTTTTTACAAAATATTATAATGCTCCAGATAAAAGAAAATAAATAACTAAGATTCTTTGAACTATATCGGAACCTACATGATTTTAATTTTTCATATATCATGGAAAAAAAAAATTTTCACTATACATACTTACAAAAAAACCCTTTCATACATAAAATACTCTCTTGACTACGGAGATTCCAAACGCAATACATTATCTATCATATCTCAGCCAGACCTGTGTCAAACTAGGGGAATTAGATAAATACAGTGGCAAGTCTTACAGGTTCCTCTTTGGCGGGGGCGGGCTCAGCCTTCTTGTCTGGGAACAAAGCCTCCATGTCGTAGAACAGCGCCCACGGCGAGTCGGGGGCGAATCTCAGCAGCTCCTCGTTGCCTTGTCCCGTTTCCGATGCTGGAATTTAAAAATAAAGAAGTGAATTATTATAATTAAAATCAACAATAGATTTGTATGTGTCATACAGAATATAACGGTGAGTAGACTTACGAGCTCTACTACTCTTAAAAAAAGGTTAATAGTTTTCAATGAAAGGTTGATGTTAAGGTACGTACGTAGCGTGTGGTAGATGAGATGCGACTCCTCCTTGGTGAGCGTGGCGAAGGTGGCGTCGTAGGCGGGCGCGTACGAGCTGAAGGGCCCGTACTGCAGCGGCTTCACGCCCTTGGCCAGGTTGCGCCGGTCCTCGCGCTGCGCTGCAACATGCCACCTCATTTATATGGGTGGACAGCTTGAGCCCTCGCTGCTCGGTCGGTGGATTCGATTCTCATCGAGAAAAAACATTTGTGTGATGAACACCGTTGTTTGTTATCTGCCTGGATGTTATTAGTATATGAAAAAAGTATATTAGTATTATATCAGTTATGCATATATAGTATTACAAGCTTTGCTTTGTTTGGGGCTAGATAGTGCCGTGCGGAAGGTAAACCTGTATAATATTTTTATCCCAGGCAAGGAGAAAATATTAGCTTCATTAGCTTCAGCGTGTTCCGCAAACAGAAAGTGGATCTTGTCTACCCAGAGTCTGAATTTTGCTTTTAGCTTTTCGTTTTCCGTAACGTCTGGCCGATTTGTATGGAGACTCGATCAGCGCGTCTATCGGGAATGCTGAGAACTCACGAGTCTCGAACTCAGCCTTGGGGAACCGGTCCCGACTGCATATAAAGGCAGTTCAACGTCGACGGTGTTCAAGTAAAAATAAAGCAGGCTACTCACAGTGCAGCGCGCCGGTCCCGTGCGTGAGCTTGCCCATCATCTGGCCGAGGGTGAGCGCTCGCGGCCGCTCGTCGCCGGCGCTGGCCGGCGCAGCGTTGGTCACCACGCATAGCGTCGTCTTACCCTCGCTGTCCATGCGGGGAAACGCTACAGGATATACACATAGCATGAGCTAATTATAACTAACTGACCACTTACGGTGAAACGAGCATATTGCCCACCCGATGTTAGTGGTGACCATCACCACAACAAGGCGAGGCAATGCAAGTCACGCACAATATGAACGTGCCCCGCGATGCACTGCTAGATTGATCGATACAAAAGTTAATCGAATCAAATCATTCATTGGTCGTGAATCTGGGTTCTTTCGCTTTGGCCACAAACCTAAGAAGCCGCAATGGAGTCATCAGAGAACCTTTATTCCTCAGTGGTTGTCAGTTCTATGTGCTAAAGGGCCTGCCCATTGCTAATACAACTTACTAATTCTACGAGCTATTAGGTGGTTACCTTCACCAGTTAATCAGAACTCGATCACCTTTTCAATATATTACCTTTCTTCGCTAATCGCCTCCTGTGCTGCTCTCTAGCGGCTTCCATCTGCAGCTTCAGGCTGTCTCTGTCGTCAGCGACGGTTCCATCGGACACCGTCTCGGCCTCGGAGCCGCCGCTCTTGAGCGGGGAGCTCCGTTTCAACACCTTCTGCAGGACGAGCCGTTAGAGGGGGGAGGGAGGGGGGCGGACGAACAAACATTTTGGAAATGTGCGAACAAAGGCAAGCTAATTTGATCAATTCACTCACTAGGCGAAGTAAATTTGAACTCTATTTACATAAAGAGCGGTTTGTCATGGTAAAATTTCAGTTGGTAATTTTTAGTTGATGGGCGATTCATGCGTGATAATAAATGCGCTTGGAAATCTACCAGCCTCGGTGTCACAAACGGAAGCTTGTATTGTACAATTTTACAAATACTTTTGGCAACAAATTAAAAAGAACGCGAAAACTATAAAACCTCTTTTGCTTGTTCACAGATCCGTCCAACACACAATAGAAAATCTATTGCCTCGCATCTTCAATGCCTAGAAGGCATAATATGTAAATACACCGCGAAAGTTTTTGTTAGAGGAATTTGATCCTTACACCTAGCACTTTTCCAAAATGTCCGCCGCCCGCCGCAGAGATCCATGCAAGGCGCCGCTCCTTATTCATAACACACACACTCTTGGACTTCATGACAGAAGCAAAACATAAAGTGCTATATCGCTAAAACATGACACTACTCTATCTAGTAATATTATGTGGGTAAAGTGTCACCTTTCTGCCGTACGTCCTAAGCGGCTGCATTGCAAAAAGTGTTTTTTGAACAAGTTTTAGTAGTGGTTTTGGATGAACACTAAACAGAAAGACACATTCAAAGGCATGGAACAATGATGATTTTATCACCACTTATTCAGTGAGAAGGTAACTTTTTTGTTTCAAAAAATTTTGTTAGGTGACATAATTTAGAAGAATCAATTGAAACACTGACTAATTGTAGAATTATCAAGTTAATTTCTTCTGCTGTAGGTATATGTAATATTTGTCCTGTAACAGACTGTCATGTTGATTCTGACTTATTTTAAAGAATCACCAAATTACTGACTCCAAGCAGTCTTTTTTGTTTTGTTATGCAAACAGACACACTAAGAAACAGTAATATAACAACAACAAAACACAAGAGCTCAACATACCACATCCATCTTCCCAATATCGAATCCAAGCTCCTTGATAGATATCTCGTACATGTAGGTCAGTATGTCGCCCAGAGGCCTGAGTTTCTGTGGGGTGAGCTGCTTGAGGCCTCCATGGAGCAGTCTCTTGGCTGCCTTGTGGTACACTGTGCCCGGCTTGTTGTATTTCATAGCATTGTTGCACATCAATTTGAAGTCACTCTAGATGTAAATATAACAGGTTACACTCTGCAACATTGTGAAGAAATGTTATCTAAAAAAAATATCAAAACTTACAATAAAACAGTTCAGACTCTTGTACTCATTGTCATCAATCTTCTGCTTGATTGTGGAGAAGTCCATTGGCCGCCTGATTATATTAGAGTAGTTCGGGGCAAAGTTGTCATTGACAGGCCATGCAAAGAACTGGTTCGGATCCCTCTTTTCAAGATTCCGAAGTAACTGCTCTAGGAGACGGGAGAGTGGACGACGTTTTTGACTAGCCTGTAATGAGAGAGACACATTATTAGCAATAAAAATTATTGAAATTGTATGCGAGCTTGTACAATGATCATGAAATAAGTGTGAACATCAACAAGCCTAGAACAGGCAAGGCATATTGTAAGTCTTGGCTGCTACCAGTTTTTGTATGATCTTTTGATAAATATAATAATGAAAATATACCTTTAAATATGAAAGCCATCAGAATGAGAACTATGTACCCACTATGTAAAATTACAAAAAGCACACACAGCATATTTATTGGTCTATGTGAACAAGTTAGTTATTTTTAGCTGCAAGCTGAACCTATAGTCTGCCATTTGCGTAAATGAACACAAATGGTTTGTTATGAGGCAACCATACAATTGCTGCTTGGACTGACTTGTTTACAAGAGCCTTGAAGCACTGGTGGGTAGGTACTACAGGCTACAGAAGCACAACAGCAGAATGTGCACTGCATACCTTGAGTACACAAGTACGGGGCTCTCTATGCGAAGCAGGAGAGTTGGACCCAGGACTCAGATGCCGCCGCAGTTTCTTGGGCAGGCCTTCATCATCGGTCTCATCCTCATCCAACTGCTATGAATAAATGGTTAAGTATTATCTCTACCATTATATACCTAGGTATAAAGTTATTTTGAAAAACAGGGCCGTTAGTACAATCTTTTCGTAAGGATTGGAGGTATAATCACCAAATCTAGTTCACGACGTCTTCTTGTTTTCTTCTTCGGCTTTTCTCGAGGCTCCTTGTAGTCGTCAGTGGAATTTTCCATGTCACTCAGGTCTATTTCTTCTTCTGAAAGAAAGACAGTGTGTTTTACTAGATACCTATGCATAAACAGCGTAGGTAGTGTAAACCAAACACGCTCCCAAACTTATTTTCACTTACTACAACTTAATTTGTCCAACTCTTCCATTGTTTAAAGGAATTGTATGTAAAGCAGGTTATCTATTGTTGATTAAGTAGCGTATATTTAGCACATTTTTAATTCTTAAATAAAAATAATGCAATCAAAAGATGCTATGCTTGCTAGGTCAGCTCAAGCCAAGCCAGCCAGTACAAACAAAAATCGAATTGACTGTCACTTGACATGACTTGACGACGGATTTGAAGCAGTTTATGATATCTGATCGTCATTGCGACAGCCATTGTGCTAGTGTCAAGTTAAATTGATTAAAATAAAGTACCTAGTCTTACTATTAGTCGGCCGTCATTTAGTTTTGTTTCTAAAAAATGGTAGTAGTTTACATATAAAACATGTATAAAACCTACAAAAAACATTTTTGTTAAAATCTGTCAAAAAAAAAAAAAAACTATGTTGCTTCCCAAGTAAGTATAGTTTTTTTTTCGAGGCTATTTTTGGTTTGATTGATTTATTGAATTTGTTTGGCAAAGTACGATAATATTTTATACAGGTAATAAGTAGTATGGCATAGCATCGAAAATCATTCTATATGCTACATATTAGGTATATTAATTTAATAAGTAGGCTAACAGGCTAATTATCACTCGTTATTCGTTAAATACGTACTAGACTTGGCATTGGTAGGTACTTACGGCACTTAGACAGATACTTTGGTAGCCTACCTACCTACTACTACTCTAACAATACCTATAGTTGTAATAGGTACCCTATTAAGATAACATTAGGTATAGATATAGGTAGGTAAAGTTCCTCAGTCCATTTATGTAGGTTCAAACCTACATTAATAAATTATATACCTATAAATAATTACCTTCTAATGGACTTTCCACACAACACAATCTAGTTTTTTTATACTATACAACTAACTGATGGAACAAGCAGATGGTCCACCTGATGTTAAGTAACCATCACTACCCCTATACAATACCCCTATAAGGCCAAAGCCCATGTGATGAGATCAAGCTCTAGAATACTTTGACGTGTGCAAAAGTTTAATAGGTAAGTATCAGGGATGTTGCGAATATTCGCATCCACATCCGCAAATGCGGAGCTTCCTCATAGATTTGGACATCTGCATTTGCATCCGCATCCGCTTCTAATCCATGCGGATGATCATGCGGATGCGGATGTAATACAAATTGCAACAAGAAAGAAATTGGGTGGGGCCAGCGAATGGCGCGAGCCGTTCGCACATGACAATGACCAATGGGAGCGAAGAAATTGGTGACAAGATCCGACGCGTTTGTTGTGGTACATCATTTTGTTTCTTGTAAATTAATCATTACGTTTTGCTTGCGCTGTCTCTAAAGTCTCTATCTTTTGTCGTGTCACTAGTTTGTTTAGAAATAGTGTGGTGAAAGGATTTTAAGTGCGCCTCAAGCACTTGACAAATGTTATAGAACTTTTTAGGTTCTACGACATGCCAGTTTCCTTGTGATGATTTCCTTCACCGTTTGAGAGAACTAGCATTTGAAAGTTTGCGCTGTGGATTACATTGTGGATTATCTTACACATAGATATTTTGAGTGTTGTTGTGATACAGTATTGTGTATCACAACAATTTATACAACAACAACAGTAGTTTTTAACAACAGTATTGTGTGGAAATATAATTGTTTATTGGGATAATGCTCCAATTTTTTTTCTTTTCATTAATAATTACTTTAACATTGTTTTAATTCTTCATTCATATACTTTATTTATACAAGGTGTTCCAATACTTGTGTTTAGAGGTAAAACCTTCAGGGGGCTTATGTACCCATCAATATGAATATTTTTTTCTAAGGAACCAACACTGTAAACGCGAAAAAAAAACAGCTGTTTCATATAAAAGTTCAATACCTACCAGAGGGCTTATTACGAGTTTAGTGCCGATCGTCGATCGTTACGATACACCGAATTTTCAATGAAAATAAATCAACGGCATCTAGCGTATTCTTTGAGAACCTGTTTTTTTTTTCGGTGTATCTTAACGATCGACGATCGGCACTAAACTCGTAATAAGCCCTCTGGCTAAAATGTATGAAACAGCAGTTTTTTTCTTCGTGCTCACAGTGTTGGTTCCTCAGAAAAAGATATTCATATTGATGGGTACTTTAAGCCCCCTGAAGTTTTTAAACACAAGTATTGTAACACCTTGTATGAGATCCGCATCCACATCCGCGTCCGCGGATGTAAAATAAAATAAAAATAGCTTTATTTCCACACAAAATAAAATAAAAAAATAGATCTTAATACTAAATTATCTAAATACTAGTTACTACTTTTATATATTTGTGTATGGACCACCTTCGGCGGTATAAGCCTCCTCCAAGGATCGCCAATCGAATCTATTGCTTTTCTTGTTCATATTCTCCCCGCCACCTTTATAATTTCATAGTTCCATCCTTTCGGTGGTCTTCCTTTTTTCCTTTTTATATTTCGGTGTATCCAGTTTGTGACAATTTGGGACCATCTATTTGGTGCCATTCGTTGTATGTGCCCTGCCCATTTCTACTTTAAGCTCATTATTCTTTTAACTATGTCTTTGGTTCTTGTTTTCCTCCTAATTACCGTGTTTTTGACTCTGTCTCTGATTTTAATGCCTAAAAAACTTCTCTCTATTTATTGATTATTTATTTATTTATTCGGCAAAAATCGGCATCCGCAACATCCCTGGTAAGTATATCGTTTTCGAAATTTCCAAACAAAAATAAAAATAATATTGTCACATCACACATAAATGTTTGTTCTCGGTAGGGATCGAACTCACGGCCTACAATCGCCTATGAGGGCTATCATATAACTTTTCCCCATACAAATTCAACATCTAGCTGGCCACTTTTCTTGGTGCTTTGAGATTTTTAGACGAAGGTGCTCTATGGATAGCAAGTAAAATGATAACGTGAATAGATAAATACATACTACGGCAGGAGTTAGGTAGATCCTACCGACCTACCAGATTCCAGTGCATCCCCAACCTAAGGCAAAGTTCAGCTTGCGTTCTGTACCTATACCTAACTGCCTTCCGTGTGATCGGCTAATTAAATTGGCCAGTGGCGCGCCCGTTAATAGAAAATCGCGTTTAATAAATCGCTGCGTTTCGCTCTTCCTGTTTCTCGCCAGTTGCGAGATGTATTGTTAGATGGGGCTCGAAATCAGTGGCACTAGTGTACTATACATATGTAGATACGAAATTCACTATTTATTCGTGCTAGGACTTTTCTATCTCGTTCGTTCATCATTAAACAAAGTTTAGTTGTGATAGATTCCTGCTGCTAAAAACCCAGCACTAGAGACCGGAAATATGCAAAACACAGAATTTTTATATTTAAAACCCTAAAAAAATTGTACCTTTAAGATACCTAAGTACCTGAGTAAGTACCTACTAATTGATTGAGTGAGCGAAGCGAACGAAAATCTTACAGATAACTTGCGCGTTTTGGCATTTTATGTACCTATGTTATGTATGTATGTTTGTCGGGCCATAACTTTCGAACCGTTGCTCCGATCTCGATTTTGTTACTGGTCAGTCAGTTCCTTTGCTTTTTCTTATATTTTTTCGTAATAAATTAAGACGGTTCTTAATTCTCATAATATGATGACAGTGACCCGTTCTGATGATGGAGCCAAGGTCTGTTCAACGCAACTCTTCAATAAATAAGCCAATAGAGTTGAAACTTGGTTACCATACCAAGTTAGTAGGCGGTAGTCAGAAGCAAGTCCTAATATAATGTTTGGACTTGCCTCTAACTACCACACACTTGCATTTTCGGAGCATTCAGATCACATCACAAGATCTCACTTCGGGGCAAACCTCTAGTTATTTAGATTTAACTCATTGCACCTGTTTTTTATCGGGCTCATGCAGCTTAGCCTTCCTTTGCCTGGTTTTCCTTGAAGATATTTATTCACTTCTGTTTTGCATGATCTTTGAAACAAACTCCTTTTCTTTTGTACTAGTTCTAAGACATCCTAGTTTGTCCTTCTCTGTCCTTCTTTCTTCATTCTCCTCCAAGGCTTTCCCATTTACGGTAGAGTATAAATCAATCATTTATTTCAGTTTAGCCTTGTTATTTTTATCATGAGTTTCACTTCCATGAGTTACTTTTGGGTGGTGCTCTGTCGAGCTAGAGAAGCTACCCTGTCGTGTTCCGATCATCACGCAGTCCTGGAGTAACTGTTGGATATTATTGTGTGAATTAAAGCTATGAGCATTGTGAGATTATGTTTTAGTAGAAACGGCATGTCTTGAGATTGAAATAAACTAATGCTTTTCCTGCACGCTATTGTCTTATAGGTACGGAGTTGTATAAATTATAATCAAAACATACTGCCAAAGTAAGTTTATTGGTCATGTCGAAAAAGCAAAGAAACCTGTTTTTGGTTAGAATAAGGGCAGATCCATCCCCCACTCAACCTCGTCACAAACCTCGAAGTCGAAGTCAAAGTCAAAAGGTATTTATTCAATAAAATCTCAAGGATCACTTTGAAACGTCTTAAAGCTAAGTGACTCTTAGGTGTCAATTCCACGCGACCAAAGCCTAGCTCGTGGTAGGTAAGTTTCATTCAAATTTTTATGTTATATTCGGATGTAGTAGGTACCCCTGACCCGGAACCTCTGAGATATCCTCAAATAATCTTTAATTGGTACTTGGTTAGAAGAGTTCTGAAACATGACCGAAGACTTGGTCTGGATCAAATACTCCATGTTTGGTTGCTGTAGTTTCATACAAAAGACATCAACGCGCTCGTGGTGCAGTGTACCTTAAACTTTAAACAATCATTGTGTTTTGAGTACCTACATACATTTCGTAAAAATGTTATTGCAGCTAGAATAAACTCACATATAGCATGTACCTATTACTTATAAATATTATTTTACTTATAATTGCTTGAAAGGAGCCTCTCTGAGGCGCACTTAAATTCCTTATACCACACTGTGTCTAAAGAAAGTAGTGACACGACAAGAAGAAGAAGAACTTATTTATAAACCCCGCACCGGCTCGAATGAATGATACTATATTTTAGTGTGTCCTTATCTTAAACTATTGTATTCCGTGATGTAGCTTGTAGGTATGTCTGGAACGAAATCTTTCTGCAATTTCTTCTTTTGTAGCATACGTTATTGTAAACGATTATAATATTAAAGGATTTTGGTGAACGTCCTGTTTGAACTTAAGTATTACTGGGTTGGTAGGTATTATGTGTCTTTTATGAGGACTTTAATAAAGTCAAAACAGAAATAACTAACCTAAGGTTTCGTATCCAGCCAACCTCAGGTTAACGTGAGAAAAATAAAGCAATTTACCGCGACATTCTTCACCTCTAGTCCATTCCTCTATGCAACTCTAATCAATGAATTAGTAGGAATGCCGCAGTTACTTAGCGGGTGCAAAGCAAACAATCCTCAATGGACTCTTATCTGAGAAATTCGTAGGCTTCGTCCCAATTAGCACGCGCGATGCGACGCGACGCGCCACACTATAATGTGATAGTGACGTGACGTATACGCGATGCCGGGCGATAGGATCCTGTAGGATAGTGCGGGCTAGCCGGCAGATGAGGAAACGTTTCTTCCCGTTCAGGATGTTGCATTTAAACATGAGCGTAAGTTAATAATTTATTTAGATTGTGAATCTAGGTATACCTATAAAAATATATTAAAAAAAAACAAACTCAGTTTATAAATAAACAAAGAAAAGAAAAGAAAATACCTACTTATATTTGTCACAAAAAGTGATGTAAATTAAAAATAAAGTTACCTACACAAAAATTTTATGAGGCTTTCTTTATGAATATGCAAACTTTTTGGTATTAAATTCACAAAAAACATTGCTGAAACTGAAACATTTTTCAGTATTTTTATCGAAAAGACACGGAGAAGAGGTTGGGGCGATTCTCGAGTGGAGACTACACAAGGCAGAGCAGAGCGTAACGGCCTTCCGTAAGATGGAAAGACGACTTAGTAAAGGTTGCGTAAAGCCAGAACGATGGCTCTGGAGTTCTATGGTAGAGGAAAAGCAGTGGACATCTGAAATTATGATGATTTTACTAAACCCTATTTACACTATCCGTAACGCTATCCGTCAATAAAAAACATACCAGCCCTTGTTTTTTTAAAGTCTAAAGTAGAGACGGAAATATACCTGACAGATAGACTAAGACATGGTGAAATAAGCACTTAGTAACACTACAAAAACCATAAACACTACTTTTGCAAAATAATTATTGTGTCATCCACTATCCTAAACAATAAAATGATGAGAATTGACAGCACAGCACTGCCTTCTTCAATTTTATCTTAATTAAATAAATAAATTATAAAGCCCGGGCATACATTAAAAGCAAAGATAAGATTGTAACAGCTAGTGGCTACTTAGTTTTGCAACCACTGACGCAATGTAACCCAAAATGTGCGATTTGAACAGTTTTGTTCCACAAATCGTATTGTGAAAGTCTTAATTAATTTTATTGGTGTGAGAACGCGATCCCGCTATCACAGTTTTGTTGTATCATTTTGTTTCACATTACGTAGAGGATTCGTTTTACAACATGGCTGTAAATTTTAATAATTATTTTGATCTTGTCATTGGGTATATTAAAGAGGGCTGGTTTTGCTACTGGATAAAGTTAGTTATGTAATTCTAATAATATATAAATGTAAAAATAACGATGTTTGGATGTTTGTGGCTCAATCACGTCCTAACCAAGTCAAAGTCAAAAGGTATTTATTCAATAAAATCACAAGGATCGCTTTGAATCGTCTTAAAGCTAGGTAACTCTAGGTGCTTAAACTTAGAACAAATATATAATAGTCTTATTATCCCAATAAAATACCGGGATTGGGGGAGACAATTAGAACGAACCCATTATAAGGAAAACGCTTTCAATATGAATGTTAGTAATAACTACGCGAGCGAAGCCGTAGGCGTCAGCTAGTAAAAATATATCTGCGAGCTATTTTTAATATTATTGCCTTGGCCTTTTATGCGAACTTGCTAGAAGTTAGGTATTATGGTGATGGTGTAACTGATGAATATTACAAATTTCATGATGCGTCACCATGATCTAGAATTACTCGTTTAAAGTTTATTCTAAGCGGACCTGTTTTGAATAATATTAAATTTCACTTAATTTTTACAACTTTTTTAATGTTTACACAAATAACATTTGCAATAGAAAAGAATAATTTGCTATACCCTAAGCAGGGTCTAACCTAACTACTAAGTAGGTTTTTTTTTTTTTTTTTTATACAACCAGCTCATGGAACAAGCAGATGGCCCACCTGATGTTAAGTGGTAACCATCACCTTTGTTATAGGTTGCAATGCCTCGCAAGTCACTGACGATAGGAAGTCACTACGATGCACTGTCCTGCGTGTTCAGCATACGGATGTTAAGCCTCATGTCCCTTTAATTTGAGAGGCAATCATTCAATCATTCCCTTCAAACCGAAATATAGCAACGCTGCTTGGCTGCAGAAATAGGCATCGTGGTATTACTTTCCCGGACAAACCCTTCACAAAGAGCTCTACTACTCATGTACCTATGTACCTAAACCAAAACATTTATTTATTTTATTTTTATTTTAACAATTTTGGGAAAACTTACAGCTAGGTCGGTATACATTAGGTATATATTAAATACATGCAGCGTACAAAGATGCTACACATATACTGATGGCCAATTACAAGTTTCCGCAGATATATAAAAAGAAGTAGGTATGAAAACAGTAACAGTAGACGACGGAACACATACATCTATAAATTAAGTAGGTAGTAAGTAAAGGTTCATGTATGAAAAAAGTTGTCACAAAGTAAGCGTTTAAGCTTACTCGTACTTGTATTAAATAGGTCTACATCAATGTTTGCTTTAGCCAAAGAGTTAAACGAGCAGCTTGCTCTGATCAGAAATGTATTTTGCCTATAATTTGTCCTAACTAGAGGAACATAAAGAACGTTAGGTTTTCTCAATGCAGCCGTGCTAGTGCGTAATCCTAAATGCTCAAGAAGATCCGGGCAATCGACGTTACCATTAGCAATGTTGAGTAGATACGCCAAATCGCTAATTTCCCTACGTTTGGAAAGGGGAAGAAAATGAAATTTACGACATCTTGTAATATAATCCGGCAAGAAGATTTTAGCTCGATATTGTAGGTATCGTAGAAATCTTTTTTGAATGGATTCTAGTCGCGATGAATAAACCAAGTAGCAAGGATTCCATACCTGTGAGGCGTACTCCAGGTGACTACGTACGTATGCACAGTAAAGGATTTTGAATGTTTTGATACTTGCGAATTCCGATGACATTCTAAACACGAAACCAAGTGCACGAGATGCCTTCTTAACTATATTGTTAACATGTTCGTCAAATAACAACTTAGAATCAAATGTTACACCTAAATCTTTAATTTTGTCTACTCTAGTTAGAGGTGAGTCATAGAATGAATAGTTATAAATCAGCTTTGTTGTTCTACGTGTAAAAGAGCATACGTAACACTTGGATACATTTAGATCTAATTTGTTGAGTGTGCAATAGTTTTGGAACCTGCTAAGGTCGTCCTGAAGACAATGAGCGTCACTAGGTGAATTTATAGGAAGAAGAATTTTCATGTCGTCTGCGTATAGAAGAATTTTGGAGTGAATAAAGCAGGAGGATATATCATTTATAAAAATCGTAAAAAGCAATGGTCCTAATAAGGATCCTTGAGGGACACCAGATGGGATGTTCATGGGCAACGAAGAGTAGCCACTTAGAACGACAGTTTGGCACCGATTGCGAACGTAAGATGAGAACCACCTAAACAGATTGCCCCTAATACCTATTCTTTGAAGCTTCTCAAGAAGAGCTAAGTGGTCAATGCGGTCAAAACATTTGGAATAGTCTGTGTATATAACGTCTACTTGCGAGGGTTCAGACATAAATTGTGTTAAAAACTCAGTACATAGTAAAAGATTGGAAGTGGTTGACCTTCCTCTAAGGAACCCGTGCTGTTGAGGTGAAATATTTTGTTTAAGAGCGGAATACAGTTGAGCGTAAACGATCTTCTCTAGAACCTTAGCAAATAAACATAATTTTGATATTGGTCTGTAGTTCTCTACCTTGTTTTTGGGACCTTTTTTATGTATGGGGGTTATTAGAGCAGCCTTCCAAATATTAGGAACAGTGCCTTCAGTGAGCGAGCGGCGATATAAAAGCGAAAGGGGTATAACTAGACTTTCGGCACATTTTACTATTAATATAGCCGGGATATTGTCCGGTCCAGCCGACTTAGTTAGGTCCAAAGACTTAAATAGCTTGAGTACATTCACCTCCAGTACTTCGATCATACTAATATCAGTGGAAGAGGCAAAGTCGGGTGGACAGGCCGATGCGGGTTGAACAACAGTTTGAGGATCGTTGAGGAAGGTAGAATGAAAATACTCGCCGAAAAAGTTACAGATCTCGTCCCCTTGGTCTGACGAGCGATCACCGTACTCAAGAACGGAGGGATAGGTATTAGAGTGATTTTTGGTCTTTACATACGACCAAAAAGCACGGGGATTCTCCCTAATAGAAGTTTCAATATTTGTAATGTAGGTATTGTACCTGTCTTTCTCCAAGACCCGCGCTCTTTCTCTTAGCAAAACAAATGAGTCACGGTCATAAGAGTTACCATAGGTTTTATATTTATAATGATATTTTGCTTTTTCGCGAAGTAATTTAATTAGAGGTCGATTGTACCATAATGGATATTTACGGGTAGGGGTTACTAGTTTAGATGTTATATAGATATCACGCTGGGTATAGATAGTGTTGTATAAGAAAGAAACTGCATCTTCAATAGTCCTACTACCAAGCTCATAATGCCAATTGATAGCGTTAAGGTTAGAACAAATAGATTCAAAGTCCCCATTATGATACGAGTACCTAGTGTAAGAACGTGGCTTTATGGTATGCAGCTGAACAAACTCTGCAGAAGTTACAAGCGACCGGTGGTGAGGATCCTCCTGGACGAGAGGGCACTCACAAGATTTCACTGTTACATCACTATTTGAGAAAATTAAGTCCAATAGACGGCCATGGCTATTATTACAAAAGGAATTATATTGCAAGAGATTGCACGTATTTAGGCTGTCTATTAAATCCAACTGATGCGAACCTTGAAGATTACTCGGAGATAATGAGATCCCGTCATTATCTATGGACCATGTCACAAAGGGCATATTGAAATCACCAAACACAATCATTTTGTCTAATGGGTTATCCAACGATATCTTTGTTAAGCTATTTGCAAAGTTTGTTAACTGCACAGACATCGAATTACCCAAGTTTTCATTACAAATATATACTACCCCAATATGTAGTTTGTAGGTAGATCTAGGATTGCGGTTTACCAGTGTAAGGGTAACCCATAAATCCTCAGCGGTAGAAGACCACCCGTGCCGGTGCTCAGCCATGAGTTCCCGGCGAACAGCTATCATAACACCGCCCCCCTTAACCTGATCAGTTAACTCATAATTACGGTCGCGTCTCCAAACCATGTATCGATCGTCAAATAACTCGTCATTATAAACACTATCATTTAACCACGTCTCCGTGATACAAATAACATCATAAGAGCTTAATGCGATGTTTCTTAGAAAAGTTGCAGTTTTTGTGCGTAGGCCACGAACATTTTGGTAATAAATGCTAATCGGAAGGAATTTTAAAGCATACGTTTGTTAGCGTGTGAATAGATGCAAAAAACTGCAAAGTTTTGTATAGGTTTGTAAAATGGGCATTACTAAATTTAAGCACGGTGATATTATTGGATGTAAATAGTAACAAAGAGGCAATAACGCAAAATGTACAATAAATAATAGCTAGCTGACTTACTGATGAGGGTAGCGATAGACAGGCAAACAGATGACGCATAGTAGGAGCATTGAGTGAACCAGAACATAAGTTAAATAATGAGTCAGCGCTCGCCAACTCTTGGGTGCATTTTAACAAGCAAGCAAAATAAAGTAATTTAGTAAATCGAAGTAAGCACATGACACTGTTTATTAGAGTTTTTTTAAGTCGGACTCCGATCTGATCGCAATCACAGGCGACGTTGGGTTTTTTCGTACAAAGATCCTGCATCCTTTTACCCACGTGAATGCGAACCCCCGGTCCTTCGCCTGGGTCTTGGTTTTGTTGAGCAGGATCTTGTTATCCAATGTCAGGTGGTCATTGACAAATACCTGGTTGATGCCCTGTAGCCCCAGATCAGCAGCGGTCGTGGTACACTTCTTAGCTGCAGCAACGAAGTTGTCCTTGATGTACCTGCTGTGCACGGCTATAATAATTGTTTTATTAAGCTTATCGTTGCGCATCGGTACCCGGGCAATGTAGTTAATTTGTTCCATTGGTAACGGACATTTAACATGAGACCCGATCTTGGAGATTATGTCAAACAGGTTCTCGGAGTTTGAGACTGGGACGCCTTTAACTTCAATGTTGTTAAGGCGTGACCTTTGCTCATTGTCTTTGAGCTGCCCCTCCAAGTTCTGCACACGTAACTGCAAGTACTCCACCTCATTCTTTGTTTTCTGCAAGGCCTGGATGTCCTTTTCCATCTCAGTTATCCTATCTGACAACGCCTCGATTTTGTGGTCAACAAAATTGATTGAAGACTTGATGTCCGCAAGCTCCGGCTTAATTGACTTGAGTTCGGATAGTTCAGCTTTGATAGTCTGAATACTCGCATCAAGTCCCGGGAGCACCGCGACCTGGAGTGAAAGACGTTTAAGTTCTGCAAGCAAAGTATCCATGTCGGCTGGAGCAGGTGACTTTGACAGGGCAGGATGAGGACTCGCTGATCTAGCGTTCTTACAAGCGGAACATTTCCATGTCGTTTTCCTCTCTCCTAACCGACGGTATCCCGTTTCGGTGACTCCGGCGCAGGCGAAGTCAAAATGTCCCTGGCAAATGGAACAAAGGGCACCATCCCTGAACTCCACATCGCAACTTTTGCATTTGAACATAGTAAGGACACAACGATACAAAATGCGGACCAAATGTTGGGAACCTCTGGCGTAGGCGAGAGCGCGAAACTGGTTCTAGCTAGCGTGCGTACTGTCCGCCGTCAACGGACTGACTGAGTAAGCATTAAATTACATGAGTCATTCAATTACATGAGTAAGCAATAAATGTATTGAGTGTTTAATCTGATCCAGCTTCTGAAACGCAATATGAACTAGTTTTGGAGGCTATCAATTATTTTGTATTTATTATTTCGCTCATTCGGAAGAATATTGACGAAACTACAATACTTACATATTTTGCAATTTACAGTGTAGGGTTTTAAAGTTTTTTTAATTTCTGTTTTCCATTTATGACTTGTTTAAGACATTGCTGCGTTATTTTTAACTAAAAATAAGACTAAAGTATCATAGTATTATTTTCAGTTTATATCAATCAGATACAACATCAAGTCATGGAATATTTAAAAAAAACTGGTTGGTAGGTTACAGTTGCGTCATTATTCCTCCAGGAAACAGTTTGCCAAAAATGCCAAGTCCGACTTTTTTGCTCCAGAATATTTGTAATTTTGTATAATGTGGCAGTGACGTCAACGCCACCGCCACCTAGCCAAATCGGAGATACAATTTCGTCGATTTTCTCCGAAGGTAATCAACCTCAACACAACTTTTGACAACACAATTCAATTTTGATAAAAAGTGTAAATTCGTCGTTATTGATACTAAATGAGCGATTTGTATGAACTAAGTGTAGGTAATTAAGCGATATTACCTTAAAAGTAGTTTAAAGTTATTGTATAGATCTAGGTATGCTAATAAAGTGATTATAATAAGTATCAAAACAGCGATAGAAGAAGTCGTTAAATGTGTAGTTTTTGTCGAAGTCTGCGTGCCATGAAACATTCTAATATATTTAAATAAAAATTTCTCGAACGTTTGCCGAAATATAAAAGCATATGTGGCAATTTATTTATGTAGATTTTTGATTGTCTATGTCTATGTTGATGGTAATAACATATAATAGGTATGTGACAACCTATATATATATGTTATTACCATCATCGTTTAACACAGGTTTATGCAAATAAATTATTTTTAACTAAAAACAATTATCTACACATGCTGATGGACGGAGTGCAGTACACCGTAGGGCACGTTCCTAATGAGCGTGCCTTATGAGGCAATGCTTTGTTATAGGTGATGGTTACCACTTAACATCAGGAGGACCATCGGCTTGTTCCATCAGAAAGTTGTATAAAAAAAACTTTTGCGAAACATTTGATGACTGTCACTAGTCTGCCATGAAGATACCTAGGTACCTACTTAGGTATGCTAAAGAGTGGACGATTAACCAAAATAGCATCAAATGAACTGTCATCGATGAAAGTCTCCCCCCTATGCATTCCTCCAGGAGCCGCCTGGAGCATTCCCCAGGCATAGCTGCTCCATTCTCAAGTACTTTAATTTCGTCGTTTACTAGCAGGGGAGATTATCTCCCCTTTGTTCCAGCCCTTCATAAACTTAATTGTGTTAGCGCGGAGTTATGAAGAAAAAACCTATAGAACGGAATGTTCGGAATGTTTTTGTAGTGGAATGCTTGGTGCATGCCATGCCATGGAAATTAGAATTACTTTCAACTTGCTGTAAATCTGGCTCTAAATGATAGAACATCTAGTAAGTACCTACCTACACTTAATAACATAATGAATGTTTTTGTAAGCAAATATGTTATGTATGAATTAAAAATGAAACATATTAACTTAAAAACTCACATGACAGACGACATGACAGACATGACGGCCGCTTATGATAAATATTGGTAATTTTAACCATTATCCTTTGTTTCCTACCTACATCCAATGTAAAAAGAGAAGTAGATAATTATACTAGAAGATAATATAAAGAAGTAAGTAATACGCACTAGGTTCGATATCTAGTTGATGTAACAAATAACATCGAACAGGTTTGAATACATTTAAATAATCAGGATTACAAGATTGTTACAGAACCTATTACGGTTTACGACGATAACCCATTATGCGTTGATGAAGTACCTACTCTACCTACCTCCTACTTACGTTCTTTATCAAGATGTTATTATTGTATTGAATTCTTGTCAAATTGGTATAACAATGCAGGTGGGTAGAGCAATACACAGTTTTTATAAAAAATATTTTAGTGATTCTTTTACCAATGGAATTCTCTGAATCCCGAGAGAGATGTCAATAAATACCATATTGCAATTTCCATAATGATCCAAAATATTCATATAACTATGATAAATAGTTTGAAACCTTTTATCATATTATATGTATGTTTTGGTAAAATAATTAATAATGAACTGTATTAAAGAGCCCTTATCCAAACGGTGGCTAGACTGAGAAGTATCTTCTTATTAAATTATTAATCATACAATATTTTACCCTTATTTCCAATATTTTTTGTGAAGATTACTCTACCTACTTATCTTCATATTCAAATTTCTAATACTACTAAATTTTCCAATCGGACCAGATTGGAAGACAAGTTACCAAGCCGTAAGAATCTTGAGCTGCTTGTCCTTGTCCGTGGAATGACGCCTTGACAGCAATCCTGTAATCCTTGTGATTTTAGTTTTTGTTCAATAACTTCTTTCATAAATACAACTTTTAGCACTTTGGTCAGACGGTACCTTACCTTTAAAAGCTACAGCTCTACATGAACATGGATCTAGGTGTTGTTTAGGTTGTCATTGACCTCAGCCGGCAGTTCCTTATAGGGCCCGATCTCTGTCCGTTTGCCGTGGGTGTCATTTAAATTTTTCAATTAAATTTGTGTAGGGTTGCTGCTAAGTCCATTCATTTAGTAGTGAGAGCTTTAAGTTTAAGTGTAGGATTCGTGATGCAAGTGTCATAGGCTACCATTGCAGTAACTAAAACGCCCACAGCTGCACATAGGCCTCTCTCGTACTTCAAAGACGAACGAGTTAGTCTTATCCATCCATTGACATCCCGCGACCTTGAAACATCCAATGTGGATGGGGAGGCGTCATACTTCTGGATAATTTCTGGTTTGTAGTCGCCATTCATAAAATGCAAATATAATCTAAAAATCAAACTATTGCTATTATTACTGCCCAAGTGTTAAAAAAAGTGAGCACGGTTTCAAAATGAAATGTTTTGACGTACCTAGCACTGACTACTATTGATAAGTTAGCCATTTTCCAAATTTTAGGGGATGTCTGCTACGCATTGGAATAAAAAAAAGCGAGTCTACTTTTTTCTTAGTAACTTTGATCTTATATTTAACTAGTGGCTTCCCGCGGCTTCGCACGCGTTGAAGTGGTGAACCGTGATTGAACCACAAACATCCAAACATCGTAACTTTCGCATTGATTTGTATATTATTAGGGTAGGATTTTAAATACCTACGTAGGTATAAGGGATACCTATAGGCGTACATTACCTATATTAGGTAGGTAGGTATAGGTACTGAGTTTAGCACAAACATGACAAATACAACAAAGACAACCTTACACGGAAAATATGTACTTATTTGTACTTAGTTTCTACCCCAAAAGCAAACGAAACGAAACAGCTTCACGACATTGATCCACAGGCACGGTAGGTAGGTACCCTCAGATCTCTTCGTACCAACTCAGGATTCCCGTTTTTAGAACATTGACGCCTCGTTGTATTCTTTTTACTCGAGCGCAACGAAGGAGGGTAACGTCTTTATGTTATTTATCCACAGAACACATTTTCTTTTAGTTTGAAGTTAATTACACAGTTACAGTTAAAAATCTCCCATACAAACCTTGAAACTTTGCAGGGGTAGTTTTAAAATATTGAAAACGTGATTTTAAATTATTTATTGTGGAGTATATTTACTTCAAGTTTGAAATCAATCGCACTATGCGTTAAAAAACTCCCATACAAACTTTGACATCCCTTTGCACGCTTATTATGGGTAGTTTTAAAAAATTAAAAAAGCCTTTCCTATTTTTTTGCCTAAAAGTTCATATACTCCATGTTTCAAGTTTGTAGGTTCAAGGTATACTATTTTTCATGCAAACGTTTTCAACCCTTTTACACCCCTTGGGGTTGAATTTCCAAAACCCCCTTCTTAGTACACCTCTACGTCATAAGACCTATGTACTCTTCAAATTTCAAGTCTCTAGGACCATCGGTCAAAAAACTCCCATACAAACTTTTACATCCCTTTGCACACTTATTAAGGGTAGTTTAAAAAAACTAATAACGGTTTCCTATTTTTTTGCTTTGAAGTATATGTACTCCAAGTTTCAAGTTTGTAGGTTCAAGAAATACAATTTTTCATACAAACGCTTTCATCCCTTTTTACACCCTTAGGGGTTGAATTTCCAAAAACCCTTTCTTAGTACACCTCTACGTCATAAGACCTATGTACTCTTCAAATTTCAAGTCTCTAGGACCATCGGTCAAAAAACTCCCTTACAAACTTTTACATCCCTTTGCACATTTATTAAGGGTAGTTTTACAAAACTAAAAATGCCTTTCCTATTTTTTTGCTTTGAAGTATATGTACTCCAAGTTTCAAGTTTGTAGGTTCAAGGAATAAAATTTTTCATACAAACGCTTTCATCCCTTTTTACACCCTTAGGGGTTGAATTTTCAAAAACCCCTTCTTATTACACCTCTATGTCATAAGACCTATGTACTCTTCAAATTTCAAGTCTCTAGGACCATCGGTCAAAAAACTCCCTTAAAAACTTTTACATCCCTTTGCACATTTATTAAGGGTAGTTTTAAAAAACTAAAAATGCCTTTCCTATTTTTTTGCTTTGAGGTATATGTTCTCCAAGTTTCAAGTTTGTAGGTTCAAGGAATACTATTTTTCATACAAACGTTTTCATCCCTTTTTACACCCTTAAGGGTTGAATTTCCAAAAATCCCTTCTTAGTGCACCTCTACGCCATAAGAGCTATGTACTCCTCAAATTTCAAGTCTCTAGGACCAGCGGTTTAGGCTGTGCGTTGTCTATATGTCAGTCAGTCAGTCAGTCAGTCAGTCAGTCAGGACTTTGAGTCTTATAGTATTAGAGAAGAGATTGATTTTTCAACAGCTGATGGGTTCTCGATAGTGGTAGCCCTGACTCGGTGTTCGACCACACATGAGAACAATATAATGACGTAATCACGGTGTGAGTGGAACTTCTGTCGGGTTCGATCGGCACATTTGACTTCGACAAGATCTTCTATTAAGATTTCAAGGTCACTGTGAGATAGTTTAAGGGTGACAAAAGCACGTGCCTTAGTCCAGTTGGTTTTCGTGACAGAAGGACAGGATTTATGTCACAAATAATCGTAGATGCTGATGCAGCTAGGGTTTGTCTCTAAATTATTTGATACCAATCGTCCAAACGATTGACGCTGACTGCCAAAATGTGGTTCATGTGAATCCAACAACGAGCAGTTTGCATTTGTGGTGAGGTCCAGCGTGCATAAGCACTTTGAATTTACGACTTGCAATGCATGCTACAACTTAAATCGGACATCCCACTCGCATCCTCAAGACTACAATAATTCCCATATCTCTAGGAAAATGATGAGCAATGATGACTCAGGAGACCTGAGAATATTTAACTGCAAAGCTGAATTGTATGACATAATATACAGGGACGCCCACGCCCAGACCTAAATGATTATCATTGGTATATGAAGTTGTTGCATTACGTGGTAACCACCTCTGATAGTGTGCATAAACTGCCAGCTTTATTGGACCGAAGCTTCCTTGTTTGGTCGGCTAGTCTAGCCAGGGTCTACAATATTTGCTTGTTGACAAAATGTTATTATTCTACATTAACATAAACCTGTGTGAAATACACCAGAATTTTCTCAAAGATTTTCTCTCTAATGTTGTTTTGCAAATAAATAGTCCACATCCATATGTTAGAAATGTGAATGTGGTCTCACACAGTCTGAATAATTTGATAAATTATTAGAGACGAATGTAATTTATGATTTTAATTTTTAATGGAATATTTTTCTTTTGGTAAGCTTGGCAAAGGTTTCCCAAAATCCATCCATTCATTTATATCCTTGGCAGTGTCTCACCAGTCCTTTTCGATACCTAAGGGTATACCATAACTTTTAATACTAGAATCGTAAGTAGCAAGAACACAGTAGCTTTGCAAACTTTACATAAATCCTAGGTGTTAATTATGCAAAACCCAGCCATTGAATTGAACTAACATGCCAAATGAATGCAAACCAAGATTTCTCTAACGATCAACAAAGTAATTTGCAAACAGAATACAGGATCCGGAGATATTAGCATCACATCAGGCATTCAGACCACGCGTGGCCTTGGCTGGGCTGAATGCTGATGCTAGAATCCTGGTGGCATGGAGCAGGGCGACTAGAAACTGTGTGAAAGAGAAATTTGTGAAGTAATTCCAAGGAAAGTGCATATTCTTAGCAGCTATAAATTATACTTGAAGGTAGATAGGATTAATAGACTCATTTGCATATTTTATTCTCTTACTCTCTCAAGTTAGATTAAATTTTATATTCGTCAGTTGTCTTCTTACCTGACTGCTGAGGGATATTATAGTAATGTACCTACCTAACTAATAGGGAAACCAGAAAAAAATATAAGGTGGGACATAAGTTGAGCTAAGGCCCGCTGAATTTATTCATGTGACATAAAATAAAAAAAAACACTCAAGAAGCAAAAACGCGTAAACAAAAAGATTTTAAAGTAGTAGTCTCAACCCATTAGGTACTTAGTTTAATAATTTAATAAATAAAGCTCAAACTCAAAAAATTGCGAGGACCTAGTGATGTCGGGAGATGACGTAATTTATAAAAGTTTTTAGCTATCGGGTACATACACTTGCGACCACCCGTGGCATCGCTCGCGTGGAAGATATAAATGTGAATGATATGAACAATATTCAAAAACGTTGAAATATGCTAGCGATAAGTTATTTGACGGTTATCAGCGTCTTAAAGCATTTCCAATTTTAAAGTCGTACCTTTTTTTCTAATTCGTTCCTGTAATTTTTTGGGATAAATAGTAGTCTATGGTAATCCAGGTTACGTTTCATCCCAATCTGTTCAATGGTTAGGGCGTGAACTACAGACATCCAAACATCTATTGCGTTTATAAAAAGAATAATTAAGTATTTCAGACGAAACCTAGCGAGAATGTACATACGGATACAAATCAAGCTACACAAAGCCAAAGAAACATGACACTTACTACAGTGACATAAAAGCGTGCAGTGCAGCCTAATGCGTGTCCGTGTGTCGCTTGTATCTGGGGAAAATGAGTGCAATTTGACAGATCGCAACAAAGTACAAGGAGGTACAAGTACCTATATATACGCGAAGCTGCATCTAGTGAAAGGCCGCAGCATCACCTTGGTAGGTACCTTCTGGTCCTGCCATAACCTGCGGAGGCTGGCGCGGGTCGGGTCCACTTTCCCTGCGCCATGCCAAGCCATTGCGATACCATCTCCGGCCCCATTGATGACCACCGCGTCTTGCCAAACATATAACCGGCTGTATAAAATTACAAGTTATTCAATATTCACAGCCGTTACAGCTCAGTTGGTAGTAGCTTTGTCTTCTGCGCTGTAGGACGTGGGTTCGATTCGTACCTAAATCTAATACCTTGGTACACGTGTAATATAATAATCAACCCGTCTCACTTTGTTGCTAAAATGAGTTTTTAGTAATAGAGAAAATCACAACTAAACTCTAATCACAAAACATCCAGAATCTAGGCACAAGCAAACAGTTGAGCTTATCTGCAGACCGTTGCAAAACCAAAAAGTATTGAGTTTTGTTTTTCAATTTTGGTTTTCAGCATTGCGAATCGCATTTATGAATTCTCATGAAACCATAGATTTTTCATGTTTAAAAAATAACTGACTTGAGCGACTGATCCATAACATCGACTTATAAGCGACCCTAAGACACTTACAATACAAAAGTAGTTTTGTAAAAAAATAAGCTTTCATAAAAAGATTACTTTTGTAGTTTTTGAATTAAAAAATTATTTAACGTACGGATGTTGGATCTCACTTCGCCTTGATGATACTCATCACAGAAACAAACTACAATTATTGAGTTACATAGGTAAATACATATCCCTAAAGCTTCCATAGCTACATATGTATTATTCAATTTTATAAAACTTTCTCCTAGATTTGGCTTTAAGGTAAAGCCCTAAAAAAACTTTGCTATCTTGTTTGCGAAAAGTGCTGAGTTGTCGTCCTAAATTTATTATTCCACCATACTCTAAACATGATTTTGAATTTAAGAACTCAACTACAGATAAACCGCATCTCTGGTGTTATTTCCTGAAAAAAAAAAAAGCTCCAGCGCATACGCACTATTTCGAGTTTCAACACAAGATGAGCGTAAACCTCTGCTACCGAGCGAATTAGCCGCTTTCGAGAGGCGCGCGCACTCGCCGCGACATAACGGCATGAGAGAGCGGCGCGTGCGCACGTATCGCCACCTCACGTTGGATCCCGCGAGTGACAGTGCTCCTGAACCTACTGTGACCGTGTTGTGTATTCGTTCCTGAAACCTGTGATTGAGACCTCCACCTGTAAGTCTCACCTGTAAACCTTATTTCGATAGTTGAAAGCTTGAGTAAGTTTGTTGGTGTTGTTGGAAAATGGAAACGTAGTTTTCTAGGTCTGCGGCTAGAACGGGATGCTGAGTTTGTTATGAAAGTTTACCCGTGTGTTTTGGAAATTACGAGTCTTATTATGGATCGTACCTACTTTGTTTTTTAAATTTTAGGAACACATCTGACAATAGCAAGAACATCGTATTTTTTGATAGTGTTTTGTTGATAAGCTACAAAATCTATGTTACCTATTGTGAAATTAGATTCTGATGATGAAAAAACTATGTCTGAAATAAAACTTAGTGATTATAATTATATGTATTACGGTATATTATATTTTTATCTCGCATCTTAGGTAGGTAGGTATATAAGAATCGAGTGCGGCCGTTTTGACTTAAACAAACCTAAAGTTTATTTAAAAAAAGTTCAGTATCATTTTGTAATCGTAAATTTTGTCCTGAATGGTGATATTTTATGTACCTACATGTAGGTAGCTACTACGCTAAACAAGCAATTATTTTATATTATCTACCGAACTAGAGTAGAATAATAAATAATTGAACGCCAGGCGTTCTAAAGCCATTGTAAAAGTTGCCCTCAATAAAACACAACAATAGGTAGAGAGATACAATTTTACTATAATAGGTTGTAGTAGTGACTCCTAGACGATCTGTGGTTAATTCTGCTAATACTGCCTAGACTACATTTATTAATAAATTGCCCAACGCGCAAATAAATGAATAAAGTCTTGACTCTTCGTAGATTTGTAATTAAGAAGACGAGTGACACCGTTGTCTAATATTTCGCTACATTTAGCGGATTCTGAATATGGATGAGAGATTGCTGGCGGCATTTATAACTTCCGTGTTAGGTAGGTATAAGGAAAGTAAAACTATAATAAAGCTATCAAGTGATTGTGGAGGCCTGAAGGCGACCTAGGTCCCGAGCCAATGTGCTCCATCACTGAAGTGGACCACTGGCTAAACCATAGATAAATAATCTTACCTAAATACCTAACCGTGGGCCTAATCGATCTTTATTGAAAAACGAAACAAGTTTGTAATTAACTCATCGCAAACACTCTCTACAAGACTATTAACAAACCATAAAAACTGTAATTACCGCAAACGTTAATTTGCAAAACGTTGCTCTTACTTTTGTTAGAAACTCAATTTTTGGCAACGAAAGTCGCTTGATTTTCTCCCTAAGGCGTCTAACACACGACACCGCCTACCGAAGCGGAGGACTGTTTAGCCGATTGTTACAAGTATTTGCAGGGCTCTAAAACTCCTGCTTTAAAACTAAATCCTTCTTCCTAATATATAAATTGCGAAAGTTACGATGTTTATTTATAAGGATGACTGTAGCTCAATAACGACCAATTTGGATGAAACTTGGAACAAAATTAGTTTGTAACCTGGATTAACATTATAGGCTACTTTTGATTGTGAAGAATGTACAGACACAAAGTAAAAGTTAAAAAGTAAAAAGGTATTTATTTATTCAATTGAATCATAAAGATTACAAAAAAAAAAATTTACTTAACTTTAAAAACATTTTAAAGTTAAGTGAATTATAGGTGCCAGTTTCACGCGAGGACCAAGGCGTAAGTTTCCTGTTCTTCTAGGCTTTGGTCGCGAGGAACTGGCGGTAGATTCACCTAGTATACAAGGTGTTCCATAAGTTGTGTATAAAAACTTCAGGGGGCTAAAGTACCCATCAATATGAACAACTTTTTCTAAGGAACCAACACTGTGAACGCGAAAAAAAAAACAGCTGTTTCATACAAAAGTTCAATACCTACCAGGCTAAAATGTATGAAACAGCTGTTTTTTTTTTCGCGTTCACAGTGTTGGTTCCTTAGAAAAAGTTGTTCATATTGATGGGTACTTTAGCCCCCTGAAGTTTTTATACACAACTTATGGAACACCTTGTATAAGACATTTCAAAGTGTTCCTTGTGTAATGAATAAGGACCGTTTTGATTTAACTTTTAGGAATATTAAAAAACCCAAAAAAAAGGAAACCGTCTCAAAATATTGATGTTAATCACCGGTACCACGCGATCGTAGCCGCGGGCGGATGCTAGTAAGTAGTATAACAATACAATTTTGGCTAGTGTTTATCTTGCTTGTAATTTGTACTGTGACACCTGCGCACACGCACTAAGCTAACTAGGTCCAAGCTGTTTAGTAGTGACGTCAAGACGTGTGGCGTGCCACTATCGAACCTAAATCTGACGAATTCAGTATTATCGTGGCACTTCACATCGATATTCGCCTAAATTTTTACCTCAAAATGTACGATTGATGTACGACACCACCCCTTACCGCATACAAAGCCATTTATGGCTTTCAAAGTTTATTTTACAGTTCACCTATACCAAATATCAAAAAAATATATATTGTTTCGAATTAAGGGGCTGACAACTAAACAAACAACTTCTCGCTCGCACGTTTCGACATGTTGAAAGATATAAAATCACTAAACTCATATTCGAAAAATCGCAATCAACCATTTTGTGTGCAATCACATTGCACACAGTTAAGTAAAAAGTATTCCTACTTCAAAGTTTGCTTATGTACGAAAACTAGTAAAGCAAACTTTTGAGTAGGAAAACATGTATCGATCAAACGCTTAGTTAGTTTTTTGAGTTGTGTGGAATGGACACATATTTGTATGTTTATTTATAAGATACTCGTAGTTATAGCAACCGGAGCATTCGTTGCTCTCAGCCGTTTCGGCTGTTTATAGTTATTTTATTTGATAGGCGTTTAGCGGAATCACAATAAACTTAACATAAAGCATAGCTTTCTTCCATGGAATCCGATTAGATATGCGAATAGATAGGGAATGCTGGTAGGCATTTTAGAAAAGTGAAATTAGGAAATAATACTTTCTTATAATAGAGTCAGCGTGAGCCTGACCTTCTGAATATTATTAATAAATTAATTCAATGGCTAAATAATTTCATATATTACCTTCCAACGTGATGACAAACATTAAATTATTATCATCTTTATAAATTCGGGCTTTTTCATGTTTCAGGGGTGTGTGTTACACACGCTTGGCAGGTAGATTGTTTAAGTGACTAATAAAAACAATGTTAGTATAACAATTCGTCTATAACACGCCTAAGGTCCTCGGCGTAATCCTATTCTGCAGATAAAAATATTTCCGCTACCTTCATCAGCCGCAGCCTGACTTAGTCCACTGCTGGGCATAGACTTGTCAAAAATAAAGATGGAAATATTTAATTTCGGTATCACTGTAAGATGGCAAAACGCGCAATAAACGATAGGTGTACTTCGACCCTTAGATTGGTATTAGTACCCATTTCATTGTTTACTTAGTTTTATTTGTTCTCAAATTCGTGACTAATTTGATTTATAGATTCAACTGTTTCTTTATTTCGCAGTTCTAAGAGTCAAATTTCAATGGCTAGCATTATTTTGACAGGTGGCTCTTTCTTCCCAATTCTGAAAATTTACAAAACAAATCTTAGAACTTCAACTCTTCTCTCTTCTTCAACAATAAAAAGTCAAAAGTCAAAAGTCAAAATGTATTTATTCAATAAAATCACAAGGATCACTTTGAAACGTCTTAAAGCTAGGTGACTCTAGGTGCCAGTTCCACGCGACCAAAGCCTAGAAGAACAATATGTAAGTGTACCTATAAACGATACTTTTAGAACGGTGCTTAGAAATAGCAAAAGCAAAAGAACTAAAGTACACAGTTTATTTTATTTTATTTATTTATTAAGTTAATCAATTATAAAATGGACTGCCTCAAGTAGAGCTCTTCTAAAGTATAATTTTACATGACAAAGAAAACACACACACACTAGGTGTTTAAATTTACACGGACTGACTTTTTTCTTGATTTTAATGAGGTTTTTATGTATGTAACTGTTAGTTTATTTTACTATACCTACTGTCATAAATCTAGCGTCATCTAGGTCTAGACTTAAAGTCTTTGAGGATAGTCATCACCTGTAAGCCCGCCAATGCCTTTGGTCTACTTTTAAGTAGTAAGTAGAGTTTATTATGAAGATAAAAAAACAGAAACAACTACACGATTTTGATCCCCGGCACGGTAGATATCCCCTCAGATCTCCCAGCATCAAAACATTATTTGTGGATATCTAAGAGGGTAGTCGAAGTTAGCCCAAATGTATGTTGTTTGAGGATAAAGTTTACATGTGGATAAACACTTTTTGTCTGGAATAAATACACGTGTTTTCGTAAAAAACACAGTGTGATTTTAATCTTCATTCAAGTATGTGTATCCTTGTCTAAGTGTGTACTTTGTATTAGTTTATTTTATTATCCCGTCATAAAGCTAGAGTCATGAAGACCTCCAAAGGCTCTGAAGATAGACATCGGCAGTCGCCCGCCAATGACGTTATTGATCGATCACACACTCGCATCTCTCCGCTGACGCTGTGCTATCGAAGATCGCTTTCCTGGAACCCATTACCAACTGCTATACTTACTACTAGATACAATATCACTTGTCCACTTGCAATGTAAAATGAGCTTTCGCGTGCGGGATTAAGATTTAAAACGACATTTAACATGGTTTTTGACAAAACTTCAGTTGAAAATCGTACATTTTTGTTTTCTCGATAAATATGCGAGCGATTTTCTGTGCAAACTACATAAACTGTTTGTAACCGACTTTAAGTTTCAATATTGTTTAAGTGCAAGCTACAGAGCAATAAATAGTGGGTTTGGACTTAGTTGAGGTTAGAATTTTCTAAACGTTTTTTGTAACGTGATGATGATGACGGAAAACCGGAATCAGAACAGGTCGAAAATCAGTGTTCTGTTAGCTTTATTGACTTACTAAGGTTGGAAAATTTAACATATGCACACTTAGCCTCAAATTTTTGCTGAAATAATAACCTATAAAAAGGTTCTACAAGTGATTATGCTTTTATTGAAGTATTCCTGAACTCTGCCTTTGAAACCGAGGTTTCTTAAGCCTAATCTACAAGAATATATGAAAATTCGAAATAAAATAACTTTTTAAATATTTCAGTTATTTCGTTACTTGTCTCAACTCAACTTTCTATTTACTCGACCGAATATGATGCGGTTCCGCACCAACGGGTACGGCGAAATTGCGCGACACACGAGGTTCGCTATTAGGCATTTGCTGCGACAAGAAGTAGTGCTATTCCGTAAACAACATTCACCCAAGTGACCACGCGAAATCCACGGTGTGTTTTCAAATTGGCATTCTGTAATACATTCACCCATTACTATTATACTAGCGCCACCCACGTTAATGTTTTGGCAATGGAAATGTCCATAGTGAGTGACACGAAGCTCGCGATCGAAGTAAGCGCGGAACGGAATAGAATCGACATTTGCTCAAATGATCAGATTTGACGCAATGGACGAGCCGGCGACAATTTGTCGCGACGCGGGACGCTGACTATTCTATAATTGCAGATACAGTAGCTTGCCCTAGTCTAGCACATTCTTCAAGTCTGGTTTGCTGAGGAAGTGGCTGTTTAGCAGCTGTTATATAGTAGGTATACCTAGTGATTTTCTACCGTACGTCTTCTTTTTCTTATGTATGGCTTTGTCATTTTTATGGTCAGTCGAGTACGCCAATCACGGGGGGACCATGCTAAAAAAACACTGAAAATGTCAAATATTTCCAAGCTTTCATTAAAACATAATTACGCTAGTCGACTTGACAGTATTTTGTTTTTTAATTTACATAATCTCAGTACTGGCACTTTTTGTTTTAAATATTGGTTTTAGAAATAATAAACGAAGAAGAACATTACGCAAATTACGGGTTTCATGTTGATGGGGTTTTTTTATAACCCATGTGTCCAAGAAACCACCAGTGGTATGCACCACAATATCACGCCACGCATCAGACTTCTTATAAAGCTTCTTGTGCAAGTTTCTCGTAACAACAATACAAATAGCAAGAACATTATTGAGCACTTTGTTATCAAAACAAATGAATTCAATCGTATTGTTTTGTTTTTGTGTCGGCTAAGGTCAATAGCTCCTAAATTAATACTATAGGTTTTTTACATCTAGACCTAGCTACTATGAGTTATTAAACTTAGGTACTACTGTGCATGCATATCTGTGTGAAGCAATCGTTATAAAACAGAAACTTACGTACATATCATATTACAAAATTATATTTTAAACACCATCTTAAAATAACTAAATATATACAGCCACCTAGGACCTAATTAATCATATATATAGTGTGTGGTGTTGACAACCATACGTAAGGAATACCATTTACTTACTGCAAAATGTAGAATGTGTGTAGAGCACTGGTGGTCTAGTGGTAGCGGGCCTTCCGATCCTAAGGTCGTGGGTTCGAAACCGGTCGTACACCAATGAGGTTTTCTGTTCAAAAATTTATGTGTACAATGCTCTCAAACGCTGAAGGAAAACATCGTGAGGAAACCGGCATGTCGTAGAACCTAAAAAGTTCTATAACATGTGTCAAGTGCTCGAAAGGAGTCTCTTGAGGCGCAATTAAAAACCTTTCACCACACTGTTTCGAAAGAAACTAGTGACACGACAAGTGAGTACTGCAAAATGTGGGTATGTGCCAAAAAATATTTAAAAGCTCTAAGTGTTCATATAGATATTAAATTTTCAATTAATTTTGAGTGTGTGGGTACTTGATACAAAGAGGTTCTAATGGTATATAATCTGTGCCTGGGGATTAAAGACTGTTTTCTTTTAGTGTGATACCATCTAAAACTATTTAACTGGTGCTGAAGCGTCAGGCTTATTGCAAGTAGCTGTTATGCTCCAGTTCGAAGTACGGAAAGGTCCGTGGTTCATGTGTGAATTTTCTCATGTTGATAAAGACGGTGCGCAACCACATTGTAAATATCCCAGACTATGTTGCCATACACACAAGGGAAATGTACGGACATGGATCATATATTCTAGAAATATCAGTACCTTATCCAACAATTTTAAATAATGTATTTCCATTGGCGATAATGTTGAATTTGAGTAAAGCTCGCGGGAAGTCGGTAGATGGAGAACGCAAAAAATCGTTCTTCCTGGAAGTTTCTGATGATGATCGTATTCTATTAATTAGTCCAACGTGCTCCTTGTAAATTACATCATCCAAAGCAGGCTTGGAAAATATGAACAAAAACTCACGCGCTGGTTGAGTAACGTTACACCGGTACCTAAGAGTAGGGAGGTACTTGACCATTGCACATGCGCTTTAGTGCTTGCCGGTGAAGGGAACGATTTAGTTTTCATAGAACATAATCAATAAATGAGCTATAAAGCAAACAGTACGTGTACAGTGTAGTTTTTCTGTTGTAACTTATTCTGTAACTACAGCTATTGTAACGGTATTCGAAGGGTTAAACTTAACTGTTTGTTGAATTTATCTTGAAAAGAGCCTCGCCTCGCTGTGAGTCTTTCCGCCACACTGTTTGTTTGAGCGTTCACATTTGATTCTTTAAAATTATAATAATAAAGTGCATAATGAAGCGCCAGAGTGGTGCCAACATTACAGGGGGTCTCGGCTTTGCTAGATTCTGATGCGTGGTAAATACCTGCCATAGATAAACCCTGATTGCCTAATCACACGAGACGTTCCAATACGTAACAATGCGTGCTCTAATTGTGCAGATCCGAACCGGGCCGTGCGACGAACGCGGAAGGTATTTGTGCATGCGTGTGTATGCTATAGTATTGTGCTGTGGGAATATTGGCCAACAAGGAGTGCGGCCGGGATGTTCTATGGGAGTTACAATGAGTTGGGTAATAAAAATTAGTAGATAATGTACAGTGGATCTGAGTTCTAAGATTTTTTATGAGATATGTGTGATTGAATGTAATCTCCGACATTCGCAAGTGTTCACATATAGACAATTTTAGTGTGAGATATTGTATATGACATAGCAGATAGCATTACCGCTTTATGAATAAAGAGTGTTCTTATTTATAATAAAAAATACCTAGCTACATACCAAAGTTATTGCAGCAACAATATTTTCAGAAGTGACATTTAATTATTCTTGACATTTAATATTTCGAATTATATAGTTATTGTATTTAAATTTCACTGGGGACATTATGATAATTAAATTGTTTATTTTTATTTTGTTGCATGTTAGGTTAAGATTCAGACACGATTTGTAAGAAAATTGTAATTGAATAAATGAATTGAATTGAATTGAATACTTTTACTAAGTTACATGAACTAAAAGATGAACCCCGTTTCGGTCAAGGCCTAAAAACTATTCATTCGACTAATTCGAGATTAAAGTGTCTGGATCAAAAAAATTACAACAGTTACAAAAAGTCGGAACAGTATGGCTGATTGGTCAATCAAAGACGTATTTTCAGAATCTCTCAATTTGTGTGTAACGGCATATCAGTCGATTTCTCACGGCCAACGTGGACACGTCGCTCCGTTAATTTTAACTGGTTTAAGTTAGGGACTTTTGATGGTGTAGAACTGCTTTGAAACACCAATCAATCATTTGACAGCTTCTGTTAAAGTTTTGGTTGTTTTTTCATAGTTTGACTAATATTATTCGCCTTAATAAATTGAAATTGAAAGTCGATTTGAAAAAATTGAAAATTGATTTGGAAAAGTCATTCGATCGTTGGCCATCAGTTATTGTATTTTAATTTCACTGAGGACATATTGTAATTAAATTGTTTATTTTTATTTTGTTGCATGTTAGGTTAAGATTCAGACACGATCTGTAAGAGAATTGTAATTGAATAAACGAATTGAATTGAATTGAATCATAAACAACTGAAATACCGGCATAAAATGTACTAAAGGTTGTACAAATTCGTTTTGGAATCAGATCCATATACATCCATAACCATACTAACTGTGAATACGAAAGTGCGTCTGTTTGGCTTTCAGTGCTACACCTTTCACCACAATGTTTCGAAAGCACTAGTGATACGACAAGAAGATGTGCTACACCGCTGGACTGACGGAAATAAAATTTAGCATAGCTTGCATTTCCAAATTGGTATGGATTTTATATGTATGGGTGACAAACACTAACATTATCAAAACTTTAACAGATAGAAGTAAAATGAATTATTTACAGTTTTAGGAAACTCAGCCGCTGTCGCACCCGTCTTGCACCATCCATTTCTATGATAATTGTTGTAACAGTGCTAAATTGCGTAATGCGATGTGCAGTCACATAGTCATGTAGATTTGTCTGTTAGACTGACTTCTTTTACAAAATGGACAATATTTAATTAAACCTACTATAAAAGGCATTCGTATGAAAATAGTTTAAATAAAAATGGAATAGATAATTGAAACTCTATGGAAATCAGATAGCTGAAATAATACTTATATGTTTATTTTACTTGGTACCTAACCTACCAAGAGATCTGAGGGGATACCTACCGTGCCTGGGGATGTCTTAGGGCAATTTTTTAATCTATGCTGCTATAACTATTTTTGTCGAAACATGAGAACTTGAAATGCAATTCATTTTATCACCAAACATCATTGCTCTTCACACAATTTTTTGACCTCAACGGGGTACGAACCCACAACCTATAATGCCGAAGACGGCTTCTACCAAATGAACTGTGAGGTATTGCGATCAATACCGCAAAGGAAACGCAGCGTGACAGTATTTCAATGCGGACGGTAACTGTTTCACTCGCTAATGGCCCTAACTTGAAGCTTTGTGGTCCACTGACCGCGTGGTAATATCTGCAGGGACCTATCTCAATGAATCAATAAAAAGGCAGTAGCTATCAGATTTAAAAATTGAAATAATTGTAACGCAGTAGTGCTATTTCGTAAACAACATTCACTCAAGTGACCGCGGAATCCGCAGTGAATAATATTCAATTTAGCATTCCGTTATACTTTTACACTAGCGCCACCCGCGTTGGTGTGTTGTTGGCAGAATAGCACTTCAAGAAGCCGTGCAAGAATAAATACGTTGAAATTATGGTTTTAAAATGAAGAGTTAGTGCATAATGGATTTTTAATTTAAACTAAAATTTAATAAAGAGATTTTAAGCTAAAATCATTCTTCAAAATCATTTCCTCCAACTAGACTAAAGTAAAGAAACAAGCTTTTCAAGTCTATATTTTATTTCTTTCTTAGGTAGATGTTTTAATCGATATAACTATTTTATATAAGCAAGTTCAAACTTTCTAATTCTTCTAAAATCTTTCAATTAAGTGTTGCTAAATATTGTAAAAATTACCATGAATGTTCTGATGTCCATTCTCATTTCGTTTTCACGGCTGGTCACATCTTGGGTCATCGACCACCGACACGTCAAAATGACACAGCAAATGAACGATCGATCCTGATTCCGTTATTGTTTGTATCACAATCGCGACGCGATTAAGGTTGCTTATAGTAATCGCCGGTTAAAGTGGGTTATTCCAAAAATTGCTAGAGCATACTAACACGGTGCGGGTGTTTGGAACTGTTCGTTAAACTTATTTTCTTTATTTTTATAGTGGTTACCACTTATGTGTAGTAATGTCGGAAATCACAAAGATTATTATTTTATTTATCTTAGCTTTTAAGGTGTTCTGAAGCTGTTATGCTAAATGTGGGTATATGCCAAAATATAATATTTGGACTTACCTCTGACTTCCCTTAGACATCCCTTTCCCTAGACCCCTCTTAGACATCCACAAATAATCTTAAATTGGTACTAAGTACTGAGAGGTCTGAAGGGAAATCTGCATAACTTAGGTACCTATAAGATCTTTTTTTGTACTACAGTTATACAATAAATAATTTCTGGTTTATGGGGATCAAAGTAGTGTAGCTGTTTCAGTTATTTTTTTATAAGCAATCATTTATTTTCAAAAATAATCATAGAAATCATCCAAATATTGAGGATCTCAGCAAACTATTCTTGATAGCTTATTTGTTCCGTCCATTCACATTTTTTTTATATAACTAGCTGATGGAACAAGCAGATGGCCCACCTGATGTTAAGTGGTAAACATCACTTACTTATAACAAAGCATTGCCTCATGCATCGTACATTTCAGTCAGCAAGTCATTAGCACGTGTCGAAGGTTTAAATAACACTAGGTAGGTACGTGTCCGATTTTTGGTGGTGAAAATCACTTGTACTATCCGAACTAAGATGCCATTACAAGATTGCCGCGTGTATAAATAAATCAATACAGGAAGTATAAGCATATAATTTTGTGACGGCAGTAATTAATCAGGGTCATCTTCATTATAAGTTGTTTTATAATCAAATAAATTAAGTTGTAGCTAGTAAGAAACATGAACACGAAGCGTGTGGCGATGTACCGACGACATTGCGAGGAAGTCGGTGGATGGACAGGGCTCAAAATCGATCTTCCTGGAAATATATAGAGGAGGCCTATGTTTAGCAGTGGACTTCGTCAGGCTGATGATGATGATGAAACATGCCATGCTTGAATTTTGTGGTAGGTAATCAGGTGAAATAGGATAAACTCTCGACTAGAGAGTTGTGCCAGCATGGAAAGATTTTTTAAGTAATTTGAAAAAAACAGGTGCAAGTCATATGTATTTCTCTATTAAATATGTATTTCACAAATCAATTCCACGAAATGCAAATAAATGTATTATTTCCCGAAATGCATTTTGAAATGTAGATAGTGCACCGGCGCCGTCACAAATACGCATATTGTCACGTTTCGACCTACTGGTACAGTTTCGATATGCCGAGCATTTTGTCCAATGTCGATGCTAATGTTATCATAACAATGTATTATTTCATCAATTTAGTTGTATTTGTACTGAAACAAAAGTTATTTAAGGAGCGTGGGTTAGGTTTCTAGCGCATAAATATGTATGTATGTATATGTACATAATATATATCCTTCGCTATTTTTCTTCAATTAAACACAAAGTACCAAGCGTAGAATGACTGGCAAGTACGGCGCGGCGTGGTTCAGACCGTTTTTTGTATAAAAAAAATTCATAGGCCTTACTAAAGCTTAACTTTGGTGCCATTTCTAACCCCGTAGCATTTAATGGTGACAGAAAACACCTGGTTATCTACAACCTTTGAACCATGCTCAGCGTATGCTTACTCGATAGATTTTTGTGCTGGATTGTTTTTCTGCTGATAGGTACTGTATGTACTATTACTTTCTGGTTCACTGGGTTCAGTGCTCCCAAACTGACGTAACCATCGATTGGTGAACGTCACAACAATGTACCAAATTGCCGGTAATCGAGTTGCCCTGGTTTTGCTGCACTGACGTCATAACTGCCTACCTGTGTAGGTAGGATATGGTATACACATGCAATCTTCATGCAGGGAAGACTGGGATCTTCTGTAATTTTTATATAAATGTTGTTAGAGTTCTAGATTGTAACGTATTTGATAAGTATCTGTAAAGTTATAACTAGGTGTAAGTTAATAATAAATAAATAAAAAAAATGAAAATTGGTAGAATATTGGATACAAAAAGGTCAGTTATTTCATTAACATAAGGTTGAAAATACCCGTCGATATCCTATGATGGAGGTTACCGGTCGGCCTAGAAACTCGTCACCAGCTACACGAACTTGGCCACTCGCCCATAGGAACTTACTAGCCGTGACGGCGTTTATGACAACCACTGTTTCGTACCCTGGTATTCTGATACGCAAGTCAAGAGTAAATAACTCAGTGAGCAACCTCAGCGATTTCGGTCAGGTATTTAAATATAAAGTAGAAGACATCGAAGACTTCGGGGAGTATGCCGAGCATCTTATCTTTAAAGGACTAGCAGGCGCACATAGCTTGGTTCTTCCCCCATTTGTAGAATTTTGAACAATACATAACTATTTCACATTTCAAGCTTTAATCAAAATTAGTTTTTTAAGCTTTTTGTAGTTTTGCTGCAGTGAGAGATGAGGTCCGGAGAGAATAGAAGTTGCAGTAAAAGTGTTTAATAAAAAAAAACGACTGGACAGGACTGGAAAACAAAAAAATATAAATAAACTGCTCTCCTCAGGCACGGTAGATACAAGTATGATTTGAGGAAAACCTGATTTACGGTACAGAATACCAGCATTAGGAAACCGATGCCGATAATGGCATTTTGTAACCATTGACACACATTAAATCGAATTATCGTGACAATGTAATAGCTCTGAATATTCGAATGAGCTCCGTTTTATTTATGGAGCTGATCATAGTTTCGCTGATTATTTTATGTCATTGTGAGTGCCACTAGCGGTCACCCATTAGGCTGATGACCACGCTGAGCCTTGCGTCAGACATAGACATAGACAGACATTTAGTTGATTTTATTTTTTCGTTGATTATATAAATATTTCTCGTTTAGTTACTATTTCTTATACCAATTTTACAACAAACGAATACCGGTATTATCTTTTTTTATTATGCTACCTCTTCGCTGACAGAACAAGTAAATGTCCCTATTGAAGTTAAATGTTAACATGCGATGCACTGCGTCTATTAACTTCAGGCATAATATATGCGTTAAGCCTCATTTACATCTAATTTCACCAGCACTCACACCCTTCGAACCGAAACACAGCAACGCTACTTGACGGCCAAAATAGTCATGGAGGTAGTACTTTCCTGGACGAGGCCTTCATAAAGAGCTCTGCTACTAACCAAATTCCACTTAGTGGCTGTCATGGAACGTTATGCTGGCTTTAGAGCAAGCCAATGCTTTAGGTAGACCCTGTAGATCGACCTTCACAACGATCGCTTGTTTTTGATTTTGAGGCTCTAGCATAATGATGTACTAGAAGCTACCACCGCAGGTGTACCATGCAAATATTGTTTGGTTCTCTAGAAGGAACAAGATCGGTGTGCTCTAAAAACGATGCTCTACGAGCAATACCTCTATTTAGCGTACTCGTTTAAAAAAAATTACGGCCGTCATCTGTCACCTTTTTGTTTAATTATATATTTTTTTAATTTATTGGGATAAACATAACACAGTAAAACAATAAAGGATAAGTTTAAGAAAACATTACATTTATAAATGTGCAGTGCAACCGTTCACCGTTTCCTCTGTTTAACTATATAGCTTTCCTACTGAAAGTAACTTGCCAAATTGATACCTTAGTTACACAACATTATTTAGCACATGTTGTATAATATTTAGATTCTTCGCGGTAAAAAGTGAAAGATAGTTTTCCCTTCATGTGAGTTTCCCACTTGTCAACTAATGGCCTTATTGTTGCGTATGTAATACACGTTTACTGCAATTAGTCGGGTTACATCATGAAGGAGTGTACCTTGCTGCTCGTGATGATAATATACATACAATATTTTTAGACAAGGTGATAGTTAATTAGGTTATAATTCGAGGGTTCTTAGATTTACCACAGAAGTAAACTTAAACAATTTTTTCACTTCTGAAACATAATCCAGAACAAAAGACATCAACGCGATCAATCGCGTCGAGTTCCGATTTGTAATGATATTGTTTTGTATGAAATTCACAAGGAATTCACAAGGTAAGACAATTATAAATAAATAAATAAATAAATATTGGTGGACATTCCACACAGCACTATCTCGCCCCAAACTAAGACAAAGCTTGTGATATGGGAACCAGATAGCTGATATACTACTTATATACTTTTTTTTTTTTTTGTAAATACATACTTATAATATTTTATAACACCCAGACAGAGAACAAACATCTATGTTCATCACACAAATGTTTGATCTCGGTGGGGATCGAACCCACGGCCTACGGCTCAGAAGGCAGAGCTACTACCAACTGAGCTGTGAAGGCTGTCAGAAATAAAGAAGAAGAACTTAAAAGTAATTCGCATTTTCTTCTAGCTAAGAAACTTAATAGTATATTGTTATACAAGGGCTAAAATGACCCGTTATATACGAGGTAATTTTACTACCGAGCTTTAGCGAGGGAGTAAATAGAACCTTGTTATAATGGGTTTTTAGCGCCGTGTGTTACACTGTACTTTTCACTACGATTGCGAGAAAATAAAATAATCCAATACAATATTTTTTCTGCTGTATAATATATTACGGTCACCAATTCAGTTTGTAAATAGAGAAAAGCTCTAATGATTTCGCGCCAATGCCTTTTTTTCAGTTTGCAGTTCACGCATTCTACCAAAGAGATGCACACGGAATACGGCATTCGGCGCTTTTAGTTTCAATTTTTTTTTTATCGAACACTAGTTAGTAGTGTATTTATTTATAATAAGCTTGGTGTAATAAACTAGACGTTTCATTCTCTTGAAAAAACGAACCCAATTTAGTAAAACAAACTATTGTTCTATCCGAGGCTTAAGGCAGTAGTACTCGTAGGTATCCTATTGCATCAAAATTACAGTGTAAATAATACAAATTCTTGTAAAGTAACTCCACTCTTTGTCCGGTGCAAGTATTACTTGAGGAGCTTTTTGAGCCCAAGACCCGGTCTTTTACATTTAAAGTTAGGTTAGTTGTTTTGCTATCTTTTTGGCGTTGTTGATTACTGTAACCGTGTAATTTAATAAAAAAGTGCAGAGGAGTTCTAAGACATTGTTTACACTTGAACGAGACCAGAGAGAAAAAAGTTATAATAATTATTGGTGTTTTTTTGTTACACAATAGAAATATTTATTGTAATACCGGCGGTATATTCACAAAAATGTACTGCATACATAAGGACATTTCCATGATATGACATGAAACTTATCATACCATTATTATCATCTGATGTCAGCTACATAGGTTTTGTTCATCTAATAGAAGTAAATTGAAATAGATGCTGACGAGCTCTAAAGCATTTCGTAACATAATCTTTTGAATGCATTTTATAACTTAAAATGAATATTTTGAACGATAATGTAAGCTCTATAATAAGTAGCAGCAGTAATCTGCTGGTGCTTGTGACTTGGACCACACCTGGGCAGGTCTCCCACAGAAGGAGCCCTCACCTTGGACCACACAATTGTAACAATCTCCGCAATTAGGCGATTGTTTCCCAAACTGCTTGAAGGCTGACTGATCTCGGACGCTATGATACTTAGGGACGCATTTATATACAACGCCGACGCCCTTTTTTACCAGCAACTAAACACCTATGTGTACCTATACCTATGTCCAAGAAACTGACGCCAACCCGAAAACGGGTGATAGGCCAAGTCAAAACAGTTATCAAAATATATATATATATCTAAGTTAAGTATTTTTAAAGTTATGGGCATTTAAATAATGATTTTCGTACTTGTCGTCGTTGTAAACTTCTAAAAGATGTTAAGCTCTTCCTCCTCTTATGTACGTAAATTCGCTTATTATTACGCACAGATTACGATAATTTAACGACAAATCTACACAATTGATACTAAACATTTTCTGAAACTGTGTGGTTTACTGATAGACAGGTGCCACCAGTTGATTTCTATGTAAATGTGGTCAGTCGTGAGAATTTCGTAAACAGTGCTACTACTGACTGTACCGTGCAGGTCAGCAGGCTGAACCAAAGGTCAAAAGTTACAGCGAAATCAAAGCCTGCTTATTGTGAGCAGAGTTAGATAAGGTACCTGTCGAAAATGAACGCAAATCCAATACGTCTACAGTATTCCAAAATCTCAAGTACAGTGTTGATGGTCGTAGCGAGTGCTGGGAATGAGTGGATAAGACTGCAAGAGACCGGAAAGAGGGAAACCTATACTCAACAGAGGGTGCAAACAGGCTGAAAGGATGATGATAATGAATGTGCAACACTCAGTTACTTAGGGATGTGTTTATACGCTTCTACGACATACGTTTCAAAGTGATTTTTAAAGTGTGTGATTCAATTAAACAAATACCTTTTGACTTTTACTCAGCCCTGGGAAAACTGAAACAGACTTCCCGAACGAATCCCCTTAAATCTCTTAGTACTAAGTACTTACTCCAGAAACCCTATGAAAATTGGTTCCAGTGGCGAAGCCGCCCCTGGCTCCACTAGTTTAAAATATTCAGGAAACAGAATAGCGGAGGAAGATTTACACATCCTGGATTAACTGTGTGTCCTGTTATAGAGCTCTAATGAAACCATTCCTAGTGTAGGTAAATAGACTCGACAGTAGGGGTAATACATACCTTCCGCCAGTGAAGATACAGTTCTGCTAAAGAATTATAGATGAACACTTTTAGTTTCTCGAGTAAAACAGCTAAAGAGATTCTAGAAGCAGATTTTTTTAAGTACCTTCGACTTGTTATTCTTTGAACCTAAAACTGTTCTACTAACTCTGCTTATGTTATCATCTGCTTGCTTATATTAACTTATCATTTGCACTGAAACGAATCAATAGTTTAATTATTATTTCGTAAATAATTCGCACGTCACAACTATTACCGTGCCAACTCAAAATATTGCACTTTTGAGTTAAGTATGCCATCGTGAAGAGGATTTTTTTCTCTACAAAATGATAATACAGTTGTATTTTTACCTCCTCCAATGGCTAAGAAAATCACCTGAGACTCTTTATTGACCATTCATTTCATTCATTTATTCAACAAGAAGCACCGCCGCATCTCAACATAGTCCGTTACAACATAACAGCGCAGGCACCAAAACGTAATTTTCTGTTGTATTTTAAAATAAAACATCTTTTTGGATAAAAAACGTCGCAGGTGAGCAATTAAAATAGTTGTATTTGTAAGATGATACTTTATTGTTTGTTCAAAATAATATTTTGTCTTCATTTAATACCATATTGCATGTTCATTATTTACTTTTTGAGGGTAGGACGGAAAATAACTTGACTTGATACTAAAATGCATAAATTTTTTTGGAGTTAATACGGTATGACTCGTTAAAGTTATTGTATTTTGGCTGTGTGCAGGTGTCTATTTATGAATGCTACGGTTTGGTCTGTGAATATATCGGATAAAACTTTTACTTTCACATAAATTTTTGGAACAGATCAATAATGAAAAGGCATAAACGGGCATTAATAATCTTACACTTTATTAGTATTTGCCGCATGTAATAGCAGTTCTTCCTTCTAGCATAATAAGAACGTGTGTATTTGACATTTATTTATATTTAGTTAATTTTTTGCATAAAAATATAAAATTAGAGTACAATAGGAAAGATTAATGCTTATGCATTTTCTACCAGCTAACCTACGTGGTGACTTATGCGAATAAATACCTTTTTTTTAATATAACTTGGTGATGAAATGAGCAGATGGCCCGCGTGATGTTGATTGGTAACCATCATCTATAACAAAGCATTGCCTCGCAAGTCACGCACGATGGGAACGTGCCCAGCGATGCACTGCCCTGCGTCCATCAACCTGAGGCGTACAGATGTTAAGCCTCATATGCCTGTAATTTCACCGGCAACCACTAAAAACCTCTTCAAACTAAAATACAGCAACGCTGCTTGGCGGCAGAAAAAGGCAGTGTAGTAGTGCTTCCCCGGACGAGCTTTTCACAAAGAGCTCTTAAAAATATCTTGTATCTCCTTGATAATATTCTTTCAATAATTGCTCTCTTAACCAAAATGCTGCTGATATCATGACGTGTATGCCAATGGTCGTATGCCAGTACAGCTCTTACAGAACTGTATTATAATAAAATTATAATTAAATTAATGGCACGTTGGTATTAAATGAACTTTATGAGAAGTCTCGACTGAAATACATGCAATATCGGGGAGATACTATTTTTCGTGGTCTGTGTGTTAAACAGTAGGTTGAGCCACAGTATTATGAATTCAAAAACTGCGTCGATGCACATACTTTCAATTATTTTGTTTTATAAATTGTGTATGGATTCCGATTCCTGCAATCTGAGCGCAGTGATAATACTACAGGACCAGCGATTCTTAATACGTTTAAGCACATGCACTCAATGTCAAGCATTTATTTTCATGATTCGTTTAACATTGGTATAAAGATGACTAACATCATTGCAAACGATTTTGCACGAGATTGCCAGCTGACGCAAATGCCATTCAACAGTCTTAAAACCCATAACCTTATAGCCCAAATAGTTTGAAATCTGGGAATAGAATTCACAAACGTAAAAAAAAGAGTTCCACCTAAATAAATCAAGACATGAAACGATCAAAACTGCAAACTGAAATGGACTGAAAAGGTAGGTAGGTGATTTACAAAGAAACAAGAATTTATGAAAAGAACTGTGCCGAGAGTTTCACAACGTGATAGAATCTGAAATGGGGAAAACTTAGAAAATTTAAAACCTCTGGGGAATATAGGTTCTCAAATGGCGACCACGAGCTGAAAGACGAAGCGTTTTACGAGGAACCGATGGCATTGTGAGGATCACAGGAAAGACAGTGGATGGAGAGGGATCAGAATAATTCTTCCTGATAATGAATAGGGGAGGCCTATAGTGATGAGCCTATGATGATAATTATAAAGTTGATTTTCTAAAAACAATATTATTTGGTATTTTGTTGTGTTTAATCCAATAAGATCAACAAAAAAACCAGTAATAGGACTGCTTGTATTGATGAAAATGTGTATCAATAATGGCTAATTTTGGTATACGACCGTCGAATTTCACAAAAACCTCTAAATAAAACAGGCATTAACGTCTTATTTCATTTTTGAATTAATTTAAACAGGCAATATAGTACTAACTCAAAGTGCTAGTGAAAAATTACTGATAACTTTAAAGATATTCATTATTTATTATACCAATACCTTAGAAAGTAAAGTCAGATAACATACCTTTAAACTTACATTTAAAGTTAGGCATGATAATGTATATTTTATACAATATGATTTTTTGAACTTTCAAAACCTGTTTTCTCGAAATCGACTTTTTTGAGTTGGCACGGTAATGTTTGTGACGTGCGAATTAATGACTTTTTATTTGATTTAATATTTGGGGACCAAACTAAGTAAAGCTAAGGAAACCCGATAACTGATAAAATCCTTTTATTTTTCTTAAACAAAAAATAATGTTCAAATGTGTTCCATAAATTATTGTTCTAATACCAACTAAGCTATGAGGGTTGTCAACAATGTGTTGAGCCCATTACATGGATTTAACTTACTAAGAGCTGATTTCACCATGCTCTGTTAGACAAAGGATTAAAGGGCCGTTAAATATGTCAAAATGTACGCGTTTGACATCTCAGGTTAGATATAACGGCCTGTTAATCCTTTATTAGTAACTAACAGAGCATGGTGAAATCAGCTCTAAATTAATAAAAAAACTACCAAACAGCAAAGTTCAGTAAAAAAAAAATACATTTTGACCTTTGCATCAGACTAAGGCTAAGATTACGTCTTAAAACTTTAGAGGTATAATATCGTATATTCACCTAGCTTTAAGACGTTTTAAAGTGATCCTTGTGATTCAATAATTGAAAAAATACTTCCGGTCGCAGAAGCGCCAGATGATTCCAATTATTTCCAATGACACTTTGCCTGTTAATTACGATTTATGAAGCTGCCAGTCCCACTTGTAACAGTCGTAAATCCTTGAAAGTAACTTTAAATTCCCTTCTTTCCATTTGGACAGTAAGTTCGTACAGTTGGGCATAGTGAACACTTCATCCCGTTATTTCCTTATCCATTGTCTATCACATAAATACGTCTGAGGACATAAAGAACCGAGTGTAGGCCAAACGGTGGAGAGATTAAGATAGCCCGAAGTCCTTAAATTACCATAGAAGGAACCGGTCAAGTGCGTGTAAGGTTTTAATAATATGAAAAATGATTAAGTTCTTTGAAAATTCTCCTTTTACTTGTAATTACATCATTAAACAATGAAAATAATTTTGACTGAAATGTTTTTTTTTTTTTTTTTTTTTTTTTTTAATACCGCGCGCAGGTACCTTTACCGTTAAAGTTACAGGAAAACGTTCCTAGGACGTTCATAACTTTTTGACGGTCCGTACCTATCAGAAGGACAATCTAGCATAACGCCCTTGTGGGATGAACGTCATAAAAGTAAAATGACCTACAGTAAAACGTCTGGAAATTATTTCGTCATATGGGTATTATGCCTACAAATTATAACACCATAATCTGAACTGCATTCGAAAATCGCCAAAACTTTTCCCATACATTTTGTACGGGAAAACAATTAATCAACTCAAAAAAAAAACTGTTGTCAAACGATCCTATTTCTTAGAGCTAAAGTGAGTCCAGTGTCGCCAGTCAGTACCTACTAGCTCGTATTACTGTCTCTCTTCGTATAAATAAATAGTTTCTAAACTGTACATTTAGCATTCATGGGTCACTTTTGAGCGCCAGGCAATCTTCCTCAAACACCTTTGACGCCATCATCCATAAAGCCTTCGGTCCTTAACTTCTTCAGGCTGTTGACGATGATAGTTATAAGCCAGTTACAATATTGACAAAGCCTTTATTCTATGCTAAGGGTTTCTAATCTAAGGTTAGCATACCCATAAACACCGTTCCGTTATTCGATCCCTTATCCTGTCTATCACATACGTATGCGACACATCGACCAATTACAATGCCGTCCGCGCCCACGCTGAGTCGGTGTGAACGCAGCTTTATCTCGGCTCGAGATAATAGGGAGGGAGATATTGGGTATCATAGATACTAATTAGTATAGTGGGAAGGGTATTTAATAACGTAGATAGAATCTTACCTCCTGATCTAACATGGACGGTTTCTTTGTGTTATTGTTTTGAATGCTGGTGTTGCGAGTTAAAGCTCAAATCTCTTCAAAGTATGAAAAATGCGTTTTTGTAAGTCATAGGTTCCTGGTGGAGTTATGGTACTTTAAGCCACATTTAAGTGCTCAAAAAGCACCTCTGAGGCTCTTTTAGGCACGTAAAATCCTTTCACCACACTGTTTCGAAAAAAGCTAGTGACAAGACAAGAATAAGAAGAAGGCTAGATTAATTGCCACTTCCTTAAATTAAATGAAAATCAATAAATAAAAGTATAATATCCTAAAAAATTCGTATAGGTATATCAAACACTTAAAAAAACGAACGTTATCATATAAAAGTATATAATAATATACATACAGCCGAGAAAGGTGGTACTAAATAACCACACGATAACCAGATAGTTATGGGTTTGTGAATCATTGATTATGCAACTGGCCAAGTGCCAGTAGGTGCCTGCTTGAATGAGCCTTCACTATTATTTAATCTGACATTTGAACCTATACTCGCATTACTCACTGACTAATAAGTCATAGGTAGAAGAAATTACTATTCATGAAGCGTCTTCTTGAATATATTTAGGCGTATTTTCTAAACTTACGTTGGAATATATTCAAATGCAATTATATTAGTATTATGTATTTTACTTAACTGGCCAAACATTATGTATATCTTAAAATATAATAGCGAGATCCTTATTAAAATATATTCTTTTAATTCTTAAGTTCACTATCGTTTCTTTAGCTATACTAAAAGTTCTTATTATCTTATCTACGTTATATAAATATATTATAGTATCGTATCGTATTATCATCATCATCATCAGCCTGAAAAAATCAGCTGCTGGACATAGGCCTCCCCTATACATTTCCAGGAAGACTAATTCTGAGCCCTCTCTATCCACCGACTTCCCGCGATCTTCACAACGTCGCCAGTCCATGGGATAAGAGGGCGGCCCACGCTTCGTTTTCCTTTGTCCTTTTGATATTGTACTATAAGTAAAGATTTTTATTATGGGCCTATAAACATGTACCTCTGTCCAAATGATAAGCGGCCGTTTCTGAAAGCTCGATCAAAACTAATCGCAAGAAGAGCACGAACTTCTTAAACTAGATACCAGTGCTATATGACTAGATGAATATATGCTATGATGATGGATAGATATTAACTAAATTTTTAATTATAATTCCATTTTCGTTCAAGCTTTTATTTTATTTTTGTTATCGAGAATCTGTTAATTTGTTTGCTATTTATGCGAGAGCTTGTTGGTTAGACGTACCTACTTACTTATTAATATATTGGCATGTAGTGCAATTTGTCCAATTTCATTAGAAATACTTTGTAAATGTTTGTATTTTTTAGTAATCACGTCCACTTATCTTATCTTATTTTATTTACTCGATCCTCAACGGCCCCAACGGAAGACCAGCGCAAGTTTTTACAACTTGCATATGCTGAGTTGGGACCATTTTGCAACTGTCTTGGTTTTATTAATTGTCTGTGTTTTAGTTTATAAGTTTAATATATGTTTTCCACCTTTTGTTATTAAGATACTTACCATAACTTAGTTGCAAATAAACATTTTGATTTTTGATTTGATTTGATTTAATCGGGTGTCAAGTCACTGGCCATTTCAGCTATTACATCTAATTAGATAGAGATAGCAAGTGACTCGGCATGCGATAAGTTTTGATCGGGCTTTCAGAAACCGGCCGTAAGAGTCTTATAAAAAATGCAGTACACAAAAGAGAGTCTCGAAAATAACTTTCTGATATCTAGTTTATTTTTCTAATCAAAACTACTTATTGTAGATGTTATGAAAAAAGTAAAAAAATAGTGAAATCAGACGCACAAGTCGCGCCATGAATATCCAGCTTTACTAGTGAAAGCTTAATGCAAACATACTTGCCAATCGATCAATACATGTTTGATCTCCCCATCAGCTCTAAAACGATCTCTATCTCTTAGAGATAAGGTGTAAAATTGCCTAATAGTAGAGATAAGCGCTGGACGCATGACCGGAACGAACGATATTGTTACTTTTCAACTGTGTATTGTTTAATTCGGTATCTTTGGGCGAAGAAGACGTAATTATGTAATACTTACACAATAGTAAGGTTTAGGTGTGTTAGGTACTTAGTACATAACATCATAAGGTTTGGGTGTGTAGAGAGAGTAGGTATACAATCTTTGTTAGTGATATACGATTTACATTGTGTAATACGTGTTATGGCCTACGCCAAGGAGGCGACTACTACTACAGAAAAAGGTTCCCAACTCCACAACTTGGTTCCCCCATCCCCGTTCTACCATCGGACCACCAGACGTACGGAAATGAGACATCCATTCATGGTTGACTTACCTACTGCCCGCACAAAACGCTTTGCATCTTCTTTCATAATGCGAACAGCCAAAGAGTGGAATTCCTTACCGGCGTCCGTTTTTCCGAATGCCTTTAATTTGGATGTTTTCAAGAGACGAGTGAATAGGTACCTTCTAGGTAAACGTGCTACACCGTAGACCGCATCATCACTTAACATCAGGTGTGATTGCAGTCAAACGTTTTACCTATAGCTTGTAAAAAAAAAAGGTTAGATAAATAAGATTTCATAGAATTTTTTAGATGTTAGAATATTTCGTTTTAAGAAAAGTCTGTAATAAATAAGCGTGTAATTTAGTATAGTAGAAATAAAGGCTGATTTTATTTTATTAATACGTATTATGTATATGTAGCCTTATGGGCTTTTTTTATATATACGTTACAGAACACAAATACACAGTTAAGGATTATATACATATAATTATGTTACTTATATTATATTGTAATAAGGTTCATACAAAATAACGGTAGGAACCAAGGCGTAACTTTGTTGCTTGTTCTTCTAGGCTTGGTCGCGTGGAACTGGCACCTAGATACATTTAGTTTTAAGACGTTTTAAAGTGATCCTTGTGATTCAAATGACACAACTTTTGACTTTGACTTTTAGTAGAAAATGTGTAGGTACTAAGGCACAGAATGTTCTTATTTCTTCAATCCAATTTAAAATTGAATGAAGTATCATCATCATAACCATTTGATTCCAGTGTAAAGCTTTAAAATATATGTTTATTCCACAAATACCTAAGAATGTTAATGTTGTTATCGACATAAGAACTACGCATTTGCATTAAAATATGCAAAAAGTGCAAAAGTGCAACATTGCGACTTAAACACAAATAAAACCTCAGCGTTATAAGTGTTTTATTTAAAAAATAGCACGTTTTGCCACACAGCGGCGCGGCGCCGGCGACCACAAAGAGACTTGCTGCCGTAACTTCACAGCCTAAAGTGCACCAAATAAAAAAACCGTTTAAAAACTGCGTATCTCGGTAATGTCACACCTCGATAAAGCTCCTTGTGTACTACACCTAGCTACTGATATCCAGGCATTAATGATACATTCCCAGTGAACTTATTGATCAGTTTAAGTTAAAAAGAAGAGACAAAATTCCACATTCTGGTCTTCAAAGCTATATATTGGTGTTCTGACCTGAACCATAGAATAAATAATAGTACCTCAACTTAATTTGGCAGAAGTATAATATGTTGCCGTCTCTTTCGAAAAACTGCAAAAAGACAGCTATAGGTAGTTTCAGCTCTGTCAAATTATGCAATCTTAGGTTAATGGAACACAGAATCAACATCAATAATAAGTTTTAAGTTTTTAGGCACATGATAAATAATTTAATACAATTGGACTTCTAATTTATAACTCTACTCATAGGATATAACTTAGTACTGATTTGTTTGAAGAGAAGGTTCATGAGGTAACTTGAGGACATAGATAAATAAACTTCATTAGGCTTGTTTTTTTTATAGAATGTTAATTCTTAGCTGTTCTTAGCTTAATGGGAAGATACATTAAATACATATTTCCGACCATGATGCTATATTATTATGTATGTTTTTTAATAAAAGGCAAAACCTTGAAATTATTATATATTCGAATTCCTCTGATTTTAAAGCTGCGTGACCTGTTATGCTAAACAAAGTTTTCGCTATTAAAATCGATTTTACTAATCGAATTGCCGAACTCAAAGAGAAAACACACCACCTACGACCTTAGTTGAACTTTTAAACAAAATTATGTGATAAAAGCTGTAACACGACAGTAAAATACTATTGAATCGATTAAAAAGAGCCAGGGAAGATTAGTAATGAATAATTTATTAAAACACACTTGTGTGTCAGTAACAAGTGTGTCACCAACCAACCTAAGATTCTTTGAGAATGTCAAAGGGAAAAGAAAAGGGGAAAAAGGGATTGTAGTACATCACTGTGGTCAGATATTCGTCCAAAATGTAATTTTTGGCACATACCCACATATTGCAGTATATTAGTTGGTATTCTAAGCCTGACAGGTTGCAAGCCCATCGTCGCTGCTAGAATACTAACTGGTTTCCTCACGATGTTTTCCTTCACCGTTTCAGAGCACTGGCATTAATTCAACGCTCAGATTTATTTATATGAGTACTTGTTTTTTTTTCTGGTAAGCGTCTAACGATTTACGACTTCGGTGGTCCATTTCCAAGGTTACAATAATCTGAAAAAATAATTAAATGTATTTTACATACAAACATACAGCCTATAATCCCCTTCAAACTGGAATGCGGTCCCATTTCCGACAGCGCCTTGCGCATGCACATTACGAGAATGGTTCTTTTAACACATTTTTAAGCGCGCATTATCTATGCATCAGCCTCGTCGACGGTTTGTATCTCAGAATAAATGAACAATTTAAAAAATGGTGGTTGTTATGAGCCGGATTCGAGGAAGACTTTCTGTAACTTGATTTTAACCTTCAGGGCTGGTCCAGTTGTGAACTGTAGATTCATATCTAGTTCTATTATGGGACAGGTTACTAAGAGTTGAAGTATAGTGTTTAAAGAAGAGTCATATTATAATAATAAAATATTATACACATTTTTCGATTATTACTGTTTTTTTTTACTTACTATTTACAATCAAAAATCAATCACCTGGTTCCCAGAGAACAAGCATTGCTTTAGGCGACGACAAGAGCTACTAGTTTTCGTACGTAAGCAAACTTTTGAGTAGGAAAACATGTATCGATCAAAATGAAATTTTTACTAAACTGTGTGAAATGTGATTGCACACAAAATGGTTGATTGCGATTTTTCGAAAATGAGTTAAGTGCTTTTATATCTTTCAACATGTCGAAAATTGCGAGCGAGAGTCACATTAGCTCTTGTCGTCGCCTTAATTTAGACTTACATAATGCTGTATGGAATGTCCATAATTTTATTTATATTTTTTTATGTTTAGCACTTACTCTTGTATCTCTGTTAAGCTGAGCTGAGCTTAAAGTTTTATTGCATTTACACAAGAAGTTGTATTTTTATTATATTTTTTCTATTTCAGGTAACCTTTGGATTTGAACTGCAATTGATTTTACTGTAAGTACCATAATTATAATTATTTTAAAATAACAGAAAGTTTTTGCTCTCCTAGCTAGACGATCAAAGTATCATTAAATCACAAAGATCACTTTGAAACGACTTAAAGCTAGATGAAACTAGTCTAGTCTAGGCAAGTCTTGGTATAATTTAACAGGCCTCACAGCTCGGATGGCATAAGCTCTGCCTTCTGCGCTGTAGGCCGTAGGTTCAATCCCCATGTTGTTGTTCTCGTCTGGGTGTTTTATATGATATTATAAGTATATACTTACAAAAAAAAATGTATAACAGCTATCTGGTTCTCATATTATTATTACAAGCTTTGTTTAGTTTGGGTCTAGATAGTGCTGGGTGGAAAGTCCACCAATATTTATTTAGTTAATTTGCTTTGCAATCATTTAGAAATACCTTCTTTTCTCAACTTCTACAGCCGGAACTTACGGCTGATTGAGCTCTGAAACTGCATCATATTTCCATTACTCGACATTTAAGTACCGGATGGATCGATTTCTCACCGGCGGCGGCGGCGCGGGCGGCGCGGGCGCAGGCATCTCATCCATGCCAATAGTTATGGAGACCGCGCGTGATGACGATACTCGTTTTTGCTCCCAGTGCTTCTGTGGCACAGTGACTTTGATACGCAGATGGTGAAAGTATTTGAACGATGAAAAGCTTATCTTCTTAGTACTTCTTTAAAAACAAAAGATGGATATTTATAACCAACAATGATCAAAGTACAGAGCACTCAAACTAAGCAAAATATTTGATGATTAAATATACAACGTGTAACATAATACCCGTATAAGGCCAAAGACCAAGAGATCAGACCAAGCATTGGAATACTTTAACGTGTGCAAAATTTGAATACTTCGCTTTCGAAATTTCCATACAAAAGTTAAATTAATATTGTCTCAGAAATTTGCAACAACCCTGATAATGTGTACGTGGCCTTGGTATATATACGGTATTTAAGTTTACAAATTGGTGGCAGTTCTGTTACCTATTTTAACTACAGTTCACAATTAAAGGTTAAAAAACAGCTGTAAATAGGGCCGCATCTTGTTGTGTTAGTTTCATTTTGGAGGAAAGTTTAAGTGGCATTTCATGAATGAACAAATTCCAAAAACCCTTGAACAAAAGTTGTTCGCCATGACCAGTAAAATACGCTGCTTCCGGGGTTATAGGGGTATTATGTTACACGTTGTATAGATGGAAAATTATTATTTCGTAGGTTATAATTTGATCAGTACTGCCGAAATTACACAGCAAAACTATTTTGGATCTTTACCAAAATCTATAAAAACTAATTACAAAAGCAATGAAGTAAATTTAAAAGGTGGCTTCTGCCTGCAGCTGCGTGCTAAATTCTATCTAAACCATGCTGAATTCACAAACCATTTTGTAACTCTATTGAGTCCAAAGCTAAGTCCTTAGCGATCCACGAAGTAAGTGACCCACGTCTGTTAAGTCAGGGATCCCGACACGTACGCATTCCGGGACGAGCCGGGATAGGACGTTCCCACGAAATGTAATAGACGCCAATAAAGCTCTCTTAAGAAACTACGTCCGATAAATGACGGGGGAATAAAGGCGGAGTATGAAGAAATCAAAATCAAAACGGTTTTTATTCAGTTTGATCTCAAGGATCACTTTGAAGGTCTTAAACAAGGTGAACCTAGTAGCCAGTTCCTCGCGAAGAATTTAATTTATCTCAGTACAATGTGCTTAAAAGGAGCCTCAAAACCCTTTCACCACACTGTTTCGAAAAAAACTTGTGACAGGACAAAAAGAAGAAGTACAATGTTCCGTAAAAAAATGGTTGAATTCCAATGTGCAACGGACGACCCAATCGACTTCACGAACTTTAATCACCTTTTTGCTACCATCACTATTTTATTACTCTTTTGTTTTAGAATCATTCCCATTGTATAAACAAACATAATCCGCTCTCCATCGACACTCGGCTAAAAACAAATTTGCTTTCTATTCACAGTCATAAAACGGCGATACTCGGGTAAGAATACATTTACTGATTCACAGTCATCATAAAACGGTGGCTGTATTCCAAAAGCAAAGCCTAATTGGTGTGGCCAGCGAGCAATGTGGATAAATAGCCAGGAGATTGGGCCTGACGATCCTTGGCGCCGCCCTTGCGAAATAGCTCTACGTGTAAATATCTCACTAGGCTGTACTTGTAGCAGCAGTATCTAGGGTTATCGAGTCCAAGTCGAAAAGGTTTTTATTTAATAGAATCAAAATCAATCACAGGCCGTAGAGACTTGATGAGCCCCGTCACTGTTTGTCATTATCAGTGATGGCAAATCTTAGACATTGTTTAACCTTTGACAAATCTTTGTAAGTCACTAGCGCTTAAAACTATTTGTTTAAAACTGTTTATTTGTAACTATTTGTACGTGCGTAAGGATGTATTATGAAAGGAATTTCTGCAAGTCAATATCTAAAGAGTGCAGAGGAATTTAAGTTTTTGTAAAAATAATGGCTTCATGAGCGAAGTCAAAGTCAAAAGGTATTTATTCAATAAAATCACAAGGATCACTTTGAAAAGTCTTAAAGCTAGGTAACTCTAGGTGCCAGTTCCACGCGACCAAAGCCTATAGAAGAACAGGCAACAAACTTACGGCTTGGTTCCTACCGTTCTGCGAGGTGGCATAATAGCAAGGCGATCTCCAAAAACTGTAGCATTTACTACTCGAACTCATCTTAGACAAATACGTAATGTAGAGATCCACACGTCTCGCGCACCCACCCGGAACGTGGATGCGGCTGCGTGCACCCAGCCGCATCCACACGGTCCACTTACCGTACGCAGTAAGTAAGCGGCACACGCCACAGTGGTCGGCCGAATGATGAATACTAGATCGATAAGCATGGAACACGATGCTCTTCCTGATAAAGTACCTTAGCTACTTCATTCTGGTACAAACGGATACGCATCAGGATAAACAGTTTGGTCTTTGAACTGTTTGAAAGTTTTTTTTTTTTTTTATACTATTTGTAGTAGTAGGTACTTCCCTAGACGAGCCTGTTCTGAAGTTGAACGCTGATTGTTTTATTTCGTTCGCCGCAACAATGCGCCGCCCGTATCACGTTATCACTTTCCTACGATTCTCTGTATTATATGTAGCGTAGTTAAAGGGTATACATATAATGTGTGTAGCCTGATGTGTAACCGACTGTGCTATACATTTTCTCTCATTCGATCATGAATATTCAGGTTTTAAGTGGTGGGCCGAGATTTTTTTGCATTCAAGATGTTTACTTGCATAAATAAATACTAATAAGTCCTCTTAGGCCCTTTGCTATTTTTAATATACATCAATAGTATTAGTGAAATTGGTCTAAAGGGTGACATCTCCCTGTACGCCGATGACACTGCTTTGTTTTATTTCGGACCGTCAATTGCCGAAGTCATGACTGATGCTCAGGCAGATTTGGAGATCATAAACAAATGGTTTCAAAAAAATCTGCTCACCATCAATATAGCCAAAACAAAATACATAATATTTGCTGCAAAAAATAAAAAAAACCTAAATTATCAACCCTTAACCATCAACGAACAAACAATAGACAAAGTGGACCACGAAAAATATCTTGGCTTAATATTAGATAGCTCCATTTCATGGAAACCGCATATCTCAAATATCAAAAACAAACTAAAATCACTGACAGGTCTATTGCGCGGCATTGAACGATGTCTACCTCTAAAAGTAAGATATCTAATCTACAATTCACTCATAAAGCCACACATTGACTACCTAATAGAAATATGGGGTACAGCTGCTAAATCTAATGTAATGCCTATACAGATATCACAAAATAAACTTATAAAAGTATTGTTTAACTACGACTTTCTTGAATCCACTCAAAAAATCTACCAAGAAACAAAAATTATGTCCATTTCACAAACTTACACATACAAAACATGCATATTGATAAGAAAAATACTCAACAGAGACATCCACACACAAATAACTTTTACAAAAAAAAAATCCATACAAAAAATTAAATTGAGAGGAGCAAACGATATAATTCTACATAATCCAAGAACGAATTATGGAAAGCGCAATATCATGTATGAAGGTGCACAACTCTATAATAAGCTGCCAACAGATATAAAGCAAGCCAAATCAATATTTACATTTAAAAAATTACTTCAGTTCCATGTAAAAAATAAGATATAAATAAATTAATTTAAAAATAAATAATAATAATAATTACTAAATAAATAAGTACGAGCTATGAATTTAACAACTAAAATACAATACAATGCATAAAACATTACAAAAATACTTAAAACAGATTTTACACAGAGTACCTACACCCTTGCCACATCCAGATTCGCTAAATCTACGTAACTTGCATGCTATCAATACTTTCTTTGCTTGCCTACCTCCAACAAGCCGCTTAAAAAATGTGTCGGTAAATTGTTGTACCTACCTACCTAACAAACTCATATTTACGTGTTTATTTAATTTAAATATTTTTAAATGTACGAAACTAATAGATTTGTTATTCAAATATTATTATTCTCAGCAAGTGAATTTATGTAATTCTTTTGAGAAATAAAGATTCTATACCATTAATAGAATGGCATTGCCGACTTATTTACCCTTTTCAGGTTTTTAGAACCTACTGCGTTATTTTGTTGAAAGCATTATCTATTATCTAAGTCAGCCGACTCAGTCAACTCGTCTAAGTTTCTAGATGTTATTCAACTATCTCAAAGATAAATCGTTAGAAACAACCAGTGTGCCGGTACTGGCGTCGAACCCGCACAACCGGAATCATTCTTATAGTCATAACTAGAGTCAAGGTCTATGAGAGAGCTGGTGGCAGCTTTCGCACGTCTGCGTGGGTCTACAAGGTCAGGCAATGTTAATGATCGCTATACTAATTTCCAGACTTTTTGGAGATATTTTGAAATTTCATTTCGTACGTAGAATATAGTTATTTTTAAAAGACATGAAGTACCAAAAAATCTAATCAGAATCGTTCTTTCTGGAAATGTGTAGGAGGGGCTTATGTCCAGCAGTGGACTTCTTGAGGGTGATGATGATGTCAAAGTCAAAGTCAAAGTCAATAGGTATTTATTCAATAAAATCACAAGGATCACTTTGAAACGTCTTAAAGCTAGGTGACTCTAGGTGCCAGTTCCACGCGACCAAAGCCTAGAAGAACAGGCAACAAACTTACGGCTTGGTTCCTACCGTTCTTTTGTATGATCCTTTTACAATGTAATATAATATATTATTGAAGTTAAGTGAGGCGTAGGCATACAGAAAAAGGTAAACATAATCAAATTTATAAGACAGCACACGCTACGCTTCAAACTAATAATACCTAATGCATAAAATTAAATACAATCTATTAATAATCAGAGAAAAATAAAACACACAATAGTAGGTACAGTACAGACATTGCAGACATGTTAGCTGCCGATGGGCAGAGCGACCGGGACATCGGGCCACGCACTTTTATCATCAATATAGCTATCTAAAGTATAATAAGCTTTACTTATTAGATTATTCTTAATGTATGCTTTAAATTTTCTAATAGGAAGCCCAGTGGCACTTTCTGGAAGTTTATTATAGAAGCGTATACCATTCCCCATAAACGAGCCATTTACCTTTTGGAGTCGAAATTTAGGAATACATAATTTGTTTTTATTTCTAGTGTTAACGTTATGTGCATCACTCTTTTTCTTAAAGCTATCTATGTGTTTATGAGTGTATAATAGATTTTCATAAATATACTGTGAAATTACTGTGAGAATATTAATTTCTTTAAATCGCTCCCTCAATGATTCGCGTGGTTTCATTTTATAAATGGCACGTATCGCCCGTTTTTGAAGTACAAATATACTTTGTATATCAGCAGCTTTCCCCCAGAGCAAGATACCATAAGACATTACACTATGGAAGTAGCTAAAATATACTAGCCTAGCTGTAGCTTCATCTGTAAGCCATCTTATTGTGCGAACTGCGTATGCAGCCGAACTCAGTCTACCAGCAAGTGATTTGATATGTGGACCCCACTGCAATTTTGCATCAATATTAAGTCCTAAAAAAATAGTAGAATTGACAAGGGTAAGTGATTCTCCATTTAATTCAATGTTGGTTGGACGCTGAACCACATTTGGCAAAGTAAATTTAATGCATTTCGTTTTCCCGGCATTGAGCAAAAGATTATTAACAGTAAACCAGTTAAGTACTTGCGACAGAGATGCATTAACGTCATCGAAGTTAGTATTCAATCTGTCGACTTTAAATATTAAAGAGGTATCGTCAGCAAATAGAACTATTTCACATAAATCCTTTACAAAAGGTGGAAGGTCATTTACATATACTAGAAATAAAAAGGGACCCAATATGGAACCTTGAGGTACCCCTATATCAATGACCGACCCAGACGACCTCTCACCGCCAACATCAACTTTTTGCACTCTATTGGTTAAATATGACTGTATAAGACCAATTGCCTGGTTTATGATGCCGTAATGTTTAAGTTTAGATATTAAGGTGGCATGACTTACACAGTCAAAAGCTTTGGACAGATCGCAGAATACCCCAATCGCATCTTGTGAGTGTTCCCAAGCATCATAAATGTGCTTCAGGAGCGTCGAACCGGCATCTGTCGTTGATCGACCTTTTGTAAATCCAAATTGATGACTATGAAGTATGCCGTTGACGTTGAAATGTGATAATAACTGAGTAAGAACAATTTTTTCAAAAATTTTACTTAACGAAGGCAGTACCGAAATAGGCCTGTAGTTCGCAGGATCTTGTTCATTTCCAGACTTGTACAGGGGAATGAGTTTACTGTGTTTCATTAAATCAGGGAAAATGCCCTCATCTACACATCTATTAAAAATGTATGCTAGACATGGTGCAATATCAGTTATAATAGCGCTTAAAACTTTTGTGGACATTCCCCATAGATCTTCAGTATTTTTAATATTTAAGAATTTAAACGTTTTCACAATATTATCAGCATTAATATATTTAAAACTGAAGATATCATTACATTTTTTAACGCTAGACTCTAATAGTGTTGTCGCTTCAGCAGCTGAGGAATTTAGGGATGAAGTCAAAAGTTTAGGTATACTGGAGAAAAAACTATCAAACGCGTTGGCGACTTCAATATTTTTAGTAAAAACATTATTGTTTACTTTTAAATTTATCTGTTTATTACCGATCTTTGATTTGCCTGTTTCGTTATTAACTACCTTCCAAGTGGCTTTAATTTTATTTGTCGATTTTTCGATTTTATTTCTTATATGCAATGATTTTGCCGCGTGACATACTTTTTTGAAAATTTTAGAGTAGTTTTTAGTGTGTAGAATAAACGTTGGGTCATTCAGCATTGACTCCCTAGCAGCGTATAGGTCATATAATTTATTCCTACTTTTGTAAATACCTGGAGTTGCCCAGTCAGCGAACTTGACACTTACACTAGCTTTACATGTTTTAAGTTGAAAAGTATCATTATGTTCTTCATTTATTAAATTTGTCAATTTTATAAAAAGATCATTTGGGTCATTCAAATATGGTAAAAGGGACACTTTCAGTTCAACATTGTTCTGAAACTTTTTAGTACGGCTATCTGTGATAAGCCGATAGGTGAAGACCTCGTCTTTATCTGATACTTTATATTCAAACCTAGCTATGACCGTAATGATCTGAGCTAAAATGCTTAACTACGGACTTACAAATTGGTTCATGACTGCAAAAGATGTTGTCTAGACAGGTGGCTGTTGTTAATGTCACTCTTGTTGGGTCTTTAAACAAGCTGTGTAGATCAAAACATTTAAACAAATTTAAAAATCTCTCAGAGAGTGGATGAACCGGAATATCTATATTAAAATCACCGCAGACTATTAAAGTTTTTTTACTATCGAAGGTTTTAAGCAATACTTCTTCCATAGTGGATTCATACAACGTGAAGTCCGCGTCTGGGGGACGGTATACACTCACAACGATGTGCCGCTCCAGCTCCACACACGACAGCTCAATAGTCCTCTCAATACTGAGATTTGCAATGTCTTTACGCTCCCTGCATTTCAAGTTATTATTTACAACAATTAAAGAACCGCCATGTATAGCGTTCTTGCGTCTAAAAGAGCTCAAAATACTGTATTTATTATAAAAAGGGAGCAACTCTAGTTCTAATATCCAGTGTTCTGTAATACACATGATATCTACATTGAAACAATTCAAAAACAATTCTAGTTCTAATACTTTGCTGGGAAGGCCTTGCATATTTTGGTGTACAACATGTAAAGTGCCAGGCTTTCCCATTGTCGAAGAGACTAGTTTAAATGTTGGGCAATAGGCCCTTCTGCTTGTAAGCCCTCATTAGTACTGCTACTAACTACGGGCTTGTCTACCGACTGTGTTATAGTACCTATAACAGGATCAAAAATATTAAATGCTAACAATTTAGCAATGGTTATTTTACTATGTTTACATAAAGACATAGTACCTCTAGTCAATATAAAATTACTAATAAAATTATTAGTGTCGAAATACAAAACGTCACTATGACGACATGTCAAATTATAAAACATTAAATTAAGTTTAAAGATATTCTTATTTTCTTGAGTACTCAATGAATTAGAATAGGGAAACGCACATAAAATGAGTTTTCGAAGTCCTAATTCTAACTTTCCTAACAAAGCTTCCACCAGTTTAATTAATTCTAAATGCTTGATTACACTGCTCTCACCTAATTGCACTATCAAGGTGGTGTCTTTGTCAAGAGAACTGTCACTTTTTATGCTATTTATAAAGTAGCTAATGGGAGCATCCAGGAAGCAGTTGTTTGTTACTACCTGACCTAGTTGATCGCTAAGTAGCAGTCCCATCCCTATTCCTATCCTGTCCGAATATATTACAGTCTTCCGGGTCTTTAGACAAGCACTGTCTAGTCTAACAAGAGACTGTGATACACATACTTTAAAGGCTCATTGGTCACAGCACCTGTCAGCGGCACAAGTGGCGAAAGTGATGCCACCTGTTCCGTAACCAATGCTGCGCCAGTGAGCGTCTGTTCAAACATGGGTGGATCTGTCTGTGAGCTACTATTACATACTTGTACATATGTACTGTCATCACTAATTAATTCTGACATATTTTGCTCTGCCTTTTTATATTTCTCTGTTATATCATGACTGTTATATCATGAAGTGATTTTTCTAACTGTATAATTTTTGCAGACATGTCTTCCTGTTCTACTGAATTCCGCCCAAGTAATTTGTAGCAGGAATTCAATTCTTCATTCAACTTACATTTTTCCTTGCAAAGCTTTGCCTGTACAAATACATTTTTTTGTCTTTTATTTTTTTTTCAGATTTTTTTAAGAAGCTTCTTAATTTTACTGATGATGATGAAGTACCAAACAAAACTACTAATTAAGCCGATGAAGATGTTTTCCTTCAAAGTTTGAGAGACACACAGTTTTTTAGATTAAAACAAAGCTACAGGTAAACGACTATATTCAATCTTTCACTTATCACCAGTGCTTAACTTAATTAGCAAGCCAAAACCTGACCTGAGTTTCTTTACTTGAAATATTCTTAGCTCATTTCTAAGAATACTCAACTACCAGTACATTATTCTGTGTAGAAATCGAAAGTGCTACCATTTACAAGCAAAGCAACGTTATTAAAAGCTGCAAATACATTTTTATGAACATAGAAAGCTTATCAACGAAAGTGGTTTTTATCGATAAGAGTGCGTCGAGTTTTGAAATAAAATACTTGTTTTGCGATAATGAACCTTAGAAAATTGAACGAAAGTCGAAATTGCGCCTTCTTGTTATTTATGAACATTGTGGTCTAGGCGTGTCTATTGCAAACTTGTGAGGTAACTGTTGTTGTTTTTTATTACGAAACCTATGTTTGACTGAAATAATGATTTGTTAAACATAAATAAAACCTATTAATGTTATGTTACTTGGAAGAGACTTGACATTCTTCAGCAATGAATTCAATTCTCTTAATGCTCAAAAGGAGCCTCTTTGAGGCGCACTTAAAATCCTTCCACCACACTATTTCGAAAAAACTAACACGCGAAGAAGACGGTTATAAACTTTTATCATAGTCCGATTTAAAATATTTAATTTACTATAATAAATCTCTCTCTGATGTCTATAAAACATTTCAATAGGAAAGTGCGCTATTTGTGTAACTAATAGTAATAGCTGAACTTTACGACAGCTTCTGAGTGGTGACTAGGCATTACTCACCGCCTGAATGGCTGCTAGCTGGAAGAGAAACTACACGTTTACGCATCTTCGTTATTTACAAGTTAACTGGCGTAATATTAAAATATTTATCGTTTAACATTTGTCATTTTATTTGATTAAGGCGAAGACAAGAGCTACTGTATCTCTCGCTCGCAAAAGCTGCAAATACATAAAGGCTAAGGCGTTGGCTGACTAAGCCGACTTGTGTTAATTTTGTCCTGTAGTTTTCCTTCACCGCTTCAAAGTACAATAAAAACGTACGTACGTAAGTACATGTACGGTAGAAAAAAAACTCATAAGTCCCAAAACCGCCAGATTTCTGGTGCCTTATCTTATTCATGGTGGGGAATGAGATCTGCACTGACGTCCCGCCAGTGGGGTGTATTGTGCATTATCCCCCTGCTAACCTCACCCCAGCCAACACAACTCCCACTCCATGTAGCGGAGCAGGACTTTGGGTTGGTGGCACCAATGTTCTATCATCCCGATGATGATGATGTGGATGCAAGGGAGCAAGACTCGATCAGTATCACTGGTGCCTTACTGATTGTGGTATGGTATGTGACAGCACTTGTGGTCTAGAGGTAGCGGCCCCACGTTCCGATCCTAAGTTCGTGGGTATAAAGCCGGTCCAATGAGTTTTTCTGTTCAAAAATGTATGTGCACAGTGCCAGTACTCTCAAACGGTGAAGGAAAACATCGTGAGAAAACTGGCCTAATAAGTTCTAAAACATGTGTCGTGCTCTTAAAATCCTTTCACCACACTGTTTTGAAAAATACTAGTAACAAGAAGAATAATGGTGATATAAATCATTGGTCGCGTCTATAATGGTTGCAGTTTAACAGACCACCAGCCTCTACACAAGTCATGTTATATGACCTTCCAACTTGGTCGTACCTAAGAGTGACCACACGATACATCACAATCCCACGCGTGTTGACTAAGACAAGACACGCTAGAAAGTGAAATTGACCACACAAACGCATTTTTCGATTTTACTTTCCCATAACATTGAGTAATAGTTGTTATATAGTCGGTATGTTGCGAGATGTATTTTCTTTCAGCGCAATCTCACCTGATATTGCAGGCTTCCCTAAAAAATATATAAATGCTACTCTTGAAAAAATCTTAATTATAGATAGGTATTTAGGTAAAAAAGGCGCCGGCGTCGTACGGAAGAATAAAAAGTGCTGGACCACCAAAGGGACGGATGAAAGAAGAGTGCATGTAGCGGAGATGAGAATGTTGAGATGGATGTGTGGTGTGACGAGAATGGATAAGATAAGGAATGAGTTTATTAGGGGCAGTTTGAAAGTGGTGCCAGTGACTGAAAAGATGAGGAGTAATAGGTTAGCGTGGTATGGGCATGTCATGCGAAGGGAGAATGTCGACTAACGAGAAGAATGCTAGGGATGAATGTGCATGGATATAGGAGTAGAAATAGGCCAAAGAAAAGATGGATGGACTGTGTGACACATGACATGAGTAAGAAAGGAGTGACTGCTGAGATGACGGCTGATAGAGAGTGGATGGAAAAACCTGGTGTGCCGACCTCACATGAAGAAGGATAAGAGCAGGAAAATGATGATGATGATCATGATTTTTGTAAGTTCACCAAGAGAAAGTTAGCAAGTAACATTATACAAGTTTAGTAGCTTATTAAATTACAATGGGCATTTTTATCGCTGTAAGAAATCTCTTCCAGGCAACCTTGAATGAAAGAATTTCGCTCTTTGGCTGTCCGCATAATATGAGATGATTACTGATAGTTGAGAAGTCCAAAACATCAGCCATGAGTTTTGTCATAGAAGTCAAAGTAGAGTAAAAATAGAAAGGCTAGCTGTTGGAAAGGTTTCGCTCTAGATATGCTTTCGTGTCCATAAATAAAACCAAAACAGAATTTTTTGCATACTTTTATGCGGTCTATGTATTAATATCGCCAAAGAGTTGTAAAGCTCTTGTGTGTGACTCGTCCAGAGAAGAACTACCACCATGCCTTTTTCTGCCGCCAAGCAGCAATGCTGTGTTTGTAGAGTGTGGTTGCCGGTGAAATTACAGGCACTAGGCTTAACGTCTGTATGCCTTAGGTTGACGGACGCAGAGCAATGCATTGTAGGGCATGTTCCTAACATGCGTGACTTACGAGGCAATGCTTTGTTAGAGGTGACAGTTGCCACTTAACATCCGGTGGGCCATCTGCTTGTTCCATCAGCATGTGTATAAAAAAACACAAACACCTTTTTGAGCTCCCATTCCATAGTTCTCTCAGCAGTTTCGTCGTTGATACTTTCACGCGGTTTTTTGGGGGAAATTGGTGACAGCGATGTCTTATACAATACCACTGGTAGACCCTCCAATGTGTCGGTTTATTCTTCCATGATAGAAGAAATCAATATTCGCAGACTAAAACACAGATTGTCAATGCTTAGTCTAAGCAAGTTCTTGAACTCGTGACTCGATATCCAAGTTTCTAGGCCGCCTGAAGGCCTCCGACACCTAAAACTAAAACTTATGCTCTGTGAAGCATGGAAGCGCTCAGATGAATCATGCCACTTGACTTCGTGCGTAATATTGCGTACCTACTGAATCCTCGACTTGTAATTACTTGATTACCAATAAATTGATATTCTGATAATTCACCTATCCAAGCAATGAAAGTGCTGAACATAGGCTAGTTAAAAATATTATAGACCAGACAAAAATATTTATAAGACTACAGAAAACCTTCTAATGGTGTAAAACATATAATGACTTATTAATAAAACACAATGATATCTTAGATATATTTAATGATAAACAATCAAAATTCAAGAAAGCCGCTTTGGCCACTCTGTCATTAGAGTGTGCCAAAAACTCGATTGTAATTTAGTTAATTCAGCACCCTTCGAGTCTTAGCTCGAAGTGCGTGTACCTACCAATTTTTGTAACCCTACCCAATGTTCTCTTTCCTACCTACCAACTGATAAGCTCATTTAATTAACTAAACTGTTCTGTTTATATGTCATGTTGTGTACGCATGTTTTAGGGTGCCGTCTAGCTCATAATTAATTGTATTTTATTTTGTCATTTAACTGATTGTACCCTGTTTTGTGTGCCTAAATAAACAAATAAAATAAAATAAAATAAAACCTCAATGGTCGAACAATTTCTTCGGTTTTTTTTATAATATCCCAAAAGTTATTATCCTAGTGGGATCATAAAAGATCATACAAGCATCATACAAGCATTGTTACCTGTCCTTCTAGGCTTTGGTCGCGTGGAACTGGCACCTAGAGTCACCTAGCTTTAAGACGTTTCAAAGTGATCCTTGTGATTTTACTGAATAAATACCTTTTGAATTTGGATTTGAAACCACGACCTTCTCCTTGATGCGGGGCTGAGCTTACCACCTCTCGAGGTTTAAAATTCCTCTCGGATAATAACACTGGGATACCTATTATAAAAAAATATTTGTGATTTCCTTAAGTGTCGTTTAACACGACGAGTATAAAACGAATAAAAACTTCTTCGGAAGCAGAACAAAAGCATTGACCTTCGCGGAAAGTGTCATTTACTCATTGAATAATTCCACTGTTGAATAATTAAACAGTACTATTATGTAATGTATTTAGTGCCTTTTCTCATACTTTTGTTTCTATCTATACGGCAGACTTACCACATAAATAGGCTTTCCAAGAAGCGCAGAAGCCAAGTTTTATTAACACGTTTATATACTAAGACAAAGTGGTATCCAAGTTGGTTAGTTAGAGGCGGGAGGGGCGGTAATACGACCGGCCCGCTCGCAATTTCAATGCAACTTATTGCTTTCAAAAACGAAAAAGCTCCTTAACAACGTTAAGTACCTACCTATTTTTTCATTTTCATTTTCGTTCATATATAGGTACATGGTGAATTAAACAAATAATATAATTACTACAAATAAATAACTAGTACTTCGCCCCGAACTGAGATCTCGTGATGCGACCCGACGAACGGAGCAAAATTTTGAGCAGGTAGTTATCAGAGGCAAGTCCAACTATTATTTGGACTTTTTTCTGACTACCGCCTACTAACTTGGTATGGTTACCAAGTTTCAACTCTATTGGCCTATTTATTGAAGAGTTCCGTTGAACAGACCTTGGCTCCATCATCAGACCTGGTCGTTGTCACCATTTTATGAGAACTGAGTACTTCCTTAATTTATTTCAAGAAAAAAAATAAGAAAAATCAAAGGAACTGGACGACCAGTAGAAAAACCTTGATGCCAACGAAACTCTTAGAGATGGGAGCTCTTGGGTCGCTGGTTATCTTAATTTAACTTTTTTGTGTATCTCAAAAACCGAGCGTCCCAGAAAAAAAGTAAAAATTGTTTTGGAATGTCCAAACAAAGGCCTTTCGTATGACATGTAACTTGATTTTTTTAAGTCACTTTTTTATTTTTGCCCCCTTAAAAAACCCCATATCTTAAAAACCCTTCATCCGATTTTATTCATATACTTACCAGTAAATTTCTCAAGTACAAGCTGTCGTCTTATCAAATTTCATGCAGATCGGATCAACGGTTCGAAAGTTATGGCCAGACAAACATACATACATACATACATACATACATAAAATGCCAAATCGCCCAAGTTGAATTAGAATCTTCGTTCGCTTCGCTCACTCGATCAAAAAAATAGGATTAAAACTAGTAAAAAAACGTTTCTTTTGTTGTGAAAACTGATAGGTTTTTAGCAAACAGCAGCAGCAGTGTAAATGTGAGTAGGCTTCCACGGTCATTTGCGTGGCGAGAGTAGATATCGTATCGACGACCTGCTGTGATTCACTTTCACATGCATCGGGCGTGGCGCGTGCTTTCCTACCCACCTCATTTAGGTATCCAATACGTTATACACTAGTCGTTCGCTCCTAATACATGTACTACGAAATCATTGCAACTGTATGCCTCAAGTAGATGGACAATGCAGTGCATCGTAGGGCACGTTTATATCTTGCGTGACTTGCAAGGCACGCCTTTGCTATAGTTGGCTAACACTTAAGATCAGATGTTCCATAAATAATATGCTGCTTCTATTAGCCAGTAGTTTTTTTTTGTAAAAGGACACTCAAATCATTGCTAATTTCGTCATATCTCAAAAACAATCTTGTCTGTTTATTTTAATTTATTCGATGATAAAACTAACTGTAATCCTGTTTAAGACTAGTCTAAGAACATTTAAAATGTCATAAGATGTTAATAAATGAAAAACGAATACCACACACCACTTAGATGGTGGTAGCTCTTCCTTCGAGTTGCACGCTGTCGTCAGTTCGATCCCGACCAGAACAAATAGTTGTGTGATGAACATAGATATTTGTTTTGTATGGTCTGGGTGTTTTATAATATTAGATCTCCCAAATCCAGCAGTAGACTTATTCAGGCTGATGATGATAATAATTAGTTAAGTATACGAATTATTGCTTATTTGCTAGAGAGTTTTACACTGAGAGTAATTTGAGGTTAACTTGATAAGTTAGTAAGTCACTTTACCTACCTACAATCTTATCAGTTTTTTAAGAACTTTACCAACGAAGCCCGAAGCTAAGTTCTGTATAAAATGTACTCTGTTTACGCCCAGATATTGGTCGGTATGTGGTCTAAATGTGAAGGCTGGACATTCATCGAATAACCACACCTTGAGTACACTCCCATAAAAACTGATAGCCAATCTATGTCTTCGCCGTACTAACTGCTATAACTCTGTGTCTTCGAGGAAAAGCTTGTTGGACTTGTATCAATCAAATATTGAATCGTTTTGTTGATATTCGATATTTGGTTAGGATCGTTTCGAGCATCGAATGAACGACAAATATTTTCGTGTTTTTTTGGTTTGTTTTGATGCGAGGACGTTGTTTGAAGGTTGTTTTAAAGTTAAGTATGTTGAACTAGGCATATTTATAAATGTTATATATTTGTTTGTTACACTATTTATAACTCAAGAACGGCTTAACCGTTTTGGCTGAAAATTGGTAGGGAGCTTAGAACATAGACGGGCATAGGATAAGTACTTTTTATCCCGTCCCCGTGGAACGTGAGATAGGATACTTTTTATCCCGTTTCTGTGGACCGTGACATAAAACGTAGTATAACAAAACGCAACTGACAGCAAAACGAAAAATGTATAAGACAAAACATCAGTCTAGCCGTTCATTTGTTAAAAATGGTATAACAAAACGCATCTCCAGTAAAGCAAAGTTCGTGCTAACAAATCGCTTTGGTAGATCGCAAAGAAACTGGCCAATATGGCCAATAAAGAATAATTAAAATGCTTGATTTTTTAATTTATATTTATTATCCTAATAAAAATAAAATCCAAAATCTGCTCATTTATTGCCTCTAAGGCGGAACAAAGTTAAATAGTTATTAGTTTAATATTAGTGAAAAAAAAATTCAAAATATTCTTTACTGTACACAGGTACCTGAATTCAAAATAAGAACTTCGGCAAAAAAAGTTAGAGCATTAGCTACATAACTCTACACTGCAATACAGTTTTCAAAAAATTAACATGAAGAAAAATTTGAAATTGGAATTCATTCTCGACTCAAAAAGATAGAGAGCATGATTTGAATTAGGAATTAATGGCGACCTACGCTACCAGCTGGCAAGGATGCATGCGCGCTGACCTTACCATAAAAAGTCGAACAAAAACATAACCCTCCATTTAGTAGTCGGGCAAAAAACCGGTAATCGATCGATTTTACGGTTCAATCGACTGTTTACAAGCGTTTTTTTGCTGGTTTTTATGGGAACAAGTTATTCAATGTCTGTATTGAGTGGTTTTTGTAGTTATTGTGTTGATTAGTGTTCAATTTTGTTTAAAATCATTTTGGTTGTTGAATTTGACTCATCCATAAACTATAGACCTTTTCAGGTAGGTACTGAAGTTAATAAGAACCTAGAGTAAAACAATGACAAAGGAAACTGTAACCACTGAGATAAAATCAGCTTTAAAATGATGTAGGTACTAGAATTTTCCACAAGTGCCCTATGAAGTGCCAGGTCCAAAGAAACTATTCCGAACTATACTAGATCATCCTTACCTGCACCGTAACGTGCCATAACCATAATGTACGGCTGATCATAAACTGTAACGCCTTATTTGATTTCCTACTCTACCACTTTCTATTCAGAGTCCTGAATTGCATGACTACATCATAACTGGAGAACTCATTCGTGTCGAAGCCTTACCAGCTTGGAATAAAGTCGCAATTGGATTAAAACTGTTTGTTTATTCACCGGGCGATGACTGCGGATCTGGGAGTTCGGTTCGCGTGGAGCACGCATCGTTTTTCATTGGAATAGGGTTGAAATTGGCTTGTTATGTGGTTTTGCTGGGTGTCGTAATGGTTACACACAGTGCAGTTATATGAGAACGTGCGAACGGCCGGTTCATTCACGGTTTTTGCATAAATAGCGAGAAATGTTACAAAATACGAGGTATTGTTCGATTGTGGCTCGGATTGTTTTTAGTGGCGTGGTTTGGTTTGTATTGCTTTGTGTATGAGGCTATGGGAAATTAACTTTTGAGATTGTGTTATTTTTATCTTGTAAGTAAGGCATTCCGCTATGTAGATCATGAGGTTTTCTCAGCACAGTTTGGGATTTCGTTATGTGTTGTATTTTGAAAACCGTCATTAAAACTACAGCTACAACTAAAACTAAAGAAGAAGAAGATTAAAACTAATTATTTTGCTTGATTTTTATAAATATAGTCATCTTAAAACACGATTTTTGTAAATTCTATTTTGTTGAAAATTTTCCACTGAAATGCCCACCATCATATTTTATGAATTTGTACCTACGATTTTTTTCTTGTAGGTAAATATAATGACTTCATTGCTCACACTTTTGCTAGCTGTTCGTTTTTCAAGGAGTACGAGCAGGAGAGATGTATTACTCGCTGGAAGCCCTGAATAAATAAATAAAACAATAAATAAATAACAAACGGTGTGCGTAAGAGAATATAGAAGCTTCCTTGTTCCGCACTCCGCTCATAAACTTCAGAACAGCTATGAAACTGAAACTTTCCTTGGACATCCTCATTGCTGCGGTACCTACATAACGGAGACAGTCATTACAAGTTATAGAATGAGCTCTCTAAAGTTCTAAACATATTTTAGTTCAAAAGTGCTATATTGTTTATTAATAACTAAGCTGAAATGATAACGCAGCTGATAACGAGTCTACACATAATGATATGAGGAATTTTTTTATACTACTTTCTGATGGAACAAACAGATGGCCCACCTGATGTTAAGTGGTAACCATCACCTATAACAAAGCATTGCATCGTAAGTCACGCTCGATAGGAGTGCCCTACGATGCACTGCCTTTGCGCCCATCGACTTGAGGCATACAGATGTAAAACCTCATGTGCCTATAATTTCACCGGCAACCACACTCTTCAAACTGGAACACTGCAACGCTGATTGGCGGCAGAAAAAGGCATGGAAACAGGACTTGTCGAAGTCACCATGCTTAGCAGGCGGATTAACGACCGCGGAATATAAATACTTATATAAGCTATGGTGGACATTCCACACAGCTTCATCTAGCAGCAAACTGAGCTTCTACACAAAGATAAGCAACACAAAGCTAAAGAACATTGAATCTTACTACAAGAACATAAAAGCGAGTAGCATATAGACTGATGTGTATCTGTATGTATCATGGAATCCAGATAGCTGATCAAATACTAATAAATGCATTTTTTTGTTCTTTATTCAATCATTCAACTTTAAAGAAATCTCTTAGACGAAATACCTCCTATCCACTATGCACTTATGTGAGAACATCAATAATCATTTATCGAATAGTTAATCTGAATTCAAAATATACCTTTGCGGTTGTAGTGTTATTGGTGCCCGCGTAATACTGACTTATCTATTGTGTATACTTGTGGGCACTGACCGGAGATTGTAGTGTTTGTTTACAGTTCCGCACCGAGATGAGTGTTTGATATTATATTTTGTATTTGAGCTAAGCTTTTGACCTATAGACCTATTAGATTAGATCTATAAAGTACTGATGCTTGTAAATTATATCACAGTCAAACAAGGTGTAAATGTCGTACGTTTAGTACTTTCCGAGATCAACTCTTATGTTCAGACAAAACAAACGTAAACAGACATTGGTACAGTCATAAGTGGTCAGCAAGATTTTTAGCATATTCTTAATAACTCTAGAAGACGAGACTTTGTATTACTTTTAAGCCTTGAGACTTTCTTATATAAGCCTACAGACTTGCTTATATAAGCCTAGAGACTTCTAGAGTAAACAGAGTAATTAAGAATATGCACGGGAAGATGGCATGGCGCTGTAAACACTAAAGGTCTGAAGGCCGGATAGGCCCCTAAAAGCAACGTGCTCTAAATAATTCTGACAAATTGCACACATTTTAAACTCGACAGGATGTTGAGATCCTCTACTGATTTATCGTCAGCCTAATCAGGACATGCCTAACTCGTTTATTGCAAAAAAACCATTTATGGTCAAATTGTTGACGTATCGGTTTCGACATCACTCTTCGTTTGACAGATTTCGTAAATAATATACAAGGTGTTCATTAAGTTGTGTATATAAACTTCAGGGGGCTAAAGTACCCATCAATATGAACAACTTTTTCTAAGGAACCAACACTGTGAACGCGAAAAAAAAAACAGCTGTTTCATACATTTTAGGCTGGTAGGTATTGAACTTTTGTATGAAACAGCTGTTTTTTTTTTCGCGTTCACAGTGTTGGTTCCTTAGAAAAAGTTGTTCATATTGATGGGTACTTTAGCCCCCTGAAGTTTATATACACAACTTAATGAACACCTTGTATACATATAAAAAAAACGCTGTTCGCCTACCCCATGGACATGTTAAAATCGCGGGAAGTCGGTGGGTGGAGAGGGCTACGAATCGTTTTTCAGGAATATCCTGACTTCTTCAGGCTGGTGATGATGAGTACCGAAATGCTCCTAAAAAGTTTAAGGTGGTACGCAAACAAAGTCGCGAGAATATACTAGTTAGCAATAAAATTACAACACTTGCATGGCATTTCCCATACGATTGCATAACCTGATTGATTCGCTGATGAAGGTCACTCTCGGATTAAGCTTTGACGGCTTCCTTTTCACTTATAATTATTTTGGGTGTGTTAAGTACCTATGCTATGACTTTCTCATTGTGTACTAGAGTTACAATAACTGTAGTAGTGGTGTTAGTAGTAGAGCTCTTTGTCTGTGGCTCCGGGCAAGTACCTACTTACTTCTTTATGTCGTGTCACTTTCGAAACAGTGAAGGATTTCAAGTGCGCCCTAAAGACGCTCCTTTCGAGCACTAGACTTTTTAGGTCTTAAGACATGCCAGTTTCCTCACAATGTTTTCCTTTACCGTTTGAGAGTACTACCACCATGCTCTTTTTCTGCCATCTAGCAGCGTTGCTGTGTTTCGCTCTGAAGGGTGTGGATGCTTGTAGGCACATGAGGGTTAACATAATGTGTATGCCTCAAGTTGATGAACTATGGGGCTAGATAGTGATCTAGCCCCAAACTAAGCAAAGCTTGTAATATGGGAACCAGATAGCAGTTATAATACGTATAATCTTCTTTTTTTTGTAAATTATAGTTACTTATAGTGTATTATAACCAGACAGAGAACAAACTTCTGTGTTCATCACACAAATATTCGTTACCGGTGGGGATCGAACTCGAACCCACGGCCTACAGCGCAGAAGGCAAAGCTACCAACTAAGCGGTGGCTGTCAAATCTATTACCATTTGTTAATGACTATCTAATATATTAAATAACAATGATTTCGTTTTTGCCTGGTACCATTACGTAAAACAAATTAAGTTTTTTGCTAGCTGTATGTATCTCTATAATTTGATCGAGATAAGTTATAAGTACTATCGGAAATCAAAGGGAAAGTTACGCACATACTTAGAGTGCAAGTGTAACTTGCTATTTTTTTCCGAAACTAATTTTGTACATCCGTAGGAAAGCTTTATCGCGCCAGAGACATTTTTAACGTGAAGAAGGTGTAATTAGTTTTATTATTTTGAATTTAATTAGTGTTGTTTGTGTAAATATTTGTTTCCTGTTAAAAGTTTTTATTTTTAGTTTTTTTAATATTTGGGCTCGTCCGGGAAAGTACTACCACCATGCCTTTTTCTACCGCCAAGCAGTGTTGCTGTGTTTCGGTTTGAAGAGTGTGGTTGCCGGTGTAATTACAGGCACATGAGGCTTAACATTTATATGCCTCAAGTTGATGGACGCAGGGCAGTGCATCGTAGGGCACGTTCCAATCGTGTGTGACTTGTGAGGCAATGCTTTGTTATAGATGATGGTTTCCACGGACGGTGGGCGCGGATACACATCAGGCTATATACTGCTCGCTTTTTGAGTCCTTGTATTAAGGGGCATTGGTTTTTTGTAGCTTGATGTGTATCCGTGTGTAAGCTAAGACGCTGCTCTGCTCTTTCTAAAGTTATACTCTAGTTTGAGTTTACTATCAAACACTTAAAAATATCCAGCATTTAACAGTGTAAAAATATCCATCAATAATTATGTTAAAAGAAAAGCTTCACGACTTTGATCCCCAGGCACGGTAGATATCCCCTCAGATCTCTCAGTACCATGTAGGTAATTACTTAAGATTCTTTATGGATGTCTAAGGGGTTAGTCAGATGTACGTCCAAATATTACATTTGGCACATATGTTTTGCACATTTGGAGAAGTTAGTATTCAATAAGTGACAGGTTGCAAGCCCATCGCAATATTTACGTATTTCATAATATTGCTCGTTTGATTGCACACAAGCACAGAATATAAATAAGTAGGTACAATCCGAGGTAAATTGCCACTTCACGTGTCCAGATGACTTAGCATGAGCTGCAGAATACTCCCTAATTAATCCGTATTTTGCTTATTATTCTCAGTATTTTCTCATCTCTTCCTCAACTCATCTTTACATCATACTCGCGTAATCTGCGACATTACTGTCAGAGATTGTTAGGTCTCGCAGTTCAGTTGGTACTCTGGTATATCCGTCTGCTTTCTGCACATTTGTGTGACATCATTATTGAATAATGCACGGGTATTTATCGCGTATTACCTTATTTAATTTCCCAACGTTTCGGCTATGCTGCAATAGCCGTAGTCTCGCGCAGACTGGAACATTGAATTTGAGATCTACCGTCGGTTGTCGAGAAGTGGTAGCAGATTAAATCCCTCATTTGACCGTCCGACGATCAAGTGAAATGAACTGCAGCAGATGAACACTTTAACACCTCTTATTTACTCGTAGAACACAGGTAAAACAATTTCACTTTTATTCTTCGCACTTGTTACAGATGACAGTATGTTAGCCAGTCAAGTTTACTCCACCAAGTCTCTTTCCAGAATGCCACATTTTTTCAATCTTCTCGTTTCCCACTTTTTACAGTTCCGCAACCTACCAACGTTAACAATCCTACCAACCTTACCGACCAAAGCTACGACTTGGCGGTCAATTGACTGACTAAAAGACAGGAAGATATAAAATTAATTATACTACTTCAATTTTAATCTAAAAAAACAAGCTTAATATTTACAAAATGAATTATAAAATTCGAGAAATCATTACATTCGGCCATCCGCCATCATGCGATCTCCTGACGCATGATCAAATAAATAAACTGAACGTACTAATCAATTAAGAATATTTATATTATTTTAATTTTAAAGAAGAACAAAAAAAATGTTTTTTTTTTATTGTTATAGCTTACATACAAATTAATTTTATTATTTCAGTCATTATCAACTTTAATTTCTTATTAAAATTAATTTTTTTAAATAATTATAGAAAATACTCAAATAAATTGAATTTACGATTTTAACAAAATTAACATTTTCAGTAATTATAAAAACAACATGTGAATAACAAAAAAAACAATAACTCCCAGTGTTTCGCTACATTATTATACTAACAATATTACTTTAAACTATTAATCATTACATTTGGCATATAATTAGTATCAGATCTGACTGTATTATTTTGTTGCAGACCTTTTGTAGGCATATTTTCGTCATCATTATCGTTGCTTTCGGATGAAGTATTACTTTTGTTAGATATTAGCATCGTTGTTATGAGAAAGGTTAACATTGATCCAAGGTCGAATCCGATCAAAAGCAACTTCGCTATCGTATTTACTTTTAAGAGTACTAAATCCATATTATATACTTCCGTGATTTTAAAGAAGCCTATAAATTTTTATAAGAGCTTAGTACTATTGTCTTTATTGTTAAAATTGGTTCTCGGTTTTTTTATTAGAAATAAATTAGAATATTATTATTATTTACTGTAACTGTAACGATGACATGGGTGTCGGAAGACCAGCGTTATAATAGCGTATGCTGCTATAGCATTAATGCCGAGTGACTGCCAATTTATATCACTTGCCTACTTACTTGTATTGTCTTTTCTTGTATTTTTTTTTATAAACTGCATTTACGTGTGGTATAAATAAATGATTCTGTTTTGTATTGTATTGTATTGTAAGATGACATTTTCCATTAACTACGTGATAAGCACCTTGGTGCAATTTTGATCGATTGATTTTCTTTACCCGGTTCAATACTACTGTAACCTTCCACATACACATCCCCTGAAAAGTTAGATCCCTACGCTATAACTTCAACTAACCCTGACAAAGGAACTTGGGTAGAATTTAATGTAGTCAAGTTTGCGTTAAGAGCAGGACTTTTGTAGAAGAATAGTTTGCAATTGTCTTTGAACACAGACACAGAAGAAATCTCTATAAAGTTTTGCCCTATAAGCAATGCTGTTGTCACAAACTCATCAGTAATTACAAGATCTTCGATCGTCGCCTCAACATCATCGATTTCAATGTTCACAAAGCTCCTATAGACAGGTGTAACTACAGAATTACCGAAACCTTTGATGATAGGCAATTGTGTGTATATTTTTAAGAAGTTTAGGTCTTGAGCATTATCTTCACGAACTTCGATTTATTTGAAAAAACTACTGTTAGTATCACCAGTCGTGGAAATAGTCATATTTTTCCGTTCTTTAACGTCCGTACGCGAAACGCGGTATCATTGGTAGAAGTTTACAGTTTTCATTGTCGTGATCAACCCTTTGACACTTTTGGCATTTTACTAACGGCTTAGGGCATTTAAAGTAAGAGTGACCTTTTGCGCGACATTTAAAAAAAAGTCGCTAAACCATGGAGGTAATATCATAATGGAGAGTGCCATAAGATCCACAACCTTTTGCAACTGTGTATCAAACAGTGATCATCTATCTTTGTTCCTCCCACGCAGCCTAGCTACAAGTAAAAGAAAAGAAGATGTAAGTTCACTCACTCCAACTCACTCACTGTCTGTGTAAATAGTGTCCGTTAGTTGATGCAATGCTTTGATGTTCTAGTTGGAGTTGGTTGAAATATGCGGTGAAGCGAAATAAATAGTAAAAAATTCAAAGAATCATTATTGTTTAAGCAAAATATATTTGAAAAGGTGAAAGTATATCCCGTGCAGCTGTGTCTTGTGCATCAAGAAAAACAAAAGGAAAAAAAACAAAAAAAAAAAACAAAAGGAGGTTAAAGACCAGAAATTGTCATTTGATACGTAATATTCTTTTTCAATTTACAGACTGTAATTACATTTTATTAGTACTAGTCATCTTTTCCAATATGAAAACGATGTAAACCCATTAATTATTGTAAAATAAAATTTATTGTTTTAGTCATCTGTTCTAGTGATGTACATACAGATTAATTTAGCTTTATATTTCATACCTTCTAGGCGTCTCGCGCCGGCTCAAATTTCGTTAAATTTTATATTATTATTTTTTTAGGTTCCCGAAATGCCCAGAATGAAGATGAGTGTGGATAAAAGCTGTTAGGCGTGAAAACTAGGACTCCACAAAATTTTCCTATGCATGGACGAAATGGCCCTAAGAAAGTATCGAGTGGGATGGACATCGCTATCACGGCCAGGTCAATATGGGAAATAATATTGACGATAATAGTGTTCCAGTATCTATATTGGTTTTGGGTTGTCGCAAAAAGTTAAAAAGTTGATTTCCAATTAAAACGCCTTTTTCATCCATCTCTTATTCTATCGATAGGTTAGTCAATGTAGTCCCTTCTCTAGTAACTCGCACGAATACAATATCGACAACTGCACACTAACAAAAAAAACGGACACGCCAAAAACCGAAAGGCTCCGTCCAGTATGATACTTCGTCCAAGCGCTAAACTGTTGTTTGAAGTTGACGCCAAATCTCCTGCAGATGTCTTCGAAGACTTTCGCTTTCGTTTAGAATGAGTGTGTGTAACAGGAGGATCCTCCTCAGGAGTCATCGCACCGTCAGAGTTCATAGAAAGAGAAAAAAAATACTGTAGTTATCATATTCACCAGATAAAACTTATTTCTTAGTTTCTAACTTTTTTTTTTTATTTATGTTCATGTTTTATTTATTTTTTTAATTTTTCATATGGTTTACTTGGCTTAGCTTAACAGCTGTCCATGTAATTTTGCGACGTACTTAGCCACTTACAGGTCCAGTGCTTAAATGCTTATATATATGCTATATATATTTGTGCACCATTGTACTAATTATTTTGTTAGTTTTGAACTTACAGGTATACATACCCCATTTTTCACTAAGAAATTCACTAATAGCGCACCTGGCTAAGGTCTGGCATACATAGCCTGCTAATAGCGCACATGGCTAAACTCTGGCATACATAGCCTATACCTGCATACATAGTATGTACCTACTACCTACCTATAAATATTATCTATAAATTTTTACTTTATAGATACACTTACACTTACTTCAGTACACTTTGCTTCGGAGACTCGCATCAGAGGGTAGGCTTGATCATCGATATTTATAATTTTACGACAATTTATTAGGTGACAACTATAGTATAGTGATTTTTGCTTGATATAGGTAAGAAAATTTTTATTGCTATTGGAATATTGATAGTAGCAGTAATGAGAAATGGAATAAAAATATATAAATGATAGGTAGGTAATCCACGAATTGAAAGGTGCTAACACTACCGGATAGTCTCTGTTCAGTACAGACCAGTTCGTGTGAGGAACAATTCAAAATGCGAATATAAAATAAGATAAAAAGATAAAATAACCTACCCTTCAATGTTCAAATTATCGGATAATATTAAAATTTGTAAGATTTCACCTACTTTATTCTAGAAAAATTTGCTCGATATGTATTCAACTTGAATGTTCATGAGTATAGGCCCTGACAATTTTTAAAAAACGAATTGTGCTAGTACGGCCAGATAGTATCGGGGCAATCTCGACCGATACATGCTAACAAAATGTTTCATACCGTTAAACTTAAGTCGAATTTAATAACCTTTTACTCGAAATAAAAATATCATAATGTGGATGAAATAAATTTTAATCACAGCTACAGTTACCAAGTAGGTAATTATTTGGCAAATATCAGTGCATTGTGTACGTAGCAAAATTGTTAGCATTATCTAAATAAATTTTATGGCATACATAGCCCCCTGAACTCACTTGGTCCATCACAGCATACCTTGCTTATAAAAAAAATGTTATGGCATACATAGCCCCCTGAACTCACTTGGTCCATCACAGCATACCCTACTTATTGTTATGGCATACATAGCCCCCTGAACTCACTTGGTTCATCACAGCATACCCTACTTATTGTTATGGCATACATAGCCCCCTGAACTCACTTGGTTCATCACAGCATACCCTACTTATTGTTATGGCTTATAATAACCTCCAAAACTCACTTGGTTCTCTACATCACTATATTTAAATATATTTTTTTTATGTAGGTAGACTTTTTATCGTAAAATATTCTTTCAATTAGCAACATGCCATGGTGGCAAAAAGTTTCACCAGTAATAATTTTATCAAGTAACTGCGGTAAAAATTTGATGAAAGACATCAATAAGTTTCAAACTAAATACTTCGAGTGAAACAGCATGAATTTTATTCCTAGTATTCGTTAGACTCCACATTGTTAAAAAATATAATTTTAGCAAAAATTATATCACAAAAACTTTTGTGACGGTATTAACAAAAAATATTTTCATAGATATGGTACAGAAAAGCAACTCATGATCACACACAGTCACTTGCACGTTTAGTAGATTGGTATTCTTTGTCGATTTCTATCAGCTTTTTCTAGAAAATCTATCCAGTACTTTGTAAATTTTATGTTTAATGGGTAGGCACAAGTACCAACAGCTCCATAAACCGAATAGTGCTAGCATGGCCAGATAGTCTCGGGGCAATCCCGACTGGACCACGCCAACAAAGATTCAGTAGAAATAAAGCCGCTAAGTACCTATGCTTTCAACTGAAAAAAACTAGCACGATCGGATAGTCTCGGGTCAATCCCGACCGATACATGCTAGTGAAATCTGTATCTCCATTATACATAAATGGAATAAAATATTGTACCAATCTTCCAAGCGGCAATAAAATAATATCATGTGGGCGTAATAGGTAACATCTTACATACCTTGGTTCAATCCAACTTCTGAGATGAAATGAACTGCAGCAGATGAACACTTTAACACCTCTTATTTACTCGTAGAACACAGGTAAAACAATTTCACTTTTATTCTTCGCACTTGTTACAGATGACAGTATGTTAGCCAGTCAAGTTTACTCCACCAAGTCTCTTTCCAGAATGCCACATTTTTTCAATCTTCTCGTTTCCCACTTTTTACAGTTCCGCAACCTACCAACGTTAACAATCCTACCAACCTTACCGACCAAAGCTACGACTTGGCGGTCAATTGACTGACTAAAAGACAGGAAGATATAAAATTAATTATACTACTTCAATTTTAATCTAAAAAAACAAGCTTAATATTTACAAAATGAATTATAAAATTCGAGAAATCATTACACAAGTGAGGGTAGATGGTAAATAAGGTAATACGCGATAAATACCCGTTTAATATTTACTGTGTCACGATCGCGAAAGTAAAAAAAAATCGACTGATAATACAGACTACAATATTCTCATCATTTTCGTCCACCACGATCCTGTGCCAGTCAAGACCATTTCTAAGTGCGATTTTCACTTAGTCTTCCACCCTCTCGCAGCAGGACGTCACACGCCTCTGTAACCGGTAATATTACTATTACTACAAGATAATTTTATTATTATATATTCATAGTTTCGTTCATATCGATACAGCCGTTATGGCATGCCTCAAACATAAGCTTTAGCATTAATAATCATTTTTTTATTTCTTGTCGATGATCATCAAGTCATACATATTACAGCCACATAGGTGAGACCAAAAGGTGGTCACGTCTACTGGTCATTAAATCTTCCATTGTTCAAATATGGGGACACTGAAGAATTGAGTGAGTTTGAGCTGGTCCTGAATACCGATCGTAGGTGTTACTTGCAGACACAAGTTATGATTAAAGCGATACATAAGTTGCGATTATGTAATTAGAAAGAAGTGCACATTAAAGTGCACGAGAGGCGCAGTGCTAGTTCTATTATTAGCTGTTATTAGATGATTACGGAGTATCGGGCCTTTTCTACAGTTTCATTTAACTTTGCTGTTTTTTGTGCTGCTATTTCTGTCTTCGTATTTACATTGTAAGCGTTGTATTTTAAACTTTGATTAGCCTTGTCTCTGTTTGTTAGTACCTGTTGGTAAGAGATAGCGATAGCTAAAGTATTGTTTATCTTTCGATGTTATTATATTATAGTATAAGGTAACGGTGAAGAAAACACGGCGAGTAAACTACTTAGTTTTCTATTTAGCAGCCGCGATGGGCGTCATTATTATTTAGCTTTGTGTAATTTAATTTGATCCGTTTGTACCTCTGACTACCCCCTGAGAATCATGAGTGAGTACTTGGTCCTAAAAAATCTGGACACGCTGAAGGCCCAGTATCCTGGGAAGGTTAAATCAATAATATTATAATAGAGAGCAAAGTTTTTTTGCGATTATTATAAATTAAGCAATAAAATTGCAAAGACGGCGCGGGCGCAGGTGCGCATTGCCTCATAAGGAACGATCGGTTTCGCGGTAAAAATGCAGCGCGTACTTACGAGTAGGTATGTCCAGTGTTTTGTAATCTGTCGATAGTGGTTACGTCATATATTGAGGGACTGTGGATTTTGTAAATAAGAGCCCAAGATTACATTTTACTGTTTTTTTACGTTTGCTTTCCCTAATGCTCATCTAGTTTTCGAACTATAATGTTGTTCTAAAATTTATACATTTATAAATTTCATACCGATCGGTTCAAAGTCTTGGTATTTAGTCAATTGAATCAGAAGAGTTAATATGAAACGTTCAGAAGAACAAGCAATAAAGCCGTGATCGGGCCCAAAAATGTAAACATCATAATTATTATCTTTCGTATTTATTTAAGATAGGATAATCGGGTATCGCAACATTGTACGCCCGAAACGTTTAGACCGTTAGAATAAAATTACCTACTCTATGATCTTTTAACACAGTTTTACATATTATTCATATTATTTCTGCCATAGCTTTGCTTCATAACACTTGTTGATAATGTTGCTAAATGATTTGTGTACGTTGTCCGCAGACGTATCGAGTTGCAAACAAACGGTCTCCGTCTGCCGGCGTACGTGCCCCGACGACATACCACGAGGTAAGCACCGCTCCTTATGTCAACTACATTGTAACTTTTCACTCATGTGTACCATCTTAATGGTTATGCAGCGTGTAAGAAGATTAACAACGAATGAATGTAAAAAGTTTGTGGTTTTTTTATTGAAAAATTTTTTTAGTCAACTTGTGTTTATCTGAGGTAAGTTTACTTCTAGATTTTTTAATAACAATTACATAACTTCAGAACTCCTGCTACTGTAAATGCGATATTTCAACGAACTGTCCATGGTAATGGAAAATAAAAAATAACAAATAAAGGCACTTGTATCGATATGGGATCGGTATAGTTGAGCATGCACCTTCTATTTCCAGAAGTGGTATTTTTACACCGTGTTTGATACATTTTAGTAAGATGAGTATTTATCAGGTTTATTCCACCGGCGCCATCCACGGGAAATGAGTTTTGAGGAAATAATTAAAAAAACTATAAGATAAGTAAATATGACAGTCATTGCTAAATGAAAATTAAGTGTTTTTGCAGAGTATTTAGAAAGGTGTTGATCCACCAGCGAAAAAAATATTTGGCAAGCTTTGACAGGCTTCGTTCAAAAAAGAAAAAAAATCTTGAGACGTTTTTTAACATCAATAATTTCAATTGATAATTCTATAGCACGAATTACAGCGCTTACCGTTTTACCGTCTTACGCGAATGCATTATATTTATTCGTAGATTATAAACACATTTATAATCATCTTCATATCGTGACTGCAGTTAATCAAGTAAACAAATTAGCTTATTTATCGGTTTAATGGCTAATCTATCGCATTCGTGTAAATTATTCTTTATCGGCTAATTAGAAATTAAAATTACCATGAATACAAGTATTTACAAAATGCAGTTGCGAAGTAGTTTAAAGGGATGACCGACAACCGTTACACAACTTCTCGCTCATAAAATTCAACATTTTCAAAGATATAATTAGACTAGTGATTTATATGATACTAGCTCTTACCTGCGGCTTCGCTCGCGCACGTTTATTATAGAATACTTACAAATAGATATGATTGGCAACATCTAATAAATAAATTGTATTTTCTTCCCCATGGAACAATCTTGAGCCACGTAATTTTGTGAGAAGAAACAGGTATTAACTGACAACTTGATGTTCCTGCCTCTTCGATTGTTTGTATAAAATATACAAAAAAAGCAAAAAAACAAAAAAAGTCGGGATAAAAATTACCCTATGCCCGTCTCCTGGTTCTAAGCTACCTTCCCACCAATTTTCAGCCAAATTGGTTCAGCCGTTCTTGAGTTATAAATAGTGTGACTTTCTTTTATATATCATCATCAGCCCAAAGAAGTCCACTGCTAGTAAACTTAAGGTTCTTCAAGGATGTGGATGTGAGGATGTGAGCATGTGAGCATGTGAGTATGTGAGCATGTGAGCATGTGAGCATGTAATTATGTGAGCATGTGAGCATGTGAGCATGTGAGCATGTGAGCATGTGAGCATGTGAGCATGTGAGCATGTGAGCATGTGAGCATGTGAGGATGTGAGCATGTGAGCATGTGAGGATGTGAGCATGTGAGCATGTGAGTATGTGAGCATGTGAGCATGTGAGCATGTGAGCGTGTGAGCATGTGAGCATGAGAGCATGTGAGCATGTGAGCATGTGAGCATGTGAGGATGTAAGCATGTGAGCATGTGAGGATGTGAGCATGTGAGCATGTGAGCATGTGAGCATGTGAGCATGTGAGCATGTGAGCATGTGAGCATGTGAGCATGTGAGCATGTGAGCATGTGAGCATGTGAGCATGTGAGCATGTGAGGATGTGAGCATGTGAGCATGTGAGGATGTGAGCATGTGAGGATGTGAACATGAAAGCATGTGAGCATGTGAGCATGTGAGGATGTGAGCATGTGAGGATGTGAAGATGTCTCGAAGGTACGTCCATTTACCCACATTTTTCAGTATCATAACACACTAAAGAGGATTTAATTTACAAACTTCATTGATTAATTTAAATTAAAGTGGATTTATTCATGACAACTGCAAATCGTACAGCTATTAATTGTATCCTTTTTTTTACGAATTAATGATCCCGCTTTAAAAATAATTCCCTTATACTACACCACTTAAATTAAAAGATCAACGGATTGTTACCCTGGCTTACATTTAAAGGATGTCTTTCATGCATAAAATATGTATATGTATTACTTGTGGCTTCCCGCGGCTTCGCACGCGTTGAAGTGGTGCCGTGCCACAAACATCCAAACATCGTAACTTTCACATTGATTTGTATATTATTAGGGTAGGATTTTAAATACCTACGTAGGTATAAGAGATACCTATAAACGGCCATTACCTATATTAGGTAGGTAAGTATAGGTACTCAGACTCAAAAACTTGCCAAATACAACAAAGACAACCTTACACGGAAAATATGTACTTATTTGTTCAGGAGGTAGTTTTACTTTGCAGGGGTAGTTTTAAAATATTGAAAACGTGATTTTAAATAATTTATTGTGGTGTATATTTACTTCAAGTTTGAAATCTATCGCACTATACTAAAAATCTCCCATACTAACTTTTACAGTCATTTGCACCCTTTGCAGGGGTAATTATCAAAAGTTGAAAGCGTCATTTTTAATTAATTATTTTTTAGTATATTTACTTCAAGTTTTAAGTCATCGCACCACGCGTTAAAAAACTCCCATGCAAACTTTGACATCCCTTTGCACTTTTATTAAGGGTATTTTAAAAAACTAAAAATGTTTTTCCTATTTTTTAGCTTTGGAGTTCATCTACTTCAAGTTTCAAGCTTGTAGGTTCAAGGAATACAATTTTTCATACCAACGTTTTCAACCCTTTTTACACCCTTAGGGGTTCAATTTCCGAAAATCCCTTCTTAGTAAACCTCTACGCCATAAGACCTATGTACTCTTTAAATTTCAAGTCTATAGGACCAGCGGTCAAAAATCTCCCATACAAACTTTTTAACCCTTTGCACACTTATTAAGGGTAGTTTTGAAAAACTAAAACTGCCTTTCCTATTTTTTTGCTTTGAAGTATATCTACTCCAAGTTTCAAGTTTGTAGGTTCAAGGAATACAATTTTTCATACAATCGTTTTCATCCCTTTTTACACCCTTAGGGGTTGAATTTCCAAAAATCCCTTCTTAGTACACCTCTACGCCATAAGACCTACGTACTCCTCAAATTTCAAGTTTCTAGGACCAGTGGTTTAGGCTGTGCGTTGTCTATATGTCAGTCAGTCAGTCAGTCAGTCAGTCAGGACTTTGATTCTTATAGTATTACTAGTGGCTTCCCGCGGCTTCGCACGCGTTGAAGTAGTGAGCCGTGATTGAGCCACAAACATCCAAACATCGAACTTTCGCATTGATTTGTATATTATTAGGGTAGGATTTTAAATACCTACGTAGGTATAAGAGATACCTATAGGCATACATTTCCTATATTAGGTAGGTAGGTATAGGTACTGAGTTTAGCACAAACATGACAAATACAACAAAGACAACCTTACACGGAAAATAATGTCCTTATTTGTTCCTAGTTTCTACACTAAAAACAAACGAAACGAAACAGCTTCACGACTTTGATTGACGATTGTTTAGTTTGCAGGCACGGTAGATACCCTCAGATCTCTTTGTACCAAGTCAAGATTCCCGTTTTTAGAATGTCCTTTACAAACATTGACGCCTCGTTGTATCCTTTTTACTCGTTCACAACGAAGGAGGGTAACGTTTTAGGGATTGTTTTCGAAAATCAAACTGTTGTGGCGGCTAGCCACACACAGGTAATTGCAATCGGGCTGACGCGAAGGTTTTGTATGTAGCGTCGCCAGTCGTCTCTCCCCGCTCATTAGGTTCAGACATGTAATACCTACTTTAAAGTGCAAATATAAATAAGTACTTATGTGGAAACGGACGTTTATCATTTTACATGCTCCTCTGAAGCTACGTGAAATAAACTATGGAATACGCATCATCTCATTATCCCCTACACTGTATTTTTGTTATTTATCCACAAAACACATTTTCTTTTAGTTTGAAGTTGATAATCTACGCGTTAAAAATCTCCCGTACAAACCTTGAAACTTTCGCAGTCTTTTGCACCCTTTGCAGGGGTAGTTTTAAAATATTGAAAACGTAATTTTAAATTATTTACTTCAAGTTTCAAGTTTGTAGGTTCAAGGAATACTATTTTTCATACAAACGTTTTCATCCGTTTTTACACCCTTAGGGGTTGCATGTCCAAAAATCCCTTCTTAGTACACCTTTACTACATACATAAGACCTATGTACTCTTCAAATTTCAAGTCTCTCAGACCAACGGCTTAAAAACTCCCATACAAACTTTTACATCCCTTTGCACCATTATTAAGAGTAGTTTAAAAAAAACTAAAAATGTATTTCCTATTTTTTTGCCTTGAAGTATATGTACTCCAAGTTTCAAGTTTGTAGATTCAAGGAATACAATTTTTCATACCAACGTTTTCAACCCTTTTTACACCCTTAGGGGTTGAATTTCCAAAAATCCCTTCTTAGTACATCTCTACGACATAAGACCTATGTACTCTTAAAATTTCAAGTCTCTAGGACCAGCGGTCAAAAAACTCCCATACAAACTTTTACATCCCTTTGCACACTTATTAAGGGTAGTTTTCAAAAACTAAAAATGCCTTTCCTATTTTTTTGCCTTGAAGTATGTGCACTCCAAGTTTCAAGTTTGTAGGTTCAAGGAATACTATTTTTCATACAAACGTTTTCATCCCTTTTTACACCCTTAGGGGTTGAATTTCCAAAAATCCCTTCTTAGTACACCTCTACGCCATAAGACCTATGTACTCCTCAAATTTCAAGTCTCTAGGACCAGCCGTTTAGGCTGTGCGTTGTCTATATGTCAGTCAGTCAGTCAGTCAGTCAGTCAGTCAGTCAGGACTTTGATTCTTATAGTATTAGAGATATAGAGATATGAATATGAATATGATATGATATGATATGATATGATATGATATGATATGATATGATATGATATGATATGATATGATATGATATGATATGATATGATATGATATGATATGATATGATATGATATGATATGATATGATATGATATGATATGATATGATATGATATGATATGATATGATATGATATGATATGATATGATATGATATGATATGATATGATATGATATGATATGATATGATATGATATGATATGATATGATATGATATGATATGATATGATATGATATGATATGATATGATATGATATGATATGATATGATATGATATGATATGATATGATATGATATGATATGATATGATATGATATGATATGATATGATATGATATGATATGATATGATATTAAACTATGATAAAAAACATGTACCTACAGGACAGAACTAACCCCTACAACACAGGTTTTTCCTAGGGTGGAGGTTAGTGCGCTACCAAATCGGTCCACATATGACATGAAAGTTATTGTCATGTGTATTTTTCTGAATAAAAAATATTATTTTTATATCTTTCAAATGTGCGAGCGAGAAGTTGATTGACGGTTGTCAGCCCCTTAATCTGACGACGATGATGACGACCATGCATCGCAAACATTATTTCTCAAAAATCCGGCCCCAGCAAAAAGTATATCAACTTTCATCTCCCTTCATACAGGTTTATCTATAGATTTCTCAACTGTGAAAAAGTCAAACAAAAAGCGTTGTCGTAACTTTGTAATTGCTCGGATAGATTGCGTTGTTTTTCGACATTGTTTTTATGATGGAAATGCGTTTCTGCTTACCTTGGTTTCTGTAAATCTGTGTCCGTCACATCGCGATCATTTTACTTTTTTTTTTTAAGCTTTATTTTAATTTTTTATATCTTGATCTCATGTGATTCATTTGTAATGTTTGTAAATACTTAGTTTAAATTAGTTACCTAGTCATTAAATAGAATAACGTATTGGAGAATTTCTATAATGTTATTTTATTATTATTAAATAAAGAATTTGAATTTGAATTTACAAACAAAAATTACAATAAGTGAGGCTATCCTAAAGATTTGTGTTTAAAAATGTTATAATAAGTAATCGTTACATAGATCATTTATTTACAAGTAAAATTACAATGAATACAAGTTTTTACAAAATGTACAAAATACTTAAGAAACAGTTGAGCTATCGGAAGACTGTTGCAAATGATCTATTGATATCTCAAGTTGTTAGAATCAGTGCCAATAGTAAATAGTAGTTTTACATTCAAAAATGTTGATAAAAAAAAGAGTAATATAGCAGATAAAAAATCGGCATTATTCTTTTGTATGATCCTCGTAACAAAATATTATAATAAAGTGTACTACACTTTGTTTACCTCAGGCGCGTAGCGGTCACCGCTTCTAGACGACCGTAGCATTAGCTACACTCCGTGGAAAAGACATCAACGCGCTCACGCAAGTGCGTTGAAGTTGGGAAAATATTTCTATAAAAATCTGCAATAAAACTTGTACGGTGCTTATAAAACGTTACGTTAATAAACGTTGCTTGGTGATCAAAGTCGCCTTAGTTATATTTTCTTTTCCTAAATAGTTCCCATTGATTTCATATCATATTGCTTCCCAATCTTTCATACTTTTTCAATCCTCTTCATCCAAAGATTGTCTGGATGAGATTGCTTTCAGCGATAAGACCCAATTTACAGTTTTATTTCTTTTTTTAGGTGTACGTTTGTTGAGTTTGGTGAACAAAATAAAGCTTTTTTTTTCATTCATCGATCTTAAATTAAGCCCTATTTTATACTAATGACAAAATCGCTAGGCTTCACCATAATAATGCCTAATTCAGGCTCTCGTGTACAATAGTGTCCGTGACTGATAGCCGTTATTATCTGTTATCACGGCTGTTAGCTGACGAGTCGCATTCCTACGCCACGGGACGCGGTGACGCCACTTCTGGGAACTGCCACAGGTTAATGTAGACAGCTGGTGCATGCAAGTTTTTCCCTTTGGCTACAGTCTCACGTGTACCTAAGTGACGAAGCTGACGGTAAAACAGGGCGGTCTATTTAACACCGATACACTATTGCCTCAAAGAAAGCCAGATTTTGGAGATATGGAAAAAGACGATAGACTTCTGATAACAAAAGCAAAGACTCACTATAGATTTTGCTGAGAATCATCTTTGAGAGTAAATTTAATAACACTAAAATATATTTCTTTGATGATGTTAAGGGCACGGTCTATATTTCCTAATAAACTCGTATATTGTAAAAAAATCCTGACGATAAACAGTTCGTTACGATACCCTATAAAGAAAATAAAGATAAATTAAACCTATCAAAGAAAAAACTATGAAATGTTACTCAACTGTTCACTCCTTAGCTGTGGTCCGATATTTGATGGGAACGAGAGTCGGTGCTTTATCGTTATTAAGCCCGAAATTACAGAGACGTATGAACTTGTGAAATAGTAAAGCTCTGTGATTACGCGGCTTTTAATACGAATCTCTCTCTCTCACTTGTCGAGTCACTATTTGTTTCGAAACAGTGTGGTAAAGGGTTTTAGTGCGCCTCAAGAGGCTCCTTTCGAGCACTTGACACATATATAACTTTTTTTTTAGGTCTACGACATGCCGGTTTCCTCACGATGTTTTCCTTCACCGTTTGAAGTACTGGGCATTGTGCACTGTGAACTGGCGCCTAGATCTAATTTTAAGACGTTTCAAAGTTATTTTATTGAATAAGAACCATCCGCTTTGAACTTAATAAGATTATCAATGGGATACACATTCAAGCGCAGAATCATCCTTTGTAAATGCACATACACCGACATAATCTATTGATAAACTCATCATCATAAAGCGAGTGGCTGATTGATATTCATTTATGCGATACCGGAACGGAAATTCGCGCGTTTTGCAAAACTAATCTAGATTCTGAATAGGCGCGCATTAGATTCTGATAACACTCAATTACAGCGAGCACATAAAGTTGATCGCAGCATTCCTGTCTCGAGCAATCTGCAGTTACTGCTATGGAACATACTAGCTAACCTATAACTGGTACTATGAAATATTGCAACCCCGGTATCCTAAATCACACTTCTTCTTCTGGCACCTAGATTCACCTTCAACTGAATGGTTCTCCCCTTTCGGTTTTAATAACTACATAAAGGTTAACTGATAGAGATTGTCAATATTTAGAATTAAGTTTGCCTGATACAATGAATGTATAGTGATATAGTGATGAATGATATATATATATATATACAATTTTTCATTTCATTTTTATTAGCTATACTGTAAAGTGTTCATGAGGATTTCCCGAGCTGTGTCTCAAGATACGGGTGCCAGCACATCTTGTGCGCAATATCTATTTAGTGTTATAATAACTAACGCATCTGCATGTGCCCTCGCACTCGCGTGGGCGACCCGCTGACGTATGTCCCTGGACCTCTGTATAAGGTTACTGCTACGTGCGGCGAACAAAAAAAAAGGTGAAAATATATTTGCTTGTGAGACAGAGTATGTAGAGCATAGTGATAGTCATGACATCTGCGCGGTTGTGAGTTCGTTTCCTTTTTTTTATGCAACTAGCTGATGGAACAAGCAGATGGCCCACCTGATTTTAAGTGGTAATCATCACCTATAACAAAGTAAGTCACGCAACATAGGAACGTGCCCCACGATGCACTCTACGTTCTTTATACGTCTATGTATCTGATGGAACAAGCGGATGGCCCACCTGATGTTAAGTGGTAACCATCACCTATAACATAGCATTGCCTTGTAAGTCACGCACGATAGGAACGTGCCCTACGATGCACTGCCCTGCGTCCATCAACTTGAGGCATACAGATGTTAAGCCTCATGTGCCTGTAATTACACCGGCAACCACACTCTTCAAACCGAAACACAGCGTTGCTGCTTGGCGGCAGAAAAAGGCGTGGTGGTAGTACTGCCCCGGACGAGTCCTTCACAAAGAGCTCTACTACTCTTACTCTCTCCTACCAAGGGGAGATACAAAAAAAACAGAAACAGCTATGATTCCCATTCATGGAAGTCATCGTCATCCTCTAAGATATCTTAGTAGTAAGTACCAGATCAAGATTCTTAAGGGATGTCTGAGGGCTAGTTAGAGGTACGTCCAAATATTACATATCACATTTGTCATATGCCCACATTAACATACGTGGCAGGTTGCAAGCCCATCGCCGCTATTAGAATACTAATTGGTTTTCTCACGATGTTTTCCATCTCCGATTGATAAATACATTTGTGCACGGCCGGATTCGAACCTGCGACCTTACGATCACAAGATACTCCCACTAGACCACCGGTGCTATAAATTTATTTACAAAATAAAATATTTTATTAGGGATGGTTCCCATAGTACCATATTTGTTTGGGGCTAAATAGCCCTATATGAAATGTCTACAAATGTAAATTTATTTTAATTGACTGTAAGAATATAAGATATATAAGTGGACTCGTACTAATGTACTACTTACGGGCTCCGTCTAATAACTGTGACTGGTTTTTAGCAGGCAAAAAGTATTTTAGCACGTACGAGTAACTGAATAATAGCTAACAACGAAGCCCACACAACAATACCAGGTACCGCCACATATTATAATAGCTACAGTAGATACACTAATTACACAGGCGCCTAATTTTGTTTGTTTTTAGTAATTAGCTGTACTACTGTACGTGTGATTACGGGCGTTCCTCCGCGTCGTACGTAATTGTAGCGTTTACAACAATGGGAATTTAAAAAAAACTGCCATAATTATTTAAAATGTCACGCTGTTGTCTAGTTGCATTTCGTGGGAATGCATTAAAATGGGCGTTTTAATAAATCTTCTTTGAATGCTTTGTAAATGTCGCGATGTTCGTCTGACCGCATTTTTGCCGCTCATTTTGACTCTTACAGAAACATTCACGGTCCTTTTACCGACTGTGTTATTAACTCAGCGAGATGTACGCTCATCGGAGTTCATTTTAACGTGAAATAAAATTCAAACTACCCACATCTGCATTTACACCTAATTAAAATACGCTATAATTTTCCGACTCAAAATAGATTACTCATTTCTGTAGGGCCTTATCACTCTCAAACGAAATTCAACTTTAATGTATCCGTTCAAGGTATTATTTTAAGCGCCGAGCGTACTTTAAATAAATATTACCTTGTCAGTGACTTTGCAAGTGTTATTAAAAATCACGGACAAAAGGGACGCCCGTGGCCACCGTAACTTGAGCTTCTAGGATATCATTTGTGGGCAAATTAATGCTTTATTAGGACCGTTGATAGAGATCTGATAATGCTGGTTTACGATGAGACAATAGAGCATGAGTGGCCGAAAGAAAGTGTGAGAGAGTTATTAAGACGTGCAATCAAGTGGAATATTACATGTTGAGTGGCCTTTTGTTTGATTACACATTTGCCGCCAAGAAATGGTCGGGTTTCTCTTCGCTCTAGTCTAGATTGCAATAAACTAGCATTAGAAGTTTCTACAACTCTCCAAATGCATAGAGACGCGTACTAAATGTGTTATACAACACTAAATTGAAAATAACTTGATAAGGAAGCTGAAATATAATAGCACAGAGTATGGATTATAAAACTTGCATACTTTGTTTAGTTTGAGGTTAGCGCTGTATGAAATATAAAACAATAATTTATAAATAACAAGAATGCGTAATTCCATAATTAAGTTTGGTTAATCATTTTTGTATCTCGCTCCTTAGAGTCTTTGTTCCTAGAGTAGTTTTCTGATCATTTCTATTCTAAACTTCGCCAAAGCCGCCGTTTGCGTATTCCCAGCTTCCTGCATCCGTCAATTTTGCAAGACTAGCATTAGCATACGTCTTCTCTCGTTACAATCTGTTTTGTCAATCACTTCGCTGCGCAGAGAACTCAGACGCTTTCCGAGAATATTGAATTTTAAGTTTACTTTGTTAAGCCCTTTTCTACAATGGCGATTGTGGTGAATATCAAGTAAATAGAAAAAAATACCTACGCAGTTTTTTTTTCCGTTTCAATTCGATTTTTTCTTAATTTCCGTAGACCGATAGTCGAGATCGACTTTTTGAAAAATTCATTGAATGAAAATGACATTAGCTTGACAAATACAGACTCACGTCAAACTAATGTAATTTTCATTCAATTTATATTTCAACAGGCTTGTTATAAACAAAAAGTGTATCTTGTCTTGACCCTTCAGCGAACTAACTCCCATACCTGCTAACTTAATGTACCTACCTAATAGCTTCAAACTTCATAAATTGATTACAGTCAGTAATATAAGGATGGATCCATAGGCCACCAGCAGTCAGACATGAAACGGCGGCGCCATCACCTTCCAAACACAGGTCCATTCAACGCCTGATCACCGCAGACCGGCAATACTCATAAAACATTGTGTAAGGTACATTGAATGTGCTATCGACGATCTACCAGGACGGCACAGTGCTGAGACTAGCAGTAGCGCAACTTGATTACTTTTCTGGAATTATTAAAATATGTGTCGAAAAAAATTGTCGGCATATATTTCATAATTTGCCCCTATTTTACTATAAATTTTAGTGTGGACTTCGACGTATCCCTAAATAATAGGATACGTTGATACTATATTATAAGTTATTATTGTTTTTGTTTATATTTTTATTGTCATTTTTTGTTTTGGATTTTACAATATTGTCTTATTCCTTCTTTGTCATTCCCCTTTATGCCCATAGCTGACCGCTGAGTAGGTATTGTCACATTTTAAACGCTAATTATAAAATATCCTGGACTCTGTAATAAATGTTTTAGATGATAAGAAGTTGCGATACTGGTAGCGTGTTACCGCGTCGGCGTGGCAGCTCGCGTGGCGACCACACGGGCGGAGGCCGCGGCTCGGCACGGCTTGTCAGGTACAATGGACATAATCTTGCATCTCCCATATTGTCTACCAAACGCTCTAATAGCTAGCCTTGTACACGAGAACGGGGAAACACTGGATACGGCAATAGATTACAGATGGACAGAGCTGATCTATCCGGGGATATCTCCTATTATCTTGAAGCTGAAGAAGGCGCGGAAGGAACAGGCGCATCTAATCATTTTATCACACACGTTCATTCTGAGGATACTATAGGATAGGATCATAATATTGCATGATGTAGGGTGACTAAGAAAGAACTAGTGTTACGCCGGATAATAAATATCGATATAAATAAAAAGATATCTTCAAGATCAAAGTGAAAGTCAAATAGTTTTAGTCAATTCAAGGAGCACTTTGAAACGTCTCCTGAATTAGGTGCCTGCACCAGTTTCACACGGCAAAGCTTAGAAAATCAGACAAGAAACTAACGGTTTGGTTCCAAAAATTTTTTGTACGATCATTCTGACAACATTATATGCCTCATGGAACTCCAGTAAAAAGTTAGGAGTAGGTAGATTAGTTAAACAAAATAACTCTATTTCTAAATAAACGGGATTTTAATTTCACATAAGTGTATCAACATCCTAACAAGACCCCATAAAACCATAACAAGAGTACCTTCTAACATTGGACAGGATTATAGCTTTGGTCAACCATTTGTAAGCCACATTTTTGTCAAATGCAGTAATCCACTCTTCGCATAATCGTCGCTAATCTTGTAACTAACCCATTACATTACAAAGTATCCAGTTGGTACACCCAAGACCTAACAAAATGGTAAATGGTAACTAAAGTTACAATGTAAGCTCAATTACGCCGTGCTTAGCCACTAAATTATCGCTGGAAGTGTAACATGGAACTTTCAGAGTACAATTTAGCCAGAAGTTGGTAGAATAGTGAAGTTTAGGCAAACTTTGTTTATACTTTTATCGAGCCAATGTGTTTCAGAACATTTTTTTTTATTCAACTTCCTGATGGAACAAGCAGATGGCCCACCTGATGTTTAGTGGTAACCATCACCTATAAACGAAGCATTGCCTCGTAAGTCACGCACGATAGGAACGTGCCCTACGTCCAATAACTTGAGGCATGCAGATGTCAGCTTCATGAGCCTTTAATTACACCGGCAACCATACTCTTCAAACCGAAACACAGCAACGCTGCTTGGCGGCAGATAAAGGCGTGGTGGTAGTACTTCCTAGCATTTATACCTAGAACTGCGTTCAGTAGCACTTCGAAATGAGATCTCGCGATATTGATTTTTAGTTAGTGCCCTCAAAGTGAAACTTAGCTACGATTTGGACGAATGGGTTAGAAAAAGTTTAAAATTTGTCTAAAATTTGGTATATTATACCAAATTTTAGACGTCTGAATCCTGTAGTTTTGGAAACTTCGAGATGAGTCCTTTATAAATAATCTTACTTTTTTTTCTTGCAAACTTACTCCGTAAGTTAAACTTTTTCTAACCTATTCGTCCAAATCGTAGCTAAGTTTCACATGCATTTACGTTACGTTTCAAAATGCTGTTATCATCACTTACATAATTATGTGGATCTTTGAGAGTTACGAAACAATAATATAATTTATCCCCATTTATTTAAAAAATATTTTTATATTTCGCAATCTTTCTTCCTTGTGCTGAATCTAACCAATGTCACGCCTAGACCATAGTGCCTTGCCGTCAGATGCCTTCTACCCCATTCGTACCTCCACCAACACTAGCGTCGCCCGCGGCTTGGCGCATTGTTCCGTGCACCTATCGTTCTCTATTGTTCACTTTTTCGCCACTTCTAGCCTCGAGTGCGTCCCCTATTGTTCACTCTTCGCCACCTCTTCGTCTAATGGTGCATTCAATAGAGTAAGGGTTAGATCTTAGATGCAAAGACTATCGTTTTGGTTGTACTGCCTATAACTTAATATTGTGAAAAACCGATGTTCTTGCTGAAGATAATGGCAAATTAGCAAGATTTATAACTCAAATTTTCTAATAATGCAAGTACCATCATCATCTTCATCATCATATCATCAACCTGAACAATCCACTGCTGAAAAGTGATCGCAAAGGAAATTAAGTAATCAAGAGATCCTGCTACTCATTTTTGGTTCGTCCCATGCGTCACCTCTTATGATCCACAAGAGGTGAAGGAAAGCAGATTTAAAGAAACCGAAACCGCTTCACGACTTTATCCCACGGCACCTTAGATATTCCATCAGATTTCTCAGTACCAAGTACCGATTCTTTGAGAACGTAGTCATACCGAACTATACCTGTTCATCTCGTCTATTCCCAGTTGCCACCACCATCTCCGCCCCCAGTGGTGGCAATCGAGAAATAAAATCCCAGTTGCCACCAGGTGGTGGAGATCGAGAATTTTAAATTCTCATTTGCCACCAGCTTAAAACCACTGGTGGCAATTAAGAATTTCATATTCTCAATTGCCACCAGCTTTGCCCCCACTGGTGGCAATCAAGAAAAATGTTCTCAGTCGCCACCACTGGAGAAAAATTTCCTAATTACCGATTGCCACCAGTTATTCATATAGATATTTCATTCGTTTAGAATGACTTAGTGATTTGTGTACATAAAATCAACTTATATACAAATATTAGCTCATGAAAATTTACAGTAAAAAAATAAACTGTTTTATCCTGCATTGCTTCTGTCGTCCTAGATGATTATTTTTCGACCTTTTCCTAATAAAATTTTGATTTTGATTTCGTAGCTTTTTGTCAATAAGATCATAAAACAAGTGCACTAAAAATGAGGAACAGGACCCGAAAACTATTGTTCGTTGGTCATAACAAGATCATAAAACACTTGCACTAAACAATGCGGAGAAGTAGGTACCTACTTTGGTTTACCGACAGTAAGTAGGTAATGCCTTGTTTCTTTATTGTTTCTCGAGGGCCTTTATGTCAACAAGATCATAAAACACGTTCACTAAAAATGTGTTAAAAGACCCGAAATCTAATATTTGTATATAAGTTGACTTTATGTAAATTTATTATCGTTAGTTTTTATTTATAGTTGATTTTTGATGTTATGATTTATAATACTATAGAACTTTCAACAAACTGTAGGTTATTTATGTACTAGTTTAAAGAAAAAAGTATAATAATTGCGTTGTTACCCCTATTACCCCTATAACTTATAAGACTGATTTAAAATAAAGACTGATTTTGCATGTAACAAACCAGTTTTCATTAACCCTTAAAATTTCACCTACCCATTAGGATAGGCAGGCTTAGGCTAGTGACATGTAAAGTTTAGGTAGTTACTCGTATAAACAAATCACTTAGTCATTCTAAACGAATGAAATATCCATATGAATAACTGGCGGTAATCGGTAGGTAATCTAATTAGGAAATTTTTCTCCAATGGTGGCGACTGAGAACATTTTTCTTGATTGTCACCAGTGGGGGCAAAGCTGGTGGCAATTGAGAATATGAAATTCTTAATTGCCACCAGTGGTTTTAAGCTGGTGGCAAATGAGAATTTAAAATTCTCGATCTCCACCACCTGGTGGCAACTGGGATTTTATTTCTCGATTGCCACCACTGGGGGCGGAGATGGTGGTGGCAACTGGGAATAGACGGTTCATCTAGGCTTGGTCGCGTGGAACTGGCACCTAGGTTTACCAATTTTTAAGACGTTTCAAAGTGATCCTAGTGATTCAACTGAATTAACCCCTTAATTTTACCTTATACTTGGAATTTAAATCTTTAAAATAGTTTCACATCTAATTGTTATACATGTTACGCTCGCTTAGTGCTTGTAAGATCATAAATAAATCAGCTCATTTGGTAGTAGCTCTGCCTTCTGCGCCGGGGGCGTGAGTTCGATCCCCACTGAGAACAAGTAAACATTTGTGTGATGAACATAGATGTTTGTATGGTTGGTTTGTATAAAAAAAATAGATAATGCTGTGTGAAAAGTCCACCAATATTTATTTATTTATTTATTAAATCCCCGATAACACTACCCCTGAGTCCAAAACGTACAGAACTGCGATCCCATCTGGGCAGAACAGATGCATCCGTCCGTCCGCGCACAGGTGCGGTGATCAATTAGCGACGATCGATGGCTCCGATTGTGCGCGTGCGCTCGCGACATACACAGGAAGTCGTCGCGTGGACCGAGCTCACAAGCTGATGAACAAAATCATCAGCCTCTAAGCAGCTTACAATTAAGTATAATGTTTGCTTAGGTTTGAAATACACTGTTTTCAAACTTAGCAGAAAATTCAAAGACGGTAGGTGTATACCTACCGTCTTTTAATTTTCTGCTCCGAGTATGCTCTTGAACAATATTTATCTGGAGCTTGATTTATAAATTATTTTGTTGGAGGATCATATAAAAAACCAAGCCGTCTTCTAAGCTCGGTCGTGTTGATCTGCCTAGATTATGCTCGCTCTAAATTTTGATTAATCTGTCTTTTGGCTATGACTTTGAACTGGGCAAACTATGGTACCACATTACCTAGACCCGGACCAAATAATTGCAGATCATGCAGATATCCTACCGAGTGAAGTCCATTTTTCATAGACATATACAAACTTATTTAAAAGATCAAAACACATGAAACGCGTGTAACTTAGATTTAAATTCCACCTTGCATGCTATTGAACGATGTCAACAACGGACACGGTCGCGTAAGCTTATAACTTGCACAACAAAACCACTGAATGTTAAACCTATTCACAGTTCGCAATCAGTCGATGTTTAAGCAGCAGATCGCTCCACAGATACCAACAACCGGCGGAGCAATCACTTACTTGGAAAAAGCACAAAGTAAACAAATCAACTGTGGAATGTTCTTTTTGAGATCTGAGTTAGGCATGCGGGATTGTATCTGATTTTAAAATGACGGAGAAAGACTTTTGTATTATTTTTTGAAATAATAGCACATAAATAATGGCGCTTTTATTAAATCAACTAATTTAACAAGCGGATGGCTCACCTGATGTTGAGCGGTTACTACGAGCTCATAGTAATTTTAATATTTCACATAGCATGTCTACAGAGTACGTGCCCTATGAGGCATAGTACTGCATCCATTCCTCGGAGGACAAGCTGTTAAAGTTCAGTATAGATCCAGTTGTATCAGAAATGAGTATAAGACACATAAATTCGTTCATCATAAAAGCATTGATAAAAAAAAATAAAAAAAGCTTTATTGCCACACAAAAATAAAATAAATCTTAATACTTAATTATTTATATACCTGTTCCCTTTTATATAATTATGTATGGACCACCTTCGGCGGTATAAGCCTCCTCCAAGGATCGCCAATCGTCCCTATCTTTTGCTCTTCCTGTCCCGGATGGCCCCGGTGCTAAGTTAAATTAATTTGAAAATATATTCAGATAACTATTGAGTCCATAGTAAAAGCTAAATTTAACCCTCACCTCTCAGGTGTGTACCTAAGAAAAAGCTCAAAAACTATGTATAAATTTAAAAAAGCTAGAGCTCTTCGGTCACCTATTATAGAAACATTATCCACAGAATGGCAGAGCATGCATAATGTCGCCGCATCACAAATCTAATATCAGGAAGCAACGCATTGTAAATCGACTTACAAGTTTGCATTTCCGCGTACATATTCCCATGGACGCGGAGAGCTACGAAAGCTTCTGATGCGCAGAGGTAGAGGCTAGAGTGACGTGGAGATGGCAGGAGAGGTCGCAAGGCAAAAGAGCAAAAAGAGGCGCGAAAATACGAAAACAAAAAAAATAGTTTCAACATAGCATTTCGTATAATTTATATTAGGTTTGTAAACGCATTTTTTCTGTATACTCAGTAATTACTGGCAGTGTGCTAAAATCAGACAGGATTTTTTTTTATATGTGAATTACTTTTACACCAACCTTATTTTAAACTAGTAATTTTTTACTTTTATTGAGTCAGAAGTCAGAACAATCGGTGTTTCCATTAAAAAAAATATGTTGTTGCATGTTGCTGCGATGTTGCTATTTTGCTTAGGTAGTAAGGTAGCACAGACCAGCATCGGCCAGTGAGTAATCGAATCACGTATAACTCAAATGCGTCAACGGAACGGTAATGCATCAGCTCGGAAGCACTTCGTGTTATCATTAGCGAGGGTTCCCACGGTTACATGCAATTACCTTCGTTTGGGAACATCGAGGAAGCTGGAGTTTCGTTTGACTCTTTACTCAGTTTTTGGCTTTTGGCAAAGTTTTATTTCGTTAAGATTTAATATAGTCCCAAAAGTTATTACCCGAGTGGGATTTGAACCCACGACCTTCCCCTTGATACGGGGCCGCGCTAACCAACTGCGCCATCGGATTCTAATCGCACTCGACGAATAACTCAGGGACATGCTACTACGGTACTTATGCGACCGTGGTTCCATCTACAGGTCTGACATATAACTATCAAAATTCCTGCTCGATAACCGAATTTGCATTCAGTTGAATCGACGAGAGATGTCACCGTGCTTAATTTTAATTTTATTTGTTTTTATAGTGTTTACCTTAAGTGTAGGTATTTGAAAATTGTGATTTTCCTTAAGTGTAGGTAAACACTATAAAAACAAATAAAATTTATTTCGTTGTCATGGTTTCGGTGTAGATAAACGACGAAAGCAGATTAACATTTTCTGGTTTATCATCTCAAATATTCTAGAACCGGCGTTTCAAACCATTTTTGATATAAATTAAAATCTCAATTTGTATAAATTCACGTTACCATAAATCTCTATGAAAATTCTCTGATAAATCCAGAGTAACTGAGCGTAAAAAAACTGAAATTGAAAGAAAAGTTTCGAAGGTTCTTGAAACATACTCTATATTTAAACTAACGAGGTAACCGCTCCTCATCAGCTGGGCAAAAAATTGCACCTTCACTCTTTCTCATAAAAAAATACAAACTTATTTGCATTACCTACAGCACAACCGTAGGTTATTATCTATCTAGGTTCCTGCATAACAGATCGTAACCTCTCCAGGTGGTAGGTGGTATCGAATGCATGCAAATGCTATCAATAAAGTAATCGTTCAAATTCCACGAGCAGAAATCAAAACTGTAGGTAATCGCCGCTGCTAGGTACAGCTATTCAATCGTAAAGTCTCGGCAATGAATGAAACCGTAGCATCGAGCATATGGCGTTGCGGATCACCTTGGCCAAATTGTCGTGACTTGTTCCACTCGCATACCGCTGAGAGACCAACCTGCACTGACCCATCGGTAATCGGAGAAAAATATACAGACTAATCCTACAATAAGCATGTAAAACCTCTTTCGAAATTAAAAATAAAGAGTTTGCCACTAATAACTTTGAATAAAGAAACAAAATTATTTTTAAAAGCTGGGCGAAATTATTTCGTTCAAAATCAGCCAGTATGTGGTAATGTATGGTTCTAATTAAAAAAAAAAAACCATGCTTTTGATTGAACGTTGTGAAATCATGGCAGAAAAATTATTGAGATTTAAGTGTATAAACATTGGTTGTAGAGTTTTTGAGCAGGTCAAGTTAAATTAGCCGCCGAAGTAGTATCCGTTTAGTGTGCATTACGTTGTGTAACATTTGATTGTTGATCTAACGATTAAATACAATACTTGCAACATGTGCAGGTGCAGGTGCTTCCATTACAACAACTAACTGATTGGTTTCGGTAATGCAGATGACATATTTTATAGGTACTTGTAGTAGTTGTTTTAAATGCTAAATGATTAGGTGCGATTATAATGAAACATTATGCTCTATAGCTTTTTGAATGGTTGAACTTTTATATCAGAAAAATGCTGTACCTATGATATGATATATAGGAACGGCTTTTTTGCACGTTTTTATTCTTTTATTGTAGGAATTACGAGTACTTATTTTACCTCGAGCTTCTATCATTCTTCCAATATTTATTAATGTATTTCGATTTTAAATCAATCATTCTTTTTTTTATGATCTATGTCTCAGAGGATTAATATAATCTCACGAAAGAAAGTGACTTTCAACGAAATATTATTATGATTTCTTAATAAATTTACAAAACGAAAAATTCATAATTATTCAATTTCTCATTTATATTCTTCTTGTTTATATCTTTACACTAGCTGCCACCAGCGGCTTAGCTCGCGTAGTGGTAGTGATTTCTAACATTTCTATTTAAGACGTTTTCTCTTTCATTCATGTTTTCTACCCCGTTCCCGGTAATTTTCGGGATAAAAAAACCTATATGCTTATCCAGGTTAAAATACTACTACTACTATATTTATTCTAAGTTTTATCGCTGTCGGTTCAGTAGTTAGGGCATGATTGACTCACAAACATCCAAACATCGTAAGATAGTATGCGTTTGCTTGTAAAATTCGTCATTGGTCAATCTCTTGAATTTGTTAAATAAAAAGTAACCCTAGTGGTTATTAGACAAGCATGCAATAGATGGAACTTTCTTCATGCAAGAATCTCCGTGTCAAACTTCATCGTAGCCTGGAAATATAACATACATGTAGACCACTTTCGTATTTATAAAAGTGTGAATTTAATTCTCTTTTTGAAATATTGCTTCCACACTTTGAGTCATAAAGGCCATCACACACCACTCCCGGTGAAAGCTCCATGTGGCGCTCCTTGGCGGGGCATGCCACCTAGAGTCACCTAGCTTTAAGACGTTTCAAAGTGATCCTTGTGATTTTATTGAATAAATACCTATTGACTTTGACTTTGACTTTGACTTTGAAAAAGGTATGATGCCATCGCGATTCTCAATCATTGTATTAAAACCTGCTTCTTTTATGTAATTCTTCTTTGTAATATATTCTGTGGCTGATAAGATTACGCAATTCCTTCTTTAATGTTTTGGAAGAATCCTTTGGTTTTCAATCTTCGGTAATTTTTTTGCTTTTTGCTTGATATTCAGATACTTTTAATAACAACAAAAGTAAGCATATTATGGCTGACGACGCCACCAAGCACCTGCCAAGCACTTCAAGTAAATTGGCTGTCGGTATCATTGATCGACGTGTTAAGTACTCTTACATTGATGACGAAAGAAAATCTTTAAGTTTTTCTTTCCCATTAACCAGATTCGATTCAACTTTTTACAAAAACATTCTGGTCATCGAGGAAAAATATTACAAAAATACTTACTACTCAAAACGCCGCTCGAAATTATTATAAGTACTCGCAACATATACTTTGCAACACGTTTTTGGCAGTTTTTTTTCTTGATAATTATCCGAAAGCTACAGAAGTTGTGCAACAGCAAATTGTCGATGTTTAATCAACAATGTGATGCAATGGGCACCTTTAGCACTTGCGGCTTTTAAAATATAATTATTATTACGTGAGTATTGCACAGTCAATAAACGACATTTTTGTTTAAGATGGGACATGATGACATAACCTTGAAAGAACGCATAAGTGTTTAAGCAAATTATTTCACGTTATATTGCACAGGTGTGTAATTAATGACTGTCGAAGTGCGGAGTTTGGTTTGGTGTTTTTGTAAACATTTTGGATGAGCGCAGGTTTAGAATCTTAATTAATCATATCATCTGAACTAGAAATATATTTTTTCTCGAGAAAGATTACCAAGATAATTAATTTAAATAAATAAAGCTCGCAACTTGTCCTTAGACTGCATTCTCAAATTCTCGAAAGTCGCAATTACTAACTCTACATAACAAAGGCAAGACAAACACGCAAACAGAGGCCATTACTAAAATAGCTTATTATTCCAAAGTATCTTATAAATAAACTCATCAATCCGGCGCAGCATTACAATAATTGTTGACCCAACGTAATTGCGGCTAAAATACGAGAAAAGCGGGTAAAAATCACAAGACAGAGGTGTTTATGTCGACGTGCGCGCACCGCGCGGCACAAATAGAGCAATATCTCCGTAATGGTAGTTAAATGAGCGCAGATTTACTGTCGGCCCGTCAACGGGTAAAAAATAATTACGTACAGTTGGTGAGAATGTTCATATAGTTGAAAAACAGCGTCATTTTGTATGATAATTCGCTTTGATTCGTGGTGATGATCCCATGGAATGTCGGTGTTCACTCATCTGTCACGGTCTCATCGGAGATTGTTTTACCGCTGACACGAGCGCGGCGAGAACCGTATCATGACAACTTAAAGTTATATTATAATTCTTTAATATTCAGTTTAGATGCAACGCCATTACGCAAAATAATTGGGTAGGTAAATATAGAGCAGGTTTTACGAAAAGTAGTACCTTCATGAGATATTAGTAGATATAGATAATTGACTTGTATACTTTATCATGATAAAATTTATCAGTGTCATGTCATTTTGGTATTTCGTTTAATACTTGAATAATTAATAATATTGGACGGAAAAGGAAACAGCCTTGATTATAAACCTAAAAGCAGTTGATAAGACAGCAATGCGTAGGTGGACCTGCCTTTATCAAAACACAACCTTTCAAAACTTATAACAATTTATATAATGACACTGTTTAATAATATCAAAATACCAATAGTTTAAAAGGTAAACTACTACTATTATGTATTCCTAAATTTCGACTCCAAAAGGTAAATGGCTCGTTTATTGGGAACGGTATACGCTTCTATAATAAACTTCCAGAAAGTGCCACTGGGCTTCCTATTAGAAAATTTAAAGCATACATTAAGAATAATCTAATAAGGAAAGCTTATTATACTTTAGATAGCTATATTGATGATAAAAGTGCGTGGCCCGATGTCCCGGTCGCTCTGCCCATCGGCAGCTAACATGTCTGCAAAGTTTGTACTGTACCTACTATTGTGTGTTTAATTTTTGTCTGATTTAATAGATTGTATTTAATTTTATGCATTAGGTATTATTAGTTTGAAGCGTAGCGTGTGCTGTCTTATAAATTTGATTATGTTTACCTTTTTCTGTATGCCTACGCCTCACTTAACTTCAATAATATATTATATTACATTGTATAAGGATCATACAAAAGAACGGTAGGAACCAAGCCGTAAGTTTGTTGCCTGTTCTTCTAGGCTTTGGTCGCGTGGAACTGGCACCTAGAGTCAGCTTTAAGACATTTCAAAGTGATTCTTTGTGATTTTATTGAATAAATACCTATTGACTTTGACTTTGAAACAAAATGTGAAAAAGCTTTTCTAAGCAATCTGCAGTAACATGATTTTGATACAAACTCAGTTCACTAATAATTCAAACATCTGACCACGGTCAAAGGTCAAAAGTAAACCATTGAACTATGACAAGTATTGCGTGCTATAGTTACCGCTGCACCTGCGCACAATCTCGTGAGATATCTCCCGAATCATTTGAATACGTTCTTCCAAGGTTATGTCGTTCGGTATGCAATTAGTCGCGTTTTGTTTATGAAGTGTTTTTATCCTTTTATAGATCTGCGGAATGTATGTGTGTGTAGGCAGGTCGTGTTTACATTTGTTTTGCGAAATCATACAAACCCACGACTTGGCTTTGTTGACTGAGATCTACTTAGTATTTTAGAATTACAACTCAAGTTTTTCAAGAATGGCTAAGAAGAATGGGAATGGAAAGAGATCTGAGGGGGTATCTACCGAGCCTGTAGATGAAACTCGCAAGGTTTTTTTACTTATTTCTATAACCAGTGTGTTATCTGAAAATCATAATAATAAGATTTATTAATAATCATTTAAAAATTTCTGATTCTTCTGATTCTGATTCTGTAAAATCGATCGGTTAATAAATGTTATTGTATTTGTTTGTATATTCAAACGCCAGTTCAGTCATGTTTTATAATTTTTACTATCACAAAACAAAAAAGCTTACAATTCAAAAACATGCCAAAATTTATATTTTAAACTACCCAATTGACTACTAAGCTCTGTTATTTTTTTTTATACGTCTATGTATCTGATGGAACAAGCAGATGACCCACCTGATGTTAAGTGGTAACCATCACCTATAACATAGCATTGCCTTGTAAGTCACGCACGATAGGAACGTGCCCTACGATGGACTGCCCTGCGTCCATCAACTTGAGGCATACAGATATTAAGCCTCATGTGCCTGTAATTACACCGGCAACCACACTCTTCAAACCGAAACACAGCAACGCTTCTTGTCGACAGAATAAGGCGTGTTGGTAGTACTTCCCCGGACGAGCCCTTCACAAAGAGCTCTACTACTCTCTTGTTTCATTGTATATTATTTGTGATGAACTGTGTTTTTTTTGACAACTATTTATTTCGAAATAAGCCAAGTATTTTCAACATCGTTTACATTACAGACGAGTATTTTTAAAATACAATACAAAATCCTTTTTTTACGCCACAAATAAAAACAAAATATAAATACCAGAATGGATATTATAAGCAAGTGACATAAAATTGGCATGAATGCTATAGGTAATGCATGCGACAACTCAGCAACGGCGACATCTATGCCATTGCTATAAAAAATATAATATAATAATATATTATATTCGTCTTTTAATGCCACTACTTGATTCCTAGGTCTCCTATCTAAACGTAGGATTTATAGTCCTTTTGACAATCTAGTGCACCGTGAGAATACTGCCTCGTTTACCTACTGACCGTCGCTGACCATTCTAAATTCCACTTGTAGCCTTTCAAACCCTATCGACAACAGCTCGCTTAATAGTTTGTTTGGTAACACATATTGGCATACAGGGTGGTCTGTTTTATTATTTACGTCTGAAACGAAATTTGCTTAGGGTAGTTTACGACACTAACCCATCAAAGATACTGTTTATTTTTAGATTTCTATTGTGTTTTTTTTTTAGAATCTAAGCACCCAGGAACTGCCAGGTCTACTATGAATATAAAGAAAAAACAATCGCACGACTTTGATACCCAAGCACAGTAGATATCCTGACGGTTTTGTATTTTTCTTTAATAAATTCGATTTTTATTACCGTTAGTTTGACTAGTACCAATTCCAATACCCATAGCTACTGTTTTTATTAATTTTTTGGAATAGTTCGTTGAAAACAACAGAATTGGGGGTAATAAAATATGTTAAATGGAACACCATGTTTATTAAATAGGTGGTATAAGATAGAATATTGGTAATAGTATAAATCAGAGTAATGTTTGGGCCGGGCCCCGCCTCGGCCAACCTGCGCTAGTGGGTGCGCCGCCCAAATAATCAAGTTATTTTACTGGCCTTTTCAATTCATATATCATGGTTATGTTATTCTAGTAATATTTTAATGCGAAAGTTTAGATGTTTGTTACTCAATCATGACCCAATAACTGGATTTGAAGGACAAAACATACACATACGAGTCTTTTTTTTAGTTCGTGGCATGGCTTTGATAGCTTAGATAATCGCAAATTCACAAAATTTCCACATTTTGATCCAATTCTAGACGGTCGTATGCGTGCGTATATTGATTTTAACTTCAATTTAAAGACAAGCAATTTAAAACTTCTTGAGTCACGGCGATTATTTTAGTTTTTACATTAACTTATAGCTTTAGGTATGAGTATGTTATTTAGGTCCCCCACCAAGTAAATAAATAAAAATATTTACTCATAACGTGGGTTACACTACGAATATCTGAATATGATTTCTTAAAATTCATTTAGCACCGAAGCTCTACCAGTCCACCATCTAGTTTGTAAATGAAATCAACTCTTCCACAGTCAATGCAAATACAGAACACCAACTCCATTATCATAAACCATTCTGACAGAACAAACAATGTAACACGAAACTGCAGTACCTACACTACACATCAATGACATTGCAATTAAAGTAGACTTTGCATCGGCCTTCATTGTGCTTAAACGCGGGTGTAAGCTAACTTTAGATAAAAAACTAAGTTTGAATGACTGTACTCTGTTGATGGAAATTTTGGCCGTAGTTTAGTGAAAGTCAAAAGGTATTTATTCAATTTAATAACTGGGATCACTTTGATACGTCTTCAAGATGTGAATTTAAGTGCCAGTTCCACGCGACCAAGCCTAGCGGTTATCCATTATAGTGGATTATAGTAGACCAATCCAGAAACCAGTTGCTTGTTCTTCTAGGCTTGGTCGCGTGGAACGTACTGCTTGACCCGACAAATTTGAAGGGCTCTACTGTAATACGACAATGCATAACAATTGTAGTAAAGTGACATTTTAGGGGTCATATTTTGCCGTTATTTGTATAAAATGTCCAATCGATTATAATTAAAATATGATTGGTAAACATGGTACATTCAAAAACCTGACCTGAATAGTCCGGTACAGAGTTCTCATGTATTTATTATGCACATAATTCGCACAAGTTAGCAAACGACTTCCTACAAGTGAATGAAGCTGCGTTGGGCGGCTGCGTAGGCGCAAGGACGAACGAAACACGCTCTTGAACATTGAACCGTAAGATTTTAACCAGCAGCACAACTAAATACACACCATTATTTTTGATCTAATATTGAAAATATTATCACAATTCTTCTTCATTTCGTGTCACTACAACAAGATGATAAAACAGGCAATTATAGGCAACAGACTAGTGATAATTTCAATAGCTTGAAATAACGATAGAGGTACAGAACAGACCTATGGTAAAGTCATAAGCTCTGATATAAAATAAAATTATTTCACTTATAGGCTGAATGTCTCCTAGTTTACGTCGCGTAGACCATAATTTAAATAAAATTACAGGCATGACAATGACCATCTGCAAGATGCTAGACGCAATAAACGTCTAGGGTGGTCCAAAATGCGTTTCTCACATTAGGAATGAAATTACAATAAAAGCAACATGTATGTACCAAAGCACGAGCAAGCGTCAGTGTGCGTAAATCGCATCGGACATTTGTATGGAGATGAGTTACTGCGTTTTTGGTGCCACTACGGTAAGGACTTAGCAGGGAATTTTCCCACATTTACGGGTTATGATAAAGCACTTTGCTTAGAGTGGCTTGACGGTGATGAAGGACGGGCCAGCGTGGTATTTATCTCGATTATGATCACTGGAACTTAGTCACCTGCTTATAAAGAAAAAAAAGCTTTTTGTGGCATTCAATAATAGTCTTCTGATCTTCGGTCGATGGATCTTCGGACTGTCGATCGCTCGTGCATGGGTTTGAATCCGGTCGTGCACCGATGGATTTTTCTCTTCGATTCTAAAAGCGACGATGGGCTTGCAACCTGTCACGTACGGAATACTAAAAACTGCAAAATATGTGTATATACCAAGTTTACAAGTTATTACATAATATGGTAAGTGTAGGTCTGTAAAATATTTTTACTTGGCGGCAAACAAACAATAATAAGAGGCTCAGATTCAATTAAACTAGGATATGCCTAAAATAGCATGTCAATAATATAAAAAATATGTTATAATGATAATTTACATTCATCAAATTACAGCCTGTTCTAAAATATTTGAGCTCTCAAAAAAATCCCAAGTTAAGTTAATTCTGGGAGAATTTTTAATTATAGGCAATTTGATATGATCAATAAAAGTTCAGAGGCGCTAACCAAATACTTGTAGATCGTAAACGTATTGGTATTTATAATAGGTACAAAGCCGTACTCCTATTTGATAATGTCATGGCCGCCTCTGCACCGTTCTAGGTTTTTCTTAATAGTTAATTTATAAATTACTTATTTTACTCATGTTCATTTTTTTGAGATTTTTGTGAGACGTGCGTCTAAAATACTTGAAAAATAGTAACGAGTCAGTTATTTAATTATCTAAATTATTAAGTTTAATAAGGATAATTCACCATTGCATAATTTATTAATTACTAATTGAGCGTAAAGTTTTTATGAATCGATGTATGATTTTGCTAAGTTACATAAAGTTATATTTCACTGCCAGTTTCTGAATATAAAATGTTCTTATTTTTTGTTTCAGGTTTGTTCCACAATGATAATATAAGAGAGGATAATTCTACTTCACTGTAAGTAACTCTCGAGAAGAAAAAAACAGCTTCCTGACTTTGATCCTTTGATCTCCAGGCACAGATATCTCTCAAGATCTCTTAGTACCAAGTACGAACTTTAGGTTATTTTGAGGATGGCAAGAGGGGATGTATTGATTCTTGAGTACTAGGGACAATATACGTCTATCAGTTTAGATTCGTGAACGAAGTCACGTGAACTCCACACGTTTCAACTACAAAATGGCGCGTCATAAAACAGTTTCCTCAATTTTCTTATAGAGTTATCTCCGAACATGGCAGCGGATATGAGACTGCATCGAAAGTTGTTTCACATCCTACACTCACGTAGAACTCACAATTACCCGACTATTTAACAGCTCTTTTATGTAGTTGCATACTAACGTCAGGGTTCGAAATGAAGTCGTTATTCTACTGTTTCATGTTTACAGCTTCCTAGAGAAAGTATCGTGAAAATACAGTTGCCTTCATCTTAAAAGAATATTAAAAATATATAAGTTTTGCGTAAGCTTACAGCTAGGTGAGTACACTAGGTAGATGATATTAATATACATGTAGCTGTATAAAAATAAAGTTCCTACACGTACTCTGATGGCCAAATTTTCGTGGATATAAAACTCAAAAGATAAAAAGATTATATTACGTATCATTAGATACAGATGAGTATTAGCTCTGCCTGTAGATGTTTATTGTGTTACGTGTGTTTTAAAGTTTTATGATTATTTATTTACAAAAAGCAATTATTTCATCAGTTGTCTGGTTCTCAGAGTACATTCATTCACAAATTAAAGGTAAATGATTAACATGCAATATTTCAAAGAGGTTCATGTTATTAACTATTTAGAACTATAAATTTTTCATATATTTTTCTCAAAAAATATAAAGCACACAAAATTATTGTTTGCGATTTTTCGAAAATGGGTTTAGTGATTTAATATCTTTCAATATGTCTAAACGTGCGACTGAGAGGTACAGTAGCTCTTGTATTCGCCTTAAGACCAAAAAGTAGCAGCGGTGATAGTCAATTTGGGAATTACGAAAAGTCATCTTTTATTTGGAATGCTTTTAGTTACTTTATAAAGTTATATCTAGGTGTAAATAAATATAATAAATAAATCAATACCTATCTGATCCTCACAGTACAATATTTGAGTACTTAGTTTAGGCTGAAATAGCACTGAGTGAAATGTTTACCAATATTTATTTGTTATTTATTTATCTTAAGGCCAACCACCCGCCTTACCTCTTTCATTCTCCTTTACCCATAGGCGTTTTATGTAACTTATCAAATTATCATCAAGCCCGAATACTAATTACATATCTGTCAGATATCACTATCTGTCAGTTACGCAACAATTATAAATGATCGCTTTAATGAATTAGAGAAGCGTGCGCGTGCGCATGTCTAACTGACAGGACCTGTCAATACAAAATACCATGGAACAATAGACCGATGATTCCCAACAGTTAATTGGTAGAGTATTTCTTCTTTTTCAATTTTTTTTGGAGAATTCATGTTCATATCAATATCAGTATAACCAAAAATAGATACTCTTTTTTCGTAAATACTGAAAGATTAAGTTTGAGAGAAAGTGCGCGTATAGTCTCCTTAATGTAGGTGCCTTATTAATTGTTTTAACAGATTTGTTATAATGCTTAATCGATAACAATGTGGCCAAAACTTCTCGAATAGCAAACGAATTCCATCAAACAGTACGTATTTTAAGCTATTCGGTTAAGAAAAATCAAACTGATAACATTGTGTTCAAGTCATCGCAACATTTTATATTGATAGACGCCGGTGCACTTCAAATACATTATACTTCGTCTTCGTTCGTATAGTTTGACTAGGATGTAGTTCCCAGCACCTCCTTGGGCCAACATTTGCTCAGGACCAATCGGCTGGAATGATAGATTAGGAGTGCATTCGTCACGTGTCACTTGCACAATGGGCACAGTAAACAAATTACTGGCTATGTATGGCTGCGCGGGCGCACGTTTTAATTTGTTTCTTCCAGCGATTAAACAAAATGGGTAACTGTAAGTAATTTACCGTTCGCTCTATTATTGTGGCTGTGAAAATATAGATTAAGTTTTAGTCATTACAATATTTTTAACTGACGCAGCGGTATTGAGGTTGTGAGATAACTGTATTTTTCATGATTTTAATTATGTTTATCAGCGGCCTATAATAAATTATAGTAAAGCAAATGTCAAACAATTATATTTAAAAAAAAACACATTTTTTACACAAACAAAACAAATTAATGCGAGTATTTACAAATGCACGCAATAAATATAAGATATTTGAGCTATCTGCAGACCGTTACAAGCTATATAGATATACAAATCTATCTCGATCCAAATCAGTGCCAAAATAATTGATAATTTGACTTCATACAAAACAACAGAAAATACAGAATAAAAAAACAAATTTTACTTATGAAATAATAATGATCAAATAGAGAGAACCTAATTTGGATTATTTCATTGCACAGAAAGTAGGTACATTTCTTTAAAAAATCTGTTGAAATATTTCCCAAGCGTGTGTCGGAGTGTGCCGGGGGCAGAACGGCCCAAAGGCGCAATTATCTACCTTGCGTGACACGCACGGAATTAAGAAACCTCACATGACGGTTTTTATTTGGGAAATCAAAGCCAAAAGTCTCCAAAAGCCGCGTTTGTAACACTCAGAATTTATCCATGAGTGAATGAAAAACACTTGTAATCGGATGCTCCGAAACAGCTGAAGCTAAACTCATTCACGATTTGTTTGAACTTTGATGTCAAAAGATGACGTTGTTTTTCAAGGTATAAGGAAAAGCCACTGGAAGTAACATATACCTGTATCCAGAGCGCAAGCTATTTCTGAGCTAAATATCGTCTAGATGGGGTCCAGATGGGATGGGATGGTTTAGCCGTAAAAATGAAATAAGTAGACAGACACCGATTCACATTTATAAATTGGTAAAGATACACCATACAAAAAAAAAAAAAAAACTTAACAGCATGAAAAGTACAATGGGCGAAGTTATTGCTCAGTAGTAATATCATCTAGGCAACTTTTGCCATGAAAAAGGTGTATAAGCGAGCAGGTAAAAAATGAATTACCAATAAGAAAACCCGAGGATTACAAACTAACAAAGTAAGACAACACAAACCTCTCAATATCTCGGACCAATGTTAATCAATGGCCGAATGTTTGTCCAATAGAGATGTGTACAGATGGACGGACGTGGGCAAACAACGTGAACAAACCACTCTTGTTAGTATGTCACTGGGCTGCTCCTAAGACGTAAAGGTCTTTTTGCTTCCTGCCCTTCATTCATACAATTGAGATAATACAATTTCCAAATTTCGACTCAATTGTGGCATTCTCAAAAGTGTGGTATATGGTACACAGTGGAATCCCACTCAAATTCGTGTGACGTTATTTCCATACAAACTTCGACAACACTTTTCAACACCTAGTTCGTGTAGTTTCGGAGATCTCGTGATGAGTGAGGGGTTTGTCTGGCTTATGATGATGCATCCCACTATAGGATCCGCACCAGATGACGGAGAAGGGGCGAGCAAAAGAGATATTGAATATAAGAAAGGACATCCCTAAGTGTCCTACTAAAACTGATAATCTATGCCTGAAGTCTGGATTATACAAATGATGATTAAAGTTTTGGGCACCGTTTACAACGAACTGCATCCAAGCCCTTACACACGTGCAAGTTGCTTTCAAAGTTGACCAACATTTAAAAGATCAAAAGGTTAATTATAAAATCCCATCTTCCCAAGAGAAAGTGTTCCATACCGACGAGTTGATACAACCTGTCGTGTGGTCTTCATTAATAAAACCCATTGGAATCCATCGGCCCTTGGGTCAGTTTTGGGCAAACAGCCACTCCCACCGGTTCTATTAGCACATGGCCCTGTGACACACAAAACTAGTGATGGCTGCTAGATTCCGTTTATTTTTGTACTTAACTTGGAATTTGTTCAAATATGTAAGTGGCACACCAGTCGTGATAGTTTTCAAAAATAATGGCAAAGCAAAATCACAGTTAGTAGGCCACTGCGTACAATATACTAACCGTAAAGATCGTATTTCGTAAAACACTATTAAAGTCTAAAAATCTCATCTGCAGTTTAATGATGGCAAAAATGGAACATTAAACCTAAGCCCGTACAGCAATTGAACATACTTTGATGAAAACTTAAGTTTAGTAAGAATAAGTAAAAGTCAGTATACTGAATACTGAGTCATGCTCACCAAAAAAAATGCATTCTAAGCGTTTTAATTAAATAAATAAATGAGAATCTGAAAAACCCTAAAAGCCTCAAAATCCCATCACTAATTCAAACAACCTTACAGCTACATTTACTTATTAGACGGTAACGGTCCACTCATGGACAACATAAAGTGCTCAGTGCAGTCTTGTAAGGCGAAGAATTTGTCCCGACTTGTTGAAGCCGCTTTAGGAAAGCCCTAATACGGGCTTTATTGAAAGTATTCGATTCACTTTGAACGCAGTACGTGTAACATAACTGTCGTAAGACATTGCTAAATAAATGTATCGAACGAGAATTTCGTTTGGATTTACTTGTAAGTCCATATGAGTTTGTGGCCATCTCTGGTGACGGAGTTTTTGTGGCCGCCCTGGTGCTTCCACCATGTCTGCAAGAGAAAGTACTTAAATACAGCATAACATGCCCTCACAAAGCACGGAAGTGCTCAGCTATAAAAAAGCTAGTAAAGGTCTTCAAAGTCAAAGTCAAAGTCAATAGGTATTTATTCAATAAAATCACAAGGATCACTTTGAAACGTCTTAAAGCTAGGTGACTCTAGGTGCCAGTTCCACGCGACCAAAGCCTAGAAGAACAGGCAACAAACTTACGGCTTGGTTCCTACCGTTCTTTTGTATGATCCTTATACAATGCAATATAATATATTATTGAAGTTAAGTGAGGCGTAGGCATACAGAAAAAGGTAAACATAATCAAATTTATAAGACAGCACACGCTACGCTTCAAACTAATAATACCTAATGCATAAAATTAAATACAATCTATTAAATCAGAGAAAATAAAAAATAAAAAATAAAAAAAATAAAAAAAACAGAGAATCTTTGTGGTGGACTCGTCCGGGGAAGTACACCACCATGCCTATTCTCACGCCAAGCAGTGCTACTGTATTTCGGTTCAAATGATGTGGGTCCCTGTGGTGATCAAGGCTTAACATCTGTACACCTCAAGTCAATGGACAGGGCGCATCGTAGGGCGTATTCTTGTGCGTAACTTGCAGCAATGTTTTGTTATGTTAAATAATGGTTACCACCACTTACGTGATCTTACGTTGTCTGTCTTGTCATTCATCCAATTCTGCGCTGAATGTTGCTGAACTTAGTAAATTGGTAAATTTGACAGCCTTCACAGCTCAGTTGCTAGTAGCTCTGCCTTCTATGCGGTAGGCCGTGGGTTCGATCCCCACCGAGAACAAACATTTGTGTGATGAACATTGATGTTTGTTCTCTGTCTGGGTGTTATATAATATTATAAGTATGTATTTACAAAAAAAAAGCATATAAGTAGTATATCAGCTATCTGGTTCCCATATCACAAGCTTTGGCTTAGTTTGGGGCTAAATAGTGCTGTGTGGAAAGTCCACCAATATTTATTTATTTATTTTTTATTGGTTAAGAATAATCAAGAGCTTCCTTGATGAAAATTAGTTCTATCGATAGACAAATCAAAAGCAAGTAAGTAGAGATCAAGAAAATGTAGGTATACATATACATAAAATCACGCCTGTTTCCCATAGGGGTAGGCGACCACGGATTTCCACTTGCTACAATGCTGATATACCTCTTTCGCTTCATTCACTGAAATTACAGATAAGTAACACTTCTTGATCTGTATAATGAGATGTATTTGAAGAATGTAGCCGCTAGATGGTGAGCCATCGACTCAGTAACGTGCAGTAATAGCGGCAATGTGAGATCGCGTGCCCGCGGCGCACACCTGTTCGCTTCATGCTACATACTTACAAATACATAATGTATAGGTATTAGGTACCTACAAACAGAGTACTTACATTCATATACGAATATTTGTTTCAAACCAAAGTGATTAATTTATGATTTGAAATATCAAATAGATAGTTCTATTCAACAATAAATATAGGTTTAAAAAAATAAATAAATTTTCATAAACAGATAATGTACCGCTTATACAAGGTGTTCCATAAGTTGTGTATATAAACTTCAGGGGGCGAAAAAAAAAAACAGCTGTTTCATACAAAAGTTCAATACCTACCAGGCTAAAATGTATGAAACAGCTGTTTTTTTTTCGCGTTCACAGTGTTTGTTCCTTAGACAAAGTTGTTCATATTGATGGGTACTTTAGCCCCCTGAAGTTTATATACACAACTTATGGAACACCTTGTATAGTGCAGGTAAGCCTAAAAGTTTTGATTCCTTGTACTTAGTTGTCTAGTTTTCCGAATTCATAATTTGGATGTTTTCAAAAGATGAGTGAATAGTTAACGTCTAGGTAAGGTGACACATTGTCAACCGTATCACATATCAAAGATTGCGTTCGAAAGCTTGAATAGTTAGGTAGGTACACCTTCACTAATACCTTTGCTTGAAAACGACTGCTCCAGAAAATCTATACGATACGACTGAAAACATCGAGCTCAGTCTGTCGAGTATGTCCTCTTTGTTACTCAGTGTGTCACCACAATTATACACATACATTACATATCTCTGTGATCTTGTTCGCACCGTGCCAATCAGAGCATACGCTGCTCTCAAAAAGTTGTAACATTTCATTTGAGATCCAGCACACTATAACATACTCATTGTTTAAATTCCAAGTTATCGTAGAAAGCGAGTTAGTGCAAAACAACAAATGCTACGCCAAAATTATTCGTTGAATGGCATTTGGCACGTCCGGTGAATATGTATAAACTAGCAGAGAAATTAGAGATAAACTTTTTAAATCAGCACGGTGTTTGTCTATATTTCTGCAGCCAGCTACAAAGCAAACTAGACCATGCAGGGCCGGATTCTGCCATAGATTGACTTGCCGCTTTCGAGGCTGACAATTTCGTGTGAAGCATCTTAATAAAACAAAGCTATTGGACTTCTTGTTATTTACGGGCTTGTTTCATGAGCAATTAGGAAAAAAAAACTACTCTATTTTGAAAACCAATGCGCTGATAACCAACATAAAATGAATGTTTTAACTTTTTTTTTTATACAACTAGCTGATGGAACAAGCAAATGGCCCACCTGATGTTAAGTGGTAACCATCACCTATAACAAAGCATTGCCTCGTAAGTCACGCACAATAGGAACGTGCCCTACTATGCACTACCCTGCGTCTATCAACTTAAGCATACAGATGTTAAGCCTCATGTGCCTGTAATTACACTGGCAACCACACTCTTCAAACCGAAACACAGCAACGATGCTTTGCGGCAGAAAAAGGCAGGCGTGGTGGTTTACTCTTTTATTAAAAACTAGCGGCCTGTCCCAGCTTCGCATGGGTGGTCATTAATTTTTTGAACATTTTAGGATAAACTTAGACCGTGGGTTCGAGCCTCGCGTCTACTTATTTCATACATTTGCACGCGCTTCTCCTTGAGTGAGTGAAATCGCACCCCGCGCGCGACCCGTGGACCCGTAAACATTTTTAATTTCGTCATATCTTTTGAATGGAATGTCCGATTTGAAAAATTTAAGAAGTAATCTATAGGTATTGAAACCGTCTTAATTATGAAATGATTTATTTGGATAAGGATTAATACCAAGGTACAAATAAAGACCCTTTTCTAGCGGAGGCATTTCAATTAATTTTTTATAATAAAAGAACACTTATTGTGACATAACTATAATAGTTAGACATATGCTGTCGCGACATTTTTTGTAGATGATAACGTGTTCTACAAAATCGTAGTACATTATTTTGTTCTATCTTCAATAGTTTTCGCAGCGCACGCGATGTAAGGTTTTTTGTTTTCCACCTTGGGTTACATTATTGAAGTTTTAGTAAGGATCCCTGATTTTTTTGAAAATATAATATAGCCTATGTTACTCAGGGATAATGTAGCATTCTAATGGTGATAGAATTTTTGAAATCGGACCAGTAGTTTTTGAGCCTATTCGTTACATACAAAAATACAAAAATACAAAAATACAAAAATACAAAAATACAAAAATACAAAAATACAAAAATACAAAAATACAAAGTTTACCTCTTTATAATATTAGTGTAGATAAAATGCAAATATTCTCGATTACTTTACTTAGTTGAACCTCGATATCGAAATCTTGTCAGATCTTATTTCAGTTAGATAAAAAAAAAACATTATGGAACCTAATGGGAATCAGAATAACACCTAAAATATGTAAATACCTAATAGAATTTACCTTTTAACTGTATAATTTTTACATTACTGCTGGGTAAACAGTAAATAAAGTAGCAGTTTATCGCACGTGCTCGCAACTTCGCGAGACGGTTCAATAATAGGTCCACAGGTTCAAAGAGGTTCACGTCTGTTGATCCGCGACATTGATCGGTCGCGGTCGGCTGTCGTCGCGAAACCAGCGCCGGCGCCGCCCGGTCTGCGGTACGGTTGCTTCTTGTCTCTCTCTCAATATAATTCAGACTCAGATGGAACCAAGGATTCTCTAAGCAGGGTTGTCGACTTTACTTGAGAACAGCTATCATAATTAAAACGGTTGCTGATTCATAAGAAACCAAAAATGAAGATAAAAACCCCATTCAAGCAAGATTTGTAGCGATTACCATAGCTGTGACCTCTCATTTCCTTTTTCTGTAGCGACAAGGACGGTAAACGGCGAATGACAGATTAGACAACAATCCCGCAAATGATGGAAAAAAGTCTCATCACGCGGAAACTGGCGGAAATGTCATAATTGCTGCACGTCACGTCGGATGTCAACGACCGCTGTCACCTCGCAGACGGCTAAGTGACAACTGGTAACGAGACGGCAGATCTTCGCGATCATCTTTCCATCTTTCCCAAGATGGCGTACGGAAGCGGCTGCGCGAATAATTTTCCGCGTCCGTGCCTGCGCCTGCGCATAACTGTTAACGATTTAATGATCGCCACCGGCCCGCCGCCGCCCCGCTTCGATCGCGGTTTTATTAATACCGCTTATAACAAAGATAAGCGGAGATGAATGGTGGGCGATAAAGGGTTTTAGCTCTACTGTTCCAAGGTACGCTACGTGCTACGTGCCGGGCCGGTTCCTGTTGCCGATCTGTTACACGTGCGGATCGGCAGGTCAGAGCGGTACTTTACTATTACCTATTAATATCGATAATATACAACGATTCGTTCAACTTAATTTATTCTCTCAACTCAACTTCATCTTTGCGACTACAACTTAAAACTTTAGGCAGTGTAAATTAAGCTATTTATTTTCTCTTGTTTTATTGAACTAAGAACCAGCGGGATGAAAAGATATTTTAAATTTTCGTCAATTTCACTTACTAACGAATTAGGTTGTAGACCAGCTTAGTCACAAAACCTCAAATAACACAATTTTGTCGCAACTTGTTTTGTCACGACAATTTTACTCCAATTAGCTCTACACAAGTAACGGGTACATAAATTGCTATTCATTTCAACTGTAGTCTGTGAAACCTGGTTCCCATAATCAAGTCTAACAGTGGTCACATGTGACTAACACAACTGCCCTTTCGATAGCATTATGTAAATCTAATTGCCCTGCGAGTGGATCTGTAGATACTGGACCTCTTGTTGTGCCATGTTCAATGCCAGGAGAAATGGTAATGAATAAATTAATAGGTAATTTGTAACAGTAACTTGGTATGGATAACTGCGCTGAAAATAGCGTAGTTACCAACGGATGCTGGACAGTCAATGGGGGAGTTTATGTGCGTAATGATGATCATGAACGTTTTATGGACGTCGTAAAGGTCGCAGGAAACACAGTCAAGAGGCGCACCGAGAGGTGGTAAAATAGAAGCTGGTACCGAGGGGGAGGGGGAGGGTGATGATATGATAATGAAAAATGGCAAGAGTAGGAATGTCATATGTCTCTGTCAACAAAATTAAATACCTAGCCTGGCTTTAAGATAATTTATTTCTCAAAAGAATAAAAAAAGCTTTTGGTAGCTACTCTTTGCATAGGTAGACAATGTCTATTTTATCAAATTTTTCCACACATTTTAGAAAACAATTGTGTTTTACAGTGAAAAATAAATGATTTGCAGATTTTTGTTGAGTTTTTTGTTCGCATCAGAGCAATCAAAATAGATCATCTGTCTACCGAACGGGACCTAACTTACTTCTAAGCTTCGGAAATTAACCAAAAACCTTGAATTAGCCATAAATTATCATCTTGCCCTTATCCCACTTCATGTGGGGTCGGCACAATAGGTTTTTTCCCTCCACGCTCCTCTATCAGCCGTCATCTCAGCAGTCACTCCTTTCTTACTCATGTCATCTTTCACACAGTCTATCCATCTTTCATCTTTTCTTTGGCTTACCTCTACTCCTATAACCATCAACATTCATACCCAGCATGTATTAATTTCCTGGCCGTTTGAAGACCCTTATCTGATAACGTTGATAGACATGTCGCTGCATATCTATTTCCGATTCCTGCGGTTCCCACCAATGTGAACCTGACTAATTACATCCAGTTTCGCCACCTCGCGAAACTATTAGCTGACACCCGACACTGCATGAGTCAGTTGTGCCACAGTAACAATACCAAAGCAGTTGAACAAATCATTAAAATTAAGTGTGATATGGGGTGAAACGCGACTAACTAGATCTGTATTCTGAGACATTTGCGTAAAATCTAAAAGAGTAGTGCTATGCTTTTTTACAAAATTAACCTACTACTTAAAAATTTAATTAAGTTAAAATGTCAAAAGACTTGGCCAAGGTTCCCGAATATTGTTAACGAACCAGAGGCTAAAGGAAAAAAGACGTAGAACGGCTGATGATCTGTAGATTTCTTGAAGATCGCGGGAACCTCTACTATACTTGATCCGCAAGTCAATGAGGTGAACTCGAAATCGTATTATCAGAGTAGAAGTAGAGTCATATTTAACCTGGACGTAAACACTTTTTCAGACAAATTATGATGATCGTGATAAACTAACGGCCCAGAAAAAAAAATGAACAACAGCTCACAATCTCTCACAACTCATATTCTATAACTGTTCTGCAGTCCCTCAGTCCTCAGCACCTCAAACAACTTCGGTTTCTGTCTTGACTGATGAACATTCCTTACCGTTTCGTTCGACTGTGTGCGTGATAAATAGGGCCGGAGTCCGCGGCAGGCTCGATACGGCTATTGATCGTAATTTATAGCATTCCTCCCAGCCCGCGCCGTCATAACTCATCCGCGATAATTGTCGTGCTGAAGGAGATTAGAAGCACAGAGCTATCTCAAATTGCCTGCTAGGATGCTTGGGAAAAGTTTTTGAATCTGGCATTAGATTTCCTGATATACTTATGCTGATGTTTCTTATCGCTAAACAGCGTATCTTCATCGTCTGAAATAAAACTAGTCTCAGATTACTTTTTTAATGCCAAAATTTGGTAAGCTACGTTTCATGGTATCTAAATTATTATTAAAGCTTTCCGGGTCTCCATGTAGACAAATAACTCCCCTCATTCCTTCCTCACATCTCAATTCCAGACTTGGTATAGGAGTATTGCCTGGTTGAAAAATTTTCCCCATTATTAGGGTAGTTTCCGAAATTTTCCTCAAAAACATGAAAAGTAGAAATAATGACATTTTGAATCGAAACTTTGACTCGATAGAAGGGTTGCCCTCCCCCGAATGACATTTGACCATTTTCGTATGTTTGCCAATATTGAAAGTATTACACGGGTATTTATCGCGTTTACTTTTGTTATTTTCCCGACGTTTCGGCTATGTTGCAATAGCCGTGGTCGCGGGCAGACTCACTTCTGTCTGCCCGCACGGCTTCCAATATGTGTTATGATTGGGAGAGTTTAAAAAATACTCCAGTCTACTAGGAAAAAGTCAAGGAAAATCTATATATACGTTATGTTTTTATCGAGATCAGTTTACATTTCTAGATATTTATTATTTGCAATCAAATTCACATACCTGGGTAAAACAGAAAAAAAGAAGGAGACAGAAAAAAATGTTCGGTTAACAGAAGAAAGGTTTTTGTTGTTGATGATGTAACTGATATGCATTTATCTTGTGGGTCGAAGCTAGAGTCTTGGTAATATCTAACCTTGCTCTAGGCCAGGTCTGTTCTTTCAGGCATCGGCATTATTTCACTGCCAACAGCGTAATGAAAGGATGTCTCTAAGCAGGCTGGCCAGACCTCGGCGAATAATTCTACAATATCGGAGAATTATCCTCCTAACCGCTTATTACGATCCAGAAAACATACCCGCAAAGATGGCTGCAAATACTTACTTATGCCGTGATTAATACTCAGTCCCCTTAGTATTATGATCATTTTGTAGCTCTTTGGTAAGAAGAATGGTTTAATCGCGGAGGTCCTAATAACCAAGTAGGTTTCTTTCTAACCGGTAAAAACTACTCGTCCTATATTTGTGAACTGAAGTCGGAAATAAAGAATAAAATACATCAAATTTCAAATCACTATCAATTTGATAGATCTTATTATCTTATTTCTTATACACTACCAAAATGAAATCCACCAAAAACATGTTAAATTAATAATTCATTAGATAGTTTTAAATCCGCAAACAATTCAATGACATGATCGTCCGCGGACGATTACCATAAAGAAAGTAGGCGAGTGCGGTGCAACGCTGCGCGGGCGCATCTCCGCCATTTCTCCGCGCAGACATGCAGAGAAATCGGTCTATAATGCACTTTTGCCTTCTACGAGAAGGGGTGTCGCATAATTTAGTAAATATTGAATATAAAATACAGATATAAAGTTTTACTCGTAAAGAAAATAACTATACGATGCAACATCAAACGGTGGTTCCTTCACTCAAATTGTCATGGTATTTATGTCACAAGTCGTGATTCAATAGATTTTATTTATTATACCACCCATATTTTAAATCATAAATCTATTACGACTTTACTTTACCTCTAGACGGAGATTCCAAATACAAAGATTTGTAATGGACAGATATGTGTTTAAACCACTTTGTGATACATAAAGGCGAACTTATAAATGCAACTACGTATGTAAAAGAAAATAAACACTCAGTTTCAATGAGCATATTATTTTTTAACAGCTCAACCCTAGATATAAATATGTAGGTATCTAGAACCGCGCGGGGACATCGCAGTAGAACGTTCATTTCCAACTTTTCATTGGTATTCCTAATCACACGCACACAAGCATGACAATAAGCAAGACCCGACTTTCCTATGGTCACAACGTTTCTAGACTTTCATAAAGATGGACGTTATTGATTTCTGAGTTCTAGCATTGTCATACTTTATGTATTCACTATGTTGACATAATTGCCCTACCCAGTAGTTGTAGATCTGCCGATACAAAAGCTTATATCCGATAGTGCCTCATTCATATTTTATCTTACAAACTAGACAGTGGCTCTAGTTTCTGACGCTGGTCAGTTTTCTTTCCTTACACTCGCGATTGCTTTCCCGACTCAAAACAATAATACATGGGTATCAAACCTTGACCTCTGTCGTAAGTACTATTGTTTTATTCTGTGGATATTGTCCCAAAACAAACCAAGCTGCTACAAGTTCTTCCCGATACAATTTCAATGTTTCATTAGCTGCTCACGCTTTCTATTCCCATAAATCTAAAACACTTTGGACGTAAATTATCTAAATTATTGAGCCGCCCCACGCCGCCTTGGGGATTTGTCTCAACGGGAAGGTATGAGCCCATCAAATGCCTATTTAGTAGGTGATTTGAAAGGCCCAAGCCTCCAGGCTTTATTTAGTAGTTCGATAACACGGAAAGAACTCTTGGAAGGTAGGAAGTTCTTAGAATTCGGGAGCCACGACTCTATAAATTTGAATAAACGTCCAGAGCAAGAGAAAGTTAAAAAATGCTTGTAAGCATATTAAGTGGTTATTAAAAATCTCGTGTTATTAAAATTAAAGGATAGAATTTGTTTGAACTGTTTGAAGTTTATAGTGTTTTTAATGAAACAAAAATTGAAAAGATAAATAAACGTGGAATGTTTTATGGCACCATAATATTAGACGTATATCTAAAAGGACATTTCATTTTATGATCACCCACGATGTTTCTGTGTTGATTGGTTAGTAGGTTATCACTTTCTGTACCTACTTGTGGTTTTATAAGCAACCTCACACAGTATCTTTAGAGTAGTTTATAGGCTATTTAGATTTAAGTACATTACGGAAATACACAATGATACACCTTTAAGGCTTTAATTTTTTATCCTGGTAGTTACCGAGCGAGCCAAGCCGCTGGCGGAAGCTAGTTGATAATACTTAGTAGTGATAGTTCTGAATGTAAGCATAGATTATTTGTTCGTTTCAGATGAGACGGCGGGTGTAAGCGGGCATGGGCCAGGCGGGCAGTCAGCAGGCCGTCGCGGCGCCGCAGCGGGCCCGTCGCGCGCACACGCTGCCGCACGAGCCGCCCAAACATGCACCTAAGGTAACCGTCTACTGCACCATCCTCTTAAGCTTATCCCCAATCAAGTGGGGTTATCAAGATCGACGACGAAGATCGACGTCGCTGTAAAGATAGTGAGAAACCGGAGAAAATAGAAGGCTTAACATCGTGCTTTCGGAAATGTATAGGAAGCAACTCGAACTCGTATGTCCAGTAGTGAAGTTCTTCAGGCTGAGGAGGATGATGTGGAAATCGTTAATAAACACACTACAGGCACTTTTTAATTTTATCTATACTAGGAATCGTAAGTAGTTGGACAAATCGTAGTTTCTAACGAGTACCTAAGTACCGCAAGACCGTCAATCTCTCATTTCCAAGAATAGGAACCTCTTATGGCACCGGCACCTCTTGTGCCACCGGCACCTCTTGTGCCATAGCCAGTTAGTCGCTGCAAATGTTTATGTCATCTAGATTCCCATTATAACAAATGATAAGGATCATCTTTAAGAGATGCTAAAGCATAGGTACACTGTTAATTACATAATCCAAGTAAATATTGCTAATTTCATACTTGCTATTCTTCAAATATCTTTGTGGTATTCGTACTTCTGTGCATCAATCTTTAATTATTTACTTGGAAACTTCTTTAATTGTTTGCTTTTTAATGTTCCAGGTGCTGCCATTGCTGCTGGAATCACCGCAGCTGCGCAGTACTGACAACGGTGCCATCCTTCATTCCGGTGGTACTATCAGTGGTCGCCGTCCCGAGCTCACCAGGACACCCAATGGACACGTGGTAAGAACCAAAATGCATTCTACCTAGAAATTACAAAGCAAGAAAAAACAAAGAAAAGGGAAATTGATTGAGATATACAAAGGCGTTATATACATATCGTAAGTCTTAATATTGAGGTAATAAGACTAACGATATTGAATAGCCCCAAAGATGTAAATGTGATCGATTTAAATGTGCTACTTTCTTTTATTTTCAGCATTCAAATGTGTACCGGTCTAGGTCAGCAGGTGCCAGCGGCGACGCCGGTGAGATCCGCGCGAGAGAGCGGGATCCGCTGCATCGATCACACACTAATCTCGACCTTAGACATAACGAAAGTAAGTTCAATTGAGAAGCATGCTTCTTACAGCAGAGGAATAAAGATTTTTATGCTACGAGGTTTTTGGTGTTTGTGTGTATTGTTAATGTAGGTATATTTCTTATTACAGGCAGTAGCAGTATAAATAAAAGGTTTGGATCGGAACCGGATTTAAGGGTAGAAGAGGAGCAGAAAACGAGGATAAATAATAAACACTTTCGAAAAAAGTATCGAGCACCCCCACCTCCTAACAATGACGTAAGTACCCGTTGTTATTTAAATAAAACAAGCAGCTAACTATATGGTTTAGACAGTAATCATGTTTATTTTTCATCTTTCAGCAATTTGAAGGTTCGTCGCCAGATTCCAGCGAAGGAAACGCGAGAATTGAACCCAGGAAACTAAGACTATTCAAAACAAGAACTGAAACCAAAAAGCTAAGTGGCCATGACAGCTCTAAAGCCCTGTACAGAAGCCATGGAGAATACAAGTCACTGGATTTTCATGACCCATCGTTTGAGAGGCGATACAGGTCTCCTAATAAAGATAAAGAACAACATTTAAAGTATCCTGACAACAGGGATATGGTTCAAAGCACAGCGTCGTTAAAAAGAGAAGAGAAGTTATTACAAAGCAGCAGACAAGACTATAAAAAGACAAGAACGGATAGAGTCAGCGGATGTAGAGCGAAAACATCCAAGACGAATGAACAAAGCGAGGCATGGAAGACACCACTGCTCAACAGAAACTTCAGATATTCAGAACGATTTAGAAGAGATGACAGCGAACTACCGACTCTTAGGAGAGAGAAGACTTTCGATGATAGTCTCATCGCAGACAGAGATAGCGAGTCTCCCAGAGCAATACATGAGAACAGAATGAAAGCTATCGGCAACCAACTGAAGTCAAACAAATTCAGTCCACTGGCCGAAAGCAGCAAACCCCTAAGAAAATCTCTACCTTCGTTATTACAGAAAAATAATGAAGAAAAAGATGAATTTCAAACGGAACTCAAAAAAGCTACGAGTAGAATAAGAAGTGAATTAGGCAATAAAAATAATGTAAGTGAAAACATAACTAGTCAAAACGATAAATTGAATGTGCAGAAACCAAACCCAACGAAAGTTCAGAGTAAAGTCAAAGAGTCTAGTCTAAAGAATAAGGGTCCAATTGTAAACAGTAGAAGGCCTGTCACCCGTTCTAGTGATGTCAAGCCTAAAACTACTGCACCCGTAAAAATCAATAAAACGCCTATCAGCAAATACAAACAGAGCAATAAAGAAAATGGCATACCAATGCCAGATAGAGGACAAGCTTCCGGCAAAGAATCTACTCCTGAGCACTCGCCTACCAGGAAGAAAGAATCACATATCATTCAAGTGTCACAAGAAAAGTAAGTATTATCATTAAACTACTAGCCACATATAGACATTTTCAACTCGAAATACTTGGTATTATAGAGTTTTATTTTCTTTCAGAGTAAAACAACCCCTCAACAACCAAGCTCCTTCAAAGCAATTCTACTTTGGCATGATAGAGAGCAAACAAGCATCACCCCGGGAGCACTTAAAAGAGTTCCCAGGTCTCGGCAGCCCCATCATTGAGGAGATTGGAGACTTTAGACTAATTGAACAAAAACTGCTAGGCTACCACGATGAGGATGCGGAGTTTGAGAAATTCAACGCTAAGTTGAGAGAAGATTGTAAAATGAAGAACTGTGAGTAACCTAATAGTTGCTTAATAAACCTTCCTTAACGGGGTTTATTCAAGTGATTTGATATGAATTTTATTTTTTTGTTTTTATAACTAATCAAATCAGAAAACTTGTAACTTGATGCAATACAAGTACTACAACGCTGGTCTTCCGTGACGCCGGAGCAGGGCTACAAGGGCAGCAATTGCGGTGCATAGCACTATCATTTCTTCATACAAATCAAAACAATAACAAGAGATCATACAAATTTTATTTTGATATTTGTTTTCAGTGTCATCAGAATCAGCCTTATCATCAGAAGGTTCCGAAGGAGAGGGCTCAGAAGGATCACTCGGCATCGCGTTACGACTACGGCCCACGTTGCCCAAAAAACCACCCACCATGCCTCGGTTCTCGCCTGCAGCTGCTTGGAGACAGCTGGCTAGTCTTGATGCTCATCTCACTGCTGGTATGTTGAATGTCACTATTGGACTTGACACCCTCTTCATTAACTTTTCCAGGAAGGATTATACCAGCGAATTAAGAAATGTAAGATGGTAGGCCATAGCAGACGGGCTGCTCAGACTCCCTTAAAAAGTGCACACACGCAAAAAATTATAAAATAGTTCAAAACATTTTTAAATCTGTTCGGTTGCACAGTTGTTAATTTAATTGGTAAAGTAAATAGCTATAAATCAAAGCCGAAGAAGCATTTATTCAATTGAATCACAAGGATCACATTGAAACGTCTTAAAGCTAGGTGCATTAAGGTGCCAGTTCGACGCGACTAAGCACAGAAGAACAGAAAACAAACTTACGGCTTAGTTCCTACCGTTCTGTTGTATGATCCCTTTTACAAAATAACAATAGTAATAATATATTGTTCTATTTCAGAAACTCAACCACTAGCAGTGGAAACGAAAATGTCACCAGATATACCGCAGGAGTCGTCACCTCGATCTGAGGAGTCGGCCGATAAGTCCGGAGACTCGGGGATCAGTGGAGACCACGCACACAGCGACGACAGGCTGGATTCACCTTCCAGGCATAATGTAATAAAATCGAATACTTGGAACTGTTGCATCTTTTTTTATTCGACAAGTCAGATCAACGCTTTTTAACGCAACTATAAATGAATTATAAATGAAGCCAACGTGTTTTTAATTGCCAATCAAGAAAAGTACATATTAATAGAAGAGAGTTATTAAATTATTCTTGTGTTAAAGTACACAAGATTATTAACAGAAAGTACAGCTATTCGAATATAGGGAACTAAAGCTTATCTCCATTGACTTCATCTATCAGACCCATCTTAAAATTTTGCCAGATTCAAGACCCCAACCCGATTACCTGGACGCCGCAGCAAGATCTAGGAGACAGCAGTTCTGACGGCGCCGGTACCAACGCCCACGTCCTCAGTCCTGGGGGAGTTGCTACCTACAGTCCGGGATCCCAACCATTCAGCCTCTCGCTGCCTAGAGATGGGCAGGACAGAGTGAGTGAATTATGGGTTACACGGGAGGTTAGGTATCTAAAGGGCTCAAACAGAGGATTTTCACAAGGTGCAATTTTGAGTCCTATTTCATTTTTCGTTTTTAGTTTCGATTATTTCTGGCACCGTTGAAAGTTCTCTTAGCCATTGTCACTGTGTGATTAATAAAAATAACCAAGTCATTTAGCTAACATATTACTAATGTAGATAACCTAACCTCCCGTAGAATACTTAGCTGAGGAGGAGTAAAGGTTCTAATATCTAACATTATCGTATGCTTATATAACTGCCTGTCTACCTGCTAAAATCAATCATCTTTACTAACTGTCTAATCATTATGTATTATTGATCGAGTGAGCGAAGCGAACGAAGATCTTAGTTTCAACTTGGGCGATTTGGCATTTTATGTATGTATGTATGTATGTATGTATGTATGTATGTTTGTCTGGCGATAACTTAAGAACCGTTGATCCGATCTGCATGAAATTTGATATGTCGATAGCTTGTACTTGAGAAATTTACTGGTAAGTATATGAGTAAAATCGGATGAAGGGTTTTCGAGATATGGGGTTTTTTAAGAGGGCAAAAATAAAAAAAGTTACAAAAAAAAATCAAGTTACATGTCATATGAAAGGGCTTTGTTTGGACATTCCAAAACAATTTTCACTTTTTTTTTGGGACGCTCGGTTTTCGAGATAAAATTTAAAAAGTTAAATTAAGATAACCAGCGATCCAAGAGCTCCCATCTCTAAGAGTTTCGTTGACATCAAGGTTTTTCTACTGGTCGGCCAGTTCTTTTGATTTTTCTTATTTTTTTTTCTTGAAATAAATTAAGGAGGTACTCAGTTCTCATAAAATGGTGACGACGACCAGGTCTGATGATGGAGCCAAGGTCTGTTCAACGGAACTCTTCAATAAATCGGCCAATAGAGTTGAACTTGGTAAACTTGGTAACCATACCAATTTAGTAGGCGGTAGTCAGAAAAAAGTCCAAAGATAATGTTTGGACTTGCCTCTGACTACTACCGACTCAAAGTTTTGATGCGTTCGTCGGGTCGCATCACGAGATCTCAGTTCGGGGCGAACTACTAGTGTAAACTTTTATGACTTTCAAAATCGTTTCTCATTCTGTGTGTAATTGCTATCCGAGCGTGCCAATAACTTCTAGAGTCTTGATTTTATTTCTAACTAATTCAATATTTTTTTCTCTTATTCATTTGCTTCATTATTCATCACCTTTATTCCTCATCAGCTCATACTCAAACCATAACCTCGCGTAGTTTAAAGCGATGTCGTGCTTCTACGAATGCTTCCAGGGCAAGCAGCTGACGCAAGGCTTCAACAGTCTCCAGAAACTTCGCAAGTCAGTCTCTGGAGCTCTCGGAGCAGCCCTAGGTTCTAGAAGGTTCGACCTGGAGCATGAGCCGATGCTGCCAGAACCAGAACAGAACTGGTTTTTGACAAAATCAGCGCCAAACTCTTTGTCGAATCCTTTGCTGTATCCATCGACGAGAGCCAAGGCAGCCAGTGATGAGGATGTCATCAAGGAAGAGTCTTTACCACCTCCTGATAAGGTAAGAAAGAAAAGAAAAAAAATATACAAACTGTACCTAAATGACAAGAAGTATTGTGAAGCTGTCCTAGAAGCTAGCTAAATATTGAAAATTGTTGGCTTTAGAGTTTTTTTGGACATTCCAAAACCATTTTTATTTTATCCTAGAGTAACTAAGTACTGTATAATTTGAGATACGAACAAACACAATATAGATAAACATTAATCCGTGAGCTCCTATTTCTTAGAGTCTTTCGTAGCTCAGCTTAGATTGTTTTAATGATTGAGCGCGGATATCTATACTATTCGTTATTAGAAATTGTTACCATCAGCTCTGTTGTTAATACTTTGATCGTATTGTACAGGAGGATTTACCATGGAGACCAGGCACGTCCTACCTATCCTGGGGAGGGCACGTGATGTACCTGCCACCGGCGCCGGAGCAGCCGCTCTCCATGATTGGAGCTATCGAGAGGCCTGTCAGGTATGTTATTTGGCTACACGAGTAAATATAACCAATGGAATTCGGTATATTTTGACAAATTTATTTTGAAAGGATTTAGAGAAGACCACAGACAGCAAGCATGACCTTATAAAGTAGTAACAAAAAAACCTTCATTGAAGTTTAAGTTTGCGAGAAAACAAGTTAATATTTTAGCAGCGGCTTGCAACCTGTAACGTATGGAATACCAAATACTGGAAAATGTGGGAGTGCCAAACGCAATATTTGGACGTACCTCTGACTACCCCTCTTAGACATCCTCTACTAGAAGAGTACTAGGTACTAAAAGGTCTGAGAGGATACCTACCGTGCCTGTGAATCAAAGTCGTGAGGCAGTTTATTTTTTCTGTTTCTCCACTAGCTCTACGACTATAGTATCAGGGTATCCCACGGATATTTATAGAACCGCTAAAACCCTTTTAAATACAACTAAGATTGTTTGTCTAATAATGGTGCAATGTCGTAGGAGCAAGTCCAGCGGGTGCCTGGAGGCGTCAGCGCGGGCGGCGCGCGCGGCGCTCGGGGCGGAGATGCGCGAGCGCGACCGCTCCGCCTCGCCGGACCTCGCGCGCGCGCTGCCGGCCCGGGTCGAACCCAACACCAACGTGAGTACTACTTATTTATTTATTAGGAAAATTATAGTAGGCTTACAGTATGTTGGACCAAAATTTTGTTATCTTAATCAACTTAAAAATATAGTTAAAGAATTACAGATAGCATAAATTCTGTCGTTATGTAAAATATATATCGATATGTTGGACCTTTTGTAAAAATGCGTCTAAAAGAGTAGGTGCTCTTAAAATTGGCGCGTTATTTGCGTGGTGAGATCGTGGTGTGTGGCAAGCGAATAGTTGGTGCAGTTGTTCTTACTAACTAATTCAAATCTCATATCGTTATTCCAAAATTAAGGACTTTTGAAAGCGAAACGTGACGATGACATCGTGTTGGTCGCTGGTAACACAACTTCTTAAAATTATTGGACAAATCGGCGACGTTATTTAATATAAATGTGTTGTCTGAGCAAAACTTTCGAACGTATCATCTCATAATTCCTGCCAACAAAATAAATCTCAACTTATTTTGCTGGCAAGAATTTATTACGACTAAAAAATGGCCACAAGTGAGGTAGGTACAGAACAGAAGATACCATTATAATGTGGAGGACTATCTATTTATACTATTTATACTTTATAATGCACTAAAACGAATTCATTCAGGTATATTATAAGCATTGCCTGTGGAGTAGTTCGTTAGCACACAACACTTGAACTTGAGCTCTACCTGTGCTCTACCACTGAAGGCAACAGATATACCTAAACGTGTCACTGCTATTTTTACTCCGTGACTTTACTGTTTTTTGTCATGTTTTTGTCCATCATCATAAATCATCCTCAAAACACCGAGTTAGCACATTCTGAGGTTTCATTACAGGTTAGCTGACAGGTTCAAAATCGCTACAGCGGAACTTGTAATAAGAAACTTGACAAAATATAGAATTTCATCACGTTATATCAGTTTTGTTATCCAGCTACTGATTACGGAAAGATCTCCTGACACATTACATTGCTACCATCAAATTAAGTGTGAGTCGAACTTTCGTACGGGTCCAAACCAAACCAAAAAAAACACGGGGAGAGAGTGAGAGACCTATAAAGTATGCTTTCGAATAAGCTCTTGTGAGTTACCTTTTTTATGATTGCAAGTTTATAAAAAAACGGTAAAGAGATTTGTGAAATCATGTAACACATTTATGTAAATATCAACTGAATAGGTAGGTAGGTACTACATTATCAGCCAAAAAGTGTAGGCCTGACAAACAAAAGAACAGCTTGATTTACTAGGTTTAGTAATAGTATTTAGTTTTTTTTGTATTTATTTATACACATTTAATGGATTTGCACGACATTTTATGAAGGTACCTTGGTACCATGACACGATATACTCCTCCAGTAAGTTAAGCTGAAATGCAATCAATCGAACTAGAAACCGTCATTCTACGACATAATGGTCTTCTCACGTCGTACCATAACTCATAACATTCGCTGTCGGTTGAGCAAGGCGACGGCATTTAGCGCAGCTTTGTCTGCGATAAACTTATTTATTGCTGTGATATCGCAATGAACAAATTGAATCAGTGGGCCGGGCCTTGGATCCAACGGAGCAGGTGATCTATTGCTCTCCGCTTGTGGAAGTGAGCTTGCTTTGATGGTGATTGATATATTTGTTAGTAGCTGCCGCCCGTGGCTTCGCTCTCTTAATAACGATTGCCAACATTAATACAAGGTGTTCCATAAGTTGTGTATATAAACTTCAGGGGGCTAAAGTACCCATCAATATGAACAACTTTTTCTAAGGAACCAACACTGTGTACGCAAAAAAAAAAAACCAGATGCCGATCGTCGATCGTTACGATACACCGAATTTTCTATGAAAAAAAAACGGGTTCTCAAAGAATACGCTAGATGCCGTTGATTTATTTTCATTGAAAATTCGGTGTATCGTAACGATCGGCGATCGGCACTAAGCTCGTAATAAGCCCTCTGGCTAAAATGTATGAAACAGCTGTTTTTTTTTTCGCGTTCACAGTGTTGGTTCCTTAGAAAAAGTTGTTCATATTGATGGGTACTTCAGCCCCCTGAAATTTATATACACAACTTATGGAACACCTTGTATAGGAGTTTTTCCTTTATTATGTTCGTATTTTTTTTTCCACCAGTTAATTTTTCTTTATCTATAATGTACACAAATGAATTACACAAAAAAAAAATGTGATAGTCATGTACAAAGGCAAGCTGAACCCTAGGTACAGTTTTTTTCCAGCAAATTTAGAAAAGTAGCATAAATTATAAGATTATATTATAGTAGCTTATATTATAAGCTAATTTTCATACCGATTAAACTATATTCAGAAAACTATATTCAGCTCTCTCTATCGTCTAAGGTTTGCTATAGTTTTTACTAAAAACTATATTAAATAAAACTATATTATAATTTCACCCCTATCGATTCAGTGGATTCAGTGAAACTTTCGCATTTATACATAAGTAGAATGCAGAGCTAGTAGAATAGGGTAACATAGCAAGTAGGATAGGATATCTTATGAAAGAGCTCGGTACACTAAGCGACAAAAGTAGATCAACAATTTCAGTTTCTCCCGGAACTCTTTCGTCAGGATTCACTGAGTCATCCCATACACTTGCGTGTACATTCCCACGCCTCAGTATACGCTAGCCGGCAGCTGCACTTGCTTCCGTGTACTATCTGTTGCTCTCTGGAATTCTATTCTCAAAGATTTATATCTTTCAGAATTTTGTCTGGCCTTGTTGAGTTCCGTGAGTTGGTATGACAAAGCAGTTCCTTATTTCGGTAATCTTTTCTGATTTATCTTTATTCTGTAAATAGAATTAAAAATCGACGGGTCCGGTAGGGTTGATGAAGAGGGCTCAAATCTTTTTGCCTTTTTTTTTTAGACAACTATGTAGCTGATGGAGCAAGCAAATGGCGCCCACCTGATGTTAAGTGGTAACCATCACCTAAAACAAAGCATTGCCTCGTAAGTCACGTACGCCCTGCGTCCATCAACTCGAGGCATACAGATGTTAAGTCTCATGTGCCTGTAATGCCTGTAATTTCACCGGCGACCACACTCTTCAAACCGAAACACAGCAACGCTGCTTGGTGGCAGAAAAAGGCGTTGTGGTAGTGCTACCCCGGACGAGCCTTTCACAAAGAGCTCTACTACTCTTAAATCTCTCTTGTCTGGAAATGTGTGGGGATTGTCAGCAAAATTACGTTGCTGAATCTTTGTATTGCCTTTTTAATGCTCTTAATAATAATCTTGTGATTGAAGGCACAATAAAAGTTAAAAGTTAAAGATAAAAGTTACAAGAATTACCTCACTTGGCTAAATTCTTAGCTCTGCTCCCATTCTCATTACCTCATTAGTTACGTCATCATTCACACGGCTTTAGAACGAATAATCACTCAATTAACACACATCGTAATAAAATATTAATTATATTACACGTTCTCATTATTGCATACCTTCTTATTGCTAAGCATTTTATTTCTACATCAGGTATGTAGAAATTAAATACTAAGCGAGAGAAACGAAACTTTATTTAAAAAGTTACGTTGGGTCACCAGGTTTTCGTGGTCACTGAGGTTGAATTAAAAAGTTTTAGTGTGTAAATAAAAGCTCCATTCATCTTTATAACCTTGTCATACAGTTGTACAATTCAATTCAATAGTAAATACTGAAAATTCGTATAAAAAAGTATTTTTTTATAGAAACCAGAAAGAGTCATTGCTCACAAAATGATTTCTTCGATAACTTACAAACGTTTACACAAAACAGCAAAACTCCGTGATCAATAAATATTCAATCACCCAGTCAATCACCTTTTAGCTCCAAAAAGCTATTCAATCTACAAGCTCATACCGCATGCCAAATGTTACCTACTAGGCAACCAGAGCCGTAATAAAGATCGTAGGTTATTTTTATCTGTCCTACATCAATGTATCAATTGAGAGCACTGGTGGTCTGGTAAAAGCGGCCCTGCTTCCCATCCTAAGTTCGTGGGTTCAAAAATTGGTCGTACACCAATGAATTCTTGTGTTCAAAATGTTTGTTCACATACATTTTGCCAGTACTGTCAAACGGTGAAGAAAAACATCAAAGTCAAAGTCAAAAAGTGCTCGAGAGCAGCCTCTTTGAGGTGCACTTAAAGTACTTTCACCACATTGTTTCGGAAGAAACTAATGTTAAACAATACACGAATAAGCTGATTTACAAACATTAAGGCTTGGCACCTCGACATCTGCACTAGCTATGTAATCGTTGCCCCTGCCACTGCTTCTGGCTACGTCCACCTCAATAAGTATGCTCTGGTCTTCTGCCATTGGCCAGTTAACATGCCTCGTGCCTTCGACATGATGTTACGAATCTGCTGGTCGTGATCTCATTATAACTTCACTACTCATTCTGTTCTATTATTAATTTAACTTCTTACAAAATCATTAAAATGAATGAAAGTCAAAGTTATCTTTGTTATATTCACAAAATCACTTTGAAACGTCTTAAGTACTAGGTCAATGTAAGCTAGGTGCCATGCACCAATTCCAAGTAACCAAGAGATGCGATATGCCCCACAACTAACTACCTGGTATTAATTACAAATTTTACCTTAAAATTGGCTGAGCTTTAGAGTTTTTATCATCTTAAAATAGATTTTATGGGTCTATACTTCTACTACGGTATTTGTAAGACATACTTATGTTTTATCAAAGCCTTAACATGCCTAAATGTAATAAATTAAATGTTTTTTATATCAAAACATCGCGTCTTCTTATTGATTACCAACTTGACGTAATTTATTTTCTTTTGGAATGGTATTTCTATCTTGTGTATTTTACCCACGCATTTGAGCTCAGTTATTGTTGATCCACTTAGTATTCACTCTCTCATCTGATTATCAGAAATCAGGATAACTTCTTGAATCAGTAACGAGTTAACCAGCGAAGGTGCCAAAACAGCCTTCTTGCGAATAACTGTCCTTTCCAGAGCCATTAATATTAATACAAGGCTTTTATTTAAATGTAATTCTACTCTTCAAATGCTAAGGTAGACTAAAGACCAGTTTTTTACTGTTTTGATTACTAACATCTATCTTGTCACGAGTAATGTCCAAAATAATTAAATTTTGGCTATTTTAACGTGGCCGTTTTTCTGACAGTCCCCATTTGTAATAGTCAGAAAAACACAAAAAGCTCTCGGTCCTGACACCTAATCTCCTTCATAAATACTATTTAGTAAACTGAGTTTATTAACCTGTAAAATACAAGGATCTTAGTAGTAGAGCTCTTTGTGTGTGTGTGGCTCGTCCGCAGAAGTGCTTATTTCTGCCGTTAAGCAGTTGTTGTCTCTTGATTTGAATGTGCCTGTGAAATAACAAGCCCATGAGTGTAAGATGAGTTTTGAAATAAACTATTTGCATATCATTCCGCTGTAACAATTAAGTTATGAAAACGTGCATATTTCCTTCCCTAACTACCTACTCGTATCATAGTAGTAGTAGGGAGGGATGCGCGCGCGCCGATTTGTCTGTCACTCGCACGTGTCGCGCACCTGCCGAGTGGTTGTGTCTAAGTTCACGTATCTGCGCGGGAATTTTGTATTGTTGACATTTTGACTTTGTGGGTTTTTCGCGGAAATATTTGAAAGCCGTGCTGTTTTGCAAGTAAGTTTATCGTATCATACATTTTTGTATGAATTATTGAATATATTGAAAAAAATACCACTAAAACGAAAACAATAATAATATAACTGTGAGGTATTATTAACCTCACAGATATACAATATTTATATTTAGAATACCTACATAATAATAAATAAAAGAGTAATAAAATACCTATTATTTTATTACTCTACGCAGGCATTTTTCAGGTTTATTATACGTAGTATCAGGGTGTTTAATATTAGCCATATGAATAGGGGACATACAAACCAAATACCTAGTGTAACTACTGGGTATTGGTTATGTATTGGTATGTAGGTAATACCATTATGCTAATAATTCCGTGAATACTACGACGTCAAAACAATAAATACTGAAACAACTGCGCAAGAAATATTTCATGGCTGTTTCCATTGTCAGCGCGAGGACGCGCTACAAAAAGCAATGAAATTCATTTCATTTTACATTTCTGCTAAGTAATAAGCGTTCTTGAAGAAGACTTATGTATATGTTTACGTATTATGCCATCGTTGGCTCTTTTTTAACTTACATGTATAAAATATGTGACATGCTAGTCACATCATTATAATGTTAAAAATAGTTACGTGAGTGGCCGACTCTCTCTTGTCGTGTCACTAGTTTCTTTCGAAACAGTGTGGTGAAAGGATTTTAAGTGTGCATCAAGAGGCTCCTTTAAAGTACTCTCTAAAAGTTCTATAACATGTGTCAAGACATGTTATAGAACTTTTTAGGTTCTACGACATGCCGGTTTCATCATGATGTTTTCCTTTACCGTTTGAGAGTACGGGCATTGTGCACATACATTTTTGAACAGAAAACTCATTGGTGCACGACCGGTTTCGAACCCACGACCTTAGGATCGGAAGGCGGGGCCACTACCACTAGACCACCAGTGCTCTCAGTGGCCGACTAAAAATCCACACATAGCTTAGATATACATAATAACCAGGTCAGGATCCCCAGGTTATTCCTTTAATTCTGCGAAGCTCCAGGAAGTATGAGCTTCGGGTAGAGTTAGGCTGGCTGCTAGTTGTTTAGTCAGGTAACTCCTTAAGTATATTGAACCTCCTTACAGTATAAATGCTAAAACGTATGTCCAACGCAAGAAAAAAGTTACAAGTTACAGTAAATATTTATTTACAATGAATGTATTTACAAAATGTACAAAATACACATGAAACATTTGAGCTACCTCAACTGATCCAAATCAGTGCCAATCGGAGGCGTCCCTAAGACGCTGTATTGCCACTCTCGATGGAGTCAGCCCACCAACCAACACTTGGTTCACACGTCGATGACGATAAAAATGTACCCTGTCAACCATTTGTCTGATGTTTTGACAGATTTATATGAGCTACAACATCGAACCTGCCGGTCTGACACACTTTAAAGATCTCACGATGTCGTTTATTATAGAAAGAAGTAGCACATATTATAATTTGATTATCAAGCCTGCGCGTTTGTAGTTTCCACGCTGATTTATTATTTACGTAACTCTGTTGCGAATAAAATAATTATTTTATAGTTGGATGCGCCTGAGAGCGCGCGAGGAAACGCAGTAGGTAGAGGTAGATGTAGCTAGATAGATACCTATAGGCCACTTCCGCACTATTATCACTGCATACAAAGGTGTTTAATTAGATGCATATCTTGCTGTAATGGAGAAAGGAAAATGTGGATCTATCATACTTCATTATCAGCATACCACATGCTTCAGCCTACGTCGTCATAGGCCTCCCCTACTTTTCCAAAAATAATTAAAGAGCCTTCTCCATCTACCGACTTCCCGTGATCTTCACGATGTCGTTAGTCCATCGGGTAGGAGGGCGTCCCACGCTTCGTCTTCCAGTATATGGTCGCCATTCGAGAACCTTTATTTCCAGCTGTTGTCTGTCTGTCTATACCTACGCAAAGTTTATTTACAAAATAACCTAAGCAATTTGAAAACGTAGCGTTAAATAAATACATTTCACATTAAAATTTCTAAAGTATTTTTATTATTGAAGTAGGTAAGTTAAACGATCTCGAAGGATAATTTAATATTTTGTGTATAACGCACTCACTTTTTCGTAATGTTATAAAACTGTTGTAATAAATTAAATTTGTAGCACATAATATTTCCACAAAGGAACTTCATGACACGAGGAAAACATATTGCATTTTTTTTAAGATAACATTTGCTCGGATATCTTTAACGAATCAAGAAAATGCTTTTTTCTTCTAAAAGTATAAAAGTTTAAGCCAATTTCAATAACATAAAACGAGTCTCGCAAAAAAGTGATATCTGTTCTTCTCTCGACTTCAATGTAGTCGTTAAATAAACTTTATGATAGACCTAGACCTGTTAAATTAATTATTTACCATACTAAGTACATAACCTTTGAACCATAATTACCTCTTGTAATTAAATAAGACAAGATAATTAAACACATACATGAATACTTCCTAACTAGACTATTACGACTAGTTGAAGTGCATAATTTTAAACAAGTACGTTATTTCTTCAATTTATTGATAATGTCCTATATTGATGGTAATAATTAGCTGGTCGAGGGCAGCGGTGGGCGGCCTTGCACTGTGCCTACTCCCATGGGGTGATGTCATGCCAGTGCATCTGAAATGCCATCTGCTTTTATGTTCGTGTCATTAGTTCGTCACCTACATGAAGTACTCTACGTACTCGAAAGCTTAAAGCCTATACGCACTACAGTCTTGTCCATTGAAATTCAAACTTAATCAAAAACTAAGACTAAGAATTAGTTGAAGACCGACAATAATGGCATTTCCAAGTAAATTTATTTATTTATTTTCGGTCTGCATCGTCCTACTGCAGGGAAAAGGCCTCCTTACCCATTTTGCTTTGTTTCCTGTCCTGTGCTATAGATGACCAATATTTCATAAAATAATCGATATCGTCCCGCCATCATTTAAAATTAAATTCAATGAAATCACAAATATTACTTTGATAAATTTGGTTCGTATCTAGTAAAAAAATACAGCCTTAATAATATAGATCACGGAGAAACACTGCCTTCCTTTTTCTAGATAGGTAAAGTTTTTCTAAAGAGCATAGGCTTAGAATTATATATTGCTAACCAACTGATTTTACAAAAAAAAAATATTTGCCTTCGTAGGTTTTATTTCAACCCGGTTTTTATTCTAATAAAAAAACTATCACGCAGTTTGAACACAAAACAACATTTCCATCGATATTCTGCTTAAAATTATCAAAACAAATGATTATTATGTTTATTTTTACTCATGGCAAAAAATAAGTTTGGCGAAATCTTTGACCGGCCGACCTTGGCGACGATAGGTATTAGATAAGTCTTACCTCTGAGGTCATAAATGTATGGCGTTTTATGTAAATAAAAATTATAGAAAAAAAAACAGCTTCACGGCTTTAATCCCCGGCACTGTAGATATCCTTTCATATCTTAGTACCAATTCAAGAAAAATAATTGTAATAAATAATACTTTTCTGTAATATCTCCGAAATATGTGAACGCCACCAATTGCCACATTATGGGAAATAGAGATTTCTCATTGTGAGATTATCTCGTTTTATTCATGAGTTCAAGATTAGGGCCGACTGCTTACAAATTAGCTGGTAGGTATTGGGAAGATTGTAACCGGTTCACAAATTAGGAAAGGTGAAGCATCTTAAGTTATGAAATCAAATGATATAACTCAATCCCATAAATTTGTTAAAACAAAAAATATCAACTCTTAATTGATAACCAGACAAAAACATTCTAGTGATATTAAAATTATTTTACACACATAACGAAAAAAAGGTAACAGCTTCATGACCTTAATTCCTTTTTTTTATACATCTAGCTGATGGAACAAGCAGATGGCCCACCTGATGTTAATTGGTAACCATCACATATAACAAAGCATTACCTCGTAAATCACGCACGATAGGAACGTGCCCTACGATGCACTGCCCTGCGTCCATCTACTTGAAGCATGCAGATGTTAAGCCTCGTGTGCCTGTTATTACACCGGCAACCACACTCTTCAAACCGAAACACAGTAACGCTGCTTGGCGGCAGAAAATGGCGTGGTGGTAGTACTACCCCGGACGAGCCCTTCACAAAGAGCTCTACTACTCTTAAAAAACTAAAATTTTATAGCAATTTAGAAATATATGCCTTTCACGCAGCACTATCCAGCCCCAAACTAAGCAAAGCTTGTACAATGGGAACCAGATAGTTGATTATAATAGTTATATTCCATTTTTATGTAAAAAAAACTTATTAAATAACTCAGTGGGGATCGAACCCACGGCGTACAGCGCAGAAGGCAGAGCTACTACTACCAACTGAGCTGTGAATGCTGTCTGTCATGTTATAGCTAGTTTATAATAAAAGATAAACATCACAGGTATTACCTACATGTTAACATTTAATGTCCTTTGCTTGATCTCAGTTATTCAACACACGTCAACAGTTTTTGTTTACATACCGATTATATAATGGCCACTAGCTAGTACCTAGTAACCAACTCGGCTGTGTTGGTTTCGTAATAAACGGTGGACGTTATACGGCGATCGTCATAGACAGTAATGACAAGTATGAGAATCATTGAAGATGGATGTAGGTATAGAGGTAGATAAATACTTTATTGCTCAAAACAAAACACTTCTAAGCCTGATTCTTCGTACGGTGTTGTAGCCACCGTAGTATCGCACTGATCAATGCTTACGGCTAAAATCCATCGGCATAGTGGACATCCTTCTAGATCACTTTAGTTTTCGTTTTTTTTATACTACTAGTTGATGGAACAAGCATAAATGGCCCAAAAGATACTAGGTGGTAACCATCACCATCACCAAAGCATTGCCTGGAGCGCACGTTGCTCTGCCCTGCGTCCATAAATTTGAGGCATAAAGAATGTTTAGGCTCATGTGACTGTTATTAAAACATCAACCACACCCTCGGTAGGTCAGTCTATGTCAGCAAGAAGTAAATAAAAGCGGAGGTCGTTAGCTTCGGAAATGCTTTATTGTGTCTCTGTCTCTTTCTCTAAAATCACGACCGTCATTTGATGAGCCCCGCTTTTGTCAAACCAAGGCTTAACTCTAAGATGGTGTGTTTGCCATGATCTCATGGTTTACATGAGAACTCTTGTAAATGAGATTTGCCTCTAGTTATGTCATAACCACGCCTTTGTAATTTAATAATAATATTTCTGAGTATTTTCAAAGATATGAGATTATACAGAAAAATTGCGGCAATTACTATATTGATCCATGATTCAAGATGTGAGCGCAGCGTTTTTTTTTTAGATAAAGTACATATAAATAATTCTTACTTAGTCTTATTAGGTGTTTGTTACTTACTGTTAATTTGTTCTGGTTTAGGAGACATTTTATATTTTTTTTGACTTTATGATAAATAACTACTAAAGATGTATTTCGTACGTTTCATCAGGGAATAGTAATATTAAAAAAAAAATAAGCATAATCTGATAAAATATAGCGGTCACCAATTCAAATGGTATCACGCTGAACGTTGCATAGCTCGAGGATTATTCTATACTGCACTACAAATGTAATATGAGAAGCTCATATTTATAGTCGACAGTTGGCATACTTACATACATTTTACACCATCCTAAAGAATTACATAATACCTTTTCAACACCGTTATAGGCACGAAAAACCCACAAATGGTTAATTTACAGTGTGAATAGAATACCCAAATAGTTTGTAGGTTATAAATTTGAAGGGCCCCATGTTAATGTGACCCCGTAGTGAATACAAACACAGAAATTGTATTGGTATTCTAATCATGGCCCTTTCATTCACACGTTGCTTCTAAGTGCTGTTTTGGTTCGATTATAAGAATATATAAACGGTGTTGGAGTAAAGCTACGCCCAATACGACGCGGCATGTTTGACAAACAAAATTTTAATGTTTTGGCAAACAAAGTCACAGACATTCTTCTAGCAACATCAAAGTTTACAAATCTCTACAAAGACAAATTGTTTATGAAATTAAACCACAAGGATCACTTTGAAACGTCTTATAAACTATCTATATATAGTGAATCTAGGCGCCAGTTCCACGCAACCACGTCTAGCAATAAAGCTACGACAAACACCGTAAACCCAGATGGTAGGTGATTGAAGATGGCTGTCATATGTAGTAAAGATGTTCACCCAATTACGCGAGATATAACTCCAAGAACAACTATTTATGTAACAGTTACCAAAGTCGAATGCGCTTTATAATTTTCTGAAAGCAATTAACGGGTGACAGTCATAATCATGTAGTTAGAACGTAAACTGTAGGCAAACGAATAGTTACAACGTAGGGTTGACACATACCTAGTCTGAAAAATATCAAGAGCCTGTGAAACCTTTTAAATAAACGAAACAAGCATAGGTGCTGTTAGTTTTGCAAAAACAATAATAAAGGGTAATTAGGATTCTATATTTTTCATTTAAAATACCCTTACAATGCCATAGCTAAGATCGAAGGTAACAACCCTATTCATGAGCCATAGTGACTATAGATTAGTCTGCGACAGCGCGAGACAGATGTATAATTGCCGACAGTTACACGAGATGCGACGCGGCGGTCGCAATCCGTTTAGCTGATTACACCAAATAGATATGATAACGGTGTTAGGCCAGGTCGGAAAACACAGGAAAGCATTTAGAATTAGAGTGAGAAAAATAAAGAGGGCACTCTAATGTCGGTTTTTCCGTCGATATTGGCATTTTAAAGTCAAGAACTGCGTACTCCTGCTTAGGCTGCATCTCCTGTGATGGGCAGCAAAACGGTTAGCTATATCAATAATGTAGAATATATAAAAAAGTATATAAGAACCTTCAATTGATATAGGTTCGGATCGAAAAAAAAACTGAAACAGCTTCACGACTATGATCCCCAGGCACGGTAGATATCTGCTCAGATTCCTTGGTACCAAGTACGACTTCAGATTCTTTGAGGACATCTAAGGGGGTAGTCAGAGGTATGTCCAAACATTGCATTTGGCACATACCCACTTTGCAGTAGTTTAGTGTTCCATACGTAACAGGTTGCAAGCCCATCGCCGCTGTTAGAATACTAAACGGCTCGTATTCTGAATAAGCAGCTCAAGCAAACAGACTAAGTGATAAGTCGTGATAGAATTTATGTTATCACGACTTACCTCTTAAGTCTGTTAAATATTAATAATATTTTTCTGAATTATTTTTTTCTGCAGTATGTTATATACCTGAAAGCTAGCAAGCAGAACAAAATTTTAAAAAACATTCCAATCGACAAAAACCTAATCAAAATCGCAGAAAACAACATAACAAAATCGTAGGCGCATTCTAATTTCCTTGCACGTCAAATCAGTGGTTTAGGCAGCAACTTTGACCCTATCAGACGTCAAAGTCTTCCAAACATTCCAACGGCAACCCAATATTCAACTTCTGTTAGTCCACAATCAAGTCCAAATAAAATGGCATTCATTCTCCTAACAGCAACTGTTGAGCAACGTATGCAAATAGTCGGCTTGCACAGCTGTGTGTGATCGACTTACTTACAACGTAGAACTTGATGTTTGCGCTTCTTTTCAAATTGTACCACACACATACCTACAGCAGACTTGAAATGAATCAGCTAAATCGGTGATTGGAATCTATGTATCCATGCTTTGACGAACATTTGATGACATCTCCAAAAATAAGAGTAGGTACCTAGGTACTGTTGTAGTTTTCGAATTCGTATGATTTTCTCATGTATCAGAAGTCTCGTTACCAAATAATTGGCCATCAGCACATATACGTACCTACCCAAAGATCTTCTGTAGATATACATATAATTATGTATTTTCTTTCGTCTCTTAGTGTAAATAAAGGTCTAATGGAATCAAGAATAATAGATAATAAACCTACATATGCTAAAAAAACAGAACTCGCTATATTCTGTTCTCTCTCTCTTGTCGTGTCACTAGTTTTTTTCGAAACAGTGTGGTGAAAGGATTATAAGTGCGCTTCAAGAGGCTCGATTCTGTTAGCAACAATATATCCAGTTTTACGTATCTATCTAAGTACTTAACCACTATAATCAAGTTTTATATTGTGTCAAGGCTAAAAACGCATCTAATATCATCTGTGCTAAAACTGCTAAATATAACCTTTAAAACTAGGAAATAAAGTCAGATTAAGGTGTTTAAAATTCAAAGAAGTTCGATGTTTTTGCATCACAAGCTCACAACAAGTTAGTATAATAGATATTAAGTGGCTAGGTAAATGTTGAAGTTGCAGATCGGTATTGGATTTGTTTAAAAATATTGTAAGGTCATTTTGCCACGGATCTAAATCTAGACACCCGGCCATGTGTCAGCTCAACCAGGTTCGGAAATTAAATGGGTGGCGCACGAGTTCTTTTTACTTAATTTGTATACCAGCCATCCAAGTAGTTTTTGGTATGTCCACTGACATAAGCCTCCCCTATATATTTCCTGATCGAACAATTTTGGGGCACCTTATCCCCCGACTCTATCTTGTCCGAAATTGATCTTGTCTTTAGTGTTGTGATTCTTTAGTTTCTCGTGTCCGTGTTTTTGCATTTTATCTATGGAAATTATGTTTTTGTACTGCGGCTTCCCGCAGTACCATACTTGCCCTATGCGGGTGCCATCAGTAACTCTTGTGAGCATTGTATCTTGTGCACTATGCAAATACAAACTTATTTATTTACCTGATCAATAAGTATTTGTATTCCTGCAATCTTTATAATCGTCGTGGGTTCATCGTAGAAATAATTATAACTAAAAATGTTTTTTTTTTAATACAACTAGCTGACGGAACAAGCAGATGGCCCACCTGATGTTAAGTGGTAACCATCACCTATAACAAAGCATCGCCTCGTAAGTCACGCACGATAGGAACGTGCCCTACGATGCTCTTCCCTGCGTCCGTCAACTTGAGGCATACAGATGTTAAGCCTCATGTGCCTGTAATTACACCGGCAACCACACTCTTCAAACCGAAACACAGCGTTACGGCGGCAGAAAAAGGCGTGGTGGTAGTACTTCCCCGGACGAGCCCTTCACAAAAAGCTCTACTACTCTTAAATGATAATTTGCACCTGTTCTTCGAGTCCTAATCTCTATAAGTAAATAACAATTTTTTATTCTTTTTTTAAATAAAGAATTTCGTCTGTATTCTTGTTGATCGAGTGAGCGAAGCGAACGAAGATTCTAGTTTCAACTTGGGCGATTTGGCATTTTATGTATGTATATATGTATGCATGTATGTATGTTTGTCTGGCCATAACTTTCGAACCGTTGATCCGATCTGCATGAAATTTGATAAGACGATAGCTTGTACTTGAGAAATTTACTGGTAAGTATATGAGTAAAATCGGATGAAGGGTTTTTAAGATATAGGGTTTTTTAACAGGGCAAAAATAAAAAAAGTGACTTGAAAAAATCAAGTTACATGTCATACGAAAGGGCTTTGTTTGGACATTCCAAAACAATTTTTACTTTTTTTCTGAGACGCTCGGTTTTTGAGATACAACAAAAAAGTTAAATTAAGATAACCAGCGACCCAAGAGCTCCCATCTCTAAGAGTTTCGTTGGCATCAAGGTTTTTCTACTGGTCGGCCAGTTACTTTGCTTTTTCTTATTTTTTTTTCTTGAAATAAATTAAGGAGGCACTAAGTTCTCATAAAATGGTGACACCGACCAGGTCTGATGATGGAGCCAAGGTCTGTTCAACGGAACTCTTCAATAAATAGGCCAATAGAGTTGAAACTTGGTTACCGTACCAAGTTAGTAGGCGGTAGTCAGAAAAAAGTTCAAACATAATGTTTGGACTTGCCTTTGACTACCACCTACTCAAAGTTTAGGTGCGTTCGTCGGGTCGCATCACGAGATCTCAGTTCGGGGCGAACTACTAGTGATAATTAAAAACATTTTTAGCGCCGTTTCCTTCAAGACAATCCATGTGTTAGTTCGTACAAACACAATACTAACGCCAAATAAAAAAGAAAACTACGTCATCAATAGTCTACCTAATCAATTAATGTTACGATGGGCCGGTCACCAATGGCGTCCATTGTCTCGCTACAATGGGCCATGTCCTTGCCAACTGGCCCGATTCGTACAATGTATTCACTACACGTATGAAGCTCTTATTGGTATAATTAATATTTTATAAGCCAGTCGAGGTGACATTAGCACGAGCCATGATTTATTTTATTGGAAACTGATTGTGGCATGTTTTGAGCGATAGGTGAAAGAACACATCAATGTCAGAACCAAATTCATATCTTGTGATCAATAAAGTTTTCTGACATTTTGGGAAGCAACATAGCTTTTTCATTTTAATTGTTTTTCTAGTGTTATTTTGAGTTGTGTTGTGTAATTTTGGTGGTATTTTAACCATAATTACTTGAGGTCTTAGCACACTGTATAATCATTTGGAATTAAAATGAACTAAAACATTACCATGTGATATCCTGATATGACCGAAAATGTTTCGAATGTTTTGAAGAAAACCGCCAACATTTTCTTAAAAAGAAATGACGGCCGACATAACTATGGACTGAATTGACTAAAAAGTATATAATATAAATCACTTAACACTGGCATGATTGTCTGTTCAATGACGGACAGGAGTAATAAACGGAGAAAAGAAGAAGAAGACCAATAGTTATGCGTAATAGGATTAGGAATTTCAGCAAATGATCATATTATTTTATTTTATGGTTGCAATGTCTAAAGAAAGAAAATATGATTATTCGATGCACACCACTAACACGAAACTACCCATAAGATCTAGCTATAAGGATAAGGCAACATGCTGCATAAATATCTTATTGTCTAGTCTAGATGCATAAAACTTAGTAAACAATTGCGCCAGCTCATATTTGACAATTAGTTCAGACGCAGGAAGTAATTTCACGCCCAATTTGTCAAAAACATACAGATCGAAATGGCTTCGTCATCACAATTATAGAGGCCAAGCTAATTTGGCCATGTCTTTACCCTGAGCTAATATTGTGTAAATATACTCGGAACGGTTTCCAAACCAGGCAATTGTAAGTTGTCACACAGCCGCCGGCCACTACACCAAGACCTTACATGCACTTCTACGGTGCTCTGAGAGCAGAATAAGCCATGGGTCTTGTGTGTTTGGACCATGAGGCTCCTAAAACCACTACATGTAGATCTCTTGGGCTCTTCTGTAATGTACAATGGATCAAATAATCAAAGGGTCTTAGCTACTTGGAAGTGAGCATCTTCCATTGTCTGTCATATTACCGAAACATTTGTTCGGGTAGGCAAACTCTTTCACAACTTGTTACTTACCTAATACGTTCTGTTTTATTACATTGTCTATTTGATAACAAGTGCAATTTTATTACCTAGCCGGGCACGCCAGCTCAGTCATAAAAATTCCAAGCGTAAGATAATAGGTACAGTTAATTACTATGGTATTACGTGAAAAATCATATTGCAACGACTTTTACGGAGCCGAGGTCGTAGAGATATACATAAATAGAAAATGAAAACATCGAAGATGGTAATGGGCCTATTACCTACATAAGTAGGTACCTATACCTACCTACTCTATCTAGAAAGTCTCATACAAAAAAATTAGCTTATACATTATGTAATCATCACAGTTTCATTTATTACAATACGTGTGCTATGCTATATTATACATATTCAGGTAATTATATTTTAGTCGAACATGAGCCACGATTTTTTTTTATACAACTTGCTAATGGAACAAGCAAATGGCGTGATGTTAAGTGGTAATCATCACCTATAACAAAGCATTGCATCGTAAGTCATATAAGCCGCAGATTTTTTTAATATTAAAAGTAAAAAATAAAGTCGAATTCCTGGCAGGTTTCGAGGTAAATTACAAGCACAATAGATGTTACCCGTTCATCATACTCTCATAGTTAAAAAAACAGCCTTGTCTCATGTTTGTAACCTTAAGGATAAACACGAATTAAATAAAGTTTTCGTGCAGTCATTCAACCGTTGGTTATCACGGAGCGATGAGGCATGACCGCGGATGTTCGCGTGCCTAATCTTGATGCACGTGACAATACCGCACCTAAGTACCTGAGTACCTGTACCTAGTATGTACGTTAAGCTCGTTAATCCACCAAAAGAAGCAAGCGAAAGAAAAAGAACAACCGCTTTCCATCAGGAGGGCCGTACGCTTGGTTGCGCTATCTGGCGCCTAGATTTACCTATTTTTAAGTCGTTTCAAAGCGATCCTTGTGATTCAATTGAATAAACACACCATTATGTAAAACACCTTATCGGTAGGTAGATAATTACTTGATTATACTTGTTAGATACTACTTAAACGCAGTTTGAGTAGAGATGTAGATCTGGGCAGATTGTTAGCGCCACCGCACGTTTCCGCAGTGCATTCCGTACAGCCTCCGAAATAAAATGATGATAATATTATTTTGAGATGATTAATTTGGTAGATTGTTAAACATTCTCATGGAGACAAAATCTCGGGAAATTTGTATAAAAATATAGTATCACGCTAACGCGGGATGTAGTCTTTTAGAATACGATTTTTTTAAATCCCTTTCCGTGGGAAGAGACTTCGTATGCTGCGAAAGAAATTGCACAAAACTTTTTCTTCACACTTTATATTTATTGGTGGACATTTTAAGACATTTACGGGACTTAAATAGCGTAAATAGCGCTAGTAATAGGGCATAAGTGAAAAGTTGCCTCTGACGCTGTGTAAAGCAAAAGCTTGTTTACTTTTAACAGTTTTTTCCTACTTGTTGATAGAACAAGCAGATGGCCCACCTGATATTTAATGGTAACCAACACCTATGAAAACCTCGTAAGTCACGCGTCACAAAGGAACGTGCTCTACGATGCACTGCCCTGCGTCAACTTGAGGCATACTGTATGCCGCATACAGAACTTAATTATTTTGGCCGAAAATGAGCAAAGCTAGTACAGTACCTACTAGCTACATTGTTAATTACAGATTCAAGCCTGGTGTAAAATGTGTGATGTTTGTGCGAAGTGTTACTGAGCTAAATGCTCACTTCTTTGTGCATAAAATAAACATCGTAGGCACCTGTGTGGTTGCGCAAAAACAAAGGATGCGTTATGCACCAGATAACCATCAACCTCCAGCCTATCTAACAGCTCTGTTCTCTATTCTACTAGTACCTGCGCTGAATCATTATCAAATTATTAACTAAATAATGAATAAAATCACATCCTACGTCTGCTTGTGTGATCCATAGTGCTCCACAAAGAATCTAGAATCTAACTGATACTTAAAGCCTAGTTATTGCAAGAGATCTAAGAGGATATCTACCGTGCTGGACGGTCACAGTCGTCATTTGCTTTTTAATATATTTTTAAAGATATTCGCTTTTTTTTATCAGGTTGAATAAATTACCATTTTCTAATTATTATTATTATTTTCTCCTGCACTTCAACGATTAGTGTCTGTTCCTATTTGCCCTGCTGAAAATAATATGATAGGTAATAGATATACACAAAAATATAAAACCAAGAACTCGACAATACTTTCGCCCTACGAGTTCATACAAGCAACACCTCTTACTATAACCCCGTTGTCAGAATGTGCCTATTTAATGAATTATTTATAAAATACAGTGATATCTTAGATATATTTAACGATAATCTATCAAAATTCAAGAAAGCAGCTTTGGCCACTCTGTCATTAGAGTGTGCCGAAAACTCGATTATGATTTAACGAATTCAGCACCCTTCCAATCTTAGCTCGAAGTGCTGCACCTATTTTTGTAACCCTAATAGATGTTCACTTTACCTACCTACCAACTGTTATGCTCATTCAATTAACTTAGCTTAGCTGTTCAAGTCACTTTGTGTACGGATATTTTAGGGTGGCGTCTAGCTGATAATTAATAGTATTTTATTTTGTGTTTTACTGATTGTACCCTGTTTTGTGTGCCTAATAAATAAATAATATACGATAGGGATCAATAAAAACAAACCCACTGAACTTACCAGTCGCGAAACTCAAAACACATAGGTATACTTATACCTGAAGTTAATATAATCTGTGAAAGTAAATTTCCCTTTCACTCAAAACAGATTTTTAAAGTGAACAAATTATGTAGATTTCAACTTTACCAAAAAATACCTACCAATTAACTACACAGTGGAAATTAAATAAATAAGCAACTGCATTACATCAAGTACCTACATCTTATCTTATAGTTAAACTAATGAATACTGCACCTAAATACAATAAGATAAAGGCTACTTTCGCAGCAAGTTTAAGTTCGAATCAGATTGTAGATTATGGCCGTATAATTAGGCAATTTAGACTCTAAGAAGCATTGAAACAAAGTTTATTTTCCGGCAGATTACACATCAAGTTGCGTTTTAGGTAGTAGTTACGTGTCAAGGAGCATACCTACTCCACTATCGCAGAATCATAGGTAGTTCACACGCTCTGAATCGCATTTGAAACTCATTTCAAATCGTGCGGTTGCCACAAAGGAAAACTCCAAACCGCACTCTTACTTTCGAAGATATTGTCTGGTAAATAGGTTTTTTGGAATAATATTTAACTATGGAGCGCGTCTGTGAAAGTATGAACCGTAAGCAATGTGATAAAACACGTTAATAGATGATTTTAATCAATATTTGTCAGAGAGCTACTATTGAAACAAGCAAGTATCACTAGAATAAAAACGCATTATATTTTTTATTTATTTAAGTATCTATTTTTATTCACCCTGGTTCAGAATAAGCTAATTCCTATGGTATTTTTAAGTTTTATTTGTATATTATACTTTTGGTAATAATGTAATATATTAAGGATGCATGACGAATATAAAACTAGGAAGTTCCTCTGCCTTGGATATCCTTTACGATAATCAAGCTTTTAAGTAACTAAATATATAAAGAGATATCCATCACGCGCAGGGATAGCTTGCTCGTGGTCACTCTGTTCAATTTGATGTGTGAATAATCATCATTAACTCTTGAAATGTGTGAATCGTTATTCAAAATTTTCTAAATGGATTTATCGGAAACTACAACAATGAAGAGGCTATTATAATAAAGATCGGGACTGTTATTTTTGGTGAATGGTAGAGCACTTGTTACAATTGTTTGAAACCACCTAATTATTTCGAGATTAACTCACTGATACACAATTTATCGCCGTTGTGTGTGACGTCTCCCTATAAGCCCTATATTATATTTCTCGTCCAATCCAATCGATCTAATATACAAAATACTATTTCCGTATTGACAAGTCTAAAATAAATACTATTCTATCTTACAATATTTTTTCTATTTTTGTTACAACTTTTAATTAACTTAACTACTGACTAGTTCTCATAATCTCTTGGAGTTCTTAAAGTCGGAGGAGGGCGTTAATGTTCGCGACACAGTTTTTTTATAAACTTCTGTGAATGTTATCGTTTTCTACATTATATTGTGCCTTGTTTTTGTTTCAAAATAAACTTATTTTGATTTGATTTGATTTGAGATGCTGAAATATTTGTAAAACATTTGTTATGAATTTGCTTTCAGAGCTCATGTAGTCACGCCATAAAATAATAAATCGAATAATAAATTTATCCTCTAGCTAAGATTCTGCGTAAAAAATCCATGAAAAATGAAATATAGACTGTTACTGTAGTTAAGGCCGGTTACAGGACTATGCATTTATTATTATACCTATGTTATTCAATGTTTATTTAATTGTTTCAGCGCACGTCAAACGCTGGTCGTGGAAAGAGGTTCACATTCCAATCAACTGTAAGGCAACTCGAGCGGCGGAAAATTGCCGAGAAGCTGTCCAAAGAGGCAGACCTGAAGGAGCAGCAGCGAAGAACCGAGCTGGAGGCCATGAGGAGGTTAGTCAGAACATATCACAAAGAAAAGATTCAAAATGCAATTTAAAAAGCTATAAATTCTTCTTAAATTACTTTCTCCTTTCTTATGTCTTATTTAGTTACTGATTAGGAAATATATCGCTTTGCAGAGTTGAAGAGGAGTTCCAGAGGAAGAGGGCGAGAGAAAAGGCGAACATCAGACAGCAGTTACGGCTTGTCAGTAGTGGGGCTGCCAGCATGCCGTCCAGCACGCACCATTCCAAGGTACCATCACTCACCACACCTAAACGAACACCATAGTATTACCACCACCATTCTTTATCTCGATTACCATTTATACTAGTTAAGAGCTTCTAGTTGACCAAAAATGGAATTATTTCTTTTGGTGGACATGGGTTTACAATTTGACACCGATGAAATGGAGAGAATATGCCAGCATAATGTAACATTAGGATATGCTACTTATTACCCATTTACCCTAAACTCTTTGAGGTGTCTAGAGATCTGAGGGGATGCCTACAATGATGAGTACCTATAATGCTGATGTTTACATTATGGTTACTCTGTTCCAGGGAAGAGACGAGCCTGATGGTTCCTGCCGGGAGTCTCCAGCCCCAGAGAGAACGAGGGATGGAAGACAAAGGCACAGCAACGCGTCTTCAGAAATCAGCGGCAGAAGCAAAAGCTCCACACCAGTAAGATATATTCCATATTTCCAAATATCAGCTTTGAAGTGGTTGTACCTTTTTATGACGAATGTTCGCTACTCAATCACTTTGCAACAATAGGATCAATTTGGATGAAACTTGGAGTAATTACATTTTGTAAGCAATGGTAGCATAACAGATGAAATATAATCAAACTGGCTGCTGCATGCACCGAGTTTGATCATTTCAGATCAGTTCGCCTTGGAACTAACTGAATTTTTTGGTACCTAGACTTCCTTTTTGTATTGCAGATATTTTATTGTATATGTATGTTTACTTTGTCCTGTAGATCCGTTGCGTGGAGCTATCAGAGTGGCGCACGGGAGAAGCCCCGCGCGTGTACCGCGACTGGGCGGCCGGCCTGAGCTCCGCGCACGCGCACCCGCCGGCCTGCGCGCGCATGCCCATGTCCACCAAACCTCTTTACACAAGTAAGTCTTTATCAAACTACCCACTTTCCAGCTTTTAGATGGTAACCTAAAAGGCTGTCAGGAAGTTTCTTGCTGCTTTAGACTCTGAGACTAGACTTTCAACGGCTTCTGGATAGATTACCGAATGCCATTACGATTCAAATCATCATCATCATGATAAGTCTGAAGAAGTCCATTGCCGGACATAGGCCTCCCGTATTATTTCCAGGAAGAACGATTCTTGGCCCTCTCTGTCCACAGACCTCCGATCTTTACAATGTCGTCAGTCCATCGGGTCCAAATTTGCGTTCGTCAAAATATGAATGACTACATAGGCTCTATAGCACTATCAATTAATGATTCTGTACCTAGGAAGGCATAAAAGTATGTCAGCATGAACTTTATCAATCTGTTTTTACAGGCTTCTGTTTTTTGTACTATGATAAATAAAAATTTATTCTATTCTATTCTATTCAATCTCTACCGATCTTTATGGCGCTCCCATCTAAAAATAGCCACAACTTATACAAACTTACTGCAAAAATTATCTAACTAAATACTGGCATGGCAGGTGGCCAGTAGTACGATCTAACATTGTACATCAGATAGTTTTCTATTCATCGACCTAGAAACCATTATGTAGGTGTTTATGAAACCACACCTCGGGGACCATGCAATTGTTATGAAGGCTGCAATTTATGCATCAGTCCTGGTCGCAATCTAGGCTAGATGCGGTATCACGGCCCGTGGGGACATCTGCCGACCTAGATCTGCCTCGGGTTGTTCACCTGACACAGGTGTCACCAGCCCACACGGAGCCTAGCGGGTTTGCCTTCCTACGTGTTTGTTTCATTAGATAAAGTGCCAGTTCTATTCAAATGTCGATATTTTATTCGGAAACATGGGTATGATAGATAGCAGTAATTTATTTAACCAGAATATTAATGTTAGTTTGTAATAATATTCGTTTCTTAGATACCTCATTCTATGTAGCGGCTTTTAAGAGGCATGATTTCATTTAAAAATATCAAACAAAATGTGGATTCAGTAACGTATTTTCCAAATAGCTGTTCTTTTTCCACTCCTTCGCCTTAAACACACGTTTAAACGGTGTAATAAAACAACCACACGATGTGGATCAAGAAAACATGCCACCATCGTGGTGGTGTACCCTATAATTTTATGGCTTTGACGTGTATTGAGCGGTTTATTACAATAGCTGGCACCAGCGGAAGTGCATTAACTCGGTCACCCACTGACATACCGACGCATCACGAGCGTTATAGACACCCTGTGACTATGGAGTCAATATATGCGTGTCCTTGGCCTCTAATAAATTACTGATTATATTTATTCCGACTCTTTCTGATTAAGGTGTTATTCTTGAATTATTATGTACGTAAATATTTATCTCTTTGCTTAACTAAATAATAAAGTACTTATGATAGTAAAAAAGAACGGTAGGATCCAAGCCATAAGTCTGTTGCCTGTTCTTCTAGGCTTTGGTCGCGTGGAACTGGCGCCTAGAGTCACCTAGCTTTAAGACGTTTCAAAATGATCCTATTACTAAGCAAGAGTCCGTCTTCTAGCAGGTGAGACGGAGGCGTTCAGCGGCAGTCCGCGCTCCGACAACTACCGGCTGGAGTTCGCGCGCGGGCGCTCCCCGCGCTCGCCGCGCACGCCGCGCCCGCCGCGCCTGCTCTCCGCCACCAGGTCGCCCTCCACCTCGGGCTCCGAGCTCTCGCTGCGGCAGCCTATCAAGATCAGGTGAATTACCGATGCATTGAATTCAGCTGGTGGCTGACGATTTAAACATATGAGAAAAAAAGGAGGGTAGCGTTTTAAAAGAAGGCTGGTATTGTTAGGGAACCAAAGCATGTTCTCGTAAAAAGTGGGGATAGAGTTTTTTGAAAGTGTATCTTACAAAAAAGCTAGTATCGTCAATAAACAAGTAGCATCGAAGCATATTCTTGTCAAAAAGTGGGAATAAATGTTCCTGACAAATATGGTGGTAAAGTTTTTTAATAGTGTATCTTACAAGGCTGGTATTGTCAGACGATCGAAGCATGTTCCGACAAAAATGGTGGTAAAGTTTTTTTAAGTAAGTATCTTATAAGAATAAAGTAGAGATTCTTTAAGAAAATTAGGAAATAATGCAGTCTTCTAAGATTGTAATTTTCCAGAGACTTCTATCATGCAAGTAAGAAAGAAAGAAAAAAATACATTTATTGAGCCTGTCTGTTTTCAAAACTTTTTATTTGACACCATACTATTTATGACTCGGATGATTTGTTGCTAAAGGCCTAATTTTTTTAAATTGATTTATGTTGAAGACTAGGATAGTCGAGGTAGATTAAAACATATTCCAGATTTTTTACAAGTTTTAATTCGGTTATCAGTGCATGAGTATCCTTCCAGCTTTTCCTCCCAGCGAATAATTTGGTAACCTAGCAAGATTGACCATGTGTTGTAACGTTAGATTGTCGTAAGTAGTTAACCAGCCTTTTGTTCTCAAGGTGGTGATGAGAGTGTCCCGGTAGAGCTATTAACCCCTAACCGCCTTGCACCTGCGCAGCCCAGGTGAGTGCTTGCTCAGTGCTTAGACATAGTTGGATCTAGTTTAATCGTATAACAGAGCATGCTACAGCAGTACTACAGTGTAGAAACATATAATTATTCGTAATGAGCTTGGTAAATTCTGACATAGACAGGTTGAATATTTCAAGTGGGCCTTCATCATCATTTCCGAAACTATGAGGAATAGCGAAAAGTACTCGAAAGGTTGATAAAAACTAAAACTGCTTCATTGGATTTTTGAAAAATCAATATTCGTAAAGAATCGAACCCGTTGATATTGGTAAAAAAATACACACTGTATAATTACTTGAAAAATTCAGCCTGTACAATTATTCATGAGCTTGGTAGAGTCTGACATAGACTAAAAACAGTAGGTGAACAACATCTAGTAACAAAAAGCATGAAATTTGCTGTAACCTTGCTGTGATACAGATAATAAGAGGAAACCTACCAGCTGGTACAGTCTGCGCAGAGATGGTTACACTTCATAATTTTCAAAATTACTCTATTATTTTTATATTCACGCCACTACCAAACATTATATAAAAGTAAAAACAGTCTCCCGGACGTGAAAAACTAATTAATATTGTAAATTATGAAGTTTCACTTTTTCTCTAGTGCAGGCGACTGTACAATTAAAGCTTTCCCTGAATTCCTCCTTTCCTTGTAGTTTGTTGAAGTAGGTAAATGCGGTACAATAATTGACATTAACAATAATACAATGTTAATATTGCTATCCCCATTTCAGAAACCATGAACTTATAAAAAAAATTTTGAATACAACTAGCTGATGGAACGAGCAGATGGCCCACCTGATGTTAAGTGGTAACCATCACCTATAATAAAGCATTGCCCCGTAACGCACGATTGGAACGTGCCCTACAATGCACTGCCCTGCGTCCATCAACTTGAGGCATACAGATGTTAAGCCTCATGTGCCTGTAATTTCACCGGCAACCACACTCTTCAAACCGAAACACAGCAACGCTGCTTGGCGGCAGAAAAAGGCATGGTGGTAGTACTTCCCCGGACTAGCCCTTCACAAAGAGCTCTACTACTCATAACCCTCTCATTCGGTAACGTCAGGTCAGAGGGCTTATTACGAGTTTAGTGCCGATCGTCGATCGTTACGATACACCGAATTTTCTATGAAAATAAATCAACGGCATCTAGCGTATTCTTTGAGAAACCGTTTTTTTTTCATAGAAAATTCGGTGTATCGTAACGATCGACGACGATCGGCACTAAACTCGTAATAAGCCAATAACAATAAAATGGTAACAATGGAAATAGTAAAATCTTATAACATACCCTCTTTTTCAGTAAAGTCAGGTCAGATAGATTCCATGGAAATAGAAAAATACAAGCTCACATTCTAATCGTTCTTTCCCATGGCCCTTAGCACCATGAACAGAGAGTCTACAATAGAGGAGCCAGAGGAGCCTGCCATCGTGCCCATCCTGCGACCCTCGGGGCCCTCGCGAGCAGCACTAGCTGCCATCTAGAACCTTCCAACTAGCTCTTCTTTCAAGACAATTGAATGAATCTTAACTGGAAACCTACCCACAATTTCTTTTTGTTATTAGTAAAAAAGGGTCAATAAGTTTAAAGGGCAGCGCCTTTAAACTTATTGATTTGAGAGAGAGACATTTGTTTATACAAATTAATATTTGGACGGACCTTTGACTACCTCGTAGATAACCTCAAAAAATCTTAAGTACATGGTACTGAAAGATCTGAGTGGATATCTATCGTGCCTGGGTATCGATGTTTGTCTCTGTTTTATTTATACAAATAAATTATCACTTTTTGCCAAACAGAAACCAACTACATATAATAAAATCATACTTAGTAGGTAAAAGTCGCTTAAAAAAATAGTTACACTTAAAGTTTGAAATTATTTTGTAATAAAGACAGTAAAAAGATCAGTAATTTTACGTCGTATTATATCAATTTGACGTGATTACAAAATTAATGGCTAAACCTACCATCCTGAGTATAATATTATAAAATATAACTTTATTATTGAAGGCTATTGCACCATGTAACACGGGTACTAAAAAACTATACCGTTACGAATTAAATGAGATTTAATGAGCCTAAACACGCAAATGGTCAATCTACTCTGAATGTATAAAATAATAAAATAGGCACAGTCTTTCAACGTTGTACAAAACATGAAACTATTGAGTATCCAAAACATTATTCTTAAATAATAAAATTTATATTCGCCTCTTCAATTTAGATTTACTCTTGGCTCTTCTCAAAGTTATTCGTTCTCAGTGAACGTGCTTTGTGAAATGAGGCACATAGTCACACACCATTTCAGCTATTACATCGATTTAGATAGAGATAGCAAGTGACTTGACATGCGATTAGTTTTGATCGCGCTTTCAGAAACCGGCCGCAAATCTCATAAAAAATACTTCATTTCCCTGTGCTATCCAACTTTCTCATAAACACCGTTGGTTTCTCAAATAATGACATTCAGATTTATGCTTGAGTATTTGAGGGTTTCTTAGTTATAGATGTGTATGTTGTTTAGTTAGTTGTATCACTTGCATAGAACTGTATATTTTGAATTTAATAGTTATTTAAGTAAAATTTCTGTCTTCCACTGTGGTTAACTAAACCTGAAGCTTTAATATAGTTTGTAACTGAGTATTTAGGTTTATTCTTAAAACAGGTGCTAACTTAACCATATATTTTCAATCTATTTACACTTATAGTTTTACCTTTCAGAAAGTGAGTTCCAATATTTTCACAATTTCAAATTCTAATCTATGGTATGGAATCTATGTTTATGCTAAATATACATTTCTAACAATGAATGTGTCTGAAATTAAATTTTGCTAATATTTGCAGACAACTTCATTGAGTAACTCTATATGATCATAGTAGGTACTATGTTCGTATCGGATTTTGTCAAAATAACGAGCTATTTTTCTGGTAGGTGGTGCTCTATTGAAGAAACCCTCCTCTATTCTTCTTTATAGGTCACTGTGTAGGTAGGCGCCTGACCTTTTTTATAATCAATCATACCTCACTATTCTCACAGGTAGCGGGAACATTGTACAGTCATGTTTAAAACGCACAATGCAATTTACGAACGATATTTCAGATCCTAGTCTTTACAGCTTATTGAAATCAAAACAATCAGTATTTTGTACAACAAACCAGGTGAATCTAAGCGCCAGTTCTTCGCGATCATCATCTTCCTGCCCTTATCCCACTTAATGTGGGGTCGGCACAACACTACCCCCTATCACCCGTCATCTCAGTCTTACCCATGTCATCTTTAATATAATCCATTCAGTTCCTCGCGATCAAAGCAGGCAAATAAGACATGGCGCAAGGTATACGAGTAATCGAAAACCAAACTGTTCAATGCTCCCATCACAAGCGTTAAGCTCGTATTTGCAGAACAAATTACTTTTCTGTTTATCTGTACTTCTTTATGGCTGCAGGGGTAGTGGTAAAGTGCTAGAGGAAGGGTAGGAACGAGGTGCGCCCTAACCGGGCTAGGCCACTAATGTGAGCGTGGTGTTTATGATCGATTGGCGCGCCTTTATTCCTTTGCAGGGCACATTTATGGACTGACCTAAACAGCTTCATGGAACTTTTCTATTGTTTACAGCCTCGGCATGTATACTCTGTAATAGATCACCACCAAATACCGTATCAATGAGTAAAAGCGAATGAACGAAAATTCGTTACACCTCACAAATTTACAAATAGAGAAACAGAATGAAAAAAAAAAGAGATACTAATAAACTATAAAAAAGCGTCAATAACCTCATAGACCTTTGGAAGAGGAGCCTAAAATAAAATAAATATAAAAGTGTGGCTATAACAAAGCCACACCTAGCTAACTAACTTTTTCATAGAAAATTGTTTGTTTTAATGGAACTCACTAACTGAATTTTATTAGAATTTATAATGTAACTTAATTTATTTAGAGTATATTGTGTAATGAAGTAGGTTTTGGGCAGGTGCAACATGCAATAATAGCATAAGAAGATAACAGTTTTGGTTTTTACATATTTAAACTAAGTATATGAAACACTTATGTAACAGCTCAATTTGTAAATAAAGCAAACACTTGGTACTATTTTATATAACTTTTATGTCAAGAGGTAGATTGTTATGAATAGGCATCTTATTTTATGAAAATGTATAATAATATTTTATATCAATATATTTTTGTATATAGCGAATAAGCTACATAGGTTTGTACATAACATTAGCGTATAAGGAATTGTTTATTCTCAATAAACATTTGTATTTTGAAATCGTTGTGTTATTTTAAAATGCCATTGCTTTAGAATTATCTGCAATATTTTCATGCACGCTATCCCATAGAGTAGGTATACCTAGTCCAAAAGCACAGATAATACATAATTATCATGTTCCTCCAAAAGTCCGAAGAAAACAAGTTCCACACGACCAAGTCTAATTAACAAGCAAGAATCTTACGGCTTGATTCCTAACCATTTTGGTCTTTTAAAATTTTAAATAGCTTACTCACAAATAAAGAATTAAGTAGGTATATGATCCTTGTTGAAAATAAAATGCTCAATTATGGTGAAATTTCAACTTAAGTGAGTGAACACTTGTTTGGATAAAAATGATATTTTTGCCGAACTGTGTGCAATGCACAAGGCTTGGTTGATTGCGAAATTTTATAAATTAGTTCCATTATTTGTTGTCTTTTATAAGGCTGAAATGTGCGAGCGAGAAGTACCTACTCCAATGGGAGTCAGGTATATATTGGTAGAAAATAAATTAGTGGTTTGATAAACTACTGGTATTGCGGCATTGTAGAGTGGCCAAAATAATGTTCATGTTTAAGTGTGATCACGCGAAGTAAAAGGGGTCAACATTCTTTTTGTTACATATTGCCAGGGGTCAACATTCTTTTTGTTAAATAAGTTTAAAGAAATAAATGTAATGACTTTACCCTGTCAGTACATATACGAAAATTTAATGTATGTTAGAAAAAATATTAATTTATATGCCAAAAAGAGTGACCATCATAATGTTAACACTAGAAATAAAGATAAGCTCGCTGTTCCCACTACTAGGCTCACTAAAGTAAGCAAATCGTTTGCAGGACAATGTGTACGCTTCTTTAACAAAGTCCCAAGCGAGATTCACCAGTTGTCGATTAGCGAATTCAAAAACATAATAAAAAGAAAACTTTGTACAAAAGCTTACTATAAAATTTCTGATTATATAGATTACAAAAAAGCTTGGGACTGATCTATGCTCCAACTCATTAAAAACACTAAACAATTAAGTAGGTACCATAATAAGATTGTAAAAAGGATCATACAAAAAAACGCTAGGAACCAAGCCGTTAGTTTCTTGCCCGTTCTTCTAAGCTTTGGTCGCGAGGAACTGGCGATAGATTCACCTAGTATATAAGACGTTTCAAAGTGATCCTTGTGATTGTACTGAATAAAGACCGTTTTGATTTTGATTTTGCCAACGAACACCAGATTTTTATATTTTTTCATACATGCAGGTGTTTTAATTCAGTGCAATACAAGCCTTGCAATTTTAAGATTATTTAACTCAGTTTAAAAAAAGTGCTGTAAAAGAACGCATGGATTTGACAAAACATCTTCGAAGGTAGAGTCATTACTAAACCATTGCTTTTGATTCAGGCAATTCGAATTCAAACCTTTCTTTCTAACCAGAACTTTCAAAAGCTTATCGCCGAAAATGAATGATACCTAAATACCTGTTCTTTTAGCAAAGGTTTCTACTGACAAGACCTAGTTCCTAAAGTGTATCTAATTAAAATCCAATACAAAAAACAGTACAAACATACTTATATTATATATCTTAAAAAACTAGGCATGCGCAAACGAGTGGTCAAGCAAACCGAAAGGGAAAGTTTTCAGTTTCAAAGCGCGCCTTCAGTACCGCTCGCGTATGTGTGCTAGTTCATTCGTAAACAAATAAAAGTTTCCGTACCTATAGTTTTAACAAGGTGTTTTCTTAAGCCTTTTTAGCACTAAATAATGCAGTGAAATTCATACCACAAATACCTCAAATAACTTACTTTGGAGTCCTAGTTTATTCTAGAATATACTATTTTATAATTTCATATTAAATTTGGAAAAGCGGAATTGGTGCATAGGAAAGTCTAACTTAAGTTATTTACAACAATTATCTCCAGAGTTTCAAATTCAAAAATATATGCTACCCCCATTTTAAACAAAAGAAACAATCGTCTAACGTTCAAATATTCAAACTAACCGTGGCATTTGAAGACGTCCCGCTGGGATCGGGCGGAGCCGCGGTTCCTCTCTGCCGGATCTCCTCTCGCCAGTGCCTCGCGTGCGCGCACAAAGCCAAGCTGATCCCCGAGGTGCCACCACCGGGTACCGCCCCGGTGGCGCCCCTGACGCTGGTGAGAACTGCTCCGGAATCCGCGCAGTTCCGGGTCAGAGAGGTCCGGATGAGCGCCAAGCCGGAGCCGATGGAGGCGTTGGAGGAGAGGGATCCCAATCATTTGAATCAACATGTGCAGGTGGGTAACATACTGTTTTGTCATTGCCGAGTTTCTTGCGCATGAACAGATATGTGTTGTGGTGAAAGAGTATGTCCAACTGAACGTTCCAAAACCATGTTCGTTCGTTCGTCGCCGCTGTCACTGTCATCAAAGGCTTAGTGACTCTGTGGTGAACGAGGAACGATCTTACTACTAGTGACTCGAAAAGACACGGTTACGTTTTGCAAAAGAAGAAATTAAAATATTATTATAATATTATATTGAGTGTGTGGAGTAATTGTGCTTGCCCGGGTATAGCTGTGGACCTGTGGATTCGTGGATGCAAAGGTACGTGGTTTTGGATTATTGTTGGTTCGTATTTCTCATCTCATCAAAACATTCATCGGAAAACTCTCGGCAATTAATCTTACTTCTTACTGTTTAATTGACCCCTGTTGCATGGAGTGCGATTTTACTATCCAGAAGTGCAACATTTTTTGGAGGCCCCGACGAGATATAATCGTCTAATTTCGATACTCAGCGATCGTTTCGATCCAACTACCACGTATCAAGTTCATTCCTCTTTTCTTTCAGTACACACATCTCATCGTAATTGCTAATTAATCATCTAATCGTCTCATTCTAATCTGTAATTAGTAATTTCTCAAAGTTACCCACTTACTTCATAAATCGCATGTACCTAAATTTTATTTTATCTTGTGTTCGAGGGTATTAGTACGGTATCGCATAACGGCTAACGTTCATTCGTTCATTTTTCTATTCTTTCATTTAACATTCACTAATTCACTCCTTCTTTTGTGATTCATTCTTTTCCATTCATTCATTAGAGTTGGGAACGATAGTAAAATAATCGGTTTAATTTCGGTTATTTATTAGTTATAGTATTATTGATTTAGTAGTCACATAACATCTAAAAATGACGTATAAGTTGAATCAACGGCGTAGCTCTTCCAAAAGAGGCAAATCTGGTTCGATTGATATCGTGACTTTAAGTGTGGCAGACTTGCCGGTTTTAAGACGCAAACGCACTTTAGCTCTGAATAGGTTGAAGCGAACCTTGGAAGTGGCTAGGGAAGCTAAGGAAAACGCTTCATTGTTAAATAATTTCTTGGCGCACTTCACGGAAGTACACAAATTGCATGGGAAATTCGAAGAGGCTCATGAGGATATTCTATCCATTATCGACAGTTCATCCGAGGAGGGTGAGGATGCCCTTAGAGCTACCTTCGATGAAGTTTTCTTTGATATTGTTGCTATCCACCGGGAACTTACTTCGACCGAGATCGACCGTAACAATGATTCCTTCCAATGCACTTCAAACAACTCCGCGATGAAGGTGAAACTTCCGAAGATAAAGATTCCGTCCTTCTCCGGCAATATTAAAGCCTGGCCTGAGTTTTACGATATATTCAGTTCACTCATCCACGACAATAATAGCTTGACGGACACAGAAAGAATGCATTATTTGATATCGAGCTTGTCTGGGGACGCGTTAGGATTAATTAAAACCTTTCCGGTGCAGGGGTCTTTCTATCGAGAAGCATTCAAGACTCTAGTTGCTCGTTATCGTGACAAGCGTGAACTAGCATTCACATGTTGGAAGGAGATGCTAATCGTCACTCTTAAACCGAATTCACCTCATGATTTTCGTCGGGTTCTGGATATGTTTCATGAAAACCTGACCATTCTGAAAGGGCTCGGGCTTCCTACTGATCAATGGGATTTTGTCTTATGCTATCTTCTTCTTTCAAAATTGGACTCGAAGACAAGATATGAATATGAACAGTCGCATCCATCTATCGAGCTTCCTCGTTATCTGGATCTGAAAGAATTCCTTCATTCTAAATGCGAAGCTCTCGTGAGAGACAGTCATTTTTCATCTCATGATCGTGCTATCACGTCTCGTGATTCGACGCAGCCATCTACATCTACCGCTTCGAAAAAGGCATCCGCCTTCGTCGTCACCAAGAACGATACAGGAAAGCGTGCTGCCGAGCCTTCTTCACAAGTTCAAAAGATTCCCGTTCCTCTGTCCTCTGTTATGGCAATTCCTAAATGCTCATTCTGTGACCAACCACATACGCTTCCTCAATGCGAGGTATTTCTACAAAAAACTACTGATGAGAGGATTGATTACGCTACGTCTCACCGTTGGTGTTTCAATTGTTTACGTCCATCACACAACCTTCGAGATTGCAAATCGATTTTTCGATGCCGCGAGTGTAATCAAAGGCATCATACACTTCTCCACAGATCATCAACAGTTGATGAAGATACCATTAAACCCGCAGCAACTAGTTCAACTACATCAACTCAGGTGGATAGCGTGCTCGCAAATCTAGGAGAAAGTGGCAATGTACTCCTTTCAACGGCTCAAATCGACATTCGAGACTCCGTGGGTCAATTTCAATCATTCCGAGCGCTTATCGATTCCGGGAGCCAGGCTCATTTCATTACTGATCGCGCCGTTGAACGCTTAGGACTTCATCGATCACAAACAACGCGTAAAATTCGTGGCCTTGGTCAGTCTAGGGCTTCCGTTTCAGGTTCGGTAAGTCTTGAGATTGGCTTCAACGGCAAAACATTCGTCCATATTAATGCCTTGTCTTTACCGAACATATGTGGAGAGATGCCTTGTGCCCGTTTGAACCCGGTATCGTGGCGCCATTTGCAGCATTTGACACTTGCTGACCCCAATTGTTATGAACCGGGTCCAATAGATATTCTCTTGGGTGCAGAAGTATTTTCATCGCTTCTTCTGCCGGGGAATGTAAGTGGTGGTGCAAATGAACCGTCTGCGATGAACTCAGTGTTCGGGTGGTTGCTTCTTGGGAATGTAGGTTGTGATGACGATAATGTCCTTAATTCTTTCGTGTCTCTCGAGGATACTCTTCATCAGGAAGTTCAAAAGTTCTGGGAATTAGAGAACATTCCAGTACTTTCTCATTCATCTCCTGAGGAGCTTAGTTGCGAACGATTTTACACCGAGACCACCTCACGCGATCGCAATGGTAGGTATATCGTGGCTCTGCCATTCAAGGATGGAAAAGAGTATACCTTTCTTGGTTCAAGGGACATTGCATTGCGTCGATTTCACTCACTGGAACGCAATCTCATCAAAAGACCACTTCTACGTGAGCAGTACGTAGCTTTCATGGAAGATTATCTGCAACGGGGACATATGAGTCGTGTACCTACAAACGACCTTAGTAAAGGGAAATACTACATTCCACATCACTGCGTTCTTCGTCCTGAAAGTGTGACTACAAAGCTTCGAGTGGTCTTCGATGCTTCTGCGGGAGATTCTACCAACACATCGTTGAACGAAAGAATGCTAACTGGACCTAAGCTTCAAGCTAGTATTCTGGCATTGCTCTTGAAGTTCAGAGTGCATTTCGTGGTGTTCACTGCAGATATGCGTCAGATGTACAGACAAATATTAGTGCGTGAGCCAGATCGTGACTTTCAGAGAATCTTCTGGCGAACAGATAGGACGTGTCCGATTCAAGAGTATCGTTTAAATACCGTCACATATGGGGTATCTTCGGCTCCATTCTTGGCATGCCGAACCATCAACCAGTTAGTGGCCGACGAGGGTAATGATTTCCCACTAGCCCGTCAAGTCCTTTCAGCGGACGTCTATATCGACGATATCGTAAGTGGGAGTAGCACTCTGACCGAGGTTCAACAGATGAAGGACGAAACTATACAGTTGCTTAATCGTGGCCATTTAGAGCTTCGCAAATGGGCTAGTAACAGGCCGGAATTGTTAGCCGACCTACCATCTGACCATTGCCTTACCGATCCTCTTTCCATGGATATTGGGAAAACGATGGATGTTAAAATCTTAGGTTTACGATGGGATCCTGTGCAGGATGTTTTTACCTTCAATGTTGCACCACTGAACCTAAATTGCACGAAACGCACTATTCTGAGTGAATTGGCTCGGATATTCGATCCTTTAGGATTTCTCGCACCATTAACGTTTGTTGCAAAACATCTTGTACAAAAGCTTTGGCTATTGGGCATTGGTTGGGATGCATCACCTCCAACTGAGATCGTACTCCGATGGGAGCATTACTTAAGTCAGCTACCGTGTTTGACACAGTTGAAAATACCACGTTGTATCTCAGTCGCACATTCTGTGAATTCTCAGCTTCATGGGTTCGCAGATGCTTCGGAGGCCGGTTTCGGAGCTGTCGTTTACCTTCGCGCAGAAGATGACCAGGGTATCGTACACATCTCTATGCTTTGTGCAAAGTCTCGCGTTGCTCCAGTTAAATGCATTTCACTTCCGCGGCTTGAGTTGTGCGCAGCAGTATTATTGTCGGATCTCATGCTGTTCATTATGCAGACGTATGGTTCATTATCTGTGTTCAACGATGTATTCGCGTGGTCAGATTCAATGGTGGTCTTAGCGTGGCTCAGGTCACACTCCTCTCGTTGGAAGACATTTGTGTCAAATCGTGTGAGCCATATCCAAACAACCATACCAGAGGCACGCTGGAACCATGTCAGTTCGGCTGACAACCCAGCGGATATTCCCTCACGCGGCATGAACGCTGCAGATCTTGTTGAAAGTTCGTTATGGTGGTCGGGTCCGTCGTGGCTCTCCCTCTCATCGGAATTTTGGCCTTCTGTTCCCACTATCGACAATCCCACCGAAGATCTATGTGAGGAACGCACTCAATCTTTCCTTATTCAGGAGAAAAGCAACGCGCTTGACGCACTATTGGAGAGGTTTTCCTCAATTCGAAAGATTCAAAGAATCCTAGGTTACTGCTTCCGATTTATTGAGAACTCTCGCAGCAATGAAACCCAATCCCGCAAGCATGGTTTTTTCTTAAACAGATCTGAGCTAAATTCCTCTCTGACCTGCATCGTCAAACATATTCAAGCGCAACACTTCCAGAACGAAATCGAGCGTCTCAAGGATGGTCTGCCTCTCCCAAGACAACTTCGAAAACTAGATCCGTTTATGGATGGGCAAAGTGTCCTCAGGGTTGGCGGACGCCTAGCTCGCTCCGGACTCGAGTTCGAACATAAACATCCGGCGCTTCTCCCACGACATTCTCGGCTAACTTATTTAATCATCGAAGCAGTACATCTTGAGAATTGTCACGCCGGTGTGAATACCATGCATTGTTTGATCACACAACAGTTTTGGGTTCTCTCTATGAAACGTGCCATTCGACATTGTCTGTCAAAATGTGTGCCGTGTTATCGGACGAACCCTTCTCCTCTTGAACCATTCATGAGTAACTTACCAAAGGTTCGAGTCAATCAAGCCAAGCCGTTCTCGATTGTTGGCGTTGACTACGGTGGACCTTTTTCGATTAAAGCCGGACGACATCGAGGAGCAAAAGTTTCAAAGGCCTATCTGTGTCTCTTCGTGTGTTTCACTACCAAAGCGCTTCATCTTGAGCTTGCTTCCGACCTCTCAACTGAGGCTTTCATAGCCGCGCTTCGTCGTTTCGTTGGTCGTCGTGGGCGTGTCAACATTATTCACTCCGACCGAGGCACTAACTTTGTTGGTGCCAAATCGACATTTGACGCTTTTATGAGTGATGCTTCACAAGCAGAGCAAATCGAATTTCGTTTCAACCCTCCTTCGAGCCCACATTGGGGCGGTGTATGGGAAATACAAATAAAGGTGGTTAAATCGCATCTTTATCGTATCATTGGCAGTCAATGCCTTACCTTCGAAGAATTAACTACCTTATTCGTACAGATCGAAGCCATGTTGAATTCACGACCGTTGTGCCCTATAAGTTCTGACCCAAATGACATAAGCGCGTTAACACCTGGTCATTTCTTGACTCTAGAGCCTCTTACCGCAATACCTGATGAAAACTTAACAACGGTAAATATAAACAGATTAAACCGATGGCAGTTGATCCAGCGGCTTCAGCAAGATTTTTGGAAACGATGGAAGACTGAATACCTGCAAACACTGACACAACGGGCAAAGTGGACACAACATTGTAAACCTTTAAGAGAGGGCTCAATTGTCATCATAAAATCTGATAACTTTAAGCCATTATCATGGCCTTTAGCGCGTGTGCTCACACTTCATCCCAGCGCAGACGGTGTCGTACGTTGCGCTACAGTACGAACATCTCAGAGTACCTTAGTGAGGCCGCTTATAAAATTGTGTCCATTGCCTGATCAATGTGACACCAAAAATTAATATCGCAACATAATCATCAAGTCTTATAAAACCTAACAAAATGCTCATATCCATTTCCAACTGTTTTCGTTTCATTTTGTTAGGAACCGTATTATAGATTATCTATTTAAGTAATATGTTCCATCTACCGTTACGTTTCAACGACGTTGATTCAAATTATCAAACCGTTTCACATAATAATAAGTAGGTACCGTAGTTACCGTAGTTAAAACCCATATTCTGTAATTGTTATCCGTTATGCAAAACCGATCTACTAATTATCAACGACGTACAACACTATTGATTAACTATCCCATACTCATTCATAAATATCATTCTTTCATTCACCTCACTCATTTTCATTCATTAGGTACATCATTAAATCATACATCTTTGATTGCGATGCAACTACTCATACGGTTGCAAACGACCATTACTGTCCTGCTTTAGTTGAAAATCCAATCAAGTGTATTTTGGTGGCCGGTGTTTTGTCATTGCCGAGTTTCTTGCGCATGAACAGATATTTGTTGTGGTGAAAGAGTATGTCCAACTGAACGTTCCAAAACCATGTTCGTTCGTTCGTCGCCGCTGTCACTGTCATCAAAGGCTTAGTGACTCTGTGGTGAACGAGGAACGATCTTACTACTAGTGACTCGAAAAGACACGGTTACGTTTTGCAAAAGAAGAAATTAAAATATTATTATAATATTATATTGAGTGTGTGGAGTAATTGTGCTTGCCCGGGTATAGCTGTGGACCTGTGGATTCGTGGATGCAAAGGTACGTGGTTTTGGATTATTGTTGGTTCGTATTTCTCATCTCATCAAAACATTCATCGGAAAACTCTCGGCAATTAATCTTACTTCTTACTGTTTAATTGACCCCTGTTGCATGGAGTGCGATTTTACTATCCAGAAGTGCAACACATACATCTTTGATCTACAAGTATCTTGTAGATTAAACCCTTAAGAAGGCAAATGCAGGTAAAGTTTCACTCAGGCTATTATGACAACAAGGAAGACGACGAAGACAACAAGGAAAGTACGTATATCGGCTATTACTCATCAATTTTCAACATCGATAAGTGTATGGAACTTATTGCCATCGTCTTTTTTTTCTGATCGATCACAAAATTCTTTTTCGCTTTCTTTAAAGCTAAAGAACGATGAAACAGAACGGTCTAGAAGATCTATTCAAGGTTACATCGTCTGCTTTATCGTCTCTAACAAGCAAGGACAGTCATTAAAAAAAGCGATGAGTTAGCAACCTATCATGAACACGGAGCAAAAACGATTCGTTTTTGTTCCGTGTTCATTGCGGGTTCAAAGTCAAAGTCAAAGTCAATAGGTATTTATTCAATAAAATCACAAGGATCACTTTGAAACGTCTTAAAGCTAGGTGACTCTAGGTGCCAGTTCCACGCGACCAAAGCCTAGAAGAACAGGCAACAAACTTACGGCTTGGTTCCTACCGTTCTTTTGTATGATCCTTTTACAATGTAATATAATATATTATTGAAGTTAAGTGAGGCGTAGGCATACAGAAAAAGTTAAACATAATCAAATTTATAAGACGGCACAAGCTACGCTTCAAAATAATAATACCTAATGCATAAAATTAAATACAATCTATTAAATCAGAGAAAAATAAAACACACAATAGTAGGTACAGTACAGACATTGCAGACATGTTAGCTGCCGATGGGCAGAGCGTCCGGGACATCGGGCCACGCACTTTTATCATCAATATAGCTATCTAAAGTATAATAAGCTTTACTTATTAGATTATTCTTAATGTATGCTTTAAATTTTCTAATAGGAAGCCCAGTGGCACTTTCTGGAAGTTTATTATAGAAGCGTATACCGTTCCCCATAAACGAGCCATTTACCTTTTGGAGTCGAAATTTAGGAATACATAATTTGTTTTTATTTCTAGTGTTAACGTTATGTGCATCACTCTTTTTCTTAAAGCTATCTATGTGTTTATGAGTGTATAATAGATTTTCATAAATATACTGTGAAGTTACTGTGAGAATATTAATTTCTTTAAATCGCTCCCTCAATGATTCGCGTGGTTTCAGTTTATAAATGGCACGTATCGCCCGTTTTTGAAGTACAAATATACTTTGTATATCAGCAGCTTTCCCCCAGAGCAATATACCATAAGACATTACACTATGAAAGTAGCTAAAATATACTAGCCTAGCTGTAGCTTCATCTGTAAGCCATCTTATTGTGCGAACTGCGTATGCAGCCGAACTCAGTCTACCAGCAAGTGATTTGATATGTGGACCCCACTGCAATTTTGCATCAATATTAAGTCCTAAAAAAATAGTAGAATTGACAAGGGTAAGTGATTCTCCATTTAATTCAATATTGGTTGGACGCTGAACCACATTTGGCAAAGTAAATTTAATGCATTTCGTTTTCCCGGCATTGAGCAAAAGATTATTAACAGTAAACCAGTTAAGTACTTGCGACAGAGATGCATTAACGTCATCGAAGTTAGTCTTCAATCTGTCGACTTTAAATATTAAAGAGGTATCGTCAGCAAATAGAACTATTTCACATAAATCCTTTACAAAAGGTGGAAGGTCATTTACATATACTAGAAATAAAAAGGGACCCAATATGGAACCTTGAGGTACCCCTATATCAATGACCGACCCAGACGACCTCTCACCGCCAACATCAACTTTTTGCACTCTATTGGTTAAATATGACTGTATAAGACCAATTGCCTGGTTTATGATGCCGTAATGTTTAAGTTTAGATATTAAGGTGGCATGACTTACACAGTCAAAAGCTTTGGACAGATCGCAGAATACCCCAATCGCATCTTGTGAGTGTTCCCAAGCATCATAAATGTGCTTCAGGAGCGTCGAACCGGCATCTGTCGTTGATCGACCTTTAGTAAATCCAAATTGATGACTATGAAGTATGCCGTTGACGTTAAAATGTGATAATAACTGAGTAAGAACAATTTTTTCAAAAATTTTACTTAACGAAGGCAGTACCGAAATAGGCCTGTAGTTCGCAGGATCTTGTTCATTTCCAGACTTGTACAGGGGAATGAGTTTACTGTGTTTCATTAAATCAGGGAAAACGCCCTCATCTACACATCTATTAAAAATGTATGCTAGACATGGTGCAATATCAGTTATAATAGCGCTTAAAACTTTTGTGGACATTCCCCATAGATCTTCAGTATTTTTAATATTTAAGGATTTAAAAGTTTTCACAATATTATCAGCATTAATATATTTAAAACTGAAGATATCATTACATTTTTTAACGCTAGACTCTAATAGTGTTGTCGCTTCAGCAGCTGAGGAATTTAGGGATGAAGTCACAAGTTTAGGTATACTGGAGAAAAAACTATCAAACGCGTTGGCGACTTCAATATTTTTAGTAAAAACATTATTGTTTACTTTTAAATTTATCTGTTTATTACCGATCTTTGATTTGCCTGTTTCGTTATTAACTACCTTCCAAGTGGCTTTAATTTTATTTGTCGATTTTTCAATTTTATTTCTTATATGCAATGATTTTGCCGCGTGACATACTTTTTTGAAAATTTTAGAGTAGTTTTTAGTGTGTAGAATAAACGTTGGGTCATTCAGCATTGACTCCCTAGCAGCGTATAGGTCATATAATTTATTCCTACTTTTGTAAATACCTGGAGTTGCCCAGTCAGCGAACTTGACACTTACACTAGCTTTACATGTTTTAAGTTGAAAAGTATCATTATGTTCTTCATTTATTAAATTTGTCAATTTTATAAAAAGATCATTTGGGTCAGTCAAATATGGTAAAAGGGACACTTTCAGTTCAACATTGTTCTGAAACTTTTTAGTACGGCTATCTGTGATAAGCCGATAGGTGAAGACCTCGTCTTTATCTGATTCTTTATATTCAAACCTAGCGCTATGACCGTAATGATCTGAGCTAAAATGCTTAACTACGGACTTACAAATTGGTTCATGACTGCAAAAGATGTTGTCTAGACAGGTGGCTGTTGTTAATGTCACTCTTGTTGGGTCTTTAAACAAGCTGTGTAGATCAAAACATTTAAACAAATTTAAAAATCTCTCAGAGAGTGGATGAACCGGAATATCTATATTAAAATCACCGCAGACTATTAAAGTTTTTTTACTATCGAAGGTTTTAAGCAATACTTCTTCCATAGTGGATTCATACAACGTGAAGTCCGCGTCTGGGGGACGGTATACACTCACAACGATGTGCCGCTCCAGCTCCACACACGACAGCTCAATAGTCCTCTCAATACTGAGATTTGCAATGTCTTTACGCTCCCTGCATTTCAAGTTATTATTTACAACAATTAAAGAACCGCCATGTATAGCGTTCTTGCGTCTAAAAGAGCTCAATATACTGTATTTATTATAAAAAGGGAGCAACTCTAGTTCTAATATCCAGTGTTCTGTAATACACATGATATCTACATTGAAACAATTCAAAAATAATTCTAGTTCTAATACTTTGCTGGGAAGGCCTTGCATATTTTGGTGTACAACATGTAAAGTGCCAGGCTTTCCCATTGTCGAAGAGACTAGTTTAAATGTTGGGCAATAGGCCTTTCTGCTTGTAAGCCCTCATTAGTACTGCTACTAACTACGGGCTTGTCTACGGACTGTGTTATAGTACCTATAACAGGATCAAAAATATTAAATGCTAACAATTTAGCAATGGTTATTTTACTATGTTTACATAAAGACTTAGTACCTCTAGTCAATATAAAATTACTAATAAAATTATTAGTGTCGAAATACAAAACGTCACTATGACGACATGTCAAATTATAAAACATTAAATTAAGTTTAAAGATATTATTATTTTCTTGAGTACTCAATGAATTAGAATAGGGAAACGCACATAAAATGAGTTTTCGAAGTCCTAATTCTAACTTTCCTAACAAAGCTTCCACCAGTTTAATTAATTCTAAATGCTCGAATTGCACACTTTTACACTGCTCTCACCTAATTGCACGATCAAGGTGGTGTCTTTGTCAAGAGAACTGTCACTTTTTATGCTATTTATAAAGTAGCTAATGGGAGCATCTGGGAAGCAGTTGTTTGTTACTACCTGACCTAGTTGATCGCTAAGTAACAGTCCCATCCCTATTCCTATCCTGTCCGAATATATTACAGTCTTCCGGGTCTTTAGACAAGCACTGTCTAGTCTAACAAGAGACTGTGATACACATACTTTAATGGGCTCATTAGTCACAGCACCTGTCAGCGGCACAAGTGGCGAAAGTGATGCCACCTGTTCAATCACCTGTTCCGTAACCAATGCTGTGCCAGTGAGCGTTTGTTCAAACATGGGTGGATCTGTCTGTGAGCTGCTATTACATACTTGTACATATGTACTGTCATCACTAATTAATTCTGACATATTTTGCTCTGCCTTTTTATATTTCTCTGTTATATCATGAAGTGATTTTTCTAACTGTATAATTTTTGCAGACATGTTTTCCTGTTCTACGGAATTCCGCCCAAGTAATTTGTAGCAGGAATTCAATTCTTCATTCAACTTACATTTTTCCTTGCAAAGCTTTGCCTGTACAAATACATTTTTTTGTCTTTTTATTTTTTTTTCTGATTTTTTTAAGAAGCTACTTAATTTTACATATTTTTTTATTTTGTTACTCCCTTTTATTAATGGAGATACACCTTGGCACTTAGGTGTATTGAAGTTGACTAATGAGTAGTTGGGGTCACCGTTGATCAGTTCCGTTTGTAAGTCCAGACTACTGTAATCGTTTGAAATAGATATGTGCACTGATTCATTCTGTTCATTTCTTAATCTACACTCATATAACTCTTGTTTTAAGTCCTGGATTTTTTGCATCGCCAATTCATAAGTCTCATGACACTGGTTCATACATTCGAGCCTTGACTGTAGGCCTTCCATTTGGTCGCGACTGTCTTCATATTGGGTGGATAGCTCGGCTAATTGCTTTTTGAGGGTTTTATTCTGGCCCAAAATCCCCAGCATTTCAGCCTCACTCTCATCCCGTTCTTGCAGAAGTTGCTCTTGAATCTTATTTGACTCTTTGAGCTCCGCAGTAGCAACCTTTAGCCTTGCCTCAAAGTCACGTGCCCTCCGAGTCATGGTCATGGTTTATAGTCTGAAACACAGTGTTCAGCACGTGAGAATGGAATGTGGGATAGTAGGTAGCAAATTAGTGTTTAGATTAGATAGGAAATGGAAATACAAGTTAAAATAAAGTTACTATTGCTGAGCAAAACAGATAAAATTCTAATTCTCTCACTAATTTTAATAAAAATAAAAGGGAATAATACTATAATTTTACACAAATAACACTGCAGGCACTTAGATTTTTACAAGTACATACATATTAATCTTTAGAAACAATGAATAGTTAAAAAACAATAAGTAGATATTATTTTTAATTTCAGTATGCACAAGTGGTAGTAGTAATTCTGACATATGAGTAGTTGTTGTAGTTATCTACAGTTTGTTAGTTTGGCTGTTCTGTAGATACTAGTAAGGGACTAGGTTGGAAGGAATTGTTAATAGGCTAATTTGCCTTGTGTTTTGTGTACCTAGGTGTAGTTTATAATTGTGTGAGGCAAATGTTTTGGTCGTCAATTCGAGCTTCCACTAAAATTGTCAAGCTGAGAGAGATTAAATTGAGAGAGAGTTCCGTATCGGTATCTCTATCGCGTCTTCATACAAAACCCGCAGTGAACACAGAACAAAACGTAAAACGAAATATCTGTAACATAATATATGTAATGTATATGTATAATATATGTAAGCAAAACTCATACTTGGGGTACAGAACGAAAAACAGCCTAGCTATGAAACTTCTTTGTTGTTGTAGAGGCGTAGCTAGACCGCTACGCCAGCGTAGCAAAATAATGAAATCATCCTTTTACTATAATGTGAGCAAAGTACGACGTTCTATTCATATTTATCTGTGATCGTAGAAGCTAGGCGCTAGGCGTAGCAAAGGGACACAATTTTAAAACAGAGATAACATAAATTTTTTCACTAAACTACAACCAGAGACCATCTTTCGTCTTGTCCAGCTAAGAAACTAGAGGTACAGGTTCATTTCCCGGTATGGGATAGGTACATATTTGTTTAAGAGAGTCAAGTTCGTTCCGTCGATGATGTCTACATGCGGTCAAACTCCACATTTCATGAATGGTTACTAGGAGCTGTACTCATGCATTTAAATTTGATGCACACGATAAAAAGTATCTTCTTAAAAAGTAGTAAGTTCAAGATGACATAATGCAATTGCTAGGTCATAAAATAACAGGTACACTTAAAACCCTTCAGTCTCAAAGTGATGGACAGTGCAATACCACAAAGGACGTGTCCTCAGTTGAGTGGCCTATAAGGTAATGAGTTTGTTAAGGCGCATCAAGTAAGCGCTCAACATCAGGTGCACTAGGTCATTTGTTAGTCCCGTAACTTTTTCACATCAAAAAATAATAACTTGGTGTGATATAAACCACTATTAAGTAGTTTATTTATTAAACATGCGAAACGAAATTTATTTTCATGGAAAATTCTGTACAAGGCTGTCAAATGAAATACTCGTGAGTATGCAAATTCAACCCTTAAAATAGAATCATACTTCACCACCGGAAACATATTAACATTCGTCTAGCAACACAAAGTGCTCGGAACGGAAAGTAAGCGTTCTGAAAAGGTCATACGGTGTTGGTTGGTATTGGCCGTAGTACCACAGATTAAAAAAGTACCTTAGTGGTTGTCCTGGCTTACCTACGCAATAAAAAATGTGAGATATTTTGTTTTGGATGGGTTCAGCGTAAGTAAATCTATGGACGGCACTAGTCTTTGGAAAAAACTGGTATACCTATCACATCTTATTACCAATGCACCTCCCTTTATTCCTAAACCACCTAAATATCTTACCGTGCTGGGAGGATTATTTTTTTATTCTTTTTTATGACGATATAGAGCAGCCAGATAGCTGGCTAGAGTACCTACTTATCACTTACATATTCTAAAATTTATGGACATTTAAAATCACTAAATGCAGGTTTGAAAAATTACAACTGATAATTTTGGAAAATAATATTACCTACATAGTTTCAGCAAGAATGTCCTTTTGATCCGACCAATTCTTTCTGCCACAACCTTTTGAATTAATAAGGATAAATACCTTTTGACTTTGACTTTGGCTTTGACTACAATAGTACTGAAACGTACCTAATTAGGCGTTCTTTCCACCTCAGCTCTATATTTATCTTTTTTAACTTTATATCTACCACGAATACCTTTTGACTTTGTCTTTGAAAGTACCGACAAAAATATACCAATAGAAAATATAAAAATAAAAAATATGCCAATAAGAAAAGTGTTGATGGAACGGTTTCCTTGAAATACAAAGTCGTTTATTCAGAAGTTGTCGTTACCTATAATTTTTCTCTACCAACGTAGGTAACCTACCCTTGCACGAGTTTACCAAGAGTCAACGTCCGGTCATCGAATAGGTCACAGCTGGTCAAAGCAATCACTTTTATTATTTGTTGGCAGACCAGCTTAACATGCTATGTTAACGTAAACTATACAATGTGTTCCTATACTTGTACCTAAAACTTCAGGGGTTAAAGTAACCATCAATATGAATAACTTTTTCTAAGGAACCAACACTGTGAAAGAGAAAAAAAAAAGCTGTTTCATACATTTTAGCCAGGTAGGTATTGAACTTCTGCATGAAACAGCTGTTATTTTTCGCTTTCACAGTGTTGATTCCTTAGAAAAAGTTATTCATATTGATGGGTACTTTAGCTCCCTAAAGTTTTAACAACAAGTATTGGAACACCTTATATACCTATTGCAGGTACGGTATAGAAATTGATGTATGGATAATTAGATATATTCATTATTTTGAAAATTCTGAGAAGCAACCTTTTTTATACTTAACCGTAATAACATTAGTTAGTACTATACTTTACATCAAAACATTTTTGTAAATCTCGATTTGCAAGAATTCGAGCTTTTTTATATTTATTAAAATATTTAAAAAATACTATAAAAAAATCTAAGTTATAGGTAGGAAAGTTCCTATTCACTTTGTAAAAAAATAATAAGTAAGTATAAGTACTCTAAGTAGATACAAATACCAACAAACATTCCGAAAATGTCTTGCAATCACTGTTTTAAGTTTTCACTACTGCGAAAATATTTGCACCTTGCATAAATAAACAATTACTGTTTTAAAGAAAGAAAATTCGTAAACACGAAAGAAACCAGGCGACAGGGCAATCGCGTGACCACTATGCCCAGTGGCTAGGGTGGCCGCGTCTAATTGCCTACCCTAACGTCTAAGTTGCCTGAGCCCCTAACCTCTCCAGACTTTTCTTTAATTACATTCACGGGCTATCAACCCGTCCAATAAATGCTTGCCAGCTTTGGTTCATTAGTAAATAAAACTAGTTTGGTACCTACTTACCAAAATAAAATTGACCCATTTTTAGCAATGTTCGCAAAAAATGGGTCAATTTTATTTTGGTAACTTTCTAAATGGGTTTCTAATTTTTAATTTCTAATTTCTAATTCTAATTTTTAATTTTTCTTTCTAATTTGGTTGACTTTCTAAATGGGTAGTCAAAGGCCATACACATAAACAAAATAATGTATGTATGGCACTTATCAATATTAGCGGGTTTTTTAGTCGGCTTTTTTGTGATTTTATCAGACTTTTTTACTTTACGACCTTCTTGATGAAACATTGAAGTTTCAATTTCTGCTAAAAGTATGTAAGTAGTAAGAAATTGATTTCGAAAAAGGTTTGATTTGACAATTAATTGCCTAGGTACCTACTTAAGTACAAACTTGACCTGGTAAACCTTGGTAAACTCTTCGAAAGAAATTTATAGACACAATGTGTCCGGTTTTTTGTTGTAGCATTCGATCAATCATGGATTGACTGATAAGTATAAAATATATTCAGGGTTATTCGAGGTACCACTTACCTCTCAATCAATAAGTCTAATATTGGACTATGTCGGTGTACACTAAAGTATTCATGGCCAAGAACGTGAGAAACAAACTTCTAATCAACATTTCCTAGTCACGTGGCAGTATTTGTAACGCCGTCCGGTGGCACGTCACATTTTCTTCTTTTCTTCAACGTATTCGTGTTCACGTACTTGTCGTATTTTCCCAAATACGACGATGTGTAGTAAGTACCCTATTCGCCTATTTTTCACGAACAAGACGAATACGCAAATACCTACACGAGCAAATAAAATCGCGAATACCGAATAGCGATGTGAAGTGCCACTTTATTAGCCAATACCACGTAGTTTATCTTATTAGGAAGGTCTTTTATTTATTATATGCCAATATGACTCACAAGGGCTGATTTATGTTTTATTTATGAAAATAATGATGGAACAACATTATGACTCTCCTGATGATGAGAAGCAATTACCCCTGCCTATAACAGTTGCATTACCTCATAGAGCACGTCCACCGAGGATGTGCCCTACGTGCACTGGTACCATCACAATGAGATGTTCTTCCCTTCAAATCAGGTACACTGCAATGCGAGAACCACTGCTTGGCAACTGAAATAGGGCAGTAGCTAGTGGTAGATACTGGTTCGATCAAAATAAACCACTGAGCCCACTACGATTGAACCTACTCTGCAGTTGTTATTATGACCTGCGATTTCTAGCTAGTGCTTATTGCTAATAATTACAGATAGTCTGGGACGACATAATCGGCGAGCCGGAAGGTGCGCGGAGTCCAGAATGCGCGTGGAGACTGAGCCACCACTGCTTCCGTCATGCTCGGAACTGGTGCTATACCCTTCTCTCCGTGATTCTAGCCCCGCCTTGTGCTCTGCTACTCGGATGTGGATTCGCTTGTTTAGCATTTGAGGTGAATATTTTTTTTATCTAAATCTTTTTTCGGATACTAATTTCAAATACGTGAGCATTTCCGGCACCAAAAAGTTTGCATGCAATTTTTGTGTAGGTATGATTGGTAGGTAACTTTTGAAAATGGAATACAATAAAAAATATGCCAGTATATTATTTTATTTACTTCTTTAAAAATACTATTTCCAACTTCTGTTTAACCGACTATAATCTTCATTCTCCCCAGCAAATCTGGTGCACAGCTCCCTGCCTGCGCTGTGTAAAGATATACTGCGCCTCGCTTCGCACTTTCGTGCAATCGTGCATGGCAGCCACGGTGGTCCCTGCAGCAGAAGCAGTGGGCCACGTGTGTCGTCACGTCAGATTGAATGTGAGGAGAGACGCGCCAGAAGAGCGTGATCTGCTTGTTATCTAGTACGGCGCTTCTACGATGAATAAAAAGCTTTCATCATCAGAATGTCTAGCTGTAAGCTAACCTAAGTGCCTTTTATATTTAAGTCAGTTGATGTGAATGTTTGTAGAGCACAAACCTTTTAAATTATTACACAACTTGCTTTAAGTACAACCATGGTATTTTATTTTTACAACAACCAAAGCACTGTTTGCAGAATGTCAGCGTGAGTACGTTAGATATACAAACAGCCGGTTCCAAACTAAAACACACTTTATGTAAAGGTGGAATAAGAGACCTACACTTTATTTTTCTCTTTGCGAAAAAAGAAACAAAAAGGGCGGGAAAGAAAGAAATCTCAATCTCAAACAAACAGAACAGGGACAATCTAAAAATTGCAAATACTTCGCATAATACCTATTTACAAAACTAAAATAAATTCAAAGCATGAGTGAGAGCACATCTGACGGACCTACCACATCAGCAGCAAGACCACAAACCACTAGTACAAGCAACATTGAATCGAATCAAAGGGATAACCACTTCGTTTTAGCTAGATGCCGCAGGTAAATAGAATACATTCTCCACAATTCTAACTAAATTGGCACCTAGGTAGTTTGAGATAGTGTATTTTTAATGTTGTAGAAGTGACGATGTTACGGAAACCACCAATAACAATGCTGTACAAGAAACTAGTGATGATATCGAGTCTGAAGAAGTAAGTATAGATTTAGCTATTTCTGTGAATTCTGTGATAGCAAACCGAGTGACTATCGCTGTAGGCACAGCTATTGACCATAAAACCTAACTAGGTAAATTATAATCCTCTATTCTTTTTAAAAAGAAATAAAACAATGATTGCGTGTTATTTAAGCGAAAAATTGGACATGTTACTAATGTTTCTGCGTAAGTACTTCAAATAATTACTTATTTAATTGCAAGTGATTAACGACTTCAACAACGCAGTGCCTACTTGACTAAGGTAGAATTACCTTATATTATTTATAATACATTTTCATAATAAACTTAATTGTTTTCGTGCAGAAATTGCTGGTAGTGTATTGTCGAGCGGGCAGGCTCGGGGCTGCCTATTACACCATGCAGACTGGAGAGGTGGGTATTTTTATATAAATCATGATTGGCGGGACCAGGTACATGGAAGTAGACGAACTTTTGTACAAAGAGCTACTACTACTTCAAAAAGTCTTTGCACGGAACCAAGACAAAAGGATGGAAAAAAGAAAAGCCTTTACCCAGCAGTAGGACAGACAGAAGGCTGAATTAGAAAAATAACCGTGATAATATCGCTAGAACGAATGGTTATCAAAAACTACCACAGGTTCTTGATTATCATAAACTAAGTCAAGGTAGTCAGGCTTCATAAGACTGTCTTATCATCTAATCAAATTACTAGAATTCGTAATTAGCTTTCAGACCAACTAGGTACCTACTGTTCAAACATTTAAATTTAATTATTTTTTCATTTAGCTTTACATTTTAGAAGAGATAGTAGACCGACCGCCAGAATTTCTTATGTTCCTCAATCTCTTCCGACAAGTTGAACCGATCATGATACTCCTAGATGGAAAGACGCAAGGTGCCTTCGTGCAGACGGTGAAAAAGACCGTCTTTGAAAACGACGCTCAAGGTCGTGGAAATTGTAAGCTGACGTTTTTATCTGCTAGGGAGTACAGTAAGTATTATTCTAAACTTCTAATAAATAAGTACAAGTACAAGTTTTAAGAGTAGTAGAGCTCTTTGTGAAGGGCTCGTCCGGGGAAGTACTACCACCACGCCTTTTTCCGCCGCCAAGCAGCAACGCTGTGTTTCGGTTTGAAGAGTGTGGTCGCCGGTGTAATTACAGGCACATGAGGCTTAACATCTGTATGCCTCAAGTTGATGGACGCAGGGCTATGCATCGTAGGCCACGTTCCTATCGTGCGTGACTTACGAGGCAATGCTTTGTTATAGGTGATGGTTACCACTTAACATCAGGTGGGCCATCTGCTTGTTCCATCAGCTAGCTGTATAAAAAAAAAAAAAAAACATACATATCAGGAACATTTGTGCGTGTATTTGGTTCTTCATAATACTAGTCTTCTATAAGTAGGTATCAACTCACACCACCAATTACTTTCTTAATTAATCAATCTTTCAATGAAGGCACGTTCCCAGACAAACTAAAAATCGCAAAAATCAAACCACTACTCAAAAAAGGCGGGAAATCTGATAACCCCAGTAGCTATCGACCCATTGCTCTTCTACCAACAGTATCTAAAATCTTCGAGAAGGCAATGTCAAATCGTATCTACAGGTTCCTCGAAAAATATGAAATCCTTAACGCGAATCAGTACGGCTTTCGTAAAAACTGCTCCACCACCCTTGCTATTTACAAATATGTACAAGAAATCTACAAATGCATAAACAATAAAAAATACGCCATAGGCCTCTTCCTAGATATGTCAAAGGCATATGACAAAGTCGCACATGACATACTTAAACAAAAAATCTACGAGTCTGGAATAAGAGGACCAGCATTCAAATGGCTTCAGTCGTATCTAAAAAATCGCACCCAATATGTATGTATAGAACACTATAATGATAAAACAAACGAGTTACGCAGTATAAAATCTGACTTGAAAATTATAAATAGTTCCATCCCCCAAGGAAGCGTACTGGGATGTCTACTATTCTTGATTTACATTAATAACCTACCTACCGCTATCAATACCAAGTGTGTTCTTTTTGCAGACGATGTATCCTTGCTATTTGAAAGTACGGATGACATTGACTATAACTATATACAATCTACTTTTGAAATTACTAAACAATGGCTCAGCGATCACAACCTGGAAATAAATCTAAATAAGACAAAAATTCTACAATTCAAAACCTACCAAAGAAAAACGCTAAATCTAACAAATCTTACAAAAATATTAAAAATCGAAGAAAGTAATGAATTTAAATTATTAGGACTTACATTAGACACCCACCTCAATTGGAAAAAATATATAGTAACATTAAAAACTAAACTTTCTAGATTTACCTATGCCCTAAGTATTATTAAATGTAACACAAACTACGAAACCGCCCTTTCAGCTTACTATGCGAACGCATATGCTTGGTTCAACTACTCCATTGTGATATGGGGTGATAGTGTAGATTTTAACGAAGTATTTGTCAAACAAAAAAAACTAGTACGAATATTACTGAACATCAAGTCTAGACAAAGTTGTAAACCCTATTTCAAACAAAACAAACTCCTTACGTTACCGTGTATATATATACTCCAAATGTCGATTTTCGTTAGGAAATACCGACATTTTTTCTATTCATTTAATTTTTGCTATTCAAGTTGCCTATTATATTCTCATAACTAAGCTATTGTATCAAGGAGCTTAACTATTATTGTACCGTTATTAGTATGATTGTAACTAATTTGCAGCGCCCTACAGGGTATGTGTACTCGCTTAATAGCTACCTTAGACCTAAGCTATGTAACTGTATGTACATATTGGCAATAAATAAATAAATAAATAAATAAATATCAAGGTTAAGTAAATAAAAGTTTCCAAAAACTTACCAATATCCACTATCAGGTTACGAGGCTTGTAAACGCCGGATTTTCACCCTATCCCTTCCCAACGAGCCTTCCCCGTGTACAGACGAGGAACGCACCATGTTCCTCCGCACGGTGGTAGACTTCAGTCACGTGCAGACGGTCCACGCTCTCGGAGCGTTGTTGAGATACCTGGATCTGAACTGGACGAACTTAAGCATGAATATGCAGAGTAGACCGCAGTTCCTTAGCTTGAGAATTATCTCGCTGTAAGTTTTGAATGTTCTTTTTGCATGAGATCAATAATAGACCTAAGAGCATAAACTAAGGTCTGTCAGGAAAATTCTACACTTTGGTATTCCGTACAAATCTTTCACCTATCGAGATTTATTTTCCGGTTTAGTGCAGATATAGTAACGATAGACGAAGACACGTACCGTGGACTGCAAATATTCAGCACGGTGGCGCATCCGAGCGGATTCAAGAAAGGCATGCAGGGCTCCAACAAGGAGGGCTTGAGCCTCTTCCAGTTATTCAGCAAGTGCAACTCTAAGGTCGGCCAGAGTCGGATGAGGTGAGTCCATCTCTATACACTTATCGCGTCACTGGTTAGTTCTTGGTCAGTGGTATGGAAACGTCATAGTCACCTTTTTTTAAATTATTTACTTGAAAGTGCTTATCTCTTTGGGACCACATCTCTAATACTATAAGAATCAAAGTCCTGACTGACTGACTGACTGACTGACTGACATATAGACAACGCACAGCCTAAACCGCTGGTCCTAGAGACTTGAAATTTGAGGAGTACATAGGTCTTATGGCGTAGAGGTGCACTAAGAAGGGATTTTTGAAAATTCAACCCCTAAGGGTGTAAAAAGGGATGAAAACGTTTGTATGTAAAATCGTATTCCTTGAACCTACAAACTTGAAACTTGGAGTACATTTACTTCAAGGCAAAAAAATAGAAAAGGCATTTTTAGTTTTTTTAAACTACCCTTAATAAGTGTGCAAAGGGGTGTCAAAGTTTGTATGGGAGTTTTTTGACCGCTGGTCCTAGAGACTTGAAATTTGAGGAGTACATAGGTCTTATGGCGTAGAGGTGTACTAAGAAGGGATTTTTGGAAATTCAACCCCTATGGGTGTAAAAAGGGATGAAAACGTTTGCATGTAAAATAGTATTCCTTGAACCTACAAACTTGAAACTTGGAGTACATAAGAATCAAAGTCCTGACTGACTGACTGACTGACTGACTGACATATAGACAACGCACAGCCTAAACCGCTGGTCCTAGAGACTTGAAATTTGAGGAGTACATAGGTCTTATGGCGTAGAGGTGCACTAAGAAGGGATTTTTGAAAATTCAACCCCTAAGGGTGTAAAAAGGGATGAAAACGTTTGTATGTAAAATCGTATTCCTTGAACCTACAAACTTGAAACTTGGAGTACATTTACTTCAAGGCAAAAAAATAGAAAAGGCATTTTTAGTTTTTTTAAACTACCCTTAATAAGTGTGCAAAGGGGTGTCAAAGTTTGTATGGGAGTTTTTTGACCGCTGGTCCTAGAGACTTGAAATTTGAGGAGTACATAGGTCTTATGGCGTAGAGGTGTACTAAGAAGGGATTTTTGGAAATTCAACCCCTATGGGTGTAAAAAGGGATGAAAACGTTTGCATGTAAAATAGTATTCCTTGAACCTACAAACTTGAAACTTGGAGTACATAAACTTCAAAGCAAAAAAATAGGAAAGGCATTTTTTGTTTTTTAAAACTACCCTTAATAAGTGTGCAAAGGGATGTAAAAGTTTGTAAAACAGTTTTTTGACCGCTGGTCCTAGAGGCTTGAAATTTGAAGAGTACATAGGTCTTATGGCGTAGAGGTGAACTAAGAAGGGATTTTTGGAAATTCAACCCCTAAGGGTGTAAAAAGGGTTGAAAACGTTGGTGTGAAAAATTGTATTCCTTGAATCAACAAACTTGAAACTTGAAGTAGATGTACTCCAAGGCTAAAAATTTGGAAAGGAATTTAGTTTTTTAAAACTACCCTTAATAAGTGTGCAAAGGGGTGTCAAAGTTTGTAAAGGAGTTTTTTGACCGCTGGTCCTAGAGACTTGAAATTTGAGGAGTACATAGGTCTTATGGCGTAGAGGTGTACTAAGAAAGGATTTTTGGAAATTCAACCCCTATGGGTGTAAAAAGGGATGAAAACGTTTATATGTAAAATAGTATTCCTTGAACCTACAAACTTGAAACTTGGAGTACATATACTTCAAAGCAAAAAAATAGGAAAGGCATTTTTTGTTTTTTAAAACTACCCTTAATAAGTGTGCAAAAGGATGTAAAAGTTTGTATAACAGTTTTTTGACCGTGGGTCCTAGAGACTTGAAATTTGAAGAGTATATAGGTCTTATGGCGTAGAGATGTACTAAGAAGGGATTTTTGGAAATTCAACCCCTAAGGGTGTAAAAAGGGTTGAAAACGTTGGTATGAAAAATTGTATTCCTTGAACCTACAAACTTGAAACAACTTGAAGTAGATGTACCTACTCCAAAGCCAAAAAATAGAAAAATCATTTTTAGTTTTTTAAAACTACCCTTAATAAGTGTGCAAAGGGATGTCAAAGTTTGTATGGGAGTTTTTTGACGCGTGGTGCGATTGACTTAAAACTTGAGGTAAATATACTTAGAAATAAATAATTAAGAATGACGCTTTTAACTTTTGATAATTACCTCTGCAAAGGGTGCAAATGACTGTAAAAGTTAGTATGGGAGAGTTTTTAACGCATAGTGCGATTGATTTCATACTTGAAGTAAATATACTCAACAATAAATGATTTAAAATCAAGTTTTCAATATTTTACAACCACCCCTGCAAAGTGTGCAAAGGGATGTCAATGTTTGTATGGGAGTTTTTTAACGCGTAGTGTAACTTCAAACTAAAATAAAATGTGTTCTGTGTAATAAAAAGGATACAACGAGGCGTCAATGTTTGTAAGGGACATTCTAAAAACGAGAATCTTGAGTTGGTACGAAGAGATCTGAGGATATCTAACGTTCCTGGGGATCAAAGTCGTGAAGCTGTTTCGTTTCGTTTGTTTTTGGGGTAGAAACTAAGTAAACAAATAAGTACATATTTTCCGTGTAAGGTTATTTTTGTTGTATTTGTCATGTTTGTGCTATACTCAGTACCTATACCTACCTACCTAATATAGGTAATGGACGCCTATAGGTATCTCTGATACCTACGTAGGTATTTAAAATCATACCCTAATAATATACAAATCAATGCGAAAGTTACGATGTTTGGATGTTTGTGGATCAATCACGGCTCACCACTTCAACGCGTGCGAAGCCGCGGGAAGCCTCTAGTAACCCTATAATAAAACAAAAAACAACAACTATTAGTTATCTATTATCAAAACTTAATTTACATACTTACAAAACATATTTGTTATGTTTGTTTGTTTGTTATTATATTTATGCCAACCATGCCATTATGGGATGGTGACTTAGAGATGCAATCGTGTCTTTATATTAACCTGACATGATACTTTAAATCTGTATTTCGCTTGTCATAAAGTTTTTAAGTGGCTAAATATTCTTGGCCATAAAACTTATAAATATATTTCTCCAGAGTATATCTGCAACATCCATCTCGTGACGTTGCAACCCTGAAGCGGCGCCAGGATGTGGTGGCTTTCTTCATGCGTCCCCAAAACGAACCTCTCATGAGAAACATCTGCTCATCTCTTCGTTTCATCAGGAATGTTACTGTATGTTCACTTTTTGATCACCGTCACTTCCCACAACATTTCCCACGAATGATCTCTGAAGTGTTTAAATGTTCCTGACAGGGTATCCTAGCGAAGATCAAGGCTCTCTCAGCCAAAGCGTTCCAGTGGAAGTCACTCTACAATGTCCGTATAATTTTATGTATTGTCATTAAGTAGATACAAAAGTCTAGGAAGAGTCAATATTCAGATATTTTTTTCAGACGCTATACAACGCAGTGTTGATTTGCGAAATATGTGAAAATGCAGGACAGTCCGAATTTCTGGAACAACTTGCATCATGCGACAATAACAAACTCTATGAAGTAAGTAGCTTTTTGTGTTACCGTAAGAATCAGTACATAAACTGAGGTCCTTATTAAAATCATGTTCCAACAGATGGCGCTATACATGAACAGGATCATAGACTTCGACCTATCCAAGTCTGAAGGGAAATTTACCGTGAAAGCTGGAGTGGATTCCGATTTAGACATGAGTAAGTTTTCAACGTTTAAACATCACACCAGGTTTTTTTGCGTTTATAATCGTTAAACCGAACTGAGTATTTGTCAGTTTCACAGTAGGTGTGATAAGGTATTACAGTAATGCAAACGACACATAAATAGTATTAATCTTCAATAGAGAAGCAAACAATGGCTTCCCTCCACTCCTTGATGTCGGAAACAGCAAAGGTAGAGCTTTCCCGACTGCCAGAGTTTATAGAGGAATGTAGCATGCTATACATGCCTCACCTGGGATATCTACTGGGAGTGAAAGCCTGGGCTGATAACCTGACGATGGAGCAGAAGGAGCTGCCGAACATGAAGTTTATGGTAAGAAAACTCACTCCTTCGATTCCCTTAGTTGATATCCCAGTTCTAAAAGACTCCGAATGTTGTATTAGACGACAATCAAAGAAATGACGTTTGGACATAACTATTTCTAATTTCAGTTCCAAAATAATGACTATATCCACTACAAAAGCAAGGGATGCGAAGGTAAATACGCTAATACCAAAACTTTAAGGACTTATTTCCTTAGCTTACACTCATACTCTAAAACCTTTTTAAATGTTGTAGAACTAGACGTAATGATAGGAGACACGTACCCTGAGATAGTGGCACACGAGACCAGAATAATGATGAGGCTCACCACTGTCATCCTTGAGCACCTTCACACCCTTGCAGCGGTCATTGACAAATGTGCCGAATTGGACTGGTAATTATGTTATCGTTTGTTTAAGCATTACAATTTTAGAACAAGGAAAGTTGCAATACTATGCTTATTTCCATATTTTCAGCTTTTTCTTATTATAACTGACAACCAGCTAACCAGTTAAGAATTGATGATATAATAATGTATTGTACCTTAGCCTCATAGCAATCTCCAAAGTCTGTAAAGAGTACAACTACGTCCGTCCGATACTCTCTGAAAGCAAGATCATCAGCATCAAGCAAGGAAAGCACCCGCTGCACATAGTCACGAGTGACAACTTCGTGCCAAATGACGTGGAAAGCAGCGAAGAAGCTGGGTGTATGAAGATACTGACGGGACCTAATTCAAGCGGGAAATCGGTTTACATGAAGATGGTCGGTGAGAAATCTTTGAGCTGTAGGAAAGGGGGAATATTTATAATAAATAATATTATTATTATTATTCATTTATTTCAGATAATTAATCCATACTTAAATTAAATTATAATTAGAATTAAATAACATTACAATTTACAACACAAACTATTAAAATATTGTACAAGTCTAGAGATTGGAATCTAACTACATGCAGAATCTGCAGTTTTCATAGAAAAAGCAAAAGAAAAACAATATATTAGTGGTCCTGCAATACTGCCCTATGTTACACATTTACGTAAACATACTTGATAGTGCTAGCAATATATTTTTTATCACATCAATTCGAAAATAGATAGTTTGCTCTTCGAAAACAGGTAGCAAAATAGCACTTTGATCCCAAGGGCGGTAAAGTACTTTACCGCCCAAGGGCGGTAATGTGATTTGAATTTGGAATGTGCATAATGAGTAAAAGTTCCAATCACCAAAGAGATCACGAACACTGTATGAACAAGCAGGCTTTATGATTAAAAAAAAAGCGCCTGAACTAAATAAAAATAAACAAAAACACGTGAAACGCGCATTCCACCTTTGTTCATAATTGTTTACTCAAATTCAGATTATACTTAGTTTTATGAAAATAAATAAAATTACAATAAATACATGATTATGACTATGAGATTATGTGACTATGTGACTATGTGACTATGTGACTATGTGACTATGTGACTATGTGACTATGTGACTATGTGACTATGTGACTATGTGACTATGTGACTATGTGACTATGTGACTATGTGACTATGTGACTATGTGACTTTGTGACTTTGTGACTTTGTGACTTTGTGACTTTGTGACTTTGTGACTTTGTGACTTTGTGACTTTGTGACTTTGTGACTTTGTGACTTTGTGACTTTGTGACTTTGTGACTTTGTGACTTTGTGACTTTGTGACTTTGTGACTTTGTGACTTTGTGACTTTGTGACTTTGTGACTTTGTGACTTTGTGACTTTGTGACTTTGTGACTTTGTGACTTTGTGACTTTGTGACTTTGTGACTTTGTGACTTTGTGACTTTGTGACTTTGTGACTTTGTTACTTTGTGTCTTTGTGACTTTGTGACTTTGTGACTTTGTGACTTTGTGACTTTGTGACTTTGTGACTTTGTGACTTTGTGACTTTGTGACTTTGTGACTTTGTGACTTTGTGACTTTGTGACTTTGTGACTTTGTGACTTTGTGACTTTGTGACTTTGTGACTTTGTGACTTTGTGACTTTGTGACTTCGTGACTTCGTGAATTTGTGACTATGATTATGATTATTCATAAGTTGCACTAAGTTATTTTCTCATAGAGGGTGATAAAAAGTAGAGTGTCCACCTCGGGAGCAACACTATTTTAAGCTCGAGTGAAGTACTTTGAATCCCTCGCTACGCTTAGGATTCTACTTTAGAATCCCTCGCTACGCTCGGGATTCTACTCTAGAATCCTTCGCTCCGCTCTGGATTCAAAAAACACTCTCGCCATAAAAATAGTTGTTTGCTCCCTTGGTAAACAATCTACTATTCCAGGGCTGATAGTATATCTGGCACACGTAGGCAGCTTTGTGCCAGCGGATTCGGCCACTATCGGTGTGGTCAGCCACATCCACACACGGATACAGTCGGCGGAGTGTGTGGCCGCTCACATGTCCGCCTTCCTAATCGACTTGAGACAGGTAAAATTATAGTTTAAAGTTATATTAAGCCCCACTTCAACCCCTAAATCACCTCTCGTGGATGTGAAGAGGCGACTAAAAGATCTCATGGGCAAAGATCCGCCTGTCAAGCATGTTGATTACGCTAAACACCCTAAATATGGAAGAAGCCTGTATCCAGCATATAAATTGGTCAGGCTGATGATTCGGTTATTATTTGTTATCGTATAGATGTCAGTGTGCATGCGAGAGAGCAGCTCGCGTTCTCTCCTGATAGTGGATGAGTTCGGCAAGGGAACGGCGCGCGCCGACGGGCTCGCCTTACTGGCCGCATGCCTCAACACGCTGCTGTTCCGAGAGCAATGCTGCCCGCATGTACTCATCTCCACTCACTACCTGAACATCAGCGAGTACGTCGCAGACTCGCCGAGCGTGAGGTTCTTGGTGAGTCTCTGCTTTAGGTACTGGAGTTACTTTATATAATAAAGTAAAAGATCTCCGATATGGTCAACCAGCTCAGTCAGGATACGCCACCGATAACGGTCTTCGGCGAACTACATTTCGCATATAGTCCGTTGCACCGTCCCTGACGGTCCCCAGGTCCCCACTCAAGTATTCGCTTGCTCCAATGATTGTAAGGTCTACGGCATCGGTTCAGTCTACTCTAGCTTCACACTAACGGTTGTTTCTACTTCCCGTGAAAGGTTTCGCAAGATCTCTTTCGAATTCGCACAAGTTTACATGTCTTGAGAGACTCTCAGTTCGAATCTATAGTTTTAATTTCCAACTGGATACCATGACAAAGCTCGTTAGTTCTCACACAGGGACTTAATGTTTTATTCGTCAGAGCTTCGAGCACATAATTCAAGATGGCGAGCCAGTGTTTCTGTTCCGTGTGTGCGAGGGTTCTACTGACAGCAGCTTCGGTCACGCGGTCGCGGCCGCTCACGGCATCGACGCTAGAGTGCTCGCTCGGGCGAGGGCTGTTATGCACACTATCATGGTAAGACAGGGTACGACTCAGGCGAAATATCTTATTTCCTCCAAGGGGTACGACGTGACTCAGTGGTACAACTGTCAAACTAAGCATCAGTCATATCGCGTTATTGGAGTTTGAGCGAATGGAGCAAGAGCTTGGAACGGTACTTGTTTTGTATTATGCTTATAGTGCATTTAGATTGATAAACACGTTTTTGGGATATAGGATTTATATAAATTTAAAAAATAAAAAGATATTCATATTGACTTACCATTGAGCACATCAGGTATTCCGAGGGGTTTTTTCGCTTTATTGATCGCTTTTACGGTCTTTCCGTTTTGGTAATATCTAGTAGAAGACGCGCGCCACTGAACTTTCTGTACTTATCTAGAACAAGGAATTTCAGGTGATTAGAGCGAGATTTTAGTAAGTATCCGTACATTAAGTAATATTTTTCACTTACTTTATATTTCAGAACAACACTATCCCGCCAGAAAACAAGAAGATAACCTCAAAACTGAATGCTTGCATCGAGGGTATAAAAAATGACCTTCTAAGAGACGACATTTAGTTTATTAATAAAATTCGTTTAAACTGATATAAACTTGATATTTCTTTAGCCTTAGCACTACAATAATATAAAATATATCAAAAAAATAAATAACTAAAATACACATCTTCTTATATATAATTTTATACATTCATAGTTTAAGCTGGAATGTTTACAAATATAAATAAATAATAGATTTGCCATTTTTTGAAATAGCTTACTATGAAATATAATTTTAAAGTAACCACACGTTGTGCGAAAGTCCAAGACGCAGTAATATTTTTAGTTAATAAATTTACAACATTTACATTACATAACATAATTGTCGATATACACATTCGCAACACAAAGCACAAATGCTCTACACTTTCACAATATTTATTTCATAATATTCACATTGAGCTATCCTGCGTTTAGGCCATAAAAGATTATTCTGATACTATCTGTCTACTACATGTCACACTGACTGACTGCAAATTGGATCATTAGTTCCATTACCTATTAAGCTGAAGACATACGGACATGAACAAGACATAAGGGAAGCAACATATTACATATGTTGTACTAGACTGCGGAAACTTCAATAATGAATAATGTCTTCGCGTATCCAACCACTTTTTACCTACTGCGCAAGTTATCCGCTAGCGCTCTTTTTGAATGACGCGAGTTATGCCACGACTTCCAATTTGATTCCAACTTGAACAATTAGACACAGATATGTTTAACTCTATAGAAAACTCTGAAAGCTATTGCCTGTAAGTTGGCCACAGAGAATATATACAAATGCGTTGAATCAATCCAAGCTCTTAACCAACTGTTACATTTAAATCTTAAGTTCACCAACACATAAATAAGCGGGCGGTTACTGTGTTTGTCGATATACTTAACTTATGAAATCGTGCTGTGAATGTGTTGGTGAATTTAAGCTATGATTTCCTTGCTATCTACACGCATACATTGCAAAAGCACCATCTTTTACTTGCCATTTCCTCAAGAGATTAACATCAATATGTTAAGACATTGGAATCATGAACAGTACCTCAAGAGAGTAGAGTACCGAGAGTTCTCAAAATGCCTCAATATAGAAAACTAAAAATGTCTTGTCTCGCAATATAGAAAACTAAAAATGAATAACAAAACTCATTCTTGAAGCACAAGACTCTTACGAGATTCACTAAATCCCATTTTTTTTCTTACGCTACGGACTATGGCATTCCCTTTTCTCTTACGCTACGAACGTTGTAATCCACACATATCATAGCATTTGTTTTAACGAGGACTATGTTGTCTTTTTACTTCTCGTATGTTACCAACTCACTTCTCTTCTTTCACAAACTTTTCCTTCCGTTACAAACTTACTCACTTCTTTACCTTACTGCGTTACAAGCTTAGACCCCCCCTCTTTTTTCTTACTTGAGAAATTTACCGCCCCTTCTTTTGCGTTACAGACTGACTTCCCTTTTCCCCCCCTTGCCCCTATATTAGGGTCAGTTTACATGGTCTTCATTTGCTGCATGAGCTCCTCGAGCGACAACTCTGAGGCCGCGACGGCGCCTCCCGTGCTCGACTCAGGAGTGCTGTCCGCAATGGGAACGTTGTACGCCACCTGTAGATACATAAAAACGACTTTGATACACAACGGCCACAAGAAATGCTATAAACAACATCGAAGATATTGACATTTTGAGCCTGTCATGGAACCAAGCCCAGTGCTCTCAATCGGTGAAGGAAAACATTGTGAGGTAACCAGTTTGAATTCTAGAATCGGAGATGCAATACTTGTTACGTATGGAATGTGCCAAATATAATATTTGGAAGTACTTCTGATAACCTCAAGAATATTGAGTTAGTGCTTGTTACTAAAAATATTAATTTTATTAGCAAATCCGTTAAACCGCTACAGAGATGAGTTCGAACAAACAAATTAAGTTAAATAACTCACCGACACTCCTTCAACGAGGTTGAGATTAGAAGAGCTCTCTTCTTGTGGAGTGTGTTCATCTACTAAGCTAATACCTGAAAGCAGATCATGTGTTATACGCAATATCTCATTTAGGGTCGACAGCCATCACAAAGGGCGTGGGTTCGATTCCCACATGGCACTTATTAAACATTACATTTTACAATATATTTGTATAGAAGTATTGGTTTGGCGCTCTAGATTCGTTTACGATTTCAAAAAAATATTGGTAGACATTCCACACATTATACACACGGATACACGAATTTTTCTTTAGGTTGTGTAGATTGGTCTGTATCCGTGTGTACTGTCGGAACCAGATAGCTTTTCTTTTTTTTAGTAAATAAATACTTAATGATTTATTATTACACCCAGACAGAGAAGTCTATGTTCAGTATATCAATGTCAGATCTATGTTCATCACACAAATGTTTGTTCTCGAAAGCACTGTTACGTACCCCATTCGTTCTCAGCGTGCACAGGCGACGTGTCCTCAGTGACTTCAGTTGCTATCTCCACGACGGGCTTCGCTTTGAACTCCGCTTGACGCTCGAGGCAGAAGCTATCGTCACATTGCGGGTTCGGCTGGAACAAGAGTAGTAGCGCTCTTTGTGAAGGGCTCGTCCGGGGAAGTACTACCACCACGCTTTTTTCTGCCGCCAAGCAGCGTTGCTGAGTTTCGGTTTGAAGAGTGTGGTGTAATTACAGGCACATGAGGCCTAACATCTGCATGCCTCAAGTTTATGGACGCAGGACAGTGCATCGTAAGCGTTTCTGTCGTACGTGACTTACAAGGTAAGGTCCTTTGTTATAAGTGATGGTTAACACTTAAAATCAGGTGGGCCATCTGCTTGTTCCAACAGCAAGTTGTATAAAAAAACCACAAAAAAATATTTCGTGTAGACCCACTGAATAAATTTTGGTAAATGATAAGTTTCGTATGGACTTTTTGATTTACACTGGCGACAGGGTAGGAACCAAGCCGTAAGCTTGTTGCCTGTTCTTCTAGACTTGGTCGCGTGAAACTGGCAACTCAATTAACCTATCTTTAAGACGTTTCAATGTAATCCTATTTTTTTACATTAACAAGCGTGAAAACGACCAGTAACATGCCGAGCGGAAATGGAGAAAATAATTACGGAATGGGGTCAAAAATAAGTGTAATTTTTGACCCTCTTTCTGAAGTAAACATCTAAACAATCCCTTGGCCGATTTTTACCAGCTAGTTTTGATAGTATGTACCTACAACCTTTCGACATACCAAATTCCATACAGATTGAATTGGATCGAAACCGGAACACACAACGGCGATTCATCCGAGTTGTTTGAGAAATAAGATCAAGTTGTGCTTACTCAAGCTACATTATGATATTTTTTCCGAGTGTTATTATTCTTTTTAATTTTACCTTGAGTGTCATCATTGGGAAGAAATCTGTCAGCGCGCTGTATCCTAGGTAATAGCTGACGGTGCCGAATCCCAGCAGGAATTTCAGTGTGTTTTGAACTGGAATAAAACACCACAATACAGTCAAACCTTTGCATAATAATTCGGGAATATCGTTTTATACTTGTGAGTTTGCGTACCTATTCGTACAATGTGAGCAACGAAAAATGAAAATGAATGAATTCAAAATGATGTTTTTTATTATTGCCCTCACAGCTCAGTAGGTATTTGGTTCATCACTGAAGGCCATGGTTTCTATCCCCATCGAGAACAAACCATTTGAGAACATACATGTATCAACAAAAGGTTTAGTTTTATATAGCTCCTGTCGATCATTAAATATTATACCTCTATATGTATAAGTTACAAGAAGTGAGCAATTTAAATCGAAATAAAAATGTAGTAAAAATATAGTGCCTTCTGCCTTTCGCCTAGGCTACAGCGCAGAAGGTAGGGCTACTACCAGCTGAGCGGTGAGGACTGTCCTGTTGTTATTATATAACTGTAGTTACCTAGGAAGCCGGCCACTATCCCCATAGTGGTGGGCAGGCTGGCGGCACATACGCCATCCTTCTTCAGAGTACGTTCATCGATCTTGGAGGCCACTACCAATGGAGGCGCGCACTGCAACAATTAGTGTGTTACACACTGCGTTACTAGAATGACAACAAGATTCAGACGCGATCTAGTAGCCATACTGTCGCTCACTGTCAAAATTAAAGAAAGAAACGCGTTTGCATCAGTCTTCTGTTTTGTTTAATATATAGCATGTAGGAGGGTAGTCAGATGCACGTCCATTAAGCACTGAAAACTTTTTCAACTCTTACAAAATGAATAGACGGTTAGCTTACAGCAAAGCAAGCCGTCTCCCCGGGCACAATGAACTGGATATGACCAGAGACAGCGTTCTCGCTGACACCGGACTCGAACCAGCGCTGGTTGAGCTCATTGCACGCCGTGTTGATCGCCATGCGAGCCTCGAAGTTATCCACGCAGCTGAGGACCAGGTCCACTTGCCGCTTACCCAAGCTGCCGTGCCTGGAACAAATAGAAGAGTAGAATTCTTTATCGGCGCCAGTTTCTCCGAAAGCCTATCATTTAGATGTTTTCAAGAGATGAGTGAATAGGTATCTCCTAAGCGTGCTACACCGTAGACCGCATCATCACTTAACATCAGATGAGATTTCGGTCAAACTTTTTACCTATAAGTTGTAAAAAAAAGACATGAAACATGTGTGAAGTGCTCAAAAGGAGCCTCTTTGAGGCGCACTTAAAATCCTTTCACCACACTGTTTCGAAAGAAACTAGTGACACAACAAGATGTGTTGTAAGGTAGGTTGACTACTCTGAAGCTCTTTCTTCTGAAGCTATTTTGTATGCCAGGATTGCAGACACAATAAAAAATCTATTATGTCTTGTCAGAATCTGCACTCAAGCATACAAACTAGGATCAAATTTTGTGGTTTTTTAACTTCTACAAAGTTAGAGCAGCAAGCAAGGCAGAACCAAAATCTTCATATTCAAGCTTAGCTACATTTATAACAAAACGGTGACCTACTTGATAGCATCACAGAACTTCTGGAAGTTTTCCACAGTGGTAATATTATAGTCATGACCCTCGATGGTCACATCGGGGTTGATGTTCTGAAGGGTGATGGCTGCAGCCTGCACCTTGCTGAGTCCAGCCTGCTGCGGTTGGAAGAACAGCCGATTCATATTGGCCAACTCCACCTTGTCATAGTCGAAGAGGATCAGCTGAAAATAAACAACATGTCTATAATAATTATAAATATTGACAGCCAATTTACCATGACTATTTCTGTTGCCGAGCAGTGTTGGTGTGTTTCACTCTCATGGGTGTTGGTGCTGGCAATATGTATGGCATTAAATGGCACATTCATAATGTGCGTAACTTACGAGATATCACTTTGTAAGTCATATCAGTGGAAGTAAGATCATTGGAAATTGGCTAGTTAAAACAAAGATACTCATATTTTACTCACTAGCTCATTATTTATTATTCTTCTCATCACAATAGGTTTTTTTAGTGTGTATGCCCAATATATCTGAAACTTATTGGGTATACTAGGTATGCCTGTTTTTAAAGAGACAGTTGCTTGAGACAAGTTTCATTAATAATAATCAATAATCTAGTTCTAATAGTTTAAATGCTTAATAAAAGAACGAGTACCTTTCCAATGCCACATCTTGTGAGCATCTCAGCAGTGACACTGCCGACACCGCCGACACCAACCACCATCACAGTCAGCTCGCGAATCTTCTCATAGTTGTCCACGATACCCATCCTTTTCAGTGCCATGAGACGGCTACAAGAGGAAAGGCCAGATTTACCAACACAAATTAAATGACTCTGATCCATTTATTCTTGAGTGTATCAGGAATTAAGATTCCTGATACACTCAAGGTGCTGGTGCTGGTCTCAGCTTGAAAAAGTTACACATCCGTTTAGTTACCTACATGCAATGTTATAGGTCGGAAAACCGTGGCATTCTCAGCTATGTACCATATTGTTATTGAGCTTTCAAGTTTCCCTCAAAAGTATGCGATGCCATATTTTTCAATGCAATGATTTGAGGTGGACTATGTCGTTTAAATACAGATAAGTTAAATAATCAAAAGAAATTAGCTAAATGAAGAATAAATCAAGTTACCGTACTCACCTGTAAGGATTTGAGTCGACAACTTCAGACGACATAACTTCAATTTTCTCTCTGACTGGGCCTGTAGCGCCATTCGCCACGGCTAACTTGGCTTCCAGCTCTTTAATCTTCTTCTGCAGCTCATTAATTGAAGTCATTTTTACTGTTTTATCTCAAAATTTATGAAATATCTAGCTAACTAGTCCTACACACCAAACCAGAACTCGCCCAGCTGGCTGGAAGATGGATGATTGACGGACTGACAGTGACATGACAGTGACAAAGTAATATGACAATAGTGATAACTGCCATGACAGGTGACTGACTGACTGTAGCAAGCGTTTTTTTTATTCTTTATTAAACAGAAACGGATGGCTTAATGCTACATTAACACATTTTCTACCAACATACCTAAGTGCCTCAAGTTGATGGACGCAGGGGTCCCTCTGTAAATTTTCTACCTCTGTTAGATCTATTTACACAGTTTTACAATACATTATTCTTCTTATTCTTATTCAGAGAAGTAAAAAAAAAAATAAGAGATGTATAAAAAAACAGTTTCATCTGTTTGGTCGGTTTCTGTTGGAGCCATGGAGGTTATGATAATTAGTCTAAGGTTGGAGCATTGCGATCTGTAGATTATCAAAATCTAAAGATTTTTTTTTATTTTTCAGCAGGTTTTTGAAGTTTTATTACCTAGTATAACATACTCTGATTTGATTAATTCATGTCTAGGACAGACATGAATTAATCAAATCAGAATAATTTTGAGATAGGCCACTTAAGCGCTCGCGGTAACGGAAACAGAAAACAGTCAAAGTTTCCGATCGGATTTTTTGTAGGTAGATGGATGGATGTTGAGTTAGGTACCTCTATCTAAGTTTCAAGACTCGTATCTTTTTGCTTTCGCACTTATGCTTTACCAACTGGCCTAAGAATATATCTGTAATCGCCCTCACTATTGGTTCTACTGCGAGAGTGATCTTATCGTCTTCTACACTATCTACACTATCTACATCTACACTAATATTATAAAGAGGAAAACTTTGTATTTTTGTTGTTTTGTTGTTTTGTTGTTTTGTATGTAACGAATAGGCTCAAAAACTACTGGTCCGATTTCAAAAATTCTTTCACCATTAGAATGCTACATTATCCTTGAGTAACATAGGCTATATTATATTTTCAAAAAAATCAGGGATCCTTACTAAAACTCTAATAATGTAACCCAAGGTGGAAAAAATAATCCTTACATCGCGTGCGCTGCGAAAACTATTGATGATAGAACAAAATAATGTACTACGACTTTGCAGAACACGTCATTATCTACAAAAAATGTCGCGACAGCATATGTCTAGCTATTATAGTTATGTCACAATAAGTGTTCTTTTATTATAAAAATTTAATTGAAATGCCGCCGATAGAAAAGGGTCTTTATTTGTACCTTGGTATTAATCCTTATCCAAATAAATCTTTTCATAATTAAGACTGGTTCAATACCTATACATTACTTCTTGAATTTTTCAAATCGGACATTCCATTCAAAAGATTTTAAAAATATAAGGTCACGGGGCGCGTTCTCACCCAGCGCGGGCCCGGGCAAGGCGCGAGTTAGAAGTGACTCGAACCCACCACGGTCTAAGTTTATCCTAAAACGTTGAAAAAATTTATGTCCACCCATGCGAAGCTGGGACAGGCCGCTAGTACCTTATAAACCTGTTTAAAAAAAATTACAGTGCTTGTTACACCTACCATACCACGCTTATGGAAGGCTTCTGAAGTAGTTGGTTAGGTAGGATTCCTACGGTACCTATAGGTGTACCTACCTACCTAATACAACACGGATAAACAGAACCTAATACGACACAGTTGATAAAAAAATACCCCAATTTTTTCGAGAAATGGAATCCTAATTTTTCTTCATAACTTTATTAGCTTATTTACCTTGCGTGAAAGATATTCATTTCAAAGTTTAATGTTATTAAATGTAGGTAAAGTAGGTACGACTAAGAATAGAAAGGAATGGCCGTCTGTTGGGTCGTACCGCGGAACCTTAGTAAAGGACCTTTTTTATAGATTACCATTTATGTGGAATTTCTTTAATTTGTAGGCAAATAAAGTTGTCACCTTAATATTTATCTGGTCGAATTTTTCAATTTGTGAACACTTCTGGAGACGCCATGACAGTTATGTAATTGACGGACGTTTGACATGACGCATTGAATTTTGCATCGCTTTGACAGTTTTATGTTTTTGTTGTTGCTGTCGTTGCGTGCGCGTTTTTCGTATTTAGTTTTTCTTAACGTCGGACCTTTTTTAAACGAACTCGCAGTCTTGATACAGAAAAAGCCTGACGTAACGAAAAACTAAACACAAAACTCAAACTTAGCACTTGTACTGGAAAAATGACATTTCACGCATGTCAGTCCGCAATATTTTTTTTATTTTTTTAAATATTGGTGGACATTCCACACAGCACTATCTCGCCCCAAACTAAGCCAAAGCTTGTAATATGGGAACCAGATAGCTGATATACTACTAAAATACTTTTTTTTTTGTAAATACATACTTATAATATTATATAACACCCAGACAGAGAACAAACATCTATGTTCATCACACAAATGTTTGTTCTCGGTGGGGATCGAACCCACGGCCTCCGGCGCAGAAGGCAAAGCGAGCAACTGAGCTGTGAAGGCTGTCATATTTTTAGTGCATTGTATTAATTTGTGTTGCTCTCCTTGACCAAGAAAATCTTAATGGGCAAGAAAACGAAGTAAAACTAAAGCAAATAAGCGGTTAAAACAGTTACTATATTGCTAAGCGATAATTATATATTCTGTACACAGACCCGACCCCGGCTCCGTATATTGATGAAACAGCTCCTTTGTGAATTTTGAAACCGACTAAGTTATTCCAATTGATTTTATGAAAAACCTTGAATATTTGATTCAATGGTCTAGTCTAGCCTATACAGACAAGTAAAGCATAACGAAAGGTCGTGGGTAAGAGATTTACCGCCGGTTTCTGAAAGCCCGATCTAAAGTAATCGGATGTCAAGTCACTCGCCATTTCAGCTATTACATTGAATAAGATAGATATACCTATCAAGTGACTTGACATCCGATTAGTTTTAATCGGGCTTTCAGAAACCGACGGTCAGTAATTTAAGAAAACGTAACTACAACAGGCATGCATGAATTTAAATAAATCCAAAACTAGTTTGGTCAAATTAATAACAAAGGCCTATAGATTTCTTGAAGGTTTATTGAAAACTACTAATCCTTTAGTAACGGCCTAACAGTAAGGTAGAGCCTGTCCGTCTCCAGAATACAAGCTGTCTCTGTGTCTCAGATCGTTCATCACCTAGCTTTAAGACGTTTCAAAGTGATCCTTGTGATTTTATTGAATAAATACATTTTGACTTTGACTTTGACTTGTTCAGGTAGGTTCCTACCTACCTATACAATTTCGCAAAACGTAACAAACAGACAAACACACCAAAGCTAAACCAGTCCCTTTGAAGCCCTACGCATGTCATACGAAATAATTCCGTACCTACATAAGTACGTATGTGAATGTACCTACCTGAACTCTGAACATTATAATCCTAACGTATCCGTACTAGGTACCTACAGTAATAAAGGACGATACCGTCGGTCATTTGCCTGCCTTGCCCACCTAAGCCTAGTCGCATCTTGCATGCATTCTGCATACCGCGTTGAACCTTGTAGGCCGCGTGAAATATTTCCGTTGACTAAATAGGCCAAACGAAAAAAAAAGAAAATTTAAATTTTGAAGTTCGAATTTGGAATTTGGGCTTTCTATATTTCCCGCGCCGTGTGTTGTTTTACCTAATTTTATAGATACATTACACACGTTAGTTTAAATTATTTATTTCCATGTGAAGAAAGTGCTTATTGATTTTGGAAAGGTAAGAAAAAGTCTTATTTCAAAAAATTGAATGGGTGGCTAACCAGCTAAAGATAGATAGGCTAGGATTAGTACATAGCTAAAATATAGCAGCAGCTATTCTAGCAAACGGTGAATGAAAACATGGTGGAGGAACCGGGCGGCTTTGTCAGCTCAGCACTTATTGACCATGCATGTCTATCTTGTGGATAAGGCGACTAAGCGGTGAGTGGCTGTGATGATAGTATAAGCTGGGCAGGCCAACTTCACCTAAAATTCTGTCCACACTTATGCAGGGCGTCAAGACTATGCGACTTGAAGGGAAGTACCTTAAATATTGTAGATACTTAGGATATTTTGCTGAAAGAAGACTTAATTTTATTTTTTTAACTTTGTAATATTGCATTTATAGATTTTCTAAAAAATACTTGCTTCGTATACTACAAGACACTATGTTACATATTTTTTCACATTGGAGTCGGTTCAATACCCAGACAAAGCAAGTAATTTATAGAAAATATTTGAATGCAGTATTACTAAGTTTAAAAAATAAAATAAAGTCTCCTTTCAGCAAAATATTCTATCTATAATATTTAAGGTACTTTCCCTTCATGTGGCATAGTTCCAAAAGTATAGCAGAGCTATAGTGAAGGGCTCGTCCGGGAAAGTACTACCACCACGCCTTTTTTTGCCGCCAAGCAGCAAAGCTGTGTTTCGGTTCGAAGAGTGTGGTTGCCGGTTTAATTACAGGCACATGAGGCATAACATCTGTATGCCTCAAATTGATGGACGCAGGGCAGTGCACCGTAGGGCACGTTCCTATCGTGCGTGACTTACGAGGCAATGCTTTGTTAAAGGTGATGGTTACCACTTAACATCAGGTGGGCTATCTGCTTGTTCCATCAGCTAGAAGTATAAAAAAAAAGTTTTGGGACGCCTAGTATAACGTCCCGTAGATGGAGGCATTACTGAAAAGTTGCCCCGACGCTGTATTGGTATAAACCGTAAGATATTGTTGTTATTGCATCTCGCTCTGAATTGCTTGATTTGAGACAAGATGCGTTTGTGTGTAATGTCCACAATTTTTTTTTATTTCGATTGCATATTTATATTTTTGGATACCTATATAATTTTGAACGAGGTCCAATTTTTAATAGCGAGTCGAAGGCCGTGTCTACTGTTATCTAGAGATGACATGAAAAATGTTTATTGACAATAAACATAGGTACCTAGTACCTACTTTTGAATGCTGTAAAATATCTCGTCACGATAGCCGCCGAAAACTGACTCAAAGTTAAAGTCAAAAGATACATCAAAAGCTGAGTCTGGGCCTTTTTGGCATACCAATGCAACGGGACGGGACTGGCTATGACGAACTTTTTATTTAATATTTTTTTTATTAATGTTTTTTCCCTTCTTTTTATTGTCATGTGTTGCACAGTTATTCTGTTTGTCTGTACCTGTCCAGTCTGTTTTATGTTTTATAATTTTTGTGTGTATGTCAAATAAATGTATTTTCTTTCTTTCTTTATTCATTCAATAAAATTCACAAGGATGGTAACATGGGACAGAGGACCTATGGATAGGGTTGCCAACTTTTTGTAGAAGAAATAGAGTATATCTGATTTCAAAGGAGGTAAATAAAGAGTATGGACATAAAAAAAAGAGTATCATTTATTTTAAATTTTTAAAAAGGTATTTTTTTGTACTTTTTGCAGCACATAACAATTTTTCATTGTTTTTAAAAGATTGTATGAGTCCGAACATTCTAACTCTAAATTTATATAGATCAAGAGCTCATTTTTAATCAATTTCAATGAAGCTCTGTTTCTCTCTTCTCGCCACTTCACATTCATGATCGAAAAGACTCTTTCAGTAAATGCTGAAGTGGCGGGAACAGAGAGTATATAGCCAATATTTTTTTTAAACAATCAAATTCTCCAGGAATTGGGGATACCAACATATCATATCAACATAGTAAATAGTGGTCTTTTTGGTTTTGATTATGGGTTTTTGCATAATATTATATGACTGGCACTAGTTTAGTAAAAATTGTGTAAAAAAGAGTATTTTAGCGTACTGTATTAGTGTTATAGATTATAGAGTACGCTTACATGATATAGAGTACAATACTCTATTTTAGAGTACGGTTGGCAACCCTACCTATGGACCATTTGAATTTTGATCTAAAACGGTACAAAACACCTTAGTCTGATTCTATTTAGGTAGGTATACCTAAGCTAATTTATTCAGCAATAATAGCAAGACACGGAAACAGCCAATAATATTTAGCGGCTCATTACATATACATTTTTTTTATAACTGGTGTAGAGAGGCCTCGGTAAATACAAAAAAATCTAAATCTGCATTTATTAAGCTAGATGTCTGAATTGAAAACGCAAATTATTCAAATGAACGCTGATCTCCGCCTAACTTGTTTTAATTTGTAGAGTTCCGTATATTGTGCAAAAAAACAATATATGCCTACCTATTTACAATAAAGGCCGTAACATAGAGACTTAAAGCTATAACATTTTAGAATTAGAAAAACTTAAGGCGAAGATCAAACAAATTTTCCTATGAAAAGTTTTGATTTACTAGTGTTCGTCCAAACTTTTTAATAGGAAAACTTATATTTTGCACACAAGCTAGTAGTTTTTCATAAATATGTTCAGTGGCTTTAAAAATGTGAAAATGTGCCAGCGAGAGGTAGTAGTAGGTACCTAGTACAAGTTTTTTCCCTGCAGTTTTTTTTTAGCAGTAAACTACCATTGTCTAAAAAGAGATACAGTTCGTATCGTTTGTAAAAAAATGGGCTCACGGAATAAGACCATTTATTAAAAACAGAATACGGAACCCGTTCACTAGTTCGCTATAAAAATATCCGTCTTAGACGAAAAAAAAAACAAGTCTGCAGTGGCAATGCACACAAATTTCATGCTAATCTATTCAAAGTAAAAAAATATTTATTGTTTCCTCTATTTTAGCAAAGTAATGTGCATACCGGCTGAGCCGCGCGCAGGTTCGATTATCTAGGCCAGACATTTTTTTATGTGTGATCCGCATAATATTATTTATACAAAGTGATCCAATACTTATGTTTAAAAACTTCAGGGGGCTTCCTTAGAAAAAGTTATTCATATTGATGGGTACTTTAGCCCCCTGAAGTTTTAAGTACAAGTATTGGAACACCTTGTATATTAGTTTATAAGTTTGGCTGTTTCGGTAATCAGTTATTTTTTGAAACGGTTTTATTGAGCTTGTCTTGTTTGTTTTTATTTGTTTGTTTGTTATTATTACTTACTTTCGATTTAGGCAAGCAAGCGCGTAGCGGCTATTGTAGTGGGTCTCTACGCGCGTCGCGCAGTAGGTAGGTAATAGTACTTATTTATATTCTGTGGCATTGGGCTACGCTATACGCTACGATTTAGGTCAGATTCGTAGTTTTGAAAATTATTTTGCATATACGGGTGGATTACTTTTGTATCACGTTTCATAGTAAATCCTATTTCCTACTATCCTACTAATATTATAAACGCGAAAGTTTGTAAATATGGATGGATGGATGGATGGATGTTTGTTACTCTTTCACCTAAAAACTACTGAATGGATTTTAATGAAACTTTACAATAATATAGCTTATACATCAGAATAGCACATAGGCTACAATTTATAAAGATATGTGTGACTTATCCTGCGCAGACGAAGTCGCGGGCACCAGCTTGTACCTACCTAATAGGGAGAAGCTACCAAACGTGAATGCAAAAGTAATAGCGTTAATGGGTAATTTAGAAAAGTGTCAATCTTAGCGCGGCTGTGCTTGATATTTTTGTAGAGATTGAATTTTGGAGTTCGTTTAGGTTATTAGAAAAGTTAAACATTTTAATTCATTAGATTTTAGTTTGGAGCGAAATAGTAACATACATACCTAACCTAAGTACCTACCAAGGTGGGTAAGGCGAGCTTTATAAAATTATACATAAGGATTATAATAAGTTTTATAACTCATCATAAAAAACTTTATAACCACCGATTACACTACTACGGCTCATTTGGCTACGGGGCTACTTACTAGGTTGTGGGTTCAATCCCCACCGAGACCAACATTTTGTATGAGGAACGAATGTAGCTGTTTGTTCTCTTGGTGTTATTAAATTAATATAAGCATATTTAACTCATGTAAAAATTCAAAATCAATATTTTTACAAGAAGCAAACAAGTTTAGCATTGATATCCATAATATACAAGGTACAAGCTTTGCGTAGTTTGCCGCCATACGGTGCTATGTGAAATGTCCACCAAAATGTCACAGAATAAAAATAAGTAAAAATCCATTCCTCAAATCACGACCGGTGATTTTTATGCGGTTGTCTTAAAAAGTAAATTGCTATGATTTATCCGTCTTCGTGAGATGCATTAAATCACGATGGCGAGTCTGGTGACCTTTATGCAGTTGATATAAGAGCCAAAATTCAATGATTCACCCGTGTTAGTGATACATGCACTATTGTTAGGCAAGCAAAGGCTCAAGATGCAGCGCGCGTCAACGAGCTCAGAGCGCACTCCGCTGGTGCAGCCCACCTACATGTTCGAGTCCAGCATGACTCGCAGCTACCAGAAGCGGCTGCGGCAGTTCCAGTGCACCATCTGCGTCGTCTTCATGTAAGTTTGTCATACAACCTGTTTCACCATCTCTGAGTAAAGCCAGTCATCAGTCCTATATAAAATATTTACCTGTTCTATATTTTTGTTTTGACATGACTCACTGCATCCACATATGGATGGCGGCATGCCACTGACTTTTGCCAGTGGCATGTCGCTAGCCATGTGGATGCTCCCGGTAAGTATAGCTACATAGACCTAAAAAAAATATTCATCATCTTCCTGCCCTTCTCCCATTTCATGAGGGGTCAGAACCATAGGTCAGGTTTTTTCTCTCCACTTTCCTCTACCATCCGTCATCTTAGTATCTAGTCTAGTCTAGTAGTAATTATTATTGATATCGCCGACCATGCGGAGCCGCGGGCGGATGTTAGTACTTCATGATAATTATTTATTTAAATGCAAAGCGTCACACGTAATAGTAGTTATTAATCCATAAAAAAAATAATTACTCTGCATGAGGAACGAAAACAAAACCGACTTAAAAATAGTTTAAATTAAAAAAAAGAAGAGGACCAAAACATGTGGTAAAAATGTCAAGTTAATAAAATTACATGTAGAAAAAGTCAAAGTTATACAACACAATTAAAATAAATGTCAAAACTCAAGTAGTTATTATGATTGATCAATAAAAATATAAATTCGTCAAGGTGCATTATTAATATGCATTTGTAGGTACTGTCCCGTGGGAAAGAACCAGTGTGGTGTAATTTAATAGGTACCAATATTAAATATTAAATATTAGATGCATAGTACACTATCATTCGTTGATAGTATTCATTGTATTGTTATTTCTTTAACAGTTGCTCATGTGGCAAGAGCTCTTTTAGTAGCAATTTTAATAGTGATACATTTCATGTTACGTCGGTCATCTAATAATTTTATTCAGTATACTTTGTTGTAATTTGAAGAGATCTGCTTGACTTTATTTGTTTGCGGAAGCTCATAGGTACCTGATATGTGTATATTCTGCATCCACAATCATACTAGTAGTTCGCCCCGAACTGAGATCTCGTGATGCGAACCGACGAACGCATCGAAACTTTGAGTAGGTAGTAGTCAGAGGCAAGTCCAAACATTATCTTTGGATTTTTTTCTGACTACCACCTACTAACTTGGTATGGTAAACAAGTTTCAACTCTATTGGCCTATTTATTGAAGAGTTCCGTTGAACAGACCTTGACTCCATCATCAGACCAGGTCGCTTTCACCATTTTTTGAGAACTGAGTACCTTCTTAATTTAGTTCAAGAAAAAAAAATACGAAAAAGCAAAGGAACTGGGCGACCAGTAGAAAAACCTTGATGTCAACGAAATTCCTAGAAATGGGAGCTCTTGGATCGTTGGTTATCTTAATTTAACTTTTTTATTGTATCTCAAAAACCGAGCGTCCCAGAAAAAAAGTAAAAATTTTTTTGGAATGTCCAAACAAAGCCCTTTCATATGACATGTAACTTGATTTTTTTATGTAACTTTTTTTATTTTTGCCCCCTTAAAAACCCCCATATCTTAATAACCCTTCATCCGATTTTACTCATATACTTACCAGTAAATTTCTCAAGTACAAGCTATCGGCTTATCAAATTTCATGCAAATCAGATCAACGGTTCGAAAGTTATGGCCAGACAAACATACATACATACATACATACATACATACATACATACATACATACATACATACATACAAACATAAAATGCCAAATCGCCCAAGTTAAAACTAAGATCTTCGTTCGCTTCGCTCACTCGATCATAATAAATAGCTAACCAGACTTTTAGAGATGGAACAAGCACAAAACCAGAATCTGTATTCTGTGGGAACAAGAACCATGACTCAGGTAGCTATTCATTTCTTTAAAAAAATTGACAATGTATTATGAAACAATATATTCAAATTCTTGTTGGATTCTAACAACTACCTACTTACAACGAATTCTAAATTTAAAACCTCAAGCTCTGTTGCTTGGAGGAAATATCATAATTCCTCAAAGCTCTGTTGAGCTGTTGAGCTATGAGATCGATGACAGACAGGTAGACGCCGGAGTGAGTGACCTCCATAGTGATTTTTCCAAAACTGGACCCGGAACCACAGATTAGATAATGTTACTCCGGAGCACTAAAAATTGTAGGTACCTAGTAACCTAGTAGTAATAATGCTTTATTAGCTAAAAAGCTCGAGTTCCAGTGAGTCACTGCACACTCTCGAAAAATGAATGACATTTCGTGATTAGTGAACACATATTTAGCAGTTTAAAAAAAAGTATCCTTTTTCTCTAGTGTTCCGATCAAAAAGTAGTATGATTATGTATGTGGGGTCTCCTACTCATCCCACATAAATCTGCGCACATAATTATTAATTTACAGTTTCTTCTATTACCACAATAAGCGGCTGGGCCGTCGCCCGCCGCGCCGCTCAAGCTAGCTGTATGGCGACGTCACGAGGTACCTTCGTCCCCGCCCCGCGCCGCGCAAGTCGCCGTGCTCCGCGCCGGCACCGCGGCGATCCTCGCCGCTGCTGCCGTCGATCACTCCGCGACCCGCCTCGCTTCAACGCACGCGCGCGCTTACCGCTATTTGCTACCTTGCTCATTTGTCCTTTACATTTCATACTATCTATTTTCTATTCATTCTCTCTGTTTTCTATTCCTTTCATAATTGTAATAAACGCATTCAATGAGCATTTCATAACATCACTGTTTCTTCTATCGTTCCCGCGGCGAGAAGCCAAGACCTACCTAGGTACCCTCTAGGCCTGCTATAAATTGGTGACCTACGACAAGGAATACGCGAAGTTGGACCATCAAGAACAAGGAAGCTGACGTTCCAGAAGGCAAATAGTGTTTTGCAACGCTTGGAACCCGAAATTGCGTCTCAAGAAAGTTCGAGAATCCGAAGTTGACGGTCCAGCGGTATAACCTCGCAAAGGAAAAGCGCAAGTTTTTTATCAATATATATTTTTTCTAATCTGTCATGTCGACTGAAGAACCTAAAGCGAGTAAATCGAAAGCACCGCCAACTAATTTAACAGACGCGCTCTTGGAAGCGTTAGGCAAGGAGGTGGAAAAAGTTAAGGTGAAAGTACCACCGTTTTGGAGTGAGAAACCTGCGGTATGGTTCGCACAAATAGAGGCTCAGTTTGAGTTAGCTAGAATAACCACGGATTCCACCAAATATTACACCGTTGTCGGAAATTTAGAAACTTCGATTATCGCCGAGCTGGAAGATATAATCAGTAACCCCCCTGCCACCAACAGGTATGAGAAACTTAAACAAGAATTAATCAAACGTTTGTCAGCTTCGCAGGAAAAGAAAGTTCGCCAGCTTTTGGTTCATGAGGAGCTCGGGGACCGCAAGCCTTCCGCTTTTATGCGGCACCTGCTGAGTCTGGCCGGTCCAGGCGTCCCTGAAGATTTCCTGCGCACCATTTGGACGAGCCGACTACCAACCAACTTACAAGCGATTGTGGCATCGCAAGCTGACACGTCGTTGGAGGCAGTGGCGGAACTGGCTGACCGGGTAATGGAGATTGCGCCGGTAAATCCGGTAGCTCAGGTAGCCAGCTCATCGGCATCATCGGATGTTTTCGAGGTAATGCGTAGAGAAATAGCTGCACTAACTCAGAAAGTTAGCGAAATGTCCAGTAAAGTCGATGGCAGTAACCGCAGCCACGGTGGCTATAATGGTAGGCGAAACCGGAGCAATGACAGGAATCGTTTCCGATCCCGTAGCAGGTCTAGAAGCCGCCCCTTTAGAATGGAGAACGACAGCCCCATATGCTGGTACCATTCTAAGTACAGGAACAACGCTGAACATTGCCACCAGCCATGTAATTTTAATTCGCAAGCGGAAAACTCCAAAGCAAGTCGCTAAAGACGGCGAGCGATTGCTGCAGTATTTCCAGCCGTCTATTTGTCACTGATCTCCACTCCAAAAAGAATTTTCTCGTAGATACAGGCTCTGATCTTTGTGTATACCCTCGTAGCTACTTACGCGAGCGTCGAGCGAGAGTCAACTACGACCTTTGCGCAGCGAACAGCACGACCATTGCAACTTATGGTTACCTTCCGCTGCGATTAAACCTTGGACTCCGGAGAGACTTCAGCTGGAAGTTCATCGTTGCGGACGTGTCGAAGCCAATCATTGGGTATGATTTTCTGTCATTTTATAATCTCATGGTCGACTGCCGTAACAACAAACTGATTGATGGGGTTACCAACCTGTCAGTCACCGCAGCAACAGCAACGTCAAGCATACCCAGCATCAAAGCCATGTCCGGATCATCAGAGTACCACGAGCTACTGAAAGAGTTCCCTGATATAACTCGCCCGCCAGGTGCACCTAGACAGGTACGGCATTCCACGGTTCATTATATTAACACTACACCTGGACCGCCGGTGTTCAGCCGACCACGAAGACTTGCACCAGATCGTTTGAAAATAGCAAAAGCTGAATTCGAGGCGATGTTAAAAGAAGGAACTGCTCGCTGCTCTAGCGGACCATGGGCATCACCACTACATCTCGTTCCGAAGAAGGATCAGACCTGGAGACCATGCGGTGATTATCGTGCCCTTAATGCACGGACTGTTCCCGATAGATATCCAGTACGTCACATTGAAGATTTTTCTCAACAGCTGAGCGGACGCACTATCTTCTCTGTCATTGACTTGGTGAAGGCCTACCAGCAGATACCAGTCAACTCGGACGACGTGGAGAAGACTGCGATCACTACGCCTTTTGGCTTATTCGAATGTCCTTTTATGTCGTTTGGGCTCAGAAACGCAGCCCAGACCTTTCAACGGTTTATCGACGGTCTGGTACGTGGATTGGATTTTTGTTTCCCGTACATAGACGATCTTCTAGTAGCTTCTAGGAGTAAAGAGGAGCACGAGGAACACTTGCGAGCTCTATTTTCAAGGCTAAACGAGTATGGCGTGGTCGTTAACGTACAGAAATGCACTTTTGGCCAGCCTCAGGTAACTTTCCTTGGATATTCAGTCTCTGGCGAAGGAGTACGACCGCTTGATGAGAAGGTGCACGCTATCCAGCAGTTCCCACCACCACAGACTGTAAGAGGTTTGCGACGATTTTTGGGAATGCTTAACTTTTATCGCCGTTTCCTGAAAAATGCAGCAGAGCACCAAGCACCTCTCAACGACCTCTTGGTCGGACAAGATATGAAAGGCTCCAAGCCCGTTAATTGGACGCCTCATCTGCTTCAAATTTTTGAACTTTGCAAGAAGTGCCTCTCTGATGCAGTAATGCTAGTCCACCCAGTTCCTGAAGCAAAATTGGCACTAGTTACCGACGCGTCCAACATTTCTCTAGGTGCCGTTCTTCAGCAACGTGTAGAAGATACATGGCAACCTTTGGCTTTCTTCTCTAAAAAGATGAATCCTACGCAACAAAGATATAGCGCTTATGATCGTGAACTTCTTGCAGTATACGAGTCCGTTAAACATTTCAGACATATGCTGGAAGCCCGTCACTTCACAATATTCACCGATCATAAACCACTAATATTTGCTTTTCAGCAGAAGGACCAGAAGGGTTCACCTCGTCAAATTAATCAACTTTATTTTATTTCCCAGTTTACTACAGATGTTGAGCATATCTCAGGGCAAGAAAACCTGGTTGCAGACGCTTTGTCCCGTATAGAGGCTGTCAGTTTGCCGGTGGACATCACAACTCTCGCTGCCTCACAAGAAAACGATCCTGAGCTGCTTTACCTACTCGAGGGTAATTCATCTTTAAAACTGGAGAGAGTACTATGTTCAGAGGTACCTATTTATTGTGACATTTCTATGCCTAAACCTCGACCTTTTGTGACAGCTGCCCATAGACGACAGGTCTACGAAACGATACACAGCCTGAGCCACCCTGGTGCCAAAGCTTCTATCAGACTAGTAAGCGAACGATTTATTTGGCCAGGTCTTAAAAAAGATGTTCGTGTATGGGTCAGAGAATGTATAGCTTGTCAAAAATCTAAAGTAACTAGGCATACTGTAGCTCCAGTTGGCAATTATGGACTGCCAGATGCACGATTTTCTGAGGTTCACATGGACTTAATTGGACCACTCCCTATTTCATCAGGCTACAGATATTGTCTCACAGCGATAGACAGATTTACTAGGTGGCCAGAAGTTATACCTCTTACTGATATTACAGCTGAGTCGGTCACCCAGGCGTTCCTGTTCAACTGGATCTCTCGCTACGGTTGCCCGAAGAAGATCGTCACTGACCAAGGCCGGCAGTTTGAATCCCGTCTTTTCCACGGTCTAGCCAAGATGTGCGGGATTAAACTGGCGAGAACAACGGCCTATCACCCAGCGTGCAATGGCATGATCGAACGCATGCATCGTACCTTGAAGGCAGCTATTATGGCCCATGGCGGTAAGGATTGGATTTCTTCCCTACCTATAGTTCTCTTGGGACTACGAGCTGCCTGGAAAGAGGACTTGCAGTGCTCATCGGCAGAGCTGGTGTTTGGAGAGCAGCTACGAATTCCTGGGGAATTTTTCACCTCATCATCTACGGAGGTTGAGTATCCAGACTTTGTTAGCCACCTTCGCCAGAAGATATCCCAGCTGCGCCCTAGTCCAGCATCTCATCACGGACAGCACAAGGTTTTCGTCCACAAGGATTTATTAACCACTTCTCACGTGTTTCTAAGGCAAGATCTACTTCGTGGATCACTAGAACCACCCTATGCCGGTCCTTATAAAGTAATGTCCAGAAATCCCAAGACGTTAGATATTAAAATTGGGGATAAAACTGTAAAAGTTTCAATCGACAGGGTAAAACCCGCATTTATTAGTCAGAAAGACGATGACACGACGACTACGATGATTCGACAAAATGTTGTCAAACCAATTGTTAATATAAACCCAAATGTCATTCTAAATACTCCAGGTACAGTTAGTAAAAGTACGACTACAAACCCATTGCGTACCACTAGATCCGGTAGGGTAGTAAGACTACCGGTACGATTCGACACTCCGTGTTATTCGTAAGGGGGTCCTGTGGGGTCTCCTACTCATCCCACATAAATCTGCGCACATAATTATTAATTTACAGTTTCTTCTATTACCACAATAAGCGGCTGGGCCGTCGCCCGCCGCGCCGCTCAAGCTAGCTGTATGGCGACGTCACGAGGTACCTTCGTCCCCGCCCCGCGCCGCGCAAGTCGCCGTGCTCCGCGCCGGCACCGCGGCGATCCTCGCCGCTGCTGCCGTCGATCACTCCGCGACCCGCCTCGCTTCAACGCACGCGCGCGCTTACCGCTATTTGCTACCTTGCTCATTTGTCCTTTACATTTCATACTATCTATTTTCTATTCATTCTCTCTGTTTTCTATTCCTTTCATAATTGTAATAAACGCATTCAATGAGCATTTCATAACATCACTGTTTCTTCTATCGTTCCCGCGGCGAGAAGCCAAGACCTACCTAGGTACCCTCTAGGCCTGCTATATGTAGTATACTCGTAACAAATTTTGGTAGAAAAACTAGTACTTACCTAACTAAAATTACTCATGAGCGGTATAGGATTAACGCTGCCATTTTTGATTCGATTCTTTCTTGGCGTGTTTTATACAGTTATATACTATACTACCTCTCCCTACCTACCTACCTATATACCCTTCTGAGTTCTCCCGAAATTCAGACTCTTAAATACTTACCTACCATAACACAAATATGAGTGATGATTTTATTGTCCTAACCATTACCTATTGTTCTTTGTATCTCACCTTCGTTTTTGTGACATAAATACGTTTTTTTATTTAATTTGTCCCATTCATTTATTTATACAAGGTGTTCCAAAAATTGTGTATACAAGGTGTTCCATAACTTGTGTATAGTATAAACTTCAGGGGGCTAAAGTACCCATCAATATGAACAACTTTTTCTAAGGAAGAAATTAGAAAAAGTTGTTCATATTGATGGGTACTTTAGCCCCCTGAAGTTTATATACACAATTTTTGGAACACCTTGTATAGAGTTGCTTTTCTCCCCTCAGAGCCATCTTAGCTGTGGCTCTCCTAGTCACAGTGTCATACAGCCTCGCTGACAACATCAACGACACTACAGACAGCCCTGCTGACGCAGTGTCACCACCAGTTTTGCAACTATCGCTGTCTGGCGCACGAGTTCTTTCACCAGAATTTCAACCTTTCCTCGACAAGAAGTGGCCTTTGAAAGGTAAAGAGCTCGTAAGGGTGGATTTAAGAATAGCAACTTTTTGAGTACAACTTTAACAGCCAAAGTACAACTTAGCCAAGACATATCGTTACGCCAAGTGAAGGAGTGTTTATTCAATAAAATCACAAAATCACTTTTTTAAACTTCAACTAGCTGACTCCTGTATTTAGGCTTGTTTAGCTGTTCCTAGAGTAGGTAACAATAAATTCCAAAACATAAATCCTTTAAATCGTGCATTCTAGACCAACCACCAGCTCCATGGGGCGGCAAGCCACCCTCTCCCGAAGATATAGCTTTGGCCGTGAACAAAGGGCGGGCTGCTGTGATCGAGCTGCAAGAAGAAGAGCGTAGTCGAAGACCACTGGACAGGGCAACTCCAGCGAACAAAGCTCAGAGAGCAGCTGCTACTTCGGAGGAAGTCAAGCCTCTAGCTGACTCTGCTTATGGAGTGGAGGAAGCTACTAGAGCTTTACTGAATGGGTAAGGATCTGTTTCGAGTGAAACTTATTTATGAGATATTTTCGCAGCAACTTGTCAATAAAGGTTTTCCAGCTCCCGAAGCTAGATCTAAATCTAAATCTTGAGCCTGCTCACAATAGTATTTTTTTTAATGATTTATTTAAGAAAGAAAGGAGTGACTAATGGGATGACGGATGTTAGAGCAAAGTGGAGAGAAAAAGCCTTTGTGCCGACCCCACATAAAGTGGGACAAGGGCAGGAAGATGATGATGATGATGATTTATTTTAAAGGCCTTTATAAGTTCAAGCTATTTGGAAAGAGGGGGTGAGGGCCTGATTCTTTCTCTATGCACCGGGGCCCTTGTCCACCTAGCTACGCTACTGCTTCCATATTTTTTTTCGTAGCCTTTCCGTAGACTTCTTTACCAAGTATAGGTAGCTAGGCACCTAGTATTTATAAAACATCTTGATGTTATGTGAAGCCTTTGTCTGCCTATACATTTTTAGGAATTCGTTAATGACTATAGTAAAAATAGATTTCTCAAAACCTACCTAACTAGCTTTATAATTTTTTATACGACATTTAACGCCTATTTCCTGGTATATTATCTTGTTTTTTGATCAGCTCATAAATATTAAGACTACCTACATACAGCCTACAATAAAAATTAGGTAAGTTTTTATTTTTACCTACATAGTTATGAAATTATTTAGAAATAAAACCATGCATCCAAACCAGCACGTGATTTTAATCAAAAACAATAAAAAGAAAGAAGACAATAAATGTATTTAAACAAACTCTTAGCTTACACTATTATTATTCACTAAGCAGTTAAATTACAGGCACATGGATGCTTCGGTTGATAGACGCAGAGCACATTCATATCGTGCGTGATGGTTACCTACCACTTATAGGCCATCTGCTTGTACTGACCATTAGCAAGTACCAAAACAAACCATGCTACTAAAAAAACGTAATAGAAGAAATAAGGAGCCAAGAGTCTACCGTCAGGGCAGTGCAGTAATGAAAATTAAAAACAGGAAATACTTAGTTCAACTGGTGAGAGCACTGGTGGTCTAGTGGTAGCGGCCCCGCCTTCCGATCCCCAGTGAGTTTTTCTGTTCAAAAATTTATGTGCACAATACTAGTACTCTCAAACGGTGAAGGAAAACATCGTGAAGAAACCGGCACTACACTGTTTCGAAATAGACTAGTGACACGACAAGAGAGACTTAGTTCAAACTAAAAAAAACATAATTATGATGAATACAAAATAAACACCAATGCATGTATAAGCCTAGGACAGCATCTATCTGGCCCACCTGATGTTAAGACGAATACAAGAGCTAATGTACCTCTCGCTCGCACGTTTCGACAAAACATGGCCTCGCAAGTCACGCACGACAAGTGCCCATGTGTTCTGCTTGCCTGACAATGCATTCCCTGCGTCCATCAACTTAAAGCAGGTGCCTGTAATTTCACCGGCACCCATCTACACCCTTCAACCGAAACTCAGCAACGCTGCTTGACGGCAGAAATAGGCAATGGTAATTCCCTGGACGAGCCACACCCAAATAGCTCAAAGGTACTACTCATATTTATTAACTAGCAATATTTAATTATTGAACACCATGTTTTTTCTTTCAAGCATCCGATTAAAAGGAGTTCGAGCTGGGTATGTCGCATATGCATGTTGTAAAAATGAAATTGTATTCTATATTATTATTATACTAGCTCTTACCCGCGGCTTCGCTCGCGCACGTTTAGTTTAGAATACTTACAATTATGAGAATGGTTTATTGATATGATTGGCAACATCTTTAATGAAAAAAAAATGTATTTTCTTCCCCATGGAAAAATCTTTAGCCACGTAATTTTGTCAGAAGAAACAGGTACTAACTGACGACTTGAAGTTCCTGCCTCTTCGATTGTTTGTATAAAATATAAAATTTAAAAAAATAAGTCGGGATAAAAAGTATCCTATGTCCATCTTCTGGTTCTAAGCTACCTCCATACCCATTTTCAGCTAAATCGGAGTCATCAGCCGTTCTTGAGTTATAAATAGTGTAACTAACACGACTTTCTTTTATACATATATACCTATAGATATCTAGTCTTTTACTAGTATTCTCTTATCTGTGCCTAGAGTACCTGAGCCAGATATATCTAACAAAATAAATCGTTTTGCCCCGCCGTTCCTACAAAAGGCGGGTTTATCTATCTCTTAAAAACCAGCAGAGCATCGGCACCGTCTCTGATGTTGCAGGTGTCCAAAAGCGACAGTGACCACTTTCCATCAGTTGGCCTATCTGCTCGTCTGCCAGCTATGGCATAAAAAAATATCCTTTCAACGTTTCGGAAAAAAATAATCCCAAAACGATGTTGCTCTCAGGTGTAGCGTGTTATGTGTAGAGTATCTGTGATGCAAAAAATCTAACCAAATAGACCATTTAAAAACTTCGTATCTATCAAAAAACCTCAGTATCGTAAAATCGTCTATGGGGACTTGTACATAAAACTTCTGAACAAAGAGATTCTTAGTAGGGATTCATCCAAAATAACACGCATCTCAATTCTCATTTGGTTTTAGTTGAGCATTCCTTGCACACAAACAATTAGATAGCAAGTGCATTATACAATGGCCACTTATCCCGTCCCAGTAACGGGCTCAATTCATCGAAAGGCCAGTCTTCCGGCCCGGCCATCTAGCTTTAGGTAACTAGGGCCTCTTTTACAGAACCTATCTCAAACTCACTGACTCATGAAGATACTTTTAATTTTTACATTTGCAAAGAAAAAAACGAGCTTTAGCAAACCTTTTAAAATACGAGGTTTTAAAAAACTTTAGAAAACACGGCACTTAGTTAGATAAACGCTTTAAAATTGGAAATTCAGAACGTCAAATGAATTGCTCTCTACGATTAGTTCTGCTTGTATGATTGATTAATGGACCTTAGCCCTCATAGATCATGATCTATGAAACCACATCACGGATATTCGACTGCTTACCGATCTGAAATTAGGCCATGAAACCTAACACGCAGAACCGCGACACCCAACACCGCAGTAGTTTGGCTTCGTACCGCCTGGCTGGCCGCAGACACCCAATAGGTGCCTTTGCCTACCATGATACAATCGATGCTATTAATACCACTTAATAGGACAGTGACCGAAGACTATTCTACTCTGCTAATAATTGGTATATCCAAGACTTTAAATTATTACGAAGTGGAATATTAATAATACCTGCTGTGAGATCTGGTGTGAATAATTGAATAAATTACCTAACCCTTAAAATGTGTCCAACATTTTCAACGTGGACTCTGTTGAATTGTATCTAACAAATTACCTACTTGAAATATTGGGCATGCACTATCTACCAATGTAAATAGCACCTCATAGTATTATGTATATACATATACTCTACTCTTGTCTTCTCAAACACTGTTCAAGCATGAAACAAGACACAAGCATTAATTTTGTGACAGTTTATCAGAGTCGCAACAAAATTTGTAAAAAATATGTCAATGCTTGAGTGCCAGATTATAATCAGTTTGAGCTTTTCGTGTATACAAGTATAGGCTGAGACCGCACTGGTAAAAGAATACGCCGGCAATGTGACGGCGGTGACAATTCCGTCAAAACTTTTATGACATTATGATGCAGCCACCATTACCTGAACACCCCACGTGCGAAGTTCATTTTGTTTCGGCACCTTACCAGTGCAGCCGTGGCTCTATCAGTTGGAAAAGTTTTATAGCGCAATGCAATGTTTCATATTGTCACAGGGAGCTTATCGAAACGGGGTATAATAAGTTGGAATACGAAGGCTTTGGTTTTCTAGACGATAGGCGTCGTCACCCAAGAGTCCTTTTATCATTATTTATCGGCTGGTAGAAACGTTTTGATTGAAATCGAGCCATTGTTATGTTTGAGCATGTAGCACGACCCAATGGAAGTACCAGCTGATAAAAAGTTTATAGTGTAGGGTCTGGCGGGTCTACTCCGAATTAACGCAGGATCGTGTTGACATTTTCAATACCGCTGCGCTGCAACCGACTGTATTTGCGAAGTAGACCAAAGGACCATCAGGCAAAATGTGCTGTTGGCTGATAGCTGATGTCTAGGAAGCCACAGCTGGACTAGTTGACCCGAGCTTACCGTTAACTTGTAATTTCCAGAACGGATCTGTCAGACCGCGACGGCGGCGCAGGCCTAGGTCCCCGCATCAACGGCACGTTCCTCGAGCCTCCGTACTGCACCGACGACCCGCCGCCATGCCTCCCTTCCAAGTACCGCTCGCAGGACGGCACGTGCAACAACCTCGCCAATCCGCATCGCTGGGGAGTCTCCAACACACCTTTCAGAAGAGTGCTGCCTGCTGACTATGCTGATGGTAAGTTAAGCCGAATGGATACCCCGATACTAGCGCCACTACATATTTTATTTTATCATTACGTTATATCGGACCGCGCGTACACGATACCTATCACAAGCTTTTTTTTTAATGTATCTGTAATTGTTTTGTATTTTAATATTTAGGCAGGTACTTGTTTCAAGAGTTAATTCGTATTGGTGGCCACCAAGCTCTCCAAACAAGGTATCTGACTGAGTAACACAAAACAAAATATAACAGATACATTAAAAAAAGCTTGTAATAGGTATCGTCTACGCGCGGTCCGAATTTTTGATAATTCCTTTGTATAACGTAATGTTTAAATAAAATATGTAGTGGCGCTAGTATCGGGGTATCGCCTTAAATAATCATGATAGTTGCCCATTCGAAGAATCATCCGCCTGGTCGAACGACATAGTTGTAAGTGGGAAACAGTAACTAAAGTGGTCGACAAGTCTGTTGCCATCTCTTTTCGTCAACATGAAAGCTACAATGACAAGAACATTATAAAGAGCCCCTATTTAATGAGAGGGAATAAGGGCCAGTGTATGAGGATAGGCACTTGCTTTCGTGGCCTTCAAGAACTTTATGAGAGCGACAGCCACAACTGCATTTCATTCGCAAATCGATTCATCCAATGAAACGTATCCTTGTTATCATCAAGAACATTTGACTATGAGCCTACCTAAATTATTCTGCAAAGAGGAGTTCTTAGGTGGAGCGAAGTGGATTAACCCGAGCCAGTATAGCGATACTGTCGCTAACTGGAGGTCAAATCGAAACACGGTCAAGAAGTAAACGACCGCGGCTCGGTCTACGGCACTGAAGGATCAATGCACAGCTGAAGGACAATAGTGCAATGCCCATCAAATATTTAGTGGTAGAAGGTTTTAGGCATTAAATTACAAAGAAAAAAGACCACCTATCAAAATAAATTCGCTGAGGTGCAAGTAAAGCTTGTAGAGTTAATGTTCCGAGTAAAAAAATCAGTGTTAGTAGTGCGAGGCTAAAAATTTCAATAGTGCCTAAAGTTTTTTGTCCAAGAGATTATCCCGTCACACAATCTCTAAAAAAACATATATTTTGGACATTAGATCCGTCAACACATTGTATTTTTAAGTTTCAAATTATAAAAACGAATGGGAATATTTAAATATTTAATGAATCTAACCTACTCTACCTAGGTTCATCTTTATACTAAATCTCGATGAGATCAGTTTCTAATTACACTCGTCTTTCCTTTGAAATAAAAGATCAAAACAACATAAGCTCCGCCGGCGCTTACGACCAAAGTCGCCGGCGCCGCTTCGAGGGCCAAAGTGTAAGAAAGCACCTAGCAGTTTTTTGATTTCAATAAACCGGTCACTTACTTAGATGACAACCTTTTCATAAATGTTGAAAGAAACATTAAAACAATTGTACCTAATTGCTTGTAAGTGTAAAAGCATAGTTATTTTAAATCATCGTTATCATTAGCGATACGCACTGTTCTTAGCCTCCTCTTTGAGTCACTAATAGAGTTTATTTCGAAACATTAAACTTGGCATTTGCAAGGCTAAAAATAACGACATTTATGGCCAAAAAACTCTGCATCGATATCATTAGTAATCCATTATAATTTATAAATGCAATTAGTGTCCGTCTATTTGATACTTTTTCCCAGATTAATCATAGAGCCGATCCCAGAGATTAGAGCTTGCATTCTGAAGATGGATACATCACAAGAGTTAGATTTCCCATAAACTACAAACTACGAAGGACATCGTCGCTTGCAATCATAATTTACCGAAACATTTTTGCAAGATTATAGTTTCATTTTGAAAGGCATAGCCATAGACAAGTTCATGGCGGAGTTATTCTAGTATTTATTTTTTATTTAGGTATTACTTCTGAAATTGTCCCCAAGTCTCTAATTAATGCACTTCAGTATTTTAACGTCGTCATAAGTGCCTGCACGTCCAGCTAAACCTTACAAGTTGGAGATTTGCTTTCCAGTCCCGATAAAGTAAAGTTAGGAATAGCAGGATCTGATGGATTGTGGTTGTTCTTGAACTCTCCGTTCCGACCAACGACCGAAAAGGACGTTAAATGTCATGGGGGCTAATGACGCTTATTTTGAAAAATAAGGCCAAAACAACCACCTCACATGCTAGTAGGCAGGTAGGTATTTCTGGAGATCCTCGAAAGTCAATGCGTTAAATTTATTTTGTACGTCATTAATCTATTGAACGGTAACTAACTACCTACCAAAACTATAATTTTGAAAGTTAAAAACGTTAAAAAAAATTAAAATTGGGTTGGCTAAATTTTTTTTGCTGATTTCAGAAGTTATTCAGTCTGCGTCCGATATGCACTTGGACATTTTTTGTTTTTATAAAGATCCACTATCGGGGTTTATTGAACCAATGAGCGAGATAAATAAAGACGTAGATACACATAACGTGCATTAGACCTACCGGTAAAATTCAGGTCAGTGCACCAAAGACGAACGGTGCATTCATTCAAATCCCTAGGATCACTTTGAAACTTTTATGAACAAAGTGAATCCAGGCGCTTGTTCCACGCGACCAAACGTAGAAGAATATATTTCAAAATTTTATTTTCAAAAAATCATAATAACTAATTTAGAGTGTAGCAATCCGCAAGCGTGTAGACGCGCCCATCGCGGAACAGGCAGAAACTTACCACTTGCGTCTTGGATCTCTATCGTTTTTTGTTCGTAGCATTAATTTTGAATGGTTTACCTACATAGACAGACATGGGTCTCTGTTTCCTCCAGGGATCAGCTCGCCTCGCGGCAGCATCGCTGGGTCGGCGCTGCCGTCGGCGCGTGACGTCAGCGTGACGGTGCACCGGCCGAGCTACGCGCACGACTCCGCCTTCACGGTGATGCTCGCCGTCTGGGGACAGTTCTTGGACCACGACATCACCGCCACCGCCCTTAGTAAAGGTAAGCTGGAAGAGTTCATCCCTTGTAGCTTAGTTGGTCCTTCCTGATCAACTTCATGAGTAAGAATTCGGACGGGAGATCGCTAGTGGCACTCTCATCACTTGTGTGATGACACCGTTGGTTGACCATGGCCCGTGTTATGAGTAGGAAAATCTGTTGCGTTGACCATTTCCAGGGACCGATCTGGGTACAACAGGGAATCCTAGTATTAAATTAGGAGTATGTTACGATCTAGAATCCTCCATAGACTTAGTAGACGTAGTAAAAACTCTTTTAAGTTTTCATTATTCACCGATTTACTGATACCTAAATAAATGAACAACCCTGGGTTTATATTAAGTTTAATGTTCCAGGTCACAACAGTACTGCCCTTGCCTGCTGTGACCTCAGCCAGCCACCTCACCCGGAGTGCTTCCCAGTAGAACTGGACATAGAGGATCCCTTCTACCAGGACTACAACCTCACTTGCATGGAGTTCGTGAGATCCGCCCCAGCACCCACCTGCCATTTTGGTAAGTCATCAGCATTGGAAGCGGCTTGCTGGTAGATGGACAAAAGATCTTAGAATATTTACCTAGCTTTGGGAGTTCCATAGCTTGTTACTGTGGCCATCAAGAACCAGAAAACCCCAGGAAACGGACAATCTTTCGTCAATTTAGGCAAAGAGATGAAACGCCAACTTTCCACTGTCTGGTCTCTTCTGTTTTTTAGACGTCGAATAAAAGGATCCGATAGTTTTCCATAAACATGAACTTACCTACTAGGTTCGTAGGTTCTTTTACTTACTATATCTAGTAATGAAAGCCCTATTCAAGCATCATTCAACAGAATATTGCCAGTTCAGAATTGAAGGATTATCTTTCACCAGCTAATAGCTCTTTCTTTCCAGGTCCTCGCGAGCAGTTAAACCAAGCAACCGCCTACATAGACGGTTCCACCATCTATGGCTTCAACCTCCGTCGCGCCGGCCGACTGCGTCTCGCAGCCGACGGAGCACTGAAGATGCTCAAAGTTGGCTCAAGACAACTGCTCCCACCGTCCACCGATCCCAATGACGGCTGCAATACGGTGGAGATGAATGCTAAAGGTCGATACTGCTTTGAAACCGGTGAGTCGCTCCTTCATATCTGTTCTTGGGAGAACTGAAAACTGACTCTTGTTCTTCCTGGGCCAAAGTTAACGTATAACCAGGAGACGGAGCTTCACTTTACTGTAGAATTTAATTAAGATCAATAAACATTATTTATTTTCCGGTTCAGAAGTAGCGACAGAGGAATCCATTTGGGGCACATTTAAACAGTGCGTTGTTCTAGCGAAACTACATCTTAATTTAGGATAAAATTCCAGACGTCCGCAATGTATCGGTACATTTTTGGAACATTCAAATTCATTCGGACAAAGATTTCAGAAACATCCCAACCAAAGTCTCCGTAAGATTATTCCATTATAGGCATTGAATCGTTACCGTCTATCGAATGCTGCATATAGATCCTCCCTACTTCCGCAAAGATCCCCAATCGATGCGACACAAACAAACGCTAGCAGCATATAGATCCTCCCCACTTCCGCAAACATCCCCGAACGATACGCAACAAAAGCATACAAATCCAGCGTCCGTACCTCCTTTAGGCGACGACCGCGCCAACGAGAACCTGCACCTCACGACCATGCACTTGCTGTGGGCGCGCCAGCACAACCGCGTGGCGGGCGTGCTGCGCGCGCTCAACGCGCACTGGGGGGACGAGACCGTCTACCAGGAGGCGCGCCGCGTGCTCGGCGCGCAGATGCAGCACATCACCTACAAGGAACTGCTGCCTGCTATCCTCGGTGAGAGTGAACCAAACTTTTTAGTACACCCCACCCCACTGCGTCGGTCGTCTACTGTTATTTCATCCGGAGTTTACCGGCTACTTCCCCAGGACGTTGTGTTTTTTTTATACAACTAGCTGATGGAACAAGCAGGTGGGCCATCACCTATAACAAAGCATTGCCACGCAAGTCACGCACGATAGAAACGTGCCGTACGCTGCGCTGCCCTGCGTCCATCAACTTGAGGCATACAGATGTTAAGCCTCATGTGCCTGTAATTACACCGGCAACCACACTCTTCAAACCGAAACACAGCGTTGCTGCTTGGCGGCAGAAAAAGGCGTGGTGGTAGTACTTCCCAAGAGCCCTTCTACTCTTCTGTCTGATTCTCGCCTGGACAGAATTAGAGCGGACGGAATACCTACCAGGAGGAACATCGAGCGGTCGGAACACTGATTTTAGAACAGTTTCTCCTTGCTACCTACTAGATCAGACCGCTTACGCACAATTCGCACAAAACTTTGGCTAGAGTTATTACTGGCAAGTCACATTACTGCAAAGCCGAGCTGGGACGCAGGTTGCAGGACGCAGTTTTAGTTATTTCGATAACAACATTGAACTGGCTCATTCTTCAGGTGCTGACGTGATGTGGACGCTGAATCTCACTCTGCTGGAAGAGGGGCACTCCGATAAGTACGACCCGACAGTCAACCCATCCATTGCCAACCATTTCGCGTCTGCTGTTTTTAGATTCGCACACACCCTTCTACCGGTACGTAAGACTTAAGAGTAGTGATGTATGACAACAGATGAACTGTCGATATTGTATATGAAGCACATTAAAGCTAGGCTGGAAGATGATTAAATAAAATCCACGGAGGTCTTTCTCCAGCAGTTCTTTATCAGGTTGATGACGATACATTCCACAGGTCAGTAGCAAACCTAATACATAAGATTGAGTACTGAGTGTGCCGTAATAAAGGGGTGGTAAGCTAATTTAAAATGGTGCAAAGATCCCATTAAGAAGATAGATGTTATTCTGCATTCATAGATTTTATTTGTATAGCGACCATCTTTCCGCAGTCTCATTTCCACTCAGAATTATAATATAGCAATAACAATTCCATTGTTTCACATTCCAGGGTCTGATCCACAGTGCAGCCTCCCAGAACGGAACCGTCAACTACGTCCACCTCCACCAGATGCTATTTAACCCTTACACGTTGTACACCAACGATGGATCTAAGAACTCTATACAGTCGGCCATGGACACTTTGGTTCATGCTGTAGATCCTCATGTTACAACTGAGGTAAGCTACTGGTTATAGACACGAATAAGAACTGAGAATCGGCAACGGTTGGCATACGATGCTATTAGATGGTTGCAAGGTCGTTGGTTCAAATCCAGTCTTGCACCTATGGCTTGGAAACATTTAGCAATTCACATGTGTGATTAAGAGCAATATCAGTGCTCTTAATCGGTGAAAGAAAACATCGTGTAAGAAACCAGGAAACCAGTTAGTATTCTAGCAGCGGGGATGGGCTTGCAACCTATCACGTATGGGATACCAACTACTGCAAAATGTGTGTGTATTGTACCAAATGTAATATTTGGACGTACCTCTGACATCCTCAAGGTATCTTGAGCTGGTGTATACCTGGCACTAAAAGTAACAGTTCCACGCGACCAAGCTTTGAAGGAGTTATCTTCAACCGGAACAACCACTCATGCTGCAAATTGCTTGGTCGTTTCGTTACAGACGGGCCCTCGTGTATGGTTCGTACTAATCTGTATCGGGAACCCCGTATACACGCACCCAAATTCACAACTAGCATTGTACTGACACACACAGACCAGTTTTTTTTATCGTAATGGTACTCCGAATTGCTTCGTATCTGATATTTTAGTGTGTTGTGTCACAAATATTACTTTGACAGGGTAAGGTAGGTACCCTGTACCCTGTCAAAGTAATCTTTGTGATGTATAGTGGCTTTAAGTTACTTTCAAATTTATACAAGTACCTATCTAGGTATCTTAATAAACTGGTCTGGCATGTTATCTCTTCCAGCTAAGCAACCACATGTTCGAGAACCCCATAATTGGCAACATCACGTCTCCGACCAGTAAAGCGGGTCCCTGCGGGCTCGACCTGGTGTCTCTGAACATCCAGCGCGGCCGCGACCACGGGCTGCCTTCCTACCCAAACTGGAGGCGGCATTGTGGCCTATCGGTGCCGAACAACTTTTCCGACCTGGCTGCCATTTTAGATGCCTCGTCGTACAGCAGAATCTGCACGATTTTTGAGTAAGTCTATTTTATGTACCTACAGATGTGGTCGAGACGATGAGACAGTAGAAATGTTCTGTGCGATATAAATACTTTATTTTATATGGAAGTCAGGAACATTGTGGTATAGTATAGGAGAACTTTATACCTACCTACTACTAGCTGATGGTACAAGCAGAAGGCCCCCCTGATGTATGGTGGTAGGTAACCATCACCTATAACAAAGCATTGCCTCGTAAGTCACGCACGATAGGAACTTGCCCTACGATGCACTGCCCTGCATCCATCAACTTGAAGCATACAGATGTTAAACCTCATCTGCCTGTAATTACACCGGCAACCACACTCTTCAAACCGAAACACAGCAACGCTGCTTGGCGGCAGAAAAAGACGTGGTGGTAGTAAGTACTTCCCCGAACGAGTCCTTCACATGGAGCTCTAAAATTAAATTCAGCAAATATATTTAAAAGCACCCTATTCATCGTCTTATATTATTGTCTTCTATTCCAGGAGTGTGGACGACATAGACCTGTACACAGGAGCTCTCGCCGAGGATCCGAAGGGCCGACTGTTGGGCCCAACTCTCACCTGCCTGATCTCCGACCAGTTCCTGAGGCTTAAGCTCGGAGACCGCTTCTGGTACGAGACCAATGATGAAACTGTTGGATTCACTATCGGTAAGACCTCTGTTCTCTTTTCTCTGCTCAAGTTTACCTACAGCTAAATTCACTTCCAATGTTTACCTACAGTTGAATTTTCTGAGTTTTCTCTACATGACGAGACGGCGAGTCTTGCTTGGAAACGTTTGACATGAATCACATGAACAACAAACATGCAATTTATCAGACATCAGATACGTGACGTCATCTCTCCCAATGACGATGGTTAAATATTTACCTACCTAGTAGAATCTCGTTGCTCGTAGCATGGCCCTTTGAGCCCAATTCTACTAGGAGACTTTACATTGCAATCAGTGTTCAAAAGCGAACACATCTAAAAAATGCTCATGCGCCAAAAAAATTGTTGTGTTGAAATAAAAATTGCTTGAAAAGTTAGTAGAATTGGCCTCGGTTACTTACGTACTACGGCATTAATTTACAAGAGCTCTCTCTAAGCATTCAGACATAAGATCGCGGATTGTCGGTGGATGGAGAAGGTTCATAATCTTCCTGGAAATAGGTAGGTATAGGAAAGACCTATGTCCAGTAGGTAGTGAATTTTTATCTCTAAGCTAACTTAATAACTTCACAGAGCAACTAACAGAGATCCGTAAGACATCTCTAGCCGGGATCATCTGCGCCAACGAAGCTCTGCTCGATCAGGCCCAACCGAGGGTGATGGAAGCGGTCTCACCCACCAACCCTCTCGTCGACTGCATGGAGCTGCCCCAACCTGAATTCACCCCCTGGGCTGAGCCGACCCCTACCAGTGAAGCTTACCCGATGAATCCATCCCGTGGAAAATCTGACAAACACCGTAAACCTAAGAAACCTGGGAAGGGAAAGAAAACGTAAGGAAACAATACAAAACGTGCTAAGTAGGATTAGGTTTTTATGTTAATGAATAATCTGTGGCATAATAAATATGATTTTATATTGTATTGTAATAAAATAAGTTACCTCGCTTCATTATACTTTGACAAGTAGGTACTGAGTTTATACAAAACACTCGCATGTAGGTATTTTAGTAATATGTAAGTGCTTCGGAATAACTAAGTAACTATTTTATCAAGTCATCGAGCTAGACTTGCTGTATCTAATGAACCTACCTATTTGGTTTAATAAAACATGGACAGTGGACCACCACGGTGGTAGGTTAGATTTATAAGTTGTTAATTAATATTTTTAAGCTTAGCTAAGTAGCATCTAGGACTTGTTTGCTGTTATTTTTTTAAAAGGCGCTGTGCAAGCAATGCTTGTTAAATGTTTAATCATAAGTTATGGAACCCCTTATATCAGAGATAAGTCATTTGTTACTTTATATCGTATTTATTGTATGTATTTATGAAAGAATAAAGTATTTTTGTAAGTATTCTATCAGCTATCTGGTTTGCCTAGTTTGGGGCTGTGTGAATATTTCCAAAAATATTTATTTATTTTTGTTTATTCAGTATAGTTTCAAGACTGTACCATATTTTTTTATCCTGTGCCTGTTAACCAGTACCTAATGCAAATACCCACCTGAATTATGAGTATCATATACATAATTATTATGAACTTACAGGACATCTAGGTATAGTGTCATCATCATTACAGGACATAATCTAGGATACTTGTTATTGAGAATATGAATAAAATAAATGACACGTTAATGAATAGTAGTGAGGGAAGAATATTAAATCACATTTTAAGTTTTAAGCATTTGTTTCATTTCCTTCAGAGGTTGTGATCAGGGGCCTTATGCTCACTTCGAGCAAGATTATCTCACGATGGAGATGACGTCATATCTCGTTCAATAACTCGTTGACGTTGCGTCTCGCATGAACTTTGTATGAGAAAATTGGGGAGTGAGATAGTGAGAATGGCTTCGATCAACAAGGTTGATTGTTGATCGAAGGAGAATGGGGATAAATAGTTATCGAACGAGATATGACGTCATCTCTACAGTGAGATAATCACGCTCGAAGTGAGCATAAGGCCCCTGAACTCCAAAACTGCATCTTACAGTCAAAAGGTAATTAGAGAAATAGAAATACACATTTATATTACAAGGTGTTCCAATACTTGTGTTTAAAAACCTTCGGGGTAAATAACTTATTATTGATGGGTAGGTAGGTACTTTAGCCCCCCGAAGTTGGAACATCTTGTATACTACCTATACACACATGATCCAGTAAGTAATTCAATTGAGTCACAAATATCACTTTGAATAAATTGGTCAGTTCCACGCGGGCAAGCTTAATAGAACTTTACTGTCATAAAACTTACGACTTGGTTCCTACCGTTCTTTTGTATGATCCTTGTCGTACCTTAGGTAGGTACGACAAGAATCATACAAACCTCGGCCCCTCGGCCTACCATCCGTCTGGGATGCCCCGACTTGTCCTACTTTAGAGGGCGCCTCTGGAGGCGTCCCGAAGGGGTTTTTTTTATTTTTTATTATTACGCACCTAGACGATTGATATGTTAAGCACCTACCTACCGACAGAAAGTTGTTGCTTATGTAATGATTTCTCGAATTTTATAATTCATTTTGTAAATATTAAGCTTGTTTTTTTAGATTAAAATTGAAGTAGTATAATTAATTTTATATCTTCCTGTCTTTTAGTCAGTCAATTGACCGCCAAGTCGTAGCTTTGGTCGGTAAGGTTGGTAGGATTGTTAACGTTGGTAGGTTGCCGAACTGTAAAAAGTGGGAAAGGAGAAGATTGGAAAAAATATGGCATTCTGGAAAGAGACTTGGTGGAGTAAACTTGACTGGCTAACATACTGTCATTTGTAACAAGTGCGAAGAATAAAAGTGAAATTGTTTTACCTGTGTTCTACGAATAAATAAGAGGTGTTAAAGTGTTCATCTGCTTCAGTCTATTTCATCTCAGAAGTTGGATTGAACCAAGGTATGTAAGATGTTACCTATTCTGCCCACATGATATTATTTTATTGCCGCTTGGAAGATTGGTACAATATTTTATTCCATTTAAGTATAATGGAGATACAGATTTCACTAGCATGTATCGGTCGGGATTGACCCGAGACTATCCGAGCGTGCTAGTTTTGTTCAGTTGAAAGCATAGGTACTTAGCGGCTTTATTTCTACTGAATCTTTGTTGGCGTGGTCCAGTCGGGATTGCCCCGAGACTATCTGGCCATGCTAGCACTATTCAGTTTATGGAGCTGTTGGTACTTGTGCCTACCCATTAAACATAAAATTTACAAAGTCTGGATAGATTTTCTAGAAAAAGCTGATAGAAATCGACAAAGAATACCAATCTACTAAACGTGCAAGTGACTGTGTGTGATCATGAGTTGCTTTTCTGTACCATATCTATGAAAATATTTTTTGTTAATACCGTCACAAAAGTTTTTGTCATAACAATTTTTGCTAAAATTATATTTTTTAACAATGTGGAGTCTAACGAATACTAGGAATAAAATTCATGCTGTTTCACTCGAAGTATTAAGTTTGAAACTTATTGATGTCTTTCATCAAATTTTTACCGCAGTTACTTGATAAAATTATTACTGGTGAAACTTTTTGCCACCATGGCATGTTGCTAATTGAAAGAATATTTTACGATAAAAAGTCTACCTACATAAAAAAAATATATTTAAATATAGTGATGTAGAGAACCAAGTGAGTTTTGGAGGTTATATAAGCCATAACAATAAGTAGGGTATGCTGTGATGAACCAAGTGAGTTCAGGGGGCTATGTATGCCATAACAATAAGTAGGGTATGCTGTGATGGACCAAGTGAGTTCAGGGGGCTATGTATGCCATAACATTTTTTTTTATAAGCAAGGTATGCTGTGATGGACCAAGTGAGTTCAGGGGGCTATGTATGCCATAAAATTTATTTAGATAATGCTAACAATTTTGCTACGTACACAATGCACTGATATTTGCCAAATAATTACCTACTTGGTAACTGTAGCTGTGATTAAAATTTATTTCATCCACATTATGATATTTTTATTTCGAGTCAAAGGTTATTAAATTCGACTTATTGCCCCGAGACTATCTGGCCGTACCAGCACTATTCGTTTTTTTTAAAATTGTCAGGGCCTATACTATTACCCATGAACATTCAAGTTGAATACATATCATGCAAATTTTTCTAGAATAAAGTAGGTGAAATCTTACAAATTTTAATATTATCCGATAATTTTAACATTGAAGGGTAGGTTATTTTATTTTTTTCTTATTTTATATTCGCATTTTGAATTGTTCCTCACACGAACTGGTCTGTACTGAACAGAGACTATCCGGTAGTGTTAGCACCTTTCAATTCGTGGATTACCTACCTATCATTTATATATTTTTATTCCATTTCACATTACTGCTACTATCAATATTCCAATAGCAATAAAAATGGTCTTACCTATATCAAGCAGAAATTAACTATACTATTGTTGTCACCTGATAAACTGTCTTAAAATTATAAATATCGATGATCAAGCCTACCCTCTGATGCGAGACTCTGAAGCAAAGTGTACTAAATTAAATATCTAGAGGTATAAAGTAAAAATTTATAGATATATTTATAGGTAGGTAGTAGGTACATGCTATGTATGCAGGTATAGGCTATGTATGCCAGAGTTTAGCCATGTGCGCTATTAGCAGGCTATGTATGCCAGAGCTTAGCCAGGTGCGCTATTAGTGAATTTCTTAGAGAAAAATGGGGTATGTATACCTGTAAGTTCAAAACTAACAAAATAATTAGTACAATTGTGCAAAAATATATATATATATAAGCATTTAAGCACTGGACCTGTAAGTGGCTAAGTACGTCGCAAAATTACATGAACAGCTGTTATGCTAAGCCAAGTAAACCATATGAAAAATTAAAAAAATAAATAAAACATGAATATAAATAAAATAAAAAAAAGTTAGAAACTAAGAAATAAGTTTTATCTGGTGAATATGATAACTACAGTATTTTTTTCTCTTTCTATGAACTCCGACGGTGCGATGACTCCTGAGGAGGATCCTCCTGTTACACACACTCATTCTAAACGAAAGCGAAAGTCTTCGAAGACATCTGCAGGAGATTTGGCGTCAACTTCAAACAACAGTTTAGCGCTTGGACGAAGTATCATACTGGACGGAGCCTTTCGGTTTTTGGCGTGTCCGTTTTTTTTGTTAGTGTGCAGTTGTCGATATTGTATTCGTGTGAGTTACTAGAGAAGGGACTACATTGACTAACCTATCGATAGAATAAGAGATGGATGAAAAAGGCGTTTTAATTGGAAATCAACTTTTTAATTTTAACTGGTTGCTGACTTTTATTGCGACAACCCAAAACCAATATAGATACTGGAACACTATTATCGTCAATATTATTTCCCATGTTGACCTGGCCGTGATAGCGATGTCCATCCCACTCGATACTTTCTTAGGGCCATTTCGTCCATGCATAGGAAAATTTTGTGGACTCCTAGTTTTCACGCCTAACATCTTTTATCCACACCCATCTTCATTCTGGGCATTTCGGGAACCTAAAAAAAATAATAATGTAAAATTTAACGAAATTTGAGCCGGCGCGAGACGCCTAGAAGGTGTGAAATATAAAGCTAAATTAATCTGTGTATGTACATCTGTTTTGAGCATACCTTTTACGTACTGGAGAGGGATTCATTCAATAAAACAAATCTCTTGAACTAGGTAGCTATATTTTCATAACACAGGCTTCGCCTGATACAAAACCCAAAACGCATCGATAGCGCGTTCTAGGATCGGACACTTTTACTAGCGCCCTCTAGTTCGATAATCGAACTAATTAATCTTAAGCTTAAACATTCCGCCCACGAAGGACATTATGTGAAATGTCCTTAAAAGAAATGATTACAATTAGGTTCCTGGTGGGTCAGAACTTAATGCTACATTTTTAATTTTACATATTTTAAACAACTCTTAAACTTAACCACTTTCGAACTTTATTTTAATATATTTAAAACACTTTAATTTTAACTTAAATCTGAACTTCTACACTTTATGAACTTATACATTCTATGAACTTATACACTCTATAAACTTATACATTTTATGAACTTATACATTTTAGGAACTTCTATTTATTATTATAGACTAACACCCTTCCACTATAACTTATAACATTACTAATTTAAGAACTAACTGGCAACACACATAACTTTGAGGTTGGCCGTTTGATAACATTTTTACTGGTCTTTAAAGTGACCACACGTGTTACGTTGTCTTGACCTGGATGCTTTTGCACTACCCGACCCATCAACCACCGACCTGGCGGCAGGTCGTCTTCTTTGACAAGAACGAGGTCTCCTACATTTGGTTCAGGTATTTTTACGGACCATTTATAGCGATGTAGAAGATTACTTAGATAGTCTTGAGACCATCTACTCCAAAAATTCTGCAATGATTTTTGTAGGCTGTGCCACCTTGACAATAAGCTAACACCTGAACTCATAAAACTACGATCTGAAACAGCGACAAGTGGTTCACCTATCAGGAAATGGCCTGGTGTTAAAGGATATGGATCATTTGGATCACTATTGACTATGGCTATGGGACGAGAATTCAAGCAAGCCTCTATTTGACTGAGCAGCGTGCTCATCTCTTCAAATGTAAGTGTAGAGTCGCCAATCACACGTTTCAAATGGTATTTTGTGGATTTCACCCCAGCCTCCCATAAGCCACCGAAATTTGGTGCGCGTGGCGGAATGAAATGCCATTGTGTGCCATGCGTCTCACAATATTCAGCAGCAGCTTCTTGAATCTTCGCAAGTTCTGTCAATTCCTTGGATGCACCTACAAATGTGGTACCATTGTCGCTCCATATATCGGAACAGTGTCCACGACGAGACACGAATCGTCGGAATGCGGCTATAAATGCTTCAGAGCTCATGTCGCTCACTAGCTCTAAATGTATGGCTCTAGTGGCCATACAAATGAATAAACAAATATAACCCTTATATGATTTGTTTCCGCGTCCTTTAGTTGTCCTAATTTGTATTGGGCCAGCATAATCTACCCCGCTGTGGTGGAATGCTCTCGCAGGTGTGCATCGAACTGAAGGGAGTGAACCCATGAACTGAGTCTTGACTGCAGCGGTTTGACGTAAACATATAACACACTTGCGGATGTGCTGCTTGACAAGACTTTTCACACCGATAATCCAGTAAGCTGTTCGTATGAAATTCATCATTAACTGAACTCCTCCATGCAGCGTGGCCTTGTGAGCATCATCTACCACTAGCTTCGCTAAGTGCGAGTGGTGAGGCAGTATCACTGGATGCTTGGTTTGTTCTGGCAAATTTGAATTGTGGAGCCTTCCGCCCACTCTGAGAATTCCCTTCTCATCAAGGTAAGGACTTAATGATTTTAAATTACTGTTCTTTGATATAACCTGTTCTTTGGCTTTTAAATCTTTAATTTCTTCTGTGTACTCTTCTGCTTGTGTCCTTTGGACGCAACATTCCCATGCTTCTACTATTTCTGCTTTCTTTATATATCCTTTATTTTTATTTAAAAATCGTCTACAATAAGATATTACTCGCAACATTCGTTGCAAAGATGAGAATCTTTCGAGAACTGTTGTTGGTGGAACTGAAACTACGTGAACCTTAATCTTTTCTTCTAAATTGATATTTAGATCCCTTTCTCTCTTGTACTGTATAATTTGATCACGCAGGAACTGAGGCCCATACAGCCATATATCCATTTCAGCCAACAAAGATGGAGGTACTCCTCTAGAAGCACAATCAGCTGGATTGTGCTCAGATACAACATGATTCCATTGTGAAGAATCCAGCGTGGTTAAAATATCAGACACTCGGTTCGCGACGAATGTTTTCCATCTACTAGGGTGACTGTTAAGCCAGGCTAGTACGATGGTGGAATCTGTCCATGCTTTGATTTTCTCTTTACTTATGCTTAGAACTTCCATTGCTTCTTGAATGAGTTTAGTTAGCAACACCGCTCCACATAACTCTAACCTTGGTATGCTTACTTGTTTAATAGGAGCTACGCGAGTCTTTGCTACCAACAATGAGGTGTGAACTTCTCCAGATGGTCTAAGTACCCGAAGATAGATGACGGCTGCATATGCCAATTCGGAGGCGTCACAAAATCCATGCAGCTCAACATCAGTATCATCGGATTGCGTTCCTAGCCATCGCGGTATTCGTACTGCAGTAAGTTGTGGCAGTTCTTGACGGTAAGTATCCCATTCATTCAATAGATCTGTCGGTACTGCTTCATCCCAACCTATACCTGTAAGCCATAACTTTTGTATAAGCATCTTAGCTATTATCACTGTAGGAGCTATCCATCCTAACGGATCGAACAACCGTGCTATATCTGATATTATAATTCTTTTTGTTACAGGTCCGGAGGTCGTCGTGGGAAGCTGCACTGAATATCGGAAGTGATCTTCGTTGCGATTCCAGGTAAGTCCTAGTATTTTTATTGTTGTATCTAATTTAAACTCTACTTCTCTGTTCTCTTGTTCTATTTTGTCCTTTCTTTTTTCATTCTGATCTTTGTTCTCGTATTCATTTATTTGTTCTAATAGTTCTTGCTTATTACTATTCCATTTTTGTAGTTTAAACCCTCCGCCTTCTAATAACTTCACCATCTGTTTATACAGTTCTACACCTTCTTCAACGTTGGAGCATCCAGACATGAGATCATCAATATAGAAACGATTTAGTACGTTTTCTGCCGCTAGAGGGAGCTCTTTTCCATCATCATACGCTAGCTGCTGCATAGCTCTCACCGCAAGGTATGGGGCAGGAGATGTACCAAACGTCACAGTTTTTAACTCATAATCTTTTATTTCAGCGTCTGGACTGTCTCGCCATACTATTCTCTGGTGCACAGCATCTTTATCTGCTACTCTAACTTGGCGATACATTTTAACAATATCTGCCACGACTGCAATGCTATGTACTCTCCAACGAAGAATAATATGTCGCAGGTCTGCTTGTAAGGTTGGTCCCACCATAAGAGTATCGTTCAGAGAGACACCTTTCTCATTGGGACTGGAGGCGTTAAAAACTACTCGAACTTTTGTGGTCGTCTTGTCGTCTCGCACGACAGCATGATGCGGTAAGTAGACAGCTTCTTCAATTTTCTTGTCGTTCTCTTCTACTAATCTCATATGATCTAAACGTAAGTACTCATTTATAACTTCTGTATATTGCTCTTTCAATGTGTTGTTCTTTGCTAATCTTTTTTCTAATGACTTTAATCTGTTCACAGCTATGTTCCTGGAGTTGCCGTTCCTGCAGAGTGGATCTTCATCTCGAAAGGGTAAGTTAACTACATATCTTCCGTTTTCAGTTCTCGTTGTGGTCTGCGTAAAAAATGCTTCACATTTTTGTTCTTCTTCAGTTAACATAGGTTTGCTCGGCAACTGTTCTTCGATCTCCCAAAACTTCTTCAGTAGTTCATTTTCACTGCATTGTACATGGAACGCAAATGTAACATTTGTTGTATTATTTTCAGGATACATTGGTTGGACTACAGCTCCTGACAAGATCCAACCCAATGAGGTACTCTGAGCTACAAGTGTTCCAGTTGGACTCTTCTTCATGCCTTCATTAATAATGCAACCATAGACATATGCACCCAACAGCATATCTATTCTCTGCGGCGAGTTGTACTGCGGATCTGCTAAGTTCAAATTCTCTAATTCGAGCCAATTCAGGGTTTCAATCTTCCGCTCCGGCAGGTAGGAGGTAATACTTTTTAAAACGTATGCCTTGATCTTCATTTGGAACTGTGGATCGGTACGTGATCGAATCGTTGTATGTACTATGTAATTGGCTTTTATCTTAATGTGCTCGTTTCCTAATCCTGATATTTTTCCATCCACAGGAACTTTCTTCAACCGCAACAGCTGAGCTGTATCTTCAGTGATAAAGCACGCTTGCGATCCCTGATCTAATAGTGCTCGCACCGTCTGGTATTCACCAGATTTCGCTTCGGCTTTTATTAGAGCAGTGGCTAATAAAACCTGCTTGTTAATGGCTACTTGACCGGTCGAGAGGCATGACACTATTGGAGATGGATAAACTTCTTTTTCAACGGTGACATTTGGAGCAACTTCCTTCTTAGTATTCGAATCTAACGAAATGTGCAACAATGTATGGTGTCGTCTATGGCAAATACGACATGTAGTTGGCTTTCTGCATTTGTAAACGTTATGATTGCCGCCCAGACAGTTAAAACACATTTTATTTTTTGCTACAAACTCTCTTCGGCTATTTGTATCTTGGTCTGTGAATTTTTTGCAAAATGTTAGTTTGTGATTATCAGAACAAAACTCACAAGGCATTGCACTGGCAGAACTTGACGTATTCTCTGACGTAGCTACAAATGATTTAGGTGCGGATTGATAACTCGAACCACCTGCCCGCTGCACAGGAACCTTTTTCGATGGTTCTATAAATTCAAGTGCGCGAAACCTACTCTCAATAAATGCTTGCAACTGTGAAAATGTTGGTAAATCGTTCTTATCTTTATCGGGACTTGACACAGCCAACTCCCATTGCTTTCGAGTTTCAGGATCTAATTTCTGGCAAATTACATGAATAACTATGATGTCCCACGTGCTAACGTCGACGCCAAGACAACGTAACGCGCTCAGGCAATCTGTACTGGTATCAAGCAAGTTCTTTAAGGCCGATGCAGATTCCACACTTATTGCTCGTTGCTGGAACAACTTATTTAGAATAGAATTTGATAGAAACCTTTTATTGTTATAACGGTTATGTAAGAGTTCCCAGCAACGTTCATAATTACAGTCTGTGATCGGTGTATGACGTATCAACTGCTCAGCCTCACCAGTAAGATGCGCTTTCAAATAATGAATTTTCTGGACGTTATCTAGCGAAGTATTTTTATGAACTAAAGAAATAAATAGATCACGGAAGGTGGTCCATTCTTCGTACTTGCCTGAAAACACAGGGATCGAGATCTTTGGCAATTTCGCCAACGAAGTTGAACAAACAGAACTATTCTTTGAACTATTAGATTCTATTACTACAGGCACTACCGGACATAGACTTTGCAAAGTTGCTTTCATGTGTGCCCTTCCTATGGTATAATTTTCCTCGGTTTGTTCGTAAACATCATTTTTTGCATAAGTTGATTCCTCAACATCATTTATTTTGTAAGTTACATATAACTTAGAATTATTTTCTCTAAACAGCAGCCAATCTTTTTCTAAATTCTCAATTTTGGTTTCCACATAAAAAGACGTCACTCTGTCTTTTGGAGATTTTTTAAAGTTCAATAATGCTTTTTGAATGGATTTGCTGAGATGATACTGTACATTAATTAATGCATCCATTTTTTTTATTTATGATATTTGATCTAACTTGAACTTTTAAAATCTGCACAAAATTATAACTTCAAAAAAATTATTTACTCTAAAAAATACCAGATAAATCTAACGAACAAACTTTTAACTTAATAATAAGAATCAATAAAATGTCTATTTTTGTAGCACCAAATAACGTAAGAGTACTCACAGTTTAACATCACACATCACCTCGGTCCACAATGCTGTTCGTCCTAAATTTTCTGATGACCTCCGACGATGATGATGATGATGATCTTTTGTGGGGTGTTGTCTGCTGTACTCCGACTCGGCGTGCTAGCCGGGGTCCTCCCGTCAGCTAGCCTATCTTTTGCTTGACGCGGCGAGCGGGGATTCCAAGATGCCCCGCTTCGGTCGTCGAACTCCACAGCTGATGCACGAGGCGGGGGGGCGGGGGGTTAGTACTGTACCACCCGTCCGCGTTGTCCCGTAATCTTCTGTGTCACCCGGGCAGTCTTGCCCACTCGATCTCGGAAGTAGGGGAAGGTGTTCCCGCCACTCACGTTTCACTGTACTGCACTGAACTACGCAGGGGAATTTGAATTTCCCGCGCGCACTGCACTGTTACTTCACTCACTGCACTGCGATCCAAGCAGATGATGATCTAAGAGGTACGGATGGCATAGTCTCACCGTCCGTACTCCTCACCGTACTTTATCCGCTGCGATCCACAGCGAGTACAGCGGCACTTAACGTCAAAAAACTGGAAGTACTTTTTGAATTTTCAAAATCAAATACCAATCTGGCTTACGAAGGACCAATGTTTTGAGCATACCTTTTACGTACTGGAGAGGGATTTATTCAATAAAACAAATCTCTTGAACTAGGTAGCTATATTTTCATAACACAGGCTTCGCCTGATACAAAACCCAAAACGCATCGATAGCGCGTTCTAGGATCGGACACTTTTACTAGCGCCCTCTAGTTCTTATAATCGAACTAATTAATCTTAAGCTTAAACAACATCACTAGAACAGATGACTAAAACAATAAATTTTATTTTACAATAATTAATGGGTTTACATCGTTTTCATATTGGAAAATATGACTAGTATTAATAAAATGTAATTACAGTCAGTAAATTGAAAAAGAATATTACGTATCAAATGACAATTCCGGGTCTTTAACCTCCTTTTGTTTTGTTTCCTTTTGTTTTTCTTGATGCACAAGACACAGCTGCACGGGGTATACTTTCGCCTTTTCAAATAAATTTTGCTTAAATAATAATGATTCTTTTGATTTTTCACTATTTATTTCGCTTCACCGCATATTTCAACCAACTCCAACTAGAACATCAAAGCATTGCATCAACTGACAGACACTATTTACACAGACAGTGAGTGAGTCGGAGTGAGTGAACTAACATCTTCTTTTCTTTTACTTGTAGCTAGGCTGCGTGGGAGGAACAAAGATAGATGATCACTGTTTGATACAGTTGTAAAAGGTTGTGGATCTTATCGCACTCTCCATTATGATATTACCTCCATGGTTTAGCGACTTTTTTTTTAAATGTCGCGCAAAAGGTCACTCTTACTTTAAATGCCCTAAACCGTTAGTAAAATGCCAAAAGTGTCCAAAGGGTTGATCACGACAATGAAAACTGTAAACTTCTACCAATGATACCGCGTTTCGCGTACGGACGTTGAAGAACGGAAAACTTTGACTATTTCCACGACTGGTGATACTAACAGTATTTTTTTCAAATAAATCGAAGTTCGTGAAGATGATGCTCAAGACCTAAACTTCTTAAAAAGATACACACAATTGACTATCATCAAAGGTTTCGGTAATTCTGTAGTTACACCTGTCTATAGAAGCTTTGTGAACATTGAAATCGATGATGTTGAGGCGACGATCGAAGATCTTGTAGTTACTGATGAGTTTGTGACAACAGCATTGCTTATAGGGCAAAACTTTATAGAGTTTTCTTCTGTGTCTGTGTTCAAAGACAATTGCAAACTATTCTTCTACAAAAGTCCTGCTCTTAACGCAAACTTGACTACATAAAATTCTACCCAAGTTCCTTTGTCAGGGTTAGTTGAAGTTATAGCGTAGGGATCTAACTTTTCAGGGGATGTGTATGTGGAAAGTTACAGTAGTATTGAACCGGGTAAAGAAAATCAATCGATCAAAATTGCACCAAGGTGATTATCACGTAGTTAATGGAAAATGTCATCTTACAATACAATACAATACAAAACAGAATCATTTATTTATGCCACACGTAAATGCAGTTTATAAAAAAAAAATACAAGAAAAGACAATACAAGTAAGTAGGCAAGTGATATAAATTGGCAGTCACTCGGCATTAATGCTATAGCAGCATACGCTATTATAACGCTGGTCTTCCGACACCCATGTCATCGTTACAGTTACAGTAAATAATAATAATATTCTAATTTATTTCTAATAAAAAAAACCAAGAACCAATTTTAACAATAAAGACAATAGTACTAAGCTCTTATAAAAATTTATAGGCTTCTTTAAAATCACGGAAGTATATAATATAATGATCGATATAAAATTTTTGAACTTACTGGATTTAGTACTCTTAAAAGTAAATACGATAGCGAAGTTGCTTTTGATCGGATTCGACCTTGGATCAATGTTAACCTTTCTCATAACAACGATGCTAATATCTAACAAAAGTAATACTTCATCCGAAAGCGAGGATAATGATGACGAAAATATGCCTACAAAAGGTCTGCAACAAAATAATACAGTCAGATCTGATACTAATTATATGCCAAATGTAATGTAATCTACACTAATATTATAAAGAGGTAAACTTTGTATTTTTGTATTTTTGTATGTAACGAATAGGCTCAAAAACTACTGGTCCGATTTCAAAAATTCTTTCACCATTAGAATGCTACATTATCCCTGAGTAACATAGGCTATATTATATTTTCAAAATAATCAGGGATCCTTACTAAAACTTCAATAATGTAACCCAAGGTGGAAAACAAAAAACCTTACATCGCGTGCGCTGCGAAAACTATTGAAGATAGAACAAAATAATGTACTACGATTTTGTAGAACACGTTATCATCTACAAAAAATGTCGCGACAGCATATGTCTAACTATTATAGTTATGTCACAATAAGTGTTCTTTTATTATAAAAATTTAATTGAAATGCCGCCGCTAGAAAAGGGTCTTTATTTGTACCTTGGTATTAATCCTTATCCAAATAAATCATTTCATAATTAAGACGGTTTCAATACCTATAGATTACTTCTTAAATTTTTCAAATCGGACATTCCATTCAAAAGATATGACGAAATTAAAAATGTTAACGGGTCCACGGGTCTCGCGCGGGGTGCGATTTCACTTACTCAAGGAGAAGCGCGTGCAAATGTATGAAATAAGTAGACGCGAGGCTCGAACCCACGGTTTAAGTTTATCCTAAAATGTTCAAAAAATTTATGACCACCCATGCGAAGCTGGGACAGGCCGCTAGTGATTAATAATTTAAAGTAATATTGTTAGTATAATAATGTAGCGAAACACTGGGAGTTATTGTTTTTTTTGTTATTCACATGTTGTTTTTATAATTACTGAAAATGTAATTGTGTTAAAATCGTAAATTCAATTTATTTGAGTATTTTCTATAATTATTTAATAAAATAAATTTTAATAAGAAATTGAAGTTGATAAGGACTGAAATAATAAAATGAATTTGTATGTAAGCTATTACAATGAAAGAAAAAGATTTTTTTTTGTTCTTCTTTAAAATTAAAATAATATAAATATTCTTAATTGATTAGTACGTTCAGTTTATTTATTTGATCATGCGTCAGGAGATCGCATGATGGCGGATGGCCGAATGTAATGATTTCTCGAATTTTAGAATTCATTTTGTAAATATTAAGCTTGTTTTTTTGACCGCCAAGTCGTAGCTTTGGTCGGTAAGGTTGGTAGGATTGTTAACGTTGGTAGGTTGCCGAACTGTAAAAAGTGGGAAAGGAGAAGATTGGAAAAAATATGGCATTCTGGAAAGAGACTTGGTGGAGTAAACTTGACTGGCTAACATACTGTCATTTGTAACAAGTGCGAAGAATAAAAGTGAAATTGTTTTACCTGTGTTCTACGAATAAATAAGAGGTGTTAAAGTGTTCATCTGCTTCAGTCTATTTCACTTATATTAAAATTGTGCTTTTATTATCATTTGAAAACATATTGAAAAAATTAGCCAAAATTTGATCAAAACAACGCGAAGGCCGTTATGTGGGTAGCTAGGTGTTAGGAGTATATTGTTGCACCTAATAAAGACGTTCTAAAAATGGAGCTAGTAACAAAACTAGGTCCATTACTGTCAGTTAAATACAGACATGAGTCAGAGCGACCAACATTATCATTGTTGTATGGGAATGGCCCACAGCGCGACGTAGGAGGACGATGGCCTTGCACATCAGACCAAGTGCCGGGTTCCACTGGCACACACGAACTGCCTAGCTACCTATCTGCATACCTAGTTTATTTATAAACAAATAAAAACAAATTAAAGAAAAACAAGGATATTCTAGATTTTTTTTTAATAATTTAAATTTTTAACCTGTTACCGTTTTATTGAGGGGTTACTGGTTTTTTACTCAAAGAAACTCAAGAAATAATTTAAGTTGGGATCGTTAGGGTTCAACGATACAGATGACGGGGGTCAACGCCCTGTGGATTTAGCTGGGGGACGGGAAAGCGCAGAGCATCTTTGGGCTGTGGAACGATCGCGTGGACTCTAACTGAAGACATTATTTTAAAGCACTACCATCAAGGAATTTAGACCTGCAAAAACCGGGATTTTTATACCTACCGTGTTTATGGTATCGTCGTATAACTCTTTTATGTATTAGGTACTTACCTACTTGCTATTGGTAGGTTCTATAAAATTATTTATCTTACCTACCTTCTAGGTATGCACCTTTTACTACTACTATTTTTTATTAATGGAAATCAGAAATTTTAAATTTCCTTTTGTTAACCGTCCCACTATAAAATTTTACCTACTTACTATAGTTTACACACACACCTACATAATAATCTAATCAGCGTTATCACGACTTACCTACTCAATCATCGTGATATTGGTACAGCCTTGAATTGCATTCTTCCGTGTGATTCTCACATGTCGGTGGAAGGCGGGAGCTGTTGTTCATCTCATCTGTACTGGAAGACTTGATCGAGTTGATCCAGAGGTCAACCTCTTGTCAAAAGAATCATTTAATTTTACTGCAGAAACAATAATAATAAATATTGGTGGACATTCCACACAGCACTATCTCGCCCCAAACTAAGCCAAAGCTTGTGATTTGGGAACCAGATAGCTGATAGGTAAACTACTTATATTCTTTTTTTTGTAAATAAATACTTATAATATTATATAACACCCAGACAGAGAAAAAACATCTATGTTCACCACACAAATGTTTGTTCTCGGTGGGGATCGAACCCACGGCCTACGGCGCAGAAGGCAGAGTTACTACCAACTGAGCGTGAAGGCTGTGAAGAAATTATAGGCAAGGTTCGATAATTCCTATGTGTATCTAGAAGAGATCGTTTTTAGTATTTGATGGTGTACCTACCTACCTACTTACAAATTACGATAAAGCTATACATTATTCTAAAAGTAGGTATCACGTGTGACACAGACATAAATTAATTATCTCTGGGTAGCCTGTAGTAAGTATAATTTCAGTTTTCTGAGGTGGTCTTTTAACATCCTGTATAATAAATCTGAAGACATTCAAGGTCATATATCTACAATATTAATAAACAAAGAAGCGCAAGCAAAACTTGGCAACACCACGCCCCATAGAAGCGGTACAGTTAGTGGTGCCATATGCCATTGAAAACCAGCGCTGCATAGGTATATTACGTACCTACGTATTATTTATTTTGTGGCTATTAGGATTTTGTTCCTGTTGCAAAGTAGGTATTTGGGGTTCGAAACATGTCAAGAGTTTTCAGTAGTACGAAGTTTGGGGATTCCCGTAAAATTTAAGGAGAAGGATTCCACTTCTACGTCATTTAGTTCAGATTTCCCCCGTTTGGAGTCAGCCCTAGGTACAGCCAGCAACATAAGTTGATTAACAGTTGGTGTTTTTCAACATTTTTCGACCCATTTATGTAAAAAAATGGTAAGTTATGCTATACTAATTATTGATGGGACAAGCAGATGGCCGAAGTCAAGCTGTAACCATCATCTGTTATGTGCTTTGATAAATAACAAAGCACATAACAGAAGCATAGCAACGCACGACGGCAGAAATAGGCATAGTGGAAGTAGTATTTCCCCGGACGAGCCATACAAAAAGAGCTCCAACTCCCTTGAAAATTGTTATGAGCTAAGAGCAATCTGTAAAATATTAACATTTTGGGGCTAGGTAATAGTTCTGGAATTACTTATGATTCTGTTTCTAAATGTACTTACCTACCTACCTTAATTATTTTACTATTGATGTTTTGTACGAACGTGAAATTGACGTAATTAAGCACCTATACCACAAATGTCGCTATGGAATAAATGATTATGAATATAAATATAGGTACATTCTGTAAAATGGATTGCGGACAATAACTTCGTTTACGTCCTAATCCGGTTTCTCGGATTGTGTCCTCATTATATTTTCCAGGAAACGAAAAAGTAAACCATTCCTCTGAAAGCAGGAAACATGAGTTTACGGAAAAATCTACCATATTATACTTGTTAACCGTATATAAAAAACAGTAAGTATAAGGGTTCTAGAATGGCGACGAAAACGCGTAAGGAGCTACCCTACCTTATAGACCGACGACATTGCTGGATTTGCATGTAATGATCGCGAGAAGTCAGTGGAGAAGGCCCTCAATCTTTCTTCCTGAAAATGTCTCTTCTGAAAACTTAGGTCTATTTATGGCAAGAGTGAAAATGTGTCATCCTGCTTTATCGTCGCTACCATCGTTACCATCAGGTGAGATTGTAGAAAGAATAAAAATACAAATGTATAGAGGAGACCTATCAGTGGACTTCTTCAAGCAGATTTTTTTTTAAACAACTAGCTGATGGAACAAGCAGATGCAGAAGCAGAAGCAGACCTGATGTTAAGTGGTAACCATCACCTATAACAAAGCATTGCCTCGTAAGTCACGCACGATAGGAACGTGCCCTACGATGTTCAGCCTCATGTGCCTGTAATTTCACCAGCAACCACACTCTTCAAACAGAAACACAGCGTTGCTGCTTGGCGGCAGAAAAAGGCGTGGTGGTAGTAGGTACTTCCCGGGACGAGCCCTTCACAAAGAGCTCTACTACACTTAACGATGATGATGATGATCTAATTTGTCTAGCTAGTAGCTACCTAGGGTGTAGTACTGGTATTTATTCAGTGCCTTTGGTAGCTTTAGAAGGTACCTGAAATTAAGCTCATCAGACAGACAGCAGAGCTGCAGGTAATGGACGTTATTCATAGAACACGATTAGGTACTCGAATAACAATATAGTATGTATAAATATAGCTATAGCTATAGCAATACATACCGTTATGTATGTAACATTGACTTGGCGCCTCTGCCAGGATCGTAACTACCTACCTAGTACCTACATAAGTATTTGTACAGGATGATCGAGACCAGTCATTTGCTTACACATGGTTTAGTTTAGGTACATAATAAATATAGTTGCTAGGTGTAAGTAAGTATCACATGGACCAGGGACAACGTGATGACTATGCAAGTATAGTGTACCTAAGTATAGCACCAAATGGTAGAGGCCGACTCCTATAAGGCAGCAACTTCTTTCGGGGTGTTTATTTGCTTCATATTTTTCCTTGCCATATAAAACATGCCATATTTTGTGAATATTTTAAACAATATTTTGTGTTTAGAACTTTTCTTAACAAGTCGAATCTCCCGCGTCGTCGAGTCGTCGTGTTTAAAATAGTGTTTTGTTTTGTAATGTCCCTTCGACGATGGCATGGAAGCAGGCCGAATCAGTTTCTAATTAAATCGTTGGTAGAGTCAGATGTACCTACGAGGTCCAGTGTGTTTTTTTCACACAGCGTTTTATAGCCCCAAACTAGGCAAAGCTTGTGTTATGGAAGCCATATATACTGTTTTGTAATGTACATACATAGGTACTTATAAAAAATATAAAATGCGAGAACACTGATCGGGATGAAATGTAAAACAGTTCGTTACCTGGGCTTATAGGCCACGTTTTAACCCAAATAAACCGGGAACGGGGTAAAAACATGAACGAAGCCAATAAGGAAAAAAATGTCTTAAATATCAAAGGGCGGCAGCTAGTACCTACAATATATGCTCGAAAGGAGCCTCTTTGAGGCGCACTTATATTCCTTTCACCACACTGTTTCGTAAAAACTATTGACATAACAAGAAGATGAAGTAAAATATAAATCCAGGCAAACTACTGGGCGGCCCGGTCACGATGAAGCACCCTGTATAGTGAGTGAGTCTACCTGTACTACTACCGAGTTGCTGCGTGCGCCTGCGCTTCAAATAAACAATGCTATCAACAGCAAGTTCAGTCAGACATTCCCGTCACGGATTATGACGAATTGGCGAGAGACTACTTTGAACATCGATTTGCAAGTAGAAGTACATTCTACGACAACATAGAAAAACATTTCTGGTTTTTAAAGTTCATACACATTAAATAAATAAATATTGGTGGACATTCCAGACAGCACTATCTCGTCCCAAACTAAGCCAAAGCTTGTTATATGGGAACCAGATACCTGATATATTACTTATATACTTTTTTTTTGTAAATACATACTTATAATATTATATAACACCCAGACAGAGAACAAACATCTATGTTCATCACACAAATGTTTGTTCACGGTGGGGATCGAACCCACGGCCTACGGCGCAGAAGGCAGAGCTACTACCAACTGAGCTGTGAAGGCTGTCATATTAACTCAAAAGCGCACTTTTCAATTATATGTATTTATTGCAGATTAAAATTATCCACGTTTTTAGTATGTCCTAGGTACTCATTATAAATAAATACTACTAAATTCAACACATTCAGGATTTTGAACCGAATTTGAAAATAAATAACTAGTAGTTCGCCCCGAACTGAGATCTCGTGATGCGACCCGACGAACGCATCAAAACTTTGAGTAGGTGGTAGTCAGAGGCAAGTCCAAAAATTATCTTTGGACTTTTTTCTGACTACCGCCTACTAACTTGGTATGGTTACCAAGTTTCGACTCTATTGGCCTATTTAATGAAGAGTTCCCTTGAACAGACCTTCGCTCCATCATCAGACCTGGTCGTCGTCACCATTTTATGAGAACTGAGTACCTCCTTAATTTATTTCAAGAAAAAAAAATAAGAAAAATCAAAGGAACTGGCCGACCAGTAGAAAAACCTTGATGTCAACGAAACTCTTAGAGATGGGAGCTCTTGGATCGCTGGTTATCTTAATTTAACTTTTTAAGTTTTATCTCGAAAACCGAGCGTCACAAAAAAAAAGTAAAAATTGTTTTGGAATGTCCAAACAAAGCCCTTTCATATGACATGTAAATTGATTTTTTTATGTAACTTTTTTTATTTTTGCCTTCTTAAAAAACCCCATATCTCAAAAACCCTTCATCCGATTTTACTCATATACTTACCAGTAAATTTCTCAATTACAAGCTATCGACATATCAAATTTCATGCAGATCGGATCAACGGTTCTAAAGTTATCGCCAGACAAACATACATACATACATACATACATACATACATACATACATAAAATGCCAAATCGCCCAAGTTGAAACTAAGATCTTCGTTCGCTTCGCTCACTCGATCAATAATAAATATTGGTGGACATTCCAAACAGCACTATCTCGCCCCAAACTAAGCCAAAGCTTGTGATATGTGAACCAGATAGCTGATATACTACTAATATACTTTTTTTTTCGTCAATACATACTTATAATTATACTATAACACCCAGACAGAGAACAAACATTATGTTCATCAGACAAATGTTTGTTCTCGGTGGGGATCGAACCCACGGCCTACGGCGCAGAAGGCAGAGCTACTACCAACTGAGCTGTGAAGGCTGTCGAAAAATCAGTCATGCATGCGCCATGTCGCCAAACCGAAGTTGACATTTCTCGACAAAATCGAGAATGAGCATTTGAATAACGTAAATTGTAAAGCTTAGGTACTTTTGTCACTGATTGTACCTTAATAAGTACATTAGTATTATTATTGGATAAATGCCTCAGTATGTACACGCATATCTGCTACGGTAAACATGATATTCAAATTTCAATTCAATTGTAAGATTAGGTACTTTTGTCACTGATTGTACCTTAATTAATATATTAGTATTATTATTGGATAAATGCCTCAGTATGTACACGCATATCTGCTACGGTAAACATGATATTCAAATTTCAATTCAATTGTAAGATTAGGTACTTTTGTCACTGATTGTACCTTAATTAATATATTAGTATTATTATTGGATAAATGCCTCAGTATGTACACGCATATCTGCTACGGTAAACATGATATTAAAATTCCAATTCCATTTTTGAATCAATAAGAATTCGCAGTTTGTAAACAATTATGTCCTGAACACAATGACCTAATTTTGTTTACCACTTAGCACACCCAATCTGTGCGCGGTGGGTAGGTGGAATTTGGCTGGGTTACGTCATCATGAGGACGTGTAACCTACCTTACCTACTTCCTAGTTTTTTTTTACCTAGATACCATGTAACTGTAATAAATCTAATACTCCTTTTTCTCCTCCTCCGGATTAACTTTGACCTGAGGATCATTTTAGATAGAAGATGTGAAACGGATCTTCCGATATTTATTCCGTGTACCGTGAGATCCACATCGTACAGTCAGCAACAAAAGTTCATTTTTTTTACTGCTTGCTGGTATATCAAGCTTAATATGACCCACGGAACGTGCCCGCTACGATTTGATCATGAATTTACGAGTTCAGGGTTATTCAAGACTTAAAATCGACTAAAACGTTGCTCACTGACTGCACAATCACATACCTACATATACTACTAGCTAGTATTATGTGGGTATAATCTGGTTCCAATACCGTGCATTTCTCCAGCGAGAGTGCGCGCGGGGGCGGAGACGCGCGTATTTTTACGCGTGACGTCAAGCCGCGGCCTCCGCCGCACATGTCGCTTGCGGCTATCAAAACAGCGGGTTACACTAGCGATCTAAAGGTCACATCACTAGTCTGATAGACATGCTCTGGGTAAATCGAAGAGTTCTAGAGAATGCACTTTCCTTTCTACGTCATTCGCACAAGGCAATCATCAACTGACGTGTACCTACGTAGCGTTCAGCAATGACGATTGAGGAAATCCCGTTTTACTAAATCAGTTAGGTAGGTACCTACCTATCATCATGTCCTTGTATGAAGTGACATATTGCCACCACAGAGGCTGTGACAGAACTCTATCTGTCACAGCCTCTGTGGTCGCAATACCCAAACCTCTGTTTGGTTGCCTACAATTTTCACTGTGCAGGATTGTAGGTGCAGACTATTTCGTAGCACGATGCCAAAGCTAAGTCTATCAGTAATCGCAGTTTCCATAGCTGTGACAGCCGCCATATCAATCCAAGGTTCGCAGAGGCACCTCGATATTTGTGTGTGGCAATGTCAACACAACACATAGCCGCAGCTGTCACCAATAGAAACGCTTTTTACTAATTGAAAAATGTTTAGTTGCTAGGTAGAGATATTTATGCACACTTATACCTACCACTTTCATGTCATCAAAAATTTAGAGAAATTTTTCAATTTCCTGCCAAATCTAGGTACCTATACCTACCTACCAACTATACATAAATTCCGGAAATTATACATTGTTTTGATTGTTATTATTATTTATGTTCAAGAACACTTTTAAAAATATTTTTGTTTGTTTTGTACATGCCTACACAAAGACTAGGTACTTACCTACTCCATAAAAAAAACAAAGGTAGACGTATACCTACCTACTGCCTGCCTCTACAATAATATAGAGTCGTCTGTACTAGCATGCTTAACTTCAATTATTAAATTCACTCTTTCAATTCAACTGAATCCACTAACCAGTTACGTCTGCAGCATTAATGGGGCAAATCAACGGTTTCGCCTGCACGTAACCTCGGGAAGCCATGTTTTTGAGTTTATTGTAATGCTGTGATACTATTTTGAAAGTTATGAATGTACCTACCTACCTACATCTTAGAACTTCTAAGGTGAAGAGTCAGCCGTTCTTGCTTAGAACAGCCGACTTACCTTACCTACATACCTTATAAGTAGGTACCATAGAATACAGAAGCTGTGTTGTGTGGTTCGGTAGGTAGGTATAGTTCGTTCATCCTACGAAGGCGCGTCCGGTGACCTTTAAGAAGTAGGTAGATATAAGAAACAAATGCAACGATTCACCAGTTCACCACCCGCCTTCGTAACATGATTACTCTACCAACTTGATCATACCTTCTCAAGATAAATTAAAGTTTTCAATAAATAAAGATTCAGTACTTTGCAATGTTTTATTAGTCATTTTAACAGCAATTATAAGTGATAAGTTCACTTTCCCAAGTCAATCTCACAATACTTTCATTACATTCATTACAATATTACATTATTACTCTCATAATTTCGGTACAACCATTCTCAAGAATCAATTCCTCAAGTCAACACAAACATTTCAAAATCCCTAAAACTTACAATCACTGCCACATTTAATATTGAAAAAATATTTACAGATTGTTACAAAATTAAATACGCGCACTTTTACGGAGTTCGTCTGCCGTACTACAACGCACGAAGACGTCACATAATTTAACTAACTGATACACACAACCTCGGCACGCCCCACTGTGGAGACATGCCACACAATCAGGCAGCAACATAAATGAGTAAACAAGTTTCTACACCTAGCAAGACAGTTCAATCACTAGGTTTGAGCATATAAATAGCTATGTTCCAATGCCATGCCGGTGCCAGCCTCAAAGTTCTTCAAATCAGTCTGACGAGACTGAATCACTAGCCAGGGCTGATGGAACAGACTCAATTATACACTAAATCTGTCCTAATGAGACTCCACTGTCACTTCAGTTGGGTAAAGTGTCCATTAGAATCTCCTTCACTGCTGATGATAAACGATCAGGGAATTTGATGTCAAATGCAACTAACAAATCTCCTTTCCTCGTTGGCTCCTTGGGGAAGGGCAGTCCGTAGCCTGCAAACCGCTTTACAGTATGAGGTTTGACAACCTCTCCTTGTAGGTTGACAGTCAGCTTCTCTCCAGACATGGTTGGAACCTCAATGATTGTGCCACATAGTGCCTGTAACAACAGAAAACATCTGTTAGATAATGTTTATCAAAATGACTCATAGTACAATATCCAATAAAGAACTCAGCACTAGTAGCAATAGGGGCTATACTATAATGATCCAGTTGATTGTTTGTGCCAATAACCCTATTACAATATTATTATTTACATAAAGGATAACATCTATGTAGATGTGTAAGCAGCAATCATGGTTTTGCATTTTTCTTTAAATAAAATTTTGTAGGTATGATATCTAACAAGGAATATAATTAACTAGAAGATGAACAAGTTATTGACTCATAGGAGAATTCCAGAACAAAATTCACATGATGCTATCTTTTGTTATGTTTACCTATCATCCAAAGGGTTACAAAAACAAAGATTATTGATATAACTGAAACATTTGCTTACCTGTTTGAGAGAAACTTTAGCAGAGTATCTGATGTCGCAGCCTTCCCTCTTGAACTGTGGGTGGGACTTGTCTCTGATGATGAACACTATATCAGCTGGGATCTTATTCCTGCCCTGGTCACCTTCTTTCTGGAATGTGATCTTGGTACCAGCCTTCCAGCCCGGTTTAACATGAATTGTCAACACTTTGTCTTCCTTTTTGGATGTTCCATCTGGTTGGATGACTCGTCGTGAAATCTTCATCTTCTTGACGCAGCCTCGGGCGATGTCTTCGAGTGAGACGTACAGATCATGTTCGATGGGCGGGTCCTGGGTCTTCTCTTTCCGACTGGGAGAGCCGTGGAAGTTAAAGCTGTGGCTTCTGAAGGCGCCGCCCGGCCCGCCCGGGCGCGCCGTGCCCATGCCCATGTTGGCGAAGGGATCCATGTCCACGTCCATGTCACGGTCGAAGAACATGGTGTTACCGCCGCCGCCTCCGTTCAGATCGAAAAAGGCCTGGAACGGCGATGCGGAGCCGAAGAACTGCGCGAACGTCGCCCGTGGATCTCCATGGAACGTGTACGAGTAAGACTGTCCACATCCGGGTCCGTTGTTGCCTCCCATTCCACCCTTCAGACCCTCCTCTCCATGGGTGTCGTAGATCTCCCGCTTCTTTTTGTCTGAAAGAACCTCATACGCTTCTGCGACCTCCTTGAAGCGCTCCTCAGCGCCCGCCGCCTTGTTCTTATCCGGATGGTACTTCAGAGCCAACTTACGGTATGCCTTCTTTATCTCGTCGTCTGTGGCTCCTTTGGCGATGCCCAATATTTTATAGTAATCCTTCCCCATTTTTTTGGTCTTTATTCTGCAACAAAATGATATTCCTGTTAGCATCCGCGCGGCTGACACCTTTTTTGGTGATGTAGTGCGATGATTACGCGCAACACGGAATAAGATTTACGTTTCTATGTTCGAAAATGTAAGAAATTCAAAAGCCAGAATATAGAAAATATTATTTATGGATACTTACATTTGATAAAATCCTCAATCAGCAATCCAAATAGGCGAAAATTGGAGAAATATTTAAAATTCTAACACCACAAAACTCAACACTTCACTGTCAGCAACTTCACAAATGAATGAAACGCAGCGCGGCCGTCGCGCCAAAATATATACATTGAAACGTCTAGAACATTCTAGGGCCTTCACCCGTCGACGAAAAGAGACAAAACATACATTACGAGTACGCGCGTACAACAAGATAGAAAAAGATGCATATAATTTTAGTTGTTCAACTTATCTCAAAATGAAGTCACGACACGATTTCGATCCAACCAAGCGTGGCCAAGCCAAGCAAGTTTGTTCTCGATATTTCGTTGCAAGAAAAGTGAAAAGCGACGTTGCAAGCTTTTTGTTCTTATACCTACCTACATTTTTAACTTTTTCGTAGAAATGATTGTTAACTTACTTAAGTACTTAGTAAAGTACATAGGTTGGGAGATTTCGTTCGGGGAAACCTAGTTATAACTGGCCAAAGGAGATGTTTCATCAATGTTTGGAGCCCGGGCTGGGTGGGTGTGTACAGTGTACTTATATAAATATGGCTGAGTAATTTAGTTTATTTCGAAAAAAATCATAAAGTAACTTTACAGACTTAAATCTAATACGTTACTTACATGTTCCACACTCAGACAAAATAAAAAAGTAAAGACGGAACTCTGTGAACAGCAAAGTGAGGCCGGTCAAACTACGCCTTGACGTGTACATATACAATTACACACACACCCGCACAACGTACCTACGCCTTACCTTGTCAGTCTAGCTATCGCGGCTCGTGGGGAGCAACGTTTTGAGAAATTATAAATTTACCAGTAAAAATGCCGAATTGTGTTGTGAAAGGGTGTAAGAATCAATCTTCAAAATATAAAAAAGCGGGATGGAATCACATTTCACACGTAAGTAATTTGGAAACCAATAATTTTCAATAAATCAAAATAAAGTTTGAGGTTATTGCTTGGAACACAAGTGTTGCCAGTATGAAGTGTTTTTGTTTACCCTATTATTTGGTAATAATGTGATACGCAACGTAACGTTACTCGTTTCTTATGATGGTTATCAGTATATTTTAAACCCGTCGAGTGCTTAGAGAACACACGGGTGTTCGCTAAGTTCGTGGGCCCCGCGTGTCCGGCGAACACCCGGATGTACACAAGATTTCGAGCCCATTGGTTGCTCACTTCTACGAGGTCAAATTACCTTAACGCCCATTGGCTGCACTCATTGTGAAGCTAGGTTCGATACAGAACGAAATACAGACAATACCGAGGCCGGAAATTCATACTCACCGAACGAAATTGTCAAACATCGCGTTGATGGCTTGTACCCCAAGTATGAGTTTTGCCTGACAGACAGCCTTCACAGCTCAGTTGGTAGTAGCTCTGCCTTCTGAGCCGTAGGCCGTGGGTTCGATCCCCACCGAGAACAAACATTTGTGTGATGAACATAGATGTTTGTTCTCTGTCTGGGTGTTATATAATATTATAAGTATGTATTTACAAAAAAAAAGTATATATGTATATCATATCAGCTCTCTGGTTCCCATATTACAAGCTTTGGCTTAGTTTGGGGCTAGATAGTGCTGTGTGGAAAGTCCACCAATATTTATTTATTTATATTTATTTATTTGCTTAACATATTTGGTTTTTCGTTTTGCGTTTTTGTTCCGTGTTCATTGCGGGTTTTGTATGAAGACGCGATAGGGTTACCGATGTGGAACTTTACAAAACCCGCAATATACACGGAACAAAAACGTAAAACGAAAAACCAAATATGGTAAGCAAAACTCATACTTGGGGTACTGGACTGTCGGTCATCTTGACCCACGGCGCAACGCGATATCTTCTCCGTTTGTGAACTGATTTTTACGATTATTATTTCTTAAAATAGGTTACATATCCGTAATATTGTGAAAACCGTTAGATTATAATCTATCTCGCGAGATTGTAATCTGTCAAAAAATTGTAAACTCGTAGATTTCGTATGTCCGTTAGGTGAGGCAAACACAACCTAACCGATCCCATAATCAGTTATGTTGTGTTAGATTATATCATGATAGACGTTTTATTTAGTAATGTTATTTTTGTAATTTTGGGGTAATTTGAATTGTCATGGCAACACCGGCCTCCGCACACATGTTTAGAAAACTGGCCTCACTTTTCTGTTCGTAGAGCTCCGTCTTTACTTTTTTATTTTGTCTGAGGTTCCACATAAAATAGATAAAAACTTACATCTCTAACAACTAAATAAATTCTAAAAAACTAAGAAGTACCTACTTATTTACAAAACAAGATTGAGGTCATTATAAAAAATAGGTAGCTAGCGAGAATCTATTAACAGATACATAGGTAGGTGCTATTTTAACATTTTAACAAACCAAACCCAGAATGAAATATGTCCTTGGCACTCTCAAATGCCAGTACGAAAATTATGTTTATTAAGTTTATTCGATATCGATCGGTTAATGTTTATTATAGTCACAGATAAGAGAATACTATATAGTATAAGCTTGGAGTAATTTCGTTAAAATTTTAACTTAAAAGTTACATAATAACTTAGATAAATATAAGAAAAGGAAATGAAAATAAAAATATGTCTAGCCAAATGCCAGTTACTTATTTGTGCATGATTTATTTATTTACAAACGTGCCCACCAGGTATTTATGACAAATAGGTAGGTACTGTCTTAGACTAAGTATCATATACCTTTATGGGTACTGTATTGTTTTTGTGAAAAATGACGGCTGTAACAATATTTAAATTAATTTATGTCACATTTTGGCGTAATGAGAATTATTTTATCATAATCGTTTTTCTATGATGTGAACAATAACGAGTTGGATTAATGTCACATTTTGGCGTAATGAGAATTATTTTATCATAATCGTTTTTCTATGATGTGAACAATAACGAGTTGGATTATCTATCTTTATAAAATTAGGTATTTTTCTGTCTGAATTTCGAGATGCCTAGATTGCCTAGCACAATGATAATTATAATCAATCACTATGGCTATGGCCTAGTAGCATACTACGCTCACTTCTGCCATTCTGCTCATGAATGCAGAACTTGCAGAAAATTCAGAACTTACCTCTGACCAGGGCTGCCATTTGTACGATTTAAATCGTATTTGTACGATTTTTTCCATGTTATGTACGATTACGATCGAAACATCGAAATCGTACAGAAAACGTACGATTTTTTTACATACAATTTTAGATTTCTATACATGAAAGAAAACATTCGATCGTAAACAATACGGTTGATATCCGACTAACATTGCGTTAATATTCCCTATAGTTGATGATTATCTTATTAAAGAATGACGACAATCATTTCCTTTGCGCGCGTTCTAGTTGTACGGAGCGGAGAAACCCGGTTCTACTTGTTATTTTCTACTAAATCGTGCAGGCTCTTGTGAAAACTGATGCGCTTCTGTAATTAATTTAATAAAAATGAGCGACGAAAGTGTTATTGAGCGTTCTCGTACTCCTAAAAAGAAATTAGTGCATAGAGGTGTACTTTATTATTAAATGTTTAAGTATATCGATGATTGATTCTTGTAAGTACGATTTTTTATTTCAAACTTTCTTAGGGCGTACGACTTTTTTTAAGCTGTGGTACGATTGCGGCATATTTTCACCTGGCAGCCCTGCCTCTGACTACCACCTACTTTAATTTTCGGACCCCATGATCCGATCTGCACGAAACTTAGGGCCGGTTTCACCATGCTCTGTTAGATTAACAAAGGATTAAAGGGCCGTTAAATATGTCAAAATGTACGCGTTTGACAGCTAAGGTTAGATTTAACGGCCAGTTAATCCTTGATTAGTAACTAACAGAGCATGGTGAAACTGGGCCTTTGTAGGTCGATAGGTTACGACCTTGGTAGGTTGTACTTCAGAAATGTATATGAATTTAGATGGAATATCGGACGAGGGAGATGGGGTTTAAAAGCGATCAAAAAAAAATTGTTACACAAATTACACGTCCTAGGCCTAATTTCACCATGCTCTGTTAGTTACTAATCAAGGTTTAACAGGCCGTTAAATCTAAACTTAGGGCCGGTAACAAAGGATTAAATGGCCATTAAATATGTCAAAATGTACGCGTTTGACAGCTAAGGTTAGATTTAACGGACTTTTAATTCTTGATTAGTAACTAACAGAGCATGGTGAAACCGGCCCTTAGATGTCAAACGCGTACATTAACCCACGACCTTCCCCTTGATACGGAAATATTCTATTTATCTCTAATTATTGCGCATTTCTATTCAAAAGTCTTAAAAAGAAGCCAGCCTTTCATCCACTATCTTCTCCTTATTTTTTTAATTTGAATGGTTTCTGTCCGCAATTTCCGCTCTCTCTATCAGCTCAAATCACACTGAAGTTGGGAGGCGGGAGCTTGTTGGCAAAAATGACAGGCGTGAACGCAAACATAAAGTGGATCATGTCTCTATTCTATAAAAGATCCACTTTCAACTAGAGCCCTAGTTAGTGTGCAAATATTGCATTTCGTGTAAAGCTCGTCAAATACTGTTCCCAACAGGTAATATTTAAAGTACTCTGTGAGTAATACCTTCATCTTTAGTACGCGAGCATGAACTAACCCTTTACCGCATGGATTTTTTTTTTTTTGGAAAAAATATATGTCAGTATAGGGCATCCTAAATCCTAAAAATATATGTCAGTATAGGGCGTCCCCAAAAAAATATTAAAAAAATATAGAAGACCATGTAAAAAAGATACATAGGTAAAAGTAATTGTTCCAAATATGGAACGCCATGCGTTCTAGTTCTAAAACTCAGACGTTCCAAATTTGGTACAACATGCGGTGTGATCGAATTATGTATAACATTGAAAAACAGGAATTAAAAGAAACAACGTGAAACTATGATGCTATTTAATTAAAGAAATTATGTGTGAAAGTTTTTAAAACAATTGCGATCTTTGTTGAAACAAAGATAACAACCACACTTTTCGCACATAAAAGTATAAAAGATCTTACGCTGCATAATGTTCCCGATTCGGAAATTGTAAATGATTGATTGGAGCGCATATTGTTCCATATTTAGTGATAAAGTATTGTGGTCTAACACTGCATAATGTTCCGGATTTGGAAATTGTAAATGATTGATTGGAGCGCATATTGTTCCATATTTAGTGATAAAGTATTGTGGTCTAACACTGCATAATGTTCCGGATTTGGAACTTTCAAACTATTGACTGGAGTGCATAAAGTTCCATATTTGGTACTTCAAAAAACATAACAACTGCATGGTGTTCCATATTCGGAACATTAAAAAAAATGATAATATTCACTACTTATTATGGTTTGAACTTACTTCTTTTGCCGTAAAAAGCCTGTGGGTCCATTGTTGTATCAGGTGAATCACTAATTTTCTTCAGATATTAACAAAAAACCAATAAAAAATCGTATTGAAAACCAGCGAATTGACAATCTGTCAAATTTTGGAAACCAACTGACGAAATAGTCGATTTTAGTTCCTAGGCACCTCTGTAGAGGCGCCACTGGCGCATATTAGGTGAGTTACACTCCCTACATACGAATTAGTTCCAAGAAAAGATCATAGATGTCACAGGAATAAATATATTATACCAAAAGCTGAATGTTCCAAATTTGTGACAATATGCGGTAAAGGGTTAAGTTAGTGAGCGCGAGTAAGTAATACTCTATGTTGAGGACCCATCATCCGTGCGTTAGACAAGTTGGCAACCCTGAACTGATGAATCGATTAGGGATGTCCGAAATGCAATAAAGTATCGATATTTTTTTTAAATATAAATATCAATATCGATATATTTTTAATATATCGATATTTATTATATCGATATATCGGTATAATTTGACAGAGAATATTCATGCTCGTGTTACTATGTAATATTCGTGTTATTTTGTTTCCATGAATTGATTATTGATTGATTGTTTGAGAACTAGGTAGGTACTAAAGTGCAGAAATACGCGCGTGTTGTGGTTTTAATAAATAAGTCAGTTAAGGTAATAAACGGACGGGCAGTTGAAGTTAGAATTGATAAAACAGAGTTGCCAACTTAAAAACCAAATTAGAAAAAACAGCAAATCGAGCCGACCAAAAATACATAGGTTAAAAAGATGTTAGTCTTTATAGAGCATTCCTTTTTAGGATTTTTTAATCATAAAACTTATAAATGTTTATTGGAATTTTAAATCGATACATCGATAAATCGAAATAATAAATATCGCTCAAAAACATAATTATTGTAGAAATAAAAACCCGGTAACCACTTTACTGTATTTATTATAAAGATTAAAGCGAATTGCAAATTGCACATTAATGGAGGATACTACGAACATGATACGAATGAACAAGTACAGAGCAGTTATGCGGCAAAGTACTAGGAATTGTCATAAACCAAAATATTGACAGTGACAGGTGCATCGGGCTGGCAGGTGGCACACACATAGTGTTGTTTATTCTTCAACAAATAAGTACATTGAAAAAATAATATCGATATTTTATCAACAAGCCTAGAATCTTAGATCAAGAATACAATAGATAGAGCATCAAATAATAATACCAAGAGTAAGAGAGACGCAATAATACAAATTATACCTATGAGTGAGAGAAATATAATATAAACATAGATTTATAATACTATAGATTGCCTACGAGCGTATACCCGAGCAAGACGGACAACAAGTACATACAATTTATGGGTTGCCACATCTTACTATTTTCACCCAACCAAGCATAAGCTATGATGTCGCCGCGGCTCCAGTTGTTTGTTTAATTATGTTTAATTAAAGCTAGTTTCTGCAGTTTAATAGTTTGTACCCTCCTCTAGGTTACGCCATTTTAATATCTTCTAAGGAATGAGCTAGAAAAAAGCCTACACAGCTCAGTTGGTAGCCTTCTGCGCCGTAGGCCGTGGGTTCAATCCTACCGAGAACAAACATTTGTATGATGTGATACTAGACGTTTGTTCTCTGACTGGGTGGTTGTGATTTGGCTTATTTTGGGGCTATATAGTGCTGTGTGGAGCGTCCACCAATATTTATAAAAAATAAAATAAAAAAAACAGGGCGAACTGGCACTAAGCTGGCATTTTAGACATTGACATCAGAACCCTAGGCCCCGCGAGCTAGAGTCCTGGATTTTCCTAGTGAGGGGGACAGAGCTAGTGGTGCTATTCTTCACATTCTACCACCTACCAATAGTTTAACTATGTTACTGCACCAGCTAGGTAAAATTTTTATGAATAAAAAACAATTTATTTATTTATCATTGATTTATTTATTCTACATCCCTACTCATCAGAAACCGTAATTCAAAAGGTTAATTTATAACGCGTGCTTCAATTTTAAATTAAGTAGGTATAAACAATACATCTTAACAGGAGGAAGCCAGCTTATGCTAGAGCTGACCATAAGCCTGAGCAATGCCACCACTTTGCCCTGAAGCGCGAAGTGATGGCATTATGAATACAGCTATCCTCAGAACATCAAAGTCAAAGTCAAAGTCAAAGTCAATAGGTATTTATTCAATAAAATCACAAGGATCACTTTGAAACGTCTTAAAGCTAGGTGACTCTAGGTGCCAGTTCCACGCGACCAAAGCCTAGAAGAACAGGCAACAAACTTACGGCTTGGTTCCTACCGTTCTTTTGTATGATCCTTTTACAATGTAATATAATATATTATTGAAGTTAAGTGAGGCGTAGGCGTAGGCATCACTATGAATATGTCATAAATACATTAAAATATATCACGTGTAAGTACGTATTTATTTATTAGACGATAAATATTTAATAGTTTGTACATAACAATTTCAGATGAGAATATTTTCTTAATTCTCACTTTTTAAAGCAAGATTTTTGAACATACTTTTTATATCCAGAAAAAAAAGCGGAGATACCGTTTATGTTGAAATAGCCCAAAAGTTTTTTAGTCCGTAAGTTTCTTGCCTGTTCTTCTAGGCTTTGGTCGCGCGCGAGGAACTGGCGGTACATTCACCTAGTACCAATTTAAGACGTTTCAAAGAGATCCTTGTGATTGTACTGAATAAAGACCGTTTAGATTTTGATTTTGGAGCTTGGTGACCTGGAGCTTGGTAACCCGTAGCGTTAACCCACCAGCCCAAAGTAGTTGCATCTTTGGGAAATCTGTAAAACAAACATGTTATTATTAGGCATATGTAGGTATTTAATCATACTACGCGATGGTGGTCTCAGACATAAAATAACTACCAACTTCTCATATGAAAATCGTGAGGAGACTTAAATTATTAAAATGTAACGCAAAGCTAAAAAAATAAATTAAATAAAATTAAAATATATGTACCTACTACCTATACCTATATTATATGTTTTTTCATTATGTACTTAAGTCAAACAAACCTTATTTCTTTGAATAAGGTAATAATAGGTTGCGACATTGTCATTTGTTTTCTAGATTATTGTGTGTATTTGAACTTATCCTAACATATCAGAGTCGAATCCACCCTAAAGTTGTTCGTTTCCCAACATTTTTGGCAAATAGATTTTGTTTTTGTTGGCAGCCCGAAAGATCGTATAACCCAGCCAAATTATGTTTCTATAGAACTGTATCGGTTTGAATAGCCATGTCATTTGTGTGGTTTATAGTAACCTATACTCAATTTTACAAAATAATTAAATTCTAGAAATCTACTATGATATGCGATAGAAAGTAAACACAACCGTTAAATGATTAATTGTGGACACTGTGCATTCTCCGTTTTATAGTTTAATTGACAAATAGAACATAAAAGTGCTACTTACCGAAGGAAGCTTAATTTTCAGTTTTCCGAGCTGTATCATTATCACAGCCTAAAATACTACAATGCACCACATTATAAACTTAACTCTACGTATACTGGGACCTAGGCACACACTATTTTCAAAGAACTTTGGCACTAAACACCTGTAAACTCACAAGCACCAAGCGGTTTGTTTAGCACCAAACTTGGTGCTAAACAATCAAAAACGTATAGTACGCAGAAAGGGACAAAACATTTATTTTATATTTCTCTCACTCATAGGTATAATTTGTATTATTGCGTCTCTCTTACTCTTGGTATTATTATTTGATGCTCTATCTATTGTATTCTTGATCTAAGAATATAAATGTTTTGTCCCTTTCTGCGTATACGTTTTTGATTGGGGTCCGGTTAATTTACGACCAAGTATTACACAGCCCGAAAATGTACAACCCGGAAAGTACAGCCTGGAAAGCACGGCCCGGATTCCATGTACAAAATGTACATGAAATCCGGGCCGTGTTTTCCAGGCTGTGCTTTCCCAGCACAGTCGGGATTGTACAGCCAGGATTGCACGACCATGGATTCTGTGACCATGCTCTGATTGGTCGAAAGCCTATGCTCTGTTTAGATGCACTACACAGTGTGTAAAGGCAAGTAGCACAGATTAAAAAATTATTTTATATAATTTTTTAAGAGAATTATTCAGAGATTAATGTTAGAACAAAAATAAAATTCTGGCACTTCGGCGGCCGCTGCCGCGGCACGCTCGCTTTGCTCGCTCGCCTCGTGCGTAATTTATATGTTTTAACATAACCTAACCAATCCGAATCGGATCAACAAGTGAGTGAGTAAGTAATTGACGAGACAAAGCCTAAGTTTTGGCATCAAAATTTTGGCTGCGTTTTATCGGGTCGTGCTTTCCAAAGGTGTGCTGAATTTGTACGGCTTGGAATGTACAGCCTTGGATTACACAGCCATGGATTTCGCGACCAAATTGTACATCAATTCCGGGCTGTGTTTTCCTCGGCTGTACAATCCTTGGTTGTACATTATTGGCACCCTTTGATTGTTTAGCACCAAGTTTGGTGCTAAACAAACCGCTTGGTGCTTGTGAGTTTACAGGTGTTTAGTGCCAAAGTTCTTTGAAAATAGTGTGTGCCTAGGTCCCAGTATACGTAGAGTTAAGTTTATAATGTGGTGCATTGTAGTATTTTAGGCTGTGATAATGATACAGTAGCACTTTTATGTTCTATTTGTCAATTAAACTATAAAACGGAGAATGCACAGTGTCCACAATTAATCATTTAACGGTTGTGTTTACTTTCTATCGCATATCATAGTAGATTTCTAGAATTTAATTATTTTGTAAAATTGAGTATAGGTTACTATAAACCACACAAATGACATGGCTATTCAAACCAATACAGTTCTATCATAGATTTATAATAATAAAGATTGCCTACGAGCGTATACCCGAGCAAGACGGACAACAAGTACATACAATTTATGGGTTGCCACATCATACTATTTTCACCCAACCAAGCATAAGCTATGATGTCGCCGCGGCTCCAGTTGTTTGTTTAATGATGTTTAATTAAAGCTAGTTTCTGCAGTTTAATAGTTTGTACCCTCCTCTAGGTTACACCATTTTAATATCTTCTAAGGAATGAGCTAGAAAAAAGCCTACACAGCTCAGTTGGTAGCCTTCTGCGCCGTAGGCCGTGGGTTCAATCCTACCGAGAACAAACATTTGTGTGATGTGATACTAGACGTTTGTTCTCTGCCTGGGTGGTTGTGATTTGGCTTATTTTGGGGCTATATAGTGCTGTGTGGAGCGTCCACCAATATTTATAAAAAATAAAATAAAATAAACAGGGCGAACTGGCACTAAGCTGGCATTTTAGACATTGACATCAGAACCCTAAGCCCCGCGAGCTAGAGTCCTGGATTTTCCTAGTGAGGGGGACAGAGCTAGCTAGTGGTGCTATTCTTCACATTCTACCACCTACCAATAGTTTAACTATGTTACTGCACCAGCTAGGTAAAATTTTTATGAATAAAAAAACAATTTATTTATTTATCATTGATTTATTTATTCTACATCCCTACTCATCAGAAACCGTAATTCAAAAGGTTAATTTATAACGCTTGCTTCAATTATAAATTAAGTAGGTATAAACAATACATCTTAACAGGAGTAAGCCAGCTTATGCTAGAGCTGACCATAAGCCTGAGCAATGCCACCACTTTGCCCTGAAGCGCGAAGTGGTGGCATTATGAATACAGCTATCCTCAGAACATCACTATGAATATGTCATAAATACATTAAAATATATCACGTGTAAGTACGTATTTATTTACTAGACGATAAATATTTAATAGTTAGACGATAAATCTTAATTCACACTTTTTAAAGCAAGATTTTTGAACATACTTTTTATATCCAGAAAAAAAAAGCGGAGATACCATTTATGTTGAAATAGCCCAAAAGTTTTTTAGTCCGTAAGTTTCTTGCCTGTTCTTCTAGGCTTTGGTCGCGCGCGAGGAACTGGCGGTACATTCACCTAGTACCAATTTAAGACGTTTCAAAGAGATCCTTGTGATTATACTGAATAAAGACCGTTTTGATTTTGATTTTGGAGCTTGGTGACCTGGAGCTTGGTAACCCGTAGCTTTAACCCACCAGCCCAAAGTAGTTGCATCTTTGGGAAATCTGTAAAACAAACATGTTATTATTAGGCATATGTAGGTATTTAATCATACTACGCGATGGTGGTCTCAGACATAAAATAACTACCAACTTCTCATATGAAAATCGTGAGGAGACTTAAATTATTAAAATGTAACGCAAAGCTAAAAAAATAAATTAAATGAAATTAAAATATATGTACCTACTACCTAAACCTATATTATATTTTTTTTCATTATGTACTTAAGACAAACAAACCTTATTTCTTTGAATAAGGTAATAATAAGTTGCGACATTGTCATTTTTTTCTAGATTATTGTGTGTATTTGAACTTATCCTATCATATCAGAGTCTAATCCACCCTAAAGTTGTTCGTTTCCCAACATTTTTGGCAAATAGATTTTGTTTTAGTTGGCAGCCCGAAAGATCGTATAACCCAGCCAAATTATGTTTCTATAGAACTGTATCGGTTTGAATAGCCATGTCATTTGTGTGGTTTATAGTAACCTATACTCAATTTTACAAAATAATTAAATTCTAGAAATCTACTATGATATGCGATAGAAAGTAAACACAACCGTTAAATGATTAATTGTGGACACTGTGCATTCTCCGTTTTATAGTTTAATTGACAAATAGAACATAAAAGTGCTACTTACCGAAGAAAGCTTAATTTTCAGTTTTCCGAGCTGTATCATTATCACAGCCTAAAATACTACAATGCACCACATTATAAACTTAACTCTACGTATACTGGGACCTAGGCACACACTATTTTCAAAGAACTTTGGCACTAAACACCTGTAAACTCACAAGCACCAAGCGGTTTGTTTAGCACCAAACTTGGTGCTAAACAATCAAAAACGTATACGCAGAAAGGGACAGAACATTTATATTATATTTCTCTCACTCATAGGTATAATTTGTATTATTGCGTCTCTCTTACTCTTGGTATTATTATTTGATGCTCTATCTATTGTATACTTGATCTAAGAGTTCTATAGAAACATAATTTGGCTGGGTTATACGATCTTTCGGGCTGCCAACAAAAACAAAATCTATTTGCCAAAAATGTTGGGAAACGAACAACTTTAGGGTGGATTCGACTCTGATATGTTAGGATAAGTTCAAATACACACAATAATCTAGAAAACAAATGACAATGTCGCAACTTATTATTACCTTATTCGAAGAAATAAGGTTTGTTTGACTTAAGTACATAATGAAAAAAAATATAATATAGGTATAGGTAGTAGGTACATATATTTTAATTTAATTTAATTTATTTTTTTAGCTTTGCGTTACATTTTAATAATTTAAGTCTCCTCACGATTTTCATATGAGAAGTTGGTAGTTATTTTATGTCTGAGACCACCATCGCGTAGTATGATTAAATACCTACATATGCCTAATAATAACATGTTTGTTTTACAGATTTCCCAAAGATGCAACTACTTTGGGCTGGTGGGTTAAAGCTACGGGTTACCAAGCTCCAGGTCACCAAGCTCCAAAATCAAAATCAAAACGGTCTTTATTCAGTACAATCACAAGGATCTCTTTGAAACGTCTTAAATTGGTACTAGGAGAATGTACCGCCAGTTCCTCGCGCGCGACCAAAGCCTAGAAGAACAGGCAAGAAACTTACGGACTAAAAAACTTTTGGGCTATTTCAACATAAACGGTATCTCAAAGTAAATATTCTCATCTGAAATTGTTATGTACAAACTATTAAATATTTAGCGTCTAATAAATAAATACGTACTTACACGTGATATATTTTAATGTATTTATGACATATTCATAGTGATGTTCTGAGGATAGCTGTATTCATAATGCCATCACTTCGCGCTTCAGGGCAAAGTGGTGGCATTGCTCAGGCTTATGGTCAGCTCTAGCATAAGCTGGCTTCCTCCTGTTAAGATGTATTGTTTATACCTACTTAATTTAAAATTGAAGCACGCGTTATAAATTAACCTTTTGAATTACGGTTTCTGATGAGTAGGGATGTAGAATAAATAAATCAATGATAAATAAATAAATTGTTTTTTATTCATAAAAAAATTACCTAGCTGGTGCAGTAACATAGTTAAACTATTGGTAGGTGGTAGAATGTGAAGAATAGCACCACTAGCTAGCTCTGTCCCCCTCACTAGGAAAATCCAGGACTCTAGCTCGCGGGGCCTAGGGTTCTGATGTCAATGTCTAAAATGCCAGCTTAGTGCCAGTTCGTCCTGTTTTTTTTATTTTATTTTTTATAAATATTGGTGGACGCTCCACACAGCACTATATAGCCCCAAAATAAGCCAAATCACAACCACCCAGTCAGAGAACAAACGTATCACATCACACAAATGTTTGTTCTCGGTAGGATTGAACCCACGGCCTACGGCGCAGAAGGCTACCAACTGAGCTGTGTAGGCTTTTTTCTAGCTCATTCCTTAGAAGATATTAAAATGGCGTAACCTAGAGGAGGGTACAAACTATTAAATTGCAGAAACTAGCTTTAATTAAACATAATTAAACAAACAACTGGAGCCGCGGCGACATCATAGCTTATGCTTGGTTGGGTGAAAATAGTAAGATGTGGCAACCCATAAATTGTATGTACTTGTTGTCCGTCTTGCTCGGGTATACGCTCGTAGCAGGGCTGCCATTTGTACGATTTAAATCGTATTTGTACGATTTTATGCATGTTTTGTACGATTACGATCGAAACATCGAAATCGTACAGAAAACGTACGATTTTTTTACATACAATTTTAGATTTATATACATGAAAGAAAACGTTCAACCGTAAGCAATAAGGTTGATATCCGACTAACATTGCGTTGATATTCCTTAAAGTTGATGATTATTTTATTAAAGAATGACGACAAATCATTTCCTTCGCGCGCGGTCTAGTTGTACGGAGCGGAGAAACGCGATTCTACTTGTTATTTTCTACTAAATCGTGCAGGCTCTTGTGAAAACTGATGCGCTTCTGTAATTAATTTAATAAAAATGAGCGACGTAAGTGTTATTGAGTGTTCTCGTACTCCTAAAAAGAAATTAGTGCAAAGAGGTGTACTTTATTATATGTTTAAATATATCGATGATTGATTCTTGTAGGTACGATTTTTTATTTCAAACTTTCTTAGGGCGTACGACTTTTTTAAAGCTGTGGTACGATTGCGCCATATTTTCACCTGGCAGCCCTGGCTCGTAGGCAATCTATAGTATTATACAGGGCTGCCATTTGTACGATTTAAATCGTATTTGTACGATTTTTTGCATGTTCTGTACGATTACGATCGAAACATCGAAATCGTACAGAAAACGTACGATTTTTTTTACATACAATTTTAGATTTCTATACATGAAAGAAAACGTTCGACTGTAAACAATACGGTTGATATCCGACTAACATTGCGTTAATATTCCTTATAGTTGATGATTATCTTAATATAGAATGACGACAAATCATTTCCTTTGCGCGCGGTCTAGTTGTACGGAGAAACCCGGTTCTACTTGTTATTTTCTACTAAATCGTGCAGGCTTTTGTGAAAACTGATGCGCTTCTGTAATTAATTTAATAAAAATGAGTGACGAAAGTGTTATTGAGCGTTCTCTTACTCCTAAAAAGAAATTAGTGCAAAGAGGTGTACTTTATTATTAAATGTTTAAATATATCGATGATTGATTCTTGTAGGTACGATTTTTTATTTCAAACTTTCTTAGGGCGTACGACTTTTTTTAAGCTGTGGTACGATTGCGGCATATTTTCACCTGGCAGCCCTGGTATTATAAATCTATGCCTAGAATCGATTGATAAACGAAACAAACAAACAGCTGCGTGTTTAGTTAGTTTCATTTATTTATTTTCAGTAGGAAAGGAAGGAATGTAGTTGTAAAGTGCGTGATGTTAGTGCATATATTACATTACATTAAACATTAAAACAACATTTTATAGAAAGGCTTATTTATCGAGCAAGTCTTAAAAATAGTGCGTGCCGACAGCCCTTGTATTCGATATCGAAGTACTTCTCGTAGAAATCTTGAACCAACTCCTCGACCTGAAAACAAACAAATGATGTCTAATCCCAATGATATATTACAAATAAAGTGCGACTTGTGCGGGGAAATAGCGCACGAGCCTTACATCGAGTGCTGCGAGTGCGAAGTCTGTTCGTGCACCGGGTGCTTCGCGGCGGGTCGGGAAACAGCCACGCACAGGAACGACCACAAGTACGCTATCAGACGCAACGATTTTCCTCTATTCGACAACTGCAACTGGTCAGCTAAAGAAGAATGCAAGCTACTTTGTGCTCTAACCACATATGGGTATGGGAATTGGGAGGAAATTGCCAAAATAGTACATACACGCTCGAAACTAGAGTGCCAGGAGCATTATAAAAAATATTACATAGAAAATGTTCAGTGCAATGAACTCAAGATCCTACCTGAGACTGAACAGTCATTGTTTCCCAAGCTGATCACTCCATACCTTTACAATACTGAACTAAGTCTGAACCCTCCTAGGAACAACAGTGGAGATCAACACCTGGCTGGGTATAATGCCTATAGATCTGAATTTGAGCTCAGTTATGACCACAATGCTGAAAATTTATTTAGCTTCGAAAACAGCTACTCTGATGATGAAGACGATGAATGTATGGATGCTTTAAAAGTGTCTCTAGTTAGTGCTCTAAACACAAGGCTAAAAGAGAGAAAAAGAAGATACAACATAATTCAGCAGCATGGTCTTGTCATGCCCAACAAACTAGCTTCATGGATACAAAAATTTGACCCTACATTAACAAGACCTAAAGCGGAGCGATTTCTCTCCTTCATGCAATTCATGACAGGAATGCAGTTTGATGCTTTCATGGAGTCCATGAGCTTAGAAGATGAACTCTTACAGAGATTTGCACGGCTCTGTGAATACCGTAGGAACGGAATTAAGTCCTTGTATGCTGCAAGTTTGTTCAAGGAGTTGAAGAAAGAGAATGATTTGGTTGTGAAGCAACAGAAATACGCTACAGCAATGATGATGAAGAAGTTTGAAAGTCAGTCTCCAATCAAAAGTGCTCATTTGTTTGGAAAATCGAGCAATCTGCTGAAATACAAGAGAACAAGTATGCCTTTAGACATAGTAGACATGCCTGGTTTTACCAAGCTGTCAGAATCAGAGAGGGTTCTCTGCTCCAACCTCAGGCTATTGCCTGAGAATTACTTAGAAATCAAAGATCAGCTGATCTCACACAACAGTAAGATAGGTTTCCTGAGATTGCTAGATGCAAGAAGAATTGTAAAGATAGATGTGAACAAAACAAGAAAGATATATGATTATCTTTTGTATGAAGGGTTTATTAGTAAACCTCTATAAGAGTAAAATAAAATAATGTTGATTATCTTCTCTTTGATTTGATACTCACTTTGAATCCAAACTTCTGGTATAGAAATATGGCTGGATTTGTCGGTGAACAGTGTAATGTGACATCTTTGCCTGTGCAAGTCTGTAAAAGAAAATTTTTTTGAACACAAAAGCAGCCGCATCTTTGCTTCTCAAACAGAAAATGCCTAACAACTTTGATGTCTAGGCATGGTAGATATCCACTATTATCCACTCAGATGTCTTAGTACCAAGTAGGTACCAACTATTCTTTAAAAATGGGTAGTGGAGGTAAATCTAAAAGTTAAATTTGGCACATGCCCACAGTTTGTTGTTGTCATACATAGTTAAGTCAACCTCATGACAAATGAAAGCAAAGATATGGATACTACTTATCAAACGTCATGTAATTTTTTTTTTGTGTTTGCGTTGTACCTGCAATAGATGGTAAAGCATGAAGGTAGCGATCCCCGCGCGCCGCCACTCCGGCCGCGTCAGTATGAACGAGATGTAGGCTTCGTTCCGGTTGGAGTCGGGCACCAGGAATGCACAGCCCACTGCCAACTGCTTGTACGACGCAACGCAACTGAACTCGGGGTACTGCAGGGCTTCTGTTACTGATAACGATAGCAAATCAAGTAAAATATGCTTTTGATAGACGTTTATTTGGTAAATCAACCTCATTTTAAAGGCTAAAAAATAATTGAGCACAATTAGGCCACATCCATATTTTTACCCAGCAACATTCTATCTCTATCATGTTTCTAAATAAATCCACTGCTACTTATAGGCTAGGTACTTGTTATCTTAAAACATTACCAAGAACGGGGTAGCAAATATAAGCGAACCCATTAAAGAATAACGCCTGATGATTTAAGAGTAGTACAGCCCTTGTGAAGGGCTTGTCCGAGGAAGTAATACCAGCACGCCTTTTTCTGCCGCCAAGCAGCAACGCTGTGTTTCGGTTTGAAGAGTGTGGTTGCCGGTGTAATTATAGCCACATGAGGTTTAACATCTGTATGCCTCAAGTTGATGGACGCAGGGCAGTGCATCGTAAGGCACGTTCTATCGTGCGTGAACGGCAACGCTTTGTTATAGGTGATGGTTACCAATTAACATCAGGTGGGCCATCTGCATGTTCCATCAGCTAGTTGTATTAAAAAAAATGTTTCAATCAGTACTTATGCGCGAGCGAAGCCGCGGGCCGCAACTAGTTCTTCTATAACTAGGATGCGTAAATTATCATAAACCTAAAGAAAATTCGAATTGAGTGCACTTACAATCAATCCCGGGCCAGAAGAACTGTGCACAGAGGCTGTTGACGGCGAGTATGTGGTCGGGCCGCACATACGAGTAGTCGATCGTAGCGCGCGCCGGAGGCTGGTAATCCTTTATGTGTCTGTGGAACACTACTGCTTAGTCAATCATACTCATATAATTATGTTTATTGCAATTATTATGTTACATACTTACATGGTAAGGTCTTAATGTTAGGGTATGGCAATATTTGAAGTAGAAGCGGGCTGAAGTTTAATACAAAACTGCTAAAATATAAATATATTAGGTACTTTACATTAAGGTCCTTCGAGCATAAGATATGTAAGTGCTCCTTCGGGCAGGACATAAAATATAATTTTAGATGGTGAGGCTAAAGAAAACTTTTTATTTTATTTTTAATTTGAAAGATACTACGTTATTCTTCTTACCGCTTAAAAAAACGAAGCTTAAACCTATAAATGAACTTCGAACCTGATATAAGACGTTTCAAAGTGATCCTTGTGATCGTGCTGAATAACGACCATTTAGATTGTGGAGTACCTGTTGGTTCTCCTGAGCAGTTCGTCGGTGAGCGCCAGCCAGGCGGGGCGCGCGGCGGCGTCGCGGCGGATGTAGGGCCGCAGCGCCGCGCCCGAGTACGCGGAGCGCAGCGCGGGCTCGCGCGCGCCGCGCCGCGCCACCAGCCGCGCGCCGCCCGCCCCGCCGCATACCGTGCCCGACAGGTTATCCATTAGATACTGCATTAACATTCATTCATTCATTAAGGGGCTGACAACTATCAAACAACTTCTCGCTCGCACGTTTCGACATGTTGAAAGATATAAAATCACTAAACTCATTTTCTAAAAATCGCAATCAACCATTTTGTGTGCACACATTGCACACAGTTTAGTCAAAATTTTTTTTTGATCGATACAAGTTTTCCTACTCAAAAGTTTGCATAAGTACGAAAACTAGTAAAGCAAACTTTTGAGTAGGAAAACATGTATCGATGTATCGATAATCGCAATCAACCATTTTGTGTGATTGCACACAAAATGGTTGATTGCGATTTTTAGAAAATGAGTTTAGTGATTTTATATCTTTCAACATGTCGAAACGTGCGAGCGAGAGTCACATTAGCTCTTGTCTTCGCCTTAATGAAAATTCTATATTGTACACCTTACAAACGAACGCAATAGGAAACAAATAATTAAAACTATAGATAACTAGCGGCCTGTCCCAGCTTCGCATGGGTGGTCATAAATTTTTTGAACATTTTAGGATAAACTTAACCTTGGGTTCGAGCCTCGCGTCTACTTATTTCATACATTTACACGCCCTTCTCCCTGATCATCGTCATATCTTTTGAATGGAATGTCCGATTTGAAAAATTCAAGAAGTAATCTATAGGTATTGAAACCGTCTTGAATATGAAACTATTTATTTGGATAAGGATTAATACCAAGGTACAAATAAAGACCCTTTTTTATCGACTGCATTTCAATTAAATTTTTATAATAAAAGAACACTTATTGTGACATAACTATAATAGTTAGACATATGCTGTCGCGACATTTTTTGTAGATGATGACGTGTTCTGCAAAGTCGTAGTACATTATTTTGTTCTATCATCAATAGTTTTCGCAGCGCACGCGATGTAAGGTTTTTGTTTTCCACCTTGGGTTACATTATTGGAGTTTTAGTAAGGATCCCTGATTTTTTTGAAAATATAATATAGCCTATGTTACTCAGGGATAATGTAGCATTCTAATGGTGAAAGAATTTTTGAAATCGGACCAGTAGTTTTTGAGCCTATTCGTTACATACAAAACAACAAAACAACAAAAATACAAATCTTTTCTCTTTATAATATTAGTGTAGATTACAATGGGCGGTCTTATCGCTAAAAAGAGATCTCTTCCAGACAACCTTTGGATGGAGAGGAGCCCATAAATAAGATGGTTGGTTTGGGTGCACCATAAAAATAACATGGTGAAATAATAAAAATTATAAAACAACATATAGCATTACTACAATTACAACCCGTTGCATATCCTCTGAGTAAAATTACTGAGTGACCCAGATAATCTTTGGATAGAAAGGATTAACAAAATCAGAATTAAATGATTTAAGACATGATTTATTGGGAGTTTCGAGATTTTCGTCTCTCACTCTCACCTCAAGTCCTCTCCTATTCCATCTTCACTATGAAATTCTAGGACTGTTGTATTGTACTGTTTTATGACAACAGCCCTAGAAATCGTTCAAAAAAAGTTAGTACATATGACCGTACGTAACTGTATCTGTGGCTAGGCCAACATGCTATCGGCTTGTATTCCACACCGGCCGAAGGACGGCCTTACGACCACGGCCGAATCTGAGTATAATGCGGATGGTAAGACGAGCACTTACTGTTCTTTGAAACCTATCCAGAACTCTTTCCGAGTTGACCACTTCGCTAGAGTCCTCTGTCACGTATCCCCCTAGTATTTTTACAGTCCTGAAAACATAAATAAAATTATATTGGTATATCTTTCGAGTGTCTTAGCTCAATTTTACCAGTAAAACCTAAATTCAAAGTTTAAATAAATAATAATACTTTATACCTACTTTTTTTTGTAAAGGCAGGTTATAATATTTTATAACATTCAGACAGATAACAGATGTCCATTACACAAATAGGTACCATACAGCAAACGTGATTTTTGCCGTTTTTATTGATAATGGTACGGAACACTTCGTGCGCGAGTCCAACTCGCACTTGGCCGTTAGATTTACTTACTTATCTAAATCGAAGAGCGGCAGATGCTTGTGCCGCTTCAGCCGGCGGAGCGCCAGCTTGGCTCGCAGCCGCTGCAGGTACCCGCGCCGAGGCGGGTCCTTCACTCGGCCGGCCAGACCCTCCACTTGCTTCAGCAGCTGGATCTCCTCGTACTGAGTCAGTTCTACCAGCTTCGGCTTCCTTTCTTTTTCTGTAATCATTTTTATCATTACGACCTTAAAGTTATAACAACTTTTAAGTCGTAACGATAAAAATGTTTCTATCTGTAGAAGCTATTATGCTGATGGAATTTATTTGCGGGTAGTTTGAGAAGTTTTTGATTTTCTCTTTGTTGTGAGAAGGCTAAGCATCGTTCTTCCTGGAACTGTACAGTGGAGGTATATGTCCAGCAGTGGACCTCTACAAGCGGATTATCATCATCATCATCCACAGCCTGACTTCACCTGCTGCTGCGTACAAGCCGATGATACAAATACAAAATTATTTATTCGGGAATTCATTTTAACAAGAATTAAAATACGCAATGGACCCCGCACTTTGGACTAGCCTGTCTCGCGAGACTTATAATAACTAGTAGTTCGCCCCGAACTGAGATCTCGTGATGCGATCCGACGAACGCATCACTTTGAGTAGGTGGTAGTCAGAGGCAAGTCCAATCATTATGTTTGGACTTTTTTCTGACTACCGCCTACTAACTTAGTATGGTAACCAAGTTTCAACTCTATTGGCCTATTTATTGAAGAGTTCCGTTGAACAGACCTTGGCTCCATCATCAGACCAGGTGTCTATTACCATTTTATGAGAACTGAGTACCTTCTTAATATATTTCAAGAAAAAAAAATAAGAAAAAGCAAACTAACTGGGCGACCAGTAGAAAAACCTTGATGTCAACGAAATTCCTAGAGATGGGAGCTCTTGGATCGTTGGTTATGTTAATTTAACTTTTTTGTTGATGTATGTCAAAAACCAAGCGTCCCAGAAAAAAAGTAAAAAATGTTTTGGAATGTCCAAACAAAGCCCTTTCATATCTACACTAATATTATAAAGAGAAAAGATTTGTATTTTTGTTGTTTTGTTGTTTTGTTGTTTTGTTGTTTTGTATGTAACGAATAGGCTCAAAAACTACTGGTCCGATTTCAAAAATTCTTTCACCATTAGAATGCTACATTATCCCTGAGTAACATAGGCTATATTATATTTTCAAAAAAATCAGGGATCCTTACTAAAACTCCAATAATGTAACCCAAGGTGGAAAAAGAAAACCTTACATCGCGTGCGCTGCGAAAACTATTGAAGATAGAACAAAATAATGTACTACGACTTTGCAGAACACATCATTATCTACAAAAAATGTCGCGACAGCATATGTCTAACTATTATAGTTATGTCACAATAAGTGTTCTTTTATTATAAAAATTTAATTGAAATGCCGCCGCTAGAAAAGGGTGTTTATTTGTACCTTGGTATTAATCCTTATCAAAATAAATCATTTCATAATTAAGACGGTTTCAATACCTATAGATTACTTCTTAAATTTTTCAAATCGGACATTCCATTCAAAAGATATGACGAAATTAAAAATGTTAACGGGTCCACGGGTCACGCTCGGGGTGCGATTTCACTCACTCAAGGAGAAGGACGTGCAAATGTATGAAATAAGTAGACGCGAGGCTCGAACCCACGGTCTAAGTTTATCCTAAAATGTTCAAAAAATGTATGACCACCCATGCGAAGCTGGGACAGGCCGCTAGTGACATATAACTTGATTTTTTTATGTAACTTTTTTTATTTTTGCCCTCTTAAAAAACCCCATATCTTAGTAACCCTTCATCCGATTTTACTCAAATACTTACCAGTAAATTTCTCAAGTACAATCTATCGACTTATCAAATTTCATGCAGATCGGATCGACGGTTCGAAAGTTATGGCCAGACAAACATACATACATACATACATACATACATACATACATACATACATACATACATACATACATACATAAAATGCCAAATCGCCCAAGTTGAAACTAAGATCTTCGTTCGCTTCGCTCACTTGATCAAAAATTTACAGAATATGTGGCGAAAACTATACAAATAATGATGATGGCGAAATACCTGTATTCTCCCTATCCCATTCTCTATCCAATGCATCCTCCCAAGGAAGGTCATCGGAGTTGGGCTGAGTGGAGAAGTATGATTCTTTACGGAACACCGCAATCTTTTCTTTCTTAGGCTTTTCGATGACAGGTTTCTTGTCGTGGTCCGACTCGCTGTGGGAATCCGAGTCGTAGTACAGAGCTGTGTTGTGATTGTACGAATGTACGCTAGATGTGTCGCTCTGAAAAATATTTTTCATGACAAGTGATGGCACAAGATGTTTGCAAGACTCAGTCAAGTAACTTCGCGCTCTCATATTTCAACAGTTTTAAAGATATTGTTTCATAAAGCTAGCCGGAAATAGCTATCATATTTAAGTATTTTATCACCTAACACCATCTACCCAACCTCCGATTTATCACCAAAACCTGGGGGTAGACACTTGACGTTTCTACACCGGCCGTGCGAGTCGAGCTCCATATCGCTCCTCAATAAAAATCCTTTAAACTAGTAGTTCGCCCCGAACTGAGATCTCGTGATGCGACCCGACGAACGCAACTAAACTTTGAGTAGGTGGTAGTCAGAGGCAAGTCCAAACATTATGCTTGGGCTTTTTTCTGACTACCGCCTACTAACTTGGTACGGTAACCAAGTTTCAACTCTATTGGCCTATTTATTGAAGAGTTCCGTTGAACAGACCTTGGCTCCATCATCAGACCTGGTCGTTGTCACCATTTTATGAGAACTGAGTACCTCCTTAATATATTTCAAGAAAAAAAAATAAGAAAAAGCAAAGTAACTGGCCGACCAGTAGAAAAACCTTGATGCCAACGAAATTCTTAGAGATGGGAGCTCTTGGATCGCTGGTTATGTTAATTTAACTTTTTTATTGTATCTCAATAACCGAGCGTTCCTGAAAAAATGTAAAAATTGTTTTGGAATGTCCAAACAAAGCCCTTTCATATGACATGTAACTTCATTTTTTTATGTAACTTTTTTTAATTTTGCCCCCTTAAAAACCCCCATATCTTAATAACCCTACATCCGATTTTACTCCTCAGACAAAATAAAAAAGTAAAGACGGAACTCTGTGAACAGCAAAGTGAGGCCGGTCAAACTACGCCTTGACGTGTACATACACAATTACACACACACACGTACAACGTAACTACGCCTTACCTTGTCAGTCTAGCTATCGCGGCTCGTGGGGAGCAACGTTTTGAGAAATTATAAATTTACCAGTAAAAATACCGAATTGTGTTGTGAAAGGGTGTAAGAATCAATCTTCAAAATATAAAAAAGAGATGGAATGGCATGGAATCAAATTTCACACGTAAGTAATTTGGAAACCAATAATTTTCAATAAATCAAAATAAAAGTTTGAGGTTTGAGGGCTTGGAACACAAGTGTTGCCAGTATGAAGTGTTTTTGTTTACCCTATTATTTGGTAATAATGTGATACGCAACGTAACGTTACTCGTTTCTTATGATGGTTATCAGTATATTTTAAACCCGTCGAGTGCTTAGAGAACACACGAGTGTTCGCTAAGTTCGTGGGCCCCACGTGTCCAGTGAACACACGGATGTACACAAGATTTCGAGCCCATTGGTTGCTCACTTCTACGAGGTCAAATTACCTTAACGCCCATTGGCTGCACTCATTGTGAAGCTAGGTTCAATGCAGAACGAAATACAGACAATACCGAAATCGGAAATTCATACTCACCGAACGAAATTGTCAAACATCGCGTTGATGGCTGGTCTGTCGATCATCTTGAACCACGGCGCAACGCGATATCTTCCCAGTTTGTGAACTGATTTTGACGATTATTGATCGAGTGAGCGAAGCGAACGAAGATCTTAGTTTCAACTTGGGCGATTTGGCATTTTATGTATGTATGTATGTTTGTCTGGCGATAACTGTCGAACCGTTGATCCGATCTGCATGAAATTTGATAAGTCGATAGCTTGTACTTGAGAAATTTACTGGTAAGTATATGAGTAAAATCGGATGAAGGGTTTTTGAGATATGGGGTTTTTTAAGGGGGAAAAAAAAAAAAAAGTTACTTAAAAAATTTTTACTTTTTTTTTGGGGCGCTCGGTTTTTGAGATAAAATAATAAAAGTTAAATTAAGATAACCAGCGATCCAAGAGCTCCCATCTCTAAGAGTTTCGTTGGCATCAAGGTTTTTCTACTGGTCGCCCAGTTCCTTTGCTTTTTCTTATTTTTTTTTCTTGAAATAAATTAAGAAGGTACTCAGTTCTCATAAAACGGTAACAACGACCAGGTCTGATGATGGAGCCAAGGTCTGTTCAACGGAACTCTTCAATAAATAGGCCAATAAAGTTGAAACTTGGTTACCATACCAAGTTAGTAGGCGGTAGTCAGAAAAAAGTCCAAACATAATGTTTGGACTTGCCTCTGACTACCACCTGCGCAAAGTTTTGGTGCGTTCGTCGTGTCGCATCACGAGATCTCAGTTCGGGGCGAACCACTAGTTATTTCTTAAAATAGGTTACATATCCGTAAAATTTTGAAAACCGTTAGATCTATCTCACGAGATTGTAATCTGTCAAAAAATTGTAAACTCGTAGATTTCGTATGTCCGTTAGGTAAGGCAAACACAACCTAACCGATCCCATAATCAGTTATGTTTACCGTTTTAATTAAATGTGGTTAAATAAATAAATAAATAAAATAAATGTTGTGTTAGATTATATCATGATAGACGTTATTATTTAGTAATGTCATTTCTGTAATTTTGGGGTAATTTAAATTGTCATGGCAACACCGGCCTCCGCACACATGTTTAGAAAACTGGCCTCACTTTTCTGTTCGTTGAGCTCCGTCTTTACTTTTTTATTTTGTCTGAGTTTTACTCATATACTTGCCAGTAAATTTCTCAAGCACAAGCAATCGACTTATCAAATTTCATGCAGATCGGATCAACGGTTCGAAAGTTATGGCCAGACAAACATACATACGTACATACATACATACATACATACATACATACATAAAATGCCAAATCGCCCAAGTTGAAACTAAAGATCTTCGTTCGCTTCGCTCACTCGATTATCTCAATCACAAAATTATCTTTCGACCGCGAAACACGGCAAAAACCAAGTCCCAAAGAAAATCAGCACATCATCGGAGTGGCAAAGAGGAAAGTCGAAGACACCGCATCACACATCCCATCACGCAAGGCAAGACCCATGCAGGCAATTCCATAACCTCTTTTCACTTCACCAGTTTAAAACGCACTGAATGTTATGAAAAGTCTCAAACAACAAAGTTTCGGTGTACCTATTAGTAGTTTTATAATAACTTTACAAAGGTGCAGCAAAAATATAGTGTTAATCCAAAAAAATTCTAACCAAAAAGTATGTATACAGCAGAAAAACTTTTAAAAACCTTTCATTTATTTTCCATCCCTTTTTGAGCATTGATATGTTGAGAACCACCGCAGTGGCGTATTAGTTCATATTCATACCAAATTCAATTCAGTTTCAGATGAATGCTCTCACAAACATACAAGCGATTCGTGAGAGTTGAATGCGGCTCGCTTCGCTCGATCAAATGAACCATGAATATAAATACCTGTACTTGCATCATCTTTGTAGCGGAGGTGTACTCGAATGCCTTCAGATCCAGGTCGTGCGGCATCGAATAGTCAGACGTGAGTGCCAGCGAGTCCGAGTATGACTGATCTTCTAACTCGTATCTGGCAACAAATGAACGTAGATGGTATAAAAAAGTCATAACGGATCCTCCAAACGTGAATACAAAATCATTTTGAAAATGATGAAGCGGAACTATTTATGTTGATACAGGCAACTGCACAAGCTTTGCTTATATGGCGCTGTCTAAAATGTACACTAATACAAGGTGTTCCGATACTTGTACTTAAAACTTCAGGGGACTAAACTACCCATCAATATGAATAACTTTTTCTACGGAACCAACATTGTGAACTTACATTTGTATGAAACAGCTGTTTTTTTTTCGCGTTCAGTGTTGGTTCCTGAGAAAAAGTTATTCATATTGATAGCCCATGTCCACTCGCATTGCCGCTCGCGTTGCTCGTGTTGCGTGAACACACATTGCCGACGACGCTGCCGCAGACATATAGACGGCAATATTTCAGTCCAAGCGAATGGCAACGCGAAAGTCTAAATGTAAACGCAGTATTAACTCAAATTAAAAACCTCAACTCACTCATAAATTAGCTAGTTACCGTCCACTGTCAGAGTCGAGATGGTCGAAGCAGGAGGCTCCTGAGGCGGCGCTGTCGGCCGAGTCCACGCGCTTCTTCTTGCACGGCACGCCGCCCTCCATCTCCAGGGACTCTTCCATGTCAGGGTTGATGAGCTCTTTGTAACCTGGAAATACACCGTTATTATTATCAACACTAATATCTACACTAATAAAGAGGAAAGATTTGTATGTTTGTAACTGATAAACTCAAAAATTACTGGTCTGATTTCCAAAATTCTTTCATAATCGGAATGCTACATTATCCCTGAGTAATATAGGCTATATTTATTACTGACACTGAAATCCGCGCCCTAACCAATGAACCAATCAGGATAAAACTTAGAACACATGTAACATATATTATGTATGTTAGCAATCATTACTAATACACGCGAGAAGCAGCGGGCAGCTGCTAGTAGCAAAATATAGCTTAATTTTTAGGAAATAAATGCATAATAAATAACAAGATTGTACCCATTTCACAGATCTTGGCCACAAAGTGGTTTCGGTCCAAGGCTTGCTGGTTTCTTGGTCTGTTCTTGGGCTTATCTCTGGCCATTTCTTGGACTGCAAAGGAAAACATGTATTTAATAAATATTCTAATTTTAGGAGATAATACTTGTTTCAACCATCCAAACTCTTAAGTGGCTTTCTCTCAACTTAGTCAGCCTTATCACTAAGGTACTAAGGCTACTTTAAGAGGGTTTGGATCAACATAAAGCAATGGAGGATCAACAGAGATTAAAAAATAACAGAAATTACAATCCCAACTAAGATAAGAGCTAGGAGATGAACTAAATCTGAAGAAATACCAAAGGTTTACCTTTGGGTTTTAATCATTTATTAAAAAAATTAGTAACTTTTTTAACCCATTGACTAGAGCACAAGTTCTTCTAGGCAATGTTTCATTTTGAATTGAAAGTCAAAGTCGAAAAAGGTACTTATTACACCTTAAAGCCTAACCTTATAACATCTTAAAGCTAGATGACTCTAGGTTCCAGTTCCAACGACCAAAGCCTTGAAGAACAGGCAACAGGTTTCTACCGCTCTTTTGTATGATCATTGTTACAATGTATTATAATATAATTTGACTATAAATAATTCTTACTGATATGAGCTGCCACTGCTGGAGAGAAGTTATGCAGAAGCCGCCACCAGCCTGTTTCCCCGAGCACAGTGGAGCCAGACTTGAAAAACAGCTTGTTGTATACTGACAGCACTCCGGCTATGGTGCCTACCCAGTTCTTCTTCTGTTTACTGGAGAACAATGTTATTATGTTATATACAAGAATTGTGGTCATATGGTAAATTATAGAAGAATGTGAAGAAAATAAATTCGCTGCTGAGCATTTGCTATAAGAGCACAGTGAGTAGGCCCTGCTGCACTGGTTTTCAGTGGTCAGTACAAACATTTAAGTGTTGAACATAAATGGTAATGTAATAATAATGGTATAAAATGGTGAGTACTTAGTTTGGGGCTAGATGGTTATGGATTGCATCCTCATTCATCAGTTTGCTTTAGGTTTTGCTGCTTTAGACTTATATGGGTAATTATTAACCCATATAGTCACTGCCCCCCGGACAATACACTTCTACCATCCTCTCACGCGACATTATTGTGTTTGTATAATTACCCAAAGAATCATTTGATTTCTACTCTACTAAAATTAAATCAAGGAATTATCTAATAAGTACTATCAAGTGTAAACAATAATAAACTCACTTTGAAGCTCCAAACAGTGTCTGCCAGTATCTATCAATAAAGGAACAGATGTGGGTCTTGTAGTGGAAGTAGCCATTGTGGCTGATACCGTAAGACTGTGTGCAGAGGTGGTTGAGGGTCAAGTAGATCACATTTACCCTGAAAGCCAGATGAATCGTACGTTACTTCGGTGCATAAAATGCCAATTTTAAAATTTGGAAGTATTTCAACTTTCATTTTCCAGCTACATTACTTACCAAGGAAATTTATATCGTACAAATGATTCATATTTGTCCGGGGAGCAACTCTCGCAAGTAAATTCAAAGAATACATCGCAATCGAAGTCCCCCGGTGTTCCGGGACGGCGCAAGCAGGTAAGATGCACGAAATTCATGCAGCCGTAGCACAGCAGGCCTGGTTTATTTTGCTTATCCTCTGCCTCATTGCAGTATTTACATGTGGTGCTCATTACGGTGGAAAAACAGAGGTACCCCGGCCCCGAAAGAAATAAATTGTTTATTTTGTTTTGACTCTGTTCTGTTCATGTTTCTTTTGCATCTTCTTCTTTTTTCTCAAAGGTGCTGCGGGTCGTACATCTGTCTGTCATTTGGACAGACAATCTTGACGTTTTTTGGTCAAGCTGTCATTTGTTTTCGGCGCGCTTATATAAACCGATTTTTTTTATGTGTGGTTTGGTTATAATGTTTGCATTCGGTCTTTCGACAAATGTTTTCACATTATATTCTACCATGTAACTTTCTGATTCTTAAATTATAAATGTGATCATAATTTCATTATTAATCCACTGAATCCAGAAAACATCGATGTATAAATAATGTTTACGCATGCATCGTCAACAAATTATTATAAAATGCTGACATTTTATATACTGCACTTTAGCAAACATTTTTATTAAGGTTGTATAAATCTTCACTACATTAGCTTTGATGCTAGTTTTGGTGACATAGAATTATACATAGTTAGTATGGGATCGGGTGATGATGATGTAAAAAATCGGTGAAAATAAGATTTTGGCGAATTACAGAATATCAGATAGTTACTATGACACATAGAAACTACACTTGAATCTGTGTCACACTTTTGCGTGACACAGATTAAAGTTTAGTTATTATGGATAATAGTAATTTTCGGTGTAACTATGATTTAGGCGAATTACTGAATATCAGATAGTTACTTTGTCACATAGAAACTACACTTGAATCTCTGTCACACTTTTGCGTGACACAGATTCAAGTTAAGATAATAAGGATTATAGTAATTATCTGTTACTTGTCTTATTAATTAATTATATTTCGATGATGTATTTGTTATTAAGTGTAGCTGTTTGGGATGGGTATTTTTTTATTCAAGAATTTATAGTACTGTATTTCAATTAGCTGATATGATGATGGAGCCAAGTGCTGTATAATGTAGATCCTACATTATACAGGTGTTCGACTAGGTGTTCTGTCGGTGTGTGTAAATTAATTAAAATTCAATTTAATTAAGTACTTATTCATAAAGTACTATCATATTGAGTTGGTAAAATAATAATAAAAACATCAGTGGTGAAAACAGAATAAATGTTATAATATTAGTAATACTTAATATAAATTTTATTTCAGATAACTTAGATCCTTATTGTTAGTACATAATAAACTTAATGAACTATGTTAGGTTAGTATTTAGAAAAATGGTGATCCTGTGCTGTCATTACTCGCAAACAGTGCTTGAGGAAGGGGCTATCCTATTAATGAACAATGATGTCCAAGATGTTATTGGAACTTCCACTGACTCTCGTCAGCTGTGATGCAATTTTCTTATGCATGCAGGCAGCGAAACTGTCAGACCTCTTCAGGGACACTGAATTTGTTTTCATAGAATTTGTGTACAGTAAAGTTCTCGGTCTTGTAAGTTTTTTTAGTTTAATAGTGAATTATAGTGGTATTCACATCCACAATGAAGTGTGGTAGTTTGCTGTATGTTTTGAGACAGTCGGAGTTGGTGGTGGCATCTCATGATGTGGCAGTTACTGTTCAGGAAAATGTTCAAGGTTGCAATAGGACTGCTCAGCGAATAATATAATTTTATGACAATGTTTTTAATTTATAGTACCTGCAAAATAATAAATAAAACTTTAATTATGAAAACAGGATCAATTTTATCAGCAGCAATAAATTTGTTGTCTTTAAAGAAATTCGAGTAGGTACAGTACAATAATCTATCGAGTAAGTAGGTATTTACCTAAATCTTGGATGGAACAGCAGACTCTGTTTCGAGCTCTCTTGGTAGGTGTACCACCCATCAAAAATGTTACTTGGCAAATTTTGTAACCTATTAATTGTAGGTTTTAGGTAAATATAGGCACCACAAGCTCGTGCTACATGTTACTCTATCTGTATCGATGAGGCTAACGCGGTGCAACCGTTTATATGCGTCCGACAATCAACATACATGCAATTATTGAATAGGTGTGCAAATCCAAACACATAAACATTAAACAATAAACAAACAAGTCAACGCCACGCCAGTTGCCAACTAAATTTCCCTAAATATAAATAGCGTAAATTCAGTTTAAAAAAACGGGATACTCAAATTAAGATAGATAACACTTTATTGTACACAAGGATACATCATAAATCTAGGCGTAAAATAATAAAGTACAATGGGCGGCCTTATCGCTGAAAGCGATTTCTTTCTTGTTTTAAGTGTAATCATTCTGTTTGTTTCTCAAACTGAAAGTTATATACTTATTTGATATATGACTAATAGATTTATTTTGATTCCTTATTCGGTTTCTCATAGGACTTTGTCAGAGACCACGGATTTCCACTTGCTACGGTCCTAACATACCTCTTTCGCTTCATTCAATCTCTAAACATTCTTCATACGTTGTTGGTTTAGGGAAGGTAGGTACTATAATATTGTCCTGGTTGTTCCGTAGAACGTCTGCTATCTGGTCGAGTACGTCTTCTGAGGTCTTCCCTCCCAACAGTCCCATTTATAGAATAGAATAGAATCTTTATTTTGTCTGTTAAAAATCGAAATTTACAAAAGAGCTGTTACAATTTTGATGACAAAAAAGGCCATTTACGCTTGCCTGATGCACCTGTTTCGTTAATCTCCTTTCATCCTTCCTTTCCACATGCCCAAACCATCTTAACATAGCTTTCTATACCCTCATCACTAGGTATGTCTTCTTTCACTCCACATTTTTCTCTAATCACACTGTTCCTCTATCACTCAAATTCACATCACACATATTAAGTAACGCTTTCATTTTTAATGCATTACTCTACTCTGATGTTTGCCCAACCTTTACTAGGTACCATACATTATTGTCGGCACGAACCCCCCTATGTACAGCTATTCGTGCCTTTTACAGTTTCTGGATGCTCATAAACGTGTCTTGTGCCCCATTCGCTCTATTTCCAGCAGTCACTCTCTTTTCGATATAATGTTCATGCTTTCCATGTTTCGCAAATAAAGTCCCTAAATAGTTCGATACAAAGTAGTAGTTCTTTTTGGTTCTCAAATTATGTAAAATAGCTGAAATAACCCAATAATGATTGATTATGTTTATAATGCAGTTTGATTACCTTTATCATAGGCAAACTTGGAGTTGGCAACATTTACATATTATTTTGTTAGCAATCTTCTACTTCTTCTTTATTTTGTAGATGTTCTTGCTAACAATCAATAGCAAGCAGTTTGATAATTGACAATATGAAATGTCAGTTTTGACAGTAGAAATATCAGTTATGTCAAAACAAAAACTGAAAAAACAAAAAGTCCGCCATTTGTAAAATCGGTATAAATAAGTCCCGCCATTTGTTTTATGTGGTGGTGGTTCTTCTCTCCACAGATATATATATATATATAAAGGAACAGGGAGAGAACCACAGATATATACAGGGTGTAAACGCTTGTACGACATTAAATTAATACACGTGTAGTGCTACTATCTAGTATTGATTTAAAAAAAAAATTATTGAAATTCATTCATAATTAGTTTTTTTTTATTTTCAAACAAACTAATCATCAGTTAAAGCATAAAATTATACAGCACTCTGTATACGTACACAAACAACGAAACGTACGTTCATTCATTACTCGTCGTCGTCGGTGCCTATAAGTGCGAATATGCCGCGCACTCACGGCGCGGCGCTCAAAGGCGCCGCCGCGCCGGCCGGTAAAGCCGAAAGTCGAGCGCGCGGCAGAACACACACAAAATGTACCGCACACTAAAAATAAATAATAAATGTACCTAGGTTACCTCAAATCCGTAGGTTTTCAATATCCCCCCCGCACGTTGCACACACAAATTTAATTGACGGGGAACGTTCGCCCGTACTTTCACCAACACAGCTGTTCGACACTTGCCTTCAGTTTGTCGAAAGCACCTAGGTACAATCCGTCTGCGCAGTTCTTGCACTGTATCGACTTCTTGTGCGTACCTACATCTTCTTTGATGAAGCCCCACAAAAAGAAATCTAGTGGAGTGAGGTCTGGCGATCGTGCTGGCCACTACACTTAGTTTAATAACAAAAAAACACATTGACAAGCGAAAATTTCGCGGCAACTAGATAGCTAGGTACGTAACGTATTTAGTTTATTATGAAAAAAAACACACACACAAAAAGCGTCTATTTCGCGGTACCTAAATCTAGCAATGCAACAATGCAACAAATATGCAATTTTCAAAATTAGATGGGTCAAGGTTGCTACCGAAACAATTACTAAATCATACGCGCTTCCTCAGTCAGTCGCTCTGTGGCTAGGCGTGGGCGACGCGGGACGGGGCGCGCTTCTCGTCTCTTTCCGACACGCACGTGAAATGTATCTGTCCTGGTCACGTCGTTCTAGATCGCACTTTTTGATTGTTTATTCTGCTCAAACGCGTGTAAATTTGGTATTTCTATCTTTTTTTTCTTTTGATTCATAGACATATGATTTCGTGACCCCGGAAAGTTGACCTGAACACGACTGATAATAGGTACAGGTTGTTTTGAAATGATTTATTGGAAAAGTATCGATATCTCGTTAAATATTAAGGCTTATAACGCGGGATAGGTATAATGAAACAAAGTATTATAGGCAGGAAAACTCGCACTCAGGTTAGCCGCCTAAATTCAAATTTACGCGCGCGGAGCCTTCTGCTCCACGCACGGGCGCCGCAAGCGGCGACCAATAGGCGCGCGGCGCGGGTTGCTACTGTTGCTAGGCAACGGCTCAGCCAATCCTATGGAATCACATTATGACGTGATCGGCCGAACTCAACCCCCGCCGCATGACGCCACCTCAGTCGGTCCGAGGACAATTAGCAATGCGCTCGTAACATGCCTTCCCTCGCGATCCGTCCGACGCCATCTTTTGGCACGGTCCCTGTAGATTTAACGAACTAACGAACGTTAAACTGGCGCTCCAACTAAGTGGCCGAACCACGGTTTTATTACGTAACGTAGTGGGTACGCTACAAGACAACCTACGTACGTAAGTACGTTGACGAGTACGGACATTCCCGCGTTGCGCTTCGCTCAAAGCGAAAATGCCGACGACGAGAGGGGAAGCGCTCCGGCACCAACGCAGCGAGGAAGTTGACGTCACAGTGACGGAAGAAGGGACCAGCTCCGACGTTGACAGCGTCGTCAAGCAGACGCCGACGGCCGCTGTAGGCACGACGCCAGCACAGCCGAACGCGTTCCCACTCCCGACGGAAGAAGGGACCAGCTCCGACGTTGACAGCGTCGTCGAGAAGACGCCGACGGCCGCTGTAGGCACGACGCCAGCACAGCCGAACGCGTTCCCACTCCCGACGGAACAGTTCCTATCGTCCATACTAGAGACCATCTCCAGGGCGCAGGCAGAGTCAAACAAAGCTCTGATCAGCGCGCTCCTGACGGCACCCCGTGGAGAACACTCCGGGGTGGCTTCTCCATGCGCACCAGCAATGGACGCTATTCCGCCGCTTCCTGTAAACAGCGGCGTTTCATCATCACCAGCAGCAAACTTCACCAGATGCTCTGCGCGGTTCGACGGTGCGTCGAAGGACTCCGAGGCACTGGAGGCCTTTATAGACGCCGTGGACGTCTACAAGGAGTGCGCCAGCGTGTCGGATGACCACGCGCTGCGCGGCCTCCCCATGCTGCTGACCAGTGACGCCGCCGTGTGGTGGCGCGGCGTGCGCAGTGGCGTGACTACCTGGGCAGATGCCAAGCTGCGGCTGCGCGCCATGTACGGTGCCCCACAGCCGGCGTATAAAGTGTTCCGGGAATTGTTCGCCCACGAGCAAAGTGCGGAGAAAAGTGATAAGTTCATCAGCGGGAAGCGAGCCCTTCTGGCTCGTCTTCCATATCGGCTGGCCGAGGAGGTCCAGGTGGACATGGTGTACGGACTCCTCGACCGCCGTATTCGAAAACGTGTCCCCCGTGATTCTTTATTAGATATGAACCACTTATTGGAAAGGGCGCGGATGGCGGAGGATTGCATGAAGGAAAACAGCAGCGAGGTAAAACCTCAACAGGCAAGTGCTAGTAATTTAGAATCTCATGCTAATGTTGTCCCCGCCACTGTAGGTCGCGGTAATGTACCTAAAGTTTTATCGGCGAATTCTAACCCGAGTGCGAGTGGGCCCCGTTCTAGGAGGACCCGGTGTAATTTTTGTAAGATGCATGGGCACTCGGTCGAAGAGTGTCGTAACCGAGAAAAAGCCGTAGAGTCGAATAAATCGGTCGCGAATAGTAGTAGTAGCAATAGTAGAAATGAGAAAGGGATTCGTTGTTACGGTTGCGGCAAAGTAGGCGTAGTTAGATCGAAGTGCGATATTTGTAACTCGACCACCCGAAAAACAACCGATTTTAATATTGCCGACATCGACGAAGCGAAGTCGAATTTTCGGGTAGCGTCAGGTTCCAGGGTCGGATTTAGGTCGGAAGTTCTAAGTAAGTTCGATTCACAATGTAGGTCCGATGTCGAATCTAGGTCCGATGTCGAATGCGATTCCGATGTCGAATGTAGCTCGGATATCCAGTGTAGGTCTGACATTAATAAGGTCGGGTCCGACGACGTCGAGGACACGTCCGACGTCGAAGAGAGGCCCAACGCCAAAAGTTTGTATGTAAAGCAAAAAAATGAATTCGGTATCGAAACGTCGATAGCTCACGCGTGTAGTGCAGTCGAGTACAAAAGTGCTTCGCACCCATTAGTAAATATTGACGTAATGGGGCGTAGTGGCGTAGCGATCATAGATACCGGCGCCACGCATTGTATTGCAAGCCCAAAGCTACACAAAATTTTAGTAGATTCCGGTGTAAAGTTCCACGACATCGAGTGTCGGATACGGCTTGCTGACGGCTCTAGAGTAGAGAGAAAGTTGTTAGAAGCCGAAGTGCTTGTGTCTTTAGAAGGACGCGAGGTGTTAGCTGATTTCTTGGTCTTGCCTGGCGACGAGACCAGGACGCTTTTAGGCGTCGAGTTCTTGTCCCGGGCCGGCATGGTAGTAGACGTCGCTCACGGTAGATGGACGTTCACTGACGAACCAGAGCGATCATACGATTTTGTGCGCGAAGATCCCGTGTTCGCGCTGTCCACGGAGTTGATGCGCGCTGAGTCCGCGAGCCTTTGCTTGCGAGACGATGAGGGATGCAAGCTCAGTCGTGAGCAGCGACGAGCGCTCAACGAGTTCATCAACCGCAGATCCCCTCGGTTCGCCCTTAAGGGGCCGGCAACCGAGTTCGCTACGCACCATATAAAGGTAAGAGCTGACCAGGAACCGATAGCGTCCCCGCCATATCGGCTGTCGCAGAACCGGAAAGAAGCCCTGCAGAAGGAACTCGAGAAACTCCTCCGCGATGACGTCATCGAGGAATGTGAGTCCCCATGGGCGTCTAACGTAGTCCTTGTCGCAAAGAAGGACGGAAGTTGGAGACTCTGTATCGACTACAGAAAACTCAACGCGGTGACGGAGCCGGACAGGTATCCGCTCCCACGCATTGAAGACATCCTCCACGTAGCCAAGACTAGTGAGTATATGACCACCCTAGATCTTCGAGCAGGTTACCACCAGGTGAACGTGGCTCCGGAAGACCAGGACAAGACTGCGTTTACCAGTCCACTAGGTACCTATAGGTTTAAACGTATGCCGATGGGCTTGTGTAATTCGGGAGCCACATTCCAGAGGCTTATCGATAGGTTTCGATCCAATCTCAAGAATGTAGAGCTCCTGGCGTATCTCGATGACATCGTGATTTTATCGCCGGGACCCTTTGAGAAACACCTTGCCGATCTGGAAACCGTCTTTGATCGCCTGGAGATGTTCAAACTTAGGGTGAACAGGGAGAAAAGTTACTTTGCGCGTGACTCCGTGAAGTTTTTAGGCCACGTTATCGTCCCAGGAGGTATCCAGGTGGATCCCGACAAGACTGCGGCGATTGAAGGTATGGCCATTCCGCAGAACGTCAAAGACTTGAAGTGTTTTTTGCAAACGTCGAACTGGTTTCGACGTTTCATCCCCGGCTACGCAGAAGTAGCTAGACCACTTACGAGCCTTCTCAAGAAGGCGAGCTCTTGGAAGTGGGGTGCCGAACAGCAGAAGGCGTTCGAGCACATCAAGTCTCTTCTGGTAAGTGCTCCTATTCTGCGTCAGGCAGACGAGACGAAGCCGTTTGTCCTCTGCACTGATAGCAGTGGGTATTGTCTCGGCGCGGTTCTCATGCAGGGGGAGGGCCCTGATGAGAGACCGATTGAGTACGCGAGCCGACTTCTCACCAGCGCGGAGCGTAACTACTCGACGACGGAGCGAGAGGCTTTAGCGGTCGTATGGGCAGTAGGTAAGTTCCGCGGCTATATAGAGGGAGCCAAAACCATAGTGAAGACGGATCATCAGCCCCTTCGATGGCTGATGAATCAGAGATCCCCGAGCGGTCGACTAGCCCGGTGGGCCTTGACGTTGCAGGAGTACGATTTGGAAATCGGATATACTCCTGGACGTTCTAACGTAGTGGCGGACACATTATCGCGACCCGTTTGCCCACCAGATGCTGATTGTGATGTATGTCTCACAGTCGTCGACATGCCGAAGAGGAGCAGTGGGGATATAAGGGAGAACCAACGAGCCGACCCGGAGGTATGTAAGATCATCGATGACCTAGAAGCCGACGAAACCTCCAGGGGGAGACCGTGGTCAGACAGAGGATATACCATGTCCGACGGAATCCTTTATCGGTATAGTTTAGAGGCTGATGACGATGAGAACGCATGCCTAGTGGTACCCGAACATGAGCGCAGAAAGGTGATGGAGGATCTTCATGATGCACCTACGGCAGGTCACTTGGGCGTGGAGCGGACGATAAGTCGCATCCGCACACGCTTTTACTGGCCTGGTATGCGTACGTTCGTGACGAACTACATAAAAGGGTGCGTTCCATGCCAGCGATACAAGGCCGACAACAGGAAGCCGGCAGGTTTGTTACAAACGCCTGCTGTATCTAGACGATTTGAGGTGGTATCCGTGGACCTTTTTGGGCCCCTTATCGAGACACCCCGGAAAAACAGGTGGGTACTCATAGTGGAAGACGTTTGTTCACGTTGGGTTGAACTTTACCCGCTAGAGAGCGCCACTAGCACCGAATGTGCCCAAACCTTAACCAACGAGGTTTTTCTTAGATATGGTGTACCCCGACGCCTTATCAGCGACAACGGCGTGCAGTTTGTGAGCGAAGTGATGCAGCAGGTATGTCACACGCTAGGGATCACACAGGCACTTACACCGTACTATCACCCGGAAGCCAACCCTATCGAGAGGAAAAACCGAGACCTCAAACCTCAGCTGGCCATGCTCGTAGGTCAAGACCACGACACATGGGACTTGCATCTTGCGTCGGTAAGGTTTGCCATGAACTCTGCGGTTACCTCAAGCACCGGGTTCTCTCCGGCTTATCTAACTTTTGGTAGGGAGCTACGAGCTCCGTGCGACTCAGCGGCGGATATGAGAGCTATCATTGATAATGATAATTTCGTACCAGGCATAACTCCATATCTCAAAAAGATAGCGGCTACATTGGACGAGGCCAGGGATACTCATGAGAAGGCTCAGGAGGTTCAAAAACGAAACGCTGATAGGGGCAGGAGAGTGCCTGCAGAGTATCGTGTAGGAGACCTCGTCCTTCTAAAGACGCAAGGGCAAAATGACGTAGGTCGTGGCCAATCCGCGAAGTTTATCCCTCGCCGTGACGGTCCATACGTGATACAGGAAGTCGTAAGTCCTACAACGTTCAACTTAGAGAGTGCGCAGACCGGTGAACGAATAGGCAAATACCACGTCTCGCACCTTACGCCGTTCGTCGGTTCGATAGAGCCTCCAGTCAGGGAGAAACGTAGACGTGGCAGACCGCGTAGACTCATAGCCGAATGCTAGTCCAACTGCGAGGGCGCTTAGTAGGACTATAGGGGGAGACTATAACGCGGGATAGGTATAATGAAACAAAGTATTATAGGCAGGAAAACTCGCACTCAGGTTAGCCGCCTAAATTCAAATTTACGCGCGCGGAGCCTTCTGCTCCACGCACGGGCGCCGCAAGCGGCGACCAATAGGCGCGCGGCGCGGGTTGCTACTGTTGCTAGGCAACGGCTCAGCCAATCCTATGGAATCACATTATGACGTGATCGGCCGAACTCAACCCCCGCCGCATGACGCCACCTCAGTCGGTCCGAGGACAATTAGCAATGCGCTCGTAACATGCCTTCCCTCGCGATCCGTCCGACGCCATCTTTTGGCACGGTCCCTGTAGATTTAACGAACTAACGAACGTTAAAGGCTTTTTTTATAAAACCAACTCCTAAAATCTAAAAATGCCATTCCGAGTACGTGTTTCAATTTAATGTCGTACAAGCATTTACACGTTGTATATATATATATATATGTGGTTCTCTCCCTGTTCCTTTCATCCAAACACATTCGCATTATCACAGTAATATATTTGTTCAATTCAATTAAATTAAAAGGATGCTTGGTGAATCTTTCATTCCAACTGCCCAGTCAGACAAGACCTCACCACTAATCAAGCCTTTGAAACTTTCATTCCAACTGCCCCAGTCCGGCAAGACCTTACCACTAATCAAGCCCTAAACACTTTTGATTCCAACTGCCCAGTCAGGGAAGAAAGACCTAACCACTTAGGTATATAAATGTACTCTGTGCCACTTAGGTCCGCTGATAGAAAGCGTATTAGCCAAGGTATTAGCATTATGTAAGCCCTCCCTTTGTACCTACCTACTCTTGTAGGTATACATGTTGAGAAGAATAAAATATGTAAACAGGTAATCATCATCAGCCTAAAAATTCCACTGTTGGACATAGGTCTCCTTAAAATAGGTAATTTGGCTTGAATAAATTAGAAAAATAATAAGTTGAGTGCTTTCGAAGCTGACAAAATCATGTCTGAATATTTTGCATTACTGGTTTATTAATAGTTACCTACTTTTGTTATAAAACAAAATAAGTAGAAATATGAAAGTTTTATTTATTTAAGATAGGTAATAAAATAAAATTATTAGTTAATTATAATTTTATTTATTTCACTCTATTATGTTATGAGGAAAGTTGAGAGAAAAAACCTATTGTGCTGACCCCACTTCAAGTGGGATAAGGGCAGGAAGATGATGATGATAATGGTAATAAAAAGAAGCAGGTATGTACTGCTGATACCCTTTAGCTGAACCACAGATAAGAGAATACTAGTAGCTGAACTAACACTCTAGGTTAGTATACCTACATTAAGTATAAGATTATTACAGAACTGACATACTTAAGTTTAAATACAGATTTACATGAGATGCAAACAAATTTGAGGAATAATAAATGTCCGAAATTGCGGGCTACACTGCAAAGGCAATTATGAAGAAGAGTAGGTACCTATGTACTAGGCAAAATTAAGTAGTATCTAGGTACCATGAGATCTCAGAGCATGTCTACCGTGCCTGAATATCGAAGTCAAAGGATTTTTAGAGACATTAACTCAATCCTAATTTATTATTCTCCAGTGTGACTTACTAGATGTTTTGTCAAAACACTCTTGGAAGTAAAAGTCTTATCACATCTATTACAGCAGTAAGGCCTTTCACCTGTGTGAATTAACATGTGTTTTGTCAAATTACTATTGGTAGTAAAAGTCTTATCACATACGGTGCAGCAATGTGGTCTTTCTCCCGTGTGAATCCTCATATGGCCTGTCAAAGTACCTTTTAAAGTAAATGTCATATCACATCTAGTGCACCGATGTGGTTTTGTTCCGCTGTGGATTTTCATGTGGTCTATCAAATGACTAGTTTGGATAAATGTCTTACTGCATAAATTGCAACTATATGGCCGGTCTCCAGTATGGGTGCGCATGTGGTATATCAAACTAACCTCTACAGTGAATGTTTTACCACATATGTTACAGCAATATGGCCTTTCGCCAGTGTGTATCCGCATGTGAGTTGTCAAATTGACTTTATAAGTAAACTTCTTGTTGCATGTATTACAGCAGTAAGGCCTTTCGCCAGTGTGTATCCGCATGTGGTTTTTCAAACTACTTTTTAAAGAAAATGTCTTATCACATCGATTACAGCAATGAGGCCTTTCTCCAGTGCGAATACGCATGTTTGTCGAATCACTATTAAAAATACGTGACTTTTTCCCATTGTGAGTCCTCATGTGACTTGTCAGAGCACTATTTTGCGTAAATGTTTTACCACATGTATTACAGCAATATGGCCTTTCTCCAGTATGAATCAGCATGTGTCTTGTCAAACCACTTTTTTGAGTAAATGTCTTGTCACATCTATTGCAGCAATATGACCTATCGCCAGTGTGAACTAGTATGTGTCTTGTCAAATTACCCTTGATAGAGAATGTCTTACCGCATCTATTACAGCAATATGGCTTCTCGCCAGTGTGTATTCGCATGTGTTTTGTCAAATGACCTTTAAGAGTGAATGTCTTACCACATCTATTACAGCAATATGGCCTATCGCCATTGTGGATTCTCATGTGACATAAAAGACTACTTTTTTGCGTAAATGTCTTATCACATTTATTGCAGCAATATGGTCTTTCTCCAGAATGTGATGTTTGCATATGTGTTGTCAAATGACTTTTTTGAGTAAAGGTCTTGTCGCATCTATTGCAGCAATGTGGCCTTTCCCCCGTGTGAATTCTAATGTGGGAAAGCAAACTACTTTTACGTATGAATGCTTTGTCACATGTATTACAGCAATATGGCCTTTTTTCTATATGAGTTAGCACATGTCTTGTCAGAGAACATTTTAAAGTAAATGTCTTATTACATTTATTACAGCTATACGGTTTCTGTCCTGTGTGATTTAGTTTGTGAGAAAGCAAACTACTTTTCCGAACGAATGCTTTATCGCATGTGTTACAGCAATATGCTCTTTTTTCAGTATGAATTAGCATGTGTCTCTTCAAGGAACACTTTAAAGTAAATGTCTTATCACAATTATTACAGCAATAAGGTTTTTCTTCAGCGTGTACTTTCATATGTTTCATCAAGTTACTTTTAGAGGCAAAGTTTTGGCTACATAAATCACAACTATAATTGGTATGCAAGTCGCTGGCTTCATTTTTCACATTCTTTTGACTTGAATCATTATCAATTTGAACGTCTTCTTCAAGTGCTAAAACTGTCAGAACCTCAGTAAAATTTTCTTCATTTTCCGAATATTCTTTTTTTTCTTCTTTAACAACTACATGTTCTTCTTTAACAGTATCCGGTCTACCACCAGAATCCATTTCAATGGCAGTGCACTCTGTTGCATGCACCGATAAATTATGTATACAATTGAGGGATAGCATTGTCACCTGAAAGTAAAAAATTGTATGTAATCAATGCTGAAACACAAGTAGGGGCCAAATATCTCTGCTAACATACCCACAATGACTGGGCAGCTGAAAGGTGTAGGTGTAGTGGTATATTGTTATTGTAAAACTATTTCAAATATCATTTTTTTTTAGACAAACCACATAGACCACTTTAAAAAAACTGGGTGGTAAATACAGACCTGGCAAGTTTTCTCACAAGGGCTTTACTGTACAGAAATTAAATAAAGCATACCTTTCTCAGATCTCTGTCTGTGCTTCTGTTTAATAGATCTCTAAGGATGTTGTTAGATTTATGAGCCATATTGGAGAACATGCAGCATCTTTGTAGCCACCGGTGACAAATATAGCATACTGAGCTAGGCATCCCATTTTCTATTTCTGTGTTTAGCTGGAATATACAATTCATAATAAAAATTTGGATGTACCTATTTTTATTTTATGCTTTAGCTAGATAATTATTAAGTTATTGCCACTGCTAACAAATTAAAACTAAGTAGGTACTGTGAGACAAATATACCTTGGTATTTGTAAGTTTTTCGTACATCTCTAAGAGGTGGATATTATGAATGTTCAGCATCCTGATATTACCAACTAAACATACTCGGCACACAGAAGTGGCCATTGCAGTAACCAAATAAAGATCCTCTCGGTTAGTTCTTAGTTCAGGTTTATAATAAGTAAATCAATTTATTTCTTCTTTGTTTATCAACATCAAAATAGTGGCCATCCTTCGTACAATTTGCTAGACGACAAGCGAGCGAAACTCGAATGGCTTGTTGTTTGTTGTTAAATCGCTTAGCTTTTTTCTTTTTTGGTTTTTTGGCTTTGAGAAGTAGGTACAACTCGATCTTATCAATTCTGAATTCTGTCATGTTGATTGTTGACAGAATTCATTGTTGTGTCATTCCTTAACTTTTTTTGACAGCCTCTTACTGAGCAGGCTAATGTCTTAAAATCATACTACCTCAGCCTTCCTGTATTTTCAATGCTTTTGGAATGAAGGAATTTATAAAAAGCAATCAAATATAACAAATAAATCCTGAGAACGGGATAGAATACATACACAGAAAATTGAATAAAATACACAAGTAGGTACATTTTATAAAAGACGATTTATTTTAATGTAGGTATGCACTATGACTTCGGCTTGTTAATGGATCGTAGGTAGGTACTCAATTATAATGTTTCTGTGATCTGTTCTTCGCGTTGTACTGATTGATCCACTTGTTGATGTTCTGTTTGTGGAGGGTGCGCGCCATCTTCACGGGCTGGGGATCGGCCTCGTTAGCAGCCATCAGGTCGAGGTGGTGCGCCGCGTCCGGGATCACCAACGCCTTCACTGACTCGCTCATGCTGTTCAAGATACCACCTGCAAACAAGTTTGAACAATTATATTAGCTATTTATAGGTAGGACGGTAATTGTCTTGAAGATCATTTGTTAAATCTTAGAATTCAGAAATTATAATTATGTAAGAGCTAAAATCGAAGTGGCCCAGCCGACAATTTTATGAAGGTACCTACAGTAGAGATGAGTCCAGGGGCCTTATGCTCACTTCGAGCGAGATTATCTCACGGTAGAGATGACGTCATATCTCGTTCAATAACTCGTTGACCTTGCGTCTCGCATAAACTTTGAATGAGAAAATTGGGGAGTTAGGTGGTGAGAATGGGGATAAATAGTTATCGAACGAGATATGACGTCATCTCTACCGTGAGATAATCTCGCTTGAAGTGAGCATAAGGCCCCTGGGGCCTTATGCTCACTCACGTCAACGAGTTATTGAACGAGATGTGACGTCATCTCCACCGTGAGATAATCTCGCTCGAAGTGAGCATAAGGCCCCTGTAGAAGAAGGTCTAGAGCATTTATTCAATAAAATCAGAGGAAGAAACATCTTACAAACTATAGGTCAACCTAGGCGCAAGTTCCACGAGACCAAGTCTCTAAGTACTTCTTGGTTGGGATGCGCGTCGATTGTTAGTAAGTCAGTAATGTTATAGTTATTTACCTACTGATCTCTGTGCCATTATGTGAGGGAAGCAATGACTGAAAGATTGTTTATGAGCAGCTTCATCTAACCTGCAGCCCAAGGGTCCAGCAAGCCATTGCTGAAGACGATGTTACTGGCCGCCTGCAGCAGCGAGCCTCCATACATGATCCTGGCGGCGTTCTCCCGCGGGTAAACTCCGAACTTCTTGTGGCATTGCGCTGCGTACTCCGTGAAGTTATAGGGCTCTGGCTCGAACATGTCCGTAGTGCCTGTAGCGCACATCGGCATCACCATCTCTGTGCACGCCTGAAAACGTTTTACAGCTCGTTAAAACTCCCAGAAAGTACATACAGTCACATAGTCAGTTTTCCAGTTCAGCAAGCTGGAGTGGGTGAGTGTAGTGTAGTGACCTCTCCTCAGATGTGCAATGTCGGGACGCGATTAAAATGCTTAAAACCCACACCACGCTCAAAACAGGATTATAAAGACTGCTCTCGAGTCGAAAACTGGTGCAATGTGTATTTTGAAAACCGAAAAGGGGTGGCATGTAGGTATATTTCTGTGTTCTGTAGATTAACATCCCTAATCCGGTTATTGATAGATCCCAAAGAAAAAAAACAATAAATGTGAAAAAGAAGCATCAGCAAACGAAGTTTGGGATTTATGTGGTCACCATAAAAAAATAACATTTTGTCTTGGATTCTTAAGATATAATTTACCAACCTGATATTCCCATCCCTGGGCATCCAGGTTCCCGTAGTCCTCGCCCTTCTTGTAGTCAATGCACTTGTTATTGTGATTGTAATTTGAGAATGTTTCCAAAACGAATCCGATGCCCTGTAACAGTCAAATTTAAATTTAAACTATACCTACTGAGAATTTGCCCTGTCACTGTTTTTCATTACTGCACGAAATTAATTTATCACATAGGTCCTTTCACCATCAGCCTGATGACGACGTAATCACCGTCACGTGACGGACCAAATAAACCACAACCGACCTATGTAGTCCGATCTTTTGCATCACAACTTTCACTCCTCTGGTTATACAAATAGGAATCAGCCTTTACCTTCAAAAGCTCCAATCCCTCAAGATGCTTGTCTAGATACTGGCAGACGACCCTCACTGGGTTCGCTGGCAGCGGCACCAAGAAGTTACAGGGGAAGGGGTAGTTGACCATGGCCAGGGTAGTGTACATGGAGGTGAGGAAGTCGATGAGGAGATCCACGTGGGTGGCGTTCGTCACAGGGTCACAGAGCCGCCAGTTCTTCTTCAGCCAATCAGAGCCGTTGGTGGTAGCTGCGAAGTTTCTGATAAACAAAAAGATAGGACATTTCGGGTCGGTCTGGGTAAGTCAAAGTCAAAGTCAAAGTCAATAGGTATTTATTCAATAAAATCACAAGGATCACTTTGAAACGTCTTAAAGCTAGGTGACTCTAGGTGCCAGTTCCACGCGACCAAAGCCTAGAAGAACAGGCAACAAACTTACGGCTTGGTTCCTACCGTTCTTTTGTATGATCCTTTTATAATGTAATATAATATATTAATGGTATGTCTCCTATACCAGGAGCTATACTCTTAAATGCTCACAAAATCTCCGTTCTACTACCTACTAGGTTCTATTCTCGATCATGGCGCATGTAGCTATGCTAATAATATCGAAAAATACCTTATTGAAACTCATAATTTTATTAATTTCATAAGAAAATATCCTTTTCAGTGCAAGAGATGAGACATCCTGCAGCTGCAGACATAACTCAGAAGTCTATTCAGAGACTTTGAAGTGGGGTGGAGAGAATTGACTACCCGCAGGGAATTACCTGATAACAGGCCACGCGTTCCTGATATTCTTCTCGCAGTTCCTGGAGGCCTGCCTGTAGCTGGAGGAGACGATCCGGTTGAACACCTCGCACGGCATCATGTCCGGAAACATGTGGATGGGCGCGGACGCAGCGATGGCGCCCACCACCACGTGAGGGTACTTCATGCGGAAGTACGCAGCCAGCATTCCGCCGTAGGACCCTGGAGATGATTGGATAATCAAAGTCAAAATCATTAGGTATTTATTCAATAAAATCACAAGGGTCACTTTGAAACGTCTCAAACCTAGGTGAATATAGATTCCAGTTCCACGCGACCAAAGCCTTAAATATTCTATAGGTAAACTGTCTTCAATAAGGTAAACATACCATCGTGAACATGTCGTAATAGGAGAGTTATTTTTGAAATTATAAATAGGCATTTTGCATAAATGAACAATTTTGTTCATCATTTCAGTAAGTTTTTTATCGTCCTGAGAATCTACAATTGCGTTTTTCGCATTTATTCTAGTTGTAAATTATGCCTAACTGTATTGCCTTCAACATTGTTCTACATATACCTAAACAATTGTGCAATTTAGTAGGTAGATAAGATATATTAGGTAGGAGGTATTTATTACCTTGCCTATGTATTAGCTCACGGTGTTGTATTACCGATATTTAACTCTGCCAGAATAAGTAGGTACAGTACAGTTCACAAACCTTCGTTTATGGTTTTATGCAGAACCTACAAACACCATTCCTGAAGAAAAAAACTGAAACAGCTTCATGATTTTGATCCCCAGGCGCCGTCGATATCTCCTAAGATCTCTCAGTACCAAGTACATTTCCTGAAGCTTACCTCCAAAAGCTACGACAGGGTACCGCGGCGTCACCTTGTCTGCCTTGTCCACCTGGAGGAAGTCTATGAGGTCTGCATAGTCGGCCAGCGCTTGCGACGACGACAGGTACCCAATATGGTCGTTGTCCAGAGATTTGTTGCCGAAAGGCATGGACTGGCCGTAGTATCTGAAGATTGAACCGAATCATTATAAGTGAAGAATTGCTTCCAAATTAGAATCTAAGATAGGTACTCTCGACACGTGCAGTTTCCAATTACACAAATGTGGTTGAATTCAAGCTTAAGCCTTTCGATGCATCTTATCAAGGCAAAAGTTAGTCAATATAAAAAAGTCTGACCTGTGTTCCGCAAAGACTAATTTGGCCTTGTACTCCGGCGCAATGTCCCACATGAATCCAGTGTTTTGCGCGAACAACTCGATCTGACCCTGGAAAGTAGTCAAAGCATAAATCAAACAATAAGTCGCTAATCGAGTACTAAAAATAATATAGGTACCTACTCATACGGGCCGAGTTTATCATTGCAGAAAGAATAGCATAGATGGAACAATAATAATAATCATCAACCACTACTGGACGCGACACTAAGCACGGTCTTCCGACTTTTCTCATTCAGTGTTTGTCAGTTATGTAGGTAAAATCATTGTTCGATCATTGTTCGCCTCACTGGCTGATGGCGTCCTACATAACAGTATATTCTTACCTAAAGTTAGGCTCCACAAGTTTTCTAAAACGATTGTCTTCTACGAAAAAACATGGGGACCCATTGCTGAAATCAGCTTGCTGATCGGTGCGCTATGTCCACCGTGGTATTACATCTTTCAGAGAAACTCCAAACATGGCACTCTGCATAGCTCGCTGAGTGAATTTCAGTTGGTGGACCGACCCTACTGTAAGTATCCACGTTTCAGCAGCATAGGTCTTAAGTCATAGCGCACGATGTGGACGAAATGGTTGAAGATTTGTCTCCCCACATTGAGGCATGAGATACGAGAAGACTTTACGAAGTAGGTAAGTTGCCAAATGGTAAGCAATCCCACATGTAGTAGAGTAGTAGAGCTCTTTGCCACGCCTTTTTCTGCCGTCAAGCAGCGTTGCTGTGTTTCGGTTTGAAGAGTGTGGTTGCCGGTGTAATTACAGGCACATGAGGCTTAAAATCTGTATAACTCAAGTTGATGGACGCAGGGCAGTGCATCGTAGGGCACGTTCCTATCGTTCGTGACTTACGAGGTAATGCTTTGTTATAGGTGATGGTTACCACTTAACATCAGGTGGGCCATCTGCTTGTTCCATGAGCTAAATGTATTTAAAAAAATTGTCTAAAAACTACTGGAAATCTTTCATTCAAAGGAATGAACCAATCAATTAACTTAGAAGAGAACGCGAAATCGGATTAAATTAGACAGGTTATTCGTTTACTTATAATAGGTAAAATAATCATGAAATGCGAGTTATTCATAGTGTGATAAAGGATTCAGTTGGCTGGACATGAACACAATGGTTATTTGTTTAAGTTGTTGAGACGTGCAAGTAGATGTTAGTTATTAGACTCTACCTACTCTAGGTAAGTTCTACGTTTTCCTGCTATCACAGTATTCAGAAACATTTTTTAGAAAATTTTGTTTATTATGACAGTGATTGACCTGTTCGTGTCCGGGGCAAGTGCACTAGTCTACAACTAAAATGTACACTCTACATACCTCATTTCCCGTGTAAAAGAAGATAGGACCTGAACCTTTGTCCCAGTACTGTTCATTCTCCAAATACTTAATCTTGAAAGTCTCATTTCTCTGATAACTGAAATGGTCAAGCGGCACTTCGAACCACTTAGTCTCAAACTTATATTCACAGTTCACTATAGATAGTAATGTCAACAGCACACCGAGTAGAGAATACATCTTCACACGTCTGATTACCACGGTGAGCGCATCGGTTATGAAGAAAAATATCAAATTTATCCGTGTTGGTTGATGCGCGCTGGTTATGTAATTATGTAGGTACTGATGGTAACACAAGTTCACTATTTATAAGGTCCTATGTTCAATCTATTTTCTATCGTCTTTAGCATTGATTAGGGTCTAGTTCTGTCAAGCAGACGGATGCTTGCTGGATAGGTGATGGTTGATTGGGTTTCAACTGTACAGTTAGATTGGACTGGCGGTGTCTCTGTGCTGTTAGTGATGGATCAGAATGAATTAATTTGTAGAGCATGGTAGACATGTGGAGACATTCGAATGAACAATGTAATTTAAAAGCACAGTTGCAGTACCTGTCTACAATGTGATTCTTTGCGTCGATTAAGGAAGATTTATATTTCAGCGTTAGGAAACACTTTTTTAGCCATGCCCTTATTGCCGAGATGCCTGAAATGCATGAACGCCTGTACTTAAGAAATGATTTTAGCATAACAGGCTTACTCAGAACCGGTATCATACTCTTATTTAAGACTTATCTACCTACAGGAATTATCAGGCCATCCCCATGCATACCTAACCTTCGTACCGGCGACGGTACGCAGATGAAGTCGCGAGCAAGCTGCTAGTAAATCATATTTTTCGTAAAGCACTTCTGTTTGCTTCGCTTTATCAATAACACTTTGACCCCTCCTCGGTTGGGCCAGGATGTACGAGCGGGCCAGTGGCCACAGATAATACACCAGTTACTATAACACTGACTGTGTTTGTCACAGTGTTTATCAAACTTTGTAAATTCGCTCTCAAATTCTCAATACACAGAAAATTGGTGCGGAGTAATGAGTGCATAGTGAGTCACATGTAAGACCGCAGCTATGGCCAGGCTTTCATAGTGAGCCGAAATCGATCAACAATGTAGACAATGATTTATTGAAATCAGAACTCTCTTTAGCCATAGTAGTAGTATGAGGGCTCCACTTGCTAATATGCTTGATTAAACTGTAGCCACCACGACAGTAAGATACCATATATAGAGCAGCTACAAAACGACAGGGATTTTGAAACAGGAATTTCATTATCTCAATTTCAATCTCCATTTACCTACCCAGCCTCCATAACCGGCGAAAGCAATTTTACGTCTTTTACATATCCTTCATTTGGAGTTAGAACCTACCTACTTGGTTCTGAGAGATCTGGGGGGATATCTACCGTGCCTGGGGATCTAAGGATCTGTTTTATTTTCAAAGAAATTATAGAAGTAAATATAACTACGTTTGTATAGTTGGTTAAAGTTTATTTATAAATAACTTATTTAACATTAATAGGTAAAGTAAAAGATAATTTATTTGCATGATAATATCTTGTAACACTACCTAAGTATTTTATTTTGGTTTCTTTCACTACATTTCTGATTTTACACATTTAAGTGAATTTATTATTAGCCATTCTAAAGATTTTGCTGTTTTTGAAAGTCCTACCTAATTAGATAAATACATGTGTTTTGCTCATTTTAATGATCATAATAAGTCATTTTGTTACCGATAATAAACAAAGAAGACAGAAATATTATCTCTGTTATTGAAAAACATATTCCATATTGGACGTTTAGCAGAAAACTTTGAACTATTTTAGCATTTGTGATAATAACTAGTAGTTAACTAGTTATTTATAAAAGGTATGTATTCAAAAAATGTCCCTTAAAATCACTCTTCAATACTTCGTCTAAAACCTGACTCTCCTTAATTGTCCTTCGATTTCCTTTCCATTGAGTGTTTGTGATGGATGGTCTACATCCACCAGTCCAGTCACCTCCAGATCCTGCAGGTGTTGTCCTTGGATGCTGTGACGATGGCGTCTCCTGCGTACGAGTAGGCGCAGGAGAAGATTTCGCCCTGATGACCGGACAGCACCTGGTGTGATCGTATATGTTCAAGATAGGTAGAGCTCTTTGTGAAGGGCTCATCCGGGGAAGTACTACCAGTAGGTATGCCCGTTTTCTGCCGCCAAGCAGCGTTGCTGTGTTTCGGTTTGAAGAGTGTGGTTGCCGGTGAAATTACAAGGCTTAACAAGTTTATGGGCGCAGAGCAGGGCATCGTAGGGCACGTTCCTTTCGTTCGTGACTTGCGAGGCAATGCTTTGTTATAGGTGATGGTTACCACTTAACATCTGCTTTTCATCAGTAGGTAAGTAGTATAAAATGTTCAAGCACAAGCTTAGCGAAGTATTTGAACGGTATAGTATTGAAGTGAACCTGAATGCAGTTGCCAGTGGTAGTGTTCCAGACTCGAGCGCTGCGATCAGCAGACGCGGTCAGCAGGCAGCCTCCAGCTGGACTGAAGCAAACCTGACAAACAAAAGGTGGTCAGCAAACTTTAAACTACTACCAACGCGTTGTTTTGATAGGTTATTCACTTGATAGGTTATTTGCGACCTATCAAGTGAAGGTCAAAACAACGCGTTTGTAGTAGCGTACCTACACCTTGAGCATCAATTCTGCATTATAGTTTTGTAATAGTTCCCACCAGCTCGTCTAGCCAACACCTGCAATGCCAATCCTGGCCGGTACCCATAACATTACCTAGCACATTTCATTAATTACAATAAAAATTACAATAAAAAACATAAATCACAGTTATTAATAATAAGTTCATAATATACAATACATTACAAAATCATTTAATTATGCACATATAAAATCAAATAAAAATAATCATGGAAATAAAAAATGAATAAGTTAAAGTCATGAGATTTAAGTCCTAGAATTATGCTTCAAGTTGATGGAAGCTGGGATGTGCATGCGTAATAGGGCACGGTCCTAAAGGGCGTGACGTGAGGCAACGTTTTTTTTATAAGTAAATAGTTGATGGTTACCACTTGTTCCAGGTGAGCCGTCAATTCTTTGCCACAAAAAACTGTTTTGTAATAAAAACTCTTAACACAATGGTTCAAATGTGGGATGATATTTACTTTCTATTGAAGAGCTCACATTCTAACCGTTGTCCTCCAGAACTCAATTACCTTGGAGACTTCCTCCCGATGTCCCTTCATGACGGCGAGCTCCTTGAAGTCAGCTCTGACGTCGTACACGCGCGCGGTGCAGTCGCTGGACGATGTGGCCATACGCTGTCCTGCCCAGTCGAAGCAGATGTCCAGCACCTGGACAAAACATTAAGCTTTACCCTTATTTATATTCCCCGGCACTTTCAAAGCTGAGTGATGACCGGTTTTGTTGTCCTAATCAATAGGTATTGTTCTTTGTATGTCGCCTACGTTTTTGTGATACAAAATAAATGTTTTGATTTGATTTATAGCAGCTCTATAAAGTTATGTGCCACTGGCACTTTTATATCAACGAAAAGAGACAGCAACAGAATTGTCAGTCATTTAGTTAATAGAGCGCTCAGCCACCATTATGAAAGTCTTGTACTTTCGGCACCACTGAAAACCTAGCGCTATACAGGATTTTGAGCTTCATACATATAAACTCAAAAAATATTTTATACAATCATAATAATACTGTAACAAATTGTATTTTTTCCCTCAGCATAATATTAAAAGGAGGTAGTCAGAAGCAACTCCAAACATTTTCCTTCTTGTTGGAAGTTGGAATAGTACACAAATTAAATTACATTATGTAACTTTTTAGTATTTTTATATAGCCTCTACGCTTGCTACGTATGGTCTACGCCGTAGAGGCCGCAACTACACCAAAGCTGTTATCGAACTTAGTTTTTATTTAATTTAGCAAAAACTGCCAAAAATCGTTCGTCTTCAAATTCATGTACCTAATACCACTGCTTACCATTCGCTGATAATTGCAAATTCTTTTCGTGCAGGCTCCAATAATTGAAATAAATAGACAATGAAATAGACGCACACTTATTTGCTTACAAACACATACAAAACAAAGTAAAAGGAATAATTAAACAAGGTAATACAGAAGCAGATAGTTGCCAGTAGTTGTTTGTTTGCTACAATAGGTTCTCGACTCAGCATTTGCATCACCTAAATATAGTAGGCTATGCGATTATTCTGTCAACACCTTTATTGAAAGTAAAACAAAGATAATTTTGAAACGTCTTAAAGCTAGCTAATAAGAACAGGCAACAAACAGTACCGTTATTTTCTTTGATCCTTGTTACAAAATAACATGAGCTCCAAAGCAGTGCCAATAGATCCAAGTTTCCTTATTTTAGGGTCGTCTCAAAAGGATACCTCATCAGTGTGCGAGGCGACAGTGGCGAGGCAGGCAGTGTTCCTCGCGTCCCACAGCTTGGCGCTGCCGTCCAGAGAGGACGAGCCCACCAGCGAGCTGTCCCAGTTCAGCTGCACGTTCGATATCTCACCGCTGTGCCCTTCGAGGACTGCCACACGGCTGGAAACATAACCCAACAATCACATACACAATCGATCGTAGGTTTTGCTGAGCAGTAGATTGTAAACCAGTAAAGATTGATATGCTAATTTTGTAAGGCGCTGAGGACTGCCACTCGACTGGAACAACAATCACATGCACAACAGCCGTTGGTCGTATGCGGCGCTAAAGTGATCGTCGGTTTTGCCGAGCAATATATACCAGTAAAGATTGATATGCTAATTGTGTAAGGCGCTGTTCTTGACCAAACTCTGACGTGGTTACGAAAATTATGACCGCTGAGCGAGCTGACACTCATTTTAACTGTCTCGTGATAAAAATAGTTTTTCATTAGGATTAGTCTCGGATAAAGGAATATTATATTAAGTGCTTTCGTTCTGGATTCATAATTTCAAACATTCATGGCCAGTTACGCTGCAGACTGTTAGTAGTTCATAAGATGACTTACTCTTTGACCCTGGTGTCCCACATGGCTATGGTGCCGTCGAAGGAGCCAGTGATGAGTCGTTGACCCTCGTTGGGGTCGAACTGCAGCGCTATCACCTCGCCGGAATGGCCCGTGTACGTGTGGATTTCAGCGCCTACAATTAAATCAACATTAAGAACCATTTTTCTAAGAAAAAAGTAATGAAACAAGCAGGTTGCCCACCTTATACTAAGCAGGAACCTCTGCCTATAAAAACTGCATTACCTCACAGAGCACGTCCACCGACGACGTGCCCTATGTGGCATGCACTGCGTCCCTCACTCTAAGACGTAATGGTATTATATCTCTCATGTGACTATGATGACACCAGCCAGCCATGCTCTACAAATCGGAGCATAGCATTGTGAGCATTACCTAGGTACTGCTTAGTGACATAGCTAAGTGGTAGTATTACCCTGAACGAATTCTTACAGAAAAGGGAAATAAATGAAAGAAGATAACAGTCATGTACAATTAAATACAGCCATAAAAACGACCATTTTATACGACACCAAATTAACGATAGTTCTCTTGTTATCGTGTAAGTAGTATTTCGAAACAGTGTGGCACCTCAAAGAGGCTTCTTTCGAACAAATTATCAATAATAACGTTAGTTGAAATATAACGTTGCATTAATGTTTGGTTTTGTTTTTACCAGTTCGAACATCATAAAGCTTCGCCGTGTGGTCCATCGAGCCCGTTGCAGCCAGGTCGCTCTTTTGGCTGAACTGTGCAGCCACCACCTCGCCCGTGTGTCCCCACAGGGTAGCCATACACTCCCCGGTCACAGGGTCCCAGACCTTCGCCGACTTGTCGAAGGAACCGGTGATCACTCGGTTACTAAAACAAAAAATGAAAAAGGTTGCAGACTTTACGTGCCATGCAAAAGCCAAGGGGTATTTACGTTGTTGCAGATAGCCCACCATGTTATTCAATTCAATTTCATTTCATTCAACGAAACATAGGTTAGGTACAGCAAGATATTGTGAGGTTCAGCCATTATCAACTTTACAGCATGCTAAATGTACCTACCTAGTTATAAAAAATAAACGTAGTCACCAGATTACGAAGATTAAAGTTAAGTTGTAACGATCACCCATAACAAAGCAATGGTAGAGTAGATGGAAGGAGTAGATGATGGCGTTGGGAAAGTAGAAGAAACTCACCAAGAAGGAAAGTTGAAACCGACAGAGTACACTACGTTTTGATGCCCTGAAAGGGTCGCTAGCTCCTTCCCATTTTCAACGTTCCAGACTTTGCAAGTTCTATCGTAGCTGCCAGAAAGACATCTGAAAAAAGGTTTACGTAAATGACAAATACTAGTGAACAGTCACTATCATAATTATACTGACTAAGTAGAGACCAGTGACAACAGAAATATGAGTTTCGATAATAAAGGCGAAAGTTTAGATGTTTGCATGTTTGTGGTGCAATCAAATCACAACGGCTAGACATATTAGAATGAAACTCAGATTGTAGGTAGTGCTTCTTTCAGAAGTCTACTCTTTTTCAGAAGTTTTTACAGGACCTACATAGCAGGCCTTAAGTGGCTTAAATCCGGTAGTCAGGAATTACTCCCACGCAAACAAGACGCAGGCAGCGGCTAGCGTATTACTTTGAAAACATTTTGCATAAATGTACACATATTTCTGAGAATTGTAGAAAATAACAAATAAATAAATAGATAAATAGGTGTAGAGGCCGTAATAAAAGTTGAACTCTGTCTAGTCACTTAGGAAAATTTCCAGACAACCTTTGGATGGACAGGATTTCACTTGAACATTTCACAACGATCCCTTATCAAGATATCCCTTCCTCCCATCTCTTAGAACCCCAGTACCCACTCAGATTCTTGAGGATGTCCACATTTGAGCACATTAAAGAGAACAAGAATCTTAAATACAATGAATCTTACGATAGGTGGATTTTTGGATGTTTGTGGATCAATCACACACCATAACCACGGAACCGATTGGAATATAACATAAAATAACATGGTATATTTTGTTACCTGGATTAGCATATACCAACGTAACTTTTTATCCCGAAAAATTAACAGAATTAATTATAAGAAACGAAAAATCATTAAATGAAATGAATGAATTTTTCCAATAAGGTAAAACGATGATGACCTTAAATACTCGTATAATCCAATCACTACTTATACGCAAGCGAAGTCGCTGGTGGCAATAAAGCAATGGCGTAAATGCACCTTTTTCCAGACTTATCGAACGCCACATTGGTGAGAGGTAGGATGTGGGTGTGCAGTGTCTTGTAGATATAGAACCGCTTGCCAGCCGGGCCCTCGTGCTCGATCCTCTTCTTGAGGATGTCCAGGCATTGCTCCAGCTGCTCGGTGACCTCCTCGGTGATGAGGACTTCCTTCTGGTAGAGACGTTTGGCTATTTCTTTTAGGTCTGAACTGAAAAATAATAAAACAAAAATATGCTTTAAGGGTATACCGTGAGTATTCTCTTATCTGTGACCATGACGGTATCAAAGTTGTGTAGCTGTTTCTGTAATAATATGCTCCTGAATAAATTCGCCACAAGCTTCCATCCACTGCATTCAAGGTCTTGAACACATTCTAAGGCACTCAGTCTAGATTTTAAGAAAGTTCCTCATCAAAATAACATACGATTGACGAAGATTTGGTAACGTAGGATAAGAAAGCATAGGAAAAATATTTCCCCATATTCGTTAGAAGAAGGGTTGCAGGTCGATTTTTGAAGGCCAAGATCCTAGAGTGGGAGGTGCCTTTGTTCAAGAAGGTATACGCGTAAGTTTCGGATATAACAAAGTCTGAATATTATAGATCACAAATAATAATAACTTTCCTTCTTTTACTTAAATTCTTTGATAACTAAGTAGGTACTAAGTACGTGATAAGGCGTGATATGATACACTAGGACAGAGGTAATAGGAACTACCGGGGCTTCCAGCTTCCATTTGTGTTCAACTTACTTGGAATTCAGGTCAAGTAGATCGATATCCTTACTCTTGACGATGCCCTTCTGAAGGTACTCCAGCACCAACCCTGGCGGATGGTATCTAAGGTGGAATTTCAGCAACTTCATATTTAAATTGTAAACTTTTAGCAACTTTGTTTCTTAAGTGAACGAATTTCCGAAGAAACCATCATGACATTATTTTACTATATTTTATCTTGTAAAGTTTCAAAAAACGTCACCATTTTGTCAATAGTTACAGTTGCTATGGTAACCATAGAGAAAATTATGAATAGGTTTTTACAGTTTCTCTAGCATTTATGGACAAAAAAGTTTTTATGAAATTGTATTGTAGTCAGGTGTCTATAGTACTTATTATCTATTGTACCTACTTCCACACTGGAGCTTAAATATTGTACTATATTACATTGTTACAAGGATCATACATAAACGAACGGTAGGAACCAAGCCGTAAGTTTGTTGCCTGTTCTTCTAGGCTTTGGTCGCTTGGAACTGGCACCTAGATTCACCTAGGTACCTTAAGACGTTTCAAAGTGATCCTTGTGATTTTATTGAATAAATACCTTTTCACTTGGACTTTGACCAATGTTATGCATTATCAAAATCTTATACTAATGATTCTTCTGAATGATGAGTGACTAATGAGCCAGCCTTTACAGCTCAGTTGGTAGTAGCTTTGCCTTCTGCGCCGGAGGTCGTCGGTTCGATCCCCACCGAGAACAAATATTTGTGTGATGAACTAGATGTTTATTCTCTGTCTGGGTGTTGTTATTTATTATAAGTAGGTATAGAGGTATATACTTATAAAAAAAAGTATATATGTTATATCAGCAATCTGGTTCCCATATTACAAGCTTTGGCTTAGTTTGGGGCTAGATAGTGTTGTGTGAAAAGTCAACCAATATAAAAAAAAAGAACAAATTGATATACTCAACCAACGGCTGGTGGAAGACACGGGCCACGTCACACCTATATGGCCTACCGTTGCTTGCCACTTGCCCACTCCCAATATCTACTAGAATCAATCAGAAAGTTTACGCCACAGCGGGGTGGCGGCGGCGTTGAAGGAAATGGTCTAGTTCCTACATCTGTTAACTTTACACAATCAATAATTAGCGAACCTTCAAGGTATGCTACATCAACATCCTTTCCTTCCTTGGTCAATATCCTATTTCAGAAAACTTGTAGCAAGGTAACCGTCAATTGGGTGCGTTGAAATTTATTGCTCGCGTAATATTTCGTTGAATTGAAAAAAGAAGTTGATAAAAAAGTGATGTTAATAACGTAAAAAAAAAAACTATTTATTTCTTCTTATGAATATTACAGAGGTGCTATCCTATTATAACCTACGAGCGTCCATTAGTAGTAGCAATACGAATCGTAGAATTATCACTCTCCTAATTGGCTAGCGTAAACCGTCAATGTAAGCAGCCAACGAGATGAGGACCCTTATAGTCCTAATTTATAATACAAGAAGGACATCAAATCAGTGGCGTAGCTATCAAAGGACCTGGTGGTGCAGTGCACCAGGGCCCCGGACCTCTAACCTAAGCTTTGAAAAGAGAGGGTCAGCCAACTCCCGCGAAACTAGAAAACCTTGCCTGCTCACTTTTTTTAATGATTTATTTTAAAGTTCAATATAAGTTCAAGCTATGTGGAAAGAGGGGGTTTGGGCCCGATTTTTTCTCTATGCACTAGGGACCATGTCCACCTAGCTTCGCCACTGCATCAAATATATGTTTTCTTCTAAACATAGTTGCTATCTTTCCTACGGCAACATTAATGTTAACAAATATTTATAACTTTAATTTCAAACTCACAGAATTTACGTCTAAACAGAACTATTCAGCTATCACAATATTTTCAAAAATCCAGGGATGAGCTGGAGATTGGCCAACACGGCAACAAAAGGCGGTGTATGCGCTGCGCGGCTCACATTGGTGTCAGCGGCAGGTGGCGAGCAGGGAGGGATTCAGACTATAGAAACACGCAAGATTAACTTCCAGCTAGGGAACATCATTGATCAAGTGATGAAGACCCTTTTTTTTTACGGGGGAAAATGCTTTTACGCATGCCTCCCACTCGGGGAGAGTAGGATGTCGGGCTCTCTGTCAACGGACAACATACCGACTAAAAACCCACCGATGTTCCCTCACTCATCTTAGTGCCAGTGCATCGTGAAACCACTCATCACCTGACGAATGGTCCGACGCTGCATCGGCACCAGACAGAGTCACGGGGTCCCGATTGGATTCTACCGCGACAAGCGATGAAGACCCTACCCAACCGCCAGGATCTGGAGATAGCTCAATTGATTCAAATCAGTGCCAATCGGAACCGTCCCCAAGACACTATGCCGCCATTTATATACCATAGTTTGAAAAATATTAAAGTACCTAAGTTCGTATTGAGTAGCCAAATCAGGTGGTTTAGTTTTCAGGCCGCCCTAAGGCCTCCGTCAAGCGACCCCTCAGAAGTATGGAATCGCTAGATATGTACTATAGAGGTGAAGTTCATTTTCGTTCCCTAAAACGATGCATTATCGTTGCAGCATCCTGAATACGTGCATTTGTTCAAACAAAAACACTGTGTGAAAGGCATTGCTTTGTAAGACGAGCGCTTTCAGGCTTTATAGGACACATATTACCTGCGGAAATGTTCTACGGGGTTACAGGGGAACCCTTTCATATCACAAACACTTACATTTGACAAACATTACCGAGGATACAATGTGTAACATAATACCCCTATAACCGCGGAAGCAGGATATTCTACAGGTCATGGCGAACAACTGTAGTTATAGGACTTTTAAAATTTCGAAGTTTTTCATTCATGAATCGGAATTGTAAAGATCGCAGGAAGTCGATGGATGGAGAAGGCTAGAAATTGTTCTTCCTGGATATGTGTGATGAAGGATCTGCCTTCCTCCACGAGTCAGTGACTTCGACGAGTGATGATGATGATAATGAGAGTAACCCGGACAGGTCTGCCTGATTAAGCAGAATGTCACGTTTTGTACTAAAAACATTGTGTTTGACAGTATTACGGCACATACCTAAGCCATTTCGAAATTTGAAAACTTATAAACTCACTAATACTAATAGAATACAATACAATACAATACGAAATCATTTATTCATGCCACATATACACAGTTTATAAAAAATAAAAGAATAGACATTAAAAGTAAGTAAGTGACACAAATTGGCCGTCACTCAGCATAAATGCTATAGCATACAGACTGTACCATATCTATTCAAGCATTTACGAATTACTATTTGGGGCGTGAGTGTGCTATTGTGGTTTCCGATGCCGAACCTCACTTCATTGACCATATCCAGTGCACCATGACCGCGTGTGACGAAGAGTGGCATTGTGTGTGCCAATATTCTAAACATTATTACAGTCAGCGACAAAAGAAGATGCATGTATTCTAACTTAATCTGATTCACCCTGGAGAGTGTTTTAGGATCATTAGTTTTTGGTAGCGGAACCCTAAAACGTGGGCCAATCAGTGACCGTTCCACAATCTAATGGTGATGCAAATTAAGTGAAATTGACATCAATATCACTTACTGTGTCCAAATTAAAATTTCAATAAAATTAACGCTTTTTAAAAAATGACAGAAATCCGTGTAAAGACTAGTGAAGTTATAATATCAGCTTTGACTACACTGTGACTTAAGATGATGACAACCGTCAAACAATTTCTCACTCTCAATATCAACATTTTTGTAGAGAAGAAAGAAAGAGAGAAATAAATTAAGTTAGTTTCAACAATTGCAAACAACAATGTTTCGGAGAATAACATTAAAAAGTTCAGAAAAACTATATCCTTTTGATCCTTATAATTCAATTAAATTTATTTATTAAATTTATTTTTGGATCATTGATGATCCATAATTTATTAGTAGAACTTAATTAAACATGTCAAATGTGTTAGTACAATTATTAAAATTCAAAATTAAAATTATTAATTATTTTATTAAGTAATGATAGGTCTAAAAGTATTATAAAAGAAAAGAAACAACTCAAGATTGTTTAAGGATGTCTGTCAATGAAGTTGCCGTTATTTCTATAAACAACAAAATACTTTTAAACATATAAAATATCTCTATCTCTATCTCTAACTCTAATACTATAATAAAAAAAAATAAAAAAATGTATTTATTTCCAGTAAGTAGTAAATAGGTACATACATAGTAATTGTCATGCACAGGTATAGAAAATAAAAATAAAATAAAATAAAGAGCAGAAGATTACCTACATTTGTGAAATAATTCGATGTGAACTACAAAATAACAAAAACTTAAATTCTATACTTAACAAAATCTTAAATATTAAAATTCTATAGGTACATATCGGCGCGAGCGTCGTAAAGAAGTTGCGTCACCGGTCAACGCGTAAGCAACACGCCACAATGCAGCAGCGTCGTAAACAAGTTGCGTCACCAGTCAACGAGCAAAACAACACACCACCTACTTTTGATTTGGGAGTTACTCAATGAGTTTTTAAAAAACACTGAATTAATTATAAGTGGAAATAAAACTAAATGATTATACGTGTACACCGATTTGGAGGTGGTTTAATAATGAATATAAAAGTACATGGGCGGATGCAGCCGGGCGATTGCAAACGGCTGTATCAGCAAACCTTAATTTCTAAGAACTGCATTGAAGATGTCAGCACAAACAATATTCTAGACTTAATCTAAGGCAGAGGGGTGAGGGGACAACATAACTCCTACATCCCTAAGAGGAAAATTATCGGTATGATCGATTTGAGATTGATTCCGATAATTTTTCATACATGGAATGCTATTCAACAATTTGAGTCGAAACACATAAAATAAAAACACAAGAAAACATAAAATGATTAAGCCTAAAGTTACGTATCCTAAAGATTCACTGAAGTTAAAGTCCTTTCTTTCATTCAAAACACTTTCAATCACTGAACTATGCTTTAAAGAGTACGCCATGTATTTAACTTCATCTAAACTGACACCGTTCATGTTGAGTGCGCGTGCACTGGATAGACTCGCGTTCACACGTAGCCGTGGTAAGGCGATTAGCGGAATTGGCTCCACAACTTCCGTTTCTATGAAGACACGGTGGCTTATGCGAATTCCATTGATCTCCAAATCACATGGTTCATCAATTGTCACGAGGTAAGTACCGAAAACGGACAGTTTACTGATGTCATTGTCGCAATGCTTAGTAAGGGTCGTCTTCAGCCTGCTATACATAATCCAACTGTCGGGGTTGACTTGTTGAACCTTGACCTCTTCAATCTGGACCTGATGCTGTGTACAGCGAGTGGGGTCATTGTCGAATTTCATGAGCTGCTCTATACAGGTAAGCTCATGGTACAAAGCTCGGTTGTCTGTGTTACACAGGAAATGGTCGCCAGCTGATAACGGGCGGCACGGTTTCACAATCGGTAAGTATGTCATTCCTTTCGCCAGAAGGTAAGGATATTTAGGAAAAATGGATAAGGTCTTATTTTCGGATTCATGGAAAATTGGTAAGGAGTACAATTTGTAATAATTATAAATAAGCTTATCTGTTATAGGAATTTCCATAATAAATGTGATCTGCTGTTTCTTAATATAGGATTTTACACAAATGGTTTCTTCTAATTTTAACAAGTTTTCGTAGCTAGGCGGATACACTAAGGTTTCAGAGTTAGCAATCAATTTCAAATGATACAAGAGTTCCGTAGAGTTCACAATAGACTGATGTAATACAGATACTTTACTCAAGGCTAAAGCAGTTTCAATTTCACTAAGCCTGATAAATAAAGTATGATAGCTGCTTGTATAAACGTTAAACAAACCAATAACGTAAGAAGAGAAAACCCAATTCTTCTCTTTAACAGCTAAATCTCTTAACATAATTTCAGTTGTTTTTAGACGGTTTTCCAAATTCAATGTATTATTATTAATAGTTTCAGTTACATTAATAAAACTATCAAACATTTTCGAGACCAGTGTTAATTTATCGGAAATTATAATTTCATTATGACTTAATTTTGAAGTAAGTTTTTCAAATCGAATTGCGTCTTCGTTATCAAGATTTCCTGTTACAATTTTTATAAGAGAACCCAAAGGATTAATGAGACCTCTTTTAAAACGCTGTTGTGGAACAAGTTGTTGGTATTTCTCCTTAGTTATATCGCGAATAAACTCTGTATGTAATTTCACACTCTTAAATTCTTGAGAATATGATGCATTCCAGTCAACTAATTTACACAATTGTTCAAAGTTTTTAGTTACGTAATTTAAATCATTGTAGATCCTATCCAATTTAATAACCTTTACTATAGTCCAATGATCAGTTTGAAAATAAGCTTGTCCTTCTTTGATCGGAAGTAAACCTGGATTTCCTTCAAGTGTTTGAAGATGAAGAGCCAGCGACGGCACCACTACTAGCAGTAGGCTGCACCTGCGGAGGGCGTTTGATGTTTTTAATAGGAACTTTAGTTTTCCTTTCATCTTCAATAGTGATAACCCGTTCAGTGCATTCGTAAAAATTGATCATACCTTTCTTAAATAATTGAATGATTATATTAGCGAATAATATACGGTGTGAGCTGTATTTAAAATATATGAAATACTTTAATTTTGGTTTTATATACTGTTTAAAAAATTCTTTTACTAATTCGGGATTATCTTTTGGTAGAAAAACTTCTAAAACTTTCTGTTTTTCTCGAGAAAGATTATTCACCTGCATTTCATTTTTAAACCATGAGTATACTAAGATTTGATTAGGCTTGGTGTCTACTGCCTCATGTAAAATTGGTATTCCTGTCGATTTTAGTTCTATAGCAGAATGAATTGTTTCTGATTTACTTGATTCTGATCGCACTGGGTATTGGTCATTATTAAGTCTATGTATTGATGATCTATCTGAAATGTCAATAGGGCTAGCTGTATTTGTTCTACTAGTATCCGATATTGTTATTGTAGATGAATCATTCCTAGTGACTTTCTTTTCCGCTGTTAACTTTCCTATATCTTCTAAATGTTTTTTTAGTTTTTCTTCCTTCTTATCTACGTTAACTACAATAATTGATAAATTATCATCATCGGAATCTAGAGCATTTATCTTTATCCTAGATTCATCAGCGTTGGTATTCTGTTTGTCGTCACTACGAATCATTTCATAATATTCATTATATTGGTCGTCGTCATAGTAATCGAGATTATTACCGTACGCATAACTTTCGTCATAGTAGGGATCATACTCGTTTGTATTCAGTTCATTCAAATTTAAACCTTGTTGCGGTGCCTTAGGGGCTGCTGTCCGCATTGTAACGTCGCTAGTTTGTAAGCGAGGAGGCTGAACATATGGTTTCGTTTCTGGCTTATAACCGAACGCTTGAGGGGGTCTATAACCAAACGCTTGAGGGGGTCTATAACCAAACGCCTGAGGGGGTCTGAAGCCAAACGCCTGAGGGGGTCTGTAGCCAAACGCCTGAGGGGGTCTGTAATCAAACGCCTGAGGGGGTTTGTAACCAAACGGTTGTGGTGGTTTGTAACCAAATTGTTGATTATTTTGTTGTGGCTGAAGGCCAAATTGAGGCTTATATCCAAATGATGGTTGTTGGATAGTGCTGTAATTTTGTGGCTGTGCATTCTGGATGCCAAACTTAAACTTAGGCTGTGCATTAATGGGTACACCAAAACCGAACTTTGGCTGTACATTATTAGAGCCGGATAACATAGGCTGACTTATCGCTGGCCTTGAAACCGTTGCGTGTTCGATTTGCCTACCACCATGAATACGATTCCTCATATTGTACTGTTCTGAGAAGTTGACTTCCTCCAGAACAACGCTTAATGCTGCTTCTAAAGTCGAGGGTGCTTTCAGTCTCACTATGCGAACCATATTTTCAGGAAGGTTATATAAAAAAATACATTCAGAGCTGTATTGTTATAAATGATCAATTTTGCGCGCTTCAAATCTTTGTCTTCTGTTGTGTTCACTTTTGAAATTAATAGTGAGCGAATAGTTTGTATTCGATTACAAAAATCTAAATAACTTTCATCTGGTTTGATTTTTAAAGATTCTAGTTCGATATTAATACATGCTTCACTACGCGGGTCTCCAAAATGTTGGATGAGGATTTCTTTTAAATCTGACCATGTCTCTACATCGTCACGTTCTGATAAGAGCGCAGCTGCGTCCTCGGTGAGTCTACTTGTCAAAACATTATAGACATAAAGATTCTGAGCTTCGTTTCCCTGCTGACCATATCGACCGATAATGTATTGGCATTTCCGCAAATATAAATTTAATTGTCTTTTATCACCTTTAAAAAGCGGAATTAACTGAGAGACTTCTCTAGGAATAAGTCGAAGCTTTTCAGTCTCTGACTCAGTCATTGTGAGTTATGAAAATAATTGGAGGAGGCAACTGACTTTTATTCACGACACACAAATTACACAAAATTTAAAAACACAATAAATAAGCAATAGAACAATAGGGATTAAATGTAAAATGTTTTTATAAAATAATATTTTTTTGTAAAAATAAATTATTTGAATTTTTTTATATAATAACTAATTAATATTATGATCGAGTTTAGATCAGTAATCTCTAATTAACATTTAATTTTTACTTATTTAAAATCAGATTTTATGATTTCAATATACCGTATCAATTTATTCTTAAATCTATGTTTATTCTATTTTTAGAACATGGTTTGATCTTGTTAGAAATTCATACAAGGTCTACCGAATTAAAGTAAGTTATAATGAGCAAGTTTCTATCTCAAGTATAACAATAAAAATGTGCAAAATATAGGAGGGTGAGGGAAAGGAATGGCGAAAAGTTTTACTCACCAACCGACCGCTACTCCCATACTGCTTCCACTTCCACTCAAAAGATATTTATTTGGTTCGACGGATCAACTCTACAAGGAATTTTCCCCAAAATTTCCTAACGGATTTGGACGTCGGAAAACTGCGAAAAACCCCGTGATTTCAAGAAAATCCGCGCCGGCTGCGCCACTTTTGATTTGGGAGTTACTCAATGAGTTTTTAAAAAACACTGAATTAATTATAAGTGGAAATAAAACTAAATGATTATACGTGTACACCGATTTGGAGGTGGTTTAATAATGAATATAAAAGTACATGGGCGGATGCAGCCGGGCGATTGCAAACGGCTGTATCAGCAAACCTTAATTTCTAAGAACTGCATTGAAGATGTCAGCACAAACAATATTCTAGACTTAATCTAAGGCAGAGGGGTGAGGGGACAACATAACTACCTGTACTGTGACTCATGGCGGCCGGTGGGGCGCGCCACCTAGCGCGCCGCCTTTATAAACAGCCGATGACGCGCACAGCGGACTTCATTCGCTTGCCTGCGCTCGGACTTAGCTCGGACTTGTATAAATTCGATAATTGTCTTTCTATGATTTATTGTAAATTAATTTCGAGTTATTTTGGTTAATCAGAAGGGTTGTTATTTTGAGTCGAGTTTCTGATAGATTCAATTATTTGTGATTAGATTACGTCGAGTCTTTGTTTAAATTCAAGTAAAGTCATTTTTATGATTATTGTTGGGAAGTTTTAGTATTCATAATTTAGTTGTGCAGATTGTTTGACGATTGATGTTGGTGAGTCATAGTTTTGGATTATTATAGAAATATGAAATACGATGACGACGTGTTTTAATTGGTATCACTACCCCTGCTCTTACATCGGAAGTGAGATTCGCCTGCGTTGCCTACGACCATCCCTAATTGTAGGTACTTTTTTTAGACGGCCGTTCTGCGATAGTAGTGGTCAGTCTGGCCGAGGGTATTTTTTTTTTGTATTTTTGTGGATTTTGCTATCGTTTTATATCTATCGTTTTAGATCATATCGCAGAATATTTTGTGGCGGAGTCCTTGAGACTAAGAAGAGAAATTCATGTAGTCTGTTTGTTTCAGCTTATTAACTACTACCCAAGAGTAGTTTGACTTTCTTATCAGTTTGAGAGACAGAGAGTGTTCCTGATTGCAGTACAGACGATTTGTTTAAGTGCGTCTTTGTCAAATGTGTTGCTGCATTACCTTTTAATGTAAAGGCTGCTCACAGCGGTTTCTATGGTCCTGTGATCCTGGAGTTAATTACTTTGTTGCGATAAATTACTTTGTTTCAGAAATTTTTTACTTTGTGGAAGTGACATTGTGAAATATGGAGTCAAATTATGTTGGTGTGATGATTTATTTCAGTTATTGATAGTAACGGATGCCTGCTGATTATTTATCCCAAGTGGTCCCGTTGTGTTGATAAAAGGATATATTACATTTATAAACTAGCAGATACCTACAGGTTATTATTGTGTTTACGTTTTACAATGTAGAAGTTGAAGGTATTATTGAAAATAACTAGTTTTGCAGTTGCACTTGTTCATACTTTCTTCTCAGCGCTAGTTCAGGCGACTTACTGGTTGGTGTTAATAACCGCTGCAGGATTGAGGAGTGATAGTAGCCAGTGTGTTTATTTATCTTAATTTCAGTGCACAGCAAGGTAGCTCTTCTTGCAGTTGCTTTATAGAGGCGAAGCAAATGTCGATATCTGATTAAAGGTTGATTTTGTGATTAATTTACTTTTTACAAGTGCAGAGTCTTAATGCAGATGCTGTGGAAGATACCTGATACAATTTTACTGGACTGGTGGATTAGTAAGACAATTTTTTATTTGTGTATTTTACTATCACATTTTACCATTGACTAGTCATTCACAAATTATTGCGAGCCTTTATTGTGCGCTCAGAGACTAAACCATGCTATTTGCTGAAAACGATCGGAGCCGCAGTCCACATAAAGCAATGTTATAACAATAATGATAATATCATCCAGCCATTGTTGATCAGGATGTAGTTAAATTGTTTCTGTATTTATCTAGTTTTTAACCACTCAGCCAATGTATTCAAAGAAGTAGCTCGCGGTGGGAAGCTCCGGGTGACTAAGGCCATTGTTCTAGCGTGGCGTTTAAATGCGTGTAGTGCAATCCATTTATTTTTTCAATTTTATTTTGATTTACAGCTAGCGGAGCATTCGGCACGGGCCGATAGTAGTTGAAGGGTTGCCTAGCGTACGAGTTCGATGGAAGTTGCAGTCATTGTTGCTATATATTATTTAGTTTTTTTTATAAACATTGCCAGAAGAAGTTTGGAAATAGACGAGTAGCTGTTGCTGGTGTATCTATAATTGTCATCATTTTTGGTTGATTTTTTTAAGTACGGATTTTGCGTTTCAGTGCTAAGGTCTAACATAAACGTGACATTGGCGAAATTATGAGCAACACTGAAAAGTTCATACGATCAAGAAGAAAAAACATCCAGTTGTTGAGCTTGTTATCGAATGACTCTATATCATTTAGAGTGAACCAGTGAAATACATCATAATATTAAGTATTGGCTTGGTGTCAATTTTTTTATCGTGAACGCTCTGCCATGCGGCGCAATGAGCGATCGAGGACATTAAGTTTTATTTTGTGGTTTTTGTTGTATCCAATACACCATATTACACTTTCAGGGTTTGCAGGTGCTGTGTAGGGTTGCACACACACGAGTCTACATTGGGTTAAGCTTAAACAGATTCGATTAGCGGATAAGTGCTACATATTTGTTTCAGTCGATTTATATTTAACAATGGAATTCCGCAAAGTCACGCCTGAATTAATTAACGATCGAGGATATCTAGAGACCTCCCCCTACGCAGCTGGTTGGATGGATGAGTGGACTGGAAGATTACATCTAGAGTGTAGCTGAAAAGCAGCAATGTGGATGTACTGGTTTTTGGTGGCTTAACAAGATGCCCATATTTCTTTAGAAATGTATTTCTATCGGGCTTCAATTTGATTATTTTCCTGGACTTTTATTTCAGTTAAATTCGAGACCAAGCTGTGAATTTCATTTTGATGTTTTACGAATAGGTGATCTAAATAGGATGTATTCGTTTGAATCGAGTACGAGTGGATGTTGTTTATACGTTACAGAGTGTTTTATTAATTGTTTATAGGTAAAAGGTTATGGTCGCTAAAGGAAAGTGGAAGGAAGCAGTTGGCCGCGAAGACTTAATGCAATGGAGCGATCGGTTGATTTTAGAATGATTCGTGTAATTAAATTGAATAACCTATTGACGACCCTCAGCAGTGAGGAACCTCAACGTCGACGTTTATGGGAAAATAGTGTTTTTTTTTATTGACATCATTTCTTTTGTTATATTAATACGTTCTGCAAGTAGATGTGTGCTGCGAGTGCGAGATACTGCCGCTTCGATGTTGAATTAACTGTAGAGAATTCAATGTGTTTCGCAGTTATCTTCTTATATCAAGAAACTTGTTTTTCTTTATATTCTTGGAGAAGATTTAATGTTTATTATTTTGTTTTCCGAAAAGAGTGGCGTAATAGAGGGGAGACCTATACCCAGCAGTGGGTGCCAACGGGTTAAATAGATAGATTTTGTTTGCCAACACGATGATATATGTTTACGATGATGATACAGAATAATCTTGAACGAGTAAGTCTCAATGCGCGACGCGATAATTCATCGAAGATGACATCATGCTAATTAATAATCTGCCTTCTTATTTTTAGATTTGGACAGATTTTGTCGCGGGGACTAGCTCAAATTGGTCTAGTTTTTGAGACAACACGAGAGATTTGGTCACGCGGATTGGCTTTAATTGGCTTTAATTGCCATAGTTTTCAGACAACGCATAGATTACAGTATTTTTATATTTTTCCCCTTTGAATATTTTGTGTGTATTTTTATAGACTAGAAGTCACAGTGGACATGGCACCGAACTGAGTAAGTGTTGTACGAGAACTACTACGATTGGACTACACAAAGACGTATTAATGAACGGTATTTTTTTTTTCTCTTCTTCCGAGTATTTTATAGGTGTATTTTTTTAAAAGCTAGAACCACTACGACTTTGCACCGAGGTGAGCAAGTATTGTACGAGAACAACTACGATTGGGCACCGAGGTGAGCAAGTGAGTATTGTTTTATTATATTATGTTATGAGTTTCTAAAAATTACGTGGCCGTATCGGCGATGTGATTTAAATGTAGAAGATATTTAATAGTAGGTAACTTCTAAAAGAGGCAAAGAAAAGAAATGAACAATAGGCTGTATGAAAGATGAGACGACATGAGTAAGAACGAAGTGAGCATCAAAAAGACGAATGATCGAACAGAGTGAAAGAAAACCCGATGATGACTAATGCTGTGCCGATCCCGCAGACACCCTCAGCGTAGGGTGAGAGCAGGAAGACGAAAGCCGATATTATCGTGACTGGAAAAGTGTTTGGTGAGATCTAATAGTGACGTGAGTATTACGTGTTATAGTGTTTAGAGTTGTCACATGTGTCAAAGTTTTCTTTATAAAAATGAGATCCAATTGTGTCATTAATATTACAAGTGTAGTGTTTACAGTTGTCACTTGTGTGAAAGTTTTCTATATGAAAATGAGATCATATTGTGACGTGAATAATAGTGTTACCAGTATTTTATGTAGTGTCACTACTTTGAAAGTGTTTAATAACGAGCTTATAAAAAAGAAGAGAATCATTTTCTAGTGTTAGTGTTGTTGTTGTTACGTGCTGATGAAAGTGAGAAATTTATGTGAAAAATAATGAGAATCTAAAATGAGCGCTGAGGCTCTCGAGGCTTTACCAAAATTAGCGCTGAGGCTATGAGGTTGGATGTGTTAATGATGCTTTTGTTCTCCATAGGTCAAACGAGGATGAGGCGCAGGGACGCGCCTACGTCAGTATGGCCGTATCGGCGCGAGCGTCGTAAAGAAGTTGCGTCAACGGTCAACGCGTAAGCAACACGCCACAATGCAGCAGCGTCGTAAACAAGTTGCGTCACCAGTCAACGAGCAAAACAACACACCACCTGTACTGTGACTCATGGCGGCCGGTGGGGCGCGCCACCTAGCGCGCCGCCTTTATAAACAGCCGATGACGCGCACAGCGGACTTCATTCGCTTGCCTGCGCTCGGACTGAGCGCAGTGCCGAGGCGAACTACTAGGCGGACTTTGTTGTTGTATAAATTCGATAATTGTCTTTCTATGATTTATTGTAAATTAATTTCGAGTTATTTTGGTTAATCAGAAGGGTTGTTATTTTGAGTCGAGTTTCTGATAGATTCAATTATTTGTGATTAGATTACGTCGAGTCTTTGTTTAAATTCAAGTAAAGTCATTTTTATGATTATTGTTGGGAAGTTTTAGTATTCATAATTTAGTTGTGCATATATTGCCATGTCTCTCCTACGGTTGCCAAACGTGGATATACAACAACAATATAAACTAGTAGTTCGCCCCGAACTGAGATCTCGTGATGCGACCCGACGAACGCATCAAAACTTTGAGTACGTAGTAGTCAGAGGCAATTCCAAACATTATCTTTGGACTTTTTTCTGACTACCGCCTACTAACTTAGTATGGTTACCAAGTTTCAACTCTATTGGCTTATTTATTGAAGAGTTCCGTTGAACAGACCTTGGCTCCATCATCAGACCTGGATGTCGTCACCATTTTATGTGAACTGAGTACCCCCTTAACTTATTTCAAGAAAAAAAAATATGAAAAAGCAAAGGAACTGGCCGACCAGTAGAAAAACCTTGATGCCAACAAAACTCTTAGAGATGGGAGCTCTTGGATCGCTGGTTATCTTAATTTAACTTTTATTATTTTATCTCAAAAACCGAGCATCCAAAAAAAAAATTAAAAATTGTTTTGGGATGTCCAAACAAAGCCCTTTCATATGACATGTAACTTGATTTTTTTATGTAACTTTTTTTATTTTTGCCCCCTCAAAAAACCCCATATCTCAAAAACCCTTCATCCGATTTTACTCATATACTTACCAGTAAATTTCTCAAGTACAAGCTATCGACATATCAAATTTCATGCAGATTGGATCAACGGTTCTAAAGTTATCGCCAGACAAACATACATACATACATACATACATACATACATACATACATACATACATACATAAAATGCCAAATCACCCAAGTTGAAACTAAGATCTTTGTTCGCTTCGCTCACTCGATCAAAAACAAAATACAAGTATGTCAAAGATCAATGGAACGCAGTATTTTAAACATAAAAAGGAAAGACAGAAAAAGAAACGCAGACATAAGACAAACAACAAACGTTATAGATGCTTTAAAACACTGCAAAAAGCAAAAGTGGAAATGGGCTGGCCATGTTGCACGTATGGAAAATGACAGATGGATCAAAAAAGTGACAACCTGGACAGGACCACACAATAAAAGGAAACAGGGAAGACCGAAAGAGAGATGGATGGACGAGATAAACAAAGAGGTGGGCGAGGATTGGATGAATAAGGCAAAAGATAGAGACGCTTGGAGCAAAATGGAGGAGGCCTTTACTCGTTGAGAGGTCCTTAAAATTAACACTAGGTACATAGTTTTATACAAATTATTGATTGCATGTTTAATTTAAGAAATCAAATTCAATAATAACAATGTAAATATATTTCGTAATTATTATCAAAAATTTAATACTTATAAAAATGTATCGTAATCTAATTGAAATTTAATTTGATTGTAATTTGATTTAATTGTAGTTTAGTTTAACTGTAATTAATTTTAATTGAAATTTGATTTAATTCTAATTTTTAATCTTTGTTAATATTTTATCTTAGGTAATAAGGAAATAAAAGAGGTTTATTATTATTATTATTATTATTATAATTTAGTTGTGCAGATTGTTTGACGATTGATGTTGGTGAGTCATAGTTTTGGATTATTATAGAAATATGAAATACGATGACGACGTGTTTTAATTGGTATCACTACCCCTGCTCTTACATACATGCATGTTTAATAATATCAAAGTTTTGACTGACTGACTGACACAGGGCCGGATTAAGAGGTCCAGAGGCCCCGGGGCAACAAAGGAGCGGAGGCCCCCTCGCCCCAAATTATTTTCCAAATAAAGTAAACAATTTTTTTCAGTCGAGAATCTCAAATGGCCCTGCCATTTGAGATTTTGTTATTTCACTGATTGCCTGATTGAAGTGAACAAATTTCTGTTATTTAAGATGAATATAATAAAATAATCATGTATGTACAAAGTACTGTAGGCTGTAGGTGAAGGTAAAAGAGCAAAAAAAAATATCAAAGGAAAAGAAGATGTTTACTAGTGTTTACTAGTTGGAATTTGAAAGATTATTTTTTCTGATGTCTCTATTGTGGGGGCCCCGGGGCCATCGCCCCGGTTGCCCTCCCCTAAATCCGGCCCTGGACTGACATAATTATAGACAACACACAGGTCCTAGAGACTTGAAATTTGAGGAGTACATAGGTCTTATGGCGTAGAGGTGTACTAAGAAGGGATTTTTGGAAATTCAACCCCTAAGGGTGTAAAAAGGGATGAAAACGTTTGTATGAAAAATAGTATTCCTTGAACCTACAAACTTGAAACTTGAAGTAAATGTACTCCAAGATAAAAAATTAGGAAAGGCATTTTTTTTTCTTTAAAACTACCCTTAATAAGTGTGCAAAGGGATGTCAAAGTTTGTACTGGAGTTTTTTAACCGCTGCTCCTAGAGACTTGAAATTTGAAGAATACATAGGTCTTATGGCGTAGAGGTGTACTAAGAAGAGATTTTTGGAAATTCAACCCCTAAGGGTGTTAAAAGGGTTGAAAACGTTGGTATGAAAAATAGTATTCCTTGAATCTACAAACTTGAAACTTGAAGTAGATGTACTCCAAGGCTAAAAAATAGGAAAGGCATTTTTAGTTTTTTAAAACTACCCTTAATAAGTGTGCAAAGGGATGTCAAAGTTTGTATGGCAGTTTTTTAACGCGTAGTGCGATTGACTTAAAACTTGTGGTTAATATACTAAGAAACAAATAATTAAGAATGACGCTTTAAACTTTTGATAATTACCCCTGCAAAGGGTGCAAATGAATGAAATGGGGGTGAGGAGATTTTTTACGCGTATTAGTGTAATTAACTTCAAAATTAAAGAAAATATGTTCTGAATAACAAAAAGACAGTTTGATTTTCAAAAACAACTCTTAAAACGTTACCCTCCTTCGTTGCGCTCGAGTAAAAAGGATACAACGAAGCGTCAATGTTTGTAAGGGACATTAAAAAACGGGAATCTTGAGTTGGTACGAAAAGATCTGAGGGTATCTACCGTGCCTGGGGATCAAAGCTGTTTCGTTTCGTTTGTTTTTGGGGTAGAAACTAGGAACAGATAAGTACATACTTTCCGTGTAAGGTTGTCTTTCTTGTATTTGTCATGTTTGTGCTAAACTCAGTACCTATACCTACCGACCTACCTAATGTAGGTAATGTACGCCTATTGGTATCTCTTATACCTGCGTAGGTATCCTACCCTAATAATATACAAATCAATGCGAAAGTTACGATGTTTGGATGTTTGTGGCTCAATCACGGCTCACCACTTCAACGCGTGCGAAGCCGCGGAGAGCCACTAGTACATACATACATACATAAAATCACGCCTGTTTCCCATAGGGGTAGGCAGAGACCACGGATTTCCACTTGCTACGGTCCTTAGATATAAAATATATTTTATCTTATTCACTGTCATGTCTGCAGATTATCAAATGCTCAAGTTTATGATGCATAATTCCACAGATATGAAATACTCAGTAGTTTTTATCGTTTTATTGGTAGGCAATTATAAATTAAATGCACTTTACCAATGCAAATATGTTATTGTACTTACCAATGAGCTTTTAATCAAAACAGAGTACGTTTGCTCAATAATTTACTTATTTATTAAATATGTATTTTTTTAAATAAAAAACTTATCCAGTTTGCAAAAACAAGACCATACAAAATTAATTTCAGTGATAGACTGAGCCAGAATGCAAAAATTAGGTTTTTTTGTTATAATACTGCTGATGGAACACGCATATCGCCCACCTGATGTTCAGTAGTAACCATCACTTAGCATAAAGCATTGCCTCGCAAGTCACGCACGAGAGGAACGTGCCTTAAATGCACTGTCCATCAACTTGAGGTATACTAAATTTAACTTAATGTGCCTGAAATTTCACCGGCACACTTTTCATACCGAAACAAAGCAATGCAACTTGGCAGCAGAAACAGACATGGCATTTCAAAAGTAGCCTTAGATTGAATAGAAAATAGCCAATTAATAATTATACTAGGTGGAGAAAAACTAGTAACACAGCGACTAGTATTAAAATACTGTGCAAACCAGCCTTTTATGAGTGCTTGGCTCAATATATGTGTGAATATATTTTTAAGGCTTTTATCACGTCACAGATTAATGAAGAGGTGGTGCCGGCAATGGACCGGTACATCCGGTAGGGTTACCACACAATCACAAAATTAAGAAAAAAATAAATGTTTGAATGGTAAAATAAATGTTTCTTATGTTGAATCATCTTCGTTGACATAATTTTATATTATCTGTGACGTTAATAATTTATGTAACTTCAGTGTATTTTGAATGAAATATTAGTTGGTTGATCAGACATCAGGTTTTAAAATTTAGAGTAACAAAAACTAACAAACAATAACACACAGACTTGGTGTGAGTGTCTATCTCGTCAGAATATGTATAAAATAGAATGGAAAAGCCATTAAAATTATGTTAACAATTATTTAATTAACAAATAAGAGAAAAACTATACAATAAGGTTAGAGAAAAATAAATAAACAATAGGTTGTTATTTACTGAATAATAAGTCCATAGCATTAAATCATAAGACCGTTTTCATTAATTAGATTCTTCGGTCATGCTCCGAGCGCACCACGCACATTTTAATTATCAGCACCTTTTAGTGCGGCGAAGCGAGGCCATCATTTCCCTGCGTTGGCAACCCTATGCGTCCGGTCGAACAGGTTGCGCAGGCGCACGCTGTTGCGTAGCAACAAAGCCTGATACGTTTTTTATATGATATTATTGGTATATCCAACCACATACAAACGTATCACTCGACCAAGTAAAAGTGAAGCTTCGGAACAGCACTAGGACACGAACTTTCTAACTTTTAATTTGTTTTTCAAAATTAGCAATCTTAGTAGCGGTTGCAATATGAATTGGTTGATTGATAGATACCTACTTAATGGAAATTTAACTCAGCGCCATTATTTTCTAAGAAAATATTGTATTATAGGAAACGCAGATAGGTCTAGCTGATGTGGTGTCGCAGTTGCTGCGTTGTCGCATACTGGTGTCACGGAAGACCAGCGTTATAGTAGCGTATGCTGCTATAGCATTTATGCTGAGTGACGGCCAATTTGTGTCACTTTCTTACTTTTAATGTCTATTCTTGTATTTTTTATAAACTGTGTATGTGTGGCATGAATAAATTATTTTGTATTGTATTGTATTGTATGTTATACCTACATAGAATATATTATTATTAATAACTAGCGGCCTGTCCCAGCTTCGCATGGGTGATCATACATTTTTTGAACATTTGAGGATAAACTTAGACCGTGGGTTCGAGCCTCGCGTCTACTTATTTCATACATTTGCACGTCCTTCTCCCTGAGTGAGTGAAATTGCACCCCGTTGACCCGTTGACATTTTTAATTTCGTCATATCTTTTGAATGGAAGGTCCGATTTGAAAAATTTAAGAAGTAATCTATAGGTATTGAAACCGTCTTAATTATGAAATGATTTATTTGGATAAGGATTAATACCAAGGTACAAATAAAGACCCTTTTCTAGCGGCGATATTTCAATTAAATTTTTATAATAAAAGAACACTTATTGTGACATAACTATAATAGTTAGACATATGCTGGCGCGACATTTTTTGTAGATGATGACGTGTTCTGCAAAGTCGTAGTACATTATTTTGTTCTATCATCAATAGTTTTCGCAGCGCACGCGATTTAAGGATTAATTTTTCCACCTTGGGTTACATTATTGGAGTTTTAGTTTTTAACTTTTTTGAAAATATTATATAGCCTATGTTACTCAGGGATAATGTAGCATTCTAATGGTGAAAGAATTTTTGAAATCGGACCAGTAGTTTTTGAGCCTATTCGAGTACATACAAAACAACAAAACAACAAAAATAAAAATCTTTCCTCTTTATAATATTAGTGTAGATGTAGATATCAATAATGTTTGTACTCGGTTGGGGATCGAACCCACATCTCCATTAGCTAATAAGAAAAAATAAAATAAGACGAGACATGGGTCTTGTAGGCTTTACAGCGTTGTATTAGGTTTTATGACAGCGCAGCCGCACGGTCCTTGACCGGCGCGCAGTCTGTCCCGCGCCAGGTGAGAACGCGCACGCAACGCGCAGCCAAATCATTCAAAATTCGAACACGATTCGAATCACTTTTACTTTCTTTCTTGCATCACTGTTACAGAATCGGTGTTTGTGTTACAAAAGGTGTAGTGAAACTAGTGAAGTGAGCATTGGTGATAGTGAGATGTGCTTTTGTTTCATATATTGAAAAGTTACAAGTAAGCGAACTACCCAACTACCCTCACTTTAATTAAAATTTTTAGGTCATTTTATATGCTCTAGAAATATAACCTGCCTAAGTTAAAAAAAACTACTAGGACGGTCAATAACATAAAACTTAAATGTTAATCAAACTTACGGCCGGTTTCTGAAAGCTCGATCAAACCTAATTGGATGTCAAGTCACTTGCTATCTCTATCTAATTTGATGTAATAGCTGAAATAGCAAGTTACTTGACATCCGATTATGGATAGTAGGTACGTTTGAGCTTTCAGAAACCGGCCGTGAGTTGAAATATTGTTGAAATATGAATGAAACTGAAAAACGGAAATGAGAGTTATTTATGTTATTCTTCCAATTATGACTGAAATGAACGATGAAAAAATATAATCATTTTCAGTGAGACGATGACGAAATTGAATGAATGAATGAATTGTTTTTTTTATTTAACACACAAAGACATACACAGAGAAAAACATCTGACACAGCTAAGAAAAAAAAAAAAGAAATTAAAAATAACTTACTACTAAACTATTACTATAGGAAACTATACATAGGCTTAAAAAAAAAAAAAAACTAAGTAGATAAAACAAAAAATAAAAAATAAAAAGTAAGTTATGCCAGAGAGTTGCCTCTGTGCGTCTGTGGGTCAAATTTGGTCCCATCTCAGCTTAAAGCCACTCCACAACACGTTGTGTTGCAGAGCGACGCTGGTTTTCAGATGGGACCATAGAGCGGGTGACCTTTCGGGTGAATTATGAAAAAGATAACAACTTCTGATGGTGACTGTAAAATAATTTACGGTATGCAGTGATCAAAATATGCTCATAAATTAAGTCTTTTGAACCAAGAAGCCTATTGTTTTCTATTCAAGACAATTGACACTGACGCTGTGAATTCCATAAAAACATTGCATAGTCTAAGTCGTAGACGTACCTACCTATGCTTTTTTTATGAATAAGTCATCGTTTTTTTGCGCAAAACTGGCTTATTCTGGTTTTTACTTGTATTTTTCATAATTAAAACGGTCTATATTCAGTACAAATCACAAGGATCACTTTGAAACGTCTTATATATCTACTAGGTGAATCTACCGCCAGTTCCTCGCGACCATCACCACCATATTGACATCATTAATTATATATATTTTATTCAGCACGTTGTCTAGTGTTATGAAAACTAGTTATTTAACATTTAAAATAAATAAATGTAAAAATCATAGGTACCTACCAAAATTGGTGGACTTTTTGCACAGCACTATCTAGCCCCAAACTAAGCAAAGCTGGTAGGTACTATGGGAACCAGATAGCTCGGAAAGGTTATTAAAATAGAATGATTAAATCACCCAGACAGAAAACAAACAACTACCTACCTATGTTCATTACATTAATGCTTATCTACACTATCTACACTAATATTATAAAGAGGTAAACTTTGTATTTTTGTATTTTTGTATTTTTGTATTTTTGTATTTTTGTATTTTTGTATGTAACGAATAGGCTCAAAAACTACTGGTCCGATTTCAAAAATTCTTTCACCATTAGAATGCTACATTATCCCTGAGTAACATAGGCTATATTATATTTTCAAAAAAATCAGGGATCCTTACTAAAACTTCAATAATGTAACCCAAGGTGGAAAACAAAAAACCTTACATCGCGTGCGCTGCGAAAACTATTGAAGATAGAACAAAATAATGTACTACGATTTTGTAGAACACGTTATCATCTACAAAAAATGTCGCGACAGCATATGTCTAACTATTATAGTTATGTCACAATAAGTGTTCTTTTATTATAAAAAATTAATTGAAATGCCTCCGCTAGAAAAGGGTCTTTATTTGTACCTTGGTATTAATCCTTATCCAAATAAATCATTTCATAATTAAGACGGTTTCAATACCTATAGATTACTTCTTAAATTTTTCAAATCGGACATTCCATTCAAAAGATATGACGAAATTAAAAATGTTTACGGGTCCACGGGTCATGCGCGGGGTGCGATTTCACTCAATCAAGGAGAAGCGCGTGCAAATGTATGAAATAAGTAGACGCGAGGCTCGAACCCACGGTCTAAGTTTATCCTAAAATGTTCAAAAAATTTATGACCACCCATGCGAAGCTGGGACAGGCCGCTAGTTCTCAATAAGGATCGATCACACGTCGTACTACCAACCTACTATCGACTTCTTGTTTACAATTTAACTCTAAATGTTAATTACTACACTTGTGAGCCTACATTGGTGAGCCTTACCGGCGCCGGCGGCCCCTTACGAGATTTATCTTTGCATATTATACGAAGGATCATACAAAAAAACACCATAAGTTGCCTGTTATTCAGCCCCGGATCTTAATTTTTTTTAGGCGGGGCAAAAACTGAAAAATGCCGCTCTAGCCCACATATATTTAATCATCCATACAGGGTGTTAGGAAGGTCAATGCAAAGCCGTGAGGAGGAGGGGGGGGGGGGGGCAGGTCACCTCGTTAGGCATCTATCTAGGCTAGATTACCTTAGTCTAATATCGTTCAATTCCTAGTTATTTATCATAATATCCATGATTTTTGATGAAAATTTAAAAAAATCCATGAAAATTTACCAAAATCATTATTTTTAAAAGTATTTTTATTTTTGATCAATGTTTCATTATTATACACCTCCCATTTATTCAGTTGTGTGGATACAAATGATTGTGTTGGTGTTTATCGATTGAATACACATTAAGCTATGACGCTTATTTATTTACAGATACTTTTATAAATACTTATTAAAATAATGTACACGTTTACGTGTAGGATATATATTTTATACACAGCACAGGATAGGATTTTAAATAAAAATATGTATAATAAAAATAAAAATCAGATATATTATTGCATTTGTGAATTGAAATTACAATTTACTTGTACATAGGTACATATTACTTATACTATTAATTTATTCCGTGGTCAAAGTTATGTAAATGATGAGTTGTCCATTCGTCTGTAAAGTGTGAATTTGGCCGCCCGCTGAACTTGCCGCCCGGGGCATAGGCCCCGGCTTGACCCCCCCCCTAGATCCGGGGCTGCTGTTATTCTAGGCATTGGTCGCGGGGAACTGGCGCTTCACCTAGTTTATAAGACGTTTCAAAGTGATCCTCGATTGAACTGACCGTTTTGACTTTGAGTTCCACTTTCACTGTGATTTGGGCCTTTTCGTAATCCTCATCGCCGATGACTACTCTAGATATTACTTACGTCTAGAGAAAGCTCCCAGACTCTCGTCTTGCGAATGATGGTCACAAGTCCATCTGTGCTCAAACCAGTCGGACCACTCGAGTTCCGCGTTGTACTCGTAGACACAAGGTAGTCTTGTTAAAAGCAGTGTATTACGTCTGACGGCCGTGTTTCTTGTTATAAAAATTAGGAGGATAGACGGTTAGCGACTTCACCGTTGGGACATAATATCAGCCTCAGAGTAGTCCATTGAAAATTTTAGTATTCAAAAAAATGTCTGATGTTAAATTATTGCCGGTGTAATTACAGGCACATGAGGCTTAACATCTGTATGCCTCAAGCTGATAGACGCATGGCAGTGCATCGTAGGGCACGTTCTTATCGTGCGTGACTTACGAGGCAATGCTTTGTTATAGGTGATGCTTACCACTTAACATCAGGTGGGCCATCTGCTTGTTCCATAAGCTGTTGTATAAAAAATAAAAAAAAGATAGGGGCGCTTAAGGGGCGCTTAACGCGTCTACATTAGTAACTACCTATTAGTTTCATGGTAGATACATAACCCGCTGGAAAAACGAAATCCGAATTACGGAATACCGAAAACCGAAAACCGAAAACCGAAAACCGAAAACCGAAAATCGTCGATCATCGAACTGGTAGTCAAAAGTCGGAATATACGTACACTATGTTGTACGGTGGCCGTTTCTACGAAAACGTCGGTAGAGGTCATGGTTATGGCGGACGGGTACTTATTTGAGGAATGTTGCTTATCCAGTCACGTGCTAAAAGATTTAAAAAAGTATTTTTCTATTCTGAAAAAAATGACGTCAAGTCCGTTGGCGCGTATAACGTGCAAAAAAAAAACTCACATAGACCTCTAATGTAAATGCCACAAGCGGTCACCCATTCAAATGAGTCGTTTATTGATGATCAATCAAATTCAAATTATATATTTATTGCGTTCATGTGTGTAAATATTATGTAGGTACCTTTTATATAGGTTCCTAAGATAAAATTAAAGTTCAACACGAGCCTGGTAGGTCACGGCTACGCTACGAGCGTTTACCTAACTAAGGCCCAGTTTCACCATGCTCTGTTAGTTACTAATCAAGGATTAACAGGCCGTTAAATCTAACCTTAGCTGTCAAACGCGTACATTTTGACATATTTAACGGCCCTTTAATCCTTTGTTAATCTAACAGAGCATGGTGAAACCGACCCTTACTATACTGAAACAAAAAAATAAGTGCTATTCTGTCAACAACACTCACCCAAGTGACCGCGGGATCACTGGTAAGTTTTCAATTTGGCATTATGCACCCATGACTAGCGCCATCCGCATCAGTGTTTTGGCAGTGGAAATGCCAACGTAAGGCTAGTGAAAGAAGTGAGCGCAGATCTACTAAAGGCATCTCCCCGTCATTTAATTGTTTACGGAATAGCACTACTGATTGTAATTTGAACAAAATGTTTATTTGCAACTAAGTGCGAGCAAAAAGTAACATTTATTATGTACACTTATTATAATTACCTTATGTAGGTAAGCAATTATATTGGTCCAATGGCCAACAACGTTAATGTTGCCAGCTACAACTTGCTTTGGCTTTGACCCGAAGGTTGGTGTATCTGGCTCAACGTTGCCAATCAACAACGCTAACCACAATGTTAGCGTTTTGGGGACGCTTCTCATTGCCACTGATTTCGATCATTTGAGTATTGCAACGGTTTGCAGATAGCTCAAAAGCATTGTGTAGGTATTTTGTACTCACATATTTATTGTAATTTTCATTCTAAATAAAATGACTTGCTCTTGTCTTGATTAAGCTCATAAATCATCGTATGTAGAAGCAGAAGTGGCGCAATTCAAATCCTTTTACGACACTGTTTTGAAAGAACTAGTAACACGACAAGAAGAAGAAGTAACTTTCATCACGCAGACAGGCTTTAGAGTAAAGTATGTTTGCCCGACACCTATACTATCCTCACAGCTTACCTAGTTGACCTAGCCTACAGGAATGACATGTCCAAGAAACGAAAAACGTGCGGATATGACTAGCCAAGGGTTTCCGCACGATGTTTTCCTTCACTATTTTGACTATTCAACTTACGCACGCCAACCCGTGACCTTTGTTCTATTGTGGTTAACATAAATCACTTTGTTACTATGACTAATGATGATGAGTCAGTAGGCTTGGAGTTTTTATGCGCAAGCGCAAATATCAAGGCGTAGCGATAGCAGACTGTGTCCACTTTTATTTTCTGGATCCTCATTAGCTAGAAGTTTTTTTATGGATGGAAATAATTATTTGGCTAATTCTGGCTCTTATTACTGACAAGTGTCAGTAAGTAAGTAAGCTAATTAAATAACCTAATCGTTAAATTGGTTATTCATAAAATAATATAACAAAATACCTAATGCTTTTAATTTACTTAATAATGTATTTTACATTAACTAAATGTAATAATAAAAGTAACGTATAGTAAAAGTTAAATAAAGTATTTCATATGATAATAAAGTAAATAAAATAGCTACAGTAGGTATCTGAGATTCATGTGATTATTATAAAAAAAACTGATATTGTAATTATTGTTTGTTTAACATAAAACACACGTTTATTATCAAAATTACATAGATTACAATTTACACGTAAACAGTTTATAGTCATATACCTACCTACCTCGTTTATCCATGTACCTGCTACAGTTCTAACTAAGTTTATCCATAATGCATGAGATCTATGTAGTTGCGCAAACGCAAATGACGCAGTCATTGAGAATACGGATGTTACTTGTTCTATCTACGATCGTAATAAAATCCCAATTGAATTAAAACAACTGGTCAAAATTGAGTCGTAATTACGGGAACCACTTGACGCAGCTGGCGAAGGCGAAAGAAACATATAAAAAAAATACAGTTTCAGAGGTACTTACAAATTTGGAAAAAGACAAACATGGACAATCAAATTCAATTTATTTACTACTTAGCACACGACATACAAAACATGATAATGAAATCTACATATAGGAAGATTTATCAGTCATAACACAAAAGAGAGAATTTTTTTTCTTACAAATTTAATGTTTAAATATGAGGTATGTTACAGCAGGATTTTACTATTGAAGTACCTATTGCATTAGAAATCTCGTGTGAATGATAAAAGGTAGAAATTACTATGTAGTTTGCGTCTGCGTCGTGTTTTCATAGATTAAAGGCAAATACTTACTCAAAGTTATCAGCACCAGATAAAATTAATTGGGTGAGTAGAAAGAAACAAAGCACTAAAACTACTAACAGCAATTGCGATAACTAATGTATACGTTTTAAATACTAAGATGAGGTATCTCCTCTCAGTTTTCTAGTCATCTTATAGGGCACTGGTTGTAGCCAGTGTACTATAAGATGGCACCGGCAACCACACTTATAGTGTGGTTGCCGGTGTAATTACAGGCACATGAGGCTTAACATCTGTATGCCTCAAGCTGATGGACGCAGGGCAGTGCATCGTAGGGCACGTTCCTATCGTGCGTGACTTACGAGGCAATGCTTTGTTATAGGTGATGGTTACCACTTAACATCAGGTGGGCCATCTGCTTGTTCCATCAGCTGGTTGTATAAAAAAAAAAACACTAGTGCTTGCAACCAAATTTTTAAATTAAACCAATAACGTTTAATTTGTATCAAAAAAACGAAGGGAAAATACAAAAAACAATTTATCTCTATCTCTATCTCTATCTCTAATACTATAAGAATCAAAGTCCTGACTGACTGACTGACTGACTGACTGACATATAGACAACGCACAGCCTAAACCGCTGGTCCTAGAGACTTGAAATTTGTGGAGTACATAGGTCTTATGGCGAAGAGGTGCACTAAGAAGGGATTTTTGGAAATTCAACACCTAAGGGTGTAAAAAGGGATGAAAACGTTTGTATGAAAAATTGTATTCCTTGAACCTACAAACTTGAAACTTGGAGTACATATACTTCAAGGCAAAAAAATAGGAAAGACATTTTTAGTTTTTTAAAACTACCCTTAATACGTGTGCAAAGGGATGTAAAAGTTTGTATAGGAGTTTTTTAACCGCTGGTTCTAGAGACTTGAAATTTAAAGAGTACATAGGTCTTATGGCGTAGAGGTGTACTAAGAAGGGATTTTTGGAAATTCAACCCCTAAGGGTGTAAAAAGGGTTGAAAACGTTGGTATGAAAAATTGTATTCCTTGAATCTACAAACTTGAAACTTGGAGTAGATGTACTCCAAGGCTAAAAATTAGGAAAGGCATTTTTAGTTTTTTAAAACTACCCTTAATACGTGTGCAAAGGGATGTAAAAGTTTGTATGGCAGTTTTTTGACCGCTGGTTCTAGAGACTTGAAATTTAAAGAGTACATAGATCTTATGGCGTAGAGGTGTACAAAGAAGAGATTTTTGGAAATTCAACCCCTAAGGGTGTAAAAAGGGTTGAAAACGTTGGTATGAAAAATTGTATTCCTTGAATCTACAAACTTGAAACTTGGAGTAGATGTACTCCAAGGCTAAAAATTAGGAATGGCATTTTTAGTTTTTTAAAACTACCCTTAATAAGTGTGCAAAGGGATGTAAAAGTTTGTATTGGAGTTTTTTGACCGCTGGTCCTAGAGACTTGAAATTTGAAGAGTACATAGGTCTTATGGCGTAAAAGTGTACTAAGAAGGGATTATTGGAAATTAAACCACTAAGGGTGTAAAAAGGGTTGAAAACGTTGGTATGAAAAATTGTATTCCTTGAACCTACAAGCTTGAAACTTAGATTACGTGTACTTCAAAGTTAAAAAATAGGAAAGGCATTTTTAGTTTTTTAAAACTACCCTTAATAAGTGTGCCCTTAGTAAGGGATGTCAAAGTTTGTATGGAAGTTTTTTAACGCGTGGTGCGTTAAACTTGGGGTAAATAAACCCCAAAATAAATAATTTAGAATCACGTTTTCAATATTTGAAAATTACCCCTGAAAAAGGTGCAATAGGCGGCTCACGGCTCACCACTTTAACGCGTGCGAAGCCGCGAGAAGCTTCTAGTAAATAATAAATAAATATTGGTGGACTTTCCACACGGCACTATCTAGCCCCAAAGTAAGCCAAAGCTTGTAATATGGGAACCAGATAGCTGATATAATACATAAATAGTTTTTTTTACCCAGACAGAGAACAAACATCTATGTTCATCACACGAATGTTTGTTCTCAGTGGGGATCGAACCCACGGCCTACGGCGCTGAAGGCAGAGCTACTACCAAATGAGCTGTGAAGGCTGTCAAAGTTATTGTACTCCACCTAGGAGGTATAAGGTATGGTCAAAACTATAGCTTATAAGCTATATTTTTCTTATTACTCTCCCCGGCATCAGCCACAACATGCATTAATGCATGAGCATGTCAGCTCTATGCATGTTAATAAACACATCCCACTAGATATTCTTTGTCGTCGTCTAGTCTATTTTTATAAGGTTTATTTTGTTATGGCCTAGTCAACTGCCGCACACTGCCGTATAAACATGTTTTATCTGCCTTCTTCTTGTCGTGTCTCTAGTTTTTTAAGAAACAGTGTGATGAAAGGGTTTTCAGTGCGCCTCAAAGCGGCTCTTTTCGAACCCGGGGAAGGCGGAGCCACTACCAATAAAAATACTAGTTCTATTTTCACATTTCCTAGGAAAATCAACCTCTTTGGTTTACGAATATCAACAGTATGACTGTTGACATCGGGCTAAATACTTATTTAGTCCCTCGAACTATAGGCGCCCTCGCTAAGCTCGGGCGCCAAACCCCGTCTTTCATAAGTTACTTTCACCCCTAACAATGTACTAGTTCATCCGAACTAGGCGATTACCGTAGGCTTAGACTAAGTATCATAGTACCTCCATGACCGTAGGCTATTATATTCTTCTTCTTCTTTTCTCCGTTTATGGCACATGTCACCTGTCCGTCATTCGACAGACATTCTATTCTTGCCAAAAATTCCAGCGATAAAGTTTAAATACTTTTTGGTCAAGTCAGTCCATAGTCAAGTCGCGGTTTCCTTCAAAACTTTCGAAAAATTTTAGTTCAAATGTTTACACTTTGAGCTTATGCCTTATGTAATGTAAATTACCGAAATTACACAACAGAACTCAAAATAACAATAGAAAAACAATTAAAATGAAAAGCTATGTTGTTTCCCAAAATGACAGAAAACGAATCTCAACTAATGTTTCAGCATGAATTTATTTCTTATTTTCACCTTTAACAGAAATGTTTAAAAAGAACAACGAACTATACCATACCGATGAGCACATAAACGTAAGTACCGTTAATTGAGGAACTGTATTAAATCTAATAAGCAAGGGTTCCAGCTGACATGACACCCATTGCTTCGGAAAATGATATTCCACCACTGGCGTGCGCACAGAGTATAGAGTTATCCCTCTCAAAGTAAATGTCAAGGGAGAAGCCACACTTGCCGGCATGGAGTCGTACTTTGCCTTATAATCCAAAATTAAGATATCTGCACAAGAACTAGACTCTACCCTAGAACATACTTTGTCGTCAAGTCGGTTAAGTTTTCAATACTCAATACATTTTATTGCTTACACATGGTTTAGTTTTGGTACATACATTGTTGTTAGTTGTTAGTAAGTATCACATGGACCCTGCATTCGCTTTTTACTAGTTTTCGTAGGTATGTAATATATTTTTCATTGCTCATACTCTGAAAGTAGGTATGAAGTTGCCTGAGGAGCGGGTTGAAAGTAATACTTCCAGCCCTAGGGAGAATCGTTTTCAACTGACAGCTGTCAAATTATTTAAAAAAAAACTAGTTCTATTTTTACAATTCCTAGGAAAATAAACAAACCTCTTTGGTTTACGAATGTCAACAGTGTGACTTCTGTTGGCGTTCGTAAACAAAAGAGGTTTATTACCAAAGAGATACTTAATCAACCAAGTTAGTGAAAACTGTAATGGATTTTTTTAAATAGGTTTTATAATTTATATTATAACCCTTTATTTTTCACAAAACATGTAATTTCGTAAATATAATAAGTAGCAACAAGTATCCATAGCATCAAATGTCATCGAACATAAAAATTCTGGTTAGAATGCGGCATGGTCTTTAACCATTTTCGATCGAACATAAAAACTCTTTGGTTATAATGCAGCATGGATCTACTACAATTCACTCATTTTTTATTTAGCTAATTCATGTTTTTATTTTTACTTTCCTTGTATTCGTAATGAAAAGCACAGTGTTTACCACGGGTTAAAGACTTATTTAGTCCCTCGAACTATAGGCGCCCTCGCTATGCTCGGGCGCCAAACCAAACCCCGTCTCGGGACTAAATAAGTTACTTTCACCCCTAGGATAACAATGTACTATTATTGAAACTTTGTTGGATCGTAATGGTATTTTTGTGAACCTTTTCCCGAGAATTGGTTGCTTGCGATTTATCATAAATACATTCAGTGATTTTATAATATTAAAAAAAATGTCGTAATGCGCGAGCGAGACGTTGTTTGACGGTTGTCAGCTGAGGCTGCGCGGTGTGGACCACTGCCTCGCGGTGCAAAAGGGCTCGGGCCTAACGAAATGTACCTTGCCCACATTAAGTTTTGGGTCTTGCGCCGCCACTGGTCAGCCTCATAACTTAAAAAATGCGAGAGTTTGGCTGTGTATGTATGTTTGTAACGTAAACTGTTTGTAATGTATGTTTGTTATCTCTGTAACGGCTACACGGATTTGAATGAACCTTTGAATATATCTAGTTTGTAACCTATAATAACATAAAGGCTACTTTTTATTCGGGGAGATATTGCGCAAGCGGATAGTGATTTTATATCTTTCAAAATTTAGAGAAGTGCGAGCGAGAGTTAGGTACATAAGCAGTAGTCTTCGCCTTAAACAAAGTGCGAAAAGGTGCGGTGTGCGGTGGGCCAAGCTTTTACTCCGCGCCCTGTGATTACCTGCTATTAGATGCTGTAGGGCGGTGAGGAGATTCAATTGTCGAGAGTGTACCGACTATTATACTGCACAATCACATTATCCCTCGCCGGCTATTGGGTGACCCAAGCCGTTGCTATTGGTAATACTCAAGCGTGCAATCTCCATACATACTATGTAGTATGCAGTGGCTTAGCTTTGTTCATACAAAAGAACGGTAGGAACCAAGCCGTAAGTTTGTTGCCTGTTCTTCTAGGCTTTGGTCGCGTGGAACTGGCACCTAGAGTCACCTAGCTTTAAGACGTTTCAAAATGATGCTTGTGATTTTATTGAATACTTTTGACTTTGACTTTTTCTTTGACTTAGCATGAAGTTTTTAGCGTCTTCTAAATCTACCGAACGTGAATGCAAAAGTAATGACCTAGTTTCAAAAATCGAGCAGACCATACAAAACAAAACTGCTACCCCCAGCAAGTAAAAATAAAATAATTCTTTTTTTTACTTACAGAAGATGATTTTATAATAACTCGGCCTCATTATCAACTTAAATCTTACTGTACTCTCTCTCTCTTGTCGTGTCACTAGTTTCTTTCGAATCTGTGTGGTGAAAGGTTTTTAAGTGCGCCTCAAGAGGCTCCGTTCGAGCACTTGACACAATATGTTATAGAACTTTTTAGGTTCTACGACATGCCGGTTTCTTCACGATGTTTTCCTTCGCCGTTTACTGTACTAATTACCTACTAAGCGACACAACATGTTTTAAGTAGGTAGGTAGGTATACAAAATAAGTCTAGTAATTCCTAGTCTAGTAAAACCTTGAAATTTTCCTTCACCAATTTCCGATCGCACTGGTTTTCTTTATTTATAGGTGCTTATTTTTTTTATTTTTTTTATTCTGTTGGTTAAACATATAATGTTGGTTGTTACAGAAGCGAGAGATGGCGTCTGAAGGCGTCGTCAATAAAGCCTTTGAGGCTGTGGACGACGGCTTCCAGACCATAGACCTGAGGAACTCGAGGAAAGGACATGCTGCTCAAACACAAATCCAGGTAAAATTGTTAAGACAAGAGCTAATGTACCGCTCGCTCGCACGTTTCGATATGTTGAAAGATATAAAATGAAGGCAAAAACTGCTGTGTCTGCTGCTCAAATCAAATCAGTTTATTGCCAGATAAATGTTGTTTTGTAAAGGCGTTATACATTTATTGGTATCAATATATCTGCCGTGTCAGGCGTGAAATTTTTAAATTCACAAGGTTAAAATTAAAAATAACAAAAATCAATATTATCTGAAGAATTACAATTTAAATAAACAAGAATAATAATTAAAATGAATGTCGAAGAGTTTAAATAATAAATAAATAAGAATCAGATATTACACAATGATTCTCTTGCTCGCACATTTCAACATTTTTAAAGATGTAAAATCATTGAAATTATTTATGAAAACGCAATCAACCTGTGTGCAATCACATTACACACAGTTCATCAAAAATATCATTTTGATCCAAAAAAGTTTTCCTACTATAAATGCTTGCTACTGTCCTCCAAGGCTACTTAGATACACTTACTCTAGAACACCACTCGGTAGAAACACTTTTCGAAGAAAATTACTATCAAAGTAGGTAAAGATCAGTTTTGAAACATATGCCATCGTCGTCTACCTACTTTTGTTATTGCAGTCAATACAAACTCATAAGACCGTGACGACGCCGGTCGCGTAAAGGTCATCGCATACTGCAATGACTAGACACCAGCCCGACTACATGTAAGCACTGAAACTCCATAAACGTGTTTAAATACTTATGTATATGTACCTAATGCATTTTTAGTTGACAGCCTTCACAGCTCAGTCGGTGGCTCTGCCTTCTGTGCCGTAGGTCGTGGGTTTGATCCCCACCGAGTACAAACATTTGTGTCATGAACATAGATGTTTGTTCTCTGTCTGGGTGTTATATAATATTTTAAGTAAGTATGTATTTACAAAAAAAAAATATAAGTAGTATATCAGCTATCTGGTTCCCATATCACAAGCTTTCGCTTAGTTAGGGGCGAGATAGTGCTGTGTGGAATGTCCACCAATATTTATTTATAATTATTTATTTAGTTACATGACTGCCTTAAAGATTGTTACGTTGCAATTTTTTTTTATTCACATTGTATTATAGAGCTTATGAATGTGTTACGTAGAGATGGTCTTGAGATGGAACAGTGTGTGATGGCCTTAACAAGCAGATTTATAAAGACCTCGTTCCCCTGAAATACTGAAACTTTAATTAAAAGACTTTAGCACGAAAGCTTCGCTAAGGAAGCCGCGTCGTCGCCATTTCTCGATTTCCCTCCAAGGGCCATAAATATAGCGCGAATTTAATTTTGTTCCAAATTCAAATTAAAGTCACGTCAAGATCCCAAAACGTGCGCAGTACTACGACAGAATACAGATTAAAAATGAACCTACCCGCTTCAGTGGGCCGAGAAAATTGAGCTCATTGAATTGTGTAAAACTAATTTACTTGCGTTCTCCTGTTGGATGTTTTCCGTAAATAGACGATGAGCCGTCTGGTGCAGGAATATCAAATCACATTGATAAAAATAATACAGCAGACATGACGGCAAATAAAGTAACTTTGAGCTCGATCAAACCTCCAGCCAACAACTAGCCAGAGCTGATACGTAGATCCAATCTGAAGATAGCTAATCCACTTGCTGCCAGTTCCAGCGGTTTTCGACAAACTGCATTTTTAAACTATTTTTCAAATATATTAAGTTTAATATTCGATAGTGGCGCCCAACACGGGGCACACTTTATATTATATTCCTTACTTGGTATTTTTGTACTTGTAAATGAAGCAATTGACAATATAAAGTTATTTTTGTAATAAAATAACTAATACTCTACTAAGATACCTATTGTATATTTATAGTCATTTACCCGAACGAAGTTAGGACATAATGTAATTTTCCTTCCTTACTTGGTTCTATCTTAACCACTGTTGTTATATTGTCTCGCTTTCCTGGGTATATTCCGTATTGTATCCAGGTTTATATACAGTGGCGCGTGGCCGCTGCCCTCAGTAGCTCGCAAGGGCCCGTGCCGCCCGCCCACAGCCTGCGCTGGCTTCCATCAAAACTTTTACGAGTTCGTGTTTATAATTTTTAAATAAGGAACACATTTAAAAAAGTTAAACCTCTCTACAAAAAAGGTTTCATATTTGAAATTATAACTAAAAGTTTAAGGTCCTTTTTAAAATTGGATCGATTTTGAACTGAGTTTTTTTCTTAAATATTTGTTAAGTAGAATTTTTTTATAAGAGTTCGTCTTCAATGGATCCAGTGATGAGTGCGTGTACGAAAATGGTTGGTAATTAAAAAATATATTTCAGAAGTTTTAATATGTGTGTTATCCAAAATTGTAGGAAAAAGTCCTTTATGTTTCTAATAAAATATTTTTTTAATCCTGTGGATATCATAGTTTGTTGCTGTTTCTGTACTTCCTTATATAGTTCTATATAAATAATATTTTATTTGATTTGAGCTTCGTCAAACATTTGGGTAATGTTATGACTGAAAAATATCATCAAATCCTATTACCATGGATGGTTACCACTTAACATACGGTAGACCATCTGCTTGTTTCATCAGCAAGTATTTAGACACCATTTGAATTAGTGGTAAGCTGGTAGAATGATACAACCACAATTGTATCCTCAACCCAGCACGTGAGTTCTTCACGTTTGCCCTTCACCTCGCCGCGTAAAAAGATATCAAGTTATTTACATACAATGAGTACTTATCAGGTAGGAAGGATACTTGATTATCTTGTATAGGTACATACACCTAATCTGCATATAACTTGATGTACATACGCTATTTATTAAATTTTAATTACAAGGAGTTCAGGTATTTATTTTAAATTTCATAAAACCTATACAAACGGCTTTGTTGGAGCAAATATAAGGATAATTACAATAAAATTGTTATACCTTATCTTACCCTAACCTTACTTTCGCTTGTTGTACCTTAGGTATATCCAAATAAAATAATAATAATAATAATAATAAATACGTAATAATAATATATATAATCGTAATCGTACTATACTATACTATAAATACCCCCCGTCCCCCGTAGCTCAAATAGAATATAATATACCCTCTAAACCTTTCAGATGTATCAAAGCCACTAATAGTGCGGTGATGTATCAATTCCCTTGTGTTACCTACGATTACCCGCGTTAAATTACTCCTGTTTTTAATTTAATTTAATTTTAAGTCTTTGGTATCGTTTAAATTATTTTTTGTCTGTCTTGATAATTTGTACCATTCCGTTTAAGGAACTCCCCATACCTAAATCTAGGAGGTGGGCGTTGATAGTTACGTCACAGTTTTTTATAACTACTGTAGCTATCATCGTTTCTTATTGTATTACCTACCCCATTTGTTTAAAGTTCTCCATTTATGTAAAAAAAAAAGTTACTTATCTAGAACTTAATGCTATGAAAGCATTAAGTTTGATATTATATATTATCAAATTAAACAGTGATAAAGCAAAGTAAACGTCTAGATCGTGACGATCACGGGAGTATGGTGGGATAGAGAAGGCTCAAAATCGTTGAGTCTTGCAAATGCAATCTTTGGGGAGGTCTATGTCCAGCATTGGACTCCTTAGGTTGATGTTGATGACTAAAATATAATAAAATGTCTTTGTTGGACTTCAGAAACATCAATAAATTAACACGTTAGCTTCAGAAATTACTCATCTTTTAAAAACATCTATTACAGGCACATGAGGCTTAACATCTGTATGCCTCAAGTTGATGGACGCAGAGCCAGTGCATTGAAGGGCACGTTCCTATCGTGCGCGACTTACGAGGCAATGCTTTGTTATAAGTGATGGTTACTACTTAACATCAGGTGGGCCATCTGCATGTTCCATCAGCTAGTTGTATAAAAAAAAAATTGAGTGCTTTTACCAACTGGACCAATACCATCATATCAGCCCCCGTTATTCAAATTGGTAGTTTATCTACCTACTAAACAAAATCAATGTTGGAAGCAACACAAAGCACAGGATATCAGCTGCGTGCGTCGTGGCATTGTGCGGCCTAAGGCCTGGATTACGGCTATTCATCGTCAATGAACGTGCCGCGCTCAATAGGCGAGCTGATTTGGACCTTGATAGGGCTTCAATAAGGACCGGTAGCTAGTCGTTCACTGAATAAAATTAATACAAAACAGCGCCTGCAGATGACTCTGTCGAAAGTATATCCTTAAAGAATCTGGGGTTGGCACTTGGGACTTAAGAGATCTGAGGGGATATCTACCGTGCCTGGGGATCAAAGCGCTGAAGATGTTTTAGATTACTGTTCATAGATATGATGTTTCATAGATATAGCTCATAGATATAGTATGGGAAAGTTGAAAATAAAAGACAAAAAAGTTTTAGGGAATGTACACATGCACTAACGAACACCTCATTTCAGTTAATTTTTTATTTTTGGGCTTACATCTCTTTTTTATGGATTCTACTTAAATACCTATTTAATTATTTTTCACGTCCTCATTTGTATTAAGCTCATTTATTATATTGATAAGCGCATTAGCTGTAGTAAAGTATTTTTTGCCTTGTTTTCTCACGACTATGAAAACCCAGAAGATAAGAAATATGAATGTAATTTTAATTATTATAGACAATGCAAGATAACAGATGCTCTATAAACGTATGATAAGTAATTATCATTGCTAATCCCCCATATCTTAAACATACTGCGAGACTGGAATACAATGGAATATATAAAACCGGCCAAGTGCCAGTCGGACTCGCGCACGAAGGGTTCCGTACCATTATCTATAAAAACGGCAAAAAGATCACGTTTGTTGTATGGGAGCCCCCTTAAATATTTATTTTATTATGTGTTTTAGTATTTGTTGTTATAGCGGCAACAGAAATACATGGTTCATGAGATACAGCCTGGTGACAGACGGACGTACACCGGAGTCTTAGTAATAGGGTCCCGTTTTATCCTTTTGGTATGGAACCCTAAAAAAGAAATACATTTGAATCTAATACACAAAATGATTTGACAACGTCTAGGGCGTCTTTTTGCCCATGCTCTTTATTTATGGAGCGTAATTAACTGACAGCCAGCGCACAGCCTAAAACCATGAACTCTAGATCTTCGAACCTGCTAAAAACTAAGATAATTCTTATAGTATTCTTCTTTTGGAATTGCTAAAATTCAACTATAGGCGAGTGTGTATGAGACTGTGAGGAATGTTCTAGAGAAAGGCCAGGTCAAGAGTACCCGACGAGGCGACGAGAATGTATGAAGAATGTTATGTGAGTGAATGAAACGCAAGAGGTATGCAAGGATCGTAGTAAATCCGTGAGTCTCTGCCGCCTATGGGAAACATGCGTTATTTTTTTATCTACTTTTTGTTTCAAACATTGGCCCAGAAACGAGTAAAAGATAAAAATGTCTGTTGACTCACTACTTACTTCATTCATAAGCAAGTACAATAAGTATGATTCAAAGCATTCTTTACAAACAATCGGAAACCGCCCACCTGACTATTTATCTTTAAATCGCTGGACGGCTACTAAATCACTGATTAAATAAACTTAACAGAATAATGTTGAACAATAGTATATTGGATAAGCCCGGAAGTCATAACTTGTACCTCCTACTTACTTCTAAGTTATTTAAACATTTATTAGATTGAACCTTATTAGATTGAAAATAGGAGTGAAAAATACTAAGGGCCGGTTTCACGATGCTCTGTTAGTTACTAATTAAGGATTAAAAGACCGTTAAATCTAACCTTAGCTGTCAAACGCGTACATTTTGACATATTTAACGGCCCTTTAATCCTTTGTTAATCTAACAGAGCATGGTGAAACCGGCCCTAAGCTTCTGAAAAAACCACGCGACAATGCAACTTCATGGAATACGTCGTGGAATGGACACAAGCGCGGATCCACCGCTGTTAGCACTATGGGCATGCCCACAACCCTAATAGGCTTGTCACGTCTCAAGCAGTTCGTCCCATGGCTAGTGGAACTACACTCTATAAAAAATCTTGGTCTGGGCGTCATATTATGTAAACATCTCCTTTGTAGGAATGCGCTTTATCGATCATGAGCGAGTTCATACTCCGACTTGTACTTGGCCGATTTTTGGGTGGCTGTGACCACAACTTTTTTTGAGGGCTGGATCCGTGCCTGAATGGACATCAATAAATAGTAGCTTTGGTGATTTGCACCAAGCTCGAATATAGTTAGCTGATTGCTGCCTATTAATTTTCTGATGTACAATGCACTCTTCTTTTATTGAAGTCTGTTTTTTGTTGGTGATAAAGATAATCAGAACAAGCAGAGCCCACCTGATGTTAAGTGGTAACCATCACCTCACCATCACCTGGTAAGCATTGCCTCGTAAGTCACGGACGATAGGAACTGCGTACTTCAACTTGCCATCTCTCACCCATGGGTAATGACGAACATTGCTCAAAGTAATTTAAAGTCAATGTTTCAACTTGAGAAATGTTTATTAGTAAGAAAAATTTTTACTAAACCGTAGATTGTTTGATTGTTATATTGTTTGTTGCAGCCAGGCCACATGGAGCAGGAGGCAGACTCGCAGTCGGAGCGAGACACGGACGGCAGGAGCCTGCGATGTGGCTGGGGCATGTTCAGGCCGCACTGGCTGCAGCGGTTCCGGACCGCCAAGTGGGCTCTCTTCTGTCTGTGCTGGGCTGGCGCGATACAGGGTGAGTTGATATATTAAAAAACTGAACGGCATCACGACTTTGATCCCCAGGCTTGGTACATATGCCCTCAGATCTCTTGGTACCGGTAGCAAGACTCAAGATTCTTCCGAGATATTTTCGACGTCCTTTCTAATAATTATTTACTTATACATTATGTGGGGTCGTCACAGCATGGTATCTTCCTTCATTTTCCTACCAGATGTCATCTAGCAGAGACATCTTTGTGGTCTATACACATTTTTATATATTTGGTAAATACACACAAACTTTACCCAAGTTTACGAATTAAAACTATAACTGATTTAAAATCCGGTTTAAAACTATCTTTTGTCATTACCAAATTTTTTTTGGTTATATAGGCACTGTCAAGAAAAGTATTAGTATATCCATCAAACTGAAACTTCGAAAAAATCGATTTAAAAAGGTCATACTCATTACAGTACATTAATTCATGTTATTATTTTGACTGCAGTGCAGTGCGTTATTACGGGTTGAAGGCCAGTCGAACAGGCACACGACTAAGTTCGTAGGTACCTACCTACTATACCTCGGTAGGCATTGTGTCTAGGGCTTGCAAATATTCGAAAACTTTGATATTCGAATATTCGGGTACAATTGCGGGTACTATTCGAATTATTCGAATATTATTCGAATAATAGAAAAAAAACTATGTTTTCATTAAAATCACATCTTTTATTGTTTTAAGTGTTACTTCTAGGAACGAAATTGAAATATTAAATGAAAATAAAATTTACCCATAAATTACTAGTAAAAATAGTCTTTATAATCTTCAACAAAATTTAACACAATAACAAGTAAAACAATGTAAGTAACGGTAAGTAGTTACTAGAGTAAATAAGTACACAGACATTTTTAAGTGGTCTTATTTATCACACAACCATAATAAAATTTGCAATTAGAGTAACATTAATTGAACACATTCACAAATTCTTAGTAAAAACAGTCTTTAAAATCTAGATACGCATGTATTTAGCAATATCTACAATAAAATTTAACACAATAACTGTTTTAATACGAAGCAAAAAGTCGTAACTAGAAACAACTTGTTACGCCGACTCACATCAACCAGCTGGGGAGCAACACCGCATGTACTACGAACAACCGCTTTATCTCTATCATATTCTGCTGGAGAGTTTGCATGTCCAGTGTGGCATCGTTCTGCCCACGCCAAAGAGGTAAACATTGCGCTGAACGACACCTGCCGCATTATAACTGGTTGCTTAAAGCCCACTCCTCTTAACCTGCTGTACCCACTGGCAGGAATAGCCTCTCCCAACGTCCGACGCGAAACAGCTAGTTGCATAGAAAAGAGGAAACAGGAAGCAGATAGTCGTCACCCACTGTATGGATACGAAATTCCACGCGCTCGCCTAAAGAGCAGGAAAAGCTTCCTGAGACACACCACCTCCACGGAAGAAAGTGCTGTAAATATGAGATGTCGGCTGTGGAGGAATGAACACCCTCCCCCTGTCCAGCTCATACCCCCAAACGAACACCTACCACCTGGACACGATCTACAATGGCCGATATGGAAAGCGCTTAATCGCCTCCGTACCCAGGTCGGCCGTTGTAGGAAAAACCTGGCTAAGTGGGGAATCACTGACCCAACCAAAGTATCGTGCAATTGCGGAGCCCCCATACAGGACATGCCACACCTGCTTTCTTGTCCGCTGTGTACGACCACCTGCACTTGGGAGGACTTAAGCAAGGCAACAGATAGGGCTATTGAGGTGGCAGCATTTTGGTCTAGAAAAGTTTGAGTGTGTCTTGACACGAAAAGAAGAAGAAGAAGAACACAATAACAAGTAAAAAACACAATAACGGTAACACGTAAGTAGCTACTAGAGTAAGTACACAAAAATATATAAGAGCGACAACGTGAGCGATAGAGATGGATAGACAGAAAAGTCTCGTCAAATCGCAAATGGACTACGCACTTGCGCGCGGCACTCCCGAACGTTTCCGAACCGCGTTCCGAACCCTAAAACATTGTCATGTTGTTTACCCGAACGATCTTAACTTGTATCGTCTTGAATGGTTATATCGCGCGAGTTTATACCTGGCATTTTATGCACATCAGAGTTCTCAGTTTGGTGTTATTATTATAAATCGAATAATCGAATATTGCTATTTTAATATTCGAATATTCGAACGGAATTAATATTCGAATTATTCGAATATTCGAATATTCGAATGCAAGCCCTAATTGTGTCAGGGTGACGAACTGCAACCAGGGCATGTCCTTCTTTTCAATTTGATTTATGCTTACTGTTTGCATCCATTTTTCATTATTTAAGTTTTCAAGAAAATTTTGGCCTAAAAGTAAAAACATTGAGGATCTTGGATTCTGATCATGCCTAGAGCCCATCAGAGTACGTACCATGATACCCACCCATACCGGAACTGCAGATCTCACAAACATTTTATCCCACGCGCCAGAGATCGTCAACTTCACCTAGAGAAATATCAACATTTTTACTCTACTCCATAATTTACAAAAGAAAATATTCACACGCGTCGGGAAGCGCATTATGCATAAATTTTAGAAAGTAGCCAAGCGTGAGAAACTGCAGATCTATCATAGCGCACACTTTCCTTGGGAAATTGGCATCCAATCATCCGCGATACAACTAGATAATAATGGTAATATTGTAATGAGCGAATAATGCTGTGGGTTCCGATGTGATATTGCTTTTTCCAACAAGTAGCCTCCATATTTTTTTTAATTCACGACGTTTTAATCTCCTCTCATGTCAAAAGTCTCTCATTTCTTAGACATGTCATCTTATACACAATCCATCTATCTTTTCCTTATCCCTACCATCATATTCATTTTTTATACCACTAACTGATCGAACAAGCAGATGGCCCACCGATACCAAGTGGCAACCATCACCCATAACAAAGTATTGCCTTGCATGTTAAGCACGATAGGAATGTGCCCCACGATGCACTTCCCTGCGTCCATCAACTTGAGGCATACAGATGTTAAGCCTCATGTGCCTGTAATCACATCCGGCAACCATACTCTTCAAACCGAAATACAGCAACGCTGCTTGGCGGCAGAAAAAGGCGTGGTGGTAGTACTTCCCCGGACGAGCCCTTCGCAAAGAGCTCTACTACTCTTAAAATTAATACTCTTATAATTCATCCACATTAATACCTAATAGGTACTCTGATTACTTAGTATTTGAGTTACCGTAATGGGCATTACATATTTGGGCGCTAAAGGCCAGGTCTAAAGAGAATAAAACACTGCTGAGAAGCAGTCTGCTGAGTAGCTGCTGACAACACCATGTATAAAACAAGTACATTTGTTGCAGCTATCAAAATTTACAGTAGTTTAACCGATAAAATTAAACCTCTTCAAGGAAATATATTCAAAAATCATTTGATAAAATGGTTAGTCTCGAATGCATTTTATAACTTAAACGAATATTATGAACGATAAAATTAGAAGCTATATTATCTACCTCTTGGTTTCTAGTAGGTCATATTCTTGCAAGAAATGAGGAGTACCTATTCGTGGGTATTAATATATATGTTTTAGTTGGTTCTTGGGTGAAAACTTTAGAATTTAGCAATGCGTTTTTGTTGTACGTCCGGAACGGACAAACTGTTAAAACTGTACATAACCATAGCTATAAGATCTTTTTTGTACTACAGTTATACAATAAATAATTTCTGAATCTGATTCAAATTCTACCGTATATTTATTAAAAACAAGAGCCAATGGCGTAGCGGTAATAAATGCCCTGGAGGCCGTCAATGAGTTCGAGTCCTATAAGATTTTTAGTTTGATGAAACGTGGCAGAACCCCAACACCTATATATAATACGTAGTGCTCATGCATATCGGCGATAGGCACGTACACTTTTTCGATATTTGTGTTTCTACCCACCTTGAACGGTACATGCGATGCTGAAATACGATTTGATTGAAACAGTCACGAATAGCGGCTTGCAATTCTATGCTTAGCTGTAATGTATAGCGGTTATGCAACGTCGAGGATAAGCTATCGTTGTCTGTTCAATGACATGAGTTCTATTTTATGGGGTTCTTGATTTCGTGTTTGTAAAATGTAGCGTATACTTCACGTGAAGGTCACAAAATGTATTTACATTCAACATGCTGAATTTCTATTACTTTTTACCTCAATTATTATAAATGCTTACCGGAGTTTTATTATGTCCTCAAATAAGATCTCTTGGATTTGCTCGCATGGATGTACCTACTTTATTATAACTAATAGATACAAAACAAACGTCTACGATCCTCACGCATTTAATGTTTAATGAAGTCACATCACACAAGGTAGAGTAACAACTAGCTGTAAAACGTATGTAGCTACTTATTTTTTTTTCTGACCAGTCAAGTAACATCAGGTTGTCCGTCTGCTTGTTCCTTCTGCAAGAATTATTAAAAATAACTGCCAAATTCCAAGTTAGAGTCCACGCCGCCGTGACGAGACGAGTCAAAGATCAAAACTATACGCTTATAATTTCACTATATCATAATTAAATGGGTTCAACGACTGGTCAAAGCTGAAAGTATTTATTTATAATTTGCATACATATAAAAACTTACTTTCGCTACGCGTACAATTTATGCACCACGAATACGCGAGGTAATATTGTAATTAATGACTTATAAAAGCAACACAAGCCGCTAGCGGACGCAAAATGTTTTATTCTAATTATTTACCGTGATTTGTTCGCACCAAATTAGGTCTAAATTAAATTAAATGTATATGTAAATATAATTTTTAAAGTTAAGATTAATTTACAAAGAAAATTACAAGAAATATTCACAAAATACACATGAAACACTTGAGCTATCTGCAGACTGTTGCGAACGATCTGGAGATAGTTCTTAATAAAAACAGACTTAAGCCTTATTCAGGAGTTTTACATTTAGACTTTTACATTTAGTTAGTACCTAACGTCGACATATGCATATAGATATTAAGCAACTTTAATTTATAAAGGTTGCGATGATTCTTCTTAAAACATTAACATTTAGTCAGCTACGAGTATCTACGATCTCCTTACACTTCAGTTAAACTGATCGTCAGCAATAAGCATGTCGATTAGATCGGCTTCGAAGTGCGATACTGTGGCCCGGGACTGCAGTCCCGGATCCGGGGCCCCGGGGAAATTATCCCGGACTGTAAGTTCGCTCATAACCGCTCTGCAAGCAAGCTGCAACTTGCAATGGGAATATTTATCTTCAAGAGTATAATTTTTTGTGCAATATTTTTATGATCATTGTCAAGAGTAAAATAAATTTAGAAAAATAGGGGTCACGTCGGTAAATCTTAGGCTGGGTAGTCATATCCTCCTTTTTATTAGGGTATTTCTTTTTGACAGCCATCATAGCTCAGTTGTTAGTAGATCTGCCTTCTGCGCTGTAGGCCGTGAATTCGATCCCCACCAAAAAGAAACATTTGTGTGATACAGATGTTTGATCTCTGACTGGGTGTTATATTATATTCAAGGTATATATTTATATCTATGTTAGTAATATACCAGCTTTATAGTTCCCATAGTACAATCTTTGCTTAGTTTGGGGCTCAGATAGTGCAGTTCAGTTTGTAGTAGTACTGCCTTCTGCGCCGTGGGCCGTGGGTTCGATCCCCATCGAGAACGAGAACAAACATTTGTGTGATGAAGATTGATGTTTGTTCTCTGTCTGGGTGTTATATAATATTATAAGTATGTATTTACAAAAAAAAGTATATTAGGTATGTATTATATCAGCTATCTGGTTCCCATATTGGCTTATATTGGGCTAATATTTATTTATTTAATATTAAAAATTAGGATAACCCTTGTTCATTATGTAAGTTTAACAGTGTTTCAGTGTTTCACTATTGACTAGTGACACGACAAGACGAAGAAGAAGAAGCAGTGAATAGTTAGCTCTTTGTAAAACAATTCGTTCGAGGAAGTACTACAACCGTACATAGCTATTATATTCAGTGCCCTTGGTCAGGTACCGGTTTTTAAAACATAAACAAAGGTATCATACACCGCTAAAAGGTATTACGTTGTGCAAAAGAAACATCATACGTCGTGCTATAGATGAAGGTAGAGTTACTGGAAGGGACCAACTGATAGTTTTTTTTTATACAACTAGCTAATGGAACGAGCAGCTGGCCCACCGGATGTTAAGTGGTAACCATCACCTATAACAAAGCATTGCCCCGTAAGTCACGCACGATATGAACGTGCCCTACGATGCACTGCCCTGCGTCCATCAACTTGAGGCATACAGATGTTAAGCCTAATGGGCCTGTAAATTACACCGGCAACCACACTCTTCAAACCGAAACACAGCAACGCTGCTTGATGGCAGAAACAGGCGTGGTGGTAGTAGATATACTAGGCATAGATTTAGGGTCAGAACGATTGTATATAAGTTTGGTGCTTGAAATACCACTGAATGATATTTTTAAAAGTACTGTAAAATTATTGATCTGCATAACGGGAGATCGAAAAGCACACGAGCTCAATGAACGCGAGGCCTGGAGATTCGACGTTACAGAATGCTTGTAAAAATTCAAACAGCATATTATTCTAATTATCTAAATAATATTACCTAAAAAAAAAACATACATAAATAACGTAGTAAAAGCTTTCCGAAAACTTAACAGATTTTAACTTAACAGCAGATTTTTGATGCACTAGTATCAAAAATCTTCTTTCCGAAAACTTAACAGATTTTAACTTAACAGCAGATTTTTGATGCACTAGTATCAAAAATCTGCCTCCAAATTAATCCATAGCCTAAACTATTTTGCCACGTCTGCCAATTGGCTGTAATATAGTTGAAAACTTGGAGGAAAAATATTTCGTCTGAGGTTGAGAACAATTTCAGCCTCTGCTTCTTTTTCAGCGTTATGACAACAGAGGTACAAATTGCTACCAACATAGACGTCATCACAGAACCTCGAAGACTGAATCGCCCATATACCACTATCTCTATCTCTAATCTCTAATACTATAAGAATCAAAGTCCTGACTGACTGACTGACTGACTGACTGACATATAGACAACGCACAGCCTAAACTGCTGGTCCTAGAGACTTGAAATTTGAGGAGTACATAGGTCTTATGGCGTAGAGGTGCACTAAGAAGGGATTTTTGAAAATTCAACCCCTAAGGGTGTAAAAGGGATGAAAACGTTTGTATGTAAAATCGTATTCCTTGAACCTACAAACTTGAAACTTGGAGTACATTTACTTCAAGGCAAAAAAATAGAAAAGGCATTTTTAGTTTTTTTAAACTACCCTTAATAAGTGTGCAAAGGGGTGTCAAAGTTTGTATGGGAGTTTTTTGACCGCTGGTCCTAGAGACTTGAAATTTGAGGAGTACATAGGTCTTATGGCGTAGAGGTGTACTAAGAAGGGATTTTTGGAAATTCAACCCCTATAGGTGTAAAAAGGGATGAAAACGTTTGTATGTAAAATAGTATTCCTTGAACCTACAAACTTGAAACTTGGAGTACATATACTTCAAAGCAAAAAAATAGGAAAGGCATTTGTTGTTTTTTAAAACTACCCTTAATAAGTGTGCAATGGGATGTAAAAGTTTGTATGGGAGTTTTTTGACCGCTGGTCCTAGAGACTTGAAATTTAAAGAGTACATAGGTCTTATGGCGTAGAGGTGTACTAAGAAGGGATTTTTGGAAATTCAACCTCTAAGGGTGTAAAAAGGGTTGAAAACGTTGGTGTGAAAATTTGTATTAACTTCAAACTAAAATAAAATGTGTTCTGTGTAATAAAAAGTATACAACGAGGCGTCAATGTTTGTAAGGGACATTCTAAAAACGGGAATCTTGAGTTGGTACGAAGAGATCTGAGGATATCTAACGTGCCTGGGGATCAAAGTCGTGAAGCTGTTTCGTTTCGTTTGTTTTTGGGGTAGAAACTAAGTAAACAAATAAGTACATATTTTCCGTGTAAGGTTATCTTTGTTGTATTTGTCATGTTTGTGCTATACTCAGTACCTATACCTACCTACCTAATATAGGTAATGGACGCCTATAGGTATCTCTGATACCTACGTAGGTATTTAAAATCATACCCTAATAATATACAAATCAATGCAAAAGTTACGATGTTTGGATGTTTGTGGATCAATCACGGCTCACCACTTCAACGCGTGCGAAGCCGCGGGAAGCCTCTAGTTTTCTATAAATAATGATATTTGTCACCTCAGTCTACTACTAGTATTCTCTTATCTGTGCCTCAGTCGCACAATAAACATCAAAGCAGACACAAACATCAATATTAATTATTATTTACGTATCACTGTAATTATACGACTCATCTAGTAAGCTAGAAGTCCTCAGTTCAAAACTCCTTTCATAAATCTGCATTTCGTTTCGCCGGACGGCAGGAGTTATAGCCTCCAACAGGTGTACCAACCGAACAGGCACACGTTTTTAATAACAAAATACGGCTCATGATATACTGCCGGGGTTATTGCACCTTTGCATACCAACATAACAGTGCGAGGCGTTTTTATGTTGGTATAATTACAGTCACTTTTTCAGTAGTCATTTGAGTCGGAATAAAGATGGATTAAAATAAAATTAAAACAGTGTGCAAAAGCTTAGATAGGTACCTAACCAAACAAACCTATCCTATTCATTTATAAGTTACTTACGGTGTTTTGAGGTTTTTGGCTCGATCACGCGCTTATCACTGAACCGATAAAGATGAAAATTAAAAAACAGATATGTGTCCGTAACCTGGATTAGGATGTAGGCTAGTTTTTATCCCGAAATAATACCAGGAACAGGGTAGAAGACTGAAAAAACCCAATAAATGAAAAAAGCCGTTAGTGTAAATGTAAAAAAAAATAAGTTCACGACTTTGATATAATGTTAGCAATCAAAAAATGCGCTAGTGAAGCCGCGGGCGGCATCTATATTATACATTCAAGACATATTTTTTTTATATTATGCTGATATCTCGCATGACATCCACAAATCATCTTGAGTTAGACGTCCTTTGTACGTTTATTTTTCTAGAAAATGTTTTTTATTTTTCAGATCTGATGGGTATCTACCGTGCCTAAAATTCAAGTCGCGGCATAATTTTTATTCATTATCTGTGAAACATCCCGGAAACCCGCCGCACGGCGCGGTGTTCACGGTTGGACGCACAATTTATTTCGCCATTACTTTAAAAACACCCGCCTACGAATGAGCTTGCAGTCAGCCCTACAAATCATAGGATTATAAAATTTAACGTGCCAGGACGGTATATTGCCTACTTTGTGGTGGCTTTCGCCTGCGACTTCGTCCGTTTTCACATTTTAATTATTTACTGATCGAACAAGCAGATGGCCCACCTGATGTGAAGTTGCATCACAAAGCATTGCTTCTCATGTCACAAACGATATGAACGTGCCCTATAAGCACTGATTACCGTCCATCAACATAACTCTTTATTACCACACAGAAACATGGTACAGGGTTGAAGCATACATTAAGGTAAAACAATGGGCGACCTTATCGCTGAGAGCTATCTCTTCCAGGCAACCTTGAGGCATATGAGGCATACTTGAGATGTTTCTCATTTGCCTGTAATTTCACCTTCCACAATAAATATAATTGATTTGTGTTACAACAAACAAGAAAATCAAACCTTATTCAATATTCACACAAACTGTACACAAATAACAAATAAACAATAAATTAAAACTTCACAAACAATAAATATTTCATTTCATTTCATTTCATTTCACTGAGACATTGCTTAAAAATAATCTTGTCACTGTTTACCATTTGGTAATAAATGGCATGAAATAGTAAAGTTTACTATTGGCTGTGCTATTGGTAATTTTATGATGCTAGAATTGGTCGCATGGAACTGGCACCTATTTTCACTTAATATTAAGATGTTTCAAAGTGATCCTTGTGATTTAACTGAAATGATAGCTCTTAATTTTGACTTTGAAAGATTTTTATAGGTCTTCGTCTGAGGGTGAGGCACACAGCCCTAAACAACAGACTATAAAAATAATGTTATTTCGATTACTTGGTACTCAGAGATCCGAGAAGATCTACCGTACCTGGGGAACAAAAACGTGACGATTTTTCAGTGTTTTTTCTGTTTATTCATATTTTAGTATAACGCAACTCATAAAAAATTAATCATAAATTTATAAAATGCATGACAAACATACTTCCTAATATTTTCCATTATAAAGAATCATAGGCTTGTATTGAAACTGATAGTTGGCTGCGGCGAGTGGCGAGAGGAGGGGAGCGGAGCGGAGCGAAATTTACATTTATTGCAATCCATAACGAGATTACTGGATAAAAGCAGTTCATATTTTAATTTGTATCTCAATTTTGTGGGTTGGAAGATGAAATTACTTAATTTCAGTTAGGTATTACATAAGTAAATAATTTATCAATATCAAAATGGAATACCAAGACACAGAAAAATTTGTGTCAATTCAATGAAATCAATGAAATCTACACTAATATTATAAAGAGGAAACATTTGTATTTTTGTATTTTTGTATGTTTGTATGTAACGAATAGGCTCAAAAACTACTGGTCCGATTTCAAAAATTCTTCCACCATTAGAATGCTACATTATTCCTGAGTAACATAGGCTATATTATATTTTCAAAAAAATCAGGGATCTTTACTAAAACTCCAATAATGTAACCCAAGGTGGAAAACAAAAACCTTACATCGCGTGCGCTGCGAAAACTATTGATGATAGAACAAAATAATGTACTACGATTTTGCAGAACACGTCATTATCTACAAAAAATTTTGCGACAGCATATGTCTAGCTATTATAGTTATGTCACAATAGGTGTTCTTTTATTATAAAAATTTAATTGAAATGCCATCGCTAGAAAAGGCTCTTTATTTGTACATCGGTATTAATCCTTATCCCAATAAATCTTTTTATATTCAAGACTGGTTCAATACCTATACATTACTTCTTGAATTTTTCAAATCGGTCATTCCATTCAAAAGATTTTAAAAATCACGGGGCGCGTTCTCACCCAGCGCGGGCCCGGGCAAGGCGCGAGGTAGACGGGCGCGTGTAAATGACTCGAACCCACCACGGTCTAAGTTTATCCTAAAACTTTGAAAAAAATTATGTCCACCCATGCGAAGCTGGGACAGGCCGCTAGTAATATATAAGCGTACAGGGATTAAGTCTCATGTGCTTGTAATTTCACTGACCACCTTTCACCACCGATACAGCAACTCTGTTTGGAGGCAGGAATAGGTATAGTGGTAATTCTTTCCCAAACGAGCTCAGAAAACTAAATATTTCTCGTAGAACTTTCGTAGAGCCTCTACGAGAGCAATATTTCAAGTGGACTGTAGGTACTATCTCGATAACAGGAGCGATATTATTAGAGGGGCCAACCGGAAGTACCCTGAAAAGCTAACCTCCACGATATGTTTCGAGTAGCTTTTTATAATAATAGACGAAGAGAGAAAACAGTTTATTGTAACTTCTTAGATGAATTTTATGGCAGGAGCTAGTTTTTATACCTACGACACATATCACAGAACACCACATCACACAGTACAAAATATAAATACTCGTACTTTACATTTAGAATTTTTTAATAAAGAAAACGTTTATTTATTAAATATCCTTGTAAAATTATGTAGGTTATGTAGAAGTATGAACTTGTGAAAGTGCAATTTAGAATTTTATAATCTATTCTATTGTAATAATTCTGTAGTATAATATAATTTTCTTTCTAAAAAACCTCGCCTCTATAAAAGATAAAAAATCTTCATAATCCCGCGTCAAACCGCGGGCTGTCAGCCTCGGAGGAAACTTTTTTAATTTAGTCCGCCAGAGGTGACAAACTAATTAACGTGTGTTAATTATCACGTCATAACTTTGATGAATGTCTTGAATTAATAAGAGGACCCCAAGTACATACATGTTAAATTGTTGAACCACACTTTCCTTGAGGTTTAAATTAGCTATAAATATGTAGAGACTGTATTCCTGGCTGAGTGTAGTTCAGGTGGTTGTAATTTGTTTTACACTTCTATTAAACCTTTTCTTCTTGCGTACAACTTAAATAAATTTTGAATAATATATTTGCTGTCTTCATTCCGTCTTCTGCGGGTGTCTACTAGGTAATTTTTTGTGCAGGGTCTAGTGACAGTCGAGAAAGTTATTGAACTTATTTAGACACGGATGTCTAAGATGAGCAAATAATTATTGTAATAATCAATTTGCAGGAACAATGGTGCTAAAAACCTTTTTTTATACTTAGCTAAGTTATATAAAAGAGATAAGTACCATCTTTTTTCTTGCCGTGTCACTCATTAGTGTAGAAGTCCTTTGTGACACCGCCATTTGACTTTAATAAAATCCTGTCCATCCAAAGGTTGTCTCCAAGGTGGTATCCAAATGGGCGGTCTTATCGCTCATAGCGATAAGACCGCCCATTGTACTTCGCTGTATTTTAAATTAATTCTTAAGTGTTATGTTATTTTATTGTGGCGTACAATAAAGAGTTTTCTATCTATCTATCTATCATTCTTTCAAAACAGTGTGGTAAAAGGTTTTTAAGTGCGGCTCCTTTCGAGCAATACCACTACTATACTACACTACATGAGAGGAGATATCTACCGTGCCTGGGGATTAAAGTTTTGAGGCTATTTCTTTTTCCTTTCCATAATTATAATGAAAATGAATTAGTTATTAATATGTAGCAGTCTTTTTCTTCTTAACAAAGTCACTTACCGAACTAGCCGTAACTCAGCCAACTTTAACAACAGGTGTGCTGGCTCATTTAACTTGCGCACTTATTCACAACTTTGCGCGGCTTTCACAAGGAGTTTTTCTGTTTACTTCTTGTAAACCAGAAAATTACGGTGAAGTTTAATAACTGTACGAGTGGTGCATGAATAGACGGATGGAAAGAACCTGACCGGAGCAGCCAGAGACAGATGCTCACGTCAAACTAATGTCATTTTCATACAATATCTTGCCGCTGGCGTGTTCTATAAACAAGTATTTTTAATTATTTTTAGTTTAAGGGAAATTTAAACTTTTATGCATGCAACACTAAATAATTGTATAAGTAAAAGTCATTAAATCAGTCTAGCAAAAAATTCTAGAGACGTTCGCGTCCGAGTTCTGTGGGTCCTCTCTATAGCTTAGGAGTCTTATAAGCATCCTCAAATCTTGAAAAGTTAAGAAGAAATAAAGTAGTCTTGAGTCTTTGATCGCCGAGCACAGTAACCATCATCTGAAAATGAATAGATAAATATTCGTGGATATTCTATATAGGTTCACAATAAATTAATTATATACTCTACTTGACATGAAGAATTCGATATGATATGAATTCGGCTAACGCAAACCCTTATTAATAACTAAGTAAAGTTCTAGAACACTGCTGTACCTAATACACACGTCCAACTAAGTTGCATCTAAGTGGAACTATTCATCTGTGACAGGTGTAAGCTAGTGCCGGTAACTTGCAACTTGCATCGCTTACCAAACTTACCCACAAACTTCGACTCAAGCTGTTTCTCTCAAATCTAAAGACAACTTTGAACGATTTTCTCTTTAAGTGTTTGGTAATTTCATATTTTAGTTACCTATTTGATTTAGGCAATTTGGAAATTAGGTTTTATGATTAGGACACTGCGGTATGGGTGGCAAACACTCAGCCATTATGGCGAAGACAAGAGCTAATGTGACTCTCGCTCGCACGTTTCGACATGTTGAAAGATATAAAATCACTAAACTCATTTTCGAAAAATCGCAATCAACCAATTTGTATGCAATCACATTGCACACAGTTTAGTAAAAAAATCATTTTGATCGATACAGGGAAAGCTATAGCCGGCTATATCAAGATAAAGGATTAAATAAAGCTCGTATTTCTTGGCATAAGAAAATGTGTATGTTTGTATAATCGTAAGTACCTATGTTTCGTCTCCGAGAACAAACATTTGTGTGATTAACGAATGTGTGTAGGTATATTATTACAAATATGTTTGAACAAAAAGTATGCAAGTATCAGCTATCTGGCTCCCATAGTACAAGCTTTACTCAGCTTGTTGTTAAAAAGTGTGGAATGTGCTCAATTATTATTATCTTGTGCTAAAAAGTGTAATTAATATCGAAGTTTTCTTTGTACAAAAGCAACGAACAGAATTGTAGGTAATTAGATAGTTAGAATTGCCGTAAGTTGGGCCCCTTCCTAACTCACAACAGCACTCAATCACCAGCCGAACGTGAACATAGCTAATGAACGAATATCAACTGATGCTTCACTAATATGGAAGCAGTAATTGAGCACCTACTATCTACCAATAGGTAGATAGTAGGTGCTCAATTACATATAGCAATAGCTATATGTATGTACCTATGCACTATTATAGAGAGGTCTAGTGGTCTAGTGGTAGTGATCTTTTTGATCCTAAGGTCGTATGTTCAAAACCGGTCGTGCACCAATGAGTCTTTTTGTTCAAAAATGTATGTGCACAGTGCGAGTAGTCTGGAACTGTTAAGAAAAACTTCGTGAGGAAACCGGCATGTTATTGAACCTAAAAAGTTCTAAAACATGAGTCAAGTGCTCGAAAGGAGCCTCTTTGAAGAGCACTGAAAATCATTTCACCAAACTGTTTCGAAAAAAAACTAGTGGCACAATAAGAAGAAGCTCTTGAAGCACTTGAAAGCTCTGGGCCCAATCGTACCTGTTACAAACGGGCATACCGTCCATACAAAAGAACGCTAGGAAGCAAGCAAGTAAATTTGTTGCCTGTTCTTCTAGGCTTGGTCGCGTGGAACTGACACCTAGCTTTAATAGTTTCAAAGTGATCCCTGTAATTCAATTGAATATACCTATTAATTTTAGACATACTGAAGGTTTTTAGTTGCTTCCATTCAACCAAAAATGTTCACCTTATTATTCACTCTTAGAATAGGTACATATCTAAATATACAGGTAATTACTTTTATTTATTCTGTCAGGCAGGGTATTCGCCACTCATAGTAATCGTGCTCAACGAGCCGTAAAAATAAGCTTGGGGTGCACTGGGTGTTTTTAAATCTTCTGAATGTATTATGATGCTACTTTGTATGTTTAGAAAACTTATGAAGCGGTTACTTTTACCTATGACAATTCATTATACGTAAAGATGCTTTCAACCGTCAAACTAAAGTAAAGTAAAAGTTTTTGGAATTAAGGTACAAGATAAAACTAAAAACAAGTATAACGATACTGACTGCTTCGCACTTCTAGCAAACTTGACTGGTGTTAGTAAAATTTGTGGCCATGGAAAAAATATATATCCATCACAATTTTATAAGTTTTTCTGGATACAAAAAAGAAGATATTTTTGTATAATACCCATTAGCTAGCATGGATTAGCTGCCTGTAATTACACCGGCTCCAATCTTCATACAGCAATGCTCTCATCACTGCTCGCAGACGTTGGCATAGGGACGGTCTCACCTAGACAAACTCTTCTAAAAAGACCTCCACTACTGCTATAGGTTGGACTCAGCTTGGTGTTTCTTCAGTCGCCACTCGATGTATCGAGTGAGCAACACAAATAAGTGTCAGCCCCACGCGGCTGGCTCTGGCAGCTAGTACCGATACCTGCACTGTCATGGATAGCTTTACTACTCATACATCACAGTTAGTAGTAGCTGGCTTCTGCACTGTAGACCGTGGGTTCGATCCCCACCGAAAATCTCGAAAATCTCTGTCTGGGTGCTATAATATAAAGTATGTATTTACAAATATATATAAGTAGGTATAACGTCTGGTTCCCATAGTACACACGGTTACGCATCAGACTACACACTGCTTGCTTTTATGTCCTAGTACTCAGCGTATTTTTTTTATGGCTTTGTGTAGCTTGAATTGTATTCGTGTGTACTAGCTTGGCTTAATTTAGGGCTAGATGGTACTGTGTGAGATGTCCACTAATATTTATTACGATAGTTGCCGTGCATACCGCGTAGTGTAATTCTGAATGACACTTCAAGGCTTCAAGCCTTCGCTTATCGTTTTATGGAGTAGGTTGTATTTACACGCAATCAGCGTCTCGGCAGGCAAATAAGCCGACAACTAACGAATCGGACTAACTAAATATTGCATTTGAGGAGCATTACACTTGCATTTCAATTAAATGGAAAATATTTGACCTACTAAGTAAAAAACATTATGAGTAGAATTCTGAAAAGTTTTGTACAGAAAATGTAGTAAAATTACTATTTGACGAATGGATGAAAGGAAAAGCTATAAAAATAATTTGCTTTCGACAAAAGTTCCAGTGTCATTTTAAATTATCGGTTTTTAGTTTGATTTCATAATATTTAATATTTGACATAATAATAATAATATTTGACCTACTAAGTAAAAAACATTATGAGTAGAATTCTGAAAAGTTTTGTACAGAAAATGTAGTAAAATTACTATTTGACGAATGGATGAAAGGAAAAGCTATAAAAATAATCCGCTTTCGACAAAAGTTCCAGTGTCATTTTAAATTATCGGTTTTTAGTTTGATTTCATACTATGTAAACATCAACGAGAACCCGCTTAAACAAAACAAATCTGGTACATTAAATAAATAAGCTGCACAAAACGGCTTATGGCGATTGTAAGTACAGTTAAACACAGGTGCCTTCACTTACTTACCTAAGTACATTAGCTCGTATGAGTTAACTTCTAAACGCACATTTAGAAAACTCTAGCTTTTATGCAGCAGTGCGATTCCGTCAACGATATTCACCCAAGTGACCGCGGAATCAACAGTGAGTTTTCAATTTGGCATTCTTTAACACATCTGAGATGTGACTTGATGGATGCAGGGCAGTGCATCGTAGGGCACTTTCTTATCGAGCGTGGCTTACGATGCTATGCTTTGTCATATGTGATGGTTATTACTTAACATCAGCCCATCTGCTTGTTCCATCAGCTAATTGTCTAAGAAAACAAACTGGCCAATGGCGAATCGGACTCGCGCACGAAGGGTTCCGTACCATTATCTATAAAAATAGCAAAAAAATGACATGTATTGTATGGTAGCCCCCTTAAATATTTATTTGATTCTGTTTTTTTGTATTTGTTGTTATAGCGGCAACAGAAACACATCATCTGTGAAATTATATAATCTAAACTATCTAACTTGATAGTTATCGTTATTGTATCTCATGAACCGATCACGGTTCATGAGCCTGGTGACAGACGGACAGACAGACAGACAGACAGACGGACGGACAGCGGAGTCTTAGTAATAGGGTATCGATTTACCCTTTGGGTACGGAATCCTAAAAAAAACACTCATCTCTAGCGCCACCCGCGTGAATGTTTTGGCGAGTGGAAATGCCAACGTGGGTGAGCTCGGATCCATTGAGTGAAACTCATTGTGATGTTGTTTGCGGAATAGCACCACAGGTTAGTCAAACCGCGAGGCGCGCTCGCTCAGGCGAGGAGGTAATGCTCGCTTGCCATGTTAGGTAAGAGTTGTTTTAATTGCTTTTTTATGTTCTTTTTTGTTGTAATATGCCTTTTTGAGTCACAGGGCAGCCAGGCAGAGAATCTTGTAATACAAACAGAAACACAAAAAAAACAGTAACAGCGCTACATAATTTATATTTACTTTTATTGTTTTAGTTTTTAAATAATTTAAAACGTTTTCTTTTTGTCACAGACACTCGGTCGAAAAAGGGCAAAATACAAAAAATAAGACAACAAAAACGACCAGTCTCAAATCCCAGCTTTAAATTTTTTACTAAAGGTGGAATACCGCCAATAGCAAGTACTAGGTCTGGAGCAAAATAGTACCTACTTGCGTCTTGCACATAGAAAAACAAAAACATTGTCCCTACACAAATCAGGCGTACAGGCATAAATGTCTCTTAACCCTTCTATTTACATAAATTTGTAAGTTAAGGTTACTCGTAGACCGTCTACGAAATCCGTAGAGCTAACAAACCATTGCAACAGTTTTCAACAAATTCTCTTTTCATTGCGCGCAACCAGAGCACCGCGAATTCACTTCAATTTCTCTCAAAATAAGAGTAATAACAGAACAGAGAATCCCGCAAATCCTCGTGACATTATTTCCGAGTTTTCCCACGTCGTTTTTCCACGGGACAGGATCATTGTTTCGGATTCCCGGGATGGCTCGGATCCCGCGATCCCACTAACACCCGACATTAGTTTGGATTCCGGGACACATTACTCGGACTTGCGACATTTCTTTGTAAGCAAGGTATTTAATAAACCTTTGGTCGGAATAAATGTTCGGGATTACGGTTACCTTCTTCTGTACAAAACAATAGCTTTCCTTGTTCTTCAAATAATTTAGGTAACTTGTGAAAAAATGTACTTATTTACGTAAAAGTTGATCTAATATTGTTATCCTAAGATAAAAGATATAATTTCGCTTAAAGTGGATTTTCAATCAAAAAATATCGGCCCGAAAATAATAAAGTTCTTATAGCTTGTTGTATGTACACAAGCTACATATAACTAGCTATTAGATAATCCCCGAAGCAGATCATTCAATATCTGAGTGCACCTTTTGAACATTTTGTAATCCTGTAATCCGCTTATGCGATGGATGATATGATGCGTGATGTACGCTCGGGGACATAATAACCACGTGAATGCAATCAATGAGATGAGTACAGTCAGCGACAAAGAGTTACTGTCTTTTTTTATGCGGCGTATAAAAAAATGGCAATGATGCTGTTTCGGTATGAAGGGTGTGCCGGTGCCGTTGAAATTACAGGCACATGAGGCTTAACATCTGTACGCCTCAAGTTGATGGACGCAGCGCAAGGCAGTGCATCGTAGGGCACGTTCCTATTGTGCGTGAATTACACCGTCAACCACACAAACTGAACACAGCAACGCTGCTAAAACGCTGATAAAAGCTGCTATTTCTAACCGATTTCAAAAAAAGAGGAGGTTCTCTATTTGTTCCCATACAATACATTTTAACAAAATCGATTCAGCGCTCCTTGAGAAAATCTAAAAATATATTCTACCTACACAGGTGACGTTTTAGTTTGTGGTTCACTTTAGCAAAATTTTTCTTTTATGTTTACTGTGTATTTGAAGTCGAAGATTGAAGTTTAAAAAGATACTTAGATATTGAAGTATTAGGTACACGGGTATTTATCGCATTTACCTTTATTATTTTCCCGACGAATAATAAAGGTAAACGCCATAAATACCCGTGTACCTACCTAATACTTCAATATGTGTTATGATCGCGAGAGTTTAAAAAATACTATAGATACTTTAGATTAGATTAGATTTAGATCACGCTCCAGAACTGAACATAACACGTCCTACCCAAATCAGTGTTAAGCATTCTTCTCACTTCCACCGGTGTCTGCGGCAGCATCAGCATCCTGGAGTTGCATGTCATGCTGTGTGGTCTATTAATCAAGTCCAACTCGAACCTTTGCTAATCTTGAGAATGGCAGTTTAGGCTGGCGCTACACTGGATATTTTGTTTCTAGGAGTCATGCTATTAAAGTTATAGAAGGCATAGTTTTATTGCATATTTTGTTTTTGTGTAGTTTAAAGTAGCAATTTATTGAATTATACACACAACGTTCTTACAGGAGACCAGCGTCATACTAGTAGCATTATAATAGCTACTTTATAGCATTCATGCTGAGTGGCAGTACATTTTTATGACACTGTTTCTTTTCATATCCGTTCTTGTATAATTCAGTTTTTTAAAACAGACATATATAATAAAAAACGCATTGTTTATTTTTTATGTATGTTAAGATTATATGTTCGACTTTACCTAATGGCAAAATAATCAGGTGGCCATCTGCTTGTGCGAGTCGTATAAAAAAACCAATGTTGTTCGTTCTAAAGATAGATAGATAGAAAAATCTTTATTGCAGAACAAAATGTATCTTACATAGGCGAACTGCTCGAGAGCATCCTCTTCCCGGTAACCTTTTTATAGTTAAAAAAAAAAGAAAAGCTAGTGCACAAACACGGTCAACAAACAATAGTTTATGTTCGTTTTCCCCATTGCGCCCCCAACCTAAGCCTATATTTAGGGGATGTATTGTACGTGACGAGGCAACTCCGTTCAGTCTCCGGGCCCTCCTTCATTGTCTGAGCGGTTAGCGGTGTTGGTTACCGCTTAATGGAATCTTTATAATAGAAGTAGGTTAGGGGGATATCGACAAGTCGTGGTTTTGCTTTGGTTTTTGTTTGAATCTTGTTGTTTAATTTTTTTGGATGGTGGACATTGCACACAGCGTCATCTAGCCCCAAACAAAACAAAGCTGGTACCTACTATAGGAAACAGCTTGTTTTTTTATACCGGCTTAATTAAAAAACTAAATAGTCGGACTCGCGCGCGAAGGGTTCCGTATAATCTACACTTCTACACTATCTACACTAATAATATAATAAAAAAGAGGAAAGCTTTGTATTTTTGTATTTTTGTATGTAACGAATAGGCTCGAAAACTACTGGTCCGATTTCAAAAATTCTTTCACCATTAGAATGCTACATTATCCCTGAGTAACATAGGCTATATTATATTTTCAAAAAAATCAGGGATCCTTACTAAAACTCCAATAATGTAACCCAAGGTGGAAACCAAAAACCTTACATCGCGTGCGCTGCGAAAACTATTGATGATAGAACAAAATAATGTACTACGATTTTGTAGAACACGTCATCATCTACAAAAAATGTCGCGACAGCATATGTCTAACTTTTATAGTTATGTCACAATAAGTGTTCTTTTATTATAAAAAAATAATTTAAATGCCGCCGCTAGAAAAGGGTCTTTATTTGTACCTTGGTATTAATCCTTATCCAAATAAATCTTTTCATAATTAAGACGGTTTCAATACCTATAGATTACTTCTTAAATTTTTCAAATCGGACATTCCATTCAAAAGATATGACGAAATTAAAAACGTTAACGGGTCCACGGGTCGCGCTCGGGGTGCGATATCACTCTCTGGCGTGCAAATGTATGAAAAAAGTAGACGCGAGGCTTGAACCCACGGTCTAAGTTTATCCTAAAATGTTCAAAAAATTTATGACCACCCATGCGAAGCTGTGACAAGCCGCTAGTTATCTATAAAAACGTTTGTTGTATGGGAGCCCCCTTAAATATTTGTTTTATTGTAAGGCAGATCTACAACCAAATGAGCAGTTATGTTAGGTGGAGTGTACGTCGATACAATGACTTTTGAAGATTACAAAATTGTTTTTAAAATTAAAAACGGGATTCTTTTTGGATGGACCTTGGACCACAACAGAAAATAAAAGCCAATTTGAGTAGCTATTTTAAAACAATTTGGTATAGGTATTTTATCAGGTTATTAGATCTATACATCTCTAATTTTGGATAAAGATTAGATCAATTCAAAATTATGGTTATAATGGTGGTCATCATCATTATTCTGCACATAGTTAAAATCTCTCTACTAGATAGACTTATTTGGCCTATTATTGGCCTTACCTACTCTTCGTATCAAAATTCAGTTGGCAGAAATTCGTATTTTCTGTCCTGCTTGTGGATCATACTTTATTGTCATCCTACGTAAGCTGCACATGCTTTCATCATCGTCATCATTCTTAGAATTCACCAACTTATTCGTATGCCTTCAATCAGTGACTACGGCAACCAAGGCTTTGGCTGAATGTATCTTGGCCTGGTTCTCTAAACGAGATCAAGAATCGGGTTGACAATGCGTAGGACGACCTAATGGACCGATGACATGGCCTCGGAGGACATGAAGAGGGCCTAACAACATTTTTACGGGAACTAGATCTATGTCCAGCGGTGGACTTCTTGAGGTTGATGATGCTGATGATCCAGGCCTTCTTCTTGATGACATCGACCCATTATTACCTCAAGATAGATATACATATAATTAGCTCTGACGTCCAATTCACACAGAGCTTTTTTAAACAGCCAGAACTATTTTTATTTCACACTCGAAAAGTAGATTTGCTCGCAAAATAATTAACCACCGTTCAATTCAACAGTGAGTAAAGAAAATAATTGAAATCGACGTGTGCCAGTCTATTCCGGACGCCGCCCGTCCGGCTGTCTGGTCCGGACGTGCAACTTTAATAACCGATAGCCGTATCCGGTTATTTTTGCGAGCCTATTCTTGATTCCGACATTCGATAACCGGTTTGATATAACTGATGATTTTATATGAAATTTTAACTGGATTGAATCCCGGGGCGATGATTCAGGAATATTTGGGCTGGTTCACGTGGAACTAGCACCTAATCTAGGTGCACCTAGTTTTAATACGTTTCAAAGTCTCTTTGATTCAAATGAATGACACCTTTTGACTTTTCTTTGATTTGATTATAAAACCGTATCTTGGTTTTTACATACATTATTAAGTTTATAGTGATTTTGTGATAGTTTAGTCTTTGTTTACCCAAAAACCTTACCAATTTATTTTTCCAAATACATTTTTGTTTGTTTGTTCCAGGAATGGTGGTGAACGGGTTCGTGAATGTGGTTATAACGACAATAGAGAAGAGGTTCGGACTGAGGTCCATGCAGACAGGAGTCATTGCGGGAGGGTGAGTAAAACAACCACACTAACCACACGAACAAAATTGACAGCCGTTAGAGGTAGGCGTAGTGTAGGACTCTCCAGTTCATAACGATTATGACCAGTGAACTTACAAATGAGCTGGGGGGAGTCCTACTTTCTTACACATAATTGGTGTTTGTTTGTCACCCTTTGAACCTCGACTTTGACCTGCAATAGGTCAAGTTTTGTCACGCGATCTAGAAGCGAGTTCAATGTTTTCAGGGACAAGATATGCTATGATTTTTATCTTTAGTTTATGAGGTAACAATTAAAACATAAAATAGGCTTGAAAATTCTGGTGTGTATTAACAGTTTAAAAAACTTAGAAGTCTCTTCCCTAGGTATGACATGGCATCCTTCGCGTGTCTAGCCCCCGTCACATACCTCGGAGGCCGCAACAGCTCCTCTAAGCCCCGCTGGCTGGGCTGGGGGGTACTCCTCATGGGGACGGGATCCCTACTCTTCGCTCTGCCACATTTCCTTGTCGCGCCTTACAGGATAGCAAGCGAAGAGTCTGATGATCTGTGCAGCGCTAACAGAACCGTAAGTGATAGAATAAGGCTCATTATGAGCTAGCTTATTTCCAATATTTTAGTCTATAATTGGCTTAAAGTTAAGTACCAAAAGTAAATAAAACTGAGGTACCTATATTATTTTTCCCTGAGCGAAGATGCTTTTCATTTTCGGGAGTCACGAATTACGCAAAATCTCTTTGACATAAACTTTTCCGCCTCAGACTTGCATACCTCAAGAGCCTCTCAAAACGTCTGCTAAACATAAAAACATTTTCAAAGTTCCTCACAATACAGGCTGTTCACGACAGAGGCTCACAAAATGCGAATGCACTTGAATGGCCGTCGACTCTTTCAATTTGACAATAGACTGCGTTCGAAGAGTTTAATTGAATTAGTAGGTAATCAAGCCTTTGATTGAGCTAGAATATGAGAAGATTTTGGAACGGAACTGACTATTGTGAGCGATATGAAAGGGTAAAGTTTAAGTCGAGTAATTTTCCCTTTTTGAAGATTTTATGTTAGAAATTGCATTTTGAAATTTACTTTTTTTATGGCCCGTTTGATATGCTATTGAAACATGTTCCTGGTTACCTATGGTGTGACCTTTATTGTTCCTATTGTCCACAGCTATCCCCCCGCTGCGGGGAGGTAGGAGCGATTGAAACGGAAGGCGGCGCGTGGGCCGTTGCCATCTTCGTGTTCGCGCAGCTTTTGCACGGCGCGGGCGCAACCCCCCTCTTCACGCTTGGCGTCACGTATATCGACGAGAACGTATCTAAGAAGATGTCTTCGGTTTATTTGGGTAAATACTATGTATGCTGCACTTAAAAGCTTGCTTAACTCAAACGGCGAAGGAAAACTTCGTGTGGAAATCGGCATGACGTAGAACTTAAAAAGTTCTAAAAACATGTGTCAAGAGCTCGAAATAAGCTTATTTGAGGCGCTCTTATAAACCACACTGTTTCTAAAGAAGTAGTGACACGTAAAGTAAGACGAAGCCAAGTCATGATGGCGTAAAGCTGCAAATTTATACCTACGAGAAAAAAACTGAAAGATTAAAAATTTATCGTGATTTTGACATGGGAAAGGGGGAAGCAATTCATTGTAGGTAATTAAATCACATTACATCCAATTGGTTGTTGCTAGTTACGGTAGTTACTGGACTTTTATCTCATGATGTTTACCTTGAGAGCACGTATACGCTTATAATTATTGGAAATTGTTAGTTGCACCTGCGTGGCGACTGTGTGCCGACATGAGTAATTGGCAGCCAGGACCATTAATAGTGCTGACCGCAGAAATGCATTAGATCCATCTCCGGTACGTCTCGGCTCGCAATAAACACATACCTAGCCTACCTGTACCTGTAATATGAACCTGTGTGTACTTAAGGGCACACTTTGATATACATTGCAAGATTCGTAAATGATTCTAGCATGAATTGAAATTGAACACAAAAAGAGATAAATAAAACTTCCTCCAAAGCTCAGTTCAGCTTTGGCTGCAGGTTCTAAAAATGTTTTTACTCAAAAAAATCGACCGAGACTCCTCCGTCGATTTTTTTCTACAACTATAATTCCGGTGGTCTAGTGGGAGTGACCCCGCCTTCCGATCGTAAGGTCGCAGGTTCGAATCCGGTCGTGCACCAATGGATTTTTCCTATCGAAAAATTTATGTGCGCAATGCCAGTGCTCTTAAACGGTGAAGGAAAACATCGTGAGGAAACCAGTTAGTACTCTAACAGCGGCGATGGGCTTGCAACCTGTCACGTATGGAATACCAACTACTGCAAAATGTGGGTATGTGCCAAATTTAATGTTTGGACGTACCTCTGACTACCCCCCTTAGACATCCTCAAATGAATCTGGAGTTAGTACTTGGTACTAAGAGATCTGAGGGGATATCTACCGTGCCTGGGGATTAAAGTCGTGAAGCTGTTTCAGTTTCAGTTATAATTCTACAATAAACAGAATCTCGGGATTCAGATTCACATATAGGTACCATAAACATAATTGTATGCAAAACGAAGAATAACTATACCCACATAAAAAAGACAATCACTACAAGTAAGCTAACAAAGTATAATGGAAAAAGCTTTGGAAATAGGGCATTCAGGCGAACAGAGCGTCGTTCTTTTACTTTTTTATGTAACCTGATTTTAGCACTAATTCAGTGAAACCGGGAAACAAAATGATAACTTCCATTACTGACGTAAGTGAAAAGCCGCGTTACAGTAACTAAGCGGCCATTACAACACCGAGCCTTATAGCCGAGTGGTTTCCTGTGTTTATCACCTCTTTTAGTCGCCACTCGCCACGAAGTTAAAATATAACTATGGACTATTAATAATAGCAGCTCTACTGGGTTTGCCACATTGTGCGAACAAACTACACACAGCACTATCTAGCCCCAAACTAAGCCAAAGCAGAGAACAAAAGGGAACCAGATAGCTGATATAATACATCAATATACTTTTTTTTTTGTAAATACATACTTATAATATTATATACCACCCAGACAGAGAACAAACATCTATGTTCACCACACAAATGTTTGTTCTCGGTGGGGATCGAACCCACGGCCTACGGCACAGAAGGCAGAGCTACTACCAACTGAGCTGTGAAGGCTGTCCAAATCAAGACGGCACACTTTATTGTGAGCAACGAAAATACCCTCAAACTTTTCACTTTTAAGAAACCAAAAAAGCTGCTTCTCACCTACACTTCCTCCGCTCGGCCGCCAAAGAGCGAATCACTCCACCGCCATTCACCAGCTCGAGAGCACTCCCGGAGGGCGCATTCACAGCGCTCTTGCTATCGAGCCCCCGCGCCCTCGTGCCGCACTGTAAGCGAAGCGATGCTGAGCCATACCGCCATGCTAACAAAATAACTTATGTACGGGCCTCATAAAATAAAGGCCTGTAAAACCCATTTTGTATCATTAGCCTAAATTTGGTAAAAAACGCATTTTTGTGTTCGCTTAAGGTTAAGCTAGCTAGGTTAGCTTCTTAGATAGGTATATAAATGTTTTATTGTTTTATATTTGTTATAAATGTATGAGACAGTAAATAATTTAAGAAACAAACGGGTTACGTACACTTTTCATAAAATGATGACAGATGAGCCGTAGTTACCGAATTTATTTATTGCCAAGTTTTATCCTAGCTGGTTCAATTGTTACAGCGAGTTAGAGCCACAAATCGATACATCCGAATGTCTTTGGATGTATAGCAACCTTGACAAAAAAGTTGTATCTAGGTATAGCATGCAGTGTGCAACAATTCTAACACTTGTAAGTTGCTTTTAGCTGAGAAAACAGTGGGAGCGAGTGTTAGAAACGCGATATTACAGACGTTTAGCACTTTACAGCTGATCCGATGTTTGTTGGCGTGACGCCGCATAAAATACACATTCTAATGGGCTTTGTAAGTAGTTTGAGGGTGTGATTTTACATCGATATTGGATACACTGCGCTGCGCTGGAACATACAAAGAGTTTAGATTGATCCTAATGTACTTACCTTCTTCGTCTTCTTGTCGTGTCACTAGATATAAAGTGCGCCTCAAAGATGCGCTTTCTACTAGGAGTTCGCATTATTATGTGTTTGTGATAATTCGACTAACGACTCGTATTCTGTATTCCGAAGTACTTATAGTGACCCTATATAGTATATTGTATACTATAGGGTCATTATTACTCTAAAGTACACATATACCATAGCATGACTCTATAGTATACCTATGTCTGTACAGGGTCACTCTATAGTACCCTAACTTATGTACACAATACATAATGTGCATAATGTATAAATGAATGATAATAATGATAGAATGAGGTAATAATTATAATATGTTTTCAGGAGTGTACTACACGATGGCCGTGGTAGGCCCAGCACTGGGGTACGTCATCGGTGGCCAGATGCTCACTATCTACACGGATTTCGTCTCTGTGGATTCTGGGGCGTAAGTTTTCATAGTTTATATCATATTGTAAAAAAAAGCCGTAAGATTGTTGCCTGTTCTTCTAGGCTTTGCTCACGTGGAACTGGTACCTAGATTCACCTAGTTTCAAAGTGATCCTTGTGATTTTATTGAATAAATAACTTTTGACTTCGACTTTGATATTGCCTCAGCTATAAGCAAATATTCTGTATTACGTATGTGCTACGCCGTAGCTCCTGCTACGAGACATATCCTTCTGACACAACGTTTCATAACATTGTCACAGGATACCAAATTACTTTTTGTTATGAAAAGCTTTCGCAAGTCACCCGCTGTTGTTGCCTTTTCGCGAAAAGCATCAATTAATTTAAAGTTTCGAAGTCAGCTCGTCGCAAGGACCCATTATTTCCCCGCGCTTTTTATTTTTTAATATTTAATCTCGGCAGCGACACCGGCCTGGCTCCATTCAGGCAAGTTGGCCTCTTGCTTTCATCGTATTGTGAACACGCTCATGGTAACTTTTCAGCCAAATTAATTCCGTTTTAAGGCATCGGACACACTGAGCGTGAGCTGGGGCGCGGCGGCGGTTGCGATGCCTTAAGTTGCGATCTATACGATAAATCAGCACTCAACACACTTACAAACGTTTCAAGAATAAAAATATTTTACTGTTTAAATTACTTATACTTTTTTATTGATTAAAATTTATTTATCTTATTATTTAACTGATCCGTGTCTGATATCTCGAATAAACAACTTTATATGTTTTTGTATTTTTTGACTTTATTAAGTAAATTTATTTGTATCTAACAGATGTAATATTTTATGATGTGATGATATTACTTCTTAAATAAGATTTCTAAATAGTTAAACACAAACCAATCTTCGTTCTCCATAATAGGTGACAGTCTGATTTATTAATCAGACTTATTAGTAAAACTGATTTATTAGTCTGATTAATTAATCAGACTGTCTATCGCAGCATTATCGCAGCATGCTCGAACTCAGTGTGTCGGAGCCGTTACACTTGCACCGCTTCACAGACGAAATATGATTTTGCGAGGCACGAGTTTTGAACGACCTCTTTAGAGGGCTTCGTATATTCATTTGGCGGGAACGGGATTAAAATACAAGTACAAAAGTTTACCTGTTGGAAGCCAGAAAAATGGCGGAGAAAATGGCTTTTTAAAAAGTAATCAAAGTTCGCCATTATATTTTATTTCCTCCTACGGGAGTAGGTAGGTACTCGACATTTCTTGTGAATGGGACTTAATTAGAATTCCATAGGACAAAGAGTAAACAAACCGCGTATTATTCTAATTCATGGGAGAGTTCATGGCAGACCACTTTATTTCGCAGAGGGCTCTTGTAATGGCAATACACTAAATGGGAGTAATGTGGGCTTTGTGCCGAAATTAACGGCCATTTATTTTCCTAAACATAAACACTGTTAGATGAGGAAATAGTGAAGCAAGTACCTACCTACATACGAGTAGGTTACCTAGCTTATGCTTGATATAGGTAGTAAATAGGTATCTACGTAACTTCATATTATTTTGGGACCAATTGGATTTTAATGACTTTTTACGTATGCTTTTTTTAGCTTAGTAATTTACGAACTTAAATTTATTATTTGACACGCCATTTCATGATTTACCAAAACTTGGAAGTTATGTGTTAGGTACTTTTATACCAGTGAACTTACCTTACACTGGATAGAAATAAGTAGATAGGTACTGTAGGTACTACGTATACCTAGTGATAATACAGGTACAAAAAGAAGTTACCTTACCTACCTACTTAGTACGTACCTAGGTACATTAGAAACTTCTTGTTGGTTTAGGTACAATACATTTTTGAAACAACCGTTAGGGTTCAATCAAATCGTTTTGATTGATTCGTTTTTTGTTTCGTTCGATCGTAGGGCCAGGTGGTGCAGTGCACCAGGGCCCCGGAGTACAGGGGACCCTGTAACCTAAGCTTTGAAAAGAGGGGGTCAGCCAGCTTCCGAAGCTGGAAAACCTTCAGCCTGCTTACAATTTTTTTTTAATTTGATTTATTTTAAAGGCATTAGGTTCAGGGAGTGAGGGCCCGATTATTTCTCTATGCACCGGGGCCCTTGTACACCTAGCTACGCCACTGCCTACAATAGGTACCCATAACATTCAACCTCGAACTTACGAATTTGCGAGATGTATTATACCTATAATAGGTATGTAGTTAATATCTAGCTACCCACTCGATGTCCGGTGGTGCGCGCTGAGCAGCCCCTGAGTTCGATTGCTAGGCAAACGTGAATTAGCATAAGACAACACTGCTTTCCCTGCCAGTTTGAGTGGTATCTATAGATGTTTGCATTGGGGACTTTGTTTTGATAATATTCAGAAGTTAGTTTGTGTGGGATTCTAGTTGGAGCGAATGCCTAGATCGAGAGAACTTTTAACGAAGAAATTCAAACAAAAAAAATCTATTTTGATTAGACCTCCGTTCCTGCTACGTAGTAGGTACCTACACCTACGCAATAACTTTCAGGGCTTCAGTCCTATCATTTTTTCGGAAAGTTATCCTCCTTTCCATAAATATTACCTACTTCCAGATCCACAGGTAGGTACCTATTTTACCTAAGCTAGCCGACAGATAATGTACCTCTATCTACCGACTAACATAGGTAGTTTTTTATAGAAAAAAATATGTTTCATAAAAACTTGATAATGTGTCGAGACCTCAAAGACACGCCCTTTTTTATGAACTAACCAACTGTGTGAAGGTACATTACAATAAAAAATGATAAAATATGTTTGTTCCAGATTAGGAATAACTCCGGCCAGCTCGGTGTGGATAGGCGCCTGGTGGATCGGCTTCATTCTGTCGGCGCTGCTGTGTATCCTCATAGCCATGCCTTTGCTGGCCTTCCCTTACGAACTGCCAGGTAATACTTGGCACCGTACCTCAACTCCGATTTTTTGTTTTTGGTATATTTGATTTTAAGACAAGCCCGGATTTTTATGAAGATTTTTTGCGTCTCCATACTAGACTCGCGGCATAAAAAAATGGCGGAATCGAAAAACGAAACTCGGCAATTTGTAAAGTTAGGCTTATGTTAGGAAATAGCGTACCTACCTATCTATAAATGAACGGTATGGTAGCTAAATAAAGTTTCATACAAAAGTCACCATATTAGACGGTAGGAAGGTAATCATTACCGATAGGTAATGGAAAATGGAAAACAAACGATACATACCTACCTACTAACTTAACATTTGACTTATATTTGTCAAAGGGATTGGCCGTTCAATAGCATACAGCCACCTTATTCCGCTTGGGTGGGACAGATTGCAGTCACAAAGTAAATCCTTATTCCATTTAGGTACCTACTACAGTTTTCACTTTTCTTTCTATATTCGATATCTCCACAGGTGCAGCGGAAATCTGCGCGTCGAAGGTGTCAGAAGCTCACGAGTCAGCGACCAAGTCAGCCGCTTTCAGCGCTCTGCACGAGCTGCCTAAAGCGGCCGCAGCGCTGCTGAAGAACCCCACCTTCCTGTTCCTGAACCTGGCGGGGGCCAGCGAGGGCATGCTGATCTCAGGGTTCGCAGCGTTTCTACCGAAACTGATTGAAAATCAGTTCGCTGTGAGCGCTTCGCAGGCAGCTCTACTACTAGGTAAAATTATTCTTGACCTATCCTTATACAAATTTACTTTCTTGCCCATAACGCTACCTATTGAATCATATTGAATAGTTAAGGCCTGTTTACTTTTAGTTTTAACTCACCGGTGGCCTGAACTAGTTTTGTCTGTGATGAGAGGGTAGGTAGAGTTTTGTGTTACTTCAGAGGACACGTTAAAATGCCGTTCAAAGCTGTAAAATTATTGCCTGTTCTTCTAGGGTTGGTCGCGTGGAATAGGCACCTAGATTACCCTAGCTTCTTATGATTCAATTGAACCTTGTGACTTTAATTCTGTCGCCCATCAGTACCACCTACCTAATACCTATATGCTTTTTCTGACTTCATATTTAGTACCTATGAATTTAACTCAACAAATAGGTATAGTTACATTTTTAAACGATTCGTGAGTTCCAGGTATTTTACATTAGCTATTTTTGATGTATCCCACAGCACTATAGTTATTAGGATGTCTGTGATGCAGGTGTGATCACGGTGCCCGCGGGCGGCGGCGGCACGTTCCTGGGCGGCTGGCTGGTGAAGCGGCTGCAGCTGGCCTGCGCCGGGATCATCAAACTGTGCGTCGCATCCACCGTGGTGGCGGCCGCCTTCACATTCAGCTTCATACTCAACTGCGATGACTACCCCTTCGCGGGCGTCACCACTGCGTACGACAGTCCTGCTGTCCCTGGGTAAGCAATAATTGTATGTTTTGGAGCTTTATTAGAACTGATTTCCTTTTTGGGATAGTTGTAAACTGGATAGGTAATAAGGTGCGGGAAAACTTTGTGTCGAGGATATGCATGTTCGACAGTCGTGTCACTGTCTGACTGTACTGTTAACATCTTAGTTGAAGATCAAAGCCATAAGCGTGGAGATCATTTACATAATTATTCCATTACCCCCCGAAGGATTGATGGCCCAAATCAAGTGGGAAAAATATCATTTGTAAGTCCTCGAATAGGTACATAGTTACCTTCCTATGGATTTCGCAACATTTTTCATCAAACTTTTTGAATCAACAAGTTGAACATGAACATTGCAGGAATAAATAGGTAAATGCTGGGATGTTTTCCGTAGGTAGGTACGCCACACAGGGCCGGATTTAGAGGTCCAGAGGCCCCGGGGCAACAAAGGAGCGGAGGCCCCCTCGCCCCAAATTATTTTCCAAATAAAGTGAACAATTTTTTTCAGTCGAGTTTTTCAATAAATAATTTATTGTGAAACCAAGTAAAACTCTTTTTGGTGTTTCTGTTAATATTTTATTTTTCTCGACTATCAGCTTCCTATTGGTGAACTGCTATTCTTTTCATAAGGGCTATCATTATCCATGCCACATGGAAAATTAAAAGAATAGAGAAGCTGCAAGCAATGTACTGAAACCTGTCGAGTTATATGCATCCACTCAAAAAATAAGAGACAAAAACAGAAGCGAATTGAGAAAAAAATATTTCAAAATTAAATTAGGAAACCTCAATTTACCTAATAAATATTAGCATGTGATCACGATATTTCAGCCGCCTTAATGATTTACTTACGCAGAATCAAACAAACGCATGATAAACAATAAATCATAACCTCTTCGTAACCGTTTTTTATGTTCGTTTTGTTCTCTGCATATATTTCATATATTCTAATAAATGTTAAGAAAAAAAAACACGTTTTTGTAATTGCACAATCAAATATGATATTCGGTTTATATTGTAGATTACAAGATAACTATGAAAATACTCACGTCTTAACGTCTGTGGTCTGTCCGTAAAAATGCGAATTTACATTTGTTGCACAACGTTCGCAAGTTCGTAGCTTCTCAGACGCACGAGAATGTATCAAATTCTGGGATTCCCTGCTACAAGCACGCCACTCAGCGGACTTATTTAGCGACGACGGGTCGTACACTCGTACAGACAAAACGGGGCAAACAGGTACCGTCGTTGCCGTCGTGTCTTATATCGACACGCAAATACGAAAAATAGGCTGAATAGGCTTGTAAAATCCGCAGAATATACTATTAATTCCCCATCCGAACTGGCAATTTTTATTCTACTGTGGATTCTCATGGACAGGCAGAGGGCAAAAAAACTCACACTCGCTCGCTGGTTGAAGAAAATTATGCTTTTGGAAAAATATATTAATAGACAAAGACAACTACATGAAGACGAAATTACGCACGGAAACTTCAATGGACACATTATTTCCTCGATCATGAATGATTCACGACTCGATTATTAATATTAGCGTTTGACTCCTTGTCACGATGAGGTGGGTTTTGTATGACAATCGAAATCGATATTCTTCAATAATTATACAAACAAATTATTAATGATCGACTATGATTTTTTTCAATAAGACTTGCATGCAGTAAAGTTCGTGAATAATTGATGGCATTTAATTGTGTCACAATAATAATTATTTGCCTTGCTGCATGAAGAAATATGAAAAAAAATTCATCAAAAACATTCAAATAATCATGTACCTACGTACAAAGTACTGTAGGCTGTAAAGATAAAATAGCAAAAAATATATCAAAGGAAAAGAAGATGTTTACTAGTGTTTACTAGTTGGAATTTGAAAGATTTTTTTTTCCGAAGCCTCTATTGTGGGGGCCCCCGTTTGTGGAGGCCCCGGGGCCATCGCCCCGTTTGCCCTCCCCTAAATCCGGCCCTGGCCACAGCAAACAATCTTGATTAGTTTTCTTGCCCCAACTTTTTTGCGGTTCATAAACCCCCTTTTGCGAACCCAAACAATAATAGGTTACAATAAGAGTGCAACATAAGCATTTTCAACCAGCCAACTTAAGTAGTGGTATAGAAAAAAGATTAAATACTAGTTAGTTTTTGAACAACTTTATAATAGTCAATATGCCTAATGTTATGACATTTTGTTCGCATCGAAGCGGTGAGAGACTGTTAGCGTCGTGCAACGTGGGTTGCGCGTGCGCGGACGCGGCCTACGCGCCCGTGTGCGGCGCGGACGCGCGCGTGTACTACTCGGCGTGCCACGCCGGCTGCCGCGCGCGCGCGCTGCACGGCGCCGCGCAGCTGTTCTCCGAGTGCGCCTGCATCCGCGCGCCCGCCGGCGCACCGCTGCCCAGCTTCCTACTGGACGCCGGTACCCGCACCCGACCTGCCTCTCTTCTTACATATTACTAGCTGGTGCCCGCGACTTCGTCTGCGCAGGATTACTATTTCGAGTAGCTTATATTAGCGTGGCGTAGTACATATGTGTATGTGTAACTCTAGCGGTTTTGGCAGCGCACGCCAGAATAGCTCGCAGATGGTAGATTTTTTCCTACTTGCTTGACACTTATCGTCATATTTTGGACAATTCACACAATATCTTTATAAATTGTAGCATATGTGTTATTCTGATGTATAAGCTACCTATATTATTATAAAGTTTCATTAAAATCCATTCAGTAGTTTTTACGTAAAAGAGTAACAAACATCCATCCATCCATACTTACAAACTTTCGCGTTTATAATATTATAGTAGGATTAGATTTGTCCCATGTAAGATTCAAAGCTGTTACCTATATCTCGTGACGAGCGCCGGTCGCGGCCTCGCCTTCCGGTTCTCAGGTCGTGCACCGAAGAACTAGTGACATTACAGGCAGAAGACCTACATCTCGATCGGACGAACGCTTATCGGGCTTTAAGACCTCTGTAGGGTAATCGTGATCGACAGAGAAAGATGGCATTTTTTTACGAAGTGTTCAGAACAATCTTATCACGATACCTAAATATCAATCACAACAAACTATCATTACAATCAAATGAATTCATTGTGTTTCAGATTCAAATTCCTCAATTCAGTACGAAGCGATCAACAGTATCTGTAGTACGGACTGCCCGTACCTTTGGCTGTTCGTTGCCCTTTCATTCGGAGTGATGTTGTTCACGTTTTTGGCTACGATGCCTGCGCTTTCGGCCACTCTAAGGTGAGTGATAAATTGTTCATTGCTTACGCTACGCTTGGTTATTTTGCATTACAACTAGTCTATTTAACGTATACGTCGAAACATACGAGTACCATATTGGCGTAAGCCAGAAATAATAAAGGACTCGATAGACAGCCCTGAGAAACTCCTCATAAAATACCATACAAATATCCTTAAGTCTATGCTACCTAACTAAAATAGTTATTTTTAGTTTTGGATCTAAAAAGCAACAACTAAAAACAGATGCATGATAAGTTGATGTCCATCTTTGATGATGATGTACCTATAAGAAGCATACGCTAAGCACTATTTTTAAAAGAACGTCTTTATAAACACCTTTTTCATGCTTCCTCATGTAATTGTCTGACTTTTTAGATGTGTGCGCGAAGACCAGCGCTCGTTCGCCCTCGGCATCCAATGGATCAAAGTCCGGTTACTCGGTACGATACCGGCACCGCTGCTATTCGGATTCCTCATCGATCTATCATGTTCGCTGTGGTCTACTTCCTGTGACAAGACTGGCGCTTGTCTGCAGTATGACAACTATAATATGAGCAGGTGAGAATCAAACCTACTAACTACTGCTGCTGTCAGTTTCCGTGAACTTTTGACTGGGTTTACTTATACAATTCAGAAACAGGTTCAAACTTTATCTTTTTCTAATATTTATATAAGAGTTTATCAGACAGGTCCGACCTATATAAATCAAAGTGACATATCAGTGAATGTATTGTGTTTTAAGGATACTACCTAGGTAGGTTCGCAACTAGGAACCCTTTAGTTTGTTTGATGTAATACTTTATTGATACGTGTTTTATATTCCAGGTACATGCTAGCTCTAGCCCTCGTAGGCAAGCTATGTTCGGTACTATTTTTCTTCCTAGCATGGTGGTTCTACCGAGCTCCAGGCAATAAGAGTCCCAACGCCGTCGTTCCCTCAGTAGACCTGGTGGTCTCTACAGAAAAGATAAATGGAATCAATGGTAATGGAGTCATTGCTAATGGAAACGTAGAGAATGGAAATGGGCAGCCTAATGGAACGGTGGAAAGAGGAAGCAATGGGTATTGCAACGCGGCTTTGGAAGCCAGTGATCATTTGTAATGAAGGGAAGTGAAGCGAATCGGATAGTGAGTCAATAATCAAAGATACAATTGAGAAAGGATTTTTGATATAGAATCACAAGCTGATCATAGTTACTAATGTTAAAGAGTGTAGAAATAAGGAAAGTGAGAACAGATTTGAATACTAAAAAGATGAATATTGAAAGGGGAACTTAATTTTTTGTTTATAATTTGACTATAACTACATGTTTGTAGTGTAGATCTAGCTAGCTAGATGAACTCGATCAAATGTAAGAATGTAGGTAGAATATTATTGTAATACAAGTACACTTTCTGCTCATAAATCTATTATCTACACATTCCAATAGTTTTAAATGTAAATGTTGTAAAATATCTGTGATTTAATAGTTTTAGTGAAATCAATAGTTTCATCAATCAATAATGACGCTCTTTCTTATTCTGGTTTATCAGAATTAGGATGCTTAACATTCATATCCACGTTTTTGGTCACAAAATGATTGCAACGTTTCGGTAGGTATCAGAAGTAGGTATTTCCCTTCTATCACGTATTATCTAAGTATTATGAATTTGGTAAATACATACTGCCATTCTGTAAATGATGCCTAAAATGTCGTCTTCTATATATTCAATAGAAGATTAGGTAGTAAGTATGTACTAAGGAAATGCACAATTTTTACTCAATTTTAAAGGGGATTTCGATTATCTACATTTTGTACTTTTTCATCATGGTTAGGCTACATTTGTAAATAGAAGAATTTTATTTATTTGTTAATTCTCTCCGTAGTATTTTAGTTGAAGACTGATTGTTTATTGTTGTTATTAGAAAATGTAAATAATATGGTGAGATTGTGAGTTTATTATAAAAATGGTACATCACGTCCCCTTAGTATAGGCGGGGGTATAAATTGCGACCTACGCTTTATACACTATACAACGTGTAACATAATACCCCAATAAGACCAAATACCAAGTGATCAGACCAAGCACTGGAATACTTTGACTTGTTCAAAGTTTGAATACTTCGTTTTCGAAAGTCCCAAGTAACAAAAGTTAAATTAATACTTATTGTCTCAGAAATTTGCAAACCCTGATAATGTGTACGTAACCTTGGTACATACGCAATTTGCGTTTACTAATTGGTGGCAGTTCTGTTACTTATTTTATCTACTGTTCACAATTAAAGGTCAAAAAACAGCTGTAAATAGGGCTGTGTCATGGTGTGTTAGTTTCATTTTGGGGGAAAGTTTAAGAGGCATTTCATGAATGAAAAACTTTCAAAAGTCTTATATCAATAGTTGTTCGCCATGACCTGTAGAATACCCTGCTTCCGGGGTTATAGGGATATTATGTTACATATTGTATAGAATTAAATGTTTTTAATAGAGTGCGCGACTTTATTTTTTCAGGACCGCTATTATTTTATTAACCTTAATAATAACTGTCTTTTTTTTTTTTTTTTGTGAATAAATATCTTAAATTAAGTCAACCTACACCTAGGTATCGACACGAACAAAAATAAAATACATAAAAGGGAACACTTTTGATATTTTAGTTTATTTAAATGCAAACCTTTTTAAATTTAATAACATTATTAAGTGTGATTTAAATTATTATAATATGTAATTAATACAATATTTAGGGTGAATTTTGAAATTGTACAATTTTACACTGTTTGATTGTAATAAAATATTTAAAATGTGGGTGAGAGTTTCATTTTGCTTTTCTGCATGCTAAACACAGGGCAAAACTAAGAAATCTTAAGATCATTAAAATCGATCCACGGAAACACTGGTTCACCGAACGCCTACTATTCTACTAACATACTACAACATTTATAGAGAATTTACTTAAATAATATAAAAGTGTTTAAGATTTAAAATATTTCCAAAGAAAAGTACCAACAGGTATAGAACTTACTACGTGTTAATAAAAAGGTAGGTAACTCACTATCATCATCAGTGTATATGAATAGTGCAATAAAAATGCTTGTTTTAAGGAGTAATTATACCTAGGTACTATAACAATATCACATCTAAGAATGTACTTTATAGGTACCATAACAAAATGCATATAACAATTATTTTAAGCTAGGTATATTACCTGTACACATAATCCTATTAATAAAATGTGTATCATTTCTATACAACGTGTAAACGACTGTACGACATTAAATTAATACACGTGTAGTACTACTATCTAGTATTGATTTAAAAAAGGTTTTATTAACATTCATTCATAATTGAGATTTTTTTATTTTCAAACAAACTAAATATCAGAATAAGCATAAAATTATTGAACATTCTGTATAAACACACAAACAAAGCAACGTACGTTCATTCAATGCCGCGCCCCGCGCGCAGAAACCGCACATACATACCTACTACGACTAAACCTAAACTGTGCCGCGCGCCCGTGCCTAAAGGTGAACGCCCTTTCAGCGCGGGCGCGCGGCCGGCGCGGCGGCGTCTTTGATTCGCCGATATAGTAGAGCAACGTTAGCATGTAGGAAAAATAAAACTAGTTAGGTACCTCAAATCCGTGCGTTTCCAATATGCTCACGTTGTTGCATGTTGCACATACAAATGAATGCACTGAAGAGCTCCTTCAACTGTTCTAGAGTTTGTTTTGTATGCCTAGTTTCACAATTATCTTTCCCTTCATAATACAAGTTCTGCATTTTGATGACATTAACAAGACACACACACTCACACAAAAAGTCTATTTCGCGGTACCAAATCTAGACACTAGTCACGAGTAATAACACGAATTTACAATTTTCAAAATTAGATATGTCAAGGTCGCTACCAAGGCGATTGTTTACTAAATAATAATGTCTTTCACTGGCCACCGGGCGGCAGCGTGGCACATAGTGGGGCGCGCTACGTACCTATCTGTCTCTATCACACACGTAAGCGGAATGATATCTGTCCTTGTCGCACAGCGAAATTTTACAATGTGAGCGCACAAATATGTTTCTTATGCGGTCTAACGCGTATAAATATGATATCTCTGTCCTTTTTTTCGTTTGATTGATGAGTCACATGACTTCATGACCCCGGAAATTTGACCTCATCACCGGCGATTAGAGATACAGGTTGCATAGAAATTATTTATTGGAAAAGTATCGATATCTCGATAAATATTCAGGCTTTTTTGATAAAACCAACTGCTAAAATCTAAAAATGCAATTAGGAGTACGTGTTTCAATTTAATGTCGTACATGACTTTACACCTTGTATAAGTAGGTATAGATTTTTAATCTCGTATAACGCAGTTTAAATATAATAAGGAGAAATAATTTACTTAACTATTATTATAATATGAACGAAGACCAGCTAGTATTTACCTAGGTACATATTATTAGCTTATCGACAAATATTTATTATTGACTAAATATTACATTGACTTTATATATGTTTAGCGGGAATATTGTACGTACTTACATTAAAAGAAACGGAGCTTAGCATTAGAGGTCAAAAGAACTTGACGCCTTGACTGTCGTCGAATTCCATCAATTCGCACTTGCCCTTCGCTTCTAATGACTTTAGAGCCTTGACTAGTACATTCATATCGAGGCCGTGGAATTCTGAAAAAAAAAATTTAGGCCTCAAATGTTGAACACACCAAGCCGCTCGTTGAGTGGCTTTCCATAGATAAGTCAACATAGCCTGACCGGAGTGCCACTAAACTGCCACTCCTAATCTTATCTCAACTTAACTCATAATTCCAATCGTAATCTCGATTCGGTACGAATTTTGACATCAAGCTAAGAAGAAATATAGTTCGTAACCTGGATTAGCATAGTGCTACTTTTATTCCGAAAAAATTCAGGGAACGGGGTAGATAAGGTTAACGCGTCAGCGTAAGCATAAAAGTAAAAGTACTAGTACTCAAAAATTCTGTAATATGTATCTCTGTAAGTGAACTCTGTTCTTTGAGAAATAAATACCTATCTTTAACCACAAAAAGAGACCAGCTGAATCGAACAGTTATTCATTTTAGACTCACGATCTGTAGAATCATGTGTTAGTTCATCATACTCATTTATGGCTTATGATGCCCTCTAAATGTAAAGATAAGATAAAGATAAAGATAAATTTATTTCATTACAAACTTGACATAGTAGGAATACATCAGGTTAGCTTAAGTAAATAAAATACAATCCTGAGTGGATGACATAGGTACCCAAACTAGGAAGACCTGTAAGATGGCGTACCTATACCCTCCGCCGGAGAACTAGTTGTAACAGAGTACTAGCTTAAGTTTAACGCTTTACTTATATATTATAAACTTGTGACAAAATATACTTAAATTTATAGTTAAAGTGCAATGTGTGCATATAGAAAGAAAAGGTGGGTATGCGGTAATGTTTTATATAAATGAGTTTAAGTTAGAATTGTGAGAATGTTTTCAGTTTCTGTGTAGTTTTTTCCAAGTAACCAGCTTTTTATGGTGGATTTACATCTAGGGGTGATCATAGGATAGAACTGTAGGATTTTATTTAATTTGTTATATATATATGGTCCTAGATAACGAGAATGGCGCATGGCGAATGTTGTTTTGCACCTCGGAATATTACACACTTTGGCTGTAGATCTGTTTTGGGAAGTTATTTGTGGGTTGAAAGGAAGTTTTTTATGGAATGCTAATATAAGTTGTAGAATAAATGCTTGTCGAATCGTTAATACGTTAGAGTCTTTATAGAGAAGCTCCGTGGAGTACCGAAAGGGTTTGAAGCCCATGACTTTCAATACCGATCGCTGGGCTCTTTCAAGTTTGATTAGGTTTGTTTTACATGCTCCTCCCCAGACTGAAATGCAGTAGCTAAGTACTGATTGGCAGAGTGAGTAATACACAGTTTTTAGAAGATTGGGTGATGCTACGCTACGAAGATTTTTAAAAACCCATATAAGTTTTCTGAGACGTGTAGCTACTGTCTCAATTTGAGGCAACCAGGTCAGCTGACTATCTATTATTACACCAAGATATTTTATCTTGTCCACTTTTTCAAGATTGACACAGGCACAAATGTCGTTGGGGTAACCATTGCAAGTATGTGCACATATTTTTATTTTATTGTGGTTTGGGATATTTGTACTTTTAATGTAGGCTTCTTCTATAAATCTTACCAACAACCTTTGCTAGGTTGTCTTCTTATGTCTCTCTAGTGGAGCCCACCAAAGGTGTACTCTCCGGTGCATAGAGTTACAAATAACTTTACTTTTCGCTTCTAATCTTCCTCACTACGAAGATGTAGATACCAACCTTCTTCTGAAGTATTCTCTCCTTCGCGCAACTCGAACAGCGTGCAAACGGAATTAGTCATTCCGTTGCCACTAGCCCAGTTGTACACCATATTGCCCCATTCATCGAGTGAATGCCAATAAACCTCCCATACAGTTTTACTTTTATCCACAGGAGCAGCTCTGCCTGTTCTAGCCATGTCTTCTAAAATAGTCAACACAGCTTCTTGAGATAGCTTTCGGTTGATCGAAGTGTTGTTAAATAAAGGGGTGTTTTGGGCTTCTCTCAAATCTATTGTGGATAGCTTGTTTGTCTTCATGTATTCTGCGATGAGTTGTTCCCATGCTTCTAATTGTTTTGCTCTGGTTTCTGTGTGAGGTTGAATTCTGAAAGTAAATAAAACTCTTATGAATTGTAAATTATTAATAATATTATTTAAAGTATGTGGAAGTCTGGTAATTTAATGGTCAATGACGATGTAAGGTCTAAATCGATTTATATAAAAGTTTTAGCAGTTTTTTTTCATAAATGGGTTTTGTTTAAAGCAAGTTTGACTCAGTTATGAGCAGTACGAAGCTATTACCTATTCGCATATATAAACAAATACCTATTCCTGTATAGTACCTATACCCCTGCTTATTGTATACCTTTCGATAGACCTATAGGAGAAATATTCTAATGATAAAACTACTGAATTCAAAATAAAGTTATTTCAATACATTAGTATGATGCTTGAAACAAAGTTTGAGACGGTGGTTTTGATTCTCCTTATGGTATTTTTTATGCCCTAAGTTGCATCAAAATTATGGATCTTTCAAGATTTAACAAACATAACTTTTAAGTTATCTTTTATTATACTACGAAACAGAGTAACAAGCTTAGAAAACGACAAGACAAATTGATATAATCATGCTTAATGTTGGATGTATCGTGTCAAACAGTGAAACACTCTGTAGCGTTTGTAATTTGTATCGCAAAAATACCTTAAGTTAGGACATCTACAGAATTTTTATTTGTATTCATCTACTTTACTTACAATTTAATTTTTTCCCACACTTTTTTTATAAGCATCAATCAATCTAATCTCAGTTTCCCTTCTTTTCACCAAAGTTTTCGATGTTTTGGGTTCTAAATCTGTGACAGCCAGTCGATATGATATTTTTTTTTTACCTATTTTAATGAATGGAAATCCCTCTACAAAAGTAGGCGAAAAAGATATCATAATAGAGCAGTCTTTAGCAACAGCAGATATTAGAGCACCGTGTACCGGCTTAAACTTTTTCAGAAACTCTTTTCTAACATAATTATTTGCATTAATATTCTGAGAATTGATTTGCCTTATAATTGCATCAACATATTCAATGCCATCATCTTCAATTGCTACTGTCTCAAAACATAAAGCCTCGGAAAGTTTTTGCAGCTGAAGAAGTCTATTCAGCACAGAGCCCGCATACTTAAGATTGTTTATATCAACTCTCTCAATACATTTATTCACTTTCACAGGATATGATCCAGTTCCTCTAAACATGTCTTTAAAACCATAATTCAGTTTGGTATCTTTCAGCAAAATCTCTATAATAAAGTTGAGAAATTGCATTATCGAATTAAATATGCCCATTCTTTCAATAATTTTATCAAAATCATTCCTTGTTGAATCAGCATGATAAATCACTTGTCCATTCTCAAATAGCTTTAAGTTATTTTGAGGGTTATCGATAAGGTTCATGAGAGCTGGTCTCATGATTTCTTTGTTCCCAGAGAACAAATCCAATGGACAATATGAACTTTTCTCCTGAATCTCTCCCATCTCTAGCTTTAAATATTGTTTCAAGCAGTAGTAGCATTTGCCCAGTGGTTTCAAACTAGACGACAGAAAGCCTTCTTTTGGTTTTATTTCAATGCAGTAGTTTGTTTTGCATTTTGGACTAACTAAAGTTAAGTTATGTGTCAGGATTGCATATCTACTTATCACTGATTTAAATTTGCGATTTTCTGGACGAATTGTGTCCAAAACTTCACGTAAGTCATCTAATTCCTTTTGTGGTATACTCTCCACTAATTGTCCGTAATTGATTTCGTCAAACAGCAGCGGATGCATTACATCATTTATGAAATTCACAGAGTTTTGTACACTTTTCAGATCAATTGATTTTCCGTCCTCCTTGATGATGCGTGCTACAAATTCAGTGCCTTTTAATTGAAGAACTATATGGACATTGCCCTCGTTGATATAACTCCAATCTTGACCGAGTAGTTTCATTTTATTTACTTTGCTTGCAGTTTGAGAAGGAAATGCAAAACGAAAACAAAGAAAATGGATATGTAGGTAATTTACTTACGTAAAAAAAGGGGGGAAGTTATACTGCCAGGGCCAAGATATTTCAGCCATTATAATCGCATAGAACTAAAACTATTTCTTCAGAAGAATTAAATTAGAAATGAAAAAAATAAACACACAATTCATGCAAAGCAACTTGGATGGGGACAAAGGCTAGCACAGCACTGACAGCACAGCACACACAGCAGGCAAAACAAACAAATCAAGCAGTAATAGGCACAGTAGGGTCCGGTTAATGTATAACCATACTTAACTTATTACACTACTTAAGAGTTCACAGCCAAAAAAGCACGGGCAGGAAATAGACTCTCCAATAAGTGCAGTCGAGCTTATGCCCCTTTGTTCTAGCTCATCTATTGTTCAATATAAGTGAGTGGGTAAATAAGTGGGCAATGTATCCAAAGCGTAGGTTTTAACATCAAATTCCATGGATGTGTAATCCATAGCCGTACATTCCTGACACATGCTGGGAAAGTACGACACGGAATTGGAGCCGTACAAAATTAGCACACCTTTGGAAAACACAACCCTAGAAAACGCAGCCGATGGCTTCCAATGGCATTCAATTTCGGGTCGTACAATGCCAGCACGTGTCTGGAATGTACTGCCATGGATTACACATTAACGCAAGCTTTTGCCCCATTGATTTTTTTAAACACTCTAACTAAATGTAGGGACCACGAGACCACTTGGATGTGGAATCGTAAACGAACTTACTCAAATCAAAATTTTAAACCGATCAATTCCGGGCTGTGTTTCCCATGGTTTTGCTTTCCGTGGCCGTACATTACAGGGGGTGCCAATAATGTACAACCAAGGAAAACACAGCCCGGAATTGATGTACAATTTGGTCGCGAAATCCACGGCTGTGTAATCCAAGGCTGTACATTCCAAGCCGTACAAATTCAGCACACCTTTGGAAAACACGACCCGATAAAACGCAGCCAAAATTTTGATGCCAAAAGTTAGGCTTTGTTTACACTCGTCAATTACTTACTCACTCACTTGTTGATCCGACTCGGATTGGTAAGGTTATGTTATAACATATAAATTACGCACGAGGCGAGCGAGCAAAGCGAGCGTGCCGCGGCAGCGGCCGCCAAAGTGCCAGAATTTTATTTTTTTCTATCATTAATCTCTAAATAATTCTCTAATTTTATATATTTTTATATAATTTTTAATCTGTGCTACTTGCCTATACTTACTGTGTAGTGCATCTAAACAGAGCATAGGCTTTCGACCAATCAGAGCAATGGTCACAGAATCCATGGTCGTGTAATCCTGGCTGGAAAACACGGCCCGGATTTCATGTACATTTTGTACATGAATTCCTGGCTGCGTTTTTCGGGCCGTGCATTCCGGGCTGTACATTCTCGGGCTGTGTAATACGTGGTCGTACATTAACCGGACCCCATTACAGGCAGGCAGGCACCCCTAATTCTTGACTGGAAGAACCTCGTACTTCGTAGTATTGTTCTGTCATCTGTGGGAAGAACTGAAAAAAAATAATTCGACTTGCGTGTTTTGTTGTCTGGATTTTTGGATAGATCTTTATTAATCTATCTATCTATAGTTTTATTTATTCACGTTGCTATGGTCGAATTGCGCTTTCGCTAACCAATTTACGTCACAAAATAATGATAACACTCAATAGAAAATTAAAAAAGGAACATACGGAACCGAGTAATGGAATAAACATGGAACCTGTGCAGAAGCGGATATCGATACGAGATAAATTACTAGTAAAAGAAGTACAGGAGATGAATGAGAATCTTCCAGTTACGTGTAGTGTTAGTTTCGAAGACCCTAATGTTTTAAGTGAATTCGTTTTGACTGTGGCACCTGATGAAGGATACTGGCAGGGAGGAAAGTTTAAATTTAGTGTCTCCGTCACTGACGACTATAATATGGCTGTAAGTACTGCAGTACTTGCCAAAATCATTAGCAGTTATGTTTGAGGATTGACTGAATTATGGATCTTGTAGCTTTTCACACTAGCTAGAAGTCCATGATGGACAGTGCGCCTCTGCCTTCCATTTTCGGAAATAATGAATAACGCCTTCTAAATCCATGGACTTCACATAATCTTTACTCTTATTTTTGTGCCATAATTGGATCTCAAGAGGAGTCTATGGATAAAGAAGGTGGTAGAGTAAGTTCTCTGAAAAGCTTAAAGCTTCAGTATTAAACTCAGTTTTCTGTAGCTGCATGAAAACAGTGGTTGTCTTACTTATAAAAAGACTATCTTATCTTTACAGCCTCCAAGAGTGAAATGTCAGACAAGACTGTGGCATCCAAACATCAATGTGGATGGAGAAATCTGTCTGTCCTTGCTGCGGCAGACATCTATCGATGAGCATGGCTGGGCACCAACACGTAGATTAAAAGATGTTGTTTGGGGACTTAACTCATTATTTACTGTAAGCACCTATAACATATTTTATTGTATAATTTTCTGTGGTCCAAGACAACGGGAACACACTAGGGGATGAGCCACAGCTGCTTTGTACTTTACACTAACACTGCGGTCAACCAAACCCACCTTAAATATGGGAAGGCCTTATTTGTAGATTTATCTATGCTGACAACAATCACTTTTTGAAGCATTAAAATATGTTTTCTTTATTTCCAGGATCTCCTGAATTTTGATGACCCTCTTAATATAGAAGCTGCTGAGATGTACAACAAGAATAAGATGGAGTTCCAAACTAAAGTTACTGAATACATAGGAAAAAATAAGAGATGAAACTTGTGGACCGGTCAACCAAGCCGCATAAATTCAATTCTGCTAGACAATGTTACTTTACTTCATACTCACAATGAACTTACTTTTCTGCGACAATTTGGTATGATATTATTCCTTCTCATTACATTGTATATTTTAGATGCTTTTACAGCTTATCTTATTTATTTCATTATAATATAAGATGCCATTGTGGCAACTCTGGATTTTTCCATTGTGACCCAGATCTGTGTTAAAGCAGACAAGGGGAACAAGCTCCAGTTAACAAATCTTCCTCAGTCCTAAACATAAACATTTTACCAAATTGCCTAAACTTAATGTTAGGTAGGCTACACAATACTCACATATTTGCGCTTTCAATTTGGACCTAATTCATTAAAATTTAATTTACATAATTTAAAATTACTTTGAATATTCTCCTACATTAATATGAAATACTATTTTATAGCAAAATTAAATTTGAAAAACTGAAGTAACCAAATGTATTTTAACTTATAATTTAATATTTTTTTTTATTAAAAGAAAATATAAAAGTTTGAATTTTGACAACTCTTGTTTGAACTCAGTAGTTAGTGATTACCAATTAAGTCTATAACAACTTGACATTGGCAAATTCGTGGCAAACCCTATCGGCCACTGAACAGCCACAAATAAAAGAAGAAGAAGATTACCAATGTTGTTCTTGGGGATTGTCCAGTGATATCATGACCAAAAAACTGCATTGAGAAAAAGTTGATACCTGGTAACATGTATGCATCTAGATGCATAGAGTGGAAGCAGCGATGTCAGTGATCAGAAATTAATTCAAAGAAAAGGCAGAAATTCCTCCTACAAAATTTAATGAATTTATTTCATAATTAATCACTGATGATGGTGTCACTGCACCAAAACCCCTAATAATTAAGGTTTTAATTTTATTATTTGCCGTTGGTAAACTAATTAGTTATGATTTTAAAGTTTTAGGGATTTTAATTGAAATTGTGAACCACAAAATCGTACAAAAAGGAAAATTGAAATGCAATATTAAATCAATGCTCTTTATTAAATTCGTTAATACTGGAGCATTCACGTAACCAATTAGTGTAATAAATAAACAGTAAAAAATTGTATACAATAAAATAAATAAATAGCTTATCAGTAACAACTCTTCGTAACAAAATTCCATTATGACTAGTTTCGTTTCATACAAAAATGTACATGATTTTATGAAAAATGAGTATGATCAAGACTCTGAATTTGTTTGTCATAACTTTAAAAATTTTACCTGTTAGATTGTGATGTTCATACTATTACATACGGTAGGTACCTAACAAATATACTTACCTATTTCCTTATATTTTTCTGAGCGTCATAAAGTGTAGGTAGGTAACAAATTTTTAATCCTAATTTCATAATGAGAAATAGGTATTTATTAGTAAAAACAAACAAATTCTAAGTCGTCCGGGTAAATTCCCCTTGGAATTCTTGGCTCCGATGTTAGGTAATTCGCGCCAATAATGCTAACCCGAGAAAAAACGTGTTTTTTTTCTCGATTACATTATATCGATTAAAAATCGAGCTGCTAGATGATCATTTACGATAGATACGATCTGAAGTAGATTGTTTGAGCTAGTGCGATGCGAAGTTGGTCTGCAGTTCGTCTTGGATGCTGTTGGACCGCGCCAGCATTCGCGGCATCTTGCCGAAAGCCATGGCGGCCGTGTCGGCTTGGGACGCGCTTTGGGATTTTCGCTCGTGGTATGCGTCGCTGAACTCCTGTCGAAAGATAAATGGTCAGTTATTCAATTACTTTTCCATAATTGAGATTTGCAAGCGGAATGGAGAAATATCAAAAGCGTTTTTCCCTTAAAGTTTACTGTTGCATGTAGGCCTTATAGAACTTCAGCCACTATTTATAACTATAAACCTATTGTCATTGTTCTAAGGATTTCAGTGAAATCTACAGGGTGTGGGTTTTTTGGCCAAGCATTTGTGGTCTAGTGGTCGCCTTCGGATTCTAAGGTCGTGTGTTCAATGAGTTCCAAAATGTATGTGCGCACAACCAGTACCTAGGTACCTACTCTTAAATGGTGAAGGAAAATATCGTGAGGAAACCGACATGTCGTAGAACCTAAAAAGTTCTAAAGCATGTGTCAAGTGCTCGAAAGGGGTCCTTTCGATTACTTGCGGCAAATGCTTTGCAGAGGCTTCAGAGGGAGGCGTAGGTACTTAAAATCCTTTCACCACACTGTTTCAAAAGAAACTAGTGACACGACCAGAAAAAGAAGAAGATGGGATAAAGAATCGATTAATAAATTCCGATTCGATTAATATTTTTCCAAAAATGTAATTAGGTTCTAAAAATATCGCACGTGAACTGCGCTGATGAAAAATTCATGTGTTCGGCGCACGCAACGTTAGTCACGTGGTTGGTCGGAGGACAAGTTTGCCGCCTGCACAAACTAGATGGCAGCAGTTACCTTGAGCCGGTTCCCGAGGAAGACGGCGCGCTCGCGCTTCCTGTTCATGAAGTCGCTCTGCGTCAGCCAGCGGTGCTCGTAGCACTCCTCCGCCAGCGGACGCTTCAGCGGGACGCGCTTGAACACGAACATCAGGAACCGGGTCGCTTCCTAACAAACAAAGTTATGCTTTGAGAAATGGGTACAAACGGTCGATATCGTAGTGTGAAGTATTATAGATTTCATTCTGATAATGAACTCTATAAGCGCCTCTATCGGGCGCGCTGAGAACTGACGAGTCTCCATACAAAAACGGCCTGACGATACAGAAAACGAAAAATAAAACTGATTTCGAGTACCACTAAATTTGAACATAAAATATCTGAATACTAAAATAATTGAAACAGAATCAACTCGATTTTTAGGGTTACAAATAGATAGTAAGTTAAATTGGAAGCTACACACTGACAATATATGTAAGCGCTTGCACCAATTTTCATATGCCCTATATAAATTAAGTAAAGTAGTTAACACTCCGGCTGTACTCACAGCGTACTACGGCCATACAGCATCAATACTAAGGTATGGAGTTATCTTTTGGGGAAACTCTACAGATAAGGATAAAGTATTTAGAGCACAAAAGCGGTGCATTCGCTCAATGTTTGGCATGCGGTCAAGGGATTCGTGTAGGGATGTTTTTAAGCAGTGGCGAATTTTAACTCTCCCATCGCTCTATATATGCGAGGTGGCAACTTTTGTAAAAAGTAATCCTCAGTTTTTTAAGCCCTATGCCGCTGGTAGTCGTCGAGAGGGTAGCCTATATTTATTGCCCTGCAAGACAGCATTACTTAGACTAAGTGTGTTCTGTATGACGCCAATAATATATAATCACATTCCTTTATCAATACGTGCTATTAGTGATTTAAATATATTTAAAAACACCCTTACTAAGTTATTAGTGGACAAAGTATACTATAAGGTTGATGACTTTCTAAATGACAAATTTACAACATGACATTAATTTTATATTTTTTTCCTAAATCTAATTAGTAGCTACGTAACTTGACATTTAAATTCACTCATTTTTTATTTTGTTAATGTCACCGTGTTTTATTTTAATTTGTTTTATCTTAATTTAATTTTATTTTGCATGATTTTAATTTAAATTGTTTTTATTTTTTATCTGTGCCTGTTTATATGCTTTTAAGCTGGACTAGTGTGACTCAAAAAAACCTCAACACCAAAATATGTACCTAGTTTCATAAACAATAAATATCTTTTATCTTTTTATCGTATTTGAATCTTTTTCGTCATCATGGATAGGTACGTTAAAAATTACTATTGTTCACTACAAGTTTTCCTACTAGAAAGTTTGCTTTACTAGTTTTCGTACATAAGCAAACATTAGTGTGTGTTAGTGAAAATGTAATGGTCGAAGGATACCTGTGTGATTTCCTTGTAGAGATGCTCGAAGCGGTACCGCACGAACGATATGTTCTGCTTGGTCTGCGCGTCGTCCGCGCCCGCGAACGGAGACACTCCCGAGAGCATCACGTACGTGAGCACGCCGAGTGACCAGATATCCGTCTGCGGGTACGCCGGCTCGTCGTTCACTATCTCGGGTGCTGTGTCACACAATCACGTATTGCTTTATAATTAGAAGACAAGTTACTATGTACATAGAAAATTACAATTAGGTAATACAAGTCTTTGCAAAATACACATGAACAAGTTGAGCTATCTGCAAACCGTTTCTACTGATCTAGTCATAGATCAAGATCCAAGTCAGTGCCAAAAGTGACAAGTTGCAAGCTAATCGCCGTTGCTAGAATACCGGTTTCCTCACGAAGTTTTCCTTCACCGATGGGTTTTTCTGTTCGAAAAATTGATATACACAATGCCAGTGTGAGAGCACAACATTGGTGCACGATCGGATTGAACCCACGTCCATTCGAACGGAAGGCACAATCACTGGACCACCAAGTGCTCTCTTTTAGTTAAATCTTCGATTTTCCAATTTTTATCGATAGATTTATCAGTAGAACCTACCTACAAGCATTCGCATATCTGAGATGGCATAGGGCCTGGAACAGGTCGACTCTAACTAAAAGACTCACCCTTATATTCCAAGTCTCCGACCTGCGGCACCACGGTCCCCAGCTTGTTGACCTTGTGCGCGGAGCCGAAGTCCACCAGCTTCACCTGCACCGAGCGCACGGAGGACATGACCACGTTGTCCGGCTGCAGGTCCAGGTGGCAGTAGCCGCGCCAGTGCACGTACTGCAGCGCGTCCAGTAACTGCGTCACCACCGTGCACACCAGCTGCTCCGAGTACTCGTGCCGGCTCGCCAGGTACGTCAGCACGTCCGCGCCCTGCAGCTTCTCCAGGATCAGCGCCGACACGCCGGAGCCGGGCAGCTGGTACGCGGCGAGCAGGTTCGCTATCCGCTCGTGGCGCAGGCGCCGCAGACACTCGAACTCGCGCTGCACCTGCACCTCGGTCTCGGGCCGCGACTCGAGAATCTTCGCGACGACCACGCTGTCGCTGCTCAGCTCGACGCCCTTGACGACGATCGAGAACTTCCCGCGGCCGAGCTCCGAGATGAAGCTGTACTTGTCCATGATCGGGGTCGACGACCACTCGATCGGGCTCTCCTCGGTCGCGTAGTTCAGCTTCGGTCGGTCCTCGTCGAGCGCGACCTCCGCGCCCGATTCGGTGATCTGCTGCAGGTGGTTCATCGCTTTCGTGACTTCGATTTTGGGCGCGCCGGATGGCTTAGTCTTGATCAGGGTGGTCGGTATTCCCTTGTCGCTCCATCCGATCCTGTTGCGGCAGGAGAGCCGGAACTGGTAGCTCGTGTCGACGGTGAGGTGTCGCACCACGTAGAACTCGTGGTCGATGTTGTCGGCGACGGTCCTCCACTCGACGCTGTCGCCCTCCTTGTACTGCAGGCTGTAGCTCACGACGGGCGAGTTGCCGTCGTACTTGGGCTGCTTCCACCGCAGCAGCACCTCGGAGTCGGACACCTCGGTCGCGGCCGGACTGTCCGGCGCGTCGGGGTTCGTCGCCTCCAGGATTCTCGTCCGCGCGACCGTCTGTCCGACCTTGTTCCTCGCTACCACCTTGTAGAACCCGATGTCGTGGTTCCTGGCCGGTTCGAACTTGAGGGTCGACCTGCCCTCTTCGTCTTCGATGATCTTGATGCGTTGTCCCTCGGCGATGACCATGTCGTTCTTGAACCATTGCACCGCGGGCTTCGGGTCGCCGACGGCGAAGCAGGATAGGCTCGCCGGTTCGCCGTCTTGGACGGGCAGAATCTGCGAACGGATAAAATGTCTCAGCGATGCTAAAAAACTTCGTCGTTAAACAGGATTCATTAACTGAATGCTTCGCTCAATTTCATGGCGCAGCCGGAAGGATTCACCTTACCGATTTCGGTCGCATGTCATGCGGATAGCTAGAGCTATCACCGAAGCGGTCCTGTACCTGAGGTTTCTCCCTGAAGAACGGCAGCTGTCCGTCCTTCTTGGCCTCCATGAAGGCCTGCGCCTCCGCGTAGGAGTCGAGCCGCGTGCCGAGCTCGTGGCGCAGCCGGCGGATGGTGTAGGACTCGGTGCCGTAGTTGTTGATCCTGTCGCGCTGCTCGTCGTCGATCTCCTCGTCCATGATGTCGGTGAAGCGACGACGCTCGCGGATTATCGGCGTCTAAAAAATTAATAAGTTACTTCAAGAAAAAGACAAATATTAAAACGGGGCCCTTCTGCAGCCGCAGAAGTTTTTGCGAGTGGTTAGTACAGTAGACGGGACAGTAGGCAGGCTACCGGCGGCTGGTGGTAGTTACCCTTGGGTCGTAGAGGTCGTGCACGGCGATGTTGTACGCGGGCGAGCGTCCGCACGCCACCTTCATGTACTCGCGCAGGCGCACCGGGAACGCCGTGTCGCGCAGCTGCAGCAGGTACGTGTCCGGACCGTTCTGGTAGCTGCAATACATCGACGTTACTTAACTAAACCAAACTAAACTAGCTAGCGACGGTAATACGCAAACGACGACGGTAAACGATCGAATTCGATTGTCCTTCACTAGAGTGTATACGATACGAACGCACACAACCGCGAGCCACATACACGCAGCGCAGCGCACCGCGCTCGCTTTTATACCTAAACTCGACACCGTCAAATTTGAAGACCTTTAAGAAGAGGTCTTTTTAAAGGTCTACTCCTTAAGAGGTCTCTTTGTGAAGAGCTCGTCTAGGGAAGTACTACCATGGCTAATTCTACCGCGTTGCTGTGTTTTGGTTTGAAGGGGGTGGCTGCCGGTGAAATCACTTTACTGAGAGAAAATAAACTGAAAATAACATGCATACTGTGCACTTTTAACTGCTGTTTAGAACCTATTGTATAAAGCTGTATTACCTTCTGAATAAAAGCAGCAATAAAAATTAATGTCAAATAAAAAAACTCGGTATTTTTAGAGCCGAGTGAATATTAATAAAAGAGCCTTAATAATTTACGTTACTAGCTATGATGCGAATGATACTCACTGGCTCTCTGACTTGGCGGATACCTCCCAGTCGGGATGGTCCCATTGCTTGAACGTGAGGTCTATCGGCTTGCGGTCGTGTAGCGAGCGGTCCGGGGTACCTGCGCAAACAATTGTCCAGTAGGTATAATATAGCTCATATTCTGTTAATATAAACAGGAATCAAAATTAAATTAATATATCATTTGAATAATAAAAACTGGCTGACAGACAGAGCAATCCGTGTACGCGTATATTGCCATAAGTTTGAGAAGTGAGAAATTACTCTGTCATTTCAGAGGAACTAAGAAAATTATTCTTGATATTCAGCTATTTCTCATTATAGGCGTAGCATTATTTTCTTATTGTTTTGCAAGGAAATTAAAAATATTAAAAAATAAACAAATGTATGTCATGTCGGGGTTACCAATACCTTAATGTGACTTTTGACCGTATGATGCGGTCGACGGTGTAGCACGCTGTATTTTTTTTGTAAATATTTAATCATAATAGATGGAAAATTGCTCATTAGCCTACATTGCCTACATTAGCCTGGACTGTAAGTGGGTGTATCTCAGAAGAACAAATCCAATATAAAAAAATTAACAAAATAGTAGACGGTGACCGAACATCAATGTTCATAACACAAGTTTGTTCTCGGTGGGGATCGAACCCACGGCCTCCAGCTCAGAAGGCAGAACCAACATATCTGTGGAGCTGGATGGTGTACCTTCAGGCGTGTATATCTCTCCGGGCGGGTACACCATGCGCGAGGGATGCGTGTAGGCGCCGCTCAGCGGACGCCGGCGGAACCACGTGCGGCATTGCGCGTTGCCAGTCCAGTCTCTGTAACAACATTACATTAGAGTAACTAACATTAGAGTAAGAGTAGTAGAACTCTTTGTGTGTGACTCGTCCGGGGAAGTACTACCACCATGCCTATTTCCGCCGCCGAGCAGCGTCGCTCAGTTTCAGTTTGAAGGGTGTCCCTACCGGTGGAACTACAGGCACATGAATCTTAACATCTGTAGGCCTCAAGTTGATGGACAGTGCATATTAAGGCACGTTCTTTCATGCGTGGCTTGCGTCTCCTGATAAGTGGGCATTATGCCGAGCTTAAGACCCATTTGCTGCTGTAGCATACCTCATATTTAAACATGTAGGTTTTTAATATTGTTTTGTTTTTATATTTTTTTTTTCTCTTTTGTTTTTCTATTGTTATGATGTATTATTATTTCTATATGTATATTTCATTATCATGTTTTGTATGTTGAGTGCTAAGTAGTAAATAGACATAGACAGTTATTTATTGGCCACAAGAACACACAACATATAATTAGGGTAATGTAGGTAGGTACAAAAATGAACAAAACAGTGACATGATGAAACAGTAACATGATAATAGGTAGGTATAAAACACAAAACAATTAAAACAAACGACTCTTTTACAATTAATTCAATAACAAACATAGCGTAATTTTAATTTGACTGTATCTTATGTAATGTATGTAATGTACCAATGGAACATATGTATTAAATATTATAATAGGTACCTAATAATAGTGCTGTGTGCTACAGTAGCAAAAAGGTCCCGGAATAAATGATTGTCTATGTCCATGTTTGTTTTGTTATAGGTGATGGTGCTGGCCAAGCGGCAAACAAGGGGGTCACCATAGACAATATGAGTACTGACTTGTACAGATTGTAGTAGTTCCGCAGCCTGTCCGTGGAGATCTGGTACTCCTCGTGGTAGAGCTTGTCCGCGAGCGCCAGCCAGGGGTGCGCCAGCGCCGCGTCCACGTCCAGGCGCTCGTGCACGCTCACCACCAGCAGCTTGGAGATGAAGTCGCGGCACTCGCGACTCAGGCGGGACCACCAGACCTACGGAAATTAACTTAATAATTACTAGACTGCGACGCGACTACCATACCTACACAAAGGCGTTGTTTCATCAATGTATGGAGCCCGGGTTGGGTCTGTGTACAGTGTATAAAAAATATCGCTTATCAATATATATGCTCAGGAATGCGGCAGCTATTGTTCTCGTAGGCCGGCCGAAGCTCCGTAGCTTGTTAGGGATCCGGCTCGATTGCGACCATATGTTGATGTGCCTAAGGATTATTTTAGCTAGCGGGATTTTATGATGATTGAAACCACGATGCGTGTGCTCTTTGTGAAATTTATTAACGACTAGCCTACCTACTTTAGATTACCTGATCATATAGGGACGAGACTGACAAAAAAAATTACTTAGTACCTATTTACACAACAATAAGTAACCGTTTTGATTGCTTTATATCTTCATTATTTCTTTGTTTTCTTGAGCTTGAAGATTTTCTTGATCAAACGTCTTGTCAAACGTCAATTACAGACTGTCAGGGCGGCTCTAGAAGTGTTCACATAGTAAAAATTCGACCAGATAAACATTTAGGTATCGCAATTTTATTTGCCTGCGAATTAATGAAATTGCACTTGTATGGTAATCTTCAATTTCTTTCAAATGTTTCTATGTTGTGTACGTACATAGACGAATCCCAGAATAAAATATGTCCTTTACATTAATATTATATGTGTCTATAGTATACACTAGCTGCCACCTGCAGCTTTGCTCGCGTACTCTAATCCAGGTTACATTTTATATTTACTCTACGTTTCTACGTAAGGTTAGGGCGTGACTGGTAATGCTCGACAAACATCAAAACATCGTAACTTTTGCATTTACACATTAGTAGGAATTAGGATAGGATTATGAGCCTAAGTAATTGACACTTAATCATTATCATCAGTGTGCAGTGGACTTTTCACTGGCTCATCGACAACTATAGTATTCTGACTATTTTGAGCCCCTATCCACCGACTTCCCGCTTTCTTCACAATGTGGTCGACTTTGTAAAACGTACTAACCTCATCATGCCACTCCCATTTGCCTTCCTTGACCCGATCCAACGTCTCCATATCGTGGATCCCTCTGAAGGGCGAGTGTCCGCTCAGCAGGATGTAGGTGATGACGCCCAGACTCCACATGTCGGAGTAGAAGGAGACTCCCTCTCCGTTGGCCACCTCGGGAGCGACGTACTCCGGCATGCCGTAGTCTAGGGAGGCGTGCTTGCTGAACTGGATGCGGCGCGAGAGGCCGAAGTCGCAGATCTTCAGCTCATCGCTGCCGGCGTGCGATAGAAGCAGCTCACCGATCTGAGGGATTCGGAAAACGTTATCGGCCGTTCTACAAAAACTCTGTCAAAAGATAAACTATGCTAAGAGCTGATTTCACCATGCTCTGTTAGATTAACAAAGGATTAAAGGGCCGTTAAATATGTCAAAATGTACGCGTTTCACATCTAAGGTTAAATTTAACGGCCTGTTAATCCTTGATTAGTAACTAACAGAGCATGGTGAAATCAGCTCTTAAACTATTGCCATCTCTTACGTAATGGCAAACAGAGACGGCGCTAATTTTAAGCATTGTTTAAATTTAAACACCATTGTATAACATGAGGTTATGTTTTTTGCTGATGGAACAAGCAGATGGCCCTGATGTTACGTGGTAACCATCACCTATAAAAAAGTGTTGCCTCGCAAGTCACGCATGAACGTGCCCTACGATGCACTACCCAGCCTCCATCAACTTGAGGAACGTTAGTTAGTCTTAATGTGCCTGTTATTTCACCAACACTTTTCGAACCGAAAGACAGCAACGCTGCTTGGCGGCAATAGGCATGGTGGCCCTTCACAAAGAGCTCTACTACTCTCTCTGTTTTTGCATAAGTTCGAAAACTGGTAAAGCAAACTTTTGAGTAGGAAAACTTGGATCGATCATAATGATTTTTTTATAAACTGCGTGCAATGCGATCGAGAGAGAGAAACGTGCGAGCGAGAGCTACATCCGCACAGTGGCGTAGCTAGGTGGACAGGGGCCCCGGTGCATAGAGAAAGAATCGGGCCCTCACCCCCTCTTTCCACATAGCTTGAACTTATATTGGCCTTTAAAATAAATCATTAAAAAAAATTGTGAGCAGGCTCAAGGTTTTCTAGCTTCGGGAGCTGGCCGACCCTCTCTTTTCAAAGCTCAGGTTAGAGGGCCCTGAGCTACGGGGCCTGGGGCACTGCACCACCTGGCCCTACGATAGCTACGCCACTTCGCTACGTCTTCGCCTCAATCTCTAGCCGTGCATCGTGTGACGTACGTACCGTGAGTCCCAGATGGGCGACACTGTTGTCGTGCATGTACTTGAGTCCGGTGAGCAGCTGGCGCACGTAGCCCGCGACCTCGCGCTCCGTGTAGGCGGCGTGCCGCAGCAGCCGGTCCCGCACGAGGCCCCCGCCGGCCGCCAGCTCCGTGACCAGGGCCAGCGTGTGCTCGTGCTCGAAGGCGTCGTGCAGGCGCGTGAGGTGCCGGTGGTTCAGGGAGTTGAGGATGTCCAGCTCGTTCTTCATGAACGGCTTCAGTTCTGAGTGGCCGTGCATTATCTTGGCGGCGTAGTTGCGACCTGGGATGATTTTTGGTAGAATAGACAGTGTAGCAGCTGCCTAACATTATGATTTTATAAAAAGGTATACCTGTAGTTCGATATTAGAACAAGAAATTTGTATTGGAGTCAGATGAACATGAGAAGCAAAATAGAGGCCTTGTAACACTGTTGTGCTGTTGTGTAAATTTATTATATTTTTACACAACAACACAACCCAAGAAACATTTGATAAGTTCTTGCAACGGCGATGAACTTGAACAGGTACAGAATACCAACTACCCTACGAGTATCTATGTACTACGTTATTGCATAATGTTGATACGTGCCACAAGTTATATTAGAATGTAACTCTGACTTCTTTTGACATTCTCAAAAAAACTTGAGTAAATGAGAATGTAAAGCTTCCTTTGACATTCTCAAAAAAACTTGAGTTGGTAGTACTACAAGATCTGAGGGGATAATGTGCAGGTATGTTTGTTGTCCCTCATAACCGTAACGGCTGCACGGATTTCGATGAAACTTGAAATTATAGGTGCGTAATTTTTATTGGAAGAACAAACGACTTTGTTACTAATAACTGAAATGTAATAACTGCCGGTTGATTCTTTTTTAATGTGGGTAGTTAGATCCAAGTGACACTCACCAGTGAGCCGTTCGGCCGCGTGGTAGACGGCGCCTTGGACGCCGCGGCCGAGTTCATCACCCAGGTCGTAGAAGTCTCCGAAAGGCTTCGTGCTTGGCTTTATACGCGGAGCGTGTTCACGCATCCTACAAATACAAAAAAATATATAAAAGATACATCCTGTATATACTCCATAACAACACAAATAATGCTGAGAAAGGGACGGCGCGGTTGGCGGGGAGTCACTTAAGACGAAGACAAGAGCTAATGTGACTCTCGCTCGCACGTTTCGACATGTTGAAAGATATAAAATCACTAAACTCATTTTTTAAAAATCGCAATCAACCATTTTGTGTGCAATCATATTATCGCACATAGTTTAGTAAAAAAATAATTTTGATCATCGATACAAGTTTTCCCACTTAAAAGTTTGCAGGTTTATAGGCGACCGCGACGCCTTAATGCGGGCGAACGCATACCATCAACATATTATAGGATGAGCACGCACCCTCTCACACTTTTTTTGCAGCGTTCGACTTCAATTAGTTTCAAATACTAATGATACCTACTACCAAAAAGCTTATTACAAAGAGCCCTGACTATACTGACTAGATGCAGGTTGGTTGGTGGTTATGCCTACGCCTCACTTAATTCGATTGGCATCACACTGGAGCTTTCATATTGTATTATATTACATTGTAACAAGGATCATACAAAAGAACGGTAGGAACTAAGCTGTAAGTTTGTTGCCTGTTCTTCTAGGCTTTGATCGCGTGGAAGCACCTAGATTCACCTAGCTTTTAGACGTTTCAGAGTGATCCCTGTGATTTTATTTAAAAAATACGACAGCCTTCACATCTCAGTTGGTAGTAGCGCTACCTTCTGCGCCGTAGGCCGTGGGTTCGATCCCCACCGAGAACATACATTTGTGTGATGAACATAGATGTTTGTTCTCTGTCTGGGTGTTATATAATATTAAAGGTATGTGTTCACAAAAAAAAATAAGTATATGAGTAGTATATGAGCTTTCTGGTTCCCATATCACAAGCTTTGGCTTAGTTTGGGGCGAGATAATGCTGTGTGGAATGTCCACCAATATTTATTTATAATAATACCTTTTGAGTGTGTATATGTTACCTATCAGAATACTCGTGCTCGGACTCCTCCACGTGCAGCATGGCGGAGGAGCTGACGGAGCCGGCCACGTTGCGCGCCGATATGGAGTACAGCCCCTCGTCCTTCAGGATGGCGTCGTGGATGCTCAGGATGCAGATATCTGGCTCCACGAATGACATCTGGGAAATGATGGTACAACTTTTTAGGGTGATAAATAAAACAGCTGTAATGTCAATGGTAACCGATGTTGGTATAATCGCTCAAGTAAGATTATTTGGTAAATAAAAAAATTATGAAATTGTCTAGGTGTTAAGATCCTAATGGAGGTCTTTCTAACTCGAGTCAGACCTTCTAGCTATCACTTGTTTTTATCGTGCTAGATCTTCTGGTGATATAAAACTTCAGCTACAGCGGGATCGTTCAAATTAGGATCTAACTGGATCCCCTAGAGTTTGTTGGAAGTTAAGTCAGAATAAGAAAAAGGCATTCAAATCACATCCTTAGATCTTGATTCTCATCCGATAAATCTTTTTTTATACTTGGTCGCGTAGACTGGCACTTAGATTCACCTAGCATTAATATGTTCCTTATTGGTTTTTGAGATTTAATTATTAAGAAGTAATCCCCTTTTGACTTTGTCTGTTTCCCAAAGCTGTATTTTCTTGGAAGTGTATTCTATGGAATTAATTGAGCTCGGCTGCATCTTCTTCGTCCTTCTGTTGAATTCTTTGAAAGACCTGAAAGGAATCTACCAATTTTGAAGTCTCACCTTGATCCTCGCGCTGGCCGCAAGCGGCTGCCAGTCCTTATACCACTTGATGTCGGGATAGGGCACGCCCGTGACCCTGGCCTCGATCCGCACGGTGCGGCGCTGCAGCACGTGCGTCTCTTCGGGCCGGCGGAGGAATGCGGGGTACTCGGCCAGCTCGAGGCGGACCCGCTGGCGCGCTTGCCCGTGCTCGTTGGTGGCCACGGCTTCGTACCAGCCCGCGTCGCGCTCTAGCATTCTGGACCACATTCAATTCGATAAGAAACAGAAAGATCCTCACGACTCTGATCCCCGCAAGATAGATATCGCCTCAGATCTCTTACTTCCAAGTACGAACTAAAGATTTATCGATTATGTCTAAGGGGGTGGTCAGCGGTACGTCCAATTCTATTTTTTTTTGAAATCATAAGACATCTTATTCATCAGCTATCTGGCTATATCTACCCATTTAGATTTAGTTTAGAAGTCCATCGCCACTGCCAAAATAGAAAATGACGATATTTTGTTCATAGATTGAGAGCGCACTGGCAATGCGCACATAATTAAGTATGACCGCTAGTTTAACATTATTGTTGCCTCCTAAAAATGGAATACGTAGCTCTGATTTCACTATGCTGTCTTAGCATTAAAGGGCCTTTAAATAAGTCAAAATGTACGCGTTTGACATCTAAGGTTAGATTTAACGGCCTGTTAATCCTTTATTAGTTACTAACAGAGCATGGTGAAATCACCTGTAAGTAAAATGTACCTGTCTTAATTGTGAGGCAATACGAGCCCTTTTGCGCAGTTTCTAAAATCACGTTGGAGAGCGAAGCGAGCTACATTTTATCGTACACAGAAAAATAACTCACTTATTGATGAACAAAGTAGCCTGTCCGTTCCTGGTATAGCTCCAGTCGTATCTGCCTCCGATCTCGACGGGCTCGTCGTTGTACAGGTACGTCATGCGCGGCTTGGGGTAGCCGTACACGAACCAGAAGAGGTTGGCGTTGTGTCCCTTCACGCCGTACTGCGAGTCGTGCTCCTGGCGCAGGAAGCGCGGCGCCTGCGCGTACCCGTCGTGCGGGGGGCGCTCGATGTCGAAGTCCTACGCATACATAGATAAACTGAATGAAAAAAAAAATCATACCTATATAAACAAAGAGAAAATAGTACCTTATATTATGCAATTAGTCAAAGTCAAAGTCAAAGTCAATAGGTATTTATTCAATAAAATCACAAGGATCACTTTGAAACGTCTTAAAGCTAGGTGACTCTAGGTGCCAGTTCCACGCGACCAAAGCCTAGAAGAACAGGCAACAAACTTACGGCTTGGTTCCTACCGTTCTTTTGATATTTATATATATACATTAGAGAATAAAGGACGGATTTAAAGCGAGGGCCGCAGATGAATAGCGAGTAGAGCGTAGCGAGTGATTCAAGTGTTAGAATCCTAAGCGACGCGAGTGATTCATGGCCTTCGATATAAATCCGTTTTATTCAAGAGTTGCATACTATACTTTATACCATGACTAAGAGAAAAATTAAGCTGAAATTTACCCAAAAACAAGATATAGATACATGTAAGAAAAAAAAAGCCTACTTTGCCGCCCCTAAAATCTGCCGCCCTAGGCTCCGGCCTACTCAGCTTGCTGGTAAATCCGCCACTGGGGTAGTCGGTAGTCCAGGTTGTAGGTATAACGAACCTTAGGGAAGTAGGGAGAGGTGTCCGGGCGGAAGTCGATCCCCGGCTCCAGGTAGGGCACGAACTTGGGCGGGTCCGGGTTGATCTTGGTGCGGTGCGTGGCCGCGAAGGGCGAGGGGTCGCTGACGCCGTACTTGTTCTCGACGCGCACGCGGAACTTGTAGTCGCGGAAGGGCTCCAGGTTGCGGATGTCGCACACGCACGAGCGCAGGCCGGTGCGAGCGGTGAACCAATCACCGTCTGGCTGCTCGCACATCTCCACCTGGAATCAATTTTTATATAAGTGGACATTTCACACAGCACTATCTAGCCGCTAAGTGAGCAAAGATTGTACTACAGGAACCAGGTGAATAGAATACTTATTTTTTGTATATTACTATTATTATTATAATTATTTCAGCCTGCATCGTCCCATTTGTATATTAACAAAGAAAATTAAAATGAACAAGTTTTTTTTTGTACTTTTTGAAGATGGAACAAGCAGATGGCCCAGTTGATGTTGAGTGGTAATCATCAGCTATAACAAAAAATTGCCCCGCAAGTCGCGTAAGGGAAAGTGCCGAGCGATGCATAGCCCTGCGTCCATCAACTTTAGGCATGATCTCAAGTTAAGCCTCATACGCCTGTAATGTCATTCACACGGTTCAAACCGAAACTCCATGCAGAAATAGGCATGGCAACCACCATTCCTACTTCGTTGAACGAGCCCTATATCTGTCTGCCACCGCTTCGCACACGCGGTGGCAGATGGAAATAAGTATTACCGTCTGCCACCACGTGGGATTAGAACGCTGCGGCAGAAGGTTTTTTTTATACTACTAGCTGATGGAACAAGCAGATGGCCCACCTGATGTTAAGTGGTAACCATCACCTATAACAAAGCATTGCCTCGCAAGTCACGTACGATAGGAACGTGCCCTACGATGCACTGCCCCGCGTCCATCAACCTGAGGCATACAGATGTTAAGCCTCACGTGCCTGTAATTACACCGGCAACCACCCAAGCAACATGATCACGTGAAAAATGACGACAAACTCACGTCATCTTTGAAACAATGACGTCCTTCGCTATAGATGAAGTGATAAAATGACGTGATTCGGAGCTATATGTCGTCGTTTGCTTTATATGACGTAATAAAATGACGTGTTTCGGAGCTATATGTCGTCGTTTGCTTTATATGACGTGATAAAATGACGTGATTCGGAGCTATATGTCGTCGTTTGCTTTATATTTATTATTTTATTTTATTTATTTTTTTATTTTAAGCCCTTTAATACAGATACATTTTACGAATTATACTCTATTTTATACTACGACATCGACACTATCTGTTTGCCCTTTTTTGGCAAAGGCCTCCTCCAAGCTCTTCCACTCTTCCCTATCTCTCGCTATCCTCGTCCATGTTTTCCCTGCAATATGTTTTAGCTCATCCTCCCATCTTTTAAACTGTCTCCCCCTTTTTCTTTTGTTGTATTTCGGGAACCAATTCATCAACATTTTGCTCCATTTCTCTTTTCCTCTTACCGTATGTCCCGTCCATCTCCATTTTAGTGTATTTACTTTGAGTGTAACATTTTCTATTTTTGTTCGTCTTCTTAGTGTTACGTTTTTAATTTTGTCTAATTTCCTTTTGACAACGTTTGCTTTATAAGACGTCATCAAATAACGTGATTCGGAGCTATACATCGTCGTTCATTTTTTAAGACGTCATCAAATGACGTGATCCTATCCTCTGTATCGTCATTCGCCTTTAATAACGTAATCAAATGACGTGACCCTGCGCTGGATATCGTCTTTCACTATACATAACGTCACCAAATGACGTGACCCAGCGCTGTGTATCGTCATTCGCCTTAAATAACGTCATCAAATGACGTGACCCTGCGCTGGATATCGTTTTACGCCTTATATATCGTCACCAAATGACGTGACCCTGCGCTGTGTATCGTCATTTGCCATAAAGTACTGTTGTGTGTATGTTTCACATTTATTATATTATAGTATAATATACTGTACTATACTGTACTGTACTGTACTATACTGTACTGTACTGTACTGTACTATACTGTACTGTACTGTACTATACTGTACTGTACTGTACTATACTGTACTGTACTGTACTATACTGTACTGTACTGTACTATACTGTACTGTACTGTACTGTACTATACTGTACTATAATGTAAATACTGTAATATACTGTACTATACTGTACTATACTGTACTATACTGTACTATACTGCACTATACTGTACTATACTGTACTATACTGTACTATACTGTACTATACTGTACTATACTGTACTATACTTTAGATGAAATTTGAAATGAAGATAGTTTAGGTTCTAGAATAATACATAGGTTGATATATATTTAAAATGAATCTCTGAGGGGGTTTAAGTTTACAGGAATATTATTATTCCTTGTTCGATTCACGCAAAACCCGGTATAAATAAATTACAAAGTAAATAATTTATCACGGGGGTGTGCAATTCTGCTTTTTTTCTAGCCGTGCATGCTGTTTGGAAAGCAAAGCCAAACTATTTACTACCTACTGAAGGGATACAACGAAAGACCAGGCGGTATACATAATTATGACTATAGCCTGTTGAAAAAAATAAAAAAGTACGGTTTATTGTTTGACATTTTTTATGGCGGGCATCGGGTATCACAACAGTAATTAATACATAATTTTGTGAAAAGTTTTCATTAAATTCCTAGGGGTTAGTAGGTATGTACGTGGTTGCTGAAGAAGAAACGAAGAATGAGGAGATTGCTGTAAACGTGGTCATAGTCTCATCAGTATGGCTTACGCCAAGAAAGTTAGAGAGTTTCTGGCCCAATTCAAAGTTTTCTGCTATATTTATCAAACTTTTAGTAAAACAAACATCCAGCAGAAGATGGCCTATCATACAATTGAGGCGGAATTTTTACGATGACTAGTAAGTATGATCGAATTATTACTACCTAGGTACATAATTATTGTTCACCAGTTTCTGGCATCTAAAATATTTTAGGTTAGTCAGTAAATATTTGTTGGGTTAAGTTTATCTTTGTAAAATGGAATATCTTCACAACAATGATTCCAGTATTTTGTCCGTAGACTTTGTTAGTGTACAAAATGCACGTGACAGGCCTTGACTAACAGTTTTTAACTACAGTATGCCTGCATGTCCTTTCGTTTAATTATAATGATATAAGTACTTTAAAAATAAACATTACTATTTTACTTTTTTTTTTAAGGTTCAGTCCAACCATTTCTGTCTACTGATGGTGATACAACAAGTATCACACCTACGCATAGAGGTAAAGTATTATCTACCTATATTTTTTTTCATTATGTTTATATTGGCTTAGTTACAATCTGATAGAGGTGTTTACTAATAACATTATAATTTTGTTTTTAGTGCCATAACAACCGTTCATGCCTACTGAAGAACTAGTTAGTGTTAATACTACACATACACAATAAAATTGAGAGGTAAGTCTTTGTCTTCATATGACTTTTTTATCACATTGCCTGCCCAAAACATAGAAGATCTGAGAGAATAAAAGAGTTAAAATATGCACAAACCTATGGCTAATGATATGGCAGCTTCCATACAAAAATGTTCGAATTCTTTTGTAGTGTGTGGGTTCGAGACAATATTATAATGTGACTGCTGGGTTTTATTTAGTTAAAAGAAAATTATTATGTGTTTTAGGGTCATCACAATCATCGTTGTATACTGAAGAATTAAGAGTTCCAACAACGCATCATACCAAATTAAAAGGTGCTATGCCTGCAGATGGCTTTTCTGCAACTACACAGCATTGGAAGTTTGAGTGGTAGAATGTACTTAATATAATTACTTAATTGGTTTAATTATAAGAAAGTATTTTAAGGTGTGGAAATGTAGTGAATTATCCATGAATTTTGTTGTGAGCATTTTTTGTGTAATTTTACCCTATTAAAACTTATTGTCTTACTAACCTACCTATTGTGTTTGTTTTTTAGATGAGTCCAAACTCAGGACGTAATATAAAGTTGTTTGAGAAGACGAATACGGCCGGCAACATACGTCAGGTTTCGCATCGGGTTCCTCGATCAGGTTACCGAATACGGGCACCCGACGGGAAACCCGATGCAAAAACCTGACGTATCTTGCCACTCTACGACGACATTAAGACGTTACAGGTGACGTCAAAATCTCGTCAAAATTGACGTAATTTAAGGCGTGATTGTCACGATGAATACGACGACATTTTAGACGTTACAGTTCACGTCAAAATCACGTTAGTTAATCACGACAAATTTGACGCCATTTATGACGTGATTGTCACGACGTATACGACGACATTTTAGACGTCATCGTTGACGTCAAAATCACGTAAGCTAATCACGTCATTAATGACGCACTAATTTGTGACATCCTCACGTCAAAACTGACGTCTTAAATGACGTGATGCGACGTCTTTCGATGTCGTAAAATTCACGTCATTATTCACGTGACCATGTTGCTTGGGCACACTCTTCAAACTGAAACACAGCAACGCTGCTTACAGAAAAAGGCGTGAGAGGTTACAAACGTACCTGGTAAGTGACCGGGAACCTCGGTCCATGTGGTATGGACGGCTTCCAAGACAGCGTGAGGTGCCGGTCCGCCATGCGAGAGATGATGGGCCGGTCGGCGAGAGGCATCGGGATACCGGTCTTCTTCATCTTGTCGAAGTCGGAGTATTGGTCAGAGATTGGGCGCTTGCCGGTCTGGATTTCCAGGGCTGGAAGTAAAGAGGTCTTTTTAACTTCGGTACAAGCGGTCTAGACCAAATGGTCTATCTGTCTCCAAGCGGTCCAGACCAAATGGCCCTTATGTGGTATGTTTGACCATTATTACAAAACTTTGTTGCTACCTACTTTGTAATTTTTAAGTAAACTAGCACCCACCGCGGCTCCACTCGCGTGGTAAAGTAGCATATATTTAATTCCAGGTTTTGAAACTTTGTATATTCCAAATTTATCCAAATCGTTGCAACTCTTGCGTGGTAATAAACGTGGTAACAAACATTCATTCAGACACACAACTAGATGGGATAGAAACTAGGATCTATGCGGAACAGACCGGTGGTAATGAATAATAAGATTTGACCAGCGGTCTTTTTGGCCATGTGAAGAAGACAGATGGTTTCTTTGTCGATGCCCAGCGGACTCTTCACCCAGACGCAGAATGGCCAAGTAATCTCTACCTATACAGAGTGGACCAGTGGTCTTTTAGTCCGTGTGGAGTAGTCCTGTTGTATTCTAATAGTAACTTACTATCGTATGTGAGCTCAGCAGAGCAGGTTTCCTCTCCGTGAGGGTTGTAGATCCTGCACTGATAGGTACCCACGTCGGTAGGGTCTACTCCTGATATCGTGAGACGGAGTAGACCGGTGGTCTCCTTGTCCATGCGAATACGTTCGCATGGGAACAGTCTTTCACCGTTGCGGTACCTGAGAAAGAACAAATAATAGTATCTAATGAAGGGGCAGACTTTTGCCCAGCAGTGGGACAAGACAAGTTAAAAAGTAATAAATCTTGTGTACAAAAGAAAACTTTGATCGAAATGAGTTATAATTAGTTTTCGTACGTAACATTGATTTATTTAGGTGAAATGATTTGGATAAAGATGGTATTTTTTCTACACCTTTGTAATGTTATTCTCCGAAACTTCGTTGTTTATCTGTGGTCTTCAAAAATGTGAGTCACCATTTTTTTATACAATGAAGACACACAATCTTACAGCCTGCAACACCAGAGGAATCACTAGCGCGTTGGCAACCCTTAAATAAATTCAAAACGCCCTTTTTGAAAAACAACATACATAGAGATACAGCTATCAGAGTATGGAACTGACTATCATACTGTGACAGATTAGGTACTGCTGTACCCGTGTTTGTATCTCAAATATAAATAAGAAGAAATAAATTATATTTACATGCGACACAAAAAATAGGTTTACAATAAAAACAAAAAAAAAACTTTGTGCGTCGCAAAACGGACTCTGAATCAGCATCATTTATATTATAATTATTATTATGAGCCCTCCGGGTCCCACTGCTGGGCAAAAGTCTCCCCCTACTCCTTCAACACATCGCGATCTTGGGTTATGTTAGCATTATGTAAATAAAATATCTTCCATTGTATTGTAATACTGACCACTCGACATCCGGGTCCGGAGAGCCGGTGGCGCAGGCGGTGAACTTGGCGCTCATGGCGCGGAACACCTCGATGTCTCCGATCCTCTTCAGGAAGGAAGGCGGTTCGACTCTCTGCATCTTGCCGCTGGAATAATATGTAAAGTTGATTAATTATCTTTATTTATTTGCGCTTCCGCAGGGTTGGGTGACTGCTAGGATGGAACAATTTATATTATTAAAAAATAAACTAGTTTTTTTTTTACATAAATATTGTATTGGGACTCCTGTATCCGCATTTAGACTCCAAAGTGGTCCGTTCCGTATAACTAGCTGATGGAACAAACCGATGGCCCACCTGATGTTAAGTGGTAACCATCACCTATAACAAAGCATTGCCTCGTAAGTCACGCTCGATAGGAACGTGTCCTACGATGAACTGCCCGGCGTCCATCAACTTGAGGCATACAGATGTTAAGCATCATGTGCGTGTAATTACACCGGCAACAACACTCTTCACAAAGAGCTCTAATACTCTTAAAAAATATCCAAAGAATATACTACACCTGGGGATCTCACATTACTACAGCTACAATACTCACATTTTGTCAACAACTTCTAGAGTAGCTTCACACTCTGCCTTCCCCTCCCTGTTCTTGGCGACGCACTTGTACTTCCCCGCGTCTTCTGCCGTGATGTCCCGCACGTACAGGCAGCAGGCGTCGCCGTCGCGCTTCAGCGTGTACTTGTCGCTGTGCTTCAGCTGCGCGCCGTTCTTGAACCACGCTATTTCGGGCGTGGGGATGCCGTTGACGCGAGCCGGGAATTTCGCGTCGAATGTTGGTAGCTGGAAGTAAATTAGGAATAATATAGGTAAAGTGAGTTCAGGTACAATAGAGAAAAAATGAGAAGACTTGTCCTGGAACTAGCATAGTTATGCAAGCCATATTTCTTACAATATCTTTAGCTAATATCAGGTGGGCCATCTGCGTGTTTCTAATGTTTGCTATCCTGTTCACGGTAATTTTTCGGAGTAAATAGTAGCCATATGCTAATCCAGATTAAAAACTATATTTTTACTATGTTTTATATAGATTAGTTCAGTTGGTTAAGACGTGATTAGGTCACAAATATCCAAATTTCCAAACATTGTCACTTTCGCATTTGTTTATAGTATTTTTTTATTTTAATCTCCTCAGTTTCTTATGAAAGAAAGAACACATGACACTTAATACCATGAAATGAACTGGAAATAACTGAAGCACACTACGGTGCACGCTAAGCCAAGTGTACCTCAGAAGTGATTCGGGCTTCAGTAGGGAATTATTATCGGATACTGAACACTCAGTTTTCAAAAGAAGATTGCAACACACCTGTTGTAGATCCGTAAACTTCTGCGTGAACTTGGGCGCCTGGTAGATCTTGCGCACGTCGATGGTTCCCTGCGAGGCGTCCTCCCCCAGCGGGTTGACGAGCTTCACTCCGTACACGCCGGCGTCCGGCATCTCCACGGCACTGATCTCGAGACCCACCTGAATCAGAATCGTAAAGATCACTTTTAAACGTGTTATAAAAATAAAATAATTTCCCGAAAGTTGCCTATCCGAGTTGGATTCGTCTATATAAGAGATCATTGTGGTTTCTACCAGCAAGCAGCGCTGCTGTGCTTCGGTTTGAAAAGTGTGGTTGCCGGTGAAATTACAGGCATAAGAGGCTCAAAATCATGCCTCAAGTTCATGGACACATAGACGCAGGCGCAGAGCAATGCATCGAAGGGCACGTTAACTCGGGCGTGCCTAGAGATGCAATGTTTTGTTATATGTGATGGTTACCACTTGTAAGCCGGCATGCTGTAGGACCTGAAAAGTTCTAAATTTCTAAAACATGTGTCAAGTGCTCGAAAGGAACCTCGTTGAGACGCACTTAAAATCCTTTCATCACACTGTTTCCAAACTAGTAACATGACCAGAAGAAGAAGAACCTATACACATTGTGTTATAACTCACCCTCGTGCCATCACAAGTGAGCGAGATCCGCTCGCTCGGCGTCAGTGGCTTCCCGTCCTTAGTCCAGGTGACGTCAGGCACAGGGTTCCCGACGAAAGGTGCCGTGACGCAGAGTGGCTGCCCTTCCTCCGCCGTCAGGTCGCGGAGCCCGTGGATCAGCTGCGGACGCTCTTGAGGACTCTCCTCGTTTGTGCGGCCTGGGGATTAATACATCACAGAGATAAGACCCTCTAATTCTCATCATGACATCGCCTATTGAACGCTGTTTCCTAAAGCCTTGGTCATTATTATATCGGGGCTTTCACCTTCCACTAGTCAAACTTTTTGAGAAAAACAGATCCAAAAGACTGCGCCAGTAATATGGTACAACTGGCGCAGCCGGTCAATATGTCACCCTCGGCTTCACGTGGCAGATACGCATAAACATTAAGGGTATTTTTGTTGTAATTTTTATAACACCCAATCAACATACATTTATATTTTCAATACACAAACTATTTGTTCTCGGTGGGGATCGAATCGAATAAGATAAAAAGGCAGAGCTGTGAGGGCCGTCAAGAGATAAGTATAATTGAAGTGTTGTACTCACTGGCCACAGCTAGGTCCGCCTTGCTAGTGACGCATCCGACGTCATTGGCCGCAATGACACCGTACTCGCCGGCGTCGCTGGCGGCCGCTGCCGACAGTATGAGTGCGTGCGTGCCGTCCGGTTGAGACACAATCTTGATGCGCTGACCGTCCGGGACTATCTCTTCGCCGTTGCGGGTCCTGAAAAAACAGACAAACGTTTAACGGAAACAATGCATAAAGCCCAGCATTTTTTTTATTAAAAAAAAAAACATGTGTCAAGTGCTCGAAAGGAGCATCTTTGAGGCGCACTTGAAATCATTTTGAAACAGTGTGATGAAAACCATACTGTTTCAAAAAAACTTGTGACAAAACAAGAATAAGAGATTAAAAATTAATTCATCCTTAAAGTTTGGTTTGTTTACTGCATATCATTCGCAGATTCAAGTTGGGGTCACCCGGGTTATCTTAGTTACCCTAAATATACTATAGTTTTTTTATGGAATACTGCGAATAATAATAAGGAAGGCATCAGTGACATTTATTACGTCACTGATGCCTATACGTCATTTTAAATAGAGATAAAGAGGGTAGCTCACCACTTGATAGTAGGTTTGGGGTGTCCAAGGATCTTGACCTCTAGCTTGGCGGGGAAGCCCTCGATGACCTTAGCAGGCTGCAGGTCAGCTATGAAGGCGGGCTTGCGGTCCTTCTGCTGCACATCGGCGTGGGCTTTCGAAGCCGCCTACAAACAATATAATTTAACACAGATCCTACGTGAAAGAATCAGTAATAAGGAAAACTGTAGGAGAACCAAAGTCATCGACATAGCTTGTAGAGTTAGCATGTTGAAAAAGCATTAGGCTCGAATATAGCGCGAAGAACCGATAACCTTTCCCTGCACAGCTTTAAGAAAATTATTAAGAAAAAAGTTTACAGGGTCCTTCAGAGTAGGCAACGCAACCACAACGCCTCTCGTTTTGTTGGTGTCTATGAGCTACAGTGAACACTTACCTTTAGTGGGCCTTTACCCCGTTTGTTATTCTATAACATAGTCTAAACAAGTTGAAAAGTAAAGGTTTTAGGATGGCGACCAAAACCTGAAAGATTAACGTGTTTCCCCGTTTTGGACCTTGGACATTTTATAAATAGTTCATACTGAAAATGTACAAGAAAGGCCTCTTAGTCCAGCAGTGGAATTTTTCTGGTTGATGATAACTTATATTATAAGCTAACTGCCACTCGTGTCTTGGCTTGAGTGGTAGCCGGCTTCATGGTCTTTCCTTCAATGTCGTTGGGCTGAAGATCTGTAGATGATGATATGTTATGGGCTGTGTACTCACCTCTCCAAGTTTGTTGGTCACTGTAAGCAGATACATGCCCGCGTCTTCAGGCTTGCAGTTGTCGATTTGCAAGCCGATCAGGCCTCCGGGAGAGTTGATGAAGTTAACCGCTTGTGACGGACGGACCGGTAGACCTGTAAGCGAAAACCACTCTCAACCCTATTGTATTAAACACTAGAATTGCATATATAGGATACGCATCGTTAAAATATGTTTTTGGTCCAATACTCAAAAAACCAATTGTACTTTGCGTGGGATGGGGGCAGGAAAATGATGATGACCCAATATTTATTTTGTCAGTGTTTTTCCAAAATGTTTAAAATGTCATGATGCACTTGGGCTATCTGCAGACCGATGTAATCCATCTATAGATAGCTCAATCTGATCAATACCATTCGAAAGCGAGCGCACTATCACGCTGAATGGCAATGCTGAATTTTAATGGAACAAATATTTTGTAAAATCTCAAAAGTTCTTATAAAGCTGGGGTTTGAACTCACGGCCTTCCTCTTCTTATTAGGATGCGCTAATCACTTACGCAATCGGATTCCTACTAATATATAATAAATAAAAATAACATATAAAGAGACAAGATTGTAACACCCTTACTGGGTACATTATGTATTGAATCACAAAATCATTATTCATAAGTCCTGACAATGTTAAACCTACATAATAATGCAATAAATATACTGAATACTGAAGATGTTAGCTTTTTTAAAACATCATTAAACTTTTTGTTTTTATATAGGAATACACTATAAAACGAATAAAATATGGAGTAGGAAAAAACAGAAACACATGGAGTAGGTATTACTAAAAACCCATCTCGTAAAGGTAATTGAAGTACTCACCATCCTTGAACCACTTGACCTCGGGCGCCGGGAAGGCCATGACTCTAGCCTCCAGCTTGAGAGGCTGTCCCACCACCGCCTTCACGTCCACCAACTCCTGGCTGAACGACGGCTTCCTTGGCATGGCTGTCGGGTAGAACCATAACCTTAGCATCGAGCTATTGTAACTAATAACGTGGTATGTGTAAGAGTAGTAGAGCTCTTTGTGAAGGGCTCGTCCGGGGAAGTACTACCACCATGACTTTTTCTGCCGCCAAGCAGCAACGCTGTGTTTCAGTTCGAAGAGTGTGGTTGCCGGTGAAATTACAGGCACATGAGGCTTAACATATGTATTCTCAAGTTGATGGACGCAGGGCAGTGCATCGTAGGGCACGTTCCTATCGTGCGTGACTGACTAGGCAATGGTTTGTTATAACTGATGGTTACCACATAACATCAGGTGGGCCATCTGCTTGTACCTTCGACAAGTAGTTACAAAAAAAATATCCCCAGAATATTTGAAGTCAAGGTGGGGGAATAAGATACAATTTTAGACATGCTAAGCGACTGCGAGCCATTCCTCGACGACTCACTAAAACAGAAAAGCTTGTGTTCATGATGGGGCCCGTCGTCTACAACCGTTTACCGTTCACTATCACCGAAGCACCATCGACGCGGTCCTTTAAGTACAAGCTATAAAATTGGCTCATTGATCAGTCGTTTTATGATGTCAATGAATTCATTTCCATGAAACAAATTTTGTGATGTAGGTAATAGCGTTATTTTATTTAATTATATTTAATTAGTGAAACTTGTACCCGATTGATTGATTTATTTTAGAATAATTAATAAGTATTATTTATTAGTTTGTGACTATGTTCTTTTGACATTTATTTTTTCTTTTGACATTTATTTTTATTTTTTATTATTTGGTTCTTTTTTGACAAAATAATTATACCTACCTTTTAATGTAGAGAATAAGAAATTATTATAAAGTTCATAAGCCACTGTACCTATTTGACGTGTAACCTGTGTTATTAATAAATGAACTTTGAACTTTTTGAACTTTTTTAAGATTTGCACTGACGTCCCGCAATGGGGTGTATTCTGGCAGGCATTTACAGGCACAGTATATGTATATACCCTCATTTCTCTTGTACCTCAGGGATAATCTAAGGGGGTTAGTCAGAAGTACGTCCAAATATTACATTTGGTAATGGTAATGTTGGCATTGGTGTTTGGTTGGGATGTGAAATTTATTTTATAACTCGATTGAACGACTCGTAGCAACAACTACGAACTGCTACGCTATGACCTACGATGCTACGAAGCTACGAATTGCTACGACTGCTACGAATTACTTTGATGGTCATAGTTTCTACTCTAGGCTAGGAATTAAGTTATTATGGCTACACAAGAGCGTCGGCACGATACCGTATCCTATTTTACACCGCGATTTTAATCACCTGAACACCAATAACGTATTCAAAAACTCTTCTTCTTTCATCATTCCTTACAAAACATTACTATTATAATTATTTACATACCTAAAACCTTATAAAAGGGTCAACTAATATAGGCTTCTTTGAAATTATTCATTATTTGTTTGTTCTTGCCTGTTAGCTAAATAAATTAATTAATAATAATGGTGGACTTTCCGCACAGTACCAACTAGCCCCAAAATAAACCAAAGCTTGTCATGTGTGAACCAGATAGCTGATATAATACTTACTTATATACTTTTTGTTTTGTAAAATAACACCCAGACAGAGAAGAAAAACATCTATATTAATCACACAAATGTTTGTTCTTGGCGAGAATAGAACCCACGGCTTACGGCGCAGAAGTCAGAGCTACTACCAACTGAGCTGTGAAGGCTATCAAATCAAGCTAAATACACTTACGGTTAACAGCCACAGCACACAACGCCGCATGCTCGCCATGCGGGTTGGTGATGATAAGTTTGTAAGCGCCGCAGTCGGCCGGCGTCACGTGCTCAATGCTGAGCTTGACGGTCCCGTCAGGCAGCGCAGTCTGCTTGACGCGCGGGTCTGACGCGGGCAGCGGCGCGCCGTCCTTGTACCTGTACGAGAAGAATATCCTTCATCGATCGTGAGCTGGCGTGGGCTGGGGAGTGAAGTTAGTCACGAACGGACAACTTGCAGGGGATACTAAATATAACTGATTTGGAAATAAAACAAATTTCTAATACAAAAATCTGGAAGTCGTACTTGGTAGCAAGACATCTGAGGGGATATCTACCGTGCCTGTGGATCAAAGTCGTGAAGCTGTTTTACCTACAAAAAAAGTAGTCATAAACGGACAACTTGTAAGGGATGCTAAAACTAATAACTTTTTTTGGAAATAAAACACTGAAAAACACAAAAATTATCTTTTGCTGAAGGGAACAAACTTCATCTGTGTTTATATTTTTTTGTTGTTAATTTTGCATCACTACAACTTAAAAAAATACTTAGGCGAAATAAAATCAATTTTGGATGTATGACAACAAAATCGGTCGTAACTCCTAGTACAAGTAGAGTAGACTTAGTAGTAGAGCTCTCATTGGGGAATACTACTGCCACACTTATTTCCGTCTGTGTTTGATGCTCGCATTTCTGTGTGCCTATTTGAAGGGTACGGGAGTCAGTGAATTAACAGTTGACACTTACAACTCGTCTACGTCTCAGAATGATGGACGTGTTGCAACGCTACATTTATCATTTATATAGTAACTCCTCAACATCAGGTGATCTATCTGCTTTGGATCTATTTACAGCACACATTTTTCGATACATGCCTCCCTCATTAAAATTTCAGAAATATATTTTTTGCCGTATGCTTTGCAGCAAGCACTGTGGTCATATTGCAGCTTCTTCTATACCAGCGTCGTCAAACTCACCATTTAGCAGTAGGTATAGGGCTGCCATCGACCTTGCACTTCAGCTCCAGAGGCTCGCCCTCATCCACCTCCCGGGAGCGGTCCAGCTTGTGCGAGAAGCCAGGAGTGGCCTTCGCGATGGAGATGGTAGCCTGGCAGGAGTCTTCGCCGGCTATGTTCACTGCACGCACTGTGTACTGGAGAACGAAATGAAATAGGTTCATGACTTTAATCAGGCGCGGTAGACACCTGAAGATCCTTGAGGCTGTCTATTCAGAGGCACTTTTTAACCACAGACACATAAGGAAAACGATAAAGGCAACTCTCATAGTTCAGATGGATGATGACTAAGAGAAGAGCTAAAGAGGTAGACCTCTTTGCAAAGGCGTTTGTCTGGGAAAAAGCTACCACCATATTTATTTCTATCGCCATACAGTGATTCATTGCTGTTTCGACTTTAATGGAGACATGAGACAACACCTTTACGTCTCAGAGTGATGGAAGTTATCTAATCCCATAATGCCAGTTCTTTTATGTCTTCCCTTAACAGGAGGAGTCCTGTTACCAGGACTGCCCATAACTATACTTCTTGGGTGGTTAGAGGTAGTTAGTAGAGGGAGGTAGTTCCAGGGCAAAGTAGTGTAAGGGTCCTGTTCTCGTTTGTGTTTTTACCTTTCCCGCGTCACTGGCTTCGAAATGCTTTATCTCCAGCTGGCTGTCCACAGCGCCCTTGAACTCAGTGGTGATGGTATGTCTCTCATCGTTCTTCACTTCCTCGCCGTCCTTGTACCACGTGACGTCAGGCGTCGGGACGCCGTCACAGCGGACTTTGAAGGCACAGTCGTCATAGTCTTTCACTGTCTCGCTCACCAGTGGCTTGGTCAAGATGGGCACGTCAGCTGGGGAGTGGATTTTAGGGTCATATTGTTACTTAACTTCTGGAGGTGTTTGGAATTTCAACAGGTTCGAAAAACAATAGATTTTCTAGCATGATTCTTTATATTTTATGTAATAAAAGCCTTTGAATTTAACCATTTAAATAAAAATAGACTTCGGAAAAGTCACGCCTAAATCAATGAACTATCTTAACAATGCACTTCATCATAATTGGCATTTGTCGGCATAAGCTATGAATCTGAAATTTCCTAAACTTACTATGCACAGAGAGTTTGGCCTGCTGAGCAGTCTCCCCGATCTCGTTCTTGGCAGTAAGCGTGTAGACTCCAGCATCGTCTACTCCAACCTTCTTGACGATCAGTTTGTACGTTTCCGAGGCGAGGTCCTCAACGATCTCGTGACGGGATGATGGCTGGATGGTGTAGCCATCCTTGCTCCTAAACATCGGAATAGTATGGCACTTATTCGTAAAATTTTTACGAGGTGAATTTGCATAAAAGTCAAGTATTTATTGGAGGTCAAAACCGTGTATAAACATTTAATGATTTGTGCCCACATTTACGAGTAACGAAATGCTCATCAGGAGGAAATTTTAGACTTTGGAAAAACGTAACGAAACCACGATTGAATACCTTCTTACTCATTTCCATATTCTCTTATCTTATATTTATCCATTTCCTTCTATTTATTTGTGTTGGTTTTACTTACCATTTAACTTCAGCAATAGGGTTGGCCCGAACGTTGGCAATAAACGAGGTTTCCTCATAAGGCACTGTGACCACGTCCTTCAGACCCTCGATTTCAGGTCTAAGCAAGATGTCGAGACGAGCAGAGCTCTCACCGACGCCATACTTGTTGGTAGCTTTGATTGTGTACTCTCCAGTGTCTGCATGACGACCTTTGAAAATGGAAAAAATAATTGATCGACATTCGAAACATACTAATCTAGGTAGCTCAATCATGGAAAGGAATAGATCAAAATGTATAGTCATCGTCACCATAATATCATCTTCTTATACCATTTCCTTATCCTCCTTTACGTTGTCGACACTAATGAGTATTCTTTGTAAGGATCATAGTACTGTGTAAAAAACGTTGGTTCTACGGTAGCGGTTGAAGTCGATAAGATTACGATAGATGAAGAGGACAAGAGATGCTAAAGATTGAGAAAGCTCGTAAATAATTGACATCACTACTGTACGTGATATAGCTAGCCAAATATCGGTCATATGAACTGCATGGAGGGGCTATAACATAACCTAGCTTTGGATCTGGGTCAAATTTAAATCAAAGTTACCTGTTGGAATATGCAGCTTGAAGGTGCACTCTTTCAGTCCATGATCGATATCCTTCTCCTCAGCCGACGTGATGATAGTAGCATCTGGGGTCAGTTCCACTCCATTCAGCAGCCAGGACACGTGGGGTTGTGGGTCGGCGGTGCAGATAGCCTGCATTGTAACTGGCTCGCGTTGCATCACGCTTTGCGCTTCTAGGGGAGATGTGAAATTCGGCTTGCGGAACTCACTTTCGGCTGTGAACGAAAACAAATTGAAGAGATTACAATAGGAAGGGAGCAAGTTGGAAGATTAAAAGTACGCCTGTAATTTATATTGTGTTACGAATATAATATGTTGCCAATTGGTAGTGTGCTATTGTAAGAAAGAACAAGTCCACGAAAAATAATCAGTGCGCGTCTCTCAGGCTTATTGCATGAGACTTGGGTCATATTCGATACTGAACATTTATAAAAAATACTTACGCAAAACAGTTAGTTCAGCCTTCAGCACGTTCTTGCCCAGATCATTGCTGATCTCGCACTGCCATTCCCCAGAATCCTTCAGGTTGAGGGAATCAATTTCAATCTTGTACAGGTTGCCATCGTTGCTGATATGGACGCGGTTGCAAGGCTTCACTACTTTTCCGTTGTGGAGCCAGCGGACGGTCGGCTTAGGGTTACCGTCTGCTACTACGGTGTATACGAGGGGAAGAGACTCGTAACCCTTGCCGTCTTTCAGCGTGCTTTCTCCTAGTATGGGGGGTGCTAGAAGAAATATTGTAGCGTTATTGTGGGCGACAGTTCTTCGTGACTTTGTACACAATGACCCATGGTTGATGATTTACCATTAAAGGAAACATAATGAGAGTGCTGTAGCATTTTATGCTGAAATTTTAAACGCCATGTCTCACTGACACAGGAGTGATTGCAAACAACCACTAGTTATTGTGAACCAAGTTTTAAATACCTCCATAGTTTCTAAACCATTTTAACCGTACATTTTATATGCAATTCCAACAATACCCATCCCAGCAAATGACTAAATATATAAAAAAGGACTGCCAATAAAGCTAAAAATATATCAGCCGCTAAAAATACCGAAAAATATTTACATATTCATTCAAATACACCATAGATTTTTGCCAATATGTACAGCTGTTAAAGAAAGTTTACTTAATCATAAATATGTGTATATTGCTACTCACCAATAAGTATAAGATAAAACCTTGATGTCATTTTGTCCAGTTGTGTTTGTGTTTTGGCTTAACGTACCTTTCGTAATCATCTGGACTGAGAAAGCCTTCATTATTGCATCTACGGAAGCGATAATCATGCCAGCATTTGTAATGAAAATTTCGTTTACCTGGATGAATTTGTAGCTGGACTCTGGATAAGCTTAGTGTCTCCTTCTCATCGTGCGTGTACCCCAAGGATTAGTATGCCAGAAGGGAATGTTATTACGCATGCTCGCTAAAACAAATACGACAGCATTAGTCGAGTACATCGAAACATTGAAGAGTGTGAGAATGATCTGTCAATTTCATATCATAACTAATCTTATCCATTTTCAAAAGGAAATACATGTTTCTGTCTCGCGGAGTCATAATGCTTCTATAGGGACTAGATCATATTTGTTGAAGGATTAACAGTAGAAAATGGAAGTTGTCTGATACGAAAATGACGGATCAATAGATCTGTGTCAGCAATATTTAGATTATAAGCATTATTTAAAGAAGTTAGTTTCACTGGTAGACATAACTTAGCGTTATTTTTCAAATATCAGCCTTATTTATCATTTAACGATTCCCTTCTGTTTAATATGTTGAGTTGACAATTACCTTTTTCGTCTTCGTGAGTAAGTATATCGTCTAGAATGCTCCGTTGTCTCTGGCTTCGTCTCAACAGGGCTTCTACTTCGTCATCTACCTCCTCCTCTACGCTAAATAGTTTATTCGCTTGTTTTCTCTTTCGCTCAATATTCGTTTCAGTCACATCTTTCGTTATGTTCTCAAAGTTTTTCATAGGCCCTAAAACTAACTCTTCTATGAGTCTATTTCTAACATCATCTACTTTAATTTCAACATTTCTAAATTCGTTTTCGTCGAATTCCTTCGAAATGTGGATGAGTTTTTCTGTGATATCATTCTCGAATACCTTCTCAGACTTTTCTTTGAGAATCAATGATTCCTCTTCTCCTTCATCGGTGAAAAAGTCTTCCTTGAAAGAGGAAGATCTAACGTAAGAATCTTTACTGAATACTTTTCTACTCTCGTCGATATCGAAGATGGATTTTGATAGATCTTCAATGGAAATTTCTCTGGATAGAGATTCATTGTGCCAACTCATCTCATCTTCGGAGACAGACATAATCGAAATATTTCTATTGGCATGTGTTTTAGCGCTTCTCGCGATACTTTCATTATCAGAATCTGCCGCTTCCTCTATTATCCCATAAGTACCCCTCCGTATGTAATCGGGAATCGTGTAATGACCCATTTCTGTAAGGAAATAGCTGTGGCTAGCTATTTCTTCGACTTCTAGAGAAGTTTTGTGTGGTGTATTGGGTTCAATGACCTTTCTGCCATATTTATCGTCATCGTCCTCGTAAAATACGGAAGCTGACGTCATTTTGTGCAAAGTGCGCGTTTCGGCCGGACCTACCAGTTAAAATAGTAATGTTCACTTTAGGAGTATAACTTTACGAGCGATATTTAGACATGCAATGAGTGAATGCGTTACTGTTTAGAAGATAATATTTAAGCAATTTTTCTGGAATGAATGGTTAGAATTTTATGACAATGGCATTATAGGGTTGGGAGAGAAAGGTAGGAAGCCTCATACTGACCTGTTATAATAGCGCCATTTGAGCGAGTGCTGCTGACTTTAGACATTACAATGCTGCCATCTCCGCCTTTCTTGAACGTAGTTACAGTTTCGAAAACTCTGTCTAAACATAAAAACACACGTGGAAAGTTAAGAACACCGGTTAAACATGCGACAGTGTGAGCGAAACAGAATATCGCAACTAAAAGCTGTTTGCAGATTGAAGAGAAGCTTGAAGCACTTTATACCTTCAATGCCAGCACTTAATGGTTCGTCTAGGGATTCTTTTTTGATGGAGTTACGCTTAGGCTTTAAGCTATCGTCAACTGGGACTTCTTCAATCGTTTCAGGCTTCGTGATTCCTTTCTCTCCGACTTTCTTTTCGGTGATGCACTCTTCTACTACAGGCTTTTGGTTTTGTTCGTTGTGGTTTTCATCCCAAATTGATTTCTCCTCAGACATCTGAGCTTTTAAAGATGTCTTTACCTTTGCTTCTTGAGGTTCTTCTGCTTCTTGAATAATGGATTTTTTAGATTTGCTGTCATCAACATCACCCCAAAATGACTTCTCTTCGATTTCTTCCGGCTCTGTCACTGATCGCTGTGATTTAATTTTGGGCGATTGTACTTCTTCAATGATAGGTTTTTTTGTTTTATTGTCATCATCATCACCCCAGAAGGCGCTATCTGTAATATCTTCTGCATCAGTTGCAAATTTTCGGGGTTTGATTTTTGGTGAATCCATCTCCTCGATGATGGGTTTTTTAGTTTTGCTGTAATCGTCATCGTCCCAGAAAGAATTTTCTTTGATTTCTTCGGGCTCAGTTACTGATTTCTGGGCTTTTAACTTCGGTGACTCAACCTCTTCGATGATAGGCTTCTTTGTTTTACCGTCATTGTCATCATCCCAGAAGGAGTTTTGTTTGATTTCTTCCGGCTCCGTCACAGACTTTTGAGCATTAAGTTTTGGTTTGGCATCTTCGAGAACAGGTTTCTTTGATTTACCATCATTGTCATCATCCCAGAATGACTTTTCTTCAGCAACTTCTGCTTTTGATATAGATTTTTTAGCTGTATCAGTATCTGGTTTTTCAACGTCTTTGATGTCGATGCTTTTAGCTTTACCATCATCATCATCATCCCAGAACGATTTCTCTTCAACAGTCTCCGCTTTTGTTATGCTTTTCTTTGCCGATTGTTTCTGTGCTTTGTCTACTTCCTCTTCCAACGGCTGTTTGGTCTTCTTACTTTCATCTTCAAGTTCTGTTTCAACGATTTCTTGTTTTGAGATCCTCGAATGTACTTCTTTCGCTATTAAAAACAATAAAAATGGTAACAAACAAATTAATGTATGGGACAAGATTATAGACGTCACAAATGGAACATACACGTCAAACTTATATGCGTTTGGAGCAAATTTATCTGTTTCTAATTCTTTGCAATGTAATAATGATATGAGTGACCATAAGACACATTTAAGTTTGACTAGCTCTAGGTGAAGGGTCAAGTGCTATGGTCGAACATTCAGTCAAGTGAATGCTTACATGGAACAATCTACCAAATACTCATGGTTGGTATCTATAGGCACCACAAACTATGTGCCGGCTCTACTGTTGTCTATGTTATTCAAACTACTACTTTACCGATGGTCTGTTCGTCCGGAGTCCTCGGGACCTTACCATGGAGTGTTTTTGTGTGTGTTATTTCAGCGTCTAATAGTAAACGCTGAAAATCTTTGACACTAGACAAACATCGAAATCAACATTTGAAATTAATTGTGACTATTTTGCAAAATAATTAAACCATTCTTCATTATTGTGCGGCGTTGACGCTTTATCTACGTGTGCTTATTATCAAGTGTTCTAATTTTCAAAACTGTCTATCTAAAATCTACTGTAAATCTGCGCCATAAGCAATATTCTATTATGATTTAAAAAGAACATCATATCTTAAGCTTGACACTTTATTTTGCTTATGGCACGGATTATACAAAGTACTCTAAGTCTTATAGCCCTAGATATAAGCTCTATATTCAAATACTCACAGTGTACGGTGACAGTGCTCTTGGAAGAGACGCTGCCGAATTCATTCTCAGCCTTCACTTCGTACTCGCCGCCGTCTTCTTCCTTCACGAGGGTCACAGTCAGGTGGTAGTTTTCTAACCTATTATATGAATTAGCGTCAGTATTATTATCAACAGCCTTAATTATTATCAACTGATCCGTTTCTTTGTCTTTGTGAGCATCACAATCTATAATTGTTAGTGAATTGACACCAAAATACATAATTTTATCAATTTTATAGCCAAAATAAATATAAAAAATTGAGTTCACTATTTGTCATCTACGAAGTACCTAGATACCTTTGAGTATATCTATCATTCTTGATCCTAGATCCAAACAGATATCTTTGGCATCCTTGATCTTTTAAATCTTGGGCTTCGATCCCAAAGACCTTAAAATGAGTCACAATATCGAATGTCCCCAGGCCAAAAACTCACCTCTGAGTATCTCTTTCGATCTTAATCCTGGCGTCTGTGGAGACTTCTTTGCCGTCCTTGAACCATTTGACCTTGGGCTCGGGGCAGCCCTCCACTTCCACGTCCAGCTTGAGCGTCTTCCCGGCGTCTACTGTCATGTCTACCAGACTCTTGGTGATGCGCGGTTGCCCTGATAGATGGACAATCATTTATTCATTGTGTTTTGATGGCATAATAATAGCAACGGATCCAACGCAAAAACATATCAGTTGTTCCGTTTATTTGTAAAGTTATGTTTGCTTTTCAAAAACCCCTCGTATTGCCATAAAAACAAGGTTGAACTTACTATTCACAGTGATTGTGGCTCTACAGAGATAGGGTTTTCAAAAAATTTGCAAGTGGAGTCCAGCAGGGCTATTTTAAACCACTCGGAATCGTCACTCTTGCTCTTGTTTTGTTTGCTTATAAACAAAAAAACAAAGAAACTGATCTTCCCTATTGAAACGTTTCCGAATGTTGTAGAACGGCCCTCTAAGTATTGTTTAAAATGATCCGTAAGTCCAACTTACTATTAACAGTGAAGGTGGCCTGGCAGGAGTCGGATCCGAGGTCGTTAGAGACCTTGCAAGTGTACTGCCCCGCGAGTTCAGCGGATACCTCTTTGAGGATGATCTTGTGAGTGTTGCCAGAATCCACGCGAGTGAACACTGACTTCTTCTCCGTTATTTCCACGTCGCCAAGGAACCTGGAGAAATAAAGTGATGGAGAAATAAAACGGGATATATTTGAGTAAACGAGTAGTACAGCTTGGTTTCTACCGTTTTTTGTGTAATCCTAGTTACAAAATAATCTAAAAGTGAAGCACAAATGTGGTGCGAACCGTACTTGGAAAGGCGTAGGCGACAAACAATAAATATGTAACTGTGGCACTTCACATGGCTATTTATTGATATTATTTATTTATTTAACACTTTATTGTACAAAAGGTGGGCCTGGAAGGGGGCAGGACTTACAACACAAGTCGACATGACTTAGTGTAGGTTCTGTCATATAAATTATAAAATGTATAAGCCATTACCATTTAAGAAAACTGTTATACTGTGTATTATAATATAAGTGTGCTTAAATGAAATAAATAATTATCTTATCTTATCTTATCTTATCTAATGCAGTGAGCATTTTCTACCTGCCAACCTTAAAGGTAGATAATGATGTTGGCGTGCTATTATAAAAATAATCATTTACCTACTTCAAAAATAAAAGCAAAATTTCGAAAAAAAAAAACTTTAAATGGATTATTACACCTAACACAAACATATACCTGCAAATGCATTTAATAGTAATAATATTGGATGAAAGTGTATTATAATAATATAAATAATATTGGAAGTTTCTTAAGACGTACCACTTGACAGCCGGCTGCGGGTACGCCTCCACATCGACGGTGAACTCGACGTTGGTGTCACCGGCGCCGGCCGCCTTGTCTTGCAGCCGCTGCGTGAACACGGGCCCGCAGCGCACGTTCAGCAGGCACGAGTCCGACACGCTGCCGTGGATGTTGCCGATCTGAGGAGCCGATACAGAGCTAATGTACAGAATGGCAGAGCTACTACCAACTGAGCTGTGAAGGAATCAAGTATAAAAGAATCAAGGAATAAAGTACTGAAATCTCTCGCTTCGCTCGCTCGGCCACTGACCTCACAGGAGTACTCCCCGGCGTCCGTGCGCGCCGCGGAAGTGATGACGAGTGAGTGCGCCGAGCCCGAGGACGAGATCTTGAACGAGGACGACTCGGTGATCTCTGTCTTGTTCTTGAACCTTTGGACAATTTGAACATCAAAAGTTTGCATAGGTACGAATACTAGTAAAGCAAACTTTTTAGTAGGAAAACTTATTTGATTGCAACAACGTGATTGCATACAACTTGATTAATTGCGATTTTTCAAAAATGAGTACAGTGCTTTTTATCTTTAAAAATTTTGAAATCTGCGAGCGAGATTAACGGTTATCATCGCCTTAAGCGACTAACTTGCGGCATTTCTTGCGGATTTTCTTAAAATTATTTTATATAACAGTATCTAGAAAAATAATATGCCGTCAAACATTTTCTTGGCCAAATTATAGTCACAGGATATTAAACGTAAAACAGTATGAGCGTACTTACCATTTGATGGAGGGTGCCGGGTCGGATTCGGTCTCCACCTTGAAAGTGACGACGTCCTTCTCGTCGCACACTCTGCTGGCTCCCATGGACTTGGTGACGCGCGGCGGTGACGTCACCTGCCACTGCCAGAAGTCGGAGCATTGGCTCACTTCGTTCCTGCAAATGACAAACAAAAGTCTCACTGGGATGCAGGTGAACCAACTGTAAGTCAATTCTGTTCTCCCAAAATTCACCCGAGTGACCGCGGTCAGTAGTGAGTTCACCCATCACTAGCATCACTCGCGTGAGTATTTTAATTTGCAGTGGAAACACCACCGTGAGTGTTTGAAGTGATCGCGGATCCACTAGGTGTGACTTGATGAAACACTCTTGATTTTAATGTTAAGAGAATTAAAAGACCTGTGAGTTTTTTTATAAACATTTGAAAATTTATTACATGCGTACAAATAAATGTATTGGAGGTATGTAACGTAAGACTTGTTTTTTATTTGAACAAACAAAATTACAGACTAAAAACGTTTGAAAATACCAATCTGGTTACCAAAACAGAAAAAAAACCTAAGTAAATAGTAAAAACAACTTTTTTTATGCCATAGCGTTTAAACCTGACAGAAAAGTGGTCACCGTCGCCAATAGACACCTGAAACACCTGAGGCGATGTTGATACGTTGCCTTGTAATCTGTTTTGTGAATAAATTAATAAATAAAGGAGGGAGTTAGTTCTTTATTTTCCGTTTCTTAGCGTTTCTTAGCTTTACTTACTTGGCTACGACCGAGTAAGACCCAGTGTCAGTGATCCTGGCTTCTTTGATGATGACCTTGTAGATGTACTCAGTTTCCTTGACGATCTGAATGCGCTCCGAGCTCTTGATCTCAACGCCGTCCTTGTAGAAGGATACTTCGGGCGATGGTGTGCCTTCTACCTCTATCGTCACTGTGTGGCTGCTACCGGCCTGGTGAAACAAGACAGGTTAGGTTGGATTCATCTATACAATTGAAAATTAATGAAAAAAACTAAAAATACTTTAATGTTCTTACACCAAACTGAACAAAAAATACATACATAATATCTTTTGGGACATAAAATCTTTGTGATTCCCATAAGTGTTGGTAACCACTATAAAACCTATAAATAAATAAGAAAAACAACGCTACTCACCATGCAAGTCTGGTTCTGGACCTTCTTGATGTTGGGCGGCTGCTTGACAACCAGCTTCACGGTGGTGGTATCCTCGCCGAGGTCGTTGGACGCGGTCACGTGGTACTCGCCCGCGTCCGCTGCGCTCACGTTCTTTATCACGAGGGACATGCTTTCCTCGTCCTCGTATAGGAACCTAAGTCAGAAGGTATTTATTCAGTTTATCCATAAGGATCACTTCGAAACGTCTTAAAACTCGAATCTAGGTCCTTGCTGTCCATGGTAAGAATAGTCAGAAAAAAGGTAGTTTTCTTAAGCCTCGGATCAAAAAATAAAATTATAATTATTACTTATGTATTTTTTATAAATATAAACGAATAAAAAAAGTTAAATGTTTGCAGTAAGACCACCGATCAATGCTCTTACTTATAGAAATAATCTATAATTTATAACTAAGTAGTCTCTCTCTGTTGTCGTGTCACTAGTTTCTTTCGAAACAGTGTGGTGAAAGGATTTTAAGTGCGCCTCAGAAGGCTCCTTTCGAACACTTGACTCATGTATAGAACTTTTTTTTTTAGGTTCTACGACATGCCGGTTTCCTCACGATGTTTTCCTTCGCCGTTTGAGAGTACTGGCATTGTGCACATACATTTTTGAACAGAAAAACTCATTGGTGCACGATCTAAGTAGTGAGCTGGTACGACTACTACAAGTCAACTCTGTAGTGACGTCACTAGGTGGCTATACTCACTTGTGCCTGGCGTCGGGTTCAATGAGCTTCCCGTCGTGTTTGAACACGATGGAAGGCTTGGGGAAGCCCTTGCACTGCAGCTCCAGCATGGCGGAGGCTCCGGCGGACACGATGGCCTCGCGGTGCTCGATCACTAGCGTGGGCTTTTCGGGCTCGCGGTGAAGCTCGTTGATCGCTCCTAGTACACAAGTTAGCTACAGGTTGAATAGCGATCATAAAACCTGCTACCTATCCGTGTACTTCTTCTTTTTTTATATAGCTTGCTGATGCTTGTTCCAAGCAGATGGCACACCTAGTTTTAAGTGGTAAGTGTGGTAACCATCACCAAAGCAATGCCTCGTAAGTCACGCACTATAGGAACGTGCCCACAGATGCACTGCCCTGCGTTCATCAACTAATTGAAGCATACAGATGTTAAGCCTCATGTGCCTCTAATCGGTTCGATCTCTCTAGCGATCGGACTAACCCACTGTAATATAGTTTTTTTTACACTATACCTACTAGTAGGTGGTATGTGGTTACCGTACCGTGGAGTGGCGTCGTCGTATGGTAAAGTCAACGTTAAGCTTCAAGAGAGTCCAAGGCCCATCTTGGAACCTTGAAGTTCCAGATATACGAGAAATTCTGCCTCGATGTGTTTATTATTTTTGGTGTAATATTATTTTTGTTTATGTCTAGAGATGAAAATGCTTCTCGTGGTCACCAAAAGGTGCGTGGTGCGGTGGTAGCACGTTGCTAATTAGTTGTTTGTCTAAAAAGTTGTGAAGAATGCGTAAATGCATTCCATTTTCAAGAAGATCAAAGTGCCAAGAAATGGCACCGATGGATGTTGATGTAACCTTCAGCTTCATTTTAGATAACCTAGACGACCGTCCAAAAATCTTAATGTGAATTCTGATTAGGTATTTCGGTCACCCTAATAAAATAACCTTTTAGTGCAAAATAGTACTATTTATCGGAACAGAAATGGCAAGGTCTAAGCCTACTTCAGAAATCTAAATATCTCTCTAACTCTTTTTGCTAATTTACCCAAGCTGAACTCTTCGTGTTTATCGTTTATTGTTTTATTTTGTTGCCTTTTCTCTTGTATTTTTGTCTTAGTGTTCTCCCTGAAATAACAATACTATCCAGCAGGAAGAAATGTGAAAAGGAAATCATGACTTACCCTGCACAGTAAGCTCAGCCGAGCACGAGATATTCCCCGTGCTAGTCTTGGCCACACAGGTGTACAAGCCAGCGTCCTCCGGCTTCACGTGCTGGAACACGAGCGCTAAGGAGTCCTCATCATCTCCGAGGAGCACCTTGAACCGCTCTTCAGGGTCGAAAGCCTGCCCGTCGCGTTTCCACGAGAACGTTGGCTTCTCTCCTTTGGCCAGGAGTCCTTCACCGCCGGGAGGCAGCTCGAAGAAAATGTTTTTGTCATCTGGAGAATAACATCGGTCTAAGTAGTCAAAGTCAATAAAGTAACGGCTTACGGCTTGGTTCCCACCGTTCTTTATTATGATCCTTGTATGTAGTGCTGCAGCAGTCTCTCTTCTAAATATAGAATAGAATAGAATAGAATAGAATAGAAAATATTTATTTTACGACACAAAATACAATGATAAAATTAAAAACAAAAAGATACACAAGAAGGCATATTAAAAAACATTATAAATATAGTGTCGTAAAAAAGGCTTCCACTCAATATGATGATTGATGGTCTATCCGATACACTACCTATAGAATCATGGTACAACATTTGGTATGGGTATACGGGTCAAGTCGTTCCTATGACACTACATAGTTTAATAAGAGAAGTTTTGTAGAAAGGTACGAGACTATAACTACAAGAGGGCCAAAACAGCAATTTTGCATAATTAACAAAACAAAAATTCAAATGATAAAGATCCATATCTGTTGTTTACGACATAGTTATTGGATATCATTATCATCTTCATAAAATATCATCAAAGCGATTCTCATAACTATTTTATGGGCATTTAAATATAAAATCAATGTCGCGTAGTGTAACCTAATTGTGCAATAAACAAGTCTAAATCCAGGAGAGTTATAAATAGCGCGACAACTACTCGCGAGTCCCGTAAACAAACGCTGGAGGATGTCCAAACACATTTGTACAAATAACGTTTCGGTTACATATTGAAACAACACATAAATCACACTTCGAGTTATGAACATATTCTTGGATTTTTAGCTTTATTTTTAAATGTTTTATATCTTAATCAGTCTGAAACTGTTTGATACTGCAGTACATAGACCTGTGAACATTTCGGGGTTTCGTCGTAATTCATTGTAATCAAGCTTGGCAGGCGGATTTTGTGAGCGTAGTATTAAAAACTCAGTAGTAGTAGTAGTTTTCTGTTCAAAAATTTATGTGCACAATGCCAGTACTCTCAAACGGTGAAGGAAAACATCGTGAGGAAACCGGCATGTCGTAGAACCTAAAAAGTTCTATAGCATGTGTCGAGTGCTCGAAAGGAGCCTCTTGAGGGGCACTTAAAATCCTTTCATCACACTGTTTCGAAAGAAACTAGTGACACGACAAGAGAAGAGCTGCTGCAGTAGGTACGTAGACCAGTAACCATTTCAGGGTTTCGTCGAAATTCATTGTAATCAAGCTTGGCAGGCGGATTGATGAGCGTAGCATTAAAAACTCAGAAGATTTTGCTACCCATCCACTAATGCTGTACCCTAGATATAACATAGATACATATACCATAATATGTACCCGTTTTCTGAACAATAAACAAACAAAAATTACAAAGTGCGTTACAAAAGGGACATGATAGAGAAGAGGCACTCAACACCGAATGCTACCACCTATTTAAATTAATATGGTTAAAAGTCTAGAAGTGTAGAGATCGCTATTTAGCAATAAGACCGCCCATTGTACTTTTTAGTTTTAAGTCTGTTTTTTTTGTTATATCCATAGGTTGGGTGCATTATAGTATTTTCTATCTAAGTCAAAGTCAAAGTCAAAATGTATTTATTCACTAAGGATCACTTTGAAACGTCTTAAAGCTAGGTGACTCTAGGTGCCAGTTCCACGCGACCAAAGCCTAGAAGAACAGGCAACAAACTTACGGCTTGGTTCCTACCGTTCTTCTATCTAATGTAGGTACTCACCAACAACTGTGACCTTGGCCTCAGTGGTGACCTCGCCGTAGATGTTGATAGCCTTGCAGGAGTAGTCTCCCGCATCAGCGGGGGTCACGTCAGGGATCACGAGCTCATAGCAGCCCTTGTCGGCGCGGGTGCGGATTATGGAAATCCTGTCCGATTCGGAAGTGTAGACGATCTCTTTTCCATCACGGTAGCTGTCAAAAATTGTTACATTGATGACTTCTTACTTGGTCAGATACAGCTAGTGGAGTCGAGAGTAGTCAAGAGCACTGGTGGTCTAGTTGTAGCAGCTCCACCTTCCGATCCTAAGGTCGTGGGTTTAAAACTGTTCACAGTACATGTACACAGTGCCAGTACTCTCAAACGGTGAAGGAAACCAACATGAGGAAACCGGCATGTCGTAGAACCTAAGAAGTTCTGAAACATGGTGTCAAGTGCTCAAAAGGATCCTTCGAGGCGCTCCTAAAATCCTTACATTACACTGTTTCGAAAGAACTAGTGACACGACAACAATAAGAAGCTAGTGTAATGAGTATTTGTAGCAGATTTGCAATATTCTACGTCTAGGTAAGCTTCATTTAGAACGGTGGTATAGGTGTCGATTCTTTTTTGCACATTATCCTCACATATCCTACGTCGACTTAATTTGCAGCAAATGTTGCAGTGTTTTTAAAATTGAGTAAGTGAGCTCGTATAAGCTAGTGGCCAACTCTGGTGGCGGAGTGAAACAACAGGGACGACTATAATTTAGCTCTAAAATTTTATTACACGCTACAGCGATAATCGACACCAATGTAGCTATTTTTTATTGGTCGTTAATTCCTCATTACCTTCAACATGCAAGAATGTAAGATTACGAGTTTGCTGTACGGAGAAACCTTTTGTAATTTAAAAGCTTTTATACTCAGCGTAAAAATAATTAACCTTTACCAAAATGTTACTTACAACGTGACATCAGGGTTAGGATCACCTTTGACCCTGATCATGAAGCGAAGGTAGGTGTTTTCCATAATCTCCGTGTCCTTGAGGGCCACCAAGAAGTATGGAGCATTCAGATCGTTACGCTTCTTCCTTTCTTCGGGAGTCACTATAACACCGACAGCAATGTGAGACTTTTCATCTAAAGGATCTTATTCTCATCTCTTTAAGGTTCACTTTATTTTGTCATCAGTCATTATTCTTAAAGAGTTTTTCTATCTTTACACAATTTTCTAGAACACTTTAGTTAAACCATAAAGTAGATGAGAATGAGATTGGAATGAAGAGAGTACATGCAACCAACTTTACGTTACACCAGAATTTGTTCGTCAGTGCAAAATACAGGAAAATTATAATTAGATAGTTTCACTGATAGAACCAAACTACGTGTTACAGCTTTACAATGTCTTAATCGGTGATATCGCGATGAATCATGCGTCAAGGTAGTGATAATACATTAAAATATTACTAAATTAAACCTAAAACAAGAAAAATCTTAGGAACTAATAAAGGAAACATTGCCAGATTTGTAGGAAACTTAGTTGCAAAGAACAGACGTTAATAGTAACTGTTAATTCTTGGTTTAGAAATTACGAAATAATATCTGTATGAGTGATTTTTTTTGAAAATAAACGACATCCGGGACAAAAATAGATAGGCTATTTATGTTCCTGAAAACATGACCGTGACAAGTTTCTTCAAATAAAACAAGATTTCCCAATAGCTTTGAAAAGTAAAAAGAATAGAACTCACGCTCAAAAACAACCAACTGAGCCGTGCAATGGGCATTTCCTTTCACATTTTCAGCGACTGCAGTGTACACTCCAGTGTCATCCTCGCGGCAATGCATCAGCTGGAGCTGATGGTCACTCTCGGTTCCAGAGATGGAACAACGATCCATAAGGCGGTCCGTCAGTGGCTTGTTGTCTTTAAGCCATGTGACCTTGACGGCTTCGGAGGAATCCTTCAGCTTGCATTGGAAGATAGCGTTTTCACCAGCTGAGGAGTCAAACATTGGTTACGAGAGCTCGTACGGGTGTGTATCTGAATGATTAGTTCTTTGCTAAATCTTGAAATGATAATTTTGTAGTGTGCCAATTGCAATATCAAATTGGATCGAAATTCCCCTGACTTTGCTAATCTTAGTTCAAGGTTCTATGTACCGTACGAGCCCTTAATACATAATACTGCAGTGGGAACACAAGCGTTAGATTAATGTATTGTGTAAATTAGTTTCTAAAAGCGTATGTACAAGCTCTATTGGTGTGTCTAGTTCTATGGTACTTCTACATCTACCTGTTTGAGTACTTACGCTCGATGGTAGCTCCTTCAAGGGTAGTAGTGAAAATTGGTCTTCCGTCGTTAGACGCGGACTTGGAGATGGATTTTATCTCTCCAGTGCTGATGGATCCATTGGCGATGGCAGTTTTGGACGTAGCACTCTCGTAGGTCGACCCAGTCTTGGAGCTGGCATAGCTGCTTTGTGTGATAGACGCGCCCTCGACCTTGCTGCCTTCAAGGGATGTTTCGGTGCTGATCTTAGACGAGCGTCTTTCGCTGTCGTTTGAACCTCTTCCGTACTTGGAAGCGATGCTGTCAATTTTGCTTGCAGATGTAGAGTCATATTCAGCACTGTAAGCCGACTCGGTCTTGCTCTGCTTGGCATCAATACCGTACTTAGCAGCAATGCTATCGAGCTTGCTGGTAGTATCAGATTCGATGGCGTAGCCAGTGCCTTCAGTTTTGCTTTCGTAGCTTGATTCTATTCCATATTTAGATCCACCTTCGATTTTGGAGCTGGAGCTGTATTTGGACTCATAGCGAGAAGAGGCGGTCCCTTCGATAGAGCCTCCGGTTTCGTACCGTCCGCTCTCGATGCGCGATCCGCTCTCTCTGCGAGAGGAGTAAGACGACAGACCGGTGCTGTCCTGCGTGGATGATGATTCGTAGCGACCGCCGCTTGAAAGCTTACGGCTGCTACTAGAGTACTCTACGAAGAAAATATTGAATATTGTAACCAAGACAAAAACTATACGCGAACTATAGTTTAGAAAACTGGCTTATTATGCATTTTTAGATTTCTATCATGCTTTTATTATTTTGAAAGATCCTTGGTTCACATAATGCTCACGATTTCATTCTAAAATTCTTAAGAATTCTTTAGAACTTTGTCGCTAAGTTTTACGATAGAAAGCTATAAATAAAATTTAAAAAAAAATTACCTCCAGATAACCGCGAACTGCGGTTATACCTCGACATCTCTTCGGCTTCTTCCGCGGTTACAGTTTGACTGCTGTCTACCACTTGCTCGGAAACCTGAGCTCCACTGCGTTCTTCTTTTACGCGTTCCGCTGCTTTTTCTTCGACTTTAGCCGATATTGCGGCACTCGATGTTGTACTTTCAACAGTTGAAGTTTTAGCAGCTTTAACTGTTTCTCCACTAAGTGACTGTGATGTCACAGATTGACTTTCAACTTTAGAGCTAAGTGACACAGATGATTTAGTTGCTAAATCAGCTGTGACTTCTGAACTCTTTATACTAGCTGCGCTCGACTCATGAGCTTCCGATATTGATGATATCTCAACAACTTCAGATTTTGAAACTTTGCTGGCAGCGCCAGCTTCTAAGGAAGCTTTTCTCTTAGCCTTAAGTTGTTGGAGAGATTCTTCGCGAGTCAAGACTTCTTCTACTTCTTCGACTCGAGAACGTTTTTCTTTGACTTCTTCTTGCACTTCAATCTGAGTTACTTCTGTATGCTCTCTCTTTTCAGCTTTCTCTTGAGTGATGACTGCTTTATCTGACTGAGATTCAGCAGCCGCTTTCTTTGCAGGTACTTGTTGTTCAGACTCAGCTTCGGCTTTCCGTTTTTGCTCAGTGACTTTTTCTTTAGGCACAACGGCCTTTTCCTTAGGCTCAGTAGCCTTTTCTTTGGGCTCAGCAGCCTCTTTAGGTTCAGTGGCTTGTTCTTCTATTTCAGCTTCAACTTGAAGATCATCAGCTGCGTGCTCCGCTAAAGCAACTATAAAAAGGAACGTTATATTAATTTGTACAATGATTCTACTTGATCTCTTCATTTATATATCCTACATCCGTAGATCGTACTTACCAACGTCACTGACGTATTTCCTGATTTCTGTTACCCAGGTGGTCTTGACTACCTCCTTGTGGGCAGCCAAAGTTATCACAGACGATGTGTTTTTCAAATGGAGCTCAAATTTGAGTGGTTCGCCTGTATCATTGATTTCAACTTCAGGAAGCTGAAAAATATATGGAGTGACAAATACAGCTAAATTAATCAATTGATGTTTAAAGCTTTTAGAAACAAATATATTGCTATTGATGTACAGGTGCACCCGAACTGACTCATTATTGATAAGATGCAATAAAACAAATCAAATCATAGTCCATTAAAGATATATCATCCAACGTATTAAGAAGCAATTTGTTAAATGAGTACTGCACATCCTATTACAAAACAAATCAGTAACCAAGAGGCGCTTGGAGTATATCCAAAAACAAATAGATGGTTTTTTGAATTGGTCTATTTTCGGCTCAAGAAATTCATGACGCGTTAGTTAATGGAGAAAAGCGTGGGAGAGGTTTCCGGAAACTATTACGTAAAGATGCAATGACGTAAAGTTGTACCACTTACCTACTCGGACTTCTAATCTAAAAAACTAGACCAATTTTATTCCGTTTCTATGACACAGTAAAAAAGAGACAGCAACGGACTTATCAGTCAGTGTGGATAATGGAGCGCTCAGCGATTAGTATGAATAATAATGAAAACTTATAGGATTTTACAACTATTTTGAATGAATGAATACTAGGTGAATCACCTTGCAGAAACAATATGAGTTTTAAGATTATTACCAAAAGCGTCTTTGAATCCTCTTAGAATAAAACATACTTACTTTGATAATATCCTTCAGAATAAAGACACTCCGATCGTCGGAAACTCGCTTGACCTTGCTGACTAAGATCCTGGCTTTGAAGAGGAATAGGTATCTCTCTCTAGCCTTGCCTTCAACGTCAGTGACCGTGAACCAGTCGTGGGTGAGGAGTCTCCCAAGCTTGTGGATATTCCCGCGGAAGCCTTCGATGGACGATATGAACTTGTTGTCGGTATCACGATTTGGCACGCCGAGGAAGAGTTCTAAGGCCTTTTGGATGTCGGTGCAATCTTCGTTTAGACGATTTGAGTATTTTACTAGTTCCTACAGAAAATTGTTATAGTTATAAATCGTATTTCAAAATGATAATAAAATGTAGAGATGCATATATGACAAGTAGAGATAAAACTGGTAAAGAAGGATTACATACCTTCAGGAGAAGTTGGTAGTCGTTGATCCTCTGTATTGGAAGTTTCAGATGCTCTGTTATGCCTTTGTCGTCACCGAGTTTATCTGCTAAGGCCTGAAATATTTTGCTCATGACAATTTCATACTGAATTGGAAATCAATTTGACATACATATAGTCATCAAACGTAATGGACTTTTAATACATGACTTTAATACTACATTCAAAAGCGTTACGGGTTTTTATTGACATAACCCATTAATACAATTTTGTAGCTACACTTCTTTAACAGGTCATAAAATCGATGACAAAATCACCAATTTCTCAGGAACTTTTGTTTGTTTTTCGAATGTCTATTGGAAGTCTGAAAACAAAAATATTTTTTTTGGTTTGATTTCAATATAATGTAAAGCTTAAACAATTTCAATTTAGCTTCCAGTCGATCTTATTGCAATATACTACATTCAGATATGGAATCAATTAGAATTGTCTGGCAGCTAGTACATGCTAGGTGACGCTAGTATGTATCGTACCCGACACTAATTGCTAACCCCTGGCAGAATACCAACGCTGATTCGATGGAATATTGACGTGATTAAAATCGAGGGAGATAGCTTGTGGAATTTCGTGTTGTATCAAGAGAAATGGTTTGTATGGAATTGGTACCTAAGGCATAGATTTTGTGCTAGGTACTAGTAACGTCACTTAGAATAGAATAAATGTTTATTTAGCATAGTACAATAACACAAGCCTTATGGCGAATGGACACCCCGATACTAGCGCCACTACATATTTTATTTAATCATTACGATAAACAAATGAATTATCAAAAATTCGGACCGCGCGTAGACGATACCTAATACAAGCTTTTTTTTAATATATCTGTAATAGTTTTGTTTTGTGTTACTCAGTCAGATACCTTGTAGTGAGAGCTTGGTGGCCACCAATAGGAACTAAACTCTTGAAACAAGTGCCTGCCTAAATAATACAATCCAAAACTATTACAGATACATTAAAAAAAAGCTTGTGATAGGTATCGTGTACGCGCGGTCCGATTTTTTGATAATTCCTTTGTATAACGTAATGATAAAATAAAATATGTAGTGGCGCTAGTATCGGGGTGTCCATTCACCTTAAAAAAGTTAATAGGCTAGGTAAAATTATGGATCAAATTTTGAACGGCTCAAGGGACAACAGTAATAGGTACCTATACTAAAAAGGTTTTCAGCTCAGCATAAATGTTGGGTGGTGTTACCACTCAATGCCTTGGACCTACATATTAAGAACTAGAGGCCTATACTAAAAGCTACACATAAGAACCGAACCCAAGTAAGATACTTATCCAGTATAAATTCGTGTAGTAAGTGTGTAAGCGTACAAGCTTCTTCATATTCGTATGACAACATGATGAGCGCTTTCAATAGAGATACAGCAAAATAATAGCAAATTAAACGATTAATTTGATTTGGTACAAAATTCGCGAAATTCATAAAGTGTGTATACTGGCACATCCATAAATTGCAGATGGAATCGCGTGAAACCGATTTAGACCACCTTGACACATTAAAGTTGAAAGCTTCGGTTTGCTCTGCTAAACAGTGAGGAGAAGAAGCGTAATAAATATTTACTGCCAAGGAAATAGCTCTAATTTCGAGTGAATGGTACGGTGAAACAATGTACATGACGTCAGTTGTGCAAGTGAACAAGGTTACATAAAGCTCAAGGGATGTAGAGCTAGTGGATTTGAACGAATACTCAAATTAAGGTTTGGGTGGAGAAGCAAACAGAGCAGAAGTATTTTTATGAGCTATTTTATTTAAGTTGGCGCATGTTTACATAAATAAAATAGTATAGCAATTGAATAAAAACATAACTATACCTCCTTGGACAACAGGTGGACATGAGCAGTTTATGATATTTTTCATTACTCATACTCTGAAAGTAGGTCTGAAGATGCCTGAGGAGCGGGTTGAAAGTAATACTTCCAGCCCTAGGGAGAATTGTTTTCGACTGACAGCTGTCAAATTATTAAAAAAAAAATAGTTAAGGATATTTTTACATTTCCTAGGAAAATAAACCTCTTTGGTTTACGAATGTCAACAGTATGACCGACATTCGTAAACTAAAGAGGTACTTATTCAGCTAAGTTAGTGAAAACTGTAGTGGATCTTTAATAGGTTTTATAATTATAACCCTGTATTCTCTTACCAAAATTATATAATTTCTTTCTTTTAAAAAAACATGCAATTTAACTTTTTTCGTAAATATAATATAAGTAGCTACCTAACAATAACATCAATGACATCGAACATAAAAACTCTTTGATTAGAATGCAGCATGGGTTTTAACCTTTTTCAATCGAACATAATAACTCTTTGGTTAGAATGCAGTATGGATTGTAGCTACTACAATTCACTCATTTTTTCTTGAGCAAATTCATGTTAATTATTTTTACTTTCCTTGTTTTCGTAATGAAAAGCACAGTGTTTACCTCGGGTTAAAGACTTATTTAGTCCCTCGAACTATTGGCGCCCTCGCTAGCTCGGGCGCCAAACCCCTTCTCGGGACTAAATAAGTTACTTTCACCCCTAGGATAACAATGTACTATTATATCGAATAGACTTAGTTGCATGAAAGTGTCGCATAGATTCACTTAGTTTACAAGACTTACAAAATCACAAAGATCGATTTAGTAAATAAATGCACTTTGAGTTTGAAAAGCTGCAGGAACCGCGTGGAGGCTGATATAGGAATAGTTTTGATGATAGTGCCAATTTTTACTGTACTACCTGCCAGTAGGTATCTATGATAACATTCGAGACTGAAAAGTGATAAGAAAGCGAATCACACTGTTTTGGCTAAGCATTTCCTTGAAGAGCTTACGAACACCAAAAAAGCCTCTGCTCAAAACACCAAACCACAATTAAAAAAACGTCACTAAGTACAATTCGAAAGATCTTCCATAGCAACAATATTGTGTTGTTGTAGACATAGACATTTTTTCAGAACATGAACATTGTTCGTGTCATGTAATTATCTAGTAAGCTATAAATTTGTTGACTAATGTACAGCTGTGACAGAAAATGAACAGAATGTTATTACTTTCTCGAAACTTATGCGAACATTGAGTTTCGTAGACGCATTTCTGAGGCGGTTTCGGCTTAAAATTATGGCGTTACGGGACAGCTGTTAAACTGATAAAATAGAAGTTTACATTCTACATTGAATTCGAGGGAGATTCCAGAATATTTGGAATATGACGTAATACTCGATTGCATTAGGTGTAGCAATACTTGTTTACGTCGTGGTTGAGTTCAAACAGGTAGGTAAACAAACACGCATGTGAGTACGACAAAACTTTGAAAGAAAAAAAAAACAATGGATCTGATGTACTAATGAACGGTCTTGGAGAAAATTGGGTTAGGTTTGGGTTAACATTGGATTTCTGGTAAATTAAGCTTTCTTAATCCACCAGAGCATGTGTTGTAATTGGGTCAAGGTCATCCGACCAAGCTCGAGCAACGGACCGCGCGTTCACGGACGCGGGTCCTCGCGCGGAATCAGCTGAAAAACATAACATATTGCGGAGCTCATCCACCCACGCGAACTAGAAATAAACCAGACGCGATGCTGGTAACACTACACCCGTAACATTGAAACGGGGGAAAAATCACAGTATTATCGCCGCCGCCGAACCGGTCTAATTATACCGGCGGTGGTAGAAGCTCGCCGTACCTGAGCGCGCAGTCGGCAATGCAATCACGAGAACACAATCACAGTCACACACTTCACTCGGACGAGTGGTCGAAGGTCGATGCGCTGGAGCGAGCGAGGTGGTCGCGGCCGCGGCTTCCGAGCGACTGGTGTGCGCCAGCGCTGCCCACTCCGCCGCTAAACATAGCACTCGGGCCCGCTTCTAGAGGATAGCGGCATTTCGCCGGTGACGCGGAGGGAAAGTCGGCCCAGGGTCGGAGCTGCACGTCAAGGCCGACAACAAACCTTGACGTATCCTTCAGACTGGCAACTGGTCAACTCAAGAGGGAGTCACTTTATGTCAAAGCAGCTCCATTTCCAAAAGCAATTATGACATGCTGGTTCGTTTTATCAAGTGTAGTGAAACGTGACCACTCAATTTGATCTAGAGGTATGTTTCAGCAGAGGCCCGTCAGACAATGTCGAAAAGGATGAAGATGAACGACCGGTTTAAGATGATGAATGAGAAATATGAGTGGCCTATATTACCGAATGCCAAAGACGAGTGTCAGTGTACCAAACTAAACAATCTTAGAGAATAACAACATCTTGGCACTGGAAGCATGCAGTTCTTTATTCTAAAGTCATCTTTAAACAGTACAAAAGGTATCTATAATGTATTGTAGGTATTTGTTGGCGTATTATTATTTCTGGAATTGAGTCAGTTGTAACGGGATGGGCGATGCGTAGGCTTGTTTATTCTCGAACCCACCCATCATCACAGTTGTTCGCTAAATAGTCATTGAAAGCATTTGGAAGTTTTAAAGAATTTTATATCGATGCTTTTCACAGCAATCGATGTAATTGAGTTTGAAAGAACAGCGAAAATCGATTGGTTAAAATCCTGATCTCAACAAAAAAAACTTAAGATGCCATATTGTTACAACGAGCTTTTAAGATTCTTCTTAATAAAGCATCGGTATTCTCAATGGTTTGAACCTTCAGCTACAATTTAATCTCATCGCAAGTGCACTTCTGGATACACGATAAGAGAGTAGTAGAGCTCTTAGTGTGTGGCTCGTCCGGGGAAGTACTACCACCACGCCTTTTTCTGCCGTCAAGCAGCGTTGCTGTGTTTTGGTTTGAAGAGTGTGGTTGCCGGTGTAATTACAGGCACATTAGGCTTAACATCTGTATGCCTAAAGTTGATGGACGCAGGGCAGTGCATCGTAGGGCACGTTCCTATCGTGCGTGACTTACGAGGCAATGCTTTGTTATAGGTGATGGTTACCAATTAACATCAGGTGGGCCATCTGCTTGTACTATCAGCTGGTTGTATAAAAAAAAACACATACTAGCTACCCCATGATTGGAATATTTTGGCGCGGTGACTACGCGGATTGGTGACCTCAGTATTGGTGTTTTTATGCTCAGATGCTGCTGCTCAAGCTCTGTGGAGCTGCTTTAGTCGCCTCTTACGACATCCAAGTTTAATGATAGGGAGATGGGTTCTACTCTATGTCGCGACCACCACAAACATAGCAGATGAAAAGACGAGCATGTATAAGGAATGTTTTAGGATCGTATGTAAGTGATTGTGGTGGTAGCAAGTCAATATCCGTGGTCTGTGTGTAAAAATCGTAATTGAGCATTGAATTTTATCAAACGATTGAAAACACAATTTTCCCTTCTGAAAAGCTTTGCTAAAGCTCGTTCTGCGCAGGCGCCGATGTAAGCAGTTAGGCAGCGCGCCAACAACTAGAATAGTTCACATGCCGCGTATGAGAGCTGTCAATTGCACTCATATCGGGGGCAACCGCCCCATTAGATATCTTGCTCAGGATTCTAATGTGATCGGTTGATGCTTTGGGGAAAACTGGCGTTACTAATACTTGCAGTATTGATTTTAGTTTATTTAAGACTGATAGATATTAACTACATATAGTTTATAAATATTGTTAAATAAAAAAGCTATCACAGCTCATTTGGCAGTAGCTCTGCCTTCTACGCCGTAGGCCGTGGGTTCGATCCCCACCGAGAACAAACATTTGTGTGATGAAAATAGATGTTTGTTCTCTGTCTGGGTGTTATTATATATTATAAGTATGTATTTACAAAACAAAATGTATATTATATGTATTATATCAGCTATCTGGTTCCCATATTACAAGTTTTGGCTTAGTTTGGGGCTAGATAGTGTTGTGTGGGAAGTCCACCAATATTTATATTTATTTAATCATCATCACCGCAGCCGTTGGAGCTTACTTTTTACTGATGGAACAAGCAGATGGCCCACCTGATGTTCAGTGGTAGCTATCACCAAAACAAAGCATTAACTCGCAAGTCTCAGTAACTACAACTTGATAATAATTACGATGATGAAGTGGAACAACGAAACCTAAAGAGTATAACTACTTTAACTAGGGTTAATGAGTTTTATTTAAAAAAAAAGCTTTTCTAATGATCATTCACGTGGTAGCCGACGCGTAGCGCCATCTACACAGTATGTACAATAACATTTCACTAGATACGATGTATTATTCATAAGGTTAATTTTAGAGAAAGCTCTGTTAAGAATATCCATGTAGTAAAGACTGAAGATGGCGCTACACGTCAACAAGTGTAGCGCCATCTACTGCCAGTATCTATCTACTACGCCAAATCCAGATTCAAACCCAATCACCTTTATTACAGATATCGCTTTTCATTGAAAAGTTCTGGCAAGAAACTTTACGCTAGATGTCGCCGGCCGAGGTGAAGATTTATTTGAGAACATCATACAACTCGGTTCTTGCCAAATGAACTAGATGGCGCTGTAATACTATAGGTAAGCTTTACACGGTAAGCTTCCTTCTTTAGAAAGCTTAATGTAAGTTTATATTCGCACTTCTTCTCATGGATGACATTTCAAATTATTAGCTGCGGCAGATGTTATAACTGCTCATATCCCTTTGTAAGACCAGGGCCTCGATCACGAATACGTTTTGACATTTGTGGCGTTAACGTATCGTACCGATGTCCAACTTATCTTATTATGTTGTTGTTAAGGATACGATACGTTTACGCCACTTAAGTCATATTCATTCGTGATTAAGCCTATGATGGACTATGATGACGATTTTCTAATCTAGAGTATTTTTGCACAACAAGTTTATGCTACTCTCACTTCTAGTCGCGATAATTTGTGACGTGTCTTCAGCTGGTTCTTCAACAATGGTTGTCTACTCGAGCGTACCCCGAAGTACCTCTGCACAATATGGTTATATTGCTCTCACTTCTCGTCGCGACAGTACGCCACGTGTCTCTGCAGCTAAGTACCAGATACCTCCTGCTATGTGACGCTTGTGCACTCGAGCGTACCTGGAAGTACTTCTGCACGACGGGCTCCTGCAGTAGCTGCTGCGCGCGCGGTTCGTCGCGACAGTACGCCACGTGCTTGTCGAACTCGCGCTCCATCCGCAGAAGCGCTCGACCCAACATCTTCGGCTCGCCGGCGTAGTACTTGATGCCTTCTAGGAGGACCCTGAAATCGTCACAACAGTTAGGGTACCCTGTGGCACCAAGGCTTAGTTGGTGGTTTCTATAGGCTTGGTCTCTAAACCTTGCCTAGATTTACGTAGTTTTTATTTTTAACTTTTATTTATACTTTTTACTACTTGGGACAAGCAGATGCCCCACCTGATGTTAAGTGGTGATGTTAACCATCACCTATAACAAAGCATTGCTTCAAAAGTCACGCACGAACGGAACTGCCCCACGATGCACTGCTTTGCGTCCATCAACTTGAGGCATACAGATGTTGAGCCTCATGAAATTTCTCTGGGAATTTAACCCTTCAAAACGAAACACAGCAACGCTGCTTGACGGGAAAAATAGGTAAGCCTTAAACATCGCATGTTTATGGCTTACCATGCGATTTTTCATAAATAAGCTCAGTGATTCTCCAAGAAAACCGAGACGTGAAAAATAGAATAAATGCAGGATGGATGAAATGGCGACAGGTCTCAGGAACAACATGTGATCCACGAATGCCCCTTAAACTTAAGGCGTAAATATACAAGACGATCATAAGACATGTCGTGCTGTATGGATCTGAGTGTTGGGCAATCAAAGGGACGGATGAGAGAAGAGTGCATGCAGCAGAAATGCGAATGTTGAGATGGATGTGCGGAGTGACAAGCATGGATAAAATAAGGAATGAGTATATTAGAGGAAGTTTGAAAGTAGCGCCTGTGACGGATAAGTTGAGGAGCAATAGGTGTATAGCGTGGTATGGGCATGTCATGAGGAGGGAAGAAAGTCATATTACGAGAAGAGTGTTAGACATGGATGTGGATGGTTTTAGAAAGAGAGGTAGGCCAAAGAAAAGATGGATGGACTGTGTGAAAGATGACATTAGTAAGAAAGGAGTGAGCACCGAGATTACGAATGATAGAGGAGAGTGGAAGAAGAAAACCTGTTGTGCCGACCCCACATAGCGTGGGATAAGGGCAGGAAGATGATGATGATTCTGTATCTTTCAAATGAAATGTGCGAGTGAGAGGTACATCAGCAGTTGTGATCGCCGTAAGGTTGAAACTCACGTGTTATGGAACTCGCAGATCTGCTTGAAGTTGGAGAAGAGCAGCTCTCGGTTGTCGAACACAGGCTTGGGCGTGGTGGCCTTGTCCATGGGCCGCATGTAGCGTGACACCACTTGCTGCATGTCCCGCCCGAACTCTTCTTCCGTTTCAACTAGCTCCCGCACTACGGCTCTGGAATAACAAGTAAACTAAGCTGAGGCAACTTGAAGCTAAAATGAAAGAGCAGGTTTGATTCCCGTGGCGGGATTTATTGTAAGTCCTTTGACGGAACAAACAGATGTGAAATGGATTGTCCGCGGCGGCTTAGTTATAGCGTAAATGAAAATCATTCAGTTGAAAAGGTAACTCAGAAATTTAAAATCTTCTGAACCAAAAAACACTTTGAACCTATAAAAACAACTTATTGACGTATTTTAGTTTTTATTCGTTCGCTAAATAACTTTTTTATACAACAATGTATAGATTTTTGAAACTATTATGATTATGAACATAATTTTCATTTAAAACGGGATATTTACCATCAGTCGATTTACTATCAGTTCGACCCGTGATCATGGTGCATACAAATGGCCCACCTGATGTTAAGTGGTAACCATCACCTATAACAAAGCATTACCTCGTAAGTCACGCACGATAGGAACGTGCCCTACGATGCACTCCCTGCGCCCATCAACTTCAAGATCTAATTTTCCTTCAGTTACATTTCCAAAGATTTATAGAATATGTCCATCATCTTACTGTTCCAAGTTTTACTCTAGCGATGACAAGGACGGAATTACGGACATCTTAATAAATGGCGGTTGATTCAGAGTTAGGGTAGGTACGTGATGGTGTTGCCAAGAAGAGTGGGAGACCCTAGTGGGTTAATATTGCGCAAACTGATGAATGATTTGTCCATAATTTATAAATTAATCTGTTTGTATCTATTTTACAGAAATCGAAATAACATCGTCTCGTGACTCACTGACCGTAGTACTATTTCGATAACAATCACCCAAGTGACCGCAAAATCAAATTTTCAATTTGGCATTCGCGTGCTTGTTTTGGCCAGAAAATGCCGACGTGAGTGAAGCGAAGCTCTTGATTGCTATATAATAATGTAGTAGATCCGAAGGAAGTCGTAGGTCCGGGAGGAGAGACCAAATCATCATTAATTCAATTTCAAATTAACAATAATTTTAAAGGTATTTATACTAAGCCGATATCCATAGTATACTTGCGGTTAAATAGTCTTGTAAGCGTAGTTAGTTAATTTTTTTGCCAGAAGCTGTATGTACCTTCGTTTTATCTACAACTTCTGAACCTCTCCCTCTCTTGTCGTGTCACTAGTTTTTTTCGAAACAGTGTGGTGAAAGGATTTTAAGTGCACCTCAAGAGGCTCCTTTCGAGCACTTGACACATGTTGTAGAACTTTTTAGGTTCTACGACATGCCGGTTTCCTCACGATGTTTTCCTTCACCGTTTGAGAGTACTGGCATTGTGTACATAAATTTTAAAACAGAAAAACTCATTGGCCGCTACCACTAGACCACCAGTGCTCTCAAAAAAATTTCTGAACCTTAAAACTACAACGTGTGACCATCAAAAATATTTTTCAATGTACCGCGAGCCAAGTGTAATTAAATTCAAGCTGAACAAAACATCTAGGTATATAGAGCGGCTAATTGGATAAAGTCACGCACGAACGGAACTGCCCCACGATGCATTGCTTTGCGTCTATCAACTTGAGGCATACAGATGTTAAGCCTCATGTGCCTGTAATTACAGTTCCGTTGAACAGACCTTGGCTCCATCATCAGACCCGGTCGTCATCACCATTTTGTGAGAACTGAGTATCTCCTTAATTTATTTCAAGAAAAAAAAATAAGAAAAAGCAAAGGAACTGGCCGACCAGTAGAAAAACCTTGATGTCAACGAAACTCTTAGAGATGGGAGCTCTTGGATCGCTGGTTATCTTAATTTAACTTTTATTTTTTTATCTCAAAAACCGAGCGTCCCAAAAAAAAAGTAAAAATTGTTTTGGGATGTCCAAACAAATCCCTTTCATATGACATGTAACTTGATTTTTTTATGTAACTTTTTTAATTTTTGCCCCCTTAAAAAACCCTATATCTCAAAAACCCTTCATCCGATTTTACTCATATACTTACCAGTAAATTTCTCAAGTACAAGCTATCGACATATCAAATTTCATGCAGATCGGATCAACGGTTCTAAAGTTATCGCCAGACAAACATACATACATACATACATACATACATAAAATGCCAAATCGCCCAAGTTGAAACTAAGATCTTCGTTCGCTTCGCTCACTCGATCAATAAAGAAATAAATATTGGTGGACCTTCCACACAACAAAGCTTGTAATATGGAAACTAGATAGCTGATATAATACTTATATAGTTTTCATTAGTTTTGGCTTGAAAGTACCGTCTTAATTTCCGGAAGAAGTCTTTCCATCACACTCGTAGGTAATTTGCAAATACCAGTCCGAAGTTGGCATTTATCACCGAGAAGGTGGCACCGCGGCAGTAACTGGCAGCTGGCATACAGCAGAGGTGGTAACGAGACAAGCGCCCGAGTAATTGGCGAGGAATGTAATTTATTATCTCGGTCGCATCCGCAACTTGCGGGAATTACAAGGGTTTGAATAATGATGCTAAATATGAAGCAATATAGAGGTTCTTTGTCCTAAGTCAATTTAGAACAAAGCACAGGTGACAAGCAAAAAGGTCTGCAAGCAAATAGCTGTAGTAATACTTTATTTCAGACCTAACATACATGTCTGAAATACGACTTCAAACATGAAGCTAGTGTTAGCCAGAAGATATAATGTTATGTTCGTATTGTTATAATTTTCTGGATATAATAAGGTATCAAAAAATTAGCTGCTGGGCCGGAATTATGCATTGAAACATTATCTGCAATAATTTTTTTCTTTGTATCTTTCTTAATTTGTGCCTTCAAAGCTCAGTTGGTAGTACGCTTTGTTAAAGGTGATGGTTACTTAACATTAGGTGGGCCACATGCTTCCACCAGCAAGTATTATAAAATAAAAATACAAATTACTGAGAATCTCAATCTTTATAGCCTTAATATCGTATCCATTATAGATTGTGTTATCATCATGCCTGGTGGAAACAAATTGCGCATCGGCGTCCATCAGTCTGAACGGGCCTGGTGGCGCACGTACTGCACTGTTTATATCTGGAGTGATGCATCATGTTTCACTTGGAACAGATACCAAACTTGTGTGCAGTTCAATAATTACAGGCCTTAGTAAAGCCACTTCTGAATGTGCCAAAACCTCTAACATAAATAAGAAAAAAATACAACATAGTAAATGTTTACTTAATATTAGAAATGAGCCCAATGAGCTCAAACACGCCCTAACTATTGAACCAATTGGGGTGAAACTTAGAACAAACATAATTCGTAGCCTGGATTGGCATATATGCTACTTTTTATGCCGAAATTACCGTGAACGGGGTTTAAAACATGAACAAACCCAATACAAGGAAAATGCCTGTATCACTTCTAATACTCAAGCGCAGCCGTTTTGGCAGCTAGTGTACCATAAGCATATAAAATAACAAAAATAAAATAGGGATCCGCTTTACGACAATTTCAAAGTGGGTCTTGTTGTTCAAATTATCATATTTACAAGATTTTTATAGTCTGTTATTCCGGCATACGTACATATGATTCACTAAGGTAGTAGCTCTTTAGAATATAACATAAGGGAATGTCACAAAATTAATGAGCTACAGTGACATTAACGCGACCGGTTGGCTCGTATTGAAAGGTATTTATTGAAGACATACTGCAGGATGCAGACCGCTGTAGATATTAGTCAGAGTGGTGTGAAGAGCAGAATTGCAATACATGGGCAGCGGGCCAAACTGAGACGTGTTGGCGAAAATCTTTCATATTTGAACAATCTTTTGTAATCACCTAGGAACATATAAATAGAATAAGATTAGGTGTTTTTTAAGTCAAAGTCAAATGGTATTTATTCAATAAAATCAAAAGGATCACTTTGAAACGTCTTAAAGCTAGGTGACTCTAGGTGCCAGTTCAGGCAACAAACTTACGGCTTGGTTCCTACCGTTTTTTTGTATGATCCTTGTTACAAGATATTATAATACGATATTGAAGCTCCAGTGTGGTGCCAATCGAATTTAGTGAGGCGTAGGCATAACAGAAAAAGATAAAGGTAATCAAATTTATAAAACAGCACGCAATTTAGGTGTCTCCGCCGGTCACTATTCAGTAAAAACAACCACTGCTCCAGTTTTTATCCAGCGATTTATTGAAGTAGAAAAATAGGCCATATAATTCGAAGAACCGACAACCATTGAGGAAAAAGTTCTCGAATGGTATACAATGTCTAACCATAGACTTCTTTGGTTTCTATTCATCAGGATGACGTGCCAGGAAGTACCACAATCAATTATAAAACCACGTCTGTTGATCAATCAAACTACCATCAATCTACCTGCCAGTCAATCCTAAATCAATACATCGAGTTAAAAGCACAGATAAAATCGGCACCCACGCAACGATTCTTAGAAATCGCATCATTTCGGAAACCCCAAAGACAAGGAAAGACATCAATCACGCGATTTGTCAAACAAAGAGACAAAGAGCTAATTATAAGAACAATAAACATGCGCAGACAAAATCCATATTGCGGAAAACAAAGACGCCTTACATAAGGTTGAAACTTGGATAAGATTCAGTATTTGAATCAAAGTCAAAGTCAAAGTCAAAGTCAAAATGTATTTATTCAATAAAATCACAAGGATCACTTTGAAACGTCTTAAAGCTAGGTGAGTCTAGGTGCCAGTTCCACGCGACCAAAGCCTAGAAGAACAGACAACAAACTTACGGCTTGGTTCCTACCGTTCTTTTGTATGATCCTTTTACAATGTAATAATATAATATATTATTGAAGTTTAGTGAGGCGTAGGCATACAGAAAAGGTAAACATAATCAAAGTTATAAGACAGCACACGCTACGCCTCAAACTAATAATACCTAATGCATAAATAGAACCTATTAAATCAGAGAAAAATAAAAAAAAACACACAATAGTAGGTACAGTACAGACATTGCAGACATGTTAGCTGCCGATGGAGATGGAATCAGAACTTGTAACAAAAGATTATATCCAAAAAGTTCGATTAGTCAGTCTAACAATTTGGAATATTTCTGTCCGAGCAGTTAGTTTATCAAACTACTAGTAGGACTGGATGGAATAAACGGATATTTGGAACTGGGGTTTTTGTCATTTCACAGAAAAGCTAAATTATTGTGTTTACTTTCGAAGGAAACATAAAATCTGATAATTAACAGGTTCGAAAACTATAGTATGCTTTAGGGTTCAGAAGTTCCCCACGCCTTGACATACCAAGATGAGTGTAGGATCAATAGATTATAAAAAAAACGTGGTCAACACGTGCGGAGCTGACTAAGCCACGCGTGTCCCACGATGTTTTCCTTCACCGTTAAAGATCTATGGCATGGCAACTAAGTCTACGATAGTCTATATTCGAACTTAAGGAACGGAAGGCGAGGAAATTTCCATTAGACCATGGATGCTCTTATGAAGCAGCATACTCACATCATTGCTCAATGATACAAAAATATGAATTTTTCACAAAATGAATGTTCTTGGCGACTTTTTAATGCATCCTGCATAAGTCAAAAGAAATTTCCTTACGAATTAGCAGTTAATTTGTCAGCAGTGGTGAAAAAAGCTGATGAGGCGCCGCGTCGGAGTATTCGAGCGGCATGCTTAATTAAGAGACCAGTGAAGAATGCTTTTAATTTGGGAAGAGACACTGAAATAAACTGAATTGATGTTTTCCAGTGTCAAGCTATTTTTAGTTATGGATGGGAGATATTTGCAGTAGAAATAGAATACGGAAGATAAGTTTAAAACATTGTTGCAACATAGCTGAAACTTCGAGAAAATATAAGGTAGTACACGATAAATAATCATAATAATAATAAATACCTGTGTAATATTCAAGAAGTGTCATGATCGCGTAAGACAAAAAAAATACTTATGAAACCTTAGTAACTTTACCTTTTTTCAAAACTAGTCAAAGGTTAACTGCAAGGAAATGCTCTCTAGCATTAATTTTACCTATGTCCGATCATTTTTTTTAAAAAGCAATAAAAAAAACTATCTAAAAACAAGTACATACTTATGGAGATAATATGCACTGTATAGAAGTACCTTTATAGCACATTTAGTACCGTTGAGATTGGCAATCGTCAGTGCACGTGAACATTATGGTTTATTACCTCGTTAACGCCTAGGCCAAGACCAGACAGAGGTTTTCCAATGTATTTATAGACTTGTATTTAACACCTGAACAGTGCTCATACTTGTAGATTTTGAGACAATTGTCAGTGAAAGACTGTTATAAAATCAATGCTTGAGTCTTCATGAGAACTGTTTTAAAATGCGGCCTCAAAAACGATGATACAACAAATACAGTTATCTAAGACGCATTAATGGTACTAGCGCTACGGCGTAGACGCCCCACGGTCTACGCCGTAGCGCAGTCGTAGCAAGCGACGCTCGTAGCTCAGCTTAGCGCCACATACTCCAAAAAACTATGTGTATGAATATAAAAAAGTATCACATAATTTGAAAAGAAAAAACAAACGGAACTTCATTTATGATATTTCAATTCAATTCATTTATTACAGATGTCGATGATCCATAACTTGTTAGTAAAACTTAATTAAACTTGTCAAAATGTGTTAGTACAATTATTAAAATTCAGAATAATATATTAAAATTTATTATTTGAATCCTTCACTAAGTCCCGGTCAAATAGATTCTCGTAGAGTCTATCCAACCAGAGAGTTAAGTTTTTAAGAGTAGTAGAGCTCTTTGTGAAGGGCTCGTCCGGGGAAGTACTACCACCACGCCTTTTTCTGCCGCCAAGCAGCAACGCTGTGTTTCGGTTTGAAGAGTGTGGTTGCCGGTGTAATTATAGGCACATGAGGCTTAACATCTGTATGCCTTGATGGACGCAGGGCAGTGCATCATAGGGCACGTTCCTATCGTGCGTGACTAACGAGGCAATGCTTTGTATAGGTGATGGTTACCACTTAACATCAGGTGGGCCATCTGCTTGTTCTATCAACTAGTGGTATAAAAAAAAACAGAACCCGAATGAAGGACTTCAAAATGGGTGAGTCATACCTATCTGCTATGACATTCAGGATGGTGAGCGAGGCAGACCCATCAACATCCTGCATCCATTATTGTATTGGACACGCAGTGCATTAAGCGAATTTTCCATATGGCTGACCCACAAGCTGCGCTCGTGTAGAAAGATTGGCAGTAGGCTTTGAAAAGTGTGATTTTCACTTGCCTACTGCAGCGAGCAAACCTGTGCGCCAGCATATTACTTACTTATTGATCGAGTGAGCGAAGCGAACAAAGATCTTTGTTTCAACTTGGGCGATTTGGCATTTTATGTATGTATGTATGTATGTATGTATGTATGTTTGTCTGGCGATAACTTTAGAACCGGTGATCCGATCTGCATGAAATTTGATATGTCGATAGCTTGTACTTGAGAAATTTACTGGTAAGTATATGAGTAAAATCGGATGAAGGATTTTTGAGATATGGGGTTTTTTAAGGGCGCAAAAATAAAAAAAGTTACATAAAAAAATCAAGTTACATGTCATATGAAAGGACTTTGTTTGGACATTCCAAATCAATTTTTACTTTTTTTTTGGGACGCTCGGTTTTTGAGATAAAACAAAACAAGTTAAATTAAGATAACCAGCGATCCTAGAGCTCCCATCTCTAAGAGTTTCGTTGACATCAAGGTTTTTCTACTGGTCGGCCAGTTCCTTTGCTTTTTCTTATTTTTTTTTCTTGAAATATATTAAGGAGGTACTCAGTTCTCATAAAATGGTGATGACGACCAGGTCTGATGATGGAGCCAAGGTCTGTTCAACGGAACTCTTCAATAAATAGGCCAATAGAGTTGAAACTTGGTTACCATACCAAGTTAGTAGGCAGTAGTCAGAAAAAATTCCAAACATAATGTTTGGACTTGCCTCTGACTACTACCTACTCAAAGTTTTGATGCGTTCGTCGGGTCGCATCACGAGATCTCAGTTCGGGGCGAACTACTAGTTATTTTAATTATAGTTTTCTTGTAACAAAGTTGAGAGTCAAATAAGCTTGTGTTGCCGTAATTACAAATAAAGCTCGTTGAACGAGTGCCAAGCAAAATTAATTCGTATTGCCGATCGTTATAATTATGTCAACAAATAACTAGCTAGATGATTGCGATTTCAATGTTTATGTTATTGTTTACGTACCGAGAAATGTGTAATTTTGGCATTAGGATGTTTAATTTTTACTTAGGCATTTATCACGTGTAACGAATACCAAAGAAAAAATCTAGCGTTATTACATTCGATAGTAGACATTAAATAGGCTCATTAAATGGCTGTAAAGTCATGAGCCTATTTAATGTAAAGAAAAGAAGAAAGAAAGAAAGAAAGAAGAAAGAAAACACGTTTATTCATCCACCACCGTAAAAAAAAAAAAAAAAATTAAAAACTAAAATAACATAAATAAAACAAACCAGTAAGTATACAAACTAAAAAGATTCAGTGGTGGTGAATGGGCCAACAGCTCAGCATATGCTACTATATGTTGCCATACAGTAGCGCTGGTCTTCTGCTGCGACCCGGTCACGGACGTCCAATGTCTACTGTAGTACTGTCTACTGACGAATGTATCCATAACCATATATCTCTACATTACTGTAGAGATTCCCTTAGATGCAGGGACAAGTTGCTACAAACAAAATGATATACGAATACACTTAGCAAAATTATTTTTATGCGTAATTTGATTTACGTACAGTCATATTGCATATATATGGGGGTAAACAGAAGTACATCCATGATTAACCCCCTTAGACATCCTCAAATAATTATCTTAAGTGGATACTAGGTACTAAAATATCTGAGGAGATATCTACTGTGTCTCAGTCCTCAAAGCCCGTCAAAGTAGTTCCCTCTGTGCATGTTTGTGTGTTAAATAAAAAATACATTAATCTATAGCCGTGAAGCTGTTTTTTTGTACTGTACTCACTGTCTTCTAGCCGCCAGCGATGTCTGATCCCGTTCCAGCGACTGCTTCTCCTGCAGGACCCCGGCGGGCACCCAGCCTTGCCTGGTCTGCAGCTCCCCGCCTTTGACGTCGTCTATCACTCGCACAAGCCATCTGTAATCAAATATAAACATAAATCAATAAATATATTGACTTAACCTGGAATGAGCTAGCGGCTAACTCCGCGGAACTAACCGCTGACAGAGTAGATACCATTCAAAGTCAAAGTCGTGTGACTTTGACTTTGACTTTGAATGGTACCTTGAAATTGAATTGAATCATAAGGATCACTTAGATACGTCTTAAAGCTACTTAGCTTTAAGATTAGTTATATGCATGGCAAGTCTGAGGGAATCTAAACCGCTATAGTTATGGAGAAATTTTGATATGAGACACGAACGAACAATATTGATAATAGTAAATGTAGCTTTAAAAATCATTCTATTTATTTCATATATTTCGGTGCTTTACCTTTATAACAAAATATTTTTTTATCTATACTACAGTCTATACTAGTTTATTTAGAAATAACAGCTTAGTGGGGATTATGACAATAAACCTAAAATACCTATGGGCCTAATGTTGTTGAAAGTTTTTAATTTATACAAAATGGGCAGAAAACAGTTGAGGGATAGATTCCCTCATCCAAACAAACTATTTTGTTCCATATTCGAACTTTAAAGAATGTTGTCATAAAAACTCCTTCATCAGAGTTGGCAAATAGAATATACTTATGACAAGCCTGCAGTATTCGCAAGTGAGCCGTTAAATTACTCTTAACGGGAAGTAGATAGAGCATGATATCATTAAGCCGTCCAAAAATTCGTTTCATCCTGATGGGCATGCTCCTAGTTTCTCCACCAGGATTGACGTTTCGGTGCCGATAGGTACTGAGATGATTATTATATTAATAGTTTAGACGATCTAATTTGCATTTTCGGAAGCTTTCACGCGCTGTCAATCTTGTGGATGTGACGTCATGAATCAACGTCCGCAGTAGTGCTATTCCGTCTACAACAATCACCCAAGTGACCGTAGAATCCGCAGTGAAGTTTTAATTTCAAGAGTAGTAGAGCTCTTTGTGAAGGGCTCGTCCGGGGAAGTACTACCACCACGTTTTTTTACTACCACCAAGCAGCGTTGCTATGTTTCGGTGTAATTACAGGCACGTGAGGCTTAATATCTGTACTTATGCCTCAAGTTGATGGACGCAGGGCAGTGCATCGTAGGGCACGTTCCTACCGTGCGTGACCTGCGAGGCAATGCATTGTTATAGATGTTGGTTACCACTTAACACCAGATGGGCCATTTGCTAGTTCCATCAGCTAGTAGTAAAAAAAAATGGCATTCTGTAATACATTCACCCAAAACTAGCGCCACCCGCGTTAGTGTTTTGATGGTGAAAATGCCAACGTGAGTGAGGCGAAGCTCGTGGTCGATTCACTGGGTGACACGCTCCGTGATTTTGTTGTTTACGGAATAGCACTACAGGTCGATGCTCTCTCGCCTTACTTTTTGTCCCTAGGTAAGGTATATTTTAAAGTATTTTTTTTACTAATTATTAGGGGAAAATTGTTACATTATGGTATATTTTAAAGTACCTACCATTTTTACTAATTAGGAGAAAATTGCTACAAGTTCGGTCGCCAAACATGCACGGAAAAAAATGATTTAGTTATAGTAGCTAAATTCGTTTTGCTGCCGACTCATTTGCTACTGCTTAGAATTTCTTAGCTACCTGAGCAAAACATTTTTTGCTACAACTAAGACCACTTAGCTGCTTTTCATAATTAAATTTAGTTAGAATGTTTTGCAAGAGTTACATATCGCTTATCAATAAGTGCTAACTTTTTTTGCTGTATAAACAATAAAATTTTAGGGCTTAACCATTGCAAATATAATGACTTGCCATGGATAAATACTTCGTTGTAATTGCTAAGTAGAAACGTATTTGGCAATGATATAGATGCCTCATCCAGACGTGATAATAAACTTTGCTATCACTAAAAATGGCTTAGCAACAATTGCTAAACTTATTTTCTGAAGCATCTGCTAAACACACAAAATAAATATATTATTAAATGTTGCTAACAGTCTTAGTAGCACTATCAAATTAACTTGGCAATGAATCATAACAATGTATTGTCAGTTATAGTCACCCAGAGTTAGGTGAGTTTTGTAAGAACAGTTTGGAGCTGTAACTAATTTGCCAACATACTACAACTAATATTTTTTGCTGCAACTACTAAAACCATTATCAAATCATGTTGCTAAAAGTCTTTGTAATACTATCAAATTTCCTAGGTAATAAATCATAATATTGTATTGTCGGAACTAGCAAACCAAAATTAGGTACGTTTTCTAAAATCATTTTTAGCGGTTGCAAATTTGTATACATGTAACAACTAATTATTTTTACTGCAACTGCTAAAATATTATTAGTTAATATTGCTAAAGGTCTTAGAAGCAGCGTCAAATGAACTATGCAATGAACCATAAAAATGTTTTGTCAGTGATAGTCAAGTCACCCAGAGTTAGGTGACTTTTGTAAGAACAGTTTGGAGCTGTAGCTAATTCGCCAAAATACTATAGCTAATATTTTTTGCTGCTAGTTCTAAAACTATTATTATTTAATGTTGCTTAAAGTCTTAGTAGCACTGTCAAATTATCTAGGCAATCAATCATAATATTGAATTGTCAGAAGCAGCAAACTATAATTAGGTGCGACTTGTAAACCCCTTTTTAGCAGTTACCAATTTTTCTTAATACTTCAACTAATATTATTTGCTACAACTGCTAAAATATGTATATATAGCTTTAAGTTATAGCGTCAAATTAGCTAGGCAATGATCCAAAATGTATTGTCAGAAGCTGACAATAAGAGTTAGGTGAGTTTTGTAAGTACAGTTCGGAGCTGTAACTAATTTGCCAAAATACTACAACTAATGTGTTTTGCTGCAACTACTAAAATCATTATATTTATGTTTAGTCGTAACAAATTTTTCTACATAATAACAACCAATTATTTTTGCTGCAACTGCTAAAACCATTATTTCTTCATAGGTTTACCTACTTGTTCGTATTTCGGTAGGTTGTTATGTAGGTATGTAATGTATGTAAGTAGGTTCCTTAACTACCTATTATGCTTGCATTTAAAAGATAGCTCTAACATCTTCCCTAGTAAGTAACTTTGTATGAATAGGTAAAGTACCTACATCTAGAGCTAATATTTTAAGATTTTTCACAGATCGCCTGCTTTACTTATTTTGCTGTTTTTTAAGCTATACGTAGGTATGAACCTCTTTATACACATACATATATCATATACCTACCTACCCATCTAGAGAGATTTCTGTATCTGCATCCAACATTCTGCATTTCTTTAACATACCTTCGATGAATCTTTGTCTGTACCTATACCTTCCTACCTACCTAATCATAATAGTAATGGTAGATAGGTACCTACCTGCTCTTGATACTAGTACCTATACCTAACCTACCTAGGTAGATATTTTTGTGTTGCCTAGTTAGTTAGTCACCTAGGTACCTATTATTGATCGAGTGAGCGAAGCGAACGAAGATCTTAGTTTCAACTTGGGCGATTTGGCATTTTATGTATGTATGTATGTATGTATGTATGTATGTTTGTCTGGCGATAACTTTAGAACCGTTGGTCCGATCTGCATGAAATTTGATATGTCGATAGCTTGTACTTGAGAAATTTACTGGTAAGTATATGAGTAAAATCGGATGAAGGGTTTTTGAGATATGGGGTTTTTTGAGGGCGCAAAAATAAAAAAAGTTACATAAAAAAATCAAGTTACATGTCATATGAAAGGGCTTTGTTTGGACATTCCAAAACCATTTTTACTTTTTCTCTGGGATGCTCGGTTTTTGAGATACAACAAAAAAGTTAAATTAAGATAACCAACGACCCAAGAGCTCCCATCCCTAAGAGTTTCGTTGACATCAAGGTTTTTCTACTGGTCGCCCAGTTCCTTTGCTTTTTCTTATTTTTTTTTCTTGAAATAAATTAAGGAGGTACTCAGTTCTCATAAAATGGTGCCGACGACCAGGTCTGATGATGGAGCCAAGGTCTGTTCAACGGAACTCTTCAATAAATAGGCCAATAGAGTTGAAACTTGGTTACCATACCAAGTTAGTAGGCGGTAGTCAGAAAAAAGTCCAAAAATAATGTTTGGACTTGCCCCTGACTACTACCTACTCAAAGTTTTGATGTGTTCGTCGGGTCGAATCACGAGATCTCAGTTCCGAGCGAACTACTAGTTATTTTAAATTAAGGTTTTTAGTTTTTATTGACACACCCAGATTACTATTATTTTTTTGTCAAATTTCAAAGGGTCCCTTTACAGACGATGTGCACTAATTTGCGCAAATAAATACCTAGTAGGTAGGTAGTTAGTGCAGTGCATTATGCTTAGTAGGTAGGTAGGTAATACCAATCTACCTACTAATTAGATAGCCATGGACAACACAACAACATCGCTGGCACCAGAATAAACTGGCGGTGCCGTTGTTGCGCCGCCACCAGTTTATAATAGTTACTACCTACCTAGACCTACATAAAATAATCATTTTTACTTAGCAACATTATGTTCACACGACGAAATAACATGCACAGTAGTCTTATAAATATAAATATTTAGACAGATTAAAAATATGTTATTCCTCTATTACATGTAAACGGAAAGAGCGAGTAGGTACCTATGATTTTGAATAAGTAGCAATACTCAGACATAGCATCTTGAAATTGGGCCTAAGTGTCTTAGCTACACTAGCAAATATCACCTTAGTAACAGTAGCAAACATAGATTTCCTATAGGTAAGTGCGGCAAGGGCGCGGTTTTGTTCGTGTGTGTGGTACCTACCTACCTACCCAGTACTGCCAAGTCTAGCCCAGCCCAAGTCGGCAAAATTATTATTTGGTCAACTCGGCCCACCCACCAACATCCACTACGAAATTTATATATACTAGTGGTTCGCCCCGAACTGAGATCTCGTGATGTCCGCCCCAGTCTTACATTGATACCAAACACGATATTTGGCCTCTGATTAGATTAGAAAATTCTTTATTGCACAAAAGAAAGTACATAGGCGAACTTAATGCTAGTTAGCATTTTCTTCCAGTTAACCTTTGTGTAATGTGGAGTGGGTGGTAGTGCTTTTAGGATACAATAATGGGGAGAAGCGTCTAACTTTTATATAAATACAACAATACCTAACCTAAATACCTACTCAAAAATAAATAAATAAATCTACCTACCAATAAACTAGTAATAATATATAATACATATTATCAAGTAAACATAAATATATATTATCTATATATACCTACATATATTTTATTTACACATTATATTGCTCAATTATGTTGGGACAATAGCTGTTGTGACAAAAAGTGGTGGTGGAGTTTACTTTTGAAAATGCCTAAGGATGCAGCTTCACGTATGTCTATTGGAAGAGAGTTCCAAAGGCGTATGGCACTGACGGTGAAGGAATCGGAGTAGAAGGAAGTTTTATGGACGGGAGTCTTTAGGAGTAAGTGTTGAGAGGAGCGAGAGGAACGAGCAGAGCAGGATAGAGGAGAGAAACGTTCTTTAAGATAGTTAGGGGACATAGGGTTGTTAAGAGTATTATAGAGAAGACAGAGAATGTGAGAGTTTCGACGGAACCGGATCTTGAGCCACTTCAGTTGAGAGCGGTAGTATGAAATGTGATCATATTTACGTAGCCCAAAGATATATCGAATACAGACATTTAGTAGCCGCTCCAGTTTAGACATAGACATAGACATAGACATAGACAGACATTTATTTGCTACTTTAACACACACATTACAAATTATTAAAAAAAAACTAAAAAAAGAAACATTTTAAAAATACATAATGATTGAATGAGATGAAAATAAATATAGTTGTAACAAAAATAAATGGACAGATAACAAATGGAGTGAATTAACAAAACTAAATTAACTTAAAGATATGTGTGCTACTGCAGTTTGTTAAGCTGTTCCTCAGTGGCGTCGCTATAACACGTATCGGCGTAATCGATGATAGGGAGTAGAATGGAATTCACAAGAGTAATTTTAGCTGAAAAGGGGAGGAAATTTTGCATGCGTTTCATGGCATGCATAGAGCCGAAGATTTTCCTGCTGACCTCCGTGATATGATTATCCCAATTTAGACTTTCAGAGATGACGAGGCCCAGGTTCTTTACATCCGAGCAGTAGACCAAAGGTATATCATTGTATTTGACAGAGGGGAGAGAGTTTCGGTCTAACCTCGAAAGAAAGACCCTGCTGCCCGTGATCATCACTTGAGTCTTATTCGTGTTAATTTGAAGACCAAATTTCTGTGACCAGGAGGAAACAGCACGGAGGTCCTCAGAAAGAAGATCCACGGCACTGGTCATGTTATTTGGAGAAAAGGAAAGATAAAGTTGAACATCGTCAGCATATAAATGATATGAAGAGAAGCGGAGTCCTGAGACAAGAGTATTAATAAAAATAGAGAAGAGGAGAGGAGAAAGGACCCCGCCTTGTGGAACACCAGCGACGACATCACACCAATCGGAGTGAAGTTCATCGATTTGAACTCGCTGTTTCCGCCCACAGAGGTAGGATCGAAACCAGTCACATACGGATAGTGAGATATTTAAGGAGCGAAGGATGGCTAGCAGGATGGAGTGATCTACACAGTTAAAAGCATTGCTAAAGTCAAGAAGAGTTAGAAGAGTGAGCTGTTTATCATCCATAGCGAGTCTGATGTCGTCGGTTATTTTGATTAGAGCTGTATTAGTGCTGTGAGCGGAGCGGAATCCAGACTGGAATGGATTAAGGAGAGAATGTGACTGGAGAAATTGAGATAGTTGGCGGTAAACTACTCGTTCTAGGACCTTAGAAAGAAAGGGCAGGATGGATATAGGACGGAAGTCTTTGAGTTCAGACGTGACAGATTTTTTAGGAATAGGAATAACGTTAGCTTTCTTCCATACGGAAGGAAAGCAACCAGACGAGAGAGAGAAATTGATAATATGTGAGATATGAGGGAGCAGGAGATTGAGAATAGGGACGAATAAGTCACGACCGAGGCCATCTTGGCCCACAGCCTTACTAGTTATACTGTTTATTATTTTGAGAATTTCGTCATCGGTAACAGAACAAAACGTGAAAGAAGTGAAGGTATGCTGAGTTTGATTACCCAATTCCGCAACTGTTCTCTCTCTAACGGCAACACTTACAGGGTGTTTAACCATTGCAAACTGCTTATTGAGCGCATTTATGTCCACTGAGGAACTAGTAGTGGCTTTGCTACGGCCAAAACCGAGACTGTGCAAAAGCTTCCACATGTTATTTGGGGTACCACTTGAAATCTTTCCAAAGATGTAACGCTTCTTGGCATTGCGTATCATTTGATTACATTTATTGCGAGCCTTTTTGTAAAGTGATAAGTTCTCCACACTCGGATCCTTCCTATTTTTTCGGTAAAGGTAGTCTCTCCTAGCCATGTACTGTCGGATCTCATCTGAAAGCCAAGGGGCAGGGTCACGCTTCATACGAACTGGATGTAGCGGCGCATGAATATTATACACCTCTGTGATAGAGCTGTTGAAGAAATCTAATTTCTCATCAATGTTATTGAGGCCATATAAATAAGACCAATCAATATTGGAAATATCAGCACAGAGATTTTCTCTGCAAATGCCTGCCAGATTACGCTGGATGACAACCTTTGGTTTTGGTTTGGGAACTTTGATTTTGTAAGAGGCAAAGATAAGGTCATGATTAGAGAAGCCGGGAGCAGGAAGCTGCCCATGGCATGAGATCCTGTCAGCATTACCAGTAATTATATGGTCAAGCCATGAGTGTGTGTCATTTACATGAAAAGTAGCATTTAGGCCAAGGAGAGAAAGGTTTAATGAGGCTGTAATATTCAGCAGTTTCTTTGCTCTAGTATCTCGCAGAGGACAGGTGTTAAAGTCGCCCATAATCAACATATTGTCATACTGTGGGACATAAGTTTCAAGAAGTATTTCAAGGGTATTAAAGTAATCTATTGTTGGAGGGGCATACACTACCCCAAGGAGAAATTTGACAGTTGGATTAATGGTTACCTCAATGAAAATATGCTCCATGGATGCAGTATACACTTGGGGAGAAGCATTGAGGACCTTGTATTTAAACTCAGACCGAAGATAGATTGCAACACCCCCAGCACCCTTACCAATGCGGTCATTTCGTATAAGGGAGAAACCAGGAAGTGAAAAGGCAGTTGAGGGGAGAGTGGGCTTCAGAAAAGATTCAGAGACTAGACAAACATGAAGAGAATTAATATTAAATGTATTAAGAAAGTCAGTATAGTGTCCAGGTATGCTCTGGGCATTAATATGACACACATTCAGGTTATGTTTAGGACTTCGGAAGGACTCACAAAGTAGATCACCCAGTGGCTTAGCTAGACTATCATCCAATGCATCAGAGAAATCATCAGAATCCATTGAAATAAAGAGGTCAGAACATATTGAGCTATTCATATTAAATAAATATTAATAAAATAAATACCTACAAAAATAATATATAATCTAATTATTTATAAGTAACAATATTATTATGTACCTACTAAAATAATAAAGAACTACCAACAAGTATAGGTAAGTACTTAATAACTACCACAAAACACTGCCAGTTAAATGTAAGTGATGCTATTTACCTTACACGAAGTATAAGACTATACATAGAAAAACAAGTTTAAAATAATGACATGGTAAAGGAGAAAAAAGAAATAGTTTGTCAATGTAGTGAACCTGCTGAAAAACATCTCATGAATGGTATCGTAGACTGCACATTATGAACTAAACAAAAGTAATGTTTTAATAATTGATAGGTGTTAGCTACAATGTGAACGATTTACGGCAGAAACACTTGATGTACCTATCCCAAAAAGAAAAACGTAGTGCAGTAAAATGAACAAAAAATATTAGATAATCTAATAGTAAACAACATTGATTGACTTGACGCTGACATGACATACATATTGACGTTTGCAACGTAGTGTAGGTAACACAAATTAAAAAAAAGAAATAAAAACAGCAACACGTTGCCCGTTCCTCTGTGTCGAAAAGAGTTGAGCTGTCAAAGTCAAATCTGACAAACACAATTGTCAAATTATTGTTTACATAAGAAATTGACATTTGACTTTATATATCTAAGTATGTCCGAACTAGGTAAAAAGTAGCACATAAAAAGATTTTTCAATACCGGCATTTGACGAAATCTACTTAGAAGTGTGGTCCAAAGTCCAAGTTCAACGCTACTTTGCCCGGGGAACCCTAACTCGAGTCGAAGAAGGCGCCGCAGCCGCCGCCGTCACCGGCTTGGTCGCTGCCGCGGCCTCTGTCGCAGGCGCAGTTTTGCCTGGCGCCGGTCTTGGGTTGCTTGGGGGGAACTTCAGCATGATTTCCTTCAGCTGAACTTGCGATACGAGCCGATGCTTCGTGCCATCTGCTGTGAGAAGAAACACACTGCCATCCTGAGACCAGCATTTTTGTACGCCGTAGACTTTGCGAGCCTCATTGAATATAGCCCTCCTTGGTGCCGTGAGGTACTCGGCTATGGAGATGTCGGCGCCTTTGAGTGCCTTTTTGCTTTGCCATATGAGGCTGCGAATGTCTAGGCTTCCAAAGCGGACAAGTATTGGCCTCTTTCCGGCCTTAGAGATATCCTTACCTAGGCGGTAGCAGAAACGGATGCAACTCGGGTTGTACTCCTTAACCTTCAGCTTGTTGATAATCACATCAGACAGTATGGCCCTCAGGTCTTCTCCTTCACACTCTTTAATCCCACGGAAGAGAAGGAATTTGCGACGGCTCCTGTTTTCCATCTCATCAATTGCTGAAGTCAAATGAGCAACTTGAGTACGAACTAGCTCAATGGAAACTGACATGCAGACCTTAAATTGTGTGAACTCAGCTGCTAGCTGCTCCAGAGAAGGACTAGAGGTGGCTTGAGCAGTCGCACTTGTAAGCCGTCCCTCAAATGAAGCTGCACATTTTTCCAGCTTGGCATCCAGATCCATAATGGCTGCTAGGGGGTCAGCAGAGAATATTGCAGGCTTCTTCTTTCCTGATGCCATGATGTGCAGCAGCAGATAGCACAATTATGAGTGATGTGAAGTGTAAATCAGGCAGTGTTTGTGGCGAAAATAATTTGTGTGTTTATGTCATACCCAGTGGTTGTTTGTTGATGCAAATAGGTGTACCTTTACAGTAGTCAGTAATAAGTGGTTTGTCACTGGATTTCACACAATTAGATACTTGTAAGTATTTTATATTATTAAATTTAAAAAGACGAAAATTTAGTGTTGTTGTCTTTGCAACTACCCGCGAACCATGACTCTCTGACTACCTTACCTACTTGGGTCTTACTACCTTATCGTCAGACGAAAATACATAGGTACATACATAAAATGCCAAATCGCCCCAGATGATTATAAGATCTTCGTTCGCTTCGCAATAAATATTTTTAAGGCATACCATCAGGTACCTGTAGGTACCTACGCGCTGGATTCGAATGGTGCTCCAGATCGTGCGTTGATTATACGTCGCGAAATTCGATAGCGAATTAGATAGATGTTAGTCCAGGTTAAAATCTATATTTATTCCAAATTTCATTTAAATCGGTCCAATAGTTGGGGCGTGATTGAGCCACAAACATCCAAACATCGTAAAATATTAGAAGAATTTTATTCCACATGACATACCTAACTCTAGATAGGTAAGGTACAACGTGGTTTCTATGGTTACATATATATTAACTAGAAGGTACTTACCTATAATTTAGAGTATAAACCTACATCAAAGCCCGATTATGCTAAGCAAGTAGGTAGGTAGGTACTAAAACGCAGGTTTTGGTTGATTTCTTTTACGGATGATTTCGAATATTCAATCAATGTAGGTATGATAAAAGTAGTTACCTACTCCGTTTAACTTTTTTCTGTACCTACCTAAATTTCGTTGTGAATCGGTAAAGGTATGTAGGTACTGAGGTAGGTATGTAGGTGAAATTATAGTATTATTCCCTTTTATTTTTATTATAATTAGTGAAAAAATTAGAATTTTATTTGTATTTCTCAGCAGTTGTAATTTTATTGTAACTTTATTTTAACTTGTATTTCCATTTCCTGTCTAGTCTAAACACACATTTGCAACCTACTCTCACATATTCCATACTCACTTGCTGACCACTGTGTTTCAGACTACAAACCATGACCATGACTCGGAGGGCACGCGACTTTGAGGCAAAGCTGAAGGTTGTTACTGCAGAGCTCAAAGAGTCAAATAAGATTCAAGAGCAGCTACTGCAAGAACGGGATGAGAGTGAGGCTGAAATGATGGGGATTCTGGGCCAGAATCAAACCCTCAAAAAGCAATTAGCCGAGCTAGCCACCCAATATGAAGATGTTTGCGGCCAAATGGAAAGCCTACAGTCAAGGCTGGAATGTATGAACCAGTGTCATGAGACTTATGAATTGGCGATGCAAAAAATCCAGGACTTAAAACAAGAGTTATATGAGTGTAGATTAAGAAATGAACAAAATGAATCAGTGAATGTATCAATTTCAAATGACTATAGTAGTCTGGACTTACAAACAGAACTGATCAACGGTGACCCTAACTACTCATTAGTCAACTTCAATACACCTAAGTGCCAAGGTGTATCTCCATTAATAAAAGGGAGTAACAAAATAAAAAAATATGTAAAATTAAGTAGCTTTTTAAAAAAATCTGAAAAAAAAATTAAAAGACAAAAAAATGTATTTATACAGGCAAAGCTTTGCAAAGAGAAATGTAAATTAAATCAAGAACTGAATTCCTGCTATAAATTGCTAGGGCGGAATTCAGTTGAACAAGAAAACATGTCTGCAAAAATTATGCAGTTAGAAAGATCACTTCATGATATAACAGATAAATATAAAAAAGCGGAGCAAAATATGTCGGAATTAGTTAGTGATGACAGTACATATGTACAAGTATGTAATAGTAGCTCACAGACAGATCCACCTATGTATGAACAGCTGCTCTCTGGCACAGCATTGGTTACGGAAAAAGTGATTGAACAGGTGGCATCACCTTCACCACTTGTGCCGCTGACAGGTGCTGTGACCACTGAGTCCATTTCAGTATGTGTAACACAGTCCCTGGTTAGACTAGACAGTTCTTGTTTAGAGACCCGGAAGACTGTTATATACTCTGACAAGATAGGAATAGGGATGGGACTGCTACTTAGCGATCAACTAGGTCAGGTAGTAACAAACAACTGCCTCCCAGATGCTCCCATTAGCTATTTCATAAACAGCATCAATAGTGACAGTTGCCTTGACAAAAACACCACTTTGATCGTGCAATTAGGTGAGAGCACTGGAATCAAGCACTCAGAATTAATTCAGCTGGTGGAAGCTTTGTTAGAAAAGTTAGAATTAGGACTAGGAAAACTAATTTTATGTGCGTTCCCCTATTCTAACTCACTGAGTGTACTAGAAAATAAGAATGTTTTTAAACTAAATTTAATGTTATATAATTTGACATGTCGTCATAGTGACGTTTTGTATTTCGACACTAATAATTTTATTAGTAATTTTATATTGACTAGAGGTACTATGTCCTTATGTAAACATAGTAAAATAACTATTGCTAAATTGTTAGCATTTAATATTTTTGATCCTGTTATAAGTACTATAACACAGTCCGTAGACAAGCCCGTAGTTAGTAGCAGTACTAATGAGGGCTTACAAGCAGTAGGGCCTATTGCCCAACATTTAAACTAGTTTCTTCGACAATGGAAAAGCCTGGCACTTTACATGTTGTACACCAAAATATGCAAGGCCTTCCCAGCAAAGTATTAGAGTTAGAATTATTTTTGAATTGTTTCAATATAGATATCATGTGTATTACAGAACACTGGATATTAGAACTAGAGTTGCTCCCTTTTTATAATAAATACAGCGTATTGAGCTCTTTTAGACGCAAGAACGCTATACATGGCGGTTCTTTAATTATTGTAAATAATAACTTGAAATGCAGGGAACGTAAAGACATTGCAAATCTCAGTATTGAGAGGACTATTGAGCTGTCATGTGTGGAGCTGGAGCGGCACATCGTTGTGAGTGTATACCGTCCCCCAGACGCGGACTTCGCGTTGTATGAATCCACTATGGAAGAGGTTTTGCTTAAGACCTTCGATAGTAAAAAAACTTTAATAGTCTGCGGTGATTTTAATATAGATATTCCGGTTCATCCACTATCTGAGAGATTTTTAAATTTGTTTAAATGTTTTGATCTACACTGCTTGTTTAAAGACCCAACAAGAGTGACGCTAACAACAGCCACCTGTCTAGACAACATCTTTTGCAGTCATGATCCAATTTGTAAGTCTGTAGTTAAGCATTTTAGTTCCGATCATTACGGTCATAGCGCTAGGTTTGCTAATAAAATATCAGTAGACGAGGTCTTCACCTATCGGCCTATCACAGATAGCCGAACTAAAAAGTTTCAGAACAATGTTGAACTGAAAGTGTCCCTTTTACCATACTTGACTGACCCAAATGATCTTTTTATAAAATTGTCAAATTTAATAAATGAAGAACATAATGATACTTTTAAACTTAAAACATGTAAAACTAGTGTAAGTGTCAAGTTCGCTGACTGGGCAACTCCAGGTATTTATAAAAGTAGGAATAAATTATATGACCTATACGCTGCTAGGGAGTCAATGCTGAATGACCCAACGTTTATTTTACACACAAAAAACTACTCAAAAATTTTCAAAAAAGTATGTCACGCGGCAAAATCATTGCATATAAGAAATAAAATTGAAAAATCGACAAATAAAATTAAAGCAACTTGGAAGGTAGTCAATAACGAAACAGGCAAATCGAAGCTCGGTAATAAACAGATAAATTTAAAAGTAAACAATAATGTTTTTACAAAAAATATTGAAGTCGCCAACGCGTTTGATAGTTTTTTCTCCAGTATACCTAGAGTTGTGACTTCATCCTTAAATTCCTCAGCTGCTGAAGCGACAACACTATTAGAGTCTAGCGTTCAAAAATGTAATAATATCTTCAGTTTTAAATTTATTAATGCTGATAATGTTGTCAAAACATTTAAATCCTTAAATATTAAAAATACTGAAGATCTATGGGGAATGTCTACAAAAGTATTAGGCGCTATTATAACTGATATTGCACCATGTCTAGCATACATTTTTAATAGATGTGTTGATGAGGGCGTTTTCCCTGATTTAATGAAACACAGTAAACTCATTCCCCTGTACAAGTCTGGAAATGAACAAGATCCTGCCAACTACAGGCCTATTTCGGTACTACCTACGTTAAGTAAAATTTTTGAAAAAGTTGTTCTTAATCAGTTAATATCACATTTTAACGTCAACGGCATACTTCATGGTCATCAATTTGGATTTACTAAAGGTCGATCAACGACTGATGCCGGCTCGACGCTCCTGAAGCACATATATGATGCTTGGGAACACTCACAAGATGCGATCGGGGTATTCTGCGATCTGTCCAAAGCTTTTGACTGTGTAAGTCATGCCACTTTATTATCTAAACTTAAACACTACGGCATCCTAAACCGGGCTATTGATCTTATACAGTCTTACTTAACCAATAGAATCCAAAAAGTTGATGTTGGCGGTGAGAGGTCTTCTGGATCGGTCATTGATATAGGGGTGCCTCAGGGTTCGATATTGGGTCCTTTCTTATTTCTAGTTTACGTAAATGACCTTCCACCTTTTGTAAAAGATTTATGTGAAATAGTTCTATTTGCTGACGATACCTCTTTAATTTTTAAAGTCGACAGATTGAAGACTAACTTCGATGACGTTAATGCATCTCTGTCGCAAGTACTTAACTGGTTTACTGTTAATAATCTTTTGCTCAATGCTGGGAAAACGAAATGCATTAAATTTACTTTGCCAAATGTGGTTCAACGACCAACCAATATTGAATTAAATGGTGAATCACTTACCCTTGTCAATTCTACTATTTTTTTAGGACTTAATATTGATGCAAAATTGCAGTGGGGTCCACACATCAAATCACTTGCTGGTAGACTGAGTTCGGCTGCATACGCAGTTCGCACAATAAGATGGCTTACAGATGAAGCTACAGCTAGACTAGTATATTTTAGCTACTTCCATAGTGTAATGTCTTATGGTATTTTGCTCTGGGGGAAAGCTGCTGATATACAAAGTATATTTGTACTTCAAAAACGAGCGATACGTGCCATTTATAAAATGAAACCACGTGACTCATTAAGGGAGCGATTTAAAGAAATTAATATTCTCACAGTCATTTCACAGTATATTTATGAAAATCTATTATACACTCATAAACACATAGATAGCTTTAAGAAAAAGAGTGATGCACATATCGTTAACACTAGAAATAAAAACAAATTATGTATACCTAAATTTCGACTTCAAAAGGTAAATGGCTCGTTTATGGGGAACGGTATTCGCTTCTACAATAAACTTCCAGAAAGTGCCACTGGGCTTCCTATTCGAAAATTTAAAGTGTACATTAAGAATAATCTAATAAGGAAAGCTTATTATACTTTAGATAGCTATATTGTTGATAAAAATGCGTGGCCCGATGTCCCGGTCGCTCTGCCCATCGGCAACTAACATGTCTGCAATGTCTGTACTGTACCTACTATTGTGTGTTTTTTTTTATTTTTCTCTGATTTAATAGATTGTATTTATGCATTAGGTATTATTAGTTTGAGGCGTAGCGTGTGCTGTCTTATAAATTTGATTATGTTTACCTTTTTCTGTATGCCTACGCCTCACTAAACTTCAATAATATATTATATTACATTGTAAAAGGATCATACAAAAGAACGGTAGGAACCAAGCCGTAAGTTTGTTGCCTGTTCTTCTAGGCTTTGGTCGCGTGGAACTGGCACCTAGAGTCACCTAGCTTTAAGACGTTTCAAAGTGATCCTTGTGATTTTATTGAATAAATACATTTTGACTTTGACTTTGACTTTGTACCTAAGCAAGAAGGTTATCATAAATCATAATCATAAATAATTTATTTGCTTCAATGCAGGTACATAAAGATGACAAAAAAAATTATATCAGTAACACTCATATAAGCTATTTAGGTAGGTAGGTATAGGTACTACCTACCTACCTAAATACACATAAGTAGTTCATATTATTTCTATGTCCAAAACTCGTGTGTTACGTTTTGGTAGGTAGGTATAGGTACCTAACTTCGGAACAATTTTCTATCAACAAAATCCATTGTTGATCATTTTTCAATTCAACACTGAATAATATACGTCTAGTCACTAGTACCTATACAAGGTGTTCCAATAATTGTGTATACCTATAAACTTCAGGGGGCTAAAGTACCCATCAATATGAATAACTTTTTTTAATTAAGGAACCAACACTGTGAACGCGAAAAAAACAGCTGTTGCATAGGTACATTTTAGCCAGGTAGGTATTGAACTTTTGTATAAAACAGCTGTTTTTTTTTCGCGTTCACAGTGTTGGTTCCTTAGAAAAAGTTATTTATATTAATGGGTACTTTAGCCCCCTGAAGCTTATATACCTACACAATTATTGGAACACCTTGTATAGGTAGGTACCTAGGCCCTCAATTTTAACATCAAACATAGTAAATGCTTCTCGTACTTATTTAAAACTTAACAGCAGATGCAGCAGCCGATCTTGCGAAGCCCTCTGAGGTAGGTAGATAGGAAGTATGGACCGTTACTGTAAGGTAAAGAAATTTAATAGGTAGCGACGTCGACAAAGTGTTTTAGTAAAAAATATCACACGAATTATTATTGCAGTGGCAAACTTTATTTTGCGTTTTGTGCGGCGGTGCGGTCGGATCGCGCGCTCGCCCAGCGCTCGGGGCGCGGTTTTGTAAAGTCGCAATCTACGCGCCGTAACTAAACGTCTTAGCTACACTAGCAAATATCACATTAGTAATAGTAGCAAACATTGATTTCCTATTTGTGCGGCGCGGGCGCGGGCGCGAGTTTGTTCGTGTTGTGCCTAGTGTTGCCAAGTCTAGTCCGATCCAAGTTGCTTAAAGTCCATCTCTTTTGTTGACATGAAAGTGAAAGTGCCAATAATATTAAATTAAAATGTGTCAGTTTTTATGATAGCATTAGTTTAATAATTATGTACTTACACGTTTTAGCATTATGATAAGTGAAACCCGATTCCATCCTCACCATTTGGATGGCTGGTCTCCTCAACTACTCGTTTTACGCGGTCCTTTTTACCGCACACGAGTAAGTTGTGGAACGAACCACCTTCTGCAGTTTTCCCTCGGGAGTTTTGACATGGGGTGTGTGTATTTGTGCGACAGTGACTATTTTCCATCAAGTGACCCGTTAGCTCGTCTGCCAGCTAAGGCATAAAAATAAGTGTTATTATTTAGGTAGTTTATAGGTACCTATTAATTTCTAACTAATGACAATTACCTACTTACGTTTATGGGATCCCCGTGAAATAATTCTATGCATATTCTGCTTGTGAAAACTCCATTAAAATCGGACCAGCCAGGAGAAATAGACATAAATTTGAAAAATAGGTAGGTAAGATACGCAGAATTACCGAGATAGTAACCTGCCATACTTCTTTTTTTTTAAATTGTTTTGAAATTAGAAATTCTTTTTCTGATAATATTATCGGTAATACGTACTTTTCATGGATTTTTTTCGTTTAAAAAGCCGGGCTTTAATGTCACTTACTTAGCTGAGCACATACCTTCCTGGCAGCAGACAGTGGCATGGCAACCCTGCCTGCTTGATTGCAGGAGCGCGAGCGCCGTCTTATGTGCGGGGGGCGCGCGGCAAGGCATTTGTTGCTTGCTTGTTGTTCGTTGAAGTTCGTTCGTTTCGTAGTTACTAGTTAGTTGCATGCAGCCGGCCGACGAAAGAGAAAAACAGTTAAAAAGTAGCATTGAGATTAGTACTAGTCATTTATTGAGTATTTGTGATGATTACATTTAAAATCTGGTTTGTGTTCTGTGCGAGTTTTGGAATGATGGAAGCGGACATTCTGGATTGCTGACCATGTGGGGTTATGGGGAAGACGTAATAAGTAAATTTAAAGGTAAGTACATAACTAGGTACTATACATTTTATTAAGTAGGTAAAGTAGTACCTACAACTCCTATTCAACATTTGTGCTGAGCTGACACCATTTGACTCAACACAAACCAACGTAGATTGCATAGGCTGCACGGGGCTCAGAACCTAGGTACCTACTAGTAGCTTCTCTGTGTTTTTTTCTATATAATGTTCCAGGTCACGAACCCAATACCTACCTATCCCTGTTTGTATTTGTTGGTAGGTAACGGTGTGTGTTTTGTCAATAAATATTTCAACTTAAATTTTAGAACACAACTTTGACGACATAAGCTGAAATTCGAACTTTAGGTTCTGATGACGACCTACTAGGTAGGTACCTACTCGCAAAATTTACCACTGCATACCTACCTATTGCTTGGCTCGTCTTACCAATCGTGGTGCACAGCTAGGAGGCTGAATTTTTTGTCACATGTTAGGTCTACACATTAAAACATTAGGTAGGTAGGTATCTACTTAATCTGAAAACGGTTTTCCACAGAAATTAAACTTCGAGAAAAAAAAATTGTTTGAGCTTAAGTATGGAAAAATAGCAAATCTTCAAAATAATCCAGAAATAAGAAATTTTTACTAAACTGTGTGCAATGTAATGCACACGAGATGGTTGATTGCGATTTTTCGAAAATGAGTTCAGTGATTTTATATCTTTCAACATGTCGAAACGTGTGAGCGAGAGTCACATTACCTTTGCCTTCGCCATAACTGTAATTTATATGCTACTTTCTCACCCTCATACTTGTCATTGTTTTTCAGATGAAGACATTAAGATAATGCATTTAAAAAGACTGACGGAGTACCTACCTAAAAATTATATCCGAAAATTGGGGACCACTTCAATGCGAGCCATGAAGGGTCGCATAGAAGTTATTTGCCTGGTAATTATTTTTGTGTAACTAAACAATTTTGAATACTCAAGGAAGTAATAATCATCATGATGACATGACCATGATTTTTCTGTGTCACTAGTTTATTCGAACTAGTGTGGTGAAAAGATTAAAGTGCGGCTCCAGTAGGCTCCTTTTATGCACTTGACACAATTCTTGAAACATTTTAGATATTTTACGACATGCCGTTTTCCTTACGATGTTTTCCTCCACTGTTTGAGAGCACATATTTTTTTCCAGATTTGAAACCGTTGCCTTAAGGTGGGGTTGCTACCACAATACCACCAGTGCTCTAGCTATGATAGCTACTTATATGACAAGCTACTAAAATGTTAATTATTTTATTATAGGAGACACCAGCAAAAAAACCCAGGTGGTCGGAATATGACTCAGTTGCAACAAGTGTCTGTGTCATCTACAAATTTCGCTGCCACATTTTTCGCAAGTCCTACTTTGGTAAGTAGATACATCAAACAATTGGACATTTATGGATGTAATCATAGGTATTTTGTATGAGTTCTTTATGCACACTCCGTAGCGATTTTTATCATGTCCTTCATCTGTCTAATCTAGATCAAACTGTTGGTGCTGCCACACTGCTGTTTAAAAATGTTTACAAACATTAGAAAACATTTTCTAAATAAATGTATTAAATCTCAAAGTAAATGTAATAGTGTTCGAAAATTTTTGTTTAAATTTAAGATATATTATACCTATTAATATTAACGTATCACAGTACTTTTAAGTAAAATACTTAGTAAATTTAAACTTGTCGCAGGAGGGTTTTATTGTTTTCATAATAATTGCTTGTTAAACAAGTATATTCGGATAGTATTTTTGGATAAGATATAGTATAAACGCAATTTTAATTATTATTATATTGTTTTTTAGATGGTAGTTAAAAACAATTGCCCAAATTACGCACTATCATTTAAATAATGTAGGAATGCTGAAACTGGAAAGCCTTGGAAATCATAGCATGTGTCCAATCGAAGGAAATTTAGATATCTTGTTCTTTTTATTTGCAGATGGAATGAAAGTACAAAAAATACGAGCACTTACATTATTGTACTTAATAAAAAATGAAGAAGAAGCAATGGAGGCCATCAAGATTAGGAGCCAAAGAAAGCTTATTTCAATATGTCAAAGTGAGTGGTTTATTTATTATTATTCACGTCTATGGATACATGATATAGGTGCAGTCATCTGGCAACTTAAGTTAAGTCTGATGTGTTTGATAAAATCATTAGATGTTCTCAGTTTGTATTCTACATAAATACATATATGTCAGTTTGTATAATGGCAATGTTTTGTTATATGCAATGGTTATCTACCACTTAACAACAGGTGGGCCTTATGCTTGTTCCATCAGCAAGTAGTATTAAAAAAAACATAAATGTCCTTATACATTATTTGTTTTTTTTTTCAGTCTGTCGCTGACATCCAACCGACGAACGAAAGTCATCATTATCATTGTCTGGAGAAGTGACAACACAAAGAGGGAATGGATTATGAAAGAGTTCAATGGCAAACATAATAATTTGTCCGTTGATTTGCCACTCACTACTTCAAACCCATGGATATGAGCATTTAGATCTAAATTTGTCATAGGTAAACAAATAAACATAACATCATTTCGATCAGATTTAAAAATTGATTTAATCTCAGCAAAAGTCCAACATCTCGACTTATCAACATTATTATGTAAATAACATTCCATTTTTGTATAAAGACCCTTTCACTTCTACCCTTAGTGCAGAAACAAACAAAACTATTTTCTAATATTTCTGGAAAACTCTGCTTAAAAATCAAACGAAATTCAGTATCTCTGATGTCTTGAAAATTACCAGATCCAATAACCAGTTTAGGTAATATAAACTCTTTCAAAATAAATCTGTAATAGTGCTATCTGTATTTTCACTGCTAATGAATACAGTAAATTTCTTCAAGACATGCAAACGTTTGTATAACTTTTTAATTCCTTGTGTTTTCCTTCATTTTAAATAAAACATGTCATTATATTTGGTTTTTAATTAATGTCGAAATACCTATATTTATTACAATAGGTAGGTAGTCACTTTACCGAATGTTTGGACTTTGTTTCTGGATGTGGCTGTAAAATAATTATCGTGACTTGCAACCAAGGGTTTTAATAACATAAGATGACTATAATAATAATATTATGTGAAAACTGTCTAATTTGTGGTGACCTTAAAAACGTTGCCTAAATTTAACTATTGCATAAAATTAACCCTGTGACTAAGTAATTGTCATTACCTACCTATTAGGATGGCAATCGTTTTATGCAATGGTTAAATTTAAGCAACGTTCGTATGCATGGAAGCTAATCTTTTGTATGTATTCTAAGTCATACGCCATACCATTAATGTAGTAATCAAATACATGGGGGATGGGGAACGAAAGGTTTTCAGTAGCGAACTAACATTATGTTTTACGGCTAACAAAATTCGAATGTAAGATTGTTAAGAGAGTTTTAGCATAGTGACTATGTTTAATTGTTCCTCTTAATCTTGCTTGCTGTAATAAAACAGTTTCCATCAAGCGGAAAAAATCTCGAGCATTTTAAAATTCGTCAAATTTAGTCAATTTTGATAGAGTTACTTAATCAGTACCTATTTAAAAAGTGCTCTAAGATTTTGCCGTTTGGTCGAGACGTGCTTATTACAGCATTAGCAGCAGCAGCATTGACATCCACAGCTAAAACAGTGCCAACTGCAGCTACTTTATAACGATAAAGGAGCAAATAAACTTAGTCGCTACTGCTAAAACTATCTTACATGCTTCGAATTATGTTAGCTGTCACATCTAATGTTGTTATATGATGCAACTAATACTGTTCGTAATAGCCACGAACACAATTTACAGCCACAGCTAAAACACTGCCAACTGCAGCTACGATATTACGATAGGGGAGCAAATAAACTTAGCCGCTACTGCTAAAACTACCTTCCAGGCTCCGAATTACGTTAGCTGCCACCTCTAAATTTATTATATAACTCAACTAATACTCTTAGTAATAGTCTCGAACACAATTTACAGCCACAGCTAAAACACTGCCAACTGCAGCTACGATATTACAATAGGGGAGCAAATAAACTTAGCCGCTACTGCTAAAACTACCTTCCAGGCTCCGAATTATGTTAGATGTCACATCGAAAGTTGTTATATGACGCAACCAATACTCTTAGTTACAGTCACGAATACAATTTACAGCCACAGCTAAAACACTGCCAACTGCAGCTACGATATTACGATAGGGGAGCAAATAAACTTAGCCGCTACTGCTAAAACTACCTTCCAGGCTCCGAATTATGTTAGCTGTCACCTCTAAATTTATTATATAACTCAACTAATACTCTTAGTAATAGTCTCGAACACAATTTACAGCCACAGCTAAAACACTGCCAACTGCAGCTACGATATTACGATAGTGGAGCAAATAAACTTAGCCGCTACTGCTAAAACTACCTTGCAGGCTCCGAATTATGTTAGCTGTCACCTCTAAATTTATTATATAACTCAACTAATACTCTTAGTAATAGTCACGAATACAATTTACAGCCACAGCTAAAACACTGCCAACTGCAGCTACGATATTACGATAGGGGAGCAAATAAACTTAGCCGCTACTGCTAAAACTACCTTCCAGGCTCCGAATTATGTTAGATGTCACATCGAAAGTTGTTATATGACGCAACCAATACTCTTAGTTACAGTCACGAATACAATTTACAGCCACAGCTAAAACACTGCCAAGTGCAACTAAGATATTTAGCAACCTTATGACCAAATGTTGGTAGCCACAGGAAAATGTTGCTAACTTTGTTAGCAGCTGCAGCTAAATATAGCTAATATTATTAGGAACTACCACTAAATATAGCTAATATTATTAGCTGCTACAAACTAATATCGAGGTAATTTAGGCTGAAAATATTGCCTCCATAGCTAAGTTCTGGTAGCTAAAAACACTTAGCAGCTATTGCTAAAAACTTGGTTGTCCGTATAGTTTGGAAGGATTTTAGCTACAGCTGCTAAAATTTAGTTACCGTAGCTAATTTTTTTTTTCCGTGTGAGATACAATCTTTTGTAGAGTTTAAAGACGCAGGTAATAAACAAACTTGTATATTTTCATCATAGAAATTCAGGTGACCGATTTGCAAAAAAGTAGGGAAAGTTATAAATTATTTGTATAATAATGTTTTCAAAAGAATACGTGATTCATTATATGACGACGTTGAATTGTAGCCCCTTCAACTAATAAATCCTGCAGAACACTCATTTCCAAGTTATTTTGCGAACAGTTATAACGGATTTTTTTTGGAAATCTTTTGGAATAGGCTAATTATACCTATTAAAATACACCTGCAATGGTTTTTAATAAATACAACTATTATTTTGTATTTTATGAGGACTTAAAAACATTAAAACAAATAAATATTTTTTACTTTTTCGGCTTTTTAAAATGCAAGTAACAATTTACCAGGGTTTATTTATCCAATGAACGAAGCGAACAAAGATGCGACTTAGACTTTGGCGTTGTATGTATGTTTGTCCGAGCATAATTTTTGAACCTTTAGATCCATTAATTAGAATGGAAAAATTGACTAGGGAGCATATCAGTTTAATCTGGCAAGGAGTATTAATATACCGGGTTTCACAAGGAGGCAAAAAAACATCTGCATGCCTCAGGTTGATGGGCTCGGGGCAGTGCATCATAGGGCACGTTCTTATAGTGCGTGACTTACGAGGTAATGCCTTGTTATAGGTGATGGTTACCACTTAACATCAGTTGGGCCATCTGCATGTTCCACCAGCAAGTTGTATAAAAAAAATACGAAAAGGAGATTCAACTAGATACCTACCAAAAGAGATTCGTTAACTGTGTTATTTTGTTACTAGTTGTGAAGTTTCTTTGTTGAAGTTTCTATTGTCTCCCTGACCCGAATAAATTATGTATACCTGTACCTTCATATCATATCCTTACTGTTTTTATTCCAAGAACATTATAAACGACCAACCTCTAAAATTTCAAGATGAAAGCACCGAGTTCCCGAGGTCATAATCAATTAAGACCTAACATTCTTTAGAAATGAACCAATTTATACAAAAAGTAGGTATTTAATGTCAATATCACAGTATGGAATACAGCCAACTCACCGTTCGTGAGTTTCACGAGAGCATAAGTATTAGGGAATGGTGATTATATTTAATGGCAATTTGTACGGGTTTTAAATGGGTAATTCCAGCGTTGGAATGTTAGAGACTTCGAGAAGAGAAGCACCGTTTGCTTTTATCCTACTTTCTATCCTATCCTACAAATATATAAATGCGAAAGTAGATGTTTGGATGTTTGTGGGTCAATCACGCCTTAACAACTGAAACGATCGGTATGAAACTTATAACAAATTATAGTTCGTAACCTTAGCATTAGTGATTCATTTCTTTTGAGAAGCATTTTAATTTTTTTGTATTATTTTGTGCGCCAGTAATTTATTAGGTGACAGAATACAATCTTGTATTACGTTTATGGGCTCTTGAAATTCATGTAAAAGTTGCGTAACTTTTAACATGTTGTTGGTCAGCGCAGAACTATTCCGAGATTTGTTGATGTTAAAGATGGTGAAAGAGAAGTTGCTCTCATTTGCGAGCAGAAACTGAAAAACTGAAAAAGCTTCACGTCTTTGATTCCTAGGCACGGTAGATATACATCTTAGCACCAGGTACTATCTTAAGATTCTTTGAGGCTGTTTAAGCGGGGTAGTTAAAGGTACGTCCACGTCCAAATATTACATTTCCCACATTTGCAGAAGTTGGTGTTGTATACGTTGCAAGCCCATAGCCGCTGTTAGAATACTAACAGTTTCCTCACGAAGTTTTCTATACCGATTGAAAGCACTGGCATTGCGCACATAATATTTTTCGAAGAAAAAATCCATTATTGCATAAGTGAATTCGAACCCACGACCTTACGATCAAAAGGCCACTCACACTAGATCACAGGTAAGCTAAAACGATTATTATAAAACAAAAGTCGTAATATCAGAACGCGTTCTCTCACCAGAAAGTTAATTTCGTAAGCTCTTTCATCATCCGATATGGTCTAGTGGCTAGGATACCTGGCTCTCACCCAGGAGGCTCGGGTTCGATTCCCGGTATCGGAATAACTTTTTGCATTCGGATTATTACTTTTAACTGTCAAAATGTACCGAAAAGTATGTCGTTATTTTTGTTTAGTTAAATTGGTTGAATTTTAATATTTTTTGATTTTGAATATGTTAAATTTCTGTGTCTGTCTCTACGAAACAAACAATACAGTTACAGTTAGTAGTGTACAGTACTACAGTTTTTAGTACATAATTTAAACTAGTGGGAAGCTGGGTTAGGTCAGCTTTAAATACACTTCTAAGACCTTATACAAAGCTCTGCACCTACAAAACATGAATAAATGAACATTACAATCAGGAAATGTTGAAAATGTCTGCCCGTTCCTTTAACTGTCATGACATTTTGACTTGTGACAGTGTTCTTATGACGGCTGTATGATTTATAATTTACAAAAAAAAAACAACGTAACGTATAACATTTAACACATCAATACAGAGTACAAACCATGGGTACAAACTACAAACTTTTACGAAGCTGACAACCCTTTGACAACCACTAGGGTACTTCTCCCGCGCACATTTCAACATTTCTGAAGATATAAATTAAAAAGTTTTTATTTCGGACAAGTATTTACTATTTTTAAAAATCACTGAATTTTATTTATTAAATCGCAAAAAAAAACAAGTGTCAGAAAATAAAATTAAACATTAAAAGTTATTCCATTGAGGTTTATCCCATATAAACTACAGCAAAACGCAGCACAGGAAAAAATATTCATCACCTATCTGTTTAATTAACATGATAATCATCATTTTTGAAAGCTGTCTATCTCACGTCCGTAAATAAATGAGATCGGACGTGCGTCCCCAATCCTACATCCCAGATAGAGTTCATGGCACAGGGTTACAAAAACTAGCACCAAACATTCAGAGAAATGGACAAAAGAAAGAAATGAAACTTTTTGATGTGTTTTTTATGCCATGGTTAGGCAAATACAATTACGGTTCACCCCATAGGAAGTGGTTTGTTCTATTGACAGTCGCAATGCCAGGGGCATTTTTGATGCGTTGCTAACCCTGAAGGTATCTTTTTGTTTTTTAATTTAAAGATACAGAGTACGTCTGCTGAGGACGTGCCGTATGTGGCATTACACTGCGTCCAGCACATTGTTAAGATTTCTTAGATTATTACAAAGAGCTCTACTATTATTTATTGTCAATAAAGGTTTACAGGTTTGTTAATAAAGACATGTGTATATTGAGTAGGCTCATACCAAAATAATGCCTGCTGGTAGCCTGAATAATACTGATGTGCCTGTACATATTTTACCATCAAAAGAAATGGGACATTTTCAGTGACTGAGATTTTCGGGTTATGTTTATGGGTTAGAAAAGTTAGGTTATGTTTGTTTAGGAATACAGTAACGACGGCATAATTATGTTTATAGACAACATCAAAGTTATTTCTGCAGATGGGTTAACAGTTCCGATTGTGTTATTTTCGTAATTTTATGATATGTCTGCAATACTGTTAAGTAGATCGTGTTTTGGTTTATTCGGCTTTGGGATTCGTATTTGGACATACCTCTGACTACGTCCCTTAGACATCCTCGAAGAATCTTGAGCTGGTTATTGGTATACTAAGAGATCTTATAATTTGGGATATCTACCATGCCTGGGGATAAAAGTCATGAAGCTGATTCTGTTCTGTTTCGTATTCTTAAAAGTCATGAGTTAGTGATTTTATTTCAATTAATATTCTAATATTTAACTAATAGATAATGTAATGATATTTTTTTTGAAGTTCGTTCGGAAACTATCTGGATGCGGAAGGCCGAAGACCGAACGAAGGGAATGACATTTACTAAGCATTGGGTGGAAATAATTGAAGAAGAGAGAGAGGGTGACTGACAAATACTTTGCATATTGGCAGTATAATAAGTCAGTTCAACGCTGTAAAATGAAATCAAACCGACTTGTATAATTAATCGCGTTTATACGCATCCAGTGATTGGGTCACAAATATGAGAAACTGGGCTCATATAAACCATGCTAAGTGGCTTTTTTACCGAAAACTCTATGTAAAAAATATCATTTAAAAAACATTAAAAAAAAACTCTAGCTTTAAGAGTTTTCTTCAACAATAGTAAAAAGTTTTCGAGTTCAGCCATAAACCATACTGACGCACAAGTACTTCACCGACTTTTGAAATCCCGTTAAAAATTTATAGCTTATTCAGTGGCCTATCATCCATGTTAATAGTTACAATTGGCTAGTGTAACCTGGCAAACGATAAAGGTTTCGCTATTCTAGATCCGAGTGGCTCATTTAAAACGTATTTACTGGCTGATCGCGGCTTTGCTCGCGTGGGCATTTTTCTTCTAAGATTAGGTCGTTTTTTTCCCCTATAGAGCACGCACATTTATCGGGACAAAAAGTTGCCTTTCATATACTATTGAAGACAATTTTTACTTCAAGATTCATCCAATTCAGTTTAGAGATAACGGTTTCATTGAGCCACAAACACTTCACTTTCGCATTTACTTTTACAATAAGAAGTAGGTTGGATAGGATTGCAAAATATTAAAAATAAACTATAATTTGCCGTCTACCTGTCGAGTTTAACGTAAACATAAACAAACTATTAAAAAATAGGGCGCGCATAGCAATAAAAATAAACTAACGATGGAACTGTCTGTTAACTACATGACATTCAAGATGTGAATGCGTCCTAAATGAGCAAGCTGACGTCCAGTGAACCCAAATTAGCTGTCAATAGGTGGAGAAAACTAGGACAATCCGAAAAGGCAAGCTGGTATTGAAATCGAGTCAGCAAGCCGAGTGGGACGGGCGAAAGCAAAATTAATAATGCACACGTACATTATTTAAAGAACGGTACCCACGCCAAAGTATTGAGCCAGTTTCAAAGACCTCCCACGTCTCCCCAAAAATACTTATATACAAGAGAGTTGTCGTTCCCGAAGGACCGTGCAAAACTGGTCGAATGTACGTATTGTAGAGATTATGTAGTTGCCATTTTTCCACTGAATTGGGGACGTTGACCCACTATAAACACGAAAATAATAGGGCAATTACCTGTAAAACTCGTCATAAAATTTTAGAACAGATGTTAATCATACTTGAAAGAAAAATGTAGGGGAAGCACTACATAAATTTACGACTTACGGGACGATGTTTCTAGTGACACGTTTTCCTGACTTCCAAAGCTTTTGATAAATGTAGGATTACACCTACTTATGATGGAGATTCGAACTATCAAAAAAATTGCCTGTTCATTAAAATATTATTGATTGAGAGAAAAAGATACCTGAGAGACTTTTGAAAAATAGGTATTTGAAATGTTCCTGTCTCGCTGCATGCCGCCGTCGCGCCCTAAGCAAGAAAGGGACAACTGCAGGTCAGATCGTTTTTATTGACCAAAACAGCATTTTGTAGTCGACTATTTACTCCCCTAAAACATGCCCAATTGTTTTTTATTTAAGTATATAATTATACAAAACCTTCATCTGTGCCCTATGTTCTCATTTTTTTGTAAATATGCGTAATTTTTTTTGGATTTGTGTCTGAAAATGTTTAAAAATTTAGGCAATATTTCTAGTTTTTGAAGACTCCTACTTCCTATGATAATTAGAATATAAAAAAACCGGCCAAGTCCGAGTAGGACTCGCGCACGAAGGCTTCCGTACCATTATCTATAAAAACAGCAAAAAAATCACGTTTGTTGTATGGGAGCCCCCTTAAATATTTATTTTATTGTTTTTTAGTATTTATTGTTATAGCGGCAGCAGAAATACATCATTTGTTAAAATTTCAACTGTCTTACTATCACGGTTCATGAGATACATCCTGGTGACAGACGGAAGGACAGCGGAGTCTTAGTAATTAGGGTCCCGTTTTACCCTTTGGGTATGGAACCCTAAAAAAACATAGGGAAGGTAGTTAAAGGTTTTATGGTACAAAAATATTTGCTCTACTGTCATTATCCAGGGAGGAAACAGTCGACTACGTTTGTATAGACAAAGAGCCGGTATCCTTTTGTCTTAAACATCAAATACAAACAAGTCGGGTTGAGTATTTAAATCGTAAGGGTTACGATAAAAAAACTGACTTTGACTTTGTTTAAAATACGTTATGTCCTACAAGAACGAACTCATTATTTGTATAATTCCTCTGGTTTCTTGCACGTACTTGACCGATATAATGCCGCTGTCTCTGACGATGCTCCAATAAATTAGAAACACAACAGATGGTCGGCTTTCACAGATGAAGACACACTACGAATTGCTTGGTTTAAGATTTTCAAATACAAACCAATAATTAAATGTTTTATCAAATGCTTGCTACAAAATAAATTAACAGAAAACAAAATTGAAATTTTGCTACGTTCTCATTATCTAGATACTAGTTGCCACTCGTAGCTTCGCGTATTAGTAGTCATTGCTATTATTATTATATTATATTATATTTATTTGATATTTAAGGCGTTTTCTCTTTATTGGGTGTTTTTACCTCATTCCCGATATTTTTTAGGGATATAAAGCAATCCTATATGCTTATCCAGGTTACGAACTATATTTGTTCTAAGTTTCATCCCAATCGCTTTAGTGGTTAAGGCGTGATTGAGCCACAAAGTTCCTGACATACAAACATCGTAACTTTCGCATATATAAGTAGGCAGGAAGTAGGACATTATAGAGTTTACAGTGTTTTTATATGTAAAGGTAAAAAGTTTAGACATTTTCATGAATTTAGTATGTTACAAAATTCATAAAACTGTCATCAGAGTTGTGATACGTCAAATTATGTTATTTGATATTTCGGAACTGAACGAGGAAAATATTAAAATTTTATCAGAAAAACCGCCGGATGTCATTTTTACTCTTGACCAACTTTCCCTGAGTTGTATTCCGTGTTATAATATTTTAATGTCCGATGTTTACGAAGAAAACCATTAGATGTAGCTATCACTTTTTTGTGAGAACGTGGCTGTACAAGCAGATGGCCCATCTGATGTTAAGCGGTTACTTCTGTCTATAACAATTTCATCATCTCATATATTTCGTCCACCTCTCTCAGGTGCTCTGTGCGTCGGAGTTAAATAAATAATAAATAAATATTGGTGGACATTCCACACTGCACTATCTCGCCCCAAACTAAGCCAAAGCTTGTGATATGGGAACCAGATAGCTGATATACTACTTATACACTTTTTTTTGTAAATACATACTTCTATTATATAACACCCAGACAGAGAACAAACATCTATGTTCATCACACAAATGTTTGTTCTCGGTGGGGATCGAACCCACGGCCTACGGCACAGAAGGTAGAGCTACTACCGACTGAGCTGTGAAGGCTGTGTGAAGTTGTAAGTGTTTCAACCACATTTGCCTGTGATTGTATTTTATTGTCGCGGCACCCATACTATTTATAACTATTACAATAATAAAATATTAAAGATGATCACGCATGTACTCATTAGGCATGGTAGACATCCCCGAAGATCTTAATGTGTTTAATAACAAAATAACTCTTCAATATCGGCCGAAAGAATTTACAATAAATAAAATATTTTATAATTTACTATGTAAAATTTGCCTGAAGTCTGGTATGATTCTTTCATTTGAAGAAATGAACATGAATACTGCGAATTTTTGAATCTGCAATTTAGGTCGCCTTTTCCCACGTCGCCAATATATCTTTGTTATGTAATAGCCACAGAATTTAAATCTAAATTATCGAGAAATGTTAACATTATTAAAATGGTTGGCGCAATTTATTTTGATTTGTTCGGTCGCTTCTACTCTTGTCGTGTGAATCGTGTGATCGCTTGACAAATTAGCAAAGTTGACCTTCGAAACTGAATTTCCACTGAAATTTACAGGGCATGTGGCGAGGAATTCGATTTAGATTGTGTAACTGGTTACGCACTATGCTGCCAGACTGCTACCAGTCGAAGTCTGGGGGACCGAATTATCGATCGACGTTTTATACTTATCATTAGAATATATTTTTCTTATTTTATAAGCTAAGATCATGCCTAAACTTGGTAATTGAGAGAATCGTCTACAAAGAATGCAGAAACTATGATATTCTTGGGTTGCAATCTAAAAAAGGATGGCTTTGAACTTACATATGGGGCCAAAAAAACACTGAGCGAACAGTCAGCGCTAATCATATATCGAATTGAGCTTTTCACCTGTTAATTGTGTCCACACTCTCTCATAACATCACGTGACCTACCTTTAAACAATTATTTATTCTGTGCTCTATCAATTCTGAAAAAGTACGTGATAGTGAGAGATGCAACCTACCTTTCGTCGTTCTTTCTCCCTTTTCCTTTGGGATGTTTCTTCTTTGGTCGGCAAGCCAGCTTGTGCTTCGCAGCTGACGTGTCCAGGAGTTGTGCTTCCACGTCGAGGGAGGTGTCCACAGCCGGCCTGGAGGGAGGGGAGGTGTTATTGGATGCGACCGTTAGAATGTAGACTAGGGAACTGCTTTCGCTTTTGCTAAACCTTCCTACGATGGAGATAAGATATGAAAAAATTGTTTCAGAAAATGTAGACCAAGAACGTAGAAACTTATGACCATCGCAAGAAGGTTCTAAATTAAAACAAGGTCTCATTCATTGGTCGACTTAGGTAAGTTGAGTTTGTAGGTATGTGCAGTGTTTATCAATGATTGTACTGACCATACTGAAGCAATACTATTATTTCGTATTATCTCAAAAAAAAAATTTTTATAGGTTTTTTTCAATGTAGCAACTCTATTTAAACCTACTTACCTACCTACCAGCCAGATTTTTTAACTATGATAACTGTTCTGCTATCCCATATAAAAACACAAACTACAAAATCTAGCAGCATTTCAAAGCAGAATGTATTTCAGAATGTTGCATGTCAAGCCACTTTCATTTTGAACCAGAAAGAAATCTCACTTATTACTCTCATCTTTTGTTCCTAGAGTGAGTAACCATCGTGTAATTTTTAGCAACGGCTACTATTCTACTAACTTAAAATAAGGGGTCTTTTACATAATATTTACAATCTATGGATCTATGAGTAAAGTCAAAAATTAAGTAGGTATTGCTATTTTATATAATTATCTAAATTGCATTATCGTCCCAGGCGATGCAGCGTCTGCGGAGAAGTCACTTCACTCATTTCAGCTTACTGTAGTGGAAACGGCCGAACTTCGGTCTGTTACAGACGCTGCTTAAATCATTTTTTATGCAAATTTATATGCAAAATGCCTATGATAATGATTTTATATAAAGGACCATAATCACTTAATGACTATATCACATACCTACCTAGCGTGAATCTCTGCCAAAAAGCGACTTAAATAAGTAGTTGTATTGCAATGACAACAAAGAATTTGTAGTGACGAACACGCCAGCGTTCGAGTCAATGGGTGCAACGTATCCTATGGAATTTCAGATATGCATCGGTAGATTCGGTGGCAATGGGCAGGTCATATAGCTCGAAGAACTGACAACGCTGGGGAATAAATTTCTTGAATAGCAACCACGAATTGGAAGACCAAGCGTGGGACATCCACCTGCCCGATGACATTGTGAAGATCACGGCAAGTCAGTGGATGGAAAGGGCTCAGAATCGTTCTTCTTGGAAATCTAATAGGCGTGTCCAGCAGTGGATATCTTCAGGCTGATGGTGATGATGATGATCGGTAGATCTGAGAGGCAGGAGGGGAGCATCCACAACGCATATAACAACAAACAGACGCCGACCTGTTATGCAATTTTTATAACTACTCATAATTCTGAACGATTCTCTCGCTCTTTATTGCGTCGGGATTTTCAGTTGTGTAGCGCGTTGAAGTACCTTCCTACTTAGTTTCTTTTTCAATCGGCAAAACCGTTGGTGCAACTAGATGTAGCACTTGGATGAAATCATTAGTTTAAATGCCTCGCATTAATTGTATCTGTCGATACGGAAAACATAGACAGTCCCTTTTGACACATCTTCTTAGTTACGTTTTCGTACGAAATTTGTCACAAAAAGCATTATTCCGGCACTAGAGTCTGCCAGGCCATCAATCAAACGTCACCAGAGTCTGCCAGGGCCGGCCACCAATGACGGCCACTCAGTGTCACGGCTCGACGAGGTGTAGTTTTCAATCTTGTGATCCTGGCTATTTTCAAGCAGAGGTCATTGATATCAAGAGCATCTTTTGTTTAGCTACGTCAGGTCTGTCGAGTCTCAAGTTTCATACTTCTGAACCTGGGACAAAGTATCTTCTGAACAGAAGAACACACATACCTTACCTTATAAGAGTTTAAAACGTAAAATATCTTAGAGAGATGGATGATCCATTTGATTTGTTCAAATCTGCAATTTTTGTTGCTTCGAAACCGAAATCAGAAAGTACTTTACATAACAAAGATGGCCCTTTTAAGCGAATTGACCCACTGATTGTGGGTCAACTCACTCAAAACAACGCATTAGCTGTTTTCACTGAGACGGCCTAGTAGGTTATTGAACTCCCGATTGCATTCATATATATATCCTTTCCTTGTCCACCATATAACCACTACTATAACAAGCGCATGCCAGTACCATTTATTCGAGTTTCATCACGACGTTGCAACATTGCCCATGGGTTTCCCCATAGCATGTCGGGCTCACTATCCATTTCACTTGAGCAGCGCATGCACCGCGCTATTTCAAGCGGCCCAGAAACCCGGTGACGTCAATGGTGGCACCGTTACAGGACACAGGCCGTGCCTTGCAACTGTTGACTTACTCAATGTTACGAATGGGAAAAGAAATTAATACTAAACTGTTTTATTGTTATTATATCGACCATGAACACAGTATTGTATTACCTACTACTTTAGCCTTGAAAATATTGTCATAGACCCATAGGGTATAAAAGCTAAGATTTATACATTTACACAAATTTCACTGCCTTTTTTTCTGGATTTAGCAAAATAACGGCATGTTCGGCTTGATGACAGTTATGGCTCAGAGAGGAATTAGAACTTTGATCAAAAGTAAATTAGTTTAATATATATTCAGAGCTTTATAAACCAGAAATAGTTATCTTCTTTTGTCTTTGACCAGGAACGTACTAACCTACTAACGTACTCAACAAGCTAAACGTGGCATACAGTAACTAAACAACTAGGTACCGTAAACCACAACACCTAAGCTCAAACCACATACCCACACAACCACATTTATTTCCAATAGGGATAAGCAGAGACTTCATTTTGTTCTTCATACATGCGTGTCGGTTTAAGGTACTCTTGACTTAGACTTTCATTAAAGAGCCTGTTATCTGATCGAGGTACATACGTAAAGATCTTCCGCCTTCATTCAAGCTCGCCTACTGTACTTATTTCGTCAAGTCTCTTAAGCTAAGAGACTATTTACATATATAATATTTTCCATATGTTGCTTCTTATTCTTGTCGTGTTACTAGTTTCTCTCGAAACAGTGTGGTGAAAGGATTGCTATATGATGCTCTATGCCGGGTCCATATGATACTTATTTATACCTAAACTAAACCATGTGTAAGCATTAAATGAATTGGGTATTGAATATTTGCAAGTCATGCATACATTATAGCAGATTATGCAAACTTTTCCTGTCCAGCGGGAATCGAACCCGTACCATTCACCAGAGCCGGTTAACTGCCCGGTGCGCCACAGAGGTCGTCAAAGTAAATGAGCATACGTAGTTTCCTACACTCTTCTTAAAATAGGCTTAGTGGTGAACTAATTCGTAAGGGTTTCGTTTCGGCAGTAAACTTTCCAGTATCTACCTACTTTAGATCATTACCTATTTTTGGCACTTGAAAGAGTTCCTGCTCGTTTATTTAGCAGATGCCCACTCACCTTTATGTGTTGCGCTGAGATTTCACTCACGGATCGTCCTCTCCTAAACTCCCTGTATTCGTTTTACTAATAATGGTTTCTCGCTACGCTTTCTTTTGATCTCTTAATTTAATTTATTATTATAACTATTTCTCTATTTAGCTGACACATTGAGATGTCAAATGCATAATATAAATCATTCTTTCCATCATATTTTTATAGTGGGTAAGTGGCATATCTATCATGCTGATTTTTACCTAGTGGATCGTGCCAAACTAATATTTCAATTCATTAATATTATAATAATAATCTTTATTTCAGACACGAGATCCATTACAAATAAATTATATTCCTAAGTGTTCATTACCTAGCAGTAAATGCTAACTAAAGTGTCCAATATGACGCTGTAATTTCTAATGGCATCGTCTACTTTACCTGTATGATCCGTTTTGGCAGGTGGCCAGTAGAAAATTGGCACCTAGATTTCAGGTTACTAGTGTAAGCTGACGGCTCTGTCTGGACCTTTTATTTCTGTACCAATTGTTTAAATATACAGAAACATTTCATAGTTTTTTAGGTTGGGCCAAATCTTAGGTGGACAGGTATTTGACAACTCGGCTGAGGTAAATAATGATAAGTATTTTTAATTTTTTTAGATCTTTCTCTCAAAACTTCGCACTTCTTATTCTTCTATCGCTTGGTTGTGTATAGTGATCCAAAATCGGGGTTTCAGTTTAATCAAATAGCACTATATTCAACTTGCAGTAAATTCAATCAGCTCATCGTAAACAAATTAATGAAACAAACAAACCTATCCAATCTGAACTACATATTATAATCTGGCTAGTAGGTACATTTATTGATTCTTAAATGGTTCAAAATGATATAGTTGAAAGCAGCTTGCGTGAATCACACTGAGTCATCCTTGAAGAATGTCATTTTAATCCTATCAATGTCGGACATAAATATTTTAAACTAGCAATAGTTTTATATATTTTATAGAGTGTAAATTTATAAATTGCTCAGGGTGGCGATTGGTGACTGGTGAATAAAACTCAGAGGTTGTATCTACCGCCATAGTTTATCATCAAACTATATGAACTATTCAATCAAATGTAAGCAATCAGAGATAGATATAAGAATAACCTTAAGGCAAGGGTGTCATACTGGATAAAGGGGCAGATACCTAACTATATAACAAAATATTAACTTCATAAGGGATATCTTTTTACCAATTTAAATATAGACTTATAATAATATAACTAAAAGAAACGACAACAAATTTACTACCTTTATTACATACCTTCTATCATTGATATAACACATTACACAAACAGCTAATATATGAACTGTAACTAACTGCCAATAGTTATCACAATAGTTATAGTTTTGATCACAACATATAAATGATAAATGTATACTAAGCTAATGGCTATATTTACAATGGCGTGATGGCTGCAACTCCAGGTGATGTCTCAGTAATAATACATTTTGTAAGTGGGAACGCTAAATACGTAGTCTAAAGATGGACCGCGGGTATTGAAGAAATGGTTCTCGTAACAATAGACACGTCCTCTGTACCTGCATCAACAAGTATCTCTCATTACGTCATCAGGTAATGATCAATGATGATAGTGGGTTGCGGGCTGATGAGGTTCTGTTAGAGGATGGTGAACTCGTCTGTGGTGATGGTGTGCTAGTTAAACAACATGGTGATGATGATGATGAGACTAAAGAGGATAAGCAGAATAAACGAATCTATGCCTTTCAAAAGGTGGGTATAAACTATGGGTGAACGCATGATAGCATAATGTTATCGTCTAAAAATCATAGTGTAAATAGAGTTACGTAAGCTCAGTGCAATGAACTCCAGCCTAAAATTATCCAGGAGTCCTATGCGGAATGTTCGCCGCATCTATTAAAATGCACTCAGAGCATTTCCTGTATGTCTCGGTTTACGAGTCATAGGCAAAGGGTAAGACGAAAATATATTATTTGAACAGTTGTGAGCAAACTTACTTTGATAAATATGATATTTCGACGATGTTTCTTATTTAAAACGTTAGATCACTATCTAGGTACCTAACTTTTGCGTTTGAATGATGATAAGTATAATTATGATGATTTGCTTTATTTGAAATGTCGAATGTATATGTAAAGTGAATTTTTGACATGTTAAGTAGGTATCAACATAGAATATTAGTCAAGACTTACGATCTATTTAAACTCGGAGTAATAACTGCAGTTACACAAGCTGATGTCGGTATTCATGTTTGTTTATTTACGATATACCCAACGGGGGCACAGTTGTGCAAAGCTCATGCTATTAATAATGTTATGGACACTCACTTGGATCCAAGACCGGTCTTTGTATCGAGAACCTCGACAATATCGCCAGACTTCAGGGAGACTTCGTCTTCGGCAGCGGCAGTGTAGTCTGCCGAAGCTACCACCACATCTTCAACCTGTAACAAGGAAAAGTAACATTTAATTCCTGGACTCTAATATAGCATCACTTGTTTATGTTGGGTTGTTTGACATTTTGTTAGAAAGTATTACCTTTGGAGGACTTCCAAGACTAGACCTAGATCTCGAAGAAGATATAGATCTTGATGAATATCGTTTGTAGCTTGGTGTGTGATCCAAACTACTTATTCTCCTTCTAGTGTGTTCTCTATCAAGCAACGCGCTGCTGTATCTGCGAGACCAACCACCAAGCTTTGTTATCCTTTGATTATTACTTATATTGCAGTATCCAGTAAATGTTTGTAAATCTTCTTCTTTTTCATCGGCAACTGGGCAACTGTACATGGAGAACCGATGAGCCCTTGGCTGACTGAGGTTTAGAGCAGAGAATACGTGCATCGGTTCGAAATGACTAATTCCACGTTCATCGAGAACTGTGTAGGCAACTTGTCCAGTTAGTACGGCTCGACTAGCTTCACGGGGCACCACCGCTTGCAGACCTTTCTTCATAATCAGTAGGGCTCCTCTATGTTTCTTGCGTTGGAATAAGAAATCTTCCATTGCAAGACTGTTCTCAGGCTGAAGCAAACTGAGTGGCACATCTTCGGATGTCATTAAAGGAGTTTCTTCTGGAACGATCATCAGTGCCGCACTCTCTCGAACCAAATCCCTAAGGTTAGGATCTGTGCGAGCTAGTGTCGTATTAGTTTCAAGTTTACGTAAAGCTGAATGTAGACTTGGTGTGTTATCAGCCAGTTTTCTCATGACAGTGAGTCTTTTTAGAATGTTTAGACTTGTGGTATCTGCTGCTATTTTAGCCATGCAGTCTTCATCGTTGACAAGTAAAAGCAGGTTTGAGGCGACATCTCTCAACCCTAGAATTTTAGCAAGTCCTACAGACTGAACAATCAATTCTTTTATGTTGTCTTTGTTGTTTTCAGAAATAATTGCTGCTAGTTCTTTAGCACTGGCTTCTTGTACGGCATTTACAATTGCCTTTTGCAATGTTTTAGTCGCTTCGTTATCGGTTTTTATGAAAGAGATTGAGTCAGATATGCTACCAAGAACGTTATATAGAAGACTGGTGTCACTCTTTGAAATGTTTTTGAATGCTGGACCCAATACTTCATTTTCAGAGCTCAAAAAGTCAGCAAACTTTTCTATGATATCACCTTCGGGAAAAGAGTTTTTGTGAAGGGCCCTATTGAGAGCAATTTTTATCAACTCAACTTTTGGTTCGGAAGAATACTCTAAAATTTCTTCACATAAGTTTTCTTTATCATCTTCTTTTTGAAGAATATTAAACATAGCCGCCACTAAATCTTCATCAATCGATTTACCTAATATTGTATCGATAGATTTAAGGATTAATTGGTATTTTTCTTTACTAATGTTATTATTTACTTCCTCAAACTGCTCAGCGGTAACCAGAGCTGCAAGCACTGCAGCAGCAATAGAATTTTTAACGTGCTCTTGGTGGGCAGATTGACCATTTCCCCCCGTATATCCATTTTCTTGTTTATTCATTTTGCCATTTCGTGATTTCTTTGATTCACTTGAGTTGTCTTCACTCATTCCATTTTCTTGTAATTCTGTTTTCAAGTGAGCACTCATTTCTATAATAGATGCAATAACGTCCATTAATTGGTTTGCAACCTCATCTTTTAATCCAAAATCAGACACAAAAGCTTTTAAAACCTCAGCATTTCTAGTTTGGTTCAGAAGAACACTAATGGCTGGAAGCTCTGCAGGAACTTGCCTTCCAATGGACATTCCCGCTTCAGAAAGCTGTTTTAGCATATTTGTGTCAATAGTCAGCTCTCCTTTAGTAGAAGTTGTATCATTGGGGTTAGTTTTTACTTTTAAGAGTTTCAGTTCTTCTGGTGTAACGACGAAACTTTGAACCGAAAACTCAAGACCTTCTTCACCTTCGGTTAAATCAGGTGCTACAAATTTCAAACCTTCGGGTGTTTGTACAATTTGACCAGGTACAAAAGTTACTCCGTGGTCATCGGACTCAATAACTCTGCCAGGCACAAACCTTGGCCCTTCTTCAGTATCAACTACTTGTCCAGGGACGAATCTTGAACCTTCATCTTCAGTAGATATAACTTGGCCAGGTATAAATGTAGGCCCAGCTTTCGTTTCAATAATTTGACCAGGCACAAAGCGAGGACCATCAATGGTATGAATAGTTTGACCAGGAACGAATTTTGGCCCGGATTTAGTATTAACTACCTGACCAGGTACAAATTTGGGTCCGTCTGCTGTGTCAACTACTTGTCCAGGTACAAACTGTTCTCCGTTTTCGGTGAAAACGATTTGTCCAGGAACAAAAATTCCTTCCACCATTGTTCCAGGAACAAAACGAGATTCGTTTGCTTCATTCTTCACTAGTCGTCCAGGAACTACTTTACCACCTAAGTTTGGCACCCTAGCTCCAGGGTAGAACTCAATTCCATTAGATGTCTGCACCATATGGCCGAAGACGTAAAGCGATTCTTCAGACAAAGAACATGTTTTGATATCAATAGGTAATCCTACAGGTGCACTTTCACTAAATGTTATATCTTCTACCGATTTTGCAACTGAAAACTCTACATGGCCGTCTGCTTGAACAATAGTTTTTCCTGGCATGAATTTTTCCCCAATATCGGTGTGGACTATCTGTCCTTCAATAAACTTAGGCCCATCGATAGTTTCTACTGTAGTTCCAGGAACAAATTCTAATCCTTCGCTTGTTGATTTGGTGATACCAGGCACAAAACACGTTTCTCCATCAACAGCTACGGTTTGTCCGGGCACAAATTTAAGGCCATTTGGTGTCGCTATAGTAGCTCCAGGTATAAAATGTAGCTCATCATCTTGGTGCACCACTTGGCCAGGGACAAACTGCCACTCATTGTTTATTTTGGCATTTTGGCCAGGCGTGAAAGTAACGCCATTTATTTCTGATATTGTTTGGCCAGGAATAAATTGAATTCCTTCAGGTGTCATTATATTTTGACCAGGAACAAACACATCTTCAGAACCAGTTTGTATTATTTTTCCAGGTACGAATTTGAAGCCTTCTTCTGACAACACAGTTTGACCTTCAACAAATCGATAAGAGTCATCTTTATTTTTTACAGTTTGTCCGCACACAAATTGCTCACCATCTTTTGTATTTAAAACATGACCAGCTAAGAAAAAAGGTTCGTTTGTGTTTTCATTATTAACGATGTGACCAGGAATCAAACTAGGGCCAGCTGGTGTGCTTACACTCATCCCAGGAACAAAAACAGACCCGACGGGAGTTTCTACCGTCTGGCCTGGCACAAAAATTGGACCTTGAGGCGTGTTTACGACTTGACCAGGAATAAACTTTTTGGCTTTATTGATGTCAATTGTCAGGCCTGATATCTTAGCAACTTTTTCTCTTTTGCCTTTTTTAATGTTTTTAATAATTTCTGGCAATATATCTACAGTTGGAAGCATATCTACTTTATTACTATCTATTAGTTTTTCGGTGACATCAGACGTTTCTATTAAGCGTTCTGCTGGTATTTCTTTAACGGCACTTAAAATTGTCTCAGTCGGACGTGCTTTAATGGGTTTCAATGGGTTAACACAAGGCACATTTTCTAAAGCCCCAGACACATCACCAATATTACGATCCACTTCGTAAGATTCTACCTCACAGTGATATGGAGTGATTTGAACAGGTTTAGGCAAAGTAGTAACTTTTGGTACATATTGTTCATCTAGAACGTCTTTTTCAAAAACGTCCCAATCCCAGGACTCTATAAGAGGATGTAATTGTTCTCTCCATTCGCCACTGCACATTACAATGCTTGATTTTGAACGCATGTGATGTGTGTCGAAGTTGTTGTATTTAAACGTTTTAGTGTCGTGTTTTTCATGTTTATACTCCTCAAGTTTTGCTTTTTTGGCTGTGCGCACTTTGCGGACTTTTTCTTCTTCAAGCTCTTGCACTTCAGCCAACTTCTCTTTATTTTCAAATATTTTTTTCATTGAAGACAATCCAGCTGCCCTCTTTCTTTTTTTCTTTCTTTCTTCAAGTTCTTCCATTTCTCTTTGTTTCAAAACCTCAGCGTTCGGTCCTTCGCCTTCAAACATTTCGACATCTTCCGTAAAATCCTTGAAGTCCATAGAAACGCTTCGTCCCTGTTTCGTTTTGATAAGAACCGTGTCCGAGTCTTTGGCAAGCATGACATCCCTGACATCGCCATCTCGCACTGCTGCTTCCATTTGTGCGGAGAAAACTAAGCTACATTTTCTCTCTTGCACTGTGTAAACATAGCGTTTATCCTCCGTCACCTGCTTTCCCAATAACATTTCCATCAAGCATTTCTGCGCCTCTGTAGATCCATCCAACACAGGGAAAATGTATCTAAAGTCCGATATTATTTCATGCTTTCGGTTACCGTAATTTATTTCAGGTGAATAATGATGAGGTCCTATTTCTCCGGAAACGTTCGTTATCCTGCACTTTGCTTTTGAAGAGCGAGCCGTGAGTAGAACTGGAATGTAGTGATGCGTAGGCAGCCCGTAAGACTTTCCAGTGATCCTGCAGCAGCGTTTGGCGTCGGCCGGCGAGATCGGCGCTAAGAGCGGGAAGTAGTTTGGCTTGGGCAGCCCGCGGCTGCGCCCCGTGATTCTGCAGAACGACATTGTTGCTTGTTTCAGACCGGCATTATTGTTTATGCACTTCTATAAGAATGTTTTTGTTTGTTTGGGTATCGCGATCGATGTATCGTGTGTGTTTCCGAGAGCGAGTGTGCGCGGGTTCTCTGAGCGGAGGATGCAGAGCGACTGAAGCTGCGAGCTTTGGACTAGAGCTTCACTCTGCGCGGCCGCTTTCGCACCTTACTCTCAGACGGTGTGCCGTGTACATTGTTCCGGTTACAAGTTATTTATAAACTAAAGAAAGATGAAATTTATTCTTCACGCTAAAACAAATCACACGATTCCATAATGAAAACAAGGGAATAGTGAGTTTCATAGTCTCATGACTGACGTTAATAGCGGCCGAAACAGGGGTAATTTAATTGAGTTATTTGACAGTTACAGAAAACTCTCGTCCAACCTAAAAATACAAAATCGTTATTCGTAACACGTTTGATACTGATGATGTAAAAAATACCAAAACATCTGCCCACACCAAAAGTCAAGAACCGCACGCAAATAAATTTTAATTCATCGCTGAATTATTTTACCTGTCGTTTTAACTGTGTAAAATCCAACTCATTAATTGAGGAAAATATCCCGGTGTTAATATTAATAATGTAATCAAGTATTGAAGGTAAAAGTAAAAAAAAAAACTTAAATTATCAGTAGAATGATGAAAGCATAGAACTCAATTATAATGTTGTCTAGTTGTCATCAACCTTAACAGTTAACCTCGGTCTCGGACAACTAACAAACTCTTTATTTTAGTTATGTCTATTTTTATGATTTCGTTTAAATCCGCAGACCTTCGTACTGAGCTGACGAGGACCTGTTTATTTTCGCTTTGTAAAGTTATATCAAAAGTGACAGACAAAGGTAAACAGTGTTGATATACCGCGAGAGCAAACATTTGCGAGCGATGCATCTCTTGAAACGAATGTATTGACGCAAAGAAATAATCAGCTGAAAATACACCTGCTGATTGGTCGAGTTCCAGATACGTTTCAACGACTGTTAATGGGGTATTTACTTTTAGTTTAAATACTACTCGACCGAAACCAAAACTATCTGTAAGATAGCGGTATAGTGAATCGTGAGAGATAACTATAGATAACTGTATCCAGGACTGAATATTGTATACTCCCATTTCTGGGTCTAAGTTAGTCAAAGAAAGTATAGAAATTTTGGTACAAGATCTGTGCACGTACACTAATATTTAGTTCATAATTACTGTACCTACGTAAAATATCTACGACAGCAATACACTACACTACAATACACTTTACTATAATTAACGATAAATGTAAAAGCAGTGGTACCTAAATTGCTAAATAAATACAGACCAATATATATTCGGATCTAATTAGCTTCCTGAAATATTCTCAGAAGATCTTGTAGAAGTAGGTACGAGATTTGAAGGCATGTTTCCCTGCATAAGGATGAAATCAAGTGCCGACATTTTTTTCATAATACAGTAGAAAACGGTTCCAGAAATAAATTGATTATTAGAACCTTGAAATTAGTCTATTTCCAGATAAGATGGATTAGTAAAGCAAATGGGACGATAACTCATTAATTATTGATGCGACCTTCTCATTATTACGACATCGTCTGTCTTTGAAGTTCAGCTTTTTCATAAATTTCTTCAAATTACATATTTACCTATAAAATAAGTAGCTACCAACCTGCTATCTAAAAGTCTATAAATTTTAACTCAACTAACTATAAAATAGCTCTTCAGAGTGCCGGTTCAGATCAGAAGCTTTCTAAAGTTTTAAATAAGAGCAGAAATAGCGTCACGACTTTTATCTGCAGGCGCGGTAGATATCCCCTCAGATATTATTACCAAATACCAACTCAAGATTTTTTTAAAGATAACTAAAGGGGGGAATAGAAGATCTCTGAGGCCACTACGGCCACAGCCTAATCACTAATGAATTAAAATTTTGTGGCGTAAACGTCTCTGCAGCAGAAGGACAGATAAGCAAAATCCCGGATAGCGAAATCAGGCAGGAGTACCGACCCACACAGAAAACGAAAATTAAATTGAATAGTTACTTACAATTCGTAAAATTTTATTTGAAAGTATGAATACTTTGAGACAGATTAATTCGTCATTGTAACTTTGGCCAAACGTATCAAACATTCTATTGCAGAAATTTTGTCATTGAATAAACTCGCGATAACTTGATATTTTGTAGTAAGAATCTGTAACTTACATAATAAGGTCGGATATCGACAACGCCACAAATGTCAAAATGTATTCGTGATCAAGTCCCAGTTCGCTGCATTTTGCTTGTCCACCATGTTCAATTTGCAGTTCAGCAGATGACGCAATGTTTAAATAATAGAATAATAAGGTATAAGTGGACTTCAGACAGTGTCAGCTAGGCCCAACTAAGTTTGTATTAAGAGAACCGGAGAGTTGATATATAATTATATATTTTTGTAAATTCATAACAAAACCGAGATAGAACAATTAAATTACATGTTCTAAAGGGGCTCCATAGGTTCGTCCTCGTCATGAAATGGGTTTGTTTTGTTTTCAGCGATTGATATCATCTTGTTTATTTTTACATGTTCTCAGCTAGGTCAAGTGTTATGCTCTGAAAAGTGTGCACTCAAAATAGTTTTGTTGAAGTAACGGACACGGTTGCAAGGGCACGCTATCGAACGACGACTTAAATTGCAAGATATGAAATTGGCTCTAGACTTCATTCCAGATGGTAGACATCCATTCAGATCATTAGGTACCTACTTCAAATTCTAAAGGATGATTAATGTTGGTAGTCGGAGGCACGTCTTTTCAAATTGTAACTAGGTATATCGAAGAAGAAAAAAAGTAAAATGGGAAAGAAATAACCGTTCGAGCCAATCTGCAATGCCTTCAGCTCGCCCTATCGAAAGTTCTTAAGCACAAAACGGATGCACATCACATAGATACATTCTACATATCAAGCTACACAAATCTAAAAAACAATGAAGATTATATATAAAGCCTAGCTTTAAGAGTATTAGAGCTCTTTGTGAAGGGCTAGTCCGGGAAAGTACTACCACCACGCCCTTTTCTGCCGCCAAGCAGCAACGCTGTGTTTCGGTTTGAAGAGTGTGGTTGCTGGTGAAATAACACATCTGTTATGCCTCAAGTTGACGGCCGCAAGGCAGTGCATCGTAGGGCACATTCCTATCGTGCGTGACTTAAGAGGTAATGATTTGTTATAGGTGATGGTTACGACTTAACATCAGGTGGGCCATCTGTTCCATCAGCTGGTTGTATAAAAATAAAAAATGCACGTCACATGGATACATTCTACAGATCAATCAACACAAATCCAAAAAACCGTGACGCTTACTACAAAGACAAAAGCGAGCGTTGTAAAGCCTGATGCGTATCCGTGAGTACAACAATTATGGTAAAGGTATAATGCAAAGGGCTCAAACATCAAAAGCAAAGCAGCCTTCAACCGCCACGATTGATAGCGGTTGTGAAACATTGAAAGCTGCTCTTTGATCAAATTGTTTGAGCGTTTCCGTTCTCATCGTTGCAATTCTGTAGGACGAGTAAGGCCATCTGGCAGAGGTAATTATAGAAACCTAGAACCGACTCTAAAAACTTCACCCTCATACCCACATAAATGGTGCTTAAATTTATATAATGCTTAAAATTAGCGCTGTCTCTTTTTGCCATTACGCATTGGTATGAGATAGCAATAGTTTAAAGCATAGTTTATCGTTTGACAGATTTCTCGTAGTAAGGCCGTTTATGTGTTAAACTGCAGAAGTCTAAAAAAAATACCCAATTTTTTTTGACTTCTTTTGGACTTAGTTTTATTTGCCTAGTTGTGACAAGGACGTGTTAGGCCTATTGGTAAAGTACAATTGTAAAAACTTAGAAAAACTCTGCGACCTTACACATCGACCTTTAAGAGGCTGATACCCGCCAAACAACTTAATATCTTGTGTACATTTTACCATTTTTGAAGATATAAAATTAGTAAAGGTATGGCGAGAAAAAATCGCATATAATAAAGTTTCGTAGATGTCACTACTAATATTATTAGATCCATACAGGTTTTCCTATCAATTATTTTTATTATGTACTAAAACTAGTCAAGTTAGAAATCATTACTAAAACTTGTGGCAGCAAGTTAAAATTAAAGAAAACTATACATAGATAGATCCTACTAGGTAGAACTATACATAGATTATAATTCCTCGCGTTTTCTGTCCATTGATACATATTCTAAAGGAGAAATGGCCAAAAATAACATTAAACTATGACTGCCACACCTGCGCCTGCGCGGCTATATTTTTGTTTGACACTTCCGCCGGACGGCAGGTGCGAACGAACAGAAATAGGCACGCTACTAACAAAACAATAACTGAACATTGTTGATCCATTCAAACCTGAAACTGAATTGAGTATTATTAACTTGTACTAAAGGGACCGACGACGTCGTCAGGATTGCGGGAAGTCGATGGATGGAGAGGACTCGGAATCGTTCTTCATGGAAATGTAAAGGAAAAGAAATCCACTGCTGGACATAGGCCTCCATGTCCAGTAATGGATTTCTTCAGGCTGATAATGATGACTTAGGGACAGAACTCAGACTCATAGCACAAGTTTTTTCTAGGGGGTGGTTAGGGCGCTACCAAATTGTTATTCACATGTTATACTTTGAAGCTTCTATGAGGTATATCTTATTTTTAATAAAGTTACTAGCTAAATAAATAATTCTAGATCGTTTGCAACGGTCTGCAGGTAGCTCAACTGTTTCATACGTATTTTGTACATTTTGTAAATACTTGTATTCATAATAAAAGTTAGTAAAATGAGTTTAAAAGTACAAAATTAATAGAAAGTAGAAAACTTAACCAAAAAAACGTCCTAACCCAATTTTTAAAGCGAAATGGCAATAATCTAAAAATAATGAATTCTCAGAAGAGTGATAATCAAAAGTTTCCTGCAGACAGTAAAGCCAGGTGATTCACACATTCAGCAGAACCATTACGCAGCATTACAAGACACGGTGTCAACAACTTTAAAAACTTCCTTGAAGCATTTCACTTAAATTTCAGGAAAAAACCTCAAAATTTTACTAACCAAATTATGAGTGTCACAAACAGGGAATGATCGCATAAACAAACTTGCTTTGATTCGTGAACCTGTTTGCGGAAAAGTTTCCAGACGAGCTGGCGGGAGAATGATTTGACAGCTGTCACGACTTCATTAAAAATTGGAGGGAAATGAACTTTGCAAAAGTGAACGCCCTGCGATGCGTGATACTGCATTTTGTAACACTGATTATTTGTGGTATTGGTACATACCACTATATTTATACTGTGGTATTGGTTATATTTAAGTAAGTACCTTCATATTTACTTAGTTTAATTTTATATTCTTCATCCTAATTGTCTATTTCACCATCGCTGTAAGTCGGAAATAACGTTTCTGCTTTAAACTGGCAAAAACAGAGACGGAAATTATTTATTTTACCAGAAAAGAAAACTTTAATAGACACATCTTTCTGTACCTAATAAAAATTAGTACTAACCTACTTGTTGGGTTGTTGTTAAACTATAAGCATGTATTCATACAAATAACTACAAATTTATTTCAAATGCTAATTTAATAAATATGCCAGCACCCGGACATTGGCCAAAACAAATTAGTATCAAATCTATAATAAAAAAGTCGTATATAAAACGAAACATTGTTTCGATCTTAAGATTGCAGCGCATCTGTCACTTTGAACACGATTCAAAGAGAGCAGTCTTAAATCTAGATCTACTTTGAATCTAGTGCTCGTATTTTGACTGTTCTGAGAATACATAAAGTGACGCCCAGCATGGGCGTATTTTGGGGTACACGTCACTGGTAAATTAATCACTCATAATTGCATGTTAGACGTGTGTCCTTTTCTATGACTTGACTACAAAGTATTTTATTTATTTCACTTGACATTGGCAAGATTGTATGTGGAAACGACAGACAGGTGCCATAGATGGAGCGAAGTAGAATACTTGCGTCCTGACAGCTCTAACAGAGTATTTCATGGGAGTATTTGGTTTTGGTATTTGTCCGGGGTTTTGGCGGATAGATAAATCGAGTGGTGCACAACCGTATTCTCACCTTCAGCACTTCATAAAGTGGCGTTGCAAATGCATATTAGTGCCAGGTGACGTCGACGTGGCGTCAAGTCATTCTGTTTAAATGTGGTTTAAGGCGGAGACAAGAGCTAATGTGACTCTCGCTCGCACGTTTCGACATGTTGAAAGATATAAAATCACTAAACTCATTTTCGAAAAATCGCAATCAATCGCAATCACAAAATGGTTGATTGCGATTTTTCGAAAATGAGTTTATTGATTTTATATCTTTCAACATGTCGAAACGTGCGAGCGAGAAGTTGTTTGATAGTTGTCAGCCCCTTAAATGAACTGACGATAGGCGGCGACTTACCGCGCACTGAGATTTACTACTACAAAAACGGACTATTGCAGAAATCAAGACACCACTAATGCTCGGTGTTTGCATAATCCTTTTATACAAGGTACGTAAATTCAAAAATTTCAAAAATGTATGTGCACAATGCCAGTACTCTTAAACGGTTCTGACGCATAATGACCAATAATTCAGAATTCTCATATTGACCAAACACATAAACGCGAAATGTCCAATTCTCAGAATGACCAATACGCATAATGACAGATTAAGCCAAATTTCAATACGCAGAATGACGCATACACCAAACGACTAAAACGCATTATGAGCAATGACTAATACGCATTTTGACCCACAGTTTTGACCAATACTTAGACAAATTTCTGTAATTTTTTTGTAAATTTTTGTCAAATTTTATATTCGTCATTTTGTCATTTTCATGACACCAACCGCCTAAACGTTTTCAACATAAACAATTCGCAAAAGCATGTTGCATCGATAGCGCGATCTGTAGCATAAAATTATAACCGACCAACCAATCCGATCTTATTGATAATAACACCCAGACAGAGAACAAACCATGTTCATCACACAAAATGTTTGTTCTCGGTGAGGATCGAACCCACGACCTACGGCGCAGAAGGCAGAGCTACTACCAACCGAGCTATGAAGGCTGTCAAGCTGTAGAAATTAATAAATCGTTATAAATATAATACTAAAAGCTTTTAAATATTTTTTTCACGACATTTGACTGATTTCGTACTGTTAGATTGAAGTATGTATGACTTTAAGCGTCATAATTAGAAATATTTCATAGATAAACTTTCAAGTGACCAGTACTTACGTATTTTGTGGAAAAAGTACCAATTACCTAGGTAATCAACAAACAATCAATCTACAAGTGTGTCATTTCGCGAATGTTTCATTGTGCATATTGGTCAATATACGGATAGGTCATTTCGCGTATGCGTCGTTCCGAGTTTAGGTCCAAATGCTTATGTGTTAATATGCGTTTTCGTCATAAAGCGAATATGTTTTTTCAATCATTGGTCAATATGCGTCAGAACCTCTTAAACGGTGAAGGAAAGCATCGTGAGGAAACCGGCATGTCATAGAACCTAAAGTTCTATAACATGTGTCAAGTGCTCGAAAGGAGCCTCTTGAGGCGCACTTAAAATCATTTCACCACACTGTTTAGAAAGAAAATAGTGACACGACAAGAGAGATGAGCAAACTTTAGTAGGACTAGGAAATGTCATCAGTCGTGTAAGCTCTATTGCCATGAGCTAATGTACCAAAATTGTCAGTGATATTGAAAATATTAGAACCGATAATGTTTCTCGGTAAGTGATTTTATTGTGAAATTTTATGAGATTTTTTTATCTTAAACCATAAACCTTGAAAACATTTTTGTTTTCTGTGACTCACTGTGGCAAACACTGGAGCCAATGAGAAGATTATCCAAGCGGCGCGACGATCCGTAATGCTATCAACGAAGCTCCTACAATACAAGAACCGAGCATAAAATAATAAATGGTATAGGTACGAATCGCTAGGCTTAAGTGGAGGTGTGCAGGACATTTGGCTAGACGGAATGACAACAGATGGACCAAGGCAGTCACAGAGTAGTGGATGGATGCCGACCCCAAACAGACCCCGGCTCGGTGGCAATGGACACGACAAGCTCAAGACAGAGTAACTTGGCCTTAGGGCTATTGAGATAGATATATGATGGGAAGTCAAACATTGTGGTTTTATAGTTGCTACGTCAAAACCACCGAAAAATGGATATAATTATTGTCAACACCAGACAATTCGACATACTTGAATCACTGTCATTTATGGTGTCTCAGGAAATGTCGCAGACATTACGGTCACGAACCAGACGTGCTGACATAAGTCGAGTGTTCTGCCATAGAATCAAGAACAGTACTTGCACGGTTCAAAAGACGATAATAGTATCTGAAGTATTTGGCTTAGGTCCCAAGATGTGGATGAAGGGAGCCAAATATTCTGTTTATTGGTTGAAATTTAACTAAATACTGTGGTGGGAATTCAATATTTCAAATAAAACAATATTTTTTAAGCAGGTCTATAAGTTAGTACCAAGATATGTGAGAGGATATCTACCGTGTCTAATCGTTGTGAGAAACTTTAAGGTTATGAAAAAACTGTTAGCCAAAAGATGCTATTGTTAAGTTCCAGTTCAGTCTTTTTACAATGTTCTTCCAAATGTATCCTAGTCTTATCTAAAGAGCTGGAAAAACACGATGCACATATTTACTGCACATGACACAGCACCGAATTGGGTCGCACCCAAACTAATTATAAGCCCGTAAATCCCGACAGACAGCCATAAGTTATTTGCGGCCTTTACAAATGCACTCTATAATTTACAGTTCGGACGCGGCAAGGAAAGCCGGGTGACAGCCGCGACTGATTGTTGTAAATGCGACCGCGTCTGGCTGTTGGGACTTGAAGAAGAGTAATGGGGATTCAGATCTGGTTAGAATAAGGACTTGCCCAGTGGAAAATCGAGAGTAACCATGAGTCATAGAAGCCATTTGTTGGAAGCAAAGTTAGCAACTCCGAGCTATGTTGACATACGTTACAAGAATACTCTAAGGTAAATAAGGCAGAAAGATCGGCTTCTATTTGAAACCGGTTCAAATTTGCAGTTTAGTCAAATAATTATTAAGAATACAAAGACTACAAATACAATTATTGCATCTAACTGAAAGATGATGTATTATAAATTGCTTTAAATTGCTCTGACTACCCCCTTAGACATGTTCACAGAAACCTGAGTAGGTACTAAGACATCTAAGAGGATGTCTACCGTGCCTCGTGCTTGGGGATCAAGTCGTGAAGCTGTGTCTGTTTTCTTTAAATTGGTCTTAATTGTATAGTCTGCAAAATCATCCTCGTAAGACCTAAATAAATTATACGATGAAAATCAATCAATTTTTTCTTATTTATTATTTTATAACCTACCTATTACATACCCTTTTATTCGCTATAAACACACATGATAAAAAAATAGTATTGGGACTGTTACGGTTAGTTCAGTAACATATTGAAAAAAAGATAAAAGATAAAAGATAAAAGATATTTATTGTTTATGAAACTAGGTACATATTTTGGTGTTGAGGTTTTTTTGAGTCACACTAGTCCAGCTTAAAAGCATATAAACAGGCACAGATAAAAAATAAAAACAATTTAAATAAAAATCATGCAAAATAAAATAAAATTAAGATAAGACAAATTAAAATAAAACACGGTGACATTAAAAAAATTAAAAATAAGTGAATTTAAATGTCAAGTTACGTAGCTACTAATTAGATTTAGGAAAAAAATATAAAATTAATGTCATGTTGTAAATTTGTCATTTAGAAAGTCATCAACCTTATAGTATACTTTGTCCACTAATAACTTAGTAAGGGTGTTTTTAAATATATTTAAATCACTAATAGCACGTATTGATAAAGGAATGTGATTATATATTATTGGCGTTATACAGAACACACTTAGTCTAAGTAATGCCGTCTTGCAGGGCAATAAATATAGGCTACCCTCTCGACGACTACCAGCGGCATAGGGCTTAAAAAACTGAGGATTACTTTTTACAAAAGTTGCCACCTCGCATATATAGAGCGATGGGAGAGTTAAAATTCGCCACTGCTTAAAAACATCCCTACACGAATCCGTTGACCGCATGCCAAACATTGAGCGAATGCACCGCTTTTGTGCTCTAAATACTTTATCCTTATCTGTAGAGTTTCCCCAAAAGATAACTCCATACCTTAGTATTGATGCTGTATGGCCGTAGTACGCTGTGAGTACAGCCGGAGTGTTAACTACTTTACTTAATTTATATAGGGCATATGAAAATTGGTGCAAGCGCTTACATATATTGTCAGTGTGTAGCTTCCAATTTAACTTACTATCTATTTGTAACCCTAAAAATCGAGTTGATTCTGTTTCAATTATTTTAGTATTCAGATATTTTATGTTCAAATTTAGTGGTGTGTTGTGCCTTTGTTTGAAATTCATTAAGTATGTTTTAGATAAATTAATATTTAGTTTATTATATATTAGCCAATTAATAATTAATGTTAGAGTATGGTTAATGTCAAATTCCAGATTAATAATAGGGTCATTAGTAAATAATATTGTACTGTCGTCAGCAAATAATGTCATAGAGTTTTTCGTTACATTTGGTAGGTCGTTAATATATATAATGAAGAGTAAAGGCCCTAACACACTGCCCTGGGGAACTCCGTGCGTTACTATTCTCATGTTAGAGGTGTATGTTGTTTCCGTTTGTGTTCTGGGGCATGTTTTTTTAATGTGCGTTATTTGCATTCTGTTATTAAGATATGATTTTATCAAATTATTTGCATTCCCTCTTACGCCATATCTCTCTAATTTATCAAGCAGTAGGTAGTGATCGACGTAGTCAAATGCTTTTGACATATCCATATAAAGAGCAATGGCTGTCCTTCTTCTATCTACATTTGTAGTTACCTTGTTTAAAAAATCATATATTGCCATATTTATAGTCTTATTTTTTCTAAATCCGTATTGACAGTTTGAGAAAAGACCATTTGATTCAAAGAACATGTATAGTTTATTGTAGAATATTTTTTCAAACACCTTTGAAAGTACGGGTATTAACGCCACCGGTCGGTAATTGTTTACGTCTTCCTTGTTACCTTTTTTATACAGGGGCTTGATTGTGGACAGCTTTAGCTTTTCTGGGAAGATGCCTTGTTCCATACATAGATTAACAATATGACTAATGACTGGTGCGATTGTAAATGCTACTTCTTTGATAATTTTGGTTGATATTCCATCGTATCCTACACTATTTGTATTTTTTAAAGAGCTTATTGTTTTAATGATGTCAAATGCCACGGTTGGTGTTAGAAATATTGAATATTGTTGTGTAATATTTTTGGAAATCTTAGAGTTAAAGTTAATACCATTGCCATTTTCATTATTCACAATGTCCGAATACAAATTATTATTACTGATTTCAATGTCTATGTTAGGATCAATTAAATTATTATTATTATTAGTAATGGGGTTAGTGTCAGCGTTTATATTATAATTATTACATTTTACCATGTCAATAAAAAAATTATTAAATACATTTGCAAGTACCGTAGGATCGGTTATTTGTTTGTCATTTATCACTAACTGTTGGATGCTTTCTGTAGGTTTATTACTGTTCAGGTTGTTAATAATATTCCATGTTGCTTTTGACTTATTTGGTGCAGTTGTAATATTGTAATCATTTTGTGCTTTTTGTGTTAGTCTGATTATTTTCTTATAACGTAAAGAATACGATTTAAATTTATTTTTGCTATCTGCACATCCTGTAATTCTATATTTCCATAAAAGCTTTCGTTTTACCTTGCTGCACTTTTTGATACCCCTCGATATCCATTTGGGTTTCTTATGCGCAGTTATTTTAATTCTATTGTAAGGAAAACATAAATTGTTAAATAGTAGAAAAATGTCATAAAAATTGTCAAAAGCATTGTTTGCATCTTGACATTGTAACGCGTCCGCAAAAGATAGTTTAGTAATGTATTCCTTTATGTATAAACCAGTGTTTAAGTTTACAGCATTTTTTAATTGGAACTTTTAAGATTTGTGCCGTGTGGTCCGATAGTGCAAAATCAATAACTTCTCCTGCACTACCTCTTATATTGTGTAGAATGTTGTCAATTCCAGTTTTACTTGTCAATCTTGTGGCTTGGTTATATTGGAATTTTAAGTTTCTAAAGTCTGTCGCATGTTTTGTGTGTTTTAACATGTCGATGTTAAAATCACCACATATCAGAATTTTATAGTTGCTACTATTACTACATATTCTGAACAAAATTCTATCAAGTTTATCAAAAAATAAGTCTATCAATTGTGACTTTACTCTAGGTGGTCTGTAGATGCATACAACATAGATCCTTTGTAGGATCAGTTTAATTGCTGCGCATTCGACAATATTTGGAATGGACAAACGGACAATGTCATGAATGTTTTCAAACTCATGGTGATCTCCAACTCCAACTAACATGCAAGAACCCCCATATCGTCGGTCTCTACAAAACCATGAAGCCAGTTTAAAATTCGCAATTTTAAGACGGCTTACGTCATCCTCTGTCATGTTGTGTTCTGTTACGCACAATATATCTACATTTTTACCCTTTGTGTATAAGTCTTCTAGGATGACCATTAGTGATTCAGATTTATTTAATAACCCGTTAATATTTTGATGCATTAGAAATAGGTAGTTATACACGAAAAAAATTATTCTTGTCAGTCCTATTCATATTTGCATTCCCGCTATCATCAACATTTGAGTTGACCTGTTTTTCACAGGATAAATCATTATTTGTCTGGGTGCTGCTATCTATGAAACACTTGGCTTCCCTAGCTCTCTTAAGTATACCTTTGACATATTTTTCATTGTACTTAATTTTATCATTTTTGTATTTTATATGTAGAATTTCTCTTAACAAAATTCTTGTCACATGCAATGAAAAATGTTTATAACTTGGGCGGCTTTGACTGTAATCCATATCAGCAAAGGTAGCATTTTGAAATCTGTTACATGTGAACCTTAGAACATAATTAAGTTTTTTCTCATTAAGAAACCTATTATATGGCACCTCACTGATTATGACATTGGTGTTTTTCACAGATTTTAACCATACATTTATTGTGAAGTCAAATTCGTAAGGGTCAGTGTCATTCTTACCCCCCAATGAAGATTCTCTGATTTACAAAACCGTAAGTAGCTGAAAAATCACTTATAACAATTTTAAATCGAAAAATACTCGCAGAGACTTTGTTTTGATTGTGCACTAAAAATAACGATATCCGCGTTAAAAACTGTGTCACAAACTTCAACGGCGGAGCAGGACAGTCTAGAAGACACATATGCACATGCACCATGGTGGTAAGAAAAAGAATAAATATTTATTTAATTAAGTAATAGAAAAAAAAACTTGTTTTGCTAAATCACCACAGATCATAAATACCCGAAAATGATAAATCATTCACATTTTGCTCTGTGGTTTTGCAGTGTCAAGGGTTCAACATTCGCGGAAGGTTACTTGGATTTACCGGCGTCGTAAAGCGATTAGGGCTCTTAGCTTTTACGAGCAATAAAAAGTTTTATTGCAGTTCCATTAATAAGCAACTTGGTGAAAATATCCTTGAATATGAATGCAGGATTGGTGAAGAACATTGCTGATAGACATCACCTATATTAAAAATATAGAAATTTCAATTTCCACACATTATTGACCACATGAAATAGAGAATAGAGCATGTGTTTGTTTGTTCAATGCTGCATTTATCTGAAATAGGGATGCATTTAACCTCACAACAAAACTTTTAGGTACTTTACTGTGCGTACGGTAGTGTGCGTGTCCTAGACAGATAGATATATATCACTTTAATTTTTGTACACATCATAAATGTAGAGCTTAGTACTTTACAATGAGCGGTCTTGTTCACTGAAACATGTTATTGAGGTCCTATCAAAATTGAACTGAAACTGGTTTTCCAGGTAATAGCTCGAAAGGAGCCTCTTTGAATGCGAGTTCTAAATTCCTTTCACTTAAAATCATTTCGAAATAACAGGTGACTCGACAAAAAGAAGAGGATAAACATTCGAGATCTCTTATTTAGGCGACCTCAGAATCCCATTCCTGAAGAATTATAATACTTTAATCCAGCTATGTTTTTGCTACATGAGTCGTAAAAGCTAACCCAAAAAAACAACGTTTGCCTTTACATTTTTAAGCAGAGACTTCACTCAAATCTTTCTCACTTGGGTTTTCAAATAAACTCTACATTCGGCGTACGTCTGTCCTACTTTGCCCCAGCCTTTATCCAGTAGTATAAAGTGTGCTATTTTAATTAGCCATTTTATTGTAGACTTGTATATTGACTAGGCTTTCCAATGAACGTCAGTTTACTTTTGACGTGTACTTTTTTTTAATACAACTAGCTGATGGAACAAGCAGATGGCCCACCTGATGATAAGTGGTAACCATCACCTATAACAAAGCATTACCTCGTAAATCACGCACGATACGAACGTGCCCTACGATGCACTGCCCTGCGTCCATCAACTTGAGGCATACAGATGTTAAGCCTCATGTGCCTGTAATTACACCGGCAACCACACTCTTCAAACCGAAACACAGCGTTGCTGCTTGGCGGCAGAAAAAGGCGTGGTGGTAGTACTTCCCCGGTCGAGCCCTTCACAAAGAGCTCTACTACTCTTTTATCCAGCTATCGAACTAAGGAACATGTGCTACGTTGTTTTAAGTGCAAGTAATTACACAAAACAAACGAAGATGCGCGCAAACCACGCATTTCTTTTGTTGGTCTGCACTCAAACGAATATTCTTGGAAAAAGTCATGTAGTTGCAGCCTTAGCTCACGAAATGTGGTGCATTCAAGCGTCCGCATTTCTTTTATTCCGCCGATAATTTACGACTTTCTTCAAATTGACGGCCGTTTATACTGCGACAGTCCACATACTGGTGTAAATTATACGAAGCTTCATAAATTGAGCAAATATTTTTATTAGAAGATGTGACTCATAGATTGATGGCTTGAACTTTTCGGAAAGTGTAGTATAAATGAAAATAATCAATCTTATCTAGCACGTTGCCGTCCACTGCTTGGTAAATAACCACCCTCAATTATTTCAGTATTTTTACTCTGTGCTTGTATTATTTAACCACCTTGACCCAACTACGTTGACGATATCATCCTACATTCTGGCTAGTGGTCTGTCTCGTGGTCAATAATAAAATATTGAAATGGAAATTTACAGCTTGCTTTTCTATGAACAACGAAATACGTCAGTAAGAAACCGAGGTTAGTAATCATATTAATCTTGTAACAAATGGTGATCCCTTCGAGATATTAGAACCAACTCAAGGTGTTGTGTAATAGGGCTCATCTTAAAATAAATGTGTTGACTACTACTACAGCAGCTAATTGTTCATTGACCAACATGGATAACGTACGTAGAGATGATACAAACACATTCTAAATACTTTACAATGTGGTTTTTTTAACTGTGGTTTTAAGAGTAGTAGAGCTCTTTGTGAAGGGCTCGTCCGGGGAAGTACTACCACCACGCCTTTTTCTGCCGCCAAGCAGCGTTGCTGTATTTCAGTTTAAGAGTGTGGTTGCCGGTGTTATTACAGGCACATTAGGCGTGTCATCTGTATGCCTCAAGTTGATGGCAGTGCATCGTAGGGCACGTTCTTATAGTGCGTGACTTACAAGGCAATTAAAGGTGATGGTTACCACTTAACATCAGGTGGCCCATCTGCTTGTTCCATCAGCTAGTTGTATTAAAAAACAAAAAAAAACTGTGATAGTATGCAGAAATTTTAAAACATATGAGATACAGGCAAACTGTCATAAGCCAGTAAATTGCACACTTTTAGTTTAGTATTTTTATTTGACCAAGTTTTAGTTGAACATAAAAATACATTGACTGATTTCTTTATTAATCCTGATCGACTTAGGTTCTTGTATCAAAAGAAAAAAATCGGAACAACTGAAGGCGACCAAATTTAATCAAAATGGTTTGGTTTTATTTTATTTTATTTGATGGTTTGGTCAGTTTTTATGTAAACTCATTGTTAGAGAACAAACTTCATATAGTCACAGTTTTGAGAACTTGTTGCAGCCAAGGTCAACATTAACTAAACTGCGCCAGCGCACGGATAACAGTAACCTTCCGAGTTTGCATTAGCTGACGTAACAATCCACTTAGATTTATAATTAGTTAACTGGTTCAGGGCCGCGGGTTCACTCGGGACGCGAACAGTTCTCGGAAACTCGGCTAAGTTTTACAATGCAGTGGAAAATCACGCGACTTTGTTCGTGTGTAGATTTGTTTTTTGTTGGTAGTGGTTATTTTGCCAAGCAGCGTTGCTATTTTAGTGTGAAGGATGTGGGTGCCGGTGAAATTACAACCACCTGAGGCTTTACATCTTTTATGCCTCAAGTTAATGGATCACAGGACAGTGCATCATAAGACACGTGATGGTTACCACTTAACATCAGACGGGCCATATGCCTCATCCATTAGCAAGCAGTAAAAAAAACTAGATGAATTTTCAAACTATTTTCTTCATGAGCGCCTTTACCATTTAAAGAGTTCATATGTCAAATTTAAGATCTCTAAGCCTTGTAGTTTCTGATATTTCGTGACGTGACTTCTTTTTTATATATAGATTGTGGTGGCGAGCGTTGTTGACAAGCTAAAGTTTCGTACGAGTGTTCTCGAAAGAAAGCGTCGCGGGGGCAGCTGGAGTTTTCTTTAGATTTGATTTATTTACGTTTCTAAATGACTTTGGAAAGAACAAAGGTTGCACTGCAATAGCGAAGTTCTCAGAATTTCAAAATTTATATCGAAAATAAAATAATTGTAAATTAAAAAGTAGTGCAGTCGATAAAGTTATGAGCCACGCTCATAAAAAATAATATAGGCCTGCGGAAAATAATATAAACTTGTAAACATTGTCTCAAAATCTATAAAGTTTAAACAAATAATATTTGGTTCAATATTAAAGATTATTTCAGGAATAGGGTTGCCCACACTAAACTACTAAGCCTTATATACAAAATCTTGAACAAGAGGCTCGCGACTATATTCCCATACTTGCTAATGCCTAAGCTCTTCGAGTATGTGAAAGTGTGTCGTCAGAGGAACATAACACATACCTTCTTTTTATCCTCAAAGAATAATAAGTTGGTTCTTGGTACTAAGACATATGAAGGGATATCTACCGTGCCTGGGGATCAAAGTCATGTAGCTTTCTTTTACATTCGCGATAAAAAACAAGCCCGCATTATCATACCCAACTTCACGGCCACACGTGTACCCAATGTTTTTGATAACAGCTAGATTAATTAAATACACCATAGGAATGCGATGTTTCCGAAAATAATTCGGTTGTTGGACTCGTAAATAGTTTAATTCCGCCCACGCGTGGGCTGCATGCCGGCATTTCACTGTAAAATAATCTTTAGCGACTTTATGGAACTCTTGTGCACGATACTAGTGCTCGCAAACGGTGAGCGAAAACATCGGCTTGGTCAGCTCCGCATGTATTGCCATGTCATCACTACCTACCGTCTACGATCATGTCCCAGCCAGTACAGCGCCCCGTACATAATTGAGTGCAAAAGTAGCACCTGATGTTATAATAAATCATCTACAATATTATAATCTTATAAAAAGTATTATTGGAACTTTAGACGATCAGAACACAGGTTGTTATAAAATGGCTACAGCCACAAAGTCAAAGTCAAAAGTATTTATTCAATAAAATCACAAGGATCACTTTGAAACGTCTTAAAACTAGGTACTCTATGTGCCAGTTTCAAATATTGCAAAGTGGTATGAGAACAATCAAACAACAAAATTAAATAATATGAAATAACATTATGTCTGGAAACGTATAGGGGAGACTGGTTTTCCAAGCTGATGATAATGATGATGAGAACAAAATGAGTTACGATAGGCTACAGTAGTTATGAAAACTGTGTCGTAGCTATCAACGCCCGCCCCCGAACAAACTAGATTAAATAGTGTTCTAGACTTATTTAACAAAGGTATTACCGTTGTGCCCATTCCATTTTATTACTTTTTACTCTTACTTCTAATTTCAAAAATAAACTCAGATCTTCCTCTTCTTCTTCATTTCGTGTCGAAAACAAACTTTTTTTTACCAATATGTAGCCACCCCAATAGCCCCATTTGCCTCGTTTATTCATTCATTGTCAGGTCTTAGGACTAAGTATTTTGAGATTCAAATAATGTACCCAGTAAGGGCGATAGTAATTGCGACAGCGATAGAGATTCGTGCAGGTGGCCGTGCATGCAGCGGGCAAGAAAGCAGGTGTGCCATTCTCTGTACGGGGAGAGTAAACACAGACTTAAGAGTAGTAGAGCTCTTTGTGAAGGGCTCGTCCGGGGAAGTTCTATCACCACGCCTTTTTCTGCCGCCAAGCAGCAACGCTGTGTTTCGGTTTTAAGAGTGTGGTTGCCGGTGTAATTACAGGCTTGCTTAACATCTGTATGCCTCAAATTAATGGACGCAGGGCAGTGCATCGTAGGGCACGTTCCTATCGTGCGTGACTTGCGAGGCAATGCTTTGTTATAGGTGATGGTTAGCACTTAACATAAGGTGGGCCATCTGCTTGTTCCATCAGCTAGTTATATTAAAAAAAACTCAGATAATCATACTGGAGCGTAGTTATAAGAGAAAAAACTACAACTGTTTGACCTATTTGAATAACAGGCACATGAGGCTTAACTCCCGTCTGGCTCAAGTTGATTGACGCAGGGCAGTGCATCGAAAGGGCACGTTCCAAAACTTGTGCAACCTGCGAGGCAATGCATGGTGATGGTTACCACTTAACATAAGGTAAGCATGGGTAAACACCTGCTTGTTCCAACAGCAAAAAAAAATATTTTAACGGAACGTTTTTGGTCCCGACCGTTATATTGATTAGTTTCTTAGATGACTCCCAGGCACAGAATAAATAATAAGAGCCTACGAGTATGCCCCCTGAGTAAACCGCGATAATGCGATTAAAACTAAATCATAGACAATTGGGACACGAAACCAATATGGATGGAGGTAGAGAAAGCCGAAATTATAACTCCAGTAAACCGTTTTTAAAAAACGAAAATAAAGTTAGTTTAACCGGACCACCTGCGTGCAATTACGTGGCCGTTCGTCAAGTACCTACGAGGCTTGTCAAAACAAAACAAACATCACTCACAAAATAAATAAATCATTCACAAAATAGAAACCTTGGGAGAGCTTGGTAAACATTTCACCGGAAAAACGGCAGTTTTTTTGATAATATAGTACATAGCTGTATGTTCAGTTTTGTGAGTTAGATAAGGGTCTACGACGTGGCTTCTACGCCGTAGAGTCTACTCTACGGCGTAGCTATCTGGTATCGCAAGGGTCTACAAAGTTATTCTGTAAGCTCTAGATCTCTACTATCAAAAATTTTGTATGCGTGCAAAACGGCTTGTACTGATTTTAAAACGTGTTTGATGAACAGAGCGCCATCTCTGCATTTATTCACAAACTACACAATATCGTACTGCGAGACATTCGTATCGGGTGAGCGGAGCAACCTTAGGTTTGAGTATCAGTTTATTCTTGGCTAGTCACTTCGTGGTACTCTCTATCTCTAACAGATGGCGCTGTATCCCGTATTTTCAGCGTCTTATTTTTAGACCGGTAGATAAACAAGCAGGACCATAACAATTTAATTTTGTTTTGGCATTCATCGTGCACATTATATTTAAATCAGCTAAATTTATAAATAACTTATTTATTATGACTTTCGGTATTGATCATTTTATTCTAAAGGCCCTTCATTTCTGTTCTCTTCTTTCTTTTTGAGTCAGTTCCAAGTTTAACCTTTTACTTAGATAAAGCTATTTTTAAACTGACGCTGAAGCCACGACAATATTCAATAGATAGATAGGTAGTGTCTATCAGATGTTGACACTGTTTCGTTTCGTCATGTTCGTGCGTGCACAATTTCACGAAATACCATTGAAAGAAAACAAAAATATTGAAGTAAGTATGTGTCCAATGGCCTATAATCATGAACGAATTTGACTTTATTCGCGCAAACGAAATCTACCATTCCTTAAGAGAAGACACTGCTTCTGTTAGAATGTACTTTAGGTCGATGACAACCATACATATCCTTGATAATCTCACTAATTAGCTCACGTAGCAATGGAAGGTACAAATTATATTTAATTAATTTGATGTGTCCAACTTCCTAGTTCCTGGTTGTCGTTCCAAAGGAGAATCATAGACAATCTGTGATGTATTATACATCTAACAACTTCTTAGAAATAAAAACTACTCCATGTATAATCCTTGTGTATTGGTGAGCTAAGCATAGTCTCAGCACATCACGTCATCATCAGCTTTTTTTTTATACAACTAGCTGATGGAACAAGCAGATGGCCCACCTGATGTTAAGGTAACCATCACCTATACCTATCACCTGGCCAAGCCAGGAACGTGCCCTGCGATGCACTGCCCTGCGTCAATTAACTTGAGGAATACAGATGTTAAGCCTCATGTTCCTGTTATTACACTGGCAACCACACTCTTCAAACCGAAACACAGCGTTGCTGCTTGGCGGCAGAAAATGGCGTGGTGGTAGTACTTCCCCGGACGAACCCTTCACAAAGAGCTCTACTGCTCTTAAAAGCCTGAAGAAGACACTGTTGGACGTAGGTATGCGCCATCTCTCTCACTTATACACACACATAAGCATTAATTCCACAAGTTTAATATTATTATTTTACACACAACACTTTCTACACAAACATACATACCACATTCTTACTACAATTTTTTTCTCTCCACTACTGTAAACTTACGTTTTAAGCAAGTGATTTTGGGAAGTAACTGTCTCTTATATGCCGTCAGGCTGGACTATTGAAACAAAAATTTCTAACCCCCTAACACCAAATGTGTACCTAGTTTTCCATAAACAATAAGTATCTTTTTATCACATCAATTCGAAAATAGATAGTTTGCTCTTCGAAAACAGGTAGCAAAATAGCACTTTGATCCCAAGGGCGGTTAAGTGATTTGAATTTGGAAGAGATCACGAACACTGTATGAACAAGCAGGCTTTATGATTAAAAAAAAAGCGCCTGAACTAAATAAAAATAACCAAAAACACTTGAAACGCGCATTCCACCTTTGTTCATAATTATTTACTCAAATTCAGATTTTACTTAGTTTTATGAAAATAAATAAAATTACAATAAATACATGATTATGACTATGAGACTATGTGACAATGTGACAATGTGACAATGTGACTCCGTGACTCCGTGACTTTGTGACTTTGTGACTTTGTGACTTTGTGACTTTGTGACTTTGTGACTTTGTGACTTTGTGACTTTGTGACTTTGTGACTTTGTGACTTTGTGACTTTGTGACTTTGTGACTTTGTGACTTTGTGACTTTGTGACTTTGTGACTTTGTGACTTTGTGACTTTGTGACTTTGTGACTTTGTGACTTTGTGACTTTGTGACTTTGTGACTTTGTGACTTCGTGACTTCGTGAATTTGTGACTATGATTATGATTATTCATAAGTTGCACTAAGTTATTTTCTCATTGAGGGTGATAAAAAGTAGAGTGTCCACCTCGGGAGCAACACTTTTTTAAGCTCGAGTGAAGTACTTTGAATCCCTCGCTACGCTTAGGATTCTACTTTAGAATCCCTCGCTACGCTCGGGATTCTACTCTAGAATCCTTCGCTCCGCTCTGGATTCAAAAAACACTCTCGCCATAAAAATAGTTGTTTGCTCCCTTGGTAAACAATCTACTATTATCTTATCTTATTCTTTATCCTGTCATATAGCAAGCGCTAGTTCAGGAGGCAGGGCTTCAACAGACACTATGATTTTTGGGAAACTCAATAAAAAAACGAAACTCTTTGTGTATTGGTGAGCTAAGCATAGTCACATCACATTATCAGCAAAAGACACTGTTGAAAAAATCAAAATCAAAACGGTCTTTATTCAATACAATCACAACATACCGTCAGTTCCTCGCGACCAAGCCTAGAACAATAGGCAAGAAACTGACGGCTTGGTTCCTAGCGTTTTTTTGTATGATCCAATTCGTATGATGATATGATTTTCAAAGTGATCTTTGTGATTGTATAGAATAAAGACCATTTTGATTTTGGTTATGCCTAAAATACGGTGGTCCACGAGGTCTAATTTTTCGTTTTTGATTTTTACATAAGCATTTATTTGTTGGACATTTGGTAGGACAAAACGAATGCATTTTGAACATAGGTAAGCCATCATTGACGAAGCTCAGACGTGGGGTTTGCCGTAGTCAACAAGCTTGATAATCTGAATGGTGATCACGGTGTTAATGTTACGAGTAAGTAAGCCGGGTGAGATAAGGATCCGTTGGCGCAGGAATCCTTATCCTTATCAAGGGGAGGGTTGAAGGTACATATCTAATAATTGCTTTAGGGGCATGATTAATCTTTGATTGTTCGACTAATCATTCGACTAATTTAAGAAACGTTCTAAGCGGTCACCTTTGGGAAGGCAAGGCTAGTGGGACTGCTTATTGAGCTGCTGGTTGAGATAAATTAAGGCTAAGACAAGAGCTAATGTACCTCTTGCTCGCACGTTTCGACATGTTGAAAGATATAATAGCAGTAAACATATTTTTTTACTAAACTTGGTTGATTGCTATTTTTCAAAGTTTAAGTAATTTTTTATCTTTCAACATGTCGAAACGTGCGAGCTAGAGGTACATTAGCTCTTGTCTTCGCCTTAAGCTATCGGTCTTGGTTTTGGTCGTTAAATCAAGATCGACACCTTTAAAGCGGTCTTAACTTTCCGTCAATAAAGCTCATATATACGAGCTTACTATAAAAATGATGAAGCTTAAAGCCTTGAAAGTCACAGCTCTTGCGTGGTCAAGGTAAAAATAGATATGACATTTTTATTCTAGGGCTTTATTAAAATACAATTTACGCGTGTTTATTTATATTTTCGTAAGAGCTAGTGGTCAAGAGTGGTGATGGATTATTAGGTCACCCTAGAACCTGGAGCGTAAGCCATGACGGAGACGGCTCCGAAGCCATCTGAAGCATAAAAGCGTTTAGACGAAAATGCCACAACGGTCACCCATATCTACGAAGAAGCTATTATTATGGCTTGATCGAGTGAAAAAAAATCTTACGGATTATTCTACGGATATTCAGCTACGTTTGTAGCTTTAAACTAAATGAATATCGGAAATAAGCATACATGAAACAGAACCGTGGAATCTGTTAGAGCGTTGTTTTAAGTGCCATAAAGCGCTACCGACCGAAGTGTTGTTCAATTTTACGATACAGTTTAATGGTTTTCACTACCTTTAGTATAGCTTTATTTTATTATATTTGAGAAACAAACAGTACGATAACAATTAAAATGATTTACTAGATGCCGATGTAGAAGGACAGCACCGGTGTTCTAGTGGGAGTGGCTTAACATGTGTATGCCTCAAGTTGATGGACGCAGGGCAGTGCATCGTAGGGCACGTTCTTATCGTGCGTGACTTACGAGGTAATGCTTTGTTATAGGTGATGGTTACCACTTAACATCAGGTGGGCCATCTGCTTGTTCCATCAAATAGCTGTATAGAAAAAAAAAGAGTTACCCCGCCTTCTGATCGCAAAGTTGTGGGTTCGAATCCGGTCGTGCACCGAAGTATATTCTTCTTAATATACTCTTCGAAATATTTATGAGCGCAATGTCAGTGCTTGGTGAAGGAAAAAAAAAATTATGTTGGCAAGTGTCATATGTATTATTTGGACGTACCTTTGACGGTGGTCAAAATAAGGGAGGGAAAAGGGGGTATACATCTTCAAAGAATTTTATTTGGTACTATGAGATCTGAAGGGACGTCGCTATTATATTGATAAGCAAATTAACGGTAGACACCAAGCTTAAACACGGTAGCTTACTTATTTCATCTGTACTATACCGTATCTTTCTACCCTGTACTTCTAGGCTTAGTCACGTGAAACTGGTACCTAAATTCACGTAGCTTTAAGATTATATCATAAGATTCCACGACATAGATACCAACAGTGTAAAATAATTCAGTATCGCAGTTTCATAACTTAATTTTCGGGCAGATGTTTCACATTCGTCGTACAATTGATAAACATAACCCTCTTTCGGCACTCGGGTAAAAATAGGCCCAGCTGGCTTAGCTCGCCTGCTTGTTCTCAACAATATTATGATTTAGAATCACACCTGACAATTTTACCAATAAAACTAATCATAATAATAAAACCGGTGAAGGATTTAGTGTACATATTTAACGAGAACCTTTAACGGGATTAACAGCGACTGTATCTGAAGCCAAAACGCATTCTACTATTGACTTTAGGAGATTAGTCAGAGAATGTATGGGGACAAGCTATAGAAATATCACGGAAATATTCCTAGACAATTTCGATTTCATACAAACATCAACAGCGCGTTCAAATTCTTAGCGTAGTAATGCCAAGTGCCACTTTTTACAAGTTTAATCATATTTAGCATAATTTCTGGGTGACAGTTCTCTTTTTACTGTATAAATATATTTCATAACTTTGGCATTCTGGACGCTCTTCCACACAGCACTAATTAGCTTGACTTCCTAGTTAAGCTTTGCTTTTTTTGACCAGATAGCTTGTCTAACAATTATACTTTTTACAATGGAAAATACTTTATTGCACATTAAAAAAACATTACAAAGGCGATCTCAATGCTATACTACTGCGCTTACATTTAGACATTCGCGCTGCCATTCGCGTGGACGGAAATGTTGCCGTCCATATTTCCGCGGCAGCGTCGCCGGCAATGTGTGGGCAACGCGAGCGGCAACATGGAAGTGGCCTGTTTACATTCTCGCATTGCCCAAGTCCCTGCCTATGTCTCTGCACATTTCCACAGACATGAGCCGAGTGTAAACGGGGTGTAACGATGTAATATAGAGTATGTAGTATTAGAAAGGTATACTTACGTCCATGTTGATTTGTAGCGTGTGGGCGCGGGCGCGTCGCTCGCTGGAGCGGCGCCGAGCTCGCACCAACGCCGGCACAGCGACGCGGCTCAGCCACTCGCCGAACTCTGCACACACGGATCACTCGCGAATCTATCACCACCGCACTACGCAGCAAGCTATGCACTACTTTGCAACTGAGTTTTACGCTATCAACTAGTATAAAGCATTGGAAATGGTTAGAATGAGCTTAATAAGACGATTTGACATGAAAATTGTCGTCAAATTGTCTTCGGATGAGCAATGAACAAAGGTATCAGCGAATGTAAGTAAATGGTTTCAATGACTGAGGTGTGCTAAGTACTCGTAGATCAGGATAGGCATTCGTCAAACACAAAGATTAATAGCGAATCTATACCACGCGACAACTAATTTCCAAACTGCTAAAACTTTTAAACAACTAGGTACTGTACTTTTAAGCTGTTCAAGCGCAAAAGATGCACGAATCATAATTTTCAAAATGACGTTATAGCTTTCGTATTTATGTTTGTATCTACGAGTACATTATGATATATTCTGGAGATTTTTTTTTAATTATGTCTGTTTGCTTTGCCAGTTATGATGATGGTAATAATATATTTACCAGACGTGAACATAAAATATGATGAAGTTAAACCACCTTAGGGGACTGAACTTATTTACTATATTGTGAAATAATGGATGATGAAAAATGGATAGGATTCTAGTTAATATTTACAATAAACAATACACAGTGAAAGCTTTAATACTACTTTTGAACTAATGTCTACGACGGAGGGTCACTATGCAAAGCAATTGGATTGGTTTTCTAGTTTCCTTTTTAAAGAAGTTTGTTTACGATAGTAGAATTTTAGTTTGCAATCTACCAAAGTTTTTTAATTTAGCTGTCTACTTCTTTGTAAGATATTTTAGTGTGTAGCCTATCTACTGTAGGGTCTTGTATTTATTAGCCCTTAATGTGTCAGTGTAAGGAGTGTTAAGTACTTGTAGTTTGTTAAAATATTGTGTAAGTGACGGTCTGCGTTCTGAAGAAATTTAGTAAAGTTGTTATAATTTATAGTAATATAAACCAATTATATAGGTGCATGCCAAATGTGTCATACGAACTGAGTGACAAAAATCTATTTTCAAAGTATAAGTTACAAAGTCCCTATAACATGAAAAACGATAATCGAAGATTCGACATTTTGAGTGACACTGCGCATCCAGCGAGGCAGCGACCGCTCTGGCACAGTTAATGAGATAAATACCTACATATACCTGCTGGTATTTTATTCTGAAAGACTGAAAGAAGGTGACTTTAGTCTCAGCCTATTTAAAGATTTTCGATTCGATATCTCGTACATTGCTTTTTTTTTAAACTTAATATTAAATTTACTTGTAAATTGAATATTCATTAATAATTGAGTAAAATAAATTTAGTGCATTATTTATTAGTTATACAACGTGTAACATAATACCCCTATAAGGCCAAAGACGAAGTGATCAGACCATGCATTAGAATACTTTTGACGTATGCAAAGGTTGAATATATCATTTTCGAAATCCCCATACAATAGTAAAATTAATATTGTCTCAGAAATTTGCAACACCCCTGATACTGTTTACGTAAGTACCAAGGTCACGTACTCACCGAACGTACAAACAGCTGTGAATAGGGTTGCCTCATGGTGTGTTTAGTTTCATATTGGAGGAACGTTTAAGAGGCATTTCATGAATGAAAAACTACGAAATTACAAAAGTCGTAAAACAAAAGTTGTTCGGCTCGACCTGTAGAATACCCTGCTTTCGGGGTTATAGGGGTATTAAGTTACACATTGTATAGTGTTTAACTACACTTATGGAAATCACAAAGATTTTAAAATGTCCCAAAAGTTATTAGTGCTCCGATGTAAGACCACGTCAATAGCGTCAACAAAGATTCGACGAACTTTAAACTCAATGTCAAATTCTTAAGACCTTCGACATGCTAGCCTTTTAAAATGAAATGGACTTATTTATATTGGACTTGTTCCTTTAAACTTCCGGGGAATTTGAATAAGGGGCTACGTATTTAATAAGAAAGATACTGGTAGAAATAGATCTTTATCACTGCCCGTATGTTTTTCATATGTAACTGACCTATAGCGTCCGGAGTCAACATGTCTGTGTGTGTAATGTCCATTGTGTTTCTTTGTGTGTGTTTTAGTGTAAATCACAGCACTAGCACTTTTGAATCACTGTTCACTTGGTAATGTCCTGTTTAGTATCACTTTTGGTAGACTTGTTCTTGAAGTGTTTTTTAGCCAATCGGTTTCGTTTGATTCTTTATTGGTTTCTGAAGATGTTGTTGCGAATAGTCATCGCAGTATTAGATAAAACATTTTTAATTACAGAAAATAGAGTAGTAAAAGCTAGTTAGAATGTTTGTGTTGGTGTGTAGGGAGGTAATTTTATTATTTCGTCTTTTAAGATACGCTGCGTTTAGATGATAAAATGAGACATATTCTTTGTATTACGAATATTTATGAATCACTATCACTACATAGTATAAAACAAAGTCGCTTTCTCTGTCCCTATATCCCTATGCTTTAAATCTTTAAAACTACGCAACGGATTTTGATGCGGTTTTTTTTTATAGAAAGAGTGATTCAAGAGGAAGGTTTATATGCATAATACAAGCATAATCTCTTAGGGATAACCCACAATAACTGTGCGAAGCCGGGGCGGGTCGCTAGTATTTCTATAATTTTACAAAGTAACAGGCTTAAGTCACGTTTAAAGAAATATTGGTTGAAATGTTACATAATTAGTGTAAAACAATCTAGACACATTCACTCTCCAACCTTTTCATAATATTCTGTCTGAATCTCGCTCATTTATTACTTAAATTTCCAGTCATTATCGCGTGCGTTCATAAATTCACGATGACGCAAGTAAAAGTTTCATCCGAACGCACCGAAAGATGTTTTTACAAATGAGATTATTGAACTCGATTTTATTTGAAGCACTTGAATACAAATGAGCTCATGAAGATGAAGTAATCAGTCGTAATAGCTGCATTTGCAGATCGGTGTACTAAAGGTGTATAAATGAACATTGAACAACCCCAAACATTTGATGTAGGCGATCCGTAATGCGAAAGTTAAGATGTTTCGATGTATGGATGTTTGTGGTTCAATCATGCCCCTTCTACTGATCGGGATGAAACTTTGAAAAAATATAATTCGTAACAAGGATTTTAAAATTATCGGGAGCGGGGTAAAAATTCACGAATCCAATAAAACACCTGTTAATTAATGTTAGCAATCATGATACGGGAGCGAAGCCGCGGGCGGCATTTAGTTCGATAGACAAAACTTTATAGTGTGGGTACCGAGGGTATCAAAAACTATAATAATCATTCATTCATTTACTTTCACAAACAATGCAAATAAGTGGTCTCTCAAAACTCTGTAGCTAGGAGCTACGAAACTTTTTGTAGCTAAGCTACGAAACTCGGTGTAGCTAAGCTACGAACTTGTAGCAGTTCAACTACTAAAATGTTGTTACTTGAAACCTTTGAAGTGAGGGACTGGTGCCTGGTATAGGTTTGATAAATCTGTATTAGAGGTAAATTAATAATATTGTTTCCATAAAACTAAAAATATTTCGTATCTTCATCAGATTTTGTAGCAACATCAAGCCTAAGATTAGAACCAAACAAAAAAACAATATTATTAATTTACCTCTAAAATAGATTTATCAAACCTATACCAGGCACCAGTCCCTCACTAAAAAGATTTTATGAAGGTATTGTACCCACTAACTACATTCATTAGCCACAATTGTATGGGAAAACAAATATTACTTTGTATTATAATATTATGTTCTTTATTGCATACAACCATACCACCCAGCCTCGGTAAACAACACATGATCAATCTGATTATAAATAAGTCGCATCATTTCCTGAATGGAATATTTTACATAAATAGGAATAACATTTCATATCCCAAGGCGACTGTCTGATTCACGGCATAATATTAGTACCAATTTGGCATATACTGCGATGCAACTATGCAATGATAATGTGATAAACATTACAGAGGTAATAGTAAAATCCCGTACGACTATATTCGCAAACTTAAACACCCGTCTTCAGCATCTTATGCTGCGAATTTGCTAAAATCAGTTTCCTAGTGAGAGCCTACACTCTTTGAAAAGGGCCTACATCAAATTTCAGACCTCTAGGCTTTGTAGTTTCGTTGTCGTCAGTCAGCGAGGGAGAGAAAAGTCGTTTAGAAATACAGATAAATTGCAAGATGTAAAACATTACATACTACTTAAAATAACGCCTGTTTCCATAGGGGTAGGCAGGGACCACGGATTTCTACTAAGTAAAATTCTGACATAACTTCTTTTGCATTTTACATAACATTCCGGGCCTAGAAAATCTGACAACTGTGAACCAACATCATTAGCGTATTAAACTGTCTGTTGAACAACATCACTTAGGACTCTTATTCAAACAATTTGTACGAGAAATCTCGATCGGTAAAAACTCTCATATTATTAACCATATTGAAGACAACCAGGAAATATATTTATACTATTATAATTGTACTTGAAAACTGGCATGAAATTCAAATAACCGTAGACAAAACCGTAATACACATACCGACGTCAAACTAATCCACCTTCAGAGGAATATCCGAGCTAGACTTGGAGCCAACACTCCATGCCAAATGGCGATACCCAAATCAGTTAATAACCTGCAGAGATTGGCGATAAGCCGGTGGGGATTTATACGGCCTCTACAGCTGACTCGAGACGATGATTTAAATGAATAATGAGACACTTCTGCTACCATTACTAATTACCTGGTAATCCGTCAAACTGTCATCGGAAATGTTACTTATTAATGTTACTCGTTTAGGTATAGAATCTATCCAAGATCACCCACAGCGACTCTAAGGAATGTTGCTATTGTAAAGTAAGGCCTTTTGCATCTATTGTAGATGATTTATACAGCATCAGCGAACACCTTTCAGTCTATCCGGACAGGATTTTAGATGGAGTAGGTTTGCTCAGCATCTAAGCATACTATCCTCTCAGCTTAGTGGACAGAGAGGCTGAACCACGCTTGTTGGCCGAATGACTTCGTTAAAATTGGATTAGCTCAATAGGGGCTGGAAAGAGTGGCGTAATAAAAAAGAGATCTATTTTACACAGTAAATGCACACTAGATACGATCCAGACATCACTCTATTACTTCATTCACTCTTATACGCCAAAGCCTTACTTCATTCTTACTCTTATAAAACTATTCATACAAAGCCTGCCCCTTTCAGTAGTCATTTTCATGTTCACGTTCGTTCACATTTTGCCGTTGTTTCGTCAATCTTCTCTGTCCCAATCCATCCCACATGCCATTCTTCGACTCTCATAACATCTTTTACCATTTATCATCATTTCGGATGTTTGTCTATCCGTTAGCCTACTTGTAACAGAAATGCGTCAAGCGCATTCTAGAACGGATATGATGTCTGCGCGACACGACATTCCGGACATAAGCCATAAAACCAGCGGGCAGCCCGAAACAGCCTTGGAATCATTTCGGGATGAAACATTCTAATATGTCTAATATTTTGAAAAAAAAAACAAGATCAACTCTATATTCACGTGTGACAATCCAAATTTTAATGTTATATCAATCTTTCGGGTAAGGTCAAAAAGGCTTTGCAGGAAAATTATATATAAAAACTTACTAAATTTGTGTTTGATTCTATAACGTCTAGAAGGATTTGAATAAAACTCAATAGGTACATCATATAAGCTGCTAGTACTTTCGGCTCAGAAACAACGCAGAGGAAGTCGCAGGCGGAAGCTCTCTCGTAAATCTCAAAGTAACCAGTTTTAACGAGACTTACAAATTGATCACATTTACCGCAGAGTACGTATTATCAATGTGAACTTGAAATAGCTGCTATAATTAGCGACGCCTACGTATTGCGTCGCGTTTCACTAAATGCGAGTTCACTATGGGATGGCATTAGTCACACCGACTGATACTAATCCACGAATTCCTGCCTTGTGATGCCGGTGACTGACGGAAAGTCCAGATGTATCTTTTACTTTCAATTTTAACGGCGATGGCTTGGCATGTCAATTTGCTTGACGAGAAACGAAAGCTTTTAAGCTGACTTAATAAAATTATGTAATGTGATGTAGAGCTTAGATAGACCCACAATGATAAAATTATTTAAGTTTTGACGTAGGTAATTTTTTTTACAGTTTCTTAGCATTACTTTTCAAATATACTACAAACATATTTGTAATCAAAAAACAGCAATCCAGCAATGATATTATATAGCAACTATACATCAGGATCAGAAGCATTTATTGACAGAGATTCGTTTGTGTAACAAAACTTTGGCTCGTCAAGCATTTTTTTTGTAAAGGTATATTAAAGAAAAATTCTATAGCTAGTACCGCACGGAAATGTCAACGAGCAGTGCATCGCCGGGGATAAATAGAAAGTGAATCATGTGCTGTCACAGCGCAGGGTAATGTACAACACGAATTCGTAATGATTCATGTGAAGAGAGAAATAGACGCTAGTAATGCCGGTACATCAAATGATTGCGTTAGACTCGGTTGACCTCAAATACTATTCGATGTTGGTAAAAAAAAAGAAAACAAAGCTGAATAATTGGTATAGCATGCTATTAAGTCCTTAGAAAATATTAATAAGAAAAAACCAGTTTCACAACTGTAGCAATCATTCAGTGATGCCAATCCCCTGACAGTTGAAAAAGTACACGCAAACGAAAGTATTGCCGTCCAAATGTCACTGAGAACACCGATCGAGTCCGCGTTCCCCACTTGTTCATTCACACAAACACCCTTAACTCAACGCATCAAGATCCACAACCGCTTACACTGTCCTATCCGAAGACTCGTTAGATAAAAAGAGGGTAGATTAATTAGTATTCTTATCAGTAGGTAGTAAGGTTTGTAATTGATTGATAGATGTTAAAGAAAGTTCAGTACAGCCCGGTAGGCCGGGCTAAATGCGTCCGCGCGTTGGCACGTCAGTGGGGCAAGGACGCTTAGCGCCAATGCAGTGGACTGATTGACCGATTAATCTTTACTAGACAAGAGTTTATGCAATAACTGTTCACAGGACATTCGCGTGATGGTTATTGGACAGTTATCAGATCGATTCTAATGAGAAGTCGATTGAATTGAAACTACAATTATTTTTCAATGCCAGAGTCTCCCCCGCAAAGTCTAATTTATTAATCGGAGAACATTTCTATCACATTACTAGTATTCAACTAACATTATCAATGCCAACAGACGATGTCGCTCTTAAATGTTTCATCGGTTAGTTTGAAATGTTAATGAAAGTTCGACCTTCTCAAACAAACAATAACCAAATTCTTTGAAAGTAAAAACATCTGTGTATTTGAAGACGAATGTGTCAACAAGTGTTATATGTAAATGTCTCTGTAAACTTTGAAAAATTTGTGTGTACTTGTAGAAAACTATTTATTTATTTTTATCTTAAAATCATGTATATAATAAAAAAAATATTAAGCATATGCGCGTTTTAGATGTTTTATATATTTGTATATGTTGTTTTAGATATAGTTTCAGTGATTTATATTCCGCCACTTAATCACAACACTGGTTTGATGTAGAATGCGCGTGAGGGGATGTTATGTACACATGGGGTGAGGGCACTTTTACCGATCGGAGATTACGAAATCTATCGCGGATATTTCGAGCGGGCGTGCGTCGCCCGACGCCGTCGGAACAGTACTATGACTGCTAGGAATGCGAAGAGGAGCTTCTAGCTGGCGGACAAGTGATTTGAGAAGGTTGATCTGTTAGCTAGCCAATCTTTTTAGAACTTTTTAAAATACGTAATTTAAAATTAAAGAACGGTATGGTTAACGGTAGGAAAGTGAGGGATAGAAAGCTTCAGATAATAAATATTTGTCGACCGTTTACATACACTGGCTCATATAAATTTGATTATGTTTACCTTTTTCTGTATGCCTACGCCTCACTAAGCTTCAATATTGTATTATATTACTTTGAAGGATCATACAAAAGAACGGTAGGAACCAAGCCGTAAGTTTGTTGCCTGTTCTTCTAGGCTTTGGTCGCGTGGAACTGGCACCTAGAGTCACCTAGCTTTAAGACGTTTCAAAGTGATCCTTGTGATTTTATTGAATAAATACCTTTTGACTTTGACTTTGACTTCATGCTTCATACTTTTGCTTTAGCAGCTTATAATAAGTTTAGCTTATCCTATGGGAACTGTATAACATATAATAATACTTTATAGAATATAATACATAATACATTACATAAATGTTGATCTGGTTAGAAACATAAATTATAACCGACTACGTAGAAAGCTTCCAAGTACACAGCAACCAAAACAAATGAGACTCGAAACCAATACAAATACTAGATTCATTTTTAAGAAATATAGAGCTGCTCACTTTTTTAACCATCAACCATCCCAAACACTCTGGATTTCAAGTTGATTCTTCAAAATAGAACTTTCAACAGTGTAAAAGCTGTATTTCTATTTATTCTGTCGTCCAGTATCTTAATGGTTTAAGGCATGCATCCACGTTTTATTTCGAGTACAGTTCTGGTTAGGTCTAAAGAGATTTATCGGTTCAATATGATCGAGTGTGTAACGGTAATGTTCTTTATCGATATCATGTAAATTACAACAACGCTTAGAACCTTTCTGATATCTATTATTTACTTGTAAAATCAAAGCCAAATTTACCCACTGGCGGTTATATTCATTTAAATTTGATAACAGATAATTTGTATTCTTGTTAATGAGCATTGCAAAGGATTTTCATTCAATCTGAAACAAAAAATGGGATGTTCAGGCAGGTTAAACCAGCCTTCTGAAGAATGAGCACTAGCAAGGAATAACGGACGGATGAGTAAACATACCCAATGAAAGGGCAAATCTATGAATAAAATGCCAAATCGCCCAAGTTGATTGTAGGATCTTCGTTGGCTTCGCTCACTCAATAAAAAATAAAAAAAATAGATTCATCATATTATAATATTGTACATAAGTTAGCAGCGCTGGTTTTCAAAGCAGTGAACGTGACGTCATACAGCACCTGGAACATCGGCAGCGTGCTGGACTGCGCTAGGTGCGAGGGAGAGGCCCCGGAGCGCAGGTCGCGATGCGAGTGCGAGGGGGACAGACAGCGGCGCAGCACCGGCAGCTGGTCCACTCGCACGGCCAGCACGCCGCAGAGGCCGCCGCGCACGCCGCGCACCCCCAGTACTTCGGTGTACCCGCTGCTGCCGCCGCTGTATGCCAACACGTCGCCTAGGTACAGGTAGGCGTACCTAACAGATACAACATCCAGCTGTCACTTGCCATGTTTGTTTTAAATTAACGTTTATTAATTCTTTATTAACTATAGTATCTCCAAAAACACTTAAAACTAAACACTGTTTAGCTAAGTTTAAAACTCTTTACTACAACTTAAAAGGCTAAGGCGCTTCTAAAAAAGTTTTTTGTCAATATAATTATTTATGGACACTTTATAAAACCTAACTTAGCAAATTTTTTTTATATTTTAATCTACAGTTTTATTAATGAGCTCTTTGTATGAAAGCTCATTTTTATAGTTTTAAAAGTTCAAGCTGTCACTTGCAATAACTAAACCCTTAAGCAAGAGCGTATTACATATTTCTATAGCTGTTGAAACCCCCAGCAAACAATATGAATTCTGATTCATATTGTTCGCTGAGGCGATGGCTTAATTGACCGATAAGTCTATTACCGACTCTTTTTGTTGACGTGAAAGGCAAAATAATATTTTATAGTCGCTATAAAGTGTCAGGGAATATTAATAAGAGCATTGATCGCTGAGGGCTCCACTAGCTTTAATTACCAAGACTGTTGCAATCTATTTTCGTTGACTAAGAATAAGGGCATTAGATTTGAATCCGACAAAGTCGGACGCAGTCTATAGTGACATCAGGCGCGGACGATGCTAAATATGCTACACATGATGTCGTGGGAACACGTCTTCTTGTGTATAATTATGCCATACAAAGTCTCTGTAGGATATACGCAGTCTATGAAGGTGCCAATGTTCTCGCCACGTCTCCACCATTCGCCTTAGCAATTCGTCTATATGTTTTACGGCGCGAGTGACGATCTTTGACAAATTAGCGTTGTATGTCGAAGCATAACTTTTGAACTGATAATCCGAACTGCATGGAATTTTGTAGGCGTATTGGCGCTGTATATTTGTCTGATCATAGAATTAGAACTGATCGGAGTATCAGTTCAAAGATGACATTGAATTTAGTAGTTCAGAACAGGTCTCCATTATTGAGATTTCCTGGACCATTAAAAGGGGCAAAAAAGAGGACCACAGTTCAGGCTAATCGCTAAAGTTATGTATGAATGCTTGGTCTGAAATAAAAATTTTTTTTTTGTTTTTTTTATACAACTAGCAGATGAAACATGCAGATGGCCCACCTGATGTTAAGTGGTAACCATCACCTACAACCAAGCATTGCCTCGTAAGTCACGCACAATAAAAACGTGCCCTGCGTCCATCAACTTGAGGTATACAGATGTTAAGCCTCATGTGCCTGTAATTACACCGGCAACCGCACTCTTAAAACCGAAACACAGCAACGCTGCTTGGCGGCAGAGAAAGGCGTGGTGGTAAAGCACTCACCCGATATCCTCGCATGAGGAGAGTCCCAGCGGGTCCTCTGGCGGTTCGCTGACGAGCGAGAAGACGATGCAGTCGCGAGAGCCGGTGGAGGCGCCGCCGCCGGCGCGGCAACGCGACATGTGCCCCAGGAGAGGCAAGTCGCACTCGTGCAGGTGGAACGCTATACCAAACATATTAACTTTTTTTTTTTTTTTTTTTTTATACAACTAGTTGATGAAACAAGCAGATGGCCCACCTGATGTTAAGTGGTAACCATCACCTATAACAAAGCATTGCCTCGTAAGTCACGCACGATAGGAACGTGCACGCCCTACGATGCACTGCCCTGCGTCCATCAACTTGAGGCATACAGATATTAAGCCTCATGTGCCTGTAATTACACCGGCAACCACACTCTTCAAACCGAAACACAGCAACGCTGCTTGGCGGCAGAAAAAGGCGTGGTGGTAGTACTTCCCCGGACGAACCCTTCACAAACAGCTCTACTACTCTTAAAACTTAATTCGAATATGATGATTTTAAGACAAGAACACTTTTTGAAGGGTTCGTCCGGGGAAGTACTGCCCAAACATATCAACCCAATTCGAATCAGATGATTTTGAGGCTAGAGCTCTTTGTCTGGTGAAGTACTGTCATGCCCATTAAGCAGCGTTGCTGTTCCGGTTTGAAGGTTGTGGGTGCCGTTGAATTACAGGCATATGAGGCTTAACATCTGTATGCTTCAAGTTGATAGAAGCTAGGCACGATCATATCGTGCGTGACTTGCTTTGTTTAAGGTCAGAAGTCGTTAGTAGTTAAGTGACCTAAATCAATTGTTATATCGGTGGACATATGACATGGTTTTCTGGTTTGGGGCTCGATAGTAGGTACACAGCATTTTCGAGCATCGGAAAGTCCAGCAATATTAATATAACTATTATTATTATTCCTTCACAAAGTGCTATTGAACCCCTTACTAAGCAAATCATTTATTATGGGAACCAGATCTTTACTGAAATAAAGTGTAAATTCAATTATTTTGAATCCAAAACCTTACTCTTTTTGAAATTGAAGTAGCACTTATCAGCGTAGTGTTTCGGCTTGGGCAGACTCAAGGCAGTCTCCAGATCAGCCCCTCTTCTCCCGAGGAAGCTGTACGCGACGTACAGCCGCTGTATCTTCGGGTTGACCATGGCCTCGCATTCCTCGTTCAGAGCCAGCCAGAGGATCGTGACGTCTATGCTCTGTAAGCTCGGCTCATCCGAGTCCGCACTGCTTTCCTGCAAGTGGAGTGCTCCTTGAAGGGCTCGTGTAAGGAAGTGCTACCATATTTGCAGTTAAACAGAGACTTCTAAAAGTAGTAGAGCTCTTTGTGAAGTCTCATCCAGGGAAGTGTTACTTAACATCAAATGGGCCATATGCTTGTTCCCTCAGTAAGTAGTGTAAAAAAACGTTTAAAGAATATTTAATAACTAACTAATAACTAACTAACTTTAATATTTTAAAAGTTTTATTTATCTGTACCTGTTTATATGCTTTTAAGCTGGACTAGCGTGACTCAAGCAAACCTCAACACCAAAATATGTACCTACCTAGTTTCATAAACAATAAATATCTTTTATCTTTATCTTTTATCTTAATTAATACGTGAGGCTTTTTCCATTTATTGAGTTCTTTTATGTTTTTTACTCCGTTCCTAGTATTTTTCGATATAAAAAGGAGTCTATATGCTAACCCAGGTTAAGAACTATATTTCCTTTAAGTTGCACCCAATCGATGCAGTGGTAATGGCAAGATTGAGCTACTTACTTATTACTTATATTTTAGTAGGAAGTAGGATATGCTTACGTTTATAACTGGGACATACCTTCTCAGGTTCTGTGCAAGACGGTACGTCCACATATTTGACAGATTTCTTTGTTGCCTCAACGATTTTATTTAATCCCGGTAACCCTGAAATATATTTTTTATCACATCAATTCGAAAGGAGATAGTTTGCTCTTCGAAAACAGGCAGCAAAATAGCACTTTGATCCCAAGGGCGGTAATGTGATTTGAATTTGGAATGTGCTTATTGAGTAAAAGTTCTAATCACCAAAGAGATCACGAACACTGTATGAACAAGCAGGCTTTATAATTTAAAAAAAGCGCCTGAACTAAATAAAAATAAACAAAAACACGTGAAACGCGCATTCCACCTTTGTTCATAATTGTTTACTCAAATTCAGATTTTACTTAGTTTTATGAAAATAAATAAAATTACAATGAATACATGATTATGACTATGAGACTATGTGACAATGTGACAATATGACTATGTGACTTCGTGACTTTGTGACTTTGTGACTTCGTGACTTTGGGACTTTGGGACTTTGTGACTTTATGACTTTGTGACTTTGTGACTTTGTGACTTCGTGACTATGATTATTCATAAGTTGCACTAAGCTATTTTCTCATAGAGGGTGATAAAAAGTAGAGTGTCCACCTCGGGAGCAACACTATTTTAAGCTCGAGTGAAGTACTTTTATTTCCTTCGCTCCGCTCTGGATTCAAAAAACACTCTCGCCATAAAAATTGTTGTTTGCTCCCTTGGTAAACAATCTACTATTACCAGTTACCTGAATTCTAGAAACGTAAGTTGGGTAAAACTACTGTAGGATTGACATTCGATATTACGATTTCATGTACGTGTGGGTAGTAATAAAAAACAGTCTTGGTCAACCCGTCTTTAATTTACGACATGGTGACAGCGGTGGGATACGAACCCACGCCCTCCGTAGGATATAAGTGTTCTGTGCCACGCCCTTTCGAACTCTACCCTTTATAGGGGCTACAAATTACAGGGAGAATATTAAGTGCTTATTCCAAAAATCCCCGGCTGTCCAAAAATCCCCTGATGAAAAAAAGTACAATAATATCCTAATCCAATCATTTACACCAAATGTTTTAAAAGTAAAATTGCTCATATTGAACAATAAATTTTCTAAATATAAGTAGACTTACCATTATATTTGTTAACATTATTAATCCTTGACAGGGCCCGGTCACTATCTTCGTCTCTGACAAACCCTTCCTTGCTGGCAGCTGGTAAGCTTGAAAACCCAACTAATAAGAAATATACTATAATTAGGGTGCCTATCCACTAATGAAGGTTGGCAGTCATTCTCTTAAATTTCTTATTATATAAGCAAAAATATAAATAGGTCTAAATAGGTCTTCTACCTTCTTGAGGCCAGTCCATTGCCTACTGCTCATTTACCTATTAAGTTTTCACTGATGCGGAGTGGTGCATAGTGTAAAAATTCAAATCGTAGTAGCGCGACCGCCATCTTGTTTTTTTTCAACATTTCTCCCAATATACAGGCGAATTGAGGAAATTTGAGTTATTGATGTAGGCTAGGCTTGGTCACGTGGAGGAACTAGCACCTAGATCAGATCCACCTAGCTTTAAGACGTTTCAATGTGGTCCTTGTGTTTCTATTAAATTAAATTGAACCTAAACTAACAAAAAAAAACTTACTGGAAGATCCCTTCCTTTTTTTCAGTAGCTCTTGTAAACTGTCGACGCGTTCTCTGCTCTGATAAACAAAAACAAAAAAATATAAAAAACAGACCGTGATTTAATTTTGTTTCTTCGTGACATTTGAGTTGGGTTTTACGACGTACTAGTCTAACTGTGAAATTGTCCAATTTATGAATTATTTTAGTGTCGTCTCGCGTCGGCGTCACAAATAATATAAAAGTGAACGAGTGAGATGAATTACCATTTTATTCTTGGACCAACGAAGCTTCGATAACTGATGTCGTGCCGCCAAACTTTTCTGAAAGCATTTTTTTTTAATATAGAACACCAGTTTAGGTTTGGTGTTCTGTGTATTAAAAAAAATGCTTTTAAACTATGCGTGTACCAAGCCGTAAGTTTGTTGACTGTTCTTCTAGGCTTGGTCGCGGGAAACTGGCACCTAAATTCACATGGCTTTAAAAAAAATTAAGTGATACTTGTGTTTCAATTGAAAACCGTTTGACTTTAAACGCTTCTATAGGACTAGCGGCCTGTCCCAGCTTCGCATGGGTGGTCATAAATTTTTTGAACATTTTAGGATAAACTGAGACCGTGGGTTCGAGCCTCGCGTCTACTTATTTCATACATTTGCACGCGCTTCTCCTTGAGTGAGTGAAATCGCACCCCGCGCGCGACCCGTGGACCCGTAAACATTTTTAATTTCGTCATATCTTTTGAATGGAATGTCCGATTTGAAAAATTTAAGAAGTAATCTATAGGTATTGAAACCGTCTTAATTATGAAATGATTTATTTGGATAAGGATTAATACCAAGGTACAAATAAAGACCCTTTTCTAGCGGAGGCATTTCAATTATTTTTTTATAATAAAAGAACACTTATTGTGACATAACTATAATAGTTAGACATATGCTGTCGCGACATTTTTTGTAGATGATAACGTGTTCTACAAAATCGTAGTACATTATTTTGTTCTATCTTCAATAGTTTTCGCAGCGCACGCGATGTAAGGTTTTTTGTTTTCCACCTTGGGTTACATTATTGAAGTTTTAGTAAGGATCCCTGATTTTTTTGAAAATATAATATAGCCTATGTTACTCAGGGATAATGTAGCATTCTAATGGTGAAAGAATTTTTGAAATCGGACCAGTAGTTTTTGAGCCTATTCGTTACATACAAAAATACAAAAATACAAAAATACAAAGTTTACCTCTTTATAATATTAGTGTAGATAAGTAAATAATAAACTTATTATCAACTCACCACAGATCCGATACTCGAGTGTACATGAGAAGCATCCTGTAACATGTTCTTTGGATAAGAGATCTTAAGGCGAAGACAAGAGCTAATGTGACTCTCGCTCACACGTTTCGACATGTTGAAAGTTATAAAATCACTGAATCGATACATGTTTTCCTACTCAAAAGTTAGCTTTACTAGTTTTCGTACATAAGCAAACTTTTAAGTAGGTAAACTTGTATCGATCAAAATGAATTTTTTACTAAAATGTGTGCAATGTGATTGCACACAAAATGGTTGTTTGCGATTTTTCGAAAATGAGTTTAGTGATTTTATATCTTTCAACATATCGAAACGTGCGAGCGAGAAGTTGTTTGATAGTTGTCAGCCCCTTAAGCAGATACTTATTCGAAGACCACTGACACACTCAAAAGATAATTTATTCCTCATTCTAACTTATCAATCTTATATCTTTCTACGATACGTCTAAGCAACATACATAAATTTAATTATAAACGTAAAAGATCCCGAATCTCAATCCACCATAACTGCTTGGACTAATTTCTATTAAACCTATGTATGTATACTTGCGCGAGCAAGCAAGGAAGCTAGTTAATAAATAATTATTAATGTTCTTACTTCATCCATTTTTGGCAACCTTGTTACATTGTTTTGTTGCACGTTTCTCTGGAATGACAAAATTAAATTTTTATTCTAGTAATTTTTTTTTATCCTTGTGATTGACGAATAAATACCATTTTGATTTTCATTTCGTATGGATGAAAGAAAGAAAGAAAGAAAACATATTTATTTGTCCCAACATAAAAAAACACTAAAAATAACAGTGGGCTGGTACCTAAAAAATAAAAAAAATAAAATAAAAATAAAAGTGAAAATAAAAGTGAAAGATAAAATGAAAGTAAAAGTAGGTACTATACACAAATTAGGTATGTTGTGCGGGGCAAAAAGGTCGTCGTCTCAGCATAATGCTGCACCCAACCTAGATAGGTGCAGTGCAGCGCTGGTTTTCAGACGAGGCCTGATAATGTGACATGCGACAAACTCAGACCAAATAAATGATGGGGTCAGCCCCTTGATCACGAATACATTTGTGTAACATTTGTGGCGTTAACTTATCCAAGCGATATTCGACCTTATTCTGTTGAAGTACAGTACAGTGAAAGTACAGTGGCCTAATCACAAACGACTTTGACTTTAGTCGCGTAAACGTATCGTATCCCTAACGTTTACGCGACTAAAGTCAAATTCGTTCGTGATTAGGCCACTGTACTTTCGCAGTGTAGGGGACACTTGCCGCCCACACAAATGATAGCCGTCGCGTCTTGGCACGGGACAGCGTTCAATCTTCGATCGCGCGGATACTTCGATAGTAGAGATGCCATTCGACAGTTTTATCAGTATCATCAACATCAGTCTAAAGAAGTGGTAGCGGTCCCGCCGCCCGATATTAGGGTCGTGTGTTCAAAACCGGTCGTGTACCGATGAGTTTTTCTGTTAATAGGTGTTTTTTTTTCATTCAGTGCCAGTACTCTCAAACGGTGAAGGAAAACATCGTGAGCAAAACGGGAAAGTCGTAGAACCTAAAAAAGTCTAAAACATGCGTCAAGTGCTCGAACGGAGCCTCTTTGAGGCGCACTCAAAATCCTTTCACCACACTGTTTCAAAAGAAACTAGAGACATGACAAGAAGAAAAAGAAGTCAAAAAAAGAATAAACGGTCAGAAGGTACTGTCAACTTGCTAATTCTACGAGCTATGCTTTTGAGTGACCTTGGTAGTTTTACAGATTTCCTCATTTCGGATTCAAACTCGCAATGAAACTCCCAAATCTCTCCACCATACTTATACAGCCTTATAGTAGGTATTTAAGTATCTTAGAGTATGGCTTAAAATACAAAAACGCGGTAGGTACATCACTAGTACCGCGCCACAGGTTATCCAACAGTAACCGAGTACTGTATCTAAGCAGCGAACTAATAAACAAGTATTCATAGATTAGCATTATAAAAATAGGGTGTGATACGGAGTGAAATGTCTTCAATAAATGTCTTGACATTTATAGATCCGTTTAGGAAACTATATCTAGCGCAGATGTTAAGCCAAGTAAGTCATCGTGTCTAGTGTTATTGAAAAAGAAAATAATTAGGGTCATTTCTTTACGGTGCCCCCTTAAAGGCCTTAGAGCCATAAAAAATAATGCCAATGCCATGGCCCTAATTCTTTTTCGTTCATATATTACATCTTAAAACAAGATTAATTAAAGAGTCGTCAAGTCCACGACGAGTCAAGTCGAGGAGTATAAAAAAATAAAAAATTGTGGTGCATTGCACATATTGAAGCATATGCCGAAATTTTTACAACGAGTACCTACCTAATACCAACGAATCACAATGTCGCTCATTGCTACGTTTTAAGTTGAACCCAGTGCTATAAAAAAAAGCGACTTAATGAAAAAAAAAAGAAATAGTAATATTTACATCGTCATCATAGCGAGCCGAAGGGTCCCGCGCGATACTACTCGTAGCTTGGTACTCATCATCTGTTCCGTAGTTGTACCTCTGTGGCTCTGGGCCTGTCGACTGAAACAAATGTAATACCATCAAAAAACTTTCATGTGTTTCGGTTTGAAAGGTGTGGTTGAGATTACAGGCACTCGAGGCTTATCGGACGCAGGGCAGTGCATCTCAGGGCACGTTGCTATCGTGCATGTCTTTTTTTTTATTCCATTAGCTGATAGAACAAGCAGATGGCCTACCTACCACTACCACTACCACTACAGCCATCTAGGAGGCGAATTCCCCTTCGAATGTTCCTTGTAGGTATTAGTGTTAATTTGTATTTACTTTGAGGTTTACCGTCTATTTGCACTGTCACACACCACCCAGGCTTCGTCTGAAAACCAGCGCCGCACCGTTCCTATACCTATCTAGGTACTGTGCGGCATAAAGCTGAGACGGATGACCGTTTTGACCCTACCTAACGATGCACATGTTATTTTTTAATTAAGTATATTAATTATTTTATTTTATTCTTTTTCTTCACATAATGTCTATGCTACTGTCTTTTGTCTACCTACTTTTTATTATTTTTTATCTTTTTTTTAATACTTTGGGTCAAATAAAAAAGTTTTCTTTCTTTCTTTCTTTCTACCTAAGTGGTAACCATCACCTATAACAAAGCATTGCCTCGTAAGTCACGCACGATAGGAACGTGCCCTACGTTGCACTGCCCTGCGTTCATCAACTTGAGGCATACAGATGTTAAGCTACCACACTCTTCAAACCAAACCACAGACTTGCGACTTGACGTCGTAACCATCACCAATCATGTTTGGTGATGGTTACGACCTCTTCTGGCTCACATATTCAAACCCTTTGAAGGTCGCAAACTGCTCGCGAATTGCTTAGTGCTGTGTGGAAGTCTAATATTTATTTTATTTATTTATATTGCTAAAATTAGTTGCAGAATATACCCGTGTCCCCTCGGCGTCGTCTTGGCTGGAGAGGCTAAAGCCGAGGTCCCTGGAGAGACGCTCGCTGGGCGCCTCGTCGTCCGCGGCGCGCCGGACCACCTTCGAGTCGCAGCGCAGTAAGTTCAAGGCGCTCCAGTTCGGTGGAGACGGCTGGGGAATGAATGAATGATAATATTTTTTCTGCAAAAAAAACCGACTTAATACACTGAAAACATAAAACAGCATGAAGGGAACAACTAACCAAAACATTACCTGGGCATATATTTTGGTTTTTGATGATTTTCTCAAAAAGCTCTAAATCAATTTCGATAAAATTTATATGGGACCTCTGAAGTATGATCTATTAACCAAAAAAAGAATCATCAAAATCGATTCATAATTGGCGGAAATGGCGATAACATACTTATATAATATAATTGAGAACCTCCTCTTTTTTTTAATACAGACTAGCTGATGGAACAAGCAGATGGCCCAAAAGATGTTATGTGATAACCATCACCTATAACAAAGCATTGACTCGTAAGTCACGCACGATAGGAACGTGCCCTACGATGCACTGCCCCGCGTCCATCAACTTGAGGCATACAGATGCTAACCCTCATGTGCCTGTAATTACACCGGCAACCACACTCTTCAAACCGAATGCGTTGCTGCTTAGCGGCAGAAAAACGCGTGGTAGTAGTACTTCCCCGGAAGAGCCTTTCACAAAGAGCTCTACTACTCTTATAATAATAATTTATTTAGCTTATTTATTTAGTACTTAAAACTACTCTCCTTTTTTGAAGTCGGTTGAAAATGCTCAAATGGAAATTTACACTGTTCAGTTAAATAAATGCGAGAAAGGTGGCATTCATTCAACCCAAATTGCTGATGGCACTAATCCAATCCTATCCTACTATCCTATGAACTATGATGTATTAATGATCATCATCAATGGACATAGCCCCCCCCTTGGCTTTTAGAGCACTGGCACTGGATTGCCAGTGCTCTAAAATTCGCAATAGCGTGTTTCTTTTTCAGATACAATAATCCTTTGGTGAACCCACGACCTTGCGATCGGAAGGCGGGATCACACCCACACATACACACACATACTCATATAATGATTTATCAAGAGAAGTATAGTGGTGCATAGTTACCGTGTGCATAGCGCGGTGTATAGCTGGCAACAGAGACACCTCTACTCTCAAAGTGCACCATAAGTCCAGAACTCCTATCCCGTCCCCCACGCTGTTTCGACTAGACGGCGAAGTTGGAATCTGAAACAATTTGCAACTAAATGCATATACAGTTTCAAAATAAATTAAACTACCCTGCGTTCGTCAACTTGAGGGTTACAGATGTTAAGCTTATTCTTCCTGTGATTTCGCCGGCACCCTCACCCTTCCAACCGAAACACAAAAACGCTCCTTCATGCAAGGATAGGCGTGGTGTTTGTACTTCCCCATGCCTTTATTCCTTTATCATTTTCGAGAATCTTATTATCTGCTTGATGAAGCACTGCCCTACGTTCATCAACTTGAGGCATACAGATGTTAAGCCTCGTATGCTTGTAATTTAAGGGGCTGACAACCATCAAACAACTTCTCGCTCGCACGTTTCGACATGTTAAAAGAAATAAAATCGCTTAACTCATTTTCGAAAAATCGCAATCAACCATTTTGTGTGCAATCACATTGCACACAGTTTAGTAAAAAAATCATTTTGAACGATAGATGTTTTCCTACTCAAAAGTTTGGTTTACGTACATAAGCAAACTTTTAAGTAGGAAATCTTGTATCGATCAAAATGATTTTTTTACTAAACTGTGTGCAATGTGATTGCCCACAAAATGGTTGATTGCGATTTTTCGAAAATGAGTTAAGTGATTTTATATCGTTCAACATGTCGAAACGTGCGAGCGAGAGCCACATTAGCTCTTGTCTTCGCCATAACCGGCACCCACACCCTTTCATCCCTTCTAACCGAAACACAAAAACGCTTTTTGACGGATAGGCATGGTGGTGACGAGGCACACACAAGAACTCTAGCACTCTAAAAATGAATAATGATATTTCCTTTTTTTACAAAAATGTTTGTACTCGGTGGGGTTCGACCCCACGGCCTACATCGCAGAAGGCAGAGGTATCAAATGAGCTGTTAGGACTGACACAAGAATGAATGTTGCTCTAACCAGTGCCAGCGACATGTCAGCGCGTCGGTTCGCGTGCAGCAATGCTTGCCGCAGCGGCAGAGAGCACAGCGCGAACGGCTCGTCTTGCTGGTGCAGCTCGCAGAGGGCAATGGCCAAGTCTGACTGGACACAAAGGAAAGAGGAATAGCGTCACCACTTTATCTAATCCTCGTTAGACATTCCCTAAGATTTGTAAGTACTTAGCACTCTCTCAAGATTCTTCAAGGAAGGAATGTTGTAGATAAAATTGCTAGACTACAGTACGTTACTCTATGCGCTGTTGAATGAATGACGACTAAATGTCACGAAAGCCCTAACATGTAGTTTTACCCGCACAATAATTAGTCTTCACAATAACTAATGCAAGTGACTGCCACACTCGATAGGCATTTAACGGTTTTTCGGACTTCTCAAGGAAAATCTTTGCTAAGGAACGGATTATGTAATCGTTAATGACTCAGAGTGAGGCAGTAGGTAAGTCTGTAATGTTTTTTCCTCCTAACAACTGAACGGATTTGAATGAAACTTGAAATTTACATAGTTCGTGACAAAGGATAACAAACAGGATTGGATAAGCTTTTTTTCCGTATAAACTCTACGCGAGGGAAGCCACGGTCTTTTGCTAGTGCATTATAGGATTAGGTGCCGTTTGAGTCAGCCTTTAGATTTACTAGATTTACCGACCGGTATAATGTAGTAGTGACATTTATTGTGTCCCTGAGTTACACTCGTGTCCCTAAGTTATTCGTCGAGTGTAATTAGAGTCCGATGGCGCAGGTAGTTAGCGAGCCCCGTATCAAGGGGAAGGTCGTAGGTTCAAATCCCACTCAGGATATAAACTTTTGGGACAATATAAAAATCTTTGGAACTAGTTAGTAGTTCGCTAGAACGCTCAGCGACCACGAGACAGACCACCCGCCCGATGTTCGGATCAGTCGCTGTAGTTGGGCGGCAATGGCGAAGACTGGCACAGAGAGAGTGGCGCATACCCAGCAGTGGGTGCATACAGGCGCGGTCCGAAGTGGGGTCAAGGGGACATGACCCCCAAAATAGTACACGTCAAAATGGAAAATCTTCTAAAAATTAAAAAAGGTATTTTTTGCCCCTAGCCGAGATGCATTTTATGGTTTGCTGACATCTAACGGTGCTTGTTATTGTGCAATAAAGTCTAATTTACTCGACACATTGTATTATTATTAGTGACCCCCTCCAAAATTTCAGGCTCCGACCGCGCCGGCGATCGTACGGGCTGAAAAGATAGATAGTAGTAGTAGTAGTAGTAATGGTTACGTTTTTCATATAATTGATAAAGTCCCCGTCGAAGGCCAGCTTGTACTCCGTTACAAAGTCGAACTGCAGGACGCGGCCGGCGCCCACTCGCGTCATGGCCGCGTTTTGTGAGTAGAACTTCCATATCAGCACCAGGGTTTTATCGCGGGTGAACAACACGGACTGGGACAAAACGTGATTCAAATTAATATTTAAACCTCATCATCATTATCATCATAATCCGCAGCCTGACTTAGCCCACTGCTGGGAATAAGCCTCGATGCTCTTTCCATTTTAAGCGATCTTAGGCTACCCTCATGCATCTACGGCCCACGACGCTGACAATATCATCGACCCATTGTTTTACTGGACCGCTTCTCTTCTTATTTAAACCTGGGTTAGAAAAAAAACAGGCATCCCCCAGCTATACGTTATACCTACCGTGCCTAGGGGATCAGAGTTTCACACCACAAAGCTTAGCCACTTACCAAGTAAGCAACTCGAGGACGTCTGAAGGGGGTCAGAGGTACGTCCAAATATTACAATGGCAATATTACAGTTCATATGTTACAATGGTTGATAACACTTCCCCTGACGAGCCACACACAAAGAGCTCTACTACTCTTAGCTCTCTCCTACTCTTAGCTCTCTCCTACTACTGCTATCTAATGTATTCTCGTCTGTCCATATTTTTTTTTTCTTTATAACTTGCCTCATCAGACAGCACCAAGGTCCCGATATGCAGAATAAACACACAAGATGGCGGCCGCACGTCCGCGATGCTTCTGCTGGCCGCGCTGTGACGGAGGGCGTGGACCGCTACATCTCTGGGCGGAGAGACCTCCCTTGGTTCACTGTCTTTCTGAAACCACACTCCATCGATGTCCGTTATCACTTTGCCTTGTCGCATTTCAAAACTTACCATAACTTGCAGGGTGCAATAAAAATGGCGACCAAAATGAATTTTCAGTAAAAAACTTACCATGAACCAAACCAATTTGAAAACCCATCTTTATTAGGTTTACTTCGTATGACCTTCTTACCCTATGACTATTTATTTTAAATGTTGAAAATTAAGAAAATAGAAAAGAGCTTTTTAATAACAAATCAGTGACAGCCTTCACAGCTCAGTTGGTAGTAGCTCTGCCTTCTGTGCCGTAGGCCGTGGGTTCGATCCCCACCGAGAACAAACATTCGTGTGATGAACATTGATGTTTGTTCTCTGTCTGGGTGGTATATAATATTATAAGTATGTATTTACAAAAAAAAAAGTATATAAGCAATATATCAGCTATCTGGTTCCCATATCACAAGCTTTGGCTTAGTTTGGGGCTAGATAGTGTTGTGCGGAATGTCCACCAATATTTATTTATTATTAATTTTAATTCCAAGACACAGTGGACATTCCCTCGATCACTAAAATAAAGATACTTTGAAAATGTCTAACGGGGTACGTTGAAGTAAAGAAAGGTTAGGTACTCAAAATAAGTTTATTTTCACCTTAGATCTACTTCTACATACTACATACAAGTATAAATATGTCTAACTACAATTATTTACTAATACTTTGCTTTATTTGGGACTACATGTAGCTGTGGAAGGTTTGCCAACATTTTTTTATTTTATTATATGTATATTAATATTAAAATTACAATGAGATCATAATATCTACTAAATTCAAATCTACTTGTTTCAAACGCGCACCAAGAGCACTGTGTTATTTAAATTCATAGTTAAAACAAAGCCAAAATCAAAATAAGTGATATTCAAAAATATTATTTTCTATATACAAGGTGTTCCAATAATTGTGTATATAAACTTCAGGGGGTTAAAGTACCCATCAATATGAATAACCTTTTCTAAGGAACCAACACTGTGAACGCGAAAAAAAAAACAACTGTTCCATACAAAAGTTCAATACCTACCTGGCTAAAATGTATGATGCCCAGCTTCATGGAAGCAGTTTTTGCCCTAGACTCAATGTACGTGCCAAAATTGAGAGCAGGTCTTAGTGTAGTGCCAAGGAGTTCCAGGCGATCTTGTATTGCTATAGGTACATCTCGGAAAACAGGAACCTGGAGAAACGGACTTTTCTTGGCAGAAAAAAGACATGCTTGCGTTTTAGACGCGTTGAATTTGACCAAATTAGCACTGCCCCAGTCGGACACTGCCTTTAGTTTCAAATTCAAGCGATGCAGCATTTCGTCTCTCTCCTGAATAACCACATTCTGTCTGGCTTGGGCATTTGATACGTATCTTTCCACAACTGTGCTGTCGTCTGCATACCCAACGATACCGGGCATGAGCAGATCGTTAATATGCAGCAGAAACAGCGTGGCAAATAGCACCGACCCCTGAGGTACACCGGCATTAATAGCCAATAGATCAGACGAAAAGTATTAATAGTAGATTGTTTACCAAGGGAGCAAACAACTATTTTTATGGCGAGGGTGTTTTTTGAATCCAGAGCGGAGCGAAGGATTCTAGAGTAGAATCCCGAGCGTAGCGAGGGATTCTAAAGTAGAATCCTAAGCGTAGCGAGGGATTCAAAGTACTTCACTCGAGCTTAAAATAGTGTTGCTCCCGAGGTGGACACTCTACTTTTTATCACCCTCTATGAGAAAATAACTTAGTGCAACTTATGAATAATCATAATCATAGTCACAAATTCACGAAGTCACAAAGTCACAAAGTCACAAAGTCACAAAGTCACAAAGTCACAAAGTCACAAAGTCACAAAGTCACAAAGTCACAAAGTCACAAAGTCACAAAGTCACAAAGTCACAAAGTCACAAAGTCACAAAGTCACAAAGTCACAAAGTCACAAAGTCACAAAGTCACAAAGTCACAAAGTCACAAAGTCACAAAGTCACAAAGTCACAAAGTCACAAAGTCACAAAGTCACAAAGTCACAAAGTCACAAAGTCACAAAGTCACAAAGTCACAAAGTCACGGAGTCACATAGTCACATAGTCACATAGTCACAAAGTCACAAATATACAAAGTCACAAAGTCACAAAGTCACGGAGTCACATACTCACATAGTCACAAAGTCACAAAGTCACAAAGTCACAAAGTCACAAAGTCACAAAGTCACAAAGTCACAAAGTCACAAAGTCACAAAGTCACAAAGTCACAAAGTCACAAAGTCACAAAGTCACAAAGTCACAAAGTCACAAAGTCACAAAGTCACAAAGTCACAAAGTCACAAAGTCACAAAGTCACAAAGTCACAAAGTCACAAAGTCACAAAGTCACAAAGTCACAAAGTCACAAAGTCACAAAGTCACGGAGTCACATAGTCACATAGTCACATAGTCACATAGTCACATAGTCACATTGTCACAATGTCACATAATCTCATAGTCATAATCATGTATTTATTGTAATTTTATTTATTTTCATAAAACTAAGTAAAATCTGAATTTGAGTAAACAATTATGAACAAAGGTGGAATGCGCGTTTCACGTGTTTTTGTTTATTTTTATTTAGTTCAGGCGCTTTTTTTTTAATCATAAAGCCTGCTTGTTCATACAGTGTTCATGATCTCTTTGGTGATTGGAACTTTTACTCAATAAGCACATTCCAAATTCAAATCACATTACCGCCCTTGGGCGGTAAAGTACTTTACCGCCCTTGGGATCAAAGTGCTATTTTGCTACCTGTTTTCGAAGAGCAAACTATCTATTTTCGAATTGATGTGATAAAAAAGTATTTTATAAAGTGCAGCTTGCATTATAATTAAAAACAAGTCGAATGGAAAAATATCAATAAAAATCGTAATATCAATTCTAAACTACTGTAACGTAAGCTGATTGATTTGCTTGTAAAATACATAAAAATACATTATTTTGGATATAAAAGTAATGGTCATTTTAGAATTTAATTTACTCTCGGCGCGAGCTTTTGATTAATAACTAATACTACATACTAAACATAAGTATACAGTTTTCAGGAACTTTAGATAGTAAAATACGTATATAATTACAGTATTTAAGGTATACCTATCCAATCTAATTCTAATTCGCGGTGGGGGAATAACATCTGCACTGGCGTCCCGCAATGGGGTGTATTGTGCATTGTCGCCCTGCTAACCTCACCCCAGCCAGCCCAACTCCTTAAAATAGCGGAGAAGGACGTTGGGTTGGTGACAGCATGTTCAAGCATCCCCGGTGGTGATGCGGATGCAGGGGAGCAAGACCAGAACAGCTCAGGATCAGATCAGCAGGGTGATTTTGATTTACTCGGTAGCGGATTCGGCACGGAACGTCAATTTTTATGTAAAATATATCGAATCCGACGGCTCCCGAAAACGCGACTTTGAGTCAAACCTTTCATGAAAAGGTTTTCGCCACAGAATAACAGGCGGAAAGTCACTTGTAATCGTTTCAAATGTTATCAAAAGCTTTCGATTATGGAAATCAAAATCGCGTTGTTCGAAAACTCTGTCGGGAATCCCGGTATCGAATCCGACAAGGCTTGCAGAGTGATTCAAAATCACCCTGCATCACCTATTATGATAATATGAAGTCTACTTGATAGAAGAGTAAGCGATCACCTCCTGAGGCCGTTGGCTTAGTAGCAGTTCCCTGCAGCGCGCTAGCTCGTCGCTGATCGACTGAAGTGTGGCTTCCATTTTCTGGGAAGACGTGGCGAGCGGTCTGGAATTACAAATACTTACATAAATATATATTTAAGGGATTGGCCCACTGTGGATCAGTGTTTTTTTTAATACAACTAGCTGATGAAACAAGCAGATGGCTCACCTGATGTTAAGTGGTAACCATCACCTATAACAAAGCATTGCCTCGTAAGTCACGCACAATAGGAACGTGCCCTACGATGCACTGCCCTGCGTCCATCAGCTTGAGGCATACAGATGTTAAGCTTCATGTGCCTGTAATTACACCGGCAACCACACTCTTCAAACCGAAACACAGCAACACTGCTTGGCGGCAGAAAAAGGCGTGCTGGTTGTACTTCCCCGGACGAACCCTTCACAAAGAGCTTTACTACTCTTAAAATCCTTTCACCACACTGTTTCGAAAGAACTAGTGACACAAGAAGAATTGTATTTTAAGACAAAAAGTCTATATCAGTTATCTGGATCCCATAGTACATGCTTGTCTTAGTTGGAGGCTGGATAATGCTGGAAAGATCGAGAAGTGGGGAAGGAAGTGAGGAAGGCATTTGCCCTGTAGTAGGACGATACAGGCTAAATTAAAATAAGAATATTAAAACTTTATTTTACTTACATTGAAGTACGTTTTGCAACCGATATTGTCTCTCCAATAGAAAGTGTTCGAACTGTAAAAGCAATACAAATATTTAGCTAGTAACAGTTCGGTTTACTAAAATATTTATTAAATTAAATGGTATATGATTTTAGAATAAAAAATAATTTTAATTTAATAAATTGGTACTAGATGGCGCTGAGTGATATGTAGGTACTCTAATATTTATTTATATCAATCTATCTATTCATCCTGAGTGCACCAACTGCTGGGTATAGGCCTCATCTTAACGCCCCTCTCCGGCCAGTCTTCGCCAATTATTTATTAATTCATTATTATATTCCAAAGTACCAACCTTTCCCTCCCGCGGGCGGCATTTCCCCCTCACTCAGTGAGCCGTAGTCCGTGGCCATTGTTTCTGTGTCGGTGTACGTCATCGTTGCTTTTTCTTCACCCGGCGATAGATAGGCGCGAGGAGATTTTGCTGAAATATCCAGATAGTTAATTCTATTGGTTTTTGATCTACTGATATCGTTTGTTAAACGAGTTCGAACATCTGCGACAGGCGTCCAGCCTTTTAGAGTAGAAGAGCTCTTTGTGTGTGGCTCATCCGGGGAGGTACTACCACCATGCCTTTTTCTGCCGCCGAGCAGAGTTGCTGTGTATCAGTTCAATGAGTGTGGATACCGGTGAAATTACAGGCACATCATCTTCCTGTCAATATCCCACTTTGGTTCCATCCCATTATTATGTGGGATTAACAGGTTTTTTCTCTTTACTTTCCTCTATAATCCATCATCTCAGTAGTCACTCCTTTCTTACCCATGTCATCTTTCACAAAATCCATACATATTTTCTTTGGCCTACCTCTACTCCTTAATCCATACATAACATTCTTACTTAACATGCCCATACCACGCTAACCTATTGTTCTTCATTTTTGAAGTGAAATTACAGGCTTATTATATGTATACCTCAAGTTGATGGACGCAGGGAGTGCATCGTAGTGCACGTTCCTGTCGTGCGTGACTTGAAGAGGCAATGATTTGTTATAGGTGATGGTTACCACTTAATATAAGGGGGCCATCTGCTTGTTTCATCAGCTAGTTGAATAAAAAAGAAGCCTACAGAGGAGCTAACCATTAAATAAGTTGTTTGATTTTTTGAAATAATATTATTTGTATTGCAATTGTAATGTGTCTAGGATCTTAGGAATTATTTTCTATAGGGTTTCCGAGATCCAGATTTTGTTTTCTAAGCTTACCGTCTCTCTCCGATGGTAGATCAGTCATGGATGATATCTCGTGCTCCGTGTTGTCAGGCGAGGTAGCGCGCGATCGCTTCTCCACCTCTACTGTGTACGTGTTGGGCGCCTCAGCGGTGTACGTAGCGGAGTCACGTCTCTTAGACATCGGTCGGAGGTCAATTTGAGTTCCTAAAACAATAATATACGTTAAAAACATACTATAGCTACACTAATATTGTAAAATCAGACATTAATATTGTAAAGATCGCGGAAAGTCATTGGATGGAGAAGGTCCAGATTCTTCCTGCGAAGAACGAACTTTATTTAATACGGCGGCGTGATTGAGCCATAAACATTCTAATATCCAAATATCTTAACGTCTACGGGTGAGTTTATAGCGATATAAAAAAAACTACTAATTTAGACTTGTCGAACTAAATATATTAAATTTGACGGATAGCGTTACTCTGAGTTGGCCATAACCAGCCCCTGATCATGGTATTCATCTATAGTATTAAACAAATTAGTAGTTTTTTTTTTAAACTGGTTGTAAGACGTTATTTAGTACAATAAAAGCTATGCAGTACAATAAGCTTCTTCTTCTTGCTTCTACTTATGGACACTTTTAATTAGCCTTTTGTTTTTTACAATACTCTTTATTATGTTTTACGTGCTGTACTCTTCATGTTAGACTTTTTCACACATAGCAATAAATGTATAGACTACTGGGTATAAAAAAAAACATAAATAAGCTGTGTACCAGAGCTGTCATGTGGTACGGGACAGGCGCACCGCCTCAGCTTATCGCCGGCAGTTACCGTCCGGAAGCGCAGCGTTCCGCTACACGTGCGGAACACGGCCACGTGCCGCCGCTCCAGCACCGGGCAACGGCAGAGCGTGGCGCGGGACTCGCACAGCGCTGCGGGAATCGGACGTAGGGGAGGATCGGGATACTGGGTATAGGTAGCGGGTGCTTCGTCAGAAACTATTTTTTTTTTATGCCCCAACTATACGATGTGCAGGGTGAAGGGTAATGCATGGGAAAGGCCATTTTGTATGTAATGCATGCCGTAGTAATAGACGATGTAACGCCTAGATACACCTTTTTTTCAGTGTGTGGATACTGTTAGTGTTCAACACAAACATTATGAACTCAAACGATCAAGTCAGGGTTGTACTACTTCTCGACGACGACGGTAGATCTAGAGAGATCTATCGAGTTCAATGCTCCAGTCTGGCCACAACCAAAGCTATTGAAACATAGCCGAAACGTCGGGGAAATAAATAAATAAGGAAATACGTGATGAATACCCGTGTAATATTCAATATGTGTCATGATCGCGAAAGTAAAAAATACTAACTACTTGTGTTTTTGACGTTTTGTGGCGTAAGATTCAACTCACCATACATGCCCGTATCATCATTTTCCTGCACCTGCGTCCCTTGTTCCGCTTTCCCCCCCTTCTCCTGCGTCTCGGACGGGTGCGGCGGCGTGCAAACACTGTCCAAGTAAAAGCTAGTCGTAGACTCCTTGACCTCGGCCATATCGCTCTGGCTCGCCAGCTTCTTGCGATTCACGAATATGGAGTCTCTGGTAGGCGTCCGACCGGCGAGTTTCGCTTGCACGTCTGTGATGCTGACGATTTTTTGTTTCTTTTCGGTTATATCCTTGGTTCCGTGTTCGGTGCCTGTGTCTCTTGCGTATTCTTTGAGCTTGGCGACGATGGGAACCTCTTTTGGGTTTCCTCCGACAGATTCGTTTGTTTTGACGCTGTTGAAGTAGCTGTCCTTGCTCTCGAAGATTTTTACTGCTTTTTCTTCTGACGTAGCTTTTTTGTTTTTAGGCCGCGCGCTGTAGGAATCCTTGAAGGAAAGAAAATTATTATTCGTTACCATACGACATCGTAAGTATCGTGGGAAGTCGTTGGATGGAGTCTGCAACGACCATGTAATTGCACCTTGCATGGCCTGGCCAAGTTGGGACCATTTTGCAACTTCGAATAATGGTTAACTTATGAACATATTGGGTACTAATATTTCTATTTTAGTTAATAGGTTGAATAAATATTACGTACTACTACTACCTACCTACCTTTTGTGTTCGCACTTAATAGTTTCTTCCTGCAGATGTATGGGGGAGGCCTATGTCCAGCAGTAGATTTCTTGGTGATGATGATTTTAAGAGTAGTAAAGCTCTTTGTGAAGGGCTCGTCCGGGGAAGTACTAACACCACGCCTTTTTCTGTTGCCAAGCAGCGTCGCTGTGTTTCGGTTTGAAGAGTGTGGTTGCCGGTGTAATTACAGGCACATGAGGCTTAACATCTGTATGCCTCAAGTTGATGGTCGCAGGGCAGCGCATCGTATGGCACATTCATATCGTGCGTGACTTACGAGGCAATGCTTTATTACAGGTGATGGTTACCACTTAACATCAGGTGGGCCATTCTGTCTGCCTGAAATAGCATACCTTGTTAATTTGCGTGTTCCTATAATTCCTCTTTTCTTTGGTGAAGCTTTGCGAAGGGTTAACGACGGGTATGGGTCCCGGGATTTGTAAGCTGTTGTGCTCGTCTTCTCGGAGCCTTGCTTCTGATTTGTGTTTTGTAGCGCTGCTGTCGAAGGCTCGGTCCATGTTGTCACTGAAACCAAATTGTTATCTGATCTGACGATTAGGTGGTCTAGTGGAAAAGACCTCGCTCTCTGATCGTAAGTTCGTTGGTTCGAATGCGTGCACCAATGAATTATTTTTTTCTTATGGAAGCGTAAGAAAATAATAATTCATTGGTGCACGGATTCGGTCAAGGAAGACATCGTGAGGCAACCAGTTAGTATTCCAGCGACGATGAGCTCGCAATCTGTCACGTATGGGATACCAACTACTAAAAGCAAAATGTCGGTATATGCCAAATTGGACCCGTACCTCTAATTACCCCTCATCATCTTGAGTAAGTACTTCGTAATCAGACATCTGACGGGATATTTATCGTAATTTAAACGGCAAAGTCGAGAGGCTCTTACTGTTTTTAGGGTTCCATACCCAAAGGGTAAAACGGGACCCTATTACTAAGACTCCGCTGTCCGTCCGTCTGTCTGTCCGTCTGTCACCAGGCTGTATTCTATCGTTGCTGCTTGGCAGCAGAAAAAAGCGTCGTGGTAGTACTTACCCGGACGAGCCGAAGAGCTGTACTACTCTTAAAAAAAACCTTACTTGTCGATCCCATCTTCATGATTCACATCATTGCTTTCCGTGTTGAGGTATTCCTCCCACGGCTTTGACAAAGAAGCCATTTCCTCATACCCGGGCGTGGAATTCTTGTCTCTCTCTACCTCGGTATGCTCGTCTGAGGTGTTTTTCTACAGACATAAAGAGAAACGTGTAGCTACAAACATTGTATAAAAAAATCTCACGCTTTTAATCCCAAGGCTCAGTAGATAAATATTGGTGAACTTTCTACATAGCACTATCTAGCCCCAAACTCAGCAAAGCTTGTTATATGGGAACCAGATAGCTGATATAATACTTACTTGTAACTTTTTTTTGTAAATATATACTTACAACTAGTGGCTTCCCGCGGCTTCGCACGCGTAGAAGTGGTGAACCGTGATTGAACCACAAACATCCAAACATCATAACTTTCGCATTGATTTGTATATTATTAGGGTAGGATTTTAAATACCTACGTAGGTATAAGGGATACCTATAGGCGTACATTACCTATATTAGGTAGGTAGGTATAGGTACTGAGTTTAGCACAAACATGACAAATACAACAAAGACAACCTTACACGGAAAATATGTAATTATTTGTTCCTAGTTTCTACCCCAAAAGCAAACGAAACGAAACAGCTTCACGACATTGATCCACAGGCACGGTAGATAGGTACCCTCAGATCTCTTCGTACCAACTCAAGATTCCCGTTTTTAGAACATTGATGCCTCGTTGTATTCTTTTTACTCGAGCGCAACGAAGGAGGGTAACGTCTTTATGTTATTTAGCCACAGAACACAATTTCTTTTAGTTTGAAGTTAATTACACAATTACAGTTAAAAATCTCCCACACAAACCTTGAAACTTTGCAGGGGTAGTTTTAAAATATTGAAAACGTGATTTTAAATTATTTATTGTGGAGTATATTTAGTTCAAGTTTGAAATCAATCGCACTATGTGTTAAAAATCTCCCATACTAACTTTTACAGTCATTGATTCCCCTGCAAAGGGTGCAGGGGAATTATCAAAAGTTAAAAGCGTCATTCATTATTTATTTCTTAGTATATTTACCTCAAGTTTTAAGTCAATCGCACCACGCGTTAAAAAACTCCCATACAAACTTTGACATCCCTTTGCACGCTTACTATGGGTAGTTTTAAAAAATTAAAAATGCCTTTCCTATTTTTTTGCCTAAAAGTTCATATACTCCAAGTTTCAAGTTTGTAGGTTCAAGGTATACTATTTTTCATGCAAACGTTTTCAACACCCCTTGGGGTTGAATTTTCAAAAATCCCTTCTTAGTATACTTCTACGCCATAAGACCTATGTACTCTTCAAATTTCAAGTCTCTAGGACCAGCGGTCAAAAAACTCCCATACAAACTTTGACATCCCATTGCACACTTATTATGGGTAGTTTTAAAAAACTAAAAATGCTTTTCCTAATTTTTAGCCTTGGAGTACATCTACTTCAAGTTTCAAGTTTTTAGGTTCAAGGAATACTATTTTTCATACAAACGCTTTCATCCCTTTTTACACCCTTAGGGGTTGAATTTCCAAAAACCCCTTCTTAGTACACCTCTACGTCATAAGACCTATGTACTCTTCAAATTTCAAGTCTCTAGGACCATCGGTTAAAAAACTTCCATACAAACTTTGACATCCCTTTGCACACTTATTAAGGGTAGTTTTAAAAAACTAAAAATGCCTTTCCTATTTTTTTGCCTAAAAGTTCATATACTCCAAGCTTCAAGTTTGTAGGTTCAAGGTATACTATTTTTCATGCAAACGTTTTCAACCCTTTTACACCCCTTGGGGTTGAATTTCCAAAACCCCCTTCTTAGAACACCTCTACGTCATAAGACCTATGTACTCTTCAAATTTCAAGTCTCTAGGACCATCGGTCAAAGAACTCCCATACAAACTTTTACATCCCTTTGCACACTTAATAAGGGTAGTTTAAAAAAACTAATAAGGTCTTTCCTATTTTTTTGCTTTGAAGTATATGTACTCCAAGTTTCAAGTTTGTAGGTTCAAGGAATACAATTTTTCATACAAACGCTTTCATCCCTTTCACACCCTTAGGGGTTGAATTTCCAAAAACCCCTTCTTAGTACACCTCTACGTCATAAGACCTATGTACTCTTCAAATTTCAAGTCTCTAGGACCATCGGTCAAAAAACTCCCTCACAAACTTTTACATCCCTTTGCATATTTATTAAGGGTAGTTTTACAAAACTAAAAATGCCTTTCCTATTTTTTTCCTTTGAAGTATATGTACTCCAAGTTTCAAGTTTGTAGGTTCAAGGAATACAATTTTTCATAAAAACGCTTTCATCCCTTTTTACACCCTTAGGGGTTGAATTTCCAAAAACCCCTTCTTAGTACACCTCTACGTCATAAGACCTATGTACTCTTCAAATTTCAAGTCTCTAGGACCATCGGTCAAAAAACTCCCATGCAAACTTTTACATCCCTTTGCACACTTATTAAGGGTAGTTTTAAAAAACTAAAAGTGCCTTTCCTATTTTTTTGCTTTGAGGTATATATTCTCCAAGTTTCAAGTTTGTAGGTTCAAGGAATACTATTTTTCATACAAACGTTTTCATCCCTTTTTACACCCTTAGGGGTTGAATTTCCAAAAATCCCTTCTTAGTGCACCTCTACGCCATAAGAGCTATGTACTCCTCAAATTTCAAGTCTCTAGGACCAGCGGTTTAGGCTGTGCGTTGTCTATATGTCAGTCAGTCAGTCAGTCAGTCAGTCAGTCAGTCAGGACTTTGATTCTTATAGTATTAGAGATACATAATAACACCCAGACAGTGAACAAACATCTATGTACATCACACAAATGTTTGTTCTCGGTGGGAATCGAACCCACGCCCTACGGCGCAGAAGGCAGAGCTACTACCAACTGAGCTGTGAGGGCTGTCAGATATCCTATCAGTCCTCATAGTACTTTTTAGAGAGTAGTCTGAGGTACGTTGAAATTATTATATTTGACACACACCCACATTCGACAGGCTTCACAGCTCAGTCGGTAGTAGCTTTTGCCTTCTGCGCCGTAGGCCGTGGGTTCGATTCTCACCGAGAACAAAAATTTGCGTGTTGAACATAGATGTTTGTTCTCTGTCTGGGTATTATTATTAATTATAAGTATGTATTTACAAAAAAAGTAAGTTAAGTAATTATCAGCTATCTGGTTTATTACAAGCTTTGGCTTAGTTTGGGGCTAGATAGTGTTGTGTGAAAAAGTTCACCAATATTTATTTATTTATTTATTCTGGAGTAGTTGGTATTCCATACGTAACAGGTTGTAAGCCCATCGCCGTTAACAACTAGAATACTAGCTAGAATGATGGTTTTATGATGTTTTCCTACCGTGCCTGGGGATCACAATCCTGATACTATTCAATATTTTATGTAAAAAAAAATACAAACTCACCAACATAAATCCTAGATCTTGGGCGTTCTCAGTTTGTTTCTCATCAATATCCTTTGTTTCAACGTCGTAAGATTCAAAGTCCTTTGGCTGTTTGCTTCGTTTACATTCCACTTCACCAGCCTATAAGTTATTCATTACGAGTTAAACTCAGTTAGTAGCTCTGCCTTCTGCGCTGTAGGCCGTGGGTTCAATCCCCACCGAGAACAGATTTTTGAGTGATTAGCTATCTTGTTTTCATAATAAAAGCTTTACTTCGTTTGGGACTAAATAGTGAAGTGTGGAATGACCACCATTATTTTCTTATACTCAATATATTTATTGCTTACACATGGTTTAGTTTAGGTACATACATAGTTGTTGGGTGTTAGTAAGTATCACATGGAAAGGGTATGGCAACACGGAGGTAGACCGAGGTTTTCAATTTAATAGTTCTTATTTACCCATATCGTCGGCTAGCAAACAACACCGCTCAAGTCGAAATTTGGCGATTATGACATTTGAATGCCATTGGATGCAGTTTTTACGCGCGCTTCGATCTATCTATCAGACTTAAGCATTTTGACCAATAAGAAGCAGTTATTCAAAAAATTGTATCACAGCGTAAGTCATTTTTCTAGGCAACACCGCACAAGTCGTCATTCCGCCATACTGTTTTGACCGGTGTTAGAGCCGCCAAATTCAAAGTTTGTTTTTTACTAAGTTAAATTAGTTTCGAAGTGAATAAAGTTTACAAAAGAAGTAAATAAGAGGTAAGTAATTCATCATAAGTATAATTTTAATTATGTGTTTAGGCATTACTCCTTAAAATCATGTTTAAAATGTTACTTCTTTCTTGAGCGGTGTTTCAATGTTTCTGTTTGCTACTTAAGCGGTGTTATAGCTTATCATATTGTATTACAGAGTTATTTTACAATGAATGACGATGATACATCTGATGAAGACATTGCATAAGTAAAGTAAACATACTGGAAAGACTTAACTTGATAAGAATTTAATTGGTTGAATTGATGAATTTTACAAGTAGAATGTCAATGAATATTTTTTGCTATTTTTTGGTTTTAATTGACTGAGCTTACTATTTCAGATCCATGTATGAGTTTGGACTTTATTCGAATAAACATAGAAAACCTACCAATAGTAGAAAAACTTGGTGATCAACATCTTGAACTAAATTATGAATTACGTCTCTCTGCTTATCTTTACTTCGCTTATGTGTGTGCCAATCGCTTTATTGCCAGCTAATGTTCTGTCTTACCAAATCGCAAGTAAAACTCCGCATGTGCTCTTGCTTGTGCACCTGAGGTAATGGAACTAACCGCTTTTATCAAGCCTAACTCAAGCCCAAATGAGCCGTCCGAAACTTTAACACCTCTCAGTTGCATTAAATACTATGAGAGTTGAACTTGAAGATGGGCTGCCTAACCAAAGCTGAGGTAACTTGTCTAAAGCCCCTGTTCCGCTTGTGTGTTCACCACTTCATTAATATAGCTTGATAGATTTTTTACTTTTACTTTAGATGCACCTGCTGCAGATCAATCGAACCCAAGACCGGATGAGTTGCCTGAAGCTTCTGTTTTGCTTGTATGTTCACCACCTCTTTTTCCCAGCTTAACAGAAGCACTTTCTGAAGACGAACCTAACCCAAGCTTAGCTTTTCGAGGTAACATTCAACCTAGCATGAGTCTAAAGAAGACTCGGACTTCTGCTCCGCCTATGTCTAACATTCCCGATCCATCGTCTAACAATAGAGTGTTCATTATCAGCGATATTCCGTATCATGGCGACATGACACACCATAAAAACGCAACAATAAAGCCACGAAGAGAAGAGTGAAAAAGGAGAAAGTTATAGGATATAGACGAGATACAAACGCAGGTAGTACAAAATTTAAAGTAAAGCATGATGTCTTTAAGCCTGCACGATCCTTGAAACTACCGTGCACTTCTACTTTTTGCTTCAGATCAAAACTGAGAGCTTACGATATCATAAACTCGGAATCACGACTGCGGTTATTAAAGCAATTAAAAAAAAATGTTTTGGGAACAAAGAAGAGCATACAATTTTGTTCATGAAAATATAAGAATTTAAAAGGTCACAAAAAATCCAGACTCAAAATGAGGGGAAAGTCGAGCACACTATCTCACAATTAAACATGAAAGATATCAGGTCTGTAAGAAAATGTTCTTAGCTACTCTCGGCATCAAGGACTGGTTCCTCAGGTACTGGTTAGAGAAAACAGACAGTGCCATGCCTCCTGATACCCAAACATCACAGAATCGGAGAAACGGTCCAGAGAAAACTGATTCTAAGGAATATGTCATCCTGTTCCTGATTATACTGCATATTTTAATAAAATCTTTAAAATATGTATGTTTTTCCATATCAATGCATTTAGAGTATCATTAAGCCAACTCAGCATAAAGTCATCTATATTTTGGTAAACACCGCACAAATCGCTGGAAACACAGCCTAAGTCACCTAAAACACCGCACAAATCAAATATAAGCAATAGGACAAGGAATTTAAAAGTTTTGATTATTTAGGACAATATAAAGGTCTAATCAAATGTTATAAAAACAACATCTAGTCTAATTGCTTTTAAAACCATTAAAAAAAACAGTTTTTTGTCTCTCCTGAAAAGTAGCCGATTATGAGTTACGCGGTGTTGTTTGCTAGCCGACGATATGTCATCTTTCACACAATCCATTACATTCTAATTAATATATTAAGTTTATTTATTTTACTAGCGGCCTGTCCCAGCTTCGCATGGGTGGATATACATTTTCTGAACATTTGAGGATAAACTAAGACCGTAGGTTCGAGTCTGGCGTCTACTTATTTCATACATTTGCACGCCCTTCTCCCTGAGTGAGTGAGAACGCGCCCCGTGGAACCACGCGCTCGCTAATAATATTTTTATGAGAACTAAAATTTCTATCAACATTTAAAATAATAAAAAGAAGTTATAGTAACAAAACTACGATAGTTAGACATATGGTATCTGACTTTATGTCTAACTATCGTAGTATATAGATATTGATGTGTTCTTTAATATTGTAGAACATTTTTGTGTTCTATCGTCAATAGTTTTCGCAGCGCATGCGATGAAAGACATATTATGGCCAATTTTTCTACACCGTTTTAGAAGGGATCCTTATTTTTTTCTAGTAATAAATATAGCCTATGTTACTCAGGGATAATGTAACATTCTAATAGTTAAAGAATTTTTGAAATCTGATCAGTAGTTTTTGAGCCTATTCGATACATACAAAAATACAAATCTTTCCTCTTTATAATATTAGTGTAGATGTAGACTAATGTATTAACAATATACACCCACCAAAATTAATCCTGGATCTGCGGCGTTCTCAGTTTGTGTTTCATGAATATCCTTTGTTTCCGCGTCGTAAGATTCAAAGTCCTTTGGCTTTTTACTTTGTTTAAATCCCACTTCACCAGCCTAGAACAAAGTTATTTTACTACAACTAGTGTGTGTAGTGTAGTCGCTAAGTTACACTATAACTAGTGTAACTCCTGCGACTTCACTTGGATATCGATTATTTTGTCTAGCCTTTATTTGTTTTAAAAACTTACAGTCGTAATTCTCAAGACATCGAGTTGCGATTGAAGGTCTGCTATCTTCTTCAACAGCTCGCGATTCATTTTCACCATGGCCTGAAAGGAACACAGTGATACTTTACACTACACCAAGTGGCTGGTGCTTTAGTACCGTTGATTTCTTGTCTATCTGGGCTTCACAGTGTGAAACTTTTGATTCATTTAGTTTATAGTCAAATTATATTTATCCTTTTATACAAGGTGTTCCAATACTTGTGTTTAAAACTTCAGGGGGCTAAAGTACCCATCAATATGAATAACTTTTTTGATGGAACCAACACTGTGATCGCGAAAAAAACAGCTGTTTCATACATTTTAGCCAGGTAGGTATTGAACTTTTGTATGAATAAAAAGGTACCCCCAACTTAGTATAAATTATCTTCAACAAAGCAAAGGCCTGTTTACTTTAATATCGTCTCAAAGTATTCCTAATGGCTTTATTGAAAGAAAACCTGATACCTGGTCATCTTCAGTTTCACAGCTTTTGTTCAGTTCCGTGTAACCGGAGTCTTCGGATGTGGAGATTTTCACTTCATTTTTCGTTTTGGAGGTTGATGGTATTTCTAATTGCGCCTGCTACAATGCACAAAATAATTATGCACAAAGTGATAATATGCACATACAAACTACTATTTATTTTGTTATTGACTAAGCAACTGTAATCAGAGTGTCTATTCAGACTTTTGATAACTTCTTATAGAGCTCCCTACTCCTCCCGATGACCCCACCGGGCGTGAAAAAAACAATACTTCTTAGCACACCCGATAGAGGGCGCTTATCGCGTATAAATATAAAACGAAATCCGAATTACGGAATACGAAGTCGGAAATACGGAAAAACTAGTTTTGGAAGTCGCAGTAGACGCTCACGTGAAACAGCTTCAAACTACTTCAGGACGTTGACCTCAGGCACGGTAGATAACCCCTCAGATCTCTTAATACCAAGTACCACTTTAAGATTATTTCTAATGGTGTCTGGTGATGTCTGTGGGTACGTCGGTCAGAGGTAAGGCCAAATATTACATTTTGTCGAATACCCATATTTTTAAATTAAAACTATGTTCTATACCTTAGGCAGGTAAGTAGGTACCTTGGGCGAAGATACGCGCTGCTTTTGTGAGTTATCGGAACAGCACGACCGAGTGCGACAAAGCTCCGACAGAGGATCCTCTTTGTCTTCCTGAAATATAATTTGAAAACAGTTTTAATTTGCAACATACGAGTTTGTGCCAAAAATTTAACATTTGGACGTATCTCTGGACTTGCCTTTAGCCATCCTCAAAGAATGCTAAGTTGATATACACGGGTACAGGTTCAGCTACATAAAGCCAAAGAAAGTAGAGTAGAAGAGCTCTTTGTGAAGGGCTCGTCCGGAGAAGTACTACCACCACGCCTTTTTCTGCCGCCAAGCAGCAATGCTGTGTTTTTGTTTGAAGAGTGTGGTGGCTTAACATCTGTATGCCTCAAGTTGATGGACGCAGGGTAGTGCATCGTAGGGCACGTTCCTATCGTGCATAATTTACGAGGCAATGCTTTGATGGTTACCACTTAACATCAGGTGGGCCATCTGCTTGTTCTATCAACTAGTTGTATAAAAAAAAACACCCGGTTACAGGTTCAGCTACATAAGGCCAAAGAAAAATTACGCTTACTACAAGGACATAAAATCGAGCAGTGTATAGCCTGATGCGCATCCGAGTGGGCTTGGTTCTGAGAGGTCTGAGGGTATCTACCGTGCCGGGGATTCAAGGTCTTGAAGCTGTACTCGTAGTTGGTGTGGTGTTTATTGTTTCTGTTCTTATTATAATAATTGTGTGTTTGCTCAAATAGAAAATAAATATATCTATGTCTAATTATAATCTGCATGTGTAACTGACCTTATCAGCTGCCAGCTGGTTGATAGTTTCTACCACATGCTTCGACAAGTTGGCCAGCTTCAAACCAGTCTCCAACTCTGCGACCTTCCTCTTCTCTATGCTGAGTTCCATGTTCAGTTCATCTGGAACCAAATCAGATATCTTTGGAAAGAACTCCACAGCTGAGTTGGTAATGGCACTGCTTTATGCACTGCTAATTGGGAGTTTAATTGTTTACAAATACTTGCATATCTAATTTGGCGGAAGTAGGTCAGTTTTCTTTAAATATCGTACTTCAGCGTTATATTAAAATTAGCTTTAATTACTACCAGCAACCCGCTTACTACTGGCTTCGCACGGTAATTGTGGGTTATCCTTAAGAGATAGACATATACCATTCAACTTCTTAATTTAAGTTATAAATTAATTTAAGGAAATGTATAATCTTGTTGTAATGTTTTTATTTAATAATACAATTGAATTATATAATCTCCGGCGGAGGGCATTGGTACGCCATAATACAGGTTTTCCTAGTTTGGGTACCAATGTTGAATATTTTTAGAAAATTACTTCTGCATGTATCTATTTGTTATGTGATGTTTGTTATATTAAATAAATCAATTTCAAATCAATCAAATCAATCAAATCAATTTCAAACCATCGCGGACTTTTGTAGACCTTTTCAATGTCACTTTTCATTATCATCCGCCTGAAGAAGCCTTCTGCTAGACATAAGCTTTCTCCTTATCATTTGGAAGTGGGGCTTGCCTACTAGTCACTACTACTTTTCATCACTAGAAGTTATTTAACATCTATAAAACTTACTGCACTTAGCATCCGCAGTCCTTAACTTCTCCTGCAAGCGGTCGGCTTTCTTGACGCGTTCCTGCAGCGCATGCTCGCTGGTCACGTGGTCGCTGCGCACGCGCAGATTCTCGGCGCTGAGCTGTGACACTTGCGACTCCAGCGCGGCTATCCGTTTCGAGTATTCGTTGTGAGATGTTGCTAGCTCCTGCGGATTGAATACTAGGTATGCTATGCTATATTAAACATAAACTAGAACAAATACATTGAACGCTGCGTCCGCGTAATCGGGCACGATGACGTTCAGCGTTTTGTAGGTAGAAACGGTTCTATCCTTTGGTTTGGCTGACTTGTGACCGGATGTCCGTGATGGCAACACAACTTGCGCTTAGCATAAAACCAGCGCTGCAGTGTGGCAACATGCTGTGGAATTAAGCTAAGCTAAGTCATTTTGATAAGAATTTATAGCAGTTATCTATTCGTGTAGTTCATACGTTAATCTAAGTATTTGCTATGTTGTTTTTTTTTCAGAGATTTTAATGTTTTTTTGTGGTGGAAGAATAACATAGTGATTAATAGATGATAATACCTCCTGCAAGTTGACGATGTTTTCTTTTAACTCATCCATCATAGTTCTGCATTTATTCTCATTGCACAGCTTCTCAGAGTCTTCCCTAAAATCAACAATAAATCGATTAGAAACAACAATATTACCAAATACTATTTTCGTCTTCTAATCTTGTTTGCCAGACGTGGTGATGGCCGGTGGAGTAAAGCCTTGATAGAATAGTGGCCGAAATTGGGCCGACGAAATCTGGGCCGACCGAAAGCGCGATGGGTTGACGACATCGTAAAGGTCGCAGGAAACACCTGGACGAGAGACGCACAGGACAGAGGCTGGCAGAAAATGAAAGAGGCCTATACCCAGCAGTGGGTGATACCAGGCTGAGATGATGAATCTTGTTTGGCAAACAGAAAATGGATCTTGGAATTGTATGAAAATTACATCTGCCAAACTAATATAATTTTTATTTCATACAATTTATTTTTCCGCAGGTATAATTGAAAGTGGTTCTTGTCTAGAAGGTAAGTTAAGCAGACTATAACATACTTTTCAGGTACTTCAGTCTCAGTCTCGACTGCTCGTGTATGCTGTTCAGCAACATCTCTGTCAACAAATAAATATTTCCATGAGTGGCGGTCAATATTATATCATTTACTTTACATGTCCATTCTTGTATTTATAATTTTTTTAAATTTATAAATTGTTTTAAGTGTGGCATAAATAAACGATATAGTATTAGGTATATATTAATAGATTTTTGAAAAAACATAAAACAACCTGCCTATATTTATATTGTTATAACTTCCTATATATCCTTTATTCTCAGTAGGTATATAGGTATATTTTTTTTATACAACTATCTGATGGAACAAGCAAATGGCCCACCTGATATTAAGTGGTAACCATCACCTATAACAAAGCATTGCCTCGCAAGCTCGCACGATAGGAACGTGCCCCACAAGGCACTGCCCTGCGTCCATCAACTTGAGGCATACAGATGTTTAGCCTCATGTGCCTGTAATTACACTGGCCACCACACTCTTCAAACCGAAACACAGCGTTGCTGCTTGGCGGCAGAAAAAGGAGTGGTGGTAGTACTTCCCCGGACGAGCCCTTCAGAAAGAGCTCTACTACTCTTAAATACATCTTAAATATAATATTATACTCACTTTTCTAAAAATTGACAGGACACTGTAGTTGTCCTCATATTAGAATCACTCCGCTTGGCATTCAAGGCGCTCATTGAGGAGTTTCTGAAATATAAAAATAATTACACCTTTTTCTCAAAGATTATCAAATCAAAATCAAAACCAAGACAGGAGGAAGCATTGTCTAGCTCAAGCTCTTCTTTTGTACAAACTTTGTTTGGTGCAATAAAGAATTATGATGAATGAGTATGATGATGACACCTTTAAACAACCAGCACTAAATATTGCAGTCTTCATTTCTTATCCAAAACCAAAAAGACTGCTATCACTTGAGTGCTGTCAAATAAAGTTTATTTATGAACAGAATTAACCTTGGTGTCAGTGTGTCTCAGGTTTGGCACTAGGTACCTACTCTAGATACTTACTTAAAGGTGCACCGAGTGCATATCTTATTAGAGTTGGTGGACTGAAGAGGGCTTCTCTTCAGGAACTGCTTGGCGGAGCATAGCTTCATGTTGAGCAGCCTGATTCTCTCTGCCATGCGCTCATTTGTCTTCTTCAAGTCATTTAAGCTGAAACATTGTGAAACAAGTATTAGTAGGTTCAATCCCAACTAAGAACAAAGATTTGTGTGATGAACATAGAAAAAGTATATATGTATTAAATCAGCTCGCTGGTCCCTCTGGTCCCATATTATAAGCTTTGGCTTAGTTTGAGGCTAGATAGTGCTGTGTGGAAAGTCCACCTAATTATTTATTTTCTTATGAGTAATAAATCTTAGCTTTAATATAAGTATTAGCTTTTCTTATTTTTTGCATTGCTCTGAGCTTGTCATTTTGAGAGATAAGAGCCTCAGCTGTTTGAAAATGCACCACACATCAGAGCACAGTAATACAAGTAGGTATCACTGTTGATTCATGATCCAGATTATTATGATAGTGAGGGTACATACATACATCAGGTACCATACCAACAATAGGAATCTGGATAGCTTAGAGCTGATTTCACTATGCTCTGTTATATTAACAAAGGATTAAAGGGCCGTTAAATATAGCAAAATGTACGCGTTTGACATCTAAGGTTAGATTTAACGGCCTGTTAATCCTTGATTAGTAACTAACAAAGCATGGTGAAATCAACTCTTAAAGAAATAAAAGTCTTACGATTCCTTTTGCTCGCTAACCACAGCTTTGCTTGCACAGCAGTCTTTCTCCTTCCCTGCTACATTCTTGTGCACCACGGTCATTCTCTGCAACCTTGTTGAGAGAACTTTGATCTTATCCTGCTGCACATTGATGGTCTTCTTCAGTTCTAGATTATTCTCAAGCAGTGCAAAGTATAAATCTTCTAACTCACGTTTGCTCAGTTTTGAGGGGCATATACGGTATATATCTGTAAAGAATAAAGGCCCTTATTCATATTCCCTGCCATTTCATAGCTGCTCTATAAAGTATACTTATCACTGTCACTTTCATGCCAATGAAAAGAGACAGCAACAGATTTATTGGTCTGATAAGCTAATGGAGCGTTCAGCGACCAATATGAATAAGATTATAAGCATGTAAGTACTACCAAGCTACTTCAAGTATTAGTATTAGTACTAGGTTCTAGATAACTAGCACAGTTGTAATAGCTTACCTTGGGTCCTTATAAATGGAGAGGGAACAGAAAGGGTACCTACTAATTATCTTGTGTGGTGTTGACAGTAGGATTGCCTACAGGAGTTTACTAAGCAGCGCAATCCAACCAGTTTACAAAAAGGGAATTGGCTAGATATCCGGTACCTGATGTAAATTAAGGTTTTTATTTAGAGGTCTTGTTAGGGTTCATCATTAACCTTTTAAGGTATTTTTGCATCCATGAGATGCGTTTTGAATTAATTACAATAAAAAAAATAATTCATAAAACCAAATGCAATTCTGTCAATAAGACTCGTTTGACAAAGACACATAATCAATGTGTGAAAAGAAACACATCACAGCTCATACTGCTGGCGGCAATAAGTATTATTAATAGTAATTAATAAAAAATTATAAACAAAATTTAGGTAGGTATGCTTCTTATCACATTCAGTCAAAGCCATTAGTGTTTACAAGAATTCATATAAGACTTGATAGAGCAGATCCGGCTCGGATTGGTTAGGTTAAGTTGAAACATATAAATTACGCTCGAGGTGAGCGAGCAAAGCGAGCGTGCTACGGCAGCGGCCGCCGAAGTGCCAGAAATGTTTATTTATTTACACTAATCACTGAATTATATCTCTGAATACTCCAATTTGGTGGGGTTATAATTTTACAAATTAATTAATCATAAAAAAACTATAGATCTCCTGGACAAAAGGATTCGAGAGGAGGACTTCCCACCCACCCCCGCATCCACCTCCTTTGCCCACACCCCTCAACGCAGATACTAGATAACCATAGTTTAACCCCACTTACGTTGCTGGTGGAAAATGCATTAGTATTAGGCCTTTCTATTGTAGGTTCCACTCTGTTGTGTATTTTTGTGCAATAAAGTATAAATAAGCTAATCTATAAATTATGAAGCTTTACCTCGCTCAGTCCTAGCTGAATGGCTTTTGCAGATAACATCACATCCAATTTGTTCTCTAATAGAATTATTCATCTTAAACTCCCTCTATAGGTACCTACACGACAACACAAAATACCTAAATATAAACAAACTAATATTTTTACAACGAAAATTCACAAATTTTCACCAATTTTTACATGTAACTGTTTTAGTTTGGTATTAATGAGCTACATTTTTCATTGAGCAAAATAATCAGTATCAAAACTGAAAAGTTTATTTGGTTTTTGTCGTGAAAAAGTACACATTTCTGATTCCAAATTCAGCCGGACTTTTTAAAATTTTGTTGTTTGTTTTGTTTTGTTCTCTTTCTTGTTGTGTTGGTATGACTTTTTTTTACGTTGACTGTCAAAGTCAGTTTCTATGTTACTGTCATTTGAATTAAAAAAATATATATATTGATACGATTGCGATTGGTCAATTTCCATAGCAACCAAGATAGCAACTCTAAAGCTTAAGCCCACTTTAGACTATCAGTCAAAGAGAGTAACAGACATGAGGAGTCAGTCACGTCATTCTCGTGTTATGCTTCAACCATGGAGGTACTATATACTTAGTCTAAGGCTTCAACATACTTGAACGTATCATCATCATCATCATCTATGAACAGAGCTAACCATAATGTAAGTAGGTAATATTTTTATCCAATTCAATAGCTGCACGACTAAGACGGGAGGCGGCACTACCTGCTAAGTACATTTAAAATAGCTTATTATAGGATTGCCTACAATTACTAGCATAATACGTTGGTTATTGATAACTTATAGAAACAAGAAAAACGTAAAATATAAAAATTATAGAACACAGTTTTCTCCAAATAAACATTTTATTAGTAACAAAACTTACACACACGCATAGTTACACCTTCAACGCTATATCATATTATTATTTACTTACTTATTTTTACTTGATATATATTATTATGTGTAGGTAGGTACCTCCTTAATAATTTGTATGCAAAACAAAAAACTTGAACACTTAGATAGGTTTATGTATCCACTAGCTCACATTTAAGCCTACTAAAGCTTGGTTTATTAAGATTGTTGGAGTTGTTTTTAAGTAGTTTTATCGTTTTTACACTTTAGTTTGCCGATACCTAAATTAAGATCAAGTATTTGTGACTTGCTTAGACAAAAGGTAGTAGAAAAATATAAGTAGGTAGGTAATAAAATAAAGTAGATAGCTAGATAGTGAAGAAATAAAAATTTAATTTGAAGCAGAAACTAAATAGACATAGACATAGACATAGACAGACATTTATTTGCTAAAAAAACACACATACACATACAAAACAATAAAAGCTAGGAAATGGCTAAACAGAGATATATATTGCAGTCCTTTGTTGGTATGTAGGTGTTTGTGTGCTGCAGCAGCAAAAGGGTCTCGACTCAGCGTATGCCTCACTACTACTATTATAGAAGATAGGCGCTGTTATTCTGCCGAGACCTTCAGCCAATAAACCTTGTGAGAAATTTATAAGTGTGGAGTGTTCTGTTATAAAATAAGTTACAATTATGTTGAAAATAAACAGTACATACATATGAATCATATAAAAAATGGTAATAAACTTACATCGTGCAGTAATAGGCGAGTGTGTGTTTTATGCATGGGCTTCCATGATTCCCCCAGTCTCTTATGAGTCTGGTTATCACAGAGGGAAATAAATCATGATAGGCCACACGGTAATACTTTTGACATTGGATAATAATAATTATTTTAGGTTATGCTTATTTTCTAAATTATCAATATTACTTTACCACAACTGTACCTACCTACCTGCGTCTTTTAAAAATACATAGGTAAGTAATTAACTACATATTTTTTTACTATTTAACTAGGACATTAAGATGTTCCGATGAAATTTTATAATTATACTTGGGTAACTACTTAATTATCATGATGTTAACATCATGATAATAATAAATAAACATCAAAACCACTTACCTATGCACCTAATTTAATACAAAAGTAACCTACATAAATTACAAAATAATATAATACTGCATAAATCACTGTTTACACTATAAAAATAAGGACAAACTATACCTTTAATAAAGTAAATTTTAGGTAGGTACCTACACTAACTACCTACCTTTCTACAATCAAGATGCTTTAACTTTAAACATAAATCAAAAAACGCATTATAATTACCTAATTAACTAGTAGTTCGCCCCGAACTGAGATCTCGTGATGCGACCCGACGAACGCATCAAAACTTTGAGTCGGTAGTAGTCAGAGGCAAGTCCAAACATTATCTTTGGACTTTTTTCTGACTACCGCCTAGTAACTTGGTATGGTTACCAAGTTTCAACTCTATTGGCCTATTTATTGAAGAGTTCCGTTGAACAGACCTTGGCTCCATCATCAGACCTGGTCGTCGTCACCATTTTATGAGAACTGAGTACCTCCTTAATTTATTTCAAGAAAAAAAAATAAGAAAAATCAAAGGAACTGGTCGACCAGTAGAAAAACCTTGATGTCAACGAAACTCTTAGAGATGGGAGCTCTTGGATCGCTGGTTATCTTAATTTAACTTTTTAAATTTTATCTCGAAAACCGAGCGTCCCAAAAAAAAAGTAAAAATTGTTTTGGAATGTCCAAACAAAGCCCTTTCATATGACATGTAACTTGATTTTTTTATGTAACTTTTTTTATTTTTGCCCTCTTAAAAAACCCTATATCTCAAAAACCCTTCATCCGATTTTACTCATATACTTACCAGTAAATTTCTCAAGTACAAGCTATCGACATATCAAATTTCATGCAGATCGGATCAACGGTTCTAAAGTTATCGCCAGACAAACATACATACATACATACATACATACATATATACATACATACATACATAAAATGCCAAATCGCCCAAGTTGAAACTAAGATCTTCGTTCGCTTCGCTCACTCGATCAATTACCTAATTAAATATTCACACAGTAAGACCACGTCTTGAGTAACAAGTCGTCAGCACTAGGTACTATACTCGTCTATTTTAAGTTTTTCTGCTACTGATTATTTTGTTACTTATTCTCAAATTAAAGGTTAGGTTAGGTTAAATACGAAATACGTTTTATTACATAAATCACAATGCTGGTAAATATCTACAGTAGCTACAAAATTATTGGATCAATAGGCATATGACTTTTAAGTTATAGTTATTTAAATAATTTATTGTTTTCCAATCATTATTCAGTCACTATTTTCACAGACATACAAAAACATTCACAATAATCTACTTATAACTTTTAGAATCTTAGGTACAACCTGCATCAAAATCTATAATATTTTTTCATGTATTTAACAATAATAACGCCTAGTTAACATTTTTTATTATAATAACGCCTACTGCAGCATAAAAGTCAGGTAGACACCTTCTATTCAATATTTAGATATTTCTACAGAATTACATTAATTCGTTCGTCAGTAAAATACATAGGTACACAATACATAATACAATAAATATTTTTAAAATGTCTTCCTATTTTGGCAAAATATTTATTTTCTCTACGCACAATTATTGTCACGATTTCCTTTTTAGTACCTAAGTATACTTACTAATCTACCTAGGTTTAGCCATTAACATCGAATGACCATTACCTACTAATTCTCAAAACTTTATCAATGAAACTTTCTAGACATTTTGTAAATGGAGGTCCATCAGTGATGGAAAGAACACCGTAGATTTTAAACAACATCTAAACCAGGACATTTAAGGTAAGACTAACATAGGGATTATACAACGTGTTGATGAAGTTATGTAGGGAAACAAAGAGCGTGTATTTAGACCAAGCACTGGAATACTTTGACGTGTGCAACGGTTGAATACATCGTTTTCGAAATTCCCATACAAAAGTAAAATTAATATTTTCTCAGAAATTTGCAACAGCCCTGTCTGTGTACGTGTCATGGTCACACGCACGCGCGCTTCTATCTAGGAAAGAGAAAAACAACGATAACCTACGAGATAATTTGAAATACTTACCTTTCGGTAGGTAGGTAGGTACGCCGCCAATCCCCTGACACGATATTTTTACTGGTTCCTATGGATTTTGTCATTATTTACTGGCTATAATAACACTGGATAAAACTGGATTTTGGTAAGTTTGCGAGATTTCGCACGACACAGGCTTCAAACTTCACACTAAACCATTACCTCGTAGGCACTGCTCATACACACACTGACTGACGACGGCTTTTTACATAACAATCACCATTTTATCACGTTTGATGACATTTTCTCAACAAAACAATGTACAACAACGCATGTAAACACAAACAGGGTGACCATCTCAAAAGTGGTGGTTCTACCACACACCTGCCAAAAAATCTGTCAAAATCTACCAAGCTTGACGATAAAAATACCAAAAATATGACTTCATACCATCTCCTTCGTGGCTACGGAATAAATTAAATACCTACATTACATTCAGTTACTATCTTTTGATCGTTTGTAACGGTTTGCAGTTATCTAAAACGAGATAGAAGTTGTTTAGAAACCAAATAAGAAGTTTCCAGTTCGGTAAAAAATAAATAAATTATAAATATTATTTCATTAAAAATTCAAACTAATAAGATTTTTCTTGAAATATTTAAAATCTGCCAAATGGGAGAAATCTGCCACAAATGGTAACACTGATCGGCGGCCGTCGGCCGTCCTGATTGGATATGCGTTTTTAAATGCAACCAATGACAGACAGGTTAGTCAAAGATTAAATAGGACAGACTAGACACTTCCCAAAATTGCAGTTGAATAATTTTGTCGTGTCAATGAACCATGGTGGTAAAGTAACATGTTACAATTTAAAGAACTATGAATATCATAAACATTGGTTTACGACATCTAGTAATTAAACAAAAATAAATATTCTATTAAATATTGAGTACGTAGCCACGTAGGTACCTAGTTACTGAATAGGTATCAGTACCAAAGATCTCAGAGAATGTTTACCGTGACTAGGGATTACAGTCGCGAAAATATTTCTTTTACATACCAAGATCTTTAAAAACAGCAACATCATTATTAGGTAGGCACATTACTAGGTAATTGGTGGCAGTTCTGTTACCTATTTTATCTAAGGTTAACAACTAGAGGTCAAAGAACAGCTGTAAATAGGGCTGCCTCATGATGCGTTTAGATTCATTTTAGATAAAAGTTTAAGAGGCATTTCATGAATGAAAAACTTTGAAATTTTAAAAGTCGTAGAACAAAAGTTGTTCGTTATGACCGGTAGAATATCCTGCTTTCGGATCCCTACAATTCTTAATAAACACGTTGTATAAATAGGTATAGCTAAATCGAGACAAAACTCTATAAAAGTCATTCAAACACTGGTATTAACATTTTAAATAGGTAATAAATTGACCACGATCTCTAGTTAGACCAATTATTATCTTACTAAGACCATTGAATAATTTCGAACTAGTTAAACAGCCAAATAACAGAAAACGAACCACAACTTTCCCAATCACTTGTTTATCCCTTGTTCTGCGCTGCCTGGCGTCGCAGGTCGGAGCCGATGCCAGCGGTGATGACGGCACCCAATGCGAGGAGAGCACAGAGAGTGAGGTTGGACCAGCGGTCGCCAACATTACTCAACATCCATTCATACATCAGCGTAGTGAGAATTCCGAACACCTAGAAAACCCAACAGCTATTATTTAAAAAATATCGTAATATTAACTTTCAGACGGTGACATTACTTTCAAGGCTAAGGTATAAGGTCCCTGTAGTAGGTATATAAGTATTAGGTACCTATCTTCCTGAAATGAGGATTTATTTTTATTTTTATGATATTATTATACCTGAACGACGGCATTGAGGATCCCAGATGTAGTTCCTTCAGGCTCTGGGTAGGTTACCTCCGATGCAAACTCGAAACCCACGGGCAAGTAACCGGTCATGAAGAAGCTGAAAGGTTTAAATGCCAAGATACAGTGCTTGTTAAATAAATAAAAATATGATAAAAAATATTAGACAAGGTTCTAACATGAATTATTATAAAAATAACTTTTTTCAGAAGTAACTTTTTTATTTACCCAAGTATAATGCTGCTAAGATACACAACGCCAATGATGCCGCAGTCGAGAGTGAAGGTGAATATCAGCATGCCAACGACGGAAGCTGTGTAAACCGCCAGGGTGGTCTCTTTGAACTTGTGCGTTTTGTCTAACACAAGGCCGCAGAGCACGGAACCTGCCATACCGGCGACTACGATCACTAGTCCGATGCGGCCAGCATCTGCATTGGCTCCCTGAAATACAATAATAAACCAAATGACAAATCAAATCAACCATTATGAAATAAACTACAAGCATTGGTTACACACACGTTGTCAATGAAACTCAATGGGAATGATAAATAAAACTTTTTTAGAAAAGCCTGTCCACTCACCGGATAGTAAGTGAGTATGACTTGATTCAGCAGCGTAGAGATGGCATAAAACGTTCCGACGTTGAGTCCGTAAGAAATGAGTAGCAGGATGTAGTTCCGGTTAGTGAGGAGTTTCTTGATAGACTGCAGGAAGTTCGAGTCAAGGCTTGAGCCAAGGTCTGCAGCAGCCGAGGGTGGCGTGGCTGGAGCTTTTTTGAAGACTGAAACAGTAATCAAAACCAGTAAATGTTGAGTTGCTTATTGCTAAACTAGCAGGTAGGGTAGCTTCTTAAAATCAAAGTTTCTTTTTTCAGTTCAATTACAAGGATCGCTTTGAAACTTCATAGGGACTAGGTGAATCTAGCGTCAGTTCCTTGCGACCAAAGTACCTATAGAAGAACCTAGGTAGTTTTTCAATATTATTGAAACCAAAAAAATTTTGCCATACGAATGAAACATGATAAACTTACAAAGCAATATGAAGACGAAGAGAACGCTAGTAAAGCCTGCCACCAGGTAGAACATCAGGCGGAAATCAGCTGACATTTCCTCCACCGTGCCGCTCGCGTCCACTAACATAGGCGGCAAAACGAAACCGAGTGCGACTCCAAGCTAAAACAATTTTTTTTTAAATAATTATACAGGATTTCGGCAGACCGTATGTTATACGATATGAGGGTGCAGGTAGGATTATTTGCAATATCTATAGACGTCAACACAGAAATAGTCAAACTTTTTAAAACTACTATCAACATAGCTATCCAAGCCGTGAGGCCGGACAAAGATTGAGAGGCACAGGTCACAGATTAAACAGGTCTCTGAAGAGGCTTTGTTTGTAGGTAGGTAGGTACTTATATTATTTCAAAATTACCTTGGTAAACCACTCGGTTCATACATTTTGTTATTAAATTCCCAAAAAAATACTTTGTTTTTTTTTTAAAGTTCTTTATTAACTATAATAATTCAAAAACACTTAAAACTAAACACTGTTTAGCTAAGTTGGAAACTCTTAATACAACTTAACAGGCTAAGGCGCCTCTTAAAAAGTTTTTTAACAAAATTATTATTTATGGGACATGCACACTTTATAAATCCTAACTTAGCTTAATTTTTTTATATTTCAATCTACATTTTTTTTTGTTCATGAGCTCTTTGAATTTGTTTAGTAAAAGTAGGTAACTGTAAATACACAAGCTTATGATAAAATAAGTTCAATAATTTAAAAAGTTTAAAACTAATGTACCTACCTAATTCTAATTCGTGGTGAGATCCTGCTCGGACGTCCCGTAATGGGGTGCATTGTTTAAAATTATATGACTTCATAGATACTTACAACAAAGTAGTAAGCAAGATATTTTTTTAGAATTACTTTATTTTTCAATTTTGCTTAACTACATGTTAGTTAATATACCTACTGTTTTAGATAAGTACGGCAAGGTAACGGTTTTCACAAAATAAGTCTATCAGAGTAATTCATTATTATCTTAAAGCCCAGTTTCACCATGCTCTGTTACTTACTAATCAAGGATTAACTGGCCGTTAAATCTAACCTTAGCTGTCTACCGCATACATTTTGACATATTTAACGGCCCTTTAATCCTTTGTTAATCTAACAGAGCATGGTGAAACCGGCCCTTAAGCTCACTTTATGTCAATATATAATTACTAACATTATAAGAGCAAGTAGCAGGTACTTTTGTGGTGGTGGATTTAGACTGATCGTTTATGAAAGCCTTAATGTTTTGCCCGCGTTTTGGCTACCGGATGCTACGTGAACAACCGGAAGTAGTATTAACCAAGTTAGTTTTGGCAGGTAGGTATGGAAATGAATGAAGCCAAGGTCGAACCCATCCATTTCACCGTTTTCACCTTCTTAACTTTGTTTGTTGTTTGAGTGATTTATTAGAATGGTAGTAATGGTGACTTTTAGGTATTAATTAAACGTTTGAAATTTTTGCATAGCTGGCAAAAGCCACACTTTGGCTATTAATCTCGGCATCCAATGATTTTAATAGCCGCGCACCGCGGACAAAAAGGATCGATTATTGGAAAATAGACGTCATACAATCACAACCACACCACAATCCTACAGTAGGTGTTACTGTTAATCTACATAAGTATATCAATCATTGCAATCACGGCCCCTCTGTCTCATCTCCTCTGCTCTGCCCAATTGGATAAACGCTTCCGAGAGTGGGTCATGTTTCATGATGTGGGTACCTACGTGTAGGTAGGTACGTACCTACATCTGCCGGGATTGTATCCACCTATGTACCTACTTAACTATGAGTAGGTATGCGGACATGTAGTTGTAGGTGGTGGCAGTAGGTACCCACAGAACACAGAAACCTCATTTCTGTATTCTGTGGTAGGTAGGTACCTAGATTTTGCAATTTGGCAGTTTTTTTTTCTATTAAGTATGTAGTAGGTATATAAGTATGTTTTATTGCACAGTTGATTACAGTGGAGGGTTTCGTTCTACTGCATTTTCTACCAGCCAAGCTTCATCATCTTCCTGCCCATATCCCACGCTGCATGAGGTCGGCACAACAGGTTTTCTTCTTCCACTCTCCTCTATCATTTGTCATCACGCTTCTTTCTTACTCATGTCATCTTTCACACTGTCCATTCGTCTTACCAGCCAATCTTAATGATGGAAAACGATTGACGTGCGAAAAATGTATCCTCTTCTTTACTTGTTTATTTGAAAGAGATCAAACGGAGGAATGGAGAAATGGAGAAAATCAATGCCTATTTATATTTAAATCTGTGGCGGAGGCTGGCAACATCAAACGCTACGACAGCTCATTATAATAAACTTTTAGCGACTCGGCAGTTTCACTTCCTTCCATCCCTAATGAAATACGGATCTTCCCTTGAATTGAATATCATCGCTTAACGGAGTTTCCCAGGTTTTGAAAATTACGTTGTGAAACTAACTTACATAGACTTAGGGTTGATAATTCGCTGGCACCATCTTATCAGGGGTTCGCAGGACCCCTGTACAAATGAAATAGGTCGATTACGTAGGTAGGTGTTGTAATTATTGCCCACCTTAACTAAATACTAAGCACCTACTTCCTCGTCTACTTTTGTAGTTAAGTAACGATAAAAGGAGAAAGCACCTTATCGCCTCACCCTGGTGCTACAAAACTAGTCGTCAATTTAGAAAACCTTCTGAGCAGGTCGATCCTCATAAAACGGATCGTCTTGAAATGCCGGCTAGGTAAAGCTTTTCTAAGCATAGAAATACCTGATTAGTAATCTAAAACGAGAGCTGCCACCCTTTTTACTACTTAGATCTCAAGCCATGGCTTTCCGAGAATTTCATAATCATTCGAAGATTCAATTCATTAGCTGAAGCACCTGCAGCGAACAACAAAAGCCATGAGCACAAGAGAGCCATTGTTCAAATTAATACCTATAGGTAAGTCACGGATAAATCGATTATCCAAGAGCGGTCTGATAACCTTCGATTAGCTCTCAACAAGAAACCTTTTGGGTATCTATGAAACTTTAACAAGGGCTTAAAGCTTGTTACAAACTGCGTTGGAAGTTGTTTTAGGATAAAAGGTTTAGGAATAATCACTAATACCTGCCTTTAGGAAACGAAGGGAAATTTATATAAGTATAGATAAATAGATACCTACATATTTTAAAGTGGGTTTTGTATTAGAGTTACGAAAGATCTTAGCACGCCCAATAGGGATACTTATCGCGAACACCAAAAACTAAATAGATAGGTAGGACTTCTTGAGGTACAGGTGAGCACCACCCATGTGAGCAGACTAGCTTTAAAATGCATCTACCTTTAAAAACCATTTTACAAAGCCTCTTAAATATTTTAACCAGCTCCTGGTTACCTCACCTGGTTTCCAAACACGCCGATACTGCAAGCAGAGGAGACCTGGTCAGCGCCGAACCACACCGCAGCGAGCCTCGGCGGCACGTTCAGGATGAACACCTGGCTGATGGCCACCACGGTCTGCCCGAGGAAGCCCAGCCAGAACATGTCCTGGGGCACGGAGAAGACTTTAAGCCACGCCCCCAGGCAGGTTCCGAATGCGCCGATGATCGTTGTTACTCTTAGGCCCTGGAAATAAAGAATGACATTTAAAAATTTTAATAATGGCAGGAGAAATTGGACCATCACTGAATGGAGGTCGAGAAGTAGTTATAGCTTGGTCAAAGGTACGAGTAATAAATAAATATTGGTGGACATTCCCTACACCACGATCTCGACCCAAAATAGGCCAAAGATAGCTGATATAATACTTATACCTATATAGTACCCAGAAAGAGAACAAACATCTATGTTCATCCCACAAATGTTTGTTCAGTGTGGGGATCGAACTCGAGAACAGCGCAGAAGGCAGAGCTACTACCTACTGAGCTGTGAGGGCTGTCAAGTAAACGTGTTTAATAACGTGGAATTACGTAAAACGGAGCACGCCTGATAGAGGCTTAATACAGAAAAACAAAAACGAAAAAAAAACTGGACTTGAGTACTAGTATTCTCTTATCTGTGACTTGAGGCACTGCTCGGTAATCTCGCTTCTAGCAAGTGAATGTATTTAACATTGCAGCAATGGCGCGTATCACCCTTTTCCCAGGAACATATAAATTATATATTTTCTAATTTAAAAACCACTGTAATTTCAAAAATTTAATCACTGCTGAAATAACGTTGGGGAAATATTTCCCGTCATAAATAATTCAGCTCGTTTCATTACACGGAGAGCTTTTCACTGAGTGCAAAATGTCAGCTTGTTACGAAGAAATATTATATTCGCGTGTGAAAGGGGATCTATTTCATTTCTGCGAAACTAGCTGTTTCGTGGAATCAGCAGTCCTACCACAGAAGTAGGTACCTACTTATTGTCTATGGATTATGATTACAGCTAACTAATATTACAGTTATGAAGAATCAGTACCTCAAGTATGAATTGTGTTTACCATATTTGGTTTTTCGTTTTTCGTTCTTGTTCCGTGTTCATTGCGGGTTTTGTATGAAGAAGCGATAGAGATAGCGATATGGAACTTTATGTTGCAAGTATGATGAAAATTAGTAGTAGAACATAAAGTTCCGTATCGGTATCTCTATCGCGTCTCCCTACAAAACCCGCGATGAACACGGAACAAGAACGAAAAACGAAAAACCAAATATGGTAAACACAACTCATACTTGGGGTACAGGCGTTCTCGGATGGCATAAAACTTCGTCGCCAGAGTGAACGTGATCTCTAGCCCGAATTTACCGTATTTTTCGTACCTACCTACATAAAGAAAAAAAATCGTATTAAAAGGAAAAGGTAAAAAAACTGCAAGCAACTCATCTTAGTCTCATCATGAGAGTCTAACCGACGACATTGAAAATAATAACATTCAATTTATCATGACAACTTACAACGATTACCTTACCTACCTACCTATGTATTTGAATTACCTTTCTGAAAAATTACGGTAATAACGTTTGACGCACGCGGAAACGTAAACACTTGCTAGGTTGTTCTCAATCTATCTTTATTCGTTTTTTTACTAAACTGCCACCGTATTAAAAATGTCAATGTTGTGAAGTCCTTACAATATTGCGCTAAGCTGCGTTGCTGCTTCGGGGCGTTTCGCAGTTGCAGTAGCATTTTCCTTCCCCGCCTCGTTTCTCTGGTTCCCTAGTGCGTTGCAAGTGCGTTGCGCGTGCGTTGCGTCGCCGCATGACGTCACAACGTATCGTGTGACATGTCTTTGTAATTTATAAGTACCTAGAACGAAGCACAAAACCCCACTCCTCTCAGAAGACAGTGTATTATTTTGTACTGTGGCTTAGGCGTCGCATATCACCGGTAATGCGTAGAATGGCCTAACTTTTATGTTTCCGCATGTCCGTCTGTCAAAGCATAAAAATAAAAACCTAACAAGTAGTAGGTCTAATACCTACTAGGTACCTAGGTTTTAAACTTCCTAATATTTTGATCAGCATATTTTGATCATAAAACTCTGAAAGCTTAGTTTTAAGATATTATCTTAAAACTAAGCTTTCAGAGTAGAGCATTACGGCCACCGCTTTTTGAGAAGTGCGGAATTTAAATATTATTTGGGTTAGCAATTTAGCCATTTACAGCCACATATACAAGGTGTTCCATAAGTTGTGTATATAAACTTCAGGGGGCTAAAGTACCCATCAATATGAACAACTTTTTCTAAGGAACCAACACTGTGAACGCGAAAAAAAAAACAGCTGTTTCATACATTTTAGCCTGGTAGGTATTGAACTTTTGTATGAAACAGCTGTTTTTTTTTTCGCGTTCACAGTGTTGGTTCCTTAGAAAAAGTTGTTCATATTGATGGGTACTTTAGCCCCCTGAAGTTTATATACACAACTTATGGAACACCTTGTATAGATAAACGCAAACCATGTCGGTAAATACAAGATAGGATTCATTTGCATTTGCGTGGTGAAAAATACTTAGGCATATGATACTTAGTTTTTTTTGTTTACTTGCCATAAACATGTACTCATATGCGAATCATACGAAAGTTTAGATGTTTTTGGCTCATTGACGCCAAACTTCTAAACAGGAATTACACATGAAAAGATGGATGAGGTCCGAAAAAAAAGTGTCTTATGTACCTATGTATACCCAGAGCGCAAACGGTAGCCAGTACGAACCATGTTTTTAAAATTGATTTTGATCTCTAACCTAGGCACTTCCTGGTTTATCTTATAGGCTATGTCATGCAAAAGGTAGATATATTCAATTTAATTACAAGGACCACTTTGAAGCGTCTCAAAGCTAAGTGAATGTGAGTGCCAGTTCCGCGCGACCAAGCCTAGACGAACAGGCAATAAACTTATTCAAAGTAGGTAGCGGAAGTTCTCCAACAAGTAACAAAGTTCTAGTGAAAGTTCTGCTATTCTAGAGTTATTTTATAGAGTTCAAAGTTATTTGACTTATCTCTCACATAAACATAGTAAACAGGCAATGGGTCTGAAGTTTAATTAAATCTCGCATCTCGCAGTGATGTTTCAGATCTCGTGCAAGCTTTTAAAGCGAGTGTTTCGACGTGTAATGAAATTTACTTGAGAGCTGACTGTACGGTTATAAAGTTGAGTGTTGTGTTCTATCACCTTAGCAATGTAATTAAGAGCTTGGCGTGTAGCTAGAGTAGTTGTCTCTGGAGATTCTGAAATTTACAGTCAAAAGGTATTAATTTTATTGAATCATAAGGTTATTAGGTTTTCAACGACTCAAAGCTAGGTGAATCTAAGTGCCAGTTCCACGTGACTAGAAGAACTAAGCCTAGAAGATATCATTATTTAGTAAACATGACGTGTGAATAACAAGATGAGCTTAAACCTGAAAGTTATTTCTTATTTTAACTACATAAAACAATAAAATTACCCAAAGATAAATATTAAGGGGCTGACAACTATCAAACAACTTCTCGCTCGCACGTTTCGACATGTTGAAAGATATAAAATCACTAAAGTCATTTTCGAAAAATCGCAATCAACCATTTTGTGTGCAATCACATTGCACACAGTTTAGTAAAAATTTCATTTTGATCGATTCAAGTTTTTCTACTTAAAAGTTTGCTTATGTACGAAAACTAGTAAAGCGAACTTTTGAGTAGGAGAACATGTATCGATCAAAATGAAATTTTTACTAAACTGTGTGCAATATGATTGCACACAAAATGGTTGAATGCGAATTTTCGAAAATGACTTTAGTGATTTTATATCTTTCAACATGTCGAAACGTGTGAGCGAGAGTCACATTAGCTCTTGTCTTCGCCTTAAGTGCATGTTTCACCATCTCGGCGTAACACTATCCATGGGTAAAAATATATCCGTCTCTACTTAGGCCAAGTCAAAAACAAGGATAAAAATATTTTATCTGACGGAAATCGTAACTATGAGATTATAAAACCGCCCTAAGTAGGATATAGAGAAAAGCCTACGATATACGATTCTGACCTTCGTCACCCTTCCTACAACCTGCTAACCTAAACGGACGAACCGGCAAATACAAGGATAATAATGAAAAGTGGTTTATTGGACTGGAATCAGAATTTACTGGAATCCACCGGCAGGTATGTTCTATTTCCGGATAAATCCTTTCGCATTGAACAGCGTAGAGGATTTATTCAGAATTGAATTTGAATTTGTTGCGAGACTGTTTTGGGTTTCAGTTTAGGTAAGCTTTTGTTTGCGTAGCTTGCACTTGTTATTTACGGGCTGAATTCGGATTTGTACGGTATTGATTTTGTTGGTAGTTTAAAATTATTCATTTCGTTTGACATTACCAGTACTTCGATGTAGTTTTAATTAAGTACCTACATAATGTCGTAGGCGTTATGTTTTGTACATTAAAGAGGTTTCATAAGTACATAAGTATATACATACGTATATAGACAGACAGATAAAGGACAGAAAACTCGATATGTAGGTACTTGTATTCATTGTAATATTGTTTGTAGTAGCTAAAGGCGGTATCAGACGGTTCACTTTTCGTTCATTTTTGTCTTTCATTCGGCATCTTTCACTCGAAATGATTCGTCTGAACCCCAAATGAAACAAGAGTGCCGAATGAATTCATTAATGAACCGATCCGACAATGTTAGATTTTGTCATTCGGCATCTTTCACTCCAACTGCGAATGAACGGAAAATGAACGGTCTGCACACAGAGAGAACGTTCACTCGGATTCGGCCATTTTGTCTTGAGCTCGGTAGCAGACGCACGTCTCGTTGCGTCACGGAAACGTTACTAACTTTTGGATTAAATGGTCACAAATTAAACGGATTCCGAGACGCACGACTTCACTCGATGACATATTTAAAGTAAATAACTGATGAACGTTCTTTTCTTTGTCATTCGCAATAAGTCGTGTGAACATGAAATGAAAGAAAAATGAAGCATTCATTCGAGTGAATGTTCACTCGAGTGAACTGTCTGATATCACCTTAAGTGCTGCAAAGTTCCATAAACAACTATTTATGTTTATTGAGAGATTCTGCGCATTAAGAAACAGTTGTCTGTCTGACTTTTGCTTTTTCAAAAACGCTTCAAATATCAACATTTCAGTTGTTTGTAAATAAAGTTGAAATTCATTTAACGGCTACACAATTTACCGCTTCCATTCGGCTGGCGTTTTTATAGCCTCAGTTGCAAACTCACGCAAATTCATTTCCAAACTGTCACGTACACCTTCGCACTTGCTACTAGTACCAAGTACTCAACGCAACGTTTGCAAGCAATATTACAGATATTATTTGTCTGAGCTTACGTAGAGACTTAAGAAAGAAATAAGTAAAAGTGGAAAAAAGTTAAACGCACGAAGATAAAAAAAACCATTCACATAAATTAGGTTGGTATACAAAGGTGACACATGGTACCTAAATAAAGATGTTTTTTCACACAAACCAGTGTATGAAAAAGAAAGAAATGAAACTGAAAAGGTTTAAAATCTCTTATTTAGGCTTCCGTTCCTTAAAAAGTAAAATAATGAATTTTCTACAAAAAAATAGAGTCCAATACTAGTTCATTGAGAATCAAACAGAATATGTATGTATCTGCATGCCTCAAATTGAAGGACGCAGGGCAGTGCATCGTAGGGCACGTTCTTATCGTGGGTGACTTACGAGGCAATGCTTTGTGAGGTGCTAGGTGATGGTTACATCTTAACATCAGGTGGGCCATCTGCTTGTTCCATCAGCTAGTTAGATAAAAAAATACTATTTGACAGCCCTCGCAGCTCAGTTGATAGTAGCTCTGGATGCCTTCTGCGATTTAGATTGTGGGTTCGATCCACCTAGGTCATTTATTTTTGTGACAAACATAGATGTATAACCTGTGTCTAGTTTTCATATTGTACCTAATACTTAATAGTTATGGAAGAAAAAACAACTTCACCACTTTTATCCCTAGGCACGATAGATATCCCCTCAGATCTCTTAGGTATACCAAATTTTGAAAAAAAAGAAAATTTAAGTATTCTATATATCTTGTTCACACAGTTCAATAGTTTTCTTAGTTCGAGACTTGAAATTGCTTTAACAAAATGTAAAATTTATTTCTTTTTTGAATTAATATTACAGAGCCAATGCTTTTTCCGAGCTCTGCTGCAAAGTTGAAAGAGGTAAAGGCAACGCTTTGAGCGCTCGCAAGTTCCTGCATATATCAAAAACAAGTATTCGACGTTGGCACCGTTCGGGAGTTTGCATCGTTTTAATTGGGTTATTAATAGGCTAACTAACTGGCGTTTCAAGATTGAAAATGCTGGCTGACTAGTAACTTTGACCCTAGTTTCGATGTTGTGCAACCAAACAGTAATTTTTGTTGTTTAATTGGGGCTTCTTTGTCGTCCGAGGAAGTGCTATCATGCCTATTTCAAATCAAATCAAAATATGTATGATTGGGAAACAAAAATACCAGTAACTTAAAGTCGAACGATGATATCTGAGGGCTTATTACGAGTTTAGTGCCGATCGTCGATCGTTACGATACACCGAATTTTCAATGAAAATAAATCAACGGCATCTAGCGTATTCTTTGAGAAACTGTTTTTTTTTCATAGATAATTCGGTGTATCGTAACGATCGGCACTCGATCGGCACTAAACTCGTAATAAGCCCTCTGCATAAGTATTAAACTGTGTCGCAGATACCAACTGCCGAAAATTTCTGCCGGCAATCAGCGTTGCTGTGTTTCAGTTTGAAGGATGTGGCAGATAAAATTAAAGGTACTTGAGGCCAAGTTGCTGGGCATCGAAGGGACCGTTCATATCATGTGTGACTTGGGAGGCAATGTTTTGACAGGTGATGGTTACCACTTAAAACCAGGTGGGTCAAAATTAAAAACTGAATTCGATCGCGCAAACATTTGACCCGTCGCGGTAATACCTACAACCTACACTTCTGTTAGGAGCTGGTTAATTAACTATGATCATAAAGCAATCCAGATATTTTAGCCTGAAATGTACTTAAAATGTTGTAACATTGTTTTGTTGTACTTATCTAATTTGAATTTCCAAAATTAACTGAATTTCAGGCTCGAGCAAGAGACAGCGGTGACTCCAGGGTCTTGTTGACTTAATTATTCAAGTAAAGGCTTTGTTGAGGCGGAACTCAATCAAGCGGCTATCAACTTAAATGAAACGAATAAGAGGCTGAAAACCGTCAAATAATTTCTCACTCGCATATTTCAACATTTTTGAAGATATACATAATCACCAAATGAAATGAAGAAAATTTGCAATCAACAAAAGCTAATAAATAAATATTTTTGATTCAAACAAGTTTTCCTACCAAAAAACTCAATATATCAATAGCATCAAGCGAGCATAGCCGCGGGCTAAGGCTAGAATTTACGCATTTTAGGTCAAAAGATATTTTTATTCAATTAAATTATAAGGATCACTTTTTACGTCTTAAAGCTAGGTGTATCTTGGTCCACGCGACCAAGCCTAGAAGAACTGGCAACAAACTTAGAACAAAACATTTGTGTGATGAACACAGATGTTTGTTCTCTGTCTGAGTGTTATTACATATTATTTATTTCCAGAAAGAAAATTATATAAGTATTACATCAGTTAACTGGTTAAGCTTTACTTATAATATACATATTATATAAATTTCAGATTTGCACACAGCCCCAAACTATACATGTATAGTTCTCTGAAATTTTGATCTGAAATAAATGAATTGAATTGAAAAGTCCACCAATAAAGTCTACCAATCTACATCTACACTTCTACATCTACATCTTCACTAATATTATAAAGAGGAAAGATTTGTATTTTTGTATGTAACGAATAGGCTCAAAAACTACTGGTCCGATTTCAAAAATTCTTTCACCATTAAAATGCTACATTATCCCTCAATAACATAGGTTATATTTATTACTAGAAATAATTAGGGATCCCTTCTAAAACTTCAATAATGTAACCCGAGGTGTAAAAAAAATGGCCAAAATATGTTTTTATGTCTTTCATCAAATATGTCTTTCATCGCATGCGCTGCGAAAACTATTGAGGATAGAACACAAGAATGTTCTACAATATTAAAGAACACATCAATATCTACAAAAAACTTAGCGATACCATATGTCTAAGTATCGTAGTTATGTTACTATAACTTCTTTTTTACATTATAAAAGTTGATAGAAATGCCGACCAAAATCAGACCATGTTATCCATATCTTTATATTAATCCTTATCCAAATAAATCATTTCGTATTCAAGACTGTTTCAATTCCTATAGATTACTTCTTGAATTTTTCAAATAGGACATTGCATTCAAAAGATATCACGAAATTAAAAATTTTAGTTCGCTTTAAAAAGGCATATAAGCGAGCGCGCGGGCGCGTTCTCACTCAGCACATCGGGCGACGGGCAACGCGGCGAGGGAGAAGGGCGTGCAAATGTATGAAATGTATGAAAGGTCTAAGGTTATCCTAAAATGCTGAAAAAATGTATGTCCACCTATGCGAAGCTGGGACCGGCCGCTAGTCCTAGATAATTTTGCACAAAGCCGTCCGTCCGGTAAATCCATCAGCTCGCTCGCGTAGTATTACATTTTGACAAAAGTAACACGTAGCAACTCTGTTTAGGTAACGACGGTATTCAACACAATGATAATGATTCAATATTGTAGTTAGACGGTGTATAACGTGATAATAAAAATGACGTAGGCACCCACTATTAAGTGTTTATCATCAGTAACACGTGTTTGGGTGTCTCTTAGTAATACTTACGTAGACGGTAAGAAACAGTCTGATGTCTAGAATATAAAATACTAGTTTCCGGCCGCAGCTTCACTCGCGTGGAGGCAGTTATTGATAGCATCATTATTTAAATTGCTCTCACTTATTAGCTAGTTTGTTATTTCTGCCCCGTTTCTGTTACTTCTTCGATTCAGCCACTGTCAAAAAAAAATGGGAAAGCTGGGATGGCAAAAATAAATGTAGTTTTTCAAAGTTTTTGAATAACTTCTAAATTAAGTTTCGTTTGATTCAATGACTCGCCGTGAAAACGTAACAAACCGACATACGTTAGCATTTATGAATTGGTATTGTTTAGATAGGTACTAAAGTAATGACTCAGTGAGTCAATAGTATTTAACAAAGGGCTCATCCAGTATTTTCTGTGATAGCTAATCTGGCATTCTAAGAAGTTATCAGGAAAAAGTTAAACCAGTTAATCTCGTATACGTCTTGGCTGGCTGACTGACTGATATAAACGCTCTGCATATAGGTACACCAGAGATCTGTGAGGCAATTTTATTTATACTACTTGCTGATGGAACAAGCCGATGGCACACCTGATGTTAAGTGGTAACCATCACCTCTAACAAAGCATTGCCTCGCAAATCAAGAACATAAGTGCCCTACGAGCCCTACGTTGCACTGCCCTGCGTCCATCAACTTGAGGCAATCAGATGTTAAGCCTCATGTGCCTGTAATTACACTGGCAACCACACCCTTCAAATTGAAGCACAGCAACGCTGAAATAGGCATGGTGGTAGTATTTCCCGGACGCGTCCTTCACAAAGAGCTCTACTACTCTTGTTAAGACATGTGTTGCGTGTTTTGCATTTATCAACTACCTTGCAGTTACATAAGCGCACACTAAAAACGGAATTCTGTACCCCAAAGGGTTCAAAATCGAGGTTGAAAAGAGGTTCTCCAAAATGTGTACGTAGTTTTGAAACCATGCGGACAAAGTCGCGATTAATCGTTAGTAAAACTATAAACGCAATAGAGAGCGACACCACTTAATAAGGTAAAGATGTCTGCGAAGCCGTTATCCTTGGTACATTCGCGACTTGCAGAACAGCTGACGGCATTGTGGATATAAAGGCACGGATATCCGGATACCAGCCGCCATCAGCCGCTCATATGGAAGTGCCTCACTAGGCTCTGTTTATAATAGACTTGGAACAGTTCTTTTGTGTTATGACGCGCCGTGAGCTACCCAGTTAAATCCGAGCTAATATATTTAAAGCTGGTTACTGGTATTTGTATTTGTACCTCTGAGTAACAAATACAAATATCTCAGTAACCCGTTGTAAACATTTTTCTTATTGGTAAATAAATGTATTTGTATTTGTAACTTCGTTTTTGATTTTGACTAGTTTAAGGAGAGATGGAAATATTTTTATTTGACGGATAGATTCAACTCATCATCATTTCTAAGGCGTAAACTACAGCTAGCTATCCACTACTGTCTTATTATGAGAAACAAAGTAAATAATCCAACCATACTAAGCATGATGTCAATATGTTCTTGTCCAATGTTCTTATCAACTATGTGCGTTGCGGTCGCCGACTGCACCAACTATTCACTTGCCATACATCACGAACTCACCACGCAAATAACGCGCAAACTTTAAGAGCACTTACGGCCGGTTTCTGAAAGCTCGATGAAAACTAATCGGATGTCAAGTCACTCGCCATTTCAGCTATTACATCGAATTAGACAGAGATAACAAGTGACTCCGATTAGTTTTGATCGGGCTTTCAGAAAACTGTTATTAACGCATTTATACACGAGGTCTAACATGTCAATGTATTTAATGACAAAATGTATGTTATCTGATTCTATAACCGTATTTTTAAGTTTAAAATTAAGATATTAAGCATTTTGGTCTGCATACTGTAAGCCTACTATAATTTTTTTAATAAATAAATAAACTCATAGTTTGGAGAACATCTTTTCTTGCTAGTATCGCATATTTTTACGACTGCAAATACATCTGAGAGATATTGGCTCTCGACAAGGATAAGTGGAAACCGAGTGTGCTACAAAATACAAGTTTATATTCTGGTCAATGGCACTGTATCTTTGAGGATAATGTTGCGCAGCTGCGTAAAGCCTTTTTGGGAGCAGAGTTGAAATATAGCCTTGCTTAAGAAATCTGTTGAAAGATAATAAATATTTGACTCTCTGAATCTGAGTAAGTGTTTAGTCTTATGTTACAAAGCTGTTGGTTCTTCAATAATTAATTAAACAAAGATTTACTTATTGTTATAATATCCGATGGGACAAACAATGACAGGACTGAGCCCTTCAGGCGGCGTAAAACTTAGTCATCAAGGTTGGCTACTAATATTTCTTTTTTTTATTATGTTAGAGTTTTAGAAAAACCCCCGTAAAACTGTTTAACAGGCGAAATAAATGAACCATCTGCATTCCGACCGTAGACCACGGGTTCGATCCCCACCCAGAAGCATAATGTTCAATTACTATAAAAAATATAATTTTAAATAATAAATATTATGTCAGCTATCTGGTTCTCATCTGGAATGTTGGTTATGTGAAATGTCTTCCTATATTTATTTATAAACAGATTAAAACAGATTTTATTCCTTAGTATTTTTTAGAAATACCTATCCATGTTCGCAAAAAGTTTCTGCTTTAAGATTTTTTTAATATCTGTTACGAAACCGTAACGAATTTATTCGTCGTTATTAAAAACTCAACGCACCCAAAGCCAGATGAACCCTTAGAAACGATTCACTCACACCATATTATCTGAATGCGAGATTAACCCTCCACATTAGTGCAGACCTTGGCGTGCGTGGAAATAATGTCCCGAGCCAGGGTCGGATTATGTAGATCGAGGGCCGGCGGGAAATCAAATCGCGGGAAACCCATTTCCCGATATGCTTGCGTCACGAAATTCACGAACGAGGATATTATGACTTTTTGTCATAGCAACCTTTTGCGCCGTCTTTATTTGGATAGATGATTGCTAATGGACATTTTTTATTAAGACATAAAACTAATATAAGATATACTAATATACATATAAATGCGAAAGTTACGATATTTTTAATTATGTTTATGTTATATATAAGAGATTTATAGAGAGCTATAAATAACTTGCAATGTGACTAGTTATTTCGTAATTTACAACTGTTTGTTTCATAGTCAGACTCTGTCTTACTAATGGAAATACCTTGTGCCTGGAAAGTTCAATCAATCAATTCGTTCGCTTACAGCTCTTTCCTTGTGGGAGCAGGTAAAGGCCTCAGGTGTATGACCTATCACCCTTGTACAATTCGTAGGGAGAATTATCCCTGGGTCCCTGGGGCTTTGCCGTTAAGTGCCTTTCCGGCTTACAAGTGTATCTTTCGAGCTGTTTTACTGTCGAAGACGTTGGTGCTGTGCATCGCAGTTGATGCCATTCTACTCTGACGTCACGAAAAACCAGCGTTGTAGTAGTGCATCAAACTCTATTGTAGCACAAAGCTGAGGGACGACCGATTTTGTTGTGCTAACCAATATTGCTCTTTTTATTTCGCCTGTGTTTTTGTGACCCAAAATAAATGTTTGTTGGTTTGATTTGATTCAGATTGTACTTATTTTTCCTTTTTTCCGCAATCTTCACAATCCTCCTCCGTCTTACTAATGGAAACACCTACCTGGAAAGTTGAGCATATACGTAGCTTTGCATTTCAGGCACCTGTCACCGTCACCCTCACGCACCAAGAGACTTTGTCAACGTTCTCACACACGACGATTTGTGCCGCAGAATGCACGATTTTTACTGGCACTTAAATTGTCCAAGTCCAATTCATCTATTAAAAATAAAAACAACCCTGAAGTAGTACACGTTTTTTTTAAACACGTTTAACGCCTGCGAGTTACCCCAGAAGATTACACCGTATCTGATATTAGAAGCAATCAGGTCGTGGTAAGCAGTTAGTAGAGCTTCCTCATTAACCACTGGGGGTAGACACTATAGGTACTTTTGTTTGTTATGAGTTGACTTCTGCTTTCATATTTATTGTGTTGCTATTTTTTCCGACTGAACGTAAGTCGTGCAAGGTAAAAGTAATAAAGCAACGCTTCGAATAATAGAAGTAGGTAAGTACTTTGAACACAGAATTAGCCACTTTTTATTGGTGTTTATTTAACGATATCTGCTAATCTCTAATCATCCCCTCATATTGATAAAGTTAAGATTATTGTGTGAGTAATACATTGTATATTGTGATAGAACGTAATAGCGTCTCTTCTTTAAGCCATCATCATCTTACTATTTATTATTAATGAATGCTTACGTTTTGATGGCTGTAGCGTATAGGTTTCGGATGTTATTTGGAGTATAATTTGATTGCACACTAAACTAATGCGATAATACAGGTCTCTAAAAGCTTCGGCTTCATAATAAAAACTCAAATGATTTTTCGTTTCCTGAAACTGAAACTGAAACAGCTTCACGACTTCGATTCCCAGGCACGGTAGATATCCTCTCAGATTTCTTAGTATCAAGAACTAACTCCAGATTATTTGAGGACGTCTAAGGGGGGTAGTCAGAGGTACGTCCAAACATTATTTTTGGCACATACCCACATTTTGCAGTAGTTGGTATTCCATACGTGACAGGTTGCAAGCCCATCGCCGCTGTTAGAGTAACTGGTTTCCTCATGATGTTTTCCTTCACCGTTTAAGAGCACTGGCACGTTTTCGTTTCCTTATACATTGAAAACTTGCCGTTAGTTGTTGCGCTCGATTTACTAAGTTTTCGATGTTTCAAGCAATGTGAAATCAAAATCGTCGTGGAATACATCTTTTTCGGCGTTTCCCGATGCAGCAGCATATCGTGTATCAAACGTCGTGTGCGAAGTAGCCCTACTGTGTTCAACGGAACATTACACACGAACTGTCATGAACCAAAGTGGTTTCCAAGTGTTTTGCGAACACTTACAAACAGTCTGGAGTTTGGAATCCTTAATTCTGTAACACAGTGAAACGCGTACGCGATAGAAAAATGAAATATCCTTATAATAGTTGAATTTGATAAATTGCCTTACGGCGGCGCTACGACTAGTCAGATGGATTTTGGTAAATACGTGATTAATAAATAAATACAGAGCGTGAAAATACTACTTTCTTATGGCGAAGACAAGACTTAATGTGACTCTCGCTCGCACGTTTCGTCATGATGAAAGATATAAAATCACTAAGTTCATTTTCGAAAAATCGCAATCAACCATTTTGTGTGCAATGCACACAGTTTATTAAAAAAATCATTTCGATCGATACAAGTTTTCCTACATAAAAGTTTGCTTATGTACGAAAACTAGTAAAACTAAAATTATTCTCAAAATATTAATGCATATTGTTGCAGTTTTTTACTACAAGCGAAATTGTTCATTCTAAGTAAACATTTTGAATCAAAATTGAATCAAATCGAAACCGCCCCTGTAAGCAGTCTGTATAAATCCTACTTATAGCGTATGAGGTACCTACCACGCCAAATCTTCTGAAAAAATTTATTTTGGATAGCAACATCCATCTACACAGCGCTATCTAGCTCCAAACTAAAGCTCTTAATATAGAAACCAGAATGCTGAGACAATAAGTTCGGGACTAGAGATTATGTGAAATGCTCATAAATGTATAATAATAATGACTTTTATAAGCAAAATTAAAGTGTTTGCGTCAGCGTTCGCTTGCGCGTTGTCTACAACCAAGGCCTCAAGTGGTTTATCACTTATCAGTCACTGTTAATTAGTGTACTTACCTTGTTTTAGCACGATACTTTCATTCAAGGTAAGTGTAGGTACTTCCTTACGAGTATCAAATAGTTTTAGCCAGTGGCGGCGCAAGACCTAAACTTCATGTGGGCAAGGTACATTTCGCGAGGCCCTATGATGGTGCAACCCTGAGCTATGCCCCGTCTCTGACCCGCGATAGCAGCTTAACGCCAACTAATGTTGCTAGACTAAATACAAACAAATGATCAGAAACGACAAAAATGAGATTTTTAATTAGTAATTAATTTTATAACATAATAATACCTCTATATACTCGTAGTTTATCAGAAATTCACATTCATTTCGTGCGCCGAGGAGTAAAATATCTTTAAGTTGAGAATTAATTGTAATTTATTTAATATAAGAAAAACCTTGTGGCGTGGACTTTTTGATTTTCCATACTTTTTTAAATTTATTTTCGGCTGTGAGGCGCGAGGCCCTTTGCGCCGCGAGGCCGTGGGGGGTGGCCCACACCGCCTACTCCTTACGCCGCCTCCGCTAGTGGCATTTCGTTTATATTTTAGTTGTGTTTGCTGCAGAAAACTTAGCTCTTCCTCGTATTCCTCCCGCAGCTTCGCTTGCGTGTCTTTAGCTCTATAATTTCAAATAATATAAAAAAAAAACTTATGTTTTTATAGAACCCAACATTTTCAAACCGGCTGCAAAAGTATGTCTATTTGTGTGTACCTCTATAGTTGGTTAGAAGTAATTTAAGTTGTCCATCGATTGAAGAACCACATGAGCGGAGCAACATTAAAAATACTTATTATGTCAAATGTGTTCTGTGTTATGTTATTACATGTTACATATTTAGGTCTAATCATTTATTCATTTCAAAAGAGATGCTTGTAACGAGAGACTTTTTTTTTAAATATAATTTCCGACGAAACGAAGTTGCTGCATCATAAAACGCCAAAGCAAAAAACAATTATTATTTGGGCGTAGACGTGCTACGAAAAATTCTACGGCGCGCGTTCAAGTCTTTTATATGAAAACGTGCAAAAAAGTTGTGAAGTATAACTTATCGAATTAATTTCACGAAACTCGTGAAACTTACAGGCAAGGCAAGTGCCCAAACGTAAATTCTGAGGGCAGTGGAGCGCTCGTTTTGTTATTTTAAGTTTTTAAATTCGCCACAATCTTCCGCCTAAACGAGTCATCTGGACATGGAACGCATACGGATTCATGATTGCATTGTATATATTAATTAGGTACTCAGGAGATGCTGAAAATACATAAAAAATAAAACCGTATAATATGTATGTATAGGTCTAATTTTCTAACTACAATAAAACCCGTTTAAGACGATTTCACAGAAACCCAACCAAAAACGCGTATTCAGCGAAAAAGCGTAATACGCGGGATAGGGAAAATAAAACGTACTTCATATTATTATGTACCTAACAAGTACTAATTTCGTATATGACGTATTAAATTATACATTTATACCTAAATTACATTAAATTCATAGTGTAATTATAATTACGTTATTTAAAGTAATCACTTATTTTGGTTTGACAGAAAGCTTTTGATGCATTAGCAATTACAAGATTTTCAACATAATTTAACTTTTGCAGTGCGTCTTGCTTTGGTTCAAATCAATGAAGGTAGATAGCGCCTTAAATCATTAACAGCTGATAATGCCTGGGCGTTTGACAAAATCGAAGTTCGTTAAACGTCGTCGACTCATCTTCGTCTTCATCATTATCACTTAGGGCCTCTTTTTGTGTGTTATTCACATTCTCAATAAGATGTTCAATTGATTGTATTTCGTACGGTGCCACATTGTCATCAATAGAAGAATATCCAGGAAAACCCTGCAGTATCACGGGTTCTTCTTGGTTCTTCGGGTGTTGTTGGCGTATGTATTAGAGGTATTAAACGGGATGACGAATCGTATTCAGCATTAAGAAATGTATAAAAACATGTATTGTCTCAAGTTGCAGGGACTGTATTATGCGAGAAATCGTATTAAGCGTGATCGTATTATGCAGGTTCTACTGTATTTCGACCAGAGAAGATCGATTACGCAATAGTTGAGTTTCGTTTCACGGTTTACCTTTAGACTTTGTTTCGACGTAGAAAAACATTTACCGACCGTATATTTATTTTTCATCGGAATATTTTTTTCCTTTTCGGAAACAAGGACGTTATTGGTCATTATCTATGTGGTGTGGCGACGTCAGCGAGCCGCATATCACTTTGTGCAGTTGCGAGAGACAAATTGTATTGTGGCTGAATAAAAACAATAATACCGACTGTGGATAATTCAGACAATGACCTCGATTTTGGACCCTTTAGGGTACGAAATTTCGAAATTCCGTTTAATGTGTGGTTACGCAACTGCAAGGTAACTGGTAACTGCAAGGTAACTGGTAACTGCAAGGTAACTGGTAACTGCGAAATACTTTCTTTAAACATGTTTTAACAAGAGAAGTTTACTTCCCTGTGCGAGCCTTTCACAAAGATCTAAAGATCTTAAGTACTATCATCAAGCCTATTTCTGCCGCCAAGCAGCGTTGCTGTTTCGGTTTGAAGGGTGTGGTTGCAGGTGAAATCACAGGCGTATGAGGCTTAACACCTGCGTATGCCTCAAGTTGATGGACGCAGGGCAATGCATCGTTGGTTACGTTCATATCGTGCGTGACTTGCGAGGCAATGCTTTGTTTTAGGTGATTATTCCATGAGTAGATAGTGTATAAAAAAATAACTCTGTTACAGAAAGCTCTACTACTACTAAATCTATTCTAATACTTTGCTCGTTAGAACAGTCGACAATGGTTTAATAATAAGCTGATAATTTTTATACAACGTGAAGTTGACAATGCTGACAGCATTTGTGAGGTCTGGTGGTAGTATGTACCTATTCATGTGCCTTACAAAGTGTTTTATTTATATGTACCAAAGTAGTTATCTAGATTATAATGTATTAGGTAAGTCTCTGTTACAATGTTGTATAAAGGTGTAAATTAATAAATCAATTAATCTAGGCATGTGTCTCTGACAACCCTCTTAGATTGACATTCTCAAGAAATAATGGCATCACGCAGTAGCTCTGTTTTCTGCGGTCGTGGGTTCGATCCCCACCGAAAACAAACAATTGTGTGATGAACATAGATGTTTGTTCTCTGTTTGGGAGTTATTATGTATTATAAGTATTTATAATACTAAATTTAATTTATTATAAGTATTTTAAGTAGGTATAATGTATTTACAAAAATAAAGTACTTATATAAGTATCATGTCAGCTATCTGGTTCACAAATTACAAGCTTTGCGTACTTTGCCTAGGACGATAAGTAGGTATCTAAATAATTTTGTACGCCTGTATTGGTAGGGTTTTAGTCATAGGTACTATTATTTTTAAGAAGACCTTTATGTTTGTACCTAAAATTCTGACAAAATAAAATATTTGATTTGATTTGATTTGGGGGTAGATAATGATGTGTGGAAAGTCCACGAATATTTATTTATACTATATTTGCTGCTGTAGCTTTAACAGCCGCTATAAATTGACAAAGTAGGTACCTATATGAATAAAAATTCGTTTGAGTTTGATCATTACAGGTACCTAGTAACAGTTTATTGAGTGTGATGGAAAATATATAGTGACCGTTATCAAGTGAACGAGAAACGGTAGGTATATGTAACTAATAGGCTGTTTATAGTCTTATCAGAGGTCAGTCGCACTGTGTTGTTGATCAACATTTACGCGACCTCTGCGAGGCGATACACATTTTTTTGAATACTACATGCTGATAGGAGCAGATAGCGAACCTGATGTTAAGTGGTAACCGTCACCTTTAACAAAGCATTGCCTCGCAAGTCACGCACGATAGGAACGTATTACATTGTAAAAGGATCATACAAAAGAACGGTAGGAACCAAGCCGTAAGTTTGTTGCCTGTTCTTCTAGGCTTTGGTCGCGTGTTGGCACCTAGAGTCACCTAGCTTTAAGACGTTTCAAAGTGATCCTTGTGATTTTATTGAATAAATACCTTTTGACTTTGACTTTGAACGAGCCCTACGATGCTCTGCCCTGCATCTATCAATTTGAGGCATACATTTTTTTTATTTTTGATCGAGTGAGCGAAGCGAATGAAAATCTTAGTTTCAACTTGGGCGATTTGGCATTTTATGTATGTATGTATGTATGTATGTATGTATGTATGTTTGTCTGGCGATAACTTTAGAACCGTTGATCCGATCTGCATGAAATTTGATATGTCGATAGCTTGTACTTGAGAAATTTACTGGTAAGTATATAAGTAAAATCGGATGAAGGGTATTTGAGATATGGGGTTTTTTGAGGGGGCAAAAATAAAAAAAGTTACATAAAAAAATCAAGTTACATGTCATATGAAAGAGCTTTGTTTGGACATCCCAAAACAATTTTTACTTTTTTTTTGGGACGCTCGGTTTTTGAGATAAAATAATATAAGTTAAATTAAGATAACCAGCGATCCAAGAGCTCCCATCTCTAAGAGTTTCGTTGGCATCAAGGTTTTTCTACTGGTCGGCCAGTTCTTTTGCTTTTTCTTATTTTTTTTTCTTGAAATAAATTAAGGAGGTACTCAGTTCTCATAAAATGGTGACGACGACCAGGTCTGATTATGGAGCCAAGGTCTGTTCAACGGAACTCTTCAATAAATAGGCCAATAGAGTTGAAACTTGGTAACCATACCAAATTAGTAGGCGGTAGTCAGAAAAAAGTCCAAAGATAATGTTTGGACTTGCCTCTGACTACTACGTACTCAAAGTTTGGTGCGTTCGTCGGGTCGCATCACGAGATCTCAGTTCGGGGCGAACTACTAGTAGTAAGTCTTTAGAAATAATGTATGCAATGTGTAACATAATACCCCTATAACCCTGGAAGCAGGGTATTCTATAGGTTATGGCGAACAACTTCTGTTATAAGACTTTTGAAATTTCGAAGTTTTTCATTCATGAAATGCCTCACTTTCCGCCAAAATGAAACTAACACAACATGACGCAGCCTTATTTACAGCTGTTTGACCTTTAATTGTAAACTGTAGACAAAATAGGTAACATAACTGCCACCAATTAGTAAACGCAAATAGCGTTGTACCAAGGTCACTTACACATTATCAGGGTTGTTGCAAATTTCTGAGACAATATTAATTTGACTTTTGTATGGTTCGAAATTCCCAAATGAAGTATTCAAACTTTGCACACGTCAAAGTATTCCAGTGCTTGGTCTTGGGCCTTATAGGGGTATTATGTTACACTTATTTAAACAATAATAAATATATTTCACTTCTACAGCTTTGTATTTTGTATTATTTGTACAGCAATTATGTAAAATTTTGTAATATTTTCATTATTATTCTCGAATTTGCTCACACAAAGTCAAAGTCAAAGTCAATAGGTATTTATTCAATAAAATCACAAGGATCACTTTGAAACGTCTTAAAGCTAGGTGACTCTAGGTGCCAGTTCCACGCGACCAAAGCCTAGAAGAACAGGCAACAAACTTACGGCTTGGTTCCTACCGTTCTTTTGTATGATCCTTTTACAATGTAATAACACCGATCGTCCATCAAATAACCTGTCTACCACAGAATAAGTAATACTAGAACTCGTAATTTTCCTTAAAGTCTCTGGGATTTTTATTAAACTTGTTCTGATAAAATAAAATCCGTGTTGCAAAGTTTTTAATTGAAATTCCGGTATCCAACTTGTAACACCAAGGATACAGACACTTCGAACCCTTCGGATCATTAGAAAGCAGTTTCTAAGTTAATTATTGGAATTTGAAGAAGGTTAGTACCTATCTACATTTAAGAAGTACCTAGTTTAAGAAGATTGGGTTTCAATACAGAAACAGGTTTAAAAACTTTATTTTTGAATACCTACTATAAGTTCATAATGTAATACAGAAGAAAGTGTGCAAGTGTGCATAGTATTATTCTATATTAAAATAATTACGTGACAACGCATAGGTCCTCTTCTTCTTCTTTTGTATCGATTGTACGCAATACTGCAAGAGTATAAGTAGAGCTCTTTGTGAAGGGCTCGTCCGGGGAAGTACTACCACCACGCCTTTTTCTAGCAGCGTTTCTGTGTTTCGGTTTGAAGAGTGTGGTTGCCGGTGTAATTACAGGCGCATGAGGTTTAACATCTGTATGCCTCAAGTTGATGGACGCAGGGCAATGCATCGTAGGGCACATTTCTATCGTGCGTGACTTACGAGGCAATGCTTTGTTATATGTGATGCTTACCACTTAACATCAGGTGGGCCATCTGCTTGTTCCATCAGCTAGTTGTATAACCACTAGATTGACTAGAAACTGCATCTGTTTAAAAACATTATTATTTATTTTAAGGATTTGAAGACTCACAGTGATGTGAATCAGCTTGATCACAATAAAATTGTCTGCACAAATTGTTTCCTGTGCATTAAATATATTTTGTAAGCACATACAATTTAGTGTAATTTTATTTATATTACGTTAAATCAGAATGCTGTAAGTGGCTAAATTGTCCGTCGCATCACCAAAAATGACTCTCATGGAAGACCAGCGTTGGTTGCAAGCCAAAAAACATAGTACCTAAGCTGAGTAGGAGTCCTTTTTGCGACGCACAAAGCTATTTTTTTGTTAGCGTCATAGTTTCCCGATATTGTAAATGTTTGTGTCGCAAAAACAAAAAACAATTTTGGTATAAATATTATATTTTAAATTCTAAACTTTTTTTGCTAATCTATTCCTAAAGAATTGTTTGCATTTTTTCAACGACACCGAGTGTTTTTATAACTTCAAAAGTGTTGAATTGTGCGAGCGAGAAGTAGCTTGATGGTTGTCACCGTCTTAATGTACTACGTCTTAATGTAACTACGTATTCAGACATTATTTATTAGTCAATATAATAGTCGTATTCGGTGTGCGAACTTCTAAGATACAATATTTTGTTAAAGGTTACAGTGTAAGATGGTCCGTTGACTTATATGGTGTGCGAGATTTCAAAATGTTCGTTTAAACCTAATTTTGAACATGGCTGATGTACCCTTTCTAAATTGTACATCTTATTTGGATGAACGCAGAGCTTTCAGGTTAGTAGGTGAGCAGCACATGGCTGAGACTTTTTTTTTTATAATGAATAAACCGTCCTTTGACTACAATTTCACCTGATGGTAAGCGAAGATGTAGTCGACGTTGGAGCAGAACGGTCTAGAAGACACCTATTCACTAGCCTTGAAGATATTTAGATTGTAGTGGTCAGGAAAAACAGACGACGGTAATGAGTTCCACTCCTTAGCAGTTCGCATAATGTAGCTAGAAGCAAAACGCTTAGTGCGAATAGGTGGTATGCTAACCAGATATGGATGATACCCGGCCGTGCGTCTACTAGTCCTGTGGTGGAATGGAATGGTGATGGCGGTATAATATCCTGAAGTTCCTGGGCACATTCCCGAAATACTAGACTAAAATCCAGAGTCTCGAACACTGTCGCAAGTTGCTTGCTAATCGATCTTCTATAGACTACATTTCGGAGAATGTGCCCAGGATCTACATGATCTTATTCCACCATCTCCATTCCACCACAGGAGAAGTAGACGCATGGCCCAGTACCATCCATACCTGGTTAGCATACCACCAATTCGCACGAAGCGCTTTGCTTCTACCTTCAATAAGCGAACCGCTAAGGAGTGGAACTCATTACCGTCGTCTGTTTTTCCTGACCACTACAATATCAGTCTCTTCAAGGCAAAGGGTGAATAGGTATCTCCTAGACCGTTCTGCTTCAACGTCGGCTACATCGGCGCTTACCATCAGGTGAGATTGTAGTCAAAGGACAATCAATTCATTGTAAAGAAAAAACAGAGCAGAGATCTAAACGGATGTCTATAATAATAGAAAATAGCTGTTATATAAACCATAATATTGATAATGTTACAAGCAGTTTCGATACCCCGATAACATATTAAGTGCCTACTCGCTAATGTGTATGCACTCGTATTTTTATTATTACTTTCTTTATTCTTTATTGTACACAAATGATTTACACAAAAGAAGATATGATAGTCGTGTACAAAGGCGAGCTTAACCCTAGATAGAGTTTTCTTCCAGCAAACCTTAGAGGATAGAGATCAGTAAAATGTATAACTATTTAAATATCTAAATTTATAGAGTAGTTGGCTAGTAATGGTAGACTGGCACAAGACCGCAGAGAAACGTTTTAAGGCGAAGAGCTAATGTGGCTCTCGCTCGCACGTTTCGGCATGTTGAAAGATATAAAATCTCTAAACTCATTTTCGAAAAATCGCAATCAACCATCTTGTGTGAAATCACATTGCACACAGTTTAGTAAAAATTTCATTTTGATCGATATAAGTTTTCCTACTTAAAAGTTTGCTTATGTACGAAAACTTTTGAGTAAGAAAACATGTATCGATCAAAATGAAATGTTTACTAAACTTTGTGCAATGTGATTGCACACAATTGATTTGCGATTTTTCGAAAATGAGTTTAGTGATTTTATATCTTTCAACATGTCGAAACGTGCGAGCGAGAAGTTGTTTGATAGTTGTCAGCCCCTTAACGGAAAGGCAGCAGTGGATGCACACCGGCTGAATAGATAAATAAATGTATGGGGGATTTCGAGGTAGACCTTTGTGTAACAGTCACTGAAGGTTGAATAAAAATACGTTGCCGTTACGGGGATCTACCTGACCTAAGTTACCAACTTAGTTTGTACCTACCCAATTATGCGGGAACACGTACTCCCGAGACCTAATATACAGGCTTTTACGCCTCGCCGTTCAATCATACTTATACGATTGTGTCCTAAAACTGTTTATTTTACATCCTGTTCCAACAGAACATGTTTACCAACAAAATTTATTCTTTGTTATATTTTAGCGACGTGCTGGCATTAGCTACTGAGTTACATCTGGTCAAGCCAAATAAAACTTGCATAAATTTAAACTTGTAAAAATTTTACAGGCTTCACAGCTTAGTTGGTAGTAGCTCTGCCGTCTGTGCGGTAGGCCGTGGGTTCGATCCCCACCGAGAACAAACATTTGTGTGATGAACATTGATGTTTGTTCTCTGTCTGGGTGTTATATAATATTATATGTATGTACCTATTTACAAATAAAAAGTATATAAGTAGTATATCAGGTATCTGGTTCCCATATCACAAGCTTTGGCTTAGTTTGGGGCTAGATAGTGCTGTGTGGAAAGTCCACCAATATTTATTATTATTATTTAAATATGTCGTTCGATCATTATCATTTGGTGTTTATCATTAATTTTTTATAAGAAATCACGTGGTATTATTTTTAAATGAATATCTTACCCAACCGGTGGATTCTCTCTTATCTTAACTAAGTAGTTTCAATGTCGTACATTTTAATTTGGAAGTAGAATAACATTTTCATCAAGTCGCTTTCCTTCATCGTTGTTTAAGATGGCTAAATAACACTGAAAACTATACTTATTGTTTTTTTTAATTAATAATCTATTGATGTAGGGCTGGACGGCTGAATTACAACCTTAAAAAAGGTACGATACCCCAAAACACGTGTTCCTCATATATTTGTAGTCATGCCTCCAACTAATTAGGCGGTCCCAAAGATTTTGAAATCTTCCATGCCGTCACAAGCTATTTTATTTATGACTATTTTATTTTACTTACTACTTTATCCAAGAGCCAGCTAGCCGGGAAGATGAGCGGGATGTAAGTGATCATGTATATCATGGAGGTCCAGTAAACCATGATGCTGGATATCCCGTAGTGCTTCACCACGGCGTCCTGGATGATGCTGTACTGCACCCATTGCATGCTGTTCGACGCCGAGTAGAACACAAACACGAACAGAACCAGCCAACGTATGGGGTACACCGTGTATTGAGTCGGGTTTTTTTTAGTGGGTGATTCCATCATCCCCTTTTCCGCCACCCCGTCCATGACGCTGCCGCTAACTTCTATGTTTTTCTCCGCCATTGTAAATTATTGTCGGTAATACTAATTTGGCGATATATGGCAATTGCTTTCGAAGCTACAAGTTCCTATCCTAAGTTATTATTGTCGTTTTTCACGCGCGGTTTGCTGCCGGTTTGTTTCACTCGAGGTCTGGCATGCGTGTGGTCCGCGCGGCTGCCAGGCCACGACTGTTTTTCATTTTCCTCCAAGCGCGAGTCGGTACGGATCTCTGAATGGATAACTTCCGGAGCTCCCTCGAACTGATTGTAAGCAATGACACCGACTGGTCTAATTGTACTATTTTTTATGACTGTGAGGCTGGATGTCAACCGCGTAATCAAGTTATTGTTGAGAATTAAAAGATAACGGTTTAGTCATAAATCAAGTTCAGTGCTCATCGAAAGTAGAACGCGAATAAAACAGGTGTCTTTATTGTTGCTTCTCATTGTTACGATTGGAATAGAGTCAGCAAAAACCGATTAGGGCATTTCTGATATTGTTATATTACGTCATCATCTACATACCTAAGTTGAACAAAATGAATAAACGTTGGTTTTATTGGGGTCTGAGTACCTAATCAGTATTAGCTAACACAGAAAAAAAAGTAATAAAATATGATTATACTTAATCATTTTATTTATCAAATAAATATTGAAATTTGAAATGGTGACCGCGCTGAATTTTGTTCAATTAATCTTATACAGATAACTAAAGCATTTTAGCCTGAGATACCTACTCCACAAAAAGACACATTATTAATTAAAAAAAGCACTTAATACATAGCACTTAGCACTAAAACAGGTCAGTTTAACCCTAGATAATCTTAGTTCCATTGTGCACAAGTCGACAAAATTCTCCACGCTACTCTATTAAATGTATTCAACTTCGGTGATGTCAGACTGTTTATAAACGGCCGGCACCAAACCGACAATATCCTCTCCTTCATTGTAATTCAAAACAGCCGTTTTGCTCAACCACAAACGAATTCCGTCCCATGTTTGTGACGCGAATATTGTGGTTAAAGGTGAAACCCCTGCATAATTAAGCTGGTCATACTTTGCATGATCGTTAAGTAGGTATTTTTTTTGTCTTTTTCTTGCCGAGTCACTAGTTCTCTAGAAACAGTGCTGTGAAATGATTTCAAGGCGATGACAAAAGCTAATGTACATTTCTCTCGCAAGTTTCGACTGAAAAGTAAAATCACTAAACTCATTTTCGAAAAATCGCAATTTATCGCATGTGCTATCCCATTGCACACAGTTTAGTAGTTTAGTTCATTTTGATCGATACAAATTTTCTTACTTAAAAGTTTCCTTTAGTTTTGCTTTATAGTATACAAACGTTTGAGTGGGATAACTTGTATCGAATCAACTCGGTTGATTGCGATTTTTCAAAAATGAGATCAGTGATTTTATATCTTTCAAAATGTTATAATGTGCGAGCGACAGGTACATTAATTGTCTTCGCCTTAAGTGCGACACGTGACACATGTTTTTGAACTTTTTAGGTCCTACAGCATGTTTTCCTTCGCCGTTTGTGACAAGCAGCTGTATAGACTGGATAACCTGATATTGAGTGGTTACTCTTGCCTGAATTGCATTAACTCATAGGATACGAATATTATTGGTGGTAACAAAAAAAAACTCTTTTTTATTTTTAGACAACTATATGAGCTGAGTATTATGATAAGTATAGTATAAAATATGTGCCTACGATATTCTTACGGTAGACATCCTATATCTTTTGGCACTAAAGAAATAGCTGATGGGCTATGAGCGGGTTGGGTGTTTATTTTATTTGGTTGGACACCAATTGGGATGAATTGGTTAATATCTTGCTTGATATCTATTTAAACCACCATAAAACCTTTTTTATTATTTGGTTGATCTCCTCAGTACTTACCTACTACTACTGGTACTAAGACGAACTCCACTGTAAAAACATCTACTGAAACTGAAATAGTTTCACGACTAGTACCCCAGCCACGGTAGATATCCACTCAGATCTCTTATAGTACCTAGTACTAGCTCAAGATCTAAGGGGGTAGTCAGAGGTACTTCCGAATATAACATTTGGGACATACCCAATGTGTGCATCCACCTTAATATTCCGTAAAGTGTCCTATCAACAAAATACATCCTGCTTATTCCGTCGCAACGCTATTTTAGGGTGGAGGCACTTATCTGCTTTGAGCGTGCACTCACTGTGTGCTAAGCCTCGAGTTACTGCAACAAACTTAAACATTTGTTGCAGTAACTCGAGATAGCTTGAAAAACAAGCTTGAAAATACTAATACACAAATGCACGAGATAAAAACTAAACTAAAGTCATCCTAAAAATTGTATAGCTAAACAAGCATTTTATACTTATAAATCGTACGAGGGCTAATCTATACTTATTATAACAAAAAGTCTATTTACGTACTCTCTCTATTGATATCTCTGAAACTACATGGACTAGTCTAGAGATCTAAATTTGGCATGGGCACTCCTTGAACAAAATTAACCAAACCTTTGTATAGGCGTAGACTAAGAAACGATTTAAAAAATTCGAACCTAGATAGATAGTAGTTAGAAAATACTTAATTGTACACAACAATATAAATAACACATAAAAAAAACTACGACCTAGTTCTGTTATAAATAAAAACCTGTCTAAAGAATGCAAGCTATTTGTGTGAAATTTTAACAAAAACTTTGAATTTACAAATTGGTATGGATAGTGGATTGTTCTATGTTTTTGATCTCTTTTGAGAGCAGTGCGAGCGACTTTCTAGCCGACAGATGTTTGCATAATCTGATAAATGCATCATCATCATATTTGGGTCTATACACGATGAAAAACCAACAAAGATAAAAAACAAGAACTCTCTAAGCACGGAAATAAAAGCGCTCTTTGCATAAATCTAAAAATACCGAAGTAGTGTATTTCAGAGAGATGGAAGTTCTCAAGATTTGTATTGTCTTTCACCTCCCTCTATAATAAAATTGACTTGCTTCTCTTCGCTCTAGGGTCTTTTAGCTTTTGTTGTAACCGACTTCAAGAAAGCGTAAGTAAATATTGTATTCATGTGAAAAAAAATCTAATACTCATACTTTAAATTATAGTCTTTTGATACAAGCGTTGGTTTAGTTTGGGGCTAAATAGTGCTGTGTGGAAAGTCCACCAATATTTATTTATATGAAATAGGATCGTTAACGATAAACACGTTTTTTTTGAAAATTAAATTCTTTTTCGCTGACTGCACATTTTTCCAAAATGCAGTTCAGAATTATCTTGAAAGTCATGGATGGTCTTTTGGGAACGTTTTCCTGTAAGTAGAACGGTTAAGGTACCTGCCCTTACTGTCCCGTCTCAAAAATCCACCCTGTATTAGTTTATCATTGTATTTAAATATAATTAAATTTTGAATATTTGAATACAAACATTCTTCTGCAAAATAAATCCAATTTTAACTTTCAAGTCGTTCCCTTCTCAACAGTCATTCACTCGTCTAGATGTTGACCTATTTCGACAGTTTTCTTTCATCCATCCTCTCCACATCACCATTATAGCTGTCAATGAAAATTTACTTCAAAACAGAGTTATTAAAAACATGCTTTTTTATACAACTTGCTGATGGAACAAGCATTATGGCCCACCTGATGTTAAGTGGTAACCATCACAACAAAACTAAGCATTGCCTCGCAAGCCACGTATACTAAAGGAACGATGCACTGCCTGCATCCATCAACTTAAGGCATACAAATGTTAAGTCATGGGCCTGAAATTTCACCGGCAACCAGACCCGTCAATCCGAAACACAGCAACGCTGCTTGGCGGCAGAAATATGCTTATTTTGCTTGGTTATTACTGGATCCTTTATTGCTCAAAATAGAGTTGATTAAGGCTTTATTCCCTAAATAGGTGCCATCAATTACAAACTGTCTGTGTTACTCACTGTGTCATCTTAACTTGGACTACAAGAAGCCGATTTAATTGTTAACAGAAATTTTCCGAAAAGGTCGTACGATGTTAATTTCAATTAGGTACACTGAGTAAAGGGTAGTGTCGCTGTTATATGTGCATAGAATTAATCCCCTTAACGTATCAGATTGATCGACGCAGTGCAATACTACACGCGCATGTACTTGGTGGAGGTATAATTGACTTAATAGGATTTCTTCCAAAGTGTGTTTTTGAAGTGTTTTTAGCAGACTACAGGCTAAAACAGCTCTAAAGTCGAATTAGAATCGCTCATTATATTTTAGGTTGTAATTGTAACTGACGTTGCAACCGTTCAATTAATTCAATTTGAAACTTGGCGTATAATTTTATACGAGCATCACTGATCGTTGGCAAAATTAAGCAAGGTTACCCCAAGGAACTCCCAAAAAATGCTCTGCTATTACTTTACATAGGTACTTCCCCGGAGTAGATGGTATTCTACCAACCAATTCCGAGTGCTTGTAGTCCGTCTGACTAATTCCTTTATATTATAATATCAAAAGTGTTGGTGCGAGCAAACCGCGTTTCCTTAACGGTTCCGGAAATTTGCTAATTCTGCTCCGTTACAGTGAATTTTAATTAGTTGTCACTGCTTTTTAAGATTGCTGATGATTTGCTGTTAAAAGATATGTGGAGGTAGTTTGACACAAAAACAACTACTAAATAAGAATAAAAATATATGGACCATGGTTTACGCAAATTGTACGTACTACTTAGTTCAGTATGTGTCGCAGTCCTTTTATTAGTTCAAAGAAATAAAAATGAAAAGATACAGAGTACTTACAAGACCCCAATTTATATTTTCAATTTGTATAGGCCACCCTTCCTGTAGAGGAGCCTTCGTAACCAGCCGATAAATCAAGGGAATTCGAGGGTACTAGGGACCGCAGTCGAAGGTCGAAGGGATGACCTTGAAATCTGCGAGAGCCTTTTAACACATAAGGAAAAGGTTATTGCAATAGACAGGGAAAGTAGATAAAAGAGATTTTGTGCCTAAAGTCAAAGTCAAATGGTTGAATCACAAGGATCACTTTAAACATCGTTTAAAAACTAGGAGATCTAGATGCCAGTTCCACGCGACTAAGCCTAACCTATAAGTAGTTGCTGTAGTGCTATCGCAAAACTCATTTAGTGGGGGAATAATGTCAAAGTCAAATAGCATTTATTCAGCTAAATCACAAAGGGAAACTTTTTAACAACATATTTTATAGGCCTCAAGACGCGCTACCATTTTATATATTCAGACCCTTTTTACAAACAAGAGAGCGTTCGAAAAATTTCCTCAAGTGAGAGAACGTAGGAATCGATGAAAATCATTCATCTGTCCTCCAGCAACCGGGTGGAATTGATCTGTTTTCGCTTTCTTTTGAAATGACGTCATTTTTCTTGATGACATTGCTAGAACGTTTCGCGAGTGGGATTTGAAAGAGTAGTAAAAGTAGTAAAGTAGTACTAGAGATTTCCTTAAGTGTAGTAAACACTATAAAACGAATAAAAATTGTATTCAAAATCAAAATCAAAACGGTCTTTATTCAGTACAATCACAAGGATCACTTTGAAACGTCTTATTTACTAGGTGAATTTACCGCCAGTTAATCGCGACCAAAGCCTAGAAGAACAGGCAAGAAACATACGGCTTGGTTCCTAGCGTTTCTTTGTAAGATACTTATTACAGTTATGGTACTTAATTGTTTAGTTTTGTAATGAGTTGGAGTATAATTATTTTTTCTCTATTTTAGACCAATCAAGCACAAAAACAGGATTATGTTTACTACATTTGGATGGTAAAATCGCCCGTAGAGTGATGTGATTCCATATAGGGAGAATAAGGTAATACAAGTTACAGAAAGAGAGAACGGCTTAACATGAGGTGGCTACTTTCGTATTATTTCCTCATATAAATTTTACAATACCTACAATATTACCCGTTATAAACGCCATGTTGCGATGCCCTACAATAAGCTCTTCAAGCTGCACTACTATGAAGGTCAGGGCTTACGCTTAAGTCCCAGTGACCTTGCAAGGACAACCCCTGAACGACGAGAAAGCTATTTGTCACAAGGTACGCAGTTCGAGTTAATTGCAAAGTTTGCTAATGGAGAAAATTGAGAAAATATACTTACTCCAGTATTTTATTTATGGACGTGAAACTTCCGGCAAACCAACGTACTCAAATAAATTGGTATGTATATAAAAATGTCCATTGTTGAATGAAAGTAATGACTTTTTAGCTAAACTGTGTTTTTCTACTTAAGGTCAGTATAAAACTAGTTTAACGGAACTCTAAGCTCTTATAAAGATTTTTCGCAATTCTTTTAGCTCTTTTGAACAACTTATAACAATCAGTTTCAGCTATTTTCTTAGCTTTAGTGAAGGAACTTGCAGGGATCGAGAAAGCTAAGCAAGTCCATCAAATTATGGAACTTTTACAGAACTACTGAGAACAATCGAGTTTGTACACCCTGTATAATAGGTATTATGTATAATATCATATAGATAAACGCAATGTGCCCTAATCATATTTGTATAGGATAGGCCTTTCGTGAACAGTGTGTACTTGGCAATTTAAGATTTTCACAAATATTTGTGTTCCAGGACCCAAATCAGATTATTTCATGAACAAATTATTAAGCCCACATACCTACCTATTAATTAATTACTCGAATTGTCTGAGAATATAGTAAGAAAGAAGTGAGTACCGAGATGATGAATTATAGAAGAGAAGAAGCAAACCAGTGGTACCAACCCTACTCAGGAACGCAGGAAGGTGATGGCTTTGATACACTTAAACTTTTTCACTTTAAGAGTAGTAGAGCTCTTTGTGAATGGCTCGTCCGGGGGAGTTCTACCACCACGCCTTTTTCTGCCGCTAAGCAGCAACGCAGTGTTTTGATGGTGTTTTGATGTGACTTCCGAGGTAATGCTTTGTTATAGGTGATGGTTACCACTTAACATCAGGTGGGCCAAATGCTTGTTCCATCAGCTAGTTGTATAAAAAAAAAAACTTAAATTCATAGTCAGACAATGAAACAGTCCCCTTATCTGTCGATCCTTTACTCTACAAGTCATCAGAGGGTGAAAATTCCCCCAAAATTTTCAATGATTTTAGACTTTTTTTCAGCGGCTGTAAGAAACGACACGTACACTGGTTTGAAAGAAGAAGGCCGGTAGACAAAAGCAGGCCGGTCAAAGAAGTCATCCATTCATTTTCCGACCACTTGGAGCATTTGCTTAACCTTGGACGATCACAAACTTTTCTTTTTCAGATAAGTATACATTCAAAATGTTATTTGTGCGTCTTATTGAAGCGACGCGGGACCTGGAGGCTGGTGAGTATCTAGTACAGCGCATCAGCATTGCCATACAGTGTGGCGATACAGCCAGCGTATTGGTCTAGGATGGTACTGATTTGGATCAGTGGAGCTACATCTAGATCGTTTGCAACGATCTGTTCATCTTCTCAACTGTATTATATTTTGTTTTTAGTACATTATGTTAATACTTGTATTCATTGTTACTTTCTTTGTAAATAAAGAATTGATATTATGAAAGAATTAGTAATTTTTCAAAGCGAGGTAAAAAACTAATGACGCCTGAAAACCGACAAAAAGGACGAATCACTCTCCTTTTGTCCGAAACTCAGTCTGTCAAATACAACAAAAGAAGAGAAGTCACCATTAGGCCTAATGCCCACCAAAGCAGGACTAATGCTTAGGAATTCCTAGCACACATACACATTGTATCCTATCCTACTTTCTTCTTTTTTTTACTCTAATTTAATTGCATAGTAAATATTATGTTAATTCAATTCAATTCATTTAATAATTACAGATCAAAATAATACAATTTGTTAGTACCACACAGAAATAGAACCTTAAAAAACTAATGAATGAATGAATGAAAATGCTTTATTTGTACACCTTACAAACGAACAAAATAGGAAACAAATAATAACAACTATAGATATGTACAATGGGAGGTCTTATCGATAAAAACCGATATCTTCCAGATAACCTAACTAATGTTAGTTATTACCTAAAATATGAGACAAATAAAATTTATATATGGATTAATCGGTTCAGGCTTCAAACACATGTTGTTACCTACTGGGTCACTGAAGCCTGCCAGCATGGTATTGATCCAACCGATCAGCAATAACGGCCAGCATGGTATTGGTGCTGCCGTGGATGCGACTCATCAGCGTCGCGGTTCTGCGCATGATCGCGTGAAAGTCGCCGATTCGTGCGTCCGCGAACATGCCTGATGCGCTGCAGAACCGCGGCAGCCCCAACAGCAATATTCATGCAAAAGTTACGATATTTCAATGTTTTTATGTAGCTCAATCACGTTAGAATAAATATTGTTCATAGATTATTAGAGGGTTAATACTCAGGCTACTTTTTTATCCCGAAAAAATTATAGTCATACAGGAAACTAGGAATAACTATAATTTTGTTTTTAGAATAACATTAATAAGCTACATTTCACGTGAATGTGGACGTAGTGTGCAGGAATGTAATAAAATGATTGCTACGTAATTCGTGTCACATTACAGAGTGGATATACGCTGCAGTGGGTACCATCCTTAAAGGGAGTGTTTGAACGTTTATTGTCTAACGTTGACCGAATTTCTCTGTCTATTGTTTTCCGTAACAGAATTAATGACCGAAGCTAGTATTTGTTTTTGTGAACCCTGGGAAGTTAAATAAGATGAAAATATATCATTTCATTTTATGTAAAGCCAGGTGAATATGTACCACCGTTACTTTAAAGAGTAGTAGAACTCTTTGTGAAAGGCTCGCCCGGGGAAGTACTACCACCACACCGTTTTCACACACGTTGGTGTAGAAAAAAAAAGATATTGATGATGTAATGGCCTTAATAAGTGAATAACGTCAACAAACCTATAATCTATTATTAGATATCAATATACGACTCACGCAGTATAAACACAAGGCATCTTTAGAAATGTATTCACTCAACCCAACTCCCCAACATTCAGTACAAAGGACTATTTGTAATCGATATTGATGTATATTGATAGCGGACGGACGAAGGTCCGTTATGTAATCGCCATTTATTGCCTGTTTTGTGAAGAGCTCTCAAACTGTGGAAAAAAACATCTTGAGAATGTCGCGGTTGTTATATAGTTTCGCAATTATTGATATTTCCTGTGGAGTTAGGCCAACAACTGGGCTTGATCGATTGGAACTGGCACCTAGATTCACCTAGCCTTAATACGTTTCAAAGAGATTCTTGTGATTCAACTGAAGAAATACCTTTTGACTTTGTCAGCACTGAGAGGGTATATATGCTTAGGCAAGCCTACTTCAATTCAATAAGACCTCGTTGCGTTATCAACTCATCAGTACTATATAATATCAGTACTCGCATCTAAAATGGTCCAGGTAAACAGATTTTAACCGATTTTTTTTAAGTTAGTTTAATTTTTTTTTAAATAACTTTTACAATTTATTTATTTATTTATTCATTAATTGCGGACATGTACATGAATAAATAGCTTAGGTCTAGTTTTAGCATAAGTCAAGTACATGCACCCGGTTGGGCACTGCAATGTCATAAAAAAATTTTAAGGCACAATTAATAATCAGGAATAAGCAAATCTGTCGGAGGGTTAGTAAGCACTTACCTACACATAATTAATAATATCTGATCACGTCATGTCAAAGTTAAATAAAAGAACGAAAGATTAATAAAATATTAAACAAATCAATTCAATTATAGGTATAAGCAGATAGGTAAACAATTATTCGGATTTAAATTCGTCAATAGAATTTATACGTCCTAAATGCAGTTCTACAGGGTGCATGCATAACGAGGAGGTTTTTCCAGTGCTGAAAACAGGTACTACAGTGCTCCGTAATTAAGGGCATGACCTGACCTGACCTAACAATAGATGCAGAGACCTGTTTCTTCTAAAATGTCCCAAAGTTATGGACCAAGTGGGGTTCAACCCTCCCCTTTATACGGGGTCGCGCTAACCACCTGATCAGATCCAAATCGCACCCGGCGAGTAAATTATATAGGGATCGGTTAAAACAATATTTAATACGATCATAACTTTTGTAACAAAATAAAATTAGCGATAAGTTTGTTGCCTGTTCTTCAGGCTTGGTCGCGTGGATCTGCCACCTAGATTCACCTAGCTTTAAGACCCTTCAATCTTCGATCCTTGCGATCGAGTTGATTAAATACCTTTTAACTTTGATAGGTACTATTAAATCACTATTCAATTAAGGAGATAATATCTGTTTACTACTTAAGTCAGTTGTTCAAAATGAACAAGCAAGCTACATCATGAGTACTTTGCTGCTAAATCTGGTCAATAACTCTAGTCAAAACGTCGCAGCATTACAAATCGGTACTTTATCCTTTGTATCGGATCATCTCCAGCGGGAAAGCCATTCATCTTCATGGCTCATTTCACAGACACCGAGCACTCGGAGCGACTATCCTAGAAAGTTTAATATCGCTTCGATTGTAGCACTTTTAAGGATTTGATTTCAAAGGGGATTTAAGATTGTAAATACACTTGTAATGTTTGTATCGTAATAAAAAAAGGTGCCTAACACTGTTTTAATTAAGTTTATAAGTCAGTAAAGTTATTTAGAAGTCTCATGTTTTTATTTCGTACAAATGGTTCGGATTTTTTTACGTTAAGCAAAGTGTTTTTCAAAGAAGCCTTCAAATTAGAGGCAGACCTTATGCACAGATTATAGAATACTAGGGTACTCTTGTCTTTTACGTCCAAACGATATACATAATTTGTTTTTATTTCAGTGTTAACGTTATGTGCATCACTCTTTTTCTTAAAGCTATCTATGTATTTATGAGTGTATAATAGATTTTCATAAATATACTATGAAATGACTGTGAGAATATTAATTTCTTTAAATCGCTCCCTTAATGAGTCACGTGGTTTCATTTTATAAATGGCACGTATCGCCCGTTTTTCATAAATAAAGTTTATTCATAAGTTGTGTACAAAAAATAAACACTGAAATAAATCGTACACCGAATAACATTGAACTATACGTAACGTTTTAGCAGAGACAACGCGGAAGAAGAAAAAACATGAACTTTTATGAGAACTGGATCAATACTGCCTAAAATGACAACCCCCATTGCTTTCGCTTCATCGGGCTATCAGAAGATATCGTTAATCGACTATGAAATATCACAGTCATTATGGCGAAACTAGGTCAGTGGAGTTATCTATCACGAATGAATAAACTCCTTTTTTATGTTGATGAGCATTTCATGATAGCTATTTTTTATTTTATTAATCTGCCTAGAAAATCCTTTGCCAACTTAAAATTCATCAACGGACCGGTACCCCAAGTGAGTTATGTATTCCGATGAGCGCCTCATCGGGCGTGCTGAAGACACACGAGGCCCGACGATACGGAAAACAAAAAATGAAAAACAAAATAAAACGAGAAAGAAAGACGTTCGCAGGGAAGTAAAAAAACTACAAGGATGACTTTTAGGGTTGCTTAGGAAGTAACAGTATACGAACTTACTTTAAGCTTTACCTACTTCGTTTATTTCATATCCAGTCCTACTAGTAGTTCGATAATCTAACTGCTTGGACAGAAATATTCAAATTGTTAGACTGACTAATCGAACTTTTTGGAAACGCAGATTTTATTCCAAATAGAACGACAAGTGCAGTCCTTTACTTAGGTATCTGTCAAAATGCTCATAAAGGTGACTGTGAATTTTCACTGCAGCAACATCACCACAAAAACACTGTCACACAACTAATTGTTGCAACACATGTTTAACATTTTGTTAAACATGTGTTGTTATCAAACATATTGTTGACGAATCAAATATAATTAACCCTGTTTCATGCCTGCGAACATAAACACCAACAAAACAAGTTGGGCGATTTGTTTTATTGACATTTGCAAAACCCATGCATGTATTACTAGAGCTCTTTGTGAAGGGATCGTCCGGGGAAGTACTACCACAATGCCTTTTCAAGCAACGTTGCTTTGCTTCGGTTCGAAGAGTGGGTTGCCGGTGAAATTACAGGCACACATATGTATTCCAAAAGTAGAAGGACGCAAAGCAGTGCATCGTAGGGCACGTTCCTATCGTATGTGACTTACGAGGTACCACTTAAGTTGGTTGGTTGGTTGGTTGGTAGGTTACCACTTAATATTAGGTGGGCCATCTGCTGTACCTATAATAAATATCAATGTTTTTGGTGCAAATTTACAGTAGTAAAACTTAGAATAGATTGAGCAAAACTCTTTACTATTAGTGCTCATAATCGAATACTAATTCCAAAATTAGGTCGGGTAGGTATTTATAGATTTTACCGTATCTAATCACGTGTTATTCGATTGACGTCCGTTTTCTGAAAAGACAAAACCCTGAATAGTTAATTAACAGACTTGCATCAGATATCTTATCCAGATTAATGGGAGCTTTTGAGTGCCTCACTCCGCTCTGTATGCCTTTCATTACGGAGCAACACGCTGAGCCGCCAGAGGTCAGATAACGCTGGGCTGTGGGTAGTTTAAGATGAATGAGTGTGGTCAATCTAGGGTGGGATTTGGTTCGGGATCAAATAGTAGTGAAGTAATTTTGGATTGGAGAGTTAGTTTATTTCTATTCTTGGTCATGAGACAGAACCTTAGTAGATATTTTAGTGCGAAATATAAAAATGTATATTGAGCTATCAATAACTGCTCAAAATTTAAAATAAGCTTCCGATTAAAAAAAAAATGAATGAAAACATTAAAATCATTTGTCATTAATAAAACATACTACGATATAAATGAATATTTGCGATAATTAAATGAACGTATGATTTTTAATTATTAACGTATAACTTATTTTATTTTAAACTCAACATTCATATTATCTAGATTTAACTTCTTTTAGATTATTTTTTTTTAATTTAACATTCGACTTAATCACTCTTTGACCTAAATATTTTTAAATTAATAATAATTCCTTAATATAGGTATTAATTTTGACATATCTACATACCTATCCAATACCTGTCTATAAAAATATAGGTTCTTAACTGTCTATACCAAGTATACCTATGTTTATTAATTGAAAACCTCGGCCTGCCTCCTTGTTGCCGTAGCCTATGCAGGGTCCATTTGATACTTACTATTACCTAACAACTATGTATGTACCTAAACTAATCCATGTGTAAGCAATAAATGTATTGAGTATTGTTGTAATTGGTTTAAAATCTACCTGTCAGAATAAAAACATCGCCTAAATACCTAAATACTTTTATAATATAACGCTGAGTCGAGACTCTTTTGCTACTGCAGCAAACAAAAATCTAGTGACATACCCTCATATGTAGTGAATTCTTTTATTGATTTTTTTACTAACTTTGTTTTATGGAATCAGATAGCTGATAATACGTTGCACTTTTATTATTCATACATGATGATAATAATATTTATATTATAACACCCAGACAAAGAACAAACATCTAAGTATGTTCATCACTCAAATGTTTGTTCTCGGTGAGGATCGAACCCACGGCCTGAAGCGCAGAATGCAGAGCTACTACCAACAGAGCAGTGGGATGTCAATGACAATATTAATGCCAGTACAGCGCTGTGTTTCAGTGCTATTTAAATTACGTACCGCAGTAGGTAACCGCTTATAAGTTATTGTTGTCACGTAAGTGTTCTATATAAAAGTATAGGTACTTCATTTTTCCATTATTATTCTCAGGTGTTTTTGTCGAGTGCTCAAGGCCTTGGCCAAAAATGATTTCGTACGGTCTATTATTATAAACCATTCAAATATGAGCCTTTTGTGTAATTCAGTGAGCAAACAAATGGCAGAAAATCCATAAAGTTATTTTCCGATTGAATAAATTAAAATGTCCGTTTGTTCTCAGTTCTATCGTTCTATTGAATGAAAAAAAAACTTGTGTGGCTTTAAAACTCACTCTTGCACGTGGGATGGGATGTTTTTCATCCCACTAGTTCTGTGATTTATTTTTCAGACTTTGACCCGCCGGCGACTACGTAAAATTGCCTGTGAACTCGACCATTTAACGTGGCTCTACTGTTATCCAAAAGCGATGGCCCAAAAAAACCCAGTCCCGGCGCAAAAAAAAATATTCTTAATTTTTTGAGGATATTTAAAAATTATATTTTAAATTATCACTATCTCTCTACCGGGTGGCAAACATTTTGTCTTTGCTCAAAAAGTTTTGTAGGCGTTCTTATTAAAATCTCATTAATTCTCGACTAAAATATTTTTATCCTTTTATTCTATATTTTTTTACAAACAAGCTTATTGCATACAATAATATATGCAAGCTAATAATAAGCATAAATAAATAATAAGGTTATCAAAATATGTTCAAAATATGTACACACTATTATCGTTCCTGCATACACGGCCAACGGAATTTGGGAAGCTGCGCACATGTTATGAGCGTCATTTACTTTATAGGTTGGGCTAGACATAATGAAAGAGAACTTGATCACCCGGCTGAAGGCTTAGATTATGCATTAATAGATTTGGAAAATAATTAATGTTAATCTTTATAAATGTATATTCAGATGCAATTGAACAAATAAATATTTTTTTTCTATGTTTGTGTTTATTTATACCCCTACCGTCTCTGGTTTTGTGATAATCTTGAATGTGATTGCGATTACTCAATAATTACAAATAATAATAAGTATTTTAGTCGATTAATAAGATTTTAATAAGAACCCCTACAAAACTTTTTGAGCAAAAACAAAGTGTTTGCCACTCGATAGAGAGATAGTGATAATTTAAAATATTATTTTTAAATATCCTCAAAAAATTGAGAAACATTTTGTTTGCGCCGGGACTGGGTTTTTTTTGTATGGGATTTGGGCCATCTCCTTTAAAGAAAAATAAACAACAGCAAATATGAGAGCAAATGTCAAATTCGACAGAAAATTACAGATTTGTTAGAACATGATTTCCGTTGCCGAAATAGAATACTATAAGCAAATTTATGGAAGGCGCTTGTAGATATGCATTCCAGTCAGTAGTATAACTAGAATGAAGGCAAATTATAAAAGAAAATGTTTACATGTTGTCCCAATAAATAAATATTCTATTCTATTCTATTCTATTCCAAAAAGCCTAGTAAATTAACAAAAACAATAATTACCTACGAAATATAGGCCATGGGTTGGTAGGTAGGTACTCAGCTTTTGCTATAGAAGCAAAGCCCCTGTAACGCTGGTTTTCAGTAGCACCAAGTAAGTTGGTCATAATCTCAAGAGGAGATGGTAACGAAAGCCTCCATCATGGACCAGCGAAAGCACTTAGATAACAGTACTGCTATTGGGCCTATCGGTCACCCACCCAAACGATGGTACTTAATTATGGCACTGTGATATTTTAGGGCTAATTAATCATTACAAAAAACTTACCGTTTTGTCCAAGAGCCAGCTAGCAGGAAAGATCAGCGGCACATACGTGACCATATACACCATGGACGTCCAAGACACCAGGGTGCTGTCCACGCCATAATAGGCCACCACTATATCGTTGATGATGGTATACTGAGTCCACTGCATGGAGTTCGAAGCGGAGTACACCACGAAAAGGGCTAGTATAACCCATCTTCGCCTAGTCACCACGTAGTTCACTTTGTGCGAGCCGACAGTCAGGCTATCGTCCATGACACTGCCACTGATGGAGTCCCTCGAGCTGCCTGCTGATTTCAGGTTGGGCTCGGATGGAAACAGGTCGTAGTTTGTTTCTAAAGTCATTTTTACGAAATCACTTGTCTTTGTCTCTTGAAGTTATGTCGTGGTTTAAAACCGTTTCACTGTTTTGGCCGAACACTTTAACTTACATAGGGTTTTGGTCGATCACTGATTTCACGTCTTTTTGGCCGAACACTGAACCTCATGTAGGCTTAGGCCAATAACCTGAAGTTTCAAATAAGGTCTTGGCCGTTCGCTAAAGTTTCACGTAAGTTTTTGACGAACCACTGAAGTTTCACATCAAGTTTCGGCCAATCAATGAAGTTTTACATATAAGTTTATATTTAGATTTTAGAAATTTTAAGACACGTGTGGTAATCACTATTTATATCACAGTTATGATCAGCAACACTGGCAATTTAATTCTCTTACGAGTAGATTATTGTGCGATATGTAGTATCAGTCTTGAAACACCGAAAGCATTTTATCAGCAGATCATCGTACGATGAAGCTATTGACGATTATCAGCAATTTATTTGGGATTACTATGTCTATAGTCTTGTATTAGGTAGATAAAAATTGCGTTCGATAGGCACTCGGCTAGAAATAATCTGAAATAGTCGAGATAAAACGGTTTCGTTCTTAGAACCTTCTTTTATTCTTAGTTTTGTAGGAAATTGGCTTCTATCTTTGCAATTTTACTTACAAACAATAGCTGACAATAGCAAACTCTACTGTGTATCCATATTATACAATAATACAACATAAAAGGTATAAAACATACGCCGGAAATAATGTTTTCACAAAAAAGTCACACCAAAATAATGATTTTATGAAACACAAATGAAGGTTCTATGACTTCTAAGTATATGCTACACTGTCACGAGTTCACGATAAAAAACTAATTACCTACTCTAAATAACTGGCTTTGTCCACCTTACACATGACTATCAACATACCTAAGCGACTGGACAGTTTTTGCAAAGTTGCTATCTCATGGCCACGGAGTTAGGATTTGCTTTTTGCTGAGCTAGAAAAAGTCGAGTTCAAAATACCGTACCTCTATAGAAATTCAAAATACTGACTGATAGGTGAGTGAATGTTACTGTCTCTTTCCCACTTGAATAAATAGGTATCATTACTTTCTAAGATTTGACGAACGGTTTCATTGTAAAAAAACAGCCAAGTGCGAGTCGGACTCGCGCACGTAGGTTTCCGATCTATAAAACGGCCCATAAATATTTATTTTATATTGTTTTTTAGTATTTTTCATTATAGCGGCAACAGGAATACATCATCTGTGATTCTATATCTGAACTGTCTAACTATCACGGTTCATGAGATACTATCACGGTTCATGAGACAGACGGACAGACAGACAGACACACGGACGCAGGGCCGGATTTAGAGGTGCAGAGGCCCCGGGGCAACAAAGGAGTGGAGGCCCCCTCGCCCCAAATTATTTTCCAAATAAAGTGAACAATTTTTTTCAGTCGAGATTTTCAATAAATAATTCTGTGCCTCCTGTGAAAGATGATTTAACTTGAGTTGTACCCTTTTTGGGCTTTTTACATAGAAATTATAAGAAAAAAAATACTATTTTTTTGGTCTAACTCACGTTATTCTATCTGCTATAGTTTCGGAGATAATTTGGTGCTAAGTGATAAAACTGACAGGATTTTGGCAAATATGTCGTGAATTTAGATATATATCAAGTTGTAACCCCTTTAGGTAATTGCTCCGGACATTTTTTTCGTGTCTCGTGGTTTAAGAGCGATTATATTAATTTTCACGTTTTATTTTGCAGTATAATTATTGTGAATATTAATATATTTAGAGTTATATCACTTTGAACCGATTTTTATCAAGGGTTATATTATGTTTTCAAATGTTTATATTAGGGTACAACTGAACGAAAAAGTCGAATCTTTAGAGTAGTATTTCTATGATTTGTTTGAGCAGCATTGTGTTTTGAACATTATTCTTAAGAGTTATTCGATTTTTTTACATTTCAGTTTACACTAAGACAACTTATAGGTGCAACATGATTTAACTGTACTTGTATCCTATAACACGTAATTTTAACACATATTAGAAATGAAAAAAGGTACTACTGTTAGGATTTTCATAAATTACTTCGAAACTATGTTATTTACCACAAAAATTGAAATACACAATGAAAGTATATGTTTTTATCTACAGGTACTTAAATGTAACCTAACCCACTTAGTACACGAAGTAGAATTTTTTAAATCTTCTTTTTGCTGTCCTGTAAAGTTATGATTTTTCAGTTGTAACACTGGTCACAGGAGGCACAGAATTTATTGTGAAACCAAGTAGATTCTCTTTTACAAAAAGAGTGCACATGCTCGAGCTGTTTACGAGCAGTGCACATGGTCCATGTGCACTGCAAGATAACGATGAAAATACTCACGTCTTAACGTCTGTGGTCTGTCCGTAAAAATTCGAAATGATTTACATTTGTTGCACAATGTTCGCAAGTTCGAAGCTTCTCAGACGCACGAGAATGTATCAGATTCTGGGATTCCCTGCTACAAGCACGCCACTCAGCGGACACTTGTCAACGCTGCGACGGGTCGTACACTCGTACAGACAAAAAACGGGGGAAACAGATACCGTCGTTGCCGTCGTATCTCTAAGAAAAAAAAATTGTCGAGACACGGAATCGAATACCCAACCTCCGAGGTTGCGGGCAAGTACCACCCCACTCAGCCATTAAATGATTGGGGTACTCCTCCAAGATGGGTAGTGAATTGGAAGTGCTTATCAGGGCCAGTTGAGATTTTGATATTTCATTGATTGCCTGATTGGAGTGAACAAATATAGATCAATGATTTCTGTTATTTAAGATTAATATAATCAAATAATCATGTATGTACAAAGTACTGTAGGCTGTAGGTAAAGGTAAAATAGCAAAAAAAAATATCAAAGGAAAAGAAGATGTTTACTAGTTGGAATTTGAAAGATTTTTTTTCCGAAGCTTCTGTTGTGGGGGCCCCCCGTTTGTGGAGGCCCCGGGGCCATCGCCCCGTTTGCCCTCCCCTAAATCCGGCCCTGCACGGACGGACAGCGGTGTCTTAGTAATAGGGTCCCGTTTTACCCTTTGGGCACCGGAACCCTAAAAAACATGCAATGCGCGTCACGCGTTGTATACCTATGTAGATATTCTTAAAGCAAAAAGATCTCTTTAGATGCGCAAATACCTACGAGTACAATCTGCAGAGACATTAAGAGACAAAACAATGAACACTCCAATAATCATTACTTTGCGTCAAACGATAAATTGAGCCGTGCATAAACCCTTCAGTTACCTACTGCCAAGGGATCTCTTCTAACCGGTTAGTGTGCACACTAACAGGTACGTTTACTTAGCTAATTGGACGGTAATTTGTTACTGAATTCATTCCGAGTCATCTTTTATGGAACTTGTGTTTATTCTACACACAACGCCGGTTTATTGTAAATAAGTTATTTTTTTCTCGTATTTTTATTCCATTGGTTACATTTTTTTTAATATTTCTGTTATGTTTGATGTATTTCTCTAATTTTGTAGTATTTTATTACAAACTAAGAATGCAATATTATTATATTATCTAGATTTAACGCATTGGACTATCTGTAATGTTATTTCTTATGTGAATAAATAATTTGTAATTTGAATTGTATTAGGTTTCTCACGTTATTAACAACAGAATTTAAAAAAAATGGATATATTTGACCTTGTACATTCAGCTTATTATTCAGAGTTACACCTGTTTTAACCGACTTCAAAAAGGAGGACGTTCTCAATTCGGGTTTGGTTTTTTTTGTATATTTGTTACGGGATTACTCCGTCAATTCGGAACTGATTTTGTTTGTTTTTTTTGGTAGGTTATATTTCAGAGGTACCTAACCGACCATATAAATTTTACCGAAATTTACAAAATGCTTTTTGTACTGACCACGAAGAGATTAATAGATCGGTAAAATCGTCCATAAATGCAATACGAATCCTCTGTCATTTAAGGTATCTAAGATGACTTTCAGGTCACTTTTCACGCCGCCCTTTCAGGAAGTTCCTGAGACGTAGTTAATGACGCGTCACTAATCCTACAATCTTTCCGTCCTATTTAGCGAATTCAACTCCTGAATATTCCTTGTCCATTTCATTCTATTCGCCAGAGATTTCGTTTCAAGGTCAACAACTTCTAAAGTGTACCTAATGGGACTATCAGCAAGGTCAGGAGGTATGATTGGTTTGTTCGTGAATCTAAGGATGGCGTGATACGTTCATGACATGAGCATACCTGAAAATTATATCTGTGTTAGTTATAGAAGTTTTTACCAAGTAGGTGTATTACTTTGTATCGGGCAGTCAAATAGTGGAACTCGAACGCCTGTTTTACGAATATCTAAGTAACTTCTGATAATTTAAATATGCTTTAAAAAGAATGAATTCCGTACGAGGTATCGTACAAGTTATGAAAAACTTTATGACTTTTGAAGTCTAAAAATTTTAGGTATTGTACGAGCTTAAAGCACAAGATATTTTGCAATCGATTTGGTTGCATCAATGAACGGGTTAATTTATTTAAATATTAATAATAATATTATAAAAAAATATAGGTATACCTACTTAGTTACACTTTAATATAAAATTAACATTACATTACTATGTAAAGCATTTTCTATTAGGTATTATTTTATTTAGATTTCCAGATTTTAATTTTAATTGGAACATGCTTCCTTCCTATTGAAACAACGAAAGAAGTTTACAGCCGTATTCTTCCTTTAGATTGTGAGAAAGAGACAGGAACCAAACACAAACCGAGCTCCTTGCAAAATTAATTAAGCGTCACTTTTACCTCCAATATTAGCGTAAAAATCTATATTTCCACTATAAATCTATAAACACCATCACGATGCACACAACACGGAATAAACACCGAATGTTTCTCAAGTCATTCATCCATAATGATGTTCAATTGGTTACCAATGGTTCGATAAATGTACACCAATGGGAAGAAGGAATCACATACACTTTAGAATCACACAATTTAAACAGTCTTTGTTCGTATTTTGTAAAATTGGTCCGCAATTCAATGTTAGGTTATGTTATGACTGAAGGGTGACGTGTGGCGGTTAGTCAGCGCGCATGCGTGAAAACGACCCTATTTTTGAGGGTAGGTACTTGAGTATGATGCAATAAGGTCGTAAGCAGAACATGTTTTTATTCTGTGGGTAGGATGCTAGTCCTATTACAATATTATTTTGTGTATTCATCAAAAGTATAATCTAATTGCCGTTAGTGTATTTATTTATGCCAAATACATAATGTAATCGTAAATCGTATCTAACAAATGAAAAATCTAAGAGCTGATTTCACCATGCTCTGTTAGATTAACAAAGAAATAAAGGGCCGTTAAATATGTCAAAATGTACGCATTTGACATTTAAGGCTAGATTTAACGGTCTGTTAATCCTTGATTAGCAACTAACAGAGCATGGTGAAATCAGCTCTTAATGTCCTATAAGTAATTTAACTTTACCTTTTGTTACATAAGAAATCAATGCTATTATGTAATAATTTGTAAAATCAAGCAGGCCATACCTACCTAGGTAGGTACACATATATTTTTTTCGTGCGCCTGCGACTTTAGGATTAGAAGGATCACTCACTACCACGCACTAGTCTAATTAAGTTAAAATTATGTTTTATTAATGTATGATTAAAATTATGTTATTTGTATCTCTTCTAAACATACCTAACCTACCTAGTAGGCAGGTAGATATTTATGTAGGTGGTAGGTACATAAAGCATAGGTTAGGTACCTACATCACTTGATTGCTATTGTCCATTAGTTCAAAATGAAGTACCTACCTACCATTGATTATGGGGCAATACCTAGATAGTGCTTCTGCTCAAGCAAATGAAGAATAAATAACAGGTTTCAACTTGATTAACGTTTATTACCCAGAGCTCTAAAATTAGATGCCTTAGGTAATAAAAAAATGTTCTATCCAACGCCTTCAGACTATCAAACTTTCAACCGTCGGATTCATGTTTTTATTTTAGTATAAGTTTGTCGCCTTATGACAAAGACTTAGCAAAACGACTATATGCGTTGAGATTATTGGTTTTAACGGAATCAATTTAAATGTTATGTTTGTTTAATGGATCCACAATATAAAATCCACAATATTTACGATCACAAGGCGAATTTGATCCTAATATGCCACTAGTGCTCAACTTACTACCTTTGGAAGTGATAAATCATCGATGTCGATAGATTTTCCAAACGCCTCAACTAACACATTTTAGCCTGTGGTCAGCTCTAAAAAAAAACTTCTTAAAAACAGGAATAGCAAAGCCTGACAAAATAAATCATAATATAAAATAAATAATGGTTTTTTTCAAGGCATGGTAAAAACGTACAGTTACTTGTTACTTACTACTCGTTACTTGGTACTAATTGGATGAAGTCATAATAGATACTATAATTTTCTATTATAAATTTAAATAGACGTTCATTTACATTTAAAACAAAAATTAATTACTTTCAGGGCTTCAGTTTTATCACAGAGCTGCGAGTGAAATTGAATATCTAAAAAGTAAAATGGCTGACTGGAAAAGCTTTGAACCGCATTGGAGGTTCAATTTATAAAAGTGCAAAGTGTTTCACTTCCGATGTCATTTGAAATTCCGCGCAGTAAATCATGCTTCAATTTAATCTCGATTTGAAGCTCCGCCACTTCGGTGTTCGCCACTTGTAGGGATGGCTACATCATAGTTAATCGATGTCGATAGATTTTCCTCACGCCCCTATACGGCTTGCAGACCAAGAGCTAAGCTAAGTTAGTTTAGCTTATCTAGTGTAGCTTAGCTAGTTTAGCTAAGTTAGTTTAGCTTAGCTAGTTTAGCTAAGTTAGTTTAGCTAAGCTAGTTTAGCTAAGATAGTTTAGCTTAGCTAGTTAAGCTAAGTTAGTTTAGCTTAGCTAGTTTAGCTAAGTTAGTTTAGCTTAGCTCGGATAGCTTAGCTCGACGCAGCTTTTCTTAGTCACATAGCTTAGTTTGCAATTTTTCATAGTTTGCAGTCCGTACACAAGTAGGAAAACCTGTGTCAGCTATTTGCATAGCTAAACTTAGCTAAGCTAAACTACCTTAGCATTTGGTCTGCAACGGCATAACTAACCTAATTTCGATAGGAGGTCAGAGCAAAAAAAATTACCGTCTATTCTTAAAAACAGAAAAAGCAAGACTGTCAAAATAAGTTAGTTTAAGATAATGTAACAACAGAACCGATATCACTATTGCATAAGTCACGATAATAATACTGGTAGAATTTATTATGTTGTTAACTTGTTATATGTGCCATGTTAGTATGTAAGTACCTATGTTAAAAATATTGTAATAATGATGTGAACTATGTTATCGTTTTGGCTATAAAGCTGTTAAGATATGTGGTAAATAATAAAAAAATAATTAAATAAAGATCCTGGGTTTTCACGAAGCTTGATAACAGAGGATTTTTTTCGGATTTGAATGTGAACGGTTTTTCCTGGAAATATTGACGAGACCTATGTTCCGCAGTGAACTTCTTCCAGACATAATGATATCACCATTTTAAAATAGTTTCCGTTTCGATGTTTTTCAGTCTTGTCTTGTCAAGTCTTGAAGTTATTAAAAACAAAATTTTCGTTGGGTTTTTTTTTCCGATTAGAAGTACCTATCTAATATTTTGAGATCGATAGTCGACATAGTGCCGCAGATTGTAGTATCGATAAAAGTTAGGTATGTACAACTCTAAAGTGACCCATTTCTCGTGCGGTTAGAACATGCATTCGATGAAAAATAAAGCTTTCCCATTTGTTATCATCGCTATAAACGGTAAAAGTAATAAGAAATGTAATTGATAGAAAATGCCATTGCGCATGCTCGGTCCTCGGTCGATGTGGTAGTGTGGTTATGCTCAAGAGTTCCGACTCCTCATCCTAATGTTGATGTTATAATAGCTTAGGTCTGTAATTTTCAGGCGCGGTAGACATCCTCAGAAAAGAGTAGTCAAAGGCGAAAAAAAAAAAAAAAGTAGTCGAAACCTATTTAGTATGGAGTTCCTAAATTCGGAGGAGAACGTTAATGTTCGCGACACAGTTTCTGAAACTTGCTCATAAACAAGCTTATTTTGATTTTTGAAGGCGTAAAGTTAGATCCTAAAACCGCTGTTGTAATAATGTCGATAAATTGATTGTTTATGTTTTATTCTGTTTTTTTACAAATTTGGTTTGAGGATGATACACTTTTACGATGTTTTTACTAGTTTATTGAATAAATACCTACTCTTTGACTTTACTTAAATTTTGCGGTGGTTAGTCAAAGCCAAAAGATTTATTAATTTATTTATTTTAAGAGCTTTGTCGCTAAGCGACAACACTGCCCTATAAAAAATTCAAAAAAAAATCAAAAGATATTTATTCACTTGAATCTCCGCACTCCTCTACTTTGTTTATGAAACTAACATAAAACGGACATTGCCAAAGTTGTGACATCAAGCCACAAAAGCCTTATACCAAGAAGTTAAGTCAAGTTGAATCACAAGGATCACTTTGATTTAAGTGGTTAGGCAGACCAAGCTACGGCATCACAAGCAACGGATGCGTCATGAATCTTGTTGTTTGGGACGGATGCCGACGGGAAGCTCGTGTCAGCGGAAACTACGAGATACTCTCCCCGGTGTCCATCCGGAATGGATCTACCTCACAGATTTTAATATAATATCGGGGAAGTTTTGGTCACAGCTTGTAGATTAACTATAACACGCATACCAATTATATAAGCGTCTAGCATAACAAGAGTAGAGCTCTTTGTGTGTGGCTCGTCCGGGAAAGTACTACCACCATGCCTTTTTCTGCCACCAAGCACGTTGTTTCGGTTTGAAGAGTGAAGTTGTCGGTGAAATTACAAGCACATGCGGCTTAACATCTGTATGCCTGAAGTCGATGGACGTAGGGCAGGTTCCTATCATGCGTGACTTGCGAGGCAATGCCTTGTATAGATGATGGTTACCACTTAACATCAGTTGTATAAAAACTTTCTTACAACACACTGATCTACATGTACGTATAGTTTGATATTATTGTTGTGGGGAATATAGACACATATATTTAAATCGAGTAAAGATTATGAATTATATAAATACTCCTTCATAAGATTATCTAGCAGCAACGCAATTTCCTGTATAATCTGCAAATTGATATCCCCGTCAGTAGAGTGCCATGTGCACCACACCGCGACGGCTGAGTAAAGATTTACTTCATGACTATTTATACCGACGTTATTATGCAGCAATACTAGCTACAGCTACTTATACCTCTATACCTACCAGCCATTAACTTTTCGGTTATTTACCAATTAACCACACAGTTTATTTTCAAATAAAGTTGCTTTTGTAATAATGCTTGACATTTTTAACGACTTCATAAAAGGAGGAAGTTCTCAATTCGACTATTAATGCATATTTGTTAAGGTGGGTTTAGACCAAACGAATTTATTTTATGTTGGTAGGTAAGAGGTGGTCCCATGATAATTTTACTAGTAGTTCGCCCCGAACTGAGATCTTGTGATGCGACCTGACTAACGCACCAAAGCTTTTAGTAGGTGGTAGTCAGAGGCAAGTCCAAACAATATGTTTGGACTGACTACCGCCTACTAGCTTGATATGGTAACCAAGTTTCAACTCTATTGGCCTATTTATTGAAGATTCCGTTGAACAGACCTTGGCTCCATCATCAGACCTGGTCGTTGTCACCATTTTATGAGAACTAAGTACTTACCTCCTTAATTTATTTCAAGAAAAAAAAATTAGAAAAAGCAAAGGAACTGGCCGACCGGTAGAAAAACCTTGATGTCAAGGAAACTCTTAAATATGGGAGCTCTTGGATGGCTGGTTAACTTAATTTTACTTTTTGTTGTATCTCAAAAGCCGAGCGTCTCAGAAAGAAAATAATAATTGTTTTGGAATGTCCAAACAAAGCCCTTTCATATGACATAAAACTGGATTTTTTTTATTTTTGCCCCCTTGAAAACCCCATATCTCAAAAACCCTTCATCCGATTTTACTCATATACTTACTAGTAAATTTCTCAAGTACAAGCTATTGACTTATCAAATTTCATGCACATCGGAAAAACGGTTAGAAAGTTATGGCCAGACAAACATACATACATATATACATACATAAAATGCTTAATCGCCCAAGTTGATTGTAAGATCTTCGTTCGCTTCGCTCACTCGATCAATAATTTTTTTTTTAAATAATCAACAACCAAAAATGTTACACAAAATTTTGCAAAAGTTTTGTGTAATAAAAATAAAAAATTATTTAAAATTACTTAAAAAATTTCGCACGTCAAACTTTTTTATACCACCATTTATGTAAAAAAATGCATTAGCATTAAGTCTATCTATTAATATGTAATTATATGTACTGACGCAGTTTTCCTTGCAAAAACTAACTTAACTTTAACGTGGTTTAACTAGTTTTCGTACGTAAATAAAACTTTTAGGTAAGGAAACTTGTTAAGATCAAAATAAAAAAGTTATTTCCAAAACTTGATTGTTTTTGAAATAACTGAAGAATTTAAATAACCTTCGTTATTTAAATTCTTCAAAACTGTAAATGCGAGCCAGAAGTTGTTTAAGGGTTGTCAGCCTCTTATGTATATAAGTAGTTTCTGATTTAGATAGCGGTAGCTTTGCATTTTTTTAAATACAACCAGCTTATGGCACAAGCAGATGGCCCTCCAGATGTTAAGTGGTAACCATCCCCTTTAACAATTCATTACCTCGTAATTCACGTACGATAGGAACGTGCCCTACGATGCACTGCCCTGCGTCCATCAACGTGAGGCATACAGATGTTAAGCCTCATGTGCCTTTAATTACACCGGCAACCACACTCTTCAAAGCGAAACACAGCGTTGCTGCTTGGCGGCAGAAAAAGGCGTGGTGTTAGTACTTCCCTGGACGAACCCTTCACAAAGAGCTCTACTACTCTTAAAGTACTCTTGCAGGTACAGATCAAGCTAACTAGCCTTAACTTTGACATTTTTAATTTTAATACTTGACATTATCACAATTTGACCTTAATATTTTCAATTTCTCATTTTAAATTAATAAACAAAATTTGACATAAATACCCAATACCTACATGACTATATATATATTTTTTATATGCCTACAACGATTAAATAGACCTACCTAAATAACTTAAACGGTATTTATTAAGCAAGACTATACCTATGAACCTACTAGTACCTAAATTTAAAACCTCGGCCTGCCTCCATGTTGCCATACCCTATGCAGGGTCCATGTGATACTTACTAACACCCAACAACTATGTTTGTACCTAACCAAACCATGTGTAAGCAATAAATATATTGAGTATTGAGTATTGAGTATTGAGTATTGAGCTACACAAAGCCAAAGAAAAATGACCCTTACTACAAGTACATAAAACCGAGTAGACTGATATATGTATAGCCTGATGCGTATTCGTCTGTACATTAATTTTCGCAAGCTGTCTTTTATATCATTATTTAAATAATCCCTAGTAGTCACAAAACCTGGTGACCCCACCGTTCAGTTGGTGGGAGGCTTGAGATAACAGCCTTCTTCACAAATCGTCTCATGCGCACCAACTATGCGCGCGCGTCGCATCTTTTCCCGGCCCGAAAGACATTCTACACCTTATCAGTGACCGAGTAAGGATTATAATCGTGTGTTGCAGTGAATTTAAGTTTTCAAATAATATTGGAAAGGTTTATAGTGAGTGATTGTAGTGAATATGATTTTTCTATAACATTATTACCTTTTAGTTGAAATGTACGTACTGTGTTTGTTTGAGTGAAGATCTTCTCATTGCATTTTTATTGGTTTGTAAGAAGCCGTAAAGAAGGCTACATTCGCCTATTTTGTTAAATTGAGAGCTAAATTGTATTGTTTTTAAAAGCATTGGATATCCAGCCAGATAAGTACGAGTATTTAATCAAAATCTAAATTAAAACGGTCTTTATTCAGTACAATCACAACGATCACTTTAAAACGTATATACATATATACTGGGTGATGAACCTATAGCCAGTTCCTCGAGCCCAAAGCCTAGAAGAACAGGCAAGAAACTTACGGCTTGGTTCTTAGCTTTTTTTTATATTCAGTATTCAGATAATTATAATTGAAATTGTAAAAATAACTGGAAGTCTTTAGGGGAGGCCTTTGTCCAGCAGTGGGACGACATAGAGTCTATGTAGAGATCTATGTCGACATAGAGCAGGGAATTTTACTATTTTACTAAAAAATAGTAAAATTCCCTGCTGCGTCTCTCTATCATTTATCTTTACCTAAAGGACTGCATTATAAAATAAGCAAAAACATATACATATATGAAAAGTAATTAAGTAAAAGAACATGAAGATACGGTTTCTATCATAGTTAAAAAAAGTAGGCGTGGTGCGATTAAGTATAGGTACAGAGGGTTTATTAAGTAGGCGATATGCAACGTATTGTGTGAAAATTAGTAAAAGTAAGGCTAAGCTCTATAGTAGGCATCTTGCAACGAAATCGTTTTTACAAACAAATACTTTTTTATATTTTTAAAGTTTTATTTTTAGCTGCCTACGTTATTTTCTAAATGTAACTTTGATCAAAAACATATTGCAACAATTGAAGGAATTACTTAACAACTTCTTGCTTAAGTGAAAGAAATGTTTATCCTTCAATAAGAATATTTTAAACCATGACATAAGGCGTGCAAATTTGTATTTTATGTTTTACAAGCTGGTGTCAGCGACTTCGTCTGCGCAGGATTAGTCACAAACTATCTTTATAAATTGTAGCCTATAAGTGTTATTCTGATGTATATACATCAGAATAACACTCATAGGCTACATTATATACATAGCTATATTATTGAAAAGTTTCATTAAAATCCATTCAGTAGTTTTTACGTGAAAGAGTAACAAACATCTATCCATCCATACTTACAAACTTTCGCGTTTATAATATTAGTCGGACATAATTTATAGTATTAGTAATTATACCTAATAAATTAAACCAACTTAATGGTTTAGTCGGTTTTATTTATTTTAATTACTTCTTTCAAGCAAATCATTCTCATCTAAGGGCAATCGAGTAAAAAATACTACAAGCGATAGATTAGCAAAAAATAAACACTTCCCTAAATCACAATAATTCCGTTTTACGTAATAAAACACTAAACCTGCCCAATTATTCTGCAATACTTACCGAACACATACGACTGAAGACAATTCTGCATTTCACTCAGCACATAAACGTTATGAAAGCACTCCTACGTTTAATTTGTGCAAAGAGCGGTGATGAGCAAGATGTAGTGTAGATCAAGAGTAAAGGTGGAACGAACGGAAAGTGCTGATGCTTCGCAATTTTTAACTGACTTCAAAAAAGGAGATTCTCATTTTGGACTATTTGTTTTTTAATCATTTATATGATGATTCTTTTATGTTTAGCAGGTTATACTTCAGAGGTCCCATATAAATTGTATCGAAATTGATTCAATGCTATTAAAAATCAGCAAAATCTACCATATACTTACCATAATATGCTTACCATCTACTTTTATGTAAAATAACCTGTGTTTACAAACGAATAAATGAATTATGAATTATGAAAATCTAAAAAAAAAATACACTGATGATGTTTTGGCTTGTCACTCGAACCTCTGCCAAAAATTTTATTTATGCTTTTAATGTTTTTTTTCGGAATTCGGTTTATTTTGCAAAAAAGAAAATTTTGCAATATCTGAATATTTTCCTACTAAAAAAATTGTTTTACATATTGGGTACTTATGCAAACTTATAATAGGATAACTTGGTTGAATTGAAATTATTTTTTTTCTGTTTTGGTGCAATAAACCAAAACAGAAAAAAAATAATATCAATCCAACTTTTTTTCATAAATATGTTTAGTGCTTTTATATCTTTCAAAATGTTGAAATGTGCGTGTGAGAAGTACTTTGACGGGTGTCAGCCCCTTAATCGATTTGTGAGGCCAGTCGAGATGTTTCTCCTACGATGTTGCTCTAAGTCTCAGACAAAATAAAAAGTAAAGACGGAGCTCTGTGAACATCAAAGTGAGGCCAGTTTTCTAAACATGTGTGCGAAGGCCGGTGTTGCCATGACAGTTCAAATTACCCCAAAATTACAAAAATAACATTAATAAATAATAACGTCTATCATGATATAATCTAACACAACTTAACTGATTAAGGGATCGGTTAGGTTGTGTTTGCCTTACCTAACGGACATACGAAATCTACGAGTAAAATTTTTTTTGACAGATTATAATCTCGCGAGATAGGTTACCTAATGGTTTTAAAAATTTTACGGATATGTAACCTATTTAAAGAAAAAATATCGTAAAAATCGGTTCACAAACGGGGAAGATATCGCGTTGCGCCGTGGGTCAAGATGACCGACAGACGAGCCATCAACGCGATGTTTGACAATTTCGTTCGGTGAGTATGAATTTCCGGTCTCAATTTCAATTTATTGTCTGTATTTCGTTCCGTATTGAACCTAGCTTCACAATGAGTGCAGCCAATGGGCGTTAAGGTAATTTGACCTCGTAGAAGTGAGCAACCAATGGGCTCGAAATCTAGTGTACCTACAACCGGGTGTTCGCCGGACACGCGGGGCCCACACCCAACTTAGCAAACACCCGTGTGCTCTAAGCACTCGACGGGTTTAAAATACACTGATAACCATCATATGAAAAGAGTAACCGTACGTTGCGTATCACATTACCAAATAATAGGGTAAACAAAAACACTTCATACTGGCAGCACTTGTGTTCCAAGCAATAACCTCAAACTTTTATTTTGATTTATTGAAAATTATTGATTTCCAAATTACTTACGTGTGAAATGTTATTCCATCCCGCTTTTTTATATTTTGAAGATTGATTCTTACACCCTTTCACAACACAATTCGGCATTTTCACTGGTAAATTTATAATGTCTCAAAACGTTGCTCCCCACGAGCCGCGATAGCTAGACTGACAAGGTAAGGCGTAGTTACGTAGTACGTATGTGCGTGTAATTGTGTATGTACACGGCGAGGCGTAGTTTGATCGGCCTCACTTTGCTGTTCACAGAGCTCCGTCTTTACTTTTTTATTTTGTCTGAGCTCTAAGTATACGTGAGCCGAGTTTAATTTGTGCAAACAATGTCGCCCACACTCATGGAGAGCACTTGTTTTACTGTTTGCTGAAACTTTCCACACTCTCGGTCAGCGCTAACTCAAATAACTATCTCATCCGGGCTTAGAGCGTAATCTTTGGCGATGTCTTATATTTTATATAACTTAGTAAATAATAAATTTAAGTTTATTTACTAAGAACATTACAATGAATACAAGTTAACAAAATGTACAAAATACATTTGAAACAGTTGAGCTATCTGCAGACCGTTGCAAACGATCTAGAGATAGCTCCAATAATAATAATAAATAATGTTGGACTTTCCACACAGCACTATCTAGCCACAAACTGAAGCTAAGCTTGTAATATGGGAACATGATAGATGTTATAATACCTTATCCTATTTGTAGGTAAATTGTTTCACTTCTGTATTGTGGTTAAATTTCGGAATGTGACAAATTATATTTTCAAATCAGTTTTGAGTTTCAGAAACAGTTTTTCCATAACATTATTAAAATCGATTTTATGAGTGGAATTTCGAAGTGAGACAAACTATATTGAAAATCAATACCTAATTAAATCGATTACGCTTGATTTTATGTGTAAAATACTATGCATAAGATATAAAATACTATGTGTGTATATACGTGATAATAGGTTTGTCGTGCGTCTCGCGTTATCATATCAACGCCTTGACGTTTGTTTGCACCGACTAGATACTTGCCTATAATCTTCAAAGGCAGGTACATAAAACTGTTGCGTAAAAAGACTGACTGGCATTATAAGCCCAACCTGAACCTTTTTACCAAGGTACATACGGAGGATTATAATTTATATCCGAGTCTATTTTTTCCAATGTTGGGCAAAAGTTTCTTTCAAAAACTTCCACTTATCTTTGACACTTTTTCAATGCAGGGCCTTCTTTCGTACGTGGCGTGGTTTTAAATCGAGTTTATATTTTGTAGTGTCCCTACAAAACTACTGAAATCAAAGCAGAGAATTGGCATTGAAACACTAACCCTGATTCTATAAATTATCATTAGGAGACACCGACAGATGTCTATATTGATACCAAACTCCTCAGTAAATACCTTTAATTGCGTTAACGTACCCCAGTCAACCAAAGTCAATGTGATATTATAGTCACAACGAGGCATGAGCAAGTCCATGCAACGAGCAGAGTGGCTACTCTGACACTATTCCACTCCCCATTTCGATTAACAGAAAACCTATAATAATAGTCAATAATTACTTTATTCGTAATTATTAAAAAAATATATCAGGATAGGCAGGTAACGAGAACAACGTAATAATAATAATCTATTATGTAGGTCCCTACACTACGTTAGGCGGAGATTTCTATCAAAATTCGTTTTTTTTTATACAACTAGCTGATGGAACAAGCAGATGGCCCACCTGATGTTAAGTGGTAACCATCACCTATAACAAAGCACTGCCTCGTAAGTCACGCACAATGGGAACGTGCCCTACGACGCACTGCCCTGCGTCATATGCCTGTAATTAATTTTGAATTGAGTGTTAAGGGTAAATTGATTATTTGATGAATATCACAATTTGATATTAAAAACCACAGGCTCACACAGAGATAGATCTAGGTAAACATATGAGCCTCACCTGCATTTGGTTACAAAAGGTGGCCTTGCAGAGTTACAAGCTAGGTATTTATTTAGCAAGACAATGTTCCGACACTGCTTGCTTATTAGCCCAAACAATTTTATTCTTATGAGAGATCACGTTCGTTTATTTATTTTGGTGTTATTTTTAGTCTTCTTTTTTTCTTGTCGTAGGCAAAATTAATGTAAATTGGCCTTGACTGGCTTTCTTTCTTGAGAGCTCAGTTGGTAGTCTGCCTATAGGTTTTGGGTTCGATTAGCACCAATGCCAAACATTTGTGTGATGAACATAGATGTCTGTTGTGTTTAAATTATACCTACTCGTAAGTTACTTTAAGTACATACATACATAAAATCACGCCTGTTTCCCATGGGGGTAGGCAGATACCACGGATTTCCACTTGCTGCGGTCCTCACATACCCCTTTCGCTTCATTCCCTCTCATAACATTCTTCATATATTCTCTTCAGTTTAGGGTACTCTTGACCTGGCCCTTCTCTAGAACTTGAACTTGATCGAGATACGTTCGATACCTTAGTTACTTTAAAAGTATTAAGTATTTAGGTATTCTATCAGCTATCTGAGTTCCATCTAATGCTGCATAGATTAGGCCTAGATAGGGCAGTGTACGTGAAATATCTGTATGGAGATACTGTAAATCGTTCTTCATGGAAACTATTGAACTTAGTAATAATAATAAAATAAATAAATATTGGTGGTCTTTCACACAACACTATCTAGCCCCAAACTAAGCCAAAGCTTGTCATATGGGATATTTAAGTATTATATCAGCTATCTGGTAGCTGATATACTTAATTTTTTTTTTATATACATACTTATAATATATAATTACACTGATTATTGGGAGATCTATGTCCAGCAGTAGACTTCTGATGATAATGATTCAGCAAATATTGATGGTTATGCAATCTCTTGCAGAATGTGCAAATATTCATTAGGTTTAATGGCTCTTGCCTGTTTAAATATCTGATTGAATTTGATGCGGCCACGACGCTGTGCGAACTATTGAACTATAGATCCGTGAGAAAAAATAAATTAACAACACCTTATCTGAGATTACATGTTAATTAGCTGAACTCATAAGTAACGAACAACAATCACTAAAGAACATCATTAATAACCACGCCAGGCTTTTGATCTGCCACGGGAATCGAACCATCTCACAATGACATCACCTATTATGTTGTAGCCATTTTTGAAATTTAACTGAATTGAACTGGGGGGTTCAAAAACTTGATCCCCAGGCATGGTAGATATCCCCTCAGATATCTTAGTACCTAGTATGAAACCCAGATTCTTTGACTAAACTATAGTATACTAAATTCTACTATATTCGTAAAGTATACTATATTCATTTATCTCTGGAAAAAGGTACAAAAGTAAGTTCATTGCGAAGTTTTACTTTAAAAATTCGTAAGCTCTCTTATTTATCTAAAAATTTAGCACAAATACTCGTAATTTCAACAATAAAATTACTTTTTGCTGTGTACGTAAAAACCTGGTACGTAATTATATACGTACCTTGCACTATTATTTACTATGTGTTTATATGGTGCAAAAAATACGTTCAATAGATATGGATAATCCGTGGAATGAAAACTTTTCAAATTAACATTTTTAACGCATAACTTTTAACATTTCAAAGCGTTCCAATATGTACATAATACTCGTATATGAATGCGGGATTAATTGAAGCAAACCTGTTATTTCCAGACTTTAAATAAGTTTCATTTCATTTCACATTCTATATTAATTTTTGTTGGCGTTAGTGTTTGATGTTAAGTGAAAATGGTTGGGATAAACTTTTTATTCTCAAAAGAATTTTCAAATTCTGTTAAAGATAAAATTCAATTTATCTAATGGTAATAAAAGTTTGTTGCCATTAAGCGTAGATATTGTAACAATACGCGAGTGTACTAAAATAAACACAAATACAGCTTGAAAACATAAAAGATCATGGGAAGTATATTCGTAACAAAATACTAAAAAATCATTCAAAATGAAGACAAGTAAAAATAATCACATCACTATTTAAACCATGACACGTAGAATTACATCACTTGAGTCAGGTGTGATAGGTGGCAGGTCGTGGACGCCACTCCGACAGACAGTCTTCACCTTGAAGTTCGGCAGACTGATGAACAGCCTCTGGTGGATCTCGCGGACGCACAGCTTCAGAACGTCGTACGCTTCTTCTTCTGTCAGAGCTGAACAAGAACATGTTTGTATGAGCTATAATCTAGCATTCTGTCACACTGAAAAAAGAAGACACAAAGTCAAAGTCACAAGTAATTTATTCAATTGAATCCTACGAATATTGAATCGCAAGAATCTCTTTGAAACGTCCCTTAAGGGGCTGACAACTATCAAACAACTTCTCGCTCGCACGTTTCGACATGTTGAAAGATATAAAATCATTTAACTCATTTTCGAAAAATCGCAATTAACCATTTTGTGTGCAATCACATTGCACACAGTTTAGTAAAAATTTCATTTTGATCGATACAAGTTTACTTACTTAAAAGTTTGCTTATGTACGAAAACTAGTAAAGCTAACTTTTGAGTAGGAAAACATGTATCGATCAAAATGAAATTTTTACTAAACTGTGTGCAATGTGATTGCACACAAAATGGTTGATTGCGATTTTTCGAAAATGAGTTCAGTGATTTTATAACTTTCAATATTTCGAAACGTGCGAGCGAGAGTCACATTAGCTCTTGTCTTCGCCTTAAGGTGAATCTAGGTCCCAGTTCCGGCAGGGGGATCTCCGTAGTCACCACGCTTAGCAGGTGGGTAAGTGACAGTAGTGTTTATATTAGTGGTATCAAACTATTAGTTTTATTACTCACAGCTCTTATAATACCGGTCCAGTATACCAAGGCTAAGAAGACCTCCGAAGCCGTGGGCGGCAAAGGGCACCTTGATACAGGCAGCTAGGAAGTCCAGGGCATACAGCTGACAGCCATCTTTCTCATCATATCCAGCGATGAGCATGTTCACTAGTGATGGGGCCTGGGCAAGAAAAAAAATACAAATACAAAATTATTTATTCGAGAAATTAGTTCAACAAAAATCTAAATATGTAATGGACCCCGCACTAGTACTAGTTTGTATCGCGGGAGACCGTTTGGAGACGCGGGAGAGGTTTACAAAATTTGTACAAAATATCGATAGATTCATTTTTTGATGGAAATAGTAAATAGTGTAGATTTTTGTACAGGGTATGTATTTTTTCTCGTAGGTATAATATTGAATTCAGAGCCAAGAAAACATTTTAAAATAGGATCCCGAGCGTTAGCGAAGGATGAGAACTCTTAATAGAATTATTCGCGAGGGATTCATTGGCACGAGACAAAAACTACTTTACTTCCATAGGGAAAACTCAGTTTTTCATGATTTCTACAAGAACAATAAAAATGAGTCGTGTAGTCAGTATGAGGCTTTCTCTCAGTGAAATCATTATGCGGCAGTGAGGGAAAGGATGTACTTAGTACATTGTTTCAATAAACTGAAGTTCAAAAATTGTCCATATTTTCTATTCATATCGTTTTTTGATCAGAATGATAATCTCACACGTGAGGCTCAAACTTAGCCTTTTAAGATCTTACGACTCGTGTCCTATGTATGGTGCACGCACGTGCTGAATGAGAGTAACACAAAATGCCTCATCTATAGAGCAAGCACTGGGCACATGGCCCGGTGCATGTCTGTTCAAGCCCCATAGTTCTTTAACAAATGTTGGAATAGGAGTCCCTTTGAGGAGCCCTGAAAACGCTTTCATCACACTATATCAAAAGAACAAGTGACACGACAAGAAGAAGACTATAACAAATAAATCTTAAGCGATCAGATAAGCATTATAAACTTTATGATAAAATATCCGTCAAAACTTTAATTGGAAAAATATCTTTCTTAACAAAGTTCCGCTCAACGTGCCGTAAAAATAAATTTCTCATCAACTTTTGCAAATTTTTCCAACCTAAATATCTTTTGACGATGGCACAGACGAGATAAAAAATACTTCTTTGCATTACTTCCTATCTTCAGATATCATTAGAGCGGTAAAATTTCTCAGAACTTTATGCAAGCTTTTTCATCAATCCCATTTAAAAGCTAATCAAATAAAAAATTGCTGTATGTATGCAATAGTTATTCAATTGAAAGTTTTTTTCTCTCTCAACTCTTAACAGTAATTATTGAATTGTAACTCCGTACAAATTTCTTGATGGCCCAAAAATTAACCAGCCAACCATTTTATTCAATTAGAACATAAAATTATGGTAATTCAACTTCGGCCGTGGACCAAGATAAATTAGATATTTGGATGCCAATTAATTTTGAGCACTGCCTGCTCATATGAGAATGAAAGTGTTACAAAAAACTTATAAATAAACGAGAGCGTTTGGCACACTCGTTTAACGTTCAACGTATTTTTTTATTCTACTTGCTGATGGAACAAAAAGATGGCCCACTTAACGTTGAGTGGTATACAGATGTTAAGCTTTATGTACCTGTAATTTCAAAGGCAATTTAAAATCTATACTCAGCAACGTTGCTTAAAAAGGACATAAAACCATGTGTATAAAAAGAATAAAATGGGTGGTCTTATCGCTGAAAGTGATCTCTTCCTCTTGGATTTGACAAGAACGATGAAGGCTTTTAGGCTTGGTCTCGTGGTACTGGCACCTAGATTCAACTAGATGACAATTCAAAGTGATCCTTGTGGTTTCAATTGAATAAAAACTTTGTTACTTTAACAACTCACCCCGCCTCTGAAGCTGTCAGCCAGACTCTTCCTCACGAAGTGTACAGCTGCAGATGTGTCCAGCTTATACTTGTTCCGCATCTTATAGAGCTGGTAGTTTTTGGAGACGAACTCGGAGAATTGCACCGCCACTACAGGGTCGCCTATCACGCCCATTAGAAGCCCGTCGTCGACTTCATGCAACTTGTTCTCATCTAAAGTTATCAAAAATGCTGTTTTTGATGATGGGTGGAAGAACATTTTGTCTGAATGTTTGAGATTTTGTGAGCGTGATGTATAATTGTGTGTAAAACTTATCCTTGTTTTTATGCCTTGACAAATTATCGATGTAACTATCTGACATTATTGACGCCCGCCAATGGACTGACGACATTGTGAATATCGCGGGAAGTCGGCGGATGGAGAGCGCTTAGAATCGTTCTTCCTGGAAATCTATAGGGGAGGCCTAAGACCAGCAGTGGACTTCTTCAGGCGGATGATGATGATCTGACATTATGTTTTAGAAAGATACTTAGCTCTTGACTGTTATTTTGTCATTATTAGTTTAATTATTTCGATATAAGTCTGTGCTAGTTTACTAATTATTTTAGTATTTTATAATTTACTGTTGTAAATAAATAAATATACTTATGTAAATAAATAAATACAATAGTTATCATCATCAGCCTAAAGAATAATATAATTGCATTCCTTGTTTATATGGAAGAACGATTTTGGTTTTTGTGCATAAAAAAGGCTTGCTCATTCGATGCTAGGAAAGATTTTAAGTATTATATATTCTATAATAAGGTTCGATTCCTTTTTAGCGGTGGAGGAGCGGTCACTGTTGCTATTTTTTCATCCAAAATACAGCAATTTTGGATGAAGAAATAACAAAATAAGCTTTTGAATACATCGTAATTATTACCATATGAGCGTTCAAATGCAGTATTATTTGAATTTAAATCTGTTTTCAAATACCTAAGTACTTAGGATGACGCATAGCAATTCTAATTTAAGTTGTGGCAATTTGAAAATGGGGACATGTATTATCGTGAAAATGAATGTAGCCATGCAATCTTAAACAATAGATTCTATCTTACAGCCATCTTCAGTATGGCCTCTATTACCTTTGACGTGTTTTGATATTAAGGGACTGACAGCCGTCAAACAACTTCTCCCTTTAACACTTCAACATTAAAAAAAATATTAAATCACTTATTAGTTCATAAATAAGTTATAAAAAATCTCAATTAACTAAGTTCAGCTACGTTCAGATAAGTTCAGTTCAGTAAAAATATCATTTTGGTCCAAACAAGTTTTTCTACTAAAAAGTTTGCATAAATTCGAAAACAAGTAAAACAAACTTTTTGGTAGGTTTTTTTCTTGGATTAAAATGATATTTTAGCACACAACTTAGTTGATTTCGATTTAAGTTCAGTTATTTTATATTTTTTAAAATGTTAAAATAAACGAGCAAGAAGTTGTTTGACGGTTGTCAGCCCCTCAATTAACTATTTATTATTAACGTATTGTTTAAAACCTCAAATAGCATGAACTCCTGAGGATTTATGATTGTGGCGTAATATTGAGTTCAAGTACATAACTCTTAGCCAGACAAACTACAAGTATGTTAACTTTTAACCAATTATAGTCTTTTATACCAACCTTTATGCTTATAATATTACATTTTCTGAAAAAAAAAACAAAATAGCTTTACGTATTTGATCCCCAGATTTTTTAAGGATTTCTAAGTACCCTACTTACGTTACGTTAGGCAGAGTTACGTCTATTTATTACATTTGACACATCCCACAATTTCATCATGACGCGGGCGAAGGCAGCTAGTTTATAATCTACACTATATTATAAAGAGGAAAGATTTGTATGATTAAACACAAAAATTAGTTGCATGTTTTTAAATATTCTTTCACCATTAGAATGCTACATTATCCCTGAGTAACATAGGCTATATTTAAATGTTTAAACAAAAATGTCCACCTGTGCGAAGCCAGGACAAGCCGCTTGTAAAGTATATTTTCTCAGTAGGTTCATTACAGAAATTATCATAACCGAAACTATGCAAAGCTGTCACATTCATGAACATTTTATCAGATAGATAGTATACCGTAGTTCAGTTTGAGGGCCGTTATCCGTTTGAAGTCGAACAAGGATCATCGCAAGTCGGTCCCTGAACCCATTTCAAAGGAAAGGAAAAGAGATAAGTTGGTAAAGTTACGCAATTTTTTTTTTTTTTTTTTTTTTTTATAAGAAATAAACCGTCCTTTGGCCACAATCTCACCTGATGGTAAGCGACGATGTAGCCAACGATGGAGCAGAACGGTCTAGAAGACACCTATTCACTCTTGCCTTGAAGAGACCCAAGTTGTAGTGATCAGGAAAGACAGACGATGGCAATGAGTTCCACTCTTTGGCAGTTCGCATAATAAATGTAGAAGCAAAGCGCTTAGTGCGAATGGGTGGTATATTTACCAGATATGGGTGGTACTGAGCCGTACGTCTACTTGTCCTGTGATGGAAAGGAGATGGTGGTATTATGTCGTGAAGTTCCTGAGCACATTCTCCAAAATGTAACCTATAGAATATGGATAGGCAGGCAACTTTGCGGCGATGTTCAAGACTTTGGATCTTAGTCTCCGCCATGTGTTGCTCGCCTATTAGCCTGAAAGCTCGCCTTTCAATTGAGTCTAAGGCAGCAAGCTGGTGCTTGGCAGAGCCATCCCAGAGGTGACAGCAGTACTCCATACCAGACCGGACTTGTGCTTTGTACAGATTAAGAAGCTGTCCAGGTGTGAAGTACCGCCTAACCCTATTCAAGATGCCAAGCTTCATGGAAGCTGTTTTAGCCTTAGACTCAATGTACGAGCCAAAGTTAAGAGCAGGCGTAAGCGAGGTACCAAGAAGTTCCAGGCAATGTTGTCACATGTTACATAACTTGAGACTATGAGACTAGTTTACAAGAGATTTTGAGGTATAAAAGCAAAAATTCCTTTTCAGATGTTGTGTTTGCTTAAATAACAGGTTTTTTTTATATCTAGAGGATTTTGGGAAGGTTATAATGAACACAGTTTGTTATAGTTATAATAGAACCATGGATTTAAGGAAAATAAAAGTTAAATTAAAATGTACCAAAAAAAAACATAGAATCAAAAAAGGTATTAATAAAAGTTTTTGTAAGAGTTTTTTTTTTCAAAAAGATGTGTTCAGCGAACATATTTTTCTACGAAACTTTTGAGTACGAAAACTTTTTTGGATCACGATCAAATTATTATTTTTCCTGAACGTGTTCAATGTGATTGCACAAAACTTAGTTGATTGCGATCTGTAATAAATAAGTTCAGTGATTTTTAGGGTTCCGTACCCAAAGGGTAAAATGAGACCCTATTACTAAGACTCCGCTGTCCGTCAGTCTGTCTGTCTGTTTGTCCGTCTGTCACCAGGCTGTATCTCATGAACCGTGATAGTTAGACAGTTGAAATTTTCACTGATGATGTTTTTCTGTTGCCGCTATAACAACAAATACTAAAAAAACAGAATAAAATAAATATTTAAGGGGACTCCCATACAACAAAACTTTTTTTGCCGTTTTTATAGATAATGGTATGGAACCCTTCGTGCGCGAGTCCGACTCCCACTTGGCTGGTTTTTATATCATTCAAAATGTTAAAATGTGCGAGCGAGAGGGACATTAGTAGTCTTCGCCTTAAAAACTAGTGTTAGTGACTTTTTTTTGGTTTGGTTTGGTGAGTGTTCAGCTGTATCCAGTGATGTTTGAGGAGACAGTCCCAGCACTCTGACAATGTGGGTGTTAATTTATGAAAACTTGCGCTTATTAATTTGAATGCGTATGCCTGTGTGTATGCCTGCCTATGTGTCTATGCCTATATGTATACAAATAAGATAGCAAGGTAGGTAGATAATTAGGAAAATTTTACATTGAAACTGTTTACTCAAATATCTATAGTTTATTTAGGTTCGTACTTATCTAAATTATTTTACACCTTTTGTAATAGGTATTAGCTGTGGTATTAGTTCCAAGAGATGCGGAAATCCCAGAAACGACGAACACGAAAGTAAGAGACAGAAAGAGGCGAAATTTCATTTTTGTTATCTGTTATGGGACCTTGAGGAAAAGGAAAAATAACAGGAAAGTCGCACCGACCTTAGTAGATTTACACCATAAATCAACATTAATCTTCTCGTTCATTAGTTTCCGAAGTCTCTCTCTCTTCTCGTGTCACTAGTTTCTTTCGAAACAGTGTGGTGAAAGGATTTTAAGTGCGCCTCAAGAGGCTCCTTTCGAGCACTTGATACATGTTATAGAACTTTTTAGGTTCTAGGTCATGCCGCCGGTTTCCTCACGATGTTTTACTTCACCGTTTGAGAGTACTGGCATTGTGTCATTGATATAAATTTTCTAACAGAAAAACTCATCGGTGCACGACCGGTTCAAGCCCACGACCTTAGGATCGAGAGGCGGGGCCGCTACCACTAGACCACCAGTGCTCCGAAGTAACAAGGTGAAATACATTATTGTGTTGGTGGACATTCCCTTCAATGTCATGCCTCAAACTAAGATACAAAGATAATTCTTAATTGATTACCACAACAAATAAAGATACACATTTTTACTTAAAAACTAACAATTGTAGTAATACAATGGGCTGCCTTATCGCTAACAGCCTATCCAGGTAACCTTGGGATGTGCAGAATTGAACATTAGAGAGGGCACTACAGGGTAATTTTCTTCGAATTTTGATCAAAAATTTACGAATTAGTATTTTTATGAGAAATGCATTGGCTACGTTCACTGGTCGAAGATTCGCGCTATAAAAATAACAAATAATTATATTGGCGGCATTATCTAGGGCCAAACTAAGCAAATATAATATTTTACGAATTGTATAAGTACGCTGAGAAAGCAGCAGAAGCAGCGGACATCCGTTACGTTTTGTCCGCTCGATGCACTCACCAGTTTTCATGACAAGGATACTGATGGTGTTTGTCTGGTCTGCGGCTACCATCACGAAGTTATCACACTGCAGTCCGAGCAGGCATTGCTTACAGATAGCTTCTGTCATGACAAACTCATAAAATATATCAAAAGGTAATAGGTAAAATAACAGTTATAAAAAAAATAGTTATGCCCTTCAAAAATTAACTATCTACGTTATTCTTCTTCTTCTTCTCTCAATTTATGGCTCCTGTCCGTCATTCGACAGACAATTTTGCCAATGTCAAGAGAATTGTATTAAATACTTTATAGTCAACTCAGTCGCTAGTCAATTCGGCCGTCATTTGTTTTGAAGAAAATGGTGGCGGTTTTCTCCAAAACATTCTTAACATTTTCGGTCAAATCAGGATATCACTTAATACACTTTTATTCCACTTTGTGCTAAGACCTCAAGAAATGTTGGTTAAAATACCGAAATTACAAAAGAGAACTCAAATAACACTAGAAAAACAATTAATGAAAAAGCTGTGTTGCTTCCCAAAATTTCAGAAAACTAATCATCTACTTTGCTAATTTTTTACCATTTGTCAATGTCAAATTATTGTGTTGAATTATAAAAAAGTTTTAGTTAAGTCAGTCACTTTCATAATCACATTACGTCAAGACAGAATGTAATATTTTTAAGAAAATGGCGGTGGCTTATCGAAACCGTTTTCGTTCAAATCACTTTACGCTTAGACCTCAAGTAGGTACCTAATTTTGGTTAAAATACCACTGAAGTAACTAAGTCTAACTCAAAATAAGACTGAAATAAACGATTTTCTGTTTTTAAATGCTCCGATACTTATTGATCGTTGAAGTCGCTAAAAAAAGCTTTCAGATGTAGCAGCGACATACTTTATTTCATTGTAGTAGAGCCACGTAAATTTCTTTGAGAAAGGATTCGAAATAGTAAGTCCGGGGAAGTACTGTGGAAGTACTTAACCTACAAGTACCTAATTGATTGTGAATTGATTTAAGTTTTTGAGTGTATGTTTGTTTCCACTAATATTCGTAACGATGTGTAATTTGTAATATAAGATAAGATAAATTCTCCCTCACAAAGGTTCTTAAAAAATAGGGTTCAGTATGGATAAACAAATACTTTGTGTGATCCTGTTTTATATAAATATAGCTAAGGGCCAACAAAGTTCGCTATCTGTATAACCTGAGTTTCTTTTGATTCCGCTAAGCCACGCGCTCGAAGATATAGGAGGATGCTAGCGCACAAGACATAAATAAAACCGGCCAAGTCAGCGAGTCGTACTCGCGCACGAAGGGTTCCGTACCATCTACACTAATATTATAAAGAGGAAACATTTGTATTTTTGTATTTTTGTATTTTTGTATTTTTGTATGTAACGAATAGGCTCAAAAACTACTGGTCCGATTTCAAAAATTCTTTCACCATTAGAATGCTACATTATCCCTGAGTAACATAGGCTATATTATAATTTCAAAAAAATCAGGGATCCTTACTAAAACTCCAATAATGTAACCCAAGGTGGAAAACAAAAACCTTATATCGCGTGCGCTGCGAAAACTATTGATGATAGAACAAAACAATGTACTACGATTTTGTAGAACACGTCATCATCTACAAAAAATGTCGCGACAGCATATGTCTAACTATTATAGTTATGTCACAATAAGTGTTCTTTTATTATAAAAAAAAATATTGAAATGCCGCCGCTAGAAAAGGGTGTTTATTTGTACCTTGGTATTAATCCTTATCCAAATAAATCATTTCATAATTAAGACGGTTTCAATACCTATAGATAACTTCTTAAATTTTTCAAATCAGACATTCCATTCAAAAGATATGACGAAATTAAAAATGTTAACGGGTCCACGGGTCACGCTCGGGGTGCGATTTCACTCACTCAAGGAGAAGGACGTGCAAATGTATGAAATTAGTAGACGCGAGGCTCGAACCCACGGTCTATGTTTATCCTAAAATGTTCAAAAAATTTATGACCACCCATGCGAAGCTGGGACAGGCCGCTAGTCTACACTATCTACACTAATCTACATCTACACTAATATTATAAAGAGGAAAGCTTTGTATTTTTGTATTTTTGTATTTTTGTATTTTTGTATGTAACGAATAGGCTCAAAAACTACTGGTCCGATTTCAAAAATTCTTTCACCATTGGAATGCTACATTATCCCTGAGTAACATAGGCTATATTATATTTTCAAAAAAATCAGGGATCCTTACTAAAACTCCAATAATGTAACCCAAGGTGGAAACCAAAAACCTTACATCGCGTGCGCTGCGAAAACTATTGATGATAGAACAAAATAATTTACTACGATTTTGTAGAACACGTCATCATCTACAAAAAATGTCGCGACAGCATATGTCTCACTATTATAGTTATGTCACAATAAGTGTTCTTTTATTATAAAAAATTAATTGAAATGCCGCCGCTAGAAAAGGGTCTTTATTTGTACCTTGGTATTAATCCTTATCCAAATAAATCTTTTCATAATTAAGACGGTTTCAATACCTATAGATTGCTTCTAAAATTTTTCAAATCGGACATTCCATTCAAAAGATATAACGAAATTAAAAACGTTAACGGGTCCACGGGTCACGCTCGGGGTGCGATTTCACTCTCTGGCGTGCAAATGTATGAAATAAGTAGACGCGAGGCTCGAACGTTTATCCTAAAATGTTCAAAAAATTTATGACCACCCATGCGAAGCTGGGACAGGCCGCTAGTAATAATATTATAAAGAGGTAACATTTGTATTTTTGTATGTAACGAATAGGCTCAAAAACTACTGGTCCGATTTCAAAAATTCTTTCACCATTAGAATGCTACATTATCCCTGAGTAACATAGGCTATATTATATTTTCAAAAAAATCAGGGATCCTTACTAAAACTTCAATAATGTAACCCAAAGTGGAAAACAAAAACCTTACATCGCGTGCGCTGCGAAAACTATTGAAGATAGAACAAAATAATGTACTACGATTTTGTAGAACACGTCATCATCTACAAAAAATGTCGGGACAGCATATGTCTAACTATTATAGTTATGTCACAATAAGTGTTCTTTTATTATAAAAAAATAATTGAAATGCCTCCGCTAGAAAAGGGTCTTTATTTGTACCTTGGTATTAATCCTTATCCAAATAAATCATTTCATAATTAAGAAGGTTTCAATACCTATAGATTACTTCTTAAATTTTTCAAATCGGACATTCCATTCAAAAGATATGATGAAATTAAAAATGTTAACGGGTCCACGGGTCACGCGCGGGTTGCGATTTCACTCACTCAAGGAGAAGCGCGTGCAAATGTATGAAATAAGTAGACGCGAGGCTCGAACCCACGGTCTAAGTTTATCCTAAAATGTTCAAAAAATTTATGACCAACCATGCGAAGCTGGGACAGGCCGCTAGTTATCTATAAAAACGGCAAAAAAATCACGTTTGTTGCATGGGAGCCTTCTTAAATATTTTTTTATTCTGTTTTTTAGTATTTGTTGTAATAGCGGCAACAGAAAAACATCATCTGTGAAAATTTCAACTGTCTAACAGAGATACAGCCTGGTGACAGACGGACAGACAGGCAGACAGACAGGCGGACAGCGGAGTTTTAGTAATAGGGTCCCGTTTTACCATTTCGGTACGGAACCCTAAAAAACAGAGGTCCATTCAAAGAATACAGTAACCGTCCTAAAGGGGACATTCATCATTCCACGACGTTACATAACCGGTACCTGAGATTGTCCATTCCACTTCCCGGTCATAAGGTCCGTAAGTTACGAGTTACGTCACAGTGGCTGCATTGGTAATGTGTGAGAAATGATAACTCGCAGAAAGTATTCAGGGTTTTCTGTGAAGGGCTTGGACGACAATTTATTTGACTACTAGGCTTGATCACGTGGAACTAGATCTAGATTCACCTAGCTTTAAGACGGTTCAAAGCGATCCTTGTGATTTTCAATTTGTCATTCTGTAAAACCTTGACAAGAGAGTAGTAGAGCTCCTTGTGAAGGGCTCGTCCGGGGAAGTACTACCACCACGCCTTTTTCAGCCGCCAAACAGCGTTGCTGTGTTTCGGTTTGAAGAGTGTGGTGCCGGTATAATTACAGGCCCATGAGGCTTTACATCTGTATGCCTCAAGTAGCGCCAACCGCGTGAGTGTTCTGGCGGTAAAAAAGGCCAACGTGAGTGAGGCAAAGCTCGTGATCAAAGTTAGCACGGATCCACTAGGTGTACCTAACTACCAGTGATTTTGTGTTTTACGGAATAGCAATACAGCTTCCAACCTCAGTACCCCAAGTCTGAGTTTTGTTTTTCGTTTTCCGTATCGTCAGCGGTGGCGTAGCTACCGAGGGCTAGACAGTGCACCAGGGCCCACGAGCTCAGAGGGCCCTCGGACCCTAACCAACAAACCTCGTATTGAACTAGCTAAAATGTTTCCCATCTTCGGAATGTAAATAAAATAGGTTGCAACACGACTCATGGCAACTCATTGAAAGGATACAGGGAAATAGCCAAGTTTCGACTTCTGTTCGAACTTGTGGGGACAATAATTATATCTTTTGATTTGATAAAACCCTAAACAGTTAATCAGTTAGGGTCGCCCCAGTTTTGCACCAGGGCCATCGCATCGGTTACCTATCTACGCCTCTGATCGTTAGGACGTTTTTGTATGGAGATTCGATGAGCGCCTCTATTGGGCGTGCCGAGAACTAACTAGTATCCATAAAAAAATGCCAGACGATACGAAACAAAACTTAGACTTCGGGTACAGTAACGGATTACTGGCTGCAAGATGGAAATCTGCAGACGTGGGGACTAGGTTGTCATTGAATTTTCTAGATCTCTTGAAGTGCACTATGGGAAGTTCCCAGAGCCATTGTGCAGATGCCTTCCCGTTCGACGATTGTTTACTTATCTTTAGCTATGGGAATGTTTTTATTAGGTTGAGCAACGGTGGTTTTTACCCTCAGTAACTGGGTTCTAATTTCGTAGCATGTTAATAGGTTTTGAAATGATTTTGATTTTAAGACACGATTGTGTTTGTATTGTAATCGACTATCGGCCGGTTTCTGAAAGCTCGATCAAAACTAATCGGATGTCAAGTCACTCGCCATTTCAGCTATTACATCGAATTAGATAGAGATAGCAAGTGACTTGACATCCGATTAGTTTTGATCGGGCTTTCAGAAACCAGCCGTTAAGCTATCGTAATAGTGTACTGCAAATTCTCTTAATTTTTAAGAGAATTTTCCAATTTCTAATCTCACGACATTATAAAAATATAAACAATGCCATCTCTTTTCAATGTAGGTATAAGGGCCAACAGATATATTTTAAGGGCTTTATCGCTGAGCGACGACACTGCCCTATAGTAAAACATCAAAAAATACATCTCTAATTAATTAACCCTAATTCTGCCAACCTATATAACATCTTGGCTTAAACTAAGCAGCATTAGAGGTAAGCAAATTTTTTTGGCACATTTTTACACAAAATTTAACAACAACAAAGTAATTTGTTTTTTTTTTAATCCACTGAATCGATTGGGCTTGAATAGAATGTTCCTTTTATGTTTCTTTTCCTTCAAAATCTTCATAGTTTCTGGCCATCTATAGTCTGCCAAACCAGTTTTCGATTCTTTTGTGCCAGTTTAAGTATCTTCTAGGCTTTGGCCGCGTGGAACTGGCACCTAGAGTCACCTAGCTTTAAGACATTTCGAAGTGATCCGTGTGATTTTATTGAATAAATACCTTTTGACTTTGACTTTGACTAACCCTTGCGTGGTTCCACTCTAGTCTTTCAAGAGATCGCTAACAAAGTTATCATAGCATTTTTTCTTATTGTTAATAGACTGTCCTTTGTCTACAATCTCACCTGATGGTAAGCGATGATGTAGACGACGATGGAGCAGAATATAGACCATTCTTCTAAGACACCCATTCACTCAGGCAAGAGCTTTGAAGAGACCCAAATTGTAGTGATCAGGAAAGACAGATGACGGCAATGAGTTCCACTCCTTGGCGGTTCGCACAATAAAGGTAGAAGCAAAGCGCTTAGTGAGAATAGGTGGTATATTTATCACGTATGGGTGGTACTGACCCGTACGTCTACTTGTCCTGTGGTGGAAAAGAGATGGTGGTATTGAGTCGTGAAATCCAGACTTATTGATGTGGCTTATTGTTCATTGTTTTTTCTAATTCACAATTTCTAAATCTCAAAGTAATGGAGATTTACACTCAGATTGTGGAGCCCCGTGTGACTAGTCATGTAAAATCAATTACCGACGTTTCTTGCTCGCTCACGTTTTCAAATCAACTTGCAAATAGCTACCTTTTGTTCTCAAGGGTATAGAGTCGTACCTATTTCCTACCTACATAGGTATTATATAACTAAAGTAATAATATAACTTTCGAGGCAATGTTTTGATGATGTTTACCACATAACATCAGATAGGCCATCGCCTTGTTCTATCATCGAGTAGTATAAAAAATTGGTGGACATTCACTAGATACAGAGCACTATCTAGCCCCAAATAAGGCAAAACTTGTATATCGACCATGGGAACCAGGTAGCTGACATTTATTTATTTGACAATATCCCGAAGTATTGTATTCAGCATTATTCCAGTGGAACCTTCGTTGTCCTCTGGAATAATGCTGAATGTCCTGACAATCTATAGTTTTGAGATATTTGCGTTTAAATGCAACATCCACTGTTCTAGTCGTGTAGCTGTGTTTTTTAAATGTGTGATAGTTTGGATGACTAAAATTTTGGACATACAGCATTATTGCTGTGGACCGTTCAAACACAGAAGTGAAATAAACACCATACCTCCTATCGGTGACTATACAGTACACAGCCGTCCGATGATCCTAAGATCGTGGATTCAAAAGTCATTTACCAAAGAGTTTTTCTGCTCAAAAATTTGAGGAAACCGGCATGTCGTAGAACCTCAAAAGCTCCAAAACATGCGTCAAGTGCTCGAGAGGAGCCTCCTTGCGGCGCACTTAAAATCCTTTATCCTTTCACCACACTGCTTCAAAAGAAACTAGTGACACGACAAGTGAAAGAGAGACAGAATTACAACGGCTGCGAATTACAGAAGTGCGCTCCCAGATCTCCATAAAAAAGTATAAAAACCCTTCACTATTTTGAAAGGCCTTTGGTAGCACACAACTATGCTGACGATGCACGCCGTCCCACGGGGCCCGAGAATTTTGTACAAATTCCGTCTCTCAGCAATTTGCGGGAATTCGTCATCCAGAGACCCGCATAAAAGTAGCACATGGAATGTGTCTGGTCAAATTTAATGATGTTGTAGGCTCTGTTTAAGGTAGATATTTATCTAAAGGAAAAAAACATTTTAAATTCAACTCCGATATTGAAAAATCGTCCAAAAATTCTAGCTTTGGGTTGAAGTGGGCTTATAGATATAACCTTAACTTTAATACATAAGTAAAAAAGTGCTAGCTATGGCATCTAGCTACCTATCCTATTACACTATTTTTTTCTTTTTGGTGGACTTTCCACACATTACTATCTAGCCCCAAAATAAGCATATAGCATTCTAATATGGGAACCAGAAAGCTGATAAAACACTTATAAAATACTAGTGGCTTCCCGCGGCTTCGCACGCGTTGAAGTGGTGAACCGTGATTGAACCACAAACATCCAAACATCGTAACTTTCGCATTGATTTGTATATTATTAGGGTAGGATTTTAAATACGTACTATTATTAGGGTAGGATTTTAAATACCTACGTAGGTATAAGGGATACCTATAGGCATACATTACCTATATTACGTAGGTAGGTATAGGTACTGAGTTTAGCACAAACATGACAAATACAACAAAGACAACCTTACACGGAAAATATGTACTTATTTGTTCCTAGTTTCTAACCCCAAAAACAAACGAAACAGCTTCACGACTTTGATCCCCAGGCACGGTAGATACCCTCCGATCTCTTCGTATCAACTCAAGATTCCCGTTTTTAGAACATTGACGCCTCGTTGTACTCTTTTTACTCGAGCGCAACGAAGGAGGGTAACGTCTTTATGTTATTTATCCACAGAACACATTTTCTTTTAGTTTGAAGTTAATTACACAGTTACAGTTAAAAATCTCCCATACAAACTTTGAAACTTTGCAGGGGTAGTTTTAAAATATTGAAAACGTGATTTTAAATTATTTATTGTGGAGTATATTTACTTCAAGTTTGAAATCAATCGCACTATGCGTTAAAAAACTCCCATACAAACTTTGACATCCCTTTGCACGCTTATTATGGGTAGTTTTAAAAAATTAAAAAAGCCTTTCCTATTTTTTTGCCTAAAAGTTCATATACTCCATATTTCAAGTTTGTAGGTTCAAGGTATACTATTTTTCATGCAAACGTTTTCAACCCTTTTACACCCCTTGGGGTTGAATTTCCAAAACCCCCTTCTTAGTACACCTCTACGTCATAAGACCTATGTACTCTTCAAATTTCAAGTCTCTAGGACCATCGATCAAAAAACTCCCATACAAACTTTTACATCCTTTTGCACACTTATTAAGGGTAGTTTAAAAAAACTAATAAAGCTTTTCCTATTTTTTTGCTTTGAAGTATATGTACTCCAAGTTTCAAGTTTGTAGGTTCAAGGAATACAATTTTTCATACAAACGCTTTCATCCCTTTTTACACCCTTAGGGGTTGAATTTCCAAAAACCCTTTCTTAGTACACCTCTACGTCATAAGACCTATGTACTCTTCAAATTTCAAGTCTCTAGGACCATCGGTCAAAAAACTCCCATACAAACTTTAACATCCCTTTGCACACTTATTAAGGGTAGTTTTAAAAAACTAAAAATGCCTTTCCTATTTTTTTGCTTTGAGGTATATGTTCTCCAAGTTTCAAGTTTGTAGGTTCAAGGAATACTATTTTTCATACAAACGTTTTCATCCCTTTTTACACCCTTAGGGGTTGAATTTCCAAAAATCCCTTCTTAGTGCACCTCTACGCCATAAGAGCTATGTACTCCTCAAATTTCAAGTCTCTAGGACCAGTGGTTTAGGCTGTGCGTTGTCTATATGTCAGTCAGTCAGTCAGTCAGTCAGTCAGTCAGTCAGTCAGTCAGTCAGTCAGTCAGGACTTTGAGTCTTATAGTATTAGAGATATTTTGTTTTGTAAATACATAGGTGTTCATAAACTATTTTTTATCTTACTATTATTTTCTTATCGTTATTCTCTTTATGATTAAACTATAAAAAACCTCAGACTCTCACTCAAACAAATATAAGTACCTTCTTTGTTATCTCTAATACTATAAGACTCAAAGTCCTGACTGACTGACTGACTGACTGACTGACTGACTGACATATAGACAACGCACAGCCTAAACCGCTGGTCCTAGAGACTTGAAATTTGAGGAGTACATAGGTCTTATGGCGTAGAGGTGCACTAAGAAGGGATTTTTGGAAATTCAACCCCTAAGGGTGTAAAAAGGGTTGAAAACGTTTGTATGAAAAATAGTATTCCTTGAACCTACAAACTTGAAACTTGGAGTACATATACTTCAAGGCAAAAAAAAAGGAAAGGCATTTTTAGTTTTTTAAAACTACCCTTAATAAGGGTGCAAAGGGATGTAAAAGTTTGTATGGGAGTTTTTTGACCGCTGGTCCTAGAGACTTGAAATTTGAGGAGTACATAGGTCTTATGGCGTAGAGGTGCACTAAGAAGGGATTTTTGGAAATTCAACCCCTAAGGGTGTAAAAAGGGTTGAAAACGTTTGTATGAAAAATAGTATTCCTTGAACCTACAAACTTAAAACTTGGAGTACATATACTTCAAGGCAAAAAAAAAGGAAAGACATTTTTAGTTTTTTAAAACTACCCTTAATAAGGGTGCAAAGGGATGTAAAAGTTTGTATGGGAGTTTTTTGACCGCTGGTCCTAGAGACTTGAAATTTGAGGAGTACATAGGTAGTATGGCGTAGAGGTGTACTAAGAAGGGATTTTTGGAAATCTCTAATACTATAAGACTCAAAGTCCTGACTGACTGACTGACTGACTGACTGACATATAGACAACGCACAGCCTAAACCGCTGGTCCTAGAGACTTGAAATTTGAGGAGTACATAGGTCTTATGGCGTAGAGGTGCACTAAGAAGGGATTTTTGGAAATTCAACCCCTAAGGGTGTAAAAAGGGTTGAAAACGTTTGTATGAAAAATAGTATTCCTTGAACCTACAAACTTGAAACTTGGAGTACATATACTTCAAGGCAAAAAAAAAGGAAAGGCATTTTTAGTTTTTTAAAACTACCCTTAATAAGGGTGCAAAGGGATGTAAAAGTTTGTATGGGAGTTTTTTGACCGCTGGTCCTAGAGACTTGAAATTTGAGGAGTACATAGGTCTTATGGCGTAGAGGTGCACTAAGAAGGGATTTTTGGAAATTCAACCCCTAAGGGTGTAAAAAGGGTTGAAAACGTTTGTATGAAAAATAGTATTCCTTGAACCTACAAACTTAAAACTTGGAGTACATATACTTCAAGGCAAAAAAAAAGGAAAGGCATTTTTAGTTTTTTAAACTACCCTTAATAAGGGTGCAAAGGGATGTAAAAGTTTGTATGGGAGTTTTTTGACCGCTGGTCCTAGAGACTTGAAATTTGAGGAGTACATAGGTAGTATGGTGTAGAGGTGTACTAAGAAGGGAATTTTGAAAATTCAACCCCTAAGAGTGTAAAAAGGGTTGAAAACGTTTGTATGAAAAATAGTATTCCTTGAACCTACAAACTTGAAACTTGGAGTACATATACTTCAAGGCAAAAAAAAAGGAAAGCCTTTTTTAGTTTTTTAAAACTACCCTTAATAAGGGTGCAAAGGGATGTAAAAGTTTGTATGGGAGTTTTTTGACCGCTGGTCCTAGAGACTTGAAATTTGAGGAGTACATAGGTAGTATGGCGTAGAGGTGTACTAAGAAGGGATTTTTGGAAATTCAACCCCTAAGGGTGTAAAAAGGGATGAAAACGTTGGTATGAAAAATTGTATTCCTTGAACCTACAAACTTGAAACTTGGAGTACATATACTTCAAGGCAAAAAAATAGGAAACACATTTTTAGTTTTTTAAAACTACCCTTAATAAGTGTGCAAAGGGATGTAAAAGTTTGAATGGGAGTGTTTTGACCGCTGGTCCTAGAGAGACTTGAAATTTGAAGAGTACATAGGTCTTATGGCGTAGAGGTGTACTAAGAAGGGCTTTTTGGAAATTCAACCCCTAAGGGTGTAAAAAGGGTTGAAAACGTTGGTATGAAAAATTTTATTCCTTGAATCTACAAACTTGAAACTTGAAGTAGATTTACTTCAAGGCTAAAAAAATAGGAATAACATTTTTGGTTTTTTAAAACTACCCTTAATAAGTATGCAAAGGGATGTCGAAGTTTGTATGGGAGTTTTTTAACGCGTGGTGCGATTGACTTAAAACTTGAGGTAAATATACTAAGAAATAATTATTTGAAGTTTTGATAATTACCCCCGCAAATGGTGCAAATGACTGTAAAAGTTAGTATGGGAGATTTCTAACGCATAGTGCGATTGATTTCAAACTTGAAGTAAATATACTCCACAATAAATAGATTAAAATCACGTTTTCACTATTTTAAAACTACCCCTGCAAAGGGTGCAAAAGACTACCAAAGTCCCAAGGTTTGTATGGGAGATTTTTAACGCGTAGTGTAATTAACTTCAAACTAAAAGAAAATGTGTTCTGTGGATAAATAACAAAAAAACAGTTTGATTTTCGAAAACAACCCCTGAAACGTTACCCTCCTTCGTTGCGCTCGAGTAAAAAGGATACAACGAAGCGTCAATGTTATATTCTGTGTTATATATGGGATATTCTAAAAACGGGAATCTTGAGTTGGTACGAAGAGATATGAGGGTATCTACCGTGATTGGGGATCAAAGTCGTGAAGCTGTTTCGTTTGTTTTTGAGGTAGAAACTAGGAACAAATAAGTACATATTTTCCGTGTAAGGTTGTCTTTGTTGTATTTGTCATGTTTGTGCCAAACTCAGTCAGTACCTATACCTACCTACCTAATATAGGTAATGTACGCCTATAGGTATCCCATATACCTACGTAGGTATTTAAAATCTTACCCTAATAATATACAAATCAATGCGAAAGTTACGATGTTTTGATGTTTGTGGCTCAATCACGGTTCACCACTTCAACGCGTGCGAAGCCGCGGGAAGCCACTAGTCTTGAATAAGCCAGTTAATGTACCTTTTACTATTGAATTTTCCAGCATTGAGTTTAAACGCAGATATCTTTTAGTGCTAAAACACAGCGTCTGTCTAGTGCTAAAACAAAAAATAAGGGAAAAAACAGACAAACAGTGATAAGGACAAAATGTCAGTGAAGAAACTAGTGTGAAAAGTGTGAATATGCCAGATACGTTATCCCTCACGGCTGGAGTGAGCCTCGGACTGCTAGCTGGGATTGTTTCTGGGGTGTGCTACCTCGTCGCAAATGGAGTCACGTGGCCCAAGTAAGTATCTACTATTTTTATTTGATCGAGTCAAAAATCAAAATAAGTTTATTTTGGAACAAAAACAAGGCACAATATAATGTAGAAAACGATAACATTCGAAGAAGTTTATAAAAAACTGTGTCGCGAACATTAAGGCCCTCCTCCGACCTTTAAGAACTCCAAGAGTTTATGAGAACTAGTAAGTAGTTCAGTTAATTAAAAGTTGAAATTAAAAGAGAGTAAGCGAAGCTAACGAAGATCTTACAATCATCTTGGCCGATTTGACATTGTATGTAAGTTTGTCGGGCCATAAATTTCGAACAAATTTCGACAGTGATTGATTTGGTCTGATGATGGAGTCAAGGTCTGTTCAACGGAACACTTCAATAAAGAAGCCAATAGAGTTGAAACTTGGTAACCATACCAAGTTAGAAGGCAGTATTTAGAAGCAAGTCCAAATATAATGTTTGGACTTGCTTCTGACTACCACCTACTTTAATTTACTACTACTTTAATTACTAATCAAGGATTAACAGGTTTCACCATTTTCTGTTAGATTAACAAAGGATTAAAGGGCCGTTAAATATGTCTAAATGTACGCGTTTGACAGCTAAGGTTAGATTTAACGGTCTGTTAATCCTTGATTAGTAACTAACAGAGCATGGTGAAATCTAACTTAAATGTCAAACGCGTACATTTAAAAAAATATTTAACGGCCATTTAATGCTTTGTATAATAGAGCATGGTGAAATCAGTTCTTAGAATCGTATCACGAGATCTCAGTTCGGGGCGAGCCACTAGTTTATGTACGTGTACAGCTTGGCAAAAAAGAGCAAAAAATATTAGAAGCAGCGGTTACATGCGGTCTCTGTCGCTCCTATAAGAGTAGTAGAGCTCGCTAGATGGTTACCACTTAACATCGGGTGGGTCATATTCTCGTTCCATCGCATATAAAACCTATGTGAAACAACCACATGTTAGATTAGTTCCGACTCTAGACTTATTTGCCAAGCTGTAATAAGCCAAATCGAGAAGGAAGAGATCTGCAGGGCAATTTTTAAACTTTCGTAAACGTTTCCGATTAATTCCGATCGTAAACAAAATGAAAATACAACCTAGCAGATGTCCTTGAAAAAACTCTGAAAATCTAAGAGATGGATACTAGGGTGTCCCTTATTTTTCAAAGTTTTTTTTTTTAAATGCATAGGCGCTAGAATTTTTCGTTATTACCCAAAAGACTCGGAAAAAAAGTATTAACCGTATTTAAGTACTCTAACCCGTGCCGACTTGAGTTTGAATCTTGTTCATACAAGTCGGGTGGGTGTGTATTGGCGAACTTGTTACTGCGCGTTTAATTGTCATTTCTGTATGGTATTTCAGTAGATTAACACACTTTGTTTTATTTATTGAAGATGACAATAGATTTCCGAAGCACTAAACCTAGTATTTACTTAATCAGACAGCCGAACCACTAAATACATGGCGCCAAATAACCATCAAATCGACAAGTTAAACTTAGTGTCAGTGAAAGCGCCAATCTCGTGATTCGGGAGTGTATTATATTTTGGGAAAAGGCCAGAATCCCTACAAAAAGTTTAGAGACAACTGGAACAATATTAATTCTAATAAGATCCAACTGTGCACTGATTACTTAACTCAGAATTTTTGTGACGCATAAATTACACCTTTGCTAACCTTTTATGCAAATCAACTGCAAAAATCTTTGATAAGAGACGACTACCGTGAATTGATCGAGTTATGCATTGTATTTTTGGGAGGAGATCAAGACAATAAATTGAAAATCAGACCACCTGGAGCGATGCATCAAGCGAGATGGATGGCAAGAGCTATTTACTCTTTGAAAATTTGTCTGCTTCAGTCTCAATTCAAAATGACAGTCAAAGACATGCAAGCACTACAGGATGTGTGTCTGTTTAATGTGACAGTTTACGTTAAACCCTGGCTTGAATGCACCACGGCAATAAGGGCACCTAATCAAGACCTAAGCTTCTTGAAGACATTGAAGGACTATGAAAAAGTTGACAAATCTATTTCAAAAGCAGCTTTAAGCAAGTTTTGTCAACACTTGTGGTATTTGTCTGATGAAATAGCCATTTTATCACTCTTTGATAACGAGGTCGATACCCAAACCAAGATGAATGTTTTAGTGAACTTATACAGGAATCAAACAACTGATGCTGCGAAAAGATATATTCCATCAAAGGAGGAAATGTCCGGCTCGCTGTTCGGTACGTTGATTATAATTTTCGTCTAATTATTTTATTTGTTATTGACAAAACTAATTATGCCTTTTTTTAGATAAAACGCTGGATGATTTCGTATCCACGAAGAGCAAACACTTGTTTACTAGGTTGAAAATTGATGATAGTTTTCTTCAGGAAAGCGTGATTTCATGGGAAGAAAATGCTGCTTTTGTGGAGGCTAAGAGAAAAGTTCTTAGTCTAAAAGTTGTAAATGACACTGCTGAAAGAGCAGTCAAACCAATGCAAGATTTTCATGGATTAATTACCGCTGAAGAAGAGCAGAAACAGTTCCTTTTGCGATGCGTCCAAGAGCACAGAAATTTGTATCCGGACTGTAAAAAAGAGACCTTAAAAAGAAGCTACCCGCATTAAAATTGTGTGTCTTGGTGTCATTTTATGTATTTTATCAATAAAAAGTATTATTTCTTATTATCTTTGGACCATTATTTCCATATTTTTAATAAAACTTAATGGTCTCTAGTACGATACCATTGCACCAAAAAATTAACATTTTTTATAAACTTTGTGATCAGGTCGGCACGGGTTCCTAATGTCATAGAAAGATAATATTTCATATTTAGGCTTGGCTTTAAAGTTCTAAAATAAATAGGGGGTATGCATTTGAAAATTCGAAAAAAAAAAATTTTTCCTCATATAAGGGACACCCTAATGGATACTCTCTACTTTTTTTAGGCTTTGACGAGGCCATTCAAAGCGACATCTGTCGTAGGTAACAGTAACCGAGTATAGGTAACTTTGACACAAAGCCTAGTAGGTACTAGAGAAAACTTGGTAGAGACACAGCCTGCACCCGGTCGTAATTCCAATGTTTTGGCACTAGATGGCACCACTTAACTTGTAGAATGAAAATCATATTTAGGCAAAAGGTTTCGGTTTTATAAACGCACTAAACTATGATTTATTTACTATAAAAATTATAGTAATGATTATAGTATTATTATAATGATGAATAATTTTAATCGTTATGACGTAGAGATCTTCTATTTAGTTGAGTTATTCTCTTATCTGTGGTTGAGTGAAGCATAAATTAACAAAGTTATTACGTTGTTTGAATGGCTGTTTGCGTGGCTATAAAAGTGCCCTGATATTCATCGTGCCACTATGAAAGCTTGATTTCGTCACATCCGTATTTGGCGAGTTTTGAACAAAAGGCAGCTGAACCGGAACGAAACACCATGAGATGATACCTAGAGATCACATTGATCTACACACGTTTGTGCTACTGGTTCTTTTTTAGTCACCATCCGCTGGGACAGTGACATCGTAACCCTGAGGAGTAATTTTCTACCTATGATCATGCAACGTTTTACAGTAGAGCTCTTCGTGAAAGAAGTCTTCCAGGAACGTACTATACCATCCATCGGTCCTAATTCTGCCACCAAACAGTAAACGCTCGCATTAAAGTGTAAGAAGTAATGTAGGTATGTAAGTAAGAAATAATGAAAGAAAACATTTTTATTTGCAAAGCCTGGGCCATAATACAAGTAAAAAAACTAATAAAATAATAGCTAGCAACTGAAGATAGTAAATGTATTACCTACTACGCAGTACAATGCCACATGATATAGGGCACTTCTTCTGTGGAAGAGCTTGGACTTGCGTCCATCAACTTGAGGCATACAGATGTTAATTTCACCGGCAACCACACTCTTCAAACCGAAACACAGCAACGCTGCTTGGCGGCAGAAAAAGGCGTGGTACCTAGTACTTTTGCCTGCTATAAGCACGAGACAAAAATATGACATTAGGTAATATTATACTTTAGTTATTAGATATTGTTTGGATTTGTAACGCAATCACACCAGAATAACCTGGTGGTTATAAGTAACCTGTAATAACAGACTGTAGACTTCATCTAGGTGACTGACTACCACGCGAGTGATAATAAAAAACAAGGCAGACAATAATTACCAATAACCCATAATAATAACCTTGAACCGTAAACCGTTAACCGATTAGTTGAAGTAGGGCGGTGCACCGTGCCGGTGAATGACGGTTACACTTGCTTCAATGGGGTAACATGCCTATTGACCATGTGTTACACGCTGGAATGGATGCTAATTACGTACCTGTGGCCTGTCCGATGGGTTCCGTATGGGTATTTTTAGAAGCATTTTAAATTTTATGCAAAGCATTCGTATCGCTGATTTATGCGGAGTTCTGTGCAAGAAATAATAGCATTCTTTCGTTAGTAGAAAAGGGTACCTAGTAGAAAGAACTAATGTGAGACTTGAGAGCATTAGAGCTATCTGTGAAGAGCTCGTCCGGGGCACCGAAGAAGTACTGCCTATTTCTGCCGCCAAGCAGATTCAAGTTGATGGACGCAGGGTACTTGCACAGAGTGTGACTTGCGAGGCAATGCTTTGTTATAAGTGATGGTTACCAGTTAACAGGTGGACCATCTGCTTGTTCCATCTGACGATTCCAAAAAGTGTGTTGGTGATAGAATAAATAAATAAGTATATAAAGAAGTAGAAAAGGGATTTCATTGCACCTTTAGAGTATTTCAATAAGGCCGCTGTATAAATCATCTACGATAAATACCAGAGGGCGGTTCACTTCCTTCCATGCGCACCCTCATCCAATCCATACTCAACTTACGAACCAGGGAACCCTAAAAGCGCCAGCAGGACCCCGCAACGGATGCACAAGCCATGTCGTCGGCGTGCGCCAGTCAGTACGCGGCCGCCTATCGAACTGTACTTCCGAGATACCGAAACATTCGAATACAGTTCATCGATCATAATTCCACGATTCATCGTATATTGAGGATTGAAGGTGATTCAGTTGAGGGTTTTGTACTGATAACAGCCAATACATACCCACTACAGACTGTGATATCATTATTCGAGTGAAACTGTTCATTGCTTTTGTGTTGCAGTGTTTTCAAAATTAACGTTGATATAAAAAAGTGAAAAGTTTTTGGATTTATGAAAAACATGTATGAGGTATGTGTAGTGATTATTGTACTAAATCTAATTTCGAAAACGCGCTTTCTCCGGCAATAAAATTCACTTTGTGAAAGTAATTTTAGAATACATGAACCAAGCAGACATTTCTTGCCTGTCTCAGATTGTAATTATTATAAAATTTTGTTTAACAATTATCCTGGCCTCCATTGAAAGCATTTTATAAATGTTCAGATCATAGAAACTTTTATGTTATGACAAACTATGTCAATTCAAATCGAATCCATATAATTAGCAATATTAAAAGTATCATAAAAAAACTGTGGCAGGGTTTCGTAAATCATTTAACTGAAACTTAGTTTCAATTATTTAATAGGTACCTTAGCCAATATAACAGCAGGTCATTAAATTAGGCGTAGCTCAAATAGGTGGAAGGTAAATTTTGTAATTAAAAATTCGATTAGAATGTATCTCAAAATTGCATGGCTGACCTCAGAGCACATTGAAGTTTATTTCAATTACAGAAAAAAAATCTAAAAAAGCTTAGGTAGGTACTATATTATTTCAAGTTTATTTTATGGTACCTACTCATAAATTGGATTGCTAACACAAATACAAAAACAGTATTTATATCAATATAACAATAAAATTATCTAACAGGACTAATTGGCATAATTATTTTGTTTATTTTTGTTGCTTCCTTCTTTTTATCTTGTTTTATATTCATCTGTTAACTTCTCTGTTCTGTGTTCCTCTCTAATGTGTGTGTTAAATAAACGTATTTCATTTCATTTCATTTCATTTTTACTTCGAAAATTAAGGGTAGGTATTAAATTATAGTAAAAGTAAGGTATGGATTCCTAGTTATGGGGTTGAATGCTTAAAGAAACGGTATTGTATTTTTTTTAATAACTTGTTTTACTGTCCGTTGGCTATTCTCACCTTATGGTAAGCGACGATGTAGCCGACGAGGAGCAGAACGGTCTAGAAGACTCATATTCACTCTTGCCTTGAAGAACAGTTGATAAACGCAGGGCAGTACATCGTAGGGCACTTTCCTATCGTGCATGAATTACGAGGCAATGCTAGGTGATGGTAACCACTTAACATCAGGTGACCCATCTGCTTGTTCCATGAATAAGTTGTATAAAAAAAAGAGACCCATATTGTAGTGATTAGGTGAAACAGGCGATGGCAATGAGTTCCACTCCTTGGCGGTTCGCATAATGAAGTTCGTATAGCCAAGTAAAATAAAGTAAGCCATACTTGTAGATTAATAGATAGAAAATTATTCATTGCATATAACAAAAAGTATCGTACATAGGCGGACTTAATGCTAGAGAGCATTCTTTTCCAATTATAATTTTGGAACCAAATAATTCAGACACAGTCCCTGCGTGGATCAGCGCACATCGCCCCAGCGCGCGCGCCGGACCGTAACGCGCATTTGGCGCAAAACATTCATCGGTCAGTGTCCTGAACACGAGTTTATACCTCTATCGAGTCGCTTGCGAGCCCTTCAGTTGGCGAATTTTTAACCGACTTCAAAAAAGTGTACACAAGCTTATAACTTTATCGATTTGCTTGAGAGTCCGTCAGGTGGTTACTTTTTAAAGAGTTTCGAAAAAAGAGGTTCTCAATTCAACTGGTTTAAGGCTACATTTTTGTAATACTATGCTAATGTAACGAACAGATGGGTCACCTGATGTTAATTGGTAACCATCACCTATAACAAAGCACTGCCTAGCAATTTACGCGCGATAGGAACGTGTACATACTGCCATGCACTGCCTTGCATCCATCAAGTTGAGGCTTACCGATGGCCTCATGTGCCTGTAATTTCACCGCCATCCACACCCTTCAAACCGAAACACCGCAACGTTGCTTGCCGGCAGAAGTACTTCCTCGGTCGAGTCCTTCACAAAGAGCTCCATTACTAACGTTACTTACATTCTAAAATACTGGTATTTGAGGGATTATGCTTATACATTTTCCTACAGGCACCTACATTTTTTATTACGAAATTTTTACTCGCTCTAGAGCTTAGATGATGCCAGAAACTGGTGCTGAGGTATAAAATTTCCAACATTCCGGTAGATATCAGTAAGTAGGTAATTGACCGACCAGAGCACAGAGACAGTAGTTTTTTGGAATATAACGTTATTTGTGATTATTATTGGCATACCGAAGACTTATAATCAAATAAGTCCTGACTACTAGAGTTCTTACAAACGAACACCTAGTTGATCAGAGGCATATCTACCGTGCCTGAAGATTACCGACATAACCATAATTTTTTACTTACGAAGTCACGTTTCTATATTAATTCGTTTTCTCGACACGGCCACGTATTTTACTAAACGATTGAAATCCGCGTAAACCTTAGCTCTACCACGAGAGACGAAAAAACTAAGTTTCATGTTTATATTTTGAATTACACTGCTGCGGGCCGATTCAATAGGAAAAACCGGCATGTCGTGGAACCTTAAAAGTTCTAAAACATGTGTCAAGTGCTCGAAAGGAGCCTCTGTGGAACGTGGAACTGGCACCTAGAGTCACCTAGCTTTAAGACGTTTCAAAGTGATCCTTGTGATTTTATTGAATAAATACCTTTTGACTTTGACTCTTTGGGTTACACTTAAAATCATTACCACACTATTTTTAGTTCTCGCTGCTTCGCATACCGCGCAATGTGACTAAAAGTGGCAATATGAAACTTTTTTTATAGTAAGTATTTCATGGTAGACCTGCTAGTCTCATCGATTACATAACATGACGTCATCGAGAGATGGTTACTATTCCATCGCAGTGCCTGCTCCCTTGTGCCACAATATCCTTCCGGAAGGCAGGCTATGAATTAGTAACTAAACGTGTTGGCGTGACTAACTAATAGAATTCCGTAGCATTTTTAACGAGAATTTTATAAAAAAAAATAGTATTTTTATTTTATTTTATTTTTTATTTTATTTTATTTTATTATCACATATCTATAATTATCATTACTCTAGCTACCAACACTCTATTGCCTCACCCTTTTTAGAGTTACGTACCCAAAGGGTAAAACGGGACCCTATTACTAAGACTCCGCTGTCCGTCCGCTGTCACTAGGCTGTATCTCATGAACCGTGATAGTTAGACAGTTGAAATTTTCACAGATGATGTATTTCTGTTGCCGCTAATAAAACAAATACTAAAAAATAGAATAAAATAAATATTTTATATTTAATCCCATACAACAAAAGTGTTTTTTTTGCCGGTTTTATAGATATAATGGTACGGAACCCTTGCCTACGGCCAAGAGCGAGTCCGACTCGCACTTGGCCGGTTGTTTTTCGTGTATTAGCGCATTCCTGTGTGGTACTTGGTGTTGAGTTTTGTACGGAGTCACGAGAGTTTTGAGCTTTCCCAATTGGAGTATATAATCATCAAAACTTGTGCTCGCAATACAGAAAACCTTCGGGGAATATATTAGAATATAAGGGTTTCTTTGATTTTGAGTGTTTGTGATGTTAAAGTCACTTGGAGACCCTTAAAAGGAACGTATATTGATAATCCTGACCGGAACTCTTAAAAGGATTCATTATTGGTAGTCCGGTCAGGTGCTTCCCAAATACGGCGTGTCTATTCCCGCCACAGGAAGGGATTAATATGTTAACTGACTTCCTACGAGTAAGTTAATAATATGAAGTCAAAAGGCAGGCTTTGCTCCTGTAAGGGCCCTATTTTCCTTGTAAAATGTGTTTATTGCACATTCGTTTGAGTTTCAGGTGACGATATAAAAAAGGTTTTTATATTGTCCCAAAAGTTATTATCCGAGTAGGATTTGAACCCACGACCTTCCCCTTGATACGGGGCAATTTTTGGAACAATATAAAAATCTTTGAATAAAAACTATAAAAATAATAAAAAATTTGGAGACGATATGTATAGGTACAAGTTAAAATTTATAATATACTAGTGGCTTCCCGCGGCTTCGCACGCGTTGAAGTGGTAAACCGTGATTGAGCCACAAACATCCAAACATCGTAACTTTCGCATTGATTTGTATATTATTAGGGTAGGATTTTAAATACCCACGTAGGTATAAGGGATACCTATAGGCGTAGGTTAGGTACCTATGTTAGGTAGGTAGGTATTGGTACTGAGTTTAGCACAAACATGACAAATACAACAAGACAACCTTACACGGAAAATATGTACTTATTTGTTCCTAGGCTCTACCCCAAAAACAAACGAAACGAAACAGCTTCACGACTCTGATCCCCAGGCACGGTAGATATCCTCAGATCTATTCGTTCCGACTCAAGATTCCCGTTTTTACCTACAATATCCCTTACAAACATTGACGCCTCGTTGTATCCTTTTTACTCGAGCTCAACGAAGGAGGGTAAGGCTTTAGGGGTTGTTTTCGAAAATCAAACTGTCTTTTTGTTATTTATCCACAGAACACATTTTCTTTTAGTTTGAAGTTAATTACACTACGCGTTAAAAATCTCCCATACAAACCTTGAAACTTTGGCAGTCTTTTGCACCCTTTGCAGGGGTAGTTTTAAATTATTGGTTATTTATTGTGGAGAATCTTTACTTCAAGTTTGAAATCAATCGCAATGTGCCTTAAAAATCTCCCATACTAACTTTTACAGTCATTTGCACACTTTGCAGGTGTAATTATTAAAAGTTAAAAGCGACATTCTTAATTATTTATTTCTTAGTATATTTACCTCAAGTTTTAAGTCAATCGCACCACGCGTTAAAAAACTCCCATACAAACTTTGACATCCCTTTGCACACTAATTAAGGGTAGTTTTAAAAATTTAAAAATGCCATTCCTATTTTTTTAACCTTGGAGTACCTATATCTACTTTAAATTTCAAGTTTGTAGATTCAAGGAATAAAATTTATCATACCAACGTTTTTACACCTTAAGGGTTGAATTTCCAAAAATCCCTTCTTAGTACATCTCTACGCCATAAGACCTATATACTCTTCAAATTTCAAGTCTCTAGGACCAGCGGTCAAAAAACTCCCATACAAACTTTTAAATCCCTTTGCACACTTATTAAGGGTAGTTTTAAACAACTAAACATGCTTTTCCTATTTTTTTGCCTTAAAGTACATGTACTCCAAGTTTCAAGTTTGTAGGTTCAAGGAATAGGTACTATTTTTCATGCAAACGTTTTCATCCCTTTTTACACCCTTAGGGGTTGAATTTCCAAAAATCCCTTCTTAGTACACCTCTACGCCATAAGACCTATGTACTCCTCAAATTTCAAGTCTCTAGGACCAGCGGTTTAGGCTGTGCGTTGTCTATATGTCAGTCAGTCAGTCAGTCAGTCAGTCAGTCAGTCAGTCAGTCAGGACTTTGAGTCTTATAGTATTAGAGATAGAGATCGCCGCTAGCGGGTCGCCCCGCGCCGGCCGGCGCCGATGTGTGCCTAGAGCGCTCTCAACATTTAATCCTCTGCCTACGAAAGTATGAGAGATAGTAGTAATAGTATGAAGATAGTGATAATTGTCTTAGGCAAAAACCAATTCTACTTTAGTTTTTGCCTGAGACAATGCTTATATAAATGAATTATCAAGAGCCTATGATAAAAAAATAGCAACCGTCTCGATGACACTTATCTGATATTTATGGCAAAAGAATAACAGTCGAGTAAAAAGCATAGTAAAGTTAGTATAACAATTGAATTAAAAAAAACTTGATTGCTCAAACATTATTTAATTAGTTACTGCGTGGTAAATTGGTAATGCCTAGTTCATTTCTTCTTCAGAGCTGCCTTACTTGGCGGTGGGTGGGTCAGCTTTCCGGGGGGTGTGACCAGCGGCGTGGACTGAGGGCTGAGCTTGCCGGAGACGAGGAACCGTCTGCAGCGATCCTTCAGATTCTGGTAGATTCGGTTCTCGTGGTTCAGCTGGGGAAGCACTGATATCCGCTTGTCCTGCTCCTGGAACATAGTTCATTCAACTATGTGGTACTCATCATGTGATAGCTAACTCTTATGAAATTAGTGTATCAAATTTTTTATAATACTTTCGTGTACTTACTGTGTCTTCTGGTACTTGGTACCAGAAGATCTGAGGGGATATCTACCGTGCCTGAGATCATAGTCGTGAAGCTGTTTTTTTTGACAACATAAGTTCGTTGCATAGGTCATTGTTTATATGTATCTGGATTTACGAGTACTATTGGGATGAAACTTGGAATAGATATGACCTGGAAAAGCAAATAGGGTTGCGAAAAAACGGAGACGATTTTATATGAGCGGCTAAATATTATTTTGCGACATAGAAACATTTTCTTAAACAAAATCAGTAATCAATCAATTCAGCCTGTATGCACCCACTGCTGGGTATAGGCCTCCCCTTTAAAACGCCACTCTTTCCGGTCCTGTCCCAGTCTTTGCTATTGCCGCCCAACTACTTCGACTATATCATCCGACCAGGGCGGGTATGGTCTGCCTCGTGGTCGCTGAGCGTCTCTTGGCCACCACTCAGTAATCGCCGTTGTCCATCTTCCGTCATTCCTTCTTGCCACGTGTCCTGCCCATCTCCACTTCAGACTTGTGATCCGCAATTCAGTCATAGGTTCTTTAAATACTGTTCGAAGCCAAGTGAGTTTATACCCTGGTCATACTTAGTTTAATAGTTTTCTACAACAAACTGTGTAACTCTGCTCAGGTAGGATACCAACCTGTTTTACCACAATCACATAGTAAGTTTTCTTATGTTCAAACAAGTCCGTCGCATAAGCATACGTCGGCAGACTGAACAGATTCTTCAGGTATCCGTTCCCATCACTAAGATCGAAGGTAGTGAACGTGCCCAGTCGACACTTCTTCCTGATGTACTCCAGCATGACGCGGACAGGGCAGTTAGGGTTTACGAGAAGCGTCTTCTCAACAGCCAAGTCCGTGTCTGAGGAACTTCGGCGAAGAGTTGTGGACAGCTCGGGTGCATCTTTGTACGCGACGAAAATAAACATTTTTGACAAATGGCGGTGACATTTGGCGGTTGTATTTTTTTGTGAAATGACACTTGACAGTGTTGAAGGAACATGTTTTTTTTTTAAACTAAGGTATAAAACTAAGTTTAAAAAAGTTGAAGAGTAGTAGAGCTCTTTGCGGCTCATTCGGGGAAGTACTACCGCCATCCCTTTTTCTGGTGGTCATAGACCTCCCCCTCATTTGGGATTATCCATAGTCATCAGGATTGAGAGGTGGATTGGTGACCACAGTCCCCAGGAGAGCCTCTTCCCACCTCCTGGTGCGTTCCCTTAATGGTCTTCTACGACATCCATGAGACATGAGACATGAGGAATCCCATTCTACACCGAGACCACCACGGCCAACCAACACTAATACCTACACCAAATAAATTAAATGCTTGATTAACTAAAGCCAAACAATAGAATCCACCTGATTTGAATTGCTCCAAATAGATAGCTCAACACAATGGATATCTACCTTACTTAAAGTAGAGCGGTTATCTGTCAATGAACTCGTCTTTGAACTTTACTTCAAGCCAGTCATTATTAAAAAGACCGATTTTTTGAAATCCGTCCCAAATTCATAAGGTATTTGATATCAAGTCACTTTACTCGGTAAAACGGAAAGTTTATCAGTTCCTAAAACTCCACCACGCATTGCGAAAAGCATGAATAAATCTACATACTGCACTGTTATCAAAAACAAACAACAGTCGCCGAATCGCTGTCGCTAAGGTCATCGCTCAGCCTTGACCGCGTTGCGCTCACTCGCATTTTCATTGGGAAATGGCCCAGCAAGATTCTAAGCGACTTATATTTCATAAGAGTAGTTGCAACAGAAACCCGGTCTTCGGTTCATACTTCAACCATACCATCCAGTCCTGTGCCGCATGCCGGCTCACACCGCATTCCTAGTAGCAATCTGATACGCGAGAGACACACACGCAATTACCTACCTAAATCTTATCTACTTGATACTCGGTGTACGTAGCCCTAGAAATCAAAGTGAAAAAATACAGTATTGTTCAGCGTGAGAAATAAATATTTGACAATGCAAAGAACTAAACAAACCATTAGGGGACATACCTTCGATCGTTGACGACGTAATTCCGGAATTAAATTACATTTGCAATTAAACTTGAGGGACGCACGACAACAAAAGGAAAAACAAGACTGATAATCAACTAAAGAGACCTGTGTTTTTGAATAAACCTGAATAGGTACCTAATCAAGAATTTGTCTGAAACATTTTCTGCCGATACTTTGATCCTACGGGAACATAAAAATGAATACCTAAAACCATCAGCGCATCATGTCTCTCTCAGGAGTCGCAAGTCTTATGACCTTTGGGGTGTCAGCATGGCCGCCCCCCGGACCTTCACCGAACAGCTTCCAGTTCCACCACCAGGGATCAAACTTCGCAGTGTTCATCATACTCTTCGCGCTCTGCATGATGGAGGTGGTGGTCATCAGAATCGTGACGGAGGAGCAGGCACGAGGCCAGGAGTCCAGGAGTGTGACTTCCATGTGGTTCGAGGAGGATGACTGAAGTTTTGTGGACTTGTAGACTGGAGACAGCTGTGTGTGACATGATAGTGATGTTAGTGATTGAGAGATGTTGGTTAGTAAATAGAACAATTTTAGACTCGTGATTTGCGTCATGTCATGCCTGTTTGTCCCTAATATTCATAGGTTCATAGTGCGTGAACAAAAACATTAGTTTTTCTGTTAGAGTTTTAGCATTCTGTTAATTTTATGAATGCTGTGTAAGTTGACGGATATGATAATTTGTTTGACATAAAAAAAGGATTCGTCAGAAGCAAATGTTTTGTGTATTTGTGGTTCGAGTTGGTACTTGCTACTAGAAGATCTGAAAGGCCTGGGGAGTAAAATTGTGTTTATTTTCTGGTTTTATAGTCTAGGCATATCTAAATATCACTTTGATTAATGTCGAATTAATCTTTTGAAGATGTGTATGGAGGGTTTTCACGAGTTCGTGCTAGCAATATTTAACACATGTCAACTTTTTGCAGTAGTTATTTGACCAAAGCAGAAGTTCTTTGACGTTTCTACCCACCTAGTTGGATTCAGGATCATATAGGTACATAAGGATTTTATCCTTACGTCCTTGGCGGTATAACAATGAGATGTGGTTTTAGTCGCGGGTTCTTATACAATCAGCAAAAAAATAAGATTTTAGAGAAGAAAGAAAAAATCAGTAGACAATTGAATGCACATTTTCTATTTGAGCAAAGAACTGGCAATGTCAACTGGCAGATGATTGACTAATTAATGAGTGTTTATCCACCTTTGTCATTATATTTACTGACAAAAACTGAAAGAGCTTCACGACTTTGATCCCCAGGCACGGTAGATATCCCCCTCCAGATCTCTTTGTACCAGTACAAACACCAGATTATTTGATGACGTTTAAGCGGGTAGTCAAAGGTGCGTCCAAACATAACATTTAGCACATACCCGCATAGTTCTATTTAGCTCTACAATAAGTCAAAAGTTATCTATTAAATTGAATCACAAAGATCACTTTGAAACGTCTTAATGCTAGGTGAATCTAGGTGCCAATTCCACGGAGCCTAGAAGACCAGGCAATAGACTACGCGAATCCTAAAACGGGACATCCTAGTTACGTAGGTCCTGAGACGATTTCGCAGACAGTCGTCAAATACTTGTTTGACCATATCCTTAACAAGAGACTAGTAGTTAGAATTTACTACTAGTAACTTACTACTAGTCAAACTACTCTTAAAACTAGTCTTAAAAGCGAAAGTACTACAGGAATTGAAGCCGGTTCCTAGACCACGGAAGAGGGGAAACATTTCTAGTAGTAATTTTTATTCTATGACATTACTGGAAGTGTGAATAAGATGGAAACGGGATTGGAAAACTGTAATAATATAAATATGTTTAACATAAAGTAGCCGTTATAATATTCTCATGCAAAAACAAATTTGTAAAGAATCAGAAAGCTTTAGAAGCAGCTGTTTTTTTGTAATTGTTTTATTTTAATTTCAAATTATGTAATTGTTTATCATTAGCTGTACCATACCTAGTTTTCAGCATCATTTCAGGCAAATTGTTCGCACACGGAACAGAGTTTTTATGAGGGTAGAGATAAAAGTTTATATTCGTTCAAAAAACTCTTTGACCGATTATGATTTACCTGCTTTTTATTATTATTATTTGAAATGAAATAAAAATGAAATGAAATGAGAAATGAAATAATTTATTTGCGTGTATTATTCATTTATTTCAGATTAAAATCCATACAATACAATATTATTAAATTTACACAAATCTTACAGCTAAACCTACACGTAATGATAAAAATAATTAAATAAAATGTCACCAGAAATTGAAAATAGAATAGGTACAATAAAAAGTTACAACAAATAAAATAAAATTATTGATCGAGTGAGCGAAGCGAACGAAGATCTTAGTTTCAACTTGGGCGATTTGGCATTTTATGTATGTATGTATGTATGTATGTATGTATGTATGTATGTATGTTTGTCTGGCGATAACTTTAGAACCGTTGATCCGATCTGCATGAAATTTGATATGTTGATAGCTTGTACTTGAGAAATTTACTGGTTAGTATATGAGTAAAATCGGATGAAGGGTTTTTGAGATAAGGGGTTTTTTAAGGGGGCAAAAGTAAAAAAAGTTACCTAAAAAAATCAAGTTACATGTCATATGAAAGGACTTTGTTTGGACATCCCAAAACAATTTTTACTTTTTTTTTGGGACGCTCGGTTTTTGAGATAAAATAATAAAAGTTAAATTAGCATAACCAGCGATCCAAGAGCTCCCATCTCTAAGAGTTTCGTTGACATCAAGGTTTTTCTACTGGTCGGCCAGTTCCTTTGCTTTTTCTTAATTTTTTTTCTTGAAATAAATTAAGGAGGTACTCAGTTCTCATAAAATGGTGACGACGACCAGGTCTGATGATGGAGCCAAGGTCTGTTCAACGGAACTCTTCAATAAATAGGCCAATAGAGTTGAAACTTGGTAACCATACCAAGTTAGTAGGCGGTAGTCAGAAAAAAGTCCAAAGATAATGTTTGGACTTGCCTCTGACTACTACGTACTCAAAGTTTTGATGGGTTCGTCGGGTCGCATCACGAGATCTCAGTTCGGGGCGAACTACTAGTGTAAATTAAAAATTAAAATTAAAATTTGGATCAGATGGAGCCCATCAATATCTGCATCCACCTGTATTGAATAGGACAGTCTTACTCTACTTTTGATGCTGTCTGTACAAACCAGTGTGGTTTTGTATTGTTTGGTAAATTCATCGCACACACACATTCATTCATAATGTATAGTTACATACGTTGTCTTGTAACATCAATCTCTAATACTATAAAGTGTTACGGTATATATTTCAACTATAATTACTTATATAAATACATTTATTTCGGAGTGTCTTTCGGACGCTTTATATTGGCACTTTGGCTCAGTTGAGCTATCTCTAGATGATTCGCAACGGCCTGCAGATAGCTCAATGGTTTCATATGTACTTTGTACATTTTGTAAATACTTGAATTCAAATAAATATAATTGAATGAAGTTTATGTTGGAAAAATAGTACCAGTAGGTAATATCGAAAACAATTGTTTTTGTATCATCATTTATTTATTTATTTGAGTCACCAACATCGTAATATCAATTTCATTCAAGAAATTAAAAACAACGATACAGTAAAGCATGATTAATATTACAATAATTATAAGAGAGCGTACAGAGCGAGTGAAACAATAAGATTACCATCGCAACATTAAAAGTATATATAAAAGGTGTTCCAAAAATTGTGTATATAAACTTCAGGGGGCTAAAGTACCCATCAATATGAATAACTTTTTCCAAGGAACCAACACTGTGAACGCGAAAAAAAAGCAGCTGTTTCATACATTTCAGCCAGGTAGGTATTGAACTTTTGTTTGAAACAGCTGTTTATTTTTCGCGTTCACAGTGTTGATTCCTTAGAAAAAGTTATTCATATTGATGGGTACTTTAGCCCCCTGAAGTTTATATGTATACACAATTTTTTGAACACCTTGTATAATAAACTAGCTGGTGCCCACGACTTCGTCTGCGCTGGAGTAGCATAAATTCTTTAAAAATTGTAGAGGTAGTACACAATATCTTTATAAATTGTAGCCTATGTGTTATTCTGATGTATAAGCTATATTATTGTAACATTTCATTAAAATACATTCAGTAGTTTTACGTGAAAGAGTAACAAACATCCATCCATCCATCCATACTTACAAACTTTCGCGTTTATGATATCAGTAGGAGGTTTTTCAAAACAATTTTATCATTGATAGGCCATGATATTTTCAATGACGACTTCATGTAATCAGCTATTACTTTGTTTATATTATATACCCGACCTCTAGTGACTGCAATAAATTATATTCAATAATTTGTAACGTGTTTTGATTTGCAAAATATCTTAATACCAAGATAAGATACAGGTATATCGGCGATAAATAAGGTATTTAAAGTTGCTATGTAGTCAATTTTACGAGCATATTTTTATACTACTAGCTCATAGAACAAGCAGTTTGGACCCACTTGCTGTTGAGTGGTAACCATCGCCTGTAACTAAAAATTGTCTCGCAAGTAACACCCGATAAGACAGAGGGCTTATTACGAGTTTAGTGCCGATCGTCGATCGTTACGATACACCGAATTTTCTATGAAAATAAATCAACGGCATCTAGCGTATTCTTTGAGAAACCGTTTTTTTTTCATAGAAAATTCGGTGTATCGTAACGATCGACGATCGCCACTCGATCGGCACTAAACTCGTTATAAGCCCTCAGGTCCTACAATGCACTGCCCTGCGTCCATCGACTTAGAAACTTAACAAAAACTTAGAATAAAATATTATTCTTAACATTTTATCCCGGAAAAATAATCAGAAACAGTCTAGAAAAAACATAAGTCCGAAAACAGAACCTGCCCTTAATATTGATGTTAGCAATCAAGGCTACGCGAGCGGCCGCTAGTTTTCAAACAAATAAGCATACGATAAAATGGGCTCCTGCCCCTAAATGGCACTTGCTTGCAAGAGACCAGCCTTCATATCCACTATAAATAGAAGCCCCAGCTGGTAATGCAATATTGCAGCTCCAAAGACATTGCAAAAGCCCCCGGCTTGCATTGCGCACTTGAGACGAAACGCCTTTCACATTGGAGAGGCCAAAAAGATTCAATCTTTGAGCATGAAGCATGAGCAAGCTTATTGTGTAGTTGGCAGTATCTGGATTTTTCTGGGAGATTTTCCCTATTATCACCTTTCATTATACTACTACGTGTTGATAGAACAAGTAGATGACCCACCTTATGTTGAGTGGCAACCAACACCAAACAAAACATTGTTTCGAAAGTCACGCACGATATAAAAGTGCCTACGATGCACTGCCCTGCGTCAATCAACATAAGGCATACAGATGTTAAGCCTAATGTGCCTGTAATTTCACAGGCAACCACACCCTTCAAACCAAAAGACAGCAACGCTGCTTGACGGCAGAAATAGGCATGGTGGTAGTACTTTTTTTTATACAACTTGCTGATGGAACAAGCAGATGGGCCACCTGATGTTAAGTGGTAACGCATCCCCTATAACAAAGCATTGCCGCGTAAAGGCTACTACACACAGTGCCGGCGGCAATGCCGCCGGGCAAGCCGCCGGCCAAGCCGCCGTGCACCCGGCGGCATACAAAGCCGCCGGCTTTGTATGCTTTGTATGTCTTTTATTGCCGGCGGCACAGCCGCTTGGCATAAACCCGGCGGCATTGCCGCCGGTACTGTGTGTAGTAGTCTTAAGTGACGCGCGATAGGAACGTGCACAACGATGCACTGCCCTGCGTCCATCAACTTGAGGCATACAGATGTTAAGCCAAATGTGACTAATTACACCGGCAACCACACTCTTCAAACCGAAACACAGCAACGCTGCTTGGCGGCAGATTTTTTTTTCTAATGCACTAAATGCTGGTGATTGTCTGACGATTCTTACAGCGCTACCGAACAGGCGGCAGAAAAAGGCATGGTGGTAGTACTTCCCCGGACGAGCCACAAAGAGCTCTCTATGCTCCAAATAAGCCTTAAATATTGGTGTGAGCAATATCCGTTACCACGCCACTACCTGCTACCTGATAATTTACCAAATTCTTTCTGTTTCCAGGGATGAGCAGACCAGCGGCAGACGATGCCTGAGAGCCGAGAAGGACGAAGGTGTATGTACTAGGTGCGGGGGCGACAAGCACGGCGGGTACATCCCTTGCATCTGTCAGGATTATAAGTACGTTATCCATGTTACTATTATCGTAACTACCAACGATTACTTTGTAAAACATGATTTGAAGAATCGAACAACAATTAAGGCGCCAAGCCGTAATATTGTTTTCTGTTATTCTAATAAGTATAAATAAGTATCTAATATGTAATATGTGATATGTATTATTCTATGTAATATCTAATAGATAATATGCTTAAGTAGCGTGAAATCGGCACCTAGATCGAGCCCGTTTGATTTTAATGATTTTTAGGGTTCCGTACCCAAAGTGTAAAACGGGATCCTATTACTAAGACTCCGCTGTCCGTCCGTCTGTCTGTCTGTCAGTCTGTCCGTCTGTCATCAGGCTGTATATCATGAACCGTGATAGTTACACAGTTGAAATTTTCACAGATGATGTATTTCTGTTATAATCTGTAAACAGAATAAAATAAATATTTAAGGGGGCTCCCATATAACAAACGTGATTTTTTTGCCGTTTTTATATTTAATGGTACGGAACCCTTCGTGCGCGAGTCCGACTCGCACTGGGCTGGTTTTTTTCTACACAACTTGCTGATGGAACAAACAGATGGCCCACCTGATATTAAATGGTAACCATCACCACAAAGCATTGACTCGCAAGTTACGAGTACGCACGATATTAGCGAACGGCCTGCTCTTTTGCATCAACTTTTGAATAACATTATTTTCATTTGGCAGTCGGGATAAACTAGAATTTGTGATTCTGTTTTTCGGACTTTATAATAATAGAGAGGGATGAAGCGACATAAAATCCACTAAGATTCAGATTGTTCAAAGCTGAATATAATTATTTTTTTAATGTTTCAGGCCAGTGAAGTTCGAATCTGGTGCGTGGTTCCTGCGCCAGGTGCAACGTGCTGCCACCCTGATGCCCTGGTCCATATCCACCGACAAACTGGAGCAAATCGGTAAGCTTTGCAAATAGCCTCGCGTGGAACTGGCACCTAGATTCGCCTTGTTTTAAGCGATCCTTGTCATTTTACTGAATAAATAACTTTTGACTTTGACTTTAACCTCTTTTTGGATTGACTGGCTCACCAGTTACCCTTGAGGGTAGCTAATGGATCTAAGGAATAGGGGATACATTTGTTTTTTGCTACCGAATTTTATTTAGATTTGTTTGTTTGAAAGTTCGGACCGAAAGTATTCTTTTTCTTAGGACGCATATCCAAAAAAATCTGTTCAGTTGTTTCAATATCATCAGCCCTTTTGAAGTTGATGAACGGAGGATTGTAAATTATCATTATGAAAACTAGTAACCATTTAACAAAGCCTAAAATTTAATACTTTTATTTATGCCCTAAGTTAGTTCAAAAGTTTTATTTTTAATCTTGTTTTTTCCCAATTACAGACGAGGAGTATGACGAGCGTGAGAGTGCTGGGCCGAGTAGACGCGACGCACAGAACGACGCAACAGTACGGGAGTTCCTGGAGACGCTGGCAGCCAAGCTGACCGGTGGCACCCTGGAGGGGACCAGGGTCTCACCTCTGTACGACCATCCTGCCTGTAAGTACCTCTTATTAACCAGTTGGTTTTGCAAGCCAATAGCTGATCTATAAAAGGACTATTAAAAGTCCTAGGTTCGTGGTTTGTGACACCAGTAGTTCGCATACCTACTACTGATATCACGAAAGACCAGGGTTATAGTTGCGTATGCTACTATAGCATTTATTCAATTTTATGTGAGTTACTTGTCATTCAAAGTTTGTTTTTATCTGTGGTATAAATAAATGGTATGATAATGTATTATATTGTAAATGTGGCCAGCTGAAGAAGATTTCTAGAAACGTCTAAACAGATTGGTAGCACCCTAAATAATTCTAGATTTTGCCTGTGTACGACCTTCTAGTAGGCAGGATACTCACGGGTCGATCCTATCATGTTCCTATTTCGCAGGTTTTCATTCATCTAGCATAATCAGTGATCGCTAAGTAGTGTTGACGCCAAAAACTGACTTGCAATGTTAACATGGCAGTAAATACAGGTAGGTATACCCAGGTCTTGAACGGTTTGGAGTCCGCATGGAAACGAATCGGCACTGACGGAACGCTACCATATTTTCTATTGGTACGCAAATCGATAGAGCAAGCAAAGAGTATACAGATACAATTAGGTTTTGTTCATATTTACGTATATTAACACACTTTAATTCTAAAACCAGCTGAGCTAAACACTGATAAGCATACACCTATATAGATGAGAGAATGCTGGAGCAATACCAGGCCCCCCTGCAGCTAGCACTCTCCGCGCTCGCCACCGCGCTACGCGACGCGCTCACACGTAAGCTGCATACCATCGCATGCACTGACTTACTGTCATTTCTTTCTTGATCTATCCCTTCTTCTCGTGTCACTTTCCACACACACTGTTTGCCTGTTTCCTAGAATTCATTTATTTACCAAAACGATAAGCTTGGAAGTGTTGCTGATGATCCCCGCACTATGACAAGCCTGTACCGCGGGAGGCCAGAGTACAAAAAACACGATTTACCTCCTGTTTGTAAAAGGACTTTAGGTGTGCCTCAAAGAGGCTTCTCTCGACTTTCGACACATGTTTCAGTATTTTTTGGTTTTTTGGCATGCTGGTTTCCTCACGAAGTTTTCCTTTACGTTCCTGACTAGCACCATGCACATACATTTATAAACAGAAAAACTGATTGGTGCACGTCTGGTTGCTCTTGAAACCCCCTGAAACTCCATAGGCGCGAGTTCAAGTTTCAGGTGGTTTCACCTGAAACTTGAACTCGCGCCTATGGAGTTCCAAACTCGATATACTTTTCAACACTAAAGCCTCCAATCACCAAAGCACGCTTTGAATGTTTTGTGCACTAGGGATCTGTCCCGACTACGCACGGGTTGAACTATTAGCACCCAAAAATTGTTTTGGCAAACTGTGTAAAAGACGTTATACCTAGTAATAATAACTTTATGAAAAAACTAGCAATGAATTATAGCTAAAAGTGGCTTAAAGTCGTCTCCAAAATGCGAGCTAGCTCTGTCCCAAATTGCATTTCAATCGGTTCAGTAGTTATCAAACAATTTTATAAATGGGTATGGCAGCTTATGCCATGATGGAGGCGCTCACGCTACAAATTTCTAAAAGAGCTTGCGACTAGCGCAAGTATCTAAGTTTGTATAAGCTTCTGGCGAACTCTGGAGCCCGACACCCTTCCGCTCGCACAATTAAACATTTTTTGAAAAATAAAATCACTGAATGAAGTCATGAAAATAACAAGCAATAGTTCTTTCGTAGCAACTCGCTACGATTGCTACAAGGAAAATTCAGGCGTTGAGAACGGCTACACGCGGGAAGAACGGGTTTTAGAAGCTTCTGCCCATCTGCTGGTGATTTCCCTTACTAGTCTTTTTTTTATATTCTACTTGCTGATGGAACAAGATGGCCCACCTGATGTTAAGTGGTAACCATCCCTTATAACAAAGCATTGCCTAGCAAGCCACGCACGATAAGTACGTGACCTACGGCACACAGATGTCAGGCCTTGTGTGCCTTTTATTTTATCGGAAACCAAACACTTCGAACTCTGGTACGACATGCCACCACCATATGCTTATTATCGACAAGCTGCGTTGTTGTGTGCCGGTAAAATTACATCTTATGCCTCAAGTTGATATACGCAGAGTAGTAGGCAATATATTGTTAGTGATTAAAATTCTAATAGTGTGGCCTTATTGCCCAGCAGTAAAATTCTTTAGGATGTTTACTGTGTACATTGCGTGAAATGGCTGTAATATAAGACTATAGACTATAGGTACACCTGAATAAAACCAGGGCAACGATTATATTATAACTATGACTTTTTTCTACGTACACCTATTATAAATGCGAAAGTTTGGGAATGTGGCGGATAGGGTGTGTTTGCATACATCTCCGGTACGACATAACGGATTTGGTTGTAACTTAGAGTAAATCAATAAATTATCTAGCCCCTAACTAAGCAAAAGAACTCTGGGAACCAAATAACCTTCGATCAATGATCGAAGCAAATAACTGATACGATACACAAAAAAAACATCGAAAGGCTGTTCACACTTACAAAACAAAAAGAAGTCGTTTGGCAACAAAGTTGCTAATTTATCAAAAAATAACGACAGCGCTACCTGCGCATGTGCTTGCGCAGAGTCATTCACCCACAGGTCAGGATTTTTTACCAAATTATTTTTATTTTTTGTAAGAAGATAAGAAGAAGCTAGCTGCTAATAACAGCTGTGTATGTTATATTTTCTTAAAACTAGAATTGTGCATCTTAGGGCACGTTCCTATCGAGCGTGACTTACGATACAATGCTTTGTTATACTTAGGTGATGGTTACAACTTAAGATGGACCATCTGCTTGTTCCATCACCAATTTGTTTTTAAATAAACCCATATTCTCCTATACCTATGTATTTTACTATTTTTCACGAGCAAGACGAAATCGCAAATAGGTACACGAGCAATAAAAAACGCGAAAAGCGATGTGAAGTCCCACCATAAGGCGTGTATTTGGCCTCCGTGTCATAGTTCTACTAAGAAGTACAACTGGTAGTACAAATGACACACCTTTGTATCTCTAGTACTTTGGAGCTATAAATATATATAAGTCTAAATTGTAGTACCTATACCTACGGTCCTGACCTAGTGTGAATGAACCTGCATTAATTATGTATTCAAACGGTGTAATCACTATTATAATAGTGCATGCATGTTTCCGTATGGCTAGAGGCGATCGAGGCTACTCCGAAACTTCTGCCGTGTCGGTCGGTACAGCGCCATCTATACTCAAACTAAACAAAGCTTGTGTAATATGAGTTAAGAGACTTGTGCAGATTATAACTGATAGTTTATTAAATACTTTTTTTCTAAATACATACTAAGTATCCTACTTATATTTAATTTAAATAGCGAAAATTAAGTTAAAATTTTCTTTCGAGTTTTTTTTTACGCAACTAGCTGATGGAACAAGCAGATGGCTCACCTGAAGTTTAAGTGGTAACCATCACCTATTACTAAGCATTGCCTCGTAAGTCAAGCACGATAGGAACGTGCCCTACGATACACTGCCCTGCGTCCATCAACTTGAGGCATACAGATGTTAAGCCTCATGTGCCTGTAATTACACCGGCAACCACACTCTTCAAACCGAAACACAGCGTTGCTGCTTGGCGGCAGAAAAAGGCGTGGTGGTAGTACTTCCCCGGACGAGCCCTTCACAAAGAGCTCTACTACTCTTGAAATCTGCGAACCGATGACAGTTTCACGGTATGTCCGATCGCCATTGCCATACCGTCACGGTCCATCCGCAGCCTGCGTACACATAAAATAACGCATAATTCACGACCGGCCATTGCCTGATAACTCAAAGACGATCCTTGTAATTTAGTGCAGTGTTGGTTTAGTGATAGCGGCCCCGTCCTCCGATCCTAAGGTAGTGGGTTCGAAACCGGTCGCGTTTTTCTGTTCAAAATGTATGTTCACAGTGCCAGTACTCTCAAACGGTGAAGGAAAACATCTTGCGGTAAAACCAGCATGTCGTAGAACCTGTCCACGAAAGGAGCCACTTTGAGGCGCACTTAAAATCCTTTCACCACACTGTTTCGAAAGAACTATTGACATGAAAAGAAGAAGAAGGCCGTAGATCATTTCAAAGAGGAATAGATAAACAATTTCGAAACAAAAACATAAACAAAACAATAAATTATACATCCAATACCTAACCTATGAACTGACGGAAATTATACATGTGAATAAAATCTAAGACCTTCAGATGATGAAGATCTTTTCGACTTAAAAAAAATACGTTTTGACTGTTGTTTTGAACTTTGTTTTCAGATAAGGCCGACGGGTGCTTTGTTTTGTTTCCAGATTTCTATTTTTTTTTCATGAGCTGGGCCGTTTGTCTCTCTACTTTGTTGTATAAAAAAACAGATGCTCCACTAGCAAAACTAGCTAGAGCCAGCAATGATTGTCTTATCAAACTATGTAATATTATACAATGTGTCAGGTTACCGGTGTCGAAGACTTTGGGGGGTGAACAGTGATTTGTCGATAAAATTTACCGTATTTCACCCCCCCCCCCCCCCCCCCAAAGTCTCCAACACCGGTAACCAGACACATCTACATCTGCATCTACACTAATATTATAAAGAGGAAGATTTGTATTTTTTTGTTTTGTTGTTTTGTATGTAACCAATAGGCTCAAAAACTACTGGTCCGATTTCCGAAATTCTTTCACCATTACAATGTTACATTATCCCTGAGTAACATAGGCTATATTATATTTTAAAAAATATCAGGGATCCTTACTAAAACTCCAATAATGTAACCCAAGTTGGAAAACAAAACCCTTACATCGCGTGCGCTGCTAAAACTATTGATGATAGAACAAAATAATGTACTACGACTTTGCAGAACACGTCATCATCTACAAAAAATGTTGCGACAGCATATGTCTAACTATTATAGTTATGTCACAATAAGTGTTATTTTATTATAAAAATTTAATTGAAATGCCGCCGATAAAAAAGGTTCTTTATTTGTACCTTGGTATTAATCCTTATCCACATAAATAGTTTCATATTCAAGACGGTTTCAATACCTATAGATTACTTCTTGAATTTTTCAAATCGGACATTCCATTCAAAAGATATGACGAAATTAAAAATGTTAAAGGGTCCACGGATCACGCACGGGGTGCGATTTCACTCACTCAGGGAGAAGGGCGTGTAAATGTATGAAATAAGTAGACGCGAGGCTCGAACCCACGGTCTAAGTTTATCCTAAAATGTTATAAAAATGTATGACCACCCGTGCGAAGCTGGGACAGGCCGCTAGTTGTAATAATTTAGTGATCATCTTTAAAATGATGCGAACTAAATGGTTTTATCTCGATGTTTAACCGAATGCGTGCTATGCCTCATTAGTCATTACCTCAATACAACGTCCGAATCTTCAGAAATCATGGATTCACCAGGCATTAGGCAATGATCGCTTTGTTCTTGGCCTACAAACAATGTTAAATCACGAATCGCATGCAACGTTTTGGTACTGATGAATAAAGAGGAAGACTCCATGGTAATTCACAAACGGCCGGTTTCTGAAAACCGGATCAAAACTAATTGGATGTCAAGTCACTTGCATCTAATTCGATGTAATATCCGAAATGGCGAGTGACTTGACATCCGATTAGTTTTAATCGAGCTTTCAGAAGCCGGCCGTAAGCGTGGTACAAATAAACATTAATTCGCAAAGAAAATTACAACCAATACAAGTATTTTCAAAATATACTCAAAAGCTGCTAAGCTGTAGGTACGCCACGAATGATCTACAGATAGATCAATTGATCCAAGTCAATAACAATTAGAAGAGTATGCATGATGCTGTCTGCACTGCCACGCTAAACGGCAATTGAGTCAGATTCTCATCAAAATAGCTTCTTCATCGTATTTTTTATTCTACCTGCTGATGGAACAAGCAAATGGCCCACCTGATGTTAAGTGGTAACCATCCCATAACAAAGCATTGCCTCGTAAGTCACGCACAACGCACGACGCACGTTATTGCTGGGATTATAAAAAACAAATGGGTTCAGAAATATTAGCAACATGAATAAAGAATAAATTATATGACAATGATTTCGCCAATTTCGCGGGTAGGCGTCAAACCTGCTAACATCACCAAATTTCGCTCTATTATATTTTAATTCATATTTCTGTTTTTAAACTCAATTTATGTGTTAAAAGTGGTGTACTTGTAATTGTAAGGGAACATCATATTGTGGAAAGTTCCTAGCAACTGTTTACATGCAATTATAATTTGTTTGCCATAACCTATTGGCCACACCAACCTGTGAGTGCTATCATATTTACTGAATTTAATTACTTACAACAATGTCCAATCTACAAGAGGTGCTGGATACTCAAAAGCATCTGGAGGAGACTCTTGGCTCCAGAATGGCTCATTTTGAGAAGCTGTTGCAGCCCACTACATGTCCGGACAGTAAGCCAAACTTAGAGAGATTAACTCAAGAATTTTTTGAGTTTAGACAGTTTGCTATGGATATTCTCAAGCACCTGCGCACTCTTATTGAATCACTGACATCACAAGTTGATGAGATAGACACTCACAACCGTCGCAACGCACTCCTTTTTCATGGCCTGCCGGAGTCAGACACTGAAGACTGCACTTCTACAGTAATTAACCTCATTAATACCAATATGAATCTAAAAAGTGTCCAGGCTTCAAGCATTTATCTGTGTCACCGTCTAGGATCGAAGAATGACCAGAGAGCCCGCCCCATACTGGTCCGTTTCACTGATGTTAATATCAGAAACAAGATCTGGGGTGAGAAAAAACTACTGAAGTCTAGCCCCGCTGTAGTCTGCGAGTTCCTCACACGTACACGACATAATCTGTTTATTTGTGCACGAAAACACTTCGGTGTAACGAGCAGCTGGACGAGTAACGGAGTAGTATACGTCAAATCGCCGGATAATGTTCGGAGTCGGATTACGTCGGCGCGGGAGTTGAACAAGATCATCGCTCGGTTCCCAATGAAGAGCGGCGTCACCAACACCACTAGCGGCCCGCGGACGGCTGCTGCGGCTCCCCCGAAGGCGAGCCCCAAGCAGGTCGGCCTTGCGGGCACCTCGACGGCGGCGGCAGTGCCTGTTGAGGCCCCTCATACACGCAAAAACGCCGCCGCTAGGACCAAACTCAACAAGTAGTAGTAATTCCACCCTCGCATTACTGCACGTATTTCGATTTATACTGTGGGTAAACTGGGTAGTGAGTGAAGCTTATTTATCTTGAAATTACCATCACTCAACGCATTATTACCACTACCACCCTCAAACAAAACTTCGAAAAGTCGTGGTTGTGAATGTTTTCTGCTACTTTGCTTGATTGATTGACCAATCTGACGGATCGACGCTGGATGACGGAAACGTATGAACTACGAAGGGTGTGCAGTAGGCTTGTCTGTCAGTGTCAAAAGTATTATTTGTATTTTGAACATTGGATTACGTTCCGTTACACGCTGTTTGTATTAGTATAAGAAACCATAAATTGTTAATATTAGTTTAATTTGGTCTATTTGTTTTTCTCGTTACATACAGTGCTATAAATTACACATAGGTAATTGGTGTTATCCCATATATTTACCTTTTTTACCTATGTCTTTAACTATATTTTCAGAACGACATAGTGTGATAATTTAGCTTGAGTTTTTGTTTTTTTTTTCTGTGTTGCTCTTTTTATCATTGCTTTTTTTTTGTACCCTTTTAGCCGATAGGTTATTGCAAAAGTTCAAGGCGATAGAGCCGCTTTAGTTTTAGTTTTTGTAACTATATTTGTTACGATAAATATTTGTTATTTTACTGAAGGTACTATTTTATTATTATTTAAATTACTGTACATATATATATATTTTTAGTATATTGATAATTTTTATATTATATAATTTTTTCACATGTCTTCTTTATCATGTTCAAGTGATGATTCATTTGCTACAGCAGAGGACGTTTCCTTTAAAAGCTTAGATGATCATCCTAAGACATTAGGCGCTGAGTTGCTAGAAATTTTCAAACCTTTCCCAAAAAATCTTAACGTCTGCCATATTAATGCACAAAGCATACCAGCTCATTACATCGATGTCCTTGATTCTTTCGACACGGAGTTGATCCACGCAGTACTGGTTTCAGAGAGTTTTCTGAAGCCAACTCTCCCTTCCACCTGCTTCCCATTACCCGGGTTTGTACTAATTCGTAACGATCGTACTGAGAAGGGAGGGGGAGGAGTTGCGATTTACTTGAAAAGTCATATTCCTTATAAGATAATTTTGCAATCCCCTTCTGCCTACAGTGGATCTCCAGAATTTATTTTTATTGAAATAGACGTCGGAATTAAATTTGTGCTAGGCGTAGTCTATGTTCCTCCTAACATTCCATATGCTAATTTGGAAAAGGCATTGGAAGATATCTCTTCCGACTATTCTCGCTTTTTGATTATGGGTGACTTCAACCCAGATACCTGCATACGAGCTACCAAGTTACAATATATTGTCCATTCTTCTAACCTTAACCTTTTGGAACTATCACCCACTCATCACACTGCTACAAACGACTCTCTGTTGGACCTAATCATAACCTCTGATGTTGATAAAATATCTACGCACGGTCAGCTATCAGCACCGGCCTTTTCTAAACATGATTTGATATATGCCTCCCTTAAATTTCGAATCCCTAAACCCACGCCCTTAGTTCTTCATCACAGAAACTTTAATAAATTAGATAAAACCAAATTAGATAGTGTAGCGGCTAGCTCAAACTGGCTTTGTGTTGAGGGTCTATCGACTGTGGAGGAAAAAGTTGACTTTTTAAATAGTAATGTCTTAGATATTTTTAATCGTCTAGCGCCCATCCGTCCTGTCAAAATTAAACACCGACCCACTCCGTGGATTACTGATGCTATTCGTAAAGCCATGTCAAAACGCAATCGAGCCTTCCGCAAGTACAAACATAGTCGAACGGAGGAGAATTGGGAACTGTATAAAAAATTGCGTAATCGTTGTAACCTGGTGTGTCGTAATACAAAACGCCGGTACATAGCAGAGCAAATAGAACTCGCTACTCCTGCTGGCATATGGAAGTTTTTGAGGTCCCTTGGATTAGTTAAATCCAAATCGTCAAATGCTGAAATTCCACTAGATCTTAATATACTAAACACTCACTTTACCTCCACTGTTAAAATCAGCTCCTTCACGAAATATGACACCCTCCTTGAAATTCATGACCTCCCTCACCCTGACACTGCTCAGTTTGATTTCATGCCTGTTTCCCAAGACTTGGTCAAAAAGTGTCTCCTATCGTTTAAATCAAAGGCAGTCGGAAGTGATGATATTGGACGCATAATGGTAACTCTCCTCTCTGACCACATCCTCCCTACCATTGTTCATATCATTAATTTTTCGCTGTCTACTGGTAATTTCCCTGATCAATGGCGTAAAGCCCATGTTATTCCTCTACCAAAAATTCCTAATCCTGTTCTTCCCAACAATTTCAGACCAATCTCTATTCTCCCTTTTCTGTCAAAAACTATAGAATCTGTAGTCCATAAGCAGGTTACTGAGTACCTCGTAAATGGTGAGTTGTTCAACAACTTTCAGTCTGGGTTCAGAGTGGGACACAGCACTACGACCGCACTTCTCAAGGTTACCGAAGATGTAAGAAGTAGCATGGAATCCTGTAAGGTTACTGTTCTAGTTCTGGTCGATTTTAGTAACGCTTTCAATGCTGTGGACCATGAACTACTTCTGGCTGTGTTGAGTCATCTTAATTTCTCTCCCCTATCCCTTCAGTGGTTCGCATCATACCTCTCAGGCCGTCGTCAGACGGTTCGCAACGGTCAGGTTTTTTCTGACTGGAGTGAAGTGGAGGCTGGCGTCCCGCAGGGAGGTATACTATCTCCCTTATTATTCTCTTTATTTATAAACATGCTCTCCTCTAAATTACAATGTTACTACCATTTCTACGCTGACGACCTTCAACTATATCATCATGTCGAAGTTGATCGTCTGAACGATTCCATTAAAGCTCTCAATGATGACCTTCTTCAACTTCAATCCTGGTCCGCTAACTATGGGATTCAGGTCAACCCCAACAAATGTCAAGCAATCATCATTGGTAGCTCCCGTCAGCTAGCAAAAGTCAATCGTCCTGATCTATTATCGTTGCGTTTCAACTCTATTTCTATTCCTTTTTCACCTGTAGTAAAAGACCTCGGCATTCTGCTGGATGAGAACATGGGTTGGTCCGCTCAAGTAAAAGAGTTATCTCGGAAGTTTTTTGCTTGTCTCCACTCTATTTTACGTTTTAAAAACTTTCTTCCCGAGAAAACGAAAATATCTTTGGTAAATTCCCTCTTAGTTCCTATAGTAGATTATGCAGATGTTGCATACCTCGACCTTTCAGCTGATCACCTCAACAAGTTGGATCGCCTGCTGAACTGTTGTATCCGTTTTGTTTACGGTCTTCGTAAATATGACCACGTGTCCGTTTATCGTAGAAAGCTGAAGTGGCTTCCAATCAGAGAGAGGAGAAATATGAGAATCTTATGTCTCCTTTTCTCGATTCTGAAAGACCCAAGCTCACCTCAGTACCTGAAGTCAAAGTTTTCCTACCTTTCGGACAGTCACGATCGTAACTTAAGGTCCTCAGACACTCTCTGCCTATCAACTCCCAGACATTCCTCTGGCTATCGAGGAAATTCATTCGAGGTGGTGGCTGTGGGTTTGTGGAATGCGCTTCCCCTAAGTATTAAAAAGACGTCTTCAAAACCCGCTTTCAAACGCCTTGTCCATGATCACTACTTTAATTCTACCACGTGATAATATATATATATATATATTATATATATAGTATGTGTACATATATATATAAATACATCTATATTTATTTTTATTATTTTGTAGTTTATATAGTATTTTTATTTATTATTTTAGTAGTATAAAGTTTTGTGTTAGTAAATGTAATACCAAATTGTCTCCTTTAGTTTTAAGCACGCCAACCTCTTTGTTTTTCACCTGTCAAGGTTGGCTGGTAGAAAATGCTATCTAGCATTAAGCTCTCCTTTTGTACAAACTTTGTTTGGTGCAATAAAGAATTAAATAAATGATTAGCCTGCTTATTTTAACAATAGACGTTATTTATTTATTAGGATCGTTAAGAGATAATATACAAAACTTAAAATTAGACATAACAAAACAACATCCTAACCCGTACTTATCCACCATTGGCAACCACAGCTAAATAAATAAAATAAATAAATAAATATTGGTGGACTTATCACACAACACTATCTAGCCCCAAACTAAGCCAAAGCTTGTAATATGGGAACCAGATAGCTGATATACTTCATAATATATGCTTTTTTTTTCTAAATACATACTTATAATAAATAATAACACCCAGACAGAGAACAAACATCTATGTTCTTCACACAAATGCTTGTTCTCGGTGGGGATCGAACCCACGGCCTCCGGCGCAGAAGGAAAAGCTACTACCAACTGAGCTGTGAAGGCTGTGAAGCTAACACAGGTATTAAAAATATATATATGAACATCATTAGAATCAAAATCAAAACGGTCTTTATTCAGTACATTCACAAGGATCACTTTGAAACGTCTTATATACTAGGTGAATCTACCGCCAGTTCCTCGCGAATAATAATAATAATAATCCAATAATCTTTACCTACTATATAGACATACCAAAACCACTTTTAGAAGTAGTTATGACACTAAAGTGTGGTAGTGTGGGTGGGTGTAGTGCGGTGGGTAAAGTAATTTCACTGTTAAATGGAGCATAATGCCCTCATAAAATTCGAAATAAAAACAAAAGTATTTCAGCGGGAGAGTATTGGGAACAGCTTTCATTTTACAACCATCATCGTTAACTATCCTTGGTTAAAGTTGAACTTGCCCTTCAAGCTATAAAAGATATTCCCTATTTTATTGCTTACACTTCACGTTAACGTATCTAAGCCTTATCCCCTTATCTCTAGTAAATAAATTAAAAAAACAGGATCAGGGAGAGATTTGCCTTCTTCAAAAATAACAATCAATTTGAAAACATCGATTCATTAAAATTTAAATCTCACTTCTTAGCTAATATTATAGAAGACCACCTATAATCTACACTTATCTACACTAATATTATAAAGAGAAAAGCTTTGTATTTTTGTATTTTTGTATTTTTGTATGTAACGAATAGGCTCAAAAACTACTGGTCCGATTTCAAAAATTCTTTCACCATTAGAATGCTACATTATCCCTGAGTAACATAGGCTATATTATATTTTCAAAAAAATCAGGGATCCTTACTAAAACTCCAATAATAAATTAATACCTTGGTATTAATCCTTATCCAAATAAATCTTTTCATAATTAAGACGGTTTCAATACCTATAGATTACTTCTTAAATTTTTCAAATCGGACATTCCATTCAAAAGATATGACGAAATTAAAAACGTTAACGGGTCCACGGGTCACGCTCGGGGTGCGATTTCAGTCTCTGGCGTGCAAATGTATGAAATAAGTAGACGCGAGGCTTGAACCCACGGTTTAAGTTTATCCTAATATGTTCAAAAAATTTATGACCACCCATGCGAAGCTGGGACAGGCCGCTAGTAATAACTAAATAAACATTACTACTTCCAAAAATTGCACTTGCTTAGACCCAATCTAATGGAAGTTTTTTGTATATTTAATTAAAAGCTATCGACATAATAATCTAAGACTCTTAGGACTCCTCTTGTCTTCACAAAAAAACCCCTACCTACTCACTTTAAATGCGGAGTTTACACATTTATGTTGTCATAATTAAATTGTTTCTGAGATCGCAATACATCATGACCAATCCTTGTCCTGCAGTGTACACTTACGGCCATAAAAGTGCAGTATGAAACCCAAAGCAACGCTAGGCGCAATACTCGCTTTTTACGTCGCTGGGACCGTGGGACCGCAAATTCAAAAATAAGCTGTTCAACCAGTCGCATTGTGAGAAAATGTGGGCTCAATTTAGGAGCAAAATACTGCGTTTTAATAGGCTTTGGCAGAGCCTAGGGAGATTCTTACATGAAGTGAGAACCGGCTGTAGGTCATCTAAGATAGTAGGTATGGGCATAAGGTTGGCTTGGTATGGGCTTGTCATGTGAAGAGAAGAATGGCCTTTAAAGAGAATAATGATAGTGAATGGATGGATTTAAGAGTAGAGGTAGGCAAAATAAATTATGGATGCATTATGTGAAAGAAGACATAGGTAAGATAGGACTCACTGTGATATCGGATGATAGAGGAAATTAGAGAAAAAAACATGTTCAGCTGAATCCAAATGAAGTGGGATAACAGTAGGAAGACGATAATGAAAATCAAAGTATTTATTCAATTGAATCACAAGGATCACTTTGCAAAGACTTAAAGCTAGGTGAATCTAGATAGATAGTTAGATAACACTTTGTTGTACACAAGGATACATCGTAAACGTAAGCGTAAATTAATAAAGTACAATAGACGGCCTTATCGCTGAAAGCGATTTCTTCCAGGCAACCTACGCAATTAAGCTAAGAAGAACAGGCAAGAAAATTACGGCTTGTTTACGTTATTTTGTACGATCCTTGTTACAAAATAATATAATAATGAAGCTCCTGTATGCCTACTACGCCACTACGCCTTTTTCTGCCGCCAAGCAGCGTTGCTGAGTTTCGGTTTGAAGAGTGTGGTTTCCGGTGTAATTACAGGCACATGAGGCTTAACATCTGTATGCCTCAAGTTGATGGACGCAGGGCAGTGTATCGTAGGGCACGTTCCTTTCGTCCGTGACTTGCTTTGTTATAGGTGATGGTTACCACTTAACATCAGGTGGGCCATCTGCTTGTTCCATCAGCAAGTTGTATGAAAAAAAACAATGCTGCCAATAGAACTTCTGTGATAATGATGAGCATAATAGTTACCAGTGTAAGAACCTCTTCTTCGAATAATCAATCGATCGATATCACTTAATCGAAGCTTTCAAATCGATGAGAAGTGAAGACGGCAATGAGAAAATAACACAATGGAACACATTGTTATGTCCAATTTCTAAGAGCGTTTCCTTTCTTGCGATCTGTAGGTATATGGCTTTTTTAGGGTAATGTACCCAAAGGGTAAAACGGGACCCTATTACGAAGACTCCGCTGTCCATCTGTCCGTCTGTCACCAGGGGCCTTATGCTCACTTCGACAGAGATTATCTCACGTTAGAGATGACGTCATATCTCGTTCGATAACTATTTATCCCCATTCTCACTATCTAACTCCCCAATTTTCTCATACAAAGTTCATGCGAGACGCAAGGTCAACGAGTTATTGAACGAGATATGACGTCATCTCTAACGTGAGATAATCTCTGTCGAAGTGAGCATAAGGCCCCAGGCTGTATCTCAGAACCGTGATAGTTAGACAGTTTAAATTTTCACAGACGATGTATTTCTGTTGCCGCTATAACAACAAACTAAAAAATAGAATAATATAAATATATACGGGGGAGCCCATACAACGTGATTTTGATTTTGATTTTTTGCTGTTTTTATAGAAAATGGTACGGAACCCTTCATGCGCGAGTCCGACTCGCACTTGAGGCTGGTTTTTTTTTTTAATTATGACACAAAATTAATGTACAAGGATGGGTCGCTTGATGTTAAGCAGTTACTTTTGGCTGTGACTGTTACTCTATGTGGCGTTGCACTGCGTCTATCACTTAGACGTAAAGGACAGTAATTACACCGGCAACATACCATAATAATAACATGTTCGATAATAATAACCGATTTAAAAAGAAATTTGTAAAAGTTTTAATTAAAAATCAGTGTTTCCATACAAAAGACATAAACGCGCCCAACACGTTTTCATAAATTAAGTAATTATCATTGTTGCTTTGCGTTGCCTATCATGAACTCCTTCGGACTCTATCCTTGAATCTACTCATCCCATAGCTAAGCTGAAAACCTCTGATGGTAGCTCATTCCCAGTTTATAGAAATGGTCTCTAAAAGCGAGTTATGCGAGAAACCAGGGGATCTAATTGGTATGGGTGAGCTCAGTCGGTAGTTTTTAGATATCCACCACAATTTAATAATTTATTTTTATTATTAATACTATATGTTTATGAAACAAGCAGATGGCCCACCCGATGTAAAGTGGTAACCATCACCTATAACAAAGCATTGCCTCGTATCTTACGCACGATATGAACGTGCCATACGATGCACTGCCCTGGGTCCATCAACTTGAGCCTCATATGCCTGTAATTTCACTGGCAACTGAATCTGTCCTTCAAACTGAAACACAGCAACGCTGCTTGGCGGCAGAAAAAGGCATGATGGTAGTACTTCCCCTTCAGAAAAAGCTCTACTACTCTTAAACTTGTATACCACAATTTTATTATGATTAAATCGCTGTCTTGCTCACAATTCGCCCGAGGCAGATTGCGTATTGATTGGTTACCTACTTTACTTAGGGTCATCCTACACCTGCACTGTTGGATAATCAAAATCAAATAAGCTATGGCGAAACTCGAATAACAGAAAGGTGCCAACTTATTGCAAGTTTTGAAGGTTTCTTCACATCTGTAACGTGCACGGAATTGTGGACATACGAGTCAGAATTTACAGTCTTTATTTACCTATTTGGAACGCGGGGACACTTGGTTATGTTCGAGTAACAATGTACATTTCAGCGGTTGTATAAGTCTTGTCATTGAGTAGCAAAACAGTTCTGATTTCATGAGAAAACATTTCTAGATAAGCAGAGGCCCACCTGATGCTCAGCAGTTATATTAGCCTTTATATGACCCCACAGTCCACGTCTACCGATATTGCACTACGCTACCAGTCCATCACTCTGAGACGAGGTGCTAAGTCTCACGGGCCTGTAATAGCACCAGCATCCCTTGAAATAGAAACACAGCAATAGGCGGCAGAAATGGTAGGTACGGTATATCGGACGAATTTTTTTACGAAGAACTTCTACCCGAAAAGGTATCCTTGTGATTCTTAGCTTCAGAGCCTCGATCACGAATAAATTTCGTTATTTGTGGCGTTAAAAGTATCGTACCGATATCCGATCTTAGGGCTCGTACACAAAACTGCGATGCGACGTCGCATCGCAGTTTTGTGTACGAGCCCTTATTGTAGACCGTGTCGTAGTGTTTACGCCACTAAAGTCAAATTAATTCGTGGTGATTAGTACGCTAATATATTATATGGTGTACCCCAGGTACCAAAATAACATATATTAGCTACATCTGTGCCCCAGGTTTGAAATTAATGTGCCCGATTTAATCGATCAGATGACATGCTTACAGTTGGGCTCTGAACTGCATACCCAGGGCTGACTTATACAAACCTACTTTTGCAAGATCTAAATGACTAAAATGGAATAAAAAATCGATTCAGAACAATTAGCAACTATAGTATTCGTTCCGCTATATTATGTTGTTGTAATAACATCTCAGTAAGGTTACTGTTTTCTTTAAAACGACAAGCGTCATGACGGTCGTCATTTTGTGGTGCATTGTTTTTGGAGTTAGTTTACAAACCTGATCTGGAAAACATAATATAATTATGAATTCGGTTGGTAAATCGTTAATCGTAATCTCTGGTATTACAAGCATTCATAGATTACAGCAGCTACTTACCAAGAAGTTTGTATGCTATTTGTTAACTTCAACTCCTGCTGCACCTCTTTAGAGACTACTAAGAGAAGAATATAAGAATAAAAGAAGATTCCTTTTTTCTTAAACAAGAAGCTACGTTACAAATTATATTATATTTTCCTTCTTAACCAAAGCAACCATAACACCAACGATACCACAAACAATAACAAATAAACAATCAAGTATCGCTTACCGCTATTTACCGCCATAGTTTTACGGTATCGACTTTTATGAAACCAAAGTTTTGGTTATATCTTTATTCATATGAATGAAGTCTAACTGTTACATTTCACCAACATTTAAAACTCCATGTGGGTCTAATAACGGGTTCAAATTACCCTTGAATTTTCAATTTCTATTTAGTTTTTTATGAAGGTAACTTTGGATCGTGCAAAAATATAATACAATATGTTGGAATCGCGGTTTGTCGATTATTGATTCAGGGGCAAGATTGCTAAACTGCGACTTGCGGCTTGAAACCTGTCACGAAAAAAAAACTGTACTTATTATGGGTTTTTTTAACGTTGGCATATTATGTGGGTATATCACTATAATTATCTTTAATGTATTTGTTTACTTACTTTCTTTTTTAATAAAATATTAATACAGGCCAGTGGATGCTAGTAGAAAATAAATATATTTAAAAATAATACATGAAACGGTACACAAAAAAGAACTAGGTAAATTAAAAAAAAATTAAACCACTGAACCTGAATTTTTATTTTATTTACTAACAATTTAACAGATCACAATCAGATGGCCCACCTGATGTTAAGTGGTTGGTAAGTAACTAATTTATGAACGAAAGAAAGAAAGAAAACTTTTTTATTTGACCCAAGTAGGTAAAAGTATAAAATTAAAAACAATAAACAGTAAGTGAAAAAAAATAATATAATATTATTGATTTAGCTTAGATTTTATTAATGACAAAGCATTGCCTTCATGTCAATAATTACTACCGTGCGTTCTCTTGAGAAATTCATAATAAAGGGAATATACTTTCGAGTTTTTATACTTATAGTGAACCCAGCTCTCTACTCACAGAAGTGGTCGGATGAAAATGCCATAAGCAGTCACCCACCCAAAAGTGATCCGTGCTCGACGTTGCTGATAATCTATAAGATATCTTCTTCTTATCTAAAAATCTAATCTAATCTATCTTTATATAGTTCTTAGAGAAACATATAATTTACGCAACCGATTTCGAGAAACCTCGCAGATTCGATTAAACACGATAATTCAATCGATTAGACGCGCGCGCAGACACGTGGTCCATACAATCGCTTTCCAATGGAACGCCGTCTGTCATAGATTACTTTATCATCATCATCAACCTATACTTTTACACTTAGTCGCATACGTCTCACGTTAAGTGGTCCACAAGGCAGGCAGGTATAGACAGTGTTCTGTAAGTTGAGTGAGTTTTTTGGTAGAAAAATTGACAGCAAAAGTTGACTATTCGTTTATGGTCCTTGAAATATAAGTTTTTTGTTTCTAGGTATATAAAAAAGGCAGGAGGCAGCTGCCTCTAAATATAATTTTTAATATGCCTCGTCTTTATATTATTTTATAATAATAACAATAAATATTGATGGACTTTCCGAAAATCATTATCTAGCCTCAAACTGAGCAAAGCTTGTAATATGATATACTTTTTTTTTTATAATCTTTATCAACAGCCAAAGAAGTCAATGAATATAAATATCTCACATACATTTACGCTATTCCAGAGACAGAGCCTCACACTTTACTATTGATTTTATTATTGCCAATAAACATTTTTCATTTTCATTTTTTTTTTCATTTCCTGAAATATAAAGTTGAGCCCTCTCACAGCTCAGTTGGTAGTAGCTCTGCCTTCTGCGCTGTAGGCTGTAAGTTCGATACACAGGACATACATTCGTGCGGATAACATAATATGTTTGTTCTCTCCTTTTTACACTACTTTACTACATTGTATTTTCAAAAAAAGTATTTATGTATTGTACCCGTCATCTACTTCCCATAGCTTTGCTTATTTTGGGGCTAAATGGCGCTGATAGGTACGCCAATATTTATATTTATTTATCGTATAATGCCTAGTCATCGTATACGTACAATTTGAGTGATAACCTGCCAATTAGGCCAATTTCAAGTCGTAAACAATGAAACAATACCAACTACCGTACAATTTGCATGATTGGCGACCTTCCCGGTGTCACACGAGGCATATGCGACAATCTTTATATTTTGATAGATGTAACTTGAAATAAATAAATAATAATAATAAAATCTTAGCGTAAATGGGAATGTTGGGAGGGGAAGACCTAGGCGAACGTATCTCGATCAGATAGCAGACGTTCTAGAGAAGGGCCAGGTCAAGAGTACCCTAAACCGACGAGAATGTATGAAGAATGTTATGAGAGTGAATGAAGCGAAAGAGGTATGTAAGGACCGTAGCATGTGGAAATCCGTGATCTCTGCCTACCCCTATGGGAAACAGGCGTGATTTTATGTATGTATGTATGTAAATCTTAGTGCTCAAGTAGTAGAGCTCTTTGTGAATGGCTCGTCCGCGGAAGAACTACCACCATGCCTTTTCTGCCGCCAAGCAGCGTTGCCGTGTTTCGGTTTGAAGAGTTTGGCTATGAAATTACAAGTCTTTATTTTATTTTAATAATTTTAAAGAATTTGTCCGTTCAAATAGTTGAATTAGCTTTGTGAAAATGTTGTAGGTGGAGATGACAGCTCAACATCAGGTAGGCTTTAGCTGTCAACCTTAGTTAACTCGATTCTATCTAAGTAACTTTAATAAAAATATTTCATTGCACCATACAATTTATAGAAGAGACTATAGTTTAAACAATATCGCGAAATTTAAAGAATGTTTAAACAACTTATCTATTACAGAGGTGTATACACAACCGGATGTTAATTCTGCTTATAAAACATTTCAGAACGTATTGCTCTTATTCTACAATCTTTGTTTTCCTTTTATGAAAATTAACGTGTCAAACAAAACAAAAAAACTTAAATGGATAACAAAAGGTTTAAAAATTAGTTGCAAAACAAAAAGGCATTTACGATATAAATACTACGCTGATAAATCGAAGGCTAATAAGATTAATTATAAAAAGTTCTCCCGAGTTCTAAAAGGCTGTATAGATAGAGCAGTAAAAATTTCTAAAGAGAATATACTAAAAACATCAAAAAACATTTGTAAAACATCATGGCAGCTGATAAAGCAAGAATCAGAGAGCGCAAAAAACTTGACTCTGATAAGTGAAATAAAAAATGGGAATAAAACATGGCACAGCCCACAAGAAATTGCTGAGGAATTTAATAATTACTGGATAAATTACAAATAAACAAAACAGTTCCTTCAAACCTTCGAATCACACAAAAAAGCAATGTTTGCAGTAGCATGTTTATAAGGCCTTTTGACCATGAGGAAGTTCATAATATTATTAAATCCCTTAAAAATACAAAAGCGGTAGGATACGACGGTTTTGCTACGAACATTCTAAAGGCCTGTTCTAATGAACTTGTACCTGTATTGACGTATATGATTAATATGTCTTTTGCGGAAGGTTGCTTTCCAGAATTATTGAAATTTTCTATAGTAAAGCCACTTTATAAAAAAGGCGACCGGAACAAACCAGAAAACTATCGACCGATAACATTGATTCCTATAATATCAAAGATATTTGAGCGGGCTATGCAGAAACGTATGCTATCGTTCATTGGTAAACATGACATTTTAAAAAGTCAACAATACGGTTTTCAAAAGGGTAAATCTACAACATTAGCCTGTTTCAATTTGACAAAAAGGATTATTGATGATTTGGATGCGGGTAAATGGGTAACAGCTGTATTTTTTGACATGTCAAAAGCTTTTGACTTTGTATCTCATGAATTATTATTAGGAAAAATTGAAAAATATGGTATCCGAGGACCAGCTCTAAAATGGCTGGCAAGTTACCTAGACAAGAGAATGCAAAGTGTAGAAATTTCCAATGTTGACATTAATAAAGATTTAAAGCCTGTCAGATCAAACTATATGCAAAATGACTGTGGGGTACCTCAAGGCAGTGTCCTGGGACCACTATTATTTTTGCTTTATATAAATGATCTTCCTGACATTACGCCTAATCCATGCACACTATTTGCCGATGACATTTCTATTATTATTTCTTCTAATTCTGACATTTATAATTATACTATTGACATTGATAATACCATTGATGCAATAATTTTGTGGCTTAGTAACAATAATTTAAATGTTAATCTATTAAAAACAAACTTTATACAATTTGGAACTTATGGGAAAAAACGTCAAAATCTTAAATTATCATATAAAGGCCAAAATCTTAATGAAGTCGACAAAACTAAATTCCTAGGCATAACTATAGACCGGCACTGTAATTGGAAAGCCCATATAGATGAAGTATGCCGAAAATTAAATAAATTTGTGTACGTTCTATACAAGCTACGCAAGACTACAAATCATAATACTATTATGACCGCGTACCACGGATATGTAACCTCTGTTTTAAAATACGGACTGGTTCTCTGGGGTAATTCGACTGAAATAAATAAGGCGTTTATAGCACAAAAAAAATGCGTACGTGCTATTGTCGGCATACCTCCTTGGGAATCATGTAAACCCGTATTCCTTAAGTTAGAACTATTGACATTGCCTAGCATGTACATTTTAGAAGCTGCTAAATTTGGCAAAGATAACTCTAGCTTATTTACAAAGGCGCGAGATATCTATTCGAGATGTGTAAGAAACCCTGACAGAATTGTTCTTTCTAGAGTACCCAGAACTACTTTATATAAAAAAAACTCTTTTGCTATGTGTGGACAAATATTTAATAAAGTGCCCAGTGAAATAAAAAACTTACCAATCAGACAATTTATAAAAAAGTTAAAATTATGGCTAATAGAAAAAAGTTTTTATAATGTTAATGATTTTTTGAATAATTGAACTTGTACACTGACTTACTAATTTTATTGATTTATTGACAATTTATTATGGACATCTTTATTATAATGTACCTAATTTAATTTAATGATAATATTATTTAATTGTACCGAAGTAAAAATTTGCATGCCAATGATTTGGTGAAATATGTGATACTACTTACCAACTAAGAACTAACTTCTAACCATATTTCTCGCAAATAAACATTTCAACATTTCATTTCATTTCATTTCAAAAAAAAAGTAAAAGTTTATTTTGGAAATAAGGTACAAGATAAAACTAAAAACTAGTGTAACGATACTGACTGCAGAAGTATAAAACTGTGTCGACTTTAACTTAAATACAGAAAATAATTACTTAAACTTTATACTAGATGGATATAAAATAACAGAACATTATCTTAGTTTACGCTTGAATCACACGTGAAAACTCGGCCCAGTTGCACCGATAAATGAGATTACGATTAATCCCTGATTAAGGTTAGTTTAATTAGGTTGACAGATTAATACTTACAGTTAATTTCTATTTCATTTCAGCAAAACCAAACTTAGTTATGTTTGCAGCGAGTTGTGGAGTTTTGCATTATTTTTAGTGTTTTTTTTTATAAATAGTGACAATAGTACTTACGAGCCTTCATTGTTTGCAAGATTGTTTCTATTTTTACTGATTGACGTCAGCAGAATCTAGGACTAAAGACGTCACCCAGCTTTGTACTTTGAACGGGCAAACATTTATATAATTATTTAGCTGTTTCGATAAAGATAGAATTTACGTGAACCTAGATTATTAAAAAAAAATAAAACAAGAAATTAGTGTGATTGTTTCCTTACATTTCCTGAAAGAAGGTTTTTTTTCCAAAACAACAGCACTTTATAAAATTAATTAGGAATGTATTTAATTAATAAGTAAAGTCTAGCGTAGAGCGACACCTTACCAGTAGAACTTTTTTTTATCTTTAAGCCAGATTTAAATACATTTGTTCGCAAGCTTAGATAAAACATACATAATAAATTTGTACGTAAACATTCAACCTGTCAGATCGCAATAACACCATGATATTTCCATAGATCCAATTATCACATAAATCGGATCAAAAATCATGTACGACGTAACGATTATGTGACAGCTCGTCGGTAGTTTCGGTTTAACAAGTGGCTGCTCGGTGCTCGGTGGCACCGACCGGTTTCCACTCAGTTAACTCGCACACTAACTTGGCTGGCACACGCGACGCGCGCTTCTGCCCGCGCTCAGAATTTTTCACGCGCGAATTCGTTTCCCGAACTTTTTATAAACCTCCTTCGATTACCTCCCAGTAAAAAAGAAAAAAGAACTGCAATTTTGGCGGGAACGTGATAGTGTTGTGAAAATTAATCGGTGTGTTTTGCTGTGGTGTTAGTTTTTGTCAAGTGGTATGAGTTTTATATTATTTGAACACCTGTATTGTGACGTAGAACATTCATTTTGCGTTTTATTATAATTAAATATTGTTATACTCGTCAAAGTAAGTAGTGCCTATAAAATAACAACCTCTATTTCTCTTCAGATAGGTCAGATGTCTTACTTACTCACCAGCGTTTAAATGTAATTTCGATAAAGTATTCCTGCTATTATACCGTAAATTGAACTAAAAAGTAATTCGTTTTGATAGTGAAAATTATAGCAACGCATTCTTAACTATTCTTCATTTGTTAGCTTCATAATGAACACGTCTGAGGAATTTATCTCAGCGACATGGCTTATCATTAAAATTCAACGCAGCAATTACCTAACAATTTGATAAAGTTAATTAAGTACTTACACACATTTAATTGAATAGATACGTTACCAACTTTGTGTTTTTAAACGAATCGAATACTTAATAAAAAAAAACTAGGTAATATGTAGGTTAAAATGCTACTTATCTATTTTATTTAGGTAATTTTAGCTAGTACCTATATTTTATAGAAAAAAAAATATCGTTAGCACCATATTCTTTTTTTATTTTATTTTAGCGTTATGTTAAAATTTGATGATCGAATTTAGATAAAAAAAATCCAAGGAGCATCAAATAAAAAAAAACTTGTAAGTATCCAATCTCTTTGTTTCAAATCGTAAACAGTCTTCAATGTAGAGCAAACCTCATAAGGCTTTTAAATTCACGTAACTGATCGTTTTAGTGCATTTTGATTACTATTTAAGATGTACTCGTATTTCCGATGTTGCAATTTGCAATCCGAACATCGAAAGTAGATTTGGGAAGATCACGTTCCGCACAACTTCGCCATTACTCTTTTGCGATTTAAAAAAAAATAGTCAACGACACTGTTTCTGCTTGTGTCTCGGACAGTGAAGAAAACATCGTGAGGAAACTAAGCATACTTGTCGTTCCATTCGTACTGACAAAAAATCTATTAGGTATTTTTTATTCGATTCTACTGACCTTGAAAAATTACTCGTTCTAAGCCATGTCCCACGAGTTGCGTAAAAAACTTAAACTAAAAATTAACTCCAAAAACTGTAAATCTCCAAGTCACCCAATCATGTAGACCATGTTGGACATTGCTTATACTTCGGACAAAAACAAGTGTGTAATTACTGTACCAAACCACACTTAACCTATTAGCCGCCGTATTCATAAGCATCTGTTAACATTGTACCTATCAGTTAATAAGTATAGAATTCTTTACCGTTCCTCAAGTTGAACAAACAAAGGACGCGAAACGTCTAATAAATATTATCGAACCCTTTATTATCTCACGCTCCGTAAGTGACGCTTAGGGAGATATGAGCCACCACACAGAGAATGTATTGGGTTATTGTAACAAGGATCATAACAAAGAACGGTAGGAACTAAGCGGTAAGTTTGTTGCCTGTTCTTCTAGGCTTAATCACGTGGTACTGTTACTAGATTCACCTATCTTTTCAAAGTGATTCTTGTGATTCAATTGGGTAAACACTTTTAACTTTGACATTACCGTCTGTCTCCATTTCCCATAACTATATGAGGCTCGCCAGTCATAAGTGATACCGTAAGTACCGCAAAATCCACGCGGGTGGTTACAGTAATAACAAAACCACATAAGCTAACCTAAAAAAATACATAACTAAATAAAGCCGGCAGGAGGGTAAAATGTGCAATGTATCATGTAAGACAGATTTGCTTCGTAAAAGCGTATTTTGTATGGCATCTAGCATATTAATAAAATTCCCCTTTCACTTCGACTCCTGCTAAAAGATGTTTTTAAAAGAGAGTTTAATAATATTTTGGTTAGGAAAGCACATTAAGTGACTTTTTAGGTGACAGTAACGTTCATTTTGTCCTACCCACATGACATTGTAGATAATTGATTTCGCTAATTTAGATATTGTTATAATTTTATTCTTATTTTTTTTTTAATTATTATTGTGATTAAAATGATTTAAATTCTTCTACAAATTTATGTTTTGTATGCTAAGAAGCAGGATCTGGAGATTCTAAACCACACCCACTTACCATCTTATTATTTTATTGTAACCTGGATTCACAAACAATAAATGATTTATGATTTATGATTTAAATAAAAATCCTTTATTTATTGTTCTTGAACAAACAAAAAATTATACACAAAGAATCGGGTATAGGCCTCCTCCAACAGCTTCCAATCGTTGCTTTCCTTCTATTTCTTAGTCCGTTATTTTCCTTATAACTGCTGTAAGTTCGCAACGAGTGGTTACTGACCAGAGCACAATATAACGATGCTATAAAGCAGTTTTGAATAAAGCGTTTGCTTTTTCCGGTAACCTCAGGGCGACTTATCTGTTAGACACTATCTAAGGCTATGTTTACAGTGATGTCACATGACTTTGACCTTGAGACTGTGCTGTAGGGATTTAATTTATCTTCCATACGGGTCTGACGAAGGCTTATTTAATGACGTCAACAGAAATTATGTTTTTTACAGAACTTGTTACCTTTTGTAAACGTGCAAAATATAACAAAAAAAAAGGGTTAATGTACAAACAAAAACAGAAAAAACTCCATATCTTTTAGTATTAAGAGCACTGGTGGTCTAGTGGTAGCGACCCCGCCTTCCGATCCTAAGGTCGTGGGTTCAAAAATTTATGTGCATTGTGCCAGTACTTTTAAACGGTAAAGGAAAACATCGTGAGGAAACCGGCATGTCGTAGAACCTAAAAAGTTTTGTAACATGTGTCAAGTGCTCGAAAGGAGCCCTTGAGGCGCACTAAAAATCCTTTCACCAAACTGTTTTGAATGAAACTAGTGACACGACCAGAGAGAAAGAGTATTAAGTAACTCCAAATTCTTTGTAGGTAATACTATTAAACTAATTATGAAGAAGCTACTTATTCTTTCTTATATCTTCTGCGTGAAGGAAATAATTTCTGAAATTCAACCCCTAAATTTGAATTCGCGTAGGGTTTTACTAAAATTGGGAGCACTGCGATCTGATTTAATTGTTTTTTATTTTTATTTAAATACGTTTAACAAACTAACCAACATTACCGTACCTAAACATTATTTCCATTGAAAGCTATAATCTTGATAGATATAGCTTCCTAACTAAACACGATTAGTGATCGTGCAGGCGGCCCTACGTATACTTACCACCCAACGATAATAAATGCAGATTTTAATACCAAGTACCTACTTAGGTACATCTTTGTTTTTGTTCATTATTTACGATGAGAATCAAACCTGTATGCGTGTACAAAAACTCAAGTTACGAGATGAATCGTTTTTTTCTTATAGTTAATAACAATTATAATTTAACTCAGGCGCTGACAAAACTGGTTTCGCGAGTGAAAAGTACAAGGTAGATGGTAATTTTAAGTACCTGTACCTCAAGTCCGAGTGTTTTTTCGCATTTTAGTGTTTGGTTTTTCGTATTGCGAGCGTTTTGTATAGCCTAGAGAGTTCTCAGAACTCCCGATACAGGGGTTTATCGAGTCTCCATACAAAATCCGGCCAGACGATACCTACAGAAAACGAAAAACAAAACTCAGACTTCGGGTAGGTACTGCTCCTTAATGTATATACCTGTCACACTTTTCGTCGTCAACATATCGTATTTTTCAGTTTTTTAAGATTTATTATATTTTTTGGCGTAAGTAGGTACATGTTTGGATATTGACTGGCCTCACCGCTCTGTTGGTAGTAGCTCTGCCTTCCGCGTTCCAGGATAAATATAGATATAACTATTTACAAAAAAAAAGTATTCTTTTACTAGAGCTGGTTCCCATAGTATACACACGGATACAGATCAAGGTACATAAAGCCAAAAAAAGGACATTTTCTTATACAACTAGCATGTGTAACAACCAGATGGCCCAGCTGATGTTTAGTGGTAACCATCACCTATAACAAAGCATTGCTTCGTAAGTCACGCACGGTAGGAACGTGCCCTACGATACACTGCCCTACGTCCATCAACTTGAGGCATACAGATGTTAAACCTCATGTGCCTGTAATTACACCGGCAACCACACTATTCAAACCGAAACACTGCGTTGCTGCTTGTCGGCAGAAATAAGCATAGTGGTAGTACTTCCCCGGACGAGCCACACACAAAGAGCTCTACTACTCTTCGACTCTCACGCTCTCTTAGACTATTACTACAGAGACATAAAAGTGACCAGTGTGATACGTAGGTTTATCTACGTGTGTAAAAGCTTTGCTTAGTTTGGAGCTAGATATTATAGCTGTGTGAAGCATCTGTCAAATTGTAACTTATTTTTAAGTTTCTTAAAACTCTTTACAATATTTTTTGTCCTTATAGTTTGGATACAAAAGAATAAATGTGCATAACCTTGAAATATTCTTATTTTAGGAATTATTAATAGATTGAATAATAAACACGATTTAAAAAAAAACAAGCATCGTAATAATCAATGTTTTTAATTCGAAATGAGGAAAAACTCAACAAAATGCCGCAGAAATAAAGGTTATTTTATGTATACGGGTATTCCAATAACATTTTCCTTAGCTGTGTACACTCAGGGATATCTGAGGTTAAGCTCTTTTTAATCTCTAGTTTACTAAATTATAGCTTCTACCTATACTTACCTACACTTAGTAGGTATTTTTTTTAATGAAAGAAAGTGATGGAAGGTGCAGATTGCTCACCTGAGGTGGAGCGGTTAACTCTGCCTATATCAATCATCATCTAAAAGAGCACGTCAACTTTGGACGTGTCCTATCTGGTATTATTGCACTGAGTCCATCACTACTAAATTATAATTTTTTCCTAGTACCTATTCTTTATAGTATTTATGGACACTATAAATCATTACCGCTAATCTATAATATTCAAACATCCTCACCATAACCGGTTCGGTAGTTTTTGCGTGAATTGGCACAAACTTTTTGTCTATTCAATTGTAAGTGTAGATTACTACGGCTATAAAAGAATATCGTAAAAATTTTACGATACATCAGTTTCGTAAAATTTTTAAACTAGGAAAATATTTTGAATAATTACCTACCGTGTTGCCAGTAAAATATCGTTTTAATCCAATTGGAAAGGTATTGATCACTGATAAGGCGAGTTTTCCTGCGGATACACTTCACGTTTTACTGCCTGATCTAGTTACAGGATTAAGATTATTTTAAACATTCATTCCAATGTACCTATGTAGGTTATTTTCTAGATTTGGTCGCATGGAACTGACACCTAAATTCACCTTGTTTTAAACGTTTGAGACGTTGAGAGTGATCCTTGAGATTTTATTGAATAAATACCTTTTTGACTTTGACTTCATAAGCAGATGAGAACTTAGGAAAAGATCTTGAAAAAACAATAAACAAATTCACGGTTGAACAAGTGAGAATAATTCTCAATTTACATTAACTAAGTTATGATCGGCCTTCTTATTGTGTAACACAACCGGCCATTGATAAGCGTGAATAAGTAAAAATTTATGTCAAAATATCACTTTTACCATGACTTGAACATTCTGGAATATGGGTCTCTAGTTTCTAGAACATAGCGCACTTAAAATCCTTTCACCACACTGTTCCGAATGAAACGAACGACACGACAAGAAGAAGGACATTATTGGCTTTCCCACGATCAGTTTTCCTCCACCGACGTACAAAACGCTCGTTAATGAACCTACCAGCTTTAGGTATGGCATGCGACCTTGGCTTTCCTTTGCTATGCGTAACCCAGAGATTTACAACTAAATAGCGTGGTGGTTAATGGCTGATATCACGCCATGCCAATCAAAGTCACAGCAAAAACAATTGAACACGAATGTCTAATGAAATTGTAAACTGATGGTGTGCATGTCTGTAAACTTATTTCTTCTTTAAAGACAAAGGTTAATACTACGTAACTTGGAACAAGGGTAAATTGGCAATTATAATAAAGGAATACCAATGGTGTTTTTTTTTTTATCTCATTGTAAGTGCGAAACTTTGTCCGCCTGGCTGTTACTATTTCGCTCCACCTAACCATACGCGGAGATTTTTTAGTATTCAAGAAATCAACGTTCCGATGTTAAACTAACATGCAGGCAAGTGCAGAAAATCTAGTGTTCGATATCACTCACGCTGAGGTGTGTTTATTTTTTTAAAGAATATTTAGAATAAATAAAACTAAGTAAAATCCGAATTTCAGTGAACAATTACGAACGAAGGCGGAATGCAATTCGCGCGTTTTTTTTTTAAATTTTTTTTTTGGTTCGCGCGCGTTTCTCTTTATCATTCAGCCTGTTTGTACAATGTTCGTAATCGATCTCTTTGGTGATAGGAACTTTTACTAACAATATCCAAATCACTTTTCCTCCCTGGGGACTGAACTAATCTTGTCTCTGAAACCCCACGCGAAGTCACGCGAGCTAGTGCTACATCGTCACCACTCTCGATTCTCTTCATTCGCGGTACTTGCTACTACTACAACGGAACTACGTACGAGAAAGTTAAAAAAATGCGCTTTATCATCACGTCGTTACGTGGTAGTATGCGGCCTTGATACGTGTCCTAGAGAGGCTTACCTACTATTTGGTTCTTTAGCCTGTATCTGAGATTAGGATCCGATGGCGTAGTTGATTAGCGTATCCCCGTATCGTGCATTCAAATCCTACATGAATACAATGAATCCTACATTTTGGGATATTATACAATCTTTCTGATTTTCCTAAATCTAGGTAAACACTATAAAACAAATTAAAACTTCTATATCGTTCAAAAGTGACATTTGACATCAACAATTATATTTATATATCGGTAAAAAGCTACATTTTAATGCAACGCAATGGTTTGCAATTAATAACAGTCAGAATAAATAACTATTAATTATATTTACTGTCGGTCCCGGCTTAAGTAATCCTTATGCCACGACTAAGGCAACGATCACGGCTCGCCATACTGACTTAAATACTTTTTTTTTTTACAACCTATAGGCAAACGTTTGACTCGGAATAAAACCAATTTTAATGAAACTTTAGGCACCTATGCCTATTATATAAATCTAAACATGTATTAAATCATTTAAAAACAATATAAATTCTTAATTTGAGCTAAACGTTACATTTACCTAAACAGGTACCTACAGATATCCGCATAATCTACTCTACATGATGTAACATGTGACCGTTCACCAGGTCACACACTTCCGAGCCCAAACAGCCTTGGATCAGGTTTATCTGCTTAACGAGTTACCTAGAATAATGAGGTATCTTCGATGACATTGGTAAGACTGTATTTTTAGTGAGCTGAAGAGCTAATTAGGTCTTGCTCCTCTACATCCACATCAACATTAAGGATGCTAGAACTTTACTGGCATCAACCCAAATCCCTTCTCCGCTACTTTCAGGAATGAGGCTGGCTGGGATGAGGTTAGTAGGGAGACAATGCTTTAGAGCACCGATCTTGTTTCTTGTAGAGCACCACTTAATATTTAGATGGGTGCTTTACGAGGAATATCAAAAAAACTTCCTCGTAGAGGACCTGCGGTGTGGAGCTTCTAGTGTTGGAGTGTTCTTTATATTCTACTCAATACTGATTTCCTACATCATTCTTCTTCTTTTCTCCGTAATGTCACTTGTCCGTCATTCGACAGACAATCTTGACAGTGTCAAGTGAATTGAATTAAATACTTTATAGTCAAGTCAGCCGTCATTTGTTTTTTAAAAAATGGTGGCGGTTTTCTTCAAAACATTCGAAACATTTGCGGTCAAATCAGGATTTACCTACCTAATACACTTTCATTCCAAATGCTTACACTAGACCTTTGTGCTAAGACCTCAAGTAATGTAGGCAAAATGCCACCGAAATTACACAACACAACTCAAAATAACACAAGAAAAACAATTAAAATGAAAAAGCTATGTTGCTTCCCAAAATGTCAGAAAACGAATCCTCCTATTGTCGAGTCTCAAACATGTCAAATATAACTGAACACGTCCCATGTACTGAAAAAGTCAAAATTACACAAAATTGGTTGATAAGTAACGAACTTGTTTGACGGCTAGAAATAAAAACAAAACCGATTTAAATCATCCGTCAATCAAACCAAGCGAACTGCAAAATAAAAACTTATCATTACGTAAAAGCCAAATATTTACACGCACGTTCTAGCAGGTTATCTAGGGAGTACTTACAACACAAACTACTAGATAACTTGGATTAAATACATATTTACACATCACGTTGCTAAACGTTTGCCACTCAACTTCTCATGTTGCGAAACTCCTCATCAGTCATACTTCATAGATTAATTTATAGCGTTTGCCAGATAAGTGAACCTACTGACATTATTTCAAAACATTACGCCTAATTCTCCTCAGTTCGAATCTTGAATTCGATGTTGTTGTATTAAACAATATTGTTCTTTATATTTCGCCTAAGCTTTTGTGATACAAAATAAACGTTTAATGATTTGAATTTATTCAAGTTTGTGATACCTAAGTAGTAAGCATCACCATAAATCATTGCCACACAAGTCACGCCCTGCGTCCATCAACTTGAGATGAGAGAGAGAAACATACCATACAGATTTTAAGCCTCATGTGCCTGTAATTTCACCGGCAACCACACCCTTAAAACCAAGTACTTCCCCAGAGTTTGAGAAAGCTCATAATAAACCTACTGAACTAATAAGACATACTTTCAGCTGAAAGCCTTTTTTTTAAATCATCTTGATTTTTTTTCATACTTTAAGGTACGCTTTGTAACTCTTAGAACGAGGCTGAATGTCAAATTAATTTAACTTTTCCGAAGATTTTTATGTCCATATTTTTTTTGCTATAAGTTTCACAGTAAAGTCAAAGACCCAAAGAACTAGAATAAACTAATGTACTTTTAAGGAATCAATAAGTATTTAATTTGCCATAAAAGTAGGCGGTTTAACCTCATTAACGATTCAATGAAAGAGAAAATCTAGCAGTTGAATATCCATAATTGAAGAATAATAAACAGGTTCAGCTATCCAGTATCCTGCGGTGTAGGAAATGGTCGGTAGGAAGTTAAGAAAAATACTTTAGCCCCATAAAAAAATGTAGATCAGGAAAGTTATTAGTCCTTTTGATTCGGTCCAAAGACGTGCTGTGAGAATTGTCGACGATCCCAAGCTCACCAGCGGTATTGAACCACTCAGTTTGAGAAGAGACTTCTCCTGTTTGTGTATCTTCTACCGCTTATATAATGGGGTATGCTCTGAAGAGTTGTTTGACATGATGCCTACATCGTCTTTTTACCATCGCACAGCTCGCCATCGGCAGAGAGTCCATCCTCACACATTAGAGCCAGGGTGGTCGCGTACCGTTCGGTTCCAGAGGAACTTCCTCCCGCGAACACTTAGGCTGTGGAATGATCTCCCTGCTGAGGTTTTCCCGTTAAACTATAGTATGGGGCTCTTCAAAAAGGGTGTTTTAAAATTTTTAAAGGGTCGGCAACGCGCTAGTGATTCCTCTGGTATTGCAGGCGTTCATAGGCTACGGTAACCACTTCCCATCAGGTGGGCCGTAAGCTTGTTTGTCTACTTTGTTGTATAAAAAAAAAAAAAAAAAAAAAGTTAAAATACTTGTCATACCTGAAACTATATTCATCAAAGTCACAAAGGGCATCTATTGAGTTAAATCACAAAAATCACTTTAACACGTCTTAGAGTTAGTTGAATATAGGTGCCGAACCTAGAACAATAATCATTCATTAGAAATTCCAAGACTATCATAACTCGAAAATAAACAGTGACACTACGAAGAAATCTCATCGATTTCAAAGGCGTACAAAATCATAGTAACATCATAATGATCTATTGTTTCATGAATAACAAGAAACCTTACAACAGACGCTGTAGACTTAGATAATGCAAACATCCCCAGATGAAAGTGGTCAAACGACGCACTTGACAGTACCACAAGGAAACTCACAGGCACATCAGAAAGTGCTTTGAGACCTACGTAATGCAATGACCTCAAGAGGTCTCAGTGGAAAATACATTGAGCTATAAGAGCGAAAGCTCATCAGATATGAAAATTATAAGGTTTAAGCGGAGTTGAATAAAGTTAGGCCCAGTGGTATGCCTTGCGGAATACCAGATTTTAAATACTTTTTCTCAATTCTAAAAAAATTTGGATGCGCTATTATTACTGTATTGAAAACGGGTACCTAAAGTGAGACAGTGACCTAAAGATTACCTACCACACAACGGTAGATGGGTGGTATTCACACACTATTACCTCCGTTTACCTAAAACATCATCCTAGCACATGGCTACAGATAATTTCCTAGAAAAACAACATACAAAGCATAAGTAACGTACCTACATACAACTCGTTCTACTTTGGACATTTTGTATGCGGTAAAGGTTTGACCTGAATCAAACGGTAGGCCTAAATTTTTGCGATTTTATTGAGGTTCGCCAAATTTCTTGTGCAAAATACTTGAGTAGTACCTACCTACTTTTACGGCGTTCCTTCTAACGATGATCATAAATTTTCGAGACTTGGTCCGTCTCTTTTTATAAAGACGCAAAGATTGTAGATACTAATTTATCAAAATCACAAAAATCATTTGGATACTGATTATGGTATTAGGTACTTTAAATATAGACTTTTAAATCTTGTGGGTAATTTCACTTTGATCAAATAGTTCAAATATTTTTAGTTCAGCTGTATAAACATAATATTGAACAACTTTGGCGACGAATACCATTAGTAATGCTATCGCAATTTTGATTAATTAATATTAGAATTATTATTTGGAAACCACATGCTGTGAATAATTAAAACCAAATATAAATCTGTTTAACCAGTATACCAAATATTAACTATAAAATACCTATTTACAACTGGGTAGGTAGTAGGTACAAAGAAAATAACCTTCAATAGTGGTGAACGTGTTTTGATTTTCAATAAATCTTAACAATCAAGGACTTCTTCTTCGGATAAGAATATGAATTGCCCAATTTTGATCAGCAAGTATTCGCTACGAAATGTTAATTTTGCAAGTGTGTAAAGGTCGGTCAAAAGAGCATTGGTCAGTTACTACGTGCTAAAATTGATAGCTGATGATTTTACGGAATTCGTGTTGATTTCTAGTAAATTCTAGGCTATAAAATGACCTTTTATAGCCTCGAATTCTAGACTATAATAAAGTCACCTGTTTCGCGCACTGCAGCCTCAAACAACAGTGAAACTTCAAAATGATCAAAGTCAAAAGGTATTTATGCAGTTGAATCACAAGGATAACTTTGAAACGTCTTAAAACTAGGTGGATCTAGGTGCCACTTCTAAAACACACTAGGTCTCAAATTAAGGAACCTATCTCTTTTCAAAGTCAAAGTCAAAGTCAAAATGTATTTATTCAATAAAATCACAAGGATCACTTTGAAACGTCTTAAAGCAAGGTGACTCTAGGGGCCAGTTCCACGCGACCAAAGCCTAGAAGAACAGGCAACAAACTTACGGCTTGGTTCCTACCGTTCTTTTGTATGATCCTTTTACAATGTAATAATATAATTCTATGGGGACTTAAAGAAAATATGCAAAATTAATGTAAAATTTCCGAGATATCTAGTAAAGTTGAAGCAACTTTCTAGCATGCTCGAATATTCAATAAGATATAATAAAATCATGCATGAAGGAGAGCCAGTAATTTGCATGGTAGGTAACCTTTGGAAAAACTGCAATCTCGGACGAATGAATAATAACGAAATGATCGCAAAAACTCAAATGATTTAAATTCCTGTTGGACTTCCTGTTCATAAATTAATTGTGCAAATCAAAACGAGCTTCTTGAGGCTATAAGTTAATTGGAATGGTTTTAAAATTAAAGGTTGTTATTGTAATTCTGCTTGATTATTTTCCGCCTTTTGTCCTGAGTATAGGTTTTTAAAATTAGGTATTATTTTGGTAACAACCAAACAAATTACCTTCTGGTGTGCATAATTTTTCATTTGAAGTTTCATTTCTGTATAAAGTTGACTAATATTTGATTACACGTAGGAGGATTTTATGAAGACTACAATTGTAGAGCTATTAATTAATCATTTAGATGCGTAAGTACTAAAATATTTTATCACGTTTACCTACACAAAGGATTATGAGAACCCTATAATGTGAGGAAATAATAAATTTATTGAGTACCTACGCAGGTGATAACCGGTACTTCCAGCCAGTAGGTGACATCATTATCTTGTTATAGTTCAAGGGCCATCCTTCGATATAAGTATACCTATTTTAAATAATAACTACTACCTACTTACTACAATTTAGTGGCGTTACTATTATTCCCCACGAAAAAATATAAATTAACTTTAAACAAAAATCTAGAATAAAACATAACCTGGAAAGGTCGCACAACCCATTTTCTATCTCTAGATGGTCCACAAAGGTCTGCAAATAGCTCAACTGTTTCATGGGTATTTTGTTCGTTTTGTCTAGTATTGTTGTAATTTTCTTTGTAAAAACTGGATGATTTTACGTAACTCCATAGTTTTCATTGGTTAGAATAAAGAGGCTAGGCTAGTTCTTCGCTATCATGCCTAGTCAAACTGGCATGAAACTTATCGCCTTAAAAAATAAGAAAGTACCCATAAACTTATAAATATTGAAAATATCATTTAAAGAATTTGCCCAATCACTGTTTGTTACTACCATTGGTAAGGCATGACACGACAAAGTTTATCTTGTTGTCATAGAAAGGAAGATACGCACAAGCAATTTTTTTTTCATTATATACTTACCTATTTCTCACAATACGATTTTATCAAGAACTTTAAATAAGTATGTAGGTATCAAGCTAGTTTGCTTACCATTTTTCAGATTGTTTATAATCGAAACCGTGAAATTTTTGTTGTTTACTAAAACACGTGAACAACGGTTAAACAACTCATTCAAGTTTTTGTTTTGAAACTAAACAATCCTCAATGGCGGATTTCGTAACTACAACAAGAGGAAACAAGCAATGAAGATGGATATTATGAAAAATTTGTAATACCTAAGTATTACAAATTCTAGCTAGCTAGACTTTGGTACATGCTACTAATGGGCGCTATATTGCACAATAAATCTGCAGCGAAGTAAGCCACTACGCACTGTCGTCCTGGCATGAAATAGGAATGGCATGTTGCTGTGTTTCAGTTCAGAGGGTGTAGATGCCATGCCGGTGAAATTACAGGCCTAGGAGGCTTAACGTCTGTAACCTACCTTAAGTTGATGGATGCAGGGCAGTACATCGTGGTGCAAATAACTATCCTGTGACTTGCGAGTCAATGTTTTATTATATGTGATGGTTACCACTTAATATCTGGTATTCTTCGGTTGTTTGTTGTTTTGAGTTTCAAAACTTAATATTTTAACCGTCAAATAAAACATTATATCACATATCTTCATCATACATCGTGATATTCATCTCGGGTTGTCTGCCACCCTGTTATGACACACTTTAATTGCTAGTCTGAGAACCAACTTTCAACAGACGTTTGTTTTCGGTAGAATGCAACTTCATGCATCATTCGAGATTCACATTTCCTGGTTTGGATATTAGCGTTCTTGAACATTTGAATAATGATAGCCTACCTCATTAGTGTTCATAAATCGGGTGATATAACTGTACTGTGCTATTATTCACATTGTTGCTAGCCTGAGATGATAACATCTGAAGGCTATTTGCAAGTCTGCACTCCGAATTTCCCATTGGCTATTGTCATATTAGATTTTTGACCAAGTTAGCTTGATTTCCGTCATTGTTTTAGACGAGTCTACAGTAAAAATAGAAATATTTTAATCTAACGGATAGCGTTACTCTGATATGGTTAACCATATTGCTAGCAGATTTTCAGAGTAGTAACATCAATTTGGGCCTTTGTTTTAAACCTAGCCTATTTCTAACCATCACTAGCCACCCGATCTGTTTAATTCCTACTAATTAATAATTAAATCAAATACTTCACTCCAACAGTTTATGCAAGGATTTTCAAAATATAAACTCATACCAATTGACACCACAGATTTCCCTATCTCCGTTAAATATCTCGACGATAAGATAACAATGTGTAGTGTAGTGAGTTGAGATGGTTTTACGCGCTAGAGCACACATCCAGTGATGGTCCGATTGTGACAGTAGACCGGCGGTAGTGATCATCACCATGTGGGAGTACCTAGCGATCCTGCTCATCGGATTCTGGCTGGGCGTGGCTATATTCCTCTACATCTCGTGCTACTGGCTAGACGAGATTTTGGGTAAGTCATTGTGTTTTTGAGATAAAATCTGAAGTTATTCTGTCACAACCCCTTACCACAGTTCTTTGGTAGGTATGTAGATATACTCAAAAGTACATAACTTAACTATGCATTATATTATGTAAACACTTGAAAAGATTTATCTAAAGAATGCTTTGCGGAAATGTTGCGTTTGATTGAAACGTTTTTAAAATTGGTACATTCAGTAGAGAGTAGTGACGTACTTTTTTTTCATTATCCTAAAAGCATGAGACCAAAAATGTTGCAGGTACGTTTCACCTACAATACAATGGAATTTTATTAATCATTATCATCTGCCTGAAGAAATCCATTGCTGGACATTTCCAGGAAGAACGATTCTGAGCGCACTCCGTTCCCTGATCCTCACAATGACGCCGGTCCATTGCGTGGGAGGGCGTCTAACACTTCGTCGGTTCGTTATTGCCATTTGAGAACCCCTATTTCCCTGCGGTTGTCAGTTGACCTGCCCATAGCCATTTCAACTTGCTTATTTTGCGACCTGTTATTATTGAAGTACTATAAAAGTATTTTACAGTCACTTTACTTAAACAAGTAGAGGCCATGGATGTCAAAACCTCGACGCTACTTATATGGAATTGTTAAAGGAGAACAAGATGACAGCATTATTACCCGTAAAATATTAACACGGTTATTGGAGTAGCATGAAGGTAGTTAAAAACTAGTTGATATCAGCTGATTGATTTTAAATGTTTGTAGGTTGAAATATATCTGGGGCGGAAAAACAAATAACATACGAATGTGTAGGTAACTCTTTTAAGTGCTCTTGGCATACCATATGCGTTGTTTTTAACCCCCGATGTTTTAAGTAACAGAATATCTTAGCAGCCTTTAAATCGATTTTTATTAAGTTTTTTCAGAATTAGGATAGTCTTTATTGTAAGCTGTAAAAAATATAAGGTTTAGTATAAAAGTTAGTAGTACAAACAGTCTGCCCTACGAGTGTAAAATAAAAGTATTTTTTTAAATCTTTTCCGACTACAAGTACTTTAAATATTTTAATAATAATTAATTTTGTTGAAATAATGACTGAAGATCGCTTTTAGGTTTCCAGATGTGGTATTTTTAATCACTATATTGACTATCTAAAGTGACTGGAGTCTATAAAAAATGCTGTAAAAATATGTAATTACAGAAGCAGGTGGTTGTGTTGACATTTCGCAGCGCAGCGCTCAGGAGCCTGTAATCTTATTTTAGTATTTTCTAGAGCAGACACTCATTCATTAGATATAATCATACCGTATTATTTATACGTATCTCATCGTTCTATTTATACTCTGTGGATCCCATATGTAATATGCAGAAAATGGTACAAAATATGTTGAAAGCTGGTTTCATTTCGATTATGAAATTAATAGTCTCTCCAATTGTTATCACTACCAACTACTGCAAAATATGGGTATGTGCCAAATGTAAAGTTTGGACGTACCGCTTACTACCCCCCTTAGCCCCAAAGAATCTTGAGTTCGTACTTAGCATAAAGAGATCTGAAGGGACATCCACCGTGCCTGGGAATCAAATTTGTGAAGCTGCTTCAGATAACACTGAAAATCTAAAAATATTGCTGTTATTTCTGTGAAAATATTAATTTTTCTTTTGTATGGGAATTTCGAAAACGAAGTAGGTAAGTATTCAAATTTTGCACACATCAAAGTATTCCAGTGCTTAGTCTAATTTCTTGGTCTTTGACCTTATAGGGGTATTATGTTATTCGTTATATACATAGTAAGTAGTAGTAGTAGTAGTTTTTTTAAGAGTAGTAAAGCTCTTTGTGAAGGGTTCGTCCGGGGAAGTACTACCATCACGCCATTTTCTGCCGCCAAGCAGCGCTGCTGTGTTTCGGTTTGAAGAGTGCGGTTGCCGGTGTAATTACAGGCACATTAGGCTTAACATCTGTATGCCTCAAGTTTATGGACGCGGGGCAGTGCATCGTAGGGCACGTTCCTATTGTGCGTGACTTACGAGGCAATGCTTTGTTATAGGGGATGGTTACCACTTAACACCAGGTGGGCCATCTGCTAGTTTCATCAGCTAGTAGTATAAAAAAAAACATTTGTGATGCATTTGGAGGATCATGCAACATTTACATACGGAGTTTAAATAATACTGGCGTACCTACACTTACATTTAAGATAATTGTTTGTGTAAGTACGAGTACCTACGAGTATATATTATGGAGGCTAACTGTAGGAACTCAGTGCTGTAAGATTACTTACAAGATAATGAAGATGAACCCAAAGGTCAAGTTATCACGGACTCTGGAAATGTTAGTTATTTATCAGTGATTACCTGAGTTTTAATTGATCACTTATATTATAAGGACGCGAAGAAAAACAATGTCGTGGGTATCAGATACTTTAGGTACTATGGCATGATAAAAATATAATGACGAGTGAAACTGGCGCCTAGATTCACCTTGTTTATAACCCTTTAAGGGGCTGAGTGCATCAGTGCGAAGATAGGAATAACTTTTTTAGATCAAAATGCTATAATTGCTGCACTGTGCATTAATGCTATCATTTTACTGATTTCTTAACTTGGTTGATTGCTATTTTTCATAAATAAAGTCAGCGATTATTATAATATCTTTCAAAATCATGAAATGCGAAAAGTATATTATCGGTAGTACTATAATATTATATTAATAAGTAGGTATATACTAAGTTGAATTGACAACACACAGAAGCTTCAGTATAATATTATTTTGTAAAAAGGGTCATATGAAAGAACGGTAGGAACCAAGCTATTAGCATGTTGTTTGTTCTTCTAGGCTTGGTCTGACTAACTAACGTAGGTACCGAGATTCACCTAGCTAGACATTACAAAGACTTTGACATTACATAGTGATACTTTTGGTTTATTAAACAAAATCAATTTGTCTTGACTGACTTTGACTGGTATCATCGATAATATGGTAGGTGTGCATAAATAAATAATTTCATCATCATCATCATCATCAACCTATGTTCGTCCACTGCTGGACGTAGGTCTCTCCCAAGACGTGCCACTGAGCCCGGTCTTCGGCTCTTCTCATCCAATGTTTGCCAGCTACATTTCGCAGATCGTCGCCCCACCTCGTCGGAGGGCGTCCTACACTACGCTTACCTAAACGCGGTCTCCACTCAAGTATTCGTATAAATAATTTATCAACGTTATACAGGGTGTCCCAGAAATCAACGTCAAGCCGAAAACGGGCGATGAGCCAAGTCATGACAGTTATGAGAAAAATATAAAAAAAAATATTTGTCATGTACTTTTCGAATTATAGGTATTACAAAAAATACAGAAAAACTGACACCCTGTGATGATCTTTTAAGTCCTCTGACTACAAATATTAACTATTCGTGAAACTTTTTTCTGTAATGTAACCATGAATAACCCTTCTGTAAAATACAATTCAAAATTAAATCATAACTGCCTCAGTTTTAAATAAAATGTTGATTTTTGGTCAACATTTAATTTAAAATAATAACATCACCCAACTTTAACCGACTGTACCGTAAAAAAAAATGTACTACACTACTTTGGCAAGTAACTTTAAAAGATGGCGTACTCCATAATTTTGGAAAAAAAAATTGTTATCTTAACTAAACCCGATTTCTTGACAATTTTATTTAATTAGATAAAATGTTTGTAACCTTTAAATTATGGACTTAAAAATGCCTACGCTGCGTTTTTATAAGTCGCTCACAATTCACAGGTACAAGTACATACCATTTCGACAATGTAAATGAAACAGATAGAGCCGCCACCTTGTCGAAAGAGTAATAACCATTTGTTCGTTTTAGGAGCAAGTTTGAAATAAAATTCAGCCATTGGATTTCTTCAGTCATGATTTTAATTTAATTACATCAAGGATTTACAGCAAATGTTCAACCTGTTTGTCTTCAGCTGTAATGCAAGCTCTACATCTCCTTAAAAATGACCGTGTAATAAGACGGGCGTATCTTCTCGAGTTAATTTAGAGCTTGCAGTAAAGCTGAAGGCAAACAGTTTGAACATTTGCTGTAAATCCTTGATGTATTTAAATTAAAATCAATCAACTAACAAATTACTTGATAACCCATGGTTATTACTCTTTCGACAAGATGGTTGCTCTATCTGTTTCACTTATATTGTCGAAATGGTATGTACTTGTACCTGTGAATTGTGAGCGACTTAAAAACGCAGCATAGGCATTTTTAAGTCCATAATTTAAAGGTTACAAACATTTTATCTTTTTAAATAAAATTGTCATGAAATACGGCTTAGTTAAGAAAACCAGTTTTTTTTTTCCAAAATTTAAGAGTACTCTAGCAAGTGTTATACTATTTTGGAATCCTGACTAAATGCGCCATCTTTTAAAGTTACTTGCCAAAATAGTGTAGTACATTTTTTTTACGGTACAGTCGGTTAAAGTTGGGTGATGTAATTATTTTAAATTAAATGTTGGCCAAAAATCAACATTTTATTTAAAACTGAGGCAGTTATGATTTAATTTTGAATTGTATTTTACAGGAGGGTTATTCATGGTTACATTACAGAAAAAAGTTTCACGAATAGTTAATATTTGTAGTCACAGGACTTAAAAGATCATCACAGGGTATCAGTTTTTCTGTATTTTTGTAATACTCATAATTCGAAAAGTACATGACAAATAATTTTTTTTATATTTTTCTCATAACTGTCATGACTTGGCCCATCACCCGTTTTCGGCTTGACGTTGATTTCTGGGACACCCTGTATAATGCCATAATAATCGATAATATTATCTATGTCACCCGTAAAGCAGCAACTCATGAACGTAATGCTGCACCTAGTCGTTACGAACTCAGCAAACAATCTTATTTATTTTGGTGTGAATACTGACAGTCAGACATACCTTATTGCATCATAACACTTGAAGTTTGCATTATGGATTTTCTAGTTACCTAATTTAACAAGCATTAGGGCTCGTACACAAAACTGCGATGCGATGCGATATGACGTCGCATCGCAGGAACTTCCACGGGAAAGTCCACAACGAGCTCGCAGATTTTTGCGATGCGACGTCGCATCGCAGTTTTGTGTACGAGCCCTTAGTAAGGCTCTTTGTAAAGGGTTCGTCCAAGGAAGTACTACCACGCCTATTCTATGCCTTTTCTTTCATATTATTGATACCTATATCTTCTGCTGTATCGTTGCCGAGTTTCACTTTGAAGTCTGTGGATGTCGGTGAAATTTCAGGCACATGAGGCCTTACACCTGTATGCCTCAAGTTGATGGACACGGCTGTAAACTGTAGAGCACCTTCCTAAAGTGCGTGTTGTTGGTAACCACTTTTACATCAGGTGGGCCATAAGCTTGTTCCATAAGCAAATCGTATATATTTTTTAATTTCTATTCCTTTTTTACTTTTATAACATGCCTTTCCAAAAGCGCGGCGCAGAAGTGACTTTGGCATTCAGCACAGTGTGGGAAATAGTATTTTTTTTCAAAATTAAAGAAGTAAAAACCAACAAATGGTAAAAATGTAACAAAGACTATATTCTAATCTGTATTCTGTACATTTTAAAACGAATTAAATATACTTTCGCATTTATGTAAAAATTCAGAGGCGAAGTAAATTAATTTCATAGCTTGGCATGCGTAAAGCCTACGATTAGTTCTACTTATAACTGCGTCGTGACTATTTTTTATTTTATGCGCAGTTTCAGTATTTAACCATTTTTATTACAAAACATACAGCAAAACTAGGTAACTACCAGCAATTATTGCTGAACACTCCAAGAACTACCTACCTCCTGCTAATAAAACGTTTAGGTAATGAAGCTACAGGCTGTGCTACAGTTAGCATTTAAAAATGTAAAAATAAACATGAACGATACCCGCGGCTTAGCCATCATACGTAGGTATTTGGCATGTTTTTTCGGTACCCAAGCAAAGCGGATCGGCTTAGCTGTTTGGAAGTGCTGGGTAAGCCATCCATCCAAAATGCTGCCTGCATGAACAAAATAAGCAACAAGATTACTCTGTAAAAATCATCTACAATACATGAAAGAGGCCAGTTGAATATTATCGGAAAACGATTTTATCTTTTAAATTTTAGAACAGAAAGAGTCTTTTTCTTCCTTGTGATGGCTTGGAAGCCGTGTCGCATGATTTGTCAAACTTAGCTTCAAGTCATGCTTTTTGTTAAGTTTACTTTATAAAAACAACACGTAGGTATAACATCTTATAAACTAGGTAAATCTAGACGCCAGTTCCGCACGACCAATGCGGCAATATAAAAACAAAAGGTCATGCTGACTATGCTTTCATTATCTAACCATCTGATTTTCTTCAGATTTGCCACCGCTCCGCAACGGATCACAATCCAGCGCTTCAAGCAGGCCGTCCAGCGGTGCCAGCAACGCACATGTGCACCTGAAGCGGCTGGTCGCTAGGGTGGTGGAAGAGGCTGCTTCGCTGCCAGCGCTCGCGCGGTACGCTGCCGAACCAGTCACTCCGACCATCGAGTCCTCCACCTATGAGGATTTGCTAGCCAGTGCTATACTGAACAAGGTAAGCTAGTAAGTAGTTTAGTCAGCTATATGTTGACTGCTCAAAAAAAATTGAGTTGGTCCTTGGTACAGAAGATCTCAGGGGAAATCTACCTTGCCTGGGGATCAAAGTCATGGCCGTGTTTCTTTAATTTGAAACACAATGAAATTTAATCTAAGTAGGTACACCATGTCTATGAATTCACGATACAAAACCTAAGGGTGTTTTAAGGTAGGGTAGGTAGTTGTTTTTTTTTCAGTAGTTATTCGCGTAAGGTAGTTACAATGTGTTTGTAACATCATAACATACCCGTATTGAAAGAATCCTTACAAGCTTCATTAGCTATAGGCATCCACCCTTACATAATTTAGGGTTGTCACGATGTACAAAAACTGTAATATAATTGGACAAAGAAAATTTATATCGATACTATCAACGGATAGATAACCAAGTTATATGTATCAGATAGGAACACTTGCAAACATGGAAAATTGCAAATAATAGGTACAATTTCTATTGTGCTTATCCAAAATTTATTGTTGGTGGTTAATTTAGATAAAAATTACAACTTTTAAAATTAGAAAACCAGATTTTTCTAACACTTTGCCCAATTATGAAACGCTATGACTATTACATTAAATAATGAATATTGGTGGACTTTCCACACAGTACTATCTAGCCCCAAACTAGTATAGGTATTATATAGATTTTTAAATTTACACTTATAATAATATTATAACACCCAGACCGAGAACAAACATTGTTCTCACACAAATGTTTGTTTTCGGTGGGGATCGAACCCACGGCCCACAGTCCAGAAGGCAGATATAGTGTCTACGAAAAAAAAAGGAACGTCCTAAGATTTGTCATCAATCATCCATTCTTCAATACGTAAGACTACGTAGGTATATACTGACAAGATTTGCCGATATCAACAGTATCTGAAGATAGCGACTCGTTATCGCGATAACACAAAGCACATCCAACTAAAGATAGTTTAAACTCGATCCTGCGATTTAAAGAAATGGTAGGTAAGCCATAAATAAATATGATAATTAATTAATCATTGCCTAAAATAGCTCAGAGGCGTACTGAAGCTTTCGCGATGCGGTTCTCGTTTTAGGAGTGCAGTGTAGTGGAAACTTGTTACAATGTTGGGATATATTTTTGCTTTTTTCGTGTTCAATTTGTATGTTCTTGCGTGGATTTTAGTTGTAAGTAAGATAATTTTATCATTATAGATGTGTACAAACAAGTACATTGTGACTTTTTGTAAAAGTGTATTTTTTTATAGTCAAGTGATTATTTTAGATAGTTTTTATATTTTTTTCTCACGTTTTTTTTTCACGTTTGACAAAATATAAAAGAAATAAGTAAGTAGGTAGATACTATTTACATTAATTATTTAAGCATGATCGACATTGCTATATTTAAGAGTAGGTAAAGTACCTATTTCGTAAAGTACGTAAAGTACTAACCTAACCGAACCCATACCTAACAAAAGTCCTACTATCGATAACCTCTTGATTTTGACTTCGTTGAATTCATCATTGACAGATTTTTTTACTATAACTTTTTGAAGAAGTTTTGCTTTAGGGGGAAACCTTTTAAATCTTTTAATTCTGTGCCTCCTGTGACCAGTGATACAACTGAAAAATCATAACTTTACAGGACAGCAAAAAGAAGATTTAAAAAATTCTACTTCGTGTACTAAGTGGGTTAGGTTACATTTAAGTACCTTCTTCTGTAGATAAAAACATTCACTTTCATTGTGTATTAAAATTTTTGTGGTAAATAACATAGTTTCGAAGTAATTTATGAAGTAGTAGTAGCTTTTTTTATTTCTAATATGTGTTAAAATTACGTGATAAAGGATACAAGTACAATTAAATCAAGTTGCGCCTATAAGTTGTCTTAGTGTAAACTGATATACAAGAAGTAAAAAAATCGAATAACTCCTAAGAATAATGTTCAAAACACAATGTTGCTCTAACAAATCATAGAAATACTACTCTAAAGATTCGACTTTTTCGTTGAGTTGTACCCTAATATAAAGCTTTGAAAATCTAATAAAACCCTTGATAAAAGTGATTTATCTCTCAATATATTAATATTCACAAGTATACTGCAAAATAAAACGTGAAAATTAATATAATCGCTCTTATACCACGAGACACGAAAAAAATGTCCGGAGCAATTACCTAAAGGGGTTACAACTTGATATATATCTAAATTCACGATATATTTGCCAAAATCCTGTCAGTTATATCACTTAGCACCAAATTATCTCCGAAACTATAGCAGATAGAACGTGAGTTAGACCAAAAAAAACGTATTTTTTTTCTTATAATTTCTATGTAAAAATCCCAAAAAGGGTACAACTCAAGTTAAATCACCTTTCACAGGAGGCACAGAATTTTTATTTAAAAATATTCTAATCACTTCATTATAATCTTCAAAACAAACAAGCACTTAAAGCAAATCATTAACATGATTATTATCATTCACCTAATCTTTAGTAACACCAGTGCTGTTGACACTAGCCTTTTAGGACTTTTTTATTGTTTAGAATCATAATTTACTCGAATCTTGATAGATACTTAGAGATCTGAGGGTATATCAACCGTGCTTGAGGATAAAAGTCCTGTAACTGTTTGTTTTTTATTTTATTCAATTGATTCAGGGGCAACAATTTTAGATGTTGGACAAGCTAGAGTCTAGCTTCTAGCAAGCTAGTCTAGCTGCTAGACTCTCCTTTTTAGTCAGTGTGGCAGTCTTATAGCTCAAATGTATTGTAATAAATAAAATAAATAGATAAAAAAACATATTTCTTTGTGGTGTACCAACCGAAATGAGGCTCATATTCCCGCTGCTCGTTGTACATTGACTACAAGAATGTGACAGATCTGGTCCAAGTTGTTACCTAGATGCTACAGCGAATAAATTACTCTTTTTATTGAGAAAATGACTCGAAACAAAATAAACATCATGCTACACTTCAAAGCATTTTTACGTTTGAGAGAAAACTGAAATTAGTGTACCTACTCGGGTCCGAAGTAAGTTACAGTGATGACAGTAAAGTTATTTACATCGTAAAACGCAGACAGATAATAATTAAAGCCAGTTTGCACAGCAGGTAACTGAGAAAATTAAAATGACTGAGCACATTTTTGGCAAGTAATTGTTACGTGTTTATTTCTTAAGCTGTTTCTTTCTACTGAACTTGTAAAACATAATCAATATTAAATTAAATCACACGGAACACTTTGAAACGTTTTAAGGCTAGCTGGATTTAGGTGCCAGTTCCACACGACCAATATCAGTCATGCAAAAAAAGTTTTCAGCAAAAGGACATAAAAGTTTTTTTTTAAATCTTGGACACATGGGACAGCCCTAAATCAAACATGTCATGTCAACTGCGCTCCTCACTCCGTTTCGCAGTGCGAAAGTGCGTTCGTGTGAAACAGACCTTTTTTCGAAAATTGCATTGTTTACCAAAACGCTCGTATTGTGTAGCAATAGTGGCGAATGTTACACGGCAGTCTGAAAATGTACAATTTCTTTAGCGGCTTTGTGAGCTACTTTCCCGCAGATGGAAATCCGCAGGTTTTTGTTTCATGATTTAGAGCTGTGATGGATGAGATGCATCTTGCTTGAGTGTTCTATCGTTTTTTGAGCTAGCAATACATTTTTTTACTATCTCGACCACTTCTGTGGGTTGTGACGCATCTTCGTAAATTACTGATTGAGATGCATAAGTTACTCATAGTTTATGATCCCCAGATAAATTATTAATATTGGCAGCTAGTTTGGACTCAAGGTTTTTATTTTTATAGCAAGAACCATTTAAACTTCTTGGTGACCTCACATTAGTCATTTTAATATACAATAACCATCGCATTATCTTATCTTAAGTATTCTGCGTGTCGTAAGTATACCTAAAATAGCTAATATGAACATTTTGTGTAGCCCTATTTTTATTTAAGCATAATGCGATTTCGTTGGCATGATGTTATTAACTGTCTGTGTAAATCGTGTTTTTTGTACTCTGGCCTCTCGCGATACAGGCTTGTCTTAGTGCGGGGTCCATCCCTTAAACTTTATTTTTGGTAAATAAACTAGTAGTTCGCCCCGAACTGAGATCTCGTGATGCGACCCGACGAAAGCACCAAACTTTGAGTACGTAGTAGTCAGAGGCAAGTCCAAACATTATCTTTGGACTTTTTTCTGACTACCTCCTACTAACTTGGTATGGTTACCAAGTTTCAACTCTATTGGCCTATTTATTGAAGAGTTCCGTTGAACAGACCTTGGCTCCATCATCAGACCTGGTCGTCGTCACCATTTTATGAGAACTTAGTACCTCCTTAATTTATTTCAAGAAAAAAAAATAAGAAAAAGCAAAAGAACTGGCCGACCAGTAGAAAAACCTTGATGCCAACGAAACTCTTAGAGATGGGAGCTCTTGGATCGCTGGTTATCTTAATTTAACTTTTATTATTTTATCTCAAAAACCGAGCGTCCCAAAAAATAAGTAAAAATTGTTTTGGGATGTCCAAACAAAGCCCTTTCATATGACATGTAACTTGATTTTTTTATGTAACTTTTTTTATTTTTGCCCCCTCAAAAAACCCCATATCTCAAAAACCCTTCATCCGATTTTACTCATATACTTACCAGTAAATTTCTCAAGTACAAGCTATCGACATATCAAATTTCATGCAGATCGGATCAACGGTTCTAAAGTTATCGCCAGACAAACATACATACATACATACATACATACATACATACATACATAAAATGCCAAATCGCCCAAGTTGAAACTAAGGTCTTCGTTCGCTTCGCTCACTCGATCAATTAAGTAATTTGTATTTGTAGTTGAACTGACAACCCTAACTCCATAAAAAGCATCCCAGACATGTCTGGGATTTAAACAATAGAAAATAAGTGCAATGATGTTCTATTGTTCCTAACTGACCTAACTCCTATGTAGAACCGAGGGGTTTCAACTCTGGGGCTGGATTGTGAAGATCGCGGGGAGACATACGTCCAGCAGTGGACGTTTCCAGACTGATGATGGTGATGATGTCTTACTTTATTATATACAGCCTCAACCTGGTCGAACCAAATCAAATCAAATCAAATATTTTATTTTGTCAGAATTTTTGGTACAAACATGAAGGTCTTCTTAAAAATAATAGTATCACTAAAATCCTACCAATACAGGCGTACAAAATTATTTAGATACCTCGGTCGAGACACAACAGAAAATCTACAGTCTGGAATCGCTACAGAAATGAAAACCTCCACCCTTAAGAAGTTAAATTTCGTAGTGAGTACAATCGAGACCTTTCGTTCATTTTCCAGGTGATCGAAAGGTTCCAGAATGAGAACGGCTCTGGCGGCAGAAGCAGTGGCATCCACTCGGCCAGCGCCAGCCCGACGCCTTCCGAGCGATCGTCGCCGCGGTCTCTCGCTTCCAGGAACCGAACCCACCATTCGAGGGACATTACACCTCCGGTGAGTACCTTAAAGTAGGTAGGAAGACTTTTGAAAACCTAAATCGGATATGCTATCGATTGATGCTAAAAAAACAAATTGTTGGTAATTAATGTTTTGGTAATCTTTTGTTTCGTGGTCTGAATAACAATTATTTGGTTAAACTTTTGTTGATTCATGTAGGTCAATAGTTGACAATTTAAAATTAAATGCTTAAGGCCCGTTACATCCTGCCTCGTCAAGACGTTCCGTATTTGGCGTATTCGGATAATCCGTCTGTATATTACTAGATATAGTTTCAGAATCATACACTAAAATAAACTATTTATTAAAAAATAATAAGAAACCCGACTGCCCGAACTAAAAGGATGGAAACAATATTATGTTTTAAATTTCTTCTTGATAGTGAATTCCAGTTGACAGTCTGACAATTTAATAATGACAGGCAGTCGGAGGCGTCAGTATACTGCTAGGACATACACGAACAAGAAAGAAAAGAAAGTAATTAATCATTGCTATATAAGCGGATACGGGCTCAAATTATTATTATCACAACATTTTTTATCAAAAAAGCCAAATCCAAAGGTTAAAAGATAACCACGCACAGCGCAATAATGTACAGGAAAAAAACTAGCGAATAAAATCCAACAAGAATGTTCAGTATTTTCTTGCTAAGATCCGGTTGATTGACCCATCCGTTTTTCTATTACTTGATCATGATGATTTAATCTAATCACACATTACTCATCTCTAAATCTATCGTGATTGCCGGTGTAAAAACCAATGGTTTAAATAAACCTGCGCATCAATACTGTAGAATAAAACCAGCCTCCAATAATTTTGAATACGATATCTGGTTGCGTAGGACTGCCCACCACCCAATAGTTTCCCTATCGTTGGGAAGATCGAGAATTCGATGGATGGTGCAAAATAGTTCTTTTCAGAAGCCTCAGGGGAGAAATCTGTAGGACGTCTACTTTTAGCCGTGGACTTCTCAGATTTATTTTATAGATATAGAAATATTGTATGAGTTATGGAACGAACATTTTGAAATTAATAAAATGACGTCACATTTCTGGCGAAAATAGATAATTTCAATGCAGCTGTTATCTCGGTGATTTTCGTTGTTCTTGATGTCTCTTTATCTAGTGATTTTTGCTGAACGTTTCAAAATCAAAAAACATAGGACCTTGTGTACAACCTTTTTGATACGTCTTCTAAAGCTTGTAGAACTGATAATTTACACCGAAGAGTAATTTTACATAAAATTGGTTGTAAGACTATGTATTTGATTCTGTGTTTATATTCCTCAATACATTTCAGCTTCACGAAGATGACGTGTCTGACTGGGAAGAAGGGGAAGCAACGGACGAAGCCCTGGAAGTGCCGCGTCGTGTGCCTTTCCCCGAGTTCGGAGGAGATATAGTGCATAACAATGGTACGTGCACTGTTACGTTACGTAGGGAGTAGACCAAGAAACCTCTTGGGTTTTCGTTATTACTTGTAAAATATCAATAATTTATACATACGACTTGAACATTTGCAGACTATGAACCGACTTTTATTTTGTATGAATAAATTCTTATAAACGATCAGTGTTACAAAAAAGTATTACGCAACTGATTGTTTTTGCAGAGAAGCACTTTTGAGAACTCCATTGTGCGATTCATTGTGATTCACACGACAGATTCATTTATTAAAATCAGACACTTATCGTTAAGTATAGTTTTAAACACAGATCAAACACCCGAAAACATTGAGCGAACTTATTTTTACAGATGATAACGAAGAACGAGATTTTGACGAGGTATCCAGCAGCGATATACAAGGCGTAGACGGCACGTGGGAAGAAAACTGGCTTTTCCAAAAGAAGAAGATAAAGACAATACAGTCTGTACCAGTTCCTATGCTAGTCCCGAACTCTAATGCTGACTACAGAGCGCTGATCGGCGATAGAGACGCAGATGACACTACAGATTTATCAGACAATGCTAGTGATACTGAGGAACAAGGAGAATATAAAAGTGACATCAAAAAGGTGCTAGATTCTAAACACGTTATCGGTGGAAAAATCAAATTAGACGAGGAGTCGGATTATGAGCCAGACAGTCTTACAATGGAAACAGGAGATTTAGAAAAACCTGTCGAAAATGGATTCAAAAATGACGTAGCAGTAAATGCTATATCTAAAGAAATTAACAAAAATATGGCTGTTGTTCAAACTAAAGATACTACAGTAGATGTGGTAGACGGCATTGTTAATGGAAACGATTCGGTGTTGGTAATGGGCATTGATGACGGCCCATTACCGAAAGCAGAATTCAATTTGAAAGAGGAAATTCACCGGTCGTTGATGAATGGCAATGGAATTTACTCTAACGACCATTACGAAGAAGTTTACGACGACAGTATAGAAAGCGTCGCTCAGAACAAAGGTAAGAAATTCAATGATACTAAACAATGTCTTAAAATAAGCTTCGATGAAATTAATGATCATAATTGTTCCTTTTTTAGGACAACTGTTTATATATTTACAGTGAATACTCTTTCCTAAGAGTGACCAATAATTAATTTTATAATGATGTTCTAGAATCCACTAATAGCACCTTGAACCATCATGAACGCGAAGGTGAATACGAAGAAACAGTGACAGTCCCAGTGCAACGATACGCCGACAGTTTGAGAAGGAAGCATTTCGACGATACGCATCTTGAGTAAGAATTGCCTAATTATTTGGGAATAAAAATCAATACAACGACACTGTTAATAATCCATATTATTATTTTAGATCGCGTACAGAACCCGAAAACACAAATGAAGAAGATGAATTAGTACCAGGTACCCATGTTTTATATGAATAGAAAGCAAAACAGATTGCAAATCAAAATATTAGTGGTTTCTCTGACCATAATTCATATATTCATAGATCTTTAGTTCGTCACCAGTTACGAAGCTCCGGTTTCGTAGACGGCCGAAGGGAAATTTAATTAGTGCTTGTTATATTTTTTAGGTTCCATGGCTTATAGAGAGCGCAAAAAGTGGCTCAACTGTGTCGATATGCCAAACAACCCATATTCACCAGAAGCCATACAAAAGCGATTATTAGCTAAGAGCACTTCATCACTTTTTGACATGATTACCAGTAAGCAAGATTTTGACGAAGTAAATGAATCATCACAACAAAAAGAGATATTGGATGATAGCAACGTTAATAAAAGTAATATAGAAGAAAAACCAAATAACATAACAGCTTCAGTAACCACAGAAAATGTTGGCACATACGGAAGTACTAAAACTCCACCGCCAAAGACCCTAAAGGAAGTACTGGCTGACGAAGTACCTCAATACAAAAGGTAAATTGAAATTGGTTCATGCAATTTTTATAGCAAAGTAGATATACCTAACTCATCATTTTCCTGCCCTTATCCCACTTCATGTGGGGTCGGCACAACAGGTGATAGTAGATATACCTAACTACAGTATGATAATGTTTTACATGTGATTTATGACTTTGCAGATACGGCCGCGATTATTACATAAGAGAAGCGAAAGCGTCCGCGGGCGGTCGCAAAAAAAACAGCTTTAGCGACACGAGCTCACTATCGTCAATGAACAAGTCCACGAGTTTAGACAATTTCGATACAGAGTTCGCATCGCCTGTAAGTGCCAGCAGCTCGTTGAGCGACCTCGAAGCGTGCGCCCTCCATCAGAACATCGTCCGCGCCGTGCTCAGTCCCAGAAACGCGAGCCCAAACTTTGCCATCAACCCCATCTTCGAACACCCCGATAGACAAAACGATACCGCTGACGAGTATCATGCGAAAGAGCGTTATGCCGATCGCAAGCCCAACGTAAGACAACAAAGTAGAGACGTGTGCAAGGGTGACGGTTATGTGGAAAACGAGGATATAGTTAGACTTAAAATACCAAACAAACCCGAAATTACAGAGGAGCTATTCGAGACGTACACGAACGTTAGGCGAAACAACACGCTGCGAAGCGAGGATCTGTACGCGCGCGCCAAGCGCCGGCCAGGCCTCAATTTCACGTTCGGGGGCAGCCTAAGGTTAAGCAGAGGCTTTCGTACCGATCTATGGTGATAGAGCCACTTCATGTAGTTCAAAATTATCTAATACACCACCTACCTACAATCTCAACAGCACTTCTGATAACTCTCAAAACTGAATCTCTACTGTGTACGATACATACATAGATTCTTAAATTGAAACAAAGAAAATTAGGTTATAGATTAGGCTAATATAATATGCATCACAACCATCTCTCATACAAGATCAGATGGTGGAAGGACTTGCATCACATTCAAATCTAAAATATCTTCGTTTTGACACACAGAGTATTGCCTGATGTGTGCTGGCATGTTTGTGGTATTAAAGAAAAGCTGACTAACAGCACTATGCACTAATACAAGATTTATATAGAACTGCACTCATAGATTTGTGTTCTTCCTTTATTAAATTTTCAGTACTATATACATCAGTAATACTACAAGACGTTAGTGGTGAGTGTTGTATGATTTTGGCAAATGATTTATGACTAACTGTTGGCTTGCCACTGAACTAACGAGGATCTAAAGACGAAATAACTTCATTTATAGCATCTTCTGCATTTGCTTCAATCATATTCATTTCATCTTTTCTAAAACCATAACCTCACATAGACTACATTTTCTACACACACGATATTTTTGCGATTGCACTACTTCGGTTTTGTTAAAAGCACTGAACTGAGCACGTTGTATCTAATCTAATACTACTATAACAATCATTTTTAACAACTACTAATACTGTTATTAGCCCTAAGATTTAAATGTTTATTGCTTATTTGACCTTTCCAGAATTTTCAAAACATATAAGATTACCTAGAAACAGTTTATCAGTAACGTTATCATATTTTAAATGGCATAAGTTTCATTGATATAAAATGTTTTTCTTATTATAAAATGCACTATCAAACTTATAAAACATTTTCAGGGATTACTTATAAAGCAGTTCCACGAGATAGCAACCAATCAACAATATACTCAATTCGCAGGAAAAGATCAGAGAGATTCAATAACGATAACACCAAGTAATAGAACTGATATTTTAATTGAGTACGAAGACCACGACGATCAAAATTTGTACGCGGCAAGGCCAGTAATTGTTGATGACGAAATCGACCAGAAATTCGAAGAAATATTACAATCGGCTTACAAATCTGAAATCGCAGTAAATGATACGGAACCAGACCAAAACGAGGAACCTATAAAATCACCGATCAGTGTCGCCAATTCGTACGTAAGCTCGAGTAGTCAGGAGGATTCTATTAAAATCTACAATGTGCAGACAGGTGAAGTTATAAAATGTAGGCCCGAAGATAACATATCAGCAAGATACGAGGCTACGGCTGACAGCAGGGAAAACATCGATATAAGTGATAAGAATATCCCGGGAGATACCTTTGATAACATCAGTCAAAACGGAGAATTCGTCGAGGAAGCAGTGGTTATTCAAGAAAGCAATGAGCATAACTTGGAGATCTGTGAATTAGAGGATATACTACCCCAGCTGCCGAAAGTAAAGGAACTGGCAAAGAAATTCATCAGCATGGAAAACTTAAGTGAACCTGTGAATGTGAGTAATGTTGCTGTTATCTTTGCTTATCTTTTGTAATGTGTGTTTTGCCATAACGTCAATTCGCTTCTTTAAACAAATTTAAAGCCTCAACGCAAATATAGATAACAATAACTGCGGTATCATTTAATGTTTTTCCACGTCATAGTATTTTTTTTAAACCACGAGTTTCTAGATTGAATTTTGGTCATACGGTACTTAACCAACCATAGCATCCTGATGTCTGAAATAACATTCAAAATCTTTGTGATTTCCATATGTGTATGATGACATGATATCCTAATCTTTCAGGTACCCCAGCCTTACTCAAAACGGCGAAGAAGCAAAGAAAACGTTCTCAACGACCTCAACGCAGACAGACAAGCAAACAAACAAGTGTTCATGCACAGCCTCACAGCCAGGAGTATCACTAAAGAATTCAGGGAAGGGCTCAAACTGTCCATGTCTACTCCAATAAAAGTCCCTGGGGGTTCGAAAGAAATTCCTGATGGGGCGGTGACCAAGGAATCTAGCAGGCCAGGTAGTCCATTACCAGAGCCTGGCACGATCAAAACTAAGTTAGCGTTCTTCGAAGGTCTCAAAACTAAGTTTAGTAGTAAGTAGTATACGAATAAGGAATCAGCGCAGGTTAATAACAGTGCCAGTGATGATGTTGTCGGAGTCGAATCATTTCGAATTGTAAATCGATCGAATGCCTCTCCACATTCGCAAGATGGGATCGTTGCGTATAATACGATTATTACAGTGTTTAGACTACCGCATGTTTGAACCAAACAAGTGATGTAGTCTAAGCACTGTAGGTAGATATTGTTTTATTCATTTTAAATATGAACTCCTTCCTTCTAGTTTTACTCTAGCGGACAATAGGGATGGTCACAGTAGTTTTTTCAATAAGACACTTTTGTCGGTATTTAAATAGTTAATATTAGAAATCGACAATGATTTGTATAAATGTACCTTTGTAGGTTACGGTGTAAATACTAAGTGCCATTACTCATCAAACATTCATTTAAGTTATTTAGCTAATGCCAAAGTTGTAAATAAATATTGGTTAAAAATAATATAATTGGTTTGACTAACAAATGGTAGTGGTTTGTAGTTCAAAGTCATGTCTTTAGATGTGCAATAAAATTGTTTAACCTTAGGGACCACTGTATAAATGTGATATGAACATAAAATGTTTAACACAAAAGATATTTGGATAAAGGTGTATTATGTAATAAAAATATGTCAGAAATACTATGTGTCATTTATTTAATAAATTAGTTGTATAACTAACTGCTAATTTACATCAAAATGTATTTGTAATACATGTTTTACTTATTTTCCTTATCACATTATCTTTACAAGTTTTACTGTTCTGAGTCAGTTACAAAAAAATAGATAATTACGGTGAATAATCACCAAGGCTTCACCTACTAGTAAAATACTTCACATAATACTTACGTCTTACTTTGTAGGCATTAATAAACACTTAACCTCATTTTAGAATCGAAATCGGAATACAATTACATTAGAGGTAAGTAATTACATCTCTTTTTCCTACCCATACATTTAAATGAATTGAATTCTTATAACTTTGCATACAAAGTACTTAAACACCCTGTATATTTTTTTATTTTAACAAAAATTTTTCCAAATCCATTTCTAGATGGCGTTGTACGTACCGGAAACTACAGTTACTTACCTTTGGTTGGATTGATTTAGGTTACCTCAGAGTAATAAGGCCCTTTTACCCCGCTACTTTATAGTGGCTCTATAAAGTATATTGATCACTGTCTTTGTCATATCAATAAAAAGAGATAGCAACAGACTTATCGGTGATTTTAGCTAATGCACTGGGGGGCTAATATGAATAAAAAAATCCCTTTAGTTATTTTCTGAGTTTCCCTTTGGTAACTTATGAAATGCATTAGTTGTCTGAATCGTATTCAACATTTATTTATTTAACACTACCAGCACCATCTAGGATGACTTAGGGAATCAATAACTTTTTTTAAGAATGCTGTTATATTTTACTGAAACGAATATTACAAGACCAGCTTACCATTCAATAGAATATCCCTAAAGTCTTATGGAAAGGTATACTCTCCATGTCCTCGGCAAACTTCCGTCGATAACACCACAGGAAGTAGTCTATGAGACTGGAGTTCGGAGGCTCAATGCTGGGGTCTTCAAGCTTGTCTTCTATCATCTTCCTGAGCAGTTCCACCGCATGGATGGAGCATCCTCTTATCTCTATTTCCTTATCAGAGCCGCTTGGTAACAGCACATCTGCAAAAGTATTGGTATATAATACACGTACACATAAAATCTATGCTCAATACATAAATGTTGATACATGATGAAAAGCTATGAATACCTACATGATTCAGGAATTCTGAAAATGTCGTCATTTTATTTTTATGATTAGTATACACATTAGTATACATCTTAAATGGACTGTCTTTTGGCTACAATCCCACCTGATGTTAAGCATCAATAAATATAAACAGCCTTTAAAGACTTTTTACAAAAACACATAGGTAGGTAAGTACTAAAAAAAATGAAGATTTACCATTCTTCAATAATGACATCAGCTCCTCACTATAACTCATTGCCCCAAAGTACACCAGCACTTGAGGTACTCTATAGTCAGCAAACATGGTAATCCTATCAATATCTCTAAACTCTCCCAGACCTGATCCACTGAAGAAGTTCCATACATCTGCCACAAGTATCTGTGCTCGTTTGTACAGTGATACTTTTGTGTTCTTGAATACTGCCTCATCTTGGAAGCAAGGGAAATTATCGATGATGATTTCTAGAAGTTTCATGGCTGATTTGTCTGCTTCTTTGATACAGGTTAGAAATGTTCCATTGTATTGGTTCAGGAGGATATCTCCGACTTCATGTAGTATGGAGAGTCTGTCTTCAAAGAGAGGGATTGTTGCTTCGTTGTCACCTCTCATGATGATCTGGAGCTGTTCCTTGGTGATCTTTGAATAGTAATCAGGGCTTGTAATGTCATGTCCTTCCTGAAATTTAAACAAATCATTAATTGCTAACATGTACCTGAATTTGTCTCCTAATTCAAAAGTTTCTTGCCTGCCTGTGTAAGGAATTGGCACCTATATGATCATATATGATCTAGGTGCTACCTACCTAGATCATATATGATATATCATCATATATCATCTTGTACCTAGATCATATATGATCTAGGTGCTAGATGGGCAATGGCTAAAATAGATGTGTTTCAATTGGTCTTCTGATCACATTGGATTCTTCATTATCATTTTAATTTTTTCATCTTATTTAACTTTGATATATTATTTTAATATCTCAGATAGTCATAAGTAGCCTTTTAATATTATTGTAAATGCGATAAAAAATTTATAACATCAAATAGACCTAGTTCTGACCATACACTAGCTTTCAAAACATCTTTGAAGTACCTATCAAACTAGCTAGCATTTAGGCCTATTTGCTCTTTAAAAACCTACCTTAACAGCCCTAGCCAATGCAGCTTCCAAAGCATAATACCCAGAGTGACCATCTACTGTCCATTTCTCGGCCCCGGTGTAAGACCAAAAGCAGAAGTTCAGGGCATCTGCCACAAATATCCAATCAGCGGCCTTCGGATTGTCTTTGGATAGATAGCTGATGTTGGCCCCTGTATCTGGGATCTGCAGCTTGCTGGCAGACATGGACTGGAGCATCTACAAACAACACAATTAATTATGTAGATTTGTAGATGAAATAAGTAGATTTTGAGAGCACTGGTGGCCTAGTGGTAGCAGCCCCGCCTTCCGATTCTTAGGTCGTGGCTTCGAACCACCGTGCACCAATAAGTTTTCTGTTCAAAAATGTATGTCCATAATGCCAGTACTCTCAAACGGTGAAGGAAAACATTGTGATGAAACCGGCATGTCATAGAACCTAAATAGTTCTATAACATGTGTCAAGTGCTCGAAAGTAGCCTCTTGAGGCGCACTTAAAATCCTTTCACCACACTGTTTCGTAAGAAACTAGTGTGTTACGCAAGGCTAACCTATCAGGATCGCTGACAAGGCTCGTGCGGTATATGCAACAGCTACAACACGAGGCACGACGTCAGCGGAATGTGCTCAGTGACACCATTATGGAATTTACCTAGATTAAGTTATTTTGTAAGACACTCTTGGTTCATACTTCGAACAAGAAGCATTTAGGATAATTAATTGTAATTCTTTTTAATTAAATTCATAGATCATTAAACGATCTTTTTTTTAAAAGCTACCCTTGGCAGCAGCCTACGTATTTGGCGCAGGCTCACGGATACTTGATATTCAGAGATTTATCTCACAAAAGTAAAAAGAACCTACTGTTGTACGAGGGTGAATCCGAAAATCGATTCTGCTGAGTATCCAGACGACGAGAAATGCTGTAAGTCCTTGAATCTTTCAAGTCCTTTCTTATTCCTACCTAACTGTAGTCCTATCCTTAGTAAATTTTATTTTATAATTTTTATAACGTTAATATAAAACACCAAGATTTTCCATCCGAGAGAATCGCGGAATATTAGGTTAGATAGAAGTATTTTAGATAGAAGATATATTAGTAGGCTCAGCGTAATCGACGAGCATAGAGATTTAGAAAATATGGCTCAAGCAAGTAACTCAATTGACGTAATTTACAAGTCCTTAAGACTTGTACCTGATTTCGACGGAAATCCACATATTTTAACCAGGTTCATTAACCTTTGTGACCAATTAGTTTTGGCTCATTTCAAAACCGAGCCTGGTAACGAGTTAACTAACTTAGCACTGGTAAATGGGATCCTGAACAAGGTGTCGGGTTCCGCCGCCAGATTGATAAATTCAAACGGAATACCAGAAAACTGGCTAGGTATTAGAACAGCTTTGATTAATAATTTCGCAGACCATCGTGACGAAACCGCTCTCTATAGTGACCTTTCATTAGAAACCCAAGGTTCGAGTACCCCGCAAGAGTTCTATGAAAGATGTCAAAATTTGTTTAGTACAATTATGACGTATGTTTCGCTTCACGAAACACTTAATACTACTGTGCAGGCAAAAAGAGACTTATATCAAAAGCTAACCCTCCAGACCTATTTAAGAGGTCTCAAGGACCCACTTGGATCCAGGGTTCGATGCATGCGACCCGCTTCGATGGAGAAGGCATTAGAGTTTGTACAGGAGGAGCTCAATACGCTTTACATGCAAGAGCGTAGTGGTAGTTCAACTAGTAGAAAGGATTGGCAGCAACCGATCTCAAATGCGGCTAAGTTCAATCTACCTCTTTCAAACTATGTCCCCGGACTGACTAACGGATTTGGGCAGGGGCCAATGAAACAACCAATTTTTAACATCTCTGGTCCACCTAGACCTAACCCCATGCAACCTTCACCTAATCAGGGTTGGAGACCTAACCCAGCGTTTCAATCGCAACCACCACGTGGTCCTACTCGCACGCAACAAATGTTCCGCGCCCCTCCACAAAATTATAGCCCGCAAAATAATTCTTTTAGGATGCCTTACAGACCTCCACAGCAACCAAATAATTTTGGTTATGCTCCGCGTCCTACTCCAATGAGTGGTGTTAGCAATTATGTAGAGAAACGTCTTCCAATGACAGGACAAATGACAGGACATGACTGGAGAAAGCACGGAAATCCACCACCGACTAACTACTTTAAAACTCGCGAACTTAACTTCAATGAGTTTGACGGATACGGAAATCATTACTATGACGAATACGACAGTTATTCTCCCGAGTACTATCAGGATTATTATTCTTGTGAACAGTATCCTGATTACTACTATGATCAATACTCTCACTCTGAGACCCCAGTAGTTGAAGAAGTCGTAGAACAGACCTCTGATGAAAATTTTCACAAGGAGTCGAAATTAGAAAAACCAAAATAGAAGTCAATTTTCATATCCAAAGGCAACTAGGTTATATCCAGATAGCAAATCCACCTTTAAAGTTTTTAATTGACACAGGCGCTAACCAATCATTTATAAGCCCTGACGCTGTAGAGAAATACTTCCGTCACGTTCCATTGAAATATGATCCATTTGAGGTGACGAACGTGCACGCGACTAGTATAAACAATTATTCGATAACGTTGCCTTGCTTCCAGGAATTTAATGACTCGAACGATATGACTTTATATGTTTACAAGTTTCATAATTACTTTGACGGACTTTTAGGCTTTGACTTACTTGACGTATGGGACTCTAACATCGATTTAAAAAGTAGGTTACTAAAGACCTGTTATACACAGATACCTATTCAGATGTACGATTCCAGGAACGCTAATTTGTACGAGGAAATTATTCCCGCTAATTCAACCAAAGTAGTTAGATTACCAGTAAATACACGAGACGGAGAAGTATTGATAGACAACCAAACGATTTGTAATTGCCTTATTTCAGACTGCATTACGATGGTTCAGAATAACCGGGGCTGGGTAGAAATTACTAACCCTACGTCTAACGATGTGATATTTTCCATGGACCGTCCTATTGAGGCAGAAATATTTAATATTGAATGTGACAGTACTGAAATTTTATCAGACCGCGCTAAAGATGTTTTATCCCGTCTTCGAACCGATCACCTTAACCCAGAAGAACTCGCTAATTTACGGCGTTTGTGTTCTAACTACGCGGACGTGTTTTATCTTGAGGGCGAATCACTTTCATTCACCAACAAGATCAAACACAAGATTAGGACTAAGGATGAAATTCCAGTACATACTAAGAGTTATCGCTATCCTTACGTTCACAGACAGGAGGTCAGAGATCAGATAAGTAGGATGCTAGACCAAAATATTATAAGACCATCAGAATCCGCTTGGAGCTCTCCGATTTGGATTGTACCCAAAAAGGCAGATGCTTCCGGTAAAGTTAAATGGCGTCTTGTCGTGGATTTTAGGAAAGTTAATGAGAAAACGATTGATGACAAATACCCTATTCCGAATATAACAGACGTACTAGATAAGTTAGGTAAATGCCAGTACTTTACGACCCTTGATCTGGCCAGTGGTTTTTATCAAGTTGAGATGGACCCCTCCGATGTTCATAAGACAGGATTTAACGTAGAAAATGGGCATTACGAGTTCTTAAGGATGCCTATGGGGTTGAAAAACTCACCCTCAACCTTCCAACGAGTGATGGACAATGTCCTGAGGGGCCTACAGAATGAGATTTGCCTAGTTTACCTTGATGACATCATTATTTTCAGTACCTCCCTTCAGGAGCACATGGTTAATTTAGACAAGGAGAATCCAACTTCAAAATTCAAATGGATAAATCCGAATTTTTGAAGCTAGAAACTGAGTTTTTAGGTCATGTTATCTGTAAAGAAGGTGTTAAACCAAACCCGAATAAAATAAAAGCTATTGAGAATTACCCCATTCCAAAGACCACCACTGAAATCAAACGTTTTCTCGGTTTACTTGGGTATTATAGGAAGTTTATTCCAGACTTCGCTCGTATTACTAAACCGCTAACTCAATGTTTAAAAAAAGGTTCAAAAATCACATTGGATAACAAGTACACCAGTTGTTTCGAGCATTGTAAGACGCTCTTAACAAATGATCCAATTTTGCAGTACCCAGATTTTACACGTGATTTTATACTAACCACGGATGCGTCCAACGTAGCTATAGGCGCTATTTTATCTCAAGGCACCAAAGCTTCAAATCAACCGATTGCATATGCATCGCGTACTCTTAATAGCAGTGAATTAAATTACAGTACCATTGAAAAAGAACTTTTGGCAATTGTTTGGGCAACTAAATATTTTAGACCGTATCTCTATGGCCGTAAGTTCCTGATCCTGACGGATCACAGGCCTTTACAATGGGTAGTAAATTTAAAAGATCCTAGTTCACGGCTTACAAGATGGCGCTTGAAGCTAAGTGAGTATGACTATAAGGTTGATTATGTACAGGGAAAGTGCAATTCTAACGCCGATGCACTATCGCGTATCGAAATTAATAATGAAGAACTTATGTCGATCGCAGTTAATCCATCTGAAACTGACCCCGCGTTAGATGAATCTCGAACCTTAACCGCTACAGAAACTGGAGCCGGTTCAAGAACAGCCACCGTTCATACGAATAACGAAAATCCCATCTTAGAGGTCCCAATTTCAGATGACCCCTTAAACAGATTTACGAAACAATTAATTTTCAACGTTGTAGGTGACATTAAGAGTAGACCGGTAGTCACTAAACCATTTGAAACGCATACACGAACATCTATTCAAATATCTGAATCGAATATAGAGGAGGATGTTATTAATGCGATCAAGGAGTATGTCCACCCTAAAATTAAAACCGGGTTACTAATAAATCCTTATTTAGCTATGTACACTATTGTACCTATTATACAAAAAACCTTCAAAAATTCGGCAATGAATTTGACTTTAACTAAAACAGAATTGGAGAACGTTAAGGAATATTTAAAACAGCAAGAAATAATCAATAAATATCATGATGGAAAGACCAATCACCGTGGCATCAATGAATGTTACTTAGCGTTATCTAATAAATACTATTGGCCTAAAATGCGAGAACACATTACTAAGTTCATAAACCTATGCACTATCTGTGGTCAAGCGAAATATGATCGCAGTCCGATAAAGCAACAATTTAAGGTAGTACCGCCCGCTAGCCGGCCCTTTGAACTAGTTCATTTAGATCTTTTGACTATTCAAGGTGAAAAATTCCTAACTATTGTAGATGCATTCTCTAAATATGCACAAGCCTATCATTTAAGAGACGGCACAGCTGTTAGTGTGGTTCAAGCCCTATTGAATTACTGTACTCATCATGGCATACCTATAACTATAGTAACTGATAACGGAACCGAGTTCACAAATCAGCTGGTCGCAGAGTTTGTGAAGATGCATAAGATCCAGCATCACCGAGTGGCTCCCCATACTCCAAATGAGAATGGCATTGTTGAGAGATTCCACTTAACGGTACTAGAACATCTCCGTATTCTTAAATTAAGTCAAAAATCTGAATCATTAATTAATCTCATGCCTTACGCCCTTCTTGCCTATAATAGTAGTATCCATAGCTTCACTAAGTGTAAACCATTAGAGGTAGTAACTGGACACTACGACCCACGCGATCCTTTCGACGTAGATCTATCCGCACATTTACTACAACAATATATGACAAACCATAGAGACAAAATGACTAAAGCTTATAACACGATCCACGACTTGTGTAGCGCGACTCGAAAAGACTTGACCGACAACCGAAATAAAGGACGGGAACCGGAAGTCGAGTACTCACCGGAACAACAGATTTTCGTAAAAAATCCGTTTGCTTCCAGACAGAAATTAGCTCCCCGCTACACCCAAGACGTCGTTATGGCAGACCTCCCTATTCATATTTACACTAAGAAAAAACGAGGTCCTATTGCCAAGTCCAGGCTTAAGCGTCTCCCTAAAAGTGCCCAATTGTTACAGGACCCTCCTGATAATTCACCTGCTCCTGGCACCAGCTCTGATGCAGGAGATAAAACTTGAAAGTCTTGATGACGGACCTGGTATTTTACCCTTTAAGTTAGGCTCCGCTAAACTTGTTTCTCACTACCATTCCTTTCTACAAAGTGTCGATCTTCAAGAGCTTCGAAGTAAAGTAGTTTCAGTAGATATTCAAATCGATAGTTTTAGCCCTCAGCTAAATAATAAAACAAACTCATTATTTGAACCTCATATAGTCTATTTAAAAAGCAAGCTTGCAAATGTACTAGAGCAATTAGAGACGTTCGAGATAAGCCGTGTAAAAAGAGGACTCGTAGACGGACTCGGATCGGTAGTTAAAAGTATCACAGGTAACCTTGACTATACAGATGCGTTGCATTATAACCAAGCTATTAAATCTTTAGAAAATAACGAGAATAAATTAGTAGTAGAATTTAATAACCGTGTTAGTTTATCTAAAAATTGGACATTACAATATTCAAAGATTTTAGACAGTATCGTGATTAATCAGAAAAAGTTAGAGACCTTAGTGAATAAAATCCAAATAGGTAGCTGAAGCTTCTAGGGACTATGACCTTGTGAAGTATGCGCATCTAGCTCAAATACTTTTAATTTTAACAGATAACGTAGATTATATTTCCCAGGAACTACTTAAGTTACAGAATGTCCTTGCTTTTATCAGGGCTTCCACGACGCATCATTCGGTCCTTAATTTGTATTCGATTCGTGACATCGTTCGCAAATTGAACTTACTATATAGCAGAGAAAAGGTAGTAGAATTAGATATTAGAGAGTATTTTGATATAATTAAATTAGGTTCATATTATGTAGGAAATAATATAGTTATAGTATATAAATTCCCAATCGTCCTTCCATCCTCATATGATATGTATAAGTTATCAATTATACCTAATAAAAATCATGAGATCCTTACTACTCCTTTCCCATACCTAGCCATCCATGAGAAAGATTTCAAGTACATTGAGGCTGAATGCCCGAAGACCAGTCAATGGTACCTTTGCGAGGAGAAGAAGAAGCAGCAGAATCGATCACCAGATGATTGCATCCAACATCTTATCAAAACCCAGCAGAGGAATAACTTATGCAGCCCTACCACTATCACTCTGTCAAGACCAGCTTACGAGGAACTGGACGAGAAACACTATACAATCAGCTTTCCTGTTCCTACGAAGGTTCATCTATCCTGTGGACAAAATCTTTACGAAACGCTCCAAGGCAGTTACCTCGCCATAATCCCCAAACAATGCTACCTAGAAACGCCAGAATTTACAATATCCAACGTAAATGATCGTTTGAAGGGTCGAGCGTTAAAGATAATGGATCTACCTAAAGATAACTTCGCCACCTCATCCACAGCTCCAATATTCAAATTAAACTCCATCGACTTGGACCAGCTTCATGCAACCAACAGAAGAATAGCGCTACAATCACCATTGCATTTGCAGAAAGATAACGATTACACCTTATACCACACTACGATACCTATGTACGTGGTACTCACCGGTGCATGCGCACTTTTTGGTGTCCTTTTATACAAGAAGTACATCCCTACTGTGAGGAAGAATTCACAAAATGTTTGTGAAGGCCAAGCTGATCTACAAGGAATCTACTCCGTTCCAAATTCAAGAAGGGTTGACTCTAAACCAACCCCAACCCCAGCTCAATTTACAACAAGTTTCAATACTCGCTGTTCTTCGGGGGGAGGTGTTACGCAAGGCTAACCTATCAGGATCGCTGACAAGGCTCGTGCGGTATATGCAACAGCTACAACACGAGGCACGACGCCAGCGGAATGTGCTCAGTGACACCATTATGGAATTTACCTAGATTAAGTTATTTTGTAAGACACTCTTGGTTCCTACTTCGAACAAGAAGCATTTAGGATAATTAATTGTAATTCTTTTTAATTAAATTCATAGATCATTAAACGATCTTTTTTTAAAAGCTACCCTTGGCAGCAGCCTACGTATTTAGTGACACGACAAGAGAGAGAGTAGATTTTGATATAGGGACTCAAAGAACATAATTATTATAGATTGTGGTCTTAAGTACCTACCTCCTACTACCTACCTCATACCTACATACTTATCTAAAATAAAGGACATTCACGATAACATTGCTATCAAGTGTTTCCTTACATAGGTACCTACCTAGGTAATGTTGTTTCAATTCATTTGAATGAATGAATAAATATTTTATATACACTAAAACTAGGTTAAAGAGGAAAATAAAAGTTAGAGTAAAGAACATACAATGTGCGGTCTTATCGTTAAAAAGGCCGGCACTAACCTCTTTGCACAGCTTATCCAGTCCATCTTCGTGTATTTTTACGTGATCAGCGTTTTGAGCTATGAACTCTCCAGATTCTGCAGGCGGCAGAACTCCTAGTCGAACCATTCTTTATTTATTGTCCTTGCCTCTCCTCTAAATCAATATACCATCAAAAACCTAAGGTTTAAACAAACCGATGTGGGATGTGGGATCATGGATGGAAATAAAAATAGATAGAAGGGATGATTAATGGATACACGATGGATGTAGAAAAATAATAAAGCTGTAGCAAACCGTATGTATTCGGTACTGAGTAACGGGTTCGCCATCTAGTAACGAGTAACGAATCGTTACTCACGAATCCATCTCGTTACTCGCATGTTTCGTATCATGGGTACCTACACTGTTTCGGTTGAACCGAATCGGTTCAATTCAAGTACCGTTGATGCGTGTATTAAAACGTTTGCTCATCGTATGTATTTTTTGAATTTAAAAAGTAGGTACGTTACAAAGATGTTTGTTTATTTTGGAAATTCGTCGTCCTTGGTCTAAGTAGGTATGTTTTCTACAAATTACGAATGTTGAGACGCCGCCGCGCCGCAACGTCATACTGTACGGCGTACACGTACGCAATACGACTCGATTCGTTGCTCTAACATGCATGATGAATCAGGTACCAGAAGTAACGATTCGATTCGATTCGATAGTAACGAGTATTTTTTGTTAAAGTAACGAATACATACGGGTACGCTTTATCTCGTTACTTTTACACCTCTAAAAAATAATAAACAAACAAAGTCAGCTGATCAATCATTGACATTGACATCCAAGTTAATATGATAAGCTACAGACAACCAACAAAACAAGGAGTCCTTGACCTCTTTGACCTTTCTGTTTGGCTTTCCTTTTGAACTACGGATTTTAGAATTTTAACAACAAATCTACGTATTTCTGTTGGTTTCAACTCAAACCAATAGTCTGTTATTGAAAACTTCACTCCGATGAAAAACTAGAAAAAACAGAGTCTGGAAAATGAAGGTTTAAAACAAAGCGTGCAAAACTGCCCGCACTTTTTGCGGGAATGTTTGATTGAGGTAGGTAAGGTACATGTACAGGTAGACATTACATGAAACTTTTATTGTTATTTCCTTTGTTTTGGAGATCTTTTGTCTTCTGGTTTATTTGGTTTTCAATGTAACGAACATCTTGGAAGAAATTGTTTTGCGTTGTGGCCCACGTTTTTTAAAATTGGATCTGGCAGCACCTAAAGAGCCAAGGCAAAAGGAATAGATTTCAATCCATCGATCGCCAGAACAAAAAAAAAGCATCATAATCAAACATAGCATGTAATCAAACGTAACTTATTAAAAAAAAAAACGTAAGACTAGGCGGTATGGTCTTAGAACTTAGGCCTGCTCCGAAAGGAGCGAAAAAATAAAATCATACATATCGCCTAGTGGTGCCAACTTAGGGTATTTTACTATAGATTTAGAGTAAAATTTATATATCAGGGTAATTTTTAGGGTATGAATTTTGTTAGGGTAACCCGATGCAGTTGCGTTGCCTCTTATATCAGCACCAATAATGCTAATGCCGCTGTAGAAAGATCTGTAGGGGATAAATATATGATGCGTTTACCCTACTTTATTTCACGTAGCTACAGAGGAGCATGTAAAATGATAAACGTCCTTTTCCCCCTAAGTACTGATTTATATTTGCACTATAAAGTAGGTATTACATGTCTGAACCTAATGAGCGGGGAGAGAAGACTGCCGTGCCGACGCTAAATACAAAACCTTCGCGTCAGCCACAGTAGCCGCCACAGTAGTTTGCAAAATGTTATTTTATTATCACGTCGGCGTCATCAATTTAGTATTTATTATTATTTCTGTATTATCTACTTGTCTGCCTGAAGAGTTGTGGTGACGGGTATGACGAGTAAGTCAAGTAAGAAGTACTGTTGTTTGATCTGTGTCACCACAGATCATTTTCGGTTTAAGCTATTGTCAAGTCTTAACTTAGAAATAGATTGTCCCACAACATGTTTCAAAATATTAATTCATCTGTAATTTGCCCTACACTTTTATAGTAAAATATGAATGCACTAACTATGTCTATGTCAATTTGCAGTAAAGATAAACTTTAGGGTATTTTTCCTTATTCACACCTAATTTAGGGTAAATTTGGCCAAGAATAGGGTAAAGTGAAATTAAGGCCTGGCTACACATCGCCGGTTGGTTGCCTTGCCTGTCGTTGCCGATAAATCTGTATTAACTTATTGTTTTATTTTATTCTTGGAATTACAAATATGCCTCTAGATGTCCAAGGCACATTTGTGTCCCAAAAAATAAACAAAATCCGATGGATTCCCGAGGATTACGTAGATACTAAATGGTTCTTTACTGGTAGCTGGGATGATGATGCAAACTCCATCAAAGTGTGGACCCTGGAGAGTCCTCACGAAGAAGAGGAGGTCGAGTACCCTCGGGCACTTTCAGAGTTTCTTGTTGAAGGAGATGTGACACAAATCAAGTTCACAGAGAAGAACAAAATTGCCATTTCTTTATCGAACGGTGAAGTGAAACTGCTAGAGATCAGTATTTATGACAAGCAGTCCCCTCTTCGAGAATTATTTTCATGGAAGAAACTACATAATCACGGGTAAGTAGTAATCACCTTCCACCTTGACAAAATTCTAAATTAAAGTTTGTTGTAACCAAACAAACCAAAGTTGATCCTAACTTTGCTCTTGTCTTTTCAGTGAAGACCAATGCTCTTGCACTTCGCTAGACACAATAGAAGGAGACATAGCATCAATAGGTGAAGATGGAAACATCAAGGTCCTGAGTAGTCGGAGAGGAGAGGTCACCCGTACAATAAATGAAGCTGATAGCTGTTCACTGCATTCCGTGTGCTTTATCAAACATAATGAGGTTAGTATTCTCATATTTACTTTGCTTTGCAAGTAAATATTACCAATCTTTGAGTGGAAAGAGTTGGTTCTAGTTTTTAGTTATTTGTATGATCTCTTATTGGTGGACATCCCAAACTGTACTATGGACTTACTTGGTACTTGGTGAGAAGACAGGTTTCCGGCTAGTGGCTGTTAGATCAGCCACCAGTTCCAGTTTCCATAATATGACATCTAGCTGGAAATTATAACTGATATTATACTTTTTGTTATTTGGCTCAATCACACTTTTTATAATGCTCTCTATCCAAAGAAATCCAACATCTCTAAATACATGGCCATTTTTTTATTATGCCTAAAATTGACCTCTTACAGATTATAACGGGGAACATCAGAGGCCACATGAAGATATGGGACCTTAGATCAAAGGTTGACAAACCATCTGCCTCATTTCTACTTGCTGGCGATGAGTTGGCAGCGACTTGCATCACAAACCATCCAACTCTCCCTCACATTGTATTGGCCGGTAGTGAATCTGGGGCGGTTGCAGTCTGGGATCTACGTATGAACTCCTTCCCTACATCATTGCTCAATGCCCATTCTGCAGGAGTGAGCGAGATGCAATTCCATCCAGAAAACCCACACAAACTTATCTCAAGCTCTGTTTCCGGTGAGATATGGGATTGGAACATGGAGTCTATGATCAAGAGTGCTAGGGGACCTGATAATCAACTGACTTGGATGCCGCTAGAAGATAAGAATGCTATGATGGTAAACTCATTGATGCCGACACTTCACAAATCTATAAATACTGTACACTGTGACAAGGGAAGGATTTTGTGTGGAGCGGATAATGAAGCAGTGTACCTCATCAAGAACTTTAAGTATTAGTCTAGTTTGGGCCTGAATCCCAATAAAATGTGAGAAAATAGCCGGTGAGCAATTTTAAATGTTATTTTTGATAAAGAAAGAAAATAAAATACACATTTGGATTGGAATATTAGATTTTATTTAAATACTTATACAACTTAAATTACATACATAATGAAATATCGTTCAAACATAATACACAAGTCAGTCTTCGCTTGTCTAATTAAAGTAATGGTAAAATTTCAAAAAAAAAATATGCATTTTAAAGTAATAGAATAAAACATAATTGCAATCATTATTTTAAAATACAAAATATATACAATTGCTCCCATTGATATATGTTTTATGACGTCATTTTATAAGATTTATTATTTTATTTTATATTTTACAATCATTATACCTTTCCAAGTATCTATACTAGGAGAGTGCAGAGGATGATGACCGTGCCTCTGTATATTTTTGTGAAGTTGATATTATAATATTAAAATTACAGTCAATAATTAATATACAAATAACATTGGTGAATTAAAAACCAATGCATGGGTAGCTACAGAATGTTTTCATCATCATTTCAGCCCGTTTACACACACTGCTGTGTATAGGCCTTCTCTTTAATACACCACTCTTTCCGGTCCCATGCGAGCCTCATACACTCATTCCCAGCACTCACGACAATGTTTTTCGACCAACGGGCGGGTGGTGTGGTGGTCCGAAAATTTTGGTAACTTAATTGTTTTAAAACCAATGGCACCGCCAATTCTTTACAGGTTAGCCTCAACTAGAAGAGTATTACTAAATTGATTAAACAAAATTATTTTGAATATTTGGCATCTTATTCACATAATAGCTTACTAGATTATGATTTCCTTTACCATTGTATTTATAAATAAAATTAAAATCACCTGATTTGTTCAGTATAACAATTAGAGTCCCGCAGACTACAGACTTCTTATCGGCCGATAGTTTGTTGGGTCTCTTATTTAGTATGAAGATGTATGCAAATACGCACACTAGCTACAACACACTACTATTCGACTTATATTGTGACGTCTCACACACAGCCCGGGCTTAGCCCACGTGCAATATACACTTCTCAAAATCTTGTTCAGGGCGTCATAGGTATATTACATTTAGGTAAGTACATCTTTGTAGGAATACTCTATATCGATCATGAGCGAGTTCATACTCCGACTCGCACTTAGCCGGTTTTCGGGTGGCACAACCTTTTTTGAGGGCTGGATCCGTGCGTGTCGACTTCATTATGCACCAAACTAAGCCCAACAACCCAACCAAACTATGGGCCGATAAAAGTCTGCAGTCTGCAGGCTACACAGCACAATTAACTAAAATGGTAAATACTTATATGAGCACCATTATTCTTACATACTATTCAATTAATTCGTTCTAAACATCTGAAAAGTCTCTGAAGACTTTTCCATAGCATAACTGAATGGTAATTTGATTGTGACATATTAAGCTAAGTCCGATAAGTTCTCACTTAGGTGCTATACTTAATAAAAATTATACCAACGACTTAGTGATGAGAGTATGACAACGGTAACAATATTGTATGGTCAGCCACTAAATATTATTTGAGTTAAATTATGGTCGACTACAACTCATCCTAAGGTGGACCGTATTTTTAAATCAGGTCTTATAATCGTCTTATAAAATGATGCTTTTATGGAAGAGCCTTCAAAGACAATGTTCAAGCAAATCGAAAAACTCTTAAGCAACTTTGAATATTTACGCTGTACAAGCATACTCTTACTTAGCTAAATTGTGATGATGATAGCATACATTTCAAATGTTATAAATGATACGACTTATTTACAATGTTTTAAATCCAAAAATATTATATATTGGAGCATTCTTGAAAATTCTATCAAGAGTTTGGGAAGCCTTCTTCCTTCCTTCCGACCCAAATATTTCCAAGTTTCGCGTCCAGCACAACTTGACCTTCCAAATCAAGGCACCTTGTTCTTCTTCTTTACAAGCCAGTCTAACCTAGCTATTATTTACTGATCTTGAACTATTCTGGCCAAACTAAGTAAGATCTTTCATACATAAGTTTATGCGTGATAGAATGCTTTCAACAAGAAACCCCAATAGCACCACGCTGGTCCTCCACGACCGCCTTCTACCTAAACCAGGGTTACCTAAAACGGGACCTAGCTTTCCAGCGGCATGCGACCCTTAAGATTCTATCCTATCCCGCGTCTGATGACCTCAGGTGTGGTGGTTCCGTCGTTGCGGGGGCGGTTTTCTCTGGCTGGCTGCCACGAGCGAGGCAGGGACCGTCCACAGCTGGTCGCACCACCGCATCAGCGCCTCGGTGACGTGGCAGCTGTTCGCGGCGGTGGCCAACTGCGTCTCCAAACTGTCTGATGATTTTATCAGGAGGCTGGAAGGAAATGGAGGTGGTTAGAATGTACGAATGTGTAATGTATAGTTTCGGAGGTCCTCTGAAGTCGTATTTCTGGGGTAAAGTTGAATTTACAACTTTTTAGACTTCAGGCATTCCAGTAAGTAGTAGTTTTTATCTAGCTAGTAGGTACTTTGGTAACGTTCAGCCGATGAAAAATCATCTCCTTTGACCCTGGATTGTGTAAATCTGGTAGATTCTCTTTTTGTTAGTTTGTAAGATGTACATTATAGAATAGTCATTCATTCACTGCTATACCCAGCCCAAGTACCTGATTGACGTTTGAAAAAAAAAAAGTTCATCAATTCCATATTTAGCGCTCGCGACATAAACGAGAGTTTGAGTCGGAGTGCTTGCATGTGTCGTTAGGAGGCCTCCTCTTTCTTCGTGACCTCACCAACCATACCAGACGTGACTTATACTATAGTAAACCGCTACTTTTCGAGAAACGCGAGTGTGGATGGTTTCGCGGCTCCGCGTTCGTGCTTCCCGCCGGCGGGGCCGTTCCCCGATCGGTGTCGGCTTTCGTCCCGCGTCAAAGGGTTCGCAGTCGGTCGGCGAACGAAACTGCGAAACTTTTCGAGTGTGGAGGAACACCAAGTTCACGTTGCGAAAAGCGGCGCAAATTCGCGCGCGTGTGTAGAGGGCTCATTAGAAAATAACAGCGTGAACGATGTCGCAGGCATTCCAGTGTCACATAGGTAGGTACCTCGGCGGGAAGAGCGTGGGCGCGATGATCATGGCGACGTTGTGCTCGCTCATCTTGTTGGCGGCGCAGTCGGCCGCCACCTGCCGGCCCAGCCGCAGCAGCGAGCGCAGCGTGGCGCGCGCCTCCGCCGGCAGCAGCAGCACCAGCAGGTTCAGCGCGCGCCCGCGGCACGGGCCCGACAGAGCTGCCAACCAAACATTACGTTACCTAGAGTAGAGCTCTTTGTGAAGGGCTCATCCGGGGAAGTACTACCACCACCAGTGGCGTAGCTATCGTAGGGCCAGGTGGTGCAGTGCACCAGGGCCCCGGAGCTCAGGGGGCCCTCTAACCTAAGCTTTGAAAAGAAAGGGTCAGCCAGCCCCCGAAGCTAGAAAACCTTGAGCCTGCTCACAAAATTCTTTCTATATGCACCGGGGCCCTTGTCCACCTAGCTACGCCACTGACCACCACGCCTTTTTCTGTGCAATAGTGTCCAGCACATACACTTAACCTGCTTAAAGTCAAGAGACTGATCGCAGATATAAAATGAACAAAAAAAAAGTTAATCCAAGGCTGGTCGGGAAAGTCCTATTAATAAAAGGTGTGGCAACTGTCCGGAAAGTCCTATTAATAAAAGGTGTGGCAACTCACAGTAAGTATGATAGAACAGGCGCATCAGCTCCTGGCTGAGCAGCGGCGCGGGCAGCGCGCGCAGCAGGCGCTTGTACACGGCGGCGAGGTCGTGGCTGCTGGCCGACGCGAAGCTAGCCTCCACGCCCTCGCGCGCGGAGTACCACTGCCGCTCGATCTGCTGGCAGAGGGCTGCGATCTGGAAGGTGACAGTTATTTTAGAAACTATGCAAATGGGTGCAAAGGCATTCTTAATAGAAAACTCTATCTTTACTGTACTTTTTTTATACTACTTGCTGATGGAACAAGCATATGGGCAGATGTAAAGTGAGGAAGTCTCGGTCGATATGGCCGTGCCCTACGATATTCTGCTATGCGCCCATCAATTTGAGGCATTCAGATAATACTCATGTGCCTTTTTTCACCGGCAACCGTAACCTTCGCACAGCAACGCTGCTTGACGGCAGAAATCAGCATGCTGGTAGTAGGTACTTCTCCGGACGATTGACGCTTGTCATGGTTTTATGATATTATTTTTATTATTATTTTGATATGTTGCTTGGTTGCGTGCTGGAACTGGCACCTAGATTCACCTAGCTTTATATCATAGATAATCCCGTGCAATTATTTTTTCTGATGACGTCACGTAAAAGAAAATGCGATGGAAAACTCCCTTGCACTATAAGGACAGGAAAGTGCAGCCACTTTTGCGGGTTTCATTAAAAAGTGATCATTGTGATTTAATTGGATATTTTTTTTACTTTTAAGTATATTTGAGTCGAAAACAGGCAATCATAGGTATCATTGTTTTTCATGTGATTGATACCTTTTATCATTGATAAGTGTCAAGTCAACTCACCCTGTGCTTATTCCCGGACACCCTGAAGAGGCCCTCGTCGTGTGTCCGGGCGCGCAGCGCGGTCGCCAGCGACCGGAAGATGCTCGGCACGCAGCTCCACGTCTCCTCCCACAGGATCATGTCTTTGCGGACCAGCGTCTCCAGGGACACGCCGAATACGGAACCCTCTGGAATAACAACACATCGTTTTGTTCCAGTGGCTGTGCACATGTACTAGTAGGTACTCTCAAACGGTGAAGGAAAACATCGTGAGGAAACCAACAATGAGTTTTAAAACATTGTATCAAAAGCTTAAAAAAACTTAAAATCCTTTCACCACACTGTTTCGAAAGAAACTTTAGTGACCAAAGCCGCTAGAAAACGGAATCCGAATTACGTAATCCAAAAAACGGAAAAACTAGTTGTCAAAAGCCGGAATGGACCATCTGGCTAACACGATCTTCAAGCTATGAAAGCATTCATGTCACTTCATCGTTTCAAGAACTTCGTCTCAGGAGGACTTGAGCAAATTTTCAAGAGAATCTTACCCTCTTTCCTCTTCTTCTTAGGCGGCTTCCTCTTCTGGAAAGGCAGCGAGTACTTGTCGAAAAGCGCCGTCAGCTCCAGCCAGAGGAGCGGCGGCAAGCGCTTGAGTTGCGGCTCGCCGATGCTTTCAATGTCTACGTTGCTGTCTTCTTCTGGCCAGACCTGGAAAGCATCATAACCTGAATATCTGATTGGCATCAGCCAAATTGATTGACGACATTGTTAAGATGGTGGGAAGTCGGCGGATGGCTCAGAGTGCTCAGAATCGTTCTTCCTGGATATTTGTAGGGGAGGTCTAAGTCCTGCAGTGGACTTCAGCAAGCTGATGATGATGATGATATACCAAATGTTAATAGTTTTTTTTAACGTTAACTAGGCTCCTTCGATTACGATCCATAAAGCCATCTTGCGGTAAACGCCTCAATCTTAAGTTTAGACCATTTTATACAAGCATATGTTTCATTTTAGTGACAGCTATCGTGTCTGAAAACTATTTGTTACGCTTGCTAAGAATGTAGTGTGTGACCCCTTAAAGACTAATTATTACAAAGTCCTCTCAAACGGTGAAAGAAAACATCGTGAGGAAACTGGCGTGTCTTATAGAACCTTAAAAGTTCAAAAATATATGTCAAGTGCTCAAAAGGCGTGAAGTCAAAGTCAAAGTCAAAGTCAATAGGTATTTATTCAATAAAATCACAAGGATCACTTTGAAACGTCTTAAAGCTAGGTGACTCTAGGTGCCAGTTCCACGCGACCAAAGCCTAGAAGAACAGGCAACAAACTTACGGCTTGGTTCCTACCGTTCTTTTGTATGATCCTTTTACAATGTAATATAATATATTATTGAAGTTAAGTGAGGCGTAGGCATACAGAAAAAGTTAAACATAATCAAATTTATAAGACAGCACACGCTACGCTTCAAACTACAAATAATACCTAATGCATAAAATTAAATACAATCTATTAAATCAGAGAAAAATAAAACACACAATAGTAGGTACAGTACAGACATTGCAGACATGTTAGCTGCCGATGGGCAGAGCGACCGGGACATCGGGCCACGCACTTTTATCATCAATATAGCTATCTAAAGTATAATAAGCTTTACTTATTAGATTATTCTTAATGTATGCTTTAAATTTTCTAATAGGAAGCCCAGTGGCACTTTCTGGAAGTTTATTATAGAAGCGTATACCGTTCCCCATAAACGAGCCATTTACCTTTTGGAGTCGAAATTTAGGAATACATAATTTGTTTTTATTTCTAGTGTTAACGTTATGTGCATCACTCTTTTTCTTAAAGCTATCTATGTGTTTATGAGTGTATAATAGATTTTCATAAATATACTGTGAAGTTACTGTGAGAATATTAATTTCTTTAAATCGCTCCCTCAATGATTCGCGTGGTTTCATTTTATAAATGGCACGTATCGCCCGTTTTTGAAGTACAAATATACTTTGTATATCAGCAGCTTTCCCCCAGAGCAATATACCATAAGACATTACACTATGAAAGTAGCTAAAATATACTAGCCTAGCTGTAGCTTCATCTGTAAGCCATCTTATTGTGCGAACTGCGTATGCAGCCGAACTCAGTCTACCAGCAAGTGATTTGATATGTGGACCCCACTGCAATTTTGCATCAATATTAAGTCCTAAAAAAATAGTAGAATTGACAAGGGTAAGTGATTCTCCATTTAATTCAATATTGGTTGGACGCTGAACCACATTTGGCAAAGTAAATTTAATGCATTTCGTTTTCCCGGCATTGAGCAAAAGATTATTAACAGTAAACCAGTTAAGTACTTGCGACAGAGATGCATTAACGTCATCGAAGTTAGTCTTCAATCTGTCGACTTTAAATATTAAAGAGGTATCGTCAGCAAATAGAACTATTTCACATAAATCCTTTACAAAAGGTGGAAGGTCATTTACATATACTAGAAATAAAAAGGGACCCAATATGGAACCTTGAGGTACCCCTATATCAATGACCGACCCAGACGACCTCTCACCGCCAACATCAACTTTTTGCACTCTATTGGTTAAATATGACTGTATAAGACCAATTGCCTGGTTTATGATGCCGTAATGTTTAAGTTTAGATATTAAGGTGGCATGACTTACACAGTCAAAAGCTTTGGACAGATCGCAGAATACCCCAATCGCATCTTGTGAGTGTTCCCAAGCATCATAAATGTGCTTCAGGAGCGTCGAACCGGCATCTGTCGTTGATCGACCTTTAGTAAATCCAAATTGATGACTATGAAGTATGCCGTTGACGTTAAAATGTGATAATAACTGAGTAAGAACAATTTTTTCAAAAATTTTACTTAACGAAGGCAGTACCGAAATAGGCCTGTAGTTCGCAGGATCTTGTTCATTTCCAGACTTGTACAGGGGAATGAGTTTACTGTGTTTCATTAAATCAGGGAAAACGCCCTCATCTACACATCTATTAAAAATGTATGCTAGACATGGTGCAATATCAGTTATAATAGCGCTTAAAACTTTTGTGGACATTCCCCATAGATCTTCAGTATTTTTAATATTTAAGGATTTAAAAGTTTTCACAATATTATCAGCATTAATATATTTAAAACTGAAGATTTCATTACATTTTTTAACGCTAGACTCTAATAGTGTTGTCGCTTCAGCAGCTGAGGAATTTAGGGATGAAGTCACAAGTTTAGGTATACTGGAGAAAAAACTATCAAACGCGTTGGCGACTTCAATATTTTTTGTAAAAACATTATTGTTTACTTTTAAATTTATCTGTTTATTACCGATCTTTGATTTGCCTGTTTCGTTATTAACTACCTTCCAAGTGGCTTTAATTTTATTTGTCGATTTTTCAATTTTATTTCTTATATGCAATGATTTTGCCGCGTGACATACTTTTTTGAAAATTTTAGAGTAGTTTTTAGTGTGTAGAATAAACGTTGGGTCATTCAGCATTGACTCCCTAGCAGCGTATAGGTCATATAATTTATTCCTACTTTTGTAAATACCTGGAGTTGCCCAGTCAGCGAACTTGACACTTACACTAGCTTTACATGTTTTAAGTTGAAAAGTATCATTATGTTCTTCATTTATTAAATTTGTCAATTTTATAAAAAGATCATTTGGGTCAGTCAAATATGGTAAAAGGGACACTTTCAGTTCAACATTGTTCTGAAACTTTTTAGTACGGCTATCTGTGATAAGCCGATAGGTGAAGACCTCGTCTTTATCTGATTCTTTATATTCAAACCTAGCGCTATGACCGTAATGATCTGAGCTAAAATGCTTAACTACGGACTTACAAATTGGTTCATGACTGCAAAAGATGTTGTCTAGACAGGTGGCTGTTGTTAATGTCACTCTTGTTGGGTCTTTAAACAAGCTGTGTAGATCAAAACATTTAAACAAATTTAAAAATCTCTCAGAGAGTGGATGAACCGGAATATCTATATTAAAATCACCGCAGACTATTAAAGTTTTTTTACTATCGAAGGTTTTAAGCAATACTTCTTCCATAGTGGATTCATACAACGTGAAGTCCGCGTCTGGGGGACGGTATACACTCACAACGATGTGCCGCTCCAGCTCCACACACGACAGCTCAATAGTCCTCTCAATACTGAGATTTGCAATGTCTTTACGCTCCCTGCATTTCAAGTTATTATTTACAACAATTAAAGAACCGCCATGTATAGCGTTCTTGCGTCTAAAAGAGCTCAATATACTGTATTTATTATAAAAAGGGAGCAACTCTAGTTCTAATATCCAGTGTTCTGTAATACACATGATATCTACATTGAAACAATTCAAAAATAATTCTAGTTCTAATACTTTGCTGGGAAGGCCTTGCATATTTTGGTGTACAACATGTAAAGTGCCAGGCTTTCCCATTGTCGAAGAGACTAGTTTAAATGTTGGGCAATAGGCCTTTCTGCTTGTAAGCCCTCATTAGTACTGCTACTAACTACGGGCTTGTCTACGGACTGTGTTATAGTACCTATAACAGGATCAAAAATATTAAATGCTAACAATTTAGCAATGGTTATTTTACTATGTTTACATAAAGACATAGTACCTCTAGTCAATATAAAATTACTAATAAAATTATTAGTGTCGAAATACAAAACGTCACTATGACGACATGTCAAATTATAAAACATTAAATTAAGTTTAAAGATATTCTTATTTTCTTGAGTACTCAATGAATTAGAATAGGGAAACGCACATAAAATGAGTTTTCGAAGTCCTAATTCTAACTTTCCTAACAAAGCTTCCACCAGTTTAATTAATTCTAAATGCTTGATTACACTGCTCTCACCTAATTGCACGATCAAGGTGGTGTCTTTGTCAAGAGAACTGTCACTTTTTATGCTATTTATAAAGTAGCTAATGGGTGAAGTGCTTTGAGGCGCTCTTAGAATCCTTTCACCACACTGTTTCGAAAGAACTAGAGACACGACAAGAATTGTGTGACCGCTAAGTTATCAAGTATCTGCTGACCTTCTGGAATTTCTTTCCCTACTTTCTCTTTCAATCCGTAACTGTAACTTTTAGAAGCAAAGCGTTTACCTCTTCTCGGTTGAGCATCTGCCTGTCCAAGTTGAACTTGTGCTCGAAGCTGAGAGGCTGCTGCGCTGATGCAGCGCTCTTGGCCCGCGACACCGTCGCATGTTTGTTTCTGCAATACATCATACCATAAATTATATATTCACCCACACATTCCTACTTGTATTTCTTGTATATTAAAAATACTGAATACAGGTAGGTATCTACTACTACTACTAGTACCTACCTACTAGCCAAAAGCTGAAGTTTATATCTAGCCTTAAAACCTATATGACTGGTCTCTGTCCTTCAGAGAATCCAACATTAAAACGATTAAACAGTCGTTATATCTGAGTGTGATGAGTTGTTGAGCGTTAAATTAAGCAGTAGCTCGGTATTTTTTTTTAGTTATGTACAAGTTTATTTATTAGGGATTTTTAACAAAGCATTGTCTTCACGCACGGTGGGAGCGTGCCCTACGATGCACTGCCTTACGTCTATCAACTTGAGGTATACAGATTTTAAGCCTCATTTGCCTGTAATGTCACCGCCACCCGCAGCCATCAAACGGAAATACAGCAACGTTTCTTTGCGGCAGAAATGGGCTCTCCTTCGCACGAGCCACACACAAAGAGGTCTACTACTCTTAAATAATGAATCTAATGATTTACCTACTCTTTTGATACTTACATGAACGGGTCGTTGTCTTTCAGTATGGATCCATTAATTCGCTCTTTTCCTATTCTTGGTCCTTGGACTGTGCCGTATCTTTGGTAGCCTAGGAGTTCAATACCCTCTGAAAACAATAAAACGATTTGTGAAAACATACGTCCATCGGCTAATCAGAACCTCATTTGTTTGTGATAGATTGTTTTTGGGATGACGAAGTTACAACTATGCAATGACGTTGATAATGAAAACATTCCTCAGGTAGGTAATGGCCGCTAATCACAGAGCTCATAACTTTGAGGTCGCGTATTGTAATGACACTAACGCTGATGATGAAAGGAAATGAATCAACATGTCATTAACAAAGACAAAACGTATTAACGTAGTTATTTCTGATGACGGAGCATTCGGATGTTGATGATGACAAAATTGTAGCAAAAACTTGATGATTCTCAAACCATTTAGGTACCTACATTTATACAAAAATATTTTTTTTGTATAAAAATGCCTAAATCCTTACGTATAATTGACTGAAGCATAATATTTATCACCTAAGACGAGCTGGGCCACCGATGTCGTGTTGACTGACTGTGACTTGCTTATGGATCAAGCCACCTGATGTTAAGTGGTAACCATCACCTATAATAAATCAATGCCTCACAAGTCACGCACGATAGGAACGTGCCTACGATGCACTGCCTTGCGTCCATTCACTTGAGGTCTACAGATATTAAGCTCCATGTGCCTGTAATTTCACCGGCCCTTTAAACCAAAACTCAGCAACGCTGCTTGAGGACTGAAACAGGCCTGATGGTAGTACTTCCCCTTCACAAAGAGCTCTTAAACCAGGCAGCTTACGGCAAACTCAAAATGGGAGGTAATTGGAATCAAAACTTTGATGATAATTTTTACCTACAATCTAAGCAGTACCCAAGCAGATACGATGTGCTTACCAGTATTGGTGGCGATATCAGCCCAGTGCAGATCGTTCGGCTTGAAGAGCTCATGCATGGGCAGCGGCGGAGAGAGGTCCGCTGGCGGGGAGAGGCGCGAGCGGCGCGGCGTGGCCGGCGCCGACGGCGTGCGCGCGAGCGGACCGTGCGTGCCGGCTGGCGGGAAACTGTCGCTGTAACAAGTGGAACATTATGATAATTTAAGAGTAGTAGAGCTCTTTGTGAAGGGCTCGTCCGGGAAGTACTACCACCACGCCTTTTTCTGCCGCCAAGCAGCAAAGCTGTGTTTCGGTTTGAATAGTGTGGTTGCCGGTGTAATTATAGGCATAGAGGCTTAACATGTATGCCTCAAGTTGATGGACGCAGGGTAGTGCATCTTAGGGCACGTTCCTATAGTGCGTGTCTTACGAGGTAATGCTTTGTTATAGGTGATGGTTACCACTTAACATCAGGTGGGTAATCTGCTTGTTCCATCAGCTAGTTATATAAAAAAAAAGATTATTATTTTTAATACAAGTCGCTGATGAAACAAGCAGATGGCCCGCCTGATGTTAAGTGGTAACCATCACCTATAAAAAAGCATTGCATCGTAAGTCACGCACGATAGAAACGGCTCTACGATGCACTGCCCTGCGTTAAGAGAAAAAGTCCTTTGTATCTTATTGTGCAAAACTATAATTTAGTAGAACTGTGTTTTGGATGTGTTGTTGTGGTTTTACTTTCGTGAGAATCATGAAAGTACACGTGTAACCGCTGTAATTACCAATTATCGACGTACAATATTTAAAAGTAATGACGACTAGAGAGCGAACGGATTGCCTACACTGAGAAAAACCACAATACAACCATTCGTTAATTGCCCAAGAATCTCGAGACTCACTTCACAAATCTGGGAAAAGTTAAATGAGTCAAAGGAATGCACGTTTCACGAAAGTCTTGAAATGCGACTGAAAATAAAATTCACTTGCACACGCACGCGGGCGCTGTGATCTACATTATCTGCATAACTGTGTTACACTCATCTGCTGTTGTCTGATCCAGAAATGCTGAGACTAATCAATGCACACTTAAAGTTTCTGTTGATAGTAAAATTGGATTGGATCACTTTCCAATTCTTAGCTACTTGCCGTACGAAAACTCTTTAGTTTATATGTCCGCGACCACTTTGACTGATTTGACTGATTCACCATGCTCTGTTAGATTAACAAAGGATTAAAATATGTCAAAATGTACGCGTTTGACATCTAAGGTTAGATTTAACGGCCTGTTAATCCTTGATTAGTAACTAACAGAGCATGGTGAAATCAGCTCATAAGCTTGGAAATAAATAGTTACCTACTTCACTAAAAATAACAAGAACAGGAATTTAATCGGTCTCATGCGTGATTTTGAATCCAAATCTGCCCGGCCATTGGACTGAACCCAAATGTGAGTAATTTACTCATTTATATTAAAAAAAAAAAAAAAAAAAATCAGATGTCATAGATCCATACAAACTTAAAAATAACACATAATAATCAAACAACTTAAATCTAACATGAAGTAGGTAGGAACACTGTTTAGTTAATGTAATAAACTTGACTGGCATTCGGGTTAATAATATTGGGATGCGATTTTCACAGCGACTTAAGCTCTAATTTTACATTGTTGAAAAACTGTACAGACATTTAACTGTCAGTCTTGTGGTGGTACCTAGAGAGTAGACACTCACACAAAGTCCGGGGGCGTGGCGGAGTCTGCCCACTCGGCTGGCGGGCTGCCGGAGCCTCCACTCGGCAGAGAATCCAAGGAGTCCGGAGTCGCGCTACGCGACCGCGGTTCACTTCCGCTTGAGTTCTGAAATAATAACAACACTAGTAAGAAACAATAGTAACAGTAGATATAGCAAGGAGGAAAAAACAAAAAAAAAACAATTTCGTAAGACCTCAGTATGTTGGATGCCTGACAGCCTGCAGATTTTATTTGTGTAGGTTGGGTTAGCTGTGTATCTAGGCGACTTTAAATCATTCGAAAACTTTTCGGATCGGAAACGTCAGCTTTTATATTTCTTGCTTTTGTTTTTTTTCAAAAACTAAACGACAAACGCAACGAATGATGTTAATGTAAGCTTCGGATTACTAAAAATCAAAGGTGAAGGATTCTGTGTCTGGGATTCGCAGTCACAGAATCATAATCAACATTATTATTTTATACAATGGTACCTATAGGTACACTAATGACTAGACTATACCATTTCTCTCAGTCTACTTAATCATCTTCAAAATGCAGACCTGATTATATTTACTCTAACTTTTCTCTTGTTCTAACTAAAACTTTACAAGACCAATTACCTACTTAATAAGTTGCGGAAACCAATTTTCCGTCGGAATCGTCTACAACTTTTTGCTCAATTAGAAAGCACCGTGGGAATAAACGATGCACTAATAGAAATGCACTTCTTTAGTAAATGAAGACTTTAGTAACTTGTCATAGTAATAAACTGTGGGATAATTAATCTGTCAGGGTTTCAACGAGCAACTTTTTGCATGCATTGCTGGTTATAGGTAGATGGTAGTTACCGATAATTTAAAGTTCGGTTTTTAAAACTCGACTCGAATGTATTGTCAAAACGTTTATATACGTTTTGTCAAAACTTTTTGCTAAATGTTGTAAGAATTCGTAAATAGCAGTGAACATTTAGACCATTTTTGTTTTGTACAACAAGCTGATGGAACAAGCAGATGGCCCACCTAATGTTAAGTGGTAACCGTCACCTATAACAAAGCATTGCGTAAGTCACGCACGATAGGAATGTGCCCTATGATGCACTGCCCTGCGTCCATCAACTTGAGGCATACAGATGATAAGCCTCATGTGCCTGTAATTACACCGGCAACCACACTCTTCAAACCGAAACACAGCAACGCTGCTTGGCGGCAGAAAAGACGTGGTGGTAGTACTTCTCCGGACGAGCCACACACAAAGAGCTCTACTACTCTTAAAATCAATGTAGCTTAAGACTTTTATCTCTGGGCGCCATCACCTTTCAAAGGTAGCCTAAAAATTATATTATTGAAATAGCTTATAACACGCATCACTATAAAAATAAAGGTACGTACACTAGATTTATTTGCAAAATTACACGTGCTCTTACGTAAGTGTTTCCATTAGATCCGTTATGGTCATTGTCTCCAAAAAGCGGCAATTAGAACATTATTACGAGTTCCTTAGAATTAGCCAGTTGAAAGAGAAACTGAGATTACGTAGGTATACGATTGTGTATTTGTCCCCACAGTTAGGCAGATACTTATGTAATTTCATTCACATTTGGAAAGCTAATAGATTAATGACTCATATATTTAAGAGTATTTTCGGTGAAATTTCTATCTATTAGGGCGACGCGATGGTGTGTGGTGTAATAATGACTGTAATTTTGTGTATCTGCAGGCCGTTTTTGTATGGAGACTTGCGAGTTCTCAGCGCGCTCGACAGAGGCGCTTATAGAGTCTCCATACCATACAAAAAGGCTTGACGATAGAGAAAACAGTTGACAGCCTTCACAGCTCAGTTGGCAGTAGCTCTGCCTTCTGCGCCGTAGGCCGTGGGTTCGATCCCCACCGAGAACAAACATTTGTGTGATGAACATAGATGTTTGTTCTCTGTCTGGGTGTTAATATTTTAAGTATGAATTTACAAAAAAAGCATATTAAGTATGTATTATATCAGCTATCTGGTTCCCATATTACAAGCTTTGGCTTAGTTTGGGGCTAGATAGTGCTGTGTGGAAAGTGCACCAATATTTATTTATTTAAAACTAAAAACAATACTCAGACTTCGGGTACTGAAGACTCACAGACTGGTTTAGAACGAAGTACCGACATTATTACCAATAAGTGGTTCAGATGAAGATCAATCCCAGAAAAAAACATCCTTGAAATATTCTACTACGCAGAAAGTGTTTTTTGTGTTGACATTTAATGTTCTATACATATATTAAGCGGTAACTGCAATTTTTACCTCGTATCGTCGAACAAAGTCACGTTTACATGACATTTCATCGCCCCGGCTCTGAGATAAAATGATGGAAAAACACATGTGCACATGTGCCCACAGACAGATGCCATGTGCTGGTAATTGGCACTTAAAGCCAAAACATGAAGATGGAAGCCACGTTGCTGTGGTTTTGCCTGACTAGTCGTTGAGGTACCTTGGCATCTAAGGACTTGCATATTGAACATCTTAACATCAAATAGTGTAGTTGAACATTTCTCAAAGCATAAATTACACCCAAACTAAGCAAAGCTTGTACTATTGGAACCGGCTAAAGAATATTTGGGTCTACGTGATTCGGTGTCTTCGAAAATATAACCATAAATTGTGTAGGCACATTGTCGTAATTCTATTGTTTTGTTTTACAATCAACAGCTTATCGCACTACTTTATTTTGCTAAATCCGCAAATAATATGGATAATGATTTTTCTAATTAGACTATTGTGTCACACCCTGGTAGGAACTTTGGAAGTAAGTTCCTACCACGATACGGCCAGCGATTAGAAACGGTGCAGGCTATCAATATGCCAAGTTCACCTTGTAAGGGCATCTACCCAGTTGCCGGACCAGTTAGTCAGGAAGTGAAGGCTCTGACGGGCATGTGTGTCAGTGGTGGCGACACTTGTTGGATTAATGACTTGTCTATTAGGGCGGTGGGGAAACCGACGGGACGTTGTCACGCTAGCCTGTCATTGATGAGCCGCTTTCCGGCTTGGAGGCTCGAGAAAACTAGGGTCGACAGTTCAATAGATTCGAGAACTTGTTTTGGGTGATATGGGGTAGGGAAATCTTAGTTGTGATGACTTTTCATTGCTGTTATTTTTGTGTTTGGGGAAAAACTAAAATTTTAAAATTAATTTGTTTGCACCAGATTTCTGTTTTAAATTGACATTATCTTATCTGGTTGAGTAAAACTTCATTTGTTTTTCATGGCTTTATCATGGAGACTTCTCTGCGCCACATTTTTCCACGTCCTTTAAAATTAGGTTCATATCCCAATATTTCCGACTCTACTTTTCAAGGTTCATAAATCAAAATTAGTCCACCTACATCATAAGGATAAATATTCAAGGTGAATGACTCCAAACAAAGGCAGCGTGGATGGCATCATGCCTTATTAGAATCACTTACTCGGAAATTGAAGACAGACGGTCCGATGGAATAATAATATGATATTAGAGACAAGAATGGGTATTAGCTGCCGTCTCAGACTAACAATAACACGCGCGCACCAACCACACTGAGCTAGATTATCTTTCGTCAGTCGTAAGCAAATATTACAGGATTCTTTGAACGATCATAATGACGGGAAAGCTTAAGCTTCAACCTTTCCTAAACATATTATAAGATAAGCATGCTTAAAAATTATTGTCTATTGCACCTATTCTCCATGAACTTTAAAAGTGGCAGGGCATAGCTAATTTCATTGTATTTTTATAAGTAGTACGGGGTTGGTGTTGACTGCTTTGCATCGTGAACTGCGTCCGTCAGCTTGAGGCATACAGATGTTTAGTCTCATATGCCTGTTATTTCACACACCCCTCAAACCGAAACTCAGCAATGCTGCTTGGCGGTAGAAATAGGCATGGTGGTATTACTTCTCCGGATGAGCCCTTCACAAATAACTCTACTCTTGCATTAATATAATTCCTACAGCCAGCTAAAAGTTACTCTCATTTCTAATACTAAACATAGATAATCTATGGCATTAGTTTTGAATTCCAGTGAGCCGTTCCGTATGCAATGAGCCAGATAATCTATCGTAGATTATGACGGATAAGCTGTGAATGCCAGGAGCTATGAATGCTTCATGCGATTAGTTCTGTTACTTATCGGAATTAGCATTGAACTATTGTTAGTTAAATAATGACTACTGAATATGAAATTGTTGACTATTGAATAATACCTCGGTGTAAAAAGAATAAACAAAAATTAAGAAAAATACGTTATACGATTTGCTATTATTAAATTATTTATTACATAGCCCTCACAACTGAGTTCGTAGCAGCTCTGCCTTCTGCTGTGTAGACCGTGGGTTCAATACCGAGAACAAACATCTTGTATTATGATGACCGTAGATGTTGGTTCTCTGTTGCAAAATGTTTAGTACGAATACTTTTTGAATCAAAATTATTTTTTTCCGCTAGTACATTATAGTATGCAAAGCACATTAGCGATGGCTAGTGGAGCGCTCAGCGATGCCCATATGAACCATATGAATAAGGGCTTTTTTTTTCTCCCTACTTCTTCTTTTCGTGTCACTAGTTTCTTTCGAAACAGTGTGCTGAAAGGATTTTAAGTGCGTCTCAAAGCGGCACTTGCCAGCACATGTTTTAGAACTAAATTAATTTATACGGAATTTGGTATATTACTAGTTGTATATTACTAGTGTGGTCTACTCCGTGTTACTCGCGTGTTACTCGCGTGTTTTTCATACATTTAACGGTAGGTACATTGACCTACAAGATAATCATACAAGATAGATGCAGTAGGTACATTATTACCTCTGTAAATACTTCAAACTTACCTTGGAGTTAGAAATCAATAAGTATGTAAGTGGATTTTCCTGCGTGTTTGTTATTTTTATGTAAGTTAGCTATATATTCTCTTATCTGTGGCTATATCTACAGGCACCTTTTCCAAAAATATCATCTAAGTTAGTCACGGCAACAATATTTCAATGCAATAAATAATAATAAATAAAATAAATATTGGTGGATTTTCCACACAGCACTATCTCGCCCCAAACTAAGCTAAAGCTTGTAATATGGGAACCAGATAGCTGATATCATACATATAATATGCTTTTTCTTTTTAAATTCATACTTATAATATTAACACCCAGACAGAGAACAAACATCTATGTTCATCACACAATTTTTTGTTCTCGGTGGGGATCGAACCAATGAATGTTCCTATCTATAGTGCGTGATTTGCGAGGCAATGCTTTAATAAGGGAATGGTTAACGCTTATCATCGGGTGGGCCAACTGTTTATTCCGAAAGTAGTATAAAAAAATTAAAAAGTTAAGTAAACCGCTCTATCATCAAACATAATCAGGTAAGTAGGTAAGTATAAGATAAGTAAAGTTTCCAAAAATGCTAAACAAACAGACAAAACAAAATACAAAGCGATTTTTCTTATCTCTCAAATGCCTGTTCCATGAGCTGCGCAGGGAAACATAGTTTTTATATTGATAATTGTTTCCATAGTAGAATACCCGCATATTTGACTAGTATTAGTACATATTGTTATAGCAGAGATTCAAAATATTAGAAAGGCAACTGGAATCGAATTAAAAGCAAATGAACGTAGTGTAATTTAAGGCTACTTGTGGAATAGGTACTTTGTTTTTTTGGTAACATTGCATCTCTCGCCGGTTCGTGTGACTGAGATACGATGCAAAGAAGAAGAAAGTTAAATGCCTCTATCTATCTCGATACTTGAAATAGCGTTCATTTATAATCTGGAACATATACATTAGTTTTCATGGATTTCAAAGCCGGTGACCCCAACAAAATAGTTTCAAAACTACCTTTGTTATTTCATTGAATAAAATTCCTTTTGACTTTGAAATTAGCGTATGTCCTAATATAGCAAATCTAGTTTCGATATCTGGCCTGTTGAATGTGTATTAAAGAATAGACTAAAGAACCTTTGTTGAGCCCTGACTGGTCATCGTGCCGTGACCAATCATGCTTACAACATCGGAGCCGGAGCCTGCCTACCCGAAGAAGAATCAGCTCACGTGGACCTAGCGGATGGACCTAGCGTGGAATGCGGGGACGTAACAACTCAATGATAATAAATCCTAGAAATCCTCAAGCCACTCTTCCAAACTTGCGAACCTCTCAGGAAGGTATTGTGCTTTTGATAAGAGTTAGGCTTCTTGTTAGTTATTTAGCCGGATAACAGCCAGCATAATGAATCGCCTTAGGGCCTAAATCAGTGGTTCCCATCCTTTTCTTGGCCAGGGACCTCTTTGATTTCTTTGCAGTTCGCAAGGGCCACGATGTACAAGAAAAATAAACTAATGTTTTCTTGTATGTTTGCCTTTATGGCGACATTTTCGTCCTCCACAAGTTTAAACATCGCGAACGCAAAATAATTGTTTCCCCAATTTTACCTAACCATAACTGAAGTTTGCAAATAAAGGTGCGAAATTTGAAATCGTTCGCGGACCATATTTTGACACCTACGGACCACTGGTTGGGAATCACTGGTCTAAATACAGCCACAGGAGTCCAACACAAAATAATGTCTAGCAGTAACCAGAATGTGCAGTGCGGGATGCTCTCGCAGGCTCTACATTCTACTTTACCAATGCATCCAAGTATGTTTTGACGAGCGCAAGTCCCTTGCAGTTTTCTATCTTCTCGCACACTTTCGTACGCATCGTTTCGCACAACATTTTCGACAACACCATCCACTGTATCCACACAAAGCACTAACCGAACGCACTATGCCAACACTTTGGAAACGCCGGACACAAGCAATTATGCTACGATACGAGTAGAACCGACGTCCGTTCTATACCTACTACTGGATTCTTCAGTTTAATCACTTGTTTTACACAATCCGTTTGCCGTACGTGTTGCGAGAAATTTTCATAATTTTTCTTCGTCTTTTTATTACTTTAATCTTAATTTCGAAATAGTTTTCGAAACGACTCGTGTCTTTCGAGAATGGAAGTAGACTATTCCCTAAACCTTAATGGCATATTTATCTAACGACGCCCATTGGTTATCGGCTGGCCCTAATTTGTCTCAAAGTTGGCGAAGCGATAGAAAACCAGCTTACTAACTTGCTTACCTGAATGATATTTTAATGGTTTCTAACTAAAATCCGCTTAGTTGGCGGCGCTACGCGGTTGCTTTCGTGAAGCGAATTCACAATTCGACAATTCATAAAATTCCTTGAAATTGTTTACCAATATGACATACTTACCTGTTTTATATACAAAGTGCATTGTAACCAAATAACGTTTTGTGAAATTGTCATTAATTAAGATGTGCATCCGATGTGATTTATGGATTTCCCTCATTCAAAGTGCTAAGATAGTGAATTCACTAAAGAATATTGAAAACAAACAAATCCAAAACCATCCTGAGCTTCATTTCAACTTAATCCACTTGTAATCCAAGTTCTTCATGCGTGTTTAGATAGAGTACCTAATCATAATCAACTACACTTGATGGAAGCGATCACCACAATCTGTGGTCTGTCACGATCGCCACAGGAACTTCCGATACCAAGGTGCTAGAAAGTGCTCTGCTTCTGATCGATTAACCTATAAACACGTTACTAATGCACCTGTGTTTGTGTCTGTTTGTAATTTTCTGTCGTTACTTTAGTCTGTCGCTGACCACAATGTAGAATAGTTTACACAGACTGCATAGGTGCTTTTGGTAACTTTGTTGTAACTCTCGTAAGATTGCTGAAATGGTAGATCATCGAAGATTGCGTCGATGAACGGCATAGAAGACGACCTATGTGATGCTAGCGGCCACTATAATCAGTACTACGTCATTGCCACTGCTTAGCATCCAGATCTGTGAGTTTAACTCATTTGCCGACTACTAATAGACCCACTAATAAATAAGTTTCAACAACTAATTGAAGAAAACGCACTGTTTCATCCCGTGTACACTGTCTTTAGAAATCAGATGCGTAAGTTGCTGTGAAAGCGCGATATAGATATATCTCAGATTGACCGGTTACCGAGAAAAAACTGACAATTGACTGGTTTCCGAGTTTCCAACCGAGTGAAACGTGAAACTAAGATTTAGAGCAGCCGACCAGCACACGTCAATCATCGTAACAGCAGAATCTGACACATTTCTATTTAATATAGTTCCATCTGAACCACCAACTAATCTTTAAGACAGTTTACGATTCGATCGTTTACAGATGTCAGATCAAACGATCGAATCGTAAATTGACGAAATGAATCGAAAATTAACAGCGAAGCGAAATAAAATAATATCAACAGTTCCATTATAGTCAAAAAGTATTTTTTATTTAATAACAAGGATCTCTTGAATAGGAATTTACCCAATTTAAATAAAGTCGTGTATCAACGGACTTTTCTCGTTAAATCTCAATAATGAAGGGCGATCGTCGATAGGGTTTTTTCCCAATCGTGCTGTCGTCAGCGTCTTCCATTCTTCATTCCCTACCAATAGAAACTGGACCTATGTCACTTCACAAATTTGATGGTAGCACCGTGACGTCTTACCGCTGAGAACCGCATTAATGTTGTGCTGTTGCTACGGGTACAATTTTATAATGAAAACGCAGTTTCATTCACAAGGACCACGTTTGGCAGTATAACATCAACCGATATATTCATACCAGCTTATAACACTTTTTTTGCTGCGATGTGGTGCTTGTGCTAAGAGGTATGAGTGCGGACGCTAAAGACACCTAAATTATTGGAAATAATTTAGTTCCTATAAATACTTTAGTAGCTCTTTAGTAGCTACGAAAGTTGACTATTAGCTACGAAAGTGTATATACAACGTGTAACATAATACCTCTATAACCCCGGAAGCAGGGTATTCTAAAAGTCATGGCGAACACCTTTTGTTTAACGAATTTTGAAATTTCGTCGTTTTTATTCATGAAATGCCTCTTAAACGTTCCTCTAATATGAAACTAAACACATCATGAGGCAGCCCTATTCACAGCTGTTTCTACGTTCCGTGTGTACGTGACCTTGTTACTAACGTAAACAGTAAAAAAAAAATAACACAGGGTGTTGTAAATTTGTGAGACAATATTAATTTTGTATGGGAATCTCTAAAACGATATATTCAACCTTTGCACACGTCAAAGTATTCCAGTGCTTGGTCTGATCACTTGGTCTTTCGCCTTATAGGGGTATTATGTTACTCGTTGTATATTTTATACTTATAAAGTATTTAGATAAACTAAACTATTTACAATAATAGCAGAGTGTGTAACTGCCGTCTGTAAGTCTAAGCACGTCGCAAAGTGTCTGACAGGCGCGCAAACCAATCTGCGATAAAAGAACCGCTAACCTCATAAAAAAGCTTTAAAACTTGACTTTGCTTCCTACATCAGAGATGTTATCGAGCAGTGTATCGCAAAAGGTTAAATAGTAATAAACGGTACTGTCATATAATTACCGTAGGGTAGCTGTAAAAAGGATTCGCTTGGTTAGTTCTAAATTGACCTTATGGTTTTGATTCCTTTCCCTATTTCAATAACCATACACAAGTTAACTTTGTAGATAAACATATGATAAAGTACACAAAATAATAACTTCAAAAGTTGTCTTAGTTTAGTGTGGTTTAGTCAGTCCCTTGAAAAATTGTGCAAGTTTTTAGAAGTTAAGAGCTATTTGTTATTTTGTTTTTTATGAAACAGACACGTATTTTAGATTATGAAAAAATCGAATCTATAAATGTGGTTATTTGGCACAACTAAAACATTTGGTGTTGTAATATTCTCTAAATACCTATTTACCTATGTCACATTATCTAAGATAAACACCAAAAGATCTAAGAGGATCTATAACGTGTTAGCTGGATCGGTATAGATTTTTATTTCTTTATCGATTCGATCACCGTTCAAAAGAAGTGTTGAATCATTCTCTTACGTGCAATTTTTTCTCCAAGCATTACCTGTTGAGTCACGGACTAATACCTTTGTCCGTTCGTAACGTGGGTGGATTTGTTGTCAACTATATTTATTTTCTATATGTTTCATAAACGAATCTATCAGAAACAGAAACAGCTCACTTTTATACCCAGGCACGGTAAATATTCCCTCTAATCTCTTAAGACCACCAACTAAAGATTATTTGAGGATGTTATGTAGTTCGAGGTAAATTTGGCACATACCCACATTTAGCAGTATTTGGTATTCCCCACGTTGCAGGTTTCCCATCGCCAATGCTAGAATACTAACTGGTTTCTTCACGACGTTTTCCTTCATCGTTTGAGAGCACTGACATTACCTACGCATATTTAATTTTTTCGAAGAGAAAAATACATTTGTGCACGGCCAGATTTGAACCCCTGGCTTTACGATTAGAAGGCAGAGTGAATCCCTGCACTTTCTCATGGCACTTTCAAGACCCAAAGCTTGAGATGATGACGCAGAGATGCAAGATCCTAATTCCTAGCTTTGAAGTTCGAGCAATGTTGAATTAATCAAATGAGTTGTACAAATAATGGAGGATCAAAGGTGTTGCTAAGTCAATATTGGTTTAAAACGTTAGCAAGTGTTTTGTTGCCAGTTTTTTCTGTCTCTGTGTCGGTGTAAAAGTCTAAGCTTAGACTAGAATAGGCATCTATTTAGCATCATCATCTGAAAAGTTCACTGTATATTTCCATTGAATTCCAGGACTTTGAACCCCTTCCATCCCCAACGGCTGTTGGTGATACGAGCTATATAACCTGTAACCTGCTATATTACTACTTCTTTTTGCTAATTCTGAGATCTGTCGGTGTCTGAGCACTGGGCATCTAAAGCCCGATCTAATATTTACAGACATCAATCACATTTACAGATATCAAGCTTTTGAGCACTTTTTGCTAAAATAGTAAACTCACCTCCAAATCCCTAAAAACGTCTCGAATATCGGGTTTCCTGGCTCTAGAAGCTGCTCGTTTCCGTCTAACAGTTCTGTTGAGTCTCCGGACCCGTCGTCTGACGGCTGCAGCCTGCTCCCGAGGCAAGGGGCTGACGGCCTCACCCAGCTGGGCCTCGGTGACTTCCAGACCGGCCTGGAAAGGCGCTGCGAGGGAACCCAAACCCGCGGCTTGCAGCCATTCTGTCTCCAATTCTCCTTCTGTGGACAAAAAGAAACAAAGGTTAGAAATGCTTCCAAAATTATTTTGCAAGGACTTTGAAAGGTGGTCGTATTTTGCCTGTTCTTCTAGGCTTGGTCGTGTGGAACTGTGTCTTAATTCCATGTTTATAATATTCCAGTGATATTTAAAACCGTCTTTGGATGAAAAATGGGATCTACAAACCGACTCAATGGAATATTATGATTTTTATGAAGGTATTTAGATGAAGAAGGCTCAAAATTGTTTGTCTAAGTAACCTATAGAGATGGCCTGTGATCAGCATGAATGTTTCAGGCTGCTCCGGTCAGGCAGTTTTGTTGACGCCTCGAAAGTGTAGTTGTAGAGTTGACAAAGGATTCTTTGTCTCATCATCATCGACCATCCCGAGTAATTTTACTGCTGGATAACATATCATTATTTTCAATTCGTAATCAACACGTTTTAATAAGGAACAATTTTGTGGGTTATCCAGCACCAAAGTGACTTAAATAAGCAAGCTTAGCATGCGTTCTGCCGTCACTCGAGTCAGTGACTCATAAAGATGCTTCAATAAGGAGTTGCATCGCGATGTAGCTTTGCAACTTCAAAGGGAAATGAACCCAGTGATTCATAAGATCCTGCTACAAAACTTCTGACAAACTGACGAATCCAAACACGCAACTGCAACTGGTAACTCCTGTGCGTGGGTTGATAAGAGCATATGCGCTAGAAATTGCAGCAATTTTTAGCTCACGCGCACGGATATTGTGACTAAGCATGCTGTCGGACTTAGAGGAAGTAATTCTTATTTCTCATTGTTTATTTATAAAGACATTTTTGTATTCGTGAATCCACCACAATAAGTCAAAGTCAAAGTCAAAAGGTATTTATCCAATAAAATCACAAGGTTCACTTTGAAACGTCTTAAAGCTAGGTGACTCTAAGTGCCAGTTCCACGCGACCAAAGCCTAGAAGAACAGGCAACAAACTTACGGCTTGGTTCCTACCGTTCTTTTGTATGATCCTTTTACAATGTAATATAATATTTTATTGAAGTTAAGTGAGGCGTAGGCATACAGAAAAAGGTAATATCATTACAAATCACCACAAAATAGTGAGTAGGTACAGTAGGTACTCTACTCTACCCTACATAAATACATAAATCTGGTTCTCATTACCGTTTTTGCTCGAACAATATATTATCTACTTATTCCGTGTTTTTTGCAGTTTGTACGTCTGTAAGATGTCGGTAGGTACTTGGGTACCTACCAACAGTGGTGAGTGATCGATGCTCTGAGAACATGTTTCGTGGATTGAAGGTCGATGAACAATCAAATGTTTGAAAACATTATGCAGATTGTAGGTACGGATTACTCGGATGATATGCGAATTATGCAGATCAGTTTAGATCTAAGTACCTACCTATGTTGGTAGATAGATACCTACCTACCTACTTTTATGTTTCGTTCGATCATTGTCATCCTGTTTCTGTTGTTTTTTTTATTTTTGTATAGGTCAGGTACCTACATAATCAGCGATATTAGGCACCTTCTACTCGATCAAATCATCAGCTTCTCAGTTCGATCGTCGTTTCTAAGTTCATGGCGCTCTAAGCTATTTGTTTTCGCCCCTCATATGGCAGGATAAAGTCTTGAAACCATACCTACTTAGGTATTAGTTTTTCCAACTTTGTCTTTCTTATTAGCCTCTTTTCCTTATTCTATAAGATCAGGCAGTTTAGACACTACAGTAAGTACTAGGTACTCGATAGGGTATAATATACGAAATGTTTAGAAGGATATCAATCCTGCGCGGTGCGTACAGTTCGCAGAGTGTCTGCTAAATAGCTATATTTAGTCTGTCTGTCCGTCTGACTCAGTTGTTAACATGAGAAAGCTAACAGATTACCCTTAGACCGACGTTCGACCACGCTAAGTGATGATAATTAGTTGTGCCTAAGCCATTGGACGGGCTCATTACCTACCTGCCGTGTTTGTGAACACTGTAGGTAGGTACCTACCTACATAATTCTTTAGGTCGAAAAATCTTTTAAAATAAAATACCTACAGCACTTCCATAGACAACAAAATTAAATGTTTTTATTCCCAGTAATATTTTTAAATAAAAAACCTATTACAAACTTCTTTCGTTTCATTTCATCAATTCATAAATTATCGACGTTCTATTTTCGAATTTGTATACACTATACAGGATGTATTTGTTTAACACTTGCACATTCTATTTCTGACTAGTTGCAATGAACTGGGTGGCGGACGCAACAACCGGATAACTCAAATAATGCATTAATTGAGACGCGTCTGCCCTTAATTAATATAGTTGTTAAAAGCTAGTTTTATAGGCGTTTTAATTGAAATGAATGCATCCCGTTTGCATTAAAGTGTTGAAATGTAATTAGACAAAGAATGCATGTTGAAAACACTGAAACTTTACAGTAGGTATAAATATTTTTGTCTGAATTATTAATTGTTCATGCTCTATTTGTGAGTAAATAAATAAAATGTATGTGGATGGCTAATAAAGTAGAAGATAAAACACAAATTAAGCCCTATTTTACCGTGGAGGTTTTTATAGAAACTGAAACTTACCAATGGCATTTCTTGCCTGAAAGTGGCACAGAGCTCCCATTACACACATTGTAGAGGTAAGTCACGATTGGAGAGCCTCAAAATACTCTATTTCATTTTTCTTTCCCTTACGTTTCTGCATAACAATATTTTAACCACAATTAACGATAGCGACAACTATTAATGCATCTTTCAGTGATGACGTTACGGAGATTGTAAAAAAACATGTTTATTCACACAAAAACTTCATAACAAAATATGTTAGACTGCAGCCGGCTAACTCATTAAAATCGTATCATACAATTGCACATTTGCCAAACAATTTGTAGATAATGTGGGACTTATTGAAAACTACGTATTACCGCGTCACGGGATGACTCGATGGCTGATTTCACAAATACCTAGGTTTATCATCAGGAGTTAGTCATTATCTTTAGGTCAAGAGTTTTACCGGTATTAGTTCCGAATTGATAAAATAATAAGCTGAATGATAAAAAATATTAATGAGACTTCGAACTATTCAAGATAATTGGAATCATAATAGTCATGATAGAAATCGATAATCCTATATAGAAGATATCAATTTAAATAAAAACAAATGTATTGTAGAATTTGCGTGTTGACGCGGCAAAAATTACGTGAAATTTCTTGGAGATTTGATACAGCACTTCTTACTGAATTTAAAAACACAAAGGAAATAATAGAAGACAGACATAGTATAGTTGTGAGATTTGCGGCTGATGATCATGAAGGTAGAAGTTTTTGACGCAATGTTTACACTGACACAATGTGTCAAACGTTTGACGTTTCCGATCACAACACTGACGTCACGGGAAGCGTCGCGTCGCGCGCCGCGGCGCTCTTTAACTGCGCCAGCTCCGACGCGCCAGTCTCACAACCCAGAGTTTATTATGGTCAAGTATTTATAGAAACACTTGCTCTTTCGACGAATGGTACAGTTTTTGGTAAACCCAGTCAAAAATGAAAGAAAGAGCGCGGTAGAACATTTTGCTGGATCTTTTTCAAGTTATAAAATCATGATGATCCAGTCCATCCCAAGGTTATATGGAAGAGATCCCTTTTAACGATAAGACCGCCCATTGTATTCCAAATTTATATATTTTCTATTTTGTTATGAGTAAATGTTATGTGGTGTGCAATACAGTAGATATTTCCTATAGTAGTCCAGTAGATCTATATAAAAATCCATCTTAGTTCCTTATATTGAGTTCAAAGTGATGCCGTGTGAAAAAATATTATACGATTCGCTGTGAAAATTAACTCAAATGTATGGCGAATGTAGTTTATAACTGTATTATTATGATCTCAACACGTAGTCTTTATTTTACAGCTACCGATTTTTATGTGAATAAACACATATGCATGAAATATTTGTTTAAATGCACATATTGGCTTGCCGAGACGTCTAGACAGTCTATTCATAGAGTGAATTTATTTCATAACGTCAGCGAATACTCAAAATAAAAATCTATTTTATTTAGGTAATTTAAAAAAAAGTTAATTCATAAGTGTTGCTCTAACCGACAACGGAAGCGACTCATTTCTTAACAGTTTTATTGGTCTTACTAGTTGAATCCTTCGTGACTTTGTTCGTTGAAGCAAACATTATCATTTTCATTCAAGCTTTCTCCACCGCTGCAAGTTTAGTTTCAGGAAAAAAAATGTGCTTTTCTTCGCTACAGTAAAAAACTACCAAACTTCATACTCCTATAACTTCTGTACCCCGAGTCTGAGTTTTGTTTGCGTTTTCCGTATCGGGTATGCTGAAAACTCACAAGTCTCCATACAAAACGGTATCCGTTGATTGTCAGTCAGTCACTAAAAGTTCTATATATTCACCTATATAGGATGTTATAAATTTCAAAGTTCTTACCTTGTTGTTTTCTACAGAAATATTCAGCTAAACTATATCTTAATAACACAACCATTTTACACGTGAACTTTTTTCTATAAATAGACTACCGAACTTGTGTCGGTTGCCCATGCACAAAGCGCACTAACCATAAAGCCGGGATTTTTGAACAAGAAAGCGGCTATCTCCGGAAACAACATAAAAACAAACAAAAGAACGTAACTAATGAGAAGTCGTTAGATAAGTTTGGAAACAATTTAGCAGATAAACATCCTAAATAGCTGGGGTACATCAAGGAAGATATTGGTTTCTCATTTCAATTTACCAGGATATGAAAAAAACCTTTATTGAAAACTCATTTCATAATTAAAAGGTACGAGCGACTCCTACTAAAGAATACAAGGTGAATTCGTAACAAAATTGTGAAATACTTACTGAATATAAACAAATAATAAGGATGGCTCTTCATTATTGTATTCCATTGGTGCAGATCGCAGAACACGGGTGATTTGAATCAATTCTTTTGATCTACTGTAGTAACCACCCCATTTGCAAACAACATAACAATAGATAAATTGAACGAGATAAATTACAAATCATGTCGATAACTCCAGACAAATACAGTCCATACTCGTAATATACAAGAACTCGTGATTTTTATCTTATTACGCGTCATATTCGAGTGTTTACCGTATTTTTAGGCTGGTCTAGATAGTTATTTTTAGGTCGCGCTAAAATTATGTTTTATTTCCTTACTAGAGAAGTCAAACTTTTATCTTGACTCTTTTGCTTCCCTGACAATATCTTTGACGTTTATTTTTAGAATAATAAAATTTCCTTGACTACAAAGCCTTGAACAGTGTAATCGGTAATGGATGAGTTCGAAGTACCTACTTCTCATCAAGATATTTGTATTTTTAGATAAAACAAACAGTGACTTATACATATAGTGCGATGGACACGAAATTTATAATTGTGTGTACAGCATTAAACAATGCGTAAATATTTTACTCAGCTTTAATTATATGAATAACATATTAAAATATCGTCCTCACCAAATACGGAACAACACAAAAGGATGCACCGTTACAATGGATCCAAATATACATTCGCCCACATGATCGGGGATAGTATGTTAAGCGCAAGCAATACCTGACGTGAATCGATTACAGAAAGAGAATCGATTACAGATCGAGCACTCGATTTCGCTGATTTGAATGGTGCACTTGTGGGATGATGAATGCGGTGATCGATCTTATAACTGGACTGCCTGACAGAAGCTCTTACTGAAGATACGGATCTTACGACTTTTGAATCAGCAAATCATCCATGTACAAATAACACGAAGTACAATGTTTTCAAATGGAATAAAAGCTTTAGAAACTGAAAGAAACGGAAACTATAATAGCATTATAATAATATGCTGATTTTATATCGATGCCTTTCCACATAAATCATAGCATTACCTACTTATCAATTTGTTTTAAATCAGACCATAATTTGGCTAAAATAATTTACTAGACTACGGCCGGTTTCTGAAAGCTCGATCAAAACTAATCGGGCAAAATTTTGATCGGGCTTTCAGAAACCGGCCGTTAAGTACCTAATATACATAGATCGTTTTACGACAGAATAACAAAAATCATCAAAGTCAAAGTGGAATATTTTAGAGTTTTGAAATTCAATCACAATGAGACGTAGGTAATGGTGCGGCCCTTTATATGGCTTATATAAAATTAATATTTATTTATTTTTTAAATTCATATACTCGTATAATCAATCAACTCATTTAAAATCGCTCTGGCAACTTTGCTGGTATTCTGTCTAATGAAAGGCGTGCATATATTAATAAATAATGCTTGTCACATATTTATGATTGCGTGATGGCGCTGCTCATGTGAACGCAATACAAAACTGTTGCTAAGAGCTGATAAGTGCTGATAGTTTATTTAATTTTCAAACTATAGATAAACTAACTTGTTGCTCGACCAATTAATAATAAGCCTTAAGACACAAAGACATAGAGTTCAACATTTGGTAATTGTGATAATAATCTTCATATTTCTTAAATTTATAGAATTCTAAAATTAATAGAAGTGCGACGGTTCGATGTTTAGAGGATCGTGGATCAATCACGCTGGAAGGATTAGATAGATTTTAATTTAACTCGAAATAGATGCAATTTGATTTCCCTACTTATATTGCATGGTAACCCATAGTTTTTTTCCATATTTGACTATTCTAATAGTTATGAACTGTCTTGGGATGTACGTAGTGGGATTTAGATTTTGGATTTATATTTTTACCTTTAAATTATTGTCCGACATTATCGAAAAAACAGATATAACTTCCAAATGACGATTTAAATGCCAACTTGTCCAATTTTGTTGATCTTCAATGCAATATAAACAAGAACAATGAGATCAAAACCACCTTTACATGCGCCATTACCTTTACGACAAGACACAATGTAATCTCTGTTTTGCTCGTGCTATCTAGACAGCTTCCTATCAATATTGTGGTTGCAAACATATAATTTTCCCATTATATCTCCAGAACTTCCGTGAATAACTTCCGTCTACGCTGATATAGTGTAGCTAGTGATAAAACATACCAACTTTTCTGAAAAAGTATATTAATAACAGCGTGTTTGTGTATGGATTTCCTTCCTCCGGGTTCTTCCCACGGTCGTGAGAGCCGCGCAGACGTCCGTGACGAACGTTACCCTATTCCTTAGGGAACTAAATGAAATATAACCTCTTACCTGCGCCTTTATATCTTGCTTGTTATTGTTAGATGCTTACTGTACATTTGTGGAATCCTATAAAACTTATCGAGTTGATGGATTTATAATAGGTATTGTTTTTATTGTGGAAACTATTGTGATATGTAGGTACCGATTTACTATTTACCTACAGGAAATAAAATATATTTTATTTTAAATGAAACAAAATACACAGAATTACGATTTCGTATTTAAATTTCATTTTAAGTACATCAACAAAATAGACTTAGGTAATTACGTACTATGTTCCCATTCATAATGAGGAAAACAAACGGAGCACGTGGAAACTGTTTTTAGATATTCTATAAATAGATGCTCGTTTCCTTCGCCCTACGCAAACGGAACGACTCTTAGTGATTCCGTAAAGATTAAAGTTTCTTGACTTCAGCTCTTAACGTTTTATAGGCATTTTGTTTTCTCGACAAGTGTGTTGCTTAAGCAAGCGCAAGCTACAACCCAATTACCTACTGCATTATTATACATTCTTATAATAAAAACAATTTCAAAAAATGTAACCTGCCCTGCTTTCAATCTTATAAACTTGGGACCTTAACCTTCAAATAAAAAAATCAAGACCTACTACGTTTTCCATGAACGCCGTCGATATCGTTAGTTAAAATGAATAAAAAAGCAAAATGTTCGTCACAGCAAATCACAACACAAAAACGAAAAAACCTGAGATAGACTTTTCTCATCATCGATGTCGATATAATTTCAGTTTTCATATTAGTTCTGTCACACGATTTTCCTACTCTAGGTCCCTACTAAGGAAAGTAATGTTTTCATGATCGTGGTTAGAACAATGGGTGGCCGAGACAATGGGCTCAGTTCTCATGAGAAAGTGCGATGTTTGTGTGTCAGCCTCTCGCAGATGTCACGTATCAATAAATATTATCGTTCAGCAAATAAGTAGCTATGGTAAATATGTACTAATTTCAATAAACGTCTGTAAAGGTCCTGTTAGCTAGCCTCAATTTTCATCTACAGAAAGATAGACGCGAGTAGGAAACAAAAAAGGAGTATAAAAATCAAAGAGTAGTAGAGCTCTTTGTGAAGGGCTCGTCCGGGGAAGTACTACCACCACGCCTTTTTCTGCCGCCAAGCAGCAACGCTGTGTTTCGGTTTGAAGAGTGTGGTTGCCGGTGTAATTACAGGCACATGAGGCTTAACATCTGTATGCCTCAAGCTGATGGACGCAGGGCAGTGCATCGTAGGGCACGTTCTATCCTGCGTGACTTACGAGGCAATGCTTTGTTAAAGGTGATGGTTACCACTTAACATCAGGTGGGCCACCTGCTTGTTCCATCAGATGGTTGTATAAAAAAAAAATAAAAAAAACAATATCAATGTGGGTATATGCCAAATGAAATGTTTGGACGTAGTACCTGACTACACTCTTTAGACATTCTGGGGTTCAATCCAGAAATAATCTTGAGTTCGTCTTGGTACTATGAGGTCTGAGAGGAAATCTATTGCCTGGGGATCAATGTCGCGAAGTATTTAGGGTTCCGTACCCAAAAGGTAACTAGGCTGGTTTTTTTTCTTTTTATCCAGCTAAGGTAAAAACAACAACACAGCTTGATCTGACAATGTAACATAAAATATTACTTGTCAATCAAAATTCTAACCGTAATTATTCAAAGCTATGAGCTATGAGCGTAGCACAAAGCTCAGTGACCGATTTTGTTGTCCTAACCAATATTGTACTTTGTATTCCGCCTACGTTTTCGTGACAAAAAATATATTTTTTTTATACTACGTGCTGATTGCTTGTGATATTGATTTGATATTAAATTCATAGGTTTGTATAGAGCCATGAGAAACAAACCTTCATAAGTAAATTCTAATGACAAATCGAAGAGTAGCACTTACCGTCAGGATGCGAGGAAGTATAAATGCACCCTGCGGCAGGATACAGCAAATTGTCGCTGATTATGATGACATTACAGTGACTTGAACTTGCCTGACAGGCTATCAACCTTCATTGTGAAGGGCAAGGTGATTGAGGAAACCTTGTGAATCCGGATCCTAATGCCGGAGAATACATTAAGGTAGAAAATACGATGTGGATATAGCTTTCGCGTGGAAATAACGGAAATTAAAAAACAAAACACGGTGACGTAATTTTGACACGTCTCAAGGCATCGAGATCTCAACCATAGCAACCAATGAAAACCAAGACAAAACCATGAAAATAGCGCGATTGGACCCTATCAAACCCCAGTCAAGTCCCCTGATAAGCGATGCCATTTCAGATTATTTCAGATTCGTAGTAGCAGGTATTAGGTATGTTGCATATGTGTGGGTTGGTTAATCCATTTCTGCAAATCATTAAGTGGCATTTTAAGCAATTATCTAAATTGAGCACAAGTCACAAAAAGCACCTACTTACTTAATCCAATTCAGACCATGACTTCACTGCACAAAAAATATCAACGGACCTCATTCTAATTGAACAAATGAGGCCAAAATAGGAAGATTTAATGAAAAATAGCCTCTAAAGCATTGTAATAGCCGCTACATGACAAAATATGATGAATAATCCTGCCTACGCTCAGTACAAAGCTTCGCGTAGGTGGCAGACTGTTAGACAAATTTGGACAATTACCTATCATTATTTTAACTGACACAAAGTAGGCCGGCCATGCACCCAGTCGTGATTAGGCCATTATCAAAATTTGCGACGGTAAAAGGTCTTATATGTAAGTTAAGTTAATATAGGAAACGAGCTTCGAGCTGATTTTTGGGCCATTTATTTTTGGTTACCAACTAAGCAATATACGAAAAATCATTTTTTAGGTGGAGAATTCGCTTAAGATAAGCGTGGTCTTGAATGTCGATCTAAAAATTAATAATGTAGGCCAGCTGGATTATCAGATTATCGGAAAGTAAAGTAAGAGAGTAGAGCTCTTTGTGTGTGGCTCTTCCGGGGAAGTATTTCTGCCGCCAAGCAGCGTTGCTGTGTTTCGGTTTGAAGGATCTGAACATCTATAAGCCTCATGTTGATGGACGCAGGGCAGTGCATCGTAGGGCACGTTCCTATCGTGCGTGAGTTACGAGGCAATACTTTGTTATAGGGATGGATACCACTTAACGTCAGTTGTGTCATCTGCTTGAACCATCAACAAGAATTATAAAAAAATACGTTACGTAACTATACAAGGTGTTCCTTAAGTTGTGTATATAAACTTCAGGGGGCTAAAGTACCCATCAATATGAACAACTTTTTCTAAGGAACCAACACTGTGAACGCGAAAAAAAAAACAGCTGTTTCATACAAAAGTTCAATACCTACCAGGCTAAAATGTATGAAACAGCTGTTTTTTTTTTCACGTTCACAGTGTTGGTTCCTTAGAAAAAGTTGTTCATATTGATGGGTACTTTAGCCCCCTGAAGTTTATATACACAACTTAAGGAACACCTTGTATAGTTGAATGGCTATCATTAATTTTGGTGTCAAACCAGATGTAGGTACAATGAAAACCGATGCAAATGTATCAGTACTAGATATTATGTGGCACGATGACCTCAATAAACATTGAAGTGATGTCATGTTATCTGAATACCTACTTTATAACAATGAAATTAATGATAGGTACGTAGTTCTTTATTCTAGCTAAGAACGTAATAATGTTCTTGCGGAAAAAAGAACTACCTACAATGTTGAATCAACTTAGATCCAACCGGCAGAAAATGTAGCGAAGTCAAATTCAAAATAAAATTACAATTGAATCACAAAGATCACTTTAAAAAGTCTTTACTGAGTTAATTTTTGGGATATTATAAAAATCTTTGTCATTTGTCATCATTGTATAAAAGGCTTAATTATTTCCTCAAATGAAATATAAGAGATGGAGGCACAGTTTATCGCCAAATAGCACGATCGAAATCGCAGCTAGTGAAGTTGATAATACCAAGTTTGATATCATCACAAATGAGACACGCACCAGCTCCAATGTACCGTAATGATGATGAGCTGGATGATAAGACCGTCATCTAACAATGCTTACATCATACCATCATCATCATTGTTATGATACGCCATTATATAGATTCGTATCAACAATGGCGGTAGACAATCAAACTATCACTATATAGAGTTGATTATTCGTGTTCGTATTCTGAAGATAAATGATGTATAATCATCCCATACAAATAGCAGAAAACAGCTTCTTGACTTTGATCACACCACACAGCAGCACCACACTGTAGCTTCAATATTTAATTATATTATAGGTATGTATTGTAACAAGGGTGATACAAACAGTGGCGTAGCTATAGTAGGGCCAGGTAGTGCAGTGCACCAGGCCCCGGAGCTCAGGGTGCCCTCTATCTAACCTTAGCTTTGAAAAGAGAGGGTCAGCCAGCTTCCGAAGCTAGAAAACCTTGAGCCTGCTCACAATTTTTTATTAATTTTAAATGAACATCAACAATCAGAGAACTCCAGATTTAAGACTTTCAACACATTCGCCAAGCGTCCTCGATAAGCATGTGCTGTTCGTTGTTGTTATTTGGTTGAGTACGGCCGTAGCACATTGCATCAGCTTTATGCTCACGTGCTTGACGGTCGTGAGATCAATTCGACAATTCCACCCGTCAACTTTTTAGTTTTCATCCCGATTTTTTCTCTATGCACCGGGGCCCTTGTCCACCTAGCTACGCCACTAGATACAAAAGAACGGTAGAAACCAAGCCGTAAGTTTGTTGCCTGTTCTTCTAGGCTTTGGTCGCGTGGAACTGGCACCTAGATTCACCTAGCTTTAAAACGTTTCAAAGTTATCCCTGATATTCAACTGAATAAATACCTTTTGACTTTGATCTCATAGCACCAAATACCAACAGGGGGTAGTCAGAGGTACGTCCAAACATTACATTTGGCACATTACATGTATTTCATATACGTGACAAACAAATCGAAACAAATAGCACATTGATGATAAATCTATTTATTTTATTATAATGATTTATTCCACCAAAGGAAGTTCCTTTATGAGGACTTTTTATGAGATGACGGCAAGAACAGATGGCTCACCTGATACTGAATAGTTACATCTGTCTATAAAACGGCGCATGATATAAATGATATATAAAAAAACTATACACAGACAAGTGTGATGCGAGATATGTAGTACCAGCTAAACGATTTGAAAAAGCTTAAGCTCTGTTACCATTCCCATTACTTTTGTGTTACCTACCATTTCTTACTTATTGATGTCACTAAAACAAACAATAAAGACAAACATAATTTATCTTAATACCATAATACCTACTTAAACCCACCAGACAACAATGACATCGATCCTCAAACCGAAAGTTTTACAAAACTAAGGATTCAAGCTAATCGAGGCCTTATTCGCTCGTTGTTTTATTCAGAATATCAATAAGGCTTTAAAAATAGCCTACAATAATATTTACATACAAGTTGAAATTCACGGCGAGACCAAAAAAGAAAACGCTGAGAATGCGGAAGAGTTCCGCAAAAACTGGTTCCAGCCTTTTTGATGAGAACTGTGATTAATAAGAAAACTACTCAATCATTTATACAGCAATTTATATGAACAGGCTATTATAGCAGCTAACAGAGACTGGTGGTGTAGTGGAAGTGGCGTAAGGTCGTGCGTTCGAAAACAGTCGTGCACCAATGTATTTATCATTTCTTAAAATGTATCTGCGCAATGCTCTCAATCGGTGGTCGAAAACATCGTAAAGAAGGTTGCAAACCCATCGCCGCTGCTAGAATACAAACTAGTTTCCTCACGATGTTTTCCCTCACCGTTTCACTCGATAACAATTGAGAATTATTGGTTGTAAAGACTTACGATTACGACATTCATGTGTTTATCCTATTTCATGAACTTATTCAATCAAAATTTCTATTACCGCATTTATAAGTACAATAATGACTCAAGATATTTCCGACTTTATAACAACATCATAAGATCTTGTATTGAATGTGTTGAAGCAATTATAATTATATAAATGTATGTATTTATAACATCAATGAAATCATATGGGATCAAAACCTCTAATTTTCCTTTCACTGTTCGCAAATGATTTTACTATTTTTATTAGACTTTCTATTTAATACTCTACGTGTGGTTTTATTCCGTGTTTCGATAGAGACTGGTGATAGCTTATATTATAATATATTTATTGCTATCTTATTTACTGTGTCCCTAAATGTGTCAAATAAATAGAATTTATTCGTAGCTGTGTCCTTATGTTTTAAAATTATAACACTAGTTTATTATCTTAGATCTGAGTTTTTATATTATGTTTTTATATTATGTTGAGTTTGGCTTTTTCAAAGTTGTGACTTTGCAATATAATGGGGCATTTTCTTAAAAATAAAAAATAATTGCTTCCATACGGCCGTAGTTACAACTGCTGACACTCAATTCCAATCTTTCATTTTTTTTTTCATTCATTCTCGATTTGATTCGAATTTTGACAGAACATTGACAGAAAACTTTAGGAACTGACACCTAGATTCACCTAGCTCTAAGACGTTCCAGAGCGATCCTTGTGGTTTTATTAAATAAATACCTTGACTTTGACTTTAGGATTACTGTCAAGATTCGAAAAGTTGGAATCGAGTGTTGATAGTGGCCACTCTGATCCATGAATCTTCTGCATGTCATGTTGTTGTGATGTCATGTAGGTTTGTTGTCTTTATTTCAGGTTTGTGCTTGCCTATGCTCATGTCATACCTAGTTATACGAGGTGTTCCAATACTTATATTTTAAACTTCAGGGGGTTAAAGTACCCATCAATATGAATAACTTTTTCTAACAGTGAACCCGAAAAAAAACAGCTGTTTCATACATTTGAGCCAGGGAGGTATTGAACTTTTGAATGAAACAGCTGGTTTTTTTTCGCCTTCACAGTGTCGGTTCCTTAGAAAAAGTAATTCATATTGATGGGTACTTTAGCCCTCTGAAGTACAAGTATTGGAACACCTTGTATAAGTAAATGTCTGTGTCGAAAATATAATTGGACACTTCACTTCATCAACAAAAGAACTTAATAAGATAGCAATAGCGAGTGCATACGTAATGTAGCTGTCTAGCGTGTTCGTTAGGTGGTAAGTGCAGAATGACCGTCAAATGGAGTGGTCGTTACGTTGCGCAACCACAGGTGGACATGGCCGGAGGCTGTGGTACCTGCTCGCACCACAACACACCTGGCCGTACTACCAGTAGTACAACTCTAAGCTTCGGGGCTTTAGCACTTGTTCGAATGGCCATAAACTTTTTTTTTTACAACTATCTGATGGAACAAGCAAAAGGCTCATCTGATGTCAAGTAGTAACCATCAGCTATAACAAAGCATTGCCTCGTTAGCATAAACAGAACTTTTGCATCGATTTTAAACATTTTTGAACTACTTGATAATGGATCAAGCTTTACGTGAAGTGGTAACCATCACCTATAACATTGCATCGCAAGTCACGCACGATATGAACGTGCCCTACGATGCACTGCTTGTCCATCAACTTGAGGCATACAGATGTTAAGACTTGAAAACGACCTAATCACCTATGTCCAGCCGCGTATTACTTCAGGCTGATGATGATGACCGTTAAAATTTTATAACCATTGATAATATCAAAATTATGCTAATGAAATAAAAACAAAACATTTATGAAAATGTTTCCACGCATTACATGCTTTAACACTCAATTAGTCTAATTTAAAACGACAACATATTTTGTTTGATATATCTGCTGCTTGTGGAACATGGTCAAGGTGTTTTTTTTATTTAGTACTCTACCAATAGGTTGAACAAAGCGAGCTAGAAGTTTTTTAGTCTATGGTTCATTGCCGTGGGACTTTTCAAAGACAGAACATGTTTTCATAAAATAATAATGTTATCTAACTAGCGAAATACAGAGTTCTTTTTGTAAGATCATTAGATATTGCTTCTAACAAACGATTATGAAATAAAAAAAAATTACGCAACTAAGAAAAAATAACAGATTGTTGAAAAGTCCAATAACTAAAACATTTTTTCATTTCGTTGATAAGAAAGTGAAATCACCATAACATTGTGTTTTTTATAAACTTTACTGCTTATTGCTTGTTAGAAATAATAGTAATAGGTTTATTTCAAATCTATCATACGCGTATGGAGCACACACTATGGACCTGCAAGGCCAAAAATCAAAGGTTTGCATTATGAGTACCTTCTGTGTCAATGTCGAAATGTAAATCAAATTACCCACGGACGTGTTAAAGATTTGTTTCGTAAACTTTACGATGCGAAGACTATAAAAAATATAAATAGGTACTTACGTATTATGTGTAAGGTCAATAAAATTAGATTGTTAGGGCGTGGTCAACCCTGGAAGCATAAATCTAAGGTTTTTATAGCTTCATCATCATAATCAGCCTGCTGAGGGCTTATTACGAGTTTAGTGCCGATCGAGTGCCGATCGTCGATCGTTACGATACACCGAATTTTCTATGAAAAAAAAAACAGGTTCTCAAAGAATACGCTAGATGCCGTTGATTTATTTTCATAGAAAATTCGGTGTATCGTAACGATCGACGATCGGCACTAAACTCGTAATAAGCCCTCAGAGTACAATACTGAACTGCTCTATATTCAGTAAGTATATTTATTTATTGCCTTATTATAACTGTACACAACTGTAGGTATTTGTTTTTAGGTTTTGGTAGGTATTTGGGGGGTTGGCGTAGTCCCTATGCGTGACTGCGGACCGCAGTGTCAATATTTATGAGATCCACGGGATTTGTTGGAGAGGATTCTATGCCGATTATTTAGTACTAGTGGCTTCCCGCGGCTTCGCACGCGTTGAAGTGGTGAGCCGTAATTTAGCCACAAACATCCAAACATCGTAACTTTCGCATTGATTTGTATATTATTAGGGTAGGATACCGACGCAGGTATATACCTATAGATACCTATAGGCGTACATTACCTATATTAGGTAGGTAGGTAGGTATAGGTACCGAGTTTAGCACAAACATGACAAATACAACAAAGACATTCTTATACGGAGCAAATGTACTTATTTGTTCCAAACAGCTTCACGACTTTGATCCCCAGGCACGGTAGATACCCTAAGATCTCTTCATCGTACCAACTCAAGATTCCCGTTTTAGAATGTTCCTTACAAACATTGACGCCTTGTTGTATCCTTTTTACTTGAGCGCAACGAAGGAGGGTAACGTTTTAGGGGTTGTTTTCGAAAATCAAACTGTCTTTTTGTTATTTATCCACAGAACACATTTTCTTTAAGTTTTAAGTTAATTACACTACGCTTTAAAAATCTCCCATACAAACCTTGAAACTTTGTCAGTCTTTTGCACCCTTTGCAGGGGTGGTTTTAAAATATTGAAAACGTGATTTTAAATTATTTTACTTCAAGTTTTAAATCAATCGCACCACGCGTTAAAAAACTCCCATACAAACATTGACATCCCTTTGCACACTTATTAAGGGTAGTTTTAAAAAACTAAAAATGCCTTTCCTGTTTTTTAGCTTTGGAGTACATGTACACTAAGTTTCAAGTTTGTAGGTTCAAGGAATACTATTTTTCATGCAAACGTTTTCAACCCTTTTACACCCTTAGGGGTTGAATTTCCAAAAACCTCTTCTTAGTACACCTCTACGCCATAAGACCTATATACTCTTCAAATTTCAAGTCCCTAGGACCAGCGGTCAAAAACCTCCCATACAAACTTTTACATCCCTTTGCACACTTATTAAAGGTAGTTCTAAAAAACGAAAAATGCCTTTCCTATTTTTTGCCTTGGAGTACATGTACTCCAAGTTTCAAGTTTGTAGGTTCAAGGAATACTATTTTTCATGCAAACGGTTTCAACCCTTTTACACCCTTAGTGGTTGAATTTCCAAAAACCTCTTCTTAGTACATCTCTACGCCATAAGACCTATGTACTCTTCAAATTTCAAGTATCTAGGACCAGCGGTCAAAAAACTCCCATACAAACTTTTACATCCCTTTGCACACTTATCAAGGGTAGTTTTAAAAAACTTCAAATGCCTTTCCTATTTTTTTGCCTTGAAATATAAATACTCCAAGTTTCAAGTTTGTAGGTTCAAGGAATACTATTTCTCATACAAACGTTTTCATCCCTTTTTACACCCTTAGGGGTTGAATTTCCAAAAATACCTTCATAGTACACCTCTACGCCATAAGACCTATGTACTTTTCAAGTTTTAAGTCTCTAGGACCAGCGGCAAAAAAACTCCCATACATACTTTTACATCCCTTAGCACACTTATTAAGGGTATTTTTAAAAAACTAAAAATGTATTTCCTACTCTTTTGTCTTGAAGTATATGTACTCCAAGTTTCAAGTTTGTAGGTTCAAGGAATACAATTTTTCATACAAACGTTTTCATCCCTTTTTACACCCTTAGGGGTTGAATTTCCAAAAATCCCTTCTTATTACACCTCTACGCCATAAGACCTATGTACTCTTCAAATTTCAAGTCTCTAGGACCAGCGGTCAAAAAACTCCCAGACATACTTTTACATCCCTTAGCACACTTATTAAGGGTAGTTTTAAAAAACTAAAAATGTATTTCCTACTTTTTTGTCTTGAAGTATATGTACTCCAAGTTTCAAGTTTGTAGGTTCAAGGAATACTATTTCTCATACAAACGTTTTCATCCCTTTTTACACCCTTAGGGGTTGAATTACCAAAAATACCTTCATAGTACACCTCTACGCCATAAGACCTATGTACTTTTCAAGTTTTAAGTCTCTAGGACCAGCGGCAAAAAAACTCCCATACATACTTTTACATCCCTTAGCACACTTATTAAGGGTAGTTTTAAAAAACTAAAAATGTATTTCCTACTCTTTTGTCTTGAAGTATATGTACTCCAAGTTTCAAGTTTGTAGGTTCAAGGAATACAATTTTTCATACAAAGGTTTTCATCCCTTTTTACACCCTTAGGGGTTGAATTTCCAAAAATCCCTTCTTATTACACCTCTACGCCATAAGACCTATGTACTCTTCAAATTTCAAGTCTCTAGGACCAGCGGTCAAAAAACTCCCAGACATACTTTTACATCCCTTAGCACACTTATTAAGGGTAGTTTTAAAAAACTAAAAATGTATTTCTACTTTTTTGTCTTGAAGTATATGTACTCCAAGTTTCAAGTTTGTAGGTTCAAGGAATACAATTTTTCATACAAACGTTTTCATCCCTTTTTACACCCTTAGGGGTTTAATTTCCAAAAATCCCTTCTTAGGACACCTCTACGCCATAAGACCTATGTACTCTTCAAATTTCAAGTCTCTAGGACCAGCGGTCAAAAAACTCCCATACATACTTTTACATCCCTTAGCACACTTATTAAGGGTAGTTTTAAAAAACTAAAAATGTATTTGCTATTTTTTTGTCTTGAAGTATATGTATTCCAAGTTTCAAGTTTGTAGGTTCAAGGAATACAATTTTTCATACAAACGTTTTCATCCCTTTTTACACCCTTAGGGGTTGAATTTCCAAAAATCCCTGCTTAGTACACCTCTACGCCATAAGACCTATGTACTCCTCAAATTTCAAGTCTCTAGGACCAGCGGTTTAGGCTGTGCGTTGTCTATATGTCAGTCAGTCAGTCAGTCAGTCAGTCAGTCAGTCAGTCAGGACTTTGATTCTTATAGTATTAGAGATAGCTAGCATGATGATAATAAGCTTACAGCATCCCATTTGATGATATAGTATCCCATTTTTATGCTATAAAATCCTAAGTTATATTTGTATCCTCACTGATACACCAAGCCGGTATTCTGTACACATCCCGTGTCTCTTGGTTTTCCCGCGTTACACTGTCGCCGTCCTGCCAAGTCGTACGGCTGACATTGGCAGGTCAGGAGCTTGACAATGTTTCATACATTTTAGCCAGGTAGGTATTGAACTTTTGCATGAAATAGCTGTTTTTTTTCGCGTTTACAGTGTTGGTTCCTTAGAAAAAGTTATTCATATGGATGGGTACTTTAGCCCCCTAAAGTTTTAAACCCAATTATTGGAACACCTTGTATATTGTATACCTAATATCAAACGGTTAGGAAACTGTCAGTGTTAAGCTCCTGACCTGCCAATGTCAGCTAGATATAGTAGGTATAATAGACGATACAAAACAAACACTACAATGGCTATGTTAACATTAAAGCTAGGTCATTATGTATCCGTAAAATTATTGAAATAGAGTAGAAGCTTAGACTGAAATATGTAAAGACAGGTACCTACCTATACAAGGTGTTCCATAAGTTGTGTATATAAACTTCAGGGGGCTAATGTACCCATCAATATGAACAACTTTTTCTAAGGAACCAACACTGTGAACGCGAAAAAAAAAACAGCTGTTTCATACAAAAGTTCAATACCTACCAGGCTAAAATGTATGAAACAGCTGTTTTTTTTTTCGCGTTCACAGTGTTGGTTCCTTAGAAAAAGTTGTTCATATTGATGGGTACTTTAGCCCCCTGAAGTTTATATACACAACTTATGGAACACGTTGTATATACTTTCGTTAATACTAGCGATTACTACTAGTGATTAATACTAGCGTGAATTTACGACAGGATATAGCAATTCTATCTCGACATCAAGCTGGTTGATATTGAAACAGAGAATTAACATAAAGATTCAAATCGAAGGTGTGTCCTGCCGAATCACTGGCCATGTTTAAGTGTTTATTAATATCCATTCATTGAGCAATGCATCGGTCAGTTGGGCAATAGAGGATTATTATAAGGTCAAGTGAACTGGAATGTGGGAGAGTTTGATTAACTCAAACGGTCTCTTACTAGAAAACTCTTGAATAACACTATTGTAATCACAATTATGTAAATGTTTCTATGTACAATAAAGAATTTAAGGTCTTTATTAATTTTCCCCGCCGTTTAAAAGTGGCTCTGTAAAATATACCTGTCACTGTCACTTTCAAATCAAAGAAAAGAGATAGCAACAGACTTATCAGTCAAGCTTATAATGAGCTAATTGTTTTGACATTCGGCATGGGAACTACGTATACTTTGATTACATAATTCAATTTATTTTATTTCATATTTGTATTTATTCTGGTGAGTATCTGGGTCAACGCATGAGCATTGTCATTCAGTGTGGCAATGCAGCCGGTGTCTCAAGCGAAACTTTCGATGAGCACTGATTTGGATCAGTTGAGCTATCTCTAGATCTTTTGCAATAGTCTGCAGATAGTCCAACTGTAACCAATTACTTATACATAATGTACCTACCTATTTATTTCATGAAAATAAGAGCAATAGTTTGCCGTAGTGATCACGCTTGACAGGCGGATTGCTGAAGAAACTAGTGTCACGACACGACAAGAATAATAAGAAGTATTGGTGCTACGCAGTCAGAAGATGCTGCTGCCCGTTCCATGCTGCAGTCCCTTACAACATCCAAGGGTCATGGAGAGGTCCTATAATATTCTGAAACAGTTGGAGGACATCTACGGGCTACTATGGATATCAGTTGAGGACCTACTGATATAGTTCCAATTTCGTTGGGAGACCTCGATAAACCAAACTGGGGCACCAGATAAAAGGTTGCACAGCACTCATTAAAACTGATTAGTTATCATTATAAGAAGTAGGTTAATGTAGGTGAATGCTTAAACTTTATCATATCTTACATATATACCTACCCACACTAGATAGAACGATGCATTTTAGTGATATATAGATACTACTTGCTAATAATAATCGAGCAGGACTCTTGATAGTTATATGTCAGACCTGTAGATGGAACCATGGTCGCATAAGTACCGTAGTAGCATGTCCCTGAGTTATTCGTCGAGTGTGATTAGAATCCGATGGCGCAGTTGGTTAGCGCGGCCCCGTATCAAGGCGAAGGTCGTGGGTTCAAATCCCACTCGGGTCACTTTTGGGACTATATTAAATCTTTGTGGTAAGCTAATACCTAGAACAAGCAGATGGCCTACCTGTCTTCGCCTATAACAAAGCATTGCCTAGCAAGGCCCGCCTGATAGTAACGTGCCCTACAATGCACTGCTCTGTGTCCTTCATCAATATTTTTTTTTATACAACTAGCTGATGGATCAAGCAGATGGCCCATCTGATTTTAAGTAGTATAACCATCACCTATAACAAAGCATCGCCTCGTAAGTCACGTACGATAGGAACGTGCTCGCGATGCACTGCCCTGCGTCCATCAACTTGAGCATACAGATGTTAAGCCTCATGTACCTACCTGTAATTACACCGACAACCACTCTTCAAACCGAAACACAGCGTTGCTGCTTGGCGACAGAAAAAGGCGTGGTGGTAGTACTTCCCCGGAAGAGCCCTTCACAAAGAGCTCTTCTACTCTACTACATGAGGCCTTATATGCCTGTGACCGAAATATAGCAACGCTGCTCGACGGCAGAAATAGGCAAGGTGGTAGTACTCCGGACGAGCCCTTCACTAAGAGCTCTAGTACTCTTATTTAATTTTATGCGTTACCGGACAATTGATTGCTCTGAGGTAACATGTCGTGTTTATTTATCACGCTTGGCATGTGCCTGTTTTTGTAACAGAACTGCTAATAAGTACTCTCTTGTGATAATTATGGAGAAGCGGTGATTATGGTGGGCTTTTTATATTGCCGTATTATAAGTTTAGTAAGCTATGATTAGCTTGTGTTTTCACTCTCACTTTGCATGCGGCTTAAACTATTGCGATTAATCAATTTATAAAGATCATTAATTATATCGACGTCAGTAGATATATTTGTCACTTTTAAATCTATGGGTAGGTTTAAGTTTTATAGGTATTGTAAACATAAAATATTATAAGTATGTATTTATAAAAAAAAAGTATTATAATATTAGCTAACTGGTTCCCATAGATAATGCTGTGTGGAATGCCCAATATTTATATTTTAATATTTATGAACTGGCTTACCAACATACTAAACCATGCCGTCACTCTACCATAAAAAAAAACATTGGACCTCTTCTCCACTACATACGATTGAATAATGATAAGTAACATTATAACGAATCTATAAAGGGTTTCGGCACACTATGATAGCAAGGAACAATTCAATTTATTGAAGGTTTATGGAAAATACTACGAATGAGATAAAAATATAGTACTGTCTAGAATGCTAGCTAACACTTAGCCATGAAAACGTAACAAACACTTTCGCAGTTTTATTGGTTTAAAAGGTGCATAATTCGAAATATTAGTGCTACATACCTAATCGTAACTTTGGTGAGGTGCGCGACAAACCGGAACCAATAACATGAATCGTGTTCGAATCAGCATTAGGTCACAAAACCATCGATACGATTAAAACGGGCATCCCTACCGAGTCCCGTTAGCGAGAATCTCATTCGCTGTAACGGGTCCCCGGCGATTGGCTTGCGCCGGCGCCGCCCGCAGTGGACACGCTGATAGAGTAAACAAAACTTTCAGGGTCACATTTGCAATGGTAATTCTGTGCATTTGGCGATGCAGATAATATTAGTCTATATTGGAAGTAGGTGTGTAAGTTTGCAGTATATTTAAGCATCGTATTCAACCCTGAAATCAATACTTTAGAGTTCAAAAACTAAAGTGAAAAAAAAACAAACAAGGCGAGCTTATTAAAACCGTTTAAAAAAACCTTATGATATTATTGAATAAACTTTCGGATTCTTTGACCTAATCTAATTCTTATTCATTTACCTTCTATCTTGATGCTCTTCAAACCTATAAAACGATATAATTTCGTTGAAAATAATCGCGATGACTAAATTAAGATTATTTCATCCACCTTCCAAGAAAACGTGATTTTCTATGACTCAAGAACAAATTGTAAAGTGGAAATATTACAAAATAGTAATTTAATAATATTTAACAAAATGTATTGACAACATTGGATGCCGCTATGTTTTACGCTTTTTATAAAGAAAATCACAAATAACTGCTCTTACTAATTGAAGTATTTACAACTTTTCCAAGAACTACAACTTCAGAAATGCCTCAAGGGATGTGATATTTCCTCAAACTTCCATAACTTCTGACACGTCGTCGGGAAGATCAAAATAACGGCTGCCGTTACCCATTATAATGACGTAGGTACGTAAGTATATGAACATAAAATAAAAAATTAAGAAGAAGCGAATTAGAAGTTATAAACATAAATACAATTTTCTATTCAAATTCGGACACAAAGTGTTGGTTAAAATAATTTTAGCCTATGAACGTCTGCGGAAAATCAGAGGAACAACGAGCATTTTGGCGACCATTTAAAAAAAATTAAAGACTTCCTAAAACTGTAACACTATTTATGAAGATTACTTATGAGCTCCACTGTCGACCCATCACTTAACATCAGGTTAGTTATAAAAATAAAATCTATATCATAAAAATAAAAATGTGCAATGTGCAAACTGTACCATGGGAGAAAATTCCACAACCGGAAATTTATCTGAAACCGAACGGTGAGCGACCAACCTCGTTCCAAGGTATGAGGACTATTATTTAGTGATTACCTACCTACGCTATTCTTGATAATATAACGTTGACAGCTTCTTAAGAAATTAGGGCTTTATGACCACGTGAAGAATTCGCAAGAGCTTCGTCAAAACGGCCGGTTTACACAAAACCTGTTGAGGAATGCGCGACCGACAATGACGTGTAACGAAGACGAAGCGGACTGTCGAGTAGAACGAAATAAGCCGTCGAATCATTTGTACAAACAACACGACAGAATTAAAATAAAAAAAAATATGGCCTCATAAAAATGCTACAATTAATTAATTACCTATGCATTTTTGTAATCTTTTACCAATCAAATAAATAAAAATAAATAAATAAAAGTGGTTTATTTCAGGCAGGCAACCCCATATTACAAGATGTGTAAAATTCACAAATATTTTCACAAATTTAATAGTATGTGTTACCTTCTGTTATTTTACTGTATACCTAGTCATTAATAACTAGTTAAAAGTGCATCAAATCGCTCCCAATTTAGGTAAAAGGAACACACAGTTATTTATAGGCAATAATTTACAGTTGAACCATTTTGCAAGCAATTATTTCGAATTGCCAGTTTATGGTTATTTTAATTATTGTGAACGAAAATAATTGTAAAATTTAAGACTCTAAATGGGCAGTTAAGTACTTTCTGGAGGATCTCGTCATGATTTATGGTCCATTAACTTTATTGAGATGCAATTTTTTTTTTTTTTACGTTTAGTAATACATAAAATAACAAGAACATTATTATTTTCGCCAACTATGCGTCACAATTGATTCGCAGTATCGATTTCAACTTAGGTATTTTATAAGACGCAATAAGTAGTAGGTATCTGTTTTAAATTATGGGTGTTATGAGCAGGCACAGAATTACCGCGAAATTAATATATTCTTATTTACAGAGATATGACGTCATATCAATAAATATTGCTTCCCAAAAATATCGGTATACTTCACTATGGTATAAAAATATACCAAAAGTACCAAAAATATAAAGGTACTGAAAAATATGGGTATAATAATAATATTCCTGAATCTTTCATACCCGGTGCCATAAGTACATAAGTACCTCAAGCGATTGGCCATTTTAACAGGAACCCTCATTGCCCTTAGGGTACAATATAATGATGTAGGCAAGATCTTCCATTTTTGAAATTTGAATTTGATTTGATTTGAATGTTCCAAAATCAAAACACCTACGTTTTTCATCACCGAATCCAATACTAGGAAGGAATTTAAACCAGTTTAGGAAATGAATTCAACGTGCTGCCGAAATGGCGTGGATGGTGTAACGCGACCGCGACTATGCCGGCCTTGCGAACCTGATTCTGTTTAGGTTCATGCTATCTGAACATGATTTTGCACGATGTAAACACGGAATAGACTTGTGGCTAGTGAAGTGGCCATAGCGATATGAAGTGTTCGTTCTTTTCAGCCCCCGACGTAAACACAAATGGTTGTTATATTTGCATCATCTGTGGCATCGTATCTCCCGAACGAGAAAAAGACACCGCGTCAAAGTCAGTGGCGTAGCTATCGTAGGGCCAGGTGGTGCAGTGCACCAGGGCCCCGAAGCTCAGGGGGCCCTCTAACCTAAGTTTTGAAGACATAGGGTCGGCTAGCTCCCGAAGCTAGAAAACCTTGAGCCTGCTCACAATTTTTTTAAATAATTTATATTAAGGCCAATATAAGTTCAAGCTATGTGGAAAGAGAGAGTGAGGGCCCGATTCTTTCTCTATGCACCGAGGCCCTTGTCCACCTAGCTACGCCACTGGTCAAGGTTCCAATAAATAAAATAAAAATAGGGTAACCGAAGATGAATATCCCTGACAATTTTCTTATTTATTTTATGAATATTTTTGCTTCTATTTATGATTATTTAAGTATGTGTTGGAATTTAGAAAACATTAAAACGAACGAGTGTTTATTTAGCAATTAAGAGAACAAGACGTATCGTACTTGTATTTATACAATACTTAGTGCCTACAGTCAGCGACAAAATGCTTTTATTTTCATGATTAAACTACTACCTGCCATAACTATATTCCCTGTACTAGTAGTAGGTACCTATGTAATTGTAGAATAAGCTTATAAATTAAATTAGCAGGTACCTGACTACTTACCTACTACAGGCCACTCATGAAATGTTGAAATTAAAATATCGAATTAAAAAGTTATATAAAATATTATGTTCCTGTTAATTAATTAAGTATAAAAAAGAAAGTAACTGAAATTTAATTAATTGTATTTGGAAAACAAACAGAACGACTTACAAAAGAATATAGACTATATCACTATTAAGTAATAGGTAAATACACGTGAAAAATCGATGAACTAAACAAAAATATACATCACAACGTTGGGCGACAATTTTTTTTATATTTTATGTATTATTTTGCGCTGTAATTTTATAGCTTTAACAGTTTTGATTTCTCTGTCCTCATGCGTTTTATCATCGACAGTACTATGTGTTAGAACTAAAGATTGGCATGGGAATTAAAATTCCACACGGCCCATACACGAAGGTCGAATACGTGAACCAGCACAAGTCAAGGCCTAATGCGTCTGCGGACCTCTTTACACAAAAACACCTTTTATTAAAAAGAAATCGAGTGAGGACGTTGAATACAGAGTGTGTTACTGATTGATGAATGAGGAACATTCTTCATAAAATGTTTCCTAATCGATTACTAGATGGCGTTTGATCCGGCACAGATAACATAATTATATGCATTTCCTGTTTGAATCCCTGACCAATCCTACCACTAGCTACCGCCATCCGGGATCCTTTTTGTACGTTAGTGTTGTTCATTTAATCTACCGTTCTTCTGATATATCTTATAATTGTCTATGGGAAATATTTTTTGTAATGGAACTATGCGGTTTTTTTGTGACATAGAAAGTTCATGAATATGTAGTAAAATAACGTACAGTTTTAGTGCCAAGCCTAGAAAATATAGAGATTGAAAAAAGCAACTTAATTATGCCTTAAATACTGAACCACAATGACACGGATGTAGATAATAAAACCGAATGAAATAAATTTAGCAGTTCCAAAGATAAATAAGAATGATGTAAAACTTATTTAAAGACCTTACAGGGAACCACAATGATCTCACTGGCAATTAGGTAAGTGACAAGTTCTTGGTCTTTACTTTTTAAACCACCGAAAACAAAAACAAAAAATAACAAAAACAGAGGTTCTCAATTGGACGCGCATATTTCGTTGAATGTAAAATTGAATAAAACGTGAACAATATACAAAGTTTCGTATTGACATTGTTTTATTGCTCGGAAACGATCTTTGCAATTGAGTTGTCCCTCCGTGTATGCCACGGTGTAACTCAAAACGTCATTCCAAAATTCGTATTGGTATCGTTTTGCAGAGTAGAGTTTGGTACCAACCTTATGCAAAGAAAAATAATGACCAGAATCTAGATTAAAACCGTAAGCTAAAAACAAGTAATAAACATGGTAGGATTTGTCAACACGCTCAGTTTCTGCAAATCCTGGAGCACTGTTCAAACCAACGGGAATTCAAACAAATTCGTAAATCTTACCTTCGTAGTTATTGTCGTCGTCGTCGTGGTTGTTTGAAGGGCTGATCTGCCGGCACAAGTCCTCGTACTCCGCCCAGTAGGCGGCCAGCGCCAAGGGGTCCGGCGCGCGGGGGTGTGGCATTGCCATGCGGACTTCGGGGGACTCCTATAGACAAAAACCATCTTGTTAGAAAAATTACAAGCTAGAATAGAAAGTTTTCATTGGCAGCCTGAAGAAGTCTACTATTGGACGTAATAAAGCTTTTGAGTACCAAGAGAGAGAATCTGAGGGAATGGCTACCACGCCTGGTGAGTACAATCGTGAGCCTATCTAATGATTTAGTTCATATCATACCTTGCGATATTGTTATTTAGTCACGATGCCTATGTCGTGAGAAACGTGACTTACAAAACCCATGCAAATTAAACAAACAAACAAGTGTTACGAGCAAATTAATATCTGTTTCAGATTCGTACGATGATTAATTGTAACATAATGGGCATTCGCAGCTAGGACGGCCCGAACAATGAAATTGAAGCAATGAGACTGCGTTTGCGAAATAATTCTAAATGTATTGCATACATTCAAAGTCCTTTTAAAGAGGGACAATGCTGTTCACATTGCGAAACGTGTTGTGCTTGGATTGAAATACAAATATTTGTGGGTCACTAAGAGCAGCACTTAATTATTTTGATATTTATTTACGTTGTTTAAGCTCATATACAAGGTGTAAAGTCATGTACGACATTAAATTGAAACACGTACTCCTAATTGCATTTTTAGATTTTAGGAGTTGGTTTTATCAAAAAAGCCTGAATATTTATCGAGATATCGATACTTTTCCAATAAATAATTTCTATGCAACCTGTATCTCTAATCGCCGGTGATGAGGTCAAATTTCCGGGGTCATGAAGTCATGTGACTCATCAATCAAACGAAAAAAAGGACAAAGATATCATATTTATACGCGTTAGACCGCATAAGAAACCTATTTGTGCGCTCACATTGTAAAATTTCGCTGTGCGACAAGGACAGATATCATTCCGCTTACGTGTGTGATAGAGACAGATAGCGCGCCCCACTATGTGCCACGCTGCCGCCCGGTGGCCAGTGAAAGACATTATTATTTAGTAAACAATCGCCTTGGTAGCGACCTTGACATATCTAATTTTGAAAATTGTAAATTCGTGTTATTACTCGTGACTAGTGTCTAGATTTGATACCGCGAAATAGACTTTTTGTGTGAGTGTGTGTGTCTTGTTAATGTCATCAAAATGCAGAACTTGTATTATGAAGGGAAAGATAATTGTGAAACTAGGCATACAAAACAAACTCTAGAACAGTTGAAGGAGCTCTTCAGTGCATTCATTTGTATGTGCAACATGCAACAACGTGAGCATATTGGAAACGTACGGATTTGAGGCACCTAACTAGTTTTATTTTTCCTACATGCTAACGTTGCTCTACTATATCGGCGAATCAAAGACGCCGCCGCCGGCCGCGCGCCCGCGCTGAAAGGGCGTTCACCTTTAGGTACGGGCGCGCGGCACAGTTTAGGTTTAGTCGTAGTAGGTATGTATGTGCGGTTTCTGCGCGCGGGGCGCGGCATTGAATGAACGTACGTTGCTTTGTTTGTGTGTTTATACAGAATGTTCAATAATTTTATGCTTATTCTGATATTTAGTTTGTTTGAAAATAAAAAAATCTCAATTATGAATGAATGTTAATACAACCTTTTTTAAATCAATACTAGATAGTAGTACTACACGTGTATTAATTTAATGTCGTACAGTCGTTTACACGTTGTATAGACAACCAGTTTAGATTGCGGTCAAACGTTTACCTATAACTTATACCAATGAAAAGGCTTGTAATAATGAAAGGTTGTCTGTGAATCAGCTATTTTTTTCAGCGAAACACAAACAATAAACGACAAGGAAATAAAAAATACAAATTAAAAATTTACTAATCCGACGTAGACGGATAATGACGAACAGACGACATAATGACCGATCAAAGTAAAAAATAAACAATAAAACAATTCAATAATTAAATTTTATAATACAACGGTCAAACTCATCACGATTTGATCCACAACAATTACGCATGTTATCTTCAATGGCTACGTAAGCTCTGATTAGAGATAAGCGTTCAGTAATACCGCATGCCAGCACCGGTATCTAGGTAATACCGGTATTACCCGGATAGAAATACCATTCCTGAATCCCTGAGCAATGCTAGAGATGACAGAGATTTAAATAGCAGTCTGTCAATTAAAACGGCACATCCAGACTCCAAACAAACTAATGGTGCTAGATCTCGACACTTTAGCTAAACTATAACAATTTTTTCTAGTCACTAGTTCTTTCGAAACTGTGTGGTGAATGGACTTGAAGTGGGCCTCAAAGAGGCTCCTTTCGAGATCTTGACACATTTTTTAGAACTTTTTACAATATAATCTATAGATATAATTATAAATCTTGAGTTGGAACTTCTTGGTACCAAAAGATCTGAGGGGTGCCGTACCGTGCCTGGGGATAAAAGTCATGAAGCTGTTTCTGCTTTCTATTTCTATACAATGTAGGTAATTGTGGACCACGCATTGGCACTGTCAGAATGAAACTAAAATGCTTATAAAAGATTCAATTTGGTTAGTGAACAGTGTACCTACGTCAAAAGTTTAAAAAATCATCCAAAAATGGTTTTGCAATCTATGATGGCAAAGGAAGTTTTTGAATGTTTATGGAAAAACTAATTATCTTCAATAGATAAAAACATCCTGAATGCAAGCTATCTTTGTGCCAAACTTTATCTTTATGAGTTTAGTAGTTTATCTGTGGAAAATGTTAACAACCGACAGGCCCACTTTAGCAAAGAGATATAGATTCTGTGCTATTCATCCTTCCTCATGTGAGAAACAATTTGGAGTACTCTCCATGCCTCCACCAGCTTCGTCCATCAGCTTGAGGGATTTTAAAGAAGGTAACCTGACAACTCAGTAAGTTACGTATAAGTACTCGTAAGTCGACATCGACACAAACCTTACTAGGTTTCACGATGTTGTAAAATTAATACTGTAATTATTGATTTTGTTAAATAAATAAAATAAAAAAAAGTGGTTTGTAGCTATTAGCATTTAAAATTAATCTTATCTAAACTAATCAAATAGTAACGTATGGTGTCAATATGAAGAGTTATTTTAAAGTTTTACATAATTCTTGTCCGTTTGTAAAAGCTTTAAAACTGACCTAGTATCGGGATAGTTAAAGACACGTCCTTCCACTATATACAATACTAGCGCAGAATACCTAATATTAATTACTACATATTATGTTTTGGAAAAGACTATAAATAATCTACAATAGATGCAAAGATCTTATATAATTTTTTAAAGATATAATGCTGGTTGGATCTTTAGAGGTACTATCCTGTCTATGTATCTTATATCCAGTCTGATAGAGACAGGCACTTATATTCAAATTAGTTCAAAATATATTAAAAAAGATATAGGTAATAGGGCTCACATCATTGAGAGTTTGAGACCTACGGCGTCCAAAATAGATTGGTAAGTTTCGTCGAAATGTCGTCGCAAGAAGCCGCAAGTTATTGAAAATAAAAATATTTTCTCTCTCGTTATTGAATATAAAGACAATTTGTGTGAGTTCTGGAGGCTGTACTAGTGTAGTAATAAAAGGCCCCACCCCACCGCGGGCATCAGCACACTATCTATGACGTAGGTCCGCCGAGCCATTAGCAAATACTCACGATAAGCCAAGGTCGACGATTCTGCACAAGCAACTTGATGAATTTATATCCAATAACTTGTTCCTTAGAAGTGTAAGAACCTGAGCGTACAAATCCTGAGGGTATACAAGAAATCTATGTCAACCCAAACGTGACCTTTCATTCAAATGTATTTCAGTAATTTCAAAATGCACCACCCAGTGCATATTTCAGGGGCTATTTCAAATCATTCGGAAACGTTTCCGATCGGACACGTCAGTTTCTGTCTTTTTTCTTTATTAGCAAACAAGACATGAGCAAGAGAGACAAATTCTAAAGTATCAGATCGAAATCGTTTCCAAATGCTTTATTCTGCTTTATTAGCCCTGCAGGTTCAAGTTTTAGGTTAATTGCAACGTAACTGTAATTTTTTACCGCTCAACATCTCATGAATGAACAAGTAAAAGTGAAGGTACTTTGTGCAACGAAGTTTTGACCATAAACAAGTAAACATCACTTTTCCCATCGACATAACCACGAAAGCTGAACACATGTTCGAGACAAAAAGGCTTGCCGATACAAACTACCGTTACGTAATCCACTGCGCACTTCATCGCGGGCCATTCATTAATTTAATAAACCAGTCGCTGTCCCGCCTATCGAGGTTCGAACCTGCTATTTTGAAATATAGCTACTTAAAAACTGTGATCTTAAATACTTTGATAGGACACATGATTATTATAACAAAAAAATTTAATGTCCAATCAACTTCGGTATCAATAATAAAAATGAAAACTTGGGTTTTTGCAAACTTTTGTGAGGTGTCAAACATTTTTAGAAAGTTAGGGGTATTAGGTTATTAGATCAATGAAAGACATAAGTTTAATATAAACGAATAATATTTAATAGAGTTCCTTCAGGAAGGTGTGTGCTCTATTGAACTACGCGCTACAGACTGTTCAACAATAAGGAGCTAGAGGGACTATCCATGAGGTCATGTGTATATGTTTTATGAAAAGACAAAGAGCTGCTTATTCAAGTAGTATATACATTTTTGTTATTCCAACACGCCCCCTCAAAAATGAATCCTCTTTCTCAAAAATTCAAAATTATTTACAAAAATAATAACACACCTCCCTGTATCTGGGGTACAAATAGCATGGTCCACCATTCAGTGCAAAGGATTAGGGAAACCCAGGAAAACCTAATCAGACCAATTCATACTTATCTTTAAGTTTATGTCTTAAAGTTATTCAATCGACCTTATTTATTAAATATTTACAATATTTATTTCTTTTACTTTTACATAGTAAATCACATCAATCCCAGCTTTTCCCGCATCTGGGTAAAACGCACAGACGGTAATGATTTTGTTAGAATATCAGCCAACTGATTACTTGTGGACACATAAATCAATTTAATACAATTTTTCTCCACCTGTTCCCTAGAGAAATGATATTTTATATCAATATGTTTCGATCTTTTGTGACTCGTGGGATTATTTGCAATGCTTATACACCCATTATTATCCTCATAAATAGGAATAGCACTGGGTATCTCGATGTTCATGCTGTTCAATAATGATTTTAACCATAAAGCCTCTCTAACTGCTTCAAACAAAGCCATGTACTTAGCTTCTGTAGAAGAAACCGCCACAGTTAGTTGCCTCTTTGTATTCCAGCATATTGTGCTTTGTTTAAATAGTTTAAACAAATAACCTGTAGTACTTTTCCTGTCTACTTCGTCACCACCCCAGTCAGAATCAACAAAGCCACTTAATATGTCAACATTGTTACAGTTACTTCTTTCATAAGTTAACTTTAAATCAATTGACCCTTTCAGGTAACGTAACACCCTTTTTAAATATGACCAAAGTGTATGACTGCCTTTGTTAGCAAACCTACTAAGGATGTTTACACTAAAGCTCAAATCTGGACGTGTGCATACCATCAAGTACATTAGGCATCCAATGAGATTTTTACAAGGGGCCTTTGTTGTATCACTATTGTTCAATGCGACAAAGTCAACTTTATTTTCTAAAGGCGTTTTCATAGTTTTACAATCTTTCGTTTCCCACTGTTCTGAGACTGTTTTAATCCATATAACGCTCTATTTAATTTGCATACTAAGTTACTTTTATTTGGAATTCCTTTAGGAGATTTCATGTATATCTCTTCCTTTAATATTCCATTCAAAAATGCAGTTTTAACATCCATCACTAGCAAATTATATTGATTTGCAAAAGCTAATATGAATCTGAAACTTGTGATTCTTGCAACAGGTGCAAACGTTTCATTATAATCAATCATATATTCCTGGCTAAAACCGCGAGCAACTAAACGCGCTTTATACTTTATGGGTTTTCCAAACTCATCATATTTTTTACAGTAAACACCCATTTACAATCAATAATATTTTTGTATACAAGTGTCCAGGTTTCATTTTCAGTAAGGATTTAATTTCCTCATTTATATCATTTATCCAGTTCACCTTATCATCTCTGGATTCAATTTCGTCATACGATGCAGGTATTGTGCATACCAAAGATTTAGCATACAATAAATAATTCATCAAAGTATCATCAGTTTCATCATAAGATACAGTAGGTTTTAATACGATCACTCCTACGGTTATTCTCAGTGAGTTAATTTCGAGTCGAAGTCAATTTACCTTCAAATGTAGAGTTATGTTGCATATCTGTTTCTCTTACAGATTTATTAGGTGGCGAACCTAATGATTCAGGTATATTTTCCGTTTGCTTACATATTTACATTACGGTGTGATTTTCAGAGTCTCCGAAACTTTCGGCCAAAACTCTCTCAGACTTTAACGGTCTGCTTGACAAGAAATTAATCTCATCAAATATCACATTATATGCTTATACAAACTTTTCATTCAGATATATTTTCCGTTTGCTTACATTATTTTCTTTATGGTGTGATTTTTCAGAGTCTCCGAAACATTCGGCCAAAACTCTCTCAGACTTTAACGCTCTGCTTGACAAGAAATTAATCTCATCAAATATCACATCCCATTCTTTTACAAACTTTTATCTATCACATCACCTTATAACCATTCGGTTCATAACCGATCATTATTCCTTTTAATGATTTTTCATCAAACTAGGTTTTTCTATTTTTATTCACATAATAAACAGTTGAACCAAAAACCTTTAAATACATTAGTTGTGGTTTTTTATCGTGCCACAATTCAAATTGGTGTGTTATCTTTTTTCAGTGCTTTTGTGGGGCTGATATTAATCAAATAAGTTGCTGTCAACACAGCCTCCCCCCAGAACGTTTTGTCTAACTTGGCCCCAGAAACCAGTGTACGACTTCGCTCTGTTATTGTTCTTATCATTCTTTCTGCCATACCATTTAAAGCAGAAGTATGCGGCACTGTTAAGTGATAGCTTATAACTTTTCGCACACAAAACTCTTTCATTTCATTTGACAAATATTCACCGCCGTTATCACAATACAGATTGACTATTTTCGAATCGAAACGAGCCTCACACTTTGCCACATAATCTTGAAACATAGCAAAAACATCTGATTTATGGGCAACTAAATAGGTCACACAGTAGTGCGTGTATTCATTGACAAATATCACAAAGTAGTTTTTACCGTCAAGTGTTGAAGGAGTGATGGGACCACACACATTGAATGCACATTGAATAGAGGTCGTTTTATGTTTTTAGCCTTTGTCTTATTAAATGGTAAGCATGCTTGTTTTCCGTTTATAAAAGCTTCACAAATTTTATCATTAGGTTTAACATGATTTATTTACTCAATGTCATAAAACAATTGTTTGTTTTTAATTCGACAAACTTTGATTTACTAATATGACCAAGTCTTTGATACCATAATACATAACTATTGTTTACGACCCTATTCGATAAACAATCAGTATTAAAAGCACAATTTTCAAGCGCATAATGAATGCCAATTAAATTGTTCAAAAACTCACCCGTTGTTACCACCTTACCATCGTTATAGATTTGTACTCAACCATCATTCCAAAAACAACAGTCATTCCAGCTTGTTGCATTTTCTTTACTGAGAGCAAGTTGTAAGGAATTTCAGAGCAGAAAAGAACATCCTGTATTGTTCCCTTCACACCCAAGTCGCTGGTTACTTGAACGTTACCCTTTATCGTTGCACTAATAAATATCCCTTTTATTTTTATTCCCAATCACTGGCTCTACTAATTATATTACAAATGTCTGGGCCCATAACCTATTAGGTTATTAGATCAATGAAAGACATAAGTTTAATATAAACGAATAATATTTAATAGAGTTCCTTCAGGAAGGTGTGTGCTCTATTGAACTACGCGCTACAGACTGTTCAACAATAAGGAGCTAGAGGGACTATCCATGAGGTCATGTGTATATGTTTTATGAAAAGACAAAGAGCTGCTTATTCAAGTAGTATATACATTTTTGTTATTCCAACAAGGGGACACTGGCGCTAATTTTGGATGAAAAAAAAATTGCATGATTTCACTCCCCCAACGGGAAATCAAAATAAAAAATGCACCGAAACGTTTCCACAACATAATTTTCCGATTAATTACAAAGGAACCTTTCCAAGCATTTAAATTACTATGCAAAGAATCTTTAGAACTTTCTACCACTTCATCAAGTTTAAAATAAACACTCAAAGCTAATGGCGTCGCACGCGCACCGGTAGGAGGCAGTGGTTATTTATGAACCTTTGTCCACAGCCCACGACAAACACGAAAACTATGCAAAGCATCCTGCCTGCTTCCGGAGCAATAATAATTTAAATGGGATTACACTTAAGAGTAAAAGGTGATGAATGTTGAAATCGCTAAGTAAACAACTTCCTGATAATAGATCATTTCAAAGTACGTTTGAGATTGTCACATTACACCTTTCAGATTAAAGAAAATAAATATGTGGGTATAATAATGGAAACTTTTTTCAGTTTCAGTTTTCCATTTATAATAAAAATAAATAATGAACAGCATTTAGGTTATGATTATTATAGTCTTCATAATTAAAATATATAAATAAATAAAATATAAATATTGGTGGACATTCCACACAGCACTATCTCGCCCCAAACTAAGCCAAAGCTTGTGATATGGGAACCAGATAGCTGATATACTACTTATATACTTTTTTTTTGTAAATACATACTTATAATATCATATTGTTGGAATAACAAAAATGTATATACTACTTGAATCAGTAGCTCTTTGTCTTTTCATAAAACGTATACACATGACCTCATGGATAGTCCCTCTAGCTCCTAATTGTTAAACAGTCTGTAGCGCGTAGTTCAATAGAGCACACACCTTCCTGAAGGAACTCTATTAAATATTATTCATTTATATTAAACTTATGTCTTTAATTGATCAAATAACCTAATAGGTTATGGGCCCAGACATTTGTACTATAATTAGTAAAGCCAGTGATTGGGAATAAAAATAAAAGGGATATTTATTAGTGCAACGATAAAGGGTAACGTTCAAGTAACCAGCGACTTGGGTGTGAAGGGAACAATACAGGATGTTCTTTTCTGCTCTGAAATTCCTTACAACTTGCTCTCAGTAAAGAAAATGCAACAAGCTGGGATGACTGTTGTTTTTGGGAATGATGGTTGAGTACAAAGCTATAACGATGGTAAGGTGGTAACAACGGGTGAGTTTTTGAACAATTTAATTTGCATTTATTATGTGCTTGAAAATTGTACTTTTAAAACTGATTGTTTATCGAATAGGGTCGTAAACAATAGTTATAAATATGGCATCAAAGACTTGGTCATATTAGTAAATCAAAGTTTGTCAAAATAAAAAACAAACAAATGTTTTATGACATTGAGAAAATAAATCATGTTAAACCTAATGATAAAATTTGTGAAGCTTGTATAAACGGAAAACAAGCATGCTTACCATTTAATAAGACAGGCTAAAAACATAAAACGACCTCTATTCAATGTGCATTCAGATGTGTGTGGTCCCATCACTCCTTCAACACTTGACGGTAAAAACTACTTTGTGATATTTGTCGATGAATACACGCACTACTGTGTGACCTATTTAGTTGCCCATAAATCAGATGTTTTTGCTATGTTTCAAGATTATGTGGCAAAGTGTGAGGCTCGTTTCGATTCGAAAATAGTCAATCTGTATTGTGATAACGGCGGTGAATATTTGTCAAATGAAATGAAAGAGTTTTGTGTGCGAAAAGGTATAAGCTATCACTTAACAGTGCCGCATACTTCTGCTTTAAATGGTATGGCAGAAAGAATGATAAGAACAATAACAGAGCGAAGTCGTACACTGGTTTCTGGGGCCAAGTTAGACAAAACGTTCTGGGGGGAGGCTGTATTGACAGCAACTTATTTGATTAATATCAGCCCCACAAAAGCACTGAAAAAAGATAACACACCATTTGAATTGTGGCACGATAAAAAACCACAACTAATGTATTTAAAGGTTTTTGGTTCAACTGTTTATTATGTGAATAAAAATAGAAAAACCAAGTTTGATGAAAAATCATTAAAAGGAATAATGATCGGTTATGAACCGAATGGTTATAAGGTGTGGGATGTGATAGATGAAAAGTTTGTAAAAGCAAGGGATGTGATATTTGATGAGATTAATTTTTTGTCAAGCAGACCGTTAAAGTCTGAGAGAGTTTTGGCCGAAAGTTTCGGAGACTCTGAAAATCACACCGTAAAGAAAATATGTAAGCAAACGGAAAATATACCTGAATCATTAGGTTCGCCACCTAATAAATCTGTAAGTGAAACAGATATGCAACAAAGCTCTACATTTGAAAGTAAATTGACTTCGACTCGAAATGAACTCACTGAGAATAAACGTAGGAGTGATCGTATTAAAAATTTGCCTACTGTATCTTATTATGAAACTGATGATACTTTGATGAACTATTTATTGTATGCTAAATCTTTGGTATGCACAATACCTGACGAAATTGAATCCAGAGATGATAAGGTTAACTGGATAAATGCTATAAATGAGGAAATTAAATCTCTTACTGAAAATGAAACCTGGACACTTGTACCGCTACCTAAAAACAGAAATATTATTGATTGTAAATGGGTGTTTACTGTAAAAAATGATGAGTTTGGAAAACCCATAAAGTATAAAGCGCGTTTAGTTGCTCGCGGTTTTAGCCAGGAATATATGATTGATTATAATGAAACGTTTGCACCTGTTGCAAGAATCACAAGTTTCAGATTCATATTAGCTTTTGCAATTCAATATAATTTGCTAGTTCACCACATGGATGTTAAAACTGCATTTTTGAATGGAATATTAAAGGAAGAAATTTACATGAAATCTCCTAAAGGAATTCCAAATAAAAGTAACTTAGTATGCAAATTAAATAAAGCGTTATATGGATTAAAACAGTCTGCACGCTGTTGGTTCCAAATGTTTGAACAAGCTTTAATTGAGAAAGGTTTTCGATATTCATCAGCTGATCGATGCATTTACTTTCTGGATACGGGTGACATTCTTAAAAACATTTATGTTATACTTTATGTCGATGATCTAGTTATTTCATTTGCTAATATAAATACCATGAACAGTTTTAAAAATTATTTGATGAACAAGTTCAAAATGGTAGACTGGAAAGAGATAAGTTGTTTCTTGGGAATTAAAGTTAACAGGTATCAAAACAAAGTAACATTAGACCAGAGAATGTACATAAAAACAGTCTTAGAAAAGTTTGAAATGAAAGATTGTAAAACTATGAAAACGCCTTTAGAAAATAAAGTTGACTTTGCCGCATTGAACAATAGTGATACAACAAAGGCCCCTTGTAAAAATCTCATTGGATGCCTAATGTACTTGATGGTATGCACACAACCAGATTTGAGCTTTAGTGTAAACATCCTTAGTAGGTTTGCTAACAAAGGCAGTCATACACTTTGGTCATATTTAAAAAGGGTGTTACGTTACCTGAAAGGGTCAATTGATTTAAAGTTAACTTATGAAAGAAGTAACTGTAACAATGTTGACATATTAAGTGGCTTTGTTGATTCTGACTGGGGAGGTGACGAAGTAGACAGGAAAAGTACTACAGGTTATTTGTTTAAACTATTAAAACAAAGCACAATATGCTGGAATACAAAAAGTCAACTAACTATGGCGGTTTCTTTTACAGAAGCTGAGTACATGGCTTTGTTTGAAGCAGTTAGAGAGGCTTTATGGTTAAAATCATTATTGAACAGCATGAACATCGAGATACCCAGTGCTATTCCTATTTATGAGGATAATAATGGGTGTATAAGCATTGCAAATAATCCTACGAGTCACAAAAGATCGAAACATATTGATATAAAATATGAGAAAGTGGAGAAAAATTGTATTAAAATGATTGATGTGTCCACAGGTAATCAGTTGGCTGATATTCTAACAAAATCATTACCGGCTGTGCGTTTTACCGTGCGAAAAGCTGGGATTGATGTGATTTACTGTGTAAAAGTAAAAGAAATAAATATTGTAAATATTTAATAAATAAGGTCAATTGAATAACTTTAAGATATAAACTTAAAGATAAGAATGAATTGGTCTGATTAGGTTTTCCTGGGTTTCCCTAATCCTTTGCACTGAATGGTGGACCATGCTATTTGTACCCCAGATACAGGGAGGTGTGTTATTATTTTTGTAAATAATTTTAAATTTTTGAGAAAGAGGATTCATTTTTGAGGGGGCGTGTTGGAATAACAAAAATGTATATACTACTTGAATCAGTAGCTCTTTGTCTTTTCATAAAACGTATACACATGACCTCATGGATAGTCCCTCTAGCTCCTAATTGTTAAACAGTCTGTAGCGCGTAGTTCAATAGAGCACACACCTTCCTGAAGGAACTCTATTAAATATTATTCATTTATATTAAACTTATGTCTTTAATTGATCAAATAACCTAATACATATAACACCCAGACAGAGAACAAACATCTATGTTCATCACACAAATGTTTGTTCTCGGTGGGGATCGAACCCACGGCCTACGGCGCAGAAGGCAGAGCTACTACCAACTGAGCTGTGAAGGCTGTCTGTGAATTATTCATACTCGATTTTTTTTAATATTTGAAGTAGGTAACTGCAAGTTTTTGTTGTTTTTTTTTTTGAAATCCTCCTAGAAATCCTATACAAGTGTAGTTTTACAATCATGAGCACACAGCGATTAATTTATGATGTATTTAATTAGTAAACTAGGAAGTGAATCTACGATACATTCCATACCTAGTCATAGATTCGTAGAAGCGTAGTAAATACCGTTCAGTCACGTCTATCAACGGTCAGATATTATCATAATTTGTTATGGAATTCCCTAGATTTTAATAATTTATACGCATCTTTACATACTTGGCATATTCTTTTTAAATATAATAATATTTAGAAAATTAAAATATTTTGTCAATCGTATCGATGACTGACTTATGTTTAAATTAAAAATAACTCTACAATACTTATAAGTATGCGTCAACTTTAAGTCAAGTCAAAAGATATTTTCACTTTGATACAGTTCCACGTGACCAAGCCTGAAGAACAAACATGAAACTTACGGGTTGGTACCTACCGCTTTTGCAAACCGTATGATCCTATTTGCAAAATAATATAATACCTAATGAATCTTCAGTTTGTTATTTTAGATTGGCCTTGCCTAATATAATTATTCTTGGTTATATACCTATTTATTTTTAATTTGTAATTCTACGTGTGTTACGTCTTTATGGCAGAGTTGACGTGTTGTTTTCCGATAACTTTATAAGGCAAGGATGTTTGAATGTTACAAAGGCAATGGAATCTTACAAGCACGTGAATAATCATTATTCAAAAAGCATTTATTCATAGCAGTATTCGTTCCTAGTTTCCATATTAATTGATAATGTTACCTTAGCAGGCAAAGCATACCTCTTTCAGGCGCACTTAAAATCCTTTCACCACATTGTTTCGAAAGAAACTAGTGACACTACAAGAAGGTAAGGTAAGGCATTGCATTGAGACAAAGTCAACTTAAAATCCGTAATCTTCTGTTGTTTCATAATGAAAAAAGCACACTAAAAAATAGACATCACGATAATATAAAAGATTAGAAAATTAACTAGAAAAAGTTTATAGAAAATAACTAATAACATTAAAACTAGAAATAGAGAAGTGAATGTCTGTCAGAATGGAAGTACTAAAGTGCCTCAATTTCCAAGTGCTGTAAATGTTTTAGTACTTCCATGAATCTCGGTACTTTACGCTGACTTCATACAGATTAAGTTTCTCCAAAACAAATTAAAATACCCTTAAATAAAACCAGTTCAAAGAACCTAACATCAGAAGTGTTTAAAGGGGACATAATTCCTTCACTCCGGAAGTGACGGGATTACGTAAACGAATTCCTTTTTTTTAGTTGATAAAAGTTCAAGCACTTGAAAGTGTTTCAAAAGACACATGTTTTCTGTAAAGCTTAGACCACCATAATGATGGATGTATGCACAAGTGTGCCGTAAGATTCACGATTCACTTTCTGCCACACGACAAAAGACAAAACAAAATCTTACTTCGTAAATTGCAAATTGACTAGATTTCTTTTCATTCGTTTTATAGTGTTAACTACACTTAAGGAAATCACAAATATGAAGTTAGCTAATACCACAGAATAATAATAGCCCTAGTTTCTAGTTGTGTTTCTAGCAGGTACATACAAGTAAAAGGTATTAACTTCTGAAAAAAACTTGGAAAAAAAACATGGCTGGTCATCAACAATTATGCACATCAATGCGATAAAATCCCGTTTTCGGGATAAGTGCTGTTTAAGAACGGCCGTGATATTATAGCCATCGTTATTTTTAAAGCTTACCTCCGGATGTCGAGGAATTTAAATGGTTATGTTAAAGAGGAATTTCTGATGTCACCAATGTACGTGAATCACTGGTGCATCTTATTTTAAGTTCCATTAGTGTTACTCTTCGTATACTATGTAGATAGGTACGTATGCCATTGTTAATGGGATAATAAAACGTAGGCTAGTAGAGACTGTTAATGTAAGACTCATACCGAGAAAGTATCTAGAAAGTCGAAGCTAAAGAAAATCTATGCAAGAAAGAACTTTTATTCAAAGAAAAACTAAATAGGCACCCAAATGAATCGACACTAATATACATAAACTAATATTAAAATATAAACAAATATTAATTTTCGTCGTGCGAAAATCTACGACGTTGGGGGCGATAAACTTCGTTGATGGAGTTGGGCAGGACACTTGGCTAGACGTTGGCGATGGTGAGGTTAGCCTTCACCGAAGGGTGGCCGAAATCGGGCCGAAGAAATCTAGATCAAGATTCCAAAATTCATTTCAGTGAACTTGAAGTTTTCTGTTCTGTAGTTCTGTTTAGGGGAGGCCAATGTCCAACTATGGACTTCTTCAGGCTGATGATGAGGATAATGAAGTTTTCTGTACCCGGATTTATGAAGAACAATATTTTTTAAATAATAAACTGCCTTATCCTACAATTGGGTAAGTGGGTATACAGTGGGTAACAGACATGACAGCCCTAATCCCGTGAGTGCGCTTGCGCAGCTTGCGACACCAGCCACTGATATGGCGATGCATCAAGTGCTGCATACTACGTGCTTTGAACTGGAGCTGTAAGGCAACCACTGGAGTCAATTACCTCCCAGATAGGGAAATAACTACTCTTTTGTAACATTTAAACTATAACTTGAAGTCATGTCACTAAATGTGAGTAGTTAGAATGAAAGTGTATTGTAATATCCTGATTTGAACTAAAATATTTCCCCGTAGATTTTGCAAAAACCCGCCATCATTGTATCCAATAGGTAGGTTCAAATGACAGCAGCTGACTTTTTACGTATTTGACACTGAGTATTCTATTATCAGTGACACTGGCAAGTTTATCAGTCAAAATGACAGACAGGACCCATAAATAAGCGAAGATGAATGGGTTCTAGGAATCAAAGTTTTATTTTTTCAGGTAGACGTAACATTTCAATTTCTAAATAAATAATTAAAAAATGCTAATTTAATTGCAAAATGTATTGTGGATCTAACATAATTTGTGTTGCACAACCATTTACATAATTTAGTCATAATTGTACGGCTGTTTTTAATAACGTAACAATATGTTATGCCTTTTGTAAAATGGCGGCAGCTAGGTAATTAGGTTTAGATAACTCTAAATGATTCATGTACAGCGATGTGCTGTTAAATTATTTTATTTTCTCTTAAGACTCGCTAGACATTACTTCTTTTAACTAACTAGGTACCTATTATAAAATTTATCCATCTTAAAGGTTCTTCTAGATAAGCGCACTACACGTCGACGAAATAATTAAATTCATTATGATTTACTTTGTAAATAAATGTGCTTTCAAGAAGATTACCTACAATTTCTTTCTTAAAAGCTCATTTATTTATCGACATCGAAACGAAGAGGATAAAGAAGTTCGGGGTTAACCACTAGTAATAAAACCTCAAAGAGCCACCCACCGACCGACTGGACCAGCTTTTACAAGACCTTTTTGCCCAATAAATCTTCGCAGAACCTGTCATGATGAAGCCAAATGAAAGCACTTGCAATCGCAGTCTCCGCCCTATAACCGATTATGACCTTTACGATATCGCAATAGTTATGACATGATTGCTGACTGGCTTGGCCTACAACAGGTACAGTGAAATTATCAGCATAGGACGCAGTACGAATTTTACGCGACATATTTATATTATTCGTCTTACCCAAACCTGACAGTTGCAAGCTTAAATGAAGAACCACTGCTTTCAAATGTCACTTTTGTACACAAATGAAATAAAATAATCTTTTATCAGTACTGGGATCTCTTTGAAAATGCAGCATTTGCCAGTGCAGCGTTTGCTTGTTTATGTTTGTCTAACCCAGTAGATTACAATGAGAAAGATCATCAATAAACCTTCAGCGAGAGAATTAATTAATTTTAGTCTGTGTCTATGATGATACGCTGTAACTTAACGACTTAAACGACTCCACATACGCTACGTCTGCGCTAGGTCTACGCTCGATCAACGCGAGGTGGTATGGCTTAACCTTCGTTTTAGCTGTAGCCAGATCTACACCACGTTTCTATGCTACGTCTACGCTGCAAACCGCTGCGCAGCGCATAATATCAAGTGGTAGACTGAGCCGGCCAGCAAACGAGAAAGCCTAATCAGCACGGGGCGTATAACGCAACGCCACCGCTCAGTGTGCACTCATGGTATACTAGATAAAGGTGACCATTGCCACATAGCGTCACGTCTGCCGATTACCTGCCAAGTGCCAGTCCGTTACGTTTCTCGGAAAGGATTGAATTGCAAAAGACTGAATGACGGCTGTCAATGTCATTATATTTAAACCTAGTCTCATGAAATACCCTGCGTACAAATTCAGTTTCCATTGATACTTGGGAGCGGCTGAGATATAATTTGGGAAATCTGAAATAGTGAACTTCATATTCCGTGAGACGTAGGAAAATAGTATTCAAAGATCTTAAATTGCAAGCTATCGAATTGAATGTTCTTAATGTAATGTATTATTGATAACGTAACAAACAGAAAGACATACTCGCATTCTTAATTATTAAATAATGTACACGTTAGGTCTATGTATACAGTATAAATAAACAATACAGTAAAAAAAACTTTACAATCGTCGTCGTCATTCTCTACTTCCGGAGTTGCGAAAAGTCTAAAAAGGCCAAGTATTATTTGCGCAAAGCGTTAAAGTGAACCAAGGGTACCAAACAATATCATTATTGTATTCTCATAGTTGGACCGTAAAATGGGACTTCCTAGCTACAGTATGACGCTCAACTGTTTCAGACTACTGTCAGGAAGCCTATTCTACTTTTAAAGGAATTGGTAAAAAAAGGATCTCCTTTGGCTCATTCTGGCTTGAATCGCAGAACTTAAGTTGGTATCCTTTCTCTCTTTATGCAGGACTATGGAGGCTCATAGTTTGTAGGCATGCAGCTACTGGTCGATATTGCTGGGTATTTTGGAATGTTCATGAGTATAGCGTCCCCTGGTGCCCGATGGGTCAGTGTGGTCTCAACAAACCACACTGACCCATCGGGCACCAGGGGACGCTTTCTACACGAGCAGCCTGTGAGCTGACTACTCAAAAACAGTACAGTGCCCTTCGCGTTCGCCGACGCGAGAGTGGACTGCTACTACAGCAGCATGCCCAAGCGCTGCACGTCCCTACAGTGCCGGGTGCGCACCAGCTCCAACAACATTCTGAGCGTGTTCGCTAGTAGATTTGACTGTCATTACATGAACTATTGCTGTATGATTATGATTCATGTAATGAGAAACAAGAATACACTTAGGTAGGTCTGGCATTGCTATGGGGTTCTCTTTAAATTTAGTGTTTTTATATGTATTGAATAATATTATTCAACTAACAATAGATGTAAGTTTTACTTACAACATTATCCATTGTAGATTGAAATACATGAATTATTATTATTATTATTACAGCACCTATAGAGACATACTTACTTCACAGGACGAAACCATGATGAAATGTTCACATTACTAAAGTTCTATAAGTCGCGAGGGTCATTCATAACCACATCATTAGACCCTATTACGAATTTCATCAGAAAACTCTGTTATTCACTTTCGTAAAACGTGTCTCCTAGAACCATTCTAACCATTTCGGTTTACAAATCGATCGAGAACGGTACACTGCTTGCGGTTCACCACAGATCAAATTAAAGGAAATTACGTCCAATCAGTGAGGCTACACTATCTAATTCACATGTATACGATGCGATAATTCTGCCAAGCGATTGGGCACGCTCGTTGCTTCAATTTAACTTACGACTTGTGACCATTGTGCTGTGATAAATATATTATTACCGACATTGCTCGCAGAGTTATCAAGTTGAAGTAGCAATGGGCAGGTGGGGAATAAGGTTCTCGAATGGCGACCACGAACCGGAAGACCCGATGGATGACTGACGACGATGGACGTCGGTGCATGGGAGGGCTCTGAATGGTTCTTCCTAGACACGTATAGGGGAGGCCTATGTCCAGCTGTGGACTTTTGCAGGCTGATGATGAAATATATTATATCCAATTTACCAATGTCCAATGTTTGGTAAACTAAGCAGGTAATTTGTTGATTTTGCATCTTGTCACGTATTTTGTGTTTATTGAAAGAATTCGCTTGATTGCAGAGGGCTTTTAGCTCTTTTGTAAGGAGCACCTTAGCGACCAAGTGCAATCGCAGCGTGGTTGAATGCCGCAATCATTAGTGATGTGCTATGTGTGAGTGAGCAACGCGCACCGCACTGACGCGAATGGATCTAAAGCATTGCAAAAGAGTCCCATTGGACCGAGCCCCATCGGCACACAGCCGAAATGACACAAACGTTTAGATGTGCAATGCGCCCTTCAATGAATAACTTGTAAGTCACATCCGTCCATCAACTTGAGATGCTTGTAATTTTACCGGCCAACCGACAACCGACAACCCTTCAAACTGATAAACAGCAACATTGCTTGGCGGCAGAAATAGGCATGGTGGTAGTACTTCCCCGTAAGAGCCCTTCTCAAAGAGCTCTATTACTAACTTGTTTGTTTTGTATGTTTAGCATCAACTTCAAAATCGGTTTGATTGAAGCTAAGACCTTATTTTATTCTTTTCGGGGTTCATGAATTCGGTTTCTTTTTTTTTAAAAGACTTATGTGTAAGGCATTGTTATTTTATGTTATTTTATAACTCCATCAATAAGAAACACGAAACACCTGCTGCTGCCAAGCTGCCCACTTCACTTCATCGACTATTATGACAAATCTGGTTTATCATTCAGATATTATTGTAATGCGTCTGCCAACTCCTCGTGATCTCACAGTGATTGATGATGATGACGTAGGTACTCTCATTCAAATCTTATTTTGAACGATCATTTGGGAGCGGTTTTTGCAAGACGACGTCTGTGCAGGTTACTAACCAGCTGAGCCGCGAATGCAATTCTAGCATTGGCCGAACCAATGTTTGCATGATCTGCAAATATTTGTTTCGAGTCTAGGTATTGGTGGGCAAAGTTTTTGATATCAACCAATCCAAGCAGGGATCAGTAACTCAAGTCTTTGTTGGAAAGAAGGAACGAAAAGATAGAAAATACATTTATTTGACATACTTACACACAAAACGGACAATGGACAGGTACAGGCAAAACCAATAGGCAAAACCTACCAAATGAAAAACATATTACATTAATAAATACATACAAAACAAAGCTGGTAGCTACGGAAATTGGTCCTAGCCAGTCCCGTCCCATGCAGTGTGGTATGCCAAAAAGATCCAGACTCAGCTTTTTGCTGCCTAACAAAGTAGATAATCTACCTGCCAAGCAGCGCAGGTTTTCAGTCAGTCAGTTTGTGGTCTTATGTATTGTTAGCTTGAGTTCCACCGGGTTTTGTATGGAGATGTCGTGCTGGGAACTGAATATTAGATGTCGGTCACAGTTTTCGCGCAAAACGATCTCACAATATAGAAAACCAAATACAAAAGAAATTGAGACTTGAGGAGGACAATCGCGCTAATATTGCACAAAAGTGCCAAACAAACAGACAAGGCCACTACCTACGTCACTTATAATAAATCGAAATGTAGCAAACAAAGTTTCATTGGGTCTTATAATATAACTATGTATGTAACTGATCGGTGTACGCTGCAGTATTGTCAAGATAAAGAAGAAAGTGTTATCGGTGAAAACGGTATCAGAAAAATCGTCAGTCATTGTAATGGGTGCGCATACCGGAGAAGTAACTTTTAGAAAACGCATTTACAACATGATAATTAACGTACCGATACAGACGGAGTGACAGTGCGCACGCAATGCTAAAAATACAGAAATAGGTGACTGGAACACATCTTGAGACGAAAAAAATGGGACACATGAACGCGTTCATCCATTGCTAATGTTAATTTCAAATGTTACACGAATACAATTTAAATTAAATACAAGACTCTAACAAAAAACGAATGTGAGTCAAAAATAGAGTATAGAACAATGCGAACCCGATTAAAATAAGGATACTTATTGCTGCCATCAACCCAAGGTCTCTCTCCACTTCTTTATGGAGTTGGACTGGCTGGGGTAAGGTTAGCAGAACACGGGGTGTATTGTACATTGTTCCTCTGCTAACCTCACCTCGTCTCATTGCAGGACATCATTGCAGATCTTATTCCTACACCTTGAATTAGATTTTGAAGGAAATTTACATGCTTTAATTACATAATATCATTTACGGCGAGTTTTGCCATCTGTGTAATTAAAATATTTCTACTAGGTGGGCCAAAAGAAATCACCCTATTGGAAGATGCTCTCATTTTTCAAATGGCCGCCAATGTCAAATCTGTTTTGACATTTGTGGACTAGACAGATAGTGAAGAATACAAGTGAACAAGCCATGGAGCGCTACACTCCCCAAGAACGCGGAATAATTGTGAAGGCGGCGTTCCCGGGTCGCCTCATCTCTCGTTTTGGCAATTTGCACTGGCCCGCAAGATCGCCCGATTTAACCGTTTCAGACTTTTTTTGTGGGTTTTTTGAAGTCCCGTGTTTACGCGAACAAGCCCGAGACTCTGGAAGCCCTCAACGACAACATTCGACACGAGTGCGAGAATCTGTCACCCGAAGTTCTCGCTGAAGTGATGAAAAATGCCATAAAACGAGCCCGTATGGCAATCAATTATTGTGACGGCGCCCATTTGGCTGATATCATCTTCTCGACTTGACCAATACAATTCTAAAGGTTCAAATAAACATAATCAAAAAACAAAATCGAAGTTTTTCATTTAGAAAAAAAAGAGAGCCAAACAACATCCGATGACTTCTTTTGGACCACCCTGTATGTATGTTTTTGACAAGTCTAAAGAGGTGACGGTTGTTTTTATTTGACGGATAACTTCGTTAAAAAAAGAATATGAAAAGTGAATGCTGTGTGATAAAAGAAGAATGGAGAAAAAAATATTGGGCTGATCCCATATGACATGGAACAAAGGCATGGATATGATGATAATTTTAATATCTCATTGGGTGAAGAACAAACTATAAAATAATATATTACTGGAGGCATAGATAAGAATATATTTAATGTTTTATTACCTACAAACAAATAGTAAAATACACAAAATAGCATACCTAATACCTAACCTACCTGAAAATAGCATAGCAGCTATTGTATATGTTTAACGATTATCATATAGAATAGCATATGTAGCAAAAGTAACTTGGTAGGTAGGTACATACTTTTAAATTAATTTAAGAATAGGTACCAGATGAAAATATATTTAAGTGTATGTAGCACTAAAAGGTTAACAGTTAAAAATTGTTGGATATGTCAACATCTGCCCTTTGGAGAAATTAAAGAATTTTACACCTGTTTATTATATCTCACCTACCTTGTACCCGACATTGAACTACAAAGAGATAAGGAGGTAGGTTACTATGTGGATAAAGTTTGTATATTTAAAATTATAGAGATACTAAGTCCCAAGGTGTCGATTCAGATATAGGTAGGTAGGTAGGTAGGTAGGTACATAATCTTTAAACTTCTTAAGATTAATGTTACCCACCTTCTAAGAATTCCTAATTGTTATTATAGGACTGATATCGAATACCCTAGCTACTAGGTACTATAATAGATAAATGCAAATTCATGAAGATTTTAGTTCTGGTAAGTAACTTGTTGTTGTAATGGCAATCGAAAAAAACGGCCGTTTTGTTTAAAAAAATTGACAGTGCTATATAGACTTACCTATACAATTTACAAGGAAAAAAGCCGTGAAATTTAACGATAAGATTCGAGAAACATGAAATGATGCGAATAATGACTGAGATGAAATAATTTTGAACACTCCACGATCTTATGAAAGAAATCATTGCTGTACCGTAATTCTTACAACACTTTATCGGCTTCGAAATTTTCATCAAAATACTTGGAAGTAGGCTTGTCAGTAGGAGTGAAGATAGACCGTACTATTACCCAATCATTGATACGCCACCGATTGATATCAGCTGGCAATTATTGAAAGATAAACAAAGTTGAGTCTTATCAAAGTAAACATGAAACAAAGAATCTCAATCATAGTAAGAATCGTGAATCAATATCTGACATAAAACAATTAAAACACATTTATTACACGTAATTAGCAAATGAATCATGCAAAGCCGATACTAACCAACTTCAGCATGTGTGCACGCCGCTAGAGCCTCAAAATCTGTACATAAAACCTCTAAAACAATTCAAATTGAACCGTCAAGCGTCCACACAGCACACACTCACTTTTACCGAACTAATTATTGCCGGGGACCATTCGAAAAGCGAGACGAGAGTTTGTTTTTATGTTACGCCACGCGTGCACAGCACAGATAGCCAGCACTGCTGTCTAATCTTCTGCGGCACACTTCTTCACATTCAACTCGTTGATCGACTAATTCGCTTCTATATTGTTATCAATTCAAATCACTATTTCGAAAATATTAATTGCGATCACGATAAAACTGTAACAATGAGACTTATCGCGACGGGCGACAACGTTCGCGGCTAGCGCGGCACTGGCGGTGTCGAGAAATCGAGAATGGGCTGAGTATGAGTAGGCTCGGTCGTGCCTCTCGCTCACCGTCGCATGCGCAGCCTTTCCAATCCAAAAGATTGCCCTCCAGATGATTTCTGTTGTAACGACCTCACACGCACCCTGTTTTTTGTCTTCGTTCCCGATGGAAGCCATAAAACGAATCACATATTTCGAAGAATTTTTCAAAACTCTGGAAGATAATCTTTATTGCGTCGCAATATCATGTTTTATCGCTTACGTATTTTATTTTGCATATTTAGCGCTGTATTTAAATGAAATTTTGTACTATCCTAGCAGATAATTTAGCAATAAAACTCAACGGTTGAAATATAAACTGGGACAAAAGAATTTAAAGTGATAACAATTTATCGCAGGACGTAGAACGAGCGCGAGTGATTAAAGCACATCACATGAATGAGACAGAAGCACTTGAATTGACAATGAATCATGGACTGTTATAAAAACAACTGGTTAAAGTACTTAGAATCGAATTAAACGGTCCAGTTGATATAATTGACGTTATTGATACAAAAAGAATGGAAATAGAAATCGTGACGTAAATTAAAGCAGCAATTGCCAATTTGGTTTAAGAATTTGGTCTTGAGGTTCAAAGCCACTGACATAAAAACATTAACCTTAACTGTAAGGACAAGAACTAAAACGTGATCTAAGATTGTTTCCATAATATTATTATCTTAGTAGCTAGAATATGTTTTGCAAGTGAAACGAACAGTGATTGAGCGAGTCTACGTAAGTTTTCCACTTCTGCTGTCAAACACGTCAAGATAAGGCTGTTGCGAGTTGCCGAGAAAAGCAAACGATTCAACAACACTCTTTACGCGAATACTTTGGAAAAGTACGATTAAATTAAATATAGTTCTTGCTTGTTCTTCTAGACTTGATCGCAAGGAACTGCCGATGGTGTTAAGTCTAGGATTTACCTAGTTCTAAAGTGATTTATCCTCTCTCGTCCAACCCTAGTGCAGTTAACATCACGTCAACTTTACTCACCTTAATTAAATTCATTATAAAGTTTACAAGTGTTCTGGTTTCGTATAACTGTGATTAAATAATAAGTTGAACTAAACAAGATTAAGTGTGATTATTTTGCTATAGTAATTGTGGACATTATTACACGAAATTAAGCAAAAACTATTCCAGTTATTACAAAACTACCTACAACAAACCAACAGTGAAGTGAAAACGCTAAAACGCGTAAGTGACACGCTCTCCACGGCGCTTAAGCTGTTTTTCTCACGAACATTCGATATCAGCCGGCAAACAAAGATAGACGGTGGCAAGTTTCTATCTACATCTAGATACCTTGTTACTGGTTGCAAAGTTCTATCATTTCTTTTTGCACGTCCGCCCTGAATTTAAGCAGACTATTACACACATCAGGATATCTACAGACTACTCTAAAAGCTCACTACAAAGACCAAGGATGTCCGTACAGCGCTCACCGACGGGCGCTGCGCGGCTCGATGAGCCGGCCCATACGGTACACTATAACTCTGACTCAGCACTTAACTTTCCCAATAAGGACCCAGAAAATACCTACTTTAACACCCCAAAGAGGCTAAAACGTACCCTGGGTGGATTGACGGTTCAGCCTCTGCCGCCTCCAATCTCTGAGATAAAAGCAATGATCGCTGAGATCAAGGAACAGCAAGATCTGAAATTTGAGCTGCTCAACAGTGCGATGACTACTATTATCAATCAAAATCTAGAAATACAAAAATCTGTTATAGTCTTGAACTCCCGTTATGAAGAAAAAATAAATAATTTAGAACAGGAAAACAACGCCTACAAGAAGAGAGTGTCCAGTTTGGAGGATAAGTTGGACCTTCTTGAGAAGAACGCTAGATCCGCTACCATAGAAATTCGAAATCTACCGAAACAAGACAACGAGAATAAGACTACAATCATCAAGACGATCCAGAATCTTGGTACGACCTTGGGTCTTGAAACCTCAATCGGGGAACTGGAGATCAGGGAGGCATATCGCTCCAAGTCCCAGGCAGTCGTGGTGGATTTCACCACTACTACTAGAAAGGAGGCCCTTGTCTCTTCATATAGAAAAATTAATAAGTCTCGGCGTGCCAACGGTGAGACACAACTAAACTCCGAACATATTAAGGTCCCTGGACCTCCTTGTACATTCTTTATCTCGGAGTTCTTATCAGCCAGAGCCAGGAGAGTCTACTATGTCGCTCGTGAAAATGTAAAGAGCAAAAATCTCTCTGCAGCCTGGACGTCTTTTGGAAAGGTATATGTGAAGAAGGAAGAAACCTCCCTTCCGACGCGCGTCGACGAAGAAACTGAACTACTTGAACTTCTTAAATGACTAGGAGTAGACCACTTTGCATTATTTTTATACCTAGTTATTGTTACTTTTAGCTATATTGTATTAATTCTCAATTTAGTTCATTTTACTGCTAGTAAATTTTCACTTTCATCACCTACATCAAACACAACACACACACCACAACACACATTCCAAACACACACACACCACAAGTACGTCTCATCTACGCTACATTGCCTCAAATTTAAGCACACCCACCGCAAACCCTTATCATCCACTACGTCCTGTTACAAACACACAGCAAAAGCGACCAAAATATCAGACCAGAGTTATCACCTCCTACATTTTAACACAAATAGTAAGTCACGTGAGTACCGTGACTACTACATTCCATTTTACTATATTATATGATGCAAAATATAGAAACATTAAACTCTGATCTAGATGCTCTTTCGATCGCCTCAGTTGTAACATGTGACATAGATGATCTAAATAAACATATAAGTACAAAGAAAAATTGCTCTTTTAATCTCATCGCGCAAAACATACGAAGCATTAACTGCAACATGCCAAGCTTTATCACACTGCTGCAAAGATCTGAAGTTAATTGGGATGTACTGGTACTCACTGAGTGTTGGCTACCCTCGTCTAAGTTTATACCTGACTTAAAAGACTATAATTATGCAACTACAACCCACCACAAGACCCAAAACGAAGGAGTGGTTATCTACGTTAAAAATAATATTAGCGGAACATTTGATGAACCTGATATCGTTGAGGCTAACTGCCTCGTACTTAAACCGAATCCCGACACTTGCATAATTGGAGTATATCGTCCTCCTGGTCAGCCCAATACTAGTGGCTTCTTGGATTCCCTTGACTCACTTCTAAAAAAAGTGTCAAGTTATAGAAATCTAATTCTATGTGGCGACATAAATATTGACATTTCTCCAAACAGCTCTGATAAGCGTGCAAACGAATATCTCAATATTCTCGCAAGCCATGGTATACTTCCGGGACATACCTCACCAACTCACGGCTACACTTGCCTGGATCATATCATGGTACGAACCAAAATGGAGGCTACGATTTATATATTTGAATCCTCCATTACCGACCATGAGAGCACAGCCATCATCTTCAATAAAGAATTACAGCCAAGCCCTTTGAACAAACCCTATCGGCGAATTAATTATGAATCCTTAGATATTGTTATCCAAAACACCAACTTCCAACCTATCCTGGACTGCAATGATGCTGATTTAGCTACAGATTTACTCGTCAGCTCTCTATCAACGGCTATTGAACAGAGCTCGCATTTAACTAAATCTCCTAACCGAAAGCGTATTAGTAAGCCATGGATAACCAAAGGGTTATTAAAATGCATGAGAAATCGAGACAACTTATATAAAAAACTCAAAAAAGATAGCGAAAATGAAATACTTAAACTTTCCTACAAGCGGTACAAAAAGTTTTGTAATTTGCTTTTGAAAAAAGCAAAAAGACAATACGACAGACAAGAAATTGAAAATGCAGGTAACAATCGTAAGCAACTATGGGATGTAATTAAAAAAATCAGCGGTGCTAATAAGTCTAAAGATCATTCGGGCTGTCTTATCTCACCTGAAAACCCTAACGAAAGCATTAATGATGTTAATAGTTTCTTCGCGAATATTGGACGAAACCTTGCCGAACAAATAAACCCCTGTGACCTAAATAACAGCTCTTTGGCATCTGAGCAAGTGCACCATCCACCTAATAACTCTCTTGTTATGCTCCCAACCAACGAAGAAGAAATTGCACAAATAACAAAAGCCCTGAGAGATAACTGTGCAGTAGGGGCCGATCAGATCTCAGGGAAAATATTAAAGAGATACTTGCACACCCTTTGCCCCTATATTACACATATCTGTAATCTCGCTCTGTCAACAGGAATATTCCCAAGAGCATTCAAACAAGCTTTGATAAAACCCATTTATAAAGGAGGCGAAAGGAATCTCGTCAACAACTATAGGCCAATTTCCATCTTGCCTACCCTTTCAAAGGTCCTTGAGCGTCTCATGAACTCACGTCTTACACACTTCTTAGAGATTAATCTTCTGCTTTCACCTGCTCAATTTGGTTTCCGAATAGGCAAATCAACCAACGAAGCAGTACACGAGCTCGTAAATTCTATTATAACTAGCTTGGATAAAAAACATAAGTGTCTCACAATCTTTCTTGACTTGGCTAAAGCATTTGACACCGTCTCGATTCCTCACCTTCTTCTAAAGTTGGAGCGAGTCGGTGTCAGAGGGCTTCCGCTAAAGCTGATTCAAGACTATTTAAGTGGTAGAAAGCAGCGAGTCAAAATTGACCACAGGCAAAGCGATGAACTCTCTGTCAGCTATGGAGTCCCACAAGGCAGTATTCTTGGCCCAACGCTCTTTCTGGTATATATTAACGACCTGTGCGATCTTAAACTTTGTGGCGGTAAGACATTTACGTTTGCGGATGACACTGCCCTCTTTTTCAGTGGTAATAGCTGGGAAGAGACCTTTGTTAATGCCCAACTCGGCTTCGATAGGGTTAGCAAATGGCTGGAAGGCAATGTGCTGACACTCAATATCACAAAAACCAAGTACATAGCTTTTGGACTTAAAAGTAACTTACTTCCGCCACAAAACCTTACAATCTCAGCGCACTCCTGCTCCAACAGGTTATCCACTTGCTCCTGCCCTTTTCTACAACAGGCAAGCAATATAAAATACCTCGGTGTTATTTTGGATCAAACCCTTTGTTTTAAACAACATACCGAAGCACTAGTATCTAGACTACGTAAACTGATATATATCTTCAAAACGCTTAAGCACGCAGCAAATCGCAGTGTCATCAAAATGGTGTATAACGCACTTTGCCGTTCGCTCATAGATTATTGCATAATCTCCTGGGGTGGGGCGGCAAAAACTCACATGATCGAGGTGGAAAGAGCCCAACGAGCAATACTTAAAGTCGGCTTTGGACTTCCGTTTCGTTACCCAACAACAGCCTTATACGAGGTTTGGGATGTATTAACGGTTAGACAAACTTTTATCCTGCAAACTATTTTAAAAGCTCACTCCCAGTTGAAATATGATCCGAACCTAAAGATTGATAAACGGAGAAAAGGGAAAGTTTGTCCAACTCAATCACTTCGCACACAAACTGCAAACAACTTTTTCTGTTTTCTAGGACCGTACTTATATAATAAATTAAATAGCACCCTAAATATCTACCCCTTACTGAGATCAAGATGCAAAATTACAGTGGTAAAACATCTTAAATTGCATAATTACGACGAAACTGAAAAATTGCTGCACTGTTCTCACTAAAAGAACTCTCTAGGTATCTTTTAGATCTTAATTTTCCAAAGCCCTTTGTCACACTTTTTGAGTAGGTAAACTAGTCCCATATTTATTTATGTAAAACAGATTGCTTATCACTTTCGCTTGTTCCCATCTATAAATACACAAAACACGAACACTTACCCGTACATATGTACCCCTGCATAAATTATACACGTACGCAATCAGCCACCCATACGGAATCACTCACACAGGCATACTTACCCACGTAAACACATACAAATACATTAAACATATAACCCCTCACTTTCACACACACTCGCACTCACCCTCACACACACACACCCTTACGCAATATCACACCTAACTCTCACTACTAGTATTATAGTTTTTAGTTTTTCATTCTCACCTTAGGTTTATAATTTGATTTCTATCATTCACTCTTTTACCTGTTATTATTGTTTATTGTCTACTATCTCAGTCTACGTCACTACAGTATACCGTGTCTGCTTATAACATCCGCGGAGTGGGGCCCTGGTGACCTGTAACACAGGTTTTATTAAACCTATCACAGGCACCAGTCTCTCGCAATGTAGGTTTTTATCTAGATTACACTACTTAGTACTTAGACCTAGTTAAGGCAAACCTTTTGTGAAGAGAGAATAAATACATTTTTCATTCATTCATTCATTCATTTATGTTCTATTGAATAAATTAAAATATAGCAAATCGGTATTGGGCCCTAAAGCCCGTTTCCTATATTCCACGAGCGTTATTTGCAACACATATTATGCAATTACTATTCTTAGGAAAATAATGCTCAATGAACTAACGACATTGTGAAGATTACGATCTTTTGAGGAAGTCGAAAAATCTATAAGGAAGGTCTAACAGTGGACTTCTTCTGCTTCTGTTTCTACTCATTATAATGGTGAACGGAACAAATCAAACTATCAATATTGTCTGAAAAAAAGAAACAATTGAAATGTTTTTACAGTAGGTCGGCGACCGGGCAGTTCGTTGTCAGTTTTTATACAATCACGGCCGTAATGACTGGCAATAGTCATTATTGTTATTCTGTGGATCGGTAATTGATTCCGAGAACAAGAGGTTAAAAGCTATTAAAATAGCGATTGAACGAAGGAATTTTCCTTGAGATACTTTTATGACCCAAGTTCACCATAAGGAAGTAAGGTGGATGGTATAGTTTCTGGCAAGTCTAGGCATCTACGAGTTGGTAGTATACACTATACCAAAGCTCTAAATACTGGCAAATATGTTAATGTTACAAAGTGGCCATACAAAGCTATGTGGACTTTCCACAATCAGTTACGAAAGCTGTAAACAGATTAAAACAGCGATTGCCTTCGAATGAAAGGGAAACTTTATTAATATTTATAAGGAGATAACAGATTTGATCGCTCATCAATTAATAGAATACGACGATTTTCACAGAAATTACTTTTAGAATAAGGGCCTACTTTTGCTAGAATATTTATCCACTGTCTCTTGTTTTTGGAGTACGACCCTTCCCTACCCTATTTTTACATTTATCGGTTCAATGATTCTACTAGTCAGTCTACTACCTCTGGTCGTCGATGGTGAACTAAAGAGTATGTAATAAACTGCTACAGTACAACTTTGGTAATGATGAAAAGAAACCTACCCATTCCCATCAAACATGGCTAAAAAACATCTCATTAAAATAATCTGTCCAAAAACCCGCGTTCACTTCCCTTTCAGAAAACTCGGCTATTTGTAGCCGAGTTTTCTGCTATTACTACTATTAGTAACTGCGGACTGAAAAAAGAAACGACACAGGAAATCTTCCAAATTCTAAATCACCCAAAACACGAAAAAAAAGATAGTTTTCTTGAAAATGGATCGACTGCGCTTTCCGCTAACTTTATTGACGCAACTGAATAAGCCTGAAATCAACCTCTTTTGAACCCAGTAGGTATAAATTCCTGTAAGCACTGAGACATCCGGGAAACTACCTCGCAACATCCGGCGATTCAAACCCAGATAGAATGTTTAGACAGCTTCAACCACAACAGAAACACAATCGCATTATTTGAATTTCGAAGTGTTGATTTTCTTCTTACCGGCCAGTGTTTTTGAGTATAAAATGTTTACAAAGTAGTACACACATAGGTATTGATTTTACAATCAAAACAACAATTAATTTATAAATAATTTTTTTAGGTTATATTTTTGGTTCGGATGCAATACTTTAAATTTGTACTAGAGGACTTTTCAACTTTAACATTTTAAAAATCTCGGCTATGAGGTCAATTGGATCGATTAAAATCAAATTCAAATGTTCTTTTAGCTCGAAATATATTTAATAAAGTTATTCATAAAACATAGGTAAATAATTGACATTGTGACTATAAATGGTAATCTATCAACGGTATGTGTAGAATGTGTAGGTTGTTTGTTCTAATAGTTTACAAACAACATATTATGTACAAAAAGTGCAATTATTCGCTTTCCATAGTTAAAAAAAATATATTTTGATGAGTTTTATTGACCAATCTTTGAGGTTTCTAGGCCAAAAATAGTTTTCTTACAATCAAGTAATGTCAAGGTGTCTCTTTTACATTTGTAAGAAACATTTGTAAAATAAAATTTGTAAAATTTGTTAATTTTTCTCTTCACAAAGTAGGTAACTTAAACAATCTAGGCTTATCTTTAAAGTGGTTTGATACGAGGTATACCTATTTTTGCGAGAGACTGGTGCCTGAGATAGGTTTAAAAAAAACCTGTAATACAGGTAGGTCTTTGTCTTCAGTAAGGAACTGAAACACCTTCGACTTTTTTATACAACTTGCTGAGGTACTTACAAGCAGATGACCCACCTGATGTGAAGTGGTAACCATCACGTATAACAAAGCATTGCCTCGTAAGTCACGCACGAGTGGAACGTGCCCTACGATACACTGCCTTGCTTCCATCAACCATCATGCAACCATCTTATATATAGGCTCCTCTCCATCCAAAGGTTGTCTGGAAGAGATCATTTTTTAAAGATAAGACCGCCCATTGTACATATCTATAGTGGTTATTATTTGTTTCCTATTTTGTTCGTTTGCAAGGTGTACAATAAATCATTTTCATTCATTCATTCAGCAACTTGAGGCATACAGATGTTAAGCCTCATGTGCCTGTAATTACACCGGCAACACTCTTCAAACCGAAACGCAGCAACGCTGTTAGGCGGCAGATAAAGAAGTGGTGGTAGTACTTCCCCGGACGAGCCCTTCACAAAGAGCTCAATTACTCTCAACATCTCAAATCTATACATATCACCTGAAATCTGAGGGGGCCTTCCGATCCTAAGGTCGTGGGTTTGAAACCAGTCTTGTACCAATGAGTTTGTCTGTTCAAAAACGTATATGCTCAGTGCAATTAATGTAAAACGGTGAAGGAAAACATCGTGAGAAAACAGGGATGGCGCAGAATCTAAAAATTCTAAAACATGTGTCAAGTGCTCGAAAGTAGCCTTTTTGAGACGTACTTTAAAATCCTTTCACCACACTGTTTCGAAAGAACAGAAGTATGACAGAACAAGAAGATGAAGCTATTGGAGAATTAAAAAAGGCGGTAAGCATCTAATAAATTTAGCCAATGTAACTGCTACGCTTTCTGATCTGATGTCCGGCGTAAATCAAATCACGTTTCAATTTCTAGCAAATTTCTAATCTAGGAATTCTGTAGGTACCAGCCGCATCTCCGTGTAAGTATTTAGCTCTTAATTAACAATTAGTGGATTTGGTACCATTCGGACTTGCTGCTTAGGCTAAAATTACTACAGAGTTGATACTTTTTAAAGTTCCGTACCCAAAGGGTAAAACGGAACCCTATTACTAAGACTCTGTCCGTCTGTCTGTCTGTCCGTCTGTCACCAGGCTGTATCCCATGAACCGTGATAGTTAGACAGTTGAAATTTTCACAGATGATGTATTTCTGTTACCGCTATAACAACAAATACTAAAAAACAGAATAAATTAAATATTTAAGGGGTTTCCCATACAACAAACGTAATTTTTTTGCCATTTTAATAGGTATTGGTACTGAACACTTCGTGCACGAGTCTGACTCGCACTTGGCCGGTGTTATTTTATTTATGATATATTTATTTTAGAAAATTTCAACAACGAGGTATGTTTGCCTCTGTCTCTGTACCTACCTACCTCTCGCTCGCACATTTCAACATTAAGAATAACTACAAAAAAAATCCGACTAGATGGAGTGACGACTTGCGCAGGGTGGCGGGCAAAAACTGGATGGGGAGAGCCGAAGACCGGGCTCAGTGGCGCGCCATGGGAGTAGGGTTGCCAGATACGGGCTTATTATTTCCTGGACATTCCTGGGGTTACAAACGGAGTTGGAGTTTTTAGAGTCCGAATCCAACTACAAATGTTTGCTGATGGACGGGCAATACAAAAAATATTACAAAAATACCAGTTAGGTACTTATTTTAAAAGGAATATTTATTTTTTATAAAATCTATAGGTAGATATTAATTAACACACTGATATTTGTATTCATACCATACACAATCACTTTAAAACTTTTTGTTCCAAATAAAAATTAAGCTACTCTTTAAATAAAAATCGTCTCGGCTCGTCCGAGGTACGAGTATGCGCGCCGCCCCTTGGTGTCGTTACTTTGTGGAAAATAAACTAGTGATCATGAATTTCGGGACAGTAAAGTGTAATTACTGGACACGGGACCACACGTGAAATTCCGGGACTTTCCCAGAAATCCCAACCATCTGGCAACCCTACATGGGAGAGACCTATGTCCAACAGTGGACTGCAATAGGTTGATTATGATGATGATGATGACAAAAAAAATACATAATGTACGAAAACTAGTAAAGCAAACTTTTTAGTGGGAAAACTTTTTTCATAATGTTTGGATCTTAAATAATGATATTTTTGTGGAACAGAGGGCTTATTACGAGTTTAGTGCCGATCGAGTGCCGATCGTCGATCGTTACGATTCTTACGATACACCGAATTTTCTATGAAAAAAAACGGTTTCTCAAAGAATACGCTAGATGCTGTTGATTTATTTTCATAGAAAATTCGGTGTATCGTAACGATCGACGATCGGCACTAAACTCGTAATAAGCCCTCTGTATGCAATGTGCATTAAACACAACTTGGTTGATTGCGATTTTTTTAAATAAGTTCAGTGATTTAACATTTTTAATTTTTTTAATGTGCGAGTGAGAGGGACTTTGACAGGTGTCAACCCCTTAGCGTGTAGTGTAGGTATATGTCAAAATTCACATACATTTTAATTTAGTTATAAGCATGCCCTATCGAGAGGGACTATAGGATAAATTCATAGGATTTTATGAACTGGATTTCACTTTTTATCGACAGTTTTTTTTACTTATATTTATGCAAACAACTAAGTTTCGGAGAATACCATTACAAAATTACAACAAAATATAATTTTGATTCAAAAAAGTTTGCCTACCTAAAGTTAGATAAAAGTAAAGATTATGTACGAAAACTAGTAAATATATAAGGTGTTCCATAAGTTGTGTATATAAACTTCAGGGGGCTTTTTCGCGTTCACAGTGTGGGTTCCTTACAAAAAGTTATTCATATTGATGGGTACTTTAGCCCCCTGAAGTTTATATACACAATTATGGGAACACCTTGTATATATATATTTATACAACTAGCTGATGGAACAAGCAGATGGCTCACCTGATCTTAAGTGGTAACCATCACCTATAACAAAGCATCGCCTCGTAAGTCACGCACGACAGGAACGTGCCCTACGATGCACTGCCCTGCGTCTATCACCTTGAGGCATACAGATGTTAAGCCTCATGTGCCTGTAATTAAATATAAATATAAAAAAAGGTTAAGAGAAGAAGGAAGCAAGAAGTTGTTTGACTTATCTTAACAAGTCTCTTTAACAAGTTATCTAACATTAGTTGTAATACAATGCACATGAGGATAGCGTTACTAATTAGCAGACGGTTGTAATTTGTGTTTAATCTAAGGCACACAATATTTCCGGCCTTTTTTTTACTTTTTTTATTCAGTTCCGAAAGGCTTGAGAAAGAAGACTAGAGGTGTTTTAAACCAATAAACTGCACGAGTAGGTATAATAAGAAATAGAATTATAGGTACGTTTCCTTCGATTCGAAAACAAAAATTACCAATGGGTTCCGTACCATTATCTATAAAAACCGCAAAAAAATCACGTTTGTTGTATTTGTTGTTATAGCAGCGGCAACAGAAATACCTATATCATCTGTGAAAATTTCAACTGTCTAACCATCACTAGTCATGAGATACAGCCTGGTGACAGACGGACAGACAGACGGACGGACAGCGAAGTCTTAGTAATACGGTCCCATTTTACCCTTTAGGTACGGAACCCTAAAAAGTCCAAAGTAATAATGCTATCTTTGGAAGATTAACGTGCTAATTGAAATCATTTTAGATTTCAGTTTTTTTTAAACTCACTAATGGTACAAGCAGATGGCCCACCTGATGTTAAGTTTCACCTATAACAAAACATGCATTTCGCAAGTCACGCACAATAGCAATGTGCCCTTCGACGCACTGCCATCAACTTGAGGCATACCTACGGATGTTAAGCCTCTAATTTCACCAGCAACCCTTCTAATCGTAGCACTGTTTGGCGGCAGAAATAGAACTTCACCGGACGAGACACAAAGACCTCTAACTCTGATACATAATCGACTCAGGAAAAAATATTTTATGAGTCGCTTTTCATTTCATTTACCTACCTATATATTACTTTGGATAGGTACATATTTACACAGTGTTGTATGCCGTATTAACCGCAATTACAATGAGCTTCTTTTGGTTATGGTTCACCTTGACCCCACTTGGCGCAGAGTTCACGAGCGCACAACAATACGGTTGCAATTCGTCATAGACAGCGCCGCTTGCGGTGGAAATCGGAACTAATCCGTTACAGCCTCGTGGTGGGTGCGTGCAGGAATAAAAACATTGAAGTAGCGGCATAGACAAAATAATCGTTTAAATGAGGCGCGACTCCCATATAAAAAAAACCAGACCTCCCTCCAAACAAAACTATTAGTTAGCCTAGCCTAGATACGAGTAGGTATAGCTTTCCAAGAATACAATAGTTAACTAAATACGTACCTACCCATTGTGTAATTTCTTACTTTTGTCTGTATGTAGCGTTTTGTCATAGAAATCCAAGCTTTGTATTGTCATTTAATCAAAATGTTTTAAAAATAGGTACTTACATAATTACTAAATTGTGCACATAATTATTTAAAATAAAATATCTTATGTCCAGCAGTGGACTTCTAAGCTGTTGATGACGATGATAAATATCCTTAGGTGGATTTGGTTTTTTTTTTCACGAGCTTGTCGCGTCTTAAAAATAAATTTTTAGCTCTATACAGTTGTGATGTTAATTACTTACATAAATATAGAATTGTATTATTTTGAATGCATTTACTCTACTGGTTTAAAAAGAAAAACATCAAACAAACAAAGCAGTTTTAGTGTGAACTTACGCATTCCGTACTCAGGCACCTCCAGGAAGTGAGGATACTGTGGTTCCTCTGCACACTAGTGCCTGCCTTCACACCCTAAAACAAGGAAATATACATATGTATAAGTTGCCTTCGTACTTTGTATATAACCTATTTCTTTTGCACTACGTATACCTACTAGGAGAGGGTTCTAAAAAACTGCAAATCACAAACGTTCGCTTATTTTTTCACTAAGTAGGTAGTTAGTAGTTTTTCTAAATTTTCAGAAGGCTTGAGCCAAGTTGGCCACATCAAAAAATACAAGAAAGACCAACACATATTTGTACTAGCTTACTCAATGTCCAAAAAAGCCCCTGTTCTGCCATTAAAATATATAATAAATTCCCTTTACCACCCTTTGCCATTGAACTTACTTAATGGATTTTAACAAAAGTAAGTAAGTATTCTTATATTTTGTTTAAAAGTAAAGTATAGTTTATTACTTTAATAATTTAGATAAGGATAAATATGATAATCGTTTAATAGATTCCAAGTTTCATCAAGTAGTATTTACTTAGCAGCGGGAATAAAACCCGCACCTCTTGTTCTGCCAGTCGCGCTCCTCAGAGATTAATTAATCCTTGAAACATTTCAATTAAAAATATCAGTGAGTCATTTGAGTGATATTTAGTGAAACAAAGTACATAGGAAGTGCTTTACCGGAAGCGGTAGCGCACTTGACACAATTCGACGCATCACGACCGAAACATTACAAAGAATATATTTATTACTCCAAGGCAAGATAACGCTTCATTAGTAACAAATTAAATTGTTGTTTTTTAATATTACCAGTCGTATTTTAATCTTATTTCTAGTAAAACTTAAACTAAGAGGCTTTTATTTCAGCACAATGCTCAAGTCAAGTTTTTAATTGTCAAGATTTAGAGCTGATTTCACTATGCTTTGTTAGATTAACAAAGGATTATAGGCAAGTTTTTATGTCAAAATGTACGCGTTTGACATCTAAGGTAAGATTTAACGGCCTGTTAATCCTATATTAGTAACTATAACATGGTGAAATCAGCTCTTAGAATAGTAGAGCTCTTTGGGAAGGGCTCGTCCGGAAAAGTACTACCACCACGCCTTTTTCAGCCGCCAAGCAGCAACGTTGTGTTTAGGTTTGAAGAGTGTGGGTGTGAAGTACAGGCACATGAAGCTTAACATAAATGTATCAAAGTTTCGATGGAGAGTTCAGCATTTTTCTGAAATACGAGCCAACAACGAACATTGATAAATAAATAAATATAGTTGTACTTTCCACACGGCACTATCTAGCCCCAAACTAAGCCAAAGCTTGGATATGGAAACCAGATAGCTGATATAATACATATATACTTATTTTTTGTAAATACAGACCATATAATAACACCCCATACAGAGAACAAACATCTATGTTCATCACACATATATTTGTTCTCGGTGGGGATCGAACCCAGAACCCGGCGCAGTAGGCAGAGCTACTACCAACTGAGCTGTGAAGGCTGTCAAATTATACATATGAGTTATCTCAACTCAATAGCAGCAATTGATAACGATATTGAAATTAAGGTCAGTTCAAATGTTGTAGAGTTTGCCCAGCAGTGGGACAACGCTCTTCAGTGCGGCAAGAGAATTCGCAAAAAATCCTTGCTAATTATTCTTTTTTTTTCGCATGCCAAGAGAGAAGAGAAGAAGCAGAATTCGGTAAGTAGTAAGTAGAAACAATAAACCTTCATTTATTTTCAGGTCACTTCGTGTAGCGTAGACATGTGTCCTGCGATTCGTTAGCGAATTCAAAAAACGCTTATCCTTATACCTACGTCTTTACCGCGTTTATTTTTCTATAGCGTATTTTTTGTTTATTTAAATTACTTATTTGTGTCTCAATAAACAAGGATATAGATGAAAATTTTAAGATTATTGAAAACAGCACGGGTATAAGCAGAGTAGTACCTAACCTACGAGTAAGTAAAAGATAACTCAAAGTGACTTCTGTATTTTAGAAAGAGAGTCGAACCTCGCTTTACACAAATCTTATAAAATAAAGCCATAGGTTACATTATGAGCTGATACCTAGATTCACGTTCCCAAGACGTTCTGAATAAAAATCCATCCTCTTGACTTAGGGCCGGTTTCACCATGCTCTGTTAGTTACTAATCAAGGATTAACAGTCCGTTAAATCTAACCTTAGCTGTCAAACGCGTACACTTTGACATATTTAACGGCCCTTTAATCCTTTGTTAATCTAACAGAGCATGATGAAACCGGCCCTTAGAGCGTTGTCGCATCACGTCAGCAGTTACGACGTTTGTCTTAGGGTTGTGTCGTCACTGGCAGAGTCGTACAGACGCGCACGCGCGGGGCCGGGCCTTCGCGCCGAATAGTAAACGCGAGAAAGTGGCGAGAAAGCGCACTTGTCTTATCGGCGCCAGCGCTTCTAGTGATGCACTTGCGCGGATCTTTGCGCTGCGAATGTTCTAGAAATGTATTTTATGTATTGATAATTTTTAACGTGTCATGGTTATGAACATAATTTTAAACCAATAAAACAATCAATCACACAAATCATGGTTAATATCCATGTCTTAAATGTTTTTTTTTATACTACTAGCTAATGGAATAAGCAGATGGATGGTTAAGTGGTAACCATCACCTGTAACAAAGCATTGCCTCGTAAGTCACGCACGATAGGAACGTGCCATACGATGCACTGCCCTGCGTCCATCAACTTGAGGCATACAGATGTTTCGCCAGAAAAAGGCATGGTGGTAGTACTTCCCCGGACGAGCCCTTCACGAAGAGCTCTAAAATTTATGTATTTAGTAAAGTATGTGGTTTGTTGTCGCTTCGGGTGGAGGCAGTCCTTCGGCTTCAGATTTGTGGTCGCCACGCGAGAGCTTTTGCTCTCCAGCGGATGTCGTTTCTAAGATCTACCATCGAACAGGCAGAAGTCTCAGTGTCCGCAGTGTTGATGTACTGTATCAGAAATGCTCTGTCCATTCTTTTAGTCGCCTCTTACGTCATCCATAGGTATTATTAGTTAAATGCGTAGCGTGTGCTGTCTTATAAATTTGATTATGTTTACCTTTTTCTGTATGCCTACGCCTCACTTAACTTCAATAATATATTATATTACATTGTAAAAGGATCATACAAAAGAACGGCAGGAACCAAGCCGTAAGTTTGTTGCCTGTTCTTCTAGGCTTTGGTCGCGTGGAACTGGCACCTAGAGTCACCTAGCTTAAGACGTTTCAAAGTGATCCTTGTGATTTTATTGAATAAATACCTATTGACTTTGACTTTGACTTTATGGAGGGGTTCAAGTCCTTGCCGGGACCACTATGGTCACGTATCCACCTTAAAATATCTTCCTAAAATACATACCTTCGTTATGATTAGGTGCAAACTTTCTAACAAGCCCTTGTGTTGTACGCCCGGAATGGATAACATTTTAAAACTGTACCCTACCATAGTTTTACGATCTTTTCTGTACAACAGTTATATATTTCTTATTTCTTATTTCTCACTACAACTTGCTAATTTGTGATCTTGATCTTTCATGATTTATCTAGACTTATAAAACAGAAAAACCATATTTTCAACCCAGAAATGACTCATGATTTATCTCAACGCGTCCAAATTCGATTACTTATCTTTATAATCAATTCAAATTCAAAAATCATCATACGACACGTAATTCTGTTGCGAAATACGGTACTTGAATTCGGATGAATAATTTTTACATCATTGTAGTAGGTACCTATCTGTCAAAAGTCTAGTGAGTCCGATAATTCGGTAACGAGCGACAAGTGAGATTTTTTTCCTTTTAATTTCTGTGGTGTAGGAACTTAACCTTTATAGGTAGATGCCTAGTTCTTTCTCAAATTAGAAGTGTTTGAGTGGCTATGAATTATTATTTATTCTAAAACGTTGTAAATTGCATTCCACTGTCAATTTTTTCCTTGATTGTTGCCACACAGAACAAATAGACAGTATTTGAGAGTATAGTCTTAGTGTGTGGCTCGTCCGGGGAAGTAACTACTACCACCATGCCTTTTTTTGCCGCCAAGCAACGTTGCTGGGTGCCGATGAAAGTTAAACTCAAAGTCAAAAGGTATATATTCAATAACATCGCAAGGATCACTTTGAAACGTCTTAAAGCTAGGTGACTCTAGGTGCCAGTTCCACGCGACCAAAGCCTAGAAGAACAGGCAACAAACTCACGGCTTGGTTCCTAACGTTCTTTTGTATGCTCCTTGTTACAATATATTGAAATGTATATGAAATTACAAGGACATGAAGAACACCTTTTGCCTCAAGTTGATGGACGCAGGGCAGTGCATCGTAAAGCATGCATATCGTGCGTGACTTCCGAAGCAGTGCTTTGTGATAGTAAACTTGATTTACAAAGAAAATAACAATAAATACAAGTATTTACAAAATTTACAAAATACACATAAAACCGTTGAGCTATCTGCAGACTGTTGCGAACAATCTAGAGATGAACTGATCCAAATCAGTGCCAATAAGAAGCGTCCTACTGGTAATAGTTACTACTTAATTTCAGGTGGGCCAACAATAAATAAATCTTTTCGTGCTGTGTAAGTGTCCAAAATAAATGAATTTCCTTTCATTATTTCTAAATACCAAAAACAGTGGTATGAAATTCTTTTCATAATAAATTAAATTGAAATCTATGCAGTCCCAGACCCACTGACACAACCTTAACGAACATGAACATGGACTAGACACGGCCAAACGGGATTTTATAACTTAATGTCTTTCAATCACACATTCTGCACATTCTAGGTTAAAATTGTTATGATAAATACTGCAACAAAATTAATTCGACAAGTCAAGTTAAAGTTACATTAGTAGTGTTCCGAATGAATTAACTAGTGTGATGTGAGGCTGACAATTTGTATTAATAATCATCAGCATCATAATCATCAGCCTGATGAAGTCCACTGCTGGACATAGCTCCCCACCTTTCAAGGAATATCGATTCTGAGGCCTCTCCATCCATTAATAAGTACCTACCAATCTGTTTTTAGGGTTCCGTACCCAAAGGGTAAAACGGGACCCTATTACTAAGACTCCGCTGTCCGTCCGTCTGTCTGTCTGTCTGTCCATCTTTCTGTCACCAGGCTGTATCTCATGAACCGTTATAGTTAGCCAGTTGAAATTTTCAGAGATGATGTATTTATGTTGCCGCTATAACACCAAATATTAAAAACAGAATAAAATTTATATTTAAGGGGGCAAACATACAACAAACGTGATTTTTTTGCCGTTTTTATAGATAATGGTACGGAACCCTTCGTGCGCGTCCGACTCGCACTTGGCCGGTTTTTTACTTTTATTTGTTTTGGCATCGTTTGGGACAAACAAACCTAACACTTTTCTCTCTATCTATAGTGTCTATAGCACCTACATCTGGATGGTATGATAATGAGCGCGTGGACAAATTCACAATACGCTAACCAGCACATCGACCTGACCGACTATGGGACAATTGAACGGAAATATGAACAACTACTTTCAAATTCATTCGTACAGTTATTTATTTATACTACTTGCGATGGAACAAGCTGACAGCCCACCTGACGTTAAGTGGTAACCATTACCTATAACAAAGCATAGCCTCTTATGGAGCCAAGCCGAAATGTTGCCTGTTCTTCTAGGCTTTGGTCGCGTGGAACTGGCACCTAGATCACCTAGTTTTAAGTCGTTTGAAAGTGATTCTTGTGATTCAATCGAATAAATACCTTTTGACTTTGACTTTGATTATGTTTTTACGATGTGAATACGATAACATAGGTACATGATTGATTTGACAGCCTTCACAGCTCAGTTGGTAGAAGCTCCGCTTCTGCACCGTATGCCGTGGGTTCGATCCCCACCGAGAACAAACATTTGTGTGATGAACTTAGATGTTTGTTCTCTGTCTGGGTGTTATATAATATTTAGAGCGAAGCGAACGAAGATCTTAGTTTTAACTTGGGCGATTTGGCATTTTATGTAGGTATTATGTATGTAAGTATGTTTCTCTGGTCTATGTATTTACAAAAAAAGTATATATGTATTATATCAGCTATCTGGTCCCATAGAAAACCTATTGTGCCGACCCCATGCAGCGTGGGATAAGGGCAGGAAGATGATGATGATATCAAATTTATTTTTATACTACCTACGTGCTGATGGAACTAGCATATATCCCACTTTATATTGCCGACCTACTGTTTTTAAGACTGATTTATGGTTTTTGATTCCAATTTCAAAGATTTTAATAAGATAGATTAGTTTAGATTCGATTAGTTTTAGGAAAATGAGACTCATATTTTTTTAAAGTCTAAATGGCTTTTTTTATACTGTGCACGAATGCTCCCTACCATGTACGAATATGCCATATTTCTCAATATGATGTAGGTATAGGATATACATCATATGTATGTATAGGATATACATCATATTTCTCATCATCAACTTTGAACAATACTTTGAAAGTCAGTTTCAGTAATTCCATGCTCTACAACCTCCATAACAATGCCTTATAATAGCGGCTTTAGTTCCGCGGGTTGGCTACCAAGTAGCCATAGTAGTCTGCTGCTAAATAAACCCGAACCACTTCTTCTTTTACAAGCATCATCAGCTTGAAGAACTCCTCTGCTGGATATACGATATTTTCCGTGAAGAACGATTTTACATTTTACGTTACACGATTTCTCTATACATATACATGAGATTTATGTAAGATAAGAACTATTATAAGTTTCTATTACTATACTATAACTATTACTTCTCATTAAATATTTAATTTTATAAGAATTTTTGAGTTTTTTGTTTAGAATTTATTGCTTTAGTTTTATTTAATTTTTTGTATTCTAATCTTTAACTCATGTGATTCGTTTATGTTGTTTTTAAATACTTACTTAAAATTAATTACCTGGTAAAATAGAATAATATCATGGTACTTTCTCGGTAATGTTATTTTATGATTAAATAAACAATTTTAATTTGAATCTCTCTTTCTCTCGCATAACATGTCCATGCAAGATGTCAAATATAAAATATACTATGAACTATATGTATAGTCTATGACAACCTTCACAGCTCAGTTGGTAGTAGCTCTGCCGATTTCGCAGACGCCTTCTGTGCCGTAGGCCGTGGGTTCGATCCCCACAGAGAACAAGCATTTGTGTGATGAACATAGATGTTTGTTCTCTGTCTGGGTATTATAGAATATTATAAGTATATATTTACAAAAAAAAAGTATATAAGTAGTTTATCAGCTATCTGGTTCCCATATCACAAGCTTTGGATTAGTTTGGGGCGAGATAGTGCTGTGTGGAATGTCCACCAATATTTATTATTATTTTATTTATGCTATAGACTATGAATGCATGCTAGTGATGTAACCCGTGACAATATAATGCAGCATTTGACTTGCGAGCTAATTAGATTTTCAAATGTCACACATACCCCGATACAAGGCTTTTAAGGATTCAATGCATGAACAGGGAAGTTCTGTAATGGCGACCAGGCGATTGTGTCATTGAATAACATTGAAATGAAGCGTAAATTGAAATTTACGCTTCATTTCAATGTTTGAAAGGAAAAAGGTGCCAAAATCAAAACCTGTGTGACGTAATGTCATTCCACATACCTAGTCCACGTTATGGGCGAGGTAACCGCTCTACACCAGGTGGGCCATTTGCCTGTACTGACTTGTTCTCATTACAATACTTGTAAGTATCACACCATTGGTCTAGTGGTGGTCATTTACCGAACCGGTTGAATTACTTAACATCTTTAGGAAACTGTGCCAAAAATGATTATTTCATCGAATTATTTTTATCAGTAAAATACTTGCAAGTATCGGGATATATAGGATAGATCTTTTATAGGGATCTTTTAATAAAAAAAACATGGCTCTATTCAATTATTACATTTCCATACAAAAGACATCAACGCGTCAACGCGCAAAACATTCCCATTTGTTCAAAAAATCTATTTATCAATAAACTAAATAAAAATAAAATAAATAGTGTTATAATAAAACGGACAAGTACGAGCGAGAAGGGCGCCCTGAGGGTTCCTAACATACAATTGTTGACTGCAAAATCCTCAAATCCGTAAATTATAACAATCGTTCTGAGCGTAAAAGACAAAACAGACAGACAACATGAGTGACCTATAAGGGTTTCATATTTTCTTTTAAGGTTACAGAACCCTAAAATTATAATTAGTTAAAAGTTTTATCCACAAACAATGCATCTCACGTGTCGTACGAGTAAACATACGCGTAACGATACGATAACAATCGTGTGATGTAACTGAAACCACAGACAATATACTTGTTTAAGATACGCAATGTGTCTGATTCGGCGCACGCGCTTCCGGGCCTAGTTTCCGTAGTGAGTGATAACGTTGCTGAATAGAAATTATTGCGATTAAGAGAAAGTTATTGTTTTTGACGTATAATATGTCAAACTGAAAACTTTATCACAATAGTACTTCATAATACGCCCCCGTTTCAGTACCTACATAATATTGGCCCTGTTGTGGAAAAACGGAAAAGGCAATTTTTTTTTTTAACAGGCTGTCAACTGTTAAAAATTGAAGTATAACACGATTTATTATTTTCCCGACGTTTCGGCTATGTTGCAAAAGCCGTGGTCGCAAGCAGACAAAAAAAATATAACAGTTGAAAAGTTTTTTTTATTTTCGTACTTTTTGGTAGGAAAGCAGATCATTGCTTGCATAATATTTCCCCAAAAGTAGGTAATCTTGATCAAGTTTTGGGTTAAATATTAAGTTTCTTGACGAAATCCACTTCCCATTAAATATTTATAATACTTATCTACTAGCCCGGCTTTGCACCGGCCGGCATTATCAGACATAGAATTATTTATTAAAAATGGGGTCTCTCTCTTGTCGTGTCACTAGTTTCTTTGAAATAGTGTGGTGAAAGGATTTTAAGTGCGCCTCAAAGGAGCCTCCCTTTCAAGCACTTGACACATGTAATAGAACTTTTTAGGTTCTACGACATGCCGGTTTCCTCACGATGTTTTTCTTCAACGTTTGAGAGTACTGGCATTGTGCACATAAATTTTTGAACAGAAAAACTCATTGGTACACGACCGGTTTCGAACCCACGACCTTAGGATCGGAAAGCGGGGCCGCTACCACTAGACCACCAGTGCTCTAAAAATAGGGTAAAATCATAAAATCCGATTAGTAGTACGAAGTCTTAGGATTTTTTCGAAATAACCCAATTTTTACACCGCTTGCTGCTGGAACAAGCAGATGGCCCACCTGATAACGATAGACATTTGAAGTGGTAAAAAAGTCAAACTGACAAACTCAGCAAAGACTTTTCTTTATAATGTAGTGATAGAATCATCATAAGAAAACATCTTTCGACATAATAATCTGTTATCTAAGTCATTAGCTGAATCATACATAACACTTTATAATGAATTCATTTCAAATTATTAATAATTCAAATCCTTTTGACCTGATGTTATATCACATTCGATTCGTTTATCAATATTCTATTAAATAATATTTGTAACGTAACTACTTGATAATGACCTCTTTAGGCTTATGAATATGAATTTACAGATTTCTAAAATAAATTAATATTCATTATCGTTTGTTTATTATTTAACGACGCATCTTTCTAATCGAAATCTGGATGTGAATTTGGCTTTCCATTTTCGTGGGAAATGTTCTAAGGTGACATGCGTGGTTGACGATTGTCAGCATCTTAATTGCACTGTCGCTATCAGATTGTATATTTTTCGTGTTAAGTTCGACAAATATCCTAGGAAAGATGAATTAGAGTAGTAGAGCTGTTTGTGTGTGGCTTGTCCGGGGAAGTACTACCACCACGCCTTTTTCTGCCGCCAAGCAGCAACGCTGTGTTTCGGTTTGAAGGGTGTGGTTGCCGGTGTAATTACAGGCACATTAGACTTAACATCTGTATGCCTCATGTTGATGGACGCAGGGCAGTGCATCGTAGGGCACGTTCCTATTATGCGTGACTTACGAGGCAATGCTTTGTTATAGGTGATGGTTACCACTTAACATCAGGTGGGCCATCTGCCATGTTAATCTATCTTTAGGCGATGTATTTTATTTGATACTAGCGGCCTGTCCCAGCTTCGCATGGGTGGTCATAAATTTTTTGAACATATTAGGATAAACTTAGACCGTGGGTTCGAGCCTCGCGAGCCTACTTATTTCATACATTTGCACGCCAGAGACTGAAATCGCATCCCGCGCGTGACCCGTCGACCCGTTAACGTTTTTAATTTCGTCATATCTTTTGAATGGAATGTCCGATTTGAAAAATTTAAGAAGTAATCTATAGGTATTGAAACCGTCTTAATTATGAAAAGATTTATTTGGATAAGGATTAATACCAAGGTACAAATAAAGACCCTTTTCTAGCGGCGGCATTTCAATTAAATTTTTATAATAAAAAAACACTTATTGTGACATAACTATAATAGTTAGACATATGCTGTCGCAACATTTTTTGTAGATGATGACGTGTTCTACAAAATCGTAGTACATTATGTTGTTCTATCATCAATAGTTTTCGCAGCGCACGCGATGTAAGGTTTTTGGTTTCCACCTTGGGTTACATTATTGGAGTTTTAGTAAGGATCCCTGATTTTTTGAAAATATAATATAGCCTATGTTACTCAGGGATAATGTAGCATTCTAATGGTGAAAGAATTTTTGAAATCGGACCAGTAGTTTTTGAGCCTATTCGTTACATACAAAAATACAAAAATACAAAGCTTTCCTCTTTATAATATTAGTGTAGATAAAATAATATTATAGAACATCATCAGGTAGGTTCGTTTAATCAGCCATTATTCTTAAGAGTGCTAGGATCATCTATTGTTTCTTAAAATTAAGGAAAACTTTAAAACAAAAACATACGAGGTTCGCAAACGCAGCCAACTTATCTTTACAATCAGAGCATCAACGTATGCGCAATAGATTTATTGCGTAAAACCTACCATAAAAATTCTCGAAACTTAAAACTAACCTTTATTGCACTATGTGTAAGGTTTCAAGTCCTACAGCAGCTAGGAAATAACAAAGAAATATGATAAATACGTGGAGTAATCACAACATAAAGCTATTGTTCTTTAAAAGTAAAGCAATAATTTTACAACTCTTTTTGTTAATATTATAAGTTTACGACTCTTCATGTCATATAATATGATAGAAAACTTTATTTGACACACAAAAACGGGTACAGCATGATATCATAAAAAAACAACAAGATGAAATGGGAAACAAAGTATGTAGGTAAGTCTCTCTCTTGTCGTGTCACTAGTTTCTTTCAAAACAGTGTGGTGAAAGGATTTTAAGTGCGCCTCAAGAGGCTCCTTTCGAGCACTTGACACATGTTATAGAACTTTTCAGGTTCTACGTCATGCCGGTTTCCTCACGATGTTTTCCTTCACCGTTTGAGAGTACTGGCATTGTGCACATACATTTTTTAAATAGAAAAACTCATTGGTGCATGACCGGTTTTGAACCCACGACCTTAAGATCGGACGGCGGGGCCGCTACCACTAGACCACCAGTGTATGCTACATGTTAATCTTCAAAAAGTTGAAATGTGTGAACAAGAATGAACTGTTTTTTGACGTGTCTTAAATAGAGGTAGTTTAGCTAAGGTTTATAAGATACCTAATGGAAATGTAGTCTCAAATACGTTGATTAGAAGCATATTTCGTTAATGTTGTCAGCCACTTAAATAAAACATAAAGATAAAAAGCCACTTAATTAATGTAAAATTATATTGGTGTCAGTGTCTTCAAAAAGATTTGTACTTAAGTGCTCTTTCAGTTTAAGTACTCAATTAAAACCGATCTTAACTAGCAATCAACATGTTCCAGCATTCAAAAGTGCCGCTTAAACTTACAGAACATCTGCCATTTCTAAAGGCTAGTTCAGACCGTCCAAGTTTACTCTCCTTATTATTTTTTAACAGCCATTTTGAAAGACCCACTTTTTTTAATAATAATAAAAAAACTGTCACGTGACCCACCAGGGGGTCAAGACGAGATACACTTTTCAATAATCTTGTATCTCAATTTTTATTATTTAATTTATGTATTTTTTATCATTTTTCTTTTTAATGTTTCCATTGTAATTAATTTGTTATCTTAGCCGTTTATGCCTATAATTGAGGTGACATTTAACTCAATAATTTAATGATTTTAGGCCTATTGATTTTGTTGGTGTTCACTTTGTTGGTGTAACTTAATAATAAATAAATAAATAAATACACTTTCTGTTGGTAATTATGAAAATGACATTACTTTGGCGTGAGCATCTGTCAAGCTGTGTTCATATAATTTTTCTAAGGTGGGTTCAAAACCGGTCGTGCACCAAGGAGTTTTTCCGTTCAAAAATTTATGTGCACAGTGCCAGTACTCTCAAACGGTGAAGGAAAACATCGTGTGGAAACTGGCATATCGAAGAACCTAAAAAATTCTAAGACATGCGTCAATTGCTGAAAAAGTCCGTCTTTGAGGGGCACTTAAATCCTTTCACCACACTGTTTCTAAAGAACTATTGGAAGGAGACGAAGAAGAATACAATTTATCTTTACGCATTTGTGTTCCGCGAACAAAAGTCTAGGCTTGTTGAGTGGTAACATTCACACTCACAGAGTACATCCCCGAATGACGTTCCTTATTTTTGCTCATTTTATACATTTTCTGCAGTATTCCAACAAACTTTTTTCCAAACAGGTTTTCCCAGACTATACTAGTCAAAATACGTAAAAAATCTTTTAAATAAATATAAAAAGTGACTAATTTCATACGTGTTTTGACTATAGTCATGAGGTCTAAAATAGGGTTTCCCAGACTAGTTATACTCTAACTAGTCTGGGAAACCCTATTTTAGACCTACGGATTTTTTTGGGAAAACTGTTTCGATAGTAGACCCACTAACAAGTTATTAACTTGTGTGCTTATCATCAACCAACGACTGAAATACGTAGACTAAACCAGCTTTAGAGTTGTGCACATAAACGAAGCGAGACTAGTGAATGCGTAAGTCTCTAAAACACGCTATTACTTTAATTAATTGGCCACGCACAAGGCGTGCTTTCAAATGACATCAGCGGCCGTGCTATGAGGTCTTATTGCTGATTCGTTTTCTAACATTTTGGGAAGCAACATAGCTTTTTCATTTTAATTGTTTTTCTAGTGTTATTTTAAGTTGCGTTGTGTAATTTCGATAATATTTTAACCAACATTACTTGAGGTTTTATTAGCACAAAGTGCACCTTAAATTATAACCTTAACCTGTTTAATACACTTTCATTTGGAATGAAAGTGTATTAAGTCATATCCTAATTTGACCGAAAATGTTTCGAATGTTTTGAAGAAAACCGCCACCACTTTTTTCAAAACAAATGACGGCCGACTTGACTATGGACGGACTTGACTAAAAATTATTCAATACAAATCACTTGACACTGGCAAGATTGTCTGTCGAATGACGGAGGAGCCATAAGAGAGAGATTAAAGAAAGAAAGACTTTAAAAGTTTGCTTTACTTGTATCGATCAAAATGAAATTTTTACTAAACTGTGATTGCACATGAATTCTTGTAAAGTGTCGAACGACGATGATGTCGGTGTATTACGCTCTGCTACACGTGCGAAGCCGAGCGAGATGCTAGTTATTGATCGAGTGAGCGAAGCGAACGAAGATCTTAGTTTCAACTTGGGCGATTTGGCATTTTATGTATGTATGTATGTATGTATGTATGTATGTATGTATGTATGTTTGTCTGGCGATAACTTTAGAACCGTTGATCCGATCTCCATGAAATTTGATATGTCGATAGCTTGTACTTGAGAAATTTACTGGTAAGTATATGAGTAAAATCGGATGAAGGGTTTTTGAGATATGGGGTTTTTTAAGAGGGCAAAAATAAAAAAAGTTACATAAAAAAATCAAGTTACATGTCATATGAAAGGGCTTTGTTTGGACATTCCAAAACAATTTTTACTTTTTTTTTGGGACGCTCGGTTTTCGAGATAAAATTTAAAAAGTTAAATTAAGATAACCAGCGATCCAAGAGCTCCCATCTCTAAGAGTTTCGTTGAAATCAAGGTTTTTCTACTGGTCGGCCAGTTCCTTTGATTTTTCTTAATTTTTTTTCTTGAAATAATTTAAGGAGGTACTCAGTTCTCAAAAAATGGTGACGACGACCAGGTCTGATGATGGAGCCAAGGTCTGTTCAACGGAACTCTTCAATAAATAGGCCAATAGAGTTGAAACTTGGTAACCATACCAAGTTAGTAGGCGGTAGTCAGAAAAAAGTCCAAAGATAATGTTTGGACTTGCCTCTGACTACTACCGACTCAAAGTTTTGATGCGTTCGTCGGGTCGCATCACGAGATCTCAGTTCGGGGCGAACTACTAGTTATTATAACTAAAGAAGATAAACTTGATGTTTTGCACGGAAAATCCAGAATTCTTATTCGTATAGAGATCGTCTAAAGAGATCTGCCATAACAGGCATTATCTCAGCGCCTACGTTGATAAGATATTGACATCCCTCACAGCTTAGTTGGTAGTAGTTCTGCCTCCTGCGCTTTAGGCCGTAGGTTCGATCCTCACCGAGAACAAACATTTGTGTGATGGACGGACATATAGATGTTTTTTCGCTATCTGTGTTATAATATATCAAAAGTATGTAGGTAGGTACGTGTGTCTGAGCTGTGCTTTCAAACAATGGAAATCATGTTTACACTAATTCTGTTTAGTTTTAGTAAATGTGTTTAACTAAACACAATAAATGAGATCGTTGTGGAAGCAGACCATGAACACCTCAAAATTAATCCGTTCAGTAATCCGTTTGCATAAAAAGTGGTGAATTTCATCTCTTCTGTAGATTATTTATTATTTAGCGGAAATACCAAACATCTAATTAGCCTTTAAGTAAGTTTAAATATTAATTTCCTTATAATTAAATTAATTTTGTATGTAATACCACCCCAAGTAGTCAAACAATATATCAAAAGTGAGTAACAAAGTCCGAAAAAGATAGATTACAATTACTTAATTGAAGATGTCTCCGTTTTTGAAGACTGAATTCTGACCGTAAATAAGTCACTGTTACCGCATTTTAAGGAACCAATTACGTACGTACGGACGTACCTCTGACTACCACCCTTAGACATCCTCAAAGAATCTTAAGCTGATACTTGGTATTTAGAAGTCTGAGGCGAACTTATCTACCGAAAGTCATGAAGCGGTTTTTTTTACCTCTTAGATTTGTTAAATCCATAGCCTTTGTCTAAATAAATATGTGACTGTGATTGTTATGTATGTAAATATGTTGAGCACGTACGCTATGAATAAACATCTCACAAGAGATATGCAAGGTCGTCTGTACCGTCAACAATTGAGCACAGCCTTAAAATATCCTCAAGACTTCCTAAGCGTGGTAAGATTTATTTATTTATTGAGAAATCAACAGCGATATAATTTGTTTTACAAAGGTACAGAATCAAAGGACACAATCTTTAAAATTCCTTGTGTAATTTTTCTATGGTTTTATGTAGCTAGATCTGTTTCCGCGTATTCACCGTAGTTCCATTATTTTTTTTAAGTAAATAAATAAATATTTGTGGACTTTCCCCACAGCACTATCTAGCCCCAAAGTAAGCCAAAGCTTATAATATGGACACCAGATAGCTGATACATTATATACTTTTTTTGTATGTAAATACTTATAATATATGTACCTATAATAACACCCAGACAGAGAACAAACATCTATGTTCATCACACAAACGTTTGTTCTCGGTGGGGATCGAACCCACGGCCTACGGCGCAGAAGGCAGAGCTGTGAAGGCTGTAATGAATGGATGGGTGAATTAAATGCATATTAAAAAAAAATTGAAAGATGTTGTTAGCAATCTTCACATTGCACACATTTCAGCAAAAATATAATTTTGATCCAATAATGTTTTCTTACCAATATTTTTCGTATTTCGCTTTTCTATGTTGCGTATGAATCAAATTAATATTTATAGATATTAAAAATTGATAGTTTTAAGAGTAGTAGAGCTCTTTGCGAAGGGCTCGTCCGGGGAAGTACTACCACCACGCCTTTTTCTGCCGCCAAGCAGTGTTGCTGTGTTTCGGTTTCAAAGGTGTGGTTGCCGGTGTAATTACAGGCACATGAGGCTTAACATCTGTATGCCTCAAGTTGATAGACGCAGGGCAGTGCATCGTAGGGCACGTTTCTATCGTGCGTGACTTACGACGCAATGCTTTTTATAGGTGATGGTTACCACTAATCAGGTGGGCCATCTGCTTGTTCCATCAGCTAATTGTGTAAAAAAAAAGAGAATATTCGTTCGTCACTTCTTTACCGAGCAGTAGGTATATGGAGATACATATTTCTATGTTATACATTATACACTGTAGCGTAGCGTTTGTCATTTTGGTTTGGAATGATCGTTCAACCTTGCAGCATAGCCCCCAGCATTGTTTTGCGGACTGTGAGCGAGTGGCTACTTAGCTCCTTACATCTGAATGCAGCGGGACCGCTCGCATACTCACGTGCACTACTTAGCGTTGCAAAGTACGTCATTCTTAGGATCTACAGAGCCCGTGCTGAAGCCACATTGAAACAGTACTGATACTAATCAGTAGCTATACTTTAGTGATATTTTACTTTAAAATTACTTGCGAAAATCGGTCAAAATATATTTTTTAAACAACTTGAAACAACAGATGGCCCACCTGATGTTAAGTGGTAACCATCACCTATGGTCAGGTACAGAGTCAATTTTAAATAATTTTTCTATTTAATTATCGTGTTTAACTCTAAAACCATACAAGCTAGTGTTATAAATCCAAAAGTTTCGATATTTGTATGATATTATTGCGAGTCAAGCCCGACTGGACTAATTTGGATAGAACTTAAAAAAATGGAAAAAAACCCGTCAAATATCACTTTTTACAATTAAACAAAGCAACGTGCAACCTTAGTCCATGCAAAAAAAAAAGGAATTGCCTTACTCTCTTCCTCTTTCTCTCCCTTTTTCACACTCTCCAAAGATAGTGTCCTGTTTTTGTATTTTATAGCATTGTTACTGTTTACGAATAACTTTACTCGACGACTTTGACGAAGATGTAAAGGATATGCTGTGATCGCTCTCACAGATTACTATACAGTGACTCGCCTATAGTACCTCTTAATTATTCTGTGCTACCGGCTCCACTAGTTTATGTTTACCACTTGTCTTTTAGCCGTCTTTTGTTATTGCGAATATATTACGAACTCAGTTATTCATAAGACCGTGTGAGGACGTGGGCTGGATTTGCAAGTCGTGGAACATTTTGTATGAATGCTTTGTAAAGCTAGTTTGTAGTATAAAATTAGGACAAGACATGGTTATGGTTATAACTACATGTAAGTCCTTGCTAAGTACTCTGCAGTGGTATGTAGTACCTACATACTTACTTCATACTTTGAGCCTTGGGCTGTACGAAAATAGGCAATAGTGGAGCTCTTTGTGAAGGGCTCGTCCGGGGAAGTACTACTACGCCTTTTTCTGCCGCCAAGCATCGTTGCTGTGTTTCGGTTTGGAGAGTGTGGTTGCCGTGTAATTACAGGCACATGAGGCTTGACATCTGTATGCCTCAAGTTGATGGACGCAGGGCAGTGCATGTTAGGGCACGTTCCTATCGTGCGTGACTTTTGAGGTAATGCTTTGTTATAGGTGATGGTTACCACTTAACATCAGGTGGGCCATCTGCTTGTTTCATCAGCTAGTTGTATAAAAGAAAAAATGCATTGTCACAGGATATATAATAGTAACAGTGATACGAACTTTCGTAGACGCTTCGTAGAGGCTCTACGCGTTCTACGATAACAAGACTCGCATGAAATTTGAACATTAAATCCATTTATTTCAAAATTGTCTAAGTGATATAAAGATGTCACACACCTAGGTTACAAGCATTTACCTCCTATTATGTATTATTTATTAATGCACAAAATCTGATAAACAAGGAAGACGTAAAAACCTAACTTTATAGACCCATAAAACAAATCTGATAAGATTTTGCACAATATTGTCTCATAACCACATTTACATAGAAAGCCTGTGAAGGTGTACCTACTGTCTACAGAAGCATCACTAAACCTATGAATAAGTTCTTCATCGTCATAACCGTCAAAAACTTTCTCGGCTCACAGATTTCAAAATGTTTTGATAATCACTGAATCTAGTTATAAAATGTCAGAGTGTGATTAAGTTAAAGTTAAGTTTAGTAATTAAGTACGAACTAATTTATTTTGCTAGTTTTCGTACTAGTTCAAACTTTTTGATAAGGAAGCTTGTATGGATCCAATTTTTTTGATGAATCTTTGTAAATAGTATCATCGTTTATTTTCTCTCTACATATATTATTAACGATGAGATAGGCGAGAACAACAAATCTCTATCTAATCTAATCTAAAGCCTGTTGTTAAAATTCATATATTCATCTCTATGATACGGATTTTGATCAAAATCTTACAATTCATTTCTATTACATTTTCCGAAATAAAGTTATCACTTGGACATTCCATTCAAAAGATATTACGAATTTAAAAATGTCAATCTAAAGAAAATACTAACAGAATAATACGGAGCGCAGCGGAGTCCCGCGCGCACGGGCAACACGGCGAGGGAGGGGGCACCGAAGTCCGGGAGAGGGGAACAAATGCAACGTTTATCCCAAAATCCCGTGCAAGGGGCTTGCACCCGTGCAAGCCCGGACAGGCCGCTAGTACTTGATTGGAGGGGATTTTGCAGGTTGTCGGCGCCTGTTTATAATCTACACTAATATTATAAAGAGGTAAACTTTGTATTTTTGTATGTAACGAATAGGCTCAAAAACTACTGGTCCGATTTCAAAAATACTTTCACCATTAGATTTTTTTTTTTTTTTTTTTTTTTTTTTTTTTTACAATGAATAGACCGTCCTTTGACTACAATCTCACCTGATGGTAAGCGACGATGTAGCCGACGTTGGAGCAGAACGGTCTAGAAGACACCTATTCACTCTTGCCTTGAAGAGACTGATATTGTAGTGGTCAGGAAAAACAGACGACGGTAATGAGTTCCACTCCTTAGCGGTTCGCATAATGAAGGTTGAAGCAAAGCGCTTCGTGCGAATTGGTGGCATGCTAACCAGGTATGGATGGTACTGGGCCGTGCGTCTACTTGTCCTGTGGTGGAATGGAGATGGTGGAATAAGGTCATGTAGTTCCTGGGCACATTCTCCGAAATGTAGCCTATAAAAGATCGATAAGCAAGCAACTTTACGACGGTGTTCGAGGCTCTGGATTTTAGCCTCCGCCATGTGTTGCTCACCTACTAACCTGAAAGCTCGGCGCTCAATCGAGTCCAAGGCAGCAAGCTGGTGTTTTGCCGAGCCATCCCAAAGGTGACAGCAGTACTCCATACCAGATCGGACTTGTGCTTTATAAAGACTGAGAAGCTGTCCCGGTGTGAAGTAACGCCTTACCCTATTAAGGATGCCTAGCTTCATAGAAGCCGTTTTTGCCCTAGACTCGATGTATGTGCCAAAGTTGAGAGCAGGCGTCAGAGTAGCGCCGAGGAGATCCAGGTGATCCTGAACAGCTAAAGGTACATCTCGGAAAACAGGAACTTGGAGAAACTGACTTTTCTTAGCAGAAAAGAGACAAGCTTGCGTTTTAGAGGCGTTGAATTTAACCAAATTCGCATTGCCCCAGTCGGACACTGCCTTCAGTTTCAGATTCAAGCGCTGCAGCATTTCGCCTCTCTCTTGCTTAACCACATTCTGTCTGGCTTGGGCATTGGAAAAGTATCTTTCCACAACTGTGCTGTCATCTGCGTACCCAACGATACCGGGCATAAGCAGATCGTTGATATGCAGCAAAAACAGCGTGGCAGATAACACCGACCCCTGAGGTACACCGGCATTAATGGCCAATTGATCAGACGAGCAGCCATCAATGACTACTCGAATGGATCGTTCCCTCAAGAAATCGGCAAGCCAAGAACAGAATTGTACTGGGAGTCCGAATGCAGGAAGCTTGCCAATAAGGCTCGCATGCCAAACCCTATCAAATGCCTTCGAAATGTCAAGTGAGACCGCTAGTGCCTCACCATATTTCTCGATGGCTTCACTCCAGATGTGCGTGGCAAACGCTAGAAGGTCCCCAGTAGACCGGTTTTTACGAAATCCGTATTGACGGTCACTGAGGAGTTCATTCTCTTCAAGGTATGCGAGGAGCTTACCATTCAGTACACGCTCCATACATTTACATAGTATGGAGGTGACCGAAATGGGGCGGTAATTTGACGGGTCAGCGCGACTTCCTTTTTTGGGCACAGGTTGCACATTGGCAAGCTTCCAAGACTTGGGGACTACTCCAGTTTCAAGGGATAAGCGGAAAAGTCGAGTTAGAACTGGAGACAACTCAGGTGCACAGTTTTTTAATACTACAACTGGAATACCATCAGGGCCACTAGCTTTATTCACGTCTAAACCTCGAAGAGTTTTGAGCACTTCCTTCTGGTGGATGCGAATATCCGACATTGACGTTTCGCATCGAGGAAGGCTAGGAGGTGTTTCGCCCGAGGTGTCTAGGCGTGAATTTTCAGCGAATTGAGTTGCAAAAAGATTTGCCTTTTCAATCGCAGCATGAGCCAGAGATCCGTCCGGTTTCAGTAGTGGGGGAAGTGAAGGGCGGCTGAAGTTCGCTTCAACTGACTTGGCCAGTGACCAGAAGGCTTTACTTCCCGCAGGGTATGTGGCAAGCTTGGCCCCCAACTGGCCAATTCGATCGAAGCGCGACTTCCGTATCACCTTCTTGCAAGACTTGGCGGCTTTGTTGTAGGCTTTTTTCTTGTCCTGTGTATCCGAGGCTTTAGCGTTTCGTGCATCAACCCACGCAAGGTAAGCCGCATGTTTAAGCGCTTCTGCGCTGGCGCACACGGGGCCAAACCATGGGCGAGCACTGTCTGAAGGTGACACATCGGAGAATGGAATAAAGTACTCCATTGCTCTTTTGATCACCTCCGTAACGGCATCAGCAGAAATCGATGGATCAGAAGAAGAAAAACAGGATTGTCGCCAAGGATAAGATGCAAAGAAATGGCGCATCTCATCCCAGTCTGCTGACTTGTAACGCCATATTCGCCTACTTCCTCTAGGAGAGGGATCGGGTGGCGAGTATGACGATACAGACCTCACCACACAGTGATCTGAAGTGCCCAAAGGGGGCATTACTGATACTGTGTGACGATCCGGTTCATTTGTCAACAGAAGGTCTAAGCAATTGGCTGTGTGGCTCTCGACGTCTGGTACCCTGGTTGCTTCACCAACCAGCTGTGTGAGATTAAGGGTTAGGGCAAGTTTGCGAGCCTCAATTCCAGCATGGTCGGTAAATTGGTAAGGGAATAGCCACTGTTGGTGGTGGGCGTTAAAATCCCCTAAAAGTACCAGTTGAGCATCAGGGTACCGTCCAAGGGCCACATCCGCCGCTTCGCTGATGTAATTAAATAACCTGGTTGTCTCTAAGTCTCCAGAATGTCTACGATATATACCAGCATAGATGATCTTATCTATGCCAGTATCCACCAAAACCCATAAAACAGAGAAATCGGACTCTTCAAGGTCACGCAGACGCAGGCAACAAATGTCATCCCGAACATACAGACAAATACCAGCTTTTGGTTTGAAATTGTGCTCCAGTGCATATCCTGGGTATGTGAGGTACGCTGTGTCAGGGGGGCACTGAATCTGCGTCTCCGTGAGGAATAATAAGTGTGGCTTATTGGTCTCGAGATGGTGGTGGACCGGATCGAGATTTGAGTGCAGTCCTCGAATGTTAGAGAGGTGCACTTGAAGTGAGAGGACGTGCTTCCGCTGTAAGCACAACTTATTATTTTTAGACTTTTTCATTAAGAGTGATATTTAGGTTTGGGGAAAGACAGTAGTTGAGCGAGGCAAGGTCTCTCGAGCTCAGCGGCACTCAGCAAAATTCCTGCGCAGGTGGATGGCTAGACTGGAGACTGCGGGGACGCCCGAACCCCCCCAAGAATGGCCATCGGATCCTCTCTTCCGGTCGCCAACCGGCACGATGGAGCATTCCGGGATTTTTCGCAAGGCGGCGGGGCAGCCTTTCACGAGTGGCTACTCGCTAATTGGGCCCCCTACAACCTGCGGTCGGCCAGCGGAAAACCGTGCTTCGGATCCCGCTACCCTCCAAATCTAGACATCCGGCGCATTTATTTTACTGAGTTGGCCCAAACGCTCAAGCCTGACTCACTTGCAAAAACTGCTCAGACCTGTCACGTCCACTTTGTGTCGCTGGCTACACCGGACTACACTCCGAAACACGAAATTATCGCTTCACGGAGTGACTTTGTCCGATGGGTGGTGACAAGCCGCGGCCGAAGCCTACCACCAGAAAGTTGTTACCCAATTAGCACTACCCAGGGGCCACGTGTAGGGTCTCAAGAGTATTCACCTACGGACGTGGGTAACTTTGACCCCCAAAAAGAAGAATGCTACATTATCCCTGAGTAACATAGGCTATATTATATTTTCAAAAAAATCAGGGATCCTTACTAAAACCTCAATAATGTAACCCAAGGTGGAAAACAAAAAACCTTAAATCGCGTGCGCTGTGAAAACTATTGAAGATAGAACAAAATAATGTACTACGATTTTGTAGAACACGTTATCATCTACAAAAAATGTCGCGACAGCATATGTCTAACTATTATAGTTATGTCACAATAAGTGTTCTTTTATTATAAAAAAATAATTGAAATGCCTCCGCTAGAAAAGGGTCTTTATTTGTACCTTGGTATTAATCCTTATCCAAATAAATCATTTCATAATTAGGACGGTTTCAATACCTATAGATTACTTCTTAAATTTTTCAAATCGGACATTCCATTCAAAAGATATGACGAAATTAAAAATGTTTACGGGTCCACGGTTCACGCGCGGGGTGCGATTTCACTCACTCAAGGAGAAGCGCGTGCAAATGTATGAAATAAGTAGACGCGAGGCTCGAACCCACGGTCTAAGTTTATCCTAAAATGTTCAAAAAATTTATGACCACCCATGCGAAGCTGGGACAGGCCGCTAGTAATTTATAAACAGGCGCCGACAACCTGCAATTACCGGCGCGGCGGTAAAACAAAGTAAATGTTACGAAATACAACCAGTCGCATTTAATATTAGCGAAAATATGATTCTGTATTCGCGCTACTTTCTAACATAATGTGACGTAATTTTGAGCTATGTTCGGCATACCACCTCATTGTGCTCATTCACAATCCTTTAATGGAAATGAGAAATTTGAAAGTGCTTGTAATTTTTATTTCATGACACATTGAATACGAAATTGAACACCATACTTGTGGCTCTAAAAGGGTTAACGACTTTAAATCGAAAAAAAATAGTTTGAGATTTAACCGACTTTAAAAAAGGAGGTTTTTCTCAATCCGACTGTTTTTTATATTTTCTATTGCATAACTCCGTCATACCTCAGACAGCCTGGAAAACTTTGCTTTAGAGGCGACGGTTGCCGCTTTCCATCAGGTGGCCCGTATACTCGTCTGCCAGCTTAGGCATAAAAAAAATAACACAAATCTTACCTTCAAAGAGTCGGTTTCACACTGCAACATTTCAATTTTTCACAAAATACAATTTTAACGAATAAAATTCATGAATAATATTCCTTTGCGGACGTTTAACAAATATCGCGGTAAGACTACGGTAAACCTGAGTGCACAGATGTAGGCACTTGTGATGAGATAAACTATCAGATGTATGTTTTCAATGCTTGACAGCGATTTGCAATGTCACAGTGTCCAAGATAAAACGAACACATCCTGTTTCGTCAGATTAAGTAAAATATTTAGGGCCGGTTTCACCATGCTCTGTTAGTTACTAATCAAGGATTAAAAGACAGTTAAATCTAACCTTAGCTGTCGAACGCGTACATTTTGACATATTTAACGGCCCTTTAATCCTTTGTTAATCTAACAGAGCATGGTGGAACCGGCCCTTAGCAGTATGGAGCCCGTTGTTAAGGCGAGGATTCCCGACACAGTTGAGAAAGGGGTAGACTGTTGGAACAAAATGATCTCTGTAAGATCTATTTACACAGTTTTATAATAAATGATTCTTATTCTTAGGGTATTTTATTGCATAGAGAACTAAATAAGTATTATTAAATATTTGAGGATTTTGTTATTTAAACAAACATAAGAATGAAAATGCCCTAAGTCATTCTGTAGGGTACCTACCGAATAATTAGGGGTTTTTCAAAATCAAAACACTAATTTGTTGGTCAACATGTGGTGACCAAATTAGTGTTTTGATTTTGTTTCAAAGTATTCTAAAGCGCTTACAAAACGAGATGAAACGAAAAAAAAATTGGTAACATAGCAATTTTTTTTATCTAGCGTGTAAGTCAGACAATCTCTTCGTCATGCTGACGAGTTACGACTATATCCAAGAAAATATATAGAGTTTTTTATTCATGGTCATTTTTTTAAATATTGTAATGCGTTTTCTTAGAACTAGGCTGGAAGGCATGGGATTGCCCAGCCTTAAATATTCTGGGGTTGTACCATGATCCCACCGACTTTTTTGCCGCCATGCTGCGTTGCTTGTCTGTGTTCCGATTTGAAGGGTACCTATGTTTGCCAATGCAAGAAGTACCCCAACTCGGGAGTTTTGTTTACCCCTTTTTTCGTATTTCGTTTTAATTAGAGGTAGGTAATAGGGTCACTACCTCCTCCGACGAGCGTTGGTAAGGTTGCAATTGTCATAAGCAGTGTCGTTCAAAATCAAGTACTATTCATAATTCAAGCACAAGTTCGACCGCATGTGGAGTACTGTTCCCATCTCTGGGCTGGAGCGCCTCAATATTAACTCCTTCCACTTGACCGGATGCAACGCAGGGCAGCTCGGATTGTCGACGATTCCAAGCTCACAGACGATCTGGAGCCTTTAAGTCTACGGAGAGACGTAGGTTCTCTGTGCGTGCTCTATCGTCTGTACAATGGGGAGTGTTCTGAGGAACTGTTTGGTTTGGTGCCCGCGGCTAACTTTCATCACCGCACCACACGCCACAAAACTAAATTCCATCCTCACCATCTGGATGGGTGGTTCTCCTCGACAACTCGCTTTTCTCGGTCGTTTTTGCCACGCACAACTAAGTTGTGGAACGATCTTCCTCCTGCAGTTTTCCCTCGGAGCTACGACATGGGGTCCTTCAAAAGGCGGGTTTATCTTTTCTTGAAAGGCCGGCAGCGCATCAGTAACGCCTCTGGTGTTGCAGGTGTCTATGGGCGACGGTGACCGCTTCCCATCAGGTGGCCCGTATGCTCGTCTGCCAGCTTTGGCATAAATAAAAAAAAAAAAATTACTAATCAAGTAATATTGTATCTCAACTTTTGCAGTAGTCAGTATTCCATGCGTAACAGGTCGGTATTCCATGCGTTCACTACGACGCTAAACCATAAACAGTGAGTTCCTTGAGCACTTGTCTTTTCACTGCAATTAAAACGATTAGCTGGCGCGACAAATGGAACAGAAGTGAAACCGCTTCCTCATGTCCTGCCCATCCGTACAGGAGTGTACATTTGCAACTAACCTTGCTGATTTCACGTAGAAAGCAGGTTACCGGCGTCTTTTGCCATCTTTGTGAAGTTTGCAAACATGATAATACGAAATCAAAATTAAAAATTAAGTAGGTATGAGAATCTAAACCAGTTATGAAATACACTTTCAGCTTCTAAAGAGATTTATACACTTTAATGTTAAAATCGTAAAACAAAAAAAAATGCCTACTAACAGTCACCCATCCATCTAGTGACCGCGCAGAACGTTGCTGAGGACTAATAATATTGGTAGAAACTTCTTAAACCCAAATAACAAAAAAATACGCTATACCTTATTACTTGAGCTTATAACCTTGTGGAACGAATAAACACAAGTGCTCGATAAATAGTAGCTGTGAGCGTGCCAACGACTAGAACCATAAAGTAGTCATAAACCCGTGCAATCACAATTAAACAGTAAACAGACAGGTAGTAGAAACATTGGTACACGAATTTCCAGTTTGAAGTACCCAAGCCTAGTAAACTAGTACTTATAATACTTTCCAACGAAGCTGTAGCGGTCAAGATTCCACTCTACGATTAGGACCTAAATGATAAACCAATTTTTTTCTTGGTTCACAAATAATAACGTACCTATGTTTAGATTTAAGTTTGAAAAGATTAAATAAATCGTATAGGTGTTGAAATGTAGAGCCAACAAAACTCTTTTGCAGTAATGCATATGATCTCATCTCTAGGATCGCATAACCTAAAGGCCTAAAGACACAACGGGAAAAATTGTTCCAAAAACACAACTAGATGTCGCTAGTAAAAGTGTCTCAAAGCTGAATCGCGCTGACGAAAACGCACGGCTCAGAATCAACATCCCTCGGTAGCACTAAGAAATCATACTTACCTGGCACAGGGGACACCGTGATCACAAAGGCGGTTCCCCCAGAGCGAGGCCTATTCATTGCACTGCGAATTGGGTTGACCTCTGCGATTATCCCTAATGTGGATAACTCGGGTGCGTTATTTTTGGTAGTGGGGACTGCGTACGCGCTGTCCCCCTTATAAATAAACGAAACATTCATTCATGAGTAGTAAAGTATATAATCTATTTAAATTAAATGTATGTAATGAACCAGACCGATCTATCCATCTCTCACTCACCCCACTTCTGTTTTTATCTGTCAATACGGTATTGGTATTGTTTTCGTCGACTTCTGAGCCATAACATTGTAGGTATATTTTACCTAAACCTAACCTAACGCAGGTTGGTAAGCCGTGGATAAAAATAAGTCTAGATGCAATTAACCCTGGCCCATCAATAACACAACATAGTATCTCGTCCGAGTGGCCACCTGCCCCAGATGCTCCGTATGCAAATTCCAACTAGTCTAACTGCACTGCCATGCACCTGATGGGCTAACGGAACTAGCAGATATTTACATTGTAGATGCGACGAGGATTCGCTACGAATGTATTATCCTACTAAATTATAAATGCGAAAGTTTATATGTTCGTGACTCAACAACGCCACGAACTGGATTAGCATAAAAGGTTACTTTTTATCACAAAAAACAGGTTCTACAGAGTTGAAAAACAAACGGGCCCTGAAGCGAAAGTGCTAGCAATCACCACCACGCGAGCAAAGCCGCCCGCCGCAGCTAGCTATTCATAATTTGTTAGATTTTCAGCATTACATAAGAAAATACGACACCACCCGCTTCACGTTCTTCATCCCCTGGCACGCTACATAAGATATGCCTTCAGATATCTCAGTACCAAATAGATACCAACTCAAGTTCTTTGAAGATCTTTAAGGGGGTAGTCGGATGTACATCCAAATAAGTATTACATTTGTCACAAATGTAATATTTGGAATACTTACCAACTACTGCACACATGAAGGTAGTTATCATACTTAGTCTAAGACTGCACATACCCATATTTTGCATTTTTGTGTTTTTTTAGCAAATAAATGTCTGTCTATGTCACAGAAATGAACGTCTATGTCTATGTCTTTTGCAGTACTTGGTAAGTATTCCAGGTAGGTTATTTTATGAAAATGTTCAAGGATATTGCTATTCCTATAACAACACGTGCTTACCTCTATCATGTCTTTAAGTTTACCTAAGCAGTTATTTTTAACGCTCAATTACTCAATATGCAAATCATGCAATTAGAACAAAACAGTTAGATGTGGCGACCTTGTATAAATTTGATTTAAGTCACGGAAGTAAGTACCTAGATATTATTACCTACCTACCAATCAAGATACGATTATTAACCTGTTGTGAACTCAACTGGAAAGAGCGATTAGAAACAGCACTACGCCATTCTTCCAATCCAAAAAAAGATATGATTATTCGACAGTTTTTGCTGATCATTAACCCCGTGAACCCATCGTGAGGTCGTGGAGTATCTGAAGCGGAAGACCTAGCTCTTTTATGGTAAGAGTGCTAACTGCTCGTCTTCCGATCTTTTGTCCGACAGGTGTCATCTACAGACGCTCCCGTGGGCGCCCACTGCGGATTTATTTGGATGTAGGCATTTATTTTATACCCCTGATAGTTATGGCAGAGGCCGGAGGCATAAGTTGTTTGCCGTGCCGGCGTGTCGCCCCGCTGCTAGAGCTGCTTCACCTGTGCCCCGCGTCCTGGAGGTGCTCAACGCCCTCCTGAGAGCCAATCCTGAAAGTGACTTGTTTGCAGATGGATGGTCTAAAGTTATGAATGTCTGAAGTTTTGTGAGCGAGACGAATGATTGGTATTCAGTTTAATTCAATTTAATTTTATTTTGTCTTATCCAATTTAAATGGTTAAATATTTTTTCTTATTATTATTTTTGATGTAAATAATAATATCGGCTGTGACATTTTTTTTATTTTAATATTATTACTTTTTTTTAAATCTAATGAATTCTTATGTTTTTTTTTATATTCTATGTTACTATACTTAATTTTTTTATGAATTTAATTGGTTTGTAACCGTTTTTATTAAAAAAATAAATAAATTTATTAACAAAGAAAATTACAATGAATAAGCACTTACCTAGATGATTTACAAAATAAACATAAAACAGTAGAGCTATCTGCAGACCGTTGCGAACCATCTAGAGATATTAATTAGTTAATTTAATTAAACTATGGACCAGAATGGTATGTTCCATTTCTCAGTTATCTGAAATATTAACATGAAATCTGTAAACAGGTCCAACTCTTCGAAGGTCCCGTAAAGTTCAATATATCAAACGCAAGCACACTTTCGATTTCAACAAAGAAAGCGTCAGTGTGTCGACCCTTTCCGTCTATCCGTCAGCCCTTCGGCACGAATACCTAAGTGTCGACCGGTTTCCGATTAAATGTCAGGTGGGACCATCGAGATAAATAATTATACATATTGATCGATGCACAGGTGTTATGACAACGAGCCCAAGCCAAGCTCTTTTGCTATGCAAGCTATTTTGCAAATTATGAAGTCCTTAGTCCAACCAAACGACTTTAAACCCTATATGCCTCCCTACCTATAATCCTATATCCCTCAAACACCCTAAACATTCGTTTAGTGTGTTTGAGGGAGGCGTATAGAGGCTGTGCATGAAGTCTGGTTTTGGATGATAATGATGATGTTACTAAATGATTTCTCTGATGTTTTTAATTTTACATGTAGGCAAACCAAAAAACTGCACAGCTGAAAGCATTTCCAATTCCGGGAAAAAAAAAAAAAACTTTTTTTTCGTATTATTGTTTTGGAATTGTCGTATTTTAGAATTGTGTTTTGGAATTGTTGTGAAGGATGACATGTGTAAAAAAGGAGTGACGACTGAGATGACGGATGATAGAGGAGGAGGAGGAGTGGAGAGAAAAGACCCCACATGAAGTAGGATAAGGGCAGGAAGATGATGTTTTGAATTATCCGAATGCGCGATGAGTCGACGACATCTTGAAGGTCGCAGGAAACACCTGGTTCAGAAACGCAGAGGACAGCGGAGGTTGGCACAACACCTATAGCTATGGGTATACCCAGCAGTGGGTAAAACCAGCCTGAGATGATGATGATGATGATTGTTTTGAATAAAGTAAAAATGAAGATTTTAATACTTTTAGCCTCATAATCTCGCAGTGGCCATTTCGAGCAGATATTAGAGGTTACTTGAAAATATCAGAAAAAAAATATATTGTATAATAATTTCGTTTATTGTAGTAACAATGTAAAAGCTACAAGGGACAACTCGAAACTAAAATAAAATAAATAAATAGATGTACAACTTTACCTTTGTCCGTCCATGCATTTAAGGCGAAGACAAGAGCTAATGTGACTCTCGCTCGCACGTTTCGACATGTTGAAAGATATAAAATCACTCAACTCATTTTCGAAAAATCGCAGTCATCCATTTTGTGTGCATTGCACACAGTTTAGAAAAAAATCATTTTGATCCATACATGTTTTCCTACTCTAAAGTTTGCTTTACTAGTTTTCGTACATAACCTAACTTTTAAGTAGGAAAACTTGTATCGATCAAAATGAAATTTTTACTAAACTGTGTGCAATGTGATTGCACACAAAATGGTTGATTGCGATTTTTCGAAAATTAGTTTAGTTATTTTATATCTTTCAACATGTCGAAACGTGCGAGCGAGAAGATGTTTGATAACAATTTATAACAATTTATCTTTCTTTTATAATCTCACTCTTTCATACCTGCTATTTTTTTTTAAATATATACTCGTATCATGCCGTACGGTCCTGAAATAGCATCATTTATATATTTTTATACGAGCGTGGGCGAGATAGTTATGGTGATTCGAAAAATTGGAAAGCACCTATGCCTATGGAGGTGACATTTAATTTTTCTCTCACCACGTCTTTCTAAAGTATAGACGTTTAGTTAGTATCTGGCTGTAGATTAGACGTTTAACAAGTTTCGTCTGTCTCAAGTTCAGACGTTTAGTTCGTTTATTGCTGTAGGTTAGACGTTTAGTTAGTTCTGTCTGCCTAAACTTTAGACATTTAGTTAGTTTATGCCTGTAGGTTAGAGTCTTACCTACAGACCTTTAGTTAGTTTATGCCTGTAGGTTAGACTCTAACCTACAGACCTTTAGTTAGTTTATGCCTGTAGGTTAGACTCTAACCTACAGACCTTTAGTTAGTTTATGCCTGTAGGTTAGACTCTAACCTACAGTCCTTTAGTTAGTTTATGCCTGTAGGTTAGACTCTAACCTACAGACCTTTAGTTAGTTTATGCCTGTAGGTTAGACTCTAACCTACAGTCCTTTAGTTAGTTTATGCCTGTAGGTTAGACTCTAACCTACAGACCTTTAGTTAGTTTATGCCTGTAGGTTAGACTCTATCCTACAGGCATAAACTAACTAAATGGCATAACCTAACTAAACTTTACATCTAACCGTTAGATGTAAAGTTTAGTAGACTCTAAGCCATGCCTAAGGGGGTAACCAGATTGTAAGTATAGGTATATTTGGTTTATGCAGGGTTGGTATTAGCTCCTGTTATGGCGGTTGCCCCACCCGCGGCGATGGTCGTCTTTATACTCGTCCATGTTCCGTTGCCGCTCCAGCTCCTCAGAGTCGTCATCTTCCACCAATTGCTCCTGCAACGTTACAAATGAGTTAGTGGGGCTCAAGCAAAGTAGCTTGACAGATGCTCACGCCAAACGAATGCCATTGTCATATAATTAAATCTTTTTCACTTTCTGTATGCGGAAAACGTCAGGGTTCAGCGTAGATCTCTCAAGTGACCGAGTTTTTAGGCCGCCCTAAGGACTCCGTCGTGGCCGTAACGACTGCTATAGCCGGGACCGACACATAAACGTGCCCTCTGAAGAACTTAAGCGCTCGGATGTAAATGACTCTCGCGGTCACCAAATCCCAATGGTGACTAAAATGAAATTGTGGCATTTTGATTGGAAATATACAGGCAAGCTCTAACGCTTTAGCTTCAACATGAACCTGGTAGGGCACAACGCCTCCGTGCTTCTGAGGGCACCATGAGATAAATACGAACGAGATCGCGGTCAAAATATAACAATTTAAATTACCTTCCTGATCTTCTCGGCTTCGTCAGCGTCAGCTTCCGAGCTCTGGATCGTCTGATGCGGGATGTTAGACGCTGCCGGGAACCTGCACAGACATTATCGAATCGTCAGAGGGCCTAAGAAACGTAAAGTTGTTAGTGGCCAAGTGTCTTAGCGACTATTAGAACCGAGCCAGACAGCTTACCGTGCCCTGGGAAACACGAAAGCGCTCAGTAACCCCAGTACCCCAAGTCTGACTTTTGTTTACCATATTTAGATTGTCTTGTTCCTACCAGTCGGTGCACAAACAGGTTTTGTTTGAAATATAGGTACAAGTACAAACAGAAGTAATTTTAATTAGAATCATATACTATAAATCGTATAGGTACATAAATTGTCAATAAAGGGGAAACGCCTTAAATATTAATGTTAGCAATCACTAGACATCAATGCATTGGGCGGCAAAGTTACTAGAGGTATATAGATTAAGGCGATGACAAGAGCTAATGTACCTCTAGCTTGCACGTTTGATTTACTAGTTTTCTTATGCAAACTTTTGAGTAGGAAGATCGATCAAAACGATTGTTTACTAAACTGTGCGCAATGTGATTGCACACAACTTAGTTGATTGCGATTTTTCGATAATGAGTTTAGTGATTTTATAAAATATTGTTGCGCCGGACGCCTAGCAACTTGTTTCGTTATATATCCTGACGTACAGGTGTTTTCAGAAGGCTGAAATATGTTTTCAGCCGTTGCCAGAAGAGTCTCTGTCACCTCCCAGTTGATTACAATTTCGACCAAGTTGCCGTGGTTTTCAGGCGCCTGAAACATGTTTTCAGTCCGTTTCAGGCTATTTCCCATCGATCCATGCAATATCCTGAAAACCCGTTTTCAGGCGTTTTCAGGACCCCTTATGGACCTTCGAAGGACATTTCACTATAGAGCCATATTTGCATAGGAGTGAAAGAGATAGCAGTATTAGAAAGAGATAGCAGACTTTCGAATATTCTAGACTACTGTTCTAGAATCAATCGAACGAAAAGCACTACTAGAAAGAGATAGCAGACGTTCGAATATTCTAGGCTACTGTTCTAGAATCAATCGAAGGAAATGAACAAGAGCTATTACTGTAGAAAGAGATGCAAGTATGGTCTAGTATGATCCAGAACATTCTCGGGTTAGCTGCGTCGTATATAAAGCCAGTCGGCGAGAGCGGAGTCAGTCAGTTTGTGGAGAGGACTCGAGAAGAAAGTGAGTTAGTGAAAACGGTTCGAGAAGTCAGTTCGGTGAGATGGCTCGAGAAGAGAGCCAGTTTGTGAAGATGACTCGAGGAAGAAGTCAGTTCCAGGGAATGGCTCAGGAAGAAGTGAGTTGGAAGAAGTGGATAAAGGAAGAGAACTTTTGTTAAGTGATAGTTGAGTGATAATTAAGTGTGTTAAGTAGTGTTAAGTAGTGTTAAGTAGTGTTTTAGTTATGTAAAGTGTTAGTGTAAATAAATAAGTCATCTCTTGGATTATTATTGTGCATTTTCTATCCATACGAACCCCGAGCTCGTAACAATATTTTGAAATATATATATATTTAAATATATTTCAACATGTCGAAGCGAGAGGTAAATTAGCTCTTGTCTTCGCCTTATGTTTACGTATACCTTTTTCTGTATGCCTACGCCTCACTAAACTTCAATATTGTATTGGCTTTGGTCGCGTGGAACTGGCACCTAGAGTCACCTAGCTTTAAGACGTTTCAAAGTGATCCTTGTGATTTTATTGAATAAATACGTTTTGACTTTGACTTATTCTAGGTAAACTCACGTTCCCTCGCGCACTCGCTGGTCGTAGAACTCCTCAATAGTAAGCGCTGGTATGGCCGGGTAGCCGAGTCCGTAGATCGCCTTCTGTACGGCATCGCGCGTTATAATGACCGGTCTCAACGGCGGCGCACGGGGCTTCTCTTTGGGCTTTGGCTCTGAGGAAGGTAATAGAAATATTAGACAAGGTGATAGTCAAATAAATGATATGACAGCCTTATTCACAGCTTAGTTGGTAGTAGTCCTGCCTTCTGTGCCGTAGGCCGTGGGTTCGATCCCCACCGAGAACAAACATTTGTGTGATGAACATAGATGTTTGTTCTCTGTCTGGGTGTTATATAATAATAAAAGTATGTATTTACAAAAAAAAGTATATAAGTAGTATATATCAGCTATCTGGTTCCCATATCACAAGCTTTGGCTTAGTTTGGGGCGAGATAGGTGCGGTTGTTGCTATCATCAATATTTAAGGAGTTTCTATTTTTTTATTAGATTTAGTTTTTCTACCTCATTCTTGTAAATCGGAATAAGTTTACACAAAGTTGTATTCAAATCAGTTCAGCGATCATGGTGTGGTTGAGCCACAAACATCCAAATATAAAAACTTTCACATTTATAATATGAGTAGTTTTTTTTATCTAGGTTTAACCCACCATTTGCATGTTTGGCCATATACTCCAAAATAGGCTTCTCCTGCTCAAGGCTGGCCAGTTCATCGAAGGCCTGGTTCACATATGTCAACAGCATTGTAGTGAAGTACTCTCTCTTGGTGGAGTCGTCGATGGTAGGGTTGGCCATGGCTTTGGAGAGAGTGGCGAGCTTGTCTTTCAGCTCTTTCACCTCCTTGTACCTCTTGATTTTCGCTTCTCGGGATCCCACCTGGAATTTAATAAATTACCTAATTACTAACATATTATAAATTTGAGTGGAAATCCCATTTTACTAACAAATAAAAAAAAAAAAAATTACCTCAGAAATCAATCTTAGAATTAATTTTTAGAATAGATTACAGAACAATTACAGAAATATATGTATTTTGGACTATAAAATTAAACAAGGTAAAAGTTAGGATGCAATGTTTGCTTTCAGGTACCTACCATACTGGCAATCTTGGCTTGTTCACTATTTGGCCGGCTCACAGTTGTGTCAGTGGAAGGTTGTGGAACCTCAACATCTGTCACTCCATAGTCTTTGCATCTTTGCAAGAAATCTCTGGAAATAAACACACAACAGTCAACATACAAAGCACTGACAAGCAGAATTTATGAGTATGGTACTTATTGTTCTATGTATAATACCTACTGTACTGGTTTTGTGGGATTGGTACCTAAATTCACCTAGTTCTAATTTTATTGACTAAATACCTTTTGACTTTGACTTTACTCATAAATAAATACTCTACTATACTTTGTCTCCGAGTACCAGGGTACAGAGAATGGTGGAAAAGGGATGTCCTGGTTGCAAGCAGTGAGTTAGTGGGGCAACAAAATAACAACATATTGCAACCTCTTGCAGGATTTGTAGCAATCAATTTCAAATAATTCAATTATTAGCCTAAACTGAGAAGTCTGACGAGTAGCTGTGTGTACCGCTACACCCAGACCAATATGGCATCTCAGATGATGGTACAGAGTTTGTCTATAAAACAAATGTCAAAACTTGGCACTATAAGTATGAGTAAACAAATCTTTAACATTAGGTATGTTTACAAATCACCTAAAATAAATCTCAGCAACATGTACAACATCTTTCCGGGGCTGGTTGCACAGCTTTAGATTGAGTGTTCCCAGCAGTGCGGGTAACAACAGATACTGCAGTGTCTCTGTAGGTAATTCCTCAATACTCTCATTTGTACTGAACATGCCAGAAAGAGACACCATGTTAGTGGCTTTTTCGAATTTGGAAATTGCTGTTTTGATGCTCATCTGCAATCAAACATGTAAATTCAATGTAAGTAGATATGATTTCTTGGACCTTCGATAAAGTACTACATTGAAAATAACAACACACCTGTACCGGATCACTATTCGTCGCTTCATTACCATTTTCGATAGTATCAAACAGTTTCATTGCCTGATCGAATAAATCTCGCAAGGACTCTTCGTCTGCAGATAGACCTGCTTCACTTTGTGCCATTGTATTGTACAACTTCTATTCCTTGGAAATCCTGATAATAACACAATCACGGAATTTCAAGAATTGTTGAATTTTAAATCTTTTTTCTTTTCAAAATTTTTGTTCTCTTTTTGTTTTTGCTTGAGTCAATGCATGGAGGTGGAGGTAGAGTCAATGCATACATAGTCAATGAGTCTTCTAATCTTCTTCTTCTTTTATTTCTTGTCTGTCCGTCATTTTGGCAGACAATATTGACAGTGACAAATCGATTAAAAAGTTTATAGACCATCAAGTCGGGCTGTAAAATTGAGAAAAGAAAGAAAAGTCGGGCTGTCATGTATTTGAGTAAAATGATGGCGGTTTTCTAAAATCTCGTCCAACACCCAAAGCATTTATGAAAAGTTTTTGGTTATTCCCGCTCGTCCCCACCGTTTGTCACACTGGGGACGAGGGAGACTTTTTATTACCTACCGCTCCGGGACGTTTTCGTTCCCATTTTAATTTATGATAATTTTTTTTAATTAAATGATCGCCTGTGTTTGGTTTATTTGTTTTATTGCCGACATCTAATAAATCCACCCGTAAATTATTGTAGATAATAATTGCAAATAAGAAACTACCTATAATGTTTTATCAACTATGTAGTGGCTCGCCTCTAACTGAGATCTCGTTATGTCCGCTGTCTGTCTTTAATTGCAAAAACAATGTTTAGACTTGCATCTGACTATCTCTTACTTTACAAGTGGTAACAATTATTATTTAGAGCTCAGTTGGCCTATTTACTGCCATACCATACCAAATAAGTAGCGGCAGTCAGGGGCAGGTCCAAACATTGTGATACACTTACCGCCGGTTTCTGAAAGCCCGATCAAAACTAATCGGATGTCAAGTCACTTGCTATCTCTATCTTATTCGATGTAATAGCTGAAATGGCGAGTGACTTAATAGCCGATTAGTTTTGATCGAGCTTTCAGAAACCGGCGGGTAGTAACGCAGTATTGATTTAGGGCCGGTTTCACCATGCTCTGTTAGATTAACAAAGGATTAAAGGGCCGTTAAATATGTCAAAATGTACGTGTTTGACAGCTAAGGTTAGATATAACGGCCTGTTAATCCTTGATTAGTAATTAACAGAGCATGGTGAAACTGGGCCTTAAGCTTCTACGTTCGCTTCGGAGCTAGGTACTCTTTTTACACCCTGCATAACGTGACTCCTAATAATCATAAACATTTCAAAAAAAAAATTACTTTGTAGTAACTACATACAAGCAAAAATTGCTAAAGTTGCTAATTATACCACGCTCAGCGCGATATTTCAGTTCGGGGTGAACCATTAGATAATAAACAAATATTATTAATGAAAAATACAGGTAGTGGAAGACTAGACTAGACGACAGACCTAGCGCATAGCGTGACTCTACAAAACAGCCTGCCAGTATCGATTAGCACAGCATCCTAGCCTAGCGAGTGTGTGTTTTCAGTCAGTAGCCTCTCAGTGTTGGAGTCAGGAGCACGTATTTCGAAAAACACTCATGTAAGTGTCAAGTCAATGCATTAGTTTAGTAATAGCCATCGACCTGTATGACCAATGTCGGAGAAGAGTCGATTCAGAGACAATTTCATGACTCACACTGATCGATTCAGAAGCTGCACTCGGTGTTGAAGTGTACAACCAACGTCGCACAACGTAGGTACCTACTCGTAAGTCTCAAATCTCAATGCACTCGTGCTGAGTCGAGCGACTACGATACTCAGGTAAGTCAATCTACATAATTATAACTATTATCCAATAGTGATATAGATCTTGCCTACCTACGCCCGGCGTACGCTACGCGGTTTATGAAAGCTGAAACACGTAGGTACCTACCTAAAGTTTAAACTGTAATTGTGTTATTGTTTTGTACGTATGGCATTGTTAGAATGTCGAGCTAACAAAGAACATTTCATACATTATCTAATGTTTTTTTTCTACTAACATATGAAGTAGTTGTTTAATGTAGAAGTGTATGGCCGCCCTTATCACCAAAAAAAAATTCTTGCAATCATCTTGAACTAAACATAATTTGTAGATATGAGAATCTAGTAGGTACCCCTAGGTACTACCCCTAGGCCAGACACCATTCCTCTATCGTTCCTGGGTCTCAGGAGACCTCTGTCTCTCTCTCCTGGGTGTGACGCACATCCGGTGGGTTCACAAAGGTTGAGGTAGGTCATTTTTACATTTGTTGTCCATTGAAATTTAACTTCCGGAGTTCCGTTTCCGACATGCTAAGGTAAACCACATGAAAGCGGGGAAGTGGGCGGAAACCTTACAACATTTATTATTTACACACATCTGCGGCATTGCGCGTCAGTTTAACCGGCTTCATAAACAAATTGTCTCGTCGTTGTCGGCGTCGCGTCGCGTCCTCGCGCGGTAGATTTGGTCTTGTGAGACGTCTCAGTTTTACGACAAACTACAAAGGCAAATTCGAAATTCTGAAAATTTCGAATTTGCATCACTGGCTCAAAGAATAGTTTATTAGCGTAATAATATTTCAGATTAAGAGTAGTAGAGCTCTTTGTAAAGGGCTCGTCCGGGGAAGCACTACCACCACGCCTTTTTCTGCCGCCAAGCAGCGTTGCTGTATTTCGGTTTGAAGAGTGTGGTTGCCGGTGTAATTATAGGCACATGAGGCTTAACATATGTATACCTCAAGTTGATGGACGCAGGGTAGTGCATCGTAGGGCACGTTCCTATCGTGTGACTTCCCATGTAATGCTTTGTGTGTGATGGTTACCTCTTAACATCAGGTGGGCCATCTGCTTGTTCCATTAGCTAGTAGTATAAAAAAATATATAATTTTACTGAGACTCGTCAGTGAGGCGAGCCACAGGCATTATCGAGTCCTACAAAATAAGACATTCTAACTGCGGATTTAGCTCTTCGAAACGTGCTTACAGAATAACTCTACTGCTGTGATAAATAAAACAAGGGCAAGACATATTAGCCATGTTGCCATTTCTGGAAAATTCTGGCGGTAAACCAGTCGAGCAGCTCGCGCAGGATATGACCCATTACCATTATTGTACCGAGCGCTCCTTGAGTCCTTGCACAATCGTTTTTATTCCAGGACCGTCTCGAACTCTACCGAGACCTACTTCTGGAGTCAAGGACGTATTGTGCTTGTTTCATTCAGTTAATTTTAAGACTTTAATCTTAGTGGGTAGGTAGGTACCTGCAATCTACATACATCTAGGTATGTTTGTTAGTTGATGATCTTAGATTATTTACACCTCGACGATCATAACATGTTTAATAACCCGAGAGTGTGTATCAATTCACACACCCCCGCGAGTATTTAACGTTCAACACGTTCTACTAAAAGATAACACATATTATTTTATTTATAAGATCAACAAACAAAGCTAGTGTTATACATTATTACCTATCTAACGTAGCTACCTGTACTGTACTTGGTACGTACGTAACTCAACATACCGCAAGATGAATGAGGGCATAAAGTCTTCTCAACTAAGCTTAACGCTGTCATCTTTTGTTTTCAGGTGTAACATGAAAACCTAAACCTTACACCATGGATCGCTTCACGGCTCTTGCTTTCTACGTCATTGCTACAGGATTTGTGTACGGATTCAATGGAGACAGCTTCGAGCTGGAGTGCCCTGACGAATGCGACTGTCACTACTTCCGGATCAACTGGGTAACGGATTGTTCGGAGAGCAACCTCACGGAGGTGCCGTACGATGAACTCAGCCTAAGCGTCTACATCTTGGACCTGAACGGGAACAACATAACAAGCTTAAAGCCATTCCCGAGTGATATAAAGATGAGAAGGCTGCAAATAGCAGATAATCGCCTCACGAAGGTGGAAAAGGAATCGTTCAAAGGATTGGAGTATCTGATAGATGTAGACTTATCAGGGAACAAAATCAGCTACGTCGACCCAGAAGCGTTCTCGTAAGTAACAAACAATCAATTTACCTACCATTCCTTGAAAACAGTGACAGTCATTTACATCATAGGTCATGTAGGTACTTTGATAGCACTATTAATTCTAGTAATCATTGTTTAATCTGTTGCAACCAACTCAATTGTCCAACGCAACTATGAGTCAGCCAACCATAAATTGGATCTACCTGGGCTATGCTGTATTGTTTACCTCGCATCAGGTACTTTTTCACATGGTCGTCTATTATTCGCTCCGTAAACATGACATTCATCTACCACACAATGCTGCCGTGCTGATGATAAAATTGTTCAAATTGCTCGTGATCTTGTTAGGGCACGGCCAGAGGACCAATTGCCGCCAACTACTGCCAATATTAGATAATGGTCACACAACGAATGAAAATTGAGTTTTGCCCGTTCCAACTGAACACGCCACTTGTTTACGCTCACTTATGACTTACGAAAGCTTTAACGTATTATTTTAACTATTTCGGTAGGTAGGTAGGTACACTGGGTACCTACGCATCTAGTTTATCTATCATTAATCGCACAAGGTTCTTAATTAGGCTTTTCTTAATTTTCAGGGACTCTCGTGGGCTACTAAACGTGGAGTTACAAGACAATCCAATAAGTGTGGTGGAAGGACCTTTCCTGGTTTCTGCCACGTTGCAGTACCTCGATATCAGCTCCTGCAACCTTAGCGCCATCAACCCGCAATTTTTCGATAATATCACGACGCTTAACACCATCGACATGTCAAACAACCCACTCGTAACGATAGAGGCAGGAGTTTTCGATGTTCTCACCAGTCTCGAAAATCTTAAACTCAATGACTGTAAACTGAAGACAATATCTGAAAACGCATTTCTCACCTCAGTGAACCTTAAAAACTTAGACCTAGCCGGCAACAGTTTGACCGAAACTGACTGGCCTGAAGTCCTTGGGAAATTAGTTAGACTGGAATACTTGAACTTGAGGAAATCCGGCCTAACTTCCTTATCTGAAGATACTTTTTCGAACTGTACAAATCTAGTTTCGCTGATTTTAGCTGACAACGAATTGCGAGATTTAGATGTCGCAGCTACGTTGGGCAACAGTGTCAATCATCTAGAATTCCTAGACCTTTCCAATTGCAAAATTCAGGGCCCGATTTCAGGTGATGCTTTTGCCAATGCGACCAGACTGAATAGCCTGTATCTTTCTGGAAATCCTCTATTTGCTCCTGACTTACAAGAAGCACTAGCTCCCTTACCGAAAATAGAAAAATTGTTTATGAGCAACTGTGGGCTGCAGAATCTTCCGGACAACTTCAATGTTTTTGATAATCTCCAAGAGCTTGATATTTCTCACAACCCTCTCGTCAATGTATTCACAAAGCTTTTGGCGCCACTTGAAAATCTAGAATACCTCAACATGGGATACAGTAATTTGTCCATTATTGGCCCAGATTCGTTTTCAAAGATGACTTCAATGAAAAGGCTTGTGCTTTCCGGTAACGACTTGCTTTCTCTTGAAGCAGGGTTGTTCGGAAATCTGACGCAACTGACTACTTTGGAGCTAGAGTTTTGTGGCCTGAAGAGACCCTTAAACGCGAATGCTTTCTTCAAGAACCTCACTTACATGGACTTGAGAGAAATAAGACTCGGTGGGAATCCTCTAGTTATCCCGGAAAAGGGACCACTGTTCCCGAAACAGCTTTCGCAAGTAACAATCCTCGATCTGAGCAACTGCAATATAACATCGCTAAGTATTGACGCTTTCAAACATACAGTAAATTTAACAGACTTGAATCTTTCTGGAAATCGCATTAAATCGGTAGAAGGAAGTTTGTCATTCCTGGAAATATTACGTCACTTGGAGAAAATAAATCTGAGCAACAACAACTTGACCACAATCGACCCCCTAGTATTCATAAACAACCCTAGATTGCATTCTTTAAACCTCCTAGGGAATCAGTTCGTGTGCGATTGCAAGATCGCTGAGATGTGGGACTGGGCGAACATGATTAAGGGCAATCTGAACGTTCTAGTTGGAGCTAAAAGCGCCGAAAAAGATATAGTCGTAAAAGGAAACAAGAGGAAGAAGCACTTGTACTGTAACTACAACGAGACCCAGCTCCGCAACATGAGCATGACGTTGAACAAGTCAGTTCCAGGCAGAAGGCCTTTCATAAAGCCCAGGGAAATGACGTACGCGAACCGAACCTGGGCCAAGTACGTGAGAGAGTCAGGCTGCGAGCCTGTTGTACAAATCCTGCGACCAGTCGCACTAATGGCCGATTTAACTGAAGTCAACACAATCGCACCTCCAGTGTTTACCTTTTTAGGTTTAACACTTTTGGTTATGCTTATTGGAGGTGTTACAGGTTTTATATCGGGAAGGATAATGAAAAAACATGACGACGAACAGAGAGAACAAGAACAGGCAGATATGTATTAGCAACCTTATATTCAAGAATGCGAAGTAATTTAGCATCGTTGCTAAAATAAATAATAAATGTTTAAATATTTGAACGAAAGTCCGTTCAAATATTTCATACCATGCTTTTTACTAAAAATATCTACTATGTACTAATTTTGTACATATGGTACCTAATCTTAACTCTAGAGCCAAAAGTAAGAATGGAACGTACATAGTTTAGGTAATCTGTTTCTACTGTACTAGTCACTTTGCCCCTGTGTTATAATAAGGAAACTGAATAATAGCTCGCGAGGTGTTGATTCTCTATCGTAGACCGTAGTCATGTAAGTTAGCTCATAATTTTGTAGTAGTATGTGTACATCAGTATTAAATTATAAGAAATAAAGAAAATTCTGTTTTAATTAACCATGAAGTTGTCTTCTAACCTTCAGTAGGTATGCAAGAAGTGGCACAAAACTTTTTGCAACTTGCTCATTTGTAAATTGATTTCTTCACGAGAGCTCTGCAACTTGTCGCAGTGTTTATAATCGATTAAATTGCTCAACACTTTAAATTACATGAAATAGAGCCCGATCAACCTGTACTTTGAGTTTTGTTCTTAAAACTGTAAACCAAAGCCCTCTGTTGCATTAGGTAGGTTATAATGCAAGCCACGTTTCTGTGCAACATTTTCACGAATGTTCAATTTCATTTCCTGCATGCGTAAGAACTTTTCTTCAATTCCGGTATTCCGGCATGCAAGATTTAGACTACGGATCTTTTTACTTACTTTTTACCCTAACATTAAAAACTGATTTGTTTAATCTATTACAAGTGCGCAAGTAGCATTAATAGTAGGTACCTACCCTAATCTTAAATTGGCACCAATTGGCTACCAGTAGACCTTTTTTTAACTTTTACCTAGGTAGGTGAATTGAATAAATTATGAGTTTTCAATATTTTTATATAATTTAATTTCTTTTCACTAAATTATTTTTGGCGAATATAATATTTAAATTATTAACAATAAATTAGTACGTAATATTATCAACTATTATGTCCAGCGTCTGACATGCTTGTTTTCTTAATGTAAAAGTTTTCTTTGTAAATCTTTTTTCTCAAGCCAGACTTTTCACTTTCAGGACTGTCGTTGCTCGCCATCGTGGCCAACTCACTGTCGAGTAGCCGGGGTATCGATACCGGTTCAAATCCGTATTGGAATTGAGGTTCTACGAAGAATGTATTACTTTTGTACCTGTGGAAAGGCTGCGTTGAGTGCGCCGCGTTATCTCGGGACACTCCTTTAGAGTAATCAAACTCTTGTACGAATGGAGTCGCCGCTTTGTACTGTGCGAAAAATTGTTTCATATTTAAATCCTGCGTCGGATAAAAATTGTAAGGGATAGCGGTATATTTTTCGCTAGTTTTCTGTTTTTTCTGGTTTTCATTTTCGTTAGCTACGTATTTCTCTGGCCTTTGCTGTTTATACAGTTTGTAATAGTCCGCTTTCTTCTTGTAATGGTCAGTCAGGCTCTCTGGTTTGCTGATTGAATAATCCAAGAAATAGTTTTCTTTGGTATCGTCTCTAGCATCTTTATACCCCAGACGCGAGCTCTTTGGGAAGTCGTCGGATTGGTCGTGGTACTGTTGGAAGGGAGAGTTTTTGAAGTCGTAATCGCTTTGGCCACGCGAAATTCCGTAGTTATTTGGGTTGTATATGTCCTTATCGTGGTCCCCGTTAGGTGCCCCGTACGCCGGGAAACCATAGGCTGCGTTTTTGTATGCCTTTTCAAAATCTTTCTCACTATCCTCCTCCATGCCGAACATTCCTTTTAGGTGTTCAACGTCCGAATGTTCTGGAGTTTCCTCTTTAATTATGATTGATTTTGTGTTTTCGTGCACATGAGTGGTCGGAGCGTGATTCTTTTGATGATTTTTCGAGTTATGATGCGGCGGCGTAGAGTGAGAGCTATGTGGCTGCGGTGATGGAGACGGATTCCGGTGACGAGGTTCAGATTGCGGTTGCACGTGTTGATTTGGATCCACCTTTATGGGAGCAGCAATCCGGATCTCCTCTTCGTACTCTGATAATGGTTGAAACGCTCCTAAACTTGTTTTGGTGTAATATTGTGTAGGTTTAAACGAACGATGGTCGTCATGTTGGTTGTGATGGAACCCGGTACTGGGCTTGTGGTGGTACTCTTGCTCTCTGTGCTCGGGGTTTTGGTTGGGGGGCTTGGGAGATTCATGGTTTTGGTTCTGATTTTCATGATGTTGATTGTGATTTTCATGATGTTGATTGTGATTTTCATGATGTTGATTGTGATTTTCATGATGTTGATTGTGATTTTCCGGATGTTGATTGTGACTTTCCTGATGCTGATTTTGATTTTGCCGATATTGATTATGATTTTCATGGTTTTGATTGTGATTTTCATGGTGTTGATTGTGATTTTCACGATGTGTATTTTGAAGTCTTGGATGGTGATTTGCATGATGATTGTTGTGGTTTCCTTGGTCGTTGTGGTGGTCTCGGTTCTCGTTATGGAGATGATGTGATCCATCATCCTCAGATGACTCTTCCGACTCATGTTGCTTCTCGTCCTTGTGATCATCAGGCTTGAATTTGTGTACAAGTTGCTTAGGACCTTCTCCTTTACTTTCGTAATGCACTTCTTTAATATGAATTGGCTCCTTGGAGCTGTGGACATACGTGTAGTGGACAGGTTCCTCGTGCTTTTGCGATCCGTATGAAATATGCACAGGTTCAGAGTTCGTTTCTTTATTGTATTTGATCGCTTGTTCTTTATAAGTTTCCTTATAATTGGGTGAATTTATTTCGTAAGAGAATTCGGGGCTTTCATTAGGAGTTCCTTTGACGGTTATCACCGGCCTCACAGTAGATGCTGACGGGATCTCGTCCAAATATGAATTTTGTACCTCAACGAGAGGATATCTTTGTTTTTTCTTCGGTGTGTACTTTTTGGGTTTAACTTTGTCACTTCCACTGTCGTAGCTTTTATTTTTTTGCGTCGTCTTTTGATGCTTTTTAGCGCCATTTTGAGTAAATTGGGGGAGTTTATGGTAAGTGGCTTCACTTATTTTCGGCAAGAAGTGCTGCACTTGAGGCACGAGAGGATTATCGAACGTTAATGGTTCTAGTAGGCTGATGTCCAAGAGAGGTAGCGGCTGCTTCGTTTTGAGGTTGACGCGGGTCTTTAATCCATTCATGAAAGAAGTGATGGTTGTTTCTCTAACCGGAACTTTTTGTTCCGCCTTATCAGTATGATGAATAACATGACGGATGGGTTCTGAAGGTTCTTCTTCGGAGCTCTCGTCCCTCGCGGTCTCCTGTCGCTGGAACTTTGGCTCGTCGTTGTGATATTGCTCCTCGGACTGAGCGTTCGCGTAGATAGCTTCGTTGCTTGTTGATTGAGGCTGAGCCGTGAGGCTAGGAGTCACCGGTCGCGGTTGATTATGAGTCTCCGTACTTCCATAGTGAAAGTGTCCTCCCGGTCCAGAGTAAGATTGCTGCGGAACCGGTAGTTGGATGACGGGCCCGTGGAATTGCGAGTGTGGAATTGATTGAGGCGCGAGGCTCTTGATGTTGCCTGCGTAGATACCTTGTGGAAAACCGAACTGCTGATTGATCGGTGAGACAGCCTGCAGAGGCTGTAAGGGCAGCCTGTAGTGAGAGCCGACTATTATCTGCGGCGTAACTTGCTTGAAACCGTTGAAAGAAGGCGCGGGGAGTGGTTGAGCGAAATGCGCTGGCAACTCCTGAAGTTTGATAAACTGTTGAGGGAACGGCTTGAAGGGAACCGACTGCGGCGATTGCTTCGACTCCACGAATCTATTTCCGTACGAATCCTTCAAGTAAGCGTTCATGTTCTGAAAGCTATAGTTATGTTCTTTGACCGGGACGACCCTGGAAGCCGCCGGTTTGGGCGCGGCAACAAGAGGAACTTGGAAGGAGTAAGCGCCGTAGGGCGCGCCACTGGCGTACACCCCTGCGCCGCCGCCGGCCAAGTGGCGGTACAACCGCGAAGCACTCTCATCTTTTAAACTGTTCACTGCTAACGCTCCACCTATCGTGAGCCAGCACAGGGCTGCGGTTATTGCCTGGAGACAAAGAGAGTCCTGATTAGATACAAATCACGATTCACTGGATAAATAAATTAGAGCACTTGTCACGTATTATTATATTTTTTCTTAAATTTAAATAAATCACTGGCACTCATAATATTAAACACTTATTTAAAAAAAATAGAATTACCTCTGCTCCCATGGTCGGGACGTCGTGTGAAGACAGAGGCGGCACTGGTCGGCGCGACGCCCCACGCGCGTTTATATCCCTTCTAGCAAGAGCAACCGCCGCGCCCGCCCGTAGCCGATGGACCGTCTTTTTGCAACTCTCATTCATACCTTTATATCACTATTCCATTGAGATTTAATATACAAGAGAAGCAAATTCTATGCAAGGCCGCTGAAAAGTGAAGCCACTTTTGTTGTCGGATAACTTTATTATAAGATACAGTGGCCTATGAAAATTAATCATTGAATGACGATTAAAATGTGCATTTGCGCATAATTTATTAGATAATAAGTTCTGTCGGAAAAACGGCAAAGAGAGAGAATAGCAAGTTCCTTCGCAGGTGTATTTCTTTCACAAAAACCTTTAATCCGCAAATTACAAAAAAGTTTTTAAAAAAGTTTTCCAGTTTCAGGCACATTTTCGTACAAAATGTTTAGGGTTCAATAAATGGCTGACTTTTATGATTTATGGCAAAGACACTGGAAAGCCTGAAAAAGCATTCCGAATTCCCGAACTCTCTGCATGCACATTGCTAAGTGTATTTCTTTATGTCTTTATTCAGTTAGCGAGACCTGATTTTTTCGAATTGATTCAATGGATTCAATTTAACTGTCCAAGCATACAAATAGATTACTTCCGATATGATTTTCAAATGTAGGTACCTAGGTAACAATTTATTAGATTACAAATATACAATACAACGTTTCGGGTTACGTAACGGCGACCGGCGAATGTCACAAAAAAACCCATCGATAGCTTCACGGTGCATTTGCAGCACGTAACGTGGCTGCCTTTTAAAAAAAACATAATTTCTGCAACTGCTCTATTTATTTCTGGCACACGGTGATTGAATACCTATACCTACATATATTTTACCATTCCTAGGTTAGTTAGATACCTGGTATATTAATCTGTGTTTACAAAATAATAAATGAATATTGTTATTATTTTTTCTTAAAAGTATATGGGTACCTTAATTTTGCAATTTATTGTGACACCAATCAGTGAGGCAAGGAAACAGTAGGTTCTTCGATTCAACTGAAGCGGTTGTACGAATTTTATTTCGCTTTTTGTTATGGTGGTCGCAATGTGCTTACACCTATGACACATTTCGAGTAGAAAAATAATGTGAAAATGAATACCATCGATCATCTTTTCTCATTCGCTCCATAGCTGCGGTAATGTTACTTACCTAACTAAGTAGGTAATGATGCATGTTCATTCAGCCCTTATACTTTGTAGCGACCCTAACAGGCAAAATGCTCCCAATGTTCCCACAGAGTTCCCTCCGATTTTAACTGACAACCAGACAATTGGGATGCAAGCTCAATTGAATAATCGTATGCAACGAGACTGCAAACTTTCCACTCGGATGAACAAACCAACTAAACTATGACAATACCCGAGCCGATTTAAGTCTTGCACTGCAAATGGTGTGTCAATTTTCTACAAAAAATCTGTGACCGTTTAGAAATACGTCGTTTTTCTTACGATTGCTTTCTTGATGAGGGCTTTGATCTCTCATTGCAAGGGCGCACGTACCTAACGCAATTTCTAATTAATAATAAGTCAAGCCTAATGCTGTGGATTAGACAGAGATCACTTGGTATATGTATTTAGAGAGAACTTTCCCTTCGAAGTTTGAAGAGAAAAATGACCTTACTGGCGTCCATCCTATTTTAGGGTAAAAAACTCGATTTTCCTAAATTTCCAAGTTCCACCATGCCCATTTCTGCCGCCAATAGACGATGCTAGGTTTCATTTAATAGGGTGTGGTTATCTGTGAAATTACAGGCACATCAATCTTAACATCTTTAGGTATGCATAAAGACCAATGAATTCGTTGTCGAATGCTCTTCCTGTTGAAGTTTTCCCTAGAGACTACAACATTGCGTCCTTCAAACAGGGTGTTTTAAAATGATTCCATGGTAAACAGATCGGTGTGATACCTTATTACAAGCGTCCATAGGCACTAACATACACCGTTATAACCGTTCCATGTGGGCCGTACGCTTGTTTGCTTACTTAGTAGTAGGTACTAAGAAAAAAACCATTTTGAAATGTAGTTAAATCGCGAGTTATTCTTTCTTATAGCAGACCTTAGTGTAGGTGGTGTAGGTAAGGTAAGACTTTGAACTAAAGGTGAAAATATTATAATACTTTCTTGGCCTAGTAACTTTCTTTGCACAGCAGCACGAAGCGGTCACGGCCACTGGCCACAGCCTAGGGTGCTTGGGCTGGAAACCCAGTGAAAGTACCTACCTGCTTTGTTGACATCTGATACCCTACATTTCTAACAATGCACTAAGTCTCCGTTACTGCTAGACTTCGTATCTGATCTTTGGCACAGAAAAGAAACAAGTACTACGGTTACGTCTTGAGTAATTAATACTTACCAGCCAACCGTAAGTAGGTATAGTTTTTAACAATGTTTTTATAAAGTAATGGCAAGTAAAGCTGATGGAACAAGCAGATTGCCCACCTGGTGTTAAGTGGTAACCATCACCTAGAACAGCCTTGCCTCGTAAGTCACGCACAAAAGGAACGTGCCCTACGATGCACTGCCCTGTGTTGATGAACTTGAGGCATACAATTATGTTAGGCTTCATGTGCCTGTAATTTTACCGGCATTACATTTTACATTCAAACGGAAAAATCTCCTTTGGTGTGAACCTTATCGTTTCTATTTTTTCGCGAGTAAGGTCTAGTTTCTGAGATTTTGACAGACAGTTGATGAATAACCCTTACATATAAGCCAATATGTACTTAAGGCATCTAGATTTATATAAAATGATTTAGGTACAGGCAGCAACAGAAGTTTATTAAAATTTGATTCCGGAATTTCCGGAGTTCCGAGTTTTTGGCTAATATTTCTAAATTGTTATGAGCCAAAGCATGGCTTGTAACACTTTTCAAGGCTGAATTACCATTTGATATACAAAAAGCGAAGAAAATTAAAAAAAAACTGTCAACCAACTTCCGTCGCTGACTGTACCTAAAAAGAGTTCTATAGTAATATTCCAACTGGATTATCTTACAATAGACCACAAACATTACGAGACTGTTCCATGGTTTTCGACTATTATTATGTGATTTCATAAACAAATGGTTGGCAACACAAATTACATTTCATAACTGGCAACATTGGAATTAATAAATTGTGTGGTCGTGGTACAAATATTAGGTATTCTTGCGGTTAACGTACTTATTACATTACTTTACGTTAGGTTTATTTATAGGTTAGTTAGTTTTATTTAAGGTAGGTTTTTCAAGAACACGGAAATGACATTCTATTTTATTTTGAAAACGGTTTGTATTCTTACAAAATCTTAAACTATCTTAACTAAAGGGTGTGATGTACATTTATACATTTACATACATCTGCTGCGTGTATCATCAAATAAAAGAAAAAACTTAAACACGATACAACATACCTATGTAGGTACCTATTTACTAACACCTAAATAGAGAATAGAAATAAGTACTTACGTTTTAGACTAGGGCGAAGATATAGCAAAAGAAATGTTTGTCTATGATTAATTTTTCTCCATCGCCCGAGCTTTAAATTATTTAAACTCAGCACTCTGCTTTTCATCAAAAGGCTGATAACCGCCAAATAACTTCTCGCTCGCACATTTCAGCATTTTAAATATATAAAATGACTGAATGTAGTTATGAATATCACAAACAACTAAGTTTCGAAGAATAACATTATAAATAAATAAATAACTAAATAATGATGGACATTCAACACAGCACTATCTAGCCCCAAACTAAGCTAAAGCTTGTAATATGGGAACATAGTTGATGTAATACATTTTGTAAATACATACTTTAATAAGTATATAATAACACCCAGACAGAGAACAAACATCTATGTTCATCACACAAATATTTGTTCTCGGTGGGGTTCGAACCCACGCCCTACGGCGCAGAAGGCAGAGCTACTACCAACTCAGCTGTGAAAGCTGTCAAAAATAAAGATTCGGATACCACTTCGTAATGCTATTCTGCAAAACTTGGTTGTTTGCGGTTTTCAGTGATTTTATATTATCAAGTGTGTGCGATCTAGAAATAGGGAAAAATAGGGCGAAACCTAAAGAGGCGGTGTATCCTTAGTTAACAGTGTTTAAAATTAAGCAGAAGCGCGAACGGTTATCTTTTCCTTCAATAAACTACCCTTTTAGGCGAAATGTAGGACAAAGTTATAATATTAAATTGGGATTTTAAAGTAATAAATCAGTATTTTTTGACTGGTCAACCTTGTCACAAAATTTAGTTAATTGTATTATTTAGATTTACTAACATATTTATTTATCAAAGTGAATGATAAAATACTCAAAATATAAACCGTCATGTCATGACATTAAAATTAAATCATAGTGGGAAGATTTTTTACAACGAGATGACATAATTTACATACTAAAATGTAGTCATAAAATGTAGTCATGTTACCTTATGAGAAAGAACATTAGAGGCGTTAGAACATGCAAGTCAAATAACTTAAAATATAAAATGTATGATTTTACCGCGGATAAGACTACTGAAGACCGAAGGACTATCTATTTACCTTTAAATTATTAAGACTGGCTCGTAGAAAAGGCGTTCTACAGCTATTACGAATTTATAAATGTCAACCTTCTGACAACGAATTTTCATTATTTTTATTGTATAGATATAGTAAGTATAATATAAATGCACTGTTTTTTTACCTTGACTAAAGTGAAACTGAATATGTGACATATAATTGTAATAATTATTAATAAAATGTTTATATCTGTTTATTTTTAAAGACAGAACCAAACTGACTAGGTATCAGAGTTCTTGAGGTAGCTTATATGGTAGGATGACAATATTCAAAATTCGCTTTTTCGATGTCGCGTGATTTCTTCAAATTCAGCCCTAGAAAAGTGCTGCAGCACGTCAAGCGGGTCTTATCACAGGTACATAATACACTGTACATAATAAAATAACAACGTAATTTTTATCGAGAAATAAAATTATGCTTATCGACAGAATAAAGATGATAGAACATTGAACACCATAAAAGTCTTATTTGGGCCACAAGTAAAATATACACAATTATACTTTTTCTCTACCTACGTAATATTATATCAATTAAATTCGATTTAATGTTAATTCACGAATTTGTATCCATTGTATGAGTTTGTAAAACAACGCGAATGCACGTAATTTTTGTTTGCCTAAATTTTGAATCTTCATTCGTCTCAGTTTCACAAGACCAAGATCATTATGGACTTCTAAAAAATGCACAGCGAAAACACAATATTTCCATAATCACTTGATAAGTTCGTGCTAGTTAACGGACGTTTTAGCGACATCTTTGTTTCTCAAATATCTCTAGCGTACATTTCTCAGTATAAGGCCTGGTTTACACCTCAGTAAGTAGGTAGTTGAGGGTTGTAACGCACCGCGTAGCGTAGTGAAAAGGCGATAGTCTAGTCTAGAATCACAAGGATGGTATGAACCTTTTTCATAATCATATTCGGTATAAGCCTAATGTAGCATCAGTGTGGTGCCATCTCTACTTTAAAAAAAAATACATTCTCACGCAGTGCAACTTACGCGCTACTATTGCTCGCTTCTACTGTACTTGTTGTGTAAACTGGCCTTTACGAGAAAAAGTACGCTATAAACTTCCCACTACCCAGCTTGATGGGATTGAATGATGTTCATTAAATTGATTTGTCTATAACACCACTGCGAAGCATATAACCACTTCACGTATTTAAGTAGGTCAAGAAACAATTATCGTGGACCAGCACGCTTCGCATAGATCAGACTTCTCCGAGTCTTTTGAACACATTCTTTGTGATAGTCAGATTATTGACAGTTCTCAACCCAAGCCGAGACTTGATACCGTCGGTCGTCTCAGGCATAGTCAGCCTCCTTTCAGGCTTGTTGAAGATCTGCGTCGGTTTCAGCTTCGTCACTTTGGAACCAACCTTCTCGATCTCCTTGTATTGAATGTGGTTAGAAAACTTCACTGACTTAGCTTTGGGCAGATCGAGTTTATCCTTCACGCTGACTGGAGTCTCGTCGGCTCGCATCGTGAATATCTTTCTGGCGTTTTTGGTAGTTGTGATTGTCACGTTTTTAGGGGCCGGCGTAGGTGGGCTTTTGAGAATACCTTCGTATTTAAGTGCGTCCCTGGAGATGGGTATCGTTTGGGTCTCCTGCGCTTCGGCGGGTTTTGAGCCGAGTCGGGCGTATATCGGCTTGGCGGCGGCGGGCTGGTAGGTGGCTACTTTAGCTACCGTGTTGGTGGAGTCGCTGTTACCCAGTCTGGCGAAGACCGTTTTGTTGGCGCCTAGAACATATACAGCGATTAGCATGGAACTTCCTTAATCTAAATGATATTACGTGATATTTGTATCAGTTTTATAGTATTTACCTACACCTAAGGAAATAATTTTATGATTTCCCGGGGAAATCATAAAATTAGGTGTAGATCATCCTTAGGTGTACCTAGGTGTACATTAAAGGGGCTGTGGCTTCGAATCCCACTAATATTGAGATATTGAAAATCTTTGTAATGAGTCTAACTAGCTGCCATATAACATCTTACCTTCTTTGGCTTCAGGTTTGGTCTCAGCGAATCTGATCAGTCGTTTCTTTATTTGCGAGTCTGAGGGAATGCTGTAAAAACAACTTTGTTTAAACATTTTTATCAAAGCATAAATCATGGGTCAAGCCTGAAACCAAGGGTTTTTATTGCGACAGTGTTAACTAGCAAATAAAATTTTCAAATTAAAAACAACTTATGGTCTTGGAAATGGCTGCACGAAATTCAATAGACGGAAAATAATATCATTTTCAAGCATTCGGATACATCAGTGTTTATTAAAAAAAAAGAGACACACAGTCAACATTCGATCGTTTTCAAATGTTTAAAAATAGAAAGCCCTTACATCATTTCATTGGATTTCCTCTTGACGGTCTGCGTAGACGGCGCTTCTTGAACGGCTGGGTTCCGGATGTAGTGCTCCAATATGCGGCTCGCCGCTGTAAGTAAACCAGTCTCTAAAAAGCTGTCCAAGATCAAAGATATTAATTGTTTATGAAAACTAGATACAAATCTGGACAGATTTTGGAACTCTTATTCTTCTTCGATTCAGCTATTACACCGAATTAGATACAGATAGCAAGTGACTTGACACGCGATTAGTTTTGATCGTGCTTTCAGAAACCGGCCGTAAGTAAGGATATCGAAATATTTAAACTAGCAACCATAATACTAAATGGATATGGAAGGAAGTATTTACGCATTATGCAATCTGAAAGTATAGATCATTTCCTATCATTTTCTCTGCGTGCGTGCGCGCACCAATGCTTGCATCGAGCGCATTAACATAATAATTTTAATTAATCGGTGTGTCAGTGGGACGAACGGGTTATGTAAGTTTATGAATGAGCGAAGAATGTTTTAGGTGAAAAACGAATATGATTTCGTATAACCCGTTATACGTGATAGCTTTTAGTGGCCGTAGTAACAAGTATCCTATGATCATTTTAATTGTCTACACATAAATATTTAAAGCTATTTGACAGAATAAGACAATGACAGTGTAGTCTACTCTCCAGCATAGCTAGCTCAGGTCCTGTGTGGCTGAAACCAGCCTGAATAGTTGAACCTTATGTACCTATAACTATGCTTTATACAATACAGAACATTGTATGAAAAAGCGACGTGGTGGCGGGCGCGTGAGTCGGGCGAACGAAATCACAAAAACATATTATAATAGCACCCTCATGCTCGATTAAATTTTAACAATATTGCATGTTTTTTTAATTTTATTAGAATTTTAAAAAATAAATAAAATTTAATAATATCTCAGAGTAAGTCTACATCAGCAGGCAGTATTTTTCAGTTACTTTACTTTAGCTGGTTACTTGAATTTATGGATTTGATAGATAGTTATGTACACATAAAAAAATTATCAATAGTAAACATTCCTGTGTCTAATGACCATTTTGACAATGTTATCAGACTTATCAGTGTTAAACAGAACAACATTTCAGAAACCTAGGAGTATGTATTAATTTGTGAATAATTTTAATTGAGACAGCACTTTACAGTTCAGTTGGTTGTAGCTTTGCCTTCTGTGATGTGGTCCCCACAGAGGATAAACTTTTCTGTTATGAACACAGATGTTCGTTCTTTGTATAGGTGTTAACATAAATGTCTGGTCTCTGTCTGGGTGTACTATAAATACCTACATATTTAAAATAAAAGAATGTAAGTATCAGTATTTATCTTAAGGTAAAATCACTTTCAGTAATAAGCAGGGGTCGGAATAGGTGGAGTTTTTAGGTACCAAATGACTTAAAATTACCTATGCAATCTTAACATGGATATGCCTTTTAAACCCGGAATTGGGGATTTATTAAAATAGTTTTCTAAAACTTATGGGTTTTTTTTATATACAGTTGTATAAATCAGCTAGTTAGCTGATGGAACAAGCAGATGGCCCACCTGATGTAAGATTGACATTTTGGTCTTCTAAAACTCTTTTTTCCTATGTTAAACACAAACTAAGTAGTGTTAAGCGTTACACGTACAGCAAAGCTATTTTAAAACATTCGGAAAGGTTTCCAATCGGAAACGTCAGTTTTTATCACATTTGATTTCGAACCCGAATCGTTTCCGCCACGGGGATTAAAAAACGCATATCCATATTTAGATTTCGTAGTAGCGTATTTGACGTCATTTGGTACTTAATAACTCTACCTATTCCGACCCCTTGTAATAAGCCAAGCTGCTCAGAATCAAAATAATAAATTAAAAGTAAAACCTTTTTTAAAAACAAGCTTTTACTTAAATGTGTTACCTAATCAGCTAACCATGCATTATCATCCAAACTAAACTTGTATGCAAAATTTCAGTTCAATGAGTTGAAGATATCTGCTTCAAAATTGAGTTACAAGACATATTTACATATGCATACATAGCAAGTCAAATAAAAGCTTGTAAAAAATCATGACCTTTTGGAGTATAGTAACCTTAATATCTTCACTTACGAGAAGATGGTTGAGACACAGTGGTGCGACCTGTGACTGCTGCAACAGGCACCTTGGCGCTCACAGTGGCGGCAGAACTGAGCACTTTATCTCTAGCCGTATTCTCATGCACCTGCTTTGCATGCCTGCAACAATTAATGACACATTAAATATCAATAAATTATGTGCTTTACATAACAAAGAAATGAAAAAAAATCTGCAGGTTTTCTGGTTATTTTATTGTAATGAGCTTATATCTGACTTACTGCCACAAGTGGACATGTTTTAGATGTGCCCATTAGTACCCTTTACACACAAGGATCTTTAGTACAAAGTGATCTGTGGGTGGATAATTATGCCTTGCCTGTGATCACATTTGTATTTAGTTTTTGAAATATCTTTAATAACAGTTAAGTTTGCTTATGGTTACAGGCTTCCTTCTTTATCACTTACCTCAGTATAGCTATAACATCTCCCATGCGGACTATACCCATGTCTTTCAAATACTCCTTGTTAAGATCCAGCAGCATGTCGTTCTGTATTCGGTTCTCTGTGAATGTGAGTGCATATGTTGCGGACACATCGGATGGTATGCCAGCTGCTGTGAAGAAGGTAACCCACATACCTGGAAGTAATAATGTGTTTAAAATCTATAAACAAGACATCAAAATATTAATGTTTTATTTATTAACTTCTAAATTAATATACATATGTATATAAAAATTATATAGTATAGCTACAGGTGTTTATATCTACATACTGTAAGCATCCAAGTTGTCAAAAGTCAAAGAAAGAAGGTGATGTTTTATAACAGGTACTCATACAGTTTACCAGCTGATTAAACATTACCGAGAGCAAAGTTTTTAGAAATACCATGGAGGATACGAGGATCATCCTACGCTTTTCTTAATATAACCTTGACACCAATCGAAGTTCAGCACAGTGCTGGTAGCTAAAGAAAATGTAGCTTGTAAAAGTTTGTAAATACTAACTTACCAGTGAGTTTAGCATCCATTTTACTGTTTTTCAGGAAAAAATATCAAATTACAAAACTTTAACAAGCAGCCATAACAAAATTGGCCAAAATTGCCATCATGCCATAGATAAAAAACAATATCAATTTCAAAACAACGTCAAGTCAATGTCAATATGTATCCACGATTTTTATTTCTGATTTCATGTTAATTTCACAACCTCAAAAGTTTCAACCATGATTTCAATAATCGATTTATTTCATTCGAGGATTAATTTAAGCTCAAATGCACAAAATATATTTTATCAATTATTTTTCTGCATCACTTCTTCTGTGTTGTAAGCAGTAAGCAACTGTAAGCAACAATCAGCGTGGCTGTCATGTAATTTCATCAATCATCCCAATTCGAAACTGTCAAAATGTCAATGTCAATTGTAGTATAATTTGTAAACATTATTCACGATCGGAATTAATTAAATTCTATTTCAGTATTTCAGTAATTCTATCTACCAGCGAATGTTTATCAAAATATTAACTGTAACCCAAACCTTAATTGCTCCTAAAAGCAAGTTAAATCTCATCTTTAGTCGATGTAAGTAGACTGTATACCCATGCTTTTTTATCTTAGATTAGTGGTGCGGCGCCGGTGCATCACTAATCATAAAAAGTAAAGCTCATACTAAGAAATAACTACCCTAGCTATTATCGATACTAACACATAAACAAAATGAAACAATGAGATGCCATAACTGGCATGTGAATTTTGAAATAAATATTTTGCCTTTTATAATATTTTAATTTCAGCTTGCTTGGTCCCACGAAAGATGTCTTCAGGATCCCTGCAAGCAATCCCCAAAGTAGATATTGATCCCTCAGGGGTATTTAAATACATATTGATCAAAGTACATGGTGAGGTGGAAAATAATGAAGAACCCTCAGTTACTATAGTTAGGGGCTACAAGAGGTGTGAATACCATGCTGATATATTTGATGAGGTAGGTACCTACATATTTCTCCATTAGTAGAAGATTGTTAAATAATTTGAGTCTGCTGTATAACTTTTACTAATGTTATCCAGCCATTGAGTTATCTATCAGAATTTAGCTGTCACTAGTAGCAGTAGAACTATTAACACCAATATCTGTAGACTAAAAAGATATAAAATCTAAATGATAAACACTTGCTATAATTTTTTCGAAGGTGCAACCAAAACTAGATCCCTTGGACTGTGAGCCCCTTGGAGGTGGCAGAATCTCCCATGAGCCAGACAGCAAAAAGATCCATATTTATGGATACTCACAGGGCTATGGCAAAGCTGACCATGAAATCACAGCGCAACTTGTCAAGGATGCATACCCTGGCTACACTATTTCTATCAGTGATGAAGGATATTAATACAGAAACACTACTCCAGTTCTAGTTGCTCTAAAATTATGTTGCAGTAAAAACACTTTACAAAACAATTTTTTTATTCTATTGTGAACTTGGTTAGATACCTCAAGCAAACAGATAAATTTCTGTAGAAATTGACTTTTGCATACCTATACAAGGTGTTCCAATACTTGTGTTTAAAACTTCAGGGGGCTAAAGTACCCTTTAAATAAGAATAACTTTTTCTAAAGAACCAACACTGTAAACGCGAAAAAAAACAGCTGTTTCATACAAAAGTTCAATACCTACTTATCTGGCTAAACTGTATGAAACAGCTGTTTTTTTTTCGCTTTTCGTGTTTGTTCTCCTGATCTAAACGCGCTCATCGAATCTCCATACAAGAACGGCCTGACATGACGATACGGAAATTACGGAATACCAAAAAACAGATCACTTGGGATAGAACTAGAAGTGTATATAGTACCTCCATGGTGTAAAGTGTGGCGTTTTTTTTTTTTTAAAGATGTAGCATAAAATATTTTTTGAGTTGGCAGCACTGCACAAGAGGCCAGACCACAGAATACTTTACAGCGTTGTTGCTACCGTTTTGCGATATGATTTAGGACAAGTGTTGCTGGTTGCTACTAACGTTTCATTGGAATATAATAATTTAGCCATTGTTACATTTTACAAATAATAATGTACATATTGAAATTAGGATAAGCGAATAAGATTACATAAGTAAAGTACTATACATATACCTACAAGTTTTTTTTTTATGTAAGAATGAAAGAGCAGTCAAGCAAGGGCTAGTCAGGGGCTTGGTAGTCTTAGCTCAGTATTCGGAAATGAGTCAGACTCACCCACTGAGATAGCCACATCTTATTCATTCTGAATTTAATTACCATCATTTGAATTACCCAAGCGACACAGACAGTCTGCGACATTGACTGTCGACCTGCTGATATACAAAGTATAATTTTGTACTTCAAAAACGGGCGATACGTGCCATTTATAAATTGAAACCACGAGAATCATTGAGGGAGCGATTTAAAGAAATTAATATTCTCACAGTAATTTCACAGTATATTTATGAAAATCTATTATACACTCATAAACACATAGATAGCTTTAAGAAAAAGAGTGATGCACATAACGCACTAGAAATAAAAACAAATTATGTATTCCTAAATTTCGACTCCAAAAGGTAAATGGCTCGTTTATGGGGAACGGTATACGCTTCTACAATAAACTTCCAGAAAGTGCCACTGGGCTTCCTATTAGAAAATTTAAAGCTTACATTAAGAATAATCTAATAAGGAAAGCTTATTATACTTTAGATAGCTTTATTGATGATAAAAGTGCGTGGCCCGATGTCCCGGTCGCTCTGCCCATCGGCAGCTAACATGTCTGCAATGTCTGTACTGTACCTACTATTGTGTGTTTTATTATTCTCTGATTTAATAGATTGTATTTAATTTTATGCATTAGGTATTATTGGTTTGAAGCGTAGCGTGTGCTGTCTTATAAATTTGATTATGTTTACCTTTTTCTGTATGCCTACGCCTCACTTAACTTCAATAATATATTATATTACATTACATTGTAAAAGGATCATACAAAAGAACGGTAGGAACCAAGCCGTAAGTTTGTTGCCTGTTCTTCTAGGCTTTGGTCGCGTGGAACTGGCACCTAGAGTCACCTAGCTTTAAGACGTTTCAAAGTGATCCTTGTGATTTTATTGAATAAATACCTTTTGACTTTGACTTTGACCGACACTCAATGTGATCATTTGTGGCAGAATTGGCACCTTATTTTGGCTGTGGCAGTTTATCGTGACGATTTACAAAAGTGGTAGATTTTACTGGCGACTGTGTAACGCTCCATTCTATTTGAAGAGAAAATACTAGATTAAAACTCAGACAAAATAAAAATGTATTTTGTCTGAGGATTAAAATAACAAATACCAAGATTATTACAAGAATAACTTGAGCTATCTGCAAACCGTTACAAACGATCGAAAGATAGCAACTGAATGTAATGTATTTGATTTATTCCATAACCATAGTACAGGAGATTTTTAACGTCAAGCTTGGCAGATTTTTTGGCCAGTGTGTGGCAGAATCGTCACTTTTGTTTGAGATGGTCACTCGCTCGACCGCATAGATTGATCCATGCTAAATCTAGAGTAAAATACCCTAAGTTGGCACCACTGACAAGACAGACTGAGACTGACAGACAAGACAACAAAACAAGTATACACACGAAAGAAGAGCGTGGGATTTGTATTTTTGTTTTGTGTTAATTAACAAGAATTGTTATTAATTCTTGCAAAATGACTAATTTTACAACGGATGGTCAAATTTGCATTGATCGCCAGGTAAATGTGGCGCATACAGAAGACAATTTTGGTGATATAATTCAATGTTTCGACATAGCCGAAACTTGCAAGTGGTTAAAAGTCAATAGCTTTTCAAAGGTAAATAATCTTACGGTAACCGTCTAGTTTGATGCTGTTCGTTGGGAAACTTACCAGCTCTTTTGTTTAGGTCTGCCTTCAATTTCCCGACGATTTGTTGGGCGCAAGTGCCAGAATTTACGAGGAAATAAAAAATAGAGTTGATGTTGATTTGTACATTCTCGGAGACACATCAAACGCAAGGTAAGCCTTTTGCCTTTTAAAATAATATTCCGAGTAGCATATTTTCTTACCATATTCCCTTATATCTATTTCTCTCGTAAATGTTATCCAGCTGCTGCATTGACTCCGTTGCGGTGATGCACGTACAAAGCGATGCGGTAGTCCACTACGGTCACAGCTGCTTCTCCAAAACTAACATACCAGTCTTCACTGTGCTGCTTAAAACAGACTTGAAAGTAGAGGCAGCTATGGAGCTTCTCAGTGTTAAGTTCCCTTCTGATAATGATAAGAGGCTCTGCTTGTTCTATGATACTGCATTCGAACATTGCAAGGGTAAGAAACTTTATTTAACCAAGCATATTATTGTTCTGCATGTGACTCTTTAACTCTCCCTTCACTCTATTGTTAAATGGAGGATTCAGTCAATACTATTTCAACATTATTTTGAATACCCAACAAAATTAAACTGTATTCTATACAGAGTTTTCTTGTTATTGAGATGAAAATGTTTACCTTACACCACCTGAAAAAAGTAACATGCCTGCTTTGCACATTGCAATGCTTAAATGTTTTAATATAATAATGGTCTATTTTCAGATATTCTTGCCAAAAATTGGTACCAAAGATACCCTCAGAGCCACATAGCTTTTATAGAGATGAAAGAGTATCCAGAAAGGTTTTTGGGAAGAGTCATCAAAACTGCAAATGGCGATGTTATATCAGTAGACACTCTCAAAGATTGTGTCTGTGTTTATATTGGTTCTAGGGGACAGACTCTGTTTAATTACACTATATCTGTGGAAGGTAAAACTTTATTACTGGCATACACTCCACACAAGCTCTATCTAGCCCAGAACTAAGCAAAGCTTATACAATTATACCAGCTAACTGTAGTGTTTTTATTAAAGAAAATATATAAATTTCATACTTAAATTACATTTATGTACTTACACATTAATGTTTGCCCTATGTGGAACTTGAACTCAAAGCTTTCCGTGCCAAAAACACCAATGGAGCTGAGAAGCAATATTTTTTATGAATCTATTGACTAGTATCTACTTATTTGACATAATTTCACATAATTCCCACCTTTCCAGCTTTAGAATGGTACTTGCTAGATCCAGATCGCAGGAGCATTGAACACATGGAAGAAACAGTCTGGTTCAAGAGGCGAAGGTTCCTTGTAGAAAAATGCAAAGATGCCAATGTTGTTGGCATACTCATCTGCAAGCTGGCCGGAGAGCAAACTAAAGATATTATCAGTCGGATGAAGCAGCTATGTAGGGTCAATGGAAAGAAGAGCTATATTGTGTCAGTAGGGAAACCTAATGTAGCCAAGCTTGCCAACTTTCCTGAGGTAATAAAATTACATATTATCCCCATCCCATGGTAAATATCCTCACATCTAAAGTATTTAGTAATTAATCAGATTTATTCATCCTTTTGGATATCTGTAGTTTTAGTCAAGAAAAGTCCAAATACTATATTGGGCATGGCATTCTTAGATTATAAGCTGTATCCTTAATCATTTAAAAAATTTCAGATCGACATTTATGTAATGATAGCATGCCCTGAAAATGATCTCTACAGTAACAGAGACTTTTACAAGCCTCTAGTCTACCCATATGAGTTAGAGGTTGCTCTCAATTCAAACAGGGAGCCTTACTTCACCACACATGTCACTGATTTTGATGAGTTATTACCAGGAAAAAGACATTATTGCGACATAGACCATGTGAAGGAGGAAACAGATGTGAGTTTGATCACAGGAAAGATCAGAGAAACTAAAATAGATGCTTATCAAGGTGAAAGTACAGATTTAGTAGCAAAACAAAACTGGGCCTTGGAAAACATTGGGCAGAACCTACAAGACAGGTCATGGAAAGGTCTTGAACAGAAACTTGGTGAGACTGAAGTGAAAGTAGCAGAGGAAGGTCGTAAAGGAATACCTTTGCAGTACAGTAATGAGCCAGAATGAGGTGTTTTAAAAATGTGTTTTTATTTATTTATATTTACAATGACTGGTAATGTAATGACTATGTGGTACAGACCTTCCAAGAATGCACATAATACATTGGTATTTAAAAAGTACAAAAGTTGTTTTTTATCATGCACTATAAACCAAAAGAAGTAACAAGTAAAGGTCAGCATTTAGACTCTCTGATTGATTGGATTCTGTGGGGACTTGAGCCACTCTTTCCAGACTAGTTGCTTGAGCTGAGAAAGTCTAAGACCAGGGTTTTCAGCCTTGAGCCTCGGCAGATTGATTTCTTCAAATGCATTGTAAGCTGCCTTCATTCTCTTCTCAGGATGTTTGTCAACTTCATTGTTGTCACTGAAACAAAAAAGTATATGTAACATGAATTAAAAGATGTTTTTGACATGTTAAAGTTAATAATGCTATAAGTTTCTTGTACAAATGATGTAATTGCTTACCCAAGTATGGTGAGAGCTTCATCAATAGTTTGTGCCACCTCTCCATCAAGCTGTATTCTGTTGAGATTCTCTTCCAGTGGAGTCTCATCAACCACCACCACTTTTGCTGGCTGCAACAGATTAGTTTATTTCATATGCTATTTAGAAATGGTCAAATTACAGGTATATTTAATGTAATAACACTTACAGCAGATACAGCTTGCTCAGGCTTGTTAGATCTCTCCTTCATCTGGTTGATGTGTGCACGAGTTATCTTTGGAGGTGGAGGTGCTGCCTTAACAACTTTTATGGAATCCATTTCTTTCTCTAACAAAGCCTTTGCTTCTGCTTTCTTCTGTAGCTGCTCTAGACGTTTCTTCTCTTGATCATCCTGTGAATAAGTTTTAACTCAAAATAATAAAACTATAGATAAAAAGACTGACTGAACACTGGTAGGTACAATCCGACCTTTTTCTGTTGTTTCTTCTTCAGTTTATCGTCGTTATCCTCCCATTCGGCATCTTCGGCCATCTTCTTGACTTTTATATCTTTCTCTTGCTTAACATTTTCTTTCCGTGCTCGTGCTGCAACAGCTTTGCTGTTCTCTCCAACGAACTTCTTGGGCATTATGGTTATCTACAATGCAAAAAGTATTTTTGAATTATAAAAACCAACCATTGCTTTACAGCAGCAGTTACAACGCATGGAGTACTCAACTACTCACCTTACTACTTTGGAAAACCTACGGGAGGAAATTTATTATGACCGTGTGCGAAAGCGAAATTTGTATCTTATTCCCGTGCTTTTTATTTTAATTTCCTTTCTCCTCCTTCGCTCGATTTTAATTTATTTCCTCTATGACTTTTGGTCGTATCTTCTTCTTTTCTCCGGTAGAGCTCCGGCTCCGCCTGGCTGGTCCGTCATTCGACAGACAATCTAGCCATCATAGCCAGTGTCAATCAAATGAATTGTATACTTTACAGTCAAGTCAGTCCACAGCCAAGTCGGCTTTCATTTATTCTGAGGCAGGCAGACATTTCACATTGACATTCTTGACTGACTATTTTGAATATCTCATTGATATCGACTGACCTCTTGCCGGAAGTTAAATTTGGTAGTATGGTCTAAAAATTTTAGGCTGCCTCGTGAGAGCCGAACAAAAAAGAAACGGTCGCACACACAACACAGCAGTGTGTCCAACGGTGGCAGATTTCTGCCATTTTGGCAGATTTGGCTCCTAAATTTTAGCTGTGGCAGTGGTAATGATTTACAAAAGTGGCAGATTTCGGCAGATTTGAAATATTTTAAGAAAAATCGTATTAGTTTGAATTTTCAATGATCTTTAAACTGTAATTTATTTTATATTTAACCGAACTGGAAACTTCTGTTCTTCAGATTACCTAAAAGATTATGCGGGGAATTCCCCACCTAGTCTGGTTTTACAGTTTTAATCGTGTGAATTATTGTTTCAATTGATCTCTAATTATCATATTCTTTTCAGCTTTATTATCTCATTCTTTTTTGGTATCTATCGTGTGCAGTTCTGGGTAGCGATCCATTCAATTAGAAGAGAAAATATGAGCCTAAACTAACAAATACCAAGATTATTTCAGTAATATATTTACAGGATTAACTTGGCTATTTGCATACAAACGATCTAAAGATAGCAACTGAATGTATGTAATGTATATGATTTATTCCGTTTCTATGAAGAAGATAGTATGAAGGCATATTTTAGGCATTTTTGACGTCAAGTTTGGCAGATTTTGGCAGAATTTTTGGTTAGTGTGTGTGTTGCAGAACCGCCCCTTTTGAGATGGTCACCCTGCAACACAAAGCTCAAAAATTGAAAAATGTCAAAATCAAAATCCACAACAACAAAATAATCATAGTGTGTCGTGAGTTTATTAAAATAAATAAAGGAAGAAAGATCCTCTCCAGATCAGGAAAGGAGAAATATTCATTCAGTATTTCGCAGGATAACTGTCCAAAATATTATTATGGCATTAGTTGCGTACGATAACAGCGATTCCAGTGAATACGAAGACGAGGACAGCCAAGATACACCAGTTGTAGAATTAATCACTAAACCTGAAAGTAACAGTCGCTTGCTTTACTCTACAAACATTAATTATTTCAACACGATTGTTCTTTTGCTCTTATTGTTATGTCATTTCAGAGTTAGAATTAGCAAGTGAAGTGCCAAAGCCCGAAATTGATCAAACTACACCTGGAAATGGTGTCACTTTATTCAATTTGCTACCACAACCATCCACTAAAACGCAGGCAGTAGTTGAAGAAGATGATGAGTTTTTACACAAGAAAGAAACTGCAGATGTTGTGAAGCCCAAAGCTAAGATTACTGTTCCTTCACTCAGTGATGTATGTTTTAAAAAAAAAATGTTTGTTGTTCTGCAGTTGCCAGTGTTCTGTGACCTCATTTGCTTGTGATGCATTTGATCACTAAAATACTTTTATTATAGACTCCTTAATTCTTATGTTTCAGTTCAAAGATGTAGAAAGCACCATAGTAGTGCTGAAACCAAAGCTGGCCACTACAGTAAGTTGAAATTTACACCTATTAGGTACTAGTTTTTGGTATACTATAATGTTTTAATAAAATTTCAATATTATTTGCTGTTTCAGAAAAAGTCTGGCCTCCTCAGCATTTTGCCTCAACCCCGAAACGGATTATTAACAAGCTTGTCTAGACCCTTGATACCCAATGTTTTAACACAAAAACCTAACGTCAAGAAAAAAGCCCCATTACCTTCACCCATGAGGAAACTGAAACCAGATACCAAGGTAGCCACAGAAAACTCAGATGAAAGTGATGATGATATGCAAAATGATTTCTTCTCATTCAACAAGCCTGTAGAATTACCAGAACCAATGGAATTACCCCTGGAGTTGCCCACTAAAGTCCAGTCTACTGAACCAAAGATGTCCAAACTTGAGTCTTATTTCAAGAAGGATGTGGTTGAGGATCATGTGGTGTTGCAGCCTGATGATGAGAGTCATTCAGAGTATGCTGATTTGGAAGCTGGCTCAAGTTACAGCAATGGCACAGACATAGAGACTGCTAATAATACTGAAATGGTGCTAGATGATGAAGCTGTAAGTATTTACTTATGCTAACATTTTTTGTTATTATTTGCAAACTCTGGTACCATTATTCTTTATAGAATCTTAACACTGGGTTTGTCAAAAGTTTAAGTGACTTTGTCTATCAGAATCCTTCATATATCAGATACATAATATGCAAAATAAAAGTGTGGAATTTATTACATAAACTATTTTACCTTTTCAGATCCAGAAGCTATGTGGATCTCGTGGCAAACGTAGAAGAGAAGAGATCCAAATAGTGGATGTCAATCAGAAAGAGGTCCTGGCTGAAGCACAGCAGTGGTTGCTGAAAGGGCTGATGGATGACACAAGTAAACGGGTCTCAGCCAGCAAGAAGAGAGGCAATGAACCAACTAATATGCAGAGAAGGAAGCATCAAATCACATATCTTGCTCATCAAGTAAGGATCAAATTCAAATATTTTTATTTACAGAAGTCTGTAGGAGAATCAAGTTTTATTACTTAGAAAATGTGACTAGTGTGAGGAAAAATTTGGTTATATTTTTAACCATTATCTTAAATTATTTATATGATTTCAATTTATTTCATGCTTGGAATAAATTCACTAAAATGACTAGTTAAATTATATAATTTTTTCTTTCCAGGCAAAAGCAAATGAAGTGGAATTACAAAATCAATGGGCAAACAATAGAATGACAAAAAGAAAAACACAGTCCAAATATGGATTTTAACCAACTAACATTATGTCCTATAAATGTATAATAACATAAGTAATTAATAAATAAAACTGTTATATAACTACAAAATATTTATTACTTACTAAATAATTACAATTTTCTAAAGTAACACTTTAGTTTTACAATCTCCTGGCTTTCCTAGGTCGAGGTGGGTTCCATGATACATGTGTGTTGTCTGTGATCGAAACTATGTCTAGGCCGCCCATTTGTAGCCCTTTTACCGATGACTGAAATACAAAACAACAATTTTATCTTAGTCAAATTATTAGCAAAGCTCATATTGAAGGGGATGTTGGTGAACTATATTGAAAATATTGAATATTTAAAATAACTTCGGCACTAGTACCACTTCTCAACAGTAGATATCAGACTAATTTGGTTGTGGCTGCTGATTCTAAGAAAACTTCTCATAAACTTACCAGTCTTCCTGGTCCTAAGCCTTGCATTCTGACTCTCACAGTTTTAATACCTCTGTTGATAGCTTTCTGTAAAAGAATAATTTAAATTGTTTATGAGCTTTCTAGTTATAAAGGCCAGCATATAAATAATTTAAAATGATATAGCATTATTAATATAATTTAACTTCTGCATCAGAATTTAATGACAATTAACATCAGCTTTGTAATCAAAAATAACTTATAATAAATAAATATTGGTGGACTTTCCACACAGCACTATCTAACTCCAAACTAAGCCAAAGCTTGTAATATGGGAACCAGATAGCTGATATAATACATATATACTTTTTTTTGTAAATACATACTTATTATATAACACCCCAACAGAACAAACATCAATGTTTATCACACAAATATTTGTTCTCAGTGGGGATCGAACCCACGGCCTACGGTGCAGAAGGCAGAGCTACTACCAACTGAGCTGTGAAGGCTGTCATAATAAGAAACTTACTGCAGCTAGAGCAATTGCAGTAGTTTGTGCTGCTATATTGGTTCCCTTCTTAGTGTTCTTGAAGCCCTCCATACCACAGGATCTAATTGCCTTCACTTTTCCTCCATAATCTGTCATGGTGATAATGGTATTGTTCTTAGAAACTCTAATATTGATGATTGGCAGTTCTTTATATTGAGTTCCATCGAAGAGTTGGCTGTCTGAGTCGAGAGTGGGGAAAAGATTTTGTTTTCTGGAATATAGAAAAAGCGGAAAGCTAAAATAGGTTATAAAACTTCTAGGCTAGGCTCAGTGAGCTATTGATGTCGGTAGTACTTACGCCTTCAAAGCAGTGTCGAGATCAACAAGCTTCTCTCCCTGAACACCCTCATCTGATTGAGGGATCCTTTTGTGGTCAAATTTCTCGGTTTTTAAAGATGTAGATGTTTGGAAGAATCGCGTAATATTGCTGACGGGAGCTCGTAATGTACTTCGGATTATATTCAGCATATTTTTAAGTAAATAGATTAAAAATAAGAAACATACGATACTATTTACAATCCGCAGCAGACTATCAGAGTTTTGTGTATGAACAAAAATATTCTAACCTAACATTTATGACATTGGCATTTTGGTAAGTATGACTTTTGACAGATATAATTTCAAACAACGTTCCGTTAGTCGGATCACTTTTATAGTTGTATCAACTGGTATCAACCGTTTCTTTTCATTGAAATGATTCGATTCGATTCAGATAACAATAAAGAGGTTTTTTTTTAATTTTAACAAAATGTTTTACATTCTTTGCCCTCTTACTGTTGTACAGGGTAAAGGCAACGTCCTGCATGTGCACAATATGAGCACCTTAGCTCTCGCTTGCCAAAAACGCCAAGTAGCCAATCGGTAAATAACACACAATGTAAAGTAGCATGTGTTTTTTAATAAAAATAAAACGAGTTTATGTCAGAACGTAATTTAATATTGATTATGTATTTTATTGGAATATCTTTATACTTACATACTATACCAGTACCATAAATCACATAAGCTTTTTTTATTCCTAAATAGTTTCAAACAAAAACGAATTATAACAATATTTCAAGGTCTCCGAGAAGCCACGAAGCTGGGTCGGGACGCCCGCTGCGTAGAGATACAGGTGTCCGGCCTCGGCCTTGTAGCCGGCCGCCTGCAGCTGTTCTACCGCCCAGCTCACAGTGCAGGGGCCCTCGCCTGCGCGCACTAGGTAAGTCACGAGGTGGGGGTAAAGGGCCGTGGGCACGAGGGGTATCAGCATTTGTAACTCTAGCAGTTTACTCGCTAGAAGCTCGTCCATTTCTTGTTTCTTGATGCTTTCCTGTAAATGAATATAAGCTTTAAAATCGTGTCGTCTTAATAATTTATGATAATATTATTGGTAAAAATTTGGTTCCATACATTATGTTCTTCCGCTAGTTTCAAGATGTAGTCCTTTGCGTTTGCACATTTGTTGAGCACTACGATCCATATCATGCTCATGACAGATTCGCTCGGCAGTTCTGCAGCAAGGAACTGGATTTCCTGAAAAAAAAAAACAATAAGTACAATATAAAAATAGAGCCATATGCCCCACTAACATGAATCATTGATTTAACTAGTAGTTCGCCCCGAACTGAGATCTCGTGATGCGACACGACGCGACGAACGCATCAAAACTTTGAGTAGGTGGTAGTCAGAGGCAAGTCCAATCATTATGTTTGGACTTTTTTCTGATTACCGCCTACTAACTTAGTATGGTAACCAAGTTTCAACTCTATTGGCTTATTTATTGTAGAGTTCCGTTGAACAGACCTTGGCTCCATCATCAGACCAGGTCGCTATCACCATTTTATGAGAACTGAGTACCTTCTCAATTTATTTCAAGAAAAAAAAAATAAGAAAAAGCAAACTAACTGGGCGACCAGTAGAAAAACCTTGATGTCAACGAAATTCCTAGAGATGGGAGCTCTTGGATCGTTAGTTATCTTAATTTAACTTTTTTGTTGTATCTAAAAAACCAAGCGTCCCAGAAAAAAAGTAAAAATTGTTTTGGAATGTCCAAACAATGCCCTTTCATATGACATGTAACTTGATTTTTTTATGTAACTTTTTTTATTTTTGCCCCCTTAAAAAACCCCATATCTTAATAACCCCTCATCCGATTTTACTCAAATACTTACCAGTAAATTTCTCAAGTACAATCTATCGACTTATCAAATTTCATGCAGATCGGATCAACGGTTCGAAAGTTATGGCCAGACAAACATACATACATACATACATACATACATACATACATACATACATAAAATGCCAAATCGCCCAAGTTGAAACTAAGATCTTCGTTCGCTTCGCTCACTCGATCAAAAATCTTCACGGCTGAATTTAGCAGCGTAAGAGTAAGCGCATTGCATTCACTTGAGTAATTGGTGCCATGTAAAAAACGGAAAGTGGAATAAATTGGCGCAGGACATGAAAAAGTATCTTATAAAGAGAAGGCCTATGCTTAGCAGTGATAAAATAAATATTGGTGGACTTTCCACACAGCACTATCTAGCCCCAAACTAAGCCAAAGCTTGTAATATGGGAACCAGATAGCTGATATAATACATAAATATACTTTTTTTTGTAAATACATACTTATAATATTATATAACACCCAGGCAGAGAACAAACATATATGTTCATCACACAAATGTTTGTTCTCGGTGGGGATCGAACCCACGGCATACGGCGCAGGAGGCAGAGCTACTACCAACTGAGCTATGAATGTGTTGATGGGTGAACATAGGTTGATCAGATAAATAAGAAAGTTTCGTTAAATTAAATCAGTGACTTTATAGTAGGTATAGAATGTGGTCCATTCTTTGAGTTTTGTGTCTCCATTGACAGTCATCCTTCATATAATCTCATAGCAACATTCTTTAAGTACAATTGAGTTACCTCGTCGCTCAGCAAAGGTCGCTTCATCAGCAGCTTGATGTAAATCAACTCCTCGTTAACTTCTGCCGTGTTCCGCAGCAGGCGATGTAGGTACTCGCAATGCAGGCTTTTCGAACCACTGTAAAATAAAATATCATTGCTTTTATCTACAGTTGCTGAACAGTGTACATTTATAATACCCAGAGTACCTACATAGAACAAATATCTACCCTAATTTTTATCAGCTTTTATAGTTTTTACATAAGGAACCGCCCATTAATCACGTGAGGCTTGAAAGGGGGGGAGGGGGTTTAGAAAAAATCACGAAATATCACAAGGGGGGAGGGGGGTGTAGTAAGATATCACGTGTATTAATTTTTTCGTCAAACGCGTGATTTCTAAACCGAAAAGCGGCTTTCTGTCTAGACGTTTTTGTCATGGTCCTTAACCTCACAACATATCACCAAGGGGGAGAGGAAGGGGGGGGGTTAAAAATGCTGTAAAAAACATCACGTGATTAATGGACGGCCCCTAAGTTTAAGGAAATCAAAACTAAGGGGAAGGTTGTGGGTTCAAATCCCCCATGCATAATAACTTAAGGACATTAAAAAAATGTTTATCTACCCTCATGTCTTATAAAGCTGCCAATTCAGATCAACTACTTGAATACTTTGACGTGTGCAAAGGTTTGTTTGGTGTCAACTCATCTATTTCTCTAGAGTTAACAATTAAATGTAAAAAAAACTATTGTTAACAAACAAAATATGTGTCTTGTTGTATTTAGGTACTACATGTTGGAGGAAAGTTTAAATTTCATAGATTAAAATCATCGAAAATCGTAGACCAAACATTGTTCGCCATGACGTGTATAATATCACCCTTTTGAGCTTATAGTATCCCAATAAGTTTATAATCTATGTTACTGTTAATGTCTTATCTAATTTTTACTAAAAATAAATAATTTACTTGTGTGCGAGTGGCGGCCAGCATGCCAGCACGTCCACGAGCGCCTTGCGTTGTTGTAGGGAAGCACTCGAGGCCGAGACTGAGGCCGAATCCGAAGCCGAAGCCCAATCCGAAGCCCAATCCGAATCCGAGGCCGAACCCGAATCCGTGCTTGCACTCACGAACCGAGCGAACGCCTCTCGGCGACCGCTCTCCGTTAGCAGCTGATCTTCTGCACAATACCAATTACATTGTGTACATTGAACTTACATTAATGACGAATTTGAATTGTTAAACTTATACCGATGATGATGACTCCCAAGTTTTTTTACATCTATTTGCCACAATTTGATGGACGCGCAGTGCATCGTAAAGCACGTTTCTATCGTGCATGACTTGCGAGGTAATGCTTTGTAATGATTAAAAAGATGATGATTGATGGTGATGATTACCACTCAACATCAGGTGGGCCATCTGCTTGTTCCATCAGCAAGTCGTATAAAATAATAAACTTTAACTTTTCTAATAAATGTAACAACGGCATCAACATCAATGCTTTGTGATGATTACCACATAACATCGGGTAAATTACAGATGGCCACTGTATGTTCCATTAACAAATGGTATAAAATTAAATGCCACACACCAGTAAGCTCAGCAGCGTAAGGCAGGTCCGGGAACTCTGTCCTAAATATCTCGAGGCTGAACCGCGCGATGGCCGGCAAGTCTTCCGTATCCGCACTCTGCGCGCCTCGCAGCGTCATCAGACCGATCTGTCTGTGATTCACAATCATTTATTGACAAAGGCTCTTATTCATATTCCCTGCCATTTTATAGCGGCTCTAAAGAGTACTCAATACTCAATATATTTATTGCTTACACATGGTTTAGTTTAGGTACATAGGTACATAGTTGTTGGGTGTTGGTAAGTATCACATGGACCCTGCATAGGGTATGCAACATGGAGGCAGGCCGAGGTTTTCAATTTAATAGTAGGTTCATAGGTATAGTCTTGCTTAATAAATTAGGTCTGTTTAATCGTTGCTTACGAGTATGCTTGTTACAGTCACACTCATGCCAACGAAAAGAGACAGCAACAGACTTATCGGTCTGATAAGGTAATGGAGCGCTCAGCGACCAATATGAATAACCAAAAGACTGAACACATTAATATGTTGTTTGCATAATTAAAGCTTGGCTCGTCAAGCGTAATTTAACAAAATTTTACAAAATAAAAAATATAACATTTAAATAGCTACCTGTGCGCGGGCAGACCCAACTCTACCGCTTTCTGGAGCACCAGCTCGATCACGTCTTCGGGGAACTTGACACCCTCGCTGTTGTATCTCACGAGGCGGTCTACTACCGTTTCACAATGCCTGGAATAGAATTTAAGCTTACAAAACTAAAAATAAAATCCTTTTCTAACTACCTACCTACTACTTATGAACGCGAAAGTTACGATGTGTGGATGTTTGCGGCGCAGTTACTACGCCCGATAGGAACGAAACTTAGAAAAAAAAAAGTTCGTAATCTGAATAAGCATAGGTACAGGCATTTCTTTTTATCCCAAATTAAAGGGAATGGTAGAAAAAATAACAAACCTAATAAAGGGAAAACGGCCTTAGTAATTAATGAAAGCAATCACTACTAATATGCGAGCGAATCCGCGGGCGGCAACTAATATAAAATAAGAGGCACCACGGATGGTCTTATCGCTAAAACCAACTCCGTTGAATGGAATAATTTAAATTAATTAAATAACATCAAGACTTAATAGCCACTTAACATCAGGTGGGCCATCTGCTTGTTCGTTGGACAAGTAGTTAAAGATAAAAAAAAATCGCATATATTAATAAAAACCAAAATTTTTATAGGCTTGCCCCAGGAACAGGTATATTTGGTAAGTTAATAAACTCACTTGACATTGTCCAGTTTTTGTGCCAGATGGCGGAACAGCTGATGCAGCGGCAGGTCCACGTTGAGGCACTGCAGCAGCGACGCGACCCAGCCGGATTGCAAGTCGTAGCGGTCCACTAGAGCGCTCGCCGGCTCCGTCATCGCGGTCGCGTCGCCATGAGACGCTTCCATCTCACTGCAATATTATTAATAAGCTCGATGTTGTCCCGAGGCACGGTAGACATCTTTCGATCTCACTTCTAAATAATGAATAGGCTCACGACTGTTATACCCAGGCACGGTCTGAGGATGTCCAAGAGGATCATCTGCAAGTGTTTTATTTGAGACATCCCCATATTTGTATGTATTTAAAATTGAAAAATCAATCAAACTTGGCGCAGCCGGTAGGATTTTAAGTTACAATTATTTGTTATAAAAATTTAATTCAAAGTGCCTTTTACTATTCTTTACCTAGAGCATAAATTTGATTGTTTAGATAAGATAAAGATTTTCCAAAAACCACAATATAGGTTGAAGCTCCGACTGAACGCAAGCTGTTAGACAATATTTCTGGCTAAAATATATTTGTAACTCAATCACATTGAAACGGATGAACCGATTTAGATAAAATTAGGAATAGGTACAGTTCGAGAAAGAGCCACAGAAATAACTTTTTAATTTCATAGCGTAAAATCGTAAACTTACGGCCAAAGCGTGCCCCTCGGTATTTGTGTGTTGTCTATAATGTTCTGTACGGAGGGAGAGTGGAAGTTCTCCAAGAAGCGCGCCCATCGCGTCAGCTCCTGACCGACTTGTGCCCACGTCTGCTCACTGGAGATAAGATAAGATAAGTTAAGATAAGATAAGATAAGATAATAAAAACGTTATTCTATCTCTTATTTTGTACTTGGTCCTTCGTGAGCGGTCTGGTTTCCGCAAGTAGGCCGCTAGTGGGTCCTTTGTCCGTGACGGGTGGTGGTTGCTAGTTCAGCCACCCAGCTAGTTTTAAAAGGCCAGCAGCTCGCTCATGCTTTCTTCTCTCTCACAAAGGCTCTTATAATTAAAGGTTCACTATGAATAAATAAAAACTTTATATAAACTGTTTTGGGAGAGACTGAGATGCGCGGATTTTACAGAGAGAAAAGCATTTATTTATACAAACTGTACACAACAAGAAATAGTATTAAGCTAACCGAGCCATGGCAAATTTGGTGGATTTGGTCTCGACGTGTCAAACAAAAGTGGCCAATCTCTAACCAAGTATTGTACAAGTTACGCTTGTTATTGCGAGCTATTTATGACGATGTTGCTGATGATACAAAAAATACAAAAATGTTTATTTTCATTAAAAAAAATGATAGGTACATAAATTGTAGCAGTAGTTTAATACCTTCTTTTAAGTAAAAAAATATATGTATTAGGAGGCATCGCTCTTCCATAGATAAAGAGTACCATACTTAAAGAGTAATTTAAAAAAATAAATGATGAAGATGATGTTGATGATGATGATGATGACGATGTTGACGATGTTGATGATGATGATGATGTGGCTAGGTTTACGTACGTTTTGTTGGACTTGATCTCGTTCTCCTGTTCTTGCGTGCAGTAGTCGACAGCTTGCATTATCATCAGGTTGCGAGTGCCGTGAGGGACCCTGCGAATGTAGACGGAGTTTTGGTTAATTAAATCATGGAGAAAATGGTATAAAAACTAGATACGGTATTACGTAAAATCACAGTTACCACCACTGAATGTTACATAAATAGAGATATAGATATATATATATATATATTCTAATCTTTTTAGTTTGTATACTTACTGGTTTGTTTTATTTATGTTATTTTAGTTTTTTATTTTTATTTTATTTTTTACGGTGGTGGAGAATAAACTAGTTTTCTTTCTTTCTTTCAGTTACCTAGTCATAATTCGTTAAGAATGTCTAAAGGTGGGTGGTCCGTATATTTTTGGCACTTACACTATTTTTTTAGTAGTTGGTATTCCATACGTGATAAGTTGCAAGCCCATCGCTTCCGCTAGAATACTAACTATTTTGCCTCACGATGTTTTCCTTCACCGATTTAGAGCATTGGTACAGTGCATAAAGATTTTTCTAAGAGAAAAATCCATCGGTGCAAGATGAGGTGACTCTCACTGCACACTAATAACTAATATCTATTATTATTAGCTTAGTGCTCGAAAGGAGCCTTTTTGGCGCGCAATGAAAATCCTTTCACCACACTGATTCGAAAGAACAGTTCCCCAAGTCAGCCTTACAACGTGGAGTGGAGTTTCGATAAGCGCCTCTATCGAGCATCCTGAGAACTCACGAGTCTCCAGCTCCACACAAAAAAGGTCTGACGTTACGAAATACGAAAAACAAAACTCAGACTTAGGCCATTAGGGTACTGTAAGTAATGTCACGACAAGAAGATTATTACCTTCCAATAGCCTCAATACTGAAGCACGTGGTTTCAACGAATTTCATCAACTCTTCTTTAGATAGCTTGTTGAAGTAGCTCGCGCATTGTCGATACTGCTGCATCCACTTCTTACTGCTTTCCTGGGATTTCGGCACCTATGGAGGTCAAACAAGGTCTAACTATATTAATTGCTTGAAAAACATAGTGAAAAGATGTCATATAATGTAATAGGTTAACGGCTGATTTCTGAAAGCTCGATCAAAACTAATCGTAGTAAGTCAAGTCACTCGCCATTTCAGCTATTACATCGAATTAGATAGAGATAGCAAGTGACTTGACATGCGATTGGTTTTGATCGGGCTTTCAGAACCCGGCGGTTGGTTCAATGTATTCTGCTTAGAGAAACTACACGGAGTGGGGGTTAGAGGTATAGCTCATGATTGGTTTGTATCTTACTTGTCAAACCGTTTACAACGAGTAGAAATACAATATTATAATAACTACACAGGGGAAATAACTAATGTTAGGTCACAAAAAAATCATGTAACCCAATCAATACCACAAGGAAGTGTCCTTGGTTGTGTATTATTTTTGATATATATAAATGATTTGCCAAATATAATAAATAGTCATTGTACGTTATTTGCAGACGACATATCAATCGTAATGCCATATAAAAATAATAGTAATAACAACTTAAATGTTCATCTTGACTCTGTTATATCAAAAATTGTTGAATGGCTGTTTGACCATAACCTACTAGTTAACTTAAAAAAAACCAAAATTATGCAGTTTAAACCTTATCAAAAATTACCATTACATATTGACTATATAATTAATAACACAAATATTAAAATAGAATCCGTGAAAACTTATTCATTGTTAGGAATAAATATAGATTGTAGTATAAACTGGAAAGAACATGTCAAAAAAGTTGCGTTAAAGTTATCAAGATTTACTTATGCATTAAATGAACTTAAAAGAAACACAGACAAAAAAACTGCCACTTGTGCATATTATGCTTATGCTCATGCCTGGCTTCACTACGGCATAGTACTTTGGGGTAATAGCACCGACATCAATAATTTATTTGTATTGCAAAAGAGATGTCTGAGAATAATTCTGAACTGAGACATAATGGAAAGCTGTAGACCTTATTTTAAAAAAGAAAAAATATTAACATTACCATGTATTTACATTTATGAAGTTTGTCATTTTGTAAGAACTAATTTAAACCTATTCCCGCAATACTCACGACCCCAAAACCTTAGACCACGAAATAGGCTAGCTCGACCTACTTCAACATTACAAATGATACATTCTGGACCATATGCAATGTGTGTGAAAATATATAATAAAATTCCTGATAGCATTAAACAAGAATATAATGTTAAAAAGTTTAAAAATATTTTAAAAAGGTTCCTAACTGAAAACTGTTACTATTCATTACAAGAATTCTTAACAGATTCTTATATTAATTAGACTAAGTACAATTACATATTATAATATAGCGCCCCTAGTGGAATATTGCTGTGCCCTAACAGGGTTTATGTTTGAAACAAACAATGTACCTACCTACTTTAAGATCCTTAAGTAACAACATAAGTGCAATAAATGATTCTATTCTATTCTATTCTATTCTTAAATTAAGCAAGTATTAATTATTAAAATTTGATAACCACCTGATGTTAAGCTGTTAAAAGTATGAAATTGCCATTTGCTTCAAACATTAACAAAAAGCATAAGCCAAATAAGGTCATGCTTTGACTACTAAACATTAGGTGGACCGACTGCTTGTGTAGTCAACAAGTACTTAGTACAAAAAAAAAAAAAATTAGGTTAGGTTTTAAAATTATACAGACAGGGTCAGTCAATAAGTGTTGTTTTTACAAAACTTGGCCGGGATAATAAAATACACAATTTTTTTTTTCACAATCTTATCAGAGCACAGGGCTAGTTAGCACTGTTGAAACAGCTTCACGACTTTAATCCCCAGGCACGGTAGATATCCCCTCAGATCCCTTAGTACCAAGTACTAACTCCAGATTCTTTTGAGGATGTCTAAGGGGGGTAGTCAGAGGTACGTCCATACATTAAATTTGGCACATACCCACATTTTGCTGTAGTTGGTATTCCATACGTGACAGGTTGCAAGCCCATCGCCGCTGTTAGAGTACTAACTGGTTTTCTCACGATGTTTTCCTTCACCGCTTAAGAGCACTGGCATAATATTACTGTGACAGCCTTCACAGCTCAGTTGGTAGTAGCTCTGCCTTCTGTGCCGTAGGCCGAGGGTTCGATCCCCACCGAGAACAAACATTTGTGTGATGAACATAGATGTTTGTTCTCTGTCTGGGTGTTATATAATATTACTAGCGGCCTGTCCCAGCTTCGCATGGGTGGTCATAATTTTTTTGAACATATTAGGATAAACTTAAACCGTGGGTTCAAGCCTCGCGTCTACTTCTACACTAATATTATAAAGAGGAAAACTTTGTATTTTTGTTGTTTTGTTGTTTTGTATGTAACGAATAGGCTCAAAAACTACTGGTCCGATTTCAAAAATTCTTTCACCATTAGAATGCTACATTATCCTTGAGTAACATAGGCTATATTATATTTTCAAAAAAATCAGGGATCTTTACTAAAACTCTAATAATGTAACCCAAGGTGGAAAAAGAAAACCTTACATCGCGTGCGCTGCGAAAACTATTGATGATAGAACAAAATAATGTACTACGATTTTGTAGAACACGTTGCCATCTACAAAAAATGTCGCGACAGCATATGTCTAACTATTATAGTTATGTCACAATAAGTGTTCTTTTATTATAAAAATTTAATTGAAATGCCGCCTATAGAAAAGGGTCTTTATTTGTACCTTGGTATTAATCCTTATCCAAATAAATCTTTTCATATTCAAGACTGGTTCAATACCTATACATTACTTCTTGAATTTTTCAAATCGGACATTCTATTCAAAAGATTTTAAAAATATAAGGTCACGGGGCGCATTTTCACCCAGCGCGGGCCCGGGCAAGGCGCGAGTTAGAAGTGACTCGAACCCACCACGGTCTAAGTTTATCCTAAAACGTTGAAAAAATTTATGTCCACCCATGCGAAGCTGGGACAGGCCGCTAGTATTTCATACATTTGCACGCCAGAGACTGAAATCGCACCCCGAGCGTGACCCGTGGACCCGTTAACGTTTTTAATTTCGTCATATCTTTTCAATGGAATGTCCGATTTGAAAAATTTAAGAAGTAATCTATAGGTATTGAAACCGTTTTAATTATGAAAAGATTTATTTGGATAAGGATTAATACCAAGGTACAAATAAAGACCCTTTTCTAGCGGCGGCATTTCAATTAATTTTTTATAATAAAAGAACACTTATTGTGACATAACTATAATAGTTAGACATATGCTGTCGCGACATTTTTTGTAGATGATGACGTGTTCTACAAAATCGTAGTACATTATTTTGTTCTATCATCAATAGTTTTCGCAGCGCACGCGATGTAAGGTTTTTGGTTTCCACCTTGGGTTACATTATTGGAGTTTTAGTAAGGATCCCTGATTTTTTTGAAAATATAATATAGCCTAATATTACTCAGGGATAATGTAGCATTCTAATGGTGAAAGAATTTTTGAAATCGGACCAGTAGTTTTTGAGCCTATTCGTTACATATAAAAATACAAAAATACAAAGCTTTTCTCTTTATAATATTAGTGTAGATAAGTATGTATTTAAAAAAAAAAGTATATAAGTAGTATATCAGCTATCTGGTTCACATATCACAAGCTTTGGCTTAGTTTGGGGCGAGATAGTGCTGTGTGGAATGTCCACCAATATTTATTTTATTTATTTATTTATGTTACTGCACTGTTGTATTATAATAGTTATGTAATTATTATAATATACTAACATACTATACTAACATTTATTAACTAGTTTTCACTAGTTAATAAATGTTCCAACAACAGTTAACTTACACTGAAGAAGTACTTCGTCAGCCATTTAGTGTAGAGCGCGTTGACGGATACGTGCATTTTGACGTTCGGCGGCAGCGTGCGCAGGAACTTGGCGATCATGCCGATGTTCTCCGGCTTTATGATCGACAGCAGGTGTGCGGACAGCTCTTCGGCCGGCGCCTGCTCTATTATCAGCTTGTAGTCTAGCTCTGTAAGACAAATGACAGTACTCTCAAACGGTGAAGGAAAACATCATTTAGTAGAACCTAAAAATTTCTATAACATATGTCAAGTGCTCGAACGGAGCCTCTAAAGGCGCACTTAAAATCCTTTCACCACACTGTTTCGAAAGAAACTAGTTACACGACAAGAGAAGAGACGGAAAATCCAAAACTTCGTATTAATTGGGTATTTATTAACATATTATAGCTATGTGTGGTATTGTATAAATAAATAAATAAATAAATATTGGTGGACTTTACCACCGCAGGTGGACACACAGCACTATCTAGCCCTAAACTAAGCCAAAGCTTGTGATATAGGAACCAGATAGCTGATATATGTATATATACTTTTTTTTTTTAAATACATACTTATAATATATAATAACACCCAGACAGAGAACAAACATCTATGTTCATCACACAAATGTTTATTCTCGGTGGGGATCGAACCCACGGCCTCCGGCATAATTGTAATAGGAGTTACTAGGTCCACATAGTAGAATTTATTGTGAAGCTTCGCATATTTTTGAGGCAAGACGGCTCTGTGTGCAATATGCGCTAATAAATATACATAGGTACATAAACCTGAAAAGTACCTGATGAGGCCGCCTTGCACTTCTTCAGCAGTTTGATATGGTCTGCCGCAGTGAGCCCTGACACCAGCTGCTTCTCATCCAGGGCCTTCAGCACCGTGAAGGTCTGGATGAGAGCCGCGTGGTTGCCGCCGCTGATCTCCGGGTACAGGACTTGTAGAATACTGTTGGTGAGAAATTATAAAATAATTTAAAATTATATTCAGATGCACTAATTCGGAAGTTACTAATTATAACTGACAAAACACACACATGTTAAAAAATTCTTTAACATGTGTTAAGTTATCGAAAGGGGCCTCTTGAGGCGCACTTAAAATCCTTTCACCACACTGTTTCGAAAGAAACTAGTGACACGACTAGAGCGAGACTGAAAATTCAAGACAAAACAAAACCAAGACAAAAAAAAATAAGACATTGCATGTCTGGTGTTTCAAAATGGTTTAAAATTGCAGACAGGAAACCTATGTGTACTAACCAGAAAAATACTACAGTAGCACTACTGCTATACTTATAGACCAAAGGACTAATCTGTATTATTCAGCAGTGGCCTTTGCAAAGGGTGTGCTAGCAATTCAGCAATGCAATCTTTGCAGGTTTCCGTCAGACCTCTAATTCGTGGTGAGGGAATGGGCGTGGTGAGATGTGAGACCTCATACATAGGATACTGTAGTTGGATGCTAGTGTGAGAGTCACCGTTGGTAGGTCCGAGCCCTGTCCCCCGGCGGCAGCGAGTCCCCCGTGAGATGCGAGACCTCATACATAGGATACTGTAGTTGGATGCTAGTGTGAGAGTCACCGTCGGTAGGTCCGGGCCCTGTCCCCCGGCGGCAGCGAGTCCCCCGTGAGATGCGAGACCTCATACATAGGATACTGTAGTTGGATGCTAGTGTGAGAGTCACCGTCGGTAGGTCCGGGCCCTGTCCCCCGGCGGCAGCGAGTCACCCGTGAGATGCGAGACCTCATACATAGGATACTGTAGTTGGATGCTAGTGTGAGAGTCACCGTTGGTAGGTCCGGGCCCTGTCCCCCGGCGGCAGCGAGTCCCCCGTGAGATGCGAGACCTCATACATAGGATACTGTAGTTGGATGCTAGTGTGAGAGTCACCGTCGGTAGGTCCAGGCCCTGTCCCCCGGCGGCAGCGAGTCCCCCGTGAGATGCGAGACCTCATACATAGGATACTGTAGTCGGATGCTAGTGTGAGAGTCACCGTTGGTAGGTCCGGGCCCTGTCCCCCGGCGGCAGCGAGTCACCCGTGAGATGCGAGACCTCATACATAGGATACTGTAGTTGGATGCTAGTGTGAGAGTCACCGTCGGTAGGTCCGGGCCCTGTCCCCCGGCGGCAGCGAGTCCCCCGTGAGATGCGAGACCTCATACATAGGATACTGTAGTTGGATGCTAGTGTGAGAGTCACCGTCGGTAGGTCCGGGCCCTGTCCCCCGGCGGCAGCGAGTCCCCCGTGAGATGCGAGACCTCATACATAGGATACTGTAGTTGGATGCTAGTGTGAGAGTCACCGTCGGTAGGTCCGGGCCCTGTCCCCCGGCGGCAGCGAGTCCCCCGTGAGATGCGAGACCTCATACATAGGATACTGTAGTTGGATGCTAGTGTGAGAGTCACCGTTGGTAGGTCCGGGCCCTGTCCCCCGGCGGCAGCGAGTCCCCCGTGAGATGCGAGATCTCATACATAGGATACTGTAGTCGGATGCTAGTGTGAGAGTCACCGTTGGTAGGTCCGGGCCCTGTTCCCCGGCGGCAGCGAGTCCCCTGTGAGGTGTGAGACCTCATACATAGGATACTGTAGTTAGACGCTAGTGTGAGAGTCACCGTTGGTAGGTCCGGGCCCTGTCCCCCGGCGATAGCGAGTCCCCCGTGAGATGCGAGACCTCATACATAGGATACTGTAGTCGGATGCTAGTGTGAGAGTCACCGTTGGTAGGTCCGGGCCCTGTCCCCCGGCGGCAGCGAGTCCCCCGTGAGGTGTGAGACCTCATACATAGGATACTGTAGTTAGACGCTATTGTGAGAGTCACCGTTGGTAGGTCCGGGCCCTGTCCCCCGGCGATAGCGAGTCCCCCGTGAGATGCGAGACCTCATACATAGGATACTGTAGTCGGATGCTAGTGTGAGAGTCACCGTTGGTAGGTCCGGGCCCTGTCCCCCGGCGGCAGCGAGTCCCCCGTGAGGTGTGAGACCTCATACATAGGATACTGTAGTTAGACGCTAGTGTGAGAGTCACCGTTGGTAGGTCCGGGCCCTGTCCCCCGGCGATAGCGAGTCCCCCGTGAGATGCGAGACCTCATACATAGGATACTGTAGTCGGATGCTAGTGTGAGAGTCACCGTTGGTAGGTCCGGGCCCTGTCCCCCGGCGGCAGCGAGTCCCCCGTGAGGTGCGGCTGCGCGGGCGCGGCGCAGGCGTGCTGCAGCCAGGCGCCGAGCGCGTCCTCGCCGTACTTGCCGCTCAGTGCGCACGCCAACTGCAGGCTCTCTTGTCCCGGCAGCCTGCCACAAATAAACAACGAGTTACGTAACGTTCTTAACTACACATTTCCACGCTTACAAGACACACACATCTTTCACCCATTATTATGATACAGCAACACGCACGCAAATTCAGCACAGCTTCTATTTTAGACCATCAAGCTGAAAAGCTAGGCAAGAAAATTTGACATAAATTTCAGCAGATACGTACATCTGACGCGCATACATAAGGTTATCCTGAAAATCAGCGCTGTACAGACATTAACACGTCTGTCAGCATTTTTGCTGAGTATACCCCCATTGCTTGTTTTAGTTTAAATAAATATGATAATATGTTGTTATTAAAGTATTAGTAGTATTAAAAAAAAAGAAACCGCTTCACTACTTTCATGCTTAACATCTGAAGTTGATAAACACAGGGCAGTCGCTCATAGGGCACATGCGTGACTTTCTAGGCAATGCTTTGTTATAGGTGATGATTACTACTTAATATGGTGGCGCTTGTTCCATCAGCCAGTATAAAAATAAAATAAAACTTCTGTTAATTTGAATCCGTAATGCTAAATTGCATACCAGCCATTAAATCACCGAATGAACATTGCCTCTAGTAATTAGCTCCTGTTTCACTATCAGTTATACTTATTATAACATAGCTTAAATTCGTTAAAACAATCTGTAGCCGAAATAGCTCAGTTGGGAGAGCGTTAGACTGAAGATCTAAAGGTCCCTGGTTCGATCCCTGGTTTCGGCAAGTCTTTTGCACTTTATTTTTTTTGGTCATATTTGCAACCTATATGATCATATTAAGATTTTTTTTAACTATACACGTGCTTAACCATATAAGTTATACACGAAAATAAGGCAGTCTTAGACTTAGGACCAGCCAGCGTCCCTAAGGCCCAGAGGCGTGTCACCCAATATAATATCTTTTAGTTAGTTAGAGATAGTTTGCTCTTCGTAAACTGGGCGCAAAATAGCAATTCACTCACTTTCAAACACTTTTCCTCAATAGGGAGGAAAAGCTTAGGATTCTTCTTTAAATCTAGAATCCTTCGCTTAGCTCAGGATTTAAATAACTCTCGCTTTTAAAATAGTCGTTTGCTCCCTTGGTGAACAATCTACTTTTACAGCTACGACAGAAGGTGCATATTTACCTGGGTATGCTCTCCGTTGAAGTTAAGTCCGAGAGCCGCAGAACTTTCAGCGACATTCCCTATACTCTAACAACTAATGTCAGTGGATGGATAGATATTCTTATTACTACAACTACATAAAGCGCATATTTGTCTGTTTATAGTTATAGTGTGTAACCCAAATCGGCAATGTATTTGCTGAAGATTCTAATAAAAAACGCCAGTCGATAGGAAATCCTTATATCAACATAATAAGGCGCAAATTCACCTGGCAACGCGTAGTATCATCTCACGCCGATAGTCCGGATCGGCGTTGAACAGGATCCCGTTGACGTTGAGTCCGAGAGCCCGCAGCGTTTCCACCTCCGACATGCCGGAGAGGCGGTCGATGCATTGACGTATCAGTTGCAATTGCTCGTCGCGAATGTTTTCACTTTTCAGCGCCTGCTCTGTTAACTAGAAATAACGAGACTTTCATTAGAGCTAGGACAAATAAATACGTAAAATTTAAAAAAATACTTATTAAAATTTTATGCTATGAAGTCCATGAAGCAAGAGAAGAAACTCAGGAAAAAACAAGTTGAAATCTGCATTGTCTAACTGCCATCATCATCATCATCATCATCAGCCTGGAAGTCCCCTGTTAGACAATTAAAAAAAAACTTTTGTTGTCATATATTCTAGTGTTAAAATGCTGATAACCATTCCCTTTCTTACCCATCTGCTTCTTATAACCACATGAGGTCTTTACTTCCAGGCTTCTGAAGAATTAAGGGTTTTTCAGACATGAATAAGGTGGCCTATAACACAGCTTTCGAAAGACAGGTTGTCAAAGAAAGCCGTTCAATATATTCAAGACGCAATGAATTCTTTTAAAAACTAGTTCACAAATTAAATTTTGCTGTAGTTGTAGTTAAGCCATATTTGTTTTATATTATTTTTCTATGGTTTACAAGAGTTTTCCATCTATCTATCTAGTTCTAACAGCATCACAGTAGTACTTACAGCTCTCGGCTCAGCAAGGTACACATTATCCTTCATTTCCTGACAGTTGCAATGCACGCTCGCCGCGTAGAGTGCGCAAGAGATAGCGATTTCGTTCGACGCTCCTCCCACGAAGCGTTTTGTCGCCTCATTAGGCCCCGCCCCTCGCAGTAAACAAGCCACGCCCACGCTCGTATCCGCATAGATTAGCTCTTCAGCACATTTTTGGATCACTGGAATGGAAAATCAATTTCATCAAAAGTTCAAGTCTCTAGGACCAGCGGTCAAAAAACTCCCATACAAACTTTTACATCCCTTTGCACACTTATTAAGGGTAGTTTTAAAAAACTTTTTCATGACTTAAAATTAACTATTATTGATACGAGATATTGACTGGACTAATTTGGATAAACATGACATTGATATTCACTTGAATTTAGTTTAATATATAAAAAAAAAACAGCTGTTTCATAAAAAAAATTCGCGTTCACAGTGTTGGTTTCTTAGAAAAAGTTATTCATATTGATGGGTACTTTAGCCCCCTAAAGTTTTAAACCCAATTATTGGAACACCTTGTATAAGAATATACATACGAATTAGGCATTCTCGGAGCTTTTATTTTATTTATTTATTTTCTTTATTTTCGGCACAAATAAGATCAAACACAAAAATAACCTTCTTTATTGGATTTGCGCTTTGCTTACTACTTGCTTGCTTGCTTGCTTGCTAACCTTCGCTTTCCATCTCCATTTCTTGAGTAACGTCTGCTTCGAGTCCGTTCTGTATGTATAGCCAGTTCTGTATATAGAACCACTGCAGCACTGCGTGTCCGACTGGCGTCCCACCGTCCAACACTTTCGGTACCGCGAACCGATCATATCTGGATGGACAAATTAAAAGGAGACACTTGCAACCTGTCACATATGGAGAGAGAAAAAAGTCACTATGAAAAAATGGTGTTAGCGCCATCTATATATTTTTGTTAGAACCAGTCATGCAGACCAGCCGCACAGAAGGTCGCGAGGAACTGGCGATAGATTCACCTAGTATATAAGACGTTTCAAAGTGATCTTTGTACTGAATAAAGACCGTTTTGATTTTGATTTTAGAAGATTGCTGCGTTTGCCGGTATGATTCGATTGGTAACATGGCTGCTTGCGATTTTTCATACCTTCATACAGTAATTTTATTTATACAAAAATGTATGTGCAAGCGAGAATTTGTTTGACGCTAGTCTGCATCTTAATAGTCCTTTTTTTTGGGCAGGGTAAGTTACAATGCTGCGCTTACCGATAATAACTGTCCGACACAGCGTGCTCTGGATATATGGAGTTGTAGAACTCTGGCACATGAACGGTTCGCTTCGCCAGTTCCGTTTGCGTTTTGGATTGGCTGGAAAATAGAGCTTAATGTAAAAGTGGCATGGTTCAAATTGCATCGAAAATATGATGATCTAAGTGCAAAGATCCAATGAGAAAGATAATGAGTCTACTCTATGAATGGACTGTTTCGCAGTGGTCGTCTTATATGGATGAAATTGATGCTGATAAATGGATAAATCTGAAGTTTTCAAAGAGATCTTTGTGATCTTATTGAGAAAATAAGATAGTTACATAATTTAAAGTCTTGAATTTAAATTCGACATAAGAAAACATTAAACAAACTACAATTATGCAAAAATATTTCAAAAAATATTGTTTGATGTTTTTTTTATACAACTTGCTGTTCAAACCCAGAACAAAAAGTTTGGTAGTCTACTTTTTTTTTTTTGATCCCTTCACAAAGAGCTCTACTACTCTTACTTCTCTTGCCGAAACAAGCAGATGGCCCACCTGAACTTAAAAAACTTACTTAACAGAGAACTTGTTCTGGAAGGAATCCAGTAAATAGTTGAAAAGTGGTATTTTCTTCTCAGACCGCGAAGGCACCAAATCTTTCTTCTCAACTACCGGCTGAAACAAAGGATACAAATAGAAAGAATAATACGAGGCATTTTTGTATCATGCAAACCTTTTAAAATCAAACCATTATTAGTATTCTATCTCTCTCTTGTCGTGTCACTAAGTTTCTTTCGAAACAGTGTGGTGAAAGGATTTTAATTGCGCCTCAAGAGGCCAAGTGCTCGGAAGGAGTTTCAAGCACTTGACACATTTTATAGAACTTTTTAGGTTCTACGACATACCGGTTTCCTCACGATGTTTTCCTTCACCGTTCGAGAGAACTGGCAGTTCAGTATTCTATCAGCGGCGATAAGCTTACAACCTGTCACCTATGGAAGCCAAGTACTGCATAATGAGGGTATGTGCTAAATTTAATATTTGGACGTACCTCCGACTTAGAAGCTAAGCTAAGAAACTTAGCTTTAAGATTTTTCAAAGAGATCCTCGTGATTGAATTCAATTTCGACATTGGCTATTGAATATGTTATAAAAGGTAGTACGTACCGTAGTTATAGCATCCGCGTATTCGTCGTCAGTGGAAGGGCAGCGTTCAGACAAATTGTGCGTTTCCTTCATCGTCACTCCCATTTCTTTAAGCCCCTCCAACTCTAACTGCAATCTTCAAAACACAATTTAGTGTAAAGATACCTACGTCCAGGAGTGGACTAACATTTATTTAATTTAATTATAAAAGTTAAAAGTTGAAGTGGCAATGGGCAGGTCATATAGCTCGAAGGACTGATCACAGTTGGGGAATAAAGGTTCTCGAATGGTGACCACGAACAGGAAAACGAAGCGTGGGCAGCGCTCCAACCCGATGGACTGACGACATTGTCAGGATCGCGGGAAGTCGGTGGATGGAGAGGGCTCGGAATCGTTTTTCCTGGAAATGTGTAAGGGAGGCCTATGTCCAGCAGTGGACTTCTTTAGGCTGATGATGATGATGATGATGACTCGTACAAACCTGGCCTGAAGCATTCTTTCTATGTGGTCTCCCTGACAGTGCGTGGCGGCGGCTGCGAACAGTTCCATGCGCGTCTCTCTATCGGTATGTGCGGACTCTGCTACCTACATATCAATATAATTATGTTAAAAACTTTTCTAAAAATTATAAAAACAATTATAAAAATCACAGTTGGTAGCGGGGGGCCGATTACGCTAATGTCTGGATATCGTGATGGCTTTCAGTTTGACATTTGATTCCCACCCATCGCATCAGTTGCTATTACTATGGGAATCAAATGTCAAACTGGAAGCCATCTCGATAGCCAGACATTAGCGTAATCGGCCCCCTGCTCTACCTTCTGCACTATTGGCTATGGGTTCGAGAATTTTTTTTCTACTTGTGTTGATGGAAATTCTGTTTTCCGATCCTCAGCGCCTCATGTATAACTAAACCGTAAATGCTAAACTGTAGTAATAAACTGTCCTCCGGTATGGAAACTCATCCAGAGGACCAAATCACTATTCAAAAATCAAAATAAGTTTATTTTGGAACAAAAACAAGTCGTCACAATATAATGTAGATAACGATAACATTCGAAAAAGTTAAAAAAACGGTTAGTTATAAGTTAACCTATGTATGAACTTTTTTATCACATAGATTCGAAAAGAGATAGCTTGCTCTTCGAAAACAGGGAGCAAAATAGCACTTTGATCCCAAGGGCGGTAAAGTACTTATTACGGTAAAGTATTTGAATTTGGAATGTGCTTATTGAGTAAAAGTTCCAATCACCAAAGAGATCACGAACACTGTATGAACAAGCAGGCTTTATGATTAAAAAAAAAGCGCCTGAACTAAATAAAAATAAACAAAAACACGTGAAATGAAATTGTTTACTCTATGATGACTATGAGACTATGTGACAATGTGACAATGTGACTATGTGACTTCGTGACTTCGTGACTCCGTGACACCGTGACTTCGTGACTATGTGACTTCGTGACTTTGTGACTTTGTGACTTCGTGACTATGATTATTCATAAGTTGCACTAAGTTATTTTCTCATAGATGGTGATAAAAAGTAGAGTGTCCACCTGGGGAGCAACACTATTTTAAGCTCGAATGAAGTACTTTGAATGCCTCGCTACGCTTAGGATTCTACTCTAGAATCCTTCGCTCCGCTCTGGATTCAAAAAACACTCTCGCCATAAAAATAGTTGTTTGCTCCCTTGGTAAACAATCTACTATTTCTGTCACTAACACCATGGAGCATATTGTTGTCTGGATAAATAATGAATGATTATGATAGTACCTGTGCTATGACGAGCGCCGCAGGCTGGAAGCGCAGCGCGGCCAGCCTGCGCGCCGCCTGCACGCCGGCCGCCGCACAATGAATGATTGTGATAGTACCTGTGCTATGACGAGCGCCGCAGGCTGGAAGCGCAGCGCGGCCAGCCTGCGCGCCGCCTGCACGCCGGCCGCCGCACAATGAATGATTGTGATAGTACCTGTGCTATGACGAGCGCCGCAGGCTGGAAGCGCAGCGCGGCCAGCCTGCGCGCCGCCTGCACGCCGGCCGCCGCACAATGAATGATTGTGATAGTACCTGTGCTATGACGAGCGCCGCAGGCTGGAAGCGCAGCGCGGCCAGCCTGCGCGCCGCCTGCACGCCGGCCGCCGCACAATGAATGATTGTGATAGTACCTGTGCTATGACGAGCGCCGCAGGCTGGAAGCGCAGCGCGGCCAGCCTGCGCGCCGCCTGCACGCCGGCCGCCGCACAATGAATGATTGTGATAGTACCTGTGCTATGACGAGCGCCGCAGGCTGGAAGCGCAGCGCGGCCAGCCTGCGCGCCGCCTGCACGCCGGCCGCCGCACAATGAATGATTGCGATAGTACCTGTGCTATGACGAGCGCCGCAGGCTGGAAGCGCAGCGCGGCCAGCCTGCGCGCCGCCTGCACGCCGGCCGCCGCACAATGAATGATTGTGATAGTACCTGTGCTATGACGAGCGCCGCAGGCTGGAAGCGCAGCGCGGCCAGCCTGCGCGCCGCCTGCACGCCGGCCGCCGCACAATGAATGATTGTGATAGTACCTGTGCTATGACGAGCGCCGCAGGCTGGAAGCGCAGCGCGGCCAGCCTGCGCGCCGCCTGCACGCCGGCCGCCGCACAATGAATGATTGTGATAGTACCTGTGCTATGACGAGCGCCGCAGGCTGGAAGCGCAGCGCGGCCAGCCTGCGCGCCGCCTGCACGCCGGCCGCCGCACAATGAATGATTGTGATAGTACCTGTGCTATGACGAGCGCCGCAGGCTGGAAGCGCAGCGCGGCCAGCCTGCGCGCCGCCTGCACGCCGGCCGCCGCACAATGAATGATTGTGATAGTACCTGTGCTATGACGAGCGCCGCAGGCTGGAAGCGCAGCGCGGCCAGCCTGCGCGCCGCCTGCACGCCGGCCGCCGCACAATGAATGATTGTGATAGTACCTGTGCTATGACGAGCGCCGCAGGCTGGAAGCGCAGCGCGGCCAGCCTGCGCGCCGCCTGCACGCCGGCCGCCGCACAATGAATGATTGTGATAGTACCTGTGCTATGACGAGCGCCGCAGGCTGGAAGCGCAGCGCGGCCAGCCTGCGCGCCGCCTGCACGCCGGCCGCCGCACAATGAATGATTGTGATAGTACCTGTGCTATGACGAGCGCCGCAGGCTGGAAGCGCAGCGCGGCCAGCCTGCGCGCCGCCTGCACGCCGGCCGCCGCACAATGAATGATTGTGATAGTACCTGTGCTATGACGAGCGCCGCAGGCTGGAAGCGCAGCGCGGCCAGCCTGCGCGCCGCCTGCACGCCGGCCGCCGCACAATGAATGATTGTGATAGTACCTGTGCTATGACGAGCGCCGCAGGCTGGAAGCGCAGCGCGGCCAGCCTGCGCGCCGCCTGCACGCCGGCCGCCGCACAATGAATGATTGTGATAGTACCTGTGCTATGACGAGCGCCGCAGGCTGGAAGCGCAGCGCGGCCAGCCTGCGCGCCGCCTGCACGCCGGCCGCCGCACAATGAATGATTGTGATAGTACCTGTGCTATGACGAGCGCCGCAGGCTGGAAGCGCAGCGCGGCCAGCCTGCGCGCCGCCTGCACGCCGGCCGCCGCACAATGAATGATTGTGATAGTACCTGTGCTATGACGAGCGCCGCAGGCTGGAAGCGCAGCGCGGCCAGCCTGCGCGCCGCCTGCACGCCGGCCGCCGCACAATGAATGATTGTGATAGTACCTGTGCTATGACGAGCGCCGCAGGCTGGAAGCGCAGCGCGGCCAGCCTGCGCGCCGCCTGCACGCCGGCCGCCGCACAATGAATGATTGTGATAGTACCTGTGCTATGACGAGCGCCGCAGGCTGGAAGCGCAGCGCGGCCAGCCTGCGCGCCGCCTGCACGCCGGCCGCCGCACAATGAATGATTGTGATAGTACCTGTGCTATGACGAGCGCCGCAGGCTGGAAGCGCAGCGCGGCCAGCCTGCGCGCCGCCTGCACGCCGGCCGCCGCACAATGAATGATTGTGATAGTACCTGTGCTATGACGAGCGCCGCAGGCTGGAAGCGCAGCGCGGCCAGCCTGCGCGCCGCCTGCACGCCGGCCGCCGCACAATGAATGATTGTGATAGTACCTGTGCTATGACGAGCGCCGCAGGCTGGAAGCGCAGCGCGGCCAGCCTGCGCGCCGCCTGCACGCCGGCCGCCGCACAATGAATGATTGTGATAGTACCTGTGCTATGACGAGCGCCGCAGGCTGGAAGCGCAGCGCGGCCAGCCTGCGCGCCGCCTGCACGCCGGCCGCCGCACAATGAATGATTGTGATAGTACCTGTGCTATGACGAGCGCCGCAGGCTGGAAGCGCAGCGCGGCCAGCCTGCGCGCCGCCTGCACGCCGGCCGCCGCACAATGAATGATTGTGATAGTACCTGTGCTATGACGAGCGCCGCAGGCTGGAAGCGCAGCGCGGCCAGCCTGCGCGCCGCCTGCACGCCGGCCGCCGCACAATGAATGATTGTGATAGTACCTGTGCTATGACGAGCGCCGCAGGCTGGAAGCGCAGCGCGGCCAGCCTGCGCGCCGCCTGCACGCCGGCCGCCGCACAATGAATGATTGTGATAGTACCTGTGCTATGACGAGCGCCGCAGGCTGGAAGCGCAGCGCGGCCAGCCTGCGCGCCGCCTGCACGCCGGCCGCCGCACAATGAATGATTGTGATAGTACCTGTGCTATGACGAGCGCCGCAGGCTGGAAGCGCAGCGCGGCCAGCCTGCGCGCCGCCTGCACGCCGGCCGCCGCACAATGAATGATTGTGATAGTACCTGTGCTATGACGAGCGCCGCAGGCTGGAAGCGCAGCGCGGCCAGCCTGCGCGCCGCCTGCACGCCGGCCGCGCTGCCCGCGCCGCCGCCGGCCGCCGCACAAATGCGCATCAACACTTCCCCCTCCCTGTAACACAATCTTACTATCTTTTTTTTACGGAAAAAGGAGTTGTTTCATCAATATATTTATTTATTTATTGGAAAACCAACAGCTTATTATAACTTAAATAACATACATGATATAGAAACGAGAGAGCCAATTATAGGTTTTCACGGATAAAAAACATTATTAAATTATATAATGTGAACGCCGTAGTCGACATTACCTATATCAAAATAAATGGAGTAGTGAATATAATAGTATATGTATAGTGCGTACTATTCATTACCAAAGAACTCCCTGTTCAGCCGCTGTCTGGCTGAACCAACACTCGTGCAGAAAAGGTCAAAATCTAGATCTTAACTCAGTCTATTAAAGTTCGCGCTTGCTCGCCACAGAAACGTGTTTTGCCTGTAATTAGTACCAACTATGGGGATATGGATAGAGGGATTATATCTTTTACATTTATTAGGGACATTAAATTTAATTTTGTTCAGTAGGTCGGGACAATTTATATTATTAGATGTAATTTTTAATAAAAAACATAAATCAGCGATTTCACGCCGCTTAACTAGGGGTAGAAAATGAAATTTCTTACACAAACTAACGTAGGCAGAAGAGTTGTATGGAATGCTTAAGCGAAAACAGAGGTATTTAATGAATTTAATTTGGATGCGCTCAATTCTATATATATATTTTTCATAACGAGGATTCCATATTTGAGACGCATATTCGAGAATGCTTCTCACGAAGGTACAGTAAAGGATCTTGAATGTTTTAGCACGATGAAAATTAGCTGCACTCCTCATGACAAAACCCAGGGCTTTGGATGCTTTAGAAACGATGGTTTCAACATGCTCATTAAACTGAAGCTTTGAATCATGTAGTACCCCGAGATCTCTAACCGCGCTGCATTTCTGTAAAATATGATTTTTAAGCAAGTAGGAGGACTGAATTGTTAATTTGTTACGTGTGAATGTGACAACCGAGCACTTAGACGGATTGAGGTCTAGTTTATTCATAGTACAGTAAGAGTCTAATCTTGATAGGTCTTCTTGAAGTTGAGAAGAGTCATCATGGGAGTTAATAACTTTAAAAATCTTCATGTCATCGGCAAAACAAAGCAAGTGACTATTTTGAAAACAACTAGAGATATCATTGACAAAGATTAAGAAGAGCAGAGGTCCAAGAAGAGAACCCTGCGGTACACCACTAGGAATAGAAACCCAGCTAGAAATGTAGTTATTGATGACAATAGCTTGAGATCGATTATCGATGTAGGAAGTAAACCATCGGAGCAAGTCACCCCTGATACCGATAAGGTGGAGTTTGGACAAGAGCAGCCTGTGGTCAATCCTGTCAAAGGCTTTGCTGTAGTCAGTGTAGACTACATCGACTTGGTGACCATTATCCATTGCTTCAGTCAAGAATACATTGAAGAGGACGAGGTTGGACACAGTTGAGCGTCCTTTGAGAAAACCATGCTGCGACGGATTAAAGGAGTATTGTAAGGCCGCATAGACTTGATTATAGATGACTCGTTCAAATATCTTAGCAATAATACATAGTTTAGAAATGGGTCTATAGTTGGTCACTTCACTCTTAGAGCCTTTTTTATGTATAGGAGAAACGAAGGCTGACTTCCAGACACTAGGAACCGTACATTCTGCTATAGATTTACGGAATAGCAATGATATCGGTACAGAGACAGTTTTGGCACAACCAATTAAGAAAATTGCACTGATATCATCAGGTCCTGGTGACATAGAGGTATCCAAGTGCATTATTAGTTTTTGAACTTCATGTTCGCGAATTTCAATATTGCAAATATCGTGAGCGTGGTTGAAGTTGTTTGTGTTAGGTGGATCCACAGAGGTAGACTGCGTAACCGGGTGCAAAAAAGTAGAAAAAAAGTATTTAGAAAAAATCTCACAAATAGAATCCCCAGAAGTAGCTAACGTGTCTAGGTATTTAAGTGAAGTGGGAATACAGTTTGATTTCGAACGGTTCTTAATGAATGACCAGAAATTTTTGGGTTGTTTTTCTATACCATCCTCTATAGATACGATGTAATTTTGGTAACATTGACTTTCCAACAAGTGAACCCGGTCCCGTAACAATTTAAAAGTTTCAATGTCCGATTTCATGCCATACGTTTTAAATTTTTTGAGGTATTTAAATTTTTCTTTAATAAGCTTTATAAGCGCAGGAGAATACCATTTAGGATAGGAGCTATTAGATACGACTTTAGTAGGTATGAATTGAATTTTTAATTGATTAATAATAGAGTAAAAATATTCAACGGCTTTCTCAAGTGATCTAGATGAGATTTCCGTGACCCAGTCGATATCGGATATTTTGGAATTTATTGAGTTGTAGTTACCTTTATTATACAGGAATTTAATATAAGATTGTGATTTTAAATGACGAACTTGTAAAAAACTTACATTTACTAGTATAGCTTTGTGGTGGGGGTCAAGGGGCACCAAGGGGTCATGACATTCGGTCACAGTGACGTCATCATTAGACAAAGCTAGATCTAATATTCTACCATGTACATTTTTAACGCCGTTAAATTGCCGTAAACTATGAGTGTTTATTTCGTCGATGAGTAAAGTTTCCACAGTACTAGAATAATTGGAAGGAGTAAAATGCGAGTCTGAGCTAGGCAACCAATCAATATTACTTAGGTTAAAATCACCCAGCACAAGGAATTTGTCGGATGGGTTAGCCATAGTTATGTCATTAAGTTTGTTTAGATAATTTTCCAACTGCTCTGAGAAAGTAAAACCCAAGTTTTGCTTACAAAGGTACAAACAACATATATGGACGTTAGTAAATGACTTATTTTTTTTGTTTTACTGAGGCGGTCACCCACATATCTTCAGCAGACGATTGAAAGGATGGCTGAGGAGCAGCGTTTATATGGAGCCTGGGTTGGCTCTGTGTACAGTGTATACTAGTGGTTCGTCCCGAACTGAGATTTCGTGATATCCGCTCCAGTCCGCTTACATTGATACCAAACTCGATATTTGGCCTCTGACTACCCACTTCATACTTGGGATAACTTATTGAACTCAAAAATCAAACATACGTTCATGAATAAAAATGATATTGGGATGTACTAACCAAACCCTTTCATATGACACCTCACTTGGTATATTTGTATAACAATTATTTTTTGCTCCCTTTGAAAACCCCGTCAATAACACCTTGTCCGATTAAATTCATATAGGTACGTACCCATAATTCATACACATTTCTCAAGTACAACCTATTGACCTACCGAATTTCGTGCAGATCGGATCAAAGGGGCCGAAAATTCACTTTGCTCCTGACTACCACCTTGGTGGTCTTATTTGGTATAGTAACCAAGTTTCAACTCTATTGGCCTATTTATTGAAAAGTTCCGTTGAACAGACCTTGGCAGGATGACCGACTCGCGCGCAATTTCGTTGAAACTTTTTATTCTTTTTACAAAAACGTAAATCTCGAAACTGAACCCTAGAAAAATATTGCAATATTAGGCACCAACACAATGTAGTCAAGCTTGATTCTAGCCCCATAACAAAATTACTGCTATAAAAAATTTAAAAAAAGGCAAAAATTGTAAATTCGATTTCATACCTGGCCACATCATCGTCTCCTTCAACCCTCAGCAGAGAAGCCAGCTTCAGCAGTTTGTGGCTCGCGTAGAACGCATTCGGATCCGACTTCAAGCAGTCCTCGATCAGCTGTAGCTTGTTTTCAGCCAAACGCACTGGAAATACAACTCAAATATAAATAACTCTCTCACTCACTGACAGATCTGACTGTTAGCACAGCCCTTTTTGAGGGTTTCAGGCTTTACTAAGAAACTATTTCCAAAAATTTAAGCCCAAAAGGTTAAAATAGGGGTACATTTATAATAAATAGTAAGTAGTTCCACTAGTTACTTTATATTTACTTTATTCACTATTTACCTATTTATCAGACAGTAGAAAAAAGTTAGTTGAGGAGAATGGGGATTCTGCCACACAGGAGGAATTGGGGGCAATTCCTCCTTACGCACTTGTTCCCCAATTTTTTTTAACGAATCTAATATGGCCTTCACAACCTCTATATCTCATTAACTTCAGGGGATATATAATGCTTATTTGAGGAATCTTAATCTGTATTTTTACCTTGCATAGGCAGGATATTCAAATGGAAAGAGCTGATGATATGTAGCGCTGCAATGAGATCCAACTCTTCCTGTATCACAGTGTTCGTATCCTTTATAAGGGACAGACAACATCTGGAAATAATAAAATTAAACCATAAGGTTGATTCTTTAAGCAAGCGGCTTGTGACTCAATATGTCAATTCTTTTTAAATAATTTAATAAGTTAATAAATTATAAATAACTAGTGGTTCGCCCCGAATTGAGATCTCGTAATGCGAAGCGACGAACGCACCAATACTTTGAGTAGGTGGTAGTCAGAGGCAAGTCCAAACATTATGTTTGTACTTTTTTCTGACTACCGCATACTAACTTGGTACGTTAACCAAGTTTCAACTCTATTGGCTTATTTATTGAAGAGTTCCGTTGAACAGACCTTGGCTCCATCATCAGACCTGGTCGTCGTCACCATTTTATGAGAACTGAGTACATCCTTAATTTATTTCAAGAAAAAAAAATAAGAAAAAGCAAAGGAACTGGCCGACCAGTAGAAAAACCTTGATGCCAACAAAACTCTTAGAGATAAGAGCTCTTGGATTGCTGGTTATCTTAATTTAACTTTTTTGTTGTATCTCAAAAACCGAGAGTCCCAGAAAAAAAGAAAAAATTGTGTTGGAATGTCCAAACAAAGCCCTTTCATACGACATGTAACTTGATTTTTTTATGTAACTTTTTTTATTTTTGCCCCCTTAAAAAACCCCATATCTTAATAACCCTTCATCTGATTTTACTCATATACTTATCAGTAAATTTCTCAAGTACAAGCTATCGACTTATCAAATTTCATGCAGATCGGATCAACGGTTCGAAAGTTATGGCCAGACAAACATACATACATACATACATACATACATACATACATACATAAAATGCCAAATCGCCCAAGTTGAAACTAAAGATCTTTGTTCGCTTCGCTCACTCGATCAATAATAAACTAGTAGTTCGCCCCGAACTGAGATCTCGTGATGCGACCCGACGAACGCATCAAAACTTTGAGTCGGTAGTAGTCAGAGGCAAGTCCAAACATTATCTTTGGACTTTTTTCTGACTACCGCCTACTAACTTGGTATGGTTACCAAGTTTCAACTCTATTGGCCTATTTATTGAAGAGTTCCGTTGAACAGACCTTGGCTCCATCATCAGACCTGGTCGTCGTCACCATTTTATGAGAACTGAGTACCTCCTTAAATTATTTCAAGAAAAAAAATTAAGAAAAATCAAAGGAACTGGCCGACCAGTAGAAAAACCTTGATTTCAACGAAACTCTCAGAGATGGGAGCTCTTGGATCGCTGGTTATCTTAATTTAACTTTTTAAATTTTATCTCGAAAATCGAGCGTCCCAAAAAAAAAGTAAAAATTGTTTTGGAATGTCCAAACAAAGCCCTTTCATATGACATGTAACTTGATTTTTTTATGTAACTTTTTTTATTTTTGCCCTCTTAAAAAACCCCATATCTCAAAAACCCTTCATCCGATTTTACTCATATACTTACCAGTAAATTTCTCAAGTACAAGCTATCGAAGTATCAAATTTCATGGAGATCGGATCAACGGTTCTAAAGTTATCGCCAGACAAACATACATACATACATACATAAAATGCCAAATCGCCCAAGTTGAAACTAAGATCTTCGTTCGCTTCGCTCACTCGATCAATAATATAATAATCCTACCACTAGTTACTTACAAATTCATTAAAGAATAAAAAAAACACAATTATCACTCTCCTGTAAAAATGGAATACTGTTAATTACGTCGATGTTCCACCAAATGAGCGATACCTAGATATTGCAACACTTTGTGGGATGGCCTGATATCTTTAGTGTGCAATAATCAGCTCTAAAACATTAACTACAGGGTTCAACTTACTTAGCAAGCTCCAAAGCCGGGTCGTTCAAAGCTGATGCAGAGTTAAAGTATTCCTTCCCTGCTTTCATGACTAGGTTGACACTCTGGGAGTAAGGAACCGCGTTAGGGCGCGTAGGGAGTGGCCCGTTAGCCTCCACAGTTAGCACGCTGCCCGCTAGTTTGATACTGTTAGCGTCGCCTGATGTAAGCAGAGCTGTTGCGTAGATCTATGGAGATAGATCATCATTACCTACTTGAGTTTTATAAAACTATACTCAATATCAACTGTAACTCATGCGGTAGACCCCAAGGAAGGATGGATTTTGAGATCCGAGAAAGGTCTGGTTTCTAAGCGGTAGTTCATTATTCGTTGGTTAAGTTTTGGTATCAAACGTTAACATAAAATAATATTATGATAATATTATGAAATTCCAAAATACTCCTCCATTACTAGATCGATTAACAAGCACAATGACTTATTTATAAACTTCAGGAATTAATTATTAATGTGAATCTAGAGTAGACATAGAAAAATAAGAATTAAAATACTTACCTCATAACACTGGTTGATGGAGACACAGTGAAAGCACTTCTCTTGCAGTTCCATGATATCTTTTAACAGTTTTTCCCAGTCAGCCTGAGTCGGCTTAGTCTCACTAGAACAATATCGTATAAAAACTTATTGCATTTTATAATATCCAACTTGTACAGAACAGGCATAGAAAATATTTATTTTTTGTAACATGATAATACAGAAGTCATAATAGTAAACAGTAAAATGACGATAAAAAAGGCTTCCACGCTGGTTTTCAGTAGCGCCGATATAGCATCCTTAGAACAATCAAAGTAAGATGTGAAGCAAAATATCACTAAAGATAATTTATCCAGCGAAGCATGATGCTAAAGCGTGTGATCTTTACAAGCTATCATAATCATCATCATCATAAGTCTGAAGAAGGGAAATGCTGGATAAAGGCCTCCGCTATAAATTTCCAGGAAGAACGATTCTGAGCCCTCTCCATCCACCGACATCCCGCTAATCCTCACGATGTCGTCGGTAAAACAAGGGTCCCCGCTACATCCTTATGAAAAAAAAAATAGAATAGTGCACGCACACGCCGCGCGCCGCCAGCATCAGGTACAATAGTGCATAGTGTACCTCTTGGCCAGGTTCCTGGCTAGCATGGAGAGCAGCGAGTGCGCCTGCGTGGGCTGCAGCGCGCGCTCGCTGAAGGCGCGCGGCGGCACGCACACGCCGCGCGCCGCCAGCATCAGGTACAATAGTGCATAGTGTACCTCTTGGCCAGGTTCCTGGCTAGCATGGAGAGCAGCGAGTGCGCCTGCGTGGGCTGCAGCGCGCGCTCGCTGAAGGCGCGCGGCGGCACGCACACGCCGCGCGCCGCCAGCATCAGGTACAATAGTGCATAGTGTACCTCTTGGCCAGGTTCCTGGCTAGCATGGAGAGCAGCGAGTGCGCCTGCGTGGGCTGCAGCGCGCGCTCGCTGAATGCGCGCGGCGGCACGCACACGCCGCGCGCCGCCACCATCAGGTACAATAGTGCATAGTGTACCTCTTGGCCAGGTTCCTGGCTAGCATGGAGAGCAGCGAGTGCGCCTGCGTGGGCTGCAGCGCGCGCTCGCTGAATGCGCGCGGCGGCACGCACACGCCGCGCGCCGCCACCATCAGGTACAATAGTGCATAGTGTACCTCTTGGCCAGGTTCCTGGCTAGCATGGAGAGCAGCGAGTGCGCCTGCGTGGGCTGCAGCGCGCGCTCGCTGAAGGCGCGCGGCGGCACGCACACGCCGCGCGCCGCCAGCATCAGGTACAATAGTGCATAGTGTACCTCTTGGCCAGGTTCCTGGCTAGCATGGAGAGCAGCGAGTGCGCCTGCGTGGGCTGCAGCGCGCGCTCGCTGAAGGCGCGCGGCGGCACGCACACGCCGCGCGCCGCCAGCATCAGGTACAATAGTGCATAGTGTACCTCTTGGCCAGGTTCCTGGCTAGCATGGAGAGCAGCGAGTGCGCCTGCGTGGGCTGCAGCGCGCGCTCGCTGAAGGCGCGCGGCGGCACGCACACGCCGCGCGCCGCCAGCATCAGGTACAATAGTGCATAGTGTACCTCTTGGCCAGGTTCCTGGCTAGCATGGAGAGCAGCGAGTGCGCCTGCGTGGGCTGCAGCGCGCGCTCGCTGAATGCGCGCGGCGGCACGCACACGCCGCGCGCCGCCAGCATCAGGTACAATAGTGCATAGTGTACCTCTTGGCCAGGTTCCTGGCTAGCATGGAGAGCAGCGAGTGCGCCTGCGTGGGCTGCAGCGCGCGCTCGCTGAAGGCGCGCGGCGGCACGCACACGCCGCGCGCCGCCAGCATCAGGCTGCCGCGCACCATGTGCCGTAGCTCGCGCAGCTGCGACCGGACAAACTCAGAGCAGCCGCCGTCCCTGATTGCAACAAATTTAGGTCAGTCACGGCATTTACCTCAATCAGGTCAGTCACGGCATTTACCTCAATCAGCTCAGTCACTTCAGTCACGGTAGTCACGTCAATCACGTCAGTCACGCACGTCCGTTCCGAACGTCTTTCACATCAGTCCCACACGTCAGTCAGGTCAGTCAGCTTAGTCACTTCAATCACATCAGTCACACACGTCAGTTCCGAACGTCTGTCACATTAATACCGCACGTCAGTCAGGTCAGTCACGTCATTCGCGTCAGCCAGGTTAGTCAGGTCAGACAGGTGAGTCACATACGTCAGACTCGCATGTCAGTCACATCTGCCACGTCAGTCACGTTGGTCACGTCAGTCACGTCAGTCACGTCAGTCACGATAGTTATGTCACATATACTGCAATATGTCCCAAATTACTTCTGACTCCCGTTAAGGCATGGGTTCTCATTGCCTACAAAGCTTTTTTAGTTCCGATAAAATATCAATAGATGGCGATACCGGTTGCGATTGAAATATTAATATTTGTTTTAGTCCAGAAAAGAAGTATTATGGTCATGAATAGCTTGAGTATATTGTAAAAAAATCTCCCATAAGCACAGGAAGATGTGAAAATAAGCTTTTAATAAAATCTTCATGTTTTTACAAAATTCAATATTGACCACGTTTTTTCTTGCGGAAATTATTTGAACTACGTTGTGGTTCGGTTTCAAAAGTTCAAAAGATGACGCTATTTGCGTTTATCGAATACGTTTCGTATAGAGGCATTTTACAACGTACCTAACCTACCTCCGTAAAAAATAAAAAATAATTTATTTATTATTTATAAAAACGGTGTTTAATAACATGATTCGATTTTAAGCCACGGAAATAAGAGTTGCTGGATACTTCTACTAGTACAGAATAAATAATAGGACTCTTACTGCGACGCAACAAGGTGCAATTTATCTTGCATAATTTCACCAAACATTGCCGTACTCTTCTAACGTGTAACTCTGTCGCTGTCTGGCGGGGTTAGCCAATAAATATGCCTAATAGGTCCAGCGGCTTCATCGCATGACGGGTTAAGGGGCTGACAACCATCAAACAACTTCTCGCTCGCATGTTTCGACATGTTGAAAGATATAAAATCAGTAAACTCATTTTCAAAATATCGCAATCACCCAGTTTGTGTGTGTAATGATTTCTCGAATTTTATAATTCATTTTGTAAATATTAAGCTTGTTTTTTGAGATTAAAATTGAAGTAGCATAATTAATTTTATATCTTCCTGTCTTTAAGTCAGTCAATTGACCGCCAAGTCGCAGCTTTGGTCGGGTAGGTGGGTAGGATTTTTAACGTTGGTAGGTTGCCGAACTGTAAAAAGTGGGAAAGGAGAAGACTGTAAAAATGTGGCATTCCGAAAAGAGACTTGGTGGAGGAAACTTGACTGGCTAACATGCTGTCATCTGTAACAAGTGCGAAGAATAAAAGTGAAATGGTTTTACCTGTGTTCTACAAATAAATAAGGGGTGTTAAAGTGTTCATCTGCTGCAGTGCATTTCATCTCAGAAGTGCGATTGAACCAAGGTATTTAAAATGTTACCTATTCTGCCCACATGATATTATTTTATTGCCGCTTGGAAGATTGGTACAATATTTTATTCCATCTAAGTATAATGGAGATACAGATTTCACTAGCATGTATCGGTCGGGATTGACCCGAGACTATCCGATCGTGCTAGTTTTGTTCAGTTGAAAGCATAGGTACTTAGCGGCTTTATTTCTACTGAATCTTTGTTGGCGTGGTCTAGTCGGGATTGCCCCGAGACTATCTGGCCATGCTAGCACTATTCGGTTTATGGAGCTGTTGGTACTTGTGCCTACCCATTAAACATAAAATTTACAAAAGTCTGGATAGATTTTCTAGCAAAAGCTGATAGAAATCGACAAAGAATACCAATCTACTAAACGTGCAAGTGACTGTGTGTGATCATGAGTTGCTTTTCTGTACCATATCTATGAAAATATTTTTGTTAATACCGTCACAAAAGTTTTTGTGATAACAATTTTTGCTAAAATTATTTTTTTTAACAATGTGGAGTTAACGAATACTAGGAATAAAATTCATGCTGTTTCACTCGAAGTATTAAGTTTGAAACTTATTGATGTCTTTCATCAAATTTTTACCGCAGTTACTTGATAAAATGATTACTGGTGAAACTTTTTGCCACCATGGCATGTTGCTAATTGAAAGAATATTTTACGATAAAAAGTCTACCTACATAAAAAAAAACATAATTAAAATATAGTGATGTAGTGAACCAAGTGAGTTTCGGAGGCTATGTATGCCATAACAGTTATTTTTATAAACAAGGTATGCTGTGATGGACCAAGTGAGTTCAGGGGGCTAAGTATGCCATAACATTTTTTATTTTTATGATTTATTTAGATAATGCTAACAATTTTGCTACGTACACAATGCACTGATATTTGTCAAATAATTACCTACTTGGTAAAATTTATTTCATCCACATTATGATATTTTTATTTCGAGTAAAAGGTTATTAAATTCGACTTAAGTTTAACGGTATGAAACGTTTTGTTAGCATGTATCGGTCGAGACTATCTGACCGTACTAGCACTATTCGGTTTTTAAAAATTGTCAGGGCTTATACTATTACTTATGAACATTCAAGTTGAATACATATCGAGCAAATTTTTCTAAAATAAAGTAGGTGAAATCTTACAAATTTTAATATTATCCGATAATTTTAACATTGAAGGGTAGGTTATTTTATATTTTTATCTTATTCAAAATGCGAATATAAATATTCGCATTTTGAATTGTTCCTCACACGAACTGGTCTGTACTGAACAGAGACTATCCGGTAGTGTTAGCACCTTTCAATTCGTGGATTACCTACCTATCATTTATATATTTTTATTCTATTTCACATTACTGCTATTATCAATATTCCAATAGCAATAAAAATTGGCTTACCTATATCAAGCAGAAATTAACTATACTTGCCGTTGTCACCTGATAAACTGTCGTAAAATTATAAATATCGATGATCAAGCCTACCCTCTGATGCGAATCTCTGAAGCAAAGTGTACTAAATTAAATATCTATAAAGTTAAAATTTATAGATATATTTATAGGTAGGTAGTAGGTACATGCTATGTATGCAGGTATAGGCTATGTAGGCCAGAGTTTAGCGATGTGCGCTATTAGCAGGCTATGTATGCCAGAGTTTAGCCATGTGTGCTATTAGCAGGCTATGTATGCCAGAGTTTAGCCATGTGCGCTATTAGCAGGCTATGTATGCCAGAGTTTAGCCAGGTGCGCTATTAGTGAATTTCTTAGTGAAAAATGGGGTATGTATACCTGTAAGTTCAAAACTAACAAAATAATTAGTATGATGGTGCAAAAATATATATATATATATATTAGCATTTAAGCACTGGACCTGTAAGTGGCTAAGTACGTCGCAAAATTACATGGACAGCTGTTATGCTAAGCCAAGTAAACCTTATGAAAAATAAAAAAAATAAATAAAACATGAATATAAATTTAAAAAAAAAAGTTAGAAACTTAGAAATAAGTTTTATCTGGTGAATATGATATCTACAGTATTTTTTTTCTCTTTCTATGAACTCTGACGGTGCGATGACTCCTGAGGAGGATCCTCCTGTTACGCAGGAGATTTGGCGTCAACTTCAAACAACAGTTTAGCGCTTGGACGAAGTATCATACTGGACGGAGCCTTTCGGTTTTTGGCGTGTCCGTTTTTTTGTTAGTATGCAGTTGTCGATATTGTATATTGTTGTCCATCCCACTCGATACTGTCTTATGGCCATTTCGTCCATGCATAGGAAAATTTTGTGGACTCCCAGTTTTCACGCCACAGCTTTTATCCACACCCGTCTTCATTCTGGGCATTTTGGGAACCAAAAAAAAAAAAAATTTAAAATTTAACGAAAATTGAGCCGGCGCGAGACGCCTAGGTGTGAAATATAAAGCTAAATTAGTCTGTGTATGTACATCACTAGAACAGATGACTAAAACAATAAATTTTATTTTACAATAATTAATGGGTTTACATCGTTTTCATATTGGAAAATATGACTAGTACTAACTAGTAGTTCGCCCGGAACTGAGATCTCGTGATGCGACCCGACGAACGCACCAAAACTTTCAGAAGGTGGTAGTCAAAGGCAAGTCCAAACATAATGGTTGGACTTTTTTCTGACTACCGCCTACTAACTTGGTACGGTAACCAAGTTTCAACTCTATTGACCTATTTATTGAAGAGTTCCGTTGAACAGACCTTGGCTCCATCATCAGACCTGGTCGTTGTCACTATTTTATGAAAACTGAGTACTTCCTTAATTTATTTCAAGAAAAAAAAAATAAGAAAAATCAAAAGAACTGGACGACCAGTAGAAAAACCTTGATGCCAACGAAACTCTTAGAGATGGGAGCTCTTGGGTCGCTGGTTATCTTAATTTAACTTTTTTGTTGTATCTCAAAAACGGAGCGTCCCAGAAAAAAAGTAAAAATTGTTTTGGAATGTCCAAACAAAGCCCTTTCGTATGACATGTAACTTGATTTTTTTAAGTCACTTTTTTATTTTTGCCCCCTTAAAAAACCCCATATCTTAAAAACCCTTCATCCGATTTTACTCATATACTTACCAGTAAATTTCTCAAGTACAAGCTGTTGTTTTATCAAATTTCATGCAGATCGGATCAACGGTTCGAAAGTTATGGCCAGACAAACATACATACATACATACATACATACATACATACATACATACATAAAATGCAAAATCGCCCAAGTTGAAACTAGAATCTTCGTTCGCTTCGCTCACTCGATCAATAAAATATAATTACAGTCTGTAAATTGAAAAAGAATACACTATTTACACAGACAGTGAGTGAGTTTGAGTGAGTGAACTTACATCTTCTTTTCTTTTACTTGTAGCTAGGCTGCGTGGGAGGAACAAAGATAGATGATCACTGTTTGATACACATTTGTTAAAAAAGGTAGTGGATCTTATGGCACTCTCCATTATGATATTACCTCCATGGTTTAGCGACTTTTTTTAAATGTCGCGCAAAATGTCACTCTTACTTTAAATGCCCTAAGCCGTTAGTAAAATGCCAAAAGTGTCAAAGGGTTGATCACGACAATGAAAACTGTAAACTTCTACCAATGATACCGCGTTTCGCGTACGGACGTTGAAGAACGGAAAACTTTGACTATTTCCACGACTGGTGATACTAACAGTAATTTTTTCAAATAAATCGAAGTTCGTGAATCTGATGCTCAAGACTTAAACTTCTTAAAAAGATTGCCTATCACACATTGCCTAAGACACACAATTGCCTATCATCAAAGGTTTCGGTAATTCTGTAGTTACACCTGTCTATAGGAGCTTTGTGAACATTGAAATCGATGATGGTGAGGCGACGATCGAAGTTCTTGTATTTACTGATGAGTTTGTGACAACAGCATTGCTTATAGGGCAAAACTGAGTTTTCTTCTGTGTCTGTGTTCAAAGACAATTGCAAACTATTCTTCTACAAAAGTCCTGCTCTTAACGCAAACGTCGACATTGAAAATAGCTTAAACTTGACTTCATTAAAGTCTACCCAAGCTCCTTTGTCAGGGTTAGTTGAAGTTATAGCGCAGGGATCTAACTTTTCAGGGGATGTGCATGTGGAAGGTTACAGTAGTATTGAACCGGGTAAAGAAAATCAATCGATCAAAATTGCACCAAGGTGCATTTTTGTGTGCATCACGTAGTTAATGAAAAATGTCATCTTACAATACAATACAATACAAAACAGAATCATTTATTTAAGCCACGCGTAAATGCAGTTTATAAAAAAAAATACAAGAAAAAACAATACAAGTAAGTAGGCAAGTGATATAAATTGGCAGTCACTCTGTATAAATGCTATAGCAGCATACGCTATTATAACACTGGTCTTCCGACACCCATGTCATCGTTACAGTTACAGTAAATAATAATAATATTCTAATTTATTTCTAATAAAAAAAACCGAGAACCAATTTTAACAATAAAGACAATAGTACTAAGCTCTTATAAAAATTTATAGGCCTCTTTAAAATCACGGAGGTATAATATAATGATCGATATAAAATTTTTGAACTTACTGGATTTAGTACTCTTAAAAGTAAATATGATAGCGTAGTTCCTTTTGATTGGATTCGACCTTGGATCAATGTTAACCTTTCTCATGACAACGATACTAATATCTAACAAAAGTAATACTTCATCCGAAAGCGAGGATAATGATGACGAAAATATGCCTACAAAAGGTCGGCAACAAAATAATACAAGTAGATCTGATACTAAATAAATGCCAAATGTAATGATTAATAATTTAAAGTATAATAATGTAGCGAAACACTGGGAGTTATTGTTTTTTTTTGTTATTCACATATTGTTTTTATAATTACTGAAAATGTAATTGTGTTAAAATCATAAATTCAATTTATTTGAGTATTTTCTATAATTATTTAATAAAATAAATTTGATGAAGAAATTGAAGTTGATAAGGACTAAAATAATAAAATGAATTTGTATAAAAGCATGTGTATGTATTACAATCAAAAATAAGATTTATTTTTATGTTCTTATTTAAAATTAAAATAATATAAATATTCTTAATTGATTAGTACGTTCAGTTTATTTATTTGATCATGCGTCAGGAGATCGCATGATGGCGGATGGCCGAATGTAATGATTTCTCGAATTTTATAATTCATTTTGTAAATATTAAGCTTGTTTTTTGAGATTAAAATTGAAGTAGCATAATTAATTTTATATCTTCCTGTCTTTAAGTCAGTCAATTGACCGCCAAGTCGCAGCTTTGGTCGGGTAGGTGGGTAGGATTTTTAACGTTGGTAGGTTGCCGAACTGTAAAAAGTGGGAAAGGAGAAGACTGTAAAAATGTGGCATTCCGAAAAGAGACTTGGTGGAGGAAACTTGACTGGCTAACATGCTGTCATCTGTAACAAGTGCGAAGAATAAAAGTGAAATGGTTTTACCTGTGTTCTACAAATAAATAAGGGGTGTTAAAGTGTTCATCTGCTGCAGTGCATTTCATGTGCAATCAATTTAATAAAAAAAACATCGATATACAAGTTTTCCTACTCAAAAGTTTGCTTATGTTTAAAAACGAGTTATGCAATCTTTTCAGTAGGAAAACAGATTTCAATTTCAATTTCAAATTTTCATTTCAACATGTCAAAACATGCGAGCAAGAAGTTGTTTGATGGTTGTCAGCAGCTCCTTAAGTTTTACGGACGACGTAGTGCCGTAGAAAGAAAATTATTTATTTGGTCAACGCAAGTATAAAGTAGGTAGGTAAGTACAAAGTTTACTTGACCTACCTACTTTAGATAACCGCCCCGCATCAGGTGTCACTTCAATTATCTTAGAAGACCCGTTGATGTTCAGCGGCTATCGACTATGGCCAACTACTATATCAAATCCAAGAAATAAGCGCTCAACATCTGGGGGAAAGTTGTGAAAGGTAACCATTCAACATCAGGTGGGCTATTTCATCAGCTCCACATCAGTTACGCCATCAGATATAACACCATCAGGTGGGCCATCTTCTTCAATTTTCTTAAGATGCCCCACCTAATGTTGAACGGCTACCTATGAGGGTCGACTTCATCTCAAATTCAATAGGTTATCGCTTTTCTTGTGGTGGGTTTTTTTTTAATAATGAACTTTTTCACAAAATTATAAATTCAAAGAAACAACAAGAAACGAAACAAAACGATGTTGCTTGCAAAGTAAAAATGGGGAAAAGTACTTTATTTGTTGCACGTTAAGGTTGATTACACAATAAATGTTATTTAACCTATGTCTTTCATATCTAAATGACGGGTGTAATTGATTGGTTTTATGACGAATGATCATAAGTGTGAGATAGTATTATGAAGATTTGTGACTTTATTACAAGGATCTATGGTTGTGATTAGGTTGAACTTTAAACTGTTTTAAAACTTTTGTCTCAGGCTTAATTTACATCGCCGCGGGTTGGAATGAAAGCGACTTTTTGCAACGAAATTGTCCATAGCATAGTGAACTTTATGTCAATTACATAACATACAAACTAAATACGAGCCAAGTAGCTAGGAGTATAATTATTATTATAGAGAATGCGCTAGGATTATCCGGAAGACGAATTTAGTTTGTATGTCTAACAGCCTTCACAGCTCAGTTGATAGTAGCTCTGCCTTCTGTGCCACAGGCTGTGAGTTCGATTCCCACTGAGAACAATAAATTGTGTGATGGACTTATATATTCAATCTCTGTTTTATTATAATATTATCAGTAAAAAAAAGATATGTAAGTTTTTAATGTAAACATAAGCATAAGTTTTTAATATAAACTTATGCATACTTTTTTTTATATATTATATTAGCTTTGCTTTTGTAAGTGACCTGTTATCTACCTAGGTGGATTGTTGATCAAAGCACGGAACACAAAACACAGGACAGAAATGACCATTAAGTGTGTACATTTATTTAGATTTTGCCTCGTTAAACAAAATTGAGGCATAAGTTGGGAGTTTTTCCCAAACTGTTACTTCTTGTAGCGAATAGATCCCAATAACGCGCAAAAAAGTAGGTAGGTAGGTAGGTACCTAATACATCCTACCTACTTAAACAAATTTCTTACGGCAGCATCCACATCTAGCTTTAAAAAATAGTTAAACGAATAGATGTAGACTACACAATAACACAATGACATACCTATCATAGGTATGTAGTGTATATACCTACTACTTATTGATCGAGTGAGCGAAGCGAACGAAGATTCTAGTTTCAACTTGGGCGATTTGGCATTTTATGTATGTATGTATGTATGTATGTATGTATGTATGTATGTATGTTTGTCTGGCCATAACTTCCGAACCGTTAATCCGATCTGCATGAAATTTGATAAGACGACAGCTTGTACTTGAGAAATTTACTGGTAAGTATATGAGTAAAATCGGATGAAGGGTTTTTAAGATATGGGGTTTTTTAAGGGGGCAAAAATAAAAAAAGTGACTTAAAAAAATCAAGTTACATGTCATACGAAAGGGCTTTGTTTGGACATTCCAAAACAATTTTTAATTTTTTTCTGGGACGCTCGGTTTTTGAGATACAACAAAAAAGTTAAATTAAGATTACCAGCGACCCAAGAGCTCTCATCTCTAAGAGTTTCGTTGGCATCAAGGTTTTTCTACTGGTCGGCAAGTTACTTTGCTTTTTCTTATTTTTTTTTCTTGAAATAAATTAAGGAGTTACTCGGTTCTCATAAAATGGTGACAACGACCAGGTCTGATGATGGAGCCAAGGTCTGTTCAACGGAACTCTTCAATAAATAGGCCAATAGAATTGAAACTTGGTTACCATACCAAGTTAGTAAGCGGTAGTCAGAAAAAAGTCCAAACATAATGTTTGGACTTGCCTTTGACTACCAGCTACTCAAAGTTTTGGTGCGTTCGTCGGGTCGCATCACGAGATCTCAGTTCGCGGCGAACTACTAGTTAATCTTTGTCGATTCTTATTTTGAAACCAAACTGGCTAAACTATAATTGCGGACGAAGGACTGTGTGCGGACACAGAATAAATAATAGTATGTACGTGTGGGCAGAACTAATTTTATCGCCATCTATTGGTTGCAAGTGCATTTTACGAGATACCGCTTGCTCGCTACGCAACCTCGCGACATCTAGCGGGATATTTTGTTTAGCTATGCGGGCTATTTCAATAAAATAGCTAAACAAAATAGCCCGCATAGCCGCTAGATGTCGCGAGGTCATTTAGCCCGACCGATTGCCCGAGTTAAGACTGGAACTGTTTCAATGTATGGGATGAGGTATCTGTACTATAGTCGGTGCCAAATAACGTGGCAATACAGGTCATTCACCGATCTTCACCACGATGTCGCAAAATTCAATTTATGTATCGCTATTTCTATCGTTTTCCATACAAACCAGTCGCCAGACAGTATCGCTCGAATCTCGTGGTACTGGGTGCGTGAACGTCCATGATTGTTTGTCTAGTCATGGCAGAAGTTGCAAACCTTTACGCCTATCTACTAAAAAGTGATCAATACTCATATACTCAAAGTTATCCTTGAGATGTATAAAGATTTTTGAATTTGACTACTTACCTACTACACTGTGGTAGGGGCTGTGTGGTAATAGCACATAATAAATAAAAGTACAGGTGACTGTACAGTACAGGTTCACTTCGCAGATTATTTCAATTAATAAACAACCGTTGCTGCGACATGATAAAGCGCAATTCAGCTTGCACAGCGATACCTGCCTTACCTCAATAATTGCCTAAATATTCGCCTCTCTTTCTAACACGTAACTCTATCTCGTACTTGTAACGTCGGTCGTCTCGTGAGTTCGTACTACTTATTCACCTGTGACGTGCGTACGTGATGTAGTACTTAGCTACCAGGTAGGAAGGTAATGTATGTAAGTATGTATTTAAAGTCGTTTATGTGTAACGAGCTGCTGCCCGCGGCTCCTCCCGCTTTACTAAGCGAAAAACTAAGACTAAACTACCTAGGTATTAAGGATAGTTTACCTACAAGTAGGTAGGTACCTACTTAAACAAACCATAGCAAGTGAGTAGGTAAGTACCTACGCCTTACCCACTTATTACTCAGACTATTGGCAAATACTTAGGCTACCTAGAGGCAATATTGTAATGTGTTCTAAACTGGGTCTAAAGGTTATAATAGTGCAATACAATAATCTACTAAATGTTAATAAATACAAACCTACCTAAATCTATTTGTTAGGTACCTATTTGATAGTATTTCTTACAACTATGAATTTTTTTATACTTATACCTACACCCTAAAATACGTACATTATTATAATCTCGTTTTTATTATGACACCCACTACGGTTACAGAGTACCTACCTATACATAAATGGCGAACGGACCATGCCGAGCCACAGTCGTGCACACCTGACGCCACAGTGACTTGAAAGTAAAGAGTCACAACTTAAAATTTCGCCGTTTTTGGGATTACATAATTTATTGAAGTTTATTTCGCATACAATTAATGAATTAAGTATAATTTTGAATCTATAATGTTCTCGATATTTAAATTATATTGATACACACAAATCAGATGTGTTTTTGACATGTTTATGTAATTTGGTACTCATAACTTTAATATTGTTTTCAAAAATTATTTAAAAAATCACTGGTTTGAAATAAGGTCTGTATTTTTAAACAAAAAAATACGTGCATAGAACATTGAAAACATCAAATTTCATAATTTCATATTCCCCGATTTTGTATATTTTTGAGTTGTGTTGATTTTCCTCTTGCTTTCTTGTAGCCCGCGTACCACGATAACCTTGCGATACCGGTTTTGCGACTGGTTTGTATGGAAAACGATAGAAATAGCGATACATAAATTGAACTTTGCAACATCGTGGTGAAGATCGGTGAATGACCTGTATTGCCACGTTATTTGGCACCGACTATAGTATTCTCTTATCTGTGGTTAAGGGGAGTCAGACCTTTACCTACTTATTTTCTCATAGAGGGTGATAAAAAGTAGAGTGACGTGCTTTGAATCCCTTGCTACGCTTTAGAATTTAGAACTTTAGAATCTTTTAATAGCGCTTAGAAATACTCTAGAATCCCTCGCTCAGGATTCAAAGAAACACTCTCGCCTTGAAAATAGTTGTTTGCTCCCTAGGTTAACAATCAACTGTTCATAGGTAATATAACCAAAAGTGTTACAATAATAAAATTATGGGTCTAACACCCGTCAAAGTACTTCTCGCTCAAAACTTTTTGGTAGGAAAACTTGTTTAGATCAAAATTATATTTTTGCTGAACTGAGTGCAATGTTAATGCACACAACTTGGTTGATTGCGATATTTTATATTATAAATAAGTTCAGTGATTTTATACTATTCATAAGTTGAAAATGCACGAGCGAGAGTTACTTTGGTGGGTGCAATGCGCCTAATAATGACAATACTCACGGCTGGATAGTTTCGACAAGTTCATTGGCTATGTCGATCTGATCATCATTCGAGTAGGCCATCATACAGCGATATGTTAACATCACCCGATCGGGGTAGGTCAAGTCGTATTTGTCTGGGTTTTGCATCAACTGGAACACATTACTGGATTAAAGTCTTTAAAACTGCTATCTTTGAAAAAGTTACTATGGATTTAATTAAACATAAAATGTGCGAATATAATGATTATGAAATATAACAAATAAAACATTTTATATATATAATATCATTTCACAATAAGTAAGTATAAATTAAAAAATTGGTGAACATTCGAGACAGCGTTATCTAACACTAGGCTAAGCAAAGCTTGTATACTATGGAAACCAGATAGCTGATATAATATAATAACTGATTTAGAGAGCACAAGTGGTCTAGTGGTAGCCCCGCCTTCCGATCCTAGGGCCGTGGGTTCGAAACCGGTCGTGCACCAATGAGTTTTCTGTATATATGTTTAAAAAAAATTATTATCAGATACCTGGTTTCCAAACAAGCTTTGTTTAGTTCGGGGTAAGATAGTGCTGTGTGGAAAGTCCACCGACTATTACATTCTTACCAAGAGAATAGGACACAAATCTTCCTTGCTGATCATCTCCATGTACTCATAAAATATGTCCGCGGCTTCAAAGGTGCCTTGTAAGTTCTGGTAGCGGCGCAGGAACGGCATAAGAATGCCATTTATATCGTCCAAGAACGTATCCGCGCTTGACTGTACAAACAAGAAATAAATTGTGTCAGTTCTTATTTATTTATTTTAAAAAGATACACACAGTTATACCTACATTTAATTAATACAAAAAAAATATAATTAAAAAAGTTTACAGATCACAAGGTAGTCAGGTACTTTAGCAGCCGTGCTGCGTGTAGTAAGTCGAACCTGTGTTACGAATATATATAATTCTAACCGCGCCGGTTTCTAAAAGCTCGATCAAAACTAATCGGATAGTCACTTGCTATCTCTATCTTATTCGATGTAATAGCTGAAATGGCGAGTGACTTGACGCCGGCGAGTGACTGGATTTAGCATGGGGGTAATTTATTATTTGATCACGTTTTAATCTTTTTTAGAAGTAGATGCATAACAGAAATAAGGAGATCCGTAGACAAACCAAAAGTATTTATATTTATAACAAAGCCATTCTTAAAAATATTCACTAAATCCTACTTCCGTAGACGTCTGTGGACCGTGAAAATGTGATTACGGGGCAGGCAATCCGATAATTATACAACACTGTTGCTAAAAGAACTAGTGACACGAAAAGAAGAAGAAGAAGAACGTAAACTTTCTTACCCTACTCATAAGCTCGCAACAAGTCTCTGGGATCGTCATCAATTCTAGTTGCGTGAGCGTCATGCCCTCCTTATTTATGTCATACACCAGTGTGTCCAGAGTTATCAGGTTGAAGAATAGCTTTTCCAATCCTGGAAATATAATAAACATACACTCACTTGAGGCCACTTGAACAACGATCTGATTTCTGAAACCGAATTTTCTGTAATGCATATAAAAAGATCCAGTTAAGCTGGCATGTAAAATCATTTCGTTATAATTGATTTGAAATATGAGGTGCTAAAACATAGTGTAAAAAAAACAACGAGTATTCGCATTCTAGAAATATTATAGTACACTAGCGGCCTGTCCCAGTTTCGCATGGGTGGTCATAAATTTTTTGAACATTTTAGGATAAACTTAGACCGTGGGTTCGAGCCTCGCGTCTACTTATTTCATACATTTGCACGCGCTTCTCCTTGAGTGAGTGAAATCGCAACCAGCGCGTGACCCGTGGACCCGTTAACATTTTTAATTTCGTCATATCTTTTGAATGGAATGTCCGATTTGAAAAAATTAAGAAGTAATCTATAGGTATTGAAACCGTCTTAATTATGAAAAGATTTATTTGGATAAGGATTAATACCAAGGTACAAATAAAGACCCTTTTCTAGCGGAGGCATTTCAATTAATTTTTTATAATAAAAGAACACTTATTGTGACATAACTATAATAGTTAGACATATGCTGTCGCGACATTATTTGTAGATGATGACGTGTTCTAAAAAATCGTAGTACATTATTTTGTTCTATCAAAGTCAAAGTCAAAGTCAATAGGTATTTATTCAATAAAATCACAAGGATCACTTTGAAACGTCTTAAAGCTAGGTGACTCTAGGTGCCAGTTCCACGCGACCAAAGCCTAGAAGAACAGGCAACAAACTTACGGCTTGGTTCCTACCGTTCTTTTGTATGATCCTTTTACAATGTAATATAATATATTATTGAAGTTAAGTGAGGCGTAGGCATACAGAAAAAGGTAAACATAATCAAATTTATTATCTTCAATAGTTTTCGCAGCGCACGCGATGTAAGGTTTTTGTTTTCCACCTTGGGTTACAATATTGAAGTTTTAGTAAGGATCCCTGATTTTTTTGAAAATATAATATAGCCTATGTTACTCAGGGATAATGTAGCATTCTAATGGTGAAAGAATTTTTGAAATCGGACCAGTAGTTTTTGAGCCTATTCGTTACATACAAAAATACAAATGTTACCTCTTTATAATATTAGTGTAGATGTAGATATACAGGGATGTTAAAATACCACTCCCGAAAACTTCAGGGGGCTAAAGTACCCATCAATATGAATAACTTTTTCTAAGGAACCAACACTGTGTACGTGTAAAATAAACAGCTGTTTCATGCAAAAGTTTCTACCTGGCTAAAATGTATGAAAAACCTGTTTTTTTTGCTTTGTCAGTGTTGTTTCCTTGGAAAAAAATATTAGTTTAAGTTAGCCCTCTGAAGTTTTCAGGAGTGGTATTTTTACACCTTGTATACCTAAACAGATACGATCAAAAGAAAGCGACATATTATAATTCCACAAAGAAATGGATGGTCGTAGCAAGGTGACAAAGCATTACCTCACTAGCCACGCGCGATAGGAAGTTGTTCATACCTGGAACACCACCCGCATAATGAGCCAATGTGATCAGAGTGAGAGCGTTAGTGACCAAGGAGCTGCGTAGTTCTATCTCCCTCGCACGCTTGGAGTACCAGTCCGCTAGATCTCCCGTTTCCGAGAGCTCGCTCGCCGTTTCAGTGTCTGGGGTGGTCTCTTCGGACCAGTTCGAGCTCCATATTGACCTGGAACAATATTATAGGTCAATATTTATACGAAGCTCCTGTGGTCAAGTGGGAATGAACCCATCTTCTGATCGTAAGGTCGTGGGTACGAAACGGATCGAGCACCAATGGATTTTCTCTTCGATAAATCGGTGAGGGAAAGAACTATGAGTAAACCAGTGTGCGAGTTTTTTTCTAGCCGCGGCAATGGACTTGCAACCTGTCACGTATGAAATACTAACTAATGGACTTAGAAGTCATAAATGTGAGCCTCAAAAAATATCTGGGGGGATATCAACCGTGCCAGGAGAAAAAACTGAAATAGCGTCACGACTTTGATCCCCAGGCACGGTAGATAACCCCTCAGATGTCTTACTACCAAGTACCAACTCCAGATTCTTTAAGAACGTCTAAGAGGTACGACCAAACATTTCATTTGGCAGATACTCACATTTTTGTAATAGTGGTATTCCATACGTGACAGTTTGCAAGCCCATCGCCGCTGTTAGAATAATAACTGCTTTCCTCACGATGTTTTCCTTCGATAGGAAAAATCCACTGATCCACGACCGGATTCGAACCTGCGACCTTGTGATGGGAAGACGGGGTCACTCCCACTAGACCACCGGAGCTGGGAGACCAAATCTTTTTTTTATTTTTTTATTAATCCTACCCATGAAATATTTGAGCTGTTGCAAGCGATCTAGAGTTAGTTCAACTGATAATTATAATAGAAGAATGATTACCTGAATATCAGTTTCCTGCACCAATCATGCTCATAAGGCGTGGCCGGCGGCACCTCAATGCTGAACGAAACAATCTCCTCTCCCACAGAATCCTTATCTATGGGCCGCACTGTGGGCAGCAAGTGTTGGTACAAGAACGGCGGAATTGTCTCTGGCAGCTTCTCTAGGATAGCCAGTTTGACAGTTGTAGTTTTGATGTGCGGCCACAGACAATGTAGAGCGAAGATGCGGCCTTCTTTCGCGATCTCCATCGCGCTGTGGAGAATACTGTTGCAGCGTAGACGGTGGTATTCTTCTTTGTCGTATGTGGACTTTTCTTGTTTGAGGATCAGCTGTGAATAAGATTTTTAGCTAGGAACAGTACGTCTACTAAAGCGATGATTCCAAACGTAAATATACTAACTTTTTCTTATTTGCTTTTGTATTTTTTTTCTTGCTGTAATACTTACCTATTTATTTTTGGACCGTACTTTTTAATTTGTTCATGCTGTAGGTATACATGTGATGTTTATCTCCAAAGTGAATATATTTTTATCAAAGGATGTCACATTGTGTTTTGCCTGTGTTTTGTAATAATTTTTATAATAAATTCCTTGGAACCTTAAACACTTGTACTTGTCATACCTCGTAGAGATGAAATCTTTCTTTGTGGAATAGCATAATCATGCTATATACGTGAGTTGTTTGTGTCCAAAGTAGATGTATTTTCTTTAACCTATTTCTCAAAAGATGACTGTATATAATAATGTGTTTGTCTATGTTTTGTTGTCCCATACCTCGTAGAGATGTAGTCTTTCTTTGTAGAACAGCATAACATGCCGACAGCGCAGTAGCTCGCTGGTGTACGCGTTCAAATTCTCCACAGCTATATCTTCGTGTGACTGTATCTCCTCGGAGCGATCCTTGTTTATTTCCTCCAGGATGTGCTGATTGGTCAGTTCCAGTCCGAACTGCAGGAGCTCTTTGGCGGCCGGTAGCGTTTCCGGGAGTCTGTCCACGCATTGGTGGACTGCCCAGATCTTCTTGGACACTTTACTCTGAAAATATATGAAATCAATAAATATTGGTGCATTTTCTACGCAGCACTATCTAGCTCCAAACTTTTGTAGTTAATTACGAAGGTACTAAATTTTTATAAAATGGTGTTAGCGAGCAGGTCTGATGATGGAGCCAAGATCTATTTAACGGAACTCTTCAATAAAGCCAGTGAATCTGCCGAAGCTCTGTGCTTCTTTAGGCCGTTACACATTTTTGAGGTAAACAATTTGAGCTTACAGGAAAGTCCAAAACGCCTATAAAACTTCAGGGGGCTAAAACGCGAAAAAAAACAGCTGTTTCATATATTTTAGCCAGGTAGGTATTGAACTTTTGTATGAAACCGCTGTTTTTTTTTCGCGTTCATAGTGTTGGTTCCTTAGAAAAAAATATTCATATAGGTACTATTTAGCCTCCTGAAGTTTTAATTAAAAGTATTGGAACACCTTGTATATAAAATCAAGCCTGTTTCCTTTAGGGTTAGGCAGAGACTTGACTAACTACGATCCTGACGTACCTCTTTTGCTTCACTCATCATTCTTTACTTTATTCTTTATTGTACACAGTGAGATACATTTAGTGAGCTTAAACATAAAACATGTAAAAAGACGTGCTTTACCCTAAAAAGAGCTCTCTTTTAGCAAACCTCGAAGGATAGAGTTATACAGTAGAAAATAATCTAAAATGCAGGTACAGAAGCCCAATTTAAGTAACAAATAGAGTATTTGAATGCTTACCAAGTACTTCTGTATAGCATCAGTTGAGACCGGATTCTTCCGCCATTGCTGTTGGTACACCAGATCGCTATCCAGTTTGAACGTGTCTGCCAGCTTCAAAGCCTCATTATACTGCCCGCTTTCAATCTGAAATATTTAACATCTGTATGCCTCAAGTTGATGGATGCATTGCAGTGCATCGTAGGGCACGTTTCTATAGTGCATGAACTGCAAGGGAATGCTTTGTTACTCAATACTCAATACATTCTCAATACTCAATACATTTATTGCTTACACATGGTTTAGTTTAGGTACATACATTGGTGTTAGGTGTTAGTAAGTATCACATGGACCCTGCATAGGGTATGGCAACATGGAGGCAGGCCGAGGTTTTAAATTATAATACGTGTAGTTGGTAGACAGGTACAGTTACAGTAAAAAACCTCTAGGTAGGCGTTATCTGTTATACAAGGCACGAAAAAAAGAACTAGGTATTCTAAATAAACTAAGTATTGGGAATGTATGTCAAATGTAGTAGAGTTTCGAGAGTAGTAGAGCTCTTTGTGAAGGGCTCGTCCGGGGAAGTACTACCACCACGCCTTTTTCTGCCGCCAAGCAGCAACGCTGTGTTTCGGTTTGAAAAGTGTGGTTGCCGGTGTAATTACAGGCACATGAGGCTTAACATCTGTATGTTAAGGTATCTGGTTTACTGTTAATAATCTTTTGCTCAATGCTGGGAAAACGAAATGCATTAAATTTACTTTGCCAAATGTGGTTCAACGACCAACCAATATTGAATTAAATGGTGAATCACTTACCCTTGTCAATTCTACTATTTTTTTAGGACTTAATATTGATGCAAAATTGCAGTGGGGTCCACACATCAAATCACTTGCTGGTAGACTGAGTTCGGCTGCATACGCAGTTCGCACAATAAGATGGCTTACAGATGAAGCTACAGCTAGACTGGTATATTTTAGCTACTTCCATAGTGTAATGTCTTATGGTATTTTGCTCTGGGGGAAAGCTGCTGATATACAAAGTATATTTGTACTTCAAAAACGGGCGATACGTGCCATTTATAAAATGAAACCACGTGACTCATTAAGGGAGCGATTTAAAGAAATTAATATTCTCACAGTCATTTCACAGTATATGTAAGAGCAGGGGTAGTGATACCAATTAAAACACGTCGTCATCGTATTTCATATTTCTATAATAATCCAAAACTATGACTCACCAACATCAATCGTCAAACAATCTGCACAACTAAATTATGAATACTAAAACTTCCCAACAATAATTATAAAATGACTTTACTTGAATTTAAACAAAGACTCGACGTAATCTAATCACAAATAATTGAATCTATCAGAAACTCGACACAAAATAACAACCCTTCAGATTAACCAAAATAACTCGAAATTAATTTACATTAAATCATAGAAAGACAATTATCAAATTTATACAAAAACAAAGTCAACCCAGTAGTTCGCCTCAACACTGCGCTCAGTCCGAGCGCAGGCCAGCGAATCAATCTGTTGTGTGTGCGTCAGCTGCTTATAAAGGCGGTGCGCCAGGTAGCTCGCCCGACCGGTCGCTATGAGTCACACTTGTTTACGACGGTGCTGTATTGTGGCGTGTTGTTTGCGCGTTGACTAGTGACGCAACTTCTTTACGACGCTCGCGCCGATACGGCCATACTGACGTAGGCGCGTCCCTGCGCCTCATTTTCGTTTGACCTACGGAGAACAAAAGCATCATTAAACTCGTCAAAAATTAAACGCATCTAACCTCATAGCCTCAGCGCTAATTTTGGTCAAGCCTCAGAGCCTCAGCGCTCATTTTAGCTTCTCATTAATGTTCACGTAAATTTCTCACATTCATCAGCACGTTCAATAAACAGTAGAAACTGGTTCTATTTATTTATGTATTATAAGCTCGTTATTAAACACTCTCAAAGTAAAACACTGGTAACACTCTTATATTCACGTCACAATAGGATCTCATTTTCATAAAGATAACTTTCACACAAGTGACAACTCTAAACACTAACACACGTAATACTCACGTCACTATTAGATCTCACCAAACACACACTTTACCAGTCACGATACTATCGGTTTTCGTCATCACCATCATCTTCCTGCTCTCACCCTACGCTGTGGGTGTCGGCGGTGTCGGCACAACATTCGTCATCATCGGGTTTTCTTCCACTCAATTTGAAAAAAAGAAAGAAAGTTACTTTTTTATATTTTCTACATTTAAATCACATCGCCGATACGGCCACGTCACTTTAAATTGAAACCCAAGTCATAAAATACTATGGAGCAATACTCACTTACCCAGTTCGGTGCCCAATAAATAAATAATAAATAAATAATACTTGTTCAGCTCGGTACTAAGTCGTAGAGGTTCTAGTCTATAAAAATATACCCATAAACAACACAACGAGAAAATAAAACACCGTACAGTCTTCAAAACTAGCCCTAGATTAAAGCCAGTCTCGAGTCATCGAATTAAAAAAAACTGATCAGAATCATCGTTGTAAATACAATCACTGCAGAAAGGTACGATACGTTAAGCGCAAATATATTTGCCGCAACCATGACATGTGTGGACTATTTTGCGGTCTTTCTTCGCAGAAAATACTTGAAACCTTTAACGAGCATTGGTTGTCTTAGCTGGAGGCTCGTCTAGACCTCCGCCACCGAATCGTCACATTTTATTTTACTAATTTCTCGGGGCAAACGTGTCAAATTCTGCCGGACTTTCAAATGTTCACACACAAGGACAAGGCCTAGTAATTCCGCAGGCTCTACGTCGCAAATCCAATGAAGACAGATTATTCGCACTACGCCTCACTACTCCTGAAGATAAACGCCTTAGAGGAGATCTCACTGAATCCGATAAGATTATTTATTGTACAACCATCAGTACAACCTACCAAATATACCAAATATTCAAAACGTTGTTAGAAGAAAAGAGGATCAAAAGACCTTCACGCTTAAATTATCACGTGACCCAGCCATCTTACTTGCTTCTTACCACTTCTTCAGCAACAGAGTGGTTCACAATTAGAATACACTATCAGAAGACGTAGTTACTGCACATACATATCGATAAATCCAACACTGAGATATAGTCACACTAGCGATAGCGCTAGTCTCTTAATAAATAAATAAATAATGCAGTCGCTTTTGGTTATACGGAAATTGACATAAATCTCTTCCTGAGCAGACTCCTGATCAGATGACATGACATCAGAGAAAGATTCGTCAAGAATTGAGACAATACGCAGTCCTTTTTTTTCCTATTTTACTCTTTTCTCTCACTGATGATCTTTCTCAACTTTGGACACACGTAGCTCCTAGCACAGACACCGTGATATTTTTACTTTAACAACAATGTTTAGAAAGCAACTCATTAACTCTAGCTTTTGAGAAGAGCGGCTACATAGCTTGTGTGGCTACGAATCTATAAGCTAACAAAAACATTCTGGGTCATTTTAACCCAACCCCCATGACGCATGAGTTGAGAAGCATGATCAAAGGCGGGAATGTAATTTGAGATGACTCATCGCATCGCGCGTTGAGGTTTTCTCGTTCAAGATTATGCTGTAACATCACAATGTTAAAAAAACAAAAAAAAAATAACTTAAAGTCTTTTCCAAACATTTAAAGAAAAACAAGTTAAACAGTCTCCATTATACAGAGATAACTGCGAAAGCACGTTTGAATTCCCAACAGCTAAAACGTTCAACATTTAGACAGCAGCAACTCGTAGAACATAATATGCATTAGCACAAAAGAACTTAGATGCCAAAAAGAAATAAAACTATCCTCCTCTTAGTGTCAATATCTTCACTGCGGAGGGTCGTGATCAATATCCAGGAACCTAGTCAGCACAATGGTTCTTCAGCGATATCGGTCCTCTGCGGCATGGAAGACTCTGATAATGAGCACACCGAAGTCAGTCAAAGTCAAAAGATTATTCAATTGAATCACATGAACCATTTTGAAACCACCTGATGACTCCATCAAATAGGACTCTGTCGTTGCGGCTTTCATCCTTCCATCTTGCCAGTGACCTTCATATTTCACGTTTAAACAGTTAATAAAACACTCTGTAACATATAAACAACAACCACTCATACTAGACCAAAATGAATACAACCAATACAAGTTCGTACCACATCAATATGAAAATCACAGCTTGGCCTCGAATGTAACAGAATGAAAACTCTAGGAAAATATTAAAGCTCAAGACCAATAAAATAGATTTCCAAAACAATATGGGCATCTTGTAAAGCCACCAAAAATGCGTCAGTACATCCACATTGATGCTTTTCAGCAACACTCTTATTGTAATCTTCCTATCAACTCATCCATCCGACCAGCTACGTGGGGGAGGGCTGTGGCTTGTCCTCGATCGTTAATTGACATAAATTAACTGAAACAAAAATGCAGCACTAATCCGCTAATCTAATCTGTTTTAGCATAACTAAATGTAGACCCGTGTGTGTGCAACACTACACAGCACCTGCTAACCCTGCAAAGTGTAATAAGGTGTATTGGATACAACAAAAACCACAAAAATAAAGCTTAATGGCCTCGGTCGCTCAATGCGCCGCGTGGCAGCGTCCCCGATAAAAAAAATAGACTGTAAGACAAAACATAATATTATGTATTTCACTGGTTCACTGTGAATGATATAGAGTCTTTCGATAACAAGCTCGATAACTTGCTTCAAACAAATATTCTTCTTCTTCTTGATCGTATGGACTTTGCAGTGTTGCCCACAATTTTGCCAATGTCACGTTTATGTTAGACCTTAGCAACGAAACGAAAAATCCGTACTCAAACAAATCAACCAAAAAAAAAATGATAACAATTACAACAATGCGATATAGATATACCAGCAACAGCTTCTCGTTTATAAATAAATAAACAAACAAAAAAATATAGATTTTATTTCGAATTCTCCCAACTATTTCCAAACTTCTTCTGGAAATTCCTGCATCCATAATTTAAAAGGCAAGGTTTTAAAAAACAAAATAATATGGCAACCGACTAAAAACGGACCAATTACTTTTATACGCCGAACAAAACCCTTGTCGCACAAAATCGCACTGTTTCATAACTTTGAATTAACAGATACTGATCACCAAAAACTACCTACAACTTCCATCGAACTCGTACGCTAGACAACCCTTCAACTGCTATCGGCCCGTGCAGAATGCTCCGCTAGCTGTACGTAAAAATAAAATTGATTAAACACAATGGATTGCACTACACGCATTTAAACGCCAAGCCAGAAGAATGGTCTCAGTCAACCGAAGCTTTCCACCACGCGCCACCTCTTTTTGGATGTATTGCCCGAGTGGTTAAAAACTAGATAAATACAGAAACCAATTTAACTACATCCTGATCAACAATGGCTGGATGATATTATCATTAGTTTTATAACTTTGCTTGATGTGGACTGTGGCTCCGATCGTTTTCAGCAAAAGCATGGTTTAGTCTCTGAGCGCACAATAAAGGCTCATTAATTTGTGAATGACTAGTCGATGGTAAAATGTGATGGTAAAATACACAAATAAAAAAAATGTCTTACTAATCCACCAGTCCAATAAAATTGTATCGGGTACTTTCCACAGCATCTGCATTAAGACTCTGCAACGTGTAAAAAGTAAATTTAATCACAAAATCAAACTTTAATAAGATATAGACATTTGCTTCACCTCTATAAAGCAACCTTCCTGTGTACTGAAATTAAGATAAAAACACACTGGCTACTATCACTCGTCAATCCTGCAGCGATTATTAACACCAAACAGTAAGTCGCCTCAACTAACGCGGAGCAGAAAGTATGAACAAGTAAAACTGCAAAAATAGTTATTTTTAATAATACCCTCATCTTCTCCATCGTAAAACGTAAACACAATAATAACCTGTAGGTATCAGCTAGTTTATTAATTTAATACTTACATCCTTTTATCAACACAACGGGACCACTTGGGATAAATAATCAGCAGGCATCCGTTACTTTCAATAACTGAAATAAATTTTCACACCAACATAAACAAAGTAATTTATCGTAACAAAGTAATTAACTCTAGGATCACAGGACCATAGAAACCGCTGTGAACAACCTTTACATTAAAAGGTGATGCAGCAACACATTTGACAAAAACGCACTTAAACAAAACGTCTGAACACATCAGGAACACTCTCTCTCAACATGATGAGAAAGTCAAACTACTACCCAAGTTAACAAGCTGAAACAAACAGACTAGGTACATGAATCCAACCTTTACATTAAAAGGTAATGCAGCAACACATTTGATAAAGACGCACTTAAACAATACGTCTGAACTGCAATCAGGCACACTCTCACTCAACCTGATAAGAAAGTCAAACTACTACCAAAGTTAACAAGCTGAAACAAACAGACTACATGAATTTCTCTTATTAATCTCAAGGACTCCGCTACAAAATATTTTACAATATGACCTAAGATATAAAACGATATCAAAAACCACAAACATACAACAAAAAAAAAAAAATACGCTCGGCCAGACTGACCACTACTGTCGCAGAATGGGCAGTCTATGAAAAGTACCTACAGTCAGGGATGGTCGCAAGACAACGCAGGCGAATCTCACTTCCGATGTAAGAGCAGGGGTAGTGATACCAATTAAAACACGTCGTCATCGTATTTCATATTTCTATAATAATCCAAAACTATGACTCACCAACATCAATCGTCAAACAATCTGCACAACTAAATTATGAATACTAAAACTTCCCAACAATAATTATAAAATGACTTTACTTGAATTTAAACAAAGACTCGACGTAATCTAATCACAAATAATTGAATCTATCAGAAACTCGACACAAAATAACAACCCTTCAGATTAACCAAAATAACTCGAAATTAATTTACATTAAATCATAGAAAGACAATTATCAAATTTATACAAAAACAAAGTCAACCCAGTAGTTCGCCTCAACACTGCGCTCAGTCCGAGCGCAGGCCAGCGAATCAATCTGTTGTGTGTGCGTCAGCTGCTTATAAAGGCGGTGCGCCAGGTAGCTCGCCCGACCGGTCGCTATGAGTCACACTTGTTTACGACGGTGCTGTATTGTGGCGTGTTGTTTGCGCGTTGACTAGTGACGCAACTTCTTTACGACGCTCGCGCCGATATATATTTATGAAAATCTATTATACACTCATAAACACATAGATAGCTTTAAGAAAAAGAGTGATGCACATAACGTTAACACTAGAAATAAAAACAAATTATGTATACCTAAATTTCGACTTCAAAAGGTAAATGGCTCGTTTATGGGGAACGGTATTCGCTTCTATAATAAACTTCCAGAAAGTGCCACTGGGCTTCCTATTAGAAAATTTAAAGTGTACATTAAGAATAATCTAATAAGGAAAGCTTATTATACTTTAGATAGCTATATTGTTGATAAAAATGCGTGGCCCGATGTCCCGGTCGCTCTGCCCATCGGCAGCTAACATGTCTGCAATGTCTGTACTGTACCTACTATTGTGTGTTTTTTTTTTTTTTCTCTGATTTAATAGATTGTATTTATGCATTAGGTATTATTAGTTTGAGGCGTAGCGTGTGCTGTCTTATAAATTTGATTATGTTTACCTTTTTCTGTATGCCTACGCCTCACTAAACTTCAATAATATATTATATTATTACATTGTAAAAGGATCATACAAAAGAACGGTAGGAACCAAGCCGTAAGTTTGTTGCCTGTTCTTCTAGGCTTTGGTCGCGTGGAACTGGCACCTAGACTCACCTAGCTTTAAGACGTTTCAAAGTGATCCTTGTGATTTTATTGAATAAATACATTTTGACTTTGACTTTGACTTTATGCCTCAAGTTGATGGACGCAGGGCAGTGCATCGTAGGGCACGTCCCTATCGTGCGTGACTTACGAGGCAGTGCTTTGTTATGGGTGATGGTTACCACTTAACATCAGGTGGGCCATCTGCTTGTTCCGTCAGCTAATTGTATTAAAAAAAAAAATATATATATATAGGTGATGGTCATCATTTAACATCAGGTGGGTCATCTGCTTGAGTAGTAGTTAAAAAAAAGTTGCCCTAACAACTGTTTCTCTATGTGTACAAGAGATATTAGTAGAAATCTTTGTAAAAGAGTTTGTCTTTTGAAGTACCTATTACCACCATATTTATTTCTGTCGCTAAGTAGTGATGGTTGCATTGCTGCCGATTTAAAGGGAACGGATGCTGATGCAAAAAGTAACAAAAGAACGGTAGGAACCAAGCCGTAAGTTTGTTGCCGGTTCGCCTAGTTTTAAAACGTTTCAAAGTGATCCTCGTGATTCAACTGAATTGACTTTTACTTTTGACCTTTTTTACCTTTTGACTTTTACTTTGACTGGGGATCAAAGTCATGAAGCTTTTTCAATTTAAATATGGCGACTAACGACTATCCAGACCAATATTGGCTGTCTCAAATTTAATTGGCTCTCTCGTTTCTATATCATGTATGTTATTTAAGTTATAATAAGCTGTTGGTTTTCCAATAAATAAATAAATAAATTAAGGGTCGCTTCGAGTTTTAAAAAATTTGCCCCAACAACTGTTTCTCTGTGTGTTGACGAGACAGTAGTAGAACTAAAATACCACCTTACTTATTTCTGTCGCGAAGCAGTTATGATCGCATTGCTGCCGATTTGAAGAGAATGGAATTACAAGCAACTTACCTTTCTAGAGAAGAGTTCAGTAGGCGTAGTGCTCTTCACAGCCAGTAGCCTATACACTCTGGACACACATGTGATGCGCCGCGGCTTCGGCTGGAATGTCTCGATGTCAGTGATGGCGTACACCACAGTCTTCAGCATCTCTTTCACCATCTCGAATACGCTGTCCTCTTCTTCTTCCACTTTTACTACTTCCATCTGTACAAAAATAATAGTATAGTTTTACAATGACAGTTAAAAGTAAGTTAATATATCTAAAATATGTAGTGGGAAAATATGGGGAAGATCTTTTCCCAGCAGAGTTACAGTATTTTCTTTCTATTAAAATATTTTAGCCTGTATCCTCTCACTGCAGGCCAAATGGAAATCTTTTTTTTGTCGTGTCATTCGTTTTTTCGAAACTGTGTGGTGAAACGATTTTTAGTGTGCCTCATTTTACAACTTGTTTGAGACATGTATTTACGACATGCCGGATTTTTTCTTTCACCGTTTGAGAATACTACCATACTGTGCACATAAATTTTGAACAGAAAAACTCATTGATACACCACCGGTTTTGAACCCACGACCTTAGCATCGGAAGGCGGGCCGCTACCACTAGACCACTAGTGCTCTCAGTGTATATGTATAGTGTGTGTTTTCCAGTGTATATGATAAGTTGAGTATGAGTTTTAAGTTAATATTGAGTGTTTTTTTTTGAGTCTGCTCTAGTGAAATCATAAATGTCAACGAAGTGAGATATTGTGTGATAAGGGGCGGGAAGGGGCCCCAAATTTTATATATAAGTATTACAACACTAAATTAAAACTAAATACTTACTAAAGAATGAATTTAAATAAAAATGTAATATAATTTTTATTTCTTTCATGTTTTGTTAATTTTCATGCCTATGTTTGATCTTGAAAAATAATTTAAATGGAAATAAAAATAATTTCAGAACACTGCTGTTTTAATTTCATCTCACAAATGTGACCAGCTGTGACAAGGACGGGGGAGGGGTCAAAAATCATGAAATGCGTGCGACGTAAATTATTCACCTACTGTTGGGTTATAGGCCTATAACCCAGCAGTAGGTGAATGTGGGATGGATGATAATCAGGGGTCGGAATAGGTAGAGTTTTTATTATTTTTACGGTGATTAAAAAAGGCATATCCATATTAAGATTTCGTAGTAGCGTATTTGACGTCATTCGGTACTTAAAAAGTCTACCTATTCCGACCACTGATGTTAATAGAGTATAGTTGATCGATTGAGCGAAGCGAACGAAGATCTTAGTTTCAACTTGGGCGATTTGGCGTTTTATGTATGTATGTATGTTTGTCTGGCCATAACTTTCGAACCGTTGATAAATAGGCCAATAGAGTTTAAACTTGGTTACCATACCGAGTTAGCAAGCGGTAGTCAGAAAAAAGTCCACACATAATGTTTGGACTTCCACCACCTACCACCTACTCAAAGTTGGTGGTAGGTGTGTGTCTTTGTGTCGCATCACGAGATCTCAGTTCGGGGCGAAGTACTAGTTAGTTACAGGTTTCTTGATAGTTATATGTCAGACCTGTAGATGGAACCACGGTCGCATTAGTACCGTAGTAGTATGTCCCTGAGTTATTCGTCGAGTGCGATTAGAATCCGATGGCGCAGTATCAAGGGGAAGGTCGTGGGTTCAAATCCCACTCGGGTAATAACTTTTGGGACTATATTAAATGTTTGTAGTTAGTTACAGTTTGTAGGCTCGGGCTGCGGCGCGCCGGCAGCACGGCGGCGTCGCACTCGAGCGCGAGGAAGGCGGCGTCGCACGCGCGCGTCACGCGCGCCGCGCCGCGCAGGAACTCCGCGCGGCTGCACAGCAGGTTCTGCAGGTCCGCCACGCCGCAGACGGACACCGCGCCGCTGAACCGCGACACTATTATCTCCTGGAAACGTGGCATTGATAACATTAAACATATTGTTATGTATGCCGTTGTTTTTAAGGTTCCGCATCCAAAGGGTAAAACGGGACTCTATTACTAAGGCTCCGCTGTCCGTCTGTCACCAGGCTGTATCTCATGAACCGTGATAGTTAGACAGTTGAATATATTAGTTCATCCCAATCGGTTAAGGAGGGCGGATTGAGCCACACCACATCCAAATATCGTAACATTCACATTTGTACATGCTAAAGTTCAATACCTACCTGGCTAAAATGTATGAAACAACTGTTTATTTTTCGAGTTCACAGTGTTGGTTCCTTAGAAAAAGTTATTCATATCGATGGGTACTTTAGCCCCCTGAAGTTTTCGGGAGTGGTATTTTAACACCCTGCATATTAGTGGGATTCGTGGTCCCACGACACGGATAAACCTAGTGTAGGGTTTTGTGTTATAGTTAATCGCTACGCTCAGTCATAATAGGATCTACCTACTGTTTGTACGAAGACAATAATTAGTAATGGTCTTTTTAATACAGATTTCTTTCTGCATCTGGTACAAAGATTCGAATGACCGATTCTTTTTGAATTTGATTAATGTGATTGTGAATGTGGAAACCTCGGCTTTCGCGTAGTTTCCAAAAAAAGATAGCGATTACCTCATTGCTCCACCAATTAACATCAGCCGGGAAGAAAAGCCCAACATCTTTCTTCAATTCCTTCTCCTCCACGAGAGGGTTCATCAGATCGTGCCCCGGTTGGGAAGCTAGCGGGAACTTATGGAGCAGCTTCAGTAGAGGCAGCCGCCATACTGTTATATCACCGTTGGAATGCACGCAGACTAGTTTGGTGACGTCGGGCGATAGTTGCATTTCTATTATAACTGCCTGGAACACAAGTTAAAACAAAGAATCATCATCAGTCTATAAAGTAATCCATTGCTGGACATAAGCCACCCACGGATTTCCACGAAGACATGATGAACTTACAAAGTCGTCTGTCTAAAGGGTGGGGAATCGGGTCCTTCCTCTCATCTGCATCCAAATCATCACCGGGGATGTTTGAACATTGCTGCCCAAGGTCCTTCTCCGCTATTTTAAGGAGTTGGGCTGGCTGGGGTGAGGTTAGCAGGGGGACAATGCACAATACACGCCATTGCGGGACGTCCGTGCACATCTCATTCCCCCACCACGAATTAGAATTAGAAGGGTGGGGGAGCGGTCTATGGTTCTTCTTCTTCCGATTCGTCACCATTCGGGAACTTTTATTCCTAAGCGGTTGTCGGTCTTTTCCGTTGCCGGTTTATCCAAAAAGTGTTAAATAAAGAGTGTTACAAATGCTTCAACTGCCTCCTTAGATACTTTAAGGATTATTATAAATTATATTCAAGGATTAGGAAGTCAATATGTGTCCACTTTTATTAGTTTAACAGTAATCTTTTAAGTCAGCGTTTCTTAAAATTTGTTTTTTTTTGTTGCAAATCTAGTTTTCTTAGTCTTTAGTCAGTTATCTTTGTAGGGGCCACCAATATGGCCAACAAAAACTCCTCCATATGTGTCTATACAATGTTTCTTCACACGTAGTTCGGCAAGTACTCACCAGCTTCTTGCTAGATGTAAACGGAATGTAGAACTTGAACTTGTCGTTGGCCTGCGCCACGATATTGTCTGACACCACCGATAGCTTGACATGGGGCTCCTCGTTTAGAAGGCGCCACGCTGTTAGGCCGAAGCTGTAAGCTGCATCTGGCTCCTGGAAGATAAGAGACCTCCAGCTCAACACTTAGTGGAAGACTGAACAATCGGCGGGACTATTATCTCCCAATAAACTTTACCCTTATCGTTATTGCAGTCTGTCGTGCTGTCGATTGTCGTACTGTCAAAGTCGCTTTATTGTTATATTTTCCGACAAGATCAGTCGTTAAACGAAAACCATCAGTCGGAAAATTTGAGCAGGATGCACAACCGCCAAACAACGTCTCGCTCGCGCATTTAGACATACCTAAAGATGTAAAATGACTGAACGTAGTTATGAAAAAAGTTTCGCAGAATAACATTACAGAGATTCATAAAAAAATACCAATTAGACAAACAAGTTCTCCTCTATAAACGTTTGCTTAGTTTGGGACTAGAAAGTGCTGTGTGGAAAGTCCACCAATATTTATTTAATATTTCATTCGATATTATGCTTATCTTTGGACGAACGGCGTCAAACAGTGAAGTCAACACCCTGCAGCGTCTGTAAGTCTTAATATACCTAGATGATAAAATACTTACAGTTCCTGAAGTATACGGCAGCTTCGCCACATACATTGTGTTGTGCAGATGGCAGTAAGCCACCGCACTGAGTCCTCCTTTGAACTGGAACTTGTGATGGAACGCGCAGCCCTCGGTCAGAGAGATCATGTACGCACGGACGCTGCCGTCGTAACCCACTAGCAGAACTTCCCAGTTCCTGAAAGGCAAGATGGCGTTATACATAATGCATACAGTATTAGACCCGCGAGCAAAATAAGCACATGTAGAATTTCATCTAAATTGACGCATTCTCGATCTTGGCGCCTGTAACATCTGCGCGGTTAAAAATGAGTTGAAAACAGTTTACAGTTACCGATATTTTGACTAACATGATGTAAATAAATAAAACAGATTAGAAGATGCAGTTTTTCAAAACAGCTTTGGGCAGTGGAAACTAAATGCTTAATTTAGTTTTCACTGTCTTTTAAATGACACAAAATCTTGAATTAATGTTCGATGATGACGATGACCGGGAATACTAAGAAAGAAATAGTGACGAGGTACACGTCATCATATTAATAACTTTAGTAGATAAACCAAGAAGGGTATTTGGACACCATAGAGGTACTTACCACTTGATCTCAGTGCTTTTCGCCGTAGTAGGCAGAAATATGATGTCTGCAATCGCATGGGCCATGTCTGTGCATTCAAGACCACCGGGCCTAGAGCATTCCTGTAATATTTTTCACCCCAGTAAAATGTTTATTGATGAGCAGTTTTTACTGATACATGTTTCCATTAATTCTAGGTATACCTAATCTACAGTAGTTTCGAAAGCGAGTTTATGTTTCGTAAAATAATTTACTTCAAGCACTGCTTTGCTTCTGCAGTAATGGTTACGGGTTACGGCAAACAACAGTGGACTAATTTAACTATAACGTTAACAGGTTCATATATGAACTTAATCTACAAAACATGTGGGGGGCACAAATAAATAAATACCTAATAAGTAAATATTAGTGGACTTTCAACTCAGCACTATCTAGCCCAAAACTAAGTCAAAACATGTAATATGGGAACCAAATAACTGATAATGCAATATATACTTTTTTTTGTAAGTAGATACCTAAAATATTATACATATACCACCCAGACATAGAACAAACATTAATGTTCATCACACAAATATTTATGTTTATAAATTATGGCCAGAAACATGCATAAGCATTTCTTTTCCTAAGAAGATATTTGTTCTAAATCAACAAATCACCTCATCGTCATCCATGAGAAAATGTGGTCCTGTGTTATGAGATTCCTTTCAATAATTAAATGACATTTCATAATTCTAATAATTACCTGAGAAGGCCTGTCAGTCAAGTCATACTCTATGAGTTCCACTATTTACCATATTGGTTCAGTAATCTTAAAAATTTAGGTTTTAATTAATTACTCACATATTCAATTGTAAACAGTTTTGAAGCTGACAGATCATAGAACTCTACATGACCAATACCGTAAGCCAGGACCAGGAATGCACAGTCGGGACTCCACTCCATCCTTCTCCATTGAGGATATGGATCTCTAGTCACTGAAAGCAGTACATTCATATTTGATTTGTACAAAGTTATAAGATACAAATCAGTAAAATCACGAGGATCACTTCGAAATGTCTTATAACTAGGTGAATTTTTGTACAAGTTTCATGAGACTACAGCCTAGACCTGTTACTGTTATTTTGTGACAATGTAATATAAAACAATATTGAAGCTCCAGTGTGTGGTACTAATTGAGTAATGAAGTAAATAAGTCTTTGATGAATTTTATTGAATGTGATTTGTATTATACCTGTCGTCCTAGCAGCTATGGTAGAATAGTCAGATCGTTTAGTTCTGAACTCTAAGATGGTGTCGGTCAAGACTGCTATTACTTTTCCTTGATCACCTAGAGCTATCTGCCATTTCTGTTGGTGCTCCTTGTGCCTGAAAATATAAAAATAATAAACATTTTTATTAAGTTCACAAAGAACTTGACCCGATAGCACTCGAACATGTAAAAGAGGCAACACTTAAGATTGCTATTAACAAGTCTTGTGCATGCATCAGATTTGATGCAAGGAAGAGAATTTGAAAATTAAATTAATTACTGTTTTAATAATATCTTGACATTATGAGACAAGGTACCCTCGAATGTTAGAAATAATACAACAGGTACTTACGCGGTGATACTATCGAACAAGGTCTTTTTAGGCCCCAAATGCTTGAACCAGCTTTTTACAGAGGATATTTTTTCTGGTAACAGGCCATCTGACTTTTGCTGAAAATATGTGCAATTATGGTAAAACTATTGAAAACCGGTAGCTAGTATAAATGTAGAACTTCAATTATTGTACAATTTGGGGTGAATGTGCACATTTCATGGCAAAAACAGAAATATATGAAGAAATACTTACTATGTACTCCGGTTCTGGATTCCACTCACAGTACACATACAATTCATGTAAAATTGCTTTGGATGGATCCATGATGGAATATTCTGTTGATTATGTATCTATTTTGATTGTATTTTTTAATAATGTTTTATATACACCAATTACTTTTATCGATTTGTGTCAGCGTTTCGTTCGTGAACATAAGAGAACAGCTGTGCGCATGTTTTGTTTGTTGATGACATTGACATAGGATACAACAGACAGCTATGGTGACGTGACGTTACAGATTGAGTGAGTGATGCCGGATGGAGAGCATTCCTGTTTTCAGAGCAAGTTTTAAGCGGGCATATCCTTCCAACTTATGCATTATGCTAAACAAAGTTAGTATATATCAGATAAAATTTATATACTTAATTTATACTAGTCTTTATAAAAATGAGTACTATTGTAAGGCTATTAATAGGTTATTAGGAATAGTCATCTACATACACTATACACTAATACACTTACACTATACACTATACACTTACACTATAATATAATATTATAAAGAGGAAAGATTTGAATTTTTGTTGTTTTGTTGTTTTGTATGTAACGAATAGGCTCAAAAACTACTGGTCCGATTTCATAAATTCTTTCACCATTAGAATGCTACATTATCCCTGAGTAACATAGGTTAGATCATATTTTCAAAAAAATTAGGGATCCTTACTAAAACTCCAATAATGTAACCCAAGGTGGAAAAATTTATCCTTACATCGCGTGCGCTGCGAAAACTATTGATGATAAAACAAAATAATGTACTATGACTTTGTAGAACACGTCATCATCTACAAAAAATGTCGCAACAGCATATGTCTAACTAATATAGTTATGTCACAATAAGTGTTCTTTTATTATAAAAATTTAATTGAAATGCCGCCGCTAGAAAAGGGTCTTTATTTGTACCTTGGTATTAATACTTAACCAAATAAATTTTATATTCAAGACGGTTTCAATACCTGTAGATTACTTCTTGAATTTTTCAAATCGGACATTCCATTCAAAAGATTTGACGAAATTAAAAATGTTAACGGGTCCACGGGTCACACACGGGGTGCGATTTCACTCAGTCAGGGAGAAGGACGTGCAAATGTATGAAATAAGTAGACGCGAGGCTCGAACCCACGGTCAAAGTTTATCCTAAAATGTTCAAAAAATTTATGACCACCCATGCGAAGCTGGGACAGGCCGCTAGTAATTAATAAAATATGTAACCTGTAGCTTTATTTTATAGTTAAGGCCGAAATAAGTGCCATCGCAATTTTTTCGACTGTTATTGTGATTCAACCAAATAATCAAACATCACAAGCAAGCACATTTTTACACGATGCTTAAGTTTGGTTGGGTTATTTCGGATTGGATTTAAATATTTTTCAGAGGAATTTCATACCAAGTTCGGAGGTAAATTTACTTTGCTATATGGCAGCACTTACTGTGCCCACAGTCAATGTCAAACGGCCAAATTAATGAAGATTGTCAATTTGTGAATTTGAGAGGTTATGAAAGAAAATGATAAAGTGAACTTGAATCGAAACTGAATAAAAATCACCACAAAACAAGAATAGAGTTAATAGTTTGACCATTCAATATGAGTTTTATCAATAGATTATATCAAAAGGTAAAAGTAATTAAAGTTTGTTACAACTAACTATTCTGAACCTATGTTTATGTACAACCTTAGATAGGTAAATATTTTTTTTGTAAAAATATTTCATGGTTTCAGACTGCAGCTGACAATGAAAGGAATCTTCGATTTTGGGAAGACTATCTAAATAATCTTAAAGCTCTAGATTTCAATCTGTACTCGGATAAATTGAAAGTTCCAACACTTGTGCCAATTGGATCTAGAGTATTCTTCAGGGGCGAGCTGAAACATACTAACGAAGTGACTGTGGCCCTTGGAGCTGACTACTTCGTGAAGTGCTCACTGGCGCAAGCTGATGTCTTAAGAAAACATAGGATAAAAGGTCAAGCAAGTAACAATGGAAAATGACATACTTAGTATAAAAGTAACAAAGAACTAATTTATCAATCTGGGTGCTTTCAGATGCAGAATCAAAACTGGAATCTTTCAAAAAAGAAAAAGATTACTTAGAAAATCAGTTATCATTCACCCACCAAAATTTATTTGAAAAAGAAGGTCATGAAATATTGGAGGTATTCACTGAAGAAGAGGACAAAGCATGGAGACAAAAACACAGAGAAAATATAAAAAAATCAAAACAGATGAAAACAAAACAGGAAGCAGAGCATACAAAAGAGATAACTGATGAAGAACTATGGAATAGATTAGAAGAACTTGAACTAGAAGAAGAATTAGAAAATGAACTACTAGATAACTATAATGAAATCGGAGACAAAAGGAAAGATAATTCATTTTTGGTCAATGAAGAACAAGTTTTACTGAACACATTTAAGGATGACGAATCAAAAAATCATGCCGAGTTACATTTCAATACAGTACCTCAAAATACTGATAGCATAACTGTGATAGATGTAACAAATTGTGGTCTAAAAGATGTAAAAGCTTCAGAATCAAGTGAAACTACAAAATCGAAATTAGATTTACTTCAAGAAGTTCTTAACAAACAGAATCAACTAGAAAACAAACTGCTAGAACTTAAAAACAGAGACAGACAACCCAGTAAAACTGAAAAGGACTTGATGTCTAAGCTTGATGAAATGGAGCAACTTGATGAGCTTGAAGATGAAATGGAAAGATTAGATGATGTCCTAGACACACAAGATATAGAATCAGATGATGATGATGATGATGATGATGAAAATGTAGTGAAAACATCTCCAACTAATTTACATAAGAGCATATCTTTTGCAGATGAGGTTGAGGATACAAGTGAAACCATAGAATTAACATTTAAACACAGTGATGTTGAACCAAATAATGATCAATACAACAATGATGTAGGAATTTCAAAGCCAAGTGATATTTATCAAGCTCATTCTCATCTTTTTAATAGCAAACCAACTTCAATTCTCAAGAAATCAAAGTATGACTCTGATTATAATGAAGAAGACAATAATTATAATAATGAAATAAAAATAACACAAGCTGAAACAGTTAATTCTTCCATGAATAATACTGATATTCAAGTGTATCCTGTAAAACAGACTATTGTTGTAAGTGATGTTTCTGAAAGTTCAAGTAATCAACGAAGTAAGATAGATACAGATGTGAGACCTACAAGTCTTTTCAAAAAAAGAAGAATGCAAAACAAATCTTGATCAATGTGTGTGCTAAAAAGCATAAATGTTTTTTCATGATAGCTGACTGTTTTGAAATAAATAAACAAGCCAATAAAAGTACAATGAACTTCAAAGTTTTTTTTTTTAATTTAAGTTTCTCGCAACAAGTGCATTAGTCTGCCATTAGGGTGCTAGATTTATGATGGCCTATCTCAAAATACTGTTAGCTGGCATTGTTGTCTTTGACACAAGCTTGGAGGTCGGGCTGATGATGGCGCTACGGTACAATCCCCCTATAAAAATGCCTACAAACTACAAAACTTGGTCTAAAGATAAAACTTTGCTGTCTTAGTTTAACCCAATACAGATCAAGCTGTGATTTAAAATTAAATGCGAGTAGTGTTTAACAAAAAAAAAATCACTACGTTTTTTTATGAACGCATCTTTTCAAAACATCTGTTTTTTGACAGTGTCGTTCTCACCGTTTGCTTGACATTGACGGGTTTATTTATTAATTTTAGGTTATGTTGATTGTTGTGTGTGTTGTGTGTGAGATTGAATAATAGCAAAACGATTAATTCTTAAAATACAATACTTAAAATTACCACAATGCTGTCCCGTAATTGGCGACAACTATGTCGGCATTATTCACAGGCAACCACTTTTAGAACTACGGAAACTTCCCCTGTAAGTAACCTATTTACGATACTATTCAAATCCCTGCTTATACGTACCTACAGTAGCTAATAGATCAGACCAATGATTAAATCTAAGCTTTAGTAATTTGATTTACGAAACCATTACCCTGTTTTGTTTTTCAGGCACAGCACAATGAAAACCAAGTAGGCTTATTCTATACCTTAAAACCAGAGACATGCAAGCAACTATTCGCCCACGGGGGCTTCCCAAAGAGCTATACGAAACAGGCGAAAACGTTCACAGAGTCTACTATAATGGTGCGGCAGCCTGCCTTGGATATTATCAACTGTATCAAACATACAGATATGGAGAAACCGGTCATCAGATATGTCCTATGTATCCTTTTTACAAAATCAGCATTTTCTAAACACCAAGCTGTAGATTTTTGAAAGATCGACCTCATTATCTGAGGTAATCAATTAATGCAATTATAGCACCATCTTTCTCTTTAACACAATAATGGGATTTCAATATCAATCAATCAATCAATCAATTCAGCCTGTATGCACCCACACTATATTTCAATATATTAAATTGAAATTGATTATGATACAGTACTAAAAAGTACTACTATTCTAGTACAATTTGCATCTAATGTTCCATATATTTCCTAAATATCCATTCAGATGGTGAGAAAGGAGTAGGTAAATCAATCACAATAGCACATCTTCTGCACTATGCCCATGAGCAAGGATACCTGATAGTCCACATACCCTGGGGTGAGTTTCAGATACTGCAATATGCAGCAGGGATGTAAAGTTTCTGCTGCTTACATGTATATGTATATAAGAGTCTTTGAACTACAGTGAGATTTGCTATTGCTAATATAATTTTATGTATGCTCTGTCACTGTTTGTAGTCATAATATTTAATTTATTCTATATTGGTAAAATTTAAATTGGTATTTTCATTTTCTTGGTAATATGAAAATAGGTACATAGTTTCATTTTACCAATTCTAGCTTTGAAGATTTTTGCAAGTTTATACATTTTTAGCAACTATTCAGCATTTTTTATGATATTTTCAGTAACAGAGTGGCTCCGCCGTGTTCAGAGACACAAAGAGATGTCAAACTCTACAACTCGAGAAGGCTTTGTTGACCTGCCATTAGATGCAGCTGCCTGGTTATTGCACTTCAAGACACAAAACCAGACACTACTCAAGAACCCAGAAGTAAAGTAGTAAACCTTCTCAAAAAAATACAAATTAATTCCTTTTTTTTTTTAAATTACTAAAAATAAAAGTCCTTAGCCTAATTTATTAATAATAATAATATTGGTCTGTTACAGTTAAAAATCAGCAAGGAATATGTGTGGAGTAAACGCGAATCAACAGAGCTAGGCGCGCCGCTATCAGCGCTGGTGGAACACGGCATTGCACGCGTGAAATACGCATGTGACGTCATCGACGCGCTCGTCCACGAGATCAAGGCGCTTAGTGATAGAAAAGTGTAAGTTAACATTAATACCTACTATTAGCTATTGAAGCCTATACTATGGCCTCAATAAATTCTGACATGGGTATTAAACTACATTAAACAGCCCACGAAGAACCCTTTCCAGATCACACCACCTGGTTAGTTGTATGATCCAGAATTAGATTCACAGCAGAAAGAACACAAACTTGCCTGCCTAAAGCAAATGATTGTGGATATGTAATAGATAATAGGAAGAACAGCCATCATAATACATTTATTTTATTTGCAGATGCAAGACCTTTGTGGCTGTAGATGGATTTAACAGTTTCTTCTACCCCCTGACACGCCTGTACACGCCCACAAAGAGGCGTGTAAAACCAGATGAGGTTACACTTACAACATCAGTATTGGAGCTTACCAAAAATGATTGGGTTAGTGAATGAATTTTGTTTGGCTGCTGGAATGTTTGGCAATAAGACTATTATTACCAAAATTACCTAACAGCTTGCATCTTGACATATCTCAAGAACATTATCCTTAAAAATTTGTGAGGTTGCATTAGGGATTAACCATAGTATATTAACTATAGTAGCCTCCCATTAACTATAGTATATTTGCGGGCAGAATGATTCTTAGCCCTCTCCATCCATAGACTTCCTGCAACCTTTATAATGTTGTGGCTCCATTGTTAGGGCATTGGGATCATATTGGGATACATTACAAAACAGGTTGCTGTATGCCACTTTTTGAGTCATGATGACTTGTGACGCCAATTTTTGTCTTTGATAATCTGTCCAAAATGTTTTTTTTTTTCAGACAAATGGTGTGGTTGTAGTGTCTACAGATCAGTTGGCTGTTCCTGAAGACCACCAGGAATCCTACCTGCCCAAATATATGCTGTACAAAAAGGTATGTTACTACAATTTTTAAGTGGTCTTTGGTATGTAAATAAAATACAAAGTATACATAATATTTTATTTTTGCTTTCAGGGCTTTGAGCATCTAGACCCATTTGTGCCAGTAGAAGTAGGAAGATATTCAGAAAAAGAGTTCCTGACATGTTCAAGTTACTACAGAGACAGACTGTGGTTGAGAGGATCCCCTGAAGTTGAGTCAGAACTCAAGTTCACCAGTGCATGCAATCCTTATAAGTTTATGGAGCAGTGTGCACCTCTGTAATTCAAGGTTTAATTAAAGTTATCATTAGCGAGTTACCTAGTTTCATTTGAACCTTAAAAATGAGAGACTGCTTTGTAAATAGTGAGACAAGAATATGATTTAAATTAATTTATTTTGCTGAACGTAATATCTACAAATGTACTCTTAGCTTATTCAGGATTTAGACATCATAGCCGACAAGGTGGCGCTTGCCGATACATTCTCCAATGTAGAACCAGAAGAGTACTTCAGCGCCAATGAGGGTGTTGACCGTCGCCTGTTTTATGGTCTGTTCTTTCCAGGCACCAGTCTTGGCGCTGTGAATGAGTTTACCGAGTCCAGCCTTGATTTGAGGGATCTCGCTCATCTTAGGTGGGGCCAATTCAACACGGGCATACTTCATAAAGACGCTGAATTTCGGGCGAGCCTGTGCCAGCGCCGCTGAAATTAAAATACAGTTCACTTATGGTTAAAGTTATTTATCAAGGTTTTTTTTTATTAAAAAGGTTATTTGAACTTAAAACTCATGTGGCTGTAATTTCACCGGCACCTACACTCTTCAAACCGAAACAAAGCAACGTTACTGGCGCTGCTGAGAACAGTAATAGTTATAGCAATAAATGAAAGAGTAGTGTGTGTACCTACTGACTATTTAATTTTATGGATGGAACATTGTAAATTTGGGAACAAGACGAAGAATGGATTTGGATTTATTGGATGGTTTGGGTAAACCACCCCAAAAAATCCAGCAACATTCAACAGAACTGCCTAATTTGTGGGTTATCTTGGTAATTCATTCATACGAATGAATTACATAACTGAGGCTCGGATCAAAACAAATATATAAGAATTCGAAGGGTTACTTACAGCTGATGAGCGACGGCAATTTAGCGGCTGCTGCCATTTCTAATATTTAACAAAAACAATTGAAAGTTCAGCGTCAAGGAGTACTTTGATGGTACTGAATTTATTTCGATTTCGGAACTGATGGCTTCAAAAAAGATGGTGGTGAATGTGGATTGGTGATTTGATTGTTCTGTCTGTGGTAGGGTGGCGGGCGGCTGGCTGGCTAGTTAGACAAAAGTCAAAGTCAGATACCTACTTTTTTTTATGACTTGGCAAAAAAACAAGCATCCAGTCGTCAGAATAAAAAAAATGCTACGTCGGTCTTTTCTGTCAAACACCCAGTGATGCCAACTTACAACTTTATTGCTATATCTAGCAACCATAAAGGTGATTTCACCATGCTCTGTTAGATTAACAAAGGATTAAAGGGCCGTTAAATATGTCAAAATGTACGCGTTTGACATCTAATGTTAGATTTAACGGCCTGTTATTCCTTTATAGAAACTAACAGAGCATGGTGAAATCAGCTCTTAGTATTCCCATCAGCTATTACTTTTTCTATTTTACAATAATGGAATGAATTTAGGTCCTCTGTTGCCGTCTGTTGGTAGCTTTTTATTTAGGTTTAATACTGTGCTATAGGAAAGCTTAGGAAGCTTTTATTATAACTTTACGTAGGTAGGTAGGGGCGCAAACAAAACCGTGACTATTCACAAGTGTTCTAGACCAGGGATTCTCAAAGTTGTTTAGAAACGAGTCTCTTCTTCAAAAATAAATGTTAGCTTAGATCAGATTTGAAACAAACTTAGCACATTTTTTTAATCTGCAAATAAGAACTTCATATTCAGGTGGTGAACACTAACCCCCAATTATTAATTATTTAAAAGCATACCTAACATAACAGATTATTTAAGTATTACCCATACCTATCTAGGATATTGGTTATAAAATAAACAACCCTTTTGCAAGTCTCTACGCCCCCCATGGGAGGCTCACCCCCCACTTTAGAAACCCCTGTTCTAGACGGTGCATTTAAATGACCTATATTTTGATTATTTTCTTAGCCTGGGCTTACTTTCCATAGCTTTGAAATGAGCAATATGAGATTATTAATTGTTTTGCCTTGTTTGGTACAAAGGTACAGAAGTTCTGTTCTGGCGATTCGGCCGAGCTCATATCGGGCATAGCCATGGGTAACTCACTCAAAAAACATGATCTGCAGCGCATCAGTTCATTTACAGACTCGAGCCGGAGCCGAACCGCGGTTCAAACGGCTCAGAATTTCAGGGCCTATTTATTTTCGTGGTACCTTCAAAGACTCCAAGCAAGCACCGATAAGACTTGGCAAAAGGACTAGACGCCAAAACAAAAAAATACTACTATAAAAATAATTTTGTAGAAAAATAAACGAGTCCTAAACGGAAAATAAACAGGAAATAATCCTGGAATTTGTATGTTAGCAATAACTAATAAATATTACTAACAATGAACGACGGAATGAAAAAAAATTAAAGTTAAAGTTTTACTATTCAAAATGAACCTTACTTGATTAAACGATAAAACGGAAAATATTTATGCAAATTATGACGAGCCTAGAACGCAAAATATCCTTAAATATGTATGCTAACACGCGAGGGCATCCACGGGCTGTTGCTTAAACAACTCAAGTTAATAATTCAAATTCGTAACCCATACCATTTAAAAACATGCTTTTCTAAAAAGAACCCTATTCCTTCAATTTATCCTAACTCCACTCACTCACCCGCGCATTACTTCAAACGATTCAACTGTTCGAGTACGTATTGAACCTCTCAATGAATCAAAACAAATATTTTACTCGAACGGTTCAGGGTTCTGTTTATCATTAAACCAATCTTTGAACCGTTTGAGTTGTGTATCACATTTATGAGTAGACCTTTGAACCGCTCCACAGATCAAGAGTGACAAAAATGCACCATTGGAAATTAGATCTTATTTTCTACACGGAACAATTCAAATTCATTTAGCAAAATTTTTGAACTGGATATCTTTTTTCTAATATAGACCCTATCCAACTAGGAATAAAATTTATATTAGGCTGGCATTAGAGCTTTTGAGCCGTTCCAAAAGAAATAGAGCCGGTCCTGACGTACTCACTACGGTATGAGCCGCTCCAGACTCGTACGTCTGACTCCTTCTACCCACGGCTAATCGGGCAACTCTGTACAAACAATTCCTGTCAAAAAAAAAATCAAGGAAGCGCCGGCAGTACTGCAGTAGGAAAAGGATAATTTATGGATTTGTTGCTAATTTAGAGGATATTTGAATCTGTTATAAGATTAATTTAATCTTCCAAGATGCATCTTCATGGTATGTTCATTATTTCTCTATGAAGGTACATAATTTTAAGGCTGTTAGTGAAAGAGGTACAAACTAACCCTGTATCTTCGGATTTCCTAAACTTTTGCATAAACCACGTATATTGCAAATAAGCTTTCCTTTTTAATTAATTGTTTGCCAATTATAAATCAGAATCATTACTGTAAATCATTTAAAACAAAAAAGGTGCGAAATGCTAGAGACACGTCATTGTTTTCCTTGCGATCACGACGCCGACGACACCGCCGCGCCGGTTTCTACTCGCATTGATGTGCTTTTCAAACTTTCTTATTATCTTCTAATAAGATAACCAATTACAATTTACATGAATCTAAATAGACATGAATACCCATGTAAACATTGAATCATAATATTAAAATTGATATTCTCTGGTTCCAGCACTATTCCTTCTCTTAGTGAGTACACTAGTACTAGGCAATGGTAACACGCTGCAAGACACAATAGATCTAAAGAGACTGCAGAATATCCTACAGGAAAGTGTCAAGAGTAAAGATGTGTCTACATTGTACCATGCTATCAAGGGTTTAAAAATACTGAATGTAAATCTTCCTAATATATGCGAGGTGAGAATTACCTACCCATATACATTGACAAGTCTGAAAATTTATATATTAAACTTAGTTGACTTAGGAAACTTATCATTGTTAGCTTTAGTGAGAGAATTAAATAAATAACACCTATTCACCTTTTCAGGAGCTCAAAACTGTTAAGTATGATCTCAAAAATATTGAGCAAGTATATTATCTAACAAATGTGGCTGCCCTTACCAACTGCCAGAACTCCCTGAAGCCAGAGGTCTTGGGTGCAGCTACACAGGTTATTGACAAGAAGGATGCAACTATCCAAGACCTGTATTATGCAGTGTACTCTCTTAAAGCTCTTGGAAAAGGCTCTGTCTTTGATAAGGAAGATGCACTGAAAAACTTAATACAGATACTGAAAAAAGATGACACCCCAGCCAAGTAAGTGAAAATAAGTATACATAGAATAGAGAATGTTAGGTTGAACCCACAACCTACAGTGCAAAAGTCGGATCTACTACCAACTGAGCTGTTAGGTTAATTGAATTGTCAAATAATAGATCTTTCTAGCTCTGAGGTGACTTGTTGCATTCTGAATATATGAATACTTTTTTGCTAAGCTGAGCAGTCACAAAAGTGTAGGAGAACATATTTGTCGCCAACTATACTGCTTGTGACCTTACGATTATAAAAAATGTATCCCTCCCCAGCTATGGCTATGTGTTTGCTCTCTGTGAGCACATGGGATGCGGAGCGTGGACCACCACACACGCCGAGGGAGTCCTACTTGCAGCCGACGAAACAGATTCCAAGGTGCTGCACTTTGAGGGAGGCCTGCCTGTCACATCTCTACTGCTTACCACCATCTTGAGGTAAATAAAGTGATATCAGTAGCAGTAAACTGAGTTGTTGCTTGATAAATAAACAAATATCACTGTCACCTTCGCTATTGCTCTTATTATGCTGCCAAAAAGCTTTATTTTGCCATTTTCTGACAGAGGACCAGTTGGAGCATTTGTTAAATAAACAGTCAACAACTCATTTTAGAGGCATCGTCTTAAACCCCGGACAATCTGATGATAAAATAGTACAAAATATCTGTTACAATATTTTTGGTCATATCGCTTTTGGCTGAGTTTCCGCCACTCTACTCACACCACTGCTCTACTGGCGCACTTGTTCAGGGGAATTAGTAACTAGTACATACCCAAGTACATATAGTAGATATTTTCTATGAATGCTTGTAATAACCAGAATATTGTGGCATCATGATCTGTGGCATCATGATCTGTGGAGCTGATTTGCACAGCAGCTAGTTGTTTAAAAAAAAAATTATCATCTACTTTACTAAGTTGTTTGTATGAATGTAAGATTTCAAATAGGAAGCTACGTCATTATCCGTGTTGTACCATATGCTGTTTTATTTAGCTAATATAGATATACAGTTCGAATTCCCAATCACTTTCGTTTTTTAGATTTATTGAAACATTCAAATTTGGGACTCACTTCACAAAAGAAATGTAGTTATTCTCAAAATAATATATCTACATTTTAGTTGTGCAATAATAAATTCATGGCACTTTTTTTTAAATAATGTAGAGTACACACATCACATCCACATCTTAGGGCAGGAACAGAATAAATAATAACACTAAGTAGGTAACAAAAGCAACAAACAAACAACTTATATTTAACTTAAAAAGTTTATTTTAAGAAGAAGCATTTAATTAAAATGAAAATGATTTACTTATTAACTATGTACTAGGCTAACTAGGTTATCTAGCAAATCAAATATTACAAGCTTACCCAAAAGACATGGGCTTTTGTCAAATATAAGTAAACATAAAAAAATATTGATATGTATGTATTTTGTTGTGAACTAACCAGAAACTTGCACTTTACTGTACATAACATTACTATACAAGCTGAACAGTTCCAGATGATGTTCTACATTTCTTTTCATGGGTGTTCCGCCACCAGTTTGAGGAATACTTGACCTTACAATATTGACAAGCAAATTTTTTTATACCCAAGTGTCGACCCTCTAAGTGGAACCTGAGACCAGTTTTACCTAAGTATTTGTTGGGACATAAATCACATTTGAACTTTAGTTCCCTTCCATCACTTCTTTCTTTGTGACATCTTTTTTCGTGTATAGTTACCCTATACTTAGAAACAAATCTTTTTTGACATTTGTTACAAGAAAAATCTTTAACATTCAAATGTATGGATAGCATGTGTTTTCTCAAGCTATATTTTTTTGTAAATATACGTGAACACAAATCACATTGTACATTGTTAACTTTGTATACCGGTTTCTTACCCATATGTAATAATATATGTGAAATCAGACTCTGTTTATGGCGGTAGTTTTTTTGGCAAATATCACAAGTCATAATTCTGGACTTAACTGAATTCTTCCTCTTTTTTCTTTCTATTTTTTCAGGATTACTTGTACAATACTTTTTCTCATGATAGTTGCGTTGATATCTATTTATGCATATTTTACTGCAGTATCTACATGCCATTTGCCTTGCTTTTGCTTCTAAGGAACTGCTGTCCAAATGAATACTTGAAATATGATACTGAAGGTACTCATTTGACTTAAAGGTTTTATCGCATTTATCACATTCATATACTTTAGCAGTTCCTAAGTGATTCTTTATGTGATATTCTAGGTTGCCAATACTGCTTAAAACTTTGTTGCAGATGTAGCATTTGTGTGGTACCTTAGTTTTATTATTAGTTTTGTTTAGACCCCTGGATTTCCTAACACACTTTTGATCAATAGCTTGATGAATTCTCATGTGTTCTGTGATTAGAAATTTAGTGTCAAATTGTTTACTGCAATGATCACATACAAATACATTTTTCTTACAAGTGTGGTTATCAAACCATTTTTTTTGTGATGATTTTGTTCCACAGATACATGCATAAACCTTTTTGTCTTTCACTTGCTGCTTTTTGTTATTCAATTTACTTTTGTTGGCCTTCTTAGCATGAAATTTGTCAGAATTTCGTTGATCAGCCATTAGTACCTCTGGTCCGATATTAATTTCCTCCTTGATAATGTGATCTTCATACAATTCATCCAGATCTTCTTTGAAAACAATTGCATTTCTGAATGATTCCTGATATTCTAAATGATCTTTAATATTTTTGATATGTGAAGCTGGTGTTAATTGGATTTGTTTATTTTCCATTTCTGAACATTCTCTTTTGATTTCTTGAAACTGTAATGCTGCATTGTAATTCATATTTTCAGAAACCTCTTCTTTGAAAATGATTGAATCTCTGAATGAAAATCGATTTTCTATTTGAGCTACACTCTCAGTACTCATGTTAGAGGTCTCATCAACCATAAAGTCCTTCAGGTCCTCTTCAAAGACAATTGAGTCTTTAATTGGATATTGATTTTCTTCCTCAGGTTCAGAAGTAATATTTTCGCTTTTGATCTCATTATTAAATTTTGTAATTTTGCTTAATACACTTCTACCCTTTAACTTTAAGTTATCCATGACCAAGGAGTATAAGATAGCTACTCTCTATATCATAGCTGAAACAAAAATGTTCACTTGTAAAATATAGCTTGTTGATTAGTTAACATGGTCTTAAACTTTGTTATTGTTTTGTGTAAGTAGGTAGCAGATAGATATTCTATATTTTAAGACATTATGATATTATAGATTTGTTGGAAAGGAACCTACCTTATTTACATGCTCCTATCTATGTAATCATTTGAATATGTACATTATCTACACTAATATTATAAAGAGGAAACCTTTGTATTTTTGTATGTAACGAATAGGCTCAAAAACTACTGGTCCGATTTCAAAAATTCTTTCACCATTAGAATGCTACATTATCCCTGAGTAACATAGGCTATATTATATTTTCAAAAAAATCAGGGATCCTTACTAAAACTTCAATAATGTAACCCAAGGTGGAAAACAAAAACCTTACATCGCGTGCGCTGCGAAAACTATTGATGATAGAACAAAATAATGTACTACGATTTTGTAGAACACGTCATCATCTACAAAAAATGTCGCGACAGCATATGTCTAACTATTATAGTTATGTCACAATAAGTGTTTTTTTATTATAAAAAATTAATTGAAATGCCGCCGCCAGAAAAGGGTCTTTATTTGTACCTTGGTATTAATCCTTATCCAAATAAATCATTTCATAATTAAGACGGTTTCAATACCTATAGATTACTTCTTAAATTTTTCAAATCGGACATTCCATTCAAAAGATATGACGAAATTAAAAATGTTAACGGGTCCACAAGTCATGCGCTGGGTGCGATTTCACTCACTCAAGGAGAAGCGCTTGCAAATGTATGAAATAAGTAGACGCGAGGCTCGAACCCACGGTCTAAGTTTATCGGTATGCGAAGCTGGGACAGGCCGCTAGTTGATCGAGTGAGCGAAGCGAACAAAGATCTTAGTTTCAACTTGGGCGATTTGGCATTTTATGTATGTATGTATGTATGTATGTATGTATGTATGTTTGTCTGGCGATAACTTTAGAACCGTTGATCCGATCTGCATGAAATTTGATATGTCGATAGCTTGTACTTGAGAAATTTACTGGTAAGTATATGAGTCAAATCGGATGAAGGGTTTTTGAGATATGGGGTTTTTTAAGGGGGCAAAAATAAAAAAAGTTACATAAAAAAATCAAGTTACATGTCATATGAAAGGGCTTTGTTTGGACATTCCAAAACAATTTTTACTTTTTTTTTGTGACGATCGGTTTTTGAGATAAAATAATAAAAGTTAAATTAAGATAACCAGCGATCCAAGAGCTCCCATCTCTAAGAGTTTCGTTGGCATCAAGGTTTTTCTACTGGTCGGCCAGTTCCTTTGCTTTTTCTTATTTTTTTTTCTTGAAATAAATTAAGGAGGTACTCAGTTCTCATAAAATGGTGACAACGACCAGGTCTGATGATGGAGCCAAGGTCTGTTCAACGGAACTCTTCAATAAATAGGCCAATTGACTTGAAACTTGGTTACCATACCAAGTTAGTAGGCGGTAGTCAGAAAAAAGTCCAAAGATAATGTTTGGACTTGCCTCTGACTACTACCTACTCAAAGTTTTGATGCGTTCGTCGGGTCGCATCACGAGATCTCAGTTCGGGGCGAACTACTAGTAAATAAATAAAATATTGAACATGGTTGTAGAGGGCAGTATTACAACTCGGTCAGTTTCAAGTGAAACACTAACACACACTCCAGTTTTTAACTTCATTCACCTTCTATTGATAATATAATTTGTTGTTACCTTAAACTAGGTATAGGTACCTAGTTATTAATAGTAAGCAGATAAGTACAAGTAGAAAACCCACGATCCTACTCACGTGGTGTTATATTGATACGGTCATCAGACCAGCTGCACCCTTCAGTTCACTTTAGAACTCCTTTTATCATTTCTAGATAGAGACCTAGCTATTTGGGCGGGTAAACACCTCATCCCCACGGAAATACACAAGTTTTACTTGGACTTTCTGCCCTAATGTCGGCGTGCGTGGGTACCTAATTTAAACCTATCTTTAAAACATACGATATACCTTACCAATACTATTGTTAGATCTCACGTTGTTCAATGACAGAACACTGATATCCTAACACCATAACAGCTCTCAATTTCCTAATATCTCGCAAGTTGGTTTTTTACACAAGATTACCTAGTAAACAAACTGAAACTTATAATTAATTCAAAAGCCGAAGTCATCGGGCAACGGCAACCACACCGGCAGACAGACAGACAGATTAAATGAGCGAGCGAGTGGGTTTGTTTACTGACAATAAACTTGATTGGCAATGAAAGACAGTGACGGATTGAGTGAGACTGACAGGCAGTAGCTTGATAGTGTTTATTTATATCAACAATAATAACATAACATTACAGTGTTGCCATTTCTTAATTTCACTTTACCCTACGCTTAGTAAAATTTACCCTAAATTTGGTGTGAATATGGAAAAAATACCCTAAAGTTTATCTTTACTACAAATTGACATAAACATACTTATAGCATTTATATTTTACTATAAAGTATAGGGGAAATCACAGATGAATCAAATTTTCATTTAAAGTAAATTTTATTTAAAAACTTTACAACTTCCAATAAAGTTTCCTAGCTTTTTTTATCATACTTGCTGTTATTAAATCTATCCAACATAGTTTTTGTGGGAGCTAAGTTAACCAAAAAATACCCTAACTAAATTCATCATCATTTTCCCGCCCTTATCCCACTTCATGTGAGGTCGGCACAACAGATACCCTAACTAAATTCATACCCTAAAAAATACTCTGAAATTTCAATTTTACTCTAAATCTAGAGTAAAATACCCTAAGATGGCACCACTGGAGCTTGAGGACCCCGAAAGAAGACGAAGATATGCCATGCCAATAGGTGTCAGTTACTCCAAGGTCAGCTATGATAGTCAGTGCGGGGCCCCTAGGCAGTTGCCTAATCCGCCTATGGATAATCCGGCCCTGAATGCACTCAAAATTAACTTGTTCATAACTACACACCAGTATAAGGGAGGCCTTTAACCAGCAGTGGGTGAAGTCAGCTGTGGATGATGATGATGACTACTATCTGATCGTAAGGTAAATCTGAAAGGTCCGTTTATGTGATGGGCCCCTCAGTCTACAATAGACTGCCAGATCGAGTCAGGGATGCAGCTTCCACCTCTATGTTCAAGAGTAGACAAAGGAAGTGGCTCACCGAAGCACTGTTTTATAATAAACTAGCGACCCGCCCCGGCTTCGCACGGTTATTGTAGGTTATCCCTAAGAGATTATGCTTGTATTATGCATATAAACCTTCCTCTTGAATCACTCTTTCTATAAAAAAAACAGCATCAAAATCCGTTGCGTAGTTTTAAAGATTTAAGCATACATAGGGATATAGGGACAGAGAAAGCGACTTCGTTTTATACTATGTAGTGACAAGAGTTCTATCAACTGCCTTTTTTATAATTTTAATAATAATATATTTTCTGTGTTCGATTTGAGGCACTTGACGTGTAACAATAGTGTTATAAATTTTCTGTATTCTGTATAGTAATTATATGATTGTAGAACATACCGCGCGCAGCAGAAGCCGTCACCACTGACCGCGGCCCAGCGGCAGAAGTTCGCTGCGTACCTAGTGGCGCGCCGCGGCCTCACCTCCGCACGAGGCGCCGCCGCCTTGCTGGACGCTGCCACGCAACTCGCATTAGAACAGGTCTCTTAATCATGTTCTTAAATAACCAGTACCCTGACTTTGTACCGAAGAGATTCTTGAGGGGCATGAGTGTCGGTTAAGTGATAGCCACTTGAGAAGACCTCACAGTAATTAATAAATGCTATTAATAATGCTGGTGTATATTCCACACATCGCTATAGATAGCGATAGCTTAGTTTTGGGCTCGAGGCAAAGCTTGTACTATGGAAACCAGATACCAGCTGATTTAATACTTATTTTTATATTTTTGTAAATATGAATCTATACATACATTTTCCAGCCCTCCCCAATGTGCATCTCCATCAAAGGCAAGAAGCACATCACATCCGACTCTGACACCGTTGAAATCTCCATCTCCAACCTGATTGGTCAGCCGATCCAAGGACTTAAACCCGAGGAAGTCGTCGCCCAATCCGGGACAAGGCTAGCCGATGACGTCGTTGTCCTATCCAAGCAGCCGCTCACGCCCAAACCGAACGAACCTACAATTTTCGTCCTTAACTTGGGCAAGATTAAGACTCAATATGGCTTGTACAAGATCGCGCTGAGCGCAGGTGGCAACACTGCGAGTGTCAATGTGGCCGTGTTGGGAGATATCCAAGTGAGTTCCGTGGAGATCGGCGTCGGCGATGTGGACGGGACCACTAGCCCTAAGATAACGACTGTGGCCTATCCCAATAAAATTGCTGACAAGCTGCAGGCCGATCATTTGCAGAAGTAAGTATAATTTTCGTTTTTTTTTTCTGTTCCTAAAGAAGCTTTTTGGGATAAAGAAATATTGCAGAGCTGTACACACCCATGATAGACGGATAGAATTGTCATTGTTGTTCTTTATTGACAATCTGCAGCACTGGTGCATGCATGAGAGCACTGGTGGTCGCGGCCCCGCCTTCCGATCCTAAGGTCGTGGGTTCGAAACCGGTCGTGAAAAAAATTATGTGCACCATGTCAGTCCTCTCAAACGGTGTAGGAAAATATCGTGAGGAAACCGGCATGTCGTAGAACCTAAAAAGTTCTATAACATGTGTCAAGTGCTTGAAAGGAGCCTCTCCTTGACACCTGAGGCGCACTTAAAATCCTTTCACCACACTGTTTCGAAAGAAACTAGTGACACGACAAGAGAAGAGATTGCTTTTCTATGTGTCAAATATAAAAAAAGTTAAACGGTTTTTTTAATTAGACTTTGAAATTTCAAGAACATATAAATATTTGTTCCATATTTTGTTTGTATTTTTATTTCATATATATTTTAATTATTTATCGACAAGTGATGCATGCATGTGTTCCAGGGTGTCATTGAAGCTGTCAGTGCGAGACAAGTACAACAAGCCGGTGTTGGTGCAGCAAGCGTTCGTGCGCGTCGCGAACCAACACGACGAGACCATCTTTGTGGCGGAACCTGACAACGCTAAGGCGTACAAAGTCGAACTGGCAAGTTACTAAAATGTGGCACATCGATTGATTTATTAGTAGATATAAGTACACGGTCGCTTATGTACCGTAGTAGCATATCCCTGATTTATTATTCGGGTGTGATTAGAGTCCGATGTTGCAGGTGGTTAGCGCAACCCAATATCAAGGGGAAGGTCGTGGGATCAAATCCGACTCGGATAATAACTTTTGCGAAATTATAAAAAAAAAAAAATAGACTTGTTAATACTTGACTTGAAACCCCCTGGTACATCATTACATCAGATCACAAGATATTTTTGGTAGAAATACAGTTGGTCAACTTTGTTCGGTAATGCTGTGAGAACTAAATTATTCTATAATTTTTTTTGAAAAAAGGTTTAATAACCTCTGCGTAAAACAAAGAGGCATGGAGGAACCACACTAAATATAAAATAAAATATATAAATAACAACGAATTACTACTAACATAGACGAGACGGAAAGGCTGGCTGCTGGCGCCATGATGTCGGAACTCGCGACTGTCATGAGGGTAGTTCAAACAGCGGCCGTCAGCGCGCTAATTTTTCAAATTATTAAGAATATCGGAATTGTATTAATTATTTAGATATTAAAGTGTGGTTTTTTATGTATTACATTTGGCACATACCCAATTCAATTGTACAATTAATAAATATTTTGAACAGAACGTAGGAGCGATCGCAAAGCACCTGAACAGCGTATCGGGCGCGTACTCGCTGACTATCTACCTTGGCGACAGCGCCGCCTCCAACCCTATCGCCTGGCCGCTCGGAGACGTCCACTTCAGCTTTGGAGGAGAAGCCATCGCTGTCGGTCTGTATTACATTATTATTATCTATATGTATAAGCACAAGATAAATATTTGTAAGATCCGCAATTGTATTGTATAGATAGTAGAAGTTTGGAGAAAAAAAGCTTATGAATTCTTTTTGGCTTATCTTTCTGAAGCTGATGTCCAGCAGTGGTTTTTTTCAGCTTGTGAGCTAGGAATAGATGCCAACGTAAATGTATATAACTAGTTCTCAGCTTATTAGGTTACTAGTTCTCAGAATAAGTAACTAGTTCTCAGTATAGTACCTAGCTCTCAGTTTAGTAACTAGCTCTCAGTATAGTACCTAGCTCTCAGTTTAGTAACTAGCTCTCAGTATAGTACCTAGCTCTCAGTTTAGTTACTAGTTCTCAGTATAGTACCTAGCTCTCAGTTTAGTAACTAGTTCTCAGTATAGTAACTAGTTCTCAGTATAGTAACTAGTTCTCAGTATAGTAACTAGTTCTCAGTATAGTACCTAGCTCTTAATTTAGTAACTAGCTCTCAGTATAGTAACTAGTTCTCAAATAGTAACTAGTTCTCAGTATAGTAACTAGTTCTCAGTATAGTAACAAGTTCTCAGTATAGTACCTAGCTCCTAATTTAGTAACTAGCTCTCAGTATAGTAACTAGTTCTCAAATAGTAACTAGTTCTCAGTATAGTAACTAGCTCTCAGTATAGTAACTAGTTCTCAGTATAGTAACTAGTTCTCAGTATAGTACCTAGCTCTTAATTTAGTAACTAGCTCTCAGTATAGTAACTAGTTCTCAAATAGTAACTAGTTCTCAGTATAGTAACTAGCTCTCAGTATAGTAACTAGTTCTCAGTATAGTAACTAGTTCTCAGAATAGTACCTAGCTCTTAATTTAGTAACTAGCTCTCAGTATAGTAACTAGCTCTCAGTATAGTAACTAGTTCTCAGTATAGTACCTAGCTCTTAATTTAGTAACTAGCTCTCAGTATAGTAACTAGTTCTCAAATAGTAACTAGTTCTCAGTATAGTAACTAGTTCTCAGTATAGTAACTAGCTCTCAGTATAGTACCTAGCTCCTAATTTAGTAACTAGCTCTCAGTATAGTAACTAGTTCTCAAATAGTAACTAGTTCTCAGTATAGTAACTAGCTCTCAGTATAGTAACTAGTTCTCAGTATAGTAACTAGTTCTCAGTATAGTACCTAGCTCTTAATTTAGTAACTAGCTCTCAGTATAGTAACTAGCTCTCAGTATAGTAACTAGTTCTCAGTATAGTACCTAGCTCTTAATTTAGTAACTAGCTCTCAGTATAGTAACTAGTTCTCAAATAGTAACTAGTTCTCAGTATAGTAACTAGCTCTCAGTATAGTAACTAGTTCTCAGTATAGTAACTAGTTCTCAAATAGTAACTAGTTCTCAGTATAGTAACTAGCTCTCAGTATAGTAACTAGTTCTCAGTATAGTAACTAGCTCTCAGTATAGTAACTAGTTCTCAGTATAGTAACTAGTTCTCAGTATAGTAACTAGCTCTCAGTATAGTAACTAGTTCTCAGTATAGTAACTAGTTCTCAGTATAGTACCTAGCTCTTAATTTAGTAACTAGCTCTCAGTATAGTAACTAGCTCTCAGTATAGTAACTAGTTCTCAGTATAGTACCTAGCTCTTAATTTAGTAACTAGCTCTCAGTATAGTAACTAGTTCTCAAATAGTAACTAGTTCTCAGTATAGTAACTAGCTCTCAGTATAGTAACTAGTTCTCAGTATAGTAACTAGTTCTCAAATAGTAACTAGTTCTCAGTATAGTAACTAGCTCTCAGTATAGTAACTAGTTCTCAGTATAGTAACTAGCTCTCAGTATAGTAACTAGTTCTCAGTATAGTAACTAGTTCTCAGTATAGTAACTAGTTCTCAGTATAGTAACTAGTTCTCAGTATAGTACCTAGCTCTTAATTTAGTAACTAGCTCTCAGTATAGTAACTAGTTCTCAGTATAGTAACTAGCTCTCAGTATAGTAACTAGTTCTCAGTATAGTAACTAGTTCTCAGTATAGTACCAAGCTCTTAATTTAGTAACTAGCTCTCAGTATAGTAACTAGTTCTCAGTATAGTAACTAGCTCTCAGTATAGTAACTAGTTCTCAGTATAGTAACTAGTTCTCAGTATAGTACCTAGCTCTTAATTTAGTAACTAGCTCTCAGTATAGTAACTAGTTCTCAGTATAGTAACTAGCTCCCAGTATAGTAACCAGTTCTCAGTATAGTAAGTTTTCAGCAAAGTAACGTGTGTAACGTGTCCAGATGCAGCGGCGCGGGCGAGCGGCGGCGGCGCGGCGCGGCCGGAGATCGCGCACAGGTTCCGCGCGGCGGAGGCGCGGCCGGCGCGGCTGGTGTCGGACGTGTTCGCGGCGCTGTGCTGCGCGCCGCTGCTGCTGCTGCTGCTGCTGTGGGCGGCGCTGCGAGCCAACCTGCGCCTGCTGCCCGCCGCGCCCGCCGCGCTCATCTTCCATCTCGCGCTCGGAGGTAACGACAAAAAACATATATACAACGTGTTCCAATAATTGTGTATATAAACTTCAGGGGGCTAATGTACCCATCGATATGAATAACTTTCTCTAAGGAACCAACACTGTGAACGCGAAAAAAAAACAGCTGTTTCATACAAAAGTTCAATACCTACCTGGCAAAAATGTATGAAACAGCTGTTTTTTTTTTCGCGTTCAGTGTTGGTTCCTTAGAAAAAGTTAATCATATTGATGGATACTTTTTTTTTTTTTTTTTTTTTCGCCATCTAGAAATGGTACTAAGGTGTCCCTCTGACATGGAGATCAGAGACTTTTATAATATGATGATACTTTGGACCCCTAAAGTTTATATACACAATTATGGGAACACCTTGTATTTATACTAGCTGGTGCCCGCGACTTCGTCTGCGCAGGATTAGTATTTCGAGTAGCTTATATTAGCGTGGCGTAGTACATAATATGTAACTCTAGCGGTTTTGGCAGCGCACGCCAGAATAGCTCGCAGATGGTAGATGTTTTCCTACTTACTTGACACTTATCGGCATATTTTGGACAATTCACACAGTATCTTAATGAATTGTAGCCTATGTGTTATTCTGATGTATAAGCTATATTATTGTAAAGTTTCATTAAAATCCATTCAGTAGTTTTTAAGTGAAAGAGTAACAAACATCCATCCATCCATACTTACAAACTTTCGCGTTTATAATATTAGTAGGATAGTATATAAAAAAAAAGTTATAGTGGATATCTATTTTTAGGCTGTACCACCGAAAGGCCCAAGGGCCCCTGAAGTTGAAGCCAGGGTGAAATTGTTCTAATGAGGCCCTAACCTCTCCCCTTCACAAGGGGGGGGGGGGGGAGGCAGAAGTTCATATTAGTTAGTAAGCTTGTGGCTCTACTGGTACCCCGGGAAACGTTGCAAAACTCTGAATTCAAGGCATAGACAGTTGTCATTGAAAAAAAATTTAGAGTTAACTCACACTATCTGCTGCAGTGCTATTAAAAGAGCCATTTCGCATAACAGTTTCTAATTAAAAAAAAAACTCTTTTGGGTTCTATTCTGGAATTATTATTATTCAGGCGATATGGTCTCACCTGAGGCAAAGGCCTCCCTTCTCGTTTTTACTTAACGCATCGACAGGCCATGAGCTTATAATCGAGCTCGCCTCGCCATCTGATTCTGCCTACCGCGTCGCCGCCTTGTACTTTGATGGATCCAATCGTTGGTCCTTTTTGCTCACAAAGTGTCTCTGTTCTGGAATAGAAGCCTAAGTTGTTTTTGTTTTCGACAGGTTTCTTCGGCCTGTACGGTGTGCTGTGGCTGCAACTGTCAATGTTTGACACGATGCGCTACCTGCTGCCTCTCGGCGGCCTCACGTTCCTGTCAGGACACCGTCTGCTGCGCCGCCTCGCCAAGGACAAGGCCGCCAACAAATAGTCACTTCTACGTCACAAACACCAGTGTTTTAGTCTAAGATCCGAACATTACAGCGAATGTATTATTCTTCGTTAAATGCAACGTAAAACACTTGTGTGAAGTAAGTTAGAAGCTGCTTATAGCACATAATTTAATTATACTTACTGATACGTCTGCTACTAATAGCGTAGTTTGGCTGGTGCATTACTGAGTGAATACACAAAAAACCAAGCGAGCAACGTTAGTTAGTGCGGACAGTGATTTATGCGAATGATTTTTTAAGGAGTATGTGTTTATTATGATAGGCGATAAATGAATGAATAAAATTATAAAAATATGAGACTAATTTTATTTATGATGATAGGTTTAAGAATTGTAATGAATTCTCCCCGCGGTTACGTTTGCACTATTGATTTTCCTGAAATTGACAACATAAAAATTCAAGATGATTCATTCATACTTAACGTTTACTTATGGCAGAACTATGTACCTACTCTAATATATTTTTATAATTGCAAAAATTCGTACCTAACCACATGATAGGATAACAGTAGATCCTCAGTTAAATTATGTAGTAAGAATAACTTCTATCTACGTATCAGTAACCTGTAATATTTGTTATGAATCACCATCACACGCTTTTCCTATTTATTTTTAAATACAAGTTTATTTTATTATCAAATAAAAATATTAATGAAATACAATGAATGAAAAAAGCGTAAAATCGTGTTATTTATTATATCTTGATACTTAACCGTCGATATAGGTACATAGTTCGTGACCTAGAAGTAGATAAGGTACTTTATATCCGAATAGGTATAACGGTTTATTTACCAACACGAAACATTCGCGTGGTAGTAGGTATGATTCATGTTAGTATATCAACCGGGCTCGAAGCTGTCACAACGATAATAGGTCAAAAATTACTTCTCAACTCGCGCTACTGTGGGTCACTGATACAATGACATGTAGGCTCTTCATGTGCGAGGTTATCCTAATTACCTGACTTAGTCCAAATTGACAATCTTCATGTGCGAGGTTATTCTAATGACCTGACTTAGTCCAAACAGCGTTCCAGTTAAATAATAATAATCGCTTCAGCTCTGATGAAATAGGTACCTACAGACTTTACTTTTGAACCTTTGGTTTACCTCCGTGAAGCTATAGGTATTCTAAAGTTTAGGGCGTTTAGGGCTTAACAGATGAAGCCTGAAAGTCAAACAAAAAAATTAAGAGCTGCTAAGAGCATGATTGCTATCCCAATAGATAGGTAATTGAGAATTGGTGATGCACTCATTATCATTCAGATCTCGGTAGTATTCCATATGGAAATTCTGAGATTCTTACCTATTCAACTCTTGACATATTTGAAGAATAAATCTGCGTCTACGCCACGTGTTTAAAATGTAGGGTAATGTTAGTTAGCTGACCTAACAATATAACATACATATAGCCGACATGGGTCTAATAAAAAACTTTTTTTATAGCAATCGATCTAGGTATAATATGGACATTTCTGCCAGCGTCACGAGTTCCAGAATGTGGAGTCGGAGTGAACTAAACTATTATTTATAATTAAACAATTAAGTAGTGCAGTGCATAACAATTTAATGTCAAATACAATCCCATTACAGAGACAACTTTAAACAACATTATATTAAACTAGCGGCCTGTCCCAGCTTCGCATGGGTGGTCATACATTTTTTGAACATTTTAGGATAAACTTAGAGCGTGGGTTCGAGCCTCGCGTCTACTTATTTCATACATTTGCACGCGCTTCTCCTTGAGTGAGTGAAATAACAACCCGCGCGTTAACATTTTTAATTTCGTCATATCTTTTGAATGGAATGTCCGATTCGAAAAATTTAAGAAGTAATCTATAGGTATTGAAACCGTCTTAATTATGAAATGATTTATTTGGATAAGGATTAACACCAAGGTACAAATAAAGACCCTTTTCTAGCGGAGGCATTTCAATTATTTTTTTATAATAAAAGAACACTTATTGTGACATAACTATAATAGTTAGACATATGCTGTCGCGACATTTTTTGTAGATAATGACGTGTTCTACAAAATCGTAGTACATTATTTTGTTCTAACTTCAATAGTTTTCGCAGCGCACGCGATGTAAGGTTTTATTTTTCCACCTTGGGTTACATTATTGAAGTTTTAGTAAGGATCCCTGATTTTTTTGAAAATATAATATAGCCTATGTTACTCAGGGATAATGTAGCATTCTAATGGTGAAAGAATTTTTGAAATCGGACCAGTAGTTTTTGAGCCTATTCGTTACATACAAAAATACAAAAATACAAATGTTACCTCTTTATAATATTAGTGTAGATTATTATGAAATAGGTATGTATGAAATCAATAAAACAAAATAGGTTTGAGTCCAAAAAGTAAAGAATGTTATAAAAACGATAACTACATAATGCCATGTGAATCTAGTTCTGAAAATGTATTAGTTTTATAATGTTTAACTGCACTCATTATAAAATTTTAGTTCCAAAAATATTAATGTGAAATATTAGTTTAGCATTAAACATAATGCTATTAAATCTTAAAAATATAACTCTATCCCTTAGAATACCTTAAAAATATTACATATAAAATTACACTAAGTCACAATTTGTATCAGACACAATTTTATAGTGAATAATGGTCAAGAAAAAACCATCATACCAGCTCCACTGGTATTTGTTATCCTTAAAACAATATTCTTACACCTAACTTATATCAAACTTCCTTTGATTGCGTTATTTAAACTATCAATTCATCTACCTGTTTACAAAAAACGAAATAACTCTAACGTCAATTCCCCTATTTTTGTGTTAGTAAAGTAGGTACTTGGATGGAGTAGAATAAAAAATAGTAGCTAAGCTACGATTATGATTAATCTACATTAAACTTTAGTTACTATGTCAAGGAATAGATCATCTATTTTGTAAAAAATAATCTGGAAGTACATTATATTCGAGTGTATCTTGTGCTAGGTAGGAATTGGTACATAATACTGTCAGTCTACAATATAGGTTTGTTCTTAAAACTCTGCATCTAACGTAAATACATTGTCGAGTGGGTTTGACATGACGCCCCACTTCTGATACTCGCCGACTTTCTTCTCGAAGAAGTTTGTCTTGCCTTCAAGTGATATGAGGTTCATGAAGTCGAATGGGTTCTTTGTGTTGTAATGCTGTAACAAAATCAATGGTTGAATCTCGGTTCCTTGACACTACAGTCAGTGGAATGATCAAATTATCTTCTAAACAGAACTTCAAACAAAGCACGACCGCGTATAACCGCGTATAACGGTGTAGCAGATGCCAAGTGCGGAAACGTGCGAAGGCACGCACACACGCATAATTTAGCATAGTTTTTCTTTAGGGGAAACTAAAAACAAATACTTAACTAACTTTGGAACCTGTACTGTCGTTAAACATCTATAGAAAAAAGTAACAAACCTTTTCTCCAATCAAATCCATCAGTAGTCGATCCGCCACAAACTCGATGTAATTCGACATGAGCTCGCAGTTCATGCCGAGCAGTCGGACTGGAAGGGCGTCTGTTAGGAACTCCTGTTCAATGACGACGGCGTCTTTGATGATTTGTAGCACGCTTGCTTTGGAAGGCTTTTGGACGAGGTGCTTGAACATTAGGCACGCGAAGTCTGTGTGTAGGCCCTGCGATAGTTTGTTTTATTTATAAGATTTAAAGTAAAGTACACCTATCTGTCTAAGTTATAAGAACTCTTAAATAGATTGCTTGTTATTAGATCAGTTGGTCAGTTGTTATTATGTAGTATTATATGTTATTTATCATTTAATTAAAGCACCTAATTGCTTACGTTATGTATCAGTGATATCTGTCTGGTGCGTATGGAAAGTAATAGCATTATTTTCACTGAAGCACACTGGACTTTTACTTTCCTTTATGGTAATACAGCAAGGTAAAAGTCCTAAGTTTGAACCACATTAGTTCGGTAGTCCATAATACAGTTGGATGTAACATTTCATGAGATGTTCTACTGTAAAAAAAAAAGTCACGAGCTCATGATATTGTATGTCCATAGCTCGCATCACCTACGTCAGTCTTCTTGGTGATACAAGGTAAAGCAACACATTTGCCATCACGCTGTTCTACTCGGCAGCGGGATAGAATACACACCTCATCACGAGAAATGAGCTCATTGCTGAAAGTCAGTCCCGGCATCAAACCGCGTTTCTTCATCCAGAATATTGAAGCGAAACTTCCTGAGAAGAAGATGCCTTCAACAGACGCGAATGCCACTATCCGCTCCCCAAAGGTTGCAGTCTTGCTGCCGATCCACTGCAGAGCCCAATCGGCCTTCTTCTTGACGCATGGAAGGGTTTCTACGGCGTTGAAGAGGAAGTCCCTAAAAAATATTGCATGTTTGAATACAGTACCTTCTACTACCAGATCACCTTCAATAGTTAGTGGTGGTTAAATATATGTATTTATTTTCTGAACAGAATTCTCTAACAAAGAATAATACATTTGCAGAAAGTGTGTATGTAAAGTGTGACTCAAACCAGTACACTTACTGGTTTGAGTCCAGTAGCATAACAGTGATATACATAATACTAAATATTTTAATATAATACCTAATTGATAGTATGGCAAATATCATAATTATAAACATATCTTGCCAAATACTTTAGGTGGCCAATCACAGTGCCTAGGTAGGTAAAACTCAATGTGTGAATGACCTGTTGATTTAAAAAATAAACTACATGCATGATAAAGCAAATTTTCGAATTATTTTGTATGGAAATATACCAATGTTCAAAATAATGATGCAATAGCTAGAAGCATAATCCAAAAGAAATGGAACAGAACTGTACAAGAAAGCAGGTTTATCACATAAAGCTTTTAATTTAATTTACTTTAATTTAGGCTTTGACTTTACAATAAATCTTCTCTATTTACTTTTAGAAAAGAGTATAATATTATTGTACAATTGCAATTAATTCAACAATCCCTGATTTCCGAAGTTGTATATTTTTGATGCCATACTCCTGCGGGCAACTTAAATATTAAAATCCTTACCTTTCTTTAGGGTCTCTGATGTAAGTGTCAATAAGGAGAGAGTACATCTCAGAGTGTACATTCTCCATTGCAATCTGGAACCCATAGAAGCACCTAGCTTCGGTGACCTGCACTTCTTGCGAGAACCTCTCCACCAGGTTCTCATTGACAATGCCATCAGAAGCTGCGAAGAATGCCAGGATGTGCTTGATGAAGTGACGCTCACAGTCCTTTAAGGACTCCCAATCTGCCAGATCCTGTATATATTAAAATCATGTGACACTGATACCATTAGCAAGACTGCAGTTTTATTATGGTTGATATGCTAATAAGAACCTGGTATAGTTATATAAATAGGCTAAGTGGTAACCTTTTTTATAATAAAAGAAAGAAATATATTGTTTTGCAAGCACTTCGAACAAGGTAAGTACTTAAAAAAAGTTGAGTAATTCATTCATTCATTTTCCAATGCACAGTATACACTCTTTTTATTTTGTTGTACTGTTCATTCATCGCAGTTTATTCAAAAAACTATAAAATGTGTGCCAATTACAACATTTGCGATATAAATTGTCAAACAACAGCCAGATAAGTAAAATGGTACCTACATTAAATGCAAAACCAATAAAACAAGAAGGAAGAGAAATAATACAAAGAAAATTTAATACAGATAAGAAGATTAGAATAACTATACTTTTAAAATGGTGTAGATAATTTAACTGCTCAAAATAATTTTAAATACTTGTAGCATGTATGAATAAGGTAGATAAGCAATAGAGAGTACCACTCCAAATAAATTAAATAGGTTAAAAATCATATATTCTCAAATAAGAACAAAATTGCATCAAAGTGAACCTGAAAACCTATGCCTCATTTCAGGTTTGCTCATTGACCGATTGGAAGTGTTAAAATGTGTAGGAAGCAAAATCATACCTTAGATAGGTCAACTTCCTCCACAGTCCAAAAGGAGGCTTCAGCTTTTTTGTACATTTTCCAGATATCAGGGTACTGGATAGGGAATATGACGAATCTGCGGGGGTTCTCCCGAAGCAGGGGCTCTTTTTGAGGGTCAAACTCTGCCACTTGGTTATCTTTTTCTACTTCCATTGTTTCTTCATTTACGTCGCCGTTTCTCTCGGTCAAAATATTGTTCTTTACTGGAGACTACAATAAACAAGAACACTCCTTTATATATCATAGATGCTTAATAAATATAAACTAACTACTAACGTCTTAAGAGAGCGAAGCGTAACCATAGGAAAATAACTAACCTTGATATGCACGTTGTTGATACCATTGAGAACATTTTCTTTACCGTTAGCGAAAGACATTTTACTTTTCAATATCAATTTAAAAAGGTGTAATATCAAAATCGTCAGGATACACTTTTGCTAGTACAAATAATAAATCGGCGTAAGATATTTATTTACATTAACTGACCGACCTATCAGTCTGTCATTTATAAATGGCGGGAAAAGAGCTCGACGAGCGGAAATGACTACACGAGAGAGAAGGCTGTAGCCTCAAAACAGCCGGCTGGTCCGAAAGTTGTCACGATAATTCAAAACGATTTGATAAGTTACGGTTGGATGGCGACACTGTTTTTGAGTTCTAAAAACTGATATTACGTACGAAAGACGAAACTTTGGATCTCACTTCACCGTAAAGGTCGGGATGGACTGCGCTAGGGATAACATATTTCACTTTGGAATAAATACAATAAAATGATTGAATTATCAAGAATTTAATTAATTAAGTACCTACTTAATTAATGATATTCTCGAACTTAGCGATTATTCTCGTGACATAATAAAAAACATGATTTATTTCATAACAATAATAAATGGCTTTTTGTTTTCAATAATAATAAACAAAAAAGTTACTACTTTGGATTTTTATAGATTTAGAATAGCAATACAATATAGACGGTCCTAGAGTCTAGGACCGTTTATTTTTTTGCTAAGGGCTTAACGACATGTTTTTTGCAGTCTAGGACCTAGACTTATGTAGAGGTACTTATGTCTGAGGATCGGTTGGTCATTGAAAGTCATGTCGGGCAACCATCGCCTACACGGCAGAAATGAGCAAGGTCACCTCTGCAAGCCACACCACCACCAGCCTGTCCCACAGTGGGACAGGCTTCTAATGTCGGCGCTAGTAGTATCTCCCTTCTGTGTACTCGATCGGAGTGCCTTTAGGCAGAAAGTTATTTTATTTTATTTTATTTATAAACGAAATAATATTTAAAAATATGAGCCGCTTAAAGCTGATTTCACCATGCTCCATTACTAATCAAGGATTAACAGGCCGTTAAAACTAACCTTAGATGTCAAACGCGTACATTTTGACATATTTTAACGGCCCTTTTATCCTTTGTTAATCTAACAGAGCATGGTGAAATCAGCTCTTATGTTCACATTTTATGTTTTCTCATACACCTCGTTTTAACCGCCGCGCGCCGCGGTGGGCGCCGCCGCGAATAACTGACACCCGGTTGGCACCGGTGCCAATTGCTGCCGACCGACTCGAACGAGCCAGCCAAGGCAAGCAGAGCACATTTCGAACAACATATTTCAGCTGTTTCCGTGTGTGCTGAGTTCATTGAACCATTCATCCAACCCGCAGTAAACAGCTGTTTTGAGCGGGAATTTAGTTCTCCCACCTATTCGAAAACGTTTCCTGAATTATCCTTTAGGTACGCATGGAAAATGACAATAATACCTTTCTTTGTTTACAAAAACTGTATCGGACAAACCGTAAAACTTTTGTAGCAGTAAATATACCATTTTACATCTGTTTTTGTAGAAACTATATTTGCGCGGGAAAATAATATTTTTTATTTACTTCTATTGGTGCTACAATCAGCCAATGAATTAAGGGCGGCTAAGAATGCGTTCATAGATATTTTCCAATGTATATATAAAAAATTGGGAATCATGTGTAAAGTGTATGTCAGTGTCAGCATCTGTCAACAGTATTGTAATGTCATTGTCAGTTACACAGCCAAGTCAGGCTTGCTTGTGTGACTGACTGTGTGTTGCGTGCGTTGTTTCTTTCTGCTCTTAGTTTTTAGATAAAAGTTTTGTATTAACCGAAAAATGTCTGACAATGACGATGATTACATGTGCGAAGAAGAAGAGGATTATGGATTGGTATGAACCACTTTATTAAAACGGCCACCCCATCAACACCCTTATGGTTTCCTTGTCTACACGATCTTAGCAGATCACAGTATTTTAGCCGACATAGGAACCCGGCTTTTCAATTTTTCTACCTGTTTTGTCTTTATTAAAAGCATATCTTACTTATTCAAAGCTTTTCGTTAAGCTATGCCTGTAGACTCACAAAGAAGTTGCACAATTTCTTATTAGACCAACTCCCTTGTTTACCGTCTCGTGATCTCTTCCTCTGGATCCACAGCTATCACGAAGTGTCCTAGTTCAGTATTATCGATTTTTCGTTTGTTTTTCTGTATTATTATTTTCTGCCCTTACCAGGAATATTCAGAAGACAGTAACTCAGAACCGGATGTAGACTTAGAGAACCAGTACTACAACAGCAAGGCACTGAAGGAAGATGAACCTCAGGCCGCCCTGACAAGCTTTCAGAGAGTGCTGGAGCTTGAAGGGGGGGATAAGGGGGAATGGGGTTTCAAGGCACTCAAGCAGATGATTAAAATTAATTTTAAATTGGTATGTTAGTTTAGTATTTATATTTTCACATCTAAGTTATAGAGATCAGCTTATGCCTGTTGTTAAAGCAGGGTGTAAATTTCAGTAGTGAAATAAAATTGGTTTAGTTTAATGTGGGATGGTAAAGCCTTATTACTATTTTCAGAGTAATTTCACAGAAATGATGGCAAGGTATAAGCAACTCCTAACATACATCAAGAGTGCAGTCACCCGGAACCATTCTGAAAAATCTATCAACTCCATCCTAGACTATATATCTACATCTAGGAATGTGAGTACAAGTGATGTGTGTACTTTTTTCTACTATTTTTTCTTACACAGTGCCAAAAGCAAATAAATTATTTCCAATTCAATAAAATTATACTTACTAAAGATTAATAACTTTTATTCTAGCATTGCAGAATATTTTCAACCTCTTGCCTGCTTGGATCTGTCCAAAACACAATAAGAAATCTATTGTGCCTGGAGTCTCCGCAGCCCAGAGGTCAAAGTTTTGACTGATTTATTTTTACTTCTGGTGCAGGTTGTAAGAAATTTGTCAAATTCATCAGCTAAGTAAAAAGATGACTAAATTGTTTGTATTTTTACAGATGGAACTTCTCCAAGATTTTTATGAAACCACACTGGAGGCTCTAAAAGATGCTAAGAATGACCGGCTGTGGTTCAAAACTAATACTAAACTAGGAAAACTGTACTATGATCGAGGAGACTTTAACAAATTAGCAAAGATATTGAAGCAACTACATCAAAGTTGTCAGGTAATCAAATTTTTAGTTTTAAATAAGGACTAATTTGTATCATCTCTTAGGATGTTGGGTCAATTTTATTTCTAATCGGTTGTTGTAGGTGTGAGTTGTTAAATAACTAGTTTAGCATTGTGTTGTTTTACATAATTTTTTTGGTATAGGCTAGTGTTCAGCTTTAGGAAGTTACTTTTATAAGGGACTTGGGTCACCAAGTTAGAAAGAAGTCAATTAAATCCCTTATTTTTATAAGGGATTTAATTGACTTATGCTACACTACAACAAAAAAGGTACAAGAATATAAGAGTAGGTTTAAATAGGGTTGAGCACAGCAGTATAAAAAACAAAGTAACACATTTTAAATCCTCATTTGTCTACCTAATACTTGCCCCATACTGGTTATTTCTACCAACTGTAGAAAGTACTAGTCATAGGCTCTTTTCAGACGCCCATACGTGAGAGAGTTCTAAAAAGAAAAAGAAGTGAAGTTGAAGAAGATTTCTCCATTGAAAAAACTAAAGATAATAGCGTCATATTCCAGACTGACGAAGGCGAAGACGACCTGAAGAAAGGCACGCAACTACTAGAGATATACGCACTAGAGATCCAAATGTATACTGCACAGAAGAACAACAAGAAATTAAAAGCTCTGTACGAACAATCCTTGCACATCAAGTCTGCAATACCGCATCCTCTTATCATGGGTGTTATTCGAGGTAAGAATTGTCATTTTAACTAAACTGTATCTGAACAAAAATATACATAAGCAAACCAAATTACCCCTAATAGGTTTTCTGTGGTAGTACTCGGTAGTTGTTCAAAGTGTTGGTTCATCAGCCTTTAAAGCTCAGTTGTTAGTAACTCTGCTTTCTGTGTCGAATGCCGTGGGTTCGATACCCACCGAGAACAAACATTTGTATGATGAACATAGATGTTTGTTCTCTGTCTGGGTGTGTATTATAAGTATGTATTGACAAAAAAAAAGTGTATATGTATTATATCAGCTATTTGGTTCCCATATTACAAGCTTTGGCTTAGTTTGGGGCTAGATAGTGCTGTGTGGAAAGTCCACCAATATTTATGATTTATTTATCATCTCAGAATGCGGCGGCAAAATGCACTTACGGGAAGGAGAATTTGAAAAGGCCCACACGGACTTCTTCGAAGCTTTCAAAAACTACGACGAATCTGGTAGTCCTAGGAGAACGACGTGCCTCAAATATCTAGTATTAGCTAATATGTAAGTATGAATAATATCTCTATCACCAATCTTATCCTACTAATATATTAAAGCGAAAGTTGCTATGTTTGTGGTTCTATAACGCCTTACTGATTGGGGTTAAATAAGAACAAATAGTTGGTAAGAGATGACAATAGTTAATAGTTATTTCTTCATAATAGATTCGATACAGGTCATTTAGTATTACTGAAACTGAAACAGTTTCACGACTTTAATCCCCAGGCACGGTAGATATCCCCTCAGATCTCTTAGTACCAAGTACTAACTCCAGATTAGTCAGAGGTACGTCCATACATTAAATTTGGCAACCCACATTTTGCAGTAGTTGGTATTCCATACGTGACAGGTTGCAAGCCCATCGCCACTGTTAGAATACTAACTGGTTTTCTCACGATGTTTTCCTTCACCGTTTAAGAGCACTGGCATAATATTACTGTGACAGCCTTCACAGCTCAGTTGGTAGTATCCTCACGATGTGTCACCAAGTACCAAGTACCTCACGATGTTTTCCTTCACCGTTTAAGAGCACTGGCATTTAGTATTAGGTTAACATAAATAACATAATGTATGTATGTATTTATTCTTTTAATCCTGGCTATAAGTTATCTTGCGGAACTAGCGCGAAATATGTATTATGCAGCTCTTCACTTGTCGTGTCACTAGTTTCTTTCGAAACAGTGTGGTGAAAGGATTTTAAGTGCGCCTCAAGAGGCTCCTTTCGAGCACTATAAACTTTTTAACTTAGTAATGTATAAAATTAAATAGTATAAAAAAAAGACCTTTTCAGGCTGATGAAATCGGGCATCAACCCATTCGACTCGCAAGAAGCGAAGCCCTACAAGAACGATCCAGAAATCCTTGCCATGACCAACCTGGTGATGGCCTACCAGAACAATGATATCAACGAGTTCGAGGCTATACTCAAGCACAACAGGTAAGACACATACATGTTGGTTACCTAGCTCAGCTGGATGGTAAATGAAATGCGAGTGGACTGTAAAATACTGATTCTTTTCGGACAATAGGGATGATGCGTAATGCGTGTCTACTGGAGTCTGTGATATTGTGAAGAGTACTGGAGTCCGGCGCCGGTCGGTGCCGAGTCGGCTTCCTCCCTCTCCGGCCCCCACCTTCCGGTATCCGCTTCAAGTGAACGACGCTTTGTCTCCCTCATACAGCATACCTATAGCACTGGCCACACCACTGTGTCGTGACAAAATGTGATGGCCATGGTACAAGCCCACCCACATAGATTTTTACACTCCCAGTAAACTAAAACAGCTTCACGTCTTTGATACCCAGGCACGGTAGATATCCCATCAGATCTCTCAGACATCAGTCAGAGATACATCCAATTATTAAATTTGGCACATACTCACGTTTTGCAGTTGATATTCGTGATATGCTTGCAACCCAAGCCCATCGCCGCTGTTAGTATTCTCTTCGTACCTACTCTAAATCTTACGAGGATGTCAAAGGTAGTAGTAACACACATCCAAATATCACATTGAAACATGCATATGCCCTTCTACATATTTAGTAGTTTTGCTAATATTCAATATATTCCAGGAACAACATAATGGACGACCCGTTCATCCGCGAGCACATCGAGGACCTGCTGCGCAACATCCGCACGCAGGTGCTCATCAAGCTGATCGGGCCGTACACGCGCATCCACATCCCCTTCATCTCCAAGGAGCTCAACATCGACGAGAAGGAGGTCGAGAATCTACTCGTCACTTGTATCCTAGATAAGTGAGTGTAAATATATAGTTAAATTGTTGCCGCTGCGTGCTAGTAGTCATTGCTAACATAAATTTTAAAAGGGCTTTAAAAATTGAGTTTAGCAATCATTTCTGATATTTTTTTGTATCATAGTATAGTATGTTCATCCAGATTACGAACTGAGGGCGTGATTGAGCCGCATATATATCCAAACTTACGCATTCAACGTACTAATAGTAGGTTATGGGCACAAAAGAAACTCATGAGATTTTGCATTTCGTATAAAACCATGATGAACCTCGAAAGAGTGTAGCTGATACAAACCTTCTTCTGCAGCACGATCAGCGGGCGCATAGACCAGGTGAACTCCGTCCTGGAGCTGCAGTCCAGTGCCCGCGGCGCCGCGCGATACTCCGCCCTGGACAAGTGGACGTCGCAGCTCGCAACCCTGCATCTCTCTCTCGCCAACAAGATGGCATAGTAATTACGCAGCAGGGAAAGTCATGGCGCCTTACGATGGAAACAGAAACAGTTTTGGAATTATAACTCGGATCCGTGCGATTATCTTGAGCTCGCGACGGGATAATTTCCACTGGACCGATGTATTCAAGGCGCAGCTGGCTACCCTGCTTATCTCTCTGGCTAACAAGCTAGCGTAACCGCGGCGTAACGACGCATGAAAAGTCATGGCACCGCTTGAACGATTACGATAATTTAACCTTAGAAAATTCATGACACAAACGATCAGACAGATACCGTCGACCTTGAGTCTCAGATCTATATAATTTATCATTTGCTTGCGAGAAAATATTCTGCACTTGTCTGCATATTTCAAGCTGGGCCACGGTTAACTCAGCATTGATACGCTGAAGTTATCTTTGACTTATGCAATACAATAAAAATACACAGAAAGTCTCCCTTTCCTAACAAAATTTTAGTGAAAACCGAGGGGGTTTATTAAGCCTCTGAGGAATAAAATAATGAACGTGTATTCGTTATTTTTTCTTGGAAAAGTCTACCATACATGAAACAACGTAATTCGTCTGAACCAGTGTTATGAAAGGGTTATTCGAAAAATGAATTTGTAAATTAAATAATTATAATGAATATTTTTAAGATGCACTGCTGCTAGTCCTTATGTAAAAGCGCGTGCGCAAATAAAAACCAAAAATAAGTCTGTATTCCGTAAGTTCCTTTCAAAGATTTCAAATCCGTGAATGCACATTTATTAATAGTTATATTCGGTGTTGCCATGCGCAAAGTTATGAGACGCATGATTGTAAAATATCACATCCCCTGTAATTATGCAAATAGCAAATGAACTTTTGTAATACTTTGTAAGTAATATGGACATGTTTTAAAATAAACATCGCGTTAAATAAATGTGTTGTGTCAACTTTCACTTGTAATTTTTACTTCGTTTTATATTGTTGATCTAGCCCGTCTTATATAAATTTACGAACCCAAGGTGCGATACACTCAGCAGAACGCTAAAAAATATATAAGAGCTAACCTTAAGACTAAAAATTTTTTGTGAAATAATAAAGGGTAAAAGTATAGAAAAATATTATATTGATTAAGTTTTGCATTACAAGGACGGAATGGTATATCACAGGTTAGTTATCATTACATTTCGATTAGTATAAAATCCAATATAAAAACTAGTAAATATGAATACGTCAAGTATTCCTTTAAAAAAATAGTTTTGGAAACATTTTTCTTCCATAGTAAATGGCACAGTTTTACTGACAATTCCAATCATTAATCTTCTGAAAAACATTGCAGCAACATTATTATATCACTTGCTAAGCATAAGTGTCGCGATCACAGTACAGTGCAGAACAGTTAGCCAAACTAAAATACCGTGCTGGTAACACTTATGATCTTTTAAACAATAGAGAAGACTAAACAGTAGAAAATAACTTGCTTAAAAAGCCCTAATTAGTTTAGTGATTTACCATAAAACGGTAAAAATTGTAAATTTTTTAATTGCACCATATTGAAAGTATGTACTTACATAAATCATTTGAATCTTAATACCTACTCAAATTTAATTAACGAGATTCATAATCTATGTTCAGGCTAGTGTTCACCAACTGTTCAAAATACATTAGGCAAACTGGTGAACATCTGTAGATATGTCAGCTGAAAATCTGTTTATATCAACACTGAACTATTGAACTCTAGCCTTACGTGGCGTCATTTAAATGCAGCAGCGATTAGCGCCACTCCAAAAGCTACCTTCGTTCGTTTTATTAAGACTTGTATCGTGCCATCAATGGTTTGGTTTCTCATTGAGCCACGGCCGGAATATGGGTAGAGTGCTGGGGTAATGCGTGGCCGGTGCTTCGGAGTTCTCGTCTTGGAAGGGGTAGGTCCCCAGCAAGATTGGCAGCTGGAGTTTCACTTCCTTGTCTAAGCTCTTTGGCTCGATTATGAACTGAAATTAGAAAAAGGTTCACATAGAACTACGTCTAAATATTACAATGCTTCATTCGCACGTTTTGTAAGAATGGAAATATGTCACAGGTTGCAAGCCATCTCATTACCGGGTAAAGGTATACTCACGAACACGTCGTACTGCACGGAGATAAGGTGACAGCCGCGCAAGTTGGTAGGCGGCAGTGGCGGAACGTACAATAGCTCGTGCAGCCACTCGTCCGCTCCGCCCGCACGCAACTTGCCGTGCGCTAAGCTAGCCAATTCTCGTACTTCCTTAGCAGCAACCTTGCCATGCGCTGAATATTGAATAGTCTGAAAACAATCGCGTAGTTAAAAATAAGCCATGTATCACTCCTCTTATTTTGAGGGTAGTTTGAAAATGTTAAAAGACAAAATTTATAACTACCCTCAACTAACATTGAACCTTAGTTTTAATATCGAAAGTTTGAGCGCTAAATACGAGTCTGGTTATTGTACGACATGATAATGTACAGCATAATATTTGGAATCCACTTTGGTACCTTTTTGGATTCGTTTTATCTGGGTGTACATTACCGGGGTGTGCATTATCTGGATGTGCAATATCGTCACGTGTCAATAATGTACACCTAGATAATGTACAGCATGATAATTGGAAGCCACTTTGGTACCGTAAAAAATAATTTCTCGTAATTTATATATTTCAATATAACCTAACCAATCCGACTCAACGGTACTAAAGTGGCTTCCAATTATCATGCTGTACATTATCTGGGTGTACATTATTGACACGTGACGATATTGCACAGCATGTTATTGTACGGGATGATAATGTACACCCAATAATTCAAACCAGTGGACACGGATTTTCTGGGTGTGCATTATCATGCTGTGCAATATCATGCTGTACATTATTTGGCCGTACATTATGGCCTCCCCTAAATACCTCTGTAAGCGCGGCTCTCGTGCTCTTGATGGTAGTCCTAGAATGGTTGTGCAGACTGGCAGTGAGCAGGATACTCTCTCCGGGCACGTACGCGCCGCGGTCGAGTGCCACGCGACACGTGACTCCGCCGCCGCCCACGCAGCCTACTCCGAGGCGGTGCTCGATGCTACACTCCAACTGTTGCTACCGGGAATAATGGAACCAAATATAAACTAGTAGTTCGCCAAACTGCCACCTGCTATTTTAAAACATTCGGAAATGTTTCCGATCGGAAATTACAGATTTTGTCCCTCTTGCAATTATGTAACTGATGACGTTGTCTTACCTTGGTAAAGAAAGTTTAGCTTTACCCATTATAGGTCTTTAAATTGATGCAATAGATTTGCAATAAGATCTCACAATAATTATTTAACAACAATGAGCTGAATGAAGTGATGCAAAACCACAGTCCCATATCACCTTACACTTACAGTAATAAGATAACAATGGACTATTGAGTCAGGTGGGCAAATCTCTCATGACATAGTAATCTAAACAAAGGTATTAAATAATTTTGTGTAACATTGAACATTGTTACATCAATGTTACTGAGTGCATCATAAGTGAGTTTTGGAATGAGCAGATACTAAAGTACAAAAAAGGTCACTGTGTTAGGAGACCAGATCAAAATTAAATATAAGGGCTGTATGGTAGTAGCAAAGAATATAGGTGCAATATGCCAAGTTTCTTTATGCACTTCACTCATTTGAAGCATGTGGCCTCCAAATGAGAAATAGACCACAACTATAACAAATTCAGTTCAGATTTCCTGCACTTTATTACAATAGGATTATGTCATTTTTAGATGATTTGGTAGTAGCAAAGAGTATAGGTGCAATATGCCAAGTTTCTTTATGCACTTCACTCATTTGAAGCATGTGGCCTCCAAATGAGAAATGGACCACAACTATAACAAATTCAGTTCAGATTTCCTGCACTTTATTACAATAGGATTATGTCATTTTTAGATGATTTGTAAGGTAAAAAGAAATACTCACAGCTAAAACAGGGGGCTCCAGATTCAAATCAATAGGGTTCATCACAATGAAGACTTGCTGATTCTTGTGTGTCAGACCATTTGGCTCTCGCAAAGCCGCCTTGCAGTAGTACTGCACCCATCCATGGGTGCCAAGGAATGTGGATGGCAGCCCCATGGGCAGACCCAGCTTGAATGGAAAGCTATGGATCCCAGGGGATAGAATTGATGTTCCGTGACCTGTGAACAAAATTTATTAATAGTCTAAATGTCAAAGACCTAGAAGTTAGATTTCAGACTGGCAGATGGTCTTAGTCTAACAGTGGGGTCCCATTATGCTTACCAGGTTCACCAAGGAGTCTCATCCTGAAGTCAATGTAGTTTTCTTTGTCAAACAGCCTTTCATGTCGGCCTGATCCCACCCTAACCACTCCTTCACCAACCACATGGAAATGTAATCCTGGAAGAGGAATAAGCAAGTTAGTGGATTTGTTCACCACTTTAGTTATATCAGTACTACTTGATTACCTGTGTTGAGGATTTTGGTAACATTAATTAATTTATTTTGTGAAAGTTTTAACTAGTGGATAATCCAAGAAACTTACCCAAAACTGGAGTATCATCTTGTAGTTCCATAAGCACTTTTCCTGATAGGAACTGTCCAGGAAAATACAGCAGTGAAGTATTGTCAAACACTATAAGGAACTTCAGTAGTTTGCGCGGCATTATTACTTCTAATTGTAACTACGTACAGTTTCAACTAATTAGCTGCCAACAAAACAGGGGATGCAATACTGCAACTGAGACGATCAGCAATTCTAAGCACGATCTAGGTGGAATAGACACATATGTATATGGTAACATACATAAACCTAACTTGTACGGTATTACGGCACACTGCACACCGGAAAAACAAGGAGTAGGTATGTAAGCTTTAGGTATTCTAGGTGCTTTCATGGGATATCAAAGGAACCTTGTAAGTGCGAAAGTCACACCCACGGTGGCATTACATACCTTTAGTCAATGCTGCTCAAACAGTGGGCTGTGTACAAAGTTGAGAAATATGCTAATCGAAGGCCATCAACTAGGGAACACCTACCTGAATTTCGTAAGTGAGCAACTTATATGAAAAAATTATTAAACTTTATCAGAAATCTTAGTAAATCAAAGTTGCAATAATATCCACCTTTATTGTTAATTTTTTTTTATAGTAAGAAGGATGATACTTTCAGTAAGAAATAATATAAAAACAAAATCCTAACGAAACCACACGAACGAGAACAATTTTTTTTTAACGTTAGTTAATTTGACAATGACAGCCAGACGATGAGACATACGCTTTGACATATCAAACCACAGAACTCAAAAAGATTTGTTCCCAATGGCATCTTCGAAAGGAAGTGAATGGATCCGGCTAAGATGAGAAAGAATGCGGAAGGATGAGGATAGATGCGAAACTATAATTTCTTCTTCATTTTGAAGGAGTCAATTCTTTTATGCGTACGTACAAAGTAGTACGTAAAAAGTTGTAAACTTTTGGTACACTTCTACCAATCGTGACTCGCTCGATTCGCTGTAGTATATTCGCTGCCCTTCTGACTCTCGAATTTAAAGCCTGTAATTTAGAGGTGTAAAAGTAACGAGATACAGCGTACCCGTATGTATTCGTTACTTTGACAAATAATACTCGTTACTATCGAATCGAATCGAATCGTTACTTCTGGTACCTCATTCATCATGCATGTTAGAGCAACGAATCGAGTCGTATTGCGTACGTGTACGCCGTACAGTATGACGTTGCGGCGCGGCGGCGTCTCAACATTCGTAATTTGTAGAAAACATACTTAGACCAAGGACGACGAATTTCCAAAATAAACAAACATATTCTTTGTAACGTACCTACTTTTAAATTCAAAAAATACATACGATGATCAAACGTTTTAATACACGCATCAACGATACTTGCGTGAACCGATTCGGTTCAACCGAAACAGTGTTGGTACCCATGATACGAAACATGCGAGTAACGAGATGGATTCGTGAGTAACGATTCGTTACTCGTTACTAGATGGCGAACCCGTTACTCAGTACCGAATACATACGGTTTGCTACAGCTTTAGTAATCATCGCATGTTGTTCTTGATTTGAGGACGGAACGAACAACGGTACAATTTTTAATATTTATTCCATTAATTTCCATTTCATTTCATATTGTAAAGCCTAGAAATTGTCCTAGGCTGAGATTCAGAGACGAGGTTAGGCGTGAACATAAGCTTGAGCTTGTCAAAATCGGTTGGTTTAGTTAGCGATGTAACGATCTCGAAATTTTTCAAACCGACGCAAAACGGTCTGAAAAATAAGCAAACCGACCCGTAAATCGAACCGCAAAAATCTACGTAAACCGGTTTGAAACCGGGTTACAAACCGAAATGACAAAGTCAATACGACGAACCAATTTGTATTGCTCATGCTAGAATTTTATGTTATGGAAACCGAAACGAATGAGTTAAATTTGTATTCATAATCCGGTATGAATACAAATTTAACTCATTCGTAGAACCCAAGAACAAATTGAATCGACTTTGTCAAGTCAATCTCATTTTCATATTACGGTTCGGTCCGACCCGAAGTACCGACTCGCGATCAACAAACCGCTCGCTTACTCAACCCGTCCAGATCGGTTTGGCATAGGTTCAACCCGACTTGAACGGTTTGAAGCTCAACCCGGGTTGAACCGGGTTGGTAACCCGAGTCGTAACATCGCTAGTTTAGCTTCCGATTTTGATAAGCTCAAGCGTAAGTTCACGTCTAACCTCGTCTCTGAATCCGCCTCTTCACAAGCTGGCCAAATACAGCCTTCACCGTCTGGCACTACCTCAGGCCCACAAACAATCGGTACCAATGCAAACCTCCCCAGCGGTCTTAGAGCAGTTCCAACACTAAAACCACATGAAGTAGAAGACCATCAGCAATGGACCGAAGTAAGAAGGAAGGGCCGCCGCCCTCCCTCACTGTGTGGCACTGCCGGCCCGTCTGTAACGACGCTTAAAGCTGTAGAGCCTTGTAGTTATATCCATCTGTGGAATATGGCCTCGAATGCCAAAGAAGTTGGTGAATATCTTCACCAGCTCTGCCCTGATGGCACCTGCACAGTCGAAGAACTCTCTCCACGCGGAAACTACAAGTCGTATAAAATCGGAGTCCCAGTTGCTTTTAACGAGAAATGTCTTTCAACTGATGTCTGGCCAGTAAATGCAAGAATCAAGGCATGGATCAATTATCCTAAACCTATGCGGCCCCGACAAACTCCAGAAAATATCCAGCCCTTTCGTGGCACAGCGGCCTCAGAATAAGTTTTCTAGTGTAAATTTGCTCTACCAGAACGTCCGAGGTCTAAAAACCAAGCTGCGAATGTGGCGAAATAACTTGGCTGCTCTTGAGCATAATCTTGTAGCCGTAACTGAGAGCTTTCTTGATAGCTCCGTCGAGGATTCAGAGCTAACCTGTGAGGATTGGAGCATTCTTCGACGAGACAGGAGAACACAGTGTGGCGGCGTCCTACTCGTTGCGCGGGCTCTATTGCTGCGGCGGCATGAGGACTACGAAACGGCAGAAGGCGAAGATTTGTGGGCAAGTTTTGTTTGGCAAGGCCATCTTTTCACGATGTGCGTGGTTTATATCAAACCCAGTGCAAGTGACAGTGAATACATGACGTGGTTTACGAAAGTTGAAAGCTTTATTCACAATCTGAAAGGTTCTGTGCTCATTTTAGGTGACCTTAATCTAAATAGTGCATCTTTAAACATTGTTAATTACTATTGTTATTTCATATCCTTTTGTAATCTGAGCGAGAAGAATATGGTGCTAAATTTGCATGAGGGAATTCTGGATGTGGTTTTGATTCGGGAGAGCGATGAGAGTGGCACGTGTAATACATTTGTTGCAGCAACGGAGGGAATTGTCCCCCCTGACGCGTACCATCCACCGCTGGATATTCAGGTAAGAATTGAAACAGCCCGTCGCTCTAACCTTATTGCACCAAGTAACATTGATCCAACCCTTGACTGGAATTTTAAAAAATGTAATTATGAGCAGTTGTATCACTCACTGCTTGATAGTTCGTGGGAGGAAGTTTTGCAGGCCCAAGATGTCTATAGCGCCAGTGATAACTTTTATAAAGTTTTATATAGGACTTTTGATTCGTGTGTTCCAAAGAAGCGTCGGCAAATAGGTATATGCAGGCGTTACCCAGTCTGGTTTACGTATGAAATAACACAAGATGTTAAGCTCAAACAAAAACTTCACGCGACGTGGAAGCGTACTAACTCAGAGGAAGCGTACCATCAATTTTCTGATCTAAGAGCTGTTTTAAGATCACGCATCGCAACTGCATATAGTGAATACATGGAAAGTATCGAGGAAAACATAAAACTCAATCCACGCAAATTCTGGCAACATATTTCCAGTCTCCGATCTAGGGGTGGATTTGAGCCTAACATCACCTATCAAGGCACCACTCACTCTGGGCCGGAGGCAGCTGAGGCTTTTGCTAGTTACTTTTCTAGTGTATTTTTACCTGATGTACCCCATCTTGCTGCGGATAAATTCGATTTAATTCACGATTATAATAATAATAACAGTAATGACATACACATAAATTATTTTACTCCTAATGACGTTCTTAGCGGAATAAACAAATTGAAGCCAGGTAGTTCGGTTGGACCCGATAGTGTACCATCTCTCGTACTCAAAAGGGCAAAACACGTATTGTGCGGTCCTCTGTGCCATATCTTCAACTTAGGCTTAAGCACAGGAACTTATCCCTCACAGTGGAAGCTCTCGAGGGTAACACCAATACCAAAAAGTTCCAAAAAATCTAACGTTGAAGAGTATCGCCCAATAGCAATATTGTCATCGCCTGCTAAAATATTTGAGAGCGTTTTGCATAGGTATATCTACGCGCAAGTTGACAAATACTTTTGTAATGAGCAGCACGGTTTTAGATCCAGACGTTCTGTAAATACAAACCTGTTGACAATTGTGGACTACATCTCCAAAGCACTTGACCGAGGATGTCAGGTGGACGTTTTGTACTTTGACTTCCGGAAGGCGTTTGATAGAGTCAATAATGACATACTGCTGGCAAAACTTTCCTCTATAGGCTTTGCTCCGGTTCTTCTCAGGTTTCTTGCAGACTACCTACGCGATCGCCAGCAGTTTGTCAGACTCGGCCTTTATGAGTCACGGCCCTATCACACGCGTTCTGGAGTGAGTCAAGGCTCTATACTCGGACCTCTACTTTTCTTGATTATGGTCAATGATCTTCCTGCTGTGGTGAAATTCGCAAGGAGTCTACTTTACGCGGACGACCTAAAGCTCTTTACAGAGATAAAGACGTTAGCTGACTGTTTGGCGCTTCAAAAAGATGTCGATGCTATTCTGGAATGGAGTGTAGTCAATAAGATGGATTTCAACCCTCTGAAATGTTATTTGATGACTTTTGGTCGAATGTGGCACCCAATACACTTCGAATATAGATTGAGCAATCAGCCTATAGTACGAATGAGCACAATTAAGGACTTGGGAGTCACTTTCGACCGAAAACTGACTTTTCATGACCACATCATTGCCCTGGCAAAGGAGTCATACAGACGCCTGGGTTTCGTTCTCCGTAATGCTAGTGACCTCCGAAATGATGGTGTGGTATGTCTGATTTACAGTGCACTGGTCCGAACCAAACTGGAAACCAGCTCGTCAGTTTGGAACCCCCACGAAATAACATACGCACTCTTACTGGAAAAGGTCCAAAAAGCCTTTCTAAGGTATCTATACAAGAGACGCTATGGGTACTATCCATTCATGTTTCCCACCAAATTTCTTCTTGGTTGTTTAGGTTACAACTCGCTGGAAGTTCGGCGAGCAAAAGAACAAATAACAACGGCCTGCAAAGTATTCCGTGGTAAAATTGACGCACCAGATCTGAGTGACGGGCTGTGTCGGTTCTTTGTACCAAATAACTATTGCAGGATCCGGAAGCACAAGTTATTTGCAGTGCCTCCATCGCGCACAGTCGCCCGGGCGAACTCGCCACTACCGCGCTCTCTCGCCGCACTCAACGCTCTCCTGAATGCCAATCCAGAAACTGATTTGTTTGCGGACGGATGGACGAAGATCCTTACGGATTGCCTAAGGTTCTGTGAGCGAGACTTATGACCAAATTTTCTTTTTCTTTTCCTGCTGTGATTTAGTTAATAATTATTTTATGCCTGTAATGTAATTCTTTTGACATTTTATTTCCGTATTTATATTGTTAATTTTGTATGTTCCATAATTATTTCATAATCTATGCCTTCTTGTGTTTGTCATATTGATGTTTAATTAATGTAATTGGTGTGCAACCGTTTTAATTAAATGTGTGTAAATAAATAAATAAATAGATTCATTTGCAGGCACCAACCAAATATTAAGTAGGAAGAGATGATTGGTTTAAAATATTATAATTTTATGGTAATTGGTCGGTCCAGATGGTGGTAATACAATACTTCCAATTGGTGTCACTTACTCGATACCAACTTTGAGCTTAGACGGCTATAGGCTTTATTTGCGTTGCGTTTGCGTTGTGGTTAGTTAGGCAAACGAAAACATACTGAGCGAAATGGATGACTGACTGTTATAGCGGCTGGGGCCTTATTCTCACTTTGAACGACTTTTGAAACTCACTCAAATATCTCGGCCATTCGATCTCTGGCAGAGATAGGCCATCTCGTATATGAAAATGTCGCTCATTGAGCCAAAACCCTATGCTCACTCACCACCGTGATTTATCTCGGTTGATGACATATTTTTCAACCGAAATGCGTTTCGTTTCGGTCATATACGATTAATCGAATGATTTTTTGATCGATTATTCTAGTGTTTTGTACAAATGACCATCAAATTAAATTGTAATTTGGTGCTAGTATAAAATTATGAAAATACAAAGCTGAAATTGTGGAAAATAAACTGTTTTTTGTACAAATTGGAGATTTCTAGTTCATTGTATGAATGTTGACTAAAATAGACCAAAAACTAAACGTAATCCTTCGCTCGGACAAGCAGTGCTGCCATTTGATTCTGACGTTTTTGGCGTTAGATCTAGCGGTTCAATGACTTACCTACTCGTGTTTTTTTTTCAGTCTCGAAGTTAATTTTATTTTATAACAAGTTTAAGATGCGTTTGCCATATCGATGATATTTGCTAGCATTAGTCGCTGGGAATTTTGTTTTTTTTTTGAGTTACAATAGAACAATCGGTTGGCCTTGTACGGTTCACACAGTACAATAGTGCAGTGTGTATTTTCCGGGAATCTCGCGGCAACCGCGCGACCGGGAGCATCAGTCCACATCAACATCGCGGATCGACCACATCTCTCATAATCAAGTTAATAAAATGATGTCCTATACAGGCCTACTTGATGTTAAGCTGTTACCTCAGCCTATTTCAATCGTCATTATCTCTACCACGCCATTGAGGACGCGTCCTAAGTGGCATTGCATTGCGTCCCTCACTGTTTAGACCTACGGGTGTTATTATATTACATTTATTTACATACTGTCTTATCTTAAGGCGAAGACAAGAGCTAATGTGACTCTCGCTCGCACGTTTCGACTTGTTGAAAGATATAAAATCACTTAACTCATTTTGGAAAAATCGCAATCAACCATTTTGTGTGCAATCACATTGCACACAGTTTAGTAAAATAATCATTTTAATCGATACATGTTTTCCTACTCAAAAGTTTGCTTTACTAGTTTTTGTACTATATGCAAACTTTTAAGAAAGAAAACTTGTATCGATCAAAATGAAATTTTTACTAAACTGTGTGTAATGTGATTGCACACAAAATGGTTGATTGCGATTTTTCGAAAATGAGTTTAGTGATTTTATATCTTTCAACATGTCGAAACGTGCGAGCGAGAAGTTGTTCGATAGTTGTTGTTATTTATTATAGTTGATCAACCAGAGTCCGATGAAATTAAACATTTACTTGATTAATCACCAAATTTATGCGAGTCACACGCGTTCATTTTAGATCGGCAAAGATACAGTTTTGGAGGCATAATTTGACATACGTCTGACAATCTGACACTAATACTAACTAAAGTTTGACAGCTGAGAGCTGCGGTAGAATCAATGAAATTACATTATGTTTAACAGTTGTCAGCCCCATAACCTTCAAATCGGCACACAGCAATGCCAGCGCCAAAAAAAATGGGCGACTAGGCTACTTCTCGTCAAATTTTTGGCGACTTGGGTCAGTCTAGACTTGGCAACACTGATTCCAAAGAAAACAAGTGGAAGTTTCGTTTCCGTAAATTGTTTGTTATTATTTTGTTGTTTACAAAGTATTGTAAGTGGTTTTCGACGGTTAGAAATAGAAGTAAAGAAAATGGAAAAAAGGTAGCGAAGTATTACCCAACTCTCCAGCAAAATATAAAGATGAGAGAGTTGATGGAATGCTATCCTGCCCTAAAGTCGGGCAAGTTTTCGGCATAATTTTCATAGCCGACCTAACAAGGATTGGAAGGCATGGCGAAAAGTAAGTGACCAACCATTTACCTTTATTAATACCTAGGCAACCATCTAATTATAGGTACTTACTTAATACTTTATCTTTGTATCTTTGTACCCTAGGACATACCAACCTTCTATCGTAACCTAAGTATAATGAAAAACTGACTGTGAAATGAGACATTTATACAGCGTCTAAATTAGGAAGAAGATTTTATGTATTTGTTCTGCATAGTTGTGTTTATCATTATCTTTATTAAAAACAAGTGGGACCTAGTGATGGTTACATAAGTACTAAAACTATTTTTGTTTTGATTGCAGATAAATGCACAGCACCACACGGCGGCTGGATAAGGGTTTAGAGATGGTCTCTAATTTAAATCGACGCCAATCAATTAAAATGGAACATCAACCATGTCCTTAATGCAGACCCGCTGTCACCTGTAATATAATAAAAAAACGTGTGGTACAAAAATATACCTAGGTTCACCTATATTTAATTATTACCTTTAAGTTATGATATAGTTTATTGAAATAAAAGGATTTAATAATAATATTTGGTAGTTTGACATTGTTTCTTTTTGTAGTAACCCATATCTATTCATGAAATGGAAATGTCCGTGCCCTTGATTATGTATGTTCCATCAGTATACTTATGTTTGAGTTAACATATACCATATTTGGTACCAACTAGGTGCTGGTAGCTCCCTGACCCCAAGAAACAATGTGCGGAAGATCTAGAAAAATTATATTATTGCCCCCAAGTGATACTTGGCTTCCAATCCACAATAATGGTAGACTAGTGTTTTAATCATGTTCTAATCTCGATTAACGCACTCAATCTCGGTCCGTACTGACCGAGATTGAGTGCGTTAATCGAGATCTCTTGAATCTTCAATTCTTCATTCACTGAGCATAAAATAACAACCTACTCCATGTTTCATGCTATTTTTGCGATAATTTTTCAGCGAAATTTATTTAAATTACTTGCGAGTACGAGACGAGAGACGAGGCAATGGACGATTTCCTCCAGCAATTCCTACCTCGTCGTAGAAGCCTCGACAGCTACGATATACCTAATAGAAAACGAAGAAACGAGGCGGAGCTGTTCGATGCCTTTGAGCTCTCGAATCATGCTTTTATGAAGCACTTTAGGCTCAGTAAAGCATTGACCCGGGAGCTCATCGAGGAAATCAGGCCGTACCTACTTGGAGCAAAAGATATTTCCACGAAATCAAGTAAGTCGGTAACCTAACCTCATAACAGCCAAATTTATGATACCTACGTTATGTTACCTAGTTATTAGAACATGATTAAAACACTAGTCTACCATTATTGTGGATTGGAAGCCAAGTATTACTTGGGGGCAATAATATAATTTTTCTAGATCTTCCGCACATTGTTTCTTGGGGTCAGGGAGCTACCAGCACCTAGTTGGTACCAAATATGGTATATGTTAACTCAAACATAAGTATACTGATGGAATAATTACATAATCAAGGGCACGGACATTTCTATTTCATGAATAGATATGGGTTACTACAAAAAGAAACAATGTCAAACTACCAAATATTATTATTAAATCCTTTTATTTCAATAAACTATATCATAACTTAAAGGTAATAATTAAATATAAGTGAACCTAGGTATATTTTTGTACCACATGTTTTTTTATTATATTACAGGTGACAGCGGGTCTGCATTAAGGACATGGTTGATGTTCCATTTTAATTGTTTGGCGTCGATTTAAATTAGAGACCATCTCTAAACCCATATCCAGCCGCCGTGTGGTGCTGTGCATTTATCTGCAATCAAAACACAAATAGTTTTAGTACTTATGTAACTAAGTTTTGCGACCATCACTAGGTCCCACTTGTTTTTAATAAAGATAATGATAAACACAACTATGCAGAACAAATACATAAAATCCTCTTCCTAATTTAGACGCTGTATAAATGTCTCATTTCACAGTCAGTTTTTCATTATACTTAGGTTCCGATAGAAGGTTGGCATGTCCTAGGGTACAAAGATACAAAGATAAAGTAAGATAATTCATTTATTTTCTCTGCGCAAAAGGTATACATGCCATGACTTATATTAGGGGTACAATTTAATACGTTAAACCCGATATGCGAGAACCATTTTGCAGATTTAACAAGGAATGTTTGTTGTTGTGGTTTATTGGCAGTGAATATAAACCAAGTAGACTTATTTTAAAGTATTAAGTAAGTACCTGTAATTAGATGGTTGCCTAGGTATTAATAAAGGTAAATGGTTGGTCACTTACTTTTCGCCACGCCTTCCAATCCTTGTTAGGTCGGCTATGAAAATTATGCCGAAAACTTGCCCGACTTTAGGGCAGGATAGCATTCCATCAACTCTCTCATCTTTATATTTTGCTGGAGAGTTGGGTAATACTTGGCTACCTTTTTTCCATTTTCTTTACTTCTATTTCTAACCGTTGAAAACCACTTACAATACTTTGTAAACAACAAAATAATAACAAACAATTTACGAAAACGAAACTATTACTTGTTTTCTTTGGAATCAGTGTTGCCAAGTCTAGACTGATCCAAGTCGCCAAAAATTTGACGAGAAGTAGCCTAGTCGCCCATGTTTTTTGGTGCTGGCATTGCTGTGTGCCGATTTGAAGGTTAAGGGGCTGACAACTATCAAACAACTTCTCGCTCGCACGTTTCGACATGTTGAAAGATATAAAATCACTAAACTCATTTTCGAAAAATCGCAATCAACCATTTTGTGTGCAATCACATTGCACACAGTTTAGTAAAAATTTCATTTTGATCGATACAAGTTTTCCCACTTAAAAGTTTGCTTATGTACGAAAACTAGTAAAGCAAACTTTTGAGTAGGAAAACATGTATCGATTCAAATGATTTTTTTACTAAACTGTGTGCAATGTGATTGCACACAAAATAATTGATTGCGATTTTTCCAAAATGAGTTAAGTGATTTTATATCTTTCAACAAGTCGAAACGTGCGAGCGAGAGTCACATTAGCTCTTGTCTTCGCCTTAAGATAAGACGGTATGTAAATAAATGTAATATAATAACACCCGTATGTCTAAACAGTGAGGGACGCAATTTAATGCCACTTAGGACGCGTCCTCAATGGCGTGCTAGAGATAATGGCGATTGAAATAGGCAGAGGTAACAGCTTAACATCAAGTAGGCCTGTATAGGACATCAAAGTAAAAAGATAGTTTATAAAGTAACACACGCGTTTTATTAACTTGATTAAGAGAGATGTGGTCGATCCGCGATGTTGATGTGGACTGATGCACCCGGTCGCGCGGTTGTCGCGAGATTCCCGGAAAATACACACTTTGCACTATTGTACTGTGTGAACCGTACAAGGCCAACAGATTGTTCTATTGTAACTCAAAAAAAAAAAACAAAATTCCCAGCGACTAATGCTAGCAAATATCATCGATATGGCAAACGCATCTTAAACTTGTTATAAAATAAAATTAACGTCGAGACCGAAAAAAAAACACGAGTAGGTAAGTCATTGAACCGCTAGATCTAACGCCAAAAACGTCAGAATCAAATGGCAGCACTACTTGTCCGAGCGAAGGATTACGTTTAGTTTTTGGTCTATTTTAGTCAACATTCATACAATGAACTAGAAATCTCCAATTTGTACAAAAAACAGTTTATTTTCCACAATTTCAGCTTAGTATTTTCATAATTTTATACTAGCACCAAATTACAATTTAATTTGATGGTCATTTGTACAAAACACTAGAATAATCGATCAAAAAATCATTCGATTAATCGTATATGACCGAAACGAAACGCATTTCGTTTGAAAAATATGTCATCAACCGAGATAAATCACGGTGGTGAGTGAGCATAGGGTTTTGGCTCAAAGAGCGACATTTTCATATACGAGATGGCCTATCTCTGCCAGAGATTAAGTGACCGTGATATTTGAGTGAGTTTCAAAACTCGTTCAAAGTGAGAATTAGGCCCCTGGGGCCTTATGCTCACTTCGACAGAGATTATCTCACGTTAGAGATGACGTCATATCTCGTTCAATAACTCGTTGACCTTGCGTCTCGCATGAACTTTGTATGAGAAAATTGGGGAGTTAGATAGTGAGAATGGGGATAAATAGTTATCGAACGAGATATGACGTCATCTCTAACGTGAGATAATCTCTGTCGAAGTGAGCATAAGGCCCCTGGGGCCTTATGCTCACTTCGACAGAGATTATCTCACGTTAGAGATGACGTCATATCTCGTTCGATAACTCGTGACAATTATTTAACCCCATTCTCACCATCTCACTACCCAATTTTCTCGTTCAAAGTTCATACGAGACGCAACGTCTGGTCCGTACTGACCGAGATTGAGCGCGTTAATCGAGATCTCTTGAATCTTCATTCACTGAGCATAAAATAACAACCTACTCCATGTTTCATGCTATTTTTGCGATAATTTTTCAGCGAAATTTATTTAAATTACTTGCGAGTACGAGACGAGAGACGAGGCAATGGACGATTTCCTCCAGCAATTCCTACCTCGTCGTAGAAGCCTCGACAGCTACGATATACCTAATAGAAAACGAAGAAACGAGGCGGAGCTGTTCGATGCCTTTGAGCTCTCGAATCATGCTTTTATGAAGCACTTTAGGCTCAGTAAAGCATTGACCCGGGAGCTCATCGAGGAAATCAGGCCGTACCTACTTGGAGCAAAAAAATATTTCCACGAAATCAAAGGTAGGTAAGTCGGTAACCTAACCTCATAACAGCCAAATTTATGATACCTACATTATGTTACCTAGTTATTAGAACATGATTAAAACACTAGTCTACCATTATTGTGGATTGGAAGCCAAGTATCACTTGGGGGCAATAATATAATTTTTCTAGATCTTCCGCACATTGTTTCTTGGGGTCAGGGAGCTACCAGCACCTAGTTGGTACCAAATATGGTATATGTTAACTCAAACATAAGTATACTGATGGAACATACATATTCAAGGGCATGGACATTTCCATTTCATGAATAGATATGGGTTACTACAAAAAGAAACAATGTCAAACTACCAAATATTATTATTAAATCCTTTTATTTCAATAAACTATATCATAACTTAAAGGTAATAATTAAATATAGTTGAACCTAGGTATATTTTTGTACCACATGTTTTTTTATTATATTACAGGTGACAGCGGGTCTGCATTAAGGACATGGTTGATGTTCCATTTTAATTGATTGGCGTCGATTTAAATTAGAGACCATCTCTAAACCCTTATCCAGCCGCCGTGTGGTGCTGTGCATTTATCTGCAATCAAAACAAAAATAGTTTTAGTACTTATGTAACTAAGTTTTGCGACCATCACTAGGTCCCACTTGTTTTTAATAAAGATAATGATAAACACAACTATGCAGAACAAATACATAAAATCTTCTTCCTAATTTAGACGCTGTATAAATGTCTCATTTCACAGTCAGTTTTTCATTATACTTAGGTTACGATAGAAGGTTGGTATGTCCTAGGGTACAAAGATACAAAGATAAAGTATTAAGTAAGTACCTATAATTAGATGGTTGCCTAGGTATTAATAAAGGTAAATGGTTGGTCACTTACTTTTCGCCATGCCTTCCAATCCTTGTTAGGTCGGCTATGAAAATTATGCCGAAAACTTGCCCGACTTTAGGGCAGGATAGCATTCCATCAACTCTCTCATCTTTATATTTTGCTGGAGAGTTGGGTAATACTTCGCTACCTTTTTTCCATTTTCTTTACTTCTATTTCTAACCGTCGAAAACCACTTACAATACTTTGTAAACAACAAAATAATAACAAACAATTTACGGAAACGAAACTTCCACTTGTTTTCTTTGGAATCAGTGTTGCCAAGTCTAGACTGACCCAAGTCGCCAAAAATTTGACGAGAAGTAGCCTAGTCGCCCATTTTTTTTTGGCGCTGGCATTGCTGTGTGCCGATTTGAAGGTTAAGGGGCTGACAACTGTTAAACATAATGTAATTTCATAGATTCTACAGCAGCTCTCAGCTGTCAAACTTTAGTTAGTATTAGTGTCAGATTGTCAGACGTATGTCAAATTATGCCTCCAAAACTGTATCTTTGCCGATCTAAAATGAACGCGTGTGACTCGCAATAAATTTGGTGATTAATCAAGTAAATGTTTAATTTCATCGGACTCTGGTTCATCAACTATAATAAATAATAACAACTATCAAACAACTTCTCGCTCGCACGTTTCGACATGTTGAAAGATATAAAATCACTAAACTCATTTTCGAAAAATCGCAATCAACCATTTTGTGTGCAATCACATTACACACAGTTTAGTAAAAATTTCATTTTGATCGATACAAGTTTTCCTTCTTAAAAGTTTGCATAAGTACAAAAACTAGTAAAGCAAACTTTTGAGTAGGAAAACATGTATCGATTAAAATGATTATTTTATTAAACTGTGTGCAATGTGATTGCACACAAAATGGTTGATTGCGATTTTTCCAAAATGAGTTAAGTGATTTTATATCTTTCAACAAGTCGAAACGTGCGAGCGAGAGTCACATTAGCTCTTGTCTTCGCCTTAAGATAAGACAGTATGTAAATAAATGTAATATAATAACACCCGTAGGTCTAAACAGTGAGGGACGCAATGCAATGCCACTTAGGACGCGTCCTCAATGGCGTGGTAGAGATAATGGCGATTGAAATAGGCTGAGGTAACAGCTTAACATCAAGTAGGCCTGTATAGGACATCATTTTATTAACTTGATTATGAGAGATGTGGTCGATCCGCGATGTTGATGTGGACTGATGCTCCCGGTCGCGCGGTTGCCGCGAGATTCCCGGAAAATACACACTGCACTATTGTACTGTGTGAACCGTACAAGGCCAACCGATTGTTCTATTGTAACTCAAAAAAAAAACAAAATTCCCAGCGACTACTGCTAGCAAATATCATCGATATGGCAAACGCATCTTAAACTTGTTATAAAATAAAATTAACTTCGAGACTGAAAAAAAAACACGAGTAGGTAAGTCATTGAACCGCTAGATCTAACGCCAAAAACGTCAGAATCAAATGGCAGCACTGCTTGTCCGAGCGAAGGATTACGTTTAGTTTTTGGTCTATTTTAGTCAATATTCATACAATGAACTAGAAATCTCCAATTTGTACAAAAAACAGTTTATTTTCCACAATTTCAGCTTTGTATTTTCATAATTTTATACTAGCACCAAATTACAATTTAATTTGATGGTCATTTGTACAAAACACTAGAATAATCGATCAAAAAATCATTCGATTGTATATGATCATGGTATATGACCGAAACGAAACGCATTTCGTTTGAAAAATATGTCATCAACCGAGATAAATCACGGTGGTGAGTGAGCATAGGGTTTTGGCTCAATGAGCGACATTTTCATATACGAGATGGCCTATCTCTGCCAGAGATCGAATGGCCGAGATATTTGAGTGAGTTTCAAAAGTCGTTCAAAGTGAGAATAAGGCCCCAGATCTGATGTTTTGTTTTGTTTACATCTAGTTATTTGGATAAAAGGAGGCATTCACAATTCTAACAGAAAAGTTGTCACAAAATACTAGACAAGATGCCAAGTGAAATGATAACTCTTCAATTGGGACAGTGTGGGAATCAAAGTTAGTGAGAAATAAATTGTTTCATGCCAAGCGGTTATTTTCAAATATTTTCGGTGTTATTTGCAATTTGCTATGGTTTCGCAGTTGGTTTCGAGTTCTGGAAGCAGCTATGCGTGGAACATGGTATATCGCCTGATGGTATACTCGAAGAGTTCGCGTCTGCGGGCTCAGACCGGAAAGATGTGTTCTTCTATCAGGCTGATGATGACCATTACATTCCCAGGGCTGTTTTGTTGGATCTGGAACCCAGGGTCATCAACACCATCATGACTTCACCATATGCTAAGGTAGTGTGCAAATACTGAACATGCTGCTCTGAATGCCATAACAATGTAGAAGTATTGAAGCATGAAATTGGAACTAATTCTTCGCATGTAAAGGTTATTGGTTGGCTTTTTGTAGATATGATACTAACAACAGTGTTTTGTCTGAGTTTAATCATGCTAGCAGTTTTTTAAGTAACATATTAACAATTATAATAAATAAATTCTTTCAGCTATACAATCCAGAAAATGTCTACCTATCAAAACACGGAGGAGGTGCCGGTAACAACTGGGCATCTGGGTACGCTCAAGGAGAGAAATTAAATGAAGAAGTGTTTGATATCATCAACAGAGAAGCAGATGGAAGTGATAATTTGGAGGTAACTATGAATTAGGAGATAAATAAATGGTACAATGCTCAAAATGGGTATAGTAGTAAGACCAATCAACAATAATATGTTTATTTTTGTAGTGTTACACATTTTTATGCTGTATTTTTTGTTTCAGGGTTTTGTACTATGTCATTCGATCGCCGGAGGTACAGGATCAGGCATGGGCTCCTATATATTGGAACACCTCTCTGATAGATTTCCAAAGAAACTTGTACAAACATACAGTGTGTTCCCCAACTTAGATGAAATAAGGTGAGGATTTTTTCTAATAATAAAACTACCTACTAAAGGTACCTTCATAAAAAAGCATAATCATCAACATCATCCACAGCCCAAATTCACCCTCTGCTGGGCATAAGCTTTCCTTAGTTTGTATCATCTAACACAATCACCACAATCCTCTGCCCGTCTAACCATTTCCAACTCATGACTTTGACTATTATAAAATAGCATACCTAATATAAAAATAGTGACGGGTTGCTCTTTTAAGGCTTAAGATTTTCTTAGTAGATCTCATCTATTTCTGTCTAGCTTATGACATGTCACATCCATTTATGAAAAAAACATTGATCTGTACAATAGGGAGTGTTCTCAGGAATTGTTACTTTGGTCGCACGCCGCAAACCTAGATACTATCTTCACCACCTGGATGGCTGGTTTTCCACAACTTCTCGCTTCTCGCGGTAATTTTAGCCACACACGAGTAAGTTGTGGGACAATCTACCTTATGTGCTTCCAAGTGAAATCCGAGTTTTGACATGGGGTCATTCAAAAGACGGGTTTATATCTTTCCCTGAAAGGCCGGTAGCGTATCAGCATCACCTCTGGTGTTGCAGTTATTCAGGGTGCTTCCACTGCATGTTGTTGTAACCTCCATGTAGTGTATATTGAACTCTTTGCTCCCACAGTGACGTAGTAGTTCAGCCATACAACTCGTTACTGACACTGAAGAGACTCACAGAGAGTGCGGATTGTGTGATGGTGCTCGACAACACAGCTCTGAACAGGATTGCGAGTGACCGCCTGCACATAAAGAATCCTTCCTTCGCGCAGATCAACACACTAGTTTCTACTATCATGAGCGCTAGTACCGCTACGCTAAGGTTTGTTAGATTTTTTTTTATTAAAAAACTAATTTAGGTACACTTTTCAGCAGGCTGAAAAAGGATTTTTTTTTACTGCTATATATAGGCCTCCTCCATACATTTGCAGGAAGGAATATTTAGAGACTTAAACAATGGCACCGGTCTATCAGGGCATGCTACGCTTTGGTTAGACATGGATTAGAATATTTCCATATCTAAGACTCAAAGACAAAAGCTGAAAATATTTTTATCTGTCGTATCTCAGATGTAGAAATAGGTCCTAAAACTTGATAAAACAATAATTATTGTTCACAGGTATCCCTCATACATGAACAATGATCTCATAAGTCTCGTGGCGCCGCTGATACCCACCCCCCGATTGCACTTCTTAATGACGGGGTACACTCCGCTGACAGCCGACCACGAACTAAATACTGTCAGCCAGGTAAGACAATCTTATTAGTTCATTCTCTTTTTAAGATTACGCTCATTATTGCACTTTGCATACGTCGTGTTTTCCCAAATTAATTAGTATGGATTATAAGCACTCTATGTCTCTCTGCTTAGCCTTGCCCCTCCATTCTCTTATCCCTGCTCGCATATATTTTCCTATTTTTCACGAACAAGTCGAATACGCAAATTAAAACGCGAATACCAAATATGGATGTGAAGTCCCACCATAATGTTTATCAAAGGTTACGCTTAACACAGATTCGGACTTATTGATAGTGACACTAAAATGCATGGTATCTCACCTTACATCATGTAAGACGCGTTCGAGTCGAATGAACAGTAAAGGTGAACGTAGATTTGGGCCGCACCGCACGCGCCGCAGTCGCCGCATTCGAATTCTTTATATGAAGTTCTATGCAACCTCGCAACCCCGCGCCGCAGTCACCGCAGTACCTAAAGCGACCGAACTGAGGCCGCAGCTGATGACGTCACCACCGCCGGCCCGCCCGCATCGGTCGCTGCGGCGAGTGCGGTGCTTCGCATTCAACGATCGGCCATAGCGGTTCAGTTAAAACCGAATGAAAGAAATCCAGTGCGATGCGTGCGGCGACGGGTATGACTGCGACGACTGCGGACAGGTGTGCGAGGTCAATAACAAAAGCGATTACAGCGGCGACTGCGGCGCGTGCGGTGCGGCCAAGTCAGCATTCACCTTACGAAGCTATTACGCGCACGCATGAATGAACACTCCAGTAATTTTGATATTTGTCGCGTCAACGTATCCTTAAGATATTCGACCTTATTCCGTTGCTGTTAAGGACACGTTTACGCGACTAACGTCAATTTCGTTCGTGATTATCTCACAGTCTAGCCTACCACCGCGCCTCTAATTATTATTGACTGAACTTTTCGATAGACCTTTTGGTGAAATCTTATGATGAAAAAACTACTGTATCCATTCAAAATAAAGTTATTCCGACTCGTAAATTAGATTCATATTTTTTTTTGCTTTGCAGAATATATTAGTTTCTTAATTTTATTTTAAAAACCTTTTATTCAGTAGTTACTGATTATTTTAAATATCCAGGCACCGAAAATCCGAAAAACGACCGTACTCGATGTAATGCAAAGACTGCTGCAACCAAAGAACATGATGGTGTCGCTCAGCCCAGACCGGACGAACCAGCACTGCTACATAAGCATTCTGAACATTATACAGGTAAAAACAAACCCTTCTTCTTCTTAAATTTAGGAGCTCAGCTCTTAACGGTTTGATGCAGTTTCCTCCAATTGAGTCATCGACTTCCTTAAACGACATGACAGCGACCTTCTATCTCTCTCTGCATATACGAAGCCTGCATATTTGAATAAATAAATATTAGTGGACATTCCGCACAGCACTAACTAGCCCCAAACTAAGCAAATCTGTACAAGTTTTGCTAAGTTTTTATAAAAACCAAACAGCTGATAGGATCTAAAATGCATTTTTTTTAATATTACAACAGAGAACAAACATCAACTTTATCACATACTAGCGCCCCACCCCGGCTTCGCACGGTTATTGTGTGTTTCTCTACTATATTATGCTTGTATTATGCATATAAACCATCCTCTTGAATCACTCTTTCTATAAAAAAAACCGCATCAAAATCCGTTGCGTAGTTTTAAAGATTTAAGCATACATAGGGATATAGGGACAGAGAAAGCGACTTTGTTTTATACTATGTAGTGATAGTGATAGTGAAATGTAAATCACACAAGGCATATTCACATATTCAACAGAAAAACGCTTGCATGGGTTCATTATTGGTCATTTATTCTACAAAAAGTTACGTTCAGTGAGCAGCAAAATATTCCATACACTTTTTTTCTTAATTTATCAACGAACTAGCGGCCTGTCCCAGCTTCGCATGGGTGGACATAAATTTTTTCAACGTTTTAGGATAAACTTAGACCGTGGTGGGTTCGAGTCACTTCTAACTCGCGCCTTGCCCGGGCCCGCGCTGGGTGAGAACGCGCCCCGTGACCTTATATTTTTTAAATCTTTTGAATGGAATGTCCGATTTGAAAAATTCAAGAAGTAATGTATAGGTATTGAACCAGTCTTGAATATGAAAAGATTTAATTGGATAAGGATTAATACTAAGGTACAAATAAAGACCCTTTTCTAGCGGCGGCATTTCAATAAATTTTTTATAATAAAAGAACACTTATTGTGACATAACTATAATAGTTAGACATATGCTGTCGCGACATTTTTTGTAAATGATGACGTGTTCTACAAAATCGTAGTACATTATTTTGTTCGATCATCAATAGTTTTCGAAGCGCACGCGATGTAAGGTTTTCTTTTTCCACCTTGGGTTACATTATTAGAGTTTTAGTAAGGATCCCTGATTTTTTTGAAAATATAATATAGCCTATGTTACTCAGGGAAAATGTAGCATTCTAATGGTGAAAGAATTTTTGAAATCGGACCAGTAGTTTTTGAGCCTATTCGTTACATACAAAACAACAAAACAACAAAAATACAAATCTTTTCTCTTTATAATATTAGTGTAGATTTGTAACTTTTACCATGTACTTTTGTTGTTGACCGTACCTAGGCAGGTTTCATCGCGTGATGAACATAAAATTGGGAGATGACCGTAGCTGATACTTTGAGATTACAGTGAACACATTTTATAACGTCGTAGCACGCTATCATAACGGGCAGGCTAACAAACTTTTATTACTTCTAGTAGGTTAAAAAATAAAATAATAATAATTTTGTTGTTAGTAGTTGTTTTCTGTCTAGTATCTCTTGGAAAAAATGCTTCTCTATGTATTCACGGATACACATCAAACTTTACACTGCTCGCTTTTCACAGCCTATGACAGCCTTCACAGCTCAGTTGGTAGTACTCAATACTCAATACGTTTATTGCTTACACATGGTTTAGTTTTGGTACATACATTGTTGTTAGTTGTTAGTTAGTATCACATGGACCCTGCATAGGGTATGGCAACATGGAGGCAGGCCGAGGTTTTAAATTATAATACGTATAGTCGGTATACAGGTATAGTTACAGTCAAAAAGTAGGTGTTATCTGTTATACAAGGCACGAAAAAGAAGAACTAGGTATTCTAAATAAACAAGGTATTAGGAATGTATGTCAAAGTTAATGAAATATTTAATTAAAAATAGTCAATATTTAGGTCAAAGTGTGTATATAGCCGAATGTTAAATAAAAATAAATGTCAAAGTTAAATCTAGGTAATTTCAGTGTCAAGTTTAAATTATAATTATTTATTGAATTATTGAAAATATTCATTTATGTCATAGTATGTTTTATTAATTAGAAATGATTTTAATGTTTTTGTAAATAGACTATTTTTTTCTATATTTTTTATTTCGATTGGAAGGTTATTATAAATTTTTATTGACATTACGTATGGGCCGTCGCTGTGTATTTTAAGTTGAGAACGCGGATATACTAACTTATTTCTCCCTGGCCTCAATACGTATCTACGAGGCAGGTCGACTAGATTTTTATATAAATGGGGATATTTTCTTACAAATTTGCACAATTCTAGAATGTATAAACTAGGTAACGTTAGGATCTTTAGGTTTTTAAAGTGTGGTTTGCAGGTTTCTCTTCGCCCTATATTTACGAGGATACGGATACATTATAGTAACATAGTAACTCTGCCTTCTGCGCCGTAGGCCGTGGGTTCGATCCCCACCGAGAACAAACATTTGTGTGATGTATGTACATATTTACAAAAAAAAGGTATACATGTATGTATTATATCTGGGACAAGCTTTGGATTAGTTTGAGGCTAGGTAGTGCTGTGTGGAAAGTCCACAGATATTTATTTATTATTTGTATATTTTATGTCTTTGTCTTATGACTCATTTATCATTGACTTGGTGTTTGATTTGTATCTGTGGGTATTCATTTTTGCTCAGTAGGTATTAACTAAACTTTGTCAAAAATGTTTTTAGGGCGAAGTGGACCCATCACAAGTACACAAGTCACTGCAGAGGATTCGCGAACGGAAACTTGCCTCGTTCATACCCTGGGGACCAGCTTCTATACAGGTACATTATTACTGATACTGCAATCTCGCCTCAAAAGGCATTTGCCCGACCGGCGTTTTGTTAAGTACGATAAGAATAAGAATCATTTATCTGTACTGGTGAGTTAAAACAATTATCTGAGTAGTAGTAGAGGTCTTTGTGAAGGGCTCGTCCGGGGAAGTACTTCCTCCACTGCCGTCTAGCAGCTTTGCTGTGTTTCGGTTTGAGAGTGTGTTTGCCATTGAAATAACAGGCAAATGAGGCTTAAAATCTTTATGCCTCAAGTTGATGGACCCAGGGCAAGGCATCGTAGGGCGCGTACCTATCAGGCAATGCTTTGTTATAGTTGATAGTTACCACTTAACATCAGGTGGATGGACCAATATTAAAAATAAATAATAAATAGAATAATGAATAAATAATTACTATACGTAATAATTTTGTCTTTGCTTGTCTAAACTATAAATTTTGTATTTTCCAGGTAGCTTTATCGCGCCGATCGCCGTACGTGCAAGCCACGCATAAGGTTTCGGGATTGCTGCTCGCGAACCACACTAATATCTGCTCGGTAAGTTGATTACATCTATAACTAGCAGCTTGCCGTCATCATCATCCACAACCCAACTTCATCCACTGCTTCCTGCACCTAGCTTCAAGAAGTTTCAAAGTGATCCTTGTGATTTTATTGAATTAATACCTTTTGACTTTGACTTTGCTGGGTATAGGCCTCCCTAAGTTTGCGCCATCTACAACAATCCAGTGCCAGTCTTAACCATTTCCGCCAATTCAGAAATTACAATAGTACAGAAAGTACAACAACAATTATTGTTCTCAACCTATAGCGCAGAAGACAGGGCTACTACCAACTGAGCTGTGAAACCAGTCAAATGATCAATCGGAAGACTAGTCTCTGTCTACCTCTTGGGAAATTTGTGTGATTTTATGTTGTTACTTACCTGAAAAATTATACGTCTCTCTCACTCTATCTTAGTCAACTCTCAATTGTTTGGTTTGAAATGGGGCACTAAACATAGCTTTCGTGTATTTATTAAGACTACTGTGTGTATGACAGCCTTCACAGCTCAGTTGGTAGTAGCTCTGCCTTCTGCGCCGTAGGCCGTGGGTTCGATCCCCACCGTGAACAAACATTTGTGTGGTGAACATAGATGTTTGTTCTCTGTCTGGGTGTTATTATATATTATTAGTATGTATTTACAAAAAAAAAAGTAAATAAGTAGTATATCAGCTATCCTGTTCCCATATCACAAGCTTTGGCTTAGTTTGGGGCGAGATAGTGCTGTGTGGAATGTCCACCAATATTTATTTATTATTTATTATGGCTTGACTACTACTGAGTCGGAACTCGAAGAGTATTGGCGCTGAGTTAGCTGGAGGAACATGCACAGGGCCAGGAATATACTGATGCAGGAAAATTTCCTAGTCTCATGGGAGAATGATTAGTTTATAACATAAGTTTCATGAAATAACCATTGTTTCTTTCCAGCTGTTCGATAGATGCGTGCAGCAATTCGACAAGCTGCGCAAGCGCGAGGCGTTTCTGGAAGTGTTCCGGAAAGAGCCCATGTTCAAAGAGTCCCTCGAGGAATTCGATGAGTCGCGCACAGTCGTCGAAGAGCTGGTCAGCGAATATCAGGCGGCCGCGACGCCCGATTATGTGCACTGGAATCCAGGTGGGCACCAAATTAAATAGACACATCTTTCTTATCCTACGTTAAATGTGGATCTATCACGCGGTTACGGCTGAAACTAGGAATAGATAAAGATACCACGTGTGTGCGATAACCCGCGTGTGTCCGAGTCAGACGAGAGTAGCACTCTCATTCAACATCTGGGTGGTAACTACTGTGTTAATGATTCATTGTTTTCCATCACCATTTGAGAGTTTAGTATTGCACACTAATTATCAGTGCAATGTCTGTACTGTACCTACTATTGTGTGTTTTTTTTATTTTTCTCTGATTTAATAGATTGTATTTATGCATTAGGTATTATTAGTTTGAGGCGTAGCGTGTGATGTCTTTGTAGCGTGTTACGTATATACGTACCTAGCTACATTCATACTTATTGTTTACACTCGACCCTTGTAAAGTTCGGCGACTGAAAAATGTTATTCAGTCTGTCGCTAGCGTCAGCCACAAGAGTTTGTGGTTCCTTAATTATAATCTTGCACTATGTAACTTTTCCGTTTCGTGTTAATTAAAAACTCACCTCTAAAATAAAATAAATCATATTATTAAGGGAATAAACCGCTAAATTGGTGACCCACCGACGTGATCCATTTTTACGGGTTTTAAATTCACGTATTATGTGATAACCAGTAAAAGTGGATAAACGAAACGCGATAGTGTAAGTGACTATTTTTATTAACTAAATTAAATTCAGTGGTTTGTGCTATAAAGTAGTTTCACAATGACTACCACCCCTGCTCACACCAAGCTCGACACGCAGCTTGGACCGGAGGATGCGGAGATGCGGCTCCTACGGCGCAGACGGACCAGGCGCAGCCATCTAGTGACAGACTCATCACCGCTGTCACCATAACGACAGACTCATCACCGCTGTCACCATAACGACAGACTCATCACCGCCGACGCCATCAGTATAAAGTACGGCCACAACTATTTTTTACTATTATACATATTATGCTGCAAATGAATCGCCAATACCTACACATGGAGTGAACACAGTAACTCTAGGTCATGGCCTACGGCGCCCAATGCGCTGGACCTTCATTCTGGTAGATACATTATATACCTACATTATATGCTGCAAATGGAACGCCAATATATACATATGGAGTGAATACCAGTAACTCCAGATGGCCTAAAGCGCCCAATGCGCTGGACTTTCATTATGGCAGATGTACTTACCTACAACGGTCAATTATCGGAGCAGATTTCCTAGCCAAAAACCAACTAGATATTAGTTGATATAAACGGCAGTAAACTAAAAGATAAGTTGACCGACCTTAACAGAAATACGCAAGTGATTTTAGAAGACGATTTTCCTACTATAAAAGTATAACAGATAAAGTATATATAATAATAGATAAAGTATAACAATACCACAGATAAATATCACACACTACTATTACGGTATCCCGATATTACTAAACCAGAATCCTTCAAAACTATTCCAAAACACAACGTGCAACACTATATTTGCACAAAGGGAACACCCGTATATGAGAAAGCGCGCCCCTTAAATCCGGCTAAATACAAAGCGGCAAAAGAGGAATTTGAGCGTATGATGGAGTTGGGTATATGTAGACCATCTACTAGCCCGTGGGCAAATGCGTTACACGTCGTCAATAAAAAAAACGGAGAATTACGTCCGTGCGGCGATTATCGTCGTTTAAACGCGATAACGGAACCTGATCGGTACCCAATACCAAGATTAATGGATTTTACATACATTTTAAGGGATAAAACAATTATGTCTAAAATTGACATTCGACGCGCATACCATCATATACCCATCGCACCGGAAGACATCCCTAAATCAGCCGTGATTACCCCTTTCGGATTGTACGAATTTACCCAAATGAATTTTGGCTTAAGAAATGCAGCGCAAAGCTTTCAAAGGTTCATTAACGGTCATTAAATGTCATGAAGGACACAAAAAACACATTTTGCTATTTAGACGACATATTAGTCGCTTCCGAAGACGAGGAAACACATCTAAAGGACCTCGAAGAAATATTCACACGGTTAAATCGATTCGGCATCACTATAAACAGCGGGAAATGCGAGTTTGGTAAACAGGAACTACTATTCCTTGGTTATCATGTCAGTGGTAGCGGCATCAAGCCTAACCCAGAGAAGGTCAATGCCATATCAGAATATTCGCAACCCGACACCATACAGGAACTACGACGTTTTCTTGGACTAATAAACTTTTACAGGAGCAGTATTCCTAAAGCAGCCGAAGTACAGTCGGTGTTAGAAAAATACTTACACAACTCCAAGAAGAACGACAAAACTAAAATCGTGTGGACACCGGAAGCTATAAACGCATTTAAAAAATGCAAACAATTAATTAGCGAAGCGGTACTACTAGCCCATCCAGATTCATCAGCGAGATTAGTACTTATGACTGATGCTTCAGACAGCTGCGTAGGAGCCGCACTACACCAATCAATTAACGGCGAAATACAACCACTTGGTTTTTATTCAAAAAAATTCACTACAGCTCAAATGAAATACAGTACCTACGATAGAGAACTTTTGGCTATCTTCATGGGTATAAAACATTTTCGTTATATCATAGAAGGACGAAATGTGACAGTAGTGACAGATCATAAGCCTCTTACTTTCGCCCTAACAAAAAAAGAGTCGAAATCCGATTCGCCAAGACGTTTACGTCAACTGGATTTTATCGCGCAGTTCTGTAACGAAATACAGTACATAAAAGGAGAGATGAACTCAGCTGCCGATTTTCTATCAAGAATAGAGGAAATCCACTTACCTGATATCTTCGACTACGAGCTATTATATAAAAGCCAAATCGAAGATACAGAACTAAAAGAACTACAAAACAAAAATAATTTACAATTCAAGTCATTTATCATGCCTTACTCAGAACGCGAATTAATGTTCGAAACATCAACAACACAAGCTCGTTTGTATCTACCTACGGCATTCCGAGAACAAGCTCTATCGTGTACACATGGACTAAGCCACGCAGGAGTAACTGCAACACGACGCCTTATTGCTCAACGTTACTTTTGGCCCGGCATGAACAATGACGTCGCTAAGTTCGTGAGAAAATGCATAAAGTGTCAAAAATGCAAGGTCCAAAGGCATACAATAACACCATTAGGAGAGTTTGAAAACTCAAATCGGTTTACCCACGTACATATTGACATTATCGGACCACTGATACCATCGGAGGATTTCACATATTGCCTCACTATTATAGATCGTTTTACGAAATGGCCTGAAGTCATACCTATCAAGGATATCACAGCCGAAACAGTAGCAAATAAATTCGTAGAACATTGGATTTCAAGATTTGGTTGTCCAGTAAAAATAACAACCGATCAAGGTAGACAATTTGAGTCACAACTTTTTACACAATTAACAAAAAGACTCGGTATAGAAAAAACCCACACCACAGCATACAACCCTAAAGCAAACGGACAGGTAGAGCGAATGCATCGCACACTTAAAGCATCCATTATGACACGCTGCAATAACTCAAATCAATGGGTAAGAGAGCTACCTATGGTACTTCTAGGTCTAAGATCAACTTTAAAAGAGGACATAGGATTTAGCCCAGCGCAAATGACATTTGGAATGCCTATCCGTCTACCAGGTGATTTTTTTGTAACAACCGAAGCACAAATTAATGATGCAGAGTATACCCGTAATTTAATGGAGACATTAGCCACAATGCAAACAAGTACAAGAAAACAGCCTGATCATAGGAAATTTTTTATTCACAAGGACCTAACAACTGCAGATTACGTCTTTATAAGAAGAGAAGTGAAGAAATCATTAACTCCACCATACGAGGGGCCATATAAGGTTATAAATCGGAACCCTAAATTTTATACAGTCCAGGTAGGTTCTCGAAACGTCGCTATTTCGCTTGATAGGCTTAAACCAGCTTACGCTATAAACTACACACCTAGCAATGCGACACCCGAAACAATAGTTTCTCAGAGTCCAACAACGTTTGAAACAACAGCACCATTAAGTGCGCCACTTCTAACACTTCAGCAATCGAAGTTAATCGATCCGCCGAAATCTGATGTGGGAACAACAACACCAGTCATAACGAGATCCGGTCGCACGGTTAAGAAGACTGTACGGTTTGATATTTGACTCTTAAGTGTGTCAAGTATATACTTACCGATAGCGAACAACGAACGCAGTCATCAGCACAGCAGTCATCACTCACTCAGACCAAAGGGACTATGGTACTTACCTATTTACAGCAAATCAACACTTCAGCACCATGAGAACAAACGTATTCAAGTGTAAAGAGTGAATAAAATTATTATAAGTGCAGTGCGCGTTAATCGTGTCGTATCGTATAAAGATCTTTGTTCTAAAAATAGACTCACGCATTCCGGAATTTCAGTCACAGCGTACGTCATTACTACCATGAACTTTAAACCACTTCAGTTCTATTTTTTATTCGGCACTGCCACAAAGACGGGAGTTTCAGTAGTTATAGCAGGTGGCAGTTACCCTTAATTATTATATAATAACTATCATAAAACACTCTTCTAGAGTTATTTTAAAGTCGAGCCTGGCTATACAGGTGTACGCAAAAATTTTATGTATAACTTAATTAAGTATTTAGTTATTAACAAATTTAAAGTTTTGTTTTATATACTTTCTTATGTACCTACCTATATATTTAAAAACATTAAAAAAAATCTTATATTGAACTTTGTGTTATAGGTACTAAGTTGTTAGATTAGGAATTACATATACCTTCCTACTTATATTTTTCAATACTTTACCTACTTTAGTTTTATAGTGTAATTTACTAATGAATTTTAATGTCATTTACTGTCATTTTAATGTCATTTCAATTTACATTTTCAAGTAATTTTATATATTTTTTTTTTATGAGGGATGTAGATGTAGCGTGTTACGTATATACGTACCTAGCTACATTCATACTTATTGTTTACACTCGACCCTTGTAAAGTTCGGCGACTGAAAAATGTTATTCAGTCTGTCGCTAGCATTAGCCGCAAGAGTTTGTGGTTCCTTAATTATAACTTTGCACTATTGTAACTGTATTAATCGTTTCGTGTAAAATAAACGAACATCTTAAAGTTAAATAAATCTTATTAATTAGTAAATATTTCCGCTAAATCTTATAAATTTAATTATGTTTACCTGTATGCCTGTGTTTTTCTGTATGCCTACGCCTCACTAAACTTCAATAATATATTATATTACATTGTAAAAGGATCATACAAAAGAACGGTAGGAACCAAGCCGTAAGTTTGTGGCCTGTTCTTCTAGGCTTTGGTCGCGTGGAACTGGCACCTAGAGTCACCTAGCTTTAAGACGTTTCAAAGTGATCCTAGTGATTTTATTGAATAAATACCTTTTGACTTGACTTTGACTTTGAGTGTGGTTGCCGGTGGAATAACAGCCACATGAGGCTTAAAATCTGCATTGTAGGGCCTGTACCTATCGCGCGTGACTTACGCAGCAATGCTTTGTTATACGATGGTTACCATTCAAGATCAGGTGGACCATCTAGTACCATCAAGTTATATAAAAAAAAAAATTGTATGCTCAAAGATTTGTTGTTGTTTCAGAGAGTAGTCAAATATAACCCAAGCACAGGATCTGAATCGGAACTCTTTATACTCGACCCATGACACGGATGGCGTCGGAGATTGGAGAAGCATTCCAAAAAGAGAGGAATAATATCACCGAGCATTGTTCACTCACTGTTGTTATAAGTTTTTGTTTAACCTGTGCCATTTATTGTATTATAATTATTGTAATCTCATTTGTTAACATTGTTTTCTCGAATAATTAGACATAAGGTCACGTTATACAGTCAGAAACGCACGGAGTTAAAATAAAAAATAAAAATTGCTTTTTTACCAAGAATTTATTTTAATTTTACAATCGCTAACACTCCCAACAATCTCTTAATTCATACACATATCACTCTAGTGTCGACTTTAATTGTGGTTTGTACGTCCCTGAACTTTCATATAGATTACAGTAAGTTTTGAAACATTGAATAAGTGTCATACTCTAACATTTATATATCAGTTGCTAATAGAAAATGCCACTGTATTTTGCTCCTAGATAACACTATATTTATTGGAACACTTTCTAAATTAAAAAACTGGGCTTGTTGTGCCATTTATCTTTCAACAACAGTATGATGATGATAAATGAAACAGTGAAATTTTATCAAAAAATGACAATGTCTTAAAAAATTTGAAATGGAAAGCAGATTGATGTTAGTAATATAGTACTCTACTGTGATGATATGGCAGTACAGGGACAAAAGATCTACACCCAAACATAGTAAACTAAATTCAAATCCCAGTATTTATATGCTAAATAGGTACACTTTTTAAAATGATCCATGATTGACATACAAAGCTGTTGGTTAGTGCATGATCAGGACAAGACTATCATCAATTACTACATTACAAAATTTGACTTTTCTTATAAAATAAATCTTCATGATAAAACCAAACAGAATGATTTTGTAAGTTATGTAACAAGTCATCTGCTATTTTGTAAGAATTTGATGTGACAGCTAGTCACAAACATAGTGTACACATTTTCTCAACACACATTAATATCCTAATTTTATACATAACAGTTATTCATATATAAGTTTAAGTTTTGCCAAATTTCAACATAGGCTACGAGAAACATCACAATTTTGTTCAAATCATTACAGGTGCGAAGATGAGACACTTAAAATATAAATTGTTGCCAATCTGTGCCAATTATGAAATCAAAAGCGCTGCAGTGAGATGCACAGGCAAAGAATGAGGTTAATAAATGATAATGGTCTAAAACAACTGAAGATATGGCTAAGATGTTTGGCTTGACTGCTGAAACTTAGGCTGGATGATGGATGTCTTACGAATGGGGACGGTTTCTGGTGTAGGAATGGCATCTCCAGTAGGATGTTTAGCAGGCACAGCTGGTGCTTTGAATTGTGCAGACAGGTTGCTTGGCCTCTGCTTAGCCATTTGATAATCGCCGGAGTCAAAGAACTTTTGCTGCAAATGAACAATGTTGTGAATACATCAAACTTACAACAGAAGAAAACATAATTAAAAAAATTTGAATGAACAACCACTTACTCCTTTAGCTAGTCGCTTCTGTAGAAAAGCTGAATGTCCTCCTGGCCCCCTCCCAAGCATTGCATTTGGAAATTTAGCCTTCAGTTTTGCTTCCTCTAACTTTTCCAGCTCTTTTGGCTGAAATTATACAGCAAGTACATAATGTAGCAGATACAGGGTTTTTATCAAACAATCAAAGCATTTTTACCATTTCATAATACTTACATCCTTTGGAGGGTCATTTTCCAATGGTGAGTCACCCATTATGAATATCTGGAACGAAGTAACGTACAATTTTAAAATAACTTGAGGGTACAATCAAACTACATACAACGTATGCATGGAGACAATGATCTACAAATTTACAAACAGTTGATATGTTTTTGTTTACAGTATTGGAAACTTATACAACACAATGGAATTAGAAGTCACATGAGACGTAAAATGTATAGAAAGGGTTTTCGGTTATTTAAAGTAAACTGAGTTAATTGCAAAACACACATGGTTTGATCAAAGAGACAGATTTCACAGAGGTAATTCAATAACGTTAGGCCAACGAAATGTTGTTTACCTTGATTTATGAACGTCGCAAACACTTTTTATTTAATTGAAACGACCAGTAACCTAGAGCTTTACACGTCTAGAAATATTATAACGGCTGCAGACAGATCCACAATTCGTTTTTGAACAACGTAAAATTATCAACAACTAAAATTCCCGTGATTTTCGAAAGGCAAAAATGGCGTTAGTGTTAAAAAAATGAAAATGTAGCCATGTACAATTTTATAATTCCTCCTAAAATAGAGAGAGTAGGTAGATAAAAAAGTAGCTAAAGAGAGGAGCTCCTTTATCTAGATTAAGATGAATGGTAGCTTTTAGCGATGTTACGACTAGGTTTACCAACCCGGTTCAAACCGGGTTGAGCTTCAAACCGTGCATGCAAGTCGGTTTGAACCTACCTATGTCAAACCGATCAGGGGCCTTATGCTCACTTCGACAGAGATTATCTCACGTTAGAGATGACGTCATATCTCGTTCGATAACTATTTATCCCCATTCTCACTATCTAACTCCCCAATTTTCTCATACAAAGTTCATGCGAGACGCAAGGTCAACGAGTTATTGAACGAGATATGACGTCATCTCTAACGTGAGATAATCTCTGTCGAAGTGAGCATAAGGCCCCAGGGGCCTTATGCTCACTTCGAGCGAGATTATCTCACGGTAGAGATGACGTCATATCTCGTTCGATAACTATTTATTCCCCTTTCTCACTATCTAACTCCCCAATTTTCTCATACAAAGTTTCGCAAGGTCAACGAGTTATTGAACGAGATATGACGTCATCTCCATCGTGAGATAATCTCGCTCGAAGTGAGCATAAGGCCCCTGGACGAGCTGAGTAAGCGAGCGGTTTGTTGATCGCTGTCCCTCTTCAACTCACGCACGGTGCGGCGCGGAACCGCGAGTCGGTACTTCGGGTCGGACCGAACCGAAGCACGAACCAATACAAATTGGTCCGTCGCATTTCTTAATTATTTCGGTTTGTAACGATTATTAAGCGATGTTACGACTAGGTTTACCAACCCGGTTCAAACCGGGTTGAGCTTCAAACCGTGCATGCAAGTCGGTTTGAACCTACATATGTCAAACCGATCAGGGGCCTTATGCTCACTTCGACAGAGATTATCTCACGTTAGAGATGACGTCATATCTCGTTCGATAACTATTTATCCCCATTCTCACTATCTAACTCCCCAATTTTCTCATACAAAGTTCATGCGAGACGCAAGGTCAACGAGTCATATCTCGTTCGATAACTATTTATTCCCCTTTCTCACTATCTAACTCCCCAATTTTCTCATACAAAGTTCATGCGAGACGCAAGGTCAACGAGTTATTGAACGAGATATGACGTCATCTCCATCGTGAGATAATCTCGCTCGAAGTGAGCATAAGGCCCCTGGACGAGCTGAGTAAGCGAGCGGTTTGTTGATCGCTGTCCCTCTTCAACTCACGCACGGTGCGGCGCGGAACCGCGAGTCGGTACTTCGGGTCGGACCGAACCGAAGCACGAACCAATACAAATTGGTCCGTCGCATTTCTTAATTATTTCGGTTTGTAACCCGGTTTCAAACCGGGTTACATAGATTTATGCGGTTCGATTTACAAGTCGGTTTGTATATCTGCGTGGAAAAATTTTAGATCGTTACATCGCTAGTAGCTTTTACAAAACATTTCCGGAAGCTATCGTTCTTTTTCTTCTTCTCTCCGTTTATGGCTCCTGTCTGTCATTCGACAGACAATCTTGCCAGTGTCAAGTGATTTGCATTGAATGAATACTTTTTAGTCAAGTCAGTCCATAGTCAAGTCGGCCGTCATTTGTTTTGAAGAAAATGGTGGCGGTTTTCTTCAAATCATTTGAAACATTTTCAATCAAATCAGGATATCACATAATACACTTTCATTCCAAATGCTTACATTACACTTTGTGCTAAGACCTCAAGTAATGTTGGTTAAAATACCACCGAAATTACACAACACAACTCAAAAAAACACAAGAAAAACAATTAATATGAAAAAGCTATGTTGCTTCCCAAAATGCCAGAAAACGAATCGTAATGGTGTCGATTCTGTTGTTGCATTACACAACAGAATTGACACCAATACCTCTGTTTCTGTTGTGTGTCAACTGTCAACATTTTCATTTTCCTCTGTCAGTTTTTGATATATTTTTTTAGTCTGTTACTCTGTTCTGTCCTTTTGTTTCGGCGCGCTTATATAAACCGATTTTTTTTATCTGTGGTTTGGTTATAATGTTTGCATTCGGCCTTTCGACAAATGTCTTCACATTATATTCTACCATGTAACTTTCTGATTCTTAAATTATAAATGTGAGCATAATTTCATTATTATTCCACTGAATCCAGAAAACATTGATGTATAAATAATGTTTACGCATGCATCGTCAACAAATTATTATAAAATGCTGACATTTTATATTATTATAAAATGCTGACACTTTAGCAAACATTTTTATTAAGGTTGTATAAATCTTCACTACATTAGCTTTGATGCTAGTTTTAGTGACATAGAATTAAACATAGTTAGTATGGGATCGGGTGATGATGATGTAAAAAATCGGTGAAAATAAGATTTTGGCGAATTACAGAATATCAGATAGTTACTATGACACATAGAAACTACACTTGAATCTGTGTCACACTTTTGCGTGACACAGATTAAAGTTTAGTTATTATGGATAATAGTAATTTTCGGTGTAAATAAGATTTAGGCGAATTACAGAATATCAGATAGTTACTATGTCACATAGAAACTACACTTGAATCTCTGTCACACTTTTGCGTGACACAGATTCAAGTTTAGTTAATAAGGATTATAGTAATTATCTGTTACTTGTCATAATAATTAATTATATTTCGATGATGTATTTGTTATTAAGTGTAGCTGTTTGGGATGGGTATTTTTTTATTCAAGAATTTATACATAGTACTGCATTCCAATTAGCTGATAGATGATGGAGCTAAGTGCTGTATAATGTAGATCCTACATTATACAGGTGTTTGACTAGGTGTTCTGTCGGTGTGTGTAAATTAATTAAAATTCAAATTAATTAATTATTTATTCATAAAGTACTATCATATTGAGTTGGTAAAATAATAATGAAAACATCAGTGGTGAAAACAGAATAAATGTTATAATATTAGTAATACTTAATATAAATTTTATTTCAGATAACTTAGATCCTTATTTGTTAGTACATAATAAACTTAATGAACTATGTTAGGTTAGTATTTAGAAAAATGGTGATCCTGTGCTGTCATTACTCGCAAACAGTGCTTGAGGAAGGGGCTATCCTATTAATGAACAATGATGTCCAGGATGTTATTGGAACTTCCACTGACTCTCGTCAGCTGTGATGTAATTTTCTTATGCATGCAGGCAGCGAAACTGTCAGACCTCTTCAGCGGCACTGAATTTGTCATAGAATTTGTGTACAGTAAAGTTCTCGGTCTTGTAAGTTTTTTTAGTTTAATAATGAATTATAGTGGTATTCACATCCACAATGAAGTGTGGTAGTTTGCTGTAGATTTTGAGACAGTAGGAGTTGGTGGTGGCATCTCATGATGTGGCAGTTACTGTTCAGGAAAATGTTCAAGGTTGCAATAGGACTGCTCAGCAAATAATATAATTTTATGACAATGTTTTTAATTTATAGTACCTGCAAAATAATAAATAAAACTTTAGAAAACAGGTACAATTTTATCAGCAACAATAAATTTGTCTTTAAAGAAATTCGAGTAGGTACAGTACAATACTCTATCGAGTAAGTAGGTATTTACCTAAATCTTGGATGGAACAGCAGACTCTGTTTCGAGCTCTCTTGGTAGGTGTACCACCCATCAAAAATGTTACTTGGCAAATTTTGTAACCTATTGTAGGTTTTAGGTAAATATAGGCACCACAAGCTTGTGCTACATGTTACTCTATCTGTATCGATGAGGCTAACGCGGTGCAACCGTTTTTATTCGTCCGACAATCAACATACATGCAATTATTGAATAGGTGTGCAAATCCAAACACATAAACATTAAACAAGTCAACCAACGCCACGCCAGTTGCCAACTAAATTTCCCTAAATATAAATAGCGTAAATTCAGTTTAAAAAAACAGGATACTCGAATTAATTACATATTAATTTAATTTATCCTTAAGCTTTTAATTTAATCTTTGTTTTTCAAATACTTGTATGCTATTGTAGGTAGGTCTTCCTACAACAAGACCCAATGTGTCCGCTGAGTGGGGCCTGGTGACTTGTCATACAGGTTCTTACGAACCTACATCAAGCACCAGTCTTTCACAATGCATAAGCATTAAATTTATCTTGTTGTCGACTAATCACGGTTTTGGCTCAGTATTGTGAAAGAAAATAAATACCTTTTTACTTTTTACTTTACTTTAAGATAGATAACACTTTATTGTACACAAGGATACATCATAAATCTAGGCGTAAAATAATAAAGTACAATGGGCGGCCTTATCGCTGAAAGCGATTTCTTTCTTGTTTTAAGTGTAATCATTCTGTTTGTTTCTCAAACTGAAAGTTATATACTTAGTTGATATATGACTAATAGATTTATTTTGATTCCTTATTCAGTTTCTCATAGGACTTTGTCAGAGACCACGGATTTCCACTTGCTACGGTCCTTACATACCTCTTTTGCTTCATTCAATCTCTAAACATTCTTCATACGTTGTTGGTTTAGGGAAGGTAGGTACTATTGACCTGGTTGTTCCGTAGAACGTCTGCTATCTGGTCGAGATACGTCTTCTGAGGTCTTCCCTCCCAACAGTCCCATTTATAGAATAGAATAGAATCTTTATTTTGTCTGTTAAAAATCGAAATTTACAAGAGCTGTTACAATTTTGATGACAAAAAAGGCCATTTACGCTTGCCTGATGCACCTGTTTCGTTAATCTCCTTTCATCCATCCTTTCCACATGCCCAAACCATCTTAACATAGCTTTCTATACCCTCATCATTAGGTATGTCTTCTTTCACTCCACATTTCTCTCTAATCACACTGTTCCTCTATCACTCAAATTCACATCACACATATTAAGTAACGCTTTCATTTTTAATGCATTACTCTACTCTGATGTTTGCCCAACTTTTACTAGGTACCATACATTATTGTCGGCACGAACACCCCCCTATGTACAGCTATTCGTGCCTTTTACAGTTTCTGGCTGCTCTTAAACGTGTCTTGTACCCCATTCGCTCTATTTCCAGCAGTCACTCTCTTTTCAATATAATGTTCATGCTTTCCATGTTTCGCAAATAAAGTCCCTAAATAGTTCGATACAAAGTAGTAGTTCTTTTTGGTTCTCAAATTATATAAAATAGCTGCAATAACCCAATAATGATTGATTATGTTTATAATGCAGTTTGATTACCTTTATCATAGGCAAACTTGGAGTTGGCAACATTTACATATTATTTTGTTAGCAATCTTCTACTTCTTCTTTATTTTGTAGATGTTCTTGCTAACAATCAATAGCAAGCAGTTTGATAATTGACAATATGAAATGTCAGTTTTGACAGTAGAAATATCAGATATGTCAAAACAAAAACTGAAAAAACAAAAAGTCCGCCATTTGTAAAATCGGTATAAATAAGTCCCGCCCTTTTGTTTCCTTGTTGTTTGTTTGTCAAGAAAGCTATGCGCTGTTTTCGTTTGGTTTGGCGGAAAAGCTAAAAATCCAATAGAAATTATGGAGTTATCCGAAGAAAGCTTTGAAGAAGATATTGATGGCTGCATTCATAGCATACACGTTCGAAATTTCTTTTGCCATGAGAACTTGGAAGTTACTTTGAACAGAAATGTTAACTTCATTGTCGGCCGCAACGGCAGCGGTAAAAGTGCTGTTTTGACGGCATTAGTTGTGGGCTTAGGAGGCAGAGCCTCCGCTACAAATAGAGGAAGCAGCTTAGCTTGTAAGTTATCGTACTTTCTTTGCGCATAATGCTCCGTTCGTCAAACTTTATGAGGTACTACTTACACAGACAGAACACTACGAAAATATGCAATACTGTATGAAGTTTCTGTTAAAAGTACTTTTAAAGTTTAACGCGGTAATATTGTACCTTACTGTACTAATATTACCTGAATTTACATTCTAAACTAATAAAACTCTTGCAGTGATCTCAATGAATTGTTGTTCCAGCATTTATCAAGAAAGGTCAGAATTCAGCTACGATTGAGATTAAGATAAAGAACAACAGTTCAAAAGCATTCAAACCCAATGTATATGGGGACTATATTACCATAGTGAGGACTCTACATTCTTCTGGAAGCTCTAGTTACAAAGTAAAGGCAGCAACAGGTAAATATCAAGAAACAATTCAAATTCAATATTTTGTTCTAATTTTAAACTTTATGGAAGGTAAATTAAATACACTTACAACTTGCCTTACAACTTCAATCCCCAGGCACAGCATAGATTTATTTAATTATGTCACATAATCAATTCCATTTAACTGCTTATGTTTCAGGAGAAGTTATATCGACTAAGTTTGAAGAAGTTAATGGGATTATTCTGGCCCATGACATACAAGTTGACAACCCAATATCAGTTCTTAACCAAGATGATGCAAGAAGTTTTCATGCATCTGACTCAAAGAAAAAATACTCTCTATTCAGAAAGGCAACAAACCTGGACCAGACTGAGACCAACTATGTGCGGGCTCTGGAGAATTGCAATAAAGCTGTAGCTATATGGACTAAAAAGAAAGATGTAAGTTGTTAAATTTTAAATGAAAGTATCCGTTGCCTCACTCATGGGAACTTTGCTGATTGAACAAGCAGATGGCCCTCCTTATGTAAAGAAATAGACACCATCACCTATGACAAAGCATTGCCTCACAGGTCACACACAATAGAAACATGTCCTACAATGCACTGCCCTGCATCCAGCAACTTGAGGCATATTACAGTTTGATTGCATGTTATCATTGTTATCTTCTATTTCAGTCATGTGTAGAATTGGAAAAGGAATACAAAAAATGGAAGACCAGTTACGAGCAGCTGCAATCCCGTGATGAGATTGAAGCTCAGAAACAATCTCTTCAGAATGAGTACTATTGGAGTGAGATAGCTGAGTTTCAGAAGGAAGCTAACACAATACAAGCGCAGCACGACAAACAGAAGGGCAAGATGGAGAAACTGGCCGAGAAACTGAGGATGATGGAGCAGAACTATGGCAGTAATAATGAAGCTATTCAGTAAGTCCAACATTCAAAACTTAAATACTATGGCTATCTCAGTACTATTTGTATCATAGATTATGTTATTGGGTGTAAATATATATACACTGTAACCTATGATTTGACCTCCAAAAAATTTCTCCAAATAATTTCAAGCCACATATAGCAAACATCTACCACGCCGAATCTAATTACCTCTTACTCTATATTATTGTTAAAAAATATAAATAGTGCGAGGTGTTCGCGAATGATTCGCGGCGCCATTTTAGATTCTTTTCTGTATTTGCGCAAAGGTATAGTTTTACAATAACCTTTATGAAATCAAAGACTCCGCAACTACGAAGTTGTTCTACCATCGCAGGGCGCTCAAAGACCAACTCAAAGAGAAAAGCGAACTACGCTCGACATTAGAGCAGGAACTGCGGGCGCTAGAGGCAGAAGTGCGGGAGGTGCAAGGCAGCCAGCGTAGCGTGCATAGCTGCAGCGGCAAGCAACGCGAGCTGATGGCCAGGGAGCAGCGGAAGGTGGCTGATCTGGAGAGGGAGATACAGAACATAGAGTAAGTTGCAAAATAAAAGTGTAAGCGCGATCATTGTTGCGATTACATTAACAATAAAAAAACGCGAAGCTGGGGAAAAGATTGGCTTTCAAAAAGAAACCAGTCTATTCATTTAAATAATTCATCAGTCTATTGTAGCACTAAGAGCAAAGTCTAAACGATCTATTTTCGAGCAAGTCGGTACTGTACCCCAAGTCTGATTTTGTTTTTCATTTTATTTATTTATTTATTTATTTATTAGGATCGCCAAGAGATAATACACAAAACTTAATACTAGACACAAACAAAACAACATCCTGCCCCGTGCTTATCCACCAAAGGCAACCACAGCTAACAAATTTTTGTTTATGGAGACTCGATGAGCGCTTCTATCGGGCGTGCTGAGAACTTACGAGTCTCCATACAAAAACTCAGGACTTGGGGTACCGACGTGGTACCGAGTCTCGCTCTCCGTCGATCATGGACACTGACGTGAACCGATAGGTTTATCCTCTAACAAAAATTTTTTTGGTAGGGGATAAAAAAAGAAGTTTTCATTTAGAAAAAACACAAATGAAGTGTTGGATCGTTGTACAGATCCGGCAGCGCGGCGAGGTCGCGCGGCGCGCTGGAGGCGGGCAGCGCGCGCGCGGCGGCCGCGGCCCGTGCGGCGGAGGCGCGCTACGACACGGCGCAGAACGACGCGGCGCAGGCGCGCAACAACCTCGCGCACGCGCACTCCGCCGCAGAACAACACGCAACTAGGACGCAGCGCCAGCGGGACTCCATCAGTGAGTACTACGCATTTTCTTATTTATTTACAAGCTGGTGCCCGCGACTTCGTCTGCGCAGGATTAGTCACACAATATCTTTATAAATTGTAGCCTATGTGTTATTCTAATGTATAAGCTATATTATTGTAAAGTTTCATTAAAATCCATTCAGTAGTTTTTACGTGAAAGAGTAACAAACATCCATCCATCCATGCTTACAAACTTTCGCGTTTATAATATTAGTATATTAGGATATTTAGCCTGGATCGTCCCACTGCAGGGAAAGGCTTCCGTCCCTTCCTTTCAGGCTTCTCGATCCTCGGCCATAGATCTCCAGTCTTTTGAATGGCCATTGAGATGTCCCGCCATAGCCTTCGTCGAAGTAGACCTACTTCGACGGCCTTGTGGGACCCGATCGGTCGTTATTTTGGCTCAAAGATCACCCGGCAAACGTGCAACGAGCCATGCCCGATCCAACTTCGGTCGCTTTAGGGATGACAACTACAAATTTTGTTTTGGAGCGCAGTATTGTGTTTTTGATGCGGTCCGTAAGTTTAAATACATATTCTTGACTTCACTTAATAGAACACCCTGTAGAAACGAGTTTGTGCACCTCGCGTCGACAATGCGTACGGCGATTTTATTTTTATTTTCCATGTTCCATTGAAAAATATGTTAACGCTAGAACCCTCCCGCAGCTACAATATAAAGCGCAGATAAAAAGTAGCCTGCATGTTATTCAAGGCTATAAACTATCAATCTTCCATGTTTATACAACCATTACGGGAACATACACTCACAAATTTAAAAACAAGTAGATGGCCCACCGGACGTTGATCGGTAAACATCACCAAGTTAAGTCTTATGTGCCTGGTTTGACTCACACTCTTCGAACCGAAACACAGCAACGCTGCTTGGCGGCACAAAAAAGCATGGTGGTAGTACTTCCCTGGACGAGCCCTTCTCAAAGAGCTCTGCTAGTCTTTAATATTAGTAGGATTCACATTAATAATGTAAGTGTGTTAACAGAGCAACTGAAGCAGCAGCTGCGCGAGCTGGAGTCGCGCGGACACGACTCGCTGGCAGTGTACGGCACCAACATGGTGGAGCTGTGCCAGCGCCTGAAGCGCGCCGTGGCGCAGGGGGAGTTCTCGGCGCCGCCCAGGGGACCCGTCGGTATGTACTACGTCGGTATTTGCAAGTTTTTATTGTATATTTATTTGAAGAGTTTTGACTGTCTTCACAGCTCAGTTGGTAGTAGCTCTGCCTTCTGCGCCGTAGGCCGTGGGTTCGACCTCCACCGAGAACATACATTTGTGTGATGGACATAGATGTTTGTTCTCTGTCTGGGTGTTATATTATATTATAAGTATGTATTTACAAAAAAAAGTTTTAAGTATATATGTATTATATCAGCTATCTGGTTTCCATATTACAAGCTTTGGCTTAGTTTGGGGCTAGATAGTGCTGTGTGGAAAGTCCACCAATATTTATTTATTTAGTTCCGTTGAACAGATGGCTCCATCATCAAAACAGCTCGTTATCTGTTATTATCTACTGTAAAATTTGTGTGCAAGACAATGAACATTTTGTATTCGTATTTATAAATGACCCTATTCAACGTGTAACATAATATCCCTATAACCCCGAAAGCAGGGTATTTTACAGGTCATGGCGAACATCTATTGATATAAGACTTTTGAAGTTTCGAAGTTTTTCATTCATGAAATGCCTCTTAAACTTTCCGCCAAAATGAAACTAACACAACATGAAGCAGCCCTATTTACAGCTGTTTATTGACCTTTAATTGTGAACTGTAGATAAAATAGGTAACAGAGCTGCCACCAATAAGTAAACGCAAATAGCGTATGTACCAAGGTCTCGTACACATTATGAGGGTTGTTGCAAATTTCTGAGACAATATTAATTTAACTTTTGTATTTTGTCTAAGTATTCCAGTGCTTGGTCTGATCACTTGGTCTTTGGTCTTATACCCCTATAAGACCAAAGACCAAGTTGGTGTTGTATACCTTGTATGTGACCTTGTAAAATATGTAGTCAAAAATATAAAAAAATGAATAGGCTGGCGGAGGCCTTTGCCCTCAAATGGGCTTCTTCCCAATACATAATACATAATTCAAAGTGATCCTTGTATTTCAATTGAATAAATACCATATGTCATATGAATACAATATGGTATTGTCAGGTTCATACCTGAAGGTGAAGGAAAAGCGCTGGGGCGGCGCTCTGGAGCACATAATCGGCGGCAACATGCAGGCCTTCTGCGTCAACACGCCCGAGGACTCCCGGAAACTGTTCGAGATCATGGGACAGGTCAGTACCCCAAGTCTGAGTTTTGTTTTCGTAACGTCAGGCCTTCTTTGTACGGAGATTCGATACCCACTGAGAACTGAGAACCCACGAGTCTCCATACAAAAAAGGCCACATCATCTTCCTGCCCTTATCCCACTTTATGTGTTCATCTTCATCCGTCATCTCAGTAGTCACTCCTTTCTTACCCATGTCATCATTCACACAGTCCATCTTTTCTTTGGCCTACCTCTACTCCTTAATCCATCTACATTCATACTTAGCATTCTTCTCGTTACAAGACATTCTTCCCTTCGCATAACATGCCCATACCACGCTAATATATTACTCCTCATTTTCTAAGTCCATTGGGCCACTTACAAACTGCCTCTAATAAACTCATTTCTTGTCACTCCACACATCCATCTCATCTCCGCCTCATGTACTCTAGTTAATATGCACGTAAGCCACCAACCTCAATTTCATCCCAATGAAGGTTATACCTTACTGTTGTACACAAAAACAAATTTATATGTTTATAACTAACACTATGACATTATATCATTTGTTGACATTTATAACTAACACTATATGTATTTATTGAACACGCAGAGCATAATTACAAAACCGGAACAGACTATCTTACAGTTAGCGTCCAACAAACCTTCAATGCTATAGAAGATAAACTATAGTTGTGGTTGCACCATGTAAAAACAAATCTTTCCTTCAAAGGTCTACAACAGGGCGCCCAAGCCGAGTGTAACTTGTAGCAAGTTTTTGACGAAAACCCACGACGTGAGACGCAACAAAGTGCGCGCCAGTGGGTTCCTCTCAGCACTGGACTCAATAGACGTGGCCGACCCCGTGGTCGCCAACTTTCTCATTGACCAGGTCAGCTTGGAGGCTATACTGCTGGTGCCTGACCATGGTAAGTCATAGACTATCTTCATAAGTCCATTATTCCGTGGACTCTGAGGTCGTGGAGTATCTGAGTTGGGAGACCCAAATTACCATTTGGGTGTGGCATCTCTGAGGGAGCCAACTGCTCTTCTTTCGACCTTGAGTTGGCCCATGGATGTAATCTTCCGTGTGCGCCTGTGAGAATACGTCACGATGTATTCTATGCCGTGACATTGCGGAATAATAATAATAAATATCTTGCCAAACATAATCGGTGTTAAATAAACAGTTTAGGAAACAATGCTTTTATAGTATAAGTATGATTGAACGGCGAGACCCAAACGTTTATATCCAAAGGTTTATACATGGCGTCCCAAGACTATGCGACATGCAGGGAAAGTACCCTTAAATATTGATGATAGGATATTTTGATAGGTGAGCACTAGTGGTCTAGTGGTAGCGGCCCCGCCTTCTAATCCTAAGGTCGTGGTTTCGAAACCGGTCGTGCACCAATGAGTTTTTCTGTTCAAAAATTTATGTGCACAACGCCAGTACTCTCAAACGGTGACGGAAAACATCGTAAGGAAACCGGCATGTAGTAGAACCTTAAAAGTTCTATAACATGTGTCAAGTGCTCGAAAGGAGCCTCTTGAGGCGCACTTGAAATCCTTTCACCACACTGTTTCGAAAGAAACTAGTGATACGACAAGAGAGATAGAGTTTTGAAGAGTGTAGTTTGCCGGTGAAATTACGCCACATGAGCAAGTTGTATAAAAAATATTAATATTATATTTTTATAAAATTAACTCGTTGCTTTCTTTTCATTATAATATATGTTCCATGTTCAGAGGATGCAATACGTTTGTCTGACAACGAAGAGAACGTGCCAGAGAACTGCAGCAAGATAGTGACCCTGGACTCGTCCGAGTACTACCCGGCGCCCAACTACCGCAGCTATGGCGGCAGCAACCGCCCCAGCCAACGGCTGCAAGTCAGCGCGGCCGAACGGAAGAAGTAACATTCTTTATAATATGCATTTTATTTTTAATACAGCTTGTTTATCGAACAATAATAACAAAGCATTGCCTCGTAAGTCACGCACGATAGGAACGTGCCCTGCATCCATCAACTGAGGCATGCATATAAGCCTCATGTGCCCGTAATTTCACCGACAATCACACTCTTCTTCAAACCGAAACACAGCAACGCTGCGCTGCGCTGCAAAAATGAGATTTTGATCAGGATCCAATTGCGTATGTGGTTAGCGCTGCCCCATGTAATATTAGGACGTTCCTCTGAGTGCTCCCTTTAGACACTTCCTTGAAGAATCATAAGAGATATGAGGGGAAATTTACCGTACCTGGGGATCAAAGTCGTGAAGCTGTTTCAGTTTCATGTTATTATCATCGTCGCCTGAAGAAGTCCACCGTTGAACATAGGTTTCCCCTATATTATTCCAGGAAATCCGATGCCCTCTCCATACACCGACCGGCCGGCCCAGTCCCATTTCAGCTATGCTGCTTTTTCTCTTACGTCGGCGATGTATTAAAATGTTTATACCATTCCCCCTTTTAAAATATTATTAAAAGCACTTTTAATCACTGTGCTGGTGTTTGAATTTAGAACACACCAATACATTCGTCCTCCATCTCAATGCTATACAACCTCCTTGCGCAAAAAAGTCTCGATACAAATTCCTCGTGCAAAGAATACTCGACATACAAACTTGGCTAATAACGCCTCGAGATTTGATCGGTCGACATTAGAATAAAAATTGTTTCGTGTTCTACTTTAGTTAATTTCCTTTTTTTTTCATTCAATATCTATTGCATTTTAAATCTTTCTTTTTTTCGTAGTCATGGCATAAAGCATATGCAACTCTTGAATAAAAGAAATTTATAGCGAGGGCCATGAATCACTCGCGTCGCTCAGGATTCATCTATGGCCCTCGATTTAAATCCGCCCTTTGTACACTAATTGCATAATATACAATTTTGTGTTCAGGCAAGTGCAAAGTGAGATATCGGAGGGCTCGGCGGCGCTGGCGGCGCTGGAGGCGCGCGAGCAGCAGCTGAGCTCGGCGGCGGGCGCGGCGCGCGAGGCGGAGCGCGCGGCGGCGCGCGCGCTGCAGGCGCTGGCGGCGCTGCGCCACGACGCGGCCGAGGCGGCCCGCCGCGCCGCCGCGGCGCTCGACCACCAGAACACGCCGCATCATGCCGTGCTGGTACGCACCTTTATTTTATTATAGTCGCGTTAAACTCTCGCTGCTATCTAGGTCATAAATAGAGATCGGACATTCGGATGCATATTTACCTAAAGTTGAGATGTTGGCTATTATGGAAAGCACTTTTTATCGAAAATTCCCGGGATCACGGGAAATTCAAATTTAAGTGATATGAATGACAACTGCCCTTCGGGGCCCAGAATCACCCCCTTTCGGCTCAGTACACATGTATCGTGGCACCCTGTATACATCCGATTATTTATGCAATCCCGGGATTTTATTTTTAACCTAAAGTTTAAGTATCCTAAGAAGCCACTTCCATAATTAGTTTGCCAAAAATTAAGTTTAGGTAAATATGCATCCGATTATCCGATCACTAGTCATAAATTATCGAAACGAGACGGCAATATTGCTCTCTCTCTCGCACTTAGGTGAACGGCACGATCCTTTTGTTTAAGCGCAGAGATGTGCATTATTAGAGTCGATAAGAACTATCGATACATTACATAAAAAACAAGTACTTCCAATACTTGTGTCTAAAACTTCAGGGGGCTAATACATTACGCATCAATATAAACAACTTTTTCTAAGGAACCAACACTGTGAACGCGAAAAATAAACAGCTGTTTCATACATTTTAGCCAGGTAGGTATTGAACTTTTGTATGAAACAGCTGTTTTTTTTTCGCGTTCACAATGTTGGTTCTGTAGAAAAAGTTATTCATATTGATATAGGGGGGTACTTTTGCCCCCTGAAGTTTTCGGTACCAGTATTTTAACACAGGTATATATTTTTTTATTGTAGATACATACATACATAGACCACTTTTAACAATAGTAAAGCTCTTTGTGAAGGGCTCATACGGGGAAGTACTACCACCATGCCTTTTTCTGCCGCCAAGCAGCATTGCTGTGTTTCGGTTTGAAGAGTTTAGTTACAGCCACGTGAGGCTATGACATGAGGCTGAGGTTTCAAGGGTGCAAAGGATACATATTTCAGGCCTAGTAGAATGCAATCATAGAAACTTAGTACAAAACCCATACATTTTTATGTATAAAAATATATATTACAACATTTTACCTGAAATGTACACTTTAAATCCTATTCAACGTAGGTGTAACTTAATTTCTTAGATTAGTATGTGTATTAACTCTGTTTTTGTATTGTCTGAAGTATCTGTGTCGCCTTGTTCTACCGTGTGTCGTCGTTAATTAAATGCTTTCTGTCTTTGAAATAAAACGCATTTTAAAATATTACTACTGAAAGATTTCACTTCATATTAAAATAACCTCACTTCGTACAAAGCTTTCCGTAACAATTTATTTATTATTATTATTATTAATATAATTATTCCAAACAGGTGGAAGAGCTGAACTTGTCCAAAGAGAAGTTGAGATCGTTGCAAGAGCAAGTGGAATCCGCGTCCAGCAAAGAGCGCGAGTTCCGACGCACGATCGATGACTACGACAACAAGATGAAAGCCGCCAAGAACCAGCTGAAAGAAGTCACAGCCACCTGTAGGAGTCTCAGTGTAAGTGTAGTATATCTTGTGTATCTGGGCAGGTATCGCCAGTAATAAACTAGCTACTGAATAAGACGGACGTTTCATTGCTTACCGACTTATCTGGCGACGAGGATGGGATGTCGAAGTAGTTAGTTAGTGTAGGCATCTATCCATGCTTTTTGATCGAGTTCCAATCATCTATCCTAGTTTGGGTACCTATGTTGTCCAACCAGGAAATATCTAAATTGTTATACATAAACCCAATTTATTAAGATACTGAAATGTTTGTTACTGATTTTAATAAATTTCATTTCATTTCATCTATGCAGTGGCGTAGCTAGGTGGACAAGGGCCCCGGTGCATAGAGAAAAAAAATTGTGAGCAGGCTCAAGGTTTTCTAGCTTCGGGAGCTGGCTGACCCTCTCTTTAAGCTTAGGTGAGAGGGCCCCCTGAGCTCCGGGGCCCTGGTGCATTGCACCATCTGGCCCTATGATAGCTACGCCACTGCATCTCCAGTCAGACCAGTCGAATCAGATCAATATAATGCGATCAGAAGACCAGTGTCGTCTGATTGCATTATATTTTTCAGATTGTCTGCGACAAACAGAAATAAAAATTGTGCAATCGTTTCAAAGCCTTCGTTTGGGATTCGTTTTCTGTCTTATTGGGAAGCAACATAGCTTTTTCATTTCAAAATATTTTCTTTTAGTTAATTTGAGTACTGTTTTGTAATTTTGGTCAGGTGCCATAGGTTGCCATATTCGGCAAGCCACAGATATCTAACAAAGACCACATAAAATAGCACCCTGGATTTGTAATCTGGTTGGTGTCTTAGGTCTATAATGTTATTTCTGGTAATGTTTTTTTGTTCGATTTTTAGTAGTTATTGTTTAGTAGTATCAGTTGGTGGACTGTAAGCAGATAATTGGATGGATAAATGGCGTTTTTGATTCAGGCACAGCAATCCGAATTCCTTTTTTTTACATTAGATTGTCCAGGATGTGACTTATTTTCAACTGCTGAGTGTTGATGGGTTTTTCGAACTCTTGCTAATAGATTAAAGTGGTACAAAGTACTGCATAATTTGTAATTTATGCAATAATCATGTGGTTTACCTTGAAAACAGGAGGAGATAGACCAAGAACAGAACAAGTTCGACCAAGGGGTGACGGAGAGCCGAACGTGGCAACAACGTATACGCGAGGACAGAATCAAACTCACGCAGGTCGAGGCTATTCTAGAAGAGAAGCGGGAAGCGATACAGAGGAAGGAGCAGGAGGCTCTCACGCTCTGTCAAAGGATACAGAACCCGAGGTTAATCTAATTTATTAGTAGAAGAGTAGTAGAGTTCTTTGTGAAGGGCTCGTCCGGGGAAGTACTACCACCACGTCTTTTTCTGCCGCCAAGCAGCAACGCTGTGTTTCGGTTTGAAGGGTCTGGTTGTCGGTGGAATGAAAAGCACATGAGTCTTAACATCTGTATGCCTCAAGTTGATGGACGCAGGGCAGCGCATCGTAGAGCACGTTCTTATCGTGCGTGACTTACGAAGCAATGATTTGGTATAGGTGACGGTTACCACTTAACATCAGGTGGGCCATCTGCTTGTTCCATCAGCTAGTTGTATAAAAAAAAATGGCTCACCCTATGTTTAGTGGTAACTATCGCCTATAACAAAGCATTACCTCGCAAGTTACGCTCAATAGGAACGTCCTCGCATGAATGCAGCGCAGCCCATGCATCCATCAACTTAAGGCATACAGATGTTAAGACTCATGTGTCTGTAATTACACCGGCAACCACACACAAAACTTTTTTTTATAAAATAATATATTAAAAAAAAAATTGAAACAGTTTAAATAAAATAAAAAAAAAAAAAAAAAAAAAAACAGCATTTTCAAATTCCGTCATTTTTACACGTACCCTACTTTTTTGTCAGGGACAAAGCGATAGTGACGAACGAGCTGAAGAAGACGCAGTTGAAGCTAAGCTCCATCCGCAGCGACGGGCTCAGCAAGGCGCAGGTCGCCGAGCGCCTGCTGCGCGTCGAGCGCAAGTACCGCCGCACCAACCTCATGCTCGACACGCTCAAGCTGCTCATTGACGACGTGAGTATACAATCCAGGGGGTTCATCTTCATTGACGACGTGTGTAATCCACGGGGGTTCATCTTCATGGACGGCGTGAGTGTGTAATCCAGGGGGGGTTCATCTTCATTGACACCGTGATTGTGAATCCAGAGGGGGTTTTACAACATAAGGTGAGCCATTTTTTTTTATACAACTAGCTCATGGAACAAGCAGATTGCCCACCTGATTTTAAGTGGTAACCATCACCTATGACAAAGAATTGCCTCGTAAGTAGGGTTGCCAACATTTTTTGATTAAAACATAGTATTTTTTAAAAAAGAGCTATAAAAAATATCGTATTTTAGTAGTAAAAGAAATAAAAAATAGACTATTATATTTTTAACGAATTTTTTTTATAAAAACTATATTTTATGCACTTCTAGCATTCTTTAATTTTTTTTCAATAAAATAGGCATACGATTTATAGCAGTAAATGTTTAAATGAATATAAATCAAAAGCTATTTTTTTATTAAAAATATACTTGCTCTGTTTCTTTCTTCAGGCCATTTCGAATCCATAATAGAAAATTTCCTTTCTGTGAATGCCGAAGTGGCGGGAAAAGATAGCAGAAATGATTTTTTTTTTCTGATTCTTGATGATTTTCTGATCCGGAATCTGTTTTTTTTTGTTTCTACTAGTTTCACGGCCAGTTTCTGAAAGCTCGATCAAAACCAATTGGATGTCAAGTCGCTCGCCATTTCAGCTATTACATCGATTTAGATAGAGATAGCAAGTGACTTGACATGCGATTAGTTTTGATCGGGCTTTCAGAAACCGGCCGTTAGTGTTGCAAAATATAAACTTTGATCTATGTACTGAAATATAGTCTTTTCGCGTACTATATATTTCTTCAACAGTATATAGTACGGAGTCCCGAAATACAGTGCAATACTATACACCACTATTTTGTAATTACCAAAAAAAAAAAACCGTATACTCAGTGTCAGTTACTGATCACGTTTATGTAGTTAAAACTCAAAAAAAATAATTAAAAAGAATATCCCAAGAAAAAGATGATAACTAGTTACCCATTATCCATACGTACCTACTACAGAGTCTTAAACCCGAGTCTCATTCTTATCCATTCATAAATTTTTGTCTCGTTCAAAACGAAACAAAACGCGCCGCTCGCGTAATACTATTATTTCATCTATGGCCGGCAAACTCGTGTCGAACTAAACACATACCCGCGGACAATTTTTATTTTACGGGTGTCACTGACCGCTGCGCTCGCACCTGCATCTAATTTAGAGTACTTAATTTATTGTGGTTTTCACGTTCACGATAGCTTGTCAGTACACTACCAGAGAATACGCATACATGTTACGTACTTACGTATTTTTAGTCTGGGGAAATGTGAGTGATTACCTACGGATGTACCGCGAATGGTACCCAAACAATCGGCAACCAAATTACTCCACGATGTCCAGCATATTATACCAACGCATATTAGACCATGGCTCTGTTTACGTGCCGCAAGGACGAGGAGGGCCTGCATACTCCCGAAACTTCTACGATGACCTCCTAAATGATTTTGAAGAAGATCCTCGGAGGAGCACGCGTGACGCGGCATGTCGCTTTAGCACAAGCCAGTCCTGCGCTTGGAAGATTGTGCGCTCAGTTGAGATACACTACAGGAAGAACCAGGAGCTACTAGCCATCGCCAGGCTGGAGGATATTCCGTTAACAACCTGGCGGGAGCTATGGTTTCAGCAGGACGGCGCGCCACCGCACTATCATCGCGCAGTGCGAGAGTACCTATCTCAAGAGTTTGGCACCCGATGGATTGGTCGCGGTGGCCCAGTTTGCCTGGCCTCCGTGCTCGCCCGATCTGACACCCCCAATCTTTTTGTGGAGCGAAATAAAAAGACTAGTGTATGTGAGTGAGCCTAACAAATGTACGGGCAAAAACAGCGCATTAGACGCTTTTGATAGTGCAAAGACTAAGTAATTTCCCACAAAAACAAGTTGTTAAAACGTGTGTGTGTTTGCATTGACAATGAAGGTGGACATTTTGAACAACTTTTAAAATACTGTAGGTTAGTGACGTGCGTAGTTGTAAGTACTTACTGTAAATAACTTTATTTGTTGTAAATAGCTTGACGGTCCTAAGCCCGCCAAAGTAGGTATGAAGAAAAATGGCAATTAATTACAAATAAAAGGATTAAAAAAAAAACAAAAATATTACCTTTTTTATGATACTTACCTACCTACCTACCCATCGAATTATTTATCTAGTGAGCGAGAGAGAAGGAATACGATGAGTGCGACAAGATGATGTGTGTAGGTACTATACCTACGCCGAGACGGTAGATGGAAGGAGTCATAATGAATGGAGTGTTTACGATGTTTACTAGCAGTAGTATTCCGTAGTATTTTCTTGTAGGGTGTCCATAAAATTGTGCAGGATTTTGCTTGAAAACAAACCTCGATAGCTTGGTGAAAGTTAAATATTAAAAAGTTTTGACAGTGCCAATAGCATTAGTAGCCTCTGCTGCAACTATCCTTAATTTTTTTCTGGTTTATACAAAATAGTGGTGTATATTATAGTACGGTTGGCAACCCTACTCGTAAATCTCGCACGATAGGAACGTACCCTACGATGCACTGCCCTGCGTCCCTCCAATTAAGGCATCCAGATGTTGAGCTTCATGTGCCTGTTATTACACCGGCAACCACACTCTTCAAACCGAAACAAAGCGGCGCTACTTGGCGGCAGAAAAAGGCGTGGTGGTAGTACTTCCACGGACGAGCCCTTGACAAAGAGCTCTACTACTCTTAAAAATTAAGAATTACAAGGATCACTTTGAAAGGAAGTTATGTGATTCTAGGTGCCAGTTCCAGGCGACTAAAGCTTAGACCAACATACTTAGGCTTGGTTCCTGTCGTTTTTTAGGGTTCCGTACCCAAAGGATAAAACGGGACCCTATTACTAAGACTCCGTTGTCCGTCCGTCTGTCTGTCCGTCCGTCTTTCACCAGGTTGTATCCAAAATTGAATTGAATTTGTTAACTTGTTTCACATACGGAAGGTAGATCTTGTCTAGCCTACCGGAGTGCCTATCCCTATTTTGGCCACCTCGTATTCCGTCATTCGGATCCCGTTTTCCAGCGGGTTATGTACTCGGTATGTAGAAGCGATAAGCGCGCAAAAAAATATTCTTGGCACGCTTATAGCGTCTACATACAAAACCAGATGGAAAACGTAATCAAAATTACGGAATACGAAACCCGAAAACTAATAAAAAGGTCGGAATAGACATTCTGGTTTTTTTCTTTTCATTTTTCTCTCAGTTTTCAGGGGTGACTTTTCTTACCCATAGTTTTGAATAGAATGTAATTTCTTTATTTTCTTGAAATAGAAAGGTTATACAGGATGTTTACTACTCCATATTTAGCTATTTGAAATTGATAGCATGATAAAATTTCGCGAACTAAGGCTTCTGTCTCTCTATCTTTTTAGGGTTCCTTATCCAAAGGGTAAAACGGGACCCTATTTCTAAGACTCCGCTGTCCGGCCGCGTCTGTCTGTATCTGTCACCAAGCTGTATCTCATGAACCGTGATAGTTAGACAGTTTAAATTTTCACAGATGATGTATTTCTGTTGCTGCTACAACAACAAATACTAAAAAACAGAATAAAATTAATATTTAAGGGAGCTCCCATACAACAAACGTGTTTTTTTGCCATTTTATATATAATGGTACAGAACCCTTCGTGCGCGAGTCCGACTCGCTCTTGGCCGGTTTTTTTTATTATTTTTCAGTAAGGTAAGTAGCAAGACAAGCAGATGAATGTGGATTTTTATTGGAGTAAAGGTTGACCAAACAATACATAAATGGTCTGATACTTGTCTGATGTGTGAAAGATGAGAGGGCTATAAAAAGAGAATACGGAGATGACGAATGATAGAAGAAAACCTGTCGCGCCGACCCCACTTAGTGATGAAATTAGGAAAATGATGATGTGATTAAGAACTTTTTTTACGATTTTTATGATACACCCTGTAATATTCTTTATGCAGATCAAAGCCACAGCAGACAAGCACTTAAACTTCTGCCATCGAGTGCAGACATACATCGCTAGGCGAGTGCAATACTGCTTCCAATCCATCCTTACTCTACGCGGATATTCTGTAAGTATATATCATTTGTGATAACTACATATTACTGTGGAACTGTGATGAAGGAAATTTTCATATATTGAAACCTAGGCCATAGTCAATATCAGATGACCTTAGAGCTGATTTCACCATGCTCTGTTAGTTACTAATCAAGGATTAACAGGCCGTTAAATTTAACCTTAGATGTCAAACGCGTACATTCTGACATATTTAACGGCCCTTTAATCCTTTGTTATTCTAACAGAGCATCGTGAAATCAGCTCTTAGGATCTCAAGGCTGGAATAATAATTATGCCAACTAGAATACTTTTTACTTTTAGCCTCTAAGTGTGACCCTTTGACTTCCTTAAAAATCTGTGTAGGGACCAAGAATCAGGGCGTCTATATCGTGATTGGATTACAGGTCGTGAGTCATTTCTTTTATTTCTACTGATTAAATTAATATTTTCAGCCTGAAGAAGTCTACTTCTGGATATAAGTCTCCTTTATACATTTCCATGAAGAACAATTCCGTTTTTTTTTATACAACTAACTGATGGAACAAGCAGATGGCCCATCTGATGTTAAGTGGTAACCATTACCTATAACAAAGCATTGCCTCGTAAGTCTGCTGCCCTGCCCTGCGTCCATCAACTTGATCCATACAGATGTTAAGCCTCATGTGTCTGTAATTACACCAGCACCCACACTCTTCGAACCGAAACACAGCAACGCTACTTGGCGGTAGAAAAAGGCGCGGTGGTAGTACTTCCCCGGACGAGCCCTTCACAAAGAGCTCTACTACTCTTAAAATACCTGTCCATCCACCGACTTCCCACGATCTTCACTCATCCATCATCCAGTTCGGGGTCGCCATTCGAGAACCTTTATTCCGCAGCGGACTAAATTAATAAACCAATAATTTGCAGGGTCGTATGGATATAGATAACGCGCGTGGAGTGCTAGAGATCCTGTGCACTGGACGCGAATCTAGCAGCAAGCGGCACGCCTCCTCGACGTCGTCGCTGTCCGGCGGAGAACGCTCCTACTCCACCGTCGCCTTCATAATGTCGCTGTGGGAGTGCGTGGAGCTACCCTTCTACTTTATGGACGAGTTCGATGTATTTATGGTGAGTTCCGTTAGGTGTTAGTGTACTAGAAATCACAGTACTTTACCACGTCGCTATCAAGCGGAGAGTGTCCGTTCATTCATACACGTTTCACAGTCGCTCTTCTTAAATTAAGGATAATATTGAACAAATTAAATTTTTCATTTATCAGTGATAATGGTTATAGGTATTTCAGTTTTTTATTATACAATTAGCTGATGGAACAAGCAGATGGCCCACCTGATGATAAGTGGTAACCATCACCTAAAACAAAGCACTATCTCGTAGTAGTTTTATCTGCAAATACTCTTGGCAAGCAAGTGGTTCATTTAGTATTGAGTGGTTTATTTTTTCTACCTCACAGAGCACATTGAGGTTCGGCCTTATGTGGCATTCCTCACTGCCTCCATTACTTTGAGACGTAAACGGTAAACATATCTCATTGGCCTGTAATTATTCAATTCGGAACACATCAATGCGAGCATCACTGCTTGGAGGAAGAAATAAGTGATATGGAATGCCATATCAGATTTCGTCAGCGAAATCTTTTACTAAAAGGTCTACTACAAACCTATTTGAAAAGCCAGATAAGGACGACACAAGCGCTTCATAATAAGCCGTGCCTTCATGATTCATGATAACCTTGCAGGACAACGTGAACCGTAAGATAGTGATGGAGTTGCTGATCGACCACGCGCTGAAGAACTCGAGTCGTCAGTTCGTGTTCCTCACGCCGCAGGATGCCTCCTCCGTGCACGCCGGACCGCAGATCAGCATACATCTGTAAGTCATGTTGCATTCTTTGCATTACATATATAATACATTTTAAATGTTACTACTTTAGATTATTATTATAATTATTAAAAGCCAAAGTCCCACTGCTGGGCAAAGGCCTCCCCCCATTCCCTATCTCTGTGCGATCCTGTGCTGTGGTGTTCCACTCCGTCTGGTATTTGTCGAGCTCATCGCGCCATCTCGTTCTTGGTCTGCCGCGGACTTGGTTCTTGCGGGCGCCACTGTTTTTTTTTACAACTTATAGTTAAAACCTTTGATCGCAATTCAGTTGATTCTATTTGGCCCAGAACTCAACGTGCATGCGGCAGACATGGCCGGCCCACTCCCACTTGAGCCTGGCAGCTTTGGTCTTAAATTATCTTACTTTAGATTATCTTTTGTAAATTTATTATTCGCAACGGGTGGTCAAGGTAACAAAAGGGATAGTATAGCAATATTGTATGCCTGAAAATACCTCAGTTAAGACACAGTTCTACAATAAATAAATAAATTAAAATAATTCTTATTCATCATCTTTCTGTCTTTATCTCATTTCATGTGGGGTCGGCCAAAACAGGTTTTTTCTCTCCACTTTCCTCTATCAGCACTCACAACCTTTCTTACCCATGTTATCTTTCACACTCCTATATCATCAAGCCTAGCATTCTTCTTGTTACGTGACATTCGCATACATACTTCCGATTTTCTCAAGCATGTCTGAAAGCCTTATGCCCAAATTTAGCAGTTGGTATTCCAGACGTAACAGGTTGCAATACGCAGATAAAATACTTACTGGTTTACTCACGGTGTATCGGTTGAGAGCACTGGCGTTGCGCACTTCATTTTCAACGCTTCAACTAGACCAAATTAATATTGATAGACATATCACACAGCACAAATAATCGTTCGTTTTGTTTCAGGATGGCAGATCCTCGTCCTTAGTTACGTAAGCATTTATAATCCAAGTGATTTTAAGATTTTTATGTTGATTATTATCTAGAATACTCATTCCAATACAAATATTTTTACTGTGATTCTATGTTGTATGTTCACAAACGAGTAACGATGCCAAATAAAGGTACAATATTTTATAAAAGCTATGCTTGTTTTAAATACCGCGCTGAACTACCATCAAAAACGATAATAATAAGATTTAGTTATAATAATTACGAGTATAATAATCTTTTTTCCTAGAAATGTGTAGGGGAGGCCTGTCAAGTAGTGGACTTCTTTAGGCTGATGATTATGAAGAACTATAATAAGTAGATATTTTAAGATTGAGACCACGCGGCCTTTGCGTAGGTAATTATTTTAAGTAATAAATAATGGTATTTATTATATCAATTCATTGAACGCCACACGAGCAATCCGATGTCCCAACGCAATGACGTCGCGGCGTTCCGGTATAGGGTTTCAAATCTCCCATTCGAATTAATGTTCTATACGATACTGCGACACACTGCATTGCTCTCCCTCCCGCTTCGTCTCTCTTGTGCATTGCGCGAACGCATCGCGTGGTCTCACTCCAACTCGAAGCATCACTACAAAACATCGCCTATCGTTTTTCATGGTAGAACAGCTTATTATACCCCTACCGCTCCCGCATCTAAATACCTACTGAGTTCTGCGTCAACGCCGAAGGAGGTTTAAAGGTAAGGTAAACGAAAGAAGTTATTGATATTTCAACACCATTTATTTAATACTACACCGGCAAAATAGCCGCGACTTTCCATCGAGTACAAATGTGATCAATGCATTATTGCACAAATGACATATCCGAAACACAACTTTATCCGGGAATGCTATACATACACTTATTTAAGGTAAATGTTTCATAGTTGCAAGATGTTTAACCAAAAGCAAAAACAGTATACCACTCCCGGAAAAGTGCTGATTTATGGTACTGTCTTGAGATCACACCAGATATCCATCACACACCATTACAGAATACAATTTAAAAATCTATTACAATTAAGTTTTTATATTAGTTTCAAATAAATTGATATATATAAAAATAACTTAAACCTAACAGTGTGCTTCATTTACGCTAAGAATATATTTAAATTATTCTGATAACAAATCTAAGTCTTATTTATAAGGCGAGGCGCGCCTTAAGAGGATAAGCGTAATCGTTGAACTTAATTCTAAAATGGATTAACTAACATCAATACCCGGATTAGACGTTTTATAGGTACAAAGTTGCTTTTGTACATTTATTTTATTCCATTGTAATAGGATACATGCTAAGTTTTATTCGCATAGGAAACATCGGAAACGATTGTGTCACGTATTTCCTTATAATATAGGTAAGAAATAAAAATAGTCATTATAATATTGACACACATTCTTTATCAATGTGGGACAGTAACGATCACCGGTTGGCACTACGCCCATATCCCAGTTAGTTTAATTCACCGTTACTACGTCCATTGAAAAATGTTTTAAAATACCAAGCCAAATAATAATTCAGTCACATCGCTTTGTGGACGGGAAGTATCGTCAGACGGGAATTTCTCGATCATAAAACTGATACTAAATAGTAATGTAGCTAAGAATTTATATTTGATTCGAAACCTGGGAATCCATTTATCGTGTAGGAAGTGTTTTAATTATAAATGTAAAAAAAAAGATATTACAATAAATATTCCGATTGATGAAAAGATACGCAAGCATTCAAAAACTCCAGAGCGTCAGTCTTTGGTTAGCAGTTGGCATAGACGCACGAAAATTGTTAGCACTAAAGAAATATTTTTTTCTAGCATACAGTCGACTCTTGAAAGTCTTTAGTCAGTCTCAGGAACAGAATTTTGTTCATTTTCGATCAAAAAAGAAACAATATATACATGCAGAGTATTGCAGAAACTAAGGAAATAAAGAATTATCATCTAAAAGAAAATGTTAATCTACTTATTGACTAAATCGAAAAGTAAAAACGTATTTGATTGAGATTTGAATTTCAAACATGTGCAGTTCTCTTGTATTTTTATAACATTATAATTTTTCAAGAGATTTTCGAAATCTTACGATGCTAATTATTTATATATTAGCCTATTACGTCACGACTGACGTGGATACCTTAAGAATATTAGTTAGGTCATGCACCAACTTAATATTAGTAGGTTTCAAATTATTTTTTCACTAAATAATCTAATATTAAATAATATTAGTACAAAGCATGAACGAATGTCGCGTACTAAAATAAAATACATCACAAAAAAGGCCTACTATCAGATTTACAACTCATTACCTTAGAAAATACATATCAGTGATTCAAAATGATTATGGATAATGCATTTTAATAATATTTACACATTTGATAAGCTTATGAATATGATCACGAAATTAATACAACCATTTCACTAATATCTATAAGTATATGCACGCGACTATTCTGATTGAAGAATATGAAAATTATTGTAATGTTAATAAAGTTCCTACAATAGTCAAATATGCAAAATGAAATGTGTTTATTCCTTACAAAATTATTCTTACATATAATGTTATTTTGTGGAATGTTTACAACTTTAAAATCATGTGTTAATATTCTGTTTTCAACATTGAAAAGAAAATCTAAGTAAGTAATATATATTTATGTACTTCTGTTAAAAGAAAGGATTTTCTTATATTTCTTATAAAGAAAGAAAGGACTTCTGTATAAAGAAAGAAAGGGAATCGTTATGCATTGTACTATCAAGGAACCTGATTGTGGATCTTGACTATACTAGATTAGATAATGATCTTTATTAATTCCCTCATTACTACAAACACTAAAATAATTTATAAAAACGTAACAAAATATTGATAGATTGCGAGAAAATATTAAAAATGAGAAACCTAATAAACGAGAAACCACGGGGGCACGTAAATTGGTCCACAATCAGCTTCCTAGTTAATATAAGCAAAAAATGACGTGACATGTTTATGTCATTTATGGCGTTTGTAACCGAGAAATCTGGAAATTCTAGCCGCAATTGTATGGCTGTCTTGTTTAGTACACCGCCATGAACGGGACAACTATGCAATTGCAGCAGTACGTTCACAAGCGCCATTAGAATTTATCAGTAGTGAAAAACGAGAGATTTTCTAAACTTTTGTACGGAAAACTAATAACTTTTCCACAAAGCATAACTTCATAAAATATAATTCACTAAGGAGGTTTAAGTTACACAGAATAGATACCAATTTGTAATAAAATTGGTTCCGCCTTACTGATAGAACTATTTAAGTTGTATTCGAGAAATCTATATCTAATCTAGTGCATACTGCAGTTATCGTAAATATGCGTACAATTCTTTCATAGTATCGATAACTGTTAAATATATTAGAACATACTACAATGCGTTTTAACCTTATAAGTAGATTATTTTGCTGGTTTGAATGTTTATATTCAACTGCAGTACAATTTCGTTTCACCTTCCACTGGCTGTTAGTTTCATGCACACATCAAGCCAGATTACTAAGCGTTAGGATGTTAGAAGGCGAACTCTCACACGTTAGAATTGAGATTAGATGTCAACGGAAGGATCTTCGAAATTCTACTTTAAATTGAAATCAGACATTTGTTTTTTACGGTCATCAATTCACGACAAAAACAAATCCATCTTCCATTAGTTGAGAGAATTCTTGGAAAGGTAAGTTGTTAGTGTAGGATTGATGTTATATAATGAAAGGATTCCAATTCTCTCAACTGTCACGTCAGAGGGCGAAACGCCTCGTCCATTGTTACACAAATGACTCATTTCAATGAGTTTTCTCCTTGTCAAATCATTGAACTTACAAGTTCTCTCTGCTGCCCATAGCAATATAAAATTAACTATTTGCTCCACAAAACTGTATAAACATGAACATCTGCAACTGCATTTAAAACAATAACAACAATATACATTACGTACTTTCAGTGTGTACGGGCAATCGCCATAACAGCTGTTTTCAATATTATATCTGCACTACGTCATAGATAATTACTAATTTTGGCTACCTACCTTGCTTATATGCTGAGTCATTTACTTTTACACACATAGATCAATCGAACAATCCAAGTAAACTAAAATAAAAAGATGGGACTACATTGAACCAATCAATTGTCGAGTCGGACTCCCCTATTGGTTTAAGCACATAACATTGTCTAACGGATCTCCAACCTATCTATCTATGCCTCAGCAATATACCTAATTGATTATACATTAACAAAAAATTACGCATAAGTAATCTTTACATGCAGATAAAATAATGAAATCAGCCGAAAACAGATATAAACTATCTTAGTCCATAGCGGCGGGTTCGTTTTAACCTACCGAATACTGGCCGCTCATTCTTCAGATAGCAAGCCTAGGTCCGGTAGTGGTGACGTCAGATGTCTCGTTGAAGGCGTCTTTGTGGTGGGGGTTTTAGGGCTCTTGTGGTCAGACTGTGGAGGGGTCGGTGGGTATATGTGCTCGGTGTCCTGTGATGTGGACGCGCCCGTGTCTTGTGTGGACGATTGACTCTCAACCATTAGCTGGTATACTTTATCCTGTAATCGAAAATAATTAGATTTAGTTTGACTGAAATAGCGCATTAGTTTAATTCAAGACTTTCCTTCGTGCATGCTTCCCGAATAAATAAAGATTGGCTTTCATTTCGCTCGCTAAAGAGCACCAAGCACACTCTTACAATGTAGATGCGTGTACGATAAACTTAGCCAAGAAGTGAGAATAAACAATAAAAAGTCGTCGTCATCTAGCAGCTCATTTGACATGAACGATTTACTCAATATTCCAGTAAATGTTGTACAAGTACTAGAAGATCCGAAGATCTACCGTGCCCGGGAATCAAAGTCGTGAAGCGGTCATTTCTTTTCTATACAAGTTGAATATAAATATTGCTGCATATTCCATACTGCACTATCTAGCCCCAAACTAAGCAAGCTATGGGTACTGTGGGAACCAAATAATCATAAATAAGATTTCAGCGTCGTCATTCAGAGAGCGGCATAAGAGCAGACTGGAGCAGACTCATCGTCGTGAAGTCATGAAGCAGTCGGTGCTATTTCGTGTACAAGTAGAGTAACTCACAAACATGTCCAGCGAGACGTTGTGCGACTGGATGCGATGGCTCTCGTCCAGGTTGACGTCGGGACAGATGAGCTGCAGGCCGGCGCCGCGCTGCAGGAACTCGCCGTCGCCGCCGCGCACCACGCACACGGCGCCCTCGCTGCGCACCACCGCCACGAACGGCGCCAGCCACAAGTAGCACGCACAGAGAGCCTCCCATGTGTAGCCTGGAATACGACATTCTCAATCTTAATATATTAAAATTAATCCCTATTTTGTTTTGTTATTTTTTTATACAACTAGCTGATGGAACAAGCAGATGGTTGAAGTGATAGTGGAAGCTCGCACGTTTCGACATGTTGAAAGATATAAAATCACTAAACTCATTTTCGAAAAATCGCAATTAAGCATTTTGTGTGCAATCACATTGCACACAGTTTAGTAAAAATTTCAGTACGATCGTAACATGTTTTCCTACTCAAAAGTTTGCTTTACTAGTTTTCGTACATAAGCAAACTTTTAAGTAGGAAAACTTGTATCGATCAAAATGATTTTTTTACTAAACTGTGTGCAATGTGATTGCACACAAAATGGTTGATTGCGATTTTTCGAAAATGAGTTTAGTGATTTATATCTTTCAAGATGTCGAAACGTGCGAGCGAGAAGTTGTTTGATAGTTGTCAGCCTACTTCCCCGGACGAGCCCTTCACAAAGAGCTCTACTACTCTTAGACCATGCTCTGTTAGATTAACAAAGGATTAAAGGGCCGTTAAAAATGTCAAAATGTACGAGTTTGACATCTAAGGTTAGATTTAACGGCCTGTTGATCCTTGATTAGTGACTAACGGAACATGGTGAAATCAGCTCTTAATATATTAAAATTAATCCCTATTCAAAGTCAAAAGGTATTTATTCAATAAAATCACAAGGATCACTTTGAAACGTCTTAAAGCTAGGTGACTCTAGGTGCCAGTTCCACGCGACCAAAGCCTAGAAGAACAGGCAACAAACTTAAGGCTTGATTCCTACCGCTCTTTTGTATGATCCTTGTTACGATGTATTATAATATAATATTGAAGCTAATATTTCCCTTGGTCACGCCATCACGCGTGAACGACTGGACCGATTTTGCTAATTCTTTTTTGTTGTGTTTGCTATTATCAGAAGGTTCTTATGAAAGAAAAAAATAAGAAAATTCCGCGAAATATTAGAAAATACTTAACCACCATATACAATTATTTCCAATCGAACCTTGGCGCTTTGGACATGACGTTTGACATAGAATTGACAACACCGATTGATTGGTGTGTTATAAATATAATACCAATTCGAATTCAATATTCATAGTTAAGACAGGACAACGTCTTTCGGGTCAGCTAGTTAATAATAATCATTGGTGGGAGGAAGCTCGGGATAGTGAGAAATGGAATTGGGGGAGGTCTTTGACCAGCACTGTGACGACATCGGCTAAGGGAAAAAAAAACATGAGTGGACTTTCCACACAGCACTATCTAGCCGCAAACTAAGCCAAGCTTGTAGTATAGTTGAACCAGATAGCTCATATAATACTTATATACTTTTGCAAATACTATCAGACAGACAATAAGCATCTATGTTCATCACACAAAGTTCATTCTCGGTGGGGATCGAACCCACGGTCCACAGCGCATATACCAACTGAGCTGTGAGGGCTGAGCAATTATTGATTGGTAGTTTGTGAAGATAGCTAACCTGAAACTCTCATTCCCAGCTCCTTAGTAAAAGAGTGCGCCATCGCTGCCGCTGCTATCACACTATAGGGGTACTGGTTCACTTCTGAATGCAGCACAGCTAGGTCGATCAGCTGCCCGCTTATGACAAACTCGAGCGACGAGTACTGCGGGAACACGAACGTGTATCCTCTCAGTGCGTTCGCGCCAACATCACTTTCCCCCAGCAGCCTCCGCTTCGCACTCCGCCCTTCGCTCGCTAGCTGCATGTACACATTCAACCAGCTGTTGATTGTGATAGGCGTGATACTCCACGATAAGATCTTCAGTATCAGTAGTTCCTCCTGTAAGATCTCTTCTGTAGTACAAGCGCCGTCGGTGACGTAAGCGAACTCCCCGATTTTCGGCGGATAAACCTCTTCTACTTTAGCCGCGATGAATAAACATGTTATTCCTGAAATATAGAGTTTTTTTTATGTAGAATGACCTTACAGTCTAATGTTTTATGTAAAGAATACCTACCAATGATGTGTTTTAGAGACTAGGGAAGGGGAAAGTCAAAGTCAAAAGGTATTTATTCAATAAAATCACAAGGATCACTTTGAAACGTCGTAAAGCTAAGTGACTGGAGGTGCCAGCTCCACGCGACCAAAGCCTAGAAGAACAGGCAACAAACTTACGGCTTGGTTACGGCTTCCTTGTTACAATGTATTATAATACAATATTGAAGCTCCAGAATGGTGCCAATCGAATTTAGTAAAGCGTAGGTATAACAGAAAAAGGTAGGGGTAATAAAATTCATTACCTACTTGAAGGAAATATTTGAAGACGAAATAGCACTTAGCAGTGAATGCATCGGTTTACGTTAGTTATTTTAATTCATTGTTCTCAGACAACTAGTGATGGCGAAGGGAGGGAAAACTTACAAGCAGCAGAGCGAGACTCACCTATAAGTTGCAGCCGCCCTTTTTGCACGTCTTCGGTGTTGGACAAATACCGGTCAATGTAGTCCACTGTCAGGTGAAACGATTCTCTGTGGAGCTTGTACACCTCGCATACCTGTTGAAGAGAACGAAAGCTCGTGACTTAACTCGTAACACGTGCACACACTTAAATTTACCTAGCTTTTAGTCCGATTCAAAATGACTGTAATTTCAATTTATTAAAATAATTAGGTTTGAATAGTGAATGAATGAGCGACCGCGATGGTGTGGTTGTGCAGACTAGGTTATTAGTGTGTCTAGACTCACTAAACGTTTTAACTTTACTATCAAATGTTTTAATATACCACCTAGCTTTTGTTATTGATCAATGGTTACAGTATCCCCTCTGTAAGTGGTGAACATTGCCAATACTAATGGCCCTACTGCTTTACCAAACTTAACTAAGGATAACAAAGCATCGTTCTTTATCACTCTTTCCCATTTCAAGTAGAAACAGTCTTTATTCAGTAGAATCACAAGGATCACTTTGAAACGTCTTATAAATTCGTTCATTCTAGGCGGCAGTTCTCTCGCTTAACATCAGTGAACCTCGTTTTTGTACGCAGCGTCTGCTAAGTTACCTATTGTCCGCTGAGGGGACAATAGGTCCCCACTCTAGCTTTCGATCTAGATATTTAATTCTGCACTGTCTGAAACGGTATACTTTATACCATATTTATCTGCCGATTCTGCAAGTATTGTTTCAAATTGTGTCCCGTAACGAAGAACATTCAAAGATTTAAATAGCTGAATTTATAATAATGATCATTTACATGCGGGTGTCTAAGTAGCAAGACGCATGCGTATGATAGGCTACAATTTATGTGTCCTAGCAGCAGCTGTTCGTAATGAGTATTTCTATTCTAGGCTCACTTTTTGTAACGATGAGTCAATAAGATGTACCCGCGATTAAGTCTTGTTAAGATGTTACTTCTAATTCTAAAGAAGCTTGTCATACTTCAGTGAGAACTGAAAACATCAAATAAAAGTTGGTACATATAGTACAACGAAAAAGCCGGTTCGATTATGTCGCTTTAGAAGTCACTGAAATTGTTATCTGAATTTATTCAAATCAATAGGTAAAGCACTGAGGCCCGTAACGGGGCTTTATGACTTTGAAGACGACACGTGCGCACGTAATTATTCACATAATGTAAGACTGAACTTGCGTTACAGACTGACTAGCGAATCAAACTACTCCTGGACAATGTGGAAACATCATCTTAACTTCAATATCTAGGCATTGAACTAGGTAAGTTCTTTAAATGCAAAACAATACAACCACAAAACTTGGTATCTATATTACATATTTTGAGCTTGAATCTAACATAAAAATAATACTAGTAGTTCGCCCCGAACTGAGATCTCGTGATGCGACCCGACGAACGCATCAAAACTTTGAGTAGGTAGTAGTCAGAGGCAAGTCCAAACATCGTCTTTGGACTTTTTTCTGACTACCGCCTACTAACTTGGTATGGTAACCAAGTTTCAACTCTATTGGCCCATTTATTGAAGAGTTCTGTTGAACAGACCTTGGCTCCATCATCAGACCTGATCGTCGTTACCATTTTATGAGAACTGAGTACCTCCTTAGTTTATTTCAAGAAAAAAAATAAGAAAAAGCAAAGGAACTGGCCGACCAGTAGAAAAACCTTGATGTCAACGAAACACTTAGAGATGGGAGCTCTTGGATCGCTGGTTATCTTAATTTAACTTTTTTTGTTTAATCTCAAAAACCGAGCGTTTCAAAAAAAAAGTAAAAATTGTTATGGAATGTCCAAACAAAACCCTTTCATATGACATGTAACTTGATTTTTTTATGTAACTTTTTTTATTTTTGCCCTCTTAAAAAACTTCATATCTCAAAAACCCTTTATCCGATTTTACTCATATACTTACCAGTAAATTTCTCAAATACAAGCTATCGACGTATCAAATTTCATGCAGATCGGATCAACGGTTCTAAAGTTATCGCCAGACAAACATACATACATACATACATACATAAAATGCCAAATCGCCCAAGTTGAAACTAAGATCTTCGTTCGCTTCGCTCACTCGATCAATAATATGTGCGTATAGAACATACAGATATAAAAAAACGATTCATCATTGATAACTGTTGTACACGATGTTCAAAGGTGTTCCATTCGATTCGCTCATAAAAAATTTAGACATTGTTAAACTGTGGTTTTTTTCAGAATCTATTTGTGAAGTCAAACACTTGATTGTATAATCCATTTTGTATCAGCACAAAAACATCAGCATTGCTAAATATCAACTTGATATGAACCTCTCCGCGACGCACACTGAATCCCGCCGCGCCGCCTGTTTTTTTTCTACCCATGGCCTCAATAGTCAAAACAACAAATGAGAATCTCCCAAATTTGTTTTTATATTTACGTGATGACAGGATTCTATATTCCACACAGGATATCTCCAAACAGTAGTCAGCATTATCAGCCAGAATAAGTTCACTGCTGGTCGTAGTCCTCCCCAACACATTTCCAGGAATAACGATTCTGAGCCTACTCTATCCACCGACTTCCTGCGACACTCACTAAGTCGTCAGCTACTGGCACCTAGAATAAACCAAGCTTTTGTTTTAAAAGATCTTTTGATTTAATTGAATACTAATAATGAATACATTTTTTTTACAGACGCTCAAGTAATCCTTTCCTAGATTTCCTTGTTTAAAAACGTTTCAAAGAGATAATAATTAAAATTTTATGGCATATTCAAGATTTTACTAGAACACGTCAAATGGCTTAAGTTTTAGAAGTCTAGACAGAGTCGAGACTACTCTAAATGTTTAGTTTAGTGTGGTTTAGTTAAGTCACTGATCGAATAAGAAGATTCTATAACAAGCCGAAAGGTTGGGTTACTTGTAAGTTAAGTATTCTCCGACGAACCAACGACATTGCAAATACCGCGGGCAAACGGTGGATGGAGAAGGCTCCATCCATCTTTCCTTCTGGAAATTTATAGGCACTGCTGTACATTTCTCTCCTATGTCCAGCAGTGGCAGTTTTAAAGCCGATGACGATGATAAAGTTACTCGTAGGTAGTAGGTAGGTAGGTTAGGACGTGGAAATTTTTGCTTATTGTTGTCACAGAAAAATTAGCATCGCGCAATTTATTCAGGTCGACCAGCCGGTTCACTGAAACGGTTTCAGTCAAATTATCTGATTCAGCAAACACAATCAGAGTGACCTACACTTTCCTACAACTTTCTAAGTTGTGCCACAGAATAAATAAAAGTACATGCTTGTACTTGAAAATAAATAACTTACGACCTATCTTCGAGTTGGTAAGTACTTCATTTAATCACTTTGTTCTAAGTACAAATGCAATCGCACCGTTCGTTTTTAAACATTCACAACTTTATCTGCGAGTATGACCTCTTGCGTGAATTATGCGCTGGTTTTGCAATTCATAAATAAATTGGCCAAGTGCGTGGACCACACAAAGAAGGCTTCCGAATTGGGTAACTAATGGTTTAGAAAAACGGTAGAATACCTATCGGTGAAGGAATACATCGTGAGGAAACGAGAAGGGATTACTGATATACACTGAACGTATAAGATACGTACGTTGCTTGCTAGACGATTAAGCAACGAGTAACGTTCAGCAGGGTCATTATTAGGATGTGGACCGTTAGCTGATAGCACTTGGATCTTAGCTTTTCCGTGCTTCGTGCACGTCTCCGGATATAGCCAATCGTTGAACCAATGCGACGCGCGATGGAGGTTTTTGGGCGGCCTTGAAATTCCGTGACTAGAGCTGGCCGCTAGCTTAGAGGCCTTATTGTACACATTCTGTTCCTTCCTTCCGGATGTCTCTTTGATAGTGCTGGTTGAATATCTTATAACAAGGAGCTCCAATTTCAATTGGGTTTTTTATAGCCCTGTGGAAATCCGAGGCCATTTTCAAGACAGCCTGTTTCAAACAATTATTTGAGGCTTTGAATGTTTGATGTGGCAGGGCGTCGCTAGCTCATAGAAGCGACAACCGCTAGGGAATAAAGGTTCTCGAATGGCGACCATGTACCGAAAGACAAAGCCATATCGCATTCATTAGAAGTAGGTGGTGGAGAAGACTCAAAATTAACGACCACTTTCCACAAGATGAGGCGTATGCTCGTCTGCCAGCTACGACACAAAAAACCGTTTTTCTCGGAAATCTGTCCAGGAATGGATTTATTCAAACTAATGATGATTCAAGTGTTTTCTAAATCAACCTGTAGATTAGCAGAGTAAAACGTCTCTATCGCTTCCCGTACGTCACAGAGCGACGTCATAATAACAGTTTTATCGCAAAACTTACAAGATTAGAAGCAAAGCTTTCGTTACTACATTGTTATCGCGCCATCGTACGTGCCCTACTTTCCATTCCGGATAAATTTAATTAGTTCCTGTATTCTTTAAGATATCCCAGTAGTACTCGCATTCATAGTCTAACATGTCATTTAAAAATTTAAACTCATTAACAAATTACTGCTACTAAATAGACGAGGCGTTTCTAACCACATGTACCTACTTAATTCTTTAAAAATAAGGTTATGTATTTTTATTATTATTTTGTACAATTTGCGACAGAAGTACCTAGTGAAGCATTTCTGGTTTTTAATGTTCAAAACTATTGTCTGACTAGATGTAGAGAGAATGACCCAATCTGCTATCAAAACGGAATAATTCAAATTGATTAAACAACAACATTTTAAGACCAGAACGAAATAATCATTTAACTAAACATTTCGCAAGGTCAACCGAAGATTCCATAAAAAATACAAAACGTAATTCAATTTTATAATCTCCAATGACTACATACTTCTGAGGTAAATTAAAAGTTAACTGTAAAGCACAAATAAAAAACAAATAATGGTGGATTGAAATCGTGTTGGTTAAGAGGTCATTGCACAGTGCAAAAAAGGGGTCATTGAACTCATTCTTACATCACTTTCATACATCCTCAGATTCAAAAATTATGTGGGTACTAGGTACTAATTGTCTTACCTTTTCATTCCACCCTTTAGCAGCATGGAAGATTAATAATAGTTTTTAAAATTACACAAATACAGTACATTATTTAGGTATAGGTTTATCCTGGAAAGATAGGCCTGAATATAAATATGACTTCCCATGAATTTATCAGAGTAGGTATTTGTTTATCAGTCTGAAATTTTGTAATCAATAACACTGAAACAGTAGAGCATGTGAACAGCCTGAATTTTTAAAGACTATTTAAGCCTGTTAAATATAGCATATGCAAGAACTAACTATGATTCTTTGGGCAATGGTGAAACCTTTTTTATAAGGATGGCATTTCAGGGGTCATTGCTCTATATTACAATGGTATTTCTACTTGATACACTACGTTTCTTTCAACCTTTTCATGCTACTATACCTTAACTTAGTTTAACTTACCAAACTGTATAGGTGATCAAAATTGAGCTCCTGAGTATCAGTCAAAGTAGAAAGAATTAACTCTACATTCAACCATAAATAAATGAGTTCAAAATATTATTTTTTAATTAAACACCTGATACCTATTGTTGAAAAAATAATCGGCTGCCTACAGTCTCATTATGATAAAGGTTCTGTCAGTTCACTCTTATTGTATCCTGAACCAGAAGCAAAGCTAATTTGGGGCAGCTATGTCAACAGCTTGAGGTCAATGTCCTATTTCCAGAGTCCTAGCCCAATGTGCTCTTGGTGTGGGGTCTAAACTCTATGTTGACTAATATGTGTTATTTGTTCTACTGTATATTGGGGTGGTTTCATATTACATATTGGGTACATGAACATTTAAATGTGACCTAGTACATTATAATTAGAGTACAAGGTCAAACTTCATGTGTTTTATTTAAGCTTGTTAAAACTTACCTCATTCAACCAGTCCAGGAGTATAGCTCTCATCCGGGGTTGAAGGTTGGGGTGGTTGTCAAACATGTTAGGGTTCTTCTTTTCACAGGATCGTCTGTCACACTCGCACATACTGTTCCACACATCATTGGGGTCTGCCCAGGAGAGGCCAGGCAGAGGACATTTGCGTTTGGGCAAAACAGGGCAGGCAGGCTTGTTGGGGCTGGAAGATAAGGGTTGTTTAAAAACAGTTATGTTTCGGGGAGATCCAGACAAGAAAACATTAGGGTTAAATTGTCTGGTGACTGCTCAAAGGTTCTGGGAATCAGATCAGAGCCACAGAGCCTGGTAATGGGTGTTACTGCATGGTTTTGTATGTTGTAGTTGCTTATAGAGAACCTAGATAATTTCTTTGAATTTGAACCAAGATAGAGTGAGTATCTTCTGATAAAAAATGGGGTTGATCTCAAAACCCAGTTGTTTAGAGATAATTGTCTAATTATAAACTCATTGATACAAATTGTAGTTAATGAAGTAGAAATGTTATTACTGTTTGGTTATCAAAGTTCAAGGTATGTTACAGAAACCATTTTGATTCTACATGACTAAAATTTAACCAGAAATAAGTATTAAAATTGGTCTCCAATTCCAATTGATGAAGTATATAAGATGGCATTTATTAGTCACAGTATGCAACAGCCCACCTATTATTCTAAAAATAGCTGACACTGAATAGCTCTTTGCTAAAAATATTTTTATGGATACAAATTGGGAGGCATATGATATTTCAAGGGGGATCTTTATAGATACAGTACTCACTTAGATCTCTTATTGGAATGAGGGGTGGACTCTCCTCTAGCAACATTCTCTAGTGGGCTGAGCACACAAGACTCAGGCTGACTGGGTGGGCTTAGAAAGCTGTCTGCATTGTATTCTAAGTCTGTGAACACACCCCTTGTCTGCTCTACATCCTCAAACTGAGTGACCTCATCGTCACTGGAACAAGATGATGATTCCACAACTACATTCTGTGCTGCCTCGTCATTCAAGTCATCTTCAAATGTGGGTGACACTTTGGCTGGTGGCTGATTCTCCAGCTACAAAACAGAGTAAGTAACTGTAAGTATATATTTCTAGATTGAAAGTCATGAATAAATTAGGAAGGGTACAGACCTCATCATCTGATGAACTCCTTCTACGTTTCAAGTTCAAACGTTTCTCACTGGCTTCATAGGAGGAACTGTGAACAAGTGTCACTGGCAATAAGTAAACAAACCCCACCAAGGTCAGAATCTTATTGATATGAATCAGGCAGGTACATACCCAGTTTCAGCCATTGTAGCTGGGACAAGGGGCCTGGCACGCTATCTCTAGAGCCTAAAACATAACGTTGATTCAGTACACATGTTGATAAGTTTATTTCAAGTTGAGGAAATAAGCACAAATGCCTAGAAATTACCGCATGTCATGTTCAGTATTCAAATAGGGTTATGTCACTTGACGACCGTAATTGAGGGCAAATTTCCAATTTTATCATGGAGCACATGTGCCCTAAATAAGTACGAAGCATTCAAGAAGACCCTATACCCCGAAATAATACTAAATCTGAGCTCAAAAACGTCAAGCCGAGTGCAGTTTCCTCGGCGTGCCCCCTGCTGATTGGCGGGAGATTTTTTTCGAGACGTTATTTTAGGTAGTAAAAAGCAAATAAATTACGTTTTCGCGAGTTTTACATTCACTTCAGTTCATAACCTATCGATTAGGCTAGAGGAAACTAAAAATTTTGATGATCAGCTGCCGTAAAAAATGCCACGAATCCGTCACAATCGCGCGCGAAAAACCTCCCGTCAGCCATTAGACACGTCGCAAGCTTGGGTTTCTTGGCACTTCCACAAAAGGAAATTTATATAAATAGCTCATGAACATCAACGCATTCTTGAATAAGAGATATTTAATTGAAATATTACTATTAGGACCGTAAATAGTCTTCAAATACGACACATTTGATAGCCATATAATTGGCTTGGCTTATCGCCCACCAAAGGTTTCTAACCTATTTATTCATGGAAGATCTAAAATGCCCAGACTATAATTTATTGCAAAAGACGTCCCATTAATTCCAGTTTTAATACATTATAAGATAACATACCTGGTCATTCACAAAATAATCCAAATGAAGTGAAACTTATTTCCTCAAGCACAAGATACGTGGGATGATTTTACAACACAATTTAACGTGCTTTAGCGCAATTTTTTCACAGTTAGGTAATATTGTCACGAAACCTTGATAAATTAACTACACTTTAGGAAAAAAACTAATTTTACATGCTCTTTTCTAGGCTTTTCACGGCTCGATAACGCCCGGCTTTCCGCGCGAAAATGTCGCGGCAAAACCTAGCTACTCCGCGGCTTCACAAGTGACTATCTTCACGTTTGTTTCTTCTGAAAACGGACGTCATTTACAGGAGCAGTTTCGTCCTACACAGAAAAAACTATTAACAACTTGGTATGCTCAGCTTTAATACAATTTCCAAAAATTATGAAAGTGAAGCAATATATTTTATTCTTTTAAATTATTTACAGTATTTTTTCCTTTTTATTAAAAAATCTTGTCGATCTTCAAAATTGTGTCATGAAATTTAGTTAATCGTGATTGTTATTTGTTTTGTACTTGATGAAAAGTAAAAATTGATTTTGATTGCTTTTTATTAGATTTGATAATTTTTTTGTTGAATTTTATAGTAAACCTGTACAAAATATAATTTCACTCAATTTAAAATATAAAATTAGTTACGTGAAATGGAGCCCAAACCATAAATCATTGCCAGCTTGTGATTGGCAGAGCCGCGAAAACGGTGGCGCAGTAGTGCCAATAGCTCCAACTTAATTTCGTTTTGAGGTTGGTCAGCATGAAATGTCTACATTCACTCCGGAATACAGCTGGGCGCCAGCTGATAGAAAATTGTGTGCGAGAAAAGCCTACACTACACGAATACACGATTGGATTCGAAGATAATGCTACCGTAATTTGTTGTCATATCAAGTAAATAGAACGTGGTCATTTAGTAAACGCATAAATAGCAATGGCTGCACAAAATATTGCTGTAAAATTATGCGGCGTTCTTCAAGCTCAAGGCGATCAAGGTTTGTGAAAAAACCAATCAATATTTCTGTATGAATTAGGAGTTGAGTGTTTTGTTTTTTTACTTTTAAAGCCATCCACTTTACAGAGGTAACAGCTCGAGAATGGCGCTTATTAGGGCAAGAACAAGACGGTTCGCAGCTCCTGACCTGGGTTTCAGACGTCGATGGCAATGAGGTCCTAAACATTGGAGTTTACACCAACAGAACCAAAACCTTGGCCACCTTACACAAGTTTGAGGAAAAGTTGAACATTATTCAGGCTTCTGTAAACGCGACGAGAAGCTTACTTGTGTATGTTGTGAAAAAATTACCCACTGAAGATTCTGAGGTCAAGGAACCTTTATACTGCCCTTATCTGATATGTATGCTTCCTGATAAGAAGAGTGGACCTGAAGAGGTGGAAGAGGGTTCAACTAAGCAGATTATGGTGCAGTATGTTTATGGCAAAAGCAATAAATACAGTCCTGGAATCAGAAATGACAGATTCTTGCTGTTCAAGCACTTGGAATGTAAGAACTCTGATCAATTTTCTATAAAAACACACTGACATTAACTTAATCTAGCCCCAAATGAAATTTAAATTGTTGATTTCTAGGTATTAAAATTTACCGCTCACCAATGTTTTTGAATGAATGTGATGATGGCACTGAAAAATGGGGCTTTGATGGCATTTATCCGGAGCCCGAGACTATTGTCAAAGTGTTCTCATGGGCCCAATGGGACTGTGTTAACCAGGTAAGGAATTCCAATCTTGAAGTTGATACTATTCGATCAGATTTGTCCAGAACCCTCACAAATATAATAACAGGAATGTCAATAAGGCCGTTTTTCGAACTTGATTGTTATTACAGTTTAGGTTTCACGATCGCAAAAATAAAAGCAAATAAAAGTTTGTACCCTCGTTTACAAGATTCATATAAAACATTAAAGTTTTGACCATTATCAAACAGACTAATAAATTAATTTGTAATACACGTTTTCGTAAAATGAGCAAATAAGATAACTTTTCACCTTGTGTATACCCTGAAAACGAGTTCACATATATTTGCAAAAATGCTATTTGAATAAACACTTAAAAAAAAACAGATTTTTAAGAAAAAAATAATATTTTAAAAATAATAGTCACGGGTTTCACCATGATATTTCGCCGTTCCTATTGAATCTCATGAATAAAATAAGTGAGAAGTCTAGATAATTTACTTTTACCTTGGGAATATCAATAAATAAGATAGTAACTATATTTTATGTTCAAGGTGTTGTACTACATCCACTATCGTCAGCCGGCGCAAAGCTTTGCGGAAGGGGAAGAGGTGAAGTCTCCCTGTGAAATGACGCCCACATTATCTGCATTTCAATTTCATGCAGACCTACCCTATGAGACTGTGGTAAGTTTCTTTTAATTTTGTACTATTCAGTACTATTGTAACAGCAACTATTTCATTTCATCAGTTTCTTGCCCTTGTCCCACTTCATTCAGGGTCGGCACAACACTTATTGGTCTGTCCACTCTCCTAACGATAGCTGCTGGCGTCATCTCAGTCCGACCTCACTCTCAAACATACTAATATGCGTGCGTACTTTTGCAGAAGTACTTACCCCCACAAAATAATACCATACCTCAACCAAGGCTGTGTAGATTAAGAGCTGAATTGTAGGTACCTACTGTGTGTTTTGTCATTGCATATAACACGCATGAAGATGTGCTTCAATCATAGACAACATTCCTCCTAGATGGAGGAAAGTTTTCCGGATTGGTATTTTTACACCTGTATTTCCTCTTTGTGTTGGCTGTGGTTGTCCTTGCATAGAATAACTCTTCGTCACCTCCCGGGGATGTGGATGTCGCAAGACAGCGCACAATACCGAGATCACCAATCTCCATACTGATGTATACGAGGCCTTGCAGCAGTTGATGTGTAGGAGAGGCCTTGGTCTCCAGCAGTGTACTTTGCTGATGATGATGTTTCTCCAGCTAAACATCCCCCTAAGCCTTCCCCACGTGTCGGGGTCCGCGGAGGGCGCTGCGTGCGGCGCCTATGAAGACGACTGCATCCCACTGCGAGTGCACGACTGCAGCCTCGATCTGCAGATCGTGTGCGACCAGAGAGGGATCCTGTGCATCTGTCATCATTACTTGTACAAGGTACCTACTTACGTGGTCTGCAGGGTTCTTTTAAAATAGTCGGAATCGTTATTTTTTGTTTTTATTTTACGCCTTTTTCTAGCGCCAAGCAGCAACGCTGTGTTTCGGTTTGAAGAGTGTGGTCGCCGGTGTAATTACAGGCACATGAGGTTTAACATCTGTATGCCTCGAGTTGATGGACGCGGGGCAGTGCATCGTAGGGCACGTTCTTATCGTGCGTGACTTACGAGGCAATGCTTTGTTATAGGTGATGGTTACCACTTAACATCAGGTGTTAATCACTTAACATCAGGTTTATTAACTCGACAATAAATGTCTGTCTATGTCTATGTCTAGGTGCTCCATCTGCTTGTTCCAAATAAGAGCAAGTTAGACAAATTCTGACGTCTCCGAGTATTCTAAAATAGCCTTTAGACCTTGGAGGTAATATATTTCCTCCAAGCTTTAGACAATTTGAAAAACAGAGACAGGGTTAATTTTTAGCAATGTTTATTTTTTTTAAGTATGAATGTGAATTCTAAGGGACCGCGGAGAAACTTGCTTGATCCTTCGATCATTTATTGGCATATTCAACCGAGCTCTTCCACCCTACGGAAGGACACTAATGGTCCCTGCACGGCAGTGGCGTTCCTATCGTAGGGCCAGGTGGTGCAATGCACCAGGGCCCCGGAGCTCACGGGGCCCTCTAACCTAAGTTTTGAAAAGATCTTTTCAATCGAGAGGGTCAGCCAGCTCCCAAAGCTAGAAAACCTTGACCCTGCTCACCAAATTCTTTCTCTATGCCCGATTCGTTCTTTATGCACCGGGGCGTCCACCTAGCTACGCCTGTGCACGGTGGCTCAAAAACTCCATCACCAGAGTTGTCCACTATACCAACTACTTTGCGATAAAAAGATCACATGAATGTTCTAGTATTTTTTTTTATTTAACCAGTACAGCTTCAGCAAATTACACCAATTGAAAAGTAGACAATTAGGTAGGTATAATAAAAAACTCCGAGAGTAAACAAATAAATAGAAACAGCAAAAGGAAAAAAAAATGGCTGTCAAGTTCTTTAAGCGAGAGTTTTATTCTAAACTCACTATTTTACTTTTCACATTTATTTCAATCCAGCCGCTAGATGACTCAACCACATCGCTCATCTTAGAAGACAGCGTGGACCTCAAAGATTCTGGAGTGAACTTCGCGTACTCCATAACGCTGCTGCAGCATGGATGTGTGGTCCACACCGTGGTGCCAGATCTGCCCTGGTCTTTGGCCAAGTCTTTGAGACCTTCCTACATTCTGTATGCTGGTGAGTGCATTATTTTCGTTCCGCTGTTCAAAGCTTTCTTTACAGTTTCTCTCATTTTACAATATTTCGTTTTTTATTTAGTACTCTTTATGAAACACTTTTTTTTTATTTATTTTATTTCAAGTTACAACTATCAGGACTATCCTAATACAATAGAGTTATTCTAATTCTAAATCTTAAAGTAAATCTTGCTTAAACCCGCCCTTCGGAAAACAAGTCATTGTCAAAAGGATACCTAATTTTTTTACTATTTACATTTGTAGGTTTACCATAAGCATCCTCTTTTGCCACCAAAGTTTGGCAAACCTTGGTGGATCCGCTCCGGGTCATGAAACAAACGAAAAAAATATTTGGCAAACCCCTTTGTTTGCTAGTTGTTGATGAAAAACTACATACCTATCCGTTATCTTTATAACGTATTATAGACCATGCCCTTCTCCAGAATACAAGCTATTTCAGTGATTTATTTCATCTCTATCGGTTCAGTGGTTTCGCCGTGATAACGTAGACACTTTCGCACTTATAAATTGGTTTGAAATTACATTATTAAAAAAACGCGTTTCCTCTTTTAAATATCAGGTTTATTTATTTGAGTGTTACAAAACAAATCCACCCAGCTTGAATTTAATTAGAAATTAATTGAATAAGATTTATTCTTTTAACTTCAACTTTTAAACAAATGACAGTACTATTACATATTTTCAGACAACCATCTTCTGGTAAAAATCCCAATGCTCTACACGCACTTAATCGATATAAGTCTCTACCACGAGCCATGCTGTCACATCGTCATCCCCATGGAGGAAAGCGAAAGTGGACCCACCCTGGCGCCGATCCTCGGTTGGGGTGCCCATGGAATGGTCGACCTTAAAACATTAGACGTGGTCACATTAACAGTTGCCGATAAAGATATTGCAGCAACTTTTAAGAGCAACACAGCTATTGAGAATAAGCTGGCGATCATTCATTATTTGATACAGCATGAGGGGAATATGGATCTGGCTGAGGAGGTGAGTATTCTATTATTATTTATTATAGTATTCTATTATACTTTTCATTTCATTATTTGTTTCTGAAGGTTTCAGAGGGCAGAGCTACTACCAACTGAGCTAGTCGAATCAAAGTCTAGTTTCTTTCGAAACAGTCTGGTGTGAAGGATTTTTAAGTGCGCCTCATAGAGGCTCCTTTCGAGCACTTGACACATGTTTTCGAAATTTTTAGGTTCTAAGACATACCGGTTTCCTCGTGATGTTTTCTTTCACCGTTTGAGAGTAGTGGCACTGGTTACTCAAAATACATAATATTTATTTCAGTAAATTTAGTATTTAGTGCATTTCATGGGTTTGAGACCTTCTTTTAAGTTTAGGAATACATGTGATAAAGAGTCTCGCTCTTCCGGAATGTGTAAGGTTTTTAACTTAATATATTATTTAAAAAAAAAACATGTATTATTCGAAATGGAATTTCAGCTGAAGTATTTGTTTCAGCAGATTTCGTGAAAAAAAGGGATATTCTCGAAATAAATGACAGCCTTCACAGCTCAGTTGGTAGTAGCTCTACCTTCTGCGCCGTAGGACGTGGGTTCGATCCCCACCGAAAACAAACATTTGTGTGATGAATATAGACGTTTGTTCTCTGTCTTATATCAGCTATCTGGTTCCCATATTACAAGCTTTGACCTAGTTTGGGGCTAGATAGTGCCGTGTGGAAAGTCCACCGATATTTATTTATTTATTATTAGACTAGCGGCCTGTCCCAGCTTCGCATGGGTGGACATAAATTTTTTCAACGTTTTAGGATAAACTTAGACCGTGGTGGGTTCGAGTCACTTCTAACTCGCGCCTTGCCCGGGCCCGCGCTGGGTGAGAACGCACCCCGTGACCTTATATTTTTAAAATCTTTTGAATGGAATGTCCGATTTGAAAAATTCAAGAAGTATTGAACCAGTCTTGAATATGAAAAGATTTATTTGGATAAGGATTAATACCAAGGTACAAATAGAGACCCTTTACTATCGACGGCATTTCAATTAAATTTTATAATAAAAGAACACTTATTGTGCCATAACTATAATAGTTAGACATATGCTGTCGCGACATTTTTTGTAGATGGTGACGTGTTCTACAAAATCGTAGTACATTATTTTGTTCTATCATCAATAGTTTTCGCAGCGCACGCGATGTTAGGTTTTCTTTTTCCACCTTGGGTTACATTATTAGAGTTTTAGTAAGGATCCCTGATTTTTTTGAAAATATAATATAGCCTATGTTACTCAGGGATAATGTAGCATTCTAATGGTGAAAGAATTTTTGAAATCGGACCAGTAGTTTTTGAGCCTACTCGTTACATACAAAACAACAAAAATACAAATCTTTCCTCTTTATAATATTAGTGTAGATGTAGATTTTCAGCTAAAGTATTTGTTCCAGCTGATTTCGTGGATGTGCCTGAACCAGCGCTGCGGCCTGGGCGGCTTCCAGCGCGTCCTGCAGGAGTACTTGGTGGCCGCAACGTTCGCGCTCACTCGCCGCTCGCTGCCGACGTCCGCGCTGCCTCTCATGAAGATGCTGCCTTTCACTCAGCACTTGAAGTTCGCTGACATCAAGGTATCTAACCTTAAGAGGATTCACCATGCTCTGTTAGATCCTTTAATCCTTTGTTAATCTAACAGAGCATGGTGAAACCGGCCCTAAATGTGTCAAAATGTACGCGATTTTAACGGCCTGTTAATCCTTGATTAGTAACTAACAGAGCATGGTGAAAACAGCTCTAAGTTTTTTATTTAGATTTTCTTGATTTGTGCATTAATTCATCGAGTTTTACCTTATTTCCTTTCCCGACGTTTCGACAACTTTTTGTGATACACTAAAAACCTAATCTAAATAAATATAGCCTGTTCTTGTAAGAACTATGGCTTGGTCGCGTGGAACTGGCACCTAGATTCATCTAGCTTTAAGACGTTTCTAAGTGATCCTTGTGATTCAACTGAAATTGAACCTTTTTTCATCATTAAATGTCTATTTTCGCTTAAATCTTTATTTTTCTCGTAGTCATCATATGGTATAAAGTATGTATATCAATTACAGTTTGGTGATCGTTTCGTGTCATTGCCAGGTTCAAATTAAAAAAAGCGGTGGACTGTAGGTATATACTGTATTTCTTTCTTCAAAACTTCTGGAGACAATTTTTCTAACTGGAGCTTCTTCTTTATTTCTTCTCGAATTTTCGCAATTTAGAACTATAAGTAACTCTTGAATAAAACGGATTTATATCGAGGGCCATGGCCACTTGTAGCCAGCCTAGCTCCTCCCAAAAGCGCAGAAGCTTCCCGGGGGCTTCACAGGCTTGGAGGGTTCCCTAGGATTTCTTGTCGATGAGAGGCTACGCCCTCGCATTCCAGGACTACGTGGGCAGCTGATTCTCCTTCGGACATGCAGCCTTTGCAGAGTGGACTATCTGTGGGGTATTCTATAGGTCATGGCGAACACCTTTTGATTTAAGACTTTTGAAATGTCGTAGTTTTTCCTTTATGAAATGCTTATTGAACGTTCCTCCAATACGCCAATATGAAACTAAACACGCGAATTGTGAATTTTATTCTTGATTTGTCGGTTGTTAGAACGAACACAAAGAGGCGCACAGTGTGCTCAGAGCAAGTACGTACTCTACTCATGTTCGGTTCGTGCACGCGTTGCGTCCACACTGATGAAATACTCCTTTCACGTTACATTGCACGTTACCATTCATCAGTCTTTACGCATCCTTCCACTGGTCAGTGGCGGATTTACATATTTGTCGCCAGTAGGCTATTCACGCCGCTCCTTCTTTTTTTTTTTTTTTTTATACTACTAGCTGATGGAACAAGCAGATGGCCCACCTGATGTTAAGTGGTAACCATCACCTATAACAAAGCATTGCCTCGTAAGTCACGCACGATAGGAATATGGCCTACGATGCACTGCCACGCGTCCATCAACTTGAGGCATACAGATGATAAGCCTCATGTGCCTGTAATTACACCGGCAACCACACTCTTCAAACCGAAACACAGCGTTGCTGCTTGGCGGCAGAAAAAGGCGTGGTGGTAGTACTTCCCCGGACGAGCCCTCCACAAAGAGCTCTACTACTCTTCTGACCTCTACAATTCGATATCCTAGTTTACAATCATATTTATAAAAAAATATATTCATTAAAATAATCAGCTTTTTCCCGTTATTAGTATGATTGTGTTCTGAACTAGGAGATCGATGTTTCAGTTCCTTTTCAAAAAGCTTAATATTATAAGTAGAAGGTACATGATTTTTGAGCTTTTTTAAGCTTAGAAATATACCCAAAAACAATAAATAGATGATACATTATATAAAAAAAAACACAATCTGCCGCTTGAGGGTCCAGTTTACTCAGCCTGCTTGTGAAATCGCAGATCTTGTGACTTGCAGCTTCGCGAGATATGCGTATCGGTATCCCAACACGCGCTGTGTAATGGTCCGTGCGTGGTACTGGCGACGCGAAAGCGCGTCAGTCCTTTCGCGGAACGTGTGGACGCGTCATTTGAATAAATACCTTTCTTTGAATCGATGTCAACAATTTCCTTATCTCAAGCGCATCCTAACCCCGCTGGGTGTGAGTTGCAGGTCCGCGAGATGTGCGTATCGGTATCCCAACACGCGCTATGGAATGGTTCGTGCGTGGTACTGGCGCCGCGGCAGCGCGTGAGTCAGTTCGCGGAGGACGTGTGGACGCGCCTCTGGGCCGCGCTCAACCAGCCGCCCAACAAGCGGCTGCGGCCCGCGCAGGTCATAGACAAGCTGCGAGTCAGTCTGCACTGCTATCAGGTACCTAACCTACCACTTGCCACTTGATCGAGAGCTTTTTATACGTTTTCGGTATTGTTCATCATCATTCAGCTTTAAGAAGGTGGACAAGCTCAAAGTCATTCGCACTGCTATCAACTAACTACTTCTCCTGAAAACTACCTCAACTAGAGTATTTATGTTTCATGTTTTTAATTTATTTATAGGTATTATGGCGCACAAAACAGAATACAACAAAAAATATTAAAAAAAAAAAACATTATACCTGATAAAAAAAAATTAAATATATATATAAGATAAGATAAAAGATATATATTTAATTAAATATTAGATTAGATTAAATATATATATAAGATAAGATAAAGATAAGATAAAATAAAATAGAAGATAAAAAAATAATTATAAAGAACAATATAAAAAAAATGTGCCATTCCAGCCGGAAGCCCTATCCCGCAGCAGCACCCCCCTCTCCCCTATGGCGTCAGGCCCCCCCCTCGGGCTCCCCACGCGCCGCCCCTCGCTCGGCAACAATCAAGACTTGCTGCCCTTCTTCGAGCTGGACGTCTGCACGGCCAGCAAGCAGGAGCATATCATCGCTGCGGTAAGATCTGCATACTCCTGACAGTTTCTGTATATTTGAGGGTAGTTTGAGAATGAGAGTATTAGAGCCCTTTGTGAAGGGCTCGTCCGGGGAAGTACAAAAGAACGGTAGGAACCAAGCCGTAAGTTTGTTGCCTGTCCTTCTGGGCTTTGGTCGCGTGGAACTGGCACCTAGATTCACCTAGCTTTGAGACGTTTCAAAGTGATCCTTGTGATTTTATTGAATAAACACCTTTTGACTGTGACATACTCCTGATAGTTTCCATACAGGAGGGTAGTAGAGCCCTTTGGAATCAAAAGAAAGAAAGCATTTTATTGACCTACACAGAAAAATAAAAAATAAAACAGATGAAGAACTGGACATCTGCACGGCCAGCAAGCTAGAGCATATCATCGCTGCGGTAAGATCTTTATACTCCTGACAGTTTCCGTACATTTGAGGGTAGTTTGAGAATGAGAGTAGTAGAGCTCTTTGAAGGGCTCGTCCGGGGAAGTACTACCATGCCTGTTTCTGCCGCCAAGCAGCGTTGCTGTGCGGGCATATGGAGCTTCACATCTCTATGCCGCAAGTTGATGGAGGGTACGTTCATATCAGGCGAGACTTGCGAGGTGCTTGTACAGGTCATAATAGGCCTTTTATCTGTATTTCCTAGTATTTTCGAGTCTTAAAACAGTAGAACTATTCAGACTTGGATTATAACCAGATTGTTTCAATCATTAACCCTTAAGAGCTTGATTTTGCCTACTAAAAATAACCTGACAAACATAACTTGATCCCAATCCCTATTTACCACTACAACTCCTTTTACTTTAGCTAGATGGCGCTGTACTCCGACCACCAATATATGTTTTATGCCCGGCTTCACTAGAACCTTCGGGAAGTGAGCGTGCACCTGATGCGGGAGCTATCGGAGAACCCTAGCGGCGCCCGGGGGGTGGAGAGCGGGGTGCACGCAGTGGGCACGCGCTGGGCGGCCGCGCAGCTGGACGCGTCGCGCGCTCTGTGCCGCGCCGTGACGCGCCCTCTGGCGGCCACTCCCACCCATAACCAGCACAGAGGATTCACGTTCATGTATTGATATCTTGTGTGGTTTTTTGGGTTCTTTTTTTGTTGCGTTCGGTTTTTAGTTTGATGCTGCACTGAGGTTTTCGTTATTCACATACATTCAAATTCTTTAACCCTTAAAAAAGAATTGTGTTCCATTTTTGTACACTTATTTTCCTAATTGTTTTTGCAGTCTATTAATTTGGTTTAAATTGCACAAGAAATGTGGATATATTTCTGAGCTTATCAAAGCTCAGTTAAAATATAATAAATTCGAACACTAAGTTATGTGAGTTTCTTACAATACTTTTTTTGCGGGATTTCTGTTGGTAAAATCATTAATAAGATCGTTGTAAGACGGCAACAAAAAAATTGGTTCCCTAAATTTGACTCCCTAGAGTGCAAGCCAAGAAAACAAGATAGGTTTGTGGCTCAAGCCTACTTAGAGCTGCTTTCACCATACTCTGTTAGTTGCTAATCAAGGATTAACAGGCCGTTAAATCTAACCTTAGATGTCAAACGCGTACATTTTGACATATAACCGCCCTTTAATCCTTTGTTAATCTAACAGAGCATGATGAAATCAGAGCTTAGCCTGCTGGTAAATCGGCTACTGGAGCTAACGGAAGCTAGCTTACAATAGTTTTAAACCTTCGACCAGGATCCCAAACATAATAAGTAATTTATATTGTTCCTTACTTCCAATAGAGTCATTATGTTTGAACGATTTGAACCACAGTGTGAGCATCATCATTAGCTCATTGCCAAAGGGTTGTTGCCACGAATTTTGTTATTATTTTCATCGCATTTCTTCGAGTGTTGTTTTGTTTTTGGATTTTGTGTTGTGCTTTATTTTATTTTGCATTTAAATAGGAGTGATTTTAAATGAGCTTGTTTTCATTGTCTGGGTTGATGCAGTCACATTTTGTACATTTCTGGATGTCATTTGCCGCTTTTGTTGTGTGTGTATATAGATTTAGTAAATTATTAGAATTATGATTTTTATTTCCTTAGGTTTAAATTGGTATGAACTTTACATAGCAAACTTTATCTCATCATCATTGTTATGCCTGTGAATATACATATAAGGGAGGCCTATATCCAGCAGTGAACTTCACCAGGATGATGATATAATGATGACATTCCAAACATACACAGCCGCGCACGAAATTATAATGAAAATATATTTGTCTTATTTACTGCAATTTAATCAAGATAAAGTAAAAATAGTATGATAGATTTTTTCGGTATTTATAATTTGAGGGGGGCTCAACACATTTTTAGACGGAAGTTTTAAGTTTGGAGGTATCAGTTACCTACAGTTTCATGCTCTATCTAGCTTGCTAGTCGATCGGGGAGGTAGAGCCATCTTTTTTTTTTCGACATCTCGAAATACCATTAAGGTGTTCCCATCTTGCGCCTTAGCTGGCTTCTGTCAGATCTTAACCCGGCATATATCAAACATATAAACACCCTATGTTCATTCTGTTATCTGGGTATCTCGCAATCGACCCGAAACAGATGCTTTGCCTACTGAAGTACTCACTCAATGTACTTGCATTGATTAAAGTAAAAGGCCCCAACTTAAAGCGGCCTCTGTTGACTGCGGCCGTCTTTTGACTTGATTAAGAAACTTTCCAGTGATCCTTGTGATTCAATTCAATAAATATCTTTTGATTTTGATTTGTGCTCACGTTTGTCATTTATCGGACAACTTGTTTGGTATCGGTACGGGCTGGGTCGCATACTAAAGTACATAATAGTTCTCACTCATATTGCAATTTGTCTTTGTAATGCTAATTCACTAATATTATAAGCTTGACTTGATAGGTATACATATAACCCCTGATTAGAAAAGAGTGAGTAGGTATCTTCTAAGTAAGCGTGTTACAACGTCAAAATATTTCGTTATACAGTTTGTTTTGTACTAAGAAAGTAGGTAATTTTTTATTGTTCAGAAAAAAGGTTACAAAAACCTAAGTTTGTTGCCGGTTCTTCTAGGCTTGATCGCGTGGAACTGGCACCTTGAGTCACGTAGAGGCACCAAGACGTTTCAAAGGGGTCCTTGTGATTCAACCGAATAACTGACTTTGACTTTACTCTCTTATCATTGATCACCCTCGTCCTACAGCGATGAAATGGAGCAAACGCACGCGTTGGTCCTCTTCAAAGCGCTGGAGCAGTACTACCTGGCGGCGGACGGGATCGCGTACCCTCTGCCGCAGGGCTTCAGCTCCTTCTTCACGTACCTAGGGCACCGCGCGCTGCCCTTCCACAGCTTCGTGCAGTACGTGCATAGGAACGTGTTCGAACTGCAGATCGATGTTATGAAGGCAATTATCGCTTGTGAGTACCAACTACTACAACTTTGTAGTGAAGTTTTTTTTGTTGAAGTTTATTCTATTAGACGAAGACCGATATCAGCAAGATGAATACTCACTAATCAGCATCAGGCTAAATGATGCTCGCTTTTAAGTAATTTTTCTTAGGCTTAGTGGAGCTTGACCTGTATCCGTGTGTACCTATGTTTGAAACCGTGAAATATGTATCTCAATACCTATTCTGTATTCTTCGTTTTTGCTTGTACCGAACAGAAATAAGATTTCGTTGTGTAACACTTGAGCAAATGGTCCCAGTAATTGGCCGTGAGTTAGAACACTAAAATTTTCGGCGGTCTTACTATTATTCAGTCTAGTACCTATACTGATGTATAGGTACTAGACTGTATACCCTACCTACCTATGGAGGTCTAAGGGGGTGTCTTGTCTATCTGCGTGGAGGTTCAATCTTGAACTATTTTTTTTACTTTCAGGTAAGGACGACGACAGCAAGAGCTCTGTAAACAACAAGCTGCGACTGATCCAGTTAGTGGGCGAGGGTCGCGGCCGGCGCGCGCTGGCCGCGTGGCCGCACCGCGCCGCGCTGCTGCTGCGAGCGCGCGACCACGCCGCCACGCTGTTATCTGGTAGCGCCGCCCCCTGCGCACCGCCCCCCGCGAGACACCGCCCCCCTGCAGACACAGGTACTACTAGTAGGCGAGAGAGCGCTGGTGGTCTAGTAGTAGCGGCCTTCCGATCCTAAGGTCCGTGAGTTCATAACCGGTCGTGTACCAATGAGTTTTTCTGTTAAAAAATTTAAGTACATAGTGTCAGTACGGTGAACGAAAACATCGTGAGGAAACCGGCATATCGTAGAACCTAAAAAGTTCTAAGACATGGTGTCGAGCCTGTGCTCGAAAAGAGCCTCTTTGAGGCACACTTAAAATCCATTCACCACACTGGTTCAAACGAAACTAGTGTCACAACAAGAAGAAGCGAATGACGCGGAATACCGAAATTTTTATTCCACGTTTGTCCTTGATTATACCTTCAACATTTACTCTTAGTTTTGTCATAAATTGTTTCAGACCACAAACTACTTGTTTTGAACTTTGTGTACCTGTACATTATTTCTACTAAAATTATTGTGTACTTTTTTCTTTTAGGCATAGCCGCTCTTCCTTCAGGTGAGCGTCTCTCCCCGTTAGACACATTCCTAGATCTCCTGACTGCCAAAGCCAGCCTCAACGAGCTGGACTTCAATCTCATCATCGAAGCCACCTTAGCATCTGTGCAACAAGATGCAGCTGCCTAGATGTTAAATAATAATTATCTTCTCTCTAATATTGTTGGGTATTCCTTGATATCCCTGTTTTGAGCCTGTCAGCCGATTGAGATATGTTGAAGCCTGCTTAATTGTGAAAATACCAATGGTAAAGTAGTACCAATATTTATTTATTTAAATATGCCCAAAGATAAATTACTATCTTGTATTCAATGGCATGAAGAGTGCCGAAATGATATTACGATTTTGTTAAAATAGTTTATTGTTATTTAATTTAATTTGTTATTGAAATATATCGGACATTCCATTTCGAATATTTAGAATTAAGTAGTTTATTTCATTATTAGTATTAATTATGTATTTGTGTGAAACCAAAGAAAGCACAAAGATTTTGTATGAAATTGGCTTAAATTAGACATTCCACGCGCGGGTTAGAACAACTCTATTAGCAGTTAAATAAAAATATTTTCGTCTTTGTTTTTGACAAGTCTAGTCGAGTAGGAAATATTTCTGAGTTGGTCCGACCCACCCTAAGTGTAATCATTTAGTGATTTTAGTGCAATATTTATACTTAAGAATTAAATTAAAACATTTTGATATCATTACAATGTCTTTTATTTTATAGCATACTACTTCATAGCTCACTTTGAAACATCTTAAGGGCCAGTTTCACCATGCTCTGTCAGATTAACAAAGGATTAAAGGACCGTTATTTATAGAAAATGTACGCGTTTGACATCTAAGGTTAGATTTAACGGCCTGTTTATCCTTGATTAGTAATTAACAGAGCATGGTGAAATCAGCCCTAAGGGCCGTTAAATCTAACCTTAGCTGTCAAACGCGTACATTTTGACATATTTAACGGCCCTTTAATCCTTTGTTAATCTAACAGAGCATGGTGAAATTAGATCTTAAGCTAGGAGCCAGTTTCAATCTAGGTATGCAACCAAGCCTAAAAGAACAGGCAACAACAATCTTAAGCCAGATAAAACTAGTAGATTTCAAATAAATCTTATTTTAGTTGTAAAATGGATTGTATGTCACCCAATGAGCCCTTTGCTGATCTTTATCATCAGAATGAGATGTAAATAGGGATTTATACACTTCACTGCTTTGGGGATCTTTAGCTACACTGTAGTCTTTCTTAGTTTTCTTATATGAAGGATCTTGCTGGAGTTCTGTTGAGGAGAGCGCTCGTTTTGATGACCCAAAATGACCTCTGGCAATCTTATTAGGGTTAAACTTTGGCAGTGAAAGTGGTATGGTGTCAATGATTTCTTTTTTCATTGCATTAGTTGAACTTGGGCCAGCTTCGTTCTCCAACTTTACTACTTTTTCTTGAATTTCTGAGGTTTCTGAAGTTGAAGGTGTTGAGGGTTCAGCTTTCATCTCAACCTTTTCAGTTTTCTCTGCCTTGGATTTAGATTTCTTGGTGCTTTTTCTGCTGGCTACTCTTACAGCCATCCTCTCTCTGAGCAGCTCAATGTCCTCATCTGTGCCATTGAGGACTACTGTGTCATTGCTTGTGAATGGTGTTTGACACTGTAAAGGAAAGTGTTTATATAGAATCAAATTTAACAATGAATATCCACTACTAGACTTCTTTTAATTAGTTGACCTAAACTTGAAGAGCTGGCCACAAGTTATGGCCTGACACCCAAGGGCTTTTTCATAAAGTTTCATCAATCACATAGAAATTCAATTAAAGACTATGTATAACAATTACTTTAAATGGGAGTGGCAGTGGGTGTTATCATTAAAAAAGATGTTACTTTCAGTTTTTTTTTAATCATTACTCATTACTATTGTGTAATTAATAATGTATGTAAATTATGGACTGAGTTTTCTGAAATAAATGAATTTATATTACAATCTTTTTAGGTATCCTTACCATGTGACAAAGATTCTGCTTGACCTCCTTCAGAGCTCTCTCGGCAAGTACACATCCACAACTCCACAGGAACACAAATCTGAATTTTCCAGACATCTCAATCCCACTGATGGGGCAGATGTAGGGAGCATTGCCCTCTCCCACAGCTCCATCGGTATGGTCTGTTGGCACATAAGCCGGGTTTTTGATGAGATTCAGATCTTTGATGTCCTGGAAATAAGCAAGTTATTATAGAAGATAAGAAAAATATCTGTAGTAAGTAATTAATAATAAATAATAATAATAATTTCTTTATTGAGGACTAAAACATGTAAAAATATGCACTTAGCATAGACAATACATTACACTTAGTCCTACAATCGGTGGTCTTATCACGCACAGCGATTTCTTCCAGACGAGCGTTTGCTTAACCTAAGACCTAAAATTAACTTATACTAACTACTAATTGTATATAGATAAGAAAGAACTAACAGCTAGACAACTGACAGAATAATTTTATATAGACGGTTTTGATCTTTTCATCTCTGAATGCAATTTACAAAATGATGAATGTTGTATAATATTTTAGGTTTACACCTAAAACCAGTAGCCATGTAGAGTAATTCATTGCAATTTGTGTTTATTTCTATAACTAGGTCGTCTGGTAAGTTTTTCGTTGTGCTCACCTTCAAGTTCTTGATGTGACTAATAGAGTCGGGCTTACTGTCTTTGTCGATCAACGCCTCAAGCACTGAGCTCTTGCTGTACAGTCTCCCGAGGCCACAGGCCACTACGGGCTCCTGCAGCGGCTGCTGAGACAACGCGCAGTTGCGCCACTTGAACGAGCGATCTGAATCTTTGTCTTTCTATAATAAATGTGCAGAAAATAGGTAATTATTTCAACACAAAAACGCCACTGTTAGTAACATGTAAAGTAGTTTTCTTACCTGTTCTGGCTTCTTTTTTAGGCGTACCAGCTCGTCCCGGCGCGGAATAGTACCGCCATCACAACCCATTGCTGTTATTTAATAAATTCCGATTGAACTTTAACTAAATAATAGTATACGTATATTTTTATTCTGTTTGTTTGTTTATGTGATTGCAATCGAGATAGCAAATTAATTCGTTACGTCAAATGTCAATTAGACAAATAGGACGGGTCCGGTTATTGTATAGCCATAAATTAATGTATGGCTAAAATCCAAGAGTTTACAACCATGGATAAACATAAAAATATGTAAAAAAATGTGTAGCTCATGTACCTAATGATTTTTGGGTCCATGGTGTAGCTTCATGAAGATTCATTGTTTTGAGACTTTGAATAAAGCACCTTAGCTACGCCTGGGATGTCATGTTATGTCTGTCAGAGTCACATAAATTTACACAAACCACAACTGTCTTTGTCTTGTTAGTCAAGTGGTTTCGAGAGCGAGAAATGGAATGACAGACAGGAGCATGGAGGTAATTCATAAATGAAGAGAAGAAGAAGATTTGTTTACATTTTAATTTTCAGGTTAGTTTCGTGTGTTTTTTTGTTTTGTTACTAGAATAATATCTTGTTAGCGGCTGCGGAATGCCTGAAACTGTAGCAGACCGAGTGCCAGAAAATGGCAGTGATTGTGAAGATAATACAGACAGCTTGGACAACAATTCAGATTCTGACAAAGTAGTCAAGAAAAAGATCCAAAAACGTGGAATCGTGTTCCTGTCCACCATCCCTCCGTACATGAACGTTGCCAAAATACGAGAAATATTCAGCAAATACGGTGAACTTGGCAGAATTTATCTACAACCAAGTGCAAGTAAGTTATTTTGAGGTTATGTTATTGATTCAATTGTTGAAATTGAAAACGGGAGGCTCGTGACTAGGCATAGTATACCCCCCCCCCCCCCCCTACTGAAAATAATTCATTTTATTTTCGGATGTTTCAGAACCTGGGGAGAAACGAAAACGGGTTCCAAATCAATTCACAGAAGGTTGGGTGGAATTCCAAAGAAAGGCAGCGGCAAAACAAGTAGCAGCTGCCATAAATAATACCAAAATCGGCACCAGAAAGAAGTCTCGGTATTATGACATGATTTGGAACATCAAGTACATTCCTAGATTCAAGTGGGTGCATCTGAGTGAGCGACTAGCCTATGAGAAAGCAGCTATGAAGCAGAGACTTAGGGCTGAGATATCACAAGCTAAGAAGGAAGCTCATTACTTACAGACCAATGTGGAAAAGAGCAAGAAATTCAAAAAGAAGAAAGCGGCTGAAAGTTCTGCTTAGGAGGGTTATTTTTAGGATCTAATTCATTATAAGGCTTAATAGTACAAACTGTTTTATTTTCAGAACACTTTTACTGTATTGAGATTCAAGCAATAATATAAGTTTAGAAACATATTGCAGATACTGTAATCTTGTAGTCAGGCTTCAATTTTTACTGAAGTTAGCTTGCCCACTGATGATTTCCTCCACTCTCATTCTCTCCTTAGAATTCAATGGATCTGGTGTCAGTTTCTGAATGTATCTTCTTGGTGGGATGACATGGGACAGAATTCCTTGTGAGAACTCTCGGTGGACTCTGACTCCATCCAAAGCATTCGGCTGGAGCTTCTCAAAGCTGTGTAGTTCTCTCATGAATTGCTTGCGCTGTGCTACTTTGGCCCAGTGGTAGCGATGGCGGCAGACCACACGACTGGAAGTGAATCATTATTAAAAGAACCACTTCAAGGTACACATATATTTAATGTGGACCATGGAGTGCAGATAAATGTATAGGGGGTTGTGAACTATGCATGAAAATTATAGAAGGTATTAGCACTTATTATTATTATTTTCGACTATTGTGGCCAGCCAAAAATAAGAGTTTGGTTGCCATTGTAATATTTAGTGATTAATTAATGATGACGCATCCATAGCAGTAATGATAAAATGGCCTTACAAAAATCATAAAAAGGTCAATATAATGCTTCTAGGAGTGCACAGCTCTTACAAATGGGTAATATAAAACAGTGGCAGGGCTAATTTTAAGATGGATTTAGGACCCTGATTGATAGAGGTTAAGTTTGGGGAAAAAGAGTAGTTCACCTTAGAATGAGTTCACAACCTCTTTTAAATGGTAGTTATTATTAGCTTATTCAGTTAATTCAATACTTACTATGCCAGCCCTAATTTCGAGTAGGAAGGATGTATACTGACATCAGATCTGGCTAATTCTGGAAAACCAGGGTACAGTGGAATTCGTTTCTTCTTGACCACTTCCTCTGCCATTGTAAAATTATTAAAATTGGAAAATTGAAATTACATCACAAAATTCTTGGTACAAGACAAATATAAAATTGTCTCTATGGCAACTGACTGACAATGACAGATATCCGGACCACTAGAATGGCAATGACATGAGTCATGGTTCTTTATTTTAAGATAATCACTAGCAAATTCAAAAATCATTTTCAAATTATATTCCAAATCATTTCTAAAAATTGCACTGTACCATTCTGTACCTAGACCTATATAACAACATAGAACCATTATTTTGTAAATGTACCATGGCTAGTACCTATACTACATACCTAATACAGCATGACTAAGTTCCTTGAAGCAACTATGACATCATAAACCATTGAACATTTGGAAGAACATTTTTAGAAATAAAATAAAATTTAAACAATATTAAATTAATAACATTTATTAATACAGCAATAATGTTTATTTAAATCTACTTCACAGAACTTTGCAGCCATTATTTCCCAATGTAATAAGTTATGATGCTGAAGTGGTTAGAATGATTATTTACTTTACAGTCACTAGGCTCAGGAGGATGTTACCGCAGCAATCCTACTCTTGCAAACACAGTCATTGAATTGATTCACTAGCACTGAACACAATAAGGATTTATCTGGGTTTGAACTGTAACACTCCAAGACCTGAAATTAAAAACAATTTGTCAAATTCTTACTTTTTTTATTTTTTTTTATACAACCAGCTGATGGAACAAGCAGATGGCCCACCTGATGTTAAGTGGTAACCATCACCTATAACAAAGCATTGCCTCGTAAGTCACACAGGATAGGAACGTGCCCTATGATGCACTGCCCTGCGTCCATCAGCTTGAGGCATACAGATGTGATTTGAGTATCTCATATATGAGATTAAATTTGTGATTTTTGGGATAGACAGAGACAGTCATGCATGAATTAATATATTCCTTTAACAATCATACCTTGGATTTCTCATCCTGACATGGTGGCAGCTTACTTGCAATTTTATCTTGTTTTGCTAGGTTAAATAGGTCATTGGCCTCTTTTAATGTTTTCTGGTACTCGATATGCATTCCACTGTTAATCTTCTCGTGTGCTCGTTTGAGGCCCTCAATACGTCGTGCCCAGTAGGCTTCCTCTGCCGCGTTCTCCTGCTGTCGTCGGGAGTCGTAGAATGGAGGTGGCGGTGCAGTGTAACTCTGTTGCGGTTGTGGCTCTGCTTGCTGAAATCAACATTAACTATCATCAAGAACAATGTTTGGGCAATTCCTATCCAAGAGATGAGTTGATGGACAAGAGGAAGCGTATGTTTAGAAAGTTTTGATTTAAAATAGGCCTATTTTAAACAGAAATGAAAGGTAAACTAACCTTCAACACCACTTAAAGTAAGCTAAGTACTGATGTTGTTAGGACATTAGCTGGATGATACTAAGCCTGCTCGTAGGCTAGCTTACTAGATAACACTGGTTTATTTTGCGACAACAAGACGTGACATTGATCTAAATTATGTAATGCAGCATCATATTTACTTTTGAGTTCAGCTGAGCAGTTATCCTGTCTAGTGCATCTTGAGACATTTGGATAGCATTTTCATTGTCCACAGTTACTTTTCGAGTGCTTTGTGAACCACCCATGTTGTTAAAAATTGATGAAATCAAATATTTTTTGTCGGCTCCTCGCGTCAAAAAGACATTTTTTGACAGATGAGATTAAATTTGTGATTTTTGGGATAGACAGAGACATGCATGACATTGACAATAGATAGATTAAAAAAACATAGACTAGAAAATTATCTGTTTTTGTCTCGTTTCGTGCGTTAGCTTCAAATCAATACTTATTTTACCGAGAATAGCCACGAAGAACGTGTGGCAATACTGGGATTTTCTCTTTTGGATATTATTACAGCTACTCCATAATAGATGTCGCTAGTAGTTATTCTCCAACTGAATCTGATAGTTGTTTCAAATCTGATTTGTGCTGTGCCACACAGTAGTCCTTGGAGGAAAAGCAGTAGACAGTTGTTTTGTTTGAAATCCTAAATAATAAATAAAAGATGGCAGCGCTGGATCAGGCATGCAACTCGGAAACAATGGATGTGGGTTTGATTTCCGCATATTAATCAAATTAAATACCTACTTAAGTAATTACCAAGATATATATAGGTATAGCCTATATCGATTATTATTGTTTCGAGTAGTAATTTGATACATTGAACTGGAAAATGAAGCGTGGGACATTCTCCTTCCCAATGGACCGATGACATTGTGAGGATCGCGGGAAGTCAGTGGATGGAGATGGCTTCATTAGGTACTTAGGTATTTAAAGAAATGTACTTCGGACGTGATCAACATCACCTAATGCAATTGTTATGGGTGGAAGTAGTCGCTCAACATCAAGTGGGCCATCCGCAGGTCCCGACAGGACTCTTTAGTTATAAAAAAAATTGCAGCTGTCGTTTCTGACAGAACTTGCGGTTTCTTTCACGTGGTGTTTGTTTATTTAAGTTTATTTACAATAGGGGTTTTTAAATTACCTCTAAAGGAGGTAGGTATTTCACGATTAGATCGTAAAATACAAATGATAAGTAGGTACCTAAGTACGTACCTACCTACCTAGGTCTGTAATAGTCTGTATAGTATATGAGGGTGTGGTATGTAGGTATGTAGTTAAAATAGCACTAATCCTGAGCACGACTAAGTAGGTACCTACTCCACTCCCCTACCATTTACTAATTTAATTGCATTCTGTATGCTGCTATGCTCATTTTATTTATGTGTTTGGAAGGTATACGTTCATCTGTGTGGATTTTTATATCTACTAATAGGCAGATGCCTACCGTAGGGTATTCTCTTATCTGTGCCGTAGGTAGTTTCCTTTATTTATACCCAATTTTCTCACAGATTTAATATTTTGGCCCTAAAGTACCTACTACAACCACTTTAAAATTTGCGTCCAGTGTAGCGTTGGTGTTCAAAAAACTTACCTATATAGGTATAAGGTATAAAGTATAGGTAGGCACCTACTAAAATACCAATCTATATTTTGGCGAATCCATAAGCGGTTCTCGTACGTCGAGTTCGGGGCACAAAAACTGACCGCAGTACCTACATAAGACTAAACCGGTTGCACCGGTCGGCTCCGCGCCCATCGCTGTGCTTTCTTCTGTCTCGAACGCCGCGACAGCCAGTACCTACACCTTTATGTACTTGCCTATGTATCTACCGTCACATTATTTAATCTGTGGTATTACCACGTTACTTTTAGGCCGATGTTCACCACACTATTCCTACTACCCAGTAGGTACGTAAAAAAGTTGCTGAGAATTTGTAGTGTAAAAACTTCGTCCAACTTCCGTCCGACAACTGGTGGGTAGGTTCCAATCTCCAATCTTCCCTACATTTTATTTCCCAAAAACCCCAAACGTGTCTTTGACTTTACAAGCCTTTTATAGTGCCATTTACGCATCTCATTTCAACCGTAATCCATTAATTGGCCCGGATTGGGATTTTCTATTTTTTGTACTTTTTTTAGTGGACAGCACCTGTACCGACGACCCTTCGATTTCGATGACTGGTTGTATTAGGAAATAAAACTACGTTATTTAATACCGCACAGGATAACAACCTATGGATTGTTCGGAATAAAGCATATTTTCCGATGTAGGTGGAGATATCGTAAATGTTTTTCTAAAGTTATCTGAGGGTGAGAAGATGAGTCCAGTGACAGGCTCCGACGCGCAGGTAAGAAATCGATTGTTAGAAGTTGAGATCTTTTATAAGTATTTCAATATTATTATACCTTCAAAGAATGTTGGATGATATCGGCAGGGCGAGGCAGCTCGGGTCGGCGTGCTGTGAAATGTACCTACCTAGTCATTGTAGGTATTTTTTTTACAATTCGCCATTGCCCACTCATCTATTGCAATCTTCGCAAGAGCAAGAGTAGTAGAGCACTTTGTGAAGGGTTCGTCAGGGGAAGTACTAACACCATGCCCTTTTCTGCCGCCAAGCAGTTTTCTTGTGTTTCAGTTTGAAGGGTGTGGTTGCCGGTGAAATTACAGGCACATAAGGCTTAATTTGTACCTATACCTCAAGTTGATGGACGCTGGGCAGTGCATCGTAGTACACGTGTCTATCCAGAGTGACTTACGATGCAATGCTATGTTAATGTTGATGGTTACCACTTAACATCAGGTGGGCCATCTGCTTGTTTTATTAGCGAGTAGTATAAAAAAATGGCTTTTTAGTTTCAATTCGCCTAAAGAAGTTTAGCTGCACATGCATCGGCCGGTCGGTCAATTATCTAAAAACGGCGTAGCAACAGCATCAGCAGTAGCAGTACCAGTAAATGAGTTGTTAATTGTTTTTAAGTAGCACTGACTGTGCTGTGCTGAGGCCGATTCACCACCACACACATCCTAACTTTAATTATAAATATTGTTATTTTTTGGTTTATGTCTTTTCACAAAAACATTAAAACCTACTTAGGTCTTAAGGTATTTGTTTTGACACCAAAAGCACCAGTGTGAGGGAAGGTTAATGTTACCTACCTTATAATAAAATAAATATTTATTATATTTATAGAAGCACCCCACTGAATCCCAAGGTCCAGTACAAGGCTGCGTGGACTTCACTTAATTGCAATTTATGTGTCGAGTTTTGTAGGTATTAATAATGTTCAATTCATGTAGTGCGGACGTGCTGGGATGTAGGGAACTGGGGCAGGCTCTCCAAAACCCTACCTAGGTACGAGACACGCAACTTCTCTATCCAGAGTTCTTTGCTAATTCTAAAAGCGGTTTTTCGTGCTCTAACGGTTCGTCGCAATATAATAATAGCATGTCAAGTCACTTGCTATCTCTATTTAATTCGATGTAATAGCTGAAATGGCGAGTGATTTGACATCCGATTAGTTTTGATCGAGCTTTCAGAAACCGGCCGCAAGGGAAACATTTCAAGAAGTAATTGAAAGAAGATATTATCATTTAGCTGGGCTTACTATCAGCAAGGTTATTTGAAAATAGCGGTATCATACACGACTATAAAATATTTTATATTGCTCACTATAGGTAGGTAGGTACAATTTATTGGAACACTATACATGGTGACATTTAACATAATATTTTATCTTTATTTTAATTAGTATTCATATTTAAAATAATAAAACATTAATTCAATTGAATTATAAGCATTACTTTTTGATCTTATTTACAAAATAAATAATAATAGAACTCCACTGTGGTGCCAATGGAACATAATGGAGGCGTAGACAAAACAAATATACATATTAAGTAAAGGATATTAAGCTTTTAGATGTTAAATGTCTGCAACCAGTGGGCAACGCATTTTTTTATGTTTTAATTGTAATGAGTTCTAGACAAAGCATAATCCAGATAAATAGTTAAATATCCATAAATTTCCATAATTATTTGAAAACTTTCTCGAAACCCAAGATTATATCGTTCTTAATAAAATTGTCTGTGGTGCATTTGGTTTGTCGGAGGTCGTAGATTTATGGGCTGAAACAACGCGTTCAACCTTTCGGCAGGGCTGTAATTAGGATGGGGTCAGACGCACCCCAATACGAAGACAATACCAACTACGACTTTAAATAATGAGGGTTTTGATTGATAAACAGTGTTCCTTGCAAACTTTCTAACAGGGGAGCAGTCTTGCTTGCTATATTTAATTTTTCTATGAACATGAATGAGTGACATGTGATATTAGATAGAAACCACAAAAAAGCCCCTCCAAAACACTGATTTTATAATAAATAATTTAAAAGAACCCCCTCTAAAATTCTCCGCGCCTCAGTCTGATATTAGCTCATAACACCCATAACACACTGGTCCTAAATTCGACCTGCTGTCTGGTGCTCTGGCACCATTTATCAACAATGTCACTGCTCCACGACTTTCGGGCTCGTCCATAAACAACTGGCCATCGTTCATTTTAGATGAGATGTCGCACTATGTCTCTAGAAGATACTATCTAGATCAGAGTATTAAAAAAAACTGTCTATGTCTATAAGTATGTCTAGATACTAAGTAGCACTATTTTGAAATTATTTTTTGTAAATACAAAAAAAAACATTTACAAACAGGAAATCACAAAAGGCACGTACTTACCTATTACATAGAGTTCAAAATAGTTTAACACAAAAAAAGTTTGTGGATAAAATAGGTTCGATAACTGATGGAAGCTACTACCTAGACTTATAAATAAAAAAATCTGTAAAAAAAAGGACAATTGGTGTTTGATTTTTGGTTTCGCGAAAATAACATTTAAGACGCGTTACAAATAAAACGTGAGGGATGACACCCTTAACGCACCTTAAAAAATAGATAAATAATATTCCATTTAATATTTTAGGTAGAACACTGAATAGGTGTATTATACCGAAAACCAACTTTCATAATTATTAAACCTTACCTTCTTTTACAGATGCGATGGTATTGTATTTTTTTCAACTAGAAAATAAGACAAAAAACTAGAAAATAAGACTCCTTGTGGCCGATATCGGCCCGATTGGCCCACCCGTCAAGTTTTATCAGCCGATATCAACCACACGTCCGATCCTTCGCGATTTCTATGGCTCGTGATATGTTCCAGAATTATTATACTGATTACAAAACTAGAATCCCTGAAGTATTTTTTTTATATGATAGTTTATGTTACGCGCCTCCGTCACCGGGCCGGGACGAGTCCGATCCGGACATTTGGCGGGTATTCCGCGTTTAGGTATAATAAAAATGCTTTAACTTAGTGGCTGGTTTAACTCTATGAATGCGTCCTAACTGCAGCACAGCTTCTGTACCACCGTTGCTGCACTAATGGCTTTATCTGGGTAAATAAGTGAAACCACTTTATTCAACTAAGATTTATTTCGTGTTATCGTTTAACTTTAGATTGTCTAAGTAATTTATTAACTTGCCACAGTAGAATAAGAGTAATAGGTCCCTTTTCGCGAAAGCTCGACACTTTGATTTAGGTTTAAGTACAAGACGGTGTTAGATTCAAGAGTTATTTATTTATATTTAAAAATCAATGTTGTTGAATTTATAAACATTGCCTTTATAGAAATTAGACCCATTTTCGAGTCAGTATTATATACAATGTAATATAGATAGGCGGGTACGACTTTAATTATGACGACTTTATGGCTTGGAGGGTAGTTAGGGTAAAGAGGGCTCAAAAAAACTAGAAAACTATAAGTATTGTTATTTAATAAAATAAACCGGCTGAAGTGAAAACTTACTAGGTACTTTAGTACTAACTAGTTTATTCACTAGTAAGGCGAGAAAAAATGATTTACTAAAATTACGCAATGAAATTTGAAAATTCAGACAGATTTTTTAAATAACAACTTCTTATTTCCATAACATAGGATTAGCGAACCCTTATCGTAATCGAATATTTTCATAAGATCAAAGCAATCAACGAAAATTAAAGAGAACCAAAACGAAACCGAATCCATAAAATTTCATCTTCTATATTTTAATGAGCGCAGTATACAGAATACAGTAAAGTCACACAAAGTCTAAAGCTTTTTTAAGGGGTTCAATATCGTGTTCACACGTAACGCGCTTGTTGTCATGTATAGCTTCGACAGCCTTCGACAGCCATCACAGCTCAGTTGGTAGTAGCTCTGCCTTCTGCGCCGTGGGTTCGATACCCACCGAGAACAAATATTTGTGAGGTGAACATAGATTTCCGGGTGTTATTGTATTTACAAAAAAAATAAGTATTATATCAGCTGTCTAGTTCCCATAACTTTGCCTATATTTATTATATTTATTTACCAATATTTGTTTATTATCCTACGAATTAGGATAATGAAAGGTTTTAATGAAACTTTATAATAATATAGCTTATACATCAGAATAACACATAGGCTACAATTTATTAAGATATTGTGTGACTAATCCTGCGCAGACGAAGTCGCGGGCACCAGCTTGTTTATTATACTTATACATAGTTGGTGATAAAACATGTTGAGCTGAATGGATGGAGAACCACGTGAGCTGCGCAAAAGAAAACTTCGAAATTCGTTTTGCGCAGCTAGTCACGCTGTCAGGAGACAACTTGTATATTGCTAACTATACGTATACAACGTGCGTAGGCCTGGAATTAATGGTGTTAATTCCATGTTCGTAGGTCTACTTTTAATACATAAAAATATGTATATATTTAGGTAAGTAATTATGTTTGTATAATGTATTGGTATAAAATTATTTAAATATAGTCCAATAATAATTGAATGACGACAACGCATAAAAGTTATGAAAACTAGGTATCAAAAAACACTGCGTTTAAATTATAACACAGTCAGTCAGAGCACTGTGAAAAAAAAGACTCTTTTTTATATTTGATAGATGACACTTGGATAGATAGATTGAAAATGCTTATTGCACAGAACAAAATGTATGCATAATGTACTTATGTGAACTGAATGAATGCTAAAGAAACATTCTACACATACAACACTAGACAGCATTTTCCAAAATCAAACAAGGATGTTTTTGATAAATTTCTAATTAATCGTAGCCGTTGAGATACTGCTTCTAGAATACTGTGCCTATGATCCCAGTACTGTGAACGGTAGCTGAAGTCTAATTTGTAATTTAAGCCGCGGTCCCGCCGCCCTAATTACACCCAGATTAATGTGCGGTCCCACACCAACGACTGCGGTTTTTACGCAGAAATGCTAAATCGATGTTATGACTCGAATAGAGATGACAAAACTTTTTAATTTACTGTTAAATAAGTTTCTGAGAATTTGAGTAAATAAAAACTGCTTTGTAAATTTTTCGAACGTTATTTAAATTAGGTACTTAGGTACTTAACTACATTTCTGCTTGTATCAACATAATCTTTTAAAATAAAGTTGATGCGCGCATAATCGCAAGATCAAAACGAGCCTAATCCTGATACGGGGAGCTTCCAAATTAAAAGTTAAACAATTCTCCGTGCACAAAGGTTTTCTTTGTTCGGCCTTCTTTTATTGAAACATTTTATTTTCTAATTCTAGCCAAGAAAGTTCGAAGCCGTGTCTAATAAATTAGTTTTTAACCGACTGTAACTAAAAGGGGGATCGGATACGTAGGTATATCATCGGCAGCATACTAGCTCTGATAAGCATTTTATAAAAAAAAAATTATATAGTATTATAGTTTATTGCAGATTTATAGTAAGGACACACAAAGTTACAAATCAAGCTACACAAATCCATAGAAAAATAACACTTACTACAAGGTGTTCCAATACTGTCCCCTGAAGTTTTTAAACCCAAAAAATCAGGGGACTAAAGTACCCATCAATATGAATAACTTTTTCTAAAGTTTTCAGCTGTTTTTTTTCCGCGTTCACAGTGTTGGTTACACTGTGAACGCGAAAAAAACAGCTGTTTCATGCAAAAGTTCCAATACCTACCTGGCTAAAATTTATGAAACAGCTGTTTTAAAATAAATGTCTGTCTATGTCTATGTTTTTTTTTCGCGTTCACAGTGTTGGTTCCTTAGAAAAAGCTAATTCCATGTTCCATGTTAATGTCATATTGATGGGTACTTTAGAACCCTGAAGTTTTTAAACACAAGTATTGGAACACCTTGTATAAAAGCGGGCAGTGTATAGTCTGATGCATATCCGTGTGTATCATTTGTGTCATTTTTCTATTTATGTAATTATTATTTCTATTTAGGCTATCGTTTAAATAAAAATTTGATAAGCCATCCGGCTAGGTACTTCCCAATGTGTAAGCATAAGTTGTATTGTACCTATGTCTGAGGAAAGCTCAGTAGGTAGGTATCACAATCTTCTAATATTGTGACATGCGCAAGCGCTGAGAGCGCGTTAAAGTCTTTTGTATGCAATTTCGGGTGATGTATGACTTCATGGTAAGCAATAAATTGATGAATTACCTCAACTTTTTTATTTTATTTATTATTAAGTTACACCAACAACGTAAACGTCAATATAATCATGAGGCCTCAAAATTATATTATAATGTCACCTCAATTAAATGTGCAAATAACTATTCCAAATTGACAACAATTTTATATGACATAAAAAAGGATAAGAATTTCAATAATAATACAAAAATCGGCCAAGCGCGAGTCGGACTCGCGCACGAAGGGTTCCGTACCATTACCTATAAAAACAGTTTAAAAAAATGTATGGGTGCCCCTTAAAAAAATATTTTATTCTGTTTTTTAGTATTTGTTATAGCGGCAACAGAAATACATCATCTGTGTCTACTTTATAAAACTAAGGACAATATAGTCGTTACGCTATCAGGCTTTATGGCGATCTAGTCCAAACGCTATGTAGTCCTAATGCGATGTAGTCATATCGAGATTTAGTCAGAAAGCGATGTTGTGAACTGCTATCTAGTCAAACAATATGTAGTCTCAAAGCTTCTTACCCAAAAATATCAAGTGTTTTTAAATTTTATATAAAAATCAGTGTTTATGTGATATTTTCCCCCAGACGCGTCTAGAACATAAAGAGAATTTGTGATCGGAAAAGTTTAATAAGAATGCGATATTTGATGCAGGAACGTGTGGAACTAATCGCTCTATCTCTCGAGTCGGGGTCAACGACCGGCTAGCAAGGCTGTCTAGGTGTTGCCAACTACCACATGGCTAGACTCATATAACTTGTAATACTGGGATTTTAGGCACAATAAATGTATTATTGTCCCTCCCCTTATTATTGACTCAACATCGAGGTTTTTGGAATAAAGCACAATTATAGTGATTTTGTTTTATCGAAATGAAAGAACTCAATTGAAATAAAAAGAAAGCGTCTACATTTTAAAATATACGTAGGTAAGTACAAAAAAAGCAATAATTTAAATTAAATAATAATGTAATTAAATAATAATAACGTCAATAAATAGATTTAAAGAATAAAAGCTGAAATGAAATTCTTCAGTACGTAAGCTACGTACGTAATTTTTGGCTAGATCTAGCTAAATTCAGTGTAGGTGGCAAGTTGCGTCTAGATAATAAAGGCTACAAATATCTAGGCGCCATTTCAATAAAAGTGTTTGTTGAAAACGTATTTTGACCGTTCACTTTGAAAAAACAAAATCCAAATGACGTCACTAGTAACGACGTCGTCATGGTACATTGAGTGCCGCATTTTTTTTTAACTACTTGCTGATCGAGCCAACAGATGTTAAGTGGTAACCATCACCCTTAACAAAGCATTGCCTCATTAGTTAGGCACGATAGAAACGTGCCCTGCGTCCAGCAACTTGAGGCATACAAATGTTAAGCCTCATGTGCCTTTAATTTCACCGGCAACCACTCTATGTATAGCTTACTACAAAAGGTAGGTACTATTTATGGATGGTTAGATTTATGATTAGTAGGTAGGGTATATCCACAGGCCCTGTAAGGTTTTTATACCCATAACCAACTTTACGATACTGGCTAAGTTAGGTTAGGGTTTTAGAAAGGTTGTAATTAACATGATATAAGGAATAAGTACCTATAAAAGGTTAGGTATTAGGCACTAAAATACAGAGAGGAAAATGAGAAATTAAAAGTTGCATATCTGAAATGATGATCACCCAACATAGGCAATAGTGTTGCCAACTCAATGAAAATTGAAAACTCTTTGTTAAAATCTGTTAAATACGTAAATGGCGCATGGCACAACTCTGGAGGCATAGTAAATACGGCCGGCCTAAGAATCGAACCTGCAACCATAAATTTTAGCGATAAGTCCGACCATTGTACTCACTTTTTGTAGTGGTTTCTGTATGAATATTCACAAAACTCTCTTCAAACTTGCTTTTAATTTCCATTTTTCTTAATTTTACATTTAATTTTAAATCTTACCAAAACTTTATTTAATGTAACACTTTATTTGCTTCAAATTAATCCTTTCCGTGGTTTCGCCGGTGCCGATAAAAAACGACATCGATCGGCAATATTACCACAATACCTGTACATCTCGATCACCACGGTAAACTAAGCCGTATTCCCTTGGAATAAGGAGCAAGGTGGTAGATGCGCTCGGTGGGTAGGTATGTATAAAGAAACATGTCGGTTCGAGGGCGCGGGTCGCTGGAATGCGGTCTGAGATACCCCATGGGCTACATGGTAGATAGGCAGAGCCTGTAGGTGCTGCAACTTGGTACACTTTCAACTTGGGACTCATCTGATTTGAGATGGATATAAGCGAGTGGTGAGTTTTTCATCATTATTATATCAGCCAGATGAAGTCCACTGTTGGACATAGGGCGTCTTCTAAAAATTTTATAATCATTAGAGGACTTGCAATTACCGCACTCAGAATGGTTTTTATTATATAGGTAGGTATATTCTTTTGATGCCGTAGGTATACATAAGCATCTAATAAAAATTAGATGCTATTTCAAGTTATGAACCAAGTATTAAAATAAAAAACTTAGGTTTACGATAACGTGGGCAAGCAAGATACAAAGAACAATATTAGTTAGGACAACAAAATCGGTTTAACTTTAACTTTTGTGCTATAATAGTGTTTAGTAATAACGCTTTTATTCTGCGAGGCCAGAGGTTTATAAATACAGGTTACAATTTTACCCTTTACCCGTGTTTAAGTCACGCACAATTTTTTAAATCAATTGTGCATTCATAATGTTCTAAAAATACATTAGTAAATGCGAAGGCTCTGTCAGTATAAAGGTATCATAGAATCATATCGTTATAGTATCGTTTTAATAAATAAATGCGCACGCGCCGGGAGCGCGTTGAAGTCTTTTGTACGGGACATCGAAGGATCGTCTTTACACAATCAAACCGCACCAAATTAAATAGATATTTTTATTTTTTATTATAATATATAAAAACTGATGCATCTAATAATTAACTAGTAATTGCGACGACGACGATGAGACGGTAGATGGACAAAGATAGTGACTGAGTAGTGGCCACGCGAGAGTCATAGACCACGAGGCAGATCACCGGCCAGGTGGTCTGATGATATCGTTGGAGCCATTTGGCTCCCATTTGGACCCATTTGGGTACAGTTGGCGCAGGCGGAGAGGTGATACTCCGACGTGGCGCGTCCCCGGGTTGCGGATAGGGGGTCTCGGTTTGTCGATAGCTTCGAGTTGGAAGCTAGCGACAAACCGGCGCGGACAGAACACACTGGGGGGGGAAATGGGGTTAGGTTAGTGGATGGAGTTGGGCAGAGGAAAGGAGTTCCTACTTTGTCTGACGTAGTGGCAGGCTTGAGGGAACTGATGTCACTCTGTATGTACCATCAGTCAAAGAGGTTATGGCGGACTGGTCAATACTAACACTATTGATCAGTGTGCCGGAGAGAGTTCGCCGTCTCTCCAACCGGTATCCATGCTGTTGCTTCAACGACTCCTGTCAGGCTTAAAGGGGTACGTCGCAGCAGCATGGACCGAAGGGGACTTGCCTTAACTGGCCGGGCCCAGAGAAAGGAAAATCTTGAAACAAAAACCCGTGAGAAAACACGTAAAAACCTGCGGATACCAGGGGACCTCCGCAGTAAACACCCTTCCCCGGTGACAGAGGGCACTGGCCGGGGTGACCAAATATTTCCCTCATAATCGTGGGACTAAATATGGAAAACTTAAATAAAAACAATAATGATGTTGGCCGTTCTGGCTGTGTGGAAGATGCGAGTGTAGGCACATTAGTGCTTGAAAACTCTGGGAAGACGTTTGGGGAATCTCCCCGTGTTTCGGCTCGCTTAGGCAGCCGTCGAGCTTTGGCTTGCAGCCCCTCATATTCTGGGGCGAGCACCAACCGTTTCTCTCTTTTAGAGAGTGATTGTGGAGAAAGGGAACTGTCTGCCTTTGACAGAAGTTGCGTAAGAGACTCGCATCAGAGCCTCATAGCTTTATCTGATTCTGATCAGAGTGATGTGGAGTACACGGCTTTGGTTGCTGGGCGACGTAAGCGTACCTTGCCTGGTAACTCGGACAGTGAGTCATATGCGGTACAATCTAAGACTCGTCCTATGATATCCTCTGCTCGTCGAGGACGCAAGGTGCGCATGTCTGCGTCAGACATCTGCTCTGGGACCACTTTGCCCATTGACGATTTCCTTAAGCCCGGCGCAAGAACGTACCGGCTTGACTGTGACGACGAAGCGGCTCAACCGCAAGTGGTGAAACCCAAGTCTGTGAGGAAAGCCTATACGCACCTCAGTGAGGACGAGTTAATTACTGATGATTTGTGGAAACGTGCCTCTGAGGAAGTAGAAGCAATCCAGGACCAGTCCCGGAAATGCAAAAATATGAAAACCACGGTGAAAAGCGCTATAAACCAGTCGCTTGTCACAATGCGTGATATTATCGACGGTCTGAAGTCTCGGACTGTCGATGATGAGACGAAACGCCTCAGGGCGGACAACGACCGGCTCAGCCGGGAGTTAGCCAACCTACGAGCTGAACTGGGTGCTCTGCGCCGTGATTATGACGAACGGAATATGCGGGAAAATGCAGCAGCTCCTCCTCCACCCCCTCAGGCTTCCTCGGGGATAGACATGGAGGAGGTTATACGAAGAGTTACCACCTCCGTAGGGAATATGGTAAACGCTCGCATAGCAGGTCTTGATGACCGACTTCTACCAGCGAAAGTATTGCGGCCGCCGTTGGCAGCAGATAAAAGAAGACTGGTTACCCCATCGGCCCCTTTGAGAGCAACGGCCCCCATTGCTGAGCCAATAATTCCTACAGCTAGGCCACAGGCTACTCCTGCAACTCGTAGTAGAGCTACATTGTCAAGCGGGGTAGAGCCTGCATGTGCTGACGCCAGTCAAATGACGGCGTCTCCCGTTGCTGAAGGTGGGGACTGGGCGACTGTAACGAAAAAGGGTCGCAAACAGAAAACAGCGAATGGTTCCGCACCTTCTGTTGGCGCTCAACCACCGGAAAAGCCTGCTGAAGTTCCTTCCAAAATTAAAAAGCGCAAGAAGCGCAAGAAGACAAATCTTGGACTTCCGCGCTCTGCTGCAGTTGTAATCACTCTCTCTCCAGAGGCAGTTGAAAAGGGGACCACTTATGCAGAGGTCATGACCATGGCCAAAACCTCTATAAACCTTGGCGAGCTGGGTATTGAAGGAGTCCGAACGAGAGTAACAGCGACTGGAGCCAGGTTAATGGAGCTTCCAGGAGCTTCTAGTGGACCGAAAGCGGATCTGCTTGCGGATAAACTGCGGTCAACCCTAGCTGATATTGCCCGAGTTGTCCGCCCTGTGAAGTGTGTGGAGCTACGCATTACTGGGCTAGACGACTCTATTGGCAAAGAGGATGTTGCCGCGTCCATCGCTACTAAAACGGGTTGTCCTCTTGACAGTATTAAGGTCGGAAATATCAGAATGGGACCTGGAGGCTCAGGTTATGCATTCGTGCAATGCCCTGCCACAGCGGCCAAAATAGTGCTAAGTGAAAAGGGCAGACTTCTCGTAGGTTGGAGCTCCGCTCGAGTCTCTGCGCTAGAGTCGCGCCCAATGCGTTGCTTCCGATGTTTGGCCATTGGTCATACTCGACAGCTATGCCCCTCTGAAAGGGACCGTGGTGAGCTATGCTTCCGTTGCGGAAAAGAGGGTCACAAAGCTGTGGCCTGCAAAGTACTGGAACCACGCTGCGCCGTATGTGTCGATATGCGTCGGCCAGCATGCCATAGGATGGGAGGCAGGAAGTGTGACCCTCCTGCTGTCAAGGGTAGGTTGGCACCCAGATCCCAACCTGCCTCTGCAACGGAGGCGGTTGTAATGTCAGACTAGTATGTCTAGTTCTCGACATTACAACCTCCTCCAGACGAACCTGAACCACTGCGCTGCCGCCCAAAGCTTGCTCGCGCAGGCGATGGCGCAGTGGTCTATCAATATCGCCGTTATTGCCGACCCATATACCGTCCCCGACGGTCCTTATTGGGCTGGAGACACAGACGACTTGGTAGCCATCTTTGCTCCCAACACTGCCGGGTCCCTTCCTATCTCAGTTAGGGAGAGAGGGCCAGGCTATGTTGCTGTATCATGGGGGGAATTAACGCTCATTGGTGTATACTATCCTCCCAGTAAGAGCCTAGCAGAACTGGAGGTCTGCCTGCGGGAACTAGGCGGTGTCGTTGGGAGGATGCTCCCAGCTCAAGTCATGGTCCTTGGGGACTTCAACGCCCATGCTGTAGCTTGGGGGTGTCCTGCAACGAATCTACGTGGTGAGGCGGTTATGGATTGGGCGATAGCTGCCGGTCTTGTTCTCCTCAACCAGGGCTCTGTTAACACCTTTGTGAGACAACAGGCGGGGTCAATAGTCGACCTCTCCTTCGCTACCCCTGGTATCGCCGCACGCACACAAAATTGGAGAGTCCTGGAGAACGAGGAGGCGCTCTCGGACCACTTATATATAAGATTTGAGGTCACTTCTTCCTATGGACTCAATGGAGGAACATCGGCCGGCAACCCAACAGCTTTTCCGCGCTGGTCAGTTGGGCGCCTAGATAGAAAGCTAGTGGAAGAAGCTGCCATCGTACAGAGCTGGTGTCTGGAATCAGCAACACCTAGTGGGGTAGATGAGAGGGCAATAAAGCTTCGTGCGGCTCTGACAGCAGTGTGTGACTTTGCCATGCCCCGCGCTGGAAAAAGACCGGACAGGAAGCAGGTGTATTGGTGGACGGACGAGATTGCAGCCCTTCGATCTTTCTGCATGGCTTCTCGTCGTGAATACACGCGATGTAGGCGGAGGCGAACCCACACCATTGATGACGCTAATAGCCTCTATGACGTATACAGGAAAGCCAAAATTGCCTTGCAAGCGGCCATTCATCGAGCCAAGTCTGAGTCCTGGAAGGAATTTACAAATGACCTCAATAGGGATCCTTGGGGTCGTCCGTACCGTATGGTTCGGAAAAAACTTTCGAACCAGGCTCCTCCTACCGAGTCTTTCCAGCCACAGCTCCTCACGGATATTGTCTGTGGTCTGTTCCCAGCCTGTCCCCCACACATCCCTCCGTATATGGCACCTCCTGATCCCCTGGATCTCTCCACTCAGCAGATCCCTCCTATCACTGAGGGAGAGTTTGGGGTTGCTCTTCTTTGCCTCCGCGCGAAAAAAACGGCGCCAGGGCCAGACGGTGTACCGGGCCGTGTATTAATATCTGCGTTAAAGCATCTTGGGACCCGATGCATAGCACTTTTTGAGTCTTGCCTCGAAGTAGGTCGGTTCCCTAAAGCTTGGAAGGACGGTCGCCTTTGTCTCCTCAGAAAAGAGGGGCGTCCCCCGGAATCTCCATCTGGTTACAGGCCTATAGTCCTGCTTGATGAGATGGGCAAGCTCCTGGAACGTGTTGTCGCTGCCCGTATAAACGAGCATCTCATATTAGTGGGTCCAGATCTAGCAGAAGAGCAGTTTGGGTTTAGGTTGGGACGCTCTACGGTCGGTGCACTACTACGATTAAAGAGCATAGCGCAAGAAGCGGTAGCCCGGGGAGAGCGCGTATTGGCGGTATCGCTAGATATCGCCAATGCCTTTAACAGCCTCCCATATGAGTGTATAGAGGAAGCACTACGATACCACGCCGTTCCCCTATATCTACGACGCCTGGTTGAAGACTATCTGAGAGAGCGCGACGTATTGTACCTCGATTATAGGGGCAGAATTTGTGCCAAGCGCATGATGGCCGGTGTTCCACAGGGGTCGGTGATGGGCCCTCTGTTGTGGAACATTGGCTATAATTGGGTGCTCCGTGGAACACTGCTTCCCCGAACGAACATAATCTGTTATGCAGATGACACACTGTTTATCGCCAGGGGAAATAAATACGTAGAGGTCGCACATTTAGCCTCCGTGGGAGCCACGATGCTAGTCAGGCGCATCCGATCACTGGGACTACAAGTGGCTGTCGGAAAAACTGAGGCTATTTTGTTTCATGGCAGAGGTGGTAGGCCCCCAGCTGGTGCCTACGTTTTAGTAGACGACGTACAGGTCAAAATTTCGACCAATATGAAATACTTGGGGCTAGTGCTTGACAGTGGTTGGAAATTTTCCGACCATTTCCGGTTACTGACCCCAAAGATACAGGGGGCAGCGGGAGCCCTAGCGCGGCTTTTGCCAAACTTAGGGGGACCTAATGCGCCCTGTCGCTACCTCTATGCGGGAGTCATTAGATCTATGGCCCTATATGGTGCCCCTGTGTGGGTGGATGCTCTGTCTGCCAGCAATCGGGCCCTGTTGCGGAAGCCACAGAGGGTTATTGCAATCAGAGCCATGAGGGGATACCGTACAGTGTCACATGGGGCCGCTTGTGTTATTGCTGGATCCATGCCGTGGGAAAAAGAGGCTAAAGTCTTGGCCGATATATACAGGCACAAAGAAGAGAAGCTGGCCGAGGGATGCCGCCTGGCTCCTCAGGAAGTACTCCAGGCAAGAGAGCAAGCGAGGGAAGTGGCAATGTGCCAATGGGCTGAGGATCTGCAGTCCGCCCCGTACGGCCGGTGGACTATCGACGCTATACGCCCCGTGTTAAAAGAGTGGGTACACCGTAACCATGGTGTCCTCACATTCCGGTTGGTGCAGGTCCTGTCTGGGCATGGGTGCTTTGGACGGTATCTGCATCGAGTCGCAAAAAGAGAGGTGAGCATGATGTGCCAGCATTGCGGTGCCTCCGAGGATACAGCACAACACACCCTACAGGAATGCAGGGCTTGGGTACTACAGCGCCAGTCGCTGCAGGCAGTGGTGGGTCAGGATCTCTCTCTTGCAAGCGTGGTCGTTGCCATGCTAAGCAGCGAGAGAACCTGGGAAGCCATGGTCTCCTTCTGCGAAGATGTTATCTTGGTGAAGGAGGCCGCAGAGCGGGTCAGGGAGGATAATCCTCAGGCTGATCTGATTCGGCGGCGGAGAACCGGGAGAAGGCGGCAACTATTTAACCGTCAACTTCTGCTCGATGGAGGTCAGCTGGGTTTGGGTGCGGGGAGCCCCAGCCCGGCATTGCATAGACCTCTTACGCCTAGAGATGACGTCACAACAAGACGTCTCCCTCCCCCTAACAGGGGTGACAGACTGGTCGGCTTAAGGCGGACTATCACCGACAAGGCCGCGGTCGAATCCGACCGGGAACCCGTGACCTTGTCAAGTGCTGGTGCAGCCTCGAACGATTCGTCTGATGATGAGTTGTTTGAGGAAGCACTAGCATTAAGGTGATAGAGGGAACATCGATGGTTGTTTAGTCGGTATGCCGCTAGTTGCTAATGTCTCATTAGCATTAGTAGCTGGCGGAGAGTCCGACATACCCCTCCAACTCTCCCCGAGATGGAGGGGATGCGTAATGCATTTTTCCATCGTAAAAAAAAAAAAAAAAAAAAAGGACCGGAAAGAGTGGCGTGCTAAAGAGTAGGTTTATACCCAGCAGTGGGTGAATGTGGGCTGATTGGATGGATGGAAGGAATTATTTTGCAATATCAGGATTAGTAAAAATTTACTTGATACACAATTTTTTCGAACTTTCTTATTAAAACTGTGGCAAGTCTATTGTCTCGGTGGTCTGCCTTTCTCCATATAAGCAAGTAAGCGCCCGCGGCGACGCTCGACCCAGCGACTAAACTAACCACTGGTCGAAGTGGGTCCTTTTTTTGGAACATTTCGTGGGTGCATAAAGGGTTGTGTTCGCCGGCTTTTTTAACTCCTTCAATCTTGCCGCATAAGCATGGACACCGGCTCAGAGAACTCAGTGAAAAATCTGGCTTTCCTCAGGGATATTTTAAAACATTCAGAAAAGTTACCAACTAAGAAAATTTAGAATTAATGGCATTTTATTTTATCGACCAAAACAGAAACGAATAATGAAAATTAAATTACCCAACGTACATTTAACATTTAGAGCAGTACCTACATTTATATTACAATTTTCTTGCAAATGAATTAATTATTACTACCCTTTATGTCTTTAATCTAAGGTGGGTAGTCAGAGGTACATCCAATAAGTAATGACATTTTAAGTTGGTACTTGAGATCTCAGAGAATCGGAAAAAATTACCGCGTTTGGAGACAAAGTTTTGAAGTTGTAAGCAAATACAACCGGCCAAATCTATCAAAATGAGTTATTCCGGCTTTTATCTCCCTACCTTATCTCCGGGTTAACGACCCACTTGAAACAATTGGAGCCCAATCGTCTGTACGTACGTAATTTATGTCATGAGAATGTTTTAATGTTCGACTTGGCTAGTATCTACCAAAAAATGAAACAACAGTTATAAAACAATAGGTTATGTTGGAGGTACTGGCCTAGAATATATTATCAGTATAAAACCTGCATTAGCTACTAGTGTTAGCTAATGCAGCTTTTATACTTTTTAATTTATATTGTTACTTACAAAAATATGGACAAAGTAAGACAGAAAGTATTTTGCCACATGTCTCTCTATGTCTATGTTTGTCTGTACTTTTTAGGGTTCCGTACCCAAAGGGTAAACGGAACTAAGACTCCGCTGTCCGTCCGTTTTTCTGCCTGCCCGTCTGTTACCAGGCTGTATCTCATGAAACGTGATAGTCAGACAGTTGACATTTTCACAGATGATGTATTTCTGTTGCTGTTAACAACAAGTACTAAAAAACAGAAAATAAATATATAAGAGGGCTAACAACGTGTTTTTTTTGCCGTTTTAATAGATAATGGTACGGAACCCTTCGTGCGCGAGTCCGACTCGCACTTGGCTGGTTTTTTATACCAGTTTTGGGTTAATACAACCTTTTTTTATTGTTTTACAACTTGCGGTTACATTTAAAACTGAAAATAATATGACTCCAACCTACACGGGGGTGTCAAAAAATATTGTTTTCTAAACTTTATTGATTTGTTTTGCTATTCTCATTTTGTAGATTTTTGTCTTGCTGCAGTACAGAACAGATAAATTGATTCATCAGTTGTTTTAACAGCTGTTTAAATTGTTGGTGAACTTAGCCCGAATGTTCGACTTTTAAGAAGAAAATGAGAATGTTTGTTTTGTTTATGCGGTTGGTAAAGGTACACATGGATACAGATCAAGCTACACAAGGCCAAAGAAAAATGACGCTTATTATAAGGATATAAAAGTGAGCAGTGTATAGACTGATGCATATCCGCATGTATAACTATTGTTGTGCAAAACCATGTGTGGGTCTTTTTATCGCCCATTACGCGAAAAGCTATTTTTAAAAAATGCAGGAAATTGCACCAGCTTTCTCTTGCAGATTTGCTCGCGTTTATATTAAAAATAAAAAAGGCTACAAGGCTTTTAAGAGTAGCGGAGCTCTTTGTGAAGGCTTCGTCCAGGGAACGTCGATCCACGCCTTTTTCTGCCGCCAAGCAGCGTTGCTGTGATTCTGTTTGAAGAGTGTGGTTGCCGGTGTAATTACAGGCACATGAGGCCTAACATTTGTATGCCTCAAGTTGATGGACGCAGGTTAGTGCATTGTAGGGCTTGTTCCTATCGTGGGTGACTTACGTGGCAATGCTTTTTTATAGGCGATGGTTACCACTTAGCATCAGGTGGGCCATGTGCTTATTCCATCAGCAATTTGTATAAAAAAAAGGCTACAATTATTTGTTTTATTTGGAATTTAATAAAGTAAAAAAAAATTGGGTCATTGTGGTGTCTAGCCTAGTCGCGCTGGCAACACTAGCGACATGCTGGCCACACTTGCTTGGACGGCGTGGCCGGGCGGAGGGCATAACCTCGTATAATAATATATTTGTGTTTTAATGGATCTAAAGAATCCCACAAAGTGGCGACTGAGGAGAACGTGAGTAATTTAACTCATTTTACTGAAAAGGAAGGGATAGATGGCATTCCAAAGTAATTATTTTGCAGTTGAAGTTCAAGTTCCAATTCAATAAACAAGGTACGAAACCTACGTTGAACTAACATGTACAGTACGAGGGTACCGTATATTAGATCAAAGTATTACTTACGTAATTGAGATACCTGTTAGAAAAAGATCTAGAAAAATTTATCGCTGCATAATAATTTTACCTGCCTACCCTAACCTACGAAAACCTTCTGTGAAAGAAAAGATTTTTACTTTGATCACTATGAAGGTAGAAATGTTTTGAAAATTATTAGCATTAACAATGCTGCCGTAGCCAAAATCGGCCTGGACGACACATCACATCATCATCAACCATATCTGTACGTCTTGACCCACGTCACCAGGTACTACAGTGTATGGAATACCAACTACTGTACCTGTACTGGGTTTGTGCCAAATGTTAAAAGTATTTGGTACTAAGGGATGTGTGAGGATATTTACCGTGCCTGGGAATCAAAGTCTTGAGGCTGTTGCTATTTTACTATTATTTTTATTAGCAATTAGGTGAATGGTTTTTATATCTTTTATACCTACCTATTGCAACTGAAATCTAGACTGAAAAACCAGCACCAGTTTTAAGGGCAATGCAACAAAGTAGCTATTGTTACTATTGTTGCGCTGAGCATGAGCCACAGCCTAAAATGAATAAACAATATCTAATATGAAAAATGTTATGTTACAGGCTCCAAATACCGGTCATGTAAATAAAGGCCATGCAATAAGTGTCATCACATCAGAGACGACGGAAAGGCTATGTAATTAATCTCATCAGAAATGATGTAAAGGCCATGTAATTAATGTCATCAGAGATGATATAAAGGCTATGTATAATGTTATTAAAGATAACCAAAAAGCCATGCAAGAAATATTTCATCAGAGATGGAAAACAAAGCCATGCATTTAATAAATGGTCATCGGAAATGACAAAAAGGCAAAAGAAATGAAAAATCATCAAATGCACTGTGTGTGATCACATGTGACAATATAATAAAAATTAAAGGCCATGAATAATTCGTATTTGTTAAATATGCATCGGAAACTGGATCACAAACATACTTAATAACACTTAGCTTTTGAGTGTTTTAGATGAAATGAAATTTATTTATTTAAAATCGTTAACAAACATTACAGTATTTTATTAAATTGGGTTTTTGTTAAACATTTGCTATATTTTCTGTTCGAACAACATTTGTACCCAAACTAGAATAACCCTGTGTTATAGTATACCAATGCCAGGTGTGGCAGGCAAAACACAGGAAGATTATTGGGTATTATCTCGATTTCCGTTTCATTTGTAACATACTATATACTTACCATTATCATTATAATTAATCTACTGGGTGGGTATAATCTACCTCGTTGATTATTCGTAGTGGTTGCTTTACTGTCAAAAGTTTATGTGTGTTGTGAATTTCACAATTTATAATAATATTACCGCATCTTTAGAAAGAAATAAAAATATTTGTTCCGTAATAATATAGAATATCAAACTACCTCCCATTATTAAAATGTGAGTAGGTATTATGTAACAAGAAATTAAGAAGAAACTTAACCTACACAAACACGGCAATGCAACTGTTAACAGTTGATAACGCCACGAATATGCATAAATATGCACGAATACATAATATAATTAAATGCCTTGACAATTTATTCTAATTATGTTATTATAACTCTGCTAATATAATATATGTAAGATAGACCATCATCATTTACAGCAAACAAGGCGATAAAACCCACTCGGGTACGAACACTCCAAAAATCGACCGACCTGCTTGGTAGCTATTATAAATACTTACTATATACTTATACTATCAATAGAATGGTAATCATAACTGCATATTTTGTTCAGAGATTTTTGAGCTATCTACCTACATTGTAGAACACTATATAAATTCAAAACAGCCATACGTAAATCAAACTGTTTAAAAAGTGGTTGATCTATTTAAAGAAACGTCGACAGCATTTACGAAAATAAAATAAAGGTTATTTATTTTCTAAAAAATAATAATTACAGGAATGATGGAAAGAAAAGCAGAAATTGTGTTAGTAGGAGTTTGCATTCTGTAGCTACAGCAGCAAAAGAGACTTGTGCCTATGTTCAAACATGGTGTATGGATGGAACATCCACGTAAAAAGTAAAATTATTGTACCGATGCCTATATACTTAGGTAGAGACAGTCATACCTCACTATATTCTTGTATTTCCTGGATGATTGATAGAGAATGCTATTAGCATCAATTTTATGTGTGAAAGTAAGTATTAAATAACCTATCTGCTTATCACAAGCCAATAGAACATTCAACCTGCCTACCTTGGTATTTATTACTAAGTGAACTAAATGAAGATTTATAATAGACATTAATATAATAATCAAGTAAACAAAAGGAAAAGAATTACATTGGTTTAACTAAACTTGACAAAGTACAGTTTAAAAACTGGTTTTGAATAGAAATAAATTATCAGTAATACATAACAATTAAAAATAAATGTTTGAGCAACATTTTGATAGAAATTGGTATTTTACCCTGTTTTATCTGATAATGGAGAAAAAGTACTTTTTATCTCTACTAAAACTTAACTTTGGCCTTGCACACAGTTCTTAATGTGTCACTAAGTAAGTTTTTCAATGTGTTGTATGATTTTGATAATGTTGATAAAATCTACTGGTCACTCAGACTGGTAGTGAGCAACTGTAAAAAGAACGTACTGACTTATAAAAGTTACTAGACTCTTTGAAGGCATGAGACATCTAATGAACAAGCTGAATATATCAAAGCGTGTCTTTTTCTGGTAAGGATTCTACCAAAAGCTATATCAACTGTATTAATGAATTGAACCTATATCAATACCTTATAGTCATATAGTATATTGACTAAGTGTACATACTACCATTATTACATTAGAATAAGGGTGATGATGATGAATAAATAAATTATGTTACTTATTTACCTAGGTAGGTACATACTTAAAACAAGGTAAAATTACTAAGTACAAGAAGTTCAAAGAGATAATAGGTTTTATTATGAAAATTTAAACATTGTACCTATCTTGAAAGAACCTTGGTTTTCCATGATATGTCTGTTAATGGTCTGAGAGTGAAGAGACAAAATATGAAATATAGATCTTCATCTTTGTTTTAAATGTTTACGTCTTTTCACACCTCCTGCTTGGGCGGACCTATATTCACCTTGAGTGTGTTTTAGGTACTATCTAAAATACTTCATATTTGCCGGCTGCAGTAGGGGCGATGAAACCTGACCTAAGTATAATCTATTTGATACTGCCATGGATACCTAATGAAAGTTATACATAGCCTAGAGAACATTATCAATTGGATTGGTGGTAGATTTGGTCAGTTCTTATACCTACATACCCCTAGTCCCTAGCTGTTCTAAAGGTCCTGTATAAACTTGTAAATTTTGGTGTACCTGCCTATCTGGAAAATGGGGGGTATCTGAGTAACAGAATCAATCAGTTATTACATACTTCAATGGGTTAGGTAAATTGATAATTGGGTAATTAGAGACTGCTTCAAAGTATGATCGATTGTATCCGCACGGATCTTGGATCAGACCGGTGGATTGACCTCTTCTTGATGTTATGTACCTATTCCGGCAAGAACTAGATTATGCTAATCAACACAAAACAAACGCCAAGAGCTGAGTTGTTCTGCCCATGGAGGTAAATGTTCTGCCTGTTGAATTCTTCTTGTTCTCTCAATTTATGGCTCCTGTCCGTCATTCGACAGACAAGTGATTTGTATTGAATACTTTTTAGTCAAGTCAGTCCATAGTCAAGTGGGCCATCATTTGTTTCGAAGAAAATGGTAGCGGTTTTCTTCAAAACATTAGAAACATTTTCGGTCAAATCAGGATATCATATATACAGACACTTTCATTCCAAATGCTTAAACTTTGTGCTAAGACCTCAAGTAATGTTGGTTAAAATGCCACCGAAATTACACAACACAACTCAAAATAACACTAGAAAAACCTTAGACGCAGATGAGAAAAATAATTAAAATGAAAAAGCTATGTTGCTTCCCAAATTGTCAGAAAACGAATCGCCTGTTGAATTGAATTGAGCTATGAAGAAACTACTAGGAACCAAGTTAGGCTAAATTGTTCTTTCAGCTTACTAAAGAGGTTACATTCAAATTTTAAAACGACTGACAAAATCAATGTTATGATAATGATATTATTCTATTTCTTTATAAAATCTGTTGTGCATCAGACAAGATTTATGAGTTATGAAGAATTATGCTTTTATTCTTGTAGAAATATCCTTCTACTAATACGATGAATTTGAAATCTATTCGTTCAATTATTAAATATGTAAATGTACCTACAAAAATGTTCATGTTAATAATAACAATTAAAGCATCTTTCATGCTGATACAATGTAAGAACTTTTAGATTTAAACCAGCAAATAAAAGTAACAAGAGGTGAAATCGGCATGATTTCTATATGATGTCTCACCCAACTATTTTAACTAGTTTCCTTGTAGTATAGTTTATTGAATATGAATTTGTAAAATTCAATCAAAGAGCACGAATGGATTGCCTTGACCACAGATAAACAAATATTAGTGCCTTGACTAACCTGTAAGTTCTACCAGTAGTTTAACTTTTTGAAATTTTAAAATTCCATATGTTAATCAATGTTCAATACTAAAGGCCGCAAATTAATAGAATGGCGAACGGAACGTTCAACATTTTGAATTGGTCAAATTTTATTCTATTACCTGGTATTAGTTTAAGGTTAAGGATAAAAAAAAAAGGATAAGGGGAAGGAATATAGGTAGTGATAGTAAGAAGAAAGAGTTAATCAGTTATTATTTATAATACCTATAACTATTCCAAAATATTTGAAAATGTTAGTGTTGACTTAAAATGTTGTACCTATACTATAACTGTTATACAAACTAATCTTACTATTTATTTCATCGTGTTTAATCTTTGTTCAACCTATGCTACATCTACACTAATATTATAAAGAGGTAAACTTTGTATTTTTGTATTTTTGTATTTTTGTATGTAACGAATAGGCTCAAAAACTACTGGTCCGATTTCAAAAATTCTTTCACCATTAGAATGCTACATTATCCCTGAGTAACATAGGCTATATTATATTTTCAAAAAAATCAGGGATCCTTACTAAAACTTCAATAATGTAACCCAAGGTGGAAAACAAAAAACCTTACATCGCGTGCGCTGCGAAAACTATTGAAGATAGAACAAAATAATGTACTACGATTTTGTAGAACACGTTATCATCTACAAAAAATGTCGCGACAGCATATGTCTAACTATTATAGTTATGTCACAATAAGTGTTCTTTTATTATAAAAAATTAATTGAAATGCCTCCGCTAGAAAAGGGTCTTTATTTGTACCTTGGTATTAATCCTTATCCAAATAAATCATTTCATAATTAAGACGGTTTCAATACCTATAGATTACTTCTTAAATTTTTCAAATTGGACATTCCATTCAAAAGATATGACGAAATTAAAAATGTTTACGGGTCCACGGGTCGCGCGCGGGGTGCGATTTCACTCACTCAAGGAGAAGCGCGTGCAAATGTATGAAATAAGTAGACGCGAGGCTCGAACCCACGGTCTCAGTTTATCCTAAAATGTTCAAAAAATTTATGACCACCCATGCAAAGCTGGGACAGGCCGCTAGTTTCCAATAATTTAGGTATGTACTTACATACTACAATATGTATTGAATATGGGTAAGTAAATAAGGAAATCAATGGTGACAATACTATCTAAAATGTAAGTAATAAATAATAGCGTTTGCAAAGAGCTACAAATGCTCCACTGCATCATGTGTGTTTTATACATTTTTGTGTACCTGTATAAGTTGTGGTTTGCTTTGTTTATAAATGTGTTATATACAAAGTATAATAATATAAAGTATAAACTAATCCATAACTATTAAACTGTGCCTTATACTTTCATGATTACTGACTCTTTTACAAATATGGTTTACTGTAAGTGTTCTGAAATTTGTAAATTTTAATAAAGATGAGGATGTGGTGTCTAGCCTAGTCGCGCTGGCAACACTAGCGACATGCTGGCCACACTTGCTTGGACGGCGTGGCCGGGCGGAGGGCATAACCTCGTATAATAATATATTTGTGTTTTAATGGATCTAAAGAATCCCACAGTCATAGACCTAATAGGTGGCAATTTTTTTTATGTAGAATACCCTCCAGATATTACCTAAAGGGTAGAAACGAAAATGCCTTGGAGGGAAAGTGCCTTAAATATTGATGTTAGTAATTACCATGTCTACGCGATCGAAACCGCGGGCGGCAGCTAGTAATCATTAGTAAATAAACATTGGTGGTCTATGTAAACGGTGCCATCTAGCCATTAAATAAATAAATAACTTTAGAATGGGAAATAATAAAACCGGCCAAGTGCGAGTCGGACCCGCGCACGAAGGGTTCCGTATCATTCTGTTCCGTTCCGTTCCGTTACTATTTAACATGAGCTGGTTCAATAATATAACACAATAATTGTAACATCTGCCAGTTCCATCAGCTACTGCACCATTAGTCTAGTGGTAGCCTTCCGATCCTTTAGTCGTGGGTTCAAAACTGGTCGTTCACCGATGAGTTTTTCAGTTCAAAGATGTATGTGCACAGTGCTAGTAATCTCAAACGGCGAAGGAAAACATCGCGAGGAAACCAGCATGTCGTCGTAGAACCTAAAAAATCTAAATCAAGTTCAGTCTAATTAAGTTAAGTGCTATAAAGGAGGTTCTTTGCACTTAAATCCATTCACCACGCTGTTTCAGCTAGTCCAGATCAGCTAGTAGTAATGAAGTCAGCCTGTGTTTTTCTTTTTTTTTTATTTATTTAAAAAGCTTTGTCGCTAGGCGACCACACTGCCCTATAATAAAACATCATAAAAATACATCTCGTATCAAAACTTAATCTACCTTATTACCCTAATTCTGCCAACCTATATACCATCTTGGCTTGACCCGACAGGGGACAAGCCAAGATGCTATTAATTATACCAACATTCATACATCGCCTTTCGAAACAACTTTATCTAAAAGCATTGTTGCGGACACATTCCAGCAAAATATGTTGTACGTCTTCTAACTAATGTACCGCATTGAGCACAACTGTGTTTTTCGTAAAGTTTTTTGTACTAGTTTATGTGTGTGTACGTGCCCTTAGGATTCTAGATTCGTCTCACGTACTCGTAGATGTAGTATTTACAATGGTAATTCAGTTACGTCGTATCTGGCAGGTTTACCTTTAGTTTAGGTATTGTCTAAATTGTTAGCTTCATGTCCTGAATTATAATAGCATTTAAGTTGCAATGATATGTAAGTGATAACCTATTTAGGTGGCAACACTGCCCCCTGAATTTGAATTTCGCGCCAAGTTTGCGACCTTTTTGCACTTTTAAAATGTTTTATTACCTAAGTTTAAAAGATTATGATAATTCTCAAGAGATTTCTGAACTCAATGATGATTTTATCAAAGTTTCTTAATTATAAAAGTTTCTTCTTTGACAAAACTAAAATGTCAAAATGTTTTTGATCGAGTGAGCGAAGCGAACGAAGATCTTTAGTTTCAACTTGAGCGATTTGGCATTTTATGTATGTATGTATGTTTGTCTGGCCATAACTTTCGAACCGTTAATCCGATCTGCATGAAATTTGATAAGTCGATAGCTTGTGCTTGAGAAATTTACTGGTAAGTTTATGAGTAAAATCAGATGAAGGGTTATTAAGATATGGAGGTTTTTAAGGGGGCAAAAATAAAAAAAGTTACATAAAAAAATCAAGTTACATGTCATATGAAAGGGCTTTGTTTGAACATTCCAAATCAATTTTTATTTTTTTTCTGGAACGCTCGGTTTTTGAGATACAATAAAAAAGTTAAATTAAGATAACCAGCGATCCAAGAGCTCCCATCTCTAAGAGTTTCGTTGGCATCAAGGTTTTTCTACTGGTCGGCCAGTTACTTTGCTTTTTCTTTTTTTTTTTTCTTGAAATATATTAAGGAGGTACTCAGTTCTCATAAAATGGTGACAACGACCAGGTCTGATGATGGAGCCAAGGTCTGTTCAACCGAACTCTTCAATAAATAGGCCAATAGAGTTGAAACTTGGTTACCATACCAAGTTAGTAGGCGGTAGTCAGAAAAAAGTCCAAGCATAATGTTTGGACTTGCCTCTGACTACCACCTACTCAAAGTTTAGGTGCGTTCGTCGGGTCGCATCACGAGATCTCAGTTCGGGGCGAACTACTAGTTATTATCAGCCTGAAAGTTTACCCCAGGCGTCCCCATATTTTGGGTCCCCCAGGTTTTGACGTCATTGTAGATTATTTTCAAAAGACATAAATTTAATTTTTAATTTAATTTATTTTAATAAATTAAATTATAAATTATAATATTTTTTTTTTTCAAAATCGACTCTTATGCATGACAATTGCCGACAGCGTTATCGAGCTACTTTTTCTTCTTAAGAAGAAGATGGACGGATATGTATGTAGTACTTGTAGTGTTTATTTATTTATTTCGACACACCAACGACAGATACATAAGGCTAGAGTAAATATAATGTAATGTTTAAGTAATAATTATATATATGCGCTATCACTTACAGGCGTGTTGGTAAACATTAGCCGAAGTACAATAAATGTTTAGATCACACTGCTCTGTTTGCTAATACCGTGTTATACTGTATACTCACAAAGGAATATCGTTCCTATTGCAAAGGTGTAAAGATCATAAACGCATCCAAATGTGTGTAACAATTTGTCTCGAGATTAGGCAACGTTGAGGTAAGTACATAATGATGAATGATCATTACTAAGCGTTTTCCGTTATATGAAATGAGCATTATAACATCCTTATATTGTGTTAGGAGAAGATCTTTCCCAAGTATAATAGACGGGTTTCTACGAAACAGCTTCTGTCATATGACGCCCGTATTTAATACAAGCTGGTGCCCGCGACTTCGTCTGCGCAGGATTAGTCACACAATATCTTTATAAATTGTAGCCTATGTGTTTAGTCTGTATAAGCTATATTATTATAAAGATTCATTAAAATCCATTCAGTAGTTTTTACGTGAAAGAGTAACAAACATCCATCCATTCACACTTACAAAATTTCGCGTTTATATTATAAGTAGGATCAACAACAGCTTTTTATAAGTAAAAAAATAATACAATGTTCGCACTTGTCACTGAATTGAATAACTTGTTGGCATAGTAACGTGTGAAAAATATAATTGATCGAGTGAGCGAAGCGAACGAAGATCTTAGTTTCAACTTGGGCGATTTGGCATTTTATGTATGTATGTATGTATGTATGTATGTTTGTCTGGCGATAACTTTAGAACCGTTGATCCGATCTGCATGAAATTTGATATGTCAATAGCTTGTACTTGAGAAATTTACTGGTAAGTATATGAGTAAAATCGGATGAAGGGTCTTTGAGATATGGGGTTTTTTAAGAGGGCAAAAATAAAAAAAGTTACATAAAAAAATCAAGTTACATGTCATATGAAAGGGCTTTGTTTGGACATTCCAAAACAATTTTTACTTTTTTTTTGGGACGCTCGGTTTTCGAGATAAAATTTAAAAAGTTAAATTAAGATAACCAGCGATCCAAGAGCTCCCATCTCTAAGAGTTTCGTTGACATCAAGGTTTTTCTACTGGTCGGCCAGTTACTTTGATTTTTCTTATTTTTTTTTCTTGAAATAAATTAAGTAGGTACTCAGTTCTCATAAAATGGTCACGACGACCAGGTCTGATGATGGAGCCAAGGTCTGTTCAACGGAACTCTTCAATAAATAGGCCAATAGAGTTGAAACTTGGTAAACATACCAAGTTAGTAGGCGGTAGTCAGAAAAAAGTCCAAAGATAATGTTTGGACTTGCCTCTGACTACTACCGACTCAAAGTTTTGATGCGTTCGTCGGGTCGCATCACGAGATCTCAGTTCGGGGCGAACTACTAGTATCTTTTGTGTCATCAGGTATGTATGTATTACTAGGAAGTCATGTTGGTCTCCGCTTTTTATGAAACGAAAAAGGGATATAAAATGAATTTATCTTTGATATCTAATATGATAACTGCATGAGTCGTAGAAACGGATTTTCAAAGAAACCTACGAACATCGGGAGAGTTGTCTGTTTAGAAGATGATTCTGCGCTTAATTTATATATCCTACTAATATTGTAAACGCGAAAGTTTGTAAGTATGGATGGATGGATGGATGGACGGATGTTTGTTACTCTTTCACGTAAAAACTACTGAATGGATTTTAATGAAACTTTACAACTAGGTAATTGGTGGCAGTTCTGTTACCTATTTTATCTACATTTGACAACTACAGGTCAAAGAACAGCTGTAAATAGGGCTGCCTCATGATGCGTTTAGATTCATTTTAGATAAAAGTTTAAGAGGCATTTCATGAATGAAAAACTTTGAAATTTTAAAAGTTGTAGAACAAAAGTTGTTCGTTATGACCGGTAGAATATCCTACTTTCGGATCCCTACAACTCTTAATAAACACGTTGTATACTTACTATATTTTCAATAACTACTAAGAATAATAAATAAATAAATATATTGGTGGACTTTCCACACAGCACTATCTAGCCCCAAACTAAGCCAAAGCTTGTAATATGGGAACCAGATAGCTGATATAATACATAAGTATAATACTTTTTTTTTGTAAATACATACTTATACTATAAGTTCGCCCCGAACTGAGATCTCGTGATGCGACCCGACGAACGCATCAAAACTTTGAGTAGGTAGTAGTCAGGGGCAAGTCCAAACATTATTTTTGGACTTTTTTCTGACTACCACCTACTAACTTGGTATGGTAACCAAGTTTCAACTCTATTGGCCTATTTATTGAAGAGTTCCGTTGAACAGACCTTGGCTCCATCATCAGACCTGGTCGTCGTCACCATTTTATGAGAACTGAGTACCTCCTTAATTTATTTCAAGAAAAAAAAATAAGAAAAAGCAAAGGAACTGACCGACCAGTAGAAAAACCTTGATGTCAACGAAACTGTTAGAGATGGGAGCTCTTGGGTCGTTGGTTATCTTAATTTAACTTTTTTGTTGTATCTCAAAAACCGAGCGTCCCAGAGAAAAAGTAAAAATTTCGGTTTCGGAATGTCCAAACCAAGCCCTTTCATATGACATGTAACTTGATTTTTTTATGTAACTTTTTTTATTTTTGCGCCCTTAAAAAGCCCCATATCTCAAAAACCCTTCATCCGATTTTACTCATATACTTACCAGTAAATTTCTCAAGTACAAGCTATCGTCATATCAAATTTCATGCAGATCAGACCAACGGTTCTAAAGTTATCGCCAGACAAACATACATACATACATACATACATACATACATACATAAAATGCCAAATCGCCCAAGTTGAAACTAAGATCTTTGTTCGCTTCGCTCACTCGATCAATAATATAGCTTACTAGCGGCCTGTCCCAGCTTCGCATGGGTGGTCATAAATTTTTTGAACATTTTAGGATAAACTTAGAGCGTGGGTTCGAGCCTCGCGTCTACTTATTTCATACATTTGCACGCGCTTCTCCTTGAGTGAATGAAATCGCACCCCGAGCGTGACCCGTGGACCCGTTAACATTTTTAATTTCGTCATATCTTTTGAATGGAATGTCTGATTTGAAAAATTTAAGAAGTAATCTATAGGTATTGAAACCGTCTTAATTATGAAATGATTTATTTGGATAAGGATTAATACCAAGGTACAAATAAAGACCCTTTTCTGGCGGCGGCATTTCAATTAATTTTTTATAATAAAAGAACACTTATTGTGACATAACTATAATAGTTAGACATATGCTGTCGGAACATTTTTTGTAGATGATGGCGTGTTCTACAAAATCGTAGTACATTATTTTGTTCTATCATCAATAGTTTTCGTAGCGCACGCGATGTAATGTTTTTGTATTCCACCTTGGGTTACATTATTGAAGTTTTAGTAAGGATCCCTAATTTTTTTGAAAATATAAATTAGCCTATGTTACTCAGGGATAATGTAGCATTCTAATGGTGAAAGAATTTTTGAAATCGGACCAGTAGTTTTTGAGCCTATTCGTTACATACAAAAATACAAACATACAAAAATACAAAAATACAAAAATACAAAGGTTTCCTCTTTATAATATTAGTGTAGATAGTGTAGATGTAGATGAGTACATCAAAATAACATATAGGCTACAATTTATAAAGATATTGTGAGAATTGTCCAAAATATGACGATAATTGTCAAGTAAGTAGGAAAATATCTACCATCTGCGAGCTATTCTGGCGTGCGCTCCCAAAACCGCTAGAGTTTCACATTGTACTACGACACGCCAATGTAAGCTACTCGAAATACTAATCCTGTGCAGACGAAGTCGCGGGCACCAGCTAGTTTTAAATAAAGCTCGGTTCGGTGTTATTTTAACTACTGATGTCATGAGAACTTTTCATATTAAAGAAAAATCATTAACCCCGTGTCAAGTCAAAGTCAAAGTCAATAGGTATTTATTCAATAAAATCACAAGGATCACTTTGAAACGTCTTAAAGCTAGGTGACTCTAGGTGCCAGTTCCACGCGACCAAAGCCTAGAAGAACAGGCAACAAACTTACGGCTTGGTTCCTACCGTTCTTTTGCATGATCCTTTTACAATGTAATATAATATATTATTGAAGTTAAGTGAGGCGTAGGCATACAGAAAAAGTTAAACATAATCAAATTTATAAGACAGCTACGCTTCAAACTAATAATACCTAATGCATAAAATTAAATACAATCTATTAAATCAGAGAAAAATAAAACACACAATAGTAGGTACAGTACAGACATTGCAGACATGTTAGCTGCGTGATTCACCAAGTTTCAAAAAGTATTGCATTGAATTAATTATTGTAATTAATAGCAACAGTATCCAATGGTGGTACTTCATATCGCTATTTGGTCTTCATGTTTTTATTTGCTCTTGAACATACGAGTATATAAACACATCACTTCACTACACATCGTTGTATTTGGGAAAATACGACGAATATCAAAAATCAAGTCTAAAATCTAAAAACGTTTTTATCGTGTCACAAAAACATGGGCGAAATATAAACAACAATATTTTGACAGCAAAAGCGGTCGTCACTCAGCTTTATGCTGTAATAGTGAATACGGGCAGTGGCGTAGCTAGCTACCGAGGAGCTAGACAGTGCCGTGCACCAGGGCCCACGAGCTCAGAGGGCCCTCGGACCCTAACCAACAAACCTCGTATTGAACTAGCTAAAATGTTTCCCATCTTCGGAATGTAAATAAAAAAAAAGGTTGCAACACGACTCATGGACTCATTGAAAGAATACAGGGAAATACCCAAGTTCACTTTACAGAATTTTATGTTTCAGTTTTATGTTTCGTTTTCATTTGTTTCATATTATCCATTCGACATCATCAGAATTGCCAGGGTTTAGATCGGCCCCCTGCCATAACCGACTTCCCGTGTAGCTTCGGACTCCCCGTAGTTTCGTGAACTTTCGTGTAGTTTCGACTTCTGTTCGAAACTTGTGGGTAGGTACAATAATTCTCATTCTCATCAAATCTTTTGATTGAGAAAACCATAAACAGTTTATCAGTTAGGGCCGCCCCAGTTTTGCACCAGTGGCATCGGTTACATCGGCTACGCCACTGAACATGGGAACACGAATCGCGATGTGAAGTGCCTCCATGAAAAGGAGCTTATCCTTCCAGTAGCAACCATGTCCATTTCCGGAGTTGTCGATACGACCATATAGAGACAATAGTTCGCCTGTCATTGCGCATGTTAGTCTAATTGCCCCATGCATTCATGCAACAATTCTAATCTAAACAAAGCCTCTGACGATAACTGTTTTACCTCTGGACGTGATTTTATTCTTGCTAAAAGAAATGCCGTTGTTTTATTAGTGAATCATTTAAGAGGCTGATAACCGTCAATCAACTTCTCGCTCGTACATGTAAACATTTTTGAAGATATAAAATCACTGAATGTGTAGTTATGAATAATTACATAAAACGAAGTTTACTAGAAAAAGTATACAAAGATTCAGAAAAATTATCATCTCATATTTGGATTTTTTAGGATGCAGAGTTTTGGCCGACGACGCCGTGATGCTGTGGAACATAAACAATTGAATGTCAAGGATCACTTAAAAAAGTCTTATAGACACACCTACATCCGGGGTAGTCTCTCTCTCTTGTCGTGTCACTGGATTCTTTCGAAACAGTGTAGTGAAATAATTTTAAGTCATCACAAGAGGCTCTTTTTTTTTTTATTCTGTATCCATGTTGTAGTACTGTCACGAGCCGCCAAGCAGCTCTGCTGTGTTTCGGTTTGAAGAGTGTGGTTGCCGGTGAAATTACAGGCACATAAGGCTTAACATCTGAATGCCTCCAGTTGATGGACGCAGGGTAGTGCAACGTAGGGCACGTTCCAATCGTGCGTGACTTACGAGGCAATGCTTTTTGATCAGTGATGGTTACCACTTAACATCAGATGGGCCATTTGCTTAATACATCAGAAAGTTGTATAAAAAAATAGGAATTAGGTGCAGGTTTCTCACGAGAAGATTGTCGAGTCTTGTCTACCATTCTTAGGGATTATAGTAAGTGCTCGGAAGGAGCCTCTTTGAGGCGCACTTAAAATCCTTTCACCACACTATTTCGAAAGAACAAGGGGCACGACGAGAAGTAATAATAGAACTTAGTGAGTCATTTCATTTGCACATAAAACTTTCCAAGTTTGCGTGTCCCTTGCGTTTATGGTTCTATCAAGTCGTGTCCCTGTCAGTTTGTGTGCACAGATGTCACTTATCATTGTTGCATACACGACACGTGCACTAGGGAGGCCATGCACGACTTCGTGTCGCGCGACTTTGTGCTATTGTCCCAATTTATTATCGAGATACTAGAGATTGGTACAAATGGGCCATTTTGCGGAAATTATACGTGCAATTTGTGGATGTAATGGTGTTTGCACGCACGGCGACAAATATAGGTCTAGCTCTGACTTATAAACTAGCCGTCTTATTCGTATTGGTCGCTGAGCGCTCCATTAGCTTATCAGACCGATAAGTCTGTTACTGTCTCTTCGTTGGCATGAAAGTGACAAGTATACTCTATAGAGCCGCTATAAAATGGCAGGGAATATGAATATAATAGGGCCCATTATAACAAAAGAGAAGTAGTTTAGTAGAGCTTTTTGTTTTTGGCTCATCCGGGGAAGAACTACCACCGTGGATTTTTCTACCGCCAAGCAGCGTTGCTGTGTTTCGGTTTGAAGGGTGTGTGGTTGCCGATGAAATGACAGGCACATGCGGCTTAACATCTGTATGCGTCAAGTTGATGGACGCAGGGCACTGCATCGTAGGGCACGGTCCTATAGTGACTTATGAGGCAATTCTTTGTTAGAGGTAATGGTTACCACTTTACATCAGGTGGGCCTTCTACTTGTTCCATCAACATGTTGTATAAAAAAACTTAAAATCCTTTCACCACACTGTTTCGAAAGATCAAGTGACACTACATAAAGAAGTTAAAGATGATTAAATATGCAGCATATAGCCCGCGTATTGAAATTCAAACCAGGCTGTACAGATTTTCTCACAATAAAACTATCATCTAAATCGATTATTTTAATTCTACACTTACAATGCGCTTTCTACTTCGCGAAGCTGCAATTCCATAACTTGGCTTCAGTTTAAAAGTACGCACTACGAAAAGGAGTCACGCATTTTTATGTATATTCATCATCATCATCATCCTCATCAGCCTAAAGAAGTCCACTGCTGGACATAGGCCTCCCCTATACATTTCCAGGAAGAACGATTCCGAGCCCTCTCCATCCACCGACTTCCCGTGATCCTGACAATGTCATCAGGCCATCGGGTAGGAGGGTGTCCCACGCTTCGTTTTCCTGTTCGTTTATGTAGATTAAATAATCATAAGTTTTACACACTTCGTACGGTAGACGGAACGGAAGTGTTCTCATAGATACAAAGCGTTTTGCATCTTGAAAGTTATCGATTGAGTGGAAATGGATTGATTGATTTATTTATTTACTTTTTTAATACGGTTAATAACCAATTACATTCGCTAATGATTAAGAATTATATTAATCAGAAAACAAAATCACAAAATACATTCAATAGGTATGTAATAAGTTAGTAATAACGTTAAGATAATTTATTTATATTATCTGCGCAAAAGGTTATAGGTACACATGCCATGACTTACTGAAGAGGCATAATTTAATAAGCTAACCTGTTTGCGAGAGACTGGTGCCTGAAATAGGTTTAAAAGAAAAACCAGTGACACATTACATAGCCAAACATAAAAAAAGTTTTTTATTTCAGAACCTTATAAAGTACCTACTCATGACTTGACATAGGAGTAAGATGTAATAGGTACAATTTGTTTTAACTTTCGTGTCACATGTGGACCGATTTGGTAGCGCACTAACCTCAACCCTAGGAAACACCTATGTTGTGGGGGTTAGTTCTGTCCTGTAGTTACATGTTTTTTATTACAGTTTAAAAGTTTTTATGTTATTTATATTTTTTTTAGTAATGCTTCTTTATTGTTAAAATTTAAGTAACGTTAGTAACGTTAGTATATTATTATAATAATATTATTATTATTACTTCATTAATAATTAAATATCATGATCATTCTTGTGTTTTACAAAAGTACTTGCTTCGTTTTCCTCCTAGCCTAGTTAACCTTGCCTAGTACCTCATAAAACCAAATAATCCAAGAAGTTGGACTCTTCTTCGCAGTGAGTCACACCAGCACGCACTTAGGTTACATTGTAAGCTCGTGGTTACAATAATTGCAGATTATAAGGCCCGTGCCCACTGTCTGAGTAGGTTGGCCGCGCCCAGTGGACTAAGGGCATGTAATTTTGTGCGATTTTAGGTTTATTTTTTATACAAATAGCTGATGGAACAACCAGATGGCCCACCTGATGTTAAGGGGTAACCATCACCTATAGCAAAGCATTGCCTCGTAAGTCACGCACGATAGGAACGTGCCCTACGATGCCCTGCAACTTGAGGCATACAGATGTTAAGCCTCATGTGCCTGTAATTAAACCAGCAACCACACTCTTCAAACCGAAACACAGCGACGCTGCTTGGCGGCAGAAAAAGGCGTGGTGGTAGTACTTCCCCGGACGAGCCCTTCACAAAGAGCTCTACTACTCTTAATTGATAATTATGCTAGATATCAAGCTTATCTAGGCTTGTCCTTTTTAGGGTTTAAATTGGTTATGAAGGTAAACATACGGCAAGAAATCAGAACCTTACTTGGTAAAAATTCACGTACTTCGTAAAAAGTATCTTGTCTCGTTTATATCAATTTTACAAATGGTCATGCAAGGTTGAAATGCGATTTTATCTTAGAATATGTAAAGCAATATTATTCTGAGCATTAGGTAGGTATATCTATATATGATTGAAAGTTTTGGTAAGAAAAAGAAAATAACTAGTAGTTCGCCCCGAACTGAGATCTCGTGATGCGACCCGACGAACGCATCAAAACTTTGAGTACGTAGTAGTCAGAGGCAAGTCCAAACATTATCTTTGGACTTTTTTCTGACTACCGCCTACTAACTTGGTATGGTTACCAAGTTTCAACTCTATTGGCCTATTTATTGAAGAGTTCCGTTGAACAGACCTTGGCTCCATCATCAGACCTGGTCGTCGTCACCATTTTATGAGAACTGAGTACCTCCTTAAATTATTTCAAGAAAAAAAATTAAGAAAAATCAAAGGAACTGGCCGACCAGTAGAAAAACCTTGATTTCAACGAAACTCTTAGAGATGGGAGCTCTTGGATCGCTGGTTATCTTAATTTAACTTTTTAAATTTTATCTCGAAAACCGAGCGTCCCAAAAAAAAAGTAAAAATTGTTTTGGAATTTCCAAACAAAGCCCTTTCATATGACATGTAACTTGATTTTTTTATGTAACTTTATTTATTTTTGCCCTCTTAAAAAACCCCATATCTCAAGAACCCTTCATCCGATTTTACTCATATACTTACCAGCAAATTTCTCAAGTACAAGCTATCGACATATCAAATTTCATGCAGATCGGATCAACGGTTCTAAAGTTATCGCCAGACAAACATACATACATACATACATACATACATACATACATACATACATAAAATGCCAAATCGCCCAAGTTGAAACTAAGATCTTCGTTCGCTTCGCTCACTCGATCAATTAACATAGCACAACTACTACAATATACCGACCACTGCAAAATGTGGCCAAATCTAATATTTTGAGGTAGTCAGAGGTAGGTATACTACCTCTGACTACCCCCTTTAGACATCCTGAAATTGGTTCTTGGTGCTAAAATGTCTGTGGAGATATCTTCTATACTTGGGGATCAAATTATGAAGCTTTCTTGATCGAGTGAGCGAAGCGAACGAAGATCTTACAATCAACTTGGCATTGTACTCGTAAGTGTTATGTATGTATGTATGTGTGTTTGTCGGGCCATACCGTTTGAACCGCATTGGTCCGATACTTGAGTTTCCCGGTAATTTATTGGTATGTGAATTTATTGGAATACAGGGTTATTAAAATGCGGGGCAAAAAAAGCTGTAATATATCGAGTTACGTCTTATATAAAAGAGTTTTGTATGTCCATTCCAAAATAATTTTGCTTTGTTTTTAGGACGCACGGTTTTAAAGGTACATTGCAAAATTAAAATTTATATAACCAACGATCCAAGATCTCCCATCTCTTCGAGTTTCGTTGACATCATAGTTTTGTTTCTGGTCGGGAAGTTCCTTTGATTTTTCTCATTTTATATATACATAATAAAGCAATAAATATACTGAATACTAGCTGAGGGAATATCTTGAATATCTTTTAACTTTTTGCAACATTCAGATGAATTTCGTTCTTGGTCTGAACATTGATGAATGATTGTTAGTTTAGAAGTCGATAACAGACGATGATTATTGTTTCGATACAAAGTTAATCAATAACAGTGCGAAGAACCGGCTGCCAGACAATCGAGCTGATTGATGGACTGCAACAATGGCTCATATTGCGGGCTTTGACTCACTCGTTTCAACTTCAAACTACTTTTGATGTAAAAAACAGAAAGAATAGACTTTAAAATTCAGTTTTTTGTAACAGCTAACTTTTTGTATATATGAGAAATTTCTTATTCTTTATACCGCTAAAGGGCCACGATAAAATTCTCACTGCGACACTATAAAAAAAAGTAAACACTTTCTAGGGAGCACTTTTTAGTGTATCGGTCCGATCACTTCAGTGGTTAACTCTAGTGATATTGGGGACCCACCATATTCACAAAATGCTAATCTCTTTCTTATCGTGTCACTAGTTTCTTTAGAAACAGTGTGGTGAAGGGATTTTAAGTGCGCCTCAAGAGGCTCCTTTCGAGCACTTGACACATGTTAAGGAACTTTTTAGGTTCTTCGACATGCCGGTTTCCTCACGATGTTTTCCTTCACCTTTTGAGAGTACTGGCATTGTGCACATAAATTTCTGAACAGAAAAACTCATAGGTGCTCGGTTTTGAACTTAGGTTCGAAAGGCGGGGCCGCTGCCACTAGACCACCAGTGCAAAATGCCAATGACGAGCGGTATCTATATGTATTTTGTCGCTCACTGAGAGCGCTAGTGATTACCCTAGCACTTACAGTAGTATCTGTTAGTGAGCGTCAATTTTAATGGTGTGTACTTAATTTCTTCCTTTTATTTATTTATTTCTCATCCCACGCGTTTACTTTTGTTCCAGTGGAAAAAAGCATGTAAATAACGAGTCTTAAGGCTCTGTTCCCATTTATTACGAGTATCGAGTTCAACGTGAGAGAATCATTATCGCTGGTCTTCAATTACAGAACAATTCCGATGCATTACTGCGTCCAATTTCCGCCACAAAACTCAATTTTAGTACCCAGCGTCCGCGCAAACCCTATATTTGAGCAAAAGTGGTGACCACTTTTTATCGTGTCAGTCAAAATGAGTATTTGGAACTCGTTCGAGAAAGAGTTATTTTAATGGTTTTGCGTACTTTATGGAGGTGCACCGCCCCATACATATTAATGTATTTTTCTATGGAAAGAAATGAAGGTAAGACTGACTGTTTCTTGCCTGTTCTTTTAGGCTTGATCTCATGGAGCTGGCGCATAGATTCATCTAACATTCAAAGTGATCCACTGCACTGAATGAATGGCTTCTGACTAAAGATGCGTTTTCACTGACGTAGAGCAAGGTACTTCGGAATCGAGACGGTCAATCAGATTATCTGAAACACAAAAATTGGAGACGAGAAATTATTTGATTGGTCGGTTAGACTCTGCATCACAGCGTCACTGGAAACGTGCCCTATGAGGATGGTATAAAGCCGGGCAAGCCTATCTGTCTTTATCCTGTCTCAAGCACGATATCGTAAGTTAGAAACCTTCGATGAAACATGACGCGATGTTGGTCGTCCAGACGGCAGCAAGCAGTGGTACCACCCGCGCAGCCATCATATTATTTGATGACTGACTAGATCGCAGCGGGGCCTTGTTCGTTCATTAGTGGCACGCTCGGGGCAGTGTCTGGTGTTCGGTCTTATCATTTACTCAGATCTTCTCATTCTGGAGTGGCTTCAGTGGCCTTTTGCGCTGTTGGATTACCAACCTGAACAAATATTTTGTGGAACTGTGTACAAGTGGAACTGGCACCTAGATTCACCTAGCTTTGAGACGTTTCACTTTGACTTTGACTATACGTTAGTTAGTTACAAATTACAAAGTTACAAAGAGAGCACTGGTGGTCTAGTGGTAGCGGCCCCGCCTTCCGATCCTAAGGTCGTGGGTTCGAAACCGGTCGTGCACCAATGAGTTTTTCTATTCAAAAATGTATGTGCACAATGCCAATACTCTCAAACGGTGAAGGAAAAACATCGTGAGGAAACCGGCATGTCGTAGAACCTAAAAAGTTCTATAACAAGTGTCAAGTGCTCGAAAGGAGCCTATTGAGGCGCACTTAAAATTACCACACTGTTTCGAAAGAAACTAGTGACACGACAAGAGAAGAGAGTTAAAAATATTAAAAAAATGCATCATCTCATGAACACAATGATTAACACTGTGGTCACCAATTCGTCCGCCAGGCAGTCTGCTGATGATAATGAAGTTTTCCACCGTTTTTAATCTATTGCATGTCTTTATGATTGCTAACCCACATTCGAACTGCTATTATTATAATCAGTCACATCGAAAACCCATGTTTATTTACATTGAAAGTAACAAGTGTCTATTAACTTTGTGGAGGTAATAGGCGTTGAACACGCAATTAAATCATTAGGGATGTGAACGCACTGAGGAGTTCATTATTAAAGGCACAATGGACAGTTTCAAAGAACCAATGAAATTATAGTTCCAAAATTCTAATCTTAATATATATAAATTACGCGACCCGTTGTTTGTCCGCTATGGACTCCTAAACTACTTAACCGATTTCAATCAAACTTGCGCACCATGTGCAGTTTGATCTAACTTAAAAGATATTCATCCTTCATCTCAATTTATAGCTGCAATATTATTTTATTGCAAATTTGACACCGCCCAACAAAGTGGGCACGGGTCAGCTAGTTGACTATACATATAAATACTTTTGACGATATAAGTTTTTTTCAACGCCCCTGGTTTTTTGGTTTCTATAGGCTACGGTGAGGATATGGAAGCTACATTTGTCCGTCTTTTACATAAAAAACCGCAATCTCACCTGATGTTAAGTGATGATACTGTTGATGGTGTAGAAAGTGCCTAGAAGATACCTAGAAGACACTAATTCTCCTCTTGAAACCATGCAAATTTTATTATAAATCTTTATGTAGGTTCAGTCAATGAGGAGTTTCTGGGAGTCGAAATGGGGCCATGCCTATTCGGAAGACAGAATTAACCAAAATTAACCAATTATTACATCCTTAGAGTATATTTATATTTTATTTATATTATGTACTAGCAGCTTCTCGCGGCTTCGCACGCGTTAAAGTGGTGAGCCGCGATTGAGCCGCAAACATCCAAACATCGTAAACATCGTAAATACCCCAAGTTTTAAGTCAATCGCACCACGCGTCAAAAAACTCCCATACAAACTTTCACATCCCTTTGCACACTTAATAAGGGTAGTTTTAAAAAACTAAAAATGCCTTTCCTATTTTTTAGCCTTGGAGTACATGTACTCCAAGTTTCAAGTTTGTAGGTTCAAGGAATACAATTTTTATACAAACGTTTTCAACCCTTTTTACACCCTTAGGGGTTGAATTTCCAAAAATCCCTTCTTAGTACACCTCTACGCCATAAGACCTATGTACTCCTCAAATTTCAAGTCTCTAGGACCAGCGGTTTAGGCTGTGCGTTGTCTATATGTCAGTCAGTCAGTCAGTCAGTCAGTCAGTCAGTCAGGACTTTGATTCTTATAGTATTAGAGATTATTGTTAGGAATATTAATATGTATTATTTTTTATGAGGTTACTTAGTTAATCTGTTTGTCTGTACCTGTCCGTTCTGTTTTATTTTTTTATTTTTTTGTGTGCATGCCAAATAAATGTATTTTCTTTCTTTCTTTCTTTTTTACGTTTTATGAATAGTTAAAATAGGTTTTGTACACCGCCGTCTTTCTGATTTTCGTTTTATCCTTTCCATCCAAAGGTTGTCTGGAAGAGATCGCTCTTAGCGATAAGGCCGCCCATTGTACCTAATTTTTTAATGTCTCTGTATGTTTTCCTTTGTGTACAATAAAGTATTTATCTATCTTAAACAAACAAAAAGAAAGAGCCCGGTAGACTTAATTCACCTGGATTAAATCACCTGGGTGTATTAAGTGCTACGCACGGTACACTTGGTGCATCTGGGAGAACTAACACAGCTTTAAAGTTGAAGCCCAAATCCGGTAGACTGAATTTCAGATTCAGATTGGAAAGTTCGGAAGGCAAATTAAATGTAAATGTGAATTAAGGTAAATTAAGCACTTACGACATACGATCTTAATGTAGCATCGTTAAACAAACACAGAGAAAGCCAAGAGCAAAGTGGTATTGTCAAGTAACGTACCGCGGTATTCCGATTGAGTTAATATCGATTCTATTTAGTCGCTGAATTGAAGCGCTCAATCCACCCGATGTGCTCACTCTATTGTTATATGGTAGGGCTGATCTCTCTCTTGTCGTGTAACTAGTTTCTTTAGAAACAGTGTGGTGAACGGTGCGCCTCAAGAGGCTCTTTTCGAGCAAATGACACATGTTATAGAACTTTTAAGGTTCCACGACATGCCGGTTTCCTCACGATGTTTTCCTTCACCGTTTGAGAGTACTGGCATTGAGCACATAAATTTTTGAACAGAAATACTCATTGGTTCACGACCTGTTACGAACCCACGACCTAAGGATCGGAAGGCGGGACCGCTACCACTAGACCATCAGTGCTCTCGATTCTATTCAGTCGCTGATTTGAAGCGCTCAATCCACCCGATGTGCTCACTCTATTGTCATATGATAGGGCTGATACTGGCAGGTATAGCGCATCCATTTATACTGCTGGCTTTTTCCAGAAGAAAAACATCATTTAAAAAAAAAACACTTTTCCTGCTTTTGTTGATGCTCACCTAATGTGAGGTGGTAACCATCACCGATACCAAAGTATTGCCTAGTAAGTCACTTACCATGTGAACGTGCCCTATGATGCACAGCCCTGCGTTCATCAACTAGAAGCCTACGGATGTTAAGCCTGCCTGTGTGTGCCTGTGCCTGTGATTTCGTGTAATTACATACTCACACTTTGTGCTTGCACCTCAAGTTATATTGGTTAAAATACCACCGACACTTGGTTAAAGCACCAAAATTTGCAACGAATAATTTAAAACAATTTTTCTCGAACCTAAATAAATAATAATAATAAATATTGGTGGACTTTCCACACAGCACTACCTCTAGCCCCCAAACTAAGCCAAAGATATAGGAACCAGATAGCTGATATAATAATATAATAACACCCGGACAAACATCTATGTTCATCACACAAATGTTTGTTCTCGGTGGGGATCGAACCCACGGCCTATGGCGCAGAAGGCAGAGCTATAGCTCTGACTTCTGCGCCATAGGCCGTATCGACAGCCTCCACAGCTCAGGTGCTGTGGAGGCTGTCGATCCTATCGCGACATACGTAATCAAGCAGCTGTCCGAAAGAATATTGCTCATGAAAACCATTGACTCAACGTGGGTATCGAACCCGCAGCTCAGCCAGTCAGCCAGCTTACACAGCCTAAAGGTTGATATTCCATTTCGTTTCTAGGTAGTAGCCCTAGGTAGATAGCCGCCATAGTTTCTATTCTGTCGAAGCTTAGATTATAGAGCATTGGCGAAGCTGATTGGACCGTGAGCAAAGTTTTATTTGGGTGTAATCCTTTTAATCTAATCACTGGTGGTCTAGTGGAAATGATCCCTCTTGATCGTACGGACTTGGGTTCGAATTCAGTCGTGGATTTAACTAATAACTGTTCGAAAAAAAATTATGCGCAACGCCATGCAGCGGACTCAGTGAAGAAAAACATCGCGGTTAAACTACTTTTACTATAGAAGCGACTAGCAACCAGTCACGCATATTAACAAATGCAAGTTGTTGGTATAAAAAAAATATAGTTTATTAACTTTCACTACATTGAGAAACAGGTATGTGCCAAATGTTAAATTTACCAGTACCAGTATTTGTGTCTTTAAGGGCCGGTTTCACCATGCTCTGTTAGATTAACAAAGGATTAAAGGGCCGTTAAATATGTCAAAATGTACGCGTTTGACAGCTAAGAATTAACAGTCTCTTAATCCTTGATTAGTAACTAACAGAGCATGGTGAAACTGGCCCTTAGTGAGAGAAATACAAAGATTCAGTTGTGAAAATGTAAAATCTTCTCTATTTTTAATGTATTTTTTCCAATCTGAAAACTTATTTTTGATGTCAATGAATGAATGAGGAAAAGATGATAGACGATTTCCTAAGAATACCAGCAGTAAAACTGGGAAATGCGCCTTTCTATAAAAGTGACTTAATGGCATTCAGTACCTAGGTATTCACTTAGATGGCTCTCAGAAATAGCCAGACTATTCCTAGATTAGACCATCTCATGCTAAAGGGCAAGATAATGAGATTTCCTAGTGCATAGAATTACTATAGCGCCCAGTGCCACTGCGTTAAGTTACCATAAACACTGGTTAAACTAATGCTGATAATGCTTTTACTTTTTTACAAAAAAAATTATAACATTAAATGGAGCTAAAAATAATACAAAAAATCAAATCAAATCAAAAAGTATTTATTTGGAATAAGAAACAGAAGTACAAGAACAGATTGAAAAACGAATAAGAATAACGAATAACAAATTAAAATTGCTATATAAAAAATATTTATGAATAACATTTAAACAAATCATTGTACTACGTGTTTTTCTTCTAAAATGAATAATAATTAAAGCACCCAGATATATTATGTGTTCTTGACAAAAAAATGTTTGCTCTCGGTGGGGATCGAACTCACAACATAGATCGCAGAAGGCTAAGCTACTACCAACTGAGCTGTGAGGGCCATCAGTGATATTGAACTTGGTGAAACTAGACGCTGTCGTGACTAAGGTATTCCCGGCTCCCACCTCGGTATATTTTAGCTAAGACATATTTAAATACCAGCCACGGCGCTCAAATATATATTAAACTGGCAGTCTGGACGATTAGTCATACCTAGAGAGTACTTTAAATTTCGAATACCTGTGAGAATGAAGAAAATGAAGAAAATGATTTCAAAAGTTATGCGCCAACTAGGTAATTTAAGAACGCTTTCGGAATGTGTGGTTAGATATGTTTTTCGAATGAAGAACACAAAAAAAAAGTTTTGTTTCCATAGAGCATCCAAGATGGCCGTAGTGGGCTGATGTATTTGTAGGATTCAAAATAAAAAGGAAATGCATTAAATTATGTTATCTGTGCTGGATCGTTTGAACGAAAGGATACTATGTAGGAATCGATTGGAAGATATTTTTTCGAGAATTTTTTGGTTTCTTATTCGTTAACTGATGAATGAACATAAAATTAAAAAATGAATGATGAAACATGAATTTGAAAAAAAACATTTACTAGCTACCGCTCGCGGCTTCGCTCGCGTATTTTTATTTATTTCTTTAAAAATACTATTAATAATTAAAAACCTTAAAAAAAATTTAAATTGAGATCGAGTACTGACTTTTAACTTTGACTGTTTTATCTCGCTACTGTACTTAGGCAAGTGTGAACCGAGCATAAGGGCCCAGGTTAAGCATAGTTTGCACAATATTGTGTCTGGTCGCACGGGTTTTCTACTCAACTGGTTTCTGCCTAGTAATGGTTTAATCGTGATAAATATCTTTGGAAAGTCTAGTTCACTTTCAGACTGAATATAATAGACATTAGTCAAGATCTGTCTGATTTCACACCTTTAACTACGTGGCGTATTATAGACGATAAATAGATACTCGTATATAGAAAACTCTTCATTGTTCACCACAAAAAATGAATGACACGGTTTTAAACGGTGAAGGAAAACATCGTGAGGAAACCAGTTAGTATTCTAACAGCGGCGTTGGGCTTGCAACCTGTCACGTATGGAATACCAACTACTGCAAAATATGGTTATTTACCAAGTGTAATGTTCGGACTTACCTCTGACTACCTCCCTTAGACGTCCTCAAAGAATCTGGAGTGGGTACACGGTAGAGATCTGAGGGGATATCTACCGTGCCTGGAGATCAAAGTCGTGAAACTGTTTCAGTTGTTATGTTTTCACTAAATGAACATAGCATTGTACGACTTAACTAAAACTACAGCGAAGTATTATGGGCGGTGATCTATTTTAGACAACCTTTGGATGGTCAATTTTTTTACAATGGCAAATAGCGGTAAAATTGTGTGTCACGTCTACGTAATACGCATGAAAAAAGTCATTTTAGTATGTGGTTATGTGATTTATGTAGTTGATACATTTTTGTTGAACATAATGCAAAGTCAAAGTCAAAAGATATTTAAATATAAATATAAATAAATATAAATATTGGAGGACTTTCCACACAGCACTATCTAGCCCCAAACTAAGCCGAAGCTTGTCAAAGTCAAAAGGTATTTATTCAATAAAATCACAAGGATCACTTTGAAACGTCTTTAAGCTAGGTGACTCTAGGTGCCAGTTCCACGCGACCAAAGCCTAGAAGAACAGGCAACAAACTTACGGCTTGGTTCCTACCGTTCTTTTGTATGTAATATGGGAACCAGATAGCTAATATAATACATAATTACTTTTTTTTTGTAAATACATTCTTAAAATATTATATAACACCCAGACAGAGAACAAACATCTATGTTCACCACACAAATGTTTGTTCTCGGTGGGGATCGAACCCACGGCCTCCGGCGCAGAAGGCAGAGCTACTACCAACTGAGCTGTCAAGGCTGTCAATTTATTCAATAATCAATACAAGGATCACTTTGAAACGTCTTAAAACTAGGCGGCACACATCGAGGCAATACGCATGATAGAGGTTATTCTAGTGTCAGGTCATGTAGTTGATAAATTTTCGTTGAATATAATGCAAGCGGCACACAGCGAGTACGGTTACGGTGGAGAGATTTGGCCGGACCGGTTCGCTGGGCGAGTTTTTTCGCAATTATTGCTGACAGACCCTGTTCACAGCTCAGCCCTCTGATTCAAGACAGCTCTGTTCGGATTTAACCTTTTTACGAATATAAAAAAAAACTTTGTAACTACGTTCTTGAAGATAAATAATTATATTTACAAAAAATACAAATTTCTATACAAATTTCGAAACCCCTTTTTGAACTTGGACAGCGAATTTTTACATCGTTTCATAGTGATCGCCCACCTGCCCCTATATATTTTTTTGCATAGTACTTGCTAATGGCGCAATCAGATGGCCCACCTGATGTTATGTGGTAACCATCACTTAATAACAAAGCATTGCCTCACAAGTCACGCACAATAGTAACATGCCCTACGATGAACACCCTGCGTCCATCGTGAGGCGTACAGTAAGCCTCATATGCCTGTAATTTCACACCCTTCAAACCGATACACAGCAACGCTGCTTGGCGGCAGAATTAGGCATGTTGGTAGTACTTCCCCGGACGAGCCCTTCACAAAGAGCTTTACCACTCATAAAAGTTTTCTTAAGAGTGTCTTTGTCTCTTAGCCCTGTAGTTTATGAACGCCTTGTGATCAGTGAGTGAACTCATTCAAACTCATTTATAAATCGGAGAGTCGAGAAACAATATTTAAGAGTAGTAGAGCTCTTTGTGAAGGGCTCGTCCGGGGAAGTACTACCACCACGCCTTTTTCTGCCGCCAAGCAGCAACGCTGTGTTTCGGTTTGAAGAGTGTGGTTGCCGGTGTAATTACCTACAGGCACATGAGGCTTAACATCTGTATGCCTCAAGATGATGGACGCAGGGCAGTGCATCGTAGGGCACGTTCCTATCGTGCGTGACTTACGAGGCAATGCTTTGTTTATTTATTAACAAGCAGATTGTGACAATCTGCTTGTTCCATCAGCTAGTGTAATAAAAAAAAAATCTTGTGCGAAGCTCAGAGCACCAAACCAATTGATATAATCGATATAGACAAAAACTATTTGCGTCAAGTAGTTTACAATGTTCTTCCTGGAACATCGTCGTCAAGCTAGGGCTCTAACTTATATAGTATACCTGTAGCTTCTAGTAATATAACGTAGATATACTATAATGAAGGAACCTTATTCTGAACAATTACAATCAATAAATAAATACATACATATTTTCCAGTTTAATTAAGAAGATGTTTTTTTAACGCGTTCGTCGATGCGCCCCTGTATAACGTTAACATCTACTGAATAATACAAATATATAATTATTTAATTATTAGAATCATTTATTTACGAGTGAAAATTATATGGTGAAGCGAATGCTTACTTTTGCGCTAGATTTATTTAATACGCCAGATACACGCACTTGTAAAACTATGGACATTTCCGTTGTAAAATACGCTCCACCGCGCTCTTGTGTGAATCGTGGAGTTATATGTGATACGGCCTAATTGTGGGGTGTAAAATCAGAACGGAAGCCATGATTTAGTTATCTAGCGTGAACTCTCCATCTTCTACTTACGTTAAATATTTAAGAGGGATACACGGATCATGGGGCCATAAGCTCACTTCGAGCGAGATTATCTCACGGTGGAGATGACGTCATATCTCGTTCAGATAGATAGATAACACATTTAGGATTAGGATTAGGATACAACAACAGTAAAAAAACTTATGCCTTTTCGTGTAATGCTACTGGATTATTTACCTACCGTGTGCTCCTGGGCTGGTTGAACGCATTGGTTTGGCCTACGCTTAACGAATAGATTAGCTAGTTAAGAGCTGGTAGGTTTAGGTTCACCATGCTCGGTTAGTTACTAATCAAGGATTAACAGGCCGTTAAATCTAACCTTAGAGTCAAACGCATACATTGACATATTTAACGGCCCTATAGTCCTTTGTTAATCTAACACGGCATGGTGAAATCAGAGCTTAACATTTAAAAAAGGAACATTCTAAAAAAATGCTTCCCATTGAGTCCGAGATGGCGTTGTACGTACCGGTAACTAAAGTCTTCGAGTCGTTCGATTGATCCGATATTATCATAAAAGTTTTTTTTTCTGTTTAAATCTCTACCACTACGGCCCACTACCGCTATCTAGGATGCCTTTTGGACACGAATCTTTTTTTAAAGAACGTCTCTACTTGGTACAGATATTTAAATAAATACAAGCTCTGATTTATTTATTGCTTCCTAAATCTTTTAGTGAGGTCATTCTATCGAGAAACGCCGGCAAATCGATAGCATGGTTCCCGAATCAGTGGGCAGGTATGGTTCGAGTGAGTAGGTATTGACACAATGTATCTGAAGTTGCCGTTGCTATGCTATATGAAGACACGAGGCTGTGCTGTTGCTTAATCTGTGGTTGACCTGTTTGAATTTTTTTATTAAATAAAAAACTGACGCAAGCCTTTTAAAGTTTTTGGCCGGCTTATAATACAAAAGTAAGAACGGTTTTGACCTTAGACTAAGTTTTGACAGATCCTGTGTAGATCCATCATCATTACAATCAGCCTGAGGAGGCCGCTGGTGGACTGGAAGTGGTCTCTCTATTATTGGAATAATATTTTGACATTCCACGATATCATATAATGCCTTATATTTGATGCAGAATCGTAAAGTAAAATTTTGCTAGTTGTTTCACAGATCCTTATTGATAAATGTCAGAAAACCTTTATGAAACATCTTGAGCGTTGTTAATAAATGCGAGCCCAGATAATTTGATTCCAATAATAAAGCTGCGAATCGTTTTTATTACACATATAGTATAAATAAATGATATTGAGCAGTTACATCTGCTTATAACTGTCACAGGATCGAATACTATGCGTAACTTGAGATTTCTTGAGAAATACGCGTAATACGCCTGATTTGGCCACCCAAGAGATAAACGTACCTTATTGGCTATTCAAATCTTATTTTTCTACAACCTACCAAGACTCGTGTACTTATGTATAGTCAACACATAATACATGTATATATTCGCTATAAAAAATGGCAGCACGCGTAAGTCCAAATCTGCGCGGCGGAGCATTGACTCCGCAGATAGACCGTTTAGCCGGCTCTGCACATGTACTAAGACTCTGCCTAAACAAGTTTTCTGAATGTTTCCATTGTCTCCCGTAGAACTGTAGAATTGTATTTTACGGCATACATTTCCGAGAGTATATTACTTAGGTAGGAACTAAGCCGTAAGTTTGTTGCCTGTTCTTCTAGGTTTGGTCGCGTGGAACTGGCACCTAGAGTCACCTAGCTTTAAGACGTTTTAAAGTGATCCTTGTGATTTTATTGAATAAATACCTTTTGACTTTGACTTGTTGGATGATGGAGGGATGACTTGAGGATATGTTGTGGTAACCATCACAAAACATTGCCTTGCAAATCACGCAATGGAAAAGTGCCGTACGATGGCCTGGGGGGCTATCGCCATGTCTTTTTACATTCTTGAAATGTCAATTTCGTACCGGCACCTACCAAATATTACACGTCATCGAGTCTGTTCAACTGCAACCAGATAAAAGAATAGCTGACAAGTTTTTTCGTACTAGATGACGTTTCTTTGTGCCGTGATGGCTTCATGTAACCCGTCGAGTGCTTCAAGTTTCAGACCGCCTATCGGCGGCAGCAATTGGATAAAAATGAAGCGTGTTTAATATAGTGCTGTTCAAGTTATGCGTAAAAAACTAATCTCAACTGCTTTAACCAATATTATTCGTTATAAAAATACACAAGGATATAAAACAAGGTTTCTTTGTTGTTTTGGTAGTCTTACTAGGCCTCTTTTATTACACATGTCTGTAATCTTGCAGTTTTTAATTTGAAACTGGAAGATATGTATATTTTGAATTCATAAGCTGCGAAAATAATGGTTCGGCTTACATTTGCTATCTTTTACAAGTCTAGTCTGATCGTAAGTAGTTTTCGAAGGCAAATAGGTTATTTGCCTATTTATTTTTAGTTATTTCATAAAATAGCATTGTCTATTTCAAAAGAATTCAGTATTAATTTTATGTACATATTACATCCATTTATAATTTATTGAAATAAGTAGTTTGATATCAATAGTCCCGCCTCCAGCCGTATACCACCGTCGAGGGGTTAACCTTCTATCAATTTTGAATTTGGAACACATCAGAAAATACGTTTACATGCATGGTGCGTATGTGTGAGTTCTTGGAAAAGCTGACCAGGTTTATTTGACAGATATTCGTATCGTGAGCTATCTTTATGCGATCAGTGTGGCAATGTTTCTCCATACACTGGACAGATTTTTAGCAGGTCTGTGAAGAGGTACTTTTTTCACAACTGTTTTGTGATTTACTCCGTTTATAGTTGATTTTTAGTTCAAATAAGTGCTGTGTACTCATAATAAGTTCATATTTTAGGTATGGCGATCAATAAATACCCTTTACTATAGTTTTATAGACAACACTCTTGATTATGAATAAATTTACATTATTTGATAATTAGTCACATTGACGGTCTAGAGAGCGCCTATTCTTAAGATAGTAATAACATTTTTAAATGCTCGCCATTTGTGCCATAAAAGTGTTAAATCTAGCGCTTATAGCGATAAAATTGGAACACTGTCAATTGACACACTTGACTGACAGTAATGACATTAACCCGGCGAAGATTCGTTCCAAAAAGAGCATAATCTAGATTGAGGTTGGTCATTATGACCATCATGAAATTACATAATTACTTCATATTTATTTAGCATATTTTTGTACTGAAAAATCTTAACGGTGCCTTAATCCTATAAAAAGATATGATTGTACCGTTATTTAACCTGTATAAAATTACGGCACAGCAAAAAATATGATGGAACAGGCAGATGGCCCATCTGATGTTAAGTGGTAACCGTCACTACGTTGCCTCGTAAGATAGATCTCTGCTCTGCTCTGCTCTGCGTCCATATACTTGAGGTATACAAATTTATGATTTGAGCCGGAATTGCCCTGAGTAGCCCAAAGTGTCCTGGCGATACGTGGCGGCACAAGATAGCAAAAAGGGGATTGATGCGCCTAACGCGAATCGAGTTCGTTTGTTTTGTATTAAAAAAATGACATATTATTATCCAGTTTGTAATTGTTATTGTAAAAGTGTAAAAAAATATATACGATATAGGTTATTGCTAAGACCGAATAAAACTCACTAAGTTTTATTCGTTCCTGAGCGCTTATTATTACTACTAACACAGTGAAACTGCGGGCGGCATCTAGTGCGTAATAAGAATAGAACGAAATCATGTTTTAGAACTACTGCCTATCCAACAAATACCATAAATGCCATTTTCCCACTAACCTTCTTATCGAATTCAGCTGAAACGTAATTTGTGACCCGGAAAAGCATATAGGTTACTTTTTATTTCAATAGATATCACGTGAATGCTTGTATAAAAATAAATCAGCATATTATATCTTTCAGACCCTACAGCAGGGTCATAATGACCCAAATTTATCCTCGCCAGGTTGGATAAATTTGACATGATGCATTCAAAATCTCTTCTAGCAATAAATAGTTTGTATCATTTTCAAACAATTTAAATACAAGTTTAGAGCCACAAACCTTCTTAAAAAATTTGTTAAGTATCTTTCATAGTTTAAATTTGCCAAACAAAGTGAATTTCATAGACTAAAGGTATAATATGTACTAAAATCCAAAAACCGCAAATTACCGAAAAATATATGAAAATTTATGTTACGTACTTTCTGAACGTCACTTGACCTTGAAAAACATGTCAGTGTGTTGCTCACACAGGTCAGCTTTAAGAAAGCTCACGGTACCATATATTAGGCAAACAAGTTAGTTATTTTTGACATTCACAACTTTTCAGATGACATAATGGCCGGCAACCAAAAGCAAAATGGTCTTTATTCAGTTCTATCACAAGGACCATTTTGGAACTTTCTAAGTAAATCTAACGCCAATTCCTCGAGACCATTCGCGATTAGGGCTTACAATCAAATCAAATATTCAAATATGCTCGAATTAATGAGTACCTACTAGTACCTAGTTCTTATTGATGAGCGATAACTTTTCTGTGAGACTGTTACTTTATATTTTTATTCAGCTTGTTCTATCAGTGGGACAGAAGCCTTTTTTTATACCTACAACTAGCTGATGGAAACCTGGCCCCTGATGTTAAGTGGTAACCATCAGCTATAATCATCATCAGCACTACCTCGTAAGTCGCTCCCGAGGTGGTCTCATTGTCCCTGCATGGTGGAGCATGGCCTAATAATCAGAAACTTAACCGTACTGAACTACAAAGATTTTTAACTACTTACGTACTGAACTACTTCTACTCGTATATGAAACCAAATTATCGTACAAAATTATGAAGAACTTTCTGACCTTGAACGCACTCATATATCATTTTGTCGCGACAAAAATAGCTTTGTTTGTAACGACTATAAAGGCTTTGTTATGAATACTTATAACTATAATATAATCGGCTGCAAACATACCAAATTTCATGCAGATTGGATAAACGGTTTGAAAGTTATGGCCCGACGAACTTTCATACAAACATAAAATGCGAAATCGCCCAAGATCTTCGTTCGCTTCGCTCACTCGATCTATAATACCTAATAGTAGGTACTTAATACCTACCAGCCAACTTTAGCTTAGTATTATCATCGTAAATTTTATAATCATTATTACTGTTGTTTTTAAGAGTAGTAGAGCTCTTTGTGAAGGGCTCGTCCGGGGAGTACCACCACGCCTTTTTCTGCCGCCAAGCAGCGTTGCTGTGTTTCGGTTTGAATAGTGTGGTTACCGGTGTAATTACAGGCAACACTCAAGTTGATGGATGCAGGGCGTGCATCGTAGGGCACGTTTCGACTTTCGAGGCAATGCTTTGTTAAAGGTGATGGTTACCACTTAACATCGGGTGGGCCATCTGCTTGTTCCATCAGCTAGTTGTATACTAAAAATCAAATAAAAAACATACAAACGCATTTTTTACTCACAATTCAGCTCTTTTGCCCCTACTGCAAAATCAAAATCAAAATCAAAATCAAAATCACTTTTTACTTTTACTTTTGATTTATACTTGACTTTTTTTTCCATCATCATCATCATCATCATCAGCCCAAACAATTCAACTGCTGGACATAGGCCTATACATTTCCAGCAAAAACGATTCCAAGCCCTCTCCATCCACCGTCTTCCCGCGATCCTAACAATGTCGTCAGTCCATCGCGTAGGAGGGCATCCCACGCTTCATTTTCCTGTTTGTGGTCGCCTTTTGAGAACCTTTATTTCCCAGCGGTTATCAGTTCTTCGAGTTATATGACCTGCCCATTGCCACTTCAACTTGCTGATTCTGCGGATTTACTAATTTCTGATTCCATTCCGTAGTGAAACTCCTCTCTCCATAACCCGTTGTGCGACTTTGAGCTTCTTGATGAGGCCAATAGTAAGCGACCACGTCTCAGTTCCATAAGTCATCACTGGCAACACACACTGGTGGAAGACTTTCGTCTTGAGAGCCTCAGCGGTATCTGTGACGAGATGATGTGGCGTAACTTCCCGAACGCTGCCCATCCGAGTTGGATTCGTCGGCTGACCTCTTTATCGAAGTTGGACCTACCTAGTTGGATCGTCTGACCCAGATAAAACATAGTGGTCTTTTTTTTGTAATAGGTAATTTAAGAAGGTACTTAATTCTCATAATATGGTGACAGCGATCTGGTCTGATAATGGAGTCAAGGTCTGTTCAATGGAACTCTTCAATAAATATTCCAATAGAGTAGAAACTTGGATACCATAGTTAGAAAGCGGTAGTCAGAAGCAAGTCCAAATATAATATATGGATTTGCCTCTGACAACCACTTTCGAAGCCTTCGTATCGCATTACGAGATCTCATACAGTTCATGGCTAACCACTAGTATTTTGTGAATCTAAAATAGTGACAGCATGATGATTCTGCGCTGGAGCCTAGTAATGTTGAACGGAATAAATTGGCCTATTGAACCGAAACTTAGTTAGCATATCGTTATTTTTTTGGTAGGGGTAGTCAGAGCAGAGCACCCCTAAAAAAAAGTAAACTGCAAAATACTACGTGGGTTATTTATTATTGATACAGAATTAAGTGACTGAGTATCTCGAACAAGTGACTGAAGTTGTTTGAGTAAGCAAGCTGAAGTGATTGAATAGAATATTTAATAAATGTAATAGTTACAGAACCAAATCTTATGTTTAAATTTCGTTTTAAGTTTTAGTAAATTATTGGGAGCGGATGAAGTCGCGGGTAGCAACTAGTCTGATTATAATAATTATTCAGTTGACAGATCTTACAGCGGCTTTGCATATGGCTAAGTTTAGTGGACTATAAATTGAAAAATAATAATAATTGGACGTCATATCCCCCAAATTGTTCACATGCGCACTGGAAGATTTGTTTAAGACGCTGAGTTGGACCGGAATGGGCATCAACATTAACGGCAAATACATCTTGCACTTACGATTTGCTGATGATATCGTCGTATTGGCAGAATCGTTGCAGGACGTACAACAGATGCTGAACAGCCTAGCTGCTGCCTCACGACGGATTGGCCTGGGTATGACTTAGATAAAACTAAGATCATGATCAATTATCGCATTACCCCAGAGCCAATTACTGTCGGCGGAATGCTTCTCGAAATAAGAAATACAACGATTTGATAGATGCAAATAAGAACCTTCGGAAGCTGCCGGCAACGTAGAATTCCACATCACTAAACAGCTCACAACAGTCAATTTGAGATAATGCTAGTTTACCCAAATAGATAATATCTGCAATTTCACGACGTTTCACTAGTGGGTAAGCGATGATATACGAGATTTTATATTTTTCGAATATGAGAGAGCTATTACGTACAATAACTTAAATAAGGAAAGCTTACTATACTTCAGATAGCTATATTAGTGATAAAAGTTCGTGAGCCGATATCCCGTTCGCTCTACCCAGCTAACATGTCTGCAATGTCTGTACTATTGTGTTTTTTTTCTCTACTTTAATAGATTGTATGTATGCATTAGGTATAATTCGTTTGAATCGTAGCGTGTGCTGTTTTATGAATTTGTTTACCTTTACCTTTTTTTGTTATGCCTACGACTCACTAAATTCGATTTTCACCATACTGGAGCTTCAATATTGCATAATAATACCTTGTAACTAGGATTAGACAAAAGAGAGGTAAGCCGTCAAGCCGTAAGTTTGTTGCCTGTTCTTCTAGGCTTTAGTTTCGTGGAACTGGCACCTAGAGTCACCTAGCTTTAAGACGTTTCAAAGTAATCCTTGTGATTTTATTGAATAAATACCTTTTGACTTTGACTTTGCCTTTATCCTCGAAATTCACCAGATCTACCAAGTTAATTTGCAAGATAATTTACTTAGTACATAAATCTCGAGCGAAAATGCTACTGTCTAAATTTAGTGAACAGAGCTTAGCCATGTGTAAACCCGCGGAGAGAGTCGTTTATTCTTTTTCTTCTCCTTGATAAATAAAATCGAAAATTACCGAAAAAAAAGGTTAGAGATGTCAAAAAAGTTAGGTAGATGTCCAGAGAGAACAACACTATGTCAGCTAATCTACGCATGTGTGTGTTAGAGGTCAACTTATACAAGCCAGTTTAGCTCAGCATTGTTTGCAAGACTGTTTTCACAACTGCTAATAATGACATTTAAAAACTAGAGCTGACGATAAGGCCCCTGCCCTGCTTCCAACTTGAAGTATAAAATATTAGAAGCTTCATGTCTGTGATTTCACCGGCAACCACACTCTTCAAACCGAACTGCACAAGTTCGAAAAATTTAGATACAGCAAACTTTTTGGTAGAAAAACTTGTTTGGATCACAAAGATATTTTTTCTGAACTGTGTGTAATTACTGTATTTAAACAAGTTGCACACAAGTTGTTTAAATGCGATTTTTTATAAGTTCAGTGATTTCATATCTTTAAAAATGCTTAAACGTGCGAGCGAGAAGTATGCTTCGCCTTAACTACCCCTCTTAGATATCCTCAAAGGGTCATGACATGAGTTACTACTTATAAGTTCCCTACTCGTTAGTTACCGTCTCATGACTCTCTGAGTCTACATAAGAGGTGAGGCGACCTACCTATGCTTAGGATTATACAGACTTGAATTGATGTTTTTCTAAAGAAGAAAAATTTGGGAAAAGAAAGAAAGAATAGTCTTTCCAGGATCTTGCAGCGTGATGATGATGATTAGGCATGTTTTAATACTACTTGCTGATGAAAAAAGCTGAACAGATGTCCCCCTTGATGTTCAGTGGTAACCATCACCTATAACAAAGCATTTGCCTCGCTAGTCTCGCACGATCCGATATTGACACCTACATGCAATGGAGACGCACCGATCACACCCACACTTGCACACTCGCGTCGCCACACCCCACATGCGCAGGAGTTTGGTCACGACTGCGACCGAGATCGGCCCAAGATTGTCTTCTCCTGTCTACTCCATATACCTTTATGTACAGTTGCATATAAGTATCTATTGTCTAAGATTCGTGCTTCAATCAAAGGCTATAGAAATGTTGGTTCAAGTTGAATGAGACTGCTCAGTCTTGATTGCCTCGTTGCTCTTTATTTTTTGGCACTACACTGGAGCTTCATAATTATATTATATTGTAACAAGGATCATAATAATGGTAGGAATCAAACCCTAAGTTTGTTGCCTGTATTTCTAGGCTTGGTCGCGTGGAGGTATTTCGAAATCTCGAATATCTTCATACCGGGAACGGGGTTGAAAACATGAACGAACTTTATAAAGGGAAAATGCTTTATATGTTAATGTTAGCCATACATACCTTAAATAAAATGGCAGCTTAAAATAGTAATTTATAAATGTTGGTGGATAGCCTCTATTCAACCATTTTCAAACGACGTAAAATAACTAAATATCCAAACATCTAAACATTCATTAATTATCTTTCGTATTTAGTGCGAAGTAGGATATCGGTTCTACCAATTTGTATGAGACTTGGTATGAAAAAAGTTCGTGACTTGGAATAATAAGGGTGTAGGTATACACCGACTATACACACCACATCATGCCGGTTTCCTTACGGTGTTTGCCTTCACCGTTTGAGGTACTCTCATTGTAACTTTAAATACACTGGCACTGTAAATGTATGAACAGAAAAACTCATTGGTCCACGATCGGTTTTGAACGCACGATCGGAAGGCGGGCCCGCTACCACTAGCCCACCACTGCTCTCCACTATCACCAGAGCGAAGCTACAAGCTGGGGAAAGAAAAAGAAACAGACTTTGATCCCCAGGCACAGTAGAACCCTCAGATCTCCTAATACCAAGTACTACAGACTCCTTGAAGACGTCTAAGGGGGGTAGTCAGAGATACGTCCAAACATTACATTACAGGTTATGAATAATAGTTCACACATCGCGGTATTGAAGAACCATGACTTGCCTTGTGCATTTTCACACTGTAGCCATTAAAATAACTTGTTAACATTTTCCTCGTTTCGAAATTAACTGCGCGTAATAAAGTTCAATAATGTTCTAAGAAATTCCTCAATGAGTACATTGAGTTACCGTTACGATCTTGTATGTACACTTCGGAGTGATTCAATAAATACCTGCGATACCACTGGACACTGTGTCTTTCTTGGCCTCTTGCGGTCAATGACCCAGTTTATACTACTGGTTGGCGAGGATCAGCACGTGAAATTCAAAGTCAAAGTCAAAAGGTATTCAGTTGAATGTAGTCAGTTGAATCACAAGGATCGCTTTGAAACGTCTTAACCATGGTCTCCTGATGGACGCCGCGGAGGCGGCCTTATGTGGTCTACAAATGGAGCGCTGGTGGGACGATCTAGATGCCTTTAAAAGAAGATGGTGGAGGAAGCTCAGGATAGGGAAAACTGGATGTCTTTGGGGGAGGCCATTGCCCAGCAGTGTGATGACATAGGCTGAGAAAAAAAACTACTATCTTATGGAACAAGTATTGGGTAACCTGATCTTAAGTGGTAACCATTTTCTTTATCAAAGAATCGATCATGCCTACATTTCACTAAATTCGATTGGCACACTGGAGCTTTAATATTGTATTAAAACTGTATCAAGGATTTCAAAAGAGCGGTAGGAACCAAACCGTTAGTTTGTTGCCTGTTCTCCTTAAGCTTTGGTCGCGTGGAACTGGCACCTAGAGTCGCCTAGCTTTATGTCGTTTCAAAGTGATCCTTGTGATTTTATTGTATCATTTGACTTTGACTTTGATCGAAACGATAGAAATAGGCATGGTGGTGGTCGGGTGATGTGATGTTCGGAGATAAAGTCCATTGTCGTCATTGGTCGTTGGTGAAAACATCAGTGTGGTGAAACACCTTGTAGGTGCTCTGTGTCATAGATAACTACCTCTTGCATATTTGCTCGTGTGGTACACCGTAATAAGCCTTAAAGCTATTCCAGGTTACGAATACTGTCTATTCCATGTTTCATGCCAATCGATTCAGCTATCAAAATAAATAAATATTTTTATTCATTTTTCACATAGCGCCCTAGACTAAGCAAAGTTTGCACTATGGGAACTAAATAGCTTATAATATTTTAACTTTTTTTTAATACATACTAACTAGTAATATTTTATAACACCCGGTTCTAGCACAGGCTTTAGTGTAGTGGGATTATCTTAATTAAGATTAATTATGTTTATTTTGGTTTTATTGATCATTATAGAATAGGCTTACCTACTAATTGCTCAAGGCTAAAAAGTTCTTTAAAAAGCTTGCCACAGAAATATTTACAAATTATGTTAAAGATATTTATAAAAAACGACACGATATCGACGTCTGAACTTTTTAAATGTACCGAAAGGAGTAGTATCTCAACAAAATTAAACTAGCCTTGAAGTAGTTTGCCAACTACCTATAATTATACTGCGTTTACATTTAGACATTCGCGCTGCCATTCGCGTGGACGGAAATGTTGTCGTCCATATGTCTGCGGCAGCGTCGCCGGCAATGTATGTTCACGCAACATGGGCAACGCGAGCGGCAACGCGAGTGGACATGGAAGTGACCGGCACATTTCCACGGACATAAGCTGAGTGTAAACGGGGTAGGTATTCGTACACATTTAATAAAAAAAAACTATAACGGCGCCACTAATTTATGTTTTTTACTCCAAGTGTTAGTTTTGTTTCTCGGTTTCACGTTTTCCGTATCGTCAGGCCGTTTTTGTAAGAAGATTCGATGAGCACCATATCGGGCGTGGAGAACTCACGATCCACCACACAAAAAAGGGCTGACACGTAAGGCTACTAACACATTAGCTGTCAGGGCTGTCAAAAGAAGTGCATATTTTTGTCACAGCACCCATATTTATTTTACCCCGTTTACACTCAGCTCATGTCCGTGGAAATGTGCAGAGACATGGGAAGGGACTTGAGCAATGCGAGAATGTAAACAGGCCACTTCCATGCCCACTCGCGTTGCCCATATTGCGTGAACACATTACCGGCGACGCTGCCGCAGACATATGGACGGCAACATTTCCGTCCACGCGAATGGCAGCGCGAATGTCTAAATGTAAACGCAGTAATTGATCTCATAGGACTGACTAAGGAAGGTGCGACATGAGCGCTTCATTTATTTATCGTGTCGGTCACTGTAAATACACATCTAGTTGTAAATAATTAATTACAATTATCTAGGACTAGTTTGAATGTTGTCGGCATATGTCATGTGGTTGGCGCGGCCAGCATGTTGTACAAGCCTAGCCACGACTTTTTATATCGTTTGTAAACAGGTCCAATTCTTGGTGACAGGAAACTCATTCTAGTTTTTAAATAAAACCTCTTTTGTGTTATAAATTTAGAATTAAATGTATAGAATTATATGAGGAGAAACACATGCGAAGTATTAAAAAGTATTATCGCAACTATGATCCCAGGCACGGTAGATATCCCCTCAGATCTCATAATGTTGAATCTCGTGCTGTGTGGAAAATTGTCCTATATTTATATTTTATAATACCAATTACTAACTATAAAACTGTGTTTCGATTAGAGTCTCAGAGTGGACATTCGCATGTGGACATGGATTCAATAACAATCTAGACTCGGTTGGAATTTCGACAGCAAATTTAAACTAAGGGGATTATAGTCAAAATTAGATCCAAATCGAGATTGGTTTTGGAATTGAGAGGCAGGTGTTCTATCTGATAGTATAGCCTGCCTGCGTGATGAGGAACCACTCAAAAATATGCCGAAAACTTGAAAACTATTTGATGTTTGATACATCTCTTGATACCTCTTCCAGTTATAAATAATGCAATACCCATCTGTCCTCAATCCTTCTATTGAATATTAATGCATAGCTTTAGAGCTGATTTCACCATGCTCTGTTAGATTAACAAAGGATTAAAGGGCCGTTAAATATGCCAAAATGTACGCGTTTGACATCTAAGGCTAGATTTAACGGCCGGTTAATCCTTGATTAGTAACTAACAGAGCATGGTGAAATCAGCTCTTAAGCTCTTAACGCAACTCTTTCAGCGTTACGAGTAGTAGAGCTCTTTGTGAAGGGCTCACCCAAGGAAGTACTACCATGCCTTTTTCTGCCGCCAAGCAGCGTTGCTGTTTTGGTTTGAGGTTTTGGTGGATGTGAATTTACAGGCACATGAGGCTTAACATCTGTATGCCTCATGTTCATGAACGCAGGGCAGTGCATCGTAGGGCACATATCGTGCGTGACTTAGGAAGCAATGCCGCTTAACATCGCTGAATCTGCTTCTGCCATCTGCTTTCTCCATCAGCAAGTTGTATAAAAAAAATCCTAGATCACATCCTATTCGTCGCCTAAGTCCTTATTGTACATATAAGGCAAGACGAGTCTTTTTATATATCTTTACGATAGTAGTACGTATTGCTAAAGTAAATTCACAGTACATTGTAACATTTTTCTCGTTGCCTACATGGAGATGGAAATGACAAAAAAACATGGCGGTACAAAAGGTGCGCTGCTCAAATTGATACGTTGTTGACCACGAGAGTCCTACTGTGAACACTGATTTCAATCGAAATGGCAGAACGCGTCGTAGTTCTATACCTAAAAGAACAAAAGATACTCAATACTCAATACATTTATTGTTTTCAGATGGTTAAGTATTGACATGAATTGACCATTATATTATTTTGTCTTATATTGTAACTTAATAAGTTTTTTAATAAATTAATGTAGAAGTAGTAAAGAGAAAAGTTAATTTAAACATGGCATTTAGAGCAAAATATAAAACAATATAATATAATAATATATATAAACATTTAAACGGTCAGAAACGCGCGTGTGACACCTCTAGTGTTGCAAACGTCCATATGCTACGGTAACCGCTTCCCATCAGGTGGGAACCTACGCTTGTTTGCTTACTTGGTAGTATAAAAAAAAGACAAATGTAGGTAATTAGCCTGAATCTTTATATTTCTCAGAAATAAGAAACACTGATACTGACATTCATATAGCGTTTCTATTCAAGTTTAGTCCAAGATTCAAATTAGCTAAGCCAAGATTCAATTTAAATAGGGCATAGGGCGAGGTTCTACATTTTTAAAGCACCTTAATACATGAATCTATAAATCCGAAATGGTGTCTGTCTGCACGTTATTTACTAAACCGATCGTTAAAGGCATAGCTTGAACTATGGAGATGGGCATAAGACATTTTTTTTCTACATCGGATTAGTAGATTTTCCATAAGCCTTCAGAACTACATCGTCTCTCCTCATCGCTTCTTTTTCGCTCCATTTAGGGCACCTGTCCGTCACCTTGACGGACAAATAGATAAAATACTTTTTAGTTAAGTCAGACCAAAGAAAAGCCGCCACAATTTTCTTCAAAACAAATAAATGATTGATAGTAATAGTGGCGGTTTCAAAACGTACGAAAAACACTTTCGTTGTATATACCAAAATACACTTAATTCCAACTGCCCATAATTTGTGCTAAGACCTCAAGAAGGTAATGTTGGTTAAAATAACACAGAAATTACACAACAGAACTCAAAATAACACTGGAAAAACATATTGCTTCCCAAGATGACAGAGAACGAATCCTTCTCTTTCCGTCCCAATTTTCCAAATTATTTTTATCAGGGACAAGTGTTTATTCAGTTCGTACCCTCAGGCAGGTCTAGCTACTAGCTCTAGTATTTTCATATTTAAGTTACGAAAGAAACCTTTTAAAGTAGACCACCGCCACAGCCAATCTCTAGACAGCCGCGTTAATTGACAGTTGAATCGGGCCGGTCACGAATTAATCGGACTATTGAATTATTTATAGGATGCAGTGTGCGAGCCGCGGGGGGTACGCGCGGGTGGCAGGGGGGGAGGCAACAGGTCCGCATTGTGTCGGGATGCAGGGATGAGGACTTGCAGGGCTGCCACCATTGGAAGTATACCTAAACAAGAATCATTAAAATCATTATCTGATCCCTATAGAATAAGATTTGCTGGATTGGGTTAATGGTATTGTACATATTTTTATTTGCTTTTTTTTTATTCAACTAGCTGATGGAACAAGCAGATGGCCCACGTGATGTTAAGTGGCAACCATCACCTATTATAACAAAGCATTTCCTCGTAAGTCACGCACAATTGGAACGTGCCCTACGATGCACTGCCCTGCGTCCATCAACTTGAGGCATACAGATGCCTCATTTGCCTGTAATTACACCGGCAACCACACTCTCCAAACCGAAACACAGCAACGGTGCTATCTTATCTGGCTCACGTAACTTATTCTTGGCCTTTCTTCGTTTGACTCTCATCTCTACCTCAAAATTTAGCCTTCTTTACGAGACTGTCATGACGTAGAAGATGCCCAAATACTTTCCCTGTTTTGTGTGTTCTTGTAAAAATCTTGGTTTTTGTTCTGTACTAATTATTCTAAGACCATCTTCGTTTGTAACCTTGTAACCTTGTCTGTGTAACTAATTCTCTCCATCCACCGCAGTACATGTTGAGATGTTTCTCAATACAATATCGTCTTGAAAAATAATAATAGGATGGTACCTTAACTCTTCAGCAGCAGCCCTATTCAAGGCGGAGGGGTGCCGCGGGGCGCGGTCAGGAATGCGGTCTCTTGTTCGTTTTGGGGAGCGTCTGCGCAGGTAGGCGCGCTGTTGCCAACCGCCGGTGCCGCCATCTAGACTTGCCTGGATGACAACTGCTTTCTATATGGCGTGGGATGGTTTGGGTAAAACTCGGGCTTTATTATCCCAGGTTTAATTAAAATATACTAACGTATAGCGTTTTTATTCCGTGGAAGAGTTTCTTGTCTGCAATTAGCCTGACATTTGTTGTAATATTTGTAATTTAAATTTATTAACTCAGTAGGTACACTATTTTGTATTTTTATTCAATTCATTAGATACCATATTTTACTGCGTTAGATTACTATTTTCATTGTATTAATTACTTTGTTATAAGTTGACATACAAATGATTGTATAAAAATTTGTTTGTGAAACAAATTAAACACTGAAATTGAAACTAAAATTTAAGACGCCAATTGGCGTCTAATAAACGTTGAATAAATACCTTTTGGCTTTGATTATGACATTTATTGTGTATAAGTTTTAAAGGTATAAGAAATAATGTGTGTAAAATCAGGATTTGTAGAATCAAATCCTTTAGCGATATAAAATATGCTAAATATGCTACATATAAATAGAGCGTAGAACATTATGTTTGTTCGCCAATTGTGTATTTTATTTTTATTTTTGACGTTCTTGGAAACTAGTGAGGTTGAATTATGCGACAAAAATATAATAGCTTTTGTGACTTATGAAATTAAAACTCAAATGAGGTGAAATATTTGTTAATGTTTGTTCTATAAGTGCTTTGTGCTATATGTGCCATATATAAAACTGGTCTTCCATGACGCTGGTCTTCAGATAGGGCTTATATAAAAAAAATTGAAAAATACTTATTATCAAATCAAAACGTCTTTAAAAACACCTTACAATATAATAATTAAGAATGCGAGCTAAAATAAATGTTATTCCTTCGTCCGTCACTCCGGGCCAAAGAAGCCCTTCAAGTTTTTTTTCTTTTTCTCGCCTCTCGCCTTCTCTTGCCGGCCAGTCAAGTAGGAAAAGCATTGAAAAAAAGCTTGTAACGTCGGCTATGGGAGCCGAAACCAGGTCATAAATGCACCGGCAAACGTCTCACGTGGTTCATAATTAATAGGATTCCAATCGATTATAAAAAGAGTTAAATAGACGGTTTAGTTTGTGGCTGTCTGTTTTTGTGTAAGAACTTCCTTTGAGAGAAATAGGTATAAATCAATAATAAACTTGACAATAAGGACGGTTTTTTTATCTGTTTCGTTTTACATAAAGCTCACTAGAGGCGCTTTAAAAGTTCCAAAAGCAGCATTATATTTTCAGCTTTTGAAACTCAATCTGCTATAATCGATAATTTATGCCCGATGACATATCTTTGCTCTACTTGTACTACTTAACTCCATTCTTCTAGAAACTGAAGATGAAAAATAAGTAAAATAAAAGAGGCATCTGTAATCCACAGGTAGACCATACGCTAGATGGGCAGATGTAAAACAAAAACAACAAAATGCCTTGATCTAGCTCTGTGCCTAGATTAAGGTGTAGGTTAATTAAGATGATATTAAGATGATATTCTTTTGGAATGAAGTGGTTTTTTTTAATCCACAGGCATAATATTTTTTTAAATTATTGGAAAAAATTCATATGCGAAAAAATGCTAGCAAATTTTATTCTGTCTATTGAAATATTCGCGATATGTTTCATACGAAGGACAACAACGCGCATACAGTTCTACAGCGCTACTGTGCACGGTAATGTAAAAAAAAATAGAACAACTTTTTTCAAATATTTTTTTTAAATAAAGAATGAACTACACTCTTTTGGCTCAAGACATCATGCATGATTAATCGATTCTATGACTTTTTTTTATAAAAACTGTTTATGGTTTTGGCTTGAGGGTGTTTTTGGACATAATAATTATGCCCTTTCGACACGGGTTGTCTGCCACGAATATAGTGCGTAGTATCACTATATAGTCATCTTTTTAGTGATGGCTAGTTACTTATAACCATTTTTAGCTGTCACTTAACTCGCTTCTTCCACTCTCAGATCCAAAAGTTTTGTTTGTTTAATAGTCCATGTTATTTCTAGTGCGGTCATCACTAGATAGATGCTAACTGATAGTGAAATTTGCATCTGAGCATTTCTGTGTATATGATGAGTTTTTTATATCCCAGTTTTTTTAAATACTCACAAGATGGAACAAGCAGATCGCCCACCTGAGGTTAAGTGGTAACCATCTGTTATATCAAAGCACTGCCTCGCACGTCACGCACGATACAAAACGTGCCCTACGATGCACTTCCCTGCGTAAAAAGTTTGCTTATGTACGAAAACTACTAAAGATTTTTTGAACTGTTTGCAATTTTTCAAAATGTTGATATAGGTATGCGAGCGAGCGGTAAATAACCAGTCTTCGCCCTAAGCCATGAGTTTATCAGAGAGGGAAACCTAAGAACATACCCTCTTCCACGACAAACTGAAGCGTAGTAGAGCTTTTTGTGAAGGGCTCGTCCGGGGAATTACTCCCACCACGCCTTTTTCTGCCGCCAGCAGCGTTACTGTGTTTCGGTTTGAAGAGTGTGGTTGCCGGTGTAGTTACAGGCACATGAGGCTTAACATCTATTTGCCTCAAGTTGATGGACGCAGGGCAGTGCATCGTGGGGCATGTTCCTATCGTGCTTGGCTTACGAGGCAATGTTTTGTTATAGGTGATGGTTACCACTTAATATCAGGTGGGCCATCTGCTTGTTCCATCAGCAAATTGTATAAAAAAAAATTGACTGTCACTGGGTACTTTGAGCACAATGCTTAATAGAAAGTCGACAAGATGATTCAGATCACGGATTGGCTTAAAGGTCACGTTCCTCTCATGATGGCGTCCAATTTATTTATCGTGCTAATAAAATTATTGCCGGTAAAATATATACCTACACGTACTAGTCTATAAAAGGATATTGGAGTTATAAATTCAAGTTGGTCTTGTTGTGTCGAATGTGGCTGTAAGCTGTGTCTAGTTACATCGTTTATGATAGGTTATTTTAATAGGTTTTTAAATAACAATATACACAAGATAACAATATACTTTACCATGTATATTTTGAAAAATCTGGGTTATAAATCTATATCTAAACTTTTAGTTAAAATTACATATTATTTTATACCACTAGCTGATGGAACAAGCAGATGGCCTACCTGATGTTAAGTGGTAACCATCACCTATAACAAAGCATTGCCTCGTAAGTCACGCACGATAGAAACGTGCCCTACGATGCACTGCCCTGCGTCCATCAACTTGAGGCATACACATGTTAAGCCTCATGTTCTTGTCATTCACATCACACTCTTCAAACCGAAATACAGCGTTGCTGCTTGGCGGCAGAAAAAGGCGTGGTGGTAGTACTTCTCCGGACGAGCCCTTCACAAAGAGCTCTACTAATCCTAAAATACTAAAATAATAAAATACTACATCCGAATATCTTGTTGCTCATGTCAATCTTAATCAATTTTACGATGATCAGATATATAACATTTCACAACCACGAAATGCGAAATACTAAATACAAATTGCTTTTCTCAGAAGATTTAAATAAATACTTACAGTCAAAATGTTATGTATCATAGCTTATTTTATTACATGAGAGATACTAAAATTAAAAACTTATTCGCTTCTTGTATGTACATTGTGAGTTGATGGACTGCTGCCACTGTATTTAAGTTATTCAAATTAGACCCATTACTTTTAAGAAACCTTGCTCGAAAAATAGTTCAAGACCATTCCACTATCATCGTTTTGCATTACAACATAACCTCTGCATGTGGAATATTTAAATATAAAATATTATGGACATTTCACTCAGCACCTGTGACCAATCTTCTGTACTTTTAGAGGTACAATTATCTCCATCCAAACATTGTCTGCAAGAGATCTCTTTCTGAGATATACCCGCCCATTTTAAAGTTTAATATATTTTTATTTTTAGTGTGCTGTTATTTTCTTTGGCGAAAGATAAAGTATTTTCATCCTTCATTGTATCTAGCCCCAAACTGAGCACTGCTTGTACTTTGGAAACCAGATAGGTTGTACTCATATAATATACTTTTTTATGTAAACAGAGATTGTAAAACCAAGACAGGGAACAAGCATTTATGTTCATTACACAAATATGTTTTCGGTGGGGATCGAACCCACGGCCTACAACTCAGAATGCTAAGCTACCACCAACTGAGCTGTAAGGGCTCTCACAAGATACAGATACAATAGGCATGTACGCCGTATAGACATTGGTTCGCGAAAGATAACCTTGGTACTAAAATATGTGTACGGCGGCCGCCGCGCCGGCTCCAGGCAGAGTCGGGCTTTTTACTTGTATTTTTTGCGTTGTTTTTTCACCTGAGAGAAACGACCGTTGGGGCCGACAGGCTCAATGCTACAGTTGAGATATTGTAGAGAAAAAATGTTTATATTGCTTAGTGTCATTGTGTCCGGGTTAGGATTTGAAATTCAGGTACTCGATATTATGTTTTTTTGCTATGGTGTTAGTAGTAATTTTTTCTAAGAAATAAGTCCAAGCTATGTTTGTTTGTATGTTTGTCCTACCTATTTATTCAATAAAATCACAAGGATCACTTTGCAACATTTTAAAGCTAGGTGACTCTAGGTGCCAGTTCCACGCGACCAAAGCCTATAAGAACAGGCGACAAACTTACGGCTTGGTTCCTTATGTTCTTTTGTATGATCCTTGTTACAATGTCATCATCATAATCATCAGCCTAAAGAAGTCCACTGCTGGACATAGGCCTCCCCTACACATTTCAAGAAAGATTCTGATTCTGATTATTACAATGTAATATAATACAACATTGAAGCTCCAGTGTGGTGCCAATCGTATTTAGTGAGGCGTAGGCATAACAGAAAAAGGTAGAGGCAATCAAATTCATAAGACACGCTACGCTTCAAACTAATAATACCTAATGCATACATACAATCTATTAAAGTAGAGAAAAAAACACACAATAGTACAGACATTGCAGACATGTTAGCTGCCGATGGGCAGAGCGACCGGGACATCGGGCCACGCACTTTTATCATTAATATAGCTATCTAAAGTATAGCAAGCTTCAACAGGTAGTTCGACAGTTTGTACAATGATAATGCAAGCGCTATACTAAAATCGAACCCGCACCACACATCTCAGTCACCGCAACGGTCAAACATTACAGCTATAATTTACCACTCAAAATGCTTTTAAAACGGCATAAATAAGGCAGTATTTCGCAATAAAAATCTTAAATAAAGTAATAAAAGAAAACGTATTGAAGTAGATATTTTTATAGCTTGTTTATATTACCTTATTCGCTCGTGTTTTTCTGAACCCTTTTTAAAAATCCAAAAGTAGATTTCACAAAAAGTATCGTACCACCATTTATCTCAATACGATATCTCTTCTCACAGCTAACCAGTTGAGGCTTGGGTTTTCTAGAAACAGGCAAACGTAAGTATGTCACTTACCTTGTTTGTTGCCTATTCTTCTAGGCTTGGTTTTTTTATACATCTAGCTGATGGAACAAGCAGATGGCCCACCTGATGTTAAGTGGTAACCATCACCTATAACAAAGCATTGCCTCGCAAGCCACGCACGATAGGCATACAGATGTTAAGCCTCATGTGCCTGTAATTACACCGGCAACCACACTCTTCAAACCAAAACACAGCGTTAGCTGTGCTTATCGGCACAAAAAGGCGTGGTGGTAGTATTTCCCCGGACGAGCCGTTCACAAAGAGCTCTACTACTCTTAAATGTGCCTCAAGTTGATGGACGCAGGGCAGTGCATCGTAGGGAACCTTCCTATCGTGCGAGACTTACGAGGTAATGCGTTGTTATAGGTTGTGGGTATATAATAGGTGATGGTTACCACTTAACATCAGGTGGGCCATCTGCTTGTCCATCAGCTAGTTGTATAAAAAAAAGCTTTAGTAGTCGAAATATAGTACCAGGACCAACAGGCAAGTCGCATTCGCTTAAGCGATTCAATTTCTACAGACTAACGTTTACTTACTTAAAACTTTCACACAAAACAATGTAGTGCTAGGAGGACTTAATGCTAATAGCATTGTCTACCAGTCATCCTGGGCGTGCAAAAAGATGGAGAGGAAATTGGGGTGAAAACGGTTTTATTTTAAGTAGGAAGGTATTTTAAAACTTTTAACTATAAATAATAAAGGGAAGAAACATATATAAATATATATTTATACCTACGTAAGAAGCTATTTTAATAAAAAAAAGTTATGCTAAGTACTTCTAAAAGTTATCATGTTACGGCTCAACGCATTTCTATACGCAGTACATTTTGCCATGCCATAGAAATACGCATTGTCGAGATTTTGACAGACCACGTGTGGAAAATTAATTATTCTAATAACCACTTGTATGGCTAAGTAGCTCCGCTATAAAAACTCAAGGTATAGAAAGAAACCTTCTTTTGAACATACGAAATCTACGGTCTGTTTTTAGGGTTCCGTAAACAAAATGGTAAAACGGGACCCTATTACTAAGACTGCGCTGTCCGTCCGTCTGTCTGTCTGTCTGTCCGTATGGCTCACCAGGCTGTATCTCATGAACCGTGATAGTTAGACAGTTGAAATTTTTACATGATGTATTGCTGTTGCCGCTATAACAACAAATACTAAAAAACAGAATAAAATAAATATTTAAGGGTGCTCCCATACAACAAACGTGATTTTTTTGCCGATTTTATAGATACAGAACCCTTCGTGCGCGAGTCCGACTCGCACTTGGCCGATTTTGTTAGATATAATTATCTTATGATGGTTTTTGCTAGCATATACTAAAGTTTCAGATATACATGCGCATACGCACCAGGCTGTACACTGCTCGCTTTTATATTTTTGTAAGCGTCATTTTCCCTTGGTTTTGTGTAGCTTGTTCTGTATTCATGTTACGATAAATATTAATTCTTGACAGGGATATTACATACGCCTCCGCTATAGTACGGTAGCCGCTTCTCAGCAAAAGCTTTATCCTTTTGCCATGGACCATTCATCACAGCATCAGCCTCCCCTCTCGTTACGGGAAGCAAAAACCGATGCGCCATTATAGTCCATCACCATTAGACACAGGAAACGGACATGGTAACCTGTATGTATTCAATATACAGGGTGTAAAATGACTGATCTCAAAAGCTTAAACAGGACTATCGGATGACGCTCTTTAATCGAATATCAACAAAAAAAAAACAATACTCAATTTGAACTTTTTTTTATATTTAAAGGTACTGAATGAAAGTGATATCTTTTAGTTAAATTTGTGTTCAGTTGAGATAAGGATATAAATCTCTAGATAATTTATAACAGTCCTGTAAATATGATATTTCAGACAGTAGAATCCATTTTTTATCTAAAAACCTCAACATTTAGATAATTGCATTTTTTTACTTGGGGCCGATAATATGTCATTTTCGGTTTTCGGGAGTGATGTTTTTACACCCTGCATAAAAAAGTGTGGATATGTACATCCTTTTCTTTTAAATAATAATATGTAAATAATAACTCATTTGCGTACGATATCGAACGTTGGAATTCTGCGCAGCTCTTTTTAGCAAGAGTCATTGTTTCTGACGTGTTTTCTTAAAAACCAGTACCGCCAAGACACGGCCGCTAAAAGACCGACTCAGTTTTCAAACGCCTACTTTTAAGATTTATAGTTACTTAAAAAGGAGCATCCGTTATTTTGCAACCCATAACGTTGTTTTTCTAGGATTGTATGTTTATAGTTATGTATTATTATTACTTTAGCCTGCATCGTCCCACTGCAGGGCAAAGGCCCTATCCCCCTTCTACTCACTACGGTCTTGGGCCTTGAGGTCCAATTCTTCTTCTTCTTCTTGTCGTGTCACTAGTTTCTTTCGAAACAGTGTGGTGAAAGGATTTTAAGTGCGCCTCAAGAGGCTCCTTTCGAGCACTTGACACAATGTTATAGAACTTTTTAGGTTCTACGACATGCCGGTTTCCTCACGATGTTTTCCTTCACCGTTTGAGAGTACTGGCATTGTGCACATAAATTTTTTGAACAGAAAAACTCATTGGTACACGACCGGTTTCGAACCCACGACCTTAGGATCGGAAGGCGGGGCCTCTACCACTAGACCACCAGTGCTCTCAAAAGAGGTCCAATTTTCAGCAAATGTATCGAGGTCATCCCGCCACCTCCGTCTGGGTCGGCCGCGGTGCCGCTTCCCGTTGTTGGTCTCCACTCGGTAGTTGCTCTCAAATATTTCATTTGCCACATACGTACTCACATTAGTAGTTGGTATTCATATACATAGCAGGTTATAAGTCTATCGACGCTGGTAGTATACTTCCTGGTTTCCTGACGATGCTATTCTTTACCGATTCTTACCGAAAATATATGTCCGCAAGGTTCTCAATTGCGGACATATTTTTTTCTAAGGAAAAAAAGTATTTACATATTATATTAGCTATCTAGTTCCCAAGCTTTGCTTAGTTTGGGGCTGGAAGGCCCACTAATATTTATTTATTTTGTATATTTATTTCGACACACCAACGACAGACACATAAAACTAGAGTAAATATAATTTAAAAGTAAGAAGGACATGCGCTGTCACTAACAGAGGCGTGAGCATTGGCAAAATAAGGAGCATGCAAAGTTGTTATTTTGATTTTACATACGTCAAAAGACTGGCTCCGTTTCTCAGGAGTGAGTGAGTGTGACTCAGTGACTCACGGATGATGCGGCCTAGAATAATAGCATGTGCGACACAATGGCGATTAACCTCCAAAGAGTTCAAGATCCTCGCCCGTTACCCGGAACCTGAGATGGTATCCGCGTGGGGTCGGTACTCTTACATTCGTACAGAAACGGCTTCACGATTAAGCCTCCAGGCACGCTACCACTAAGCCTTTTTCTGCCGCCAAGCAGCAACGCTGTGTTTCGGTTTGAAGAGTGTAGGTGCCGATGTAATTACAGGCACATTAGAAAGAAAGAAAGAAAGAAAGAAATGCTTTGTTATAGGTCATGGTTACCACTTAACATCAGGTGGGCCATCTGCTTGTTCCATCAGCTAGTTGTAAAAAAAATGGTAGATATCCTCTCAGATCTTTTTAGTACTAAGTACTTTTTAGATCTTATTGTGTTGTAGTTAGAGTCACGATACGTTTACGCAACTAAAGTCAAATTCATTTTTGATTAGGTCCCTGTAGAGTAGATGAACGAAAGAGGCAAGGAGGATGTGTATGTTAGCTAATTTTCGTACTTCGGTGGCACAACATGAAATCTCATGAATTTCTCTCCAATCCATTCCACTCCTCTCTACCCCTCGCCACTCCGCTTTACCCCTCGCTAATCTGTTCTTTTTTTACACAACTCTCTGATGGAACAAGCAGATGGCCCACCTGATGTTAAGTGATAACCATTATCTCGTAAGTCATGCACGATAGGAACGTGCCCTACGATGCACTTCCACGACTTCTACTTCTACGAGGCATACAGATGTTAAGCCGCATGTGCCTGTAATTACACCGGCAACCACACTCTTCTAACCGAAACACAGCGTTGCTGCTTGGCGGCAGAAAAAGGCGCGGTGGTAGCACTTTCCCTGACGAGCCCTTCACAAAGAGCTATAATACTATTAAACTTCACTATGCTTCTCTCCGCTCCACCCATCTACTCCACTACAGTCCATTCCACTCCTCTCTACCCCTCGCCACTTCGTTTTACCCCTCCCTAATCTACTCCACACTGACTCACTCTACTCCACTCCATTCTCCGTTTCACCCCCTTCACTCCTCTCACCACTCCACTCCCCCTTTTCACCACTCTGCTCCGCTTGCGGGTATCTATGTAGCCTTTTTCCCATTTACTTACGATTTGTCCAGCTAGGCTAGGTGATATCTTGTGATCGTGATATCCAGATATCAACAGAAGGCACACGAATAGGAAATGCTATTGTTGAGATAACGTCACTAGGCCGAATAGCTGTCCCGGAGATAAGGAGAACCTTCGATAAAATAACGGCAGCTATTACTGTATCAGGCGATATGGACTGATCGAGATGTTTCACAATCTGACAAAAAAAATACAATAAAAAAATCGCTCGATTTGTTACGTGACTTCTACGTAAGATAAAAAATCATCTGTTCAAAAATTCATTCATCCATTCATTGTGTGTATAAAATACAAAGAAAAAGTGATGATGAAAAAATAAAATAAACAAATAATATATTAAAACTGTCCGCTGGCTGAGACTTGAATTTTTCCGCGATGGGACACAATAAGTTCTTTATATACGCTCAGACTTATGAAATTACTGGCACATTACTTAATAATAATAAAAAAAAATACATTTACAATAGGCGATTGCAGAGTGGCGTATGCGGTCGAAACTGAAAACAAAACGTTTAGTTTTGTTTGTGCCCGCGCAGAACGTTGCTTAACTGAGTTGATCTCTTAGGAATGACCAAGTAAGCTACGCCATTTAGTGATAATCGGTAAATTAATTAGATACAAGTTCCAACACGAGAATGCAATTATTAATTAAACTGAACTACGTACCGAATTGAAATACAAGCCACTACTTACCGATTTAATGTTGTGTCAGCGAAGTGGATTACGTTCCATGTTCACTTAATTACTTAGATTGTCAAGATAAGATAATTGCGAACGATCTAATGCAAATACAGCGAATAGAGAGTTACGACAGCCTGCGCAGGCTGAGCCTTTTGAGCGGCGGAAGCGGAAGCACAAGCGATTTTTTTTTTAATACAACTAGATGATGGAACAAGCACATGGCCCACCTGTTGATAAGTGGTAACCATCAGCTATAACAAAGCATTGCCTCGTAAGTCACGCACGATAGGAACGTGCCCTACGATGTACTGCCCTGCGTCCATCAACTAGAGGCATACAGATGTTAAACTTCATGTGCCTGTAATTACACCGGCAACCATACTCTTCAAACCGAAACACAGCAACGCTGCTTGGCGGCAGAAAAAGGCATGGTGTTAGTTCTTCCCCGGAGCAGCCCAGTCGTGAAGCTGTTTCTATTTAAAAAAAAAACAACGAGAGTAACTAGGCAATAACAACCCAATATTATAAAAAAAAACCGGTATCATGCGTCTATCGCAAATGTCATATGAGACAAGCATGAAATATTAGACAGCTTTTAACAACGCTACGAGTGGAAAACTCGAACGCTTTGGTAATAAAACCAAACCCTAGGCTATGTCTGAGAATCCATACAAATAAATGCGAAAGTGTGTCTGTCTGTTTTACGTTTTTACGGCTAGCCACTAAACCGATTGAGATCAAACATTGCACAGAGATTTGCTTTCTGACATCGTATTTTACCACCAATATTTGCCAATACTTCTAGCTCGCACATTCTAACATTTTGGAAATTGCTATCAATCAAGCAAAAATATCATTTAGATACAAACAAGTTTTCCTACCAAAAAGTTTGCTTTACGTGTTATCGTACTAATGCAAACTTTTTAGTAGGAAAACTTGCTTGAATCAAAATGATATTTTTGCTGAACTGTGGTTTAGCTGATTGCGTTTTTAAATAAATAATTTCAGTGATTATAATATCTTTTAATTATTGAAATGAGCGAGCGAGAAGTAATTTGACGAGCGACAGCCCTTTTCAATTCTAATTAAAAGTGAGGGAGTAAAATCTGCACTGACGACGTCCCGCAATGAGGTGCATGGTGCATTGTCCCCCTGCTAACCTCACCCCAGCCAGTCCAGCTCCTTAAAGAGGCGGAGAAGGATTTTGGGTTGATAGCAGCAATGTTCTACCATTCCCGGTGGTGATGTGGATGCAGAGGAGCAAGATCCAATCCCCCATACTAATAAACTGGGAATGAGCTACCACCGGAGGTTTCCCCGCTCAGTTATAACATGAATAGCTTCAAGAAATAAGTTAAAAAAGTCCTTCAGGACCCCAAGTGTTGTTGGTGTATTTGGGCGACGGTGACCACTTAACATCACGTAGACCGTAAGCCCGTTGGTCTGTCTTTTACATAAAAAAGCTCTTGCAGCACCGTTTTATGTGTCAGCTCCTTAATACGCGAGGGAAGCCGCCGGCGGCAGCTAGTTCTTTGTAAATATTATCGATACTAGCTCAGGTACTGATTTGGTGGAGGAGGCATCGATTATAATCTCGACGTGTATTGTCCATCGGAGTGGAGTTACGAGCCGACGTGTATCTAGTAAATTGGCGTTTTAACATTTACGACAGAGGTTTTATCGAATCTTTGATTGTAAGGTTTGATTGTACACATCTGTTGCCGTCTAGCTTACTATAGCTTATGGTTTTATGTAAGTACGAGTATTTCAAAGGTTAAGCCTCACTGGTCTGTTGGTAGTAGCTCTTCTTTCGGAAATGTAGGCGTGCGTGGGTTAAATAAATAAGTAATGGCGTACATTTTACTTAATACGCTGATTATTTATCGTTAATGTACTAAATGAAGATATGAAATCACTAAATGAAGGTATGATACCAAGTTCGGAACCAAGTTTCGAAGAATTGCATTACATAGGTTCAGCAAAAATTTCATTATGATCCAAAATTGAGATAATATCGGTTTAAAGAGTTTATTCTCTTAAGAGTTGATACAGTTCACTTAAAATGAAATATAGGTAGAACATAAAGTAGATTTAGGCTCTTGGCGAAGTAGGCATAACTAATTTTTTTTCTTATAACAATGTTTAATCTAGTTGCATGTAATACTTAAAAATATTCATAAAGGTAAGCACATATAAATGTATAGGCCAGTGGCGACACATGTATTGCTTAAAATATTCTAATATAAATCAATAGGAAGGTAATTTTAATAACAGAACTATGTATATACAGGGTGTCCCAGAAATCAACGTCAAGCCGAAAACGGGCGATGGGCCAAGTCATGACAGTTATGAGAAAAATATAAGAAAAAATATTTGTCATGTACTTTTCGAATTATGAGTATTACAAAAAATACAGAAAAACTGACACCCTGTGATGATCTTTTAAGTCCTGTGACTACAAATATTAACTATTCGTGAAACTTTTTTCTGTAATGTAACCATGAATAACCCTTCTGTAAAATACAATTCAAAATTAAATCATAACTGCCTCAGTTTTAAATAAAATGTTGATTTTTGGTCAACATTTAATTTAAAATAATAACATCACCCAACTTTAACCGACTGTACCGTAAAAAAAATGTACTACACTACTTTGGCAAGTAACTTTAAAAGATGGCGCATTTCGTCAGAATTCCAAAATGGTATGATACTTGCTAGAATACTCCAAAATTTTGGAAAAAAAAATTGTTATCTTAACTAAACCCGATTTCTTGACAATTTTATTTAATTAGATAAAATGTTTGTAACCTTTAAATTATGGACTTAAAATGCCTACGCTGCGTTTTTAAGTCGCTCACAATTCACAGGTACAAGTACATACCATTTCGACAATGTAAGTGAAACAGATAGAGGCGCCACCTTGTCGAAAGAGTAATAACCATTTGTTAGTTTTAGGAGCAATTTTGAAATAAAATTAAGTCATTGGATTTCTTCAGTCATGATTTTAATTTAATTACATCAAGGATTTACAGCAAATGTTCAACCTGTTTGTCTTCAGCTGTAATGCAAGCTCTACATCTCCTTAAAAATGACCGTGTAATAAGACGGGCGTATCTTCTCGAGTTAATTTAGAGCTTGCAGTAAATCTGAAGGCAGTTTGAACATTTGCTGTAAATCCTTGATGTAATTAAATTAAAATCAATCAACTAACAAATTACTTGATAACCCATGGTTATTACTCTTTCGACAAGATGGTTGCTCTATCTGTTTCACTTACATTGTCGAAATGGTATGTACTTGTACCTGTGAATTGTGAGCGACTTAAAAACGCAGCATAGGCATTTTTAAGTGCATAATTTAAAGGTTACAAACATTTTATCTTTTTAAATAAAATTATCATGAAATCCGGCTTAGTTAACAAAACCAGTTTTTTTTTTCCAAAATTAAAGAGTACTTTAGCAAGTGTTATACTATTTTGGAATCCTAACTAAATGCGCCATCTTTTAAAGTTACTTGCCAAAATAGTGTAGTACATTTTTTTTACGGTACGGTCGGTTAAAGTTGGGTGATGTAATTATTTTAAATTAAATGTTGGCCAAAAATCAACATTTTATTTAAAACTGAGGCAGTTATGATTTAATTTTGAATTGTATTTTACAGAAGGGTTATTCATGGTTACATTACAGAAAAAAGTTTCACGAATAGTTAATATTTGTAGTCACAGGACTTAAAAAATCATCACAGGGTGTCAGTTTTTCTGTATTTTTTGTAATACTCATAATTCGAAAAGTACATGACAAATATTTTTTTTTATATTTTTCTCATAACTGTCATGACTTGGCCCATCGCCCGTTTTCGGCTTGACGTTGATTTCTGGGACACCCTGTATATCGTCAAATATGTTGAAATTTGGGAACGAGAAGTTGTTTGACGTGTGTCAGCCTCTTAACGCCATCTAGCCCGGAACTAAGCAAAACTTGAACCATGGGAACCAGATAACTGATACTATTTACAAGGTGGGTTGGGTTTAAAACTTCAGGGGGCTAAAGTACCCAACAATAGCTTTTTCTAAGGACCAACACTGTAAGCGCGAAAATAAAAAACAGCTGTTTCATACAAAAGTTTACCTGGCTAAAATGTATGAAACAGCTGTTTTTGTTTCGCGTTCACAGTGTTGGTTCCTTAGAAAAAAATATTCATATTGATGGGTACTTTTAGCCCCCTGAAGTTTTAAACCTTAATACTTATTTTTGTAGATACATATTTTTTAATATTAATATTAATATGTTGTGCACGTACCCACCTATCATTTCAATTTTCTCTTTCTTTCAAGTTTTGCTGGAAGATAACTCTTTTTAGGCTTATAAGATCGCCTTTGTACATGTTTTATATTTAAGTTCACTAAATGTTATTACTGTGTACAATAAAGAATAAAGAATACATACATAAATGATATTTTACAAGACCCAGAATATCGTATAAAAAGTATGAAAGAGTGCTTTTATACTTTCATTCATTTCAATTAATATAAACTCATGTAAATCTCTTTTTTATTATTCTGACGTTGTGTTGACTGACACGCCTCATATATGTAAAGCCTACCATTAGTGCAAGTTGTTATTGACATAGTGTGAAATGTCAACATTGCGCGTGAGTTGAATAAACTCTAGGTACTTACATGACTCAAAACAAATGTCCGGCAGCTAATTAAAGAACTGTTGACAATTCTCGGAAAAAAGTAAAATCAGTTTTTGAAAAACACTCGCTATTATGAGTATTGGTAAACAGGTAATGATCTTTGAGATTAACTTATCCCATTCAGCATCATCAACCTGGAGAAGTCCACTGCTGGACATAGGCCTCCCCTATACAAGGTGTAAAAATATCACTCCTGAAAACTTCAGGGGGCTAAAGTACCCATCAATATGAATAACTTTTTCTAAGGAACCAACACTGTGAACGCGAAAACAAAACAGCTGTTTCATGCAAAAGTTCAATACATACCTGGCTAAAATGTATGAAACAGCTGTTTTTTTCATATTGATGGGTACTTAGCCCCCTGAAGTTTTCGGGAGTGGTATTTTAACACCCTGTACATTTCCAGGAAGAACGATTCTGAGCCCTCTCACCTCATCACAATGTTATCTCAAAATCGTTTGACCCTCAAATAGATTTTATGCTATGTCGTCATCATCGGTCTATCGGGAGGAACCAACGCTTCGTCTTCTAATTCGTGGTCGTCATTCGAGAACCTGAGCAGTTGTCGTTTCGACGAGCTTATTGCCTGCCTATTGCCACTTTTACTTACAAATTCTATGAAACTAAGGCGAAAATCCAAATTTGGTTATTTGAGCTCAAAGACCATTGTTCAAAAGATATTCTATTACAAAAATGGGATATTTATTTACCAAAATATCCTGTTTTTTGTAAAAATAAGTTAATAAATAAATCTCATAAACTCGATAATTAAAACACAGGATAAGACGTTTTCTATTTGCCGTAGAATTCAGCATTGATCTCTGTAAGGCTGGCTCTAATTAACTTCATCCCGATCAGATTACAAAACAATGGCATTAATTAGCGTGGGAAGTGGGCCTTATTGGCGTGATTATGTTGATTTAATTGTGAAGTTTTTTATGCAAATAGCTGATTTGGAAACGAGGTTGATTTGAATGAACCAAAAGTAGACCGTAGGTCGTAAAAAAAGCTATACATGGTACGAAATAGCTACGATCGGTCTGTGGATTAACCATTTGCCATGGATGTCTGAGGATTCGGCATACAAAAATATTACAATGACGGGTTGTAAGCCCATCACCAGTGCGATTGATTATATTCTTTTTTTTATACTTACTTGCGCGAATACGTTTAGTGATTTCATCATTCATCATTTTCCTGCCCTTATCCCACGCTAAGTGGGGTCGGCACAACAGGTTTTCTTCTTCCACTCTCCTCTATCATTCGTCATCTCGGTGCTCACTCCTTTCTTACTCATCTATCATTCGTCATCTCGGTGCTCACTCCTTTCTTACTCATGTCATCTTTCACACAGTCCATCCATCTTTTCTTTGGCCTACCTCTCTTTCTAAAACCATCCACATCCATATCTAACACTCTTCTCGTAATATGACGTTTAGTGATTTAATATCATTAAAAATGTTAAAATGTGCGAGCGATAAGTACATTAGCATTAAATTTTCAGAGTATTAAAGTTCTTTGTGAAGGGCACGTCCGGGGAAGTACTACCACCACGCCTTTTTCTGCAGCCAAGCAGCGTTGCTGTGTTTGTGGTTGCCGGTGAAATTACAGGCACATGGGGCTTAACATCTGTATGCCTCAAGTTGATGGACGCAGGGCAGTGCATCGTAGGGCACGTTCCTATCGTGCGTGACTTACGAGGTAAAGCTTTGTTATAGGTGATGGTTACCCATTAGTTGGGCCATTTGCATGTTCCATCAGCAAGTTGTATAAAAAAAAATACTAAAAGGATTCTGAGTTGAAGTATAACCAACATTTTTGCAATGGAAATGTGATGAGCATGTATCGGACGTTAGTGTGTATGTATGTTTGTATGCCCCGTTGTGAGCCAATGCAATCAAAACGGCATAATGCAGTTGGATTATTCTTGATTATATATTTTCGTATTAATTCTTCCATATTAAAAATACTCTATGGAGAATTGACGAGTGACATAGATTATATAAAATATCAAGATGGCCACCACCACATACATTTTTTATTAATGTTTTCCGACGTAAATTTAAAAATGTCTATTTGATTAATTTTGAGTCAGTTTTTCGATTCGTTTTCTGACATTTTGGGAAGCAACATAGCTTTTTCATTTTAATTGTTTTTCTAGTGTTATTTTGAGTTGTGTTGTGTAATTTCGGTGGTATTTTAACCAACATTACTTGAGGTCTCAGCACAAAGTGTAAACATTTGGAATGAAAGTGTAATATGTGATATCCTGATTTGACCAAAAATGTTTCCAATGTTTTGAAGAAAACCGCCACCATTTTCTTTAAATCAAATGACGGCCGACTTGACTATGGACTGACTTGACTAAAAAGTATTCAATACAAATCACTTGACACTGGCTAGATTGTCTGTCGAATGACGGACAGGAGCCATAAATTGAGAGAAGAAGAAGAGTAAGTTTTTCAAAGTTAACTTAAAAATCGTTTTACCGCATCATTACGTCCGCTGTATAACAAACTGCTTCTCAGAAACCTGTCCTGCTAGATCTGCTGGTCATAACGTAGTACGTGCTTCTTTATGAAAGGTAGGTGCAATACGCACTGTCACCATTCTGTGGGCGAAGCGTTGGAATGGAATTATCATTGTTTGCTTAACACCTTCAATGCAGACATAAATGAGTCTCATAAATTCTCGGGAATCCAATTTTTATCTTCGAGTATTCATGGCATGGAGGTAGGTAACCTATAAGGAATAGGAGCCGTATTATAATCTCAAGCGGGTATTCTGGCTTATTTGTCATAAAATTAGAACCAAAATATGAAGCGTATCGGCAATTTATTTATTTATTTATTAATTGGAAAACCAACAGCTTATTATAACTTAAATAATACATGATATAGAAACGAGAGAGCCAATTTAAGGTTTTCACGGATAAAAAACATTATTAAACTAGTAGTTCGCCCCGAACTGAGATCTCGTGATGCGACCCGACGAACGCACCAAAACTTTGAGTAGGTGGTAGTCAAAGGCAAGTCCAAACATTATGTTTGGACTTTTTTCTGACTACCGCCTACTAACTCAGTACGGTAACCAAGTTTCAACTCTATTGGCCTATTTATTGAAGAGCTCCGTTGAACAGACCTTGGCTCCATCATCAGACCTGGTCGTTGTCACCATTTTATGAGAACTGAGTACCTCCTTAATTTATTTCAAGAAAAAAAAATAAGAAAAAGCAAAGTAACTGGCCGACCAGTAGAAAAACCTTGATGCCAACGAAACTCTTAGAGATGGGAGCTCTTGGGTCGCTGGTTATTTAATTTAACTTTTTTGTTGTATCTCAAAAACAGAGCGTCCCAGAAAAAAAGTAAAAATTGTTTTGGAATGTCCAAACAAAGCCCTTTCGTATGACATGTAACTTGATTTTTTTATGTCACTTTTTTTATTTTTGCCCTCTTAAAAAACCCCATATCTCAAAAACCCTTCACCCGATTTTACTCATATACTTACCAGTAAATTTCTCAAGTACAAGCTATCGACTTATAAAATTTCATGCAGATCGGATCAACGGTTCTAAAGTTATCGCCAGACAAACATACATACATACATACATACATACATACATACATACATAAAATGCCAAATCGCCCAAGTTGAAACTAAGATCTTCGTTCGCTTCGCTCACTCGATCAATTATAGGTATATTGTGAACGGTAGTCGACAGTATATCAAAATAGATGGAGTAGTGAATATAATATTGTATAGTTATGTATGTGCGTTCTATTCAATACCAAGGAATTCCCTGTTCAGCTTCTGTCTGACTGAACCAACACTCGTGCAGAAAAGGTCGAAATCTAGGTCTCAGATTATTGAAGTTCGTACTTGCTCGCCACAGAAATGTGTTTTTCCTGTAGTTAGTACCAACTACGGGGATATGGAATTATAGATAGAGTGATTATATCTTTTGCATTTAGTAGGAACATTAAATTTAAAGAATTTAAGCCATAATTTCCATTCAATCTATAATTTCCATTGTAGATTGAAATAAATGAATTATTATTATTATTATTATTATTATTATTAAGCGCAATAAGACTTTGTAATACGTCTACTTTATTAACAGTTTCATATAAATAATTTCAAGCAGCGTTGCTGTGTTTCGGTTTGAAGAGTGTGGTTGCCGGTGAAAATAAGGCACATGAGACTTAACATCTGTATGCCTCAGTTTGATAGACGCAGGGCGGTGCATCGCAGGGCACGTTCCTATATTGTGTGAGGCAATGTTTTTTGTAAGTGATGGTTACCACTTAGCATCAGGTGGGCAATATGCTTGATCCATAGGCTAGTATGTATAAAAAAAAGAAAAATTAATTTTGGTGTTATCTCAGACTAAACATGAGGTACATAAGTGTAAATAATCCACTGTTCCATACATTTCAGCTAGGCATTGAACTTTTGTATGGAACAATAGATTTTTTATCGCACTCACATCGATGGATTCATAGAAAATGTTATTCGAATACGTCTCAACACACAATTAAGATGGACTACAATCTTCTTAATATATGTATATAAATTACGCATCACGTTGTTGGTCCGCTATGGACTCCTAAACTACATAACCGATTTCAATCAAACTTGCGCACCGAGTGCAGTTTGATCTAACTTAAAAGATAGGATAGCCTTCATCTCAATTTATAGCCGCAATATTATTTTATTGCAAATTTGACACCGCCCAACAAAGTGGGCACGGGTCAGCTAGTAAGTTTATAAGCAGTAGAGTAAAAAGGGGTAATTAGCAGACATCCTCTCCAACATTCGGAATGTCGTGGTTAGTGTCCTGAGGTTATCTGCTCATCGCTATTTCCATAGTACACCCACCTTCCACAATCTATGTATTAGTCTTATTTTGTACTTTAACGAGAAATTATGGTACTGAGACCGACGCGAACCTTCCAAAACTAAGTGAACAACCTAAGCCTCAGTTCAGATTGTTTTTTAACTGTTTTAATATGCTTATTTGATACAGACAATTTTTAAAAACTTATGATTTTCAGTCGTACAGTTAGCAACTAAGTGAAAAAAAAATTCCAGTCACCCCGAGGTTAAGAATAAAATTAAGGAAGAAGTAGATTTCAGTTACTGTGATTTTTATCTGGTTTTAGAATAAAAGGCAAAATTAGTTTGCAGATGTTCGAAGTATCTGAAGGCGGATCTTCAAAATGTTAATGTTTTAATACTCTGATTAAAGTGGTTTCATAAATATTTAAACTTTACAAAAACCAGAAATGTTAAAATACTTTTACGCTGTCGGTACAATCTATTTTACAAAATGCCGCAAAACCGTGCTGCTAACTCGCTCACACATTTAAAAAATGAATGTAGATAGAATAATTTAAAAAATTTAAGCAAAAATGACATGATTCAACAAGTTTTCATATACCAAAACGCTTTTTTTAACTAAAATCAACTTCTTACGACCACAACGCTGCAACTAAATCCAAATTTTATTTTATTTTTTTGTAACGCTATACAACGTGTTTATTAAGAGTTGTAGGGATCCGAAAGCAGGATATTCTACCGGTCATAACGAACAACTTTTGTTCTACGACTTTTAAAATTTCAGAGTTTTTCATTCATCAAATGCCTCTTAAACTTTTATCTAAAATGAATCTAAACGCATCATGAGGCAGCCCTATTTACAGCTGTTCTTTGACCTCTAGTTACAATACCTTAGATAAAATAGGTAACAGAACTGCCACCAATTACCTAGTAATGTGCCTACCTAATAATGATGTTGCTGTTTTTAAAGATCTTGGTATGTAAAAGAAATATTTTCGCGACTGTAATCCCTAGTCACGGTAAACATTCTCTGAGATCTTTGGTACTAATACCTATTCAGTAACTAGGTACCTACGTGGCTACGTACTCAATATTTAATAGAATATTTATTTTTGTTTGATTACTAGATGTCGTAAAGCAATGTTTATGATATTCATAGTTCTTTAAATTGTAATATGTTACTTTACCACCATGGTTCATTGACACGACAAAATTATTCAACTGCAATTTTGGGAAGTGTCTAGTCTGTCCTATTTAATCTTTGACTTACCTGTCTGTCATTGGTTGCATTTAAAAACGCATATCCAATCAGGACGGCCGACGGCCGCCGATCAGTGTTACCATTTGTGGCAGATTTCTGCCATTTGGCAGATTTTAAATATTTCAAGAAAAATCTTATTAGTTTGAATTTTTAATGAAATAATATTTATAATTTATTTATTTTTTACCGAACTGGAAACTTCTTATTCTTTTTTACCTTTATTGATTTGGTTTCTAAACAACTTTTATCTCGTTTTAGATAACTGCAAACCGTTACAAACGATCAAAAGATAGTAACTAAATGTAATGTAGGTATTTAATTTATTCCGTAGCCACGAAGGAGATGGTATGAAGTCATATTTTTGGTATTTTTATCGTCAAGCTTGGTAGATTTTGACAGATTTTTTGGCAGGTGTGTGGTAGAACCGCCACTTTTGAGATGGTCACCCTGTTTGTGTTTACATGCGTTGTTGTACATTGTTTTGTTGAGAAAATGTCATCAAGCGTGATAAAATGGTGATTGCTATGGTAAAAGCCGTCGTCAGTCAGTGTGTGTATGAGCAGTGCCTACGAGGTAATGGTTTAGTGTGAAGTTTGAAGCCTGTGTCGTGCGAAATCTCGCAAACTTACCAAAATCCAGTTTTATCCAGTGTTATTATAGCCAGTAAATAATGACAAAATCCATAGGAACCAGTAAAAATATCGTGTCAGGGGATTGGCGGCGTACCTACCTACCTACCGAAAGGTAAGTATTTCAAATTATCTCGTAGGTTATCGTTGTTTTTCTCTTTCCTAGATAGAAGCGCGCGTGCGTGTGACCTTGACACGTACACAGACAGGGCTGTTGCAAATTTCTGAGAAAATATTAATTTTACTTTTCTATGGGAATTTCGAAAACGATGTATCCAACCGTTGCACACGTCAAAGTATTCCAGTGCTTGGTCTAAATACACGCTCTTTGTTTCCCTACATAACTTCATCAACACGTTGTATATTATTATTATTCTATCAAGTAATACGTAGGAGCCTTTAGATTAAAAAAAAACTGTTTTATATCTATTTTTTAGTGTGTGTTGCAAATAAAATTAATTGTATTCTATTCTATTCTATTCTAAATTGTAAAATTTTGTTTGTTTTGTTTTATTACATCGTTAATTGTTTATATTAAGAGTAGTAGAGCTCTTCGTGAAGGGCTAGTCATGTGGTTGCCGGTGAAATCACAGACACATGAGGCTTAACATCTGTATACTTCAAGTTAATGGACGTAGGGCACGTTCCCATCGTGTGTGACTTGCGAGACAATGCTATGTTATAGGTGATGGTTACCATGAAACATCACGTGGGTCATCTGCTGGAACAAGCAGTCAGGAATACGTATAAAAAAACAGAAACTTTTGACGCATTTTGCACGTTTTTAAACAGGGTGCTAAGCTACTTCTGATATGGACTTCACCTACTTACTTTTATGGTAAGTATTATTTTTCCTGTAACGAGACAAAAATTATGCAAAGGACTTGTTGCGTCAAGTCTATTTATTTATTCTTCTTTGTTTTCAGTTAAGTTAAAGTACTCCTTTGTTATTTCAGACGACTTAGCACCAGCTTTGAAAATATGATAAAGTTAAGCATTTTTACTTATTTCGCTTTTAATTTTACTTTTGACAATTAAAATGTAAATTTCATTCCTTTCGTCGTATTTTTATGTTTATGAGAAGCAATAAGGAACTTTCTGCTGTATTGACTATAATCGTCATACAAAACTATAAGTACTGAAAGATATGTATGAAGTTCCAACGCTAGTTGTGGCTTAGTTGTTGTATTGTTGACCTCACAGTTCAGATGTTAGTAGCTCTGCTTTCTATGTTGTAGGTTGTGGGTTCGATCCCCATACAGAAGAAATATTTGTCTTATGAACATATGCTTTTTCTGATTCGGATTGGGTGTTATATTTATTTATTTATTAATGATATGTATAATAACTTAATAAAATAAAGTATTTACAAACAAAACAAAAAGTATAGAAGTAGGTATTATATCAGCTATCTGGATCCCATGGTACACACGGATACACATTAGGCTGTACACTGCTTGCTTTTATATAATTATAGTAAGCGTAATTTTTTAGAGTTCCGTACCCAAAGGGTAAAACGGGACGCTATTACTAAGACTCCGCTGTCCATCCGTCTGTCACCAGGTTGCATCTCATGAACCGTGATAGTTAGACAGTTGAAATCTTCACAGATGATGTATTTCGGTTGCCGCTATAACAAAAATACTAAAAACAGCATAAAATAAATATTTAAGGGGGCTCCCATACAACAAACGTACCTTCGTACGCGAGTCCGACACGCACTTGGCTGGTTTTACTTTGGCTTTGTGTAGCTTGATTTGTATCCTGAGTACAAGCTTTGCTTATATTGAGCTAGAAAGTGCTGTGTGGTATGTCCACCAATATTTATTTATCAATTTATCTCGCTCCCTCTCGAATTTTCGATGTCGTCTTCCCAACGTACTAAAAACCAAGTTCTATATAAGTAGGTGTATCAAGTTCCTTTGTGCCCCGAGCAGCATCAATCATCAGAAAGTAGAACGCAGCAGACACCCAACGTACTTGCCTACGAGTTATAAAATTTATAAGTGATCTCAATCAAGCGGGGTCGACGACTTCAAACCCGTTTTATATGTAGCGAGAGCCTCAATAGTTCTTAAATGTTTATATAAATTTATTTTTTATGTATTATTTTTGTCCTTGATACTGAGAGAAGTGTTTGATTGTTTGGGATAAATGTATGCATGATCTGTGGCCTACAGAAGTCCACTCAAAATCAAATCAAAATCAAAATGGTCTTTATTCAGTACAATCACAAGGATCACTTTGAAACGTCTTATGTTCTAGTTGAATCTACCGCCAGTTCCTCGCGACCAAAGTCTGGAAGACTGCTGGATATAATGCCTGCCCATAGCATATCATGTTTGCATAGTCGCCACGCTTGGCATAAACAATAAACCAATCCTTCTTAATTTATTTAAGAATGATTTATTTCTTTTAAGAGTAGTAGAGCTCTTTGTGAAGGGCTTGTCCGGGGATGTACTACCACCACACCTTTTTATGCCGTCAAACAGCGTTGCTGTGTTTCGGTTTGAAGGGTGTGGTTGTCGATGAAATTACAGGCAAATGAGGCTTAACAGTTGATAGACGCAGGGCATGTTCCTATCGTGCGTGACTTGCGAGGCAATGCTTGGTTATAGTTGATGGTTACCACTTATCATCAGGTGGGCCATCTGCTTGTTCCATCAGGTAGATGTTTAAAAAAAAAAGCAATTCCTAATTCTTAATTAAACTCCAATAAATGACTTGATTACATAGTCAAATATATATTTTATTCTGTGTGGCTTTTTTTTGTTCAAAATAATGAAACCATTTTATTATTTTAAACAAATGCCACCGCAAACTTAGCACCATCTAAATCTAAAAAAACTTAAATTTTTTTATCACAGATTTTCGGTTCAATATGGTAGTTTTTAGGGTTTCGTGCCCAAAGGGTAAAATGGGACCCTATTACTAAGACTCCGCTGTCCGTCTGTCCGTCTGTCTGTTAATCTTCATGTGCCTGTAATTTCCACACCACACCTTTCAATCCGAAACACAGCAACGCTGCTTGGGGGCCAAAATTGGCATGGTGGAACTACTTCCGCGGACGAGCCTTCACAAAGAGCTCTACTACTCTTTAAAAAATAGGAAAAGGAATAAGATGGCACAATATAGGCATATTGAATAGAACATAAAAGCGCAAGGTTAGTGGCATGGTGCGGTTAAAATAGAACCGCCGCCTACAGCCGGTAATAGATAGACCATTGTGTGCCAACCGGATTCTGAGGACCGGTCGGCTCTGCTGATAATAGGGCTGCTGGTACAGTCAGCAACGAAAGCCCATGACCACATACAAAACACCAAAATAAAAATCACAAAGTCTTTGCTCAGTTCAATCAAAAGGATCACTTTGAAACGTCTTATCCTGAACACTAAAACGATCCATAAGTGACAGACTAAGAGCTGATTTCACCATGCTCTGTTAGATTAACAAAGGATTAAAGGGCCGTTAAATATGTTAAAATGTACGCGTTTGACATCTAAGGTTAGATTTAACGGCCTGCTAATCCTTGATTAGTAACTAACAGAGCATGGTGAAATCAGCTCTAAAAGACTAAACATGCTTATCATTAATAGTCAATAGTAATTTATTGGTAATACATTTTACAGGTCGATGCACGCTTTCATATTCAAAGAATATAACATAGCCTAATAATAAAATAAAAATTGTATAAATTAATTTGTAGTATATCTAACATTCACATATACATAATATTAAATTCAAAGTACAATACTCATTCTAATTTCATTCATTTGTAAGTTTAAAACTCAATGAACACCAATATGCCAAAGGTAGCTGAACAAATTTGTTTTATTCAATACAAATTTGTTTTATACAATACAAATTTGTACTCAGTAGCATTTTAGTCTTAAATTATTTATGTTATCGTTGAGATATTATTAAAATCAATTCGTGTTTAATAACTTTCATTGCTGACCGTATATAAAACTCCAACGATACTAGACATAATTAATCCTACTAATATTATCAATATGTATCATAAAACCTAGGCCTTTTAGGGTAGGTACCACGCGAGCGGAGCCGCGGGCAGATGCTAGTCCTACCATATAAATTCAATCCTGATTTTTTAATTTTAAATTAAAAACAAAGAAACAGCTTCTTTTTTTTATACAATTAGCTGATGGAACAAGCAGATTGCCCATCTGATGTTAAGTGGTAACCATCACCTATATTAACTACTAATTACTCCGGCAACCACACTCTTCAAACCGAAACACAGCGTTCCTTCTTGGCGGCAGAAAATGCGTGGTGGTAGTACTTCCCCGGACGAGCCATACACAAAGAGCTCTACTACTCTTAACCCCCAGACACTCAGGTCTTTTTGTATCAACAACTCAAGATTCTTTGAGGCTGTAAAAGAGGATTAGTCAGAGGTACGTCCGAATATTACATTTGCACAAAATCACATTTTGCTGTAGTTGGTATTCCAGATCGAAAGGTTGCAAGCTCATCGCCAAGCAAGTACATTTAAAGCTTGGCTTAGTTTGGGGTTAGATAGTTCTATGTGGAAAGTCCTCCAATATTAATTTATTTATTATGTATACATTACATATACATATATTAGAACCATTAAAAACCCTACTAACCTCACAAACAGACATTTACCACATTAGTAGGAAAGTTTAATTCCCATCAGTGTTGGGGTTAAACGCAGTGAATTATTAGTTAAGTTGTATTTACTCTCGTGTACGAGTTTTCATTTACACAGGAGCGGTTGTAGTTAAGAACAAAGCCTTTTTAGGTCAATTAACTACTAATGATGAACTAGCTAGACGTACTAGAGTTTTAGGGCGACGACCAGAGCTAATGTGCCTCTCGCTCGCACGTTTCGACATGTTGAAAGATATAAAATCACTAAACTCATTTTCGAAAAATCGCAATCAACCATTTTGTGTGCAATCACATTGCACACAGTTTAGTAAAAATGTCATATAGATCGATACATGTTTTCCTACTCAAAAGTTTGCTTTACAAGTTTTCGTACACAAGCAAACTTTTAAGTAGGAAAACTTGTATAGATCAAAATGAAATTTTTACTAAACTGTTTGATTGCAATTTTTCGAAAATGAGTTTAGTGATTTTATACCTTTCAACATGTCGAAACGTGCAAGCGAGAGTCACATTAGCTCTTGTTGTCGCCCTAAGAGTAGTAGAGCTCTTTGTGAGGGTCTCGTCCGGGGAAGAACTTCCACCATGTCTTTTATTGGCGCCAAGCAGCCTTACTGTGCTTTGAAGAGTGTGGTAACCGGTGAAATTACAGGCACATGAAACTTAACATCTGTATGCATCAAGTTAATGGACGCAAGGCAATGCAACGTAGAGCACGTTCCTATCGTGAGTGACTTACGAGGCAATGTTTTGCTATAGGTGAAGGTTACCACTAAACATCAAGTGGGCCATCTGCTTGTTCCATCAGCTAGTTGTATAAAAAAAATAGGGTCTCCAGATAAATAGTTACAGGTGAAGGTAATAATTGCGCGTTAATAAAACAAGGCTATAGGGAATATGAATTTACGCAAACAAAAAGCTACTTTTATAATTTAGTTGTCCGCTATGGGCAATAAAAAATGTATACATAAAAAAGTTAATAAGCCTTTTCGAATGAGCTGTACGAAAACGGGATGTGATCTCAATAATAATGATTGGCTATATTAATTGACTTGTCTACTATTTTTAACCGACTTCAAAAAAGGAGGATATCATGGAGGTAAAGTCTAAGGAGGATATATTTTTTCTTTTTTGACATTAGTCGTGCCAGTCGTGCGAAGGATATTTTTGTTACGCGATGAATCCGACAATTATGAATTGATTCTGATGATTCTTTTTTGTTTGATAGGTCATACTTTAGACGTGGTCCGATATAAATTTAAACAAAATTTATAAAGAGCTTTTGAGAAAAATCAACTAAAACGAAAAATAACACAGAAGACGTTTTGTTGTTTTTTGTTTCTTCAGCAAAAGTTTAGTTTTTTGTTTTTGAAGGTATTTGTCGACTACAAATTCATTCGAGGAAAGAGATGGAACAAGCATATGACCCATTAGGTCTCTCTCTTGTCGTGTCACTAGTTTCTTTCGAAACAGTGTGGTGAAAGGATTTTAAGTGTGCCTCAAGAGGCTCCTTTCCTTTCCACCACCAATCAAAACTGTCTTTATTCAGTTCAATCACTAGTGACGACTAGATTCACCTTATTTATAAGGTGAATCGAACTAAAACTATATACTACTACTACTAAAATGTAATAAATAATCGAACTAAAACTATATACTACTACTAATGTAAAAATACTAGTTCCTAAAACTATATACTACTACTAAAATGCCTTGCCAAAATATCCCCGTTTTTAGATATAAAACATATTATTTCTTTGAATATTCTCATCTTTATTATTTTGCAAATCGAAGTTGCTTGCAGTCTTCAGATTCACATTCTGCTGGTCCTTTCCACGGGTTTCTCCGCGAGATAACCCACACTCTAAACTATATAATCACGGCGCAAATATTTGAGTGGGTAGACACTTTCTAGGACTATCTGTGAGAAAACTAATAGTTAGTATTGCCAACTGAAAATAATATTTAGCGACAAAAAAATATAATAAATCAAGTCAACTTATATTAATTTATGATGGATCTAGTAGATTGCCGCCTGATGTTAAGTGGTAACCATCACCTCACAAAGCATGGCCTCGCAAGTCACGAAAATATGAACATGCTCTGCGACCATCAACTTGAGGCATACAGATGTTATACCTCATGTGCCTGTAATTTCACCGTAATGTAAATTAAATAAATTTTTACACATCGTCAAAGGAAATATTCACCCATCGTGCCCATTTACAAAATACATGTGCCTGGGACATTATTAGCAAAGATATTAAATTATACTCCAAATCGTGAACGTTACTTGTCAGAGGCGCCAAAATGCTGTGTCCTAACAGTGGTTTTAAGCCAAATATGTATTAAAAAACTAGCCAGACACAGGTTGAACAATGGCTATAAATGGCCAGATCTAGCCATTAGTAGCAAAGTTGGCAACATTAATAGTATTCTAGAAAGGTACCGCCTACCTTATCTAGCCTTGGTAAGATAGATTGTGATAGGTATCCCGTCTCCGGTGACTCATTGCTTCCAACTTTCTATAATGATGATAGCAGATACACGCCAAGAAACTAGGTGATGTTTGGGAACTATCTGGGCCTTGCATACCTTGGTATGTAAGTAGTAGTTGAGTAGAGCTCTTTGTGTGTGGCTCGTCCGGGGAAGTACTACCACCATGCCTATTTCTTTCGCCAAGCAGCGTTGCTTTGGTTCGGTTTGAAGGGGGTGAAATTTCAGGCACTTATGGCATAACATCTGTATGCCTCAAATAGAATAAGTTGGCTCATATAAAAAAAAAAAAAACTGAAAAAATACAGTTGTTAATATTAAATTAAACCGGCCAAGTGCGAGTCGGACTCGCGCACGAAGGGTTCCGTACCATTATCTATAAAAACGGCAAAAAAACACTTTTGTTGTATAGGAGCCCCCTTAAATATTTATTTTATTCTGTTTTGTAGTATTTGTTGTTATAGCGGCAACAAAAATACATCATCTGAGAAAATTTCAATTGTCTTGTCGAAAAGCGGAGTCCTAGTAATAGGGTCTCGTTTTACCCTTTGGGTACGGAACCCTAAAAATACATATGAATTGAATATCAAATGCAAGCCGATGAAAAGTATCAAAATAATTTTCGAGTATTCTGTTTGACAAAATTCTCGAATGAATCCTCATTCAAAGAATTTAAAGCATGGTGATAAAAATAAATTAAGTGCTTTATATTATTGTTATTACTGTTGATATAAAAATGTGTTATTAAAAGCGGCTACACACTGCGTTTTTAATGCAGCAGTTGCCATAATGTTGCTGTCGAAATTAAAACGAACGTTTTCATCGCTGCCTGTAAATAAAACATGGAAGAATCCCTTCGAGGGAAATAGGTAAGGATTATAGTTTTGACAGCCTTCACAGCTCAGTTGGTAGTAGCTCTGCCTTCTGTGCCTTAGGCCGTGGGTTCGATCCCCACCGAGAACAAACATTTGTGAGATGAACATAGATGTTTGTTCTCTGTCTGGGTGTTATATAATATTGTAAGTAAGTATTTACAAAAAAGTATATAGAGGTATAGTATATATAATATAGTATATCAGCTATCTGGTTCCCATATCACAAGCTTTGGCTTAGTTTGGAGCGAGATAGTGCTGTGTGGAATGTCCACCAATATTTATTTATTTATTTTATTTATAGTACACGGATACAGGCCGAGCTTCTCATAGCCAAAGAAAGATGATGCATACTGCAATGTCATAAAGGCGAGCAGTGAGATGCGTATCCTTGTGTACAAAATAGCACTGGTGGTCTAGCGGTAGCGGCCCCGCCTTCCAATCCTAAGGTCGTGGGTTCGATACCGGTCGTGCACCAATGAGTTTATCTGTTCAAAAATTTATGTGCACAATGCCAGTACTCTCAAATGGTGAAGAAAACATCGTGAGGAAACCGGAATGTCGTGGAACCTAAAAGTTCTATAACATGTGTCAAGTGCTGACAAGACCAGAAGCAGACTGTGCGTCTGCGGGGGATGGCGACACAGACGCACAGTCTGCTTCTTGTCTTGCCAAATTTCTTTCGAAACAGTGTGGTGAAAGGATTTTAAGTGCGCCTCAAGAGGCTCCTTTCGAAAACTTGACGCAAGCCTTGATTTTTTAGGTTCTAAGACATCTGAACTGTACGAGTGAGCATTGTTTACATACATATTTGGACAGAAAAACTCATTGGTGCACGACTGGTTTTGAACCCAAGACCTTAGGATCGGAAGGCCGCTACCACTGTACCACTGTTTGTTGTTTGTGTGAACACAGTGAACGCATTGGTGTGCCCACTGCTTTAGATCACATCATGATGTCTTCACCGCGGCTCGCTGCGCTACGCAGAACATACTAATGAATGGCTGACCTCGTCTACAATTATAATTTGATTGAGTTAATCGATTTTGGTTTCGCTTTCATCAGATATTGAAGCTTTGTTGTCTTTCAATTAGAATTTGAAATAAAGTCAGGAATTTTACTCCGACAAAATTCTATGTCTGCAAAAGTCAAAGTCTAAAAGTAAAAAGGCATAGATTCAATGAAATAACAAAAACCAATTTGAAACGTCTTAAAGCTTGGTGAATCTAGGCGCCAGTTCCACGGGACCAAGTCTACTAGGGAACGACAGTATAATCGTTACTATATAATCGTAATTTAGTCCTAACGCTATGTAGTCCTAACACGATGTTGTCATATCGAGATTTAGTCAGAATGCGATGTAGACTACATACTACTACATCATGTGGTTATAACTGCTATCTAGTCAAATTAAGATGTATAGTCTAAAGCTTCTAACCCAAGAAACTTGCCATCATATCTACTGTTGTGTTTGTATAACCTTTGTTTACTTGCAAAGCAATAATTTGTTATAGGTGATGGTTACCACTTAACATCACGTGAGCCTTCTGCTTGTTCCATCTGAGAATTCAAGTAAAGCGTAAGCGTTCTTTCAAGGACTGTTCAGTTGGCAGTAGCTCTGCCTTCTGCGCTGTAAGTTGTAGGTTAAATCCCCACAAAATACAATCATTTTTTGATGAACATAAGCAAAGTTATGTACCTGATGTCGAGCTGATATCTCTGCCCATATTTTAGGTCTATCTAAAATAAAGCCATAAAAGCGTAGGAAGCTATAATGAAAAGTAGGGCTTTATATTTTATAGCATACCATTAAATAAATATTAAACATATATTGCCCATAAAACTTTCGTATTTCTCAAGAGGTTTCCTTAACTTCTTTATTTTGTGTATAAATAACCTAGTCTTGGCCACCCGACGACGCGACGCTCACCAGCTGAATGGAACGTCTGTTTTTTTTATACAACTAGCTGATGGAGTAAGCAGATGGCCCACCTGATGTTACGTGGTAACCATCACCTATAACAAAGCATTGCCTCGCAAGTCACGCACGATAGGAACGCGCCCCACGATGCACCCTGCGTCCATCAAACTGAGGCACACAGATGTTAAGCCATATGAGCCTGTAATCACACCGGCAACCACACTCTTCAAACCGAAACACAGCGTTGCTGCTTGGCGGCAGAAAAAGGCGTAGTGGTAGTACTTCCCCGGACGAACCCTTCACAAAGAGCTCTACTACTCTTATTTGCACATATAACAGGAGTTCTATACCTACCTACGAAATGTTATTGTCTTGTTTGGTATGAAAAGATCTCTATCCATCTATGGTAGTCATCATCGTCATAGGCCTTTTACCTAATCATCCTTAAAAGATGATTTAAGCAGCGTCTTTTCGGTAAAAGACGCTGCTCGGTAGGTGCAGCAGTTACGAAAATGGCTCGTATAGCCGATACGGGAGCGATAGCTACGACCGCATATTTGGCAAACAAATTGTGTATGTGGTGACGTTGAAGGAACAATGGCGCGTTGGTGACGTAGTAGTAGACTATAGTAGTAGATAACTACAATGAATAGTCTACACGCCCGGACCATGTCCTTCCTATAGATCGACATAGAGATCACTTTGAAACGTCTTAAGAGCTGATTTCACCATGCTCTGTAAGTTATTAATAAATAATTAACAGTCCGTTAAATCTAACCTTAGATGTCAAACGCGTACATTTTGACATATTTAATGGCCCTTTAATCCTTTGTTAATCTAACACAGCATGGTGAAATCAGCTCTTAATTTAAGTGAATCGATGTTTCAGTTCACGGGACCAAGCCTAGAAAAACAAACTTACGGCTTAACTTACTAATTATATTTTTTACAGTTACTTTGAAAGACCTAGATTGATATTATTTGAGTTAGCTACTTTACTTTTTCGTGCCTTATCCTGATTAAGTAACCAGTTCAACTGGTCCGTGATATCAACACTATTCTATACAACTCTACATCATTTCGGTGAATTGTTTCAGAGTAGAGAGCTCAAGGAATGTTAGCCAGCATACTATGACGCTTTATTTTGACTGTAGGCATCGCATTTCGGCTTAGACCAATCGGTTTTCGTGTCGAATTCTATAACAAAGGCGTGGGGTATGCCTATAAAGTTGTGTTCACTTATTGCCAACAGCTTTTGCTTTTTGTAGGATTTCATGGAATGTCTGGAGTCTTTGAAATGCCGCGGTCTGACAATTGTTTGGTTTGTTCTAGCTCGAGCCTCGTAAAGAATCAATAGAATACGAAAAAGCTAACCTAACTTGCGCTTAAGGCGAATACAAGAGCTAATGTGACTCTCGCTCGCACGTTTCGACACTTTGAAAGATATAAAATCACTAAACTCATTTTCGAAAAATCGCAATCAAACTGTGTGCAATGACATTTTGCACACAGTTTAGTAAAAATTTTATTCTGATCAATACAAGTTTTCCAACTTAAAAGTTTTCTTATGTACGATAACTAGTAAAGCAAACTTTTGAGCAGGAAAACATTATTTGATTGCGGTTTTTCGAAAATGAGTTATTGAGTATTAAATGAGTATATTTTTCAACATGTCATTTTTTCACATTAGCTCTTGTATTCGCCTTAAATGTTAAATAAAAATAGTCGAATATGTATGAGTATTGTTTGACTAACAATCAGTTATGGTACCTCTGCATAGGTACTGTGTGTAATATATCGTAAGTATTTACAAAAAAAAAGTATAAATGTACTACGAACTGAAAGACAAGGCGTGGGACGTCCTCCTACCCTATGCACCGACAGCGTTGCCCAACATCCCGCTTTTGGAGGGACGTCCCGATTTTTAAATCAAAATAAAATTCCTGTCCCGCGCAGGACAGGCTCAATCCCGGTTTTCGGGGATAACTCGAATAAAATGAATAATGTTTCTTTGATTTTGATTTCTATTTTTTTATTATTTTTTATTCAGCAGACGAATAAGACTCATCTAGAGGTATTTAACGATAGGGTAAATCTAATTTAAAATTTCATATTTTTATTAAAATACATTTTCTATTTTTTCTATGCTATCTAATGTCACGTAAACGTAATTTGAACTCAAATAAAAAGATAAATATTTAAATTTAAAACTTCTGATTATAATGTTTTTTTACTATGTCCCGCTTTCGACGAAAGAATCCCGATTTTTCACTCAAAAAGTTCCAAAATCCCGACTTGGCAAAAAATTATCTTTCAATGCTAACCGACGACATCGTAAAGATGGCTGAAAGCCGGTAGATGGAGAGGGCTCAGAATCGGTCATGGAAATGTTTAGGGAAGGCCTATGTCCAGCAGTAGTCTTCGTCAGACTGATGTTGATGATAATGATGACTTCGTATATGCAAAAAGACCTGACGTTACGAAAAACGAATTACAAAAAATAAAACTCAGACTTCCCCAAGTCTGAGTTTTATTTTTCACCGTACGATGTGGGGATCGAACCCACGGCCTAAAGCGCAGAAGGTAGAGCTACAACTTGAGTTGTGAGACTATTGTAAATAAATCAAGCCAGCCATATTACACAAATCACGAGCCGATGCGAAATTACAGCACTTCCTAGTAGACCTAAATTGCCTCATTATTTCTCCCGATCATAAATAAATAAGGCCAAACCACAGGCCGCATTCTCAGACCAGTTTAAACCTTATTATTACCTAAATCCCAGACTGACGGAATAGGCTTCGACGGCATAAGACCGCATGGAGCCGCGCTTTGGGATTATAATATAAGCTCATTTTATTATTGGATAAGTCTCGGAAAGGGACAGTGGGTGCAGACGGGCTGAAATGATGATGAATGATGATGATTCTAAAACGTGTGTCAAGTGCTCGAAAAGATTCCTCTCCATGCAATGCACCTCAGCATTTAATAGTAGATTGTTTACCAGGAGAGCAAACAACTACTTAAATGGCGAAATTGTTTTTTGAATCCTAAGCGTAGCGAGGGATTCAAAAAACAAATTGAAGTGAGCAAACGGATTGAAGTGAGCAAAATGCTATTTTGCTCCCTGTTTTCGAAGAGAAAACTATATCTTTTCGATTTGATGTGATTAAAAAATATTTATTAACACTCTTTCGAAAGAACTAGTGTCATGACAAGAAGAAGAAATACGTGTTCCGCAACCAGGTGCATAATCACGAATGAATTTGACTTATCGTATCATATGCCTAACTACAATAAATAACGTCGGATGTCAGTATAATGTTTACAAACATTTAACGTGACAAATATTAAAATGTAACATTTAAATCCCTTTAGAGCTGATTTCACCATGCTCTGTTAATTACTAATCAAGGATTAACAGGCCGTTAAATCTAACCTCAGATGTCAAACGCGTACATTTTGACATACTTAACGGCACTTTAATCCTTTGTTAATCTAACAGAGCATGGTAAAACTGGCCCTTAGTCTTATATAGAGAATAAGGCTAAGGAACATGTCTGATTACTCCTTTAATTTTTGTCAATAAACATTTGTTGATTTTGATTATTTTAATGTATTCGTGATCGAGGCCCAGATCCTGTCTAGATCTGGCTATCTTGCGTAAACACTTGAATTGTCATTTATAAAAGGTGATTGCAGACTGGTGTTTGCGGGCGAGCTATAGTCACCGGCGTCTTTGTGTAACGGCCGCGCTGGCCTTGGCTGCCCGTGACTGTGGCTACAGAGTACCCAAAAGTTAAAGCCTGCGCTCGCGCAGTGATGCATGGGCACACGAGCAACTGATCATCAGAAGGTTTCATGTTGCTGTACCGTATACAGGGTCCATGTGATACTTACTAACACATAACAACAAGTTATGTACAATACTAAACCATGTGTAAGCAATAAATGTACTGTCCATACATATTATTTAGATTCTAAGTAACATTACTGGTTGAGCGCTTCCGTGCTACGATTTATGTTTCATTTTTTTCCTGATGTGCCAGCTACTCGATAAGAATAAAATATTTAAGTCTTTGGTGGACATGCTGGTAATTAAATTGTTAAAGACTAAGGCAACCGTTTAACATCAGGTGGGCCGTCTGCGTGGTCTTTAAAAAAGATTAGCATTATATGTGTTTCATTTGGACTAGGCCAACTCAATTAAGTAGATGGCACAGGTGCTAGGTAAGCCTTCGTGGTGCCTGTTCCGTTTGACAGAAGACACTGTCAAGGTTGTCGAATGGCGACCACGAAGCATAGAACGCCTCTCTACCCGATGGACCTTCAGATTCTTTCACGACAAGAAGAAGAACCGAAGACATTGTACACATCACAGGATGTGTACAAATTTTAAGAGTGGTAGAGCTCTTTGTGAAGGGCTCGTCCGGGGAAGTACTACCACCACGCCTTTTTCTGCCGCCAAGCAGCGTTGCTGTGTTTCGGTTTGAAGAGTGTGGTTGCTGATGTAATTACAGGCACATGAGGCTTAGCATCTGTATGCCTCAAGTAGGGCATGTTCCTATCGTGCGTGCTTACCAGGCAATGTTTTGTTATAGGTGATGGTTACCGCTTAAAATCAGGTGGTCCATCTGCTTGTTCTATAAGCTAGATGTAAAAAAAAATGTCTATGGACGTAGAAGGCTAGACACCCATACTATCAATTTGATTGAATTTGAAAGTAGAAGTCTTTCTGAAATAAAACCACAAGTACCACTTTGAATCATGCCAATAAACTTACGGCTAGTTCCTTAGCGGGTTTGTGTATCACCATAATAAAGCTCTTGTCAATCTATATCTCTGTCTACTATCCTCGTGTGCAGGTCAACGATTCAGCGAGACGTCTTGACCTTAGAACTGGGTGACGTCACCAAACCGACAATTTGGGAGATTCTATTCGCGTGAGGCTGTAGCGTGATATCCGGGCTGGTGAATTGAGAAAAATGGCTGTGAAAATTTTAAATTTACAATATAGCAATTTTGACTGATTAACGATTATCTAGTTAGCTGTCATGCATTTTATAAACATACAAGCTGGTGCCCGCGACTTCGTCTGCGCAGGATTAGTATATCTTTATAAATCGTAGCCTATGTGTAATTCTGATGTATAAGCTATATTATTGTACAGTTTCATTAAAATCCATTCAGTCGTTTTTACGTGAAAGAGTTAACACAAGGTGGATGTTTGTTAATCCATCCATACTTACAAACTTTCGCGTTTATAATATTAATAAGGATTTGTAATGTTTTATGTTGTTTCTTCGCATATACGGACTGTTCAAAAATATTTTTACATACAACATACACCCTTTTACACCCTATATCGTTAGCATACCTAGACCTTTAACCGGTACCAAATGATTAAGTAAGCTTTTTTATTCCTGAATTATGATTATGAGTTATCCTAAGTGCTATTCTACATCCTTATAATATATGAATCCGAAAGTTTCGATGATTGTGGCTGAATCAAGCCCTGATTGATTGAAATTGTTGTTGTTCTTCGAAACAAAATTGACAGCCGCTGAATTTTACTATTTAATTACGTGTCTTCTGGTCACTGACCTAACGCAAAGTGGCCGAAAATGCCAGTGGCAAGTTAAGTAAATGCTAGTCCACATTTTAACAAATAAAAGTTTTAAAATAGATATGTTATTTAAGACATGGGAATCCCTAATTCCATTAATATATTCATTGTTATTACACGGCCTATAACCGTGCTTATCTAGGAGTACAATCGCGAGAACAATGAACAGCGTTGTTTAAGTGCAGGCTATAATGACCTTGAACTCATTAGACTTAAGGAGCTGTTCTGCGTGGAGGAACTGAGCGAAGGTTGGTCTGTTGAGAGGTGTACGGTCACGGGAGTAGTTCTTGGCGTAACAATTCGACTCGCTACACTTGCTCTGCTGCACAAGATTTGGGGTTCCGTCGGTCAGCTCAAGTGGAGTATTACTTGTTTGAAAAAATAGGTAGTTCAGATAAAGAAATTTTCAGATAGATAAACAAACTTTTTTCTACGTTCCCTTGGTACCCGAAAACATTCAAAGTCAAAGTCAAAAGGTATTTATTCAATAAAATCACAAGGATCACTTTGAACGTCTTAAAGCTAGGTGACTCTAGGTACTTCCACGCGGCCAAAGCCTAGAAGAACAGGCAACAAACTTACGGCTTGGTTCCTACCGTTTTTTGTATGATCTATTGTTACAATGTATTATTGAGGATAATATCTAAGGAAATTAGAAAAAAATTATTGCTCTAACGTTGTATAACTTAAAAACTACTAACAAAAATGCTGAAGTTGTTGCATAGATATTTCTTGAGCACCATAATATATTAAAAGATCTTTGTTTGGTAAACATTATAATAATAATATATTTCATTTTAGCCTTAAAAAAGTTATAAAAAACTCATAAAATTAAAAACCAGGGCGGAAACCGCTAATAACTAACTACCTATCTACTTATTAGCGATTTCCGTCCTGGGTACTAAAAGCCAAAACATGTTTTTATTCTCAGCCATCAATATCATCATCATCATCTTCTTTTTTCTGCCCTTATCCCACTGCATGTAGAGTCGGCACAACAGATTTTCTCGGATGATATATCAGCCGTCATCTCAGTAGTCACTCCTTTCTTACCCATGTCATTTTTCACACAGTCCATCCATCTTTTCTTGCCTTCCTCTACTCCTATATCCATCCACATTCATACCTAACACTGTTTTCCAACCTCTCTTTTTTTTTATTGACTTAATCTCAACCATGCTCTGTAGAAATCCATTATATATTAGCCATAGAATTAATAATGTTGGTAAGTTTTTTTTATACAACTAGCTGATGGAACAAGCAGATGGCCCATCTGATATTAAGTGGGAACCATCACCTATAACAAAGCATTACATCGTAAGTCACGCACGATAGGAACATTCCCTACGATGCACTGCCCTGCGTCCATCAACTTGAGGCATACAGATGTTAAGCCTCATGTGCCTGTAATTACACCGGCAACCAAACTCTTCAAACCGAAACACAGCGTTGCTGCTTGGCGGCAGAAAAAGGCGTGGTGGTAGTACTTCCCTTCTCCTCCCGAGCCCTTCACAGAGAGCTCTACTACTCTTAAACACTACACACTTACAAAAACATCAAAAACACACGCCACACGCAGATTAAGGCCGTCTATTCACTTGAAAAGAAACATAGAAATCGGGTAATTACAATCTGGACCCGCATAATATAAACCCCCTTTTAGTTCCTGTATTTACCCTTAATTAATATTTGATCTCGTTAATATTTTTCATGAACCCCCCATTGCCCCTTTTCCTAAACCAATCGTGACGGTGACGTGGAAAGAGAAAAAGGTCACATCTATTTGTATAATTTTGCTTAATTTTGCATAGTCGCTGTAATTAGTCATTATAATCATAAGCACTTGATTATAATGACTAATTGCATTACGAGGTTCGAGGATATAAATCAGTCTGTTTCGTCTTCCGGTTCATCATCAGCCGAAATAAGGCTACTGCTATAGAGAGGTCGTCCCCCCTTATCCCCTGACATTGAAAAAATCGTCAGTTCTGTGGCGTAGCTATCGTAGGGCCAGGTGGTGCAGGGCACCAGGGCCCGGAGCTCAGGGGGCCCTCTAACCTAAGCTTTGAGAGGGTCAGCCAGCTCCCGATGCTTGAAAACCTTGAGACTGCTCACATTTTTTTTTATGAATTATTTTAAAGACCAATAAAATATAAGTTCAAGCTATGTGGAAAGAGGGGGTGAGGGCCCGATTCTTTCTCTATGCACCGGAATCACTGAACATGAAAAATTGCAATCAACCAAGTTGTGTGCAATCATCATAGCACACAGTTCAGCAAAAATACCATTGTGATCCAAATAAGTATTCCTAACCAAAAGATTGCATAACTAGTAAAGCAAACTTTTGAGTATGTTTGAATTACGCACAACTTAGTTGATTCATATTCATAAATAAGTTTATTGATTTTGTATTTATCAAAATGTAGAAATGTGCGAGCGAAAGGTACATTAGCAGTTGTCATCGCCTTAAGACTATCCGTAGGACGTCCATCCAATGGACTGACGATGTATTGAATGTCTTCGCCTTAAGGTTAAAAGTGCATAATGGGCCTAAATACCCAAATCAGTTGAGTAATTCGACCACTCAATATTACCGTAGCAACATTACCTGCGGCCAAAAACAATGCACTGAAATTCGAGCTCCAATTGGCGTTTGAACTCGTGGGACTGTAACAAAACAATGAGCCAACTGTTCCGGAACATAAAACTACGCCGAGTTACTGTCTAGCGCGGAGCGTGGAGCGTGGAGCGTAGCGTGGAGCATAGCGTGCATCGTGGAGCATGGACCACGCTCAGGTATCAGCAATCATAGATCACATTATTGGTTGCTGTAAATCACTAGGATCACTTTGAAACGTCTTAAAGCAAGGTGAATCTCGGTGGCAATTCCACGCGACCAAGCCTAGAAGAACCGGCAACAAACTTACGGCTTGCATAAATTCATGTGTACATATTTATTGATTTTGATTACCTAAACTTAATCTTAGTTTTTATCTTATTATTTAATATTTTACTTAATTTTGTCCTAGTAGTTACCTAGTTTTTATTTTACATTTATTTAATGGACAATAATAATAGTGGTCAGTTTCTTGTAGTAATGCAACGCAAAACCTTTAGAAAGGTTCAGAAAAATTAAAAAAAATCTGATACCATTTCTGCAATACTCAATCTGCAAATATCAGAAATGCCAGATTTCGAGTAGAGTAAATGCGATTCCTCCGAAATTTCTTTTTTTTAGCCATCTGAGAAAGGTCAGCTTATCATGCTCTCTTCCTGCCTCACTGAACTCCACAGTGCACTGGACTGAGTTTGACAGCTTGCGCTGCGTCGAAAGTTTGAAAATGGAAGACCTATAATGTAGACCAAGAAGTATACGACCTTATGCAATCTGGGGCCTTATGCTCACTTCGACCGAGATTATGTCACGTTAGAGATGACGTCATATCTCGTTCAATAACTCGTTGACCTTGCGTCTCGCATGAACTTTGTATGAGAAAATTGGGGAGTTAGATAGTGAGAATGGGGATAAATAGTTATCGAACGAGATATGACGTCATCTCTTACGTGAGATAATCTCTGTCGAAGTGAGCATAAGGCCCCAGATCTCATTCATTATTTACATAAAAAGTTTAATTTTTTAAATGTCGGCAGATGAATAATTAAATAAAAGCGGATTGTCGAAAAGCATATGTGTTGCATTATGTATTTTGTTAATACTTGTATTCACTGTAATTTTCTTGGTAAAAAAATCATTACCTAAAAAAAGAAAAAAATGGCCACATCATTCATAATATTCAAATAATAATGAATGATTAGGGCACGTTTGAATTTTGAATCTATGATCAGAAATTCTCTTCTAGATCACCATTCAAACAGTAAATTAAAGTGATTAATTATAAATTTTCGAGAAATACTCAGAATTCAAGTTACAAAATATGCCGCTCGTTATGCAAAGCCTGTATTTGAATACGGAAGTGTTTAAGCAAAGCGTTAATTGGTTTAGCTTGCTGATATTTATTACTCGCTTTACTCGCTAGGAAACTTGACCAGTCTCTAGACAATTCACCACCGATATTTTTTTTCAGGTTCTTCTTTTCTCCGTTTATGGCACCTATCCGTCATTAGACATAAATCTTGCCAGTGTCAAGCGATTTGAATTAAATACTTTATAGTCAAGTCAGTTCATAGTCAAGTCGGACGTCATTTGTTTTGAAGAAAATGGTGGCGGTTTTCTTCAAAACATTCGAAACATTTTCGCTCAAATCAGGATATCACATCAATGTCAAATGCTTACACTTTGTGCAAAGACCTCAAGGAATAATGGTTAAAATACCACCGAAATTACACCACAATACAAATCAAAATAACACTAGTAAAATAATTAAAAGAAAGCAACATAGCTTTGCTTCCTAAAATTTCAGAAAACGAATCCGGAAATTATGCGCGTCTGTTCGAAGTGACGCGTGACCCGGGGGAGGGTTTGTCATTGCCAGGCAGTGTCTTGGGGACGCTTACGATTTATTGGCAGGTATTTGAATCAGCGTTTGCGTTTAATTAGAATGATAATGTCAAAAAAAACAAACCTATGTCAAAAACGTTACTTTCTTGATTATAAATTATTAGAAAAAAAAACATTGCAGAAACCGAATAAAATTTTATAATTATAATAAATATTTTTCTAATCATACTTTATTAATCATAACTTTCTACAAATTAAGCAATGCAAGAACATAAAATCTAAAAATTAAACTTTGCAACTTATCTGTTTGTATGTTTTCGATTTGTTACGCCGATGGTCACTTATCTAGAGGTCCTGCCTGGTAGGTTTCGCCCACAAATTGCTATATTTAGTGTGCATGGAATTACTAGAACTGAAACGAAAACGCGAAATGGTAACTTGTCTCCATAAATTACTTGTAGCATTTTATCTAAATTGATTTTAATCTTAACTATCTATCTCCTCCTAGCTCTCTATAGCTATCTCCCATACTTAGAAACGCTGTATAGATTTGCAACAATAGCTTAAATTCTAATCTATTCTTTCCAAGAAAATCAGCAAAACTGATTTGGTCATAATTATATTATTGCTGTCCTTTCGAATCCGAAACTTTGTTGATCGTGATTTTACAAAAATTTTGTAATATGCGTGGGAGAATTTTTTTGACGGTTGTCAGCCATTTAAAAGTTAGCGCGATTGCCTCCTAGGATGGACAGTCCATGTTTTCAGAAGCTTATAACTTTGATTATATTCAAAGCTTGGACCACATTTCAAGAATCAGGGCGCAGGTGATTGTAATATTTCAAAATCCATTCTGCCACATTACAATAACATGTCTTCAATTCATTTGATCTCACTCAAAAAGCCATTACCTATATCTTAAATACCAATCAGCTATTCAGCTTACGTGCAACACGTGGCAGACCGAAGAAGGGCGCGAGCTTTCATGTTCAGGGGATATTAAGGATCACTCGATCCAGGGATGCACTTAAGTTAGGAAACAAATAAAATGGGGTCATGACAGCCCCAGACGCTTTAAATTAGATCTTTTGCATGTACAAAGGCGAGCTTAACCCTAAAAAGAGTTCTCTTCCAGCAAACCTTGAAGGATAGAGAGAAGGTTCTCGAAGTTGCGTCGAATGTTAAATCCAATCTGATGGTAAGCGACGTTGCAGACGACGATTAAACAATACGGTATGGAAGACTTCTAATTTTATAATGATTGTAAATAAAGTATGTATATTTGATCGAGTGAGCGAAGCGAACGAAGATCTTAGTTTCAACTTGGGCGATTTGGCATTTTATGTATGTATGTATGTTTGTCTGGCGATAACTTTAGAACCGTTGATCCGATCTGTATGAAATTTGATATGTCGATATCAAAGTCTCTCAAGTACAAGCTGTACTTGAGAAATTTACTGGTAAGTATATGAGTAAAATCGGATGAAGGGTTTTGGAGATATGGGGTTTTTTAAGGGTGCAAAAATAAAAAATGTAACATAAAAAAATCAAGTTACATGTCATATGAAAGGGCTTTGTTTGGACATTCCAAAACAATTTTTACTTTTTTTCTGGGACGCGGACGCTCGGTTTTTGAGATAAAACAAAAAAAGTTAAATTAAGATAACCAGCGATCCAAGAGCTCCCATCTCTAAGAGTTTCGTTGACATCAAGGTTTTTCTACTGGTCGGCCAGTTCCTTTACTTTTTCTTAATTTTTTTTCTTGAAATAAATTAAGGAGGTACTCAGTTCTCATAAAATGGTGACGACGACCAGGTCTGATGATGGAGCCAAGGTCTGTTCAACGGAACTCTTCAATAAATAGGCCAATAGAGTCAAAACTTGGTTACCTTACCAAGTTAGTAGGTGGTAGTCAGAAAAAAGTCCAAAGATAATGTTTAGACTTGCCTCTGACTACTACCTGCTCAAAGTTTTGATGCGTTCGTCGGTCGCATCACGAGATCTCAGTTCGTGGCGAACTACTAGTATAAGTATGTATTTACAAAAAAATTAGGTATTTAAGTATTACATCAGGTGTCTGGTTCCCATATTTTAAGTATGGGCATATTATACGTTAGTAGGTAGCCTACACAAGCTTTGCTTGGTTTGACGCTAGATATTGTTGTGTGGAAAGTCCACCAATACTTATTTTTTATTTATTTAATGTGCAATCCTGTGCCCCTGTTGTGCAGCTCTGGCTCTAAAGGCGGCTACACACGATCAGTTAAAACAGGCAGTTTAACTCAATAACGAGGCGGCGTGCACGCACCCCGGGTGAGCCAGAGATAAGCTCGGAGCTATGCTGGATTTGCATTCGCGAGCCAAAGACTTGCTGACAAAGAACCTGCATTTTTATTTTATTTTACACTACAAATATCACGTTAGGCGGGCTTTTATTGTGGGGCACCGACTGACGTGAATGAATGAATGAATATTCTACTTATTAACTGACAAAGGAAAAACAAAACACAAGTAAGAATTAATGTACAATGTGTGGTATCGCTAAAAAGCGATCTCTTTCAGACAGCCTTTGGATGATGTGACGCCTAGTAAAATTAAGGTGGTACAGGAAGGGGTGTACAGACACTTATATAAAAAATATAATCCTACTAACATTATAAGCGCGAAAGTTTGTAAGTATGGATGGATGGATGGATGGATGGATGTTTGTTACTCTTTCCCGTAAAAACTACTGAATGGATTTTAATGAAACTTTACAATAATATAGCTTATACATCAGAATAACACATAGGCTACAATAAAGATATTGTATGACTAATCCTGCGCAGACAAAGTCGCGGGCACTAGCTTGTAAATAATAAAGATAATAACAAATGGGAACATAGGAAATTTAAAGTTCCGAAATGTTCTGTTATGAGTAGTCAGAGCCCCTTGACATGCATTGAGGCCGGCCATTGGGGTGGCTTTAGTGAGTCCGTCATCCTCACACTGTTCTCCGGCATCCCTCGGTACCTTAGGGTGTTTGTGTGCTCATTACCCCCATAAGTTTCTTTTACCATTTCGAAATTGTACTAACTTACAATTACCTGTTGTTTTAATGCTGTTTGCCTTTTCGTAGGTAAAATAGGTTGCAACCAAACTTTCTCAAACCCTGCTTGACTTTGTATGTCCATTTTTTTTTATAATGAATAAACCATCCTTTGACTAGAGGTATAATCTCACCTGATGGTAAGCGACGATGTAGCCGACGTTGGAGCAGAACGGTCTAGAAGACCGAAGAATTCACTCTTGCCTTGAAGAGATTTAGATTATAGGGGTCAGGAACAACAGACGACGGTAATGAGTGCTAAGGAGCAGTTCGCCTAATGTATCTAGAAGAAAAACGCTTAGTGCGAATAGGTGGTATGCTAACCAGATATGGACGATACCCGGCCGTGCGTCTACTAGTCCTGTGGTGGAATGGTGATGGCGGCATAATATCGTGAAGTTCCTGGGCACATTCCCCGAAATGTAACCTATATTTATATCCTACCTTGTTTATGAACATAGTGAGAGCACTCGTTGGAGTGCCCCTTCTAAAAGCCTGAATTCCCACAACAAACCAGCTCATAGCCTGTAGAGGCCGCAGATGCGAATAGAACAGAAAAAAAAGAGAATTGTGAAAAGTGACTTCTGCGAAGTGCCAACTCTTTGTCCTCACGATCTTTGAGAGCTCCATAATGAGTGTGGACCGAGTCGCTGTCACGTGTGCTGCCCATTATACTAAAACAGATTCCACATCATGCTAGCACAGACATTCAACGTTCACTGTTTGAATGGGCACCCCTAGTTGTAATTTCATGGAACTTTTATTACGTCGAAGGATACAGTCACAAATAAGGGATTTATTTCATAATTTTCAAAATTATTTGTGTTCAAGTTATGTTTAGTTTTGAGAGTAGTAGAGCTCTTTGTGAAGGGCTCGTCCGGGGAAGTAGGTACTACCACCATGCCTTTTTCTGCCGCAAAGCAGCGTTGCTGTGTTTCGGTTTGAAGAGTGTTGTTGCCGGCTTAATTAACATCTGTATGCCTCAAGTTGATGGACGCAGGGCAGTGCATCGTAGGGCGCGTTCCTATCGTGTGTGACTTACGAGGCATTGCTTTGTTATAGGTGATGTTTACCACTTAACATCAGGTGAGCCATCTGCTTGTTCCATCAGCAGAAAAAATACGTTGGGAATTTTATGACGGTCACGGTTATTCTTCCAGATTTAAAAGCCATTGTCAATTAAAAACCTCCTACGCCAACTATTGGATTTTAAATAATGACGAGCAACTAATGCGGCCGAAACGTAATCAATAACGGTTCAGCCTTTCTAATGGCCGGCTTTGTGATCAGTCAACGGTAATGTATCCTTTATTACTCGCCTACTTTTAGAGATTAGGTTTTAAGTAACGAGATTATTGGATAAAATGAATCATGTTGGATCTTGACTGTCATTGTCAAAAATATCATACCAAAAAGTTTGCTATATTAGTCTTCATACTTATTTTTATGAGCTCTCTATGTCCCACTGCTGGGCAAAGGTCTTTCCTCACTCTGTGTGATCCTGTGCTGCGATCTTCCATTCCGGCTGGTATTTATCGAGTTCATCTGGAATTAAGAGTAGTAGAGCTCTTTGTGAAGGGCTCGTCCGGGGAAGTACTACCACCACGCCTTTTTCTGCCGCCAAGCAGCAACGCTGTGTTTCGGTTTGAAGAGTGTGATGGTTGCCGGTGTAATTGCAGTTAGTATTAGTAACGCAGGGCAGGGCATCGTAGTGCACGTTCATATCGTGCGTGACTTACGAGGCAATGCTTTGTTGTAGGTGATGGTTACCACTTAACATCAGGTGGACCATCTGCTTGTACCATCAACTAGTTGTATAAAAAAATAAATGTAATGTAATAATAATAATAGCGAGTAGTCGTTTGACAGTTGTCAAACTTGAGCCCTCTTCCGGTTCTAACAGCAAGTAGTATAAAAAAAACAAAAAAGAGCGTTTCAAAGTGAAATGTAGTGAGTACATAAATAGATTGATTAACACCGCGTGTTGGCAAGTTAACGCGGTAACCAATGGTTGTTCATGGTAAAATGCATCCACAGAAACATCATTGGTTTCAACATTCTTTCATACTCAATTATCACATTAAAATAACATTTGGAAACGGTAGTGCTCAGTATGTTCATAACTGTAGAAAATTATCAGTTATTTTATATTTCTTCGAATAGTTTTTAAAATAATATCTAAAATGTAATAATGGAGAAATAGGAGTTGGTTGTATTAAAAAATATAAAATAAATATGTTTTATTTTATTTTTATAAGTCTAAACAAAACAAAGCTTTTATTATGCGAATAAATTATGATAGTTATGTTTATGGGAACTAAAAACGAATACTATATCATTTTTGTTTATGGCGAAGACAAGAGCTAATGTGACTCTCACTCGCACGTTTCGACATGTTGAATAATATAAAATCATTAAACTCATATTCGAAAAATCGCAATCAACCATTTTGTGTGCAATCATATTGCACACAGTTTAGTAAAAATTTCATTTTGAACGATACAAGTTTAAAAGTTTGCTTATGTACGAAAACTAGTAAAGCAATTTATTGAGTAGGAAAACATGTAGTTAGTGAGTAGTTTAGTGATTATATTAATTTCAACATTTCGAAACGTGCGAGCGAGAAGTTGTTTGATGGTTGTCAGCCCCTTATCAACCAAGTATAACAACATATAACAAACTGATACATTATCGTTTTTGTATAACAAAGGATAACAAACCAATCAATACATAATCTTAGTATTCTATTTTCATCATATCAAAAAAAAAGTTTGCTGGAAGAGAACTCTTTTTAGGGCAAAGCTTGCCTCATTGTACACATATTTCGTTTAAGTTTACTAATCCATCTGTGTAAACAACTAATACTGTGTACAATAACGTATAGAGAAAAATGTTTGTCTTCGGTGGTGATTGACCATACAACCTATAGCGCAGAAAGCCGAGCTACACCAACTGAGCGTGAGATATTAATATTTGAATGTCTCAATGTAATATTTGAATCAAAATACAAGGTCTGTATTTACCGGTGCTGTCACTGTAACGGAAGTACGCATCTCAATTTGGGAAGCAATCAGCTTTGCAAACATTAAACCTTTTTGTGACCTTCTGATGATGGAGAGCTTATGAAGATCAACACAAAAAGGAAATTAATTGGGTCTCGTTGTGGTTTGACCCTCGGTTTCAACTTTTTAGGGTTCCGAAGTCTGGCGAAGAACCCTAGTTCCGTCATGTTCGTCCGCCTATTTGTTTTACGCGTAAACTATTTTAGTACTGTCAAGCTCAAATTGCACATATTGGTGACCCCTATAAAACCTTTGAGAAACAGTTTCTCTTCTCTTGTCGTGTCACTAGTTTCTTTCGAAACAGTGTGGTGAAAGGATTTTTAAGTGCAGTCCTTTCAAGCACTTGACACATGTTATAGAACTTTTTAGGTTCTACGACATGCCGGTTTCCCCACGATTATTTCCTTCACCGTTTGAGAGTACTGTGCGCATACATTTATGAACAGAAAAACTCATTGGTGCACGACCGGTTTTGAACCCACGACCTTAGGATCGGAAGGCGGGCCGCTACCACTAGACCACCAGCGCTCTCAAGAACAGTTTTACAGAGTGCACATAAGGTGGGGTATTATTTTGTTCTCGCTTTACTTGATCGGTGGAAGTACTAAGGAGGTACAAATCTTAATAGGTTTCACGATGTTCAGCAAATTAAAATTGTACTTAATCTTTTTGTTATATAAGTAAATAAATAAAGAAGTAGAAGCTCCATAAAATAATTTAATCTTACAAATAAGAAATAGATAGCAAGAGGTGGTCACAATTTTATTAGTTAAAGAAGATACTGACCTCAAGCCTTCACACGCGCTTGTCCATATTTTTTGTTTATTTGCCTCGTACGGCAACATTGATGGCTCAACAGGGACTTATGTTCAATTCAGTTAGGTTCTTGTTATTTTCACAAAAAATATACCATATTTTATGATATTTTTTCAACCAATTTGCTGTCGATAACTTATAACTGGAACTAGCCAGATACCAGAGTAGTAGAGCTCTTTGTGTGTGGCTCGTCCGGGGAAGTACTACCAGCATGGTATATCTGGTCTATTTTTTCATCTTCATTTTGCATTCAGATAGCAAGACAATTTTTAATAATAATCTAAGTAGTAACTTTAGAATAAAATCGAAAAACTTGTCAAAAGAAAGATTAACAACAGCGCTTAACTTGAGGTTTTTTATAAATAAAAAATAAAATAAATTTTAGCACTAAGAAATCTAAAGGATATAACCGTGCCTGGGGATAATAACCGTGAAGTTCAGTTATGACATGGTCCCTTGCTCGTCATGTCATCTCCCAACGACCATTCTACAATTTATCTATCAGAGCATCATTACAGTGCTGGCATGTTGCTTTGAGTTGTATTGTAAATAAAGTGACTTGCTGTTCGAGTAACGAGGCTACCAATTTAAATGCCAACAAAAAGTTCTCAAATCACCGCAACGAGACTCGAGAGGCTCTCGTGTAGGCGGACTTCTTGCGGGGGATGGGCCGAGTTGGGAGATGAAACGGTTAGAAAAATAATTTTGTCTCCCATCGTGTTCCGTTCATGTATTCGTCAAATGATGTTGTAAGGATCGTTGTGTTTTATAAATAGTATTTTTTAGGGTTCCGTACCCAAAGGGTAAAACGAGACCCTATTACTAAGACTCCGCTGTCCGTCCGTCTGTCTGTCCGTCTGTCACCAGGCAGGTATATCATGGACCGTGATAGTTAGACAGTTGAATGATGATGTATTTCTGTTGCCGCTATAACAACAAATACTAAAAAATTGAATAAAATAAATATGAATGGGGGCTCAAATGCAACAAACGTGATTTTTTTTCCGTTTTTTTAGATAATGGTACGGAACCCTTCGTGCGCGAGTCCAACTCACACTTAGCTGGTTTTTTATGCTACTTGCTGATGGAATAAGCCGATAGCCCACCTGATGTTAAGTGGTAACGCATCAACCTTAAAAAAACCATTGCTTATCATGTCACGCACGAAAAGGTGACTGATAGAAACAATGCGCAGTTTAGTCTGAAGCGTATAGTTTAAGAAACATTCATGTGTAATGGTTGGGGGTAAGGCATGTGAAAGGATCGGGGTATGGTGTAATTTTTACTTTCATTAAAAGAAATATTTTTTACTATAATAACGAATGTAGATTGGCTTCAAAAACACTGTATGGCTGCACCATTTAATGTGCATACGTAGTTAGGTAACTGCCAGTGTCAAGCTTGTGACCTGTCAATGTCAACCATTCGAACTGGTGGTATGGGGGCAACGTCAGGAGAAAGACATGGAAGAAGAGAAGCGTATTTTTGCCCATTATTTTAAAGTTAGCCAGTAATAGAAATTGGAGGCTTTACACTTGTTGCTGTAGTTTTATCTCCAATGAGCTAGTATGATCAGTGTAGGAAATATTTCGCTTCCGCTTGTAACAGACGTCTATCTCACGTGGGAGGTTGTAACGCTACATGTGAACGCATCTGCATCGCTCAGGGTTCAACGACCCGTGCATGTATAACGAACGCTGCGAGAAGGTCATGAGATTCGGCAACTGGCAACTGCCAATTCTTGACCGTTTCAATTTGAATTTCGAATGCACACAGAACGTTCCATTTATTGTTTTTTTGTTAGATTAGAAACTCGTTTCGTGGAGCCAAACCAGTTTATTTTTATTTTTATGAGATGTGATGGCGCGAGGTGCACGAGGTGGCTTCTTATATATTTCAACTAAAACTCCATAAAGAATCTGGTGGCGTGGTTTGTATAATTTTTAGTGCCTAAACCATAGCTGTGCGTGATTTTTCACATCTTTCCACGGCTTATGCCTTAACGGTTATTTACTAATTTTACAGCAAATATTTTCATTTATGAGACAAAATCTCCACCTAACTTCAAGTACTTACCCAACAAGGTTCTCTGAAAGGTAAGATTAAAAGCCGCTTACCGCCTTTAAGACGAGCTTATATGTGAAGCTTTCCGGATTAATACTTTCTTCCTCCGGTCTCGCAAAGGGTGAAGTTTTCCAGTTAAAATGGAAATACACGTTTAAATTACTTGTAGAGGGTTAAGCTTTGAAAGTGTGTTTAGCCCAGGACTTTACGAGTCCCGGAACGTTTTTCTTTAATTTTCTGTAAACTCCTTACACTTTAAATCCTAAATTGGTTTTAGCGTAGTTTTATTTCTTGCAAAACAAATCGAGATTTTGTATTTTTTAATAGAAAAATGAATGAATGAATGAAAATGAATACATTAAGTAAAAGCTAACGGCCCTCCTGATGGAAATTGTATTTCGTAACCATCATCATCTTTAACCCGAAGAAGGCCACTGGGAACTGGGCACACATTTTCAGACCGAACTACTTCCTAAAAAATTTTATTAGGTATACTACAAAATGGTAAAATTCCGCGGTCTAGCAAAAAGACAATAAGTATTCAAGTTTTGTAAGAAAATATGCTAGTCGCGTAATGCTGGTCTCATGGTGATGATAAACATCAGATATTCTGTCCTCTGTCTTATTTCATCAGAAGGAAGTTATGGATTGGAGCACCATCAGCACTTTGATTGCGCTTCAAAGTCAAAGTCAAAAGGTATTTATTCAATAAAATCACAAGGATCACTTTGAAGAAGGTGCTTTGGCTTCTCAAGGTCTTATTCTCTCTCTTGACGTGTCACTAGTTTCTTTCTGAAGAGAGCTGAAAGGATTTTAAGTGAGCCTCAATAGCAGGGCCGGATTTAGAGGTCCAGAGGCCCCGGGGCAACAAAGGATTGGAGGCCCCCTCGCGTCAAATTATTTTCCAATAAAGTGAATTTTGTTTCAGTCGAGTTTTTCAATAAATAATTTATTGTGAAACCAAGTAGATTCTCTTGTACAAAAAGAGTTACTCTTTTTGGTGTTTTTGGATTTCGGTTATTTAAGATTAATATAATCAAATAATCATGTATGTACAAAGTACTGTAGGCTGTAAAATAGCAAAAAAAGAAGGTAAAATAGCAAAAAAAAAATATCAAAGGAAAAGAAGATGTTTACTAGTGTTTACTAGTTGGGATTTGTAAGATTTTTTTTCCGAAGTCTCTATTGTGGGGGCCCCCCGTTTGTGGAGGCCCCGGGGCCATCGCCCCGTTTGCCCTCCCCTAAATCCGGCCCTGCTCAATAGGCTCTTTTCGAGCACTATAGGTCTGCGATAAGTGCTTATAAACATTTACATTGCTGTCAAATGTCAGTTTTATACAAAATAACTTCTGACAGCAATTGGCGCCTGACCGAAAAAAATTGCGTTCTAAAAAGGCCTAAGCAGACAGTATAGTTAGGCTAATTAGGTAGACTACAATGATTGCAAATGTGTTGGTCCCTATTTAAGGGGGTGGGATTACAACCCCTTGCTTAGGATAGGGAAAGGTCGCTACGTCTACACCTCTGGTGCTCAACGTGAATACTTCCGAGCAATGTAACCTTTTGTAACATTTTCGGCCCACAACTAGTTTCAATTTACATTTAAGGGCAATACGATAAGAAAGGCCGGGCCATAGGTACAAATTGGCACTGGCCCCACGACAATCCCAATAGAAGTTTGTCTTCTCTCCATTTATGGCTCCTGTCCGTCATTCGACAGACAATCTTGCCAGTGTCAAGTGATTTGTATTGAATACTTTTTAGTCGAGTCAGTCCATAGTCAAGTCGGCCGTCATTTGTTTTGAAGAAAATGGTGGCGGTTTTCTTCAAAACATTGGAAACATTTTCGGTCAAATCAGGATATCACATATTACACTTTCATTCCAAATGTTTACACTTTGTGCTGAGACCTCAAGTAATGTTGGTTAAAATACCACCGAAATTACACAACACAACTCAAACTAACACTAGAAAAACAAATAAAATGAAAAAGCTATGTTGCTTCCCAAAATGTCAGAAAATGAATCCAATAGAAGTTTATGAAAACAATATGGCCTGTGGGAATAAGACCCCCTTACGAATTGAAGATTCTTTTTCTAGACTTATTTTGAGTATTTCAACCAACATTACTTGAGGTCTTAGCATAAGGTCTTTCATCATCATCATTGTGATATTATGATTTGAGGAAGTAAGCTTTAAAGGAAACATCCACCATTTACTTCAAAACAAATGACGGCGTTCTTTGCTATGGACTTACTTGACTAAAAAATATATAATTTGACACTGGCAAGATTGTCTGTCGAAAACGAACAGGAGACGTAAACGGAGAAGAAAAAGAACATTTGCCTCAAATTTTCACATCCTAAAGGGGTTTAAAATTGAGGTTAAAGTTGAATAAAATGGTGTTAAGGAAACTGGCATATCGTAGAACCTAAAAATTTCTAAAAAAACATGTGCCGTGCTCGAAAGGAGGAAGGCGCACCTTAAATCCTTTCACCACACTGTTTCGAAAGAACTGACACAAAAAGAAGACAGAAAAACAAATCCCCGCGAATGAAGTCGCGAGTATACTCCACTAGTATAAATAGTTGTACAATAAATTTCCCGCCGAAACTAAGCCAATACACGACCGCATCCATCTTCCAAAGTTCCTCAACTCTGACATTTCGACTATTTTATCGGCGTCATCAGAACGTGCTGGCACAGAACAAATATGCGGGTTCGTGCCAATAAAATCGGATAGATGAGCACGGTGTCACGAGGCGCGACGCCTTTCAAAACTGTGACCGTTAGATAACGGCCGTTTACTACCTTGCATCTCCAGAAAAATTAACAATTACTTCAGTGGGAGCCTGTCCGTACCTCTAGTCTGAGTTTTTTTATTCGTGTTTGGTATTTGGTATTCTGTGTTGCGGGTTATGTATGGAGTCACGAGGGGGCAGGCTCTCAAAATAAAAAACCAAAAACTAAAAACACTTCGATTTGGACTTGTAGTCCAGCATTACCTGAACTATTTACTAGATGAAACTTTTAAAAAAAAGTCCTTCACTGAATATATCGGGGTAGGTACACATTTTGTTATGTACCTATTATCTACCTGTAACCGTACATGTAAATTTCAGTTCTCAGAAGCTGTCTATTATTGTACTGTTTAAGAAAAAACAAAAATTCTGATATTTATCTCAAAATTGAAAGAAATAAAGAAATCATACATAGTAGTGTAATGTTATTTCCAGTTTTAAAATAACGTGAGATTTATGTTTCAAGTTTAGCTAAGGTTCTTTTCGAACAATTACTATAATTACGGCCGTCATTTTCCAGATTCGGCTTTTAGAAACGCTTTAGGTCGAAGTCGCGACCCCCGACTCCACCTATTGTGCGGATGGAAAGTCCCGAACAACCTGAATCAAATATATATTGCAACTTGCATTAGGTAAGGTCCACTAGACCCTTTTTTTAAGGTATCTTATAGTCCACTAGACCCCTTTTTATACTATTTGCTGATGGAAAAAGCAGATGACTATCTGATTTAACTTGGTAACCATCACCACAGAAACATGCGTTAAAATCCATTGCTTGTGTCCAGGCCTGTTATTTCACCGGCAACCACACCCTTAAAAACGAAACACAGTAACGCTACTTGACGGCAAAAATAGGCTTGGTGGCAGAACTTACCCGTCTACTACTAGTAGTCTAGTAGTCTTATCTTGTTTACTACTTTTTTTACTATTCTGAGTTTCCATACCGTATAATATACCAAACGCTGCTTGGCGGCAAAAATAGACTTGGCAGAACCTACCCGTTTACTACCCTTAGTCTACTACTAGTAGTCTAGTATCTTGTTTACTACTTTTATTACTATTCAGAGTTTCCATACCGTATAATATATCATAGTGTTCCATTGCCTTGCATGATTTTATTGTTTTATTTAAGGTTCATATTTCTTTCACTGCTCACTGCTCACTGCTCACTGCTCACTGCTCACTGCTCACTGCTCTAAACAAAATGTAAATATTGTAAATGTTTCTCAGTAAGCATTTTTTTGTAAATTTTATGAGAAATAAATATTATAAACCATAAACCATATATACAAAGGAATCAAAATCGTCCCGCCCACTCTATCTCGGTCGACTATATACGAGGCCGCCGTCCGTCAGGAATCCATGGTGTGCTGATTCTCTTCCACCTTAGGCACCTTAGGCTATATCCAGCTAGGTACCACGCGAGTGGAGGGGCAGCAACCCCAATACATTTCCAGGAAGCCTCTCCATCCACCGACTTTCAGCTATCCTCACAAAGTCGTCAGTCCATCGGGAAGAGGGCGTCCCACGCTTTGCCCGAATTATTATAATTAACAGAAAAAGGCCTTTTTGTATAAATATTAGGTTAAACATGGTAAATACGGCCACGTTTGACGTTGTATGCAAATATTATCATGTATTTTACTCAAATCCCGCTTGTATTTTTGCACAATGTTCCCTGAGGACTGTAAAAGCTTTTTCTGAGATACGATGCTCGGTTTATGGCGGCCGTCTTAACTAACAAAAATATACCCCAAAGAAACCAATACACGAGATTTACCGCTTTATTACAGTCATCATTGTCGATCACAGCTACCTTAAGCTGTAGCTAATCTCTGACATATCTCCACATTATTAAATTAAATAAATTTCTGAAGGTACTTACGAAAAACCGCAAGCAACACATGGTTTCGGAGAACAAAAGTTTACAAAAGATCAGCAAAAATAACAATATACAAGTTTTGCTACCAAAAAAAATAGTCAAACGAAAAACATATCAATCACCGATCCTACCTTCTCATTTAAAAAAATCAACCAATTGTTTTTATTACTTACAAAATTGTACTTTACGAAACTTAGTCTATATTTTCAATAGGCAATAATTTCTGTAAGTTGTACGGTACCATCCATTGTAACTGGTTAGCCGATGAGAATGTACTTGTAAAACCACTATTAAAAGGGCAGTAGATTTAGAGCAAGCTCGATAACGGCTCTCATATTACGTAGATCGCGACAAGCGCAAATGCGCATTCATTTCTGTCATTACTTTTTGTACTAGAAAAATCAAACCGTTTGACAGCATTAATTGCCAATTAGGCCAATAATGTCAGGGCTATTACCCAAAAACAAGCAGTAGCAATAGCAGTTGTAGTAAAAGGAGTCGTTGTCTTTCACCGTGTTTAGTTGTGCTAAAAAAAAGCTTTTTTTAGGTCTGTTCCGACAGAGTCGTCTATCGGCAGACCCTTTGTCGGAAAATTTGTTTATGAGGCTGACAACCTTGAAACAACTTCTCACACGAACATTTCAAAATTTTTGAAGATATTCAATTACCGACGGTTGTTGTATGCTATTCTTCGAAAGCCTATCTGCGATTTTTCATAACTACCTTCAGTAATGCTATATCTTCGAAAATGTTAAAATGTGCGAGTAGTTATTTGACGGGGGGACTACCTCTGAATATTTCGAAGGTTTTTTTATACAACTTACTGATGGCAACAGATAAGCAGTTGGTCCACCTAATGTTAAGTGGTAACCGTCACCTAGCATTGCACCTTAAATCACGCTCGATAAGAACATGCCCTACGATGCACTGCCCTGCGTCAATACGGAAAAAAATGCCCCTGGTACATCCAGGTGTACTATGTAGGTGGACCACGGCCAGGGACCGAACTTGAGGCACACAGATGTTAAGCCTCATGTGCCTGTAGGTAATTCCACCGGCAACAGCACTCTTCAAACGTAAACACAGCAACGCTGCTTGGCGGCAGAAAAGGCCTGGATATCGGTAATGTAATCACTCTGTATCGTAAATCTTGCAATTTCCGTGATCATGGACAGTTACTTATCTCTGGTTTCCGCTCAACATTGTTGAAGTTGTAAATTGAAATTCAGACTGATGAGATCCCACGGAAAAGGGGAGATTACGTTTTTAAAAGCCCTTTTAATGACATTCAATCCGTTATGTAATAAAATATTTATTAAACAAATAAAAAAACCCGACTGCCCAAACTCAAAGGATGGGAACAAGATTATGTTTTAAATTTCTTCTTGATAGTGAACTCCAGTTGTTCAGTCTTGTCGAATGATACAATTTAATAATCACATGCAGTCGGAGGCTCGTGTACCTACCTATGTCCTAGCAGTATACTGACGCCTATGTTATACGATTCAAAAGGTCAAAATTGTATAAAATTGCTACGCAAAAATCGGAAATTTAAAAATATTAATGATGTCTAATAATAATTAAAGTAAAAAAACTATTTTTTTAGGTATGAAAAAAAGGTATTTTTAAAATCTAAAAATAAATACATGAATTAATATTAGTTCAAGCTTTACGGTCTGCAAGAAAATGTCGTAACATACCTACTACGACATCGATCGAAAAAATTTACGAAAAGCCTGTCATTTACAAAGTGCTTTTTCATGATAATTTAGGTTCGGTTTGAAGTGTGTGGTTGCCGCTGTAATTTTACAGGCACATGAGGCTTTACATCTGTGTGCCTCAAGTTGATGGACGCAGGGCAGTGCATCGTAGGGCACGTTCTTATCGTGCGTGACTTACGAGACAATGCTTTGTTAAAAGTGATGGTTACCTCTTAACATCGGGTGGGCCACCTGCATGTTCCATCAGCTAGTTGTATAAAAAAAAATCGTTTAAACTACATAGATGATGTGTAACACATTTTAAAATCTGACACAATTTATTAACTAAAACGATTGATTGATTTTAGAGTCTTTTATTTGGTACTTGGTAGCAAGGATCTGAGGGGATTATCTACTGTGTCTTGGTATCAAAGTCGTGAAGCCGTATTTGGTAAGGTAAGTTTATTTTTATTTCGCGAATCATATCTTTCTTTACGTATCTGAGCTGTTGCCAGGAGCGGCGGATCGGTTGAAAGTTCCAAACAGGTTCTACAAGTAGCGTTTGCACGTTTTATTCTAGAACAGTGATTAAAATAGCTTGAAGTTTCCGTTACTTTAAATTAACTGGCTTAAGCCACTGGTAATAGGAACGGGCGATTACTGTAACCTAGTTATACATATAGTAGTATAGAAGCCTAGTACAGCCATTATAGTGTACTGGTGGTATTATTTTGACAGCTTAAGCACATATCTTATGAGAGTGATTTGTTTTATATTATCTTTGGAGTTAAAAAGAAGTAATAAAAAGTAACTTTTTTGTTTCAACGAGGGGTTTTCGTTTCAAGACCAAAAATTGCATTATTAAGTGCCATGCCAATTATCCCAGCGCCACCTATCGGTTTTTTCTACTAAGCTAATACCCTTATTACCTACTTGAGGTCTTAGCACAAAACACTATGCAGTTGCAATAAAAGGAGGTATACAATTTGGTTTGAAAATATGATTTGAACTAAAAATCTAAATTGCTCCCCGTAGGTTTGGGTAAAACCGCCAATATTTTCTTCAAGACAAAATAAATGACGGCCGATTTGACGTAATTGACTGACTTGACTAGAAACTATTTATCATTCAAAATGCGAGATTAACGGCCGGTTTCTGAAAGCTTGATCAAAACTAATCGCATGCCAAGTCACTTGCAATCTCTATCTAATTCGATGGAATAGCTGAAATGGCGAGGCTTGTCATCCGATTAATTTTGATCGAGCTTTCAGAAACCGGCTGTAAGGCCACAAATGAGGGTAGCAGAAATAAATACGAACGGTTGGTTGGTAAGTAAACCTTAACAATAATAACTGTTAATATTCTGAGGGTAAACCCAAAATTGTAATGAGACAATGGAAAGTCCATTTAGTTTTATTTAATACCCGCACGGTCTTTACTCTATGGTCGGTCGTGTCGGATGCATAAAATCCGTCTTTGTAATAAGTTCTATAATTATTTAATCTGCGGTTCTAGTATCTAGAAACTACGTGTGCTGCCAGATAACAGATTACGGAGGATTGGGTAGGTAAGGTATACCTATAGTTTGGGCTGCGGATCTTGTGAAGTTAGCCTTTGGATGCGAGGAACTAGCGATTCACCATGTATCATGTATTATATCATGTCATGTCAAAGTCAAAGTCAAAGTCAAAATGTATTTATTCAATAAAATCACAAGGATCACTTTGAAACGTCTTATGTCTCAAAGTGATCCTTGGGATTGAGCTGAATAAAGACCGTTTATTTATTATTTTCACACCTTTTGTGTGAGCGGCAGGCAATTTACGACTTTATGCTTCTAAAACCATATTTGCGGTCCCATGGCCAACCTCTCGATCCCTGTACAGATCCGCCGAACATACTGTTCTTCGTGTGTACATTTTATTAGATTTTGTTCATTGTTCTTGCATTTGAACACCGCGGATTTGTACAGGGAAAGCGTGTCCAGCAGTGGACTGGATGAAAGAAAGAAAGAAAATGCATTTATTTTGGACAATCACTCATAGGTAACAAATCGGTACAGGTACAAGTCAGTAGAGAATTATTTTATGTGCACAGTACCAGTACTTTCAAATGGTGAAGGAAAACATCGTAAGGAAACTGCATGTCGTAGAACCTCAAAAGTTTTAAAACATATTGTGTCAAGTGCTCAAAAGATGCCTCTTTTCTGTTTCGAAAGAAACTAGTGACACGAGAAGAAGAATAGCAAGACGATGATCAATTAATTCATAGCATTCGATCCAGTGTCATTTTTGATGACAAGTATGGCAACATAGTCGCCCACAACTTTTTGTAATACATAATCTATGATAGGTACTCTTCAGTTCGACTGCTCGACAAGACGCCGGGGATTTCTGATTGATTTACATGTCCGATACAAACTGGTTATGGCATACAAGAGGTCAATGAACTTAAATGTTATAGTAATTATGTATGTCTAAGTTTTTCTGATGTTTAAAAAGCGCCTTGGTCGATTAACAGATTCGTTCCTTTGTCGTGTCGTGACTTTTTTAGACAATGTATGTTGCCTGTCTGGTTAAGACGTGAGATGTGCGTTCATCAACTTGAAGCATACCTCTACATATGTTAAGCCTCATATGCCTGAACTTCACCAATTTCTGTAATTACAAAGTAGTTATCGCTCGCACATCCTACCTTCAGAAAGATATAAAATAAACCACTCAACTTATTTACTTATAGAAATTGCAAGCACACCAAGTCAATGTGTGTGTTCAATGTTTTGCACACACATTGAACACAGTTTAGCAAAAATAATATTGTCATCCAAAAAAGTTTAATTACTAAAAAGTTAGCTACGAAAACTAGTAAAGCACAAATTGGTTGATTGGGATTTTCATAAAAATGTTCAGTAATTTTATATCTTTAAAATGTTGAATGCGAGCGAGAAGTAAACGTAAGCGGTAGTCTTCGCCTTAAGACGCGAGATGTGCGGTTAGAATCTTGTATGCCTACAAAGCCAAAGAATCATTGCCTCATTCCTGCCTCAGATCGAACCAATTATTTACCTCTATATCCTTTTTTACACTTTCTTCTTTCTTCTCTCCATTAATGGCTCCTGTCCGTCATTCAACAGACAATCAAGTCAAGTGATTTGTATTGAATACTTTTTCGTCAAGTCAGTCCATAGTCAAGTCGGCCGTCATTTGTTTCGAAGAAAATGGTGGCGGTTTTCCTCAAAACATTCGATACATTTTTGGTCAAATCAGGATATCACCTAATACACTTTCATTCCAAATGCTTACACTAAGCTAAGACCTCAAGTAATGTTGGTTAAAATGACACCGAAATTACACAACACAACTCAAAATAACACTAGAAAAGCAATTAAATTGAAAAAGCTTTATTGCTTCCCAAAATGTCAGAAAACGAATTCCCTATTGTTACTCGTTTGTTACGCTTAGGGCCGGTTTCACCATGCTCTGTTAGTTACTAATCAAGGATTAAATGACCGTTAAATCTAACCTTAGCTGTCAAACGCGTACATTTTGACATATTTAACAGCGCTTTAATCCTTTGTTAATCTAACAGAGCACGGTGAAACTGAAACTGACTGAAATATCGCATAACGTCAACTTCAACGTCGAAATTACATCAATCGATTTCTAAAAAGGCCGTAATGCATATAAATACTGACGACGTAACCGAAAACCAATTTAAAGAACAAGACATGTGTAGTATTTGTGTACCTGTACCTATCTACACAGTAAGTAATAAGAATATTGACTATTACAAAACAAATAGGTAGTCAGTTCAGAAAACACATCTAACGTAGATTAGTGTAGTTTTCCTTATGACGTTTGTACTATAAATAAATATGATTTATACACAAACTTATGACTAGTATGACTCAAAATAAATTCCTACTAGATTTTATTTAAATTAAAATTACAACTTAGGAACTATTTAGTTTTTCAAAGGCTTTTAATAATATTAAAAAAAAACTGAAACAGCTTCACGACTTTGATCCCCAGGCACGGTGGATATCCTCTCAGATCTCTTAGTACCAAGAACTAACTCCAGATTATTTGAGGACGTCTAAGGGGGTAGCCAGAGGTACGTCCAAACATTATGTTTGGCACATACTCACATTTTGCAGTAGTTGGTATTCCATACGTGACAGGTTGCAAGCCCATCGCCGCTGTTAGAATACTAACTGGTTTCCTCACGATGTTTTCCTTCGCCGTTTAAGAGCACTGGCATTGCGCACATAAATTTATCGATTGAAAAATCCATTGGTGCACGTCCGGATTCGAACCTACGACCTTACGTTCGGAAAGCGGGGTCACTCAACTTGACCACCGGTGCTCTCAGTGTTAATAATATAGGGATATAGAAATACCTACATAGTACAATTTCTACTTCATCCTTGAGACCAAACAAACAGGGTAGATGCTGAGTCAATACACAAACAACTCGTTACGAAAACGGCAAATACAAAAGGAATTCGTACAGCAAACTAAAGCTTTCCACACTGCAGGTAAATAAAAAAAATGAAATGGAATTGTGGCGGTGTTTGTGATAAGGAACCCTAAAAATAGAAGAACTACTTTTATTCTATAACTTTGCAGGAATGTCCAGAAATTAGGTACCTATTTATAACTTTTACATTCGATTGGCACCACATTATGGGCATGTCATGAGTAGGTCTTCCCTACTCATGACATGCCCATAATGTGGTAAATCATATTACGAGAAGAGTGATAGGTATGGAGTGGATGGCTTAAGAAGGAGAGGCAGGCCAAAGAAAATATGGATGGATTGTGTGAAAGATGACATGAGTAAGAAAGGAGTGAACAGCGAGATGACGAATGAAAGAGGTGAGTGGAAAAAGAAAACCTGTTGTGCCGACCCCACGCAGCGTGGGATAAGGGCAGGAAGATGATGATTCGATTGGCACCACACTGGAGCTTTAATATCATAATTATATTGAATTGTAACAAGCATCATACAAAAGAACGGTAGGAACCAAGCCGCAAGTTTGTTGCCTGTTCTTTTAGGCTTGGTCGTGTGGAACTGGCACCTAAGATTCACTTAGTTTTGAGACGTTTCAAAGTGATCCTTGTGATTCAACTGAATAAATACCTTTTGACTTTGCTGGTGAGAGGTGAGAGAGGTGTATTGAAAATATCACCTGATGGGAAGTGATTTGTATTGAGTCAAAGAACGGTCTATTCATTAAAAAAAAAAGAAAAAAGTGGCTCCTACGGACATGGCAAAACTATAGGGTTCCTTGTCGGGCTTCGGAACGGAATCCTAAAAGAAATAAAAGTATCGTAAAAGATTATTCGGAGGCTGTGGTGCGTGCATTCCAAGATTTATCTGCACGGTCGGGGTAAAAAATGTATTAAATATGCATCCAAAAAACTTTTTTATTTGTGGTGGAATGATTTTAAGAATACCAACTTTAAAGGGTTGAAATGTGTGCTTTAATTTTGTTGTAGAACAGAGGGCTTATTACGAGTTTAGTGCCGATCGTCGATCGTTACGATATACCGAATTTTCTATGAAAATAAATCAACGGCATCTAATAGCGTATTCTTTGAGAAGCTGATTTATTTTCATAGAAAATTTGGTGTATCGTAACGATCGACGATCGGCACTAAACTCGTAATAAGCCCTCTGCATACGATATCGAGGTGACTTAGATACATCCTTTTGGACTCATAAAATTATATATAATTTTTATCTTTATTGATTGAGTGAGTGAAGCGAACGAAAATTTTACTGTCAACTTGGGCGATTTGGCATTTAATTTATGTACCTCTGTATGTTTGTCGGGTCATAACTTTCGAACCATTGATCCGATCTGTATGTAATTTTTTAGGCTGTAGTTAAGAAATAAACTGGTATGAGTTAAATCGGATAACGTGTTATAAGGGTTAAGATATGCAGATTTATAAGATGGAAAAAATTAAAAAAGTTACACAAATAGCAAGATACGTGTTGTATTATATCCGAGTACTTTCTGTAAAGGAATTTACATCGATTTTAAATACCTACCGGTTATGAGGTGAGGTTGCGGATACGCCGTGCCCTCGATTCACATTGCCAATCTGAGCAGGTAAGATGATGGCCGCATTATACCGCTGTTATCCCCACTTTTCTAAGGAGCTGATCGACGTCATTGAAATTTATGAACTATAGCGCTAGCATAAAAAATAGCACATGGTAGAAAACCTTTATGTTGTTAAAGATGCTTGATTCATAGTTAATTTATTTAAGGTTTCAAAAAGTTTTTACTAGGTTTAAAGTAAAACGTCAATGCATTGTGACCTGGCAGACTCACAGCAAGAATGACCTGATTTTCCCGGTCGAAACACCATGAATCTTGGTGTCGGATAAGGAATGTGCTATGTCTTTATTTCAACCATACGACGTCAGAACGCCATTGCAAAAAAACACGGCACCATAAACGAGATCATTATTATTTTCGTCTGCTAACTACATTAGGGAATGCGGACCTCGGCTATTTTCAAATAAACTTCTAAGTACTTTTATTTTAAACCATCGAGAATTTAACCCCAGATGCATAGAATATATTCCCGGCCACAAGTCTGCGGTGAATGGCAAGTATGTAAGTCATTTCATAGCCACAGAGAGAAATAGTAAACGCAAACGTAAAATTCCGCCAACCTTGAGCGAAGGTGCCAACCAGCGTGAACACGTCGGTGGAAATGATATTACTGCTGTTTAGAAAACCGGTTATTTCAGTACCGTGGGACCGCCTGAAGAAGCAGGACGTTATTTAGTCAAAAAATGGTGCATGAAATCTCGTTCGAATCGTGCCTCGCAAAAATTGATCTCGTTCAAACCGGTCCTCGCGTTCGAAGAAAGCCGCCATTGTACGTCCGCCATTACGAAAATTCGGCCATGTTTGTTTCGCATCGCAAAAACGCGGCAAAAGTGATCAGTGACGGCTTGGAGACTAGAAACCGTATTCTAAATTCAGATTGGGTGATTCGGATATGTTCGTTAGAGGCGATATCGTGGTCGTGAATATAAGGTGCGATCTCATGTAAGAAGCGACGCGACGGCGATGGTCCGCGGCGCGGCGTGGTGGAGCCTTTTGGTTATGAGATGTCTATGATACGGACTGTCTTTAGAAAACAACAAAGCATTCTTGCAAGAATTTAACATTATTATTATTAATTATAATAAGATTATGTTTTAAAATAATTAACTCTTATCTTGTAGACTACGAATAATTAGTTACATAGACGCGCTCGAATCGTAAAAAAGTTGTTATGGCTGAAATATATGAAAATATCACATCATAATTTTAGTTTTTAGTGTTTTTGTTCGGTGTGATCATAAGAGCACCTACTAATGAAAGGCTCTGGAAGCCTTTCAGTATCGTGTGAGGCTGTATGAGTAAAGTCAACCGGCGTCTTTCAATCCTCCCTAATAATTATCTCATTTTAAATTCGGCTCGTTTCGGCTTAACCGCCGCCGCCTCTGGCCGGTGGTGGCGCGGTCATCGTCGCGGGTGACGTCAGCGAGGCTGCGCGGCGACCAATGGCTAGGCGGCGCAGAGTGAGTGGGGTGTGGGGTGCGGGGCGGGAGTGGATGCGCGGGCCAGTCGCGTCCCGCCGAGCAGTGCGCGCCGCACGCGCTGCGCCGAGGCCGCACAGCCGACCCCGGCGCAGGCGCTCGCGCCGACGTCCTCCGACTCTCGATCCCCTCGGAGTAGCCGGCCGCGCCCGCCGACTTGGAGCAATCGTGCGGTTTCCGTGCACTTGCTTCTGCAGACCCGGATGCGCCCTCGAGACTGGTGAGTTATATTTCATTATTTTTAAAGTTGCTCAGGCTGCATTTGTAAAGACCGGCTGTATTCGTCGGCATATGTTTTTATGCAAGATGGTTGCGTTTGAGAGGGTAGTTTGGATAAATGCGCAATCACATTTCATACTTCTGAGTTTTATGCGTTTATCAGCATTACAAATTTTAATTGTACAACCAAAATTTAAAGTGTTTCTAGGTGTTCATTTTTTTCTGATTCTGTCAAAAATATGTACTTCAGTGATTGTACGATTATTAATTCTTCTCTTCTCAACTATCCAATATTCCTTAGTAAAGTAAAAGATAATTAAATAAAAAAAAGTATAAGGCATTCTAAAAGCTGACCTCGGACTCAAAATGGTCTGAGGGGCTGATATTCAAGTTACGGTGCGGTTTTAATGCCACCTTAGGAACGCCTTCACAAATTAATAAGAACCAGACATGTGGTACTTTGTGGTAGCATCCGGGTTCGATGTCTCGCCCACGCCAGCCTTGACCGCGGCATCACGCGACCACTAAATGTAGGCTTTCGAGGTATCTCTTATGACTAACTGGCAACGTTTTAAAATTTATTCAATTAGAAAACGAATTAATGGTTCGTATCCGTTTGTTAGAATAAAGTAACTTGACTACCCTCAAAATGCTAATTTCAGTTCTAGCATATTTTTTGTAACTGAGTGCATTTTGATTTTTGAATTGTTAAACTACAGTGATTCTTCTGTTTCGTAGCAAAGCTACAAATCTGCTACGAAATCGTAAATGCTCGTGTCTATTATAAAATTTCCACCATCCTAGCTAATAGGTGTATTGACTATAATTTATTCCAAATGGGCTTATATGAATAGAAATGGGTAGGTAAAGTTAGTTATGGGCGGGGTAAGTGGATTCGAGCGCGTTGATGTCTTATGTATGGCGTGATTTGTACCCTTTGCGAATTTATTAAATTTATTAAATTATAAATTTACCCCAAAATATTAAACAAATGGTTTAATGAGAAAAATATAGGTTTAGGTATAATGAAAAAGGGTGTCCATAAATTTGAAACTCAAACGAATTCCGAAAAACTATACCTACCTACTTATAAATTTGGACTGATTTTGGATTTAGGCGAATGTTTATAAAAATTATAATTTAAATTAATGCTAATACTAATGTTAGGATACGGTTTCTAACCGGCTATAAATATATTTTAAGTCAAAAACATGTTTTCGAGTTTGTGCTACATAATATTGTGCAGAAACCTAGTTCTGAATTGAGATAAGCTATTGCCTAGTTAGAATGTCGGTTTCTCCAAAGGCAATCTCGGCACCGTCACACTCTTAATGCAAAACTGATGAGTTTCACACAATATCCAGCATGTCGACATAGCGCGCCTAGCTCATAAACATATTGCATTAAAGCAAATTGCAAACGACGTTGCCTAGGCCACAAGACAGCGAGCCAGTCCAATTCTACTAGTTACCTGGGTATTTGACGGGTTTTTTACCTACAATAATAAAAAACATTGAAATTTTAAGAACTTATGATAAAAATATAGTACTAACCATATTTTTTGAAAGATTAAACAAAAAACGGAGTCAATCCGCAAGTTGAACCTAGAACCTAGAAGAACAGCCAATAGGCTGTTCTTCTAGGTTTGGTCTCAAGGAGGTCAAATGTCTTAAAGTGAGCGTGTGATTTTATAGGACTATTTTGGATTTTATTCTGTCATAAATCGAAAACACCACGCTTCAAGCCCGTATCTTTCGAGACAACATTCAAAATTAAATGTCAAATCAAATATTGCACTCATAGAAGGTGTTACATTCAACTTGATGCTACAACTTCTATGAGTATGAAGATAATTTAAGTCATATTTCTAAAGTATTATAGCAAATCTCTGAACATTGGCCCTACTCACTGTCTTGTCTGTCGGGGCTTAGTAGACTACCTTCGGTAATCATGTCATGTCGCAAGTTTCCATGTATGACCAGTAATGGGCCAAATCTGGGACAGATCTGTTACTAATTGTTGTAATTGCGGAGCTGGATCCAGTTATCGATTGGCCAATATTGTAAGGTAGGGTATACTTTGTAAGGTGGTCTTTACGATAGGTTTAGCGATTATTTTATCAGATTCAGTTCTTGATCCGATTGTATCGACAATAATCGGTATTTGTATCACTGAAATCACAGACTAAAGTTATAATTCTGTCTAAATGTACCAAACTTTGGCTAAATCATGCGATTCAGTTCTCGATTCCGATTGTTGTATCGATAATAAGTAATCGTTATTCGTTTCATTGAAATCACAGACTAGAGTTGGCTATATTGTGATGTTTCAAAGTGTAAATTAAGTGTTCCTAGAAGCTATTTGGATGTCTACGGTAACATTTCCGATTTTATCTCGATAGTTTAGTACAACATTCGAATGAAAAAAAAACTCGTCTAAGCCTTGTGATTGTGAGTCGTTCTGGTAGCCGCACACTTTAGTTTCTTCAATGCAACATTGTTCTGATTTAATTCCATTTGTAACTCTGTGTAATTATCGTTATCGACTGTGGATCGCTGTTAGAGCGCTCTTAACGGCAAATTCATATAATTAATGATTTAAATGAGCTTTATGTAAAAAACCGACGTCTGAGCGAAATGTAAGGCAGTTTCTGACATTTCAATTTTTGTAGCAGCAATGCAGCAAGTTTATATCATAGGCAAAGTCCGTGGCTTCACTTACCCCCATAAAAAATCGAAACGTTGTTCCCGGTCACGAACTATGTATTTTCTATTTTTCATCCAAATCTGCTGTCTAAAGTTGGTCCAAATCCAGAGAGACAAACATACACTGTAGTACATGCATTTTTAATATAATTATGATTCGCCTGGTTTCGATTCGAGCATAGCAACCGCAGTATGTTACTCTGTGTCGTTAAAGCAAGTCCGCTACCACCCGCTTAATACATAAATGTGTCTTACCATTTCATCGTATGTGCTATTGTTTGTGGGTAATAATATTCGTCTACGGACGGTCGTCGCTCCGCGTTAGAATACCTATTTACATAGCCAGCGACCGTGAATGTGTGTGTATCATTCACAACTCCACCGTGTGAATTTAAGAACGTAAGAGGCCAAGTACGCCTGGAAAAATCTAAGTATTTTGTAAGGTGTCCATGGGTTTTAAGACAAATTTATTAAAAAGAACCAACCAAAAGTTTATTATTCTTGATCCTTTATCCTTTGAATGCTTATATTAATGGTAAGTAAAAAAAAAAATTTAGTACACTTGTCAGAGAATGAAACTTTGGTACTCATATCTTGAGGTGACTCAAAAAATTACCATGTGCTTGTGATACAAAGGTTAATATATCTAGTCACTGTTTTCTAAAATATAATAGGTATCTACAAGTTTCTTGTACCGCGTAGGTGTGCCGACTGATGATTCATTTCCATGATTTCGCAATTCCATTCCATCTAAATGATTTCTGTCGTCGTTAACCGCGTTTTGCAAAGTCCGTAATGTGTTCAGCGTTCGGCTCTTTTCTAATACCTGCGGCTTTGTTTTCAGTTCATTCGCGGGAACGTTACCTTCTCATTGTTCTCTACTAACAGTATTTTCATCTGTGTCCGTCAAGAATTAGTCTGTACATTCTCAATTTACATAGTCAGTGACCGTAAATTCTCGTGTGAACACCTCGAGGGGCGGCGGAGCGTTCAGTGCTTCTCTCGATCATTTAGTTTTATGTCGAACGCCCAAATTAAATTAGAAACGGTATGGTGGTGCGCAGTCTTCTCTTTGTCGGTTTTCCCAAGTTTTGATGTTCATCCGAGTGAATATTTGCGTTTTTGCGTCAACTAATTTGAGTTTGTGGTTCGATTGTGATATTTTATTTTGTGCCAATATTGTATCTACAAAAAGTGGTCTGTGAACACTAATAAAGTTTAAAATGATTTGAATAAATTATGATAAAACCTGTCTGGGCAAGCAAGATTGTCTTTGAACTGTCCTGATTATACGTGAAGCGTGGTGACTGTTGTAGACATAATAGGGCACATTAGAAGTGCCGTCACGAGCTCGCCGGCTCTGAACCTCCACATATCTGTGGTTCAATCGCACTTGTTGCACGTTTTTAGTAGGTATGTGCATTCGGCATGGTAATTACTTTTATAACCGCTAAAGTTTTATGTGATAACTTGAAAACTGTTAGAAAAAGTTATGTCTTCCGATATTCATCTTTAGGTGTATGTTATGATCATAGATATTATATTTTATTAAACCTGACGTTGAATTCATTTCTTATGAATTTAATATATTAGTTTTGTTTCGTCCGTGTCTTGGCAGGCATGTGCAATGTAAGTTATTTTATTGGCTTGATATTCTATTTTCAGTTTGTTTTTTAAAATCTAATGTATTTGTATGGAAACTTATTCTTCGTTAACTAGCAGCTTAGAATGTACCGGTTAAAATCTGATACATTCTAATGGATTCCAGGCGATCATATCTCATATGAGATATACTACCGAATAAATAAAGAACGGTATTATTTACTACCATTTTATTTTATTTTCCCGACGCTTCGACATGGGGACTTACTTTGCTGAAAGCTTTGGAAACTGTAATGGAATATATTTCACATAGTTATGAGAAAGAAAATAAACAAAGCTAGTTAGCATCAACAATTTATTTCTATACCTCAATAAATATTTGTCTCAACGACGAGAGCCTTAACGATTATCTTCTAAAGTAAAAAAATCCCTAATTGTTCTTGAAAATTTATTTTCCATTCTATGAGCCTGGTCATTTGAAGACGTGCTCAAGAACTGAGAACATAATGATATAGCATTTTCGAAACCAATAACACTCGAGGTGGCTATAAAAATTTACTGTCTTCCGAGAATAACCCACAACTACCTGGGCTTAAGCCGCTTTGTTCCACCTACTTATAAAATGTAGCCTGGTATTGTGGTTTTGTTAAATTCTCATTTCTGATGATCCTTACAAAAATTACAATGTGGTTATAAATGTGCGAAGCAAAAGACTATCTTTCTCGAACTGGGGAGCAAGGTTTATGTTCTAGTGGGTATTGTTAGTTCGTGGTAGGCTCGATAAAAACGGAGCAACAGGTTTTACTGATCATTAATAATTACTCTTGTGCTTAGCCGGGACTCTCGAGTCTTTGTTGCGAGGGTCCTATTTATTATGGACTTGTAATACCTTAGAAAATTAAAATCATTTTAGCTACCTATAATAAAGGGTGTCCATCTTTTTAAGCTCGGGTTGTTGAAATTCTTAAGTACTCTTTGTTTAAATGGTCATTTCCATGGTCAATTTCTACGTTTACCTAGTGTAATGATACGTGAACGCCAAGTAGGGTTAAATTGGACCAGAAGTAGGCAGATGATTGTTAGAGCATGAGAACCAACAGCCATTAGGCAAATGATTTTGTTAGACAAAAGCTGACTCAAAGATGTGATCATGCAAATTAGTACTATTTAGGATACATAGGGTCAGAAACTAACAGGTACTTGTCAGAAACGATGGCTATACACGTACTTAGAATGTTGATAAACCTGTGCGCTATTAACGATGTAAATATAATCAATAATTATAAAATTACAACAGAGAATGATCGTATCGAAGAACCTACTAATGGCGTTTTCTATAGTTTTAAAAACACAGGCAAGCAAGTCCCATAAAACAACAAAAAACATATACTTGAATGGAAAATTCCTTCTTTTTTGAAGTCGGTTAATTAATTTAAGACAAACAAACATAAGAAAGGGTTTGTATTTTGGAAGGTTCGATATTTCATTAGGTACTCCGATTAATCACCTACACCAAAGCTGTCTCCAAAGATCACGTTACAAAGTAACCAGTACCCGACCCCATCGGTTCCGACCAATTAATACCAGCTCCGAACCGGATTGCAGGTATCTTTATCTTTTCTTTTCGACGAGCAGGTAAGTGATGCGTACTCCGCCGACCCTCCACCTGTTCCACACTTGGCCCCTCAAAGTTATTTGTGTTTCCCCTCGGTGGTCGGTAAGGCAGGTCCGCGCGGGGGCAGGGTAGCTCATTGTCCGCCGGTCCTCAGTCTTGTGCAGCCACCTGTGAGGCTACACGGCTCTTTCTGTGCCCCAACTATTGATAAAGTGCTTTATTGTGTACGGAGCATCTGTCCAAGAGGTAAATACGAAATCCACATTTTGCTTTTCGTCAGCCGTGTGAATGTGTGCGATTTGTCTTTGTTCGTGCGGTTTCGCACACTGTATGCTTGTGTGATGTTTGCAGTTCATTTTCGGTTGTTTATTGTTCAGAGTTCGTTAGTCTCTGCTAATACGTGACGGTTTTTAAGTTTCAATGCCACGAGTATTCATAAATGAGTCTTGTGTTGTCTCGTTTATAAATGGTATTATCTTGGTATTTAATTTGTCTCATCCATCAGTGTCCATTCATGCGGAGTTATAAATGAGCCCTGAGGACCGCCGTTCACTTGTCTCCACGCCATACAAGTAACGCGGTACGTGTGACACCTGTACTTCGCCATATGTAGCCAAGATTCGGTGTAATTTATAATTCTGTACAGTGCTAAATAAATAGTGAACTATGTAACCGTGAGAAGGAATGGATATCAATGCTTCCAAATGTTATTAGTTCGATTTGAATTGAAATATTTCGTTTTTATAGATTGTCTCTTAGTATGAATGAATAATGGCGTATATTTTCTTCAACTTTAAATATTATGTTATTGTCATTAATAGTAACTTTAATTTATTCCACGTTCAAGTAGAAATAAACTATTGTATATAAAGCTATTTGCTCTTAGGCATCAATCTGCCTAAAAAGCAAAAACTACGTACATGGTGGATCTTAAAATTATACCGTAAAAATAGTAACATGGCTCTGTCAAAAATGACACGACATTTGATTTGGCGTGTTCTTTTAAATACAAACCCATGGTCACCAAACAACGTAGTACTAGAAGTGTTTCATTACACAGATAATTAAACAGTTTATACATCCGTAGCGAATCGCCACAGTTCAAAGATCACAATTAATTAGATGATTAATGCGGTTTTGCTGTAGTAATTGTCGACGTAAATGAATAAATCCATTATTATACAGATATGAATGTGGAAACTCGTCGCGGGTGCAACAAATTTAATAAAATAACTTCATATCTACATTGTAGTGTACATACAAGGTTTGATAGCAGTTCAATATTGATTGATTTTTCTTTATTATTATACTTGTTTATTGAACAAGCAGATTTTTTGCTTTATTTGTGAATTGTGAAACAAATACTTCGTTATTTCTGTAATATTGTGTACAACCATGAGTTTATACATCTCTCTAGAAATACTTCAAAGTATAAATTTAAAAATAAAAAATAAACCTATGTAAAACACAGCGGAATTGAGCCGTTGTACTAACAACGGCTGGCTTTATCGCAAAAATTGATCTCTTTCAGACCACCTTTTCGTTCACATGTTTAGTTATACAAACGTACTCATCGCAAAAAGTGATCCAGACAACCTGTTAGTTCACAAGTTTATATAGTTAGAAAAACTCAGCTTAGTTTGTTTTTCAAGTCGCTGTCACTATGACCACGCCCTTTCGCCTAATCAATGCGAACCGTCATATTCTATTACGAATTCACCTGACTCCGCTTACGACGAATTTGAACAACAGGAATACAAATTCGGATTGTGTTTGATAAACCAAACGTATCCGTGATTGTGGTTCAGAGCGCTGTTGAATTACAATTTGTGTATGTTTGAGGAATTTAGCCAATCGAGTAGGTAGTGGTAAAAAAACCTATAGTGGAACAATATCTAATTTCGTTTAAAGTAATAAAATAAATAAATAAATAGTGGTGGACACTCAACACTATCTAGCCCCAAACTAAGCAAATCTTGTAAAATGGGAACCAGATAACTGATATGTTACTTATAAACTATTTATTTAATATAAATTCATTTGGTAACAGAAAGAGAACAAACATCTACGTTCATGACACAAATATTTGTCCTCGATGTGAATTGAACCCATGACCTACAGCGCAGAAGGCAGAGCTACTACCAACTGATCTATGAGAGCTGTCAAAGTGTTCTGAAGTTTATCCAAGAAGATAAACTTTATATATCTGTATTTGCACTAATCGTCATTACTGTTTACACATCAACAGTCTGACGTCATCAATGAGCAAAAAAAAGTTTTTAAGTGTTTGGACTTGAACGTGGCACAGAATAAATAGTGAACTGGGTAAAGACCCAGTTCACTATTTATTCTGTGCCACTAAGTACTAATAGTGTAGCAAAATAAAGTAATTGAAAAAAATACTTACATATGGGTATAATTTCTAAGTTAGTTTAGATAGGATTGCCAAAATGCAAAACTTCATGACCCAGAGTTGATTGGCCCTTTCCTATGGGGGATCCTAATGGAAGCAACTATAATACTAGCTATATAGCAACTATAATATAATATACCTAGCCAATCCTATTCTCACACATTTAAAATCTACAACCACAGAAGAGAAGAAGGCTGCAACTTCGAAAAGGTAAATCCAGAACAAAAATGCAAATTTTAAATCTTAAATATGTTAGAGCCTTATTTACTTAGAATTTAAATTATTTAATTTTCAATACTCATGCTTAATTGTTATAATTTATCTCTTCTCGCTTGCCATTTTAGTAAACGACCAAACAGCCATACGCCTACAAAGATAAACGTGTATCATGGAACCCCATTAATCAATACGATAGGCACAGGAATAAAAAATGTTATTCATACTTTGCCATTGTACTCCTCAAAGCATTTTTTTCAGTACAAGGCTGCGTCTAACACAATTTGCTACGAAAACGTGATATAACATGAAAGCTTGTTACGACTTGAGGAAAAACCTTCAGGATGACACTGGGGAGAAAACTTTCCTACACTTTGATCTACTTCGTCAATAGTTTATTGAATTCAGGTTTTTGCATCGAAACAATCTGATATGAACAAATTAATTATTAATATTTTATCACGAGTAAAGAAATCGCGGCAAAACTACTTTAAAAAAAAAAATAAGCTTCGATACTAAAAAATAAAAAAATATGGCAGTTAAGGTTAAAAAAAATATAAGTAAATAAATTGCCAAATTCCGAAGCAAAACTTTAAAAGCTATCTTAAAAATGTAGGCTGGTATTTGAAACATCAAAGGGCTTAAAGCTTAGGAAAGGCTTTTAAGTGAAATTGTTCGTGTATAAGGGCTTTGTACCCACGTGTTATGGCGCGAAAATTGAGTTACAGCTTACACAGATTATACCTACCGTCTTCGCAACAGCCACCGATCCCTTTGTACTTATTTACAAAGAAAATTGCTGGCGCAATCTTACATAACTACAATAAAATAGGTACCTCTCTCTATTTCTTATTAACATAAATAACAAGGATGGCTATAATTTTTGTGCTGAAAAATTCATTAGATAAGGAAAGTCGTAAAGTGATGACTGTGAGTGAGTTTTAACATTTCCTGTTCTAGACATCTAAATGTTAATGTGTATACAGCTTTAAAACGAGTTCTAAGTTGCCTGGAAACAGTATTTTATCGAATGTGTCAATAGCTGATAACATAATTTACTGGTGTCTGCTATAAATTCATGTTGTTTTTCGATTTGTAAAAGCTTTTGGCAGACTTGGCCGCCAACACACCGCCGTATTTCGTAAGCACCTTTTTTTAAGTTTTTATTATCATCTGTATGTATATACGTTTTGCAATACTTTATGTGGACCTAGTATAAGCTGTTTGAATATGTAAAAGACAATTTGACAACTGACAATTTTTACATTTAAAACTCAAAATACAAAAGTACCTGTCCAAAATTCGTGGCCTTTTTATGCACTTTCATATTAATAGTACTAATAGCTACATCCTTTTTGCTCCAAGATACTGGCACAATTTCAAAGCAAACAAATCTACCAAATATAGACTCTGCGACAAATTCGTTAGTCGATTCAAAAGCCTTAGAATAGATTTTCTGCGACGGGTAGTTTATTAATCTAATGCCGGATTCGGAAGACTTACAAAACGACTTTGCAGATCTCTACAACTGCAATTTGAACCGTATCTGACCGACATACGTTTCAAATTGGCACAGTCATGATGTTTTCGCACGACGTGTTGATGTGAATGAGGGCTTACGGCCCCAGATGGCAGAACTGGTCTGATCAGTTTGAATAAGCCATTAGAGGAGTTTCCACAGCAATTACTGATGCCGCAAATGGGCACAGCCCAGTCTCTCGGATAAAACTATGTTCGAAGCCCCTAATTCTCTTCTCTAGCCTCTGAATTATTGGCTTGAATAAAAAAAAAACTAAAATTTATATAGTTATGACGTAAATAACAGATTATGTTTGACGAAACTTGTTTCTGACTGATCGAAGGTCATTTTATTGTGCTCGTGGAGTTATTTTCTTACAAATTACATTTGTATAATTAAGTTTATATTTTGGAAATTTCTGTCTTTCTACAACCTCCACCTACACGTACCCTATTTCTATTCTAAGGTACCTAAAACATCAATTTTGGTTAAGTTTCTTGGTAAATTTTAGAAGTAGACACTTTTCGCATTTTTCCTTGTTATAACGTATAGGTACTTAGGTGATTCGAACATGTTTTAAAACAACATGATAATGCTTTTAGTTTATTTTCTCAGTGTCTGACCTTATCGTTACTAAAATGTGTACCTTTTTGGCAATATTTGAAGTAAGGAACACAAGAAGTATACCTCGAAATATATTTTCCTAATAGTTTAGTTACATTAGCTCCATATCTACCTTTATGATTCTTTTTGGCAATGGGAAAAAAGGGCTGATACTTGATACTATTTAAGATCCAATATTCTTGTCTTTCTGGGTAGGCAACGCAATGATGAAGTCTCTGGTATTATTAATGTCTATGAGCGACGGTGATCCCTTACCCTCGAGTGGACCGTAAGCCCGTTTGTCTGTCGTGTTGTTCTGCCTTCTACGTTGTAGGTTATGTGTTCGATTATAAACCCAGAACAAAAATTTGTTTCATGAACATTAAACATAGATATTTGTTCTTAGTAGTACAAATTTTGCTTAGATTAGAACTGGTGGCCCACCAATATTAATTATGAATGTTCACTCTTGAGACGCATTTGTGTTTGGCGCAAACTATAGTGATCTAAGCACGATCGACCTCCGACACGTCGCGTCGTGACTAGTCCAAATCTAGATAAAGCCTAAACCTGGCCTTAGTTCTGGTTTTTCTGCGGACTGGCCCCAAGGCTAAACTTGTAAAAGTAGTCGCCTATTTCTGAGTAATAAACTTGATACCGTATTAAATGTCTGCAAGTTACCTGTAAGTTAGGACCTAATATTATTTACTTATACAAAGTGTTAGAAACTTCAAAATAACTAAAATGTATGAAACAGCTGTTTTTTTTCGCGTCACAGTATTGGTTCCTTAGAAAAAGTTATTCATATTGATGGGTACTTAAGCCCCCTGAAGTTTCTAAACACAAGTATTGGAACACCTTGTATAATTGGCCTTCCAAATAAAATATGTGCTCTGAATCTACACTAATATTATAAAGAGGTAAACTTTGTATTTTTGTATTTTTGTATTTTTGTATTTTTGTATTTTTGTATGTAACGAATAGGCTCAAAAACTACTGGTCCGATTTCAAAAATTCTTTCACCATTAGAATGCTACATTATCCCTGAGTAACATAGGCTATATTATATTTTCAAAAAAATCAGGGATCCTTACTAAAACTTCAATAATGTAACCCAAGGTGGAAAACAAAAAACCTTACATCGCGTGCGCTGCGAAAACTATTGAAGATAGAACAAAATAATGTACTACGATTTTGTAGAACACGTTATTATCTACAAAAAATGTCGCGACAGCATATGTCTAACTATTATAGTTATGTCACAATAAGTGTTCTTTTATTATAAAAAATTTATTGAAATGCCTCCGCTAGAAAAGGGTCTTTATTTGGATTGTTCCCATCTGTCACCTATTTCTGTCACCTATAGGTGACGGATGGGAACAAAAAGTTCGATCCGTCACCTTTTCACCAGCTGGGTGACGGATCGAACTTTTTCAAATATTAAAAGTTCGATCTGTCACCCCTTTGCCAAATGGGGGACGGATCGAACTTTTTTAATCTTAAAAAGTTCGATCTGTCACCCTCCGTCACTTACAGAGAGACGGACATAACTATTGATTTCTATCTGTTCACACATTGATTCGATTTGAAAGAAAGTTTGAGATAAGGTCATCAAAATTATAACTCACAATAATATTTACCGCTGGTTTCTGAAAGCTCGATCAAAACTAATCGCATGTCAAGTCACTCGCTATTTCAGCTATTACATCGAATTAGATAGAGATAGCAAGTGACTTGACATGCGATTAGTTTTGATCGGGCTTTCAGAAACCGGTGGTCAGTCTTCTGATTTGACCTCATACAATCTGCTGTTTACCACCTTTGGTGTATATCAGATTCTCGAATAATGCAACATTCTGACCCGTTTTATTGATGATTATTTTAACGCACTAAGAACAATTGAACAGTGTGCATCCAAACCAACACGATGGTAGCTGAGTGTAGTTTTTACGAACTATAAATCTGCATTTATAGTTCGTAAAAACAATACAATAAGGTCGAAAATACAATGTTCTTGTTATACAAAGAAGCCGACTAGCCGTGGTTCGCTAAACATTTTAGTTAGACATAAACCAATTCTACAATACGCTAATATAATTAACTAAGTATAGATTATAGATTTATAGTGATCCGCGAAGCTTTGTTACATAAAATATTAAGTTGTTATACTCTTTTTTAGCCTTATAATAAAATAACACTAAATATGAAAATAATTAATGAAGTCCCTTATAAAAAATTTATAGTGTGAGTGATGATCTCACAAATGCTACGTTTTTTTTATTACCTTTGCTTTCTTTCACTTCCAGTGCCTTTTTTTTCTACTCGGTATATTCAAATAATACAACTGTTAAAGTCCGCGGAAGCGAATGTACCAGTGTTTCAAGGCTAAGAACAAGATTTTTTTTATTTGTTTCCTAAAACATTCGCTTAGATAAAAAAAGCATTATCAGAAAAACTCCACATTCCATGCGCCCGATTTTGCCAAAAATGATTTGGATAAAAAATTACATGAAGTCAAACAAAATGTTATTGCATATGAAGCATGTAAAGCATCCCAGGAATTTACAAAGAAGCCGTGACTTCTATGAAAGATGAAAGACTTTTTTTATTTGATCGACAAATAAAAAAAGTTCAACTCTTTCAAAATATTAATAATTTGTACAAAGCCCGGAAAGAAGCTAAAAAAGCTCTGCAAGTTAAAAAAAACTGTTTCATTAATGTGGAAGAAGTAGTGATTCCTCCTAAATTTTAACTATTTCTGTTAGCCGATTACAATAACGAAGGTTATAGAATATTTTTTCTGTGCTGAAAACCTTTTGTGTCAATGGGAAGATTTTCTTAGTGATGGAATCTTCAAAATCTGCCCTGAACCATTACTACAGCTACATACAATGCATGGAGACTTTGGCTTTACCAACTACTGCAAAATATTGCCAAATGTAATGTTTGGACGTACCTCTGACTACCCCCTTTAGACGTCTTTAAAGAATCTGGAGTTAGAACTTGGTACTAAGAGATCTGTGGGAATATCTACCGTGCCTAGGGTTCAAACCTTCTACCCTAACTGCTAGTGTAGGGGGGGACGGATCGAACTTTTTAAAATTTTAAAAGTTCGATCTGTCACCCCTTTGCCAATTGGGTGACAGATAGAACTTTTTCAATTTCAAAAAGTTCGATCCGTCACCTCTTTACTAAATGGGTGACAGATCGCACTTTTTATTCCCATCCGTCACCTATAGGTGACAGAATTGGGTGACGGATGGGAATAATCCCTTTATTTGTACCTTGGTATTAATCCTTATCCAAATAAATCATTTCATAATTAAGACGGTTTCAATACCTATAGATTACTTCTTAAATTTTTCAAATCGGACATTCCATTCAAAAGATATGACGAAATTAAAAATGTTTACGGGTTCACGGGTCGCGCGCGGGGTGCGATTTCACTCACTCAAGGAGAAGCGCGTGCAAATGTATGAAATAAGTAGACGCGAGGCTCGAACCCACGGTCTCAGTTTATCCTAAAATGTTCAAAAAGTTTATGACCACCCATGCGAAGCTGGGACAGGCCGCTAGTATATATATAATTATATTATTATAAGTCCCTATTTTAGTTTTTAAGGTATTTATGTAAAACTTATTATTATTAATTTGAATACTTGATATTGCAGTATTGTGCGCTTCGCGGATCCACTTGTGCTGCGCAGAAAAGAATCCGTGATTTGCGCGCTGAGCTAGCGAAAGCGTTGCAGCATTGTGAACATTTGGACGCTTGTCGCCGGTAATTTTCCACACTTTTATGCAGGGCCGGATTTAGGGGAGGGCAAACGGGGCGATGGCCCCGGGGCCTCCACAAACGGGGGGCCCCCACAATAGAGACTTCGAAAAAAAGGCTTTCAAATTCCAACTAGTAAACACTAGTAAACATCTTCTTTTCCTTTGATATTGTTTTTTTTTCTATTTTACCTTTACCTACATCCTACAGTACTTTGTACATACATGATTATTTCATTATATTAATCTTAAATAACAGAAATCATTGATCTATATTTGTTCACTCCAATCAGGCAATCAGTGAAATATCAAAATCTCAAATGGCCCTGATAAGCACTTCCAATTCACTACCCATCTTGGAGGAGAACCCCAATCATTTAATGGCTGAGTGGGGTGGTACTTGCCCGCAACCTCGGTGGTTGGGTATTCGATTCCGTGCCTCGACAAATTTTTTTCTCATATATAAATTAATTGCAGTATGTGAACAATTGGTGTTCTTCAATTCTTGAACAAATCAATTATTATTGACTAATAGGTAACTTTTTTCATATTTCTTCATGCAGCAAGGCAAATAATTATTATTGTGACACAATTAAATGCCATCAATTATTCACGAACTTTAAAGCATGCATGAAATTGAAAAAAAACATAGTCGATCAATAATAATTTGTTTGTTTATTTATTGAAGAATATCGATTTTGATTGTCATACAAAACCCACCTCATCGTGACAAGGAGTCAAACGCTAATATTAATAATCGAGTCGTGAATCATGATCGAGGAAAGAATGTGTCCATTAAAGTTTCCGAGCGTAATTTCGTTTCATGTTGTCTATTGAAATGAAATGAAATGAAATAATTTATTTACGTAATATATTTCTTTTATTATTATATTTTTCCAAAAGCATTATTTTCTTCAACCAGCGAGCGAGTGTGAGTTTCTTTTGCCCTCTGCCTGTCCATGTGAATCCACAGTAGAATAAAAATTGCCAGTATGGGTTATTTTTATTTTATTGTTCGATTTATAGTATATTCTGCGGATTTTACAAGCCTATTTTTCATATTTGTGTGTCGATACGAGATACGACGGCAACGACGGTACCTGTTTCCCCCGTTTTTTGTCTGTACGAGTGTACGACCCGTCGCAGCGTTGACAAGTGTCCGCTGAGTGGCGTGCTTGTAGCAGGGAATCCCAGAATTTGATACATTCTCGTGCGTCTGAGAAGCTACGAACTTGCGAACATTGTGCAACAAATGTAAATCATTTCTAATTTTTACTGACAGACCACAGACGTTAAGACGTGAGTATTTTCATCGTTATCTTTTGTAATCTACAATATAAACCGAATGTCATATTTGATTGTTCAATTACAAAAACGTGTTTTTTTTTCTTAACATATAATAGAATATCTACATCTACACTAATATTATAAAGAGGTAAACTTTGTATTTTTGTATTTTTGTATGTAACGAATAGGCTCAAAAACTACTGGTCCGATTTCAAAAATTCTTTCACCATTAGAATGCTACATTATCCCTGAGTAACATAAGCTATATTATATTTTCAAAAAATCAGGGATCCTTACTAAAACTTCAATAATGTAACCCAAGGTGGAAAACAAAAAACCTTACATCGCGTGCGCTGCGAAAACTATTGAAGATTGAACAAAATAATGTACTACGATTTTGTAGAACACGTTATCATCTACAAAAAATGTCGCGACAGCATATGTCTAACTATTATAGTTATGTCACAATAAGTGTTCTTTTATTATAAAAAAATAATTGAAATGCCTCCGCTAGAAAAGGGTCTTTATTTGTACCTTGGTATTAATCCTTATCCAAATAAATCATTTCATTATTAAGACGGTTTCAATACCTATAGATTACTTCTTAAATTTTTCAAATCGGACATTCCATTCAAAAGATGACGAATTTAAAAATGTTTACGGGTCCACGGTTCACGCGCGGGGTGCGATTTCACTCACTCAAGGAGAAGCGCGTGCAAATGTATGAAATAAGTAGATGCGAGGCTCGAACCCACGGTCTAAGTTTATCCTAAAATGTTCAAAAAATTTATGACCACCCATGCGAAGCTGGGACAGGCCGCTAGTATATGATATACTTAATATAGCTGTATGTACATATACACGCCATATACAAAGCTGTAAGCTGTAAAGCCGAATACCAATAAAATAAAATATATAGCTGATACTCTGAACCACCTATGGAAATCACACTTTATAGAGAACGTTGCTGATCATAGTCAGTCGGTTAGAAATGACGCTTTACCACGTTTCTGAAAGAGAAGAGCACTGGTGGTAGCGGCCCCGCCTTCCGATCCTAAGGTCGTGGGTTCAAATCAGGTCGTGAAGCATTAAGTTATTCCGTTCAAGAATTTATGTGCACAGTGCTAGTACTATCGGAAAACATTGTAAGGAAACCGGCATATCGTAAAACTTAAAAGGTTCTAAAACATGTGTCAAGTGCTCGATAGGAGCCTCTTTGAGGCGCGCTTAAAATCCTTTCACCACACTGTTTACACTAAAACTAGTGACACGCCAAGAAGAAGACCAGGTTTCTGATTTAGGGAAAATCGATCTGTAGATCGATTTAAACACCAATAGCTTTGTCAATACAAAATTCATTGGTGAATCAGCCTAGCGCAGTTCTCACGTCCAACAATTCCACAGGAACGACAAAAACACATACTCAAGCGTCGTCTGAATAACAAGTACACTCGCACGCAAACCGATTCGACAGAATGGTATTTAATAAGCAAGCCACGAGTGAAGGACGATGTGCGTTACGTCCTGCCATCAGCGCGATGTCCGTTACGATTAGCTTAGTCTCTTTGTATCTCAGGACACAACTAGAAAACGGTTAAAAACAATAAACGAAAACGATAAAACACTGACATTTTAAGTTACAATGCAGGGCAACAACGTAGCCATTCCACAATCGAGTTATAGCTACCTCGAATTCCCCGCATTGTAACTAAAATTGTCGATATGAAACTTGGCCTATCGTTTTCATGGTAGACTGCTTATCCTCGTGGTAGATACAGCTCCTAAAACGTACAAGACTAAGTGAGGTTTAACATGGTATATTTAAGTGCATAAGCCGTGTCACGACGAAATAAGTCATGGAAGGCCAAAAAATCTGTCAAATGCAGCGATCGTGATCGCCTTACTTTAACAATAGTAGGCCTCCAGTACAATCTTTAGAAACTGTCTGTTGGGCTTATAAACATTTCCCCCATTTGATATAGAACACGACTGTGGACAAGGCCAGCCGTGGTCGTTGCCTCAAAGCCTCAATTCACGACTTTACTATCCGGTTATCACTTATTGTGGCGGTAATCAAAGTTGAATCGAGTGAGTTGAAAGTATTCCTTGGAAACCAATAAATGCTGGTAATATAAACAAAATAATAAATTGTAAAAAGTATATTGGACACATTTTTAGCTAGGTCGTTTATTCAGGTTTTAAATCTCTGCAGACTAGCTATATAATTATCTAAAAAGCAAAATGAATGAGGTGCTTACAAGGAAAACGTCAAGTGCCTTCAGCAACAATTGACCAATCCAAGGAAAAGTTACGTAAAGGAAGGAAAATTTAACAATGACAGACAACGGTTTCTAGGCCGCTATTTCCTTTACTTGCTGTCATGGTCACATGGTGTCCACTGTCCAAATCGACCAATTAAACACGACTCTTAGTAACAAGCTACGTCGTTCACCTATAGAGGCATGTGAGGGTTCACAGTACGCTGGTGATTGTATTTCACATAGTAATAGGTATATTTACCTAAATAAACAGTTCCACGAAGTTAGTCGCCGTCTAACGAATATCTTTGCACAAGTCATTTGCGTCTGAGCGACCGCGGTGGGCTCGCCGTAAAACCTTTTTTCTCGTCGAACCTTTTTGTACGCGCGTTCTTTTTTCAAAGATGACGTTTTGTTTTTATGTTTTTCTTTTTGTTGGCCATGATCGCAAAAACTTCAAGTGTTTTTTTGTGTATTTTTTATTACGGTGTAGGCAGCAACATAAAGTGTTTTATTGAATGATGATTGCAGTGAATTCTCAACAGTCATAAACGTCTCATTGTTATTGGCGTCTTTGTAATATTTTCTTTTCTAATTTAAGCTATTCTCTCATTTCAGAAAGTACAGTATGGCCAGAAGAGACGCAGGGAACTCAAAACCAATGTCAAGAATGAAGCCAAAATAACCTAACAATTGAAAAAAGAAGAATACAGAAGAGAAGATAACGTAGATTGGTTAATTATCTTTGGTTATCTAGCTGTATGAGTATTGTAGACATCATAAAGCTAGGTTACCGGAGTTAAGTGCCATCTACAACGACGGTAACATCACGAAGACATCTTTATAACCGAAACTGAAGTCCTGAAGCTTAAGAAGAGATTACTTAAATGTTATGATGACTGTATTTAGTTGTTCTTCTTCTTATTCTTGTCGTGTCACTAGTTTCTTTCGAAGCAGTGTGGTGAAAGGATTTTAAGTGCGCCTCAAGAGACTCCTTCCGAGCACTTGACACGCATTATAGAACTTTTTAGGTTCCGAGACATGCCGGTTTCCTCACGATGTTTTCCTTCACCGTTTGAGAGTACTGGCATTGTACACATACATTTTTAAACAGAAGAACTCATTAGTGCACGACCGGTTTTGAACCCACGACCTTAGGATCGGAAGGCGGGGCGGCTACCACTAGACCACCAGTGCTTTAGTTGTTGGAGTCTACCGTCTTCACAAAATGATATACGAAGGTTTGTGTTCAAATTTTGAGATACACTGCGAGCGTACACGGCAACCACAAAACTACGCGCCTCACAAAACGCAGTGCATTTTGTGTGCTTTTGTGTCGTATATTGCAATTCAAAATATGAATACGAATCTTTGTTTGTAATATGTTCTATAGTGAATAAGTACCCTTAACTAACCCTTCAAACTTAGGAGATTAGACAAGGTCGAAGTTATAACTGAGTTAGTGTCAAAATGACGCAAATCGAGCATCTTTATTCGAGTTCCAAAGGGGTTGTTTCATCAATATATGGAGCCGGGGTCGGGTCTGTGTACAGTTAGTTTATCTAATTATCGCTTAGCAATATAGTAACTGTTTTAACTGTTTTAATTTGCTTTAGTTTTACTTCGTTTTCTTGCTCATCAAGATTTTATTGGTCAAGGAGAGCAACACAATGCACTAAAAATATGGCGGACTGACATGCTTGAATGTCATTTTGACAACTGTTGTATAAATCAAGCTTGAGAGTGAAAGTCATTACCGTCAAAAAAAGCAACAAATCTGTCAAAAAAATTGATAATGCAATGCGTCATATCAAACGTCATGTCAAACGTCAATTACAGACTGTCATGGCGGCTCTAAAAATGTGTACATAGTAACAAATTGGAACAGATCAACTTTAGTGATGACTTTAATAACCTACATTTTTAATGAAATTGCATTTGAATGGTAATCTTCAGTTTTTTTCAAATTTTTCTATGTGCGGTACATAGACCAGACCCAGAATAAACCTGTCCTTTAGGCTGATGGGGATTTTGCTACTAAAACTCCCCCCCTTTGAAGCATAAATCGCAATATTTTAATCACACAATCAACCGTTGACCAAAGCAAAATGTACGTATATTAGATATAAAATTAAAGAGATTTTCAATATAAGTCCTGACGCAATCTGTCAATTTTAACATTTTCAACGTTCGGTTTTCAATCAAGTTAAAATCAAAGTTTGATTGGTTCCGAGTAAAATCAACAGCCGAAATTAATACCATACCTTGCGATATTCCAATATTCTCGGAGCAATACAAGGTGTAAAAAATGCTTGCTAAATCTTAAATCGAAACTGAATGTTTATTCAATTTTATTACCTACGTTTTGAATGTATTTTTGTACATCACTAACCGCCGGTTTCTGAAAGCTCGATCAAAACTAATCGGATGTCAAGTCACTCGCCATTTCAGCTATTACATCGAATTAGATAGAGATAGCAAGTGACTTGACATGCGATTAGTTTTGATCGGCCGTTCAGAAACCGGCGGTAAGTTTATTTGGTTCAGATTTCTTTTTTTTGGCGGTAGGTAAAGAAGTTGTAGCTTTGCGCGTCCAGTTTTAAAGATGTAGCTTTTTCACCCTGTGTTATAAATAAAGCAATTTTAGTCGACAATTTGGTCGCATCCATCTTGGGGTTACGCCTTTCTACTAGAATATTTCGATTTTGTTGCTCGTTATACTGTGTGTACCTACTATTTTTAGTTATTATTACTGCTAAATATACTATGAAAATGTTTATGCCGAGTAAATCATTCTGCTAATCTTCGCGAAACGGTGATCCTTCTGATCTTAGGTCGTGGGCTCAAACCCGATCTTGTACCAATAGATTTCATCATCCATCATCATCATCCACAACCCGACTTCACTTACTGCTGGGTATAGGCCTCCGTTAGTTTGTATCTACCACGATCCTGTGCCAGTCTAACCCATTTCCGACCTGCGATTATCGTTATATCGTCCACCCATCTATCTCTTCGTAAAATTTATTTGTGCAATGCCAGAGCTCTCAATCGGTGAAGAAAAACACCATAAGGAAACCAGTTAGCATTCTAACAGCGGCGATGGGCTTGTAACCTGTCACGCATGGAATACCAACTACTGCATAATGGTATAGTATGGTAGGGTATGTGCTAAAGTATTACATATTTGGTCGTAGCTACCTCTGACTACCTCTCTTACTATCCTCAAAGAATCTAAGTTAGTACTTAGTACGTGGTATTAAGAGATCTGAGGAGTTATCTACTGTGCCTGGAGATTAAAGTCGCGAATCTGTTTCTTTCTGTATTTTGTAATTAAGTTTACGCAGATGAAGTAGCGGGTAATAACTAGTTGGATAGAAATGGCAGAGTTCCCCCCTGAAATTGAATTTACGTGTTCAAATAGTTAACAAACAACTGTACATTCTCATTAGCCGCAGTTTCGCTACAGCTCGTTAGAAGTAGAAATAAGCGAAATATTTTTATGTTAAATGTTTTGGAAGTTTCGATCCAATGCTCTCTGTTGTATGTAAATTGGGAGAAGTATTTTATTTATTACTCCTTGTTTTTGTTCGTTTTGTGTTGTATTTTCCTAGTTTGCCTGTTAAGCCTGGTTTAGCGTTTGCCTTGAAACAAAAGAAACTTAAGTTATTACAATTTATGATGATAAGAAATCTGAAGGAATATCTACAGTGACCAACGTTCTTAAACATTTTCTTCTTCTTCTTTCTTTTCTTTGTTTATTGCACCCTTAGACTAAGTATCATATAGACGTAGTGTTACGGTTTTTCGGCGTGTCCGTTTTTTGTTAGTTTGTATGTATTCGCGTGAGTGACTAGAGAAGGGACAACATTGACTAACCTATCGATAGAATAAGAAATGGATGAAAAAGTCGTTTTAATTGGAATCCAACTTTTTAATTTTAACTGGTTGCCGACTTTTATTGCGAAAGCCCAAAACCATTATAGACACTGGAACACTATCATCGTCAATAATGTTTCCCACATTGCCCTAACCGTGAGAGCGATGTCCATCCCACTCGATACAATTTCTTATGGCCATTTCGTCCATGCATAAGAACATTTTGTAGGCTATCAGTTTTCACGCCTAACAGCTTTTATCCACTCCCGTCTTCATTCTGGGCATTTAAGAAACTAAAAAAATAATGTAAAATTTAACAAAACTTGATCCCTCGCGAGACGCCTATAAGGTGTGAAAAATTTAAACTACAACAGAACAGCCGGTCTGACCCACCGCATTAGATATTTCATATAAAAAACGGAAACTTACATATTATCGATAAAGCTAAATTGGTCGGTGGAAGTACATCTCTAGAACAGAAGACTAAAACAATGCATTTTATTTTGCAATAATTAATGGGTTTACATCATTTTCACATAGGAAAATATGACTAGTACTAATAAAATGTAATTCCTACAGTCTTTATGGGAGAAAAAACGTATTTTTTTAGCATGAAAATAGAAAAAGAATATTACGTATCAAATGACAATTCCGGGTCTTTAACTCCTGCTTTTGTTGTTTTTGATACACAAAACACAGCTTCACAAGACATACTTTCACCTTTTCAAATATATTTTGCCTAGACAATAATAATTCTTTAAAAATTTTCATAATTTCTTTCGCTGCATCGCAATGTTGCTGCGAGTTTTTCAAAAACGTCAAAACAAGATCAAAACATTGCATCAACTGACGGCCACGATTTACGCAGACAGTGAGTGAGTGAGATGGAGTGAGTGAAGTTACATCTTCTTTTCTTTTACTCGTAGCTAGGCTACATGGGAAGAACAAAGATAGATGATCAATGTTTGATACACAGTTGAAAAAGGATGTAAGTCTTATCGCTCCCTCCAGTATATAGTACCTCCATGATTGCACCTGTCCGTCGTTCGACAGACAATTCTGCTAGTGTCAAGTGATTTGTATTAAATACTTTTTGGTCAAGTCAGTCCATAGTCAAGTTGGCCGTCATCTGTTTTCCAAAATATTTGTCGAAGCTTTTGAAAATTCCATTTTCTTCAAAACAAATGACAGCTCGGCTTAACATTATATGACAGACTTGGCTAAAACCTTTTCAATTATCCCGCTTGCCACTGGCAAGATTTTCCGCCAAAATGACAGACAATCGGGCGAAAAAAAAAGCTCAAGGTAGGTCTACCAGTTACCAGTTGACCGAGGAGGAAAAATGACTGCATTTTATTTCGCATCGATGGCTGTTATTTATGTTGCTGGCTGGTATTTGAACCAAAACTCTCTGGACAAAGTGTGAGCAGTTATAAAGTGATATCCTGATTTGAACGAACATGCTTCCAACTAGGTATTCGGAACTATTGGAGTGCTAGCGGTGTTCCTTTAAAAAAAAAAATTTTTTTTTATTTAAAATGTATTTTGTTGCTGTATCTTGAAATGTCATCTTGAATGTGTTCTTTACTTTACTTTATTTGTTTTAATTTAAGTAGATACCTAGGTCTATTTTTATGTGCTGTTACAGTTTTTTTTTAAATGCCCCTTACATATTTTTACTGCCTATCTTCTTACTTGCCTGTATGTTTATTGTCCAATAAATGTATATTCTATTCTTTTTTTCTTTACAAGCATAGTTTATAAAGCTATAGACTGCCAAAGGTTTTGAAAAATTTGCCACCTCTTTCGTATAAACATATGACTTCCGAGGACGTATTCGACTGACTACTACTACTATACCTGTCAGTAAGAAAGTAACTGTCACTGGTAAGAATGTTAGTCGAATAGTATATATATATAATTATCGTATTATTTAGTCGGATATGAGCTATAAATGAGAGAAAATCTTGCTGGAGAACATAGGGATAGGATAGGAAGAAGGCTTCTTTTGTTTTTTTAGTTTATAGCTAGAGCACTGGTGGTCTAGTGGTGGTCGCCCCGCCTTCTAATCCTAAGGTCGTGGGTTTGAAACCGGTCGTGTAAGAATGAGTTTTTCTGTTCAAAAATTTATGTGCACAGTGCCAGTACTCTCAAACGGTGAAGGAAAACATCGTGAGGAAACCGGCACGTCGAAAAACCTAAAAAGTTCTATAACATGTGCCAAGTGCTCGAAAGGAGCCTCCTGAGGCGCACCTAAAACCCTTTCACCACACTATTTCAAAAGAAACTCACAGATTCAGAAGAACACGACAAGAAGAAGAATTTATAGCTAAAGTATTTATTTCATGACCACTCGTACCACGCATGCAACTATACACAAATCATTTCGTTGCTCCCCGAAATTAATTCATCAATTAATTATTCATTCAGGTGAACAAAGCTGAACCATAGATTACGGAATAATTGGTACGACAAAGCTCAAAGCTCTTCATTGAATAAATGATAGTAGCTGACATTGTGCAGATATAAGTAGGCAGGTGCAGATGCTTACATCATCATCTTCGGCCAGAAGAACTTCACTGCTAAACATAAGCCTCTTCCATAGATTTTAAAGACTAACGAGCAATTGAAATATACATGCATAAGTTATTGTATACATACATGCATGTACACACAGTCCTGGCTCGTCAGCTTGAAGCACTATAGAAAACACTTCTGAAAAAACCAGCCAAGTGCGAGTCAACTCGCGCATGAAGTGTTCCGTAGCATTATCTATAATAAAACCGGCCAAGTGCGAGTCGGACTCGCGCACGAAGGGTTCCTTACCATTATGTATGGGATACCCCTTAAATATTTATTTTATTCTGTTTTTTTAGTATTTATTGTTATAGCTTTTTTTTTTTTTTTTATTTTTTTTTTGTTTAATAGCTAGACATTTGACTGCCATCTCACCTGATGGAAAGTAAAGATGCAGTCTAAGGTGGAGCACGCTTAGCTATAATCCACTTGTTCACTCTTTTCTTGAATATTCCTAAGTTATATCGTTCCGGAAATACAGACGACGGTAAAGTGTTCCACTCCTTGGCAGTTTGCACTAAGAAAGTGGAAGCAAAGCGCTTCGTGCGATAGTGAGGGATATCCACCATGAAGGGGTGGCACTTATCCGTGCGCCTAGTTGACCGGAGGTAGAAGGGTGACGGGAGAATGAGATCGTGCAGTTCCTGCGCACACTCACCAAAATGTATACGGTAGAACACCGATAAGCAGGCGATTCGTCTCCTGTGATCGAGGCTATAGAGCCTGGAGTCGAACAGCTGGTCATTGCCAATGAGTCTCCTGGCTCGCCGCTCAATAGAATCTAAGGCTTCAAGCTGGTACTTGGCAGAACCGTCCCAGAGGTGGCAAAAGTACTCCATGCACGATCGGACTTGTGCTTGATAAAGGTCCAGAAGCTGTCCTGGTGTGAAGTACTGTCTGACCTTAGAAAGGATGCCCAGTTTCTTAGCAGCCACTTTAGCCTTAGATTCTATATACGAGCCGAAGTTCAAATTGGATGTCAAAATATGTCAAAATAATAATATATTGGATGTCAACAGCTGCAACAGAAATACATCATCTGTGAAAACTGCCTAACTATCACGGTATAAGAGATACAGCCTGGTGACAGACGTACAGACAGACGGACGGCGGAGTCTTAGTAATAGGGTCCCGTTTTACCCTTTGGGTACGGAACCCTAAAAAGGATGACTGCTATTAGAGTGCAGACAAATAAATTAGTTTAATGCATCAACTGAATTTACACCATCACCCATCGTCTTTTGAACTTTTCAAATGTCAAATGTCCCGCCTCAAGTACTGAGTAGTTTCTAGTGTAACACAATTTGGCGACCGACAGCTGAAGTAGCAGCTAGGGTGGCGGAGCGGTTTGAAGTATATCTTGTTATCACATTCTCTCTCAGAAACTCACCTTGAAAGCATCAACTAGGTCACGTGGAATTGGCTATTCTTAAGTGATTAAATTATAAGAGCGATAATAGTTGCTATACTGTATGGTATGAGAAGTATTTTTAACTTAAAAGGAGATATTAATTTAAATAAATATATATTTTATGATAATTAATATATTTTTTGTATATTTTACAAAAAACTACCCCCCTTGGACATCCTCAAAGAATCTTGGGTTGGTACTTGGTTCTAAAAGTTTTGAGGGGATATCTACCGTTTCTGCTAAAAAATATATTGGTACATGACTGGATTCGAACCCACGACCAGAAGATCAGAAGTCGGAGTACCTTCCTTTACACCACTGGAGCGAGTAGTAACATACTAGTAATGTAGGGTACTCGTATGTTTGTATGAAATATATAAAAAAATATATAAGAATGTTTTGTAAGGGCGTCTACCTCGTCCCTAGGCCAAGCTAATGCAGCATACAAGGTCGAGATTGCAGCACTTATCCTGTAACGAGCTTTGGTGCAAGAGAAAGTAAGGCGCTAGCACGAGATGATGCCAAACTTGGTTGAGAAAAACCTATAATAGAATTTAGCGACGGTAAGCAAGTGTTTAATGTCATAGTCCAAAAGGTAAATAATAATGTCAAATATATACAAAACCCAAACAAAGAAAAAATATTTGTTTAAAGAACATGAATGTTTGTTTTGTGTCTGGCTATTATAGTATATTTGGGCTTGTCCTGGGTGTCGAACTTACAATATAGGCTGACTCCTACCCAGGCTAGAAGAACAAGCAAAAAACTGACTGATTGTTTTTTTGTATGATGTTTTAACAAAATCACTGTAGGATTGTGAATAATTACGAAGGTTTTGAATAGAATAGAATAGAATAAAATTTTATTTCGCATAGTACAAAAACACAAGCCTGAACATAACAAACATTAAGAACAATAAGGACAACATTTTGAGCGGCTCAAGGGACAACAGTAATAGGTTACTATACTAAAAAGGTTTTCAGCTCAGCATTCATGTTGGGTGTATTATCACTCAACGCTGATTTTCAGCTGAAACCAAGGAGGGAAAAGGTAGTTAAGCAGTGACCGAAATACAACAACAACACGTTTATAAATAAGTTATACTAAACTGAGGTATCTAGATAATTTAAGAAAATAGAATAAACAATAATATCACATAGGTTAGGTTATTAATAAATATAATATTTTGCATCAGAAGTTAGGTTAGAAACATAGAACAGAAAATAAAATAGAAAAGTGCTTAGATAAGAGAAACATCAACATTAATGTTTCCATGCCGTATTTGAGCTTCTATAAGAAATTCTTTAAGCTTATTTTTAAAACTATTGGCTAACTTGATATTTCGCATTGGTGGGGGCAAATTATTTTTGGACACCATTTAGCAGTTTAATAAGTAATAAAAGCCAAACAACAAAATCAGAACATGGCAGTCGACGCCGGTACAAACTTACAACCGACTATACATAGGTAGGTACTTAGCTACACTTACATCTAGATAGGCACAGCTCACATACTTCGCTATTCCTAACAATAATAATATGTATAAAGAAGCGTTAGTGTGTACTAATGGGTGGCTTTTCTGTAGGAGAGAAACATGAAAGGAAATCAAAATCGAAACGATCCTTATTCAGTTCAATTACAAGGATCACTTTGAAACGTCTTATAAACTAGGTAAATCTAACGACAGTTCCTCGCGACCAAAATCTAGAAGAAAAAAGAAAAATATCTACTCATAAATGGGTAAAGTGTCTCTTACCCTTCCACTAAAGTAAGTTATCCACGTTCAAGTGAAACCCACTTCGTGATAATGTAGCCTGAGACGTTCCCGAGAAAGGTTTCAATCCTTACCGAAAAATCAGCGAGTTAGAAATGTTAGATTTATTGGGTAAATTCGCCGTTTTGTGGCAGCCATCCAGCCCTTTGTCGCGAAGACGGCAAATTGGGGACAATTGAATGCTTCCTTCGGGGCAGAGAGAGGCATTATTCTTCTTGGCTTGATCGCGTGAAATTGGATTAGAATCACTTCGTTATCGAGACGATTCAGAGTGATTCTTGTGCTTTGTGATTGGCCTCACAGCTTGCTAGTTCGGTCTAGGATTCGGATCCCAAACAAGACAAACAATTTTTAAGTACATTTTAACTCTTCCTAAGAGAACAAGTAGACATCCCTTATACCTGATGTTAATTGGTGATCATCACTTACAACAAAGCATTGCCTCGCAAGTCACGCACGATATGAACGTACCCTACGATGCACTGCCTTGCGTCCACCAACTTGAGTCATGCAATTTCACCGGCAACCACACCCTTCAAACTGGGACACAGAAACGCTGCTTGACGGCAGAAATGGGCATGGAGTGATACTTCCCCGGATGAACCCTTCACTACTTTTAGAAAATACTTAAGGCGAAGACAAGAGCTAATGTGACTCTCGCTCGCACGTTTCGACATGTTGAAAGATATAAAATCACTAATCTAGTTTTCTAAAAATCGCAATCAACCATTTTGTGTGTAATCACATTGCACACAGTTTAGTAAAAATTTCATTTTGATCGATACATGTTTTCCTACTCAAAAGTTTGCTTTACTAGTTTTCATACATAAGCAAACTTTTAAGTAGGAAAACTTGTATCGATCAAAATGAAATTTTTACTAAACTGTGTGCAATGTGATTGCACACAAAATGGTTGATTGCGATTTTTCGAAAATGAGTTTAGTGATTTTATATCGTTCAACATGTCGAAACGTGCGAGCGAGAAGTTGTTTGATAGTTGTCAGCCCCTTAATAAGTAAGCGTTTGATCGCAATATCACTTTGAAACGTCCTATGCTAAGTGAATCTAGGTGGCAGTTATAAGTTTGGTTGCAAACAGAACCAAACTTAGAAGAACATGCAAGAAACTTACGGCTTGGTACTTACCCTCATATGTTATGGATGCTGCAGACATTTAAGTAATGCTTTAAATTAGCCCTGTTAATCATTACGCGTTGGCAATAGTTTTAGCATTGTTCATCTTATAACCGATTTTTATAAATAAGAGCTGATTTCAACATACTCTGTTAATCAAGGATTAACGCGTACATTTTGACATATTTAACGGCCCTTTATCCTTTGTTATCCTTTGTTAATCTAACACAGCATGGTTAAATCAGCTCTAAAGCTGCTAGTTTGTTGTTGATTATAATAAAATCCAATTACCTTGTATATGTATTAATATAGCCAAGCTGTAGGTTAATTTTATTAGGCCTCTGATACAGGCTTGTCTTAGTGCGGGAACCAATGGAAACAAAAATGTATAAACGAAAGATTTTTTGGTAAATAAATGTATTCGTATTTGTAGGTAAGTAGTCCATAAGTGACAGTTTGCAAGCCCATCGCCGCTGCTAGAATACAAACTGGTTTCCTCACGATGTTTTCCTTCACTTTGAAGTACTAGCATAGCGCTAATATATTTTTCGAACGGAAAAGTCCCAAAACTATTGAGTGTTCCATATGTTTTCCTCCGTGAGACCATCAGATATACGTACCCACTCTCTTATCTTCAACCGGTACTAAAGAGCAAGTTTATGATGTAAAGTGAAGATCGGAAAAGGTTACGAACACAATTTAGTTCAGATATCGTATTAGGATAGCTGAGAAACAATTCTCACGACGAAAACGAGTTGAGAGTACCGATGGCCTAGTGGGAATGACCGCGCCTTCCGATCGTAAGGTCGTAGACTTGAATCCGGTCGTGCACCAATGGATTTATCCTATCGAAAAATTTATGGAAAAAAATATAAAAACGGATAAAGCACAGTTCATACTGATCGGGATAGATATCCCGATCAGTATGAACTCTGGTAGATACCGAGCCTGGGATTTAAAAATCGTGAGGCTTATATTATTTATTATTAATATTAATTACTTATCTTCTGCAATCTAAGGTAGATACTTGCAAAAATAGTCACCATAGTACTTAAAAAAGAAACTGCGTTACTACTTTCTGAAAGATACTTACTTAGTTGTTACGTGTAGGTACAGTAACATACGTATCGTAACAGTGTAACGCCTGATGATTTGCAAGAGCAAACGAGATTGTCTCTTGCCGGTTCTTCGTCTAAACATTGTGGCGTTGAACTGGTGGCGCGGCGCCTAGATCACCTCAACAGTGTAGTATTGAAAACAGCAAACAAACTAGGATTCCTTTGAAACGCCTTAAGAGACTGATAACCGTCAAAACAATTCTCGCTAAATCTTAAAATGAGTGCATTTGAATATTTTTGAAAATATAAAATCGATGAAGTTATCAAGAATCACCAACAAACAAGTTACTATTCACCTTCTTAACGTGCAGAAGAATTGTTTATTCCGTAGCTGAGTGTACATGGATCAAATCGTGAAGAGTCTGCATTACTAATAGATCAAATCTGTGAAAATGTTTTTCGAACTACGAGATCAAACACCGACTTTGAGCGCCTGCAGATTTGTAATAGCAAATGGCTATGAGTTTTGGTAAACGCACAAGGCGAAGACTACCGCTACTGTACTCCTCGCTCGCACAGTTCGACATTTTAAAAGATAATAATCAATTAACTTATTTATTAAAAATCGAAACCAGTGGCGTAGCTAGGTGGACAAGGGCCCCGGTGCGTAGAGAAAGAATCAGGCCCTCACCCCCTCTTTCCACATAGCTTGAACTTATATTGGTCTTTAAAATAAATTATTAAAAAAAATATGAGCAGGCTCAAGGTTTTCTAGCTTTGGGAGCTGGCTGACCCTCTTTAAGCTTAGGTTAGAGGGCCCCCTGAGCTCCGGGGCCCTGGTGCACTGCACCACCTGGCCCTACGGTAGCTACGCCACTGATCGCAACCAACGTTGAGTGCAATAATAAGTTTGCACACAGTTCAGCAAAAGGATCGTTTTGATCCAAACATCAATGTCATGATTATAATGGAGAAAGACCGACTCAACTCAACTAACAAAGTCAATACTATCTTACTTGAGCCCCGTACCTAAGTCTAACTAATAATAAATATACTACTCTGTCAAGAAAGTATCGGGAATAGATCAATAATACACAAAATGTTAGTTATTCATCCAAATTGATTTTATTTAATACTAGCTGGTACCCGCGACTTCGTCTGCGCAGATGGTAGGTTTTTTCCTACTTACTTGACACTTATCGTCATATTTTGGACAATTCATATAATATCTTTATAAATTGTAGCCTATATGTTATTCTGATGTATAAGCTATATTATTGTAAAGTTTCAATAAAATCCATTCAGTAGTTTTTACGTGAAAGAGTAATAAACATCCATCCAAATAAAATCCAAAAAATAAATTTGTTATCTAGATAGATAACTCATTTATTTTTTTGATAGATAGATATCTATCATCCATCCATCCATCCATCCATCCATACTTACAAACTTTCGCGTTTATAATATTAGTAGGAAGTAGGATATGATCTTTCATTCGGTAGATACCCACCAATGTGAAACATCTACAAAATTAAAGTTATTATGATTATAATGGAGAAATACTTACTTTATTATACTCATCCGCGCATTCCAAATTACCCACGCCCACTTAATTTCATTGGAGTGATGAAAACACCCGACCATTCCATTGAGCTCACCATTTCAGGGCCGGCTCGAAGGTGTTATTCAACAGAATTGCAGACATTGCGGCGCCCCATTGCTGAAATGGGCTAATATTTTCATTTTACGAATTACTCAGGTATTCTAAGACACGGTTCTAGAACATTACTGCTTCATCTTCTTTTATTGTTTTGCTCCTTAATCATCTTTATCAGAGGTTACAAATGATAGAAGACAGTGGAATAAATAGACACCACTGTGTTTTTGGGCTTAACCTTAGTTATTAAGCTTCAATGGGGCCCACACATAGGCAAATTGTAGAAGAGACTTAGCTCTGCAGCATAGGTACGCTGTCAAAAAGATCCGCCTTCTTACAGACGTGTTCTTCTAGGCTTTTGGTCGCGAGGAACTGGCGGTAGATTCACCTAGAATATAAGACGTTTCAAAGTGATCCTTGTGTTTGTATTGAATGACTACCATCATCTAGTCTCGGGCCCAGGGCTTGTGGTCAGCCACCCGGGACCTTCCGGCCCAGTCCGACCCTGGTTTTGATTATGATGAACCGATAACCGCTGGCATGGAGAACGCGTTTGGTCAAACGTAGTGTAGGAGCCCTCAGATTTGATGGAGCAACGACTTGCGCAGGGTGACGGGCAACTATTACTGGATAGAGAAACCTGAAGACTGGTCTTAGTGGCGCGCCATGGGAGAGACCTTTGTCCAGCAGTTACTTCTTTTGACAGCTACTTAGGGGACATCCATTAATTACGTGAGGTGATTTCGGCGATTTTTCAACCCCCTCCCTATCCCCTTGTTGAGATGTCGTGAGATTTTGCTTAACTCCTCCCCAGGGTACCTCCACGGTTAATGACGGAACACCACCAGCACATTCAAATATTAGATGACTTGAAAATACAATTACAATTTCTAGATTATAAATTTATAATAAGAAAGAGCCTTGAGAACTTGTTCCAACCCTGTTTCATCATGAAGCTTGTTAAGCCCCTTTCATGATAAAATACAATTTACGTCGTAATTAAGTAATTTCCGACACCTCAGCAAAATCGGGGGATTATGAGCATTCGTTAATATTGTTACTGGGAAATTATGCTATTCATGATGCCCGTAAAAATGGCTTGGGTGTTTTATTTATTTGTTTTTGAAAAACAAACAGAACAATAACACTTACAGAAAACTTATGCATCCAACAAAATTTCCACTGTTGTGTGGAAGGTGCAAGTAAAAAATCGGTGGATAACATTTTACAAAGTCCGTGCTGAAACAAGCCTATATAGTTTATATTTTTTACTCCGTGGCGTGAGAGTGAAATCTCTCTCCTAGTTGAATAAAAATTATATTCAGGATAGCCGTATTTTTCAATAGTTCTGAAGATTATCTCCAACAATCAAACAACATCAAAACTTGATTTTTTTATTTATTAACAGCTAAGAAATTTTACACATTTATTCCCGCCACTCGAAGCTGCCGGCGGCTGCTAGTAAATTATAAAATCAAATAGATAAAAGTTTAAAATCTTATTTTTCAGATAAATAATATATCTCTAGACATTTTTGGATGAATCTTGAAAGCAACTCATCTAAAGTAGGCCGTAGGCGCTACATCGGTTTAAAAATTCACGTTGTATAGTCTCAGAAAGATATAAAGGCCATTTACTTATCTATATTACGAATATATTTTATATAAACACAGGCCACGAATGAAATCACAATTTGTAAATTCAACATTAGATAATCTTGCTTCAGACAAAGGCTACGAGAACCCGCAGCATCCTTTGAAGGGCTGAACTTCAACAGGTTCATCTCTCCTTTTGATATCGGTAAAGTAAATACTGGCTCGTACTTTCGTGCTCGTATTCTAGGATTCAACTCAGATTAAACCCTGGGCCTTATTACAGAACACAGTCTGAGGATAGTACGTGTTTTTTTTTGTATTTATTTATTTGAAACATTACTGCTATCATTACAGGTCTTATAATGATATGATAATCAACACCGAGAAAAATATTTATGTAGTGCATGTTAATATTTGTTTTGTGTTAGGTGTTGTATAAAAAAACCGGTCAAGTGCGAGTCAGACTCGCGCACGAAGGGTTCCGTACCATTATTTATAAAAACGGCAAATAAATCATGTCTGTTGTATAGGAGCCCCCCTTAAATATATCTTTTATTTTAATTTTTTTAAGTTATTTTTAAAGTGAATTTTCTGAATATTTCAATCGTCTACCTGTTGCCGTTATAGATATCGAGCAAAAACGAACAAAAAAAACACGTTTGTTGTATGGGAGCCCCCTTAAATATTTATTTTGTTCTGTTTTTTAGTATTTATTGTTATAGCGGCAACAAAAATACATCATTTGTGAAAATTTCAACTGTCTAACTATCACGGTTCATCAGCCTGGTGACGGACAGACAGACAGGCAAACAGACTGACAGAAAAACGGACAGCGGAGTCTTTGTAATAGGGTCCCGTTTTACCCTTTGGGTACGGAACCTTAAAAAAGAAACAGAAACAGCTTAACGAATGTGATTCCCAGGCACGGTAGTAAGATAGCGTTCTGTGAAATGTGGCTGGGAAATATTGGGAATATTTCCCAGTCTAGTTTAAATATTTATTAATTGATGGTTAAAATACTCGGAATTTGGTACCGGATTGTTACCATCCTTATCATCCCTGGCATTTCCTCTAGACCACCACGTTTTTAAACGAGATTGAGACGCAAGCAGCAGACGCAGCAGGATTTTAATTAGAAATGTCATCAACCAATGCAGTATTACAGAAAAGCTAGTGGCACAGCTTGATTGGTCTTTCCTAACCTATGAAACCTCAGAAGAAGAAGAAAGAAAGAATTTTTTTTTATTTTTCAGGGCTGCCTAAAACTCCACTACCCCATTTAACCAATTCTGTAGTTGTGGTGGTTAAATAAGAGTAGTAGAGCTTATTGCGTGTGGCTCGTAAGAGGCAGTACTACCACCTTGCCTATTTCTGCCACAAAGCAGCGTAGCTGTGAATCAGAATACTTTTACCTTTACCTTTACCTTTTTCTGTTATGCCTACGCCTCACTAAATTCGGTTGTAACAAGGATCATACAAAAAAAAACGGTAAGAACCATGCTCGACGTAAGTTTGCTGCCTGTTCTTCTAGGCTTTAGTCACGTGGAACTGGCATCTAGAGTCACCTAGCTTTAAGACGTTTCAAAGTGAGCCTTGTGATTGTATTGAATAAATATCTTTTGACTTTTGAATAAACTTTAATGTATACTGTTGAATGTATAAAGTGGTAAGAATATAAAAAGTACAAACAGTTAGGTTTCAAAGGATAGCTCTAATGCAGCTATTGTAGAATACCTACAACTCATTTATTTATTTAGTAAGCTGGGTTTATCTTGAGCAACGCTGAGAATACGATAAGATATAATTTAGCTAAAGTAATAAGCCAAGTTTTATTACGAAACCAAGACGGATTGTTTCAGCTGAAGACCCACGAACTAACACAGCTAAGAATCCATTTCGAAATGTTTTAATGGCTTTTGGATTGTTTGCAGTACCTATCAGGAAGTTTATTAAGGCTAGAACTTCAATGGAAGGTATTTGAAGCCAGTAAATCTCTCTCTCTTGTCGTAAGTCTAGTTTGTTTCGAAACAGTGTGGTGAAAGGATTTTAAGTGCGCCTCAAGAGGCTGCTTTCGAGCACTTGACACGTGTTATAGAATATTTTTAGGTTCTACGACATGCCGGTTTCCTCACGATGTTTTCCTTCACCGTTTGAGAGTGCACATACATTTTTGAACAGAAAAACTCATTGGTGCACGACCGGTTTCGAACCCACGACCTTAGGATCGGAAGGCGGGTCCGCTACCACTAGATCACCAGTGCTCTCATTGTAATTTATTTAGCGCCAATATTTAAGACGATAGTAGTATTATTAGTAGTATTATTATATTAGTAGTAGTATTATTATTATTCCTCTTCTTCTTCTTCTCTTAATTTTTGGCACTTGTCCGTCATTCGACAGACTTCTTCTTCTCTCAATTTATGGCTCCTGTCCGTCATTCGACAGACAATCTTGCCAGTGTCAAGTGATAAATATTTATTAGTTTAGTGAATACTTTTTAGTCAAGTCAGTCCATAGTCAAGTCGGCCGTCATTTTGTTTTGAAGAAAATGGTGGCGGTTTTCTTCAAAACATTCGAAACATTTTCGGCCAAATCAGGATATCACATAATACACTTTCATTCCAAATGTTTACACTTTGTGCTAAGACCTCAAGTAATGTTGGTTAAAATACCACCGAAATTACACAACACAACTCAAAATAACACTAGAAAAACAATTAAAATGAAAAAGCTATGTTGCTTCCAGAAATGTCAGAAAACGAATCCATTCGACAGACAATTTTGCCAGAGTCAAGTGATGTAGTTACAATATTTTATAGTCAAGTCAGATTATAGTCAAGTCGGATAAAAACGTCCAAATTGTATTGACACATGCTATCAAAGTCACGTGTTTTTTTTTCTAATCTACATCCTCATCTTCTGAGCCTGCAGAAGCCCACTGATGGACATAAGCTAATACATTCATTTAAAGGAAGAAATTTTCTGAGCCCCTTCATCCACAGACTTCCTGTGATGACCAATGTATTCCCAGACTTACATAAGACAGCGCCAAATTACTACTTAAAAAGTAGTACATAGCTAAGTGTAACTTTTACATAATATATCTTTCAAATGTAGAATAAAAATCACTTCGCGTAGTGTAGTCATCATTTTAAATAATATCCTTTTTGCTACGGACTATACCGCTACGGCGTAGACCTGCCGCTAGGATCACGTAGCAAGAGCTACGCGCGTATACGCCACTTCTACAAACATCTAGAAAATATAAAAACAAATTACTCTAATTTACAACTATTCACAAAGTAAAGAAATATTTTAAGGCCGCTAGTATTTTATATTTAAGTACTATGACATTATTCGCTGTTTAATAACATTAAAATGTAATTTATAACATTGAAGAATAAATATACCTTATTGAAGCCTCAGATCTCTAAACTAGATTTTGACTGTCTGTACGATATGAATACACCAAAATAATTTTATTAAAAACTTACTATTAAAGCGCTCCAAAAACAGAAAAAGACAAACCAAGAAAGAATAATAATAAATAACTATCATTAAAATTAATTATCGATACAGAATAGAAAAAAAATATTTCTATAACTTTTTTCAAACGTATCGTAGTGCGTGAAACACGCCTCATATCTAACTAGAGCACTAAGTTTCCAGACCAGTGAATTTATATTCCTCTTTATAAAGTCTAAAGCTAAATTGCGTTTAGAAGAGTTCCTAAGCTAAACAAGATTGCATTTCGTTCGTCTGTGGTGTGTTTGAAGTGAATTTACTCTGTGCCCCGTTTTCTTTATTTTTAGCCGCTTATTCGTATCCAATTTACCTACTGAAAAACATTATTTCCTTCTGGGCAGTCGGGTAAAAACAACATTCCATTTAGGTATTCTAGAAGCTTCATTGAGGCACATTTAAAAATATTATCACCACTCTGTTTTGAAAAAACTAGTGACACAAGAAGAATAACATTAAATTCATTCAAATAATTTTGAATTATTCAAATCTTTATAAATTTATTTTAAAATAAATAAGGTTTCTATTCTTAAATAATATGTACAATTATAAAATTCTTCCTTCAAACTACAAGATAATAATATGATCAACATAGACATATTAACCAATCAAATAAATTAATAATTATGGCAAGTGAGTGATGCTGCACATGACAATAATACCTCTGGAGGCAATTAGTTCAATGAATTGAACCTGAATCAATTGATCGATATTCAATAAATAGCACTGATTTTAAGAGTAGAGTTCTTTGTGAAGGGCTCGTCCGGGGAAGTACTACCCTCACGCCATTTTCTGCCGCCAAGCAGCAACGCTGTGTTTCGGTTTGAAGAGTGTGGTTGCCGGTGTAATTACAGGCACATGAGGCTTAACATCTGTATGCCTCAAGTTGATGGACGCAGGGCAGTGCATCGTAGGACACGTTCCTATCGTGCGTGACTTATAAGGCAATGCTTTGTTATAGGTGATGATTACCACTTAACATCAGATGGGCCATCTGCTTGTTCCATCAGCTAGTTGTATAAAAAAAACGGAACTTTTTAAATACTTGTACAGGGTGTCTCAAAAGAAAGTTCACATTTGTTTTGGTTATTGCGTGAACGCAACTATTCTGAGGGGCGCGGGGAGGATGTCAATCGGTAGCCTGGCTTTTGGGAATTTAGTCGCTATGGAGCGTTTCTCGGGAGCGGACCGTGCGTTGTGCGTACGCGAGTTTTATAAAAATGGTAATTAGGCGGCTGTAGCGCGTTTACCAACATCTTGTTTTCGGATGAAGCCCATTTTCATCTTACTGGCTATGTTAACAAGCAAAATTACCGCTACTGGAGTGTAACCAATCCAAAACAAAAACATCAGACACCCCTACATTCGCCTTAAGTCACCGTATGGGCCGCAATGTCGGCGCGAGGAATTATCAGAATTTTCTACGCGCTACAGTCGCCGAATTACCATTTTTATAAAACTCGCGTACGCACAACGCACGGTCCGCTCCCGAGAAACGCTCCATAGCGACTAAATTCCCAAAAGCCAGGCTACCGATTGACATCCCCCCCGCGCCCCTCAGAATAGTTGCGTTCACGCAATAACCAAAACAAATGTGAACTGTCTTTTGAGACACCCTGTATTACAAATTAATGGTTCAATAAATACAACAAACAATGTCGATGCTATTACAAAAAAATACTATGCACTTGGTGAATTCTTTTATGGCTGAATAATAAATAATAAAATTAATTAATTTGTAATAAATTTAAGTTTGATTGATTTTGATTCTCTCTATTGTATCCTTATTGGGTACATAATGTTTTGAATCTTAAAATACAAAGACCTGGCAATGGTAAATCTGCATACATAATTATTATTATAACTATAATCAAAAAATCTACAGATATTATTTGAATCGTGCGTCGTGTCATTCAGCACCAGTTAATATTTTATCAATAATAAGGTAGGTATACGTACATGGTATAATATGTTCACGAGTGTAAATAGATCAGCTTTTATACTTTTATGTGCCCAGTTTATGGCTCAACGTGGGATCGTTGCTGGTCACTGGAGCACGCGGGTAATAACCTCGTAGACTTAAACTGGGTGGTTCAACACATTACCCCTTCATTACCGGCTTCAAACCCTTAACCATAGATGTCGTAAAAAGCTAAATCTCCTCTCTCCAACTCTTTTAAGCCAGAATTTTTTAAGCGAAAATAAATATTTTTTAAGGAAAATTTTATAAAATGAACTACATGTGAGAAATGAGTAGATTTTTTAATACAAACAAATAATTTAAACTAAGACACATTTTTAAATAAATTTATTAAAAAAAAAATGCTCCGCCGCGACAGTTTTCACTGCCGTGACCAGGATTCGAACCTGGGTTACTACGGCCACAACGTAGGGTCCTAACCACTAGACGATCACGGCTATCGGAGCTGTGAAAGAACTGACAAAATTGTCGAACCAAACCGTCGAATTTGGAGCACTTTCGAATCGGATTGCGCAAGAGTCGATAAAAAGTCGACGAGAGCAAAATGACAAAACCTGCGTCACTAATCGGGTATTGATTTCGGTACATGCTCTGTAAAAACTTTTTGATTGAAATAGATTTGATTGTCCTACTAACAGTACTTATGAATTAAATTTGAACAAACATTTGTGTGATGAGCATAGATGTTTTTTCTCTGTCTGAGTGTTAAAAAATATATGTATATATTTACAAAAAAAAGTATTATAACTAGTAGTTCGCCCCGAACTGAGATCTCGTGATGCGACCCGACGAACGCACCAAAACTTTGAGTAGGTGGTAGTCAAAGGCAAGTCCAAACATTATGTTTGGACTCTTTTCTGACTACCGCCTACTAACTTAGTACGGTAACCAAGTTTCAACTCTATTGGCGTATTTATTGAAGAGTTCCGTTGAACAGACCTTGGCTCCATCATCAGACCTGGTCGTTGTCACCATTTTATGAGAACTGAGTACCTCCTTAATTTATTTCAAGAAAAAAAAATAAGAAAAAGCAAAGTAACTGGCCGACCAGTAGAAAAACCTTGATGTCAACGAAACCCTTAGAGATGGGAGCTCTTGGATCGCTGGTTATTTTAATTTAACTTTTTTTGTTTTACCTCAAAAACCGAGCGTCCCAAAAAAAAAGTAAAAATTGTTTTGGAATGTCCAAACAAAGCCCTTTCATATGACATGTAACGTGATTTTTTTATGTTACTTTTTTTATTTTTGCCCTCTTAGAAAACCCCATATCTCAAAAACCCTTCATCCGATTTTACTCATTTACTTACCAGTAAATTTCTCAAGTGCAAGCTATCGACATATCAAATTTCATGCAGATCGGATCAACGGTTCTTAAGTTATCGCCAGACAAACATACATACATACATACATACATACATACATACATACATACATAAAATGCCAAATCGCCCAAGTTGAAACTAAGATCTTCGTTCGCTTCGCTCACTCGATCAATTATCAGCAGTTGCCATAGTACCATCAAGCTTTGGCTTAGTTAGGGGTTAGGGCTAGATAGTGCTGTGTGGAATGTCCACCAATATTTATTATTATGTATAGCTGTTCACATATACCTACTATGTAGTATATATTACAAACGCTAGTTTGTATGTTTTTGTATGTAAGTATACAATTTTTTTTATGAATAATTTTTATTCCTAAGTCGACCGGCTCACAACGACCAAGCAAGCTACGCCTGCTCGTACTTGTGTTACAACTTATCGAACTACCATATTTCATTCAGATCGGATCAATGTCTCGAAAGATTTACTTAGACAAACGACTATGTTGTTTGTCCAAGCAAATCTTTCAATATTACTACTACAATGCCAAATCACCCAAGATGTCCGTTCGTTTCACTCACTTGATAAGAAATAAGTAAGTAGTCGTAAGCAGATACATAAAAAAAGAAGAAAAAACAACGATCTTGCTGTGTAAATCACCTGGAAAAACGTAAAAGTCTATTTAACGTACAATAAAATGTAGATACAATAAATACAAAAAGAATACAACTTCCCTTCATGATTGAAACTCATTGAAAATCAGTAGCTTCGGTTTCCAGGAGAAATCCATAATTGGATGCCTACCTGGATGGGCACGACACGTGCTCTGAATGGCAAATACTTGTAATTGTTGACCAAGCTCCGGGGAAAAAACATATCATATTTAATATGTTTTTAGAAAGCGAAGGTCAAAAATATTTTGTTTTAATGTATGTAATTACAATCTTATTATATAATATCTATCTTACAAAATAAGGTATTGACCGACCGATGTCCCAGAAAATACATATTTGGAGAAGAACGATTAGAAGAGCTGACCCGAAATAAAGATGGGATATGGCGAGACGAATATGAACTATACCATATAGATACATATTTTTTATGTAAATACTATCTTAAAAGCCAGTAAAACCAAAAGAAAAAATCCAAAACAACAATATTGAAATGGATCTAGTTCCTAGTTCTTTTTTTTTAATTTTTTTTTTAGTCTTTCGAAACCGTTTTGTGAAATGATTTTAAGTGCGCCTCAATGAGTAGTTAGTAGTTCCTAGTGTAGAAGTTTAGCTTTGGTTTTAGATGGTGTTGTCTAAATATTCTATCAATATTTAAAATAGGTAGGTACTTGACAAATAAAAAGGTAAAATAACAGAGAACATGGCGGTCGTTGTCTTGGATTGTAAAATAAAGATGAGTTCCTAAAATACGCGATATAAAAACATTTTCTCTTCCAAATGTAAAACAGTCAATCCCTTTTCCGAAAATCTTTGTTATAATCTAAATATCAAAAGAAATGAATGTAAAACATTCGGTTTAGAATTCTCTCTAATGACGTTACATTTCCACCCTTTCCGTGTTTCGTAAAGAAACTCTTTAGCCCGAAAAATGTTAATTTTCCTTCGACCTGTTGAATGCCAAAAAGCTTTTTTATTTCGTTTCATCGCCGCCTCGATGGGGAAAGGTTATTTTTTACGTGCAGATGACGTCGCATACGTGAAGTGCTTGTAAAAAAAATGGGTGAATAAATCCTTATCCATCGTCTGACACATTGCGTACATATGTACCCAGGAGTATGTAAAGTCGAGCTGCAGATAATAATAATGGATCTATTCATTGATGTTTGTTCTGTATCTGGAGGCACTTCTTGCTATACACCTAACACCGAGCAGGGAGGTGGTAATCGTTTTTAGGTACTTACCTAAGTCTACCGATCTATAGATGACAAAAAAGCTTGGGACTGAACTATGCTCCAACTCATTACAAAAACGAAACAATTGAGTACCATAATTAATTGTAAAAAGGATCATACAAAAAAACGCTGGGAACCAAGCCGTCAAGGATCACTTTGACGTTTCAAAGTGATCCTTGTGATTGTACTGAATGAAGACCGTTTTGAGTTTGATTTTGATTTCTACCGTCCCCATAATTGGGCGATACTGCTGTGCTGTACGCAACACATCGCTAGCTGCCTATTTTAGATATTTTATCCTACTAATATTAAAAACGCGAATGTTTGTAAGTATGGATGGATGGATGGATATTTGTTACTCTTTCACGTAAGAACTACTGAATGGATTTTAATGAAACTGTACAATAATATAGCTTATACATCAGAATAACACATAGGCTACAATTTATAAAGATATTGTGTGAATTGTCCAAAATATGACGATAAGTGTCATAAGTAAGTAGGAAAAAATCTACCATCTGCACAGACGAAGTGGCGGGCACCAGCTAGTATATCATATTTCACAGTCACATTTACTGCTTATGAACTACAAAATCGATATACAAATATAAATAATGTAAGATTTATTTTTAAATAAAAAAACTTTTCTCAAAAAACTTTAATTTTTATAAAATATGCAGTTTTTCTTGTTACTAAAATCGATGACATGGTTCCTAAGAACAGATCTTTGTATGTCTATAGTTACAGATTTGCCCCTACTGACCGATCTAAATGGGCCACCCTCTACCTCTACCTCTATATCTTATTCTAGATAATATTGAAGTTCTAACCAAGGCCGCCCGTTTTTCATTGTTCAGTGAAAACTAATAAGGTTTGCTCGCTTGGTAATCCTCAATCTTCCTGTCTTCTGTGCACTATCCATGGAAGATCTGGAGTGCACTTTTTATAATGCAAACATTTACAAAGGAAAGTGCTTTGGAAGATAAATTGAGACGCTAAAGATACAAAATAGTCTCAGTACTCACTATAGTACAAAATAATATAGGAGTATCTACTAATATTTGTTTTTTTGTTTAATACAAACAGCTGATGGAACAAACAGATGGCCCACATGATGTTAGGTGGTGGTCGCCGGTCTAATTACAGGACATGAGGCTTAACATCTGTGTGCCTCAAGTTGATGGACGAAGGGCAGTGCATCGTAGGGCACGTTCTTATCGTGTGTGACTTTCAAGTCAATGCTTTGTTATAGGTGATGGTTACCACTTAACATCAAGTGGGCCATCTGATGGTTCCGTCAGCTGGTTGTATAAAAAAAACGCTTTTAGTAAAGCCAAGGGATAATCGATTTACCTAATCTATCCATCAATTTCTGCCCGAAATTTATGCTAACATATTCTGACCCTTCAAGACACTATATTTCCACCAAGAGCACTATATCTTCAGTACAATAGACTACGAGCGTTTGACTAGAGCTCCGATTAATCATAGAATACATTCAATAAGCTCAGGTTTCAGCTAGAAACGCAAATATATCGTGAACTTGCCCACAGAGTGTGTAAAGGAAATATTACTATAGTCGCTGCTAGAGTTGAAGTATTCGTAGAAAAGACTAGAAATATTTATTGCATTTGTGTTGTTACATTTAGATGTTATTGTACGTTGTATCAAACATAAACCGTGTTAGCGATATTCCACTATAGGGATGCTATATTGTACTTTTTTAATTTATTTATAACCTATGACCGAAACTGAACTGTTAATGAGAAACACAAAAGTTAAGTGGCTTATAGGGCACATAACATACACTTAAACTATGTTAAAACTGTATACATTGTTTTTCAGAATAGATAAATTAAATCAGACAGCCCAGACAGTTCAGTTAGTAGCTCTGCTTTCTGTGCTGTAGGCCGTGGGTTCGATCCCCACAGAGAACAAACATTTGTGTGATGAACATAGATGTTTGTTCTCTGTCTGGGTGTTATTATGTATTATAAGTATGTCTTTACAAAAAAAAAGTATATAGATATAAGTATTATATCAGCTATCTGATTCCCATATTACAAGCTTTGCTTAGTTTGGGGCGAGATAGTGCTGTGTGAAAAGTCTATTAAAACATTTTGAAGACTACTATTTTTGCAATTACAAGACCGTGCAAATTTGTGGTGTCTGAGCGTGTCAATGATATCGAGGTACTAATGAATCTAACGGGATATCTTCCGTGTCTGGAAATTATTCTATTTTAAGTTCTTTTGAAGAATGCGTTTAGTTTGGGTCAATAAAATAAATGAAAACAAATGAAAACGAATGAAAACGAATGAAAACGAATGAAAACGAATGAAAACGAATGAAAACGAATGAAAACGAATGAAAACGAATGAAAACGAATGAAAACTAATGAAAACTAATGAAAACTAATGAAAAATAATGAAAACTAATGAAAACTAATGAAAACTAATGAAAACTAATGAAAACTAATGAAAACATATGAAAACCAAATGAAAACAAATGAATATAAATGAAAATTATCAACTCTGTTTGAGCGATGTGTTAAAATTAAAAAACCTTATGGTTCGAATATAGATCGATATCAAGCTAATGTACTAATAAAAGTAGATTATTATTGAAATCATTTCGCTGACAACAAATACAACAATATACAGTGATTTCAATAGATGGTATAAAATAACAGATACAATAAATAACTGCGCAATAGGGAACGTTGAAGGAACATCCAAGAAATTTCATTTCATAAAAGCGCTACCTAAATCTCAAATTGATATAAATGGGTCTTCGTAAATAACCTTCTATTGTAGATATGTAAATATTTTGCTAAAATACAATATTATCGTAATATTGCTATAAAAAATTCTCGCCTGGGGCCGTATTATGAGCTTTTCAAATCTGCCAGTGCCATAATTACATAGGTACTTCGTAAACTGGTTCGGGGATTTCCAGTCAGTTATGGCTTTATGTAAATATGTATTTAACTTACTCACACACCGTATTTTATATACCACTTGCTTATTGAACAAGCAGAAGCAGAGAGAAGAGACCTTATGTTAAGGCTAGGATAAGAGCTAATGTACCTCTCGCTCACGCGTTTCGACTTGTTGAAAGATATAGAATAACTTCACTCATTTTCATAAAATCGCAATCAACCATTTTGTGTGCAATCACATTGCAAACAGTTGAGTAAAAATTTATTTTGATCCATTCTACTAAAAAGTTTGCTTTACTAGTTTTAGAACTTTTAAATTTTTATTTTTTTTTAGCTCTTGTCTTCGCCTTAAGTGGTAACCATACAATATAACAAAGCATCGCAAGTCACGCACAATATGAACGTGCACAACGAAGGCAAATAATACAGTAATGTAGTACCATTGTTACGTGTCAACTTCACAACTTCATTTCACACAAAATATACGAGTATTAAGGGGCTGACAACTATCAAACAACTTCTCGCTCGCACGTTTCAACATGTTGAAAGATATAAAATCACTAAACTCATTTTCGAAAAATCGCAATCAACCATTTTGTGTGCAATCACATTGCACACAGTTTAGTAAAAATTTAATTTCGATCGATACAAGTTTTCCTACTTAAAAGTTTGCTTATGTACGAAAACTAGTAAAGCAAACTTTTGAGTAGGAAAACATGTATCGATCAAACTGAATTTTTTACTAAGCTGTGTGCAATGTGATTGCACACAAATTGGTTGATTGCGATTTTTCGAAAACGAGTTTAATGATTTTATATCTTTCAACATGTCGAAACGTGCGAGCGAGAGTCACATTAGCTCTTGTCTTCGCCTTAACATAAGCGGGTAGTACTTCCCCAGACGAGCCCTTCACAAAAAGGTCTACTATTCTGATAAGCGTAACAAAGTGATAAATATACACATAAAAATATGTGCAGCATATTTATACAATAATTTATTTACACAGACTCACATCAAAGAAAAATCGAATTAATCCCAACTTTGCCCCCTTGCCTTGATAACCCCAGAAATATGTTACATAACAGAGAAATCTGCGCAATCATTATTGTATCGAAATCTCGTTACGTGGCCCATAACCAGTAATGCCGATATGGGTCAGGTGTGCACCGGCGTAAAGGATTGTGACCGCAAAGTTTACCACATCAACCGGAAAATTGTCCCATCATACCTCGTACCCAATCAATATACAATGAAAACACTGCCTTATGGCTTTGATACATAACTTACGTACGGATGGTTTTTATAAATGTCAAATGTTACCTGCTTTGTTCATAATAATAATTACTTTCATCATCATCATCATCATCAGCCTAAAGAAGTCCACTGCTGGACATAGGCCTCCCCTATAAATTTCCAGGAAGAACGATTCCGAGCCCTCTCCATCCACCGACTTCCCGCGATCCTGACAATGTCGTCAGTCCATCGGGTAGGACGGCGTCCCACGCTTCGTTTTCCTGTTCGTGGTCGCCATTCGAGAACCTTTATTCCCCAACGGTTATCAGTCCTTCGAGCTATATGACCTGCCCATTGCCACTTCAACTGGCTGATTCTGCGAGCTATGTCGGCTACTTTGGTTCTCCTACGGATTTCCTCATTTCTGATTCTATCCCGTAGTAAAACTCCCAGCATAGCTCTCTCCATAGCCCGCTGAGCGACTTTGAGCTTGTTGATGAGGCCAATAGTAAGCGACCACGTCTCAGTTCCGTACGTCATCACTGGCAACACACACTGGTTGAAGACTTTCGTCTTGAGGCTCTGCGGTATCTGTGACGAGAAGATGTGGCGTAACTTCCCGAACGCTGCCCATCCGAGTTGGATTCGTCGGCTGACCTGTTTATCGAAGTTGGACCTAATAATTACTTTAGCAAGCTGTTATTGTTAACTGTTATTCCAAATAAACAACAAAATCACTGGGAGTATCACCTAGTCGATCCGCGATCATACATCACGCTAGTGAGGGATGAATGTATTACCCCGTATACACTCAGCCCATGTCTGTGGAAATGTGCAGAGACATGTAGAAACAGGCGCAGGGACTTGGGCAATGCGAGAATGGGACGGCAACATTTTCGTCCACGTGAATGGCAGCGCGAATGGAGTCCGGTTATTGTACGACATGATAATGTACAGCGCGATAATGTACAGCATGATATTTGGAATCCACTTTGGTTACCTTTTTGGATTCGTTTTATCTGGGTGTACATTATCGGGGTGTGCATTATCTGGATGTGCAATATCGTCACGTGTCAATAATGTACACCCAGTTATTGTACCCGTACAATAACATGCTGAACTAATAATGTACAGCATGATATTGCACAGCACGATAATCCGTGTCCACTAATAATTCAAACCAGTGGACACGGATTATCTGGGTGTGCATTATCGTGCTGTGCAATATCATGCTTTACATTATTTGGCCGTACATTATTGCCTCCCCGCGAATGTAGCGCGAATGTCTAAATGTAAACGCGCTATAAGAATGAATGCCAAATTTAAAACTCGCCGCTGACCACTTGGGTCACTTGGGCGGGTGTTGTTGTCAGAATAGCACTTCAAGATTAAGTTAGTTTACAGATATAGTTTTTATAGCCGCTTTCCTCTTTTTAGTATCTTTAATACAGAACGGGAAAATGTTCGCTGGGAAGAGGCCACACGTTGGGTGCCATAGACAACGGCGTATTGGTTTGACTTTTCGTCTACGGCCACTCTTTGTTGCTACCTCAAATTATAGTAGTAATATCTAATATAATATATATAATATCTATCTATCTAAACTTAAACTCCTCAGCCACTCAACAGCAGGTGTACCATAAGTATTTCTTTATTTTTCTCTTTCATTAATTACAATACAATACAATACAATACAATACAATATCATTTATTCAGTTGATCATTCTCTCATTCAAATGTAAAAAAAAACTTCCCTTTCCCACTTATACCGCCTTATTTAAAGTTATCACTCTCACCAGTTCCTTGGAACTGTATCTAATTTAGGCCGTTTATAGCTTCCAAGAGCTTAATTTATGGACAGGACTGAAGCTAACCCTCTAAAAAATGGTTTATCAGTCTATCATACTAACGAAAATATTAAGCAAAATGTCTTTGTAAGAACCTTCCTCAGATCACGAAGTTTACCGTAGATATACAAAATTGTGTTCAAAGCTAAAACAACAATTCAGAGAGAAAATGTAGATCTGCTACTCAAATATAGCTTTTATGAGATGGAGGCTAAAGTCCAAATTGGATTGAAACGAGCGAATAATATTTCGTAGTGTACGTAGAAATTGTGTTTTTATAGGAACAGTGGCGTCGTATTGCGCCAAAATGTTCCGAGAGACATTTTTCTGATATCTATATAACAAGGTCTGCAACTCTAAAATTTTTCGGATTTCAAAGAAATAAAAGCAATGTATGAAAGTTTGAAAATACCTACCGAAATAAATAGCCTAAGGGCTGATTTCACCATGCTCTGTTAGTTACTAATCAATAATTAACAGGCCGTTAAATCTAACCTTATATGTCAAACGCGTACATTTTGACATATTTAACGGCCCTTTAACCCTTTGTTAATCTAACAGAGCATGGTGAAATCAACTCTAAGGCTTGCGTAGCTTATTATTTAAAATTCATTTTAGTTCTTGTTATTTTGTACCTACGTGTAATTTGATATCTAATAAAAAAAAACATTAGTTATTATTAAAAGCTAATGCAGAAACGGTGTTTGATGAAATATCGAAATTTTATAAAAATAGCTTACTTATTTTATGAAGACGATAAACATTTCTATAAGTATCAAAGTGAAAAAAAGTAGGCCATAATGTCTGCCTGCAATGCGTGTTTAGTTTATAACTTACCAGCAATCGCCCGCGACTCTGGTTTTCGTACATATGCAAACTTTTTAATAGAAAAATGGATGGTAAGTGGTAACCATATATATTACAGCACTACCTCGTAAGTCACGCACGATAGGAACGTGCCCTACGATGCACCGCCCTGCGTCCATCAACTTGAGGCATACAGATGTTAAGCCTCATGTGCCTGTAATTACACCGGCAACCACACTCTTCAAACCGAAACACAGCGTTGCTGCTTGGCGGCAGAAAAAGGCGTGGTGGTAGTACTTCCCCGGACGAGCCCTACACAAAGAGCTCTACTACTTTTAAAACGTTAAACGTTTGTCGTTTTGTCTTTATACGGACTGAACAGCAGGACAAAGCTAGTATAGAACATGCCAACATCATAGTACAGTCAGCTGCACTAGATAGCCTTCACAGCTCAGTTGGTAGTAGCTCTGCCTTCTGCGCCGTAGGCCGTGGGTTCGATCCCCACCGAGAACAAACATTTGTGTGATGAACATAGATGTTTGTTCTCTGTCTGGGTGTTATATAATATTATAAGTATGTATTTACATAAAAAAAGTATATAAGTAGTATATCAGCTATCTGGTTCCCATAACACAAGCTTTGGCTTAGTTTGGGGCGAGATGGTGCTGTGTGGATTGTCCACCAATATTTATTATTATTATTATTTATTATTAATATACAATTCGTAACTTCATACTAGTACTAGAATCCGCCCGTGGCTCCGCTTGCGTATAGCTAACCATACCAAAATGAAAGTAGCCTATATGTTATTGCAGGTTACAAACTATGTATATTTAAATTTTTATCCAAAAGTTGCGCAGCTTTCACGGAGATGAGTGATGGGAACAAACATACATACGCACACCCACACAAACTTTCTTATTTTTAATATAAGTTTATCGGGCAAAGTCAAAATCAAAAGGTAGGTATTTAATCAATTGAAACACAAGGATCACTTTGAAACATCTAAAAGTAAAAAACTCAAGATCATGAAATCCGTTAATAAGTTCACTAGCTTTATGAGTATTTGGCCCGTAAATGTCCATTGCAATGCTGCGACACTAATTTGAAATTAACAACTTGTACACATTTTAGTGCAGCCGACTGTACCTACAGCCGCTAAATGAGTTTCAAACCCAATTATACTAATCACTAATTATGATCCAAAAACTGTAATTATGAAAATATACGCAGAGATTACGTTATCATTTATTTTAATGAAACATTAAGCTTAAGCGTTTTATTTTGCTGCATATCAGGTTAAGATTAAGACACGATTTTTTCGTAATTACATATCAGTCATATCATGGAAACATAAGAAAAGTAAGTAAAGTTCATAAGTTCAGTAAAGTTCATAAGAAAAGGCTCAGTCGCTTGGTCTAAGACGGGACCTAAACCTACTTAAATAAGAGTAAGAGTAGTAAAGCTCTTTGTGAAGGGCTCGTCCGGGGGAGTACTACCTCCATGCCTTTTTCTGCCGCCAAGCAGCAACGCTGTGTTTCGGTTTGAAGAGTGTGGTTGCCGGTGTAATTACAGGCACATGAGGTTTAACATCTGTATGCCTTAATTTGATGGACGCAGGGCAGTGCATCGTAGGGTACGTTCTTATCGTGCGTGACTTACGAGGCAATGCTTTGTTATAGGTGTGTTGGTTACCACTTAACATCAGGTGGGCCATATGCTTGTTCCATCAGCTAGTTGTATAAAAAAAAATGCAGCCAGTCTTTGGGACGCTTCTGATTGGCACTGATTTGGATCAGTTGAGCCATCTCGAGATCTTTGGTACCTGTCTGTAGATAGCTTAACTGTTGCGTGTGAATTTTGTACATTTTATAAATATTGTATTCACAGTAATTTTCTTGTTAATTAATGTATTTTTCTACGTACATAATAATAAATATAGGTACATTTCACACCGTTTTCACGAGTTGTTTTCACGTTTTTTCATCATAATCTTAGAAATAAAAAGGAGTCTATATCCAGCTATACCTATATTTTTTCTAAGTTTACCTCAATTGTTCGAAACCAATACAGGTTAGGACGTAATTGAGTCGCTAATATCCAAACATCGTTACTTTCGCATATATATAATAATAGAAGTAAAAAAGGATATTTTCCTTCGTAAATCTGAAAAATTTAATAAACATCGCAAGCCATAAAGAATTTACAAACAGAAACATTTCGTTATTGAAATATCTTCAACATTACTTCCATAGGTACGTTCGTCCCTGATCCCAAAAGCTGTGTATCTTTCGGCTGTTTCAGCTTCAGTCGAGACGCGATTCCTGCGCCGGTAGAACGTGTTCCCTGCGGTACGTCTGCCAGAACCTCCCGCGAAATCTCCACTGAAACCGATAACATTTTGTTTAAATCTTGGTATATACAAACAAATGTGCGAATCAAATACTGAATGTTATGTTCAGCTTGTGTCGAAACTTGAATGAAAACTTTTTGAGATGTGACGTTCGAAATCTAAATTTGAAATAAACAAAAGAAAACTATCCGTTGTGTTGTGAAAAATGAGGATAATTTGTGTTTGTGGATAAAAAATGGTAGCAATAGAGTGTTTTTGAATTAGAAAAGCGGGTTGGAGACAGATTGAGGCGGATTTTTATTTTCTCAGTGGTAAGATTTGTTTTATTTTACAATAGCTAAATATCGCTTGGATGTGAGCAGGCAAAGATTTAAAACAACAGTAGAGTTTCAATAGATAAAACTAAAAAATTTGAAATAACTAATGGAATATTTTAGAGAGGATAACATACTTATAAAAAAAATACGTCTAACATTTGCATTGAAATGGACAATAATATTTATGAAAGCCAATATAGCCCAATTATTTATTCGAGAATTCATTATAACAAAAATCAAAATATGCAATGGGCGCCACAATAGAACTATAATACAGTATCGCGGGAGACCTATAGGTATAAAGGTTTACAAAATTACTTAAATTTAAAAAGAACAAGTGACGCAGTCGTAAATCACGTAGAATTTCCCTGTCGACGTCTTAGCTCCCTTTCTCGTAATTAAATTTTTATTAGACTTTAAACGTTCGTATCTAACTCAGATAAAAAACTCGTAAATCTAATGAAAAATAATTCCACTGCCTTGAAAACAAACTGTTCAGAATTTGACTTGACTTTGACTTTTGTCTTAGTTTAAATACAATTTAACCTCTTTTTTAGGGTTCCGTACCCAAAGGGTAAAACGGGACCCTATACTAAGAATACTAAGATTCCGCTGTCCGTCTGTCAGTTGAAATTTTCACAGATGATGTATTTATGTTGCCGCTATAACAACAAATACTAAAAACAGAATAAAACAAATATTTCAGGGGGCTCCCATACAACAAACGTGATTTTTTTGTTCGTTTTTGCACGATATTGATAACGGCAACAGGTAGATGCTTGAAATATTTACAGAATATTTAGTTATATATTCACTTTAAAAGAAAAAAAACAAATATTTGTACCCTTCGTGCGCGAGTCCGACTCACACTTGGCCGGCTTTTTCAATTCTTCTTCTGTTTAGAGTAAAAGATAAAAACTGGATTTTAGCAGGTGAAATACGCGGTGTTTGCGGGTGTAATATTACTTTAGTATGTGTGTATGTACAAACGACCATAAAAAAGATATAAAACGATGATATTACGCCGCCTGAGACGGAACTTTAGCTTCAGACAAAAAATAAGTCGATAATAATGAAACTTTTCTTTGGCAATAGCGGCATATTTTCAATTCAAGTGTGTACTTGGGAAATCTTTTGTATTACTGAGGACAGGGGAACGCTTGGCCGCTGAGAAGATTTTGTACTTGTTATATTTTTAGTTACTTGTTAGGGTTCAGTACCCAAAGGAAAGCGGGACCCTATTACTAAGACTCCGCTGTCCGTCAGTCTGTCTGTCTGTCCGTCTGTCACCAGGCTGTATCTCATGAACCGTGATAGTTAGACAGTTTAAATTTTCACAGATGATGTATTTCTGTTGCTGCTATAACAACAAATACTAAAATCCTACTAATATTATAAACGCGAAAGTTTGTAAGTATGGATGGATGGATGTTTGTTACTCTTTCATGTAAAAACTACTGAATGGATTTTAATGAAACTTACAAAAATATAGCTTATACATCAGAATAACACATAGGCTACAATTTATAAAGATATTTTGTGACTAATCCTGCGCAGACGAAATCGCGGGCACCAGCTTGTACAGAATAAAATAAATATTTAAGGGGGCTCCCATACAACAAACGTGATTTTTTTGGCGTTTTTATAGATAATGGTACAGAACCCTTCGTGCGGGAGTCCGACTCGCACTTGGCCGGTTTTTTTAATTCTTTATACAACTTGCTGATTGAATAAGCAGTTGGCCACATGAAGCTAAGCTGTAACCAGCACCTATATATTTAACTGAGCAATGCATCACAAGTCACGCTTATTAGGAACGTGCCCTACGATGCACAGCCATCAACTTAAGGAATACAGATGTTATGCCTTAAGTTGATGAAAAGCCTTGTTTTGTTAATCCAAGTTAAAAAATGTACCTATATTCTAAGTTATATACTGACCTTTCAGCCGTTACGGAGATGAATAGAAATAAACATATACACAGCATCTTCATTCTACCATCGCACCGCTCGCCATAGACAGAGGGTTCATCTACCTTGGAGCCACGATGGTCGCGCAGTGTCCATGCTCTATACCTACTGAGGTTTTCCCTAGCGAGTATAGACTATAGGGTTCTTCTAAAAGTATATTTTAATATGTGGTTACGGGCACATGGGGCTTGACATCTTGATGCCTGAAGTTGATGGACGCAGGGCAGTGCATCGTAGGGCACGTTCCTATCGTATGTGACTTACGAGGCAATGCTTTGTTATAGGTGATGGTTACCACTTAACATCAGGTGGGCCATCTGCTTGTTCCATCAGGTCCATAGGCCACGTTAACCGCTTTCCATCAAGTGGGCCGAACGCTTGTTTGTTTACTTGTTAGTAGAAACACACTCACATCATTTCTAAAGTTTCGCATTTTCAATAATAACGCGATTATGCTATATCAAAACAAGGTAGCATAAAACAAGCTACAGTGGGTAGGTACTGGTATCACTTAGTAAATTGTACAAGGTCCACACAAATGGGCATAGGTATACTTATGCCCATTTGTGTGGATTTCGTGAATGTTTCGGATTAGTCGCGGAGATAATGTCTTGAAACGTGAGAAGTAATAGGGAATGTTACATAAGGACAGAATATAACTTATGAGTTCATATATTTATATTGTGTGGGCTAGTGAGATAATAATAAGAGTCTAATAAATGCACCGGTGGTACGGTGGGAGTGATCCCGCCGTGGAATAGGTTCGAATCCGGTCGTGCACCAGTGGATTATTTATTATGCTTCTTTAATATTTTTATTGCTGGATTCTGTTTTTTTATATTATTCCTTTTGAATGTCCGTAATGTGATTGCTTTCAAACAGTGAAGGCAAGCATCGTGAGGAAATCATTTAGTGTTCTAGCAGCGGCCATGGGCTTGCAACCTGTCATGTATGGAATACAAAATGTGGGTATGTCATCAAAATGAAATGAAATGAAAAAAATCTGTTCATTTGGTATCTAGTTAATTTATAAATAAAACCTTTTCTTAAACACTCCTGAAAAGGGACAGATTCAAAATAATTGTCATGAATGTCGTAAAAGTGGGCAAAGTACTAATAAAACGCAGGATATTCCAAAATGGGCGCAAAAATCTACCATTTGTATGTTTTTTTTTTTTTTTATACTTCTAGCTGACGGAACAAGCATATGACCCACCTGATGTTAAGTGGTAACCATCACCTATAACAAAGCATTGCCTCGTAAGTCACGCACGATAGGAACGTGCCCTACGATGCACTGCCCTGCGTCTATCAACTTGAGGCATACAGATGTTAAACCTCATGTGCCTGTAATTACACCGGCAACCACACTCTTCAAACCGAAACACAAAAACGCTGCTTGGCGGTAGAAAAAGGCGTGGTGGTAGTACTTCCCCGGACGACCCTTCACAAAGAGCTCTACTACTCTTATTTACTGTATTTACTCGTATTTGTGAATATGTGGGCAAAATCAGTAAGGGGTCAAACACACAAACAAACATGAATTTCCTAATTTTAAGGACATCAAAGAGTCTCCTTTAAATATCTTAAAAACTCTTGATTTGGTTCTTGATATTAATAAAACACTTTAGGGAATATACTCGTATCTACTGTCTGGGAAGTAAAGTTGTATAGTCCTTCTTCTTCTTTTATTTGTGACTGTTCAGTGGCCGATAGAGTTTGCTACGGATTTGCCAATGTCAAGTTGTTATAGACTTAAGGCGAAGACAAGAGCTAATGTGACTCTCGCTCGCACGTTTCGACATGTTGAAAGATATAAAATCACTAAACTCATTTTCGAAAAATTGCAATCAACCATCTTGTACAAGTTTTCCTACTTAAAAGTTTGCCTATGTACGAAAACTAGTAAAGCAAACTTTTGAATAGGAATACATGCATCGATCAAAATGAAATTTTAACTAAACTGTGTGCAATGTGATTGCACACAAGATGGTTGATTGCGACGTTTAGTGATTTTATATCTTTCAACATGTCGAAACGTGCGAGCGAGAAGTTGTTTGATAGTTGTCAGCCCCTTAAAACAAAAAGGCGGAGATCTAAGTTTACCACGGGAGTCTCTTAAAGTTGATTCGTTAAAATGAAAGTTGTATAGCTATTTCCGTCTCTATATTGTGTGGCTTGATTAGTGTACTAGTTTATGACAACTATATGTATATGACATAGACGTATTAAAATATTTTTTTACCACAAAGCAAGAAATAAGCAGCAAAATGTTAAAAGAAACTTCGAAAACTCATCACAGATGTCGTTTATTGTTCTGATTCGCGTACAGTCAGCTGCACTAGAATGTATAAAATTCTGTAATTGTGAATTATAAGTTAATGTCGCAGTGGACATTTACAGTGAGCCATCTTAAGATCGTTCGCAACGGGCTGCCGATAACTCAATACTCAATACTCAATACTCTATACATTTATTGCTTACACATGGTTTAGTTTTGGTACATACATTGTTGTTAGTAGTTAGTAAGTATCACATGGACCCTGCATAGGGTATGGCAACATGGAGGCAGGCCGAGGTTTTAAATTATAACTCAACTGTAATTTTCTTTTTTTAAATAATCAATCAATCAATCAATTCAGCCTGTATGCACCCATGCTGGGTATAGGCCTCCATTTTAAAACGCCACTCTCTCCGGTCATGTGCCAGTCTTTGCCATTTTTAAATAAATGTCAGCTAAATAAATGAACATATCAACTGATTTCATGATCTTCAGATTTCTTCTCTGTGCAAAGCTGCAACTCAACCATGAACGTAACATATTGTATACATTCTTGTGCAGCTGACTGTATAGTCTGGGAAAAGGGCGACCCAAGTGTAAGTCAAGTGTTCGCATTTGGCACTCAATGAAGGACATTTTGCACTGTAATTACTTCTTCTTCTTCTCTCCGTTTATGGCTCCTGTCTGTCATTCGACAGACAATCTTGCCAGTGTCAAGTGATTTGTATTGAATGAATACTTTTTAGTCAAGTCAGTCCATAGTCAAGTCGGCCGTCATTTGTTTTGAAGAAAATGGTGGCGGTTTTCTTCAAAACATTCGAAACATTTTCAGTCAAATCAGGATATCACATATTACACTTTCATTCCAAATGCTTATACTTTGTGCTAAGACCTCAAGTAATGTTGGTTAAAATACCACCGAAATTACACAACACAACTCAAAATAACAATAGAAAAACAATTAAAATGAAAAAGCTATGTTGCTTCCCAAAATGTCAGAAAACGAATCCTCACTGTAATTACTATTGTTCTCTCTAAATACTTTTTTATTTGAAACTGACAGCTGACATAAATTAAGCATATTGTCAGCTAAGCTGTGTTTCGGTTTTAAGGTAGCGTTTTTAACGTAGCCTGTAATTTTACCATAAAATAGCAAGTTGTAGTTGTTACACGTAGTGCAGTGCATTGTAGGGCACGTTCCTATCGTCCGGCTTTGCGAGACAACTTTTTTTTATACCATTAGCTCATGGAACAAGCAGATGGCCCACCTGATGTTAAGTGCTAACCATCATCTATAACAAAGCATTGCCTCGTAAGTCACGCACGATAGGAACGCGCCCTACGATGCACTGCCCTGCGTCCATCAACTTGAGGCATACAGATGTTAAGCCTCATGTGCCTGTAATTACACCGGCAACTACACTCTTCAAACCGAAACACAGCAACGCTGCTTGGCGGCAGAAAAAGGCGTGGTGGTAGTACTTCCCCGGACGAGCCCTTCACAAAGAGCTCTACTACTCTTCTCTTTGTTATAAGTGTTTGTTACCATTCAATATCAGATGGGCCATGTGCTTATTCCATCAACAAGTAGTATAAATAAAGTTAAACTTCCCGTTGGCCCTACTTGGGACGAGCAGGAATAAACCTTAAGGCGAAGACAAGAGCTAATGTGACTCTCGCTCGCACGTTTCGACATGTTGAAAGATATAAAATCACTAAACTCATTTTCGAAAAATCGCAATCAACCATTTTGTGTGCAATCACATTGCACACAGTATAGTAAAAATTTCATTTTGATAGATACATGTTTTCCTACTCAAAAGTTTGTTTTACTAGTTTTCGTACATAAGCAAACTTTTAAGTAGGAAAACTTGTATCGATCAAAATGAAATTTTTACTAAAGTCAAAGTCAAAGTCAAAGTCAAAGTCAAAGTCAAAGTCAAAGTCAAAGTCAAAGTCAAAGTCAAAGTCAAAGTCAAAGTCAAAGTCAAAGTCAAAGTCAAAGTCAAAGTCAAAGTCAAAGTCAAAGTCAAAGTCAAAGTCAAAGTCAAAGTCAAAGTCAAAGTCAAAGTCAAAGTCAAAGTCAAAGTCAAAGTCAAAGCCAAAGTCAAAGCCAAAGTCAAAATGTATTTATTCAATAAAATCACAAGGATCACTTTGAAACGTGGTTTCTAAGGTGGTTCTACGGTTCCTACCGTTCTTTTGTATGATCCTTTTACAATGTAATAATATAATATATTATTGAAGTTTAGTGAGGCGTAGGCATACAGAAAAATCATCAAATTTATATACTCTATAATACATATACCTACACACACATAATAACACATATACCAAAGGATATACCTACGTTGACAATAAAGAAAAGTAATGATTATTAATATCTAGCTTTACTTCGTTTGGAGCTAGATAGTGTTGTATAGAGAGTCCACCAATATTTATATTTATACAAGGTGTTCCAATACTTGTGTTTAAAACTTCAGGGGGCTAAAGTGAATCAATATGAATAACCTTTTCTAAGGAACCAAAACTGTGAACGCGCAAAAAAAAACTGTTTCATACAAAAGTTTAGCCCCCTGATGTTTTAAGCACAAGTATTGGAACACCTTGTATAGTATAGTTTCACTATGGTTTCAGTACGTGTAGAATGAAGATAGGTGATAGGTTTGATGAGAATTGAGAGCAAGGGTATCGCGACCGCCAATATTTACTCAGGGTACGAACTATTACTTATTCTGTGTTCAGGGCACGAATGGTGTTGCCATCCATAAAATGATATATTTACGTTAGTACAAGGGATGACAAAGTAAGTAACTTTTATTTTGTCTAGGTTTAGAATATCATTTCATGCTTTAGGTTTATTTGGTGCGTTTGAGAATAGTGATGGACTAGTTCCATCGGCTCACCTGGTGTTGAGTGGAGTTGTTCGTCAACTTACACCATGAATGTTGTCCCACTGGTGTGGGTTGACGAATATTTTCGTTCTGCAACTCACACCACCCTTTGTTTCTATTGCATTTATGCGTCGAGAACAGTCACTGAAAAAAGCAAACTCTAGGATCAAATAATAATTATTGCTCTATTCCCGCCATTGTTTGTAAACTTCGTTGTTTTAAGAGATCCATAAGTTGAAAATAAAAAAACAGACTATGGTAACTGCCAACTTATAGTAATTGCCAACTCGGTACAATATTATGTTAACAGAATAATCCGCATAGCATCCGCCTTTGGCCTCCGCTCGCGTGGCCAAAGGCTTGGATAAAAAGCTTATATTATATAACTATAAATAAACTTATACCGTATGCGTATGCGTCGTATAGCGTAGTGTCACGGTGTTTAGCAGGCGTCCAAAACATTATATAAGATAAATAACTATAAACTTATTTATCTTATTATAATATTTTGGGTGCCTGCGAGACATTGTAACACTACGGTATACGACGCAGACAATAGTTATGTTATGTATTTTAGTTCTATGACATACTACTTGTTACTAGAAGATCTGAATGGATATCTACCGTGCCTGGGGATTAAAGTCGTAAAGCTGTTTCAGTTTAGCTTACCTATATCAAAGATTTTAATCAATGTAACTTCACTACCATAATGAATTATCGACTTTATTTCCTCTCTTGGACTACCGAAACATCGTTTATCCACAATACACAATATTTTATTTACTATAATCAAAGGTTATCTGGAAAATAATGCTTCATAGCATTAAGTTCGTCTTTGTACTGCTATTTTAATGTACAATAAAGTATTTTCAATTCAATCAAATGTACTTTTGAACCATTCCTAATTTTCTTATTAACCAGGTTTTCAGGTTAGCTAGAGAAATGAACCGGACTCTACATTGAATACATAAATAGGCTGCTATCATCGAAAGTTCATGTGATTGTCACGTTTTATTACGTCACAGGGTAATAATACCGCGGGTCGTAAAATGAGGAGTTCTTAACCCAAATTCAGGAAGATGTGATACGGAATGAGATTTCTATAATACGATTTGTACGTATATTTCACCCGGGAAATTTTCATGAACAAAAAACACAAGATGTTTAAATAAAAATAAATATATTAAAAATATACGTACACATATCACATCTAGTGAAGAGCACTGGTGGTCTTGTGGTAGGGGCCCCTTCCGATCCATAAATCGTGGGTTCAAAACCGACCCTGCACTAATGAGTTTTTCTGTTCTAAAATGAATGTGCACAGTGCAGGTACTCTCAAACGGCGAAGGAAAACATCGTGAGGAAACCGGCATGTCGTAGAATCTAAAAAACCCCAAAAATATGTGACTTTGAGTAGCTCTGACTGCACTGTAGGTGTGTAGGCCAAAAACAGTATGATGGCTATTATCTAATACACATTTCGTACATGTCACAAACCTATCGAACACGTTCCGTTTGCCCGCCAAAACCTTTTAAAAATAGCACAATTCAGTACTACTATTCCGTAAACAATATTCATCCCAGTGAACATGGAATCTGCATTCTGTAACACATACATCAGTCACCTGCGTGTTTTAGCGATTGGTAATGACAACGTGAGTGTGGCGAAGCTTGTGATCGCGAACCCACTAGAATCTAGTAACGATCTAGTAGTAGAATCTAGTGAAACAGAAAAATCACTGGGATCTTCATCTAGTGACTAGATGAAGCTCACCGTGTTGTTCATGGAATCGTTCTTTTTTATTGTTTTTATACAACTAGCTGATGGAAAAAGCAGATGGCCCATCTGATGTTAATAGGTAACCATCACCTATAACAAAGCATTGCCTCGTAAGTCACTCACTATAAGAACATGCCGTACGATGCACTGCCCTGCGTCCATCAACTTGAGGCATACAGATGTTAAGCCTAAGGTGCCTGTAATTACACCGGCAACTCCACTCTTCAAACCGAAACACAGCAACGCTGCTTGGCGGCAGAAAAAGGCGTGGTGGTAGTACTTCCCCGGACGAGCCCTTCACAAAGAGCTCTACTACTCTTATTCTTGACACCCAGCTCTGCTTTATATAGCATTTATCTTTCTGAATATTTTTGATGCATCAACATTTTGATTACGAATATCCTCGTACATTTAAAAATGCGTTTGTGCGCTCGCGTCAAATATGTAAAATTAATTGTACACCAAGACCTTGTCAGTTTATTTAGCAACTGAAATTGGGATTGCTTGACTGCCGCTCTTGATAAATTAGCGAAGCTCTCAGCCGTCTTCAAGGTCGCCTTTAAGCAATTCCATAATTTAACCCCGGATTTTGGAGGCAGTTAACCTACAACCCCTCATTTGTAAATTTGGGGAAAGGTAGATTCAATTCAATTATAGATTCAATGGGTATGTGCCTAGGCGTACCTCTGACTACTCCTCTCAGACATCTTTAAAGAATCTTCAGTTGGTACTTGGTAACAAGGTGATGGCCCATCTGATGTTAAGTTGTTACCATCACTTAAAACTGCGCTGCTTTGCGACCATCAGCATGAGGCATACAATCTCATGTGTCTGTAATTTCACAGGCAACCATACCCTTCAAACCGAGACACAGCGACACTACTTGACGGCTGAAATAGGCATGGTGGTAGTACTTTCCTGAATGAGCCTCACACAAAGAGCACTAGGTACTACGAGGTACTCGTCTTTCAAATACATCATCTTCCACACATAAAGGTAACGTGCAACTTGTATTAAATATGCAAGCGGTAGAATCGAATCCGCAAGGGTCGAAGTTGCAAGAATTGGAGCAAACTGACAACTAACAACTTGCTACGTGGCCCGATGTCCCGGTCGCTCTGCCCATCGGCAGCTAACATGTCTGCAATGTGTGTACTGTAACTACTATTGTGTGTTTTATTTTTATTTTCTCTACTTTAATAGATTGTATGTATGCATTAGGTATTATTAGTTTGAAGCGTAGCGTGTGCTGTCTTATAAATTTGATTATGTTTACCTTTTTCTGTTATGCCTACGCCTCACTAAATTCGATTGGCACCACACTGGAGCTTCAATATTGTATCATATTACATTGTAACAAGGATATCATATTACATTGTAACAAAAGAACGGTAGGAACCAAGCCGTAAATTTGTTGCCTGTCATCTAGGCTTTGGTCGCGTGGAACTGGCCCTAGAGTCACTTAGCTTTCAAAGTGATGCTTGTGATTTTATTGAATACATTTTTGACTTTGACTTTGACTTTGCTAGTTTATTGTTCTATGTGTCGCCTGTATATAGATTCATTTTCTGAAATTTTTGGAAGCAACATAGCTTTTTCATTTTATTTGTTTTTCTAGTGTTATTTTGAGTTGTGTTGTGTAATTTAGGTGGTATTTTAACCAACATTACTTGAGGTCTTAGCACAAAGTGTAAACATTTGGAATGAAAGTATATTATGTGATATCCTGATTTGACCGAAAATGTTTCCAATGTTTTGAAGAAAACCGCCACCATTTTCTCTAAAACAAAATGACGGCCGACTTGACTATGGACTGACTTGACTAAAAAGTATTCAATACAAATCACTTGACACTGGCAAGATTGTCTGTCGAATGACGGACAGGAGCCATAAATTGAGAGAAGAAGAAGTCGCCTGTATATTAAAATGACTGAGTGAGCGATACCACACAGATATAGCAAAACTCGTGTATCAAACGTAACAAGAGGACTCATTCATTAATCAATGAAAAGGGTAAAGCATCGCAATTATTTTGACCACCATGATCGATGCTCTAATAAATGAACTGTCAAAACATCACAGTACACAATCTGTTGTCGATTTCATACATTTAAAAATGAATAATAATATATTACTGTAGCCAATAAACAAAAATTTACTGTGTTGAGGCCTTCATCCGGATGAAAATACTTGTGTCAGAGAACCTAGCTCTTCTATATCCATAGTTATGGTTACAAAAATAAACTCATGGAGGCACTTACTTAGATAAATTATTACTATTCTAATAATAATGTATAATACAAAATTGTAAAGAAAAAGTAAATTACAACTAAGTAATATTATTATATTTTACCAGTAACATTTAAAAGTAAGTTTAAGTCGGTTAATTACTCATCACAGTTCAACGGGCAAGCCTTAACCTTAACCTATTCAAATCCATATGCCGTGGGCTTGATCTCCACCGAAAACAAACATTTGTGTAATTAACATAAATGTTTGTTCTCTGAGTGGTATATTATACCATTATTGGATTATAAACAATACATATAATTATTTATCAGCTATCTGACGAAGTTGAAGAAGTCTGAAGTACTACTGGATATAAGTCAGCTCGGCGTTTCTAGAAAGATTGGTTTTGAGCCCTCTCCATCCAGACTCCATGCCGCCTAGCAGCAACGCTGTGTTTCCGTTTGAAGAGTGTGGTTGCCGGTGTAATTACAGGCACATGAGGCTTAACATCTGTATGCCTCAAGCTGATGGACGCAGGGCAGTGCATCGTAGGGCACGTTCCTATCGTGCGTGACTTACGAGGCAATGCTTTGTTATAGGTGACGGTTACCATTTAACATCAGGTGGGCCATCTGCTTGTTCCATCAGCTGGTTGCATAAAAAAAAAAAAAACTCCACGATTTTTACAATGTCGTTGGTCCATCGGGTGTTAGTCCTACCCTCTGTCTTCCAGTTCATCGTCCCCATTGGAAAACTTTTATTCCCTAACGGCTATACCTCGCGCATAAGACGTAGAGGCGACGGCTGCTGAGGAGGTGATAATTATTGATTAAAGTAGTTGTAGAAGTAGTAGTTGTAGTAGAATTAAGTAGAGTAATCGTAAAATAGTAATTGTCAAAGGCCTTTATTTAGCTGAATAATGGCTTTCTTTTTATAAGAATTTAAATCTTGGCTCCTTGAAATCTCAGTTCCACACAGACTTCTAAATTATAAAGAGAAGACTAGTTAATGAAAAAACAGCAAAGTGAAATTGAAAAAATTAAACTTTTAGAACTTTTGGTTTTTTAAGAGTAGTAGAGCTCTTTGTGAAGGGTTCGTCCGGGGAAGTACTACCACCACGCCTTTTCTGCTGTGTTACACGCTGTGTTTCAGTTTGAAGAGTGTGGTTGCCGGTGTAATTACAGGCACATGAGGATTAACATCTGTATGCCTCAAATGGACGCAGGGCAGTGCATCGTAGGGCACGTTTCTATCGTGCGTGACTTACGAGGCAATGCTTTGTTATGGTTACCACTTAACATCAGGTGGACCATCTGCTTGTTCCATCAGCTAGTTGTATAAATAAACACAAAAAGCTCAACTACTACTTAGAAAAGAGCTGTAAAAAATCTTTCTTTTACATGATACTTTATTGGCATTATAAGTTATTTGATAAAAATTAGAAATTCTAAAATCTTGGTTCCCTAGCAATTTCAAAACTGCTTTCGTATCAATCTCACATAATCTCACAAGTCTTATGATCATAATAGTAGAGGATCCGAACTAGTAACGACCTTCACCAATCTGTTTAATGGATGAAAAGTATTTGATATCAAATTTAATATATTAGAAAATATATCTTGAGTTGGTTGTCTAACAAAATCAAGTATGAAGCCTATAGAATATCCTACTATTATTATAAACGCGAAAGTTTGTTAGTATGGATGGATGGATGGATGTTTGTTACTCTTTCACGTAAAAACTACTGAATGGATATTAATGAAACGTTACAATAATATAGCTTATACATCAGAATAACACATAGGCTACAATTTATAAAGATATTGTGTGAATTGTCCAAAATATGACGACGAAGTGTCAAGTTAGTAGGAAAAAAATTACCATCTGCGAACTATTCTGGCGTGCGCTGCCAAAACCGCTAGAGTTACACATAATAAGCTACTCGAAATACTAATCCTTCGCAGACGAAGTCGCGGGCACCAGCTAGTATTTTATATAGCCTATAGATATATTTTCTAATATATTAAATTTGATATCAAACACTTTTCATCCATTATACAGATGGGTGAAGGTCGTTTCTAGTTCGGATCTAGACTATAAGATGATAAAATCTTTACAAAAAAGGTTTGACATTGCAATATGATGAGAATGCTTTAAGTCAAAAACATTGAACGCAAGCTTCAGCATGTCGCTCCATTCATAAAGTACAATAAAATAGTGTAATGACTGATAAGCAGCGCAGTCTCTTTCATAGATGCTTCTGAAATTATTTAATACCAAATAGGTTTTGGATAAGAGTCATCATAAATATATAAATAAATATTGGTGGACTTTCCACACAGCACTATCTAGCCTAGCCCCAAACTAAGCCAAAGCTTGTAATATGAGAACTAAATAGCTGATATAATATATTATACCTATACTTTTTTTGTGTATACATACCTACTGATAATATTATAAAACACCCAGACAGAGAACAAACGTCTATGTTCATCACACAAATGTTTGTTCTCGGTGGGTATCGAATCCACGGCCTACGGCGCAGAAGGCAGAGCTACTACCAACTGAGCTGTGAAGGCTATCAAATTCAAAGTCATCATCATCTTCCTGCCCTTATACTACGCTCAGTGGGGTTGGCACAACAGGTTTTCTTCTTCCACTCTCTCCTATCGTTCGTAATCTCGGTGCTTACTCCAAGTACCACCATGGTGGTAGTACTTTCCCGCATGATGGAACAATTCACCTGATACTAAGTGGTAAAATCACTAATAACAAAGGAAGTCGCAAGTCACACACTATAGGAACGTGCCTTACGATGCACTGCCCAGCGTCCATCAACTTGAGGCATTCATGTTAAGTCTCATTTGTCAGTAATTTCATTGGCAACCACACTCATCCAACCGAAATGTAGCAACGCTGCTTGATGGCAGAAATAGGCATGGTAGTAGTACTTCCCCGGACGAGCCCTTCACAAAGAGCTCTATTACTCTTAAAACGATATGCTTGACTCTCTCACACTAAGAGTCTCTAGTGTAGGCTCGATAGACACCCGTGAAAAGACCAATAAACAAGATATCCGCTGTGGTTGTGTGTGTGGTTTGACCCTATATCGCCAAATCAAAATAAAATAGCCGCTAGTCAGTCTAGCGTTGGGTTAAGAAGCAATTTTCGATATGAAAAGAAAAATTATAAGAAATAAAAGATTTTCTAAATATTTTCTAATATTGTACGACAAGTAAAAATGGTAAGTAACCTCACATTGAGATTCTGAATTGTGACATGATCGTATGGAATTTATAGGAATTTACAGGAATTAGCAAACAAGACATAGCAAAAAGCGTTGGAAGTCAGTGAATGGGGTGGTATCAAAATCTTTCTTTTCGGAAATGTATCGTGGAGGCCTTATGTCCAGATGATGATCATCAATCCATTTTTTTTATTATCTTTATTTACAACTAGCGGCCTGTCCCAGCTTCGCATGGGTGGATATACATTTTCTGAACATTTTAGGATAAACTTAGAGCGTAGGTTCGAGTCTCGCGTCTACTTATTTCATACATTTACACGCCCTTCTCCTTGAGTGAGTGAAATCGTGGACCCGTTAACATTTTTAATTTCGTCATATCTTTTGAATGGAATGTCCGATTTGAAAAATTTTAGAAGTAATCTTTAGGTATTGAAACCGTATTAATTATGAAAATATTTATTTGGATAAGGATTAATACCAAGGTACAAATAAAGACACTTTTCTAGCGGCGGCATTTCAATTAAATTTTTATAACTAGTAGTTCGCTCCGAACTGAGATCTCGTGATGCGACCCGACGAACGCACCAAAACTTTGAGTAGGTGGTAGTCAAAGGCAAGTCCAAACATTATGTTTGGACTTTTTTCTGACTACCGCCTACTAACTTGGTACGGTAACCAAGTTTCAACTCTCTTGGCCTATTTATTGAATAGTTCCGTTGAACAGACCTTGGCTCCATCATCAGACCTGGTTGTTGTCACCATTTTATGAGAACTGAGTACCTCCTTAATTTATTTCAAGAAAAAAAATTAAGAAAAAGCAAAGTAACTGGACGACCAGTAGAAAAACCTTGATGCCAACGAAACTCTTAGAGATGGGAGCTCTTGGGTCGCTGGTTATCTTAATTTAACTTTTTTGTTTTATCTCAAAAACCGAGCGTCCCAGAAAAAAAGTAAAAATTGTTTTGGAATGTCCAAACAAAGCCCTTTCGTATGACATGTAATTTGATTTTTTTAAGTATTTTTTTTTGTTTTTGCCCCATTAGAAAACCCCATATCTTAAAAACCCTTCATCCGATTTTACTCATATACTTACCAGTAAATTTCTCAAGTACAAGCTGTCGTCTTATCAAATTTCATGCAGATCGGATCAACGGTTCGAAAGTTATGGCCAGACAAACATACATACATACATACATACATACATACATACATAAAATGCCAAATCGCCCAAGTTGAAACTAGAATCTTCGTTCGCTTCGCTCACTCGATCAATAAAAGAACACTTATTGTGACATAACTATAATAGTTAGACATATGCTGTCGCGACATTTTTTGTAGATGATGACGTGTTCTACAAAATCGTAGTACATTATTTTGTTCTATCATCAATAGTTTTCGCAGCGCACGCGATGTAAGGTTTTCTTTTTCCACCTTGGGTTACATTATTAGAGTTTTAGTAAGGATCCCTGATTTTTTTGAAAATATATTATAGCCTATGTTACTCAGGGATAATGTAGCATTCTAATGGTGAAAGAATTTTTGAAATCGGACCAGTAGTTTTTGAGCCTATTCGTTACATACAAAACAACAAAACAACAAAAATACAAAGTCTTTCTCTTTATAATATTAGTGTAGATGAATGAAAGTTTCCAGTGAATCTTGAATTCACTGGCTTGGATCCAATGGCGCAGATAACTGTTGGGACATCATAAGATATTTGATCTAGAGATAGGTAGCTCAACTGATCCAGATCAGTGCCAATCAAAAGCGTTTCCATGCTGAAGGCAATGCTGATGCACTGAGCCAGATACTTGGATCATGCTTCGCCCCAATTTCTATTAAAACTCTCGGACTCTGTACGGTCTACGCCTACACAACTCAACTTGTACGAGTAATTATTATTCATGTTAAACGTTAATAACAATTTACCAGTTTCTGAAAGCAAATTCTGGCATTGAATAGACGAGAAAATAAAGTTATTCACTGATTCCCATACCCCGTCGCGACCCAGAATCCTTTCAATGCGAATGGCCGAGCCGAGAGGAAAGAGCTCTGAGTAAAATGTTTCTCACACTCGTAAATACCTATCGCCCTTCGGTAAATAGTCTTCAATATTTTTTGCCGCTGTTGACTGAATTCAGACCAAACCACCGGATTATTAAGCTGTTTACCTACATACACATTCGTCATCTCTTTATAGATTTCATAATTTATCACTTGGTGTTGTCTTGAATACTGCTATAGCATACAATTAAAAAGCTATGTTGCTTCCAAAATGACAGAAAACGAATACAGTTCTATAGTAATAAATCAATTTGTTGGTTTGATATAGTTTCATAATTTGTCAGCGGATGAACCGATGACAATGTGAACAACGCGGGAAGTGCATCGTAGGGCACCAACATATTCTGCGTGACTTGGCGAAGCAGTGCTTTGTCATAGATGATGATTACATAAGCTCAAAATTGCTCTTCCTTTTATCCAGCAGTGGACTTCTGATGATGATGAAGATAAATGGTTCCGAATGTTTCCATAGAAAAGGGTAACATCACCTTCCGTGAATGTTGTAAGAAGCGACTTAGGGAACGCACTACGCAGCTGCATAAGTGCGACCATTGTAACAAACATGTCCCGCAGTAAACCTATGCTTAGATAATGATAACTAAGCAGTTACCCTATCTAGAATCTGTTTACAATAACAATCAGCAACACAAACAATACCAAAGCTAGTTATAAACCAAATACAAAACCGTTGAATCTCCCAACTGAAAAGTCAAAACTTTTCCTATCTATCTACTAGAGTTTCTTCAAATAATTGAATACCCACAGACGTGTTAAATGAGTTGTGAGCTGCCACCGAGTTGGCTCATCTATCACCCATCCCTAGAGAGGAACAGCGAAGAAATTGATTAAAAACTTTTAAAAAGCTTTCAGCTAAATTAAAAGCGTAAACTGAGTAATTGTAATTATAAGTTTTGCACCTGCACACTTTCAGCTTGTATATCAACATTGTTATAGCTGTAATTGGTGTGCTTTTATATAGAGCACTAGTGGTCCAAGGGCGGATTTAAGACGGTATTTTTGTGTACTGTGGAGATTCCATCACAGTACATGCTTAGAAGCAAATCAAATTATATTTTATCAACTCTGATTGTTAAAATATATGAATAAAATAACAGAAAGAACATGAGTGAAACTCTTCTCTATTTCTGGCTGGAATTGCTAATTTTGACAGTTATTGTTGATTTTTTTGCCCGTCTCCGCCTCTTGTGCCCCTCCCAGAGAAAAATCCTGGATCCGCCCTTGTAGTGGTCTGTGGGACCGACCAAGGTCCTCCTAAGTCGTGGTTTCGACCCCAATTATACATCAGGATTTTAAGATGCAGATTTTCGCTAATGGACTTATCCCTCGCACATTTTCACATTTTTGAAGATATACAATTCACAATACAATACAATAATAATTTATTTGCTTTAAGTTATCAAAAAGAAATCCAACCAAGTTTTCCTTGCAAAAAATAACTTTAAGGAAAACTTGTTTCAATCATAATAATATTATTGCCGAACCTTTGTAGTTATTCTTCAAAACTTGGTTGTTTACGATTTATATACCTGTGGTCATTTTATATCTTGAAAAATTTTGAAGTATATATTTATTTATTCTTAGATTCACAGTTTTCTTGTTGTCTATTTTAATCTATTAGATGTACCTTCCTACACTGTGCACTAACCAAAAGAATCTACATTTTATAAGCAAACTAGCGACCCGCCCCAGCTTCGCATGTTTATTGTGGGTTAAGAGATTATGCTTGTATTATGCATATCAACATTCCTCTTGAATCACTCTTTCTATAAAAAAAACCGCATCATAATCCGTTCCGTAATTTTAAAGATTTAAGCATACATAGGGATATAGGGACAGAGAAAGCGACTTTGTTTTATACTATGTAGTGATGATTAAGTAGGTAGGTAGATGATACTGAGAAGACAAACCAAAATAATAAGACAAATAACAAATAAAACAAAAAATCAAAGTTGAAGTTAAGGTTAATCGCAGAAAAAAAATTAAAAAGTGTGAGCGAGAAGTGGAATTATTTCAAATAGGTATTGCGATGGATGTTTTATCCGAACTCAAAAATATTTGCATGTATACAAATTGGGTTTTTGAACATTGTAAGCCATGTACCAAAGTTTAAAGTTCAGCGCGGTTGAAACTTTTCGGCTGCGGCTTCATAAAGCTAAGGGAACGAGTTTCAGTTTATTGTTTCATTGCGTTTTCCATTGTTGTTTATTATAGAACTCTGTCGTGTAGTTGCTGGATTATTTTTGTAAAATAAGTTTTAAATAGCGTTGCAACAATTCCCAGAGCTCCATCTAGTTTTTGGCCTCTCCTGTATGTTTATTATTTTGGTATTTGGCTGTATAAAAAAAATCCCGTAAAATCTTTTACCAAGCTGAATAATATGTACATTGTACACGTGATGAGGAGTTATTTTTCTTGAACAATGTTCTTTTATTTTAAAACGATCCTTGTAAATCTCCAAAGGTGACTTACAAATCCAATTAATCATTCGAAAAGGTAAGCTGAAAAAAACTGAAACAGCTTCACGACTTTGATTCCCAGGCTCGGTAGATATCCTCTCAAATCTTTTAGTACCAAGTACTAACTCCAGATTCTTTGAGGACGTCTAAGGGGGGTAGTCAGAGGTAAGTCCAAACAATACATTTGGCACATACACACATTTTGCAATAGTTGGTATTACATACGTAAGGTAAGCTCATACAAATTAAATTCATAAACTGCGGAAAATGAAAAGATGACATGTAAAATATAACCTGAATAATCTCTCAATTATCTGTTCTTTGTACACCGACATCGGTAAAGCAAGTTGTGTCACACTGCCTTTGTTTATATGCCATCCTCATTGTAAACATGTATATGCAAATAAATTATCTTTATCTTTAATATAATATAAAATTCACAGAAACAGTGTAACGTTACAATCCTCTTCCTAAAGAGGATTGAACGCACAAGTTAATTTAGAAGAGGACTTTTACCTATCCTAACGTTTTAAAGAAAGAAATGGAACAAGATGATTAAGTTTTATTTAAAGTAACCAAGGTAGAGGATGAGGAGACGGAAGATCGGCAGACACTGAGGCAGGAAGAAGTGGAGTTGGAGGCGAGGATTCCGTAGTGAAGCCCGGAGAGGATGTAGGAGTAAGGCCCGGAGAGGATGCAGGTATAGGGTGGACGTCCCCGCAGGCGCTGATGGAACGTCCGGAGCAGTCGAAAGTGGAATTCCGTTTGTTGTAACCTGAAGAGGCGCAAAGGAATTTAGGTTTTGAGGATTTCTTCAAGTTGATAACCCAGGGATGTTGGTTGACTAGGATTTAATCAACCCAGGGTATCCAACATCTGTTGGACACGTTCCAGCACGAGCACGGTATCTGTGTACAGTACAAGGTGTACTCCTTTCCGACTTGTAGGTACTTGTAACTGGGTAACTTGTAGTACTTGTAGCTAGGTACTTATGTAGTACTCTCCAAGGCGTCTGCCAATGAACTGTCGAGTTTGTCGCCTTGTTCTGTTTATAGTATAGCAAAATCCATCCAAAATATTATCTTCTTAATTTTCAAAAAAAGAACCTTCAGCTGCTAGCATCTTTTGTTGTAGAGTTGAGTTTGGATGACGATTTGTAAAGCAACCTATCGAAATTTGAAATTTAAAACTAAAAGTTTGACAATACGACTGACAGTGTCGATTTTGTCAAGAGGAAAATTTCAATGTTTTGATAAAAATAGCAATTTAGAATAATAATGGATATAGCTTCATTTATACTCCTAGGATCAGAAAATTCTGCTCTATCGATTGGTGTTTAAGTGAAAATTTAGAATTATAAAGTTAAAATACCAAAAAGGAGCCTAAAATATTGATTGTAAGTACCTAAAATGAACAGTAACTTCCTTCCTAGAGAGTATTTACAGAGAAGTATTAAGAAAAAGAGTACTTAAAAACAGTGATATAAAAAGGATTAGAAAAGATTAACACTACAACAGGTCGAGGCAATCGCTTTGCTCGGTGCCTTGAGATGACAGCATAAGTACGCTGCGCTTGATATGAAGACAATGCAGCTTTACTCAGTACAATATACAACGTGTAGCATAATACCATTATAATTCTGGAAGGAGAGTATTCTATAGGTCATGGCGAACATCTGTTGATATAAGACTTTGAAATTTCTAAGTTTTTCATTCATGAAATGCCTTTCAAACTTTCCGCCAAAATAAAACTAACACAACATGATGCAGCCCTAAATAGCTGTAAATACAGTTGTTTTTTTACCTTTAATTTTGAACTGTAGTTATAATAGGTAACAGAACTGCCACTAATTAGTTAACGCAAATAGCGTCTATCTATATACCTTGGTCACGTACACTTATTAGGGTTGTTGCAAATTTCTGAGACAATATTAATTTAACTTATGTATGGAAATTTCGAAAATGAAGTATTCAAACTTTGCGCATGTCAAAGTATTCGAGTATGTCTTTGGTCTCTCTTTTGTCTGTTATGTTACACGTTGTAGGTACTTATATAAATGTACAATATATATTCTATCTACGGGTTTCGGGTTTTTTTCGCTGTTGGTCTAGTGGGATGAGAATGACCCCGCCTTCTGTTTGTTCTGGTCGAGGATTCGAATCAGGTAGTGCATCAATGGATTGTTTCCACCGTAAATTTATGTGTGCAATAGTAATCACAAACAATTAAGGAAAACATCGTAAGGAACAGTTAGTATTCTAACAGTTGCAATGGGCTTGCAAGCTGTCAAGTATGGAATGGTATAAAGAAAGGTACAAAGTCAAAAGATATTTATTCAATAAAATCACAAGGATCACTTTGAAACGTCTTAAAGCTAGGTGACTCTAGGTGTAAGTTCCACTCGACCAAAGTCTAGAAGAACAGGCAACAAAGTTACGGCTTGATTCCTACCGCTTGATTCCTACCGCTCTTTTGTATGATCCTTGTTACAATGTATTATAATACAATATTGAACCTCCAGTATGTACTTAGTAACTCTGACTAACCCTTAGACATCCTCAATGAATCTTAAGTTGGTACCTAGTACTAAGAGACCTATAGAAGATAATGTCTCAGATAATCAAAGTCATGAAGGTGTTTGTTTTTATTCCGCCGAGCAATTCACTCGTGAACAACTAAGAAGATCAATAACGTGGCAGCATTTCATGAAGATCAATGACTGAAACTTTAAAATAAAATAAATATATATTAATATTGATGGACTTGCCTCACAGTTTGTAATATAGGAACCAGTTATCTGATGTAATATTGGTTCACTTTCGCGCTCAGCACTATCTAGCTCCAAACTGAGCAAAACTATCTCTCTCTCTCTTGTCGTGTCACTAGTTTCTTTCAAAACAGTGTAGTGAAAGGATTTTAAGTGCACCTCAAGAGGCTCCTTTCGAGCACTTGACACATGTCATAGAATTTTTTAGGTTCTACGACATGCCGGTTTCCTAACGATGTTTTCCTTTAGCGTTTGAGAGTACTGGCATTGTGCACATAAATTTTTGAACAGAAAAACTCATTGGTGCATGACCGGTTTCGAACCCACGACTTTAGGATCAGAAGGCAGGGCCGCTACCACTAGACCAACAGTGCTCTCAATTTCTCAAAGCTCCATAGCTTTATTAGCTATTAGCTACCTGGTTCCCATGAAACAGGTAGCTAATATAATACTTGTATGTTTTTTTTTTGTAAATACACACTGTAAAATAACACCCAGACAGAGAACAAACATCTATATGTTCATCACAAAAACGTTTGTTCTCGGTAGGGATCGAACCCACGGCCTACGGCGCAGAAGGCAGAGCTACTAATTATTATTATTTAAAATGTTTGTACCTACCTAGATACTCGTAGATTTAAGCTTATTTAATTAGATTTAATTTGTTAACCATTGGTTAAATAGTTTTAGTTAGTAAGTTTTCTAGTACCTACATATCATGTTTGGGAAAGGTGCTACTTCCTGTAACACAGCGAAAGCTAAAACAGGTAGGTGCGTTGGGCTTAGTCTTGTCTTGTAACTTTTTTTTAATTATTATAACTACAAACTGAGCTACGAGTATGAGGGCTGTCAAGGCGTCTGTTTAAAAGGCGATTTAGTTTGTTGGTTCGGTGGAAAACATTGTAAACTCAGCCTTACCGACCGAAAACAAGGCTAACAGACAACGGCATTCCATGATTTATCTAGTTACTCCCGAGTTGAAGCATGTAAAGTTCACAAACTTCACATGCTAAGTGCCGAGAGTGCGCGGTGCATCTACCAAACACAGTACTACAATATTTCAAGAAGTTCCTTGGAGAATCTCCGCTTTGTTCTATAGTACAATGTATTTTTTAGAATTAAGTACCAGAGATAACAACTCTCACCTCAGTAACATCAACTCAGTAACATCGGTCACGTCGGTCATGTCAGTCACGTCAGTCACGCCGGTCACATCAGTCAATTCCCTCTGACTCCCGTCTAGGGGAGTCAGACCCCTAAGACCCCTTAATGATTTTCTCATAGACTATGAGAAATATACATATACATAGTATCTAGAATATACGCCTCGGAAACAACACTATTTTCAGCTTGAGTGCTTTAGCACTTTTATTGTTTTCTTTTACCACCTACCAATGCGATTAAGGTAACTAGGTAAGGTATACGGATTATGTGACTGTTTTATAAATATTGGTAGACTTTCCACACAGCACTATCTAGCCCCAAACTAAGCCAAAGCTTGTATGGGAACCAGATAGCTGATATAATACATTTTTTTTTTTTTTTTGTAAATACATACTTATATATAACTAGCGGCCTGTCCCAGCTTCGCATGGGTGGTCATAAATTTTTTAAATATTTTAGGATAAACTAAGACCGTGGGTTCGAGCCCCGCGTCTACTTATTTCATAAATTTGCACGTTTTTCTCCTTGAGTGAGTGAAATCGCACCCCTTGCGTGACCCGTGGACCCGTTAACATTTTTAATTTCGTCATATCTTTTGAATGGAATGTTCGATTTGAAAAATTTAAGAAGTAATCTATAGGTATTAAAACCGTCTTAATTATGAAATGATTTATTTGGATAAGGATTAATACCAAGGTACAAATAAAGACCCTTTTCTAGCGGCGGCATTTCAATTAATTTTTTAATATAAAAGAACACTTATTGTGACATAACTGTAATAGTTAGACATATGCTGTTGCGACATTTTTTATAGATGATGACGTGTTCTACAAAATCGTAGTACATTGTTTTGTTCTATCATCAATAGTTTTCGCAGCGCACGCGATGTAAGGTTTTTGTTTTCCACCTTGAGTTATATTATTGGAGTTTTAGTAAGGATCCCTGATTTTTTTGAAAATATAATATAGCCTATGTTACTCAAGGATAATGTAGCATTCTAATGGTGAAAGAATTTTTGAAATCGGACCAGTAGTTTTTGAGCCTATTCGTTACATACAAAAATACAAAAATACAAAAATACAAATGTTTCCTCTTTATAATATTAGTATAGATGTAGATAACACCCAGACAGAGAACAAACATCTATGTTCATCACACAAATATTTATTCTCGTCTGTGATCGAACCCACGGCCTACGGCGCAGAAGGCAGAGCAGACCAAATGAGCTGTGGAGGCTTTATTATTTCTGTGTTTGTCATTCAAATGCTTTTCTTTTCCTTTCTTATTTCTATCTCTATTTATTTAACTCAATGCTGATCTCAGCGATTCTACAAACGTCGAGACGCTGTTGATTATTAACTAGGGACTAATAAACTCGAGACGTTCGTTGCTCATTATCTCCATCATTCTGAGCGTTTAATACAAGTTTGGATGTTAATTAATTGGTTTCGTTTTTTATTTATGCTACTTGCTAATGTAAGTGGTAACCATCAGCTATAACAAAGCATTGCCTCGTAAGGCACGCACGATAGGAACGTGCCCTACTATGCACTGCCCTGCGTCCATCAACTTGAGGCATTTATTTATTTACACACATTTAATTAAAACGGTTGCACACCAATTACATTAATTAAATATCAATGTAACAAATACAAGAAGGCATAGACATATATGAAATAATTATGGAACATACAAAATTAACAATATAAATACGGAAATAAAATGTCAAAAGAATTACATTACAGGCATAAAATAATTATTAACTAATTCACAGCAGTGAATGAATTAGGTCATAAGTCTCGCTCACAGAACCTAAGGCAATCAGTAAGGATCTTCGTCCATCCGTCCGCAAACAAATCAGTCTCTGGATTGGCATTCAGGAGATAGGCATACCTACAGGTGTTAATACCATGTGTCTGTAATGCAACCACACTCTTCAAACCCAAACACAGCAACGCTGGTGGCAGAAAAATGCATGGTAATAGTTCTTCCCCGGATGCGTCCTTCACAAAGAGCTCTACTACTCGTCACTTGATAAATATTATTTTATGATAACTCTGATTTGGTGAATCACACTCAATTGAAACCTTTGGACAATGCTTTCATAAATTTCGTACACAAAACAAAACGTAGCCACATTTTGAATAATTTTATTCAAAAATTGGCACGGAATTTTCAGTTCGTTGGAAACGCAAAAGCCAAACACGGGAAACTTTTTTATTGCAGTGGATAAAGCCTATCGATGAGGAAGTTATTAGCTGACGTGATGGACGTATGGAGATCAGAGAATAAATGAATTCAGCTATAACAAAAATGGAAAAAAAACAGCAGTAAAACACGTCTGCCTTAGTCTGTACAGGTAAACAAGTTAACATTAAATTAAGTTGAACAGAGATACCAATCTAGTCTACCTACTTCAAACGCGCAAATGCATATCTTAATCTATTATTGTCTACGGTCTTCTCACTAGGTCTTAACCCTTCTTCTGCTTGTATCGTGAAAACAGGCAAAGACAACGATTGAACTAAGCTGCAAGTGTTATTGTCTCGGTGGACAGTTTATATAAAGAAAATAAAAAAATCTAATGTGTGTTTTTGTAGAGTGAATGTGTGTGTTGTAAGCTGCGTGAGTGTCTCCTCCTGATAACAGAGCTCTCTTTTTTTTAATGCATACTTTGACTACAATCTCACCTGATGGTAAGCGGCGATGTAGCCGACGTTGGAGTAGAACTCTCTGAAAACAATACCTACACTATCAGATTACATTTTACAAGCTACTTGTCGCTATCAAGAAAACGAAGCCGTCGGGCGAACGCTAGTTAGATTATATCTAAGTTAAGATGACCGTAACTGAACAAGATTGAGGTTCAACCACATAAGGTTAATCTAATCCCGAGAACAAATTAGTCGTGAAGGGTTATTTCCCAGTTGTCATCACTATTCCCCACAGCCTAATGGCAATTGACCCAGCTTTATTAAGCCTACCACGTTCTCCTAAAGCTAAAGTGAAGTCAAAACCAAAGCGTTTAAGTGGCGGCGTCCGTGGTTCTTCTGATTCTTGTCGTGTCACTAGTTTTATTAAAAACGGTGTGGTGAAAGGATTTTAAGTGGGCCTCTAAGAGGCTCCTTTCGAGCACTTGGACACATGTTTTAGAACTTTTTAGATGCTACGACATGCTGGTTTCGTCAGGATGTTTTCCGTCACCGTTTGAGAGCACATTTTGCACATACATTTTTGAAGAGAATTCTCAAAACTCATTGTTGCATGACTGGTTTTGAACCCACGACCTTAGGATCGGAAGGCAGGGCTGCTAGACCACCACTGAGTGCTTTCGGCGTCTGTGGTGACATAGTGTTTCTTCTTTTTTTTTTTACTCCAATTGTGGCACCTATCCATCATTCGACAGCAATCTTGCCAGTGTCAAGTGAAATAGATCAAATACTTTTTAGTCAAGTCAGTTCATAGTAAAGTCGGCTGTCATTTGTTTTGAAGAAAATGAAAACTTACGAACTTACGAACTTAAAACAATATTTTTGTTCAAATCAACATATCACATAATACAGATTTATTATAAGAACTCGATAAACTTCTTTGGAACCATTGTGTGAGAAGTGGTTTCATGATAGTCTGCGTCAAGGTACTCCTCAATTTTGTGTCACGCACAGATGTTTGTAACGATTTATTAGGGTTCTGTACCCAAAGGGTAAAACGGAACAATATTACTAAGACTCCGCTGTCCGTTCGTCTGTCTGTCCGTCTGTCACCAGGCTGTATCTCATGAACCGTGATAGTTAGACAGTTGAAATTTTCACAGATGATGTATTTCTGTTGCCGATATAACAACAAATACTAAGAAATAGAATAAAATTAATATTTAAGGGGGCTCCCCTTTTTTGCCGTTTTTATAGATAATGGTACGGAAACCGACGTGCGCGAGTCCGACTCGCACTTGGCCGGTTTTTTTTTTATTAGTTTTTGCTTTGACCTCTGGTGCGAGGTACAACGAAGTGATTGAGGAGGCTGGGCACTTATTACAGTTTACATAGCTGAGTGACTTCATCGTCTCTAATTACGGTGTTCAGTATACGCAAACTTTTTTCATTTCACGGTGATATTTTAGCTTAGCGAGCCACTTTTATTTTTTATTCTAATTAGTATAAAATAAATGGGATGCGTCAAGCGTTCTTGTGGAAACAGCTTGGCATACCATTCTTAGACTGGCAATCTTTTCAGATGCTTCAACTAAATAACGGAAATAAAAAACAGCAACAGAAACAGTTGCACGACTTTCATCCCAGGGTACGCTTGATATCCCTTCAGATCCCTTAGTAACAGGCACGAACTCCAGAAAAAACCTCACCTATAACAAAGCTTAGGGCCGGTTTCACCATGCTCTGTTAGATTAACAATGGATTAAAGGGCGGCTAAATATGTCAAAATGTACGCGTTTGACAGCTAAGGTTAGATTAAACGGCCTGTTAATCCTTGATTAGTAACTAACAGAGCATGGTGAAACTGGCCCTTAGCCTCGCAAATCACGCATCATATGAACATGTCTTACGATGCATTCTACCTTTTGTCAATCAACTTGAGGCATACAGATCTCATGGGCCTGTTATTTTACCGGAAACCACACCCTTCAAACCGAAACACAGCAACGCTGCTTGGCGGTACCAACATGTTTATTCGAGTCACGAATCCACATGCATGTCATTAGCTTCATTTGAATCCTTTCCAGCCGTTATTGATAGATGTTTTTTTTTGTCTAAATAAACATGTATAAAGAAATTAATAGCAAAAACACAAATAAAAAGAAATACAAACATATTTAAAATTTACCTAATATAACATTTCTAACTTTGAAAATGGTTATCCTTAAGTAACATACATACGGATAACCATTTCTAAAGCAGCTAGATGAAAAGGTAATATGCATTATATTTAATATGCTCAGCGCAAAATATTGTTCAAGAGAAAAACAAAAACACCAATCAGAAATTTTCTGATTGGTGTTTTTACGCAGGAGATAAAAACAAACAATTAAAAAAGCCGTTTCACTTTATTACGGCTTAACAACGTCGCAAAATAATCTTGACTGTAATATTCAGAATCAGAGTAATTGAAATGTTTAGGGTTCTGATTATGACTGATGAAGACATGAAACAAATACTGTAGCAACCAATCTTCCTGGTAACTACAGTGAACCAACCAGCTTGACAGTCTTCTCAGCTCAGTTGGTGTAGCGCTGCCTTCTGCGCCGTAGGCCGCGGGTTCGATCCCCACCGAGAACTAACATTCGGGTGATGTACATAGATGTTTGTTCTCTGTCTGGGTGTGATATTGTATTGTAAGTTTGTATTTACAAAAATAAATATAATAATTACCTAGCTATCTCGTTCCATAGTACAAGCTAAGATCAGTTTGGGCCTATATACTGCGGCGAGGAATGTCCAATATTTATACATTAATTGAACCCCACAAACATAGGGGAGGCTTTCGTCGTCGTGGGTTTATTGAGACTAATGATGATGATGTATTTACAAAAAAGATAGCAATAACCGAATGAAAAATGATATAATCGCTACAATTGCGTAGGCGCATCCGCACCATATCTGGTGTTGCAGCTGTCTAAGGGTGACCACTTCCCATCAGGTGGCCGTCTGCTTAAAAAAACAGCTTAATAGTTATAACGTGAAAAATGCAGTAAACATAAAAGCTCACAACAACAAAATACTGCATTCATAACAACCACTGCAATAAACAATTAAATTAACAATGCTGTTTTTGTCGGGTTAGTAATTTACCGCTCTCTCAAGTTGGTTTACGCCGTGGGTTCGATCCCCACCGAGAACAAACATTTGTGTGATGAACATAGATGTTTGTTCTCTGTCTGGGATTATAGTAACAATGTTTTCACAAAAAAAGTAGCATGCATTATATCAGTATTCAATTTTATGTATGTTCCCATTGTACAAAGCTTGCTTATTTTGTGGCGCTGGCTTGTGAATTGTCCGCCAACATTCATTTATTTATTTACATTGTGACAATGCGGTAATCAAAACGTATGAATGCCAAGACGGTAGTCTTCATAAAAGCGGGAATGTTCGTCACAGGCGCAGAACGATAGTAAACTATGTGATAAACTGCCATATTTTACCCTTTTTTTTATGTAGCTGACTTTTTCATAAATGTACACACAAAAAATATACACAAAAAGTATATACATAAAAAAAAAGTATATAAGTAGTATATCAGCTATCTGGTTCCCATATCACAAGCTTTGGCTTAGTTTGGGGCGAGATAGTGCTGTGTGGAATGTCCACCAATATTTATTTATTTAGAACTAGTTACATAAAGCCAAAGCAAACTGACGCTTACAACAAGGACATAAAAGCGAGCAGTTAATAAAATGATTGTCTATGCGTATACTGTGTACCTAATAGGTACTGCGTTTACATTTAGACATTTGCGCTGCCATTCGCGTGGACGGAAATGTTGCCGTTCTATTCTCGCATTGCCGAAGTCCCTGCGCGTGTCTCTGCATGTCTCTGCACATATCCACGGACATGAGCTGAGTGTAAATGGGGTATAAAAATATAAACTTAGAAGGTTGGATATTTTATTCATATTTAATCGCAACAAAGTACAAAAACAAATACAAAATTATTTATTCGAGACTTCACTAAAGTAGAGAATAAAGTTTTTTTATAATGTCCCAAATGTTATTATTCGAGTGGGATATTAACCCCATCCCCTTGATACGGGGTCGCGCTACCACCTCCGCCATTGGACTCTTATATTGTACGATTCCACATTATAAAAAAAATATTTAAATTTCCTTAAGTGTAGAAACTAATTTAAAAAACGTAGAGAATAGTAGTTAATTTCAGTAAGTATTGCAGTAGATGCAAGAAATAACACATTGCCTAGCAAATATACTCTTTCGATCAAACAACATGCATCACTATTCCTCACTTATTCATTAAGACAAGGAATAATGTTACAAGTTCTACCTCCGGACAAGATAAAAGTAAGAAATATACATGTGTATGCGTAGGTATTTGTGTCTCCATAATGGGTTTTCTTTGCGTTAAAAAATGGCTCAACTTCCTTGCAAATGGTTGAGTGAAAGTTTCAGGTCCGGCTCATACTAAAAATAAAAATAAGCAAGTAGAAGATTTTTTCAACTCTCAAGGAGCATTTATAATAACTTAAAATATGGGTAATCACAAGCTTTTAATAAAGGCGCTGAGGACCGCTACGCTACTTCTCGTTCGCGTATTGTAACATGTTGAAGATATAAAAACATTGAATGTAGTTATGAAAAATTTCAAAAAACTAAGTTCGGAGAATAACAATAAAAAATTCTTTTCACTGATTTACCTACGAGTACTAACTACCTCACACATTAAAAATAACAACAACTATGTATGTATGAATCTATGATAGATTCATACATACATAGTTGTTGTTATTCTCCGAACTTAGTTTTTTGAAATTTTTCATAACTACATTCAATGTTTTTATATCTTCAACATGTTACAATACGCGAACGAGAAGTAGCGTAGCGGTCCTCAGCGCCTTTATTAAAAGCTTGTGATTACCCATATTTTAGGTTATTATAAATGCTCCTTGAGAGTTGAAAAAATCTTCTACTTGCTTATTTTTATTTTTAGTATGTATATACCTAATACCTGGAGACGAAACAAGAGCAAAAATAAATATAGTCTTCTGTCTGTATTATTTACACTGTTACCGGAGCCTGTAACAGTAACGTGAACCAGTTAAAAGAAAAGGTCGCTGTCATGTCGTATAAGGAAGACAAGGAGGCCATTGGAATGACTCAATTGGAAGAAACTGCATCAGAACCCCGACAATAGCTAAGCTCTTAAATTTAAGTCTATAGCTTTGTTTAAAAGTACGATGCACTGCCTTTGAATGCTGTCTGGTCGGGTCCGGCTTTTGGATGTTGTTGAGAGAACACACAACCCTAGTTGAATAGCGGCACGTGTCAATACACTTTATTTTCCAGTCACTAGTTTATTGCGAAATATGTTTTATATGGCAAGCAATTTTGAACTTTATTGTATTACTGAATCACAAATAACACACAAGAATGGAAAATACATAAGACCGTGACAACCGTTCTGTTCTCTCTCGCACATTTCAAACATATAAAATCACTAAATGGAGTTATGAAAATCCATCTAAAACTATCGCAAACAACCAAGTTTCATAATAAGATGCCCCTTAAACTTAAGGGGAAAATATACAAGACGATCACAAGACCTATCGTGCTGTATGGATCTGAGTGTTGGGCAACCGAAGTGTCGGATGAGTGAAGAGTGCACGCGGCAGATATGCGAAAGTTGCAATTTCATTGACAATCTTTTTTCATAGATGTGATTGTAAACTATGGTATCAAATTGTAGAGGTCATTAGGGGCGGCATGAGTAGCCTTGCTGGCGACAAATATGTAAGTCTGCCATTGGTTAGCGTGGTAGGGACATATCATGAGGAGGGAAGTAAATCATATTACGAGAAGAGTGTTAGGTATGGATTTGGATGGCTTAGGAAGGAGAGGTAGGCCAAACAAAAGTTGGATGGACTTTGTGAAAGATGACCTGAGTAAGAAAGAGTGAACAGCGAGATGACGAATTATAGAGGAGAGTGGAAGAAGAAACCCTGCTATGCCGACCCCATGCAGCGTGGGTTAAGGGCAGGAAGATGATGATGAACCAAGTTTCTGATAATAAAATTACATACAGAATTTATTTATATCTCAAACAAGTACCTGAGTCTACCAAAGCTTAGAAACTAGTAAAACATATTTTTGTGGTATGAAATTTGTTAGTAGATATATCGTTACTTTCGTACAACACGTTTTTTACCAATTAATGATTTTTTTACAATTAATTTAATTATTAATTTATATTTTTTTATTATGATTTTGATAATTATGTGTGTTATTATCAACGGTTTCTAGATGAAACCAGTTAGTTGATAATGATGTTTGTACTTATTTTCCTTTTTTTATGATGACATACTAATATAACACCCAGACGCAGAACAAATATTATGTTCATTACATAAATGTTTGTTTTCGGTGAGGTTCGAACCGACAATCTACAGCGCAATTGGCAGCTACTACCAACTCGAGATCAATCGATCCATCGGTTATTTATTTAACAAAGCATCAAAATAAACTTACAATGTTACATTGATTCAAACCAGATGCTGTTATTATTGGCACGAATGATTACTAACGAGTATGAAACTGTTCAGAGATTTATTGGTTGGCTAATTATAAATTCCATGAGAAATTATTGCAGGCGAAAGCCGATCAGTAAGCCTAGTGTGAACAAAATACCGATACTACAAACTTGAAGTAAACTATACTTTGAGACTTTATTTTATAAGTATTCTGAGACCTCGTACTAAAAGTTTCTTTACTAAAAGTGGGTAACTAGCTTACTATTTTCCCGAAATTCCCGACACAGATTTTCTTATGTTTATTTATCAGATCCACCTATCTGTACAGGTGTAAAAAGACTACAGTACTGATGCCCAAAACTTATAAGATCAATGAATAACACAAAAATTAATAGATTTTTCCATTTGTTTTCTTCTGTATATGAATTTATTATGAATATAGGATAAAGGCAAAAGATGATTATAATATTTCTCTTACCCTCTTATTCAAGCAGCGTTGCTGTGTTTCGGTTTGAAGAGTGTGGTTGCCAGTGTAATTAAAGGCACATGAGATATCTTTGGGCACGTTCCTATCGTGCGAGACTTACGAGGTAATGCTTTATTATAGGTGATGGATACCACTTACCACCAGGTGGGCCATCTGCTTGTTAGCTACATAGCTACATACTTAGCGAACATTTAAGCTAGTGGAGCGCTCAGCGACCTGTATGAATAAGGGTCTTATTCTATAAGTAAAAGCTCTTACGGCAAGGCTTTCACCGAGTACCATCGACAATTTCCTCGAAGATTCTCGGATGTAGAGGTAAGATAAGATACCTACTTCCGCTGTTGAAAACTTTACCTGCTATATCGTGTTATCCGTAATTTTCAGACACTTTTCAACTCAAGTGATACTCGGTGATACTGTTTTTTTCAGAAGCCGAACGAAATCATTTATCACGATCTGGTTTAGTTATTTATTTTGATCATTTAGTTATTTATTGAATCAGGACTTTGTCGCAAAATATAAAAAAAGGTTATGTCAATATAATGAAAGACAAAAAAAGAATAATTCTCTTTTAGAAACGCAGCACACAAGCTCCACACTCAGTTTGGTTTTTGCTGGTAACTCCACTACCCAGCTTTGTACCTCCCTCACCTTAGTTAAAGGGCTCTTGTAAAATGATGTATTTCTTTATTTAAATAAATTATTTGTATTTGTATCTTTAGATCGTTTGTAATTGTCTGCAAATAACTAAACTTAACACGCCTTTTTCTGCCGCCAAGAAGCGTTGCTTGCTGTGTTTCGGTTTGAAGAGTGTGGTTGCCGGTGTAGTTACAGGCACATGAGGCTTAACATCTTTAGGTATGCAGTCCATCAACTTGAGACAGTGCATTGTAGGGCACGTTCCTATCGTGCGTGACTTACGAGGTAATGCTTTGTGATGGTTACCACTTAACATCATTATTATAGGTGATGATGGTTACCACTAAACATCAGGTGGGCCATCTGCTTGTTCCATCAGCTAAGTAGTAGCATTAAATAAACTGCTTGATGCGTATTTCGTATATTTTGTAAATTAGTATCGTAGTTATATTAGTAATCGTAATTTTGTTTGTAAATAAATCTTGTAATCTACTCAAATACAATTATAATAAAAATACAGGTAAATATGTAAGTATCACATAAAAATATCAAAATGATTAATTTACGTGAAAACAATTTAATTTGTTGCATTAATTAATTGAATTTAATTAATTGTATGCCATTTTCTGCCGTGCCATGAAATGTAAAGCGATTCAATTAAAACAATAATTAAGGTGAATGGACACCCCGATACTAGCGCCACTACATATTTTATTTAATCATTACGTTATACAAAGGAATTATCAAAAATTCGGACCGCGCGTAGACGATACCTAATACAAGTTTTTTTTTAATGTATCTGTAATAGTTTTGTTTTGTGTTTCTCAGTCAGATACCTTGTTTGGAGAGCTTGGTTGCCACCAATAGGAACTAAACTCTTGAAACAAGTACCTGCCTAAATAATACAATACAAAACTATTACAGATACATTAAAAAGAAGCTTGTGAAAGGTATCGTGTACGCGCGGTCCGTTTTTTTGATAATTCCTTTGTTTATCGTAATGATAAAATAAAATATGTAGTGGCGCTAGTATCGGGGTGTCCATTCGCCTTAACTGTGACACGACGGCATAAAATTGAGAGAATTAAATGGCGTTAAGACTACATGGCAAGGCCCCAAATCCAAGTGTTCCCATATTGTTCTAGAGAAAGTCAAACAGAGTATCGATAAGCGGATTATACTAAGATGAGGTTCGTTTGTTTTAGCTAAAGCAAACTGGCTTAGTTAGGGGTTCACTATCGTTATTTTACGGTGGTCAAATAAATAAATAAATATTGGTGGACTACCCGCACAGCACTATCAAGCCCCAAACTAAGCCAAAGCTTGTAATATGGGAACCAGATAGCTGATATAATATACTTTTTTGTAAATACATACTTATAATATTATATAACACCCAGACAGAGAACAAACGTCTATGTTCACCACACAAATGTTTGTTCTCGGTGGGGATCGAACCCACGGCCTACGGCGCAGAAGGCAGAGCTACTACCAACTGACCTGTGAAGGCTGAAAATACACTGTCAACACTGAGAACCATGGCCAAAGTCAGTAAAATTACAATTTATTGGTAAATTAAGATACATAAAAACACAAAGGTATTTCTTAAAAGCTGTGACAAACGTTTGCCTCAAATCGTTCACTATCTACTATAAAGGGCAGAGATAATAAAATATTCAAATGCTACGAATAAAAGATTTACCTACGCATTATGTTAATATGACGTGTTCGGTTTACTAACCATTTATACTTTTTATTGTAGAGGTAAAATTATTTGTGTCTTGATTTTGGCCACACTGACACAAGATTGACAAGATGAAGATTTGTTTTGAAAAAAGATTCCAACATTTTTTTCTAGACAAAAGACAGCCGACTTAACTGCATTTTTGGTGTCATTATTACTAGACATTGGCCTGGATATATTGTCAGTTAAATGACAAACAGGACCCTTATAGTAAGAAAAGAAAAGATTTATTTTCTGTCATTTGGGAAGCAACATAGCTTTTTCATTTTAATTGTTTTTCTAGTGTTATTTTGAGTTGTGTTGTGTAATTTCGGTGGTATTTTACCCAACATTACTTGAGGTCTTAGCACAAAGTGTAAACATTTGAAATGACAGTGTATTATGTGATATACTGATTTGAACGAAAATGTTTCGTAAGTTTTGATGAAAATCACCACCATTTTCTATAAACAAATGACGGCTTGACTATGGACTGACTTGACTAAAAAGTATTTAATCTATATCACTTGACACTGGCAAGATTGTCTGTCGAATTACGGACAGGTGGCATAAACGGAGAAAAGAAGAAGAGAAAATGTAACCCCGCTATGACAATATTACCTCCATGCTATGACACGTATGACATGCGACATAGGTAGGTACCTACAAGGCTTCAAAAGCTTCGTATTCTATGGAACAAAAAAGAATGCACATATATGCAAGCGCCCAATACCTACTTAAGGCGAAGACAAGAGCTAATGTGACTCTCGCTCGCACGTTTCGACATGTTGAAAGATATAAAATCACATAACTCATTTTCGAAAAATCGCAATCAACCATTTTGTGTCCAATCACATTGCACACAGTTTACTAAAAATTTCATTTTAATCTATACATGTTTTCCTACTCAAAAGTTTGCTTTACTAGTTTTCGTACATAAGCTAACTTTTAAGTAGGAAAACTCTTATCGATTCGAAAATGAGTTTAGTGATTTTATATCTTTCAACATGTCGAAACGTGCGAGCGAGAAGTTGTTTGATAGTTGTCAGCCCCTTAATAGATATTGGAACAACTGAGCCGCGTTGATACCACACCGTTTGTGCATGAAAATGAGTTAATCTACATTAAATTACACCGTGATGTAATTACTTATAAAACGCACAATTAAAAACGGATTAATTAAGTTTTTACCTATAACGATGTTTAATCATGTTCTCAGGGGAATGTAGCTAGGTTGAGTAACTATTTTTTCATTGTTCTTGAGTAGTTCTTTTGTTTCAGCCCTAGAGCATTCTCCCGGACAATGGTAGGGACGCCACTTGTTCCGCGGCTTTTGTAGTATTTGAAGTATGATGTATTCTGATCTGATTTTAGCTATTCCGACAATGATTTGCATAGATTTACAAGGGTATTACCACCTATTTCTGCCGCCAAGCAACTATGCTGTGATTTTGAAGGGAATGGTTGCCAATGAAATTACAGGCAATTGAGGCTTACATCCTACTAATATTATAAGCGCGAAAGTTTGTAAGTATGGATGGATGGATGTTTGTTAGTCTTTCACGTAAAAACTACTGAATGAATTTTAATGAAACTTTACAATAATATAGATTATACATCAGAATAACACATAGGCTACAATTTATAAAGATATTGTGTGACTAATCCTGCGCAGACGAAGTCGCGGGCACCAGCTTGTCTGTAATAAAATTAAGTAGGTGATCTATGTTTTCGCTCTTCGAGTTTGATAAAGTCCGCTGCTGGATAGCCCTTCCCTACATATTTCTAGAAAAACTATTCTGTGCCCTGTCCATTTGTGCACTTTCCGTGCTCTTTACAGTGTCGTCAATCATTGGTTTAGGGGGCGTCATACGCTTAATTTCTCTAATACTATAAGAATCAAAGTCCTGACTGACTGACTGACTGACTGACATATAGACAACGCACAGCCTAAACCGCTGGTCCTAGAGACTTGAAATTTGAGGAGTACATAGGTCTTATGGCGTAGAGGTGTACTAAGAAAGAATTTTTGGAAATTCAACCCCTAAGGGTGTAAAAAGGGTTAAAAACGTTTGTATGAAAAATTGTATTCCTTGAACCTAAAAACTTGAAACTGGGAGTACATGTAGTCCATGACTAAAAAATAGGAAAGGCATTTTTAGTTTTTTAAAACAACCCTTAATAATTGTGCAAAGGGATGTGAAAGTTTGTATGGGAGTTTTTTGACGCGTGGTGCGATTGTCTTAAAACTTGGGGTAAATATACCCCAAAATAAATAATTTATAAGATAAGATAAGATAAGATAATTATTTATTTCATTTAAGCACACTTATATTATAATGTACAATATAACAGTTTTCTTAGATGGTAATGGCTTATACATTTAATAATTTATATGACAGAACCTACACTAAGTCATGTCGACTTGTGTTGTAGGTCCTGCCCCCTTCCAGGAGAATTCATTTGTGCCATACTTATTATTATTATATAATATTAATTTTTAATTTATTATTATTATTATTATAGCTATTTAAGATTAAGATAATTAGAAATAAGTAATTTGTTAGAAATATTTAAATAATATGTAAAAGCATGCATTAATTGTGTTTGGAGAGTACCCAGGTAAGTACCTTTATGTTGTTTTGTAACGCGTTTTAAAAATAAGAATAAAGTATCATGATTAAATTTAATTTAATATAGTTAATGCTTTGCTCAATATGGAGTGTGAAATGTCATCCAATATTTAATTTTATTCATTAAGTACACTTTTTTTTTTTATTATTTTATTTCAATATCTTGAGGAGCCCTTCCGTACTCTCATAACTTATCGTCTTCAACCATTTTAACAGTATTTGTTTACACTCTCTATTATTTAAGCAAACAAATTCCTGAATACATTTATTCGCTTTGTTGTACAGAAATGGTGCCAAGAAGAAAAGTTGTCGCTGTGCTGATGACGTATTACATTTTGGAACCGAAACTATTTTATCTTTTCTTCTTCTTCCTACTGCAATGTTGTTGTGTGCACTTACATTTTTGTGTTGAAGCATAATTATGTTAAAAATATATAATTGTCGCACGGTAAGGACTTCACATTCATTAAACAGATCTGTAGTTGGAAACCTGTAGGGCTTAAAAGTGGCTACTTTTAATACAGCTCGTTGTGCACGTTCTAGCTGCAGCATGTAAGTGCTACAAGCGCCGCCCCAAGCAACATTACAGTAAGCTAGTATTGGTCTACAAAGGGCGTTATATATATTCATAACCAGCTCACGATCTGCTACCTCCCTAAGGTATCTAAATATAAATATAAATTTTCTGACTCGTTTTGCTAAAGCTTCAATATGTCTTTTCCAGGTAATCTTGTCATCTATGGTCAGTCCCAAATATTTAATGTGATCCACTTTCTCCAGCGTTTGACAATTACAATTAAGGGTAGAGCAGTGAGCAGTATGTGCCTTTATTGCAATTTCTGGACTTTTTACGCAAATATTTCTAAAAGCCATAAATTTAGATTTTTCTATATTTAATGTAAGAAGGTTGTGTTGTAACCAATGTATGACAGTTTTCAGCCCGTCCTCAGCATGTGTCCTGGCCTCAGCCCACGTATTTCCTTCGAATATAATGGCTGTGTCATCTGCGTATGAAAATATAGTACCATTTTTTAAGTTTAGGTTGCACAGGTCATTTACATATATCAAGAAAAGAGTTGGACCAAGGACACTTCCTTGAGGGACCCCACAGCACAATGACTCGTCCCGACTTATAAAATCCCCTATTTTAGTTTTTTGAGTCCTGTTTGTAAGGTAATCGTTGAAAAGGTTTAAGGAGTTACCCCGGATGCCAATTAGTTCCAGTTTTCTTATTAAGATGGGCAAGGAGACCGTGTCAAAGGCCTTGGCTAGATCAAGAAATACACCAATAACTTTTTTTTTGCAGTCTAGCTTGGAAGCAATCAGATCAGTTAAACCTGCAACCGCACTTTCGGTAGATTTGGCAGCTCGAAATCCAAATTGAAATGGAGATAGCAAATTGAATTTCTCTAAATAGGATACTAATCGTTTGTTTATGATTTTTTCCAGAATTTTTGAGAGCGCTGTCAGTACTGAGATTGGTCTGTAATTATTGACGCAGTCTCCTTTTCCCCCCTTATGAACAGGTGTAATTATGGCTGATTTAAAAGCTCTTATAATCACGTTTCCAATATTTGAAAACTACCCCTGCAAAGGGTGCAAAAGACGGCTCACGGCTCACCACTTTAACGCGTGCGAAGCCGCGAGAAGCTGCTAGTTCATAAATAAATATGTTTGGACATTTCACATAGCGTGAACAAAACTAAACCACGCAAAAAAAAACAACTTCAAATACACTCAAAAACATGAATCACTTTTACTAACGGGAACCTGCCACAAACCAAAAAGTGATCTGTGTATATATTTCATTAGGTTAAATTAAAAATCATTAAAATTAATTCAAAATTGGCATAACCGCGTAACAAACATACAAAAAAACATACAGTCGAATTAAAGCAAATAATTTTTTTTTATTTATTTCAGACATTTAATGATCCACAACTAAGACTATCCTACACTACACAACTAACACAATGATTACAAAATTTGACCAGTCATAAAACGCCCCAAGGATAGTCAACCCTAGGTGGGCCTTATCACTCTTTGAACATAACATTTCCACATAGGCGAGTCAAACCTATCCGATATGGTTTTCAGGATGCTGTTTTGGCTGTCCACTCTGCAATGCTTTTTTATAGGTGATGGTTACCACTTAACATCAGGTGGGCCATCTGCTTGTTCCATCAGTTAGTAGTATAAAAAAAAGAAGCCGTCCTTTAAACTAAGTGAATAAAGAATCTCCTCCTTTTTTGGAGTCGGTTAAAAATTGATTTATGAATAGCAGTTCGCTTTCATTTTGACCTATTTAATGCTCGAGATATTTTAGCTGGGCGATGCCTTTCGCATGTAAATGAAGATCGCAGATAAGGCTGAACATGTTGTCCCAGAGCAGAGTGGCCCCGGTTCTACTTTACCTTCGGTTCAGGACCGTCATAAAGCTAAGCTTGGTACGACGTTCAAGAGTAATTTCATTTGACTAACGTGTCTATGAAGGCTATGCATGATTTAGGTTCATATTAAACATTCAGAAGCAAGAATGAAAAAAAATGGTTCGCCCCGAACTGAGATCTCGTGTTGCCGCTCCAGTCGTACAATGATACCAAACCCGATATTTGGCCTCTGACTACCCCCTACCTACTTGGGGTAACCAATTGTATCTCAAAAATCATACACACGTCCAAGAATAAAAATAAGTACCTACTACCTATCGACCTACCAAATTTCATGCAGATCGAATCAATGGTTTTAATGTTATGGCCCGAGAAACATACATACAATGCCAAATCGCCCAAGTTGACTGTAAGATCTTCGTTCGCTTCGCTCATTTGATCAATAAAGGTTTAAGCATAAGCGTAACTGTAACACACAAGTCAGAAGTCAGTACAAAAGATACATGAAAAATAAAACAAAAAAAAATGTAAACCATGTGCTTGAACGATATTCAGCTCAGTTTATAAGTTGGGTGTATTATCACTCAATACCGATTTGTAGCTAAAACCAAGGTAGGAAAAGGGAGTTTAGCAGTATTCTAAATACAAAAACAAGATTTCCGTGGAATGAGTTTATTTTTAATTTTTATATAAGTCAAAGTCAAAATCAAAGTCAATAGGTATTTATTCAATAAAATCACAAGGATCACTTTGAAACGTCTTAAAGCTAGGTGACTCTAGGTGCCAGTTCCACGCGACCAAAGCCTAGAAGAACAGGCAACAAACTTACGGCTTGGTTCCTACCGTTCTTTTGTATGATCCTTTTACAATGTAATATAATATATTATTGAAGTTAAGTGAGGCGTAGGCATACAGAAAAAGATACAGAAGTTATGTCTAAATCCTTAAGTGGACTTCTGGATATAATATAGGGTCTTATTAATAACCGTGTAAGACCACGTCGGTATGTTGATTTTGTGCCCCAAGACTTTCTGTGAAGCTCAAAATTGATATTGTTCTTGCGGGACCATTTTGCTGAATTTTATTGACGATTTGCAAGTATATTCGTTGCTTACTTAATAAAACTTTTACCCACAGTATTTTCAACGTGCTTACCTAAAACTGAATGTACAAAAGACATCTGTCTCTGAGTTTTACAGAAATGTTAGAAAAACAACTCGGTTAATTAAAAAGTTTTAATATAAGGCTACCCCTTCACCTGTTTTTCACGGCCTACCTTCCCCATTAGACAACAAAATAGAGCGCAGTACCTATAATGTATACTGATGAGACATATGTTTTTTGGAAACAGTGAATTATGTTTGTAGATCGGTGAAAACAATGTTGAATTTCAGTTATCTTATTCCCATCCGGGGGCACTACACGTCGAACTTGGGTCGGTTTGCAATGCGGATTTTTTTTTTATATTTAAGTGAAAAATCCAAACTTTTAGTATGTTCACTTCCTAAGTACCCTGAATAATATTAAATATTCAGAAAACACTCTATAACTGCTTTATTGACTGGATAAGTAGGTAAGCTAAGTGTGCTAAGCCACAAAGTGTGAGTAGTTGGAATTAAAGTGTACTAAATGATTATCCTGAAAATGTTTCACATAGATTTTGAAGAAACCGCTCCCATTTTCTTCAAAACTTGACAGCCCAACTTGACGTAGGTATTTGACTTGATTTGATAAAATGACAGACAGGAGCCATAAATGGGCGAACAAGGCAATAATAAATAACGTGAATTACGCCTAATAAATGCCACACAAAACATGCATAATTCTACAAACATACATAAAATTACCAAGACGAAGACTTACAACTATAAAACCTGCATTGTAATGTAACTATATTCAATAGGTACGAGTATGACTCTTGTATATTTTTCCGGGAATGTGGCAGGCGTGAGGTTGAGTGATGGATACGTTAAGAACCAATATCTGGCATCATTCAACATCCCTTCCCTTCACAGAGCCATCCCTAATGCTCGAACTGATAAGTTATTCTGAAATAGATGTATTTATGATATCAGCGACCATTGTTAGAAACGTTGACCCCTGAGTATTAAGCTTTTCTTACTTTGGATAAGCTGAAGCGGTTCGGAGGATAGAATATACCTAACGGAGGATAGAATATAAATAGTTCAGTTATCTTTAACCCTACAAATTACAATACAGGGTCGTCAGAGATCTAGTGTGGGGGCAAGCGCAGATCTACCGTTGTGGGCACGATGGGTATGCCCATAACCCTAATAGCCGTGTGACGTCTCACACAGTGTTCGCCCCACGACTTTGTTCACGTAGAAATACAGCACTGTACAAAATTTTGGTCAGACCGTCATATTATATATTGTAAACATGTATAATGATGCAGAATGCACTATATCAATAATGAACGAGTTTATACCGACTCGCAGGCGCATTTTCAGGTGGCTGTGACCACAACCTTTTTCGAGGGCTGGATCGCGCCTGTGTACCTGACACAGCACTGTCCACCAGTGCTGTGTCAGGTACTTGGCTCAAATAGACAGCTTAAGATTTATGTCATGTACCTAATTACTTTTAAGAACTAAATAAATATATGCTCTTGCACCCAGTTAGGCATTTATCTACACTAATATTATAAAGAGGAAACCTTTGTATTTTTGTATTTTTGTATTTTTGTATTTTTGTATGTTTGTATTTTTGTATGTAACGAATAGGCTCAAAAACTACTGGTCCGATTTCAAAAATTCTTTCACCATTAGAATGCCACATTATCCCTGAGTAACATAGGCTATATTATATTTTCAAAAAAAACAGGGATCCTTACTAAAACTTCAATAATGTAACCCAAGGTGGAATACAAAAACCTTACATCGCGTGCGCTGCGAAAACTATTGATGATAGAACAAAATAATGTACTACGATTTTGTAGAACACGTCATCATCTACAAAAAATGTCGCGACAGCATATGTCTAACTATTATAGTTATGTCACAATAAGTGTTCTTTTATTATAAAAAAATAATTGAAATGCCGCCGCTAGAAAAGGGTCTTTATTTGTACCTTGGTATTAATCCTTATCCAAATAAATCTTTTCATAATTAAGACGGTTTCAATACCTATAGATTACTTCTTAAATTTTTCAAATCGGACATTCCATTCAAAAGATATGACGAAATTAAAAACGTTAACGGGTCCACGGGTCACGCTCGGGGTGCGATTTCACTCTCTGGCGTGCAAATGTATGAAATAAGTAGACGCGAGGCTCGAACCCACGGTCTAAGTTTATCCTAAAATGTTCAAAAAATTTATGACCACCCATGCGAAGCTGGGACAGGCCGCTAGTCTACTTATAATTACCAACTGAGTTTCAAGTTTTCGACGTACATTCATAAAACGCAAACGTTGTCTGGAAATCGTTCTCAGCGGCAACACCGCCCATTGTAAGACAATGTCTTCTTTTTCATTTTACCTATTATGCATTCGTGCTAAAGTGTCTCAGATATAATTGTCCTCAATAAACTTTTATACGGCTCGTATAAATGCACTCAAGCGTTTCAACGATGCAAAAAATATCCCTTCACTTTTGTACCGAACTGAAATTTCAGCCAGCGAGTCAGAGCTCCGATAGCCGTGATCGTCTAGTGGTTAGGACCCTACGTTGTGGCCGTAGTAACCCAGGTTCGAATCCTGGTCACGGCAGTGAAAACTGTCGCGGCGGAGCGTATTTTTTGTTTTTAATTTTTTCTTGTGATTTATTATTTGGATGTCTGCCAAAGACATCTGAAATAACTTGGTAGGTCCGCTACAGAACTGAATTATGTACTGATAGTTGAACACTAACGTTCAGAAATATTAATGTGCTATCTAAAAGCTTGTCGCAATAAATTTACCGACGTACGTTTGCTATAAGAAATTTTTTTTTACTTTTTATTTTACACATAATAAGGCAAATCCAGCTAAGTAGAAATTATTGTTTTCATTTTGGCGAAGCAATAATTTTGTGACGTATAGACCTTTTTTAAAGACGTATACTCGTGGAAACACGAATGAAATACCGAGTTAATAGCCGCAATTAACAAATTTAATTTATTTACAAAAAAATTACAATGAATACAACTATTTACAAAATGGACAAAATACATTATGAAACAGTTGAGCTATCTGCAGGCCGTTGCAAACGATCTAGAGATAGCTAAACTTATCCAAATCAGTGTCAATCAGAAGCCTACCCAAGACACTGTCTGCACTGCCACGCTGAATGGCAATGCTGATGCGCTGAGCCAGATACTCACCAGCCCTACGGTTCACGCGCCCCTCGATAAGTCGACTGGATAGAATTTAGAAGACCCAGTAGGCCTCGGTACCCCACGGCCCAAAATAATTAACAATTGTTTTTTTATTTTAACTTAATTTACGATCTCAGTTTTGACACAAAATATATTAGGTATTTTAGTTTTTTTCCGATGTTATTGAAAATCGTTTGAATTTTATTATTACCCGAAGTTATTGAAAAACAAAAAAAATAAGGTATTATTTTTGCAAGTAGTATGTACTATGTACACATACATACATAATATATTTTAAATAAAAATATGTTTTGTTAATAAAAAAAACTTAATGTAAATAAAAATAATTACGAATTTTTATTATAGTTAATATTTACGTAATAAACCTTTTTTTTATACTACTTGCAACAACAAGCAGATGCTTATACACAAAACTGTACACCTATCTATTATGGTTGTGTGTCATATGTCACCTGAGCCAGAAACACCCACGCATGAGAAATAAAATAAAACACGAGTTTCCCTCGAATAATCCATCATTCAAGTTCGCGCCTGTTTTCGCTGAACCAAATTGCTTTTTTAGCGGTGACGAGACGGAAAACTTGGACTAATTCAAGAGTAATAAATGCGGTGACGTCACTTTTATCACTTACGCCTTTTAATAAGATTTTTGCTTAGACATATAGTACTATAAGAGTAGTAGAGCTCTTTGAGAGAGGCTCGTCCGGGGAACTACTACCATGTATTTTTCTGCCGCCAAGCAGCCATGCTGTGTTTCGGTTTTAAGAGTGTGGTTACCAGAGAAATTACAGGCACATGAGGCTTATCATTGGTATGCCTCAAGTTGATGGACGCAGGGCAGTGCAGCGTAGGGCATGTTCTTATCGTAAACAGAACGGACAGGTATTTTGTATTTGGACTCCTGTATCCGCATTTAGACTCCAAAGTGGTCCATTATGCGTGAGGGGTGATCTGGTTACACTTGTAGCCAGCCTAGCTCCTCCCAAAAGCGCAGAAGCTTCCCGGTGGCTTCACAGGCTTGGAGGAGTGACCTGGGGTTTCCTAGGATTTCTTGTCGTTGAGAAGCTACGTGATATAAATGATAAAACCTTTGCAATAATGGTTTTATTCCACAAAATATATAATGACAGGTTGGAATAACAATCGGTCGCATAGCAACCAAATACTTCATAAAAATCAAAGGAGTCTATTATACTACATTCACCCCACCTAGAGATTAGTCCTCGTAGCGGTTTGGTGCTCTCCGCTCCCGGGTAGATCTTCGCAACGGCAGTGGTGTCGGCGGTGGAGATTCTACAACATGTTCCACAGGCACAACATTCTGTTCCGCTTCGACATCAGGTGGCTGTTCTGGCCTCTGTCCTTCGTCTATCTCATTTGTAGTATGTGAATCGAAGAAATCTTCTTCACTTATAATAGTTTCATTAAGATGTCCAGGTATTTCTTGAATTACCTCGCTATCTTGACCCAATGGTGCTAAATGGCGATTCGAGACAGTAGATTCACGACCGTCTTCAAGGCGAACATATGAGTAGTCTGGATTCACGTGAAGTAGAGTCACTTCTTCAACGACAGGTTGATATTTATTCGAACGATTAAATTTTCTCATTAATACTCTTTCCGATTCCGTCAACCAAGTGGGTATTGATACTCCGTTTGATGATCGCCTGGTGTGTGTAAACATCCTTTCATGCGGCGTACAATTAGTCGCTGTGCACAACAAAGACCGGATGGAATGTAAAACTTGATCTAGGACTTTTTCCCAGTTTTCAATCTCTAGATTGCGTGAGCGTAGAGCCAATTGCACTGATTTCCAAAGGGTTCCATTGAACCGTTCAACTTGTCCATTCCCTCTTGGATTATATGGTGTGGTTCTACTTGAAGCAATCCCACGTGAATTTAAGAAGTTCTTTACTTCTTCAGACATAAAACAGGTTCCTCGGTCTGAATGTAGATAGGATGGCATGCCAAATAGTATAAAAATTTGATTTAAATGTTTGATTACCGTCGATGAGCTCATATCAGCGCAAGGAAATGCAAACGGGAATCGAGAGTATTCGTCTATCATCGTCAATATGTACTTATTTCTTGTATTAGTAGGCACTGGACCTTTGAAATCAATACTTAATCTCTCCATAGGTGATGTAGCTTTTACCAATGAAGGATCCGGCAAAGAAGATTTATAAAATCTCGGCTTATTTTCAGAGCAAATCCGACAGGAATTAGTCATGTTCTTAATTTCTTCTGTAGAATATGGTAAATTTTTCGATTTTACCCAATGATTCATGCGTACTATGCCTGGATGACACAAAGCTTCGTGTAATGAAACCAGCTTTTCAGTTCGCATTGACACTGATCCGCAAACCCGTGAGAGTGCATCAGCAACATCATTTTGCTTACCAGGACGGTACACGATGTCATATTTGAATGAAGCTAACTCAAGACGCCAACGTAGTATCTTCTCATTCTTAATTTTACTCGTCCGCTTATTATCAAACATGAACGAAACAGATCGCTGGTCAGTAATGAGACGAAATGGTTTGCCTATGAGGTAATGACGCCATTTTTTGAGCGATTCCACAATAGCGTAAGCTTCTTTTTCTATAGCTGAGTGGTTATGTTCGCTTTTGTTCAACGTTCTGGAAAAGAAAGCGACTGGTCGTGCTCCTTGCGATAAAGTCGCTGCGATAGAATGACTTGATGCGTCTGTTTTCACTGTAAATGGTACGTTGTGATCAATAGCATGAATGGTGGATTTGGATATATCACATTTTAATTCTGTGAAACTTCTTATTAGGTGCTCATTCAATGGAAATGTTTTCACATGCGTGAGATCGTGAATTCTCTCCGAGAAATTAGGAATCCACTTACTATAGTGTGCAAACATTCCTACCACTCTTCGTAGTGATGGCAGATCAGATGGAGGTGGCAGGTTTAGCAATGGGCGCAGGCGATCAGCATCGGGCTTGATAACATAATTTTCTATACTGTATCCTAGAATGTTAATGGATTTCAGGGAAAACTTACTCTTTTCTTTATTTAGGGTAAGGCCGTATTTCTCAGCTGCCATCAAAAACCTTTTTAGATTCCTATCATGTTCCTCCTGAGTCTTCCCACAGACTGTTATATCATCCAGATAAGCATAAGTTCCCTCAAGTCCTTCTTTCCGGATGACCCAGTCAATGGTTCTTTGAAAACTTGAGACGCCATTGGTAACGCCAAATGGAATTCGCCGAAATTGGTATAGATTTCCCAAGGCTTCAAAAGCAGTAAGGTGGCGCTCTTCTGTGAGAATAGGAACTTGATGATACGCGCTTTGTAAATCTATTGCGCTAAATATGCAGTATTTCGATATTTGAGACACCAACTCTTCCATATTTGGAAGTGGATATGCATCTAGTAGTGTATATCTATTTATCGTTTGAGAGTAATCAATTACGAGGCGTTTCTTATGATTGGTATTACGTGTGATAAGGACTTGAGCTCTCCACGCAGATGTACTGTCTTCAATAATGCCATCATTTAAAAGTTTTCTCACTTCATCTTCAATAAATTTCTTATCATCTTCACTATATCTCCTGGATTTTATGGCAATTGGTTTGCAATCAGAAGAAACATTTGAAAATAATGGTACGGCAGGAACAGTCGCTGCTGCAACACTGCATGTATTGACTTTGATAGGTTCTTTTGATCCTCCAAAAGATAACTCAAGCGAAGAATGTTGCTTTAGAATATCATGTCCAATGATAATATCAGCGCATAGGTTTTTGACTATGAGTAAATTTAAACCTTTATAGTCATGGTCTCCAATTTTAGCTGATAGGTAGGTCTGTCCTTCTACTTGGGATGTAAACGCTGTCGAAGCCATTGAAATCTTCTGGTTACAAGGTTTCTTCTTTAAATGACAGAGCTTGAAGAATTCTTCGTCCATAAAGCTGATCGAACTTCCTGTATCAATCAGAGCATGAGCACGGATTCCTTGAATGTAAGCTGTTACAGTTGCACTTTTAAGAGAGTCTGGTGACGCTGCTATTATACATGCTGCGGATTTATCACATTCCTTTTCAAGTCCTGCTGCAGCAGTATGTATGCTGTTGCGACACACTTTAGCAAAGTGACCTTTTTTGTCACAATTCTGGCAGTTGACATCGACTGCAGGGCAATTCTTCCGAGGATGCACAAGCCCGCCACAAAAAAAGCATTTTCGCTTAAAAGTATATGCTACTGGTTCTTTATTTTCTGAACTCTGCACAGCATTCAGACTCAAGGTATTGTAACTCCCAGAGCTTATTTCCGCCATTTCAAGTGTCATTGCTTGATTGTATGCTTCGTCAAGAGATATAGTTAGATTTTCAAGTAATCGCTGTCTGATCGTGTTTGATTTTATTCCCGTAATGAAAGCATCTCTGATATTATCATTTTTATTAACTTCAGCATCTACCGCTTCGAATTTACAATCCTTAGCTAGTAATTTCAGAGCATGCATGTAGCAATCAATATTTTCTTCGGGACTTTGTTTTCTAGTTGACAGCATATGTCGGGCAAATATCAGATTTTTCGGCTTCACAAATATTCTATCTAATGTGCTCAATGCAATCTCATAGGTAGTACACTCACTTATGAATGAGTAGAGCGATGCTGACACGTGATTAATCAGTAAAAGCAATTTTGATGCTGGTTTCTGATCTTCTATAAATACTTCCAAAAAACTTTCGAATGTTCTCCTCCAGTGCACCCATTCTTTGGAGGCAGAACTGTCGGAGGGATCAATATCCAGTTTGTCTGGTCTCAGATAACGTTCCATTTTATTGCTGGTGTGGCTAGAACATATATTTTGTGGAATAAATTGATATAAATGATAAAACCTTTGCAATAATGGTTTTATTCCACAAAATATATAATGACAGGTTGGAATAACAATCGGTCGCATAGCAACCAAATACTTCATAAAAATCAAAGGAGTCTATTATACTACACTACGCCCTCGCATTCCAGGACTACGTGGGCAGCTGATTCTTCTTCGGACAGGCAGCCTCTGCAGAGTGGAACGGACAGGTAGGAAGGTAGGTAGGTAGGTGGAGTGGAGAGAACGGACAGGTACAGACAAACAGAATACCTACCAACTAAAAAGCACATACCAATAAAAAAGAAAAAAACATTATAAAAAAACATTAATAAAATAAAGTTGGTCATAGGCAGTCCCGTCCCGTTGCAGAGTGGAATGCCAAAAAAGCCCAGACTCAGCTTTTGCTGCTTAACAAAGTAGATTGAAACAACGCTCACAATTAGCCCTGTTACTGTTTGCCATAATCTATTGCGAAGAGATGGCAATGCTTAAAACTTTGCATTACATTAGACAGATTTTCATAAATAAGACCGCTATTTTCTAATATACGAAACATAAAAGACAAGTTACACAACAATTTTGACATTCAAGCTGAGTCTTTCAAGAGTAATTTGGGAGCAAAGTTGTCAGAAAGTGCTGGAAATGTAATATTCTGTACATGCTGTAGATAATCATCCCACATAATGGTGTGTGTGTGGATCATTAGGAACTTCTCAAATATTAAAGCGCTCTGTGCGAACGTGGTGAGGTTACAAACGAAGGGAATTGTGCGACTCGCTACGTCTCAGCATATGTACAAGTCACAACGAAGTTAGGGAAAGAAAAATACGAAATACCTACATTTGCTCAACTACGAGTAAGAATTGCGGAGTTGAAACAACTGAGGCTTAATCACCAAAATAGTAAGAATGTCTCAATAAAAAATACAAACATACGTAAAAAACATTTAAAAAAAAATTTATATTAAAGAAAAATTAAGCATCTTAACCAGCTGGGCCATCCGCTTGTTATATTAGCGAATAGTCTAAAAAACAAAAAAAAAACACCATTATCATTTCTCTTTTACCTCTCTTTATCTTTTAAGTTTGCAGGAAGAATAATCATCAATCCGTCCGTCAAAATCATCAAAATGACGGCGGAAACAATTTACAACCGTCTGAAAAATTCAGCCGACACACAGTTTCGGTTATTTCCATAAAAATTCTATTTACAAAATGAAAAAAGTACCCGCGTATAAAAAAAAAATATACAAGTCTGTGAATACTTCATTAATCTTTTCATAACCCTGAAGTTTGTATTTTTCGTAAAATCAGAATCTCTTCCATAAAAAACTTCTTAACGAATTCATTTTAGATTTTTAAAGTCGCCAGAGGCGTTGATGGTACAACTTTTAAAATGTTATGTACGATTTTTTTTTAAATCAATGTTCTTGGTAAATTGTGTACATTCAGTCTTTATAAAAAAAAAACTCAAGGTGGACATAATTATTACAATGCAATTTATCTCACACAATTAATCAAGAAACCAGAAACCTATTGTTCAGATAACCTTACGAGGCAATTATAGGTGAAGGTTACCATTTAACATCAGGTGGGCCATCTGCTTGTTCCATTAGCTAGTTGTATAAAAAAAACCTTCTTTTTGTCGTTGAAATAGTGTATTATAAGGATTTTAAGAAGTCCACAGAGATTTTGAACCCACAACCTTAGGATCGGAAGGCGGGGCCTCTTCTACTGGACCACCAATAATCTGACCTACCTATAAGATAACTTTAAAAATAATTATAAAAGAAACAACAAGATTTTGGTTACGCCCCTCGAACACGTCCGCGAGATATTAATCATCTTTGTTGGAGAAATGAAGAGACCAAAATTGAGACATTGTCTCAATCAAGGTCTACCTTCAGGTATTTTCAAGTTTTATAACATACTCAATATTATATTCACGGGGGTCTTTTGGGTCAAAAATACATATTTACTATTTATAGGTACGGGCTACTAAAATATTCGCAACCATCTTTAGATAGCTCAAATTGTATACGATACTCGTAATATAGGTAGTGCATAGGTACTGCATTTAACAAATAATTTCAACGGTAAAATTGTATGTATCTATTCGATTTAAGAGTAGTAGAGCTCTTTATGTGTGGCTCGTCCGGAGAAGTACTACCACCACGCATTTTTCACGCAAGGAGCGTTGCTGTGTTTCGGTTTGAAGATTGGTTGCCGGTGTACATGAGCCTTAACATCTGTATGCCTCAAGTTGATGGCCGCAGGGCAGTGCATCGTAGGGCACGTTCCTATCGTGCGTGACTTACTAGGTGATGCTTAACACTTAACATCAGGTGGGCCATCTGCTTGTTCCATCAGCTAGATGTATTAAAACAAAAACTCGTCGATCAAATTTTAAAATGAGTCTATTTTAATTCTTTATTATATGATGTAACCTGAATGACGTCTAATAATTTCATGAGTTTGATTTTGATCATCGCTTCTAACGAAACAAAATATTTACAAACAAAACATAATAGAACCTACTTACATTTGGCCGAGAATTCATAAACGGAAGTACTTGCAGAAATTGGTTAATCGCCAAACTGATTTGTGGCCTTACAAAGTTGCGGCGAGCAAAGAAACATGCCAATTGCTGATTTGATAAATACCAAAGGAAACTGAATGTGAAGGGTGCTCAAACTAATTAATTTCATTGGCGCCCTTCAGATTTTATTTTGTTTTAAACAATACATATAATATGTATACAAGGTGTTCCATAAGTTGTGTATATAAACTTCAGGGGGCTAAAGTACCCATCAATATGAACAACTTTTTCTAAGGAACCAACACTATGAATGCGAAAAAAAAAACAGCTGTTTCATACAAAAGTTCAATACCTACCAGGCTAAAATGTATGAAACAGCTGTTTTTTTTTCGCGTTCACAGTGTTGGTTCCTTAGAAAAAGTTGTTCATATTGATGGGTACTTTAGCCCCCTGAAGTTTATATACACAACTTATGGAACACCTTGTATAGAATCATCTTAATCATAATAATTTGCAAAATCAAAGATAACATTTTGTTTGAGACAACTGAAATGAACATTTATAAAATAAACAATCAAAAGGATCATTTCGAATACTCATAATAAGAATTCATTGCATCCAATCATTCATTCTATTCACGTATTCATTCATTTAATTCGTTTACACTATCTTTCCTACAAGTGTCCGTGTTTTTCCCAGGTATATTCCATAAATGTTTTACTGCTTGAGTCAAAAGCTGTCTCAAGCAGACCTGACGTCAGCTTGGAAAGATTTCACTGCGGGCTATTTTACCTTCCTGGTAAACAGTTAACTGAAAGACTATAACGTAAACCGGCTAAATGAACGTCATCAACGATTTTTCACTACCATATTTATCAATAAGTAATTTCCACAGCAAAAAGTACTACACACTACTCGTTTTAATTTCATTTCATTTATTAATTTGGTACGAATTACTAAAGCATCGGCAGACTAGTGGGAGTGACTCCGCCTTCCGATCGGTCGTAGGTTCGAATCCGAGCGTGCACCAATGGATTTTTCTTATCGGAAAACTTATGTACGCAATGCCAGTGCTCTTATACTGTGAAGGAAAACATCGTGAGGAAACCAGTTAGTATTCTAACAGCGGCGATTGGCCTAACAGAATTTGACAAAGCTAATATCTTGTTTTATTAGGAACTAGCGGCCTGTCCCAGCTTCGCATGGGTGGTCATAAATTTTTTGAACATTTTAGGATAAACTTAGACCGTGGGTTCGAGCCTCGCGTCTACTTATTTCATACATTTGCACGCGCTTCTCCTTGAGTGAGTGAAATCGCACCCCGCGCATGACCCGTGGACCCGTAAACATTTTTAATTTCGTCATATCTTTTGAATGGAATGTCCGATTTGAAAAATTCAAGAAGTAATCTATAGGTATTGAAACCGTCTTAATTATGAAATGATTTATTTGGATTAGGATTAATACCAAGGTACAAATAAAGACCCTTTTCTAGCGGAGGCATTTCAATTAATTTTTTATAATAAAAGAACACTTATTGTGACATTACTATAATAGTTAGACATGTGCTGTCGCGACATTTTTTGTAGATGATAACGTGATCTACAAAATCGTAGTACATTATTTTGTTCTATCTTCAATAGTTTTCGCAGCGCACGCGATGTAAGGTTTTTTGTTTTCCACCTTGGGTTACATTATTGAAGTTTTAGTAAGGATCCCTGATTTTTTTGAAAATATAATATAGCCTATGTTACTCAGGGATAATGTAGCATTCTAATGGTGAAAGAATTTTTGAAATCGGACCAGTAGTTTTTGAGCCTATTCGTTACATACAAAAATACAAAAATACAAAGTTTACCTCTTTATAATATTATTATTAAACCTAACTGTACCGTTATTAGAAACATAAATTATGAGAGTAGCTAACTTGATTTTTACCTAGTGCAAGTCGTGTAATCGTTCCATCTGCTGTTTCTCCCACCCCTTCCTTTATGCAAATGCTATCCCCACCATCGACCACTGGCAGCTCCGAGCGCTGAGCTAGGTCTAGGATCATTGGCGTTTTGATTTTCGACCGAAGAGGTCTAGCTAGTGAGAGTGCGAGCTTGGTTCTTTCAGGACCAGCTCCATTACAGGTTGTCGTGTTTTACCTTGGTAAGATTTTGTAAAAATCCTACTGGTAAGTACAACGTCATGTTCTTGAAAAAGTGCTTACCATAGCGTTACGTAGATACTACGTTTTATAAATCGTATTTTATCTTTTATTCTTTAACGGTTTTACCGTTCGATATATTTCTACCTACAGAAATTTTTAATGTGGGTATATTTCGATTTACATCGCAATACCCAATTTTGTTCGTTTGAATAACGTTTAACGTATTGGTTTTAGATTCCGGATAGTATAATGGAAAATAAAATCGTTCCATCGACCGGAGAAGGTGAGGAGCCAGTTTACGATAATATGCGGCGTGCTAAAACAAAAAAACGGAAAGCAGTGCGATCTTCTAGTTCCGAATCAAGTTCGAGTTCAAGCTCGAGCTCAAGTGCTGGTAGTAACGACTACAATCATAAACGGAAAAGGAAAAATAAGCGGAGGAAACAAAGTAAGTTGGATCAATTAATAGCTAAAATATCCGATCTCGAGAACAAACTTGGAAAGCAAATCTCGTGCGGGTCTATGGCACCAGATGAGCAATCATCTGGTAGTAGTTGCGATGTAGACCCAAACATAAGTGGTGATTTATATGATGAGGGTCCCGGGATGCAACTACCCGCCACTACTGGCCCTTCAAGCACCGCCGTGCCACCTGGGGACCCACAATTTGACTTTTCAGTTACTACAAAAGTTAAAGAACCCGCAGTGCCGCATGCTTCCTCTGCATATCTAGAACATTTAAAGGTGCTACAACATTTTGATCAACCTGATTGGAACAGTGTGCGCTATGCAGACGCACAAAAACAATACGTCCATGCTCCTGGTTTCACCAGCCTTGAACCTAATGCTGAAATTAGTAACTATGATAACTCTAAATTTACAGCGCACATGGAGACTGCCTTTTCAGGGTTAACTTTCGCCTTGCTTAAGCAAAGCGAGATAATACGGAATGATATGCGCGAATTTCTGAATTGGGTGCAGCACGAGCAACAGCTTAGCCATGCAAAGATTTTTGAAAAATTGAATTTTATTTTCTCGAATGGTGAGTACCCTAAAATAACGAGTGATTTATTTCAAATAACGTGCGGCCACCGAGCCGAGTTGATTCAATATCGCAGGGATGCCATATTAGCTTCCGTGAAGGACCCTGTTCAAAAACAGGCGCTAAAGAAAATACCCCCCTCGTGTGCTACATTGTTCGGAGAAGAAAAATTCAGTGCCGTGTTGGATAAAGCTGGAGGGGTCCGAAATACATTTTGGCCTAAAAATAAAGACCGTACGACTGCGCAGTCACAAAGCACTCCTGGCCCGTCTAGAAATCAGGCTACTACGTCGCACGCGCAAAATCAGAAAACATTTCGAAAAAATAGAAATGAGGCGAAAAGCAACAACCAAGCCCAACAAAGTTCGAGTCACCACTCGTATCGAGGCAAGGGCGGCAGGCAACAAAAGGGGCGCCAAGAACAATACAAAGGTCGCAAGACCGGCTCTCCCTCATCCCATCGGGAAAGGAGTAGCCAGCACAAACGAAAATACTGACTCAATGACGCCTTTTCGTGCCGGGCAATTGCAAAATTACTACAGTCGGTGGAAGGTACTCAAGGCACCGCCTTATATCTTAAAGATGATAACTGGTTACCGCATACCCTTCGTAACAAAACCACCTTTGCAAATGCCAAATCTCAGCTACATACAAACGACATACTCGCCAGAGATGTCGAGAATAATCCTGGAAATGAAATCTGCGGGCGTGATACAGTCTGCAAGACTATCTCCAAGCTTCATTTCCACGATTTTCCTGAGGCCAAAAACAGATGGCACGTTAAGGCCAATATTCAATTTGAAAAATTTGAACCGATTTGTTCGCACCGACAAGTTCAGCCTGATAAACACTCGCAAAGTGATACAATTCCTCCAACCACAAGATTGGATGGCAAAAATAGACTTACATCAGGCTTACTTTCACCTGAACATAGCATCGAGCCATCGACGCTATTTGCGGCTGATCTACAACGGCAAAATCTATCAAATGACCTGTTTGCCCTTTGGTCTGGCCACGGCACCAAAAGCCTTTGCCTCTGTGACAAATTGGGTGGCCCAGGTACTGCGACAGAAGGGACTTCGCATAATAGTCTATTTAGACGATTTTCTGCTGGCCAACCAAGACAAAATGCACTTACAGAGTCAGATCAGTACTGCTGTACAGTTACTGGAGCACCTCGGCTGGAGGCTAAACAGGCAGAAATCGATTTTGAGGCCTCAAAAATCCATAGAATTCCTGGGCATTATCTGGAATACACGACGGAACGCGAAATATCTACCAGAACGTCTGAAATCCAGGCTAAAAGCTCAAGTACAGGAAATGTGGAAAACAGATACAACAGATCTGAAAAATCTTCAAAAACTTATCGGAACATTGAATTTTGCTTGTTTTGCGATCACAAGAGGAAGACTAAATTATCGAGCCTTACAAGTACATGCGAATGCCTTGTTGAAAGCACCTCCGCTAACCAGGGTTCGCCTAGGTCTAAGAGCGAAAAGACAGCTTCATTGGTGGATGGCAAACCACGACTCCGAATCGGCTATACACAACCCTCAGCCTTCACATTATTTGACAACGGATGCCAGCGACATCGGATGGGGTGCAACATTGAACAATTCAAGGCTGCTGGGCAATTGGTCGGCTGTAGAACAAAGTCTTCATTGCAACCAAAAAGAAATGATTGCCATTTTGAATGTTTTGAAAACTCACGGACAGTACCTACGATCCAGTACCTTATTAATCCAATGCGACAACAGGACAGTGGTTTCATACCTGCGCAACGAAGGAGGAACACAATCACAAGCACTGGTCAACCTGACCATGAAAGTTTTTCACATCCTGGACCGGTTCAAAATTCACATGACCATTCATTACCTACCAGGGAAATACAACATCATAGCAGATCGCCTATCACGGCAACGGAAACAGTCGGAGTGGCATCTCCTACCAGCAGTTACAGAGGTTGTATTCAGGAAGTGGGGTATACCCGAGATAGATCTGTTTGCCTCCCAGCGAGCCCACGTTGTTCAAAATTATTGCACACTCGACATGACCGACTTGCAAGCACGACATCACGATGCCCTGGGGATGACCTGGAATTTCAAATTAGCATGGGTTTTTCCTCCGCCTCATCTTGTACCGAGAGTATTGACTCACTTGAACAAATCAACAGGGATTTACCTCCTAGTGGTTCCCCGATGGGAAAAAGTGTTTTGGAGGTCAGACTTGAAAAACAGAGCTCTGGGTCATCCGTTCACTGTGAGAAACCTATCGAAAGTCCTTGTAGACTTATCAACCAACCTCCCACCACCCAAAGTGACAGAGCTGACCCTAGAGATATGGAGATGTGGGGGTGGGATCCCTACCTAAATGATTGGTCAGATGAACAGAAAATGCTATTATCCTCTGGTTGGCGCAAATCTACCTTGAGGACATATCGACCAGCCTGGAAGAGGTGGTTGGCCTGGGCTAGTCATAATCAAATCAATGCAGTAAGTCCCAACGGATCCCAACTTGCACGATACCTAGCTGATTTGCACCAGAAAGAAGGTCTTTCTTTAAGCACTATAAAGGTTCATAAATCTGTGGTTTCTACTCTATGTGACCCTAACAGTCATATGAGGTTAAGCTCTCACACACTCGTCAAACAGGTCCTGAAGTCTATATCTATAGCAAAGCCGAAACAGACGAATTTACCAATCTGGGACATTGACATATTGACATCCTACCTATGTCAGAGAGACGCAGATACAAAAAGTTTTTACGAAGCTTCAAGGCACACAGCTGCAGTACTCCTTCTATGTTCAGGCCGTCGGGTGCACGATTTAACACTGCTGAAAGTTTCTGCAGAACATTTGTCTCGATCAGATGATGGTGTTATCTTGTGGCCAGCTTATGGATCCAAAACTGACACAGCAAATAGAAGACAGTCAGGTTGGAAGCTATTGCACAACAAAGAAAACAAGAACCTGGACCCAGTGTATTGGATTAATCACCTTATCCTATTGTCTGAGCCAAGGAGAACAGAATCTAAGGCAGATCACCTGTTCCTTAGTACATTCGGTAAACCGAAACCGGCTACTAAAGCAATTGTTTCGGGATGGATCAAAAAGCTTCTGCAGCAGGCTGGAATAGATGCTACTCCAGGCAGCGTTCGATCTGCCGTGGCATCAAAAAATTGGACAGAGAACTTTCAATTAGATGACATACTCGCACGAGGTAATTGGAAGTCTGCTAATACGTTCAAAAAATTCTACTGCAAGGAGATAAAACTTAGTAATACGATAAACTCCAGTTCAATTACTTCTTGTTTCGAACCAACAAAGTGATTATGAATATTAGTACCTAATTGTTGTAATGGTTGTCGATTTATAATGGTAGACCTAACCTCTGTCTCGGAAAAGGGTCATAAGAATGCAAAACAATGGATTGGCTATTTCTGGAAGGTTCTGTTGAGGCAGTAGAGTGCCATATTTATGTTTTTCTCAATGAATATTGTAGATTGTTGAAATTTATGTTATTTCTATTGCTGTTCACAGAATACATAGATGTTAACCATTAGAACTATGTGATTAAATCTTATATTGCTATAGAATTGTTATTTTCGTTTTCTCTACAACCAATTCTAAGAATCACATTGGCGTCACCATCACCACCAGGCGATAACAGACATGTCTCTCATAATTTATGTTTCTAATAACGGTACAGTTAGGTTTAATAGCAACGTTTTACCTGTAATTAAAACGTTTATTAAACATATACTTACCTTATTAGAAACATAACATTTTAAACCCCTGCCTGGTGGCATAAGCATAGCATTTATTATGAGAAACTCAATGATCCTAGACCTAGCTCAGCGCTCGGAGCTGCCAGTGGTCGATGGTGGGGATAGCATTTGCATAAAGGAAGGGGTGGGAGAAACAGCAGATGGAACGATTACACGACTTGCACTAGGTAAAAATCAAGTTAGCTACTCTCATAATTTATGTTTCTAATAAGGTAAGTATATGTTTAATAAACGTTTTAATTACAGGTAAAACGTTGCTATTATTATTATATTATTAGTGTAGATTTGCTAATTCAAAGGCGGGACCTGAAATATAATATTGCATAAACCTCAGAAGCTCAGAACCATCTGACCAAAATCGACGTGAAAATGAGCTGACACAATTCTACAAAGCGTATTCCTTTCTGTCACCGGGGACAGATTGTGATGGCGAAAGGAACAATTCGCCAAAACCACGGGCAGTCGCGACGATTTGATTTCCTTCAAGTGTGGCGCCAAAACTACCTTGCTCGCTATTTATTTGGCTCAAGGATTTTCGATTACACATTACCTAAGTTTAGTAAATACTTGGACTATTTGGACGTACCTCAGTCTTCATATTTGGGGATATGATACCCCCCTTGATATTTGGTGAGTGGAATGGTTTCTACAAGTACGCCTCTGGTGGGCCTTTTTTGAGTGTCGGGTGATGGTAGTTAGTCTAGCCACCCGATGTCCCTGAAAAATCTTTAAACTAACTTAACGATCTGATTTTTTCAACTCTCTTAATACAGAGTATTAATACTTAGGTACTGTACTGTACAGGTTGCTTGGGTACCAAATAAAACACTTAGTTCGAGTAACGTCCGCCTGGGTCGGCCGGCTGGAATTGAGTGCCCCGCGACGACCGTGCGTTTCGTTGCTACCCGCCCATGCTTGCCTACCCAGTCAGCGCGCAGTCATAATGTTATACACTACAGGTACTATGAGATTTGAAGGGATGTCATCCGTGCCTGGGGATCAAAAGTTATGAAGTTGTTTCTGTTTTTGGTCTCGAATTTCGTTCAAAAACTTATTAGTTTTCCTGCAGCCGGTAAAGAGGCACTTACGTAGATATTTCAGCTAAATCACTAAACGTGACCATTATGCGCTCAATGTCTCCTTTGTTTGCATCAACTAATGAGCTGTTTTAACCCAGCTTAAACTGTACGATCTACTTTGACTCTTACGCAATGGATAATACGGTTAAAAGTTTAGTGATTTGCCATTTCCGAATTATATGGATTGATTCAGTGAATATAGGTTTTTAAATGGTGATAGTATGTAGGTATTAAGTGATAAATATCCGTAAAGTAGGCAAATAACTGTTATTTATCGTAAGTAAGTTTTTAATGAAATCAAATTATCATTAGAGTACATTCAAAATTATCATGGAACCGCTGGGGAGTAAAGGTTCTAAAATGGCGACCACGAATTGGAAGAGGTTAGACGCACCTACAATATTGTAAAGATCGCTAACATTGACGGTAGATAATGACTCAAAATCGTTCTCCGTAAATGTATAGAGGATACATAGGTATCCTCTATACATATAGTCATGGCCATAGGGCCAGCGGTGGACTTCTGATGACTTCTGATATTCCAAATTGCTCAGACTATATGCAAAGACCTTTTTTTATGCTAAGTGGTAACCATCACCACAGCAATCCATCGAGGCAAGGAGGTTAGGTTAATAAAATTGTAGTGAATGTACATACTACTAGTAATGGTAATATAATATAGTTTCTTTCGAAACTGTGTGGTGATAGGATTTTTAGTGCGCCTCAAGAGGCTCCTTTCGAGCACTTGACACATGTTATAGAAATTTTTAGGTTCTACTACATGCCGGTTTCCTCACGATGTTTTCCTTCACCGTTTGAGAGTACATTTTTAAACAGTAAAACTCATTGGTGCACGACCGGTTTGGAACTCACGACCTGAGGATCGGAAAGCAGGGCCGCTACCACTAGACCACCAGTGCTCTATACATACTTACTATGATAAACACATGGAATAATAAACGAGTAGAAGTCTGAGATTGAAAAAGCCTGACAAAAAACGAAATTTCTAACATCATCGTAACTTTCGCCTCGACTGGTAGAGACAGCGACATTTTCATTATGTATGATATTCATATGAGACGTCTCTGTCGGGCGAATATATAAAAGATCTCTACAATTTTAAAAAGATTTCAATAAAATGAAATAAAAAAACTCTTTCTGATGGAACAAGTATATATATGGCTCACCTGATGTTAAGTGGTAACCGTACCTATAATAATCATAGCCTCGCAAGTCACGCACGATATAAACGTGCTCTACGATGCACTGCCCTGCGTCCATCAACTTGAGGCATTAAATATGTGCCTCATGTGCCTGCAATTGCACCGTCATCCACACCCTTCAAATGGTATCCACGCGAACACGCAATGGTATCCAAATTGATCTTATTAATTCCTTCTTCCTCTTTAAGGCAAAATTGAATGATAAATAAATAGATAAATAGATTGAATAATTAAATAATAATTGAATAGGTGTCTACTAGACCGTTTTGTTCTAACGTCGGCTACATCGTCACTTACCATTAGGTGAGATTGTAGTCACATTTGTATCGTAGATATTGTAGTGAGATTGTAGGTTGTCTGGAAGTGATCGCTTTCAGCGATAAGACCGCCAGTTGTTCTTCACTGTGACTATTAACTTTATTTTTGTTTTTGATTTTTTAAATGTACTTCATCATTCTCCTGCCCTTAACCCACTTCGTGTGGGGTCGGCACAACAGGTTTTTTCCCTCGACTCTGCTCTATCAGCCGTCATCTCAGCAGTCATTACTTTCTTACCCATGTAATCTTTCACACAGTCCATCAATCTTTTCTTTGGCCTACCTCTATTCCTATATCCATCCACATTCATCCCTACCATTCTCCCTAGCATTCTCGTTACATGAAATTCTTCCCTTCGCATAACATACCCATACCACAACGCGCTACGCTAACCTATTACTCCTCATCTTTTCAGTCCTAATAAACTCATTCCTTATCTTATCCATTCTCGTCACACCACACATCCATCTCAACATTCCCATCTCCACTACATGCACTCTTCTTTCATTCGTCCCTTTGGTGGCCCAGCACTCAAATCCATACAAAACGAGGTCGTATGATCGAGTTGTAAATTTTCCTCTTTAATTTGAGTGGCATTCGCGGATCGCACGTTGTTTCTGTGACCTGTCTCCATTTCATCCATCCTGCATTTATTCTGTCAATCTCAATCTCCCTATCAATCTCACCATTATTCTGTACTACTGAACCGAGGTATCGAAAATCGGAGCAGACTGGTAGGGATAGTAGCGAAACTGGAGAGACCACCGAAGTCACAAAACAGATGCTCTGTCTTGGTCCTGCTTATCTTGATTTGTTAATATTTGTAATATTTGTACTTGTGGTTTGCAATATAGAGTTGTCTATCTTTCTTTAAATACAAAGTACGGTAAACCCATTGTAAAAATGCTAACTGATCGTTCCAAATAACACATGTCATGTGTGATTGAAGGATTCGACTGTGCCACAAGCCCCGAATTGCATACCTTACCACAAATAAGCTGTACGAGTACCTTCTGTAATTACATGCCTGCCTGCGTTGTGACGAAGCCTTGTGTCTGACATACCTAAATTAGGGTAGGGAATCATCCGAATAAATGAACCAAATCCTGATTTTTCCGTATTACAATACTTGGGTCAGATATTTACAGATCAAGCATTTAACCTTATTTATTTATTCAGGGCTTCCAGTGAGTAATACCAGTAATACACATTTCTTACAAAAAAAACAACAGTAATGTTACATTTCCGGTATTTACTCCTTAAAAGTTCCTATCCTTCCGCAGAAATTGAAAGTGACGATTAAACCGATCAGGCTCATTGTAATTTTTTCCAATACCTATGGACGGGTTAGTCGGAGGTTAACTCTGCGCTATGATTATTCAAGTTTCTCGCATCTTATTTCTGAAAATTAACTTTGTTAGCTAACTAACATACCTAAATTTATCTCCTAACTAATTATAAAATGTGGGTATGTGCCAAATGTAATATTTGAACGTAGGTTGCAAGCCCTTTGCCGCTGCTAGAATACTACTGGTTTCCCCACTGGGCTCAAATATATTCTTAATTCCGTCATTTTAGATTCTATATATATATATATATCTATCTATACCACACGGTATAGATCAAGTTACACAAGCCCTAAGAAAAATAACGCTTACTACAAGCGAGCAGTAGTAACAGGTATAACCTACTGCGTCAAGAGTTAGAGAAAAAGGATTCACATTTCATTCTAATCTCATATTCTAACTCCATCCCAAAAATCTATCGTACTTGCCTGCCAGCCTTTGCCAGAAGTGTCTTTTGTCACTCTCTCTCTGGTCGTGTCTCTCTGGTAGTGTCTTTCGAAACAGTGTGGTGAAAGGATTTTAAGTGCGCCTCTAGAGGCTCCTTTCGAGCACTTGACACATCTTTTGTAACTTATTTTATGCAGCAAATAAACTATGAATCTAGCAAGAATGTGCATTGTTTGTTAGTCAGCTTTGCATCAGTTTTATAGAATGGGGGTTCCATTCGTGCGCCTATTTTTTTCAGTTTTCCCGACGTGGTGCAAATAGCACGCGTGATGCTGTTGGGCTTTTCAGGAAACTGTGTTATGTTTTAAAAAGCTTTCAATTGCAGCGTCCACCCTCAATGGAACGTAACGACATTCACGTCGAGATTTTAAAACTCCGAACTCGAGTTTTGGTCTGTTTTAAATTAATGAAAATGCTTTATGTCAAACGATATGATACAAAAAATGGTCATTGTATAATTGTACCACGGCCGATCCGACATATTTATTGTAAAAAACAAAAAAGTGTATTAGTATTATGTCAGATTTCTGGTTCCATGTATCCTTATTCCCATACACATAGCTTTGCTCAGTATGCAAAATTTAATATATTTGTTATTTGACAGCCTTCACAGCTCAGTTGGTAGTAGCTCTGCCTTCTGCGCCGTAGGCCGTGGGTTCGATCCCCACCGAGAACAAACATTTGTGTGATGAACATAGATGTTTGTTCTCTGTCTGGGTGTTATATAATATTATAAGTATGTATTTACAAAAAAATATATATATAAGTAGTATATCAGCTATCTGGTTCCCATATCACAAGCTTTGGCTTAGTTTGGGGCGAAATAGTGCTGTGTGGAATGTTCACCACTATTTATTTATTTATTTTATTTATTTATATAACTTGAACCTCCTATTTTTACGAATAAAAATGTTTTATTTAATAAAATATGTATGCGTGCTTAAATGTTTAAGAATTTTCGCGATCGGCCAATTTTTCAATCCACTAGGATTTCACAGATCACAAAAAAAGATGATAAATAAGAACAAGTTTGCCAACAAACATTGTGCCGGCCCATTGAATATAAATACAAATCTTGTTAAAGAAATGTAATGTTGTCCAAACAAAAATGAGCCTTATTAATTTCTATTCCATCAACCTAAACGATCGTCTGTCTTCTTCCAGACTCAAGAGACAGGAGATTTGTGATATGTCCTTGCTTAGAGCCGAAAGGGAAAAAACTTACAGATATATAAGAATTAGTAAATTGAAATAGTAATTTTGCGACAAAAAAAATTAGGACAAAATAAGTAACTAATAATCATTTTGTTGTCGTGTCACAATTTCCTTCGAAACCTTGTTTTTTTTTTATATAACTAGCTGATGGAACAAGCAGATGGCCCAGTTAGATGGCGCTTTTTACAGTACCTAAGTAAAATCATTATTTCTATGGCAACATTACCGGATGTAAATAATGGGGAATTTTGCGAATGAAACATTTTTTACTCTTGGTGTGTAGCCCGCGTCTACTAGGCCCCCGTGGGCCCCTAGTCGGTGCGGGGCCCCTAGGCAGTTGCCTAATCCGCCTAATGGATAATCTGGCCCTGATGACGCTTATACAAGGACATAAAAACGAGCAGTCTTCTCTTCTCTTGTCGTGTCACTAGTTTCTTTCGAAACAGTGTAGTGAAAGGATTTTAAGTGCGCCTCAAGAGGCTCCTATCGAGCACTTGACATGTTATGTTCTAGAACTCTTTAGGTTCTACGACATGCCGGTTTCCTCACGATATTTTCCTTCGCCGTTTGAGAGTACTGGCATTATGCACATAAATTTTTGAACAGAAAAACTCATTGCTGCTCGACCGGTTTCAAACTCACGACCTTAGGATCGGAAGGCGGGGCCACTACCACTAGGCCACCAGTGCAAACGAGCACAAGCAGTGTATATCCTGATGCGTATAAATAAAATATATTTCATGGACAATCAAATCACACTGAGGTGCAAATGAATTCACAATCAGATTCCCCTACAGAACGAGAGACAAAATGGAGTTTGAATGAAATTAACTAATTGCAATACGCTTCGGAATATTAATTTTCGTCGTTGGAATATTAATTTTGTCAAAAGCACAACTTCTCAAAATAATTTACAGTATTGGCAAACAAAGAAGCCACTTTTGATAACTTGATTGGAATGATTATAAGATAAAAATATATAATATTTTTTTCATTTCAAAAATACATATTACATTTCATTTATATTTTAAAAATAAGCGTACATTTAAAAATAAGCGTACATTTAAAAATAAGCGTGCACCTATCAACGTTACGTTTATTGTTTTATTTTTTGTTGTTAAAGTAGGTAGCTCGATGGATAATTTAGTATTTTGTAGCTTTAAGGCGAAGACAAGAGCTGACAAAATGTACCTCTCGCTCGCACGTTTCGACATGTTGAAAGAAATAAAATCACAAAACTCATTTTCAAAATAGCAACAAAAAAATTAAATTGTATAACGCATTTGACACGGTCCGTAATGCCATATTGTTTTTAATAAATTGAATTTGTTACTCAAATTGAAACACTGCTCAAAGTTAGCCCAGTCACTGTTTGTCATTACGCATTGGTGAGAGACGACAATAGTTTAAACAATAGTTATCTTTTGACACATGTTTGATAAGGCTGCTAATTGTAAACATAAATTATAATTTCGGGCTACTTAATTAATAAAACTATGTTTTTTTAGTATTTAAATTAGTGACTTTTTTAGGATTTACAAGTTACATATTATTTTGTTGTTTCAATTTTAACCGTTTTTACCCTCTAATTCTGATCTGAAGTTATATATTAATGCTTTCAGCGCTTGATAGAAGTTTACTGTCAAAATTAACTTCCTAACTAAAATTTCCAATAAGTTATCTGAAATGAACGGAATGTTCGATAGTTTAATTCAAATAATATTATTAATTAATTTACCGTTACTCATTTAAATTGTAAATTAATATTATCTTGTTTGTCAAATTCACAAAACTAATTAAATTTTAGATATGTGAGAGTGATTGGATAATTAATGTAGGTATTTGCTGGCCATAATGTACTTTCTAGTTAATTATTTCTATTGATAGTTTGCAATATCGATAGACTAATTTCATTGAGCTACGGACTACAAAATAGTGGCATTGGTTATATCACGGCCGTAATTTAGCGGTAGTTATTATTAAAACCGTAGCCGGTGAGGAATGAAGGTTCTTGAATAAACCACGAAACGTAACGCCACCCACCCTATGGACCGACGACATTTGTACGATTTTTTAGTTTTCTCCATACACCTCTTCATGGAGAAAACTCAATAATCGTTCTTCCTAGAAAATGGAAGAGGCCTTTGTCCATCAGTAGACTAGACCGAGGATGATGATGATAAAGAGGATTCTAAAATCACAACTATGTATACAGAGGTACTATGGAAAAGGTGTCTCATAATCATCTAGGTAAACTTATAAACATTTTAATTTAAGAGTAGTAGAGCTCTTTGTGAAGGGCTTGTCCGGGGAAGTACTACCACCACGCCTTTTTCTGACGCCAAGCAGCGTTGCTGTGTTTCGATTTGAAGAGTGTGGTTGCCGGTGTAATTACAGGCACATGAGGCTTAACATCTGTATGCCTCAAGTTGATGGACGCAGGGCAGTGCATCGTAGGGCATGTTCCTATCGTGCGTGACTTACGAGGTAATGCTTTGTGATGGTTACCACTTAACATTAGGTGGGCCATCTGCTTGTTCCATCAGCTAGATGTATAAAAAAAAGGAAACAGGTGCATGGAGAAAACTCAAAAATCGTTCTTCCTAGAAAATGGAAGAGGCCTTTGTCCATCAGTAGACAAGACTGAGGATGATGATGATAAGGAGGATTCTAAAATCACAACTTTGTATCGAGGTACTATTGTGGAATAGGTATCTCATAATCATCTTGATAAAGTTATAAATTTTTTGTTTTATTTATTTATTTACAAGTATAATTACAAAATAGTATTTACAAAATGCAAAATAAACACGAAACAGTTAAGATATCTGCAGATCGTTGCGAACGATCTAAAGGTAGTTCAACTAATCCAAATCAGCGCCATTCGGAAGCGTCCCCAAGTCGCTGGCTGCATTGCTACGCCGAATGGCAACTTATGCTGCACATTTTGTGGTGCTAATTGTGCCGGGAACTACACAATTGCACACAGATAGATAAAACTTTATTGTACACAAAGGAAAATACATACAGAGACATTACAAAAATTAGGTACAATTGTTTGCCTTATAGCTAAGCGCGATCTTTTCCAGACAACCCTTGGATAGAAAGGAAAAGAAGAAAGTCAGAATGACAAATGCACTTACTAATCTGGTTCGTCACAAACCACGAACCATTTGTGTGGCTTCTGTTCCTAGCAGTACCTAGTGTGCCCGCCACTCAACCTTCAACAAGGCCGACGCTCGGCCAAAGAACCTACCTACTACTTACCCAATCGTTGAGTGAAAGTGCTCTAGTTTCATGCAAAGCCGACAGAAACGAAAATGTACCAAGTAACTGGCGTCAAACTGACATTGAGCAACTCTCCTACTCAGTGCCCTTGTACTCATGCAGTGCACCGGAGTATTTCAAGAGTCTTAGCATCAGCTCCGATAGCCGTGATCGTCTAGTGGTTAGGACCCTACGTTGTGGCCGTAGTAACCCAGGTTCGAATCCTGGTCACGGCAGTGAAAACTGTCGCGGCGGAGCTTTATTTTTTTGTAATTTTTTATTCCAAAAGTTTGGTAAGTAATTAGATATTTTATTATTAAGACTTGATTTTGGACCGCAAAGAAAATATTTTGTTCCTTTTGTGAATTCCCGTTCTGGCATGTTAATTTAGTAGCCTACTAATAATAGCAAACTGATAAATTCGGTCACGAAAAAAACAAACATAAATTACATAGTAACAAGTGCTCAGGTTATTTAGCCCTAAATGAGCAATTTCATTAAAACAAAAAAGAGCCTAGCTAGTAATTTATCCAGAGGGAACATTTTAATGAAGTGTAAATATACGCCACTCCATTTTTCACCTTGATTTATCTATTTTCAGCAAAAAATGTGCGGTAGTTTCCAATATCGCCGGTTTGGCACCTTCCTAAAACCTTCATCTTTTGTTTGGTCGAAAATAAACGTGGAGCAAAACCCATAAAAACTGGATAAACACTTTGATTTGAGATATTAATATCACTATTATCTAAACAACGTGTAACATAATACCACTATAACCCCGGAAGCAGGGTATTCTATAGGTCATGGCGAAGAACTGTTGATAAAAGACTTTTGAAATTTCGAAGTTTTTCATTCTGAAATGCCTCTTAAACTTTCCTCCAAAATAAAACTAACACAATATGACGCAGCCCTATTTACAGCTGTTTCTTGACCTTTAATTGTGAACTGTGGATAAAATAAGTAATAGAACCGCCACTAATTAGGAAACGCTAATAGCGTATGTACCAAGGTCACGTACACATTATCAGGGTTGTTGCAAACTGAGACAATATAAATTTTTCTTTTGTATGGGAACTTCGAAAACGAAGAATTCAAATTTTGCACACATCAAAGTATTCCAGTGTTTGGTCTGATCTCTTGGTCTTTGGCCTTATATGGGTATTATGTTACGCGTTGTATATCTATCGTATATTATTATATGAAACAGAAAGCAAAATAGTCTATACAAAAATATCTAAATCACATGCGAATGTTTGTGAGTGTATGTTTGTTCAAATTCATCTCCGTAAAAGCTAAATGGATTATTCATTTATTATATTTTTTTGTTAGCAGAGCTCTTTGTGTGTGGCTCGTCCGGGGAAGTACTACCACCTTGCCTATTTTTGCCGCCAAGCAGCGTTTTTTTTTTATACAACCAGCTGATGGAACAAGCCGATGGCCCACCTGATGGTAAGTGGTAACCATCACCTATAACAAAGCATTTCCTCGTAAGTCACGCACGATAGGAACGTGCCCTACGATGCACTGCCCTGCGTCCATCAACTTGAGGCATACAGATGTTAAGCTTCATGTGCCTGTAATTACACCGGCAACCACACTCTTCAAACTGCAGCATTGCTGCTTGGCGGCAGAAAAAGGTGTGGTAGTACTTCCCCGGACGAGCTCTTCACAAAGAGCTCTACTACAGCGTTGTTGATTTTCGATTCCAAAGGTGTGGATTCCGGTGAAACTACAAGCACATGAGGCCTCAAGTTAATGCAGGGTATTGCAGTGCATAGTGCGGCACTTTCCTATCGTAGAGGACTTACGAGGCAAAGTTATGTTTTAGGTGACGGCTACCACTTAACATCAGGTTGGCCATATACTTGTTTCATCGGCAAGTAGTATAAAAAACACTTTTGTTGTCACTAAACCTAAAATGTTGTCGTTTGAAAAAATATGTCCCACTACGAGAACCAAACCCGTAGCTCTCGTGTCACTAGCTGCGTTGTCAATTTGTTTTATTTATATAGCAAAGAATAAATAATAGTACCTACGTAACAAACTTTTCTTGTAAAACAATCGCGCTCGCTCATCCGAATGATAACCACAAACAACAAAACGCCTTCGTCTCAATTTCCTCGGAAAATGGAGAGAAATAAGACAAAAGTGCAAGTCTTGGAAGTCATTTCCACGTCTAGACAACGGACATTGCAAACCGCTCACTAAGAACCGCGTCAATAATGGGCGGAGTACACGAACGTCGTCTCTTGAGAACAGCTGAAAAACATTTCAGAATTATATAGAAAGAAAGTTCATTATTGCGCAAATAAAAAGTACCTACTATACACAGACACCTTTCAAACAACTTATCGTTCGTTCGCACGTTTCAACATTTTTGAAAATTTTAAATTACTTCACTTCACTGCAAAGTAATCTTTGTGATTGTATTGATTAAAGACTGTTTTGATTTTGATTATGACTGAACGTAAATAAAAAAACCGCAAATTATTTTGATCCAAACTCACTTAAACTTTTCCCTCAGAGACAAATCACTAAGAGCTGATTTCACCATGCTCTGTTAGATTAACAAAGAATTAAAGTGTCGTTAAATATGTCAAAATGTACGCGTTTGACATCCAAGGTTAGATTTAACGGCCTGTTAATACTTTATTAGTAACTAACAGAGCAAGCTGAAATGAGCTCTTAATATGCTAGATTAATAATTTCAATATTTCAATGCCCATTTTGTCTGGACTTTGCAAAGTAATGGCAATGTAATAACTTCAGTTTGTTTTTAGCAATATAACTCAAGGCGGAACTTCAAATAAAGTTCTAAACTTTTATCAAAAGTGAGCTAGTTTAGAAATAGCTCACTTCTGATCTAGGAAACCAGAAATGTTCATCTAATTTTGTATCTATAACTTGTGTTTTTTTTCACTATACGCGAATTTGCTGTCACACTGTTTATTGGTCAGTTACTACCACCCTCATTTAATTTTGAATTTCATCCTATCAAAGTGGTTTCTCGCTAAGCTATCTCATTCGTTTTCATTTTGGGAAGCAACATTTCATTTTGAGTTCTGTCATCTCATTTTGGTGGTATTAGCACAAATTCGGAGCATTTGGAACTTAGACTAAGTATCCTAATTTGGAATGAAACTGTAATAAGCGATATCCTGACTTTAACGAAAATATTTAGCGATAGTTTTAAAAAAGCTGTCACCATTTTTTTTAAAACATAACAGCCTGACTTATTTGCTAAATTGTTTTTGTTTTTAATTTTATTTCACTCGACACTGGTAAAATTGTCTGTCGAAATGACGGACGCGAGCGATAAATGGACGAAGAAGAAGTTTCTATCCAGCAACGCCTTCGTGTATTCTAGGCATTAAGACCATTTTATGTTCATTTTACTAGCAGCCACCAAGACGCACAGTAATTGCACCGGCGTTTTATCTTCTATTCAATCGTTATCCTACGAACAGACCATTGAGATGTAAAACGGTTTTATATCTTTTACGTTTTTGTTTTTTTATTTTCTCAGAGTTTAAAAGAAAATTAACATTTTTATTCTCTGGTAGTTTATTGCTCATTTCATGTTATATCGTGTTTGATCATAATTTTTATAATAATCATATTTTATAACTAGTCGTGTTAATTATTTTCTAGTTGGGCTTAAAAGTAATGCCGGTAAATATATGCTTCTGATTTATATCAAGATGGGTAATTTGAAAAAACGTCGTCAGTTATATTTTATTTTTATTTTTATACAACTAGCTAATGGAACAAACAGTTGGCCCATCTGATATTAAGTGGTAACCATCACCTATAAAAATGTATTTCCTCGTAAGTCACGCACGATAGGAATGTGCCCTACGATGCACTGCCCTGCGTCCATCAACTTGAGGCATACGCAGATATAAAGCCTCATGTACCTGTAATTACACCGGCGACCACACTCTTCAAACCGAAACACAGCGTTGCTGCTTGGCGTTGGTGGTAGTACTTCCATGGACGAGCCCTTCATAAAGAGCTCTACTAGTCTTAATTTTACAGCAGAAACGTAAACGTGTTTGACCTAGATTGTTTTTCCAAAGAACAAACAAACTTTAGCATGGAATATCTCTTGACTAAGGCGCTTTTATGAAAAATTGAGATTGTCTGTGACTCGTTAGACATATTGTATAGAAACTATAGACATCATAATCTCATTTCGTTGTTTTTTTGACATTGGTTGTTCTTCCAAATAAGCCTTCAATTACATATTATTTACAGAGATCATGTAAATAATATTTTACCTAATTGATATAAATCAGACCGAGAAGCCATTTTTTAATCTTCAAAAACAACAATAAAACGTTTGTGTTTCTATGCGCGGGACTTAATAACGACGACCACAGACGTGTTAAAAAATTCTAATCTAGTAGGTGCCTACATGGTTTATGAAGATCTCCAAAAAAATTGTCCCTGTCTTGTATTTTATCTTCGCAATATATATAAGAATTACCGCCGGTTTCTGAAAGCTCGATCAAAACTAATCGAATGTCAAGTCACTCGCCATTCCAGCTATTACATCGAATTAGATAGAGATAGCAAGTGACTTGACATGCGATTAGTTTTGATCGGGCTTTCAGAAACCGGCGGTTACTCTTTCGTATAATGTTTTAAACTTTTAAGGGGCTGACACACGTTGATGTACTTTCGCTCGCACATTTCAACATTTAAAAGATATTTTTTATTAGTTTTATAGTGTTTTTACTACACTTAAAGAAATTACAAAGATGTTTATATAGTCCCAAATATTATTATCCGAGTGGCCCCGTATCAAGGGGAAGGTCGTGGGTTCAAATCCTACTTGAATAATAACTTTGGGACCATATAAAAATCTTCGCGATTTTAAAAGATATCAAATCTTTGAACTTATCTATTAAAAAGCGATTTTTCATCAATGAGCTCAGTAAATAAGTATTAAGTAATAAGTAATTTTTAATATTACTTATTAAATAAAATAACATTTACATTAATAAGTAAGTATTCATATTTTTATGCTTTATTATAGGTATCTAATTACGTCTAGTTTGTTGGAACATTGTTTGTGTGTTTGCTTTTAAAACTCATACAGCTTTTGAATGTGTCACACGCTCGAAAACTCAGCTAATTTACGTCACATATCTTGAAAGTTTGGTAATTAATCATGTTGCTCCGGGAGTCGTGAAGTTTGAAAATGCTGATTAGAATATTGTTTGCATGCATTTAATTTCGCACTAGTTTACTGTAGCCGTAGATAACGCATTATTTTATCGATAAGTTGTTAGAAGAAGCATAGCCACTCGATGGACCGACGACATTGAAGGAAGTTGGTGGATGGAGAAGCCTCAAAATCATTCTTCTTGAAATGTATCTGGAGGCATATACCCAGTGGACTTCTTCAGGCATCGGCATATATGGCTTTGATGGTTGAGTTGTGAAACATATCAACATAATAGTATGTCATTTGTGATTTTTCATGACTAGGTATGTACCTAGTCATGAAAAATCGCAAATTTCTAGCAAACGGTCATCAGCCTATGTACCAAGGACACGTACACATTATCAGGGTAGTTGCAAATTTCTGAGACAATATTAATTGATCGAGTGAGCGAAGCGAACGAAGATCTTAGTTTCAACTTGGGCGATTTGGCATTTTATGTATGTATGTATGTTTGTCTGGCCATAACTTTCGAACCGTTGATACGATCTGCATGAAATATGATAAGTCGATAGCTTGTACTTGAGAAATTTACTGGTAAGTATATGAGTAAAATCGGATGAAGGGTTTTTGAGATATGGGGTTTTTTAAGGGGGCAAAAATAAAAAAAAGTTACATAAAAAAATCAAATTACATGTCATATGAAAGGGCTTTGTTTGGACATTCCAACACAATTTTTACATTTTTTTTGGGACGCTCGATTTTTGAGATAACCCAAAAAAAGTTAAATTAAGGTAATCAGCGATCCAAGAGCTCCCATCTCTAAGAGCTTCGTTGACATCAAGGTTTTTCAACTGGTAGGCCAGTTCCTTTGCTTTTTTCTTATTTTTTTTTCTTGAAATAAATTTAGGCGGTACTCTGTTCTCATAAAATGGTGACGACGACCAGGTCTGATGACGGAGCCAAGGTCTGTTCAACGGAACTCTTCAATAAATAGGCCAATAGAGTTGAAACTTGGTTACCATACCAAGTTAGTAGGCGGTAGTCAGAAAAAAGTCCAAGGATAATGTTTGGACTTGCCTCTGACTACTACCTACTCAAAGTTTTGATGCGTTCGTCGGGTCGCATCACGAGATCTCAGTTCGAGGCGAACTACTAGTTTAACATTTGTATAGGAATTTCGAAAACGAAGTATTCAAACTTTGCATACATGAAAGTATTCCAGTGCTCGGTCTGATCTCTTGGTCTTTGGTCTTATAGGGGGTATTATGTTACAAGTTGTATTTTTGTGAATAAATACCTATAATATTATAAAACACCCAGACAGCGAACAAACATCTATGTTCATCAGACAGTATGTTTTTTATTTTATACTACTGTCTCATGGAACAAGCAAATGGCCCACCTGGTGATAAGTAGTAAACATCAAACAAAATAAAATAAATCACCTATACAAAATATTGCATCGTAAGCCACGCACGATAGGAACGTGCCCTACGATGCACTGCCCTGCTTCCATCAATTGTAGGCATTCAGATGTGATAGCTAGGTGCTGTAACGTGGTTACCGTTGTTCCAGGGTCCGAAGATGAGTCGCGATGTATGGTAACGCGAGCGACGCGGACGCGGCCGCGGGCGACGACACGCACACGCACGCGCTAGTCACGCTCATCGCTCTCTACGTGCTCGTCGCTGTCATTGGCATCGTTGGTAAGTATACCCTTTTGTTGTTAGGACCATTACTGCTTTAAGAACAGAACAAAATTTCATGAGTCAAAAAGGTCCTAACTCACCTTAAGCTCTGATTTCACCATGCTGTCATAGATTAACAAAGGATTAAAGGGCCGTTAAATATGTCAAAATATACGCGTTTGACATTTAAGGTTAGATTTAACGGCCTGTTAATCCTTCATTAGTAATTAACAGAGCATGGTGAAATCTGCTCTAAGGCGAAGACAAGAGCTAATTTACCGCTCGCTCGCATGTTTCGACATGTTGAAAGATATAAAATCACTAACCCATTTTCGAAAAATCGCACACAGTTTAGGAAAAAAATCATTTTAATCGACACTAGTTTTCCTACTCAGAACTTTGCTTTTATATTTTAGGTAAGTACTTATGCAAATTTTTGAGTAGGAAAACTTGTGTCGATTAAAATGATTTTTTTACTACCTTAATGCTATTCTGTCATGGTACGATTACACAGCGCTGGTTTTTGCAGAAGTTGGTATTCCTTATTGACAGGTTGTAAGCGCATCGCCGCTTCTTAAAACTAACTGGTTTAACAATGTTTTTCTTCACCGTTTGATTTTACACCGGATTTTATATAAACACTATGGGAAATAGTGTAAAATCCACGACGGGGTTCAAATACACGATCTTACAGTAGGAGGGTCCTTCTTACTAAACCAACGTGCATGCATGTGCATCATTTCATAATATTTGATAAATTGAATTGATACTAAACTTACCATTACTCAAAAAATATCACTAACCACGATATTTTTCTGCAGCCAACAACGTGAGACGGTAACTTTTCTCAAGTTTCGGTAAAGACAAGAAAATTGCTTACGTGAAACTTGAAAGAATTTCCATAGAAAAGGATATCACCTCATTCAGATTCTTGACGCAAGTCTGACTTTTATAAAGTAAGCTGAGAAGTGCGATAGTACTCGAAATTGCAAATCCTTTCATAAAAATTATATTGGATTCCACGGGTGTTCGCGCTGTCCTGGTTTTAAGACTTTATTAACTCCTTTAGCTTCGTTCAGTATTCTTAAGGCTCTTCTGACTTGTTGAAAACAACATCTACATTACTTGCTTTGTTATACCTGCTTTTATTTATACATGATATACATGTCTATATAACAAAGCAAATTTAAAAAAGCATATTACGAAAACAGCTGTGTTCACCTCTGCTTATAGTTCCTTCCTGTTTTTTTATGATTATTAAAAGCCTTGTAGGTAAAGTTTTGTAGTTAGATAGCAGTTAGATAGTTACTACTAGATAATACGAGAAATTGAAAAAAAAAACAATCTACACTCGCCCGCAAAAATAAAGGGTCACCTTTAAAAACAGCAATATCTTCAAGAAATGATCAGGATAACTTCTTTTGCTTATGAAATTAAACCAAAAGAGGATATGCGGACTGTATGCAACCCTTCATTTAACTTTTTTACTGTAATGGCATAAAAAAATTCGTTATAAGTAAAAATTACCTGTTTTCAAAATGTGATTCATTTTTCAATTTCGACTTCTTTGATTTTTTTTTTAAATTTTGTATAAATATGGGACTTGAAATTGATTTTCTTTATTCAATTCGAGTTATTTTTGCAAAATCATGGCTTTGACTTTGAAAGAATGTACCAGAATTGTCACCATGTTAGAGTTTGGGTTTAGCCAGCGCAGAGTGGTGGTAGTTTATTTATGAAATTTTCTTTCAGATACTTTTTAATTTAAATAGCTAGATTGTGTGGTTTCAAAGTTATTTGGAGTTAACTAGGTGACCCTTTATTATTGCGGGCGAGTGTATATGGCTAGGGCGGCCAAAAACTAATTGCTTAAAAAATATTTAAGCTGCCACTCCGGCGGCCTAGGGGCGGCTTTAAACTATTGCAGCGGGCCACTTATTCATAGGAATTTACTTTTATTTTCTTTTAGCAAATTAACATTTTTCCTCAACCTTATTCTACTTTTAATAAGGTCGCATAAAAAGCAAAGAGATTAGAGTAAAAGTCCCCATGGGCATATACTTAGTAATATTTATTTATAATTAAGTCAAAGCAAAATTACTCATTAGCCTACTTAGCTAGATTGTAATAACATTAGGGTACCGGAGTGCAGTTGTTTTATACATCTGGCTGATGGAACAAGCAGATGGCCCTCCTGTTGTTTATTGGTAACCATCACCTATAACAAAGCATTGCCTCGTAAATCACGCACGATAGGAACGTGCCCTGCGCCCATCAACTTGAGGCAAACAGATGTCACCTTTTGTGACTGTAATTACACCGGCAACCACACTCTTCTAACCGAAATAGCAACGCTGCTTGGCGGCAGAAAAAGACATGGTGGTATTACTTCCCTACACGAGCTCTACTACTTTAAAAAAGAGGCTGTAGTACTAATATAGTTTTTTTTTTCAGGAAACGTCAGTCTCATGGCAGCTCTAGGGTCGGGAGGTGCAGCCCGGCTCCGAACACCCCAGATGCTCAGCGCATGCGCGGCTGACCTGCTCGTATGCGCAGCCAGTGCGCCGCTTGCCGCCACCCGCGCAGCACGGATCTATCATCTGCCGTGCCACGTCACTTACTATATAGAGGTCAGAATGCCTAAACTCATACAGAAGGGACGACGGGAGATGGAATAAGGTGGCTACAGAATAGCCAAGGGATGCTCGAAGATCTAGAGGCAGACCACCCGGCCGATGGTCGAATGAGTGGATGAGACTTCGAAGGGTCTGGAAAGAGTGGTATATTAAAGTGGAGGCCTATACTCAGCAGTGCGAGCAAACGAGCTGAAATTATGATGATTATGTAATTAGGTCAAGATCTATAAAAGCTAATAATTTCTGATTTCTCTTCAGCTCAAAAGCGCGAGTCTATTTATTCAAGCTAATTTCATCTTCTCTCTTTAAACTTTTCTTTATTGTTTCAGTCGTTTCCAGTAGCAGCAAGCACGTTGTCGCTAGTGGCAATAGCAGCCGACCGATGCGGGGCGGTGCGCCGTGGCGGGACTTCCCTCTGTGCACGGCCATTGATAGCCGTCGTGATAGTCTGGACCATGGCTTTTCTGTTGAGTAGGTATCATTCTACTCATTCTCTATGTTTTAATTCTAAAATACTCAACTTACTATTCCGATTGTGGCCCAAGATCTCTGCCTTTCTAATTATCTGTATAAAATAGTTCAAATACTGAGGTTTAATTTTGATCGTTACAGGTGCAGCAGCAGTCACAGCCTCATGTATATACTGCCCGCCACTGGCAGCGATCCACGCTGCTTTCACATACTGCTTCCCAGTGATAGCAGTAGCCAGGTGTCACTGGGCAGTGCGTGTAAAGCTCACTGCGCTGTCACTGACAGCCCGCGCGGCTCACGGAGAGCTTCCCTTACCAGTGCCACTTATGAGACGGCCTACGCATGTTATAATCGTCGCAGGCGTCGGACCTAGAGAACGAAGAGATGCAGTCGATGTGGGAGATATCAGAAAAAAAAAGCTCCAGCCTAGCCTTCTAGGTCCCCAGCCGCAGACGTCAACGCTTCGCTCACGACGTCGACTGGGCAATGTTTTAATGGGAATAGCAGCGATATTCGCGATATGCTGGTGTCCGCATGCCGCTATAGTAGTGTGCAGTGCGTTTGGACTGCACGCGCCGGTGATAATCGTCCACTACTCGTTGTTGCTGGGATATGCGCATTCGGCGATAAATGCGGTTGCGTATTGGGTGCTAAACCGGCACTCGCTGACGTCGGCGTGTGTTGCCTGGAGGCTGCCTCAGCTCCGCGTGAGGGAAGAGAGACCTTCGTCCACTAACGAGGCAGCTCTAGGTGCCTTCCACCCGCGCCTGGCCCGCCCCGCGCCCTCTCCTCGCCCTCCCCCCTCTAGCTTTCTATACTGATGTCCGCCTACTATGTGCTCGGCTACGGTGGTGCGCGCCACAGAACTGTCCTAGCTGGCACTGCATCCGTGCCAAACTCCGCGCGTATCAAGTGACCGTAAGGCCTACCTTCTAAGCTCTGTCGATCTGTGATTCCTGTCTCTCAGTGCCTCTTGGCCCCCGCTCGGGGAGCCGCTCGTTTCATCGTTATAAACGTGGTTGTTTGAGAATTTATGGAGAATAATATCCGTGAAGCAATAAAGTGTATGAAACACTTACAGGAGTTTTATTGTTGTAGATGGATGATGGCGTGGTCTTTTATCTCGGAGATTTATTAGTGGATCCAGTTTTATTGTTTGTTTATTGTTTTTATTTATTACTTTTATCTAAACATCCCGACGTAGAGGTTACTGACCAAACATTCAAAGGAAATGAAGGTGCCTAATAACTTGCCATCTCTTTTTTAAAGCGAGTTTTGCCATCTCAGCATAACGCTACCCGTTAGATAAAAAAATATTTCCATTTTTATATCAAGTAAGAGTATTTTTATAACCGAGCTACCAAATTATTGATTCCTATCCCATTAAGGTATCACGTGTCTACGAACCCTTATTTTTCTATAGAAGAAAATCCTTGTCCATTATCCCTCCGGGCACGATGTTTAAACGGCCCCAATGAGCAGCCTGTTGTTAACAAACTTGATTCAAATGCAAACTCATTCGTTATGAAATACAAACTCCTCCGTCTAAACTTTTTAATGGTTTCATGGCGGGCCATCCCCTATTAGCGTTGTATAATAAGGAATTTGGGGTCACGTTATGCGGAGAACTTCCTTTATTTATAGGGATAGATTAGATTATTATGGCTTTCATACCTATTGCAGTTATACATAAATAAGCTATACTTCAACAGCAAAAAAATGGTAATTCTATGCCTACTTCGGGAGCGGCTGAGCCATACTCAGCTGTAGTTTTATAAATAAATAAAAATTGGTGCACTTTCCACACAGGCGTCCAGCCCAAAATAAGCTAATCTTGTAATATGAGACCCAGATAGCCGATATAAGACTTATATAGCTTTTTTTTGTAAATATAATACTTATAATTTTTTTTATACAACTAGCTGATGGAACAAGCAGATGGCCCACATGATGCTAAGCGGTAACCATCACCTATAACAAAGCATTGCCTCGCAAGCCACGCACGGTAGGAACTTACCCCACGATGCACTGCCATGCGTCCATCAACTTGAGGCATACAGATGTAAGCCTCATGTGCCTTATACCGGCAACCACTATTCAAACTGGAACACGCCGTTGCTGCTTGGCGGCAGAAAAAGGCGTGGTGGTAGTACTTCCCCGGACGAGCCCTTCACTAAGAGCTCTTCTACTCTTATAATAACACCCAGAGAACAAACCGCTATGTTCATCACACAAATGTTTGTTCTGTGTGGGGATCGAGTCCACGGCCTACGAAGCAGAAGGCAGAGCTACTACCAACTGAGCTGTGAGGTCTGTCTCTATCTCGCTCATTTCGTAAATTAGCATGAATTATTATGCGTGGTTAAAATTTTGCCTGTTCGTGAAGTTACTAATAAGCTTGTTAGGTGGATTTACGGTTAATCAACGTACGCACGTAGACGTACTTATTTTAATATTTATTATGTAAGTTTAGAATGTTAATTTTCGCTTCTGGCCTACTAGCATCGAAATCCAAATTATATTAAAAATAAACTTTTTGTCTATGGTTCAATTAACTACTCGTGTGAGACTTATCAAAACCATTATTCATAACCTTTTAATGTGCTGCTAAATAAATAGTTTAAAAGTGCCAATTAAGTGTTTTCCATTATAGAAGTTCTGAGATCCTACGTACACCAGCCAAAACCACCTATACAGCTGTATAGGTGTATAATATAATAATATAATGCTGTATATTATAATGCTATTATACTGCTAATGTACAGCCATAGTGAACTTAAGGCTGTCTTATTTGTGCCCAAACTGGTTCTATAAGAGCATTATAGCAAGCTATACAGCTCTTATACAGCTGACTTACACAGCTTGTGGAGTACATGTGAACGATTAGACATCTTATATAGAACCCCGAATGCCACTTGGGAGGCACACACGAACACATATTAATTATTATTTTGTATCATTCTACTAATTCTGTATTATTTGTCTGTGTTATTTTATGTTTGTATGCTAAGCGGCAGGATTTGGAGATTCGAAAATACACACCAACCATCTTATTTTTTTGTAAAACCCAGATTCACGATCAATAAAAAAATGATTTGATTTGATTTGACATACTCGTATATAAAGGTATCTGATATTATATGCCTCTTATTATGATTTCAATCCATTTTTTGAGTTTCCACTACTGACTTTTCTCGTAGAAGGTGATTTGTGACAAGTTCATGATAAATTCGAATGTAATGAAAAACCTATGTCAAAAAATATTTATTTTAATACTTAATGATAGGTAATTTAATTTCACCCCATCAATTTAAACCCTTTTTAGGGTCACAACTCAATTCCTTCATTAACCCAACCCAGTCTAGAGAAATATTGGCTCCACCAATCTCCCGTCCCGCCAAAGAAGAGATGAATGGAATGTCTTAGGACAGGGGTGGCGAACCTATTCCAATAAAAGTGCTATTTTATCAAAAAAAATATTATGTTGCCATCGACGTGCCCTCAAATAATTTCAATCAGAATATAATAATTTTAATGATTATTATAATAATTTCAACATAAAGTCCAACAGTGCCCCACTATTTAGCCAAGTAGTCATTGACCGGATCGGGTGGACAGGTAAAATAACGGATGGAGCACTGGTGGTCTAGTGGTAGCGGCCCCGTCTTCCGATCCTAAGGTCGTGGGTTCGAAACCGGTCGTGCACCAATGAGTTTTTCTGTTCAAAAATTTATGTGCACAATGCCAGTACTCTCAAACGGTGAAGGAAAACATCGTAAGGGAAACCGGCATGTCGTGGAACCTAAAAATTTCTATAACATGTGTCATCGGCTCGAATAAAATCCTTTCACCACACTGTTTCGAAAGAAACTAGTGACACGACAAGAGAGAGCCGATAGTTTGAACTAATCGTGCAAACTGTTTTGATCCGTGGCGTGCCCAAAATATTTAGTCAACGAAGACTTAGGAGATACTTACCTTTACCAAAAAAAATTGATTTAATAAAAGGTTGAACTACGAAAATAACAGACGTCTTGAGTCTTGACGTGAGAAACAACACCAACAAATTGATCGATCAATATGCAGAGTAGGGCATCGTAGGGCACGTTCCTATCGTGCGTGGCTTACGAGGCAATGCTTTGTTATTGGTATGGTCGTATGGTGTTTCATCAGCGAGTATAAAAAAAATCAGTCAACCTCCCAATTTCATTGCTTTATTTATTACCTCTCTTTGGTCTCACTGAAAGTAAGTAAAAAAAATATTACTTCGATTATACGCCATACAAACAGTTTTTTAATTAATCTACCATCATAGCTATATTAGCTATATAATGCTATCTACTACGAAGTAGAGCTCTTTGTGAAGGGCTCGTCCAGGAAGTACCACCACGCCTTTTTCTGCCGCCAAGCAGCAACGCTGTTTTTCGGTTTGAAGAGTGTGTTTGTCGGTGTAATTATAGACACATTAGGCTTAACATCTGTATGCCTTAATTTTATGGACGCAGGGCAGTGCATCCTAGGGTACGTTCTTATCGTGCGTGACTTACAAGGCAATGCTTTGCTATAGGTGATGGTTACCACTTAACATTAGGTGGGTATAAAAAAAAACCTTTATACTTACTTATTGCTATCTACAACGTAATCAATCATATAAAAGTCGGCTTAAACATCAAAATTTTCGCAGCAACTTATAACAAAAAGGTTTCTTACATTTTACACGCACCAAATGCTACACGATCGAAATTATGAAAAGGGTTGACGTTGAACTGTAGCAAACCCGTGCTTAGGTAGTGTTCACTGTTTTGTTTATTATACAACTTCCACAAAGGTAATATTCTAATCTACCTTTCTGAATAATACCTAGACAGCAAAATTAAATTAGAAATTGTATTTATTTGACTAACACACACATGGGCAAGTAAGGGGTGAAACTTACAATATAGTTTATTTATTATCATAAAGGCTAAGGCCCTATTATCTAAAAGCCTATTTGATTATCATAAATGCTACTTTTCATCCCGAAAAATTACCAAGAACGAAGTAAATAAATAAACAAACCCAATAAAGAGGAACCGCCTTAAATACCTATTACTTTAGCAATAACTACTAATTCGAGCCAAGACAGGGTAACAGATAAATAAAAAATAAAATAAAAATAGCTTTATTTCCACACAAAAGAAAATAAAATAATAAATAAATCTTAATACTAAATTATCTAAATACTAGTTCTTTTTTATATATTTATGTATGGACTACCTTCGGCGGTATAAGCCTCATCCAAGGATCGCCAATCGTCCCTATCTTTTGCTCTTCTTGCTCAGATAGTATACATATATAGACAGGGTGACAGATAGTATACGTATATTTATAGTATACATAGTTTATCAAAGTTTAAGGAAAATACCTCATGACATAAGGGTATGTATGACGCCCCATGGTTTATACGCCGGCATTATGCTGAGGCTAGGATCAGTTTGAGCCCACGCACTCATATCTTGTTATACAGAGTGTCCCAGAAACTGACGTCAACCCGGAAACGGGTGATAGACCAAGTCATAATAGTTATCAGAAAAGTAAAATAAAAAATCTAAGTTAAGTATTTTTAAAGTTTTTTTTTAATGCCAATATTTAAAAAAAATCGAGAAAATCTACACCCCGTGATGGTCCTTTGACTCGCGTTACTACAAATATTTATTTTTTAGCAATATTATTTTTATCATGGAATGAAAACTAGCATTATGCGTAAAAGTTTTTTTTATGAAACAGACAGACAAACGGGCTTACGGCCCACCCGATGGTGGGCGGTCACCGTTGCCCGTTGAACAAAATCCACAGCTCTTAATATACAAAGTAAATACTTAGGTTTCTAAAATACAGCCAATAACGGATTTATATTTCTTTAATGCATTTTATACATATTATACTGTGTATAGACACAGCACACCAAGGGCGCTGTCGTTGCGTTGCCTACCCTGGGGCATTATTCTCTATGACATAGGAGATTCCGTGCCATAACCGTGTGACGTCACAGCGTGATCTAAACGCAAACGCGATTCATAAACCAAAAAATGAACGTTTACCAATAAATGTCATCAAAACTTTGAGTAGGTGGTAGTCAGAGGCAAGTCCAAACATTATGTTTGGACTTTTTTCTGACTACCGCCTACTAACTTGGTACGGTAACCAAGTTTCAACTCTATTGGCCTATTTATTGAAGAGTTCCGTTTTTTTCAAGAAAAAGAAATAAGCAAAAGCAAAGGAACTGGAAAAACCTTGATGCCAACGAAACTCTTAGAGATGGGAGCTCTTGGATCGCTGGTTATCTTAATTTAACTTTTTTGTTGTATCTCAAAAACGATTTCCCGTCGCTTCTAGTCGTATCTGTGTAACGCGATTGCATTGCCAATAGAGAATAATGCCCCTTTAAAGACTTTATAAAAAACTTCTTTTAGCTGTTCTTGTTGAAGCTGAGCGGGAAAACCTGTGAGGGTAGCTCATTCCACAGTTTAGTTTTTGAGTATTATAATAACTATAATATAAGTTTTTAGCTAAAGCCAATGATAAATTGTGTAAAAGCTTTCAACTTATCATGCTGACTGTACTGGCCTATAGGCCTAAGTTGGCTTAATTTAAAATAGGCTTTGTATTGAATTTTACTCGGGAATCTCAACAATTTGCCTGAAATTAGACGAGCCTTTTCAAAGGTTAGGTAAACGCAGCTTTGAGAAGTAACATTATCTAATCGGTGGCTTTTATTTCAAAGTTGTAACTATAGACCAAAGAGTCAGTCTTGAATCTTTGGTCTATAGTTACAACTTTGAAATAAAATATAAATATAGCTACTGTCTGTGACTGTCTAGTTACAGACAGTAGCTACTCATCAGATAAATCAGAAGATTTCGATTATTTATTTTAAATGAATTATTATTCTATTCATTTTTTTTTAATATTATTATTTTGGAAGAGATCGCATACAGCGATAAGGCCGCCCATTGTACTTCACTGAAACTTTTGAACTTTATTTTTGTTGTTAAATATCCTTGTGGTGTGCACTAACGAGTTTACAGTTTGACAGCCTTCACAGCTCAGTTGGTAGTAGCTCTGCCTACTACCAACTGTTTTTTTTTCTTTATACAACTAGCTGATGGCCCACCTGATGTTAAGTGGTAACCATCACCTATAACAAAGCATTGCCTCGTAAGTCACGCACGATAGGAACGTGCCCTACGATGCACTGCCCTGCGTCCATCAACTTGAGACAGATGTATAAAGGTGGTGACTTCGGAAAGTCACTTGGTATCCTTTCGTTAAATAAATAAATAAATATTGGTTGACTTTCCACACATTATCACTATCTAGCCCCAAACCACCCCAAACGATTGTAAACTAAGCTTGTAATATGAAAACCAGCTGGCTGATCGCGTAACTTTGTTGCAATTGGTTTCAATCAGTTTCTGTTCGTAATGAGGTAAATATGACGGCTATTCAGTTACATATTAGCTGCAGTTGCTAACAAAGTTAGATAACTGTTACAACTGGTGATTACTATTGATGGAAAATCGCAAAACTTTTATATTGTTTTTTATACTCATTGGTATCATATAGAAACTGATTGCAACAAAGTTACGTAATCACCCAGCAGATAGCTGATATGAAGTGCTACCCCCATTAATTTGAGGTAGCTAATTAGGAAAATAATTCTGACGTGAAGTGTACCGAGACCACATTATATGTTCATCATTTTCCTTGTTCTTCTCTGGCTTCGCGATAATTGTGACACAAAAACGGTATCTTTCTCGTAGATAAATGCTTCAACTCTAAAAGTACCTAATAATGTATGTGAGTTTTCCGTTAGTATTTAGGTACTTCTATTATTGCATTCCAGATTACCGAAAGAATAATACAAGTTTTTTTTTCTTTTCTCCGTTTAAGGCATATCCGTCATTCGACAGACAATCTTGCCAGTGTCAAGTGATTTGTATTAGGTAAATACTTTATAGTCAAGTCAGTCCTTATAGTAAGTCGATCTTCATTTGTTTTAAAGAAAATAGCGACGGATTCTTTCAAAACTTAGGAAAAAATTTCGTTCAAATCAGGATAATCACATAATACACTTTTATTCCAAATGTTTACACTTTGTGCTAAGACCTCAAGTAATATATGTGATCAAATGAACTTCTGTGAAGTTCGATCAATATTATATGAGTTCACTTCATTCGAAGATATATTTAACGTGTAGTACTTTTAACTTACTCGGTAGCTACGCACTTTTTTAGAGATTTTATAAAACCAAAAAGTTTTATTACCAAATCGACATTTACCTACTGGCTGGTTACACCACAGTCCGAGTGTGCCTTCATTCTTTTAGAGAACAGACAAATGCAAAGACATGAGTATGTATTACGGGATTGGGCTGGGTGGGTACTTATATCTTCGAATGAAGTGAACTCATATAATATTGATCGAACTTCACAGAAGTTCATTTGATCACATATTATATTTCTTTCACTTCATTCTTCAGATATATTTAACGTGTAGATGTTTAGAGGGTTTTTGCGTTTGTTATACATTTTATACATACAAAGACATAGTTTTGCCAAAGTTAAGACTGAATTTTAATCAACTTGAGTTTAGTGGATTAACATAACAACATATTCTTAGAGTAAAATAATAATTGTAAATAAATTATCTAATCATCTGTATTATTTAGTAAAGTCGATTGGGCAAAGTTATTAACATCTGCAATCAGACGGAGGTAAAATTTTGCAAAGACCTCAGATGGATTAGTCCATCCAGCGGCTTTCCTTAACATGCCAATAGAGACCCCTGCGGTGTGTGCCGCGTGCTGTGCGCACCAAACGTGATCACGTCCACGCCGCTCTCCACCAGTGCCTGCTTTATCCATCTGCTTATTGACTGTGCTGTCACGCTCTTATGAGGGCGCTTCACTGTTATTAAGAGATTGGAAACAATAACGGGTCGATCTTCTTTTGTCACGTAGAGGTAATCCTCTAGTACTGTGGCAGGACAGATTCGAAGGTGTTCTTGAAAATATGTTAAAAATAAGTTCGGTTGATCTCGACCGGCCGCTGATGTCTTTATAATGTCTTTGATTGCTATGTGAATTCAGTTCAAATCTATACATAGATTTTGAGGCTATATAAAAAATATAGCTTGAACACGTTGGGCTGTACATATCGGTAGTAAAATTACCAATTTCTTTGTAATTGTTTGGCTACTTAGATATCTATTGGGGTACCAATTGAATACATAATTGAAGACAATTTGTGGTTTCCATGTTATACTTAGGAAAATTGGGTTTCAATTTAAACACACCTTTTAATAGTCGTTTGACACTATCGTCGGATCCAACGTTATTAACCAGTAAGAAAGACAGTGCGGATCTGTGGCTATTTAGAGAGCCGTACCATGCCCCTTTTCTGTACTGTTAACTCAAAAAACATAAGATTCTTGGCACAGAGCAATCAGAGATACTTCAACTTACAGCACTACAGAATTCTGAAATTTCCCACTATAATTTGAATGAGACGTATTGTTGCATCGTGTTGTTTGACAGCGATGTCAAAATTAAGTCTATGTCTGAATCGGGAACGCCGCGTGATGAGAACACCTGCCTGTGAACACTGCGGCACCCAGGATAGGGGGATTTCTGTAACCTGATTGTATACGTGATCTTTAGGATTAAGCCAAATAGTATTTGATACAACTAATTTAATCAATTGCGGGTACCAAGCTTGAGATGGCCAAAAAGGGGAAATTAATATGCCAATAACATTTTCTTCGGCTATTTTTTGAAAACACTTTAGAATAAGTGGGAACGACGGAAAAGCGTTAGAAGACACGAGATCAGTGTTACATCTTACTGTAAAAGCATCTATGGCAAAAGCATGGGGATCTTTTTTCCATGACACTTCTTTCCATGACCTCTGGCATTTAGCATTGGCCCAAGAAGCAAATAAATAAATTGCAGGTTCTCCGAAACATTTGGTTATTTCATCAAAGGCTGAATCAGATAATTCCCACTCAATATCTGGGTTCGATTTTCGAGACTCTTCTTAAGCTTCTGTATTTTATTTAGTGTTTATGTAGGATGCAAAAAGCCAGATGTTTCTCTCTTCAGACCCTTGCCATATTTGTCTAGATAAATCATTTAGATGAGGATATGGAATGCCACCCATGCAGTTTACATAGCTGATAGCTGTCGTGTTGTCAACGCGTAGTAAAATGGAAAAGTTACGCATTTTCACTTGCAAAGTATTTCAGGGCCAGAAAAACAGCTAACAACTCCAACCAATTTATGTGTGATTCTAGTTTATTTATCTTCTGGGCTTCATAATCACCTTCAGAATTACAAGCTGCTCCCCAGCTAGTACGTGAAGCGTCCGTAAAGATTTCTAGTTCATAGCTAGCTGTTTTCATGGTGTTCCTAGTTTTAGATACATTTAGTTTCCACCAGTTCAAATCATTCAGAATAATAGAACAGTGCTTCAGAATTAGGGTTGTTTTGTAATTCTAAATATTTTTGTTTGAGCAAAGTTTTTTTTTTTTTTTTTTTTATTGTGCACTTTCTCATATCTGTAAACTTGTTAACCATTTTACTGATGTTCAGTCACCTGAACTGGACAACTGAACTAGTGGGATTTTATAGCATTTTACAGATGATAAAAAAAATTAATTGTTTAACATGAAAACCAAGAACATACATGATTGTTTTGTGTAAGGGAGCTTTTTTCATAAGTTATTATAAGGCCGAAAGACCATGTGGCAAAGCACTAAATTCGTATGTAAGAATTTCCAGATTTTTATTTTCATATTAAAATAGTTTTTTTTTTTTTTTAATTTCGAATCGGTATTAGTAAATAGGCTTCCTTTAAATCAATGGTAGCCGTAAACTATAAGCAGAAACTAGTTTAGAGGCTGTTCTGTAGTCTTCCATCTTAAAATGCACTTTAGAAACAATATTATTTAAATTTAAGGTGAGACTGGTGAAGGTGGAATCCTCCATTCAGCCTATGACTACAGTCATGTCTGCTTTTTCAGATTGTGACAGGTGAACTTGTGGTATATGAGTTTGTACCACTTTGCATGTGAAAGGTATAGGGAAAAACATTACGTACCCAGTCTAAAAATACAGAATTAGATGTAATATTGAGCCAGCCTTCGTAAAAATGGGAGATCCTACCAGCGTGTTTTACCTCAGCTACTGGCGCGTTACAGGCTGCTTCAGCTTGTTCGGACCTGTCACACCTGCTGCCTGATCCTGCGGAGGCCAGCGGTTCGTCGCAAAGATGTTCGTTCTGGCCGACCATCTGCGCCCCCCCCTGTTCTGTTAAGAGCGTGACGGTCCGACCAGATTCCCTGATAGGCACCGGATGATCTGTATTGGTATTGGGGACGGATAATAGGCACCGCCTGTTCCATCGACAAAGGCGTTTTTGAATATCTTGTATTTTTTTTTTTTTTTTTTTTAATTGACAAACGAATTGTCTCTTTCACCATCTTGGACAATGTTCAAAAATGGTTTGGCCAGCGCATAATTGATAACGCTCACTCTTGCTTGCGTTTATTGATAGTGAAGATCAGTCAAGATTCGGCAGCCGTCACTGATCAGTTTTATAGCTTCGATCTTGATGTCACTTGTGAGCATGGGAGTCAAAGCTTTATTGATTGCCGAGATGCCAACGTCTAGTTGTTGTTGCTCGATCTCCTTTCCCTTATCTCGCTGTCATGACACTTCTGATATAGCCGCTGCCTATTCACAATTCAATTTGGGTCCTAGTAAGAGAGTGCAGTTTTCAGGCACAAGTAACTCTTTGAGCAGTTTGTATTTTGGTCTCTATCGATAAACCTTTCTTTAGAAGAGGTTCCCACCGCTGGGCCAAGCTTCTATGGATCTTCTCACCAATCTTCGGAGCACTTCCGGTTTCTTCTCCAAGTGCCCCGAGGAGTTCCGGGTCAAGCTCTGGACCATTAACATCTTCCTTGTTAGAGGGCGGCGGATCCGTGGCAGTTGGGAGAATAGTCGTGCCTGGGTTACCAGTGGCGTCTGCGACTGGGCTTGTATTTGCGTCTATACTCAGTATCGACTCAGATGCCGCGGAAGTACTATCGTCTGAAAACAAGGCGGAACTATTCAAGAACATGTTTATGTACTTTTGTGTTGAAACACGGTTAACCACTAGTTATTTTAAACACATGAAAGTATCGGGTGTTTAACCCATAGCTTAGCAGGCATTTTACAATATAGGGCCTTCGTGTTAACGCTCGGTTAACCGCCAGGCGATTATCATCCCATGGATGTATCGGGTGTTTAACCCATAGTAAAGGTATAATAGGCATTTTACAATCATTGGCCTTCGTGTTAACGCTCGGTTAACCGCCAGGCGATTGCCATCCGATGGATGTATCGGGTGTTTAACCCATAGCATAATAGGCATTTTACAATCATTGGCCTTCGTGTTAACGCTCGGTTAACCGCCAGGCGATTGTCATCCCATGGATGTATCAAGTGTTTAACCCATAGCATAATAGGCATTTTACAATCATTGGCCTTCGTGTTAACTCTCGGTTAACCGCCAGGCGATTGTCATCCCATGGATGTATCGGGTGTTTAGCCCATAGCATGATAGGTATAAGTACTTATAGTTTAGGAAATGTCATATAAAGGTTAGATTTGAATACATACCAGAGTCTGACAAGGATTCAGTAATGCGTTTACCATTATGATTTCGTTTCTCTTCAAGTTTCCTTCGATAGTATTCAATATAATCCAAAGATTTTCGTTTCGACATTTTCCTTATTTTTCTTATGTCAAACACAGTTTGACAGCAACGTGTGCTCGCTACCGCGCACGAAAAAAGAATGAAGGCACACTCGGACTGTGGTGTAACCAGCCAGTAGGTAAATGTCGATTTGGTAATAAAACTTTTTGGTTTTATAAAATCTCTAAAAAAGTGCGTAGCTACCGAGTAAGTTAAAAGTACTACACGTTAAATATATCTGAAGAATGAAGTGAAAGAAATATAATTAAAATACTACCGAAATTATACAACAGAACTCAAAATAACAATAGAAAAAAAAACAAGTATTTTACGAAACGCAATTTTAAAATAAGAACAAAAACTAAACGTCACCGCCGCGCGCTGTCAACTGTCAATCAGCAGATTGTTTTTACGTCAGAAACTATTGTCCACGACACCCTTATTTTCCGCTCTCCGCATTTCTTTTTGTTCCGCGAACAATTTTGTTTTCTATGAAAACAGCTTGCAGTGGATCTATTGAATCGTTGATAGAAAACTTCTGAACTGACGTAAGCAAACATCACCACGCTATTGTCCTCGTATCTATCTTGATAATGTATAATCTAAGAATGTAATAATAATAATGTATGTAATCAATGGAAGTGGAACAATTTTTTATCGTTTAATATAATTTGTAACTTGAATTAAGTTCAATTTTATAAATTATTGATATATTTTATTTAAAACCCAGCTTCAATTAATTAGTTTACTCTATACCTAATATTTTTTACCTTAGCTGAAGATATCCTTGTCACGCTATTTTCGTAGAGGTTAGAGGATACGCCTCCTTGATTTGATAAGCTACGGCCAAGCAGCGTTGCTGTGTTTCGGTTTGAATAGTGTGGTTGCCGGTGTAATTACAAGCACATGGGGCTTAACATCTGCATGCCTCAAGTTGATGGCCGCAGGGCAGTGCATCGTAGGGCACGTTCCTATCGTGCGTGACTTACGAGGCAATGCTTTGTTATAGGTGATGGTTACCACTTTACATCAGTTGGGCCATATACTTGTTCCATCAGCTAGTTGTATAAAAAAAAATTAATAAATAAAATTAAATTTGAAAATGGCATTTTGAATCCTCTGTCTTTTGTTTGACTGAGGTTTTTCCATATCTATCTTACTTAAATTAATTGTGGTTGAACATGAAATTCATATCTAGTATTCCAAGCGCATGAGTATACTCTTCATAATACCAAAGACAGGCATGGATGGCGAACCGTCGTTAAAACTATATTGCCTCAATCGGGGGAATCACTATCCTCAGTAATGAGGAACACGACGCGAGGAGGATTCCAAGCATGTACTGTGGTAACTTGCACATTATGTACTCGTAGATAGATCAAGCGAGATCGTTCCAGGTTTCCTTACAACGCTCAATCGTAAAACAGCTCTAATGGATTCTTATCTTTAGATTCTAGCTATAAAAGGACTGCAGTCTCACACTCGATGCATTTATGTACCACAAGCCGGTGCCCGCGACTTCGTCTGCGCAGGATTAGTATTTCGAGTAGCTTATAATAGCGTAGCGTAGTAGGTACATATGTGTAACTCTAGCGGTTTTGGCAGCGCACGCCAGAATAGCTCGCAGATCGTAGATTTGTTCCTACTTACTTGACACTTATCGTCATATTTTGGAGAATTCACACAATATCTTTATAAATTGTAGCCTATGTGTTATTCTAATGTTATAAGCTATATAAGAGTGTAAAGTTTTATTAAAATCCATTCAGTAGTTTTTACGTGAAAGAGTAACAAACATCCATCCATCCATCCATCCATCCATACTTACAAACTTTCGCGGTCTAATTAACTTTAATTTACTTTAAAGTTGTAAATTAATTTACTAGTTGACACTTGTTATAAAATCATATATCGCACTAACATGATATATACGAAGCTGAGTGTTTGTGTCAAAGTCAAAAGGTATATATTCAATGAAATCACAGGGATCACTTTGAAACGTTTTAAAGCTAGATGTGTATGTTTGTTCCCGCTTATCTCCCGATGAAAATTTTGATATAGCTCGTAACCTGAATAAAACATAGGCAATTTTGTATAAATAAAAAAAATGTTTTAATTCCTGTTTGGAAGTGTATATAGGTATCATATATGTTTATCGTTGGAGGTTCAATTTAGGAGATTACTAGATTTGTCAAAATGCCTGGCCTCATAAAAATGAGAACATAAAAAAAATTGTAGCTCATAAAATAACCACTAAAAGCAAGATAAATCTCGAGTAGGTACTCACTTTAAACTTTGTGCAATGGACCGCGAAAGATTGTGAAAGTGCTCTTACTTCGTCAATTTTGACTGAGTTTTTAATGGTTTTCGAGTGGCCACTCACCAGCTCCGATAGCCGTGATCGTCTAGTGGTTAGGACCCTACGTTGTGGCCGTAGTAACCCAGGTTCGAATCCTGGTCACGGCAGTGAAAACTGTCACGGCGGAGTATTTTTTTTGTTAGTTTTTTCTACATTTCAAAGCATCTAACGCGGGATTTTTTTTATACTACTTGCTGATTGTTTAGGCAGATGGCCTACCTGATGTTAAGTGGTAACCCTCACCTAACAAAGAATTGCCTCGCAAGTCACGCATGATATAAACGTGTTTTACGATGTACTGCCCTGTGTCGTTCAACTTGAGATGTTAAGTCCTACGTGCCTATGATTTCAGCGGCAATCACACCCTTCAAACTAAAACACAGCAACGATGCTTGGCGGCAGAAATAGGCATAGGTGGTATTACTTCCCTGGGCGGCCTCTTCATAAAGAGCTCTATATCTATTATCGCGTAATAAATAGTCATAACCCTATTTTTTTTATTATTTATACAAGACATAATCAAACTTAATCTTCAAAACCTAGGCTAAGAAAGAATATCCATCTAAGATAGTATCTTGTGCGTCAGCGTCTCATGTACCTAATGGTGAAATAAGTACCCTACATCGTGAATTGATGCAAAGGCTTTTAAGTTTAATTGAATCCTCAATTCACTAATGTCACATAATAAAAATAAGTGTTATTCGAATTGCTAAAGGAGAGCATTGAAATCTTAGTAATTTCACATCTCATTCAATTCCAATTATCTAAATGCGCGCGAGATGGAATACTTAATTGGACCATAAGAAAATAAATGGCAGAGCTCTGTGTTTCAACATTGATTGTAGAAGCTGAGCACAGTAAATGAAACTAAGAACTCTCTCTCTCTCTTGTCGTGTCACTAGTTTCTTTCGAAACAGTGTGGTGAAAGGATTTTAAATGCGCCTCAAGGGGCTCCTTTCGAGCACTTGACACATGTTATAGAACTTTTTAGGTTCTACGACATGCCTGGTTCGCTCAAGATATTTTCCTTCACCGTTTGAGAATACTGGCATTGTGCATTTTTGAACAGAAAAACTTATTGTTGTACGACCGGTTTCGAACCCACGACCTTAGGATCGGAAGGCGGGGCCGCTACCACTAGACCACCAGTGCTCACAAACTAAGAACTAAGTTCATTCTCAATTAGCTCTGTTTTCGACGCTGTTGGTTGTGGGTTCGATCCCCACCGAGGACAGAATATAGATAGATTATTTCTTCTTTATTCTTTATCACGACACAATATAAAGTAGGCTTTATCACTAACAGCGATCTCTTCCAAAAATGGCAACCTTGGAATAGACAGGACTAAACGTAAAAAAACCAGCCAAGTGCGAGTCAGGTTCGCGCACGAAGGGTTCCGAACCATTATCTATAAAAACGGCAAAAAAAATCACGTTTGTTGTATGGGAGCCCCCTTAAATATTTATTTTATTCTGTTTTTTAGTATTTGTTGTTATAGCGGCAACAGAAATACATCATCTGTGAAAAAATCAATTGTCTAACTATCTCGGTTCATGAGATACAGCCTGGTGACAGACGGACAGACTGACAGCAGAGTCTTAGTAATAGGGTCCCGCTTTTACCCTTTGGCTACGGAACCCTAAAAAGAGAGGGGTGGAGAATATGAGGACTATTTGCGTGCCGAAAAAATGTTTCATTAGGCCCGGTCTATCACTCTGGGACATAGAGGTGTTAGACTTCATGTGTCTGAAATTACGTCTGTCACAACCTTCAAATTAGAACAGCAATCAGAGCATTACTTATAAATTTATACTTATCTAGTAAAAAGAGAGGAGTGAGGAATATTTGCGTGCCAAACAAATGTTTGTTTAGGCCCGGTCCATCACTCTGAGACATAGAGGTGTTAAACTTTGTGTCTGAAATTATATCTGTCACACCCTTCAAATTATAACAGCAATCAGAGCATTATTAATTTATACATATTATCTAGTTTACTACTCTGAAATAAATACAAACTGTTTCTAACTACTCTTTGATTCGCAAGCAAGTTTTGTTTTACTTTTAAAATACATAAATTACTGTGCTTAAATGTAAAAAGCGATGCCTGAGGGTAATAAACTGGCATTTATTGAAACACAGAAATAATGACGAAGCTTCGTTTAGACGCAACTTGCAAAAAACTTGGCAAGTAGTGGTTCAAGTGCTGACAGTTCAAGTTAGACAGCCTTCACAGCTCAGTTGGTAGTAGCTCTGCCTTCTGTGCCGTGGGCCGTGGGTTTGATCCCCACCGAGAACAAACATTGGTCTCTGTCTGGGTGTTATATTATATTATAAGTATGTATTTACAAAAAAAAGTATATTAGTAGTATATCAGCTATCTGGTTCCAATATTACAAGCTTGGGCTTCGTTTGGGGAGAGATGGTGCTGTGAGGAATGTAAAAAAAACTATGCGGCTATACCAAAGCTTAAAGCTTAAACTTAAGCGCTGTCCTTTTAAGTAAGTTTATAAATTTATGTTCAAATTATTTGTACCTATACGTTTATTTCGTCCGGACACAGCTGAACTGAAACTGAAACAGCTACACGACTTTGATTCCTAGGCACGGTAGATATCCCCTCGACGAACCCCGAAGAAGTAAAATATAGGTACATATATACCAAATGTAATGTTTGAACGTACGTCTGACTATCCCCGTATTTCATCCTATATTGATTTTTATCTAATCAATTGCTATTACCTAACACTGGCAATCGCAAGGCACCAATGAGTTCATTATAATATTTAACTTAGCAACTTAGCAGCTGTTAGCAGGCAAGCAGCTCGCCTCACCACTGTCTCGTCTCAAACGCACCTTTATTGCGACCTCAATTACAAGCGTTATCTACAATACCACACCACTCCGGTGAAAGAATGCTCCACTTCTTTCATAACCGTATTAATACCGCTAAGTATAGTATACCTTTCGTTTAAGCGCTTACTCATTCGAACGGGGCTTTTTGCGAGGGTGGAATAACATTCATTGAGAAAGGTATCTTGCGTTCGCTTATTTCGTCGGTCTTATCAGCGTTCCGATAGCCGTGATCGTCTAGTGGTTAGGACCCTACGTTGTGGCCGTAGTAACCCAGGTTCGAATCCTGGTCACGGCAGTGAAAACTGTCGCGGCGGAGCTTAAGTTTTGCTAAAATTATATTAGTTTTATTAGCTTTCGTCTTTCCAATGGCTTCTTAGGAAATTGGTTAAAGAAGGCAAACAATGCTAGGTAGGGTGCTCGTTGGTAGGTTTGTGCAAAGTTTTTATTTCTTTTAATATAAAGGTAAAGTTCTTGGTATAAGTTTCCAAAGAAAATTGTGAAACGTTTCCGTCAAAAATCTTACAAGTATTACGCGGTGAGTAAGTTTATACCTACAGGGTATAAGGACTTCTTAAAAACAGTATAAACAAATTACAATAATTAATTACAGTCACACGAGGCCAAACTTCTGTATGCCTTAAGTTGATGGACGCGGGGCAGTGCATCGTAGGGCACTTTCCTATCGTGCGTGACTAACGAGACAATGCTTTATATCATAGGTGATTTACCACTTAACATCAGGTGGGCCATCTGCTTGTTCCAACAATACTTGCAAAAAAACAAGTTAGCAATCACTACAAAACGTGAGTGAAGTGGCGGCTAGTTTAAAATAAAGCTACTTTTCCTTGATTTGTCGGAAGTTGTAAATACAAGCCCAGGTTTTCTTTTGTAGGTAAGTAAGTACACATTGCTTTAAATAAGTATAATTCTCTAATTTGTCCTACCTCCACTAACGGCCTAACTTCATCCATTTACGCAAGTGCTTGAACTCCAATCTAAACTTACAAACGAAGCACTACAAGTTCAATCAGAACTGGATCGGCCTGAAAGGCGCCGGCCGTAAATTACTGTGTCTAGGAGAAATACATTTATTAGATAAAATCTTTATTAGTAAAATAAAAAAAACCCGACTGCCCAAACTAAAAGGATGGAAAAAAGTTAATATTTTAAATTTCTTCTTGATAGAGAACTCCAGTTGTTCAGTCTTGACGAATGATGCAATTTAATAATCACATGCAGTGGGAGGCTCCTGTATACTGACGGGCAGTCGGTTTTTTTTTTTTTTAGCTATTTCGTCGATGTATAATATGAATGAGTGTTTTCGTAAGCGTTCTAATTTTTCCTGCTGGTTATGTAGGTGGTTAAAAGGAGTAAAAGGAGCGAATGACTAAACCAGTTATTCGCTCCTAATAATTCAATTAACAAAACTCGTAATATCTTCAAAACGGCTTCATCGATCTGGATTTGGATCGTCTTGGCCTAGGTCGCTAAAGTGACTTAACGAATTTTGCGTTATGGTTTAGTCTTTGAGAATAAAAACAAAATACATTATTTGAAATCACTCTATTACTCTCTTGATTTTGATACCCATATTGCTATGATTATGTAAAGGTTTTTTTTTCATGTATGAGAATATTGTTCCTACTTTCCTGCTCACCTATAATTTTTTGTTTTTATTTTGTATCCTAGAACACTCGGGCAGTTGCTACGTGGTAATAAAGAAAATAATATCGAAGGATAGATACACGCCAAACACATAACCCGGTTGCCTTCGGCACTCGGGTAAAAAGGAAATAAACGGAATACTAGTATTGATAAAATCTACAAAATACGCTTGAAACAATTGAGTTATCTGCAGATCGTTTCGAACGATTTAGATATAGGTCAATTGATCGAAATCAGTGCCAAACGGAAGTAGAGACAGTAAGAAAAGTGTTATTGGACACATTCTCAGACAAGTTTAAGTTAAAAATTGAGAGCACTGGTGGTCTAGTGGTAGCGGCCCCGCCTTCACATCCTAAGGTGGTGGGTTCGAAACCGGTCTTGCACCAATGAGTTTTTCTGTTCAAAATTTATGTGCACAATGCCAGTACTCTCAAACGGTGAAGGAAAAACATCTTGAGGAAACCGGCATGTAGTAGAACCTAAAAAAAGTTCTATAACATGTGTCAAGTGCTCGAAATGAGCCTCTTGAGGCGCACTTAAAATCCTTTCACCACACTGTTTTGAAAGAAACTAGTGACACGACAAAAGAAAGAAAGAAAGCTAAAAATTTAAGTTAGTGCAAAATGACTTATAGATTGCGTTTAAAACGGGCGTGTTTTAACGGCTATAGTTTCATAAGGAACAAAGGTTTAAACTGTGAGACTGCGCAACGTCTGTTGCGAATCACGTACACTACAAACTCTGTCCAAGTTAGGACTATTGCATTGACATGAAACAAGTCTCTCAAGACTCTTTAGTAGCATTACTTTTAAAAACCTTAGTAGTTTTCTTAGTGCTATTTAATTTAATATCTATTATGTATTTTTTATAAAGATAAATTAATTTAAAAAAAAAAGTATTAAACAGACTCACGGCTTTTACCCCACAGGCATGGTAGACATCCCCTCAGATATGTTGTTGCTTGGAGCCTCCCTTTCGTGCACTTGACACATGTTATAGAACTTTTGTTCAAACAATGAGTTTTTTGTTCAAAAATTCATGTGCACAATGCCAGTACTCTCAAAAGGTGAAGGAAAAGATCGTGAGGAAACCGGCATGTCGTGGAACCTTAAAAGTTCTATAACATGTGTCAGGTGCTCGAAAGGAGCCTCTTGCGGCGCACTTAAAATCCTTTCACCACACTGTTTCGAAAGAAACTAGTGACACGACAAGAGAGAGAGCAAAACAAATAAAATAAGTAGGTTGCCACCTAATTCAACAAGAGTTGGTACTAACATAAAAACATAAATAGATATGTGCACAAAATAAAAACCATGCTAACTAATATTGCTATACTATCCTCCATAACTTTAATCCCCAGGCAAAGTTGTCGTTGTGAAGGGTAGTCAACGGCACACCGCCAAGTATCGCAAGAGCGGAATAAACTCTTTGAGTAACATTGTTGGGGCAACATATCTAGTAATAAGAAACATAAGAAATAACATTACTTAGACAGAGTCCAATGCGCTTAATCTTCTAATTATAATTATATTGCACTTAAATAATATCTACATTTTATTAGTTGGACATAAAATATAAAAATAGAGAAAAATAAAACGTAACAGAAATATAGAGGTAAAAACTGTAAACAATGGAATAAAAGAAAAGAAATAAAATAAATTTAAAAAATAATACCCCTTTAATCTAAGGCCAAAGATAGTGATCAGACCAAGCACTGGAATACTCTGATGTGGGCAAAGTTTGAATACTTGGTTTTAGAAATTCCCATACAAAAGAAAAAAATATTTTGTCTCAGAAATTTGCAGCCCTGATAATGTGAACGTGATCTTGGTACATACGCTATTTGCGTTTACTAATTGGTGGCAGCTCTGTTACCTATTTTATCTACGGTTCACAATTAAAGGTCAAAAAACAGCTGTAAATAGGGCTGCGTTATGTTTCGTTAGTTTCATTTTAGAGGAAAGTATGAAAGGCATTTCATGAATGTAAAACTTCGAAATATCAAAAGTCTTAGACCTAAGATGTTCGCCATGACCTGTAGAATACTCAGTTTCCGGGGTTATAGGGGTATTATGTTACACGTGTTTACCAAGGTTAGGCAACCTACCCCAATCCTTACTTTTTAAACATTGCTGCTTTAGCGCTCTCGCCTATAGCCTTTACAGCTCAGTTGGTAGTAACTCAGCCTTCTGCACCTCAGCCTCAGGCCGTGGGTTCGATCCCCACCGAGGATAAACATATGTCAAATTCTTACTAAGTTTATCAAAACAGTATATAGCTTACGGAACTTGTGTAACGCGTTATACGTAGTACATTAAAAAAAATATAACAATTACATAAATACATTTTTGTGTCCCAAACCAATATTTACATTTATTTATTTATTTTATATAACTATCTGATGGAACAAGCAAATAGCCCACCTGATGTTAAGTGGTAACCATCAACCACAAAGCATTGCCTCGTAATTCACGTAAGATAGGAAAGTGTCCTACTATGCACATCATTCACTAGAGGCATACAGATGTGCCTTACACCGGCAACCACACTCTTCAAACCGAAACTCAGCAACGCTGCTTGGCAGCAGAAAAAGGCGTGGTGGTAGTACTTACCCGGACGAGCCCTTCACAAAGAGCTCTACTACTCTTATATTTATAGTATTAGTCCCAATTTATAAGTTTACCACTAATTTGGCTTAAAATAATACAGCACGCGTCTCTACTATCAGGAATAGGTTATCATTAAGACCAATGCAGTACACAATATAACAAGATAACCTTTTCATTGTATTGAAGTGACTTCGAGATAAAGTCATGTCGAGATTTTCGTTGCTTGTTGTGTTGTGTGTGTTAATTCTACAGTCTGACTCTTGTAAGTAAAGGGTCTTTCATTATTAATATTTTCTATAAAGAAATTGTATACCACTTGCTGATGGAACAAGCTTACGGCCGACTGATGTGATGTTCTTCGTAAGTCACGCACGATATTATGAACGTTTCCCCCGCTGCATTGCGCCCATAAACTTAAAGTATAAAAGATGTTAAATAATGTGTCTGTAATTCCCCACCACTCACACCCTTCAAACTGACACAGTGAATTAATGCGATTGTTAATAGGCAGAGTGGTAACCAACACCTATTTTCTAAAAAGATTACAATAGAGTTTGTTGCCTGTTCTTCTAGGCTTGGTTGCGTGGAACTGGCGTCCAGATTCACCTAGCTCGACGTTTCAAAGTGATCCTTGTAAGCACTGGTGGTCTAGTGGTAGCGGTCCCGTCTTCCGATCCTAAGGTCGTGGGTTTGAAACCGTTCGTGCACCAATGAGTTTTTCGGTTCAAAAATGTATGTGCACAATGCCAGTACTCTGAAACGGCGAAGGAAACCGGCATGTCGTAGAACCTAAAAAGTTCTATAACATGTGTCAAGTGCTCTAAAGGAGCCTCTAAAGGCGCACTTAAAATTTTTTCACAACACTTTTTCGAAAGAAACTAGTGACACGACAAGAGAGAAAGAGTGATTCTTATGACTCAATTGAATAAATACCTTTTGACTTAGACTTTGAGTACTATTTATCGGTAATCTTATATTGTCACAGTAGAACCAGGCCAGTGCCAGAAGACTCCCCAAGAGAAGCACTGCCTCATAGAATACAGCGTCCGGTACCGATGGCCTCATAGGATACGGTAAGTACATCGAGGGTCGCACATCTAGGCCAATCGGGTTGTAAAAGAACTAAGTAACTCTAAAAATAATAGAGTGAGAGTATCAAACTAAGCTGGAGAGTTTTTTATGTCTGTGTTTGAGTTTACGGTGGGTTTATTACTTTTATACCTTGTACTTCATTAAAATATACAATTTAACTACTATGTTGAGTGTTGTAGAAAGTCTAGTGTCGCTGTTCTTATAATGGACACTATGGAGCCATAGATTTACCGCCTTATAGCTAAGATGGTAATATCGAACAAACAGAGCGAGTATGCGCTTTGTATGTTTGTTTGTCTGAGTACAATCTGTTGATCGTTAATTGCATGAAAATCGGCCTATACATTCGATAGGAACGGGCCCTACGATGCACTGCCCTGCGTCCATCAACGAGATGCATACAGATTATAAGCCTCATGTGCCTGTAATTACACTGGCAACCAAACTCTCAACTCAAGACGACAATAACAAGCAATAAGAAATTAAATATTTAAATATTTTTTTTACCACAGTTACGTTTACAACTGGTACACAAAGACTTGCTTCGAGGTCCGATGGGCGAGCTACTGTCCCGCTGTGCCGGTGCCGACTGTCACTAACAACTTTCCCAGTGAGAAGCATTGCTTAGACGAGTGTGGAGGATGGGCCTAAGATGTGTCAAAACATCCTAGCATAACTGTCAAAAACCAATATAGCGTGAGCTCTCATTGGTTCTTCTTCTTCTTTCACGGACATTCATTTCGACGGACAATCTTGCAAGTATCAAGAGAATTAAATAAAATTGTTTTATGTCAAGTCTTTTATGACACGCAGAATGTTAGGTAGATTAAGTTTTGGTACGAGATGTTTTGATGTTTTATTATAGGGTAGTATGGTCGGCCAGCGACAAAGCCCTTAAAATAATTAATTAAAACAGAAAAAAAATAAGATATGTTTAACCACAGTCACAACAGCATCCTGAAAACCATAGCGGATAGATACACATCGCCTCTGTGGGCAAGCCTGATACGCAGAGTGCTCCCGGGAATAGTCCCGATTCCCGATACTCTGGTGAGATCACAGGAATCTGAGAATGAGGCCGGCGATTATTTTATTTTGTGTCTCGAATAGCTTACTAACCATTTACTGTATTTTATTGTGTTACTGACCACCTATGGATTTATGTTTTCCGAAATAAAAGTTTTTGACAGCCTTCACAGCTCAGTTGGTAGTAGCTCTGCCTTCTGTGCCGTAGGCCGTGCGTTCGATCCCCACCGAGAACAAATATTTGTGTGATGAACATTTATGTTTGTTCTCTGTCTGGGTGTTATATCATATTATAAGTATATATTTTTACAAAAAAAAAAGTATATAAGTAGTAAATCAGCTATCTGGTTCCCATATCACAAGCTTTGGCTTAGTTTGGGGCGAGATAGTGCTGTGTGGAATGTCCACCAATATTTATTTATTTTATTTATTTAACCAATAAGTGTGGTCATAGTGGCTGGAAACGAAAAGACCGTAATAATTGACTAAAATACAAATACCATTAAACACAAATAAAAGTTATACATAATAATACTCCGTACTTTGTTTCATTTTAATGCAGTACAATTCTACAATTCCTCATAATTCATATCTCGGCCTTCATAGCTCGGTTGCTTCAGCCTTCTGTGCTGAAGGCCGTGGGTTCGATCCCCACCGAGAACAAAAATTTGCGTTCTCTGTCTGGTATTAACAAAAATAACAGCTTTGCTTAGGTTGGGGCTAGATAGTGCTGTGTGGAAAGTCCACCAATCTTTACTTTTTATTTTTTATTTAATTCATTAATATAAAGCTCTCGCTACGATTCACCCAAATCCATTATTTTATTAACTTTTTCTTGTAGATAAATAAGAAATAGCACGCATACCTACGCCGGGGCAGGGCGCGACTAATGACCAAACTACTCAGTTAGATGATGATGGTAGAGCTCAGAGTTTCAGAGAATTACAAATATTGGTGGACATTTATTCATACAACTTGCCGATGGAACCAGCCCGCCTGATATTAAGTGGTAACCATCACGTATAACAAAGCATTTAGCCCCAAACTGTGTAATATACTTTTAGAACTAATTACACCGATCTACTTTATTTGATACTGAAAATGATACCCAAAGATAGAACCAACTTTCTCCTGATACAAATATTATCCTTGGCGGGAATCAAACACACAACCTACAGTCATTTGTGCGACAGCGCAGAAGGTAGAACTCCAACTGAGCTCTGACCTGTCACAGAAATATTACTGAATATATTACTCAAATAGACAAATTATTTTTGATATTGATTATTAAAATTAATATATATTGAACATAGTTCAGATATGTTTTAAATAATGATCTGTGTAAAATACTCACAAAAGGACAGTCATATCTACTTAATATCCGTTCTAAGACTCCTCGAAAAACGCCATAAAACTTCCACGCTGAAGCAAAACGGCTTCAGCATACGAAATGCTTACAAATAGTGTTGGCCTTGACACGCTGTCTCTGCATTTTTATTGGTCTGCGTCGACGCGCCCCATAATCCAAGTTGGGTGAAGTTAGGCCATCACATTCAGTGTTTAGTGTGCGCCGCGGCAACAGGCTGCTTTACCGGCTTTTTTAGTTTAAAAAAAAACAACTGGCCGGACAGAAATGGGGAACAAAGTCGTGACGTTCACGGAACAACAGCTGGAGGATTATCAGGTTCGTTGTTCTTTATTTGAAAGTGTTCGTGTTCTATTTGACAAACAGATGAATGCAGCGGAATTTATACGTCAACTTTTGTTCAACATTGTTTTGTTGTTGTTATTTTAATACCTAATTTTCATAAATGTTTTTATAGTTAATAATATTCGTACTGTGTTTGAACAGGACTGCACATTTTTTACAAGGAAAGAAATATTGAGGTAAAGCTTTATTTTGTATGAAAAGTTTGACGGAAATAATAGCAATGTTTCTTAAAATATTTGAGATTTTAAAACCGGATATGCTCACTGAATTCTATCGCAGACTGTACCCACCTGTTTTTTATTGCTTAAGCAAATGTCAAGTTAATCTAAGAGCTATTAAAAGTCCCAATGAATATAAATATAAAGGCTAGTTAACCTAAGTTATTGACACTAAATAGATTTATTTTTATGACGCAGTAATTTACTTGTCTTATCTTGTCCACTAAGAGAGCACTGGTGGTCTAGTGGTAGTAAGGCCTAAGGTTACGGGTTTGAATCCGGGCATGCATCTAAGGCTTTTCTTCTCAAACGTTGAAATAAGACATTAACCTCGCATTCCGATTCTAAGATCACGGGTTCAAATCCAGTTGTGAATCTAACGGCCGGTTTCTGAAAGCTCGATCATAACTAATCGTATGTCAAGTCACTCGCCATTTCAGCTATTACAAAGAATTAGATAGAGATAGCAAGTGACTTGGCATCCGATTAGTTTTGATCGGGCTTTCAGAAACCGGCCGTAAGTCTTTTTCATTTGAAAAAAAATTGTGAGCAATCCTAGTGCTCACAAACGGTGAAGGAAAACATCGCGAGAAGCTCTGCATTATTCATGTCTTTTCTGGGGATTGGACTGACTAGGTATAGCTGTGAGGATGGTATAGTTGCTAGGCAAGCCTATTTCATCCAAATCCCTGTATCAAGTAGGTACAACAACGTCCCGTAAATAGGGACATGAGAAATAAAAATAACCCTGACGATGTATCATCATGATGCGAAGGCTTATAATTAATTATACTTATAATTATTAATTATAGTGTAATTAATTAATATTAATTATTATTATATAAGTAAATTTACTCATCTTCCGAAACTATTGTCACTATAATTAATTAACTAAGAAGCCATAAAATCGATACAGAATAGATCACATTTCATTTATACAGTGCTAATGCTAATCAAATCCGATTACACTGTGACGCGCTTTTATCGACCGCTCCCTACTAACTGCTCACACATCTGCGGCTAGACAGTAGTTTTTCTAAATTGCCAAAACAATGTGACAAATTGGACCGTATCACAACGGCATAAGAGTCATTGAATTTATCTAATGACCGCGATTCAAAGAACAGTACCCCAAGTATGAGTTGTGTTTACAATATTTGGTTTCTCGTTTTTCGAACTTGTTCCGTGTTCATTGCGGGTTTTGTATGAAGACGCGATAGAGATACCGATACGGAACTTTATGTTGCAAGTAAGATGAAAATTAGTAGTAGAACATAAAGTTCCGTATCGGTATCTCTATCGCGTCTTCATACAAAACCCGCAATGAACACGGAAAGAAACGAAAAACGAAAAACCAAATATGGTAAACACAACTCATACTTTGGGTTCTGGATCGTGATAAGTCTTCATGGTACGGCCCCTGGTAGTAACTGTTGAATGAACTGTGCTACAAATCGCCACCCGGCAAGTCACGTGACTTCTAACGTCATTAGGGTGGCAATACCTACTTGTAGGTGAGTGGTGTTGTTAGAGCTAGTGTGTACTAGTAGGCTATAACTATGGGCAGTAGCTACGTAGTAATATGTTGTAATAATATAAGTATATCATAGTAATATCTTTGGAGACGCTCCAACATTGAAACCATAAATATTTATTACACAGTACCTATTTAATATAGGGATAGTGTAGTCTTGGCTGGAGATACATGAGATGAACGATTTACGAAAGCGAAAGATATGGGTGACATTTAAAAGACTAGTTTTTGTAGCTATGTACAGTCAGCTACACTAAAATGTATCAAGTTAGTGTCGCAGCATTGCAATAAACATTTGCAGGGCAAGCATTTGCTCTTTTTTTTTACAAACGTGATTTTGAAAACTTGAATTATAAACATTCTAGTGTAGCTCAGTAGACTCTACATTTTTCGTCAGTATTTTATCCACCTATAATTAAAGGATTCCATTTCGTTTTAACTTAGTAATTTTTTATGTGAATTATTTTGTAATCGAATCGATTAATTTATTATTATAATAAATATTATTAATATATACATTATATTATTAAAATCTCTTAAAAATGTCTCATAAACCATGTGTCCTTAGATTTAAGGACCGATTACTTTACGTTCCGTGGCTTGCATCTTACCACTTGTATAAAAATGAATGCTCTCTCCCTTGTCGTGTTACTAGTTTCTTTCGAAACAGTGTAGTGAAAGGATTTTTAGTGCGCCTCAAGAGGCTCCTTTCGAGCACTTGACACATGTTATAGAACTTTTAAGGTTCCACGACATGCCGTTTTCCTCACGATCTTTTCCTTCGCCTTTTGAGAGTACCTACTGGCATTGTGCACATGAATTTTTGAACAAAAAAACTCATTGGTGCACGACTGGTTTCGAACCCACGACCTTAGAATCGGAAGGCGGGGCCGCTACCACTAGACCACCAGGCCTCTAAAGAATGACCTATTAAAAGCCACGGACGATGGAGTGACGGTGACAATTTATTATGCTGACACGCAAAAGAAGTATCACGTGACCAAGCATAGGCAAGGAGAACTAGAATAGGCAAGAACCATAAAACAGAAACAGTCATGAATCACATACATATTTCAGTTTTCATAATTTATAGTAAGTTCTACGGGAGTCTACAAGGTCGTAGAATCTCGTAGAGCCTCGTAGAACCTCGTAGAGCCTCGTAGAAGGATTCATAGTTAGGTAATCTATTTCCAGGGTATTCAAACGATTTCGAGACGTGAATCCAGATCTGGTTCCGAAACGCATGACGGAGAACCAGGCGCACACGATAGCGGTGCCTGTGGAAGAGATAGAGAAATTACCTGAATTAAAGGTAATTTTATCGACTTTTTTTCAGTAACCGACATAGCTCGCAGCATTTAACATTGGCTATGAGCAGGTCATATAGAAAAATATAGCTTGAAGAAGAGTTGGGGAAGAAAGATAAGAAGAATAAATAAATCAAAATATTTTATTGCATTCGCTCGCATGATACAGGGATAAAAAGACTACATGTTATTCCACCTATGTACATTTTAAGTTTCAACCAATTCCTTTTAGTTATTACGGTGTTTAGTGGGAATAATCATACATAAACAAACGTACTCAACCTTAGTATTTGTAATTTTATACAACGTGTAACATAATACCCCTATAACCCCGGAAGCAGGGTATTCTACAAGTCATGGCGAACAACTGTCAGACTTTTGAAATTTCGAAGTTTTTCATTCATGAAACACCTCTTCCTCCTCTGAAATTTTCCTCCAAAAAAAACTAACACAACATGCAAATAGTGTGTGTACTAAGGTCAAGTACACATTATCAGGGTTGCAAATTTCTGAGACAATATTAATTTTTCTTTTCTATGGGAATTTCGAAAACAAAGTATTCAAATATTGCACACGTCAAAGTATTCCAGTGCTTGGTCTGATCTCTTGCTCTTAGGCTTTATAGGGGTACTAGCGACCCGGCCCGGCTTCGCACGGTTATTGTGGGTTATCCCTAAGAGATTATGCTTGTACTATGAATATAAACCTTCCTCTTGAATCACTCTTTCTATAAAAAAAACCGCATCAAAATCCGTTGCGTAGTTTTAAAGATTTAAGCATACATAGAGATATAGGGACAGAGAAAGCGACTTTGTTTTATACTATGTAGTGATTATGTTACACGTTGTTTTAATATGACGGGTACAATCATCCACAGATAATAGAACAGACATAATTATACTTATTCGTAAGTACCTATACTTATTTTGGTAATCCCAATAGCTATAATTTAAGTTTTTTATGAAATGAGCTCATTTAATTCGATCGATTATAAGCACGCTATAAAACTCTAACTACGGGTTCTTATTATGTATAATAAGTTTTTAGTTAAAAAGCCTTAGCCTGAATAATAACTAGGTCGTGTCCCTAAAGACGTCAATCTATTTAACTTTAAACCAATTCTTGCTCAATTATTCTAGCCTACTTTTAAACTTTGAAGATTGTCACTCGTAGGATGAGGGTTTTGGTCATTAACGAATTTGGTAAATATTGATTGAAATTGTTGGCGAAGAAAGAAACTGCAGCCAATATTATTCATCATCTTCATAAATTTATTTACCAATATTACTATTTATCAATCTAACTATCAATATGAACCAATATTATTATTAAATTAAACTAGTAGTTCGCCCCGAACTGAGATCTCGTGATGTGACCCGACGAACGCATAAAAACTTTGAGTAGGTAGTAGTCAGAGGCAAGTCCAAACATTATCTTTGGACTTTTTTCTGACTACCGCCTACTAACTTGGTATGGTAACCAAGTTTCAACTCTATTGGCCTATTTATTGAAGAGTTCCGTTGAACAGACCTTGTCTCCATCATCAGATCTGGTCGTCGTCACCATTTTATGAGAACTGAGTACTTCCTTAATTTATTTCAAGGAAAAAAAATAAGAAAAAGCAAAGTAACTGGCCGACCAGTAGAAAAACCTTGATTTCAACGAAACTCTTAGAGATGGGAGCTCTTGGATCGCTGGTTATCTTAATTTAACTTTTTTTATTATATCTCAAAAACCGAGCGTCTTAAAAAAAAAGTAAAAATTGTTTTGGAATGTCCAAACAAAGCCCTTTCATATGACATGTAATTTGATTTTTTTATGTAACTTTTTTTATTTTTGCCCTCTTAAAAAACCCCATATCTCAAAAACTCTTCATCCGATTTTACTCATATACTTACCAGTAAATTTCTCAAGTACAAGCTATCGACATATAAAATTTCATGCAGATCGGATCAACGGTTCTTAAGTTATCGCCAGACAAACATACATACATACATACATACATACATACATACATAAAATGCCAAATCGCCCAAGTTGAAACTTAGATCTTCGTTCGCTTCGCTCACTCGATCAAATATCTTATTCTAAAAATACCTAGAATAAATTTCAAACTTATAAAAAGTTCGTCCCATAGCCCTCTACAAACTGCAATCGTTAATTGAACAATGATAAATTATTGAAGTGATAATGTGAAGGAAAATATATGAATAAGTACTCTCTGAATTTTATTCAATAAACTTTTGATTTCTTGATATATTCTTTGACCTGAAACGGCTCCTGAAACACAGTTTTTTAACTAGGGACCCTATGGAGTCAAAATATGGTATTGCAACTTAGTATGTCAATAAACACAATTTTACTTTACTTAAAGCTGATTTCACCATGCTCTGTTAGATTAACAAAGGATTAAAGGGCCGTTAAATATGTTAAAATGTACGCGTTTGACATCCAAGGTTAGATTTAACGACCTGTTAATCCTTGATTAGTAACTAACAGAGCATTGTGATATCAGCTCTTAACCTATAAACTCTACTCTCAATATCCTATAATGTTGGTAATCCAGTTTTTAATGATTATTTTCAGGAAAACCCTTTCAAGCGGCGCATCTGCCAAGTGTTTTCCCACGATGGCTCCGGAAACCTCACCTTCGAAGACTTCCTAGACATGATGTCCGTGTTCAGTGAATCAGCACCCAGAGATATCAAAGCTTGGTAATTTGGTATAAGTAAAGAAGAATAATATGAATATAAATATTGGTGGACTTTCCACACATCACTATCTAGCCCCAAACTAAGCCAAAGCTTGTAATATTGGAACCAAAGAGCTGATATAATACTCAGATACTTTTTTTTTAAATACGCACTTAGAATATAATATAACACCCAGACAGAGAACAAACATCTATGTTCAACACACAAATGTTTGTTCTCGGTGGGGATCGAACCCACGGCCTTCGGCGCAGAAGGCAGAATAATAGTAAAGTAAAGTTTAAGAGTAGTACGAGAGAGGTAGTTCTGCATATATCCACATCCACATCTTACAAACAATATCTACATTATGCTTCATCGAAGAAGAATACTGTACTATACTAGGTAATTAGTCGAAATCTAGCACAAATACTTTTAGGCAAAAGTTTTCACAATACGTGTATTTCTGTTCAGGTAAAACTAAAGTTATAATGGCAAATAAAATCTGTAAAATCACGCAATCCAACAATTTAGATGCACAAATATACAGTTAGTAATCTAGGTTTCAGGCTTAATATCAGTCTCTGTGACAAGGTCAAAGGAATTATTATGTCCAAAGCAGCTTGGCGACTAGAATAGTTTTTTTTGCATAGTTTTTAGAAATTTGCAGTTTTTTTACACAGTAGTACAGGTCTAGTCGTGAGTTTAGTTTTTTGTAACGTCAGGCCTTTTTTGTATGGAGATTCGATCTAGAGTCAGAAGATCAAAAAGCTAGTCAGTGGGAAACAGAAGCCTTCTCTCTCTTGTCGTTTCTCTCACTAGTTTCTTTCGAAACAGTGTGGTGAAAGGATTTTTAGTGCGCCTTTAGAGGCTCCTTTCGAGCACTTGACACATTTTATAGAATTTTTTTAGGTTCTACGACATGCCGGTTTCCTCACGATGTTTTCCTTCACCGTTTGAGAAAACTGAAATTGTGCACATACATTTTTGAACAGTAAAACTCATTGGTGCACGACCAGTTTCGAACCCACGACCAGTGCCCTGCGGGTAGGTAAACAAAATACCTAAGCGTCTAGTCAAAGCGACACGCGTGACCCGAGGACTGGCATCGGCATTGAATTTTCAACGTCGCAATACATAAAGCCTGTCGGGACATTGAGCTATTTATACTAGTTCGTTTGCCACTTTCTACATACAGGCAACTGTTTCGGTTGCCGGTAAAATTACAGGCACATGTGAGGCCTAACGTCATCTGTATGCCTGAAGTTGATGGACGCAGGGCAGTGCATCGTAGGGCAAGTTTATATCGTGCGTGACTTACGAGGCAATGATTTCTTATAGGTGATGGTTACCACTTAACATCGGGTTGGCCATCTGCTTGTTCCAACAGCTAGTCTAAAACTATGTTTTAGTATTTTTAGTCAAAAGGTATTCATTCAATAAAATCATAAGCTTCACTTCGAAACTTTTTTTTTTCGAATGGACTAAAATGCTGATATAATCGTATGACGATTGCCGGGCTACTGGCGAGCGCAGAAGGCGCTCTGCCATACAAAAAGGGTTTATTGGCAACAAACGCAAGGGCCCCACTTAGGTACGGACCTCGGCTTGGGCTGTTGCCGGGGAAGAGAGATATGTCGGAGAGATACTTCGCCCAGAAGGGGCGTTAACGGGGAATGCGTCTTCGACCCCTCCAGAGGGGCCGGTGTAGGTGTGTAGTGTTGCTTGTGTCCGGGTTCGATGAGTCGATCATATCCGCGTTCTTGGTTCCTACCGCTCTTTTGTATGATCCTTGTTACAATGTAATATAACGCCTAGAAAAAATGAAAAATACCTTGTATAATAAATGTCTATAATTTGTTCTCCAGGTACGCCTTCAGAATATATGACCTCGACGATGACATGTACATTGGCCGCGAGGACCTGCTAGAAGCCACACAGCTGCTCTCGAAAGGCGAGCTGCACCCTCAAGAGCGAGACGAGATAGTGGCCAGCGTGCTGGACGAGGCCGACGTGGACGGCGACGGCCGACTGTCGTTCATGGACTTCGAGCATGTGGTGGTCCGGGCGCCAGATTTCCTGTCAACTTTTCATATCCGCGTTTAATATGCAAATAAAGTGCTTTGTATTTTTTAATGAATTTTGAGTTGAGACCATGTTTTTTTTATACTTGCTGATGGAGCAATCAGATGGCCCACCTGATGTTAAGTGGTAACCATCACCTATAACACACTTGCATCGTAAGTCACGCTCGATAGGAACTTGCCCGACGATGCTCTGCCCTGCGTCCATCAACGTGAGGCATACAGCAGATGTCAAGCCTCATGTGCTTGTATTTTCAACAACAACCACACTCTTCAAAACGAAACACAGCAACGCTGCTTGGCGGCAGAAAAGGCATGGTGGTTGTTTCGTAAAAAAGGCAATTTCCGAACGGAACTTTATCTGTAATATTTAAGTATTTTATTACCTACCCCCATCTACCCAACTTCCTATTTATCACCAAAACCTGGGGGTAGATACCTGACGTTTCTACACCGGCCGTGCCAGTCGAGCTCCATATCGCTCCTCAATATAAATCCGTAAAATCATCTTTCCACCGCGTAACACGGCAAAAACCAAGTCTCCATGAAAATCAGCGCCTTCCGCCAAAATCAGCACATCATCGGAGTGGCAAGAGGAAAGTCGAAGACACCGCATCACACCTTCCATCACGACCCAGGTATTTCCTAATCCGGTTTTTTGTTATACGACTAGCTGATGGAACAAAAAGATGGCCCACCTGATGTAAAGTGGTAACCATCATCTATAACAAAGCACTGCCTCGTAAGTCACGCACAATAGGAACGTGCCCTACGACGCACTGCCCTGCGTCCATCAACTTGAGGCATACAGATGTTAAGCCTCATTTGCCTGTAATTACACCGGCAACCACACTCTTCAAACCGAAACACAGCAACGCTGCTTGGCGGCAGAAAAAGAAAATTGCCATCTTTACGAAACATACTGGCCCCTAAAGAGTTGCCTGCCAAGCTCTTTAGAAGACTTAAATTTGACAGATAAAGTTCCGTTTGGAAATTGCCATCTTTACGAAACAGTGGTAGTACTTCCCCGGACGAGCCCTTCACAAAGAGCTCTACTACTCCTATAAAACTATCTTTGTGCAACTATTTCCGCATACACAACACAAATTTAGATACTGCTAAGACTGTAAATTATCTAAATAAAGTTTTGATTCATCATTACGATTTTAGTTTAGCTTCAAAAACGTAGGTAGACCTAAACATATTCTCATAACTGGGGCCTTATGCTTACTTCGAGCGAGATTATCTCACGGTGGAGATGACGTCATATCTCGTTCGATAACTATTTATCCCCATTCTCACCATCCCTCTCCCCAATTTTGTCATTCAAAGTTCATGCGAGACGCAACGTCAACGAGTTATTGAACGAGATATGACGTCATCTCCACCGTGAGATCATCTCGCTCGAAGTGAGCATAAGGCCCCTGCACCTATACCACCCTATACTAACTTTTAATTAATCAATATATAAATATGTAGTGCATAGGTTGAGCTGGCACAGAATAAAAATAATTCGATTGCTTAACTTACAGTGCCATCTATGGTTGAGTAGCTAAACTTTTTGTATAGTAAAGTTTGAGCAGAAACGAGGATGGAAAGAAATATTACGGAATATTATACGAATTTCAAATTAAAATCTAGAATTTAGCAGTACCGTTTTTTTTAGGTGTGAATGTAGTCAGGCTAGTTACTTGCTTATACTAGCCGCTAGTAGGTAAGCAAAATAAAATATTGGTCGGTCGTCGGTCGCTGATGAGAACGCACCTCACTCTATATTGCACGTGTTCTCTATGGCTATCATGGCCGTCAAATTCTATTTTGTCTATAGTACAAAATTGGTACATTGCGCTTTTGTAGTCGCGTTTTTAGCAATATCATGGTAAAAATGCTATTATAGTTCGTTATTTCATGAAACGTGCCTCAGGAATCTATAAAAAACACGAAAAGTGAAGAAGATTAGATATTTTTACAATTATATGGTTACTCGCTCTCATTTGACAAATTGCGCTAGACCGCATATAGAAAATGGCAGCCTTACCACGTAGAATAATCAAAGAGACACAGCGATTGATGCAGGAGCCGGTGCCGGGAATCAGCGCGGTGCCGAGCGAAAACAACGCTCGCTACTTTCACGTAATCGTCACCGGCCCGGAAGACTCGCCATTCGAAGGAGGACTGTTCAAACTCGAGCTATTTTTGCCAGAAGACTATCCCATGTCAGCACCTAAGGTTAGGTTTATAACCAAAATATACCATCCTAATATAGACCGGCTAGGTCGTATATGCTTGGACATACTGAAGGACAAGTGGAGTCCCGCACTGCAGATCCGCACCGTGCTATTGTCGATCCAGGCGCTGCTGTCGGCGCCGAACCCCGACGACCCGCTCGCCAACGACGTCGCCGAGCTGTGGAAAGTGAACGAGATCGAAGCTATCCGGAACGCCAAGGAGTGGACGCGGAGATACGCCATGGAGAACTGAGCGCGCCGCTGGTCCCGCGGAGCCGCCGACCGCGCGCGACACGACGACCAAACTAACAGATATATCATTATAAGAGTGCAAGTTATGTTATACACCCTAGACCGAGTAACTTGTGAAGAGACACTGGAAAAATTTAATCGGTGGAGCGCTCCAGCCGCCCTCGTGTTGCCCTTGTCTCGGAGTGGTCTGCTAGTCCCCCAGATCATTCTCCCGTTCACATGTAGCTTCGTTACAATATTAGGTATGCATATTTTTTTACTATCATGATAGCGATTAAATGGAACACTTTAAACCTTAATTGTATATATTTCATGGTTGCAGATTCGATTAATTTTATAGGAAAGATAATTGTTTGTTGTTGCAAAGTTGTATGTCTTTGTAAACTGTTATCAGTCACCATGTCCTGAGTGGAAGCAATCCGTTCTGATCTCTAGCGATACTGAACTTTATACTTATTTTTTATCATGTTTTAGCAAAGTGAAAGCTACCTAGATAAATTTGGTTTCACTGTTCAAGCTACTCCACAATGATCTAGTACTATTACTTGTATAAAAGTTATCAATAAATTGTATTTATGTAAATTTAATTTGGCTTTGTGAGAATACTTCAAAATACATAAAATATACAAAAGCTAAACCAATTTTTCATTTGCTGTATTGTAACTAACATTTTTCCTTGTAGGTAGGTAATATTGCCATTAGGATAAGTAAATATCAGGCTGAACACTACTACATTACTTACACATACTCCTTTATTAGAATTAATTGAATTCTTAAATTCTCTTGCCCTCTAAAATTCTTCAAAAGATATTGAGCACCATTCTATAAATGTAACAATGTAAGAACATTCATATGCAATGCTGCATTATTTAGATCTTTAGCAACTATATCTTATCTATATTACAATATAATCTGTTATATGACTTTATATTATATTGTTATTCTCAACCAAGAGGGATTTTTTTACAGCCGACTTTGTTGATTAATTTGATTATGGTAAACACAAAATGTTACCCACATTTGTGCCAATATGTAATATTTGGATGTACTGCTGACTACCCCCCTTAGAAATCCTCAAAGAATCTAAGTTGGTTCTTGGTACAAGAGATTGATGGGATCTACCGTGCTTGGATATCAAAGTTGTGAATCTGTTTCATTTTTTTGGGATATCTCGGAAGTTTCTCTGTTTTAATATTTTCTGTAAATATGAACAAATACTAGAAACATACATAAACATTTGATTTTATCCCTTTCATTTGAACAAAAAGAAAAGAGATCTCTACATACTACTTTGAGTACCTACTAAGGTTGACTCAGTTATTCACACTATTCTTGTTACCTAACTATAGGGCTTCTTTCAATTAAATTTGTATTTGTTCAAAAGCAAATAGTTATAAGTATCTGCCATTGAGAGTTTTTATGTAGGTATATAGAAGTACCTACCTAATTCTACCTTTATCATATTGCATTTATCATTTATTAAAGCAATCTCTTATAAGTTATGCTCTGTTCTGTAGCTCTGTATACTATTGGAGTGGTTTCTTCCACGATGTGTAATGTAATGTGTTTAAGATGATATGCAATGCTGGTGGCAACATTGCACACATAACATGCTCCTGATAAACAATCATAAAATAAAATATGTAAGTAGGTACATAAGTAACAATATTTTTTTTTGTTCTTGTTCTATGACTTTGTTGGTCATTGACAGAGTTGATTTTCTTTGTTCTACTATTTCATTCATCCGTTTTATCAATGGCTTATCAGTTAACGGTGATATTGACCTCTTATCTTGCTTGTATAGATTCCAAAGATAGATCATTACATTACCTGTAGATAAGTAATGACATCTAACTAAACGTCATGTCAGTTCCATACAGCTACGCTACCTACCTTAGTACCTCCGTGCTACCTACAGCTTGGCAAAAAATCTAGAAACAGACCTAGGTAATTTGACATTCGGGTGTTTCACCTAAGTGGGAGGGAGCAAGACCGTATGTGAGTGAACGTCGAAAGTGAATGGAAAGTGGTGCACTGTCATTTTCAAACCTACTACTACAAAGTCCGCAAACTATAAGATTCAATAATGTAGATTATCCTTGGCGGAATCAATTTCAGTGTTTAATGCCACACCAATGATCTTTTCACCACACTGGCTGGTCAAAGTCCTGATTTATTCTCGCCATCTCTCGATAGATTACACTATCTTACTTGTAAGTTGTACATTAGCCTTACAAAAACTTTGTTTAGCTAAAATGTCGGCAGATGTCGCTTATGTGCAAGAACTTCAATTGTTTTTTCACACACACACGAGATGGCGTGTTACTATAATATTGTTTAAGGTACCGCAGTTTCAATTGTGAATTCCATCAATAATTATTTACCTATTTTATTTCTTTAGATTTGTGTGACCAATGCAATGAGCAATTTTAAGTCAACTTACCTAAGTACTTGTTATTATTTATTGTGAAGCTATGAAGGATGCGTCTGGCAAGTTGGCAGCTTCACCAAATGAAATGTATGAAAATGGGATTCGGTGGTTTTCAGCTGGTAGTTACAAGGTTACTCGTTACGACTTTGCAGTCAGGATAGAATGAAAACAACAGGTTAAGTTTGTTCAATTATTCTTAATTTTAATGCAGACTAGAATAATACTCTTAGAAATGAGAACAACAATAGTTATTTCATGTTAGTGTACCTACATACAGCTTTACAATAAAGGCTATTTTATTATCTGTGTTTCACAATATTAAACAAATTTTATCCACATCAGCTAGCAATATAAAACTTTATATCAGACTGTATACCTATACTTATGATGAATATTACAGTCTAACTACATTTTATGGCACAGGGAAAGAGTATTTTGTATGAAATGTTAAAGCGAGTCTCAGAAACTAAGAGATCTCATACAAAATACGCTTCTTCTGCATGGCAGTGCAAGCTGCTATGTATTTGTAATGTTTTCTGGCCAGTGTTTAAAGGAAAGGTTTCTAGACGAATGGAAACAGGGAATCACTGGCCAGTTACAGGAAATAATATACAGGTATAATATGTGACAAACAAGTCCTCTGACGGACCACGTGACTGAGCTGCGCAGATCGCATTTCTTAGACGAATTTTCGTTCTGCGCAGCTCACTTGGTTCGTCAGCGGACATCTTGTTTGTCGACTATAATACGGAGGGTAGAAAAGAAAGATGGCATATATATTTAGCTCCGGTTTGTTAATATACAAGCTTTGTACAGTCAGCATCACTGGCAAGTTTTTTAAATAGATACTTTTTCAGAAAATATTTTTTTTCTTATCATTGACCTTCTTACTTTCAATGTTGACTGTACACATTAGCTGTGCCGGTACAATATTTTGATGACAAGAACAACTGTGACTATTGGGATACCCAGTTATAAGTTATATTGCTGTTATAAGTCCAGATAAGAACTCGGGTTGTAACGTATATGAACTTGATGGACCATGGTGGTAGGTAAGAGCTCTATTCGAAATCTAGTCTGAAATTTTAATAAGATGTATTAGGAACGTGTTTGCCGTAATGAAAAACGATCCGTTAGTTAATGTCTTCGAACGGATGGCCGTAATCCAAACCGGAGCTAAGGAGGATTAAGAATTAAGCAGAAGTGGGGTAATCTTAAGAGGCTGATAACCGCCAAACAACTTCTCGCTTGCACATATAAATTTTTGAAAATATAAAATCAACATTTTAGTCTAGAAAGGTGAAAAAACCTTCCGAAACTTCTTCTTACCAAACAGTGTGAAGTACAAGAAATAGCAAAACAATTTGTTTGATAAAAATGTTTTTTTTTTGCTGTAACTGACATAATGACATTCAAAATTTTTGAAAATAGTGTGTGAGAAATTGACGGTTGTCTGCATCTTAAGGGGTCCTATTACAAAACGCAGGCTAAATATACCAGGGATCTACCATCAGGTAGAAAGAAAAGCGTTACCAATGAATCTTTAGACCACGTTTTGTAAGAAAAAGGCGTGTTACATTCAATATATTATTATCCTTACTTTATATAAAATAACCCGATCTCGGAGCGCTAAGCTTAGCTAAAAACACAGGACATACATAAAATATCATAGGTTACAGTCTCCCGATCAGAGATCTCTCGATTCGGCTGACATACCGTAACGATACGGCGAAATTAAAGACCGTCTGTTTAAGGTACACAATAAAGCCAGCCGTATTCTCGTAGTTTTGCGAGTGAGCCGAGCCGTGCGGTCTTTGATCGGGGGATAGCTAGATAGCGACACTATAAAATTTACAAAATATGATATATCTTCCGAATGCTACACGAAATAATGCTTAACATTAAAATCCTCTAATCAATTCATTATTTTTATTTGATCACTGAAAATCTAAAGGTATGCTGTATTTAATAAAAATGTAGTATGTTTTAAAAATAGAGCTGTTTTACTTAAGCTGTTCATTTAAATGTCAATGTTTGAACTATGGTGCACTTTTATGACCTGACTAATAAGTCAAGTAAGTAGGCGTACTTAAGGCGAATGGACACCCCGATACTAGCGCCACTACATATTTTATTTAATCATTACGTTATACAAAGGAATTATCAAAAATTCGGACCGCGCGTAGACGATACCTATTACCAGATTTTTTTTAATGTATCTGTAATAGTTTTGTTTTGTGTTACTCAGTCAGATACCTTGTTTAGAGAGCTTGGTGGCCACCAATAGGAACTAAACTCTTGAAACAAGTATCTACCTAAATAATACAATACAAAACTATTACAGATACATTAAAATAAAGCTTGTGATAGGTGTACAGCTAGTATCGGGGTATCCATTCGCCTTAAATAATAATTTAAGTACGCCTGAATATGGTGAAATATTAACCTAGCAAAAACAGCAACTGTATAAAGTGTAGAGGTGTAGGTACTTGACGGAAAGTCTCGAATTCAGGGAACAGAAACAACTTTACAACTTTAGGCACGGTAGATATCCCTTCAGATCTCGTAGTACCAAGTACGATTAAGATTCTTTGAGGATGTCTAAGGGGTAGTCAGAGGTTCGTCCAAATATTACATTAGGTACTTACCAACATTTTGCAGTAGTCCATACAGGCAAGCCCATAGCCGCTATTAGAACACTACCTGGTTTCCTCACGATGTTTTTCATCACCGTTTGAGAGCACTAGGATTGCGCACTTTAGGTAGGTACATAAAAAAAACTATAGTCCTATGCACAGAAGGGCACCTTGCCAAGTATAATTCGCTTTCAAGTGATTCTGTTACTATAGTCGAAAGAGTTTCGACAAGAGGCAATCGAAAATTATGGTAAGTAAACACTTGTAAAAAATCACTTGACTCAGCTTAGCTACGCATTTGTATGTTGATCATTTTATTTCATAAAATCGAATAACACATTGTCTGGGAAATTCATTAATCCATCTTGTAACTGGCTTTCGGCCGGTTTCTCAAACCTCGATCAAAACAATCAGATGTCAAGTCACTCGCCATTTCAGCTATTAGGTACATCGAATTAGATAGAGATAGTAAGTGACTTGAAATCTGATTAGTTATGATCGGGCTTTCAGAAACCGGCCGATAATCTTGTAAAACCATACCCAGTAGACAGAATGTATGTTACATGCGTCGTAATTACCACATTCATAGGTACGTGTACGTGAATGGTGCCTTTGTTGAGGTGAATGGTGCCTTTGTTGAGGTGAATGGTGCCTTTGTTGAGGAAATTAGAAATGCTTGTGCGTGTGTGCGTGAACAATTGTAAATTGAAATATTTAAAATTTATTCCCGGGGTGATGTAATCCGAATCAGAGGGAAGGAGTCTGTGGTCGTTCTGTACACTAGTATTAATTAATATTCGGTGGTAAAACGAAATCATCCCCAGACAAGTGTTCGCGTTACAAAATCGCAAACGAAAGTAACGTTGCACAGTATAAATTAGTAACGATAAGTAAGCAAAACTAACCCTATTTTGATTTTGCATAATTATTTATGGCGTTAGTACAAACGTGAGTGAAATATGGGTGGAACCGAGACATAGGACAACGTTTTAGCGTCTCTCTCTTTTCGTTCTCAAATAGTAGAAAGAGTAGTTGTAAATATGCGATAATTAGATATAGTCGCGTTAAACACTCGCTGCAAACTCGGTCATAAATCATCTTAACACTAGTGTTGAGAGTACTCGTCGCGGGCGCAGGTACGTTATTGATAAAAATAATGACAGCGAGAGCGCCCGGTGGTTGCAAAGGTCGGTCGGAGAGTTCATGTATCGATAGTTCTTATCGACTCCAATAATGCACATCTCTGCGCTTAAACAAAAGGATCGTGCCGTTCTCCTAAGTGCGAGAGAGAGAGAGCAATATTGCTGTCTCGTTCCGATAATTTATGACCGAGTTTGCAGCGAGTGTTAAACGCGACTGTAGTTACCAAGCTATGGCACAGACATGGTAAGGAGCTTTATCATGTATAATATTAAGAGAGATCATACAAAAAAATAGTCAGGAAGGCAAACCTTAAGTTTCTTGTCTGTTTCTCTAGGCTTAGTCATTTAGAACTGGCACCTAAACTCGTTTCAAAGTGATTTTTATGTTTTTTTTTTTTTTTTGCGATTACCTTGAGTAGGTATATTTTATGTCGGCTGTCCATCTCGGCTCCATTAAATGAATGTATTTTGTTGTAATGTAGTATATAACAATAATATCTAAGCAGATATGAGTGGGTTCGATATTCGATATTGACATACAAATACAATCATACCAATATATGGTCTCACTGTCATGATACACTTCTGCCGTTTTCAAGAACCTTACAAAACTATTTCTCTCAGCTTTCTCTTGTATTTGTTAAAGGGAGTGAAAGGGACAGCAGTAGATATCTAAGGTTCTTGAATACGGTCTTCGAATTACGTTTGACATAGCGCGTGGAAAAAAAGCATTTTTTTTTAATTGGTTTTTGGTACGTATGTCAAACGCATTCGGTTTTTAAGAGAGATACAATCCTAACCTAATTTATTAGCCACTTAAGCTTATAGCATTCTGAAAATCACACATCACATTATATTTAAGTTTCTTTGAGTATTAATGTTAGCTTAAGCTAGAGACCCGTCCTCGTGTTAAAAGCATCATGATAATGTTTGTTTACAAAGTTTTCTTAAATAATGGTGTTTTTTGAAACTTTTCTTTTAATATCAAGTGTGATTAAAATTGGCGAGGACGAGATCCGCCAATCGTGATGTGGTACATTATAACGCGCTTTCCTGCCGGTACAGACCGAGCGAATAGTTTGACGATTTTGAACCATATTAGCACTGCCTTGAGTGCAAAATCCGATGCAGTCATCAGATGAACTCGACAGCTGAAGACGAAAGTGCACGAGTGCGGACTTGAATGAGACAGACGTCTTCACTGTGTAAGTGCGAGTGAGAAAGAGCTATCGATCGCTCTCGCTTGCACCTTCGTTAGGTCTGTACTTAGCCGGCATGAGTAACTGAAATGCAAAGTTTCCCGAGGTCTAGTAAACATAGTTTCGATTGTCATTTGTTCACACACCAGTTCAAAATGTTCACTGCTCACTATAAAATCCTCAGCGTAACCACTTTCCTAGACCTCCTAACTTTTCACTTCGAATACGGACCTTTCAAGCTTCAGACCAAGATCGGTTTGTTATTAGCTTAGATTACCGATTTTGAACTCTATGCACCACTGATAAAGAAGCGTTTCCGAGGTGCGCTTGGCAGCGCTACCGTAAGCAGGCACTTGTGACGGTCGCGTTATATGAAAACCGGGTTCTCTTGGCCGGTTAGCAGCCGGAACATTGAGGTCGGCATTGTCTTCATCAGGATCTGGAATTTGGAGAAAAGAAAATTTAACATTTCATACTAACTAAAACAAAAAATCTTTTTATACCGAATTTTTATACTTTTTTTCAAAGAAACTTCTAAAAATGATGGCCAAAGAAAAAAATAGTTTGGTACTAAGAATAAAACCAGCTGAGTTGATTTATTATTTATGAACGTCAGAAGAAATGTCCTGAAGAGCAAGGGTCTAGCGTGAATTCTTCTGATCTTGTCATGTCGGTCAGGGGTTCGACTCCGGTGGTGCACCAATGGATTTTTTCTTCGAAAAATTAATGTGCGCAATGCTAGTGCTCTCAAACGGTAAAGGAAAACATCGTGAAAACTAGTTAGTATTCCAATAGCGGCGATAGGCTTGCAACCTGACAGTATGGAATGAACCTTGGACGTTCCTCTGACTACCCCTCTTAGACATCCTGAAACAAGTAACCACTACTGCAAAATGAGGGCAAGTGCCAAATGAACCTTGGAAGTTCCTCTGACTACCCCTCTTAGACATCCTGAAACAATCTTGAGTTGGTACTTAGTAGATATCTGAGGGGATATCTACCGTGCCTGGGGATCAAAGTCGTGAAGCTTTTTTTGTTCCTATTTTTTTTTTTTTAACAAAATCCACGACTCTTAAGATGTTGTAAATAGTTAGGTTTCTAACATACAGCCAACAACGGTACCCCAAGTATGAGTTTTGCTTACCATATTTCGTTTTAGGTTTTTGTTCCGTGTTCATTGCGGGTTTTGTATGAAGACGCGATAGGGATTCCGATATGGAACCTTACAAAACCCGCAATGAACACGGAACAAAAACGTAAAACGAAAAACCAAATATGGTAAGCAAAACTCATACTTGGGGTACAGATTTACATTTTTAGAAAAATGTAGATCCGATAAATGTAAATAATTATAAATGTTACCTCTCCCACAGAAGTAGCAAGCAGATTAACGATCCGTTCGTGCGGTACCGCGACCACGCTTTGAGAGTTGATCTCTATGATCCGATGGCCGACGCGCACGCCGCCCCGCTCTGCTATACCGCCGCGCAGCAAACTGCATATCTGTCATTCAAAATTTATTTGTATTTATTTAAATAAATAAATAATAATAAATAAATATTGGTGGACATTCCACACAGCACTATCTCGCCCCAAACTAAGCCAAAGCTTTTGATATGGGAACCAGATAGCTGATATACTACTTAGGTATATACTTTTTTTTTGTAAATAGATACTTGTAATATTTTACACCCAGACATAGAACAAACATCTATGTTCCTCACACAAATGATTGTTCTCGGTGGGGATCGAACACACGGCCTACGGCACAGAAGGCAGAGCTACTACCAACTGACCTGTGACGGCTGTCACATTTCAAACATAACATCTATCTATCGAGAAGAGTGTTGGAAATGGATGTGGATGGTTTTAGGAGAGGCAGGCCAAAGAAAAGATGGATGGATTGTGTGAAAGATGACATGAGTAAGAAAGGAGTGAACAGCGAGATGACGAATGATAGAGGAGAGTGGAAGAAGAAAACCTTGTGCCGACCCCATGCAGCGTGGGATAAGGGCAGGAAGATGATGATATATCATTACAGGTTAGACCTAATACAATAGAGTAGTAAATTAACAATAATTAATTAATAAATAAAAAATTATATACAAAATGTCATAGAGCAAAAACAAAAAATTCAATAAAATAACCTCAGTCTCGTCAGTCTCAGTTTAATAAACTGGCCCATTTTATCTTGACCTCTACGACGTGCGAACACTGCACCACACCGAATCTCACCACAGTCTGGTTTATAAAAAGCTATAGTCGCGTTGAACACTCGCTGCAAACTCGGTCATAAATCATCTTAACATTCGTGTTAAAAATTAACGTTATCGATAAAAAGAATGACTCAGCGAGAGCGGCCGGTGGTTTCGCGGTCGGAGAGCTCATTTCGGTAGTCGGTATAAATGTATCGATAGTTATTATCGACTCCAATAATTCACACCTCTGCGCATAAACAAAAGGATAGTGCCGTTTTCCTAAGTGCGATAGAGTGAGAGAGAGAGCAATATTGATGTCTCCTTCCGATAATTTATGACCGAGTTAGCAGCGAGTGTTTAATGCGATTATAATTCCATTGACAATACCTACCTGTTATTTTCACTCACTCGTTCCGATGTGGACAATTTATTGGTTTCACTCACCACTCCATTTTGTACGCTGAATCCTAGCTGATACTTGGTGTCCGGCCGTTTTATCTTGACCTCCACGACAGGCGCGCACGGCACCACGGTGAGTTTCACCACAGTCTGGTTCTTGGAGTTCTTGATGTAAGTCTGGCAGGTAGACAGCGGTAGACCGACGAGGCTGACGCCGTTGATTGCTATTATTTGATCTCCTGGAATGGTGGCATTATCGATTAGTGATGTTTTATCAATTTTACAAGTGCGAGTCGGACTCGCGCACGAAAGGTTCCATACCATTATAAAAACAGCAAAAAAATCACGTTTTTTGTATGGGATCCCCCTTATATATGTATTTTATTCTGTTTTTTTTTGTATTTATTGTTATAGCGGCAACAGAAATACATCATCTGTGAAAATTTCAACTGTCTTACTATGACGGGTTATGAGATACAGTCTGGTGACAGACGGACAGCATACAGACGGACGGACAGCGCGGAGTCTTAGTAATAGGGTCCCGTTTTACTCTTCGGGAACGGAACCCTTAATAGATAAATCATTACAAAAAAAATGTAAGCATGCTCAAGGTTTTCTAGCTTCGAGAGCTGGCTGACCCACTCTTTCCAAAGCTTAGGTTAGAGGGCCCCTTGAGCTCCGGGGCCCCCGTGCACTGCACCACCTGTACCTACGATAGCTACGCTGCCACTGAGATAGATAGATTACCTATATTCTTAAAATCAATAACATCAAAAACATACCTATATTGAGTTGTCCACAGCGCGCGGCGGCGCCGGCCGGCGCTAGGTTCGCAATAACTACAGTGGGGAGCATCGACCCCCAGCCTGACTCCACCACCACCACGCCCAATATCTCGCCTTTCGTCTTCGGCACCACCACCTGGGAAACGAACATGATTTTATTATTGGTAACCGCCGCTTATAAGAACTGTGTATAACTAGTTCCACGTAAAAAGCTATATCTTCCTTCTTTTGGGCCATGAGTCTCTCCAATATTTAAGAGTAGTAGAGCTCTTTGTGAAGGGCTCGTCCGGGGAAGTACTACCACCACGCCTTTTTCTGCCGCCAAGCAGCGTTGCTATGTTTCGGTTTGAAGAGTGTGGTTGCCGGTGTAATTACAGGCTTAACATCTGTATGCCTCAAGTTGATGGACGCAGGGCAGTGCATCGTAGGGCACGTTCCTATCGTGCGTTACTTACGAGGCAATGCTTTGTTATAGGTGATGGTTACCACTTAACATAAGGTGGGCCATCTGCTTGTTCCATCAGCTAGTTGTATAAAAAAAAAACTGACCCCGGCAACTTTCCGCGCCGAGATTCGTGCCTACCTACGTGTTTTCCTTGCGTTTGTTGCCAAAAAAACCCATTATTTTTTTGTACAACTTGCTCATGGAACAAGCAGTGTGGTTGCCGATGAAATTACAGGCACATGAAGTTTAACATTTGTATGCCTCAAGTCGCGGGGCAGTGCAACGTAAGGCACGTTCCTGTCATGCGTGACTTACGAGGCAATGTTTTGTTATAGGTGATGCTCACCACTTATTAATCATCCATCTGGTTGTTCATCAGCAAGTTGTAAATCAAATTGTTTTGTTACAAACCTCTTTCTGTAGTTCCTTCTTCGCGAACATCTGCAGCTCATCTCCGAATATCTCCTGGCTGTTCAGTACTTCCTGGTAGTCCATCTCCTTTACAAAGCTGTGGTCCTCAATCCCATTGGCTTTCAGGAACTCCATGTATGCCACTTGGAACGCTTGTCCTATAGACTGGGCAATGAATTGCGCCTACAAAGATTTTTTAATTATTATTCTGTTAAAACGTAGGATGAAAATATGGAAGGTAGAAAATGTAGGACAGTCAACATGGAAGATAAAGAATGAACTAAAATAATGAGTAAATACAGTTTTTGTTATCTGCTCATTTAATGTGTTGGTTTAGGATCGAGTGTTGAATCCAACAAAACCTATATAAACATAGCCCTAAAATCTTATGAAATCACTCAATCGAGCTTTTCACTTTTGTATTTAACATCCGTTTTTCCTTAAACTTAAGTAATTTTCTTTTATCAGCAAAACCGTAAAAAAATGTGCTATAATGACAATGATAGGCACTAGTAATAAAACTCTATGTATTAATATATGCTCTAATAAATATAAATAAAAGAAAAACTTTTATATTTTATATAAAAAATAATTTTACGAATTGAAAACTTAGAAATACCTTGAATTTCGCTCCAATCTTATTTTTACTGATAGTCATTTTACAAAATGATATTTTCAAATCTTCAACAAAAGATGTCTCACCACTGACACAGGCAGAGATGTTATGATTCTCTGACCTCGTTAACAAATTACCTTGGTTTTGATACTTTCATGTATTGCCTAATCTATTTTAGATAAGTAAGTACCTATTATAAACTTTGAATGCCAAAAACTGCATGATGAATGCAGTAGTATTACATTTAAATTTCTAGTTTTAATTTACTTGTTTTAGGTATTTTCTTGAATTCACAATGTTTGTAGGTATATTAATGAACAGATGACACATTCGTGCCTTATTATTTCTCAAATATATGGATTGTACATCATATAAGTAAAAGTCATCTAAATCTTTGTAGTTGTGAAAATACTCCAAACTGTTCAACTAATTCTCTTCTCTTGTCGTGTCACTAGTTTCTTTCGAAACAGTGTGGTGAAAGGATTTTAAGTGCGCCTCAAGAGGCTCCTTTCAAGCACTAGACACATGTTATAGAACTTTTTCCGTTCCACAACATGCCGGTTTCCTCACGATGTTTTCCTTCACCGTTTGAGAGTACTGGCATTGTGCACATAGAATTTTGAACAGAAAAACTCATTGGTGCACGACTGGTTTCGAACCCACGACCTTAGGATCGGAAGGCGAGGCCGCTACCACTAGACCACCAGTGCGACCACCAGTGTTCAACTAATGGAACATTAGGACAAAATCCAATCACCCAAAAACATGTCTTTTTCAGCGCAGTAAAGAGAAAAGAAACACCAATAGAGGAAGACAGGGATAGAACAACTACACAGTTATAATAACAAAGTTGAATACGTACACTCACCTCTTCGCTCTCAAATACATGGCATATCATCTTAGGAGTACGGTTCAATTTCGGTTGATCGGAGTCCGTCTCATGCGGTACGAACCGTCTCCTTGCCATAAGTACCACCAGATCGCCGATATCGGCTATGTACGATATTGTCCTGAGAGCATGATCCATCATGATTTCCTTCAACTCTGTGTTCAGAACCATGATTTTCTCTGTTGATATGAAGAGGTCTACTTCGGTGCTCGGTTGGTTCTCTCCTTCAGGGGCCTGGAAAGAAATGTGAGGTTATTTTGAGGTTTGGATACAGTGATGGCGGGCGAATTTAGAATTTCGACTTACCAATGCCTGATTATCCAATGGAGCGGGCGGGAAGGGAAACAGAGTAATATATTAATATTGCATTCGCAAACTTTTGATAAGATCTACTTGATTATGAAGTCATTTTTATCTAGATCTAAAATCCTTAAGTAAACTAGTTACCTACTTGAAACTATAAGGTACCTACTAGCAGTAGATATATGTAAGATATTTATGAGTAGGTAATCTATGTTTATTTGTATATTTATGTAATTCGAAAGAGATCTAAAATATTATGTCTTCTATTCAGAATGAAATGTGGGTAGGTATGGATCTATTGGCTGATAGAGACGAGCGACCGTAGGACACCGTAGTATGATGTTTTGCATATTACTTTTGCTTGCGACCGAATTGTAAAATAAACCAGAATATTGTCGCCAGGAAGCCGCGTACTGATAAATATTTCAATTGTTTATTTTATAAACGTAAAAACAACAACGAAACGCTTTAATTGACTTCATATTTACAGTTATGTATAGAAAAACAGTAGTATAATTTCAAAATCAATCACCTACTTGTTAATCTATATCACTATTAAGTAAATCAATTTTGTGGTCACTAATGAATACCGTACCGCAGTCACAGATTAGTCATTAGTAACTGACGAGAATCGCGTCGCGCTCTGTAGGTAAATACAAAGATTTTGTTTTTTTTTATTTGTAAAGGGTAAGTCCCGAATGCTTACTCTACTCGAGCGTTTAGCTTAGCGGAGCGTGCAGCGTTCATTTTAACCACAATCAATATAGCTAGCGACGAACATGTTGCCCGCTGAATGACGGACCACGTAGCTGTGCAAAACGTAAATTCATAAGAGGAATGCGCTCCTGCGCAGCTTAGTCACATTCGTAGTTCGGTAGTAGTGCTTTGTCATCAATTATCCATATAGGGGTCTTGAAGAACTAGCGTTTATAGTTTAAAAAAGACATCCCATACATTAATTTAAATATTACATGCATACAATTTGCTCTGTCACTGTTTGTCAATACCCATTATAAACAATGGCAATAGATAAACAATGCTTAAACTTTTGTCATATATTGTCATATCAGTTCACAATTCACAGTAACAGGGTTAATTTTAAGCATTATTTAAACTTAATGGGAGAAAAAATACGCTACACGCTCCGCGAAACAATCATTATAAACCCAACATACACTGCCAGCCAAACCACCTTAATCTTTGTGACGGCTTCTTCGACCATGTTCTTTTTGAGTCGCTTTTTGCGCCTGCGCCCGTCTTCGTCCACCTCGACCGAGCCAAGGAATGTCAGTCGGAAGACTGCCGCCGGGGCCGCGTAGACACCGGAATACGGGCTGTCGCATCCCCACTGTAGGCAGGCTAACCTCCTCGCGAATCGCTCTCACGTACCGTTGTGGCATATACAACGCATCGACAACATTGGGTTGCAATATTTCACGTGTGGCATGTATCATGACACGTGTGGCACGTATAATTCATAACACGTGTGGACACGAGTGGCATGTATCATGACACATGTGGCATGTATCCTGACACTTGTGGCATGTACCATGAGGCACGTGGCATGTACCATGAGTCACGTGGCTTGTAAAATAACGCATCATGTAATATCTCACGTGTAGGTAGTGCACGTTTATTTATTTATCATGTCACGTAACTTGTGGCACTACAACACCCGTCATATAACATGTCACGTGTGAAATTTTTCATGACACGTGTGGCATGTATCATACCATGACACGTTGCGTGCTGCATCTATGTGTCAATGTGTCATATATATGACGCCTTTAATGTATTTTTGCGGTAGTGGCAATACATTTTTGTAACTAACTTTGTCTTCGAGAAGTTTTGTTTACAATAAGTACAAAAAATAAGAAGTTATTTTGCATAACAATCGTCATATTCACTGAAGAGATTATGCCCGTTCATAATGTCTTATACCTCCTCCATTGGCTGAATCTTAGGACCTCTCTCTTAGTCGGTTCGGAAGCCTTTACTATTAAACTATTAAATTTTTATGGCTTGCTTTTTGATTTTGTGTCTATGATGACTACATATTATATAGGTACGTTGTTTATAAGCCAAATGAAACCAATACAAATCGACAGCTCCCCGACATTGTCAGCGGCAAAAAGCAAGCAAAACAACTCGAATACAAACACACAATGATACGTGAGAAGCGGGCGATTCTTCCGTTGTTATGAAAGCAGACCTAACGGAAAATTAACTTTAATTATGTTAGAATAGGGTCGGTTCTCGTGCTTAGGCGGTTGTAAAGCTAGTACGCAATGTCTGTGCAGTCCCTTCGTGTCGGAAAATGCCACCTGAGCCGGTGTGAATCGGGTATGTCCATGCTTTATACTGTGCGAAATTATGAGTAAAGTGCGTGGATTTCAAAGCTTTTTTGTTCATTATATTCGTTGTCCTTTGGTTAGTAACTAGTTACATTCACAGAGAGTGCTTCAGCAAGCGATCTCTGTAAACGACCCAACGGAGTCACAGAATAAACATACTCAGTAAACCTATAACAACCTCTTCCGTTCTGGAACATGCGTAGGATTCGAGCACAGCACAATATGATCGCAAACTCAATCAAAACTTACCGTCAACAAATTAGGATTGGTAAATGGTAGGTACAAAGCATAGCATCAAGCGAACAAGCACAAAGTTTCAGAGGAGGCTAGCCGGCCAATGCGAGCGCCGACATTCTTCTTGGGTCGGGTCGAGGGGTGAGGAACACTGAAAAAAATACTCTAGTGCCATGTCAATAAGAGCTTAAACGGTTTGGCGGGCAGGTTTCGTGAATGACTTACCGATACACATTCACGGGGTAAATCTGACGCAGTATTCAGTCACTAGGATACTAATTTGTATATATTGATAGGATACAAAAAGGATAATTGACTAGCATTCTCAGTACACTAATCCTAGATGAGCATGAAATTACATTATGTACAGATGACGATGGAAATGATCAGATAATTATTTTGGCTGAAGGGATCTCGTGCAAGAAACAGAAAATAGAGGGTGCTAATTTGTAATTCAAAATATCGATTTCTTGTGTAAATAGTCAGCTGCAAGTTAATCCATTTGTGTAATACATGTGATTATTAAAGTGAAATAGCAGTTTTCACTCATTGATATTTTCCTACGAACGGTATTATGTGTCCAATGTCAGTCTCCAGAATGCAATAATAATCAGAAAGACAAATACTTTTGCATTTGTTACACTATGTGGATATAAGATTGTGTAAAGCAGCCATTGTGCCCGCCGATTTGAGCCAATCAAAGAGGTGTTGTGTCAACAATAGTTTGGCAATTGATAGAAGATAGTGAAGGATAGACAGAGACAAAGGTAATTTCATGCTCTCACTCTTAAAACATCTAAAACAAACATTTACACCGATTCACACGGGCTAGTTGGTATTCTGCCATTATTGAACTGTGTCATTATCATGAGAATGCGTTTCATTTACAAATAAATAATTGTGGTTCAAACATAGTATAGATAGTGACAAACAAGTTGTCCACCGAATGACGAGTCACGTGACCTGCGCAAAACGAAAATTCATATGACAAATGCGTTCTGCGCATTTAGTCACGTGGTACGTTGGACAACTAGTTTGTCGCCAAGTATAAAACCACGTTGAAAAGATAGGTATACATAAATTTCCTCGGACAAAGAAGATTTGATCGTCCAATCAAGTCGTCAAATCTGCTTGGACCGTATCAGCGTGGCTTTATACAGATTAGGTACAAGTTACATGGATGTATGTGGCTTTGAAGTTTCTGCGAGTGTATGCGTCTCGCTTACGCATGTATGGTTATCAAGAGTTTGAGCGAGATAGGACTACGCGACGTGCAACTTGAATGCTACATACATCCGTTGACTACTGTATCTAGAATGGATACGTTGTTATATACCCTACGCGATAAACTAATTCACTAATGGATAAGTTTGTTACTAATTCAGTTACTACTGATGTAGATCTAACTGTTTTATCGAGTTCAAATCGTGACTTCTAATGCACAGAATGGCTCTTTTGCAAATGTCTTGTTCGTGGCATAACTTGATCTATCAAGAACGAGAGAGAACGAGTCTATAGAAGATCCACTTTCTGTTAGCGGAACACGTATGAAAATTACATTAGCTTGATAGCTCACGCCAAACGAATGTAATTTTCATACATTTTATCTTTTCAGAATTTTGTATTCCGCAAACAGAGAGTGAATCTTGTCTGGATCTCAAACGAACTGCGCAAGTAGAACCTTGAGGTATGCGATGTTCATTTGTTTCTAAATAAGAAATATTTTTTGAATTTGGTATCAGCCCTAATTCCTACTTGGAGCTTTTATGCACGAACAGATTCGAAAACTGGCAATAGGAGAGATGACGTCACAGTCCAATCGGAAACAGACATTATATTACTGAGTTCCTTTGTCCAGTACTTCAAGTTGATTCTTAAGCTGATAATGATGACGTCATCTCTCCCAGAATCATTTATCGATTTCGAGCAAGGACCCAGGCTTGACGTTTGTATTTGTATACCATCCATACTCCACAACCGTTACCTTAATCCTTGACACGGCTTCCTCTGCTTGTAGCATCCGTGTTGCCTTTGTGGGCTGTCCCTCGCACGCGAGTTGCGTGGAGCCGAGATAGCGCGCTCGGAATAACACGCCCTCTATGAGCACTGAACGGGCAACGTCTGTAATGTAAGGAGATCGGAGTTTCAGACGGAGGCGATAGATGGCGCTGTATGGAGTGATGTGATAAAAGTCGGTAGAGGGTAGTCTCCGTACTTGAAAACTAGAGAGATGCTGGTATAGATATAAAAAGCAGTTATTTGATTGTTTTATTGCCACACAATATTAATTCTTATTATTTAAATAATAAAGTAGGTATCATGCAAATAAAAATAATAAAAAAAATACTAAAGCATTCTGTGAATTGGGTATAAATGATTTATAAGTCATCTACAATAGGAGAAAACAAGGTCTATAAAAATTTATATAAAAAAAAGTACTGTACAATAAATATACATATGTTTTACTTGAATTCGAGTACTAGCTATGATTATACTCTAACATAAAAACGTCTTAAAAGTTTCAGTTTGTGAAAAAAATGAAGCGACGAAGTGTATAATGTTATGATTGATTGGAAAATGAGAGATATATAAAAATGAGTGAATAATGATTGGTAAAAGTAAAGCCGTACCTATACCTATTTGGGTGAATGACAGCACTTACCACAACGGGGCGCGTCCGAAAGAAGCGTGGAAAAATATTATAATGAAATATTTGAAAAACATTATAATGCACGATTCACACCTATCGGAGCGTGAGGATGCGAATTTTAAAATATAATAATATTATAAAAGTTATTTTAGTACGTACTTACTACAACTTACCTACAGTATAATGTTTTTAGGTGCCCATAACAAACAAGTTCCTACCTACTTTTTTTTTTGAAAGATTTAACACGAACAGCGCCACCAATTGGTGTATCGTAAATGATACATCACTGGCGCTGAGCGTGTTAAATAACTCTTATGTATTTTATGATACACATGGTTTTCTCTATTTGATTTATAAAATACGCTCCAACGCGCTCCGAAAGGAAGGAATCGTATAAAGATTGCGTAAAAAATGTTGAAAGATTTACTCACCTTCCTTGTTTTTATTCTTCTTCTTTGCGTCTTTGTCCTGAAATAAGAGACAATCTTACTTTAATAAATTCATTAACAAAATTCAAAAACAAACAACTTAAAAGTCATTGTAACAAGAACAACAAGCTGTAAGTTTGTTGCTCTGTTGCCTCAGCTTTGGTCGCGTGGAACTGGCACCAGCCCCGGATCTTGAATTTTTTCGAGGTGGGGCAAAAAATGAGAAATTCCGCCCCCACCCGTCTATATTTTTCCTCATCATCATCATCATCATTGCAGCGATATAACAAAATTTTATTCTTTCGGTGAGTAAAAATAAATCAGAATATTTCATCAAGATTACGACTAAAATGACCCCTAGCGCCTGTTACCATGAGCCAGTCTGGCACCTAGAGTCACTTAGCTTTAAGACGTTTCAAAGTGATCCTTATGATTTTATTGATTAAATGCCTTTTGACTTTGTATATAAATTCCTTTCGAAAGAAACTAGGTAGTGCTAGTGACACGGGAAGAAAAAGTGGTAACCTTTCCATTGAGTAGCGAGTCGTCGTGTATGTCGAGCGCGTCGTGCGCGTGCGGCGGCGAGCGCGCGGATCCTGTCACGCTACCCGCCGGCATCACGGTGCGAGACTTCGGCTTGCGCCATCCCTATAACAACACATACATTTAAAAAAAACGAGATTACAGGGCCTACAGAGGTCATAGGAACCAAGCCGTAAGTTTGTTGCCTGTTCTTCTAGGCTTTGGTCGCGTGGAACTGGCACCTAGAGTCACCTAAGCTTTAAGACGTTTCAAAGTGATCCTTGTGATTATATTGAATAAATACCTTTTGACTTTAACTTTGACTTTGACATGCCTGCCTGGTCGACTAAGTTAGGGCGAATACAAGAGCTAATGTGTGAGTAATGCCAATAGGCAGCGACTAGCTTTTCGACTCCAGGCTCTAGCCTTAAACACCGTAGACAAATCGCCTACTTATCGATATTCTGCCGAATACATTTCAACCTCCAGACAACTAGAAGCACGGATAAGTGTCATCCCTTCATGGTTGATACCCCCACTTCGCACAAAGCTCTTTGCTTCCACTTTTCTAGTGTAAACTGCCAAAGTGCGGAACTCTTTTACTCGTTTAAAGAGTAGTAGAGCTCTTTATGAAGGGCTCGTAAGGGGTAGGACTACCACCCCTTTTTCTACCGCCAAGTTTGCTGTGTTTCGATTTGAAGAGTGTGGTTGCCGGTGTGATTACAGGCACATGAGGCTTAACATCTGTATGCCTCAAGTTGATGGACGCAGGGCAGTGCATCGTAGGGCACGTTCCCTTCGAGCGTGACTTACGAGGCAATTCTTTGTTTTAGGTGATGGTTACCACTTAACATCAGGTGGGCCGTATCCTTGTTCCATTAGCTAGTAGTATAAAAAAAATGTCGTCGTTATTTCCGGAACGTTACAACTTAGGAATATTTAGAACAAGAGTGAACAACGAGATAGGTACATTGTAAATAATAACTGAATAAAATAAACAATTGACAGCCCTCACAGCTCAGTTGAGCTAAGCTCTGCCTTCTGCGCTGCAGGCTGTGGGTTCGATCCCCACCGAGTCCCATTTGTGTAATGAACATAGATGATTGTTCTCATAGTAGGTAACTACATTAAAAATACTTAAATACTTTTAGGTATTATATTAGGTAGATCGTGCTGTGTAGAATGTCCACCAATACAAATATATTTATTTCCATACAAAACGTTGCAAACAAAGTTTTTCAAAACTGTGTTACAGCAGACAGTGCATTACAATATTTATTTATTAATAAATTTACCAGGAATTCTAACCTTTTTCTTATCGCATGTTTCCTGTACGTTTACCTCATCGCTTGATTCACTTCTATCATCTTGATGATCTGACTCAGGACCTGACTCACAACTCAGTTTCTCTACATCCTGTGCTGTATCTAAATCAACACTTTTGTCTTTCACAAGAGATTCGTTAATAACATCAGTCTTATTATCATAACAACAAGATTCAGTTTCACCGTCATTAATATTCACCGAATCCGATACAAGATCATTGTCCTTATTTCCTATGCCAAAAGGTTCAATTTCGTCATCACTTTTCACTGAATCCAATACCTCATTACTACCATGTTTATTGACAAGACAAGGTTGTCTTTCATCTTCACAGCTTTTTAATTCACAATCTTCAGTCCTATTGTCAACGAGACAAGGTTCTTTTTCGTCTTCACTCATTTTCATTGATTTGTTTATTGTTTACATGCCACATTGCCTGCTTCACCGTACATTATGTAAACTTTTTTTTATTTTTAAAAGACAATCGTGCCGTAATTTCCATGTTTTTGAAGTATTTCCGTTTCTCAATTTTTACAACACAACACTACCAATACACAACCAAACGCGTCAAACATGAATTTAAAAACAGCACATGAACGCGACGAACATTTTGTTTTTTAAAGCTGCACTCAAAACCGCATTCAGCCAGTTATTGCCACACTATCAGTTAGGTCGACATTGGGTCATTAGGATAGTGATAACGCAAAGTAAATACAAGGCGTAGACGTCTCACGCGCAACGACACGGCACCGGTTTGAACGATTATACTATGTAAACATGTGGAGGTCAAAGAGTAGCGTGGGTAGATAGTACTTGCGTAACAGTTTTTAGCTGTCAATACTCAATACATTTATTGCTTACACATGGTTTAGTTTAGGTACATACATTGTTGTTAGGTGTTAGTAAGTATCACATGGACCCTGCATAGGGTATGGCAACATAGGGTAGGGGAGGCAGGCCGAGGGTTTAAATTTGTTCTAAACGTGTTCTATTTTTAAATGTGTTTTTTTTTTATATAAACCTTTTTAAATACTTTTTACATAAGTAGTTTAGGTAAGTATATAGTAGGTGGTATAATAAATAATACTTTTAGTGACACAATTTGCCTTTTTATTTAATAACATATGTTCTGTTTTATTTTTGTGTATTACGCCTATTTAATTTTAAATTAATGACTAAATATAAAAAAAACAAAATGGCTGAACAATCCGTGGTAAGTAAAGACAATGTAATTGTAGGCACAATAACAATGTCAACTTTTCTTTGACCAAGATTAATACGAGAGCAAGGCCAGGCTGAGTCGGGTCAAACATTAAGCATTCATACACAGCTGATGATTGCGTCACTCTCTGAATCATGCATTATAAACTGTTTAGGCATAGTTTAATATTGCTTTGTACAGTCAGTAACCAAAATAGAATGGCCGTTTCAGTTATGAATTGAATATCTATTATATTGATATTAAATATTAGATATTTTACACAAAACAAGAAAATTGACTAATAAAACTTATTTTAATTATAATTTTTATCAACTACAGCTGACCAAAAAAATTATAGAATACTTTCAGATCATATTTAATATGTTAAAAAGTTAAATATAACTCATAAAGTTTTCGTAATTGTTTGTCAAAAATGACTTTTGAAATTAGAACTGTTTTTTTTTAATAAAGCAAATGTAAAAGTGACAACATCGATGACATTGAACTTGTGATCAAAGTATTGAAAGAGTGTAGGCACGACTACGTTACGTCCTTATTTTCAACTAAAAATATATGTGCACAATGCCAGTACTCTCAAACGGTGAAGGAAAACATCGTGAGGAAACCGGCATGTCGTAGAACCTAAAAAGTTCTATACCTAACATGTGTCAAGTGCTCGAAAGGAGCCTCTTGAGGCGCACTTAAGATTCTTTCACCACACTGTTTCGAAAGAAACTGAGTGACTAAAAATATGTACATTTATCACATTTAAAGTTTTTTTTCTATTTTATGTCAGAAAAGTAGAAAGGCTGCACGGATCCTTCTCTTGTGTAACAATGTATGTAAAACTAACACACAGGTTTTGGCTAGTTTAGGGCCAGTATGATAGATGAAGGCAGCTAGAATTCCTAAAAATGTAATCCTAAAGTCCTACACTAATTACACCTAGACAGATAGAACTTTAGAATATTAGGACAAATTGTTATCTAAGTTTAACTGTATTACTGTTATACTCTTGGCATTGAAATAAATATTTTTTGTATTGTAATAGTTTGTGGGTGTTACCTTGTCATCAAAGAACCCTTGGTCGTCAGTTCTCTGCTGGCCCAGAAGCCTGTCAGTCTCGAGATCCGTGTCGGCTTCGTCTGGAACATTAAAAACATATCAGATTCTTTGTCAGATTCGCAGAGTCCGGGACAGCCAAAACAGCATCCTGAAAACTATATCTGATAGGTTTGACTGGCCTATATGGAAATGTTTTGTGCAGCGAGTAATAGGGCCCACCAAGGGTTGACCATCCTTGGTGGGTTTATCACTGGTCAAATTTTGTAATTTTTTAATCATTGTGTTTAGCGTAAGTTAGTCTTAGTTATGGATAATTTGTTGTCTGAAATAAAAACTTTTTATTTTATTTTTTATTTATTTGTCATATACATCCAACATAAATGGGCATTCATGTACGTATACATGAATACATTTATGAATAATTATCTAAGTAAAAGAGGTTTAAAAAAGGGTACAAAAAAGTGGTCGTACCTTCGTCACCACTTGTGGGTTTAATTTCTACCGATTCCGTGCTATTAGCTGAAGAGGGCCTTTTCCTGAAAAAAATAATGTATAAGTAATCAATAGATAAAAAATAACTATAAAAATGTAGAAGCGCTGGACTTAGAGATTTTAATTTTGGCCTAGTTAAGATGAAAGTTTCGTAATAAATAAATACATTTTACCCATTTTATTCTAAGTGCAAAGTACTAACTTTAAGTTTACTAAGTTTAAAATTATACATATCGCTGTTTGGTTTATTTATTTATTTATAGTCCAGCAAGGCGGACCGAGAACAAGTGTCCATTGTCCACCCAGGCAGACCAATGGTCAGAACACGTGCCCATAGTCCACCCAGGCGGACAAAGGGGCAGAACAATAAGTGCCCATTGTCTACCCAGGCGCACCCAGGCTCAGAAAAAGTGTCCATTGTTTACCCAGGCGGACAAAGGGTCAGAACAAGTGCCCATAGTCCACCCAGGCGGACAAAGCGCCAGAACAATTGCCCATAGTCCACCCAGGCGGGCAAAGGTTCAGACCACGTGCCCTTTGTTCACCCAGGTGGACCAAGGCTCAGAAAAAATTGTTCATAATCCACCCAGACAGGCGAAGGCTCAGAACCAGTGCCCATAGTCTACCCAAGCGGACAAAGGGTCAGAACAAGTGCCCATAGTCCAAACGGAACGAGAACCTTTATATTTTGTAAGATGTTTGTAAGACAGTTACCTTGGCGGATAGATGTCAGTGTGATGGTGATGATGCGGCGTGGAGACGCGCGGCGCGGCCGCGTGCGGGAGCACGGCTAGCGGGGCCGGCGCGGGGGACGCGGGGGACGCGGGGGACGCGGGCGAGGCGGCGGACGCGGGGGAGGGAGGGGACGACGGCCGGTGCGGCGCCGGCGCGGGCGGCGGCGGGGCGGACGACCCGCATGCTACGAGTATTAGAAAACATTATATTATAGTCGAGTTAAACTCTCGCTGCAAACTCGGCCATAAGTTATCGGAACGAGACAGCAATATTGCTCTCTCTCTTTTTCTCGCACTTAGGAGAAAGGACGATCCTTATGTTTATGCGTGTGTTAAGATGATTTATGACCGAGTTTGCAGTGGGAGTTTAACGCGACTATAGGTTGAGCACTGACCGAGCCTGCAGCGAGAGTTTAACGCGACTATAGTCTTATTTTTTAATGATGATAAAGATGTTAAGTGGTAACCATCACCTATAACAAAGCATTGCCTCGTAAGTCACGCAAGATAGGAACGTGCCCTACGATGCACTGCCCTGCGTCCATCAACATGAGGCATACAGATGTTAAGGGCTGGTTTCACCATGCTCTGTTAGATTAACAAAGGATTAAAGGGCCGTTAAGTATGTCAAAATGTACGCGTTTGACAGCTAAGGTTAGATTTAACGGTCTTTTAATCCTTGATTAGTAACTAACAGAGCATGGTGAAACCGGCCCTAAGCCTCATGTGCTTGTAATTCTTATAATAATAATTATCGATGTAAATTTTTATAATTATCGATGTTTAGCTATTATTATTTTTAACTCACCTAAGCTCAGTGGATCTAGCGAGTGTAGATCGGCGTCGGACAGTAGGTGCGGTTCTATTGTGGTCCCGTTTTCAACTATCTCCTTCACCGTCACCGTAGACGAGTGGTTCTGTGACATAAAGAATATTATCGAAATGTGTCTCTGTGAAAATATAGATACTTAGATAGAAAGCTCTGTATTGCTATACGAGGTGTTCCATAAGTTGTGTATATAAATTTCAGGGGGCTAAAGTACCCATCAATATGAACAACTTTTTCTAAGGAACCAACACTGTGAACGCGAAAAAAAAAACAGCTGTTTCATACATTTTAGCCTGGTAGGTATTGAACTTTTGTATGAAATAGCTGTTTTTTTTTTCGCGTTCACAGTGTTAGTTCCTTAGAAAAAGTTGTTCATATTGATGGGTACTTTAGCCCCCTGAAGTTTATATACACAACTTATGGAACACCTTGTATAAAAAGTGTCCTACATAGAAAATTTTTATGCTACACTACAAAATATAAATATATTAAACTCTTTATTTCTATAAAACAGGTTTCCAAAAAAAATACATTTGTATGTTCTCTCTCTCTTGTCGTGTCACTAGTTTCTTTCGAAACAGTGGTGTAGTGAAAGGATTTTAAGTGCGTCTCAAGAGGCTCCTTTCGAGCACTTAACACATGTTATAGAACTTTTTAGGTTCCACGACATGCCGGATTCCTCACGCTGTTTTCCTTCACCGTTTGAGTACTGGCATTGTGCACATACATTTTTGAACAGAAAAACTCATTGGTGCACGACCGGTTTCGAACCCACGACCTTAGGATCGGAAGGCGGGGCCGGTACCACTACACCACCAGTGCTCTATTTGTATATTGAACATTGATGTTTGTTCTGTATTTGGGTGTAGTATTGCACATGTATTTAAGATTAAAGTATTTCAGTATTCTATCAGCTATCTTGGTCCCATAAGACAGGCTTTTACGGGCCTAGAGAGACCGTGAAACATAATGTGAAATAGTCGATAAAATAATAAATTATTTATTATCTAAATAAGAGGCTTACTGTATCCTATACAACTCATAAAAGTACTGCTATGACCTCGTACCTTGCGCTACCAAGTAAGGCAGCTAACCCTATACCTGTAAACTTATGTTCGTCTGGTCGTGTCACTTGTTCTTTCCAAACAGTGTGGTGAAAGGATTTTAAGTGCGCCTCAAAGATGATCCTTGTTAGAAAAATAAAAGGCCACGTTTCATGAATGTTTACCTGATTATTGTTATCTCCGTCAGACCCTTCAAGCGAGATCGCATCAGCTACGACGGGCATCTTGGTGACCGGCATGCGGCAAGCGTCCGGCAATCGAGTCATGTCCATCGGAACTGAAATTGTACTCGTATTATTCAGTGAGACCATGCTTGGTAGTTCGCTCCATTTCACAGAGGTCATCAGTCGCTCATTCACTAGAAATTAATTGCTAAGAAGAAATGTTGCCTCTGAAGTTATTAATTACTGTTTTTATTTAACTTCTATTTTATTGGCATTCACAAAATGCGTCCCAACATGCGGCTTTGGCGCTAGCAATAATACCAAATTGTGTTATTTTTTAATTAAGAGGAATTTTAAGATTTATTACATAAAATTAGCTTGGGACAGCGATTTTCCATTTAGTGGAGAAATGCCCATTTACTAAAATGAATAAATGGCTATACTTAACCTCCCAACACCCGGAGTTATATTTTTTGAGTACTCATTGGTACACTCTGTGCAGAAAAATGTACAAATTAAAAATTCATTGTCCGACCCAAGGATAAGAATACTTCTTTTTTGTATTATTTGAGTTTTTAAGATGAAAATTGATTTTGTTTGTTATGTACAGAAAAATGTTCAGCGGGTCTCACTGACTACAGAGACAGATGTTGTGGTGAAACAGATTAAAGTAATTTAATTTGTACATTATAATGTACCTGGGGTCTTAGGAGGTTAAATACATAATGTAACCCTAATATATGTATGCTGTCGCTGAGTCAATCTTTTTTACGATAACGTGCATGCGCCCGCGCCGATTACTCTCAACACTAGTGTTAAGATGATTTATGACCGAGTTAGTTACCTTTTTTATAGTTACCTTTGTGCACGTCAGCGACATCGCTCTCCATATGCACGAGCGACATATCGCTGCCGGTGTCGCTAGTGTCGCTGGACGCCGGGAAGGGCGCGCGCTCCTCGCACCGACGCGGGGAAGTGGTCCCGCTCCAACCGACGCGGCCGCTCCCCTCGCAGTTCACTAAGCTTGCCTGTAACAATAACAAGTACTCATAGTTCATGCATAACATTGAAATTAACATGAATGATGGAACAAGCTTATAGCCCACCTGATATTAAGTGGTATTACCATCACTTATAAGTAAATAAAGCATTGCCTCACAGGTCACGTGCGATACCGAATGGGCCAATCGTTACGGCATTTATTTACGAACATCTGGAGTTTTGAAAATGAGAAATATGTGGACTAAGTTGACATTTAAGGAAGATTAACAGCACGTAAAGTTATTATAGTTATCATGAGTAAAATGAAAAGAAAAAAAACACAAATTAGAGTAAAGCAAAGTGTACTAACCGTGAGAGGCAATCCGAGAAAGCTGTGTGAAGTGTGATTGGTCGGCAGATGAGGGGACAAGGCGCTGCGTACATCCAAGTTGTGAAGCGGCCACTCTATCTCGCTGCCGTCCATTCCGTTCTCTGAAGGACATTCTTGCGTCTGGCGTCTCAGTTCGTAGTCCAAATCCTGTAATACAAAAACGAAAACATGATAAGTAAGTACTTATTTCATTCATGTCGTGTCACCATTTCTTTCGAAACACGGAGCGTTTTTCTCTTCCTATTTTCATCTTTCCTTTTGAGCTCTTGACACATGTTTTAGAACGTTTTAGGTTCTATGACGTGCCGGTTTCCTCACGATGTAATATGTTATCATTCTTTAAACGGTTTTTTCGACGTTTCTTAATTCACATAACAACTACTATAATAAGGATAATTTTCCGCCAATTTTCGACAAAACGTCCCACTAAATACAAAACCCAATATTCTTCTTCTTTTTTCGAAACTTTTTTAACAAACATAAAACCTTATAAGTACCTACTTTGTGTTTTACCTGAAAGTTGACAATCTCGTCCGTGTTCGCCCTGCCCTCTACCGGTCCTTTGAAAAACTCTTCTAGAACCTTCCTCGTCTCAGAGAACTCGTACAGATAGTCGAACGCCGCCGAGCCGGCGGTCGGCGAGTCGGGATCGCTGTCAGGCATCCTGTCAGCTGCTATCCGGTCGCGGCTCTCTGCCATTATCCTCTGGAATGACAAGGACAGTTGCAATCTATCAGCTACACAACATGAATACAGACACAGGGTGATTGTGGTTGTGAATTTAGGCTCTGCGAACGGCTGCGCCATATACAATTGAAAGAGATAGAACGCTTGAGCAAGATGGAACGATTAAAGTAACTGTAAAACTACAAACAACATACTGAAACTTTAGAAGTGTTATTTATATTTAATCTGCCTACAATAAATACTGGGAAGTTTTAATTTTAATTATTTAATTAATGTCGGGGAAAATGTGGAGCCCTAAAACTATTTTGATTTACCAGCAGCCGCCCTCGGCTTAGCTCGCGCATTAGTAGTGATTCGCCACAGACATCCAAGCGTCGTAGCTTTCGAATTTATAAATATTAGTATGACGAAGTAGTACCTATAGGATTTCGTACCTGCGGAAACCCAGGCCGCGGCGACCTAGCCGACTTGTGCGTGCCGTATCTCCTCGGCGAGCCTTCGTATTCCGCTATCGGCAGCTCGCCGATGATCCTCGCGACCCGCTTCTCCTCATCGGGACTGCCGCTCTGCTCCCGCGACGAATCGCTCCCCTCACTATCTTTAATATCACAATCACCGTTCTTCATATTATCTAAAGTTCTTTTCGCACTCATGTCTAACTCGTCGTCACTTGCGTCTGGGTCCGTCCTCAAACCTGGAGATGAAGATTTTTGTTTAATGTCTTTGAAAATCAAACAAGAAACAATAGTGTAATTTTCTCTCAGTAATCCTCAGATTTCTAATGTCTATTGCTTTGATGGCCAAGTAGAATTGGGAGATAAAACCTTTGTCCTATTTGATTCTGTAAAATTATCATATAGCAATCCAAAGTCAACTGCTGGTACTAAAGCTCTATCCATAGTATCTAGGCACCGTAATACAATATTATGCTGCAAATTATTTATTAAAAAAAAAAACAAAATACCTACAGGTAATCTTACCTTTCCAATCATCATTATCATCAAACACCATCACTTCCCCGTCAGCCACTACAGCGATGGGGCTGCTCTTAGTGCTAACATCAGTCGTCTTATGCGGGTCCAGGATTGGTGAACTGTTCTTGGGAATACCCATGTTGTTCGGGTCTACGAGTATGTCTCGCTCCCTCTCGATTCTGATTGGCTCGCGGTCGCCGTTCGTGTAGGACGGTGACGTGTGGCGGGAAATCATATTTTTCGGCTCGCTCGCTATTCTGTGTATTTGAATCTGGAACGCAAACATAAATAATGTAAGAACACTTTTAAGGTTAAAATGGGACCCTATTACTAAGACTCCGCTGTCCGACCGTCTGTCTGTCTGTCAGTCTGTCACCAGCCTGTATCTCATGAACCGTGATATTTAGACAGTTGAAATTTTCACAGATGATGTATTTCTGTTGCCGCTATAACAAAAAATACTAAAACACAGAATAAAATAAATATTTAAGGGGGCTCCCATAAAACAAAAGTATTTTTTTATTATAGATGGTACGGAACCCTTCGTGCGCGAGTCCGACTCGCACTTGGCCGGTTTTTATACTTAAGTGAAAGTGACTAAGATAGCTAATAGCCTACTTACATTTGCCTATGACAATTGCGTTACAGACTAAGTCAACCGAAAACTTGTTCTTATAGGAGTGAGATATTGTAATGAAACACAAGCTGCGGATCTAATCTGACTGTTTATTCTTAGATGATGGTAGTACAAGAAAATACTATATCGAAATACCTACAAATACCCAACACCTCCTTACTAAATATAAAGCTAATAACTATACTTATTTTATAATAATAACTAACTGCCAGGCAACTACCTACCTACTTCGATGTAATGTGAATACCTTAAAGTTACATTTCACTTATTTAAGTAGCTAGGATGCCTGTTGTGACGAGGACGCAAGAAATGAGCGTTTTTATTAATAGGTGACGAACAAGCCATGTCAAACTGATCATCCTGTCGAGAGGCGCCCGGGTCGTCAGCGTCACCAATGGCGCCTTCGTCAGACACTGCGCTCGGCGAGTCCGGTAGCCTCGTGACGTCAGGCTCACGACTTGTCGTCACAACCGGCGACCCTTTACAAAAATTGGAGCTTACATCTGGTTTTTCATTTACAGTTTTAGCAGACTTATCATTATCAGTACACGAGAGTGAGAACCTTTTTCTGTTCCCTTTAGGTACAATTATTTGATCGATATGTCGTTTTACAATGTTTTTGTATAACGGAACGTTTACCGAAAATGAAGACGGTCCCACCTGTTCCTTGACATGCCCTTCCACCCATTTATTTTTATTTTTACTGTACTCGCGTACGTAAACAGTGTCGCCTAACTGAACGTCCCGTACCGTGCCCTGGGCGCGCTCCACCTGAGCTGCCTGGCGCGCGCGCACGCGCTCCGCCGCGCTCGGCCTCAGCGCGTCGAGCCGGCCGCGCAGCCTGCGCCCGAGCAGCGCCACCGCTGGTGCTACGTTAGTCGTGGCCTGCTCGCAGTTTCTATACTGAAACAGCATCTTACTGATTGCTTGACCCACGTCAACTCCTTCGGCATACGCTTTTTTAATGCAATTTTTTACGGTTCGGACTGCATTTTCTGCAGCTCCGTTGCCTTGAGGTCTGTACGGACTGGTCGGTGTATGGACGATGTTATTTGCCGTGCTACTCATTTGGAAAACCTCGATCCATTTGCTGTGCGCATCGACAACTACTAGGTAATGCTTTGCCTTATACTCTGCGAAATCAGCGTGCAAGCGTTGCCAGGGACGCGATGGGAACTGCCAGGGCGTGAGCGGCGCATGCGGCGGTGCGTCGCGCTGCTGCAGGCAGGCGGCGCACGCGCGGCACACGCTTTCGATATCCGCGTCCAAACCCGGCCAGTATACGTAGTTCCGGGCGATGCTTTTCATTTTAACGACCCATAGGTGACCTTCGTGCAGCTCTCGCAAGATGTACTCTCTGTACTTAGGTGGTACAACGATACGATAATTAAAAACGATGCATCCCTGTTCCACAAAAAGATTATCTTTCCTATTGAAATAGGCCTTTTCTTGATCTACATCCGTATGATCCGGCCATCCAAATAATATATTTCTATAAATAACCCGCAATACAGGATCGACCTTTGTAGCATCAGCAATATCTTTGTGGCTGATAGGAAACTCGCTTTCAATGAACATCAAATACGATACGGCGGCGTCAGCACCGTCGCGCGCGCTCGGCTCTCGACTTAACGGTAATCGCGATAAGCAATCAGCTGCTGCGTTTTGTGCCGAACTAACCCACTCCACGGAAAAGTCATACGCCGCAAGTCGTGCCGCGTACCGCTGCAAACGGCTAGCTGCTGTCTGCGGTATACCGATCTTTTCTCCAAATATATACGACAATGGCTTGTGATCTGTGCGAATTATGAAACGCCTACCGAATAAATATTGATGATTCTTTACTACACCAAAAAATATAGCTAAGGCCTCTTTGTCTAACTGGCTATAGGATTTCTCTGCGTCGTTCAGAGTGCGCGAAGTGCAACAGATAGGCCTTTCTGAGCCATCGGGATACCTATGCGCCAGTATGGCGCCGAGGCCGTACGCGCTGCTGTCCACGCTGAGGACCAGCGGCAGCTCCGGCTCGTAGTGAGCTAGACATTGCTCGCTGCACAACATTTTTTTAATGCTAGTAAAAGCTTGCTCACATTCCGAGCCCCACTTCCAATTAATTTTACCTTTTAACAAAATTGTAAAGATGACTCAGTATTGTACTTAACATTGGAACAAATTTCCCATAGTAATTTACTAGGCCTAGGAAGGCTTTCAGCTGATGTATGTCAGTAGGACGCGGGGCGTCTGAAATCGCCTTTACTTTTTTATTATCTGTGAGATATGGTAGCGGAAGCGTGTTCCATCGATCTGACACGAACCGAAGTAGGTTGGACATGTTCATCAAGTGAATTGTATAATGGCACGATGTCACGTATACTTTAGTATATAAGATACAACTTATGCAAAAATAAAGGTTAATCATTCAAGATGTAACTATACGTTTTATTTCCTCCACGCCTCCGGCACACGATATTACATAGCGACCGTAACAGGACATACACGATATTACATGGCGACCGTGACAAAAACCGTGACAAGGACCGTGACAAAGTGATAAGAAGAAAAATGAAGTTAACCGAAGAACCGAAGTGTAAAAGGGCAGCTCCAGTTGATTTCTGCTAAAATCCAAGGTATGGATTGGTTTTTTTTTTACAAGTTATGGGAGCTCAGAATTCAAATGGACAATATTATGGAGAATTGAAATGGACAATATTATGGAGTGGAGCAGTCACCGGTTATTTCTACTACGGCAACAGCTAAAGCGCAGCTAAGCGAAAGGATATTTTGTTAATACATAGAGAAGAGGATGGACAATTCAAGAGCAATTTAAGGAGCGAGTAATATGGCATAAATACGCGTCCGGAGAGGAAGAATCTGGTGAGGTCCAGCAATTTTTACAAATTGGGAAGTGAGTGTGATTCTCTACAATTTTTTTTTAACGGTTTCAAAAGTAGTTAGAGACTATTATTGTGAAAATAGGTTAAAGATAAAGAAAGGGTTTAAGAATTGTTTTAACGTTTTGTTTAAAAAGATAATTAAAGCGACTTTAGAACCAGAGGTAATGGCTGTTGATCTCGTACAGGTAAACACTGATTTTGACAATCTATCCCGGAAGTAGATTTTTTAGTAATGTCCATATCTTCGCAGTCTCGCTAAGGAAAAGAGTATAAATTCAGGAATGGGGGAATTTGATCTTAAAACATAATGTCTCGATTAGTGAAATACAGGCTGAGTTTTAATAATTAGCACGCAATGCAAGGTCAGTTACGTAACTTCAATTGGCGAAGTCAGCAAGGTCAAGTAAGGAATTCAATAAAATGTAGCTATGCAAACAATAGGTCAGCAGATGTGCTATGTGTCGAGGCAGCAGAAACGTTTATTGCTGATACTGAAGAAATTTTTCATGACCAATCTCAATAAAGTAGAAATATTATCGTATAATAGCGGGAATCGCGTTCAATTACACTGAGCGGAAGAAAATATAGGTGTGTTATTAGATTCAGGAGCTAGTGTGTTATTTTGAAACATAGTTGTGTGGCTCGGATGAAAGAGGCTAGAGTAATAAATTGTAGGCCTATTACTATAGCAGGAGTATGTGGGAATTTGAAGTCTTAAGTATAAAAGTTGGAGAAGGTGATAGAAGGTTAGAGATGCAATTTATATATAGAGGTAGAGATGTTAGTTTATTTGCAGTCCCAGCGCGCAGCAAAATAATGAAGTGTTTAGAGACAAAAATAAGTGAAGATGGAGTGGTATTGCCAAAGGAAATAGCCAGAAACCTTTCTGGTTGGGTTTTTATTGCAGGTAGTGTTGTCAGTTCTAGGGAACTTAGTACCTAATGATGGGTGCATGTACAAGTGGTTAGTAGTTGAACAAGCAATGACATAATTTAACCAAAATTCTTTATTAACAAAGGCACGCATAGACGAATTGTTAAAAGAATTAGGTAGAAATGTTTTGTGGTGATAATGGGTGAATGTACAAGTGGTTAGTAGTAGAAGAAGCTACGATATAATGTAACCAAAATTCTTTATTAACAAAGGCACGCATAGACGAATTGTTAAAAGAATTAGGTTGAATTGAAGGAGGATCAGATATCAACGAGATCGTGGTAATAAGAAACGATTCGTAAGGATTATAGCGCGTGTTATGGCAATACGCAGCACACATTGCTGAGGAGATTGAGAATCTGTATAGTTCAGGATGTTAAGAGATTGATATAGAGATGTTGCAGGAAAAAAAAAAATGGTACGTTGGTAAAAATACTTACGAGAGGTCATGCTGGAATTAATAGGATGACGAATAATTAAATAAATTAAAAAGGAGATATTATAAAGGAGGTATTATTGGCTAGGAAGGTATAAGGACATAGAGGATTACGTAACGAATTGCAAGGATTGACAAAAACAGAAGCATACCAATAAAAATATTAAAGAGAAAATGATCATTACAACAGCAGCCCGTATCTCTCTAGGAAAAATTTTTAAGATTTTGTATTTCCTTTAGATGTAGACAAGAGTGGTAATAAATACATTTTAACGTTGCAATGTGAATTAAGAGAATTTGTGAGGCTTACAAAATAGTTTTGTGTCTAAGTGAAGAAGTTGAACCATTGTATAGGTTAATGTATAGGATAATTACCCTTTAGAGTTAAAGTATCGTCTTCAAAAGGTATTGCTGAAGCTTGAAATCATCTTTTATCATGTAAATTTTTAATTAACTTATTCAGTAGTATTATATTCAGTAGACTTATGAGTAAATGTAAAGATAATGAAATAAGGAAAAAAATGTATAGTGCATAAGAATAGAACTAAGTTATTTAGGGCTTAACTTTGGAAGGAGGGGTACCTACACCCAACCTTTTTCGGGGAAGATGAGATATGGTAGCGGAAGCGTGTTCCATCGATCTGACACGAACCGAAGTAGGTTGGACATGTTCATCAAGTGAATTGTATAATGGCACGATGTCACGTATACTTTAGTATATAAGATACAACTTATGCAAAAATAAAGGTTAATCATTCAAGATGTAACTATACGTTTTATTTCCTCCACGCCTCCGGCACACGATATTACATGGCGACCGTAACAGGACATACACGATATTACATCTGGATGCAGCCCGTCCCTATCTATAACGTGGCCTACGTAGCATACAGCGCGCTTGAAAAACTCACATTTCGCCAACTTAACTCTCAAGCCCATAGCTTGCAATCGTTTTAAAACTTCACGGACATTTTTTATATTGTCTTCCCTAGAAACGCCCCCAATACAGGCGTCATCAAAATACACGGCAGTCATAGGAACTCCCCTCACGATTTCCTCCATTAACTTTTGGAACTTTTCTGGAATACTACAAATACCATAAGGCGTTCTGACGTACTGAAACGTACCTACGTGCGTACTTATAGCTGTGCACGGCCTCGATTCCGGGGACAGAATGATCTGTTCATATGCATGAGCCAAATCAATTTTAGAAAATACTTGGGCCCCCCTTAATGTGGTATAAAGCTCCTCAATCCGCGGCAGTGGATAAGGCTCGCGTCTAATTTTTGGATTTATCGTCACTTTATAATCGCCACAAATTCGAATGCTTACGCACTTTTTATCGACAGGCACTATGGGAGTGCCGTACTCAGAATGCTCAATCTTAACTATAGTGCCTTCATTTACTAAGCGGTCTAACTCTTGTTCCACGGGTTTTCTTAATGCTAAAGGTAAATTACGTGCTTTATGAAATACAGGCTCTTTGTCTACTAATTTCAAAGAAAACATTTTCGTACAAGTTCCTAAGCCTTCAGCAAATACATCAGTAAACTCTTTTTGCAATTTTAAGATTAACGAATCGGTTTTGCTACACGTTATGTCACAATCAATGTTATTCATGTGAATTTCAATATTTTTAAGCTTTAGATGACGCAACCAAGAACGGCCAAGAAGGGGAGGTCCTCCTCCAGGGATTACATACAATGGGAGGTCACACGCTTCCCTCTTCTCCCCTGCGCTTTTATAGCAGACAGACGTGTTTATTAAACCTATCGGCAATATTTTTCCACCTGTATATCCCTTAAACCTTAAATTACACTCAGACAACTTAAAGTTCTTAAAATATTTCTGATAGTCGCGTTGATTAATAGCCGAAATTTTACTTCCCGTGTCTACCTCAAAGTCTATAGGGGTATCGTTGATAAGAAGAGAAACTACATACGGTTTGTCGTCCTCTCCATCCACTACAATATTGAAGAAATCACTGTCCTCGCTATCCGAATCCATGTCAATGTAGAACTGATTACCTACGTCGCTGTGATTTATTCATCAAACGATCTCCATCACCACTTGAACGCGCACTTTTACACATGGCCTTGAGATGGCCCCTGACTCCGCACTCATCACAATTATAACGCCTATAGCGACACTTATCCGGCGAATGCTGGCGGCCACAACGCCAACACTTCTGATTAGGGCCGCGCGCCTGATACGCCGCGGACGCCGCGCCTCCAGCGCCGATCCGATGCACGGGAGGCTCGGGCGCGCCGGCGACTGCCCCAGCGGCGGCGGCGCCCGCTGCGCCCGCGCCTGCTGAGCCGCTCGTCACCGCGTGCCTCTCCGCCGCCTCCAATGCCAGAGCCAGCTCCACCGCTCGCTTGTAATCCAACTCCTTCTCCGCGAAAAGCCGACTACGCATCTCGTCACCGGCGAGGCCCGATACAAACTGGTCTCTGAGATTCTCTTCCAGTTTTTCTCCAAAGTTACAAGTACTTGCAAGATGTTTTAGACTCTGTAGGTATAGACTGAGCTCCTCGCCAGACTTCTGACGGCGTAAACGAAAAATATGCCGTTCCGCTATATCTGATCGCCTGGGTTCTAGATGTTTCTCGACGATGGTGACCAACTCACTGAAGCTTTTTTCTTCCGGTTTTTTCGGAGCACATAAATCGCACATCAAATCATAGGTTGGTTCACCAACTACCGTTATCAACGTGGCCACATGTAAGGTTGCTTTAATTTCGTTTAACTCGATGAACTGTTTCACTCGGTTTACGTATTTCGTCCATTTTCGCGAAGATAAATCAAAACAATCGATTTTACCATACGGCATCGCGATATAATTGGTAAAAACTATTAAATCGTCGCCAGTGAGATATTGTAATGAAACACAAGCTGCGGATCTAATCTGACTGTTTATTCTTAGATGATGGTAGTACAAGAAAATACTATATCGAAATACCTACAAATACCCAACAATAGGTAATATTTGGCGTTCTTCTCTATTTTATGTGTTGCTCGAGCAAGTAGGCTCATTTGTATTCAACTAGAATCACAAAGCCGAAACGACCTTTTTGTGAATAACATTATCATGGACTTGTGATCTACATTTTCTAGGCATCAAGGAAGTATTTAGTACTACTTTACTTCCTTGTATTAACAGAAATAATATTGTTTTCAGTCTGCTTTTGTACCTAAGGGTTTTGTAAGAGGATAATTTGACGACAACTTTTGTGGCAACTGTCTAGTCAACTAAAATCAAAGACGTGATGTTCCGACTAACTTATAAAAAAAACCGGCCACGTGCGAGTCGGACTCTTGTATGGGAGCCCGTTTGTTGTTATAGCGGCAACAGAAATACATGATCTGTGGAATTTTCAACTGTCTACCTATCACGGTTCATAAGATACAGCCTGGTGACAGACGAACAGACAGACAGACAGACGGACGGACAGCGGAGTCTTAGTAATAGGGTCCCGTTTTACCCTTTGGGTACGGAACCCTAAAAAAGCACTTATTTTGTTTGGACATCCGCAACGGAGAAATAAAATGAAAAAACAAAATTATATTCGTAGGCAAAAAATACCCACGACTTTATTTTTGTTGTTTTTCCTTATTATGGTGCTGTATATACATATACCCCGTGTATAAGTGCCAAATAAATATTTTCTATTCCATCAGTTATCATATTCCCAATATATCAAATTTGTTTAGTTTGTGGCTAGATCGCGCTGTGTGGAATGTCCGCAATATTCTAGATACTACAGTTGGCTACACATCATGTTACACATATACATCCTTAACTACGCTGCATACTATTCAGAAAATCGTTGGAAAGGGACGGCGAGCGGGCCTTAAACGAAATACTTAACAAAAACATATCGCACCCTCTCGCACGATTCGCAGCGTTCAACGTCAAACTTTTTTGACACCAAACTGTTGACGATCGCTAGGTCTAAAAGATCCTCACCTCATTATTGATGTTATTATCAGCTGCGTAGTCCACAGTATCCTTGGTCAGCGCCCGCACTTTGTTCCTAATGTTGTGTTTGTGTGTGTTGGTGTGGCGTAGCTTGCGGACCGCCTTCGTTCGGCTCTGCGAGTACAGTTCCCGACCTCCTGCTATTTCTATGATCCTGGTAACAAAGTATCATATTGGCTATGAGTCACATATAACTGATACATTTTATACCCCTAGAGGCTGCGAATTTACATATCCCCTTAAGAAATAACATAATTCCTTCAAAGCGTGTTTCACACGTCAATGTAGTAGTAGAGTTCTTTGTGAAGGGCTCGTCCGGGGAAGTACTACCACCTTTTTCTGGCGTCGAGCAGCGTTGCTGTGTTTCGGTTTGAAAAGTGTGGTTGCCAGTGTAATTACAGGCACATGAGGCTTAACATCTGTATGCCTCAAGTTGATGGACGCAGGGCAATGCATCGTAGGGCACGTTCTTATCGTGCGTGATTTACGAGGTAATGCTTTGTTATAGGTGATGGTTACCACTTTACATCAGATGGGCCATCTGCTTGTCCCATCAGCTAGTTTTATAAAAAAAACTTAAACATCCAAAGTTTCTCATTTATTGGTGTATTCAAATTAATCTATCCCTTACTGAAATGCTTCGTTGTATTGATTACAAACTACGTGGTTTCGGGCGTTCAATATCCAAAGCTAACAACGAAATGATGATATCGAGTTTCAGTATTAGATAATTATGGCAAATGTGCTCCATTGAGGCGTGATGGCATGTCATTAGATATAACGGTATAATTGGACGATATTGCGACCACAAGCGGTTACTGGTCAGTTAGGGCATTACTAAGTTATTGTCATGTTAGTGATTGTTATTGTGAAGGTATCCATCGCTTCAAACATCAAATCGGCTGTGGTTCAAACGTGGTCAGTGTGGAAAACTTGGTTATCATCAAATATTTCTTTGACAAAAGGTATGGTGGAAAGAGGAAGTGTGGAAAAATGGAAGTGTGGATACGCTTACACATAGATACAATAGTTTTATAGCTACAAGATTTACAATCACCCCATTGTTGGGCATAAGTCTATCCTCGTCCACTCTTCTTTTTGTACCAACAGCTGCCAGTAAAAGTATAATTAACTTACATAAAATACTCTGAGCGATCATTGTGATTTTATTGAATACAACTCACTAACTTTTGAATCCGAAACTCTATTATCTAAGAAAAGCTATTATCTTAAAACAATAGCATTATATAACAAAATAAGCATTTAAATCTGTATCAAAAAGTAAACCCTATTTAGAAGCTATACAAATACTCTTATAACCCAGAAAATATTATGTACTTACATACAAGTTACAGACGGAGACAGACTAAGCTACGCAAAGCTAAAGAAAGATGACGCTTAATACAAGGACATAAAAGCAAGCAGTGTATGTTTAGCCTGTATTATACCCGTGTTCAAGTTACAACAATATAACAAACGGCTCAAAAAGTAGGTACTTTTGCAGCCAAATCCTATCATGCCAAGTTTACATTATGGATCAAATCGCCTTGAATCTCGCGTGTCAGTACATAGGTCCTACAATTGTATTAAGTTTATTCTACCTACTCAAATTACACCCAAATTCTCTGAAGTTTTAGCCGAATCCCTCTTGTCTCGAATTCCAAGTTTGTGTAATTCCCTCGGGTTGGCCACAACTTCAAGGCGCATAACGTTATTGAGCTTCGCTTTGAATGTTTGAAACGTGGCCTTTGGATCTATAGAAAAGTGAACAAGAACATTGAAACGTGACCGCAAGTCGGCAAGAAAGAGCCCAAGTTCAGATTAAGGCGGAGACAAGAGCTAATGTGACTCTCGCTCGTACGTTTCGACATGTTGAAAGATATAAAATCACTAAACTAATTTTCGAAAAATCGCAATACACCATTTTGTGTGCAATCAGATTGATTGCGATTTTTCGAACCAGCTTCACGACTTCTACGTAGATAGAGGCATGGTAGATATCCTCTCAGACCTCTTAGTACCAAGTGAGAAGGTATGTATTAGGAAAAGTCACGAATCGATACTCGGAACAGATTTTATCCACGCATCAGGCAGGCATATAGGATCCCGGTAGAGTTCCTCCAGTAGAGTTCGTAGCCTTGACTCACGCTGTGAGGATTCCGTACATACTTACATAACATTTCTTGACCGCAAAAACCTCCAAGGATAAATGACGTAAGCGACTACGAAATCGATAAAACCCTTTCAAGTTTTAACCATTTTTTCCAACCAATATCTCAAGGACTTTATAGAGTTGATAAGTGGAAATTCCTCAACTTAATTTGTGACAAAGGCTTCCAAATTTGTTAGAATTCTGTAAGCGCCCTAGAAGTTGGTCATTTTACATTTTAAGCATTTCCACACAAAAATGTGACATACATTATCATTAATTAAAAATGCATTGAATTGAAAGTTTATATTTTTATGGAACTTTCGTTGTGGTTGGGTTTGAAGTTTAACTTGGGTACATTTGAAAAAATCTTCGTGTGAAAAATGGTCTTGACCGAAATAGATCGCTAACAAAGAGAGCGTATCGAGTTGAGGTACCCTAAAAACCAGTCAATGTTTAACAGGGGATGTTCCATTCAGTTAGAAAACATAAACATTACCCTCTTTCGTTTAAACATAAATTTTCAGAAACACCTTGTATTTTGATCAGATTAGAATCAATCGGCCGGCACAAACTCGATCTAACTCAGTTCGCTTTATGTTCATTCGGGGAACTTATCATGTTCATCGGTCGAATGTTCCAAAAACTTTGGACAGTGTCTGTTTAGTCTGAATTTTGCTGGTTTAGGACGTGGGATGTGGCTTAAAATCGGCTTAAATAATTACCAAACATACGAAAACCACCTGAAGTTAAACAAGAGCTTTTGTATTGTTTATTCGGCAAAGAATAAACATACTATAATAACTTTTCCTAAAAGTGAAACAGCAATGCCAAAAATATAGGTACACTATCATCCGTTGGCACCCACTGCTGGGTATTAGGCTTCCCCTCCATTACGTCACTCTTTCCGGTCCTGTGCTTAACGTATCTACTGTGATCCGACTCTCTGATAATGTCATTCGACCAACGGGTGGTCTGCCTTTCGGTAGGAATAGGCGTGTTCCACAAACAAAAGTGTAGATAGATATAATATAAATAGGTGAAGTCAAAAATATTATAAAATATTTGTCTCAAGCCCACATTAACAGAATCGCCCCTTGGGAGTCGGTTTACCTTGAATCTCTAAGCTTGTAAGTGCCTCCCTTGGCATTGAGGATGACGAGCTGGCCGTCATTGTTCTCTTCGTCAGAAGAAACGTTGTTCACGTTGTTTGTGTCGCGCCCCTCCAGGGCGGAGGTAAGTCTGGAACACGCAGAATATAAAGTTATTCTTCATGTATCAAGTGCACGAAAGGAGCCTTTTTGAGGCGCACTTAAAATCCTTTCACGACACGACGCAACCAGCGTGGCTGTGTTTCGGTTTGAAGAGTTTGGTTGCAGGTGAGATTACAGGCACATGAGGCTTAACATCTGTATGCCTCAAGTTGATAGACGCAGGGTAGTGCAGCGTAAGTTACGTTCCTATCGTGCGGGACTTACGAGGTAAAGAAGCTTACCTATCGTGATGATGCTGCATGTTCTTCGGCCGGCACTTGGGGAAGAGTCGTGTGATGCGCTCGGTGACGTCAGAAGCGGGCGTGGAGTCGCCCGCGGCGTCCGGCCGCAGCGCGCACGCGCTCATGACGCCGCGCCGCCCGCCGTCACGCCGCCGCCGCCTCTACCGGCAATACATGCCACCAGATTAGAAAAAATAACATATAACTTTCATCCCCAGACACTATACATGCCGCCAGATTAGATTCAGAAATATAAACAGAAACAGCTTTATGACTTTCATTCAGACACGGTAGATCTATAAAATACATGCCAACAGATTAGAATCATAAATATAAACGGTAACAGCTTCACGAGTTTCATTCACAGACACACACACCACCAGATTAGATTCAGAAATATAAACAAAAATAGCTTTATGGGTTTTATTTTCAGACACGTTAGATCTATACATGCCACCAGATTAGTAATAAAAACGGTAACAGCTTCACGAGTTTCATTTCCAGACACGGTAGATCTAAGATGATACGAGTATGTACTCAGATTTCTTAGTACCAAGAGCCAACTTCTTGTGTTGGTCTTTGGTACTTTAGTACCTTCGTACTTTTTTGTCTTTAACGATCTCTAAGAGGAAGTCAGAGGTACATCACCGCTGCTAGAATATTAACTGATTTCGTCACGATGTTTTCCATCACCGATTGAAAGCAATGTTGCGCGTTTAAATTCCCATTCAGACATTCCAGAGAAAATCCATTGGTGCATGGCCGGAATCGAACCCACGTCCTAACGATCAGAAGGCGAGGTTATTGCTACTAGACCACCTCTTAGCTTTATGTGTACCTATAAAGAATTAAATAGAATCGGATTAGTAGACATCCCCAAGTCGATCAAAGTCAAAGTCAAATTCTGTTGAGTCACAAGGATAACTTTAAAACGTCTTAAAGCTAGGTGAATCTAATCTAGGTGCCAGTTCCACGCGACCAAGTCTAGAAGAACAGGCAACAAATTTACGGCTTGGTTCCTACCGTTCTTCTGTATGATCCTTGTTACAATATAATATAATATAATAATGAAGCTCGAATGTGGTGCGAATTAAGTGAGGCGTAGGCATAACAGAAACAGTGTCAAATTTATAATACTGCCTAAACTAAACCTTGGACAGAATTATGTATGGATATTTCTGTCAGCTAGTTCAAGAATCGGGCCGCGGGCTCAATGACGTGTTTCGCATGGCACCAAGTGTAACCGGTGCCAAACTACCGGATCGATGCCGCATCAGCTGAGGCCACGAAACGCGAGGCCCGCCACACAAGCGATTTGCGATCCTGCTTCAAGCTGATTGGGAATGAAATGAATGAATGGCAAATGCTTTATTGTACACCAAATCTTACAAAAGTACACTCAAATCAAAATAGTACAAGGCGCTGTCTTATCGCTGAAAGCGTCCAGACAACTTTTGGATAGAGAGGAGGACGTATTTTAGGTTTTAAATTCGTAACCAGTTACATATTTTGCTATAACAACGGAATTGCCACCACTGTGTTACACAATTAGGACCGTTTCAACAACGATATAAAAAACAAGTCTGACAGTTCGCCAAACATGATTAACAAACTGTCAGATACTTAATGAAAGTAATGTTTAGCAATTTCTGCTTTTTGCAAGCGGCCTTCATCTATGTATATGAGGATAAAGTTTGAAACTTTTAATCAAAGATATCATAAAAGATTGGCATGTGAGTTCAGTGAGTTTTAAAACGACCCACCGCACTATGTGGAACTGGCACCTAGAAGACGTTTAAGACGTTTCAAAGTGATCCTTGTGATTTTATTGAATAAATACCTTTTGACTCTGACTTTGATGTAATATTCATTTTAAAATCGCGAATGTAACAGCCCTACAGCAAAGCATTGGCACGCAAGGCTGGGAGGCGTCGCTCTGCCTTCTTCAGGGTGGATTTATGCTAAGGGTTTATTGCTACGTGTCTGCCTGGACGGTGCAATGTACAATAATACCTACATTCCAACACGTCCGACGAATGGCAACTTCTGTGCTTCAGGAATAAATTATTGTGAAGCCAGCCAGCCTACCTGGCACTTTTGTATACTTTCAAATGAAGTGGGAGTCAATTCTATTGCACGAGAAAAGTGCGGCGACAAAAAAAACGCCACATGTCTGTCCGTTATCCCATATATGGTAGTTGATATCTAACTGGGATAGAATGGGATTGAAACGAAGTGATTTGGTATTTACCTGCGTTTTTGAAGTGTTAAAATAAATGGTTGTGAAATATATTGCGAGGGTTAGAATTACAAGAATAATGAATTTCGAATTCATTATTAAGAGTGTTTTTTGTGTTTTATCCGTGTTCATTCGGCACGTTAAGGAAAGAAAGAAACAAAACAACAGAACTTTTTCCTAACTTTTAAGTAACATTTTACGTTTCAAAAGATTGCACGTAACAGTTTTCAAAGAGAAGCAACAAAACTGCGAACGACAAATTTTCAGGCGGTAAAGAACTCGAGAAATTTCGGTAGGTGCTACTCATGATCTGTAGAGTAAGGCCGTTTGTCCACCGCCGCCGTCACCGAACCGTCAACGAGAACGAGATTATTTCGGGCCGAGTTTAAGATGACGTGACGGCGATCGTTTGTCCACAGCGCCGATATATCGGTGGCTCAGTCCTACAGCTTTTTTGTGGGTGGTAGTCGCGTTTTAATTATTGCGTCGAGAATTACTCTAACGGGAGTGTTTTGGAACGCAACCTTAGTACATAGACATATTTGGGGTAACCACTTCATAACTCAAAATCTTACCAGAACATTAGTTGCATTCTGAATGCATCTAATCATGTATTCTTCTTCCTTTAATAGCACAAATTGAAATTGATTGAGACGATGGTAACTTACTTAAGTAGTGTTGAAAGTAGCTATAAAGTGTAGCTAATAAATTTAGCAACTATTTTTTTTTTCTTTAGCTAACTATTTCGTAAATGTGGCTAGATCTAGCTAAAAATTGGCTAAAGTGGCAACACTGATTGCCGGCACAGGTCACGCCGATCTACTCGAAACTCGGCGGCCGGGATGACGGTGCTCGAGTGACGGACTTGCGGTGGACACGCGGCTATTAGTAGTCTATGTATCAGTACTTCGGCGCCGTCATCTCGTTCTCGTTGACGGTCCGGTGACGGCGGCGGTGGACAAACGGCCTAAAGGTGTAATCAGAGGCACGTTTTTCGATTATGTCAAAGAAATTTAGGTCAAAGATTCTTACAGGCAATCCAGACAACAATGGACCAATGGAAATCAAGTTCGAAATTCAAAAAGTCATTATGAAACGAAATTCACAATTGGAACTTTTACCCTTCTCAACGCCATCCAAAGGGCCTACGTAATTCAATTCGTTCATTCGAAATGAAAATTTAAATTGCACGTGACAAGGTGTAATTTCGTTTAACTTGAGCTAATTGGTAAAAGGTAGGATGACACGCCTTTTCGGTAGATGTCGCCACTATAGTAGTGCAATTCCGTCAACAACACTCACCCAAGTGAGAGAATCCGCGGTGAATTTTCAATTTTGCACTGTGTTTTTTTTTTAAGTGGTAACCATCACCTATAACAAAGCATTGCCTCGTAAGTCACGCACGATAGGAACGTGCCCTACAATGCACCGCCCTGCGTCCATCAACTTGAGGCATACAGATATTAAGCCTCATGTGCCTGTAATTACACCGGCAACCACACTCTTCGAACCGAAACACAGCAACGCTGCTTGGCGGCAGAAAAAGGCTAGGTACTTCCCCGGACGCGCCCTTCACAAAGAGCTCTACTACTCTTGTATAAAGGTATATTCACCTATCACTAGCGCCACTAATATGTGTGTTTTTCCAACGTGAGTCAGGCTAAGCTCGTGATCGAAGTGAGCGAAAAGGATCCACTAGGTGAAAAACCCCGTGATTGCTGTTTACGGAATAGCACTACAACTCCCCATTTAAAAGTAAAGTGTAGTCTACAGCTATTCATGAATTGGCGAAGAATGTGCCCTCTCGACGAGTAATTAAAACTCCATTTGCGGAAAAGGCCTCTATTTCTGAGAGCACAATAAAATAATTTTCAGTGGACAATTACAGCAATCAGAGCAAGTTCAAGAGCGCTTTGTAAAATGAACAATTTAGTGCGTTTTCTCAGTTTTACTAGGAACATTTACATTCATTTTCATAAAATAATTATATTCAAATTTGAAATTCTGAAAAAGTCACTTTTTATGCACAGTAACTCTATATTTTATGGAACAAACAGATGGCCTACCTTATGTTAAGTGGTAACCATCACCTGTAACGAAGCATTGCCTCGCAAGTCACGCACGATAGGAACGTGCTCTACGATGCACTGCCGCACTACGAGGCATGTGCCTATAATTTCACCGGCGACCACACTCTTCAAACCGAAACACAGCAACGCTGCTTGGCGAATTAGGTATAGTGGTCTATTCCCTTCACAAAGAGCTCTACTACTCTTAAATGCCTCTTCAGTTGCCATAGATTAACAAACGTTCAGCCAATCGATAGTGTAGGATGAAAACGCCGTTATGGTCAACGTTATTTCCGTAGCGTTGATGCCGGTAACGTTATTTATGTGAACTGCGATCTCCCTATTGAGATAAATTTGATATAGGCATAGCATAGCATAGCTTTCATAAGGGATTTCAGAGATTGTCAATCTTAAAACTCATTCGAACCCACGACCTTAGGATCGGACGGCAGGGTCACTTCCACCAGACCTCCGGTGCTCCTTATCCTGTTTATTTGAGTTTGTCATAATTATATCAACAAAATATATATGTATATAAGCTGAACACGCAATCAGTAGCGAAGCAGTCGTTGTTTAAAAAAATATTGTTTCGTAACACGAAAGTTACGACTCATTACTAATTAAATTAGATGTTTTTATGTAGGAGTAAAAATATTACAAGATTCACCATTTTGACTGTAATGAAAAAAGTTACTTCAGCGCTAATTGAATAAGTTACGAAATTATTAAATAAGCAGCTAGGATAATCTCGTTTAGAGAAAAACATCTTCATTTAGAGCTTTCCTTCAAAGTTGTTCTTCAAATTTATGGAGATATTTATGTAGCTTTTCAAGGTACGAGTATAATTGCTCACTCTTCATTTGCGTGGAAATATTTTTATGAGAACTTTAACGGCCGCTGTGCATTTTAAGGGATGAATTTTAATTTTAAGGATTCTTGTCTTAGCATAACACACCCCTAAAATCAAGCAAATTTACCTTTAGATTATTTGAAGTCACTTCGACCAGCAGTTTAGGCTATGCGTCGTCTGTATGTCAGTTTAATTTAGTCAGTCGGATTCTTGCCTGTAGTGCCTGTAATTTCACCGGTAATCAGATTCTTCAAAACAGAAACACAGCAACTCAGCAGCAATAGGCATGGTGGTAGTACTTCCCTTGACGAGCACCTCACAAAGAGCTCTACTACTCTTGTACATAAAAATCACGCCTGTTTCCCGTAGGGGTACGCAGATACAATACATTTTTCCTCAAAACATAGTTTTATTAATATCTTATATAACTCTTGTTAATGAAGATATTTAATAAACCATCCAACGATTTCTAAAGTATCTATTGAAGTTCTCGGAATAAAGCTCACTGAGGTAAGTACTACTTAGGAATTATATTAGCAATTCACAAAAGTTATCTCCTCTTGTTTCCTGCGAAAGTCGTTCCTAAAAGCCGTCTTTGTTATTTATTAACAAAATATCGAGAGCGCTCAGCGGGCCGGCATTTAAGCCGAAAACCAAAGGTCAATGATTCTGAAAGGCAGACGTACTAACCTTTGATGGTGCTTCCCTAATTTACGTGAGTACGTATTATAGACCTTACAGCTCTGTTGGTAGGCCCTGCCTTCCGAGATGCAGGCCAAAGTCAAAGTCAAAATGTATTTATTCAATAAAATCACAAGGATCACTTTGAAACGTCTTAAAGCTAGGTGACTCTAGGTGCCAGTTCCACGCGACCAAAGCCTAGAAGAACAGGCAACAAACTTACGGCTTGGTTCCTACCGTTCTTTTGTATGATCCTTTTACAATGTAATAATATAATATATTATTGAAGTTTAGTGAGGCGTAGGCACAGAAAAAGGTAAACATAATCAAATTTATAAGACAGCACACGCTACGCCTCAAACTAATAATACCTAATGCATAAATACAATCTATTAAATCAGAGAAAAATAAAAAAAAAACACACAATAGTAGGTACAGTACAGACATTGCAGACATGTTAGCTGCCGATGGGCAGAGCGACCGGGACATCGGGCCACGCATTTTTATCAACAATATTGCTATCTAAAGTATAATAAGCTTTCCTTATTAGATTATTCTTAATGTACACTTTAAATTTTCTAATAGGAAGCCCAGTGGCACTTTCTGGAAGTTTATTATAGAAGCGAATACCGTTCCCCATAAACGAGCGATTTACCTTTTGAAGTCGAAATTTAGGTATACATAATTTGTTTTTATTTCTAGTGTTAACGTTATGTGCATCACTCTTTTTCTTAAAGCTATCTATGTGTTTATGAGTGTATAATAGATTTTCATAAATATACTGTGAAATGACTGTGAGAATATTAATTTCTTTAAATCGCTCCCGTCGTGTGTTCGAACCCCATCGAGAACACACATTTGTGTGATGAACGTATTCGTAGATAATAATATGATTGTTCTCTGGCTGGGTGTAATATTATAGTATGTATTTACAAAAAGTATATAAGTATCTTATCAGCCATCTCGTACCCATAGTAAAAGCTTTGCACAGATTGGGTCTGGATAGTGCTGTGTGGAAAGTCTATAAATATTTATTATTTTATTACCAAATTGACCAAATTAAACCACGGATCTTTCTTATGGACGCGCCGACCAACTGCGCTATAACTTAATCTCATTTGGCAAATAATTCACAAGGACTTTTTATAAGTACTGCATTTATGCCGCATACGCAGACAGTTCAAAGTTTTTTGTACCAGGTTAGGTTATGACTTGGGTTTAAAACATTTATAGTTCACCCAACTTACCAACGCTTACCACTAAACGGAATAAAAAAATTTATACCATTTTTATTGTTATCTCGAGAGAAAATTTGGTATGAACGAAGCATAAAAGAGCTGTAAAACTTTTGAATGTTAAAAAAATGAATTATTAATACGACGTATTCACGTTATTCACGTCTCTGTTCGCTGCCACAGCCGACTTGTATTTTTCAAGTAATATTGTATCTGCTTGTAGGTAATTCGCAACTTTATGGAGGGATTGGACCGACAAAATGGCCATAGGTTAATGCCCTGGGTTTAATTCTTTTCGCAAGGTTTGTAGGGGAAGTTAAAGAGAAGTAGCTATTTGGTTTTTATTGGTGCTTCAGCTGAAAGTATTGGTAGACAATATAATGTTGAAGGTAGGCAGTCGAAAATACTATATTTTAAGGGTGCTTGTATATACAGACAATATTTAAATTGTCAAATTAGACGATTGACTAAAATTAGTCTGTCAAAAAGTACTTTGTTGTAAAGGTAAGGGGTTTGTTATACCCGCAAACATTTTATAACCGAGAGCACTGGTGGTCTAGTGGTAGCAGCCCCGCCTTCCGATCCTAAGGTCGTGGGTTTGAAACCGGTCGTTCACCAATGAGTTTTTCTATTCAAAAATGTATGTGCACAATGTCAGTACTCTCAAACGGTGAAGGAAAACATCGTGACGAAACCGGCATATCGTAGAACCTAAAAAGTTCAATTCAATTCATAATTCATAATTCATTTATTGCGAAAATGGGTACAAGTTAAATCATGTCAATTTAAATTTATATAGATCAGCCATATTCAGCTTTACAGCATGCAACTTTTACAATTATATTATTAAGTAAATTAAAACAAAATAAATCAGTATTATACGGTAAAGAAATAAAATGTCAAAGAGTTAATACACTTTTAAAAATAATAATTAATACGAAATGAAATGTCAGATATCAAATTTGTCACATAAATAATCTTCAATACTATAGTAGGCTTTCTGTAGGAGAACACTTTTAACTTTATTTTTAAAACCTTTTTGGGAGTCTGACTCAACTATATGTCTAGGTAAATGATTATAAATCTTTGGCGCCATGCAAAATATGCTATTGTTAAGATAGGCAGTTTTATTTAAGGGACAGCAGAGTTTTGAATTCTGACGCCTACTTTTAAAATTAACAAATATATGTAGGTTGCTCCTTACAAACTGGACTACTTCCAATATATAGAGACAAGGCAAGGTCAAGATGCCTAGATTCATAAAGTGTGGTCTACAGCTATCAGTCTGCTTCAACTTGCAGATTGCCCTTACGCATTTCTTTTGTGCCTTAAATACCATTTCTTTATCAGTAGAGTTACCCCAAAACATGACACCATACCTTAGAAGAGATGCCACATATCCATGATATGCAGTAACTGTAGTCGAGATGCTTGCAGTCTTTGAGAGCATATAAAGCGCATAGGAAAATTTATTAATTCTAGAGCAGAGATTTTCTATGTGGGTTTTCCAATTAAGGCAAGAGTCAATGTTTAAGCCGAGGAATTTAGTTATGTCAGTTTCATCAATTTTATGTCCCGAGTAATTAATATCAATATTGCTAATTTTATTTATTCTATTTTTAAAAATCATTATATTTGTTTTAGTTAAATTTATTTTCAAATTGTTTAGCTCGAGCCAATTTATTATATTTGACAAGGTATTATTAATTTCAAGTTGAAGACATAATTTGTCTGCGCCTGTAAACAGTATTGTGCTATCGTCTGCAAACAAAGTCATGTGGTGTTTCGTTATACTGGGAAGATCGTTAATATATATAATAAACAATAACGGACCAAGTACGCTACCTTGAGGCACACCGAATTTAACTGTCCTGAACTCTGAAAGGTATTTTACCTCTTTTTTAAGTTGAGGACATATCCTTGTAATTTCTGTTGCTTGTTTTCTATCGCTAAGGTAAGATTCAATCAGTTTCAAAGCATTGCCGCGAATCCCATATGCATCTAATTTATTGAGCAATATGCAGTGATCCACATAATCAAATGCCTTTGTTAGGTCCATGTACAAGGCACAAGCAGGAACACCGTTATCTATACTACCCATTATAGTTTGAAGAAAATTATAAATTGCCATGCTAATGGTTTTATTCTTTCTGAACCCCAACTGTTCCTCTGAAAAGATGTTAAACGTTTCAAAAAACGAGTTAATATTATTATATATAATCTTTTCAAAAATTTTAGAAAGTACTGGAACAAGTGCTATTGGGCGATAGCAAGACATGTCAAATTTATCATTTTTTTTAAAAAGTGGCTTGATTATTGTTATTTTCAGTTTTTGAGGAAATACTCCATCAACTAGGCATAAGTTTATTACATGACTGATTGGTTCAGATATTATATTAGATACTAATTTCAAAACCTTAGTAGTTTAATAACATGTTTTATAACATGTGTCAAGTGCTCGCAAGGAGCCTCTAAAAAGGGGCACTTAAAGTCCTTTTACCGCACTGTTTCGAAAGAAACTAGTGACAAGAGAAGAGACTCGCAAACATAGATAAATAGAAGATTGGAATTACTTTAATGTACACTAACAAATTATGGATAAAACATAGAAAACATAGACATATATTGAACTAGATAGCGCAAGCTGTTCGCTCTGCGTGCCTCTATTTATACATCAAGTGAGTGCACTTCACCGAGTAGTACGCTGCTAAACTCACTCGTGCGAGGCAGTAGATACAATTATGTGACACTCTCGATATGTGTGGGAACATCGGATGTTTTGTATCAGTATAAAACCGACGCCCACGTAACATATCGCAAAAGAGCATCTGCGCTAGGTTTTCGATCTCCACGAAGAACAAACCTTTGTGAGATGAACACAGATGTTTGCTCTGCGGTTATTTTAGAACAGAATAGAATATTTTAGTTCTACATCAGCCATCTGACTGAATACCAACATTTGAGCTTTGTAAAAATGTCCAGAATATTTATTTATGTATTTTTGCTAGTTTTTGAATAAAATTTTCCAAAAAGTCACGGTTTAAATAACTTACGCCGGGACATAGTTAGACTGATTTATCACTAAATTGAGATTTTGTTCTCTGATACTCTATCACACTGTGCGATCTATCCATATCCATCGGTCAATCAAATTAAAAACGGTCTGTATTCAACCGAAACACAAGGATCACTTTTAAATCGATATTCGTTTGAATTTGAATCATTGATCGGAATCGGCCGATTCTTCATTCTAGTATGCTATCAGGGGCCTTATTGCTCACTTCGAGCGAGATTATCTCACGGTGGAGATGACGTCATATCTCGTTCGATAACTATTAAATCCCCATTCTCACCATCACACTCCCCAATTTTCTCATTCAAAGTTCATGCGAGACGCATCGTCAACGAGTTATTGGACGAGATATGACGTCATCTCCACCGTGAGATAATCTCGCTCGAAGTGAGCATAAGGCCCCAGAACTCTCTCTAAATTCGGCCCCACTCTGTAGCTTCATTATTATATTGTAACGAGGATCATACAAAAGAACTGTAGGAACCAAGCTGTAAGTTTCATGCATGTTCTTCTAGGCTTTGGTCGCGTGGAACTGGCACCTAGATTCGCCTAGCTTTAACACGTTTCGTAACCCTTGTGATTTTGACTTAGACTTTGAACCATGTATGTAATTACCAGCTTTAACTTACATAGCAAGAAGATGAGTGACCCCTCCCGTGCACTCGAGTGTAAGCAATTCGATCAAAGTAGAAATGCGAGGAGGCTTTTACCCCTAACCCCTAGCAGTACTTGCGTCATTCGATACACAATCTAATTCAAAGCTGACTCATCTCAGTACCTCAAGTCCGAGTTTTGTTTTTTTGTCATTTGGTGTTCTGTATTGCGAACCCGGGTGTTCTGAGCACGCCCGCTTATCACGTCGCGTTTTAGTCAAAATCAAAAGGATCTTATACTTGAAGAAGAGTCTTGCTGCTTGTCTTGTTCTTGGTCGTGTGGAACGGGCACCTAGTCCACCTTCTCCATCTAAAATCTTGTGCAATGCGTTACAGGCGTCTCGTAAATAGAGGCATGAACGATAAAATTATTATTTATACGCTGAATAAATCATAATGTATATTATTATATTAGTTTGAAGCTAGAGACCGCTATTAATATTGATTTTGATTTTATTCATATCGATTACTATCTAGCTTATTATCCTATAATGTAATGTAATATAGAATAATTTTTATTTTTTTATATTCGTACAAAGTCCGTTTCCACAGAAGCTTTCTAAATCTAACAGCACGATGACCGACGGTGATAAAGTTGGCCCTCAGTAACTTGGAGTGATTCTTCTGCTCCAGACTGCTAACAAAATACCTTCGCGAGACTCGTGCTTATGAAATGTCGGACCAGTACCCCAAGTATGAGTTGTGTTTACCATATTTGGTTTTTCGTTTTTCGTTCTTGTTCCGTGTTCATTGCGGGTTTTTTATGAAGTCGCGACAGAGATACCGATACGGAGCTTTATGTTGCAAGTATGATGAAAATTAGTAGTAGAACATAAAGTTCCGTATCGGTATATCTATCGCGTCTTCATACAAAAACCGCAATGAACACGGAACATAAACAAAAAACGAAAAACCAAATATGGTAAACACAACTCATACTTGGGGTACAGTACCCTAAGCCTGAGTTTTGTTTTCTGTATCGTCAGGCCGATTTTATATAGAGACTCGTGAGTTCTTAGCACGCCCGCTAGACGCGCTTGTCGAGTCTTCATACAAGAACGGCCTCACGGTGCAGAAATTAAAAACGAAATACAGAACAATACGGTACAGAAATTAAAACTCAGACTTGGGGTACAGTGCACGTGAAATGTCGGACCAGGGTGCCATAACCACAAAACAGACGGGAGAGAGCTCGTTTAAGTTTTACAGCATTCCAAACTACTACTTTGCTCCCACTTGCAGTGTGTTGCAGGCAATACAGCTCAGGAAACAAGTTGGAGCGGAATGGCGCTGGAAAGGGCACTACTTTCCTTTTAGTAGTCAAGTAATGTCACGTTATTTTAGACAATTCGTACGCTGTGGCAAAGGCGAATGAAACTATGAGTAAAATGAATCAAAAACACTATTGTATGTACACTGGACGGGAAAAATTAAGAAACAGTTGTAATATTGAGGAGGGCCTTATCGCTCAGTAACAATCTCTAGCCGGCTTCTACTATTAGAAGACTATAAAGACATAAATTCATAAGTCAACGAAACAGCTAACTGTTCAGTGGTCAATTGACAAAGCTCACACGAATAGTGTGTTAGCGAGCACGAGTTCATATCACGTGGGGCCTTATGCTCTCTTCGAGCGAGATTATCTGACGGTGGATATGACGTCATATCTCGTCCAATAACTCGTTGACGTTGCGTCTCGTATGTACTTTGAATGAGAAAATTAGGGAGTGAGATCGTGAGCATGGGGATAAATAGTTATCGAACGAGATATGACGTCATCTCCACCGTGAGATAATCTCGCTCGAAGTGAGCTTATGGCCTATGGTTATCAATTATCTCCCAATTGCTTCCTTCATCGATTGTAGAAGCAATTCTGTCTGAACCTTCCGCATTTATTGAGATTAAGCACCCATTGTGGCTTCTCAATTAGATACCTTTCACTCGAAGCCCATTATGATCCCGTGTGGGCAGGAACCTTGACATTTTGGGGATAATTATGTGACTTAGTTATTGGGCCGATGTTTTTATTCCCGGCACAGGCCATCTTACAAATAAGGAAGAAATCTGCTTGGCAGCAGAAATAAGCACAGTGGTTAAACTCCCCCGGACGAACTCTTTCACGTGTCTTTATATTCCCTTAACTAATCCAAAAACTGATAGCTGGAAGTCAGAAGATAGAGAAGGCTATGTCTGGACATAGCTTCAAGTCCTAAAAGACATAAATCTGTCGTTGGACGCATTACGACACAGACTACCGTCGAACAACGTCACGTTCGCAAATTTAAACATTTAAAAAATATTAATAAAAACATAGTGGTGGTCTTTCCACACAGCACTATCTAGCCACAAACTAAGCCAAAGCTTGTAATATGGGAACCTGATAGCTGATATAATACATGTATACTTTTTTTTGTAAATACATATCTACTTATAATGTATAATCACCCACACAGAGAACAAACATCTATGTTCATCACACAAAATGTATGTCAAACCTCGATATGTATGGTCACATCTCGATGGGGGAAAAAAACATCTGAATGAAGTAATGAAAAATCTCAAACAACCAAATTTCGGAGCATTACAAAGTTTCACCAAAAATATTATTTGGATCTAAACAAGTTTTCCTACCAAAAAGTTAGATACTACGAAAACTAAAACAAAGCTTTGAAATGTTCGAGTGAGAAGTTGTTTCACGGTTATCGGCCTCTTAAGTTGTACAAAAAATATCGTACCACAAACTGCGTAGCTCAGAACCCTTTTAAAACTTCTATTTAAATGTAAACCAGACCACAGAATAAACTTCAGTACATACAAAGTTTGGACAGGGAAATCCTTGTCAAGGAAAACCTAATCAAAATTACTCTCAAGAAAGGAGTGTAAATGAATAAAGATTTTAGATTCAATTTGTGTAGGAAATGGATCAAAAGATAAATTAGCAGAGATACGGAGTTACAAGGATATAAAGATACAAGCCGAATTAAATAAATAAATAAATATTGGTGGACTTTCCACACAACACTATCTAGCCCCAAACTAAGCCAAAGTTTGTAATATGGGAACCAAATAGCTGATATAATACAGTACAGTATCGATATCTCGATAAATATTCAGGCTTTTTTGATAAAACCAACGACTAAAATCTAAAAATGCAATTAGGAGTACGTGTTTCAATTTAATGTCGTACATGACTTTACACCTTGTATATACTTTTTTTTGTAAATACATATTTATAATTTATAATAACACCCAGACAGAGAACAAACATCTATATTTATCACACAAATGTTTGTTCTCGGTGGGGATCGAACCCACGGCCTACGGTGCAGAAGGCAGAGCTATTACCAACAGAGCTGTGAAGGCTGTCGAATTAAAGAAAGAAAGAAAGTAATAAAGAAAGAAAGAAAGAAAGAAAGAAAGAAAGACAGAAAGAAAGAAAGAAAGATAGAAAGAAAGAAAGAAAGAAAGAAAGAAAGAAAGAAAGAAAGAAAGAAAGAAAGAAATAAATAAATAACGAAAATACATTTATTTGACATACCTACAAAACGGACAATGGACAGGTACAGGCAAAACCAATAGATAGGTAAATACCTACCAAATCAAAAATATATTACAAGAAAAAATTTCCAAATAAAACAAAGCTGGTAGGTAGCTACGGAAATTGGTCCTAGCCAGTCCCGTGCCATGCAGAGTGGTATGCCAAAAATGTCCAGACTTTTTGTTGCCTAACAATGTAGATAATCTACCTTCAGTGCTGGTTTTCAGTCAGAACCTTAACTAGGGTGACGTCACCACAGATAGATAAAATAATAATGGGTATTGGAGATGTCTCCTTGAATATATTATCTCTAAATTGTTTGTTTCGAAAACTTGGTAAACGTACTTGTTATAAGAGTTATAACAGTTTGTAAAATCAATGTTTCTCGTGACAAGTACGGTATCCAACTTCCTCCCTTCTAATATTTTAAAAGCAAAAGTTTTGATGTTTGGATATTTAGATATTTGTGACTTACGGAAGGACCGATTTGAATGAAACTTGTTATAATTATAGATCATTGGCTAAAATTGCATACATTTCAAAAACACATTTGGGAGAGAACAGTTTGAATGAACGTACCTCTGACTACCCCTTAGACCACCTCAACATTGGAAATAATAGATCTGGGTGGATGTCCCGTGCCTGGGGAAAGTCTAGAGGGTAATTTTTTAGTTAATCTTTAATTTTTGAAAATTGGTTTAAAAACTTACGCCTGTGTCCAACATTGATATACTAACCTTTTCTCAACATGTCGTCAGCGTTGTACCTGTAACAATATAATTTATAATTAGAACATAGAATCTAGAATCACGAATATAATCAAATTTATATTAAAATAAGCGATGTCTTAAAACTGCAACAATTAGAGAGCGCAATGCCCAGCAGTGGACTGCAAAATATTAAAAAGAGTATCTTTATTTGAATCCTTTTTAACGAACGCATTATGTTCTAAAGTTATATTTATAATATCCTAAAAGCTATATTGTCCAAGTGGGATTCAAACCCACGCACTTATTTGATTCCACTATAAAAAAATCTATTCGTAGCACATCTACGGACTATGACGGTCGTAGACGTCTACGCCGTAGGCGAAACGGTGTTGTGTTTTTAGTTTATTATTTTAATTTTTTTATACCACTAGCTGATGGAACAAGCAGATGGTCCACCTGATGTTAAGTGGTAACCATCACCCATAACAAAGCATTGCCTCGTAAGTCACGCACGATAGGAACGTGCCCTACGATACACTGCCCTGCGTCCATCAACTTGAGGCATACAGATGTAAAGCCTCATGCGCCTGTAATTACACCGGCAACCACACTCTTCAAACCGAAACACAGCAACGCTGCTTGGCGGCATAAAACGGCGTGGTGGTAGTAGTTCCCCGGACGAGCTCTTTACAAAGAGCTCTACTACTCTTTGTGATTGTGTGAAAAGTTCCCCAATATTTAATTATTCTAAACAATTTATCATTGGCACAACATATAGATTCAACAAAGCCACAGGTGGAAGCTGCCAAAAAATACCTCAAAACTAACTTGAGACATCCTTTTTTAACGTTCTTCATATTCATGGCCCTCAAATGTCGGTTCACTTGCTAAGTGCAATTCTACCACAAAGCGAGAGCAGCGCTTTAAGTAAAGATGCAAATTCGTGGAAGTGGATCTTAAAAGCGATGGAAAGCGCTTTAGGCATGGTCGTAGAGAACTAGAAGGCACAGTCGGTAGATTGCTTTTTGATGACCCCTGTTTTCTAACTCTGTCGACTGTCGTGGGTTTGAATCCGGCATTGTCCTAGGGGCCATCCATAAATTACGTCACACGAATTGCATGATTTTTTGACGTCCTTGTCTTGCTGGTCACCCTATCTAGACCCCCCCCCCTACCTAGTGTTTTGTCACATATTTTGCAATTTTACATTTAGAAATTAATGAAATTAAAACAGCAGTGATTACTTTTATTTCCATTTAAATTCTATTTCAATATAATTTAGTGTTCTAATACTTAATAAACATTTTGAAAAAATGTTGTCACAAAATTTCTCCTCCCCACCTCTTGTCACACAATGTCACACTTCGTCGACCCCCTCCTACCCCTTAACGTGTGACGAAATTTATGGATGGCCCCTTACTTCCTATCCTATCAAACTTCTTATCCTATCTCTACCCTATAACAAGTTATCCTCATAGAGCACGTTCATGCAAAAGTTAAAGGCAGAAGTAACAGCTCAACATCAGAAGGGTAATTTGTTTGTTCCATAATTTAATGTCCTAAATAAAAAATGCGACTTTTTTAAAAATTAATCTCTCCTTATCTTGGTAAATTAGATTTTTGATCTTTTGATATAACATTACACAGTAAAGTGAAAGTACTGACCTAAACGAACGACCGGCCTTTCCCGAATATTTTCAGTAGGTACAGCAATTAAAGTAGAACATGTTGTAGGTACAGTCGGCTGCACTAAGATGTTATATATTTCATAACCTTTAAATTAATAAAAAAAAACCTTTTAATTTACACAGCAAAAACTCAAAAATAGTGAAATCAGGTGATGAATCACCTTATTTTTTTTTTATATTTGCCCTGTTAATATTAACTGCAATACTGACACTTTAGAAATATACGATTTATTTACATAGAATAGAATAAAATATGATAGAAAAAGTTTACCTTGCGTCAAAAAACTTTATAGTAATGTTACGACAAAAAATCTTGAAGCCGACTGTACGCACAGCTTGTTTACCTGAAATTCAAGAACGGTCAAAGGACCTTCAAGAAACCGTGCCTAATGGGAGCCACTCGATTAGCGAACCCAAAACGGGTATTAAAGTTTACATACGTATGTAACCTCTGCATCACAGGCCACCGATTTCTACTCAATTTCCGACAAAAAAATATTGTATTTTATAACTTTTATGGTTCATTAACTTTGGGTTAAAGAAAGAAAGAAAATACATTAATTTGACAAACACAAAATATCGGACGGATCAAATGGTACCATCGATGTAATGAAACGACGGCAAACAATAATTGCCACAGTGCCATTGATGGTACTATCTAATGGTACCACGGTGAACGAACGTACAGATAAGCAGAGTTAGGTAATAAAAAAAAGTAGCTACTTAGGTACCTGCCCAGGCTTAATTTTATTTAATAATACCTGCTCTGTTCTAAGAAAGCAGGACTTATGCATAAATAAATAATAAAATAAATAAATATTGGTGGACATTCCACACAACACTATCTAGTCCCAAACTAAGCCAAAGCTTGTGATATGGGAACCAGATAGCTGATATACTACTTATATACTTTTTTTTTTGTAAATACATACTTATAATATTATATAACACCCAGACAGAGAACAAACATCTATGTTCATCACACAAATGTTTGTTCTCGGTGGGGATCGAACCCACGGCCTACGGCACAGAAGGCAGAGCTACTACCAACTGAGCTGTGAAGGCTGCATTGTAGATGAATAGAACAACAAATTCGGGGAGTCGGGGAGAACTGTCCTTATTTTAGGTACGCTATAGTGTCTGGGACAGCTATCGTTTCAATAGTTCTACCATTGAACTACAAAGATAAAAAAGTATTAACAGTTCCATGGACCAACAGTTCTATAGAACTAATGGAAGTTACCAGATATGATTCGTACCATAGAACAAATGGGCTAGTTTTCGTTTCAATAGTCCTACCATTGAACTACAGGCATAAAAAGGTTTAACAGTTCTATGACGTAACAGTCCTATAGAACAAATGGGAGTTACTGAGATAGACTAGAGGCTTGCACCTATGCGATCCTCACAGCTTAGTCGGCCTAATCCACAGGAGAGACATGGTCAATACTTGCGGAGCTCACTAAGCTACGGGTTCTCTCACGATATGTTGTCCTTCCCTGTTTGAGAGCACTAGAATTGCGTACATATTTTTATATACAACTAGCAAGGAACAAGCAGATGGCCCCCCTGATGTTAAGTAGTAACCATCACCTATATCAAAGCATTGCCTCGTAAGTCACGCACGATAATAACGTGCCACACGATGCACTGCCCTGCGTCCATCAACTTGAGATGTTAAGCTTTATGTGCCTGTAATTACACCGGCAACCACACTCTTCTAGTACTTCCCCGGACGAGCCACACAGAAAGAGCTTTACTACTCTTAAAAATACATTACAGTACATTTTCGAAAAGAAAACACGCTCTATCTTATAAACAAATCAAAAATGTAACAGCTTTGCGACTTTGATCCCTAGACACTCAGATCTCTGTACAAAGTACTAACTTGGTACAGAGATCATTTTCACAATTCTTTGAGAACATCTGGCACATACCCAAATAATCATCAAAAAGAGGTTATTTACTTACGCGTAAACTCAATTAAATGTTCTAGGATAAAGCGACTAAGAAAAAGTTCCACTGGACGTCGATTAAGAATAAACTCCTTATATAACCGTTAATCAAATTTAAACAATGCCTAAAATTAGTTTATCACTGTTATTACCAATTGGTAAAAGATGGTAATCCTTTATGTTTTGAAAATACTTGATGAAGCCAAAAGCGGGGAGATTTGAGGCTTGCTAGGATATAATCAGCAATGCAGCATTTAAAAAAAAAACGAAGTCCCAGGAGCTTCACTATAGTTATACATCAAACGTAAAGGTTCACCAATTACGTAGTAGCACGTAGTCGTAAATTCAACAACTTCTTAAGTAACTTACTTTTCAGTGACGTTGCTTGTTTCAGTATTGCAGTTAATAGAGAAAATTTATTAGTTTTCGCACGCTTTTAATTGCTTTACTATTGCTAGTTTTACTACACAAAACTTAATTCAACAAGAACAACTTTACTTCTCTTCAGCTATGCTGCTTAAGTATGTTTTACGCAAGATAATTTGGAGTCGATATAGAATGCTTTCTGTTTTTTGTTTTAAATAAATTACTGATGTAGCAAGCTAATGACCTACCTGTATACAGACATAGCCTACTTTTCATAGAATAAAGACTAGTATTTTTTTCAAAAATAACAGCTTCACGAATTTCATTCCCAACTACATTAGACTAGGACTAGGTACTAAGAGACTGGAGTGTACTAACAAGATTTGGTGAGGATATTTGGTGTAATATGTCAGAGCTTTTTTTTTATACAACTAGCTGATGGAACAAGCACATGGCCCACCTGAAGTTAAGTGGTAGATGGTTACCACCTATAACCTATATCAAAGCTTTGCCTCGTAAGTCACGCACGATAGGAACGTGCCCTACGATGCACTGCTCTGCGTCCATCAATTTCAGGTATACAGATGTTAAGCCTCATGTGCCTGTAATTACACCGGCAACCACTCTTCAAACCGAAACACAGAAACGCTCCTTGGCGGCAGAAAAAAGTGTGATGGTAGTAGGTACTTCCCCGGATGAGCCCTTCACAAAGAGCTCTACTACTCATTATCATTATCATATTTCTGGGCTTTGTGTGCAATGCCCATAAATATGAATAGAATTGAATAGAACAGAATATATTTTTATGTATTTAACCGTAAAAGTTGGTCCACGAGTATTGATATAGTGCCGACCATATTCGACCAGGAAGGTCAACCGATGCTGTACTCTCGACAACAAATTAACCGATCAGAAAGTTAGGCAGTGCCGTTGACTAAACCTACAATTTAATAAAGCTTTTAGTCTGAGTTGGTTTAATTTTGCGGGGCCTCGCGTGCGGTCGCTTTTATTACCCCACTCGCGCCGGGTACAGTATTGGGTTATAACGGCGTCTAGCTGGCAACATTTCATATTGCCGCTGTTCTGCTGATTAGCTTTGTTGTCTGCAGACTGTCTGTGGTTGGAAATGTTCGAATCCATTCCATAACCTCATTTATAGAGAAGTCCCTTATGCATATAACTTTAATCGATCTTATCTTCGATTATTTATTTCTCTAAAAATAAACATTACTTATAGTCCAAGTGGTAATTTGTGAAGTATCTATAACTAGTGACTATTAAACCTTTTTCCCATTGTGAAACTAGAAAGGAAATGTAGGATGCTGTCTGTCTCGCGTTTAACAACGTATTTTATTTTTTGAAAACGATTATCGAAGAGATAAGATCAGGAGTAGTAGAGCTCTTTGTGAAGGGCTCGTCCGGGGAAGTACTACCACCACGCCTTTTTCTGCCGCCAAGCAGCGTTGCTGTGTTTCAGTTTGAAGAGTGTGGTTGCCGGTGTAATTACAGCCACATGAGGCTTAACATCTGTATGCCTCAAGTTGATAGACGCAGGGCGGTGCATTGTAGGGCACGTTCATATCGTGCGTGACTCACGAGGCAATGCTTTGTTATAAGTGATGGTTACCACTTAACATCAGGTGGTTCAATCAGCAAAAAAAAAAGGCCAGAAACAGAAATCATCCAAAAACTCTAATTGCAAACGAATGTCTAGATACTCGTACCATTGGTGCAATTATAAAAAAAGCTTCTTCTTTACTTGACTAGCTTCTCGTCAGACAAATTTCTGAACTACAAAATATGCTGATTATTACCACGGTAACTTTAGTCCTTACTCTCGTAATGAGCAGTACATGGTCCAACACGCGCTTGTCCAATTTTTCATTTCGGGAAAGGTCCACATAACACTTTGGGGAGTGCGACTGAACGAGAGACAGGCAGGCAATCGATAGGACATCGGTGTCCTGGGAGCAAGGTCACGTGACCTCAGTCAGTGTCGGGCCAACCACATCCGACATATTGATTATGTAAGTACATCTGTTATTCGGAAAATGGATGAGTATAGAGTAATTACGTATGGTAGGTACGCAGAAAATGGATCGAAAGGATAAGTTGTATTTGTTTTTAGATAAATTAGAGTAGAAGTATGGATCAGCTAAAATTTAGGTAGCCATACAGAATCTCGATGAAATTCACAGGGTTAATAACTGATAGAACAAGGAAGTTTTCGAAATACTTTTGGATCAATTGAGTTGTGACTTTTTTTTTAAGTTATTGATGTTTTTTTTCTATTTATGTAACATTATTTATTTCATAGCACAGTCCTATGACTAGACTAGACTAGATATTTTAGGCCACCTCAATACAAAGGTATTGAAAAGATCTAACTATTAGCTAAATAACAAAAAAACATGAAGTATTTATCTTAATTATTCACCTCAATATGATCAGAAATGTCTTGAAACTCTATAAATAATAAATCACAAAATAAACATACTACCAAAAAATCTAGAATATACAAGGTGTTCCATAAGTTGTGTATATAAACTTCAGGGGGCTAAAGTACCCATCAGAACAACTTTTTCTAAGGAACCAACACTGTGAACGCGAAAAAAAAAACAGCTGTTTCATGCAAAAGTTCAATACCTACCAGGCTAAAATGTATGAAACAGCTGTTTTTTTTTTCGCGTTCACAGTGTTGGTTCCTTAGAAAAAGTTGTTCATATTGATGGGTACTTTAGCCCCCTGAAGTTTATATACACAACTTATGGAACACCTTGTATATGGGCGTGATTTGGGTAGCCAAAGAGCAGTGGCCTAGCTATCGTAGGGCTAGGTGGTGCAGAGCACCAGGGCCCTGGAGCTCAGGGGGGCCCTTTAACTAAGCGTTTAAAAGAGAGGGTCAGCCAGCTCCCGAAGCTAAAAAACCTTGAGCCTCCTCACCTTTTTTTTATACAACTAGCTGATGGAACAAGCAGATGGCCCACCTAATGTTAAGCCATCACCTATGACAAAGCATTGCCTCGTAAGTCACGCACGATAGGAACGTGCCCTACGATGCACTGCCCTGCGTCCATCAACTTGAGGCATACAGATAGGTAGGCATACATGAGGTAGCTAGACGTACCTTAAAGTAACTACGAGCATTATTTGGTGAACAGTTGAATAAGTACGAGAAGCATTAGTAATTCATCGTCTTATATTACCATCAAATGATAACGATGAAACAGTCCCTAACAAGCTATTCCCTAAACACCATTTCTGTCTCCACAGAGAAGAAACTAGAATTACTATGAATAATTGAATAGAACCGACCCCAAGTTTTATTAGTAGATGAAAATATACCAAAATTTCATCATACTCATAGTATTCCATTTTATCTGTGGGGATCGAACCTACAGCGTAGAAAGCAGGGCTACTACCACCTAAGCTGTGTGGTCATTAATTATATAAAAATACAGAAAAAAGACTGCGTGAAGCAAGTCGTTAGCTTCAAAGGGCCGTGTGTATGTAATAACGTGTTATAATGTGTCATCAAAGCTTTGGAGAGGGTATGGAACACATGCTTTTGATATAGCTCAGGGGTGCCGTTCGGGAACGCGCGACCGCGATGGAAAACCAGCGTTATTACGAACTTGAGACTAGTCGCGAGTCGTAATAACTAACATGCGTAAAAACAAACTCACTGAAAAAGTTGGTTTTGATAGCAACGATTGCATATATTTTTTATTATTATTTCGTCTCTTGACCTTTATGGATGCATAGTTTTGTCTGAAAGGTGTCGTCTACAGTCCCTTCCGAGACACCGTGACATAGAACATAGGCTCTCTATTTGAGGGAGCTCTTCTGGGCTTGGTCGCATGGAATTGGCACCTAGATTCACCTGGCTTTAAGACGTTCCAAAGTCGTTTTTAAGATTCAATTTAATAACCTTTTGACACAGACTTAAAGTAAAGTACCTATTCAAGAAAAGTACTATACAAACTTTCTGAAGGAAAGGCGCTTCTCATTTGATGATGATGATGAGAACTCATTCAGACATACACTTTCTTAGAAATGTCACAGCCAATTGAGCCAATCAGAGCTTCAGGAATCAAAGACTGCGAATTCGTTCAAAGTATACCCGGCCCGGAATATTATCATTAGACATGAATAGACCTAATCACGATATCAGAGCAACAAAAACCGGCCAAGTGCGAGGGCAAATAGGTTCTAAACCTATCCATACTAATTGATAAATGCGATAGTGAGTCTGTTTATTAAAATAGTTAATATGTAGCAGCAAAAATAGTTTTGACTAGTTTTGAATAGTTTTTCTTTAGTTTCAACTTGGGCGATTTGGCATTTTATGTATGTATGTATGTTTGTCTGGCCATAACTTTCGAACCGTTGATCCGATTTGCATGAAAATTGATAAGTCGATAGCTTGTGCTTGAGAAATTTACTGGTAAGTATATGAGTAAAATCGGATGAAGGGTTATTAATATATGGGGTTTTTTAAGGGGGCAAAAATAAAAAAGTTACATAAAAAAAACAAGGTACATGTCATATGAAAGGGCTTTGTTTGGACATTCCAAAACAATATTTAATTTTTTTCTGGAACGCTCGGTTTTTGAGATACAATAAAAAAGTTAAATTAAGATAACCCAGAGCTTCGTTCTCTAAGGGTTTCGTTGGCATCAAGGGTTTTCTACTGGTCGGCCAGTTACTTTGCTTTTTCTTATTTTTTTTTCTTGAAATATATTAAGGAGGTACTCAGTTCTCATAAAATGGTGACAACGACCAGGTCTGATGATGGAGCCAAGGTCTGTTCAACGGAACTCTTCAATAAATATGCCAATAGAGTTGAAACTTGGTTACCGTACCAAGTTAGTAGGCGGTAGTCAGAAAAAAGTCCAAGCATAATGTTTGGACTTGCCTCTGACTACCACCTACTCAAAGTTTAGGTGCGTTCGTCGGGTCGCATCACGAGATCTCAGTTCGGGGCGAACTACTAGTTAGTAAGTAAGAACTGTCTAATATAGGTTGTAAGTTAGTAGATAAGATTGTATATATTAGTGTTTAACATATTAGAAATAAAGGATTTTTTTTAATGTCTGTTTGTTACGGCCAAATTGAAAACAAAACAACTCCTCGATCATTTGAAAAACAGCAGTAAGTAGCAGTAAAATTAGTTGGTTTTCCGACAGCAGGCTATTTGTTTGATGTCTGGTCTTTTGTCGAGAATAGATAACATAATAGCAATAGATTACTAAAATTAAAACTTGTTAACAGCTCGACTGACAGCGATAACGATAGCGGTGATATTTGTATAATCAACAATCAAGGAATAATTTTACAACTACTGCTATCACTCCTGCTTGTTATAGAAATGATAGCACCGCGGAGCGTGTCGTCGCCTTGCTGTGTTCAATTCAAAATGTTAAGAGGCTGTCACCCATTGCATTAGTACGAAAACTAGTAGGTATAACGAACTTATTGAGCAAAGTCAAAAGGTATTTCCAAGGATCACTTTGTAACGTCTTAAAGCTAGGTGACTCTAGGTGCCAGTTCCACGCGACCAAAGCCTAGAAGAACAGGCAACAAACTTACGGCTTGGTTCCTACCGTTCTTTTGTACGATTCTTGTTACAATGTAATATAATGAGCGAGATTAGCGTCTCCTCAACAGGAGTTAGATTAGAAAAATCTTTATTGCACAAAAAGAGGTACAAAGGCGTAAGTTAAGTAACTTAATGCTAGTTAGAATTTACTCCCAGTTAAACTTTATGTAATGTGGAGTGGGTAGTGCTTTTATGAAACAATAATGGAAGGAAGCGTCTAGCTATTACATAAATACAACAGTACCTAACCTGAATAACTACTTAATAATATAGGAATAATAAATAAATATGTGAAATAATCTAATCTATCTTTATATGACGCAGCATTTTTCCCTTAGTTTTTATTTTACAGCGCGAGGGTGGATAGCAGAGTCTGTACTACACAACACTAACCTTTCCATAATAAAATAATGCAACGTTATCTGGGCACAAGGGATGGCGTCCGTGTCATATGGCAGGCGCCCACAGAATATTTATACTACAACGTATTGTAGTTTCACTTTAGAAATAAAGACAAAAACAGCATCAAAGTTGTGGACTTGAATCCTAGCACGGCGGATATCTCCTATGGAAAAATCCATTGATTCAAACCTACCTCAAGATCAGAAGACGAGAAAAATACATAAATTTCAGTTATTCAATATTTTTTATCTGAGTTTGTCGAGAAACTGCGACATCGGTCCGCATACTGTTGTATAAGGCTCAAGGCGGATCTTTAGATAGTTACCAACTTTGTCAAATTAAATGAAGTGTTTGAACTTAACAAGCCAGAAATCATCTACTTTTGTCTCAGCTGGTACACCCATTAGCAATGAACACCACAAATGCAAATTTAAATCCAAAACTAGCTGCATAAGGCTCATTTTACATTACAACCTAGCTTGGAGTGGCATGCCTGTAGCAATGTTCGGTCAACCGAGGGATATCTGCGGCTACCACCGGCTGCAGATCGCTCACCGCAGCCTATTATAACAACATTGCAGCCACACACATAAAATAACTTACAAAGACCTAGTATCCGCCCGCGGCTCCACTCACGTGGAACCTACCCCGATAAACAGTAGCCTAGTATATGTTATTCAAATATTATATGCCTAGGTATATGTTGTGTGATTCTTTACCGGCGTCCGTTTTTCCGAATGCATATAATTTGGATGTTATCAATGTTAGGTATTTTCTAGATAAGCGTAGACCGCATCGTCACTTAACATCAGGTGAGATTGCGGTCAAACGTTTTACCTTTATATTGTAAAAAAAAATAGATTGCCGGTTAAACTACAGACACATACTTAACATCTGTATGCCTCAAGTTGATGGACGCAACGCAGTGCATCGTTCGACACGTTCGCAACGCAGTGCATCGTACAAATTTCATGTATTTCAAGCAGCCGTTGCGGATATGAGTGGGAACAAACATGCACTGACGAATGTTTGTGAATGTGTAGGTAACAGTTACAATCATTCGCGTTTATAACATTAGTATGTACTAGTATTTAAGAGTAGTAGAGCTCTTTGTGAAGGGCTCGTCAGGGGAAGTACTACCACCACGCCTTTTTCTGCCGCCAAGCAGCAACGTTGTGTTTCGGTTTGAAGAGTGTGGTTGCCGGTGTAATTACAGGCACATGAGGCTAAACATCTGTATGCCTCAAGTTGATGGACGCAGGGCAGTGCATCGTAAGGCACTTATCGTGCGTGACTTACGAGGCAATGCTTTGTAATAGGTGATGGTTACCACTTAACATCAGGTGGGCCATCTGCTTGTTCCATCAGCTCGTAGTATAAAAAAAAACATTTTGAAGATATAAAATCCTGAATGTAGTAACGAAAGAGCGCAAAGAACAAAATTTGGTACAATATTACATACCTTACATTACAAAGTTTCAGCAAAAAACCTATGGGAGAAGTGGGAGAAGTAGATTGACGGTTGTCTGCGTACTAAGTCCTTAGGTACAAACAAACCGGCGGCGCGTCGTCGCAATCAGAATCCGCTTAATCAAACGTTGACTGTGCTTAATCACTAATACCATAAGCAAGCATGGTTAGGCCCAGACAAGAGCCTCTTAGAAACGATTACCGTCATATATCGGGGACGTTACTTTTCAATTTGACGCTACAAAGGATATCAGTATTGAGTAGAATATAACCTTAACACTAGAAGCTACACCGCAGGTGCTCTACGAGAAATTATTATTACTATTCTTCTTCATTGCTCATTTATGGCTGCTGCATGAGTAAATATCATATTCAAACAATTCAACTTAGGCTTTTTCCGCAAACATCAACTGGATCTTGTCTAGATGTCTAGATCAACTGAATGTTAGCATCTTTACAGTCTAGACCCCTTTGTCTAGACAGCCAGTGCTACAAAGTCACATAATGTTGAACGTTCCGGTAGTAGAACTAATGAAAAACGTACGACAAGATCGATACAGCCACCTGAACAAAAGCAATTACTTTTATAAAAATAGCTAGTAATGGACTAGTAAATTATTTAGACTTCTATCGGTAAATTTTTGATATAAATACTGCTTAAAGTCGATAAGAGCGCGATGAGCTTGCCACCAGACATGTACCTATAGAATATCAACTACTGAAAAATGACATGTTCGGAGTTCGGACGTGTCTCTTACCACCCTCTCTGAGATAACTCAGTTCGAGACTCAGTCAGAGATAAATCCGTTTTTTTTAAAACGACATAAAGGTTAACTGGTAGCTCTCTAGCATTAAGTTCACCTATGTACGATACATTTTGCTCTGTGCAATAAATCATTTTCTATCTAGGTATTTCTATTTTATATTTAACTACTGCAAAATTTGGGCATGTTTGAATATAATATACGCGCTTATTCATCTTGTCGTTTATGGTTTAGGAATGTCTAAGTAGAGACCTAGACATTCCTAAACCTTAAATGAGCACCAAGATATCAGAGATGTCTGAGCCTGGAAATAACAATGAGCGAGGACTGAAAATCTTAAATCCTGGAAATATATGTAAATAAATAAATAAAATATTGATGGACTTTCCACAAACCTTCCAAGAATCAAAAAAATCTCTGCTCGTTATAAAAAAAAAGAAAGCGTAACCTTGCTACAACAGATTTCTCCAAGAGAATATAAAACACACGGTACAAACATATTTCTTTTGAATAATTGAAATCGTTATTTTCTTTATGCCTTCATGCGCATGAAACATTCTGTTTTGCCCTTAAATTGTTATGAGCGAAACGTTTACGTGTCGTTTTCCATGAATACTGAATGTACTGAAATATTCATGTAACGTAACTAATCGATGTCAGATCGAATACATCCTGACCAACGGACGGTATCCACAAAACGGTAAATTAATGTTCGTAGCTATTGAGGTCATTTTAGATAGTAGTAACATTTTAGAGTGTTTTTCGTACTCAAGTCGATGGACGCAGGGCAAGGACAGTGCATCGTAGGGCACGGTTTTTTCGTGCATGATTTGCGAGGCAGGGCTTTATTATATGTGATAATGGTTACTACTTCACATCAGGCGGGCCATCTGCGTCTCTATCAGCAACGCTTTGTGTTGCAGTAAGTAATGTTGATTAAAGCACCACCGTAATTACTCAACAGAACTTAAAAAACTAATTGAAATGAAAAAGCAGTAGGTAAATTTAGAGTTATACAGCACTCTGATAATGTGACTGTTCGATGTTAATACGGGCTATTGTCTGCCCATTTCTATGATAGGCCGCAGTATGAACAATGAGCTAAAAATTTGCGGGTCACAGAGCCAACATACTGCTATCCAAGGTGATAAGCAACAGCTCTGATTCCGTTGAATCACTACCGAGTGCTCTCTCTACTCTCAAATGGTGAAGGAAAACATCGTGAGGAAACCGGCATGTCGTAGAACCTGAATACTTCTAAAACTTGTGTCAAGTGCATGAAAGGAGCCTCATTGAGACCTAAGGCGACGACAAGAGCTAAATTCATTTTGATTGATACATGTTTTCCTACTCAAAAGTTTGCTTTACTAGTTTTCGTACATAAGCAAACTTTAATGTAGGAAAACTTGTATCGATCAAAATGAATTTTTTACTAAACTGTGTGCATGCTACTAAAATGTGATTGCACACAAAATGGTTGATTGCGATTTTTCGCAACTGAGTTTAGTGATTTAATGTCGAAACGTGCGAGCGAGAGTCACATTAGCTCTTGTCTTCGCCTTAAAGTCCTTTCAAAACACTGTTTCGAGAGAAACTAGTGACACACAAGCTTAAACTGTACGATGATTACTGATGAAGAAACTAGGATTATCATCCCACTTGCCGTTGATTAAAAAAGTATATCAGCTTAAAAATCACCGTTTTAATCATAAAAGTTCAGTACATGCGCGTAGAGAAGTTAATTACGGCCTCATAATGGTGCGGGCTGTCGGCGCCTATATATGTGTTTGCGAACAAACAGAGCTCGGCGAGGCTCCATTATGATATTACCTGTACTTTACTGCTCAATTCTGGATCCTGATTATCACACATGGTCAGCGATAAGTCACTCAATTTGCTCTAAAAGGTACTAGAACACACCGTAATACATACCTCGTAATCGTCCATAAATCTAAGGTCCAGTGATGGACGTGTACTGCCCTCAGAAGCCAAAAAGCAGTATCTATAGAGTAAATTTTCTGTTTTTAAGTTCTTAGGATAGCTTGTGAAATTACGCATCTTATGAACTAAGCAAAATAACCACCCCAATATGGAGGAGGCCTATAATAGGACTGCCCTGGGGGTGGGTTTGCCGTAGCCACTACGCTTGACAGGCGGCATGGGAGTCGCAGAGTCGGAACTAAGTTCTCAGGACCACGCTACTGCCCATTTCTTCGTGTGTTCCTTTAGGTCTCTTACGACATCCATTGGAATAAAAGCTTCTTAATTTTATTTAATTTATTTTGGATCAAAACAGCTAATTACAGAACTCAAAACAGTACAAAAAATCTTAAGTAATAAGCCTACAAATATCAAAGCAAGGATTAAGTACGTTTTCTAACCTTGCCGAGGTTACCTAAATATTTAATGAGGTACTCTTTCGTTCGATGTCGTAAAATGTCAATGATTATAGAATAAATGTGTGTCTTGTAGTCTTGTCTATGTATGTGTATATTTATTGACTATCAGGCCGTTTACTGCAATGATACGGTCAGTACTAGCACAGAATGCATAATGTACCAGTAGGTACATTGCTCGCTTTTTGTCCTTGAGATAGGAGTCATTTTTCTTTGGCTTTATGTAGCTTGGTCTGTATCAGTGTGTACCATTCTCGTTTAATAAGCGACAACAAGATGTCCACTAACGTTTACTAAAAAGTTTTCGTACTTATGCAAACTTTTAGTAGAAGACTTTTTTTGCTGAAGTTTTTTTAATACAACTAGTTGATGGATCAAGCAGATGGTCCATCTGATGTTAAGTGGTAACCATCACCTATAACAAAGCATTGCCTCGTAAGTCACGCACGATATGAACATGACCTATGATGCAGTGCCCTGCGTCGATCAACTTGAGACATACAGATGTTAATCCTCATGTGCCTGTAATTACACCGGCGACCACACTCTTGAAACCGAAACACAGCGTTGCTTGGCGGCAGAAAAAGGCGTGGTGGTAGTACTTCCCCGGACGAGCCCTTCACAAAGAGCTCTACTACTCTAAGAATTATCTTGGTTGATTGTGATCTTTCTTAAATAAGTTTATTTTATATTTTTCAAAATGTTGAATTGTACCTACCTCATTAGAAGTTGTCATCGCCTTTACAATAGAGTGTGAGTGAGAGGTTATGATCAGCGCCATTTTATAGCTGTTTCATTATAAGCGCGGTTTATTTAGACACACCACTTTTGGATGTCTACTTAGTCTGGAATCTAGACTATTATAATCAATTAACTACACTCTAGAAAGTGTTCATGATCTCGCATCTCCCAAACGAAAGCTTCAATTTCAATGCTGTTCCTTTTCCAAACAATCAATATTCTTGATACAAAAATTGAATATTATAAGGTAGTTGGCTAGACTGTTTATAAACTGTGGAGTAAATTATTCTTATCGAACGTGCCCGCAGACAAAGCGATCGTAAACGTTGGCTAATTACGCAATAATTATGTGATTAGCATTCACGTCACGCCAGGTTTCAATTAGGTGGCTCGGGGTCTCAAGGTCGCGCGAATCTGACGTACGAATTTGTAAGTCAGGCATAGGCAGAACAAACAAAAGCCAGTACCAGGCTCTGAAAAGCCAGTGGATTAAAAGCACTTTTAATCACTATTTTGGAATTTGAGTTTAGAACATAACAATACTTTCGACCTCCATATCAATGCTATATAACCTCCTTGCGCAAAAAAATATTCGATACAAATTCCTTGTGCAAAGAATACTAAACTCCTTGTGCAAATAACTCCTCGAGGTTTGATTGGTCGAAATAAAATAAAAATTGTTTTGTGTTCTATTTTAATAAATTAAAACTTCCTTTTTTCTTCATTAAATGTCTATTCTCGCTTAAATCTTTATTTTTCTCGTAGTCATGTTATAGACGGAATCCGTTTTATTCAAGAGTTGCATACTATAATCACTCGCTTCGCTAAGGATTCTACTCATGAATCACTTGCTACGCTCGTGATTCAGTCGTTAGAATCCTACATGTCGTGATTCATCTATGGCCCTCGCTTTAAATACGGCCTTTATTCACTAATTGCATAATATACTATTAAAATTATTGGCGAAATAACAATCTGGATTTATTCAAGGCAAGAGTAAAAAGGTGTCATCTAGACGGTCGACTTTAATAATAACCAAAGCTAAAAAAATATATTATTAAATATATTATTTAGAAAATGTATAGATAATTTTTCATTCTTTCACGAGTAAAATAAACATTATAATGAGAGAACAATAAATAGCTTCATGACTTTCATCCAAGCACTAAATATATTTGCAGTAATTTGCAAAATTGACCGTTGTCCCTCAAATATTTATCACGCAATAAAAACACGCGGATCTCGGTATGCCTAACAAACAGGTAGTATTTTATTATATAATTAACATATCGGTATTTGTCCGCAGGCCGTATTACACAGTAAAACATACATTACAGCATTATTTATTTTATTACAATTTACATATTGATGAGAGAGTGGAAGAGCGTAAGTGGAAGGAGAAGAGTTCTTTTACGTGGAAGATTTTATCGATCTTGACCAAATACTATTGAGCCTAGACCAGACAAGGAGATCGCTCGCCGAAAGAAAACAAACCAGAAGACTTGTATTGGACACCTCATTCATCATTCATCGAATGGATTTAAATGTATTCTCCCATTCCAAGCCCCTACTAATTCAGCTTTAAAAAACAAAAACAAACAGCTGAACGTCAAAACGGATTCCAAAACGTAAGCTACAAAGCCATCAGTGCTAAAAACGTTACCTTACCTCTTTGTTGAGGACTGACTGCGCTATGAAAACTCCGACAAGTCCACAAGGCACACACGCTGATTGGCAGTCGCAAAACGAATAAAAAACACTGTTCGTTACCTGCAGAAAAGCTGCACACACGGACGCTGCAAATAGTAAACAGAAGCCAGGGCGAGGAACACGAGAATGGCGAGAAACTCATCGTTACTTTTTTCAGAATTAAGTATTTTTTTTATAACTGGAATTCTGAGCGCACTATGGTCTTATCTTGATCAAAACCTTTAGATATACATATTCAGTTAGTTTGAGTATATGACCTGACGCGATCGCGTCAGCGTGTTAAAGTATGTTCCTACCTACCTAGACTTACCGAAGAGTCTAGTTCTAGTCTAGTCTCTCTCTAGTTTAGTCTATTTTTTTATTCTAAAGTCATTAATCCAAACTCGGAGATGATCACGCGTCGTTTAAGTTTTTCCATAAACTTTGACTCGCTGTTACTCTTTTTCCTTTGTATGTTAGAAAAATCTCCCACGTTATTTTGTTTTTTTTTCCAAAGTATTTCGAACCTGATTTTGGGGCTGCAGTGCCATATTTTTTTGATTTTCAATATAAACTTCAATACTCAATTTACCCTCTTCAAAGGTAAATGTTCCCCAATATATATAATATAAAATCTCACTGAAATCACTGTAAACATTCTCTGAGATCTCTTGGTGCTCTAGATAAATCATAGACATTGTAAAGTGGGGGTTGCCAGAGGCACGACCAAACAATGGCACACTACAATGTTCTTAATATAGCTTTTTTTTATCACATTGTTAACAGAAAATTCAGAACGCTCTACCGTGTAATAACAGACACCAATGTGCAATAACAGAAAAGAAAACATATTTTTTATAACCTTACCTAATTCTTTTTTTGAAGTTTGCGAGTGGAGGGAAAATCGCTTCACTGCGTTTAATTTAAACAGCGCAGATTTTTTTTACACGCTGTGTTGAGCTCCATTGGGTCCAATCAAGTTGGAAAGAAAAATAGGCAATTGTATAAGGACTTTGCATAAAAAAACAACTTTGAAAATGTTAAGCTTTTACAGACTTTCGCCCACCTTAGAACGGAATTAGTTGTTTTTATGTCAATCTGCACCAAAAACGTGTGATAAAAAATCTTATCTTCTTGTCTTATCACTAGTTTCTTTCGAAACAATGTGGTGAAAGGACAGTCTACCTACAAACCTTTATCTTGAAACGGACAAACGCTTAATCACTTAATCTTCTCTGAAACCCCTTTAAATAAAGCAATAATGGGAAATTCGCCCCTTAGGGGCTCTGTCTCTTCCTCAAACACACGTGTGTTTGAGGAGGGGGTGTTTTAGATGTGTTCATTCGTTAGTTTTGCGAGTGTAATCCTATTTTGTAACCCAATTTACGTACATTTATAAATATTAATAAAATAAATAGCCTTACGACTGTAACCGTCGCGGTTGATATTCCCTCAGATTTCATAGTACCAAGTACTTTGTCTGGAGTTCTGTGTCTGGGTGTTATATTGTATTATAATGTATATATAAAAAAAGTGTATCAGAATTATATCAGGTATCTTATTCCTATAATTCAAGGCTTGCTTAGTCTTCAAATATTTATTTATTTATTTACTAGCAACCTTATGATGGTAAAATATATTCAAATGACCTTGACGGTATTCGTTCAAGAAACTACAGCGTAATATCTAGAATAGAATATTTTTATTTGACAAACACAGCAAATAGAAACAACGACTCAAAGAGTAGATTAAAAAAAAAACACTTATCATACGAACAAAACAAAATAAAGAAATGACAATTATAAAATTAAATTATTGCGGCTGTGGGTCAAAAAGGTCACCTATGCGATCTCAGCATTTCAGCATAATGTCGCTCCACATCACATAGTGATGTGATAGATACTGGTTTTCAGATGGGGCCAGAGTGCGAAAATCTCGATCGATTAGCAAAACACATCTCGACGACAGAACATCTACATTAAACGTACCAGATAAATATTTATACGTAAAATTTTGTCCTATTTACTTGAAGATGTTTGTTCGCGAGGTGCGAGACACGCACTTTTGCACACTTTGAACATCACTTTATTAATAAAATACGAGTGTTTACTTAGTGTTTTCTCGTGAAGAAATCACTGAAGGCGTTTTGTTTGATATACATATTATGCAGAACAAAGAACTGAATATGCTTTGATTTAAATAAATAATGTGCTAAGGTGTTCTCAATCGGTGATAAAAAACAGTGTAAGAAAACCCGGGGCTTAGTGATCTCTGCACGTATTAATAATAATATTTCTGGCAATTTCAGGCAACACAGTAGTTGAAGTAAAAATACTTATACAAGGTATTCCAATACTTGTGTTTAGAAACTTCAGGGGCCAAAGAACCCATCAACATGAATAACTTTTTCTAAGGAACCAACACTGTAAACGCGAAAAAAAAAAGAGCTGCTTCATACAAAAGTTCAATACCTACCTGGCTAAAATGTATGTAACAGCTGTTTTTTTCGCGTTTACAGTGAAAAAGTGAAAAAGTTACCTTAGAAAAAGGTATTCATATTGATGGGTACTTTTGTACCTGAAGTATTTATAATACATCCTTACTTAATATAATTATAAATTCGAAAGTTACGATGTTTGTGGCTCTATCACGCACCAATCGAGATTAAACTTAGAAAAATATATAGTTCGTGGTAGCGGTTTTAACTGGGTAGGTACCTAAACCTTTTCAACTTGCCTGTTCTTCTAGGCTTGGTCGCGGAACTTACACGTAGAGTCACTTAGCTTTAAGACGTTTCAAAGTTATCCTTGTGATTCAACTGAATAAATACCTTTTGACTTTGACTTAACTTGTTAACTAGACTAAGATAGAAGTAATTTACTGCTGCAATTAAATATTCTTCAATTTTCATTTCCACTTAACCACACACCTACCCAGAGGAGCTCTGCACAGGCGAAACAATTTACAGGCAAAACTTCTAACCTAAGGTATTTCATAGCAACAACTTTTAGCAAGAACTTTGCATTTTAAAAATTCAAAGATGACACATTACTTTAAAAGTCTGCTAAAAGATAAGTTTATTTTCTGAAATAAAAATAAGGCCGTAAGAAATACGCAATGAGGTTCTATAGTAAGAAAGCTGCCAGTTTGACTTCGAATCCATATCCTAAGACTAGTTTCCGCCTACAGCTTTCCTCACGTCATCATCATTATCATAGCAACTAGTCAATTTTTTTTTATACAACTAGCTGATGGAACAAGCATGGCCCACCATGTTAAGTGGTCACCTATAACAAAGCATTACCTCGTAAGTCACGCACGATAGGAACGTGCCCTACGATGCAGTGCCCTGCGTCCATCAACTTGAGGCAGATGTTAAGCCTCATGTGCCAGTAATTACACCGGCAACCACACGCTTCAAACCGAAACACAGTAACGCTGCTTGGCGGCAGAAAAGGGCGTGGTGGTAGTACTTCCCCGGACGAGCCCTTCACAAAGAACTCTACTACTCTTTAGTAAAGAAAACTTGTTTGATATATTTGAGATATTTTTGTAGAACCTTTGTAATAGTATTAACTTAACTTTGTTGTTTGCGGTTTTTGATAACTACTTTCAGAAACCAAACATGATGAAATGTGGGAGTGGGAAGTGGTTTGATCTCTGACGTATATTTGTACATGATCTCGTACACAGATTGACCTAATTTAATACAGGAAAGGCAAAGAAAACCCCAGTTATATGAACAAAATCGCTTGCAGTCTACCCTCTGTCCAGTGCGAAATGAAACAGTTTACCAGTACAACGCCCTAACTCAGTGCTCTCGCCACAGAACATGTAATACTAGGTACTTGTAAAGTGGCCTTCAGTCTCACTCCAATAAGATCCACCTTTTTGACAGTTTCTGGCGACGAACTGTTTTATCTCATGGTTGACCCTATACAATCCAACATATCTTTCTGTAACCCTTGTTTCGTTGAATAAATGAAATTGTATTGAACATTTTGTCTTGAATAAATTAATGAACCGCTGTTAGAATACTAACTGGTTTCCTCACGATGTTTTACCGACTGAGAGCAGTGGAATTATTCTTGTAGAATAATTCGTTAGTGCACGACCGGATTCGAACTTATGACCTTACGATCAGAAAGCGGTCATTCTCACTAGTCCACCGCTGCTCAAATATTCTTCAAATATGCCGACATGACAACCTTGACAAGACAACCTTTTCAGGCGAGATAATACTACTAATCGCAATATTGAGCCTTAAATCCGCGTGAAATAAAACTTATTTTAGCATCGCAAGCCGCCTCAAAGTGACATGTTCTAACTTTGCCAGCAGCCAACGAGCTTTAAAACTTCACCACTAAGAAGACGACCCTTTAAGCAATTTAGGACTTTAATCCCTAAGAAATATGGCTTAAAGTGCACTTTGTAATAGAGGAAGAAAGGTAGCCGCGGTACTTCTGCGGCATAGCGGTATAAAACAAAGTTCCTTCGTACTTTTAATTACCATTTAAAATGGACCCCCTACCACAACTTACCGAGATCTTCATTCTTGGGTCAGTGAACCTAATCATTCAGTTTCAATGAAAAAAGTTTTTTCTAAAAGACCATTATTGGAAGGGTACTCAAACTGGTCGAACGAGCAGTCTTCGCCGATGCATACAATACTGAAGATTAAACCTATTGTTATCAAAACTACATTTCCTCACAAAAGGTTTCTGCTTTCCGCTGGGCTATTACCTAAGAACAAGCAATAGCAGCAGCAGTATAAAAAGTCGCTGCTTAATAATTAATAACAATATTCACTTAATTTCAGAAAACTTAGAAATGAAATCCTATTCTGCTCCATATACTAATTTAACACGGGTTGCTCCGAACTCGTTATCAAAAACAAATATCTTCTTTCTTCTCTCAATTTATGGCTCCTGTCCGTCATTCGACAGACAATCTTGCCAGTGTCAAGTGATTTGTATTGAATACTTTTTAGTCAAGTCAGTCCATAGTCAAGTCGGCCGTCATTTTGTTATAAAGAAAATGGTGGCGGCTTTCTTCAAAACATTCGAAACATTTTCGGTCAAATCAGGATATCACATAATACACTTTCATTCCAAATGCTTACACCTTGTGCTAAGACCTCAAGTAATGTTGGTTAAAATGCCACCGAAATTACACAACACAACTCAAAATAACACTAGAAAAACAATTAAAATGAAAAAGCTATGTTGCTTCCTAAAATGACAGAAAACGAATCCTTCTTTCTTCTCTCAATTTATGGCTCCTGTCCGTCATTCGACAGACAATCTTGCCAGTGTCAAGTGATTTGTATTGAATACTTTTTAGTCAAGTCAGTCCATAGTCAAGTCGGCCGTCATTTTGTTATAAAGAAAATGGTGGCAGTTTTCTTCAAAACATTGGAAACATTTTCGGTCAAATCAGGATATCACATATTACACTTTCATTTCAAATGTTTACACTTTGTGCTAAGACCTCAAGTAATGTTGGTTAAAATACCACCTAAATTACACAACACAACTCAAAATAACACTAGAAAAACAAATAAAATGAAAAAGCTATGTTGCTTCCAAAAATGTCAGAAAATGAATCCAAAAACAAATATCGTTTATCGCTATTGCTGACTGTCATGTTAGTCGTGCTGTCAAAAATCCTTTATTTTCAGTACATCGATATTCCGATTGAGAAACGTCAATCGACTAGACCGAATCACTGAGGAGAATCGATTAATCAACAAGCAACACTCATTAAACAGTTCATCGTTTTTCCCGAATGACTATAATTTGGATGTATTTAAGAGAAGTGTGAGTAGGTGTCTTCTAGATTGACCGTCGACCGCATCGTGACTTAACATCAAGCGAGATTACTGTCAAAAGTTATATCTATAAGTTGTTAATTAAATTCTGCGACTGCTATCCTGCGACTGCTATCGCTATTGCTTGTTCTTAAATAATGTCCCAACGACCTGTAACGACCAGGTCAACTGCTAGTATTCTGTGGCAGTCTGCAGTTCAGATGCTCTTAATTGCAATGTTGGACGACGGAATTTACTTTAAGCTATCCTAAGAGCTTTTCGTGCGAATAAATAAATGCGGTAGTGATTTTAAAGGTGCTCCAGCGAGAAATGCTGTTCAATTTGCTTTCTAGATTTTCTTGATTTTATTAGAACGAAACCACTAACGAAATTGCAGGCACATGAGGCTTAACATCAGCATGCCTGGATTTGATGGACGCAGGGCAGTTCATCGTAGGGCACGTAACTATCGTGCGTGACATACCTACGGGGCAATGCTTCGTCATAGGTGAAGGTTACCACTTATCAGGTGGACCATCTGCTTGTGTAGGTGATTAGAAAGATGTAAAAAAAATGCTTATTAATATTACTTTACTTTTAAATTACTTATAAAACACTATTCGATGTGCAACCGTTTTAATTAACTGTAACTTTTTAATATACTAATGTATATTAAAAAAACTGATATACTTAGTACTGTAATCTGTACTCAGTACTAAGAGATCGGAGGGTATCTGCCGTTCCAGGTGATCAAAGTCATAAATCTGTTTATTGTTCATTTTTTATTCCATATAATGAATAAACATGCATAAAAGGAGTGTGAACTAGTTAACTATATTCCCCATCCAAACAAGCGCACTTTAAAATTATTATAATCAAGTAGGGCAGGGCACATCAGCATAAAGCTGCCTATATTAGTTGAAGAGGCAAACGACGGAAGGTGGATGAGATATTTAGCGCGGGGCGCCGGCACTCCGGTCCTTGACACAGAAGGCACTTGACCTGATGCTGCTGCACTGTATTATAATGTATATCTATATTGTGTAGGTTCATTTTTGAATAGCAATTGGTACAATAGAAAAAGGTTCTCGAACTTGATGCTGCTGCACTGTATTATAATGTATATCTATAAAATGTAGGTTCAAACCATCTTTAAAATTGCTCTTTTGTGATTTTTTTATTTTTTTTAACAACTAGCTGTTGGAACAAGCTGATGGCCCACCTGATGTTAAGTGTTAACCATCACCTATGACAAAGCATTACTTCGTAAGTCATGCAGGATAGGAACGTGCCCTACGCTGCACTGCCCTGCGTCCATCAACTTGAGGCATACAGATGTTAAGCCTTCTGTGCCTGTAATTACACCGGCAGCCTCACTCCTCAAACCGAAACACAGCAATGCTGCTTGGCGGCAGAAAATGGCGAGGTGGTAGTACTTCCCCGGACGAGCCCTTCACAAAGAGCTCTACTACTCTTAATCATTAGATGACTGTTTCGTGTGCATTTTGTACATTTCGTTAACACTTGAATTGATTGTAATTTTCTTTGTAAATAATAGTAAAGTTACGGAACTAACTGAACAGCACTAGTTCAGAACTCAAAATCAAGTGCATAAATCAATGCAAGAGCAGCTTTCAGGCTTACGAGCTCAGCCATTGCTTAATCTGCGAATATATCACCTCCGGCCAGTTGGATTTCCGTAGCAGCTCAAATATTCTTATTAATAATTCGCTCAGTGCTCCAGTCACACTGGGACCTCATTACTTATGTGGGAGGGCATTTACCAGGTACCACCTAGGTTCATACTATATTACGCCCACGGCTGGGCATAATGTAGCCACGAGCTATGTCTATTTCAAGTTTCATGCCAAATATGTGTAGCCTTTCGGCGAATAAGCCAAAAATACTGAAAGTTGGAATTCTTTTTTCTCGAATAATCGAGTTACTTCTAACGTTTTTAAGCCAATTGTTGGACCTATACAGCACGAGGAGCAACGCGCTGTAGCAACTGAGACCTTATTTATTTTTTTGGAAATCAACAGCGATAAAAATAAATTTATACAAAGTTTTAGATTCAATAGTAGGTATTTCAATGGTAATAGTATAATTATAGGTTTCCACTTCAGATTCAAAGGATACATCAATCTTGAAATTGTACATTATTATGGACGTTAAAAAAATGCAAACAAGGCAGAGTCCAATAAAAAACATTTAGCTAATGACCTTACCCCATTCCCTTAAGGGAGAGTATTAGATATCATTGCAACAAAGGCTACAAATATATATAAATATATTAAAACAAATACAAATGTACAGAGAGAAATAATAACACAGAATAATAACGGTTGTAACTTTGTGATTTATACAAGTCCAGTAGCTTTTGCTACATCAATAAAGCTGCTCATTATAATGTATTTGCTCTCTGAACGCGAAGGCATAAAACATTGGTACTTGGTAGCTTAATTTTAAGGGTGAATTTGCTGTCGTAATTCGTATAAATAGCGCAAATGTCCGACTAACGACTGTTCAGATGACCGTGTAGATTGTCCTGAGGGCGATCATGGAAATTAGACGATTAGAATTGAGTAGCATTGGTTATTCTATCAATCTGTTTTGTACTGAAAGCAATTCGGCCACTGTCGATCTCTAAACATCCACTTTCATTAAGTATATTCAGTTCATCATTTGCGCCAATTCTTCTTCTTCTTTCGTGTTCATCGGGTCTTTTACAAATAAGTACACAGGGTCAAATTTGTTATGTCAGAAAGTTACAACCGCTAAAGCGGCTTTACCCCAATTGAATCAATACAATACAAAATCATTTATTTATGCTTCAGATAAACAAAATAAAAATACAAGAATGGACATGAAAAGTGATACAAAGTTGGCCGCCACTCAGCACGAACTATAACGCACTACTATACTATAACACAGCTATATTGGTCTTCTGAATCCAGTGAGCTCTTATTGGCCTGACGATATCATCCAACCATCAGGCTGGTGAGCTTTTTGATCAATGCCTCGCCTGCCATTATGTAATAAAAAATATATTGGTTTCTTCATTGTCCTCCTTACTTTATTCAATCTATCTTTACAATTAACTAGACTCTGTATCCGTAATGGTATTTCTTATGTAAATAAATAACTTGTAATTTGTAGCTAAATGGGAGTAACTAATTATCCCAAATTGCTAGCATCCTTTCATACAGTATTTATAAACCTAAATGAGGCAGCAGATTATGTCAGTAATGTTTTTCATAGCTGCAGACTAGCAGTATTAATATTTCAGCCCAAAAGGGTAGTAAACCAATTAAATTTATCACAGTGAAATGTGAAACTAATTTAACGTCACATTCAGTACGTCCCGCGCACTGACAATTAAAATGCTTTATTAACTCGTTGACAACGATTCTGGACACTGGAATAGCTCTCCGAGGTGACCATCCGGTAAAAAAGTCTAAATTAACAATGTTATGAGCGTTGCGGAACATTTGATGAGTTATAACATTTATGAATGCAATAAAAAAGAGTAGTCCTAAAATGTAACCTTGAGACACCCCAAAATCTATTGAGTGGTGTAAAAATATCCGTTATTTCTAATTGTCAATTTTTTTATAATTAGTATAATGTTCTCTTATTCAGAGTCTCAATTTTAATCGGTTAATATTCGGGCAAATCAACGGCTATAAAAATATATGATACTAGCGGCCTGTCCCAGCTTCGCATGGGTGGTCATAAATTTTTTGAACATTTTAGGATAAACTTAGACCGTGGGTTCGAGCCTCGCGTCTACTAATTTCATACATTTGCACGTCCTTCTCCTCGAGTGAGTGAAATCGCACCCCGAGCGTGACCCGTGGACCCGTTAACATTTTTAATTTCGTCATATCTTTGGAATGGAATGTCCGATTTGAAAAATTTAAGAAGTAATCTATAGGTATTGAAACCGTCTTAATTATGAAATGATTTATTTGGATAAGGATTAATACCAAGGTACAAATAAACACGCTTTTCTAGCGGCGGCATTTCAATTAATTTTTTGTAATAAAAGAACACTTATTGTGACATAACTATAATAGCTAGACATATGCTGTCGCGACATTTTTTGTAGATGATGACGTGTTCTACAAAATCGTAGTACATTGTTTTGTTCTATCATCAATAGTTTTCGCAGCGCACGCGATGTAAGGTTTTTGTTTTCCACCTTGGGTTACATTATTGGAGTTTTAGTAAGGATCCCTGATTTTTTTGAAAATATAATATAGCCTATGTTACTCAGGGATAATGTAGCATTCTAATGGTGAAAGAATTTTTGAAATCGGACCAGTAGTTTTTGAGCCTATTCGTTACATACAAAAATACAAAAATACTAAAATACAAATGTTACCTCTTTATAATATTAGTGTAGATTTAAAACACACAATTCACACAATAGAATACAATTATCTACTAATAACCTATTCAGTAGCAAAAAGATTTGAAATACAATGTAATGTTCAACAGAAGCTACATCAACATACCATTCGTCATTCCATTTGATAAGCTTTACAACGTCATTGAAACATATCTCATTCCACTCGATAATATTTAACAGCGTCAGAGGACTCGTAATATCCAGTCGAACATTGATTATGAGCTATGATAAGTTTAATTACAAATGGAATTCTCTCATTTCGTGTATTGGATTATTTACGACCAGTAAACATTGTTGAAGCTTTCGGCTGTCAACATCGTTTTATGGGAAGCTGGAACATGTTGTTGAGGATTATGATTATTGTTGATATTCAACACGAAAATAAGAATGTCAATTAATGTTTAAGTAAAAACTTCATTTATTAGAATCATAGAAAAAATGGTTTAATTAATTTCAAACTTTTTTTTTGGAAAAACTTACATGTAATGTATAATATTACCCCAGATAAGAATGTTTGTTCTCGGTGGGGACAGAACGCACGGACTATAGCGCAAGGCAGAGCCTACCAACTGAGCTATGAGAGTTGTCGAGATGGTACTTAAGTCGCCTCTTACGACATCTACGGTTGGTGACGTAAGGTCCTATTCCATGCCAGGCTCATCCAACTTCATACCTCGATAAACATGGTAAATAATGTTACCCTAGATCGTTTAAACAGCATTATATATCAAAGGATATCATGAAATTCCACAAACGCGTAAACTCCACAAATATCCGCCGCTCGCAAGGACAAGTTTGCCAAAGTTATCTCTTACTTTTACGATATAGGTTTCTTCCTAAACGTAGGAAGCTATAATACCGCAACAATATCTCCGGTACAGACTAAGGGACATATCAAATTATATAACTTATTTATTAATTTATTTATTTATTATTCTTTTATCTTGCACGAACAAAACCAGGCACAAGGGCGCAAAATTTCAATTCATTCACCAAACCAATACAAAAACATTCATACAAAAAACGCGACACATGTGCATAAACTTATTCAATATTCCAATTCTAAGCGACGACAGTTAGAATGCATTTAAAAAAGGTAAAATAATTGTACCTATTCAACTAGACAAAAATAATATAGATTCAATTATGGTTCGTGTCACCAGTGCATATAACTAGTGTTAAGACACCGAAAACATATAAAGGCTCTGGCTGTCATTACAAAGTATGGCTCTCATTTCCTCGAGACCTTTTCTCATGATGGTACACATGGATACGCATCAGGCTACACTGCTCGGCGTAAAACAATTGCATTATCTCAACACTGAGGTAGAACGTGTCCTAAGTGGCATTTCACTACGTCCATCCCTCCGGCACCCATTCTCTTCAGAAAACAGCAATGCGATCATTATGGCTAAGCGGCAGAAATAAATATGGTATCTCCCTTACTTGCAATTCTAACGTGTGGATATTCAGACTAGCAACACTCGAAATTCAAATTCTTTATTGCATTCGTTTGTTTGTCTTCGCATGTTTTCGTTCTTGGTTTTCAATCGGCTTTAAGGGTTTTGAAATTCAATCTGGGAGTAATTTCCTTGTTCCGGATTGAAGCTAAAATTAAATGTAGATCATATTGTATTATGTTTTTGTGTTAGGTATAATATTGTTTTATCTGATAGCTGGATTAGGTTTCCAGCAGTAAATGGATAGGCCGATTAAGAGTACTTCTTAGCTCGGTATCACCTATTGCTATGTAATCATATAAGATTATTTTATTTTATGACAGATTTCTCTCTTCTGCATGCGACTACCAGCGAAACACGTTTTTTTTTGGACGTCCCACACAGCACTACCTAGCCCCAAACTAAGCCAAAACTTGTAATATGGGAACCAGATAGCTGATATATTATTATTATAAATATATTGTCCTACATACTTTTTTTTGTAAATACATACTTATCCTTCTAAAATTATAAACGCGAAAGTTTGTAAGTATGGATGGATGTTTGTTACTTAAAGATATTGTGTGACTAATCCTGCGCTGTCGCGGGCACCAGCTTGTAATATTATATAACACCCAGACAGAGAACAAACATCAATGTTCATCACACAACTTTTTTTTCTCGAGCTGATCTGTGATGGCTGTCAATATCAAAGCATATTTATATCGCGTAAATATCGCTCCCCGTACAATTTAATGGACCATGCTCACAGCTAACTTAAGACACGTGTCATTATAAGAGTATCTAAGATACACAAATAAAATATGTATCATTTTTTTGGATATGATATCACAAAATTGTAAGTATAAGTCTCAAAAATGTGACACTTCCTCTTGTGTCATATATCCCTAACGATGACGTCAATTCTGTATTTGAGTGACATTAATCCATAAGAAAGTATAACAATCCAAAAAACACGCACACCATATTTTCTGATATTCTCGCGCAATAGTTATCCACTTTCCGGACTCAAATAAAATGCCATCGGTCCCATGAAAGTAATAAAAGGGATGCTCAGCTTTTTTTCTCATTTACCCCCACTCGGGGAAGAGAGGTGAATTGATTTACGTTGAAAGTTGGACAGTTCGTAAATGAGGAGTCGTCTCGGGGGCACCGGGATCATACCCGATATTATTTTGTTTATATCCCTACCCCGACTTTGGACTACCCGCAAAGCGATAGAGATAGACAAAGGTTGGTTATGTCATTTTGAGCTCTACTGCGCGGCAATGACCACAAAGTACTTATTAATATCAAAAAGGTACGAACGGCTACCTACGTTGACGTCACCTATTCTTGAGGTCAATTACCGATTATATATCTGCGTATGCATGTCCTTGTTTTTTTTCATTTTCTTTATTTTTGTATGTGTGTTTTTATTAAATATCTGCCTTTGTCTATGTCTAAGAACAAGCATCAGAGACAGCAGTAAAATTATTCGCTGCTATTTAAATAAACAAACCGCTATTGCTGTCTGTCGTGCTAGTTGATTTTCGAAGTCCAAAAAGTTTTAATTTAGCTTTTGGTTTAGAAAAGCTCTCTGTGAAATGCTCGTCTATACTATAACCAATGCCTATTTCTGCCGACAAGCAGCGTGGCTGAGTTTCGGTCATCGAAAGGCACGTTCCTATCGTGTGTGACTTAAGAAGCTTTGCTTTGTTACCATTAAACCTCTGCTTGTTTCAAACTCAAAACGTCAATATGTCAATTCGTTTGTCGTTTTGTTGAAGCCCCCAGATAGGCCCCATACAGTACCTAAACTAAATAGAAAGGGTATTGAAAAAGTTGTGTCGTTACATAATGCTTGTTTGTTGATGTCGAATCTTTTTGATCCGACTTCGGCAAACCCTGCGTAAGGTTTTGAAACTTACGTAACGACTATTGAAGACGACTTCTTTATACTATTTGTGCAAATCCAAAAAAATACGAATAGAGAAAAGTTTTATTTGTTTTTATGAAAATAATTTATACAGCTGGACCATTACAGTTAGATTATAGTTAGAGTTACAATGTATGTACCAATTCATTACAATATTTACAGTTCGTGCGTCACCAGAAGCCTTGTGCTGAAAACCAGCGCTGAGAATTAGTTCTTAGATGATGTTGTGCTCCAGGCTTTTTATACAGACATGCTTTTTATGGCAGCGTTCCACATGCATTTTGCGTAGACGTGACACACACACACTATTTTTATTGTTTTTTCTCTCCATACGTCTCATTTCTACGTATCTAGAATAGTTTTATATCCTTTTATAATGTCCTGTACCTTGTCGTGTACAGTTTGTATGAATAAATGCCTTTTCTTTCTATTATTAAGTTCTCGAGTTTTTTTTTGTATTTACCTATACATAAAATTACAATTTATGTATTTCTCTGTTATCCAATATAACAAAGAAAAATATTTAAAAAATATTATTAGTTTTTGTTAAAACAGCCGGTTTTGAAGAAAGAACTGAAATACAAAATTATAATATTATTCGTAACCTGGCTTCGAAGTAAGAAAAAAATCCTTGTTAATAGCTGGGTACGAATACTGGGTTTGAATAAATACCTTTTGACTTTAGTCCGTCTACGTAACTAAGATTCGTACCCAGCTGGGTACGACTAACGTAGACGGACTAAAGTCAAAAGGTATTTATTCAATTAAATCACAAGGATCACTTTGAAAGGCTATAAAAGCTGTAAATATACAGTACTATCCCGTTCTGCCAATACCTCTATAATTTACACGAGTCTACCAAAACATGTATAACATTATTATTGTACAGTTAAATATGTAACATTTACATATTTATGGCATTTTTAAACGTCGCATGGACGTGAACATGCTTGGCTATTTCTGGAATATTCTACGTTCGGTATTGGATTTACGTTTACATGCTTCCACATGCAAGCTACCACAATGTTGTTTGGGTATAATAAAATTATTCAAATAGTATGATAAAGAAACAAAGGAATCTTATCAACTCATGTTATAAATGCAGGTCAATTTTAAAAGAGAACTATTCAATGTGACCCCTGAGTACTGCAGTGGTTTTTTCGTAAAATATTAAGGAATATGTATTTATATGGGTTAGTATAATTTCGTCTAAAAAAGCAGCTGGTCTAATTAGCAAGGCAAATTCAAAGTCAAAAGGTATTTATTCAATAAAATCACAAGGATCACTTTGAAACGTCATTAAGCTAGGTGACTCTAGGTATCAGTTCCACGCGACCAAAGCCAAAGCCAAAGTGGTCTAAAAAGTAGCTCGTCTAAGTACAAACTGGTCTAAAGCACAAATTCCCTGCCTTTTTATGGCGGCTCTATAGAGTATACTTGTCACTGTCAGTTTTGCTTACTAAAAGCGACGGCAACATACTTATCGGTCAGTTTAGCTAATGGAGCGCTCAGCGACCAATATGAATTAGACCCTAACTAATTTGTATATAACATTTACGTCACATTTTGAAGGTAGTAAATTAATATATAGCAACATTATCCGTCTCTGTTTATCATTGTAAAGAGATGGTAAGAGATAGCAATATGATATAGCATTGTATCTCTAAAGAGATTTTTATTCTTCTTCTTGTCGTGTCACTAGAGTCTAACAGTGTGGTGAAAGGATTTTAAGTGCGCCTCAAGAGGCTCCTTTCGATATACTTGACACATGTTATAGAACTTTTGAGGTTCTACAACATGCCGGTTTCCTCACGATGTTTACCTTCACCGTTTGAGAGTACTGGTACTATGTGAACTTCAATTGAACAGAAAAACTCATTGGTACACGACTGGTTTCGAACCCACGACCTTTAGAGTCGGAAGGCGGGGCCGCTACCACTAGACTACCAGTGCTCTCACAGATTTTTATTAATAGGGCTATTAGTATGAACCTGCCTTATTTAATCATTTTTTGTTTCGGTGTACGCAAAGATTTATTAAATCTAAACGTCTGTTTTGTTTGTCGGATACGAACAATTATTTTAATGAAGCTATTTAGATTCTCGTAAGTGATTTATAATTTCAAGAAACAAATATTCATTTACAAAATTTGGTACAACGAATACAAGTACATACTTGAAATATGTACAAAACACACATGAAACAGTTGAGCTATCTGCCGATCGTTGCCAATGATCTCGAGATATTAAAGGGGCTGATACCCGTCAAAGTACTTCTCGCTCGCAAATTTCTATTTTGATGTTTTTTCTATTTTTGTTTTATCTATACTATTTGCTTTACTAGTTTTTGTACAAGCAATTTTTTCAGTATGAAATTATTTTTGGATCAAAATAATATATTTTACTGATCTGTGTGCAATATTTGCACACAATTTGGTTTTTTGGTTTTTGGTTTAGTTTGATTCATAATTAAGATCAGTGATTTTATATCTTTCAAAATCTTAAAATGTGTGAGCATTTAGAGATTTTTTTTACGTGTACATTAGCGTATTTGACTGGCCACATAAAACACACAGATAAAAATGATACCGTATTTTTTTTTGACAAGACGAGACAGAACATTTTTAACTGAAGTACGAGTATAGCCTTACTCTGCGATGTTAAAACCCGCCCTTAGAAGAGTCAAATTAGGAAGAAAAAACCATCAAAGAGCGTCACAACACCCAAGTAATTTGCATAAATAAACTTCAGGGTACAAAACACGGCACAAAACCACGGCTCTATTAGCACTTACCCTCTTTGTGGACAACTTCTGCTGTTTATATTTTCGTTAAGCACGAGCTTAGCTATAATTGCGAATCATGGCCTTCGTCACAGATAACAAGAACCGTACAATATTTCTATCTCGGTTTTGGTCGCGAGGAACTGGTATAGAGATAGGCGACGGGCGCCTATCTACACTAATATTTTAAAGAGGAAAGATTTAGAAGAATAAACTCAAAAACCACTGGTCCGATTTCAAAAATTCTTTCACCATTAGAAAGCTACATTATCTCTGAGTAACATAGGCTATATTTGAATATTTAAAAATTAAATGTCCGCCTGTGAGAAGCCAGGACGAGCCGCTAGTGTTTAATGCGTTTTAAGGCGATGACAAGAGCTAATGCGACTCTCGCTCGCACGTTTCGACATCTTGAAAGATATAAAATCACTAAACTCATTTTCGAAAAATCGCTATCAACCATTTTGTGTGCAATCACATTGCACACAGCTTAGTCAAAATTTTATTTTGATCTATACAAGTTTTCCTACTTAAAAGTTTGCTTTCGTTTTAAGCTAGTTTTCGTACAAAAGTAAACTTTTAAGTAGAAAATCTTGTATAGATCAAAATGATTTTTTTACTTATCTATGTGCAATGTGATTGCACACAAAATGGCTGATTGCGATTTTTTGAAAATGAGTTTAGTTATTTAATATCTTTTAATATGTCGAAACGTGCGAGCGAGAGTCACATTAGCTCTTGTCTTCGCCTTAAAGTGATCTATGATATTGTTTGTTCTATCAGTTATTATGGCAAACATAATGTAAGCTTTCATCAGTTAGATAAGAGTCTTTTTTCACCTTTTTTTAATATACTAGAATAACTATTTTCAGTAGGTGCTGTTTTGTACCAAACACGAATTACTGGAGGCTTTTTCAGCAAAGGCGGTAAAGAAAGAAAGAGGGCAAGGTTCTAATAAATTGTAAATGATTTCAAAAAGGGGGCGAATATCTACAATTTGTTTATTACAATTTAAGAATTTGTGTGCAAAATCTGAAAGGGGCAAACAGCAAATCAACCAAATGCAATGTCGCAAAGTTAAAATTTAAACAATAAAAGCATGAATACTTACAACATTTCACAAGTAAAACCTTTGTTCGACGATGACGTCATAAACACGAAAACAGCACTGAAAATACCGAGAGAAAACGCCACCTAACATGCTTATATAAGCTTACTTTTGGCAAGCAAACAAAGCCTTCAGATTGAACTGTAACTAGAGCATCCGCGAGGAATACCGAAGGTCTATGCAAATATTCTGAATATATTAGTATCAGTACTTGCTGTACTTTTGCCTTTTCAATCAATTGAAAGGTTTCATTCGAATTCAAAGAAATTCGATACAATCGCAGCGGACCTGCTATCGGAGTCTTTTGTTTCACATATCGCGCTATTTTTATGCAATTCTTCATTATTTTTCTAAGCCTCTACATACTGCTTTGCATGTACGAGTATTCACAGAAAAAGTAGCCAATTTGATATTTTAAGGGCCGGTTTCTGAAAGCTCGAATAAAACTAATTGGATGTCAAGTCACTTGCTATCTCTCTTATTTGAAGTAAAAGCTGAAATGGCGAGGGATTTGACAGCTGATTACGTTTGATCGAGCTTTCAGTAACCGGCCGTAAGACATCACTTGTAATTTTAAAAATTATTATTCTAGAACAAAAGGAAGAAACATACATAGCGTACAATATTGTGTACATCAATTTATTTAGACAACATATAACCAACAAACATATAGATATAAATAAATAATAATAAATATTTATACATCCAAATATATTTACAATCTAGATTTTCCACCAAAAATCCAAACTGCTCTTTGCAACAAAAACCTTTCATCGAAAAGGACGCCACAAACTCTAATAACTCCATGTAAACGCACAAGCCTTTGAGCTCATTTGATCCTCGGCCATCGGAACCTTCTGCGGAGGCTTTATCACTCATTATTTATTATTTTTTATCCAGTTACGAGCTCTCGGAAAAATGTGCGAAAAACGTCAAATATAAGCAAGAGATACATTAGCTTTGGTCGCGAGGAACTGGCCTATTCACCGTGTTTATAAGACGTTTCAAAGTTATTTTTGTCATTGAACTGAATAAAGACCGATTCGATTTTAACTTGACTGCGTTTGATGTTATGGAACAAGTTTTGAATTAGTACGGTTCAATTCGGTTCATTGAGCATAGCAAACCTGAATAATTCCTCCTCATATATACATCTATGTTGACAGTGTTTTAATGATGATTCAGTGACAATAATTGCTCTTTTTATATTAAATACTAGCGGCCTGTCCCAGCTTCGCATGGGTGGTCATAAATTTTTTGAACATTTTAGGATAAACTTAAACCGTGGGTTCGAGCCTCGCGTCTACTTATTTCATACATTTGCACGCGCTTCTCCTTGAGTGAGTGAAATCGCACCCCGCGCGAGACCCGTGGACCCGTTAACATTTTTAATTTCGTCATATCTTTTGAATGAAATGTCCGATTTGAAAAATTTAAGAAGTAATCTATAGGTATTGAAACCGTCTTAATTATGAAATGATTTATTTGGATAAGGATTAATACCAAGGTACAAATAAAGACCCTTTTCTAGCGGAGACATTTCAATTAATTTTTTATAATAAAAGAACACTTATTGTGACATAACTATAATAGTTAGACATATGCTGTCGCGACATTTTTTGTAGATGATAACGTGTTCTACAAAATCGTAGTACATTATTTTGTTCTATCTTCAATAGTTTTCGCAGCGCACGCGATGTAAGGTTTTTTGTTTTCCACCTTGGGTTACATTATTGAAGTTTTAGTAAGGATCCCTGATTATTTTGAAAATATAATATAGCCTATGTTACTCAGGGATAATGTAGCATTCTAATGGTGAAAGAATTTTTGAAATCGGACCAGTAGTTTTTGAGCCTATTCGTTACATACAAAAATACAAAAATACAAAAATACAAAGTTTACCTCTTTATAATATTAGTGTAGATATTCACTGTATGGGCGACTCAAATCATTTTTGATAACGTACTATTTAAAAAAATCAGATTTACCACTATGTCCCAATAAGGTAACAAAAAAACATCCGAACGGTAACATGAAAGGCTCATGATTTTTAATTATTAAGTATGCCATTTTATTTGTTTGTGTGTAACATAGGTATTCAAAAACCATTGGAAAATTGCATGAAAAGAGCGCGCCACAGAATCAGGGCCACAGATAAACAGGAAAGCTGACCCACAGATAAACAAGAAATATAGGCCTCGGTATCCGGACAACTTTTGATTGTGTATTGATTGTTTGTTTTTGTATAAAATTGCGTTTCCTGAACATAAACATTTCCGAATCAGTTCAGAAAACAGAAAATCAGGGGATTATTTTGCGCATCAAAGGGAAACCACAAAACTTAACGTTCTGTTTTTTTATTATGCGAAAACATGTTATCCGCGCATAACTGGGAATAACAGCATAATTCTCATCACAAAGAACCCCAATACACATATAAGGGACCCAATTCTGAGTACAATACGAGAAACGAAAAGAGGGTATGAGGATACCCTCTTTTCGTTATAAGTAGGGGCTGAATAAAATTGCGAAAGCGACATCAGACAAGATTTTTCTTTGTTTTCTCTGTGTAGCACAGAATTGTCTTAGTAACCAAAATCAAAATCAAAACGGTCTTTATTCAGTACAATCACGAGGATCACTTTGAAACGTCTAACACTATTGCAATCTGAAAACATGGTACATCGGTAATCCTACTAAATTAAAATTTGTATTTCAAGTGGATATGGTCGTGTTTATTTTCATTTATAACAAAGTACTCTGTGGTGTTTATAATCATGCTAATTTTTTTTTCGTATTACAACTAGTTGATGGAACAAGCAGTTGGCCCACCTGATATAAGACCTTTCATCAGGGAAGAGGATGGTATTCTAGGTTTATTCTGTGTCAGTCGTTTTCTGTTTGTTCATGTGAGTGTTAAATAAAAATTCATTCATTTATTCTACTCAATGGGATCCCACGTTGAAAAAAAAACGACAAGGAAAGTGTGCAGGGTCCATGAGGTCCATATTTATCAACCATTTGAAAGTAATAAATGTATTGAGTGTGACTCGTTGAAATAAAAGTGCCAACGAGTAACAGGGTTATTCGATGGGAAAAAGAGGCCCAACGAATCACAATGTGACAATTCCTTCTCTGCTTTATATAAATCACTATACCAACGCTCCGTTAATCGAGAAACTTGTAATGGAATATTATAATGGTCAATAATCGATTACAAAATAATCGATTAAATAAATACCTTTCGTAGTTTGTAGTTTTCAGTGTGGAAATCTCGGGAAACTTACCTGGAATAGAAGAATACATAACAGTTAGATAATAAGAAGATAATAAAAATACAGATTTTAAACCTCATGCGCCTGTTATTTCACCGGCACCCTTAAACCTAAACACAGCAACGCTGCTTGACGTATTTTTTACAGGGGATGACTAATCTCGGCAGAAACTAGCACACAAGTAAATGAAATCCATTAGAAATCGATGTGTTAGTAACTTCAACATCCTTCCATACCGGTTTGACGTTCAGTCCATTAGTTAACAAGCAAGTAGCGAGTCATAGTGGTTAATGGCTGTGCATGTTTATGCAGAAGTGGTAAAGTAGGTTCACTCCCCCATGCCCCACAGCCCACAGGGCGAGTCAATGGCCCTGTTAACGATCGCAAGTATAACATACTAGCCTAGTAGATGTGAGACTCCCACATAAAACACCTCACTATATGTTAGCTATTGTTCTGTCCCAGTTTCTAAGCCACATTTATGATTCATTATCTTAGTTTAGTTTACATTTAGTGCTGTAAAATAGTGTTCATGCAAATGTTTGAATACTCATTAATTTTGTTCAATAAATATTTATTGATTTGGAAACGAGTTTAGCTTCTATACGCCAGTGTTTTAACCTGCTTTACGGCACACTTAATACCGAACAACTTAACTGTGCAAACGGGGTTTTAAAATCACGAACAGCAACCATGCATGCGGAGTAACTTCTTGGGAAGCACGGAAATGTCATGTAAAGAGTGGAGCAGATTTTATGAGAGATAATGTGACCCCTTAGGCCATATCTTTACTGAAAATATAAATCAGACATACCATAAACAAACTTTAACACATTTTTTTTTTAAATAATGTTTAGCATGGCTTAAGGCCGGTTTCTGAAAGCCCGATCAAAACTAATCGGATGTCAAGTCACTTGCTATCTCTATCTAACTCGATGTAATAGCTGAAATGGCGAGTAACATGACATCCGATTAGTTTTGATCGAGCTTTCAGAAACCGGCAATTAGTCACATAGAACTAGTGCCTACATTCACTTAGCTTTAAGACGTTTCAAAGTGATCCTTATGGTTTAACTGAATAAAACTTTTTTTTATCTTAGACTTTATTCCATCTTTGACAAATACACAAACTTATTTCATAAAATGAAAAATCTTCATTTACTAAGTTTTACACAGGCTTGTTAAGATTGAAAACCTCCATATTAACTATTTAATAAATTAAAACTAAAAAAACCTTTTTAAAAACAAGCTTTTACTTTAATGCGTTGTCAGCCAAACCATCCAAACTAAACGTGTATACAAAATTTCAGCTTAATCGGTTGAAGATATCTGCTTCAAAATTGAGTTGCACGATTCCACCCGAACAAACATTCACATACATACATTGCAAGTTGAATAAAAGCTTGTAGGAAATAAAAGAAATCCCTGACAATGCATTTTTTGTAATCAGTGCTACATTTAGGTGTAGTATGCTGCAGCAACAATAGACTGCGTACAATCACCACACTAAGTCCACAGTACGCCGGGCGCACAATAAACACAACAGACAGTCAGCCTCGGGGCTTATGTGTTCATTTGCACAATACACTGAAAACCCGGCTTAAATATAATGATGGCTACATTTCTGCAAAAATAACTGATACAGCTTCACTACTTTGATCCCCAGGCACGGTAGATGTTCCCTCAGTACCCAACACTGAATATTCTTTGAGGCGTTCTTAGGGGGGTAGGCAGATGAACGTCCAAATAAAACATATAACACATAACCACATTTAAAAAAAGTGGGTATTCCACACGTGATATAAATAAATAAATAATAAATATTGGTGGACATTCCACACAGCACTATCTAGCCCCAAACTAAGCCAAAGCTTGTGATATGGGAACCAAATAGCTGATATAATACATATATAGGTACTTTTTTTTTTGTAAATACTTACTTTTAATATTATATAACACCCAGACAAAGAACAAACATCTATGTTCATCACAAAAATGTTTGTTCTCGGAGGGGATCGAACCCACGGCCTACGGCACTGAAGGCAGAGCTACTACCAACTGAGCTGAAGGCTGTCAAATAATAGGTTGCAAGCCCATCGCCGCTTCTAGAATACTGACTGGTTTCCTCACGACGTCTTCTTCTCCGTCTCAGAGCACTGGCATAGCACACATAAAAAAATCGTAGAGAAAAATCCATTGGTGCACGACCAGAATCAAACCCACAACCTTACGATCACAAGGCGGGGTCACTCCCACTGACTACCGGTGCTATAGTTTTGCAACTACGTCATATAGTCATGTCTTCATCATATTTCTACTCTCATTACAATGAGTAGGATATGCACCGAAAAGTAAACTTACCCAATGGAAGGGTAAGGTATGTTATTAGGCCTGGTTTCACCATGCTCTGTTATCTACTAATCAAGGATTAACAGGCCGTTAAATCTAACCATAGATGTCAAACGCATACATTTTGACATATTTAACGGCCCTTTAATCCTTTGTTAATCTAACAGAGCATGGTGAAATCAGCTCTTAGTCTATCAATTATATTTTCAGGAAAAGTGCCGTAATGTGCCTTATTTGTTTGTCATATCGACATACAATCGAAATCGTGCCCGTGTCAAGACAGTACATAAGTCGGCATTTGTTTTGAAGAAAATGACGGCAGTTTCTTTCAAAATGAGAAACATTTTCGTTAAAACACTCAATTTGCAGTACGGCTCGTGAAGTTTAAGAGATTAATAAATAATTTATTGTAGTATTACAAGCAAAACTTTGGTTTACAGTCGCGAATATTAGCTTTTCCACTCGAGCATGATACCATATCTATCTACGTCGAAAATCCTTTGTATTAGACAAGTGGCGTGCTAACCCCGATAGTTACGCACGCAGTTTCAATAAAAGCTATTACTTATTCTGTGACAATATTCATATATTGTTCTGTGTACTGTGCTATTTCATAGCAAGTGTTATACACTCTGTGGTAATATCGAACTCGTTGGCCCGAACTCTTTGGCTGCCGACCTTCAGCAGAGCTTTCGAAGCTTTTTTAATAAATACACACCGGCGAGCATAGCCGCCGGCGGACGAATTACGTATTCCTCGCATCGTTGTGTATGGTGATAAGGGTCAAATTGCATTATCAGAATACGGGGAAGTGTATATATGGATAGCTGGAGCATGAATATATGTAAACGAGTTCATAAATTTCCACAATCAAAGTCTGGAATTCGTTTCTTTCTATTTGTTATCTCGAAAATTCAAGGTAAATTAACTAGTGATTGGTTTCTTTATGAGTCTCCTTATAAAAATATAGAATATTAGAGGACTTTCCAAACAACGCCACCTAGTCCTAAGCTCAAATTTCAAATCGAATCAAATTATTAATTGTGCAAAAAAAAATACATTGAGTACATACCTTATAGAAACATTATAGATACAAAATTATATTCTTAACTAGGTAATAGATGCTTTAACAATGGTAGGCACAGAGAAATTAGGTGAAGTGTGTTGGGGATCAGACGAGAGATTCTGCTAAGCTAAGCTGTACTATGGGATCAGATAACTTATGTATTTCACACAAATGTGTCTCCGGTTGTCTTCGGTGCAGAAGTGCTACTACCAACTAAGCTGAGAGTATATCCTGATTACAGTGTACCAGACATCAGCTGTTCCCCTATGACGCCAGAGTACGTAGTTGATTTATAAGCCCTCCTTTGTGTCGACGAGACCCACGCACACAAGCAACCCGGTGATATCACGCACACACTTATAAATATTTAAACAAAGCCGACAAGTAGACGACCTTGACTTAGATGGAAGCTATTTTTAGAATTCGGAAAATTAGGCGTCTTCGTAATTATTTTGTGTCGAGGATACCAAAACCACAATTGTTCTGAGAGTAAAAAGAGTCGAATAACTTTAAAAGAGGATTTACATAGAGCATTGACTTACTGTGGATTTAGCAACTCAATTTGATGTTACTTCAATTTTAATAACATAACAAGGATCATTTTGAAACGTGTTATAAACGAAAACTGAGTGTATTGAAGCGCCACCTGTTCCGTGACCAATCTTAAAGGAATTGTCACAAGAAATAATATTAGTTTTATATTTTATTTAATTTAAACTATTCGTGCATCCAGTCCTACACTCCTACCTACCGTTCAGTCATGCACACACACTTCACTCATTCATACAACAGATGTTCACATCATGCGTTCTGTTCATCCTACATTAATATTATTTTGTGAGTATTGATTGTTGTGGGTATGAGAGTGTGGCTGTTATTATTGATTTTTAGTGGGTATACTTACTTTTGTTTTTATAAAAACACAGAAAAAATCGGTGAATGTAATCCTTTTTAAAAGCAACTGACATAGAAATCGATTAGAATCGAATGTCCTACGCTGAAAACATTCAGAGCAATCCTGAACGCCTATTTGCATACAGATAGCTGAAATGAAAACTGTGCTAACTTACCAAACAGAATTACAACAAAGCGTATTCGATTACCTCTCTCCCTCCGGCAATCGTCTCGCTCTATTTCCCCAAATGCAATTTACCTCTTGTTATTCCATTCATGATCTTTCGTTTCGTGTGGGGAGGGTTATTTAACTAATTATCGAGCTGTCCCCTGCGTAGGGGTGATTCATCCCTTGTAATAAAACTGGATTCGTTCCTGCTGAGTCATGGATTGAGAATTCACTATTATTTCGATTGTGTGGCGATGGCGAGACTTTTCTTCGATTCTTTCGTAGAAAGTTTTGAGACGGCGGCAACGGGAGTAACGAGTGTGCTCAGGATTTTGAGAGTTAGCTGTATGAAGTGCTTCGAATTTATGAGTTTATGAAAGTAAAGTGCCTGTTATAGTGTAGAACTGTAGGTTCTTATAGCATTAGTTGGTTCGTATACGCTGGTGACAAAGCTTTTGGGCCGCTTCAAGGACTTCGTCATGGCTTAGCCACTGCTAGAACCAGAACCGACAGCTTTTCAAAGAAAAAAGAACGAAATTAAAATGAAATATTAGTCCACAACGATTTGGGTGGTGGATAAACAACAATACAAAGAATTAAAAAACACACTAACTGCAAGACTGCTTGGTTCCTTCCTACGGTATGATCCTTGTTACAAAATAATATAATAATGAAGCTCCATGTGGTTTCAATCGGACTTAGTGAAAATGATATATAGATATTTTTATACGAAACCACAAAACCAAAAACAGAGACTAGTATTGTACTTCGACATAATATAAACAAGATAATGCAAAAAATACAGCATCGCAGCATCTTAAAGCCAAATTGGGTATACCAGTCGTGCAGAATAGCATCCAAACATCACGTTACACCATAAACACTCTTTATATTATGGTTGTCAACCCATAAAATCGTGATGTGCCATACTGAAACAAAATACTCGTATCTTTTTACAACAAGCTCCTTGGTAAGATTAGCGACGCACCAAGCTCCGCAATTTCTAAACGCAAACTTAAAGCCTCTTTTTCTTCACCTGTCAAGGTTGGCTGGTAGAAAATGCTGCCTAGCATTAAGCTCTCCTTTTGTACAACCTTTGTTTGGTGCAATAAATAATTCAATAAATAAAAACTGGCTCGTAGAAAAGACGTTCTACAGCTATGACGAATTTATAAATCTTCAGGTTGGAAATAGTCAACCTTCAAACATCAATTTTTAAGTATGATATATATGTAGTGTTTTTTACCTTGAGTATAAGTGAAACTGAATCTGTGACGTATAATTGTAATAATATGATATCTGTTTATATAATGGCAGAAGAAAGAGTGACGCACGAAGAACGAACACAGGACGAAGAGCCGCAGACCTGTATATTTTTATGACGTATTGGGAAAAAGAACGGAAAAAACTTCACGACTTGGCCACAGGCACGGTAGATATCCCCTTAGTCTCTCCTTGCTCTCCCTGTAATTTAGTACCAAGTACCAAGTCAAAACTCTTTAAGGATATCTAATGGGAGTACGTTAAAATATTACACAAACACATTTTGCAGCAGTTGATATTCAATACGTGTCAGGTTATAAACGCATCGAATGAAACCACTGGATTTTAGACATTTACTAAAAAGGGCCTCAAAACTAAACCCTTTAAAAAAGTTTGGACCGTAAACTCTAAACAGATTCTCAAAACGTCAGATTCCCATAACGGATAGTCTCAAACCCTTTATCGTCGAATGGCGGGTCAGAGATGTGTGAAAGCCTCTCTTTTCCCGTGACCTGCAACAGTGCGATTGTTCGTCTGTCGCGTATTTCAACAATAGCGGTAGGCTGCTGCGTCTGTGTTGTCTAGTCGCTTTCGTACCTCTAAAAATACCACGTCGTCGCTCGACGTCTTCACACTAGAATGCTTCCCCGCTTGTCATGTGAAATTCTTGGTGTTGAGTAATGAATTTCAAGGTTTCGCACTGTTTCTTTTATCTATATAAGTTCTTAGCCCGCAAACTTCTCAAATTCACTACTAATTTAATTTGTCTCCATCCGGGTTTGTTGGAAGAGAAGTCTTTGAAGAGTTAGGCTCGTCTTTGTACACGTTTAAAGCTACAGTAAGTGGTGTGCATATTTTAAGGCAAGTTTACAAAATGTATCTCACTGAGTATAACGAATTATTTTTAACTAAACTTAAATTTAGTAAACGTTATATAGGTATAACGATGCACTGCCCTACGTCCATAAACTTGAGGCATACATTATGTTAAGCCTCATGTGCTTGTGATTCTACCCAAAGTCAAAGTCAAAAGGTATTTATTCAATAAAATAACAAGGATCACTTTGAAACGTCTTAAAGCTAGGTGACTATAGGCGCTAGTTCCACGCGACCAAAGCCTAGAAAAACAGGCAACAAACTTATGGCTTGGTTCCTACCGTTCTTTTGTATGATCCTTTTACAAAGTAATATAATACATTATTGAAGTCTAGTGACACCCACACGCTTCACAGCTGCTTTACGGCAGATATAGGAATGGTGGTAGGTAGTAATTCCGTGTTCGTAAAGAAAGACGATTTTTAACTGAACTTTAAAGGTTGCAGTTCAAATAAATTGAAAAAGTCAAAATGTATTTATTCAATTCATTACAAGGATCACTTTGAAACGTCTTAAAGCTAAGTGAATCTAGGCACCACCTAGGTGAATAGAAGCATACCGCTATATCCCTCGAGAACCAACCGTCTTCATTAAAGGGGATTTTGAAATCAACTCAAGTGATTATGTTTGTTCAAACAAAGACTCGGGAACGGAATTAATTCGACGAATCAATTAAGAGAACATTAGTTGGTTTAGGAATTTAATTATTCATTCAAATATTATCGAAACTATACAATGTTAAAGTAAAGATTCTCGTAGACTGAACTTGGTGAGTCACGCGAACCGCTAAGAAAACTTACATCACAAACAGCACAGCAACAGCATTCAGTGTCAAATTCCACTCAAATAGTCACCGAAAACACACTGCGAATGCGAAAATATCGTAGCGTCAGTTAATTCACTATAATGTCAAAAAATTCACTGTTCTACCAAATTCACTGGTGTAACTTGTGGCTACGACACTGCAGTGCTACGTGCTACGGCGTAGCGGGCGCTACGAGCGAGGTGGGACGTCGGACTGCGTCGTTGGCGGAGGCCGCGCATGCGCCCAGGGGACGGAGTCTAGCGGTATCAACATACCCACCGCTTTTCCGATAGGTAAAATTATATTATTGCTGGGACATAGTTGGTTGGCCTGTGGAAATTAAACTTGTTGGTAATTTTAATCCTTTGTTCGATTGTTATTTGTTAAAATGTAAAACCGTTTTCGCCTGTAGTGACTGAAAGTTAACAGGCCTTTGCATATATTGTAGTTTATTTATACAGAGTCAGGGGTAACGTTTTTCACACGTGCCCCTATTTACGGGGAGCTGTAGTGTCGAATACAGGGTTTTAGATGGGGGTTGTAGCACCTATACCATACTCACAGCTCAGTCGGTCGGTACCAAATAAAGGCGCTTCAAACATGTGACTTGTTTAGTATAGGCAAGTCGCATTCTATAAGCGATAGCGTATCCTTTCACCACACTGTTTCGAAGAAACTAGTTACACGACAAGAAAAAGAAGCTATAGCCTTGGTAGAAAGGTCGGGCCTTGACCACGACTACATTTTGAAATTTTTGTCGTTAAAGTCAAAGTCAAAGTTAAAAGGTATTTATTCAATAAAATCACAAGGATCACTTTGAAACGTCTTAAAGCTAGGTGACTGACTCTAGGTGCCACGCGACCAAAGCCTAGAAGAACAGGCAACAAACTTCCGGCTTGGTTCCTACCGTTCTTTTGTATGATCCTTTTACAATGTAATATAATATATTATTGAAGTTAAGTGAGGCGTAGGCATACAGAAAAAGGTAAACATATCGATATCCGACCTTATTGTGTATTAGTTATGGAAACGATACGTTAGACTAAAGAATTAATTTGTGATTAGGCCCCAGAAAATGGATTGCAAGCTATTGAAATGTCAAGTGGTCTAACTGAAATTCCAGGCTGCGTTCGATTTCATGAAAAAAGTCAATTACGTAGCGAAGTCCGAATCTAGTGTCATTTTTTATACTTCGAATAGAAATATAAAAAAACTTGAACAAGAAGCTACAGTACGACTTAGCCAGGCCCTCTGGGAAGCTAGTTTACTACTACACAAAGGTTAACTCTTTATTTAAGAGAATGCTCTCTAGCATTAAGTTCGCCTATGTACGATACATTTTGTTCTGTGCAATAAATAATTTTCTATCTATCTAGTTTAGATTTGATACCAATTTCCACACAAATCTACTTGTGTAACATAAACCGGCGAAACACATTTGTATGAATCCAAAGTGTAAGTACTTTATAATAGAGTACATTTTCGCTTGACTTCCCCTTTGTCGGATTAATCAAACCGAGGGTACACAAATCGGTTAATACGTTTTCTATCCAAACCTTGGTTGTACAAACAGAAGGCCAATGAAAAGGTTTCAAGCCAAGACAGGCCAAATATTTTTGAATAAAACAAGAGAATGTCGCAATTACGCCGTTAACACCAGCAACCTTTTAAGAGTAGTAGAGCTCTTTGTGAAGGGCTCGTCCGGAGAAGTAGGTACTACCACCACGCCTTTTTCCGCCACCAAGCAGCGTTGCTGCGTTTCGGTTTGAAGAGTGTGGTTGGCGGTGTAATTACAGGCACATGAGGCTTAACATCTGTATGCCTCAAGTTGATGGACGCAGGGCAGTGCATTGTAGGGCACGTTCTTATCGAGCGTGACTTACGAGGCAATGATTTGTTATTGGTGATGGTTAACTTAACATCAGGTCATCTGCTTGTTCCATCAGCTAGTTATATAAAAAAAGGCTTACTTTGAAGTAGTTGTAGTCCTCCAGTTCTTGGTCGCCATTCGAGAACCTTCATTCGCAGGGGAATGTAGAATGCTTTTAGTTATTTTAGCTATTATGACCTGTCCATTACAACTCTTCTTAGACTTCACAAATACATAGTTTATTAAATGAAAGAATACAAAATGCGGTTATTATGTTAGATGGGCGATTCGGCCCTCGAGATATTGAGATGACGTTTACGGTAGCAATTCGTCCCTTTTGGTATTATTAAGTATTCTGTGGTCGTGACGCTGGGAAAGAAGCAGAGGCTCATATCATTTTCAACTAAACTATAACAAATTTAGACGTGGCAAAATATCTTAGACTATGGATTGATTTGGAGGAAACTTGAGTTAAAGTACCAGGGGTGCAGACTAAGTAAAAGATAGATATAAGTCAAATTCTTATTTTGCATTTTATCAGTAGTATCAGTTTTAGTAGTAGAACTGAAAACAAAAGAACAACAGGAACCATACACTAATGCTTAAAATAACCCTTAATTTTCTAACAGTGGTGATGGGTTTGCAACCTGTCACGTATGGAACACAAACTTCAGCAAAATGTTGGTATGTGCCAAATGTAATATTTGGACGTACATCTGACAAGATAACCTCAGAGACTCTTAAGTTTCGTATTGTTAAAACGAAGGGATATCTTGGATGTCATGCGGAGGGAAGGATGGCATGTGACGAAAGAGTGTTAGGTATGAATGTGGATGGATATAAAATAAAGAAAGAAAGAAAACATATTTATTTGACCCACAACAAAAAACAATAACAATAACAGTGGGCAGGTAACCTACATACACCTGAAGAAAAGCAGTATACATAGTATATAACAAAAAAATAAAATAAAACCAAAAAATAAGTAACATAGAACTGGCTATAGGTACCTACACTAATACACAGATTACGTTGTGTGGTATAAGAGTAGAGGAAGGCCAAAGAAAAGACGGATGGATTGTGTGAAAGACATGAGTAAGAAAGGAGTGACTACTGAGATGACGGATGATATAGGATAAGGGCAGGAAGATGATGATCTGAGGGTGGGATATCCACCGTGCCTGGGGATCAAAATCCTTAACATTTTTACAGTATGATACGAAATTTAAGACTTTGTATTTCGCTTCGCTCCAATTTCCCGAAGCTCGCCAGTCCCTCAATAGACATTGTAACTGTTTGGAGCCGGGCGAGCGATCGAGGGTGTATTGATGGGGTCAATGACATCTGTGGTGGGGCTACTAATTACTCGATCTGCAACTCACCTTGGAAGAAAATGTGGAGAACTGAATAATGGTTTAGGATTCGTGTAGGTAACATTTCTTTTTCATTAATAAAAAAAACTTTGTGATTTCTCTTTCATTCAGAATTTTCCATCCCGTTGTCAACGTCTTTGTCTACGTGACTTATACAACAGATGTTATTTTATGTTTTTGCTCAATTGCAGAATAATGACCAGTTTGGAAAAAAATTATAGTTACTAAGTGGTTTTTTTTATTGCTATCTGTTAGCTAGACGTTGTTATGGATCTTTTGATCATATGAAAGTGTTATAATCGATTTTCCTGAAAATGGGATAGCGATGTTTATGTACGGACTTCTTCAGGCTGATTATGATGATGAATGTATGGTCTGAAGATCCCGTTTAAGTTCCCGGGAACATTTTTAGCACTCTGTGTAATTCTCTTGAAATCGTTACACGAAGTAGCTATCAATGTCTTCCACAGCCACTTTTACCATCTTGGCAAAAAGTTCAACAGCCTGCATTTCCCGGCCGCAATTCGCTGCACTCTCTCTACTCTACAATGTTCTTTTGTTGGCATTCCGACCGTCTATTCCATAATAATGAATAGTCTTTGTAACGTTTCATATCTCTATTAAAAAGCTTTTTCCATCTCGTCGTTGCAGAATTTAAATGGCACGATATTAAACGAGGATTTCCCCTTTTGTATTACATTTTATTGTATGGACTAGGACGAGTAGATTTAGATATAGTTCAGACTTAGTAGTAGTAGAGCTCTTTGTGTAGGGCTCGTCCGGGAAGTATATTTATATATACTCGACTCGAATCCCAAGGCACGGTGGCCATTCCCGACCTTTAGCACCTACCTACTCAAGAATCTTGAAGATTTCTAAGGGTTGTAGTCATCAGTCAAAGGCATTTTAAAATATATACATACTATATTATACCTATTTCAGCCGTCAAGCAGTGTTGTTATTTTTCGGTTTGAAAGGTGTGGATATCGGTGAAATAACAGGCACCTGAGGGTAACACCTTTTATGCCTCAAGTTATGGACGGCGGTGCATCTTATGCGCACGATCCTGTAGTGCGTCTTTTCTGAGGCAATGCTTTGTTATAGGCGTGGTTACCACTTAGCACCATAAACCATATGCTTCTACTTCAGCAAGTGGAAAAAAAATACATAACAGGAATGATGCAACAAAGGTTTTGACAGACAACGTTACTTTTTAATATTGTAGTGTAGTGTCTTATAAAAGGTCAACTTTTCACCTCAAATAATCTTAAGAATGTTTTTTTCAGGCGGCAATAGGCTTGCACCCTGCCACGTTTGAAATATAGTTTGTATTTCACTGAAATATTTAAGTACTTATGTTTCTAATGCCTTTGACAGATGACCTTACAGATACAGATGATCCTTAGAAATCTTCAAGAATCTTGAGTAGGAAGTTGCTAAAGATCGAGAATGACCACCGTGCCTGGGGATTATAGTCGTGTATTCACATACCAGATACTAAAGTATTTTTTATTTTTTTTATACAATTAGCTGATGTAACATGCATATGGCCCACCTGATGTTAAGTGGTAACCATCACCTATAACAAAGCATTGCCTCGTAAGTCACGCACGATAGGAACGTGCCCTACGATGCACTGCCCTGCGTCCATCAACTTGAGTCATACAGATGTTAAGCCTCATGTGCCTGTAATTACACCGGCGACCACACTCTTCAAACCGAAACACAGCGTTGCTGCTTGACGGCAGAAAAAGGCATGGTGGTAGTACTTCCCCGGACGAGCCACACACAAAGAGCCCTACTACTCTTAAATAACTAGCCCTACTATTCTATGGACAATGGACATGCCTTGAAGACATCTTGGCGTTGCATTGTCTCCGATAACCTTTTTCCATCAGGTGGGCCGTATGCTCGTCTGCATACTCAGTAGTCAGTCGTATAAAAAACGTAAAATTTAGGCGAGAAACCAAATAATTCGCCTTTCTGACAACCCTCCCATAAATTGTAATAAAGATTTACGCTGGCTTCATAATTTATTTACTTTCCCTTGAAGCAAAAAATGGTTTATTCCTTCGCGCATTTCTTCTACACTTTTTAAGACGGTTCATTTTAAAATTACGTAACGTAGGTACTTTGTAGAAATCATATTTTGTATGTAAAAGTGATCCTTGTGATTTTGTTGATTTTGCAAAAGATAAGGCCCTTAATCATATTGGTCGCTTAAATTGCCGCTAAGTCTGCTTTTATTGGCATAAAAATGAATATGACGAGAACCTATACTATAATTAATATTATAAAGAGTAAATATTTGTATTTTTGTATGTAACGATAAGGCTCCAAAACTATTGGTCCGATTTAAAAAATGCTTTCACCATTAGAATGCTACATTATCCCTGTAACATAGGCTGAGTAACATAGGCTTATTTATTACTAGAAAAAAATAGGGATCTCTTCTAAAACTTCAATAATGTAACTCAAGGTGCAAAAATTGGCCATAAAATGTCCTTTATCGCATGCACTGCGGAAACTATTGACTAAAGAACACAAAAATGTTCTACAATATTAAGGAACACATCAATCTACAAAAACTCAGCGATACTATATGTATAACTATCGTAGTTATGTTACTATAACTTCTTTTTTACATTTGTGCGAAGCTGGTACGAGCCGCTAGTATTTAATAAGGCCGCTAAAACGTGTAAGAAAATATGAACATGATGTCAAGTGCTCTAAAGGAGCCTCTTTGAGGCACACTTAAAATCGTTTTACTACACTGTTTCGACAAAACTGAGAAGAAGGGAATATGAATCCGATCCGTCGGTCAATTATCTAATTACCGTAGCGACAGCGGTAGAGTAAAATAAGGCGTTTCTTTTTGAATAAACAATCTTACCGCTATCGCTATCCGTGCCGCTAATCAATTATAGTTTTGTCAAAAATATTTATTACAGGGTTTATTACTTTGATTTCTGGTTGCGATAATAGCACTGTTATTTGAGATTACACTATAAAAAAAACACTGTAAAATTGTGAAAATCTTGATCACAGTACTTAATAATGCGACCGAGGGAGTCAAATTTTCAACTTTTTCGAAAAATGTCTATTACCGCTTGACTAAGTGTAATTCTTATTTTTTTCATAACTGGAATACCTTGGCCTCTCACCCGGTACCAGGTTATTGGTGAGTTCCGGGGCACCCTGTTTATGCAACATCAATCAATTCCTTGACCTTGAATTTTACTGCTACTGTTGTCGCTTCGGCTTGGTTTTAGATAGTAATCAAGCAATCAAGCTTATGAATATAACGACAAAAAAGGTAGTAAAAAAAAGTCTAAACTTTGCTATATATATTTCTAGAATAATATGTTAAGTATAATCATAAATATGCTTGTTGATTCAACGTAATTCTACCGTATAAGGGAATGCAAAAGTAAAATTGATAAAGTTACAAAAAAAAAGCCACTCAGCAGTTCTTACAGGGGTACATTAGACCTTGCATCGCTGGTTTTCAGTGACTAAATATCAGTGAATAGCTGCAACTAGAAAATGGGACATCCTCAGTTTACCCCGTTTCCTTTCCAATAGGAAATTGCTATGGAAAATGATTGGAACCTCGCGAATGTATGAACGTTTAGTATTCGAGTCAGATAAAGCATATATTTATTAAATACGACTGAAATGGCTCTTTTATTCCTTTTTGAGTTATCTTTAATATCGTATATCTTTTCTATCATAAATCGGCTATCGCTTTTTTATTGACGTGCATGAATATTAGACTTAAAACATGTTTTTATTGATTTATCGCTCATTTTATTCGTTTGTTCTTACCAGTTACGAGCCAAAATGCATTCATAAAAATATGAATCACTTTGAAACGTTTTAAAGCTAGCTGACTCTAGGCACCAATTTCATGTGATCAAGCGTGATAAAATTTCTATCGGTACCCCAAGGATGAGTTGTGTTTACCATATTTGGTTTTTCGTTCTTGTTCTGTGTTCATTGCGGGTTTTGTATGAAGACGCGAACGGAACTTTATGTTGCAAGTATGATGAAAATTAGTAGTAGAACATAAAGTTCCATATCGGTATCACTAACGCGTTTTCATACAAAACCCGCAATGAATACGGAACAAGAACGAAAAACTAAAAACTAAATATGGTAAACACAACTCATACTTGGGGTACAGATGTTTATTATTATTAATTTTTGTTTGTTTGTGCAAATATTTGGTTCCTTTTAGAGAGATTTAATTTTTATTATTCAAGTAGGTGTTTTGATCTCGATAGTTAATTTAATTTTAATATTTAGTAGCTTTAGAGCTGATTTCACCATGCTCTGTTAGTTACTAATCAATGATTAACAGGCCGTTTAATCTAACCTTAGATGTCAAACGCGTACATTTTGACATATTTAACGGCCCTTTAATCCTTTGTTAATCTAACAGAGAATGGTGAAATGAGCTCTTAACTAGTATAACGCATTAGACATGTTCCGTAACGGTATACTGTTTTTAATAAACTGAATTTAAACTTGAAAGCCTGAAAGAAGCGAAAAGGAACTAACAGCTCGATTCAAGCTTTAGGGCCGGTTTCACCATGCTCTGTTAGAATTAACAAAGGATTAAAGGGCCGTTATATAAATGTACGCGTTTGACAGCTAAGGTTAGATTTAACGGTCTTTTAATCCTTGATTAGTAACTAACAGAGCATGGTGAAACCGGCCCTTAAAGAGGCTACTCTGCATAAAGAGCTATATATAGGTAAAGGACTATACTGTTTTAGTGGGAGCCTATAGGAAGTCTATAACGTTACATATAGCGGTTTGAGCCCGGCAGCAGTTATTCATTCAATACAAAGCAGGGCAGTTCGAACTCTATAGAGATACCATCGCATCGCCTCGGGGAATTGCGCCCACCGCACTGCTAGTAATCATCGTCATCAGCCTATAGGAGTCTACTGCTGGATATAGGGTGATGAGTATCGTGTCTTATACCACATAGGCTCCTGAAACAGAGTCTTAAATTCGAGAGCCTTTAAATAAAAAAACAATACCTTGACTATCTGTTTCCTACCAGCGGTCTTTCACAAATACTACTACTAGTCAAGAAGCACCTTTTGTCTGTGCCATTTTTTAACACGACGTTTTAGCGAATTATATATTATGTTTCAATATAGAATACGCTTGCCCAGATTTATAACCCCAAAATAATACAGTTTCAACAGAAAATGATTAATTTCAGTAAACTGGCACCAATTGAAATATAGCATCTATATTTTGATTAATTTCTTTTATTTTATTCGGTACATATTAATCGATTAAGAAAGTCTGAAAGTAAATTAAAAAATGCTTTAAAAATACTTTCTATGTAAAAGTATTGTAATTTTATATATTTTTTCTCTCTTTTGTTTTTCTATTGTGTTATGTATGATGTATTATTCTATATACATATATAGAAGAATATTTCGTTATCATGTTTTGTATGCTGTGTGCTAAGTATTAAATATATGATTGTCTCAGTCTGTGTCTAAAAGGCGCTGCGCACATATCCTCATAGGTAGGGACGACAACCTAAGTGCAACGTCCACAAGCAACAAACAAAGCTCCCAGCAGGCCAGGTCGGGCATTTAGAGAACAGTTGGTAATTCATTCATACACAAAGCAGGTAGCGATCGAAGCCAGGCGATACCATCGACATCGCTGCGGTACTGCGGACGGTGTACACGCAAATCAGTAGCGCAAGTTACTTGACAACTGTTCTACGGTATTCCATGGGGTATTCAGAAAGTAGACGAACTTGTAGTTCATATCGAACTTAAATCTAAAGATTTTGAAATCTAATCATTTTTTGAGATACGATGATATCAGTATGATTTGGAAAGCTATTCTAACCTGAACTCACGTCTGTATAGGTTCAATGACTCACATTTATAGCATTTTATACGAGTACACATACGAGTAGATCGCAGACATTGCGAGTTTGGAGCTACTCTGCCATGATAAAAGATAACGATTAATGTAATTTTGGGTTATGGTATACCAGCAGGACTTTTTCAAATAATTTCTGATTAGATTTTGATTTCTCTCTTGCTTGTTTTACGCAAAAAAAACACAGAAATAGACGGTTCTGACGCATAATGACCAATAATTGTTTCTAAATGTTTTAAAATGGCCCAGCTGAAGTCTACTCTGCAAAACGAAAAACGATGGTTCGTTTCGTATTGTCATTTTGAGTGACACTGCGCGTCAACGATCGATAGTGGAGTGTGTTGTTTTGTCCCACAATGTAGCTCTAAATTTCAATACGATTCATTTGCAGCTGTCAATACGAACCTTCGTCTATCGTGTTTCAAGCTAGACCTGCTGAGTTCGGAAAAGCCTATTATAGTACGTGTGGATTTTTGGCTGACAATAACCCTTCACATTATTATGTAATTTAATTTATATGGACATACCACAATTTAATTTTACCCGCTCTTTAATATTTGTATGCCACCAGATAAAGCACAGAGATCCATACTTGCCTATTACCATCTACTTTTATATGTTGCCGTGTTACAAACGAATAAATGAATTATGAACATGCGAGGTAGGCAACAACTCGATAGTGGATTGCCCCGCTGTGTAGTGTAGCTGTAAATTTCAATACGATTCATTTGCTGATGTCAACACTAACCTTCGTCTATAGTTTTTCGCGGTAGACCTGCTTTGTTGCACTACTGTATCTCAGATAGGTGTGCAAAGGCCGGCGCGGGGCCGCGCGGTCGACGGCCGGCGCCATCGATTCCGGTTAGGGCCGCCAGGGCTTAAGGGTTTATCGCATAGTTCTGGAGGTGAAAGGTTTGTATCCCAACTACTTACAGGATATTTAAAGGAATGATTCACGATTTCTCTGGAGACTGAGGAGAAGGCACGGTCCTGGATCAAACTGATCGTAAGATGTTGACTGTATAAAAGGTGGCCAGGGCTTAACTTTGGATAACTATAAAAGAGAAACAAAGTTCTTTTATCAAGTTATTTTAAGTTATTATTGACATGCCCTTATTTTTCGATAAGCCACATTAAGTATGCTTTGTTTTAAAACGTATGAAGAAAATAAAAAATAATCATAAAATATTACAAATTACTAAGGAATTTGGAACATTAACTACGAGTAGATAAAAAAAACAGCTTCACGGCTGGTCAGGTGGATAGATCTGCAGGCACGGTAGATCCTCTCTTCGGATCACTCGGATATTGAGTATTGAGTATCACTTAGACTCATAAAGGAAGTCTTTAAGGAAGAAGTACGTCCAAACTGGAGGTTGTCACTACACTGGAGTTTTAATATTATATTATTTGTCCTAACTTATTGGCAATAATTAAAGCGTTGTCATTTTTTACAATTTAGATTCGATTCCTTTTCGAACGGTTGTCAGTTCATAAACATATTTAGCCGAACGCCCGCTACCCAAGTTCATCCCTCATCGGTCATACCAGACAGGTCGATCCCCCTAACGTGGTTAGGTTAGCAAATGGTTCGAATTTAAAAAGTTTAAAACTTTTAATTTTATTTATTTGGCTGCGTCACCGGCGTTTCTCTATTATATTATTTTTAAAACATACCTACTACATTTTATTCTATATTACTTTTATAACTTTACTCAATATTTATAGGTGTACTTTGTTAGTAAACTTGATTTACCTCTACTAAACTGTCTTCGCCAAAAATGCATACCTACTACGAACAACATGAGTCTATATATGTTATAGAGTATAACATATAATTTTAAATGTTTTAACATAAATAGACTAAAAATCACTATATAAAAAGAAACAAAACAATATATAAATCTGCGGTTCAACAGCTAAAACGATACAGACAGACACATTTTTGCATAAGTGTGCACTAAATAATGCGAATAATATGCAAAATCTAAATTATGTACATTCCCCCATACTCATAAACGGTGCATAGTTGAAACATTGCTAAAAATATCCCTGTCACTGTTTATCATTATGAATTGGTAAGAGATAGCTAGTTTAAAAAATATGTGCGCAATGCCAGTACTCTGAAACTGTAAAGAAAAACTCCCCTTAGGCATCCTCAAAAGACTCAAGCTGGTACTTGGTACTTGGTACTGAGCAACCTGACGCGATCTACTACGATCTAAACAGTAGCTGTCTTTTTTTTTATATTAAGCGGGCGACATTAATTACGTGAGGCGTATAGGGAGGGGGGGGGGGGGGGGTCGTCAAGCAGAACCTCAATTCATTCAAGTATTAAAAATTCACATCTTTTCATAACAATAGTTGGAGAAAGTACAGCCGTTACGTCTCGCTAATGAAAAGTAAGCTTTAAGTGTAGAACCTCAAAGTGTAGATTGCATTGCACCGGCTTGTTTAAGATCAACGCAAGCTAAGATTGGTAAAATATACCATTCTTATACTACCATTCTTGAAAAAAAAGAAAGAAACTATTTTTATATAAAACCCTATATAAATAGTAAAAGTAGTTAGTACAGTGCAAAAGAACTGGCCCGCCTGATGTTAAGTGGTAACCCATATGTACAAAACATTGCCTCGCAAGTCACGCACGAAATTTTAAGATTGTAATCTCATCAATTATCAAGTTTCAAGAGTTAGTAGAGCTCTTTGTGTGTGGCTCGTCCGGGGAAGTACAACCACCACGCCTTTTTCTGCCGCCAAGCAGCGTTGCTGTGTTACCGGTGTAATTACAGGCACATGGGGCTCAACATCGTATGCCTCAAGCTGATGGACGCAGGGCAGTGCATTGTAGGGCATGTTCCTATTGTGCGTTACTTACGAGGCGATGCTTTGTTATAGGTGATGGTTACCACTTAACATCAGGTGAGGCATCTGCTTGATCCATCAACTAGTTGTATAACAAAAAAAAGTTTTCCACAGTACTTCTAGATTGTAGTCTAAAGAAACGTAGTCCCGTTGATTCGGCTCGAGAGTCCCAAGATATCGTTAGCAGTAGATGCTATCGTTGAAATATATCTCGCCCTTATAGTTATCGAAATAGAGTTGAATATAGTTTGATAACACAAACGAGCTTTCCGACCAAAGTTCGATACCAAACTTACCAAACTACCATCACGGAACACGGAACTCAGTATGACGATAATCGATTAAACTCAGTTCTGACTTGACTGCTGAGTGACGTGACGTGACGTAACCGCGACGTTTACGTTACGTTCTTTAATTACGCCTCAGATTTACGAGAGGGTTAAGGGCTGACAACCGTCGTTTCTCGCTCGCACATTTCAACAATTTGAAAATATTAAATTACTGAAGGTGAGAATTCGAACAATGTTTCGGAGAATACAGCCATCAATATAAATAACTTTTTCTAAGGAACAAACACTGTAAACGCTAAAGAAAAAAAAAACAGCTGTTTCATACAAAAGTTCAATACCTACCTGGCTAAAATGTATGAAACAGCTGTTTTTTTTTCGCGTTCACAGTGTTGGTTCCTTAGAAAAAGTTATTCATATTGATGGGTACTTTAGCCCCCTGAAGTTTTAAACCCAATTATTGGAACACCTTGCATAATTTTGATCCAAACATGCCTCAAGTTGGTGGACGGAGAGCAGTGCGTTGTATAAGGGTACGTTCATATCGTGCGTGACTTACGAGGCAACGCTTTGTTAAAGGTGATGGTTACCACTCAACATCAGATGGACCATCTAATTGTTCCATCAGCATGTACTAAAAAAACAAGTTTTCCTATCTAAAATGTTGCTTAAGTACTAAAACATTTTAGGAAGAAAACTAGTTCGGAATGAACTTTGGTTGTTTCAGAGTTTTATAATTTTTTGTAATTTTATATCTATTAAAATCTGTGAGCGAGAAGTTATTTGACGGTGGTCTGCGTCCTAAACTGGCGACTGAAGGCTGCGTGCTACACAGACACGGGTGCGTTATTGCGTGCGTTACTGTCGCGGAACGTATGTAATAAAAACAGATATCGCAAAAGCGCGTGCGTTATCATTTGATTGCTTTAAAAAGCCGGTCACGGCTACTCCATCAAAATAATCTCTCAGGAGCTACAGCGTCCTGTGAATGGGTATGGGTGAAAAAAATGCCTCAGGAGCTGCATAAATCATCTTGAATAGATGAAAAATGCGTGTATTTTTTGCTCTATAGTTCGCTTGTGTGGGGAAGCGTTTTATTTTTATTTTTCATATAACTTGCTGATGTAACAAGCACTGACGTTAAGTGGTAAACCATCACGTATAACAAAACATTGCCTCGTAAGTCACGCACGATAGGAACGTGCCCTACGATGCACTACTCTGTGACAACAATGTGAGACATGCAGATGTTAAGCCTCATGAGCCTATAATTTCAGCGGCAACCACACTCTTCAAACCGAAACACAGCAACGCTGCTTGTTTATTTATTAGCGTGGGTCACTCTTAATCCAAATTTGAAGATTTTTATAATCTTCATCTTGTCGTGTCACTATTTCTTTAGAAACAGTGTGATGAAAGGATTTTAAGTGCGCCTCAAAGAGGCTCTTTTCGAGCACTTGACACATGCTGTACAACGTTAACTTAGCACATGTTTATTTGTAATTATTTTTCAAGATATTAGGGAGTTCAGGTATATTTTCTATTTGAGATCTTTTATAACTATCTTTAGATTTATATATTCAAAAATGTCGAAGTGAGCGAGCGAGTAGTACATTAGCGGTAGTCTGCAGCTTAACTTCTAGAGTGAAACTGGCACCAGCTGGCATCTACAAATTGGAACACATCTTTACGATTCTTGTCTAGTCTCCCGCAATGACTAAGACCCGCCATTCACTCACTTCGCTATTTAGTGTTCGTGTTGTTCGTGATAAATAGGCAAATAGACGAATATAACACATCGTCGTATTTGGGAAAATACAAAGAATAGCGATATAACGTGCCACCCACACAAAGACGAATCAAACTACCACAAAAGTCAAAAAGGCAACATAACCACAAAGTCAAAGTCAATAAAGTCAAAGTCAAAGTCAAAGTCAATAGGTATTTATTTATTTATTTATTTATTTATTTATTATTAAGTTACACCAACAAAGTGAACACCAACAAAATCAATAGGCCTAAAATCATTAAATTATTGAGTTGAATGTCACCTCAATTATAGGCATAAACGGCTAAGATAACAAATTAATTACAATGGAAACATTAAAAAGAAAAATGATAAAAAATACATAAATTAAATAATAAAAATTGAGATATAAGATTATTGAAAAGTTACAAATTAGAATTAGAATTATAAATTAGAATTAATTTATGCTTAAATGTAGACATGCGATCTGAGAAAATATCTATTTCATTGACTTGGTTAGCTAATACAATACCAGTGTTGTGAATTGCGTTGTACTTTCTCTGAATCCTGTTTATAGGAGCAAAGTGACCCAGGTTCGAACGAGCGGGCTTTCCGACAAATGGGGTGTATTTTTTTAACCTTGGCATGAACTTTGGAATGCTTATCTGAATCTGAGACAGAAGATAGGTAGTGTCAGTCATACTGTTAACCAATTTAAACAAGAACATACCATCGTGCACCAACCTACGGTTGTAAAGAGATTCTAACTTGAAATGGCGTAGTCGATCCTCGTAACTCGGCAGTCTCCTAGCCAGATTACAACTGTATGATAAGTGCCACAGAAACCTTTTCTGAACACTTTCTAGTCGCTTGATATAGACCTCATAATGGGGGTTCCACACCACACTACAGTATTCCAAGGAGCTACGCACTAAAGCATTGTAAACTGTGATCTTAGTGAGAGGTTTTTTGAACTCCCTGCAATTTCGCAGAACAAATCCCAAAACTTTAAAAGCCTTCTTTACAATATTATCAACATGAATATTGAATCTCAGTTTATTGTCTATAGTGACTCCCAGATCTCGTACAGAATCTACCTCCAATAACGGTTCATCTTTTATGAAGTAAACCCTGGGAGGCACAATCTTTTTTCTGGTGAAGCGAACCACATAACATTTATTACAATTCAAAGCCATGCCATTTAAAGAACACCATGAAATCAAATTATTCAAGTCATTTAGCAATAAACTCGCCTCGTCTGCTGAGCCAACTCTTCTGAAGAACTTTATATCATCCGCAAACATATAAAACTTCGAATTTAAAAAGCATTTGCCGATGTCATTAATAAAAAGATTAAAAAGTAGAGGTCCCAGATGAGAACCCTGAGGAACTCCTGAGAGAGCAGCAAATGGCTTAGATGAATGACCACCAACCACGACCACAGACCTCCTATCTGTCAAATACGACCTACACCAGTTAAGAAAAATACCAGCTATTCCAGACATTGAAAGTTTTTTCAACAGTAATTCGTGATTTACCTTGTCGAAAGCCTTGCTGAAGTCAGTGTAAATTGCGTCCACTGTTTGACCATGATCTACCTCCTCAGCAAGATCCTCGACAAAGGATGTCAAATTGGTTGTTGTAGATCTAGCTTTAACAAAACCATGCTGTTCCAAGACTATAATCCGCTTAATATGCCAGGAAATAACGGGATACACCAACATCTCAAAAACTTTTGCGAAGACTGTTATCAAAGATATCGGTCTATAGTTTTTAACCTTGCTAGTGTCACCACTCTTAAATAATGGCAAGATAAGAGCTTCTTTCCAAGCCGTTGGAAAAACTCCAGAACTCAAAGATTTGTTAATTATAACAGATAGTGGTACTACTAATGCGCTAGCGCACTTCACGACGAATACAGATGGTATGCCATCTGATCCGGCTCCCTTCCTAGCATCAAGTCTTTTTAAAACCCTATATACCTGATCCCGAGTAACAGAGATTGAAGTCAGAAAATTGGTGGCCGTGGGATTCCGTGATTCGAAATCATCAGAAACATTATCCGAGTTGTAAACTGAAGAAAACTGAGTTGCAAAAAGGTCACATATATCGGAGCCACTGCTAGCGACAGTATCATTTGAATATTCAATTAAATCACAAGGATCACTTTGAAACGTCTTAAAGCTAGGTGACTCTAGGTGCCAGTTCCACGCGACCAAAGCCTAGAAGAACAGGCAACAAACTTACGGCTTGGTTCCTACCGTTCTTTTGTATGATCCTTTTACAATGTAATATAATATATTATTGAAGTTAAGTGAGGCGTAGGCATACAGAAAAAGGTAAACATAATCAAATTTATAAGACAGCACACGCTACGCTTCAAACTAATAATACCTAATGCATAAAATTAAATACAATCTATTAAATCAGAGAAAAATAAAACACACAATAGTAGGTACAGTACAGACATTGCAGACATGTTAGCTGCCGATGGGCAGAGCGACCGGGACATCGGGCCACGCACTTTTATCATCAATATAGCTATCTAAAGTATAATAAGCTTTACTTATTAGATTATTCTTAATGTATGCTTTAAATTTTCTAATAGGAAGCCCAGTGGCACTTTCTGGAAGTTTATTATAGAAGCGTATACCGTTCCCCATAAACGAGCCATTTACCTTTTGGAGTCGAGATTTAGGAATACATAATTTGTTTTTATTTCTAGTGTTAACGTTATGTGCATCACTCTTTTTCTTAAAGCTATCTATGTGTTTATGAGTGTATAATAGATTTTCATAAATATACTGTGAAATTACTGTGAGAATATTAATTTCTTTAAATCGCTCCCTCAATGATTCGCGTGGTTTCATTTTATAAATGGCACGTATCGCCCGTTTTTGAAGTACAAATATACTTTGTACATCAGCAGCTTTCCCCCAGAGCAAAATACCATAAGACATTACACTATGGAAGTAGCTAAAATATACTAGCCTAGCTGTAGCTTCATCTGTAAGCCATCTTATTGTGCGAACTGCGTATGCAGCCGAACATTGATATGTGGACCCCACTGCAATTTTGCATCAATATTAAGTCCTAAAAAAATAGTAGAATTGACAAGGGTAAGTGATTCTCCATTTAATTCAATATTGGTTGGACGTTGAACCACATTTGGCAAAGTAAATTTAATGCATTTCGTTTTCCCGGCATTGAGCAAAAGATTATTAACAGTAAACCAGTTAAGTACTTGCGACAGAGATGCATTAACGTCATCGAAGTTAGTCTTCAATCTGTCGACTTTAAATATTAAAGAGGTATCGTCAGCAAATAGAACTATTTCACATAAATCCTTTACAAAAGGTGGAAGGTCATTTACATATACTAGAAATAAAAAGGGACCCAATATGGAACCTTGAGGTACCCCTATATCAATAACCGACCCAGACGACCTCTCACCGCTAACATCAACTTTTTGCACTCTATTGGTTAAATATGACTGTAAAAGACCAATTGCCTGGTTAATGATGCTGTAATGTTTAAGTTTAGATATTAAGGTGGCATGACTTACACAGTCAAAAGCTTTGGACAGATCGCAGAATACCCCGATCGCATCTTGTGAGTGTTCCCAAGCATCATAAATGTGCTTCAGGAGCGTCGAACCGGCATCTGTCGTTGATCGACCTTTAGTAAATCCAAATTGATGACTATGAAGTATGCTGTTGACGTTGAAATGTGATAATAACTGAGTAAGAAAAATTTTTTCAAAAATTTTACTTGACGAAGGCAGTACCGAAATAGGCCTGTAGTTCGCAGGATCTTGTTCATTTCCAGACTTGTACAGGGGAATGAGTTTACTGTGTTTCATTAAATCAGGGAAAACGCCCTCATCTACACATCTATTAAAAATGTATGCTAGACATGGTGCAATATCAGTTATAATAGCGCTTAAAACTTTTGTGTAATAGTACATTGTTATCCTAGGGGTGAAAGTAACTTATTTAGTCCCGAGACGGGGTTTGGCACCCGAGCATAGCGAGGGCGCCAATAGTTCGAGGGACTAAATAAGTCTTTAACCCGTGGTAAACACTGTGCTTTTCATTACGAATACAAGGAAAGTAAAAATAAAAAGAAGATTAGCTAAATAAAAAATGAGTAAATTGTAGTAGATCCAATCCATGCTGCATTATTGATCGAGTGAGCGAAGCGAACGAAGATCTTAGTTTCAACTTGGGCGATTTGGCATTTTATGTATGTATGTATGTATGTATGTTTGTCTGGCCATAACTTTCGAACCGTTGATCCGATCTGCATGAAATTTGATAAGTCGATAACTTGTGCTTGAGAAATTTACTGGTAAGTATATGAGTAAAATCGGATGAAGGGTTATTATGATATGGGGTTTTTTGAGGAGGCAAAAATAAAAAAAGTTACTTAAAAAAATTTAGTTGCATGTCATATGAAAGGGCTTTGTTTGGACATTCCAAAACGATTTTTAAATTTTTTCTGGAACGCTCGGTTTTTGAGATTCAATAGAAAAGTTAAATTAAGATAACCAGCCATCCAAGAGCTCCCATCTCTAAGAGTTTCGTTGGCATCAAGGTTTTTCTACTGGTCGGCCAGTTACTTTGCTTTTTCTTATTTTTTTTTCTTGAAATATATTAAGGAGGTACGCAGTTCTCATAAAATGGTGACAACGACCAGGTCTGATGATGGAGCCAAGGTCTGTTCAACGGAACTCTTCAATAAATAGGCCAATAGAGTTGAAACTTCGTTACCGTACCAAGTTAGTAGGGGGTAGTCAGAAAAAAGTCCAACATAATGTTTGGACTTGCCTCTGACTACCACCTACTCAAAGTTTAGGTGCGTTCGTTGGGTCGCATCACGAGATCTCAGTTCGGGGCGAACTACTAGTAACCAAAGAGTTTTTATATTCGATCGAAAAAGGTTAAAGTCCATGCCGCATTCCAACCAGATTTTTTATGTTCGATGACATTTGATGTTATGTATACTTTTTGCTACTTATATTATATTTAGAAAAAAGGTTAAAATTACATGTTTTGTGAAAAATAAAGATTTTTTTATTAAGGGTTATAATATAAATTATAAAACCTATTTAAAAAGGTACAGTGTTCACTAACTTGGTTGATTATGTATCTCTTTGGTAATAAACCTCTTTTGTTTACGAATGCCAACAGAAGTCATACTGTTGACATTCGTAAACCAAAGAGGTTTGTTTATTTTTTTTTTCGAGCAATGAAAAAGGTATTTATTCATTAAAATCAGAAGGATCACTTTGAAACATCTTAAAGCTAGGTGACTCTAGATGCCAGTTCCACGCGACCAAAGCCAAGAAGAACAGGCAACAAACTTACGGCTTGGTTCCTACCGTTTTTTTGTATGATGAACTGAATGTTATATCAGTGAAAACCGTTTCAAGTTACTTGACACATTTCTTAATATACATAATTAAAAACTTCACTGCAAAACGTACCTCAAGACTGCGTAATAAGGTTTAGATTTAACCCTTAGCTAGCTTGTAGGTCGTTAAGGCCCGTCTTCCCTCTCGCTCTCGCTCCAAGTCAAACGCATAAACCGGAACCCCACTTCATTAAGTGTTCGACGACCTGACCGATTAAGTTAGAGATTTACTTTTATAGGCACGGAAAGCCACGTATGGCACTTTTCATGATGGAACCAGACCGCATGGTACCTGGCTCCGGCGCTTGTGTTTAAAAAAAAACAGCTTCCCCAGCCACGGTAGATATCCTCTCATAGTAGAGTTTAGTTTTAATAGTAGACCTCTTTGTGAAGGGATTGTCCAAGGATGTACTACATATCACCATGCCTTTTTCTGCCACCAAGCAGCGCTGCTGTGTTTCGGTTTGAAGAGTGTGGTTGCCGGTGTAATTACAGGCACATGAGGCTTTACACTGTATGCCCTTAAGTTAGTGGACGCAGGGCAGTGCATCGTCGGGCACGAAAACTCCTATCGAGCGTGACTTACGATGCAATGCTTTGTTCTAGGTGATGGTTACCACTTAACCATCACCTATTGTGGGCTACTTGCTTGTTCCATCAAGTCGTATATAAGGATATCTAAGGGGGGTAATCAGAGGTAGTTGTTGCCTATTCTTCTAGGCGTGGAACTGGCACCTAGATTCACCTAGCTTCAAGACATTGCAAAGCTACGTTGCAAAGTGATCCTTGTGATTCAAATAATGAATAACTTTTGACTTTTTACGTCTAATTATTAGGTACATTTGGCACATACCCATATTTAGTAGTCCTCTTGAGGCGCACTTAAAATCCTTTCAACACGCTGTTTCGAAAGAAACTAGTGACACGACAAGAGAGAGAGTGAGCAGTAGTTGGTATACCATACGTGACAGGTTGCAAGCCCATCGCCGCTGCTAGAATACTAAAAGGTTTCCTCACGATGGCGATTTGTGGGTATTGTGTCTCTGTATTATACTTCATTCATGGTGCAGGGATTAGAAGGTATTCTATTATTGGTAATGGACTTATACTGGGCCAGAACAGCCCCTCTGCAGATATATTCTGACCGAAGTTTTTTTTACTCAGTGTTAAATAAAAATAATCATTCATTCAAAGGAATGAAATACCCACGTAGTCCTGATATCCGAGAATGCAGCAACTTAAGGCGAATAAATCTTCCGCGACCCTAAGTAACTCCTCGAGGCATGCGAAACCCCTCGGAAACTATAACTAAACCTGCGCGTAATGGACATTTATAAACTTGAGTCCACTTTCATACCTACAAGTAAGCGAAGTGATCACTGAAAATGATTTTAATTCTCTTTGGAAAATAAGGTTGACTGAAAGTAGACGTTAGCGACCACTGCGATCTGGAAGATAATGCTTTATAATATTAAGTTCGCCTTGGTACTGTTATTTTAATGTGCAATAAAGTATTTTCAATCAATCAATCAATCAACCACCATAAGTTATTAAACAATGTGCATTTTTTTACACAAACGTGCCCTACGATGCACTCCGTCCATCAACCTCATGTGCCTGTAATGTCAAACGCAGCAACAGTACTTGACGGCAAAAATAGACATGGTGGTACTAGGTACTTCCCAGGACTAGCCCTTCACAAAGGGCTTATTACTCTACCTTTTTTTTTATGCCAAAGCTGGCAGACGAACTTACGGGCCACCTGATGGGAAGCGGTCACCGTCGCCCATAGACACCTGCAACACCAGAGGCGTTACTGATGCGCTGGCGCTACCTCTACTTTAGTTGCTTGTGTGAATGAAAGACAGTCCAGTAATAGCGCAAACCAGGCGTAAAATCTGGCAAGTACCAGTGGCAGGTACAAGGAACCCGTTTTACAGGTAAATGCCGCCTTTGTAAGCTGTTAGGGCAGCCTTATGAAATTGTTTCGGCACATTCGTGTGACGGCGAAGCGTTATTGTGGCTATAAATTCTAGAACTGTATTGTTGTAGTTTGCGGCAGAAAGTTTCCGTTCAAATTTGTGGGTTTAAATAATAACACGGTCTATGAAAGCAGAGAACATGTGTTTATTGTCGAAGAAGGTATCACTCGCGTCTACAATCATATATTACTTCTTCTTCTTCTCTCCATTTATGGCTTCTGTCTGTCATTCGACAGACAATCTTGCCAGTGTCAAGTGATTTGTATTGAATGAATACTTTTTAGTCAAGTCAGTCCATAGTCAAGTCGGCCGTCATTTGCTTTGAAGAAAATGGTGGCGGTTTTCTTCAAAACATTCGAAACATTTTCAGTCAAATCAGGATATCACATATTACACTTTCATTCCAAATGCTTACACTTTGTGCTAAAACCATAAGTAATGTTGGTTAAAATACCACCGAAATTACACAACACTACTCAAAATAACACGAGAAAAACAATTAAAATGAAAAAGCTATGTTGCTTCCCAAAATGTCAGAAAACGAATCCATATATTACTTGTTGTGTCGTTGTAACGTTGACGCGAGGTGTCTATGCGAATGATTCATTCAGAATGAATGAACATTCAGAATTTGAATAGGTATCTATTAAAGCGCAGTTCTGTCTTTAAACAATAAAATTAGTTTCTTCACCTAGTTATACTATGCTTTTTGAGCTTTTGACTACCTGATATTATACAAGGTGTTCCAATACTAAATAACTTTTTCTATGGAACCGACACTGTGAACGCGAATAAAAAACAGCTGTTTCTTGAAAAAAAAAACTACCTAGTTAAAATGTATAAAACAGTTTGTTTTTTTTTCGCGTTCACAGTGTTGGTTCCTTAGAAAAAGGTATTCATATTGATGGGTACTTTAGCCCCCTAAAGTTTTTAAACATAAGTATTGAAACATTGACAATCTTTTTTTGGAAATAAATATTTATGAAAAATTAAAACGTGCTTTAATTTCAAGTCCCGTCGTTAAAAAGGTTGAAATGGAAAATATTCTAGAGCTGGTTAAGTAAGCACTAAACAACGAAACTTAATTAATTTCAGTTCAGAGTTTTTCAAAGTTTTCTTTTTCTTTGCGTAATTTTACATGGATTACAAATTCCAGCGACTGGAACACAAACTGCTCTCTGCTGAAATGGGCACAAAGGACCCACATTAAACAATTTGTTTAAAGTTTCTCATTAAATTTTGAAGGGTTAGTGGGCCGTCGGTTAAATGCCTAGATCGAAATACCTGTGCACGTAGTCTACTAGTTCTAGTTGTAGCTCGAAGGGAGCCTCTTTGAGACGCACTTTAAATCCTTTCGCCACACTGTTTAGATTAGTAAAGCTCTTTGTGAAGGGCTCGTCCGGGGAGGTACTACCACCACACCTTTTTCTGCCGCCTAGCAGCGTTGCTGTGTTTCGGTTGGAAGAGTGTGGTTGCCGGCGTAATTACAGGCACATGTGGTTTAGCATCTGTATGCCTCAAGTTGATGGACGCACGAAATCGCAACCAACCATTTTGTGTGCAATCACATTGCACACCGTTTAGCAAAAATTTCATTTTGATCGACACAAGTTTTCCTACTTAAAAGTTTGCGAAAATTTCGAAACGTGCGAGCGAGTCACATTAGCTCTTGTATTCGCCCAAAGTGGCAACCATTTAACATCAGGTGGGTCATCTGTCTGTTAAATCAGCAAGTAGCGTGACAAAAATAGTTTTTCTTCTTCAAACTTAGTCAGCGTCAAAAGGTATTTAGTTACTTAATAAAAACAAAAGGATCAGGTGTATGTAGTAAACAAAACCTAAGAGCATGCTAAGTGTACATTTTTATACGTCACAGGAGTCTAGCTAAAGCCCCCTTTGCAGCATAAACGCGTTCAAAATGCAATATAAACTTTATTTTGTTCCAGAAACTAACGCGACCCTAGAGATGGAAGATAGTAGTGTCGCGATGTGACGGAGAGGAAATGAAACTGCTGGTTTGTGACAGAATAACATTGCTAGAGAAGAATTAAAACGATAAAAGCTTTTGCCTGTAAAGCGGTGTATGGTGAATCTGCTCTCAAATATCTGGAGGTATTCTTCTCAGTTTGCTTGGCCGTGGATTCGATCCTTTTCTTATACAACTAGCTGATGGAACAAGCAGATGGCCCAGCTGATGTTAAGTGGTAACCATCACCTATAGCATAGCATTGCCTCGCACGATAGGCATGTGCCCTACGATGCACTGCCCTGCGTCCATCAACTTGAGGCATACAGATGCTAAGCCTCATGTGCCTGTAATTACACCGGCAACCACACTTTTCAAACCTAAACACAGCAAAGCTGCTTGGCGGCAGAAAAAGATATGGTGGCAGTACTGCCCCGGACGAGCCCTTCACAAAGAGCTCTACTACTCTTAATACTTACCGAGAACATTTGTGTATACCTACCTGCGTTTGTTCTCTGTTCGGGTGGAAACATCATCAATATTATCATTATTGACAGCCTTCACAGCTCAGTTGTTAGTAGCTCTGCCTTCTGCGCCGTAGGGCATGGGTTCGATCCCCACTGAGAACAAACATTTATGTGATGAACATAGATGTTTGTTCACTGTCTGGGTGGTATATTATACCTACTATAAGTATGCATTTATAAAAAAAGTATTATAAGTATTATATCCGCTATCTGGTTCCCATAAACAAGAATTGGCTTAGTTTGGGGCGAGATAGTGCTGTGTTGAATGTCCATCGATACTATTTATGTTTTTAGTAATATTTTTTCACCCCAATAAAAGTGTGACACAATAGGCCCAAGACACATTTAATAGCCCGAATAGATACAATGAAGCGCGCCCATCACTATCCCCCCACACGTACAAGCCGAAACGACTGTAGAATGTAAAATAACAAACGGAGGGGACGAAACTTTTCAAAGCCATTTCAGGCCAAAACGTCTAAAACTTTGATATTTTAAATTAGACACCGAAATTGGTGAAATCTATGCGATCTTTTGCATTTTTAATATAATTATAGTTAACGTTTTTATTTTCTAAAAATGACGCTTACTAACAGGGCATAAAAACTAGCACAAAATATAAATACCATGGAGGTACTATATACCTTAGTCTAAGATAAATACACTATCTATTTGGCATCTATTGACAGCCTTTACGATCTGTAAAGGCTGTCAATAGATGCCAAATAGTAGTAGTAGTTGGTAGTAATAGCCTCAGACTAAGTATCATATACTACCTCCAAGGTAATAGCCTTCTGCAATTTTGTCCGTGGGTTCGATAACCACAGAGAATAAACAATGAATGTTTTTTTACAATCCCCAAGAAACATTTGTGTGATGAATACAGATGTTTGTTCTCTGTCTGAATGTTATATAATATTAAAAAATGTATTTTAAGTATTTACAAAACAAAAATATACGAGTAGGTATAATATCAGCTATCTGGTTCCCATAGTACAAGCATTGGCTTAGTTTGGGGCTAGATAGTCCTGTGTGGAAAGTATAATTATTTATTTATTGATCTATGGGACTTGTAATGATTGGCTTTCCGCACAGATATATATATACATAGATAACGCAAATGCTTGTACTTCCCGTGTCCGAACCCTTACGAATCGTCTAGGTTGGCCGCCGCTGCTTACAGTCCGTGCGCGTCCGTTGTTGCAGCCAGACGTCCGCAAAATTGTATAAAATGCCTCGTTGCATGATATTGAATTGCAATAGCTCAACAAATTCTAGCCCCCCAAGGCAAGGATGTATTTCATATCACAGGTAAGTAATTTTTAAATCATATTATGCGTAAATTCATTTTAAAACTAATTTTAAAGTATTCCAAGCTGTGATTTCAAGAGTATACCTAAGTAATTATAGATTAACGTTAAGTAAACCATATTTACATTACATTGCCGCGTTTGCTTTGAGCGTTTAATCTGACGTTCTGAGTTAAGAGACGATGAATATCGGAACAAGCGATACTGTCGCGCATCGCTTCGTCTTCGTGGTACAGGCAACTTATCATTCGTCTGTCAAATCTCGCGACTAGTGTTGTTCGTCCTACAAAGTATATGAATAATCGATATCGGACAGACAAATGATATTTACCATTATAATAAGAGATAATTTAGTAGTTATTGATAAAAACAAGCCGATTCTTCGGTTCAAGCGGAGAAAGCGAAAGACCGAGACAGTTGGAGGAAAACTCTTTTCGAAGGAGTTATTGCCCATGACCGAGCATGGCTTGCTGTCTCACAAGCGCACTTTGCGACATCAACGTGCTGCTCTTCCTCTACTCTGTAGATTCGTCCTGTGTCACTGTGTCGTCCCTGTAGATTCTACAGGGACGACACAATATTCTTGCACAAAATGTGGTCATGCCTGTCGCTCTCGTATCTATAGGCCTTTTAAGTGGACGCTGTTTAAATCATCTTATATAGGTGTTATAGGCCTAACTAACTTGTGTGTGTGTGTAAGAGTGTGAATAAATTAATAAAAATGTGTCAATATTTGGTTATATCCACTGATATCCATTAAGTTACCTACCTAGAACCAATAAATAATGAGAAAATTCATCAAAATCAGTTATAATATTGTGGCTTGACTGGCATTCATCTTGTAGGTAGATAGTAGATACTTACGTTGGTTTTATGTGTTTTCATGAAATCTTTTGTGATTTCCTACCTTTACTTACCTACGGGGTAAAAGGTACCTAAGTACTTAAACATAATTATGCACCTACCTACCTAGCAACTTATATATTTAAAATAGCGTCAATATAACACGCGCGTTACCATTGCGACCGTGCGCATTGACCTTGACACGTACACAGACAGGGCTATTTCAAATTTCTAAGAAAATATTAATTTTACTTTTTATTATTTATTTTAATTCCGTTAATATCATTTGTCTGTCCATATCATTCGTCTGTCCATATCATTCGTCTGTCAGAAAATCGATGTCATTCATGTAAATCGATTCGTAAAAGGTCATCAAAAACTACTGTTTCATAACATGCATGTTTATACCAATCCCTTGTGTTTTAAAGAATTATTAACAAATATATATTTGTAGACTTACTTGAGATTAAGCGAACGAAGGTATCCAAAAGCGTCGACAGAATGAAACGGCTCAAAAGCGCGGTGAGCACGACTCCTCACATTGAAACTACAAGGCGTACTGTAGTGGCGACCGCGGAGTGAGCGAGCGGGACCACAGATATAAAATCTATGAGTAGGTATGAGCGAGACGATCACGGCGGCGCCGGCGGTTCCAGTTGAATCGTTTAAATCGTAGCAGGACGGAGGGGCATCGGCGGCATCGGTGTCTTTAAATCGGTTTAGATTTCCCGTCACTAAATTTCGACTGTGACGTCAGAGTAGGTATTAAAAAGTCGGCACGCTTGGTTTCAATACAAATCGTGATACTTGCGTTATCTATGTATATATATATATCTGTGGCTTTCCGTATACCTATCTCAAAACAGTCGTGAGATACGTAATCAAGGCAGCAGGTACATAATATTGCTATTTTAAAGTAGGTGGCACGGAATTTGTGACGTCGGTTATTTGCGCGTGGTGCCCGCGGGAAATCATCGCATGACAGCCGTCCCGCTCAATCGCGTTGAAACCGTAAGCTTTGGCTCCCTTAAACGCAGCGACCGTTACATGACGGAGAAGACAACTTCTAACTTACGGCCACCGTACACCAGCGGACGGCGCGGTAAAACATCTAAATATATAAAAGAAAGCCGTGTTAAAAAACATAGTGTAACTACACTATTTATATGTAACTCAAGAACGGCGGAACCGATTTGGCTGAAAAAAATGAGGTAGCTTAGAACCAGGAGACGGACTTAGGATTTTTATCCCGTTCCCGTGGAATGTGACATAAAACGAAAAATGTCATCTATCACAAGGTGCTTCACTGAAGAGTGCAACCCATGCACCAAAATACATGGCCAATATAGAATCATTAAAATACTTATTATTTATATTTATTGTCCTAATAAAAATAAAAACCAAAATCTGCTCATTTATTGCCTCTAAGGCGGAACAAAGTTCGCCGGGTCAGCTAGTTTTACATAAAGAAAATACATACATATTTTAAACGTCAAAGTCAAAAGGTATTTATTCGAATGAATCACACAAGGATCACTGTGAAGCGTCATAAAGCTAGGTGAATCTAGGTGACAGTTCCACGCGACCAAAGCCTAGAAGGACAGGCAAACTTATAAATGGTAAATGTCATTTAATGAACGTTTACTTTAATTTACCAAATGAAAGAAAGAAAGAAAAAATATTTATTAACCCGAAGAAATAAACGCTAAAATATGGTGGGTAACACTGTGAAAAGAAAATCTAAAAATACATATAAAAAAAACTAATGGAAAAACATTGTCCTGTGTGGTGCAATAAGAGTTAATACGTCCCTGACTCAGTATTTACTCAGTATTTAAATGAAAGTAAACACGTTCAAGCTGCATCTTTACTTAACGGTCCGGCATCTTTGCCTCAATCCAATCAGTCTCGCTCATCCCTCGTCTCTCTTCCTCAACATCTGAATCAGTCGCGGGCCGGTACTAACGCAATTATAGCTTCTGGCTCAACCCCCACTATGTGGTAACCATCCGAGCTTATGTCATTAATTACTCATAAAAATCTGCCAAAAATAAACAATACTTATAGTTATTGCCATCTTTTATCAATGGAACATCGTGAGGAAACCGACATGTCGTAGAACCTAAAAAGTTCTAAAACATGTGTCAAGTGCTCAAATGCAGCCACTTTTAGCCGCACTTACAATCTTTTCACCACACTGTTTCGAAATAACTAGTGTGAACAATTTTTTTTATACAACGAGCTGATGGAACAAGTAGATGGCCCACCTGATGTTAAGTGGTAACCATCACCTATAACTAGTGACACGACTAGAAGAAGACAGAGCAGATATTTGTTTATATTTAAATATAGTTAATAAGAACGATTACAATAAGCATGAATGCTTTGAAAACCCTTGTCGCTATACATAAACTAATTATCGCCCAACAGTCACGTCCATATTTAAAAAAAAAAAATTTTGTTTAACGAAGTCTGTCAAACACGTCAAGTCGGCTGACAGTCACAGGCAGATAGACTGACAGACAGACAGACAGACTGACAGACAGCTGACAGTCGCCCGCTGAGTTCGTCAAACACGACAGCCACTAAAGGAGGTTGCATTCGGAAATAGGGGCGAAGACTACTGCACTATCGTTTACGGGGGAATCATTTAATTTGGCAAACTCTGGCAAGCTAGTTTGCAATACGGTAATGAACAAGTTTTCAGCTAAGACTCGCCGCTGAAGTTGTATACTTCAGCGGCGAGTCTTAGCTAAATATAATATTTATTATATTGCTTATAATATTGCTTAAAATTAGCTCTATTTATGTTTGCAATAACTACTTAAGTACCTATTACATATTTTTTTTACAAATAAAGCAAGGGATATTTTCCATATGATAATCTATGAAAAGTTTGTGGCCTTATAGCTCAACGGCAACTCATATATGAATGTTCCCATAAACATATTATTATATGACAACCCTTAAATCTCAGTTGGTAGTAGCTCTGCCTTCTGCGTTGTAGACCGTGGGGTCGATTCCCACAGAGAGTAAACATAATATTTGTGTTATGATAATTTTTTAAAATAGTATACAAGTATTATATCAGCTATCTGGTTCCCAAAGTACAAGCGTTGCTTAGTTTGGGCCTAGATAATGCTGTGCGGAATGTTCACCAATATTGAATGAATGAAAATGCTTTATTGTACACTTTACAAACGAACAAATAGGAAACAAGTTATAACAACTATAGATATGTACAATGGACTGTCTTATCGCTAAAAAGCGATCTCTTCCAGACAACCTTTGGATGGAGAGGAGCCTATAGATAAGATGGTTGGTTTGGGTGCACCATAAGAATATTTACTTAATGAAAGCCATATCACATGGCAATTCGTGCAGGCTCTGATGATGAACATATAATGACGAAAGAATTTACTCTACCACTCAGTTTTGTATTAAAAACACGTTTTAATAGAATTTAAAACTATTTAAGCAGTAAGCAGTATTCAGTATGTTATCATGCCGCTCACGCAGCATGCCTGGCTCCGCCAAGATGGCCGTCCCCATATTTATTTATGAATCGAACTCTCCACGGACTATCGCTATCCAATCTAAAAGCTATACGGGATTCCTGGCAACACGAGCATGAAACCTCAAAGGAAGGTATGCTGAGATGATAATGCATTTCGATTTTATTTCGACTGCCAATCGTGTCGAAAACATTCGATATTGTCGCAGCAATGAGCTTGCAACCTATTACTGCATTAACGCAAAAAAAATACAAATAATAAATGCTAAAAAAAATCAGGAAAATTTTTTTTTTTCAAATTTCAAAAATGTTGATTAAGAATAATCAAATTCTAAAGGTCAGCATAATAGACGCTACATTTTAACTCTTATTAAATTTCGCATTAGCGAGTTGCAATAAATTAGAGCGAGCCAGACACTCGACTCGCTAACGAAAATGTATTGAAGGCACTGGCTACCGAGCGCGGATGGAGATCCGCATAAACCTTGACGCAATCCCACAAATTGTTATTTACCGCTCCATTTTATTGTTCCTAGTATTTATTCTGCTGGAAGCGAGGTGGACAAAATAATAACTTAGCTATAGGTAATGCTGCGAAAGGCAGCATTCAGAAGCGTGTTACCGAAGAAAACGACGCGCTGCCTAGCAAGGCGTGATGAAAAAAGATTCCTAATACACCAAACGAAACAGGGGGCGACGATCTGCTAAATGTAGCTGGCAAACATTTGATGAGAAAAGCCGAAGACCGGGCTCCGTGGCACGTCTTGGGAGAGACCTACGTCCAGCAGTGGACGAACATAGGTTGATGATGATGATGATGATGATGATAAAGATGATGATGATGATGATAAAGATGATGATGATGATGGTGATGATGAAGATGATGATGAAGATGATGAAAAAAAACAGACACAGCTTCACGACTTAGATCCCCAGGCACCGCAGATAACCTTTCAAATCTTCTGGTATCTACCAAGTGCCAACTTATGATTTTTTGATGATGACAAAATGAAGTCAGAAGAGCGTTGGACATTTGAACATACCCACATTTTTCCAGTAGTTGTTATTCCAAACGTGACAGGTTGCAAGCCCATCGCCGCTGTTGGAATACTAACTGGTTTTCTCACGATTTTACTTCAGTAATTGAGAGCACTGCCATTGCGCAAATATTTTTTTTTAAATAATCCAATTGTGCACGGCCAGATTCGAACCCATGGCCCTTACGCACCTGTTTTAAGGCGACGACAAGAGCTTGTCAAGACATGTTTTCCTGCTCAAAAGTTTGCTTTACTAGTTTTCGTACATAAGCAAACTTTTAAGTAGGAAAACTTGAATCGATCAAAATGATTTTTTACTAAACTGTGTGCAACGTGATTGCATACAAAATGGTTGAATGCGATTTTTCGAAAATAAGTTTAGTGATTTTATTACTTTCAACATCTCGAAACGTGCGAACGAGAGTCACATTAGCTCTTGTCTTCGCCTTAAGACGTTTCAAAGTTATCCTTGTGATTCAACTGAATAAATACTTTGACTTTGACTTACGATCAGAATGTAGGACCGTTGTTCCAACCTACTCTAACTAACTCTAGGTATTCATTTTCTGACATTTTTGGAAGCAACATAGCTTTTTCATTTTATTTGTTTTTCTAGTGTTATTTCGAGTTGTGTTGTGTAATTTTAGTGGTATTTTAACCAACATTACTTGAGGTCTTAGCACAAAGTGTAAACATTTGAAATAAAAGTGTAATATGTGATATCCTGATTTGACCGAAAATGTTTCCAATGTTTTGAAGAAAACCGCCACCATTTTCTTTAAAACAAAATGACGGCCGACTTGACTATGGACTGACTTGACTAAAAAGTATTCAATACAAATCACTTGACACTGGCAAGATTGTCTGTCGAATGACGGACAGGAGCCATAAATTGAGAGAAGAAGAACTAACTCTAGACCGCCGCTTGCCCTTTTTTAGTAAGTAGCCAGCAACACGTTATGAAAAAACATTTCTAATACACCAAACGAATGGCACAAATAAAAGCGGGACTTTGACAAAGTAGAAGAAAGACTCACGTGTACGTAGTTTAGGCGCAGTTGCCTTGAGCCTTCGCAAGAGAGCCCAATGGCGTGGAAAAGGCTTTTTGAAGAAAACTTCCCGGGTCTTAAATGACTTTTCTGGTTGAAGAACTCGCCGAGAGGCCCGCAAGAATATTTTTTTCAGAGCGCCTTATTTTTCGGTTTATTTACTAATACTATGACAAATTTCCTCGTATAAAGACGCTGAGTTTCGGAGAGTATCTACCGTTGTTTGCGTTTTTTAATAACTATGACCTTAACTAAAAATTTATCAAATCTCCCAAAAGTTATTACCCGAGTGAGACTTGAACCCACAACCTTCCTCTTGATTTATATCTTCAAAAATGTTGAAATGTGCGACCGAAAAGTATTGGTCGACTGTCAGCTTTTTAACATAAACTTTTGGAAAAATGGAACACTTTTTTCAACACAACTTTTGATTCACAAACAGTCAGTAACAGTTGAGTAATTTGAGCATTTAATATAAACTGCATCCGTGTATTTCGCTTTATAATTGCTTTGTATTTAAATTAACTCCGCTTCATTTCAATACATGTCATTACTCGGCGAAATTGAGCGAGTGATAATATGCAGATTCAACTCCATTAATTATACACTCGCAGACTGCGCCTGACTGTACCACTTCGGTACTCTTGCATTGATTTTGGGCAAGATAGTGTTTGTTTTAGTACTTATACTCTGACTACCCTTAGATATCCTCAAAGAAGATTAAGTACTTGGTACTAAGAAATCTGAAGGAATATCTACCGTGGAGGTATATCAAAATTTTCACTGTGGTTCGTTAAACTGATATCTTGCAATGTCCGTGATCTGGAAGATGCACTTGCTGCACCTACTACTGTTTGTGCCTAAAACTTGCTGGCATTTATCCTCAGGTAATAGAAACGAGTTTCTTGTCTGTTTTTCTAGGCTTTGATCTTACGCCTTTCACCTAGTTTATAAGAAGTCTCAAAGTGACGCTTCTAAAAAATAAATAAATACCAGTTTTATGTGGCATTGTAACTATAATATAATAATAAATATCTTGCTATAATAATATATTTCAAAGTCCTTGGAAACCTTATCACAAGCTACGTTGGTACCAAAGTTGCAACGAATCCCGGAACGGAGTGGTCGTCGTGCGTGACGTTTGACAAGCGTGCAGTCATAAAGTGACGTGCACAATAAAGTTGCCGTTTGAATACAAATGAGGGAACCCTATGGTTGTATGGGGAGAATTGGACTGAGAGGAGTACAGATTAGGGTATAATAACTCCAACGAAAACTGACTAAATTGAACATAAATGATGTACTCATTTGGCTTTTATTTAGACAGCAATATTTAGTTATCCAGTAGGTGACAATATATGTTTGAAGCCTGAATCGAACATATCAATAAATTTTATTCGTCTCATATTTTGTATAAATTAACATTAGTTTTTTAAGGTTCTATTTCTGTGTGGTACTAACAAATTGGATTATTTTGATCTGAAATAAATGAATTGAATACGGATGGAAAGAAAGAAAGAAATTTGACGTATATTTGACGCACATACATACATTCATACAAGGAAACACATAGACGGTAAAAGGCCACAAATAAAAAGGATCGAAAGGAAGTCTTCACAGCTCTCACAGCTCAGTTGGTAGCAGCTCTGCCTTCTGCGCCGTAGGCCGTGGAACAAATATTTATGTGATGAACATAGATGTTTGTTTTCTGTCTGGGTTTTATTATATATTATAAGTAATTTACAAAAAAAGTATGTCATTATTATATCAACCATCTGGTTCCCATATTACAAGCTGGACTTAGCTTGGGGCTAGATAGTGCTGTGTGGAAAGTCCACCTATATTTATATTTATTATTAATTAAATGAAAAGTCATAAAGCTGTTACTGAAATACTATTTTAATGTCCCGATTTGCACACAAGCTTGAGTGCGCGACCTATTTGGTGAGCACGGCATCCATTACGTACGACCTAAATTCCCGCGCAGATATCTGTCACAGCCAGTCACACATCTGCAGCTGGCAACTCGATTTGTACGTTACACCCCATTTGGCCAGGATCTGGTAGACGTGACAAGATCCTTGTTTTTATTGGATATTTATGTAATTCGTAGATTGGACAGCATTGGACCTTAAAAATGCATGATTGTAAAATGTGAAAGGGGAACACATACTATGAGATAATCCTACTAATATTATTAACGCGAAAGTTCGTAAGTATGGATGGATGTATGTTTGTTACTCTTTCACGTAAAAACTACTGAATGGATTTCAATGAAACTTTACAATAATAAAGCTTATATATCAGAATAAAATATAGGCTACAATTTATAAAGATATTGTGTGACTAATCTTGCGCAGACGAAGTCGCGGGCACCAGCTTGTATGAGTAATATTATCTTGTCTGAACATAAAATACACTGCCGATAGTAGATACTACACCGCTCGCCGTCAATTTCAGTATATTTCTACATGCAAAGGTTGCCTGGAAGTGATCAAAGTCGTCATTTATTCATTTGAATCAAAAGGATCACTTTGAAACGTCTTAAGGCTATGCGAATCTAGGTTCCAGGGGAGCCGTGAGGAATCTGGTCATCCATGTCGGTCTTTTCCAATCATAATTTTAATGGTTGACTAAATTTATAATAATTTCTATAGTAGACTAACGTTATTATAACGTTATTTTCTTCTCAAAATAATCAGATACTTTTCTTATTTTATAATAATTCATGATGATAATAAATACGTCCCCAGACAATAAGAAAAATATTAATTTATTATTCATGGCGTCTAAAATGTTTATTTGTATCGAAATAATATGAAGAGGATATCGAGATATCGATCCGATTTCGCAGGGGAATTAAGGCGAAGACAAGAGCTCGCTTACAAAAACTAGTAAAGCAAGCTTTTGAGTAGGAATACTTTACTAAACTGCGTGCAATGTGATTGCACACAAAATGGTTGATTGCGATTTTTCGGAAATGGGTTTAGTGATTTTATATCTTTCAACATGTCGAAACGTGCGAGCGAGAGGTACATTAGCTAGACATAGACATAGACATAGACAAAGACAGACATTTATTTGTATACCTCTTGTCTTCGCCTTAAGTTCTAAACTTTGATTAGTTATGTCGCTGGCGTATTCCCATTCTCATTTAAACTTGACTTGCGAGACAATGGGTGATAGTTACCACTTAACATCAAGTGGGCCATCTGATTTTGTCATCAGCAAGTAGTAGTGGCAGTCTCTTCTCCATGCACGTTCTCCAAGCAAGATATTACGAGACAATTGGTGATGGTTACCACTTGACATCCATCTGTTCGGTGGACCATCTGTTTGTGCCATCAAGGAGTAGTGGAAGACTCTTCTCCAAGCACGTCTTCCAAGCAAGGTTTTACGAGACAATTGGTGATGGTAACTATTGGTTACCACTTTACATCAGATGGGTCCTCTGATTGCGCCATCAAGGAGTAGTGGCAGTTACTTCTCCATGCACGTTTTCCAAGCAAGGTATTGCGAGACAACTGGTGATGGTTACCAGCCAACAGCACTTGCTGATGCTACTTAGTCGAGGCAGTCTCTTCTCCAAGCCAGTTGTCCAAGCAAGGTGCACTGGCTTCGCGTTCCAACCCGATATTTTGACACATTTTATTACAAACCACGGCGTGTTTGTTCAGCTCTTGGCAACGGATCGTTTTTTCTGGCGGAGTGTTTGAACAGGGTCTCCAGAGGTGACGCGCCCAGGTTATTTGCTCCCGGCGTCTGATACTCGACGTTTTTGTCGACTGTATCTAATCTGGGATATTGAATATCTTATCGAGATTAATTCTTGCTGGGCTTACTTACACGTAAAAGATGCATAAAAAGTTAGATTAACTCATTTATATCGTTGTAGGCGTTGATATACAAGGTGTTCCAATACTTGTGTTTAAAAACTTCAGGGGGCTAAAGTACCCATCAATATGAATAACTTTTTCTAAGGAACCAAAACTGTGGACGCGAAAAAAAAACAGCTGTTTCATACAAAAGTTCAATACCTACTTGGCTAAAATGTATGAAACAGCTGTTTTTTAGTGAAATACAGTGAGATAGTGTAAATATAGTGAGATTAAAACAAGTGAGCATAGGGTATTCGGATGTTTATGGGTTCCTTGACTTTTACTGTGTTTAATTACACATTTTATACCCGACACCTTCATCTGCGCAGTAATTTCGGATTTCATTAGCTCGTGGGCCGTGGCGGTGTCCCAGCAGTATTGGCCTGCTCGATTTATGGGCCAATACAATTTATCGACGTACGGAGCGGGAATGTCGCGACAGATACCTACGTAAGCTGTTCAGCTTTACATACTGTTACTTGTATATTGGTTCTGTACGATGCCTATATCAAAGAGTGGAATCACGATCAGAGATATTACTTTTAAGGGGATGACAACTGCTCAAGTACCTCTAGTAAAAGTGATGAAATGTTGTTGAAATATGCGACCGAGAGGTAGCCAGTTTAGTAAAAGCTAGGAGCCATTTTTGTAACTTATAGGCTATACAAAATGAGACATCTGTATTATACATCAATGGATATATATATTGGCATCGGGAAGTATCCAGGCAACGAGCGAATATTATTGGAATATCTCCGTGGCTTCATTCTGCAATAGTGGAGCTTCGAAGTGCTGTTTGCGATCTTGTAAATATCTTATTGGAACTAATTTAAGGAACGCTTGATAGTTGTATAAGGAATGAAGTGAAATTAATATTTAGCAATGGAATTCTGAAATGTCTAAAACAATAGCTTCTATACAATATCGGGCTTTCTCAAATAGGTTAAAATCACTGACTTATGATTGTACCAAAACAAAGGCGATCATGTAATCATCAAGTAAATATTCTCCTGAATGGAGAGTAGACTCATTGTCCTTGCGTCTCGAATAAAGTAGGTTAAGTAAGTAAACTAGGTATGTAAGGTAGTACAAAGACTTGAAACTTATGCTTTCTCTCTTAAGCAAAGCAGAGAGTGTGCCGGGTTGTGTTCATCTCAGCCGAAATACCGACAAGAATAATGCACACACTTCTCATCTTGTTATTTTACCGGGAAATTGCATACCGTCATCCAAAACCTCTTTCATCCTCATTTGAACGTATGAAGCGGCGCCAAAAAAATAATGCAGAAAAACTCTTTGGCACGGATGAGAACGTAGAGTTCGTGAGGCTTTTTCACTAAGTGGATGGGATCATTCAAATTGTGTCAGGAAAAATGAATTTGTCGTGTGATTTGCTTACTTATTTGGATACTGATTACTGGAGTAGTTTTTAATAAAGGTAAACGCGATAAATACCCGTGTAATACTTTTAAATACTGATTACTGACATTCGAGAGAAAATTACGAGTACCTTTGGGATTCAAGAATGGAAGACGAACATCTGTTATGCTAGCGTGCTTTCGTTTTTTTTTTTCTCATAGGTCGAAATAATGTAATGTCTCTAAGAAAAAAAGATTAGTTAGTATTCTATCGGCGATGAGCTTGCATCTATTTACGTAACAAATGCCAACTACTGCAAAATGTAAGTATGTAGAATAGAATAAAATTTTATTTAGCATAGTACAAAAAAAACAAGCCTGAACATAACAAACATTGAGAACATTAAGGACAAAATTTTGAGCGGCTCAAGGGACAACAGTGAAAACCTTTTTAGTATAGGTTACTATACTAAAAAGGTTTTCAGCTCAGCATAAATGTTGGGTGTATTATCACTCAACGCTGATTTTCAGCTGAAACCAAGGAGGGAAAAGGTAGTTAAGCAGTGACCGAAATACAACAACAACACGTTTATAAATAAGTTATATTAAACTGTTGTATATATGTTATGTTTGGACGTACCTCTGACTACCCCTTCAGTCACCCCCAAAGAATTTTTTTGGTACTTGAACTTTTTTCTTTTAAATAAGTGTGAGAACTGAGTTTTAGGTGACAACAGTGCAGGCATCACTATCACTACATCCCTATATCCCTATGTATGCTTAAATCTTTAAAACTAAGCAACGGATTTTGATGCGGTTTTTTTTATAGAAAGATTGATTCAAGAGGAAGGTTTATATGCATAATACAAGCATAACCCACAATAACCGTGCGAAGCCGGGGCGGGACGCTAGTTTAAGCATAAAGGTCAGATCAAAAGACTTTAATCTCCAAATCAGAATCGTTATAAACACATACATTCATAACACACTGGTTACGACTGCCAGTGCAGCCGACGTATCTGTCATGAAGAGCTTACAGTCGTAGTCGGCCATACTCGGAAAATGAATGTTAGTACTACAAGCAACCGGTCGTATGGCCGGCCGGACGGTCAATTATCTAAAAACAAGCAGTAGCAGCAGTAATTTTTTGCTTGTTGAATAAACAAATCTCACTGCTTTCGCCATTGTTGTCTGACGTGTAGGTCGATTATCGTTGTGTCGAAGTTTAATTTTTAGTAGGTACATCGATTTTCCGGCAGAGGATCTATGGATAATCAAGAACTCTCATTTATGGAAAATGTTTTATATAATCAATCAAATACACGTTTTATTACTTACTGCTACTGCCGTCGCCCGGCCGCAGACCGTTAATTACGTACCTCTCGATAAATATGCGACAAACTTAAGTTGTTCGTAAGTCCGAGGCGAGAACCGTCTTCGGTAAAGCTTTTTCATCTTTAGACTGATCGCGTTTGCTACCGCTGTAGCTACTGCTTAGTTTTACGTAGTAAAGAGCCGGATGTGACGTATGCACCCGGCTGTCTTGCCCCGGCGATGTATGATGAAGTGTTCATTTAACTGCGCCGTATACTTGCAAATTGAATGTTCAGGGTTGTGTAAATGTCTGACTTAGATGCATGAAGCTTTTTATGTTGCAATATTCTTCTCAGTAGATAGGAAAGTTTTTTTGAATACTACTATTTGATAAAACATGCAGATCACCTTAACAAAGCATTGCCTCGCAAGTTACGCACGCGTCCTACGTTGCACTACCCTGCGTCCATTAACTTGAAGCATTTTTTTTATTTATTTTTTTATTTATTTATTTATTTGATGGCATGTTTGCATGAGACAAATAAACCAAAAAGTGCTGATACAATAAAATACTAGTAGGTAGGTACTTAAATAAAATATTACTAGTAGGGTAGGTACAGAGAACAAATGCAAGTACGCTAGCTCCCACCCTAGGAGAACCTGTGTTGTGAGTAGCTAGCCTCTTTCGTCCATGTAATGTGTATCAAGTGTGTGCAGTTACGTTAGATAAGAGTGAAACAGTGTGATGTCGATTATTGTCGATAATGTTGGGTGTTTTGGAATTAACTGTAGGTTATTAAAGAACAGATGTGATAAGACAAGTTGTTAAATTGAGTATTATTTAACAGGGAATTATTTTGTTAAAATAGTGATAATTTCGAAAATATAATATTAAGGGTGTGTATAATTATAATAGTAATGTTTAGGTAGGTACTGTTTTAATAGAATACGTATGGGAGTTAGTTATATCCTACATATATTTGGTATAAATAGTTATTATATATATATAGTGAGGCATAAATAAATGATTTAGTATTGTACACCAGCCAGAATCACGTTGAGGGGGCCAGTAACGACTCGCTCTCGTCATAGCCCAAACTACTGAGCCAGTCGAAAGTGATTCCCCTACACTTTTTCCTGGTAAGTGGTAATAAGTCGAGTTTTTTATTTAACTTTGTGTAAATGTACGGTCCTAGATAGTAGTGACATCGCTTGCCAAAACTAGTCCTCACTTTCAGAATTTTCCAAACAAGCCTACGATTTGTGTGTGTTTCCAGCATGTTTGTAGGGGCGTTTTTGTGGAAGTTTAATGTGGTATCAAGTAAAAACAGTTGTCTTACAGAGAGTAACTTGACATCCTGGTATAATAATGCAGTAGGGTAACGGAATGGTTTAGAGTGGGCGACCTTTAGTACTGCTCGCTGGGCCCGTTCCAAGCGAAGCAAGTGGGTTTTGCAAGCTGTACCCCATGCAGAAATACAGTACGTGAGTACTGACTGGCAAAGGGCCTGGTAAACGAGTCTTATGGTTTGACTGTCAGCGCTAGATCTCAACATTTTAAATAAGTAAAGCAGCTTCCGTAACCTACCACACATTGCCGTTATTTGCTTTTTCCAAGAAAGGTTCTCATCTATTAGTACACCGAGATATTTAATGTTGTGTACCCTTTCAATGGTAGAGCAGGTACACAGATTTGAATTACAGACACTCTTCCAACCAAAACGCATGGGAGCAACGCTTCTTGGCGGCAGAAATAGGCAGTACTTTCCGGACGAGTCCTTCACAAAGAGCTCTACCACGCTCATACAAGTTAAGCTCATCAGGTACTTATAGAAATAAATGACAGAAGTTTTGGTAACTCCGTTTTGATAACTTCGCATTGTGTTATGAATGAACAATGAATTCGCAATACACCTTCAGAACAAAAATAATCAGTTCCGAGCGTAATGCCATTTGAATTTGCATACGCGCGGCCATTTTTATGTTCTCGGCCGCTATTCTGATAGCTGTCATTGCCAGGCATCACTTGGCGCCAGGACGCGCTAAACCGGTTAACTGGATTACTGCGCAAACCCACCGCTTTGTGGTCGCCTGGCTCGCATGACAAATATACTGCGTGTATTCGGTATTTATTTCTGGATCTGTATTTATTTATTCGGGAGTATTTTAAACAAGGCTTTCAGCTCGGACTTCGTTACAGATAAGCTCATAAATGACAACCTGTTGGACATGGTGGCGTAATATTATTATGAATCCCTTTTATCTGAAACTCATGTCGATTACGGAACGGGAGACGAAAACGAGCGGCGCCCCCCAAGATTTGGAATTAATATTTTTTGTCCATTCTTTCGATTGGCATCATAAAAATAAACTTAGTACCGTAACCGACTCAAATGTGTCCCACATTTGAGTCGGTTCGATTACCTGACGAAGAAACTAATTTTTAGAAAATCTTTGAATGCAGTATTACTAAGTTTTAAATATAAAGTCTCCTTCCAGCAAAATATCCTATCTATAATATTTAAGGTATTTTCCATACCAGGTCGCATAGTCTTGGGTCGCCCGGTAGGTATATGTCTACTTTACAATTTTAGTACGAATTTCGCCGATGTAAGCCATAACATACAACTCCAAAGTTGTCACTACATAGAGCCTGTTCTTAATGAACATGCCGCCTCGGATAGTTCCGGCTCTTGGTAATTTGTTCGTGTCTTATTAAATTCATAAGTATGCGACGCCAAGCATAGCCTCGTCGGTGCAAGCTACGAGCTATGCTCTGCATGTGGGTAGACCATAGAAGGTAGACTCAGTATGAATGGCAGGAAAAACCTTGTGAGATGGAAATAGATCGCAAGGAAAAAAGGTATTCCTCGTAGAGCACTGTAGTGTTTGTATCTACCTAGTAGATATAATACCCTATCTCATGTGCACAAGCGGTTAGGTAACTGTCAGTGTCAAGCTCCTAACCTGTCAATGTCAGCCAAACGTCTTGGCGGGACGGGGACAGGGTTGGGCGGGAAAACGGAGAGACACAGGGGGTGAACGATGGGACCCGTACAGGAGGCCGGCTTGGTGTATCAGTGAGCCAGGGTTATCAATATAATACAGGATTTTACAGTGGCGACGAGGATAAAGGTCAGTGAATTCAATATTTTACAAAAGAAATAAAAGGAATCCAGTTATGGCTTCTCGCTTTGTTTGTAAACTAAAGTTTTGACCGTGGCTGGCGTGTGGTGGGTGCTCGATTCGACGACCTATGGAGCAATAATACTGGTCTATCTAACGTATGAGACATAGATATGAGATGAATGCTTATCATAAATTGCATTTAGCCAAGCAACGTACTTACCTATAATCATTTCACTCCAATCCAACCATCAGTTGTTTTATTGATTGTTATACCTACCGAGCTGCAGCAGGTGTCTACTCGTGAGGTTGCTTAAACGGACAACTCGATGGATGGAGTACATAACGATTTGCAGTTTTGCATTATACCTACCTGATACAATTACAGTTCCAGGACTAAGTATCTTCCTTTATGATATAGAATAGACATAAACAGACATTTATTTGCTAAAAAAAAAAAACAAACAAAAAAGAAAGGAAATGGCTAAACAGATAGATATTGCAGTACTTTGTTGGTATGTAGGTGTTTGTGTGCTGCATGAAGCAGCAAAAGGGTCTCAGCGTATGCCTCACCACTATTTTGGTAGATAGGCACTGTTATTCTGCCGAGACCTTCAGCCAATAAACCTTGTGAGAAATTTATAAGTGTGGTGTGTTCTGTTATAAAATAAGTTACAATTATGTTAAAAATAAACTGTACATATAAATTAATCATATAAAAATGGTATTAAACTAGTGTGTGTTTTATGCATGGGCTTACATGATTCCCCCAGACTCTTAAGAGTCTGGTTATCACAGAGGGAAACCCACAACATGTGTGTGTGTTAATAAAGATAAAGAAAGTGTTATAAGATAATTCTAGCATGCATGAAATGGTATTAAACTGTCATTATGAGATACCATTTGTCTTCTATGTACATTCTACCGCTATAGTCAATTCAAAATAATAGAAAGGAAATAAAGAAATAGTACTTAACTAAACTGTATTTATGAGATACCATTCATCTTTTATGTACAGTCTACTGCTATAGTCAAATCAAGAAAAAATAAGAAGATTATTAGATATGAGATACCAAGTACTAACAACAAATAGATGAATCAGAGGCACTAAATGTACACCGGTACAATTAAATCCAATAGTAAAAAGAAAAAAATTAATACTTTAACTTTGAAATGGATATGTTATAGGAATATAAAGTTATAAGTATAAGTATTAATCAGCAATTGGTTGATAAATTATGTATGATTAATTACTTGTCATATTATAAGGTGAGCTGTTAGCGGTCATGGATTACCTACCAAGAATGGGTTGCAGTTTCATGCTGAAGGTTTACCATTCAACGGGTTGAATAATTGTTGGTCAAGGATTTATCATTGAATTTGGAATTGGTTATTTGGAAAAGGCTTACCATTAAATTGGTTTCATGATTATGGTTAAGGCTAACTATTGGTTGCTATGTTAACCTTAGGCTCACCATTAAATTGGTTGCAAGACACTGTCATGGCTTACCATTAAATTGGTTGCACACTTTTATGATCAAGGCTTACCATTAAATTGGTTGCAAGACACTGACATGGCTTACCATTAAATTGGTTGCACACTTTTGTGATCAAGGCTTACCATTAAATTGGTTGCAAATTGTGATCAAGGCTTACCATTAAATTGGTTGCAAGACTATTGTCAAGGCTTACCATTAAATTGGTTGCGCCCTTTTGTGATCAAGGCCTACCATTAAATTGGTTGCACATTGTGATCAAGGCTTACCATTCAATTGGTTGCAAGATGATTGCTAAGGCTTACTATTAAATTAGTTGCACACTTTTGTGATCAAGGCTTACCATTAAATTGGTTGCACATTGTGATCAAGGCTTACCATTCAATTGGTTGCAAGATTATTGTTAAGGCTTACTATTAAATTAGTTGCATACTTTTGTGATCAAGGCTTACCATTAAATTGGTTGTTAATTGTTGATCTGAGGGTACCATTGAATTGGTTACAACATTATTGACCCACGGCTTACCATTAAATTGGTTGTACAAGAATAACGTTTTCCATTACATTAGTTACTTCTTATGGATCAGACCTCACCAATAATTTGCTAAGAAACAGAATCGTGAATACAATGGCCTACCAACAAATTGAACACAACTTTACAAAAAATACCTGGGTAGGTATGCACCTAGATCGCCGCATGTCGAGGAAGAAACACCTTCAAATAAAAAGGAACCAACTGGGCTTGAAGTACAGAGGACTACACTGCGTACTTGGGCGAAACTCAAAACTGTTGGTAGACAATAAGTTACTTATCTACAAAACTGTAAGGAAGCCGATTGGACCTATAGCATCCAACTATGGGGTACCGCCTGCATCACAAATATTAACTTAATTCAACGCTTTCAAATGGAGTCTTTCATATCGAATGCCCCCTGGTTCATAAGAAATACCGAGTTGCATGACATCCTTCCAAAGTCAAAACAGTATCTGAAGAGATCAAAAGTACTGCTCAAGTCTACCAAGTCAAACTAGAAAACTACCCCAATCAACTAGCACAGATACTCACTAATCCCACATACATGAGGAAACTTAAAAGAAAAGATGTCATGCTTTTGAGTGACCAATAATGAAGTGTACCTACTGAGAAGACAATTCAGGAGTGTACTCTGCCCAACAATAAAACCTACAAAATATTTGCTCATAGGTAGTTAAAAGAACTGTTTGCAGATAAAACTCCACTGGATAAATTTGATGTACATGGAGACAGTGTGTCAGTCGGCCTGAGAAGGAAAAAAATGAAAAGATCCTTAGACATTTACTGTGAAGCTGCTGACATACAATCGACAAAACAAAAAAGAGTAATGCTATTACTCTTAGGAGGAACAGGAGTACAAGAAATATTTTATAATAGTATATTGGAAGCTAATAATTATGCAGAGCATTTTCTCCCGTAGTACAATAAATCATATGAATGACATATCTTCCGTCGAATAGCTCAATTAGAAAATGAAAGATTTAAAACATTTATGACTAAACTACGAGACCAAGCGTTGAAATGCAAGTTTGATAAACGAGATGAACATATAATGGATAAATTAATTGAAACATGCACTTCAACTCAACTACAGCAAAAGATTTTAACCATGGGTAATGAAGCTACACTAAGCAAAGTCATAGCCTAGAAAATACCTTACAAGCTGTAAATGATCAGATTGAAAACTATGAAAGAAATAGAATAAATTATATGAGGTAAATGATGAGGGATGTGGAAGATGCGGCTGCATTGGGTATAGCTCCACAGATTCAAGCTGCCCTGCAAGAGTAGAAAAATGTAGAGGATGTGGTAAAATTGGACACTTTCAGAGTGGCTGAAAAAAAACCTGAGCAACAACTCAAACGGAAGATGGAAGCCAGGCAAGATAATAAACCTACAATAAACTAACTCTCGTAGAAGATGATGAAGTCCATTACGTTTTTTAATGTAATCGGATGCAAGTTTTGAATGCAACATAGGGAATCTAGGAGTGATAAGGGAAATGTTAATAGACTGATCCAAGTAAAATTTAATTTCTGATCAGGCATGGGAATATTTGAAAGAGAACCAAGCAGTGTTCTAAAACCAAGTTCTTGAGGTAACCAAAGAAAAATTTTAGGACATAATAATGGTAGCGAAACACATATAAATTTAAATATGAAAACAAATTGCATTACTATGTTATGTTAAAATGAATGGCTCTAGCTCTTAGCTGGGCAAGGATACAGCAATATGTTAAGTAGTATTGAAACTTAAAATCAATGACAACCAGATTAGAACAGAAACCTTTCCCTAAACTTAAGGACATCCTAGTAGAAATCCCGATATTACGCAGTCAAACTAGCCATGCGACCTCACAGAAAAATACCAATACCGATGGAAGAAAAAATAAACAAATAAAAGAGCTTTTAGAAATCAGCCATTAGGTATTGAGGAAGTGCATGAACCATCAGCATGGGTTTCGCTATAGCACCAGTTTTTAAACATAGGTATAGTGAGGTGCTCCTGTGTCCCATATCCACATACGAGGCGCGCCAACATGGCAATACTCAGGGAGAACTTACACGGAAGGAGTAAAACCATTGACTGTGTTCATAGAGAGTATCTCTGGATTTAGATTGCCAAAAGCTATAGAAGAACTTCAAAGCTTTCTTGGGCTCGTCAACTTGGTAATATATAAATAAATGGATCGCCAATTTGGCTACTATGACAAAACCATTAAAAGAACTACCTACTACAAAATAAATTATCCAAAAAGAAGAGAAGTTTTCTTCAAAGGAAAAAAAATTCCTATGCTCAAAGACATAAATGACTGAGAAAACTATTCTGAAGCGAGAGATAGAGATAAGTAGCAGAATGAAAAGGGGAAGGAATATGGGGACCGGAAAAGAAGTGCCAAAGATTCAGATATAATGGAAGTAGATAAGGTTTATGGGAATAAGATGGAAAAGATAAATAAGCTGTCATCAAATATTAATCAGATAGGTGTAGTTTAAAATGCTGTCGCCGGTAATATAGCAGTAAGGAACCAAGAAACTGGGCTGAAGATAAGGACAGCGATTATTCACTTAAAATTAAATGGTCAATGGAATTCGGTAACACATGGTGGAGACATGAGCGAACGACGAGTTGTCAGTACATCATACCAAATGTTATGTGTGCAGAAGTGATTTAAAGTAGATTTAATTGTAAGATTCTATGTGGGGTCATTGTAAGTATATTCAGGTTTCTATTAATAAAAAATATTTAATAAGAAAGGGGTTGTAGTGTTTGTATCTACCTAGTAGATATAATACCCTATCTCATGTGCACAAGCGGTTAGGTAACTGTCAGTGTCAAGCTCCTAACCTGTCAATGTCAGCCAAACGTCTTGGCGGGACGGGGACAGGGTTGGGCGGGAAAACGGAGAGACACAGGGGGTGAACGATGGGACCCGTACAGGAGGCCGGCTTGGTGTATCAGTGAGCCAGGGTTATCAATATAATACAGGATTTTACAAGCACCAATTTTTAGAGCAACGATATTATTCCTTATAGGCACATGCGGAGAAGCTTTTATCCAATCCACTCAATACTGATTTCCCTGATAATTATTTTCGAGTCTCAAACTAAAATAACTGAAAATGACAATTATGACAGAAAATGACAAAATTCATGGCTTCTTATCGTATATCGTAATATTTTCGTTCGATTTTTGAATTTTTCTTCTTTGCTGTCAGGCAGTTGTCAAAAAAAAGATCTGTTTCCAGATTCTAGGTGGCGGTAGTGAGCCGTGTATTGGTAGTAGAAAAAAAAAGAAATGCATTTTATTTCTTTATAAGTGCAGGATGCTAAGAACGAAATAAAAGGAAACTAGGTTCCGCAAAATTCTAAAATTTAAAAATTGTTATTTTAAAATTGAAATTTTTAAAGATTATCTAAGAGTACCTAGTAGAGCTCTTTGTGAAGGGCTCGTCAGGGGAAGTACTACCACCACGCCTTTTTCTGCCGCCAAGCAGCGTTGCTGACGTTGCTGTGTTTCAATATATAACGTCCCAATAAATATTATCAGTGTGGGTTTTGAACCCACGACCCTTGACACGACGATGCGCTAACTACCTACGCCATCGTTTAGTTTCTGATCAACTAGGTATTTTATTAATATGTATTAGGTAATTGTATTTTTTTAATAATTACTGCTAACCACACAAATACTGTGTGGTGAATATTTTCATTGCGGTGATTGTCAGCAACAAAGGTATACGTGAGAAATTTGGTGTTAAGACCAACCAAGAACGCACATTTCAATGTGAATTTATAAAATAAACAAGATTTGAGTTATTACATTGATAGAAGAATCGTTTTGTAAAACTTAATAGGTATGCGATGCCTGAAAACCTGTTCCTATAGAACTAGCTGACGATAGACTGCTATGCATTTTGGAATATATTATAGATCCACACTTTAGATGTTTGGTCACCCCTTCACGGAAACTAGTGGGTAGAGGTAACTTCGCATCACTTCAAAATAAACCAACAACATCCCACACATAAACAACAGGCATTCAAAAACTAGGTCAGTTTATTGCCCCGAGTTTATTTAATATTTATAAAAGTTAACAAGAAGGACACGAGCCTTAAGAAACATTCCATCCACATGTATTTACTCCATTGTCGCTTCAGTCTGTCACTTGTCAGTGTCACTCCACAGACAATAAATCAGCCGGCTCGTCTCTGACAGATAAACTCCCAACTTCGTACGTGTACGTGCAAATTCGAATGTTCCCGAACGCTCCCGACTGACGACCTAACTTCTCTTGATGAATTGTAATGTGACAGTTAATAGGATTATAAAATATGCCTGTTTCGTTGAATGTCGTGAATTTGCAGGGAATTAAATCGGAGCTTTACGAGCGGCCTTGCCCTTTACTGTGCCTATGCTATGGAGGGTATTTCGGTTGTATTTAACCGAAAGGACGAAAGTCAAAATAAGGGTTTAGATAGAGTCTAGCCTCAGACATCTAAGATCTTTCTTTGATCGTCAGGCAAGTTTCCCTTCCCTTTCTGTTTTTTTTCCCGTCAACACCTAGCCTAAAGTATTGATACACTAGCTGGTGCGCAGGATTAGTATTTCGAGTAGCTTATATTAGCGTGGCGTAGTACATATATGTGTAATTCTAGCGGTTTGGGCAACGCACGCCAGAATAGCTCGCAGATGGTAGATTTTTCCCTACTTACTTTACACTTATCGTCTATTTGGACAATTCACTCAATATTTTATAAATGTGTTATTCTGATGTATAAGCTATATAATTGTAAAGTTTCATTAAAATCCATTAGTAGTTTTTACGTGAAAGAGTAACAAACATCCATCCATACTTTGTAACGTCCGTTTTTTTACTGAAAACCATTAATATAGAAGATATAAAATTTCATAGATTTTTCAACTTACGCGCCATTGTATTTTGAATACTCCTTTCATTGAGATAGTTTTATTACCATAAGAACTCATCCGTGAACCTTGGCGCCTTAAACAGAAAATTCGTTATGTGTCGCGCTTCGCGCGACACATAACTCAGTCGCGAGCCATTGTAATTTTATACACACCATTTTATAACGTTATATCACCATTATAAAAACCATTTTGTCTAACGAGTTTGTCATAATTTTGTTGTGTACGAAACAGCTGATAGGCTGGTGTTGCCGTGTTACACGAGCGAGCGTCGAATATTGATTGTATCGATAATTAGATATGTTCTCTCAAGTTAAAGGGTAATACTAAGTAATCCACTGCATTTTGTTCACGATCCTCTGTGGAAACTCAAGTCAGGCAGATATATCGTTTTTTATTCATTCAAATCATTTTTTCCCTCGGTCGATCGATTATCGATCATCCGATTTGAGCGAATTACTGTTCGGGTGCTGGCAAGCCTAATTGAAAAAGTAGAGTGTAGAAAAATCTATGGTATGTTGTTTTTTTTAGATAGTGATTTTCGATTTCGAACAATTATATCGAGTCGATTAATCGCGTTTTATTATTTTTCAGTTTTATTGGATAGATACAGTTTTAACTTGTTTTGGATTCCTCGGGATCATTCCTGGAGGATTAAAGGGATTTTTTATTTGCTTCATTAAGACCGAATTGACGTAATCTTGTTCGTTTGTTTCATCGGGTGTCTCGATTGTCCGAATTATAGAACCGGTCATGTACGATCGAGTTGAGTGGAAGAATGGTCTATGTGGTCTATGGCGCAGACATGACACGACAAATGTTAACTGATATTATATTTTGATATATTCGAATTGTCAGAGAATAGTATTTAATTCTCTGTTATTTACTAAATAAATAACCCGTCGTCGATTACGAGACGCACGAGACTTAATTGTCTGACAACGCGCCGTCGTTGTATTATATTCAGTGATCATACTTCGAGGCCTGGTGAGTTGCAAAGAGATTTTGTGATATTTGGATGTTACTCTCGTATTTCTCGAGTCTTCTAATTCAAGTTTTATGTTTGGTCGATCAGAAAAGGCTGTACCCTGGGGCTGAATTCCTGCCCAGTCGTGTGTCGGCGCATTTCGGTGCCAACCTCAGATACCTCAGACGCCGGCAGTTGCCTTTCGCCAAGCTGCTTCGGGATTGAAGTGGTTGCTCCCGCCAAGTTCTTACTATCTTCGTGGTAGACTACACATAGTTACCTCGTAGCTACATTCATTCCGAGGACCCATTTAATATTCCCCAAAAGGTTAGTCAGAGGCAATTCCGATGCCCGCGTGAAATTCGTCGACGTTCTACCTCGCCTGGTTGCGGTATATCATTCGTATAAGAGCCATCGATTCAGATAAATACTAGAGAGTAAGTTTTAGCCTAGCTCTGACCAAACGCTTCACCAATCCATATCATATTTTGTATTTTACTGTGTACACACACTATAATTATAAGTTTTGTGTTCCCCCAGGTATTTAGGATTTCAGAGCACTAATATTAATGTTAACATCATATGCATAACCTTTTCTTAACAAGAATTGTACATAAAAACACTTAGGCAATAAAAATAAAGCTTGTATTATTTTTAGTAAATATAGTTGTGTTTATTTACCCTAGATTACCCCTAGGTTATAGGAAAATATGTTACAACTTACAAACTTTCGCGTTTATAATATTAAGAAGGAAGTAGGATAGTAGGATTAGAAGGATGATAGTGAACCCTCAGTGCCAGTACTCTCAAACGATGAAGGAAAACATCGTAAGAAAACCGGCATGTCTTAGAACCTAAAAAGTTCTAAGACATGTGCCAAGTGCTCGAAAGGAGCATCTTTGAGACGCACTTATTAAGAGTAGTAGAGCTCTTTGTGAAGGGCTCGTCCGGGTAAGTACTACCACCACGCCTTTTTCTGCCGCCATTCAACGTTGCTGTGTTTTGGTTTGAAGAGTGTGGTTGCCGGTGTAATTACAGGCACATGAGGCTTAACATCTGTATGCCTCAAGTTGATGGACGCAGGGCAGTGCATCCTAGGGCACGTTCCTATCGTGCGTGACTAACGAGGCAATGCTTTGTTATAGGTGATGGTTACCACTTAACATCAGGTGGGCCATCTGCTTGTTCCATCAGCTAATGGTATAAAAAAAAGAGAAAAAAAACTTAAAATCGTTTCACCACCCTGTTTTGAAAGAACTAGTGACACAACAAAAAGAAGTGAACCCTGATAACCCTTGCCATTCTAAATCCTTATACCCTATTTAGCGCATAAAATGAAAAACAAATACTACTAATAACAATATCCACACATAAATAATTCAGTAGCAATAAGGTAAATCACGTACATTCATGACGTTTTACGAGGATGCGTATTTTATTCCTATACCGGATTTAGTAAATAAACCCGATTGGTACATACGTCTTCCGGATTCGGGGGTTTTAGACCCCGTGGATGTATTGCGTCTTCCGAATTCAGGGGTCTTTGAGACCCCGTGGATGTATTGTGCGCATAAACTAGACGACTTCATAAAAGGATTTTGGATGATTTAAGACTTTTTGTTACTCTCTTGGTTGCTTTAATAGCTGAAAACTTTTTACCCGATGTCCGATTGGGAGTTTTGTTTATCGAGCGTATATTATATTCTAAGTAATACAATTATACTAAATAGATAATAATTACTACTTTTTACTCTTCTATAATCAGCTATCTGATGAACAAGCAGACGGCCCTCTTGATGTTAAGTGGTAACCATCAGATATAACAAACACATTGCATCGTAAGTCACGCTCGATAGCAACGTGCCCTACGATGCACAGCCCTGCGTCCGTCAACTTGAGCCATACAGATATTAGGACTCATGTGCCTGTTATTTCATGGAATATCCATAGTTAGTTCCATAGGCTTTTCTTAGTTTGGGGCTAGATAGTGCTGTGTGAAATATCCACGATTATATATATTTAATGCACGACTCTATTTAATAAAAAACCGGCCAAGTGCGAGTCGGACTCGCGCACAAAGGGTTCCGCACCATTATCTATAAAAACGGCAATAAAATCACGTTTGTTGTATGGGAGCCCCCTTAAATAATTATTATGTTTTTTAGTATTTGTGGTTATAGCGGCAACAGAAAAACATCATCAGTGAAAATTTCAACTGTCTAACTATCACGGACGGACGGACGGACAGACAGACGGACGTACAGCGGAGTCTTAGTAATAGGGTCCCGTTTTACCCTTTGGGTACGGAACCCTAAAAATGAGTTTAAAATTGTTGATTATGCACACCCACGCTTTGCAAATTTAGTGCTCTCAAAAACGTTACCAAGAGTTGCGATTGTGAATAAGCTTGCAAACGTGGTATAAGCTTGTTTTAGTACATTGTCGTTGCAAACTCACAGTAAATTACATTGTTTGTATGAGTTTGTTACTTTCATACGACCCCCATTTCACTAAGACCACGGTTGTGCAACCAGAGGCGCAACCGTGGTGTCTTTCAACTTTCAAAGGAGAGATCAGAGTTGACGTCCTGTAAACTATAGCAGATGGCCCACCTGATGTTAAGTTGTACCCATCACATAGCACGGCCTCGTAGGTCACGCACGCACGATAAGAACGTACCCCACGATGCACTGCCCATGATATGCCTGGGTTAGACAACCGTGGTCTCTCTGTAAAATAAAACCCTTAATACTCAGGGCATCAGAACACTAGCTCTTTTTACAAGCATTTTTTTATACAACTACCCCATGGAACTAGCCGCTGGCCCACCTGATGTTAAGTGGTAACCATCACCTATAACAAAGCATTGCCTCGTAAGTCACACACAATATAGGAACGTGCCCCACGATGCACTGCCCTGCGTCCATCAACTTGAGGCATACAGTAATTACACCCACACTTTTCAAACCGAAACACAGCGTAGCTGCTTGGCGGCAGAAAAAGGCGTGGTGGTAGTACTTCCCCGGACGAGCCCTTCACAAAGAGCTCTTCTACTCGAAAGGCGGCTGTACATACACATGCCTGTAAAATGGAACAGTACCGGGCATGCTTGTTAACGGCATGTAGAAGTTACTGGCGCAATGTGGATAGATTTGCAAGGCCGCTTAAAAGTTTCGTAGCCGCCCGCGTACCCTCCCTCACGTTGCATGCCAGTAGCTGACAAAAAATATAATGTTGGGCTAACTACTTGCGTGGCAGACACAGGCATGCCAGTTAGCGTATACACATGGAAGTAGGTGGCATGTGCAAGTAGCTTTTATGCAAGTGTGCCAGCTACAGTCATGTGTATTCCCGCCTTTAATGCTGCACCAAACAAAACAATCAAACACCTACACCGTTTCGATGCATTTACTATATGCATCAAAAATGTGGGTCATCCTTTGAAAGCCGAATAATCCTATCTAAATCCCAGCCCTCTGATAGCTGAGCGCCGAGCACTCTAGCGCCAAACAATGTGTAACCAAAAATAGGATGGGTGTTATCGCTCTTCCTCAGATGTGTAAGTCTATTTTCCGACACGTCGGTTGTGGCAGTCGGTATGGGTCCGTCAAAATCGTACAAGATAGCACGGAAGGATGAGCGGACATAATTGCTGCAGAGGAATTCTTTGAAAACCTAATTCGGTTGAATTAATTGCTATTTGAGACAAGGTTAAAGAAATCCTTTCTAGGTGGCATCTCACCAGACATTAATTTCCTTTAGTGGCGTAGGTAGCTCTTCATTTTCATATTTAGTCACAGACTTTATTATTACACAGACGATTCAGAAAATAATCCAAAATGGCGACGCTAATCGTTACCTCTCGCTCGAAAACTACCGCTATCAATAATGTAGAGTGAGATGTAATGATTATCAAAGCTTTTTATTCGATTAGTTTATTGGCGCAGGTCTTGCAAATCGTGCGTCGTCAAAGCAAACATTATTAGTCCCATACCATGCACAGTTGTCAACATTCCACACGTTACACGCTTTGTTACGTCATCTTGGTAGACAAGGCAGCTTTGTGCCTACCGAAATTCCAATTATCAACACAAAGGCCTCACATAAATTTGATTTGACCCGAGGAGGACAGCACAACACAATACACAGCAGCCCAATCTACCTACTTCAAACAATTTTCACCTCGTTGTTCGCGTGTGATTTTTGAACTGATTGTCTGACATTTCTTTACACTGTCTACATGGTAGTCTTATTCAGGAGTGTTTTGTTTTACAGTGTGGTTTGTTTCAAAAAGCAACGACTTCGATTCCTGGCTAGGATTATTGTTTTTTTTCTAATTCAATGATGCAGTTTATATTATTATCAAAATCGAGCCTGAGACGTTTGTGTTCTTTTCGCTATTCCTCATAGTTTCGGATCGGGCCATGCACGGCCGTTGAAAAATTATCCCTGTATATAAATAAGTATGGATATATAATGTGCCCACAAATTTTCTGCAACAAACAGCTACCGCGTCAATAACCAGTTTGCACGAGCACGGATGTCGTAACGGGGGGTCTGAAAGATCCAATGCCTGTTTGCATTCACGCGCGCGGAAAGATAAAGTTGTATGAAACTGACATTAGCTTGGCGTTAGCATCTGTCTAGCAACTGTCATTTTCATACAATTTCATTGGGATTCGTTTGCTGACATTTTGAGAAGCAAAATAGCTTTTTAATTTTATTTGTTTTTCTAGTGTTATTTTAAGTTATGTTGTGTAATTTCGGTAGTATTTTAACCAACATTACTCGAGGTCTTAGCACAATGTCTAAACATTTGGAATGAACGTATATTATGTGATATTCTGATTTGACAGAAAATGTTTCGAATGATTTGAAAAACCGCCACCATTTTCTTCAAAACAAATGACGGCCGACTTGACTATGGACTGACTTGACTATAAAGTATTTTATCTATATCACTTTAAATTGGCAAAATTGTCTTAGATGCCATAAACAAAGAAAAAAAGAAGTACAATTTCATATACGCGTGGACGTAAATAAACATAAAGTGATTGTTTTTTAGACACCCTGATCTTGTCCAGTATCGTATGCCTAGTAGTAGTATCAAGTGCACCTTCCGCTCCTAAGTTCGGGTCAAAACCGGTCTTGCACCAAATAACTATAATCATTTCGAAACAGCGAAATAACTAAAATTCACCTCACCCAATCCTGTCATCAGTAGTAGAGTCTGTACTTACTGAATGTCATGCCAACAATACTGCTAGGCATCTGTCCCGACGACAACAAACTTTTGCCTACCTCGTATTGCGAAAATCTCCGATCGCATCTACTAGGTCTTATTACAGCCAGCTGTTTGCTCGATCCACACACTTGGCACTAAACTTCTCACAAATATATCACACACTTTTAGATAAATAATCAGCACTTAAAATCCTTTCACCACACTGTCTCGAAAAAACTAGTGACAAGACAAGAAGAACAAAATAAAGGATTACCGCACGCAGTTTTTATTCACCACACTATTTAAGCTTTACTACAAGGTTCTTTTCCGTTCACGACCAGACGACTAGTATTATCATTTCTAATCATTTCTTAACACTTGATAAACGAAAAGTTACTATATAGTTCCCAAAAAGGTAACGAAAAGTTCTAGAATCCTTTAACGAGCAGGAGGTACAAGCCTGCTCTGCCGAAACGCGCAAATGTCGTTTTCGCGACCAACTAACCATGCCGTACAGTTAGCTGCAATCAATACGAGTAACCGGTTTAGCTGAACATATCGAATGCCTTCCGAGAAGGGTACAGTTGAGGGCACAAGTGCGAAACTTTTGTAGTTTTTTTTAATACAACTTTCGATGGGATAATCAGATGGATCACCTAAAGGTAAGTGGTTAACCATCGTCTATAACAAAGCATTGCATCGTATGTCACGCTCGATAGGAACGAGCCCCACGATGCACTGCCCTGCGTCTATCAACTTGATGCATACAGATGTTAAGGGGCTGTCAACTATCAAACAACTTCTCGCTCGCACGTTTCGACATGTTGAAAGATATCAAATCACTAAACTCATTTTCGAAAAATCGCAATCAACCAATTTGTGTGCAATCACATTGCACACAGTTTAGTAAAAATTTCAGTTTGATCAATACATGTTTTCCTACTCAAAAGTTTGCTTTACTAGTTTTCGTACATAATTTCGCAAACTTTTAAGTAAGAAAACTTGTATCGATCAAAATGAAATTTTAGAGATTTTATATCTTTCAACATGTCGAAACGTGCGAGCGAGATTCACATTAGCTCTTGTCTTCGCCTTAAGCCTCTTGTGCCTGTTATTTCACCGGCAACCACACTCTTCAAACCGAAACACAGCAATGCCGCTTGGCGGCAGAAAAAGGCATGGTAATCGTATCAGTGCTGTGATTTCAAAATAGGTATTTTTTGAGCAACCAGCTTTGGGTATAATCGTTACGTTAAACTAAGCAAAATCTTGACTCTTATCTATATCGAAACATAAAAAACTAAGCGAATAATTCTTTTTTATTGGCAAGATACTAAGAGATCTGATGAGATATCAACCGTGCCTGCAAACAATCTTTGATTTAGTCGTTATTCATTAATCTAATATTAGTCATAGTTGGAAACCGGCATGTCGTGGAACCTAAAAAGTTCCCTTCGGCCGTCTACGAAACCGGAGCTTAAAAAGTTCTATAACACGTGTCAAGTGCTCGAAAGGAGCCTCTTGAGGCGCACTTTACATCCTTTCATTACACTGTATCGAAAGAAACTAGTGACACGACAAGAGAGAGCGATAGAGAGAGAGAGAGTTAAACATCAAATATCATCAATCAAATATTTTATTTTGAACATAAAACATGTGTCAATAAACCATAAACAATGGAAACGTTGACAGCTGCAAAAGTTAGAAACTGAGTAGCAGTGTCAGCGCCCTCCTCCAGAGCCTAAGAACAATATGTTCATTATTTACAAGTTATACAAAAAACTAAATACAATTAGATACGATAAATATATATATATTATTATATCGACTAAGAAAGAAAAGTTACAATATGAAAGACCTAGCTAATAAATAAATTAACCTATCCAAAAGAATACATATTTAAAGGAGCTTCTAAATACTGTGTTGTGAGTTTGTGTGAGGTATGTGTAGTGTGTGGATGTGAAACATTATAAATAAACTTACTTCATCAAAAAGAAACAACAAGGTTATTAAAAGTAAAATTATATTACTATTTATCTAACTACGTGATTATAATGGGGTTGGGGCAGGGGGGCTATTTCATCAGGTACATACATTTATATCAGGTACATACATAGTTGTTAGGTGTTAGGTTAGGTTTTGGGGTGCTAGGTCGGGTAACCTCCTCGTGGTGCACCCTGGTAACACCATGAAACACGCCTGCAGAGTACTGCGGACGTGTTTCATGGTGGCTAATAACCCGACACGGTGGGCCTCTCCGCGTGTCCCTCTGTCTAGCAGAGGGCACAGTGTGATGAGGCAGGGTAGACTTACGGGTCTACTCAGGCGGTAGAGCGCGCGCGAGTGACGCGGAACTTCTCGCGCCACTCATGGTGGTGAATAGCGGGAGAAGACCTGGAGGGGCCTTCTCCCGCATTGCACTTATTCACCACCCCGTCGGGCGGGAACGGCTGGGCACTCACGGTCGTTCCCGGGCCCCCCTCTGCAAAGGGGGGGGCGTGCGGGCCCCACCGTAAAGGCGGGGGCGTTGCGGGGGACTGGATGACAAGGCTCTGCCAGTTTCCCAGTTCCCCTCCATATAGGCGATGCGGGAGTGTCGCTGGGTTGTTTAGTGGGTATACCGGGAGCGGAAAACCGGGGAGTCCCACATATCCCCTCCATCCTCCAATGGGGGGGAATGCGTAATACATTTTTCCCAGCGTCAAAAAAAAAAAAAAAAGGGGGGGTTATTTACATCTAATAATGTTTTCCGGTTTGTTTTCTAGTTAATACATTTATGTACGTGATTGTGAGCACGCGGCTAGCACTGAGCGCAAAAGCTTGCATAAGTAAGCGCTCTAGCTAGATATTGCAGACTTCCTAGTATCTAGCTGGCTTTGTTAATAACTATTTTAAACGGAATACAAATGGTGCATTGAAGCTAAAACTTCAAACCGTTTTCGCCCGACATTCTCTTCATCCATTTTTGCTTGTTTTAAACACAAATGATTTTTTTTTTGCTGCACTCAAAATATACGTCAGAATACTTTCATCTTTCGTGGTATTTTGCAAAATATTGACACAAATATCTCAAAATGTTTGAGATATATTTGTAATGTTTTATTTAAGATCCAGACTTAAATAAAAACATAAACTTTTTTCGATCTACACACGAAACTAGTTTTCTTGGAGGTACACCTCGATTTAAATGATGCGATGGTGGCAGATACTTTTAAAATCGCTCGTTAAGTTATCCATTTATGTGATCGAATGTACTTTCACATTGTAATTTTTTTGTCCCGATATTTTGTTACAGACGTGCGGTGCAAAAATTATCTTTATATACACATATATAGATAATACATGACCTGTGGTATAAAAAGAAGAGTTGAAGAACCTTATTACATTGCCACGCGAACTTAGATCATAAACGAAGGTATATTTTCGATAACCAAGTAGGTATATGCAGCAACACGGCAAATAATGGGTGCATTGACTTTAATATGCAGTAGTTTTCAGTTTGAATAAATTCCGAACAAGCAACACTGCAGGGACTTGCATTATTAGTGAACATAAGAAGTTATTGTTAAAAAGTTCGGCTGCAATAAGGAACGAAGTTTAAGGAGGCGGTAATATCCAGAACCAGATATAATGTTACAGCGCAGCCATCCAGGCTTCTTCTATATTTATGTGTTGTAACAGTCCTGTTACTTGTCTCGTGTAAAAGATACACGTATACCTCGTGTAATAATAAGATATGTCTAATATGCAAATAATTTGTTAAACATAATCCTACTAATATTATAAACGCGAAAGTTTGTAAGTATGGATGGATGGATGTTTGTTACTCTTTCATGTAAAAACTACTGAATGGATTTTAATGAAACTTTTCAATAATACAGCTTATACACCAGAATAACACATAGGCTACAATTTATAAAGATATTGTGTGAATTGTCTAAAATATGACGATAAGTGTCAAGTAAGTAGGAAAAAATCTACCATCTGCGAGCTATTCTGGCGTGCGCCTCCAAAACCGGTAGAGTTACTCATATGTACTACGCCACGCTAATATAAGCTACTCGAAATACTAATCCTGCGCAGACGAAGTCGCGGGCACCAGCTAGTATATAATAACACCCAAACAGAGACCAAACATCTATGTTCATCACACAAATGTTTGTTCTCGGAGGGGATCGAACCCACATCCTACGGCACAGAAGGCAGCGCTACTACCAACTGAGCTGTGAAGGCTGTCAATATGTTTGTTTTCAATCAATCAATCTTGTGCACGTCCATAAATATGGACGTGCACAAGATTGATACAAAAAAGACTCATAAAATTTAGTATCAACATCCTTAAGTTTAAGTTCCAGTTCTTCGTATTTTAAAATATATTCTTAAGGGGCTGACACCCGTCAAAGTACTTCTAGCTCGCAAACTTTTGGATCGGTAAACTTGTTTCGATCAAAATGATATTTTTGCTAAGCTGTGTGCAATGTGATTGCACACAGTTTAGCAAAAATATAATAATAAACTTGGATGTTTGAGATCTAAGTTTTTTTTTTTAAGAGTAGTAGAGCTCTTTGTGAAGATCTCGTACTGAAGGAAGTACTACCACCACGCCTTTTTCTGCCGCCAAGCAGCAACGCTGTGTTTCGGCTTGAAGAGTGTGGTTGCCTGTGTAATTACAGGAACATGAGACTTAACATCCGTATGCCTCAAGTTGATGGACGCATGGCAGTGCATCGTAGGGCACGTTCCTATTGTGCGTGACTTACTAGGCAATGTTTTATTATAGGTGTTAGTTACCACTTAACATCAGATGGGCCATCTGCTTGTTCCATCATCTAGTTGTATAAAAAAAAAGGAAGAAGTTTGAAATTACTAATTAAAGCCTTAGAAAAAATACCCAATTGTATAAACAAAATAAAGAGATTAGCGAGCCACGGCGGAGAGCAAAACAAGAGTACTTACAATGCTTTCTTACAATGCCTTTGTCCCAATCAAAATAAATTCGACTCTGATAACTTGGAAATACGATTGAGATTTCAATTTAACAGTATTTATGCGAACAGGCAAAACGGGGAAGTAAGGGCCCTTGAGATAAATGACGAACTCGAAGGCGACGGCCGGTCAGCTTACCAAACTTAATTTAGTTTGAACAATTAGCTTTTAGAAGTGTTTTCTTAAAGATAAAGCAGTTGAAAGGAATTCCTTTCATTTTAAAATCAATACTTAAAAGAAAGAGACCATTATCTTCAAACAAAACTGAAACAGCTTCACGAATTACATCCCCAGGCACGGTAGATATCCCCTCAGATCTCTTAGTACCAATTGCAACTCCAGATTATTTGAGAATGTCTAAGGAGGTTTTCCTTCACCGATGAGGAGCACTGCGGCTTTGCGCACATATTTTTTTGAAGAGAAAAATCCATTGGTGTACGGTTGGATTCGAACCTACGACCTTACGATCAGTAAAAGGGCCACGCGCTCTACCACCGGTGCTCTCTCTTCAAACATATACCGCGTTTACATTTAAACATTCGCGCTGCCATTCGCGTGGACGTAAATGTGGACGGCCGTATGTCCGCGGCAGCGTCGCCGGCAATGTGTGTTCCCATTTGGCCCGGACAATTAGGGAGCGCGGGCAACGCGAACGTCAACGCGAGCGGACATGGATGTGGCCTGTTTACATTCTCGCCTTTCCTCTGTCCCTGCACATGCCCACGGACATGAGCCGAGTGTAAACGCCGTAATAGACTCAGCTCCATCCAAAATGCAGCCCTTAGGGTCATGAATTATGGCAGCGATGTGCCGCGCCAAGTCTCGTGGGTTGTAAAGTTGTAAGATAGTCGACACTACGGAAAGGACTCGTGCATACGTATAATGTTGGCAAAACTTCGGTTATCTCTTTATAGCAACGAATATTACAGCCATCATTTTCAGAAGAAGCTCACAGCTAGACATAGGCCCAGGCCAATTTCCCCAGCGATTTTCGGTTTTTTAATTTACAGGTATATGATACGAGTATGTCCGTTTCCACTGTTTTTAACGATTTTCTCGTTTTTGGAATCCAAAATGTATAGAATTATCACAACCACACTGTTCGTTTTGAGGCTTTGCGGTACCTTGACATGAAGATGTTCCATACATCTCGATATAACAGTATAGTCAGTAGTATAGTCAAGGTATACCTGAATCGACAGGTCTGTTGGTAGTAGGTCTGCCTTCTGCGCTGTACGCCGTGGGTTCGATCCTCACAGAATACAAACATTTGCGTAATGTTTGTTCTCTGTCTGGGTGTTATATTATATTGAAACGATATGTTTAAAAAAAAAGTATTATATCAGCTATCTGGATTTCATATTGCTTAGCTTTACTTAATTTGGGGATAGGTGATGTATGGAGTGTCCATCAATATTCTACTAAGGAGAAAATAAGACCATCAAAATCGTCTCTCTCTCGTCTCACATGATCGAACGAGGAGATTAAACTTGTGCTATCTTGCTGCAGGAATTCTAATTCCACTTTTTGTCAACGACTGAAATGCTTTTGTTTTATTTCTCATCTAATAGACGCCTGAGTCTCGCCTTCACTCAGTGTGCGATAAACGGAAAATAAAAGCGAAAAGTTCCTACACGAGAAGAAAATTAGATTTCGAAAGCTATACACCGCGAGCGTTCCTTGTCGCGACACAAAATGAAGTCTGATCCGGTTTTTATTAGGGCGAGATACGACGTTTATCGATCGTGAACCTTTGGTTGGACTAAGCTCTTCTTTGGTGTCGTTACTGTTTAAGTAGTTATAGTAGTGGTGCTCGAAAGAAGCCTCTTTGAGGCACACTTAAAATCCTTTCAGGTTTCGAAAGAAACTCTACTAATACTAATTTCGGTGCACAGCAAGTCAATCTTCCTGAAGATGCTTCGTAGAGAGGCGAAACACGTGTCGAAGTCTTGTTAAGTATTTTATATTTTTTGTGGTATTTTTGTTGTGTCTAATACACGAACGGTAGGAACCAAGCCGTAAGTTTGTTGCCTGTTCTTCTAGGCTTTGGTCGCGTGGAACTGGCACCTAGAGTCACCTAGCTTTAAGACGTTTCAAAGTGATCCTTGTGATTTTATTGAATAAATACCTATTTGACTTTGACTTTGACTTTGTCTCCTTTTTTCACGTTACAGAGTTTGCAGAAGGGTGCACACACAAGTCTGCATTTGGTTTACTTACATAGATTAGATTAGCGGATTAGTACTATATATTTATTTCATTAAATTTATGTTTAACAATGGAATTCCCCAAAGTCACGCCTGAATCAGTTAATTATTTTCGAAAGAATCTCTCTCTCTCTCTTTTCGTGTCAGTTTCTTTCGAAACAGTGTGGAGAAAGGATTTTAAGTGCGCCTCAAAAGGCTCCTTTCGAGCACTTGACACATGTCATAGAACTTTTTAGGTTCAATGACATGCCCGGTTTCCTCACGATGTTTTCCTTCACCGTTAGAGAGTACTGGCATTGTACACATAAATTTGAACAGAAAAACCCATTGGAGCACGACTCGACCGGTTTTGAACCCACGATCTTAGGATCGAAAGGCGGGGCCGCTACCACTAGACTACCAGTGCTCGAAAGAAACTAGTAACACGACAAGAAGACTGTTTAAATTATTATTTTTCAAGCCACGCCATTCAATAGGTCGCTACTACAGGGCGAGATACGACGTTTATCGATCGTGAACCTTTGGTTGGTCTAAGCTCTGCTTTTTTCGTGTCGTACATACAGTTCATTTTTTTTATTGAAGCCACTGTCTTATAGGTGGCTACAACAGGGCGACTGTCGTTGGTTACTGTTTTAAAGTCATTTTATCAAGTTAGCTATTTACACCGCATAAGCTCTAAAACACCAGAATTTAAATACTCAGTCTAGATGGGAGATTGTCAATTAAGTAAATTATCTCTTTATCCTACTAATCTTAGTAGTACAGCACTTTGTCAAGGGCTCGACTGGGGATGTACTACCGCTATACCTATTTCTGCCGCGTTGCTGTGACGGTTTGAAGAGTGTGGTTGCCGGTGTAATTACAGACACATGAGGCTAAACATCTGTTTGCCTCAAGTTGATGGACGCAGGGCAGTGCATCGTAGGGCACGTTCCTATCGTACGAGACTTACGAGGCAATGCTTTGTTATAGGTGATGGTTACCACTTAACATCAGGTGGGGCATCTGCTTGTACCGTCAGCGAGTTGCATAAAAAAAACTCAGGAGGTTAAGTGGTGATAGTACTTTCCCGGACGAGCCCTTCACAAAGAGCTCTGCTACTCTTAAAACAGTTACAGGAGAGGTATTAAAATTATCATTTAGGTGAGGCTCTCGGTCTCAACTCAACAGAGCTATAAATAATAAATAAATATTGGTGTACTTTCCACACAGCACTTTCTAGCCCCAAACTAAGCCAAAGCTTGTAATGTAGGAACCAGATAGCTGTTATAATACATATATACTTTTTTTTGTAAATACATACTTATAATATTATATAACACCCAGACAGAGAACAAACATCTATGTTCACCACACAAATGTTTATTCTCGGTGGGGATCGAACCCACGGCCTACGGCGCAGAAGGCAGAGCTACTACCAACTGAGCTGTGAAGGCTTGCGTAAAGCCGACGCCACAAAAGATTCATGACTAAAGATACCTCATTTATGTCAAGAAAAGTTCTTCCAGACGTTTCTGTAGCCAGTCCATTAGCGACGCGAATGGCACCATTCTAGCACGATAGCTTCTAGATAAATGAATTCTGCATTGGCTCCGCCGCAGCTGGTACCTTATTGAATTCAATTTTTGCTACAAATTGAACGCCGACGATGGTAATGAGAGGAGGCCAATATCAGGTGCATTTCTTTTAGAAGTCACTCCGTATTTGAATTCTATTATCTTATTTAGAGCTGGCTTCACCATGCTCTGTTAGTTACTAATCAAGGATTAACAGGCCGTTAAATCTAACCTTAGATGTTAAACGCGTACATTTTGACATATTTGACAGCCCTTTAATCCTTTGTTAATCTAACAGAGCATGGTGAAATCAGCTCTTAACTCGCAAAATGTATCTTCAGGGTTTAAGAGGCGGCATCTTTCGTTTAGGGAAACAGCTTTTTTAGGCATATCTCATGTTTAAGTATAATGCCCTCATTGGCATCTCGCGTTTAAGGTAACTCGATCAAAAGGGATACTTTTCGCTAGCACATTCAGCAGATTGAGTACAAAAACCAATAAAACTAATTTTTGCTCAGAAAACTTGTTCGGATTAAAATTATACTTTGGCTGAAAATGTTGAATCTATGAAAAAACTGAATGTTATTCCAAAACGCATATATGTATTATTTACTTTACGATATTTTATAACGATATTTAGTGAATTATTATTAAAAAAAATATAACGAGCGAGCGAGATGTTGTTTTGTTTGACGGTTGTGAACCTCTTAAATTGAGTCCCAAAATCAAACCCGTTAGGCGAATATAGGAACTCTAGTAACAACAATAACCCGTTAAAATCACGGAAAATTATTATATCCCAAAAACCAACAGAATTTTGAAGCTTACCAGTTACCTAATCTGTTTGCATTTACATACGATTATATTATGTATATTGTAATAGTCAGGTGCCCTAGCTAACCGATAAATACAGAGAGAATTTGGTATGAACATAAATAAATACTGGTTTTAGGTCAAAGGTGTATATATTGTTTACTCAGATCATAAATCTACTTATGAACTGCTGCTTATCCGCAAAACCAAATTAAAATGGGAATCTAAGCTTTTATGATAGTTTGTGAAAACTGTATCTAGAAATTTTATTAGCATGATAAGACTAGTAATCTAGAGTTAGTACTTGGTACTAAGAGATCTGAGGGGATATCTACCGTGCCTGGGGCGAAGCCTAGAAGAACAGGCAACAAACTTACGGCGTGGTTCCTATCAGTCTTTTGTATGACCCTTGTGACAATATAAAATAGTATTCAATATATCAAATATATTTATTTTGAACGTAACGACATGTAACAATAAACAATGGAAACGTTGACAGCTGCAAAAGTTAAAAACTGAGTAGCAGTGTCAGCGCTTCTTCCAGAGCAAAAGAACAATGTTCATTATTTATACATATAAGTTATATAAATAAACCTATCTAAAATAATACATATTTAAAAGCGCTTCTAAATACTGTGATGTGAGTTTGAATTGTAAAATCAAAGTCAAAAGGTATTTATTCAATAAGATTACAAGGATCACTTTGAAACGTCTTAAAGCTTGGTGACAGTTCCACGCGACCAAAGCCTAGAAGAACAGGCACCAAATTTACGGCTTGGTTCCTACCGCTCTTTTGTATGAGGCATGTGTAGTGTGTGTATGTTATATTGAAGCTCCAGTGTGATCCTAATCGAATGTAGTGAGGCGTAGGCATAACGGGAACAGGTAGAAGCAATCAAGTTCATAAAACAGCATTTCATCTACTGCTAAGACTGTATTTCGGTTTCCCGGCTCTAGAATTTACGAGTATATTACTAGAAACAGGGAACAAACTCAATGTTCCTAGTAAAACAAAACTATTCAAAGTGGTAGCTAGTACTCCACAAAGTGTTGAAAAGTTTCTGCATTATGAACACTCGAAAAAGTATAAAAGTGGGAAAAATACGTTCACTTACTAACCTTTTTTCCGACGCCAGAATATTCCAGCTTAAAAATAACTGCAGTTTTCCGCGAGGCAGACTTTTTCAACGCATTTTTACGTTGATATAAACTTTGCAAACATTGTAAAACTAACGCGGTACAAGGAATTTTAATGTCATGCATCGTTATAACTAGTGTTTTGTTATTGTTTAAAATATTTTTTTATATGAGTTTAAAGCTAGAAAATATCCTTGAATACATTGGTAGCTTTAAATCTATTGAATTCTACAAATTTTGTGTCAATCGGGAATTGGTCTACTTTATGTATCACCAACTTTATCTGTGCTGATTTTGTGGTTCAAAATATAGAACTTTCTGTTTTTTAAACATCTAGCTGATGGAACAAGCAGATGGCCCGCCTTATGTTACGTATGTTACCTTATGTTACGTGGTAACCATCACCTATAACAAATCATTGCCTCGTAAATCACGCACGATAGGAACGTGCCCTACGATGTACTGCCCTACGTTCATCAACTTAAGGCATACAGATGTTAAGGGGCTGACAACTATCAAACAACTTCTCGCTCGCACGTTTCGACATGTTGCAAGATATAAAATCACTAAACTCATTTTCGAAAAATCGCAATCAACCATTTTGTGTGCAATCACATTGCACACAGTTTAGTAAAAATTTCATTTTGATCGATACAAGTTTTCCTACTTAAAAGTTAAGCTTATGTACGAAAACTAGTAAAGCAAACTTTTGAGAAGGAAAACATGTATAGATCAAAATGATTTTTTTTACTAAACTGTGTGCAATGTGATTGCACACAAAATGGTTGATTGCGATTTTTCGAAATTGAGTTATGTGATTTTATATCTTTCAACATGTCGAAACGTGCGAGCGAGAGTCACATTAGCTCTTGTCTTCGCCTTAAGCCTCATGTGCCTGTAATAACACCGGCAAAAATTCAATTTCATCGTTAATTCTGTTTCTATTCTTTAAATGCCAGTGCTTTCAAACGGTGAAGGTAATCATCAGGATGTTAGTATTCTAGCAGCGGCAATGGGATTGCAACCTGTCACGTGAGAAATACCAACGACTGCAAAATGTGGGTATGTGCCAAATGTAATATTTGGACGTACTTCTGACTACCTCAAATAATTCGACATCCTCAAATAATCTTGATCCAAGGGGATATGTACCGTGCCTGGGGATCAAAGCTATTTCTGTTTTCTGTAATTTTGTAGTAACTCGTAAAAATATAACATTATCTATGACACTTTCATCTTTTTTCAAAACTGAAGACCCTCTCGTCCAAGAAATCTCTAATCTTGTTAAATGGAGCTGCTTATTCCACATGGATAAATTAATTTGTCTGGAATTTCAAAGGTCAAGTTTAATTTTGGGGCAGTGTTTGTCCTCAGGGCTCAGGGTCTGAGATATGTACCTACTCATAAACTGCGCGGGTAAATTACGTACCTACAACTTTCTGTCGTATATTGAAGTCATTCGAAGTTGTGTCCCACATTGTCTGTGGTCCCATACAATATTGCGGGGTTTTGTGTAAGGACTATCTTGGTAGCTTCGAATTTTCTTCCCAAATAGAGTTACCGAGTAGTTAGCTCTTTGTGAAGGGCTTGTCCGGGGAAGTACTACTACCATGCCTATTTCTACTCTGAAACAGCATTGCTATCTGTATGCCTCGAGTTGATGAACGTACGGCACGTTCATAACGTGCGTGCGTTTCAAGGCCATGATTTTTATAGGTGATGGTAACCCACCACTTAACATCAGGTGGACCATCTGATTGTTCCATCAGTGAGTGCTATAATAAAAAAAAACAGCTAACCTTTCAAATTCCTTTCCATTATATTCTCACCATACCAACTATATTTCAAATATTTAATATAGTCCCAAAAGTGTTATCCGAGTGGGATTTGAACCAACTATATTTATCATACAACATACCTTTCTATCGAGTTCGGCAAATGAATAATTTACTATAAAATACCAGAGAACCCTCGTATTAAATCCAAAGAAACCCTACGAGGGGGACGATGACTCACTTCCCCTACAGCTGGCTGAATACACGTTCGGGAAGTGGCGGCCGGTGTATCGTATATTTTATTTGACCATTCGGTGAAGGGTGCTTGAGTTTATGTGAAAGTGCAGGTACTTTAGTTCCGGCCAGTTGAAACGCAATGATAAATGAAGCAGATGCTGAGTTGAACAATTAATGAGTTGACGCAAGTAAGGTCCCAGCTATATCTATGAAAAAGTTCGTAGCACCTAATTTTCTAATATAAATCGTTTCAGAGAGTATATTCTAGACAACGTCACAGACTTGGTCACCTTAGCTTTAAGACGTGTCAAAGTGATCTTTGTGATTTGAGATAAATGCCTTCTCACATTTTATTTCTACCGTGCTTGGGGATTGCAGACGCACTTACAAAAAAAAACACTTTTATAGGACATCCACCCATTCTTCTTCTTCTTGTCGTATTACTTGTTTCTTTCGAAACAGTGTGGTGAAAGGATTTTAAGTGCGCCTCAAATGGGGCTAGATAGTGCTGTGTGGAAAGTCCACCAATATTGATTTTATAAAACAAAAGCTCAGACGCCCATTAACCAAAACCATAGCCACCAGGGAGTCATGATCATGAGATAGTCAATAAAAGAACGAATAAAAGGAGCCGTCGTAAATCATGCGGTGCTACGAAAGCATCATAGGAAAGGTCTCACCTGAGACAAAGAGCGGAAACATCTTTGGAAATGTTCGGATAACATAGTTTAGCGCAAGAAAAGATCCGACTTTCCAACCGTTTTTCCGACCAATGGCATTAATCATGATCGTACGAGTCCTGCTAATTAAATCAATTGGATCTTCTTTTAGTCGTGTCACTAGTTTCTTTCGAAAGTGTGGTGAAAGGATTAAAGGTGCAACTCAAAAGGCTCATTTCGAGCAATTGGTTGAAATCTGTGGATTTCCATCATAGTCTTTTTTTAATAAGAATAGTGATGGAACCAACAGACGGCATATGTCCAGGATCATATTGAAACGTCTTAGAAAATACATTCACCTCCTAGCTTCAAAATCAAAATGGTCTTTATTCAGTACAATCACAGGGATCACTTTCAAACGTCTTTTATACAAGGTGAATCTATCGCCAGTTCCTCGCGACCACTAAAAGGTATATTTATTTTTTGGTTGAGATCTTAGAAAATGAAGAACTTGTTTAGTATGGAATAACATTGACATATAATATGACTGTTTGCGTACGGCTTTTATGATCCATTCTCCCGCATCCCTATAAACACACCACAGAACAGCTCTCAACAATGGAAGGAGCTATCGATCGCAATTATACCGAAAATAGGCCGAATTTGAAGTGCTCTTAAAAGGTGTCTTTAAAATCGCTAAGATGCGGCCATAATGAAGGGAATCGTCATTTTCGTCCCTATTGTGGGAAAGGCAGGGTGGAAGAAATCTTTTTCGATTAAGGCGTAGAAAAGCTTTTTTAGTTTGTTAAATTAAATTTTTGATTGTGAGACGAAGCGAGAATTTTCATTTTAATGTAGCTTGGCGATGGTCGAAGATTTGATTAAAATTTTAATGGCCAAAATTCCATCACCCAGATTTCTTTTGGGTTAACGATAGTGCGAAATGGATTAACCTTGCCAAAAATATATGCGAAATTATTTTAATCTAAAGAACGTAATTTCCAAGTGTCTCCCTTGATATTAACATTAAATTTAATGATTTTTTTTATTGATAAAACACAAAAGTTAACAATTACAGACAAAGATGGCATGGGTTCGTGATAAAAAAAGTACTATATAATCTATCTATCTAATAAGCCCACATTTACCCACTGCTGGGTATAAGCCTCCTCCTTAGCACGCCACTCTTTCCGGTCCGGCGCCAACTGTACCCATTTGGCTCCCACTGTCCTAACGATATCATCAGACCACCTCGCGGTGTTCTGCCTCGTGGTCTATGATTCTCACGTGGACACCACTCAGTCACTCTTTTTGTCCACCTACCGTCTTCCCGCCTAGCCAAGTGTAACTATATAGTATGAAACAAAAAATATTCAGTTATAAGTCTCGCTTCCACCCATCTTATCACAGACTAGTTTGCCTTAGTTGAACGTTGGTATCAGCTCAAAACAAAATATAATTTTTAACTTGAAATAATTTGGATAAATGGTGAAACTGTAAGATTTTTTCCTCAAATCGTGATAAAACGACACCTCTTTGGATAAGGTTCTGAAGAGTGTAATTTTCGCAGAGAGCAAGACTCAGGCTAAATAGCCTTCCAGGCTCACGGTCGGAATAAGCAACACGGAATATTTCCACCGTATTTTGCAAACGGCTGCTAAAATAGGCATATTTTTGCAAACTATAAGATAAAAACTCACCATCCACAATGAAGATTGGGTATCAGCAACGCCGAAAATCTGAAACAACAATAAACTATTTTAAATAAATACACGATAGGTATAACTTATAGGTAGGCCTTGAGCTGACATGCCATTGTATACAGCAATCTGGATGATAATTGATGGTTTAAACCACAAACAACTAAACTTACTAGTTAAGAAAAACAAAATTATCCAAGAACAGTTACGTACACATAAGAAACAAAAAATAAAAATAATGTGGTACAATTTAAAAGGGAGGGATTTACTTCGTTTTCATACGAATTTTTGTACTTATTGAAAATTGGTAACTTCATAATATTTTACCAATGGTAAAAAAGAAAAATGTAAGAAGTCACTTTGAAAAACAATTTCCTCAAACGTTGTTATCATAACTTTATGGAAGTAACTGAACAAAAAAAATTAAACCGATACGACTAGAGAAGGAAGGAAGGTTCATAAAAACAATAATATGAGCGTACCTGTACCCCAAGTATGAGTTGTGTTTACCATATTTGGTTTTTCGTTCTTGTTCCTTGTTCATTGCGGGTTTTGTATGAAGACGCGATAGAGATACCGATACGGAACTTTATGCTGCAAGTATGATGAAAATTAGTAGTAGAACATAAAGTTCCGTATCGGTATCTCTATCGCGTCTTCATACAAAACCCGCGATGAACACGGAACAAAAACGAAAAATCGAATATGGTAAACACAACTCATACTTGGGGTACAGGGCTCCTAATCACAAACGAATTTGACGTTACGCGTAAACGTTTCGTATCCCCAACCACAAGGTCGAATATCGTAAGGATACGTTAATGAGACAAATGTCAAAATTAATTCGTGATCAGCCTTCAGAATAAGGTCGTATATCGCTACGATACGTTAAGGCGAAGACAAGAGTTAATGTGACTCTCGCTCGCACGTTTCGACATGTTGAAAGATATAAAATCACTGAACTCATTTTTGAAAAACCACATTGCACACATTTGTAAAAATTTCATTTTGATCGATACAAGTTTTCCTACTTAAAAGTTTGCTTATGTACGAAAACTAGTAAAGAAAACTTTTGAGTAGGAAAACATGTACTATCGATCAAAATGTTTTTTTTGTTAAACTGTGTGCAATGTGATTACTGATTACACACAAAATGGTTGATTGCGATTTTTCGAAAATGAGTTTAGTGATTTTATATCTTTCAACATGTTGAAAAGTGCGAGCGAGAGTCACATTAGCTCTTGTATTCACCTTAACGCCACAAATGTCAAAATTAATTCGTGGTTAGGCCTGATATGTCCCTAATCCTATGTATGTTACCCTATCCTGAAAATGTCAGAATGGCAAGGATGAATGAATTGATAGTCTGTGACTAAATTATTTTGACTTTGGATACTTTTAGAAGATGTAGAGTTAGTTCCTTGTCGGACTTCGGAACTCAAAAAGAACCACCCAATTTATAACCTTCAAAATCAAAAAACATGAGGCGGAAAAAACAACGTCGCGTGCTCAAAAACCGGCATAATTTTTCACTTTATGTTTCTTGCTCAAAAAGCTGTTTGGACACGGAAAAATAGGTCGGATCTATAAGAGTGCCATAAGTATTCATTTAGAGAAACGGAGTCGTTATCTCGCCGGACGTGGCACAGCTCAGGCCAGAAGGTCCGGATGCCTACGCAGTAAAGATAACATTTCCCATCTACAACAGTTTAACGTTTGTAAAAATAAGGAAAATTTTCCAGTGAAAAAGTTCGGACATGTTTATCTACTCGCTTCAGGACGATATTTTTTCACCTAATTAAAACAACCGTATTTTATTTTACTTGACAAACGTCGCTTCCATTTCGCTTTAACTAAATTTTTACTTTTACTAAACTATATTACTCTCAAAAGGTGAAGGAAAACATCGTAAGGAAACCGGCATGTATATAGTAGAACCAAAAAAGTTCTACAGGAAGCCTTTGAGGTGCGTTTGAAATCCTTTAACTACACTGTTTTGTAAGAACTGGGTATACGACAAGAAGAAGATAAAACTATACTTAGATAAAAATAATATTTAAACAGATGAAAATCTTTAAAACATTTTCTTTGCATACCTTTTCTTCAAAGCCAATAAAAGTATAACGTGTAAACACACATTATTATATTTTTATAATATCACTGAACAATATGTCACTTCTTTTGGATTCCCGTTTCCTGTTACCGGACGTAACAAAATAATTAAAAAAAAGGTTCTCAAAATTAAATAGATTTTACTATCAAATTCTTAAATATGTTTCTGGATATGGCAGAGGATCGACGAAAAATATTAAGACCTTATTTTGTCGAGACAGGCTTGCGCAAAAAAACTCTTTGAATTTAAGGGTATCCTGTCACAAATTAAAGCGTAATTGTTTTTAAATCCTACCCCGAAACAATTCACGCGTTGATGAGATAGGAAACCGCAAACAAACAGCCTCCCACCCAACACCTATCCTTTGTTCCCAGTTGATGAGTTTACAATCTCACTTCGAGCTTTAACAAAAGATGGTCAAGTACTAGTAGGTACGCCGTCCTAATGGTTCTGTTTGTATATTTTAGTCTAATATATAGTCTATGTTCATATATTAATATATAAAATAATATAAGTCAGTGGCAGGGCACAGGGATAATCTTTCTTTTTTTCTCATTTCACCGATAACCACACTCTTCAAATCGAAACACAACAACGCTGCTTGGCGGCAGAAAAAGGCATGGTAGTAGTTCTTCCCCGGACGAGCATTCGCACAGAGCTCTACTACACTTGAAAAATGGGTTCCGAAGTTGATTCTCATAAAGCATTAAAGTCACGCGTCGAAGTTTGAGCGATCAGGGAGCGATCGAATACGCTCGTTGGAATTTCAAAAGAAATTGAATCCATCTACTTAGTTGTGGAAATGCCGAACAATTACGTTTCCTTTGATCTTCGCAAGGTACGTTTTCTGTAGCACAAAAGTTGTATTATTTGGTCGATAAACGATATCAAAATACCTACATGATATCCACACACGTATATGCATCAGGCACAATATACACTTCTCGCTTTTATGTCCTCGTAATTTTTACTAAAGCTATAATATTTTCTTTAAAAACCCATTTTTCATACAACTAGCTGATGGAACAAGCAGATGGCCCACCTGATGTTGAGTGGTAACCATCACCTATAACAAAGCACTGCCTCGTAAATCACGCACGATAGGAACGTGCCCAACGATGCAGATGTTATGCCTCATGTGCCTGTAATTACACCGGTAACCACACTCTTCAACCTGAAACACAGCAACGCTGCTTGGCGGCAGAAAATGGCGTGGTGGTAGTACTTCTCCGGACGAGCCCTTCACAAAGAGCTCTACTACTCTTAAAGCCATCCTATCTATCTTCTTCACATCAAGAAAGTTTGAATGTAAACTAGGAGGAACTTCTTTTTTTATCTTAGTATGTCATGAACAAGACCACCACAAAGCATTTTTATACACTTGCTAATGGAACAATCATATGGCCCACCTGATGTTAAGAGATAACCGTCACCTAAAACAAAGTATTGCCTCGGCACTGACGCACCAACTCTAGGCATAATAGATGTTAAGCCTCATGTGCCTGTAAATCCACACAGTAACACAGCATCGCTTCTTGGCGGCAGAAACAGGTATACTTCCCCGGACGAGCCCTACACAAAGAGCTCCACTTCTAACAAGTGTGGAGTAAGCCTGCGTAATCCCCTCATTTTATACCCGGTATGCCACAAACTTCGTTATTAAAATCTATCAAGGGATTATGAAGTTGAGTATAGTAATTTATTGATGGTGAAGTAAGCTACTACTACTTACTTTATGTGGAAGCTATTTTATAAGCAAGCAAATCATGAGACATCTTGAAACACTTGGTTCAGTCAGCTCTGCACCTATTGGCCCTTGTTTTTATGTGCATAAGGCCACATATTTATTTATTTTAGGAATTTATTATTTTATTATTGCTTTTTCTTATGTCGATGTGTATTTTTGCCGTCAAGCGGCGTCGCTCTGTTTCTGCATGAGACTTAATATCTGAACGCCTTAAGTTGATGAGGCTGTGCCCAACGTGAACGTGACCTACGAAGCAGTGCATCGTAGGTCATTCACTTGCGACTTGCGAGTCCATGCTTTGTTATAGGTGAAGGCTGCCACTTAACATCAGGTGGGCCATCTGCCTGTTCTATCAGCAAATAGTACAAAAAAACTAAGCTGAAAGGATGTTATCAATTTTTGAAAGAAGTTGAAAATGTGTGTGATTTTTTTCCAGACTTGTGTGTGTTTTTTTTTCCTGACAATTATATAATGATGTTTATATATAGTTCATATCAGTTAATTTTTCATAACAGATTTTTTTACAGGTAATTCGGTAAACATAGGTAGGTATTAAGTAAAATGATGCAAATTCATTCAATAAGTTAATTATTTTAAGGTTGCAAATATGTAGTCAATTAATAAATTCATCAATACTATAAAAAGATTGTTGATTGTTTTTTGCCTATTTCTAAAGTTTTGTTGGAAGGTTTTTGATGTATATGTATTACACAGTATGTATGTAGTATGTATGTACCACGAGGTGAAAAGCTGAGACTCCAAGCTAAGCTGAGCTCGCTGCTAACCGAATTAACAAAGACAGCGAACTCGGAACAAACATCTTGCCGCGCCAGTTTCTAGTTTCGCACAACTTAACGTACAATAATCTAATGAAGTCTCCAACTGTTCTCGTGGCTGGATAAACCCCACTGGAGCTCAGCTTCATGAAACTTTCGTTTTTACAATATATAAGCACAGTGCCAGAACTCTCAAATGGTGAAGGAAACAAAGGCTCTGGTCCAGGTTTGGTCGCGTGGAACTGGCACCTAGAGTCACCTAGCTTTAAGACGTTTCAAAGTGATCCTTGCAATTTTATTGAAACCTTTTGACTTTGCCTTTGAAAGTGAAGAAAAGAAAATGGGCGTGTCGTTGAACCTAAAAAGTGTTAAAAAGCTCTAAAACCCATATCAAGCGCTCGACAGGAGCCTCTACGGGGCGCACTTAAAGTCCTTTCACCACATTGTTTCGAATAAAACTATTGTCACTAGTTTTTTTCGACAAGAAAAAGACAATTTATAGGCTTCTTAAACCGAGTTTTGGAGAATAGCATAACAAAGGTTCAGAAAAAATATAATTTTGATCCAAACATGTTTTCCTATATACCTAAAAATTTTATAAAGTACAAATACTAAGAGATTTAAGAGTAATAGAGCTCTTTGTGGAGCGTCCGTCCGGGGAAGTACTACCTCCACGCCTTTTTCTGTCGCCAAGCAGCGTTGCTGTGTTTCGGTTTGAAGAGTGTGGTTGCCGGTGTAATTACAGGCACATGAGGCTTAACATCTGTATGCCTCAAGTTGATGGACGCAGGGCAGTGCATCGTAGGGCAAGTTCCTATCGTGCGTGGCTTACGAGGCAATGCTTTGTTATAGGTGATGGTTACCACTTAACATCAGGTAGGCCATCTGCTTGTTCCATCAGATAGTTGTATTAAAAAAGACTAGTTAAGCGAATACTAGACGGGTATCAGCTCCTAAAGTGATGATTTGGTCGACGGTACACGCTTACCATCCACTCTTCTCTTATAACCGATTTGGATAAAACTTTGTGCCTGTACATAGTTTGTGACCTATAACAGACACTATGCTACTTTATTTTTATTCAACATTCGGCTATACACACTTTGACCTAAATATTGACTATTTTTAATTAAACATTTCTTAATGTATTAACTTTGACATACATTCCCAATACCTTGTTTATTTAGAACTAGTGGCTTCCCGCGGCTTCGCACGCGTTGAAGTGGTGAGCCGTGATTGAGCCACAAACATCCAAATATCGTAACTCTCGCATTGAGTTGTATATTATTAGGGTAGGATTTTAAATACCTACGTAGGTATAAGAGATACCTATAGGCGTACATTACCTATATTAGGTAGGTAGGTAGGTATAGGTACTGAGCTTAGCACAAACATGACAAATACAACAAAGACAACCTTACATGGAAAATCGCGCCACGCGTTACAAAACTTCCATACAAACTTTGACATCCCTTTGCACGCTTAATAAAGGTAGTTTAAAAAACTAAAAATGCCTATCCTATTTTTTTGCCTTGGAAGTACCTACATGTACATCAAGTTTCAAGTTTGTAGGTTCAAGGAATACAATTTTTCATCCCTTCTTACACCCTTAGTGATTGAATTTCCAAAATATCCTTCTTAGTACACCTCTACGCCATAAGACCTATGTACTCTTACAATTTCAAGTCTCTAGGACCAGCGGTCAAAAAACTCCCATACAAACTTTTACATCCCTTTGCAAACTTATTAAGGGTAGTTTTAAAAAACTAAAAACGCCTTTCCTATTTTTTAGCTTTGAAGTACATGTACTCCAAGTTTCAAGTTTGTAGAATCAAGGAATACTATTTTTCATACAAACGATTTCATCCCTTTGTACACCCTTAGGGGTTGAATTTCCAAAAATCCCTTCTTAGTACACCTCTACGCCATAAGACCTATGTACTCCTCAAATTTCAAGTCTCTTGGACCAGCGGTCAAAAACTCCCATACAAACTTTTACATACCTTTGCACACTTATTAAGGGTAGTTTTAAAAAACTATAAATGTCTTTCCTATTTTTTAGCCTTGGAGTACATCTACTTCAAGTTTCAAGTTTGTAGGTTCAAGGAATACTATTTTTCATACCAACATTTTCAACCCTTTTTACACCCTTAGGGGATGAATTTCCAAAAATCCCTTCTTAGTACATCTCTACGCCATAAGACCTATGTACTCCTCAAATTTCAAGTCTCTAGGACCAGCGGTCAAAAAACTCCCATACAAACTTTTACATCCCTTTCAACACTTATTAAGGGTAGTTTTTAAAAATTAAAAATGCCTTTCCTTGTTTAAGCCTTGCCTTGGAGTACATTTACTTCAAGTTTCAAGTTTTTAGATTCAAGGAATACAATTTTTCATACCAACGTTTTCATCCCTTTTTACACCCTTAGGGGTTGAATTTCCAAAAATCCCTTCTTAGTACACCTCTACGCCATAAGACCTATGTTATCCTCAATTTCAAGTCTCTAGGACCAGCGGTCAAAAAACTCCCATACAAACTTTTACATCCCTTTGCACACTTATTAAGGGTAGTTTTAAAAAACTAAAAATGCCATTCCTATTTTTTAGCTTTGAAGGACATGTACTCCAAGTTTCAAGTTTGTAGGTTCAAGGAATACAATTTTTCATACAAACGTTTTCATCCCTTTTTACACCCTTAGGGGTTGAATTTCCAAAAATCCCTTCTTAGTACACCTCTACGTCATAAGACCTATGTACTCCTCAAATTTCAAGTCTCTAGGACCAGCGGTTTAGGCTGTGCGTTGTCTATATGTCAGTCAGTCAGTCAGTCAGTCAGTCAATCAGGACTTTGATTCTTATAGTATTAGAGATACCTAGTTCTTTTTTTTCGTGCCTTGTTTAACAGATAACACCTACCTAGAGGTTTTTTACTGTAACTATACCTGTCTACCAACTACACGTATTATAATTTAAAACCTCGGCCTGCCTCCATGTTGCCATACCCTATGCAGGGTCCATGTGATACTTACTAACAACTAACAACAATGTATGTACCAAATCTAAACCATGTGTAAGCAATACATGTATTGAGTACTTTTTATCCGGGCGAGCCAAGAGCGAAAGCAGCTTAAGTTATAAATCTAACAAAATTTCATATTGATCATTTTTCGGCGTAATAAAATCACGTTCAAGAATCGACAAAATTTCCTAGAAGCTAGAATTTCCCGGTTCGAATAAAAAATAATGCGCGCTAAGCTTTTGTGAAATTGAAATTGGTTCTAAATCCCCACTTGCGACAACCAGTACCCCAAGTATGAGTTGTGTTTACCGTATTTGGTTTTTCGTTTTTGTACCGGGTTCATTGCGGGTTTTGTGTGAAGACGCGATAGAGATACCGATACGGAACTTAATGTTCTACTACAAACTTTCATCATACTTGCAACATTAAGTTCCGTATCGGTATCTCTATCGCGTATTCAAACAAAACCCGCAATGAGCACGGAACAAGAACGAAAAACTAAAAACCAAATATGGTAAACACAACTCATACTTGGGGTACAGAGGGCTTATTACGAGTTTAGTGCCGATCGTCGATCGTCACGATACACCGAATTTACTATGAAAGAAAAACGGGTTCTCAAAGAATACGCTAGATGCCGTTGAGTTATTTTCATAGAAAATTCGGTGTATCGTAACGATCGACGATCGGCACTAAACTCGTAATAAGCCCTCTGGGCTCGAAATGTTCGTATAATTAACTCGAGCTAAGTCATTTTTGTACAGGAAAATGTCAACTTAACTGAAGAGTTATTATGCTTGGTAGGCGCATGGCACGCTCACGGGAACTTTTATTAGTATGAAAATTTGTTTTTTAATCTGAAAGCTTGCATGAAATAGACATAATTTACGTTCCTTCATAATTGCAATTTGGCATCGCGTTGAGTGGAATCGCCTTAAATCCCGTTATTGCTGGTAATAACGATAAAAGAAAATTACCTACGTAAGTACTTGAACTTGTTGCCTTTTCAAAACGGACGATTTTTTCTTTTATAGACAAAAAACTTAAACATTTCTTAGCAACTTGCATTCAAGACTCGAAATGAAAGAACTTTTGAAATGAAATTGACTGACGACCTTTGCAGACCAAGTGTGATAAACCAGCTGAAAAAACAATTCAGGCATCCTGATTATGTTACTCGCGACAGGTTTGCGACAGGTCTAAATAAGCAATTATTTACGTCAAACGTAAGCGTCATTTGACCTCAATTATTACCTAAATAAGCCTAAATACGTTTGTCGCTTACCTACCGAATTAACGTTTTTTAAAATACAACTGGCTTATGGAACAAGCAGATGGCCCACCTGATGTTAAGTGGTAACCATCACCTATAACAAAGCATTGCCTCGTAAGTCACGCACGATAGAAACGTGCCCAACGATGCACTGCCCTGCGTCCATCAACTTGAGACATACAGATGTTAAGCCTCATGTGCCTGTAATTACACCGGCAACCGCACTCTTCAAACCGAAACATAGCAACGCTGCTTGGCGGCAGAAAAAGGCGTGGTGGTAGTACTTCCCCGGATGAACCCTTCACAAAGAGCTCTACTACTCTTAACATATGTATTACGTTATAACGTAATATAAAGGGCCGCACGGTAGCCGCACGGTAGACAATATACCAACTTGAAAGCGTAAACAAAAAAGAAACATTCATACCTTATTATGCTGCTAATTTTTTGTACAAAAACACCGTAAGCTTTCCGTAAAATTTTCGTCGTATCGTAAGTTGAAGTTCTCACAAACTTTCGAGTACACTTATCAATGGTACTCTAACTAAGCCGGTGCAAAGTTTACATTTTTTATTGGTAAACAATGTTCTTTAATTTTTAGGTACCACGGCTATTGAAAAATAAGCCTAAAATTAGTTATTGTTTGTTGAATAAACAAATCTCACCGCTATCGCTGTCGCTGTCTGTTTATTATTAACAAGCTGGTGCCCGCGACTTCGTCTGCGCAGGATTAGTCACACAATATCTTTATAAATTGTAGCCTATGTGTTATTCTGATGTATAAGCTACATTATTCTAAAGTTTCATTAAAATCCATTCAGTAGTTTTTACGTGAAAGAGTAACAAACATCCATCCATCCATACTTACAAACTTTCGCGTTTATAATATTAGTAGGATTTAAATACTGAACGAAAGAAAACATATACCTACATATATTTGCAAACACTATACAAACGACAATACAAAAAATATATTAGACAAAATAAAAAGCAAGGAGTCGCAAAACTAGACTACTAACGCTATTCACAGCTCAGTTGGTAGTAGCTCTGCCTTCTGCGCCGTAGGCCGTAGGTTCGATCCCCACCGAGAACAAATATTTGTGTGATGTGCATAGATGTTTGTTCTCTGTCTGGGTGTTGAAGATCTTAGTTTCAACTTGGGCGATTTGGCATTTTATGTATGTATGTATGTATGTATGTATGTATGTATGTATGTATGTATGTATGTATGTTTGTCTGGCGATAACTTTAGAACCGTTGATCCGATCTGCATGAAATTTGATATGTCGATAGCTTGTACTTGAGAAATTTACTGGTAAGTATATGAGTAAAATCGGATGAAGGGGTTTTGAGATATGGGGTTTTTTACGGAGGCAAAAATAAAAAAAGTTACAAAAAAAAATCAAGTTACATGTCATATGAAAGGGCTTTGTTTGGACATCCCAAAACAATTTTTACTTTTTTTTTGTGACGCTCGGTTATTGAGATAAAATAATAAAAGCTAAATTAAGATAACCAGCGATCCAAGAGCTCGCATATCTAAGAGTTTCGTTGACATCAAGGTTTTTCTACTGGTCAGTCAATTCCTTTGCTTTTTCTCAAATTTTTTTCTTGAAATAAATAAAGGAGGTACTCAGTTCTCATAAAATGGTGACGGCGGCCAGGTCTGATGATGCAGCCAAGGGCTGTTCAACGGAACTTTTCAATAAATAGGCCAATAGAGTTGAAACTTGGTAACCATACCAAGTTAGTAGGCGGTAGTCAGAAAAAAGTCCAAAGATAATGTTTGGACTTGCCTCTGACTACTACGTATTCAAAGTTTTGATGCGTTCGTCGGGTCGCATCACGAGATCTCAGTTCGGGGCGAACTACTAGTATAAGTATGTATTTATAAAAAAAAAATGTTATTATATCAGCTATCTGGTTCCCATATTACAAGCTTTGGCTTAGTTTGGGGCTAGATAGTGCTGTGTGGAAAGTCCACCAATATTTATTTTATTTATTTATTTATTGCTTGTTCTAAGCAATAGAGAAGTGTAGGTATCTGCACTAACGTACAAATAACCACCAACTCACAACCGTTACGTTATTTCTTGGCAGCAAACTGAAACCAGTAACCCAAGTCTGAGTTTTGTTTACTGTATTTCGTTATTCGTAACGTCAGGCCTTTTTTGTATGGAGATTCGATAAGCGCCTCTATCGGGCGCGCTAAGAACTCACAAGTCTATGCAAAAAAGGCTTGACGCTACGAAAACCGAAAAAATATTAAACTATCTCGCCACAAACTAAGCCAAAGCTTGTGATATGGGAACCGGATAGCTGATATAATACATATATACTTTTTTTTTGTAAATACATACTTTTAATATTATATAACACCCAATGGTAAATAAAACTCAGACTTGGGGTACTCAAAACCGTATATCGGTTACCAAACTTCGCAGGGAGTTCGCGACAGGCAATCGCGCGGCCAAGGATAGATAGATAGTCTTAGCGGGAACTAATCGAGCACACCGCTGGGGTGCACCTTGACAAATTGTATCTGAGCGGTAGCTTGGCAGGCAAATCGGGTAGAATATTGCTCTTTTTCAGTTTTATATCCTAGCCGCTATAATTCAGCATACCTAGCATATCAGAATCATTTAATTTATCAGAATCAGAAACACGTCAAGTCACACGCCAATAACAAGAAGCGGTAGAGTTCCTAGCCCAAAGGTTAAAACGGGACCCTATTACTAAGACGACGCTGTCTGTATGTCTGTCTATCCGTCTCTCACCAGGCTGTATCCCATAACCCGTGATAGTTAAGACAGTTGAAATTTTTACTGATGATGTATTTCTGTTGCCGCTATAACAACAAATGATCTAGATCATGCCTGACTTTGTCCATTAGGCCTCCTATGCTCTTTCCATTTGTACAAAAATATATTTTTTTTTATCCGCAATACGTTCACAAGTATTGTTTTTGCAGGAAGCTTGGTGAAGCAATCAAAAAGTCGTTACCGCCGCTAGTTCCAAATGCCAATTTGGTCGGCCCGCGCTGCCAACATTCAAAATGGCAGGTAATTAATCAACATCGAATGCTTCGCTACGCGTAAAATTATCGATAAGTTTCTACAATTCGTTGCAAAACCGATGTAATTAGGGCTGTCAGATGGTTAGGATACAATTTGATAGGATTCAATTACTATGCATATTCCATCTCTCAGATCTAGATTGAATGTTGTTTTTTTTATACATCCTGCTGATGGGACAAGTAGATGGCTCACCTAATGTTAAGTCGTAACCATCACCAATAATAAAGCGTTGCCTCGTAAGTCACTCTCGATAGGAACTTACCCTACGATGCATTTCCCTGCGTCCATCAACTAAAAGCATACAGATTTTAACCACATGTGCCTGTAACTTCGTGCCTGCTACTACCTTAAACCTAAAAAATACCGAAAATGGGCACGAGCCAATAAAATCGACAGTTCCCACAACACACACAATACACAGCCTTAAATCATTCCTCAATGCTTGTCAACTGCACAGGACGATTCAACATTCAACATTCAACGTTCAACGTTCGATGTTCATTGCTTTCTGTTGTCGTTTACCAAACCTCTGTTTAATTCGTTTGATTATTGGTATGGAGGTGTTAATACGATTAATGGTTGTTGGGGAATTTGAACGGCCCTAAAAGATATTATGGTCAGGTAGCCGAGTAATGATGATGCCCCTTTAAACCTGAATATTTTTGTAGATAATTAATCGTGACACACTTAAAATCCTTTGACTACACTGCTGCGAAAGTACTAATGACACGACGAAGAAGACTGATATTGTTTGGCTACAAATAAATACATTCATGATTATGAAGAATAACAAAAAACCAGTAAACCTTGCTGCCTTGGACTCGATTGAGCGACGAGCTTTCAGGTTAGGAGGTGAGCAACACATGGCGGAGACTAAAATCTAGAGTCTCGAACACCGTCGAAAAGTTGCTTGCTTATCCATCTTCTATAGGCTACATTTCGGAGAATGTGCCCAGAAACTACATGACCTTATTCCACCACAGGACAAGTAGACGCACGGCCCAGTACCATCCATGCCTGGTTCGCACGAAGCGCTTTGCTTCTACCTTCATTATGCGAACCGCTAAGGAATGGAACTCATTACCGTCGTCTGTTTTTCCTGACCACAACAATGTCAGTCTCTTCAAGGCAAGAGTGAATAGGTGTCTTCTAGACCGTTCTGCTCCAACGTCGGCTACATCGTCGCTAACCATCAGGTGTGATTGTAATCAAAGGAGAGACTATTCATTGTAAAAAAAAACCGATGTCATCATCTAAGTTTTCCCGCACACGGGCCTCTGGCCACAGCCACAAAACGCCGCCACTGGCATATTTCCTGTAGTAGTAGCTCGCTTCGTATGAAAACTACAGGAAATATGCCAGTGGCGGCGATTTGTGGTTGTGGCCGGAGGCCCGTGTACTCCCTAATGGTAGTAAATCCGAGGGCGAAAATAACTATCGTGCGCTAAGATGAAGCTATTAGGTAAATGATATAAGACGCGAAAACAGAGACTCCTACAAAAGCTCTCAGCAAACAAAGGTGAAATTAGGTAAATCGAACCGAACACTTCGGTCCACTATCGCTGTAATAGATGCCGAAACATTACCTACGGTATTAACTCGGTACAGGGTTTGGCACTCAAGAAAGAATGATTAATACGAGTGAAAGTATCCAGCCTTGCGGTAGCCCGGAGGGTGAAAACGTGTTTATTTTAATGCCCATCCATCATGTGATATCTTTAGTTTTACCGGGTTTTATCAGAAGAATAATAGATAATAGATAGATAGAGTAAACAGCCTATGCGTATTTTTTTTTAAACAATGCGGAGAATTACTTTGTAAAAGTTCAGTTCAGCATGATTTTAATCTTGATCCAAGGAAGTTCTCCTACCAAAAATTTGCTTTACTAATTTTTTTCTTAATCAAACATCTGGTAAGAAAATGTTCGTGGATGAAAATTTTATCTATATTGAACTGAACCGTTGTCATTTTTCTCCTAATCTTTGTTGTTTGCGATTTTTCGTCACTACATTCAGTCATTTTATAAATTTAAAAATGTAGACATGGGCGAGCAAAAAGTACCTAGACCTACCTATATTAGCGGTTGTCAGCGTCTTAAAGGTAGGTGAGGTAAGTCGGGAAACATTTCGTATTGTGCCTAATTTTGATACTTAGCTTAAAACCGTCCTTGACGAAGATACCTACATATAATTAAAACCGCAAGTGAGTGAGAATTAGATATTAAACTTTATTGAAACTTACGTAGATAATAACCTACTAGGATATGATACACTGCTCGCTTTTAAGTCATTTTTCTTTGGCTATGTGAAGATCTGTATCCGTGTAAACCTACCATGTTTATTGCTAAAAGAAGGTGATAAAGTTATTTTAACAATTTGTGAGAAAAAACATAAGCAACTTCCCGACTTTAGGCACGGTAATTGTCCCCTCACTCCCACTATAACATCGGTACTCTTTAACAGAGAAGGATAATATAAAAGACCCACGTAAATATATGAATACCTACCTACCTACCTATGTAACAAGAAAACAAACTCCATTATCCAATCAGAATACCAAGCCAAAGCACATCCATAGAAATTGGAAGCCTTGCCTAGTTTACAAACACTCTCATTGCGCGAGCTCTAGATTCAAGTCTATGCAAATAACAGTGCTAAGGCGGATAACACTCTATGTAATCAAATCAGCCAACAACTTCGCTGCTAAAGACAACATTTCTATTACCCATACCGCCGGTTTCTGAAAGGCCGATCAAAACTAATCGGATGTCAAGTCACTCGCCATTTCAGCTTTACATCGAATAAGATAGAGATAGCAAGTGACTTGACATCCGATTAGTTTTGATCGTGCTTTCAGAAACCGGCGGATAGTGTAGCGAATAATTAGATTCCCGATTTGACAGTTCACTAATGTCAAAACGAGTAATAATGTTGCCACATTACGTGAGGTCTTAGAACGATGTGTAAATATTTGGAATAAAAGTGTAGTATGTGATATCTTGATTTAACGAACATGTTTCAAAAGTTTTGAACGAAATCGCCACCATTTTCTTCAAAACTAATGACGGCCGACTTTATTATAGTTCAATATTCAAATCATCTTCAAAATAATGTGGATTAGTAGAGTAATTGTTTTTTCCTTATTTACCTATTTCTTAGACACGAAACGTGACAGGTTGCAAGCCCATCGCTGCTGTTAGAATACTAACTGGTTTCCACACGATGTTTTCCTTCACCGTTTACGACTAGTCTAGCTACCGAAGAACAGAGTACTTAATTGACAAGATTTATTGTTACTCTACAAGCTCCAGAAGCTGTTATTGTAAATCAGCGAATAAAAACATTATTCTCGTCGGAAAGTCTCCGCATTCCCACTAAAGTCATAGATTAAGCACCCTGTCAAAGCAAAATTCGTTACTCCGTCCATTTGAACGCGGAATAAAGAGGCTTGGTAATCCTTTTGGGCGCGTTTTCTGCCAATTCTCCCAGCCCAGCTAATCCTGAAACCGGGCGTTTTCGCAGTCGCTCGCAGGCCGTTTGTCTAAAACAAATGCCGACTAAATAACATTTACAAAAACAAATTATGAGTTACTGAATTGTCTCGCTATGAATTTAAATAATAACGCTCTGTTAGTGCTATTCCGTAAATAACAAAATCACGGGGGAAATAACAACATCACCTAGTGGATAGGCACTCACTTCGATCAGCTCACTCACTTCACCTCACTCACGTTGGCGTATTCACCGCCAAAACATAAACGCGGGTGGCGATAGTGCTGGGTGAATGTATTCAGAATTTCAAATGAAAAACTCACCGCGGTATACGTTATCACTTGGGCGAATGTTGTTGTCAGAATAGCACTACTGTAAGCGTATCTTTATAAGCGGGAGATTCGGCCATCTTGGGAGGGTGTTATTTGGTACTCCGTGACAGGTTTATACGTTTTGGCTGATTTACGGCTTATTATTTACCTACCTTTATTTCACGTGTATGCTAATAAGGCTAGTAGGTACTTACTTACTCTGTGCATAGTAATGCGAAGTGGGGGAAGATTTGGAACCCCACTTCAATTCTCAAGATAATAAAGCAATTTATGGCCTTACAAGAAGCTGTCGAAATATAAATAATGCTGAAACTATTGCCTCAATAATCTTAAGATTTCTACCTCAAGCTGAGCTGGGTGGGTAGGGTACCTTACCTACCTTAACTACTTACCTATACCTATGCAAATAATGCTGAAACTATTGCCACCTCAAGATTTTTACCTCTAACTGAGCTGGGTGGGTAGTGGGTACCTACCTTAACTACTTACATAGACCTATGCAAATTTTGATTATTGTTTGTACATACTTTACATTTACCTACTGTTTATTGTTATTTTACCAAGTAGCTAGGTATGTGGGTCAAATATATTTTTTTTCTTTTTTTTTTCATCTGTGCCAAGTCATGAAGTCAATGGTAAGCCAAGCAATGCATCTACCAATTTTCATTTAATTTCCGAACTGTGTTGGTTAAATACACGAATACGACAAAATCACATGGTTTGTTCAGTTGTTCAGGTATTTCAATTATTATTGAGGTATTTTAAAATTAAATTATATTTTTATATAGTTCTGGCAAGAAACACGACTGACCACCCCGTGTTATTGTTCTAACCCGCCTAATCTGCACATCCCAAAGTGCGGGCCGCGGCCGCTTCACGTAATAAATTGTTTCGGGGAAGCATCACTAAGATTAATAGTTGCGAAGCTCAGGCCGTCTGTTAAGTGAAACTGAAAGCCACGGTAAGTTCGTGGAAATTATACGAAAACTGACGGTCATCCTAGATGGGTGGGTGCTTGGGTAGCTTCTTCAATAGGTGTACCACGCATCTATCACACGGATACGCATCAAGCTATACACTGCTCGCTTTTATCGAGGTACACTATCTACACTAATATTATAAAGAGGAAGAGCCTCTTGAGAGAAGAGCCTCTTGAGCCGCACTAAAAATTCTTTCACCACACTGTTTCTTAAGAAACTAGTGACACGACAAGAGAAAGCGATAAAGAGGAAAATTTGTTTTCTTTTTCACATTTAAAAAGTTGATAGAAATGCCGACCAAAATCAGACCATGTTATCCATACCTTTATATTAATCCTTATACAAATAAATCATTTAGTATTCAAGACTGTTTTAATACCTGTAGATTACTCCTTGAATTTTTAAATCGGACATTCAATTTAAAAGATATTACGAATTAAAAATCTTTAGTTCCCTTTCAAAATTAAAGCGAACGCACGGGGGCAAGGCGGGTTCTCACTCAGCGCAGCGGACAACGCGGCGAGGTAGAGGGGAACCGAAGCGCGGGAGAAGGGCGTGCATTAATATCTATGAAATATGTAACGCGCGGTCGAAAGATTATCCTAATATGTTGAAAAATGTATGTCCACACATGCGAAGCTGGGACAGGCCGCTAGTGTCCTATAATATGCTTCATTTTTATTTGACTTTGTGTAACTTGATCTGTATCCGTGTATTCGTTTGTCTCACTTGCGCACCACTCGCCACTCGTCTTTTTCCTAAGATTTCTTCTGTGATGTCTGTAGCGTAATTGCAGAAATAAAAGGTATTTAGCCTGACTATACCTTACCTCTACACTGGTAGAGGTAAGGTTCTTGAACTCATTGATTAAAAACGTCGAACTGGTGCTGAGGGCTATGTTAAGAAACTACTATATTGCTAGCTTATTATACTACATACCTATATACTATGTTGCGTAGGTTTACCAGCGAGCTATAGATAGATAATACAAGGTGTTCCATAAGTTGTGTATATAAACTTCAGGGGGCTAAAGTACCCATCAATATGAACAACTTTTTCTAAGGAACCAACACTGTGAACGCGAAAAAAAAACAGCTGTTTCATACAAAAGTTCAATACCTACCAGGCTAAAATGTATGAAACAGCTGTTTTTTTTTTTCGCGTTCACAGTGTTGGTTCCTTAGAAAAAGTTGTTCATACTGATGGGTACTTTAGCCCCCTGAAGTTTATATACACAACTTATGGAACACCTTGTATATTATAGTAGTAGGTAGACTAGGTAGGTAGGTATAGGTTACACAAAGGTCGAAGGCTTGAGAATGACGGACAGCGGGGCGAAATGTGAGGAACTTGGAGTTCTTACCCTGAAGAGAATTGTTTCAGCAAGTCATGCGTGTAATTTAAGTTGTGCGCTAAACCAGCTAAACTTAGGAACCACATTACACATATATCCAGCTAGTTACCTCTCGCGGCTTCACTTGCGTGTTTGTAGTGTTTTGCCTTCAGTGAGTTCGTTTTTCTACCCCGTTACTATAATTTTTCGGGATAAAAATTCGCCTGTTGATGCCGAAATATTTGTTGTAAATTTTATGCCAATCGGTTCTGTGGTTAGGGCGTAACATGCCTGTAATTTCACCGGCACCCACACCCCACAAACCAGAACACTGCAACGCTGCTTAGAAATAGTCATGGTGGTATACTTCCCCAGACGAGCCCTTCACAAAGAGCTCTACTGCTAACAAATATTCTGCATAGGCATAAAATAAAGCGTTGCTGGATTTCGGTTTTGAAGAGTGTGGTTGCCGGTGAAATCATCCCCAGACGGCCCTTCACAAAGAGCTCTACTGCTAACAAATATTCTGCATTGGCACAAAATAAAGCGTTGCTGGGTTTCTGTTCGAAGAGTGTGGTTGCCGGTGAAATCACAGGAACATGAGGCTTAACATTTAAGGCAGGGCAGTGCATCTCAGGGCACGTTCCTATCGTGCCTGACTCACAAGGCAATTTTTTGTTATACTTACGGCCGGTTTCTAAAAGCTTGATCAAAACTAATCGGATGTGAATCACTCGCCATTTCAGCTATTACATCGAATTAGGGATAGCAAGTGACTTGAAATCCGATTAGCTTTGATCGGGCTTTCAGAAACCGGCCGTTAGCTTACCACTTAACATCAGGTGGGCCATCTGCTTGTTCAGCAAGTAGTATACTTAAATAAAAAACGCAGAATACCACGACCGGCTCGCCTAATGCCTCGTTACTTTTCCTTAGATAAAAGCATATTCCTTAGAGTCGCTCGTTTCCTTGACACAAAGACTGTTTTCCCGTAGGTCAGCTGATAGGAACGTGCCTGGAATAAAGAGCCTATTTGACGCGGCATTGCCCTCGGAAGGTTCTCGAATCGACCAAACCAGCAATACCTGGGTGTTTCTGCAAAAAACTAACCGCAAATTTTCGTTGTAATTTTAAGGTTGCACCCAGTGCCGAATTAAGGTGAAGACTACCGCTAAATGTACATCTCGTTCGCACATTTCAATATTTAAAAGATAAAAATCAGTTAAGTATCTCATTTTTTTTAATCGCAATCAAACAAGTTGTGTACAATCACATTGCACACAGTTCAGTAAATATTTAATTTTGATCGATATAAGTTTCCCCACTTAAAAGTTTGCATAAGTAGGTACGAATAGGTACTAGTAAAGCAACTTCTAATAAACATATTTTTCAAAGAACATCTAATTCTGAGTTAGGAAAAAAAAACAGGGTAACAATAGTAATTTGATTTCGTTAATGAGTATTTCCACGATTATATTTAGGCACTAAGGCCACAAAAGTGGAGGCTTCTGGTATCGATCCCTTGGTATTCTTCGGGTAATGTTCAGTTTCAGTTCGAATGACGTCATTGGTAGTTAGGTACTTAGTTCAACCATAGTATAAAAAAAGAAATATAGACTGTGAATAGAAATAAAACTCTTAAGTACAATGGACGATCTTATCGCTAAACAGCGATCTCTACCAGGCAACCGTTGGATGAAGTGGACCCATGATTTTTTGCATGGGTCCTTGTGTGCGTGGAGATAGAAAATGAATTTTCGAGTGAAATTTAGATGTCATAGACATAAATACAAAATAAAAACACAAATACTTATAAAAAATATACTTACACTGTACCTTTAGTACCACAATATAAAAAAATTATAATCACTTATACTTAGACACCTGCCTACTTTAAATAGGTAGCTTGAGATCTTTATTTGTAATAGGTCTTTTAAAAACAGCCGTTGAACAAGAAAAACAACAACTGCAAGCAAACCACTGATCTTATCCAAAAAAAAACAATTTTATATTCGAAATATAACCTATAACTTTAAGCCATGGTAGCCGTATTACGCGATATTACAGGCGAGTCAAATTAATTTACGAGTACGAGATTACCTACGGGGTAATTGACCAAAACGATGAAAGGAGATATTGAAGCATACCTACCTCCCTATACCCACAATATTGTACGTAGGTAAGTATACCTACTTACTGGTCGAATGGCGGGTTTGCTTTGGGATAACAAAATCAACAGGGCAGGGGGGATAATTTTTCATTTTTAATTTAATTGGTTTTCTAATGTTAATTTGCGTTTCATTGGGTATGCTCTATGTGCTATCTTCATTTGATCGAAAGTGTTTCTCATAGGTTTTTGAAACAACCGCCACCATTTTTTTCAAAACATGAAAGCTCGACTTGACGCATTACTTCAAGTGGAATTATGATAAACATAAACTTTTTAATAATTCGACTTGACATTGGCAAGATTTTCTGTCAAAATGACGGACAGGTGCCATAATTGGAGCGAAAAAGAAGATCTATGAGTGAACAGCCACAAATAAAAGAAGAAGAAGATCTATGAGGTACTTATCAAATTTATCCCCATAATAACCGTAGATAGAGGAGACAAAAACATGTAGAGGTGTAAAAGTAACGAGATAAAGCGTACCCGTATGTATTCGTTACTTTAACAAAAAATACTCGTTACTATCGAATCGAATCGAATCGTTACTTCTGGTACCTCATTCATCATGCATGTTAGAGCAACGAATCGAGTCGTATTGCGTACGTGTACGCCGTACAGTATGACGTTGCGGCGCGGCGGCGTCTCAACATTCGTAATTTGTAGAAAACATACCTACTTAGACCAAGGACGACGAATTTCCAAAATAAAAAAACATCTTTGTAACGTACCTACTTTTTAAATTCAAAAAATACATACGATGAGCAAACGTTTTAATACACGCATCAACGGTACTTGAATTGAACCGATTCGGTTCAACCGAAACAGTGTAGGTACCCATGATTCGAAACATGCGAGTAACGAGATGGATTCGTGAGTAACGATTCGTTACTCGTTACTAGATGGCGAACCCGTTACTCAGTACCGAATACATACGGTTTGCTACAGCTTTAAAAACATGTACCTAACTAAAATGAGCGGATGAAAGAGCTATGAACGAACCAGCGCAGAATCAAATTAGACTCGAGTCAGGAAAATAGAAACTAAAGAGTCGTTTGTGTAAGACCTCTCAGTCTCAGTGTTAATCAGACGGGCAATCTTCCGGATTATGGATCCGAATTAGTCCCAGTTCGACACAACAAAGAAAAGTAAAATTGGTAGATGATGGATTCCAAAGATGCACTTTTGAACTCTCGAGTTTAGTGCACTTAGGGCCTTTTGACTACGTACATTATAGGGTCAAAATTATGATTTATATTTAGTACGCGCTCTACACTTATAATTATTAAATCTTATTGTTACTGACTAAGGAAGTATTGAGATAGGTAAATAACATTCTGGTGATAAAAATGATCTCATGAAAAGTGCCTTATTGATATCTCATTTCAACTGCTTTGATATTGTATCTACTTATGAGATATGTCAATGCTGATTCATTCATCATTCTTTGTTTCGACACTGCTCCTACGATAATGTATTACATATAGGTACCTTACCTACCTACCATTTTAGTACTTACTTACCTATTATTGATGATTTTAAATAACCCCAGGCTTACGTTCACATAAAAAAAGCTGCAAACTACGTATTTATTCAGATGATGACGCAACCGCAGGCTCGCTTTAATTACGAGTCTGGACGCAGTTGAGATAAAACAGCGTGATTCAGGTCACCCTTAGGTCTAATGGTACACGGGCAACTTCTAGAGCAATACATCGCCGAGTGACAACATAGAACTGTGAGCACATGTCCGCTTTCATTATCTACATGCTTGGACGTAGCTAAAATAAAAAGCGTGATTCAGGTAACGTAGTTTACACGGGCAACTTCTTTTGCAATATGGCATGTTCGAATTAAAAAAAATTGTGCGTACCTCTAACTTAGACATCGGAGGAGCTTTATTAGGTTGGTGATGCCTTCGTAAATAATCCAAGGGGATATCTACCGTGGCCGAAAAAAGACAATTGTTCAAGTTCTAAAAAAAAATGTGTAAAAACATAGTGCAGTTAAAGGCGTATCGATGACAAATTTGTCTTTCCATTGTCGCTGTCCGAATTTATAAGTGGTTTTATTGGTTATTAATAGTTTACTAAGAAGTTGGTATGTATGTAGGTAAGTAAATAAAAGTTGCCTAATGTGGTCGTTACGATAACTTGCGCATTTTAATTTCCCGTATGACAATATCTTAGAACTCGGTCCACACTGCAGGTATCCTAAGCTCGGTTGCCGATAGTTATCTAGAGCTTAATTAAAACGGTTGCGGTACAAGAACTTAAATTAATGGACATTAAAAAATATAAAATATAGTGATATTCTGTAGTTATGAATACGGCTGTTTATGAAGAAAAATTATGTTCTCTCTCATAACGAGAATATACCTACATTGATAGACATTTGCTTATATTTATCTCATTAAGTTTATAAACCAGTTTTAAATATAACTACCTAACCTAACCTGCATACACGTAGCATGCCTACTATGAAATCATCAAAAATCAAAATTTATCGAAATTATTCTACTTTGCTTAAAAAACCTCGAAATACCCATGCTATAGGTAAGTTTGTCTCGAGTCAGGCACGTAGAAGGTACATTATTTATTCTGTGATTCAGGTTTAGTTGGAAGCAGTTAGTTGGGAGCGTGTCACCTAAAAACACTAAGCTATTTCAATTTAATTCAAAGAGAATGGTTTTTAGCTCGAACTCGTTGATGGATCCACTGCTGTACTACGAGTAGGAACTTCATTTGTTCCGCCTTTCCTTTCTGAAATGAGAATCATTTTGACTGTTATTTGCTGTTTCGATATGGAAGGTGAAAAGTTTTTTAGCTGCCTTAGAAAGTCCAAAATCATCTATGAAATTATTCTTCTTGTAGTGTTAGTTTCTTTCGAAACGGTGTGGTGAAAGAATTTAGGAACTGATTGATTCAGGAACTGAACTGATCTAGGAACTGATAGATAATATTGCAGAGATAAGGGTGGCATACATTTTACAGCCCATTGATATATTTTCACATTTCTCAATTTTCCTATTAAGTATATAGAAAAATTGGGAAATGTGGAAATCCATCAATGTGCGAGTGTAAAAATTACCTTAGGTAGGTACCGTTTCTATCCCTTATGGCATACGGGATAGAAACGGTACCGGCATAAGGCTTATGCCAACAAGACAAAGATAGAATTTCATTGGACGGAAGTATCTTCTTCAATTATACTACTCCAGTCAAAGGATGTTATAGTAATTGTAAAATAAACCTGATATTGAGCAGACCGAATAAAAAAATATGTCTCCTGTATAAAACGCACGGTAAGTAGATACATTGGTAATGTCCCAAATTCAATCCCCCAAACCGTCAATAAGGATAGGAAACTTTAATAATAAAGTAGCAAGACACACTTAAAGAGAAACGCAATACCGAATGAGGGTTTAGCGGCTTCAATTTACCAAGATACGTTTAATAAGTAGGGAGGATATAATGGTTTATTCAAATTCTACAGTAACCGTTGTTTGGAAAACCATCTAGACAGAACACCTGCGGCGCGGCACATTTTAATGTCGGGTACACTAGCTGCGATTGCCTAATGTCTGTACAGGGGCTAGCGCTTACATACAACTTTTAGTTGAACAACTATTTTGTTGTGTATCATATGTTTAAAAGAATATATTAAAGCGCACATACAGTCAACTCGATAGTTGTTCGACAAAAAAGCCAAAAAGCTATATCGATTTGCTTTTGATTTAAAAGTTGGACAACTATCGATCAAGCGCTCAATTTGTATTGCATTGTATTGATGTGCGCAGACCATCGACTAAACAGTCGATCCGCTCTTTCAGCTTAGAATGTAACGTATGAAATATTCCACTAGATAATCTATCACTAAGTACAGGATGTACACAGTATCTTCTTTTTTTATCTCTCTTAAAATTTCTATAAAGCAAAGCACAAACTAAAACTTTGTTGTTAATTGACATGGTTTGTAAACACCTTGACTCGAGCGTTGCTGAATAAAGACTGGTCGATTTGAGAAGATATAAAATCGATTGTATACGCACTTCCATCAACTAAACTGTTCAGTTGAGTAGAAATCACGAAAAGTACACAACTCGACGAAACAGTTTAGTCGATGCAACAGTTGTATGTAAGCGCTAGCTCTAAGTACGTACAGGTGTGCAGTGCACCATTTGAATAAAAAAATGCTAGATGCATGGGTCGCTGATGTTTTTGCGATCTTTCGACCGGTATTTGACTATTGTGATAATTCTTCTAATATCATGTAGAAACGAAGCGAAGCACCTTTAAAGATAGTATATTCGTCCTTTGACAAAGGAAGGGAATGAGAAGGAAGTGTGTTAGCACAATTAATTCATATGCCACGCAAGGCTTTCACTTTTGGTCGACTACTAAGATGACTATAGGTACAGTGAACCATAGATACTTACATGGGTTTCACCTACCTCTACTTCTATAATAATTCACACTTGTGCTAGGTGTGGCTACTGGCTACCCTGACACCTTTTTCTGCCGCCAAGCAGCGTTGCTGTGTTTCGGTTTGAAGAGTGTGGTTGCCGGTGTAATTACAGGCACATGAGGCTTAACATCTGTATGCCTCAAGTTGATGGACGCAGGGCAGATTCCTATCGTGCGTGACTTACGAGGCAATGCTTTGTTTTAGGTGATGGTTACCACTTAACATCAGTGAGCCATCTGCTTGTTCAATCAGCTAGTAGTATTAAAAAAAACCTGAAAGGATTAAAGTAAACTATTTGTTAGACAAGTGTATTAATGGAGGCCCTGAATAAATTAACAAAGCCGCTCGTATATATTATTTTTATTACTAGCTACACCTAGAAACAGGTCTCTTCTCTCCGCGCCGTCTTCCGTCAACCTTTAAATCCTTTTTGGATGAATGCGAATTTCATATTAAACCTACTTACGGATCACCTATTTCTGTAGAGGTTAATGTACACCTTAATAGAGTAAGGGGTTGTTTCCCTCACGTAATTTGTATTTTAGGTAAAGATGCGTAGAGTTGCCAGCACCTGTTCTAAATTAGAGGAGAATTTATATTAGTTACGTCATGCGGTTGTAAAATGTTGAATTGGAGGGTAGCCGTGAAACGAGCGCCTCCTGGGTGATAAGACTTTCATTCACGTAGAAACCCGGTATCCGCCGTATCCGGCGCCGACTTCTTTCTACATTAGCTTAGTTGCGTCATATGTTGTGATTTGACTCATTTGTTCTGTGGCTAAGCTGAGGTTTTTATTATAATAGGTACCTATTGATTTATAGGTTGACTCGGCCTTGCTACTGAACAGGCTTATAATAAATTGCCACGATACCTAGTGAACGAAGGGAAGTAGGTATATACATACCTAAAAGTTGCCTAAAATAAAGCATTATTGGCCGGCTACTAGGTATCAATGCGATGTTGAAATTGACCAAACACGGGTCAGAAACCGGTTTTCTACATAAATGTTGACTTACGAACGGACCCGCCTGAAAGAATTTTAATAGTATTCTGAGAGCAGCTCCCGAGAACTTTAGCGAGCGAAATGTCGTAGCTCGTCAGTTGTAAAACAGCTGAATATTTATTTTGATTTATTAGATGGTTGGGACAAAAGTACCTTGTACCCACAAATTTTCTTTACAAATGCCTATAAGTATAGGTCGTAGCAAAACCTACCAACTGATTCTAGAAGTTATGCTACTACTAGCATGAAATAAAATTGAACTCATTCCATTTCAAAATGGTACAACTCTTACACAATTAAAATTAAAGCTTTTCCTCAAAAAGGTTGCTTTAAGCCTCTTAAACGCCAGCAGGTATAATTTTCGAAAGCATTCATTTGAAATGCCGAAGTATAAAAAAGGAATGAGTAGGTAGCTGTACCTATTATCAGAATTTTACCCGACGATTATAATCCTGGATAAATAAGCTCAAATCAGCAAAGAATCCCCATCAAATTTACAATAAATTGCGGCCTGCTAATGCCTTGTGTCATTATGGAGCAATTAATCAAAAACTGGGCCCGATCCAAAAATGAGACATTCACACAAATGATAAAATCAATACATTTCAGTATTTTTGCAAATGGTAATTTGGAGAGGTAGGGTAGAATATCAAATTACAAAATTCAAAGAATTATGCTGACTGTAAAAAGATCTAGCTCTAACCTGTAATGATGATAATTTTGTAATGTTTTAAATAAATACAAATATTAGGTAGTCATTTGGCTCAGCACCCCAAGTCTGATGAGCTTTCAGATTTTTGAGTGATGCAAGCACATTATTTTAGTGGGTTTTGCATGGAGTCTCGATAAGCTCCCCTAGTGGGTGTGTTGACTGAGAACTTCCGTGACGAAAGTGGCTTGTCACATTTTCATATATTGCTTTAGAACAACTCTTTTTTTTAATTCTACTTGCTGATGGAACAAGCAGATAGCCCACCTGATGTTAAGTAGTAACCATCACCTATAACAAAACTTTGCCTTGTAAGTCATGCATGATACAAAAACATGATGGATGCAGGGACTGCCCTAAGTCCACACTCACATCACCACCAACCACACTCTTCAAACCCGAAACACAGCAACCGAAACGCTGCATGTTGGTAGAAAAAGGTATGCTGGTACCTAGTAATTTCCAGGATGGACGCTTCACAAAGAAATCTACTACTTACTATTTAAACCTTTACACTTGAAAATTACATAAACAATAAGAAATTCAATTTCTACCATGCCTAGGAATACTACCTACTACAACTATACTAATACTATTTTAGGTGTGAACTAAAATAAGTAAACTTAATTGAGTTATTAAATATAATTTATAATTAAATCAAATGGTACAATTTTTTGAATCTTTATATCTAGCATCTAGCCCAATTTTTATTTATGTAGGTAAGTCTTAAAACAGCAAGTATTGCTGGTTATACCCATTGAGTTGCTGGCTAGCTAGTTGTGATATCATAATAGGGAATGGGTTTGGGTCAGGATTCAGGATGGCGGGTGTAGGATGGATTAGGTGACACTGAAAACAAAATATTATCTTGGGTCAACATGCATTTTCTCAAACTATACTTGCTAGCTACTGTAGTACAAAAATGTATGAATGATAAAATTTCATACATAATTTTTACTAGTTTCTAGCAAGCTTAGTTTTGGAAATCTTATGGTAGATCTTAGTACACAGTCATAAACTTCTAAAGCTCTGTCAGTTCCTTTAAGTAAATATCTCTATACTCAAGAATGTGCCTTATCTTTTATAATTTTTTTAGTGCAATTGTTTAACAAATCACAGTGCAATTTGGCACAGAGATAGCTTGCATTCGGAAGATAATAATGGGTTCCTTTGTATTGGGAAAATAAATAAGCACACGATACAATGAAGTCCCTACCAGCGTATCAAATCGTGACCAAAAGCTAATCAGCAAGTCTAAAATAATTCAAATGTATCTTGCTACCTACATTATTTTTCAAAGGATTGTGTACCAAGACCAGCCTTAATAATGTAGGCCAGTTTACCATAAATGAGATACGGGTTAACAGAACCTTAGAAGAGCTTTAGAAGGTGAAAGTTTCGTGCAATGATTTAACCCAAATAATTCAAATAGGTATCTGCTTCCTAGGTAATAAATAAAATGAAATTGGTAACATTATAATCGATAACCATTCGTTTATGTCATAAATCTATTTCAAACTGATCCCAAATAAGAAAATACGTTTAAAGTAGAATATTTTTCTCGATATCGATCGGCTTTGAAGGTTCTCGTAGCAATAATTTGTAAGAAAACACAAAAGTACTTACGAAAGACAGGAACGCCAATGCTGTTTTCAATTTTCTCCTGTTTATTTCACGATATAAAACATTTATCACTTATATAAAACAAAACGAACAAAATTTGGCTACAAACTAGAAATCTAAATTAATAAATTATTAACGAAAACGCGACCAACGAATCAAGTTCGACAATACGAAATATTTTTTATTATTTCAGTCGCTTAATATTCTGTGATAGATGGAGCTACATTCGATGGTAGAAACATGACATGACATTTAGCTGTCAGTGTTGCAAGCTATAGCAACCTTTACGTTGCCAAAGTTTTACCAAAGTTTTTACGAGTTATGCTTAGACCATTTTGCTGTTTTTCATAGTTTAGTTTTATGTTCTCAAAAGTCAGAACATTATGCACAAAACTATAATATAATTCGATTCGATTTGAAAAGCCTGGAGACAATTTCAATAAAGTAAAAATAAATCTACCTAGGTACATTGTTTGGATCTTGTTTAAAAAATGTAATATGCAATGAATTTATTTGTTTATTCATTTACACCTAGTAGTTAGATTATGAACGCAATACAAATTATAAAATACATGTCTAGTAAAATTGTTTATTTTGTATTAATATTTCAGTCTTTGAGTAACATCTAATCTAATAATGCATTATTTAAACGTAGTAATATTAAAACTTATTTTCAAAATACATAACCGACACACTTTAGCTTTTACGGAAAGATTACTATAAGTGTTGATTTTTTTTCTAGGCAAAATCAACACCAGTGTCCAGTAAATCTCGAATCAGCATAGTGGCTTTCCGTGGTAAAACTCTGAGTAGGTGCCCTAGGCAAAGCAAGTGCTTAGGGACCGAAGCTTCAGGGAAATTTCGCCGGACGCTTTCAAGTATAGACCGTGCTGCCTCCACCGGAGTTATTGTGCCAAAATAACTTGGGATCCTGGAAAAAATAGCTTGGTGAGAATAATTTTCACCATCACCAGATAGTGACCTAAATAAGCTTTGCTAGAAATAGCAATTTTAAACGATTAAATTTCAAACAATTTGAAACGCTTGACAAGCAGATTGGTGCCTCCAATGTCTATTACTACTGTCTGTCACTTAATACGTTCCATTAGCCACCTTTTTAGATATCCCAGGGAGGTGATGGAGTGGTCCCATTGTATGCAAGGACCATCACTGTCGGAATAATACGAGAATAATGCGATTCAGTGATTACATGGTTATGTTGTTATTGAATATGAATGACATTATTTTCCCTGTTTCCTTAGAAGTAATTATTAAGAATTTTACATTAAAATTGTATTGCATCATTAAATAATAGTGACGAAAGTTTTAACTACGACTATATTTTAAACAATAATGTTATACAAACCTTAATCTCACTAGATCTGGCATTTCATCGCTGACAATAAACGGGTAGATGTGAGTGAGGGTCACATGCACTCCATCTATTTTGTTGACCCTAAGATCTTCCATTAGGCTCTCAGCTAGACCTTGGACTGCAAACTGTGCTACACTGAGTGGCATTTGATCCTTTATGTAGCTCAGTCCAGCCACAGAAGTGAGGGCTACCACGTGACCATGGTTATTGGCTTTCATGTCAGGCAAAAAGTGATCGATCAGCTGCAAAAAGCAATAAAATTTAATTACCTATCATAGGTCAATAAATAATAATCAACTACCAGACGTAATTCTGAGATTACACCTTATCAATAATGAGTGTTGCTACGCATAGTTTTGTTTAGGCGAAGACAAGAGACTAATGTACCTCTCGCTCGCAAGTTTCAACATGTTGAAAGATATAAAAATTCTAAACCCATTTTCAAAAAAGAGCAATCAACCATTTTGTGTGCAATGGTTAGTAAAAAATATATTTTAATCGATACAAGTTTTCCTACTCTAAAGTTTTTTTTTTACTAACCTGTGTGCAATGTGATTGCACACAAAATGATAGGTTGCGATTTTTCGAAAGGTTTAGTGATTTTATATCTTTCAACATGTCGAAACGTGCGAGCGAGAGGTACATTAGCCATTGTACCTATTCGCCTTAACTACGCCACTAACAGAATACTTACTTACTTAAAACTAGATAAAAGCATAAATTATAATTTATGATGGTTACTGGATAGCTAGTTTTAATAGGTAAGAAAAAACAGATTTCTTTAGAATCAACAATACCTACCAGTGGTGTCGCAGATGTTAATCGGTAACAGTAACCACTTACTTTTAGGTAGGTAGGCTGAAAGCCTGTTTGCCTAATAATAGCCTAACAAAATTAATTCATACTAGGTATTTGTCTATAGTTCATGCTGGATGTCGCTATAGGTACAAGTTAAATTAAGTAAGCCAGTCAGCGACAAAAGTAGAGTGAACATTTCTGTTTTGAAAAGTTAAAGTTCCGAAGTTATGAGTTTTATTTGAATTATCGGTCTTGAACCATAATTAGTTTCAAACTAAATTTGTTATCCGGAAAAAATGCTTTCTCTTAATTTGCCGCTGAATGTACTAACGTAAAACATATTATGGCTTTACCCAAAAGTACGAGGTTAATGTGAGATCCAGTGTAACATGTATGTCCTGAGGTGGTTGTGTTAGCAATGATCTTGGACTAGGAATCCCACAGCAGTAAAACAGCATGCTCACGAAACCCACATCTTTTTTGACTTGGGCAGCAAGTATTTGGACGTTTTCTTTCTTTGTTATATCACAGGTATATACCGCCGCTTTGCCTCCACGGAGTTTAATGTAATCTACTGTGTCTTCGTTATTTACTTTGTTTTGATCAACACATAGTACGACTGCACCTAGATCTGCTAGCTGAATGGCTAATTCTCTGCCGACGCCACGACCGGAACCAATAACCTGAAGGCATTAAAAAAAAGTTGTAGGTACGTATCTACGTAGGTATAGGTAGGTTAGTTGGAAAACAATAAATCAAAGATTTTATTCATTTGCATTAAGTCTTATCAAAGTTCCGTTTTTTAGGGTTCCGTACCCAGGGTAAAACGGGACCCTATTACTAAGAGTCCGCTATCCGTCCGTCTGTCACCAGGCTGAATCTCATGAACCGTGATAGTTAGACAGTTGAAATTTTCACAGATGAAACAGAACAAAATAAATATTTAAGGGGGCTCCCATGCAACAAACGTGATTTTTTTGCCGGTTTTATATGTATATAATGGTACAGAACACTTCATGTGTGAGTCCAACTCGCACTTAGCTGGTTTTTTCAAATATTATTTTAAATATGCTCAATAGTAACAAGGTGATAAATATTGATAAAAAATATCTTACCAAAGCAGTTTCCTTTCTCACTGACTTCATCGGCGGTGGTCTACAAAGTTCATAACCAGCTTGAAACACTGCGCACACTGCATTAATCATAACCCACGAAATGTCAATCATCAAAATACAGAATGAATATAAACGCAGCAACATTTTTATTGGGAACATAATATTCAAAAATGCACTCAAAAACGTATTCATAACCTTGGAGTTCTGAAATACATCAAAATATGTAAGTACTTATAATATCAACAATGTGTGTTTTAAAATATCATGACAACATGGTTAAGTTAATGATTAGAATAATTAAGAAGGTACTAACCATTATTGTGTCCTAATTCTTCATTGATTTCGTCAAAATTTTATATTTCTATTCATATCAACAGACATTGAACGTTGAACAAGGTAAGTATAGGTAGGTAATAATTAATAAGTTAGACTCAAACTTATTGACATTGAATTATACACAATAAACTAGTTATATACAATAAATTAGGAAGATAACAGCTTTTAGAGATAACAATAAAGATAAGGATAGGATGGCTGAGTATCACAAATGAAATCTTGCAAGTACAAATTAAGGCAGTACCTACAATATTTTCACGTTTACAAGTGCCTACCTATTACTCTTGTGGTTTTGCACGGCGTAACAAACAAAACATCGAGATAGAAATCAAAACAAAAACTAAAATGTGTAACCATGTAAGGGTACAGGCTGCGAATGGTATTCTTTGGTAGGCATTATTTTATCGTTGGGAATTTTGATAGCTTCAGTAGATTTTTAGTTTTCAAAGCTGGTATTACTATAAAGGCATAGCCCTACTGCCATCTTACTTACCTAGGTACAGATAATATTATCTCAAGAGCTGTACACGCCGATTGGTCAGTGATGCGAACTTAGGGTATTTTACTCTAGATTTAGAGTAAAATTGAAATATCAGGGTAATTTGCAGTACATGTAGTTAAACTCTTAGGTATTTTTTCGGCGCGCTTATATAAACCGATTTTTTTTATGTGTGGTTTGGTTATAATGTTTGCATTCGGTCTTTCGACAAATGTTTTCACATTATATTCTACCATGTAACTTTCTGATTCTTAAATTATAAATGTGAGCATAATTTCATTATTATTCCACTGAATCCAGAAAACATCGATGTATAAATAATGTTTACGCATGCATCGTCAACAAATTATTATAAAATGCTGACATTTTATATACTGCACTTTAGCAAACATTTTTATTAAGGTTGTATAAATCTTCACTACATTAGCTTTGATGCTAGTTTTAGTGACATAGAATTAAACATAGTTAGTATGGGATCGGGTGATGATGATGTAAAAAATCGGTGAAAATAAGATTTTGGCGAATTACAGAATATCAGATAGTTACTATGACACATAGAAACTACACTTGAATCTGTGTCACACTTTTGTGTGACACAGATTAAAGTTTAGTTATTATGGATAATAGTAATTTTCGGTGTAACTATGATTTAGGCGAATTACAGAATAGCAGATAGTTACTTTGTCACATAGAAACTACACTTGAATCTCTGTCACACTTTTGCGTGACACAGATTCAAGTTTAGTTAATAAGGATTATAGTAATTATCTGTTACTTGTCATAATAATTAATTATATTTCGATGATGTGTTTGTTATTAAGTGTAGCTGTTTGGGATGGGTATTTTTTTATTCAAGAATTTATACATAGTACTGTATTCCAATTAGCTGATATGATGATGGAGCCAAGTGCTGTATAATGTAGATCCTACATTATACAGGTCGGTGTGTGTAAATTAATTAAAATTCAATTTAATTAAGTATTTATTCATAAAGTACTATTATACTGAGTTGGTAAAATAATAATGAAAACATCAGTGGTGAAAACAGAATAAATGTTATAATATTAGTAATACTTAATATAAATTTTATTTCAGATAACTTAGATCCTTATTGTTAGTACATAATAAACTTAATGAACTATGTTAGGTTAGTACTTAGAAAAATGGTGATCCTGTGCTGTCATTACTTGCAAACAGTGCTTGAGGAAGGGGCTATCCTATTAATGAACAATGATGTCCAGGATGTTATTGGAACTTCCACTGACTCTCGTCAGCTGTGATGCAATTTTCTTATGCATGCAGGCAGCGAAACTGTCAGACCTCTTCAGCGGCACTGAATTTGTTTTCATAGAATTTGTGTACAGTAAAGTTCTCGGTCTTGTAAGTTTTTTTAGTTTAATAATGAATTATAGTGGTATTCACATCCACAATGAAGTGTGGTAATTTGCTCTAGATTTTGAGACAGTAGGAGTTGGTGGTGGCATCTCATGATGTGGCAGTTACTGTTCAGGAAAATGTTCAAGGTTGCAATAGGACTGCTCAGCAAATAATATAATTTTATGACAATGTTTTTAATTTATAGTACCTGCAAAATAATAAATAAAACTTTAATTATGAAAACAGGATCAATTTTATCAGCAGCAATAAATTTGTCTTTAAAGAAATTCGAGTAGGTACAGTACAATAATCTATCGAGTAAGGAGGTATTTACCTAAATCTTGGATGGAACAGCAGACTCTGTTTCGAGCTCTCTTGGTAGGTGTACCACCCATCAAAAATGTTACTTGGCAAATTGTGTAACCTATTGTAGGTTTTAGGTAAATATAGGCACCACAAGCTCGTGCTACATGTTACTCTATCTGTATCGATGAGGCTAACGCGGTGCAACCGTTTATATGCGTCCGACAATCAACATACATGCAATTATTGAATAGGTGTGCAAATCCAAACACATAAACATTAAACAATAAACAAACAAGTCAACGCCACGCCAGTTGCCAACTAAATTTCCCTAAATATAAATAGCGTAAATTCAGTTTAAAAAAACGGGATACTCAAATTATGATAGATAACACTTTATTGTATACAAGGATACATCATAAATCTAGGCGTAAAATAATAAAGTACAATGGGCGGCCTTATCGCTGAAAGCGATTTCTTTCTTGTTTTAAGTGTAATCATTCTGTTTGTTTCTCAAACTGAAAGTTATATACTTAGTTGATATATGACTCATAGATTTATTTTGATTCCTTATTCAGTTTCTCATAGGACTTTGTCAGAGACCACGGATTTCCACTTGCTACGGTCCTTACATACCTCTTTCGCTTCATTCAATCTCTAAACATTCTTCATACGTTGTTGGTTTAGGGAAGGTAGGTACTATTGTCCTGGTTGTTCCGTAGAACGTCTGCTATCTGGTCGAGATACGTCTTCTGAGGTCTTCCTTCCCAACAGTTCCATTTATAGAATAGAATAGAATCTTTATTTTGTCTGTTAAAAATCGAAATTTACAAAAGAGCTGGTAACAGCTCTTTTGTAAATTTCGTAAATGGAGAAAGGAGATGATGGAGATGATGGATGAAAGGAGATTAACGAAACAGGTGCATCAGGCAAGCGTAAATGGCCTTTTTTGTCATCAAAATTTTACAATTTTGATGACAAAAAAGGCCATTTACGCTTGCCTGATAGGTAACAGCTCTTTTGTAAATTTCGTAAATGGAGAAAGGAGATGATGGAGATGTTGGATTCAAGTCAAGTCAAGTCAAAATTGTAAAATTTTGATGACAAAAAAGGCCATTTACGCTTGCCTGATGCACCTGTTTCGTTAATCTCCTTTCATCCATCCTTTCCACATGCCCAAACCATCTTAACATAGCTTTCTATACCCTCATCACTAGGTATGTCTTCTTTCACTCCACATTTCTCTCTAATCATACTGTTCCTCTATCACTCAAATTCACATCACACATATTAAGTAACGCTTTCATTTTTAATGCATTACTCTACTCTGATGTTTGCCCAACTTTTACTAGGTACCATACATTATTGTCGGCACGAACACCCCCCTATGTACAGCTATTCGTGCCTTTTACAGTTTCTGGCTGCTCATAAACGTGTCTTGTGCCCCATTCGCTCTATTTCCAGCAGTCACTCTCTTTTCGATATAATGTTCATGCTTTCCATGTTTCGCAAATAAAGTCCCTAAATAGTTCGATACAAAGTAGTAGTTCTTTTTGGTTCTTAAATTATGTAAAATAGCTGAAATAACCCAATAATGATTGATTATGTTTATAATGCAGTTTGATTACCTTTATCATAGGCAAACTTGGAGTTGGCAACATTTACATATTATTTTGTTAGCAATCTTCTACTTCTTCTTTATTTTGTAGATGTTCTTGCTAACAATCAATAGCAAGCAGTTTGATAATTGACAATATGAAATGTCAGTTTTGACAGTAGAAATATCAGATATGTCAAAACAAAAACTGAAAAAACAAAAAGTCCGCCATTTGTAAAATCGGTATAAATAAGTCCCGCCGTATTTTTTCCATATTCACACCAAATTTAGGGTAAATTTGACCAAGCATAGGGTAAAGTGAAATTAAGCCTTGGCAACTGCGTGCGATTGCTTGTCATGTCATGACTGTCATGTCAGTCTGTCTGGCTATTGCTGTTTGTCATTGTTTGTCAGTTTATTTATGTTATTGTTTTGCTTCCTATCTTCGCTTTTTTGTGAGAATTGTAAGATTTAATTCAGATGTACGTAATTTAATTAAGGAAAGTGTAACTGGCTTAGAGCTGTTGTAGAGTGTGAAGTAAACAATAGCTAAACCTAATTTGTGGCTGACTGACATTAAGTACTTCACTAGATAATTATGGCGTTTGTGTATCAAGGGGACCAAGAACTTGAGTCTAAAGCAAAAAAAGGTAGGCCACTAGGTTCTAAATAAATCAAAGTCAAAGTCAAAGTCAAAATGTATTTATTCAATAAAATCACAAGGATCACTTTGAAACGTCTTAAAGCTAGGTGACTCTAGGTGGTAAATGGTAAAAACGACGGTACCTACTTAAAACCACGTAACATTTATCTTATTCCAGCTGCTGAGCGGATATCAGAGAACATGCACATAGTGGCCAATGAGCCGTCACTCGCGCTTTACCGACTACAGGAGCACGTGAGAAAAGCCCTGCCTCCAATGGTAGAGCGCCGGGTCGAGGTCACTAAACTCCAACACGAACTGCAAGGCAGATGTTACGATGTGGAATATGCTCTTAGGTAAATTAAAACTAAAAGGTCTTCACATAGCCACTTGACACTTCTTTGAATTTAAATATTCTGATACTGATGCTGAAGGTATGGTTTGTTTTTCAGTGCTGTAAAATCCATGGATGGAGCAGCAACCAGCTTCAAAAACATCCAAGAAATGCTGAAGCAATCTATATTTTTGAAACAACAGCTAAAATATGAAGAAACTAGGCGTAATAAAAAGGATACTAATTCAGTTTACAAACGTCTCTCTGCTCACATTGTGTTGGACTTGCCCGATCTGTCCGAGTTCTCCATGGTCCGAGAGACAACAAATAGGATTGAGAATATCATGGCTCAGGCTAGGGGCTCATCAAATGAGTTGCATCGATCTCATACCACACTTCATTAAGACTTGTACCCACTGATGGATCAGGCTATGGGCACATCATGCTGTGAAGCTAGATCTCACTTTCACTTTGCTTAAAATGTTGTGGCACATCTGTATGTAAATATACTAATCAGCTGATTAGTAGCACAATGTTTAGAGACCACAATATTGTCTCCCAACAGGTGGGTCTTAAATTGAATATGAGTATGATGAATATCATGTCTAATGCTCACGTTGCACCCATGCTGTACTGGCATGGGTGCAACATGAGCATTAGTGTTGGGAGCAATATTATCAAACTTTTATACCACTATGTGTATCTAGACAATCCAACTAGGTAGGTCCAACTTTGTGATACTAATCAGTCCTATTTTAAAGTACTTTCTCATTGGGTAAGATTGCAAAGCATTCAGAATCAACTATATTTGCCAATTTATAATAGTGCTTGTGCAACCGGGAATTATTATAGTTTCTCATTATGTATCTCAAAGAGCTTTTAAAGTTTATTGTAGCTGTCTTAAGCTTGTTGTCTTGGGATTTATTTTTTGATCACCAGATCTTGTGGTGCTTGCACACCTAGTTCAGTAGACGATAATCATAGACTTATTTAAAATGTTTCTTAGTTCAACACAAGTTTCCCTGTCGTACAGATCACTAGGTATAATGCCTTGTCATCCCATTAATGGGCCCAAGAACCTAGGACCAAAAAAAACATCCCTAGTTGTCTGCCCAGATGTGATTAAACTGCTTCTTTTACTTTTAAATTTAACAACAAAGAGTATTTTTTTTTATTATATTTCATAAAACAAGACTATTGGGTGATTAAAAAATAAATCAGTAGGTAGTATCTACCTCTTGTTAATGTTTGCTATTCAGTATTATTAGGTGTACTTGCTAGTCATGTTAAGGCAGAATAAACGGTGAAGGTTTAAAATCACTAACTTTTATTAAGGCTTAATCACCTGTGGAAAATTTAAATCCTGTTAAACTAATATGGGTTCATCTAGGTATGTACCTACCTAAAAATGGTACATACTCTTTGTAATATCAAACTACGTAGGTTTGTAGGTGTATAATTTATTTCAGTGGAAATAAAATAACTAAGTTGGAGCTTACTAATAGCACATGAACTTAACAAAGTAACTTCTAAACTTCACCTGTGAAAAATAACCGACCAAGGCAGTTCTTTCAACTTGGTAATATCATACTTCTGCTCAAAGGGCATTAGTTGTGCCAGCTTCTCTTTGCTTGGCTTGAATTTAACTCTACGAGTCTTGGATAAGATCCCTGAGACGAAATCTCCGGACGTTTTCTTTCCGCTTTCGTTAAGGAGAATGGAGTTGTAAATATAATCTATGGCAATAACCGTGACGATATAGGAGTATACTTGTTGGTTCTGTGCTTTGAGAGCTTCCATCTTCTGAAAGACGGTCGCCCAGGTCAGGTCGGCGTCTAGAACTTGGACGTTTACCAGCACCTGTCATAATAAACATTGAAACTAAATAGGTAAATTAAGCAGAACCTACAAAGTATAGTCAAGCTGGGCTCAGCTGATTGGCACTTCTAATTCTTCTTCTAACTCAGGTGAGTGAACAAAAAACAGGCTCACGACTTTAATACCCAGGGACGGTAGTTATCCTGTCCGATCTCCTTGGTACCAAGGCGAAGTAAGTACCTACGTCAAAATAATATTTTGCACCTTTTCACTTAGGTAATACCAACTATGTAAGTAAGTAGGTACATAATTCGATCTTCTTGTGGTGTCACTAGTTCTTTCTAAAATCTACTTCCATTAAATCCTGCCTCTTGCAGCTTCATGAGCCTATTCTCAAATCAGTAGTAACGAGTTAGCTTCAGTTAAGTAGGACCTACATTGGTTTATCAAGAGGCCGAGGCTGAAAGACGAAAAGTACCTCTGTTGTGTCATTGATGATGAACTTCCTGAAGTGCCGCGCAAACATCTTGCTGACATCGACCTCGTCTTTAAGATGCAGCACAACTGTATATCCCTTGTTGCTGTACCGACCCACTATATTGTCCACCGTGTCGACGTCGTAGATGCAACCGTCCAGAATAATGGCGAGTCGGTTGGTCACTGGCATGTGACTTTCCACGCTAGAAACAAGGGTTTTAGCAACCTGCTGACAGAATCGCAACGAAAGGTAAGATTTTATCCCGTCCTCTGGGGATCCTACAGTGGTAAAGTAATCTTTGCTGTGCATAGCTAGGACACTTGGCAGAAGTCTTAGAAGGATTATTTACTTTTGGTGCATTACTAAACGGAGTGCTTTTCACACCTGCTAGAACTCATGAAAACGGCATGTCCCCGCTTCCTCATATGGTACAGTATGTAGTACATAGCTCTCCTCACTGAAAACTTCTGGTAAGCTGTACACTCGTCCAGCACTATAACAGGCGGTGCCCCTACCAATGCAGCTGCGAAGTGGAAGCGTGTGCGGTCGTATTGTGACATGCGACAGATCAAGGTATCAGCTTTGTCATGGAGCTCTAAAAAAACAGAAAATTTCATCCACTAGTTTATATTTGATCGAGTGAGCGAAGCGAACGAAGATCTTAGTTTCAACTTGGGCGATTTGGCATTTTATGTATGTATGTATGTATGTATGTATGTATGTATGTATGTATGTATGTATGTTTGTCTGGCGATAACTTTAGAACCGTTGATCCGATCTGCATGAAATTTGATAAGTGCATAGCTTGTACTTGAGAAATTTACTGGTAAGTATTTGAGTTAAATCGGATGACGGGTTATTAAGATATAGGGTTTTTAAGGGGGCAAAAATAAAAAAAAGTTACAAAAAAAAATCAAGTTACATGTCATATGAAAGGGCTTTGTTTGGACATTCCAAAACAATTTTTACTTTTTTTCTGGGACGCTCGGTTTTTGAGATACAACAAAAAAGTTAAATTAAGATAACCAGCGACCCAAGAGCTCCCATCTCTAAGAGTTTCGTTGATATCAAGGTTTTTCTACTGGTCGTCCAGTTCTTTTGCTTTTTCTTATTTTTTTTTCTTGAAATAAAATAAGAAGGTATTTAGTTCTCATAAAATGGTGACAACGACCAGATCTGATGATGGAGTCAAGGTCTGTTCAACGGAACTCTTCAATAAATAGGCCAATAGAGTTGAAACTTGGTAACCATACCAAGTTAGTAAGCGGTAGTCAGAAAAAAGTCCAAACATAATGTTTGGACTTGCCTCTGACTACCACCTACTCAAAGTTTTGGTGCGTTCGTCGGATCGCATCACGAGATCTCAGTTCGGGGCGAACCACTAGTTTTATCCAGTTTAGTCATCATCTCTGCCAACTCACCCAATGCCTCAATATAGTTCCTGAGTTCTATCTTTACGTGCTTTTTAGGCACTCCTCGCAGCAAAGCAATCATCTCTAGTGCGTCGTACACCGTCATCCATGACGGTAACGGCTGCCTCTCACAACTGAATGATATTTGTCTGGCGTACTGGTAGGATATAATTGTATTGTTACAACTTGCATCTGTCGACTGTTGCCTGTGTCTAACTTGTCGTGAATGTTTCCTAAGTTAATATATTTACCATATGAGGTTGTGTAGCCTGCATCCATTTAGACATGCACCACGCATGCCCTTCACTGGCCATGTGATACCCTGCCAGCATCTCGCACAGCTGTAGTCGCCCATGCCTCTTCAACCCTGAAAGAGCCATTGCCTCCCCCTTACCCAGGCCTAGGTAAACACTATGCACTGTGTAAACACCCAAATCCTTTTTCGCCAGGTTTTCTACTAGAAGGTATTCTCCGAATGTATCAATTTTGTCAGCTGAAAAAGTATGCGTTTTAGCTCTTGTTTTTTGAGTTTGATCTTTATTTATTGTATTTTAGTAGTAAATACTTCGCTTAGTCTTGATCTGCTGTCTCTTATCGAGAACATCTTTTTTCTCCCTTGCAGCTCCTGGTTTCAACGTTTCGGTGTCCGGTTCCCGTGAAACCATCCACCTAGAAGCCAATAGTTTCCACATCCTCTGTATGACTTTGTACTCTATCAGAAGAAGTATCACCATGAACACAGTAGCTGTCGTCGACAAAGCGATCACTTGGTTGCCGATACGAGATAAGTAGTTCTTTTTGTAAAAGCATTTTTGGAGAACCCCACATTTTGCTGCAATTCAAACAGCAGGATTATAAAAGCAAAAAGAAGTCAATTAGTGAAATCAGGCCAAATTCAAATCGGTTAGAAAAGGTTTATACTATGTAACACTTATTTCTCCGAATTAATATCTTGTATACTGAGCTTTAGAAGAAAGCTTTGAGATCATTTATTTTTTTTGTAATAAAGACTGCCTGTCGCCGCGACATGGCAAATCTTTCGTTTTTGAAATTCGGTTTGTGTTTTCTTCTCATTTTAATTTCATGAGAATTGGAATAACTAAATATTTTTGACGGCCCGAGATCTCAGTTCGAGGCAAGTTTTAGCTTTAGTTTGTCTTAACTTAGTTCAGGTAAGTACTTACGACAACATTTGTGCAGAGTTTTGGCTGAGCAAAGATTCTGTGATTTGAAAATGAGGCATTCGCTATTGTAAAGGAAAACTTGTTTGATCTTCACTAGAGCATACGCCATATTGAATTGTGGTGAAAGGCTCATGAACAGTAGTGCAAAGTCTAATGTGTGTCCATATAAAATCTTCGCCAATATTGTGGTTTCACCTGCAAAAGAAACCATCTGAAATGGTAATACAAAAAATGATCCTTCCATCCATGCCCAAGTAGTACGATGTTTTAAGATAACATGATTCATAACATAACTTACCAAAAACAATATTGACAATAACAAATGTCATGGAGTTGAGGGCAACACGTGGTCCTAAACTGAAGAGATACGCCTGCGGTATACAACCTATGCCATAGATTACCAACAGAAACGGAACGACCAAAAGGTCTTTATAATCAAAGTGGTTGGCTGGGGCCACCGTGAACATTATCAGCATCATCGCCACCGTCATTATCACTACCAGCATCCAGTACAAGATAAGGTCACAAAAGTAGAGCGTGATCCAGTACCGAGCTGGAGAGAAGTTCGTTGCGTGACTCTGCAAGTGTCGAATGAGACCATATTCCTTAGAAGGTATTAGAGTTATATGACATATGGACAGGATAAGCAGAAATTGGATCAGCAGCGGGGGTTTGGTCGCATATCTCATCCAAGGTGTAAGGTCCAACGCCAAGGGATCATCGGTGAGCTGTATGCTGGCTTCGTAATTCCCGGAGTAATGGCGCAGCAAGGCCGTGTATGACCTGGCCATAGATCTAGCTGCAGCCCCGTAGTCGTAATGAAGAGGAGAATACAACGCTTGGACAACCAAAGTCCCATTGGCATTCGTATATACGTTTAATCCATACGCGTACATGTATACATACATTTGTGGGGAATCAATGGCGCGCGTAACCAGATACTCCGTCAAACTCTCCGTGCGAGCTATAGCTGTGTACATTATCTTGGCTACCTGTTTCGCTGTTGCGTTGGGCTCGGAAAGAACATACGCATTGGCTAAAGAAACTGCCGCGCTGGAGTTATCCAATCGTATCACTAGCGTTGTCTTTTGATCAGCGTATTCCACAGTCAACACCTCTCCATGGAGTAGCTTCTTAGCAGCATTGTCTCGCTCTGAATTAGCCAACATGAATGAGAAAGACAAGCCTATCATTAATCCGGCAGCTAGAGAAGAGACTAGTGTTATCACGAAGAATAATCTGTAGTGAACATAAAAAGAGAAATATTTCCAGCCAATGTTTCTCAGTTGTGTGATATTGCTAAATAATGTCTGTTTTCTTTTCCATGGACATGGCTCTGCAATCACAAATATCACGAAATTTTATATTATTGATATTTTGTAATAACTAGCATCTATGTAGGTGTTAATAAAAATATTTAATTTTGTCGAGTGTCTGTCTATAGCTTACCTGCTATACGCTTCAATGCATCCTTACTTAGATGGTTTGAAGCAGGGGTTTCGTGTGATGTTGCTCTTGCTTCGGTCATAGCCCTGAATGAAAGAATCGATCTTCAGTTCACTACCATGGTTTGTACAGTTTATGAACGTGAATGCCTTGAACCATATTTATCCAAAGAAAATGGGAGTTGACTAACTGAAATTATTAAATCTACATCCGTCTGTTTGATTAGGTAAGTGTATCATTTCAAGCTCAAATTACCTTCTACAAACCTCCTCGGAATCTGGCACACTGATGTTTAGAGACGTCATACCATATTTACTGGCGTTCTTTGTTAGATCCGCGATGAAGTTCGCCACATTATCAGTTGGACTAGCAGGTAGGCGCAGAATAAGTAGGGAACCGAGATGGGCGCGAATAGTAGCACCGGCTTCTGTAGCTCGGCTGAGGAGTTCTGCTGTCATTTCGTCATCGAGTGTCCCGTCCGAGCGCAGTGTCATGCGAACTCGATATTCACGACCTTAGAACGTGGAGCCATTTTGTGTCTTTATCAACGAATTACGAGAGTAAAGTACGAGAGTTTTTTTAAGAAAACAAGCAGATGTTATGCGGTTACCTCTGCCTGATGCATTATACTGCGTTTACATTTAGACATTCGCACTGCCATTCGCGTGAGCGGAAATGTTGCCGTCCATATGTCTGCGGCAGCGTCACCGGCAATGTGTGTTCACGCAACACGGGCAACGCGAGCGGCAACGCGAGTGGACATGGAAGTGGCCAGTTTACATTCTCTCATTGCACTATATATTCCCTAATCATTTCCACGGACATCAGCTGAGTGTAAACGGGGTATTACAACCTAACAGAGCAGCGGTGCTATTGTAGAATTAACGGAGCTCATCAACAAATGGCCCAATTGAGATGAAACTTTGTTACCGTAGTGGGTAGTCAGAAGCCGTTCACACATTGTATTTATCAATGTAAGACTAGAACGGACATCACGAGATCTCAGAGCCGAACCACTAGTTGAAAAGAAAAGCTCACCATATTTGAAGAACATGTAAGCAGGTGTTCCTCCAAACGTGAGTATTCTGGTATCGAACAAGAACACTCTGTCGGCATACTCCAGCTGTATGCTCGAGAAGCACATTTTCACTATTGTTAGGTACTTTTTGTATTGCTGAAAGGCAAAGTTACCTGTACTTAACGACTTAATCCGCTACTCTAATGCTAATGTTTCTATGTGTCCAAAAAAATGTATTTTCTTTCTTTCATTCTTTCTTTCTGGACTTTTTATCCAAGAATCTATTATCCTGCCGACACTTGCAGAGGACGATAAAGGGAATTTTGGACAAAAAGTCCAGAAACCACCTACGGAGGAGATTTTCGCAGGGGATTTCTGGAATAAGCCCCCAGGCACTGTAGGCCCCTCACATATCTTAGTTCAAACTCTAATTTTTTTTCGAGGACGTCTAAAGGGTTAATCAGAGGTACGGACAGAGGTCAGAGGAGTACGGTATCAGAGGTCACATATCTTAGTCCAAACTCTAGTTTTTTTTCGAGGATGTTTAAAGGGTTACATTTGGCTGAAACCCACAGTTACGGCGGCGTAAGGCAGAGGGAATTTATAATATAAGAACTTTATCAGTTATTATAATAAAGATGAAGAACGGCATACCATAATCTTGTCTTTGATCACGGATACGTAGCCATGCGCGTCCGTAAAATTTGGCATAATAACCACCTGTAAATTAAAAGAAAAAATCCCTGAGAAAATGTAATGTTGGCTACATTAATTTTCTCGACGGTTGAAATAGGCATGGTTGTAATACTTTTCAGACGAGCCCTTCACAAAGAGTTTTAGGGAAACCTACTCCTTCTAATAACTAGTAGTTCGCTCCGAACTGAGGTCTCGTGGTGTCCGCTCCAGTCTTACAAGAGACTGGTAGAAAATGCTTGAGCCCTACTATTGTGCTTTAACTGTATTTTTGGGCAATAAAGAATAAATAAACACAATGTGAGTAGTACCTAGGTACATTGTACCTTTGTCTCCAGAATTGCATCGAACGGGTGGTACCTAACCTACTTACATACAGTTTGCATGTTTTTTCCTTATTTGATAAATTTATTAATAAGGTAATACAGTGACATTTAAGTTTAAATGTAGGTAGACTAAGTAATTTTCAAGTCATATTTTGTAAGTAAAATATATTTTCATTTATTTCATTTGTTTACCTTTATGAGGCGCTTAAAAGAGGAGGCCTATAACGAGCAATGGGTGCATAGTGCATATAGACTGAATATACAACGTCTAACATAATACCCCTATAACCCCGGAATTCCGGTATTCTACAGGTCGAGGCTAACAACTTTTGTTTTACGACTTTTAAAATTTCGTAGTTTTTCAATCATGAAATGCCTCATAAACGGTCCTCCAATATGAAACTAAACACACCACGAGGCAGCCCTATTCACAGCTGTTTGTACGTTCCGTGAGTACGTGAACTTTGTGCTTACGTAAACAGTATCAGGGGGTTGCAAATCTCTGAGACAATATAAATTTTACTTTTGCACGGGAATTTCAAAACTATATATTTAACCTTTGCACACGTCAAAGTATTCCAGTGCTTAGTCTGATCTCTTGATCTTTAGCTATATAGGGGTATTATGTTACACGTTGTACAGATAGATAGATTTGCCTTTGGTTCCAACAGAATCGCAATGGCCCAGCACAGTTGAGCTCTATAGTAAACATCCAGGTCTCGCACGCGCTCGTATCTCACTGCATCTAGATCGCATTCTGCCACCAGGCGCCTGGCACGAATGTCGCCGTACTCCGAGATGTATTGCCTGGATTCTGACCACAGGCAGATCTGAAAAGACATGAACACTTCAGTCATTGAGACGCATACTATTTTTAGATTCATTCATTTTTAGATATATTTATATACCTACTAGTTGGGAATCTACCAATACGTCAGCGTGATCCAAAACTTTCTCTCTACTGTCTTACGGTTTTGCCTCGAATTCGTTTAATTTGCAAATCTGCAAGGCCTATACCTCATCGTAGCTTCATCCAAAAAACTTGCTAATTAAATTATAGGTTTTCGTAAATGAGTAATTAACTTTTTTTACAGGTGTGCAACGGACATACACCTCGTTTGCAACGTTGTAGGTAGCGTTGTAGGTAGATCAACCGCTTCATGATTGTTTTAGTGTAGATAAGGTACCTACCTATTTACCTACGACTTAGTGCCGACTGAGGTATCTACACAAAGCAGTCGTTGTAGTTATATTTCGAGCAACAAGTTTAAGGATCTTGTCACGGATTCAATTTTGATTAGTGTTCAGGATAGCTCTAGAACAGCTTAGAGAAATATATAAAATATCTTACATCTAAGAACAAAGTAAAGTGTTCCTGGACAGTGAGGTCCTCTATGAGGAATATGGAGCGATGGCAGTATCCCATCATGTGCGGATATGTCATGTAGTTCCGCTTTGGCCTCAGCACGTGCCCTAGGACGTTTATCGAGCCCTTATCTGCATAAGTTAAACCTGTTGAAATGAAGGCAGGACATTAGTTGGAGTAGTAAAGTTCGCTGTGTGTGCCTCGTGGAAATGCTACCATGCTTATTTCTGTCGTCAAGCATCTTTGCTGTGTTTCTGACTGAAGGGTATGAGCACTGTTTGTATACATAACTATGGTCTTATAGGTAAGGTACAGTCCAAAGTAAACATAAAAATACATATGACATGAGCTCAGCGAGCCCCCTTAGCAATTATTGACGAACGGTTTAAATTAAGAACCTACAGCCGAATCAGAAGCGTCAAAAATTCAAGATTGTTCGACTAACAAAGAGTAGTAGAGCTCTTTCTGAAGGGCTCGTCCGGGGAAGTACAACCACCATGCCTATTTCTGCCGTCAAGCATCTTTGCCGGTATTTCGGTCTGAAGGGAATGGGTGCCGGTGAAATTATAGGCTCATGAGTCACATCTTTATGCCTCAATTTGATGGACACACGGCAGTACATCGGGAGGCATGCTCCTCTTGTGCTTGAATTGCGAGGTAAAGCATTGTGATAGGTAATGGTTTTAAATTATCATGAGGTGGGCCATTTGCTTGGAACATCACCAAGTGCTAAAAAAGGGATGGAATGTTTCTTAGGCAGATTGATACAAAATGGTTTAAACCACAGCCGAATCGAATCGTCGAAGCGTTTTAACTACGTGATGTATTTGCATAGATTGCAAATCTTCACGGTGTAAATAATACTGCGCATTCAAAAACCTGTAAGTAAATCTTCAATGGTGATAATCATTTTCTCCTGGATGCGTTCCGCGAACAGCATCGTGAATTCTCCTCGGTAGATGTCTAGAGTAACATCATTTAGGATTTTGACTCCCATTATACTCTGTGGTAAAACGCGAGAATTTCAGAAATTAAGTGGTACCTACTGAGAGTCCTGCAAGGCTATCCCCATTCAGAAAGTTTCCGATCGGAAGCATCATTTCTTTGTTTAAATAAGCCATCATAACAAGTGGTCCGGTTTGGATACAACGTTTAACATAATACCCCTATAATACCGGAAGCAGGTTCTTCTATGGGTCATGGCAAACACCTTTTGTTTTACGATTTTTGAAATTTCGAGTTGTTCATTCATGAAATGCCTCTTAAACGTTCCTCCAATATGAAACCACATGAGGCAGCCCTATTCACAGCTGTTTGTACGTTCCGTGTGTACGTGACCTTGGTACTTACGTAAACAGTATCAGGGGTGTTGCAAATTTCTGAGACAATATTATTTTTAATTTTGTATGGGAATTTCTAAAACGATATATTTAACCTTTGCACACGTCAAAGTATTCCAGTGCTTAGTCTGATCACTTGGTCTTTGGCCTTATAGGGGTATTATGTTACACATTGTATAGTCGTAGTTTTCATAAGCTTTGTGTGAAGCATTCACTAAAAGCTGTTTAATAAGTGAAATGCGTTTAATAGCTCTTTGTGAAGGGCTCGTAGGCCCGGGGAAGTACTACCACCACGCCTTTTTCTGCCGCCAAGCAGCGTTGCTGTGTTTCGGTTTGAAGAGTGTGGTTGCCGGTGTATTTACAGGCACATGAGGCTTAACATCTGCATGTCTCAAGTTGATGGACGGAGGGCAGTGCATCGTAGGGCACGTTCCTATCGTTCGTGAGCGTGACTTAAGAGGCAATGCTTTGTTATAGGTGATGGTTACCTTGGAGACATTACGGAAGCTGACGGCTTTAGCCACCAGTTCATCGACCTCTTGCAGCGGTTCCCGTTCCTTGCCGGACGGAGTTTCGATATTTTGTAGTTTATTTGCATCCTGGTTTAAAGAAGGAAAACATTGTGAGGACACCAGTTAGTATTCTGACGGCGGCGATAGGCTTGCAAACTGTCACGTATGGAATACCAACTAATACTGCAAAATGCTACAGAGTAGTAGAGCTCTTTGTGAAGGCCACGTCCGGGGAAGTACTACCACCACGCCTTGTTCTGCCGCCAAGCAGCAACGCTGTGTTTCGGTTTGAAGAGTGTGGTTGCCAGTGAACAGGCACATGAGACTTAAAATCTGTATGCCTCAAGTAGATACGGCGTGACTTGTGGTTACATACCACTTTACCATCAGGTGGGCCATCTGCTAGATCCAAGCAAATAGTAAAAAAAAATTGTAACATTAATTAACATATACAAGGTGTTCCATAAGTTGTGTATATAAACTTCAGGGGGCTAAAGTACCCATCAATATGAACAACTTTTTCTAAGGAACCAACACTGTGAACGCGAAAAAAAAAACAGCTGTTTCATACATTTTAGCCTGGTAGGTATTTAATTTTTGTATGAAACAGCTGTTTTTTTTTCGCGTTCACAGTGTTGGTTCCTTAGAAAAAGTTGTTCATATTGATGGGTACTTTAGCCCCCCGAAGTTTATATACACAACTTATGCAACACCTTGTATAGGCTACTTTTGCATTCCAAAAGATTACCTATAAAATATAAAACAACCCAGAAAAGGAAAACGCCTTGAATCTTGATATTAGCAATAACCTCTACGGGATATCTACCGTGCCTGGGGATCAAAATCGTGAATCTGTTTCAGATTCTAAATGAAATGAAATGTTTATTTGCGAGAAATATGGTTAGGTGTTAGTTCTTAGTAGTCAGGTACGCGAGAGAAATAAAATAAAAATATTGGTGGACTTTCCACACAGCACTATTTAGCCCCAAACTAAGCCAAAGCTTGGGATATGGGAACCAGATAGCTGATATACTACTTATATACTTTTTTTTGTAAATACATACTTATAATATTATATAACACCCAGACAGAGAACAAACATCAATGTTCATCACACAAATGTTTGTTCTCGGTGGGGATCGAACCCACGGCCTACCGCACAGACGGCAGAGCTACTACCAACTGAGCTGTGAAGGCTGTCTTTAGAGAAGGCGCGGGTGACCGCTAGTTTAGATCTGAAATGTCTACTTACTTCAGCAGTCTTGAATATAATGGACTTCCAAGACACCTGCCCGCCGATAGCGCGCTCCTGCCCTATGGTCCGCTGTAGGAGCATCAGTATCAAGAAATAAAGCAAGATCAGAACACACCACGATCCCAGGGTGTAGAATAACGAATGGAATTCCGTCTCTTCAGTGTTTTCGCCTGAAACCCCTCTTTATTACACTTTGAAAGAGCACTGGTGGTCTAGTGGTGGCCGCCTTTAGATCCTAAGGTCGCGAGTTCAAATACAGTCGCTTATAAGAGTAGTAGAGCTCTTTGCGAATTGCTTGTCCGGGGAAGTACCCTGCCGCTAAGCAGCGTTGCTGTGTTTCGGCTCGAAGAATGTGGTTGCCGGTGTAATTAAAGGCACATGAGGCTTAACATCTGTATGCCTCAAGTTGATGGACGCAGGGCAGTGCATCGTAGGTCACGTTGCTATCGTGCGTGACTTACGAGGCAATGCTTTGTTATAGGTGATGGTTACCACTTAACATCAGGTGGGTCATCTGCTTGTTCCATCAGCTAGTAGTATAAAAAAAAACCTAGCCAGGGATGTATTTCGTAAAACACAGCAATATCTCACGAATACCTATGGTACCGATCGAACTCAGCGCTATCGCATATCGTTGTCAAATCATAAAAAAGAACATCTCCACTATACGAGGAAGCCAATGTGCTGATAAATTTAATTTGCAAGTAGTATAAAAATATTTTTTTGTTTATTTTTGTAGTTGTATAGTCTGTACGGGGATGACATAGTAATTGTGACAAAACTCTCATTTAAATAAAGATAAAAATGAAAGAAGAATTAAGAAATGAAACTCACGGCCAGTCTGCAGCAAAGCGAACTGATTGAACGCATGCACCAGTCCCAACGGCGGCAGTATCACTTGCAGCACGAATGTGTACGCCACGTGCTCGGAGTCGTAGCGGTGGTGGGCGAGTAGCTCGGCCAGGTATGTTTGTAGGAGAGTGAACAGAACTGTCCATACACACGCTATCCACGCTGGAACAAGATTTTTATTATAACGACTAGGACTCGGTAGGTACATCACCGCCACCACGAAGACCAGAAGAGACGATGGGCGATGTCGAATATAGCTAGATAAGATAATGTTTATTTCCAAGAAAAAAGAAGAACATGTAGAGTATTACATTTTCGTATGTCTAAAGATTTGTATATTATATGGCAACTGACATACTCTAATGGTTTTGGAACATTACCTTCCGTGCTAGTTAAAAACTGTGTTACGGCAAGGTAAATGCTTCTCTCCCTAGGAGCCGAGATACATTAACGCGACAAATGTCAAAATTCATTCGTGATTAGACCTCTGTTGATGTAATGTATACGATACGTTTACGCGACTATAGTCGCGTTAAACTCTCGCTGAAAACTCGGTCATAAATCATCTTAACATTAGTGTTGAGAACGACTCCAATAATACACATATCTGCGCTTAAACACAAGGATCCTGCCGTTCTCTTGAGAGCGAGAGAGAGAGAGCAACATTGCTGTCTCGTTCCGATAATTTATGACCGAGTTTGCAGCGAGAGTTTAACGCGACTAAAACTTCAAATTCGTTTGTGATTAAAATAAATAAATATTGGAGGACTTTCCACACAGCACTATCTAGCCCCAAACTAAGCCAAAGCTTGTAATATGGGAACCAGATAGCTGATATAATACCTAAGTACATATAATTTTTTTTTTTTTTTAATACATACTTATAATATTATATAACACCCAGACAGAGAACAAACATCTATGTTCACCACAGAAATGTTCGTTCTCAGTGGGGATCGAACCCACGGCCTACGGCGCAGAAGGCAGAGCTACTACCAACTGAGCTGGGAAGGCTGTCAATTAGCCCACTGTACCTAATAAAAAAAACTTATTTATCGTACCTTTGCTATGAAACATAGCCATGATAAAAGCCAGCATGATCATCACGGACATATAAGCCAGCATCAGCACCAACGCAAACACTAGATGGATCCAACGAAATATGAAGATGAGAGTGACCGAGGCGAGAAGGCAGATGGGAAGAGCAGTCAGATACGCGTACACTAGCCAGCCGAGGTACATACTGGAATACTCCACCCCGCGGATACGTAATGCCCTCTGAAAACAACACTTCTACTAACACACTTACTGTTATAAATAAATAAATAAACTAACGACTGAACTGGTTGTTCGTTTTCGCAGTCGTAGTATTCGAGTAGCTTCGTATTGATTCTACAAACCTTGTATCTACTCAGCGTTTCATGCACGACGAGCGCAACGGTTTCCAGCACGGGCGGTATGAGGGCCAGGGTGAAACAGAGCAGGATGCTAGACAGAGTCTGTCTCACTCGCGACTCCCGCATCAGCGGTGACACTGGCATTGATACTAGACTTATCTACAACATATAAATGTAATTTATAGAACTACAATAGGTACAATTTAATCAGTTCTTGTAAAAAAATATCAGTGAATATTAAAACAATCCTTATCATTATCATATCCTTATACCTGTGAGTGAATATGTGATAGTGCATTTCCTGTATATTCACATTTTATGTTATTTGCATTGATGCAGGTGCCTATTTAAAAATTGATTTTATGTTACCAACTCGTGCCTGCCCTATCGCCGTCCCCGGGGAACAAAATGATAACTACCATTATCTTAGTTTTAGTGTTATGCCATATTTGAGATCTCAGGGTGCCAATACATCTGCTTAATTTTTTTCGTAACTTTCATACAATTATTCACAGAATTACAAAATATTACAATACTATTCGAGAATTTTACCCATGCCTGAAGTTACAAGAATAAAATTGTACTGTAATATTATCAAAATGTATTCACACCTGTTAGTATGACAAAGAGTCATAGAATTATGTTCTCGTAAAATAATATTTGTCTAGTTATTGATAATCGCAGTTAACATTTTATTCTCGTCAAAGCTCGTCCACACGTTTGTATAAAATGTTGTTAGTAAAAATGACTCTTACGCAGCCAAACATAAATCATATTATCATACTCTTTTTTAGCTTATATTTGACGGTAATTAGTTGAAACAGCAAATACAATATCGCTTGGAACTGCCGTGAAAATAGTCTTGTTATTTACGTACTGAGAAACGAATTAGTGTGAGATAAAGCGACTTTCCGTAAACATTAGAGTGCAACATCTTTGGTTTAATATTGTACTATTGTACTAACTTAATATCTATCTTATGATTGCTTCTGGGAGCTAGTGAAATTGAACAAACAAAGGACTGCACATCTAGTCGCTATTATGAGTAATGTTTTTTTTTTGTTTTTTTATACCAATAGCTAATGGAACAAGCAGATGGCCCACCTGATGTTAAGTGGTAACCATCACCTATAACAAAGCATTGCCTCGTAAGTCACGCACGATAGGAACGTGCCCTACGATGCCCTGCTCTGCGTCCATCAACTTGAGGCATACAGATGTTAAGCCTCATGTGCCTGTAATTACACCGGCAACCACACTCTTCAAACCGAAACACAGCAACGCTGCTTGGCGGCAGAAAAAGGCGTGGAATGTGGAAAGAAATTAATGTGGAAAGAAATGAGTGTGAATGTGGAAAGGTGTGGAATGTTCAACAGAAAGGACAAAATATCATTTATATTATGGTTAGTATTAACCATATATTTAAATTACTAAGTCACAATGTATCTATGTATTTATTTAAGTATAGGTCCCTCTCTGTTCTACCTACTTCCTTCCCCTCAGAGTAAGTGAAGTCAGAGAGGTTAAATCTTTGTCTAGTACCTACCCTTAGTTGAGACGAAGGGCATAGTTTAGGGCTTACCTGCCTGCAATACATTATGCACCCTCTGTTAGTTATTTTATCAAAACGATTTTCATTATCAGAACAAATTTAATGGGAAAATAACAACGTGGCTACTACTTGCAATGAAGCTGTTATTCCTAAAACTCCTGAATATATTTTACAAGAGACTAAAAATGAAATTTATTGTGAGGAGGTGAACGAAAATGAAGCTTTCTTGCCAGATGTATCTGAGTAAGTATGAGTACCAAGCCCACAAAGAATGAAAAATTTACAGGGAAGCACAAGTTCATCAAGTAGGTATTTGAGGAAACTCAGATTACATACCAGCAGCAACTCAGAATATAGTATGAACACCATCAATATTAAAATACAAATATGATTTTGTATGATTTAATGCTGAATATTCGCAATTAAATATAGAACCTGTCATAAGAATAAGAAGCAAGCGGGGTAACAGACAGTTAGCAAGCCCTAGTCCTGCTCATGTGTTCGAATTGCAAGGGTTATACAGTGAGCCTCTTCCAATAAATAAGGCTTTATATGATGATCTTATGAGTCTCTGTAAGACAAGAGATATTCCAAGCTTTTATCATGCTTTTTTACGTCCTGACTCATGTCACTAGCCCTGAGAGCAATTATGGTGACACGGAAGATGATCAAGACTAAACCCTCCTTTATTATAATTATATAAACTCTAACATTATAAAGAAATATTAGTCTAGGTGATCATGAGACTGTTTTTTCAGTATTATCTGGTTACAATAAATAATATCTAAGGCTGATTTTAATAAGTAACAAAATATAAGGAAGACTATTCTGGTATATTAAGAAAAATATTGTTGTTTTGTTTTTATGTTGTTTTATTTAAGTAAAGCACTGTGTATTTTAAAAATATGTAAAAGGCGAATGTTTCTATGTGATTCTATGCCTGATTTTTAACAGTTTTTATAAAAAATCAAAACTAATCAAGAAATTGAAAGTTTTTCAACGTAGCTGACTGTTTGTTTCGGTTTATAAGATAATTATGGTTGATTTTTTAATATTATTTTATTTTTAAGGCATGATAGCCCTGTTCTAATATAATGAAATCATTTTGAAGAGGTTTCTTAGCTAAAAAGCACTCGAAAACATCTTTAAAAGAATAGAGCAATAGTTGATTACTACTACCATAGTTTTCTATAATAGCACATAACAAAATAAAGTTAGACAGTTAGACACGAGAATAAGATTATATTAAACTATTATCATCATCAATTCCACCCTAATAAAGCGTAGAATAAAATGATAGGAGTGTTGTGCAATATTAGGAGTTGTATAGAAAATACATGGAATAAAATGATAATCGACATAATTCAACTTGGACGATGATTAATTTTGACTAACTTCTTATTTTTAAAATATCTCTATTTTGGCGTATATTACGCGTGTGTCATTAAAACATTTCGAATGCATAAAAAATAAGCATTGCTTTAAGCTAACAATCATCTGTCTACGTCCAGTATTTACGAAGTTATCAACGAAAACATGTTTTTGATTTTTCCTGAAAAGTTGTGTTTTTGTAGTTATCATTTTGTTCTCCGGGGACGGCGCTATTATTGTGTCACTAAACAAATATTTCATTTAAACACCTACCTAAATATGCAGGTACCTAACTAATTGCATTGCATTTCGGAACTCTATCAATGTCAAAGATTTATTATGATCTCGACAAGAATCTAATGAAATCCTTTTTTACCTCATCATTCTACGTCATTGCATGACCATACATATAATTTCGCAATAGTTATCACGGCCGAAATAGCTCAGTTGGGAGAGCGTTAGACTGAAGATCTAAAGGTCCCTGGTTCGATCCCTGGTTTCGGCAATTCTTTTTGCGAAAAGTATTTTACTGTTTAATGCAAAAACTCTGCGTAGATTGACATTTGCAACTAAACCATGAAAAGGTAGGTACTATTATTTTTAAGATAAACCTTGAGATAATAATATTTATTATGTAAATTAAATTGTACACCAAAATACCTACTACAATTAGTATTCTCTTCACGGTTTGTGATGGACTTATCGCTAATCAATCTTTATTCCGTCTGCTTAAACACTTGGCAAATGGATGGTTTGATTTCATATTGACAGCCTTCACAGCTCAGTTGGTAGTAGCTCTGCCTTCTGCGCCGCAAGTGATGGGTTCGATCCCTATCATGAACAAACATTTGTGTGAACATAGATGTTTTTTATGTCTGGGTGTTATAATGTTCATTGAAGTATTCTATCAGGTAGGTTTATGGGTCTCATTTATGGGTTTTTAGGTAGGTTCTCATAGTACCAGTTTTGCTTAGTTTGGGACTATTTAACGCTATGTGAAAATATCCACCAATATTTATTAGTAGGTATAGATTTGTTTGACCTTGTAGGATTGTTTTTTTGAGCTAGTTCTTAACTCTAGACCGTTTGCAAAACTTTATTGCAGACAGCTCAACTGTTTCATTTTGTATTTTGTAAATATTTGTTCATTGTAATTTTCGTTGTAAAAAAATAATATAAACCTAAGGCGGTTTATAGCATTGATACATAATCTTAATCTCACCTCTATTATATTTTACGTTGTATGGCTTTGATAAGAGATTTTTATTGTTTTGTTTACGTTTTCACCCTATTATGTGTATAATAACCTATTTCAATAAAACTTTTTTCGCACGTCGAGGTCTTTTGCGGCCCTACGCATGATGCGTAGTTCCATGCAAAAGACCTCAACGCGCACGCTTTTACCGTGAGTAGGTATCTTGTGAGTATCGGCCTATTCGTAGCTCCCAAGCAGATTATCCAATTTAGTTTTTTTTAAAGGAGTTTTGAACTAAAATGTTCTTAGCTAATGCCCATTAAAAATTGTAGAACCGTTTGTTTTGTTTAGCTGATATCGGGATTTTATATAATAATAATTTATTAACTTTGAAATTGAAATCTTTGCATATTTTGCCATATATGTCAAACTGGACTCTTTGTAGTTGATATGCCCCTAATGGAGCGTGCCATGCTCGGTATCTCACTGCTTGATCACATACCCAACGAGATACGACGCCGAACAAAAGTCGTAGACTTAGGTATGCGGATCACAAGCATGAAGTGGAGATGGGCAGGACACGTGGCAAGAAGGAATGACGGAAGATGGACAACGGCGATTACGGAGTGGTGGCCAAGAGACCACGAGGCAGACATCCCGCCCGATGGTCGTATGATATAGTCGAAGTAGTTGGGCGGCAATTGCAAAGTCCGGCACAGGACCATAGAGAGTGGCGTTTTAAAGAGGAGGCCTATACCCAGCAGTGGGTGCATACAGGCTGAATTGAATGATGCCCCTAATATCAAATACTCAAATCATACTTCGGAGTTTCTATAGCTTGGCTGATGGCTAGTTGCACCGCTAGGAACCCGTCGCGTAGATGCGTATTTCATGCCATAATTGGCATGAAGACTTTTAGTACCAGGGGTATATAAACTCACCTCATACTTCGGAGTTTCCCAAGCAGAATGCTCCACGATAGCTTGGCTGATGGCTAGCTGCACCGCTAAGAACCCGGCGCGTAGATGAGGGTTGGGGTATGACGTCATCTCCGTGCTCGTCTCGTACCGAGCGCGTTCCGTGCTGCGAATGCTGAACCTCCACATATCACCGTCCTGTAAAGATGACAAGTTATCATACCATATCATGTAAACAGTCATTTTTTTTATACAACTAGCTGAGCTAGCTGATGGAACAAGCAGATGGCCCACCTGATGTTAAGTGGTAACCATCACCTATAACAAAGCATTGCCTCGTAAGTCACGCACGATAGGTACGTGCCCTACGATACACTGCCCTGCGTCCATCAACTTGAGGCATACAGATGTTAAGCCTCATGTGCCTCATGTGCCAATTACACCGGCATGCTATGCGGTATGCTTGGCGGCAGAAAAAGGCGTGGTGGTAGTACTTCCCCGGACGAGCCCTTCAAAAAGAGCTCTACTACTCTACTTACTAGTCATGTGACATTTGCTTACAGTTACTGATTCAAAGTCATCATCAGCAGTCTGAATGGTAACCACAGTATTAGTGTTAAGTAATAAGGAGATCCTTTCTCCTAGTTCATCCCCATATTCACCTCTTCGATATGCACGGGATTTGATGGAGATGGAACTATTCTATACAGAGGCACCACGGCAAAAAAAACGTGAATCAGAGTGATCCCTGTGGTTCTATAGAATCCACTGAGTCCGGTTATTGTACGACATGATAATGTACAGCACGATAATGTACAGCATGATATTTGGAATCCACTTTGGTACCTTTTTGGATTCGTTTTATCTGGGTGTACATTATCGGGGTGTGTGTTACTGGATGTGCAATATTGTCACGTGTAGTTAATGTGCAGCCAGTTAATACACAGCATGATAATGTACAGCACGTTAATGTACAGCATGATAATTGAAAGCCACTTTGGTATCGTAAAAAATAATTTCTGCTGTTCAATATCATGCTGTAAATTATTTGGCCGTACATTATTGGCTCCCGAATCCATTTATCTAAATTCCACCACCACATAAAAAAATACACCAAATCTCGTGGTACTGACCATTGGTTTCCAAATTATCCATATCACAGGGCCAGAGATGGCTTTCCCCTGAGACTGCTCGTACAGATTGTTGTTTAACTCGTCTTCTGTTTTAGCACCTATAATTTCTGCAAAACAGTGATAAGTACATAATGTAATGTATATTTAAAATAGTTATGAACCCGAAGACGAAGCTTAAGACGCCCCCCGAGGGAACGACGACATTGTAAAGATCGCGGGAAGGCGGTGGGTTTTTTTTAATACAACTAGCTGGTGGAACAAGCAGATGGCCCACATGATGTTAAGTGGTAACCATCACCTATAACAAAGCTTTGCCTCAACTAAGCTTTGTAAGTCACGCACGATAGGAACGTGCCCCACGATGCACTGCCCTGCGTCCAACTTGAGGCATACAGATGTTAAGCCTCATGTGCCTGTAATTACACCGGCAACCAGACTCTTCAAACCGAAACACAGCAACGCTGCTTGTAGGTAGAAAAAGGCGTGAGAGGAAAGGATGGAGAGGACTGAGAATTGTTCTTCCAGGAAATGTATAGGAGGACTTCTTGTTATGATTATGATGATAATAATGACTGTAATAATTTCAGATTTCAGTTGGTTTAAAGATAACCTGTACTTTGTAATGCAGGTATACTTTTCAGATAAGGTATTACCGAAAAAGAAGGAAAGGTCAGTAGCAGTGCGATGAGACCACGGAACAGAAAATATACATTTTTGTGGATGAGACTATCAAAAGTGACCAAAGCATATCGTGTAACAAATGGCTGAAAATATTTCTATAACATTTTACATGTACTTAGAAAATAATCATTTCCTTAAAAAAAAGGAAGCCTATCTACTTATTTGAGAAAATTCACATAATGTACGATAATATAATAATCTGCTCGGATAACTTGTATCTGTTTATGAGTGTTCACAACTACCCATAAAATATAATCATAGGGAAACACAGAACAGTAACAGTCTCGTTTACTGTTCTGTGTAGGGAAATAAAGCAGAAAATACAGTGTTTATTTTCTAATACTAGGTATATTATTCATAACATTTAGTAAGTAAGTACCTACGGTACCTACGATGCAAAACATTTGAGTAATCATTGTAGTAACTTATCGTTTCCGTTTTAATAAATAGTGTATCTTATGTACCTATTGAAAAACTAATTACATAGGTTAGTACGTACCACAATTTTAGACGCAGTTGCGTATTTATCCTAGGTTACCTAGACCTCGTAGGTCGCCTAGATGTAGCCTAGGAGGTTGGACCTCTAGGTAAATTTAAAATATTATAATAATCTTTTCAAAATTTTAGTACTTATCTTACTCGTGGGCATGGCTAGAGATTTAAAAATAATTAAGTACTTACTAAAATCACTAAAATAACAAAAAATAACATGAGTAATTATATTCTAAAGACGCAGGCAGTCGTCAAACCACTCCTTCCGAATCGCTCGTTTAAACGTTTTTGAGAGAGAGATTAATATGTTCGTGCGAGCTGGTGACGGTTGTCAGCTTCTTAATAACTAAACTTAAACATAAAAAGGCACCTAACTTCCTGATAGTACCTTATTCCTATATCTTTTATAACCAACAATTACTAGGTACTTACTATCACAAAGACGGTTTTTTTTTTATAAAAATAAAATTAAATACATACCTATTAGATACTCATAGATAAGTAGGTGGTAGCCAAGCTACAAAAATAATATACGCATTTAGTGCTGTCTATAAAATAAAAAATAAATGAAGCTCATCTGAAGGCATGTCAATTACAATCCTCATTTGAGAACTTTCAAATCAAAACCACGGTTTTTAAGCGTTCAACACAAGGAACAATTTGAAACGTGTCTTAAACTAAGTGAATCTAGGCGCCAGTTTCCTTCGAACGAATCTTAAAACAACGGCCAATAAAAGGCTTGGCTTTTTTTTGCGATCCTTTTCTATGGCACCTAACTTGTGATGTTGAAGTTGTGATGAGTATACAAGTATTATTTTATCTGTGGTATAGTTGAGTTTGGTTTCTTTGGGCTATGTTTGGCAATTGATCTCATGACGGTCGACATCAACAGCGTTCCTCAGTATTTGGTGCTCACTTTTCTTGTACTCTTCAGTGATTTGAGAGAGATCCAAGTCCGCATCCAGAACTAGAACCTGCAACGATGACAATAAGAGGATGTTTGAGGTCAGCAGGCTGATTAAGGATGACTTGTGACATTTGTCGCGTTATCGTATCCTAGCGATATTCCACCTTATTCTGTTGCTGTTAGGGATACGATACCAAAGTCAAATTCGTTCGTGATTAGCCCACAGACACATTGATTTCACTTTTTTCACCTTTAGAAGTAGGTAATCAATGCAGAATATAATGAGAGCACTGGTGGTCTAGTGGTAGCGGCCCCGCCTTCCGATCGTAAGGTCGTGGGTTCGAAACCGGTCGTGCACCAATGAGTTTTTCTGTTCAAAAATGTATGTGCACAATGCCAGTAGGTACTCTCAAACGGTGAAGGTAAACATCGTGAGGAAACCGGCATGTCGTAGAACCTAAAAAGTTCTATAACATGTGTCAAGTGCTCGAAAGGAGCCTCTTGAGGCGCACTTAAAATCCTTTCACCACACTGTTTCGAAAGAAACTAGTGACACAACAAGAGAAGAGAGAATGCAGAATAGAGAGATGTTAACACGGCAAAATGTGGGTATGCGCCAAATGTATTTTTTATGGACTATCCTCTGACTATCCCTAACTACACTGACAACCTTCTTAGTATTTTGAAATGGTACCTACTAAGATCTGAGGGGATATCTACCATGTCTGGGGACAACAGGGCCAGCTCTCTCTCATGTCGTGTCACTAGTTTCTTTCGAAACAGTGAGGTGTAAGGATTTTAAGTGCGCTTCAAGAGGCTCCTTTCGAGCACTTGACACATGTCATAGAACTTTTTAGCTTCCTTTTTAGGTAGGGCCGCTACCACCAGACCACCAGTGCCATCAGACCACCAGTGCTCTCACAAGGCCAACTAGAAGCGTAGTAGTGGAAACCAATCCGCTCACCAAGTACCTACCAAGAATGTACTACATAATATGGAGACCAAGTGTTTTAAAATACACAAACTAATTATCAACTTCTATAGCTGCAATAAAAATGTACTTACAGGAGCTGGACAGTCCCCTTGTGTTCTATGTACTAGCCAGTCTTCATGTATATTGTGTATCTCTTCCATGTACGATATTGGAATACGCTGTTCTTCAGGACGACCTCGCCTTTTTACTCTCTCATAGACACAGGATGGAGATGTTCTGAGATATACTGTTAAAAATATTACATTATAAATCCACAAAAAATGGTCATTGAATAACTGAAATTTTCAATTTTCTTTTGCTCATATAGATTTTTTTAAGCAGCCGCAGAACAATGGTCTGTTGTTTTATTTAACTTAGGTACCTACCTACCTACCTATGTATTATGGAATAAAGGAAAGTTATCATGTACCTACCCACCTTATAGATTTGTACTAGATACCTAGATGGTCTGAGACCTTCCTTAGTTTAGCTACAGATAAGAGAACACATTTAGCTTACCAATAAGATCAGCTTCAATGGGCATCTGACGCTGCATAAAACTGAACCACTCCTCTAAAACTTCAAAGTCAACCGGGTTGATAGTCCCATTTCTCTTCATGTGTTCCACGAAGCAGTACCTTGCACTGAAAAGGGATCTTTCCATCAACTTCACAGGGGTCGGGGCAGGTCTCAAATGCACATTGAGCATGGTCAGGGCCACATATGACTGGAATGTCATTGCCCATTTAGATGTATCCTTCCACATTAGATCCTGGAACCAAATGGAAAAATAGGTGGTAACTAGTAGGTAGGTTAGGTACCTACATAGATAACCTGGATACCTTGCTGTATTTTCTTGTACCTAACTGTAACTTGTGTTGTAAAGGTGTTTTAGATCGCTAGAGTTTCCCATTATACAAAAGACCTAGGTTGGCAAGGAGTAGGTAGAGAGATAAAGGCATAGGTTAAAGGTAGATTGGGTAGGTATACCTAACACGTATGAATAAAGCATGTCCTCACCAGTAGATTATATCCTTTGAGATCACGCCATTCTTCAACAGGCTCCGTCAACAAGGTAATGTCTTCAAATTGGCGGAAATGTTCTAGAAATGTTGTTTTGCCGCTGCCAATATTTCCCTCGACAATAACAGTGAACGATTTTTTGATTTTAGCATTCGACTTCGAACACATTTTCTAGCTATGCAGCTAAATCTAGATTAGATAAGTTCGTACGAGCCAACTGAAACACAACAGTGCACTACCTGCTTAGCCTAGTGTAGTGAGTGTAGTACCTACTACCTACCGGCGCGGCGGCCGGACCGGACGGAATATGTACGCGGTACCTACTAGGTTTAGATTAGTTATGGTTAGGTATAGGTAGGCACAGAATATAAATAATTGTAGTGTAGGTATGACTACATATTTTGTGAGTATTCTCTTTAATGTAGGCAGGCACTAGGAGGCAGTAGGCACGCCACCCGCCCGTACGCTCACAATCAGCAAGAGCAATAAAACAATAGCCCCTCTTTTTTTTTACTGCTTGATAGTGATTGATTTCAATTGATTGATTGAGTTATTGAATCAAATCAAAGGAAATATCAAAGGAGTCACAACTTGACTGTGACTCTTTTTCAGCCCTTTTTCAGTGATTTCATACTTACCTTCTTTGCTTTTTCTTTTACTTATTTTTTTTGTTCTCCTAATAAATATGGTGATCTGTACCCCAAGTATGAGTTTTGCTTACGATATTTCGTTATTCGTTTTACGTTTTTGTTCCGTGTTCATTGCGGGTTTTGTATGAAGACGCGATAGGGATACCGAAATGGAACTTTGGTAAGCAAAACTCATACTTGGGGTACCAAAGGCTGTGAAGTTATAAAGGGTTACTAACTAGGTCCAATGACCTCTTATTTAAAAAGGCTTCATTTGCTCATTCCATGTTTAACTGGTAATTTCATTTATAGCAATAAAGATAAAATATAATACAGTAGCGAATACCGCCAAACCAATCAAATCGGTACACAAGCATACGAGACGAGCCTATCTATATTATAAAAACAACTGAAATATTTCGAGGGGATTCCTGATTTTCGGTACGGAACCCTCGCAAGCAGGTAACAAAGACTCGCACTCGACCATTCTTGTTTACAAAGTACCTCATACCTCCAATTATTTTATCTGTGGCCAAACGAGCCGTGTTAGCGAACAAGCATTCGGTACATAATTTTTTACTATGGCAACACTACGGGTAGGTACCTACCTAATATTATGGCGGGATTCCCGGTATGAGAAACAACCGAAACCGACGCTAAATTACCATTTAATGAAGAATGTTATGGTTAGTTTGCGAGTCTTAAAACACCGGGCAGGATGTTGATATTATGTTCACCCACCTGAATATTACTTTTAAGCTTGGAGGAAATATCAATTTTGTCCATGCTTTGAAGTAGGTATGTAGAATGCTTAATAACTCTAGAGGTAGGCACATAATAAATAATAGTAGGCATGTAGGTAAGGTAGGTATAAAGTCCTCTAGGTAGCGTCGTAGCCTATAAAAATAAGTTGCTCCATAGGGCGAACGGATTATAGGATTGTAGGTATCCCTAGGTAGGTAGCTAAGTAGGTACTTAGGTAGGTATACTTAAGTAGTCGATATGAAAGTGTATTTGTTGTTTTTAATAAACACAAAACATTATGTACTGCATTATGCAGTAAGTACATAATGTTTTATACATTCGATTATCTGGATTTTCGATTATCCGAATACCTAACGACAACAATAATTAGTCCGGTTAATCGAGTTTCTACTGTACCTACATACTTTTATTATTACCCATACAGAGAACAAACATCTATGTTCATTACACAAATGTTTGTTCTCAGTTGGGATCGAACCCACGGCCTACGGCGCAGAAGGCAGAAATACTACCAACTGAGTTGTGAAGGCTGTTACAAATATAAGCAATAAGCAAGCTTTTGTAAAAAGTTTTATATGTTTTTGAATTTACCAATCGACAAGGTTTCATAGTTTACCGTGTTTCAGCAAGTCTGCCGCTCGTCTCATGATCGAAACATACGGATCAACATTTGGCGCGAACCCGAGTATGTTCTTCGTGTTCAAGGAGTTCAGAAGGTCAGGGGTCGACAACGGCGGCTCAGGCTCGGCCTGCAATGGCGTCAGGAACACAGGCTTAGCTGTGAACACCGCAGTCAGGAAGCAAATACCGGCGAACAGTGTTTCCACAACCAGAACGCGCCATCTGCGCCTGAAAGATTTAAAATGACAACGTTGCCGTCGATCGCTAGCCACAAAAAGGATCCTTTTTAAGGCGCATTTAAACATAGCTGTATTCTGTAGCCGTCACGTTGCCCTAGCTAGCATCTTGGTAGAGTAGTAGATAAATAAATATTGGTTGCCATTTCCACGTAGGTACCTACTAGTGCTATCGTAACTGTGTGTACCTACCTAATTTATAGGTCGCGTCATGTTAAAAGAACGCTGATAGAAAGCGTTATTTTTACATGACGCGTCCTACCTATAGGTACCTACTAGACTAGAGGAACCAGATAGGTAGGTAGGTACTTACTACTTTTGTACTCTTATTTCTTTGTAGATATTTACACACCTTCTTACATCTATTTGAACGCTTCTAATATTTTTTGTCACCCTGACAAAAACAAACATGACTCAAATGAACAATGCTGATTTTGTCCTTTGTGGGGATCTAAACCCAACAGAGCAGAGCTACTAGGTAGGTAGGTACTAACTGAGTTGAGAGTCCGTCGAGTAAAGTAAATTAGTGGATAGATATTTACTGTCTCTGTAGATACGATTTCCATAGCAGAATGTTTATGTGTCTTTGAAATCTACTTCGCACTGTTTTTTTTACTTCTTCAGCAGTCATGGTTTTCTGAGGTACCTACCTAGTTTTAGCTAACTAAGGTGGTACTTAGTAGGTACCTACTATTTTTCTCAAGAAAAAAAGGTAAAATTATATCTTTTCCAACAACAGTATGAAAAAACAAGATTTCATTCAGTCAATTTTGGCATATTTTATAAAAACTTCAATGTCAGACTTGTTTTCCTTTTGGTTTCGGTCATTTCCGATCAGAACACAGACTCAAATCAAATCAAAACGTTTATAATCAGTAGAATCACAAGGATCACTTTGAAATTGATATTCTTAGTAGTGTAGTAGTAGTAGGGTGTAGTGTCATAGGTATCCTCTCGGTGTCTCGCTAAGTATCTTTAGTGGCAAAGCCTTTATAAAAGGTTTTAATAAAAATGTGTTTTTTAGTGAAACTCCCCTGGTCTTGGGCATAACCATGGGTAGGTAGTAGGTTCATGCCCGTGGCTCTACCTATCATAGTTTTAGAGAAAATGGAGAAAAATCTATACCTACTCAGGTAGGAATCATAGAAACAAATTCTCCTTTCTTGTATTTAATATTTGATTTACAAGAATTATAATACATGTTTATTTAAACTTCGAATTATCTACTTAATTATTCTAAAATCTTATTAAATATTATATTCAGTCACTATTTTCCAAAAGCAGAAGATTGTGCGCTGGACAGCGCTCCGCCACCACCAACACCTATGCTAACACTCTTGGAGTAGCTGAAGGCCGGCCGGAAACCGAAGCCTCGATGCTGTCCGAAGCCACCCCCAAACCCGCCGTAAGGTCGTGGCCGCCCAAACCCGCCGCCACCGAATCCACCACCATAACCACCGCCGAAGCCGCCACCGCCACCGCCGCCGTAGCCGCCACCACCGCCAAAACCGCCACCATAGCCGCCTCCACCGCCAAAGCCACCACCACCGAACTGTGGCGACCTTACTACTCGAGCTAAAAATAAAAACGATGCAATTTTGTTAAAAGGTATGTAGTCAACCAATAAACTACCTACAATTTTTTTTAAGAAGTAGGTACCTATAAGCTACTTCTTTTTCTTGATAGGTATGTCAAAACTTTTTTTGTTTTTATACATTTAGCTGATGGAACAAGCAGATGATAAGTAGTAACCATCACCTATAACAAAGCATTGCCTCGTAAGTCACGCACGATAGGAACGTGCCTTACGATGCACTGCCCTACGTCCATCAATTTGAGGATGTTATGCCTCATGTGCCTGTAATTACACCAGCAACCACACTCTTCAAACCGAAACACAGCAACGCTGCTTGGCGGCAGAAAAAGGCGAGGTGGTAGGTTGTACTTCCCCGGACGAGCCCTTCACAAAGAGCTCTACTTTCTTTCGAAACAGTGTGGCGAAAGGATTTGAAGTGCGCCTGAAAGAGCCTCATTTCTATAACTTGATACTGTTTTAGAACTTTTTAGGTTCTACGACATGCCGGTCATTTCTTCACGATATTTTCACCGTTTGAGTACCGGCACTGTACACATACATTTTTGAACAGAAAAACTCATTAGTGCACGACCGGGTTTACTTAGGTAGATTGAACAAGAAGTGAGGATTTGACATTTAATTACTATGTACCTACCTAGTAATTAATGAATTGTAATAATTACCCGCATTAGCTTCATTTCCAATAACGAAAAGAATGGCAAATCCAACACTAATGGCACTAAATGGAGTCATCTTGCCGACAAACCCGAATACTGACATGTCAGTCATTTTAACACCTTTTATATTCAATGAACTCTGTTAATTTAGCCTTAGGTACAGGCAGCGTCAAAACTAGATGTTTAATTTTAGATAGTCAACGCTCCTATTCGCTCAATTTCACAAAGAAATAGTATCTTCGGTAGGTATGTGTAGAGCTCATTGTACAGGTAAGTACCAGTACTGCCAGTGTAATTACAGGCACAGTAGCTATGCCTCAAGTTGATAGAAGCGGGGCAATTCATGGTAGGGCACGTTCCAATCGTCATGACTTGCGAGGCAATGCTTTGTGATAGTATAGATGATGGTTACCAACCATTAAACATCAACTGGGCCTTACACTTGCTCCATCAGTTAGCAAAAATAAAAAATACATACCCAAAGTGCGCTGGTTTTGCGAAATATTTAAACTTAGGAAACAAGAAATGGACATTTACTTTTGACGCTGCCTATATCTTCTGAGTATTTTGACTCAAAACTCTGTTTACTCTAGCACATTAGGTACTTACCTACCTACTACCCAGCTACCGGAGTCCGTGATCAATAAAAACTTGCCCATGATCCTTATTGTTATTGAGCTAAAGGCGATTATCAATTAGGACGGTTCATTGTTTGAAATGGCACAAATGTTTGTTTTTGTGGTTTTTGTTCGGGAAATAACCTGACGTCACATTTAGTTTGTCCAAATATTTGTTATACGATATTACCCAATAGAGACGATTTTTTTTTAATAGTGGATTTCCATTTTCACACTAACATTAATATAGATTATGTACAGTCAGCATCTCTAGGCTGTAACCACCTGTTTTTTTTTTAAGTTTTACTACATTATCAAATTTATTAAAGAAAATAGAACAAATTTTCGTTGTCATTCAATAAACCTAGACCGATTTTTTTTTATACAACTTGTTGATAGGACAAGTAGGTGGCCCACCTGATGTTAAGTGGTAACCATCACTTATTATAAAGTCATCACGGCCCTACTCATAACTACTCTTATGTCACGCACAATAGGAACGTGCCCTACGATGCTACTGTTCTGCGTCCATCAACTTGAGGCACACAGATGTTAAGCTTCATTATGTCTGTAATGTCATCGGCTACCACACCCTTCAAACTGAAACACAGCGGCTCTCTCGGCGGCAGAAATAGACATGTGGTGGTAGTAGGTATACTTCCCCAGACGTGCCCTTCACAAAGATCTCTACTACTCATTAAAATATAGTTTTAAATTTTAGATCATCATATCGTTTTGGTGCTTACTTACTATGCATGGAAACCTACCTACCGATGTGTTAAATCAAACAAAGTAGGTAAGTACCTACTTTTGTTGTAGGTATTACCTATTTTACATTTATATTTCACCAAAGTTAACATTATTTTGAATGAACAATCTATGTTTCTAGGTAGGTAGGTACTCGGTGAAGAAAGAGTTATGTCTACTAAGTCTAGACCTGAGTGTCTTGATTCTGCTACATCAGGCGTGGTTGTAACCGAAGAATGGTCTATTCATTGTGAATAAGTAGTTAATGAACTTTATAAAAACATTACTTCTCACTACTGAAGGAAGATACATTGCGTTGTTGGAAAGAAATAAACAAACAGAAATCATTAAAACTATTTTTATTAACAAAGTCGAAGTTAATTGTTGGATAGATATATAAAGATACAAGAAGTAATAGTAACATTTTTATTGTAGTAGCGCACAAGTAGTTAAATACCTATCATAAGTATAAAAACAACAAAACAATTTCAATAGCGTTCATCATAGAGCACATCAATCATCATAAATAGGTACTTCAGGTACAAGTTAACCGCTGACGGAAACAGCGACCGCATCTCCACCCTTACTGTTAGCATTGCTGAGGGCGTAATTGCCTGACGACCCGCAGGTGCTGCAGCGTGGCTGACCAGACTGTGCAGCGAGACCCTGGTTGGCCAAGTTTAAGGCACCTCCCAAAGTGGATTGGACAGTCCCGGATTTTTGATAACCTGATCCAGACGAGCCAGACGATGAGCCAACTCCATTAGATGAACCTTGTTGGCCATTGCCATGAGCTTCTCCATGAATTGATTCTACTTCGTATTTGGAGGCGCCATGTCCGAACCCAAGTTGTTGCTCCTGCTGTTGCTCGTTTCCAGCGCCGCCGGACGCTTGAGCGGATCCAGATGACTGGCTACCAAATCCACTTCCTCCAGCATTTTTGCTTTGGTAGGAGTAGTGAGACTCCTTAAAATCTCCGGATCCACTTAATTTCTTTTGACCGTATCCACCAGTGTTATCATTGTTGCCGCCGGAACCTCTAAATGCTGAGTTAGCTGATGACTGGCTACTGTAACCGCCAGACGCCGAATTCGCGGAGGACTGCCCTCCATTACCTGATGATTGGCCACCATAGCTCGATCGTTGTGACTGCCTATCAATGGCGTGGAAGCCTGATTGGCCACCATCACCTCTTCCAGAATTGGGAGCAATACCATATCCAACATTGGCTGCAGCACCTTGTGAGGTTTGTGAAGCTGAAGAAGAAGAAGCGAACCCTGCCGCTGAATTTGCGGAAGACTGCCCTCCACTACCTGATGATTGCCCACCATACCCGCCCGCTTGTTGTGACTGACCATTATCAAAGCTCGATTGGCCTCGTCCAGTATTGGCTAAGGCTAAGGAGACGGTTTGCCCATCCGCTTGGTTGCTCAACCCAGACGCTGCAGCACCGCTGTAGATGCCCTGTGGTACACCATCGTTATCCCTCGCTAGACCACTGTACTGGAAAGATTTGAAGAAGGGCGGAGGAGGGGGTGGAGGACGATGATGTGGGCCAAATGGCCTATTAGGAGGCCCGTTATCATCGTCACAAATATGGCAAGAGCGCTTTCCTCGTTTGTGGATGGGCTCTTGGGGATGATCTGAAAAAACATAAATACTTAAGTAAATATTAACACAAAACATGTTATACTAAGCAACATATTTTAAAATCGTATTTAAATTACATACCTTTGCCTTTAAACGAGGCGCATTGCGCCAAGCAAATTGAAAAAGCCAAGAACACTACTATAGACCTATCCATATTGAGAGGTTGGGATTCGTCTGATGCCAAAACATAAAGATCGCACCTTTATAAGAGCCAGAGCGACGTGATAACAAACTTCCAAGAATGGCATATTCCGATACAACTAGCGACAAATAGTTATGTACACAGCACATTGATCATAGGTAAAGCACTGTAGATTTCGTTCAGCTTGTTTTGCATGCAAATAATAATCCAATGACAGATATGTATGATGCATCAGAGCCGCGTAGGACTCGTGGAAGATGTTGCAGTTGTAGAGGCAAAGGTGTTAGTTCCTTCAATATACTTATACTGATATAAGAGCTTTTTCCTGACTGACTGAAATATCAACGCTCAGCCGAAAACTATAGAATATATAATGCTGAAAATTTGATGTTTTAGTTTAGCTTCCTTGCTCTACAAAAATTGATTGTTATCTAAGATGGAATATTAAAGAACCAGGCTAAATACCTACTACTAACAATTCGCATTTTAATAACTTTTTCGGAAACGAATCTTTTTCCCATATGTAGGAATTTTAATGATGGTACTGTAAGTACAGTTCAGGTAAAGTTGGTTTTCGAATAATAGTTTTCAGAAAAGTTTTTAATGTAAGTAAGTATGATGTTTGTTCAGAAGATCATCATAAATAACAAGTTATCCATAGTAAATCATGTAGTCACCTATTTTGGATAGATAAGTAAGTATTTACCTACGTTTGTTAGAAGTTTGGACACTAAAATTTCTCAGATTTATTATTTTTCGTCATCAAGAATTTTATATCCTCTATTATATATAATCTGACCCCTGAATGACGCAAATTTTGTTAGGAGTAAAACCAAAAGTGTTACGTTTTTCCAAATCTGAACCAAAACACTTATGAACTAGATGAGAAGTCGCAGGTAGGTAATAGCTAAAAGAAAAAACTTCAGAAAAACCAACGAAATGGAAAAATTACGTATTGTTGTCATTTGGAATATGCTGATGTTTTTTATACAGCTCACGATGTCCCCGTGAGTTCTTTTACAGCAAATACACCTGTTTAGTGTTAATTTGGTTATATCAATACCCATACTACCCATACTACATAATAACTATAGATTGAACAAGCGACCGCAAGGACGTTATCTTTTCTGAAACCATCTCGTCCTACTGCTGGAAGAAAGTCTTCTCCAAGTCCTTTCAATCATATAATGTGTTATACTCGTATCACACGGGATATCTATGCTCTCAGACTAAATATAAATACTAGAGAGGTGGGAGCTAAACGCCATCACGTTTTGACTTTTCACTTAGGCACATGGAATAGGTACCTACTTAAGCCAAATATAATGTGTGGATATTCTTGTGATTAACCCCCTTTAACACCTGAGGATACATCACCAGAACCATTAGCTCTTAGAATAGCTCTGGTCTACTTATTTATTTATTTATTTATTTATTTGATCACCAACACAGTGTACACCGTTACATGCGTTTACAAAAATCGATTTATATAAATTTAATGCCACTGCAGTTACAGGCGAAGACAACATGCTTACATAAAAATAAACAGAAAATATGAGCGAGTAACAAATTTAACTAATACTATGCCTAAAAATAAATAATTTCAATTGAATATATTGAAAATTAAAAAAAAAATTATAATAATTCTAAATTACTAAACTAAAATTAAAAACAAAATAAAATTAAAATAGAATAATAAAATACAATAATTTAACACAAATTAATTAATTAATAGTTTTAAAGTATGCTTTCAGTGGCACAGCTGGCACACTTTCAGCAAATATGTCAATGTTAGATGACTTTGACCATGCATTATACTGTCTAACAATCCTAGATAAAGGTGCGTGGAATCCCAGATTGGTCTTTGATCCACTTAGTGAAAAAAGGTTGTACCTTGATACTCTGGGTAGTTTATTAGGAACTGAGAAGGACATCGAAGCTAGCAGGTCTGGGGCATCAATGATACCATTCACTAGTTCGTAATTATTACGAGTAGAACCAACAGCCGCTTGGAAATAAAAGTGGCCGAATGGTTACGAAACGGAAAACTAATCGTTGATTGACCCACCCGATGGACCAACGAAATTGTAAGATTGTTGTTGGATGGATAGGGCCCAATAGAATTTCCCGAAAATGTCATCATCGTCATTTCCAGAAATAACGAATAAGGAAATATAAGGGGAGGCCTATGTCCACCGGTAGACTTTGCCCTGATTGAATTGAATATGTGTAGTTACACATATTCAAACGTATTCAAAGGTGGTTAACATGCACCCTGTGTATTATGTACCTATTAGCTTAAACTAACTTTAGGTACCTACGTAATAGGATCTAGGTATAAAAAGATACATTTTTTTTAACCATGAAAAAACTCGGGCACAGGGATTCACCGAGCATTATTTGTTTAAGCATTTGTCTATATTTGACCAATTCATTAGCATTTCACGCCGAAATCTGCGTATTTTCAGTAGCTTGTTTGTTTTGGCATGGTTCTTTGAAATGCGGCCACGTCCACATTACGGCCGTCAGAGCAGTGCTCTTTTTCTGCATCTTAATCTTTGGTTGTAGACTTAACACAGGTGTGACATTTGTTACTATAAGATATCCCATGGCAGAGGGAGCCGCTGTATTGGTGGAATTCAAACAGGAAATACATTTTAGTATTTTGTCTGTATCAGATGGATCCCTCCATCTGGTCCTATTCCAGAGAAAGCTCACCATGGCCAATATTAGATGGAGCTTACCAGGGGATGATCGGCAACTCTCTTGAGTAAGTAACCCCAGCACTGCGGTCACCAACCCGCTTGCCAAGCGTGGTGACTACAAAAACTCCCCCATCTTTCTGATTCAGATTTTTATCCAGTCCATGAAAAACGCTGTCTGGTGATCCAGACAGCGGCTTTATCGCTAAAATAGCTCTGTTGAGCACTCTTAGTGATAAAGCCGCCCATTGAACTTTAATGTTTCTGTATGAGTTTTTCTTCGTGTACAATGAATCATTTACCTATCTATCTTTCGTATGGCCTATGTCCAGCAGTGGACATAGGTATGTCAGGCGATGATGTAGATTACCAGAAGGTACTTACTGATACAGATACTGTGAATAAAAGAGTTCTCTTATTCACTGTATCTGTATCAGTAAGTATCTTATTAGCAGTAACATTTTTAAATAGAGGAAATTATAACAACGCAAACATAGAATTGCAAAAAACCAATTGGCTTTTTAAAATATTTTTCAATTTTAACTAAAAATAGATAGAAGATTTGTGACGGTCAACGTTTTTTAAAAAATAAAAACTAGCAATACTTAGATGGTATAAATGAAATAAGTCACATAATGTCGCCTTACTACTAAACATCAACATGTGGAGGATTGGTGTCATAGTTGTGGCTGTTCTTCTTGAAATATCTTCAGCAGATGTTAAATGTGAGTATTACTTAATAATAATCTCTAATCTACTTTGGATTATAATTCAAAATTCCTATCTTCCTTGCCTGTAGGTATATACCTATCTAGGTTTTAATTCAAATCCACAATCTTCCTGTCCTAGATATGTTATTCATCTAGGTATTTCCTTCCATCAAAGTATTCCATCGGAAATTTCAGATGATGTATTAATTAGGTGATGATAATAGATTTTGATCAAATTTGAAAAAAAGACAATCTAATATTACTTATTGATCGAGTGAGCGAAGCGAACGAAGATCTTAGTTTTAACTTGGGCGATTTGGCATTTTATGTATGTATGTATGTATGTATGTATGTATGTATGTATGTATGTTTGTCTGGCGATAACTTTAGAACCGTTGATCCGATCTGCATGAAATTTGAAATGTCGATAGCTTGTACTTGAGAAATTTACTGGTAAGTATATGAGTAAAATCGGATGAAGGGCTTTTGAGATATGGGGTTTTTTAAGGGGGCAAAAATAAAAAAAGTTACATAAAAAAAACAAGTTACATGTCATATGAAAGGGCTTTGTTTGGACATCCCAAAACAATTTTTACTTTTTTTTTGGGACGCTCGGTTGTTGAGATAAAATAATAAAAGTTAAATTAACTTAACCAGCGATCCAAGAGCTCCCATCTCTAAGAGTTTGGTTGACATCAAGGTTTTTCTACTGGTCGGCCAGTTCCTTTGCTTTTTATTAAAAAAAATTCTTAAAATAAATTAAGGAGGTACTCAGTTCTCATAAAATGGTGACGACGACCAGGTCTGATGATGGAGCCAAGGTCTGTTCAACGGAACTCTTCAATAAATAGGCCAATAGAGTTGAAACTTGGTAACCATACCAAGTTAGTAGGCGGTAGTCAGAAAAAAGTCCAAAGATAATGTTTGGACTTGCCTCTGACTACTACGTACTCAAAGTTTTGATGCGTTCGTCGGGTCGCATCACGAGATCTCAGTTCGGGGCGAACTACTAGTAGGTACAAGTTTTTGAAAATAATCACGCCTGTTCTAAAGCGTTTGCATTCAAATTTTTACACATACCACCATGACAATAGTCCTTGTGTTAAAGAAGAGAATATATTTTTTATTTAGAAAGAAAGAAAGAAGAAGGAAAAAAAATGTTTTTATTTATCGCACAAACACATGTGGACCTTAAATTTCAAAGCTAGTAACTAATAGTATAACCTAAAGAAGAGACAACAGAGAAGGTGCAGAGTAGTCCTCCATATGTCAAGTGCGACAAGCAGGTCCCGTCTCAGCGAAATGCTGCTGACCATCCATAGATGGTAAGCAGCGCTGGTTTTCAGACGAGACCCGAGGGTGGCTTCACGAACACAATAAACAGAATAAATAAATTAGATTTATTTAGAACGTAGAATGTGAAAAGAACCACCTAAATTGGTGAACCCGACCGACGTGATTTTGACTCAGTTTTGTTTATAAACGCAACGCTCCACTACCACACTATTATGAAAACCAAAACAAAACTTCACAGAATTCTTATCTTTGTTTCCAGTTGGTGTGAAACATGAGCTAGCGCAGCGGTTCAAACGCTCCCCACAATACTATGACTGCGGACCACCCGGCCCTCCACCGCCTCCGCCGCCACCGCCACCGTTCTGGCCACCACCACCACCGCGACCGTACTGGGCACATCCACCGCCGTACTGGAGGCACCATCAGCCGCCACCGCCTCAATACCAGGAGTATACTAACGCTCAGAGCGACGCCTTCGCCAAGAGTGATGCGAATGCGAATAGTGGTGGCGCCAGCGCTGGGGGGGGCGCCAGCGCTGGTGGAAGCGCCAGCGCTGGTGGAAGCGCAGTTGCCGGTGGCGCTAATGAAGGGGCACCGCCTTGTAGTACTTGTGCAGGCGAGCATGGAAGCAATGCAGTAAGCAACGCTAATAGTGAATCGGGACAGGCGGTTGCGGTGGCTGTAGCTAGAGCGAGCGGCAAATAAACCTATCCTGAGATCCAGTTCCGAAACAAATAAACACACGGCAGTATGGTCAAGTGTGGTTATTATGACAATAAGTAGCAAATACTACTAGTAGGTACTTATGTTCTTTAGTTTCCTAGTGTTTACCTACACTTCAATAAACATAATGGTTTTTATAAAACGCCAAAGTTACAGCCTTCCTATGGGTAGATCCTCTCCATCTATTTCACTTCAAAACACAATGATTTCTATAAAATATTTATGAATTAAGAACCTACGGGGGACCACGACCTAGACTTACGGCCGCCGGTTATTGAAAGCTCGAATCGGAGGTCAACTCACTCGCCATTTCAGCTTTTACATCGTATTAGATAGTGATAGCAAGTGACTTGACATGCGATTAGTTTTGATCGGGCTTTCAGAAACCGGCCGTTAGTATACTCGTATACCTACATAATACATAAAGGGTATAGATTTGAATACAATTCGTTCACAGCTTTTGGGATATAAATAAATAAATAATTATTGTGCGAGACAGTGCTGTGTGGACATTCCACACAGCACTATCTCGCCCCAAACTAAGCCAAAGCTTGTGATATGGGAACCAGATAGCTGATATACTACTTATATACTTTTTTTTGGGTAAATACATACTTATACTAGTAGTTCGCTTCGAACTGAGATCTCGTGATGCGACCCGACGAACGCATCAAAATTTTGAGTAGGTAGTAGTCAGAGGCAAGTCCAAACATTATCTTTGGACTTTTTTCTGACTACCGCCTACTAACTTGGTATGGTTACCAAGTTTCAACTCTATTGGCCTATTTATTGAAGAGTTCCGTTGAACAGACCTTGGCTCCATCATCAGACCTGGTCGTCGTCACCATTTTATGAGAACTGAGCAAGAAAAAAAATTAAGAAAAATCAAAGTAACTGGCCGACCAGTAGAAAAACCTTGATGTCAACGAAACTCTTAGAGATGGGAGCTCTTGGAACGCTGGTTATCTTAATTTAACTTTTTAAATTTTATCTCGAAAACCGAGCGTCCGAAAAAAAAAAAAAAAATTGTTTTGGAATGTCCAAACAAAGCCATGACAAAGCATATGACATGTAACTTGATTTTTTTATGTAACTTTTTTTATTTTTGCCCCCTTAAAAAACCCCATATCTCAAAAACCCTTCATCCGATTTTACTCATATACTTACCAGTAAATTTCTCAAGTACAAGCTATCGATATATCAAATTTCATGCAGATCGGATCAACGGTTCTAAAGTTATCGCCAGACAAACATACATACATACATACATACATACATACATACATACATACATAAAATGCCAAATCGCCCAAGTTAAAACTAAGATCTTTGTTCGCTTCGCTCACTCGATCAAATATTATATAACACCCAGACAGAAAACAAACATCTATATTCATCACACAAATGTTTGCTCTCGGTGGGGATCGAACCCACGGCCTACGGCACAGAAGGCAGAGCTACTACCAACTGAGCTGTGAAGGCTATATTATAAAAATAATCGTAATAATGGATTGCAAATACCAATTATTTCCAAAATCAGTCTTGACTTTGGCTTTGAGTCATCCGCGTTGATGGATGACAACAGCCAGTGTCGACTACATACAACTATGTATACTATGTATACTAGTAGTTCGCCCCGAACTGAGATCTCGTGATGCGACCCGACGAACGCATCAAAACTTTGAGTCGGTAGTAGTCAGAGGCAAGTCCAAACATTATCTTTGGACTTTTTTCTGACTACCGCCTATAACTTGGTATGGTTACCAAGTTTCAACTCTATTGGCCTATTTATTGAAGAGTTCCGTTGAATAGACCTTGGCTCCATCATCAGACCTGGTCGTCGTCACCATTTTATGAGAACTGAGTACCTCCTTAAATTATTTCAAGAAAAAAAAATAAGAAAAATCAAAGGAACTGGCCGACCAGTAGAAAAACCTTGATTTCAAGGAAACTCTTAGAGATGGGAGCTCTTGGATCGCTGGTTATCTTAATTTAACTTTTTAAATTTTATCTCGAAAACTGAGCGTCCCAAAAAAAAAGTAAAAATTGTTTTGGAATGTCCAAACAAAGCCCTTTCATATGACATGTAACTTGATTTTTTTATGTAACTTTTTTTATTTTTGCCCTCTTAAAAATCCCCATATCTCAAAAACCCTTCATCCGATTTTACTCATATACTTACCAGTAAATTTCTCAAGTACAAGCTATCGACATATCAAATTTCATGGAGATCGGATCAACGGTTCTAAAGTTATCGCCAGACAAACATACATACATACATACATACATAAAATGCCAAATCGCCCAAGTTGAAACTAAGATCTTCGTTCGCTTCGCTCACTCGATCAATAAAAGCATAAATTAGGTAAGTGAATCCACTGTGCCTGAATGGAGAAGAATAAATGAATGTGATGATATAAATAAAATAAAATACATTTACTTAAATAAAATTGCTAATATTTTAATATTTAACATTTATGTTTTATTTATGTGTACCTACCTCATTCATTTCACTGTCTATATTATATAAACTACAAGTTACAGACATGTAAAATATAGCTATAATTTGAAAAGAATATGAATTAAAATCTCTACAAAATTATTTTTGATTTGAAGAAAATCACGTTTTTTGTAAATATTGATTTTATTCTGTTTTTTAGTATTTGTTGTTATAGCGGCAACAGAAATACATCATCTGTGAACCTTTTCAACTGTCTAACTATCACGGTTCATGAGATACAGCCTGGCGACAGACAGACAGACAGACGGACAGACAGACAGACGGACAGCGGAGTCTTAGTAATAGGATCCCGTTTTACCCTTTGGGTACGGAACCCTAAAAACGATGGGAACCAAGCCGTTATTGTTTATTCTCCTAGTCTTTGTCACAAGTTTATTATACGTTAAAAAGTGATCCTTGTGATTTTATTGAATTTCTTTTCTATGGCATACTCGGAGTAGCACACAAAAATCGCACTCAGACATAAAATTACGGTTACAATCAGAGTCTCGGTCGACGATAAATTTTATGACTAGAAATTTTTATTCTCATTAAATTAACCAGCGCGTCGATTCAAGTTCGCACGACCCAATGCTCAGAATAAATAACAGTACCCAAGGGGCGTGGTACCAAATTGTATTGCTAGGTACCTACTTAGTCGTGTAAAGGTAGGTCTATGTACGGGCTTGTGTTCTGTGGTGCAGAGCTACACGCGGTGTAAATTTCACCGGCAACCACACTTTCCAACCGAAACACAGCAACGCTGCTTGGCGGCAGAAAAATGTACGGCGGTAGTAGGTACTTCCCCAGACTCGACGGTACTACTCTTAACATAGGAAAAGAAACAAAAATAGGTAAGTACACCAAACAACAATGAAATAAAGTACCTATGCTGGGTACTGCAACAAATTACCTCCAGATCAGCTTTAAGCTTTAGGTACCATACCTACCACCTATGCTCAGCGCTGTTTTTCGGCCGATCGACAAAGAAAGATCAAACCATCGATATCGACAGATACATCAACAAATAGGAAGGTACTTATACGTTCCTATTGAGAGTGACCGATGCAATGCTTTGTTATATTTGGTAGGTGATGGTTACCTAGTTTACCTACCACTTAACATCATATGGGCCATTGCTTGTTCCACCAACAAGTTGTTTAAATAATAATAAAAAATATCTACCATTCAGAGGTCATAGAGCTCGTAATTTCTGTTACATTTACGGACACAAGGCAGTCGGTGAACTTTAGATATAAATTGTTAATTCTCTTACACCCACGCAAAACCTTCATTTTGTTTTGGGCTAAATTGTGCAAAATCCTTAGAAAACTGAGGAAATAGAGTTCTTCCGCATTATAAATTAGCATCGAAAAATTATGATAATGTTATAGGTACACGTCTAACCTAACTGTAGTTACTATACAATACAGGGTGTCTCATTACTAGTATGTTATCTCAAAGGGTACAACAAATGTACAGAGTCGCGGCAGAAACCAATCGGGACCGTGACTCTGTCATAGTGCCGATGCAGAGTCGGACCATTCGTCAGGTGATGAGCGGGTCGACGATGCACTGGCTCTAAGATGAGTGAGGGAACATCGGTGGGTTTGGTATGTTGTATGTGTGACTAATTGATCGAGTGAGCGAAGCGAACGAAGATCTTAGTTTCAACTTGGACGATTTGGCATTTTATGTATGTATGTATGTATGTATGTATGTTTGTCTGGCGATAACTTTAGAACCGTTGATCCGATCTGCATGAAATTTGATATGTCGATAGCTTGTACTTGAGAAATTTACTGGTAAGTATATGAGTAAAATCGGATGAAGGGTTTTTGAGATATTGGGTTTTTTAAGAGGGCAAAAATAAAAAAAGTGACATAAAAAAATCAAGTTACATGTCATATGAAAGGGCTTTGTTTGGACGTTCCAAAACAATTTTTACTTTTTTTTTGGGACACTCGGTTTTTGAGATACAATAAAAAAGTTAAATTAAGATAACCAGCGATCCAAGAGCTCCCATCTCTAAGAGTTTCGTTGGCATTAAGGTTTTTCTACTGGTCAGCCAGTTCCTTTGCTTTTTCTTATTTTTTTTTCTTGAAATAAATTAAGGAGGTACTCAGTTCTCATAAAATGGTGACAACGACCAGGTCTGATGATGGAGCCAAGGTCTGTTCAACGGAACTCTTCAATAAATAGGCCAATAGAGTTGAAAATTGGTTACCACACCAAGTTAGTAGGCGGTAGTTAGAAAAACGTCCAAATGTAATGTTTGGACTTGCCTCTGACTACCTACTACCTACTCAAAGTTTCGGTGCGTTCGTCGGGTCGCATCACAAGATCTCAGTTCGGGGCGAACCACTAGTAATAGAAATGTAATACCTAATTATAGAAATGTGCAGCAAAGTTCTCTCTGATACTGAGCTTTCGACAATAAATAGTAACATGCTTAAAATCTGCTGTTTATTGAACTCTTAGCGTTAACTCAAGGTCAAGGTCGAAGTCGTCTGGGTTCACGACTGTCATCAGTTATAGAGCAAATTTTGCTGCACATTTCTTAAATAAACTAACTAAATAGAGCATTTTGTTGTTATCGGTTTTTTTTATACAACTATCTGATGGAACAAGCAGATGGCCCAATGTTAAGTGGTAACCATCAGCTGTTTTTTTTTCGCGTTCACAGTGTTGGTTCCTTAGAATAGAAAGTTATTCATATTGATGGGTGGGTACTTTAGCCTTCTAAAGCTTTAAGTACAAGTATTGGAACACCTTGTATAACATGCTACTACTATTATGGGACACTCTGCATACTACTTTTGATGATATTTAGCTATTTATAAAAAAAATTGACATTATAATTTCAGTTGCAAATAGGGCTGTGTCATGTTGTGTTAGTTTCATATTGGAGGAAAGTTTATGAGGCATTTCATGAATGAAAAACGTCGAAATTTCAAAAGTCTTAGAACTGAAGTTGTTCGCCATGACCTGTAGAATATGCTTCCGGGGTCTTAAATGTACGCGTTTGACATCTAAGGTTAGATTTAACAGTCTGTTAATCCTTGATTAGTTACTAACAGAGCATGGTGAAATCAGCTCTAAACTAAAGAAGTTCCTCCATACTTATTTATTCTGTGATAATAGTAATCTAAAGGCCGGTTTCTGAAAGCTCAATCAAACGTAATCAGCTGTCAAATCACTCGTAATTTCAGCTTTTACTTCAAATTAGATAGAGATAGCAAGTGACTAGACATCCGATTAGTTTTGATCGAGCTTTCAGAAGCCGGCCGTTAATCGCCATTGTTGAAACAGCCTGAAGACAAAAGCTTATTTTAAATTATCTTACAATTTCTTTATCTACTTAAAAAAATAAAACGTTAAATTACACAGTTAGAGCTCCCGCAGACTACCGACTTTCTATCGGCCGATAGTTTGGACCGGGCTCTTAATCAGTAAGATGTAGATCATCATACAGTAAGTGCGACGATTCACTACCGGCCGCAATATGCACGAGCCCTGGTGATAATGTAGTGGCCCTGCCTTCTGATCCTAAGATCGTGTTTTCAAAACAGATCGTGCATCTAAGAGTTTATCTGTTCAAAAAAATATGTGCACAGTGCCAGTAGGTACTCTCAATCGGTGCAGGAAAACATCGTGAGGAAACCGGCACGTCGTAGAATCTAAAGAGTTCTAAAATATGTTTCAAGTGCTCAAAAGGAGCCTTTTGCACCTCATACTTAAAATCCTTTCACCACACTGTTTCGAAAGAAACTAGTGGCACGAGAAGAAGAAGCCCAACTCTCCCAAACTATCGGCCGATAGAAAGTCTTTAGTCTACGGGGGCTCTTAAACTTGACGGTACTGAACTCTGATCTTTAGAATAAAATACAAAAAAAACAATTAAGATTGATGAAGATAGGTTGTAAGTACATAAAGCTTCGTTTCATTGAAGTTATGATGAGTTCATTGACTGTTAAAAGAAGCCTTCACCTGGCAATACAAAAAACCTGCAATTACTTTTTGCAGAATTTCTGAAGCATTATTTCACTTGATGTATCTCACCTATGCCCTGACTCATTTTTCGTCCGAGTCTCTGTAAGCTTCTTATCTTCTACTAGCGACCCGCCCCGGCTTCGCACGGTTATTGTGGGTTATCCCTAAGAGATTATGCTTGTATTATGCATATAAACCTTCATCTTGAATCACTCTTTTAAAAAAAAACCGCATCAAAATCTGTTGCGTACTTCTAAAGATTTAAGCATAGGGATATAGGGACAGAGAAAGCTACTTATGCCCTGACAAATTTTTCGTCTGTCTCTGTAAGCTTCTTATCTTCTAAATAGCAAATTTAAGAGTAGTAGAGCTTTTTGCAAAGAGCTCATATGGGGAAGTATAACAACCACGCCTATTTCTGCCGCCAAGCAGCGTTGCTGTGTTTCGGTTTGATGGGTGTGGTTACAAATTACAGGCAAGTGAAGTTTAACATTTATATTCCTCAAGTTGATGTACGCAGGGCAGTGCATCTTAGGGCACATTTGTATTGTACGTGACTATGCTTTGTTATCACCATGTCATGGTTACCACTGAACAGCAGGTGGGCATCCAATTGTTCGATCAGCAAGTCGTTTTTTCTTTAATACAACTAGCAGCTGGCCCACCTGATGTTAAGTGGTAACCATCACCTATTAACAAAGCATTACCTTGTAAGTCACACACGATAGGAACGTGCCGTACGATGCACTGCGTCCATCCACACTCTTCAAACCGAAACACAGCAACGCTGCTTGGCGGCAGAAATAGGCGTGGTGGTAGTACTTCTTCGTATAAAAAAAAAGTGAGTGAGCCCGTTAAAATTTTGCTTGCGTGTAACTTCAACTAGACACGAAATGCGATCAACCATTATAGGACTTAGAGACAGGAAATATATAGTCCGATACTGAGTCTTTTTAGCTACTCCAAATGTATCATTGTATTCATTTTTACAACTTCCGTGGGATTTTCGCGAATATATTCGGTAGTGGGGGATGGCCTCGTCTTCGCGACCTATAAAGTCTTCTTGACCCGCAAGTCCGACACAACAATAACCTGAATACAACAACATGGTTTGTTCGAGACTTTTATTTTTTACACTCATTATCGGCTCCGCCCTGTGCCAAGGTGACGAATTACTTTGATACATCATTTTGATCTTTACTACCTGCATCATAAATACTATAATGATAGCTGTTGCTTAATTTTACAGAAACATCTGAAACAGGCACGAGCGTAAGGGAACCCAGACATTTAAAGAAAAAATTGTGCTACAAGCTTGGAATCTGCGGTCACGAAGGCGGCTACCAAGAAGGTCACCAAGGCGGCTATCAAGGTCACCAAGGAGGCTACCAAGGAGTCCCAATAAACATTGCCATCAGTCAGTCCCAGTCCTCATCCAATGGAGCAGACGGTGGCCACGCAAACGGGTATTATCCAAATAATTATCAATACAATGGAGGGTATCCTCACGGTGGGTATAACCAAGGGTACGGGGGTTACCAAAACCACGGGTATGGAGGCCAAGGGTACGGAAACTACCCAAACCACGGAGGATATTATAACCAGGGGTATGGAGGTCACCAGCCCAACAGACCAGGCCACTTCGGCAATGGCCAAGGGTCCTACAACAACCAGTTTAACGGGAACTACTATGGCGGACAGCAGAGCGGAGGTTATGGGTTCCAAAAGCCTTTTGGACAGTTCTCTGACGAATATGGTGGAGACAGTCATGAAGATGATGAAGGATTCGGTTTTGCTCGGTCTTTAGCAGTATCGGGAAGCAAAGCGTAGTAAACAAATTTTAGAGTAGCTTAACATTAATTTGGGCAACAATTTCTTTAGTTGCAGGTTTGTTTGTTTGTTTGTAAATATCCCAAGTTGAATAGAAGACTGTGATGAAACATGTACATGTTAACTATAATATAATTCATAAAGTATATTTTTTTACAACACCTAGGTTTTATTAGAAATACCCTATGCATAGAAATACGCCTCACTAAACTTCAATAATATATATTACCTTGTAAAAGGATCATACAAAATAACGGTAGGAACCAAGCCGTAACATTGTTGCCTGTTCTTCTAGGCTTTGGTCGCGTGGAACTGGCACCTAGAGCCACCTAGCTTTAAGACATTTCAAAGTGATCCTTGTGATTTTATTGAATGAAATGAAATGAAATGAAATGAATTTATGAAAGGCGGCTACCAAGGTCAACAAGGAGGCTACCAAGGAGTCCCAATAAACATTGCCATCAGTCAGTCCCAGTCCTCATCCAATGGAGCAGACGGTGGCCACGCAAACGGGTATTATCCAAATAATTATCAATACAATGGAGGGTATCCTCACGGTGGGTATAACCAAGGGTACGGGGGTTACCAAAACCTTTTGACTTTGACTTTGAAAATTAATTTAAGCAACGGAGAAGAAATAGCTACTAAGTTATTGTCTAGCTATTACAATACATATTTCATCAACTTCTACAACCCTCTAAATATGAAAGTTGATTAAATATTATTGCTCGCCATAAAACAGCAATAGAAAGGTAAATGATCCTACTTAAAATAAAATTGATATATTTAACCAAAATATCGATGACAAATCTTTCATTTCCTGTAGACTATTAGGAATTTTGTATTCATTTACATGTTTAGATGAGGTTCTTGACCTGAGTTTGTATTTTAATAGATGTTTTGACTATAAAGCAATTAGATTAAATTATTTGGTCGTGACTATACTATTATTTGGACTCCCCTATGATCCTGGGTAGTATTGTTGATGGAACAAGCAGTTGGCTCACCTGATGTTAAGTGGTACCCATCAACTATAACAAAGCAATGCCTCGCAAGTCACAAGCGTATGGCGCATTGCCATGCGTTCCTTCCTATACCTAAATGCAAAACTTTTGCATTTATAGGAAGGAACTATGTGGGGAGTCAGAGTAGGTACATTTGACCGACCGATTACTAGATAATGAAAGGACTAAACTTTAACTAGCCTTCCTATCCTAAAGTCATGGGTTCGAAACCGGTCGTGCACTAATGAGTTTTTCTGTTCAAAAATGTATGTGCACAATACCAGTACTCTCAAACGGTGAAGGAAAACATCGTGAGGAAACCGGCATGTAGTGAAACCTAAAAATATGTGTCAAGAGAAGTGTCAAGTAGAAAAAAATATGTGTTCTATAACATGTGTCAAGTGCTCGAAAGGAGCCCCTTGAGGCGCACTTAAAATCCTTTCACCACACGAAAGAAACTAGTGACACGACAAGAGAGACTAGGTTTGCCAAGGGCAACAAGCCTTATACCATTACCATACCATTATATTAGTAATACCTATGATGCTATGAAAGAATGGTAAAGCACACCCAGCCAGAGCTCCGACAACAAGCATGAAGTAGGACTCCGTTGGGAATAAGAATAATAATCAACTACGCAGTCAACGATGCAAAACATTAGTCCTAAGTTTTGATTAAAATAACGGTTGTCTGGAAGAGATCGCTACTTGCGATAAGACCGCCGATTGTAGGACAAACCTAATGTACATTTACGTTTATAACTTTCTCCATTCTGTCCTCAATAAAGTTATTATTATTATTATATTAATCATTTACATCTCTCATGTTCTGTAAGTAGGTTCTTATTACCTCCAAATGGGGCTTGTAGGTGACTAATTAGCGCTCTAGGGTAATAATGTAGCTAGAAAAGCCCTAGGGCGGTAAGTAATTAAAAAAAATACACTTCTTACTTTCAAAAAGTTCGCGTACATCTAACCATCATACTGGCAATAGACATCATGCATTCAGCCCAATAACCAAAGAGGTCGCTTTGCTATTCAGCCTTGTCTTCGTGTGAGTATAATAGTCATCAATTTTAAATATCGAACGGCGAAGCTAAATTTCGATCTTGAAAAAAAAAATTAAAAAGTTATTTGCTACATTCTTTTTAATGAAAAAAGGCGGTAATAGAAAACTTTTACTTTAAATATTGTTTATTCTTGTAATGCCGGTTTTTTTCTACTTACCTCACAATCGAGATGTAAAGCAGAATGGTTAGCTCGGGTGTAAGCACCAATTGCACCCTCGAACTATAGGCGCCCTCGCTGCGCTCGTGCGCCTAAATATCTCGGGCTGCAATTGATGCCTTACAGCCCTTGGCTTCTAATCTACTATTATTGTAAAACTGTGTTATAAATAGATTTTACAGAGGTAATTTTGTTCCAACCTCCTTTCGGACCCCTTTCGGGCATACAATATTACTATACTATCCCTATAGCCATCCTCGACCACCCATGGCAAAAAAATAATTTACCTACAATAGGTAATCTATTAGTCCAAGGAGGTAATTAGGTATCTACATAAAGTACCTAGTAACATTTAAAATGTATTATATACATTATGCGAACTAAAGCATTTATAATAATGAACCTATAATAGTTAGGTAGGCATTTACAATATACTTCAAACTAATAACAGCCCAAAGGTAACTAGGTATTATAGTACTCTTCTAGATTGTAATGAACATTAGTAATAATCCATTTCTTTGGGGTTTTATCGGTTAAGAGTCCGACATAATACCACCGGGATGGGAGAACCCAAAAAAGGTTTAGGCTAGGGCTTGATTTACATAATAAAAATATACCACTTTTTTAATTTTAATTTAGTAAACATAAAAACAGAAGAGACAAAACAATAAGAGAACAATGAAAACGTACCTAAAAGTAAAACTTGTGTCGCAGTTTCCAGGACCCAACCTTCGGCAAAGGCGTTCACAATTTAACTAGGCAAACAAAAAAAAGAACTAAAATTTTACAAAATTTAAATTTCGAAGTGCATGATATTTTGTGTGTTGGTGAGTGTGTAGTGAGTGTGTAGGTGTTCTATGACTGCGTGTGTACCTGGCCAAACTATGTTAATTTATAAAAAAAAACTCTAGCCAGACTCTTTGGTTAACAATAATTTATTAGATACTTAGGTAGATGAAAGCCTTAATTTTTAAGATATACAAGACACCGGTCGTTTCATAGTTTTATAACCATCATCACCAAACAGGTCCTCGATTAGGAGCCTAAACGCTTACTTCATACATAAAGCACTCAAATCGATATGCCAATTAAATTATCTCATCCCACCTCAATACGGACAATTTAGACGACACGGTGTCTATAAAATTTATGGTATCAGGATCAACTATCAAAAACGGTGTACGGTAACGTGTTAGATAAATTTTATTTATGAGTGTCAATGCCTTCGGGTGCTCGGTTCTGACCCAGTGCCTGCTGGTGGGGGGAAAGATGATACTGGTATATAAGCTTAGAGAAATGAATCAACAATATTCATAAACATTGGAGAAAGGCATAAGCATCCTGTGAAGGAGCTAGCTTGAAAAAATGCCAGCTAAGTTGTTAGTACTTGCCGCGGTGATCGCCTCCTGCTGTGCGAAGCCTTTCTACTATTCTGGTGAGTGTGAAGGTCTCAGTCCTATTGTTTACAAAAACAATGAATACGCTCGCAATATCGATATTTTCACGGTCAAGAGGTCACAGTCAAATCTGGAATATACCGTTTTATACATCGTTAAATGTATATACATACTTAAATGGTTATTAAACGACGATTTAGACCTTAGAATAAAAGCCTAAATTGGTTGAACAGTTACATCCTCCCACGCAAGTTGAAAAAAATTGCATATCAATAGCTTGTAGCTATTGTCATAGATTGCCACATACTTTGTTTCTAACAAAATAACTTTTTCAGCTGTTCCCGGACAATTGATGATTTTCCGTACGGGTCGGTCACCCAGCATCGCGTACGGCTTCGGCAGCGGGCTCGCCATCGACGTCGGCGGCATCAAGCACTCCAACAGCATCGGTGCCTCGTTCCAGAGCGGCAACGCGGAGGCCTCCGGCACCGGTACCGCATCTACCGACGGCAACGTTTTCTCTAGCGGAATCGGCAACGCACATGCCATCCCCGACACCTACCGTACCGCTTACCCGGTATATTCCACCCCATACGCGAGTCCTTCCTACCCCTATCCGTACAACCTTGGCTACAACCACTTCGGACCCCCTCAACTTCGCAACAGCTACGGAAACGCGCTCGCTGCCGCTCAGAGTGCTGGACCCTTCAGCACCGCTATTGCGCAGAGTCAGAACGAACCTTACGGATCCGTTGCGTCCGCAGCGAACTTCGGCCCTTTCCAGTCCCGCCATGGCTTCAGAAATGCTGGGTTCGAAGGTGCTTCTGTCGCCTCCGCATTAAGTACTGGCTATGGAGCCACTGCGGCTTCGTTTTCAAACGGTTCTGGAACGGCAACTTCTTTAGCTCAGACCCGTGATGAGCAAGGAGGCTACAACACGGCTGTGTCCAGCTTGGAGAACGGAGTAGGCGTCAGTTCCGCGCAAACCGTGCAGCAGAACGGTGGAGAGGCCCGACACAGTGGAGCAACTGCCATCAATGGCCCCGGCATCCAGGGGTCTCAGTCACATGCTTTTAACACAGGCGCTGGCTCCTACTACTAAATTTTAAGCTAGAATAAATTTACAAAAAAGATATTGAAACGACTGCAAAGCGCTTGTTTCCATATCTTTCTAGAGGTATAACCTCCGCTGACCGAGTGTGATTGTCGTGTGATGTCAATAAAAGACTGCAATTAATTTAACACAGTATTTTAATTTACTTTTATCAACACGAGTTACTTTACTTAATACAGTTTATCAAGTTCAATCTTAATTTATGATCTCTTATTATCAAACTGACTACCCTTAGCTTTCCCGTAGACATGACTGTTATCATTTACAGCTGTCGCCACTTTGACCTCGCCATCGCCAGCAAAGTTAGGATGCTCATAAAGATTTTCGATGTTCCTAAACCAGTTATTCAATTGAAATCCGTCTAGATTAGGCGGTAATAAAAACGGCACAAAAAATGGGTTGAATTGCCTCGACTCTCCGAAATTTCGGCCAGATCCGGCGAAGGAATTCTCAGGAGTGGCGATATTATTATTTTTCACACCAGGCTTACTGTAGCTTTCCACTTCAGGGTAATAGAAGTTTGATCTCAAAAGACTGCTCTCAGGGTTAGCTCGCTGTGATGTGTAGCTGTTCAATAAGTACTTCTCTATCTCAGGGTTGGTTGATGAAATTGCAATTATGGACTCCCCGTTTGGTGTAGATTCTGGAAACAAAAAGATAGTAAGACCCTACTGATAGAAAAGTTAAAGCTGTTACTGTAGTAAAAATTCCTGCAAAAGACTTAACGCAAACTAATGGACGCAAAAAAAATATGTATAAAACAAAACGCTACCTTTTAAAACAACAGGTACCGAAGACACATAATAGAAAGTTAGAACAACAAATGCAACAGATAGCACGCCTGCCATTTTAACTTTTAAAGGAGTAACTCCTGAACTAATAGCTATTGAAATGAAGCCATAATCCTTGACCCGTGGTTTATATACTAGCAATAATCTCCTAAGAGTAAGTGATGAATGTAACCACTAGGAGCAACGGCAGGTCGTTGAACTGTAGATTTATCTGATCAGATCCAAGCCCGACTTGAAAGATTGATAGACTAAATAAATTAAGTGAAGCTATCTACTTAGCTTTAAACTTTTTTTAACGAGGTTGATGGCTTTTTTGTAGTTTGTACCAATAATAAGTTTGGTAGTTTGTGTTTAAATTATAGTTTTTATTGTAAAATAATATGAGGAACAGGGGTGGACTACTTTGGTCCTTGCTTTCTACAAGCAAGGACTAAAGAAGTCCATATTGTTAAAAAAAATATATTTTCAAAAATAAAGGCAGCTAGAAACAAACATTTTGTTGTTTTGAAGTTTTAAGAATGTTAAATTTTAAATTTATTATGCTTTATTTGAGATTCAACGTAATAAGGCATACTTATTTTAAAAACTGTTGCATAAACTAACAACATAACTGACAACTGAGGCTTAAATAGGATAGTTGACTGAAAAAAGGATTATTTTTATGACAACAGATAGTTACATCAAATGCAGTATCTACATGATGTAGAGTAGGTACGTCGGCTTATAACAATTACATTACCACATAGGGCACGTCCACCGAGGACGTGCCCTATGTGGCATTATACGCACTCTGAGAGTCTAATGCGCTTAATTGTAATAGGGATGCCTCAATCTTTTCAAATTGGAACACAGCAAAGCGAACATACTGGTTGGTGGCAGAAATAAGTTCCCCGGAAAAAATATTTTACAATAAGCTCTTTCTGTCTACTAGACTCTACTACTGAAGAAACACCAATAAACCTCCACTTTCCTCTTTTAGGTAGGTATTATTCACTTCGTCTTTTATTTAATGGCTCCCGTCTGTCAACTAGCACATTAAATGGACAAGTCAAGCCAGTAGAGTCATAGCTCAAAATGAGCACACACTCGTTTGATTGAATATATCAATAACAAAAGCTTTTTGGCACACCTCAATCTTATTTAGAGAATATTTAATTTTAGATGAAAAAAATACTAGGTAAGTCTATCGTATGGTACCAAGAAAGTACTTTTTAGACAAAGTAAACACACATATAAAATATTTCTTTTCGAAATTATCAGATATTTAAAAGTGTATGGATTTTTTTATTAATCTATTTGTTTAGGGCACAAATCTACACTAATCTACACTAATCTACACTAATATTATAAAGAGGTAAACTTTGTATTTTTGTATTTTTGTATTTTTGTATGTAACGAATAGGCTCAAAAACTACTGGTCCGATTTCAAAAATTCTTTCACCATTAGAATGCTACATTATCCCTGAGTAACATAGGCTATATTATATTTTCAAAAAAATCAGGGATCCTTACTAAAACTTCAATAATGTAACCCAAGGTGGAAAACAAAAAACCTTACATCGCGTGCGCTGCGAAAACTATTGAAGATAGAACAAAATAATGTACTACGATTTTGTAGAACACGTTATCATCTACAAAAAATGTCGCGACAGCATATGTCTAACTATTATAGTTATGTCACAATAAGTGTTCTTTTATTATAAAAAAATAATTGAAATGCCTCCGCTAGAAAAGGGTCTTTATTTCTACCTTGGTATTAATCCTTATCCAAATAAATCATTTCATAATTAAGACGGTTTCAATACCTATAGATTACTTCTTAAATTTTTCAAATCGGACATTCCATTCAAAAGATATGACGAAATTAAAAATGTTTACGGGTCCACAGTTCACGCGCGGGGTGCGATTTCACTCACTCAAAGAGAAGCGCGTGCAAATGTATGAAATAAGTAGATGCGAGGCTCGAACCCACGGTCTAAGTTTATCCTAAAATGTTCAAAAAATTTATGACCACCCATGCGAAGCTGGGACAGGCCGCTAGTATATTAATAAAATTAGTTAGTAGTAAGTTTAGTCTTGTCTTTAATATCTTTGAGAAGGACTTTTCCTTCTCAAAGATATTATAGACAGATGCACATAACTTTAACACTAGAAATAAAATCAAATTATGTATTCCTAAATTTCGACTAAAAAAGGTAAAGGGCTCGTTTAAGGGGAACGGTATACGCTTCTATAATAAACTTCCTGAAAGTGCCACTATTAGAGGGCTTCCTATTAGAAAATTTAAAGTGAACATTAAGAATAATCTAATAAGGAAAGCTTACTATACTTTAGATAGCTAAATTAATGATAAAAGTGCGTGGCACGATGTCCGGGTCGCTCTACCCATCGGCAGCTAACATGTCTGCAATGTTTTCTCTACTTTGATAGATTGTACTTAAGTATGCATTAGGTATTATTAGTTTGAAGCGTAGCGTGTGCTGTTTTATGAATTTTGTTACCCTTACCTTTTTTGTTATACCTACGCCTCACTAAATTAGATTGGCACCACACTGGAGCTTCCATATTTATAATACATTGAAACAAGGGTCATGCAAAAAAACGGTAGGAACCAAGCCGTAAGTTTGTTGCTTGTTCTTTAAGGCTTTGGTCGCGTGGAACTGGCACCTAGAGTCACCTAGCTTTAAAACCTGATCCTTGTGATTTTAATGAATTAACCTTTTGACTTTGACTTTGAAGTTACACAGTCCAGAAAAAAACATCACATATTCTTTAGAATACTTTTTGTTGGATACCTTTTTTGAATATATTCAAATAGAGAACATACGCATAGGACAACATTGTAATGAGGTAAATTCGAGCTAGAAGTTTCTATAACATGCTGCTCTACTGACTGCCGGTTTTTTTATGACTACTTACTATGCTATTATAGATCAATTTCAGCAATTAAAAATGCAAAATTGAGACTATTTAGATTAGATATCATCAATAAAGGAGTTTTTGCATCATAAATTAAAACAGCATTTAAGGATAGCGAATAGCTGTAAACTGACTTGACAAACGACGAGCTATAAACGAACTCTAGTGTTCTACTTCAAAGATAAAATGAGTAAACTATAGTATAGATAGATTAGTTTCAGTTAGGAGGAGATGCTCTTGCTAATAAAAAGTTTCATGACTGCACTACATCTATTGAATGTTACACGGGTATTTATCGCGTACTTACATTAATTATTTTCCCGACGTTTCGGCTATGTTTCGGCTGTAGATACTCGTACGTAAATAAAATCTATAGCAAATCTATTGTCTCACTAAACTCTATGGCTCCTACAAATACTCGATTCCAATCCCAATCACGATTTGGCTGGAATTTTGACAAAAATCCAATTTATATTTGTTTTTTTTTACAGTTTTGTCGAAATTCGATATCCGATAAATTTGAACGCAAATGTTTCGTTAGTTTTTAAGTAAGCCGTCACCATATTCTACAAAACAAATGACGGCCGAGTTTACTATGGACTGACTCGACTAAAAAGTATTGAATATATTTCACTTGACTTAGAGCTGATTTCACCATGCTCTGTTAGATTAACAAAGGATTAAAGGGCCGTTAAATATGTCAAAATGTACGCGTTTGACATCTAAGGTTAGATTTAACGGCCTGTTAATCCTTGATTAGGAACTAACAGAGCATGGTGAAATCAGCTCTTAGGTGCCATAAACGGAGGATTAGTTTGTTTTGGAAGGCGATGTATGAATGTAGGTAGGTATGATTAATAGCATCCTTGCTTGTCCCTTGTCGGGGCAAGCCAAGTTTTGATTTGAGATGTGTTTTTATGATGTTTTACAATAGGGCAGCCCTTAAAATAAATATTAAATAAAATATTAAAGGCCTTAAAATACATAAATATTTAAAAAAAAGAAGAAGAGATTAGTATTGGAACCGAGTGAGGTAGTAGCCACTTGGTAGCCACTCTAGAAGTCATATTCTTTTTTATTTATTACTCCTGTCAGGTTCTTGCTTCTGTTGCTCAGTAATATTCTTATTTTTAAAATAAATAATCTCTAATACTATAAGAATCAAAGTCCTGACTGACTGACTGACTGACTGACTGACTGACTGACTGACTGACTGACTGACATATAGACAACGCACAGCCTAAACCGCTGGTCCTAGAGACTTGAAATTTGAAGAGTACATAGGTCTTATGGCGTAGAGGTGTACTAAGAAAGGATTTTTGGAAATTTAACCCCTAAGGGTGTAAAAAGGGATGAAAACGTTTGTATGAAAAATTGTATTCCTTGAACCTACAAACTTGAAACTTGGAGTACATATACTTCAAGACAAAAAAATAGGAAATACATTTTTAGTTTTTTAAAACTACCCTTAATAAGTGTGCTAAGGGATGTAAAAGTATGTATGGGAGTTTTTTGACCGCTGGTCCTCGAGACTTGAAATTTGAAGTAAACATAGGTCTTATGGCGTAGAGGTGTACTAAGAAGGAATTTTTGGAAATTCAACCCCTAAGGGTGTAAAAAGGGATGAAAACGTTTGTATGAAAAATTGTATTCCTTGAACATACAAACTTGAAACTTGGAGTACATATACTTCAAGACAAAAAAATAGGAAATACATTTTTAGTTTTTTAAAACTACCCTTGATAAGTGTGCAAAGGGATGTAAAAGTATGTATGGGAGTTTTTTGACCGCTGGTCCTAAAGACTTAAAACTTGAAAAGTACATAGGTCTTAAGGCGTAGAGGTGTACTAAGAAGATATTTTTGGAAATTCAACCCCTAAGGGTGTAAAAAGGGATGAAAACGTTTGTATGAAAAATTGTATTCCTTGAACCTACAAACTTGAAACTTGGAGTACATATACTTCAAGGCAAAAACTAGGAAAGACATTTTTAGTTTTTTAGAACTACCCTTAATAAGTGTGCAAAGGGATGTAAAAGTATGGGAGGTTTTTGACCGCTGGTCCTAGAGACTTGAAATTTGAAGAGTATATAGGTCTTATGGCGTAGAGGTGTATTAAGAAGGGATTTTTGGAAATTCAACCCCTGAGGATGTATAAAGGGTTGAAAACGTTGGTATGAAAAATTGTATTCCTTGAACCTACAAACTTGAAACTTGAAGTAGATGTACTCCAAGACTAAAAAACAGGAAAGGCATTTTTAGTTTTTTTAAACTACCCTTAATAAGTGAGCAAAGGGATGTCAAAGTTTGTATGGGAGTTTTTTAACGCGTGGTGCGATTGATTTAAAACTTGAGGTAAATATACTAAGAAATAAATAATTAAGAATGATGCTTTTAAATTTTGATAATTACCCCTGCAAAGGGTGCAAATGGCTGGTAAAAGTTAGTATGGGAGATTTTTAACGCATAGTGCTATTGATTTCAAACTTGAAGTTAATATACTCCACAATAAATAATTTAAAATCACGTTTTCAATATTTTAAAACCATCCCTGCAAAGGGTGCAAAAGACAAAGTTTCAAGGTTTGTATGGGAGATTTTTAAAGCGTAGTGTAATTAGATTCAAACTAAAAGAAAATATGTTCTGTGGATAAATAACAAAAAGACAGTTTAATTTTCGAAAACAACCCCTAAAACGTTACCTTCCTTCATTGCACTCAAGTAAAAAGGATACAACAAGGCGTCAATGTTTGTAAGGGACATTCTAAAACGGGAATCTTGAGTTGGTACGAAGAGATCTTAGGGTATCTACCGTGCCTGGGGATCAAAGTGGTGAAGCTGTTTCGTTTCGTTTTTTTCTGGGGTAGAAACTAGGAACCAATAAGTACATATTTTCCGTGTATGGTTGTCTTTGTTGTATTTGTCATGTTTGTGCTAAACTTAGTACCTATACCTACCTACCTACCTAATATAGGTAATGTACGCCTATAGGTATCTCATAAACCTGCGTAGGTATCCTACCCTAATAATATACAAATCAATGCGAAAGTTACGATGTTTGGATGTTTGTGGCTCAATCACGGCTCACGACTTCAACGCGTGCGAAGCCGCGGGAAGCCACTAGTTTAAAGAATAAAAAGTCACGTGAAACTGGCACCTATATTCCTAGCTTTAAGACGTTTCAAACTCCGATCAACAATTAATTTTTGATCGAAGGTTTCCAAGTGATAATTTTGATTGAACTAAATAGATTCATTTCGACATTGTTATTAATTTAAATTGGACAAGTAAAATGCAGTCAACCCTTGCTTTAAGACAAGGGCAAGTCATTCAAGCACATCACGTCGGCGGTCATTTCTTTTTAAGAAAATCGTGGCTGTTTGCTTCAATGATCCACTGAAAATGTTCTCTGTCAAATCTAATATCACTATCACTTCGCTTTTATAAATATACTATGTTCAATTATCACACAAATGTTTGCCTTCGGTGGGGATCGAACCCTCAACCTGCAGCGCAGAATCTGGGAGCCTAGTGGTCTCTCAATATTCAGTTTCAGAGAAACATCTTCCCGCGAACATTCAGGTTGTGGAATGGGTTCTTCAAAAGACGCGTTTTGCAATTTAAAAGGGCCGGCAACGCGCTTGTGATCCTCTGGTATTGCAGACGTCCATAGGTTAACGTAAAGGCTTTCCATCAGGCAGGCCGTCTAACTTGTTTCTTTGTTTGTTTCTTTCAAACTTGTCTACTTTGTTTACTAAAGGTACAAGTTACAAAGTAGACAAACAAAAAAGTAATAAAAAAAAGACAGAGCTACTATTTTCGTGAGCTGTGAGGCCTGCCTGTCACATTGTTATGCTCCCACTTTGTACTCAGACCTCCCACCCACAAGAAAGGAAAGGAAGTTTGTTGCCCTGATGAACTCCATAATATATTTTAAGAGCTGATTTCACCATGCTCTGTTAGTTAATAATAAAAACAGGCCGTTAAATCTAACCTTAGATGTCAAACGCGTACATTTTGACATATTTAACGGCCCTTAAGTCCTTTGTTTATCTAACAGAGCATGGTGAAATCAGCTCTAAATTAACAAGTGTTCATGCATACTAAATTTATATGTTTTTAATATACGTACACTATACAATAACAAACATCAATTAATTATCACGAGCATAAACAAAGCGGTGAATCTAGCATCGTTTTGGGCAATAAAAGTACTGTTAGTTCGCGGCCTCTCTGCAAAAACTATACGACAGCGAACAGCCACACTAGCACGACGAGAATTAATCTAAGTTTTAATTTATCGCAACAGTTATTAACTTTTTAATAATAGAGAAATTACTATATGAAAATTGATGTGTCGCCGATCACTATCAATATTTAATTTTATTATGAACGGTTTGAATACCATAAACGAGGCGAGAACTTGTAATCCTACCGTGGATATAAGGTGAGAATTTCGTGTTTGGCTTGCATTTATTTGTGTGCTGTCACAATGGCAAGGCTCCTCAGCGTGGTTGTGGCGTGGTCGGTGGTAGCCACCGCGTTGGCAGGTAACCTGTTTTACATTCTTATAGGAGTGCTCGAATAATAAATTGATCATTAGAGATTTCCGATAGCAAATTTATGTCTACTCTTACTTGATGAAATTAATTTCGATTGCTTCAAATTTACCGTAGATACTTAACAAATCGAGATAACAAGATCAATGACTCAACATTAAATCTAAAGATATTATAAATGAAATTTAAAACTTAACGGGCATGTCGTTGAACCTAAGAAGTTCTAAAACATATTGTGTCAAGTGCTCGAAAGAAGCCTCTTTGAGGCGCACTTAAATTCCTTTCACCACACGGTTTCGAAAGAACTAGTGACACGACAATAAGAAGAATTAATTAAATAAAACCTGCTTTTGATTTCAAACAATTTAATTTCTATTTTCAGAAGATCAAGGCACTCATATAACAAAGACGTTTAAGACGAACAACGGGTTCGGGGTCGCCAGCGTCGCAGGTGTCACATCCAGAAACGGGAGAGTATCATCCATCAGTGGGGTCAACTTCTTCCCCTCAGGGACGAACCCCTTCTACTTCCGGGGCAGGTCTGGAGAGAGGATACCAATACCCGAACCCATATCATTCGAGAAGGAAGAAGATGGGAAGTTCACAGCAGGACAAATAAAATACGGACCTGGATCCGTGTCCGTCACATCAGTGGCAAGATCTGGTTACCCAGACTCTGCCAAATCTGAATCTATTAGTGCTAAGTCGATTCAAAACATGTTCATGCCAAACCAGTTTATGACAAGTCAGCCAAGTTTATTCAAGCCAAGGGATATGATGTATCAGGATCCTTTCTCGGCTTTTAATTCGAGGAGTTTGGACCCCTGGTTCACAAACTCTTTCATGTTCCGACAGCCAAGTTATCAGAACTTCAACTCGATGAGACCAAGCTGGTCTTATTCGAATATCAGCCCCCTTTTTAACTTTTGGAGGAGATAGATTAGTAGAATACCTATTCAGATTATACATTCAGCGATAAAAGTAAATTCCTTAAGAATTTTAATTATTCAATGTCCGTTTTATATCTGGATTTAGCAAAGATGATTTCGGCTTGCAAATAGCCTAAAGACAAATGTTTAAATAAAGTTCAATTTTTTTGGCAAAAATAAGCTTATTTAGGATATATTATATGAGCTATACAAACCAGAAATATTCTATCTACTTTTGTCGCTGATAGACCGACCTTGATATGAAATAATCTTAGAATTGATGCATTTATTAGTGTGTAAGTGATGTGATTGTAATTAGTATGTTATGTAATATAGTACCTTAATAAATTGTTAATTTATTTGATCATGTTTTTTTGTAATTATTAATTCCTCAATCAAGTCCCAGACACTAGGCAGATTTATCAAATTTGTGAATTTCTTTACGAACTATAAATAACTTTACATCTATTTGAAGTTATCTTAATCGAAGCAGAATTTCGTCATGTCAATTTCAATATTTCCATGACAGTATGAGAAGAACAATAATTCTAACTAGCATTCATTTTCTGTCATCTTAGGGATAACATACCTTTTTTTTTCTTGAGTTATTTTGAGTCTGTTTGTAATTTTGGCTAATAATAAACAAGTATCAGTCCTGAATTGTGATCCTATCAGATTCAGATTTTCTTTGCGAGTCCAGTGGTTAAACAATAGCAATCCGGTATCTGGGTTGAGAGTTAGGGGTAGGGGGGTCGCAAGTGGGAATCCATTAGAACTGTCCAAAACGATACCTCGTCTTGTGAGATTTAATTCAAAGATTAGTAGAGATAAGTCTAAATAAAAAAACCTTTTCTGGCACTTCGGCGGCCGCTACCGCGGCACGCTTCGCTCGCCTCGTGCGTAGTTTATATGTTCTAATATAACCTAACATGTTGAATCCGCCCTATTAAGTGTCTTATGTCATCTTGTACTGTAGATCTTACTGTGAAAAAGAAAACAATCTCATAAGAAAAAAATCAAGAAAATTCAATCAAAGTTCCCACCTTCAGTATTTTTGTTTTCAAAGTACGATTTCCCGTTAAGATCATGAAGTAGTGACGTCCTTCATTTCAGGCATTTCTTACATGTTTTTGACAGTTCACCTTGCGACGCGTTTTTGTCGTAATATTTCGAAATGCATCTCCTGGATCAAAAAATAGCTCAAAAAGTTTATGCTGAACCCTAACAAGGCTCCTAAGTGAAAATCATAGTTAAACCCAGATACCAGATTGCTATAGCCAACCCATTCCAGCACCCAAACCAAGACAAATGTTCGCAGATCACTTATAGATATGTCCTGTCGTGAGAATCAAGACAAATTCTGGTTAATATTTGAAGATTTGCCTTAGCTTAAAGCAACTTCAAGGCACATTTACCATACAAGTAAATGTGGAGCATTCGAGAGGATTGCAAACTGTACTACAACATTATGCAACACTCACTTATCCACTAGGACTGATTCTCAAAGCTAACTAGCAGATTATAAGCTAATTGTAAGCTAAAATCACATAACACAGAAATACATACTACCTCTCTTCTGGTATTCGGTGTCTTGAATAGATTCGGGTTATATTTTGTTCCAAAAAACATTCAAAATCCAAAAAAAAAACTGAAAACAAAAGACATGTAAATTAGCTCTTGCCACTGACTGTACCCACCGCGTTAATATTTCGATGTATTCACTCCACGTGATAATTACATTTTTATTTATACACACAACAAAACGAAACTTATCCACAGAAATAACAGAACCACCTCGCCTCGGTTACGTGATTGTTACGCAGTGGGGCAAACACAGTCTGATGCAAACCATACAGTTGACAACTGCCACGATGCGTGCACTGTTTTGTTTCATGCTGGCTGTGAGCGTGGCGGCCATAGTGGCGGCCCCGGCCAGGAACGCTCTGGAAACCGGGACTCGAGGTACGTGCTGTTTGCTTATAATATTCAGCGTCAGATTCGCCGTTTCTGAGTAGTGCTATTCGTCAGATAAAAATGTTTCTGTCTTTGTTTTTGGCGAGGCAAAAGTAGAGACGGAGATATTTATTCCTCGGACATATACCTCTCTAATATGGCAATACATATTTACAGTCAATACAATGGCGTTACTCAGCGATGTTGAAATAAGCGCTTAGATTTTTTACATACTCTAGTGCGTAATGTTTAAACGCAATTATTTAGGTTTTATAGATTCCCCGCGAACCCCATTGCATATTTTTGTCTTTTGTAAAACTATATACTTAACTGTAAATAATGTTGTAGGTATTCGTTTATACTTAGCGTTCTAGTTGTAGCTTACCTAACATCGGTACTTGGAGGTCGAAGGACTTAGCTATAAATAGACTTAAGGGCCTGTCTTGCAGTTTCTGCCTAGCTCTATCAGTCGTATATTTGCGTCATTGTTTTTGATAAGTAGACAAAAATATTTTGCAACTTTTGATGAAAGGAGTTGTTCCTTTTTGGGGCAGGTATATGTTTATAAATGTTAACATAAATATATAATACATATTATTTATGTTATTTATATATGATATATTTATGTTAATAGGGGCAAAATATGGAGTACCTATACCAAAAAATAATAATTATATAAAATTGTAATATGTAGTATGCTGTTTTCTTAACAGTTGAGTTTTTTGAGACGTAAACTCTTGTGGGACTCGATGACAGGTATAATTGACGTTAGACGACTGTGGGTGACTGACACATCTCGTGAGTTCGAGTGAAAGGTGTCAGCAATTAGTGTTCGAGTGAGATGCAATGATTAGCATCGCCATATAAGATTAGTTTAATTATAGGTGCGGGTTATATGAATTTGGGTCTAAGTTAGTACGTACTTACCAATTGTACTTGCATAGGTAGGCAACCTACTTTTCTTAGTCAAAAGATGGTTCACTTAACAAAGTATTGTCTCTCAAGTCACGCACGATAGGAACGTACCCTACGATGCACGGTCCTACGTCCATTAACTTGATTGAGTCATACTGATGTTAAGCTGCATGTGCCTATAATTTTACCGGCAACACCGTTCAAACCGACACACAGCAACGTTGCTTGACGGTAGAAATAGGCACGGTGCTAGTACTTCTCCAGACGAGCTCTACTGCGCTACTTTTTGTGCACGAAACTTTTTTTACGAATCGATCTCTGCTATATTTACAAATTTAGTTTCTTTCTGTAGAAACAAACCACAATCTGCTGTAATACGATATTTGCCAGTCTTAGAACAAAATAACAATGACTCCTTTATTTGCATAATCAATAACACAACCTAGATCTCAAACATTCCAAGATTAAGAATTTTTTTTAAACTTATAATGACTTTTTTTAAAGGATAGTATTACATTCGAAATTTAGTGTCATAAAATATAGATTGTTGGATTGGACTCCTTCAAAAGGATTTATTATTTTGCGTGGGTTTTCAATTTAATTAACTGCTAATACATTAGGTATCGAGACTTTCACCTCCACCTACTCGTACTAAGTTACTTAACAAGTATCGCTTGCCTATTTGCCTATCTCCGCCGCCAAGCAGCGATGTCTGTCCAATGTTTTTAAATAGGAAAAAAATAAACATGGTTTTCTTTTTTTCAGACAACGAAACTCCTTTCGTAGAAGAAGTGGTGGTGGAGACGCAGTTGCAAGTGAGGAGTCCTTCAAACCGTCAAGCAAGAACTAATGCCCGAACCAACCTGCAGGACGGCACCAGGATCGCGGAGACCAAGAACATTTAGGCAGTTCTTCTTAATTTTATATTCTAAAAATGTATATTCTATTCTATTTTATCATTGCATCTCTCTCTTGTCGTGTCACTAGTTTCTTTCGAAACAGTGAGTGAGATGAAAGGATGTTAAGTGCGCCTCAAGAGGCTCCTTTCGAGCACTTGACACATGTTATAGAAGTTTTTAGGTTCTACGACATGCCGGTTTCCTCACGATGTTTTCCTTCACCGTTTGAGAATACTGGCATTGTGCACATAAATTGTTGATCAGAAAAACTCATTGATGCACGACCGGTTTCGAACCAGCGTCCTTTTAATCGAACGGCGGGGCCGCTACCACTGTGCTCTGACGTGATAATATGTAATCAGAGTGCGGATGAGATATTACCTAAAAACAAGCAGTAGCGATAGCAATAACTGAAAAATAAGTGCATGATTGTTGATTAAAAAAATGATTGACAGCAGACCCATGTAGGTACCTGCTAAAACTTATAAAGTAGATTTTCCGAGCTTCATAGCTTTTTGACAGCACTATAGACAGCAATAGCAATAGCGATGAGATTAGTAAAAATCAAGAAGCAAGTTATCAACAAGCATAACATCAATTTACTGCTTGTTTTTTGGTAGTAGCTCTGCGGGCGACCGTTATGTAAAATAATTAATAAAATTATCATGTTAGCGGGGTCAAGCATAATTAAAATGTTGTCATAACAAGATAAATCAAAGATTGTTAAATCTTTTAAACTTATACCAACCAAATAACTATTGTAACTTTATACTTCCATAATTATAATTTTTGAATTCAACAATAATAAAAATATATAAATAAACTTATTTCCTACATCGTAATAACTACAAAGCTTCTTACAAAAGACATCAACGCGCTTCAATAAAAATACATTTTCTATCTGAGATAATATAAAAGGTAGTAAGTAACTTATTTATTTTTGATCGAGTGAGCGAAGCGAACGAAGATTCTAGTTTCAACTTGGGCGATTTGGCATTTTATGTATGTATATATGTATGTATGTATGTATGTATGTATGTATGTATGTTTGTCTGGCCATAACTTTCGAACCGTTGATCCGATCTGCATGAAATTTGATAAGACGACAGCTTGTACTTGAGAAATTTACTGGTAAGTATATGAGTAAAATCGGATGAAGAGTTTTTAAGATATAGGGTTTTTTAAGGGGGCTAAAATAAAAAAAGTGATTTAAAAAAATCAAGTTACATGTCATACGAAAGGGCTTTGTTTGGACATTCCAAAACAATTTTTACTTTTTTTCTGGGACGCTCGGTTTTTGAGATACAACAAAAAAGTTAAATTAAGATAACCAGCGACCCAAGAGCTCCCATCTCTAAGAGTTTCGTTGGCATCAAGGTTTTTCTACTGGTCGGCCAGTTACTTTGCTTTTTCTTATTTTTTTTTCTTGAAATAAATTAAGGAGGTACTCAGTTCTCATAAAATGGTGACAACGACCAGGTCTGATGATGGAGCCAAGGTCTGTTCAACGGAACTCTTCAATAAATAGGCCAATAGAGTTGAAACTTGGTTACCGTACCAAGTTAGTAGGCGGTAGTCAGAGGCAAGTCCAAACATAATGTTTGGACTTGCCTTTCAATATCACCTACTCAAAGTTTTGGTGCGTTCGTCGGGTCGCATCACGAGATCTCAGTTCGGGGCGAACTACTAGTTATTTTATTTTTAACTAAAAGTCTCAGGTAGGTAGGTAGGTACTACTACTAGTATTCTCTTATCTGTGTTACTACTGTAATAGGTAATACACGATAGACATTTCCTCGGATCATCATCAGGCGGAGGCACGTCCACAAATTACATGTTCATGCATGCCTACAACTTCTGTAGGTAGTTGCTAACCCACTAGTAATAAAATATTGACAAGTTTCCTTACGTTGTTTTTCTTCATCGTTTGAGAGTATTGCACACATAAAGGCCAAAGGGAGACAATTTCAGCAAATTATATATAGTTAAAGTCCTAGCTGGGTCCACGTTTGTATAATTTCGGTGTATCGTATCTCCGTTGCGTGGCCTCGGCGCGTATCATGATCACTAGTATGGACGCAAGATGATACCCGTTAATGATACATGCCGTATCTGATACGGCCCAATCCACACTAACCGTGTATCTTGATACCTACCTCGTATCCGATACGCGTATCACGATCGGAGGTATGGACGTATTTTGATACTGTATCGCGATACGATACGTGATACACTGCGAACCATCTCTGTGTCAGTTTTTCCGCGATAATCAAAGGGGATACACGTCGTATCGAACAAGTTTGAACGTGAATGCATTTGATACGCGATCATTTCCTGTGTTCCACCTGCCATTTCGTGATTTGAGTAAACATTGAAGATGAGCTGGGATAACGAAAGTGTTATAAATCTAATCGACGCCTATAAAAGAAAAGAAGTGTTATGGGATCCCAAGCACAATAATTACTTCAACAAACTGTTGAAGAAAGATGTTTGGGACGAACTGGAGGAAGAGTTACAACGTCCTTTGGAACAAATTAAAAAGAAGATGGATTACTTGCTGGCGGCCCTTCGGCGAGAAAAACTAAAAATGACTAAATCAAAAACTTCAGGTCAAGGTTAGTATTATATTCTGAATTTTATAGGTACATTTTTATCATGCTTACATGTATTTTAATAACTAACTACACAGTTACTTACTAAAAAAATTACTTATGAGAAGGTAACGTTTGTAACTATTTATTTAAGTGTGGTTTTATTTTATTACTTATAGGTTCTGATGACGTGTACCGATCATCCTGGTTTGCCTACCCACATATGCTGTTTCTTCTCGACAGAAACAAGCCACGAGACAGACTTAATACCGTAAGTAGAAGTTTAACTTATTACGTTTGTAAATTAATGAACCGGATTAATAGAATAAGCATTCAAAGCAATTTCCCATAATAATTTATAATAATTGCAGGAAGATTTAACTGAGGACGATGCAAAAGAACAAGTACTCGACAATAGGTCTGAAGGATCAGCGGAAAAAGGAATCGCGAACCAAGCACATGTGAACGAGGTACCTGAGACTCCAGAGAGTCAACTACATGAGAGCCAAGTGATTATGACGCAAGAGTCCAGGAACCCAGCATCAGCAGCGAAAAAATTCAAGCATCCTGTACCAATAAAAAAGGCAACAAAAAGTGCGACGCAAAATGACCCAATCCTAAGTGAAGCATTGGAATTGCCAGCCCTTGCCAGCACTGCTTCATCTCCAGCTGTTGCACCTGACCGTTATCAAATTTACGCAAATTATTTAGCATCCAAATTTCGTTCCTACACAGCCACTACTTTCATGGCTGTTGAACACCAGATAAACAACATATTGTATTCTGCTGATAAAGGACATTTTGACTGGGAAAGAGGTTATCAAACTGACTCCAACTCCAGCCTAGCATCGACACCGGCTAAGTTTGAAAATTAGCAACATTCTGATGATTTCAGTGACCATAAAAGATTTGAATAATCTGTAATTTTCTGTTACTTTAATAATAAAATATGCCTTACCTTTATTTGTTGTTTTAATACATTGAGAATAGCTTCACAGGTCTCTGGTACTACTAGACATTTTGCTTGCTTCGATACTCTGAAAATATATTGCAAACTTTTGAACGAACCCCCACTTACGAGGAATCTTAGAATCTAAGTCTTTCTTTCACTAAAATCGCCTTTCTAAAGTTGGTATCAGTTTTTTGAATCATTGGGCCGATCATGTTTATTAAATGCTCAAAGTCAATAGGCGACATGCCAGTGAAGTTTTTGTATTTTCCACTCGTATGCTGAAATTCTAAATCTCGCATCAATGGTATTCCGCCATGTTTGTTTCGGTTTCTAAACACTTCAAGTTCCCACCAGCGCCGTCTACGTCTGGATTTTACTTTTCTTGAAATTCTATTAATGACAAGAGGCGCAAGTCACCGGTAACTCTGAGCAGTTGCATACGATAACTTGTCTGAACCGTTTGGGAACGAAGCCATGACCGAACCGTATGAGAGTAGAAGGTGCATTGAAAGAAACGCGTATCAGGAAAAGATAGGAGGATCGGAAGAAAAATGAAGCATCCATATTTGTAAAGATAAAGCCATACATAAAGACATGATACAGCATTTGATAAGTATGGACGCGTTTTTTACCAAATACGCCTTATTAATACGACATGGACAAAATGAGCGTCCATATTTATGATACAAATACTCGATACGATACGACTGATCGGGATACGTCAAGATGCTACAAATGTGGACCCAGCTGAACCTCCCACTAGACTAGACCATACAAAACAAAACGAAAAAAAAATTGATAGTTCAATTTGAGCCAGTTTATCCAGTTTTAAGAGTAGTAGAGCTCTTTGTGAAGGGCTCGTCCGGAGAAGTACTACCACTACGCCTTTTTCTGCCGCCAAGCAGCAACGCTGTGTATCGGTTTGAAGAGTGTGGTTGCCGGTGTAATTACAGGCACATGAGGCTTAACATCTGTATGCTTGTTCATAGACCCAGGGCAGTGCATCGTAGGGCACGTTTCAATCGTGCGTGAATAAGGTACGAGGCAATGCTTTGTTATAGGTGATAGTTACCACTTAACATCGGATGGGCCACATCAACTTGTTCCATCAGCTAGTTGTATATAAAAAAAAGAGACAGACATTACATCTTAGTTGGTCTAGCTCTGACTTTTGCGCTGTAGGCCGTGGGTTCGATCCTCACTGAGAACAAACATTTATTTACTGATTATTAGTGTTTATCATCCATCTGGGTGCTATAAATTATATTATAAGTATTTATTAATAAAAACTAAACGTAATTAGTAAACTAAGCATAATGAATCTAATTCGTTTGGGACTAGACAGTGTTGTGTGGTATGTCCAACAATATTTTATTTTATCCTAATAGAATCATAACATTAGCATCAATACAACTCGTGCTCCTCGCTTTTGAAAGGCGCTCGCGATTTTTTTTTTTTTTTTTTATACCACTTGCTGATGGAACAAGCAGATGGCCCACGTGATGTTAAGCGGCAACCATTACCTATAACAAAGCATTGCCTCGTAAGTCACGCACGATAGGAACGCGCCCTACGATACACCGCCCTGCGTCCATCAACCCGAGGCACACAGATGTTAAGCCTCATGTGCCTGTAATTACACCGGCAACCACACTCTTCAAACCGAAACACAGCGTTGCTGCTTGGCGGCAGAAAAAGGCGTGGTGCTAGTACTTCCCCGGACGAGCCCTTCACAAAGAGCTCTACTACTTTTAAAATTTTATTTAAATGGCCTTACGTCTGAAACCGTTCCACAAAATGTCATGGGGAGATGACGTCACAACCGACCGAGACGAGATGTTATTTTTCATGCGTGCGGTTTCTGAAAGCTCGATCAAAACTTGTATATCAAGTCACTCGCCATTTCAGCTATTACATCGAATTAGATAGAGATAGCAAGTGACTTGACATCCGATTAGTTTTGATCGGGCTTTCAGAAACCGGCTGTTAATATGTTAAACTGTACAGGGTGAAACGACACAATATTCTTGCACAAAAGGTCGTACCTGTCGCTCTCGTAAGGCCTTACGAGTCATGAACGTAAGTGCCTTGCCCTTAGACGCTGTTTCAATCATCTTTTATAGATATTATAGGCCTAACAGGGTGAAAAGATCGAACAATATAATACAAACAAAAATGCTGAAATATACTTCAAAAATACAACTATTTTTCCAAAAAAAAAACTGACTTCATTTATACACTGAAAAACATAATACAAATCTTATGCTGAAAGAACCTACAAACCTTATCGTAATTTTTTTATTATATTTTTAGTATTAATAGATTTTTTTTAAATGTCCATAAGAAATTTGAATTAAATTTATAGATATGGAACGGCCTCTAAAGAAAAACCTACCAAACAAAAAAAAACATTAAAATCAATTTTAATTGGCGGATCGCTTAGCAAACTTAAAGCGGTAAAATATTGCTCACATCTAGCCTGAGGCAGTTTCTCTGAGTGCGTGTGAGTTTGGTTGGATATATTTGCCAGACAAAATATAGGACTGTCTCATAAAATCGTTGTCTTTACAAATCGAATGCCTATGCTAAGCAAAGTATGGTAAAATTATTCAAACAAATAAATTTATTTCGTAGATTAGTGTCGCGGATGGCGCCTGCGCCTATACGAGTAGGTCGATACACACATTAAGGGCCCCTCCATGAATCTAACCGTGTCGAGTTTAGGTATAGACGTGAACGCGACGCGCTGCGCTGCGTGTATACAGGCTAGTGAAGTACAATCGAATTTGATCGTTTGACGCTTCGATTGATTTATAGCCTATCTCCACATGATAATGTCTTATGGGTACCTAATTTGTTGTACGATTTTGGAAAGTTCCTAAACCTTCCTAAATGTCATATACAAGGTGTTCCATAAGTTGTGTATATAAACTTCAGGGGGCTAAAGTACCCATCAATATGAACAACTTTTTCTAAGGAACCAACACTGTGAACGCGAAAAAAAAAACAGCTGTTTCATACAAAAGTTCAATACCTACCAGGCTAAAATGTATGAAACAGCTGTTTTTTTTTCGCGTTCACAGTGTTGGTTCCTTAGAAAAAGTTGTTCATATTGATGGGTACTTTAGCCCCCTGAAGTTTATATACACAACTTATGGAACACCTTGTATATATTTTTTACAATACTTTACTGTAACTACTCAATGTAAGAGTGTTGCGTTTAATTTTATTGCTGTGTTTCGATTTGAAGAGTGTGATTGTCGGTGAAATTACCGCCACATGAGGCTTAACATATGTATGTCTCGTAGGGCACGTTCCTATCGTGTCTGACTTACGAGGCAATGCTTTGTTATAGGGGATGGTTACCACTTAACATCAGGTGGGCCATAAATAGCATTTTTTATTATCAATAACAGACTAGACCCGCCAACACTCACAAGGACCGTAACACGCAAAAAAAAACACTTCCTACCAAATCCGTAAAAAATAATCAAATCAATTTTAATTTATTTAAAAAAATTGAAATCAACAACATACCCAATGTCACGTCAGTCAGTGATGTACCAAAAGCTTAATCCAAAGTAATGTTATTCATAGACGCCTGCGCCCGCGCGCATAGCGATGAGCTGCGCACGCGCTACGAATAATGTTTTACGTGCGTAGAGAGACGCAGAATGTACATAATTTGGTAAGTTTGAAGTTACAGGCAATGTGGAGTCATTATTGTAAGCGCTACTAGTTTTTTCTTTGGTTATAAAAAACTATAGCCCCACACTATAGTTTTTTTTATCAAAGAAAAACAAATAGAAAGACAATAAGCAAATTATTTTTCAATTATTATTGCACGCGTTGGTTGATTAGCTTTGGTAACTGCTTTCCATCAGGCGGGCGAGTTAAATAAATAAATAGTAATAATTTGTTAAATAAAAAAAAATTAAACGAAGTCATTTTTTCTTTTATTAATTGTTGGACCTTCCACACAGCACTAATTAGCCCCAAACTAAGCGAATCTTGTAATATGGGAACCAGATAGCTAATATAATACTTATATAATTTATTTTTGTAAATACATACCTAATTATAATATACAATAACACCCAGACAGAGAATGTTTCAAACATCAATCAATGTTTATCACTCTAATGTTTTTTTCTGTGTGGGGATCGAACCCACGGCCTACAGCGTAGACGTTAGAGCTACTACCAAATGAGATGTGAAGGCTGTCTTTTTTAAATTAAATACCTTTATTACGTAACACGGGTGCTCTCAACTCAGTATGGGTGTGGAAGGTAGGTACAGTCACAGATAAGAGAATACTAGGTACAGTACAGTCGCCTACACTTCGCAACTCTGAAATGCTTCTGTTTTTACATCTGGTATCAGCCTGGTATTTTTTTTTTATACAACTAGCTGTTGGAACAAGCAGATGCAGATATCTACCGAGAACAAATTTTGTAATAAACGTTCGTTCACGTTTTTTCTTTGTCTGGGTGTTAAAATAACGATACCTAAGCAGGTATCGTTATTTAGATGTCCCTATTTAGGTGAGCCATCTGCTTGTTCCGTCAGCAAGTTGTACCTATTAAATAAAAAGGTACCTATATATTTACATTTACAAAAAAACAATAAGTCAATCAGCTATCTGGTTCCCACAGTACAAGCTCTGATTATAAAGTTCGGGCCTAGATAAGCTGTGTGGAATGTCGACATAATTATTTTTTTATAAAGTCTAACCATTTTACTACAGGCGACTGTACACTACATTAACAACTTCTTAGAAATATCTCGGACCATTTCGATGCGATAACTTCGCCCATGATTTGTGGCAATTCTTTTATTGCGGCGCCATGCCATCGGCGAAAGGCGGATCTGTTGGTGACATCAGTTGAACTCCAAAGAGGACAATGAGATAACGGTGTGTCTAATCAAAAACTAGAAAAGCTTACCTAGATTTGTATTTTTTGGAATGTTTCCGTTAGGCAGGTATCTTCGACCACCCACTCAATGGAAAGAAAACAACAGCTTGAGGACTTTGATCCCTAGGTATCCATTTTACCAACACAAGTTCCTTTGAAGATGTCTAAGGGTTAGTCAGTACACGACTAAATATATTTGGACGTGTGTACTTATATACTTGTTGGCACATACCCACATTTTACAGTAGGTACCTAGTAAGTTCCAAACATGACAGGTTGCAAGCACATCACCACAGGTAGAATACCAAAAATGTTTTCTTTCACCGTTTGAGAGTACTGGCATTGCGCGCATACATTTTTCGTAGAGGAAAACCCATTGATGCACGACCGGGTTCGAATCGACGACATCAGAAGATGGGGTCACTCCCACTAACACCGATGCTCTTTATGGACAATTTGATAATCTCGGGATGTCGATGTATAGAAAGGGCTGTAACTTTTTGGAAATGTAGGGTCTAAACTGATGATGAGGTCTAATTGAGATATCAAAACAAAAAGTTCTTTATTCAGTAGAATTACAAGGATCAGTTATAATAGAAAATATTAAAATTGATGCATTGAATGAAAATGAATTGAATTGCAACGTGGGTTACAGAAATGAAAATATTGTGTTGGATTGTATGGGGTCAGCCATTATCAACTTTACAGCATGATAAATGTAGTTATAAAAATAAATAATTTACTTATTCACCAGATTACAAAGATCTAACTAAGGCCTGATTTCACCATACTCTGTTAGATAAACAAAGGATTAAAGGGCCGTTAAATATGTCAAAGTGTACGCGTTTGACATCTAAGGTTAGATTAAACGGCCTGTTAATCCTTGATTAGTAACTAACAGAGCATGGTGAAATCAGCTCTAAGTAAGACTATCACTATTTTACTATAGGCAGTTTTGTATGGAACTGTCCTTATTATTTTAAAATTAGCACTAAACCTACATAAGTGAAATCAAATGCACTAGCAAGACAAAAAATCTACTCATCGATAGTCGACGAATAAAATCACACAAAAATAGATTAGACTCTGTCTAACAAACGCACATAAGTTTTATTATTCCTCGAATAAGGTTACTGTAAAAAAATGTTGAAATATTCATTATTACACGTAGGTACATGTATTGTTTGAGACAATTTATGAGCTAGATAAAACAAAGAACGCAACTAGGGATTTATTAAGCATCACAGCTGGGGGATTAATTTTATAGTTAAAAAACGATAAAAACGGATGCAGTGTGCATGTTGATTAGATTTTGTGATAAATTAAAAGATGACACACTTTTAGCCTTGGTTTCCTACCAAATAAAGGGATGACCAAAATCATAATCAAAATCAAAATGGTCTTCAGTACAATCATGAGGTTCATTTGGAAAAGTCTTATAAACTAAGGGAATCTTCCGCCAGTTCCTCGCGATCTAAGTCTAGAAGGAAATTAGAGGAAATTGTTGCTATTATACCCTGTGCAAGGATACTTGTGCCCTAAGTGATACTTACTGTCCCTGATCATGTTAGGGGAAACAAACAGATACACCTAGTGCCATTTTGAGATGGCAAAAAAAATAAATACTTAAACTAAAACATGTGTTGTGTAAGCTATAAATGTAGGGTAGGGTATTGAGTACCTACTAGGAATTCAAAAAAAATAGCTGACGATGTTTAAATTCCATGGTTTAGCAGTCATAACAAAAATAATGGAAGTGTAATGAACGTAAAACCTATTTCTGCCGTCAAGCAGCATTGATGTTTCGGTTTGGGGTTCGGTGTGGCTGCCGGTGAAATAACAGGCACATGAGGCTTATCAACTGTATGCCTCAAGTTGATGGACACAGGGTAGTGCTTCGTAGGGTACGTTCCTCTCGTGCGTGACTTGCAAGGCAATGCTATGTTATAGGAGATTATTACTGAAAATCAGTTTTTTATTCTCGTGTCACTTCACTTCACTTCTTTCGAGTTAGTGTGGTGAAAAGATTTCTAAGCGCGCCTCCTTTTGAGCACTTAACACAAGTTTTTAGAACTTTTTAGGTACAGATGGGCTATATGCTTGTTCCACCACCAAATGATGGAACAAAAAATGTCTTGTAACTTTTTTGGAAATAAATATTATTATTATTATTATTATTATTATTATGGTTATTTTTTTCTCAAAATATAAATATTTTGGTAATAATGAAGCTCACGGGCCTAAGCCAATATTATTATTAAGTCTATAAAAAAACCGGCCAATTCGAGTCAGACTCACGCACGAAGGGTTCCGTACCATTATCTATAAAAAAAGCAAAAAAATCACGTTTGTTGTGTGGGAGCCCCCTTAAATATTAATTTTATTCTGTTTTTTGATATTTGCTGTTATAGTGGCAACAGAAATACATCATCTGTAAAAATTTCAACTGTCTAACTATCACGGTTCATGAGATACAGCCTGGTGTCAGACGGACAGCGGAGTCTCAGTAATATGGTCCCGCTTTGAGTACGGAACCCTAAAAACCATCAATGATGACTAAACCATCGATGATATTTATCGAGTGTAGACACAATGTCGATCACAATAGTGTTTACGTCAGTGGCCGAAACCGCTCCCAAATCGGGCTGTCTGGGATTCTGCCGTCATTTGGGCTTCGGGGTTTTTTTGATTTATTTATCTTTGTAAACAATCAAGCCTAGATAATCACTTACGCTGATGTTTTCTTTTTTTCTTTGGAAAACATGTAGGTATATAAGTAGGTATTTAGAGATATTTATGTGCAACATTTCAGGCAAGCCATTTTCAAATATTGTTTTTGTAGACTGGACATCGCATTTAGGTATTTTTTCAATTGTTTATATGGATTCTCAGAATGTTGAATATGTTCGCTTACCGCGTCTCCATACATAACTCGAGCTCGAAATACAAAAAAACAAAAAATCTAATCAAAACTCGGACTGGAGGTACAGTTTTCTTCATAAATGCAGCCATGCCAATAGTGGCTTTGAACGCAACAAATTTAACATTAGCGCGGGGTAGAACTAGGCCCGACACGCTATAAATAATTGATTTCTATAAACACGAGGATAAAAATACTTTATTCAGCGCAAGCATTGAACCACATCAATAAATCAAAATCGATTGTGAACTCACGTACGCTAGTTCTCATGCTAATGCCTAGATCGGGACAAAGAGCAGGAAAATATCCTGTACCTTAAGTCTGAGTTTCGTTTCTCGTTTTTCGTAACGTTAGGCGTTTTTTTGTATGGAGACTTGTGGGTTCTTAGCACGACCAATAGAGGTGCTTATCGAATTTCCATACAAAAAAGCCTACCGTTACGAAAAACGAAAAATTAAACACAGACTGATGTGCATAAGAGCTTTTGACGTCAAGACACGCATGATATGAATTCAATGGCTCTGCCGATGCCAGTTTCTGATTTGAACAGGGTAATGACGTTTCAAATAAATTAATTTACGATCTACATACAGGTAGGTATATAAGAATTTTGGTGGTGACGCTTTTGATTTGAACAATAGCTTTTGTAACATAAGCTTTGAATATACAAATGAGCATAAGGGAGTAGAAAATCATAACATGAAATGCCAGATTATCATATAAATACATAAAATCACGCCTATTTCCCATAGGGATAGGCAGAGACCACGGATTTCCACAAGATTATTTATTTCAGTTATTACATAGTTTTGGTATAAGAGATCTGAGACCTCTACCGTGCCTGGGGGTCAAAGTAGTGTAACAGTTTCAGTTTCAGTTTATTACACAGTATTGCAGTTGGCGTTGGCGCTGCTCGATACGCTACGTTAACACAAAAATCTAAAGAAAATAACTACTTATACCTTTTTTACCAACAATTTTTTTTGCAATTTTCACTTTTTTTTATACAACTAGCTGGTGGAACAAGCAGATGGCCCACCAAGGACGCAGAGCAGTGCATCGTAGGGTACGTTCTTATCGTGCGTGACTTACGAGGCAATGCTTTTTTATAGGTGATGGTTACCAGGGGCCATAAGCGTGTTCCATCAATTGTTGTACATTATAAAAAAAAAACAATAGTAACTTAAACAGTTTTCTTTTAAATCTGTGTCTGTATCTTTGTAAATCTTTCCAATTCAGCTTACTAAACCACTATGGATACTCTTCCGCTTACATACCTATTGGCAGTTAAAAATAATCTTGTTATCTGAACCGATAGACTATCTCTAGCGAATCACGCACACATTTACCAGCTACTGGTTTCGTGTATCTACTCGCTAAATTCGCGAATGCAAATAGCGACCGTGACCAGAATCCGCACATTATGTACATGATGGATCGTAGATCGTATGAGATATATTTTTAGCAGGTAGGTAGATGAAAGGATTACCGACTATATTCGTAAATCCTTCTTCGGTGATTATGTGAATATAACAAATCTTATTAGTAATACAAGTAGATCTGAGAAGATGTCCACCGTGGCTGGTGATAATGGATTGTTGTGTGGCAGTTTTTTTGACTAAATTAGGTGAATCTTGTGTTACCATTCCGCTGCAAACTGAATTTCTTAAAATTATTTTCATTAGTCATAATGTTTTTTTCACAATAAAAACGATTTCAAATAGATACACTTGAAAAACATAAAACAAAACTACTTGCTAAAGGGAACCACAATCAAAAACGTCATCTGTGTTATATCTTTTGTTTTTGATGATTTTTTCAAAAAGTGCTAAATCAATTTTGATAATTTATAGTAAAGGACTACCCCTAGAGTTACCAAACAAAATAAGAATCATTAAAATCTGTTTATACTTGGCGAAGTAGGTACCTAATCGTTAAAAAACATACTGTCGAATTGAGAACCTCCTCTTTTTTTGAAGTTGGTTAAAATTGCACTTCATTGCGCACCGTAATGTCAGGTCTCAGTCGCACTTTTAACTGCAATTGAATGCAAAACAATAATTTGCATTGAAACTAAAGGCATGAAGGTGCCCGTGAGATCGCTATTATAATTCGTCAAAGTGATTTATAGAGCTCTGCTTCAGATAACAATGAAGTCACCAGGCCAGACCGAAGTCTGTTATCCATGACACCACAAGTATTACTTTGATGCGTCTTCTTAGGTGAATATAGGTACCAGTTCCACGTAAACACCCTCGAAAGAAGAGAATAAATTATGGCTTGTTTCCTACTGTTTTTGTATGATTCTTTGACAAAATAATATAATTATGCTCGCTGGATAAGAGCATATTATTATTGTGAGCATCTTTGTGTGGTGCTATTTCACTAAGTCAGCAAAACAGTAATATGAAACGGCAGCATACCCTAACGGCCGGTTTCTGAAAGCCCGATCAAAACTAATCGGATGTCAAGTCACTTGCTATCTCTATCTAATTCGATGTAAATAGCTGAGTGGCGAGTGACTTGACATCCGATTAGTTTTGATCGAGCTTTCAGAAACCGGCCGTAAGTCTAATTAAGCTGTACTGTACACTGTACATAATATTATGGCTACACTATAGGAAAGTTAAGGCAATAAAGTTCTCTGATTTTTTAATTTTATCTAATTTAACCTTAAAAATCCGAGATTTATTGAAACTAGATTTGAGGATATTACTTCTTCCAAGAAGGTGAAGTAATTACGCATGAGCATTTAAATAAACTTAAAAGATGACATATCACTTTTATACAAACAAAGGTTGCTTAACGTACGAGCATTTGTTATGGACAAGTGCCCACAAAATAATATTTATACATTTGCTAATTAGCTAGTTTTTATTTTATAAATAAAAATCTGTTCTGAATAAAATAACCTGTACAAATGTTTTGAAGGTCCTTGACCCTGTCTCTTTAGCAGGTATATCAGGCGTAGGATCTGCAAGTAGCGTATCGCATCGACACACTGATCGCGCAAGGAATATCGCCTGTTTTCACAGAACACTTGAAACGCAAATTTTGGGGCACATCGGGTTGCATAAACCTTGTAAGAAATAAAAACAAACATATGAAGTTGCTGGTGACTGGTTTGATGGCTGTTCGATTTCCGCTGATTTTGTTCCGAATCCAGAATTGTCTAACCCTACAACGTAATGTATTTTAATGTAACCGAACTAATAAACCTCCACAATTCATGAATGTCAAAACGATTAGCAGTTTTTTCATAAAAATCCCATTATCCTTGATAACGCCGGTCAACTGGTTAACAGATGTTGAATCACTGCGCACGCTGCTCATACTAATGATGACACGCGGTTTCCGCATCAATTCACACTCATACATCTTCGTTTATGGACAGTTTCAAAATCTAAAACTTAAACATGACGTGTTTATCATCATCATCAGCTCGAAGTCCATATCAACGTCATATTGAACATAGGGGTCCTCAACTATCCGTAAGTATAAGTAGTAAGTATGGATGGATGGATGTTTGTTACTCTTTCACGTAAAAACTACTGAATGGATTTTAATGAAACTTTACAATAATATAGCTTATACATCAAAATAACACATAGGCTACAATTTATAAAGATGTTGTGTGAATTGTCCAAAATATGACGGAAGTCGGTGGATGATGAAGGTCTATGAAGGGCTAGATGTGATGATTCCTGCACTGCCGTCCTGCAGCACCCCCTGCTTACCATAATGCACAATACTGCTTACCACAACCCAGCCAGCACAATTCCTTAAAGAAGCGGAGAAGGACTTTGGATTGATGGCATCCCCGATGTTGATTTGGATCTCTGCATCCAAATCAACATCGGCCAAGCAAGAGCAAGAGCAAGACCCAATCAGCTCCTGCGGCCCCGTTTTATACCTAGCTTCGTTTGTTGCAGAGCAATGTTATTTAGTTTAGTTATAAGTTGACATTCAAACACGATTGTGAAAAAATTGTTTGTGAATAAATACATTGAAATTGAAATTGAAATTGAAATGCACTAATTACATGCTTCAAAATTAAAAAAAGTAACAGATTCAAAATTATTTATTTCAAAAATAGGCCATACATACATTTACAATTAATTACAGGAAATTCAGTTTCCTTTTCCGTAGTATTCATGCACCTTTTGTTCAGAAGCTTTTTTTACAGACCGCAGTGACATTGTAAGCTTGAATGGTTGGTTTATTGAGACAATAAGTACCGTTTAGCCAGGTAACCGTGGGCGCAGATGGTATCAGCACAGATGCGCCGACAGCCGATCATATCGCAAGCCATCAGGACTCCAATCACGTGCGTGATACTAAACGCACGATTCATGCGAAACGTGTGCATTATTTGGTAGATAAGAGATTAACTTAACTGTGATATTGGTTCTATGCTTTGAATGGACTTAGCCATTTTTTATTATTTACCAACCCTGCAACCCACGGCTTCGCTTGCGTCTTAGATGAATTCTTCTTTTTGTCTAGTTCTTTCTAAAAAGTGTACTGAAAATATTTTAGGCGCACCTTAGGCACTAATATTGTTTGTTCATGTCTTCTACCCCAGTTGTCGGTAATTTTTCTTGATAAAAAGTAACCTACTATGCTAATCCAGGTTTAGGGTAAGTTTTATGACGATCGGTTCAGTGTTTAGGGCGTGATTGGGCCACAAACATTCAAACATCGTAACCTTCACATTTATATATTAATCTCTCTCAGCTCAATCATCCTAGGGCTCAGGGAAAAGACCTTCTTTCCCTTCAAGATAAGTGCGTTTATCTTTAAGATTTTTTAGATCTAAAGTATTTTCACAATAGTCACTGAAACGAATAGTTATAATAATTCCGTCACGGTTTCTAATTTTTTTTTATGTGTACCTCGGTACCCTTTTTAAAAGCATTTCAATAATGCTTCGAAGCTCGCGCATACTTAGATTTAAATATTTTTTTAGCTATACTTCCTTAGTTAAATCGTTTCTCTATACCGAAGTTTGCAAAATTATGCATTTTTCAGTTTATTGCAAGATGTGAGTATTTGCAAAAAGTAATATTTGGAAAAACCTCTGACTACCCGTAGACATCTCATCAAATCCTCAAAGAATCTTGAGTTGGTACTAAGAGATCCGAAGGGATATATATCGTACCTGGGAATCAATGTCGTGAAGCTTTTTCTGCTTACTTATATCTCATATATAATTTTTCATCGTCATATTTTGACAAACTTCTGACCACCCGTAGACATCCTCAAACAATTTTATGGCATATCAACCGTACCATTTACTTATAATTTTTTCATCTGTTCTATGTTCACTAGATAGTTTGAATTGAAGTGTCTCCACTCGACACCTGCAAGCCACAACTATCCGGGACTCCGTTCCACGAACCAGTTAACCATCTGCAGACTGAGTTATAAATCGTCATGAATGAACGACTGGTGACTGCTTGTCATGCCACGTAGCCACGAAGGGCTTGCGGCCTGCATAATGCCACACACAGATTCTCTTATTTATAGCACTTTGTGTTCAAAATTCACACGATTATACGATAGCTCTATTTAAATATACAACCATTGTGAAGACCAACTGATAGTATAAGGAAAACTATTGGCTATCGGTTGAGAATGGAAGAAAAATTGATTAAAAAAATGTTGTTGTTGAGCAATCAAAAAATACTTAGGCAAGTCTAATTTTGGATTACAATTATTACAAAACGAACTTTTCACTAGGCATTCAATCAATTGGGATTAGAGAATGCGATCCCGGTATACCGGGATCCCGAAATACCAGGATTACCGAAATACCAGCATACATTTTACGGGACTAATCTCGGTCGAAAATTATGCGGGATTCCGCTGGACTGGCGTGATACACAGAAGCGTGGATCAAACGTGTTAATCTGCGCGCGGCAGCGGCGCGTAGTTAATTTGATACTTGTGATATTATATTATATATATAATATTATTTAAAATGTAACAACAAAATTGTTTAATTTGGTTTAAAATTAAAACCATGACAACGAGGTCTATTAAGTCTTTATTACAATTGATTTGAGAGGTTAAAATCCAACCTGCGGGATTCCGAAAATACCTGGATCCAGCGGGACTAAGATGGTTTAGTCCTGCAAATACCTGGACCTAAATTATCTTGCGGGATTGCATAAACATTATAAAGAGTACCAAAGTGCGTTAATTATCATCCACAAATTTAGGAAATAAGTCACTACTTTCAAGTCAACAAAACAAAAAAGTTCAACGGCTCACCTACGATCGCTACGTGTTGAGCATTCAGCAGATCTTCAGGATCCCGTAACGGTTGGCTGCTGCCGATCGAATGGTGTAAACGAAGGCCGCTATGCAAACTCCGGGCCTGTAGACCCGTGACTCGTGAGCTGCATTACAATGAGTCCAGCCAGACTGGACTATAAAACGCGATACCACCGGTCATTCCACATAAACTTACCAGCAGTAACCCACACCACACCCCTCTAAGTAGTCCCGGTCTCCAGACAATCCTAAAAGTTTTCGAAATGAAGTACGTGCATTCTCTCGTGCTGCTGAGCTGTGCCCTGTGGGAGGCGACTGGATATCCCTACGCTTACTATCCTAGTTACGGAAATATGGATACTTGTAAGTAGTTTTGTAAACTGCGGTCTAAAACTTAGATTACACGGCCTATTCGATAAAACAAGCTTATGCTTTCTCCATTGCAGATTTATTTCTTAAAGATTTTAATTTCAAACTTAATGCAAACTTGAGAAAAAAATTAAACTCAGTAAGCTGACCCCAAACTGGCGATGCCCATCTATTTAACATTTTTTTTCCACAGTGTCCTATGGCTCTAATGACAAATCCCGTGGAGGAATGGTGATGAGCCGCTATTATAACCCTTACTACAACCCTCGTACCGCCAGCGGGGGTATGGCTGCCTTCATGTACAGACCTGAAGAACAGGCCGCGATCCCCCAATCCGGGCAGTACTACTACCCCGATCGCCGGCGTCAAACCACCATCGACACATACGTACCACCCCAGCAGAATGAAGTCATCCCCCAACAGAACGTGGGCCTCCCTCCGCAACAGAACGAATACTACCCCCAACAACCGGAAATAAATCCTCTCAGTCCTACCGAAGCCACTGAAATCGCTGACCCGACAGAGAAAACTGAAGTTTTCAGCACTACTCTGAAAACGGCAGTTCCTGAGCTGTCTGAGACGGAACCTGAAGTAGAGGAGGTCGAAGAGCCAGCACCGAAGCCCAAGAAGGCGGTGTCTAGGAAGAAGCAGGTTAAAAGACCAGTAGTCGATGAAGAAGACGATGATGATGATAGATATGCTCCCAAGATCCCCCCTAGTGCCTTCTTCCCGATGTTCTTCTACGGCGGAAAGTCCTCCGGTGGCCCCGGAGGCCCCACGGCCATCGCTAACGCCTACAGCACCGGTCGCGGCGGGGTCGCCACCAGCCATGCCACGGCGTACGGCCCGCCCAGGCAAGAGCAGGAAAGATATAGAAGCCATTAAACTAAGGTTTGCGTATTGAAAATTACTCATAGCATCTCTTAGCTTTCTATCAAACTTTTGTTATAAAAATGTTTATGCCATCTAGCGGTGATTCCTTACACGCAATAGTACTTTACTTCTCGAAGATGTAGGATCTCTATGTGTACGTAGATAATGTTACCACGTCTCGCGTTTAGTCATGAGATGGCGTTGTTACAAATAAATCGTTAGCCTCAAACAGGTTTTTTTTTTGTATGAATGTTCGACTCACAATACATCAACAACCTTGAACCCAAAGATTATGTAATAATATGTTACAGTAAGATATTACCCATACAAATAACAAAGTAATAGGTACTAGTTTTTGTGATCTCACTACATATCCTAACAGGTTGTAGAGATGACTTTTTTCGTAGCTGGTTTTGAAAGATAATATATAATAGATGCAAATATTTATATATCACTTGTTATGTAATGAAACATGCAGATAGCCCACCAAGTGATAACCGTCATCATTGACAGGTTGCAAGCCCATCGCCGCTGCTAACTAACTGTGTAACTTTTTTAAGTCGGTTATGTGCTATAAAATGAAATATACCTCTAACATACCTCTACTACCTCCCTCAGACATCCTCAAACAACCTTAACTTGGTATTTGGTTTCTAGAAATTTGAGGTGATATACCGTGTCTGGGATCAAAGTCGTGAAGGAAACGGCTTCACGACTTTGATCACAGGCAATTCTTTCTGTTTTAAGACAGAAATGATTGCACCACAATATTATGCTAAAATATGCTCGTACTTTTAAATAGCGACTAACATAACTAAGCAGATACCTACTGACTATTAATAATCACTACTGACTGTGAGTGTAATTATTACTGACGATGCGACGTGAGCCCCTGAGTTGTCTATGACTGTGCCAAATAATAATTTATTTGATGAGCTTATAAAATACACTCCATCATATATCTGGTTCTCATAGTTTTATACCTCTATATACTTCTTACTGATGGAACAAGCAGATGGTCTACCTGATAAGTGGTAACCATACAACAAAGCGTTGCCTCGCCACACACGATATGAACATAAGAACTATGCACGCACGATGTTAAGCCTCTACCTCTTGTGTCTAGTTTCACCGGCAAACACACCCTTCAAACCGAAATACTTGGCGCGAAATAGGCATTAGAACAAGGATCTAGGACACGCTGGGAATAAATAGATGCAAATAAATACGTGGATTACATAGACATGGATAATTCATTTCTTCGCCACAAGAACACATAGCACTCTAACCAGTAGTTAATATTTAAAAATATACTAAAAACATTAATACGAATTATACTGTCTGCGTCGTATTCCGCAATAATATCTATGTTTAATGGCCAGCACGTGACAGCAGGCTTTTTTTTAAGGAATATGCGCACAAGATAATACAATTTTATAACAACATAAACATTACACACCAGAAAGGTTAAATGAATCATCGGCTGAGCAAAAACCTAATTCTTGTGCACACAACTACTTATAATTAAGTTATATTATTTGAAAAACTTCCAGCATGATCTTAGTTAATGGACAAAAAATCTTTACTAGGTATTTACGTACTTCGTAAGTAATTATAATTGACTAAGGGCTACTGGCAGGTAATGGGTACAAAGTCCAGCCTAATTCATTAATTACACATTAACATAAAACTAATAAGTAGAACTACTAGCTACACTAACGGCCGGTTTCTGAAAGCTCGATTAAAAATAATCGGATGTCAAGTCACACGCCATTTGAGCTATTACATCGAATTAGATAGAGATAGCAAGTGATTTGACAGGCGATTAGTTTTGATCGGGCTTTCGGAAACCGGCCGTTAGGGTTTCATCACCTTACAGCATATAATGTACAAAATTTCTAACAACGACAGAGAAAAGACTGTTTCCAACCATGCGAAAGGATATAAAAGGCGATGCGAATTGATGCGAAAGGACGCGGAAGAACGCGAAAGATTGTGAAAAATACATAACCGCAAGTGAAACCGCGGGGCGCAGCTAGTTAAAATATAATTATGAATTGATGATTGCATTGCATTCTACAATGTAGGGTTTTATTCTTCACATTCAATGTACATACTAGTACAGGCAGATAAATCAATATTACAAAGATTATTGAGAATCAAACATATTTTTTTATTTCTCAGAAACTAATCGTATACTAATATTATGTTTGAATCACCAACTCTGAGAATTAGGTACACCCGCCATATTGACAGTCAATACGGCGAGCAACTTTTATATTACTTTATATAACTTTTATTTTGAAGAAGAAGGAGGTACGAGATAAAAAAAAAGTTTTCGTTTTAAATGTTGGTATTTTTTTTATACCAATCGTGTCTCGATTCACTCTGGGACTCCCGCCTTTCTGACTCTTACAGGATTGGTCTTCACCATCGTATACATATAACCCCTAGGCCGTACGTATTCTCTTATCTGTGGCCGTACTCACTTCGGAAACCTTCCCAACGCTACAGAATTAAAAAATAGTACACTTACCTCCTTTTCATGGTGCGACACACTCTTAATCAAATTTTATTTATTTAAGTACCAAAAAGACCATGGAAACCTTGTGAAAAAATCTGCCGGCTGCGTGCCAATTACGGCAAAAAATAATCTATGACAGACGGACAGACGAAGGTTAACGTAATAATCAGCATAATTATAGACTGCTGATTAGTGGAAAAAATAATTAGGAACTAATTGGCCGGGGGTTATCTTTTATGGCCTACTGCACAAACAGATAGAGATACATTATCGGAAGACCCAGTTCACCAAGAGGCTTGCGAAGTTGTAATCTCTCGTAAGTTAATGCCTGTTTTCTAGGCTTATTAGACATGGAACAGGCACCTAAATTATCTAGCTTTATGACGTTTCAAAGTAATCCATGTGATTCAATGGAATAAATACCATTTGACTTTGATTTTGAAAATATTACCCAATTTTACTGCTTTCCGATGGTTTAACCTTATCCCGTACCCGTACGCTTATTTGAATAATTAGGAAATATAATATTTAAAAAAAATGTCCCTCTTACTAAGCCATAACAGCCTTTTGGATATTTCCTCCAAGGCTAATCACAATGAATTTTTATAATTTGTGGCGTAAACGTATCCTTGCAATATTCAACCTTATTCTGTTGTAGTTAGGGATACAATACGTTTACGCGACTACCGTCAAATTCGTTCGTGATTAAGGCCCAGTTTCACCATGCTCTGTAGTTACTAATCAAGGATTAACAGGCCGTTAAATCTAACCTTAGATGTCAAACGCGTACATTTTGACATATTTAACGGCCCTTTAATCCTTTGTTAATCTAACAGAGCATGGTGAAACCGGCCCTAAGCCTCAGTTGGTCGATCCCCACCGAGAACAAACATTTGTGTGATGAACATTTGTGTCTGGGTGTTATGTGATATTAAAAGTATGTATTTACAAAAAAGTGATCGTGCTGTGTGGAATGGCCACCAATATTTGTTCATTATTATTATTTAACGGATAATCCAAATAGCTAGAATAGGCAAAAAACATCCAATGACCGCAAATTCAAAGATCTGTCGATTAAAGCGCAAGCGATCGTAATCGGTTAATTGGAGGAGCACCCGGATGCGGTCGTTCGAAGCCATGTTGTGCATTATGCTGCAGGATAGTCGTCAAAGGACGGCGGATTGTTCATTGACCAATAACAAAACAAAATGGCGAAGATTAAAAATTAATAAAAATATATCGGACGGTTGTATTGGAACCAAAACGGTCCGTTCGAATGTCAAAACCGTTTGAAAATTACTCTGCTTGTAGGAAAATACTTTTCGATTAATTAAAAAAAAATGGTAAACCAAATAATAATATAATAATAAGAAAATATATCTACGACACTTCGTAACCTATGGGTTTGGACACGAAAGAAAAAAGTCAAAGTTTTACATAAAATAGTACAACTTAGTACCTAATAGTAGTATTATTCAGTTACTTTTATTTGTTATCAGCTAAGTGGCTCATACCCTAAGATCTGTTATCAAAAGTGCAAAAAACATCTAAATTAAATTAAAACAACAACAACAACATTTTATGTTTTATTTATGTTTAATTTAGTAAAATTAAATATAGTTTAATTACTATATTTAATTTTACTATGTTTAATTTTGATAAACTTATGTTTATGGGCCTCATTTGTTAGCCCGGACATAAAACTTGATACAGCGTGTTCAAAATGCCTGCGCTAGATTTTGTTTTGTTATTCCGCCTAGATTCCACATTACTCCATTCCTTGACATGCACAACAGTCTCGAAATGAAAATAAGGCGCAAGCTCCATCTGGCTTGTCTCCTCTTTGGAGTCATCAACTTTGGGACGCCTAAGTATCTGTATGATAAATTGAGCTGGATGAGTAGTGAACGTAGCTGTGCTAGAAATGCTGGAATAATATACCCCCACCAATGCGAAATATCAAGTTAGCCAATAGTTTAGTTCGTAAAAATAAGCTTATTTTTTTTCTTATAGAAGCACAAATACGGCATGGAAACATTAACGTTGATGTTTCTCTTATCTAAGCACTTTTCTATTTTATTTTCTCTTCTATGTTTCTAACCCAACTTCTAATGCAAAATTCCTATTTATTAATGAACCTAACCTATGCGCTATTATTGTTTATTCTATTTTCTTAAATTATCTAGATACCTCTGTTTAGTATAACTAATTTATAAACGTGTTGTTGTTGTATTTCGGTCACTGCTTAACTACCTTTTCCCTCCTTGGTTTCAACTGAAAATCAGCGAGAAACACACCCAACATTTATGCTGAGCTGAAAACCTTTTTAGTATAGGTACCTATTACTGTTGTCCCTTGAGCCGCTCAAAATTTGATCCTTAATGTTGCCTACCCTTTTAACTTTTTTCAAGCTTGTGATAATGTACTATGCTAAATAAACATTGATTCTATTCTATTCTAAGTCACATCCGTGTAATGACATTTGTCTATTACCTATTAGCATGCAATGGGATTTAATTGTTACCGTGTTATCGCCCGCGGAGAATCTGAGGGCTTATTACGAGTTTAGTGCCGATCGTCGATCGTTACGATACACCGAATTTTCTATGAAAAAAAAACAGGTTCTCAAAGAATACGCTAGATGCCGTTGATTTATTTTCATAGAAAATTCGGTGTATCGTAACGATCGACGATCGGCACTAAACTCGTAATAAGCCCTCTGTTTTCTCATGAGGTAATCAGTATCTGCTTTCGAAGAAACAGCAGCCGTCATACCAAAGAAATGACGCAGTCATAATACTTTTTTTGTTGTAGGTTATTAGGTACAGTTCATACCAAAAAAATCCAAAGAAAAATGACGCTTAAGAACATAAAAGCTGGTAGTTTAAAGCATAATATCGTATTCGTGTGTACCTTAACACGAAAAAGAAGTACAATTTACGCTCACCGCTTTATTACGGCCACTGCAACTACCATCAGCACGTCGTTTTTCAACTTATTTACATAAATAGTAGTAGAGATAGTAATCCTTGCCTATTGTAACTGGTTCCAGCTATATTGTAGCGCAAAATGGTAGCTTTAAGACTCTGTGATTCAATTGCGTAAGATACCTTTTCACTTTGACTTTGAAAACTAAAACTAGGGCACCAACTAGTAATAAATAAGGTTGTTAAACTTATTAGTCGCGGGCACAAGCACGTGACTTCGTCTGCGCAGGATTAGTATTTCGAGTAGCTTATATTAGGGTGGCGTAGTACATATGTGTAACTCTAGCGGTTTTGGCAGCGCACGCCAGAATAGCTCGCAGATGGTAGATTTTTTCCTACTTACTTGTCACTTATCGCCATATTTTGGACAATTCACACAATATCTTTATACAAGCTATATTATTGTAAAGTTTCATTAAAATCCATTCAGTGGTTTTTACGTGAAAGAGTAACAAACATCCATCCATCAATGCATTTATTTGTAGTAGGATAACCATAGTTTCGATCAATGATGATTATCAGTGATGCATTTGTCTATAAAAATAGTATAAATTCATAGTTTGACTGCAGCATAATCGTGACAATTGTGACGACAAGAACAGCATAAACGTAAACAAGTGCACAAAATAAATGAAACTAATAAAAACAGTGACACCTGATTTATTAATATCGCTTGATGGATAATGATCGGTCTTTATCATAGCTTCGATGATATGTTCCGTTTATGTGATACCAAGTAATCTATGTGCACTGTCGAACCTTAATTTTCATTTATTTTACTAGGTTTCGGTAATTCGGTTGGATAATTGTTTTTTTTTCATAACTATGTAGATTTATTTTTTTTCTTTAAAATGAGACTACTGTACATAAAATACATTGTCTACTTAATAAAAAACAAATAAAAAACCTATAGAGGTTTTTATCAAAAAAAAAAACAAAAACCCGTGTTTTTTATATTGCCAATTTTTTTTCGTATTTTTATCTATAATTTTTTGGCTAATTTCCCCACATTTTGTTTGATCAAGGTTCGACAATTGTTTAAAGGGGTACTTCATTCACTTCCATCACCAAATATCCGAAACTAAAAAGCCTAGAGATCTGAAATTTGGCAGAGGAACTTTTTGTAGGGGTAAAAGCTCACTAAGAAACTATTTTTTGAAAATTTGCGTCTCGAGTTTGAAAAGAGGTACATTTGTATGTAAAAACTTGACATGAATTTCTTTCTTTATTCTTAATTTCTTTCCATATTTTAAAATTGCTTAGTTATTTCAATTTGCTCAGTTGCAAATGCAATATAATAATATATGTTACAGGGTCTTAAGGATTTCAGGCACAATGCGATTGCTGCTGAAAAAGAAAAGTCCTTTTGTTCTCCTCTTCTTCTCCGTTTGTATCTATATTTAATTTCATGGCGCTACTATTTTGTCGAGGTCTGTTTCAGACAACATCCTGGTTTTATTGTTGTTAAGCATGCTAGTTTCCATAGGTCGTCAACAGGATGAGAATCTAACCTTAAGTACGGGAGATACCATAAGTCATACCTCTCCAGACACTATGTTTTATGCTCATGTTTATTTTCACCTTTACAAATTTTTCGCACGATCTGTCACATTCAGATTTATTGTATTTGAATGTCGAGCACTCAATCTGGGAACTGAGCTGTTTGGGTGGGTTTCCCAGAATCGTTGTTCGTTTTTAAAACTACAGTGATCATCCATTGTCTGAACTAAGCATATCATGATTATCTTTCAATTCGGCATCGGCACTTCGGACTAATCAGCGCGATCAACAAAAACCTCACGATTTTCTTGTGGGAAATACATCTGCGTGAATATTAGCCGCATAAAAAGTAATTATTGTTTCTCAGTAGCTACGTAGGTAAGTCTTACTTTATGCTCGCATAAACTTCGTTATAATACAACTGGTTTATAATAAAGATATAAAAGGATGTTAAATGTTGGTTAGACGTCAGTTAATTGTGTTGTCAGACATGGGTCAGACGACGCGAGCTTGCGCTGTGCTCTTCCTCGCTGTAGGCTTGGGACATGCGTCAGGTAGGTGGAACGTCGCTTATAAAGTATTGGACTAACGTCATCGCCGTGGCGTGTTTATTGCAATAATTGCAACAAAAAAGACAGAAAGCTTAACTTATCTAACTCTTTAGTAAAATAAACTATTTGACCTGAACCAATAGTGCACTAGAGTAGGCACTGTACCTAAGTACCTACTTGAACTTCAAATTTATTTTATTTTCAGTAAGAATACGGCGAGGCTACGGGCCTAGCGAAGGCGCCGGCGGCGGATACGGCGGCGGATATGGCGGTGGCTACGGCGGAGGATTCGGAGGTGGGGGCGGGGGCGGGGGCGGAGGTGGAGGCGGGGGTGGATTCGGAGGAAGTTTCGGAGGCGGCAGCGGTGGATTTGGACTCGACGGCATTCACAAGGGCTTCACTGACATTATCGGAAAAGTGTCGCAAGGCTTCGGCGGATTAGCGCGAGGCTCTATCGGTGCTGGGGGAGGCGGAGGAGACCACAAGTCTATCAGCTCACAATCCGCTGACGGAAAATCTGGAGGATTCGCGTTCACCGGCTCACTCGGCGGCGGGAAGGGAGGCTACGGCGGCGGCGGCGGGTACAGCGGCGGTGGTAACGGCGGAGGAAACGGTTTTGGAGGTGGATCTGGTGTAGGATACGGAGGTGGAAGCGGCCAAGGAGGCAGCGGTGGCGGTGTGTCTGGCGGTGGCACTGGAGGCGGCCTCGGTAATGGCAACGGTGGCGGCTACGGAGGCGGCGCTGGCATCGGCGGCGGTAAAAACTACGGAGGAAGTGGTGGCATACAATCCGGCAGTGGTGGTCTCGGCAGTGGTTACGGTGGTGGTGCTGGCGGAGATGCCGGACATGGAAATGGATTAGGCGGAGGCGGTGGCTCTGGGAATATTGGCACTGGAGGCGGTGGATTCGGTGGGTCTGGAGGCCACGGAGGCGGCGGTGATAGTGGTGGAGGCTACGGCGGTGGACTGGGCGGTGGTGCCGGCGGCGGTGGTGGACAGGCGGGACATGGAAGCTCAGGAAGCAGCTTAGGCGGCAACGGTGGTTTGGGAGGCGGATACAGTGGAGGACTAGGCGGTGGATTCGGCGGGTCTGGAGGCCACGGAGGCGGCGGTGGAAGTGGTGGAGGCTACGGCGGTGGACTGGGCGGTGGTGCCGGTGGCGGTGGTGGACCGGCGGGACATGGAGGCTCAGGAAGCAGTTTAGGCGGCAACGGTGGTTTGGGAGGTGGATACAGTGGAGGACTAGGCGGTGGATTCGGTGGAGGCCTAGGCGGAGGCTCTGGCGGTGGTCTTGGAGGAGCTGGCGGTCACCATGGCAGTTCAGGAGCAGGAGGCCACGGATCCAGCGGTGGGCTCAGTGGTAGCTTTGGATTCGGTGGATTGAGCGGGCAGGGTAGCTTAGGTGGAGGAGGAGGAGGAGGCCTAGGCGGAGGTGGCGGAGGAGGCGGTGGATACGGCGGGGGGCTAGGAGGGGGTGCAGAGGGAGGCAACGGTGGGAGCGGAGCTCACGGCAATGGAGGCAATGGAGGCTCAGGCGGTGGTTATGGCGGAGGTCTAGGCGGTTCTGACAGCCATGGTGGCAACGGCTCCAATGGAGGAGGCAGCGGCTGTAACTCAGGCTGCGGTGGAGGCAGCAATGGTGGCAGCAGTGGGTACAGCCATTCCAGTTCGTCAGCATCAGCATCAGCAAGTGCCAAAGCTTCCGCCAGTGTGAGCAGCTACGGATAAACTCTTTTAACACAGTTAGTACCTTGTCAAACTTTAATGCGAGATTATTTATAGCCTTACGCAGTTACAAGGACATTAATAATTGACGATTTGTGATACTTTTCCCGATTCTAGACTAAATATTCTAGACAATAGATTCTAGACTTGCGGACTTTGGAATGTGATACTCTTTAATTATGGCCATGCTATACTTGTTATAATATGTTAGTATAGAATTATGGTTTTTATAGTCATTAAATTAATTTATGTTAAATGCTCATCGTTGTTTTTATACCATCCTTCAATTTAAATGTCTGATGATTGCTAACTTACGTTATCTTTGACCTGCGCTTGAGCACATAAAAAAAATCTAGTTGATTTTAATAAGAGAACACCGTAATTGTATGCTGTAGGTATATCTATAGTAAGGTTACTACCTGAGTATAGGATAGAAAATTATAATTTCAACCAACATAAAATGAAAATCGAAAAAGAGACATCGAGGTACCTAAACCTATATAGATATATACCTAGTCAAGACAATATCTACAGTTGGGTTGTCAATAAATTAAAATAATCGGCCAAGTGCGAGTCGGACTCGCGGACTAAGGGTTTCGTACCACTAACTATAAAAACGAGAAAATAAACATGTTTGTTGTATGGGAGCCCCCTTAAATATTTATTTTATTCTGTTATTTAGTATTTGTTGTTATAGCGGCAACAGAAATACATCATCTGTGGTAATTGCAACTGTCTAACCATCAGGACGGACAGTGGAATCTTAGTAATAGGGTCCCGTTTTACCCTTTGGGTACGGAACCCTAAAAAATAAGTAAGTCATCTTTCTTTCTTTTCTAAAAAAGACAGAATCTCTAACACGGCCATCATTTCCGTGCAATCTTGCCAGTGTCAGTAAAGACAGTCAACCAAGTAAAGGGCTGTTTAAAGTAAAATAGTGGTTCACCCCGAACTGAGATCTCGTGATGCGATCCGAATGCTCCGAAATGTAAGAAGATGGTAGCCAGAGGCAACTTCAAACATTACATTTGGACTTGCTTCTGACTTGCATACTAACTTGGTATGGTAACCAAGTTTCAACTCTATTGGCCTGTTTATTGAAGTGTTCTGTTGAACAGACTTGGCCCCATCATCAGACCAGGTCGCTGTCACCATTTATTGAGCACTGGTAGTCTAGTGGTAGCGGCCCCGCCTTCCGATCCTCAGGTCGTGGGTTCGAAACCGATCGTGCACCAATGAGTTTTTCTGTTCAAAAATGTATGTGCACTGCACAATGGCAGTACTCTCAAACGGTGAAGGAAAACATCGTGAGGTAACCGGCATGTAATAGAACCTAAAAATTTCTACAACATGTGTATAGTGCTCGAAAGGAGCCTCTTGAGGCGCACTAAAAATCCTTTCACCACACTGTTTCGAAAGAAACGAGTGACACGACAAGAGAAGAGACCATTTTATGGGAACTAAGTACCTTTTTAATTTATAACAAAAAATATATATAAGAAAAAGCAAAGGAACTTGGCGACCAGTAACGAAACTATGATTTCAACGAAGGGGCCCCTATCTCTTAGAGATGGGGGCTTCTTAATTGGGTTGTTGGTTATGTAAATTTTATTAAAGCTATATTACCTACAGTCAAAGATAACAATAAACTAAGTCCCACTTCTTCTAATCTAATACAAATCAAAGTCTTAACTGAAAGTGCGACTACGCGTGAGGTAGGGAAGGTAGGTAGTAACGCACAGCCTTATAATCTAAGCGTAGAGACTTACGAAGGTTTGCTTTCTCATAATGTGTAGGCGATACTGGCTCTAAAATGTACGTTTATTTAAAACTACATGCCCTGTAGGTATCTTCTTCACTATGCTAGTAGGTTCATAATATGCAAATTCTAATATTTACCTATTTCAGCGTTTTCAAAAATCTGATTTCAGTGTTTTTTAAGATTTATAAAATAAAACTTAATACTAGAGAGCACCACCCGGTCGTGCACCAATGGATTTTTCCTATCGAAAAATTTATGTGCGCAATGCCAGTGCTCTTAAACGGTGAAGGAAAACATCGTGAGGAAACCAGTTAGTACTCTAACAGCGGCGATGGGCTTGCAGCCTGTCACGTATGGAATACCAACTACTGCAAAATGTGGGCATGTGCCAAATTTAATGTTTGGACGTACCTCTGACTACCCCCCTTAGACATCCTCAAAATAATCTGGAGTTAGTACTTGGTGCTAAGAGATCTGAGGGGATATCTATCGTGCCTGGGGATTAAAGTCGTGAAGCTGTTTCAGTTTCAGTTTTACTTTATACTACATCGAAAAATCTTTAACATGATGTCGCTATCGGTTTGTACGTGGAAAATTACCTAAGCGCCACGGGAAAAGTTACTTTTACCGACATTTAGGAAAACCCACCGGTACGGGAAAAAAATACAAATAAATTTAATTAATAATTTGAACGAAGTCACGAGCAGCGCCCGATAATAATTTACATTGTTCAATGTCAATTATACCTAATGTAAATTATAAATGTTGGTTGTTGCTTTTCGATTTTATCTAGGTTCAAGTTTTGCCAGGAATCGTTTTTCGTTATCTTTTCTAATTGGTCGAGTGAGCGAAGCGAACGAAGATTCTAGTTTCAACTTGGGCGATTTGGCATTTTATGTATGTATATATGTATGTATGTATGTATGTATGTATGTATGTATGTTTGTCTGGCCATAACTTTCGAACCGTTGATCCGATCTGCATGAAATTTGATAAGGCGACAGCTTGTACTTGAGAAATTTACTGGTAAGTATATGAGTAAAATCGGATGAAGGGTTTTTAAGATATGGGGTTTTTTAAGGGGGCAAAAATAAAAAAGTGCCTTAAAAAAATCAAGTTACATGTCATACGAAAGGGCTTTGTTTGGACATTCCAAAACAATTTTTACTTTTTTTCTGAGACGCTCGGTTTTTGAGATACAACAAAAAAGTTAAATTAAGATAACCAGCGACCCAAGAGCTCCCATCTCTAAGAGATTCGTTGACATCAAGGTTTTTCTATTAATCACCAGTTCCTTTGCTTTTTGTTATTTTTTTTTTCTTGAAATACATTAAGGGGCTACTCAGTTCTCATAAAATGGTGACAACGACCATCTGATGGAGGCAAGGTCTGTTCAACGGAACTCTTCAATAAATAGGCCTATAGAGGTGAAACTTGGTTACCATACCAAGTTAGTAGACGGTAGTCAGAAAAAAGTCCAAACATAATGTTTGGTCTTGCCTCTGACTACCACCTACTCAAAGTTTTGGTGCGTTCGTCGGGTCGCATCACGAGATTTAATTTGAGTTGAGTTATTTCGGTAACTTACTTGAGATGAACACAGATGGAATGAAGGTGTAGTTAATTTTTAAATTATGGTGGTATCCTGCTTTGAACGAAAACATTTCTAGTAGGTTTTATTTTATAGAAAGCGACACCATTTACTTCAAACCAAATTACAGGCAATTAGTACCATGGGCAATTAGGTAGAATTAGGAAAAACTTGACAAAAAATGTTGTTTTTAAAAAAAATATTGACACTGGCGGTTTACAATTTGTGGGTCAAAATAAAATGAAGCCATAAGCGTGTATTAGATTAATAGATATCTCATTAGTTATATTATTAATTTTACAGGTATATTTGTATAAGATCGTATTATACTGCAAATCTATTTAGAACTTGTAATCGAAACTTGTCAGGATGCATAGAATAAATACTGTTTGAACTTCTAAAGAACTATATTATTACCACGTAGGTTGTCAAGTAACGGAAAACACTAGACCTTAGACATAATAGAATATAATGTCACTTGTGGGTAGGTCATATGTGGAATGTACCTACCTAACGTCTATCAGGTATAAGGTTCTACTTATATGTTTTATGTTTTATTAAATAAAGATATAGGAATCCTTTGGTTACTAAGTCATTTATTACTCTTACACAGTAACACATCTATCCAATAAAATAAGCGACAGCTATAACGAGAATAAACTTACGTATCGTTAACAAACAGGAATAACATCATACCTTTCGTCACTTGTTAGCACATTGCTATTCTCCGAAATAACTGCACTGAACCAAACTTTACTTCACTGTGAGCTGCACCAGACTGTGCCAGAGATGTCAAGAGAATATTATGGGCTAGCAGAAGCCACCGCCATTATAAAGCAATACGTAAACAAATGTCGGATATCAGTGTAGTTGGTTATTTCAAAGTAAGTATCATATACATCAATTTATAGACAGATATAAATTGGCATTATTGAGAACAATTCTGGATACGATTTTAAGTATATAAATTACTATATAATTTACTGCCAATCATCATTACAGTTTCATTATTTCACAATTCAAATCAAAGACTTTAAATATGAAATACACAAACCTAGACACCGATATAAATTGAAATACTCATGACAATTTCTTATCTTATTTTAGCTATATAAATTATCACCAAATTTACTATTAATCTTTTTCTAAAATATTATTCAATTAAACTGACGTAATACATCAAATACACAGATTTAGATGTTTATATAAATTGTAATATTCATGACAATTTCCAAGATTATTTTAGGTACGTAAATTATTACATAATTAGCATTATTACATAATTTACTATACCCTATTCTAATACGGCCATACTGACAAGTACTTCGTCCCGAAGTACATACACAAAAAAAACCTCAAAAATAACCTCTAGTAACTTAAATACCTACAGGTATATTTCAGTGAAATGTTATTACGAATATACAAATATTGTATCATAAAAGATCACAGAATCATCTCAAATCTTATGAGTAAGTTTACGCTTGTTCCAACCCTATCCGACCCATCTCGAGTAAAAGAACAAGCAAGAAACGTCTCGGCGGGTTAATTTCTTTTCGCGACTACCTAGGCGATCTCTTTTACAATCATATTCTTACAAATCGAATGTACAATTAATTTCCATAAAAAGCTAAGTACTTTGTTTAAAATTAACTTAATTTCGCTCGGCTATACTGACCCAAAATAAAATATCTACTTTTATTACTAAATTCATATATGACCTATATTTACTTAACAAAGTACTTACTTATTAAAACAAGCATAAATTGAATAGACTTTAAAAAGTACATAAATTTTTTAAACATCGTATACATTCCCATTAATATTCAGTGTTCTATGATTTCGTCTTTTTTTATAACCAGTCAAGTCAAAGTCAATGTCATCCTCTACCGATTAACTAGACGTGTAAGTCCCCTTTACCCGCTGCAAGTAAGCTAGACAAACACCAAGCAAAACGGTCGTCCAACGGAAGGATAATAAAATTAGTCATACATAAAATCATCTTACCAATTACCTAGACACGTAAGTCCCATACAACCGTCATCCTTTACCGTTTACCTAGACATGTCCCATACACCCACTGCAAGTGCGCTAGACAAACATCAAGTCAAACAGTCGACCAGCGGAAGAACTAGTAGTCATTTCACAAAAAGTCATCCTTTACCGTTTACCTAGACATGTAAGTCCCATACATCCGCTGCAAGTGCGCTAGACAAACACCAAGTAAAACAGTCGACCAGCGGAAGGATACTTTAGTCAGATTTTACTCGTAGTCTCAAAGTTATAAATACTATAAGTCTTTTATATTCAGTATAACCAATGTAACAAAATAAAGTTCTCAAACTTTCAAATTACCATAATCAGGGTTACATTAACCGGTTTACAATTTTACTACGTATCCTAATAATCTACCGTAAAAAATACGTCTAACGTAATTAAACGTCTACCTTCTACGTCTACTAGACGTCAGCCGTAATTATCCCCATGGTTACTTGCCACTGAAGTACAGAGCCACGTCGTCGCCACGTTCAACGAGGGTAGGCAGAGACAGCAGTGCAGATTTTCTCCATAGCAGGAACAATATGAAAACCAGAAAACAATTGCATTAGAATAATGTAGATAGGTAAATCGAAATAATATTTTTTTGCAAAACTTTGTAAGGGTAGGAAAATAAACGGTAAAAGAATCGAAAATCGATTGATTCTTATATATAAGCAGTCTAACGGTTAAGCGAGTTTGAAAACCATGCTTAGTATGTGTGTTAGAATTATTACTTATTTTATATATATAAATTGTAATTGCTATTTTAATGACCTATTAATACGTTACTGTTATGTTTAAAAAGAGTTTATACTTTAAAAGGATTGATATCGTCAATAATTGATTTTTGTAGGAAATATTTTATAAAAAGAGATAGGTATTGTTTTTGTTGAATTTGGAACTATTTAAATTCATTAATTAATTTTACTAATGTTATTTTATAATTTATAAGTTTTTAAAAATTGTTATTGCATTTAAAATAATATTAGGAGAAAAGTAAGAAAAAAAAGATGGCGATCGGCAGTGTGAACTAGGCCGTAAAGTGAATAAGCTGTGATTTTACAATGTTTATTTCTTTAAAATAAAAAGTGAGAAGTTATCAAATCTGTTTTATCCATTTTTATTACTTGATTTCCTATATCAGAAGTGTGGGATAAAGGACCATGGTGCTTGAAGAGGAAGTTGAACAAGGCGGTAGGAGATCTCGATCTCGACACCGAAAGCGACGTCGACGACGTAGCACCAGCTCTGAGAGCAGTGCTTCGCAATCGAGTAGTTCAAAAACCTCAAAGAAGTCACGAAAAAGGAGAAAGGAACGTCGTCACGAACATGAATCACGTCGGCAGCAGAGATCGAAACATCGAAGAAACACATCTCGGAGCGCTCGACGTGAACAACGGAAAACTGTACGAGATGTTAGAGAAATATCACAGGCGAGTTACATTTGCACATATATTTTTTTTTTTTTTTTTTTTCTCTTTTTATTTCGTTCTGCCCACCCATATTTTTCGGTTCATTTTATTCTTAGTAAGGCTTTAATAAGATTAAAATAAAGTAGGTAGATACGTATTTGAGAATATTTAAGTATGTAGTCAGAGGCACGTCCTATAAATAAGTTAAGTGCCTGGTTACGAGATAGCATCTAATGAGGTAGCATCTACCGTGTCTTAATATATTAGTCGTGAGCCTATTTGTGTCATTATTTGTAATATGTGCTATTAAATTACGTGGTTTTAAAAAAAAAAAAAAAAATAACATATATATTTACATAATATTATTATATATTATTTATTTTACATATATTTATATTACTGCATTATATGAAATACTTTAATAAACCAAGGGTTAATAATATTTAATTGTGAGTAATTATTAATTATAAAAAAAAAACTACCTACACAAATAAAAAAAAAAAAAAAAACTGGTTTTACTAGAAAGAAAAGATTGTTATTATTTATAAAGAAATACGTTTACTGGTCGCACACACACACACACACACACACACACATATTTTATTTTTATTGACTGTAGGTAATAAACAAATCAAATTAAATCAAATCAAAAGTTTTTTTTTTATTAAGACAATTAACAAGTAACAATACAAATAAGACAATTAATAATAAAGCTGTATGATACATTTGAATAGGTGTAGTTACAAATGCTCTACACCAAAATTTTATGGTTTTCAGTTTGTCAATGAAGTCACGACGTTGCCTCCGCCACCAATCCCGGTAGTTCCAGTGGAGTTGGCATCATCATCAAAAGAGGCGTCGGTTGCGGAGACAGGAGAACCGCCCATGCTGCTGCACAACAAAGAATTGCCGCAACCATCACTGCAAGCAAATCAAGAAGGTGGTAGTTCTAAGGCTAATACGACTCTTATTAATGTAAGTGACATAGCGCAACTGTTAAAAGGTTTAATACAGCCAACAAATACTATGAAATATGATAAGAATATAATACCTGCTTTTGATCCCGCACAACACAATCAAAGAGTAGAGAACTGGTTAGCCAAGGTCAACGAATGTGCCCAAATATACAAATGGACTGACGAACAGACTACACACTTTGCTTTACCAAAGTTATCTGGTCATGCCAAAAAATGGTATGAAGGTCTTCATACCATTCTTTTGACATGGACAGAATGGCAAGATCGGTTAATTAGAGCCTTTCCATCCGAAACCAACTATGGGGTAGTATTATCTGAAATGCTTGAACGACGACTTAAACCAGGCGAGTCAGTAGACGAGTACTATTATGATAAGATTACGCTTTTAAATGTTTGTGAAATAAAAAATAAAAAAGCGGTTGATTGCCTTATACACGGTATTGACGATAGAATGATTAGAGCAAGTGCTTCTTCGGCACGGTTTAAAGAACCGGAAGACCTACTTAAATTTTTAAAAGAGTTAGGTAAAGATAACAGTTTCCGATTACAAAAAAGGTCATTAGGCACAGTTCAGGAGATAGTATGTTTTAAATGTCATAAAACAGGACACCGTAGTAACCAATGCCGTAGTAGTCTAACAGGGACTGTAAGTGACCTTACATGTTATAATTGTAAGGAAAAAGGGCACGTGTCTAGCAAATGTACCAAGCCTCGTGTGACTTGTAGCCTTTGCCATCGTTTTGGGCATACATCAGATGTTTGTTTTCGAAAATCTCAGTATGGTCGCCAACAAAATACAAATAAACCAACTGAAACGAAAACCATGCTAACTCAGGGTACCAACTCCGACTCCAAATACCGTAAGCAGGCGCTTATCAATAAAACGGTAAATGTAAAGAGCTATATAGATTTTGGGAGTGATGTAACACTTATTAGCCAGGATGTTGTAGAAGATAATAAGTTAGTACGATCTGATAATGATTTACCAAACATACGAGGGTTCGGCAATTCCTCGTATACCCCATTAGGAAAAACTAGAATAAATCTGAGTTTAGGTGAAGTCTCAGCAGACATTGATGCATATATTGTGGAACCTTCGTTGTTAATTGAACCTTTGCTGGTTGGTCAAAATTTCACAGAAAGATTGGACGTTCTTGTGGTCAAAACTTGCGATCAATTAGATATTTTAAAACGAGATATACCTAAACATCTAACTCGTTTAATGCCAGAACCAGAAACTAGCGATAAGGTGGTCCTGAGGATAAAAACCGATATAAATATAAACGAATTGGATTATGTAGGATGCAGAGGTAATGAAAATTTAAATTGTGATATTCTGGTTGAAAATAGTGTCAGGAATTTTGAAAATGTTGAGTACTGCGTGATGGGAGGAATTTATAGCATTAACAAAGGTGAGTGTCAAGTAGCCGTCTGTAATCTATCTGAGACAGAACTTCCGCTTAAGCAAAACACAGTATTGACTCGAGCCAAAGTTATTACAGCACTAAAAACCCCACAAGAACATATATCTTGCAACAGAATATTAGATCAATCCTCCGTAAAGCCTATTGTCAAAGACGAAATTAAAATCAATAATAATTTAACTTTAGACCAAACCAATAGGGTATTAAATCTGTTAAATAATTATAGGGTTTGTTTTGCACAAAACCTTTCCGAGATGGGGTGCACTGATATAGCCGAAATGACTATAGAATTGAACGATCAAGCTCCCGTGGTACATAGACCATATCGCTTAAGTTTCATCGAAAGACAAATTGTTAGGGATATGGTTAAAGAATTAATTGACAATGACATAGCGGAAGATTCAACTTCGTTTTACGCTAGTCCTATAATACTAGTTCCAAAGAAAACTGGAGGGTACCGTTTATGCGTGGACTATAGGGCACTTAATCGCAAAACAAAGAAAGATCATTTTCCCATGCCACGAATTGACGATCAATTAGATTTGCTCAACGGTAATAAATACTATTCCAGCTTGGACCTTGTCAGTGGATATTACCAAATCCCAATTCACGAAGACTACAGGCATCTCACGGCATTTATAACGCCAGACGGCTTATATCAGTTTAAGAAAATGCCATTCGGGCTTGTTAATTCTCCTGCTGTTTTTCAGCGCACAATTAATAAAGTGTTAGGGAATTCTAGATTTAATTCCGCGCTCGCATACATGGATGATATATTGATACCGGGAAAGGATTTTGATGAAGAAATAGATCGGTTAGAAAATTCATTGAAGTTATTCAAACAAGCAGGACTTACATTAAACTTGGCTAAATGTAACTTTTTTCAAGAAAACATTGAATATCTTGGTTATGAAATAAGTGAGAAAGGAGTAAGGCCGGGAAAAGCTAAAATAATTGCCGTAGAAAAATTTCCAACGCCTCAAAATGTCCACGAAGTAAGACAGTTCATTGGTTTAGCTAGCTATTTCAGGAAGTTTATTTTGAACTTTGCAACCATTGCGAGACCTCTCACTGATTTGACTCGAAAAACTTTTTCTTGGAAATGGGACACTGAACAAGAACAATCATTTACCCAACTCAAAAATGCTCTAGTTTTAAGACCATTGTTAGGAATATATGATCCTACGAGCGAAACTTACTTACATACTGATGCAAGCAAACATGGTTTGGGGGGGATACTGATCCAAAAAGATAAATTGACAGGAGACAATAAGCGTACTTCAGCCGCAAAACTACCGTTGATGAGCAAAATTACCACGCCTATGAACTCGAGACGCTAGCTGTGGTAGTTTCTTTACAACGTTATCGAGTTTATTTGTTAGGGCTAAAATTCACTTTGATCACAGACTGTAGTGCTTTAAGGGCTACTTTTACCAAACGTGATTTAATCCCTCGAATAGCACGTTGGTGGATAGCTTTACAAGAATTTGATTTTGATATACAATACAAGCCTGGCCGTACAATGTCACATGTAGATGCTTTAAGTAGAAACCCACAGCCTTGTGAATCAGATGTAGATCATGACATTTTGCCATCAATATTGAGAATAACTCAGGATGACTGGTTACTGAGTTTACAGTTGGGAGATAGCAAAATACAACAAATACGTAAGATTTTAGAAGATAAAGATTATTCGGATATAAAGAAGAATTATGTAATTAAAAATAATAGAATATATCGTAATGTTGGCTCTGATTTAAAGTGGGTCGTACCAAAAATGGCTCGATTCCAGTTATGTAAACGAAATCACGATGACATTGGTCATTTTAGTGTCGAAAAAACATTTGACAAAATTAGTAAGGACTTCTGGTTCCCAAAAATGAAACGATTTGTAAAGAAATATGTTCGCTCTTGTATAGAATGCGCATACAGTAAAGAACCAGCTGGGCCTAAGGAAGGATTATTGCATCCAATTCACAAGGTTGATAAACCTTTTGACACAGTGCATATAGATCATTTAGGACCGTTCGTAAAAAGCGCAAAAGGTCACTCTTACCTTTTGGTTTTAGTAGATGGCTTCACAAAGTTTTGCTTATTAAAACCGCTACGAAATTTAAAATCAAATTTGACTATACGTGCTTTGGAAGACGTATTTAATACTTTTGGTTATCCAAACAGGATGATTTCGGATCAGGGATCATCCTTTACTTCAAAAGAGTTTAAAACGTTTTGTGATAATTCTAGGATCAACCATATTCTTAATGCAGTTGCCTCTCCACGAGCTAACGGGCAAGTGGAGAGATATAATAGAACGGTTCTAGATGCTCTAACGGCATACACAGATAGTTTGGGAGAACGGTATTGGGATAAGGAATTAGGAAAGCTTCAATGGGGTTTAAATAATACATTAAATAAAGGAATAGGTAAGACTCCGTCGGAAGCATTATTTGGAGTTCAAATGAATAGCAAAGGGGATAATATTTTCTGCGAGATTTTAAATGAAACTCGTCAACCAACTGATTTAAATGAGGTTAGGGAGCAAATTAGCACACATATAGAAAAAGATCAGCAGATGCAAAAAGATAGGTATGATAAGAATAAAATTAGAGCTAGAACGTATAAGGAAGGGGATCTTGTTAAAATACTTAAGCCTGTTACAAGCAACGATGGAAAAAGTAAGAAGCTTCTTCCAAAGTTTTCTGGACCCTTTCGAATAACTAAAGTTCTTGAAAATGATCGTTATGAGATTTCTAGCATAGAGGGAACTAAAGTTACACAAAAAGATTACTGCAATATTTGGGCAACAGATCGTATTAAACCTTGGATAAATGTTTGTGGCACTGATGGGTCTAAAAGCAGTAGCAGTAGTGATACTGAAGAATCTTGATTTTTGAGCCGTTAAGTGCGTTGATCAGTAGGCAGAAGTATTTTATAAACTCTTTATTTTTGTTGTATAATTAATGTGATTAATAAGGCTAGTTACATAATTTTGAATAAGCAGGTAGATAGATACTTACTTAATCGTTTTGTGAATATTTTCGGCACTTAAACGTTGGCGGATGTATACAACCTTACATTTTAATGACATAATGTAAATTATGTAGTATTCTGGATGGCAGTCAGATGTAATGGATACATTGACTGAATTGGTTTTTATTTTGATTTGGGTCTTTATATTATTATTTTGGATGGCAGTTTCATGTATATGGATACATTGACTGAATTTATTAATATTTTAATTTGGGTCTATATATTATTTTGGATGGCAGTCTTATGTATATGGATACATTGACTGAATTTATTTTTATTTGAGATGGTATATTATTTTGGATGGCAGTCTAATGTATATGGATACATTGACTGAATTCGTTTTTATCTTTAATTTGGATCGGTATGATATATTTTGGATGGCAGTTGTCAGACTGAATATATATATTGAATTGAATACTAATCTAGATGGTAATAGAAAAGCGTAATATTATTATTTGGTTGGCAATCTAATGAAAGAAACCTAAGGTTATTAATCTATAATGATCTATTCTCTTATTAATCATCTATAATATGCAAACCATGAGCATACATTATTGTGCTAGGTATCTTGGAGTAGAAGACTGTATGTATGAATCTAAATGTTCTTATAAGTTTGAGGACAAACTTAAGGTCAGGAAAGGCCGATTGTTAGAATTATTACTTATTTTATATATATAAATTGTAATTGCTATTTTAATGACCTATTAATACGTTACTGTTATGTTTAAAAAGAGTTTATACTTTAAAAGGATTGATATCGTCAATAATTGATTTTTGTAGGAAATATTTTATAAAAAGAGATAGGTATTGTTTTTGTTGAATTTGGAACTATTTAAATTCATTAATTAATTTTACTAATGTTATTTTATAATTTATAAGTTTTTAAAAATTGTTATTGCATTTAAAATAATATTAGGAGAAAAGTAAGAAAAAAAAGATGGCGATCGGCAGTGTGAACTAGGCCGTAAAGTGAATAAGCTGTGATTTTACAATGTTTATTTCTTTAAAATAAAAAGTGAGAAGTTATCAAATCTGTTTTATCCATTTTTATTACCTGATTTCCTATATGTGTAAGAAGATAAAAACATAAAACGATATAAAAAATCGATGGCACCTGTGATTCGGAAAACAACAATATGAACAAATCACTTATAACAGGTTTCAAATAGTCAGCTATTTTATTAAATATCTAGTCAGCCATTTCATACAATACATAGTCAGCCATTTTATTAAATAGCTAGTCAGCTACTTTATTAAATAACTAGTCAGCTACTTTATTAAATAGATAGTCAGCTACTTTATTATATAGATAGTCAGCTACTTTATTATATAGATAGTTAGCCATTTTATCAAATAGCTAGTCAGCCACTTTATCAAATAGCTAGTCAGGCATTTTATTTAATAGCTGACAGCCAATTATTTTTTTGAAGAATATTTTTTAATAAATATTCTATCAGTTCAGATAAAAATAAAAATTACTTAACTTTGTTCAGAGGGTAGTTTCAGGTCTGGTGACCACATGCTGGAGAACTGCTGACCGAAGGTCACAGTAGGTATCCTCTTCTTCTCTGAACGGCAATGGACACATCACGGATAGATCGTTTGTCGACACGATGTCTCGTCAATTTTGGTTTCAACATGAAAACAAAAAATGCATTAGAAATAACATATAGGTACGTAGATCTATCCCACTTCTGATATTAGATTAATAGATATCTCATTAGTTATATTATTAATTTTACAGGTATATTTGTATAAGATCGTATTATACTGCAAATCTATTTAGAACTTGTAATCGAAACTTGTCAGGATGCATAGAATAAATACTGTTTGAACTTCTAAAGAACTATATTATTACCACGTAGGTTGTCAAGTAACGGAAAACACTAGACCTTAGACATAATAGAATATAATGTCACTTGTGGGTAGGTCATATGTGGAATGTACCTACCTAACGTCTATCAGGTATAAGGTTCTACTTATATGTTTTATGTTTTATTAAATAAAGATATAGGAATCCTTTGGTTACTAAGTCATTTATTACTCTTACACAGTAACACATCTATCCAATAAAATAAGCGACAGCTATAACGAGAATAAACTTACGTATCGTTAACAAACAGGAATAACATCATACCTTTCGTCACTTGTTAGCACATTGCTATTCTCCGAAATAACTGCACTGAACCAAACTTTACTTCACTGTGAGCTGCACCAGACTGTGCCAGAGATGTCAAGAGAATATTATGGGCTAGCAGAAGCCACCGCCATTATAAAGCAATACGTAAACAAATGTCGGATATCAGTGTAGTTGGTTATTTCAAAGTAAGTATCATACACATCAATTTATAGACAGATATAAATTGGCATTATTGAGAACAATTCTGGATACGATTTTAAGTATATAAATTACTATATAATTTACTGCCAATCATCATTACAGTTTCATTATTTCACAATTCAAATCAAAGACTTTAAATATGAAATACACAAACCTAGACACCGATATAAATTGAAATACTCATGACAATTTCTTATCTTATTTTAGCTATATAAATTATCACCAAATTTACTATTAATCTTTTTCTAAAATATTATTCAATTAAACTGACGTAATACATCAAATACACAGATTTAGATGTTTATATAAATTGTAATATTCATGACAATTTCCAAGATTATTTTAGGTACGTAAATTATTACATAATTAGCATTATTACATAATTTACTATACCCTATTCTAATACGTGTAAAAGGATTAGTTTTCTGGCATTTTGGCAAGCAACATAGCTTTTTCATTTTAATTGTTTTCTAGTGTTATTTTGAGTAGTGTTGTGTAATTTCGGTGGTATTTTAACCAACATTACTTGACTGAAAATGTTTCGAATGTTTTTAAGAAAACCGCCACCATTTTCTTCAGAACAAATGACGGCCGACTGACTTGACTAAAAAGTATTCATTCAATACAAATCACTTGACACTGGCAAGATGTCTGTCGAATGACAGACAGGAGCCAAAAAAGGAGAGAATAAAGAAGAAGCGTGTGAAAGAAAAGTTTTCCATTCACTTTAAAACATTGTCTTTGATTCACTGCGTAGACATTTCGTAGCCTGTTCGTAGCATACATTTTGGTATCGCAATTTTTTTAAAGTTCCCATTTTACGTTCTTGTGATTTTGCTTTATATTCATGGTCAAACAACGGCTGCCTGTCCTAATCCGACAAGGACTCCCAAGAAAGATAAGTTACTTATTTATTTATTTATTTTATTTGAAAAAATTAGCGAGCATAGCTCATTGCGACAACTTCTATGTTGGTACCTACTTCTGTATAATTATTATTATTACTTATGAACTGTTGATCACATTGCTAGGTCAACAGGTCTTCGTTACCGAGAAATAAAATTATAAATATTATATTAAATATTGAGAATTTTTCTGAATTCTAGCTAGCTGTTCTAGAAGTGAAGCTGTTCTAGAGTCTTTATTATTTTTGTACATCGTAATTAAGTTATTATATTTTAGAATTTAAACATTTTGGTTAATTGTTGTATATCAGAAAATATTATAAATACATCGAAAAAGTGAAATGTATTCAATAATAACTGATAGATTGATAGCTTCTTAATTTATGTGGATGACGCTTTTTCATTTTATTTGCAAAATTGTAATATATATATGGTAGTATTTACCTGAGCACAAAAACAAACTAACTTCATACCTAATAATTTAAGGATTAAGCTAAACTTTAATTGTATACCTAAGGTGAAGTAGTAATGATACCTAACGAAGTTGGTTAATTTAGGTGGAACCATCCATGGTAGCTAAGTACTCGTACGACATTGGGATTTCCAGTAGTTCATAATAATATCACGTTGCTTAGGGGGCACCTATATTTTTTTTATAAATTCAAATCTATGCATGGGCACTGATAAGAGAATACGCATGGGTAAGTTATGTAAACAAAAATACCTACCTAAATAAACTCTGTTTCTTGAAAGTGTAAGAAAAATATGTTTTATGAAATATCTACCGTGCCTGTTCAAAGTAGTGAAGCAGTTTCTTTCCCGTTATAGAATACTTAGAAACCCCAAGCCTGGGTTGGTTTTTTTTCTACCTAAATAGTTGTTGGTAAGTATGTTTGACAGCCCTCAAGGCTCAGTTAGTAGTAGCTCTGCCTTCTGCGCTGTAGGCCGTGGGTTCGATCCCCTCGGAGAATAAACATCTGTTTGATGTAAATAGTTAGTAGTCTCTGTCTAGGTGTCACTATATTTTATATCTAAGTATTTACAAAAAGTATACAAGGTGTTCCATAAGTTGTGTATATAAACTTCGGGGGGCTAAAGTCCCCATCAATATGAACAACTTTTTCTAAGGAACCAACACTGTGAACGCGAAAAAAAAAACAGCTGTTTCATACATTTTAGCCAGGTAGGTATTGAACTTTTGTATGAAACAGCTGTTTTTTTTTTCGCGTTCACAGTATTGGTTCCTTAGAAAAAGTTGTTCATATTGATGGGTACTTTAGCCCCCTGAAGTTTATATACACAACTTATGGAACACCTTGTATAAGTAATACGCCAGCTATCAGGTTCCCATATTACAAGCTTTGCGTGATTCGGGGCTAGATAGTGCTGTGTCTCGTCACTTGTCGTCACACGACAAGTGTAGTTTCTTTCGAAACAGTGTGGTGAAAGGATTTTAAGTGCAACTTTAAAGGCTCCTTTCGAGCACTTGACACATGTCATAGAACTTTTTAGGTTCTACGACATGCCGGTTTCCGCACGATGTTTTTCATTTCCTTCACCGTTTAAGAGTACTGGCATTGTGCACATACATTTTTGAACAGAAAACTCATTGGTGCACGACCGGTTTCGAACTCACGACATACGGAGCGGAAGGCGGGCAGCTACCACTAGACCACCAGTGCTCTCAAAAAAGTTGAAAAGAGTTCAGTGTTGGGTGGAAAGTCCACCAAAATGTATTTATAATATATTAGCTAATTATAAACTTGAAAGCTGTCAGGAAATATGAGTACATAGGTACAAAGCTTACAGATTGCTTATCGTTACTAACCTTGTAAACATTTCCTATTACCTAGAACTAGCCACTTCACACTAATGTATACTTAGGTACTGTAGGTACTTAGGTATCTATTCAATGATTCCAAGTACATACCTACCTGACAAGGATAATATTTAATAAAAATATGCGCACAAGTACTTTGTATAGGTATCTAAGTAGAATGTGGTATGTACCTATTAAGGTAGGTAGGTGTTTTAATTAATAATTTTTATTTGATATAAATTTAGCTATAAGCATTATGACGTTTTCGCATGAAACTAGGAGGAGCTTACTTTTTAAATATAAAACAAAAAACCAACAATGAAGTTAAAGAAAACAAAGGAAAAATAATAATAAATTAACATTATTAAAAAGTTTCGATATGTATGAACAGTCCTAGAAAGACTCATCAAACCAGCGCATAATTTTAATTTTCAGCAAAGCAGAAGAAGAAGCAGCTTTAGTAGCAAAAAGATCTAGTTCGAGGATGTCAACCAATTTAATTTATATATAAATAATAAAAATAAAAGTCATTTATTTCAGGCACGATTAGCATAAACTAGACCCATATCACAAGATATTATGATATCAAATATTATGCAAGTACTTAGATAAGTATGTTCTAGGTAGTACATGTTTTTGTTATCGATCAAACATCATGTACCTATGTATTTAAAATGATCGACTCTTAAAACAAAAAAACTATCGACCACCTGAAAAGAGTCCGAGAAAAAATATGATAAGCCATCATTGATGAGTTCCGCACTTTCAAAATATTGAAGGTAATCGGTTGATTAACAGAATACTCATATAAAGATTATTAAGATATTTCAACTTTCTATTTTTACACTTTCTTTATCCAAACTCTTGGGATCCTAAACTGGAGAATTGGCTGGTTTAAAATCAAAATCGGTCAATCCGTCGCGTCGTCTGTTTCATCAAATATTTGTTTGTTTATTCATACAATTAATATGCCATCGTTAGATTACAATCTCACCTAGGTCTAGAAAACACTAAAACGCTCGTTCCTTCAAGAGTTTGAGGTTTTAAAAGTCTTCAAGGTACCTAAAAAAAAAAATAGGCCTTAAATTACCGTTCATGCAACGGAGGTGTGTTTATTAGCCAGGGGAACTCCAAAAACAAATAATAAAAAAGTTTTGCTGCTGCAAAAAGTGAAGAGGCCGATACATTTGCACGTCGATGAAGTCATATCACTTGTTGTATATAAGCTGGGCGTCGGTGTGGACCTTACAGTCTAACAGACAACATGGCTCGCCTAGTACTAGCTGTGGTGGCCTTAGCACTAGTGTTCTGCGTTCACGCGGCACCAGGTAAAATATATTTAGAAAATATAAAACTTATTTTAAGTAGATTATTATTAAATATCAGTCAGTAGAATGGAAAAAATGCTTAAGCGCTGATTGCTGATGGAACAAGCAGATGGCCCACCTGATGTTAAGTGGTAACCATCACCTATAACAAAGCATTGCCATTGGGCTATATATCATTGGATTGGATTTTTTCTCCGTCATTCTATTTGGGTTTTAAGGCAATCCGTTAGGCAGCAAAAGCTGAGTCTGGACCTTTTTGGCATACTCTGCTCGGGACGGGACTGGCTGGGACCAAGTTTCTGTAGCTACCTTTATTTTGTTAATGGGTTTTTCATTAGTTTTATGTTTTATTGTATTTTTTGTATTTTTTTTTTAAGTTATTTTAAACTTGATTTCCCACAAGTAGCATTTTGGCCCTTCAGCATTTCTTTCTTTCCACTAAGGTTTCACATAACACAAAAGACGCTTCAAATATTTCTTAGGTTATGTTATAGTAGAGATGAAATTATGATTATATTGGTTTGGTCAAACCACTCTTTGAGAGTAATCCGCCATAAGTCGCTATCATAAAAGTACATATAAAAGGGGATCATGTTTAACATTAACGAGTACCTAATTAAGTAATATGTATTTTCAGGATATGGCGGAAGCTCTAACGGAGGTGGCGGCAGCGGCAGTGGCTATGGAGGCGGCGGAGGTGGCGGCGGAGGTGGAGGTGGAGGCGGAGGCGGTAGTGGAGACAACCATGGAGGTGGAGGTGGCGTAGGCGGCGGCAGCGGATCTGGCGGTGGCAGTGGATCTGGCGGTGGCAGCGGATCTGGCGGTGGCAGCGGATTTGGCGGTGGACATGGTGCAGGCGGTGGCAGCGGTGTTAGTCACAGCAGTCACGGCAGCGGCGGAGGTCTAGGCGGAGGCAAAGGCGGTGGCCACGGAGGTGGAATCGGTGGAGGCAACGGCGGTGGCCACGGAGGCGGAATAGGCGGAGGCAACGGCGGTGGCGGTGGATTCGGCGGAGGCAACGGCGGTGGCGGTGGATTAGGCGGTGGAAAAGGGGGCGGCAGCGGCAGCAGCGGTGGTTATGGCGGCAGCCTGACCAGCGGCGGTCACGGAAGCAGTGGTGGTGGCGGCGGTGGCAGCGGATTCGGCGGTGGCAGCGGATTCGGCGGTGGAAATGGTGGCGGCAGCAGTAGCAGCGGTGGCTATGGAGGCAGCCTAAGCAACGGCGGTGGAAAAGGAGGCGGTCACGGAAGTGGTGGCGGTGGCGGCTACGGAGGCGGCGGTGGCGGCGGCGGCGGCGGTGGCCTTGGATACGGGTATGTCATTTGAATATCCATAGAAGGTCAACATAATTACTTTAACCGCCCTCAGTTATCCTCAAAGTTGCTTAGACGATAGTCGAGCAATAATACCTATAAAAAACGCGTGGAACGTACAAATAGACAATTATGATATCAATATGTTGTCCTGCCGAGAATCGAACCGTAATTACTTTGTTGTATGTTCCAAGGACTAGCTTCAAATTACATGCCTTGTCTAGAAGGTACCTATTGAGATGTGATTGTCACTTAGTCGCATGCAGCTTGCCCAGTCACTCTTGTCTGATCTCAACGGTCATCATTGGGATGGATAAGTACCTAGGTAGGTACTTGGTATTTACATCTGAGCGCTTCCATGCTTCGTAAGGCACGTTAATTTGCCGATCGCAGGTATAAAGTCGTTCGGGCATGACCGAGTTGTTCAAGCGAACTACATGTACTTTTGGATTTAGCACCCAGGAATCTAATTTTTAGCAAGATTCAAAAATAAGTTTCATAAATAGTGGACTTGTGGGAGTGACCTACTGATTGTAAGGTCGTAGATTCGAATCTGATCGTGCACCATTAGATTTTGCAGTTTGCAATGCCAGTTCTCTTAACTACTATGTGCAAGTATGTAATTGTTTGAAATGTCTACAAATATGTATATTTTGTTTGTGTTGTTTCAGACGTTAACATCTTACATGGCGTTTATGGTGTAGAAAAATATAAAAAGCTGAATGTGATAATTAGATTAATCTGACGACGATACGATTAACGATGCCATAATTTTGTAAAATTAAAACAGCATTTTGTTTACCAAACAGTTGTTACTTATTTATAAATAAACTAGCGGCCTGTCCCAGCTTTGCATGGGTGGTCATACATTTTTTGAACATTTTAGGATAAACTTAGACCGTGGGTTCGAGCCTCGCGTCTACTCATTTCATACATATGCAGCGCCCTTCTCCTTGAGCGAGTGAAATCGCACCCCGTGCGTGACCCGTAAATTAATGAACGAAACATTAGGACGAAAATTAGAGAGCCCCCTAATATTTGGATCAAAATTTTACAGCCCTCACAGGTCTGTCCTTAGTAGCTCTGCCTTCTGTGGTGTAGGCCGTGGGTTCGATGTGATGAACATAGATATTTGTTCACACAAAAAAAAACAAGCATAAAAGCTTATTTATTTTTATTCGTAATAAAATATGTGAAAATGACAATTGGATAGTGTTGCATGCATTAATTTTAGATTTCCCTAAAACTAGAAATAGCAAAGAGTATTAATTTCAATTATAATTAATAATTATTAATATTTAATAATATTATTCATAATATTTTGCAATCAAACCGTAAACGCACCACTTATACTTGCTATTTAAATTATTTATAACTTGCCAACTCGTTGTATAGACGACACATAATATACGTGGTAGAGGACCGTGGAAAGAAACGTTGTTTCTGTAGGTATACCTTTAGTTTAAACAGGTTAGGTTAATCTACAACATTATATATATAAGTGGTTCCCATATTACAAGCTTTGCTTAGTTAGGAGTACTAGTATTCTCTTATCTGTATTAGGAGCTAGATAGAGCTGTGTGGAAAGTCCACCAATATGTATGTATTTAAATCAGATAGGTACCTACCTAAGTATGTTGGTAAACTATTTGTAAGCATAATTTAAATAGATATTTGACAGTGATGCGGATCACCCTATGGAGTCTAGCAGCGAGTTCTAAATAGCTTGGAGAAACAATCTGCATAGAAGGGAGTTTTATGCACAGGAGTTTTGAAAAGGAGGCTAACAAAGGAACAAAGAGTATTCGGGATTTGTGAACAAAAAACTAAACACAAATTATAATGAGTTAATTGAATAATTTGCAAATAAAGTATTTATGGAAAGCATATAACCTGCGCCAAGCACTGAGAAGAGCCGAAGACCGTGCTCAGTGGCATGTCTTGAGAGAGACCTACGTCTAGCGGTGGACTAACATAGGTTGATGACGATGATGATATAACCTAAGCGTGATGAGCGTGACAACATTTTCAAAATCATCATCACTATCATCTCTATCTCTATATACAAGGTGTTCCATAAGTTGTGTATATAAACTTCAGGGGGCTAAAGTACCCATCAATATGAACAATTTTTTCTAAGGAACCAACACTGTGAACGCGAAAAAAAAAACTGCTGTTTCATACAAAAGTTCAATACCTACCAGGCTAAAATGTATGAAACAGCTGTTTTTTTTTTCGCGTTCACAGTGTTGGTTCCTTAGAAAAAGTTGTTCATATTGATGAGTACTTTAGCCCCCTGAAGTTTATATACACAACTTATGGAACACCTTGTATATAAAAATCAATTGCTGTTCGTTTGTGTCGCTAAAACTCGAGAACGGCTGGGCCAATTTAGCTGATTTTGGTTTTGAAATGTTTGTCGTAGTCCAGGGAAGGTTTAAACGGTGAGAAAATATGGAAAAATTGCGAGGAAATAAGTAAAAACAACAATTTCATTTTCCTATATAAACTGTTCTACCTAAAGCGAAGGGAGACTTTTAATGTCGTTAGGATAGGTGATACGAAGTACACCGGGTCTTCTAGTACATTATGCAAAGGTTTACATTTTAAGATAAGTTTTTTTTTTCACTATGTGTAGTTAATAATAGGTATATTTTTCTAAATTATTTTTTTCAATGTTTTTTGTTATGTTCACTCGTACCTTTTTTATACAATTTGACAAGAATCGGTTTACTTTCAAGGATATTGAATTTATAAGTTTGTAGAGAAACCGTGAGGATTAAACCATTTTAAAAATAGCTGAAGGTTTTTATTTTTATTCAACCGAATGCTTCTAGGTAAGTTCAAAGAAAAATCTAGGCTTAAGTACAGTCGCTAGCAGAAGTTGATGATTTTATCGGAATTAAGAACTTATTTAGATATAAATAATATGTATTGGTGGTCATTTCACAATATAGCGATAGACCCAAACTAAGGATGTTATAGTGTACCATAAGTACTAAGAATTCACAAAAAAATTAAACCTACAAGTAGCATATCTGGCTATCTGGTTCCCCTGTACAAGGTTTGCTTAGTTTGGGGCTAGATAGCGCTGGTTGCAATGTCCGCCATAATCTAAAGAGTAGTAGAGCTCTTTGTGAAGGGCGGGAAGTACTACCACTACGCCTTTTTCTGCCGCCAAGCAGCGTTGCTAATTTTCGGTTTGAAGAGTGTGGCTGCCGGTGTAATTAGAGGCACTTGAGGCTTAACATCTGTTTGCCTCAAGTTGGTGGACAAAGGGCAGTGCATCGGAGGGCACGTTCCTATCGTGCGTGACTGACGAGGCAATGCTTTGTTATAGGTGAAGATTACCACTTAACATCAGACGGGCTATCAGCTAGTTGTATAATAATAATAATAATCATTTATAGGTATATTTTATTATTTAAACTTGATTCAAATAAGTTTCATGTTGACTGCTAATTCTGAAATAGGTAGATGTTTTTAGGATGCTTTTTGTCGATCCTTTTTCTTGCCGATTTAAATTAAACTGATTTTCATTCAATAGGTATAGGTAGATTGCAATTGATTAGAAAGTAACTGGGTATTTAAAGGATTAGATTCAATAGTTTCAGTACAGAATAAAATAACCTTCAGCTCTACCACACTTTACAAATAAGTCAACATGAAAACATTGACAATATTAGCGTTGGCTTTGGTAGTCCTGGCTGTCTGCGTATACGGAAGACCTGGTGAGTTTCAGAACATATATAATTTAAAAAAAATAGCTGATGGTACAAGCAGATGGCCCACCTGGTGTGGTGCCCACAAAGCGGTGTCTCGTAAGTCACGCACGTCTGGAACTTGCCCTACGATGCACTGCCCTGCGTCCATCAACTTGAGACATATCTACAGATGTTAAGCCCCATGTGCCTGTAATTTCACCAGCAACTCATTTCAAACCAGAACACAGCAAGGCTGCTTGGCGGCAGAAAAAGGCATGGTAGTACTTCTCCAGACGAGAAGTACTACCCTCTTGTATGTTTGGCTGTAACAAAACTACGTAACTGGAGCCTTTAGCGTAAAGGTACTGTAAATTCAAGTAATGGTGCTCAAAATCGTGCTCGGCAAAATGTCGAGTGTGAAAACCGCGCGCTATTTTACGCCACGCGAGACTAACGCGAGCGATTTTGACGCGAGCTATACAACACCGCGTGCTCATCAAAGTGAGGCTGGGAACGGCGCGCTATTTGAAGTCCATTCTTATAAAGTCGTGTTAGTTCAGAGCGAAGTACACTTAGCGAGATATTTTGTTGTTTGAAAAAAAGCAAATTTATTCAGTTTCGTTTGGTGGACAATAAAGTTAGGTAAACAAAGTAAAGTAATTAGGATAATATTATAGGTTCATAAAAAAAGGAACGTTCCGATAAAAATAAATAGCGCCTAGATTTCACCATACGAAACTGAATAAATTTGCTTTTTTGCAAACAACAAAATATCTCGCTAAGTGTACTTCGCTTTGAACTAACGCGACGTTATAAGAATGGTCTTCAAATAGCTCACTGTTCCAAGCCTCACTTTGGTGAGCACGCGGTGTTGTATAGCTCGCGTCAAAATCGCTCGCGTTAGTCTCGCGCGGCGTAAACTAGCGCGCGGTTTTCACACTCGACGTTTTGCCGAGCACGATTTTGAGCACCATTCAAACTAGTGAAGGAATACATATCGTGAGGAATCCCAGAGCACATATTAACTATGTCTTTCCTGTGGCTGACTAAGCTGTGAGGATGGCAAAGCCTTTTACTCCATCCATTACATTACATTTTAGTCATTGTATGCCTCATGTGATTGGACGCAACGCAGTGCGTCAAAGGGCACGTTCCTATCTTGCGCGACTTTCGACGCAATGCTTTGTTATATACTTAGGGGATGGTTGTCAGTTACTTGTTCCACCAAAAATTAGTATAAAATAAAAAAAAATACTGCCAGGCACTGCAGGGTCCAATAGGGGTCTGACTCAGACCCCTATTGGACCCTGCAGTGCCTGGGTCTGGACTCAGACCGTCTGAGGGGAAAAGTTTCTGTATAAATCATCTACAAATAGATGCAAGTACCAGGTCCTGTAATTTTACTTGGAATCGTAAATAAATATAGTCGTTTTATATAGTTTAAAAATATTTTTAGGTGGAGATGATAAAGGAAAAGGTGGAAAGGATGATGGCAAAAGCGGTTGGACACATGGTGGAAAGGGAGGACATGATGGAAAGAAAGACGATGGGAAAGGAGGAGACGATAACTCCAGCGAGAGCGACGAGAGTGGAGAGACTGGTAAAGGAGGCAAAGGAGGTAAGGGAGGTGGTAAAGGCGGTAAATGATCTTTACAGACAACTACAATGATGCACAGAACAGCTACGAAATCTGGAATCGTGTCAACGGAAAATATATTAACGGGAAATGACCCTTCAAAGAAACAAACATTTTAAAATTTTAAAATGTGCGAGTGAGAAGTACCTACATTTCCGGTAGTCTTCGCTTACTGCAAATTATTTATATTATAGTATGCCTATATTTTTAACTACTTACCTAAAATATATTTGTATGTTAATTATTGTTTTAGATTAAGTCAAAGTCAAAAGGTATTTATTCAATAAAATCACAAGGAAATCACTTTGAAACGTCTTAAAGCGGGTGAATCTAGGTGCCAGTTCCACGCGACCAAAGCCTAGAAGAACAGGCAACAAACTTAAATTTAGATAATAGAGCTTAGGGTAGTATGCTCTTGGCATTATTGCCATTACTTATTTCTGTTTTGTTTTGCCTATGCCTCACTGTGTTTGATTGGCACCAAACTGGAGCTTCTTTCATACACAATATGTAAATCTATACTTTTTATTATTTTGTAAATCAAGCCCGGTCTCCACCGCGAGCGGAGCGGAGCCATTAAGGACTCCGTTTAACTCGCAAGAATAAACTGCATACTTGTATTTCCACCAACAAATAGTCGAGCGGAAAGGACTGAGCGAGCAGAAAGTGTTGAAATGAACTCGCTCAGCTCTTCAGTGCAAATCAACTCTGTTGGTGGAAACGTAAACCTATTTTAGTGAAAAGGAGTCCGTTCCGCTAACCATCCGGAGACCAGGCTTAGTCAAAAAGCATTTATTCGATTGTTTTGATGTGAATTTCAACAGATCTATTTAATTGGATTACAAGGATCACTTTGCAACGTCATACAAAATAATGGTAGGAACCAAGCTGTCAGTTTGTTGCCTGTTAATGGTTCTTCCGAATTAATAGAATAAACGCCAGTTGTCTTTTTTTGTATTTAAGATATCTTATAGTGTCATATTAAATTATTATGTTTACGGCATCTTTTCAATGGTTTTTTTTATTCTTATCAAGTAGACCGGTACCTTCCTACTTTTTATAAACAAGTAGATAAACAAAATGGGAATAAACATAAATAACTAACAAATCTCATAGAAAAGGCTCTTTCAGGGAAGTAGGTAGGTACCTACTACTACCACCATGCGTTGCTGTCTTGCGGGTTGAAGGCTGTCAAATTACAGGCACATGTGGCTTAACATCAGTATGCCTTTTTTTTTATACAACTAGCTAATGGAACAAGCAGATGGCCCATCTGATGTGAAGTGGTAACCATCACCTATAACAAAGCATTGCCTCGTAAGTCACGCACGATACACGCTACGATGCATGCGTCCATCAACTTGAGGCATACAGTGTGCCTGTAATTACACCGGCGACCACACTCTTCAAACCGAAACACAGCGTTGCTGCTTGGCGGCAGAAAATGGCGTGGTGGTAGTACTTCCCCGGACGAGACCTTCACAAAGAGCTCTACTACTCTTAATACTACTAAGCTATAATATTAGTAGAACTAAATGAACTGCCGCCGCCCTGCCATGCTGGAGGTGCCCAGCTGTGGGACCAACCTACTTAAGTATGCCCCCATGTCACTCGCTATATATATACTTAATATATTGTCCGCGCTTAATATATTAAAATCCTCAAGTTAATGGTCAAGGCAGTGCATCGTAGGACACGTTTTTAACTACCGTGACTTCTTTATCTGTTTATTCTTATCCTGTGTTTAGTCTCGTGTCTTGCCTAGGGCTTGCATTCGAATATTCGAATATTCGAATAATTCGAATTTTAATTCCGTTCGAATATTCGAATATTAAAATAGCAATATTCGAATATTCGATTTATAATAATAACACCAAACTGAGAACTCTGATGTCCATAAAATGCCAGGTATAAACTCGCGCGATATAACCATTCAAGACGATACAAGTTAAGATCGTTCGGGTAAACAACATGACAATGTTTTAGGGTTCGGAACGCGGTTCGGAAACGTTCGGGAGTGCCGCGCGCAAGTGCGTAGTCCATTTGCGATCTGACGAGACTTTTCTGTCTATCCATCTCTGTCGCTCACGTTGTCGCTCTTATATATTTTTGTGTATTTACTCTAGTAGCTACTTACGTGTTACCGTTATTGTGTTTTTTACTTGTTATTGTGTTAATATTTTTTTTTTTTTTTTTTATACAACAAAGTAGACAAACCGCCCACCTGATGGGAAGTGGTTACCGTAGCCTATGAACGCCTGCAATACCAGAGGAATCACTAGCGCGTTGCCGACCCTTTAAAAATTTTAAAACACCCTTTTTGAAGAGCCCCATACTATAGTTTAACGGGTAAACCTCAGCAGGGAGATCATTCCACAGCCTAAGTGTTCGCGGGAGGAAGTTCCTCTGGAACCGAACGGTACGCGACCATCCTGGCTCTAATGTGTGAGGATGGACTCTCTGCCGATGGCGAGCTGTGCGATGGTAAAAAGACGATGTAGGCATCATGTCAAACAACTCTTCAGAGCATACTCCATTATATAAGCGGTAGAAGATACACAAACAGGAGAAGTCTCTTCTCAAACTGAGTGGTTCAATACCGCTGGTGAGCTTGGGATCGTCGACAATTCTCACAGCACGTCTTTGGACCGAATCAAAAGGACCAAGCTGGCATCCAGGTGGTCCTGCCCAGAGGTGACAGCAGTACTCCATGTGAGGTCGGACTTGCGACTTGTAAAGAAGCAGTCGTTGCCCAGCACTGAAGTAAGACTTCGGTCTGTTTAGCACCCAGAGCTTTTTGGATGCGAGCTTGACCTTATCCTCCAAGATATTGTAGATATTGCTAAATACATGCGTATCTAGATTTTAAAGACTGTTTTTACTAAGAATTTGTGAATGTGTTCAATTAATGTTACTCTAATTGCAAATTTTATTAAGGTTGTGTGATAAATAAGACCACTTAAAAATATCTGTGTACTTATTTACTCTAGTAACTACTTACCGTTACTTACATTGTTTTACTTGTTATTGTGTTAAATTTTGTTGAAGATTATAAAGACTATTTTTACTAGTAATTTATGGGTAAATTTTATTTTAATTTAATATTTCAATTTCGTTCCTAGAAGTAACACTTAAAACAATAAAAGATGTGATTTTAATGAAAACATAGTTTTTTTTTATTATTCGAATAATATTCGAATAATTCGAATAGTACCCGCAATTGTACCCGAATATTCGAATATCAAAGTTTTCGAATATTTGCAAGCCCTAGTCTTGCCTTGTTTCTGTGTTATCTGTTTAAGGGGCTGACAACCATCAAACAACTTCTCGCTCGCACGTTTCGACATGTAACGTATTAGATAAGTATCTGTAAAGTTATAACTAGGTGTAAGTGAATAATAAATAAATGAAAATAAATAAAATGTTGAAAGATATAAAATCACTAAACTCATTTTCCTACTCAAAAGTAAAAGAAACACGTTACACGGTCAGTTAATCACAGCAATGGTTTATTACAATAATGTACGCTATTCAAATTCTTAAGTATTATTAAATCTAACAGTAAATCTTTTAATCAATAAGAATCATACAATAAATAATCATACTTCAAATAACTGAATACTTATTCTTTTTTTTATACAATGCTCAGCTTAGAGCTGTGTTATCTAGTCGGCGGATAGCAACCAAGTGAGCTCGTCCCCTCCGTTCCGTCGCTCACCCGACGTCCAACCGTCGGTAGTCGTTGTCCGTGGTCGCCGTCCATGGTCGGTGGCCGTGGTCGGTGTCACCGGAAACGGAAATACGGGTGCGACAACATCCGGCCGTCCTGCTCACGCATTCGTCCTCGAACTGCGTCCTGGTCTGATGCGAAAACTGAAAACATTATACAGTTAAATCCAATTTCATAAATGCTAGGTTACAGTTTACACATTTTCTTTACTATAGGCCCCACATAGAGTGTCTGATCAGATTATAGCATGTTATCCCATCGGCGGTCAACATGTGTATGTGGCTTAAACTAGATGATGTTCACTCAGTATCAACTAGCTGTGTATCACCACATACACTACAACAGTGTTCACATTGGATGTCTGTTGCAACTTATCCAAACTCAAACACTCTTACACATCTTCTTTACTATAGGCCCCACATAGAGTGTCTGATCAGATTATAGCATGTTATCCCATCGGCGGTCAACATGTGTATGTGGCTTAAACTAGATGATGTTCACTCAGTATCAACTAGCTGTGTATCACCACATACACTACAACAGTGTTCACATTGGATGTCTGTTGCAACTTATCCAAACTCAAACACTCTTACACATCTTCTTTACTATAGGCCCCACATAGAGTGTCTGATCAGATTATAGCATGTTATCCCATCGGCGGTCAACATGTGTATGTAGCTTAAACTAGATGATGTTCACTCAGTATCAACTAGCTGTGTATCACCACATACACTACAACAGTGTTCACATTGGATGTCTGTTGCAACTTATCCAAACTCAAACACTCTAGGCACCTACAATGTTTGAAGAAGTAGCATTAGACATTTTAAGATTCACACAGATTAACACATCAGACTCAAGCTACTTTAAGTAAAATATTAATGTTAACAAATTATACTAATAAAAGAATAGTTACGTACTTTTTTTTTTCGTATACCTTTCGACAACATCCGGTTAATCAGAAATCTGGATCAATGGTTTCATATTTTCCACGCATGCTATGCCATCATATCGTTTCGAAGATCTTTCAGCTTCTCGCATATCAGCTACTTGATATCTATCGTGAACCAAAATGTTAGTAACTTTAAATATTTTATTTTATTCGTTTATTACATTACTTTTAGTGTGTTTTTACAGCCGCAATAAATACAAATTTTGTGAAGGAGTCTAACCAGTACCAAGAGATAACTATTTCCCAGAGTAGTTTTAACAAATGGACCGCGGTGATCAACGTGGAGTGTGTGAAAAGGCCTGGCGTGCTTCGATATCGGATACAATTGACCTGGTTTTTTGTCATGAATATTTTTGAAATAAATGTAATTTAAACAGTTTTTTATGTATTTTGTAACAGTTTTCTTCAAATGGGGAAACCAATATTTTGATCTAATTCTTTCAAAAGTTTTATCTACAGCGAAATGACCACAGTCATCATGATTATCTCGAATAAAGTACCATACGTACTTCTTTGGTACTACCCAACATCTTCCGAATTTTGTTCTACGGTATACTTTTTTTTCCAACAAATCGTAGCTTTTTGATTCAACCTTAACAATGTTACCCATAATTCTAATATAAAAATAAATATCACCTGTTCACTACCCACTACTAAAACGACTCATTGTCAAATTGTACATGTAATATTAGGTACCTACGTACTACTTCTCTGTAATAAATTGCAATTAGATGTACCTTTAATAACCATATTAACTAACGAGTGCCTACCTACTTGATAAGAACCTACCTACTTATAACATATAATTTTAAGCAAGGCGCTTGTTTGTAACAGACGTTTGGTTTCAAATAAATATTTCATTTCATTTCATTTCATCGTGCTCATTAAATATCCGTTTCTTTGTCTCGGCCTCACCTGACTGTAAAATGTCTCGAATACTACATATACTGGGGACTCTTAACTGGACAGAGAGCAACCAGTCCCCCTCAGAAACAGTTATTGTGCTAACGCAGTCAGTATATAAATTGACCTGCAATTTAGGATCAAATCCTTTAAGCACCGCATTTTTAATCAGTGCATCTTTCACCGTTATTACTCCCTAATCTTGTGGAGAGCCCCATTGCCAGATCCCTTTTTTTTTTTTTTGTAAGCTAGATAGTGATTTGCAAGCACAGTTTCGTATGAATTTCCGAAATAATAAATTAGCCCCAAAAATTTACGAAGCTGGTGAACTGTTTTTGAGGTCAGAAATTTTGTAATGGCATCGAGTTTACGGGCACTTGGACGAACTCCTTCTCCAGAAATATCATAACCCAAAAACGTAACACGTGCCTTGAAAAATAAACATTTTCTAGAATGATAGTAAGCCCATTTTTTAACGAGTATTTCTAGAGTATTTCTTTGACTGTTATTTTATTAAGCTATCTATAGTCCACACACAACCTTTTGGCCCCCAACGTTTTGTCAACTAAAAGCGCTGGGCTCGCATACGCAGAATTACTGATTCGAATAGTACCATTCTTTAAAAGGTCGTCTGTTATTTCCCGCTTTATTGCCCTTTCAGATTGTGACATTCTATACGGCCGCTGGCAAATTGGCTTACTAGTTGTTAACTGTATCTCTAATTTTAAACAAGAAGTTTTTCCTACACTCGACAAATATTCAGAAAAAGATAGAGGGTATTTTGATAAAATATCAACATTTTTTTTATCGATTAAAAGGTATCTCCTACGTGAACATACATGATGTTTTTATCTTCTGTAAAATTACTGCCGATTTGAATGTCGCAGTTAGACGGAGAATCAATAGCGTAAAATGTTATATTAGATTAGACTGAATCACCCGGAGCGTGGTAGCGACAGCCTCTGTCACTTCAGTAGATAAATTACTTATAAAGCCTACTAGATTAACGGATTGATTTAAAAGAAAAGGTTTTAAATTATATTTATTTACTAGAGCGGTTGTTATAAGCGAGCAGTCACTACCCATGTCGAAAAAAAAAACTTTATAATCAAAACCATAAGAAAAACCGGCGTTTTGAAATTTTGGTTTATTTAAATAAATAAATAAATAAAAATAAATTTGTTTTGGATCAGAGATTATTTTCACTTCGAAATCCTTCTCGACCTTTGTCGTCGATTTAGATTTACAGGCAGCCTCTAAATGGCCTAATTTGTTGCAAGAAGAACACCTTACGTTGTGTTTATACGTGCTGTTGTTTCTTCGGTGACCTACCTCCCCACAGCGGTAACAAGTAACGTTATAGTTGTCCACATTATTTGCATAAGCAGAATGCTCAAACTTGTTCTGCAATTTACTGATATTATTTTGGTACCCAGACTGCGTTGGTCGAAAAGATTATTTTTGTGGTAGCGGATTCTTTTGGGAATTTTCTGTTTCGGTGGGTTGATAGATTTTACCGTGTAAAAAGGATGCAAAATCGTCACAATATTCGATCGAACCGACAAAAATTGAACCTACTATAACTGATATTATATCTTGTTCCCGAAAACCTAGCTGCAGACGATCTAGTTAACTTTTTGTTGAAAAAAGAATGCGTATAGCAACTGTTTAGCTACAGGCCTTATAATTATCTATTAACTCTTTATGCGACCTGTACATATTTCGTTTTACTTGAAATGACAGCTTATGACGCCATTCTTTCACCGCCACGAGGTCTAACTTGTTTCGTTTTTTTTTTTAAAGAATCGAGCCACGTTTACGCGATATTGCGTAATTTTTGAAGAGCTTGATACTTAGTCATATTATCGGACCAACCAAATGCACGAGAGCTAGCCTCTACTACGTTTAACCATATATCAACACTGTCTACGAGTGGGTCGAATTCTGGTATCACTGACGATAATACAGCATTTTGACTCACGGTTTGCGATGCTTTCTGATGACTACTACTTTTTTTTTTTCGCCTTCGATCACTGCCACTACTGCTACTGGCACTGGAACTGCTGCTCGAACTAGATGATGGTTCCCGACTCGATCTTCGTTTGCGCTTACGTGGCGGCATCTTGTGGGCGTAGCACAATTTAGCACTTCTGATAAAAGAAACACGTTACACGGTCAGTTAATCACAGCAATGGTTTATTACAATAATGTACGCTATTCAAATTCTTAAGTATTATTAAATCTAACAGTAAATCTTTTAATCAATAAGAATCATACAATAAATAATCATACTTCAAATAACTGAATACTTATTCTTTTTTTTATACAATGCTCAGCTTAGAGCTGTGTTATCTAGTCGGCGGATAGCAACCAAGTGAGCTCGTCCCCTCCGTTCCGTCGCTCACCCGACGTCCAACCGTCGGTAGTCGTTGTCCGTGGTCGCCGTCCATGGTCGGTGGCCGTGGTCGGTGTCACCGGAAACGGAAATACGGGTGCGACAACAAAAGTTTGCTTTACTAGTTTTTGTACATAAGTAAACTTTTAAGTAGGAAAACTTGTATCGATCAAAACGAAATTTTTACTAAAATGTGTGCAATATGATTGCACAAAAAATGCTAGATTGCGATTTTTCGAAAATGAGTTTAGTGATTTTATATCTTTTTAGATGTCGAAACGTGCGAGCGAGAGCCACATTAGCTCTTGTCTTCGCCTTAAGTTATAAACTATTGTCTGTGTAAATCGTGTTTTTTGAACAGGCCTGTCCTAGTGCGGGGTCCATTTGCAACCCTTGTAAGCTTCTATTTTTGGTAAATAAATGAATTTGTATTTGTGACTTGCAAGGCAATATTTTCTAACAACAGGTCATCTGCTTGTTCAATCAGCAAGTAGTAGGTATTCAAAATAAACACAAAAATACATAAAGGTAGTTTCAGCGCGGATCCACCGTTGTGGGCACGATGGGTATGCCCATAACCCTAATAGCCGTGTACGGTGTGACGTCACACACAGTGTTCGGCCCACGACTTTGTCCACGTGGAACTACAACACTGTACAGAATGTTGGTCAGACCGTCATATTATATAATTGTAAACATCTCTAATGATGCAGAATGCACTATATCGATCATGAGCGAGTTTATATCAGACTCGCAGTCGCATTTTCGTGTGGCTGTGACCACAACCTTTTTCGAAGGCTGGATCCGCGCCTGGGTAGTTTTCCAATTATTTCGTCGGTACCCCCGAAATATAGCAATAAACTTGTCACGGATTTCCTTGTCCTTCCATCATGTCACAAACTGACATTCAGTCAGACTGACCGTGACGATGCCAATGTAGGTTTAATGCGTGCCATCCTGTTAGTGGGTATAAAAACTGTGCCCAATAATAATGTAGAGCATACATACATCATCAGAGCATCGTGGATTGCTGGGTTGCTCTATAAGCAGTGTACACTATAATACGATCAGGGTACAAAAAATTGTTGTAAAATATTAACATTTTCAACAAATCTCAAATTTTTCAGTTAAAGGGTTCAGTAATGGTGCGCGCTGTTGCTGTAGCTTTTCTTGTGGTCTGTATTTTCGGTGTTTACAGCATGCCAGGTGAGTTAAAACCATTGATTGAATAACTTTTTTTATTTGACGTGGACAGTTATTGATTCTTAAGAATCAATAACTGAAATAAAAAAAAAAAAAAAAAAAAAAAATCAATAAAGAAAATTGATTAAGATTATTTATTTCTCAAAAAGTTATTTTAAATAGGTATACGTACAAGGTATACCAATACTTGTGTTATAAACTTCAGGGGGCTAAAGTACCTATCAGTATGAATAACTTTTTCTTAAAAACCATCACTGTGAACGCGATAATAAAAACAGCTGTTTCATACATTTTAGCCAGGTAGGTTCGAGTTTACAGTGTTGGTTCCTTGAAAAAGTTATTCATATTGATGGGTACTTTAGCCCCCTGAACTAAAACACAGAATATAATAAAATCATTACGCATATAAAGTATAAATAATCTTCAGGGAATAGAGCAAGGCGTGGCTTCAACAGCAACAGTTACGGCAGAGAGCGCGGAGGTGAAGGCAGAGGCGGCTACGACCAGGGGAGCGATGAACGCGATGCCAGCGTTTCACGAGAAGATGGCGAGGAGTGTGGTGGACAAAAGTTAGATATTTTATCTTACAGAGACCATAAGATATTTCACGGTTACTTAATCCGCTCTTCAGTATAAATTATAAATTTAGAGTGTGGCCTCAACACGAACAAAGTCAATACTGCGTTTACATTTAGGCATTCGCGCTGCCATTCGTGTGGACGGAAATGTTGCCGTCCATATGTCTGCGGCAGCGTCGCCGGCAATGTGTATTCACGCGACACGGGCAACGCGAGTGGACATGGAAGTGGCCTGTTTACATTCTCGCATTGCCCAAGTCTCCGATCATGTCTCTGCACATTTTCACGGACATGAGCTGAGTGTTAACGTATCGTATCCCTAATAACAACAGAATCGAATGTTGCTAGGATAAATTAACACGACAAATGTTAAAATTCGTTCGTGATCAACCAACCGACGTACCTACCTGAGTTAAACCTCTTTTCAGAACAGACATCAAGGGGTGAAGAAACCTGGATAAATCACCAATTTTTACAATATCTTAATGGTATCTTACTGGTTTTGGAATTCCTCGAATCATTCGAAAAAATTAAAAAAAGGGAAGGAGAACGAAAGAGTCGGAGCCCGGGGCTCCGAGTATTCGCGTCAGTTTTCGCTCTTTATCTACATTAAAACCTGTCAAAATTCTATCCTCGCACTTTGGCTTAGAGTTGAGGATCGACTATAGAAATCTTCATAAATAATTATATCCAAAGCTCCGAGGTCAAATAATAAATATACATTTTATTTCAGTTATGAAAATCGGGAATCATACGGTAGAGAAGACTACAATTCCAATGAAAGACGTCGTGGCAACCGCTCCCACTAGACTGTTCGATTTCTGCTACCTCTTAGCTCAGACCACGCATCTTGACCTTATCTTTAGAATAATATCACCAGGTATAAGATTATGATAAGAATTTTATTAAAACAATGAAAATATCATGAAAGCTTTTATTTTAGAATAATAAATTAAGCTAAGTAATATGAGTAACTATCTATAGTTATTTTTGTGTGATTACTTAGTAGGTTACATTTAATTAATTAATGACATACAATATTACCACTAGGTAGGTACTAGATACCTATTACATACAGTACCTATTTTTAACCACCTTCTTAACTACTTTACCATGAAGTCTCCATTTTGTTCAAAATGTAAAACTTCATGTATCACAAATAATCACAATTGAAATTACTGAAAAATGTGCGAAGCACTGATGAATGTGCAAAACAAACAGAGCGTAGTTTTGGTTACCATTTCGAAACGGTTTTTGTTTTATTTTAGTTAGTCCGAACAGCATATGTGCGAATTTTAATGTCCATCCGGAGTAAGAAATCCAGTCGAATGGCGACTCTCGCCATCTGTATCTGATAATACCCAAAAAGAGAACAGCTCTAAAACGTTATAAAAAAATATATTCTTGCTTATGTACCTACTTGATAAATAATGAAAGAATGCCCAACGATATTGTAAAAATTGCAGTCGGATGGAGAAGGATCATAATTATTATTCCAGGAATTATTATGAGAATTCTGTATAAAGAAGAAGGTATCCAGCAGTGGACTAGTCTAGGCTAGTAAAGATGATGAAGCAATTAATAATTTCACTCATTTTGGGGCCAAAACGGGCCTAAGTTAACATTACCTATCATTATTTCGTATATTTATAGCATAGTTTCGTCCTTCGATATTTTATAATAATCAGATCAGGCATTAGGTAGTTGAAGATGTCGATCTGAAACAAACGCTTATATTAAATCTCTTGTGAGCATATTTGTATAGTTCAGTTTACATGCAAACTTGGTCGCTCTTTCTATACCTGTGGTATTACCTAACCTATCAAGTAGGGTAGGCAAGTTTCTGTGCGAATACTGTTTTTATAGGAGTCCGCTAGTGGCATTATCATTTGAGCGCTTCCCTTTGAAAGAAATGGTAGGTTTTCTGCCATGACGGCAATGCGGTGGACAGGAAACCCAATCACCCAAGCTCATACGATCTTTTCTTTAATATATTAGAAAAAATGCTGTAATTATACTAATTTAAGCTAATAAGCCTTAGGTACGTTAAATTTTACTAACCTCATGCGACGAAGCCACCTCCAGTGGACACAGAACTAGAGCTAGCCGAGGATTTAGAGTAGGATTGTGACGCCACCGGTATAGACACGCCGTGTCCGCCATACCCGCCGCCGCCGCCTCCACGGTGGCCATAGCCTCCATACCCTCCGCCCAAGCCGAACCCACCTATCCCGACGTCGTGGTAGTATCTTCTTACTCGTTCACCTGAGCCAACAATTTAAAAATTAGGATAAAGAAATGAAATACATTTAAACACCACTGTAATCCCCAGGTGCGTGTAGAATACTTTTGTTTGGAATTCTTGACGCACAAGGAAGATGCCTTGGCACCCAACACTAGATAGAGTTCTAATTCTAAGTAAAGCACAAAATACCTGGTAGGTAAGGTACCTGATCATGATATGATCAAACTAAGCCGAAAGCCCAATTAAGTCCAGTTTATTTATCTAAAATGTTGATTGATGAATGTAACCCCACATCGTAAAAACAATTCCTGCGTTCGTATAGATCCTCCAAGCCCCACATCTATGAAAGTACCTAAGCCAGGTATGCTTTGACAAATTCGTTGGTGTTGCAATTAAGTGACGCGTCTCGCGACTTTGATGGCACGGGTGAGAGACCCTAACGGCTGGTTTCTGAAAGCTCGATCAATACTAATCGGATGTCAAGTCACTCGCCATTTCAGCTATTACATCGAATTAGATGGAGATAGCAAGTGATTTGATATGCGATTAGTTTTGTCGGGCTTCAGAAACCAATCGTAAGACTCCCATGATCAAGCTTTTACATCGTATTGGATTGCTACTGCCGATTCAAGCCACCACATCAATAGATCGAATGAGGAGGTATCATGTTTTGCGTCATCTAAGTCCGAACTCAAAGTTATTTATTTTTACAGCTTTTATGCTATTCCAGGCCATGTATGTACTCAAATGTTACATATGTAAAAGTTTGACCTACTATAAGCTTTTTTTTATACAACTAGCTTATGAAACAAGCAGATGGCCCACCTGTTAAGTGGTAACCATCACTTATAAAAAAGCATTGCCTCGTAAGTGACGCACAATAGAAACGTGCCCTACGATGCACTGCCCTGCGTCCATCAACTTGAGGCATATAGATGTTAAGCCTCAAGTGCCTGTAATTACACCGGCAACCACACTCTCCAAACCGAAACACATCAACGCTGCTTGGCGGCAGAATAAGGCGTGTTGGTAGTACTTCCCCGGACGAAACCTTCACAAAGAGCTCTACTACTCTTAATACTATTAAGCTATATTATTAGTAGAACTGAATGAACTTACCTGGAGCTGCCAGGCTTGAGATGACTAAAACTGCCAACAGGAACACGATTCTCACCATGTTTGCTGGTTCCTGGCTACTGAAAATGTGGCTGCTGCGACATGAAACGAGGTTTTATATCCCACCCGACCCGAGTCATGCCCAATCATTGAGATTATTTACGCGAATTCGAAAAATTGGATTGTCATCCGTCACCCCGTATTAAGATTCTGTTGATTAAATTTGAACCTGGGCCCCGTAGAATTTTTGGGTCTCTACCTTAGACTAAGTATCATAGTCTCTACATTTAAATTACTTATTTATTGATCGAGTGAGCGAAGCGAACGAAGATTCTAGTTTTAACTTGGGCGATTTGGCATTTTATGTATGTATGTATGTATGTTTGTCTGGCCATAACTTTCGAACGGTAGATCCGATCTGCATGAAATTTGATAAGACGATAGCTTGTACTTGAGAAATTTACTGGTAAGTATATGAGTAAAATCGGATGAAGGGTTTTTAAGATATGGGGTTTTTTAAGGGGGCACAAAAATTAAAAAAATGACTTAAAAAAATCAAGTTACATGTCATACAAAAGAGCTTTGTTTGGAAATTCCAAAACAATTTTTACTTTTTTTCGCTCGGTTTTTGAGATACAACAAAAAAGTTAAATTAAGATAACCAGCGACCCAAGAGCTCCCATCTCTAAGAGTTTCGTTGGCATCAAGGTTTTTCTACTGGTAGGCCAGTTTCTTTGCTTTTTCTTATTTTTTTTTTCTTGAAATAAATTAAGGAGGTACTCAGTTCTCATAAAATGGTGACAACGACCAGGTCTGATGATGGAGCCAAGATCTGTTCAACGGAACTCTTCAATAAATAGGCCAATAGAGTTGAAACTTGGTTACCGTACCAAGTTAGTAGGCGGTAGTCTGAAAAAAGTCCAAACATAATGTTTGGACTTGCCTTTGACTACCACCTACTCAAAGTGTTGGTGCGTTCGTCGGGTCGCATCACGAGATCTCAGTTCGGGGCGAACTACTTGTTATTTCATCTTTAAATAGGTACCTTCTCATTTACACTGAAAACGATTTGATAATATTGGTCTCTCATAACTGCATTAGGTAAGAGTAGTAGAGCTCTTTGTGAAGGGTTCGACCGGGGAAGTACTACCACCATGCCTTTTTCTGCCGCCAAACAGCGTTGCTGTGATTCAGTTAGAAGAGTGTGGTTGCCGGTGTAATTACAGGCACATGAGGCTTAACATCTGTATGCCTCAAGTTGATGGACGCAGGGCAGTGCATCGTAGGGCACGTTACTATTGTGCGTGACTTACGAGGCAATGCTTTGTTATAGGTGATGGTTACCACTTAACATCAGGGCCATCTGCTTGTTTCATCAGCTAGTTGTATTAAAAAAATAAAAAAAATAATTGACGGTTCTGATTGCATTTATTAAATAGATATATGTATATTATTATGTACGGAATTCTGAATGTAGAGAAGCAAATCGTGCCCATTTCTCATGGCTCATTTTTTCATGGATTTGCACAACCGTAACGCGATCTTCGATGGTGATAGGTAGGTTTACAATGGCCGGCTAGTTTTTGTGCGTTGTACCTACCTTCCCACCAAAACCATAACAAAAATAAGGAAAATCCTTAGGTTATGTAGGTATTTAGATGGTACTTCCCTCCTTTACCTAACTTTTACGTAATATATACCGATGATACTAGTACTAGTATCATCAGTCTATATTCTAATCTATCATATTTTATTTTATCAGTCAACTCTAGCGAACAATGTATTCCTTCGCTTGTAATTGTTACTTAATACAACATGAGAAGGTCAATGGTCGCTCAATCCATTGAATTCCCAAGAAATTGATTGAATAGACTAAGAGTTTTTTGTGAGCACCAAAACAATGGTCGGTACAGATAAAAACTATGCATGCTGTCTTAGGGAATTTGAACCACAAAGCAAGCTGACAGCGTCCATTTTAAAATGTAATGTTGCTTAGCTACGCAATACTTTGTTAAATTTAAGCATGAAAATTTTCTTGGAATTTAAAGGAGGTAAGTACCTATAGACCACCTAGCAATATTGTTGTCGATACTTGCCTACCATTTAGTATATAAATCTGTATTTATTTATGTAGGTACCTAGGTAAATGTATCTATTAGGTACACCAACAGATGATTTGCCTGCCGGTCTGGTTCGGCAGGTACTTACCTAATAGAACTGCCACCAATGAGTAAACGCAAATAGCGTATGTACCAAGGTCACGTACACATTATCAGGGTTGTTGAACATTTCTGAGACAATATTAATTTTACTTTTGTGTGGGAATTTCAAAAACAAAGTATTCAAAGTTTTCACACATGAAATATTAGTGCTTAGTCTGATCTCTTGGTCTTTGGCCATAAAGTGGTTTTATGTTACACGTTGTATATCGAGTATGTTAACTAGGAAGTAGGTAAGTAAATAAAATCACAATTATTTATCAATATTTTTATTTACAAATAATTAAAAAAGTGCGACCCAACGTCACAATAACAAATCTAAACTGCACTTAATTCCACTTTTACGTTAGTAACCGCCGGTTTCTGAAGGGCCGATCAAAACTAATCGCATGTCAAGTCACTTGCTATCTCTATCTAATTCGATGTAATAGCTGAAATGGTGAGTGACTTGACATCCGATTAGTTTTGATCGAGCTTTCAGAAACCGGCGGTAAGACAGCTGTAACAATTATGTAGGAAAATCAGAGCCAAAATATAAGCACCACAAACACACACATCAAAACGGCCAGAGGTCTATCTACCCTCATTTTGATAAATATTTTGTCTATAGATTTTCGTACTTTTTATAGCTAATACACATTCACAAGTTGATGTGGCATGGTACGTTTTGTTTAAAAATGTTTATCATGAATGCACTATCGCGTACTTTGTTACATAAAAATGTATACATGCCGTCCCATCGAAATCCAAAGGTACTTTCAAAAATGTTAAACAAAAAAAATTATGTGTATTTTTGGATTATTTCATCCACTGGCAGTTCATTACGATATTTATTTAGCTATTTACAACAGTTTGTATCTAATCTAACCCGAATTCTAATAAGAACTCTTTAATGATTGTGATGCTATTTTATTGTATAAAATATATTTACGTACTAAATTTTATTTTTAGAATTAATGATGGTACATTTTAGATGATTCAGTCATTCCTTCACTTCACGCAGCATAAATGCCAGTGCATGTTCCGGTGTCGTATACTGTAGGCGTCCTTACAGAAAAATATGGCGATAGTTATTTAGACGCGCAAGGTTCCACGAATTTGAAAAAAGAATGGATAAATAGAGTATAAATAAGTGGTTACACTACGCCATATTATTATATGAACTGACTCTGTGTGAACAAGCCATAACACATTTCAATGGCAGATATCACAATAATTCCATTTTATTTCTAACTCCAGAGGTATTTTTTGTTAAACTATAAGGCTGCATTTACACAGAAAACAGGTTCAGTACCGTTTCTACGTAACTACAGCCTAACGCAGACTAGTCGATTGAAAACTACGCCGAAACATTATTTAATATTTATAATTATTATAACTCGTAAACAAAGATAATTATAATATTTTTTCTAACAGCTACCATAGAAACATTCACGTATCTCAATTATTTAAGTATATTATGCTAAATAGGCAGGTAAGTATTGTATAATTTTAAATATTTATAGTATAAATTCCCCATTAACAGAAATTTATTATTAATATTAAATAATTGTGATGTACTTTTACAAAAGAAATATTGAATATAACATGTTTAATAATTAAGTATAACTATATAGTATTGCATAAAAAACAACATTTATATAATATAATTTAAAAAATTGCACAATTCTAATGCACTTCTTTACAAAGGAACAAATTAATTGATATAATGTATAAAATATTCGATGTTAATTTATAATTTAAATTGTATAATATTATGCTTCATTACTTGTGATTTATATAAAGTGATGTTAATTACAGCTGTATTATATAATTGTGTTGTGGATACAGTCAGTCTATTTATATATTAATATTATGCATAAAAAAATACTCAAGTTGCTGTAACCAAAAAAACTGGACACTTTTTGTAACAATAAAAAGAAAAAAATAAGCTCACGACTTCAATCCCAGGCACGGTTGATATCCCCAGATCTCTTTGTACCAAGTTACAACACAAGGCACGTCCAAATGTTTCATTTGAAATATACCCACATTTAAAAATAGTTGGGATTTTATACGTGCAAGCCCATCGCCGCTGATAGAGTACTAGCTGGCTATCAAAAATGTTATATTAACTTAAATATTATTACACTTGAAAAAATTATCAACACCAAATATATAAAAAGAAGCTTGATTGCATTTGCAAACATTGCAATGTATAATTGAAAATAATCATCACAGATCTTTTATAATGAAATATTTCATTTCTCTACACAAAAATGTCCTATATTTACTACCCAAATTAAAATAAAATGGTTCATTTTACTAATTTTAAAAAGTTTACACTTGGCCCAGCCTTTCCAAAAAGAATAATGTATAAGAAGACATTAAATCCTTTTTTGTTATAAAAATAACTACAAACAACAATATGTATTTTTTTATCACTCAATAATTAATTTTATTGACCGTCATGAAGCCAGCCGAAAGTGATGTACACAACTTGAATATTCCTTCGCTAATGTGACACCTGGGAATAGCTTCAAAGAGAACTTTTGCCCGTTACATTATATTATTCGTAATTCCAACAGTTCATTTAAAAATATATAACTATAATTAATATTAGCATAAAACAACAGAACATCGTACTAACTTGTATAAAATTATATTACCGTATTGTAATTATTTAATTCTTGTATATTTACAGTGTTTACGAATGTAAATTTTCAATAATTAATCTAAAGAATAATCTTCTAATCACTAGCCATGTAATTCGCAAAAGTATGTAACACTGTGACTGCTACTAATACATAAAGCTATATATATTACCCTAGATACATAAGACATAACCCGACATTGTGTTTCACTTATTGTTACGAAATACAAAATGAAATATTTATTATAGATTTGGTTATTTTCGTATTGTATTTAATGGAGGAACTTATAAACTGAAATGTGTTCATATGAATAAAAAATAAAAACTTTTTACAAAAGCTTACTATAAAATTTCTGATAATATAGATGACAAAAGAGCTTGTAATTGAACTATGCTCCAACTCATTACAAACACTAAACAATTAAGTAGGTACCATAATAAAATTGTAAAAAGGATCATCCAAAAAAACGCTACCAACCAAGCCGTTAGTTTCTTGCCCGTTCTTCTAGGCTTTGGTCGCGAGGAACTGGCGATAGATTCACCTGGTATATAAGACGTTTCAAAGTGATCCTTGTTTTTTTATTTTGATTTTAAATAATATGCCTTTATGTTAGGTTGTGTATGTGTTAGGTTTTAAGGGTAGACTCGGTTGAACTAAGTTAAGCATTACTTTATAATTCCTTTTCTACTTTATACTTGTCAAAAACAAACACTGAAACAATTTTATCTGACGTACACTTTACTCTGAGGGGGTCAAACTCGCCCTAATTCATAAAGAGAAATACCGAAACTAAGTCCGTCCTTTTCTTGCAGCATGCCAGCTTAAAACTGGTAGAGAGAGAACGGTATATAAACAATTTGAACTATTAGAAAGAGACAGAGGGATCAGTGGATCAGTTTGAATCAACTACTGTCAAATCAGATTATAAGTTCCTTGATTGTAACGCCTACTAGTAAACATCAAAGTCAGAACTAGATTAAGGTTGTATGTGTGAAGCTTAAATTAACGTGATTTGTTTAGTGATGTATTATTTAAATAACAGTAATTGATCTTATTTGATCGAATTCATGCTCCAAATGTTATAGCTGTCGCGCTTACGAACTATGTGCGCAAGCGAGACAGCACAATCGCCGCTATTTCAAACGCCATCTTAATATAGCTGTCTCACTTACAAACTATATGCGTAAGCGAGACAGCTAGATTTTCGCGATTTCAAGCGCCATTAGATCAAACATAAAGCGTGTATAAAATTAATCAGATGATGTATTTTTTTAAAGAAATAACGTTTTAAAATTGAGCACGCAATAATTGGCTATGTTATGTATAAAATGCACTTTTCAGTAAAATAAAAAATGCAGTAATAAAAATTCGATTGCACATTATTCCGTCCGTAAACAAATTAACTAATAATATATGTAAAAACAATTTTTGAAGAATAATTTGTAAAATATATGGATGCATTCCAATTTCATAATCCGTTAATAATTGTATAATTAATAATCAGAGTCCGATTTGATGGACATGATTCAGATAAACATTATCTCTATCATAATTTCATTAATAAAATACAAGTGTCGACTCCGTTACTATATTCTAAACCAACATAATTTGACCAAAATGCTACCGTCTCTTTTCACAAACTGAAACAACAGGGACACTTATCAAATTAAGTCAGTTAAGATGCAAAAATAGAATAGACACCAATATCTAATATGCCACTTCAAATTGCACACAAAACAATGCGTTTTCATTCGACATTTTGGTCATGAGAAAAGTTGTTTAGATCACAATCTTCATCGAAAAATTAAAAGCACCTTTTAAGTTCACAAAATCTAAAACACTAGGTTCCCGTGGCTTCGGTCGCATGGACAAAAAGTAGCCTTTAAGCTATTAAACTCTTATCGTTATCTATTAAACACGCAAGTGATTTAAAGAACTTCATTTGGAAAGTTCTGTAAATGTGCGAGTGGCGTTTGGTTCGTCAATATTAAGTGCCGGGTAAGCTAGGTGCAACGAGAGAAGCGAACCGGACACAACTCCACCGCTAAGGTACAACATAGGCCCTATACCATCGTATTTCGTTCACCTTTCACTGTACTTAGTCCTGAATTTCCTTGAGAGAAGGAAGGTTATTATTCTAGTCGTTTAAAAATGCGACTCGTAGCGAATGGTTCGTCAGAGTTGCGTGTCGGGGGAAGCTAGCGGAGTGAGCGGAGCGAGCCGCGCGGAGTCTTGCGGCGCGTCGCCGGGGTTCATGTCGATGCGGCCCGCTTTGCTCCAAACCAGCATATCCATTATGAAGGCGAGGAACATCAGACCCGCTGATAGACCTGGAAGGAGAAGTGGGGATAAGATTTTGTAGCTAAGCTTTATTTATCTATTTTGACATACCAACTACAGATCGAGAATCGGGACGCATGTTTAAAGAAGCTTAACGGCGTATAACTCATAGAGATACGTTACAACGGTACTAATTCTACAGTTCTGCTCGCAGTCCCGCAGGCGCTGAACTCGGCTATACATGCCTAGATAGAGGCGCCGCTCGGCTATCGCAGGCGCCGAGCGCACCGCACGCCGCATCCTCGGCCGCGCCGAACTCGGCTATACAATGTACGATACATGCCTAGATAGAGATGCCGGAAGGTGTCGCTGTCGTACGAGACGCATGCGCCGAGCGCGCCGCACGCCGCGTCCACGACCGCGCCGAACTCGGCTATACAATGTACTATACATGCCTAGATAGAGATGCCGGAAGGTGTCGCTGTCGTACGAGACGCATGCGCCGAGCGCGCCGCACGCCGCGTCCACGACCGCGCCGAACTCGGCTATACAATGTACTATACATGCCTAGATAGAGATGCCGGAAGGTGTCGCTGTCGTACGAGACGCATGCGCCGAGCGCGCCGCACGCCGCGTCCACGACCGCGCCGAACTCGGCTATACAATGTACGATACATGCCTAGATAGAGATGCCGGAAGGTGTCGCTGTCGTACGAGACGCAGGCGCCGAGTGCGCCGCACTCCGCATCCACGGCCGCGCCGAACTCGGCTATACAATGTACTATACATGCCTAGATAGAGATGCCGGAAGGTGTCGCTGTCGTACGAGACGCATGCGCCGAGCGCGCCGCACGCCGCGTCCACGACCGCGCCGAACTCGGCTATACAATGTACTATACATGCCTAGATAGAGATGCCGGAAGGTGTCGCTGTCGTACGAGACGCATGCGCCGAGCGCGCCGCACGCCGCGTCCACGACCGCGCCGAACTCGGCTATACAATGTACGATACATGCCTAGATAGAGATGCCGGAAGGTGTCGCTGTCGTACGAGACGCAGGCGCCGAGTGCGCCGCACTCCGCATCCACGGCCGCGCCGAACTCGGCTATACAATGTACTATACATGCCTAGATAGAGATGCCGGAAGGTGTCGCTGTCGTACGAGACGCAGGCGCCGAGTGCGCCGCACTCCGCATCCACGGCCGCGCCGAACTCGGCTATACAATGTACTATACATGCCTAGATAGAGATGCCGGAAGGTGTCGCTGTCGTACGAGACGCAGGCGCCGAGTGCGCCGCACTCCGCATCCACGGCCGCGCCGAACTCGGCTATACAATGTACTATACATGCCTAGATAGAGATGCCGGAAGGTGTCGCTGTCGTACGAGACACATGCGCCGAGTGCGCCGCACGCCGCGTCCCGCAGGCGGCACGCCGCGTCCACGGCCGCGCCGAATACAATAGGACACGGCACGTTGCCGAAAACGCCTATCGCGAACTGAATCACGCCCATCGCCATCGCTTTATCTGCAACATGTGGGTAATGACAATTGTTAGAGGACATACGGACACGCATCGGACTAATCAGTGTCGGCTTTGAACTATTTGAAATTGGACGTTACGAATGGATACGATATGAAAAGCTGAACAGCTCCAGCTCTTCTAATCCCCAGGCATTATCTATTGATATCTCAGATCTAGTAGTACCAACTTAAGATTCTTTGAGGATTTTAAGGGGAGTAGTCAGATTTACATCCTTAAATAACATTTTGACACATACCCACTTTGGTAAACCAATAACATTAATGGTTTAGCTAAAAATAAAAATTACTGAAGGTAGTAGGCAATTTTTCCTGCAGTCTAAGTTATAACAATTTGGCACATCACAGACAGGTCGTAAGCCCATCACCCGGTGCTAGAATACTAACTGCGATATGTTTTTGTCCATTAAAAGTATTAATCGACCTAACATGTTGTTTTTCTGATTAATGGGTATATTGGGCATAGGTTCATGAGGAATTGGGTCACCCTGTATAAGATTAATAGAGTTCTTTGTGTGTGGCTCGTCGTGGGAAGTACTACCACCATGCCTATTTCCGCCGCCAAGCATTATTGCTCTGTTTCGGTTCGAAAGGGGAGCTGGTGAAATGACAGGCACATTTAAAATCTGTACGTGACTTGCGAGTGCTTTGTTATAGGTGATGGTTACCATTTAACACTTGGTTGCCCATGTACTTGTACATTAAGGTAGTTTAAAAAAAAATCTCACCATGTTTATCCGTGCACCGTATAATGAGCAGCACAGCGCCCACTTCCCCGCTGGAATGCACGAACATTATCGCGGCGAATATCGCTATGAATATGTATATCTGCTTGCAGGAGCCGCCGCACTCGCCGCTCACGGCGAAGCCTTCGGACAGGATAGTGGAGTTGTATAGGTCGTAGCGCTCGATACTGGAAATTATAAATAAAAAATGTAATTAATATTATCATACCCCCTAACATATTAATATAACAGCGCTGTAGGCCATGGGTTCGATCCCCACCAAACAAACATTTGTGTAAACATGTCATAGATGTTGGTTCTCGGTCTAGGTGTTATATTATATTATAAGAAGGTATTTAGAAAAAAAGTATGCAAGTATTATATCAGTTTGTTTTACTGTGTTCCTCAAGTGCGCGAGATTATAGGTTTTTTTTTTATAAATAAATAAATATTGGTGGACATTTCATAAAGTACTATCTAACCCCAAACTAGCAAAACTTGTACTATGGCAACCAGATAGATGATATTGTATTTTATACTCATTAGTTTTTTTTAAATACAACTAGCTGATGGAACAAGCAGATGGCCCACGTGTTGTTAAGTGGTAAAAATCACCTATGACAAAGCATTGCCTCGTCAGTCACACCTGATAGGAACGTGCCCTACGATGCACTGCCCTGCGTCCATCAACTCGAGGCATACAGATGTGAAGCCTCATGTGCCTGTAATTACACCGACAACCACACTCTTCAAACCGAAACACAGCAACGCTGCCCATAAAAAAGCGCATTAAATTCATTTGAATGGCAAAAGATAGTGCTAGAATGCTTGAAGTTTTGTGAGGTAGATGACATATGAACCATTATTATTTTTAATTTTAATTTAATTATCTACTATTACACAGAAAAACAAAATTGCGACTTTTGCCTGATGAATGACTTTTATCACATGATGTTTACTAATTTGACGTCGCTGATTCTAAATCTACCCTCAATTTTTTTGTAACAGCTCTAGTTTACGAGTTATAGCTTTCACTAAACATTCGTTGTATTACAGTGTTAATTAGCTGATAATTAAAAAAATATTAAGTTTTCTTAGTATAATTTAATATGGCATCGTCAAGACGAGTTTATGTGAATGATCCGAATCACTTTTGTTTTATTTGCGGAGAGTTTATGTATAAAGAATACCGTTTGAATGTGACAGCGTTCGTAATCGAGGCTTACAAAAATTACTTTGGACACCCGCTGGAAATGAAAGATAAGCCTTGGATTCCGCAAAAGGTGTACAAAACGTGCGTTGAGTTTCTACGTTTGTGGACAAATAAGAAAAGGAATAGATTTAGGTACGAAACCGCTATGATCTGGAATGAACCCGTGAACCACCACGATGACTGTTATTTTTGTTTGATGAAAATAACGGCATTAACCGAAAAAATCAAGCCAAATGGGAATATCCTTCCATACGGTCAGCATATAGACATGTTTTGAGCCCTAAAATATCACCTGAACCTCATGCTGATGATTCACAGGAAGAACCCTTGCATTTTGAGGCGAAAACTGACTGTAGTGATAGTAACTTTAGTGAAAAGTTTCCAAAACTGAGTGCAGAAAAGATAAAAACGAGTATTTTTGACGGGCCACAGATAAGATCATTGATAAAAGACACAAAGTTTACGGACACTATGACAGAGATGCATGAAATGAGTTAGTTTGGCTTGTTCAAAATTATTTGGGAAATAATAAAAGTTCGGACTTTCCCAACACGTCGAACAGCTAATGAACCACTTTCAAAGGCTTGGATGTAACATGAGCATCAAGTTACACTTTCTTCACAACCACCTGGACTATTTTCCCGCCAATCTTGGGGATCTAAGTGAAGAACAGGGCGATCGATTCCACCAAGACCTTCGTACGATGGAGGAACGCTATCAAGGCTACTGGAATGCACACATGATGGCTGACTTTTGTTAGAGCATTCAGAATAGCTCTCTGCCTTCAGCTTCAGCAAGAAAATCATATAAAAGAAAGCTTTTTTCAGCCTAAAAATTTAATAAATTAAGATTATCTCTAAATATATACTATTTTATTACAAAAATACCCATGTGTCATATCTTTGTAACTAGAGCTAATACAGAAATCTCAGTCACAGATTTGAAATCGTCATTGAAAATTAGCCTCATAACATGTATCATAACCCAATCATCAGAAATGCTGTTGTGCAGTGTTATTTGTATTGACTCAATTTTTTTTATTCTTATTAATTTATTACTGTTTTATGTTTTATTATGATATAATTATTCATTTTAATGTTATTCATTTAGGTAGACTTTTTCTTTTGTGTGTTGTTTCGTCCGTTTTTAATTATTATTTCTTATTATTATTATTATTTTTATTTCAATCTTTGTAACTTAGTATAATTAGTAGGTATAATTGGCCGTATTAGCCGTTCTAATTATTTTGAATAAAATCGGTTTCTGTGATTATGATTTTGAATCTGTATCTAATCTGAATGATTTTTATTAAATTTTGTAACTTACGTGTTCTTAGCGCGCTCGCCTCTTCCGTTGTTGTCTATGCAAGAGCAGTTGTAGTAGAGCCACGTGTTGTTATCTAACTGCTCGTAGTCGAGGCAGCCGGCTTGGCACGGTGAGAGGTACGTGAATGCGTCCTGGAAAACATATAAGTTTCTATATATATAAAAATCAATTGCTGTTCGTTTGTCTCGCTAAAACTCGAGAACTGTTGATTTAGCTGATTTTGGTTTTGAAATGTTTGTCGTAGTCCAGAGAAGGTTTAAACGGTTAGAAAATATGGAAAAATTGCTAGGAAGAAAAGTTACATTTTCACCTGCTTGTTCCATCAGCAAATTGTACACACATAAAGCATAACATTGCGAACATATTTTTTTAAATAGAAAAATCCACGGGATTCGAACCCGTGAACTTAGGAATGCGAAGCGGGATTGCTACCACTGTACCACCAGTATACAGGTTGTATACTCACGTATGGAATACCAACAACTACAGAATGAGGGTATTTACCAAATTTGATATTTTGACGTGCCTCTGACAAAACTTTTGTTATGTTTTTTGAAGTCGGTTATTTTTGCAAAAAAAAGTTTCAAAGTCAAAAGGTATTTATAAAATCACAAGGATCACTTTGAAACGTCTTAAAGCTAGGTGACTCTAGTTGCCAGTTCCACGCGACCAAAGCCTAGAAGAACAGGCAACAAACTTACCGCTTGGTTCCTACCGCTCTTTTAGATGATCCTTGTTACAATGTATTTTAATACAATATTGAAGAATGGTGCCAATCGAATTTAGTGAAGCGTAGGTATAGCTAAGAGTATGTAGGTTTGATTATGATTTTTCCTTACCTGTCCACAAACTGGAGTGAAAGGCGCGTTATCACACAGACAGCTATCACTACACTCCAACTGAGCGCCGATGTTGCCAGCTCCAAGCAACCGGTACTTCTCTTCGGGACAGCTCACGAACATCAGAATAACCATTCCTGGGGGTAAAATACAGAATAAAAATCATATTTTTTTTAAAACCTGACCTATACTTACACTTTAATATACATACGTATAATCAACTAGCAGCTTCTGGCGGCTTCGCACGCGTTTAAGTGGTGAGCCGTGATTTAGCCACCAAGCGTCAAAAAACTCCCAAACAAATTTTCACGTCCCTTTGCACAATTATTAAGGGTTTAAAAAAACTAATAATGCCTTTCCTATTTTTTAGCTTTGGAGTACATGTCCTCCAAGTTTCAAGTTTGTAGCTTCAAGGAATACAATTTTTCATACAAACGTTTTCAACCCTTTTTACACCCTTAGGGGTTGAATTTCCAAAAATCCCTTCTTAGTACACCTCTAAGCCATAAGACCTACGTACTCCTCAAATTTCAAGTCCAGGACCAGCGGTTTAGGCTGTACGTTGTCTATATGTCAGTCAGTCAGTCAGTCAGTCAGTCAGGACTTTGATTCTTATAGTATTAGAGATGTACAGCCTAATTCTTTTATCCCAGAACCAGGGCTGTGCGTTAATGGATCAACACGTTACTTTTATAGAGGAAACGTGGAAAATGGTACAGATAAGATATTTACTTCTTTAAAACCGCCATGAAAACACATAATTTTTTCGTAAGTATGTTCCTCATTGATGCGATTGTGCATTGGTGAGCGAATTTCGTTTAGCTTTTAGTTTTCCATAGTGTAAATGGTGTAAGTATACATACCAGCGCTGTATATAGCGGCCGTGGCGGCGGTCCAAGCGGCGACCTGGCGCGCAGTTGGCACCAGCTTCAGGATGACCACGCCGGCTGTTATAATGCCCAGACCCATCACGAGGATACCGCCCAGACCTGCACACAACATAATGTAGTTGAGTTTAATTTTGAAACACCCTGTATTTATACACATAGTTGAGTTTAATTTGAAACACCCGGTATCAGATTTTGTTTGTCTAAAAATGTATAGGGGAGGCCTATGTCTCCCCTATACATTTTTCATTTTTTTTACATTTTTGGACATAGGTCCAGCACTTCTACAGCCTGGTGGTGATGAAGATAACATAACGTCTCCGATTGGCACAGATTTGGATCAGTTGAGCTATCTCTAGATCGTTTGCAACGGTCTGCAGATAGCTCAACTGTTTCATAATGTATTTTGTACATTGTATTTTTTTTTGTAAATAAATGATAAACCTTTTTAATATATAACAATACAAGCTGGTGCCCGCGACTACGCCTGCGCAGGATTAGTCACACAATATCTTTATAAATTGTATCCTATGTGTTATTCTGATGTATAAGCTTATTGTAAAGTTTCGTTAAAATCCATTCAGTAGTTTTTACGTGAAAAAGTAACAAACATCCATACTTACAAACTTTCGCGTTTATAATATTATTAGGATTACATAGCATTACTAGGAACGTGGTTGCACTCGCGTGAATCACCCACATTAAAAATAGTCCACAAAATACTTATGCCATAGAAAAATTACACTTATAAGACATAAGAGCGAGCATTGTAAGCCTGATTTGTATCCGTGTGTACATACTGAAAATGCATGTGTTTATTGTAGTACCTCACCCGAGACAAGGTTGGCATCATGAGTTGGCAGCCGGAACTGCTTCTCCAGGTATTTGGGCAGGAAGCTGTACACGCCACTGATCGGCATCAGGTGGAGGACGGAGCTGGCTGTGCGCCACATCAGGATGTCGTTGGTGAGCTGACGCTTTATTGTTGCGAAGAAATCTGTAATATTTGTTGAGAACAAATAAATAAAATGAAATCAATATTGGACATTTCACATAACGCTATCGAATCCCTAACAAGCTTATTATACTATGGAAATAAAGAATAATGAATGCATTAAGGATTTTTTTTAGCAACATTATTTTAAGAGCATCGGTGGTCTAGTGAAAGGGAAGCCTTCTGATCGTAAGTTCGAATCCGATCGTGCACCAATAGATTTTTTTGTTAGAAAAGTCTATATGATGAATGTCAGGGAACTATAGGAACCAGATAGCTGATATAATACAGATATACTTTTTGTAATACCAAAACCTACTTATAATGCATTATAACACCCAGACAGAGAACAAACATCTATGTTCATCATACAAATATTTGTTCTTCGTGGGATTCGAACCCACGGTCTACAGCGCAGAAGACAGAGCTGCTACCAACTGAGCTGTCATATTTTTAAAACAAAACATTTCAAGACAATTGGCATAGTAAAATGTGAAGTCAAAACAAAATTTATTTAATAATTGTATGATTAACATCTTCAGCAAATTGCTCACAGAAAAATCTATTAAAAAATTACAGGAACATAAAATATTTTCTCACGGATGAAAACGAATTCAGAGGAAGCGTTAAAGAGACAACATACAGGAGATAAACGAGCTTAGATAGCATCGAACATGAAAACAATTTTAAAATGCCCAGACAGATGCACAATAAAATGCCAAGCAGTACCTTTACCCACTGAATGTAGGTGGGCGTAGTGAGACCCAGCAGGGTTTGAATAAACTAGGCTAGAGTGGACGTCACAAAGATTTCTTTATTAAACGATTGAAATGGATTTTGAAAATTAATTAATCTTTAAAAAAATACTAACCCTATAATTCATATTGGTTACTGAGCGCTCCATTAGCTTATCAAACCGATAAGTTTGTTGCTGTCTCTTTTCATTGGCATGAAAGTGACAGTGACAAGTACTCTCGCTATAAAATGGCAGGGAATATGAATAAGGGCCTAAGGCTTTAGCGTTGACCAAAAAGTAAGGGACATATTAGTTGCGAATAATAAAGAATAAATTAAGAGTAGGTGTTGGAAAACGGGAAATATACGTCTTGATTTTATATAAGTCTTGATTTTATATTTTAATCACACCAACCCTGAACAATTTCTATAATAGTCTCGAAACAGTAGCCTGACCAGCGGAACCTACGTACGTGGAAATTTCTCGTAAATTTTTACTTATCAACACTCATCCTAGTGGTAGTACTGTTTGATATATACTGTGACTAAAATTACACTAGACGTGTGTGATTGAAATAAATCTAAACCGAGACACGAGAAAAAACTATGAGCTGTGTGAGTCACAAAGAAACTACGTACCAAAACAAATATACAAATGGTATAAAAACATTTATAATGAAAAACTAAGAGACATTCGTACTGTCTTGAACAAATTTGCAGATACAGGAAATAAAAGAAATAAGTACCTACTATGTACGGTAAAAGGTAAAAATAAGTTTAAGTATGTTCTAATTTTAAATTCATAAAATAAGAACTTAGGTCGCGTTCACACCAAACTAATTGTCAGACGTTGGGACACGTTACGTATTTTTTTTTAATAAATATTGATGGACTTTCCACTCAGCATATCTAGCCTCAAAGCCAAAGCATGTAATATGGGAACCAGATAGCTGATATAATACATATATATATTTTTTTATAAATACATACGTATACTATAATAACATCCGGAAGAGAACAAACATCTATGTTCATCACACAAATGTTTGTTCTCGGTGGGGATCGAACCTACGGCCTACGGCGCAGAAGGCAGAGCTACTACAAACTGAGCTGTGAAGGCTGTCGTTTTTTTCACTGTTTTTTTTTCTCACTGCAAAAAATGCATATTTGCACATTTTGTTGAACTGAGCTATGAGTTAAAACAAATGAACGTACTAATTAGTTTCCTTTACGATTTGCGAACAAAAGTGTTAATAGTGGTAGGTAACGAAAGATGTTTCATAGATTTCTTATGACTGACTGTACAATTCTATGTAAAAATACTATGAATATCGCATATCGGTGCTACGAAAACTGCTATAATTAACCTGCCGTTTTTGTATGGAGACTCGTGAGTTCTCTGCATGCCCGATTGCGGTGCCTTATCGAATCTCTATACGAAAAAAGCCTTACGTTACGGAAAACAACTCAGACTTGGGGTACGGGTTGCAAAAAAAGCGTACCTTTAAAGAAAGGATCCCGTTTATCCTTTATTTTCTTCGGCGGGAGCGGCATCACCTCCGGTTTGATCTGCTTCGGGAAGCAGAACATCAGGATTGAGAGCAGGACGATGAAGCTCGCAATAAACACCATTCCTGAAGACAAGAGACATTTCATCAAGCTGAGTCGGACACCATTTTGTGACGTCTTCAGGTACTGATTGGCACATTTATTAAGTCTTAAGCCAGACATAGCTTCACTTGTTTGAACACTTGTTTGATTGCTATGTGTGGCACGAGACTTTGAATCAAAGTCTCGTGCCTCACATAGTGTTCAAACATGTGAAGCTATGTCTGGCGCGGCTTAAGACTACTAAATGTGCCAACCGGCTTTACGGCCGGTTTCTGAAAGCTCGGTCAACCCTAATCAGATGTCAAGTCACTTGCTATCTCTATCTAATTTGATGTAATAGCTGAAATAGCAAGTGACGACATCCGATTACGTTTGATCGAGCTTTAAGAAACCGGCCGCTAATCTAGCAAGTAAGTAGGTATTTTTAGATTAAAAAAGAAAGAAAAAAGAAGCAACAGAGAAAAATAAAAAAACCAGATAATCATGTAATCAGTATACCTTACCTACCTACCTTAATCTTACTGGTACATAGATGGTATTAAAAAAAACACATACATACATAGACGTATACGAAATTTGCCTTTAACTGAAGCTGAAACCGCTTCACGACTTCACGCTTCACAGATCTCTTGGTACCTAGTACCAACTTAAGATTATTTGACGATGTCTAAGGGGAGTAGTCAGAGGTGGGAAGGAGGAAGCAGTAGTTGGAAGAAAGTTGGAGGAACAACGACGTCCCCTTTAACTAGTAATGTGAGAGCACTGCTGGTCTAGTGGTAGCGGCCCCGCGTCCGATCCTAAGGTCGTGGGTTCGAAACCGGTCGTGCACCAATGAGGACACCAATTTTTCTGTTCAAAAATTTATGTGCACAATGCCATTACTCTCAAACGGTGAAGGAAAACATCGTGAGGAAACCGGCATGTCGTAGAACCGAAAAAGTTCCATAAAATGTGTCAAGTGCTCGATATGAGCCTCTCGAGGCGCACTAAAAATCCTTTCACCACACTGTTTCGAAAGAAATTAGTGACACGACAAGAGACAAAGACAAATTTTTTGCAACAGTATCAACCGTGCCTGGGGATCAAAGCCGTGAAGCTATTTCAGGTTTCAGTTTCAGAAGTATAGTGATAACTTTTACCAACCGCAACACTGTCCTCTTATTCAGTCAAATAATATATTTTATTTCTCTATGGTTGGTTATGGTTTTTGGTGGAAACTCGATTGTTGTAATTCACAATAGGCTAAAGTGTGCACTTGAAATAAAATGATTTAGCTATTATTCTAATAGTTGTTAGTAGATGGATGGTTAGATAACTCTTTATAGTTCACCATTACACAGGAAATAGGGGTAGTTTGGGAAAATAGGTGATATAATGGGCAGTCTAATCTAGCGATCTCTATCTAAGGTACTAATAATACGAAAAGTTTTAATTAAAAACTAAACAAAAGCTATATATAGACTTCAAAATTTTCTACCTATATACTGTAGTAGATTGTAAAGTAGTACTACAGCAGTTTGTGAAGGCACGTCCGAGGAAGTACTACCAAGCTTTTTTCTGACGCCAAGCAGCGTTGCTGTGTTTCGGTTCGAAAGGTGCCCGTGAACTTACAGGCACAAGAGGGCTGAATACCTGTATATCAGTGAACGCCGCGACGTTGGTTCTCTGTGCGTGTTCTATAGCTTTTACAATGGGGAATGTTCTGAAGAGCTATTTAACCTTATCCCGGAGTCAAGATTTTACCACCACTCATCTCGACACCGGGAGCGAGCTCATCCACATCTACTGGATCCTTGGGTTTCTCGGACTGTTCGCTTTTCGAGATATTTTCTCCCCCATACTCATAAACTGTGGAATGAGCTACCACCGGAGGTTTTACCGCTCACTTACAACATGAATAGCTTCAAGAAAATAGTTAAGAAAGTCCTTCAGGGCAGGCAACGCAACGAAAACACCCCAAATGTTGTTGGTGTATATGAGCGACAGTGACCACTTAACACCGGGTGGGCTGTAAGCCCGTTTGTCTGTCTCTTATATAAAAAAAATGTCCCGAATTGATGGACGCAAGGCAGAGCATGGTAGGGCACGTTCAAAAACGTAGGTATCTATTTCTTTACCATGCCTACACCTAGCAACTCGTCATAAAGAACAGTAAGTTCAAACAGTCATGAAAACTAATGCCAATATCAACATAGGCACTGTTCTGTTCGCAAACATTTATTCGGTCTGGCTCGCTTTCTGCTAACGACTACGCCAAACAATTGTATTATTTGGCCAAACAAAACATGCAGTGGAAATAAAATCGAGCAAAAAATCGCCACAGAACAAACAAAGTTATGTAGAGACATATTTAGACAGTGTATCAGCGTGGTATTAGTAACACCTCATAAGGAATATTCTAATTATGACTATTATCGAGTCAGAGGTACTAATATCGGCAGCGATGACCGCAAACTATAGACTTAAACTGAACGTGAGATTATGAATTTGAATGTCACGGTCAAGGCTTTAGAAAATGTGACGGACTACTTTAGGCAATTCTGACTTTACTATTGGATGAAGGGGTACACAAGTGCGTGGAAATAGTACCTAGTTGTTTTTGTTTTTCTGGGGAACCCCCATCCCTTAAAATAATGCATACAGCGACTTCAAGACAGTGATCCAAACATTCAGATTTTGTTTGTTTACGGTAGTGAGTGACTATAACTGAGGATTACATCAAAACCGATTCTGAGATCCAAACAGAAATGTTTGCACGTATACAAGGTCGCCCAGTCATGCGCTCAGTCAAGGGCGTTCGCTAGACGATGTAAGTAGGGACATACTCCATCTATACATCGTCAACTTCACTAGACTGGCTGTAATAACAGGGTGGTGTTAAACTATGAACTCCACGGTCTGGAGACGAGAGAGGCGAAGGTCAAGCCGGTACGAACCGGTTTAAAAGTAAAAGTGAGCACGGTCGCGTGTCCACCCACTAAATCCTCATTACGGACACCGACGACGGAATAATTGTCGGCAACAAGGCGCGCAGCCTTGGCCGTGACCGCCGTGGATAGAGCGCTTATTTTAGCCGTGACGCGATCTGATGTAAGCGTTATGTAACAACAAGCGTGCCACGCAGCGTGACGTGACGCCCCGACAATCAAGAAAAGCGAAAGCAATGGAAACTGCAACGTGCAACGGACAGCGAGCCGCAAGCCGATAGCGAGCCACGAGCCAGCAACTCACGCCGCGTTCGAGCCGATAAACATTCTCAAAAACGACAAAACCAAAAGTAATTATAGCAATAAATCCAGCGGAGTTGTCGGTAATGCCAACATTCGCAGCACACCTCTTCGAAGAAACAATTACAGCGCAATTGTGCTATTGAAACCGAATGAGGGAAGTCGACGATGATTAACATGTTGCCACACGCCGATCACCAGCTCATTACACGTTAAGAAATTCTGTTATTTCGATACGAGACGCCAAATGTCACGTCGATTTAAACACATTTCATTTCAATTTACAATATAAACTTGTTCTTCGCTTCGACAAAAACTTCTGCATTCAAATTCAAAGTTAATTCATAAACTGTTAATTATTTTCATTCAAAACTAAAAAAAAAAAACTAAACTATTTATTTTTTATTATTATTTATATATTAATAAAATACGTTGAATTTTTTTATTGTCTTATTAATATTCAAAGCTTCATTCATGAGCCTGCGTAACAATAAGGAAATACGCAGAATTATCTGAATGCGTATTCGCGAATTGGCTTTAGCAATCGAGGCACGATTGGAGCAGTTTTCTAAACACAGACTGGCAGAAGTTGTTATTACTTCCCGGTACTTTAATCTGCACGATTTTGATCCTTATTGCTAGGATAGTAGGGAACTCTATTTCATAATGACTAGTGGAGTAACTGCGACTTTGTTCGCATAATTATTTCTTACATTCTTAAACCCGCTGCACTAGCAGCAAGTGAATATTGTGAAATTTCAGCAAAGTGAATATTGTGAATTTCTTTTTACATTGTAACATGAAGAAGGTTCATTTGACAGCCCAAACAGTTCAGTCGGTAGTAGCTATGCCTTCTGCGCTGTAGACCGTGGGTTCGATCTCCACCGAGCACAAACATTTGTGTGATGAACATAATGTTTGTTCTCTGTATGTGTGTTAATATTGTAAAAAAAAGTATAGGTATATGTAATATATCAGCTATCTGGTTACCATACTACAAGCTTTGCTTAGTTTGGGGTCAGACAGTGTAGTGTGGAAAGTCCACCAATATTTTATTTATTTATGGCTGTGTTATTGTCAGGCAGTCAATCACGTAAAGCTTTTATAAATATAAATGAGTGTAGTCAGTTCGGCAGTACAGTCACGTGCGTGCTTTCTTCGCTGTTTTCGCGCGCGAATCCACCCGCGCCGATAACGGTATCTGGTGGTTACGGAGGAATGCCGGAATCGGGATGACACCCACTCACGTAATTTGACCACTAGCCGATAGACCCCCGTCACAGAATCATAATCCTGTTATTTTAAACGATTGTAACGGTGATACTGTGATTATGCTAACTTTTTATAGAGCTCTGGGAAGTATTTTGAAGTATAATCTGTTCGGATAGAACTGTTTCATTTATGCAATTTGCACTGAACTGTAATGATGACACATTTCAGACGAAAAGAAAACAGAAAAAAAATCACGACTTTGATCCCAGGCACGGTAGACAGGGAACCCTCAGATCTCCTTTGACACCAAGTACTAACTCAAGATTCTTTGAGGATTTGAGACGGATAGTCAGAGGTACGCACAAATACATTTGGCACATACCCACATCTAGCAGTAGTCAGTATTCCATACACAGGTTGCAAGCCCATCGACGATGTTATAATAGTAACTGATTTCCTTACTAACTTTAAGAAAATATTCCAAATAAGCATAAATTAAATTAAATCAATCTTGGCAGGACTATTTCTATTCTGTGGTTCACGTATGTGTTACAAAGTTGCTAATTTACCATAAGCTTGCTGATTCGAGAAGTAAAAACCCCGTACTGCTTGTTGCATATTCCATTAAATTATGCCAAAGTCGTGCGTAAGATATTCTAAGCGCGGCAATTAATGGGTTTGCGTGAAACTGAGTATTGTAATAGTTAAGTAGCTTTACAGCAAGAGCGTGGCCAAAGCGGTGCACCAAATAGTTACATACCAATAGATATGAGGTGGATATTTTATTTTATTGTATTCGTACAACCAGTGGAGAACCAAAGTTCTTTAAAAGCGACAATATACGGACCGAAGGGATAGGCAGAGACCACAAATTTCCACTTCGATCCAGACACACATCTTTCACTTCATTCACTCTAACGACATTCTTCATACTCGTATTGCTCGTGGTTAGGGGACTGACTTAACTTTTCTCTAAAACATCTATCTGTTAGCTGTCGGCTGTCTGTTAGCTGTTTAACGATAAGACCGCCCATTGTACTTAGCAAGTATTTTAATGTTTTCCAAGTTTTATCCGTAAGTTGTGTAATAAAGTATTTTCTATCTATCTATCTATCTATCTAATAGAGATACGTACGCCGAGATTTCATACACAGAGTAAAATTATTTAATACGTTATTTATTTAGGCTAGGCGGACAGGTTGATTATGAATATGCATAATGCACTTTATGTTTCCATAAACCGAATCTAATGAGACATTGTTACAACTTGTTACTCGAACGACCACTCAGTGCAAATTGAGGTAATGTGTTAAGTCGATTTGGTAGTATAATGTGTCTAGGTCTGACTTTAACAGGAATATGTCAAGAAATAAAAATAACCGACAAATCGTATACCACCACACTTTTAACTAAAATATGTGAACTTACTTGACATTACTATATTATCAGAAATGATTCGTTAAAGTTGTAGTAAGAATACTTAATTAAAATACACTTTGCAAACATATTTCAATAAATGTCAGTATACAATTAAATACTCAGTTACGAAAACATAATAACTGCAGATTCCATCATATTCGATCTCACATAAACTCACTTAGGATCAAAAATAAACGTACAAGATTCACATACAAAGTCCTGAAATATGAAATTACCCTATCTTAGATATAATAAACGATATGATAAATATCGCAAATACTTACCAAGCCACCAAGCGCCGACCCATCTTGGGTCACTCGAGTCGTAGTCAGGATTGATGAGAGGATTCACGTAGACCCTGGTGCAGAGGGCTCCTAGAAGGAAGCCGAGAGCAGGCCCGATGACTCTAATGCCGATGGTGATAGCTGGAGAACAGAAACATCTAATGTGAATTTAGATAAACATATTCGCAGCGAAATCAGAAGTAAAGTCTTTACGAGAATTGGAGCCTATCTATATGAAGCTTTTGAGGAGTTTTTAACTGCCGTAGTTGTCTTCCATATAATTGCAGGAAAGTTCTGCACCAACAACTTCAAAGAATATCAAATCAAAAGAACGCATTTGAAAAGATTTGAAGAACACTGTTACGGTAAAAAAATCGAGAACAGAAAGCAAAACAGCTCCTAAACTGAGACGTCAGTGATACTTTCCAAGATATCAAATAAAATTGACATTGTAGCAGTCTCGCAACTCACGCAACGTTAAATAATATTACGTTATCTAAACAGGTTCTAAAACGTGCTCACCAGCCGCATACATTTTCTATTGCACGCACAGCTGAAACTGCACGGAACGAAAACTGCAGATGCTACCCGAAGACGGGCAGCTAGATCATTTCATTCTAGTCTCTACCAAGTGAAAGACCTCATCAAGAGATCATCCTGCTCTTGAATTTTATCTCCTCAAGCTTTTAGAAATTCCTTCAGATCTACGTGTCTCTCGTGTGATCTACGCGTTACGTGTTACCCGGTTAAAAAGTAGTCTACTCCAGATCACAATCTATATGGATGGAGGAGATGGATGATCATATAGCTACCATGTTAAGAGCTGATTTCACCGTGCTCTGTTAGTTACTAATAAAGGATCAACAGGCCGTCAAATCTAACCTTAGATGTCAAACGCGTACATTTTGACATATTTAACGGCTCTTTAATCCATTGTTAATCTAACAGAGCATGGTGAAATCAGCTCTAAATAGAGCAACTGATTTTCTGTTCTTTGAATTCACGCATCAAATTATAATACCTATCTCAATCTCTTAATATGACGAAGAGATTGAGCTGCCTCTTCAAAGCTATGTTAAAGAAATTTTAATCCGAGGAAATATTAACTTCGCTAATGACGTAGTAAATATTGATGGTCGTAATCACAGAGACGGAGATGGTCATTATGCTGATTGAGACGGACCCGCCCGGACCGCAGTCGTTTATCTCAATAGGGCTAGGGCTCAGGGGTAATTGAGGGTCGACGAACCGAAACAAACAAACTGTTGCATGAGGAATTGCGCCTGTCAGCAATTGCTTGTGCAACGATCGCTAATTTATATTGCAAATATGAAGCTCAATTGGCAATTTATTGTCTCTATATTGAAAGATGCATCTTCACTCAGCCAAAAAACGAATGACAAGGGTTTTGTATTTGAATACAGACACATCCAAAAGAAATATTCATAAAACCACAGCGGTCCTGTACAATGGGCAGAGTTTGTACGTTGGACGCCCGCCCGTGACTCCGAGAGATGCAAGTCAGAAACACTGTCCCAGTTATCGATATTAAACAACCTGTTATAAATAACAAAGAAGCTTCAGAGGTGACTGACCGAAAAACAATCTGCAACTTAGGTCCCGAAAGTAAGAAAAGTTCGCAGAAATGAACCGCATCGCTTGCCAAAAAACCGTGTTGCTTTCGATTCTCGCGCTTCTTGTGCAGCGGAAAATAAATATATGTCCCTATCATCATGCGCTTTGTAATAAGTAATGGCCTCGTCAGGATCGTTTTTCAAAACGGCCAGTGCCCGCGCCTCGCTGCAAGTTTTTATCATATGCGCTGCTCGCAGTAAGCCGCTTCGCCTTACCGGTTCCGATGCATGAACATCGCTCGGTGCTCTCTTGAAGCTCAGTTATGCTCAAAAAATAGCATCATTAAATATTACCGGGCACGTTACGTTAATAAGATTGTAATTATACCTGCTCATCACTTTAACTGCTTCAGGTTTCCGTTCGAGGGCGTTCTGAGGTCTTATGAGTTTTCTTACAGATATACGAGAGTGATTTGTGAGGTAATAAATAAATCCATTATTAATATTTTTCTATTATGCAAAAGAAGAATAAAAACAAATAAATAGCGATATGAAAGGCAAATAGGGCCGAAGAGATAACCTTGCATGTCCAATGCAGTAAATAAGGTCATCTGGAAACTACAATCACTATTGATACACCTAATAGACACGAATAATTAAAACTCTCACGAGATAATCTCTATCTCTCACACCTTCATAGGTGGTACTTTAATAACTTATGTAGATACTGATGGCTACACAAGATGGCTTCGTCACAATGACATGGCAATTTTTAGAGATACACCTATCTCAGTCAGTCAAAATATCAATCCTCGAATAAAATTGAGACATGACATGACGGTGAGCCCAAAAACTACACGTGGAAATACCAACATGTAATATCAGGCAAAACAAACTTAAAGTTTCCTTAAAAATAATCTCAAATTCGCAAAAACGCAAACAGTCGAATAATGTTAAGACGGTGACAAAACTTCTGGTCTATGTGGTCATTGCCCCCATTGAGTCGCTGCATGTTAAAACAGTAGGTATGACTAATTCTATGCGGAAACTATGAATAGGAATAGACGACACACGTCGCTTCGGCGAAACCTTATTATCATCAATTCAAAGTTCAGAATAAGACGGTAACCAGATATAGAAAAGAAATTACCTGTGACGTTTTTAGTGCTAACTTTCGTATTGAGAGCACTGGTGGTCTAGTGCTAGCGGCCCCGCCTTCCGATACTAAAATCGTGGGTTCGAAACCAGTCGTGTACCAATGAGTTTTTCTGTTCAGAAATTTGTGTACACAGTGCCTGAACTCTCAAACGGTGAAGGAAAACATCGTGAGGAAACCGACATGTTGTAGAACCTAAAAAGTTCTATAACATGTGTCAAGTGCTCGAAAGGAGCCTCTTGAGGCGCTCCTAAAATCCTTTTACAACACTGTTTTGAAAGAAACTTGACACAACAAGAAGAAGAACTTCTTCTTCTTCTTCTTGCTAACTTAATTCGATTTGGCGATGAATATACAGATAGAGTTTAAACTACTTCATTATGTAACGATGTCGGTGCTAAAACTGAAGAAATTGCAGATACAACGTTATTGAATGAAAGTGAAATTGATAACTTCATTATCAATAAACACGGGTATCTAATCTCGCTTTCATTTGTAATCTAATCTCACATGATTGCAAACGAACTGACCTATGACAACCATCACGCGGTTACGTTACAGGGAATATGATAGCTATATAGCAAAATGTTGCATCACTGCATGTTAGTGTAGCGGAACGCTATTCACCGCATTCGCAGAAGTAGGTATTGCAAATTTGCAATCCACTTTATTTTAACAATAAAGGTTTGCTGGGAGATAACGTTTCTTTTTAGAGTTAAGTTTGCCTTTGTACGTGTCTTTTGTTATCGCGTATACATAGAGGTATATCTGTGTATAAAAAAGAATATAAGAATTTAAAGAACTATATTAACGTGGCCACTACTAAATCCCTTTAAATGTATGACTAATTATTAAATTGTAACTTTATATTTATATTTAGTCTTTTAATTTATACTTTATAACTATTTCATAAATATAGTTATTAAGACATAAATAAAATAAAAATGTTAAAAAGACAAATAGTTTTTTTCTATTTCACCAATCTACTCAAAATATAATGAAAAACATAAACAAAAGAACGTGTTGTGCAAACTACAGCTTTCCATATTCAATTTAAAATACGTTTTCCAAAAAAATAAGCAGATATATTAATAAAGTTATTTGATATACTAACTTCGCAAAAAAGTTTTTTACTTAATCTACAAAACAAACAAACTTCGAATATATCAAAAGATCAAATACCTACGCGATCCTGATTAGGTAAAATAGAACTTGGCTCAGCTCCAAACGTTTGAATATTATATACATTCGTAATATAATCATGTCTACAAATGATTGCTCCAAATTTATTCGAATAGAAACTAAATAAAGCAAATAGTGAACTAGAATTTCAAATTGGGATAACTTTATTTAGCTCTTGATTTTATACAAATGTTAGATATTATCTGAGGGCGTTATTTTACCGTCGCAAAATAACTCCATCCGACAAATTAAAATATTTCTGTCATTGTTTTTGACAAGACTAAAGAGACGGCATAATTTAATTCTAATTAGAATACCAGTACAAATCTTTGGTCGAATATACACCAAGGAATACTTAGTAAGTTACCTATATAACTTTGGCTTTAAGTTTAATTAATACAGAGATGTTAGAGCGCCGGTGACGTCTAGTAAGAGTGGCCCCGCTTTTTGATCGTAAGGTCGTAAGACCAACGGATTTTCCTCTTCTAAAAAAAATTATGTGCGCAATGCTAGTGCTCTAAATCGGTGATGGAAAACATCATGAGGAAACCAGTTAGTATTCTAACAGCGGCGATAGGCTTGCAACCTGTTACGTATGGAACACCGACTTGTGCAAAATGTGGGTATGTGCCAAATGTAAAAGTTGGACGTACCTCTGACTCTTTGAAGATATCTAAGGGGGTCCCTTAGACATCCTCAAAGAATCTCAAGTTAGTTCTTGGTAAGTACTGAGAGATTTAAGCGGATTAAAGTCGTGCAGTTGTTTCAGTTTCATTTTTAGTTAGTGATGGTTTATTTGTTTGGAACAAGAGTAAAATAATTCAACCATTCGCGATGATCGCGTGACGGACAGCGAGAAGCCGAAATTAGGGCAATAAAGAAGCAAGGAGCGACGGTGGAGATGTGGCAACTAACTGAAATGGTTCAAATTGTCGTCGAGACAGCCCGCCCCACTGACACACTTCGAGACAGAAATAGCAATGCATCTCAGAGACATCAGAGACATGCAACTCAAATTATTGAAACTTCGTAAGAGACTTAATTCAAACTTCAAACAAAAATGTATCTGTAGAAGCATTTGTTGCAAATAACTTCGTAAAATCAATTACCTATTCCTGAGAATTACATTTATGTTTGCAACTTCAAGGGCACACATAATTTAGACGATAGTGGAATATCCTTTTGTGCAAACATTGTTGCAATTAATAAGTAAGATACAATGTCGCACATAATGTTATGTTCTACATTACATTACACGTCATAAGTCATTTGTTGATAGAGTTATTTACTAGTCTAGTACATTATTACCATTATAAGTCCCACGCAATGTATGGCATTGTATGTAGGGTTGCCAGATGGCCGGGATTTCCGGAAAAGTCCCGGAATTTTACGTGTGGTCCCGTGTCCAGTAATTACACTTTACTGTCCCGAAATTCATGATCACTAGTTTTTTTCCAAAAAAGTAACGACACCAAGGGGCGGCGCGCATACTCGTACCTCGGACGAGCCGAGACGATTTTTATTTAAGGAGTAGCTTAATTTTTAATTGGAACTAAAAATTCTAATACATAATATGTGATTCTGTATGGATTTATGAATACAAATAACAGTGTGTTTATTAATATCTACCTATAGATTTTATAAAAAATAAATATGTTTTTAAAGACATTTGATTTTTCTTTATTAAATAAGTACCAAACTAGTATTTTTGTAATATTTTTTGTATTGCCGGTCCAACAGCAAACATTTGTAGTTGGATTTGGACTCTAAAAACTCCAACTCCGTTTGTAACCCCAGAAATGTCCAGGAAATAATAAGCCCGTATCTGGCAACCCTAATTGTATGTGAGAAGTGATGTATCTTCAAATGCCATACAAAATTTACTAATAATGACATTATTTGCGAATATTTTTATCGATTATTGCTTTATGACGGATTGAATAGTTTAAGGATACAAATAAAAACAATCAAAAGAGTCTACAAGCATTATTGTAGACACTTTGATTGTACTACATAAACAATCACGTAAATGTCTAACCGCGAAGTCTAGAACTGATAAAGTTTAATATACCGATCTATGACTAAACGAATGACCTATTTCTAGAATAAGTGTATTCGTTGATAGGTACAATCGAAGGCTATTTAACGACAAACAACAAAACGATATGAGTATCCCTGTTGCGGTCATTGATCGTTGTAATTATAAAGGACAAATCCTGGTGATCCAACTAGGTAGGTCCAAATTCGATAAAGAGGTCAGCCGACGAATCCAACTCGGATGGGCAGCGTTCGGGAAGTTAAGTCACATCTTCTCGTCACAGATACCGCAGAGCCTCAAGACGAAAGTCTTCAACCAGTGATGACGTACGGAACTGAGACGTGGTCGCTTACTATGGGCCTCATCAACAAGCTCAAAGTCGCTCAACGGGCTATGGAGAGAGCTATGCTGGGAGTTTCACTACGGGATAGAATCAGAAATGAGGAAATCCGTAGGAGAACCAAGGTAGCCGACATAGCTCGCAAAATCAGCAAGTTGAAATGGCAATGGGCAGGTCATGTAGCTCGAAGGACTGATAACCGTTGGGGAATAAAGGTTCTCGAATGGCGACCACGAACAGGAAAACGAAGCGTGGGACGCCCTCCTACCCGATGGACTGACGACATTGTCAGGATCGCGGGAAGTCGGTGGATGGAGAGGGCTCGGAATCTCGGAATGTATAGACTTCTTTAGGCTGATGATGATGATGATGAATGAAGAAATTCATAGGCTACCTACGGCATGTCGTAGAACCTAAAAGTTTTACATGTGTCAAGTGCTCGAAAAGAGCTCTTTGAGGCACACTTAAAATCCTTTCACCACACTGAAGAACTTGTGACAAGATAAGATACCTCAAATAGACTACCAAAAATCTGTGCTTATTATACAGTTAGTAGAAAACTCTATAATATTGTAAAGCGTACTGGGTAAGTTTATCTGGAGATTATAAAACATTGTATAAAACGTAGTTCTAAATGTATTATTAATTGGATAAGTATTATATCATAAACAGGAAAAATATTCAGCGTTGTCAAAATATAACAGACAACATATTGTGGCGATTAGCAAGTCATTGGAATATATTATAGAGATGAATGAAATACATAAGTATCTATTATATATACTACACTATAGAATCTATAGTGTAGTATAGATTCTATAGTATAGATAATAGATTAAAGGTATTTCATAGTATAGATTCTACTCTATACATTTAGCTTTACGTCTTAGTATCAACAATCATAAGAGTTTTAAAGATAACTTTGATGATTAGAAGATATTAAGAGTAGTAGAGCTCTTTGTGAAGGGCTCGTCCGGGGAAGTACTACCACCACGCCTTTTTATGTCGCCAAGCAGCAACGCTGTGTTTCGGTTTGAAGAGTGTGGTTGCCGGTGTAATTACAGGCACATGAGGCTTAACATCTGTATGCCCCAAGTTGATGGACGCAGGGCAGTGCATCGTAGGGCACGTTCCTATCGTGCGTGACTTACGAGGTAATGCTTTGGGCCATCTGCTTGTTCCATCAAGCTAGTTGAATAAACAAATATATATTTTATAAGATATTATGTAATAAGAGTTTTTAAGAATGTTATTAACAGATAAAATCGGAAAATCAGGTAGATTCTCCGAATGGCGAAATGCTTGGGACTAAAATAGCCATCCTATTCTTAGCTTTACATAAATCAGTACAAGGCCGCGGCCCACAGGTAAGACTGAGAGCCATAGGATTCTTTCTACTATAAATCAAAAGAAAAAGTGCCCGAAAAACTAAAGAAAACGACAGGATAATAAAATATTAATTGAGAGCACTGGTGGTCTAGTGGTAGCGGCCCCGCCTTCCGATCCTATGGTCGTGGATTGGAAACCGTTCGTGCATCAATGAGTTTTTCTGTTCAAAATTTATGTGCACAATGCCAGTACTCTCAAACGACTAGACGTAGAACCTAAAAAGTTCTCTAACACGTGTCAAGTGCTCGAAAGGAGCCTCTTGAGGCGCACTTAAAATCCTTTCATCACACTGTTTCGAAAGAAACTAGTGACACGACAAAAGAAAAATTAAACACACAAAAAAACAATGTTGTGTAAGTAATGATCGCGAGCGTTTCCATCTAAATAAATACTTTGACTTACGAAATAAATAACACAAATAATTCGTATGAATGATTAACTAGTGACGGAGTTTCTAGGCATCTCGAAGGCCTCCTTCATGGTTTGACTACTGCTACAATTATTGTGACGTAAGTGCTAGCTGCACGTCTCATAAGAAAACTCAAGGTCGCTCAACGAGCTATAAAGAAATGCTTAGCATTTCTCTAAGAGATGATTAAGAATGAAGGATGCTTATCATCGAGAAGATCAAGAATGAAGAGCCGAGATCCGAACACAAACGTCATCGTCTATAGCCCAGAGGATTAGGAAGTTTAAGAGGGAGTGGGCGGTGCATAGCTCGAAGAACTGACTGTTAGAGCAGAAATGATCGCTTCGGAAAGCGATGCGATGCTTCCAATTACATGGAAAAGCCAAGTAAAGCTAGGAGACGAAGATTTCCGCAGGGAGGAAGAAGGAGAAGCAGCAGTAGAAGTACTTTTAAGAGTAGTAGAGCTCTTTGTGAAGGGCTCGTCCGGGGAAATACTACCACCACGCCATTTTCTGCCGCCAAGCAGCGTTGCTGTGTTTCGGTTTGAAGAGTGCGGTTGCCGGTGTAATTACAGGCACATGAGGCCCTCTGTATGCCTCAAGTTGATGAACGCAGGGCAGTGCATCGTAAGGCACACGCCTATCGTGCGTGGCTTACGAGGTAATGCTTTGTTATAGGTGATGGTTACCACTTAACATCAGTGGGCCATCTGCTTGTTCCATCAGCTAGTTGTATATAAAAAAAGTACTCGATATCGTCTTACAAAAATGATGATGGTGAGTGTGCGACGGCTTGAAATCTAGCTTATCGTAATATATCAAAGTTATTGTGCAGCGAACGCATTAGATACGATATCGACGCACGAATCCAGACAAAACAATACGTTAGTAACTCTACCATATTTTTTGCTGAAGGCTTACTGGTAGGTACAATCGACAACAGATTCTTTTCCAAGCAAGGCGTGGCGTTTTTTATTGGCGTTATAGCCTAGCCTATGAGTTTACAAGCTGGGTGTGTAAATAGTACCAAAGAAGAAAAGAATAGCCAAATCGAAAACGCATCTAATAACGGTTTCAGGCTACGTGTTTTAGTAGCAACGTAAGCTACATACGCGCGTTTGTCGCTTAAAACGCAGTATTGAACAACTCTTAAGGCTATAAAGGCTATAAAACCTGTTGTGGGCAAATGTTGTTCCTGACGTTGACGGCGAGCTATACTTGTCATATTTATGACAACACAAGCTGGTGCCCGCGACTTCGTCTGCGCAGGATTAGTCACACAATATCTTTATAAATTGTAGCCTATGTGTTATTCTGGTGTATAAGCTATATTATTGTACAGTTTCATTAAAATCCATTCAGTAGTTTTTACGTGAAAGAGTAACAAACATCCATCCATCCATCCATCCATACTTACAAACTTTCGCGTTTATAATATAAGTAGGATTAACGATAACCAGTACAAAAAGAAAACATACATTTTCATCTTTGCTTTACTGCAACTTTGTATTGCAATTTTGGTGTATGCTATTACATCAGTAGTTAATTTACATGCAGTTTAAGAACCTGAACTTGTCCAACTGCTTTTGCGCATAACTGTACAACGCGGCACCGCCAAAACAACAATTGTATTTTTGCTCGCTCGTTCGATACGTGTTATTTACAACAACACCATAATATTATACTATACTATATGATAAAGGCCGCGGTTCACCAAGGTAGAAATCGACGGTTTTCATTTTAAAATGATTAGATAAGATTAGAAAATTCTTTATTGCCCTTTATTGCACATAGGCAAACTTAATGTTAATTAACTAACATTTTCTTCCCGTTAACCTTTGTGTTTTGTGGAGAGGGTGGTAGTGCTTTATGAAACTGAAACAGCTTCACGATTTTAATCCCCAGGCACGGTAGATATCCCCTTAGATCTCTTAGTACCAAGTACTAACTCCAGATTCTTTTGAGGATGTCTAAGGGGGGTAGTCAGAGGTACGTCCAAACATTAAATTTGGCACATACAACATTTTGCAGCAGTTGGTATTCCATACGTGCTTTATGAGACAATAAAAAAGTAAGCGTTTGCCTAAATAAAATCGCGATGCAATAAGACCAACGAATGTAGGGTATTTTTTTATAATTGATATGTTAGGTGCCAGTGGTATCAACCCAATTGTCCTCAATATATTTTATGAGGAGAATAAAAATACTTTTACTTACTGCGAAATGTCTTGTAAATATATGCGAAAACGTTTTAATGGGCAATAGCTTTCACAGCTTTCACAGCTCAGTTGGTAGTAGCTCTGCCTTCTGCGCCGAAGGCCGTGGGTTCGATCCCCACCGAGAACAAATATTTGTGTGATGACCAGAAGTTCTCTCTCTAAGTGTTATACAATATTATAAGTATGTATTTTCAAAAATAAAGTATATAATGTAGTATATCAGCTATCTGGTTCCCATATCACAAGCATTGGCTTAATTTGGGGCGAGATAGTGCTGTGTGGATTGCCCACCAATATTTATTTATTTAGCTTTATATGTTAATAGACACAGACTATAAGTTCTATTTGTTTTCCTAAGAAATAAAAATAAATATTATTATTTAAAAAAGAATTGGTTAGGTCAAACAACGGTTAAAAGCCGGTAATGGGGGAAGTCAAACCAGCCGTTTCCTTTTTGCACAAATCCAGTTTGGGCGAGCAGATACGTAATCAGTTAATTGCAGGGCGTTCTTCGTTTAAGTCGAGACTTACTGAGTATGTTAAAGTACAGTGGAGCTGGGATCTAAAGCCTTATCTATATTATGTATATAGACTATAGGCTTTAGATCCCAGGCTTTAGGCGTTTTCATACCCTAACCCATGTGGGTTAGGGTATGAAAACGCGATGACGACGCAAAACAGATGCCCACAACTTTGATCCCTAGGCACGGTAGATATCCCCTCAGATATTTTAGTACCTAGCACTAACTTTCTTTGAGGATGTCTTAGGGATTAGTCAGAGATACGTCTAACTACAATGACCACGAATTTTAAATCGATACAAAAATCTATACTAATATTATAAACGCGAAAGTTTGTAAGTATGGATGGATGGATGGATGTTTGTTACTCTTTCACGTTTAAAACTACTAAATGGATTTTAATGAAACTTTACAATAATATAGCTTATACATCAGAATAAAACTCGGATACAATTTATAAAGATATTGTGTGAATTGTCCAAAATATGACGATAAGTGTCAAGTAAGTAGGAAAAAATCTACCATCTGCGAGTTATTCTGGCGTGCGCTGCCAAAACCGCTAGAGTTACACATATGTACAACGCCACGCTAATATAAGCTACTCGAAATACTAATCCTGCGCAGACGAAGTCGCGGGCACCAACTAGTGTTTAATAAAATAATCAATGCTTTTACTATTGCCCTCTCTTTTACAAACTGAGACAGGGCTAATTTTAAGTTATGTCGAATAAGAATATTTCACACTTATATATTTGGATATTTGTGACTCTACCACGTCGTGCTGCGTGAACGTCCACATAAGTATATCAGAGCACACGAAATGAATGAAACAATAAATAAGTAAATTGTTGTTTCATCAACAAGTTGTAAAAAAAACAATTTCACCCTAGCCGTAACCGGCCTGGACCGATTAGGATGAAATATCAAATTGTTATAGTCTGTTTCCTAAAATTACATTTAAGACTTATTTTTATCCGGGTATGCGAGCCAAGTCGCTGGCGAAAGCTGGTCAAATAAGTTTTTATTATTACTTTAAATAATACCAAACTTATTTGACTCTACATAATAAAAATATTCTATTAATTCTTAAATAATTTATCATTAATAATATAAGCTCGAAATAAAAGTTATTTTCTTAATAACAAAGCTTCGGTCTCAGTGAAGAGCCGGCTCAACTCTCTACTACTTTACAACGGAATAAAAACTCCGTCATTAGCGTTTCCTAACTCACTGCAGAAAAGGTCTTATTACCTACACTCGACTCCACAGTGCAATTAATTCCATACCCGTTCGTTAATTAAACAAGGCACGCAGGGCGGCAGAGCTCCGCCGTGGGCGGGCAGTGGGCGTGGGCGGATTTATTCACAACTTTAAAGTTCCATAAAAAATCAATCGACATATTTTTTAATACCGGCTGGGAAACCGCTGATTACTTTAACCATACAGGCAGGTTTATATCACTTGGTTATGGTTTGCAAGGTATAAGTGGCGTGGAAATAACAGGCATATAACCTCTAAGGGCCAATTTGATCAACGTCGTAGTAGCTTATCTCCGGAGTTTAGATTTACATTAATTATATCGGATGATACAACTCCGGGGAGACCTTATAGGTTTAAAAAATTATAATACCTAATTACTAATGACTCACCCATGTATAACGGCGACTGCCTGCTACCGACGTTGTCGTCCACGTATGGTATGCCAAGCGTGGCGATCCCAGTCTGTCCCACACCGACTACGAGCAGGCAGAAGAACAGCCACGGGATGACGATGGCGGTAATCTCCGACATCTCCTCGTTCTTCTTGAACTGAGCCTCGTCACACACCGTGGAATTGTCCAAGTAGGTGTAGCAGGTAGGTGCGGCGCCAGGCGCGTGGTTCTCAACGTGCGAGTCTAGCAATGTCATCCCATACATCAAGTGTGGCAGCACGCAGCCGATGACACCAACGGCCAGCACCAGCATCATACAAGCGATCCACCGCGGCCGGTGCCCCCTGCCCGCTAAGTACGTCAGGAACAGCGCCGTGCAGATCTGGCCGATCTCCGTCGCGGCTAACAAAGTACCCGTCGTCTTCGATTCAACATGGTAAAGCTTCTCGACTGTAGTGGTGACGCTCACGAAGTACGTCAGAAACATGCCCTGAAGAACCCATCCGGAGAGGAAAACCAGCATGAAAACGTGTGTGGAATGGAACGCGCCTCGCCGCTGCTGCTGTTCGCGCGGCAGCTTGCAGTCCAGCGAGCCATTGTTGTTGCCGGTCGCGAGCCGCTCCTGCTCCTCGGCCGTGGCCTCCACTCCCTTCATGGCGTCCTCCGGGCCTGGGGCCCCCGCCTCCCCGCCCGCTGCCGGTACCTTCGCCTCTGCGTTGGCCCTAGGACAACAGAAAAAACATTATTAAATATTGGTCTCCGACTAATAAAAGTTCCATGCGTGCAGGTGACTCACGTCATGATCCGATCGCTACTGACACCGCGACTACGAGTAGGTGCTAGTCGCAACCCCTAATACGCGGTGACCGCCGGAGCGGAAACGAATCGCACGCGAGCTCTACGACGCCGAAGCTTCCGGGTAACGGAACCGAGCAAGTGATCGACGACCGCGAAAACGGGAGAGATGTAATAGCGGTGGCAACTCGTGCGCATTCATCGATAGCCGTGCAGAGAGGCCGAGAAGGGATGAGGAGGCTGCGTGCGCGCACCCAGCGCGGCGGAGACTGACTGCATGTGCAATTACTCGTTGCAGACGCGGTGCACCCGCGTCACCCGCCCCTCGGCTACTCGCCACACGGGGTTTTTATTGGTCGTCTATCCATTTTTTGTGCGGCACGCATTTACACACGATGAAAGCCGACTGCGCGCCGCCCTTCACCGAAGATTCCCTCTCGTCTCGACGCTGAGGAATGTCTTTTGTCTTTTCTAAGACCTTTTTGAGTTCGAAGCTCCTATTTATAAACTCACGCTCAGAAGTGTCACGTTAACCTTTCCTCAAGTGAAATGCTTATCGCGCGATCGCAATCTTAATACCCACCTAAGTACGTGCCGAAGAAGACGCAAACGCTAGGTTCGCAATAACAGCTACTGCAGAATATTAATGTGATCGACTCATACGGTTAACTGGACTTGCGAAACTCACCGATGGGGGCCGATGACCACTGGCGACACCGACGACGCGACAGCCGACTGTGCTCTATTCACCGGCCAATTCCTGAAGGAACTTGAGATAGTCGCTTTAAAAAATTCAAAGCGTTCCGTAGGTGAGATAATCGGCTTATGTTTTCACGACTGACGATAGGAGAAGCGCATTGTGAACTGCATTCCGAGATAAGCGACGACTTGTGCAATGGTCGAGTTATCGAGCCGCGCGCTATCGCTCCCGTGATAACGGGACGCGGCAAATAGACTACTCGTGAAGCAGGTTACTGTCCGCCCGGACCTGAGCCCGGAGCCCCAACTCCTCACAATATCACAAACGCCTTATTTACGGCAAATGTCACGAGGCGCGAAGCTCACTTGACCTGTGCGTGTAGCTCACCAAAATGAAAACGTTCTCAGAAAAATCTACTTTCTTTTATACTCAGCTCAACAACTCATTTAATGAATTACGGTTTACCCTACAGCATGCAGTACCGTGTTTTTAAATTCGCTTGCTCATATCTCATTTATTTTTGTTTTTTGTGGTGATTGGATATAGAAATTCTCTAGGTGACTAACAACAGCTCTACCAACTATTTATAGCTATTAAGATTTTGTGATTTGACATGACTGCACGGATTTTCACAAAACTTTGCTAAGAACCATGTCCTCAATACTCAATACATTTATTGCTTACACATGGTTTAGTTTAGGTTCATACATTGTTGTTAGGTGTTAGTAGTAGTAGCAAGTGCTTTCCACTCATTTCCCAAACAACAGTGGATCCGGACGGAAGGAAAAGGCGAACAATAAAATAAACATGGGATGGGTGCGGCGGGTGCGCGGGATTTTTTACAGAATATTATAATTCATTTAATTTTAATACCTACACTTGTTTGTTTTCATAAACTTATCAAATCAAAAGAATATCAGAATAAGGTTGAGGTCTTAAAAACATAAAGCACCTCTCTTTTTAATAAGTGTTAAAAAAACGCCCGGATGAGAGACGCACAGGACAAAAGAGGCTGGCAGAAAATGAAGATGGCCTATACTCAGCAGTGGGTGATACCAGGCTGAGCTGATGAAATGATGATGATGCATCGTGTCGTGAGTCGTGTGCTGATGGTTACAGAAATCTTCGGTTTGGAGCGAAGCGTAATTGACTGGAATACTGTATGAAAATCACCCGTCCGGAATACCAGTTTAGTATGAAAGTCTACAAGTGCTTCGGGCGATCTACGACGGGACTGACGACCAGACACGATTTATTTAATCTGCTACCGCAACTGCCAATGAATCATAATATTCGCCTCTCCACCATCTATTGGCATAAATTGAATAAAAAAACGGCCAAGATCAAGTCGAACTCGTGCTCGGGTTCTGTAACGTCTATCGGTAAATAAAGAGATAGATGTCATCGTGTCACAGTATCATGGTAGGGGTTAAGACACGTTCACGTAAACTAACTCATTTAACAAGTTTCTGTAAGCTGTCTAAAATTTACATAGAATACCTAAGAAAATTTTAGGCAGTTAACAGACTGTTTTATTGGTAACCTAACCTAAGAATATTATAAGTGGTGTGATAATTATGAGACCGACACCATTTACCACAAATAACATAATATATTTAAAAAGAAACGGCTCTGTGAGTCAAACAAACGACCCGCGTAGGCCTCAGCAGGGTTTCATTGGCACCCTTAGGTATGGAACATTAAAAGCAAAGTGAACACAACAACCCATAAAACAACGATATATTCAAATCAACAGATCATGACAAAACAACTCAAGTAGGTATCTAGACTACCTACCATGGAAACAAAAAATTGCTCAACCCGTCTCCTTATTTGTGATTCAATGAATAAAAAATGAAAGAGAATAACGTCAACCCAGATCAAAAATCATTCTCGTCTCAGAATAAAAATACATTACAACTGACACTAACTTTTCGGGAAGCCACGCATATGTTTTGAATTTCATGATGCTTACGAAAGAAAAATATGAATATTTCATATCCCGGTGAATATAAAAAGTGAAAATATAAAAAGATACTATAAATCTTCTACATTGTAGAGCAGAGTCGGCTCCGGTCGGTTGAAGTATCTAATGCTTGTAAATAACATATAGGACAAGAATCTGCACTATTCGTGATAAAAGAACATAAGTCATAGAAAGAACGTGACGTTCGTTAACGTCGCATGCGCATCGAAGACGTCTGCGTTCATAGAATTCTAGTATAAGTGAGAGGACAACGTGCGCGGTCAAGGTAAGTGAGCCCCTGTTGCCGATGACACTGTGCACTCGACATTAATCTTCATTTCAAACCAGACTTGATGTTATAAGGCTCAGATTACAATGGCTGACTTTGTATAATGTTCACTGTAGGGCACCGACAGAAACATTGTTGTAAATCAGCGCAAGAGCCTAGACCTAGTCTAGATATCGACGGCAGGTTTAACGAGTATGCCACGACAAAAAATAAATAATTACAGTAAAGTGATAAGGTAGGAGAAACAAGTAATTAAAAATGTACTTGTCTTTGATGGAAGAAACCTAAAAAAACCAGGTGCCATTTGCTGCTTGTTATAACGTTAAGCTTATAATACGTTTTTCGCTGTAAACTATTTCGTATCAATAAAATAAAGGCTGCTAAACTAAGCATAGATAATAACATAACAAAAAGGACTGGAAGTTGAAATAGCTATATTTATGCTCATTTGTGGATATATAGGAGGAAATGGTGGCCTTCTGATTATCGTGGGTTCAAATCGGGCCAAGCTGAAATAGCTATATTTATGCTAATTTTTAAACCTTTCAATTCTGGCCAATAAACATCTATACAATCCAAAGAACAATCTATAGAAAAATTATATGAACCTTACCTTATAATATATGAACAATAGTGAGGGACCGCCGATAGGCTTCTAATCTGTTACTTATGGGAGACTTACTATTCGACTACCTAGTAAAAGTAAGGTGTCAATAATTAGGAGTAGGCCTTATTAGAAGAGTACCTTACCAACCCACATATTAAGTATATCCACAACCAAAGTGATATTACTGAAATTTTATATTAAATTGATTTATTAATTAATCTCGATTCTCGATCAACCTTTAATTAAATAAACCGGATTTTGCGCAGTGATTAATCCATTTTTCATAATACGTTTTTAAATAGCTACGACACAGTGTTTTTGTACCAATACACAATTTCGAATGATGTTTAATTATATAAGTAACCTATTTTTAGATAGTCATAGCATACGCAATTTAACTAGTAAATCATCTTGCTCAGGTGGAGCATGTTTTATAAAGAATACATTAGCATTTAAAATTAAAATCGATTCGGCCGGTGCAGATTCCTAGGAGCCAGATCCAGTTATTTTAATTGAGCAGTCCTTATAGCTGATCCGATAATAGTTAATATAACAGCGGACCCACTTGCGTGACCGACCAGTGGGTACCCCATATTTGCAAACCAAATTCTGCATAACGCGTGTATTAATTCCAAACAGCAGCAACGGCAGACAAATGATTTATATAAACAGATAAGTACACCGCCGTTAATTGTCATTCGAAGGCAATGCGAGATTTGCATTATGATATATTAAAAGTTCAACGACAATTCACAGCCGAGTAATTGATACTACTTGCCAACCATAAATTTCTGCAGACACAAATCATTTTAAACATCGAAAGAAACAAATAAAAAACATCATGTAATGAACTGTAATCGAAACCCTAAAAGGTTGAAATAAAACAAGTCATATTAAAGCTAATAACTCAGCGAAGTTGACAGTCGTGCGAAGGTAATCTTCAGAGTAGGTGTGCCAGCATAAACCAAGCTCTGACAGCAGACGCCCCGGAGCGCTGGCCTGCTGTCCAGATATCCTAACTTATTGTCCTAGCACACAATGTAAGACCACCATACGGAGAAACATACTGGTTTTTGCTCTTTACAACGCAAATAACTTTAAAAATAACAACAATATAATTTCGAAATGGAGTAAATAATTTTAAAATAGAGTAGATAAATAAATTCAATATAACAAAAGAAGTAATGCCTGAAGTTATCCAACGGGTTGAGGATTCATTAGCAGTAATTCAATAACAGCGCAAGAACTCTACTCAGGACGCTACACATCTAAGTTATAGTGTTTCACATGGTTGACCATCTTTTTAATTGAAAAATGTTAAATTTCCAGCGTAAAATAATTGTACACTTAAAAAAACATTAACACATGATGTATGACCGTGAAACAGACCAGTTAGTATGAAGCGAGAAGTAAGACTGTTGCGCAATACTGACTTAGCTAACGCCTTGACATTGTTGATCTCACACTTGGAGCTCGGTGCCAAAGCCATCGCCGGTAGTACACCGGTCAAGACCCCTGCGTCTAACCAATCGATGCTAGAATATTGATGCAATAAGGATAAACAAATACAAAAGCTAAGCTTCGCATATGAGATAGTGTACAAACAATGTAGTTTTATGGCCCACTTATGGTCACTTGAACCAAATGTAGATATTTAACCATGCACCTTTTTATCTTACTCTTGCTCGCTTGTTTTTATTGTTGTATCTGAGTAGTTTGAGACGTCTTTACGAATAGAAGCCATTACATTATAGAGTGGAGCTAAAAGTAGGCCTAAACCGGGCAAGGTCGCGAGAATCAGTGGTAGTGCCACCAATTTGACACTATTCACCTCACTTATTGGCCAAAGTGGAACGTGTAAATGAAGAAATGAAACAATACCCTGTAATCGTTTAACAGGAATCACGAGTTCAACTCGAAGCAGATTGAAGGTAATATCAATTCAAATATTGATGGTATTAGACGTCAACCCGAAACTGCTGCTTCGGCTATTGCAATTTGCAAAATATAGGAAAAAACTTAATTCTAGTTCCTGCATCAGCTTGTATGATCTATGAAATGGGAAATATCAGACCCTTACTAGCGGACGGTAAGTTTGTTCAATATAATTAGTACTTTCCCTAATTCTACAGAAGACAGATAGACGTACAGAACAGGCGCATTAGAGAACTTTAAATGGTTTTTCAGAAAGAAATCTAAAACTATGTTTGGTTTATACAACTGGCACAATATAATATTTCTGTATCCACATATAAAATCCTGTAGGTACGAGTGAAAGTGATTTGTGGGTTAGTTTCAGGTGATAAAAATGTCACCCGAAATCTTTTCACTTAATTAAAAACCTGGCACAGATTGCTTTAAATCCACGATTTGCATACAACCGGAGAAATCTTACTAAATCAATAAACAGTAAGAAAATACCAAACTAAAAGACAGATGTTATTAATAGGTACCTTCGATGCGGCCCACTCATGTCGACAATCAGCAAAATTTATTTTTACGATTCATAATGAGAGCATGAAGTGCGTAAAGGGATACCATAACAAGTTTACAACAGTCTGTGTAATAGAATGAAAATTACCATCCGTTTGACTTTCTATATGCTCTATTTTGCTTTTTCCAGATGTGAATGATATTTCAAGGACAATAAATCCATGGACTGCGACCACATCAATCCAAAACGAAAAAAGATGTAAAACCGCATAGTGTGGTACATCTAGCAACACAGAAAAACAAACAAGTCGCGGTTTAACGCTGAAGTACTGGAGGCGTACAAACATTAGTCAGGTGTAAATCCTTCAGACCTTGTCCTTGTCAAACAACTCAGCGAACCCTTCCGACTAACACCTTTAGAAGAAAAACAAATTCACTTAAGTAGCACATCACGTTTATGGTTTGAATTCCTGCAGAATTTTCTTGGAAAGAAACAATTTTAAACTATGCACGATGATTATAGCTTACCATGTTCATGGCATAAAAAATCTATTTTGGTATTTGAATATGAGAAACTTCTTTGGATTCTTATGGAGTATAAAGATAAGAGATAGTAATAGCTATATTGTATTTTATACATGTCTGAGAAACATCATTCGTTGATATTTGAAACCATGCTTAGCTTTTAACCGGTGAAAACCATCTGATCAAATATAATAATAATCGATTCAGGCTTCTTCAGTTACTGGGTTAATAAACTGCTACCTATTGCTCAGTTAGTGACCCAATAGGTGACAATATCTGTTTGAAGCCTGAATCGAAGATATAAGTAAATTTTATTTGTCTCATATCTTGTAATAACTAACATTAGTTTTTGAGGTTTTATTTCTGTGTGGTACTAACAAATTGGATTATTTTGATCTGAAATAAATTAATCGAATTGAAATAGTTTCTACTACAGATTCTTATATATATTTTTATATTTATTAATACACAGTAGGTATTACCTAAACATAATAAATGTCATACTCTAGCATTACCTACCTAGCAGCTCTTAGTTGGCTGGATATGTCAATGTACGGTATGTCATTTCGACCTTTTGAAACATTTTAAATAAGTAGTAAACATATTCGGCCAAAAACTAGAAAAAATAGGTATAGCACGGGCAATGCATACAAAAATAATTAGTTATACTACAATCGACAATTGCGGGCTGCGTTAAACTTTATAATCGTTCCTAGTTTATTTCCGCATCATTGTATACAATGTTTTTGTTGTATTGTTATTTTTGTTCGGCTGATTCGTAGAAAAATATTCGAACAATTGAAAACTACATTCGATAAAAACAAGTTAAGTTTTTGTAAAATATCATTGACTTTTACTTTTGTAATATCATCTACTCTGTCTGTAACAAACACAAACTAGTTATGTGATTTTCGTCGTCAATTTTATTCAAATGTTTATGTTGAAGGTTATCATTAAAATTCAATAAAGAAAGGTCAAAAGGTAACTTTCAAAAATATTACATTCGAGGTTATCTTTACCTCTGACCAACTGAGAAATAGGAGTTCCAATCCAAGCAACGAAACTAAGTTCAATGGTTTATTATCTTGCCAATGAAGATTAGAGTTTTATATTTATTAAGGGGCTGACAACTATCAAACAACTTCTCGCTCGCACGTTTCGACATTTTGAAAGATATAAAACCACTAAAGTCATTTTCGAAAAATCCCAATCAACCATTTTGTGTGCAATCACATTGCACACAGTTTAGTAAAAATTTCATTTTGATCGTTACAAGTTTTCCTACTTTAAAGTTTGCTTATGTACGAAAACTAGTAAAGCAAACTTTTGAGTAGGAAAATAGGTACCGATAAAAATTAAATTTTTACTAAACTGTGTGCAATGTGATTGCACACAGAATGGTTGATTGGGATTTTTCGAAAATGAGTTTAGTGGTTTTATATCTTTCAACATGTCGAAATGTGCGAGCGAGAGTCACATTAGCTCTTGTCTTCGCCTTAAGGCCAATCGATAACCCTAGAAAGACAGCATTAATTATCAGTAATGCCACTATAGCCACGCACCTAATGAATTTATTAGACATTACATTTTATGAAATGAGCGAACACAGTTTGGTGTTGTAAATTAAATCATTTTTTTCGACATATTTCGATAGTTTGAGAGTTTGAGTTTGCGGTTTCTAAATGATTTTATTAAATGTTCGCCGATACAAAATTATTTATTTCCATAAAAAAATTTTGTACACTATAAAATAGCAGCGATAGTTTCTTACACCATAGAAACATATATGGATCTATAAATTTAAACTCATGTTGGAATAATAGCAAATGTTGTCAATTTAGGAAAATATAAAAAGATCTATTTCATATATAAGCTTTAGAGCGGACCAAACCAGTAATGTTATCAAGACTATCTGACAAGACAAAAAACGCAGATACATCTAACGCATATGAGATTTCAAGGTATAAACCATGAAATTAATGAATTAGTGAATCACGCTCGCGCCAACACTTAGAACGATATTACATCAATAACAATTGCTAACGAGACGCCGAAAATTTCAATGGCCGTGAACTAGGTTCTATTGATTGTCCTACGCCCAATGCTATAAATCATAAAAACCAGTAAATCTAAGAGATAGCTGTTACTTGACCCACATCAGCAACCTCGTTACGGCGAAATCGCAATGTAATTTCGCAACGTAAATTTTTTTGGAACACTTTTACTTCGACACAGAGCGTACGGTCCAGCGGATACAGTGTACGGATTCAGCGATGACACCAATTTCTCTTTCAATGAATGAGTGCGAGAGCTTAAGTTTGACAGCTTCCATGACCTCGAAACTGAAGGAAGTGATCAGTTGGATACAATCTGTAACTTGATATGGGCGCGATCAATGTAATTCAAAATCGCTTAAACAAATTTAACGATCAAAAATTTATTCAAAATTTGGCATGATTCAGATAATTATAACAAAATGGGCGAAAGTAACATACTATATCCACCACACTATATCACTGATGGGCGGAAATGCAAGCTAATTCAAACTGGAAACGTCATTCTTGCTATCTTTATTGAAACAACGTGAACATGAAAATACTTACCTAAAAATATACATATTATCACCTGCAGGTACTTTTTTTTCTGAATAGATTTCGCAACTTGCACGTCATCAATACGTAAATTTGCGAGAGCACGCACGGGCGATACCACGGTAACTTTCTCTCAAACCTACGCAATCACGCCTGAATTTCGCTTTTTTGCACATCCACTATAGGCGTGGCACAATATACATGTGGCCAGAATTTAAACACATAAATGCTACAAAATCACGCACTAGAAACCTAAGAATTAAGTCTGCACAAGCAACAGTATTTCTACCGAAGGTTTTAGGTTGAACTGATCACAGAGTTGCTTTAGCAACGCTGAGAATGGCAGTAGAAGTGGTCGAGAGCGAAACTAATACAAACTAGTCAGAGAGATTACTTTCATTTGTACGAGATGCCGAAAGTGAACTTTTACTTTCGGTAAGAAAATATCTACCACTCGGGAGTTTGTACAGGTCGGAAAATTTATAGTTAATCAGTAAATATACATCATTCATTATGTACGGTTATGATGTTTAAAATCCTAATACGTGCAAGCTAGCTTTTTCAAGCTTTAAATCATTTCTTTATTATATTAAATTATACCTATATTTCAAACATTTACCTATATGAAATACAAGTCCAAAATTAGTAATAAGTAAGAAAGCAATTGTAAATATCAATAAGATTTAAAACCATGCCAAAACTTTACAGACCCACAACCAACTGGTCGAATGAAAACGAAATCACATAATTACTTTCATCTGCCCTGAATCGGATAAAGTGGATCTCATCGACCCAGATATTGAGTGGTCACTTGTTGCTAAGCACTTACTGAAAGCAAGCGCGGCTATCTAAATGAATTTACCTTTAGAAATTGTAGTATTATTCATCTCATGTGCTATGAATTTAAAAAGACTACTAAATAGACTTCCTACAGAGAATGTGATACAACCATGTTTTGCACTATTTGTGTTGAAACAGTCGACAAGAAGTACTCAACTTCAGGTCAACAACCTACCAACTTCTTTTCATGTCAACTTATTCTCGTAAGAACTAGCTAAGAAGGCCTGTCCCTTATTGAGCAATGCTATGCTACCTACAACTGGCTTGACGACTTATCAATCAACGATTAAATTTATCTCATCGATTTGGACCTTACAGTGCGGTGTTTAAGACGAGTTTTTCGTGCCAATGATCATATCAATACAACGATATTCCCACGATTTTCAAATAATTGCAATCAAGTTAAATGATTACGTGAACACGCGGTGAACGGCCGATAACGCGACCGGGGAGTTATCTCAACGCTCACTCGTTTCAAGGATTGTTTTTAAATAACTAATCAATGTTTTAGGCATTTTAAAACTGTTATACACTAAAGACAGCCGCTCTCTTTTCAATCAGGCCACTCGACATGCCACGATTTTGTAACAAATCTGCATTTACGCACATAATTGGCATGCAAATTCCAAAATTTCCCCGGCCTCTTGGAATATAGCCAAAAACTTAAGCATTTGACTCCATATTGAAAAAGTTAGGTAACAACGCCCATATGGCGAAATTCTTGAAATCTTTTTTTGGCTTTCTGTCAAACATTTGTTAACATTACTTTGAGAAAAACATACAATCAGAATATACTATTTACTAAGAATAATATTAACCCAACAGGAAAAGGAAACCTTAATAATCAATGCGAACTTATATATAATTTTAATAGCTTTCTCATAATCGATATTCAGTCGACGCGAAACAATTTGGTAGGCAAGAAGCGAGTTTCGGGCGAACGAAGGTCAAATGTCTAGAGGTCGGTAAGAAAGGGCATTATTCTATTACATCCTAGCGAGTTTATTGTGTACGCACATTATCATACAAAAGGAAATTTACTAGAAAGAAAAGTAGTACCTATCTACAAATCGGTGATATTTTTGATCGGATCCCGCTGTAAAAGAACGACACTAAGAGCTGATTTCACCATCATCTGTTAGTCTACATCTACACTACACTTCTACACTAATCTACACTAATATTATAAAGAGGAAAGATTTGTATTTTTGTATGTAACGAATAGGCTCAAAAACTACTGGTCCGATTTCAAAAATTCTTTCACCATTAGAATGCTACATTATCCCTGAGTAAAATAGGCATTATTGTATTTTCAAAAAAATCAGGGATCCTTACTAAAACTCCAATAATGTAACCCAAGTATGTCACAAAAAGTGTTCTTTTATTATAAAAAATTAGTTGAAATGCCGCCGCTAGAAAAGGCTCTTTATTTGTACCTTGGTATTAATCCTTATCCAAACATACATTACTTCTTGAATTTTTCAAATAGAACATTCCATTCAAAAGATTTTAAAAAAATAAGCGACGCGCGGGTCACGGGGCGCGTTCTCACCCAGCGCGGGCCCGGGCAAGGCGCGAGCTAGAAGGGCGTGCAAATGACTCGAACCCACCACGGTCTAAGTTTATCCTAAAACATTGAAAAAATGTATGTCCACCCATGCGAAGCTGGGACAGGCCGCTAGTTACTAATAAAGGATTAACAGGCCGTTAAATAAACCTTAGATGACAAACGCGTATATTTTGACATATCCCTTTAATCCTTTGTTAATAGCGCATGTTGAAATCAGCTGTAAACATTGTAACATTTCGAAAAAAACGTAACTAATTATTGAGTGTACTTGTTTTGTTTTTCCAAACATTGTACCGGATTGTTCATAATATTTTAGCATAATATCAGAAATAAGAATCAGAGTATTAGAGTTCTTTATTTACTTTTAATTAATTAATTCTAAACAGACTATAAAGTTCCAAATACATTTACCAGCTGGACTTCGATTAGTTGCCGATTTATATCGATATTAGAAGCCATGTTTTAAATATTCATTGAATTAATTGACAACCTATAATTTACTGTTTCGGAGTTACCTACATCGAATAAAGAAGTTTGCATTTTCGACTTTATTGGTAAAGGAAAATGTTTACATGCTAAGAGAATCCTCGATCACTCGGAATACGTCCGCCAATAGATACAATATTAAATCGTTTCGCGTTGATACAATATTATACTAATAAAACTGTTTTTTTATAGTAGAACTACCGATATTTAAACATCAAAGTAAATGCATCTCCATCTCTACTGACTGACATAATATAGACCACGCACAGCCTAAACCGCTGGTCCTAGAGACTTTAAATTTGAGGAGTATTTAGGTTTTAGGGCGTAGAGGTGTACTAAAAAGATTTTTTTGTAAACCCAACCCCTAAGGGTGTAAAAAGGGTTTGAAAACGGTTGTATGAAAAATAGTATTCCTTGAACCTACAAACTTGAAACTTGGAGTACCTACCTGTACTTTTTTTGCTCACCACTCAACGCGTGCGAAGCCGCGGGATCCCGCTAGTTATACTAATAAAACTGTTTTATAAAGTAGAACTATCGACATAAACATCAAAAGTAAATGCATAGTAAATCAAAGTCAAAGTCAAAAGGTATTTATTCAATAAAATCACAAGGATCACTTTGAAACGTCTTAAAGCTAGGTGACTCTAGGTGCCAGTTCCACGCGACCAAAGCCTAGAAGAACAGGCAACAAATTACGGCTTGGTTCTACCTAAATAATATCTTGTTTTTTGAAACAAGACAAATAAATACAGAATACTCTCCATACAATACAACATACAATGTGGGAAAAAAATATAATATTCCTTGCCTTTCACGGAAGTGGTTTGATGAAATAAAGATATTTGGCTTGCACGATTTATCAGTAACCAACAAAAATTGAAAGCAACGAAATTGACTAAATGAAATATAGTGGAATGCCTCGGATAAGACGAGAAAATCAAATAGTACAGAGGCTTGACCTGATATATCCTTATCTAATAGATAACGAGCAAGCAAACAAGCGACTAAAGGGAATTTTTGGACTCCAAAACATCAAGGATATTGCAAAATTTACAATGACTGGAATACGTTTAAAAATAAATTAATCAGTAAACTGATCACGCTAATGATGCGGGTGATCATGGCCTGAATTTTCAGCATGTTCTATCGATTATATTAGCAAAATTAACCTTAATGCAAGCTTACAAGATTTACAATCTGTAAATTCACAATGCTGCAATGTAAGACACAATGCTGCATCTCCTCGAGTGCCCCAAAATACCATACCCGTACCGTACTTACACACACAGGCACACGTGCACCGATCTTTGCCACCGATATGTTAATTTTATGACACCAGCTTAAATCCGAACCGGTTTTTATTTCGAAAAGGAGCGTAAGTGACACAAAATTACGACCTTCAGGTACGGCACAAGACACAACATAAAACTACGCCGAATACTAGCAGCCGAGCCGAAGAAAACATTAGCCGATCCGAGCCAATGCTAAACGAAAACAGCAGCAGACATTACTGCGCTACAGTTTTGAAACTAAACATTAGCATTATTTCATAACGACTTACGCAACTTATCCTAAAAACTAGTTTGGAGACAAACTTGTAAAAACATTATTTACTTACAAGAAAATTTCGATGATATGCAGTGGATCCTTGGCACTCACTGGATGCACGTTAAGATCGCGCGCCTAATTTGTTTCGGGTGTTCGTGAATGTTTTTTAGGGTGCAGTTTTTACTGTTTTGGAGCCGGCAGTGTAACGTGAGGGCTGCGTATCGGGGTGTCACTAAATCGGGACGTTATTTGTGATGTCGAATCTGTGCGTGCGCCGCGTGGTGTCCGGCCGCGAAGTGCCGATGCCGGCGCGGAGGCGTCTCTCTGTAAACAAAACGTTTTGGTGGGGGCCCCGCCGAAAAGCCTGGTCGAATAGTCACCGCTCACTTACGTCACTACTCTAGTGTTCCACCGGTGAGCTTGTGATGGCTTCCGACATCTGCTACTGTTGCCGGCAGTAGTGACTGATTAGGAATTCTAATTGAGAAATATTTTGTAACTTTAATAGGCAATTGCAGAGAAACTATAAAATAAGGAACGCATCCAGACTCACAAAACGATAGGGATTTTAAACTCAAATAAAATATTAATTAATATTGTCTCGATATGGTAATTATGACAAAATAATAATTACGAGTAATTAGTAATTCTATAATGATGCGTATTTTAGCAGAGTGTGGACGAAATAATAATTCAAAGTAAGGTCCATTCATCTTGCACATCTAAAATCTTCAACAGTAGTCAAAAGTTAGGTTTAATTACCGTCGAAAAGTAAACTTGTTTACAATTTCAATTCAATTCTTCAATTGAACATAACATTATTTAGAACGATCGTAATTTCTGTAAGAATGTACGAGCTAGGCGAGAATGTACCTACGAGTTACGAGCCTAAGCGCTCTACAACATGGTTGCGTGATAGCTTGTTCTTAAGGGGCTGACAACTATCAAACAACTTCTCGCTCGCACGTTTCGACATGTTGAAAGATATAAAATCACTAAACTCATTTTCGAAAAATCGCAATCAACCATTTTGTTTACAATCATATTGCACACAGTTTAGTAAAAATTTCATTTTGATCGATACAAGTTTTCCTACTTAAAAGTTTGCCTTTGTACGAAAACTAGAAAAGCAAACTTTTGAGTAGGAAAACATGTATCGATCAAAATGAAATTTTTACTAAACTGTGTGCAATGTGATTACACACAAGATGGTTGATTGCGATTTTTCGATAATGAGTTTAGTGATTTTATATCTTTCAACATGTCGAAACGTGCGAGCGAGAGTCACATTAGCTCTTGTCTTCGCCTTAAATACCCAAGGCTCACCAAAAAATCAACCAGCGATTACCATAACCATTGTTTTTAATACATACATTATTGAAAACAAATTTATAAAATCAACAGTCAAAAAAATCTGTCAAGCGACCGGTTGGTATATGTTAACACGAGCATAATCTTGTTTATATTACGGGCTGATCGAATTGGGGTGAGGTCCCAAATATATCACAAAGTAGCTTAAGGCTATATTTATCAACGGTCTACAGTCTTGTATGTAGTCCAATAGGCATTAATTAAGCTCGTAAAGGCAATGCGCGATCGACAAAAAATGAATTAAATTCCACTGCGTACAATTCAGGCTGGCAATTTTTATCTTTCCTGCCACACCCAATTTTAAAAGCCATTTCACACGCTATGGCCGTTTAAAATCTTTTTTTTTTGTTTTGCACTAACAAGCCGTTCATAGAATTAAAGAAATTATAGGCAAACTGATGTAAAATTATTGTAGCTCAAGGAGGCGCGTTGCGAGGCTGAACTTTTTAGTTTTTTTTCTCGTTTCGTGCGTTTTTCTGGAGAAGGTAGAGGTTTCATTTTAGTATAATAAGATATTGAAACAAGATCTTGATTACCAATAGATTTGAACAGAAATCTACTGTGGATTTCTGTTCAAATCTATTGGTAGTTTTTTTTATACATCTTGTTGATGGAACAAGCGGAAGGCCCACCTGATGTTAAGTGGTAACCATCAGCTATAACAAAGCATTGCCTTGTCAGTCAGACAGATGTTAAGCCTCATGTGCCTGTAACTTCACCGGCAATGTCAATCGGGGCATAATGAACAACTATTTAAATCTAGTGATTTCAATTACCTATTGGCTTCCGCAAGATCCCTAATAACTTTCGCAAGCATGTTTTTTCAGTTAATTCGGAAGCTCGGTATATAATCAAGACAGGATCTGGCTATTGCGCACTGGTAAAGGAAATGATGGTCGATGGTATAGGCACTAATGGCACAGATTGTGTCCGGCTATAACATAGTTCGCTCATGGCCTTTATCAGGTGACAATCGATGTCAAATTGTGAACTAACAAAAAACAAAAGAAGTTCATAAAAAATATCCTACTAATATTATAAACGCGAAAGTTTGTAAGTATGGATGGATGGATGGATGTTTGTTACTATTTCACGAAAAAACTACTGAATGGAATTTAATGAAACTTTACAATAATATAGCTTAATACATCAGAATAACACATAGGCTACAATTTATAAAGATATTGTGGGACTAACCCTGCGCAGACGAAGTCGCGGGCACCAGCTTGCCATTTAAAAAAAGTAAGGGTAAATTCTACTAACATCATTTTAGTGATCATGGTAGAGTATACAACGTAACATAATGCCCCTATAACCCTGGAAGTAGGGTATTCTAGAGGTCATTGCGGACAACTGTACCCCAAGTATGAGGTTTGCTTACTTGGGGTACTGTTGTTGAAATTTTGAAGTTTTTCATTCATGAAATGCCTCTTAAACTTTCCTAAAAATGAAACTAACAACAACATGACGCAGCCCTATTTACAGCTGTTTTTTGTCCTTTAATTGTGAACTGTAGATAAATAAAAAACAATAATAATTCAGGTGGATTAGGACAAATGAGCTGCAGCTTTCAGAACATACATACATTTTTAAATTATATTTGTAGTACTATAAATAGAAAGAAAGTTTTGCCACAGACTGGTTCATCATCATCTCAATAATATCGGACATCATCTCAATAATAGGTTATCCGCCGGATAACCTAATTTTTGGCAGTCAGAAACTGCTACGGTTTTACGTAGAGGTGCTACGCAAAATATCAATTGCCCGATATATCTGACCCATAATCCACATATAAGGTTTTGAAATTTTCCATTAATTTTCATAAACAAAAAGCCAATAACACGATGAATTTTAAAACTGAATGAATGAATCTTATGATGAGCTATGGTGATTTTGTACGGTGTACAAAGCTGTTGCGACTGACTGATTGTCGATAAGGTCGATTGTTCGGGAACATTTCTAAATTACGTCGGTACTCTCTCGGTAAAGTGCAATTAAAAGTACATGCTACTAAATACCTTTGCATCTCAGATTGATTGAAACGGTGCAACACCACAAAGTACTCTTCCTCAGTGGACGTGCTCGACATCAGATGGGACATTTGCTTGTACCGTCACTTTTTATGAATAAGGAAAGCATGAGCCGTGCGTCTAGTGTATGTTTCACGTTTAGGTAGTCTCAAAAAAATTTGGAAGTCTATAAATTCCGCACTGCTACACCGTAGCATGCTACGACGTAGCCCAAGGGGATTTGTGGAAAGGACTCGAAAACCGGGGTGGTTTTCGAGTTTTTCATCTTCTATCTATTTTTTCGAGTTTTTTGTATCTATTCTTCAATCGTTGGTGATTTCAGTTATAGGTATTTTTTTTATACAACTAGCTGATGGAACAAGCTATAGCACACCTTATGTGAAGTGGTATCACCTATAACAAAGCATTACCTCGCAAGTCACGCACGATAGGAACGTGCCCTACGATGCACTGCCCTACGTCCATCAACTTGAGGCATACAGATGTTAAGCCTCATGTGCCTGTAATTACACGGGCAACCACACTGTTCAAACCGAAACCCAGCAACGCTGCTGGGCGGAAAAAAAAGGCGGGTGGTAGTACTTCCCCGGATGAGCCCTTCACAAAGAGCTCTACAAAAAAAAAGCTCTACTAAGGTTCCATCAACGGTGACATCTTCTTTTCTCTCATTTCTCTAACACTTCAAACGATTACTAATGATTAGAGCCATAAGGCACTGCATTATGCGCAATAAAGTGTTAAAATTCATTAATTTAGCACTAAGAGTTAAGAGTAGTAGAGCTCTTTGTGAAGGGCCCGTCCGGTGAAGTACTGCTACCGAGCAGCAGTGCTGTGTTTGGCTTTGAAGGGTGGTTTCAGGTGAAATAACAGGCACATGAGGCTTCTGTACGCCTCAAGTTGATGGACGCAGAGCAGTGCATAGTATAGTACGTTTATATCATACGAGATTTGCAAGACAATGCTTTGTTACAGGTGATGGTTATCGCTTAACATCAGGTGGTCCATCTGGTTGTGGCAACGGCAAGTAGATTTAAAAAAAAATGTTTTATCAGCGATGATTTTTGACGTCTAAAACTTACAACGATTAATAATCATTAGATTTAATAGCCATAATGCACTACATTTATATATAAATAAATAAATATTGGTGGACATTCCACACAGCACTATCTCGCCCCAAACTAAGCCAAAGCTTGTGATATGGGAACCAGATAGCTGATAAACTACTTATATGTATACTTTTATTTTGTAAATACATACTTATAATATTCTATAACACCCAGACAGAGAACAAACATCTATGTTCATCACACAAATGCTTGTTCTCGGTGGGGATCGAACCCACGGCCTACGGCGCAGAAGGCAGAGATACTACCAACTAAGCTGTAAAGGCTGTCATATAGATATAAATATGCACAATAAAGTGTCAAAATTCATTAATTTACCACAAAGCAAATAAATCTTACAAAATTATCGACTCATAGTGGAAAGTTCTCAAAATCGCATGAACAAAGCCGTGTTAAATCCTAGCCATGTTTTATGACGCAAATGGTTCGTTTTAATATTAATGGCGAATATAAAGCAGTCACAACAGTTTTATCGGGCTCTCGTCAGTGTCACATCTGTATGGGTGTTGAATAAACAACCCCTATTCAACTGCTTTCATGCTCTGTAATGAATAACTAAATCCATACCTATAAAATCCTGACATATTACGCAATAGATCATAATACCTTCAATTTGGAGGGTATTTTTAAAAACATCTCGCTCGGACGTTTCGACATGTTGAAAGACATTTTGTGTGTCGATGATCGGAAGAAATATTCTGTATCCCGGCCCCCAGCGCCTTCCTTCGAACTGCTTGTATAATTATATAAAATATGTAATACATCATTCAAATTAATTAATTATTATACATTATAGTGATACTGCCGATGATAATAATGCAGCCTCCTAACCTTATTTACAAAGTGGTGGCAATAACTCTGGTTTACTAGTAACCAGTTAATAAATTATGTAGTAATGTAGTAATTTAATATTAGTAATAAATTATGGTTAATGATACATAGTTCTTTGCATGATTTTTTTTATTCTAATCTAAAGTAAAACGTAAAATTTAATTGTGTAAGAATTTTGAATGAAAAGCTATGCAATACAATGCAATTTTTTAGAGTAGGTAACGAAAACAGTAAGTACTGTGTGATGCGTAATTCGAAGGCTACCGCTTACGTATTTTCTCGCTTTCACGTTTCAACATTTAGAAAAATATAAAATCACTGAAATTAGAGGTAAATATAAAATCGCAACAATTCAATTATTTAACTATTTATCATTCTTATGCTTTTTCCCCCTCTATTTTATGGTAATACAAGCTGGTGCCCGCGACTTCGTCTGCGCAGGATTAGTCACATTCTTTATAAATTGTAGCCTATGTGTTATTCTGATGTATAAGCTATATTATTGTAAACTTTCAATAAAATCCATTCAGTAGTTTTTACGTGAAAGAGTAACAAACATCCATCCATACTTACAAACTTTTGCGTTTATAATATTAGTAGGATTGAAGCATGAATTATCTTGTTAGATATCCTTATCCCGCGACACATAATTTCAATGTTTGCGGCAACTGACCATTATCCTAGTTAAGAATCAGGTCTACTGCGCGAAACGATAAAATAAGGTTCGTATTGACATTTTGAGTTACACTACGCGGGATTCGCGGCTGCGACAACTCGGTGTCCATTCTGAGTTACGCTCACCGGTTGCAAACCCGGTTTAACCGACTTCAAAAAAGGAGAAGGTTCTCAATTCAACTGTATGTTTTTTTTTGTATGTTTGTTACGCGATTACTCCGCCAATTATGATTTTGATGATTCTTTTGTTTGGTAGGTCATACTTCTTCGGTCGGTATATGGGCAATTCGTCCCTCGCATTTTTAAAGTATGTCATTTGTTGTTTGCATTTCGGCGATGACGTCAGCAAGCAAAAACTTTTGGTAGCATTTCGTCCATCACTATAAGAGTATGTATATACTTGCCCTACGATGCACTGCTTTGCGTCCATAAACTTGAGGCACACCGATGTTAAGGCCTCATGTGCCGAATCGGCAACCACACCCTTCTAGCCGAAACACAGCAACGCTGCTTGGCGGAAGAAATAGACATGGTGGTAGTACTTCCCCGGAAGCCCTTCACAAAGAGCTCTACTAATCTTGCGGTTGCCGCGCAGTGTAAATCTAAAATGCTATTTTAAACCTTCGTCTATCGTTCGCGGAGTAGATCTGAAGTTGTCGTTATCTACCTGCCTATTTAGGCAACGACCCACATACCGTATCTACCCGTTCGTAGTAATCAAGATCTCTATCAAACGCTTTTGTTTAGCAACAATCCTAAATGTACCTACCTATTTGTCTAAATTACACATTGTAGACAGATTACAGATTCAGTTACGTATTATGACCGGGCTGTCCTAGAGATATTTAAGGGCCAATAAAACTAAATGTTATAAGTCTTCAATGGAAAAAATAAATACAGCAGATATTTTCATACATTTTTTTATTGTGTATTCATTAAGTTCTCTTCTGTAAATGTTATAAACTTATTTTTATATTTATTGTAATACGATTTTTAAAAACGTTCTGCGGGTCCCACAGCTATGAGGCGCGGGCCGTGGTTTGGACAGCCCTGATCTATTTAAATAAGAATCGTTATTCTTTTAGCACTTTTTTGATGTCAGACAAAAAAAACAGTTAGAAAATATTCTAAATCTTTGAACGTGAATAAAATATTTTCAGAGCGGGTTTGTAATAGAGAAGAGATACCAAACAATGATAAGATTAATTGAAATAAGTAATAAACATATTTCCTTAAAAATATGTAGCGTTATTTAATAGTTGTATTTTTTTGTAATTATTATGTTACCTACATGGTTTTTTTTAGAATGAATAGACCGTCCTTTGACTACAATCTCACCTGATGGTAAGCTGCGATGTAGCCGACGTTGGAGCAGAACGGTCTAGAAGACACCTATTCACTCTTGCCTTGAAGAGACTGATATTGTAATGGTCAGGAAAAACAGACTACGGTAATGAGTTCCACTCCTTAGCGGTTCGCATAATGGAGGTAGTAGCGAAGCGCTTCGTGCGCATTGGTGGTATCCTAACAAGGTATGGATGGTACTGGGCCGTGCGTCTACTTGTCCTGTGGTGGAATGGAGATGGTGGAATAAGGTCATGTAGTTCCTGGGCACATTCTCCGAAATGTAGCCTATAGAAGATCGAGATTGTTATTGACTTCGTTACCAATTGCGCAAATATTAGGAATTTAGTGCAAATAAACAGAGAATGGCCGCTCGTCCTAGATTTAAAAGTTCATTTATTCGTGGTTTTTCCTCAAGCCGTCGCGTCCACACTTCATTCATTCATTAATTCTTTTTGCGATGTGGCATTCGAAGACACGATTCTAATAGACCCAATACAAATTTTCTAAATTCTCCGCTCACTTTTCGGCTTTGAACTTGAACTGTGAGCCACATTGAAATAGAAAAGCAATCGACATGATAGTGTTTTAATCAAATCAATTTTCATGTAGAGCTAAGGAACAGGGTGTTTTACTAACGGTTATACATCCTATCGTGTATGACTTGCGAGGCAATGCTTTTGTTAGGTAATGCTTTTAACATCTGGTGGGCCATCATTTGTTCCCTTAGCAAGTACCTAGTGTTCAAAAAAAATTGCTACAGACATCCAAATTCACAAATATGTAAAGATTGACATTTATTAGTAGGTATAGGACAATATGATGATAGAAATTATTTTTGAAACCTTTAAAAAATGAATGTCTATCATTCGCTTCGTAACCAATATTTACGTAAGTGTCCAAACTCTTCAAGGTGTAGGTTTAATATTTCGCAGTATATTTGAGTAGATATTTGGTTTCACGTATTGTGATGGTAATATGTGCGCATCTTTCAGCACCTTTTTCCTCGGCCACATTACCATAGCGCAATATAACCTATAACAGTGGAAAAGTACTGGTTACACGGAGACCCTGATCTCCAAAGCAAATTCTGACCCATATGTCCTCTACGAGCGTCAGGACAGACGTGTTGACATTCTGCAAATTGCAAATGACAAATTGATACAGTCCTTTCTTTGGAAAAAAGAATCGGCCATTTATATTGAAGCCATTTGGAGCTGATTGATAGAAGTGGCTCTGTTGCAGACTTCGTTTATTTAGAGGGCAATTCACAATCATTAGCACCAGATACGTGAATGCTCTCATTGATAATTCTCCACGTGTAAATAGAATGACGAATTCACCACAGAGATGGCAAGAATGGTGCATGAATTAGGGATCTTTTAGTTTTAAAATATTTTAAAATGAATTGCGGACAGAGTATTTATACAGCATGGTAAAACTCTCTTTAGGTTTTAATATCAAACAAACCATTAATTATTTCTTTATTTTATTCGAAAAATGTACCTACTGTTCGAACAGCGATGTACAGGTACCCTATGATCAGATTTTCTCTCAGGATTTTCCTTCTTACGACCTCATTGCGCCGGAAAGGCAAATTTACTTTATGGTTGGTATAGCTGTCCAGAACATAAGTTTTCTAAAATGAAGCTGGTTACATGCTCTACTTAGTTAAGATTTATGATCTTATTCATATTGGTCGCTGAGGGCTCCACTAGCTAAAATGACCGATATGTCTCATGCCGTCTCTTTTCGTTGACATGCAAGTGACAGTGACAAGCATACCTTATAAAGCCGTTACAAAATGGCGAGGAATATTTATAGGCCTTTAATTCTAAAAAGACTGGTTATTTAATTAGTACTTCAGTAATTAATCTTGGAAAACCCAAGACTTAATTAACTGTTTGGGAAAACCATTAGTAGGTATCTAAAGAACAGAAGATGACCTATGATATTTTTAGGTTTTTTTACCATGAATGTTTTATCGAACCTACCCTAGTACGGTAGGGAAATTTAAGATAGAAAATGAAAAGAAAAACGCCAAGAAGAAGTTATGTTATGATTTAAAGATTCCCTGCGAGCATGCTTTCAAATTTCCAATAAAAATACATAGGAGTTAAGGAGGTAACCAATGAATACATTTTCTACGATAAAATTATCTGCCGAAAAGACGTTGATGTCTATACGCATGCAAATAAAATCTACGCAAATCTTTAGTATAAACTTCTAAGATTTCGATTATGACAAGACTTCACGGCTTCACGCTTTCTGGTCGTAAGTACCAGAGGAAAGTGAAAAAGTGGGCGAGTCAAATGAGGTAATATTAGTGCGATAAACTAGCGACCTGGCATGGCATGGCGGGCGCTCACTTTCATTGGATAGAACCTGTCTGGTAGGGCTCTGTGCGTTGACAATGAATTGGAAATTGAGTATAGCAATGAAAGTCATTGCAATGGGTAAATGGTTAACCTTGGTACAGATGTGTTTTATGCCCTTGCAGTAAGCATATTTTTTTTTTTTACTCTTTGTGGCTTGATCTGCAGGTCTACTCTGAAAAACGATAAACGAAATTTCGTATTGGAATTTTAAGTTACACTGCGCGGTAAAACAACCACTTCTTCTTCTCCATTTATGGCACCCCGACAGTGTAACTTAAAATTCCAATACGAAATTTCGTTTATCGTTTTTCAGAGTAGACCTGTATCCGTGTGTACATTCGGTTGGCTTACGAACTCCTTCAGGAAAAGAAGAAGTCTTCTCTGCCCGTTTTTAAGAACGAACATCTGATAGACGTTCATTGAATTAGCTGGAAATGCTTTCTTGACATGATAAAAAAGTTAGAATTCTTTCAAAAAGCACGTTTTTAGGGTTACTTACCCAAAGTGTAAAACGGGACCCTATTACTAAGACTCCCTGTCCGTCCGTCTGTCTGTCTATCTGTTCGATAGTTAAAATTTTCACAGATGATGTATTTCTGTTGCCGCTATAACAACATATACTAAAAAACAGAATAAAAGAAATAATTAAGGGGGCTCCCATACAACAAACGTGATTTTTTGCCGTTTTTATAGATAATGGTACAGAACCCTTTAGCGCGAGTCCGACTCGGTGTTTTATATACGCGCGAGTATGTAAACGAAGACTATAAAGAAAACAAGACGGAACAAACGCGAGAGATTACGAATGAGACTTTGAACTGGACGAGCATCCTTGCTTGCTCTATAAGGCTGTTCAGTGTTCTAATCATACACAAGTTAGGCTTCTTAAGTCTCCGATACTCGACTAGGTATATTATTAGGGTCCGTACGCTTCACATTTTGTCAGCGACTGTCGCCAAGATACTCAAGTGGTCGAGTATCGAAGGCTCGTGTAGCCAGGTGTACGAGCGGCCTACTGTACGAAGTCGCGGATTATACTCATACATGTAACAGGCATGATGGAGGCGTGGCGCAGTGCAGACGCACGCGCTTGTCGCGGGTAAGATACGAGGATCTTTTAAATCCAATAAGAATTAATATTCTGACTGACATACTGACAGCTTTTGGCCACACAATCCACTGGTCCTAGAGACTTTATAGAGGGTGTAAATCTTGCATTATGTAGGACGGTAATTGTAACCCGCACCAAACTTATGCATAAAAATCCTACTTGTTTATTATTGCTTTTGGGATATTATAAAGTCTTACTATGCCACAAATTTATGCAATTTTATTTCATAATCATCAAATCGTATTTCAATGATAAGATTAGTATTACATATAGTATTGTTCAGATAACCCAAGTACCTACCTATCTTGGAAACTATTTCTGGGTCAACTCAATGTCTTTGGGTCAGGTAGTTAAAGGTAAATTAACCAGCTAGAAATGGAATAGGTGTTTTGCGGGACAGTAAGGGTAAATTATAAAAATCATTCCTACCAAACCGAAAGCCAACTGCATTAAACAATTTTGTCTATTCTTTCTCAGAAATTGGTTAAATTAATAATCAATCAAACTATGATGACTTTGAAAACTATTGGTTCCAAAGTCAAATATTAAATATTTTTTGTATATTAGGTGTACCACATACAATTATTATAAAAAAACACCCTTTAATAAAATACAAATTTATGAAAAATAAATGGCAATGCATAAAAAAATCATTACATACAAATACCTACTAGTTTTAATTTTGCAAGTCACTAATTCTTACTATAAACTTTATTTCCATTTTTATAGCTCACCAACATTTTTAACCCAAATACTAGCAACGGCAAAGACTTGCCTATCATGTCCTCTACATATATGTATTACTGGGGACTGACAGAAATGGTCATTTAATGTACAGTCCCGCTTAGCCATACACAACATTCATTTCAATTTTTTTCTGTTTTCATTTCCAAAAGATCCGAGGGGATAGTCAACTTCTCAATCCATTAATCTTGTTAAACTGTTAGCATATTTTAATTTCATACCTAGATAATGAAGCATAAGGCATTTATAAATGTGTACATACCTTGCAGCGTAACAGCCTCACTGGATTACAGCCAATCTTATCATTACTTTTACTTTCAAAAGCCAGTTGAGTTTATTAACACGGTGGTGGCTAGAATCCGACGCCAATTCTACGAGTTATAGCCAAAACCACTATTCCAATAATTGAGGCACCCAAGTAGCCCCAATAATCACACACAACATTAGTAAAATACGAAAATATTTCCCAATTACTAGACGCAATTTCGTTTACCACGGAATTAAATAGTAACTCATTACCACAACAAGAACTCATCACAAAATTATTATATAAATACAGAATATATATATAAATAAATGCACAAAACGCATGTAAATTAATTATTTCTCTATAAAATTGACCTAAATTTCAAAAAACATTCGGCATGTACAAAAATGTAAACACCTTCACCTGACCTGACGGGACTGACAGCAGACAGATATGACATTTGTGACACTGACATACTTATGCCATACTTCCGATCTTTGATCTTCTTCTTCTTCTTTTCGTGTCAAGACACACTCAAACTTTTCTAGACCAATATGCTGCCACCTCAATAGCCTTATCCATTGCCTCGCTTATGTCCTCCCAAGTGCAGGTGGTCGTGCACAGCGGACAAGAAATCAGGTGTGTCCTGTATGGGGGCTCCGCAGTTACATGATGCTCTGGTTGGGTCAATGATTCCCCACATAACCAGGTTTTTCCTACAACGGCCGACCTGGGTACGGAGGCGATTAAGCGCTTTCCATATCGGCCATTGTAGATCGTGTCCAGGTGGTAGGTATGATAGAAATCTTCCGATCTTTGATAGAAAGTCGTTTCAGCAAAACGAATTGAAAAGCTGGGGACTCCTTTTCTGACATTTTGGGAAGCATGTTGCTTCCCAGCTTTTTCATTTTAATAGTTTTTCTAGTGATAATTTGAGTTGTGTTGTGTAATTTCATTCATTATAACCAACATTACTTGAGGTAAAGCAAAGTGAGCATTTGGAATGAAAGTGTATTGTGATATCCGATTTGACCGAGAATGTTTCAAATATTTTGAAGAAAACCGCCACCTTTTTTTTAAAAACAAATGACGGCCGATTGACTATCTATATATGACTAGGGACTGACAGACATGACTTTATAGCTTAGATCAAGAATACAATTGAATTCACTTGACACGGGCAAGATTGTCTGTCGGATGACGGACAGTTTCCTCCAAAAGGACAGGAGCAAAAATCGGAGAAAAGAAGAAGAAGAATTGAAAAGTTGAAAATCAACCCATAGCCGCCTTTAAAACAATGAAAGAAAATTCTTCATTCAAACAAAGCTTAGGTATTCCAAGTACCTGCTACTTACCTATAAAAAATCGGATAAACTGTACTTAGTAGGTACATACTTGTACATTCTGGATTGACATCCGGACCCTAAGCCCCGCGATGCCAAAATTTGTGTCTTTTTCTCGACATCTTGAGCATGTTGAGCGTTGCTCGGTTCTTCAAGTCTTCCTCGTTGCGGAGAACGACAATTAAGTAACGACATTTTATTCTTAGAGGAAGGACATATTTCATTTTGGGTTTGGTCAATGTACACCATGTAGAAAGATTTGAATGAATAGAAGATTATAATAGCAATGCAATTTCATTAGTTTGTAGGCAAATAATGTTGCGATAGCTGAATGTTTATCTCTTCGATTTTTTTTCTATGTGACATTTTTAGAGCCGCCATGCCATGACAGTTTGTAATTGCTTTGGCAGTTTTGTTGAATGATGAATGATGGTAATGAGTTCCACCCTTATGCTTGACTTGATTCATGACTATCACCCGTTTCCGAATTGACGTCGGTTTCTGGGACACCCTGTATACAACAGTTGTCAAAATGACATTTTACGCATGTCAGTCCGCCATATTTTTAGTGCATTGTATAGCTCTTTTTGACAAAGAAAGAAAATATTGAAGCGCAAGGAAACGAAGTAAAAATGAAGAAAATAAACAGTTAAAAACAATTACTATATTGCTAAGCGAATACACTGTACACAGAGCCAACCCGGGCTCCATACATTGATGAAACAACTACTTTAGATTATCTTTGAATTGAATTGAAGCCACTACAAAAAAACGTAGTAGGTAGTAGGGATGTGACATTCTACACAATAAATCGATTTTTAATTAATCGATTGTTTTTTTAGCATGAAAAATCGATTAATAAATAATCGATTTTTTATATTAATAGACTTTTTCCTTATTTGTCAATTTATTTCAAAATAAACGCCATAAATATTATATTAATCATAGTTTTAGGTTTATAATGCGTTTAAAAATCGATTTTTATCTTTAAAAAAATCGATTGGTTCTTAACATCCCTAGTAGGTAGGTACTAGCAGCATAGCAAATGCGTACCTACCTAACTAATAACAAATTGCAGCTGCAAACTGAGCCATTGACGGATTCTCTGGAGTCCCTAGTTACGGAGATCCGCGAGAAAAAAAACCAGTACAAATTCATTACTAAAACTTAGGCTAATAACAGATGCTCTCAGGTCTTCAGTTACGAAGATCTAGGTGGCTTCAGGAACTTGTTCCTGAAGCCACCTAGTATCTTCGTAACCCCTTCCCCTTAATCTTCGTCGATTTGACCCCTAGTGCACGATAAATGCAAATAACTTAAAAACTGTATAGGTAGGTAACTACAAATTAAAAGACCGTGTTCGGGGAACTACTAAATCTTGGCATAGATTTCAGGCCTCTAGCTCGCGGGGCCTAGGGTTCTGATGTCAATCATTCTGGTATCCTAGGTTGGTACCCTACGTATCGGAAGGTATATCAGCTATAGTTAACAATGGTCTCTTAATTTCAATTGACTTGCTCTTCAATGCGACACTTCCTAAATTATAGCAGACTACATTAAAAAAATCGGAGGGAGCTATGTAAGGAACACCAATGCTTACTTTCAAAATTTAATATTCACATTTTTACTAGAAGTGCTTACTAAAAATTAACACAATTTTAAAGCCACATACAACATAGTTGCTGCGTAAAATGCATTTTTAAATATTAGTATCTACTCATCTCCTCATACTTTTATGTTTAAAATAATAACATAATTTAAATAGCATAGGCAGATTATCTATACTTGTTGAAACTAAAATTATTTGAGAATAGTATGAAAGTTCTTAATAAGTATAATAGAAAAGCAATGGAATATATATTATTGCATCAATTATATAATTGTCAGGAAAATCATGATGCAATGTCAGCATCAACTTTTTTGGATAACAATCAAATAAATGCTTCAGTGCTTCATAGGTACATTAATAATGTATCTATAATTCAACTCATGAAATCAATTTAGAAGAGGTTTTTTTATTTAACTTACAATCCAAGTTAAATATAATCAAGTATCAACAAAAAAACGAATTTATGACATAGCAATAAACAGTACAACTGGGTATATAGGCACTTATTTGTAGTGTCAGTCAAACTGAGTCGAGTATGTAATTTTGTTACATAAGTTTACTCACTATAATACATATTATTATTTACCTAAAATAATATTTCAGAAAAATCTACTCAGCAAAACAGTAATACATATATGTTATTTTATCATTTTTGGTTTCACTGCACACAGTGTGCAGCAACTACTACAAGGAGCATGTAGTTGCCTTGTTGTGCACTGTGGCAAATTGTCAATACAAAACTTCTTTTAACATTCTGCACTAATTCAGAGCTTATATTACTAACAAACAGGAAAAATAATTCTATGAAAAAGACAGTCAAAATATTATAATCTAAACTCTAAATTAAAATAAAATAATTTAACCAAACTAATAAAAGCATCCAGTGCTCTCTAGAGTAGTCTAGAATTTTGTGATAGCAGTAAAATTAGCTTAGTCATTACATAGCGTCAGAATTTGACGCCAAATTCGTCAAGAATCGGCAGTCTATTGGCCCAGCAGAAAACATGTCATTATAAAATCCTCATTTGAGGAACAATTTTGATAGGAGTGGTTGAAATTGGTTTTTTTGGACTATGTTTGGCAGGAGATCTCATGACCACATCAACAGCCTTCCTCAGTATTTGGTGCTCACTTTTCTTGTATTCTTCTGTGATTTGAGAGAGATCCAAGTCAGCATCTAGCACTAGAACCTGTAAAGATTTTGGGTTTTAGTTTAATAGGAAAGACGATTATAAAACGATTGTGAAAATTAATAATATATCAACAAATCTTTACAATTTGATCTTGTTTAAAGCAAATGAAAAGTAACTTACCGGTGCTGGACATTCTCCTAGTGTTCTATTGATAAGCCAGTCTTCATGTAAAGTATGTAACTCTTCAATGTAGGATAGTGGAACACACTGTTCTTCAGAACGGGCTCTCTTTTTTATCCTTTCGTATACACAGGAAGGGGTCGCTTTGAGATATACTGCAAAAACACAAAATTGTTTACATCAGTATACAAAATTGTTAATTTTTTAAGTATTGTGATAGCAACTGTGCTAGTGGATAAAAGTTTTAGGAGCCTTAACTGCTCACATGCAGGAACATAGATCCATGCGAGACACAATATATTTTCTATTATGTCTGGAATCCCGGCATATGAGAGGTTCAAAAATAAAGAGATACAATAGCCAGAATAATATATGAGATAAGAATAATAATAATTAAGTTATTAACAATGAGCCATCACAAACATTTTCTGATGTAAGAGTAAAACTTTGACTCATTTTAGGTATGTAGTATAAAAGGGGTAATGCATAAGCTGAGTCCGGTTATTGTACGACATGATAATGTACAGCATGATATTTGGAATCCACTTTGGTACCTTTTTGGATTCGTTTTATCTGTGTGTACATTATCAGGGTGTGCATTATCTGGATCTGAATATCATCACGTGTCAATAATGTACACCCAGATAATGTACAGCATGATGATTGGAAGCCACTTTGGTACCGTAACAATTAATTTCTGGCACTTCGGCCGGCGGCCGCTACCGCGGCACGCTCGCTTTGCTCGCTCGCCTCGTGCGTAATTTATATGTTTCTACATAACCTAACCAATCCAACTCAACGGTACTAAAGTGGCTTCCAATTATCATGCTGTACATTATTGACATGTGACGATATTGCACAGCATGTTATTGTACGGGATGATAATGTACACCCAATAATTCAAACCAGTGGACACGGATTATCTGGGTGTGCATTATCGTGCTGTGCAATATCATGCTGTACATTATTGCCTCCCCATAAGCTCATGTTTATAGTAAGTTTAGCTTACCAATTAAATCAGCCTCAATTGGTATCTGATGCTGAATAAACCTGAACCACTCGTCTAGGACTGCAAATTCAGCTGGGTGGATTGTCCCACTTCTCATCATGTGTTCCACAAAGCAGTACCTTGCACTGAAAAGGGATCTCTCCATCAACTTCACAGGGGTCGGGGTTGGCCTCCGATGCATGTCCAGCATGGTCAGAGCTACATATGATTGGAATGTCATTGCCCATTTAGCTGTATCTTTGTACATTAGATCCTGAAAAGAAAACGAAAGTGGTTATAATCTATTTTTTTGGAAAATATTGGTATTTCTGGAACAAAATGATTGTATTAAATGCAACTAGATTGTTGAATGTGAGGGGTTTTAATTCTACTGGGTACTTAAATACTCGTATTATTAAGTGTAAAATAATACGAATGACTCCTCACCAGTAGATTATATCCTTTGAGATCACGCCATTCTTCAACTGGCTCCGTCAACAAGGTAATGTCTTCAAATTGGCGGAAATGTTCAAGAAATGTTGTTTTACCGCTGCCAATATTTCCCTCGACAAAAACAGTGAACGGTTTTGTGATGTTGGAGCACATTTTGTAGTTAAATCGACCACTTGAAATAAACCGTTGAGTCACTAGCTTTCTGCCTCCACTTTTACAACGATTTCCCGCCGAAAATGACCCAACAACGTAAATAAAACGCGCGAACATAACCTGTTTATTAACTGTCAAGATGAAAATTAGTAAACACACAAACTTTTAATGAGAAAACTATGACCGCTGTAGAGTAACATTGTACCAAAAAAAACAAATTAGTAAAATAGATGCATGTTACAATTTTGCATTTAAATACTCGACAACGCAAAAAAACAATCTATTTTTTTACAAGAACATAATAACAGCACGTCACCAGGGTTGCCAGATAAACGCTACCTAACCCAAATTAATTAACCTAATTCGCCTAATTTTGTCTTCCGAGTAACCTAAATTGATTTTTTCGTACATGTAGATTCGCCTAAGATTTTGAGATAACGATCGTATAATTATGGGCCCAAATAGAATTAGTCTAAGGTTAGTCGAATAGTAGAATGGGGGAAGAACCGAAGAATTGTGGACGTTCTTACGTTTCGTTACAAGCTTAAAAATTGTGAAATTAGCAAGAAATTATATACATAATAGAGTAGTTGTTTCATCAATTTTTGGAGCCTGGGTTGGCTCTGTGTACAGTATATATATATCGCTTAGCAATATATTTAGTTGTTCTGATTGCTTATTTTCTTCATTTTTTAATCGTTTTCTTGCTCTTCTAGATTTTCTTGATCAAAGAGAGCAACACAATTTACTAAAAATATGGAGGACTGACATGCTTCAAAAAAAAGAGCGTGTGCGTATAGATTGAGTGAACTCCCTCTGAAAAAAATAAAAAAATACTAGTCATTTAGTTAAAACTCTGAAACAATTTTTTAAACAAATATGGCAATTTGTTATAGCATAAAACAAAAGTTATATCATCTAACGTGTGATCATTCAGTTCTCACAGACAACCGTCGAGATATGATAATGTATTGAGTTTACAAAAAAGATTATTATGCTAGTATTTAGTTAAACTTGTGTAGAGTTATGATCTAAAGTTTCAGAACAAATAGTGCCGTAATTAAAAATAAACAATTGAAATTATGTGTTTACTCAATCCTCCAATTTCAGAGAGCTCGATTTCTTACTAACTAAGCGTACTAATAAACTTTATTGTATTTCTAGCTTAAGGGCCGGTTTCACCATGCTCTGTTAGATTAACAAAGGATTAAAAGGCAATAGTCAAAATGTACGCGTTTGACAGGTAAGGTTAAATTTAATGGTCTGTTAATCCTTGATTAATTACTAACAGAGCATGGTGAAATCTAACCGAAAGCCTATGACCAACAGGCTTTTGATAAACGAACCTCTATCATGTTACGACCGGTTGCGATATCAAGCACTGAAGCAGAAATAGTTGCCGCAAGCGAAGCAGCTCGAGTAATAGTCTGGCTACAACGACTGTTTCAAGAGATAAGAGAACGACTTATTAAGAAATTCCAACTCTGCACATTAATAATGAAGCCGCGGCTATAAAGCTTGCTCAAAACCCGGAACTGCATAGAAGAACAAAGCACATCACTGACATTTTTATGTTAGAGAGCTGGTGACCTCGAATAAATTACGAGTGAAAAACGTTCTGACTGAATATCAATGCACCGATATCTTGACAAAAGCAGTGTCTTCTTGAATCTCAGCCTAAGCCTTCTTGGATCTAAGCCTTGACTTGCATTCATCTGTGGCATCATTGGATTACATCTTAGACTGTATCTTAAACCTCCATCAAATACATCTTTAACGTTTACCAAAGAGGGAGGATGTTGAAGAGTAAGAGGTTTTGTTAAACCTCCATGATGATGATCTTGTCCACATGTTTATTCTTTTATTGTCAATGTCATTGTACGTAAATACATTTAAAAAGATCGATCTATTATTTGATAGATTGTACCGTTTATAGCTTGTTTAGAGTTTGTATAAAAATATGAAGACTGTTTTTTCCTACGGCTAGACAACTTTTTGTACATAATAAATTATTCATTTTGAATTTGTACTAAGTTTTGTTTTTATATACCTACCTATTTTTCGTGGGGATTTCAGGTTGCAGAGAAAGAAACTCACATCTGGCAACATTGTGCTTGAATTACTGAGGCCGGTTATTGTACGGCATGATAATGTACAGCACGATAATGTACAGCATGATATTTGGAAGCTACATTGGTACCGTAAAGAATAATTTCTGGCACTTCATTTTACATTATCTGGGTGTACATTATTGACACGTGACGATATTGCACAGCATGTTATTGTACGGGATAATAATGTACACCCAATAATTCAAACCAGTGGACACGGATTATCTGGGTGTGGATTCTCGTGCTGTGCAATATCATGCTGTACATTATTTGGCCGTACGTTATTGGCTCCCAAATTACTGACGTGTTCTTCAAGTTTGCCTGCGTGCGGCTGCTGCGTTGCGCGTACAATACAAAGAGCGAGCGTAACGTAGCGATTATAACTAGGGCTGCATAATTGTGTAAAATAGCGTAAATTCAAACAAAATGCTGCAATCAATTTTCCTAAGTATGTTTAACAATTATACGATTAGACCGTGAACGTCTAGGATTTTGTACTAGGAGTGGGTACTGTGCCGGTGTTTTTTTATCTTCTCCTGTTTTTCAGGTATTTTACTGTGTACAGTGGGATCGTACGGCCTGTACGATTCATCTTCAGACGTAGTGGTGCTCACACCTAGTAATTTCGATCGACTAATCACGAATTCAGACGAAGTATGGATTGTTGAATTTTTCGCACCATGGTGCGGTCACTGTAAAAATCTCGTTCCTGAATACAAAAAAGCTGCCAAAGCACTAAAGGTAACCTAGGCTTAATTCTCTACATATGACTAATACTTGAATGCTAGCAATATCTATTTGCATAACGACTCCAAAACATGTATCACTTTCACAGGGCATTGCCAAAGTAGGTGCCGTGGATGCCGACGAGCATAAAAGCTTCACACAGAAATACGGAGTCACTGGATTCCCTACTATCAAAATCTTCACGGGTAGCAAACATACCCCCTACCAGGGACAAAGAAATGCTGAGGCATTTGTTGATGCTGCTTTGAAGGCTGCCAAAGAAAAAGCCTATGACAACCTCGGCAAGAAGGCCAGTTCGTCCTCTGATAAGGTAAATTCCTTAATATATTTAAATTCTCTCCTAAAATCATATAAGCCTGTTCTAAGAACACAGACCTTGAATCAGAATAGCAGTTCTTTGTCTGATAGAAACAATGAAAACAAAACTCTTAATGCCTTGTCATGCCTTTTTGAGAAGGCAAGTCTTAAACATATAGCTTCAAGTATTGCTCCTATTAATAATAAGAGGGCTAAGTTCTTGAAGTCTTTACATAGTATGTTGGAAGAATTTAAATCAAAACTATAAATAATAGGTTAGGAAAGATATTAAGGGAGTAGGTGCTTACAGGATGTTTCCAACCTCTTAAGAAATAGTATGTGCAATATAACACCTCAATTTCTGTATTTTATTTAAGAAACAATAAATAAATGCTAAACCTAAGACATACTTTTTAGACTATTTGTTCCGATACATTTATTATTAAGTATAGTATCCACTTTACTGTTAGCGGCTGCATAAGAAAATCTATGGTCATAACATACCCTGGAAAATGATAAGAACAAAGCCAGTGAAACAAGTCTGACATCATTCATACCTTGTTACACCACCAAGGAACAGTGAAAAGCTTCAGTTCCTACAATCACATTTGTTCCGTAGAAAAATGACTAATGACTGTGCTCCTCGAATAATGAAATCTTAACTTTTTTTAAAAGAAAAAATATTAGAAGAAAGAAGGCCTAAAATTTATAATATTGTAAAAAAATAATAAAGTTTATAGATCTGAATTTGAGAATAGATTTTTTATTGCACTACAACATAACTTGAGAATGTCAAATGTGAAGACAAATAAGCAATAATCCTATAAAAATAGGTAGGCCTAGGTAGGCATGCATGCTTAGCATATTTTTTGGGCCACTACATAACTACCATACTACATAACTATGGATCAAAAAAACATCCTCACAACTTGGATCCCCAGGTATGGTAGATATCTCTTCAGATGTCTTAGTACCAAGTGCCAACTCAAGACTCTTTGAGAATCTCTAAGGAGGATCCCTATAAAAATAACCAATGTTACTATGTACATAATAAAACATACAAACAAAAAGGGCAATGACACAAAATGAAGCATATCATTGTTTACAACGTCATGTAGGTACATCTACATAAATGTTAAATGGGTTAATGAGAAAATAAGGATATTTCGGTAACTTTAATCAGTAAAGATAAAACACATCAATCTACTTTATGTTGACTTTTAAAGTCAACTTACTATAAGTATACAGGTTTTATTTTTCGGTGCTGTGGTAATGCAGTCTAAAATGACGAAATACAGGTACCTACAAGATAACACATTTTATTTTATACTAGCGGCCTGTCCCAGCTTCGCATGGGTGGTCATAAATTTTTTGAACATTTTAGGATAAACTTAGACCGTGGGTTCGAGCCTCGCATCTACTTATTTTATACATTTGCACGCGCTTCTCCTTGAGTGAGTGAAATCTCACCCCGCGCGTGAACCGTGGACCCGTAAACATTTTTAATTTCGTCATATCTTTTGAATGGAATGTCCGATTTGAAAAATTTAAGAAGTAATCTATAGGTATTGAAACCGTCTTAATTATGAAATGATTTATTTGGATAAGGATTAATACCAAGGTACAAATAAAGACCCTTTTCTAGCGGAGGCATTTCAATTATTTTTTTATAATAAAAGAACACTTATTGTGACATAACTATAATAGTTAGACATATGCTGTCGCGACATTTTTTGTAGATGATAACGTGTTCTACAAAATCGTAGTACATTATTTTGTTCTATCTTCAATAGTTTTCGCAGCGCACGCGATGTAAGGTTTTTTGTTTTCCACCTTGGGTTACATTATTGAAGTTTTAGTAAGGATCCCTGATTTTTTTGAAAATATAATATAGCCTATGTTACTCAGGGATAATGTAGCATTCTAATGGTGAAAGAATTTTTGAAATCGGACCAGTAGTTTTTGAGCCTATTCGTTACATACAAAAATACAAAAATACAAAAATACAAAAATACAAAAATACAAAGTTTACCTCTTTATAATATTAGTGTAGATATTTAACAACTTCCTCAGCTGAGCTGAGTCAGCTCATTAGGTTTGCAAAATGTATCAACATGGAGAAAGGATATTCTTTTTTGTTTGAAACTGAAATATAATATTGTTGTCATGGATAATTAAACGTGATCATTTCATCATTAAATGTAAGGGTATGTGTACTGTACAGGTTGCTTGGGTACCAAAGAAAACACTTATGTTAGAGTAACGTCTGCCTGGATCGGCGGGCTGGAATCGAGTGCCTCCACCACCGTGGTGCGTACGGTTGCTACCCGCCCCCAGTCAGCGCGCATAGTTTATTGTTAAACACTACAGTATGTAATTTATGTATTTTATGTATAAAACTATCATAAAAAAAATTTGATAACTTCATTTTTTGCACTAGAACTTTCTATAGAGTAGTAGGTGTAAATTTTAAGATTTCTAAATGTTTCCGCCCACATGTGTAGCACATCCTACGCGTCTACTTAATCGGCTATTGGGCCACGTCATGTCATTGGCCTTTACTTATTAGGTATTCTGCAATCAAGTCGAGATAAAAAAAATTACCTAACACACATTTTGCCACAGAATACGTAATCAATTGTATAGTAACTAATGACTCCTGTATGCGCCTTTAGACTTGTGAAGTGCTCGACACACCAAAGCGTTCAACCGGCGCGGCGTTTTTGTGGCGTGCACGATGGCACACGTTGGTGATCAGTTCCATAAATGATAACAGATAAACAGAGACCTACCTATCAGTATTTACAAAACATGTATACGACTACTAAAATGAATTAGTAGAACGAGCTTGTGTATCGAGTTTAAGGAGAAACTTGAATAGTAAAATGGTAGACCCACAGATCGCCATATTCACCATCGTAGGCACAGGCGTAGATCTGTTGGTAGATACTCTTATAAGCAATTACCATAATATTGATCTCTATAGGGATAATCAGAGGCATTCTAAAAATTTTTTTTTTACTGCTGATGGCTCAAGCACGTGCCCACGCGATGTTAAGTTGTAAAAATCACCTTTAAGTTAAACGAATTGCCTCGCAAGTCACGCACGATATGATTGTACCCTACAATGCACTGCCCTGCTTCCATCAACTTGAGGCATACAGATGTTAAGCCTGTATGCCTGTAATTTCACCGGCAACAACACCTTTCATACCGAACCACAGCAACGCTGCTTGGGCGGCAGAAATAGGAATGGTATTAGTACCTCCCGTACGAGCCCTTCACAAAGAGCTCTAACTACTCTTGAAACTAATTAAATCCTGGATTGACTAAGTTACATTTAAATATATATTTGTTCTCTTCAGTCGGATGTGGTCACCCTCACAGACAGCAACTTCAAAGAGCTTGTATTGGACAGTGAAGACCTTTGGTTGGTGGAGTTCTACGCGCCATGGTGCGGACACTGCAAGAATCTGGAGCCGCACTGGGCTAAAGCTGCCAGTGAGCTGAAAGGAAAGGTATGTTAAACTTCAACATCGGTTTTGTAAGTAAACGTATTACTTACTCAATATATTTATTGCTTACACATGGTTTAGTTTAGGTACATACATAGTTGTTGGGTGTTAGTAAGAATCACATGGACCCTGCATAGGGTATTTATAGACCAAACTTTTTATGAAAGGCTTGATGGAGGAATAAGTAGAGCAGAGCCTATTTTACAAGCTTTTATTGAAAGTACATGCCTGTATGCATGTACTTTCTTACTTACTTATTTTTATATGTACAACCACCTGCCAGTAAAATGTTCAACAAAAAGGAGGCATTAACCCCACACAAACAGCTTGAACAATACAGTGCTATTTTAAAACTCTGTCGCTCTTTTTTTGTTTGCTTGTAAACAAAATAGAGAAAAACTATTGTTTCCAAATATTTTACCAAAGCCCTGCAAATGCGTGTTTAAGTTTACCGTTAAGTAATAAGTTTAAGTTGTTCGTCTTATCTGTCTGTGGTGTCAAGGTATCAACGGATGAACTGATTTTATTTTTGTTTTTTTTATTGAAAGATTGTTTATCTTTGAACATACTAAAATATAAATAACTAGTTTATTTTATAGGCATAGAACTAACTGCTCAACATCAGTTTTTCCATAAAAACACTATTGGTTCTTTTCCATCAATAAAATTGTAATTACCACATAATTGTCATCTCCAGGTGAAATTGGGAGCCCTAGATGCGACCATCCACACAATGATGGCCGGCCGCTACCAGGTCCAAGGCTACCCGACCATCAAGATGTTCACGTCCGGCAAGAAGACGAGCGACAGCGTCGAAGACTACAACGGAGGCAGAACTTCGAGCGACATCGTGTCTTGGGCGCTCGAAAAGTTGGCAGAGAATGTACCTGCACCGGAAATCATTCAGGTCTGTTCCACAAAGTCATAAGGTATTTATTCAGTTGAATCACAAGGATCACTTTGAAACGTCTTTAAACTAGGCAAAACAACGTGCCAGTTGCAAGCGACCAAGCCTAAAACAAGCAACAAAGTTACGGCTTGGTTCCTATCGTTTATACACTGCACTCTTTTTTTTTTAAATACAATTAGCAGTACAAACAAGTTCTTTTTTTTTTATACAATTAGCTGATGGAACAAGCAGATGGCCCACCTGATGTTAAGTGGTAACCATCACCTATAACAAAGCATTGCCTCGTAAGTCACGCACAATAGGAACGTGCCCTACGATGCACAGCCCTGGGTCTATCAACTTGAGGCATACAGATGTTAAGCCTCATGTGCCTGTAATTACACCGGCAACCACACTCTTTAAACCGAATCACACCAATTTCCTAGTTCCTAGCGTTTATACTACACTGCACACTCGAGTTATACTACTACGAGTGTGTATGAAAACATGAAACAACCGTCAAACAAGTTCTTGCTGGCATATTTCCACATTATTGTAAAAATAAAATCACTGAAAAATGTGGGTATGCGCCAATTGTTTGGACGTACCTCTGACTATCTTGGACGTCCTCAAAGAATCTGGAGTTCGTAGGGGGTATCTCCTCTCAGATCTCTCAAGTACGACTTTTGGTCCCTTGGGGATCAAAGGTAGTGAATTCGTAAAAAAAAACACTTAATGAACCATAAGGTTTCGGAGAATTACATTAAAAAGATGCAGCAAAAATATAATTTTGATCCAAAAAAACTTTCCTACCAAAAAAATTGAATGACAAGTAACTTTTCAAATTTTCCAAATTAAATTTCATTTAATTTTATCTCACTTTATATTTCTTCTTTCGAACTCCATTAGGGGCAGTTTGAAAGTGGCGCCAGTGAAGATGAGTACCTAATAGGTTAACGTGGTATGGCCATCTTATGCGAAGGAAATAATGTCATGTAACGAGAATACTAGCGATGAATGTGGATGGATATAGGAGTAGAGGTAGGCCAAAGAAAAGATGGATGGACTGTGTGAAAGATGACATGAGTAAGAAAGGAGTGACTGCTGAGATGACGGCTGATAGAGGACAGTCGAGGGAAAAAACCTGTTGTGCCGACCCCACATGAAGTGGGATAAGGGCAGGAAAATGATGCACTCCAAGCCTTCACACCGAGTTACTGATAAAATTAAACCATGCGCGACGAATGCATGTTTTTGAATCAATCTCGTTAAGTCGTAAAGATTCGGTTCGGTTATATAAACTTGCGCTTTGTTTTATAATATCTTGACTACCTTTTTTTGAGCGAATAACGTGTAACGAGTACGTACTTACTACCTAGACTGTATGTAATAACAGCAGTACAGGGGCCTTATGCTCACTTCAAGCGAGATTATCTCACGGTGGAGAAGACGTCATATTATCTCGTTCGATAACTATTTATCCCCATTCCTCCAAATCCTACTCCCCAATTTTCTCATTCAAAGTTAATGCGAGACGCAACGAGTTATTGAACGAGATATGACGGCATCTCCACCGTGAGATAATCTCGCCGAAGTGAGCTTAAGGCCCCAGACAGAGTGAATGATATATTTAGAATGAGATTGCTCTTTCGCTATTCTTATAACAATTATACATTTCAATCACAATCGTGCGGTATTATAGGTTAATTTATTTAATTAAACTTGTTATAATATAACACTTAAGAGGCTGATAACCTACAAACAACTTCTCGCTTGCACATTTCAAATAGTTTTCCTACTAAAACTTTGCATCAGTACGAAAACTAGTTAAACAAACTTTGGTATGAAAACTTGTTTGGATCAAAATAAAGGTTCAGAGATTTAACATTTACAAACTATTTAAATGTGTTCACGCCACACCTTCTTCACCGTTTTTTTGCACGCCCAGGATGACTGGTAGACAATGCTATCAGCATTAAGTCCTCCTAGCATTACATTGTTTTGTGTGAATGTTTTAAATAAATAAATAAATGTGCGTGTAAAAAGTTTTTTGTCGATTTAATTAATAATTTATTAATATTTTGCATCTTTGAACACACGAAACTCATCCTACACCTGAGGGCTTATTACGAGTTAGAAAATATAGAAAATTGGGTGTATCGTAACGATCGACGATCGGCACTAAACTCGTAATAAGCCCTCTGATCTTTGGACAAAAAACATTAAATGAAAAATCTATACCTAAATTTGATTTTGCAACTGTTTCTCTTTCCAGGTTGTAAGCCAAGGTACGCTGTCGGCGTGCAGCGAGAAGCCGCTCTGTGTAGTGTCCATCCTTCCGCACATCCTGGACTGCAATGCGGCGTGTCGCAACGGCTACCTCGCTGTGCTAGCCAAGCTGGGAGACAAGTACAAGAACAAGATGTGGGGGTGAGTACTTCTTCTTCGTCGTTTAAGAGTAGTAGAGCTCTTTGTGAATGGCTCGTCCGGGGAAGTACTACCACCACGCCTTTTTCTGCCGCCAAGCAGCAACGCTGTGTTTCGGTTTGAAGAGTGTGGGTGCTTGTGAAATTACAGGCACATGAGGCTGAACATCTGTATGCCTCAAGTTGATGGACGCACGGCAGGGCATCTTAGAGCACGTTCCTATCGTGCGTGACTTACGAGGCAATGCTTTGTTATAGGTGATGGTTACCACATAACATCAGGTGGGCCATCTGCTTGTTCCATCAGCTAGTTGTATAAAAAAAAAAGTGTTTCACTACAGAGGCGTAGCTATCGTAGGGCCAGGTGGTGCAGTGCACCAGGGCCCGGAGCTCAGGGGGCCCTCTAACCTAAGCTTTGAAAAGAGAGGGTCAGCCAGCTCCCGAAGCTAGAAAACCTTGAGCCTGCTCACAAAATTCTTTCTCTATGCCCGATTCTTTCTTTATGCACCGGGGCCCTTGTCCACCTAGCTACGCCACTGTGTCACTAGTTCATGAAACAGTGTGATGAAAGGATTTTTAAGTGCGCCTTTTGAGTACTCAACACATATCTTAGAACTTTTATGTTCTACGACATGCCGGGTTCCTCACGATGTTTTCCTTTTGAGAGTACTGGCATTGTGCACATACATTTTTGAACAAATAATCTCTTTGGTGCACGACCGGTTTTGAACCCACGACCTTAGGATCGGAAGGCGGGCCGCTACCACTAAACCACAAGTGCTCTCAAGTACTAAATTATGTATATATACAGGAGTAGGAAACCTGAGGAGGCGGATGTAAGAAAAATAATGTTGGGTACAAAAATCTCTGTTATAAATAGTTATAATAAGTCAAAGTCAAAAGGAATTTATTAAATCGAAAACAAGGATCACTTTGAAACGTCTTAAAGCTAGGTGAATCTAGTATGTAAGATTACAAAAAGTAATCTCACACTCATCTATTTTGACTAGAATTATCTTTAATCTTTGTTGCTGGGCAAGACCAAATCCAAGCATTTTATTGCATTGATTCAAAGAACTTTTAGTAAAAAATTGGAGAGGTGACTGTTATGTCTTCTTGCCATTTTAGTATACCCTATGACACTCTTGTGATCGAGAAGATTCGAAAGATACCTCATTTACCAGAATCCTTTGAATACCAGACCGAAAAAAATACCACACGCGGCCTGCGTGTGGTGTTTTTTTTCGGTCATATCAAACGCGCACAAATTAAGTTTTGCTTTCGCGCCAACAAAGAACACCCCGCAACATCTTTCGAATCTTCTCGATCACAAGAGTATCGTCAAAAATTTTAGAGGTGATTGATGTGTGGACTTCTTGACATTTTATTAGACCATAGAACAATCTTGTGATCGAGAAGATTCGAAAGATACCTCATTTACCAGAATCCTTTGCTTCCCTCTTTGTTGCGGGGTGTTCTTTGTTGGCGCGAAAGCAAAACTTAATCCGTGCGCGTTTGATATGACCGAAAAAAAATACCACACGCGGCCTCTCAGGCCGTTTTTCATTTAGATTTTCACGTATATCATTTTATACTACTTGCTGGTCCGCGGCCCAACTGACGTTAAATGGTAACCATCACTATTAACAAAGCATTGCAATTCACGCACGATATCAACGTGCCCTACTTTGCACTGCACCTCGTCCATCACTTAAGTCTGTAATTTCACCAGCGACCGGACACTTTCAAACCGAAATACAGCAACGCTGGCAGAAATGGGTATGGTGGTTGTACTTCGGACCAGCCTTTCACGTAGAGCTCTACTATACTATTATTCTAGACCAGCGTTTCCCATTTCGTAAGTCGCGACCCAGTACAGTTTGGCCAAAAAGTCTAGAAACGGAACTAATTTGACATGCGAGTATTTCGCATAGGTGAGCAAGACCGCATGTGAGTGAACGTCGAAAATATATGGAAAGTGGCGCCGCTATTATGTTCTACTCTTTTTGGTTAAGCTGTACCTGGCCATCAAAATAAAATACCGGGTGCGGCATGTGCAACAAAAAAAGGTAGCCATTCAGCATTTACAATACAATACAATACAATACAAAATCATTTATTCATGCCACACATACACAGTTTATAAAAAAATACAAGAATAGACATTAAAAGTAAGTAAGTGACACAAATTGGCCATCACTCAGCATAAATGCTATAGCAGCATACGCTACTATAACGCTGGTCTTCCGTGACACCAGTACGCGACACCAGCACCAGCACCTTTGCTACAGGCGCTTAGCCAAAGTCAAAGTCAAAGTCAAAATGTATTTATTCAATAAAATCACAAGGATCACTTTGAAACGTCTTAAAGCTAGGTGACTCTAGGTGCCAGTTCCACGCGACCAAAGCCTAGAAGAACAGGCAACAAACTTACGGCTTGGTTCCTACCGTTCTTTTGTATGATCCTTTTACAATGTAATAATATAATATATTATTGAGCCTTTGCAGTGTTCGTATCCGTATTATCCGTAATCCGTATTCCGTATTTCAGCTGGGTGTGGTCCGAGGCGGGCGCGCAGGCGGCACTGGAAGAGGCGCTGGAGTTGGGCGGCTTCGGCTACCCCGCCATGGCGGTCGTCAACGCGAAGAAACTCAAGTTCTCCACGCTCAGGGGGTCCTTCTCAGAGACCGGCATCAATGAGTTCCTCAGGTAACACTTTGCATGACCAAGACATGACGGTGACTTTACATTACCAAGACAGACTTTACATTACCGGTGACTTTAAATGACCAAGACATGACGGTGACTTATAGTTATCTTGAAACTTCTTTACTAGAGTTGGTTTCCAGATAGTGCAGGATTTTTTTAGACCACTTTTATAGCTTAGGTAATAAAATATTTATTAAAATATAAAAAAAACCGACTGCCCAAACTAAAAGGATGGAAACAAGATTTATGTTCTAAATTTCTTCTTGATAGTGAACTCCAGTTGTTCAGTCTTGACGAATAATACAATTTAATAATCACAGGCAGTCGGAGGTTTGTATATGTCCGTCCTAGCAGTATACTGATGCCTCCGACTGTCTATGATTATTAAATTGTATTATTCGTCAAGACTGGAGTTCACTATCAAGAAGAAATTTAAAACATAAATCTTGTTTCCATCCTTTTACTTTGGGCAGTTGGGTTTTGTTATTTTTCAATAAACATTTTATTTACAGTTTTTTTGTCGAGGCCTATAAATATAGCTATATATATTGCTAGTCATGCAGGTGGTTAAAAGGAATAAAAGGAGCGAATGACTAAACCGGCAAGCGATAACTCCTAAGGCCCACATAAGTCAAATAATAAAACTATTAATATTTTCAAAACGGCTTCATCGATTAGGATGCGGTTTTTTTTAAACGATTTTTATGACTTTAGAGAAGGTTTTATGATATATTTTAGAATCACTCATGACCTAGGTCGCTAAAGTGACTTTACGAATTTTGTGTTATGGTTCACAGGAACCTTATTATTTAACGAAATTCACAGGAACCACATGTGGAGCAGTACTGTTTAAAATACACTTCCAATTCATAAACACAACTCATCAAAATTCAATGATGTCTAAAAATCTCTACTGCTGGGGACACCCAGATCTTGTCTAGATCTGACACACACACAGACAGAGATCTGTTTGCAGATCACGCCTGCGAAAAGATATGTATGACAAACACTTCACAGATGCTCATGCCAATAAAATTCCATTTTAATACAATTTATCTCTTCACAGGCGTTTTAGTTTATCTCGTCTAGACTCCCTGATCTTAGTAAATGAATAAAATATATTCATTCTAAGCACGTGTTGCGTTCGAATATGTATACAATAAAGGCAGGAAAGGAATACTATTGATTTGTCACCAAACAGAATGTGTAATGACATCACGCAGTAAGCTATCTAAGGTCCAGCATACAAATGAAATCTTACAACGATAATAATCGACTTTTGAGATAGAGGCTCTAGAAAAGGACCTTTCCCGTGGACATTGTAACTAAGGAATTTGACTAAGGAACACCTCACACATGAATTTTGTAGTCACCAATCTGCTTTGTAAGGGTGGTTACTACGGCTGGTCCCTAAAATTATGGCAGGTCTATATCTAACAGTGTCAAAGTCAAAGTCAAAAGGCATTTATTCAATAAAATCACAAGGATCACTTTGATACGTCTTAAAGCTAGGTGACTATAGGTGCCAGTTCCACGCGACCAAAGCCTAGAAGAACAGGCAACAAACTAGCGTAACTAGCGTTTTTTATGATATGAGTGGACTTTGAATTCAGGCTGATAATGATCATGAATTTCGTCTCGTAACAGTTACAATAAATCCTCCCATAACTTTAGTTCGAATCCATTCCTTCTAACCACAAGGCTGTCATGTTCTACTGTTCATGAACCGAAACCGTAATTAGAATCGTAACAAATATAAAAGTAAAAAAAATTGAAGGTTCCATAGCGCAACGAAGCGGAAAATTAGTTATGTTTTAGTTTGACCGTCTAGTATATAGCTGAATGCTTGTGGATATCTGTTAATGTATCAGCAATCGTATCGTAGTATCTGACACCATTGGGAAACCCAGTGTGGGGTCAAGGATATTGTTTATATGACTACAGGGTGTTTCTACTTCATGCCTATTTCTGGCGCCAAGCAGCGTTGCTGTTTCGGTTTGAAGGGTGTGGTTGCCGGTAAAATTACAGGCGCATGAGGCTTAACATCTGTATGCCTAAAAGTTTATGGATGCAGCAGGGTCGTGCATCGTAGAGCGCGTTCATTTCGTGCGTGACTTACGAGGCAATGGTTTGTTATAGGGTGATGGTTACCACTCAAAATCAGGTGAACCATCTAGAAAATAGCCTGAAGAAGTCCAACTTGACATAGTCCTCCCCCATACATTTCCAAGAAGAAAGATATTAAGCCCTTTCCATCCAACAACATTCTGCGACCTTTACAATTTCGTGGGTCCATATTCGAGAACCCCTAACGTTTATCGATTCTACTACCTGTATGACTTGTTATTGCCACTTCAACTTGCTTATTCTGTGAATTAAGTCGATGACTTGGTTCTTTTACGGATTTCCTCCACAGGATGTTTATTAATTTTAAAATGTTTTCCAGGGATCTGTCGTTCGGTCGCGGACAGACGGTACCAGTGAGAGGCGCAGAGATGCCCCAAGCAGTCTCCTCCGATCCTTGGGACGGCAAGGACGGCGAGTTGCCAGTGGAAGAGGACATCGACCTTTCCGACGTGTACCTCGAGAAAGACGAGCTATAACCACTTCCACCAGCAAGTTCTTTCTGAAGCTCTGGTTTCCTAGAAGCGCGGCTCAATTTTACGGCTGGCCGTACATTATCAGAAAGCGAAAGACCGCTAGAAGGCACTGCTTTAACATTTTGTACTTAACCTACCAGAAGTTCTGTTACTGATGCTTGTCGGATGAATTCTGATAGTGTCCGGAACCTATGGATGGTCGGCCTAGATTAAGCTGTGAACTATTTCTTTGAGGGAAGGTCGAAGATCTGTTCATTGCTTACATGCAATGGAGGTCAGTGGCAACAGAATTTAGAGGCCACCACTTCTTAGAAAACCAAAGCTTGTTTTATACATTTCTGTGGTGAGAGTGATTTTAAAAGTAGGTGTTTTTATAACTGAATGTGTCACTGCCGGTTTTAATTCTCCAATAAAAGTAATCTATGTGAGCTTAGGAGCCAATCTGTCTTATACATAGATGTGGCTGATGGCAATTGACTAACACTGTTTGGTCTTAGGTTTTATAACAATTAGGCAAGGCCAGTAGAAATTATCATATTAATAAACAGATGCATTCCTAAATAACTACCACATTTATTTAAAGCAGTGAGAGAAACCAGTGATTCTCAATTAGTTTTAATGTTTTAAGACATATCTACATCACTATTTTTCATCAATTTACTTATATCTAATTTCCGAATGCATTTATTGTATTAGATGTTAAATGGTAGTCTGTATCTGAAATTAGCTATATTCTTCCAGTAACTTTTAAATACCTACAAATGTGGTTGCATGTAGATTAAATTTAACGTCAAATAAATTTTTAATTAATTCAATCAAGTATTTTATTTTGGATTCCTTAAAACTGTCGATTTGACAAGGTAGGCATTTTTTTTGTTTTAAGTAAAACGAATTGTATTCAGTAATGCGCATAATATATATTTTGAGCATTTACAAAATTTGTAAAAATCTTTTTAATCTAAAAACTGGTAAAAATTACAAAGATGTAGGTACACAGTTTTCCTAAAGTGATTTCATGCGTAAAGTGCAAATAATACTGTACGTATTAGGTAGATAAAATATTTTTTATTGTCCCAAAAGTGATAATGATAACACTCAGATAACTTTTGGGAGATTAAAAAATCTTTGTGATTTAGTGGAGGTAACCACCATAAAACTAAAAAGAGAATACTGCAGTGCTATTCCGTAAACAACAAAATCACGGAGAGTATCACTCAGTGGAACCGCGCTCGCTTCATTACGAGCTTCGCCTCACTCACCGGCATTTCACCGGTAAAACACTCGCGCATGTGGCGCTAGTGAGTTACAGTATGCGAAATTTTCAAAACCCTTCGCTAATTCCGCAGTTCCTTGGACAAGTGTTGTTGGGCAGAATAGCACTTCTGTCCTAGTACAAATAATTAATACTTATTTGAATGTCGACCTAACATAAATTACAAGCTAATAACACTATTCTTATTCAAGACACTAATGTGACTATGCCATTTATTTTGTTCATCAAATAAGCTAAGGTTCGATATTTATTGTGCTCGGCTGGTTTGCATATTAGTCTTGTTTAACCATCTAATAACTAACATATTATTACTTAAAGTAGGGCATAAGAACAAAAAACAATAACTGAGAAATAAATAGCTCAAGGATATTTTAATGATCTTTCTCCTGAAGCATCCACCTATGTGGCTTTCAATTGCTGGTTATAGATAAATTGATCTTAATTTCTTAATATTTAAAGTTGGTTTTAAGATGCATCATAAAATGGATTAGAGTATCAGTCAGTATCTTATCTATTCCAAATTTGTGTTTGCATTGAGTTTTTGTGAACATTATACAATTTCCAAGTATTAAAAACTAGTCATTTTAGTGTTCAAATTACATTATCTCAAAACATTGCTCATGATCTATCAAGGAAGTCTAATGGGGCTATTCTGAGGCACATCCAAACATTACATTTGACACAAATTTTGAAGATACAAAACATGCACCTATGCAGTTGTTTAGATAATGTTCAGATTTAGTCTCAGTAGGTAACAGATGAAAAATATGATTTGTTATGGCATTTATCCGAGGTAGGTACTTAGTTTGCAAATTCTTTAAATTAATTCTTATACCTATTTAAAATGAACACATCTGAGGTGCTCCCAAGAGTTTGGTCCAAAGCAGTCTTAAATTTTCCAGCTATAATAGTAGCCTTACAAAACAATTACTTTTAATTTAGAAAAGGTTTTCACACTATCAAAAGGCTACATTAAAATCACAACCACCTTCTTCAGCCGAAGTTCTATAAGGATATGTTCATGATATTCTAAATAAGAATTATCATGCCATAGTGGGCAGCCCCATTTTGGGAATTTTATCGTATCTGTTGCTTGTGCTGTACCCCTGACACATAGGATAGCACACAGAGAAGTAATATAAGGCCATTCCAGCTACAATTATGCTCACAACTAGTATAACAATTCCCCAGGCAGATATACCTAGGCCTCTGCGCGTAGAGTTCTGGGAGGGAAGACCGGATGATGTTCCTGCCAATGTCTTTGGGTTATTGCTGCTTTTGTCCTTCCCATAACCTTTCGCACTAGACCGAAGTGCCGAGCACGGTGTCAGGAATTGGTTCACAACTGAAACCGAAATATGTAGATATAAGTAGTTATTAATCCAAATATATGGATTGGTTATTAAAGCTCATAAAGAATGGCAATGTGTGCGCTTACCTAGTAAAACTAGTGCCAGGCGAATAGTTGCGCGTAACATTCTGATGAACGGAACTTCCTGCAGGGTCCTCTGGTAACTCGGTCAAGGAAATGTAGCGGTGATTTGCAATTGTTTCTATTCGATGATTTTGTCTTTTTAGATGGAAAGGTTACTTCAGGTAATTGAAGGTATTACTTCAGTTACTTACTAAAAATATCGTAAAAGTAAGTACCTACTCGTAAAATAATCTACAGGAAGCAAAAGCGTCCATCCCCCACGAAAACAAGCAATTGATTGAATGAATTTATTTTCATTCGGCCGGCTTACATTCATTCATCTGACATTCATTCATTTATAATCCACAGATCGTCACTCTTCACTTCACTCCTTGGACGAAGTATTATACTTCACTCTGTGCTGTGCTGCTTCCTCTTCAAATTCATTATTTATTTTTATAATAACATTGCTGAAAATACATTTTCCATTAGGTTATTCAATGTATGACTAGGTAACTAATTTAAACTAAGTATTTACAAACTAATCACATTATGAGATCAACATAAAAAAAATGAAAGATGAGTCTCTCGTCCTAGGTCCTTCTCGCTCTTCACACACAATTGAAACCGCATTATGGAATGGATGATGATGATAAACCGTCAAAAATATTGTCATCGACTTGAACTTCAAATTCTTTAGTTATTAATATAATAGGTAAATAAAATAAGTAAATAGTTATATATTATTATATTTAGATAAAAAAACATACGTGCTTGAGTATTTGTTACCCCCTCCCCCTAATACCTAACTTGGAGGAAATTTAACAATAAAAAACAATGAATAATGAATAGTAAAATTATGAGTTACCGCCTTATTACACAGAATAATAGGATGCTACTAAGGAGAGAGACGACTGCAGCAGCAGCAGTATCCGAACATACCCATAGACAAAGACTTTTCTTGTTTGATTTGACTTGATGTGGTGGCGTGTACTTCCGGTTAGATGCGTTGTCAAACAAAGTTTATTCCTCCGCCAACCAAAACCAAATGCAAGCAAATGTCATAAAATTGAGAAATTGTATTCTCTAGAAACCGGCAATGGCGAAGTTCCATTTTTGTGTTTTCTTCGTATTATATTTCGTAATAAATAGTAACAGCGTCAATGTTGATAATATTGCAAGTGAGCTAAAGATTAAAAATGTAGACAGAACGATCGATGTCTCCTCGCAGCTCGTGAAAATTGTCTCGAAAATCACCTTGGAAAACACAGGGAAATCGCCGGTTAAGAACTTTTTGGTAGCTGTTGAAGCTCCTGCGAAGAATACCATAGCATTTATAGGTGCCAAGGACAGCAACGGCAAAGATCTTCGCATTGCGGAGACCACTGTGAAAGGTTATGACTACGTAAAATTCTGGCGTGTTGAACTAAGGGAATCACTTAATGCCGGGGCGACAGTGTACGTAGTTACAGAAGCGGTGTTCACGAAGGCTCTCCAGCCTTATCCCACTGACATCACCCAGCAGGAGGATCAGCTAGTCAAATACATCGGGAACTTGTACGCTTACACGCCGTATTATGTCACGTCACAGAAAACGGTGGTCAATATGAATACAAAAAGTGTAGAGGCGTTCACCAAAGTGAAGCCATTCTCTCAACAGGATGGTTCTGTAATTTATGGCCCATACCCAAACACAGGACCATTCACTGAAAAAGAATTGAGCCTACACTACAAGAATAACTCTCCATTCCTGACTGTAACACGCATTGAGAGACTTATTGAAGTGTCCCATTGGGGCAACATTGCCATTGAAGAAGTGATCGAAATTGAGCACACTGGAGCTAAACTTAAGGGAGCATTCTCTCGTTATGACTATCAACAAGACCACCAAAGTGGCCCGGCCAGTGTCAGATCCTACAAAACACTTCTTCCAGCTTCTGCTGCCGATGTTTACTACCGTGACACCAATGGCAACATTTCCACATCCAACATGAAAATGAAGAAGGACTCTGTGGAGTTGGATCTCAGACCAAGATACCCTCTTTTTGGTGGCTGGAGAACCCACTACACACTTGGGTACAATGTCCCCAGCTATGAATACTTGTACCATTCTGGCAATGATTACCTGCTAAAGATGAGGGTTGTTGACCATATTTTTGATGACATGCAAGTTGATGAAGTAGTCACTAAGATTATTTTACCCGAAGGTTCAGTGGGAAGCAAATTGAACATTCCTTATTCAGTGACAAGGTTGCCGGACAGTCTACACTTCACATACTTGGATACCAAGGGCCGTCCAGTCATCAAGTTTATTAAGAAAAATGTTGTAGAGAACCACATCCAAGACTTCCAGCTTCGCTACTCATTCCCTCGCCTTCTTATGTTCCAAGAGCCATTGCTGGTTGTAGGCTTCTTATATGCATTGTTCTTATTAGTGATTGTTTATGTAAGATTAGATTTTTCTATTCATAAGTCTGAACATCATAAAGAATAATTTTATGAATGCTGTATGTTTGTGTTTTGCTTGTAATCAACACTTTCTAGTTCTATGCATTTAAAAAGTGATGTCTGTGCAGTAATAAAGTGTATTAATTTAACAAGATTTTCTAGTTTGATTTTCTTTCTCTTTTTACTAAACATCTAGGAAACTGGTATAGCACTGTCTATGTATATCTACTACCCCACTTAGACATCCTCAGGGATCAGTGGTAAGGTATCATATGGCATAGCAATTAGGCAATTCAAGCTGCTGTTCTTGGTGAGGCTCAGTGAATGATTTAAATATCTCTCCTGAACAAATAAGCATTTCTATGATAAGGGCACTATTTGGGGGTAGCGTAAGTTCCATTGATTCCAACTTATACTACCTACTAGAGAATATAATCGTATCTGCAACACATGCCTTATCAAAGGATTAATTTACCTATGAATGAAAACAGACAACAGTTTTTTTATAAGACATTTATACACATAGAAAAGTTTTGAGCTCTTGTTTTAGAACATCAATAGATAATACACATTATGAGAAATATATTACAAATGATTAAAATCACATCCTCATAGTAACACAGTTGAGGGTTCTTAACCTAGGTCCTAATGAGCCTTGGGCTTTTATATTTTATGAATGCCTAAGTAAATCATATATAATTTTTTCAAGTAATATATTAAAAACTCTAGTGGAATTTTCAGCCCACCTCAAAGCGCGACAGCTACAGCACCTCGAGGCTGGGACAGACGAAATAAAAAAGCTTTCAGATAGAATGCCACTAGCGGTCACCTATTCAAATAGTAACTGTGCAGAACAATGCATAAACTGAGTGAAACGGTTAAAAATAACAAATAACCTACGCCTCGAGCGCTTCCTATTATAAATTAAATCTTTGCTACGCATGAAAGAGTGTTATAATATTTTTGAAATAAAAAAATATTACAGAATTCTAAACACCAAAGGATAACATTACACCTTCAATATTTAGACACAACATTTAGATACTTATTTTCATTATTTGATTGGTTATTACAATTACAATTATGGTTATTTTCATTAAAATATATCAATTAATGTATGGAATATATTTTCCAAAATACAAGCACATCAAAGTATCTACTGCCTAAAAATAATTGTAGCTGGACAACATTGATATGGTTTACGATACTATGAACAGTACTTTGAAGTACAAGCAATTAGACTGGCATAAAAGATTTAATCCCAGGAATGAAAAGCGTTTGTAAAAAGTACTAACTCAGTTATCGAAAATACGTACAAAATAGGCCCTCTATCCATATTTAACACTATCTTACTATATTCAGACCATGACCCTACCCTGTCCTAAGATTTAGTTAAAATATTAATTGTCTGCTGCATTTATATTCTGCAAAGCAGTTTGTAGACTATCAAATTGTTTGTGAACTTAATCGACAAGGTAGGATTTTCCTTCAGTTCCTCAATCAATTTGTTTTCATAGCAATACAGCAGCCACAACGGATCTCGGTGGCTCTACAGTAAAATTGTTTATCGTATCTTCTTATGTACCTATCTTTTTAAGACCTTTTCAAGAGTAGTAGATCTCTTTGTGAAGGGCTCGTCCGGAGAAGTACTACCACCATACTTATTTTGTCGCTAAGCAGCGGCGTTGCTGTGTTTCAGTTCGAAGGGTGTGGTTGCTGGTGAAGTTACAGGCACATGATTTTGTTGATTGTTGATGATGGTTATCACTTAATATCAGGTGAGTCATCTATAATCAGCCAGTATAAAACGCAAACTTATATACGTATCTGGACGCAATATTCGTAGAGCCCTTCGCATCTTCAGAGTCACAAAGATTCGTTGTGTCTGTATTCTATTCTTTTGCCATTGCGGCTTGATTGAGACTTACACAAACCTTTCAACACAGAGCTCGCTTACTTCACAGGGCATTTTACAATTTCTTTATTTCGTCATTGACATATTATGCGGGCGATTCGGGGAAAATGTCCACAGAGGCTTTCTACAAAATATGACTGATGGCCTTTCCAATTCCATTTGGTAGGTTTACTCAAAGTTATTTACCTGATGCAGTCCGAAACGACTGTTTCACTGACCATCAAGCTTGCACAAGTCAGTCTCTTTTAAAGTAAAAAAATACTAGAATTGTGCGAGCTACATTAAAAATAACGAGTAAATTGACATTTCAGTTGTTTTAAATTCCGTACGCGGTGCCTCGGAATCTCAACACGACAGGCGCGCTGGTGCAAGGAAGGATGGCAAGCTCGGTGACGACAGCGGTCACGTGACTGGGCGGTGTGACGTCATAGGCCAAGTTGAGGATAGCGAGAGGCATGGAGCGCCAGTCCTTGAGGGCCCAGTTGTCGTTGCCGACCTCGTTCAGATCGTCGGGGTCACCTGTGGGAGAATCATCGGATGTGATCTAGACGTCAACGTTGGTGACCTCAAAGCCTTAGAATTAAAGCAGCTTATGACATTCTAATTGACTGAACTCAGTATATATTAGCCAAGATGCAGGATGAGACAACATGACACCAGGCATCTTGTTTTCGATAGTCCGTAAACGAAAATCCTACTAATATTATAAAGGCAAAAGTTTGTAAGTATGGATGGATGGATGTTTTTTACTTTTTCACGTAAAAACTACTGAATGGATTTTAATGAAACTTTACAATAATATAGCTATCAGAATAACACATAGGCTACAATTTATAAAGATATTGTGCGACTAATCCTGCGCAGACGAAGTCGCGGGCACCAGCTTGTTAATAATAAGTTCAAATATGTACGGATATTTTCACAAAGCTCTATCTATCTGGAACCAACTGGAATACCAATTCTTTTAAAGTTATTTATTTATTTAAAGTTATCATGACAACATACCCAGTTCGTTGTATACGAACGCGTCCGTGTGCACTCGCTCGCTGAACTTGTGCGTCTCGCAGGCGACGAGTACGGGCACGTTGCGCATGCGCGCCTGCCGCGCCACCAGCGCCGTGCCCGCCGCGCCCAGCACCGACCCGTCCACCAGCATCGCGCTCGCGCCTAGCAGGACCTTCTTCACCTGGACACAAAGTACATATTCGCTTGACAACTATCTATCCCAGCACCGTGCTCGCGCCTAACAGGACCTTCTTTACATGGACCAAAGTACATATTCGCTTGACAACTATCTATCCCAGCACCGTGCTCGCGCCTAACAGGACCTTCTTTACATGGGCACAAGATACATATTCGCTTGACAACTATCTATCCCAGCACCGTGCTCGCGCCTAACAGGACCTTCTTCACCTGGACACAAGATACATATTAGCTTGACAACTATCTATCCCAGCACCGTGCTCGCGCCTAACAGGACCTTCTTCACCTGGACACAAGATACATATTAGCTTGACAACTATCTATCCCAGCACCGTGCTCGCGCCTAACAGGACCTTCTTCACCTGGACACAAGATACATATTAGCTTGACAACTATCTATCCCAGCACCGTGCTCGCGCCTAACAGGACCTTCTTCACCTGGACACAAAGTACATATTCGCTTGACAACTATCTATCCCAGCACCGTGCTCGCGCCTAACAGGACCTTCTTCACCTGGACACAAAGTACATATTCGCTTGACAACTATCTATCCCAGCACCGTGCTCGCGCCTAACACGACCTTCTTCACCTGGACACAAAGTACATATTCGCTTGACAACTATCTATCCCAGCACCGTGCTCGCGCCTAACAGGACCTTCTTTACATGGACACAAGATACATATTCGCTTGACAACTATCTATCCCAGCACCGTGCTCGCGCCTAACAGGACCTTCTTCACCTGGACACAAGATACATATTCGCTTGACAACTATCTATCCCAGCATCGCGCTGGCGCCCAGCAGGACCTTCTTTACATGGACACAAAGTACATATTCGCTTGACAACTATCTATCCCAGCACCGTGCTCGCGCCTAACAGGACCTTCTTTACATGGAAACAAGATACATATTCGCTTGACAACTATCTATCCCAGCACCGTGCTCGCGCCTAACAGGACCTTCTTTACATGGAAACAAGATACATATTCGCTTGACAACTATCTATCCCAGCACCGTGCTCGCGCCTAACAGGACCTTCTTTACCTGGACACAAGATACATATTCGCTTGACAACTATCTATCCCAGCACCGTGCTCGCGCCTAACAGGACCTTCTTAACATGGACACAAGATACATATTCGCTTGACTACTATCTATCCCAGCACCGTGCTCGCGCCTAACAGGACCTTCTTTCCATGGACACAAAGTACATATTCGCATGACAACTATCTATCCCAGCACCGTGCTCGCGCCTAACAGGACCTTCTTCACCTGGACACAAAGTACATATTCGCTTGACAATTATCTATCCCAGCATCGCGCTGGCGCCTAGCAGGACCTTCTTCACCTGGACACAAGATTTATTTTATTTATTTTTTTATTTTTATTTATAACTAGAACGGTTATACCAATTACACTAATTATTATACAGAGGTTAATTGAATTACATAATAACATTAAAAAAAAATATAAAATAAAATAGAAATTAAGTTATGTCAGTATTAAAGTACACATAGTCAAAAGATTAAATAATAATGAAATAAGTTCAAAAGAGAAATAAAAATAATTATCTATGTACAGTACAAAATATAAAATAAATAAGGATAACAATAATTACAAATTTACAATTTAATTAGAGTGAATCTGCCTCGCAATACCTCAGGCATTCCGTCACTACTGCCTTCCAGTTGTCTGCAAAGAGGTCGCAGTTTGGATTGGCTTTTAGGACTTTGTTGAGGGCGTTGAGGGTCCGAGGTATTGGGGAATTCGCGCGCGCGACAGTACGATACGAGGGTGGAGCAAAAAGTTTATGCTTCCTGGCCCGAAGATAATTATTAGGGACGAAGAGTAGAAGTGACTCACTAAGCAGGTCAGGCGCATCTATTGTACCGCGAAAGACTTTACAGATGGTTGTAATCTGGTCATGCGCTCGCCTAGTTTCCAAGGAATTGTAGCCCAAGCATCCCTGTAAGAACCTCGTCGGATACATGAACGGATAATATCCCAACTTGAACCTGTACAAGAATCGCAGAAAAGCCTTCTGCACCTTCTCTAGCAAAAGTGCATAAGTTATCTCATGCGGATTCCAAATGCTAGAACTGGTCTCTAGTTTGTTTCTGACCAAGGCACTGAAAAGGAGTCTGACAACATGCTCACTCTTAAAATCACGAGCATTCCTCAAGACAAAGCCAAGTCTCTGAAAGGATTGCTTAGCAACGGTCACAATGTGGTCATGAAAGGTGAGCTTTCGGTCGAATGTGACTCCCAAGTCCTTTATAACAGTTGATCTAGGAATTATATCCCCGTGGATTTTATAGTTAAAGGATATAGGATGCCACAAACGGCCGAAAGTCATTATGGCGCACTTAGCTGTGTTAAACTCCATTTTATTGTCGACACTCCACTGGTAAACTGCATCAATGTCCCGCTGAAGGGCTAAGCAATCCTCAAGAGAGTTGATTGTCGAATACAATTTTAGATCGTCTGCATAAAGAAGGGAATATGCAAAGGAAAGGTGATTTGGTAGATCGTTTACCATTAACAGAAATAGCAATGGCCCTAGGACGGAACCTTGGCTGACCCCGGAGCGCGTGTGATAAGGTCTGGACTCGTAGATCCCGAGCCTGACATACTGCTGGCGATCGCGTAGATAGTCTGCGATAAGTCTAAGTAGATCTGGTGCGAAACCTATAGCACTAAGTTTCGCCAACAGTATATCATTATTGACCCTATCGAACGCCTTCCGGAAGTCAAAGTAGAGGACGTCTACTTGCCGCCCTCGATCAAGTTGAGTAGAAATGTACTCTACAAGAGTGAGTAGATTGGTGTTGACAGATCTCTTACGTCTAAAGCCATGCTGAACGTTGCTTAAAAATTTTTCAACCTGTAAGAATATCATGTTGTGTAGAATGTTTTCGAATATTTTAGCAGGTGCTGACATGATCGCTATGGGTCGATATTCTTCTACGGATAACTTGTTTGAGGTTTTCGGAATGGGGGTGACTCTCGAAACCTTCCACTGTAGAGGATAAACGCCTGTGCTCAAGGCTAAGTTAAAAATGTGATAAAGTGGGAGCACAAAAGTACTCTTTGCCTGTTTTAAAACGTTTGAGGGTATACTATCTGGGCCAACTGAATTACTGGGCTTTAATTTTCGAATACCCATATCAACATCTGTGGCTGTGAAATGAAAAATATTAATATAATTACTATTAGAACTACTATCACATTTATTAATACTCTTAGCATCGAGCAGAGGTATCTCTGGAAGGAACACACTAGCGAAAAAGGTTGCGAAAGCCTCGGCCGCTCCAATTCCTGCACATGATTCACCTTTGTAAGTAACATTAGGTTCAAAACCACCCTTCGCTCGCAGACTTGAGATATGACGCCAGAATTCACGAGGATTTAATGCAATATTGGTCTCAATACGCCTCATATGTGAGCTGTAAGCGGATGCAACGCGCACCTTTAGAGACGATCTAAGCTCTGAGAAGGATTTATACGAGACCACTGATTTGTTGCGCTTCCAGTCTGCATGAAGTCTGGTCTTCCGCCCGATGTCACAGATAATGTCAGGAGTAAACCAGACGGGATATCGCTTAGTTAGGGATTTCTTACGAGTTTTTTTTTGGCATGCAAATGTCAAAAATTCCGTAGATAGTGCTATAAAAGTTATTTGTTGCAGTTTCTACATCATCACACAGCAATAACCCATCCCAAGATACTTCTCTCAATAGATCATGTAGTTGATCAAGATCGCATTTATTAAAATTCCAATCCATTGCGGGTTTAATGTTACTAGCCTCGATCGAATCTGAATAGTGAGTCAAATCTACTCTTACTACGATATCTAATGCTGGATGATAAGCATCCATTGGAACCAATCCCTCTATACTGGTGACTAACACCTCTCGCACCTCAACACTCTCCCGCACCAAGACAACGTCCAACATACCTCCATGCAGATTAGCCACGACATTATGATCCTTTAAAGTTGAAAATGACATAAAATAACAATGTTTTGTGAGGCACTACGCAAGTTTAAATCACCAAGTATAATAATATTTCCTTTCAAATTGTTAACGTAACCCTCAACTTTGCTGAACCACACCATATAATCACGATCTACAGCACTAGGTTTGATGTAAACCACACAAATGTAGTAGGAGCGACCACGCCATAAGAAACTCGCCCATAGATCCTCACCACAGTCGGTCTCGAGTTCCTCTCGACGATGGAGCATGATGGGCATGCGAGCGGCGAGCAAGACTCCTCCGCACGGCGTGCCTCTATCCCGACGAAGAATACTCCAATCTGCGCAGGCTAGTTCAGAGTCGTTTACCGAAGAGTCCAGGAATGTCTCGGTCGCTGCCATAACGTGGTGCTCCAGTAGCGCTAGATTATTCCGCCACATACTGAGCTTGGTCTTCAGTCCTCGTACGTTCTGATAATGAACTCGGATAAGGGTGGTCTTACTGCGCACTGCTTGCGGCACGAAAGGGCTGCCGAATGGGGGATGACACTCCCCCAGCTACGACAACTATTGCTGGGCCAGCTGGCTGCCTGTAGTTAATCCACGCTTTGATCCTAGCATTAATCGGCCAGACGTCAATTGAGTAGCATTTTTCGTAAAGAGCAGCTGGAACACCTATCTTATAGGATTTGTAGCTGCCTCTTGCAGTCAGCTCCGTCACAGTGCAGGAATCAGAAGAGCACAGTTGTTTCAGATACGCAAGGACTTCTTCAGCGCTGGAGGCCATGTTCCAAAGATGTAGGAATTTGATCGGTTCAGCTGCTTTTAAAGTTGTGACAGCTGGACCAGCTTTACCACATAGCGACACTGGTCCACGGCTTTTCCTTCTCGTCACCTCAGTCCATTGTTGATCATCAGTAGTAGTCTCCTCATAGCGGATGCCTCCACCACTTCTGAGCGGTCGTGCCGGGATATTGTCACTGACGATAATGGTTTCATTCGCTGCTCCTGGTATTTTCACAAAATCAGAATCCGTCTTCGGTGACTTATTTGGTTTCACAGCTTTTTCCTTCCGCAATTGCCCTCTCTGAGTCGGTGTGCAAATATGAGATGGTTCAGGTTCAGAAACCAGGGTTTTTTGTGAGACTCGGTTTTGAAAACTCTCAAGTTTGGTGTTCAGCGTGACCACTTGTAGAGCATAGCTCTCCAACTTGGTGTCATAGCATGCAATAAGTGATACAGCTTTTGTAAGCTGATCCCTAATAGTGGCCATCTCCGATCGTAGATTTCGGATCTCCATAGAAAGTTCAATCGACTGTTGGGTGGTGAGTTCGTGAATGGATTGACCACTTGTGCACTGTTGCGCCACTGAGAAGACAGTGGAGATGGGGGGCACATCAGAATTACCACTTTTGTGTTGCATATCAGAGTGGACGGGCACAATCTTTTTGCGAAATGTCACGTTAGGATCGCGAGTTTTTTTTGACCCTACCGGTGTTAAGGTGTTATCACCGCCTTTTTTTGCCTCACATCGACATTCAGGGCACACCCATGTCTCTTTTTCATCGCTGGTTAGGTTTTGCGCATTCGCACAAAGTAGATCATAGCTTTTATTGCATTTTGTCACAGTACAGCGCATATAGCTTTCATTGGTAGATATACCGTTAAGGCAAGCAGAGCATTCCATAGTGGAGGATAAAAATAGCGTGGAGAATAGAGCAAAATTATTCAAAGCTCAAAACGAATTGTATTATTTTGTAAAGCGGCGGTGGACGCTGAGTAAGTCACAGAAAGTCCGTTAGTATGGTAAGCGATGACTCACCGCGCGCGCGGCCTGCGCAAGCGAGCTCCGCTGAGCGCGAGTTGTCGTAGGTCAGTTACCGACGCGCAGCGGGTAGCGTGGGCCTACCGCTCGGTAGGCTTCGCGGCGGCGTGCGCTCTGGCGGGCACCTCTCCTTGGGAACTCGAGGCATGGGTGCTCGCCAGAGTGTATGAGTGGACGGCGGGGCGTAGGGCGCTCGGAGAGCACCCCGCCCCGGAAGAGCGGGAGACCGTCCGGCGAGAGGCGAAGGACGCCATCGTCCAACATTGGACGGTGGACCTCGCCTCCGCCGCGTTTGGCCGTCGAACGCTGGACGCTCTTGGGCCGGTCCTGCAGGACTGGCTAGAGCGACCCCACGGCTTCCTCTCTTTCCGTATGGTGCAGGTGCTATCCGGGCATGGCTGCTTCGGATCGTACCTGCACCGGATTGGAAGGGAGGGAGCCCCGTCGTGCCACCATTGTGGCGCGGCGGAGGACACGGCGCAGCACACCCTCGAGGTGTGCTCGTCGTGGGCCGAGCCGCGCCGCGGCTTGGTGGCGGTAGTGGGGCCAGACCTCTCGCTTCCCAGTGTGGTAAATTCCATGCTGGAGGACGGGAGGGGCTGGGCGGCGGTCGCCTCCTTCTGTGAGGACGTGATGTCCCAGAAGGAGGCAGCGGAGCGCGCGCGGGAGGATGACCCTCTCGCGCCGCTGCGCAGGCGGAGGAGGGGTAGAAGAAGACGTCTTCTTCCCCCTCAAGGTGGTGAATAGCGAGAGATAGGCGTGGAGGCGCCATCTCTCGCATTGCACTGTTCGCCACCTCCGTCGGGCGGGAACGGCCAAGCACTCGTGGTCGTTCCCGGGCCCCTCCCTCCAGGAGGGGCGTGAAGGCCCCGCTGTAAAAGCGGGCGGTCGTCGGCGGGGGACTGGAAGAAAAGGCTCTGCCGGTTTCCCAGTTCCCCTCCATAGTAGACGACGCGGGAGTGCCGCTGGGTTATTTAGTGGGTATACCGGCCCTCATGGGCCGGGGAGTCCCACATATCCCCTCCATCCTCTAATGGGGGGGAATGCGTAACGCATTTTTCCCAGCGAAAAAAAAAAAAAAAAAAAAAAAAAAAAAAAGGTCAGTTACCGACGGTTGGCAAAATTTTACAAAATGTTATTGCTTATAACTATTGAATCACTTGACCGATTGGGTTCACATAACTGTCATTAGAATAAGGTTTTCACTGGTCAAACTTTTGTGTAAGTTACAGTAGCACTCGTTCACTTTGAACCACTTTTAAAATATTAATTCACGGAGCGAACAATCGAGATGTTGCTTCTACTAGGAGCGGGGGGCCATGATACATATTCAAGATACATATTCGCTTGACAACTATCTATCCCAGCATCGCGCTCGCGCCAACAGGACCTTCTTCACCTGGACACAAGATACATATTCGCTTGACAACTGTCTATCCCAGCACCGTGCTCGCGCCTAACAGGACCTTCTTTACAAGGACACAAAGTACATATTCGCTTGACAACTATCTATCCCAGCACCCTGCTCGCGCCTAACAGGACCTTCTTTGCATGGACACAAAGTCCATATTCGCTTGACAACTATCTATCCCAGCACCGTGCTCGCGCCTAACAGGACCTTCTTTGCATGGACACAAAGTCCATATTCGCTTGACAACTATCTATCCCAGCATCGCACTCGCGCCTAACAGGAACTTCTTCTCCTGTACACAACGTACATAATATTCGCTTGACAACTATCTATACCAGCACCGTGCTCGTGCCTAACGGGAACTTCTTCACCTGGACACAACTTACATATTCGCTTGACAACAATCTATTGTTCTACTATTTTCTACTATCTTTAATATAATATTCCATTTCACATTTGCAGGAAATTGACGTAGCCGGTAGGATACAGCAAGTAGGACGAAAGTAGGATTTTGGTTATCAGCGCGCATTACCCTCGATGTTTTGACAATGTTACAAAAGACGTGCCGAGTGTGGTGATGTCCACGATGATGACAATGGAGAGACTAAACATAAGTTATCCAAGAAATATATGGCCCAGCCGTTGTAGTGTTAATCTTTTCTAATCCTTTTTATATCACTGTTTTTACTCTTTTTCTTAATACTTCTCTGTAAATACTCTCTAGGAAGGAAGTTACTGTTCATTTTAGGTACTTACAATCAATATTTTAGGCTCCTTTTTGGTATTTTAACTTTATAATTCTAAATTTTCACTTAAACACCAATCGATAGAGCAGAATTTTCTGATCCTAGGAGTATAAATGAAGCTATATCTATTTTTATTCTAAATTACTATTTTTATCAAAACATTGAAATTTTCCTCTTGACAATATCGACACTGTCAGTCGTATTGTCAAACTTTTAGTTTTAAATCTCAAATTTCGATAGGTTGCTTTACAAATTGTCATCCAAACTCAACTCTACAGCAAAAGATGCTAGCAGCTGAAGGTTCCATTTTTGAAAATTAAAAAGATAATATTTTGGATGGATTTTGCTATATAAGCGGAACCAGGCGACAAATCGAGAGTTCATTGGCAGACGCCTTGGAGAGTACTACATAAGTACCTAGCTACAAGTCCTACAAGTTACCTAGCTACAAGTCCTACAAGTTACCCAGTTACAAGTACCTACAAGTCGGAAAGGAGTACACCTTGTACTGTATCCAGATACCGTGCTCGTGCTGGAACGTGTCCAACAGATGTCGGATACCCTGGGTTGATTAAATCCTAGTCAACCAACATCCCTGGGTTATCAACTTGAAGAAATCCTCAAAACCTAAATTCCTTTGCGCCTCTCCAGGTTACATCAAACGGAATTCCACCTACGACTGCTTCGGACGTTCCATCAGCGTCTGCGGGGACGTCCACCCTATACCTGCATCCTCTGCGGGCCTTACTACGGAATCTTCTACGTCTACTCCACACCTGCACCCTCTCCGGGCCTTACACCTGCATCCTCTCCGGGCCTTACTACGGAATCCTCGCCTCCAACTCCACTTCTCCCTGCCTCAGTGTCTGCCGTTCTGCCGTCTCCTCATCCTCTACCTTGGTTACTCTAAATAAAACTTAATCATCTTGTTCCATTTCTTTTTTTAAAACGTTAGGATAGGTAAAAGTCCTCTTCTAAATTAACTTGTGCGTTCAATCCTCTTTAGGAAGAGGATTGTAACGTTACACCGTCGGGATGGGTTATAAGTTTTAGTATTCAGTGTTCACTTACAGAGTGCATAACATTGCCGAGTGCGGTGATGTCGACGACATCGACAGGCAAGTTGCGCGCGCGCAGGCGCCGCGTGAGCTCGCGCGCGCCGCGGTCGCTGCCCGACCCACGTGACCCGCACACCAGGCAACGGAACGGAATGCCGGCCGAGTGAGCGTCTACCAGGCAACGCTCCACGAGGGATGAACTAGATGGTAGAGGAAAATACAGTTATTTACAAAGAAAATTGAGATGAATATATGTTTTTTTTTTATATGCCTACATTTTTTTTTATATGCCTACAACGATTAAAAAGACCTACCTAGATAACTTAAACGGTATTTATTAAGCAAGACTATACCTATGAACCTACTTGAAAACCTCGGCCTGCCTCCATGTTGCCTATACCCTATGCAGGGTCCATGTGATACTTACTAACACAGTACATATTCTCTTATCTGTGCTAACACCCAACAACTATGTTTATACCTAACCTAAACCATGTGTAAGCAATAAATATATTGAGTATTGAGTATGTATTAACAAAATACACATGAAACGGTTATTACTGGATGGCAATATTTTATCAAAAATGCCTTAGGACTTAAATTAATTATTTGCATCCATTTGTGGGGAATATGGGCTCATTAGGTGTTCTTATAGTGTCTATAATTATAAAAAAAACTGAAACAGCTTTCCAGCTCTGATCCCCAGGCCAGGTAGACGTCCCCTCAGATAGTAACAACTTCTGTAAAATATGGGTATGTAGCAAAACATTTATTTGGACGTATCTCTGACTACCCTCCATAGACATACCAAATAAAGCAAAAACAGAATTTATGATTGAAAATAAGATTAGTACTCACTATCCATAAGTGAGGATGACGTCACCGGGTGAGATTTTCTTCCGTACATCAGCACTAATGGCCTCGCCCGCCACGTCAATCTGCTCGCGGATGTAGCGGTCGATCTCGTCTTGAAGAGTTTTCTTCGCCTGCCAAAGAAACAATAACATTACCTTGGAATTTCTTTGGGAGATATTATTATACAGCCTGCATCGTCCTACTGCAGAGCAAAGGCCTCCCTATCCCTTCCACTCTTTAAGGTCATGGGCTTTTGAGAAAAAAAATTGGTTATGCAAAAAAATCCAGTCCGACTCACCTCAAACTCATTCACATTATTGGGCAACTGCATCAAAAGGTGGCGGTAGAACTTGACAGCGTTTTTCTCCGAGGCCGTGCTCTGGCGCATAGACGCCAAGAAGTCCACAGTTTCCGTCAAGTGTGCGTCGAGCCCGCGACCAAACTCAGTCTTGGCTGGCAGCATGTAGTCTTTCGTCATCTGTCGAGTTAAGGTTACATTTGAATTCAGTTAATCGAAACTAGAAGACTTGCATGGTCTGAATAAATAACTAAAGTTATATTTTATTTGCTTCGACTCAAAATTTTGGAATTGTAAACGACGTCACGTTAGCAGAAATATTAGGACGATTGCAATTAAAAACAACTAACTATTCCTAAGATGCCTAGGCGATTCTATATAATAAAAATAATAATAATATAATTATATTGGTGGACATTCCACACAGCACTATCTCGCCCCAAACTAAGCCAAAGCTTGTGATATGGGAACCAGATAGCTGATATACTACTTATATACTTTTGTAAATACACACTTTTAATATTATGTAACACCCAGACAAAGAACAAACATCTATGTTCATCAAACAAATCAAGTTTGTTCTGTGTGGGGATCGAACCCACGGCCTACAGCACAGAAGGCAGAGCTACTACCAACTGAGCTGTGAAGGCTGTCAAATTTCTACAGTTCCTGTAACACAGGTTTTCTTAAACCTATCACAGCACCAGTCTCTCGCAATGTTTCATCTTGCGTCCACTACCTTTTTAGCATATGTATAAGCTAATTTATATTCCGAAAGATTTCCGGGAACTGAGTAGAAAAATGAACTAAAACGCCTTGAATATCAATGTTAGCAATAACTAAGCGATACTACTGTATGCGAGCGAAGCCATCGGTGACTGCTGTTTTAAAGTATCTGATTGATCGCTCGACTCTTGGCGTCCGCGGAAAGGAAACGCACCCCTTGGTTGGAAAATAACACAATGCGAACAAAATCATTCCTCTAGTTAAAAGTAATATTTACCTTTTTCAAAGCATCGAGTAGAGCGATGCATCGTGCATTGGATCCTGACACCTCTCTGGTTGAGAGCTGAACACCCAGTTTTATGAATGCGGGGTGGATACTGAAAATACATTCAGCAAAGGATTAGACACTGGCATGCCAAGCAATTTTAGAATAGAAAATCCTGTGGCAAGTTTGGATTAATTATTTATTTATTGGCTCATAAACAGTTTTTTCATCATCATCATCAGCCTAAAGAAGTCCACTGCTGGACATAGGCCTCCCCTATACATTTCCAGGAAGAACATCCACCGATTTCCCGATCCTGACAATGTCGTCAGTCCATCGGGAAGGAGGCCGTCCCATGCTTACTAAAATCATTTTTACATTGAATATATTAAGCACTAAGTTGGAGGAAACTGCATCAGAACCCCGACAAGAGCGAATCTCTTAAATTTAAGAACAAGAAGAAAAATTTTTTAGAGCCTAGTTATAACTAATATGATACAATCCATCCGAGGTTGTCTGGAAGAGATCGCTTTAAATTATAGCTCATTGTGATTCTAGTTTTAAAACATTGCCATTGTATTTTTTTTTACTTTTGAATTTTTTAATGACAACTTACTGGGTGTTGACTGGCATATTCTTTAAGCTCAGGACATTATCATTGTACTCCTGCCCGAACCAGCTCACTCGGTGTCGGTTCTGCTGGATCACTTTCTTAGGCACCTTCGGCTTGGGCGACATGGCCTGTTTGAAGAGATCAATAATAATCAAGATCATAAAATCATCCACAACAGGATTTGAACTTTGAGCGAACAGGTAAGAAAGAAGAAAGAAAGAAAACATATTTATTTGCACGCAACTTAGATTTAAAACTAAAAAGAACTAAATTAATAAAATAAAAAAACCTAAGAGCTGCAAAACGGACCCTGACTCAGCATAAGTCAGTTGGCTAGCAACTAACGCTGGTCTTCCGTCAGGGCCGTGCAGTAATGCCACGGACAATCTACACACATAAAATATTTAAAAAAAAGATAGAAGAGAACGACATCAACAGAGAAATAGCACATCATCATCAGGTGAGGTCACTACCACCAGGCCACAAGTGCTCTTGTGGTGCATAATGAAATGAGAATGATATTAAAAAGAGTAGCTGATCAGGATATGCCAGGTATCAATACATAAGGGAAATCAATAAAATAATTGATCAGCCCAGGTACTGAAATGAAGCTGATAGTGACAGTTGTAACACAATATTCTAACTTATTCATACTTCACGCCATTATATGTATAGCTGCTGTATTTTTTTTTTACTACAACTAGCTGATGGAACAAGCAGATGGTTCTCCTGATGTTAAGTAACCATCACCATCACCTATAATAAAGCATTGCCTCGTCAGTCACGCACGATAGGAATGTGCCCTACAATGCACTGCCCTGCGTCGTCCATCAACTTGAGGCATAGAGATGTTAATTCTCATGTGCCTGTAATTACACTGGTAACCACTCTTCAAACCGAAACATAGCAACGCTGCTTGGCGGCAGAAAAATGAATACTTCTCCGGACGAGCTAAACACAAAGAGCTCTACTACTCTAGCTAATTGAAAGCAACAGGCTTAGTTTTTTTATTATTATTCTATCTATTAAGGGATTGTCACTTTCACCTTATGTTATTTAATGAGGTGACTAACCTTGCCAGTGGTTTTAGCATCGGTAACTAGCTTAGTAGTCATGGAAGCTTCCTTTGGTTTGGGAGACGGTTCTTGTGGCTTGGCAGCCATAGTAGCAGCTAACTTGGCAGCTCTTTGTGCCTCTTGCTTCGCGCGCCTTTCTGCTTTTAGATCAGCTTTGGTCTTCTCCGGTTCTGGCTGTAAATTGTAACACATTTGTTTAAATGTCTTGCTAACCGCTTTCCATTAGGTGGGCCTTTGTTTAAGTAATATATTTTTTTTTGTTAGTTAATACATATTTTAAGTTAATGAGATATAAAGAGATGAAGCAATGAAATTTCATAAAGTAAATTTGATAATTAAATTAACTATGCCAAAATACCGGTGCATCAACGAGTGTTTGGCCTCAGTTTAATTCCACTTCATACACTTTATCAGCAGATGACATACTCTAAGAGGCAATTCAATAATATTGGTTTGGTGGAGCATTTTTCACAATGACATCCAACCACAAAGCATTATTTATTCAGCAGCTATAAATAGTTAAAGGAATAAAAATAAATAACTAATTTAATACCTGCTTCTCATCAGAATCCTTCTTCCCCTTCAAATCAAGTGCTTTAACTTCAGCGGTTATTTCTTTGACCCCAATAGCAACTTCTTTGATATCCCTGAGTGCTTCAACCACATCCTTAACAGTCATATCATTTCCTACGGAGGTAGATGTACAAGCATCCCCAGCTTTGCCTTTTTTCTGGGCTTGTTTTGCTGCTTTCTTTAGGGCTCTATCGGCTAGGATATTCTCCCTATTTTTCTCGACTGGTTCACTTGTTTTAACTTCCACAGTTTCCATTGCTTTGATGTCTACTGATGCAACTGCAGCTTTATCAACTTCATCTTTGCTTTTAGGTTCAAATGCTTCTGATTGGCTCTTTGTCCTCTCCTTACATGGTTTATCATCTTTAGATGTTTCCGATGTGCTTTTTTTTCTTTCTTTTACAATAGATTTTACCGCGTCTAATGTAAGGCCAGGTTCTTTGTTTTTACCTTTCTGTTTTGCTAATTTCTTAGCTTCTCTTGCAGCCACCACTTCTTCTCTAGACTTGTTTTCTTTAGAGGACATCTTGACTCTTTTGCCTTTTTTATCTAGAGCTTTTTTTAGTACAGAGGCTGTAACTTTCTTGCTGAGTAGATTAGCTTTGTCTTCATTGGTTGAAGCTTGATCTTCTGTTGAAGAAGGTTGAGGTTTAGGTAATCCTGCTTCAGCTTTCTCTGCCAGCAGCTTTTGTTTCTCTAATAAATGCTTGTAGGATTGGTGGCTTCTCTCTTTTTTATGTCTTCTTTTGTGCGCTGGTACCTGTAAGTGACACTGTCAGAATTATTTATTTAATGAAAATGATATACATATATAATACTGCAATTTCATTGACACTATTGCTTTTGCTCTTGCAGAAATAAAAAAGAAAAGTTCTATTGACCACTATTCAATTGCTCTAAATGGTACCTAGGGATAATTATTGCTACTGAAAAAGTGATAAGCAATATTTATTATTCAATGATTTCTTCAGAAGAAAACAGACAAATATAATACCTTTACTCTTCAAAGTTGAACAAAACTATGAAGCAAACAATGATGCCTGTAGTATTTGGAATGTTTTAAAAGGTGTTACTACTTAAATAGCAATTGCGAAACAACAAAATACTTACCATTTTTTGGCTCCTTTTGTAAGCTTTGTGAGAAAATAATATAATAAGAGACTATTTGTCAATTTTTAAATAAATTGTAGACATGAAGCGGGCTAGTAAAAAAATTCTTTACAATACCATCATAGCCGTAGCCAATAATGCCAATTGCATCTAAACCTAATCTTTATATTTACAGATAAACTAGACACTAGCCAGACGCATATTATGAAACAATCCAAATTCTCAAGTAACATAATGAAAACAATCCAAAAGTTCAGAGGGAAGTGCGTCATCCCAGATGGTACATTTGGCATAGCAGAAGAGGACTCGACGCAGCGTCAGCAGTATTGCTAACTTTGGTGAAAATAATGTTTTTTCACCTAATATACCTACCTACCTAGGTAAAGTATAACCTAACCCCAAATTACAGAACTATTAAATATTGCCGGCCAGGAAGTAGTGAACCCTAATGAAGTAGGTAGAAAATGACCCATTTTTTATAATTAATAAAATCAAAATGAGAAAAAATCTGCTACTCATAATAATTATGTACACCAGTAATCCAAGACTTACCGTAATCTGCTTAGACTTATGTAGTTCTTGCGGAACATGGGATTTACATTGCAACACAGGATATGCAACGAAATAAAATAATCCTTTGATACGAAAATATTGAAATTCCAATTTTTATCCTCGTTTTTGATTTCGTTTTGATTTTATTTTCTTCTTCTTCTCTCCGTTTATGGCTCCTGTCTGTCATTCGACAGACAATCTTGACAGTGTCAAGTGATTTGTATTGATTGAATGAATACTTTTTAGTCAAGTCAGCCCATAGTCAAGTCGGCCGTCATTTGTCTTGAAGAAAATGGTGGCGGTTTTCTTCAAAACATTCGAAACATTTTCAGTCAAATCAGGATATCACTTATTACACTTTCATTCCAAATGCTTACACTTTGCGCTAAGACCTCAAGTAATGTTGGTTAAAATACCACCGAAATTACACAACACAACTCAAAATAACACAAGAAAAACAATTGAAATGAAAAATCTATGTTGCTTCCCAAAATGTCAGAAAACGAATCTTCCTTGATTTTCTTATCTTTTCTTTCATTTCAGCAGAGTTCAGCCCAACAATCATTCATCATCATTACGTGTCATGTCAGTCAACGTCGTTAGTCAGTCAATTATTAAGTTTCGTCGACCGGCCGACACTTGGTCTGATATTTCCTCCAAGCTTGGGCCGACACAGGGCTGAGTGCTGATTTTATCTACATCTACATCTACATTATAAAGAGGAAAGATTTGTATTTTTGTATGTAACGAATAGGCACAAAAACTACTGGTTCGATTTCAAAATTCTTTCACCATTAGAATGCTACATTATCCCTGAGTAACATAGGCTTTATTATATTTTCAAAAAAAACAGGGATCCTTACTAAAACTCCAATAATGTAACCCAAGGTGGAAAACAAAAACCTAACATCGCGTGCGCTGCGAAAACTATTGATGATAGAACAAAATAATGTACTACGATTTTGCAGAACACGTCAAAAAATCCTACAAAAAAATGTCGTGACAGCATATATATCTAACTATTAAAGTTATAGCTAGTAAAGGCTCTTTATTTGTACCTTGGTATTAATCCTTATCCAAATAAATCTTTTCATATTCAAGACTGGTTCAATACCTAGACATTACTTCTTGAATTTTTCAAATCGGACATTCCATTTAAAAGATTTTAAAAATATAAGCGACGCGCTGGTCACGGGGCGCGTTCTCACCCAGCGCGGGCCCGGGCAAGGCACGAGGTAGAAGGGCGTGCAAATGACTCGAACCCACCACGGTCTTAAGTTTATCCTAAAATAAAACAATGAAAAAATTGTGTCCACCCATGCGAAGCTAGGACAGGCTGCTGGACATAAAACTCAAAAAGTTGCCCAATTTACTGGTCCCTCCAGTAAATTGAATTGAATGTCTTTTTTGCATCATTTTATGGTAGGAAGGCTTCCATGAGCTTCCATGTCTGCTTTTACAGGTACTTACTAGGTACGAATATGTATGACAGGTACTAAGTAGGACTATTGTAAATCATTAGTACCTAGGTACTGAAGGTACCTATTATAATAACACCCAGTCATGTATGTTGTGTTCGTCATCATCATCATCATCAGGTAAGTATATATCAAGTTACTGCCCGATAATATGATTATTTCTGCCATGCCAAGAGGAACAACGGATACGAAGTTCTTGTAAAAAAAATACGTGCCCTTCCCCTGGGTAAATCCCTAGAACAATGACCTACGGTATAAGAGGATGTAAGTTTATAAATTAAAGTGCACTTTCTCTAATCTGGGTATTTTATTTATAAACACACTTATCAACTCTTTTGACTAATAATAAATTAGCTTTAGAATTTAAAACTTATCAAATATTTGTTTTATTATACTTAATTCGTGTTAAAGTATGAAGTTACTTTTTTGCTGTTTTTAAAGTAGGTATGACGATTATTACAACATCATACATAAACACCAATTCTTTGTGGACATAAATCCACATACCACATACTTACATATAATAAGACATGGGTACTTTAAGAAATTATTTTTGGCACTTTCGTGGTCCAAGATCTGAAACCCACAGTAGTATATTAATTAAATTAATATTGTCATAAAAACAGATTATGTACCTACCTATAAGTATTAGTAGTCAGCAGATATTTTTTTAAGGTCGTACTTTTTTATATCTACAATCTGCATACCTACTATTCACTAAAGTGAAATAGTACATTGTTACCCTAGGGGTGAAAGTAACCTGTTTAGTCCCCGAGACGGGGTTTCAATAGTTCAATGGGCTAAATAAGTCTTTAACCCAAGGAAACTCTGTGCTTTTGCATTACGAATACAAGGAAAGTAAAAATAAAAACATAAATTAGCTAAAGAAAAAATGAGTGAATTGTAGTAGATTCAATCCATGCTGAATTCTAACGAGAGAGTTTTTATGTTCGATCGAAAACGGTTAAAATCCATGCTATATTCTAACCAAAGAGTTTTTATGTTCGATGTCACTTGATGTTATGGTTATGTAGCTACATAAATTACATTTACGAAATATGTTAAATTGCATGTTTTGTTAAAAAGAAAGAAATTAAATATTTTTATTATGAGAATATAATTATAAAACATATTTAAACAAATCCATTACAGTATTCACTAACTTGGCTGAATAAGTACCTCTTTGGCAATAAACCTCTTTAGTTTACGGATGTCAACAGACATTCGTAAACCAAAGAAGTTTATTTTCCTAGGAAATGTGAAAAAAACACTAGTTTTTTTTTTATAATTTTACATTACAACTAGCTATTTAACTAAATTCTTCAATAAAATCAATATTTTATAAAACACATCAGATTACATTTTAAGCATGCCTACACTACTAATATCTACCCAGTGTTACTACAGTAACAAAAGTTTTTATATTATTTAGAACAACAAGTATTATGGTATATTACAGCACCATCATTTGGAGCCGTAGCAAATATGCGTGAACTTGCGTTGTCTCTACTCATCTTGCAATGTTTTACATAAAATTCATCAGTTAAGTAATCAATGTAGCCATTCACTTCTTCCTCGCGACATATAGCAACTATGCAACCACCCCATCCAGCTCCTGTGAGACGAGCACTAACACCAAACTTTTTAGATAACTCCACAAGTAAATCTAATCTCTCATGCGAGCATTCGTACTGGTTTTTAAGACTCTCATGGCTTTCAGACATTAAATTTCCCAAGGTGCTAATTATATTATCATTAGCAAAGTTTGATTCTGTACACAATTTTCGGAAATTTTCGACTCTTTTTGCTTCTTCATATACGTGCAAAGCACGTTGCTTCAGCTTAAATGTTTTCAAATTTTCGGTATCTGGCGTTAAATACAAATTATCCAGTTCATTTTCAGAGATGCTCAGTATATCGCATATATCCAGCTTTGTATAGCTGTCTTGGGGTAGATTTTTGCGAACGAGTGCTATCATGTCTTCAAGATTGCTATCCTGACATTCCTGTAATTGGCTTAGAGTAACCAGTTTCGCTCCAGATTCTATCTCTTCAATTGTAGCTATGATTTTTGCTGCTAGTCTGCATTCAACAACACGAGTATTAAAGTCATTGTTCGCAGCTTTATTTGCTTCTGCCATACTATTAGCAATAACAAATGTCGCATTATCAGGTAAATAAACTGGAGTGGCTTTTAATGGTAGAAATGTTATATATTGTGCGCTATTTTTTTCTCCAAGAAATGCTATTGCTTGATCCATTCCACCTCCCTGTGTACCAATATACCTCTCACTTGTAGCGCATAACGAGGCAATATCGTTCTTTGTAATGTTGACTTTTTGAGCATGAATAAATGTAAGACATGCTGCGCTTACTAAAGCGGAAGAGCTGGAAAGTCCTGAAGCAGCAGGAATATTGCCATCCACCAATATGTTCAATCCACGATCAAACTTATTGTCTAAATATTCCAAAGCCCCTTTGACTCCACACAAAATGTAATTGTACCAAAAGGGCTTTCCATTTATATCTGGTATAATAACGAGTTGTTCAAAGTTCGTTAATGCCACGGAATATCCGGGATAACTGTCACTTACATTTCTTATCGTTATTTTTTTTTGTCCAATCGTTCCGGCTGCAATTAGAATGTCTTGCTCTAATGCCATTGGCAACACTGGAAAGCCACAATAATCAATATGCTCTCCAATTAAGTTGACACGCCCCGGCACTTTAACAAAAAACTCTGGTGAATTTCTGAACTCATGATGGTAAATATCTTTCATAAAAAGAATCCTTTCATCCCTGGGGACTTTTCTTATAGGAACTTTGGATGCACCTGCACCTTCCATTTTGGAGCCCGTTTCGGAAACAGAAAGACACGAAAAAAATTGACACGACGCTCCTCCAAAGCAAGCACTCATTGACTGGCTTTGTACAAACTAGGTATTAATACTACTAAATTGATAACAAACACTCGTGTTTGTTGATAACACACTTTAAATAACACACACGCGCAAATAACTCGACTGGAAATCAAAATGTGCCTAGTAGGTATCTGATTCGGAGAAGAGCTCTCACCTTTCTTAGAGAGCGTTATCGATTCCGTCAGTGCACTGTACAACACATCTATACGCGATAAACTAGGTATTTACGTTACACCTCAGTTCTAAACTGATGAAATTCTGTCAAACTGTTCCAAACTAATACATATGTAAATATTATGTAGGTAGGTGGATCAAACAGTTTTCTCCCAAGCCTTACCTTTGGCAGTTATGCAGGTATATCTACCGATCAGATTATTATTTATGAAGTAAACATGAACCAGTTTAGTTGTTTACAGTAATCTTGCATCTCATGTTGAGTGTTTTGATAAAGTTAACACTCGACCTAGTAAGTAGGAATACTTTAATGTATCCTTTAGATAGTTAGGTATTTTCTGTTCTGTATTTTATTATTTAGCACACGTACCTGACACCTATGTAAGTATAATTACAATATAAACAATTACCTACTGGTAGCAGTCGTAAAGCATTTTTAAAGTACCTACTTATGTGCCTGTACCAAAGTACCTACCTTCCTAGGTAAAATTGTAGTAGGTACCAACAACCTAGGGGTGCTGATTTTACGATAGGCCTTATTGCATTTTCTTTCAGCTAACCAAGTAGTGGTGTGGAAAAATGGTGACATACGTCAAAATTGAAACGTACCTACGCTACCATTTTAATATTGACGGAGACGATAAGGAGGACATCATCATCATCAATATAACAATAATCTCTCATTAACCCTATTTCTGCCTACCTATTTATTACCATTATTTACCCATCTATCATCTAACGGCTTAACCCGACAAGGGACAAGCCAAGATGATATACATCATGTCTACCTAGGTACATCGATTGTCTTCCAAAATTTATTAATCTAATTAGGTTTATTATTGTTTGGCGAATCTTTACGCACAAACAGCTAACTTGAGACCAGCCCAAAACTTGTTGAACCGTTGATTATTGCCCGACTTTCTAACTACGTGTTGAACTGTTGTGTACTGTCTGTGTCTGTGTGTGGGTCCGGTTAATTTACGACCAAGTAATACACAGCCTGAAAATGTACAACCCGGAAAGCACAGTCGGGATTGTACAGCCAGGATTCCATGTACAAAATGTACATGAAATCCGGGCCGTGTTTTCCAGGCTGTGCTTTCCCAGCACAGTCGGGATTGTACAGCCAGGATTGCACGACCATGGATTCTGTGACCATGCTCTGATTGGTCGAAAGCCTATGCTCTGTTTAGATGCACTACACAGTAAGTATAGACAAGTAGCACAGATTAAAAATTATATAAAATAAGAGCATTATTCAGAGATTAATGTTGGAAAAAAATAAAATTCTGGCACTTCGGCGGCCGCTGCCGCGGCACGCTCGCTTTGCTCGCTCGCCTCGTGCGTAATTAATATGTTTTAACATAACCTAACCAATCTGAGTCGGATCAACAAGTGAGTGAGTAAGTAATTGACGCGTGTAAACAAAACCTAAGTTTTGGCATCAAAATTTTGGCTGCGTTTTATCGGGTCGTGCTTTCCAAAGGTGTGCAAAATTTGTACGGCTTGGAATGTACACCCTTGGATTACACAGCCATGGATTTCGCGACCAAATTGTACATCAAATCCGGGCTGTGTTTTCCTCGGCTGTACAATCCATGGTTGTACATTATCGGCACCCTCTGTGTGTGTGTCTGTCTGTGTACCTTCTTCTTGGTTTTTGTTATGTGGTTGAAACCTTGTTGAAACAGATTGATAGTTCATGGTTAGACCTATTTCGGTTCGATTTCGATCAGCCATAGGTACTTTCATTCGGTCGATTTCGATGGTGATTTGTTCGTTCCTGCGCTGTCACTTTTACCAATGTTGCCAATATATTATGCGATATTATTGCCGTTTCGTGCACTCAGGCGCGCGGTGTGGGGATCGACCTTGATATATCTGAAAGGCTAGTAGAAAGCTACATATTAAGCTTTTTCAGGGAGAAGGGATTTAAGAATTGAAAAACTTCAAAATAATTATATTATCTAGATATTTAGCATTACTAACTTCTTAATAATCTAAGCTAGGCTTCTAGCGGCTTTGTCTCGTGGAACTGGCACAGCTTTATGATCCGTGTGATTCTAATTTCAATTGAATTGAACCTTTGACTTTGGATTTGAATATTCAAAGTTATTATAAAGCATAGCATCATTTCTATGACAAAAACATTCGGCGAAGTTGTGAAAAATAGCGACAACAGTCAGGACCTGTGTTACAGTGTTGTTGGCAACACGGCCAAATGTTTTGTTTTCCTTCATAATTCATAAGTTTGTAGTTTTTTCATGTAATGTAAAGTAAGAAAGAAATAGTACATAAACGGACAAATTCTACAACAGACTCGTGGCTTATTCAGTCATAAAACCTACGGAATGGCAGAAGTTATAGATGTCCAAAGAATGTGTCGTGCATGTCTTGTTGACACTGGTCCTTTTACAAGCTTGTTTTCACCTTCTACACGAGAATCGCTACTGTACTCTGAAATATTCAAATATTGTACTTCAGTTGAGGTAAGTTTAAATACATTCGTTTATGTAGTGACAGCTTGCCTGCCTTTGAATGCAATCAGCAAGATGTCACAATTTTTTTAGTGGAGCAAGTTAATTCTCCTACTATGTCTAGAATCAAGGAATAGGTAAGTAATAATGATACTCAAAAATACTATATCAGGCACTCCTGTGCCAAAGAAGAAGAAGTCTTAATGCCTAGCTAGTAATTTAAAAAAGATTAAAGTTCATTAAATTAACCGGCAACAGTACCTAGCTTCTCTTACTATCATTAAAAAATAAAAGAGGTTCCGAGCGCTAAATTTTCAACAAAAAAAGTTTATTACAGGTTTCTGACAGTGATAAGTTACCCAAACAAATGTGTGAGACATGTGCAGAGTTGCTGAAGACGCTATACAGCTTCAAAAAGATGTCTTTGAAGTCAAATGTTATACTGAAGCAGCATTTAAATAGTCAGGTAAGAAAGCTTTTCGCAAATTCATTTTGCTGGCTAAGCTATAGAACAAGAATGGTAAAAAAGGGTAAATGATTGTAAAAAAATTGTGATTTCATATTTTGACCAAAATACACTCTACATTGTTAAATCTAGAGATTGGAGGGGAAGTGAACCATCAATCTGGGTAACAGTTTCTAATTCTAATTCATGGTGGGGGAATGAGATCTCCACTGACATCCTGCAGTGGGGTGTATACATATAACAGTAACAGAAGTGTAGTAACAGTTTACCTGATTTTAATTTTAGCATCATTTTCATTTTATTTCAGTCAGTGAAAATAGAATTCCAGCAAGTTGACAACTACAGTGTTGATGAAGCATCGGCAAACAGCAATGATGTCTGTGAGCAATCATCATCATCCAGTGATGAGGACTCTGAGCAACAAGCTGAAATACCTTTGCCGTACGTTTGAACAAAGTTATTCATGAAACATACTAAAAAAATATTACTTTTTGGATTCAAATCATGTGCAGTCGGGTAAAAACAACAATGTTTGTTTGTGGTTTCAGAGTAAGAAGAAGAAGACGAAAAGGAGAACCAATGGCATTGAAAAAAAGAACAAGAATGCAATGTCCTAAGTGTGATAGATCATTCCAGAAGTATGACAATTTTGAAGCCCATTTGAGAAGTCATTTTGGTAAAAAGGTACTTAATACATTTGATGTCAACCAATGTTATCTATAGTCAAAGTCAAAAGTTTCACAAGGATTAAAGATTGAATAAATAACTTTTGAAACACCTTAAAGCGAGTGAATCTGGGTGCCAGTTCCACGCAACCACACCTAGAAGAACAAGCAACAAACTTCTATCTACTTTATTGCTAGCTCATCATAAAATTTCCACATCTTACTCAAATGAAATTTATAACGTGTAGTATTGCCATTTGGACGTTCCTCTGACTACCCTCTTAGACATCCTCAAATAATATTATGTTGGTACTTAGTACTAGATTTGAGGGAATATCTAACGTGCCTAGGGATCAAGGTCGTAAGCTGTTTCAGTTTCTAAAAGCTGGTAGTAAACAAGCCCCTCTGCAGAGGTGACCTTGCTCATTTCTGCTTGATTTCTGCCGTGTGCGCGCTGTTTTCCGACATGACTTTCGATAACCTTCATTGACGGGCGTGCGTGACAACCGCGGTCGGCGACCGTCGTTGTCAACTGTTGTAAAAAACTCGAAATTTGTGTGATGAACATAAATATATTTTCTCTATGAATTCTATTTATCTTTATTATTGCGCATTTCTATTCAAAAGTCTTAAAAAGTAGCTTTTCATCCACTATCTTCTCTTTAATTTTTTTCATTTGAATGGTTTCTATCCGCGACGTCCGCTCTCTCTCTCAACTCAAATCACACATCACACTGAAATTTAGAGCTTGTTGGCGTCCGTGTAGGCTGTACGTTCGACGGCGCGGTGCCAACCGATATTTCGATTCGGCCACCTCTGCAGAAAGGCTTGGTTTCTGCCGTGTGGGACGGCTTTAATGCCTTCTTCGTAATAAAACTTCTTAATCCTCCTCAGCCAGACATAAAGTGCGATACATGTGACAAGACTTTTCGCACACTACGCAACCTGCACAGCCATTCGCGGACACACACAGGCGTCCGCAAGTACCAGTGTCGGACATGTGGCAAGAGCTTTGCATACTTGAACGTGTTAAAGACGCATGAGCTCATACACAGTGGGGTAAAGGACCACGCCTGCCACATATGCGACGCTAAGTTCGTACAAAGGTACAATCTAAAGGTAATTATATGGGTCTACGAATTCACTGACATAATACAGAGATGAATTAACTTTTTTTATACTACTTGTTCATAGAACAAGCATATGCACCTGATGTTAAGTGGTAAACATCACCTATAACAAAGTATTGCCTCGCTAGTCACGCATGATATGAACGTGCCATACGATGTACTGTACTGCGTCCATCTACTTGATGTTATGCCTTAAGTGCCACTAATTTCTCCGGCCTATAAACCGAAACACAGTAACGCTGCGAAATAAACATAGCGGTGAGTTGGTAGGCGATTTGCAGTCAATGTATAATTGTAATGATGTGATCATTACTATGTTCATGAGGAGACAAAATATAAAACTATGATCTTTTTACTTTGCAGACACATTTGCAAACGCACAACAAAGAAAAAAACTACAACTGCGCTCAATGCGGTAAAAAATTCGCGCAGGCTGGTAACCTGAAGACACATCTGATTCGACACACAGGAATCAAGAGCCAGGCCTGCACTCTCTGTGATATGAGGTTTTATATCAAGGTAATAAAGTCTACTTTGCAATAACTAATATTTTTTAATGGTATAACGTAAGGGTCATTTATAAGGTAAGGCACAATGTACTCGCAGTAATATTACTACACTGCAACACCATACTGTGTAACACAACTTCAGGTGGTTGAATTGTGAAACTAAATCCCAGAGGTGTGCTTATCTCTTTCTTGAAGGTTTTCTCTTTCACCAGACTTTTTTTGTTTCAGAGTGACCTATTCAAGCATATGCGCTCACATTCTAACGATAAGCCATTCGCCTGCGAATACTGTGATAAATCGTTCAAAACGAAGAGCTTTAAAATTGTACATTTAAGATCTCATACAGGTAATGTTTTAAATAAGCTATCAAACTTCAATGATGTACCGAAGAGATACCCCATTAAAAATCTTTTAAAATTATACTTGTTTATTTGGCCTTAACATTGTGAATATTGTATTTTACAGGTGAACGACCCTACGCATGTGACATATGCCCGAAGCGTTTTATGGCCCACAAAGACATGAGAAACCATCGCATGATCCACACGGGCGAGAAACCCCATAAATGCCGGCTCTGCTCACAAGCTTTCATACAAAAATGTGCTCTAAATAGGCATATGAAAAGTCACAAAAACGATGAACCGCCGATCATGTCGCAACAACCTGTGACTATGAGCGTCGCTTACGCGGATTGGAATACATGATACACGGTCCTAGGTTGATCCTAGATTCACGGAACTGCACTAAATGTCTACACAAATCTGCTATATGTTCTATAAATTAACACTGGAACAATATAGGATTTATAGGGGTAGTTGACTTGGGTGACAAGTGAAGCTACAATGATTCTTCATTCGATGGCTGAATCCTGACATAGTGGCCCCTTGCATGACATCAGCTTGAAAAGGGCGTAAAAATATATAAATGTCTCCAGACATAAGTGTCGTTGTAGAGACTTATATTAAGCTTGTATTGTACCAAAATCGAGACTGCTCCGGCTGTGTAACAGTGACGTGCGTAAATTTCTACTCCCGACAAAATATTAAAAAGTTTAGTTTAAAGTGATTGTTCTTCAAAGTTTTACTGTGTGCTTCATCAATAAACCACTACAGAAGACAAAAAACCTGAAAACAACCACAGTAAGCCCCAGAATAAAAGGATTTATTCAGTTTTAGTTGAAATCTAAATCAAATATCATTGAAATTGTGATTTTGTGCCGGCGTCCAACGCAAACGCGTAAGCGACGCGTATTCCACGGCGCTTACGACCTTTTCGCCGCGTAACCTGCGGCAGTTGACCAGGCCTACCTACAGTTTGTGTCGAATCCATACGAAATAAACAGCAACTATTTGATCCGTATATGAGACAAATTACCTACTTAAACGACGACACGAAAACACTCCTTACTATTTTACACTTAGCTACCGCCCAGTATGTCGGAACCAGTAGCAAACCTATCGTGGGGATGTTGTTCACTTGAAGGCGATAACACAGACTATGTGACCTGTGTCTCTTGTACCAAAAGCTTCCACTTAGTTTGCATAGCTTCAACCAGCTCAACTGCACAATATGGTAATTGGATATGCCCGCTATGCAGAGGAAGACCGAAAGGAGGCAACAACGACAATACTCCTTTGCGTTCTAAAGAAAATATAACGACGCGAGCGCATAAAAGAGCTGCACTCCACTCTCCTAAACTTGACGCCGCAGAGGCCGCGCTCACACGCAACGATGTCAGAGATGTTGTCCAGACCATTTTCGAGACTCAAATGGAAAATATGTTTATTCGTTTCAATGAACAAATAAAGACGACGGTTGCGGCAGCGCTGGCGCCGATCACAAAGGATATCCAGGACTTGCAGCAGTCAATACTAAACGTCAACGAACAATATGAAGATGTTATTAGAGACCACACTCAAATGTCCGATGCAGTAAAGAAACTGCAAGCAGAAAACTCTATCTTACGCTCTGAAAACCATGCAATCTCTTCGAGACTCAACCAGCTTGAAAAAAATGTTGATCTGCAACCAGTGTCCGAGACACACAGCCATAATGAGAGCACGATACATCAGTCACAAATAAGCAAAACAATTGACGAGGCTGTCATTGAACTCCAAGAGCGCTCTCGTCGTGAAAAAAATATAATCATAACAGGCATACCTGAAACTCAAAATAAAAACTCAGGAGAGAGGCGTGAGCATGATATGAACGAGGCCACCAGGATCACTTTATCTCTGTATAAAGATTGCCCGGCACCTCTTAACTCGATCCGACTTGGAAAATATGATACAAATAAAAATCGACACATGAAGGTTTTCTTGGACTCATCTGCAACAGCCAAAATGATATTGAAGAACAAAAATAGTATCACAGGTGATTATAGAATATTTTCAGATCAGACTCCAACTCAGAGAAATATTATAAATGCGCTACGGGATGAGCTCTCTCAACGCCAGCACAATGGGGAAACAGATCTTGTCATAAGGTACATTAACGGCACACCTAAAATTGTTAGTGACATATCAAAAAACTACAACCCCCTACCAGCAGTACTCAAACAAACATAACCCAAGAAGAAGAAACGATCTCATATTTTTTAGCAGACACATATGACCAGCTACCAAGAAACAGAGTATCACTAAACTTTTTTTATGCAAACGCCCGAAGTATAATGGCGCCTGGAAAATTAGACGAGCTAAAATGTACACTAAAAGCTATACCAACGACCATTCATCTTATCCTGCTGACAGAAGCATGGATCAAATCCGAAGAAGATGCCCTACGCTTAGATCTTACAAACTACACACATTATTATAATTATAGAACAGATGCTAGAGGTGGAGGTGTGTCACTCTTTGTACACAATGATCTCACACACAACCTTATTGAAGAAAAATACACTGGAGGAAACAATTTTCTATGGGTCCATATTAACAAATATAATCTGGACATAGGGTTGGTATACAAACCTGGAGACACGGATGATAAAGAATTCTTTGAAACGTATGGGAAGCAACTGCAAAACAAGAAAAGAGCTATTGTCTTTGGCGATTTTAATTTGGACCTTCTCCGTACAAGTCCCAGTCTAAGATCATATAAGGAATTATTAGTCGAAACAGGCTTTATATTTCTGAACAAAATAAACATAAAATATTGTACCCGTGAAAGTTCTACAAGGAAATCCATAATTGACCACATATGCACTAACATTACAAACAATAAGTTCCATCTCTCTGTTATAGACTCAACAATGTCAGACCACAAGCAAATATACCTAGAAATAGTAAAAACAAAAAAAGTTAAAAGAAAGCGCGTGAGCTACAAAGCAATAGACTACAATAAACTTTATGAAACACTACAATGCGAAAAACCATCAAACTTACTCAGTAACTATTCTGAACTTGAACAATGGATAACAACTTCAATGAATAAAAGCACAACTACTAAAATTAAAGTATTAAACCCGCCCCAGGAGGATTGGATTAATAAGGAAATCATTGATGGGATCAATGCGAGAAACATAACATATCAACTTTTTAAGAAAGATTCAACTGATCAAAAACTAATGAATAAGCTGAAAAAAGAGAAGAGTCAAGTATCATCTACAATAAAAACTAGTAAATGTAAATACTACACTAATGCCTTCAATAATTGTAAAAAACAACCAAAGAAAATGTGGCAGTTAATAAATAAACTATCAAAGAACAAAATTAAGAATAGTTCTGCTCCTCCACAGATTGTGGACCAATTAGGGACCGTTTTGACCGACGAAAACGATATTTGTGAACATTTTAACGATTTCTTTTCTTCAGTAGGTACAACTTTGTCCAATAACATCCCCCAAAAATATCACAGTGATTCAATACTACCGCTACCGCCAAACTTTGTTGCCACAAACGAGCTTTCAGAATTTAACCCATGTACAAATGATGAAGTTTCTAAGATCATTGATAAACTGGACGTTAATGTCGGTAAAGGTTTAGACGGTATCACTACTAAAGTTATAAAGACAATCAAACCACTTATTTTGGAAAACTTAACTAACTGCATTAACACCTGCCTTAGCTCTGGTAATTTCCCTGATAGCTTAAAAAACGCCAAAGTTACCCCTATTTACAAAAGCGGAAATAAACGTGACCCGAGCAACTATCGACCAATATCCGTTCTTCCTATAATTTCAAAAATCTATGAAAAAATAATATATTCTCGTCTTGATAATTTTCTTAATTCTATAGATTTTCTTTATAAATATCAATATGGCTTTAGGGCAAAATCGAATACACTTTCCGCGACAATAGACTTGATAACTAAGATCAAAACTAATATTGATAAAAAAAACATAGCTCTGGGGATACTTATTGACCTAAAAAAAGCGTTTGATACTGTGAGTCACCATTTGTTGCATAAAAAGCTGCAGGCCATTGGTATTTCAGGTAAGGTACTAGATCTATTCAAATCCTACCTTACAAACAGACAGCAGATAGTAAAAATTGATGAACACCAGAGCCTCCCCAAATCAATAACTTGCGGCATCCCACAGGGATCTATCCTTGGACCGCTCTTATTTCTAATATACATAAATAACATGCACGAAGCAGGCCTTGGTGGACAAATAATGTTATATGCTGATGACACCTGCCTATTTTATTTCGGTAACTCTATTCAAGATATGGTCAGTGAAGCACAGAACGACCTAAATTTGGTCAATAACTGGTTTAAGCAAAATCTACTGACAGTCAACGCTTCAAAGACTTCATTTATGATATTTAGGGCTATTAATAAAATAATAGACATGCACACTCCCTTAACTTTAAATGGTGAAACACTTAAAATCTGTGATAGCGAAAAATACCTTGGTCTCATATTGGATGAACACCTTACCTGGAGACCACATATAGATCGGCTTAGATCCAAAATATCATCTTTAATGGGTATTCTTCGCCCAGTAGTTAAATGTTTGCCAAAACAAGTCAGACTTATCATCTACAACTCGCTTGTAAAATCAAATCTAGAATATTTAATTGAGGTATGGGGAACAGCAGCAAAAACGAATTTAAAAGAACTACAAACTGCTCAAAATAAAATAATTAAAGTTTTATTTCACTATGACTTTCTGACACGAACACAAACACTTTACAAGGAAACCCAAATAATGAGTATAAATCAAATGTACACTTATAACACTTGCTGCTTAATACGTAAAATAATTACAAAAGATATACACACTGATTTAACATTTAAACGAAGAAACCAAATACACAAATACAACACAAGAAACTCTAAAAATTTTATACTAATACCACCCAGAACAAACTATGGAAAGAAAAACATTACCTATGAAGGAGCACAACTGTTTAATAAATTACCTAGTAGCATTAAAGAAGCCACAAGTATATTGTCATTCAAAAATAAATTAAAGGAACATGTTTTGAAAAATATTGCCATAATGTAATCATACTGTCAATTACCTACTTATATTTCACGTATATCACTGTTACGTCACTGGACTTAAACCAGTACACTGTGTACACACATTCTGTAATTGTATTATTCTCTGTAAGTGAACTCCGTTTCTTTGAGAAATAAAATATCTTTAACCACAAAATAAACTACTAGGTACCTAGCCAGAAAGTTACTGACGGACTGAGTGAGGTTGGAATAATTAAAACTATGGATTTGTTACAAAGCCATAAAAAAACTAAAATTACCTGCATCTATATTCTGTATAAGTAATCTTATGGTCAATTCAAATAAATCCTATGTTAGGAATTTATTGAAGTTGACACATTTTGTGATATTTACGTTATAAGAATTTAGCTATAAGTGGGTCAATTAAAACTGATTAAATAGTACTTTCATTATGAATTGAAATATAAATTATTGTTACTAAAACTCTGTTAGAAATGTTGTTAAATCGAATGTTCATTGTGGCGTGTCCTGTCAGAAATCTGAGTAAATGGAAATATATTTTAATGAATACTCATTTCTATTTCAAATGATATTTATGCAATCATTTCTTTATTACAGTAAAATACACATAACATGAAAATAATTCACATTGATATTTTTCGTGCAATACACCATCTGTGCTAGTCAATTAAAATGGCATAGTATCTAGGTATCCTGTCATTTAAATAATATTAAGTTTTTCTCTATAATTCTCATTTCCCACCGCTTGGATTCATCTCTGCCTTTAGTTATGAAACTAACCTCAAACCAATTAGAATGGTCCCATAGTCCCCAGTAATGAAACCTCGTCGCCACTAGTAAGGATTCTGAAAGTAACCCTCGACAGATACCAAGCAATTATGATCCCACAACCTTCGCCTACGGACTAAGGACCATGATACTAACGACAGAGACATTCTACATTCCTATCAAAGGCACTTTACTATGAACCTTCATATGCCGCCTCAAGGACCCATGCTGCGTGAATGCTTGTCTACAAACATTGCATCGGAACGGCCGCTCGCCTGTATGTATCCTATGATGGTCGACCAGTCTGTTCTTGGATATAAATGCTTTGGGACAGTAGCTGCAACTGAAGGGCCTTTCGCCGGAGTGAATACGCTTGTGTATGACTAGAGTTGAATGCGTGCCGAATAATTTTTCGCAGATATCGCATTTGAAGTTCTTCACTCCCTGAAATTAAGAAATTTATATTATAAGACACCAGTTTACAACTACTTAATATGTAATGTATAATTGAATAAGTAAATGTTAAGAAAAACCGTTAGGAAACCGAAAAAAAGTGCATAGACAGACAGAAAAAAATTAAAACGAAAAAAAGAAACCAACCAACATTTCCAAGCCAGCATTTCCACTGCCACTAATTGATCACAAGTTCACCACCAAAATCTAGTTGTTTTATTAGAAGCTATAGCATTAATTCCATGCACATTCACACATTCACTTATCTCTTAGAAAAGCTGTGGTTAATAATTATAACACTCAAACGAAAATACCCGCCAGCTTCTCCATTTGAATGCTAGTTAGTCGCCCGTTTTATCTGTGGGTAGGCTAGAATAAAATGATCAGAGTGGCTGCCTACCCACTAATGATTTCTTAGCAAAACAGATTTGCGGATAATTTAATAGCGAAACTTTTTTTTCTCGTTGGATATTTCACACAGCGCTATCTAACCCCAGTAAGAAAGTCTTGTACTGTGAACACCGATCACTGAAATACTTGCTACACCCAAACACAACAGAATTTACTTATACTCATCACACAATTGTTTGTCCACACATTAAGACACCCAAACAGAACCAATTCTACTTCTGTTCATCACACTAATGTTTGTGCTAGTTAGGTACCCATAACCTACAAAGCAGAAGGTACAACTACAAGCTGTGAGGACAATCAACTTACCTGATGTATCAACAGATGCTTCGACAAGTTGTACTTGTCCGTAAACGGGTAGCTGCATATCTGGCATATGTAACGCTTGCCTGTATGGAGGCGAGCAACATGCGTCATTAGCATCCCGTTGGTGAAGAATTTCTTGCCGCAGTGCTCGCAGGAGTAGCTGCGTTCTCGGTTCTCGTTGTGGATTTCGAGGTGACCCTGAAAATGGTATAATTTCTATGACGCACTTTCAATGCTCAATGTAAAAAAAATGAGAAACAAGGTACATACGCTGGTGGCTAATTTTGATGATTAGTTCTGAGGGCTCTGTCATGGCTTAGATACTACTTTAGCCGAAACAGCTGAATGTGCACTACGAAGCACGGAAACTCAGAGGAAAATGTCATTAACAGTCACTTCATTCAAATAATGACTGGGTTGAATGAAATTCACTGTAGATTGCTGGAGAGAGACAGACAGTGAAATGTACCTAATTCATAGATTTTATAAACCTTTCAAATTATAAAGTAGTGATTTTTTAATTGTTACTTACTTTTAAAGTAAATGGTGTAGAAAAATTCTTCCCACAAATATCACAAACATAAAGATTTCTGTCTCCGTCTATGTGAAGTTTTTCATGTATCTTCAGCGTTTGCCGGTTCTTGAATATCTTGCCGCATTTCAGACATTTGAGGGTATCAAGCTTGACTTGCGTGTGTTCACTATCAGTGTGTCTTTGGAGCCCACTCCATGTCATGAAGGTTTTGCTGCATTTTGTACAGTTTATTTTGGCCTAAAATAAATTATGTTATGTTGAACTGTTGTATAAAAATAAAAAAATAAAAAACTTTTTAAGAAGAACTAATAAGTGACTGAAAAAAGTTCTTTTATGCATGGGGGATTGCAGGAGGTTATATTTTTGTATGAGCCTCTGAATACAGTTTAGACCAGGGAGGAATTAAACAAAAATCTTCTACTGTGTCTCCAGGACTGGTTTAAGCAGACATTTTTTGAAGGATCATGAGAATCTAAGAAAACTGTACTCACAGTTTTACCTTGATGGAATAGTTTATGGGCCTCAAACCTTTCTTCATATTTAAACTTTTTGTTACAGACATCGCATGTGAATTTAAAGTGCTCATTGACTATAATTTTCTTCTTTATATGATCCTTAAGTTTTACTTTCCTGAAATATTTGAAGGGGGTTTAGAAGCAATGTTTTGTGCACCCTGGATTTTGCTGATGAAACTTGACCTTAAACCTTGGTAGCTTTGAGGGCATTATAATATAGGGCTTTACTTAGTTTGGGCACAGAAGCAAGTATAGTATTATTTATTTAAGTTTAATTAAATATCAGCAAAATGTCTTCTACAAGGCAGCCAGATAACCTCTGTGGTTATATCAACAGAACTGTACTGTACAGTGCTCTTGATCAGATGAATGTTTAGATATCATACCGTTTTGACTTCTTTAGTGTACTTTTAAGTTTCAAAATTGGGTCTATTTCATCATAGAAATCCCCAGCAGCCAAGTAATCTGAAATCATAAACGAATATCAATAAGGTGCATGCAGGCACACTGGCACACTGGTCTGTTTGAATTTATTCTGCACTAATATGCTGCTCCTCATAATCTTATTACTCTTAGACTCTATCTTTTGCTAGTCTCACTGTCCAGGTATTCCGTGGGTGTTTAATATGTAGATGTAGATTATATTGGCCAAACTTTGGTCAATAGGTCTTCACTCCAATGTATGTGGTGGCCATCACTATTTAAACTACACTTACCATTATGGAAATCTTTGTTTTCGTCTTCTATTTTTACAGGAACATAATCCATAACTTCATTGAAGAATGCATCAGGTTCTTTTGTTTTATTCTCAGCCTTTAGACTGTTTTGAAGTTCGACCAAGGTGTTTTGGGATCGGATACATGTTTTCTTAAAGTCAGAATATCTTTCCAACATCTCAAAGCAATTGTTACACAAGGTTTTAGGTAATTCTTCTTTTTCGTCAACCTGAAAACGAGATCGATTGACTCGTATGTTACCTACGGACTTATTTTATCGAATAAGCCCGTAGGTAACATGTAATTGACTGAAGGTTAGAATCGTAGTTTGTAGGACGAACGAATTGGTGTGAAGGATGGATATCGTTCCAGATCGCCGGGGAGAAATGAAATAAAAAGTAGAATTAGTTTTTACCTCTACCGAAGTGCAGAAACTGTAGATATCAGCAGATACATTGTCACACAGAATATAGGTGAATGCCTCCTTAGTAGTAAGACACGCACGGCACAAATTCATTTTATTTGCCATTTTATTTCACATGATATCAATATAATTTTGCATTTTTATTTAGCCTTCTGGAATTCTACAAATTAATTTATTTTGTTTTGTTTGACAACAAACAAAACTTGGTTCGCATCTGTCTCCGTCTCTCTTACGCTAGCAAGGCAAGCTTCTTATTTTCTTTCTCACTCACACACCAAATTGACAGTGACAGTTTCAACTTAAATTTTCTTTTTCGAAGATAGATAAACTCCAGGCAAAACAAGATGCTTGGGTAACAATCCGCTTTAATTGTTTATTAGCACCATCAAATAAAAAAGCAACGATGAGAGGTGACTGTGACCTCGCCGTCTAACATCTCTCTAGAAAAAAATATGTGCGCAATGCCAGTGCTCTGTTTTCGTGAAGGAAAACATCGTATGGGAAACCAGTTAGTATTTTATCAGTGGCGATGGGCTTGTTACTGTCACGTATGATATACCAAGTACTTCGAAATGTGGGTGTGGTGATATACCAAATGTTATATTTGGACATACCTCTGATGTCCATAAAGAATCTTGAGTTTGTATTTGGTTTAAGAGTAGTAGAGCTCTTTGTGAAGGGATCGTCCGGGGAAGTACTACCACCACGCCTTGTTCCGCCGCCAAGCAGCGTTGCTGTGTTTCGGTTTGAGGAGTGGGGTCGCCGGTGTAATTACAGGCACAGGCCTTGCTTAACATCTGTAGGTATACCTCAAGTTAATGGACGGAGGCACGTTCCTATCGTGAGTGACTTACGAGGCATGAATCTGTTTCTGTCTTTATAATACTATGAAGCCAAGGATAATGCAAAATAATACAAAAATTCAACAAATTAATATAAAATGTATTTCATACCAATAAATCTCAATTAACAATCTCTTTTGATTTTACGGAATGTGTCCACCACCTCACCATCTTATTACGAGAATTATTAATACCTTACTTATTAATCAATTTAAAAATTGATATTTGATCGACCACTTTCAAATTACCTACCTTCCAAATTACCTAAAATACTTCTATCTACAACTACAATTTACATAGCACCAACACGAAGTAGCCAGTGAAAGAAATTGCGCTTAAGGTTTGTGCACACTAGAACACATCCTATGCTATTATTTCATAATTATGCCCTTATATATTCCATTGTCATAGCCCTCTTTACACGCTTGCTCCATCTCAATTTATAAATGCTTAACGTTTGACGTACTGTGTCAAACAGTAGAACACCCTACAGTGTTTATATCTTGTTTATATGTAAAGAATACTGAGAGATGGAGCCCCGCTGTGCCGATTTCGATACAAAAATGACACAAGACAACTTTTATAGGCATTCTATAGATTGATTGAACATACTATGGTGCTCATAACAAAATATCTAAAGCTCACATTAAAACCCAATTATGTATGTACAGTCGGCAATTGGAGTTCGTGAATATTTGTGGATTTTAAATCTTAAATAACTACGGAACCCGAAACCTCTCAATCCAAATTTAGCTAATATTTGAAGATTTGTTTTGGCTCATAACCATTTTTAAGGTACATTTACATACCATTTGTCAATGTAACAGAAAGAACAAGTGTTTCATAAAACTTGGATTATTAAAGGGTCGAGCTTAACAATGCCACATATAATGCAGTAGATATAGCCAAGTAAGTATAGTACCATTGACATGATAGAAGAAGGATTAATGCTCTTACCACTGTTTGTCATTACCAATTGGTGAGAGACGGCAATAGTTTAAACACTGATTATCTTTTGACACATGTTAACCCCGGCGCCAGACATAATCAAAAATCATTCAAATTCAAAGTGCCACACACAGTGTTCAAAACAAGTGTACAAACAAGTGAAGCTATGTCTGGTGCCGGCTTTATAAGGTCGTAAATGTTTGCTACCTGTACATTATTGCACTGACTTCTACCTCGCGATATTTTAGTAGATATTTGTATTCTATCACAGTTTCCCCTGCATCAGAGGCTTCAGATATTGGTGGAAGCTCTTATTGACCGGCTCAGCGTTCAGTGGACTCTTCAAAGCATCTTCCATTAGCCGCTCGTAAACACGACCATCGTACGCGCCAAGAGCTGAATGCAGAATCTGTAGGCAGAAATTAAACGTATTTTTTTAGGCTCAAATTCCAGAACTCATTATCATCAGCCTGAAGAAGTTCACTTTATTAAAAAAAATATACTACTTGCATATGGCCCGCGTGATGTTCAGGGCCGGTTTCACCATGCTCTGTTAGATTAACAAAGGATTAAAGGGCCGTTAAATATGTCAAAATGTACGCGTTTGACAGCTAAGGTTAGATTTAACGGTCTTTTAATCCTTGATTAGTAACTAACAGAGCATGGTGAAACCGGCTCTAAGTGGCAGTGATCTTCACAGTGAGAGCACTGGTGGCCTAGTGATAGCGGCCCCGCCTTCCGATCCAAAGGTCGTGGGTTCGAAACCAGTCGTGCACCAATGAGTTTTTCTGTTCAAAAATTTATGTGCACAATGCCAATACTCTCAAACGGTGAAGGAAAAACATCGTGAGGAAACCGGCATGGAAAGGAGCCTCTTGAGGCGCACTTAGAATCCTTTCACCACACTGTTTCGAAAGAAACTAGTGACACGACAAGAGAAGATCTTCAAAAATGTTGAAAAGTGCGAGCGAGAAGTTGTTTGAAGGTTTTCTTTATCTTCAGATGAAAAGAGAAAGAAAAACAAAGACCAAAGACCAAAAAATTTTTTATTACAAAAATAGCTATATTTTTACTCTTGTCCACTTACCTCGTCTCTGATATCGAAGGAGTCGACCAAACCAACAGCGTTAGGCCTCAGTTTTGTCAGCAATTCCTCGTACCAGTGTTGTAGCTTCTCAATATCGCGTTCTGATATTGATGTAAACTATAAAACCAGACAATTCACTGTTAATGGAGTGATGAGATAAGTGAAGAATAGACCACAGATCACAGGTATGCCCCTCGCACTCGTATCACTTTATCGCATTAATAATATGGCAAATATACAGGGTGTCCCAAAAAGTAGTGCGGAAGTCCAGAGAAGAGCATCACTCGGGTACCCGAATCACCCCCATGTATTTTCCGAATCAACTCCATGTATGTTCGCGATTTTTCATAGTTTTCGAGTATTTTTTTTTAATTATTGAGAACTTTTGACCTGTACAACTTTAAAAAATTCTAAAAAGAAAAGTGGAAGACTTTTTTGAGATTTGTTTTTTGCAACTGTATCTTCATGAGTTGTACTTTTATGCATAAAACAATCAACTTCGTAACTTTGATAAAATTTATGCAAATATTGGTGTAAAGTTACAAATTTACGTTAAATGAATGATGACATACATTTTCAACTTTTTATTAAAAATCTTAACAAGTGAAGTATTGTACGTAGCGTAGTTATGGGTGTATAGCCTGATGTGTAGCCGACTGCAGTACTATCCTTAGGTTATTATGACTTATGAAGTTCATTTCAGTATACGTTTTAAGAGCGACTTATTCAAGTGGTCTATACATTTTTGTTATTCCAACACGCCCTACTTACTCTCAGTAAATCGCCAACGCGCTCCAACGCCCAATAGACGCAGTACAAGTCCACTAGTTGGTGAAGAATCTCCTTCAATTCCGGCGACGAGCTCTTGATCAGTTCCTCCGTTTCAGTGTAGTATGTTGATAGAAGGATTGCACGGCAGTGGGACTGGAATAAAGTAGAGTATAATAATACTTATTTTACGACACAAAACAGATTTAAACATATTTAAATAAAAAATTAAAGAGAGTCGAAATAAAAGTAATTTGCTTGTATGCTGGTTTTCAGTGGCGCTTAAATAGTTGTTAAGACGCAGACAACCGTAAATAATATCTCGCATGCACATAAAATTTTTTTTTATTAAATTTCTAAAAATAGCAAAAAGCAGATAAAAATATCTTTTTGATTCAAACAATTATTACCTACTATAAAAAATAGTTTTCATACATACTTAATCACATTAATTCAAACATATCAAATGTTAAAATGTGAATTCGAGAAGTTTTTGACGAGATATAACAAAAAAGAAAGAAAGTAGGATTACCTCAGAAGCGGATGTGAGCTGCGTCGATGTCATGTTCCACGCATCTTCATACGACATGCCGCCCTTCTGTCTTTTCTCGATGTTGGCGACGCATAGACCGATTTTACTGTGAACAATAATACTGTTATTTAGAACATTGGACTTACTATCATTTGTTCGGTGGTTTGGTAAACATTAATTTAGACTAATAGGGAGATTATTGTATAAACACAGTGAGATTACACACATCACTATCTAGCTCCAAACTAAGGAATAATTATTTGGGGCAACAGTGTCGACGTGACGTAACCCTAATTTCAATATAAAAACATTTTAGAAATCTGTTAGTTTGTAAGAATCCCCAATACTCTGGTGTTGCAAGCGTCCATACGCAACAGTTACCGCTTTCGATCAAGTGGGCCGTACTCTTGTTTGCTTAAGACGCAGACTACCGTCAAACAACGCACATTTCAACTATACTGTATCTTCAAAACATTTAAAATGTGCGATTGAAAAATTGTTGACGGGTGCCAGCCCCTTAATCACTACATAGTGTTAAACAAAGTCGCTTCCCGCTATAGTAGTTTTTAAACTCTCGCGATCATAACACATATTTTAAAGTATTACACGGGTATTTATCGCGTTTACCTTTATATTTATTTCGCTTCCCGCTGTCTGTCTGTCCCTATGTATGCTTAGATCTTTAAAACTATATACGCAACGGATTTTGATGCGGTTTTTTTTAAGTTTTATATGCATAATATAGTAGAGAAACACTGATAATTTTAGAGGTTTCTAATGTGATGTCGTAAACAAACACATTTGTTTGCGCTTACATTGCAAACGCTGGCTGAACCCTACGAGATAGATCAAAATAATGTATATGTCTATCTCTTAGGGATAAACCACAATAACCATTTTTTATCCTTTATTCTGTAGTATATTTAGTATCACCATTGCACCCGTGCGAAGCCGGGGCGGGTCTCTAGTTAGTAATATACAAAAAGATACATAGAAAAGATGGATGGATTGTGTGAAAGATGACATGAGTAAGAAAGGAGTGAGCACTGAGATGACGAATGATAGAGGAGAGTGGAAGAAGAAAACCTGTTGTGCCGACCCCATGCAGCGTGGGATAAGGGCAGGTAGATGATGATGATACATACTTGGCAGCGACGCGCTGGAAGCCGTAGATGATGCCTTCGATAGTGTTGTCCCACGGCGGCGAGCGGCGGCCGGCGCCCACAGAGTTCAAGTACGCCACCGTCGGCGTCAGGCTGTTCCCGCCGATGGACTGCTGCCACGCCTTCACCAGGTATCTGGGGAGTACAATCTCTTATAAATAACGGTAACTGCTTTGAAAAAGTATACTATAATCTAAAATATAAAAGAAAGTCGTTACACTATTATAACTCAAGAACGGCTGAACCGATTTGGCTAAAAATTTGTGGGGAGGTAGCTTAGAACCAGGAGACGGACATAGGATAGTTTTTATGCCGACTTTTTTTTTTTAACTTTTTATATTTTAAGTGACTACACCGCCGTCAATTCCGATTAGTTTTTATCCTTCCAAGGTTGCCTGGAAGAGATCGCTCTCAGCGATAAGGTCGCCCATTGTTTTTACCTTAATGTATGCTTTAACCCTATACTATGTTTCTGTGTGGTGAACAATAAAGAGTTATCTATCTATCTATCTATATTTTATACTAACAATCCATTTTTTTATATTTTATACAAACAGTCGAAGAGGCAGGAACTTCAATTCGTAAGTTAGTACCTGTTTCTTGTGACAAAATTACGTGGAGCAAGATTGTTCCATGGGGAAGAAAATACAAAAAATATTAAAGATGTTACCAATCATATCAATAAACTATTATTTTATTTGTAAGTACCTATTCTAAAGTAAACGTGCGCGAGCGAAGCCGCGGGTAAGAGCTAGTCTGTTATAAATAACGGTTACCGTTATTTATAACAGACTAGCTCTTTGAAAAGTTATACTATAATTGATTATAGTGCCAATGAATATCTTAGTGACAATTTAGAATAATACATATTTTTTGTTAGCCAAGGTATCTTGGGAATGGGTATATTCCCAAGATACATTGGCTAACATAACGTTCTTATAGCAGTGTCAGTTATATTTGTAAATATAACGGAGGCATATCTTATTGACAATTTAGAATAATTCATATCTCTTATTTTTATTGAATTTTATGGCCCTCACAGTTGGTAGTAGGTAGCTCTGCCTTCTGCACTGTAGGCCGTGGGCTCGATCTCTAACGAGAACAAACATTTGTGTAATGAAAATAGATGCTTGTTCTCTGTCTGGCTGTTAAAATATCTATTAGTGGTTCGCCCGGTGATGTTCGCTCCGGTCTTACATTAATGGCAAACACAATGTTTGGACTGACCTCTGATAATTCCTGCTTATTTGGTATGTTAACCAAGTTTCAGCTCAATCGGCCTACTCGTATTTGTTAAAGAGCTCCTCCATTGAACAAATCTTGGCATCATCATCAGACAAGCCGGCTATCTCCAATTTATTAAGTACTATACACTATACTTACATAATAATATAGAACACACCCTTCGGAAGAATCTACTGCTTTCAGACAACTGTGGAGTACATACCTGGCAGTCTGCAGCAGTAGAACAGTGTACTCGCCCTCATAGGTAGAGGCTGCAGTGACGAGTCCGCACGTGAGGGGCAGGTTACTGGCCAGAATGTACCCGCGTCCGCTGTTACTGCCTTCAGACAACTGTGGAGTACATACCTGGCAGTCTGCAGCAGTAGAACAGTGTTCTCGCCCTCATAGGTAGAGGCTGCAGTGACGAGTCCGTATGTGAGGGGCAGGTTACTGGCCAGCATATAGCCGCGTCCGCTGTTACTGCCTTCAGACAACTGTGGAGTACATACCTGGCAGTCTGCAGCAGTAGAACAGTGTTCTCGCCCTCATAGGTAGAGGCTGCGGTGACGAGTCCATACGTGAGGGGCAGATTTTGGCCAGCATGTACCCCCGCGCAGTCGTCATTACCTTTAGATATCTGTGGAGTACATACCTGGCAGTCTGCAGCAGTAGAACAGTGTTCTCGCCCTCATAGGTAGAGGCTGCGGTGACGAGTCCGTACGTGAGGGGCAGATTACTGGCCAGCATGTACCCGCGTCCGCTGTTACTGCCTTCAGATAACTGTGGAGTATATACCTGGCAGTCTGCAGCAGTAGAACAGTGTTCTCGCCCTCATAGGTAGAGGCTGCAGTGACGAGTCCGTACGTGAGGGGCAGGTTACTGGCCAGCATATAGCCATGTCCGCCGCACGCCAGCCTACAACGCTCTACGCATGTGGCCGCGTCCGCTGTCGTTACTGCCTTCAGGCAACATGATAGCGCGTGTAACTGAGGAAACAGAAGCCATGGGTATAGTTTAGCTTTAAGCTGTTTTTTTTTATATTAAATAGACCGTCCTTTGACTACAATCTCACCTGATGGTAAGTGACGATGTAGCCGACGTTGGATCAGAACGGTCTAGAAGACACCTATTCACTCTTGCCTTGAAGAGACTGATATTGTAGTGGTCAGGAAAAACAGACGACGTTAATGAGTTCCACTCCTTAGCGGTTTGCATAATGAAGGTAGAAGCGTAGCGCTTCGTGAGAATTGGTGGTATGCTAACCAGGTATGGATGGTACTGGGCCGTGCGTCTACTTGTTGAATTACTTACTAGTTACTTGTTTAATTGGTAGCTCACGTATAGCTTTTGGGACCTTATTTAAGAATGGGATGTTCGGAATATTTGGAGCTTATTAATGGTATAGACGAATCGGTTAACTTTATTGCATGTGATTTTGTTACAGTTGTAAAAATGAATTTAAAAAAAATCCTAAGATTGTTGCCTTTAAATCGTTAATTAAATTCCGATTTTTATTATTATTATCAGGCACATAGAGAGTCAGAGATCTAGAAATTTGAAGATAATTTTTTAAATAGGGTTTGTATAACTTTACTTTACACGTTTATGAGCAGCCGGAAACTGTCTAAAAAGGCACGACTGGCTGTACATAGGGGGTGTTAGTGCCGTCATTAATGTATGGTAGTGAAAGTTGGGTATGGCAGAATAAACATCAGAGTAGAGTGAATGCAGTAGAAATGAGAGCGTTACGTAGTATGTGTCGTGTGAATTAGAGAAATGTGGACTGAAAGAAGTCGTAGTGATGAGGGTAGAGAAAGGTATGTTAAGATGGTTTGGGCATGTGGAGAGGATGGATGAAAGGAGATTAACGAAACAGGTGCATCAGGCGACCGTAAATGGGACTGTTGGAAGGGGAAGACCTAGGCGAACGTATCTCGATCAGATAGCAGACGTTCTAGAGAAGGGCCAGGTCAAGAGTACCCTAAACCGACGAGAATGTATGAAGAATGTTATGAGAGTGAATGAGGCAAAAGCGAAAGAGGTATTTAAGGACCGTAGCAAGTGGAAATCCGTGGTCTCTGCCTACCCCTATGGGAAACAGGCGTGATTTTATGTATGTATGTATGTATAACTTTACTTTTATTTTATAAAAAGTCACATACAATCTTAAGCCTAAGTCAAAAAGCATTTATTCTGTTAAATCACAAGGATTTGAAAAGTCTTCTATGAAATTCTATGGGAATCTTGGTGCCAGTTCCACGCGCCCAAGCCTAGAACAGGCAAAAATCTTGATTCCTACCTTTCTTTTGTATTATGATTATTATTTATTTACCTCAGGAAGTCTGTCCAGGTCACCGGCTTCTAACTCGGCGGTGACATTATTGTACATGTTCCACAGCCAATCAGCGCTCAGCTTGAACGCGTGTACGGTGGCTATGCCAATGAAAAGCTTGTGTTGCTGTGTCACGTAGTCTAGAATCTGCGGCTCTGGCTCACTGGGAAAAGAAAACAAACATGAAATAAATTTACGACTGTAATCTTCATGTGATGTTTGGACGTGTATCTGACTACCGTCGATGGAATCCTAATCGTCCTATTCTTTTCTAGTTGATTTTACATGTTTTTTTTATTATCATAAAATTTACTCATTTATGGTTCAAAATGGGTATATATACTACTAGCGGCCTGTCCCAGCTTCGCATGGGTGGTCATAAATTTTTTGACATTTAAGGATAAACTTAGATCGTGGGTTTGAGCCTCGCGTACTTATTTCATACATTTGCACGTATTCTACTTGAGTGAGTGAAATCGCACCGACCCGTGGACCCGTTAACATTTTTAATTTCGCCATATCTTTTGAATGGAATGTCCGATTTGAAAAATTTAAGAAGTAATCTATAGGTATTGAAACCGTTTTAATTATGAAATGATTTATTTGGATAAGGATTAATACTAAAGTACAAATAAAGACCCTTTTCTAGCGGCGGCATTTCAATTATTTTTTTATAATAAAAGAACACTTATTGTGACATAACTATAATAGTTAGACATATGCTGTCGCGACATTTTTTGTAGATGATGACGTGTTCTACAAAATCGTAGTACATTATTTTGTTCTATCATCAATAGTTTTCGCAGCGCACGCGATGTAAGGATTATTTTTTCCACCTTGGGTTACATTATTGAAGTTTTAGAAGGGATCTCTAATTTTTTACAATAATAAATATAGCCTATGTTACTCAGGGATAATGTAGCATTCTAAAGGTGAAAGAATTTTTGAAATCGGATCAGTAGTTTTTGAGCCTATTCGTTACATACAAAAATACAAACATACAAAAATACAAATCTTACCTCTTTAAATAATATTAGTGTAGATAGTGTAGATACAGGTATACTAGCGACTCGCCCCGGCTTCGCACGGTTGTTGTAGGTTATCCCTAAGAGATAGGCATATACCATCGCGGACTTTTTTGTAGACCTTTTTAAGGTGTACAATACTGTAGTACATTATTTTGATCTATATCTATTCAGCCAGCGTTTGCAATGTAAGCGCGTTTGTTTACGACATCACATTAGAAACTTCTAAAATTATCAGTGTTTCCCTACTATATTATGCATGTATTATACATATAAAATTTTCTCTTAAACCATTTTATCTATTAAAAAAAACCGCATCAAAACCCGTTGCGTAGTTTTAAATATTTAAGCATACATAGGGATATAGGGACAGAGAAAGCGACTTTGTTTTATACTATGTAGTGATAGTGATGCCAAAATGTGATATTTGGACCTTTTAAAAATCCTTTCAAAAGAACTCTTTCGAAAGAACAAGTGACACAAGAAGTGTTTTATTGAATAACTTACTCAGGTTTCGGTTGCGACTGATGCCTGACGGCGGAGTAGCGCGTCGCTATAGTGACCGCCTTCGCCATATAGTTGCACATATCGTTGACCAGTACCACTCGCACGAACATCATGGTGCCGTACGTGAGTTTGGAGCTGGGAGAGTTCACGTATGTTCCATCCTGAGAAGTAACAGACATTTTAAACTATAGTTACACAAGCTGGTGCCCGCGTCTTCGTCTGCACAGGATTAGTCACACATTATCTTTATAAATTGTAGCCTATGTTTTATTCTGATATTTAAGCTATATTATTGTAAAGTTTCATTAAAATCCATACTTACAAACTTTCAGTTAGTAACAAAAATCCATACTTACAAATTTTTGCGTTTATAATATTAGTAGGATTATGACTACAATTGTGGTCATAATCCTATCGAAATCTGTATCCAAAATCGGAGTTTTATTTTTCTTCGCAAGTTACGCACAAAAGGAACGTGCCCTGCGTCCATCAACCTGAGGCATGCATATGTTAAGCCTAATGTGCTTCGATCAACAATCAACCTAGATTACGTGTGACGGGCTCAAAAACGGCCCGAGAAATAAGAACACAAATAAATTTGTGTTCTTATTTGAGTTTAGTATGCTGCAACCACAGCCAACGTGCGGACGTGCTAAAATGCCTCAGTGTGCTTTAAAACTGCGAAAATAACCCCTAAAACAGTAAGGTTTCAGAAGGAATGTCTTTTTTTCGGTAATTACATGTCAGTTTCCGTTTTGCGATACTTAAATCATTGTTAACAATTAAAAACAAATATTTTGTCGTTCGCCATCGAGGAACCTGTAGTGTGTGTGAGGAGTAGTAAAATACAAAGAAGCAAACAGAAACGATATAGCTCACAAAGTAATAATGGAGAAAAGTACTTTATTTGTTGCAGTATAAGGTTGATTACACAATAATAGTAGATTGTTTACCAAGGGAGCAAACAACTATTTTTATGGCGAGAGTGTTTTTTGAATCCAGAGCGGAGCGAAGGATTCTAGAGTAGAATCCCGAGCGTAGCGAGGGATTCTAAAGTAGAATCCTAAGCGTAGCGAGGGATTCAAAGTACTTCACACGTGCTTAAAATAGTGTTGCTCCCGAGGTGGACACTCTACTTTTTATCACCCTCTATGAGAAAATAACTTAGTGCAACTTATGAATAATATTAATCATAGTCACAAATTCACGAAGTCACAAAGTCACAAAGTCACAAAGTCACAAAGTCACAAAGTCACAAAGTCACAAAGTCACAAAGTCACAAAGTCACAAAGTCACAAAGTCACAAAGTCACAAAGTCACAAAGTCACAAAGTCACAAAGTCACAAAGTCACAAAGTCACAGAGTCACGGAGTCACGGAGTCACGGAGTCACGGAGTCACGGAGTCACGGAGTCACGGAGTCACGGAGTCACGGAGTCACGGAGTCACGGAGTCACGGAGTCACGGAGTCACGGAGTCACGGAGTCACGGAGTCACGGAGTCACGGAGTCACATAGTCACATAGTCACATAGTCACATAGTCACATAGTCACATAGTCACATAGTCACATAGTCACATAGTCACATAGTCACATAGTCACATTGTCACAATGTCACATAATCTCATAGTCATAATCATGTATTTATTGTAATTTTATTTATTTTCATAAAACTAAGTAAAATCTGAATTTGAGTAAACAATTATGAACAAAGGTGGAATGCGCGTTTCACGTGTTTTTGTTTATTTTTATTTAGTTCAGGCGCTTTTTTTTTAATCATAAAGCCTGCTTGTTCATACAGTGTTCGTGATCTCTTTGGTGATTAGAACTTTTACTCAATAAGCACATTCCAAATTCAAATCACATTACCGCCCTTGGGCGGTAAAGTACTTTACCGCCCTTGGGATCAAAGTGCTATTTTGCTACCTGTTTTCGAAGAGCAAACTATCTATTTTCGAATTGATGTGATAAAAATGTTATTTAACCTGTCTTTTAATTTCTAAGTGACGGCTGTAATTGACGAATGATCATACGTGTAAGATAGTATTTTGAAGATTTGTGACTTTATTACAAGGGTTTATGGTTGTAATTAGGTTGAACTTGAAACTGTTTAAAAACCTTTGAATCAGTTCGATGTAGCTGTTTATGTGTGTGTAAGTTGATGTTCAAGCGGACAGTTTTTAGCTTTGATTTTGTATGTGACACGGAATCTAGTGATTGTTGATCGAAGCTAATGTGTCTTTATATTTGGTATAATAATATGACTTATAAAGTATGACTATATTCTCTATGTGTGTACCTACTTAAAGCCATTCTACAAATCTGTTCAACTTGAAGTCTTCATCACCGACCCCTCGGATGATGAAAAACTACAAGCAAATCTAAATCTTACCTCTAACACTTTAGAGTTCTTCATAAGCATGTGCTCCCTAGGTATCCTGACTTGGTCGAAGCCTAGGAATCCGTTGTTCGTGCCGTTCATTCCGAGCTTAGCGCCGATTTCGCCGACTTTGATGCCTTTGAGTGGCATGTGAGTGTCTTCGTCCCTCAGCTGGACGATGAAGGAGTGGATGCCGTGGCATTTCCCGTTGGTGAACAGTTGGGCCATCACTATGCAGTAGTTGGCTGTGTGTGCCACTAAAGAAAATATAAATCTTGTGTTTATAAGGTTAAATTTAATATTTTAGCATTATTAGCTCTTAAATAATTTTCGAGGCTCATGTCATGTAGTCAGTAGCGTAGCTATCGTAGGGCCAGGTGGTGCAGTGCACCAGAACCCCGGAGCTCAGGGAGCGTTCTAACCTAAGCTTTGAAAAGAGAGGGTCAGCCAGCTACCGAAGCTAGAAAGCCTTGACATGAGCAGGCTATGTTTTATTTATAATGATTTATTTTAAAGGCCTTTATAAGTTTAAGCTATGTGGAAAGAGGGGGTGAGGGCCCGATTCTTTGTCTATGCACCGGGGCCCTTGTCCACCTAGCTACGCCACTGCCCGAAGTCTGAGTTTTGTTTACCATTTTCCGTATTACGTTTTTCGTAACGCCAGGATATTTGTGTATGGTGATAAGCGCGTCTATCGGGCGTTCTGAGAACTTACGAGTCTCCATACATAAAAGGCCTAACGTTACGAATGTTAAATGTAGCCATACAAATACGTAAAGTTGCTAGCATTTTAAGAGCTGATTTTACCATGCTCTGTTAGTTACTAATCAAGGATTAACGGGCCGTTAAATCTAACCTTAGATGTCAAACGCGTACATTTTGACATGATCCTTTGTTAATCTAACAGAGCATGGTGAAATCAGCTCTAAGTATACCGCGATCGGTGATCTGAAGAGTTATTTAAAAACATTCAAAAACGTTTCCGATCGGAAAATTCAGAATTTGTCTCCCTTGCTTTTGTTTTGTTTGCTTATGAACAAAAAAGAGAGCACATCAAACTGTGGGTTATAAACGAAAACCGCCCATAAAAACATAGTTATATGTTTATGGGTGTCATTTGATTTTGTTATCCTAAGGATAAATTAGCTGCGTAAAAATAATTAAGGAGATAATAGGTTTATGATAAAAATACTACTACTGTGTGGTCAGATAGGTACGTGCTTAGCCAATTTAGTGATTTCTATGATATTTGATCGAGTGAGCGAAGCGAACGAAGATCTTAGTTTCAACTTGGGCGATTTGGCATTTTATGTATGTATGTATGTATGTATGTATGTATGTATGTATGTATGTTTGTCTGGCGATAACTTTAGAACCGTTGATCCGATCTCCATGAAATTTGATAAGACGACAGCTTGTACTTGAGAAATTTACTGGTAAGTATATGAGTAAAATCGGATGAAGGGTTTTTGAGATATGGGGTTTTTTAAGAGGGCAAAAATAAAAAAAGTTACATAAAAAAATCAAGTTACATGTCATATGAAAGGGCTTTGTTTGGACATTCCAAAACAATTTTTACTTTTTTTTTGGGACGCACGGTTTTCGAGATAAAATTTAAAAAGTTAAATTAAGATAACCAGCGATCCAAGAGCTCCCATCTCTAAGAGTTTCGTTGAAATCAAGGTTTTTCTACTGGTCGGCCAGTTCCTTTGATATTTCTTAATTTTTTTTCTTGAAATAATTTAAGGAGGTACTCAGTTCTCATAAAATGGTGACGACGACCAGGTCTGATGATGGAGCCAAGGTCTGTTCAACGGAACTCTTCAATAAATAGGCCAATAGATTTGAAACTTGGTAACCATACCAAGTTAGTAGGCGGTAGTCAGAAAAAAGTCCAAAGATAATGTTTGGACTTGCCTCTGACTACTACGTACTCAAAGTTTTGATGCGTTCGTCGGGTCGCATCACGAGATCTCAGTTCGGGGCGAACTACTAGTTATCAGGTACTAAGGGCAAAAAGATAATAAGTACGACGTATTTTTATGTGGTATTAGCTGCCGCCCGCAGCTTCCCTCACGTATCAGAAGTAGGGATTAAACATATATAAGGCGTTTTTCCTTTATTGGGATCATTCATGTTTTCTACTCCGTTCTCGGTATTTTTAAGGGATAAAAAGATGCCGCAGGGCAGTGCATCGTAGGGCACGTTTCTATCGTGCGAGACTTACGAGGCAATGCTTTGTTATAGGTGATGGTTACCACTTAACATCAGGTGGGCCATCTGCTTGTTCCATCAGCTAGTTGTATAAAAAAAGGATTGAAATAATTAGGCGAGGCCTATGCCAAAGGGCACACAGAGAATCCCAACTAAGATACTTAGGGCCGGTTTCACCATGCTCTGTTAGATTAACAAATACGCGTTTGACATCTAAGGTTAAATTTAACGGCCTGTTAATCCTTGATTAGTAACTAACAGAGCATGGTGAAACCGGCCCTTAACTAGTGAGGTTTCTGATTAAACGGCCTAATTATTATTATTATGAAGTAGGATACGATTTTGTTGTTGTATTTGTAAGGAGTTTTGTTCTGCTGTTTTGAGAGCAATGAGCATGTCAGTGACCTCAAGAGAAGATAAGAGTGAACTGAACATTAACCTATTTATGTATTAACTAGTAACTCATTTATATATTTTCCAGTAGGAACCCGCGCAACTTTGCTCGTGACGCTTATTAAATACTTACAACCCCTTGCAACATTTGGGTTGCGAATCAAAAAATGAGGCTTTACATCTATATGCCTCAAGTTGATGGACGCATGGCAGTGCATCGTAGGGCACTTTCCTATAGTGCGTGACTTGCGAGGCAATGCTTTGTTATAGGTGATGGAACATTTGGGGCATCTGCTTGTTCCATTAGCAAGTCGTATTAAAAAAAATGAGCCCCATAAAGAATAATTAAGAACTCCCGGTCTAGTAGTTTCGGAGATTTATACATCACGAAATGTGAAGGGAATTACTCGTTAAGAGATAAAAATAAATGACTTACTTAGCTTCTGTCCGCGGTTTTGACCACATAGGGTCCGTACAAAAAACAAGTTTAATCGTTACTTTATCAACTTTCTTATATAATACTTGGACGAAGAGGTTGTGGCGAAGATTTCTTGGTTATTTGTAACCGATCGACAAAGTTGCTTACGATTTGCACAAGCTCTATTTGGATGGCTAGTGGCATATAATCTTCTGTGGGCTGAGAGCGGAATCTTCAGAGGGACGTTAAGCTGACGGAAGTCTAAAAATTCCTTCGGCAGAGTTGAATGGGCCAGTGCATCGTAGGGCACCCCTCGCATCCCTATCAAGCGTGACTTGTGAGGCAATGCTTGGTAATAGGTAGTGGTTACTATTTAATATACTTGACTTGTTCCATAAAAAGTATTTTTAAAAAAGGAGGCTCATACGAACATACTTAGTTAACTTTTTTAGGATGTGTTACGAAAGATTCCGTTTGTAAGTTCAGAGGGCTAATTGCGCTTGACACATTTCGTACGACAAATTACTATGTGTACCTATTAGCAAGTTAGCAATCAAAAGTTAAGTTCAAATGTCAAAACCATATCATAATAGCGTAATGGAGCCCATGTGATGATAAAGCAGGTAGTACAACAGTGACAGTGGCCTTGATAATAAGTGTAGGAATAGTCGTGTGTTGCAAACTTTGGTCAACTGGATGATGTAACATCTCGCTGTACTGGACTTTGCACTGACAACTCAGGTAGAATTTGCTTTTATACGTGGTTATTTTATTTACTATACACGGTAGGTTATTATGGTAGTTTTTGTTCGTTTGGATGTACCTGCTCGAATGTCTATTTATCAAGTATTTACCATCTTAAAAATTCAAATTCGACATTGCAAACTTCTTGTACCTACCCAAGGTCTTAGATTTTACTTTGTTTTGGCTATCCATGCTAATTTCAAGTAATGTTTATGTATGATTTTTCATAACTATTTCACATGGAGGTTTGTTTAAAATCGTGTTTTCACACAACAAGGAATTCATGCATGAAAAGGTCAAAAATATAATTTGTTTCAAATATTTTAATCATGGCTTCCAGAGTTCTAGGCATCCTAACTAGTAGTATGAAGGAAGACTGTGGTGCGTCTTAAATAAAATCTAGTCATCAAGATTGGTCGAGAATAGTCGTAGTCAGTCGTAGTAAAGAGATCATGAATAAAAAAATAATTAAAAGAAATATAAAAAAAAAAGGCTAAGTTAGGATTTATAAAGTGTCGTAGTTTTAGAGGCGCCTTAGCCTGTTATGTTGTAGTTGAAGAGTATTAAACTTAACTAAACAGTGTTTAGTTTTAAGTGTTTTTGAATTATTATAGTTAATAAAAAAACTTTTAAAAACAAAAAAAATAAACTGTCGTAGTCAAGGGATTATGTTCCTAATCGTTATTTATTTACTAATTATAGGTAGATATCACTGAATTCTTAGCAGATATAGTGATTTGACTTGATTATTTTATGTTTATCAGTTAAAGATAAATGGATTAACTTTATTCAATGCAAATTAGTTTTATTCCAATATTATAGTTTTTAATAAAATTACAGAAACAAGACGGCTGAACTCCTAGCAAAGTTAATAGTAACTATGCCTCTAGTACTGGCGTTACGTAGGCTAACGGCCGGTTTCTGAAAGCCCGATCAAAACTAATCGCATGTCAAGCCACTTGCTATCTCTATCTAATTCGATGTAATAGCTGAAATGGCGAGTGACTTAACTTCCGATTAGTTTTGATCGAGCTTTAAAAAAACCGGCCGTAAGAGTTTGCTTTACTAGTTTTAGTAGGGAACGGAGTGGTCACCGTTCCCTACTATCATCATCAACATCATCTACCATCAGGTGGACTGTAAGCCCGTTTGTCTGTCTATTACTCAAAAAAATACTTACATCCTCCAGGCCACCACTTGTAAGCGGTGAGTGTCGGACTGTGTAGAACAAACTCCTTGGTCTTAGGATCGTAAGTAGCCGTGGTCTCCAGCCCTCGTACGAAAGTACCGTGTCCCAGTTCCGTCTATAATAAACAAATATAATTACAGTTGAGCCATCTGCCTACACTGGGTCTGTACCCTGTACCACATCACTTTGTAAAGGAATTTACCACACGCAGGGAGCTAAAAGCGCTTTGCCTCATTTTATATGTTGCAGACAACTAAAGAGTGGAATTCTTTAACGGCGACTGTTTTTCCGAACACCTATATAAAAAACATCCAAGTGAATGTTTGTCGTGTTACTAGTTTCTTTCGAAACACTGGTGAAAGGATTTTAAGTGCGCCTCGAGGCTCCTTTCGAGCACTTGACAGATATTTTCACATTTTTAGGTCCTACGACATGCCGGTTTCCTAACGATGTTCCTAACTTCCTTCACCGCATTGCGCACATATTTTTTTGAACAGAAGAAGTCATTGGTTCACGACCGGTTTTGAAACTACGACCTTGGGATCGGAAGGCCGGGCCGCTACCACTAGACCACCGCACCAGTGCTCTCGCGAAGAGAGGAGTGAATAGATATCTTCTAGGTAAGCGTGCTACACCGTCGAACACAGTCAAAGTCAATAAAATCACAAGGATCACTTTGAAACGTCTTAAAGCTAGGTGACTCTAGGTGCCAGTTCGACGCGACCAAAGTTTAGAAGAACAGGCAACAAACTTACGGCTTGGTTCCTACCGTTCATTAGCGCATGATTGTTTTTTATTTATTTACCTGAGCATAAGTTCCAATGATGTCAAGGTTGAAAGCCCTGCCGATCCAGTAGGCCTGCTGTTCCACTGAGGCCTGGCCCATCAGCGTGGGGATGAACATGACGTAATGAAGTGTCAGGGGTGAGCCATCTTGCAAAATGGCTGAACCGAGGGAGCCACCTAACACTGCCCTATGAGAATACAATAAATGCACTTATTGACTTGTCATAATGTTATGTTACATATTCTATTTTATTTAAATAGCTATCAATAAAATTATGAAGTTTGCATGAGCCTCAGACAATCCCATATGAAGTTACTTCTAGTGAGTAATAAATTAAATATTCTGGGCTTCTACTTATTCTCTTCTCTATACATCTCTAATACTATAAGAATCAAAGTCCTGACTGACTGACTGACTGACTGACTGACTGACTGACATATAGACAACGCACAGCCTAAACCGCTGGTCCTAGAGACTTGAAATTTGAGGAGTACATAGGTCTTATGGCGTAGAGGTGTACTAAGAAGGGATTTTTGGAAATTCAACCCCTAAGGGTGTAAAAAGGGATGAAAACGTTTGTATGAAAATTTTTATTCCTTGAACCTACAAACTTGAAACTTGGAGTACTTATACTTCAAGACAAAAAAATAGGAAATACATTTTTAGTTTTTTAAAACTACCCTTAATAAGTGTGCTAAGGGATGTAAAAGTATGTATGGGAGTTTTTTGACCGCTGATCCTAGAGACTTGAAATTTGAAGAGTACATAGGTCTTATGGCGTAGAGGTGTACTAAGAAGGGATTTTTGGAAATTCAACCCCTAAGGGTGTAAAAAGGGTTGAAAACGTTTGCATGAAAAATAGTATTCCTTGAACCTACAAACTTGAAACTTGGAGTACATGTACTCCAAGGCAAAAAATAGGAAAGGCATTTTTAGTTTTTTAGAACTACCCTTAATAAGCGTGCAAAGGGGTGTAAAAGTCTGTATGGGAGTTTTTTGACCGCTGATCCTAGAGACTTGAAATTTGAAGAGTTCATAGGTCTTATGGCGTAGAGGTGTACTAAGAAGAGGTTTTTGGAAATTCAACCCCTAAGGGTGTAAAAGGGTTGAAAACGTTTGCATGAAAAATTGTATTCCTTGAACCTACAAACTTGATACTCCAAGGCAAAAACTAGGAAAGGCATTTTTAGTTTTTTAGAACTACCCTTAATAAGTGTGCAAAGGGATGTAAAAGTTTGTATGGGAGGTTATTGACCGCTGGTCCTATAGAGACTTGAAATTTGAAGAGTATACATATAGGTCTTATGGCGTAGAGGTGTATTAAGAAGGGATTTTTGGAAATTCAACCCATAGATGTATAAAGGGTTGAAAACGTTGGTATGAAAAATTGTATTCCTTGAACCTACAAACTTGAAACTTGAAGTAGATGTACTTCAAGACTAAAAAACAGGAAAGGAATTTTTAGTTTTTTAAAACTACCCTTAATAAGTGTGCAAAGGGATGTCAAAGTTTGTATGGGAGTTTTTTAACGCGTGGTGCGATTGATTTAAAACTTGAGGTAAATATACTAAGAAATAAATAATTAAGAATGACGCTTTTAACTTTTGATAATTACCCCTGCAAAGGGTGCAAATGGCTGGTAAAAGTTAGTATGGGAGATTTTAAACGCATAGTGCTATTGATTTCAAACTTGAAGTTAATATACTCCACAATAAATAATTTAAAATCACGTTTTCAATATTTTAAAACCACCCCTGCAAAGGGTGCAAAAGACTGACAAAGTTTCAAGGTATGTATGGGAGATTTTTAAAGCGTAGTGTAATTAACTTCAAACTAAAAGAAAATGTGTTCTGTGGATAAATAACAAAAAGACAGTTTGATTTTCGAAAACAATCCCTAAAACGTTACTTTCCTTCGTTGCGCTCAAGTAAAAAGGATACAACAAGGCGTCAATGTTTGTAAGGGACATTCTAAAACGGGAATCTTGAGTTGGTATGAAGAGATCTTAGGGTATCTACCTTAGGAAGCTGTTTCGTTTCGTTTTTTTTTGGGGTAGAAACTAGGAACCAGTACATATTTTCCGTGTAAGGTTGTCTTTGTTGTATTTGTCATGTTTGTGCTAAACTCAGTACCTATACCTATCTACCTACCTAATATAGGTAATGTACGCCTATAGGCATCTCTTATACCTATGTAGGTATCCTACCCTAATAATATACAAATCAATGCGAAAGTTACGATGTTTGGATGTTTGTGGCTCAATTACGGCTCACCACTTCAACGCGTGCGAAGCCGCGGGAAGCCACTAGTTATATATAAAAATCGATTGCTGTTCGTTTGTCTCGCTAAAACTCGAGAACGGCTTAACGGCTTAGCCGATTTTGGTTTTGAAATGTTTGTCGTAGTCCAGGGAAGGTTTAAATGGTGAGAAAATATGGAAAAATGCGAGGAATATGGTACAAACAACAATTTCATTTTCCCATATAAACTGTTCTACCTAAAGCGAAGAGAGAGTTTTAATGTCTTTGAGATAGGTGATATGAAGTACAACGGGTCATCTAGTCTACACTAATATTATAAAGAGGAAAACTTTGTATTTTTGTATTTTTGTATGTAACGAATAGGCTCAAAAACTACTGGTCCGATTTCAAAAATTCTTTCACCATTAGAATGCTACATTATCCCTGAGTAACATAGGCTATATTATATTTTCAAAAAAATCAGGGATCCTTACTAAAACTTCAATAATGTAACCCAAGGTGGAAAACAAAAAACCTTACATCGCGTGCGCTGCGAAAACTATTGAAGATAGAACAAAATAATGTACTACGATTTTGTAGAACACGTTATCATCTACAAAAAATGTCGCGACAGCATATGTCTAACTATTATAGTTATGTCACAATAAGTGTTCTTTTATTATAAAAAATTAATTGAAATGCCTCCGCTAGAAAAGGGTCTTTATTTGTACCTTGGTATTAATCCTTATCCAAATAAATCATTTCATAATTAAGACGGTTTCAATACCTATAGATTACTTCTTAAATTTTTCAAATCGGACATTCCATTCAAAAGATATGACGAAATTAAAAATGTTAACGGGTCCACGGGTCATGCGCGGGGTGCGATTTCACTCACTCAAGGAGAAGCGCGTGCAAATGTATGAAATAAGTAGACGCGAGGCTCGAACCCACGGTCTAAGTTTATCCTAAAATGTTCAAAAAATTTATGACCACCCATGCGAAGCTGGGACAGGCCGCTAGTCATAAATAAATGTAATAAGTACAAACCTAAAGTTTTCCATCCCAGTGTTTTCTTCTTCTTGCCACCTTCTGATGAGTTTGAACAGTAAGCAAGCTTTTTTCACAGCCAATTCATACTTCTCTTTGTGGCTCAGGTACTCGGATGGGACATCCTCATGGTGGATGCCTTCCTTGAGGACCTTATCCTCTGAAAATGTTTTATAAGTGGAATGCAACGAAGAAGACTTTGAATGAGATAGGGAGACTCATATGTGCTTGTGCATGGCCTGTCATCATATGTAGTTAAGTCATGAAGATAAGAAAAGGGTTTTTTTTATACAACTAGCTGATGGAAAAGCAGATGGCCCACCTGATGTAAAGTGGTAACCATCACCTATAACAAAGCATTGCCTCGTAAGTCACACACTATAGGAACATGCCTTACGATGCACTGCCCTGCGACCATCTTACCAACCAACTTACAGATGCTAAGCCTCAGACAATGTTTGTATTATCCTTATAATACTTGAAGTATTATACTTAAGCTTTGTGTAGCTTGATCTGTAACTGTGTTTACTACTCAAACAGAAAATTGCTTTGTGTTCTGTAAACTTTGAGTGATAAGATAACTTGTCTTGAACTATGATCTTATACCTCATCATCACAAACATGTTGAACTCAACTTTAACTGATTGTTTTGTCAGTTGAACAATGAAAAATGTCTTTGTTTTCTTAGTGAAGTTTTTATGTAGGGTATTATAAGCTGGGTCAGTGTGTTCATAACCAGTGGCATAGATAGGTGGACAAGGGCCTTGGTGCATACAGAAAGAATTGGGCCATCAGCCCCTCTTTCCACATAGCGTAAACTTATATTGGCCCTTAAAATAAATCATGAAAAAAAAAATGTGAGCAGCCTCAAGGTAATCTAGCTTCAGGAGCTGGCTGAACCTCTCTTTTCAAAGCTTAGGTTATAGGGCCCCCTGAACACCATGGGTTCTGGTGCACTGCACCACCTGCATCTATGATAGCTGTGCCACTGTTAATAACATAAACTTATGTAGTTAATAGAAATATTATGATATAAATTTTATAAAAGTAAGTATGTATATTGACAACATTCTCATTTTTGACTTTCTAATCATGGTTAAGCATTAGAAAGTAGGTACCTACCAAACAATGTATAAATTGGTATAGGAATAAATGTAATGTAGGTATGTGAGATTTAAATTGCATGTAACAGGTCCCTTTTATTTACATGTCAATGTCTTACCTAGATAAGTAGGACCTTCAGTAATTAGTACCTACTGTACCTATCAATTTGGATTGTGAGAAAGACTAGATTTGTAGGGCCACTCACCTCTTTTTTTTCTCTCATCCGTCATAGCAGCACCTCCGTCGATTAAATTCGTTAATTCCGTGATGTTGAAAGAACATTTTGCCCTTTCATTTCGTAAATCGGCGTTAACTTTCGAGTCCTTCATTTTTGTGAAATGTTGAAAAAACCACACAGCGCGACCTCCTAGTTTAGAGGCGAAGGTGCCACTGACGTGACGACTGAGCAATCTGAAGACAGAAGAGCTGCGTAATAACTAGCTGTTCTATTTCTTTCTCACTATATTACGTAGGTAGTACCTACAAAACAAGTTTTTAGAGATTGAACACACGAATGATTGCACTGCACCAATTGACTCAGAGATAACTTTTCATGGCTATCCGCTTTGCTTTTGTGTATCTACTAAAGAGTTTATGGACTTACAGATGGTAAAATATTTTATTTACATAGTCAGGAAAACCCTCAGCTAATTGGATGTTTTAATTTTCCTGAAAATCTGAAGACAAAATTGTGTACAAAATAAATAGGTAGGCCTACGAAAAGTAAACAAAGAAAGCAACTTACTTCAACTTCTTTTTTTTCTTCTTCTCTCTGTTTATGGCTCCTGTCTGTCATTCGACAGACAATCTTGCCAGTGTCAAGTGATTTGTATTGAATAAATACTTTTTTGTCAAGTCAGTCTATAGTCAAGTCGGCCGTCATTTGTTTTGAAGAAAATGGTGGCGGTTTTCTTCAAAACATTGGAAACATTTTCGGTCGAATCAGGATATCACAATACACTTTCATTCCAAATGTTTACACTTTGTGCTAAAACCTCAAGTAATGTTGGTTAAAATACCACCGAAATTACACAACACAGCTCAAAATAACACTAGAAAAACAAATAAAATGAAAAAGCTATGTTGCTTCCCAAAATGTCAGAAAATGAATCTTCTTTTTATTCTTCAACCAACCTCCGATGACACTGACATTGATAATACTGACTAACAATAAATCCAAAACTTATCCAAAAGCATAAATTTTTGTTATGTAAATTGGCAGAAACGTTAAAAATAGCCTCAATAGGTGTAATGATGACAATTAGGACTATTTTCGTCCTCGTAAATATCGACTAAATTATCAGACAACTTCAATAACTTTAATAACTGCTATCATACTAATCTAAAACTATCTAAGTTTGGACACACGAACACTATTTAGTTTTTTACCTCTTTCTTTATTTCATCAATCGTCCACCTCGCACGTACAAAGGCAAGGACAGCTGTAAAACACTTGATTGAGTGTTTCTTCATCTCTTGTTTATAGATTAGGCTTTCAGATTTTTTGATAATTTTGCCCATGCAGTATGCACTATCTACGGTTTTCGGCAGACCTTGTTTTTTGGATCTTGTTTCTAGGACCTACCTTGGTTTTACTTTTTGCTAACAAAATTTTTTTTAAGGTGAAAAAAAGAGCTAATATACCTCTCGCTCGCACGTTTCGACTTAATGAAATAATATATAAAATATCTTATCTCATTTTCAAAAAATCGCAATCAACCATTTCTATGCACACAGTTTAGGGATACAAGTTTTCCTACTCAAAAGTTTGCTTTACTAGTTTTCGTACCTATGCTCTTACGAACGGTTTCTGAAAACTCGATAAAAATCAAAATCATAATCAATACGGTCTTTAGTCAGTACACATACAATCAAACTATAATCACTTGCTATGTCAGCTTTGATGTAATAGCTGAAAAAGCAAGTTATTTGAAATCTGATTACGTTTGATCGAGCTTTCAGAAACCGGCTTGCAAAATGCCATACATGTAAATATTTTTACATGCTTCGTACCATCTAGGTGGAAATTAAATGCCATTCATCGAACCGTTTGCTTTGTGTGGTAATTAATAAATTTTGTAGTTAAATTACATATTAATATAATGGGTATGAATAAAGATAAATTTTAGTAGTACCTATTAGATGTTTTTTTAATGTAATGCAAAGTTAAATAATGCGATTCCAGTTTTCTGTTTACGACAAAGAATCGATCGATTACTTTCAAGGATCATCCGAATTCTAAAATCGACTAAAACCAATACCATTTAGTTGGAACTCTATCAAGACGTCACTAAAAACGGCGGCCATATTTCTTTCTTGTATGCGTTGGAGCTCACCGATCCACGATGAGGTTAGTTTTTGTGAATAAATAAGTTTTCCGTGATGTTTCGTGTTATAAAAGTAATTATTTGGTGATCTTATTCTCAAACCGTGGTGTTCTAATGATATCGTCGCGATCCCAGCGTCTTTTTCAAATTTTCACGTTATCGGTGTTGGAAAGCCATGTGGTCAATGTGTTTTATCAGTTTATTATTTGCATTTCAGTTCCCTCAAGCTGCAGAAGAGGCTTGCCGCCTCGGTGATGAGATGTGGTAAAAAGAAAGTATGGCTTGATCCCAACGAGATCAATGAAATCGCCAACACAAACTCCCGTGAGTAACCTCTGGTATTTACATCCTAACTGGGCCGCCCGCGCCTTTTGTATCCGCATCTTGTACAATATTGATTGTACTTTACCCTTTAAACAATAGCTAGAAGCGAAGAACGTGAATCCGATGAAGTGCAGTTACTAATCAGGAATTTGACTGTCATATCAGGAATTTGAATGTCATATTGTCTCGAAGTCTTTGGCGTAGAAACAACTATTACTTTGCTTTGTTATGCTTCTCGACCTTTAACTCAAGATTCTTTGAGGATGTTTAATGGGGGTCACGAGGTACGTCCAAATATTACATTTGGTACATACCCACATTTGGCAGTAGTTTGTATTCCATACGTGACAGCTTGCAAGCCCATCGCCGCTATTAGAATAATAACTGGTTTCCTCACGACGTTTTCCTTCACCGTTTGATAGCACTTGCATTGAGCACATACAAGAGAAAATCCATTCTTGTATGACCGGATTCGCACCGACAACATGACATTATGATTACCAAAACGAGCCCATTCCCACTAGACCACCAGTGCTCTGGAATTAAACTAAATTCAAATTACATTTAAGGCCAGAACATCCGGAAGATGATCAAGGATGGTCTGGTGATCAAGAAGCCTGTAGCGGTGCACTCTCGTGCCCGCGTCCGTAAGAACACAGAGGCCCGCAGAAAGGGACGTCACTGTGGCTTTGGTAAAAGAAAAGGTACAGCAAATGCCAGAATGCCACAAAAGGTAAGAACAAAATAAGATACTGTTGTATTAGTATTTCATTTCAAACTGTTTTGTTTATCTTCCAAATCATATTTATCTTGTTGGTAAACCGAAAAAAAAACCATATTGGTCTTAAGTCAGGTACCTACATGGTTTCCTGGCTTGTTGTTAAAAGAATAAAACATTAAATATGGACAATGCATTTGTGGTATGCCAGAATCCATTTGTATTACCCAACCACACTTTTATTCAATTGACATGGTGAATCAATATATTAATTACTTGAATTCATTGCTGTTTTATGTATTAATTAGCATTTTCCCATTGCACTTTCACACTCTTTCAAAATTGTAGTTCCACATGCAATATAGTGAAAATGTATAAGGTACTATTGAATTATAAAATATTTTCCATAATAGTTGATAAAAAATTATAGCAAAAATCTGCACCTAAACTAAAACAGAAGACTTACCCTATCCCTTTTTTAGGAGCTCTGGGTACAAAGACAAAGGGTCCTGCGTAAACTGCTCCTCAAATACAGAACTGCCAAGAAGATCGACAGGCATCTATACCACGCCCTTTACATGAAGGCGAAGGGAAACGTGTTCAAGAACAAGCGTGTCCTCATGGAGTACATCCACAGGAAGAAGGCTGAGAAGGCTAGGACGAAGATGCTCAGGTAATTGTAGTTTGCGACACGGAGAAACAGCATTGGAAAGCATGTGAACACTATGGGAAGATTACTAGATCTAACATGGTCAAAATGGGCGCAAGCCAGCTGTGCATTATCCTGCTCACTACTTAGACCCATAATTTTTAAGCCAATTTTTGTAACTACAGGCAACTTTTTTAGACTACTGCCATTTATTTAGGCAGCTTATTTTGTAACTTTACGTAGAAATCATTAATTTAGTTAATTCTTGTGTATGTTGTGTTTCTTTGTGTACTAAAACTTCAAGAATTCAATCTCGCAAAACTTATGCCCTCATGAATCTACATGCAAGCAAAGCTCTTCAATACAAAAAAGAAAATAATTTAACAATTCTGTTTGGAGTACCTCATGTATCAAAGTCCATAGAACTACAAAATCAGGTGAATCAACACCTTTTCAATTTTCTTTTCTTTCTATTTCTCTGCCTTTTTTTGATTTGTGTTTTTGTGGCTAGCATAATCTGGCATTGGCTAATATCATCTTCTTTCCAGTGACCAAGCCGAGGCTCGTCGTAACAAGGTGAAGGAGGCACGTAAGCGCCGTGAAGAGCGCATCGCCGCCAAGAAAGAGGAGCTTCATCAGACCTTCGCGAGGGAAGACGAGGCCGCCGTTACTGCTAAGAAGTGATAGCTTTATCCTGTAATACAAAAATTGGTCCAATAAATGCTTTGGGTCGATTTGATCGTTTCTTTCTCGCCTTTCTAAGTCTAAATGACATTATTTTAATTGTTTTTAAACTATGCATGGTGTTCAGATTACATTTACTTAGATTCTCTAGTTCCTACCAGCTGGTGTACTAATATATTTTTTATATAGTTAAACAGTAAATTAAATACAAAAAAATATCGTAAATCATATGCACAAAAAATATTAATAAAGAAATCTCAACTCAAGAATTCGTCAGTACCTACCTACAATAGGTCATATTTTTTCTCATAAGAAACGTGTTGATGAAATACCTACAGATTAGGTTAAAGTTGTTGCTGTACAATTTTATTATATTTTCTTCAAACTTGTTCGTTTAGGTGGAATCCTTGCTGTATCAAGGACCCAAAGTACCTACAGCGATATAATTAGATAATCGGAAGTAAATACCTACAATTATTTTTTTAATCGTTTCAATATAACTTAAACAGAGAATATCACGGAAAAGTTACCTACATTTCTGTGGAGAATATAAGATGTAGGTATAGGGAAACTTATTTCTAGCCTTTCAACAAACGTTCGCCATGACATGAATTCCGGGTTTATAAGTATACTAGGTACCTCTACCTACCTACAGACTGGTATACCTACAATACACTAACACGGACACTATTGGACGATCACCAGGATATAATAAAGTCCATTTGAAACAAAACCCAGACAAATGGTTGATCACACAAATTATGTTTTATCCTGAGTGGGAATCAAACTAGCAACCTGCAACAACTTTGTATGGAGTCAGTAGAGTCGCCTACGGAGGCCACGCTCGATGGGTGCATGCGCGTCTAGCAAAAACTAAATACGAGGTACAGACGAAAGTAGGTAAGAGATACAGGTACATACGGATGATCAAGCTACACACACAACAAAGCCAAAGAAAATGAAGCTTACTACTAGGATATACAAGGTGTTCCAAAACTTGAACTTGTGCTTAAAACTTCAGCCGTCTTATTATAAAAATATGAGATAAACTGGGTTTAAACGTGGTAACAACTAGTCTTGGTTTAACCCGGTATCAAAGTTAGTTCCTAGTCTAAACTTGTTCGTATTGCAAAACAAAGTTTACTCAAGGATTACTTAGTACCATAATAACTTTTACTAACACTGTGAACGCGAAAAAAAAACAGCTGTTTCATACAAAAGTTCAATACCTACCTAGCTAAAATGTATTAGTCATATTGATGGGTACTTTAGCCCCCTGAAGTTTTAACTAAGTACAAGTATTGGATCACCTTGTATAAAGTCAATATCTATTCCTCTTAAGCTCGAGTCTTGAGTTTTGTTTTTCGTATTTCGTAACGTCAGGCCATTTTCAGTTCGTCAGGCGCTTATCGAATCTCCATACAAAAAGAGAGCTGTGAGGCTTAATAGTAGCCATAGGTGGGTCGCACGCAACTTCGCAAGGCCAAACAAAGTTCAGTACTTTGGTTCAGTCACTCGCCGTCACCCGTCCGTCCGATTGCCCAGTATAATTCCGAGGCTAGGACAGTCGTGTTGTGCTTACACATAAAGTTTCAAGGTTTCGGTAAAATACTTAATCAACCAACTCTACCATCTCATCAGGTGTAGAGTCCAAGAACCCCCGTTATCTTCACATCAGGTGCATTATTTTTTTGGCTCGAAATTAATCTAATTACTATTATTTTTATCCTCCTACAGTGGCTAGACTGGAATGTATACAGTTAGTTTATTTCTCAAGCAGTAACTTAACACTATTATCAACAGATTTCATGATCTTTTGAGTTTTTTCTGCGATTGTTACGAATTGTGGACGTACATTAAACTGTCAAGCCCCGCAGTTTATGTTTGTGGTCATGTGGTGGTCATTGACCAACCGGCCCAGATAAGTAAATATTTGTGAAAGTTATATTGCTAAAAGTTAAACGAACGTCTGCCTTTGGTCTTTATTTTAACACTGTTGGTAGGTTACTTCTTTGGATTAAAAAGTAGCATGTTATGCTATTCCTCGTTACGAACCATATTAATTCTAAGTTTTCATTATATTGGTCCAGTCGTTATCGAGTGATTGAGTTCCAAACAATTATTCTAAACCCGTTATACCTAATCATATTGGTATGATAATAAAATATCATAAACCATTACGACGAAGGTAATTTTGCTTTTATATTTTGCTTCAAATATACTTATACTATAGACCTAAGTCTAAATATCTACTACTAGTGGCTTCCCGCGGCTTCGCACGCGTTGAAGTGGTGAACCGTGATTGAGCCACAAACATCAAAACATCTTTCGCATTGATTTGTATATTATTAGGGTAAGATTTTAAATACCTACGTAGGTATATGGGATACCTATAGGCGTACATTACCTATATTAGGTAGGTAGGTATAGGTACTGACTGAGTTTGGCACAAACATGACAAATACAACAAAGACAACCTTACACGGAAAATATGTACTTATTTGTTCCTAGTTTCTACCTCAAAAACAAACGAAACGAAACAGCTTCACGACTTTGATCCCCAATCACGGTAGATACCCTCATATCTCTTCGTACCAACTCAAGATTTCCGTTTTTAGAATATCCCATATATAACACAGAATATAACATTGACGCTTCGTTGTATCCTTTTTACTCGAGCGCAACGAAGGAGGGTAACGTTTCAGGGGTTGTTTTCGAAAATCAAACAGATTTTTTTGTTATTATCCACAGAACACATTTTCTTTTAGTTTGAAGTTAATTACACTACGCGTTAAAAATCTCCCATACAAACCTTGGGACTTTGGCAGTCTTTTGCACCCTTTGCAGGGGTAGTTTTAAAATAGTGAAAACGTGATTTTAATCTATTTATTGTGGAGTATATTTACTTCAAGTTTGAAATCAATCGCACTATGCGTTAAAAATCTCCCATACTAACTTTTACAGTCATTTGCACCCTTTGCGGGGGTAATTATCAAAACTTCAAAGTGTTATTCTTAATTATTTATTTCTTAGTATATTTACCTCAAGTTTTAAGTCAATCGCACCACGCGTTAAAAAACTCCCATACAAACTTCGACATCCCTTTGCATACTTATTAAGGGTAGTTTTAAAAAACCAAAAATGTTATTCCTATTTTTTTAGCCTTGAAGTAAATCTACTTCAAGTTTCAAGTTTGTAGATTCAAGGAATAACATTTTTCATACCAACGTTTTCAACCCTTTTTACACCCTTAGGGGTTGAATTTCCAAAAATCCCTTCTTAGTACACCTCTACGCCATAAGACCTATGTACTCTTCAAATTTCAAGTCTCTCTAGGACCAGCGGTCAAAACACCCCCATTCAAACTTTTACATCCCTTTGCACACTTATTAAGGGTAGTTTTAAAAAACTAAAAATGCCTTTCCTTTTTTTTTGCCTTGAAGTATATGTACTCCAAGTTTCAAGTTTGTAGGTTCAAGGAATACTATTTTTCATACAAACGTTTTCAACCCTTTTTACACCCTTAGGGGTTGAATTTCCAAAAATCCCTTCTTAGTGCACCTCTACGCCATAAGACCTATGTACTCCTCAAATTTCAAGTCTCTAGGACCAGCGGTTTAGGCTGTGCGTTGTCTATATGTCAGTCAGTCAGTCAGTCAGTCAGTCAGGACTTTGAGTCTTATAGTATTAGAGACAAGTTTGTAGGTTCAAGGAATACTATTTTTCATACAAACGTTTTCAACCCTTTTTACACCCTTAGGGGTTGAATTTCCAAAAATCCCTTCTTAGTGCACCTCTACGCCATAAGACCTATGTACTCCTCAAATTTCAAGTCTCTAGGACCAGCGGTTTAGGCTGTGCGTTGTCTATATGTCAGTCAGTCAGTCAGTCAGTCAGTCAGGACTTTGAGTCTTATAGTATTAGAGATTACCACCTTAGGGGTTTATTTCACCATGCTCTGTTAGTTACTAATCAAGGATTAACAGGCCGTTGAATTTAACCTTAGATGTCAAACGCGTACATTTTGATATGTTTAACGGCCCTTTTGTTAATATAACAGCATGGTGAAATCAGCTCTAAGTACACTATTTGACCCATAGTAGTGATAAGACCGTTATGATGATACACTAATCTAATTTAAAACTACATCGTCTAGCGGTCGCGTTACTCTCAATAATGAGCGCCGTAAATGAAGACCTGCAGAGGGAGAGAGACAATTGCAACTTCAGCATCCAGGAGATGACGGAGTTCATAGACGGAGGACCCGATAAGACTAGGGACAGGAAAGAAAGAGGTTAGTATCTACCTCAATGCTCAATACATTTATAGCTTACACTACACATGGTTTAGTTTATGGTGGTTTAGGTACAGATAAGAGATTACTAGTAGATTAGGTACATACATACCTACATAGACACGGTTGATTGTCGTGCACTACCAGGGGGGTAATTTTACCAATATACCTTTTTTGAAACGTCTTCTATATCAGGTGAATCTCAATTTTCTCGCAAGTCACGAGAGAAACGTACAATAGGTAAATATTTCATATCATCATCATCATCATCAGTCTGAAGAAGTGTTTAGTTTTAAGTGTTTTTTTTTGAATAATTATCTACACTAATATTATAAAGAGGAAAGATTTGTATTTTTGTATGTTTGTATTTTTGTATGTAACGAATAGGCTCAAAAACTACTGGTCCGATTTCAAAAAATCTTTCACCATTAGAATGCTACATTATCCCTGAGTAACATAGGCTATATTATATTTAAAAAAAAAGTCTTTATTTGTACCTTGGTATTAATCCTCATCCAAATAAATCGTAATTCGTATTCAAGACTGTTTCAATACCTATAGATTACTTTTTGAATTTTACAAATCGGACATTCCATTCAAAAGATATTACGAAATTAAAAATTTTAGCTCGCTTTAAAATATTATTAGTGAACGCGCGGTTCCAAGGGGCGCGTTTTTACTCACTCAGGGAGAAGGGCGTGCGAAATAAGTACACGCGAGACTCTAACCTACGTTCTAAGTTTATCCTAAAATGTTCAAAAAATGTATATCCACCCATGCGAAGCTGGGACAGGCCGCTAGTAGTTAATAAGAACTTTTGAAAACAACACAAACAGTCTAAAGAAGTGTGCCCTACCAGGGGGTAATTCTACCAATATACTTTTTTTGAAACGTCTTATAAATCAGGTGAATCTCAATTGTCTCACAAGTCACGATAGAAACGTAAAATATTTGATATCATCATCATCAGCCTGAAGAAGTCCACAGCTGGACATAGGCTTATCCTTAACTTCTCCAAGAAGAACGATTCTGAGCCCTCTCCATCCACCGACTTCCCGCGATCTTCACGATGTTGTCAGACCATCGGGTAGAAGAGCGTCTCACGCCACGTAATTTCATTACTTTATATTACTTACAGAAAAAGCCCTCCTGTCTTTAAAAGATGAGCTATTTGGAGGCATACCCGATGCATATCTGAGTCATAAGGAAAAATACGAAGCAGCTGTGAAGAAAGCGGTGGCTCTCTTCAGTCTCCTCAGGCGATTGCAGAATGAGGGAAACAGCAATCTGACTGACTACAGGTAATTTACATTTCACTAACTTCGCTTTTGTTCGTAGAGCTAAAAGTACTTGTGGCGTAAGCTTCTAATTCGTGGTGGGGGAATTAGATAAGCTGGCTGATCACGTGCTTTGTTGCAATCAGTTTCTGTTTGTATTAAGTGAATATGACAGCTATCCGGTTACATTTAAGCTGCAGTTGCTAACAAAGTTAGATTAGGTACAACTGGTGTTTCTATTGATTGATAATCGCAAAACTTTCATATTATTTTATATACTTATTGGTTTCAAAGAAACTGATTGCAACAAAGTTACGTAATCACCTTGCTGGACGTCCCGCAATGGGGTGTATTGTGCATTGGCGTTGGGTCGTTTTCAGAATTTGGGTGAATGAATGCTAGTGACTGCTACAGATTTGTTTTGTGATCTCTTGAGTTATAATCCGAGTCTTTCATCGCAACCGTGGCTTCATCTACAGGTCTGACATTTATTGCTTGAGTGTGCGAAGCGAACGAAAATGGGAGATTTGGCATTTTATGTATGTTTGACGGGCCATAACTTTAGAACCGTTGATCCGATCTGCATGTAGGTAATTGGTAAGTCGATAGCTTATACTTGAGTAATTTAGACTCTAGATAAAAAGAGCATGGATTCCATTTTTGCTGCACACTTTAAGACCAATTAAAGTAATATAGTTTGAATAGAAAAAAAAAAGTTTTCTATTTATACACGCCGGTGACTTTTGAGGTCAAAAACCGAGGATTCTCATAGACTTTGTACCTTTGCTAGCATCAAGGCAAACAAAGCGAGGTCAAACATTGCTTAGCATATAATAAATAAAACTTATCATATATTAAATAGGTGCGTATAATTAGTATTAAAACAGCTATCTGATTTCCATAGGATATGATTTTTTTTTGTTAGCTGTAACCGTCACCTTTTAACAAAGTATTGCCTCGTAAGTCACGCACATTATGAACGTGCTCTACGATGCACTAAGGTGCGTCCACCAATTTGAGGCGTACAGATGTTTAGCCTCATGTGCCTGTATTTTCACTGGCAACCACACCCTTCAAACCGAAACAGCAATGCTGCTTGGCGGAAGAAATAGGCATGGTGCAAGTACTTTCCCGGACGAGCCATTTCCAAAGAGCTCTACCACTCTTAGCTTTTCCTAGTTTCGGACTAGATTGCACTGAGTGTAATATTGTCCACAAATATTTATATATGTATACTTTTAATCATTGAGTTGGTTTTAATGGATAATTAATTGACTGTTTAATGGATTTTACAAATTAATGTTTTGTATGATCTATTATTATATATTATCTGGAGATTCAAAAACCTCACACCTAAAATCTTATTATTTTATTGTAACCTGGATTCACAAACAAAAAATGTTGATAGTCTAAGAGTGCTGGGCCACCAAAGGGACGGATGAAAGAAGAGTGCACGTAGCGGAGATGAGAATGTTCAGATGGATGTGTCGTGTGACAAGAATGGATAAGATAAGGAATGAGTTTATTAGGGGCAGTTTGAAAGTGGCCCCAGTGACTGAAATCATGAGGAGTAATAGGTTAGCGTGGTATGGGCATGTTATGCGAAGGGAAGAATGTAATGTAACGAGAATACTAGCGATGACTGTGGATCGATATAGGAGTAAACGTAGGCCAAAGAAAAGATGGATGGACTGTGTAAAAGATGACATGAGTAAGAAAGGAGTGACTGCTGAGATGACGGCTGATAGAGGACAGTGGAGGGAAATAACCTGTGGTGCCGACCCCACATGAAGTGGGATAAGGGCAGGAAAATGATAATGATGATCCGTCTAAGACTCTCACCTGTTCTCATCTGTTAGTTACTAAAAAGGATTTACAGGCCGTTAAATCTAACCTTAGATGTCTTTTAAAGTCCTTTAAAGTCCTTTAAAGTCCTTTAAAGGGTCGGCAACGCGCTAGTGATTCCTCTGGTATTGCAGGCGTTCATAGGCTACGGTAACCGCTTCCCATCAGGCGGGCCGTAAGCTTGTTTGTCTACTTTGTTGTATAAAAAACAGTTTGACATATTTAACGGCCTTTTAATCCTTTGTTAATCTAACACAGCATGGTGAAATCAGATCTGAACCTTGTTCGTGTTTCCTAGGGAGCTCATGAGCAGTCTGCTCAGTTCGTCTGTGTCCCACGACGGCACGCCGCTAGGACTGCACTACATTATGTTCATGCCAGTTCTGATGAGTCAGGGGGACGACGAACAGCGAGGGTACTGGCTTCCGCGCGCTTGGGAGTGCAACATTATCGGTAGCTATGCGCAGGTATGAACACTTTGATCAAGGCGAAGACAACTGCTAATGTACATCTCGCTTGCACATTTCAACATTAAAAATGATATAAAATCACATTGCAAACAGTTCTGCAAAATTATTGGTTGATCGCGATTTTTGAAAAATGAGTTCTGTGATTTTAGATCTTTAAAAATGTCAAATGATCGTGCGAGCTACGATAGTGGTAGGTACATTAGTACTTGTCATCGCCCAAGTAATTTGTCTGTGTTTATTAGCTCGCAGAATTAGGAAGCTGAAGTGGAAAAGGGTATTAGGCATATAACTTGAAGAACTGAAAACGGCTTGGGAATAAAGGTTTTCAAATGGCGTGGGACGCACTTTTAATCTAATGGACCAATGACATTGTGAAGATCTTGGGAAGTCGGTGGTTGGATGAGGCTCAGAATCGTTCCAGTTCCAGTCCAGTCCAACAGTGAACTTCTGATGATGATGAATATTTGAGGTTTTTACACAGAATCACTAAGCCCCGAAATCAACAGAAACAGCATCAGGATTTGGATTCTCAGGCACGGTAGTTATCCCCTCAGATCACTTAGTACCAACTCAAGATTATTTAAGGTTGTCTAAGGGGGGGAGGGGGGGGAGTCTGACTATCTTGCATAATTTCGTCTAATCAATGACACGAATGATTTGTATATTCTTCGTTTCAGACAGAGTTAGGACATGGGACTTTCATCCGTGGCCTGGAAACCACAGCAACATACGACCCTGACACCAAGGAGTTTGTGCTACACAGCCCCAAGTTAACTGCTTACAAGTGGTGGGCTGGATCACGTAAGGCAGCTTTTTTTATTCTACTTGCTGATAGAACAAGCAGATGGCCCATTGCCTCGCAAGTCACGCGCGATATAAACGTGCCTTACGATGCACTACCCTGCGTCCATCAACTTGGATACAGATGTTAAGCCTCATGTGCCTGTAATTTCACCGGCAACCACAACTCTTCGAGCCGAAACACAGCAATGCTCCTATAGTGACTTCTGATATATTCCTACAGTTGACCAAAACTTTTTTCGCTTCACTGTCAGTTAATTCCTTTTATATGGTAGTGCTAGCGCCCCCTTCTACTAATCAGATAATTTTGCAGTACCTACCACATCTATTTATTTTCTTTTCTGGCGTTTTTTTTACCTAGTTACTGTGAGGAAGCTGAGTGAATGAATGAAACATACTTTATTTTAAACATACATTATACGGAAGTAAAAGTATGTTTAAAATAAAGTATGGTAATGTTCCGAAACCATAGAGTTTGCCATATTATACAAATCTTTAGACCTAAGGAAATGTATGGCTCTACATGTTCTTTTTTTGTTGGAAAATAAACATTACCTTATTTTATCTTATATTTATTGTACGCCAAACTGAAGAAGCCTACGCCTAAGTCTACTAAAAAAGAAACAATTTCCAGTGGGTCACACAGCCAACTACGTGATAGTGATAGCGCAAGTCTACACTAGAGGCCAATGCCACGGCATCCATCCCTTCATAGTGCAAGTGAGGGATGAGGAAACCCACATGCCTCTGCCAGGGATCAGGATAGGAGAGATCGGAGCACGGATGGGACTGAACTCGGTGAATAACGGCTTCCTAGGCTTCGACCATGTCAGGATACCGAGGAGGCATATGCTGATGAAACATGCACAGGTTTTGGAGGTAAGAAAATCTTTATTGTACTCCTCACTAAACTAGCAAATAAGAAAAAATAACAGTAATAAAATAAATAACATGTAATGGTGGTCCTATCCGAAAAATCGGTCGTTCGTAACGCATTTTTTTTATACCAGTAGCTGATGGAACAAGCAGATGGCCCACCTGATGTTAAGTGGTAACCATTACCTATAAAAAAGCATTGCCTCGTAAGTCACGCACGATAGGAACGTGCCCTACAATGCACTGCCCTGCGTCCATCAACTTAAGGCGATGACAAGAGCTAATGTGACTCTAGCTCGCACGTTTCGACATGTTGAAAGATATAAAATCACTAAACTCATTTTAGAAAAATCGCAATCAACCATCTTGTGTGCAATCACATTGCACACAGTTAAGTAAAAATTTCATTTTGATCGATACATATTTTCCTACTCAAAAGTTTGCTTTACTAGTTTTCGTACATAAGCAAACTTTTAAGTAGGAAAACTTGTATCGATAAAATGAAATTTTTAACTAAGCTGTGTGCAATGTGATTGCACAAAAAATGGTTGATTGCGATTTTTCGAAAATGAGTTTAGTGATTTTAATATCTTTCAACATGTCGAAATGTGCGAGCGAGAAGTTGTTTGATAGTTGTCAGCCCCTTAAGGCATACAGATGTTAAGCCTCATGTGCCTATAATTACACCGGCAACCACACTCTTCAAACCGAAACACAGCGTTGCTGCTTGGCGGCAGAAAAAGGCGTGGTGGTAGTTCTTCCCCGGACAAGCCCTTCATAAAGAGCTCTACTACTCTTATAAAAAATTCTATCAATAGGATCCAAAAAACTTCCCCTGAACTTAAGGCGAAGACTACTGCTAATGTACCTCTCGCTCGTACATTTCGACACTTTGAACGATATAAAATCACCGAACTTATTTATGAGAAATCGCAATGAAGCAAGTTGTTTGCACACAGTTGATTTTGATCCAAACAAGAGTAATAATAAGAGTAAGAGTAGTAGAGCTCTTTGTGAAGGGCTCGTCCGTGGAAGTACTACCATCACGCCCTTTTCTGCCGCCAAGCAGCGTTGCTGTGTTTCGGTTTGAAGTGTGGTTACCGGTGTAATTACAGGCACAAGAGGCTTAACATCTGTATGCCTCATGTTTATGGGCGCAGCGCAGTGCATCGTAGGGCACGTTCCTATCGTGCGTGACTTACGAGGCAATGCTTTGTTATTTGTTGATCGAGTGAGCGAAGCGAACGAAGATCTTAGTTTCAACTTGGGCGATTTGGCATTTTATGTATGTATGTATGTATGTTTGTCTGGCGATAACTTTAGAACCGTTGATCCAATCTGCATGAAATTTGATATGTCGATAGCTTGTACTTGAGAAATTTACTGGTAAGTATATGAGTAAAATCGGATGAAGGGTTTTTGAGATATGGGGTTTTTTAAGAGGGCAAAAATAAAAAAAGTTACATAAAAAAATCAAGTTACATGTCATATGAAAGGGCTTTGTTTGGACATTCCAAAACAATTTTTACTTTTTTTTGGGACGCTCGGTTTTCGAGATAAAATTTAAAAAGTTAAATTAAGATAACCAGCGATCCAAGAGCTCCCATCTCTAAGAGTTTCGTTGACATCAAGGTTTTTCTACTGGTCGGCCAGTTACTTTGATTTTTCCTATTTTTTTTTCTTGAAATAAATTAAGGAGGTACTCAGTTCTCATAAAATGGTGACGACGACCAGGTCTGATGATGGAGCCAAGGTCTGTTCAACGGAACTCTTCAATAAATAGGCCAATAGAGTTGAAACTTGGTAACCATACCAAGTTAGTAGGCGGTAGTCAGAAAAAAGTCCAAAGATAATGTTTGGACTTGCCTCTGACTACTACCGACTCAAAGTTTTGAAGTGTTCGTCGGGTCGCATCACGAGATCTCAGTTCGGGGCGAACTACTAGTTATAGGTGATGGCTTAACATCAGGTGGGCCATCTGCTTGTTCCTTAAGCTAGGTGGATTTAAAAAAAAGTGTTCCTACTAAAAAGTTTGCATAAGTACGAAAACTAGTAAATCAAACTTCATAATTCCATAAAAATATGTATTACAACAACACCATACACTCTTGTAACCATCTTATTGCAAGCAATTGCAACGCATGAAAAGTGTGGGGTAAAGGCTGCTTGTGACTTAAGACTGTTATTTCAGGATGGAACCTACGTGAAATCTCGGAACAGCAAGCTTGGCTATGGAGGAATGGTTTTCGTGAGAGTCGTGATAGTGTACGACACCGTCAACTATCTATCTAAAGCTGTGACTATCGCCACTCGCTACTCTGCTGTGCGGAGGCAGTCGCAAATACGAGAGAGGTGAGCAAATCCGAAGTACTGTGGCACGTCCTCTGTGAAGGTGACATGTTTTTTTTTAATTCAACTAGCTGATGGGACAAGCAGATGGCCCACCTAATGTTAAGTGGTAACCATCACCTATAACAAACAAAGCATTGTCTAGTAAGTCATGCACGATATGACCGTGCCCTACGATGCACTGCTATTGTGATTGAGCCACAAACATCCAAACATCGTAACTTTCGCATTTATATACAACGTGTAACATAATACCCCTATAAGGCCAAAGACCAAGTGATCAGACCAAGCATTGAAATACTTTGACGTGCAAAGTTTGAATACTTCGTTTTCGAAATTCCTATACAAAAATTAAATTAATATTGTCTTAGAAATTTGCAACAACCCTGATAATATGTACATGACCTTGGTACATGCGCTATTTGCGTTTACTAATTGGTGGCAGTTCCGTTACCTATTTTATCTACAATTCACAATTAAAGGTCAAAAAACATAGCTGCGTCATGTTGTGTTAGTTTCATTTTGGCGGAAAGTTTAAGAGGCATTTCATGAATGAAAAACTAAGAAATTTCAAAAGTCTTATACCAATAGTTGTTCGCCATGACCTGAAGAATACCCTGCTTCAGGGGTTATAGGGGTATTATGTTACATGTTGTATAGGATAGGATAGCATGGGCAGTAAGATAACACCTATGGTGGTTAAATAAGGTTTTGTAATAAAAGTCTGCTGGCGCTCTTGTTTCCAGCGAGCCGGAATGCCAGATCCTCGACTTCGTAGTGCAGCAGCACAAGATATTCGTGGGCATCGCCGCCTGCCACGCGATGAAGCTCACGGCCAACATGCTCTGGGATACCTTCAACGACATCAATGAACAGCTCAGCGGCGGCAACTTGGAGCGGCTACCAGAGGTAGGTATATCCATTCGCCATCTCTCGCATTGCACTTATTCACCACCCCGTCGGGCGGGAACGGCCAAGCTCTCGCAGTAGTTCCCGGGCCCCTGCAAAGGGAGGTTTGTGCGGGCCCAGCCGTAAAGGCGGAGGCATTTGCGGGCCCCGCTGTCATGGCGGGCCTGTCGCCGGCGGGGGACTGGATGGGAAGGCTCTGCCGGATTCCCAGTCCCCCTCCACATAGGCGACGCGGGAGTGCCGCTGGGTTGTTTAGTGGGTATACCGGGAGCGGAAAACCGGGGAGTCCCACATATCCCCCATCCTCCAAAGGGGGGAATGCGTAACGCATTTTTCCCAGCGTCAAAATAAAAAAAAGTAGGTATATCCGTATACAAGGTGTAAAAAATGCCACTCATGAAACTTTCAAGGGACTAAAGTACTACCCATCAATATGAATAACTTTTTCTAAGCAACCAACACTGTGAACGTGAAAAAAATGTAAACCTGGCAAAATGTATATTGACACTCGAAATATTTTGCATAATTTTAGCTAACATCTTATAATATATGTATATAAATAGGGATAGGAATTAGGATTTACTCTCGCAAATTCTTTTTGATTTATTATTTATTGCACCAAACACAAAGTAAAAGCACAATAGTTTTAAGAGTAGTAGAGCTCTTTGTGAAGGGCACGTCCGGGGAAGTATTACCACCACGCCTTTTTCTGCCGCCAAGCAGCGTTGCCGTATTTCGGTTCGAAGAGTGTGGTTGCCGGTGTAATTACAGGCACATGAGGTTTAACATCTGTATGCCTCGAGTTGATGGACGCAGGGCGGTGCATCGTAGGGCACGTTCCTATCTTGCGTGACTTACGAGGCGATGTTTTGTTATAGGTGATGGTTACCAATTAACATCAGGTCTGCTTGTTCCATCAGCTAGTTGTATTAAAAAAAAAACACTAGGAGAGCTTAACGCTCAAGTATTTTCTACCAGCCAACCTAAGTAGTGGTATATAAAAGAAGGTTGACGTGCGGCAAATATAAATTACATCTTACACTTATCTAATCTTCTTTCTCTTCAGCTACATGCCTTAGCGTGTTGCCTCAAAGCCGTCAGTACATACGACACTGCAGCTATCGTAGAGAAGTGTCGCCTCGCCTGCGGAGGCCACGGATATATGCATTCGTCTAACCTCCCCCTTACCTACTCACTGGTCACTGCTTCGTGTACTTACGAGGGCGATAATACTGTGCTGCTTTTGCAGACTGCCAGGTGATTATAGATCTTAATTATGGTAAATATAGAGTCTGATATGGGTCCACGTCACAAATACAAATTATATCTAAAGACATGAGGATGTACCTATACATTTAATAATTTTCAAAATGATGTCACATCTTATTAAGCAAAAACTCAAAATTAATAAATCTGTTCCGTATTTTTTCATTATTATTTTCCCTATTCATGTTTATTGACATTTGTACTTTGTATTGCATGTATTTGAAAGTTACGAATTGTATTCATCTTATTGCAGTCGACTGTACGTTAAAACTTGGTTTGTGCATGTAGGATACAAGTTATTCTCTTAATATAAAATTACTAAAATTTTAATGGTTTTCTCTAGATTTTTGGTAAAAACCTGGCAACAAATAAATACGCAAACCATGACCCCAACAGTCGCTTACCTGAAGGCTACCATATCGGAAGGCTTCCCCAAATCTTGGGAGAACTCGGTGGATGGGATTATTCGTGGATTCCAAATCGTTGCGATGAGGTATGAACGAACATCTTTCCTCTACTTATTTATTTAATACTTTATTAAACAATAATAAAAATTATGTGAACAAAAGGTGGGCCTAAATGCACTTTCAAGGTAGAGGAAAAATATGTTTTACTACTACAGTAGGTGATACAGATTATACAGGATGTTCGGATTCTAAGGCCCTTATTCATATTCCCTGCCATTTTATAGCGGCTGTATACAATGTGTTCCAATAGGTACTTGTGTCTAAAAACTTCAGGGGGCTACAACCCATCAAGTACCCATCAATATGAATAACTTTCTCTAAGGAACCAACACTGTAAACGCGAAAAATAAACAGCTGTTTCATACAAAAGTTCAATACCTACCTGGCTAAAATGTATGAAACAGATGTTTTTTTTCGTGTTCACAGTTTTGGTTCCTTCGAAAAAGTTATTCATATTGATGGGTACTTTAGCCCCCTGAAGTTTTTAAACACAAGTATTGGAACACCTTGTATTGTATACTTGTCACTGTCACTTTAAGCCAACAACAACAAGAGACAGCAAAGGACTTATCGGTCTGATAAGCTAATGTAGCGCTCAGGGACTAAATGAATAAGAGGGTAAGTGTCTGCCTGTTTTATAACAAAACAATATTTCAGGAAGGTATCTTCATGCGTTGAAGACATGCAAAGACGAATAGAATCGGGGATATCGCCAGAAGACGCCTGGAACAAGGTGTCTGTGCAATTGGTATCAGCAGCTGAGGTAAGTTTCTTTTTAAATCCTAACGAATACCTCTGTCATGGCTTAAAGATGTGCTCAAAATTGCCTGCGCCTTATTACTTACGTACTTCATTTATAATTCTTATTGAAAAACCACCTTATACCTAACCTTTTTTCATACAAGTTGCTGATGGAACAAGCAGATTGCCCACCTGATGTTAAGTGGTAACCATCACCACTTAACATCACTTAATATCAGCTTATAACAAAGCATTGCCTCGTAAGTCACGCACGATATGAACGTGCCCTACGATGCACTACCCTGCGTCCATCAACTTGAGACATACAGATGTGCCTCATGTGCCAGTAATTTCACCGGCAATAACACTCTTCAAACCGAAACACAGCAACGCTGCTTGGCGGCAGAAAAAGGGTGGTGTACCTACTTCCCCGGACGAGCCCTTCACAAAGAGGTCTACTGTATACGACCTATTACTTTATTTTTCTTAATGTTTTAGACACATTGCCGCGTTATCATAATTTCAACATTCCACGAAGTGGTCTCCAGAAGAACTATCAACTCCTCGCCGCCAGTCAAAGCAGTGCTGAAGCAACTCGTCGAGCTGTATACACTCTACTGGGCTTTGGAGAAGCTCAATGATCTGTTACGGGTAAGACTAGAGCCTGTTGCATATTCCCCGTCAGTGTATAGAAGCTCTATAAAGTATCCTTGTCACTGTCACCTTAATGTCAACGAAAAGAGATAGCAACAGACTTATCAGCTATTTTTATAACTTTGAATCCTTTCATCACACTGTTTCCAAAGAACTAATGATACGAGAAGTAGACTGTCAGGCATCCCTTAAAATCTCTTGGATCTTTTTTTTTTAATACAACTAGACGATGGAACAAGCAGGTGGCCCACCTGAAGTTAAGTGGTAACCATCACCTATAACAAAGCAATGCCTCGTAAGTCACGAACGATAGGAACGTGCCCTACGATGCATTATTGCCCTGCGTCCATCAACTTGAGGCATACAGATGTTAAGCCTCATGTGCCTGTAATTACACCGGCAACCACACTCTTCTAACCGAAACACAGCAACGCTGCTTGGCGGCAGAAAAAGGCGTGGTGGTAGTACTTCCCCGGACGAGCCATTCACATAGAGCTCTAATACTCTTAAAAATTCTTACTGTACTTCAGACTTACCTAGGTACCCGCTTACCAGTCAGACAACAAACATTTGATATATACCCACATTTTGTAGTGTACATGTTGCAAGTTTCTAGCACGCCTTTGCTCGTATACTTTTTGGTTTTCTTACAATATTTGAGAAAAAAAATCGGGTTTAAAGACCATATTTTTCAGTTTACAACAATATCAAAACAAGATGTGGACTATCTTCAATCCTGGTACGAAGACCTGCTCATCAAAATAAGGCCCAATGCAGTCGGATTGGTTGATTCCTTCGATGTGATGGATGAAGTGAGTATACCTTCCATTTACCGGTCCACTAGGTTACTGCTGCATTTTTTTCATTTATCGTTTTAGTTTGTGTGCGTTTCTATCTTTCAAATGAGTCTACTCTGACTGACTCTTTAAAAAACACTTTTTTTATATATTTTTTTTCATTACAAACTTTACACAATCGAAATACATCAGTACCCCAAGTATGAGTTGTGTTTACCAAATTTGGTTTTTCGTTTTTCGTTCTTGTTCCGTGTTCATTGCGGGTTTTGTATGAAGACGCGATAGAGATACCGATACGGAACTTTATGTTCTACTATCTCTCTATCTCTAAATATGGTAAACACAACTCATACTTGGGGTACAGGTACAAATAAAATACAATCCTGATTGGATGATGTAGGTAGGTACCTAAACTAGGATGACCTGTAAGATGGCGTACCGTAAAAGAAACAATTCGGATTTTATAATATTCGGATTTTTTTTGGCAAATAATTTTAGGTCTAATCGTTTGCGGAACATTTCGTTTGATCCGCCTGAGGGCGTATTACGGGTTTGGTGCCGATCGTCGATGGTTACGATCATCGTTACAATACACCGAATTTTCTATGAAAATAAATCAACGGCATCTAGCGTATTCTTCGATTCGTATAGCTTCTCAAAGAATACGCTAGATGCCGTTGATTTATTTTCATAGAAAAAATAAATTAACTCGTAATAAGCCCTGTGTTCCACATATCCCTACTAATCTGTCCCTACTGGTAGGGATGAACGGATTTTTCCCGCGGTTACGTTTGCACTATTGATTTTCCCACACTCACATTGTATTAGATTAATAGTACAGTATTCTCTTATCTGTGATAGTACCTACTAATAAGTAGTATAGTAGTAATATAGCGAAGTATAATAGAGGGTGGAACTGCAAGTCAAGTCGCAGGCTACAGCTGGTCTGAAATAAAATGTAAAGGCGTATTTACTTCTACAGTTGCTTCAGTCGACGCTCGGTGCATACGACGGGCGCGTGTACGAGCGTCTCATGGAGGAAGCGATGAAGAGTCCGCTCAACGCAGAGCCTGTGAACAGAAGCTATCACAAGTATCTGAAACCATTCATGCAGGGGAAACTCTGAAGTACTAGCTAGTTATAATATGTGCCAATAAATTGTGACAAGAAAAAGTGTAACGTAAAATCAAAAATCAAAAAATCTTTATTCATTTCAACCACAAGAAACAACTAGCTAGTTATACTGTGAGTGCCAATAAATAGTGAAAAGCGAAAGTGTAACGCACTAAAAATCAAAAAGTCATAATCACAACGTCATCCGTTCAATCACTTTAAAACGTCTTAAAAAATGGGTGAATCTCGCGACCAAGGCCTAGGCTAGAAGAACAGGAAAGAAACTTACGGCTTGGCTCCTGGCGTTTTTATGATCTTTTTTACATTATTAACGGGCGGTTTCTGAAAGCTCGATCAAAACTAATCGTATGTCAAGTCACTCGCCATTTCAGCTATTATAGGTATCGAATTAAATAGAGATAGCAAGTAACTTGACATGCGATTAATTTTGATCGGGATTTCAGAAACCGGCCGTATGTGTAGTATATTTTTTAGTTTTTATAAAGAGCTGGAGCTAAGTAAAATCTTAAGCTTTTTGTAATTTATTCAAGGTGTTCCAATACTTGTGTTTAAAAACTTCAGGGGCTAAAGTACCCATCAATATGAATTACTTTCTCTGAGGAACCAACACTGTAAACGCGAAAAACAAAACAGCTGTTTCATACAAAAGTTCAATACCTACCTGGCTAAAATATATGAAAAAGTTATTCATATTGATGGGACTTTAGCCCCCTCAAGATTTTAAACACAAGTATTGGAACACCTTGTATAATCAGATATTCAAGAGGCACTTGATTTATTTGTATTTTGAAATCGGATGTTCTGTATTTTATAGACTGTATTTTAACTGGAGAAAAAGACTTGATTTTTATACGAAAACAGGTTTTTTTTTTAATATTAGTGACACAAATATTTGCAATTACAATTTGCAGTAAGTACAATGTTCATTAACGGCAAAGAAATGTGTAGTTCCAAGTTATACTCTTTGGGATGAGGACAAGAAGATGATGATGATAATTTTGTCACAGTGACGAAAATTCAGACAAGTGATTAATGTTTAAGTATTCGTAGATGTAACTGCATTCATGGGTGATATTAAAGTATATTTTTACAGACTGAAATTATTATTGAGATTTAACTGTCATTAGAAAATTTAAGCTACAGGAGACCACTAACCACACCTCTTGATACATTCATTCGTTGTGTTATTTAGCACTGATCATTCTATACCTACGCCTTGTTTTAGGTATATTTATTGACGTATATTTTTAGGTATATGTATATATAAATTAAATGACGCCCTGGGATGTCATCAAAAATCCACGACCGAATGTTTGCATGTCGCGAGAGCCATTTGCTTGTTCTATTAGCAAATAATTAAAAAAAAAACTCTTGTGAGAACTTTCGTGTACCTTCTCCGTCAAAGTCAAAGGTATTTATTCAATTGAATCACAAAGATCACTTTGAAACGTCTTAAAGCTAGGTGAATCTAGGTGCCAGTATCACGCGACCAAGCCTAGAAGAGCAGGCAGCACGCGCCTGATTTCTATATCAAGTTTTAGAGCCAGTTTATCCTGTTTTTGTTCATGTTACATAACTCGGCAGCATCATCGCATTAACTGAAGTTGCGAACTGCTCATCTATAGTACGCAATACTATTATAATATTCTGTGCCTATAGGTAATAGCTTCCTAGACATCGCGCGTATTGAAATCAAGACGTAGTAACATTGGCAGTAGCGCAACCATGTATATCCTTACATTTTCGATCAATGAAATCAAATGAGCGTTCCGCATGATTTTATTGATCGAGTGAGCGAAGCGAACGAAGATTCTAGTTTCAACTTGGGCGATTTGGCATTTTATGTATGTATGTATGTATGTATGTTTGTCTGGCCATAACTTTCGAACCGTTGATCCGATCTGCATGAAATTTGATAAGACGACAGCTTGTACTTGAGAAATTTACTGGTAAGTATATGAGTAAAATCGGATGACGGGTTTTTAAGATATGGGGTTTTTGAAGGGGGCAAAAATAAAAAAAGTGACTTAAAAAAATCAAGTTACATGTCATACGAAAGGGCTTTGTTTGGACATTCCAAAACAATTTTTACTTTATTTCTGGGATGCTCGGTTTTTGAGATACAACAAAAAAGTTAAATTAAGATAACCAGCGACCCAAGAGCTCCCATCTCTAAGAGTTTCGTTGGCATCAAGGTTTTTCTACTGGTCGTCCAGTTCCTTTGATTTTTCTTATTTTTTTTTCTTGAAATAAATTAAGGAAGTACTCAGATAATGTTTGGACTTGCCTTTGACTACCACCTACTCAACGTTTTGGTGCGTTCGTCGGGTCGCAACACGAGATCTCAGTTCGGGGCGAACTACTAGTGTATGACAGTTTTTGAAACTGAGGGCTTATTACGAGTTTAGTGCCGATCGAGTGCCGATCGTTGATCGTTACGATACACCGAATTTTCTATGAAAAAAAAACGGGTTCTCAAAGAATACGCTAGATGCCGTTGATTTATTTTCATAGAAAATTCGGTGTATCGTAACGATCGACGATCGGTACTAAACTCGTAATAAGCCCTCTGAGCGTCGTTTTGAGCTCGATTCCGAAAACCAGTGGCCAGTGGGACTTGTAATTACGTCACAGGGATATTGACATACCCCAAGTGTACTCATACTTTAACCAAAAAAATTGGGACAGTCATCACTTCATCAGAGACCGAATGAAATATAAATAAAATCAGTTTACATAGTCGCTGTAGCCGAAGTCGGCCAGGGCGTCATCATCAGTAGGTAGCTAGGTAGGTACGTATGTAGTGTATATGACGTTTTACAGAGGGCTTATTACGAGTTTAGTGCCGATCGAGTGCCGATCGTCGATCGTTACGATACACCGAATTTTCTATGAAAAAAAAACGGGTTCTCAAAGAATACGCTAGATGTCGTTGATTTATTTTCATAGAAAATTCGGTGTATCGTAACGATTGACGATCGGCACTAAACTCGTAATAAGCTCTCAGGTAAACTAGCCTGAAAATAGGTATGTAGAAATCATACCACGAATTGTGAACCATTAATTATGAACAAAAATACGGAACAAGCATTGCGTGTTCTGTTTAGATATTACAGGTAATCGTTTTCCCAGAGATTCAAGGTCAGTTAGAGAATAGCGTGTGACGATTGCTAATTTCTGCCTAAAGATTATTATCAACACTATTTTTAGGTATCACTACATCACTACATAGTATAAAACAAAGTCGCTTGCCGCTGTCTGTCTGTCCCTATGTATGCTTAGATCTATAAAACTACGCAACGGATTTAGATGCGGTTTTTTTTAATAGATAGAGTGATTCAAAAGGGAGGTTTATATTTATAATACATGCATAATATAGGAGAGAATAATTTTAGAGGTTTCTAATATGATGTCGTAAATAAACAGATTTTTTTGCGCTTACATTGCAAACGCTGGCTGAACCCTACGAGATAGATCAAAATAATGTACTACAGTATTGTACACCTTAAAAAGGCCAAATAAAAAGTCCGTGATGGTATAATGTCTATCTCTTAGGGATAACCCACAATAACCATGCGAAGCCGGGGCTGCTAGTATTATAATAATCTAAAGCTGCGTTTGTGGGTCGAGAGATGTTATCTAGCCACGCTACTTTACAGAGTAAGTTTTTGGAGTAGGGACAGTCTCTTCTCTTGTCGTGTCACTAGTTTCTTTCGAAACAGTGTGGTGAAAGTATTTTAAGTGCGCCTCAAGAGGCTCCTTTCGAGCACTTGACACATGTTATAGAACTTTTTAGGTTCCACGACATGCCGGTTTCCTCACGATGTTTTCCTTCACCGTTTGAGAGTATGTACTGGCATTGTGCACATACATTTTTGAACAGAAAAACTCATTGGTGCACGACCGGTTTCGAACCCACGACCTTAGGATCGGAAGGCGGGGCCGCTACCACCAGACCACCAGTGTTCTCAGTGTAGGGATAGTGACTTAACTACACAAAATAGTTTTTAAACAAATGTTGCATAGTTATTGCTTGTTTACTTGAAATATATATGAAATAAATAGGTATATAATTGGTAGTGTGTCTATTGCTTAGGTATAGGTACATGTAGGATCATGACATAGAAGTGCATAGGAAGTTGAATGTTGACCTTCGTATTTCAATTGTTCGAAAATTGAACTCACAGGTCAATACACAATTGTGCATTTATGTCATTACTACATGAATCACTGCTAAGTATGGCTACACTGTGGTAGAAATTGTGGAGACGCGACGTGCAATATAGTATAGCCATGGTCAGTAGTATGCGACTGTCATCGCCGACAGTCACTTTAAAGCGTCCTGTCATTGCTGTAATTTGTTTTTCTTATTCTTTGTGTGTAGAGGACAGAGGTATGTATTGCTTTCTTGTAATAAGGTAGATATGTGCTATTTAATATTTAAAGTGGAATGTTCAAGTAATTGAGAATTGCTGCCTTATCGATACAGATAATGCGATAGTGATGCGTAGTAGGTACCTACTGTGGCTCCACTGATACTGTGAACTAGTGTGAACGTTGTTTGTTTACATTGTGTAGTAGGAAGTGAGTGGCCAATAGGATTGATTGAATAAGATCGGGGTTTTAGAAACTAGTCCATAGAGTTGCGTAGTTCGTTGATAGATGACGCTGTGCTTAATTTCTACGGCTGTTTGTGGTCCCTGGCTTTACTAAGCAAAGACTCGCACGCACTATAATCCTCAGATACGACTAGGTACCTAACCTAGGTACCTCAGACCCGTGCCTCAGACGGTTTACGCAACCCCGTACGAAACGTCGTGGGTTCATGTTCTGCCTGATCGGTATATTTTGAGGTATTAGGGTGGACTTTGTTTTTATGTTTTGTCGTTTCGACTCTACTTGCTCTACTAAAACTCTCACAAAAACAAAGTAAAAAAATCATTTTAACCTATACCTACATACTTGTCATAAATATAGTAAAAATACTGCGATTAGAATAATAAGTAACTATAATAATAATAACCTGCCTACTTAAGTGCTTTAAATGAACAAGCTCGTAGATAATAATCAGTACCTAACAGTTATTTTTAGCAAAATACTGAACTGTAGGTGAACCTTGGCACCAATTAGTAGCTATACTGTGGCTATCCCAAGCAGGTATTAGTAGGTGAATATTCTGTAATATTGTCTTCTAGGCACTTATGAACTTTGGAACTAGGTACTGGGTACGTACTACTTATCTCATAGTAGGTAGGACTTAGGATTTAACCGATATCTTCAGATTAGGTATAATAAAAGTCAAATCCCAAGCAACATGGTCACGTGAATAATGACGTGAATTTTACGGCATCGAAAGATGTCGCATCACGTCATTTAAGACGTCAGTTTTGACGTGAGGATGTCACAAATTAGTGCGTCATTAATGACGTGATTAGCTTACGTGATTTTGACGTCAACGATGACGTCTAAAATGTCGTCGTATACGTCGTGACAATCACGTCATAAATGGCGTCAAATTTGTCGTGATTAACTAACGTGATTTTGACGTGAACTGTAACGTCTAAAATGTCGTCGTATTCATCGTGGCAATCACGTCTTAAATTACGTCAATTTTGACGTCACCTGTAACGTCATAATGTCGTCGTAGAGTGGCAAGATACGTCAGGTTTTTGCATCGGGTTTCCCGTCGGGTGCCCGTATTCGGTAACCTGATCGAGGAACCCGATGCGAAACCTGACGTATGTTGCCGGCCGTATTCGTCTTCTCAAACAACTTTATATTACGTCCTGAGTTTGGACTCATCTAAAAAACAAACACAATAGGTAGGTTAGTAAGACAATAAGTTTTAATAGGGTAAAATTACACAAAAAATGCTCACAACAAAATTCATGGATAATTCACTACATTTCCACACCTTAAAATACTTTCTTATAATTAAACCAATTAAGTAATTATATTAAGTACATTCTACCACTCAAACTTCCAATGCTGTGTAGTTGCAGAAAAGCCATCTGCAGGCATAGCACCTTTTAATTTGGTATGATGCGTTGTTGGAACTCTTAATTCTTCAGTATACAACGATGATTGTGATGACCCTAAAACACATAATAATTTTCTTTAAAGTAAATAAAACCCAGCAGTCATTTTTCAACATTCATTTCAACATTTTTGTATGGAAGCTGCCATATCATTAGCCATAGGTTTGTGCATATTTTAACTCTTTTATTCTCTCAGATCTTCTATGTTTTGGGCAGGCAATGTGATAAAAAAGTCATATGAAGACGCCAAACTCTTAATTTACCTCTCAATTTTATTGTGTAGGTGTAGTATTAACACTAACTAGTTCTTCAGTAGGCATGAACGGTTGTTATGGCACTAAAAACAAAATTATAATGTTATTAGTAAACACCTCTATCAGATTGTAACTAATCCAATATAAACATAATGAAAAAAAATATAGGTAGATAATACTTTACCTCTATGCGTAGGATACTTGTTGTATCACCATCAGTAGACAGAAATGGTTGGACTGAACCTTCAAAAAAAAAAAGTAAAATAGTAATGTTTATTTTTAAAGTACTTATATCATTATAATTAAACGAAAGGACATGCAGGCATACTGTAGTTAAAAACTGTTAGTCAAGGCCTATCACGTGCATTTTGTACACTAACAAAGTCTACGGACAAAATACTGGAATCATTGTTGTGAAGATATTCCATTTTACAAAGATAAACTTAACTGATGAGACTATAACCACGTTTACAGCAATCTCCTCATTCTTCGTTTCTTCTTCAGCAACCACGTACATACCTACTAACCCCTAGGAATTTAATGAAAACTTTTCACAAAATTATGTATTAATTACTGTTGTGATGCCCGATGCCCGCCATAAAAAATGTCAAACAATAAACCGTACTTTTTTTTTTTCAACAGGCTATAGTCATAATTATGTATACCGCCTGGTCTTTCGTTGTATTCCTTCAGTAGGTAGTAAATAGTTTGGCATTGCTTTCCAAACAGCATGCACGGCTAGAAAAAAAAGCAGAATTGCACACCCCCGTGATAAATTATTTACTTTGTATTTTATTTATACCGGGTTTTGCGTGAATCGAACAAGGAATAATAATATTCCTGTAAACTTAAACCCCCTCAGAGATTCATTTTAAATATAGATCAACCTATGTATTATTCTAGAACCTAAACTATCTTCATACCAAATTTCATCTAAATAAAATAAGTTACGGAGATACGTGGTAACAAACATTCACGTCACCTTTCTCATTTATTATGGTATAATATAGCATAGTATAGTACTGTACTGTACTGTCCAATACTGTACAATACTATAACAGTACGGTACAGTACGGTACGGTACGGTACGGTACGGTACGGTACGGTACGGTACGGTACGGTACGGTACGGTACGGTACGGTACAATACTATAACAGTACGGTACGGTACGGTACGGTACGGTACGGTACGGTACGGTACGGTACGGTACGGTACGGTACGGTACGGTACGGTACGGTACGGTACGGTACGTTACGTTACGGTACGGTACGGTACGGTCAGGATAGTACAGTATAGTACAGTATAGTACAGTATAGTACAGTATAGTACAGTATAGTACAGTATAGTACAGTACAGTATAGTACAGTATAGTACAGTATAGTACAGTATAGTACAGTATAGTACAGTATAGTACGGTATAGTACAGTACAGTACAGTATAGTACAGTATTTACAGTATAGTACAGTACAGTACAGTATATTATACTATAATACCTCTATAATAAATGTGAAACATACAGTACATTATGGCGAATGACGATACACAGCGCAGGGTCACGTCATTTGGTGACGATATATAAGGCGTAAAACGATATCCAGCGCAGGGTCACGTCATTTGATGACGTTATTTAAGGCGAATGACGATACACAGCGCAAGGACACGTCATTTGGTGACGTTATGTATGGTGAAAGACGATATCCAGCGCAGGGTCACGTCATTTGATTACGTTATTAAAGGCGAATGACGATACAGAGTGTAGGATCACGTCATTTGATGACGTCTTAAAAAATGAACGACGATGTCTAGCTCCGAATCACGTTATTTGATGACGTCTTATAAAGCAAACGACGACATATAGCTCCGAATCACGTCATTTTATCACGTCATATAAAGCAAACGACGACATATAGCTCAGAAACACGTCATTTTATTACGTCATATAAAGCAAACGACGACATATAGCTCCGAATCACGTCATTTTATCACGTCATCTATAGCGAAGGACGTCATTGTTTCAAAGATGACGTCAGTTTGTCGTCACTTTTCACGTGATCATGTTGCTTGGGATACATCATCGTATTTATTATCTGTTTGATATCATTCCAGATTGAGCCTCGATGTTGAGTAGACGTGCGCGATGACGCTTAATAAAGTAAACGAGGATCTGGTGAGGGAGAGGCAGAAGTGCACTTTCAATGTTCAGGAGCTGATACATCTGATTGACTATGGAGAGAAGAATACTAATGAGAGGAAGAAGATTGGTAAGTGTTTGTTGACTTAATAGGTAGGTACCTACTGCGTTTATATTTAGACATTTGCGCTGCCATTCGCGTGGACGGAAATGTTGCCGTCCATATGTCTGCGGCAGCGTCGCCGGCCATGTGTGTTCACGCAACGCGGTCAACGCGAGTGGACATGGAGGTGGCCTGTTTACATTCTCGCATTGCCCAAGTCCCTGCTCATGTCTCTGCACATTTCCACGGACATGAGTGTAAACGGGGTATACTGCAGTATGAAATAGGCTTTTAAGTTGGTCATCTCTAACTGATCGACTAACGGCTAGTTTCTGAAAGCCCGATCAAGACTAATCGCATGTCAAGTCACTTTTTTTTATATGTATACAACTAGCTGATGGAACATTAGTCTACTAAATTATTTATTTATCAGCTATCAGCATTTTATTAAAGCAACATATCTAGGTAAGTATTTTGTTTTATAATTATCAAGTACCTACTCTTGATTTTACGACAGCCTTGAAGGTATCTAGGGGGTAATCAGATGACGTGTGTCCAAACTCTAATAAATTGATGAGTTCTTTGTGAAAGCGAAATCACATCTGGGGGTCTACTCTGAAAAACGATAAACGAAATTTCGTATTGGAATTTTAAGTTACACTGCGCGGTAAAACAACCACTTCTTCTTCTCCATTTATGGCACCCCGTCAGATAATCTAAAAAATAATCTTCCTGCTCTCTAAGGAGTGGGGAATAAATGGAGAAGAAGATGTGGTTGTTCTACCGCGCAGTGTAACTTAAAATTCCAATACGAAATTTCGTTTATCGTTTTTCAGAGTAGACCCCCTGGTACCTATTTCGATTTCGAATGAAGTTTCGATTTGAAGGTTGTGGGTGGCGGTGAAATTACAAGCACAATAATTGATGGACGCAGTACATCGTAGTTCACGTTCATATCGTGTGTGACTGGCGAGGCAATGCTTTGTTATAGGTGACGGTGACTACTTAACATCAGCTTGTTCCATCAGAAAGTTAACAAACATATATTTTTTTGCTTAGCACCTATACTATTAATCCCTTTTGACTTTTCAAAACGGGATTTATTCTATCGAATCACAATAATCATCTTCAAGCTATGTAAATCTAGTCTATTTCACGTGACCAAGCTTAGAAAAACAGCCAACAAGCTTACCGCTTGGTTTCTGCCGTTCTTTTGTAAGATCCTTGTTACAAAATAATATAACAATGAAGCTCCAGAGTGGCCAATCGAACTTAGTGAGGCGTCGACAAAACAGAAATATTTCATGAAGGCAATCATGCCGATAATATAACATCATTCACCTAGCTAAAAGTTTTCTTAAAAATCTAATCTACACTAATATTATAAAGAGGAAAGATTTGTATGTTTGTAACAAATAAACTCTTAAACTACTGGTCCGATTTCAAAAATTCTTTCACCATTAGAATGCTACACTATCCCCGAATAGCATAGGCTATATTTATATGTTTAAAAATAAATATCCACTCATGCGAAGCCGGGACAGGCCGCTAGTATAAAATAAAATAGGCCAAGTAAGTTCCTATAACAGTAAAAGACGGCAAGACAAAATGCACTTAGTAGGTATAACAATCAAGTTGTAAATAATTAGTACCATAACCTCCATAAAATATTCCATTGCATGGTTAAACAATAACTTTGAAGGATGGTAATTAAGATATTATGTATGTTAATCACATTAACCTAGGAAGAACCTACTTGCCATTGTTCGGCCGTAGTTTTTTTTTTTGATATTATTAATGATTAAATATAGTTAAGATGTTATAACTGAAGAAACTTGGTAATTTCTGACCAAGTAAATACTGTGACGTCACTATCAGGGTCGAAACATCGTGAGGAAACCGGCATGTCGTAGAACCTAAAAAGTTCTGAAAACATGGAAAGGAGGCTCTTTGAGGCGCACTTCAATCCTTTCATCAAATTATTTCGGAAGAAACTAGTGACATGACAAGAAAGATCATCAGGATGGCGGATTCCTAGAGGTGTCTAAACACCTACGTGCCAAGATTCCTCGGTGAAGCAACGTAAAAGCCCCGTCTCTAAAGTTTACCACTAATCTACGAACTTACCTACTGAAGATTTTTTCCAGAGGAGCTGGTACTCAGCGTAAAAGAGCTGAAGGATACAGTTCCAGAGGAGTACCTCAGCCACAAAGAGCGATACGAGAACTCTATTAGAAAAGCGTGTCTGCTTGTCAAAGTACTGAAAGAGCACGTTCTCAGCGATTTGAGTCTCGATGTTTTCAGGTGAGTGTATCATCGTCAGCCTGAAGACGTCAACTACTGCTTATGTCCAGCAGTTGGCTTCTTCAACCCTCTACATTTCCTCTTTTATACATTTCCAGAAAGAACGAAATTAAGCTCTCTCTATCGATTGTATTCTGGCATTCCAATGCAAAACAATATCTTCGCTCCATTGGTTTATATTAAAAAACGACTTATAAACTAGATAAATCTAGACTATTTCATAAAGGACTATTTCACAATATTCAGTTATAGGTATGACGGTAGTTCTTCCCCGGACGACACTTTCATATTTTTCTATATTATGCTTTACTATTATATTTTTTTCTCCAGCCCAAGCTACAAATACAAGGTTCAATTGGGCGTCGTCAAAGACGTCTCTCCATTCATGTTGCACATGGGAATGTTCGTGCCGACGCTGTTGAACCAATCTTCAGAAGAACAGCTTGGAGAATGGCTGCCGAAAGCATGGAGTATGCAGATTATTGGAACTTACGCACAGGTGAGAATCGTACCTTGAAACTGGGCACCAAATCTTTATGTGCTTTACATTGTAATTTGTCTTATATTTTAAGTATTTTCGATGCTTTAAGTGGTCTTATAGTAACTCCTGTCAACTCCGACAACTCTTCGTAGTATACCAATAACATAGTAGGTACTCTAGAATGTGTATTTTAATCAAGAAACGAATTAAGAACATCACTCTTGGTGAATCCAATTGGATTGACGACCGCACGTAGACTTTAAATGGCCACATGCCAATGCGTAAGGGGAAATCTGGCATTGTAGACCGCCTAGCTCCTCCCCAAAATACGCAAGCTTGGAAGAGTGACTCCGCCACCCAAATAATATAAAACTTTAATTGTCTTTTTTATTCCGTGTTTCATTCTACAGGAATTTATTTAAAACGGTGTTTATGGACAAGGGTTTATCTTTCAGACTGAACTTGGACATGGAACATTCCTGAGAGGGTTGGAGACCACAGCTACGTACGATCCTAAAACCGAAGAGTTTATACTAAACAGCCCGACCTTGACTTCTTATAAGTGGTGGCCAGGAGGATGTAAGTTTTATAAATCTTATAATTAAACTTTATTTCAAAAATACCGTTTCTAAGACCAGTGTTTTCCGCGTCACGGCAGGCATCCTTCTCAAGTAGGGTCCTCTCGACTTAAGGCCATTCTTAAGCCAATTCCTTCTCAAATGGCTGTCGCCATTTATGTGATTTTCACTTGATTCATTGTTTGTTTTTATTTTCAGTGGCACACACAGCAAACCACTGCATCGTGGTAGCGCAACTGTATACAAAAGGTCAATGCCACGGCGTTCACCCGTTTTTCGTCCAGATCCGGGACACAGATACCCACATGCCCCTCCCTGGAGTCAAAGTGGGGGAGATCGGGCCGAAATTAGGCTTCCAGACAGCCAACAACGGCTTCCTAGGGTTTGAACAGTTCAGGATACCGAGGAAGCATATGCTGATGAAAAATGCTCAGGTTTTGGTGGTGAGCTGTTTGATTTTGAAGGACTTATGATGACTTTTATACGGAGTAAAACATCGTAACTGGACCAAACGAGGTTGTCGTCAAAAAAAAAACAACATCATGACTTTAATGTTACCTCAGAACTTTTAGTACCAAGTACCAACTCAAGATTCTTTGGGGATGTCTAAGGGGGGTAGTCAGAGGTACGTCCACAAATTACATTTGGCACATACCTACATTTTGCAGTAGTTGGTATTTCACACGTGACAGGTTGCAAGCCCATCGTCGCTCCTAGAAAAACTAATTCATAACATTTATAAAGTAAGTATACAACGTGTGAAATAATACCCCTATAACCCTGGTAGCAGGGTATTCTACAGGTCATGGCGAACAACTTTTGATATAAAACTTTTGAAATTTAAAAGTTTTTCATTCATGAAATGCCTCTTAACTTTCTTCCAAAATGAAATTAACACAACATGACGCAGCACACACTTAGAACTTTTTTGACCTTTAATTGTGAACTGTAGATAAAATAGGTAACAGAACGGCCACCAATTAGTAAACGCAATTAGCGTATGTACTAAGATCACGTACGCATTATCAGGGTTGTTGCAAATTTCTGAGACAATATAAATTTTCTTTTGTATGGGAATTTCGTAAACGAAGTATTCGAACTTTGCACACGTCAAAGTATTCCAGTGCTTGGTCTGATGTCATGGTCTTTGGCCTTATAGGGGTATTATGTTACACGTTGTATAATATACGCATGTTTGTGTTTACAGGATGGTACATACGTAAAGTCCAAGAACGATAAGTTAACCTACGGAACCATGGTGTTCGTGAGAGTGACTATAGTGACAGATCTGGCGTACGAGGTTTCACGCGCTGTCACCGTCGCGGTTCGGTACTCTGCTGTGAGACATCAGTCACAACCGAAGCCGGGGTGAGTTACTAGTTATGCACTGGTGGTCAAGTGGTAGCGGCCCCGCCTTCCGATCCTAATGTCGTGGGTTCGAAACCGGTCGTGCACCAATGGGTCTTTCTGTTCGAAAATGTATGTGCACAATACCAGTACTCTCAAACGGTGAAGGAAAACATCGTGAGGAAACCGGCATGTCGTAGAACCTAAAAAGTTCTATAACCTGTGTCAAGTGCTCGAAAGGAGCCTCTTGAGGCGCACTTAAAATCCTTTCACCACACTGTTTCAAAAGAAACTAGTGACACAAGAGAGAGACTAGTTGTGCCTGAAAACTTTTGGTGAATCCAGTGTTTGTTTCTTGAAAATCTACAAATTCAAATATGGTTAGCAAATCGCTTACCATATTTTTGGTTTTTCGTTTTACGTTTTTGTCCCGTGTTCATTGCGGGTTTTGTATGAAGACGCGATAGAGATACCGATATGGAACATTATGTTCTACGACTAATTTTCATCATACTTGCAACATAAAAGTTCCGTATCGGTATCTCTTTTTAGTTATAGTCTTTTTCTGTTCCAGCCAGCCTGAGCCTCAGATAATAGACTACGTGACCCAGCAGCACAAGTTGTTCATAGGCATCGCCACCAGCCATGTCTTCAGGATAGCCGGTATGTGGCTCTGGGACAGTTACTCCAAGGTCATCAAGGATATCGGGAAAGGGAACATGGATCAGCTGCCTGAGGTAAGATGCTTATTGAATTCATTCTTATTCAGTAAAATTCCGTAAAACTTAGTATAATTCAGTAAAATTCAGTAAAACGCAGTAAAGTTCAGTAAAATTCAGTAACATTCAGTGAAATTCAGTAACATGCAGTAAAATACAGTAAAAATATGTAAAATTCGTTATGATGTCAAATTTTTTTTTCACTTCACAGTGCCGTATCAACCTTAATCTAAATAAAGTAAATTATATTCTTAGCATAAAACCCTGACCTTTTGTTCCATTAACCATGGCACAAATATGATTTATCACTCTAGTCTAGTAGCTACCAATGACATATACTTAGTTTAATTGTGTGACTGTCACTCGCGCATTTTTTACTGGCATTTTTTTATTGACGTAGCGTTGATTTCTTAATACCTAGGTAGCCCACTAATTTTATAAATACGAAATTTTGTGCTTCAGTGAGTATTTTTGTTCCCACTCACTCAGTACGGCTGACCGGGTTTGAATGAAACTTGGAGTATACATGATACATGATCATGAGCTACTTTTATTCAGGTGGGTAACGTATGGCAAGAAAGCAAGCAAGTAAAGCCGATATAATAAAACTTTCCTTATTGTTAATAGTAGATAGTAGCCAAGGGCTGTAAGGCATCAATTGCAGTCCGAGATATTTAGGCGCACGAGCGCAGCGAGGGCGCCTATAATTCGAGGGTGCAATTGGTGCTTACACCCGAGCTAACTATTCTGTTTTACATCTCGATTGTGAGGTAAGTAGAAAAAACCGGCATTACAAGAATAAACAATATTTAAAGTAAAAGTTTTCTATTCCCGCCTTTTTTCATTAAAAAGAATCAAGTAAAGAACTTTTTAATTTTTTTTAAAGATCGAAATTGAGCTTCGCCTTTCGATATTTAAAATTGATGACTATTATACTCACACGAAGACAAGGCTGAATAGCAAAGCGACCTCTTTGGTCATTGGGCTGAATGCATGATGTTTCTCTTATCTGTGATGATGTCTATTGCCAGTATGATGGTTAGATGTACGCGAACTTTTACACAGAAAGAAGTGTTTTTTTTAAATTACTTACTGCCCTAGGGCTTTTCTAGCTACATTATTACCCTAGAGCGCTAATTAGTCACCTACAAGCTCCATTTGGAGGTAATAAGAACCTACTTACCGAACATGAGAGTGTAAAATATTATTATTGTTTTTTTCTTTAGTTTTTCTTTAAATTCATTGTTAAGTATTTTTTTTTTAACGAGTAAGCTCTTTTTAGTCTCACTATGCGAAAACGTTTGAATGGGCGATAGCTTTATATGTTAATTACTACATAGAAAGTAATGTTATTTATTCCTAAGAAATAAAAATAAATAAATAATAAAGAGCTGGACGCAAGTTAACAAAAATGTTTTGTTTTGCTTCATTACGATTAGATAAGATAAAATATCAATGGCTAAACTTACAATCCTGTGCCGATTTTTGCTAGCCAAGAGGATCTTACTATAGCTAGTATCATTTCTTTCAAGCTCCACGCATTAGCTTGCTGCCTAAAAGCAGTGTGCTCTAGAGATGCGTCTGCGCGCGTGGAGGAATGCCGCTTGGCTTGCGGCGGGCACGGCTACATGACGTCATCGAACCTGCCTATCATCAGTGGCGTCGTCACAGCCACCGTCACCTACGAGGGAGAATACACAGTGCTTATGCTACAGACTGCCAGGTAACTTACGCAATCAATGTGCACAATACCAGTACTCTCAAACGGTGAAGGAAAACATCGTGAGGAATTTGGCATGTCGTAGAACCTAAAAAATTCTATAACATGTGTCAAGTGCTCGAAAGGAGCCTCTTGAGGCGCACTTAAAAACCTTTCAACACACTGTTTCGAAAGAAACTAGTGACACGACAAGAGAGAGAGAGAGAGAGACGCAATCAAAATGTGTGATGGACGCAGGGCAGTGCATCGTAGGGCACGTTCCCATCGTGCGTGACTTACGAGACAATGCTTGTAATAGTTGATGGTTACCACTTAACATCAGGTGGGCCATCTGCTTGTTCCATCAGCAAGTTGTATAAATTAAAATTTCTAAACTCGTGACGTCACATTCCGGACGAAAACAAATTGATTCAAACCTGGTGTTTTGCGCCTTTTGTGGCGTCATCTCTCTGTCTTTCAAAATAAAGTCACTTTCTGCCAGGTTCCTAGTGAAGGCATGGAAGCAAGCAACGGGAGGCACTGCGATGACGCCAACAGTGTCTTACCTCGTGGACTTCTTTAAGAAGAAGAGCCATCGGTGGGCGAACCATCCTGAGGGTATCATCAAGGGACTCCAAGCGGTAGCGGCGGGGTAAGTGCATTACATCTTTTAACCTGAGAGCGAGAGCACTGGTGGTCTAGTGGTAGCGGCCCCACCATCCGATTCTAAGGTCGTGGGTTCGAAACCGGTGCCGGTTGCCGGTTTAATTACAGGCACATGAGCTTTACATCTGTATGCCGCAGGGCAGTGCATCGTAGAGCACGTTCCTATCGTGCGTGACTTACGAGGCAATGCTTGTTCCATCAGCTAGTTGTATAAAAAAAAACGATGAAATACCCATTTGAATGAATTACCCAGCCTTCACAGCTCAGTTGGTAGTAGCACTGCCTTCTGCGCCGTAGGCCGTGGGTTCGATCCCTACCGAGAACAAACATTTGTGTGGTGAACATAGATGTTTGTTTTATAATATTATAAGTATGTATTTACAAAAAAAAAAAGTATATATGTATGATATCAGCTATCTGGTTCCCTGTAATATGTAATATGGGAGCTTTGGCTTAGTTTGGGGCTAAATAGTGCTGTGTGGAAAGTCCTCCAATATTTATTTATTATTGTTATTTATTTATTTGCAGTAAAACGAAAGCCGCGTTCGATGCCCTGCAAGCACATGAGAGGACCGGAATGGAGCCAGAAGACGCCTGGAACCTGGCTTCTGTACAACTTGTCAATGCTAGCGAGGTACGCTTGGGGAAATATAATATATTATTATTAAAAAAACGACTTTCAAATACACTAAAATACATAAAATAATGCGGAACCAAAACCAAAAATGTCATATGTTACCACTTATTATCAGGTGGGCCATCAGCTTGTTCTGATGGAACGACGTATAAAAAAAACGCTTTTGTCAAAACAGATGCGTCGCCGGTCTGCCGTCTATGTAAATGCCACATTTTTTTTAATAATGAATAAAACGTACTTTGACTACAATCTCACCTGCTAGTAAGCGACGATGTAGCCGACGTTGGAGCAGAACTTTCTAGAAGACACCTATTCACTCTTGCCTTGAAGATATTTAGATTGTAGTGGTCAGGAAAAACCAGATATGGATGATACCCGGCCGTGCATCTACTAGTCCTGTGGTTGAATGGTTATGGCGGTATAATATCGTGAAGTTCCTGGGCACATTCAAAACATACAGTCGAATTGAGAACCTCCTGCTTTTTTGAAGTCGGTTAAAAACCGTGTGTGAGTGACAGGTTGTCGCGGGTTTATATTCGCTCCAATTTTTCAATGGAAATAAATTGAATTGTGTATTGTTTGCAGGCGCATTGCAGAGCTATTCTCTGCGAAGTGGCGTGGCTTGAAATGCAACGTCTATCCACCTCCGTGTCACATAGCTTGGCGCTAGTGCTGAAGCAGCTTGCAGAACTGTACCTTGTCTTCTGGGCGCTGGAGAAGAGAGGCGACCTTCTAGTTGTGAGTATACCGATGTAACAAAAACAAATATTATCCCAAAAGTCTCCGAGTATATTATAATAACAAAATACAAAATAAAACTTCACCGTTCGAACGGATTCGAACCCACGACCGATAAACAAGAGTATTTGCTTCGAAATGTTGATATTCCATGTTTTCATTCGATAATAGAATGTAGGTATTATTAGTTTGAGGCGTAGCGTGTGCTGTCTTATAAATTTGATTATGTTTACCTTTTTCTGTATGCCTCACTATGCCTCACTAAACTTCAATAATATATTATATTATTACATTGTAAAAGGATCATACAAAAGAACGGTAGGAACCAAGCCGTAAGTTTGTTGCCTGTTCTTCTAGGCTTTGGTCGCGTGGAACTGGCACCTAGAGTCACCTAGCTTTAAGACGTTTCAAAGTGATCCTTGTGATTTTATTGAATAAATACATTTTGACTTTGACTTTGACTTTGAATCTCTGAATTCCTGAATATTTGTTCCTAAAACATAAATGAAATCATAAATTAGCATACGACTGTTACCTTCACGCACGGTAGGCATCCCCACAGGTAGAGAACGTTTACTCCAGTACCAGTTCTGTATCAATTTTAAGATTCTAACAATATGTTTTTTATTTTTTTTATTGTGAACAGAGTTTCATAAACATAATTGTAGAACAGCCAATAATAGGTATCTCTAGGTAATGGTTATGTATTTGTTTCTAGTACTCGACAATATCGAAGGACGACCTAACGACACTGCAGAACAGATACGAGGAGTTACTCGCATTGATCCGACCGAATGCGGTGGCGATTGTCGATGGATTCGATATTAGAGATGAGGTAATACGCCTACGATGACTGGTAGACAATGCTATAAGCATTAAGTCATTCTAGCACTAGTTTGCTTTGTGTGAACGTTTTAAAAGGCTGACAACAAACAACTTCACGCTCGCATTACCTAATGGACGTTATTATTAAAAATAACAATCTTCAAAGTTTCGGATAATACCATAACAAAGGCCCAACATATTCCTATATGATCCAAAATATAGTTTTGATCAAAACAAGTTTTCCAACCAACAAGTTTCGAAAATTTTAGTAAATTTCGAAAATGTTAATGTAAATAAAATCTGTTGTTCGCAACTTGTCCATGCTTCACAAAACTGAAAAAAAAATGCGTAAAAAATGCAATGCGAACGTAATGCACTGCCTATTCAAGGTGACAAATTGATTCTGACTATTAATTTGTGTACAAACGCAAATATAACAAAATAAGTGCATATCGGTTTAATATTATTGGAGCGTAAAATTAAGAAGGAAGAGAGCTGATTTTACCATGCTCTGTTAGATTAACAAAGGATTAAAGGGCCGTTAAATATGTCAAAATGTACGCGTTTGACATCTAAGGTTAGATTTAACGGTCTGTTAATACTTGATTAGTAACTAAGAGAGCATGGTGATATCAGCTCTTAGCCTAGCAGTAAGAACAGAGTATAGTTTAAAATGTATTTCAGATCCTGAACTCGACGCTCGGTGCGTACGACGGACGCGTGTACGAGCGTCTCATGGAGGAAGCGATGAAGAGTCCGCTCAATGCAGATCCAGTCAATCAGAGCTTCCACAAGTACCTGAAACCTCTGATGATGGAGTCGAAACTGTGATAAATTCTATACATATTGAGAGAAAAGCCTGTGTACCAAAACGGTACATGTTATATTGCCCCGCTTATGTTACCTATATTGTAATAACGATCATACAATTTATTTTTTTAATTTTAAGAGTAATAGAGCTCTTTGTGTAGGGCTCGTCCGGGGAAGTACTACCACCACGCCTTTTTCTGCCGCCAAGCAGCAACGCTGTGATTCGGTTTGAAGAGTGTAGTTGCCGGTGTAATTACAGGCACATGAGGCTTAATATCTGTATGTCTCAAGTTGATGGACGCAGGGCAGTGCATCGTAGGGCACGTTTCTATCGTGCGTGACTTACGAGGCAATGCTTTGTGATGGTGATGGTTACCAGTTAACGTCAGGTGGGCCATCTGCTTGTTCCATCAGATAGTTGTATAAAAAAAAAGTGTTCATGTAGCCCCACTTTACGTTCCAAGCTAAAAATGTCAGGCGATCGAAGTTGCGTGCTCACATTACTAGCAAGAACAAGCAAAAGGTGAAGAAAATAGCATAATCTATACTATTTACCTAATGACTGAAATATATTTTTGGATGATTGTACATTTATATTAAATAAAATATAGAGCATGTATATAATGTTTGTTTTTCTTTATTGCCCTCTTCACGAAAACTGGAAAATATTTGTTTTATAGAACGTATTTACATAACTAAGTACAGGTGTAAAATAATACTTATTATAATATATGTTATTTATACGTCCTTATACCTACATTGGGCTACGTTTTGATACACAGTTACACACTGCCCATGACTTTTGACCTGTTTTTATACCTACTTACTATATTAGCCTCGAAACAATGGGTGAAAGACGTAGGTAAGTTATACAGGGTGTACATTTCAAATTTTATCTAGATCAGTTCTTATTCTTACACCCGAAAACGGAAATAGGTAAAAGTTGGTCAAATAAGTAAAAAATAATAATAAACTATTGGTAAACAACATTCAGCAGGGCTATTTTAAAATCAAATCAAATCGAAAAACGTTTAGCTTTTATGTGTCACAAAAACTTTGGCGAAATAAAATAACAATATTGGTTTTTATTGGCATTTCAAGGCATACTGTACTTCGCTGTACTCGGCGAGTCTGTGGGTCAGCTATACCCAAAAGGCTGACAATGCTTTGCGGGTCTTACTACTACTAACACCATGGACCATTATATTGTCCGCTACCGACCCGTGGTCCGACCGTTTTGTCCAACTGTTTGTACCACGGGTAAGTGAAACTATCCATGGTCCAACCGGTTGTGCAACGGGGAATAAATAAATGAATTATTATCACTCAGCTTTGTGCTGTAATAGTGTTTGATGCACTACTATAAGACTGGTTTTTCGCTACGACGGAGTACAAAGGCAGCAACTGTGGTGCGCAAATTCGGAAACATTTCCGACCGGAAACGTCGTATCTGTCTCTTAAGATAAGATAAGATAAAAAACGTTTATTCATTACGGTCTTAGAACATGTTTGAATAACAATTGGTAGTGAGAAGTATCTAGGTAGTTTGCATCTGTTGTGTTCAGACCGAAGGCCAAGAATATGGTTTGAGCACCTCACTCTAACAAAGCCTAGGCTTGCACGTAGACGCGAGGGAGTTGCTGTTCGGCTGTTTAATAAAATGCTGTTGACACTTGTGTTTTAGGGAAGTTAATTATGTGGATGTTTTGTTTATAGGCAAACAAAAAGAGCAAGAGACATGTTCCAATATTTCGTAACGGAAACATTCCCGAATGGTTTGAAATAGCCCTGCTGAAGGCCGAATATGAAAGAGCCAATGTTATTACCGTTAAAAGTTTAAAGTTTACCTAGTAAAATAGGCCTGCAGTCATTTCAATGTTAATACATACGGCCACTGACCTTTAGGCGACCAATAATGAACTCAAAAGGTCTGGCGACGTGCATAAATTGTCGCACTACATTACTAAGTAGATATCCATTTCAAGTTATGTACACCACGCTTTATACAGCCACTTAAACAATCAGTCGCCACTCGAATCCTGAACATACTCATACATTTTATATTAAAAAACTTATGCCTAAGGAAGTTTATTTATAGCTTTTAAAATGAGCGAAGTTAAAAATAAATTGGAAGTGAATGCAGATTTGGCAAGAGAAAGGAAATTGTGCAATTTTAACTTGCAAGAAGTGACATACATAATAGACGGTGGAGAGAAGAACACTATTGCAAGGAGGAAGATAGGTAAGTCATAGTCAAAATATTAAGGTAGCATTATTTCAAGAGTAATTAAGAGTAGTAGAGCTCTTTGTGAAGGGCTCGTCCGGGGAGGTACTACCACCACGCCTTTTTCTGCCGCCAAGCAGCAACGCTTTGTTTCGGTTTAAAGAGTGTGGTTTGCCGGTGTGATTACAGGATGCCTCAAGTTGATGGACGCCGGGCAGTGCATCGTAGGGCACGTTTCTATCGTACGTGACTTACGAGGCAATGCTTTGTGATGGTAATGGTTACCACTTAACATCAGGTGGGCCATCTGCTTGTTCCATCAGCTAGTTTTATAAAAAAAAGCTCTTTCTATCAAGTTCTTAATTTTTTTGCGTAGCAGTCCACATTCAGCAAAGTGTGTATTGGTACATATTATTTTAAACAGCTAGTTATCGAACCTATAGGTTATAAACGAACTGTAGGTAGGTAGAAAACAGAGTTCTGATTAACTTGTTAGGTATTAACTCTAGATAACTTTTTGCTGTCTAGAATTGTTCTAGATTTCCGTCAGCTACATAGATTTTATTCATACAGCAAGTTTTTACTGTAACATGTTAGATCACATAATTATAACTGTTCTGCTTAATTCATAAATAAATATTGGTGGTTCCACACCGCGTCATCTAACCCTAAACTAAGTAAAGTTTTTGGTACCTAACCAGCTATAGGAACATAGAATAGATACAGGGTGTTCCAATAATTGTGTTTAAAACTTCAGGGGGCTAAAGGAGGCATCAACTAGGTACAACTACAACATAACTTTTTCTAAGGAACCAACACTGTAAACGCAAAAAAACAGCTGTTTAATACAAAAGTTCAATACCTACCTGGCTAAAATGTATGAAACAGCTGTTTTTTTTTCGCGTTCACAGTGTTAGTTCCTTAGAAAAAGTGATTCATATTGATGGGTACTTTAGCCCTCTGAAGTTTATGTACACAATTATTGCAACACCTTGTATACAATACATAAAACCCAGCCAGACATAGAACTGGTCATCACACAAATGTTTGTCCTCGATGGGAATCGAACCCACAACCAGCTTAAAACGCTGAGCTGAGCTGAAAGGCCTTTCAAACATACCATTACATTATACCAAACGACCGTCATTGTTTCTTATTGCTCTACCAATTTTATTACAAATGTATACAAGAACGTCATTCAGCGGCTAATTTTCATATTGTAATGTTAATGTACAGAGAATATAGCTTTGAATGGAGGAGCCTCGTTGGACAAGATACCAGAGGAATGCTTGAGCCCGACAGAGAAGTACGAGAACGCTGTAAGGAAGTCAGTTCTTTACAGCAAGATCGTTAAGGAAGAACTGCTAGAGTTCACTGGATTAGAAGCCCTTGGGTAAGTTTCTTTGCTTAGATGAGTTATATTAACATAGCTAGTTTTACTACGGGCGCTTATTGTTTTAAAGTGCACTTTTAATTACAATGTCTTGGTAGTCGGTTTTGTTAAAACATACGAAAGAAACCAGCCAAGTGCGAGTCGGACTCGCTCACGAAGGGTTCCGTACCCATTATCTATAAAAACGGCAAAAAATCACCTTTGTTGTATGGGAGCCCCCTTAAATATTTATTTTATTCTGTTTTTTAGTATTTGTAGGGTCCCGTTTTACCCTTTGGGTACGGAACCTTAAAAAATGACACCTGCTATAGGGGTGATTAAGGGGTGCGAAAGTGTTGAATTTCGTTTGATTTTTATTGGAAATTCTCTTATCATCATCAGCATCGTGGAAGTACCTAAAGTCTATGGCAATTCACTTCCTCACTTGCTCTTTCATTATCAGCTTCAGTGATGTTACCATGAAAACCTTTGGCTGTGTTCCAATTTTCTCTTTGAGGTTTTTTGGTACAGACTCCCAAAAAACTTAATTTTAAACATAGCAGCTTTCTTAGCATAATTGCGGAGACATTTGACTCGTGCCTTTTTTATAACATTGATGCCTTGTTAATTAAATAAATAAAAAATAAAATAAAATCAAAACGTGTATTTTGTGTCACAAAAACGAGAATAGGAGAAATACAGGGAGAGAACTATATTGGTTAAGAAAAAAAACTTTCAGATTAAACTCTCCAGTGTTACGCCGAACCGCCGACGCCTTTTTCAAAGACATATCGCCGTTTCTCCTCCACCTGGGAATGTTTGTCCCGACCATCATGGGTCAATGCACTCCGGAGCAGCAAGCCTACTGGTTACCTCGCGCTTTGGACATGCAAATCATCGGGACCTATGCTCAGGTGGGTTCATTGTTTCTCTAATTAGAAAGGATAGCATTGCTTACGTTAACTAATTTATGGGTTAATTTATGTTCTTTGTAGAACATGGCTGAAATGTTGTTTTTTGTATTGAAACATGATTTTTAAGCAAATCTATTTAGCGCTATTATATGCCTAATCCAATTTGGCAGATATCTTTTTGAGAAATGGTCATAAACAATCGAGCATCTCATCCTAATCGCTGAACATGTCATTGCTTTTAGACAGAGCTTGGACACGGAACCTTTATCCGTGGTCTGGAGACTACAGCCACGTATGACCCTGAAACCGAAGAGTTTGTGCTGCACAGCCCTACTCTGACATCTTATAAGTGGTGGGCTGGTGGATGTAAGTACCTAGATACCTATCCAGCACCGATTACCAAATAGCACAAACCCTCGATCGTCCGTCTTGCAAGTCATCACATTGTCATAGCTTTCATATTATTGAGTTTCTTTTTTATTACTAGCTGGTGGCCCACATGTTGTTTAGTGGTAACCATCACCTGTAACAAAGCATTGCCATGCAAGTTCCAGCAATAGGCATGGTGGTGTACTTCCCCAGACGACCCGTTCACAAAGAGTTCGACTAACTGTATTCGCATATTTTAAAAATGTATTTCTAATCAACTCTTAGAGAGATTTAGAAGAGGTCTTCAAACTACCTAGTTATAGGATACCTGTATTTTCAGTGGGCAAGACAGTTAACCACTGCATAGTAGTAGCACAGCTGTATACTAAAGGAGAGTGCCACGGCGTTCACCCATTCATAGTCCAAATCAGAGAGGAAGATACCCACAATCCCCTACCAGGCATAAAAGTGGGGGATATCGGACCTAAGATGGGATTTAACACGGCTGATAATGGATTCCTAGGATTCAACAAGCATAGGATACCGAGAGAACATTTGATGATGAAAAATGCTGAAGTATTGAAGGTATATTACCAAAACTATATTGATTGTCCTAGACAATCAAGATTGCTATTGCAAGATATGAAAAACGATATGATTTGTCTAGTTTTCATTTATACATATAGTCTAGCTATTTTTAATCTGTCTAGTTTTTATTCAGGGTAACTTAGATCGTTTATACTCCGAGCAAAGTTTTCAATATGAAGTACTAACTGCCAATTGACTGATAATAGCTTTTCTGCTGTTATCAAGTGAGTAAGGATGGATTGGGATGAACGACCGGGACAGCGCAGACCCATACGGTCCAATTTGCGTAAGCAAAATGCCAATGAACATCGAAACGTATAAAATGATTTTTGTCCCAATATCTGTTTGCATGATCTTCAAGAGCGACAATTCCAACACTGCGATATAGACACATCAGCGACAGCTACTCGTCTATTAATAAAAAAATAAATTATTTGGTTCCAAGTTGGTCCGTGTTGTGTGGAAGTATAGGTACTATAACTACCGCTAGAATAATGTCACCAGCTCGTGTTGGTTAGATACTTTCATCAGCGTGGTTGGAACATATAGTGAATACGATTAGCACAGGCCCGCAATGACTGGTGCAATATAGGAGGCAGTGAGTGTCAACGATAAATAGATAATACAAATCTCCGAGCGACCAACCTTTCCATACCCTATTTTAATTATCAGGATGGTACTTACGTGAAAGTGGCGAGGCACGGCAAGCTGACTTATGGAACCATGGTGTTCGTAAGGGTGGTACTTGTCAGCGAAGCAGCCTTCAACCTGGCCAAGGCTGCCACTATAGCAGTGCGGTACTCAGCTGTGCGACGGCAATCTCAGCCTAGACCAGGGTGAGTGATGTATCATCTGTATCTACTGCAAAACTGCTAGAAGGGGTGACTCTTTGAGTCATGTATAGAAATCAAAACCACATCTTTAAGTATAACTAATGGAACTAGGTATAATGGTTTTAATCAAAATAATTCAACAAACTCGCGAATGATGTTAGATATCCCGTTGTTCCCATGTATCCCGTGTTTAAATTATGCTGCAAACAAGGTTTTAGAAGAAGCTTATAGCGTCCAGTTTCTGAATACGCAGTGTAAAGTGGACGTCCACACGTCGCCCTGACTCCTGGTAAAACTCACTTCGCGGGTAAGAGAAGCTTTAAACTCTGTTGAACTCACTTCGTCGTACCAGAAGCTTCAATCTCTGTGGTGGCAGCAGGTTCAGATCGAACCCGTACACTTACTCACAGCCGCAATCTTTTTCAGACAACCTGAGCCTCAAATCATAGACTACATGACGCAGCAGCACAAGCTATTCATCTGCATAGCGACTGCGCACGCGCTGCAGCTCACCAGCGATTGGCTGTGGCGGACTTTTACAGCTGTCCTCAAAGATCTACGCGAAGGCCACACTGATAGCTTACCAGAGGTAGGTATTAGTTGCCAGATACTGAATTACGCTATTTTAACCTCTTGTATGCTGGGATTCCAGACACAATAAAAAATGTTTTGTGTCTCGCGTGGCACGTAAGAGGTTAAAATGTCGCTTAGGTGTTTTTTAGACAATTCTTATGTTCTAGAATCTAAGTGATCAAAGGACCTTCTCAGCTTTTTTAAGGAGTTGGAGTGAGGTTAGCAGCGGGACAATACACCCCATTGCGGGACGTCCGTGAAGATCTCATTCACGAATTAGAATTAGGACTTGTATTTCGTAGAGGGTCTACGAGCGTAGGCATTCGGGTCGGACATTTGAGACTTATTATAATGGACAGTATTTTCCACAGATGTCTAGAAGACATTACGCACAGCGATAAAACCGCCTTTACTTCGCTTTAGTTTAAGGCGATGACAACTGCTAATCATAACATAAATTATGTTTTTCAGAACTGTGTGCAATGTGATTGAACATAACTTGATTGATTGCGGTTTTACATAAATAAGTTTAGTGATTTTATATCTTTCAAATTATTGAAACGTGCGAGCGAGAGGCACATTAGCAGTTTTTCTTAGTTATGTCGTTTTATGTACCGTGTACAATAGAGTTTTCTATCTATCCATCCACATGTTTTGTACAGCTACACGCGCTATCCAGTTGTCTGAAAGCTATAAGCACATCCGACTCAGCCGCCTTCATCGAGCAGTGCCGGCTGGCTTGTGGCGGCCACGGATACATGCTGTCTTCCAACCTTCCCTTCCTGTACTCGTTCGTGACCGCCACCAGGACCTATGAGGGAGATTATACTGTGCTGCTGCTGCAGACCGCTAGGTATATATACTTTGTTATTAATAAAAAAATAAATCGGAAGTCGTGAAGCTTCAGTTTCAGTTTTCTTTAGAAGTTTACAGTTTCGCAGGACGGTCTAGGGACAAAGGGGCAGACAGATGGACAAAATAAAGCTTAAAATCGTTTGTCCTGGAAATATGAAAAAGGCATTAATTCAGCAATGGACTTCTACAGGCTGCTGGCTGACTGAAAGAACGTGTTTTGCAATTTAAAATTCAGTTCTATCTAATTTTTCGCGACTTGATAGTTTTAGTTAAATTACGAATATTACTGTTGATCGGTAAAGGGTTTTTGTGAGTTTATTTTCACAGGCGTTGCATTGCGCAGTTTAAACATTGATTTAAAGTGTGGCTACAATCTTCCGAAACCAAAAATGCCTCATTATTTTTTCCCAGGTTCCTCCTTAAAGCATGGGAGCAGGCGGAAGCTGGCAACTCCGTTACATCAACAGTATCGTACTACTCGGATGCCGTGAAACGGAAGAAGGTGGCTTGGGACGGAAGTCCTGACGGAATCATCAGATCGTTCCAGGCTGTTGCTGCAGGGTAATCATATTTTACAGTTGGTATCACAATAAGAGATTATAGAGGGAAGTGAAAAATAAAGATAAACCAATTAAATAACCCCTACAATCTGATATAGGGGCTTAAAACAAATAACACACAATTGGAAGGGAAAAGTTGAAAAGTTGATAGTTCGAAAGGTGACCACAAACTTCTGTTCGTGTAACGGTTCGTTCCTTTCGAACTTGCTTGGAGGGCGTCCCACACTTCGTCTTCCGAGATGAGGTGTGGGATTTATTGATCGAGTGAGCGAAGTGAACGAAGATCTTAGTTTCAAGTTGGGCGATTTGGCATTTTATGTATGTATATATCGTCGGTCCAGTGGTCAACTCGCCAAACTGACATTTTGGCGTTTTTCACTTTTTGATGGGCATAGTAATGGTTAGGCCAAAAGTACAATGTGGCAAAGTATCATATCTGTAGCATTCAATATGACGAAGTTATCACCAATTTCTTTTTCAGCTATCTGCACAGAATTTACTTTTTACTATTGTCAACTGTCCTATGTCCCCGATTGTTCAGTTTACTATGGCATAATACTATAAAAACTCATATATCACTCATGTCAATTAGCTAATGTGGCAGTTTGGCTAATCTACCTTGGTCTAGTTTTATGCTTTTTCGATTTATATATTTATTCCTAAAATACCTAAGACTGGTGAAAACTCGAATTTTATAAACTTAACTAATTTGGATCGAAAGTCCGTTGTAATTTTATTAATAAATATTTTAAATAAAAGCTAAATGCTGTTAATTTTATTAATGAAGTATTTTAAAAGTACAACATTCGTGTTTTAAATTTTATAGTTTTAAGAGTAAATATTGATGATATTAAAGTGATATTCACCGAAGTTCTTACTTAGTAGCAAATAAGTTGATTTATATATTTATTCCTTAACATGCTTAAGATTTGTTTTCCATATAACAAAACTGCCCTTTATAACAAAAGTGTTCATTGTATGGCTGCACGCATATTCAATAAACTTCCAAAGTGTTTATTAGAGATTACCGGTGTAAATCCATTCAAGGCTCAACTAAAAAAAATGCTCTTAGGAAAAGCCTACTATAGTACCTGTGAGTTTTTAGAAGATAATAACCTTGAGACTTATAATATTGTAATTTAATTATTTTCTTTTACTATGGACATGACAATTTAATTTTAATCGCTGTTGAATGTTTGTATGCCGCCAGGTAAAACACAGAGATCAATACTTGCTTATGCTTACCATCTACTTTTATGTAAAAATAACCTGTGTTTACAAACGAATAAATGAATTATGAATTATGAATTATGCCCAAGGCTGAAATATGCAAGTGATTTACAGCGAAGTTCCTACTTAGTAGCAAATAAGTTGGTTTTTATCTTTATTCCTAAAAATGCCTAAGGATGATGAAAACCCTAATTTTATAACTTCAACTAATTCAGATCGAAAGTGTCGTAGTTTTATTAATAAACTAGCGGCCTGTCCCAGCTTCGCATGGGTGGAAATAAATTTTAGGATAATGTTAGACCGCAGGTTCGAGTCTCGCGTCTACTTATTTCATACAAATTCAAATTCAATTTATCAATAATAACTATACAGCATACATTTGCACTCTATTTCGTAGATATTGATGTGTTCTTTAATATTGCAGAACATTTTTGTGTTCTATCGTCAATAGTTTTCGCAGCGCATGCGATGAAAGCTAAATTATGGCCAATTTTGTTACATCCTTAATTTTATCTAGTAATCATAAAATCACATATTAAAATATATAATAAGATAACTTTTATCTTAGTTATCTACATCTACACTTCTACACTAGCCTACATCTACACTAATCTACACTAATATTATAAAGAGGAAAGATTTGTATTTTTGTATGTTTGTATTTTTGTATGTTACGAATAGGCTCAAAAACTACTGGTCCGATTTTACAAATTCTTTTACCATTAGAATGCTACATTATCCTTGAGTAACATAGGCTATATCTATTACTAGAAAAGTTAAGGATCCCTTCTAAAACTTCAATAATGTAACCCAAGGTGTAACAAAATTGGCCATAATTTGGCTTTCATCGCATGCGCTGCGTAAATTATTGACGATAGAACACAAAAATGTTCTGCAATATTAAAGAACACATCTACAAAAAACTCAGCAATACCATATTTCTAACTATCGTAGTTATGTTACTATAACTTCTTTCTTACATATTAAAAGTTGATAGAAATGCCGACCGAAATCAAACCAAGTTATCCATACCTTTATATTAATCCTTATCCAAATAAATCATTTCATATTCAAGGCTGTTTCAATACCTAATCTCACCTTAATAGTTCGCTTTAAAAATATTAGTGAACGCGGTAGCGGGCAATAGGGCGCGTTCTCACTCACTCAGGGAGAAGGGCGTGCAAATGTATGAAAGAAGTAGACGCGAGACTCTAACTAAGTTTAGTCTAAGTTTATCCTAAAATGATCAAAAAGTTTATATCCACCCATGCGAAGCTGAAACGGGCCGCTAGTTTTTAATAAAGTAATACATTTTACGTGTTTTTTATATAATTATCTTATCCTCATCAATAAATTCCAATAGGTAGGTACCTACATTAGCAAAAGGTGATAGTAATTTGTTTGCACCTTCTACATTATGGCTAGTTTACTATTAATTTATGAATTTTCTTCATGTATCACACCAGAGTATACTCGTCTAATTACCACATTGGCTCTTTGACCGAAGTACATCTAAATACTATCTATTAAAACTAACCATGATAAACTCGCCAATTTGCGATAACTTCTATAATATTGATATTTTAGCAATTTGATAAATACTATCATAAAGATATTTACCTAAGGCAAATATATTGCCATGATTTAAATACCTATGAATAACCCCTGATTTACAGCAACGAATTGAAGTTTGTTTTCGCTCTCCTGAACAATCACGAATTTTCAGTTTGGCGACTTGAGTATTGGACCGACGATATGTATGTTTGTCTGGCCATAACTTTCGAACCGTTGATCGTATTTGCATGAAATTTGATAAGTCGATAGCTTGTACTTGAGAAATTTACTGGTAAGTATATGAGTAAAATCGGATGAAGGGTTATTAAGATATGGGGTTTTTTAAGGGGGCAAAAATAAAAAAAGTGACATAAAAAAATCAACTTACATGTCATATGAAAGGGCTTTGTTTGGACATTCCAAAACAATTTTTACTTTTTTTCTGGCACACTCGGTTTTTGAGATACAACAAAAAAGTTAAATTAATGTAACCAGCTGCTCCCATCTGTAAGAGTTTCGTTGGCATCAAGGTTTTTCTACTGGTCGGCCAGTTCCTTTGCTTTTTCTTATTTTTTTTTCTTGAAATAAATTAAGGAGGTATTCAGTTCTCATAAAATGGTGACAACGACCAGGTCTGATGATGGAGCCAAGGTCTGTTCAACGGAACTCTTCAATAAATAGGCCAATAGAGTTGAAACTTGGTTACCGTACTAAGTTAGTATGCAGTAGTCAGAAAAAAGTCCAAACATAATGTTTGGACTTGCCTCTGACTACCACCTACTCAAAGTTTTGGTGCGTTCGTCGGGTCGCATCACGAGATCTCAGTTCGGGGCGAACTACTAAGTAGTTTATTTATTTATTTAATCATTAGCACGGGATGCCTTTCAATTGAGGGCTATAATGTATCGGATTTAAAAATTAAAAGAACATGTTTTGAAAAATATTGCCATAATGTAATCATACTGTCAATTACCTACTTATATTTCACGTATATCACTGTTACGTCACTGGACTTAAACCAGTACACTGTGTACACACATTCTGTAATATGTATTATTCTCTGTAAGTGAACTCCGTTTCTTTGAGAAATAAATATCTTTAACCACATATTGTAGAGATCGCGGGAAGCCGGTGGATGGAGAAGGCCCAAAAAACATTCTTCCTGGACATGCGTAAAGGAGGCCTATGTCCAGCTGTGGACTTCTTTAGATGATGATTACGCAATAAGTAACCTTACCTAGTTGGCAACTTTAGTAACGTCGTATTTTTTTACATAATAAAATATATACACACGCAGACAGGGAATAAACAACTATGTTCATTACCTAACTATTTGTTCCGGGTGGGGATCGAACCCACGGCCTAAAACGCAGAAGTAAACTACCATTTGAGCTGAGAGAGTTGTCATTGTTGTCAGTTACAACAACAAAATATACCACGAGTGTAACAAAACAAAATGTGCATTCAACAGGAAAATATCAGCTTGCGCAACCAGCATTAGAAATCGCGTGAGGAGCGGCATGACCTTCGAAGACGCCTGGGAGCTGACCACGGTCCAGCTCGTAGCTGCTGCCGAGGTAATAAATAGTAAAAAAAAAAAAAGATTTTATTTACGACACAACAAATAAATGACGTGACTCGTGAAGACTCAGAATTGGCTTGAAAGTTCGGTTCTTACCCGCATTTCACAGCAAATGGTTGAAGTGTAGATGACTCATAATGGTGACGCGTGACGCACACCTCTTCAAAACGTTTTTGTTTTTTGAGACAAAACAAAAACAGATTTTTTTGTATAATATCCCAAAATCCCCGAGTTGCTTAAAATTTTTTGGCTGTGTTTCGGTTTGAAGAGTGTGGTTGGCGGTGTAATTACAGGCACATGAGGCTTAACATCTGTATGCCTCAAGTTGATGGACGCAGGGCGGTGCATCGTAGGGCACGTTCCTATCGTGCGTGAATTACGAGGAAATGCTTTGTTATAGGTGATGGTTACTACTTAACATCAGGTGGACCATCTGCTTGTTCCATCATCTGGTTGTATAAAAAAAAAACTAACTACTGCAAAATGTGGGTGTTTGCCAAATGTAATAATTGGACATACCTTTAACTACACCCTTAGACATCCTTAAAGACTCTTAAGTTGGTATTTGTTACTAGAAGATCTGAGGATATAAGTGTAGCTGTTTTTTTTTGCAGGCACACTGCAGGTCAGTGATTTGCAAAACATACAAACACGAAACAGACAGACTGACTGCAGCCTCCAGTGCTAATGTGAAGACTGTGATGGAACAGCTCACTAGCCTCTATCTGATGTACTATGCTCTGGAAAAAACCGGCGACTTACTAAGGGTAATACAGGTTTTTAGCTCATATTTCTGTCGGCCCTTGAAAAGGTGTTCTAATGTGCAGAACTAATAAATAGACTAGAATATCTAACGCGTCTGTGTAGTTGAATAAATGTATTTTTTCTTTAATACCTAGTAGATTCATAGATCGTTAACCTAGGAAGCCACAACTAGGTATTTTAAAGGCGAGAGTATTTCTTTGAGTCTAAGTTAGTAGTTCTTATGTAGCTTAGGGAAGCTTAAATAAAGTGCAAGCGAGATAAAAAAAGTTTTGTAAAAAAAAGCATTTTGTCTTCGTTTGTAATTGTTTACTCATTCAGATTTAGCTCAAAGACATCTTGTTCCATCAGCTAGTTGTATAAAAAAAAAGATTCAATGTAAGGAACACATTGATTCTTTTTTTTGATTCAATTGAATATACATTTTGACTCGTGACTTCTTTATTTTATTTGTATTTATCTAAATATTTTCAGTACTCATCGATATCGGAAGCGGACCTCATGTCCCTACAGGCGCGCTACGAAGAACTCCTCACGCTGATCAGACCCAACGCGGTCGGACTGGTTGACGCTTTCGAACTTCGCGATGAGGTAAGATTTTAAAATGAGAGGCACAGGGCCGGATTTAGGGGAGAGCAACCGGGGCTACAGCCCCGGGGCCTCCACGAAATAGGGCCCCCACAATGGAGACTAGGTGCAATAAAAGTAGGTAAACTCTAGGTAGGTACTTGGTTGCATAATTAATAATTGATTGAAAAACTCGACAGAACAAACGTGTTCATTTTATTTGGAATATAATTTGGGGCCAGGGGGCCTCCACTCCTTTGTTGCTCCACTCCATAAGAAATCGTAAGGTTTGAATCAAAAAAATCGGCATATATACATAATTTTCCTACCCTTATCCCCATGGAGGTACTATATACTGGAGGGAGCGATAAGACTTACATCCTTTTTCAACTGTGTATCAAACATTGATCATCTATCTTTGTTCTTCCTATGTAGCCTAGCTACGAGTAAAAGAAAAGAAGATGTAACTTCACTCACTCCATCTCACTCACTCACTGTCTGCGTAAATCGTGGCCGTCAGTTGATGCAATGTTTTGATCTTGTTTTGACGTTTTTGAAAAACTCGCAGCAACATTGCGATGCAGCGAAAGAAATTATGAAAATTTTTAAAGAATTATTATTGCCTAGGCAAAATATATTTGAAAAGGTGAAAGTATGTCTTGTGAAGCTGTGTTTTGTGTATCAAAAACAACAAAAGGAGGAGTTAAAGACCCGGAATTGTCATTTGATACGTAATATTCTTTTTCTATTTTCATGCTAAAAAAATACGTTTTTTCTCCCATAAAGACTGTAGGAATTACATTTTATTAGTACTAGTCATATTTTCCTATGTGAAAATGATGTAAACCCATTAATTATTGCAAAATAAAATGCATTGTTTTAGTCTTCTGTTCTAGAGATGTACTTCCACCGACCAATTTAGCTTTATCGATAATATGTAAGTTTCCGTTTTTTATATGAAATATCTAATGCGGTGGGTCAGACCGGCTGTTCTGTTGTAGTTTCAATTTTTCACACCTTATAGGCGTCTCGCGAGGGATCAATTTTTGTTAAATTTTACAATATTTTTTTAGGTTCTTAAATGCCCAGAATGAAGACGGGAGTGGATAAAAGCTGTTAGGCGTGAAAACTGATAGCCTACAAAATGTTCTTATGCATGGACGAAATGGCCATAAGAAATTGTATCGAGTGGGATGGACATCGCTCTCACGGTTAGGGCAATGTGGGAAACATTATTGACGATGATAGTGTTCCAGTGTCTATAATGGTTTTGGGCTTTCGCAATAAAAGTCAGCAACCAGTTAAAATTAAAAAGTTGGATTCCAATTAAAACGACTTTTTCATCCATTTCTTATTCTATCGATAGGTTAGTCAATGTTGTCCCTTCTCTAGTCACTCACGCGAATACACACAAACTAACAAAAAACGGACACGCCGAAAAACCGTAACACTACGTCTATATGATACTTAGTCTAAGCTTATCCCACTTCATGTGAGGTATAGGTGAGGTAGGTAAGTGCGTGGCCCGATGTCCCGGTCGCTCTGCCCATCGGCAGCTAACATGTCTGCAATGTCTGTACTGTACCTACTATTGTGTGTTTTATTTTTCTCTGATTTAATAGATTGTATTTAATTTTATGCATTAGGTATTATTTGTAGTTTGAAGCGTAGCGTGTGCTGTCTTATAAATTTGATTATGTTTAACTTTTTCTGTATGCCTACGCCTCACTTAACTTCAATAATATATTATATTACATTGTAAAAGGATCATACAAAAGAACGGTAGGAACCAAGCCGTAAGTTTGTTGCCTGTTCTTCTAGGCTTTGGTCGCGTGGAACTGGCACCTAGAGTCACCTAGCTTTAAGACGTTTCAAAGTGATCCTTGTGATTTTATTGAATAAATACCTATTGACTTTGACTTTGACTTATCAACCGTCATCTCAGCAGTCACTCCTTTCTTACTCATGTCATCTTTCACAAAGTCCATCCATCTTTTCTTTGGCCTACGTCTACTCCTATATCCATCCACGTTCATCCCTGGCATTCTTCTCGTTACATGACATCCTTCCCATTTCATTCATTCTTCCATTTTTAAATTAACATACATAAATAAAATAAATAAATATTAGAGGACATTCCACACAGACTATCTCGCTCTAAACGAAACCAAAGCTTGTACTATGGGAATCAGATAGCTGATATAATACTTAATACTTATACCTATAGGTACTTTTTTTTGTAAATACATAGGTTCTTATAATATTTGAGAATTTTAGAACACTTAGCACAGAACAATTATCTATGTTCATCATTCAAATGTTTGTTTGTTAACATACATAAAAACACTCCTGTTTGCCATTGGGGTAGGCAGAGACCCCCGATTTCCACTATCTAGTATCACTTAATTCACTCTCATAACATTCTTTATACATGCAGACATGCGCAGAGCAGTGCATCATAGGGCATGTTCATATGCCTTCGAGGCAATGCTTTGTTATAGGTGATGGTTGCCACTTAACATCAGGTTAATTTTATTATTTATCTAGCCTGTTGAAATTGGTCACTGCTCAGTAAGGCCAAAGTTCATACTTCGTGTTGGTAATATTATCATAGAGATAACGCATTTTTATCTAAATTCCTTACTGTTATCGGTGGTTAAGATTATATCATAACTCACTCGTATCTGAAACGCAATAGAAAAGGCGTTGTTAATTGATAACATTTATAAAAAAAAACATGAATATTATATGGATTTAATATAGATCGCGAACAATTAGAAGGGCAGCGAGTTACACACACCAATTTTTTTATACTACTTTTGATGGAACGACCTGGTGGCCCACCTGATGATAAGTGGTAACCATTAGCTATGTCCATAGACTTGCCTTACTAGGTGGCCTTATGTGCCTGTAATTTCATCAGCTGCACCCTCACTCTTCAAACCGAAACACAGCAACGGTGCTTGGCGGCAGAAATAAGCAAGATACCTATTGATCTAGTGAGTGAAGCGAATGAAGATCTTTGTGACAACTTGGGGGAATTGGCAATGCATGATTGTATTCGAATATATCCCCATCCCATATAGCACGGCCGTGCTATATGGGACCTTATCCCCTAAGGTCTCTTAGTACCAAGTATTAAGTAAATGAGTTCAATCGAACCTTTAGTGAGACTAGACTCTACAACCTAATGAGCAATTGCCTTCCACCATCATTAAACAAAGTCAAAACGCTTTTATTCAGGACTTTACTGTTTCTAGATCCTGAACTCGACGCTCGGTGCATACGACGGGCGCGTGTACGAGCGTCTCATGGAGGAAGCGATGAAGAGTCCGCTCAACGCGGAGCCGGTCAATCAGAGCTTCCACAAGTACCTGAAACCTTTGATGCAAGGAAAACTATAGATACTTACCTACTATTTATAAGACGTAAATACCTATTTCTGGCTGATCGTTTAAAGACTGCACTATTTTTTTATGATTTTGCTACAATAATCGTGCAGCGCGGTTGTAAATGTTGAAGTTATTTGATAAATTATGTTATAATGTTTGAGTCATAAATGCCTTAATAAATCCTACTGATAATATACGAGTAAACGCGAAAGTTACCTTTGGATGACAGAATGTTTGGGCTCAATCCTGCCCTAGCTACTTAAAACTACTAAAAAGTTCGTAACCTGGATTAGCATAATAGGCATTACTTTTTATCCCGAAAAGTTACCGGGAATGAGGTTGAAAACTTGAATAATATACATTTGAGGCTCTATAATGGGTTCGCAATTATAGGACCTTAAATGTATATGCATAAACGCCTTAAATATTTATGGTAGCAATCATCATTACTTCTTCTTCTTCTCTCCGTTTATGGCTCCTGTCTGTCATTCGACAGACAATCTTGCCAGTGTCAAGTGATTTGTATTAAATAAATACTTTTTTGTCAAGTCAGTCAACAAGTCGGCCGTCATTTGTTTTGAAGAAAATGGTGGCGGTTTTCTTCAAAACATTGGAAACATTTTTGGTCAAATCAGGATATCACATATTACACTTTAATTTCAAATGTTTACACTTTGTGCTAAGACCTCAAGTAATGTTTGTTAAAATACCACCGAAATTACAACTCAAAATAACACTAGAAAAACAAATGAAATGAAAAAGCTATGTTGCTTCCAAAAATGACAGAAAATGAATAATCATCATTACCACGCGAGCGAAGTAGCAGGTGACTGCTAGTAATACATCGAATGTCACGACGCTGTCATTAATACCTTCTTAAATAACAATATAATTATGTTACAGATAAGCAGTTATTATGAATATCCAATCTGTATTTAATAATTCTTCAGAATAAATAATAAGTATGAAAAATTTTAAATTTACGTGTTTTAATTTTGAAATCCCAAAATTCAATAAACTACATCCACTTGCCGGGTCTAGAGTTGTCGCTGGTCGGGTGTCAATTTTTTGAACTTTGATCGATTAAACAAGTTGATTTTATCGATCAAAGTTCACTATTTGTATTCGACAAAAAGTCAGAATGACTGCGCTTTAACTACTATTCAATACAAATACGAGAAGATACCTACATGAATCAGTATTCTTGCATAATAATTACCTACGAGGTAAACAGTATTATGTATTACCGACTATATTCTAGTTGTTACACAAGTCTTGCCTTGACTGGCGAATCCGACAGTATAGTTTAGTTCGCACAGCTATCTTATCAGAGACAAAGTCCTCAGGCAATTTTATTCAGTTTCGTTAATAAAACAATGATAATGCTATCGGAATAATTCTGTTTACAATCACACTGTTCGACCTGTAAGGCGGTTGGGTGTTGTATTTGTAAGACTTGTTTGTAAATATGGCTACAGCTGTGAATGAAGATTTGAAAAGGGAAAGGAAAAATTGCAGTTTCAATGTTGAGGAATTGACGAATTTCCTCGATGGCGGTGGTAATTTAACGCAAAGTAGAAGGGATATGGGTGAGTTTTATATATATTTATTATTTACTAGTAGTTCGCCCCGAACTGAGATCTCGTTATGCGACCCGACGAACGCATCAAAACTTTGAGTAGGTGGTAGTCAGAGGCAAGTCCAAACATTACCTTTGGACTTTTTTCTAACTACCGCCTACTAACTTGGTATGGTAACCAAGTTTCAACTCTATTGGCCTATTTATTGAAGAGTTCCGTTGAACAGACCTTGGCTCCATCATCAGACCTGGTCGTCATCACCATTTTATGAGAACTGAGTACCTCCTTAATTTATTTCAAGAAAAAAAAATAAGAAAAAGCAAAGGAACTGGCCGACCAGTAGAAAAACCTTGATGTCAACGAAACTCTTAGAGATGGGAGCTCTTTGATCGTTGGTTATCTTAATTTAAATTTTATTTTTTTATCTCATATACGGAGCATCCCAAAAAAAAAGTAAAAATTGTTTTGGGATGTCCAAACAAAGCCCTTTCATATGACATGTAACTCGATTTTTTTATGTAACTTTTTTTATTTTTGCCCCCTTAAAAAACCCCATATCTCAAAAATCCTTCATCCGATTTTACTCATATACTTACCAGTAAATTTCTCAAGTACAAGCTATCGACATGTCGAATTTCATGCAGATCGAATCAACGATTCTAAAGTTATCGCCAGACAAACATACATACATACATACATACATACATACATACATACATACATACATACATACATACATACATACATAAAATGCCAAATCGCCCAAGTTGAAACTAAGATCTTCGTTCGCTTCGCTCACTCGATCAATTACCTGCCTATTATTGATTCTGACTTTTTTAATGCAATTTACGGACAATTTATTTGAGGATGTCTTCCGCGCGGTAGACGCCTTTATCGTGAGTCGGTTTTTTATTAGGTACTTAGTAATTAACAATTTTTTTGTAATCATTTCGTCAAAATTATCAGACTAGCAGTGTTACTGCGAATTGGGAGTAATAATGGAAATTAAATCTTTGGTGATCGTTTCGTTTATACTATAAATATATTTTCAAGTTATTTTAAATTTTTCAATTAAATAGTGTAAACACATTTTTTTTATACCACTAGCTGGTGGCACAAGCAGATGGCCCATCCGATGTTAAGTGGTAACCATCACCTATAACAAATCATTGCCTCATAAGTCACGTACGATATTAGGAACGTGCCCTACGATGCACTGCCTTGCGTATATCAACTTGAGGCATACAGATGTTAAGCCTCATGTGCCTGTAATTTTACCGGCAACCACACTCTTCAAACCGAAACACAGCAACGCTGGCTTGCAATGTAACATTCAAAACATCTTTACATTCCAGAGGCCAAAACGCTCAGTGTGAAAGGGCTTCGTGATGAAGTTCCTGAAGAGTACCTGAGCCACAAAGACAAGTATGAGAACGCTATCCGCAAAGCTGTGCTCTATACAAAGACGGTGACCAAGCTATACGATCCTACCAAGAACGAGATGGAGAGATCCAGGTAAATAGAAAAATTTGAATCGTTCAACGGATCACGAGCACATAGGTTTAAAGGTTCGGCCAAACCTGCGCGACCAAAGCGACTGCGAAGCGGGATCGTCTGCCGCGCGGCGGACGCTACCCCTACTTTTTATACGGCGCTTTGCACACTTACCTACGCGACCGCAACTCGGGCAAAGCGCCAGAGAAAAGGTACCTACCCACCTAGCGTCCGCCGCGCGCTTCCCGCGTTACTGACTGGTTTGGCTGAACCTTTACTTTTTGAAACTGAATAGACAGAATACACTGAGTTAGTTGTCATTGTTTGTGCTTGACGTGATGTAAAAACAAGAAAAACCTTAGACTAAGTATCATATAGACGTAGTGTTACGGTTTTTCGGCGTGTCCGTTTTTTGTTAGTTTGTATGTATTCGCGTGAGTGACTAGAGAAGGGACAACATTGACTAACCTATCGATAGAATAAGAAATGGATGAAAAAGTCGTTTTAATTGGAATCCAACTTTTTAATTTTAACTGGTTGCTGACTTTTATTGCGAAAGCCCAAAACCATTATAGACACTGGAACACTATCATCGTCAATAATGTTTCCCACATTGCCCTAACCGTGAGAGCGATGTCCATCCCACTCGATACAATTTCTTATGGCCATTTCGTCCATGCATAAGAACATTTTGTAGGCTATCAGTTTTCACGCCTAACAGCTTTTATCCACTCCCGTCTTCATTCTGGGCATTTAAGAATCTAAAAAAATTATGTAAAATTTAACAAAAATTGATCCCTCGCGAGACGCCTATAAGGTGTGAAAAATTGAAACTACAACAGAACAGCCGGTCTGACCCACCGCATTAGATATTTCATATAAAAAACGGAAACTTAAATATTATCGATAAAGCTAAATTGGTCGGTGGAAGTACATCTCTAGAACAGAAGACTAAAACAATGCATTTTATTTTGCAATAATTAATGGGTTTACATCATTTTCACATAGGAAAATATGACTAGTACTAATAAAATGTAATTCCTACAGTCTTTATGGGAGAAAAAACGTATTTTTTTAGCATGAAAATAGAAAAAGAATATTACGTATCAAATGACAATTCCGGGTCTTTAACTCCTGCTTTTGTTGTTTTTGATACACAAAACACAGCTTCACAAGACATACTTTCACCTTTTCAAATATATTTTGCCTAGACAATAATAATTCTTTAAAAATTTTCATAATTTCTTTCGCTGCATCGCAATGTTGCTGCGAGTTTTTCAAAAACGTCAAAACAAGATCAAAACATTGCATCAACTGACGGCCACGATTTACGCAGACAGTGAGTGAGTGAGATGGAGTGAGTGAAGTTACATCTTCTTTTCTTTTACTCGTAGCTAGGCTACATGGGAAGAACAAAGATAGATGATCAATGTTTGATACACAGTTGAAAAAGGATGTAAGTCTTATCGCTCCCTCCAGTATATAGTACCTCCATGAGAAAAACCATGTGATACTTCCTGGCTGCGCCACGGCTCCAATTTCAATATGAGTTAGTCCAAAGAAATGTACGTAATTGTAGGTCCAATAAGATATTTGACATATTAGGTGGCGTGGCCAGGAAGGATCCTTCCCGGCCGCGCCACGTCGTACACGGTTTTAAACGGTTGAATATGTAATAGTAAAATATAATCGCAAAAATGATTACTTGCAGTAAAGATACCAAAACTAAAATGCTCTTACTGAAAATGACAAAGCGCCTGACTATACTCTTAAAACAAAATGTTATCAAATTATTTCAGGGCTCACTATCGAAGCATGCTAACTACAGCGGTATTCAAAGACAACACTCCGTTCTCCCTCCACTTTGTAATGTTCATACCAGCCATCCTTGGACAGGCTACGGAAGAACAGAAGGAATACTGGTTGAAGAGAGCCAGGAAAATGGAAATCATTGGCACTTATGCACAGGTTGGCCATCATGACTACGAGATTATACGGTCTCTTTCATTCGTTTGGGAAAAGGAAGAGACGTCCTTAACTTTTATATTGGCAAGAAAACGCATCCACGTTTAGGCTCGATACAATTAATCCATCAAAACAATGGTTGGAAAAGTCCGCCGCTGGGCATGTCCATCTTATGCCTGCCCTATACATTTCCAGGAACCACAATTTTGAATCTTCTCCATCCACTGACTTCCAGCGATGGCTCGTTGCGGTCATGGCATGACATCATCATCTCTTGTGGATGTTGTAAGCGGCCAATTAGAGAACGTACCGGGGAATGAACAGAATTTGTACATAAACACCAACATGGTCACCAATCCGCCTAGCATTGTCACTCGGCAAACTCCCTCAATGACATATTGGCACATATTCACTAAGAGCTAAAAAAAGTTTGTGTTTCAGACTGAGCTAGGACATGGCACCTTTATCCGAGGTCTGGAAACGACTGCTACCTATGATCCTGCATCAGAGGAATTCATCCTTCATAGCCCAAGTGTCAGCTCCTACAAATGGTGGCCCGGCTCATGTGAGTACTCACTTGGAAAAATAAACACAGTTTTGAAGTGGTTGCTTGGAGTACCTACTGTAGATATTGAAGTATTACACGGGTATTTATCGCGTTTACCTTTATTATTTTCCCGACGTTTCGGCTATGTTGCAATAGCCGTGGTCGCGGGCAGACTGGAGCATTTAACTTGAGATTTACCGTCGTCGAGAAGTGGAAGCAGTTTCAACAATTACCCTCACTTGATTGTCAGAATCCATAATATCCGTGTTCACACTACGACACACAACACTGACTATGCCGCACACTTTGATAACACATCAAGACGTACACACCTACGACGGGATTCCACGAAGAAGAAAGTCTGAATCCGTTTTCTCGATTGAAATTAGTATACATACTTCTTAATTTCAATCGCCTCATGAATCATCCTTTTATGGTAGTGTCATTCATTGGACAGTACCTTGGGATCATGTAGTTCAGTCCAGTGATTAGGTCCTGAATCCACAAGGTGCCCTGCTATGGCTGATTTTGTTACCTGGCGGTTTTTAACTGCAGCAATGTGCTACCGTGCTATAAATACCCGTGTAATACTTCAATATGTGTTATGATCGCGAGAGCTTAAAAAATACCTACTCTACCTTCGTGTCCTATTACGTAACTTATCAGAATTATTTAATATTTAGGAATGGAGTCGACGAAATTAGTATATCCTTATACTTAGTATAAAAAATTCTTGTGAACGCATATATAAATATTTTTGTATAGCCTTACTCTGAAATAGTCAACTCTGCCCTATAAGTCTCAAATCCTTCCAGTGGCGCACACGGCCAACTACTGCGTAGTGATGGCTCAGCTGTACGTCAAAGGTAAAGCGTGCGGGATCCAACCCTTCATAGTGCAGATTCGAAATGAACAGACCCACATGCCTCTTCCCGGGATCAAAGTGGGGGAGATAGGAGCTAAACTGGGCTTCAACACGGTCAATAACGGGTTCCTTGGCTTTGATAAGCACAGGATACCTAGGAATCGAATGTTGATGAAGAATGCCCAGGTTTTAAAGGTGCGTGCTAGTAATAATAATAACACCTAAAAGTCACATTATGTAGGTATCGGCAACTACAGGCTGCACAGGCACCTAATGTAAACAGTTTTTGACAAGCTATTGCTATTGTTCTATTGGTCAATTTACGTATTTTTTTGTCAAATTCAAGTTTCGTCTGTATATTTTTGTCATCTTATCATATTGGTATTTTTTTTACACTTTCACGATAAGGTTTAAAATCAAAAAGGTCTTTATTCAGTACAATCATAAGGCTCACCTTGAAATGAACATCAATTCTGCTTCAATTCAAATACCTTCAAATTTCAAATCAGCTAGTTACTTAAAAAAAAAGTTATTACCCCCATCTGGGTGTAACCACAACATCTGGTAGGTACTAACATATCATGCTAACATTCAAAGGATAGCCCAACCAGATGGACCCATGAAGTCAGAGGATTGAAAAGTGTCAAAATAGTTCTTCCTGAAAAGTATGGTGGCGCCTATGTCCTGCTATGGTTTTATGATGAAGATGATAATGCAAGCATTTGAACAACCTCTTTAACAAACCTCTCTCAACTAAGCACCCCCCAATTTTTTCGTTTTCCAGGATGGCACATTCAAATCTTCACCGAACAACAAGCTGACATACGGCACTATGGTGTACGTCAGAGTGGTGATCGTCAACAACATGGCCAACTTACTGGCGTTGGCAGCCACAGTGGCCGTCAGATATGCAGCTGTGAGGAGGCAGTCGCAACTAAAGCCAAAGTACGTTCTATTTTCAACCTTATCATTATTACCTTATACTGTCTCCGGTAGAGAAGACAGATTTTAATGACCAAACTTGTGGGCTCGAAACTAGATTCACAGCCCTATATGGATTCCTTGTCGAGACTAATTTATTGGTCTCTGAGGACGTCTAGGTCATGAAAGTTTCAAAATAGGTCCTGCTGTCTAAAATGTCCTATTTACAGTAGTGCTTTAATCCTGATTTAAGATAATCAAGGATTTATCCTAGAAAAACAAAGATGTTACAGAATAATCACTGCATTCAGATTCAGAAACTAGGCTATTAAAAATCTTTTTTCAATGGTAATTAATTGAGAAGCTGAAGGTCTGGTGTAAGTTTTCGAAAGTAGTCTTTTACTCCCTCTTTACTACTCAGTCTTTTATATCTATTTTCAGTGAGCCAGAGCCTCAGATCTTGGACTACGTGACTCAGCAGCACAAGTTGTTCATTGCCATAGCAACCAGTCAAGCGTTCTCGCTGACTGCCACGTGGCTTTGGGACCTATACTCCAAGGTCAGCGTAGACCTGGAGAGTGGTAACACCAACGACCTACCAGAGGTGAGAAGCGCGATCCTTTCTCCACGCGGCTTCTTTTCAGGGTCATTAATATCTCGACTCAGTTACTGAATTAAGTGAAAAATGATAATTGTCAATTGGTCCTCTACCGGGAACCTAAGAATTGGTAAGTTGAAATGGCGATGAGTATTCTATGAAGCTCGCAGAACCCATAAACACTGACGAATTTCTCGAATGGCTAATGGGAAACTGGAAGAAGAAGCCAAGAACCCCTTCCCACTCAAAGGAAAAATAAAGGTAGGTCTACTGAGCCTGAGGATTACAGTCATGTGTCTTTCGTTTTGTTAACAGCTGCACGCTATAGCCTGCTGCCTCAAAGCGGTGACAACTTCCGACACTGCTGGCCTAGTGGAGCGATGCCGTATGTCCTGTGGAGGACACGGGTATATGCTCTCGTCCAACCTACCGCAGATCTACGGACTGGTCACCGCCGCTTGCACTTATGAGGGGGAGAATACTGTGATGATGTTGCAAACTGCTAGGTAAGGTGTGAACTGTTGAATGAGGCCAGTCGACTTTGTGTCCCTGAAAATCGTACTAGATTTCGCCCAGGGAGAGTGCCTCTTTTCGCTGTAACCTTCGCACGCACCGTGGCTCGCCAACAGTCCCCAATCTGTAGGAGTCAACGTCACCTCAATGCCCTCACCGCCTCACACGCACAACTGGACATTTTCGCTGATAAATGGCCCATTATTGAAAGATTGTGCCTACAATATTGTGAGAGTTTAGAGTACAAATAACTTATCAAATAATATTTTATAGTAGATGTTTAGCTACCTATTTTTATGATCTCAATCTTGTTTTGTAAGTAGGTACTTCTTTATTTTATTTTTTTTGTAGAATTTATTTTGTTATTAGTTATGTAAGTTTTTTATCCTTTAACTTTTTATGTGTACCATTTAAGTGACGTATTAGATTTAAGTCTGTAAAGTTACTTAGATTTTTTCGCAATAAACTAAACTAAACTAAACTAAACATGCCTAAGAAAGAATAAAAGCAAGCACTTAAAGAAGAATTGCGAACGATATTATTTAAGGCGCTTTCAAGAAGATCTTTCGTTCTTTCTAAGCTGTTTCTGAATTTTTTTCGGAAACAAAGTTGCCTTTATACTATTCCAGGATACGAATCTATAAAAGATTAATGAGCGAAATGCTACAAAGGATAACATCGTGAGGAAACCTGTGGCTTACTCAGCTCCGCACGTAAGTTATTGACCATGTATTTCTTAAGGATTACGCCCACAAAGATGCGGGAATCACGGGAATGTTTTTGGTTCTGGGCTGTTTCTTAAGCCCAGGCACTTAAACCTCCCTTGATAAGAGCATGAGTGGGAAAGTTTTCCCTAACGCTATAGGGGGCTAAAGTACCCACCCATCAATATGAATAACTTCTTCTAAGGAACCAACACTGTGAACGCGAAAAAAAAAACAGCTGTTTCATGCAAAAGTTCAATACCTACCTGTCTAAAATGTATGAAACAGCAGTTTTTTTTACTTTAGCCCCCTGAAGTTTTAAATACAAGTATTGGAACACCTTGTTTAAATCATCCACAGTAGATGCGAAATGCTTGTTTACTTATGTCAGGCAACCTTCCTTTCAGGTCTCTAGTAAAAGCGTGGGAGCAAGCGGAACAAGGAAAGTCCTTGAGTCCGACGATGGCCTACCTATCGGACAAGAGCCGAAACAATAAATGGGACAGCTCCGTTGAAGGAATTATCAAGAGTTTCCAACGAGTCTCTGTTGGGTAAGTAAGAGTAGTAGAGCTCTTTGTGAAGGGATCGTCCGGGAAAGCACTACCACCACGCTTTTTTCTGCCACCAAGCAGTGTTGCTGTGTTTCGGTTTGAAGAGTGTGGTTGCCAGTGTTATTACAGACACATGAGGCTTAACATCTGTATGCCTCAAGTGGATGGACGCAGGGCAGTGCACCATAGTTTTAAGTTTAAGTTTATTTATTTATTTCAGTAGGGCAAATTACATTTTATTTATCAAGGTTGGGACCATCTTTTAAGTAAAAAATACTTGTGTCAGAAGACCCCGCTCTTCTTTATCCATATTTTGGTTACAATGTTATGTACTCGTACTCATATACAAACATAAACAAAAAAAAACATAGGGCACGTTCCTATCGTGCGTGACTTACGAGGCAATGCTTTGTTATAGGTGATGGTTACCACTTAACTTCAGATGGGCCATCTGCTTGTTCCATCAGCTAGTTGTATAAAAAAAACATTTTGATCTAGTTACAAAAATACATAGGTAACCTTACCTTACATGAGGTACCTTTTTCACATTCAAACCATCCATCTCGTCATCTAGCTTAGAATAAATAAGTTTATAAGCTTACCAAAAAATAATAAAAGCTTTGATTATAAGTCCTATTTTTTTTCTGTTCGTCAAAATTTCTACGTCTATTTAACCAATAACTGCGTTTGCTTTCTAAATTATTGTTTTTTTTAATTCACAGAAAGCTCTCGAGTGCTGTGACCAGCATGAGGGAGTACATGAAGTCTGGGCTGGCAGCAGAGGATGCGTGGAACAAATCATCTGTACAACTAGTGGCAGCTTCTGAGGTAGCTATTTATTCATTAATCTTGAAAAAATGCTTTATAGAAAGATGTATCTGGAAAAATACCCTTGGTTTTAGCATAAAAATGTAATCAAAAATCTTACTAAATCGATTGACGAAATGTTATCCAAAGTCTATTTGGCTTATAAATTTGTTACCGCTTTATGTTAGAAACCTGGTTCTTACTTCTTGATTTAATGCTCAATACGATATAGAATTAAAATGGTATTTAGTATATAATATTTTAGGTTAATGTTTCTTTTGTGTACCGAAATAGTGTATGTATAGGAAAAATAAGGTTCTTTTGTTTATTTATTTATGACTAGCGGCTAGTTTTATAAGGGATCCCTAATTTTTTCTAGTAATGAATATAGCCTATGTTACTCAGGGATAATGAAGCATTCTAATGGTGAAAGAATTTTTGAAATCGGACCAATAGTTTTTGAGCCTATTCGTTACATACAAAAATACAAATCTTTCCTCTTTATAATATTAGTGTAGATAAATAATTACCAAAACACTTTCCTGCTTTTCCAGGCTCATTGTCGCTCTTTCATTCTATCGACGTACCACGCGGAAATCAAACGAAAAGCAGCGTCCCTCTCAGCGCCTTTGAAAGTAGCGTTGAACCACCTGGTGGAACTATACGCCATCTATTGGACTTTGGAACGACTTGCAGACTTGCTTCTGGTATGTATGATTCTTTTAACAAAACTGATTTTGGGGGTACTTCGGCCTGTTTGCAACAATGGGATATACCCACGCAAATGCCCTCAGCAACGTTGTAGCAAGTTCTTAAAGTGCGTGACCTGCGAGGCACTCACGTTATAGGTCTTATTGGGCACGTGGTCACAGAAAGGGTGCTTTTTCTTCTTGTCGTGTCACTAGCCACCGCCACCGCCATTTGACTTTAATAAAATCCTGTCCATCCAAAGGTTGTCTGGAAGAGATCGCTCATAGCGATAAGACCGCCCATTGTACTTCGCTGTATTTTAAATTAATTCTTAAGTGTTATGTTATTTTATTGTGGTGTACAATAAAGAGTTTTCTATCTATCTATCTATCTAGTTTCTTTCAAAACAGTATGGTGAAAGGATATTAAATGCGCCTCAAACTTTTTAGGTTCTACAACATTCCGGTTTCCTCACGATGTTTTACTTACTATACTTCATCGTTTGAGAGTACTGGCAAGGGTGCTAAGCCTTTATGACTTTGGTGTGACTTTTCAGTACACTGCGATAACGGAGCGTGATGTGACGGAACTAAGGCACTCTTACGAAACCCTGTTGGAGAAGATCCGACCTGATGCTGTGGGGCTGGTCGATGCCTTCGACTACAGAGACGAGGTAAAAATATGCAACTTTTGAAAACACCGACCATATACAAGAAATACAAAATTGCGGAGTCAACACAGAAATATTCCTATATTTATACTATTTAATAATATAGACAATTCCACTCAGCTATGGGAACCAGGTAGCTAATTAGCCTGGTACTTAAATACTTTTTTGTAAAATTACTACTAAGATACACATAACACCCAGACACCACAACACACCCTTCAGGAGGAAGATCTATTAGGTCGGTCCAGGGTCCTGGGTATGAGTGGATTGGGCAGCGTGATATGATGTGTTCCATCATCTGGTCTTCGCCGCATTCGCAGAGCGCCGAGTCTGTCCAGACCCACTTATGCCGAAAGTATTTGTATTTCTTTCAAACATTACATCTATCATTATGGGTTAGACCTTATACAATTGAGTAGTCATAAACAATAATTATTTTAGTAGTACTTTAGTAGTTGCATCGGCCGTGTCCAGAAAGGAGTTTGTTGAGGCGACACCATTATTTGCGGGGCAGGGAGGGCCTTTGTATTTGGAAGTGGGGCCAACACAATGGACGCACGTGCCTCCGCCTCCCTTGTATTCTCCATCAATACAATGAATTTCACAAATCTTTATTTTAACCTTTCAGATCCTGAACTCGACGCTCGGCGCGTACGACGGGCGCGTGTACGAGCGTCTCATGGAGGAAGCATTGAAGAGTCCGCTCAATGCGGAGCCGGTCCACCGGAGCTATCACAAGTATCTGAAACCATTCATGCAGGGGAAACTGTAAAGTACATAGAAGTACTCAGTATAAGAAAAAAGGTATTCTCAATATTCTGTAGCTAAGCTAACAGGACTTCAAATGAAAAATAAAAGTGCGCTACCTGTAAGTAAAGTTTATCCGAGTCTAAAATTGATTTAGTAAGCACATTTTAGTTAAACCTCTAACTTCCTCTTTACCTCTGACTCCCGTCTAAGGGGTTTGACCCCTTAGATCCTTATTTATTTTCTCGTACAGCCCATAAAAAAAAACCCACCTCGGTAAAAACACTATTTTAAGCTTAGCAGAGTGGATAAACATAGCTCGAGTGACGTACTTTGAATCCTTCAGGATTCTACTTTATCCTTCGCTTTGCTTTGGATTCAAAGAAACACTCACGCCTTTAAAAGAGTTGTTTGCTCCCTAGGTAAACAATTTACTATTTATCAGCGAAATCTAGTTCCCTTACTACATAGTATAGACAATTCCTGTATGTTTGTAAATTCCCTGAACTTATATGTCTAAATAAATTAAGAGATAAATAATTGTGTTTTATTTTTGGGAAGAAGTTAGCCGTAACACATGTTCTATCTAGCACATAGATTTATGAGTAAAGAGTATTTACTTTTCAATTTAGTGGTAAACCTTTTCAAAATTGTTATAATTTCAGCTATGGGGAATGAGAGCCACCAATTTTTATTAATTTTATGGTCTTTATTATTTTTCATTTTATTGAATCAAATAAATAATTTATCATTTATGAATAATCTTAAGAATAAACACACTTTTTACTTAAAAAAACAGATTCTAACACAGTAACGGGTACATTTATAGCCGTCCATAAAATTGATTCTAAAACTAGAAATCCTTTTATAATCTCCATGAATAAACTTAGCGCATTAGCACCTATATGGTGCTGGGCCATTATGACTGAGACTTACACGGGTTATATTTAATTTAATTGCTCTGATACAACCTCTGTTCGCGATAAGTTAGTATAATAAATATTATAAATGTTTATGGAAGTAAAAACCGTTAATTTTTTTATTTTTTTTTTGTAAAAATTTAAGCTCCTAATAAATACAACAGCATGTTGTAGAGACCACTAGTGGTCTAGTAGGAGTGACACCTCCTTCTGATTTTAAGGCCGTGAGTTCGAATCCGGTCGTGCACCAATGGATTATTTTTATACAACTAGCTGATGGTACAAGCAGATGGCCCACCTCTGATAACCATCACCTACGATAGTCACTTACGATAGGAACGTGCCCTATGATGCACTACCCTGCGTCCACTAACTTGAGGCATGTTAAGTCTCATGTGCCTGTAATTACACCGTCGCCACACTCTTCAAGCCAAAACAAAGCAACGCTGCTTGGCGGCAGAAAAAGGCGTGGTGGTAGTATTTCCCCGGACGAGCCCTTCACAAAGAGCTCTACTACTCTTAAAATGTTGCATGGTGTTTGGTATTTAACATGTTTACACTACTCTTAAGTTGTGCAAAGAAGGATGTTAATGTTATTCTCTAAAACATGGTTGTTTTTTGACATTCAGTGATTTATAACTGCAAATAATGAATTTCTACCAACCATACGTCATCCGAAAAATATACGAGTACTGATGATATTTCACTGCTTGCATACCGGAAAGTAGATCCACGCTTAATAAACTTTCTATTGTGGCTTGAATCCTGGCATAATGATGAGTGGTTAACCACAGATTACAACTAAGTTATCAACTAACTAACCTATTCTTTAGCATATCATAAAAACTTGCGGAGGTATCACTTAATTATGTGAATAAACATCTTACATCTTCCTTAATATTCTAGGCTTGCTCACCTGAAACTAGCACCCTATTCATCTATCTTTAAAACGTTTCGAAGTGGTCATTGTGAATCAATTGAATAAATACCTTTTGACTCATAGTTCAGTTGGTAGTAGCTGTCTTCTGCGCTGTAGGCCGTGGGTTCGATCCCCACTGAGAACATTTTTGTGTGTTTATTCTCCGTCCGGGTGTTATTAGATGTTATGTATTTGCAACATTCAAAAGTATATAAGTATTACATCAGCTACCTGGATCCCCTATTACAAGCTTTGCTTAGTTTGGGGCTTTTTTATACAACAAAGTAGACAAACAAGCTTACGGCCCGCCTGATGGGAAGCGGTTACCGTAGCCTATGAACGCCTGCAATACCAGAGGAATCACTAGCGCGTTGCCGACCCTTTAAACATTTTAAAACGCCCTTTTTGAAGAGCCCCGTACTCGTTTATCGGGATAACCTCAGCAGGGAGATCATTCCACAGCCTAAGTGTTCGCGGGATGAAGTTCCTCTGGAACCGAACGGTACGCGACCACCGTGGCTGTAATGTGTGATGATGGACTCTCTGCCGAAGGCGAGCTGTGCGATGGTAAAAAGAGGATGTAGGCATCATGTCAAACAACTTTTCAGAACATACCCCATTGTATAAGCGGTCTCTCTTCAGAAACTGAGTGGTTCAATACCGCTGGTTAGCTTGGGATCATCGACAATTCTCACAGCACGTCTTTGGACCGAATCAAAATGACCAAGCTGGTATCCAGGTGCTCCTGCCAAGAGGTGACAGCAGTACTCCATGTGAGGTCGGACTTGCGACTTATAAAGAAGCAGTCGGTGCTAGACAGTGCTGTGTGAAAAGTCCACCAAAATTAAATAAATCCATTAACGCCTGATCGTAATCATGAACCACCTTACGAACCGTATATCTTCAATAACGTCATCAGATCATTTGAAAAATGGAGATTTATTTTGTTTATACAGAAACTGCTCGATTATCATAAAAAGTGGATTTAATAAGTTGCCAAGCCAAAACCATTAATTTATTCATTGAGTTCGTTTATTTTCTATCGAACCAATTCTCGCAAAAAACTAGCAAATCAACATTGACGTTATTATAAGTTCGACCGATGACCTGAGAAGAGTTATAGGTACCTGGTCGAAGTCAACACCCAGTGTTTATTTCTGGCCACAGTCACCTGGATTAAGAGGCTGATAACAGTCAAATAACTTCTTCTTCGCACATTTCAACATTGATGTACAAATTTCACGGAAAAATTACATTTTGATCCAAACAAGTTAATTCCATCAAAAAGTTTTATTAATAAAAAAACAATTATTTGGTAGGAAACTTGTTATCAAAATGAATTGAAAGATTATTTTTGCTGAATCCTTATAATCAAAGCTTGGTGGTTTGCGATTTTTCATAAATTCATTCAGTGATTTTATATCTTAAAAAAAGACGAAATGTGCGAGCTAGAATTGGTTTTACGGTAGTCTGCGTTTTAAGACGTCCTCGGTTGACGTACTCTGTGAGGTAATGCAATTTTTATAAGCAGAAACAATATCCATTCTCAAATCTTAAGTTGTTACTTGGTACTTATAAATCTTAGGGGATATTTATCGTGGCTGGGTATAAAAGAATACATTTCAGGCTGTATTCAAATTTAAAGAAAGAAAGAAAAGGCGTGTATAACCTTAAACCTTAAATATTGATACAATAACAACATTTCATATTTTCAGTTCAGGCAATGGGGGTACTCAGCAAAAATACTGACAGACTTGTTAATGTCCGTTCAGCTCTGATTTTCAGTATATTCAGTTTCTGTTATCATTATCAGGTGACAGTAAGTACTTATAAAGCAGCATAACTTTGGTTTTAACGATTCATTTCATAAAAAATCGTGACATAAACGAACGGTAAATATTATTAAAACAATTCCGTGCCTACGAGTAGGTACATAGATCAAAAGATAAAAACACAGTACATCGATTTATTTGCACAAGTACAGTTAAGTCTAAAAGGCATTTACGTTCGTTTAGTTTGGTAGGTATAGGTACCTAGTATTTGGTACAGATGAGGAGATAATAGAAATGAAGCCCGTTAGTGTACAGCGGGATAATGCTGTCTAAGTGCCAGTGCACCCATGAACAAAAACATTTTATGCTACTTGTGAGTAGAACATATACGGTACATGTTGATATAGGAGTACCTGATTTTAAGGGGTTTTGAGAGCACTGGTGGTCTAGTGGTAGCGGCCCCGCCTTCCGATCCTAAGGTCGTGGGTCCGCTCGTGCACCAATAAGTTTTTCCGTCCAAAAAATTATGTGCACAATGCCAGTACTCTCAAAAAGTGAAGGAAAACAAAGTGAGGAAACCGGCATGTCGTGGAACCTAAAAAGTTCTATAACATGTGTCAAGTGCTCGAAAGGAGCCTTAAAGGTGCACTTAAAATCCTTTCACCACACTGTTTCGAAAGAAACTAGTGACACGACAAGAGAGAGAGAGGGGTAACCATCACCTACAACACAGCGTTCCTCCTCGCAAGGCATGCACGATAGGATCGTGCCGAAGATGCAATGCTCTGCGTCCATCAACTTGAAGAAAGATGGAGGCATAAAAGAAGCCTCATGAGCCTGTAATTTCGCCAGCACCTACCCTTCAAGCTGAATCACAGCAACGCTGCTTGGCGGCAGATATAGACATAGTGGTAGTACTTCCCCGGACGAGCCCTTTACAAAGCTTTACTACTAACAGTCTTATCTATTCGAATCTTATCTATTTGACAGGCAGCCATCTGGTTCCCATATTACAAGCTCTGGCTTCTGGCTTAGTTTGGGGCTAAATAGTGCTATGTGCAAAGTCCACTAATATTTATTTATTTTAATCTTATTTTTCATTAAAACGGCTTTGTGATCGTAGCGCGTTGAAGTCTTTAGTACCGAACTTGTATAAGCATTTTTTATTAAAAAAAACATAGGCTGCGTCAACATCGCTTGAAGACTTTAAGATGAGTCTCATGTGCCTCGTGATACTACTTATGTTTTGCTTTTTTTTTCATTCACTATACCTACATTTGTTCAGTTTTTTTAGCAAAAATGTCTGTCTATGTCTGTTATTCTGAATTGGCATCATAGTGAGCATCACTCCTTGGTGGCAGAAATAGAAATGGCGTTGATCTAAACTTTTTTAATTAATTGGTTATTTATTGTTATTATAATTTGCAAGTATTTATTAATTAATATTATATATATTAAGTATTAATGATTCTAGTTATCAGGTTTCCAAAACGACTAGTTTCCAAACTAAACCTCAGCCACCAAAACTGTAACATAATACTTTCTCTACCAGTTTTTGCGCTCTGGTTTATCTATAAATTGAGTCAATCGCTTACTATCGGTTCATGTTAAACTGTACGGAACCTGTTTATCTTAGATCTCAAGTTATTTACGCGGTAAACAGGCGATTATCGAATAGTAATCGGTAATTTCCTGTTGTTCTGCGAGTTTTTATGCGTTTATTGAGCAACAAATGCTTATATTCGTGGGTCTACTTGTATAGGCGCCATTTTTTGATATTCTATGTTGTATAATTCATAATATCTGATAAACTAGTAAATTAACTTATATGTAAGCCAAAGTCAAACGGTATTTATTCAATAAAATCAAAAGGATCATTTTGAAACGCCTTAAAGCTAGGCGGCTCTAGTACTCTATATAGCGTGCAATCTTCTTGTTCGTGTTTATATATTTATTGTTCGTCATAAAAACTGCACTGACAGTGCATGCTTAATAAAGCATGCCGATTTCACAACAATTCGCTTCTCACAATCTACTGTGATCAAGAGAATATCTACCAGCGGAATCGGCGCTGGTAGATAATCCTATCGCCTGTTTTACACCTAAATTGACCCACAAGATCAGCAATACGATAAGCAATCGATTATTTTTTGTGGTCCTTCAGATTATTGACCCCGTATCGAGTTAACTGTATCAAAGACCTCAAGGTTACTAATGTTTTTATTTTGATTTATGATTTCGTGTCTGTCAATCTAAAACAGCTAATGATGGACGACGAACGAATTGCCTTCTACACGTTCGCTTTATCGCTCGTGAAACCACAATCGTGGGTGAAAGAGGGCGCGTGTTATGTCAGGAAAGGCAGGGCAAAACGCATGTAAGTCTTTTGGCACCTGCTTTTTTCCCACAGATTTAGCGATAGATAATAGATACGCGCGATAGAGTAATAGTAGTAGTAATATATAGTACTTATGAAAAATAGCAAAGCTAAAAATCGAAGACGCTCAAATCGATGATGACGAGTGGAACAGAGAAACACGCACAGAGTTTACTTTGGATTACATGTTTCAAATATGGCTATGCACCAATAGGCATGTAATTTTAGGGACTATTTTTATGTACTTTTCTTAAATATCTTGAATACGAAAAGATATGAAGGGATCGTCTAAAGATTTTACTCTGCTTGTGAAATACAGTCGTGCCTATTTTATTATAGTAAGGTAGTAGTATAAGGTAGTATATGGTAAGGCGAGAGAAAAATATTTCTTCTAATCGACCGTCATGTCATGTCCCGGTGACCGCTTTGCGGATATCCAAGATTTTAGATAGCTATCAAAATCAATCAAGTTTTTATTTATTCTAAATCACAAAAATAATTTTAACTTGCAAAAGCTAGGTCTCATAAAATTTCCAATAAAAGCTTTTTTCATTTTTGAGGTACCTATTTGACAACATTTGATTTAATGAACTTGGTCCTAAGGTGTAAAAACTCACGATAATCCAGTCTAGATACGACCAATAAAACCAGAACTCATCAATTTTGAATCTGTTTAGAAATTTAATTATACATGCCATAAATTATTTTTAAGAAATCCCAGTGTAAGTAAATGCAAATGTTGCTCTTATATTTTTTTTTGCAGGCAGGACTTATTTATCATTCTAATATATAATTTAGGAAGACGTATTTTATGTAGAACTTATGTAGTAGATGCTATGAAGTCATCTCGAGTGCGATGACCTCTAGGCGATTTATCAAAGCTAATTCTAAAGGTGTTGTTCAAGCGTTCATAGGTACATTAGATCAATGATACTAGATCATTATCATCGTCATAATCGGCCTGAAGAAGTCCACTGCTTAGACCTCCAATAGGCCTTCCCTATATATTTCCAGGAGGAACGATTCTGCGCCCTTTCTATCCCCCGACTTACCGCGTCGTCGGTCATGGGTAGAAAAGCGTCCCACGCGTCGTCTTCCAGTACGTGGTTGTTATTGATAACGTGGCGGATTCACTAGCACACTGTGTAGGTTGGAGCCTAGGGCGGCAGATTTAAGGGGGCGGAAAATTAGCCTTTTTTCTGTTATATATATATCTATATCTTTGGTTTTGGGTATATTTGTAAGCTAAGAAAAGCTCTATTATGTACCTTATACCTAAAAGATTGAGCTTTTGGAAAAGGAACTGACTCATCAATCATAGTTTGCAACACAATCTATAAAGGGAAAAAGCTGATGTAATGAGGACGATAGTGCACAAATCATAAAGTTGCAATTTCATTTTTATTTATAAATATGGTTGTAAACTAGGTTATCGAATTGTAGGGGTCAGTAGGGGTGGTATGAATAGCTTACTGGTGGTATGAATAGCCTACTGGCGGAAAATATGTAAATCCGCCACTGATTGTTACACATACCGAATTTCGATAAACACAGTTAATCGAAATATGTATATGTGTTCTCTCGGCGCACCCGTAAAGTAAATTTTATTTTTCGTATGAGTTAATGCTTGCTCAATGTACAAATTTTGCGATTTTCCGGGTTCACGATTGTCAAGTGATCCTCTGTTGAAAAATCGTTTTGCTAAAAATAAAGCGCCTTGACAGCACGTCATCGACTAGCGCGTCAAACAGCAATAGCGGTAGCGGTGAGATTTATTTATTCAACAAGCAACGTCTTATTAACTGCTACTGTTGTCGCTACGGCTTGTTTTTAGATAATAAGACCCAGACATTTTTGAATTAGTAACATCAAGAGTAGATTTAAGAATAATAGAAAGTAGAATAGATTTTAAGCGTAGCGTTGTGAAGGCCTCGTCCGGGGAAGTCCTACCACCACGCCTTTTTTTGCCGCCAAGCAGCGTTGATGTGTTTCGGTTTGAAGAGTGTGCTTGCCGGTGTAATTACGGGCACATGAGGAACATCTCTATGCCTGAAGTTGATGGACGCAGGGCAGTGCATCGTAGGGCACGTTCCTATAGTGCGTGACTTTCGAGGCAATGCTTTGTTATAGGTGATGGTTATCACTTAACATCAGGTGGGCCAAATATAGATAAAAGATACTTTACTGCACACAACATAGGATATAACAAAAAACTGACTTTAAACTACAAAGTACAATGGGCGGTCTTATCGATAAATAGCGATCTTTACCAGACAACCGTTGAATGAACTGGACTCATTAGATTTAGAAGGAGTGCTTGTGTGCGTGCCATCTGCTTGTTCCATCAGCTAGTTGTATATATAAAATAACAATATTACAGTCTAAAGGAGGCATGCCTGAAAACACTTAAGAAACAGAAAAACAGAAACAGCTTCATAAGTAGGTTAGGTACATTTAGTACCAACTTGAGATTCAGAGATGGGTGTCAGAGATATGTCCAAATATTACTTACAAAATTATTACTTACATTACTCACTTTTACCCTACTTTTAGATATACTTACAGAGCAAATAAGTAACTTGTTCAAAAGTTTGCATTAGCACGAAAACTAGTAAAGCAAACTTTTGAGTAGGAAAACTTGTATCGATCAAAATTTTTTTTTTACTAAACTGTGTGCAATGTGATTGCACACAAAATAGTTGCTTGCGATTTTTCGAAAATGGGTTTAGTGATTTTATATCTTTCAACATGTCGAAACGTGCGAGCGAGAAGTACATTAGCTCTTGTATTCGTGTTATTATGAGGTGGGCCATCAGCTTGTGCTTTGGCAGAGGCATGATGGTTATTCATTCAAGTGCCACTTAGGTACAAAGAACACAAAAAAGTGATAATGGACACATACTTGCAAAAAAATTTGGTTAATGCAAAATTACTTATTAGCACACTATTGTGGCTAGATTGCAATACAGTTAGATTTTTTTGTTTATTCTACTTTCTGATGGAACAAGCAGATGGCCCAACTGATGTTAAGTGGTAACCATCACCAGTTAAAAAGTTCGTTTACGTAAATTATAATACAAAAAAACTAAGGGCATTGGATGCGGTTGCGGAGGAAAGACAGTCATTATTACGAGAAGAGTCCATTAATCCTTTTCTTATCCACATCCACTTACCTTATCGGATGTGGATAAGAAAAGGATGAATGGACTGTGGAGAAAGAAGAATACATGAGTTAGATCTAAGTAAGCATTATGAGGGATGTAGATGATGAATTGACTCTTGCCTGAAACAGATAGCTTTTGGCTCAAGGTCGCCCATTCTTTAACCTTAATGAATACTAAATCCTAATAAATGACTTCATGTTTTAAATACATTGGCTAGCTTGACAAAAATGGTGATTAAATAAAAGTAGCTAATAAGTTTACACAAGTTTTATTTCACTATGGCAATTCTTTTAAAAACACATCGCGTTATAAAAATAAATTGATAATGAACATAAATAAATTATTAAATTAAATAAATGCGTATATCACGCTGCAAATACATCATGACAAGTTTTCAGTTGTACCGGAAGTCGTCATGATGTGGTTGCTGATTGCACTGAGCTGATCGATCAGCTTACAGGCTCTGGGAGTAGGCGATGGAGGAACCACCGTTGCTCTTGGCGGAGGAGTCGGCGGACTTCCAGCCGTATTGGTTGTTCTGCGCGTTGGAGACCGCGCTTCCGATTCCGGTGGTCTTTGCGTTGGAGACGGTTCTGCCCCAGGGCGTGTACTCAGCGCCCGAACGGTAGAAACCAGATCCGCGGTTACTAATGTCAGCGTTAGAGTTGGCGAAGCCACCGTTCGAGTTTGCAACTGAATTGACTGCACTACCAGCGCTGTTCAGGTTAGCGTTGGCGTCAGCAAAACCGAGCCCTTTAGTGCTGACGGAAGTTTTAGCTGCGTCGGAACCGATGCCGCCGGCCCTGTAGAGACTGTACTGGTTGTTGTTGATGTCAGCATTGGCGTCGGAGCTGCCGAAGTTGTTGGAGTTGGCGGTTGACCTGATGAAGCCGGAGCCGGGGTTCAGCTTGGCGTCGGACTGCGCGGAGCCACCTCCCTGAGTTTTGGCGTATGAATTGGCGTTACCGTAGGAGCTCACTGCAGCGGGCACGGCCTCGTACACGACGGGAGCGGGCTGGTAGACAGCTGGAGCGGACTTGATGGCACCGTATCCAGCGGGGATGTCGTAAGCGGTGCCGAAGCGCCAACTGATACTCCTGCTTGTCGGTCTGAGCCGAGCGGAGGCGTCAGCGGAGCCATATCCAGCCACGTTAGCGTTGGAGGATGCCAACCCGTAGAGGTTAGGGTTGTAGAAGCCCTGGTTCTTGGCGGCGATAACGGTGGGTTCGACGAAGGGAGCGACGCCAATAATACCGTTGCTATTGGTGTGGGCATCCGATGAGGCTACGCCATGTCCAGAGCTGGTCGCTTTGGAGCTGACAGAAGAGACACCGAGGCTGCTCTTAGCGTTTGAATCGGCGGTGTTGTATTGCCCGTAGGTTTTAGCGTTGGTGCTGGTTTTCCCGTAGTTTCCGGACGTTTCAGCGTTGGATTGAGCGACACCATCAGTGCCGTAGTTGGTGGCGGAGGATAGAGATGACTCGGAGTCTCCGTTGGTAATGGCGGAAGATTTGGCCGAGGCGGGCGCTACGGCCAGAGGGTGGTACACCAACTGCTCAGCGGGGACAAGGTTCTGGTTATAGGTGATAACAGCAGGCTGTGCGACGGGGTAAGGGTGGTAGAAACCCTGGGCGCGGGCGATGTCGACGCCAGATTGTTCTCCGTTGTCGTAGTAGCGGGCGTCAGTGATGACCTGGCCCTGACCCGGGCCGCCACCGTTCGAGGAGCCGCTGGCCTGTGCTTCGTTTCCATGCACTTTGGCGGTGGCCGCGTTGGCGTTCCCGTAACCGCTCGCTATTCCCTTGGCGAGAGATAGGGCGCGTCCATCACGGATATCTTCAATACCTGGAGCAAAATAAACACTGTTGAATTATCCAGAGCATACGATCATATTTTCTACCCTATTTAAGATTCAAGATTTAAGTAGATTTAGACACCTGATGTAAGTAAGTATTTTACCAAGGGTTGATAAAATACTTAGTCAAACAAAAAACCGATCGATAGCTTAATAATTGCAAGACTCACCGTTTATATGGACGGGGCTGGAGTGGCATAGGGCGAGCACCGCCAGACCAACTACGAATCTAGCTGCCATGTCTGTTTGTCTATTCTAGGAGAGCACACGGATGAGTGGATGCAGAGAGAGCATTTCTCCGTGGTTTTATACCTCGGCCGTGCGATCCCCTCCCCGCCCTCGCTCTAGAACTGACCCATAAGCCGTGAACTTCACCTCCTGTGATGGACACTCATAAATTAAACTGATAGGTTACGGTATATTTTTTTAATATTAATTGGCGCTTAGCACAGAAGGATATCTAGTAGTATTAGTTTGTTTAATGGTAAAGTGCAGTGACCTCGGTGCAGTGATTAGTTTTATGATGAATGTTTAATTCAAAACTATGAATTTGGCATCGCAGTACTCGTATGTTTTTGCGTTTGTTTTTGTTTTGTCGTTGCAAATGTTTTAAAGTTTCGATTTGTTTTTTACAGTAAAAAGACCGACGTAAGAAAAGTGACTTTAAATAGGAAGGTTCTTCTGAATTAATAAAATAGCCATATGATTTTATTTCCCGGGCTCGGTAGATATCACTCAAAGTTTTTTGTGGACGTCTAAGGGGGATGTCAGAGGTACGTCCAAATATTACTTACTCAATACTCAATTTACACATGGTTTAGTTTTGGTACATACATAGTTGTTTGGTGTGAGTAAGTATCACATGGACCCCGCATAGGGTATGGCAACATGGAGGCAGGCCGAGGTTTTCAAAGTCAAAGTCAAAAGGTATTTATTCAATAAAATCACAAGGATTGCTTCATCTAGTCTAGTATAGTATGTATGGCATAGATGGTCAGGGTGTGTATTTTCCAATTGTGTATTTTCAAAAATATTAATTTGCTATAATTAACTGATTCAGGCGTGACTTTGCGGAATTCCATTGTTAAACATAAATTTAATGAAATAAATATATAGTACTAATCCGCTAATCTAATCTTATGTAAGTAAATCAAATGTAGACTTGAGTGTGCACCCTTCACTGCATCTGCAAACTCTGCATACTCTGCAAATTCTGTAACGTGAAAAAAGGTGTATTAGACACAACAAAAATACCACAAAAAAAATTTTACATTTGATTTACTTACATAAGATTAGATTAGCGGATTAGTACTATATATTTATTTCATTAAATTTATGTTTATTAATTTGCTAATAAAATAAATGTTATTATAATACTTGCTGAAGAAGCAGATGGTCCACCTGAGGTTGAGTTTTCACCAAGTTGCGATAAGAATGTGTCCTACGATGCCTTGCGTCTATTAATTATAGGCATACATTATAATAATATAGTAATAATTCATTTATTTATTCTGACAATATGGTCCATGGTGTTAGTAACAGAAAAAGATTATACATAGGTTAGTAGCTTATAACTAATAGCGATTATGAGCCTGTAATTTTACCGGCAACCACACCCCTCAAACAAAAACACAGCAACGATATTTGATGGCAAGAATAGGCATGGTGGTAGTTATAAAGAAGAAGAAATGCAGCAGAGATGTGAATGTCAAGATAGATGTGTGGAATGAGTTGATTATAGGTAGTTTAAAAGTGGCCTAAATGCATTCATTGGGGCCATTCATTCATTCTCAACATCTCATTAGATGTTGAGAAGCAAAAGGTTAGCATTGTATGAGCGAGTCATGCGAAGGGAATAATGTCTTGTAACGAGAGTGTTAGGAACGAACTTGCTATATAAGTCTTATATTAAAAAAGTCCTCAGTTTTTTTTTAGGTTTTTATTTTTGATTATTATATATTTAATATTGTATTGTATTTTACTATTTTATTAGCTTCTATAAATTATTTAATGTAAAAATTTATTATAATGAAAATTTGTAAATTAGTTTGTAAAAAAAAAATTGGTGGACATTCCACACAGCACTATCTAACCCCAAACTAAGCAATAGCTTGTACTATGGGAACCAGATAGCTGATATAATACATAAAGTTTTTTTTGCATATAAATACTTATAATACTAGTAGTTCGCCCCGAACTGAGATCTCGTGATGCGACCCGACGAACGCACCAAAACTTTGAGTAGGTGGTAGTCAGAGGCAAGTCCAAACATTATGTTTGGACTTTTTCTGAATACCGCCTACTAACTTGGCACGGTAACCAAGTTTCAACTCTATTGGCCTATTTATTGAAGAGTTTCGTTGAACAGACCTTGGCTCCATCATCAGACCTGGTCGTTGTCACCATTTTATGAGAACTGAGTACCTCCTTAATTTATTTCAAAAAAAAAAATAAGAAAAAGTAAAGGAACTGACCGACCAGTAGAAAAACCTTGATGCCAACGAAACTCTTAGAGATGGGAGCTCTTGGGTCGCTGGTTAAATTAATTTAACTTTTTTGTTGTATCTCAAAAACCGAGCGTCCCAGAAAAAAAGTAAAAATTGTTTGGGAATGTCCAAACAAAGCCCTTTCATATGACATGTAACTTGATTTTTTAATGTCACTTTTTTTATTTTTGCCCCCTTAAAAAACCCCATATCTTAATAACCCTTCATACAATTTTACTCATATACTTACCAGTAAATTTCTCAAGTACAAGCTATCGACTTATAAAATTTCATGTAGATCGGATCAACGGTTCGAAAGTTATGGCCAGACAAACATACATACATACATACATAAAATGCCAAATCGCCCAAGTTGAAACTAAGATCTTCGTTCGCTTCGCTCACTCGATCAATAATTATATAACCAGACAGAAAACAGACATCTATGTTCATCACACAAAGGTTTGTTCTCGGTGGGGATCGATCCCACGGCCTACGGCGTAGAATGCTACCAACTGAGCTGTGAAGCCTGTGAAGGCTGAAAATGTTTTGTATGCCTAAATGGCAGGATCTAGTGTTCATACTCTAACCATGTTATCTGTATTTACATACCTACCTAGATACACATACAATAAATGATCTATGAAATACGCCTTTTTATACAACTCGCTGATGGAACAAGCAGATGACTCATCTGATGTTAAGTGGTAACCATCACAAAGCATTACCTCGTAAGTCACGCACGACAGGAACGTGCCCTACGATGCACTGCCATGCGTCCATCAACTAGAGGCATACAGATGTTAAGCCTCGTGTGCCTGTAATTACACCGGCAACCACACTCTTCAAACAGAAAACACAGCAACGCTGCTTGGCGGCAGAAAAAGGTATGGTGATAGTACTTCCCCGGACGAGCCGTTCACAAAGAGCTTTACTACTCTTCCTTTAAAGAAGAGAAGAGAAGATGAAGAGAAGAGCGTTATGAATTTGATCCCTCGTAGACATCCCCACAGATATCCCTCCTAGTACGTTGGTAGGTTGGTACGAAGGTAGGATCATTACATTCCTGAAAGTGAGTTGTTGTTGATCGGACCTAAACTTTCTATATGCTTCATGTTCAAACATAATTTTTATGACAGGGAAAGTTGACAAACGACTGGTAAAAGGATACCAATAGATCTATCAAATTCAAAACAAGTTGGTACCAAACTTACCAATGTAAGACGAGAAAGTTGAAATAATAGATATATTGATAGATAACACTTTATTGTACTCAAGAATACATAATAAATCTAGGCGTAACTTAAAAGGCGGACTTATCGCTCAAAGCGATTTCTGCCAGGCAACCTTAGTAAATAATGCCCATACCATAATCATAGTAACCCTAAACTTGCTATTCTTTTTATGTATTTTATTCTTCTTGTTGATGGAACAAGCAGACGGCCCACCTGATGTTAAGTGGTAACAAAGCATTGCCTCGTAAGTCACGCGCGATGGGAACGCGCTCTACGATGCACTGTCCGAGGCTTACAATTAACACTACAATTCAATTTCTTATTTTTTTTTCAATTTTAATAATATGTTGTTTTTACTGTGGTAACTACTAAATGTATGTGCACAAAGCCAGTACTCTCAAACGGCGAAGGAAAACATCGTGAGGAAACCGGCATGTCGTGGAACCTAAAAAGATCTATAACATGTGTCAAGTGCTCGAAAGGAGCCTCTTGAGGCGCACTTTAAAATCCTTTCACTACACTATTTCGAAAGAAACTAGTGACACGACAAGAGAGAGAGAGAAAGAGAGACTGTAGCTACCGAAAAAATAACATTTGTGGTCTCAGTTATATCCTACTTAATAATAAAAACGCGAAAGTTTGTATGTATGGATGGATGGATGGATGTTTGTTACTCTTTCACGTATAAACTACTGAATGGATTTTAATGAAACTTTACAATAATATAGCTTATACATCAGAATAACACATAGGCTAACATTTATAAAGATAATGTGTGACTAATCCTGCGCAGACGAAGTCGCGGGCACCAGCTTTTCAAAAATAATTTAAAAAAATTGAGCATTTGAACTACCTAGGTAAAACTTGATCATATCATATAAATTGATGATATCATCTCATTAGCTCCATGTTTAGAGATTCGGCTCATCTCGTCTCCATGGTTAGAGGGGGCAACGTCCTGTGGGCATTATACCCAGCCGCCTTTTACAAGGTGTAAAATGGCAACTCTCGAATGCTGAATGTGCATTTATTCATAAATAAAGTGTATTACTCAAACTGTATAAATAAATCTACATCTTCACTAATATTATAAAGAGGAAAGATTTGTATTTTTGTATGTAACGAACCTATTCGTTACATACAAAAATACAAATCAAAAACTACTGTCCGTACTACTTTCACCATTAGAATCCCTGAGTAACATAGGCTATATTTATTACTAGAAAAATTAGGGATCCTTTCTAAAACTTCAGTAATGTAACCCAAGGTGTAAATAATTAGCCATAACATGTCTTTCATCGCATGCGCTGCGAAAACTATTGACGATGGAACACAAAAATGTTCTACAATATTAAAGAACACTTCAATATCTACAAAAAACATCGAAAATCAAAATCAAAATCAAAACGGTCTTTATTCAGTACAATCACAAGGATCACTTTGAAACGTCTTAAATACTATGTGAATCTATCGCCAGTTCCTCGCGACCAAAGCCTAGAAGAACGGGCAAGAAACTAACGGCTTGGTTCCTAGCGTTTTTATGTATGATCCTTTTTACAATTTTATTATGGTACCTACTTAATTGTTTAGTGTTTTTAATGAGTTGGAGCATAGATCAGTCCCAAGCTTTTTTGTCATCTATATAATCAGAAATTTTATAGTAAGCTTTTGTACAAAGTTTTCTTTTTATTATGTTTTTGAATTTGTTAATCGACAACTGGTGAATCTCACTTGGGACTTTGTTAAAGAAGCGTACACATTGTCCTGCAAACGATTTGCTTACTTTAGTGAGCCTAGTAGTGGGAACAGCGAGCTTATCTTTATTTCTAGTGCTAACATTATGATGGTCACTCTTTTTGGCATATAAATTAATATTTTTTCTGACATACATTAAATTTTCGTATATGTACTGACAGGGTAAAGTCTTTATTTATTTCTTTAAACTTATTTCGTAACGATTCTCTGGGACCCATGTTATAAATTGCACGAACAGCCCTCTTCTGCAGTACAAATATGGTGTTAATATCTGCAGCACTCCCCCACAACAAAATGCCGTATGACATAATGCTATGAAAGTAGCTGGAATAGACGTCTTGCGGTGTCCACGTCTGTAAGACGGCGGATCTTTTTGACTGCGTATGCTGCAGAGCTAAGTCTCTTCGACAATTTGCCTATGTGTGGGCCCCATTGAAGCTTATTATCTAAGGTTATGCCTAAAAATATGGTGGTATCCACGAGGTCTATTTTTTCATTTTTGATTTTTACATCAGCATTTATTTGTTGGACATTTGGTAGTACAAAGCGAATGCATTTTGTTTTATTTTCATTAAGTAACAAGTTGTTTACATTAAACCAGTTTACGACTCTAGAGATTGCATTGTTTACATCGTCATAGTTAGTTTGTCGTCTTTTCAATTTGAATAAAAGTGAAGTGTCATCTGCAAACAGTACAATCTCGTGATCATTTACTACTTGAGGTAGATCATTAATGTAAATTAAAAACAAAAATGGCCCTAATATAGAACCTTGTGGTACACCCATTTTTACCACTGACCCCGGAGAGCGCTTTCCATTCACGTTCAACACTTTGTATTCTGCCATTTAAGTAAGAAATGAGTAGGTCTAGAGCAACACCTCTAACACCATAGTGGTTCAGTTTTCTGACCAACGTTTCATGGTGCACACAATCGAATGCCTTGGAAAGGTCACAGAAAATGCCTAAGGCGTCTTGCGACTGTTCCCAGGTCTGAAAAATATATGTTATTAACCCAACACCAGCGTCGGTGTTACTGTCAAGTAAGTTATTTATAGTAAAGTGCCTTTGTAACTGATTGAGTATAAGTTTTTCGAAAATTTTACTAAATGTAGGTAGTACTGATATCGGGCGAAAGTTACTGGGGTCAGAATGACTACCTGATTTAAATAAGGGTGTTATTTTACTATGTTTCATAAGGTCAGGAAAAACGCCACAATCAATACATTGGTTGAATATAAAAGCTAGATCTGGTGCAATAATATCAATCACAGGTTTTACGGCAAAAACAGAAATGCCCCAGAGGTCCGTGGTTTTTTTTACATTTATCATTTTAAAAGCTTTGATGATGTCATTAGTATTCACATAATCGAATTTAAACTGTTGTTAGAATTCTGATAAGTTATCTTTTAACAATGACTCTGCGATTATGTGGGAAGAGCTTAAGGACTTTGTTATACCCAATACCTACATGACTATATATATATTTTTTATATGCCTACAACAATTAAATAGACCTACCTAAATAACTTAAACGGTATTTATTAAGCAAGACTATACCAATGAACCTACTAGTAAATTGAAAACCTCGGCCTGCCTCCATGTTGCCATACCCTATGCAGGGTCCATGTGATACTTACTAACACCCAACAACTATGTTTGTACCTAACCAAACCATGTGTAAGCAATAAATATATTGAGTATTGAGTATTGTAGTGGAGACTGGAATGTCAGTGAAGAAGGTTTCAAATGCTTTGGCAACATCATCATCTTTGGTAATGATGGTGCCGCCAACATTCAAGTTGTATACGGTGTTCTGTGTCTTGACTCTTCCTGTCTCACTATTAATTATTTTCCAAGTAGCTTTGATTTTATCTTGACTAGTTTTGATTTTTGAACTTAAATATTGTGATTTAGATCGTGATACCATATGTCTAACTATCGTCGTTTTGTTATTATAACTTCTTTTATAATTTTAAAAGTCGATAGAAATGCCGACCGAAATCAGACCATGTGTAAGCAATAAATATATTGAGTATTGAGTATTGTAGTGGAGACTGGAATGTCAGTGAAGAAGGTTTCAAATGCTTTGGCAACATCATCATCTTTGGTAATGATGGTGCCGCCAACCATCCGAAATCAGACCATGTTATCCATACCTTTATTTTATCCTTATCCAAATAAATTATTTCGTATTCAAGACTGTTTCAATACTTATACCTCTAGATTACTTCCAGAATTTTTCAAATCGGACATTTCATTCAAAAGATATTACGAAATTAAAATATTTAGTTCGTTTTAAAAATATTATTAGCGAACGCGCGGGTCCGTTCTCACTCACTCAGGGAGAAGGGCGTGCAAATGTATGAAATAAGTAGACGCGAGACTCAAACCCACGGTCTATAATTTATCCTAAACTGTTTAAAAAATGTATATAAAAATACAGTTAGTTATAGTTATAAATAAATACTAATTTAGTTTTCAGTACAGCGGCCCGATAACACTAATGCCTGGCTTTCGAGATGGCTTTCAATTTGACATTTGATTACCATCCGTCCATCGATTGCGATTACATATATATGATACCCATGGCGAATAACCAGACCCCGCCAAAACTGAACGGCATGAATGAGCAAAACTTTTGATTTTGACAGAAGTTCGAATTTCTATAAATCATCTCAATTTTCAAAATGTTTAGCAAAATATAAAACGGGTTCTTCCACGATCGTCATGCAGCCTGGGAGAATAGTGTAATTCGGTTTGTCCTATCCCATGACTATAGCCATGGATAATTAAATGATTACCATGTCGATAGCCATCGAAATAGCGTAATCGGGGGGCAGGTCCGAAACGTTATAAACACTAATAAAATTAGGTACACAATCAGCCATTTTTATCAAAACCATGGCCTTATTTGTGGTTTCGATTTAAATGGTCCTGCAGTCTGAAATATCATATTTGCAAGAGCGCTCAAATCCTGGAACTGCTCTGAGTATTAAGAGGGCTGATTTCAATCTAAACACAGGTTCAACTCATAGACATTATCTACAACTCATTCATGAACCGGGATTACAAAAAGATCAGACATTAGGTAATGACATAATTACTTTAACAATTCAGTTTATAGAGATGAATATGTTGGTAGTATGTTAGGCAAACAATTTATAAATTGATATAATCACTCCAGTACTTGACTACGTACGAGGGATGGTTTTTAATTAGATGAGGGATGGTATTTAGCTATTATGATTATTTTTATTTGATTTTATATTATGAACTGATTTTTAATTGCTGTTATTTTAATTGTTAGATCTAAATTAATTATAATAGTGTGTTTTTTTACTTTATATGTGAGATTCATATATAATTCTAAAAATAATTATGACTGACAAAAAAAAATAATTAAATTGCAGTTTTCGGGAGTGGTGTTTTACACCCTTTGAAACCAAGTAATGAAATGTATAAATTTTATTACATCGATTAAATACTTAAATATCGCGTGATCTATTTTATTGGTTTGGCCACTCTAATACTAGTTTTATAAAAATTAACATGGCGGCCGATACCGTGGCAATGTGACATAATATCAATAATATTAATTCATTTTTTTTAATATAAACTAGTGTTTATATTGCCCTGAACTGAGATCTCTTAATGATTACTTCAGTTTTACTTTTTTTTTAATAGATAAAGAAGAAGAAAAGAGTTATCTTCTTCTTTTCTCCGTTTATGGCACAATCTTGCCAGTGTCAAGTGATTTGTAGTAACAGGTAATCATCTCATGGAGGAAATATCATAGTAGTTACTTTCCCGCCTTGGGTTCCCGCACGTATTAATTTGACTGTCAATTTGAAGTTAACTGAATCGAGGCTGCATTTTGCAACGTCAATTTCAACCTTATAAAACATCTGATGTTAAGTGGTAAACATCACCTAACAAAGCATTGCCTCGTAGGTCACGCACAATAGGAACGTGCCCTGCACGATGCACTGCCCTGCGTCCATCAACTTGAGGCATACACAGATGTTAAGCCTCATGTGCCTGTAATTACACCGGCAACCACACTCTTCAAACCGAAAAAGGCGTGGTGGTAGTAAGTCTTCTGTGAGAAGATCTCAAATCTTCAGTGCCGCTAATAACGGCCACCGCTTTTCAACGCAAATCCGATAAATTCCAAATTGCCTAAAAAATTCAGCAACTCTAGAATCACTTCTAAATTCGCACAGACTCATTCTAAAACGGGAAAGTGACACCCGTATGACAGGTATCATAATAATTTCACCACAATTTATAATATTAGGTAGCTTAGAAACTTGATATTTATTGGTTTCGGAAACATGCGAATTAAGAAGCTTTTACAGGTATTTTAAATATACTTTGAATATTTTATTTTAAAGTTCGCAAATATGTATATTATAAGGAATCTTTTGTGGAACTAGACAATGTGTGTAGACATGGGTATTGTTGTGGCGCTAGACAAAGTGGCGTCTGTGTTGACCGACTAAGTTAAATGTTTCTCGTATCAATAAAAACGCCAAAAATTATGATCCTTTTGTTATTCATTATCTTCTGCGGCAATATTATTTCCATTTTATAATTTTATAAAGCCTGTTTTAATGTAGATACCCGATACACACTGCTCGCTCTTGTCTTTGTATTAAGAATCATTTTTCTTTGGCTGTGTAGGTATAGCTTAATCTGCGTATATGTTTGTGTACGACGCGATTGGCCTAAAAGAAGACCACAAGGATCAGTTTTAAACGTAATATAAACTAAGGGAATCTAAGCGCCATCCAGTTCCCCACAACCAGCTTAGAAGAACAGACAAGAAACTTAATTCCTTAAGGCGAAGAGAGAAGAGGTACCTCTCGCTAGCACGTTTCGACATGTTGAAAGATATCAACTAAACCCATTTACGAAAAATCGCAATAAACCATTTTATATATTAGAAAAAAATCATTTTAATCGTTACAAGTTTTCCTACTCAAAAGTTAGCTTAACTCGTTTTTGTACTTTTGCAAACTTTTGAGTACATTAGCTCTTGTCTTCGCCTTATAAGATACTCCTAGAGGTTTTTTGTATGATCAGACAACCGTTAAACAACCCTTCGCTCGCACATTTAAACAGTTTTAGAGCTGATTTCACCATGCTCTGTTTGTTACTAATCAAGGATTAACAGGCCGTTAAATCTAACCTTAAATGTCAAACGCGTAGGTACATTTTGACATATTTAACGGCCCTTTAATCCTTTGTTAATCTAACAGAGCATGGTGAAATCAGCTCTTAAGGATATAAAATTACTGAAAAAGTTATGAAAAATCGCAAACAACAAATTATCAGCCAAATATATGAACAAACATTTGTATCATGAACATAGATGTTTGTTCTCTGTCTGGGTGTTAAATAATATTATAAGTATGTATACTTTTACAAGAAAAACATTATATCAGCTATTTTGTTCCCGTAGTACAAGCTTGGGTTTATTTTGGGGCTAGATCGTGTTGTGTGGAATGCCCTCTAATATTGTGGTAAAAAAATGATATGGCTATAAGTTACATTTATTTATTTAATGTTATCGAAGGTTAAGTAAAAATTATGTTTTGATCCAAGCAATTTTATATAGGTAAAAGTTTGATTACCTACATTTTTTGTACATAGAGTAGTAGAGCTCTTTGTGAAGGATTCGTTCGGGGAAGTACTACCACCACGCTTTTTTCTGCCGCCAAGCAGCGTTGTTGTGTTTCGGTTTGAAGAGTGTGGTTGCCGGTTTAATTACAGGCACATGAGGCTTAACATATGTATGCCTGGCTGGGCCATCTGCTTGTTCCATGAGCTAGTAGTATAAAAAAAAAATAGGTGAAAACTAGTATTTAATTATTTATTCAATTGAATCCAAACACTGGGTACCAATAAAATTCGAAGTAGCCCGAAGGCGCTAGATATAGATAATAAGAAGGATAATTTACGATGGGCAATGTTCTAAATTAATTATCAAGTCATTAATCATTGCTACCATCACATTAATTTAAGTTAATAAGTAAATTATAAAAAAAGTAATAAAGTGGGCGTCGAAAAACTAAGATGACTGATACCCATCTCGACCATAGACTCGGACATGCCAATTTATCTTTTGTTACTCCTTTGGGTCAACAGTTAGAGATAGTCGTACAGATAAAATAGCACGTTACTGTAATTTTTTAACTGATCATAAATCTTTTGTTGAAGATAAATCGACTTTACTACCTTTTTTAATACTAGTTGCTGGTAAATAATTAGATGGCTCACCTGATGTTGAGTGGTAAATCCGATTACAAAACATTGCCTCGTAAGGAACGTATTGGAACGTGCCCTACGTGCACTGCCCTGCGACCATCAACTGTTTAATCATTACTTAAAGGTTAGCTGGTAGATAATGCTATCCAGCTTTAAGCTCGCCTATTGTACAGTATGTTTTATTTGTGCAATAAAGCAATAAAGAATTTTCTGTCTATCTATCAACTTGAAGTATACAGATGTAATCCTCATGTGCCTGTAATTTCATCAGCAACCACACTCTTCAAACCAAAACACAGGAACGGTGCTTGTAACGTCACATCTTCAAAACATCTTTATATTCCAGAGGCCAAAACGCTCAGTGTGAAAGGGCTTCGTGATGAAGTTCCTGAAGAGTACCTGAGCCACAAAGACAAGTATGTGAACGCTATCCGCAAAGCTGTGCTCTATACAAAGACGGTGGCCAAGCTATACGATCCTACCAAGAACGAGATGGAGAGATCCAGGTATATAGACAAATATAGCTACGTGCTTACGTACAGTGTGGTGGTAGTTCTTCCCCACACACAAATAGCTTTACGAACTCTTAAAAACGTTTCATTATATTTTATTCTGACCTACGCCATAATGGCGACTGCTACTGACTTGTAAATATGCAAAATGTGGGTATATTTCAAATGTAATGTTGTACTGTACTACCTCTGACTACCCCCCTCAGACGTCCTCAAGAATCTGGACTTCGAACTTGGTATTAAGAGATCTGAGGGATATCTACCGTGCCTGGGAACCAAGTCGTGAAGTTCAGTTTTGGATATCATAATGTTAAACGAAAATGTAAATAGCAAAACTGTAATATAAATAATTGAATGTAATAATAATAATTAATGAAATTGTAATGTTCTGTATTTTATCTTATTATTTTATACATGAGTATGTGATGTAAATTTTAATTTGTATTAGATTAAATGCTTTTTTATTTTTACTTTACTACGTTATTCTTATTATACGATCATTTAGATTGGGGAACACGAGTAGGATTGGTAAAGATAGCACTTAACTTTTAATGTATTTATTACACAGGTACATAAGCAGCGTTTTTAATATAGCTTAAAAAATAATCACTAAAAATAATATAAATATTTTAAGCGCAAAAAGCATTTGACAGCGGTGGGATTCGAACCCACGCCCTTTCGGACTGGTGCCTAAAACCAGCGCCTTAGACCACTCGGCCACGCTGCCTTACGACAGCAGTGTTAAAATTATCGTAAGCAATACAATGAGTCTATTTATAATTCCCCTTGCAAAAGTTTTCTCTAGTTTGGAAATAGATGGCGCTGAGATAAATAATACGGAACATGAATAACATCAAATTGAATTTACGTTATGTAGATCGGTAACATAATTGATCTTGCTTTGGTTGTGCTACCTAGATTAAACTTGAAGTACCTACCAGCTGCCATAGTCATAGTACCAGGTGGTCATGCAAATTTTATTTTGCCAAAAAAATTTGGCAAGATGTTTTCAATTGTTTTTGCATTTGATACAGCGCCATCTAGCCATAAACTAATCAAAACATTTACTCTTGGAACGTGATAGAACTTCTATAAATATCTAGTTACAAACTTATAATTACCTATAACACACTATCACAAAAACAAACATTTTCATTACATTAATGATAGTCGATAGATAAGAATCTAACCCACACCCTACAGTTCAGAAGGCATAACTCTTAACAACTGAGTTGTGGAGCCTGTTCAAATAATAATATGTAGTCTGTTGCCTGTGTCTGAAATAAATTGCTTACAGCGATGAGGCAGTTTAATCAGTTACTTAATCAGTTACGGTGACTTATTCTTCAGAGCCCCAAGCAAGTCTGACTTTTGTTTATCGTTTTTCGTAACGTCTGAACTTTTTTGTATGGAGATTCGATAAGCGCCTCTATCGGGCGTGCTAAGAACTCACGATTCTCCTACTGTACAATAAAGTGTTGTCTATCTATGTATTATGTAGTACTAGCGACCCACCCCGGCTTCGCACGGCTATTGTGTGTTTCTCTACTATATTATGCTTGTATTATGCATATAAACCTTCCTCTTTAATCACTCTTTCTATAAAAAAAGCCGCATCAAAATCCGTTGCGTAGTTTTAAAGATCTAAGCATACATAGGCATATAGGGACAGAGAAAGCGACTTTGTTTTATACTATGTAGTGATGCAGTGGTCTAACTACTGTGGTTTTGTATTGGCATTTATCGTTCTAAACGATCGAGATTGGCCGTTGTCTAAATGGTTTTACATAAACCTATTTTTTTTATTCAATTTGCTGATGGAACGAGCAGATGGCCCACCCGATGCTAAGTGGTAACCATCACCTATAACAAAGCATTGCCTCGTAATTTACGCACGATAAGAACATGCCCTACGATGCACTGCCGTGCGTCCATCAACTTGAAGCATACAGATGTTAGGCCTCATGTACCTGTAATTACACCGGCAACCACACTCTTCAAATCGAAACACAGCAACGCTGCTTGGCGGCAGAAAAAGGCGTGGTGGTAGTACTTCCCTGGACGAGCCCTTCACAAAGAGCTCTACTACTCTTAAAACTATAGCTACAGTATAAAAACTGTGGCATTACCTACTAAAATATATATTAGATTGTTTAAGGATAGGATTGGAAATAAAACGAGGCATTTTTATAATATTATTCTGTATATTTACCTAGGTGTAAAGGAGAATTATTTACAAGGTGGACATCAATATTATATGTCTACCTTAGCCTAAATCATTGCCGACATAAATTACACTAGACTAATTAAATAAAAAAGAAAACATTGTTCAAAAGAATAACCCCTTAATTTTATTCAACGACAAAACACTTACGTGATTTAGATACAAACTACTTTTGGATGCACAAAAATAGTAGTTTTTAAAAATGCTTAGGCACATAAAAATAACATTTCAAACCAAAACCTCGGCAAACGAGGTAAAGTATTTATATTGTTCGTCCTAAAATTCCAGGTTTCAAATCGAAACTAAAAACTATTTTCATTAATTATTTTAGGGAAAGTGCTGCCATCTAGCGATGGCTATTCGCAGATCTCCAAAGTAATTTTATTTTTAGGATCTTATAAAATAAGCACCAGAATGTAATAAAATGAAATCATTGCAGAATATAAAAGTATACCGAGTTATATAATATAAGTTCTTGATTTGAAGCTACACTATATTTGGTTAAATGATTCGATTCCTTACAACAATGCTTCTTACGGCCGGTTTCTGAAAGCTCGATCAAACCTAAACAGATGTCAATTCACGTGCTATTTCATCTATTAGTACATCAAATTTTACTGAGATAGCAAGTGATTTGACATCTAATTAGGTTTGATCAAGCTTTCAGAAACTTGCCGTTAAAGTTCTATAATTACAAAACTTAGGCTAGTCGAGTGGCCGACTCACTTAATTAATTGATAGACAACACATTAGCCATTTCAAAACATTATTTGCAATGGTACTTATACTACATAATCTTAATGAATAATTACTCATTGATCGTTGAAATGCTGGCAAATAGTAAAAATAAATAGGTAGGTATGTATAGAGGTTCTACTATAGTATTTTGGATAGAATTTAGAATGAAATTAAATTGACATACCCGTGTTATGATATTTTTCACGTCAATAAGCTTAAAAAGTTAATATTAGATATTCAAACATTAATTTCATCAAAAATATATGTTTAATTAACCAAAAACGTCTCAACTCAATTCATCCTGGTTAGTTCGTATGTATTTATGTTGATTCTTAAAATAAAGTTTAGGAATGTACTAAGAAACTACAGAAAAAGACAACCATTAGACCAATATTAGTAAGCCTTAAAACTACAGGTTTTTTAAAGATATAGGCGATGATCTAAGGTTTGCCTTTTTATCTGCTAACAATAAGAATTTGGAAATTTTTTGTAATTCGGTCAATCATGGGGTACCTATAGTCGCGTTAAACACTCGCTGCAAACTCGGTCATAAATCATCTTAACACTATTGTTGCCAGTAGGTACTTGGTGCGGGCGCATGCACGTTATCGATAAAAATAATGACTTAGCGAGAGCGCTCGGTGGTTGCGCGGTCGGAGAGGTCATGTATCGATAGTTCTTTTCGACTCCAATAATGCACATCTCTGCGCTTAAATAAAAGGATCGTGCCGTTCTCCTAAGTGCGAGAGAGAGAGCAATATTGCGTTCCGATAATTTATGACCGAGTTTGCAGCGAGTGTTTAGCGCGACTTTAATACCTGATAAAAAACCTGGCATTACTCCGTCGATACAGAACAAATCTAACATGACGCTGCTGACTTCTCACTCCCACACTATGTAAGTGTGCGCGAAAGATAGTAATTAACGGCTTTGTATTCGATTCGTTTTTATTGTTTTTTATATATTATCAAAATTTCCAATTGTATACTACAAGAGACAGTTTGCCTTTCCGACTTCTGTAAATTTTCTTAGCATCTAACTAAATTGAAATGGATTTGAGACTCTATGCATACAACTCAGCTCAGTGCCACCACTCTTAATAACTAGATACACTAAAGAAACATTGAATTATGTCAAATGATAAAAAGCTTCACAATAAACCAATAATGGACAAAATTTAATGAGTCTTAATATTTATTGGTATAGATAATATTAGGCTTAGATTTTACCCTTCTAACTTATTTAGCTTGCTACTTTTTACTCACACTTAAATAAACCATTTTATTTATACAACGTGTAATATAATACCCGTATAACCCTGGATGCAGGGTATTCTACAGGTCATGGCAAACAACTTTTGTTATAAGTGTTTTGAAATTTTTTAGTTTTTCATTCATGAAATACCTCTTAAACTTTCCTCCAAAATAAAAAATAAAACACAACATGACACAGCCCTATTTACAGCTGTTTTTTGACCTTTAATTGTGAACTGTAGATAGTGTATGTACCAAGGTCACGTACAAATGATTAGGGTTGTTGCAAATTTCTGAGACAATATAATTTTTTATTTTGTATGGGAATTTCGAAAACAAAGTATTCCAGTGCTTGTCTATATATCTTGGTCTTTGGCCTTATAGGGATAATATATTACACGTTTTATAAGTGATAATATAAATCAGTTTTTCATACGAGTTTTTTAAAAATAATTTGACACAATGCATTAAAAATTAATAGAACTAAATATAGCACTGGATAGAAAAAAAAAAAATATCAAACGTTGTAGATGGCACAAAGCAAGTAATTAAAATTGATTGAAATGTAGTTACGATACGTTACGATATTATTAAATTGATTGAGGAAACATTAATAAATAAATGATTTTTTTGCTCTTTCGTTATTGTCAAAATATGTGCAATACAAAATATCTAGGTATAATATTATTAAAAATATATATTGAGAGTAAAAAAAATCCTGTTCTGTCATAGTTATTTCATGTAATTTATTTTGAAAATAAATATTACATATAAAAAGATGGTAGGTAGACTTACATGTATCATCAAAACCTCAGAATAATTTGAATATTATCAAAACCAATCAAAATAAGTTACTTGATGATTTTAACAGTATTAAAATGTAATTATGACGTATGATTGCAACTTTACAATTAGATTATTTTTTGTTATAATTACTTACATAAATATTGATAAGTAGGTTAGGTACTTATATAAATTACCTATTAGTTTTATAATAAACCTTATAGACATTCTAACTAAATACATACAACTACACACATTTTAACTTTACGCTAAAATCAATTAACAGATGGACGTGTCCATACAGTTCGAGAATAAGGAGGCGAAGAATTGCAATATACAGAAGGAAGTAAATGGCACAATAATTTATAAAGCAAGCAGAGATTTGTAACCAATATATGTTCCTACAGACGATTTTTCGTGCAAATATTTCAGCCAACATGTTCTTTGAATGTAGCAATAAAACATATCGTAATTAACAAATCTCTGGGAGAAGGTTTAAAACAACTTACGATCATTGTGAGCTACAACAATGATAAGTTCTCCGCATTCAAAAACAACTAGGTACACCTAGAGTTCCACGAAGTTGAATGACCTCAAACCTAATGATAACCTCATTCAACATCATGCATGTTACAAAAGTTGGTCTCCACACGATAGGTAAATATTTTACATTAATTTTCTGTTCTTCTGTTTTTCTGTTCTCTTCGTTCTGACAAAAAATGTTGTACAGAGCTTGTACACTTTACAGTACAACCCGTACTCGTCGAAGTGTTTAAATAAATATTGTCAGCCTAGATTCGATTTTTCACAGAACAAGTTTAGCCACGTTCGGAAAATTAAAAGTATAACGTTTGAACGTACGAAACGCATCGGTATTGTGATTGCGCTTCGTTGTTCAGTACCGATTCAAGGTGCGTTTACATATTCCTACCAACATAAAGCTACACAGGTTGAAACAAACCATATAATGGACCAGAGAATAGGGTGATGTCGTATATTTTGGTATCGAAATGATGAAAAGGTTATATAATTTCTTTTAGATCTATCCTAAGAAAATCGGTTTGAAGATTATATACCACCTACATATCTGACATAGATATGGTAATACCGTTTCATTTCGCGTCGCTGTTTCGCTATCTTTTGTTTCACAATTTCGATAAGCGGTACCGCTTGACTGGGCAGATTAGTTTGCGACCGCAGTCAGTCAGCTTGACGTCAGTTCGTCCAATGAATGGGCTGTCAGCGTCAGTCCCTGGCTGGACGTCAGTTCGTCCATTGTTTGTTTCAATCTCTGTTGCAATATGTTGCGGATATGTATACGCGGCTTTCGGTACGTGGGGCTAGTAAACTCGTGGCAGGGTTTGTTCTGAGTCGTCTCACGCGTAGAACTCGCGGTTGTTGTGTCCCTTGCCGTAGGACGCGGCCGCGGGGCTCCGTTTGGGCTCGTCGAGCGCGTAAGAGCCTTCATCCTTCTTGCGCATGCGGTACACTATGAACATCACCACTAGGATCGCACATAGCAGTCCGACCACCGCGCCGCCGATCACAGCTGGAATTTGAAAAATAAATGTTATACATATATCTCTTTATATAAAAATGAATCGCTGAATGTATTGCTAAGCGAAAATCTTGAACAGCTGAACCGATTTCGCTAATTCTTTTTGTATTGTATTTGTTATTGTCAGGAGAAGGTTCTTATGAAAGAAAAAAATAATAAAATTGCGCGGAAAATTATAAAATTTTTAGATAAGAACCACCATATCAAATTATTTATAATCTAACCATAGCGCTTTGGACGTTTGACATAAAATTGACAACACCGATTGATTGGTTTGTTATACCAATTCGAATTCAATATTCATAGTTAAGACAGGACAACGTCTGTCGGGTCAGCTAGTACCTATACAGCGTGGCGCTACAATGGCGACATTAAATTAACCAACGTATTCGGTTTCGCGTTTTCAGATTATAGACATATTTTTTATTTAATTAAACATAAGATTTATCGAAATAAATCAATTTTCTCAAATATCACCTTTGAACAACCTGTACGTAAAAAGCCGCAGAGGTCATCTGTCGGGTTCACGGATCATAACATCGTATGAAGAGTAAAGAAAGCATTATTAGAATGAGACACCCGAAATTGCGACGTTGCCAAATGTTTTCGATACAACTAGCAATAGGAGACAAAGCGATTAGCGGTAATTCACAAAGACGGCGCATGAAAAGGATAGCTAACTCCGCCCGCGCCCTTGGAGAAGCACGCCGCACGCGCAAATTGACCCACTCGTTCTATCCTTCCCTTCCTAGTCTAGTTACGCGCGGGCCGTTGTCCTTGACACACATAATTTTTGTAATTTTGATAATAGGTACATTACTCTGAATGTTTCGCGAAAAAGACGCTTGATCCCTTTGTTAAGTTTTGTGTTATTTTAGCTTTTATAAATCAGGTGTAGGTAGATACAGCGATAAAGGTTTGGTTAATTTTTGTTTACATACACCTACCTAGGTACCTACACCTACCTACTTGCGATAAGAAAGACGCTTTCATTTATTTTTTGTCTGCGTTTGCGTTAAGGACTCTTGTTTGTGTTGTGTGTGCTTAAATTATTTTTTGTTGTGTTGTCTTATTTTGTGATGGCAAATTATCATCCTAATTACACTGCGGCTGAATACACGGACATAATTTTAATTTATGGGGAATTAGGTAGAAACACGGACCCCATAGGTGGCCAGCAAGATCACATGACCTCACGCCCCTCGATTTTTTTTGTGGTGCCTATGTAAAAAAAATTAGGTCACGGAATAAATAATACTTACCTAGTGAAGTGAACAAGGTGAAAGTGAATGATTTGATTTTAGTTACTAGGTATCTTGTAGGTGTACCTACCAAATTAATATTATTACGTGTAAAACTAATAATTACTTGCCTACTAGTATTCGTGTTTGTTACCTACCACCCGCGCTAGGTACTACCTAGTACCTACACACTTTGTTTCGTGAGTTCGTTAGTGTCGTACCCCTCCGCCGCGCCGCCGCGCCGCCCCGCCGCCGCCCCGCGAGGCGCGAGCGCGACGTTGCCGTTCCGATCAGAACACGTAGGTAATAGGTAAGTAGAGCTTACGTAAAGACACACAGGATGAATTCAATTTAGTTACGTTTTGTATTATTTAGTTTGTTAGAAAAATTCAAAATTTCTATTATGGACTTTTTGTTTTTTTTATTTTTTTTTATTAATTCTGATAAGTAGCTCTACTCATGTGTTTATTTAATGTCGCCATTGTAGCGCCACGCTGTATACATATCATTCATCTTTGTGATTTCCTTATGTGTAGTAAACACTATTAAAACTCATAATAAATTTACATATTGTTTGTCATTACCCATATGTCCCCCATATGCCTCTCCTATAAATTTCTAGGCAGAACGATTCAGCCCTCTCTATCCAACGCCTTCCCGCGTTTCTCACGATGTCGTCGGTCTATTGGGTAGGAGGGTGTCCCACGCTTCGAATACTATTATATTTATGTATCATGTATATGATACACCTTTTATATACACAGTTTTAAAAATCAGGCCTTGATGGTTCGCCGAACAACTCACTTTGTAAATTCATAGGCCTACCCTGATACAGGCTTGTCTTAGTGCTGGGTCCATTACATATTTTGCTAGCAGCAAAACATATTTTTGAATTTGAAGAGCAAGATCCTATTGTACGTGACTTGCAAAGCAGTGTTTAGTTTTACATCGTTGGGTATATCTCGTGATAAGTATATAAGCACTCCACACTTATAAATTTCTCACAAGGTTTATTGGCTGAAGGTCTCGGCAGAATAACAGCGCCTAGCTACTAAAATAGTGGTGAGGCATACGCTGAGTCGAGACCCTTTTGCTGCTGCAGCACACAAACACCTACATACCTAAGTACCTACTGTAATATCTATCTCTATAGCCATTTCCTTTCTTTATTGTTTTGTATGTGTATGTGTGTTTTTTTAAGCAAATAAATGTCTGTCTATGTCTATGGGGCCGTTCAAGTATTACGTAAGCAGATTTATTACAATTATTTACCCCCTCTCCTCCTTGGCAGCAAAAGCGGGCAAAGCTCTTACCTGACGTAATCACCATCTAGATCCCCCCACTTATCAAAAATAAGCAAAGTATAGATCCCCCCGTCTCCCTATGGTGCTTACGTAATACTTGAATGTCTATAAGTGACGGATTCCACTTAACATCAGCTGGGCAGCTAACATCTGCTTATTCGATCAGGGGCATTATTCTCTATGACATAGGAGATTCCGTGCCATAACCGTGTGACGTCACAGCGTGGTCTAAACGCAAACGCGATTCATAAACCAAAAAATGAACTAAGAATGACAATAGGAATGACAACTAAGTCATAGGGAATACGGTTTTGTCCGATTTCCCGCCGCTGTCTAGTCGTATCTGTGTAACGCGATTGCATTGGCAATAGAGAATAATGCCCCAGCAGATAGTAAAGTAGTTCCTTCAGCAAATGCTAGTGGAAGGAAAGTTCTTACCGGCAAGAATGCCCGGCTGCGCGAAGAAGCTGGTGGCGCGGTCCTCGACCTTGTTGTTCATGATGGTGAACACCACGTTGTCCGGCGGCCGGGACTCCGGGCTCACGTTGCTGCCTGCCGGGTCTTGGTCCTGGAACGAGAGTGGTATAACATTAAATAAAATATAATAAAGCGGTAGCTGCTCGCCTTACTACAATCCAATTAATAAAAATATTGCTGCAATTTGTTTCATATTTTGTTCGTTTGTAAGGGGTACCATAAATAATTTTCATTCAAGAACTTACACTAATTCTGCGGTCACTAATTTGAGAATACGGCAAACCTACAGAAATGGCAGAAATGCTTCTGCCATTCACAACATAATCTTCATATGTCTGAATAAGTATACTGCTGGACATAATAATGTCGAAAATCTTCAGTATATCATAATAATAACGTTATTCAGTAAACAATACTATTAACTTTCCTACCTATTTATCTGAAGCAGGAAAACCCTACCTTTTGCTACTGAGCTATATATATTTTCAGGCTGATAAACGGGCGAGTTTAATTATTTTATTTTAAATTACAGTTTTATTGGACGGATAAAAAATCGAGTTCGAGTGATTGTATGACGATTGGCGACAGGGTTACTGGATTACTGGCGCTACCAGGTTCGATGATACGATCATCTCTAGAAGTACTCTGGTCATCAGTTGCAAAAGCACAAACTCCCATCTCAGGATCACCTTGTGTGAGAGTATTCAAATATTTTTACGGGTTTCCTAACCTTGAACAGCTTATGGTTACTGGAAAGGTCGACGGCAAGCTCCCGAGTGATCAAAGTCGACTTAGATGGTCTGACCAAATCCTCTCATCAGTAAACACCAAGCTTCACAATGCTCTTCGCAATTCCAAAAACAAGCATAGGTAGCAGACCATCGTTATAACTACGATGGCTCAACGTCTGGGGAATCACGACCCTCAGTAATGGAACACGACGCGCGGAGGAGTAAGCAATAATAGTAAAAGGTAAACTTACAGGTGATGGAACAGCTTCCTCTCCTGAGATGCTGATGTCAGTCTGTTCTGGGCGCGGAGGTAGTTCCTCTCCTGAGCCCACCGGCTCCTTGGTCTCTTCGAATTCTGTTTTAGGCTTTTGCACGTTAGCTGAAACGTTATGTCGTCATCGATTAGTCATTTAGACACAAACAATGTGTTTTTAATGTATAAATTAGCTGTATTTACTTTGTTAGGAAATTAGTAACGCTGAAATGATTTAATGTAACTTTTGTACAAATTGCTGAGTGGACTTTTTTCCTTATGAAACTTATGACCTGATGAACTTTTTAGTTTTTGAGCTACCAAAAATGGACAAAAATAGAATGATATCAAAATTATCAGACTTTTTAAGATCTCATCTTGTCTTCTTTACTGTTTTATTTTTATCAGATCTGTCTATAAAATGTGTCACAACATGTAATAAAAAAGGAAGTGTACATTGAAGGTTATTTTTATGTGTCAATAGGATAAAAATTAAATGTAATGCCCTGGTAGGTTATTAAAATATCCCGATGACGAAGACTTTCGGAGGGTTTCGTTTGGATGGAGGAGGGATATCTAGTACTTGCATGAAAAGCATCCAATGAAGTAAACACTTTATATCAAATCAACAAACAATGAAACTTTAAGCTAATGGCTTCATGAGATGAAGATAAACAAATTCTAGGGCTATAGGTAATTACCTTGTCGCATGCTAACAATAATGGAACAAAATAATTAAAAGTGATTGTACATTGCATGATTACAACGAGGTCATGCAAGTTATAGAAACAGAGGAAGCACTGTGAAACAACTTACCAATGTCCCCTTTAGATTGAGCAACAATTAAAAAGAAATATTCAACTGTTTTATTATAAACGTGTGTGTTTTCGTAGTGGTGGTAATCAACTGTTAGACTCAGAGGAAACTAGCGTGTGGATGAGCGGTTATTGAGCACATAACAATGTGGATAAGAATAGTACCTACTCGGTAAATGTTAATTCACGGTCATGGTGTTAATTATTATTGTGTAAGAGACAATATTCTCTGTTGAATACTAAGTGGTAAATACTTTGTAATTATTCTTGTTTTAGCTAAGGATTAGACTTTGGTGGGCAATTTTCTCAAACCATTTCGTTGATATTACATAGAAATGCACAATGCGCAATTTTTGGACATCTGAATAGTCCAAATAATTCTGCATCTAAGAATACATTTTTTTTATCTAAAAGATAATGCTAGACGGTAGACAACAGCTTCAATATAAACAGCAAAATTTTCCAAAACAGGTGGCTTTGGTTTAGAGGTACTTAAATTCAGTTTTTTGAAGCTGTTGTCACATCAGTCGAAAAACAATGAACATGTAGGTATGTAAAAATGTAACATCTAAGTGGAAGACTGAAAGAGACTCTAGAGTATTTCTAGATATTCCACCGGCAATAAAATCAGCTAAAGTTACTTTAATTATCGAGGAATTAACGAATGTATTTCTATCTTTTAAGTCAGTTTTCGAGAGCCCAAAAAAACATCTTTAAGTCTTCCAAAAAATAAACAAATATGCAAATAAAAACTGGCATGCCTCAGCCACTACTCACGAACGTCTACATTGAACTGCCTGGTTCTAAGGATTGGTGATTCGGTGGTCATGTTGGGAGTCCAAATCGGTTCCTCAGGTAGCGCCGGTGCCACCGTCCGGTCTGGCTCCGTGGTATAAACCGGAGCCGGGGTGGATGACGCGGTGACGAAAGTTTGCAGTCTCGGCTCAAAGTCCTCGTCATCTTCCGGGATTTCGATGGGTAGTCTGGCGGAGTCACCTGATCCGCGTCCGTCCTCGTCGTCGGGTCCGGGGCCGGGCCCCCAGCCGGAGCCTGAGCTCTCGTCGGGCTCTACGCCGGAGCCGTCATCCTCGTCGTCGGGGTACGGCTCCTTGCCGGCGCCGGGCGGCTGGTCGTGCTGCTCCGAGAGCGCGATCTCCGGCGAGCTGCCGGTCGCGTCGATGCCCTCCTGGAATTGAGAAAGGGGAAATTCAATAAAGAGAGAAATAAAATTCATGTTGGATACGCAGCACACATTGTACAGCACGGACTACTCAGAATGTAGTAAAGTGACAGATGAATAGAAAAGTGACAGCGTTTCACAACTGCTTTCCCAAATAGTGTGGTAAACAACCTTTAAAAACGCTTGTAACGCATGTTTTCTGAATCATACCCAGAAATACAGTAGAAAATCTATCTATCCCATGGAAAATTACTGAATGCTTCAGCTAAATTCTGCTCTGTAAAAGTGGGTCACTAGGATGACGTCAAAGTCAATAGAGGTAACACTGTTTTACCATCAAATGTTTGTAACGAATTCATTACTACACTCATCAATTATTACTTGCTCAGTCACTAGTTACAGGCGCTTACCTTCGATAAACAAACTATAATATTAATGGTTAATTATGGCGCTCCAAACAACTCAATCGAGAAAGTTCATTCACTAAATTAATTTTTTATCGGTGACCCAATTTTTTCACTGTCTGATGGTCTTTCTTTATCGTTCGTAGCTAGTAGAATTACACCAAAACAAAGGTCTACTGCCATCGGAAACACATCAAAATAAGGGTAAGGAGCAATAAATCACTGAATCGGTTTTCTTCTACGTCATCATGAATGGGTGAAGCATGAATGACGGTCGAACACGTATGAACACTCACCTAAGGATTAAGCTCAGTTAGTTTGTACACTATCACAAATGTTTAGAATTACACCTGATATGTGAACTGTACTGATAATTTGGAATTTTAAAAGCTGTGAGCTGTACCCGGTTTGCGTAAGTTGTAGTGCGCGATCGATAGGCCGCGGAGGGGTCTGTCCCCACTGGGGGGGGAGGTAGTTGGGAATGGTTCCCGAAATCGCCGACAGATGGATTGGTTTTGCGGGAAGGTTTAGCAACGGTACCTACATCCAAGCGAGTCGTTGCACAGGGTTCGGAGGGAACATGGTTTAGTTCAGGTGGTTTGCGGCTAGATGGCGCTACCAGTATCAGTAAGTATAAGCTTTCTAAGCTTTAGTGGCATTTTTTTCTGTATTGGTAGTTTTTAAGAGTTTTAGATAATACGAATATAAATACGAATGACTGTGACTCTTTAACCACGCAGTCATATAAAATACTGAGGGGGGAAAGATTTTTCATAATGGAATTTCTGACTTTTTTAACGCCTAGTAAAATAATTTAGCAACCACAAATTATTTGCTAAACCGTACAAGGTATCTGCGTGCATTGGCTCTTTTTTGACACTATCTACTATATAACAAAAAAAATTGTTACTTCTATACAGTGGCCGAGTATAGAATACAGCATGTTTACCTATATTGGTCATGTTTACGTTTTGGTAAATTAACAACATCAATAACTACGAAAAACGAACACCAATCAGCATAATATGCTGAAGTGGATAAGCCCTTGTAGAGCTGGCCAAATATTGCCAGTGGCATAAATAACGTTAACATTTATAGTCGCTATGATTGGTCGGATAATTTGACATTTACGAAACAAGGCTTTCAGATTGATATCATTCGAAATTCGATCTACGAAATAGTTCTAATTTCAAATTTTGGTCGCATTGAAGTTTCCAAGCGAAGATGCAAAATTAAATAAATGAATAACTATAAAATCAGATTAGAAGATACCAGAATAATAATAAAAAAAGTTAAACAGTCTAAAAGTTCCGTTTGTGTAAAAAGCTTGAATGCATTAAAATTTAGGTACCTAATATCTTTTAGATAATTATAATGCTGTCTTTTATGTACTATTAATATCATTGCATTTTCCAATTTCAGGTAATTTATTATACACTACCAGCCTCCCGTGGTTTCGCATGGACGGCGACGATAATAAATTACTAGCATAAATATTTTAAGGCACTGTCGTCCGGGGCCCGTTCGTTTTTGTACCTCGTAGATCTTGAAGGATCTTTCCATCACCTCTGGTTACCTCTCTCTCTTGTCGTGTCACTAGTTTCTTTAGAAACAGTGTGGTGAAAGGATTTTAAGCACTTTCGAGCACTTGACACATGTTAGAGAACTTTTTAGGTTCTACGACATGCCGGTTTCTTCACGATTTTGTTACTTGCTCAGTCACTAGTTACAGGCGCTTACCTTCGATAAAAAAACTATAATACTAGTGGTTCGCCCCGAACTGAGATCTCGTGATGCGACCCAAAGAACGCACTAAAAATTTGAGCAGAAACATTTGCCTCTGACTACCACAGTCAGAGGCAAATCCAAAAATTATATTTGGACTTTTTTCTGACCGCCTACTAACTTGGTATGGTAACCAAGTTTCAACTCTATAACTCTACTACATACATACATAAAATGCTAAATCGCACAAGTTGAAACTAAGATCTTCTCTCGATCAATTAATGGTCACCAATCTGCCTGCCAAGCGTAAGTAGGGGGAGTCATGTCCAGCAATGAATCCATAGCTTAAGCTGATGTTAATGATGATGAACCCAAACCTAAGCCTCGATTTTCATAGATATTTTTTTTTTTCTTATACCTTGAAATGATAAGTACAGCCAGCGACAAAAGTAGATAAGCATTTATTGTTTTTAGAGTTAAAATATTTCGTAAAACTAGCACAACATTTGTTATTTTTATAAATTCGGCTTAAGTCATGGCTTTGACTTTAGTTGCAAAATTGAATCAAAAGAAGCGTTTGAAATTGACAATCTAGTTTTGACGGTAGTTGTAGCAGAGAAATATGCCTTCTGAATGATTCGTTTTCTGTCATTTTAGGAAGCAACATAGCTTTTACATTTTTATTGTTTTCCTAGTGTTATTTTGAGTTGTGTTGGGTAATTTCGGTGGCATTTTAACAAACATTTCTTGAGGTCTTAGCTTGGAATGAAAGTGTAATAAGTGATATCCTGATTTGACCGAAAATGTTTCGAATGTTTTGAAGAAAACCACCACCATTTTCTTCAAAACAAATGACGGCCGACTTGACTATGGACTGACTTGACTAAAAAGTATCCATACAAATAACTTGACACTGGCAAGATTGTCTGTCGAATGACGCTTTGAATATTGGCTATTGAGGCTTAATATTCATGTTTTAGCTAATCTATACTTTAGTAGTGTGTAATTTATATCTTACCAGCGTAAAACAAAGGCAAATGGAAACAAACGGGCGCGGACGAGTGCGATAGTCCGAGTATCGTAAATCCCGGCGTCGGGTAATGAGAAATATTATTTATCGTTCTAGGATAAGGTACTGACCCGACACACTTTGCGGATGTTTATTACGGTCATATTAATCCGTTTTAACGCGTTTTGAAGGAAGTGTTTTTTAGTGTTCAAAAATCCATTTCATACAATTTATCTTTCCGCAGGCGTGTTTTGCGAAAGTGGATCTTGTGAAGACACCCTGGCCGGCCAAGTCGACCACTTGTTGTTTTTTCTTTTAAATAGGTTCTGTAAATATTTCAACTATCATAAATTAAAATGTGGTGGGTGCTCTACGAGGAAGCATTTTTTCACCACCAAATACTGATACAAGAGACTCTACAAGGAATAAGATCGATGCTCTATAAAAATCGGTACTCTACGAGAAAGAGGAATGCCTCACACCAGATCTCCAATGCCTAAATTGTAACAGGCAAAAATCTGTCGGTCGCGACACATTTTTGTCAGTGTCGGTAGGGATATATTAATATTATGACTGTCCTTTTTATAGTAGTAGGTCAAAGATAAACTTAAAAGGTAAAGGTAATTTATTCAATTGAATTAAAAGGATCATTTTGAAATGTCTTAAACAACTTAGCCAGGTAATTCTAAGTGCCCCTGTTCCTCGCGACTAAGCCTAAAAGAACCCGCAGCAAACTTACGGCTTGGTTCCTACCGTTCTCTTGTAAGAACCTGGTTACAAAATAATATAACATTCATGTAACATACACTTTCTTTATGGTGTTTACCATATTTGGTTTTTCGTTTTAGTTCCGTGTTCATTGCGGGTTTACCGATAGATAGAGATACCGATACGGAATTTTATTTGCAAATAAGATGAAAATTAGTAGTAGAACATAAAGATAAAGTTCCGTATCGATATCTCTATCGCGTCTTCATACAAAACCCGCAATGAACGCGGAACAAAAACGAAAAACGAAAAACCAATTATGGTAAACACAACTTATACTTGGGGTACAGATCGATTCCGTTTCGGCTACCTATTTCCAATTCGGCCATTATTTGTAAAAAAAATCATTATGTAGGCATCTGCAGCCTCGAATTTGATTGCCTCATTTTAAGTGGCCCATAACTTGAGTGCTCAGGGTAAAAAGCAATGAAAGTGATTGGTTTTCACTCGAAATATTCTGTTGCTCCCAGATAAGGTATTCCGCGTACAACGGTTGCCGGTACGATTATATTGGAATACATTACTACGCTCATGAAGGGCGTAACGGGAAAGCCCCGATCCGATAGAGCCCCTCCTTATCTAGCCCCATAACTCTGTATCTTGGCATCCCCCTCTAAACCGCGCGTAATCGTGAGATGACGATAAATGAAGGTTAGGAGGTGGTTCAAAAGTAAAGTTGGTTATCTTTAAGCACCTAACGAAATGAGTTTGTTTAAAGTGGCTTACATTTTCAATTGAAAAAAATCCTTAGAATTACCAAATTTTTAGACGTGCCTTTGACTACTTTCCCCTTAGACATCATTAGGTCCCTCAATAACATAGGTTGTAACAAATTTGTGCAATACTTTCTTATATTTTTTTTTTATACGTTCTAATTTTAATTTTACTTGCGGATGTTTATTGGTTTTATTAATTGTTTTGAATTATATTAGTGTTGTTTGTTTAAATATTTGTGTCTGTAACAATTTTTTTATTTTATTTGATCTCAATCATTTAATATTTGTTAATAGTTTTAACTTACCTAGTATAACAGATTCGACGCGGTCCGTAATGTTGTACAGTTATTATTAATAATAAATTGAATTGAATTATTAATAATCTTAGGCACCAAAGGATCTACAGGGACAGCTACCGTGCCTTAGTATACAGTCGTTAGGTCATTTCATTTTCATCGCATTTGAATGTGACCATAAAAGGTTGCCTGGTGTGCTTAACTTTATACTACGTTTACATTTAGACATTCGCGCTGCCATTCGCGTGGACGGAAATGTGGCCGGCCATATGTCCACGGCAGCGTCGCCGGCAATGTGTGTTCACATTTAGCCCGGTCACAGGGAGCGCAACGCGAAAGTCCACGCGAGCGGCAACGCGAGCGGACATGGAAGTAGCCTGTTCACATTCTCGCATTGCCCATGCCCCTGCCCATGTCCCTGCACATTTCCACGGACATGAGCTGAGTATAAAACGTGAAAAGTTGTTTGAATCAGCCAATAGGCAAGATTAATGAGAATAGATAATATTAGCAATTTTTAATCAGGGTAAAGATTACACGAGTGAAGTCACCGGCAATTTCTAGATCTAAGTGCTTAATACGACCAAACTTTTGTTATATGGAATTTAAATGAGTTCCCAACGAAATCCCTCAGTATATTAGTACCCTAATTCACTAGTTACTGTTATAACAAGGTTGTGTAAGCGATGCTTTGTTTCCATAAAGCTGTGGTCGCATAATTTTGCAATTAGTTTTACTAAACGCCAAACTACGCGTGGAACTGGAATTTTTAACCGACAACCGAGCGGGTAATTGTGTTCAGCGGGTCAATTACCTTTTCTTATACCACTTGCTAATGGAATAAATAGATGGCCCACTTGATGTTAAGTGGTAACCATCATCTGTAACAAAGTATTGCCTATAAGTCACGCACGATACGAACGTGCCTTACGATGCACTGCTCTACGTCCATCAACTTGAGGCATACAGAAGTTAAGCCTCACCGGCAACCACACCCTTCAAACTGAAACACAGCAACGCTGTTTGGCTGAAATAGGCATATCTATAACAATCCGCAGCGATAGCGGCCGTTGCTTTACTATCACTATCACTACATAGTATAAAACAAAGTCGCTTTCTCTGTCCCTATATCCCTATGTATGCTTAAATCTTTAAAACTACGCAACGGATTTTGATGCGGTTTTTTTTTATAGAAAGAGTGATTCAAGAGGAAGGTTTTGCATGCATAATACAAGCATAATCTCTTAGGGATAACCCACAATAAACGTGCGAAGTCGGGGCGGGTCGCTGGTGTTGAATAAAACAAACCTCACCGCTATCGCTGTTGCTCTTTATCGTGCTAATCTACTGTCGTGATAACAAAAAAGCTTTATTTTTAGTACATCGATTTTCCGACAGAGGGTTAGTCATCATTTTTTTTAATGATTAAAGTTTACGTTGTCGTTTATTGTTCAGAAAAAGGTTACATTATTATAGTATACAAGCTGGTGCCCGCGACTTCGTCTGCGCAGGATAAGTCACACAATATCTTTATAAATTGTAGTCTATGTGTTATTCTGATGTATTTGCTATATTATTGTAAAGTTTCATTTAAATCCATTTAGTAGTTTTTAAGTGAAAGAGTAACAAACATCCATCCATCCATCCATACTTACAAACTTTCGCGTTTATAATATTAGTAGGATCTACGTTTTATTACTAAAAGCTACAGGCATACTATGGTTTGGTGTTCTGAGCTTCAGACAAGAAATTCTGTTTCAAGACACACAGCGCCCGCCCCTCGTAAAAAAATGATCAAGGAACTGATGCTAGAAATTAAAAAAAAAAAAACAAGTTGGACTTTACAATATCTAGCTCCAAACTAAGCAAAGCTTGTACTACGGTAACCAGATAGCTGAAATGATACTTATATACTTTTACAATCAACGACTTTTTCTTACAAAATAGCCTTTGTGTGTATGAGATGTTATTGAAGTCGTCTTGATCACGTGAGTGAATACAATATGACGTAAGTATATGTACGGAAGGTACACTTTTGAACATTCTTTATACAGCACGGAGTGTCGCGTCGACAAGTGTGTTGGGATCTTAAAGCACTTTTCTATGCGGACGGCGTCCCTTTAAGCCACTTCAAAAGTTAAACAAAGCTCTTTGAAGGTCTTTAAATATGCGATGAATTTTGAAGCGAGCTTAAGACAGGGTAGCACCAATTTTAGAAGATTTGATCGGTAAGTAATAAATAATAATAATTATTATTATGAGCCTTCGATGTCCCACTGCTGGGAAAAGGCCTCTCCCCAATCCCTCCACTCTGTGCGATCCTGTGCTATGATCTTCCATTTCGGCTGGTATCTATCGAGCTCATCTCGCCATCTCGATCTTGGTCTACCGCGACGTCTTAGCTCTAATAAATAATGCCAAGCAAAAAACAGCCAAGTAATAAATAATTCTACTAACATTGAGACGCAGACCACCATTATACAACTTCTCGTTTGCACATTTCAAGAATTTGTCATTATATTTGTATTAATTTATGGTAGCTTTACCACTTTAACAAAATTCATTTAGAAAATTGTGAAGTGACGTTACGATTTCACCTGACTGTATATGTACAGTCAGCTACACATCAGGCTACACGACGTATAGGTATACCCATAACTACATTACTTACTATACAATTATTTATAGAGAAAAAGGCCGCGGTGGTGGGCAGTTCGTATATATTAGTGGACTTTTCACACAACACTATCTGGCCCTAAAACTAAGCAAAGCTTGTAATATCTGTCTGGGTGTTAATAGAGAACAAACATATATGTTCATCACACAAATATTTGTCCTCGGTGTAAATCGAAACCACGGCTTACAGCGCGCCTAACAACTGAGCTGTGTGGCCTGTCGTTTAAGACCAATATATTGCACGATTTGGAGCGTTCAACTTCAAATAGTACAAAGTTCAAGTAGGGTAGTCTGATGTGTAACCGAGTGAATATGATTAGGTTTTTCTTGCAAGCACAGTTTCAAGTCGAAATTGTTAAAAGGTTGTCAAAGTGTACGGTATAATAAAAAACTGGTGCTAAGTTTCGTCTCAAATGTACAAAGTTTAATGGGTACCCATAGAGCTAAGGGAATATTATGGGTAATGAGGTGGCTACAATCCGCTGCGACTGTGAAGAGTAGTAGAGCAATAGCTCTATTGTGTATTTGTGTGTGGCTCGTCCGGGGAAGTAGTACCACCATGTCTATTTCTGCCACCAAGCCGCGTTGCAGTTTGAAGAATGTGGTTGTCGGTAAATTACGGGCATAACACCTATATGCGTCAAGTTGCAGGTAGGTTTCTTACTACTTGTTATTGGAACAATCAGATGGCCTACCTTAAGTTATGCCATGTCTTGCAAGTCACGCACGATAGGAACGTGCCCTACGATACACTGCTCTGCGTCCATCAAACTTTCAACAAGCATTATGGTAAGTGGTAACGCCATTTTTTATCATAATGAGGATAGGTTATTATTAATGAGGTTTTACCTAGCCATTTCTACTATTTTTTTTAAATTTATTTCAGCAGAAGAAGACTATCTTGGCCGTATGATATGCCGGTTTAATCAAGATGTTTTCCTTCACTTGAGAGTGGCACTGTATACATTTTTTAACAGAAATACTCATTGGTACGAACGGTATTTGAAACGACGGTCTTAGACCAACAGTGCTCTCAAAATAAGTTAAATAAAGACCTGAGCTATCGAAAGTAAAAAGTCACAAATATGCGAGCCCAATAAGCTTATTTAGAGCTAATTTCACAATGCTCTGTTAGTTACTAATCAAGGATTAACAGGCCGTTAAATCTAACCTTAGATGTCGAACACGTACATTTTGACATATTTAACGGCCCTTTAATCCTTTGTTTATTTAACAGAGCATGGTGAAATCAGCTCTTAGTTTGTACCAAATTGGCAGATTTCTTACAGGGTTCCTTACGGCCGTCATTTGTGGTTTATATTATATATATACTTTATATTATATATATACTTACGCCCTTTATATTATATATATACTTACGTTTCTAAAAAAAATAGACGCATTTGGTTATATCCGCCTTTTTGCTTAAGTATTCAAAACTATGTAGATAATCCTTGGGTAAGATAAAAAGTATATACAGTTTACTAATTAATTCTTCCATCTGGGACTATAACTTAAAAATGTACAGTAAATGAGTTTTACTGCTTTGTATGATGTAGATACTCTAATTTATTTTTAAACTATCGACAGAGTCAAGTATTTATTGAAGAAAACTGCTTATCTATGGCACAAAATAAAAATAAAATAATTGTCATATTATTATATCATGCAATGATTTTCACTCAAGAATCACTTGATCCTACTTATAGTAATTAAGTAGGATAATTATATATATAACTACAGTATTAAACTTTGAACTTACATAGCTAGAAGTAATATAACTTTAACAATGTTTAACTTAATCAGTCATAATAACAGTCCTGTCATCCGTAATTGCCACATACTTTTATAAAAATGCATTATTTATTATAAGCAAAACAAGTCTTGAAAAAAATAACAATCGACTACTAATAATATTTCTATTATAAAAGCTGGTTTAATTAAGTGTCTGATTACCTCCTATAGAAAAAAACATGGTACTTTTCGTTAGTGACTAAAATAACAAAATAAAAAGTATTATAAACTCACAACTCAGTACTAATCATTGTTAGGTAGGTATATAATATAATCGAAAAAGATCAGTTTGAAAATTGGATAACAGTAAATTAACAACCTTTGGACAAATCTTAGAAACTAGGTACAATAAATACTTTTAAAATGATAGCTTCCAAATTGACTTCGCTGGAGTTAACAAGAAACAATAAATGAGAAAAAAGTTGGCGAAAAAAAGCTCTGAAACAGCTTATGATGTCGTCTTTTCTCCTGCCTTCAATAGCTTCGTGTCATATACAAGCAAATGTGACACTCGCGCCTCGCAATTTTTTGTCCTTACTCCCACTGTTACTCGGGCGCAACTGACACAGGAAACGGTCAGTCGCCGTACTAATCAAACCCCGGGCACATCCCCGCAGGATTCACGGTAATAAATGAAAAGGACGTTTCTGCTTACTTGCGCCTTTTTAATTAAGTACATCGATACCATTTTTTCGCAACTTAAGGTATTAAGACTTATATGACAAATGCGCCTGGGCCAAAACAAACTTTACGAAGTAGAAAGGGCGCAAGTAGGCAGATGTAGACTTTTTTTCTTAGTGTGGAGGCAGTTTCCAATATTAGTTTGTAAGGCGCAAATGGTTACTTGCGCCTTATTAATTTCCTCTTATAAATAAGGTCAAATATGCGTCTTTTAAATTACCGAACTGAAATAAAATATACAAGGCTTAAGGGCATATCTACTTATATGCGACTTTTCAACTAAGTTTTAACTAAATTCGCCTTTTTATCTTCAATAAGGTGTACAAATGTGTGTAGATGCTGCTTATTTTGTTGTGCTAAAATCGCACTGAAGCAAGGTAGCAAAATATTAAAAAAACAGGCAGATGCGCCTTTTTTTCCCGATTCCGGCAATATATATAACTCAAATCCGGTAAAAATGTTAGATGCGCCTTTTTAACTATCGGGGGCAGAATTGTTGTGTTCGGAGATTATTAGTCCAAATATACAGAGGAAAGCTCAAACGGGAAGGAAATACAAGCAATAATATTAGTAAATTTCCATACATTTACATATTGTAAGACTAATATTATGCACGTACTATGTTTCTTCCTTTTAATAGTTCTGAAGGGTACAAACGCACACACATTGCTCGCTTTTAAGTCCTTGTAGTAAGATTAATTTTTCTGTGCTTTCGTGTAGCTTGATTTGTATCATAGTGTACATAGGTAGGTAAATAAAATTATTTTACTTGTATTATATCCTTTTTTTTACCATAAAATAATCCTTGATGCTATAAAGTACAGATTTTTAATGGTAATTACTAAATAAGACCGACAAATAAAAATTTAACTTTTACTCATTTATGTGTTTCCGACTACGGCTTAGGCACGTGATTTTTCAGTCCTTTTTTCCTACCAACAAAGTTTTACTTGATCTTTTTACCCTGTATATGCCTATATACACTGCCTATATACCTTAGTGTAGATTAATGAAAAAGTTGTTAAATATCATATTTTGTCGATGGTAGGTATAAAACGATTAAAAAAAACACTTCCGCATATAAAAGTCAACACTATTCCCTCGACAGAAGACTCAATTAAATGTTTGTTTTTAACTATAGTATCAATCTCTCTCCTCTCCTCTCTCCCGATCTCCAGTTGACTAATTGTCAGATGTTTTGCTATGCTGATGACACTGCCATATTAGTTCATGGGAAAGACTGGGAGGAGACTAAGCAGACAGCAGAAAAAGCCATTACAACTATAATGGCTTGGCTCGACAATAATTTGCTAACTCTAAACGTGGAAAAAACTAAATACATGACCTTTTCACTTACAGCAGCGGGACAGCCCTCATTAACAACTTTCCACCTAAAAGGTCACAATTGTATAAATCCGACAATCAACTGTACCTGTCCAACTCTTACTAGAACAGATAGCTTTAGATATCTCGGAGTTTTTATTGATCAGTACATAAACTGGAGCGCTCAAATTGAGTGCTTGACATCCCGCACACGGAAGCTTATATATATTTTTAAGAATCTCAGGTCTTCTGCAAATCTCAAAACCCTGAGGTTAGTTTATACAGCCCTTAGCGAATCACTTCTTAGATATTGTATCACCTCATGGGGAGGCTGCGCTAAGTCTAGAATTCTACAACTGGAGAGAGCACAAAGAGTCGTACTAAAGGTAATGCTAAAGAAACCCTACCGATATCCCACAACATCTCTGTACATTGACGCTAAAGTTCTTACAGTGAGGCAACTCTTTGTAATCCAATCAATTCTGCGCATCCACTCTTCCATCCCATATGACCGTAATCTTAGCGAGAAAAAACGCAGAAGCGACCGTGTATGCGCAATTGAGAGACATAGAACAACCGCATACAGCCGTTTTTACCCCATTATTGCACCTAAACTATATAATCGCGTAAATGCTAGTCTTGAAATCTATAGTCTCAATAGACAAGCACTAAAGATGGCGCTTACCGCGTGGCTTTCACAGCTTAACTACAGAAACACCGAGGATCTCTTAACTCTCATTTCTTAGTTCTTATATAGCTATAGGTACCTCCCTCACCCTAGGACGTCATCATACATTACCCTACTTATGGCTTAAAAATATATTGAATTGAGACAAACACTGATTTACACACACCTACACACATTCAAACATAGACTCAGATAAGGTGTGGGTCCTCCTGTGAAACCTTGGCTCTCAAGAGACTCGTGTTATCAGGAGAACCCACACATACCCTCACCTACACACTCACAAACACCTACACTACACTAACAAATAAACTCACAATAGGTACACACACAACACACACACGCTACTAGCATGCATGTATGTCATTGAATGTGAGAACAAGCTTAAATTTTATTTTGTGTTTTTAATTTTTTTTTTTATTTTTATTTTTTTTTTATATTTTGTTGGACTTGGCTGAATCCGAATCCATAAATACAGTTTTGCATCAGCGATGCTTGGGACGGTTAAGGGAGAAACAGTCCCCTGAAACACAGTTTTTAACTAGTTTGGGGGGCTGTGGATACCAAATCAGCTCAACTACGCAGTCAACGATGCAAAACATTAGTCCTAAGTTTTGATTAAAATAACGGTTGTCTGGAAGAGATCGCTACTTGCGATAAGACCGCCGATTGTAGGACAAACCTAATGTACATTTACGTTTATAACTTTCTCTATTCTGTCCTCAATAAAGTTATTATTATTATTATTATTAATCACTCTCCCAAGTGAAATATCCCGATTTTGTGTATATTCATACCTACACAGCAATTAAAAGTTACGTTCACATCCAGAGAAACTTGACCTACCTCGGAGAATGAGAAGCCTCTTTTGTGGTCTATTTGTGTATGCAGGAGAGGGGTTAGGCGGGTCAAGTTAGAGCAGTAGGTCTATTGGGTCAGCCACTTAGTTACGTGAATGTAGTCATTGCTGTGGTAGATGGAATAAGCTTTAACATCTTTAGCTAAACAAAGCAGGCTTAAGAAAAGAATATGTGGGTTTCTAAATATCGATTTAATACATTTTGTAGGTGGTAAAAAAAAGATTTTCCTGTGTCTAAATTTATTTATTAAACTTCATTAGTATGGCAAATTCACACAAAAGGTCAAAGATAATAAATGAATATAAAATTTAAATTACTTATAGTAGAGAGTTCAAGACAGGGGGTGGAGACCTATAGTTTAAAAAATATATAATATTAAGAGGCTGAAAACCGTCAAATTCTAAATTATTTTCAACATTTTCGAATGTATAAAATTTTAGATCCAGCTAAAAGTTTAATTTAGTACGAAAACTAGTTAATCTGAACTTAGCCTTCAAGTCCCTATCAATCAGTAGTATATTTATAGTACCTACGTAAGTGTCGCGACCGCAAGAGAAAGATAGCACGACTAATCCAAAATTCAAACAAAATGGCTACTTTTTGTAGGATAAAACTGGAATTTTTTAAATCAAAATCCTTTTTCTCCACAGAAAATGAATTCAGATTTAAGTTTTTCCCGTCAGTTGGTTTGAAAAAAATTGAAAAAAAAATTAAAAGCTTCTTCTTCTTCTTGTCGTGTCACTAGTTTCTTTCGAAACAGTGTGGTGAAAGGATTTTAAGTGCGCCTCAAGAGGCTCCTTTCGAGCACTTGACACATGTTATAGAACTTTTTAGGTTCCACGACATGCCGGTTTCCTCACGATGTTTTCCTTCACCGTTTGAGAGTACTGGTATTGTGCACATAATTTTTTAAAAATTAAAAGCTTCACATATTGGAAAGTCGATCCGGTTAGTTTGTGTTCAAAATAAATGAATATTCTTGCAAAATGTGCCTCTTTTACATTCATTTTCACTCAACGTTTCCAATTAGCATTTCTAACTTTCGCGAAAGCGCTCGATTCGCGCCACTGTTTCCCGTCTATTTTATTTGGTCCCTCGTTAGTCGAAGTGACCTACATGTGTAACGTTATTGAATAGCGGGACAACTCGGCTCACCTATTTGTTTGTTAAGGCGAAGAATATTGCTAATGTACCTCTCGCGCGCACATTTTTACATTTTAAAAGATATAAAATCACTGAGCTCATTTATATATTAATTAATTTATTTTTAGTTTTTGACATTGATTTTCCCTGTTTTGATTATTTCCGTACTATGTATCTTGTTCTATTTTAATTTAATATTTTGACTGTCTGATTTAATTAGTGTAATTGGCTGATGCCATTCTGGTTAAAATAAAATAACAAAAAAATAATTTTGATCCAAAAAGTTTTCCTGCTAAAAAGTTTGCATAATGACGAAAACTAGTAAAGTTAGGATTAATTTTTCTTTGGCTTTATGTCGCTTGATTTTTTTTTTTATACAACTTGCTGATGGAACAAATCAAAAAGTTTATTTGCAACTATGTATATGTATAAAAAATATATGTAATATGTATAATGTATATGTATAATGTAATTGGATAAAAATGTATTAACTTCTAAACTAATGCACAAAAACTAAAAATAAAATATTTAAACAGAGTTGCAAATTGGTCCCAACTCAACATATGCAAGTTTTAATAATGATCTTCCGAACAAGCACATGGCCCACCTGATGTTTAGTGGTAACCATCATCTATAACAAAGCATTGCCTCGTAAGTCACATACGATAGGAACGTGCCCTACGATGCACTGCCCGGCATCCATGAACATATGGCATACAGATGTTAAGCCTCATGTGCCTGTAATTACACCAGCTGTTATTATATATTATCCGCCAGTATTATAACACCTATCTGGTTCCATATTACAAGCTTTGGCTTAGTTTGGGGCTAGATAAAGTTGTGTGGAATATGCGATTATGTCGGCAATCTCGCGGGTACTGATCGGTAAAGCTTTGTGCACAATAGCTATCATATTCTATAGAAACATTGTACCGTGTCAAACAGGATTGGCCGTGACATGTTGTGGCTGTCTTCATAATGCATCTTTAGACAGGGCGGGTTTCACGAGGTTTCTCTCTACTTCCTCTATCTTATTTTTTTTTTTTTTAATTTATATTAAATAAAACATCATTATCTCAGTAGTCACTCTTTTCTCACCCATGTTATCTTTCACACAATCTATCTATCGATTCTTCCATCTATCCACATTCATAATTCCTACCAAACTCTCTTTTCGTTACATGATATTCTTCCCTTTGCATAACATGCCACGTTAACCTCCTTTTCACGATCCTCATTTTCTCAGTCTTCTCATAATCTTAAAGAACGGTAGGAAGGAACAAAGCCATAAGTTTGTTGCCTATTCTTAGACTTGGTGACGTGGAACTGGCACCTAGCTTTAGGACGTTCGAAGTGATCCATGTTCAATTGAATAAATACATTTTGACTTTGAATTTGTACGAAATAAAAGTTTGCACCTATATACACCTATGTTTAAGAAGTTTCGAAGCGATCCTTGCCTTCTTCTTCTTTTCGTGTCAAGACACACTCAAACTTTTCAAGACCAATATGCTGCCACCTCAATAGCCTTATCCGTTGCCTCGCGTAAGTCCTCCCAAGTGCAGGTGGTCGTGCACAGCGGACAAGAAAGCAGGTGTGGCATGTCCTGTATGGGGGCTTCGCAATTGCATGATGCTCTGGTTGGGTCAATGATTCCCCACTTAGCCAGATTTTTCCTATTCAATTGAATAAATACGTTTTGACTCTGAGTTTGGATAAAATAAAAGTTAGTTATAAATATATGTAGTTATAATAAATCTTTGACCCACACACAGCCTGTCGATATAATATTGGCGTCTGAACTAGGCTCAGTTATGAGACATCTCAAGAGTGCTGTGATCGGTAAATGAGAAGCAAACTTACAACCTCTAGGGGACCTTACTCACTAACTTTCGGGTCATCCCAAAAGTTCATAAACTTGGTAATTCCCTTTTTATAGATAAACTTATTGAGTGACCTAGAAAAGTTGGACGATGTTGAAATAGATTTTGGTGATGTGTGTGATTGAGCGATGTCAATTTTAGAAATGTCTTAGCCTAGTTGCATTTAAAGGGACCTCGTTGGGCTGTCCCTTTTTTCTGGCTATGGTGGCATCACCTCTCGTGGATGTCGTAATAGGCAACTTAGAGAACGCGAAAAGGGATGGGCAATACTGCGGATACTAATCCGCCTTTCTAACGTGGAATCCATGGCAATCTCCCCAAATATAGGGTAGGTCTATGTCCAGCAGTGGACTCATTCCGAGTAATGATGATGATGACCTCTAGGTGTCATAGTCAAAGTAATAATGGCGATCGAACCCACGACCTACGGCGCAGAAGGGAGAGCTACTACCAACTGAGCTGTGAAGGATGTAGAATAGTTTGAAGAAAATCACACAAGTGAAAAAAAATTGCATAAAAAACAAGGTTTTCATATGTAAGCCTCAAGCAAACAAAACAACGCCAAGCACTTGTTATAAGTACTTAAACGCTTACAAAAACCGAAGCTATTTAGACAGGATACGTAATGCTCCCGTTTTCGCCGCGCTACCGGTCGTTAGGCTCCATAATTGCCCCCTCTTGCCAATTAGCCAACATAACGTCTTCGTGCTAGCTTAAAAAACCGTTTTTAAAACGCTTTTATCGCTATCATGCCTATGTACACACCCCTTTATGTGCTTATGAGCAACGTTGCTTTGATCGGGTCATCATTTTAATAGCCAAGTAACTACACATTATGGCTTTTATATACCTACTTACCTACATAATTCGACATTAGCTTGCAATTTATATCGAAAGCTACATAGAACCAATGAAACCATTCTCAGCATGCATCAAATTTACGTCTTTCACACTTAAACATGCCAGTTTTAGTCGTGTTTTTTAAATGTAGGTATTTACTTGACATTGGCAAAAAGGGAATAAGCCGATAATAAAAAAAGAAGCGATCTATAGACAAAGTTGTCAAAGAGTTGAACAGTCTATAAGTGTTACAATTTATTACCATCAAACCGATATGAGTTCAAACGCGACCTCTCTTTTCTGAGAAACGTATCTTTGCTCCAAAAAATGATTGATATAAATACATACTTGCCCTTACAGAAGTTTGAAGAAGATGTTATGAGAAAAAAGGCCCACGTTGGGCGCCAATCATATTTCACTCAATTTTATTTAGATAAATAAATAAATCTTGGGGTAACATAAACACATTCTACAATTGATTATTTTACTTGAGCTTATTCTCTAAAAAAAACAACTTGTAAACTAGTTAACTGAGACAAACAACAATTTAGGTGGTCCGGTGACCAAAGTTGATAAGTTTATTGAGTTAGAAAAATAAAGTGCCCCGTGTTGGGCGCCAGTCCAAGTGAAACGGTCTCTGTCCAAACTCGGTCCAACGCGTTTATTGTTATTGTAAATCTTCGGTTAGTTTCTATCTGACGTCCCGACAGCTAGTTGAATAAGATTGTTTTCATCTACTTTCCAACGTCTTTCAAAGAGTCAGCGAACCTCGAAGGAATTCTTCGGAATGCGATGCTTTTGTTAAAAAGTATACGTGGATGTTCTTTTAAACTTTGCTTACGGATATTGTAGTTTTTTTTTAATGGATTATAAGAACCAACCCCTGAATGTTAAACTCGTTATTCAAATAACAGTTTTATTAATTTAAAATTACCTTCATTGTAAAATAAAATCTTTATTGGTATGGAAATTGTAAATACATTTACAATTCAACTTACTGTTTGTTAACTAGATAATATGAGTATTAATTCGTTATGATAAAATTGATTTGGTTTCCGAACTGTCATACTATTTCATATGTTCTGATATTATTAAACTTTAATTGCAATCACCGTATTGCTATGGTAATTAATTGTATACATTTGAACTGTCGAACCCACGTGATCAATGGTTCATTGTTATAAGTACTCTAATTAAATTAAATTAACGTAATAAATTGTTTCCACTCCGAAAACCATGTGGTACGTGGTAGGTAAATTAAATTATTACAAATAATTTCATTTACCCATTACTTTGACTGACATTTTAGTTATTATTACTCTTTCTTATACCTATTTCTTTATGATATTATATCTGCTAATAAAAATCTGTTATATAAAGTTGACGAAGACTATCAAAGGAGAGGAAATCACATTTTCTTACAATTACAATCATTTTAATGAATACAGCACATAATTAACAAGCAAACCTAAATATAAATTTTAGAAGAAGCTTTGGGTATAATCCGTTAGCTAAAACTATTAATAACTAGCTGCCGCCCACGGCTTCACTGGCGTATTGGTATTGATTGCTAACATTCAATTTCAGGAATTTTACCTTAATTTTGTTCGTTTAAGTTTTCCACGTTTGAGAGCACTGGTGGGCTAGTGGTTGCGGCCCCGCCTTCCGATCCTAAGGTCGTGGGTTCAAAACCGGTCGTGCACCAATGAGGTTTTCTGTTCAAAAATGTATGCGCACAATGCCAGTACTCTCAAAGGAAAACATTGTGAGGAAACCGGCATGTCGGAGAACCTAAAAAGTTCTATAACATGTGCCAAGTGCTCGAAAGGAGGCTTTAGAGATGCACTTAAAATACTTTCACCACAATGTTTCGAAAAAAACTAGTGACACGACAAGAGAGAGTTTACAACCTTTATTATTCTAATATTTATCCCAATAGTTTTACGACTAGCCAATAGTATTACACCTAGTGACTATAAGCTTTAGTTTTAGCAAATTTTAGGTCTTAGGCTAAGCAACCGGTCGTTTAGATGAAATCGCTGTGCGTGATAAGAAAACCGATTGTAGGACTAAGTTTACTGTATTGTCTATGCTAAGTGCATATCACTACATAGTATAAAACAAAGTCGCTTTCTCTGTCCCTATATCCCTATGTATGCTTAAATCTTTAAAACTACGCAACGGATTTTGATGCGGTTTTTTTATAGATAGAGTGATTCAAGAGGAAGGTTTATATGCATAATACAAGCATAATCTCTTAGGGATAACCCACAATAACCGTGCGAAGCCGGGGCGGGTCGCTAGTTATTACATATTTAGTTCTCAATAAATAACTGTTATTAGTATTATTTTAGAGGTTAGTGATTGAGCCACAAACATCGAAACATCGCAACTATCGCATTTATATATTATTAGGATAGGATAAGGTAGAAAATATAGCATAGTAACTAATAACTTTCTAAATAACACTAAAATGTAATTAATATTAATACCAGCTGTAAAATTCCCTTTTTGTCAGCGGAATTAGATATCGTAAGCCGTTAGAGAGTAGGTTCGGGAGGCATTTGGGGCAAATCGCCGGGAAACGACCCTCTGCCGCCACCACGCCCCGGAATCAGGTCAAGACGTATCGTGTCGGGCTTTTAGAATTATGCCCAATTTCATTAGATTTTCTATCTTTACTGGTTAGCGAAGAAACCATTTCTCATTTTACAGTTTTTTACTATGTACTCATTTTACAGTTATTTTTGTATTTATAGGTATTTGTGTTTATACATATCATTGTAACAAACTGTCAATTTTGTAATTTGTAAGACGCTGCTCGCTTACGCCGCTCCCCTCGGGGTTAGAAGTCAGTATAAGTAGCTTACTAATGCTTAGGATAACCTAGCACAATTAGTTCCGTCATCTATCTCTAGAGCTTGTCCGGGGAAGTACTACCACCACGCTATTTTCTGCCGCCAAGCAGCGTTACTGTGTATCGGTTTGAAGAGTGTGGTTGCCGGTGTAATTACAGGCACATGAGGTTTATCATCTGTATGCCTCAAGTTGATTGACACAGGGCGGGGCATCGTAGGGCACGTATCGTACGTGACTTACGAGGGTGCTTTCTTATAGGTGATGGTAACCACTTAACAACAGGTGGGCCATCTGCTTGTTCAATCAACTAGTAGTATAAAAAAAAAATTGTTGCAAGCTGCAAATAGTCGGTTTCATGGTTAGCGCATGACTGAGTCAAAAACATCCTTATATCCAAACAACGTAACTTTCGCATACAGGATACTTTGAATAGATCTTTCAATGGTTTTCAAAGTTGCCAGTTCTTCTAGGCTTGGTCGCGTAGAACTGACACCTAGATTCACCTAGCTTTAAGGCGAATGGATACCCCGATACTAGCGCCACTACATATTTTATTTTATTATTACGTTATAAAAAGGAATTATCAAAAAATCGGATCGCGCGTACACGATACTTATCACAAGCTTTTTTTTAATGTATCTGTAATAGTTTTGTATTGTATTATTTAGGCAGGTACTTGTTTCAAGAGTTTAGTTCCTATTGGTGGCCACCAATCTCTCCAAACAAGGTATCTGACTGAGTAACACAAAACAAAACTATTACAGATACATTAAAAAAAAGCTTGTAATAGGTATCGTCTACGCGCGGTCCGAATTTTTGATAATTCCTTTGTATAACGTAATGATTAAATAAAATATGTAGTGGCGCTAGTATCGGGGTATCCATTCGCCTTAAGTTATTTCAAGTATGGTGATTCAATTGAATAAATACCTCTGACTTTGGAATGACAAAGGTAGGTATTAGTAATCGGTCTCGAAAACCTTTCTATCTTTCCTTGTTGTTCAAAACCTTCTAGATATGGTTCAGAGAAAAAAAATTATGAACTAGGTCACTGGTATGAAGCAGCTACAGTAATTTATAAAATGTGAGCATCATATTATTACAGCAGCGAAATAAAATTTCGAGGAGTGTCTGTAAAGGATGAAATTCTATTACGTACTGAAGCTCAAGAGATTCGGGCGGAAAAAATAATTTAAATATTTCATTATCGGCACAAAGCTAAAATATTTTTAAATATAAATATCTTTTTCAAAAAGGTAAGTCTTTATATGGGCTCATTTATATACAAGCTTAATTTCATTTTATTATGATTATATTATCATACATTTTTTTATTATATTACCTCTCAGTAAAATAAAGGTTTTCGAAATCTACACTAATAATATTATAAAGAAGTAACATTTGTATTTTTGTATTTTTGTATGTAACGAATAGGCTCAAAAACTACTGGTCCGATTTCAAAAATTCTTTCACCATTAGAATGCTACATTATCCCTGAGTAACATAGGCTATATTATATTTTCAAAAAAATCATGGATCCTTACTAAAACTTCAATAATGTAACCCAAGGTGGAAAACAAAAACCTTACATCGCGTGCGCTGCGAAAACTATTGAAGATAGAACAAAATAATGTACTACGATTTTGTAGAACACGTCATCATCTACAAAAAATGTCGCGGCAGTATATGTCTAACTATTATAGTTATGTCACAATAAGTGTTCTTTTATTATAAAAAATTAATTGAAATGCCTCCGCTAGAAAAGGGTCTTTATTTGTACCTTGGTATTAATCCTTATCCAAATAAATTATTTCATAATTAAGACGGTTTCAATACCTATAGATTACTTCTTAAATTTTTCAAATCGGACATTCCATTCAAAAGATATGACGAAATTAAAAATGTTAACGGGTCCACGGGTCACGCGCGGGTTGCGATTTCACCCACTCAAGGAGAAGCGCGTGCAAATGTATGAAATAATAGACGCGAGGCTCGAACCCACGGTCTAAGTTTATCCTAAAATGTTCAAAAAATTTATGAACACCCATGCGAAGCTGGGACAGGCCGCTAGTGTGTTATAATTATGCAAAATATTTAAAGTGCTAAATAGAATAATGAGATTTCGTTATAACCCAACAAAATCGTTGGGTTGTGATATTGAAAAACATTGAAAACCCCAATTATGATAAAGAAAACGTTTTTCAATTTCACGTTAATAGAAAAAGGTTTTTTGGTTCGTGGAACAATTAATTTTAATTGGACGGATTAATTAATATCGCGTTCTCCTCAGCTGGGATTCGACCATCGTAAATACTTGTCTGTCTGATCTAGGGCACGCTTCATATTTAGAGTTCCGTACGCATCGTAGAAACTGAACCTAAAACCGCTCCACGACTTTGATCCCCAGACAAGGTATCCCCTAAGATCTCTTGGTAACATTTACTAACTCCAGATACTTTGAGGACGTCTAAGGAGTCAGAGATACGTTTAAACATTACCCACATACCCACATTTTGCAGTAGTTGGTATTCCGCATTGTGGAATTGCTTACAAAGGCGTCGCCAGTCCATGGTCCAGGGAGGGGGGTCCAAAAATATGAATTGTGGGTACAGTCAAGAGCATGAAGCTTTACAGTTTGTAGCGCGAGTCTTTGCATCTATGACGATTGTAATAAGAATGGTTACAACTTAGACCTTAGGACTTTGGTTTCTTTGGAGTTGGCTATTTTTTATTTGGCGCAATTGGCGACGCCCTTGATTGCTTATTAAGTTTCTAATTTGGATTGTCTTTATCGTATTCCGCAGTGCACGGTGTCCACAAGCGCCCACGGAAGCAACTGTAGACTTGTCTTGTCATGTCACTAGTTCTTTCGAATCAGTGTGGTGAAAGGATATTTAAGTGCGCCTCAAAGAGTCTCCTTACGAGCACTTCACACATGTTTTAGAACGTTTTAGGTTTTTCGACATGCCGATCTACTCACTATGTTTTCCTTCACCGTTTTAAGTCACTGTGCTCATAAATTTATAAACAGAAACACTTATATATAAAATAGAGTGTAGAAACTATCGAAGAGCCACTGTATTACCTCTCACTCACACGCCATTATTTCCAATAGTGTGCGAGTGAGATGCAATGATTAGCAGCGCCATTTTGGATTTGTTTCTTTAAAGGCGTGGGTTATAAGATACTGATTAAAAATAAAGCGAGCTCATCTTGAAATAGGATAGTAACGAAGAATTTAATAAACAACATTTGTAATTAAGAAGCTCTTAGTATAATTTCGACTCTGTCATATTCCGACAAAACACTAACTACAAGCGACGACTACAAGGAAACAGACAAACTAATTAAAGTTTCACTCTGTGTAACACAAACTCAGAGTGCTCTTGTCAAATGATAAGTTTCAGAAGTCGTTCTCAAATTGTTTCTACACGTCAGTCTGTTTAAAGCACATTTTTTATTAATGAGACAAAACGTCGGAGATATTAGAGAAAAAGAGAGAGGACTGGCGCTGAAGGCAACTAAAATAAATAAATACTGGTGGACTATCCACACAGCACGATCTAGTCCCAAACTAAGCCAAAGCTTGTAATATGGGAACCAGATAGCTGATATATAATAATACTTTTTTTTGTAAATACATACTTATACTAGTAGTTCGGCCCGAACTGAGATCTCGTGATGCGACCCGACGAACGCATCAAAACTTTGAGTAGGTAGTAGTCAGAGGCAAGTCCAAACATTATCTTTGGACTTTTTTCTGACTACCGCCTACTAACTTGGTATGGTAACCAAGTTTCAACTCCATTGGCCTATTTATTGAAGAGTTCCGTTGAACAGACCTTGGCTCCATCATCAGACCTGGTTGTCGTCACCATTTTATGAGAACTGAGTACCTCCTTAATATATTTCAAGAAAAAAAAATAAGAAAAAGCAAAGAAACTGGCCGACCAGCAGAAAAACCTTGATATCAACGAAACTCTTAGAGATGGGAGCTCTTCGATCGCTGGTTATCTTAATTTTACGTTTTTTGTTTTATCTCAAAAACCTAGCGTCCCAAAAAAAAAGTAAAAATTGTTTTAGAATGTCCAAACAAAGCCCTTTCAAATGACATGTAACTTGATTTTTTTATGTAACTTTTTTTATTTTTGCCCTCTTAAAAAACCTCATATTTCAAAAACCCTTCGTTCGATTTTACTCATCTACTTACCAGTAAATTTCTCAAGTACAAGCTATCGACATATCAAATTTCATGTAGATCGGATCAACGGTTCTAAAGTTATCGCCAGACAAACATACATACATACATACATACATACATACATACATACATACATACATAAAATGCCAAATCGCCCAAGTTGAAACTAAGATCTTCGTTCGCTTCGCTTTTTACGTTTTTTGTTTTATCTCAAAAACCTAGCGTCCCAAAAAAAAAGTAAAAATTGTTTTAGAATGTCCAAACAAAGCCCTTTCAAATGACATGTAACTTGATTTTTTTATGTAACTTTTTTTATTTTTGCCCTCTTAAAAAACCTCATATTTCAAAAACCCTTCGTTCGATTTTACTCATCTACTTACCAGTAAATTTCTCAAGTACAAGCTATCGACATATCAAATTTCATGTAGATCGGATCAACGGTTCTAAAGTTATCGCCAGACAAACATACATACATACATACATACATACATACATACATACATACATACATAAAATGCCAAATCGCCCAAGTTGAAACTAAGATCTTCGTTCGCTTCGCTCACTCGATCAAATATACTAGCGGCCTGTCCCAGCTTCGCATGGGTGGTCATAAATTTTTTGAACATCTCTAAGTCTATAAGAATCAAAGTCCTGACTGACTGACTGACTGACTGACTGACTGACTGACATATAGACAACGCACAGCCTAAACCGCTGGTCCTAGAGACTTGAAATTTGAGGAGTACATAGGTCTTATAGCGTAGTGGTGTACTAAGAAGGGATTTTTGGAAATTCAACCCCTAAGGGTGTAAAAAGGGATGAAAACGTTTGTATGAAAAATTTTATTCCTTGAACCTACAAACTTAAAACTTGGAGTACATGTACTACAAGACTAAAAAATAGGAAATGCATTTTTAGTTTTTTAAAACTACCCTTAATAAGTGTGCAAAGGGATGTAAAAGTTTGTATGGGAGTTTTTTGACCGATGGTCCTAGACACTTGAAATTTAAGGAGTACATAGGTCTTATAGCGTAGAGGTGTACTAAGAAGGGATTTTTGGAAATTCAACCCCTAAGGGTGTAAAAAGGGTTGAAAACGTTGGTATGAAAAATTGTATTCCTTGAACTTACAAACTTGAAACTTGGAGTACATGTACTACAAGGCTAAAAAATAGGAAAGGCATTTTTAGTTTTTTTAAACTACCCTTAATAAGTTTGCAAAGGGATGTAAAAGTTTGTATGGGAGATTTTTGACCGCTGGTCCTAGAGACTTGAAATTTGAGGAGTACGTAGGTCTTATGGCGTAGAGATGTACTAAGAAGGGATTTTTGGAAATTCAACCCCTAAGGGTGTAAAAAGGGTTGAAAACGTTGGTATGAGAAATTGTATTCCTTAAATCTACAAACTTGAAACTTGGAGTACATGTACTACAAGGCTAAAAAATAGGAAAGGCATTTTTAGTTTTTTTAAACTACCCTTAATAAGTGTGCAAAGGGATGTAAAAGTTTGAATGGGAGTTTTTTGACCGCTGGTCCTAGAGACTTGAAATTTGAGGAGTACGTAGGTCTTATGGCGTAGAGGTGTACTAAGAAGGGATTTTTGGAAATTCAACCTCTAAGGGTGTAAAAGGGTTGAAAACGTTTGCATGAAAAATAGTATTCCTTGAACCTACAAACTTGAAACTTGGAGTACATGTACTACAAGACTAAAAAATAGGAAAGGCATTTTTATTTTTTTTAAGCTACCCTTAATAAGTGTGCAAAGGGATGTAAAAGTTTGTATGGGAGTTTTTTGACCGATGGTCCTAGAGACTTGAAATTTGAGGAGTACATAGGTCTTATAGCGTAGAGGTGTACTAAGAAGGGATTTTTGGAAATTCAACCCCTAAGGGTGTAAAAAGAGATGAAAACATTTGTATGAAAAAATGTATTCCTTAAACCTACAAACTTGAAACTTGAAGTACATGTACTTCAAGGATAAAAAATAGGAAAGGCATTTTTAGTTTTTTTAAACTACCCTTAATAAGTGTGCAAAGGGATGTAAAAGTTTGTATGGAGTTTTTTGACCGATGGTCCTAGACACTTGAAATTTAAGGAGTACATAGGTCTTATAGCGTAGAGGTGTACTAAGAAGGGATTTTTGGAAATTCAACCCCTAAGGGTGTAAAAAGGGTTGAAAACGTTGGTATGAAAAATTGTATTCCTTGAACTTACAAACTTGAAACTTGGAGTACATGTACTACAAGGCTAAAAAATAGGAAAGGCATTTTTAGTTTTTTTAAACTACCCTTAATAAGTGTGCAAAGGGATGTAAAAGTTTGTATGGGAGATTTTTGACCGCTGGTCCTAGAGACTTGAAATTTGAGGAGTACGTAGGTCTTATGGCGTAGAGATGTACTAAGAAGGGATTTTTGGAAATTCAACCCCTAAGGGTGTAAAAAGGGTTGAAAACGTTGGTATGAGAAATTGTATTCCTTAAACCTACAAACTTGAAACTTGGAGTACATGTACTACAAGGCTAAAAAATAGGAAAGGCATTTTTAGTTTTTTTAAACTACCCTTAATAAGTGTGCAAAGGGATGTAAAAGTTTGTATGGGAGTTTTTTGACCGCTGGTCCTAGAGACTTGAAATTTGAGGAGTACGTAGGTCTTATGGCGTAGAGGTGTACTAAGAAGGGATTTTTGGAAATTCAACCTCTAAGGGTGTAAAAGGGTTGAAAACGTTTGCATGAAAAATAGTATTCCTTGAACCTACAAACTTGAAACTTGGAGTACATGTACTACAAGACTAAAAAATAGGAAAGGCATTTTTATTTTTTTTAAGCTACCCTTAATAAGTGTGCAAAGGGATGTAAAAGTTTGTATGGGAGTTTTTTGACCGATGGTCCTAGAGACTTGAAATTTGAGGAGTACATAGGTCTTATAGCGTAGAGGTGTACTAAGAAGGGATTTTTGGAAATTCAACCCCTAAGGGTGTAAAAAGAGATGAAAACATTTGTATGAAAAAATGTATTCCTTAAACCTACAAACTTGAAACTTGAAGTACATGTACTTCAAGGATAAAAAATAGGAAAGGCATTTTTAGTTTTTTTAAACTACCCTTAATAAGTGTGCAAAGGGATGTAAAAGTTTGTATGGAGTTTTTTGACCGCTGGTCCTAGAGACTTGAAATTTGAAGAGTATATAGGTCTTCTGGCGTAGAGGTGTACTAAGAAGGGATTTTTGGAAATTCAACCCCTAAGGGTGTTAAAAGGGTTGAAAACGTTGGTATGAAAAATTGTATTCCTTAAACCTACAAACTTGAAACTTGGAGTATATGTAGGTACTCCAAGTCAAAAAAATAGGATAGGCATTTTTTTTTTTAAACTCCCCTAATAAGTGTGCAAAGGGATGTCAAAGTGTGTATGGGAGTTTTGTAACGCGTGGTGCGATTGACTTAAAACTGGGGGTAAATATACTAAGAAATAAATAATTAATGATGACACTTTTAATATTTTATAGTTACCCCTGCAAAGGGTACAAATGACTGTAAAAGTTAGTATGGGAGATTTTTAACGCATAGTGCGATTGATTTCAAACTTGAAGTAAATATACCTACTCCATAATAAATAATTTAAAATCACGTTTTCAATATTTTAAAACTACTCCTGCAATATTCTAAAAACGGAAATCTTGAGTTGGTACGAAGAGATCTGAGGATATCTACCGTGCCTGGGGATCAAAGTCGTGAAGCTGTTTCGTTTGCATTTGTGCTAAGCTCAGTACCTATACCTACCTACCTAATATAGGTAATGTACGCCTATAGGTATCTCTTATACCTACGTAGGTATTTAAAATCCTACCCTAATAATATACAAATCAATGCGAAAGTTACGATGTTTGGACGTTTGTGGCTCAATCATGGCTTAGCACTTCAACGCGTGCGAAGCCGCGGGAAGCCACTAGTTTTAGGATAAACTTAAACCGTGGGTTCGAGCCTCGCGTCTACTCATTTCATACATTTGCACGTCCTTCTCCTTGAGTGAGTGAAATCGCACCCCGAGCGTGACCCGTGGACCCGTTAACATTTTTAATTTCGTCATATCTTTTGAATGGAATGTCCGATTTGAAAAATTTAAGAAGTAATCTATAGGTATTGAAACCGTCTTAATTATGAAATGGATAAGGATTAATACTAAGGTACAAATAAACACCCTTTTCTAGCGGCGGCATTTCAATTATTTTTTTATAATAAAAGAACACTTATTGTGACATAACTATAATAGTTAGACATATGCTGTCGCGACATTTTTTGTAGATAATGATGTGTTCTGCAAAGTCGTAGTACATTATTTTGTTCTATCATCAATAGTTTTCGCAGCGCACGCGATGTAAGGTTTTCTTTTTCCACCTTGGGTTACATTATTGGAGTTTTAGTAAGGATCCCTGATTTTTTTGAAAATATAATAAGCCTATGTTACTCAGGGATAATGTAACATTCTAATGGTGAAAAAATTTTTGAAATCGGACCAGTAGTTTTTGAGCCTATTCGTTACATACAAAACAACAAAAATACAAATCTTTTCTCTTTATAATATTAGTGTAGATGTAGATAATAACACCCAGAAAGAGAACAAACATCTATGTTAATCACACTAAATTCACTATTATATTATAACTAAATTAAACTAATGATAAACGTGTTGCAAAAATATATTTTGTTACGACACTTTTCTTTAGGATAAACTAAACAATCTTTCTTTGAAGTTAGATGAATCTAACGCCAGTTCTTCGCGACTACCTACCAACCTACCCTAGAAAATAGGCAACAAAGTTTAATACATAATAGTAAGCTTTATACTTGACAAAATCTCATAATAAAGATATCCATTGGAAAATGTTTTTGGTGTAAATATTTGCAAGTATTTTTTTTTATTGGGGTAAATATTTGCACAAGGAACCAAAATTACTGCGTAGCCCAACACGCACTTGACGAATTCTTTCTCTTTCTATAATTTTTCCGACGTTTTGTGTCAGAGCGGGGTGTATGGTGATTTATGAGGCAATCTTTTAGTCGTAAATCAAAAGTGTACAGCACCCCAGTCGGTCTGTACCTTTAAACTGTAACTTTGAATAATTACTTACTTTTACTGTGTAGATATTCATTGTTCCTCATTCATTATTCGATGCCGAAGGTGCAACCAAATGAAAAAGTATACATTGAAGAAATAACCGTTACCCTTCCTAAGTTAAAGACCAAAAACTATGAAAAAAATCAATAGATTTTTAATAATTTTTAAATTTTAAACAAAGTGTGCCTCATTTATTATTTTTCAAGATAAACTAAGACTTTTGACTTTAAAATCTTACCTTTATCTCAAATACTTCAAAATTGTTATCAACTGGTGTCTTTATTTACGATTTACACGAAATTTATAGAAATAAATTTAAACCACTGTCTCCCTCCATTTATTGAAAGCACATATTTTGATTCAAAATTTTGCTTAAGAGACTGACACCCACCAAACAATTTCTTCGTCGCACATTCCAACATTTTCGAAGATATAAAATCACTGAAAATCATGAAAAATCGCAAACAACTATGTTTCACAGAATAAAATTACAAAGTTACCACTACTTACTACCTTCAGTAATTTATCTTCAGAAATGTTGAACTGTGAGATGTATTTTTACGAGAAGCATTTTAGCTAGGAACATTTAATTAGACAAAAATTGTGTGACCAACTAATGATATAATAAGAAATGAGTATTATTGTGCCTATTTAATTGTATGCTGGACTGACGATATTGTCAGGATCGCGGGAAGTCGGTGGATAGAGAGGGCTCGGAATCGTTCTTCCTGGAAGTGTGTAGGGGAGGCCTATGTCCAGCAGTGGACTTCTTTAGGCTGATGATGATGATGATTAATTGTATGCTCATTTCATTACTAGCAATAAAACATTATTGTTTCCATTTCAGCATGATCAGATTGATCAGTCATAATCTCAATACGCAATTATTTATTACCCAAAATAACGCAATACAATTTTCGGCTCAATGCTTTTTTAAGTCCGTACGATAAGACAATATTAACAAAATTGAATTATAAATACGTTTTTTTGTCGAGTCATTTCCAAAGCGTTTATAATTTGGTCTACATTGGTAAAAGATACATTCACCGATAGATCAAATAAAAGTAAGCCCCTAAACACAGATTTATCCTCCAGCTTTCGTATAACAAACAGGAAGCTTTGAATTAGAAACAAGTATTAAAGAAGGTTCGCATTATAGCTTGGGAGCTTGTGACAATTTCCTGACGTCATATCTTCTGCTGCTACACCGTTGGCTTCAAATAACGTGTTAGTTATATACGATATATACGTGTTATACTTAGTGTTATATGGTAAGGTATATACGGCTAATAATATCTTACCAGTAAATTTCTCAACAAGCTATCGACTTTCCAAATTTCATGCAGATCTGATCAACGGTTCTGAAATTATGGCCCGACAAACAAACATACATACATAAAATGCCAAATCGCCCAAGTTAACTGTAAGATTTTCGTTCGCTTCGCTCACTCAATCTTCACTCTAATGTTTTATTTAATCATTTCTGAGATGTAAGGATTTTATCAAAAATATCGAATATATCGAGCACGAATTTTCAAAATCAAAATGGTCTTTATTCAGTACAATCACAAGGATCACTTTTGAAACATGCATTAATTTTATCGGTTTACTAACAAGCCTGAAGCATCGAATTATCCGGAAGCGAGATTGCATAATACCCTAATTCCTATTAAACAAGACTAATAATCCCGGAAATAGTCCTAGAGCCAATCGTTTTTTAAACGTCATTGTATCGATGATATTTTTAGAAAAACTCATACTCACTCAAGATTATTTAGAGGATGTCTGAGGATGTCTACCGTACCTAGGCATCAAAGTCGTGAAGTTGTTTCTGTCTGATTATTCAAACCATTTGTTGTTTTACAAAAAAATTGAGCGCGTTTGTAAGAATAAACAAGCAGATAGCAAGCAAGCTTTCGTGATTGCCTTAGTGTAAACATGTTAGCCTTCCCTCGTGTTTTCCGACGCCAATTAAATTATGCTCACAAAAGACTAAAACGGAGATCCATATAAAGTTTTATGTGGAAAACTTGCAATCTAGCATGACGTAAGAAAATCATAGCGAACACCCAGACTATAATAAAAGAAGTCTCGTGCTCAGCATCGCCCAAGAGATTCTGTGCTTGAGTGAAACGAATTTGACTGAGTAAAAAAATCCTTTTTTACTCAGTCAAATTGGAGAGCTGTCGAGATTGGAAAAGCTGGCGGAAGCTGAGGGTATCGGAAATGGGTCCTTCTGTACTTTGGGACTCTGACTTTTAAATCGCATAAAGGAACCCCTATTAATGTCGCTTTTCTGACTTTTAAATCGCATTTAATGGAAAAAACCCTTTTAATGTCGCTTTGAATGAGTAATAATCATAAATTTTAATGATTTAATTTTTTTACTATCCAAACCTCAGACAGTTTTTTTTAATATTATTTGCTGATGAAACAAGTAGATGGCCCACCTGATGTTAAGTGGTAACCATCACCTATAACAAAGCATTACCTCGCAAGTCACGCACGATAGGAACGTGCCCTACGATGCACTGCACTGCGTCCATCAACTTGAGGCATACAGATGTTAAGCCTCATGTAAAAGCCTCATGAATATTACGTGTGAAAAGGCACTTAGTGCCTTTTCACACGTACCGGTTGCCGGGTAGCCGATGCCGACTGTCCGGTAACACATTCAGCTTTCACACGACCTGATTTAGTATCCAGTAGCGTCTTTACCGACGACGCGAGTACGGTCGCGTAGGCTCTCTTTGTGGTTGTACATGGGCGACTGGCCACCGGTGCGTATAAAAGCATACTGCGTCGTCCATGCAGGACTATGCGTCCGGCCTCCGGCTAACCGGTAGGCGCCAACTGGACGCACAGTGGCGGATCCGGTGTGCACCCGGCGACCAGTTGCCGGGCAAATTACGCCGGTACGTGTGAAAGCTTAAGTACATAACCATACACTTCGCCGCCTGGTACCCGGCGCCGGCTACCCGGCAACCGGTACGTGTGAAAAGGCACTTACTTTATTTAAGTAGTATTACTTTTCTCAATAAATTATTCAGTATCTACGGTGGGTATAGATTTTATAATTACTAAGCGATTTTCACCCGCTTTTACAGAAACCATCCTGTTTCTGTACACAAAAGCTCAAAGTAGACTTTATAATCGACCTAGTAATCGACGAACACGATTAACAGTCAGCATCAGAAATTGATTACTTTTTCAGAGTTGTCGTTATGTTTATCAATTGACTCAAATATAGTTTTCACCGTTATTCAATTGTTCGTTAGCTTTTTTACTTAAAAAATCTAATTTTGATAAAGAAGATTGAGAAAACATTTAAGTTGTTTTTGTTGTCGTTCATTCCCCTTTGAAACCTTGACTGATCATCATATACTTTTGGTGCTGACTGTACTGTGTCGATTATCCACCTTGCGTTGGGTTTACGTGCGTGATTGAAATACCAACATCATTAATAAGTAATCCTTGATACCCACAGGCTATTTAGGTATATTTAGTACATGTATGTTGTATCTTTAGAGGATATACTGGAGCCAAATAAAATATGTAGATAATAGTAATTTTGGTATATTGAAGAAAGACTCAATGTTCATCGACTAGTGTCTGTGCAAGTGACATAAAAAATAATTAAAGCTAGTTCCTAACGCCCACGTGATTTCACCGCGTTTTGATGTGTGTTGCTATTGCAAATTGAGAAGGCGCTGACCTGAACATTATGTACTACCCATATCAAAACATGTCGTGAGGCAGGAAGAAAATCATAATAAGAGAAGAAGGAGAGGCAGGCGAAAGAAAATTTTGATGAACTGTGTGAAAGATGACTCGAGTAAGAAAGGGGCATGAGATGAAGAATGATGATAGAGAGTGGTAGAAGAAGCATGTTGTGGGATAATGGCAGAAATATGATGAAGATGATTTGGAGAAAATTTGTTGAGCTGATATTTCGCTGTTATGTTTTCCTGTCATTGTTATTTTGTTGCAAATTGGAGAGCTGGGCAAATAATGATCGGATTTTCATGTCATTACCTGAAACAAGACAAAAATATGAATTAGATAATCGAAATACGATGTCGATACGATTATTCATATAACAAATTTTTTTTTTTAATATTTTGAATATCATCATTATCATTAGCCTGAAGAAGTGCATTGCTGGACATAAACCTCCCCTGTTTTCAGGGAGGACGATTCTTTTTTTTATACCTGTAGCTGATGGAACAAGCAGATGGCCATCACCTATAACAAAGCTTTACGTCGTAAGTCACGCACGATAGGAACGTGCCCTACGATGCACAGCCCTGCGTCCATCAACTTGAGGCATACAGATGTTAAGCCTCATGTGCCTGTAATTACACCGGCGACTACACTCGTCAAACCGAAACACAGCAACGCTGCTTGGCGGCATAAAAAGGCGTGGTGTTAGTACTTCCCCGGACGAGCCTTTCACAAAGAGCTCTATTACTCTTAAAAGTTCATTGAGCTATATGACCTGCATATTGCCACTTTAACTTGCCGATCTTCTTGTTCCATCGCAAATAGTCAATAGTCAATAGTCATTTATTGGTAATAAATTTTACAGGTCATTGCACGCTTCCATATTCAAAGAATATAACATGGCTTAATTATAAAGTAATAAAATAAAATAAAAATTGTATACTTAAATAAATGTGTAGTATACCTATCTAACGTTCACATGTTTAAAATATTAAATTAAATTGATAATATACTAGAATATAATTTGAACATAAAAAAATTATTTGCAATATATTCCACCGACTGAACTGAGGCAGTCAGTCCATAACTAAAATTGTTCCACGCGAATGAAGTTATAAAAATATATTTGCAATATATCCTAACGACTGAACTGAGGCAGTCAGTCCATAACTAAAATAGTTCCACGCGAATGAAGTCACGTGGTATTCCTCTAGTAGCCAATAAAAAGATTCCAGTGCGATCCCAACAGAGCTATCCAAGCCACTGGGTCGCACGTTCTGTTCATATATAACATGTACAAGGAGACGGCAACAAATGACTTGTATTTATTAAGGTAGCCTATCCTATATTTGTGAGGGGAGTTCTTGTTTTGTTAGAATATTCGGATCCAGATCCGGATATCCGGAATTTTATCGTGGCTCCATTTTGATATTATACAAACTAAACTATGTTAGAGTATGTTAATACTTGTTCACAAACAAAATCTGACAATTTTTTTTTAAATGTTGAAGTGTGCCAGCGAGCTGTATCCCAGATGAGGTCAACAACTTAATTTATAGTCAACTTAATTTATTTATAGTAATTTATAGGTCAACAACTTAATTTAAGTATTTTCCAAAAAGAACAGTTGAGCAATCTGCAGACCGTTTGATATAGTGTGACTTTTTTTTTAATACAACTAGCTAGATGGAAAATGCAGATGACCCACCTGATGTTAAGTGGTAAACATCACCTATAACAAAGCATTGCTTCGTAAGTCACGCACGATAGGAACGTGCCCTACGACGCACTGCCCTGCGTCTATCAACTAAAGGCATACAGATATAAGGCCTCATGGGCCGGTAATTACACCGGCAACCACACTCTTCAAACCGAAACACGGTTCCCCGGACGAGCCCTTCACAAAGAGCTCTACTACTCTTAAACTCTTATTAATTTTTTTTGTTGAATTAATATTTATTGTGTTTTTCATTCTATTTGGTATAATCCTTAATCTTTATTGAATGAAATTGGTTGTTAACCGTATCAACAATCAATTTAATGCTATCTTATTATCTTATATATATCTTATATCTTATTTTAGCTATCTCATGAATGCTTTGCTTTACTTTAATAAATAGAGATAGCTCTGATCCAAATATATCACTGTTTAAATGAAAACGTGTTCAGTGTTCCGCAGTGTCATTTCTTCGCCTTAGGTGCCTGACGCGGGAGCTTAATGAGGCTTATTCTAAATAACCTGCTTGGAGCGGTGACAAACTTCACTCTTATCGTGAATTTACGAGCTACGGTGCCACCTCTGTTTAAAGATCTTAAGCCTTGGTCTCAAGCTCGTGGCCGTCATTTGAGGCACCGAAAATCACAGACAAGCCTTAGTGAGGCAGCAATTTATAAGACGCTAGCTGCCGCTCGTGGCTTTACCCGCGTAATAGTAGTGATTTTTAACATAAACATGCTGGCTTTCCTCGTACTTATACAAACTATATAGTGGAATAATTTGTGATATTTTTGCTGTGTGTAATGTTGTTTCATATAGCAATGTTAAACATAGCTTGGTTCAGTGATTTTATCCATCCATCCATCCAATCAGCCCACATTCACTCACTGCTGGGCTTAAGCCTACTCCTTAGCACGCCTCTCTTTCCGGTCATAGTCCTAATGATATCATCAGACAACCTGGCCGGTGGCCTGCCGAGTGGTCACCACTCAGTGACTCTCTTTGTCCATCTACCGTCTGCCCGCCTAGCCAAGTGTCCTGCCCATTTCCACTTCAACTGATTCATCCTTCTACCACGTCCACGACTTTAGTTATTCGTCGAATTTCGACGTTGGGTATTTGGAGTGATTTTATAATTATCTTGTTGTAATGTGCGAGAAAGAAGTACTTTGACAGGTGTCAGCCCCTTGAGGCATTTGCCTTTTCTTGAGTTCGATCATCATTTCCAACTCATTCCCGGTAATTAACTACTACAAAATAAACGTTTAGGTTTTAAACTTATCAAGTTAAATGTATTAAGAAGTAGCACATGAAAGGTTCCCGTAAACAGACTTACGAGTTTTCCATTTAAAATCTAAAGAGCACATTTTTGGCAAAAGTGGAAAAAACACTGATGACAAGTTACACGGAAACATTTTAGATGCAGAGACATTTTAAGGCCAAAAAAATCGCTTCGGATTACGCAAATTCCTTGCCAGCAGGCGAATCTAACACAATAAGAATCAAAGTTCTGACTGACTGACATACAACGCATTTTCTAAAGTTGAGACTGTGCGTACTAGGTACCTGCAAGCTACCGTTTGGACATGCATCATCGTCATCAGCCTGAGGAAGTCTAATGCTGGATATCCTCCTCCTCGCGTCGTACTCCTCACTGCTGAGGGTCGTGACCCCCTCCATGGATCACTCTCATGGAGGGTTTTTTTATGAAAAATTTCCAGCAAGAACGATTCGGAGCCCCATCCATTCACCGGCTTCCTCAGAATATCGTCGGTTCAGGAGGAGGGGAAATCCAACACTGAGTCAAGAATTGGTAAGTTTTTTGAATTGTTGTGTTCGGCGGGAGAACAAAACCCACGCGAATGAAGTCGCGAGAAACTGCTTGTGTCGAATAATAATGAAGCCCAGATTTAAGAAATTCACCAAATTTCTGTCTTTGTTGACAAATTACAGTGTTTTTGCTAATGGCCGTCCTTTTAGCGTATTTCCACAGAGGTATTTTGGCAAAAAAGTTGGGATAAATCATCGGTAAGATACGCGTTAAGCCTCTTAACGAACTTTAAGGGTTTAAAGTTACGCCACACCGAATTAGGTATTCTTCTTCTGCTTTATTACCGATTTCTGTTATGCCTCACTAAGTTTAATTAGCACCACACAGGAGCTTCATTATTATATTATTTTGAAACAAGGATCATACCAAATAACGGTAGGAACCAAGTCGTTAAGTTTGTCGCATGTTCTTCTAGGCTTGGTCGCGTGGAACTGACATCTAGATTCACCTAGCTTTAATACAAAGTGATCCTTGTGATTCAATTGAATTGAAACTGAAACAGCTTCACGACTTTAATCGCCAGGCACGGTAGATATCCTCTCAGATCTCTTAGTACCAAGTACTAACTCCACGTCCAAATATAACATTTGCCACATACCCACATTTTGCAGTAGTTGGTATTCCATACGAGACAGGTGGCAAGCCCATCGCCGCTGTTAAAATACTAACTGGTTTCCTCACGATGTTTTCCTTCACCGTTTAAGAGCACTGGCATTGCGCACATAAATTTTTCGATAGGAAAAATCCATTGGTGCACGAGCGGATTCGAGCCTGGGACCTTACGATCGGAAGGCGGGGTCACTCCCACTTGACCACCGGTGCTCTTTTCTAATAATTGAATTGAATTATAGTAATTGAATTGATCTTTTGATTTTGAATCGAACGCCTTTGGGAGTCTTTAATAAAATATCTTTCATTCATATGTTAAGATTGTGTTAATAATAAATTAAAAATCATTAAGCTATTTCAGAAAACATGTTGTCAAATAGTTTTTAGTTAAAATTAGAACTAAGTAATAACCTAAAATTAAATTTAACAAGCACATTAGAAACTTTACCAATTCATCTAACGTTCAATGTTTTTACTAAAAGCATTACTTGATTTTATTTTAGGAATTTTTTGTCTAATTTTATTCTCTTAAAAATCACCCACCGTTTGCGACGTCTTCGTTAGAATAAATTACGTAAATTATTAAGTAAATTACAAAATAATTTAAGGACATCCGTAACGGCTGTGCCAATGTCCGTTTTTTTTTATACTACTTTCTGATGGAACAAGCAGATGGCCCACCTGATGTGTTGATAAGTGGTAACCATCGCCTATAACAAAGCATTGCTTCGTAAGTCACGCACGATAGGAACGTGCTCTACGATGCACTGCCCTGCGTCCATCAACTTGAGGCATGCAGATGTTAAGCCTCATATGCCTGTAATTACACCGGCAACCACACTCTTCAAACCGAAACACAGCAACGCTGCTTGGCGGCTATTTTTCTATGTTTGTGTGAAATGGCTAGCTAATAACATTATTACTATTGTCGAAACATACCAGAGATTATGATAAATTATATGCCGTTTTAAATGAAAATTATGTTCATAACCATTCACATGCCTGTAGTTTCAAAAATTATACCAGTTACTTAGTATCGCGTGGTTTTATAAATGGAAATTGCAACATTATAACGTGATCACGGCAGAAACCGTAAAACTAACCACCAATCGAAACTTTACTATCCGCAGTGTGAAACTAGCTTTAGATTGTGTCAGCCAATTTGTAATATAATTTGCTATACTATCAAATTACTGCAAACAAAGGGTAATTCCGTGTTTACGTTATATCATAGCTGTTGTACTTACTGAGCAAATTGACAAGCTCTTAGAAATGTCGGAAGTAGGTGTATAATTATAAATATAGCGGAAAATTTTCACGCTTATAACTTTGCCTATAATAAAACAAAATTGGTTATACTTTTATTTCAAAAAGTTTAAAAATAAGTGGTTTAACGGTTGTGTGTGTCTTAAGGGGCTGACAACTATCAAACAACTTTTCGCTCGCACGTTTCGACATGTTGACACATTATCTCTTGTCTTCGCCTTAAGCGCAAAACGATCGTCTTGCCAACATTGAGTTGTAGCTTTTGCTCAGCGAAGCTACGAAAAGTCGTAGCAGTTCTACTAAAAAAGCGTAGCAGAGCTACGGCATTGTGAAAGTGTAGCTGACAGTAAGGTGACACTGCCTTGCCTATAGCTCCCTAATTAGGTACCTTATGATAGGTCTGTGACAAGGTTGTAGCGATAACGAGTCATTAAAAAAACCAGATAGAATAGCTCCCTAATTAGGTACGCACCTTATGATAGGCCTGTGAGATAAGGTTGTAGCGACAACGACTCATTAAAAAAAATCAAACAGACGTCGATTGACGGCTGATCCTGTATAAGGGAGCCAATAATGTACGGCCAAATAATGTACAGCATGATATTGCACAGCATGATAATGCACACCCAGATAATCCGTGTCCACTGGTTTGAATTATTGGGTGTACATTATCATCCCGCACAATAACATGCTGTGCAATATTTAAAAGTATTACACGGGTATTTATCGCGTTTACCTTTATTATTTTCCCGACGTTTCGGCTATGTTGCAACAGCCGTGGTCGCGGGCAGACTGGAGCATTGAACTTGAGATCTACCGTCGTCGAGAAGTGGAAGCAGTTTCAACAACTACCCTCACTTGATCGTCAGAAACCATAATGTCCGTGTTCACACTACGACACACAACACTGACAGTGTCCGCACACTTCGATAACACATCGTGACGTACACACCTACCAATGACGGGATTCCACGAAGAAGAAAGTCTAAACCGAGCTATTGATCTTATACAGTCTTACTTAACCAATAGAATCCAAAAAGTTGATGTTGGCGGTGAGAGGTCTTCTGGATCGGTCATTGATATAGGGGTGCCTCAGGGTTCGATATTGGGTCCTTTCTTATTTCTAGTTTACGTAAATGACCTCCACCACACCACACATGATCCACCTTTTGTAAAAGATTTATGTGAAATAGTTCTATTTGCTGACGATACCTCTTTAATTTTTAAAGTCGACAGATTGAAGACTAACTTCGATGACGTTAATGCATCTCTGTCGCAAGTACTTAACTGGTTTACTGTTAATAATCTTTTGCTCAATGCTGGGAAAACGAAATGCATTAAATTTACTTTGCCAAATGTGGTTCAACGACCAACCAATATTGAATTAAATGGTGAATCACTTACCCTTGTCAATTCTACAATTTTTTTAGGACTTAATATTGATGCAAAATTGCAGTGGGGTCCACACATCAAATCACTTGCTGGTAGACTGAGTTCGGCTGCATACGCAGTTCGCACAATAAGATGGCTTACAGATGAAGCTACAGCTAGACTAGTATATTTTAGCTACTTCCATAGTGTAATGTCTTATGGTATTTTGCTCTGGGGGAAAGCTGCTGATATACAAAGTATATTTGTACTTCAAAAACGGGCGATACGTGCCATTTATAAAATGAAACCACGTGACTCATTAAGGGAGCGATTTAAAGAAATTAATATTCTCACAGTCATTTCACAGTATATTTATGAAAATCTATTATACACTCATAAACACATAGATAGCTTTAAGAAAAAGAGTGATGCACATAACGTTAACACTAGAAATAAAAACAAATTATGTATACCTAAATTTCGACTTCAAAAGGTAAATGGCTCGTTTATGGGGAACGGTATTCGCTTCTATAATAAACTTCCAGAAAGTGCCACTGGGCTTCCTATTAGAAAATTTAAAGTGTACATTAAGAATAATCTAATAAGGAAAGCTTATTATACTTTAGATAGCTATATTGTTGATAAAAATGCGTGGCCCGATGTCCCGGTCGCTCTGCCCATCGGCAGCTAACATGTCTGCAATGTCTGTACTGTACCTACTATTGTGTGTTTTTTTTTATTTTTCTCTGATTTAATAGATTGTATTTATGCATTAGGTATTATTAGTTTGAGGCGTAGCGTGTGCTGTCTTATAAATTTGATTATGTTTACCTTTTCCTGTATGCCTACGCCTCACTAAACTTCAATAATATATTATATTATTACATTGTAAAAGGATCATACAAAAGAACGGTAGGAACCAAGCCGTAAGTTTGTTGCCTGTTCTTCTAGGCTTTGGTCGCGTGGAACTGGCACCTAGAGTCACCTAGCTTTAAGACGTTTCAAAGTGATCCTTGTGATTTTATTGAATAAATACATTTTGACTTTGACTTTGACTTTGACTTTGAATCCGTCTTCACGATTGAAATTAGGATACTTCTTAATTTCAATCGCCTCACGAAATTAAATATGTGTTATGATCGCGAGAGTTTAAAAACTAATGCTGTGCAATATCGTCACGTGTTGATAATGTACACCCAGTTAATGTATACAGCATGATAATTGGAAGCCACTTTAGTACCGTCGAGTCGGATTGGTTAGGTTATGTTGAAACATATAAATTACGCACGAGGCGAGCGAGCAAAGCGAGCGTGCCGCGGCAGCGGCCGCCGAAGTGCCAGAAATTATTTTTTACGGTACCAAAGTGGCTTCCAATTATCATGCTGTACATTAATGTGCTGTACATTATCATGCTGTGTATTAACTGGCTGCACATTAACTACACGTGACAATATTGCACATCCAGTTATTGCACACCCCGATAATGTACACACAATAAAACGAATCCAAAAAGGTACCAAAGTGGATTCCAAATATCATGCTGTACATTATCGTGCTGTGAATTATCATGTCGTACAATAACCGGACTCCTCTATAGTGACGTTTTCTCTCATATTTGAAGTTTGAGATTCGATAATAATTATGTAGGAAATTAGTATTGAGTACTAGATTTGTTTTCTGACATTTTGGGAAGCAACAATAGCTTTTTCATTTTAATAGTTTTTCTAGTGCTATTTTAAGTTATGTTGTGTAATTCCAGTGGTATTTTAACCAACATTACTTGAGTTCTAAGCACAAAGTGTAAACATTTGGAATGAAAGTGTATTATGTGATATTCTGATTTGACCGAAAATGTTTCGAATGTTTTGAAGAAAACCGCCATCATTTTCTTCAAAACAAATGACGGCCGACTTGACTATGGACTTTTTAAAGTATTTTGTCTAAAAAATTCTAAAAAAATTATATGAACTTTATCATAACAAGACTAACGGCCGCTTTCTGAAAACCCGATCAAAACCAATCGGATGTCAAGTCACTTGCTATCTGTATCTAATTTGATGTAATATCTGAAATAGCAAGGGACTTGACATCCGATTACGTTTGACCGAGCATTCAGAAACCGGCCGTCATTTCCATAACCACAGAATAACTAATACTACAATTCCTGTCATTCCATTTATTTTCAAAGAAACGTATACACATCTTTGTATTTCTTTCCTCGCATTCAGAAGATTCAACTCGTGTTTTCTTTATGAAATCAAAGGACGTACAAGATATTTTTGCATATTGTATGAATGTTTATTCAGTTCCACTATTCACGTCGCGAATGTTCCAGAGAGACGTGGAATAGGACAATACTTTGCAGCAAGGTCGGGATCGTCTTTATAAAATACTAGTAAATCGCTCGCTACTTCATTCGCTAGTTGTTTTACTTCACCCTTTGCCCAGAGTTGAGTATTGGAAAATACTGATTTTGAAAAAACTTCATTACAAAAGAATATTGGTGTTCCAGTGGTAGTGGCCCCGCTTTCCCAACCTAAGGTAGTGGGTTCAAAACCGGTCGTGCACCATTTCGTTTTCTGTTCAAACTATTTGCACCATGGAAGTACTCAAACGCTGAAGGAAGACATCGTGAGGAAACCGGCATGTCGTAGAACCTAAAAGTTACAAAACATGTATCGAGTGCTCGAAACGAGCCTCTGAGGCGCACTTAAAATCCTTTCACCACACTGTTTCGAAAGAACTAGTGACACGGCAAGAAGAAGAAGATACTATTCCTTAAAATACATTCCCAATTTCTTGCTTCGAAAAACAAAAAAAAACTATCACTTATTAACCAACTGACTATGAGGGTAGTGCAGTTGGCATGTCTTAAAAATGTTTGCGGCTTTTACAGTGGGAGTGCCAACTGCTGGTCTTCCAACTTTTATTGTTTATGGATGCGTGCGATTTGAGAGTAGTAGAGCTCTTTGTGAAGGGCTCGTCCGGGGAAGTACTACCACCACGCCTTTTTCTGCCGCCAAGCAGCAACGCTGTGTTTCGGTTTGAAGAGTGTGGTTGCCGGTGTAATTACAGGCACATGAGGCTTAACATCTGTATGCCTCAAGTTGATGGACGCAGGGCAGTGCGTGACTTACGAGGCAGTGCTTTGTTATAGGTGATGGTTACCACTTAACATCAGGTGGGCCATCTGCTTGTTCCATCAGCTAGTTGTATTCAAAAAAAAAAATGCAGAGTTTTGGCCGAAAGGCGTCTACAGAAGCTTCCGAGGGCGCCTGCGAGACAATGTGACTCTTCAAGAAACGGCGCAGACAACTCGAATTAATAATGTAAATTTCAAATATGGACCTGAATTGTAATAACATTTGAATATTATCAGAATTAAAGCTTATATTATTATTTTTCAAGACAAGAATAACCAAGTCTGTCAGAAGTTCTTTAAACAAGAAGATCGTATAATTAGGCTGTGCGTTGTGTAACAGATACAAGATATTTATTTGCAGAAATAAGTGTTACATAAGTTGTAACTATGAAAGCACTGCACTTTAGCTCAGTTGATGTTCAGCTCTCAGCTGAAGCTGAGCTCAGAGCTTCTTATACAGACCATACATGGCAGCGTTCCACATGCATATTGCGTAGACGTGACACATACACACTATCTTTACAGCTTTTTTGTTTTTTCGGTACTTACGTCTCATTTCTACGTACCTATCTAGAATAGGTTTTCCAAACCCTTGTCCTGTACAGCTGTCCTGTACCTTGTTGTGTACAGTTTGTATAAATAAATAAATAAAGCCTTTTCTTTCTTTCTTTCTTTAGACTTATCCATTCTTTTCGGGTATCGCAAAAAAGCAGACAGTTAGTCTTGTTACAGTTTTCTATATAAAGGTTTTGTAAGGTAAGCGTGATAAAATATTCAAGTGTAGATAAATTGGACACAAACTTAAAATAATAGTGCCGTCTACATTACCTTACAATATTATTTTATTCATACGCGTAAACTTAAGAGTAGTAGAGCTCTTTGTGAAGGGCTCGTCCGGGGAAGTACTACCACCACGCCTGCCGCCAAGCAACGTTGCTGTGTTTCGGTTTGAAGAGTGTGGTTGCGGGTGTTATTACAGACACATGAGGCTTAACATCTGTATGCCTCAAGTTGATGGACACAGGGCAGTGCATCGTAGGGCACGTTCCTATCGTGTGTAACTTACGAGGCAATGCTTTGTTATAGGTGTTGGTTACCACTTAACATCAGGTGGGCCATCTGCTTGTTCCATCAGATAGTTGTATAAAAAAAAAACTATGAATTGGACGATTTATATAGGTAGGTACAAAGGACGGGATCATTTCGTTTTATTTATAAACTTGCTGATGGAACAAGCCGATGCGATGGCTCTCCTGATTTTAAATAGTAACTATAACCTATAACAAAGCATGGCCTCGAAAGTCACGCACGATATAAACGTGCCCTACGATGCACTGCCTAGCGTATCAACTTGAGGCACACAGATGTAAAGCCTCATGTGCCTGTATTTTCCCCGGCATCCACACCCTTCAATCCAAAACACAGCAACGCTGCTTATCGGCATTGGTATGGTGGTAGTACATCCCTGGACGAGCCCTTCACAAAGAGCTTTATTAATCTTGAAATATATGGATAAGGAGATAGACTATGCCTTTCATGGGTTAACTGACCTTTTATTGATTATAAATTATGATAATTATGTTGACATTATAAAGCTGTTGCATAGTAAAATCTAAAATAATTTTTTGCATCGTAAATTATGAAATATATTTTTGCATGCTTTTAAGTAGAACATGGCAGAACTTACTTAAATTATATTTGTCACCTTTTTGTAACCTGTGTTTCTCAAATAAATGATTATTGTATTGTATTGACCTTCGCGACGCTATCGTCGCAGAATTTGAATAAAATAATAGTTTGAAACACATGACAAGGAAACTAGCTTGAGAAACAAGAGTTTACCTTCAAGTTATATCAAAGTGTGTGCGAACACTTTGGAAGTAGAACTAAACTTGTTATCTTTAAGGTGTTTTCTTTATCAGTTTCTTATCTCCAGGGCTTCACAGCGTTTTGTGCACTACCTTTATGATAGACAACTATTCACACATGAGAAATTAAGCCTGGGGATGAGCAAACATTCTCTCCATGGCACTGCGTCACCAAATTGCATGACAAGCGTTGTGCCTAACAAAAAATTAAGAAAAAATTGTTTATACATAGAAATGTATTTATGACACGAAACAAAAAAAAAGTATTGCACATAAGCGGATGGCGGACCTAGTTCAAGCAAGAGAAGACTATCTGCTAGTTAACCTTGGTGTAGTTTTGTAAAACCAAAAGTAACATAGAAGAAAGGGACCAAGGTTTTCCATATAAATACATATTAAACTATATAAGTAAAAAGTTCATTTAGTAGTACAAGTTTCCTTGGTTCCAATAAAAAAAATCTTGTTCTATTCGCTATCGCTATATCTTGTATTAGTCACTATATATTTATCGCTCTGTAAAAGCTCCATTTATATTCATTTTTTTATTTTATTGTACCGCCAAAATTTTCCACTAGCTATTTTATTTGTTCCTTTAAAAAAATAGCCAGCCTCAATTATTTTCGATACTGACTTGAACTTACATCTTCCTTATGTCTTCCTCTATTGCTAAGCTCATCATATCGGAGAGCCGTTGGGCTACTTTATATTTTGTCCTCTATACTCGGCCATTAGGGACGGACGGTCGCATTTATGAAAGAAAACAGGCTCCGCGCCTGTTTGCTGATGCTCGTCGGGATGAAATGAAATGAAATGAAATTTATTTAGCAGCTCATAAGTCTAGGTGTACAATTATGTTTTAAAAGTATTTAACATATAATAATAATAGAAGTACAGAAAACTTATCTACCTAAAATGAAAAGTAGCTACTAACTATATTTTTAAAGTATATCTGAGCCCTAGGCCTCACACTAGGATTCCCTGTGTCGTGAGGTCTAGTCCCCTCCTTTGATTAAAGATAAAAGGTAATGAAGTGGTTAATTTTAAAGGCAATGTATAAACCTAATGCTGTCCTGTAATTGAATGTAAATGTATGTATGTCCTATTTTTGAAATAAATAATTTTGAATTTTAGCAATAGTTTTGAGAGTGAATGTGGGGTGAATGAGTGTATGGTTGAGTGCGTGTTACTGGGAGTTCTCCCGATTACACAAGTCTCTTAAGAGCCAGGGTTTCACAGGAGAACTCCCAGGGGTGTGTGTAAGAGTGGGTGAGTGTGTGTGTAAAATTGTGTGTAGGTGAGGGTGTGTGTGTGCATGTATGTATGTTTGGCCTCTCCTGATTACACAAGTCTCTTAAGAGTCCAGGTTTCACAGGAGAAGCCAGTGTGTGAGGGTGCGTGTATGTGTGTAGGTGTATGTGTAAAGGTTTTTGTGTATGTGTAATGTGATGTGCCGCGTATTTTTTTTTATGAATTGAAGGTGTACTGGGTATTCTGTGTCAGTGGAGTTTTATTTGGTCGGGGCCTGATCCTCTGTGTAATGGTATTAGTATTTCGAGGTACAAAGTGTTTGAGGAGCAGGCCCCCTGCGTCACACTAGGCGAATCAATATATCTTCAGTTCCGTTATATCCCTGTGTTTGTAAAAAACGTGTAAGAGTCTTTTTGCATTTGTCACGGGAAAGCAGTAAAATTTTAAGTTTTTTGTCGAGTAACCGATAAAGGTAAGCGCCGTTGTTGTAGAACGACCTTTGGGCAAATGTAGTTTTCCTTGATGGAGTATTCCATACGTTTCTTCGAGTGGATCTCAGTGGTTCACATAGTGTTTGTTTAGCAGTTCTGTGGAAACGCAAGGTTGTGGCTAAAATGTACAGTTGTCTGACTGTTAGATATTTCGTCTCGTCGTAGAGTAGAGAGGTCGGGTACCTAAATGGTTTTCTGTAGGCTACTTTTAAGACAGCGCGTTGTGCTCTCTCGACTTTTATAAGTAAGGTCTTGGCCGCTGAACCCCAGACTATTATGCAGTAGTTGATTGTCGATTGGCATAGGCCTAAATAAATAGTTCTAATTGTAGCATGGTCAGCAACGTCTTTTAATTTCTTGAAAATAAACATTAATTTTCGTACACGTCCACATATAGCATTTATTTGGTAGGACCAAGATAGTTGGTCATCTATAATTGTACCTAGGTACTAGGTACAATTAATATTACTAGTAGGATAAACTTAAACTTGACGTTATTAAAAATATAGCTTAGAACTTTAAATTGACTTCTAGTGTTTGAGGGACCTTTAGCTCTTGCTGTCTCTAATATTTTTTTATAATAAAAAAAAACATTAAAAAAACATGAATTAAAAAAAAAACTTTTAGAGTAGAGACAGCAAAAATAAAATGGAGCAAAAATAAGTACTATGCATGTTAGGCTGTCCTTAGCCTAAATGCCAATCTCAATTAAAAAAAAACTATTACAGACAGCAAAAATAAAATGGAGCAAAAATAAGTACTATGCATGGCGTGCCATTATAAAAATAAATATCATCTAAAAATCAAACTTAGCAGGCCTCATTGAGGCGCACTTTAAATCCTTTCACCACACTGTTTCGAAAGAAATAGTGACGACAAAAAAAAGAATTAGGCAATACAGAAATATGAAAAGGCAATCATGCCAAAAGTTACTTATAAGTGTAGTTATATTCAGCAGGCTTTGCAAAACCAATGCTGACAATCCAATTTCTACGTGAACGCGATCCAAGTATGGGACGTTAAGGGTTGGAACTGCTCTTAGCAATTACGCGATAAATGACCTCTGCGGCCGACGATTTATGGATACTGAGGGAACCCAGTTCAATAGGATACCTGCCGTGGAATTGTGGAATTTGAATGGGCTATTAGGCTTATTGTTTATGAAATGGAATGGAATCCTTTACGACTGTAATCCTCTCGTTGAGGACCTCAAATAGATATAAGCCGATCTATATCTGCCACGTAAGAAGGTAAATAATAATAATATTTATTTTCAAAAAGTCTGAAATGATTCCATAAGTGTAGTAAACACTATAAAAGAAATACAAACAACTAAACCAGTCGTTAAGTCACAAACGTTCAATCTCATGTTGATAGGTTTGGATTTGAGATAGGCAAAGACAAAGTGTAGTGTTTTGTTAATAGCAAGGTGTCTGACTGCCGACCCTCTCAATGCAATAGAGCCTTCACACATCGTGTCGGAGACTAAATAACTAAGGATACCTTCGAAGTATAGTGTGAGAAGATAGAGGTAGCTGGAATTCAGTTTGGTGTGATTGGAATCAGCAGCTAAAAAGGCATAAACATTTTCCCTGGATTCTTTAGATGATTTAAAAAATGTAATGTTAAATTGTAATGGAAAGAAAATGTGCCACAATTCATAAGTTTTCTATTAGCAGAAATATTGAATATAGATTTTAAGATTTAAACTCAAAACTGAGCGATAGTTCGAAGGATATTCCAAATGGGCTCCAAAAAACTGTTAATAAGAAGACATGACATGATTGGTTCGTCTTTTTTCTTTAACCTACATTTTATTGAAACAAGGATACGGCCCAGCTGGTGTTTATTGGTAACCAACACCTATAACACAGTTATTACTCGTAACCACGCACCATATCCCTTGCGATGCACTGCCGTGTGTTCATCAACTTGAAGCATACAGATGTTAAGCCCTATGTGCCTGTAATTGTACCGCCAATCACACCCTTCAAACCGAAACACAGCAACGCTGCTTGGCGACAGATATAGGTTTCCGCCTTCGACTTGCACCACCCAATGTCTCCCCGAGTCAGTACCCACGGTAACAAATATCACACCTGTGCTCCACACAAACACGCTGACGTATATGTTAATTAATTCAGAGTAATTGTTTGAGTTTATCGTGAAATTACACAGGTGGCGCGACGGGCGTAAGCTGAGAAGAGAAGTGTTGGTTCGAATCTAGTCGTTGTCTAGTAGATTCCAGTCCAGATTTTTATAAATACATACTTATAATATTATAATAAAGATGCTTAAACTATTGTCATCTAATAAGTAGTGAAGTACGTTTAAATTATAAGTAAAGTTTATAAATATAGGGGTAAAGTAGTTCAGTACATACCGGTAAAATCTTCTCTGATATTATACGCCAATAACAATTCTGAAAGCACTTAGATTTCTTTTGGACATATGAAAGGTTCTGCAATATGGCGATATTTGAATAATACAATAGTTTGAGTCGTGTCCCCGACTGCCCTTTGCCATAGCTAATAAAGGTTCTACGAAGCTAGATCACTCTGACACTGTAACTTTATGTGACGTTATCTGTCGTATATGACGTTTTTGTCATATTTGGCATGTTTAACCGCCGGTTTCTGGAAGCCCGATCAATTCTAATCTCATGTCAAGTCACTTGCTGTCTCTATCTAATTCGATGTAATAACTGAAATGGCGAGTGACTTAACATCCGATTAGCTTTGATCGGGCTTTCGGAAACTGGCGGTAAGACTCACAGAAATCATGAGCAGTTAGTGTTATAATTTCTATTTCTTCTGTGTTTTTCGTTAGAATTGCATTGTTTGATTATTATATGTTTTTATTTTATAGTATAAATTTTGCCTGGAATCATTAATTAAAATAAATAAAATCTCCACCGGTCATTCTCTTTCGTGCTAAGGTCTAACATAAAACGTGACATTGGCGAAATTGCGGGCAAAACTGCAAAGGCCATACAAATAAGAAGAAGAAGAAGTATTGAGTAGAATATAAAGAATACCCCAACACTAGAAGCTACTACACCGCAGGTGCTCTACGAGGAATATTGATGGGAACACAAGGAACAAGCCAAAGTCAAAATCAAAAGGTATTTATTCAATAAAATCACAAGGATCACTTTGAAACGTCATAAGGCTAGGTGACTCTAGATTGGTGCTCTACGAGGAATGCCTCAATCGAACGTTATATGGAATCCCAATTCATTAAAATTGACAGCCATCACAGCTCAGTAGGTAGCAGCTCTGCCCTTTGCGCTGTAGGCCGTGGGTTCGATCCCCACCAAGAACAAGCATTTGTGTGATGAACATAGATGTTTATTCTTTGTCTGGGTGTAAAAATATGTATATTATTAGTATGTTACAAAAAAAGTATGTAAGCTATCAGCTATCTGGTTCCCATATTACGAGCTTTGCTTAGTTTGGGGCATGATAGTGCTGTGTGGAAAGTCCACCAATATTTATTTATTATTCTAAATAACACAGTACTATGACCACGCAAAACAACACCACTTTGTTATGGCACCGACAATTTGAAATGCTCTTTAGAAAATAGAAAACCTGTACCTGTTGTTAATGTTACTTTAAAACATTAATACAATGGAGCGCAGTTTTCCATCCACATCCCAACTAGTGTTTTTTGAAACATACATATTTTGTTTCCGAAATAACACTAAACTATTTTCACAAATATGGCGCCACTGAAATTCAGCTACAGAGGCTTTGCTTGTTTATTTTTATTTTGATAAAATGTGAAGTATATAACAAACCTAAACTACTTTTTATTGACCAATACAAATGAGTATACACAAAATACACATGAAACAGGTCCACTGCAGACTATTGCCAACGATCTAGATATGGTTCAATCAGCCTTCACAGCTCAGTTGGTAGTAGCTCTACCTTCTGCGCCGTAGGCCGTGGGTTCGATTCCCACCGAGAACAAATTGTGTGATGAACATAGATGTTTGTTCTCTGTCTGGGTGTAATTATATACTATAAGTATGTATTTACAATATATATATATATATATATATATATATTATATCAGCTATCTGGTTCCCATAAGCTTTGGCTTAGTTTGGGGCGAGATAGGGCTGTGTGTCCACCAATATTTTTTTATTATTATAATTTAACTGCTGGATCAGTCTGATCTGACGAATCAAAAGCGTCATCAAGTCGCTTGCTGCATTGCCATGCTGAATGGCAATGTTGATATGCCGAGCCATATACTCACTATCCATCGAGTCAAGTGTCACTTCCCTAGCACCAATCTAGAATAAGATTGAAACAGCCAATCTTTTTGCGAGCTGTACGCCAATGGACCAAAATATCGGGGACTGTTCAGCCATTACTTACAACGTCCCTTTTGATGGCAACTTCGCCTTCAAAGGGCCCGCAGTTTCCTTCGATGTTATATTTATATGAATTGTGTGGCTCTTGCTTGTGATTATGTAGAATCACGTGACGTTTTATTTTAAATAAGCTGTGAATTGTTTTAGTTCGTTTTTCAACCCATATCGTCTCTCTAATCCATATCTCTATAGTTATTGTCAAATCCAGTCCATAAAAGATATAAAATATTTATTCACAGCAATAAGTGTTACATAAGTTTTTATAATAGAAGGCACTGACTTTAGACTTATTCTCCCATTTCGGGTTGTGTCCCAAGGTTGTTTGGAAGAGATTGCATTTAGCAATGAGACCGCTCATTGTATTCCACTGATTGAATCAAAGGTCGACATATTTTTTTCTAGTTATTGGTTCTTGAGGAACAGTAAAAACCTGATAAGTGGGGACCTTGAAAAGGATGTCGTAACTTTTATGTAATTACTTATTCAGACTACACAAATAGTAAAATGTCCCATTTGCTTGACTGTCCCTCTATCTTACCACCCACACAAGGGATAACCTTATAAAGGCACGGACGATGTAGGTAGTGAAAGTGGCAATATTGCAGACAAAATTTATTTCGACGATGATGATTTTAGACATTTAAGAAGAAAAAGACTGCACAGTACGTATACAAGTACCTACATTTTAGGAGCAATCCTTCGCTTTACAATTTCAAAAAGTGTATTTCTCGTTACCTGCACAATGGCAGTAACCGCAACACAGGTAGTAAAAAGCTGTTATTTAGCTCGGCATAAACAAGGGAAAATTTAAATTAAAACCCGCTGAAAATATGGCAGTCATTTGCAGAGAACGTGTGTGATTCAGGTGTTATTTAAGGGCCATTACGCTACCGTGTGACTTGTGACGTATGAGGGCGACGTGATTGTTTAAACAGCTATTGTTTTTGAGAAGGGAGTGCGCAGACCCCGTCTTGAGGAGTTTGATATTTTCTTCAGCAGGTGTATAGTTTTTTGTGTCACGGAAGACCAAGCGTTGTAGTAACGCATAGCATTTATGCTGAGAGGCGGCCAATTTATGTCACTTACATTTTATGTCTATTTGTGTATGATGTAAGTCTATGTTTTATTATATAGGCTTTTTAAATAGATTATAGTTATTATTATTTGTAAAAAAAACCTGTTTTAGTTGTCTTTTTTTCAATTGTAGAGGTATATTGCCTGATTGTATATGATGTGTGTTCTTGTAGAAAATATATGATTGTATATGTCTATGTCTATTCTTATATTTATTATTTATAAATAGTTTTTATGTGTGGCATAAATAAAAGATTTTTTATTGTACTCGTGGTGTTATTATTGTGAAATGTGTCAATATAGCGCATCAAACAGCGCAGAGTGTTTTTGTTCCGTAGTTTTGTTTTTAAAGGTTTATTTATGCTCTGTACCACTACTTACCATCTAAATAGGGTTCATAATTTTTCGTTCCTTCATCTTTTCTTCATAAAGTGTATAGCCGATCGTGTAAACATGTATTCTTACCTATTATTCTTCTCATATATATTCATCACGAACTTATCTATGTCATGTTTTATACAAATTGGTCCTTTGTTACGGTTTGATTGAATTACATATGAATAAACATCCAAACATACAAACATTTACATTTATTATTATCATGATGATATAAACGTGAACGTACGTAGTTTTACTGCGAAAAAAATCTGTTATTAGATCACGAGTATTGTTTTTTGTTCGGTATTGTGATTTCATATTTACAGATATTTTATTCATGATATTTTATTTATGTCGTGTCACTAGTTCTTTGGAAACAGTGCGGTGAAAGGATTTTCATAGTTCGTAGGTCACAGAAACATGAAATTTGCGGTAACTCCCATTTGTTCAATAGGACTGTTACGTCATAGAACTGTTAAAACTTTTTTATGTCTGTAGTTTAATGGTAGGACTATTTATTTATTTATTTATTTTAGGAAGACCAACAGCTTATTAAAACTTATATTATTGAAACGAAAACTAGCACATTTTTTCTATAGAATTAATAATTGTATTGTATGTGTGTAACTTCCATTTAGAACTGTTGGTCCATGGATCATGCACGATAGATGAATTAAGTTTTTTTTTTACTAAATTAGAATAGCGCATGACATGCGGTACCCTAATATCATTACAATCTAGCCAACTAGGCGAATAGTAATTTTCTTTTGGCTTAATTTTATTTTTCTTACAGTTTCTATTTAAGGCGACACTTTGTTCGTGTGTTTATTAAAAGTTATTATGAAATGATCTTGAGAAAAGTGCTCGAAAGGAGTCTCCTGAGGCGCACTTAAAATCCTTTCACCACACTGTTTCGAAAGAAATTAGTGACACGACAAGAGAGAGAGAAAGTAAAAAAATAACTCGCGTCATCTAGTAGGAGCGCCATTCTAGACAGGGCATCGTTGAGGGTTTGGATTCATAGCCGTTGTCAAAAGAACCCAGCTCAAGATCTCAACAAATAGTGAAATTATAAAGGGTACACTGAACTTCTGGATGAATCGTGCCTAGTGATGCTCAGTTGCCGGCTTTTTAGATAGTTTTCCGGTTATTATGTTTACTAAGTCCATTCATCATCATAACCAGCTTGAAGAAGCCCACGAACGAAGAACGATTCAGAGCCCTATCCACTCTTTGAATTTCCGCGATCCTCACAATGTAGGGTCTGACGCTTCGATTCGTTCTCATTCGTAGCCGGTTTTACCAGAGATAGGGGTACTAAAGAAAAGACAAAAGAACAGCCGACTGGACATTATAACAAACTTGACTATATTTTCTATAAACTCTTTTTTTTTTTATAAATTACTTCAGCGGATATTCTTGCCGTGTTAGGCAAGAATTATCCGCTGAATTGAGAGAAGATGAATAAATCCAGTCGAATCAAGTTTTCTATATAAACTGTCACTTGTTTTAAGCTATGCACAGAAAATATGGAACACCTTTGGCAATTTTTTTACCGGCTATTTGTATTCAAAGTTTTGCCAAAAAAATATGTTTTTTTTTACCGGCTTCTTGGGTAATTTTCCCCGACTTTCCTCCTCCTGTAGCCATAATCCGCCAAAGCCCAAGGGTTTCATATCTATTACCTGCTCGACTTAACTTTGACGTTACTTGAGAGTAAAGGCAGCGCGAGTGTATTGTTAGGCAAGCTAGATAGATCTTAATTAAGTTCGTAATCGTTTCTGTTTAGTTGTCTGAGTTTTGGAAACGAGTTCAATTTCAGGTTAGTATCTACTTATTACTTACGTCTATGCCGTTAGCTTCTAGTGGAATTGGCGTAGGATAGGATAAGTAAATTATAATGGGGACCGTAATATTTGAATTGCTAGTGCTAAACGAAATATGATTATATTCATATTTCCTGCCATTTTATAGCGGATCTATAGAGTTTACGTGTCACTGTCACTTTCATGTCTACGAAAAGAGACAGCAACAGACTTATCGGTCTGATAAGCTAATGGAGCGCTCGGCTACCGATATGAATAGCATTTATGCTGAGTGACGACCAATTTGTGTCACTTACTTACTTTTAATGTCTATTCTTGTATTTTTTATAAACTGTGTGTGTGTGGCATGAATAAATGATTTTGTATTGTATTGAATAAGGGCCTATATGTAGGTCCTATGTTTACAAAAAAGTATATAATTATTAATCAGCTACCTGATTCCCATACTACAAGAATCGCATAGTTGTGCGCTAGATAGTACTGTGTAGAAAGTCCACCAATATTGTCTTTATTTTATTTTATTTATTTATGCATCTCAGCGTCAAACGTCTGTAAAATAGGATCTGCATACGATACTGTTCGTTTGCGTTGTTATTTTTATTATATTTTCAATAAAAACATAAATGGCTCCGTTATGGCGTCGGTCATATTTATTGCTAGAAAGGAGCCTCTTGAGGCGCACTTAAAATCCTTTCACCACACTGTTTCGAAAGAAACTAGTGACACGACAAGAAGAAGAAGATCGGAACAATCCAACCTAAAATAATAATTAAATGCAATAAAGAAAAAGTGTATAGAAAAGCCCATATTATTTCTTAGTAAAACTATAGTTGCGCAAATATATTATAAAATATACTGCAAATTGTATTTTTGCCTGTCAAACGTTTTATTAGAAATCGTATATTTACCTAGTTACCGAGTGCACTCAGCAAATGTGATTAAATGTGCTACGCAAAGATGAGAATTGAAATTATGAAAACACTTGCCAAAAGCCAGCACTTTGCTGCGACTCCGTTTGCAATGTTAGTATGTGCCCTAAAACATCCCCAAATGCAGCTGAGTAATGTGGCACATAAAATAAACGCTCGCGAAAAGTAGCACGGACAACTTAATGCTGCTTCTTCGTTTATTTTTTATTTGTTAGCTTTTGTTTATTACATTGGACAAAAAAAATCAAGCCAGTGACATATGAGTATTATATTAAAAACAAAACACAAACAAGTAAGTGGGGTTTCATAGGTCTCATAATTGTACTTTTATCCTTCATAGTTTGTCTTTGTTGTTTCTATGTCTTTATGTTTATCTTAGCTTCTATTTTTATTTTTTTATTTTTATTGTCGGATTTAATAAGTGTAATTGGCAGATGCCGATCTGGATAAATAAATAAATGAAATAAATAAATAGGTATAAACAAAGCGCGAAGAAAAATTTACCGTAGGCAACCAATCGACAACATGGGTATTATTCGTACACATTTCAACATTAAGCATATAAGATCACTACGGTATCGGAGAATAAAATAAAGGTTCAGCGAAAATATCATTCTGAAATATACCAGTTACTAACCAAAAAAATTACAGCTAAAAATTACGCTAGCGGTTGTCAGCGTCGATACGAAAATAATAACTATAGTTTCCATGCAAAAGTTTTTAAATTTAGTGAAGTAATAAAAGTTGTGGTGCGGACTGCGTAGTATAATACTGTTTCTATCCTTTGTGGGCGCCAGCAAACTTCATTCAAATATTTTAGTGTACATACTATGCGGTACTAAAGAAAAGTTTTCAAACGAATAAAACCAAAATTGGTGAACAATTTTGATCGGCTCTCTAAATAACCATTGATTTGGAAACTGCATCACCTGATTGCAGTATTTCGTAGAAATAATAAATCGTTTTCTATCACAGCAGACACAGATTCACGATTTTCATCACCAGGCACGGTAGATATCTTTTAGTACCAAGTATTAACTTAATACAATACAATACAATAAATCACTTATTTTGCGAAACACAGGTTATAAAAAGGTGACAAATATAATTTAGGTAAGTTCGGCCATGTTCTACTTAAAAGCATGCAAAAATATATGTCTTATACTTTCTTTTAAAGATTCTTGATACTTTCTCCGTAACTTAATGATCCATATCTGCATATTGTATTCTGGTACACTGGTTTCCTCGATACAGGCTCTGCCTAGTGAGGGGGCTAACGATTCTACTTTTGTATATTGACTCTCTGCAAATCATAACAATTTTGTATTATATGATAAATAATACCTACGAGTAGTTTATTTAGAATACCTAGTTCTTTTTTTCGTGCCTTGTATAACAGATAACACCTAGATAGATAAAACATCGGCCTGCCTCCATGTTGCCATACCCTATGCAGGGTCCATGTGATACTTACTAACAATTAACAACAATGTATGTACCTAAACTAAACCATGTGTAAGCAATAAATGTATTGAGTATTGAGTATATTTACTTTACTTTAATATTGCATGGACTACATACGAAGTGAATTGTAAACTGAAACAACGCGATCTAAAATGCTATCTGTATTGATTAATAAGAAGGCCACGAGAAACCCCGAAAAAAGATACAATTTGTCACTAGAGCAATCAGTAGTATAACAACATTATTTTAACTACTTTTTATGTCCATCATCTCAATACATCTTATTCTTTAGACCCCCTACGGGACCCGTATTTTCCCAGCTATATTATGACCGAATAACAATCGCTCACCTCATGACACCAATGTTTATGGGGCATTATTCTCCAAAACGTTCGAGAGTTCAATAAAAAGGATGCAGTCAAAAATATAGAATTTTTTCCCTCGACTTTTATCTCCGTCTTTATTTAGGCCTGACTTCTAAACCTCTACCTAAAACTGGTCTTCTAAAGCGCTGAGACAGTACAATCACCCAGGATATGTTCGTCTCGTACGTACTTTCAGTGGTAAAGGAAAACATCGTGTGGAAACGGTATAGAACCTAAGTTTTTTTTAAACATGCTCGTTAAATAAATAAAAGTATATCTTTTCACACTAGGCCAGCGAAAAATAATACAGATTATGGTGTCCTAAGGGGCTTTGAAATATCAAAAGTATGACTAGCGTATGACTAGCTATTGACTTAAGACTTCTAGTCGTCATAATCTTTATTTATCTTATTTTAATCTTGTTTGAGTAGTGATAACTAGGACTGTGGCTAAACCCATTGAAATGTACACTCGCTACAAAGCCACTCGCTACAAAGCCTTTCATCCGTCATCTTCCCAATTAAATTTTATCGCATGTTTTTGATCATGGGCTCTGGGCAGTAATTTTTCTCGGACAGTGGACACAATATTTATGTGATAAGAATTATGTCGCTAATGGGGCATTGCGGGTTAAGTTGTTCCTTTTATTTTTGTGCCAACCTAATAAAGGTAATGAGCCGAAACATATTGCTGCTTTTATTACATTTACGCACAAAAACAACATGAAAACTATCTTTGGTTGCTCTTATTATGTGATAATCTGTTCATTCGAACTGATCACAATGTCTGCTAAGACCTCAAGTAATGTTACTAAAATACTACCAAAATTACTTTAAAATTGCGTTGCTGTGTTTCGGTTTGAAGAGTGTGGTTACCGATGAAATTACAGGCACATGAGGCTTACCTTTTGTATGCCTCAACTTGATGGAGATCAGTAGAATATTCAAGAACCTGAGGTCAAACTTGGTACTAAAAGATCTGAGGGGATATCCACCGTGCCTGGGAATCGAAGTCTTGAAGCTGCTGCCGATTATGCAGAAACCAACACGGATAAATAGTAATCGATATAATCGAGCAGCCAGCAGCATCCTAGAAGTACCACAGCAAAGCATCTCTTAAATATGTAAAATGACCGGAATATTTTAATGAATGCAAAGCCGATAAGAGATCCTGTCCGGGACAGTTTGCGAATATAAAATTAACACATCAAAGAGAAATTGGAAGGCTTTTGGGGTTTTGATTTACATTTCAAAAAGCCTCGACGAATTTTAAGCTATTTTGACTATGCTAGCCTTTAATTATGCTGGAGCTTCAATATGGATTCTAATGAGAACAATTTTGGCTAGTGAACTAATTTAGTCGCTTCATGGAGAAGTTCAGAGAATTTTACTAGGCCATAGCAATTTCTAGATAGAATAACAAAGCCCTGGTTTGCATCCAGGGCTTGCAAGCCCGAAAATGCAATATCTAGACCTATTCATCTTGAAAAGTTACAGCAACTGGGTATACGCTTCCGTAATATAGTTTAATAAATAAAATTGATAAAAACTAATAAAAATATCATAAAATTTTTGGTTTCGCGCGTTTGGTGGTTTTGCTTTGTATTTTTTCACAAGTCAATTCGAAACTAAATATACTAAGTGAAATCTCTAGGGCCCGTAGCATGAAGTCTTATTGCGATTCAATTATCTGAATTATAAAAACAATAGATTTTTTTGTCGTATCACGACGGCATAAAAAATATTTGATTTTTTTAAAAACAGCAAAACGACAGCATATCACAATGAAAACAAGCACCACCCATGAACTTTGCTTTGTAATACATTCATCCATCACTACCGCCACCCGCGTGAGTGTTTTAGTGAAAATATCAACGTGAGTGAGCCGAAGCTCGTGATCAAAGTGATCGCAGATCCACTAGGTGAACTCCCCATGATTTGGTTTACGGAATAGCACCACAGTTCAAAAGGAATAAAATACAATTCAAATATCACTTTTCAAACTGCCGGCAACATCTCTTTGTTCGCTATACTCAAATGTCACGTCGAGTTGCGGCTGGCTCTTTCAGAAGCCAGCAAAGTTCGGCGGTGACTATCGAAGATACGATCTCACAACTTTTACACTTTTAGGGGTCGTTTTATACCCTTGGCATTCAAATCCCCACGGCCCAAGTGCCGCCAGCTACTATAAATAACTGCAAATGAAGCACAAACAAACGCTCAGTTAAACTATCAGGAAATATGAAACAGCATATGGAATAGAATATAATACCTCTAGAATATCTATGAAAATCCTTACTAATATTATAAACGCGAAAGTTTGTAAGTATGGATGGATGGATGGATGTTTGTAAAAACTACTGAATGGATTTTATAGAAACTTTACAATAATATAGCTTATACATCAGAAAAACACATAGGCTCCAGCTTGTATCACAAAGTAGGAGAAAATTGACAATCTCACGTAGATAGGTACGCGACGAATAAATGAATTTATGATTATGATTATGAAAAGCACAAACGTATAATGTAAAGAAAATGTAGTACCTAATATAGGCATGTTGGTTGGCAGTGTTGGTAATATCAAGAAATTTACCAACACTGCCGTCACTGCCGAATATAATGCTGCTGTTTATACTCTGGTGCGTTCTCACAGTTGCCCCTTATAACATCTACAGAAAAACGGGCCCCAAACTATGTCGATATTTCTGGCCTACATCCATGTCATATCCATCTCAACGTTCGCATTTGCGTGCACTTTCCTCTCATCCGTTCTTTTGGTTGTCCAACCGTTGTACTTGCATAAATATGGAAATATTTGGAACCTGTAGGTATTTACTTAGTTTTACGTTTTAGGTATAGTTTAAATAGTTTTTGTACGCCACCGTCTTTCTGATTTTAGTTTAATCCTTTCCAACAAAGGTTGTCTGGAAGAGAAGCTCTTAGCGATAAGGCCGCCCATTGTACCTAATTTGTTTTATGTCTCTGTATGTGTTTTTCTTTGTGTACAATAAAGTATTTATCTATCTATCTGTTGTTAACCAGCCGTAAATAGCCTGCAACTGCGGTATTTATTCTGGAGTCCAACAAAAGGAGCATGCGATGGTCCAAATAAAAAACAAAATAACCCTCATAAAGCAATGAATGCGAATTCAATTTCGTTAACAAAGAAAAATAGCCCGTTCAGTAAAAAAGCCGACTAAACTTGGGGAATTGTCATTGAATAAATATTTTTCGCTGTCCCTCCGAATTCGTACGCAATTTCTGCAATTATTGGTGTTGGATTGGAATTTCCATCGCTTTAAGGCTCTGAGCCCATTGTAATAGGGTCGACGCTAGGGGTATTTCGCTTTGCGAATTTAAATAATAATTGACAAAATGTAAATCAGTTTCTGGTTATTAATTATATTTCCGTGAATTTCTAACCCAGAACAGTAGTTCTTGATTACACATGGATACGCATTAGGCTTCAATACTGCCAGTCTTTATGTCCTTGTAGTAAGCGTCATTCTTCTTGGGCGTTTTGTAGCTTGATAAATGCATCTGTGTGTACAAGCCAAATAAAAAATATAAGAATAAAACCAAATAAAGCCAAATAAAAAATATAAAACAGATACGAAAATATAAAACATGTTCAAAATCTGAACGAAAAGGGCAGATAATCTGGCTTAATGGCGCTTCTTGGCATTCGGAGAGACCTTTTAGTCCATTGCTATGGACTAAAAGCTTGATGATAAATAATAGAACAACCGGCCAAGTGCGAGTCGGACTCGCGCACGTAGGGTTCCGTACCATTATCTATAAAAACGGCAAAAAAATCACGTTTGTTTGTTAAATATTTATTTTATTCTGTTTTTTTGTATTTGTTGTTATTGCGGCAACAGAAATACATCATCTGTGAAAATTTCAACTGTCTAACTATCACGGTTCATGAGATAAAGCCTGGTGACAGACGGACAGACAGACGGACGGACAGCGGAGTCTTAGTAATAGGGTCCCTTTTTACAATTTGGGTACGGAACCCTAAAACATAATATATAGATTGTGCGACTATGTCCTATCGTACTTTCGACTGATGCTTTCTTATCATGCTTCTTACTAATATATAAATGTTAAAGTTACGATGTTTGGATGCGTTTGTCCCAATAACGCGCTAACTACAGAACCGATCAGTATGAAACTAAGAACAAATATAGTTGGTAACCTGGATTAGCATATATAGTACTTTTTATCCCTAAAAATACCGGGAACGAGACAGAAAACGAACGAACCCAATAAAGTAAAATGAGCTAAAGAGTAGTAGAGCTCTTTGTGAAGGGCTCGTCCGGGGAAGAACTACCACCACTTCTATTTCTGTCGCCAAGCAGCGTTGCTGTGTTTCGGTTTGAAGAGTGAGATCGCCGGTGTAATTTCAGGCACATGAGGCTTAACATCTGTATGCCTCAAGTTGAAAGGCGCAGGGCAGTGTATCGGGCACATTCCTATCGTGCGTGACTTACGAGGCAATGCTTTGTTTTAGGTGATGGTTACCACTTAACATCAGGTGGGCCATCTGCTTGCTCCATCAGCTAGTTGTATTAAAAAAAACATATAAAAAAATATAGTTCGTAGCCTAGATTAGCATAGGCTACTTTTTCATCCCAATAAAATACCGAAAATAATAGAAAACATGATCAAACTGAATAAATAGAAAAAAAAATTGAAACAGCTGCACGACTTTGATCTCCAGGCACGGTTAATATCCCCTCAGATCTCGTGGTACCAAACATATAAAATTGAAAACGCCTTAAATATTAATGTTAACAATCACTTCTAATACGCGAGCGAAGCCTCGAGCGGCAGCTAGTAAATAATATATTTAAATCGTGTCTAAAAATTTCCATTCTACGTGATTTTTCTCATCTTGTCTCCGCTTTCTATACATAGTAAATCCCCTTGTATTTCGTAACACAGCCCCAAGTCTCATTTCCATCCAATCTCCAGCGATCGGCCGCACAATGGCTCGGAAGAAAACAATCTTTAGGACCGAACAAACCATTGTAAGAACAACCAAGGAGCACAAAATACCAGCAGTGACTGAGTTCTTGAACAGCGAACAAATACTTTTTTTAAACAACGAAGCCAGTAAATCGCTTGTCGGTAAATGGAGATTGCTTAAAATTATAATTGCTTTCCTAGAATGTAATTAGTAGGTCAATTTTCATACTAAGAGCGAAGAGTCAACGCACAGTCTTCAAAGATTAAGCTGCAAGCTGCACGTATTACCTAGTTGCTGTGTTTCGGTTTGAAGAGTGTGGTTGCCGGTGTAACTACAGGCACATGAGGCTTACCATCTGTATGCTGTTGATGGACGTAGGGCAGTGCATCGTAGAGCACGTTCCTATCGTACGTAGCAATGCGTTATAAGTGATGGTTACCACTTAACATCAGGTGGGTCGTCTGCTTGTTCCAGCAGCTAGTTGTATAAAAAATAAAAATGTTTATATGTTTGTTACTCAATCTCGATTCGACACTCATAAGAGCACTGGTGGTCTAGTGATAGCGGCCCCGCCTTCCGATCCTAAGGTCGTGAGTTCAAACCGGGACGATGACGGAAAACATCGTAATGAAACCGGCATGTCGTAAAACCTAAATGTTCTAAAACATGTGTCAAGTGCCCGAAAGGCGCCTCTTTGAGGCGCACTTTACAGCCTTTCACCACACTGATTCGAAAGAGCTAGTGACACGACAGGAAGAGGACTCAATCACGCCGCAACGATTTTGACAAACAGTTACGATGAACCTCGAAACGTCAGTAATATTCGTCATATTACGGTCACCATTTCATAGAAAACCAATCGAGCGACGCCAGGTTTTTTATGGAGAAATCTTTCGCTGTTTTGAGCAAGTAATGTCGCCGAATGGGGGATGGGGAATCAGAAAGGTTTTATGCGGGCTTGACTTTGTTCAAGTAATTGGTCGAAAAATAGGCTTTTAATCTCTAAAAATATACTGATTTCTTGTGAATTCGTTAAAAAGAGATTAGAGAATTAAGTGTAATCGTGAGAGTGACTTTTCCATATTATAACTAAGAAAGTCAATTTAAATAGGTATTCTTTTAAGGAGAGCCAATGGGCTTTGACCAAAGACAAATATAAACGATGACGTCATAAAAGTTGATAATATATTACAATTTATTGCTATTAAATTTTTATTGACAAAAAACAACCTTACATTTACTTTATTCATATTTTTCATCACGAACATATTACGAAAAGCTACTTCTTATTACCCCTTCTCAACCATCTCGTAGACACTTGCTACGAATATTGCTACGCGGCGTAGGGAAGAGCTACGACAAGAGAGAATTTTCGAGCGCTGAAAAAAGTAAATAACCACACGGAAATTGTAAGATAAATAAGAATCTTGAAGTAGATTGGAAAACATTATTTCCTTCATACAATCGAATAAAAATCATCGTTGATTTTAAGTGTTTCAAGGCTTTTGAGGCTTTTAAAATTACTTTGAAACATTTTTTATTAAATATTGATGAATGACTAACTTTCCACATCTTAATCGGAAAAAGTACTCTAGCTTTTCAAAATCAAGAATTAAAAATAACAATTCTAACGATTGTTTGGTTTAGTTTATTGGATTTTTACAAACATCGCAATTTAGCTTATCAGTTATTGGTCTATCTTAAAAAAACAGAGGTAAAGTACTATGAGGTCGTGCGATTCAATTCTCCGAACTGTTAAAATAATAAACAAAAATGGACTTAATCACGACGACATAAAAGCTATTGAATTTGTTAAACGAGAGCATTTCAGAGTATTAAATCGCAATAAGACTTTCATGGCCTCTGTACTTAACTGAACACTACCTTATAATCGCATTTACGATCATAAACGAACATTTCCAAGAAAATTGATTGTCATTTAATTCTGTGCCTTATCACTTTGCAAATACAATCGATAATCGCATGCACCGTCTTAGTTCCACTCGGTTATATGCGGGCGGGTAAACTCCTTGCCATTTGTCAACATGCACCGGCACTTCAAATAGATACAGCGTGTTTATATTTGTAGGAAGATCTCACAAACGAGGTGTTGGCTATTCCGAACTATCTATACAAGGTGTTCCAATACTTGTGTTTTAAGAGTAGTAGAGCTCTTTGTGAAGGGCTCGTCCGGGGAAGTACTACCACCACGCCTTTTTCTGCCGCCAAGCAGCAACGCTGTGTTTCGGTTTGAAGAGTGTGGTTGCCGGTGTAATTACAGGCACATGAGGCTTAACATCTGTATGCCTCAAGCTGATGGACGCAGGGCAGTGCATCGTAGGGCACGTTCTTATCGTGCGTGACTTACGAGGCAATGCTTTGTTATAGGTGATGGTTACCACTTAACATCAGGTGGGCCATCTGCTTGTTCCATGAGCTGGTTGTATAAAAAAAAAAAAAACTTGTGTTTAAAACTTCAGGGGGCTAAAGAAACAGCTGTTTTTTTCGCGTTCACAGTGTTGGTTCCTTAGAAAAAGTTATTCATATTGATGGGTACTTTAGCCCCCTGAAGATTTTAAACACAAGTATTGGAACACCTTGTTTATGTAGCATTGATAGCCTCACAGCTCAGGGTGTCGATTCTCTAAGCCATCAATTCACTAGGAGTTTCACTTAGTGGATGGACTCACTTCTGTGCTTCGCCTCACTCTCGCAGGCTTTTCCACTTGCCAAAACACTCGCGTGAGTGGCGCTAATGATGGGTGAATCTAATAGAAAACTTACTGCAATTCTTACTGGTTCACTTGGATGAATGTTGTTTACGTTTTATCCTTAACTTAAGACGAACAACTTAACTTGTGACTCACGATGCACTGCTTTGTTGCACAACTAACTGATGGAACAAGCAGATGGCCCACCTGATGTTAAGTGGTAACCATAGATAGATAGCCCTACAATAAATAACCATCACCTATAACAAAGCATACTAAAATATTGACTTGAAACTTACTAAGTGTACTTTAAAATATTGACAGCTCGTATTGAACTGAAAACTTTGCTTTTACTTTCATTGTGAAGGATATCACTGCAAGGCGAGGGTCGCTGGCATGACCCGATATCTTTGAAAACCACCCCACTCTATCCACCCTTTGAAATATTCCACTGTGGTCTCTATTCACAAACGCTAAGAAAATCTATTTCAGTTATCATTCGGAAAGTTTTGTTTTTGTGTTCGAAAACATGCCTTTTTATACAACTAGCTGATTGAAGAAGCAGATGGCCAATCTGATGTTAAGTGGTAACCATCACCTATAACAAAGCATTGCCTCGTAAGTCACGCACAATAGGAACGTGCCCTACGATGCACTGCCCTGCGTCCATCAACTTGAGGCATACAGATGTTAAGCCTCATGTGCCTGTAATTACACCGGCAACCACACTCTTCAAACCGAAACACAGTATCGCTGCTTGGCGGCAGAAAAAGGCGTGGCGGTAGTATTTCCCCGGACGAGCCCTTCACAAAGAGCTCTACTACTCTTACTGCCTATTGTATTAACAATTATAGCAATAAATATTTTATCTGACGATTATGAACGAATATAGAAAACTCTTGTTAAGTTCAAGCTCGTCCTTGTTCATGTCTTTTGTGATATAATTTATGGAAATGTTTCTGTGTACAATAAATAATTTAAGAATGACCTAAAACTCCGTCACCAAAATTCGCTCGTACTAAATAATTTACTTTTATTGACGTGGTGGATCCGCCCCATTCGCGCACGAGCGCAGAACAAATGAAGTACACACCGGTACAGCACTTTCACTGGTGTCAAATCAAATCAAATATTTTATATACCTAGTTAGACGTCCAGCCCATCTTGACAGCCTTCACAGCTCAGTTGGTAGTAGTTCTGCCTTCTGCGCCATAGGCCGTGGGTTCGATCCCCACCGAGAACAAACATTTGTGTGATGAACATAGAAGTTTGTTCTCTGTCTGGATGTTATTATATATTATACGTATGTATTTACAAAAATAAAGTATATATGTATTATATCAGCTATCTGGTTCCCATATTACAAGCTTTGGCTCAGCTTGGGGCTAGATAGTGTTGTGTGGAAAGTCTACCAATATATTTAAATTATTTATCTGATGGCAAACAGCTTCTGTTGCCACCATTGACACGCGTAACATTACCAGTATGGTTTAAACACCGTTATAATTTTGAAGCGTTTGTAAATCAGGGTGCTGACCGAGATTGAGAAAGGTTTAACGGTTAAAATACTCTGCGGAGAAAGGTAAAGTTTCGGATGATTTTATTTTGTCGTAAGTAGATTTTGCAAGCTACATTTTTGGGAAAGTGCCTAGACACTATTATTCACTCAGTTATTTTTAGTTCACGTCTGATACTGCCTAGTAGATCTGGCAACCGCTGGGGAATAGGTTCGCGAATGGAAACCAAGAACTGGTAAACGAAGCGTGGGATGTGTTCCTTCCTACCTTCCCGATGGACTGAAGACATTGGGAATACCGCGGTAAGCCGGTGTATGGAGAAGGCTCAGAATAAGCATATCATCCCAGACTGACCTGCCTAAAAATATTTTTCTCACGATGTTTTCCTTCACCGTTTAAGAGCACTGGCATTGCGCACATAAATTTTTGATAGGAAAAATCTATTGGTGCACGACCGGATTCGAGCCTGGGACCTTACGATCTGAAGGCGGGGTCACTCCCACTAGACCACCGGTGCCATACAAAATATGAATGGTTAAAAAAACAAAACTACTTCACGACTTTTATCCCCAGGTACGGTAGACATCCCATCAGATAATTTATGCACAACCGGATTCTTCACGACTTTAAACCCCAGGCACGGTAGATATCCGTCAAATCTCCCCACCACGCCAACGACCAGCCACGACCCTACAATCAGAGGGCGTGGTCATTCACTAGACCAACGATGTTCGGTAAATCGTTTGAACTACACTAAAACGGCCTTCGGGTTGCCTATACTTGTTCAGTAGAGTTAGACACTGGCTTGCACGAACTTGCCACGTACTCCACTGAAATATCTAGTTCCGGGCAAACTTAGTTATTCTAAGCGGTATTTCACACGTGCACAGCGGTGCAAGTATGCTGTGTAGTGTATACATACAGCTCTGTCTAGACGGATTATCAGACAGTTTGCATTGGGGACGCTCACTTTAGTGATGGTAAAAGCCGGAAAATTACTATATACTAAAAATATTTTCAAAACACCGTGCTATCTCTATGAATTATGTGAATGATGGACGAAAGCGGCAATAGAATGGTGGCCAAGGGATGCTCAAAGACCTAGAGGCAGACCACCCGCCCGTTGGTCAAACGACATTGTAATAAGTGCTGGAATGGGATGGATGAGACTCGCAAGGGACCGGAAAGAGTGGCGTAGCAAAGAGGATGCCTATACTCAGCACTGGGTGCAAACGGGCTGAAATGATGATGATGATGATGTGTTATCTCTATATATGTATATAAAAATCAATTGTTGTTCGTTTGTCTCGCTAAAACTGGAGAACGGCTGGGCCGATTTAGCTGAATTTGCTTTTGAAATGTTTGTCGTAGTCCAGGGAAGGGTTGAACGGTCAGAAAATATGGAAAAATTGCGAGGAAGATAGTAAAAACGACATAAGTAGTTTTAATGTCGTTAGGATAGGTGATACGAAGTACACCGGGTCATCTAGTTAGAAAATAAAGTCTATTTATCGCAAATCTTGTATCTGGCTTATGAAATTTTCTTTTTTTATAAGTTTTTACATATTTATAACTTTAGCTCCTATAAGCGGGGCAGATCATATTCGGATTAAGCCAATTGAGGTTTAGGACAAAAACTGGGTAGGTATGATTCTGAGGCTAGTTTCTTTTTAACATACATACATAAAATCACGCATGTTACCCATAGGGGTAGGCAGACCACGGATTTCCACTTGCTACGGTCCTTACATACCTCTTTCGCTTCATTCACTCTCATAACATTCTTCATACCTTCTCGTCGGTTTAGGGTACTCTTGACCTGGCCCTCCTCTAGAACGTCTGCTATCTGATCGAGATACGTCCGCCGAGGTCTTACCCTCCCAACAGTCTTATTTATGCTCGGAATTTACATTTTTAATTCGGAATCTAAATAGGTCCGATTCTAAATAGGTCATTTATTGAGGTAGTCAAATTCCTAAAAGGTTAGATTATGCACGAATGTTTTTTTTCGCGCACAATAGGGGCGCTTATCACGTCTACATACAAAAACCGTATACTTAAAAAAAATTACGGAATATGAAATCCTCGAACGACAAAAGTCGGAATAGACATGTTAACAACCCTAGGCTCAGTTTGCGCACTAAGGGGAGAGAATTTAATAACCTGAGTTTTAATCGAGCTTTTAATAGCCAAGCACTATATTAGGGGGTTCGAAAATGCCCATAAATTGAAAGAGGTGAGATTTTGGAACATAAACGTAACTTACACGAGTTCTGAAGATCAGTCGTGTGACTAGAGGGTGATTTGTATGAATCATCACATCGCCTCACAACTCACCTCTTGCTCGACCTTTAAAATTATTTAGGGTCTGACACCAGTTAAAGTACTTTTCGCTAGCACATTTCAACATTGTGAAAAAAAAGTTGTGTGCAATATTGCACTATGTGCGATTTTTCTTAAAAAGTTCAATGATTTCATGTCTTTCAAAATGTATAAATGTGCGAGCGAAAAGTACATTAGCGATAGTCGCGCATTAAATGCGCTCCTGGCATAAACAGTAGTAGAATATAAACGGTAGCCCTTTCTTTTCAAATTAGTGCTATTCCGTACACAAAAAAATCACGGGGATTATCACCTAGTGGATCCGCACTCAGTTCGAACACGAGCTTCGTCTCACTCACTTTAGCATTTTCACCGCCGAAACAATCACGCGAGGTTTTTTTTCTAGTGATGGAACAATCAGATGATAAGTGGCATCACCTATAAAAAAGCATTGCCTCGTAAGTCACGCACGATAGGAACGTGCCCTACCATGCACTGAAATGCGTCCATCAACTTGAGGCATACAGATGTCAAGCCTCATGTGCCTGTAATTACACCGGCAACCACACTCTTCAAACCGAAACACAGCAACGCTGCTTGGCGGCAGAAAAAGGCGTGGTGGTAGTACTTCCCCAGAGGAGCCCTTCACAAAGAGCTCTACTACTCTTTGATTGGCGAAATTCACCATGGATTCCGCTGTCACTTAGGTGAGTGTTTTTGTCAGAATACTGCTGTATTCAAAACACTCCTACTCTGCAATTAGGCGAGTGCGTAATCACTACTTACTTTTATCTGCGTTTTATCTGCAGAGGTTTCAGTTTATAGGGCGTACTTAATTAATTTCCCGAGAGGCCATATTATTAGGGCAATAAAAATAATAATTCGTGCCCGCCCTTCGAGCCGCCCTACAATTTACTTACAGACTTTGTAGGGAGTTCTCCCTTATCACAGTCCTGAGAGAATAGCTATCTTAATATTTATAAAACCGAGCCTTGATGTTTATTTTTATTTTAATAAGTATATTTAGGTATAGTTTGTTTACCTAGGTCTCTAGGTACATAATATTTTATATTATACATTCTACTAATATTTTAAATGCGAAGGTTTGTTGACAGCCTTCACAGCTCAGTTGGTAGCAGCTCTGCCTTCTGTGCCGTAGGCCGTGGGTTCGATCCCCACCGAGAACAAACATTTGTGTGATGAACATAGATGTTTGTTCTGTCTGGGTTGTTTTATAATATTATAAGAATGTATTTACAAAAAAAAAGTATATAAGTAGTATATCAGCTATATTAGGTTCCCATATCACAAACTTTGGCTTAGTTTGGGGCGAGATAGTGCTGTGTGGAAAGTCCACCAATTTTTTTTTTTTGTAAATGTGTATTTTGTATGTTTGTTCCCATTTATCCCCGTAACGACTACACGGATTTAAATAAAACTTAGAATATGCATTGTGTGTAACCTCGCCTTTTTCTGCCGCCAAGCAGCTTTGCTGTGTTTCGGTTTGAAGAATGTGGTTGCCGGTGTAAAGGCACATGAGGCTTAACATCTGTATGCATCAAGTTGATGCACGCAGGGTAATGCATCGTAGGGCACGTTCCTATCGTTTTACAGGTGATGGTTACCACTTAACATCAGGTGGGCCATCTGCTTGTTCCATCAGCTAGTTGTATAAAAAAAAACTGGAATAACCTATAGGCTACAATAATAGGCAGTAGGCTGGTAGCTTTGGCTCGGCCTGAGCATCGTATGTCCCAGCTATTATCTCTAGAGCCCTGCCCTTAAACAATATTGAGAAGATTTTTTGCGAGACCCAAGTTCATTTTAGTTCTCTCTTGAATTACGCAATTTGGATCTCCCGGGGCAGTAAACAATTTTGTACAGATGTAATCAGAGTTACATTGAAAAAGTACGTGAATAAATTACGGTTATCTTGTTATTTTATGCGTATAAATCAGGCGTAACTTTGTATTATCTTAATAAACTTGCACGCTTCTTCTTTTTAACTCTCAGTAGAAAAATTTAACCTCTAACTGTCTTTGGTATTATATTTTTTACGGTAAATTTGCTTGTACAGTCGCCTGCACTGAGAAACTTTCACTTCATAATTTTCGATATTACTTTTTTTTGTAATGTTTCCAAGTCCAAACACGTTTACAGTACTATACAGGATGTTAAAATACTAGTACCGAAAACTTCAGGGGGCTAAAGTACCCATCAATATGAATAACTTTTATTTAGGAACCAACACTGTTAACGCGATAAAAAAACAGTTGTTTCATACATTTTAGGTTGGTATTAAACTTTTGCATGAAGCAGCTGTTTTTTTCTCGCGTTCAGTGTTGGTTCCTCAGAAAAAGTAATTCATATTGATGGGTACTTTAGCCCCCTAAAGTTTTCGGTACTGGTATTTTAACACCTTGTATATCACATACCTAAAAAGTTGCTAATTTTAAAAATCTGTCTGTCTGAAGACACTTACTGAAAATAAATATCATTCCGCAATTTCAAAAGGTAAAGAACGTTATACAAAACTAAAACGCTTGCAGAAAATAGCATCTGTTGCAATATTATACAGTTGTCCGTAAGACCCTGTTTCGGTCTAGGAAGGACTTCAAAGAAAATTGCTTTTCAACGGAACCCGGTAACTTTTAAAATATGCGCAAAACGGTTTTTTGAACAAATGAAAAAGAAATCTATGTCCATGAAACGAGCGTAATTACGAAATGCCTTTTGTTTTCGAGTTGTTTGTCGCGAAGCTTTGCTCCTTTCACGTCGATTAATGATTGTTTATTTATTAGACGTGTCATCATCATAAACATATGCCAGTCCACTGCTGATTAGTCTCTCCTAAGATCTAGACGTATTTCCTTCTGAGTGTAGCATCCATAAGATCAAAATATTCTTCGGTTTGTTAGGCTTCAGCTATTTTTATTTGACGGATGATGATGATAATAATATCCGTTTCGACTACGGCAACATTGTTACTGCTTATTTATTAATTTGTCTATCGTTTCTATTTATTCTATTTGACGGATAGTGTTACACAGAGATGGTAAAACCCGTCCTAAAGCGCTTAGTGGTTCGTTTTCGATAAAGTTTTATTAATTGCCCAAGTAAGGTTGAGCAACGTTGATTTATGTTTCCGTAAACACCAATAAATCAAAATTGCTTTCAACGCAGCTGCGCGTAGATCGATATTGTGTACAAAGAAAGAAATAAGCTCTCTAGAAAGAAACAAAGTCTCTAGAAAGAAACCGGCATGAACCTAAAAAGTTCTAAAAGATGTTTCAGGTGCTCGAAAAGAGCCTTTTTGAGGCGTACTTAAAATCCTTGGACCACACTGTTTCGAAAGAATTTCAAATCTCTCTTTTTTATGGATATTAAGAGCTGATTTCACCATGCTCTCTTAGTTACTAATCAAGGATTAACAGGCCGTTATATCTAACCTTAGATGTCAAATGCGTACATTTTGACATATTTAACGGCCCTTTAATCCTTTGTTAATCTAACAGAGCATGGTGAAATCAGAGCTGAGCTTACCAATGCAGCACTTTATTTATTTATTATTAAGTTATGCCAACAATGTGAGCACCAACATAGCCTAAAAAATTTAAAATTATTGTTTTTAATGTCACCTCAATTATAGGCGTAAACGGCTAAGAAGCACTAACCCTTTCTAGACTTGCATCTCAACCTGATAGGTACGTAATAGTTTTAAGACTGCTTAAATGACACTTAAATTGTTATTATACAGATAGAAATGAAGGAGAAGACTAGAACGAAACAGTTACAGCTTCACGACTTTGATTCCCAGACACGGTAGTGCCATGTAGATTTACCGTAAATAATAAGCCAAGCAGCGTTGCTGTGTTTAGGTTTGAGTGTGGTTGCCGGTGTGAGGCTGTGAAGCACGTGAGGCTTAACATCTGTATGCCTCAACTTGATGGACGCAGGGCAGTGCATCGTAGGGCACGTTCCTATCGTGCATGACTTACGAGGCAATGGTTTTTTATAAGTGATGGTTGCCACTTGACATCGGGTGGGCCATCTGCTTGTTCCATCAGGTAGTTGTATAAAAAAAAAGTAGACCATTTTATATTATGATTTAGTTGGTTAAGACTCACGCTATGTGTACATTTTGTTTGTGCCCGGATAACATACCTGTAAAACAAAAAAAAATACATTAAGAAATAAGCCAAGTCTAATATTAATAAAAAGTGGTCAAATAATTAAAGTACACAATGACACTTTAAGTATAAAATATGCCTTTTTCATAAATAAATATTTTTAAAACAAAAAACATTATTTGAAACTTATTTTATATCTAAATACTCCAATATTCATTAAAGTGCCAACATGCCTCGGCCCTCAGTCCCCATCAGCCCCGCTATGCCTGACTCTGGCAGCGGTCACGGTTCCGGCGGGGCAGAGGGTGCTAAGAATCGCTGGAAGTCTCCCAGCTGCCAAAACAACCAAACGACCCTGACCCTGGCGTGTTAAAGTCGCAGGTCGGAAATGGGTAAGACTGGCACAGGATCGTGGTAGATGGCACAAACTAAGGGAGGCCTATACCCAGCAGTGGGTGAAGTCGGGCTGTGGATGATGATGATGACTCCAATATTCCAAATGCACTGTCCGAAGCGTCTACATAAAGAAAACTTTTTAAAATTTCTTTCAAAATTGAGGCTCCTGTTGCGAACAATGGCAGCAGCTTATTGTTTTCAATATACTTAAATTGGGTGCATCTTTGCCATTTCGAAACATACAAGCTCAGCATTGAACAGCTGGCTCACTATTATAATGCTATTATTGAGCACAGTCGGCAAAAATCGAAAACGAATGCCATATAAAAATTCACTTTGATAAAGCCGTAATATGAAATTTCTCGGTAGCTGAGTACTTATTGCAAACTACTATTGCTGAAATTACTTTGTGATAACCATAACTTCTCTTGGTATGGTTATCGAAAGTTACTCTTTTGAAAAGTAATAGGTATTTATAAACTAATTACAGGCACATCTGTATGCTTCAAGTTGATGGACGCAGGGCAGTGCATTGTAGGGCACGTTCCTAACGTGCGTGACTTACGAGGTAATGCTTTGTTATAGATGATGGTTACCACTTAACATCAGTTGGGCCATATGCTAGTTCCACTAGCTAGTTGTATAAAAAAAACACTTGCTTGCTAACTGCTTCCCGACTCGAACTAGTAGAGGTAAAAAACATATTGATTTATTCATATTTTAGATTTATAAACAAACGAACGAACGATTTTTTTATACTACATACCAATGAATTTAAATGGTTCTCTTTAGAATCGTGATTTTATGTTTATTTTTCTTTTATTTTACTCTTTTGTTAACAAGAAGAGTCCGTTTGAGTGGACTAGCTTTTCTCTACAACCTGCAAAGAAAGCCGACGCAATTTTGAAAGCATTGAATTTTACTCGCGCATGAAATATGTCCAGATATTCAGGCTGAATAGCAGCCAACGAAAGATGGGATTTTTCCCCGAAATACCACTAGCTATCAAAGTGTAAGTGAATGGATGAATGAATACATCGTACACCATCTGAAAAAAGTCAAGTGGTGTCGAAAATGCACGCTGCGAAAAAGTAAGATTTTTCAAAAGGAACACGTTTACATTATCAAAATTAAATATCAGAGTGGTTGAAATAATGAAGCTGTTTTGATAAACAGGATGAACAAAAACGTATGAATGTGCTCTCAATCTCTCTTTATCTCTCTCGCGTCACTAGTTTTTTTCGAAACAGTGCGCCTCAAGAGGCTCCTTTCGAGCACTTGACACATATTAGACAGCCTTCATAGCTCAGTTGGTAGTAGCTCTACCTTCTGCGCCGTAGGCCGTGGGTTCGATCCCCACACAGAACAAACATTTGTGTGATGAACATAGATGTTTGTTCTCTGTCTGGGTGTTATATAATATTATAAGTAAGTATTTACGAAAAAAAGTATATTAGTAGTATATCAGCTATCTGGGTCCCATATTACAAGCTTTGGCTTAGTTTGGGGCGAGATAGTGCTGTGTGGAATGTCCACCAATATTTATTTATTATTTTTATATATTGTAGAACTTTTTAGGATCTACATCATGAAGGTTTCCTCATGATGTTTTCCTTCACCGTGTTCTCAATAAAAAAATAAGCATAATAAAACATATTCTTATCTTATCTTTAACATAAAACTGTTGAGTGAAAATCCAATAAAAAAATATACCTACATTAAACGGTTGCCTGACTGTCATTCAATGCATATTCTAAACAGAAATCATTCTTCTTCTTCTTCTTCGCTCAATTTATGGCTTCTGTCCGTCATTCGACAGACAATCTTGCCAGTGTCAAGTGATAAATATTTATTAGTTTAGTGAATACTTTTTAGTCAAGTCAGTCCATAGTCAAATCGGCTGTCATTTTGTTTTGAAGAAAATGGTGGCGGTTTTCTTCAAAACATTCGAAACATTTTCGGTCAAATCAGGATATCACATAATATTTCACACTTTCACACTTTCATTCCAAATGTTTACACTTTGTGAAGACCTCAAGTAATGTTGGTTAAAATACCACCGAAATTACACAACACAACTCAAAATAACACTAGAAAAACAATTAAAATGAAAAAGCTATGTTGCTTCTAGAAATGTCAGGAAACGAATCTTCCAGAAATCATTCATTTTAATGTCAATTTCAAATATCAAAGTGAAGTTGAATTTTATTAAAGTTTTTTTTTTTTTTTTTAATTTATTTTAGGGCTTTGTCGCTGAACGACCACACTGCCCTATAATAAGACATAAAAAAAATACATCTCGTATCAAAACTTAATCTACTTATTTAACCCTAATTCTGCCAATCTATATAACATCTTGGCTTGACCCGACAGGGGACAAGCCAAGATGCTATTAATAATACCAACATTCATACATCGCCTTTCGAAACAACTTATTCTAAACGCATTGTTAAACGCATTCAACACCTCATTCAAGTTTAGGTTTAGTAGATAGCGTTTTTTCATAATGTTATTGTGCTCTAAGAACAGAATTCCAGAAGCCACAAATTCGCAGGCATTCCACCATTTCACATATAAATTCAAATAATTTTACTTATTAAGCTTTATATTTAAATACCTCTCTACTTTCTACCTAACTGCATATTCCACCGTAGAAAACAAAACCTAAATAAGATGAGTCTTTGTTCTCGTTTACAGCAAAGTTATGATGATACATTTTATGATAATTCACAGCACACAAAGATAGGATTTATTGGTGTGAAAATTCCGCCAAGTGTGGTACATACTCGCCGCATGTTTTATTCATTGCAAGCCTCCAAACCTATACGAATAGTCCAAATGGGAAACATTCTTGGCTTTCAATATCCCAATCAGTCTTATATTCTGCCAAAAAAATAGATTTTGGAGGTTTGATTTTGCGCTTTACAAGACCCTAGAGTGGTTTTCAAAGACGTTCAAGTGGGTTAGTGGCTGACCTTGCCAACCCTTTGTGAAGGGCACGTCTGATGAAGTACTACAACCACGTCTTTTTCTGCCGCCAAGCAACGTTGCTGTGTTTCGGTTTGAAGAGTGTGGTTGCTGGTGTAATTACAGGCACATGAGGCTTTACTTCTGTATGCCTAAAGTTGATGGACGCAGGGCAGTGCATCGTAGGGCACGTTCCTATCGTGCGTGACTTGCGAGGCAATGTTTTGTTATAGGTGATGGTTACCACTTAACACCAGGTGGGCCATCTGCTTGTTCCATCAGCTAGTTGTATAAAAAAAACAGAATTTATAAGCCTCTTTTTTGCATTAGCTTATTTGGTTTGCCTCACCACCTTGGTATAGGTACCACTTCCTAGTCGTGTCACTAGTTTTTTTCGAGCACTTGAAATATACCATTATACTACCTATTTGCACTAAGCGTTTTGCCGCTACCTTAATTATAAGAGCAGCCAAGAAGTGAAGCTCATTGCCGTCGTCTATTTTTCCTGATCGTTTCAAAGGACCGTTTATTAAATTGTAAAAAAAAAAGCTGGGAGACCAGTGAAAAAGTAGCCATGACTTAGGTAGTAGTATATGGAGCATGCATCTCACCAATGAATCGATAGATAAAATAATGAAAAATAGGAAAGCGTGGCAAGTAACTGGCATAGCATCATGCATCAGTGGCCTCCATTCCCTTACACCGGAATGTAATGTTGATGTGGGTTATTCAGTAGATAGATTGGTTAAATAGGTATTATCTTTTTACTCTACCTATCCCTAGTTAGGACTAGTGAGAACCGCGCCCATATCTCAAAAGATAAGATATGTAAAATGAATGACTCGATGATCTGTCACAATGACTTTTCTAGACTTCTCCCTTCAACCCGCAAATATGGCAACCACCCACCGCGCACCGGTATCAGTCCTGTTTATGAGAACCATTTTCATTTCGTAGAAGAGTTACGATGATACATTTTTATGGTAATTTCTCACAGCGTAAAGCTAGAATTTATTGGTGTGAAAATTTCAGAGTTGCGCTACACTTGTGAGTACATGTCCACGACATGTTTTATTCATGGCCACTGTGAAACAGAGCTGTTTTACGGCAAATTTTGCAGTTAATTTCTAGTCATTTCAGGCGTTATGGCGGAAATTGTGAATATTAGAGGTTCAAACGGTGAGTGATTCGCGTTTAGTATTATTTATATTTATTTAAATAATCCATCCGCGTCTTTTATTACTTGAAATCCAAGTAAAAGTAAGTTAATAAGTTATTTGTCATGAACTAATGACATATCAATTCTAAGCTTAACTCAAATTAGGCCAACCGCGGGTGTCGTTTAGCCACAAAAATCTAATCTTTTTCATTATCATTATATTGATAAAAAAATATCAGTTTATAGGATTTAAAAACACGACACAAGAAAATAAATCGGTAAGGCTATGACATTATGCTGGCCTGAGATTTCTGCACTTCTGAACAAATTAAATAATGTAAGTTAGTAAGTAATAATGTAAGTAAGTATACTAACTTAGTATAGATCTTCTCGTCTATCGTCTAGAAAAAGTTGTAGCTGTTTGTACAGAGTTGATATGTTTCGAATCTAGAGTTGAAACATGCTAATAAGAATCTGTAGGTTGTTGTATGCTCATAACTTGCACCAAGGATGTAAATCGCTTGTAGGTGTTCGCAGTGCCATCAAGAGCAGCTGACGCCCTCGCCGGCGGCGCTGACACGCGGCTCTGATCTTACGCGACGCGATTTACGTCTCTATTTCAAACTCTTGCAAGAATCATTCAAGCGAATTGTGGGGATAATGCGCAGTATAACCGTCCTTTACGATTGTTGAAGGAAATATTAGGTAGGGTTTAAAATGGCACTTTTTTGCCAAAAGTATTTACATTATTATTGAATTACATTTATTGGCAACTAAGTATGTAAAAATATTCGTTATTCACGTATTGTTTACCACGATTCTTCTATTTTAAACCACCTTTTCTCAGAAAATCTGGTGAGAGTGTTCAAACAAACTCGTCTTGGAGTCGGCGCACGTGCTAGCCCAGTCTAGAGTCTGGAGTCTTTTACACCCCATCTAGGGGTTGGATGAGCATTATGTGGCCGAACTTGCGCTTAAACTGGCGTGTAATGTTCCTTTAGTTCCTTAAGTATTAGGTACACAATTTTATTAAACAAAGTCGTGTCTGTTACTTGATGCTTCTTCAAGATGCATCTATAAAACTGTTGTATGTGATATTGCAGAACGTTGATTCAATGATGAATAAGAGCGAAGGGATAGATTGATGATATTTATAATAGAACGTAGTTGCTAGGTTAGTACTGATAAGGGTAGTTCACCTGGATAAAACAACAAAGAGATTCTGTCTCTGCTTCAACATGTGCCCTTGCAGAAAACGGGTCAGTTCCGCACGAAACAGCTAATTTCCAGCACTTTAGAACGCGTAAAATAAACGCCAGCCGGCTGTGGGACAATTAATTATTCTGCATAGAGGGCGCTGCAGTTTCCTGGCCAATTATACGCTCCGGATGACAAATAAGCGACGCTCGTAGAATTCCTGGCAGCGCCTTTTTATCATTCGATACGACGCCGTATCCCTGACTTGATGTATTGGCGTCACAGCGTGATGGCAAGATGTATGGCATCGTTTAACTCCTGACGACAACGCAAAGGTCGAACGCAGCTCAAAAAGGGAAACTCACGCACGTGCCTGTGTTTTGTGTATGCGATTTGTACTATAACAAAACAAATACCTATCGAAGTTTTCACAGTAGTTTTGTGCTGTCGTGTTTCTGTTCTTCTGTTTAACATCCTCTATATTGTTATCTCTGTGTTCTTTGTGTATGGTGTGTCAAATAAACGATTTTTATCGGGAAGCTGTCAAGTTGTGGATAATGATATTTTTTTATGATAGTTTTCTTTTATTTATTGTGAAAGCAACATACTCGTAGTTTTTTTCAGTCAAATAGTTTGTCTAGTGTTATTTTAAGTTCTGCCGTGTTATTACAGTATTTTTTTTTCAAACAGTACCATTTTTTCAAAATAAATTGCACTTGACGTCAAGCAGATTTTCACGGATTTAATAGCAATGATATTAATCAAATTTAATAAATTAATAATTACAATCTAAATAACTGCAGGGCACAGAACACCGAAGTACATTTATCAATCCACGCAAAGTACAGAGCTCATCTGTATTCTGTGCTATACAAATTTAGATTACTTTTCTATTATGTCTTGTAAATGAATTAAAATCAAGTTGTGAATGTTTGAAAGGTAACTGAAAACTGAAACAGCATCATGACTTTGATCCCAAGGCACGGTAGATATCCCTTCAGATCTTTTAGTACCAAATACGACATCCAGATTCTTTGAGGACGTCTAAGGGGGTTCTTTCTTGTCGTGTCACTAGTTTCTTTCGAAACAGTGTGGTGAAAGGATTTTAAGTGCGCCTCAAGAGACTCCTTTCGAGCACTTGACACGTCATGTTATAGAATTTTTAGGTTCTATGGCATGCCGCTTTCCTCACGATGTTTTCCTTCACCATTTGAGAGTGTTATTCAGAGGTACGCCCAAACATTACATTTGGCACATACCCACATTTTGCAGCAGTTGGTATTCCATACGTACAGGTTGTAAGCCCATCGACTTTAGAACACTAACGAGCACTGGAATTGATTGAAAGGTTCTATGAAAAATTTATACGCGTCACTCGAAGGCGCTTACACGCGAGACTTCTAACAAAATTCAGCGATATTGGCAACACTCTCGCATGTCTTGTCGATTAATGTAAAAGTCAGCGCTCTCGTTCCAGTTAGGTGCTAAGCGACGCGACTTGTTTCCAAGTGGTGGCGTCGTAAACAGTATTGGAAAACTGAAGAGAGATTTTTGTTTTTTTTTTCTAGCGGAGCGGCTAGTGAAGTGAAAAGTAGTTCTATTTTTAAATTATATTTTTATAAGTTGCGTATTTTACAACTTTGACGTTACGTAGTTGGGTTTTGCACGTGTAGTTAAAATACGGATTGCAATTGAAGAATGTTCAAATCAAATCAATCAAAAATGTTTCTATTTTCCTTTACAAAGTGCGGTGTTACAGTAGGACTTATAGTAGGTAGGTAGGCACGAGATACCTATACATAGGAGATACCTATACATAGGTATCTCGTACGTGCGTATCGTCGTACACTTTGCATGGGACTGGAGCTCGAAAGAGGTTAAAAAAACCTGTAATACAAGTCTCCAGGGAAATGTTATTGTACTTACCAAAATAAACGTGCAATAGTAGATCGTTTACCAAGTGAGCAAACAACTATTTTAAAGGCTGTTAAAAGGTATTTCTTTGAATGCAGAGCAGATTCGAAGTAACTCAAGTTTAAAATAGTGGGAACCAAAGTTGTGAAGCCGTTTTAGTTTTTAGGGTTCCGTACCCGAAGGGTAAAACGGGACCCTATTACTAAGACTCCACTGTCCGTCCGTCTGTCTGTCTATCCGTCTTGAGTCTCATGAACCGAGATAGTTAGACTGAATTTTCAGTTAAATATTTGTTAGTTGAAATTTTCACAGATGATGATATTTCTGTTGCCGCTATAATAACAAATACTCTAAAACAGAATAAAATAAATATTTAAGTGGGGCTCCATACAACAGACATATTTTTTTTGCCGTTTTTATAGATAATGGTACGGAACCCTTCGTGCGCTAGTCCGACTCGCGCTTGGCTGGTTTTTTATAGATGGCGTTGTGTGAAATGTTCTTCAGTATTTATTTATTGCTTAAGGGAAAACCTGAGGGAAAAATTGTTCTCTTTTTCCCACTAGTTCTTTCGAAACAGTGTGGTGATAGGATTTTCAGTGCGCCTCAAAGAGGCTTCTTTCGAGCACTTGACACGTGGTCAAGAACTTTTAAGAGAGATTAGAGCTGTCAACACAAAAATCCCAAAAAATGCGGTAAAAATATTGAAACTAACTCGTTAAATCGTTGCGAAACTCCAGATGCATAATTCTAGCTTTTCCAATATGATACGTGATTTCGTTATTTTTTCGCAGAGCAGCTGCGATCGATGAGCTCGTGGAAATTTGCTGTGATATGCAAACTGCATTGCCTGGTATTACGTATGTCTATAGCATTTTTTAACCAACTGCCGATAAAGTTAATTCATAACGAACACGCGCTCGGGAGCAGGGTTTTTGTTTTTTGGGTTCCGTACCCAAAGGGTATTACTAAGACTCCGCTGTCCGTCCATCTGTTTGTCTGTCTGTCCGTCTGTCACCAGGCTGTATCTCATGAACCGTGATAGTTAGACAGTTGAAATTTTTACAGATGATGTATTTCTGTTGCCGCTATAACAACAAATACTAAAAAACAGAATAAAATTACTATTTAAGGAGGCTCCCATACAACAAACGTGATTTTTTTGCCATTTTTATAGTATGGAACCCTTCGTACGCGAGTGCGACTCGCACTTTACCGGTTTTTTTTATTAGAGAGCATCGGTGGTAAAAAAATGAGCAACCCAGTCTCTGTAAGGTTCAAATCCAGGCGTGCCAACGGATTTTTTCTTTCGATAAATGTATCTGCGCAATGCCAGTACTCTAAATCGGCACAGAAAAACATCGTGAGGAATCCAGTTAGTGTTATAGCAGCAGCGATGGGCGTGCAACCTGTCACTTACACTGCATAAATGTGGGTATGCGCCAAATGTCATATTTGGACATACCCCTTTGTAGAGGTATCTACCTCTACATGTGCTGGAACGAAAACTTACGTGGTAGTGTAATGTTATCGCCTAGCCTAACCAGCCTAGACTACTCTGCCTGCCTACTACTGATTCCTACCACTGTTTCCTAGCTAAGGATCTGTACTGGGGTTTCGAGTTAAAAGCGCCATTACTGAACACAACATAATTTATTTACAAAATGACTAGAATATACAGAATTAATCCATGCATTTGGCTTGCTGCGCAGAGCAAGTGATATTCTAACAGCCAATCATAAAACGGTGTTCGACGATCTCAAAGAGTTTTGATATCTACCGTGCTTGGGAATCAAAGTCGTGAAGGTGTTTGAACTTTTTTACTTGTTACAGATACCCCTAATCCTTCTCCGACGAAACAAAGAATTTTGATAGCTACCGTGCCCGGGAATCAAAGTCTTGAAGCTGTTTTTTTACCGTGCCTGGGAATCAAAGTCGTTAAGCTGTTTGAACTTTTTTACTTGTTACAGGTACCCTTTACCCTTTTCTCTAGTAAAACCATAGCCTAAATTCGCTGCTACAGGCTAGCTAAAAGCTTGCTTATGCGTAATATTTGCTAAAGATATACGAGTAATGAGTACGTCCGTGAAATGTTCAGCTTCGTGAAATGGGTCTGTGTGACCGCAGCAGCGGGCCTGCACATGTCGTCGCTTTAATATGTGTCTCAGTGCCACTTGCACCGAATATTGTGGAAATTCTTGCCGCAGTGCACTGCTGACTGGGATTTTCTAATGTATTTACGTAGCGCATTTTGGATTATAGTAAAAGTCTTATTACTTGATTAATTTACTACTTACATTAATTATACACTTAATTTACTTGGGGAAGCTGATTTTGTTAGCGTGAAGCGCTTCACTTGGGGTGCGATATTTAAAAAATATTTATAATAAAATAAAATAAAATAAATATTGGTGGACATTCCACACGGCACTATCTTGCCCCAAACTAAGCCGAAGCTTGTGATATGGTAACCAAATAGCTGATATAGTACTTATATATCATTTTTTTGTTGTAAATACATACTTATAATATTATACTAGCGACCCGCCCCGGCTTCGCACGGTTATTGTGGGTTATCCCTAAGAGATTATACTTCCTCTTGAATCACTCTTTCTATAAAAAAAACCGCATCAAAATCCATTGCGTAGTTTTAAAGATTTAAGCATACATAGGGATATAGGGACAGAGAAAGCGACTTTGTTTTATACTACATACTAGCGGCCTGTCCCAGCTTCGCATGGGTGGTCATAAATTTTTTGAACATTTTAGGATAAACTTAAACCGTGGGTTCGAGCCTCGCGTCTACTTATTTCATACATTTGCACGCGCTTCTCCTTGAGTGAGTGAAATCGCACCCCGCGCGAGACCCGTGGACCCGTTAACATTTTTAATTTCGTCATATCTTTTGAATGGAATGTCCGATTTGAAAAATTTAAGAAGTAATCTATAGGTATTGAAACCGTCTTAATTATGAAATGATTTATTTGGATAAGGATTAATACCAAGGTACAAATAAAGACCCTTTTCTAGCGGAGGCATTTCAATTAATTTTTTATAATAAAAGAACACTTATTGTGACATAACTATAATAGTTAGACATATGCTGTCGCGACATTTTTTGTAGATGATAACGTGTTCTACAAAATCGTAGTACATTATTTTGTTCTATCTTCAATAGTTTTCGCAGCGCACGCGATGTAAGGTTTTTTGTTTTCCACCTTGGGTTACATTATTGAAGTTTTAGTAAGGATCCCTGATTATTTTGAAAATATAATATAGCCTATGTTACTCAGGGATAATGTAGCATTCTAATGGTGAAAGAATTTTTGAAATCGGACCAGTAGTTTTTGAGCCTATTCGTTACATACAAAAATACAAAAATACAAAAATACAAAAATACAAAGTTTACCTCTTTATAATATTAGTGTAGATGTAGTGATAACACTCAGACAGAGAACAAACATCTATGTTCATCACACAAATGTTTGTTCTCGGTGGGGATCGAACCCACGGCCTACGGCACAGAAGGCAGAGCTACTACCAACTGAGCTGTGAAGGCTGTCGTTTATTTATAATCAGCGCCTTTAACTCTCAAGAGTGTCTATGCCTAATTTCAGATTTTTCAGGCCATCTCAGAGATCTTGTGGTGGTGTGGACTACTTCTATATGGACTAGTTCTTTATGACACCGGTGGTCTTGTGGGAGTGACCCCACCATCTGATCTTAAGGTTGTGGGTTCGAATCTTGACGTGCACCAAGGGATTTTTAAAAGCACACTTTTGCATTTATAAGTGTTGATGGATTACGCAAGCATCATTTATGGCTGTTGTAGCTGCATTTGACTTTGTGTCTTCATTCAATTGATCCATAACGACCAAGCAGAACTACCACCACGCCTTTTTCTGCCGCCAAGCAGCGTTGCTGTGTTTCGGTTTGAAGAGTGTGGCTGCCGGTGTAATTGCAGGCACATGAGGCTTACATCTGTATGCCTCAAGTTGATGGACGCAGGGCAGTGCGTCGTAAGCACGTTCCTATCGTGCGTGACTTACGAGATAATGCTTTGTATATATATATAGGTGATGGTTACCACTTTAAATCAGGTGGACCATGCTTGTTCCAAAAGCTAGTTTGTATAAAAAAAAGCAGCCGAAAGCCGAAGCCATGACTAACAAAAAACTTATCCACGGTATAAAGTAGAGTAGTAGCTTCATTCAGTAATAGTTGTTCTCCCACGACAAGGCTTTAGCTAGCAAGCCGATTATCCGGAATGCTCAAGCAGCGGCAACTAAGTTTTAACAGCTAACCGACGAAGTTGGAAGCAACAATTAGCTCACAATAAACTTGCAAAGCTAGTGTAAACTCGCCTTAAATACCATGGAAATTGACACGATCTACGAGATCAAGGCTATAATATTTTGCTTTCATATTTTTAATTAACTTTAAGTGGAGCAACTCATTTCGACTGTATTTATTTTTAGTATATTTGTAACCCGAATACTTCGCCAATATAAAAATTGATATTGATGATTCATTTTTGTTTGTTAGGGCATATTTTAGAAGTGGTATATATATATATATACATTTTATCGATATTGGTTCAGCGATTTTTGGAAAAATCCACTAAAACAAAAAATATTTACACATAAATGACGTTAAAAGTATAAAAAGTATAAAAGTTATTTATTGTTTATGAAACTAAGTACATATTTTGCTCACACTAGTCCAGCCTCAAAGCCTCACAACAGTTATAGAAAAAAAACTAATTAAAATTAAAATCATGCAAAATAAAATTAAATGGAGATAAAACTAATTAAAATAAAACAGGATGACAATATAAAAAAATGAGTGAATATAAAATGAAAATATCAAGTGACTATTTAGATATAGAGATAAAATTCAATGTTTTGGTTGAAGTGTGGGGAGTAAAAAATCTCAAACGGTGACCACGAAGCGACAACGACCAGTATTCTATATATTCTATATCTGTGATCTATGATGAAAAATTTACACGAGAACCTGCCTATCCGAATGTCCATTTGCAAATCCTTTGACCCTTTGACACAAATTCACCTTTGACCCAAAAACAAGTTACGACGAACGTGATCGAACTAAATCTATTTTAAAGAATCCGCTTGAGTGTACGTCGGCCGTCGATCTGGATCGCCGATGGCCCGTTAAATCCGATCGTCTGGCTCCAGCTCAGCCCGCGGCTGTAATCCGTACCGCACGGTACATTCGAAGTAACATCAACATTTTATCAATTTACCTACTGGGTAAAAAGTAGCATGAATGCAATTCCTAGTAACATACGAACAAGAAATAAGAGTACTACCTTCTTCTTAAATTCAGGAGCTTAGCTCTTAATAGCCCAAAGCAGAACCGATTGGAGAGAAGGAATGGAGGCCTTTGCCTAGAGTAGTGTAGTAGAGTGCCTTAGTATTAGAGCTATCTGTGAAAGAGTTCATTCGGGAAAGTAATACCCCCGTACTTATTCCTGCTACCAAGGTACTTCTTGCACGGCACGACACCCATCACAATTACTATTGATTTGAAGGGCATGGTGCAATTACAAGAACATTAGACTTAGCACTTTTATGTAATGGACTCTGACGTAATGCAACTGCAACTGCTATAGGCAAAGATAACCGCTTATCATCAGGATGATAATATAATTGTCAATCACTGATTTTCATAAAAAAGTACTGCGTTTTGCATGTTACAACGTAAAGTCATTTTATTTATTGCTTTAAGCTTTTTTGTAACCGCAAGCTGATCAAACAGAGCCCGTGGACGATGGATATGTTGTCAAAAGATATAAGCTACAATATATTCTCGTTGGAATAGGTATAATACTAAATAATACTCTTATCTCTTGTCGTGTCACTAGTTTCTTTCTTTCGAAACAGTGTGGTGAAAGGATTTTAAGTGCGCCTCAAGAGGCTCCTTTCGAGCACTTGACACATGTTATAGAACTTTTTAGGTTCTACGACATGCCGGTTTCCTCACGATGTTTTCCATCACCGTTCGAGAGTACTGGCATTGTGCACATAAATTTTTGAACAGAAAAACTCATTGGTGAGAACTCACTAAATAATACTGAAACTGAAACTGAAACAGCTTCACGACTTTGATCCCCAGGCACGGTAGATATCCTCTCAGATCTCTTAGTATCAAGAACTAACTCCAGATTATTTGAGGACGTCTAAGGGGGGTAGTCAGAGGTACGTCCAAACATTAAATTTGGCACATACCCACATTTTGCAGTAGTTGGTATTCCATACGTGACAGGTTGCAAGCCCATCGCCACTGTCAGAGTACTAACTGGTTTCCTCACGATGTTTTCCATCACCGCTTATGAGCGCTGGCTCAAAACAGTAATATTAGTAAATAATTTGTGAATAGTAATTCAATAGAGTCCAATCGGTATATTGTCCAAGCACCACAAAGCCACTTCAGCAAAGAGAAATGTACCAATGTTTCGTACGACCCGCTTTTGTCCTTGTTTTTGTAAGCGTAAGTATTTTTTCCTGCTACTTCAAAAAGATGGTCTGTTTTTGCGGTTTCGAGCGGGAAACGTAGGGTGATTAGGGCTCTTTTTGACCTAAAAACTATTATGCTCTTAATATATTTTATACGGGATAAAAATGGACTTAAATAAATATAAAAGACGTGAAAAAGTTATAGTATTTACATTTAAAATAATTTGATCATTAAAAAGTTGGGAAGGCCTTTGCCCAGCATTGGGACGACAAAGGCTTTGGACCAAAAAAGTTAAAACGCTGATATCTAACGAGGCAGCAAGATGACATCATAAAGGATCATACAAAAGAACGGTAGGAACCAAGCCGTAAGTTTGTTGCCTGTTCTTCTAGGCTTTGGTCGCGTGGAACTGGCACCTATAGAGTCACCTAGCTTTAAGACGTTTCAAAGTGATCCTTGTGATTTTATTGAATAAATACATTTTGACTTTGACTTTGACTTTGACATCAAATACTTCTTGTTGAGTAGTTGCAAAGAGTGACTTCAAAAAAATATAGTCGACAGACATCTAGCTAGACATACTTATTATTCGCTACTAACTAGCACAAAACATGACTCGATAACCACCATTTTGGAAACTGTTAATAAAAACATCAGCGGCTTACAAAAACTCTTTAAATATTCAGCAAGTCAGACCAGCTGGAATACAAATAAAATAAAAAGACTGAAACGGTCCGTTGCCGCCATTTCTACCTCTTTGTCTCGTTCATAGAATACGCAGTTCGAATAAATTCTTCACAAACGAATGAACCGTACCAGGCGGCACAGATTATGTTATATTATACGGAAAGATAGTTCAGTCAGACTTTAAAGCTCTGCATTGAAGAAAATTGATGAAAATATGTCCTCTATACTTAAGTCAAAGTAACTTCAATTTAATCGTATGGATCACTTTGAACTTAATAAAAAGTTTACATAGGTACGAAAACTAGTGAAGCATTTTTTTTGTACGAAAACTTGCTTGGACCAAAATGATATTTTTGCTGAACTGAACACAAAACTTGGATGATTTCGGTTCTTCATAAAAAAGTTCAATTATTTTATATAGTTCAATATGTTGAAACGTGCGAGCGAGAGGTACATTCACACTTCTCATTGCCATAAAATAAATGTAAAGCAAAGTGGCAGATCTGGACAGAGTTCTCTCAACGCTCCGCGTTCTGACTGAGCCATAAAAATACGCTCGCATTTCAACTCCTTATTATGTTTGTCGTAATAAAATATTTACTTGGGTCTAAAGTAAAAGAAACGAAACATAAAGCCGCAAGTGGGCCGTAATAAAATTTAAATCCCCAGTACGGTTGCATGTAATTATAGGGAAAAAAGTTGGGATTTTAAACCCGGATTCCGGGATGTAATTTGCTGGGTTTGATATGTATTCTGGAAGTAAAAGTTTTATTGCGATTGCGTTCTGGATTATTCGCTTACGCAATTCAATTGCTGCGAGCGTAAATGAATTTACACTATTTTATATAGGTATTCAAACGAAAAAAAAAGTTATTAACTTAATGTTATTCAAGCCATGTGTTGGTTGTTGGTCCCTGTGGGCAGTACCGTAACGTGATTGCTTAAGGGCCGGTTTCACCATGCTCTGTTAGATTAACAAAGGATTAACAAAGGATTAAAGGGCCGTTAAATATGTCAAAATGTACGCGTTTGATAGCTAAGGTTAGATTTAACGGCCTGTTAATCCTTGATTAGTAACTAACAGAGCATGGTGAAACTGGGCCTAAGCATCTGTGTTTATGATCAACTTTTTGATCATGAATATACCTACTCAAATCGGCAGGAACTATTGCGAGATGATAAAAAATAGACTACTTGTCATATTCCACTTTCTTTTTAAACTCTATTAAAAAGCTGACAACCGTCAAAAAGTTCTCACTCACCCTCACTCGCCCATTTTTGAAAATATAAAATTACTGAATGAAAAATCGCAAACAACCAAGTTTTCCTCATAAACGTTTGATTAAGTACGAAAACTAGTTAAACAAAGTTTTTACCATGAAAATGGCACAAAAAATCCGACAATCATTTTTTTTCAATGTCAATGCTTTTGCGTGAAAAGATCTCAGCAAAAGCACACAGGGAAGCAACTAAGCCCAAACAAAAACTTCAGTCCCATACAAGCAGTTCAGAAATTTAATCAATTTTCCTTTCATCGCTCGTACCTTGTTTGCGAAGTTTAAAGTTGGAGCTCAAGTATTTCCGCTAAGCTCGGTGCATGTGATCCTCCGGTTCATTGGACGTTTTTCCGCCCATAAAACTTTATCCCATTAGTACAGGTAGGAATGCTGAGCTGCGGGCATGATGGCAGGCGGAGCGAGAGCGATTTAATCAAAACTGCCGTGAAAAGACAGGCTTTGATTAGTTCTGGGCTAGAAAGTGTGTTTCCACCAGTATTTATTTATTTATTAAAGGCGAACATTTTCTAAATGACGATCTAAGTTTATCGATAGCCTTTTTTATTTTAATTATTTACTTAATTATTTTGCAGATAGTTTTTTCTAATTACCTATAGTTTAAAAAGTGAAAAATTTGTATGAATCTTTTATAAAGGGCTTTTACAAAAATCAAGTTTCCCATCACTTACACCGCACCCGGCTTTCTTTAATTAAAAATACCTATCGAGACGACAAAGTTCATTTGCTGCGACTAATTGAACCGGAATAAAGAGGTGCTGATAGTTCCCTGTCTTTTGTGAGTTCGAGCGGCCTTGCCAACAGTCTGAGGTTTGTTAAAGTGGTGCGGTGAGATAAAACGTTGAAGAGGTGCGAGATGGTGAGCGTTTTTGTAATCTTAGAATGTTAATCAAGTTCATACTCGCCACACCTTTAATATGAAAAAAAAATCGCTTATAAATGAAATGTTGTTGCGTGGGTCTCACGGAAGACCAGCGTTATAATAGTAGCGTATGCTGTTATAGCATTTATGCTGAGTGACGGCCAATTTATGTCTCTTACTTACTTATAATGTCTTTTCTTGTATTTTTAAACTGTTTTACGTGTGGCATAAATAGATGATATTGTATAACGGTTTGAAGAAAAAAGTTTTGTCTTACAAATTATAAAATACTAGGTGCTGGCTACTGTGTATTGTGAAGGAAGCCGTGGGCTTCCTTCACGTGATAAAAGTGATTGCTATCATCAATATTGAAGGCGCTTTTCGACTCTGTAGAACCTGAACTTTTTTGAGATAAAAGCCTATTGCTACTCGTAGTCCTGACCACAAACTTTATTAATTCCCAGCGTAATCCAAATCTACTCAATTCTTTATTATGTATGTAGACATTATGTATTTTTTATGTAAGAATATTGTTGGATATGTTTGAAACCTTATTTTAGCATCATAGAACACCTTATCTGATAGGAATGGTACAAGAAATAAAAGTTGGAATACAAAAAGTATGTTTCCGCCCGGGATCGAACCGGGGGCCTTCTGCGTGTTAGGCAGATGTGATAACCGCTACACCACGGAAACGATGACGAGTTCAGCGAACTAATCTAATGCAACATGTTTCATAACTAGTTTGTTTGCGTTTGTTAATATATTGGTATGCCTAATTATCATAATCTTGGCCTAGATAGAAACGGATTTCGTGGATTACATTGTTAGATAGATAAGATGTTTAAACACTAAAACGGTTTTATTTTCTATTAAAAATACCCAAATAGGTTTGTATGTACCTATAGACAATTTCCAAATAATTTGAATTCCAAGCATTTAGCAGCAATAAATTGTGCCAATACCCACCTCAATCACGTGGGTGTCACACGCACCTAACCTGATAGTACTATGATTTGTTCTGTGGCTTGTTTGACGTCGAAATACTACAGATTCATATATGTGGCTAGCCTTATACTATAGTTTTTGACATTATCGTGCTTTAGTGCAATTCCGTAAACAACATCACGGGGATTATCAACTCGTGGATTCGCGTTCACTTCGCTCATGGGCTTCGTCCCACTCACGTTGGTATATTCACCGCCAAAACATTCACCGCGGATTTCGCGGTCAGTTTCATTCTGTAGGCGAGTGTTAACGTCAGAATAGCACTTCTGAAATAGCCATAACCTGCCCTAATGCAACACGCTGTCAATCAAGGCAAGGCGTCCCTGCTTTAATTATTATTTCGACGTATTTTAACGATATATCCCTCACCTAATATAGCCGTATACTGATCTAATTTTAGCCTGAGTTTGACTGCATTTGCATTGAACAGGTTTATCGGCACCTGTCGATTCGGAAAATTACTACATATTTAAAAAATCTTTTATTTTTAATTTTATTTTTTAGAAAATTATTCTACAAAAAATAATACAATTACAATTCTACATCAACAATAAATTATTTTACAAAAAATAATACAATTACAATTCTACATCAACAATAGCTATATAGTAGGTACAAGGAAAAATATCTTGAATATTTGTGACTCAATCACGCTCTAACGACTGCGGTGGACCGATTTAGATCAAATCGTGATGAGTCCGTGACCTGTATTGACATTAATATAAAAATCATTATTAGTGTCACTTTTCTTGGTCACCGCGTGATCTAAGCGACAAAAGTAATATTTGGACATCTCTGTCATCTCAACGAATCTTGAGATGGTACTAGAAATCCGAGGAGAAATTTATGGCACCTTTGTTTATTTTTATTTGTTTCTATAAAAATGAAATATTTAAATACTTTCTAGTCAGTGTACAAAAAATTGTTTATGAGACGGCGGCTCAGCTTTCTACGTAAATGCAGCCTTTGAGACATGCCACAGAGATCTTCGGACGTTGCAAATGGCTACCAGTTATTTAGCATCTTACTGCGTTCTAGATTACTGTTGCTGGCTTGATTAAGCGTATGGTTTCGGGCAATGGATGCCTTCTCGAAACTATGCGGCATTTACCTAAGCTGTGGTTTCTAGCAGGTGATTTAGAGCATTGAGAGAAAAATTTATGCCTATAGTTACTTCGCACGTCTTGCCTGTTATTTTATTTAACAGGGACAATAACAGATACATTTTAATAAAAATCTTCTGAGGCTGATAACTGTCAACCAACATAAAAAACCCAAAGAACCAAGTTCCGGAGATTTTTTTATAATTAAGGGATCTTCTTCTTCTTTTCTTTGTTCATGGCACCTGTTCGTCATTCGACAGACAATTTTGTCAGTGCCAAGTGATTTATATAAAACACTTTATAGTCAAGTCAGTCCATAGTCAAGTCGGCCGTCATTTGTTTTGAAGAAAATGGTGGCGGTTTTCTTCAAAACATTCGAAACATTTTCGGTCAAATCAGGATATCACATAATACAATTTTATTCCAAATGTTTACACTTCGTGCTAAGACCTCAAGTAATGTTGGTTAAAATATCACCGAAATTATACAGGAAAATAACACTAGAAAAACAATTATAAGTAAAAAGCTATGTTGCTAGAAAATCCATTTCCACATACATTTACAAAAAACAGTATATAAAAGAAGTGTATAAAAGTATAATACACAGCTATATCTGATTTCCATAGTACAAGCTTTGTCTTAGTTTTGGGCGAGATAGTGCTGTGTGGAATGTCCATTAATATTTATTTATTTATTATATTTTATAACACCCAGACAGAGAATAAACACCTTTTTTCATCACACAAAAAGTTTGGTCTCGATGGGGATCTAACCCACGGCCGACAGCGCAGAAGGCAGAGCTACTACCAACTGAGCTGTGAGGGCTATCATAATATTCAAATTAACGCGATTCCAATGAGCTATTTCGAATACTCAAAGTGAGACTAGAACCAAAGACTAATATGAAAGTAAATTAAAGTTAGTCTGCACGTTTGTTTGTGAACTCTACGTCTGATTGGGATTTTGGGAATTATTACATAGTTTAACCTTGTTGAAAATTTAGACCTTCATTCATATTGCCCGCCATTTTATTACGACTAGGTATATTTATGAAGTATACTTGTCACTGTCACATTAATGGCAATGAAAAGAGATAGTAACATGTTTTCTGGCATTTTGGAAAGCAACATAGCATTTTCATTTTAATTGTTTTTCTAGTGTTATTTTGAGTAGTGCTGTATAATTTCGGTGGTATTTTAACCAACATTAGGCACTTGAGGTCATCCAAAAATTTTGAATTCAAGTGTGTGTGATATCTTGATTTAAAAGAAAATCTTTCGTAAGTTTTGAAGAAAACCGCCACTATTTTCTTAAAAACAAATGACTGCCGACTTGACTATGGACTGAATTGAGTATAAAGTATTTTATCTATATCACTTGACTCTGCGAAAATTGTCTTTCGAATGATGGACAGGTGCCATAAACGAAGAGAAGAGAAAGAGATAGCAACACATAATGGCCATTCTCAAATAAACGAAGAGAAGAAAAAGAGATAGCAACACATAATGGCCATTCTCAAATAAACGAAGAGAAGAAAAAGAGATAGCAACACATAATGGCCATTCTCAACGACCAATATACGCTACAGAAAAGGATTTTTTTTATTGGCCTTTCGATTGGCATCATAAAAATACGGGTTGTTTTTTTATACATTGGAGTCAGTTCGATTCCCAGATAAAGCAAGTAATTTTTAGAAAATCTTTGAATGCAGTATTACTAAGTTGAAAAATAAAATAAAGTCTTCCTTCAGGAAATTATCCTATCTACAATATTTACGGTACGTTCCCTTCATGTCGCAAGGTCTTGTATATGCTGTGGCCGGATCGTTAAATTGATCACTACATGATGTGGCCGATCATTTCATGAAATGGCATATACCCGCTGCCCACATCATGATATGGCCTGGCCAGATCAATGAATCAATAACGTTTGATATGAACTATGATGAATGGCCACTTCATGATATGGCCAAACATATAAGTGGTCATATCGTAAAATAGTTGCATTATCGACAGCCTTCACAGCTCACTTGGTAGTAGCTCTGCCTTCTGCGCCGTAGGCCGTGGGTTCGATCCCCACCGAGAACAAACATTTGTGTGATGAATATAGATGTTTGTTCTCTGTCTGGGTGTTATATAATATTTTATGAATATATTTACAAAAAAAAAGGTATATAAGTAGTATATCAGCTATCTGGTTTCCATATCACAAGCTTTGGCTTAGTTTGGGGCGAGATAGTGCTGTGTGGAATGTCCACCAATATTTATTATTTATTATTATTATCCACCGCTAGAGGCGCTGATATAGTTTTGTTATTGTAATGCACCATAGCGGCGGGCAATTATTCTGGTATAACATACTTTGGTCTTTGGTAAAGCAAACTTTTGCGCGAGTTGAGTACCTAATTGCCGCACAGAAATACCTGCTATACGTTTAAAATGTGTAACAGTTCAATTGTGTGTCAACATCGACACAAACCTTATCACATAAACATTGTAGGCTCTTTTTTGTTAATTATAAAAGAAAAAATATTAAAACCTAAGTTGTTGCGAAGAAAAGTCGGCGGCAACAGCTATTTATCAATTTACAATGTAAACAACGGCACGCAGACTCGCGAGCGGGAGCGTGGCATTCGGGTTAAAATTACAGTAAGCTGCAATCCGAAATGAAATTATGCGGAAGCAACGAGCGCTGTTGCTGCACTGTGGGGAATCAGGCATCTAAGCACCGGTGTACTTGACGAAGGGCTCGTCCGGAGAAGTACTACCACCACGCCTTTTTCTGCCGCCAAGCAGCGTTGCTGTGTTTCGGTTTGAAGAGTGTGGTTGCCGGTGTAATTACAGGTAGGTACATGAGGCTTAACATCTCTATGCCTGAGGTTGATGGACGCAGGGCTGTGCATCGTAGGGCACGTTCCTATCGTGCGTGACTTACGAAGCTATGTTTTATTTTAGGTGATGGTTACCACTTAACATCAGGTGAGCCATCTGCTTGTTCCATCAGCTAGTTGTATTTAAAAAAAAACCTTCATTCATCGACTTTCCGCGACCCTCAAGATGTCAACGGTCAAGGTTGAAACCAGTGCTAGCACCATGCTTAGCTGTAATAATTTCTGTTTTGTTATAATTTCTGTATGTTAAATGGTTTAGCAGAGAAGTGGTTAGTTGGCCTCAATGCACTTTGTTTTTAGCGTGTCTGCTATTATTCAAAAATATACCAAAGAATAATTATACCATCCTTATCTACACGTCATGTTATTAAATCGAGAAAAAGTTACGCAACAATCTATGCCTGATGATGAGTCGATACCTCTATTTAACGAGTCAAAGTCAAAAAGAATTTCTTCAGTTGAATCAATCATATCACATAGAAACCTGGACATGGATCTAGGTGCCAGCTCCACGCGATCATACTGAGATGAACAGGCAACAAACTTACGGCTTGGTTCTACCGTTCTTATTTCTTATGAACGATCCTTGTTGCAAAATAAATAATAATGAAGCACCAGTGTGGTGAAAATCTAACGTAGAGAGGCGAAGGCAGGTCTGCTGAGGACGATCTTAATTATTCGGTCTACTTTTCTTCACTTTATGATTCATCGTGAATAATAGAAATCCATCCAACCGTAAAATTTCGATCCCAAAAGAATACCTTAAAATACGATAACAAGGGTATAGTTGTTTTGCCCCATAAGGCTTCATGTAAAGGCTTCGGAGCCACAACAGTACCGCGGGGCTGTTACCTAAGAACAAGCAATACTTTGTTGTTGCTTGTTGATTAAACTTTCCACCATCACTAGCGTCACCCGCGTGAGTGCTTTGGCGGTGAAAATGTCAATGTGAGAGAGGTGAAACTCGTGATCGAAGTGAGCGCAGTTCCACTAGACCAGACCAGACTTTCCAGAAAATCAACGTTCACACGGATATGGATCAAGGTACACAAAGCCAAATAAAAATGAAGCTACTACGCTACAAAGCCTTAAAAGCAAGCAGTGTATATCCTGATGTGTATCCGTGTAAACTAAAAGTAAAGCCTTTTTTACAGACAGCAACAACGATAGCGGTGAAATTTGTTTACTTATAAAATGACGGCAGTACAGTAATACCTCTGAAGTTTGACCTGTAAATTGTATTTAACAACATATTTTATTATGCTATCACTTATGCTTGTTTTGAAAATTTTAAAATTAATTTGTATTTTTTATTTTGTCCACCAATATTTATTTATTTATTTATTTTTTTAGATAATTGACACGCCGCAAAACAAAAATATTGTTGAGTACTTTTGTCTATATGTTATGAAAAATTCAAAACAACTCCAAGTCTGTCAACTTGATATGTAAATTGACAGCTTTCCTTGATTCAAGTTTCAAGTGCGCAAATTCAGGATGTTTTCTTGCAAACCACACGTTAGCAAAATATGACATTTGCGATTCCCTATCGTATTATATCTCATACTCGGGGCACTTCAATAAATGGAAAAAGAGAAATTAAAGTTTATATACTCAAACGAACCCGTTTTCAACCTTACATATTCACATATAAGGTTTAAATTATGTCGATGCGATGTGAACAAGCTGACATCGGAAATAGATACACACTGCGGATTGAACATGCTAGACTATTCAAATTCGCAGGAAGCGAGAAAGCAATCAACTAAGATGAAAACTGACGGCCTTACTACAAAAATCTGTCAAACGATAAACTATGCCTAAACTATTGCCATCTCCTACCAATGCGTAATCGCAAACAGAGACAGCGTTAATTTTAAGCATTAAATTTAAACACCATTTTATAGTATGAAGGTTTATGTTAAAAGTTGGTATTGGACCCACATTAAAGGCTGATTTCACCATGCTCTGTTAGATTAACAAAGGATTAAAGGGCCGTTAAATATGTCAAAATGCACGCGTTTGACATCTAAGGTTAGATTTAACGGCCTGTTAATCCTTGATTAGTAACTAACAGAGCATGGTGAAATCAGCTCTTAGTATACTACTGTGTAACAAACAAAAGAACAGAATGAACCAAGCTGTAATAGTGTGATGCCTGTTCGTCTGAGCTTTGAATGTGAAATTAGCACCTATATTCATCTAGCTTTAAGACGTATTATATAGTGATCGTCGTGATTCAATTATACCTATGGACTTGCTGGACTTGCTTTGAACCTTATCAGCGACATAATCGAATGAACATTTCTCATTTCTAAACAGAGAAAATGGACAATAAATAACTGAAAATGTTACCCTACTTTTGTCGTTGAATGTTTCTTTTTGTTTGCTTACAAAAAAACCAATAGATGTCAGAGCATTTTTTCTCACAAACAACCAATATCCCAAAGTCCTCGGCATAATTGCTTCTTAAATGTTTCGCCTAAAAAAATATTGTGGAGAAGTCCAATTTGAATACAGTAACATATAGACCAGAAGACCGCAGCGGGTGCTATATCAGTTATCTGGTTCCATTGTACAAGTTTTGCTTAGTTTGGGGCTAGATAGTGATGTGTGGAAAGTCCATCAATATTTATTATTATTGACTCTCGATCAAAGAAGAAGCAGCTGACCACATAACCGAAAAGCGAGTGCGTAGCAACTAAACAAGATCCCAGGATTATCCCTTACAATAAAATAGCAGGTATATGTTACCTCTATGTCAAGATCGATCAAATTCTCGAACACTGAACGTTAATTAATCTGTACTAATCCTTATGATAACTAATTGATTAGATATTGTCATTGTTACATAGCTTTCTGCTAAACGATCCGTAGATAGGTCAACTGATCCAAATCAATACCAATCAGAGAACCAAGACCCAAGTTATTTTTAAATTCCAATATGAAAGTATTTTATTCTAGAGGAATTTATTTCTTACGAATAAATTATTTTAGAAATAGTTAATCAATTATTTTTGTTTTGAAATTGAAACAATTTGCTTAAATATCTTCTATCAGAATTTCTATTTCGTGACTTCAAAAACACAAAAGTCTTTCTGCGTTTACATGTACATGTCCGTCAGTAAACCTTTCATCACGAAAGGAATTTCAAAAGCTTCACCACGCTTGGTTCACTCGAAATAAACACTCAATGGAAAATGGACTCTAGGATGCAGTCTTTAGATATAATTTTAAGTTTTGTTTTCCAAGCCGTACAGAGTTGCTGTCATATATAGCTCGTGGAAACGAGAACTCCTGGGGAATAAAGGTTCTAGAATGAAGGAGACGAAAGACGAAGCGTGTGGCCACTCTATCACCTGATAGGACGATAGGCCGGTAACATTGCAAGCCAGTCGTGCACCAATAAGTTTTTCTTTTTAAAAATGTATGTGCACAGAGCCAGTACTCTCAAACGGTGAAAGAAAACATCGTGAGGAAACTGCTATTACATGCCGGTTTTCTTTTTTAACAGAACATTTTATTGGTGCACGACTGGTTTGCAGTACTCTCAAACGGTGAAAGAAAACGTCATGAAGAACCCAGCATGTCGTAGAACCTAAAAATTTCTAAAACATGAGTCAAGTGCTCGAGTCTCTTTGAGGCGCACTTAAAATCCTTTCACCACACTTTCGGAAGAACTAGTGACACAACAAGTGTAAGCAAACGGAGTGGGAAGAGCATTTAGGTCGCACCAAAGCATTGGTCAAGTGAATGTTTTGTGCCAGCACACGTGTATACTGTGTCGCACCAACGCCTCGGTCAAGTGAAAATTTGGTGCCAGCACACGTGTATACTACTGTGTATTCCATGGTGGAACGGTTCAGGTTTTGGTTTACGCCCGTTCCAATCGTTTGAAACAATTTAATTGAAACTCTACAGCGTCTGACCGCGTGGGTCAGACTTTTTGTTGTTCCGAGTTGTAATAGGCCGGTTTTACGATAAGCTTTGAATAACATCCTTTACAGAGTTGTGTGAAGAGTTTTTTGGTTAAAATTGTTCGCATTTGGTAGATAAAACACACGCATAAAAGGGGCTTACAATTTTACACAATACGTTATGGTCAAAATATGAAATGATAAAAAAACTATTTAAATTATTTATTAAACATATTCAATAAATAATACAATGGAATAGGTATTTTTAACAAATTCAATATTGCAAGTTTTTTATTAATTAAGAAGTTAATTGATTAATTAAGGAGCTGACAACTTCTCTCCCGCACATTTCACAATCTTTTATTTAAATTCCAATGTATGTATGTATGTTTGTTCGGGTGGAATCTTGCAACTCTATTTTGAAGCAGATATTTTCAACCGATTGAGTAAAAATTTTGTACATGCGTTTTGTTTGGATGACAACGCATGGTTCGTGTGCGTCTTATAAATTTGATTTTGTTTACCTTTTTCTTTATGCCTACGCCTCACTAAACTTCAATAATATATTATATTATTACATTGTAAAAGGATTATACAAAAGAACGGTAGGAACCAAGCCGTAAGTTTGTTGCCTGTTCTTCTAGGCTTTGGTCGCGTGGAACTGGCACCTAGAGTCACCTAGCTTTAAGACGTTTCAAAGTGATCCTTGTGATTTTATTGAATAAATACATTTTGACTTTGACTTTGACTTTGGTTAGTAAAAGCTTGTTTTTAAAAAAGTTTGTTACCTCTATTTATTTAAAAATAGATCAATCTCAGGATGTAGAGGTAGTTATTAAAAATCACAAACAAAAAAGTTTTGGACAATAACATTACAAAGGTTAAGCATATAATACAAGGTGTATCAATATTGGTTTTTTAAAAAATCAGGTGGCTAAAGTACCCATCAATATGAATAACTTTTTCTAAGGAACCAAAACTGTGAACGCGAAAAAAAACAGCTGTTTCATACATTTTAGCCAGGTAGGTATTGAACTTTTTTATGAAACAGCTGTTTTTTTTCGCGTTCACAGTGTCACAACACCTTGTGTAAAAGTCTAGCCAGTTTTCCAATCAAAAAAAATGTTTTACTAGTTTTATTACTTAATAAATTTTATAGGTAGAAAAACTTCAGTCAAAATTATATTCATGTTTCAAATTGTGGTTCATTTCTTCAGATCTGTGGTAAGTATAAAGGTTTACTTATTTCTGTAACGGAACTCTTAATTAATCAGTCAGTACTTCCAGCTTTTGATTTTGAAAACTCAGACGCAGACACAAACTAAGTTCAAGCGAGAGATCGCACTTTGTTAGTACAGTCAGCGACAAAAAATACAAATACAAAATATTAGCAATACACAGTTGTTTTTCCTGCTCCACCGTGAGAGTAAACATATAAACTGAAAGTTGTTTAATAATAATATGTAATCGGTCGTATTTTGGAGACACATTTGATATTGATAAAAAAATTATATACATACTTAAGACTGAATTTTAAAAGCATGCAACCTTTACAATAACAATAAGTAATAAGTCTCATAAGGACTTTTCTCTTAGTTGACATATTTTGTTTAATATATTTATATGGTTGCCGGTGTAATTACAGGCACATGCGGCTTAACATCTGTATGCCTCAAGTTGATGGACGCAGGGCAGTGCATCGTAGGGCACGTTCCTATCGTGCATGACTTACGAGGCAATGCTTTGTTATAGGTGATGGTTACCACTTAACATCAGGTGGGCCATCTGCTTGTTCCATTAGCAAATGGTATAAAAAAAAAACAGTTATGGCAAAAGTAAGCAAATATAAAAATTTTATCGATATAAAATTTTTCGTTAGGATAACTTGTTTGGGTCAAAATTATATTGAGAGTTGTCTCCTATCACAAAGATTTTGTTATGTAAAAAATTCAAAACTGTTCCATCAGCCAATGGTATAAAAAAAAAATATTAACACAAATAAATAAAATAATATACATTTTTAGAGCCTCAAGGATTTCTACCATGATACCGTTATATTGAAATAACCTAAAATAACGATGTTTCAGGTTTATTTCTTTAGTAAGCTTGTAAGTACCACAGCGATTGGCCTCAGCTTAGCGAAACAGCCGGAGCTCATAAAGTACTTTTAACTTACTCGGTAGCTACGCTCTATTTTAGAGATTTTTAAAGATTGATTTACTAATCGAGTTTTATAACCAAATCAACTTACCTACTGGCTGGCCACACCACAATCCGAGTGTGCCTTCATTCTTTAGAGATCAGACAAATGCAAAGACATACATGAGTATGTATATTCAGACTGAAAACCAGCGCTGCTTGGCAAGGTAGGATACCTACTTTTGTCAGGCAGCAAAAAGCTGAGTCTGGGCCTTTTTGGCATACTGCATGGGACGGGACTGTTTAGGACCAATTACCATACCTACCTACCAGCTGTGATTAATGTGTTTTTTTTTTTTTTTTTTTTATTGTAATATGTTTTTGTTTTTTTTTATTTGATAGGTACCTACCTACCTATATTGGTTTTGCCCGTATCTGTCCATTGTCCATTTTGTGTGTATTTTCTTTCTTTCTTTCTATATTGTTCACGTACGGGATTGGGCTGGGTGGGTACTTATATCATCGAATGAAGTGAACTCATATAAATTAAGCTCCTTAAATTTTTGAGACAACTGTACGCACTGTAGAAAGCTGAACGTAATTTATGATTCAGTGGCATGTGTACTCCAAGTAACTTGGATTTAATCTACGTTCTCGCACTGTTTCTTCATTATAAAACCACTAACCCTGTGTAGAGTTTGCCAACACACAAACGAACTTGCCTGAAATATTGGCTATGAGTAAATGTTACGCTTTGGTTTATGCCCTGGATAAATAATTTACTAGGTGGGATAATTGGGTTGGGAGAAATTTGTTCGGCGTGCGTGCTACGAAATTGTAATATTCTGTTTTATTTTATATCTTACCTTAAATTTATAATTGTGGCGTTTTTATTCCTTAAATTAAGTTAATTGACAATTGTAAATTGACAGCCTTCACAGCTCAGTTGGTATCAGCTCTGCCTTCTGCACCGTAGGCCGTGGGTTCGATCCCCACCGAGAACAAACATTTGTGTGTTGAACATAGATGTTTGTTCTCTGTCTGGGTGTTATATAATATTATAAGAATGTATTTACAAAAAAAAGTATATAAGTAGTATCAGCTATGTGGTTCCCATATCACAGGCTTTGGGGCGAGATAGTGCTGTGTGGAATGTCCACTTATATTTATTTACTAGCGGCCTGTCCCAGCTTCGCAAGGGTGGTCATAAATTTTTTGAACATTTTAGGATAAACTTAGACCGTGGGTTCGAGCCTCGCGTCTACTTATTTCATACATTTGCACACGCTTCTCCTTGAGTGAGTGAAATCGCAACCCGCGCGTGATCCGTGGACCCGTTAACATTTTTAATTTCGTCATATCTTTTGAATGGAATGTCCGATTTGAAAAATTTAAGAAGTAATCTATAGGTATTGAAACCGTCTTAATTATGAAATGATTTATTTGGATAAGGATTAATACCAAGGTACAAATAAAGACCCTTTTCTAGCGGAGGCATTTCAATTAATTTTTTATAATAAAAGAACACTTATTGTGACATAACTATAATAGTTAGACATATGCTGTCGCGACATTTTTTATAGATGATGACGTGTTCTACAAAATCGTAGTACATTATTTTGTTCTATCTTCAATAGTTTTCGCAGCGCACGCGATGTAAGGTTTTTGTTTTCCACCTTGGGTTACATTATTGAAGTTTTAGTAAGGATCCCTGATTTTTTTGAAAATATAATATAGCCTATGTTACTCAGGGATAATGTAGCATTCTAATGGTGAAAGAATTTTTGAAATCGGACCAGTAGTTTTTGAGCCTATTCGTTACATACAAAAATACAAATGTTACCTCTTTATAATATTAGTGTAGATTTATAATTAAGTATCCAACACGCATTAAACGTTCTATATCTACTAGAATATTTTGTAGCCGATCGCAACTATAATAAGTTTGTTGCCTGTTCTTCTAGGCTTTGGTCGCGTGGAACTGGCACCTAGAGTCACCTAGCTTTAAGACGTTTCAAAGTGATCCTTGTGATTTTATTAAATAAATACCTTTTGACTTTGACTTAATACTGACGGCCGGTTTCTGAAAGCCCCATCAAAACTAATCGCATGTCAAGTCATTTGCTATCTCTATCTAATTCGATGTAATAGCTGAAATCAAATCAAAAAACATTTATTGTGTGTCACAAAAACATAGGCGAAATATAAAGAACAATATTGTGACAACAAAAGCGGTCGTCACTCAGCTTTATGCTGTAATAGTGTTTGATGCACTACAACAACGCTGGTTTTCCGTTAACGAAATGGCGAGTGACTTGACATCCGATTAGTTTTGATCGAGCTTTCAGAAACCGGCCGTGATTGCTGTATCACACATACAAACCTTAAGAGCTGATTTCACCATAGTCTGTTAGTTGCTAATCAAGGATTAACAAGCCGTTAAATCTAACCTTAGATGTCAAACGCGTACATTTTGACATATTTAACTGCCCTTTAATCCTTTGTTAATCTAACAGAGCATGGTGAAATCAGGCCTAAATCAGAATAATCAGTTGAGTACACAACTGATTATTCTGTAGTAGATGTAGTAGATCAGCTACGAACATGCTACGAAAGTGTTACGTCATCTCGTAGCAAAATGATTTTACGTACCGATAACGTAGAATCGCATTGAACTCGTAAACATCGAATTTTATGACATCGACAAAAAAATCCATGAAAAAACGATGACGAGGCCGCAGTCCGGCCGTACAAACTGGTTGTATACATATCAATGTATACAACAGTATACAGCAACTGTTGTGTACGGGATCTTTGTCCGAATGCACTGTTACGTTCATTGCATATTCATGCGGTTTGGTATAAAAAAATACAAAATGGCCAGTTATTGTGATTCCCGCGGAATGTGCTCTGCGAGTGGGGTGCAAATGAACTTACGACAATCAGCAGTTTTGGTGGAAGAATGTGATAAATATATTGGACCAGTATTCAAAAAAAATTCTGTTTCAAGTTTATGATAAAAATATATTTTATTTTGGATACTTAGAGGGCTATTTCACGGTTGTTCAACCAGTCGTGAAACCAACAAAATGTATACAGCTCAATGGAGGGTACCTCACCTGGTGTTAACTTGGTTGCTAAACCTATTTGGTGGTTCAACCGGCATCGACGCGTGCACGGTATGTAACTCAGATGGTTGCGCAACTACTAAAATGTATAGTTCTATACATATTTTTAACGTCAACTGTGGTGTCACCTTTGAAAGTTCAAAGGCACCACGGTCGCGCGATTTTTATTATTTTATTATTTATTTATTTAGTGAACATAAAACGTAGCAGACAAAATAATGAGTGAACACTGAAAACTGTATAAGTAAAACTTGTGTCGCTGTTTCCAGCATCCAACCTTCAGCAAAGAGGAGATAGGCGTTCACAATTTAAAGTAAGTAAAAAAAAAAGATTAAAAGCTAGGTAAAATTTAACAAAATGAAATTTAGAGGCGCATGTTATTTTTGTGTGTTGGTGAGTGTGAAGTGTAGATGTTAAATGATTATTAGTTGCGCAATACCCAAAGAAAGTTTTGATGAGAGTCCTATAAATTAAGCTAAAAATTCTGCTACAAGTGAGATTATTTTAGCGTCTTATCTGTATTTACATTACTTAGTCGCTCGGCTGAAATTAAACGTGCCAGACAAAAATAGTCATTAAAAATAGCAAACCGAAGAAACCATTGATCTCTGGAGACTTAGAAAATATAAATTGTTTGGATTTAATTAAAATCCGAGCAAACCTTACGCTAGACGGTCTGGTACGTACCTGAAACAATAGAAGAGTAATTAAAGAAAGAAAGTAACGTTATGGTCTTGAAAATAGGGGTTAGTTTTCATTGATGCTGGAAATTAAAGTGTGAAAACAGCAGAAGCGAAAGCAACCAATAGCGAGTCAATAACGTCACGTCATCCACAAACGACTTTGTTGATCACTTTTATAGTTAATCTTTGGTTTAACTTACATTCGTACGTCTTTCCTTAATGTTAAAAAAACTAATTAAAATTCAACAAAGATCAAATGAAATAGGTATCTTGAAGCCAGTAGTATATTATAATATTTATAAAGTATAAATTACACAAAAAACATTGGATTGTGGATCCCCCCTTACAAGCGCTAATTATTTTATATAAAAAGATCACTTTGAAATGTCTTAAAGATAGATGAATCATGGTGCTATTTCAACGCGACCAACCCTAAAAGAACAAACAACAAAGATATTTGATATAACATGATGATTGATTTAGTACGTGACTACGCGGTACCTACCGAATCAAAAAAATAATAAAAATACTTAATAAAACATTGCACACAGCACTATGTAGATGTAGTCCTAAACTATACAAAGCTACTAAGTAAATACTTATAACATTAGATTATTATAAGACCCAGACATAGAATGAACATTTATGTTCATAGCATAAATGTTTGCTCTGGGATCAAACCCACAGCCTACGGCGCAAAAGACAGAGCTACTCCCAACTGAGCTGTGAGGACTGTCGTGAACTTGTCGTAAATGTTCCGTTTGAACGTCAAAGCGTCAAAACCGAGAAAATAGCACGGACGTGATCGCCACTTCTACAAAATGAAAATCACACAGCAACTGCGTCTGTTTGTGATGGCAGTAAAAATAGAAAAGTTGATCTCAGCTGTCCTTTCAGTTTGCGGAAAAATAAGACTTCCTATTTTTACTGCCACCGAGAACAGCTCGAAATCTGGACAGCTTGTCTTTCAGAGTCAAGCGGCAAGCGGCAGCGCAACCGGATACATTTTTTGAAGTCTTCTTCTGGCCGTTTCACTAGTCTTTCGAAACAGTCTGGTATAGATTTTTAAATACGAATGTCTTTTTTTTTATACAACTCGCTGATGGAACAAGCAGATGGCCCACAAAGTTACGTAATCACCCTGATGTTAAGTGGTAACCATCACCTATAACAAAGCATTGCCTCGCAAGTCACGCGCAATAGGAACGTGCCCTACGATGCACTGCCCTGCGTCCATCAACTTGAGCCTGTAATTACACCGGTAACCACACTCTTCAAACCGAAACACAGTAACGCTGCTTGGCGGCAGAAAAAGGCGTGGTGGTAGTACTTCCCCGGACGAGCCTTTCACAAAGAGCTCTACTACTCTTCTTCTTCTTCTCTCCGTTTATGGCTCCTGTCTGTCATTCGACAGACAATCTTGCCAGTGTCAAGTGATTTGTATTGAATTTGAATAAATACTTTTTTGTCAAGTCAGTCTATAGTCAAGTCGGCCGTCATTTGTTTTGAAGAAAATGGTGGTTTTCTTCAAAACATTGGAAACATTTTCGGTCAAATCAGGATATCACAATACACTTTCATTCCAAATGTTTACACTTTGTGCTAAAACCTCAAGTAATGTTGGTTAAAATACCACCGAAATTAAAATGAAAAAGCTATGTTGCTTCCCAAAATGTCAGAAAATGAATACTCTACTACTCTTAAAAATGTCTTAAAATTATTTATTTATTTATTTATTAAAACTTTCACACAAAATAATGTAGTGCTAGGAGGACTTAATGCTAATAGCATTGTCTACCAGTCATCCTGGGCGTGCAAAAAGATGGTGAGGAAGGTGTGGCGTGAAAACTGTTAAAAATTAAAAAATTAGCACGTAGAATAGAGTATTTTTCAATTTGACACACAAACACGGGTGACAGCTTGACATAACAAGAAGACAAAACTGAGAGGACAAAGGATTCGTTTTCTGGAATTTCGGGAAGCAACATAGCTTTTTTATTTTAATTGTTTTTCTTGTGTTATTTTGAGTTGTGTTGTGTAATTTCGGTGGTATTTTAACCAACGTTACTTGAGGTCTTAGCACAAAGTGTAAGCATTTGGAATGAAAGTGTATTATGTGATATCCTGATTTGACTGAAAATGTTTCGAATGTTTTGAAGAAAACCGCCACCATTTTCTTCAAAACAAATGACGGCCGACTTGACTATGGACTGACTTGACTAAAAAGTATTCATTCAATACAAATCACTTGACACTGGCAAGATTGTCTGTCGAATGACAGACAGGAGCCATAAATGGAGAGAAGAAGAAGAGAGGACAAAGTAGGTAAGTAGATAGGTAGACACTAGAAGGTAAATCATAAAAAAAACTACGTAGGTTTCCGATATTAATCCCATAATATTACGGATGTTGATGCATTTTATGAGCCAAAATGCTCGTACCCATCATTAGGTGAATTTTCAATTCGTAATATTAAATATTGTTTGAGCACTCAAAAGGAGCCTATTTGAGGCGCACTTCAAATCCTTTCACCACATGATTTTGAAAGAATTTGTGACACAACAAGAAGAAGCACCATGAGTTAATCACGACCCCGTATTATGGTAATCTCCATGGTATGTTTTTGTTCTCTTAACCGAGGATTTGCCGAAACAAAACATATTTCCACCGCCACGCCGCCCGCGGATCCATTTGCAGTCAGCAAAACCTTAAATCTACGAGCGAGGTCGCCGGCGCTGCCGTTACTTATCTGGCTCAGTTTGGGGACACAAAAAGAGCGGTTATCCTACAAGCAAAAAAGTGCTGAATTCCCATTACGTACTTCTTCCTGTCGCGTCACTAGTTTCTTTCGAAACGGTGAGGTGAAAGGATTTTAACGCCTCAAAGAGTACCCGTACTAAAAATTATTAACAATATATAATCTGCCGCGGCTTCGCACGCATCGTAGCGCCGATTGCTAAACTCAATATTTTAGGCGATTTTATGCCCCGCTCTTGCAATTTTTCGGGATAACAAGTAGTCTAAGTTAATTTAAACAAAACTCAAATTTCGGCCTGATGATACAGAAAACGAAAAAATAATCTCAGATTTCGGGCAAAGGATGGTTTTAAATTCTAAAATACACCACTTAGTTACTATTACGTTATAGATCATCAGATAATAAAAGTGGACAGAAGAAACAACTGACGCTAGTTTTGTAGCCCCAACCAATGTGTTTATGTGCTCGTTGTCGAGAATGAAAGATTATTTCCACTGCAGTTCTTATTGCAATACATTAGATGCTACAATCGCATGGCACTTCCACTTGGCTGTCTTCAGGCTAGTGAGTTGTTTACGAATGCTTCGGTGTTTTAAAATGCTGGTACCGTTTTATGTTAGAGATACATTAATTTCAATTGATCTATATTTTAAATAATAATGACCAAATCTTATCATATTTATTGTTGACCAAGCACTCACTGATGATTTAAACACACCACAAAATTGTTTTACATTTTTTAATACATTTTAATATATTATGGTTAGTATATTTTAATATATTATGGTTAATATACTATGCTGAAATATTTTTCTTTTTTGACATTAGACCTGCAAATCTTTTAAGTGTATAAGTACATCGTACTTATTTTTTTATAATTTAGTTTTGAAATTATATCTATATTAATCTTTTATATATTTTCTTGACGCAGGGCATAGCTATTTTTTTTATAAATTGAATCATGACTATTTTGGGTAAGTGCTTGTTTTGGCAAAAACACCTGTGGTTCGAATGAACCCCAATGTCTAATCTACAGCACCTTCATAAATATCTGTGGGCTCTATAGGTAGACCTACAACTTCTACCGGTTTTCTTAAAAGCGGTGGCCTCAATATGACTGACATTGAGAAGTATCGACTAACAAAACTTGTGGACTTTATATTAGACAAGATGCCACCCGCGGTTAAGATTACGTATTAGTAGTAAGTCATTTTTCCTTTATTAGGTTCGTAAATTTTTCTACCCAGTTCCCGGTAATTTTTCGGGATAAAAAGTAGCCCATGTGCTACGAACTATAGTTTTTCTAAATTTCATTTTCGGTTTAGTGGTTAGTGCGTGGTTGAGTCACAAACATCTTATAATAATAATAATAAGAACTTTATTGACGACAGAATGGAAAAGGTTGTGTTACATTGGGTGTGTCCTATAATCGGCGGTCTTATAGAAAGTAGCGATTTTTTCCAGATTGTTAATCTTAACATTGTAACTTTCTCATAAGAAGGATATATGTATTGTATTTTATTTCCTACCTTCTTTTTAAACGTGATAAGAGCAGTAAAAATAAAGACTTTTTATATTATTAACTTTTTTTTTTATACAGCTAGCTAACGGAACAAGCAAATGGCCCACCTGTTGTTAAGTGGTAACCATCACCTATAACAAAGCATTGCCTCGTAAGTCACGCACGATAGGAACGTGCTCTACGATGCTCTGCCCTGCGTCCGTCAACTTGAGGCATACAGATGTTAAGCCTCATGTGCCTGTAATAACCGAAACACGCAACGCTGTTTGGCGGCATAAAAAGGCGTGGTGGTAGTACTTCCCCGAAAACAAAGCCCTTCACAAAGAGCTCTACTACTCTTACAAAACTTAATTATATCGTCAGTTAAATGACGGTCACAGATTCTCCAAACTGTTGCTTGGCTGTATAATTTACAATCCGAAGTTAAAGCGTGCCCTTATCTACGAACACGCACTTTGGATATTGTTACTAATTAAATATTGATGCCAGATACATAACTAATTTATGAAAGGGTATGAACAGGCTTAAACTATGGCAAAGTAGGCTTATCATCATCAACCTGTCGAAGTCCACTGCTTGGCGTAGGTTACCCTATACATTCACAGAAGAAACGTGCGTGCTCCATCACACGTACTTGCCATGATCTTTACAATGTTGTCTATCAAATGTGTTATATGGGTAATTTTCTATAAAATAACGTACCTTTGTTGCAGTCAGCTTCAATCGGTTTCTATTCGAAAGGTAAATAGTTGTTCTCGGTGGGGATACTACCTACCAACTGACCTGGGAGGGTAGTCAGAGTCAAAATATATATATTCAATTGAAACAGTAGGATCACTTGAAACGTCATAAAAGCTAGTAGGTGCCAATATTGTTTACAATATTTTTGTTACCAATAAAATAAAATGATTTCATTCATTTATTTAATTACATTATTATAATTTCCCTTCCTCGTAGTCTAGTCAATCATTGCACGCTTTTATTTTTATTTGCTAACAGATATTTTATAAGCACGAGATGTGCCACGTCTGTGAAATATGTGGTTCAAGGACACTATCAATCTTCGTAGATTTATGGATCACTCAGATATTTCGTAATACCAGAGGTATCAGTAGTGCGAGTGTTTTACATTTAATAAATAAATAAATATTATAGCACATTTACTAGGTCTCCTTATGAAGGCCATGTGAAAGAATTACCACCATGCGTATTTCTGCCACACAGAAGTAGGTATTTTATTTATAGTTTTTTTTTTATATAACTAGCTGATGGAACAAGCAGATGGCCTACCTAATGTTAAGTGGTAACCATCACTTATAACAAAGCATTGCCTCGTAAGTCACGCACGATAGGAACGTACCCGACGATGCACTGCCCTGCGTCCATCAACTTGAAGCATACAGATGTTAAGCCTTCATGTGCCTGTAATTACACCGGCAACCTCATTCTTCAAACCGAAACACAGCTTGGCGGCAGAAAAAAGCGGACTGTCAACTGTTTGATAACTAGCTATATGTTATCATGCAATTTTATGGCAAACAGTCAGATATTTCAACAACAGTTCACCGGAAAATTATTTTATTGCAATTAATTTGTAATATCAATATTTAAAATTGTTCGGATTTAAAAAAAAAGATGCAGTCCATTTTAACGAGTGATGATTTACTCGTTAGCATTCATGCTTTGAAACACTGTTTCTGCTGACCAAACTCTCAGAGCAATAACAATAAATACCGTACTGCCGCACTGAACGAAAATAAATGGAAGTATTCAGGGCCGGATTAACCCTATCCGGGCCCCTAGGCAATGCAATTCTCGGGGCCACTTTCCTTACCCTTTACTACTTACCCTTTTCTTACTTTTTTAAAATATATTTCCTATTACAAAAGTCGAGTCGAATCCTGCTTTTTGCTTTTATTGAAATGATCATGAATAGATGATGACCAAATAACGTAAGATGGCGCTTTTAACAGTAAGAAAAATCATTTTTTCTATGGCAACATTACCTTAGGTAATGGGGAATGTCACGAATGAAACTTTTTTTATTCTTGATGCGTGGCCCGTGTCGACTAGGCTCCCGTGGGCCCCTAGTCGGTGCGGGCCCCTAGGCAGTTGCCTAATCCGCCTAATGGATAATCCGGCCGTGGAAGTCTTCAGAAACAGCAACAGTTTCATCCATTCATGGATGAAACTTTTCTTTTCATACATAAAATAAAATAAATAAAGTTGGCGGATATTGAACTAATATGAAACAGCTGCTGCTTTTTTTTCGCGTTTACAGTGTTTGTTCCTTAGAAAAAGTTATTCATATTGATGGTTACTTTTGCCCCCTGAAGTTTTTAATCACAAGTATTGGAACACCTTGTATAGGTGTCATGATCGCGATCCAGAATAAAGTGCTTAGAGAGATCGTAAATGCGCCCTGGTACGTCAGAAATGATGACCTTCACCGGGACCTTAATATCGAGTTCGTTGACAATGTTATAAAAAAATATGCAGAAGCTCACGAACATAGACTTCATCATCATGTGAACGTCGAGGCCATCCAGCTCCTCGACAACACGGACATAGTGAGAAGACTTAAAAGAACTAAACCGTTTGAACTAGTGTAGTGTAAAGTTATAATTCATGTAGTGAAGGTGAAAAACTCTAATCAAGAACACAAGAACAAAGTGTCTTCGCCTTAAATAGAGACAGTAAGAAAAGTGTTAGTGGACACATTCTTATATGTAGCTTACTTTAAAAAACTAGGTCAGTGTTAAATTACCTATTAGCCGTAATTATGACTAGATTGTAATATTTTTAGAGTATGTTATAAAATTATAACGTACACTAATAAAAAAAAAAAAAAATGATCGCGAAAGTTTAAAAAGTACTAAAACCACAGGTACAAAAAGCTATCAGTCACTTGTTTTTGCTCTGACATTAACCTTAATTGGCTGTTCGGAGTATTGCGAACTCCGCTCGCGCCAACAGTATCAGTATTTTATGTAAAATAAAAACTATTTCGTCCAATTTGCATCTGAAAGTTCTTTTTCGCGCGGGGAATTCCCGAAATTGGATTATTTTAGAATTTTAGACCGCCACTTTAAACGTAAAATCAAAAAATGAAATGGTACTGTTATGACGGCACGGCATCCATATTTGATAGTTAGAAAAATCTTTATTGCACAGAAAAAAAAATAGCGGACATAGGTGAGGTAGTAAGAGTCGAACTCATCGAACGAGAGTAAGAGAGACATCCAAAAACATTAAGTTTTAATACAATTGCAAGATTTTTCTACATTTTACAATAAAGTAAACTAAATTTTCTATAGAAAAACTCGGTTGGATCGAAATTAAGTTTTTGCTGAACCTTTGGTATGTTGGTTTTTAACGATTTTTCAAAATTACAGTCAGGGATTATATATCTGCAGAAATGATAAAATATGCGAACGAGAAATTGTTTAATGGTTGCCTCTGTCTAAAATATTAATATATGTATGTACTACGTCCTTAGCCTACAAAGCCGCAGGCAGTAGTTTTTTTTAATACAATTTGCTGATGGAACCTGATGTTATATGGTAACTATCACCTATAACAAAGCACCGAAGTCAAACTCGACGGGAACGTGTCCTACAATGCACTGCCTTGCGTCCATCAACTTAAGGCATACAGATGTTAGGCCTCATGTGCCTGTAATTACACCGCAACCACACTCTTCAAATTTAAACACAGCGACGCTGCTTAAACTTAAATTCCTCAGCTGCTGAAGCGACAACACTATTAGAGTCTAGCGTTCAAAAATGTAATAATATCTTCAGTTTTAAATTTATTAATGCTGATAATGTTGTCAAAACATTTAAATCCTTAAATATTAAAAATACTGAAGATCTATGGGGAATGTCTACAAAAGTATTAGGCGCTATTATAACTGATATTGCACCATGTCTAGCATACATTTTTAATAGATGTGTTGATGAGGGCGTTTTCCCTGATTTAATGAAACACAGTAAACTCATTCCCCTGTACAAGTCTGGAAATGAACAAGATCCTGCCAACTACAGGCCTATTTCGGTACTACCTACGTTAAGTAAAATTTTTGAAAAAGTTGTTCTTAATCAGTTAATATCACATTTTAACGTCAACGGCATACTTCATGGTCATCAATTTGGATTTACTAAAGGTCGATCAACGACTGATGCCGGCTCGACGCTCCTGAAGCACATATATGATGCTTGGGAACACTCACAAGATGCGATCGGGGTATTCTGCGATCTGTCCAAAGCTTTTGACTGTGTAAGTCATGCCACTTTATTATCTAAACTTAAACACTACGGCATCCTAAACCGGGCTATTGATCTTATACAGTCTTACTTAACCAATAGAATCCAAAAAGTTGATGTTGGCGGTGAGAGGTCTTCTGGATCGGTCATTGATATAGGGGTGCCTCAGGGTTCGATATTGGGTCCTTTCTTATTTCTAGTTTACGTAAATGACCTTCCACCTTTTGTAAAAGATTTATGTGAAATAGTTCTATTTGCTGACGATACCTCTTTAATTTTTAAAGTCGACAGATTGAAGACTAACTTCGATGACGTTAATGCATCTCTGTCGCAAGTACTTAACTGGTTTACTGTTAATAATCTTTTGCTCAATGCTGGGAAAACGAAATGCATTAAATTTACTTTGCCAAATGTGGTTCAACGACCAACCAATATTGTATTAAATGGTGAATCACTTACCCTTGTCAATTCTACTATTTTTTTAGGACTTAATATTGATGCAAAATTACAGTGGGGTCCACACATCAAATCACTTGCTGGTAGACTGAGTTCGGCTGCATACGCAGTTCGCACAATAAGATGGCTTACAGATGAAGCTACAGCTAGACTAGTATATTTTAGCTACTTCCATAGTGTAATGTCTTATGGTATTTTGCTCTGGGGGAAAGCTGCTGATATACAAAGTATATTTGTACTTCAAAAACGAGCGATACGTGCCATTTATAAAATGAAACCACGTGACTCATTAAGGGAGCGATTTAAAGAAATTAATATTCTCACAGTCATTTCACAGTATATTTATGAAAATCTATTATACACTCATAAACACATAGATAGCTTTAAGAAAAAGAGTGATGCACATAACGTTAACACTAGAAATAAAAACAAATTATGTATACCTAAATTTCGACTTCAAAAGGTAAATGGCTCGTTTATGGGGAACGGTATTCGCTTCTATAATAAACTTCCAGAGAGTGCCACTGGGCTTCCTATTAGAAAATTTAAAGTGTACATTAAGAATAATCTAATAAGGAAAGCTTATTATACTTTAGATAGCTATATTGTTGATAAAAATGCGTGGCCCGATGTCCCGGTCGCTCTGCCCATCGGCAGCTAACATGTCTGCAATGTCTGTACTGTACCTACTATTGTGTGTTTTTTTTTATTTTTCTCTGATTTAATTGATTGTATTTATGCATTAGGTATTATTAGTTTGAGGCGTAGCGTGTGCTGTCTTATAAATTTGATTATGTTTACCTTTTTCTGTATGCCTACGCCTCACTAAACTTCAATAATATATTATATTATTGCATTGTAAAAGGATCATACAAAAGAACGGTAGGAACCAAGCCGTAAGTTTGTTGCCTGTTCTTCTAGGCTTTGGTCGCGTGGAACTGGCACCTAGAGTCACCTAGCTTTAAGACGTTTCAAAGTGATCCTTGTGATTTTATTGAATAAATACATTTTGACTTTGACTTTGACTTTTGCTTGGCGGCAGAAAATGGCGTGGTGGTAGTACTCCCCCGGACGAGCCCTTTGCAAAGAGCTCTCCTACTTACAAAAAGCTATATAGTAGCTAGTCTTAAATTAATTATTTATGTATTACTTATACCTCTATACTAAGCCCATGGTGCTAAACAAACTAATCTATTTCCTGTCAAGGCAGCAAGTCTGATAACTTTAAATTTATCTCCAAGTAGTCAGTGGGACCAATTAGTGTTGTCACAGCTAGTGGGTGGTCCAAGTTTTAATGGTCCCGGCCGAGATAAGAGGCTGAGGCGCGGAGTGCTGTTTAATTTAATAAGTTGTTTAAGGACAATGCTTGCTATGTAGATTGTAAAGCCGAAGTTCAGGATCCTTGCAGATATTCGTGGTCTTTCCACACAACACTATGTAGCCCCAATCTAAGCAAAGCTTGTAATATCGGAACCAGATAGCTGATTTATACAATTTTTTTGTAAATATATACTTATTATAATAACACCCAGACAGAGAACAAACACCTATGTTCGTCACACAAATATTTGTTCTCGGTGGGGATCGAATCCACGGCCTACAGCGCAGAAGGCAGAACTCTGTACTACGGCGTCACGGAAGACCAGCGTTGTAGTTGTGCATCAAACACTATTACAGCATAAAGCTGAGTGACGACCGCTTTTTTTGTCACAATATTGTTCTTTATATTTCGCCTATGTTTTTGTGACATAAAATAAAAGTTTTTTGATTTTGATTTGATTTTGAACAAAACTAATAACACTATTACTATCTATTACTGTCTAATAACACTAGAGCTTCCTATCAACAGAATGGCAGGTACCAATAACTTTGTTGTCAGGTCTTCTAAGCTTGGTCGCGTAAAATAGGCACCTAGACGCAAGAAATAAGTTCTCGCTCGCGCTTTTCGCAGTTTCACTAGTTTTTGTAGTTAAACTGATTATTTTGAACTTGTTTGGATCAAGCTATATAACCTTTGTAATGGTATTCTCTGAAACTTGATATAAATGAATGAATGTTTTTGTTTTTATCTATAACGATAATCATTAAGAAGCTTATGAAAAGAAAGAAGAAAGGAAAAAAACATATTTATTTGACCCACAACAAAAACAACAAAAATACCATACCTACCTAAGGTATCTAAAAAAACAGTTACATGGAACGGTCAATAGATACTAACACTACTAATACACAGATTAGGTACGTTGTGCCCTCGCGCAACGAAGTTCAAAAAGGTCGTCAACTCAGCTTAAGGCGAAGACAAAAGCTAATGTGACTCTCGCTCGCACGTTCCGACATGTTGAAAGATATAAAATCATTAAACTCATTTTCGAAAAATCGCAATCAACCATCTTGTGTGCAATCATATTACACACAGTTTAGTAAAAATTTCATTTTGATCGATACTAGTTTTCCTACTTAAAAGTTTGCTTATGTACGAAAACTAGTAAAGCAAACTTTTGAGTAGGTAAACATGTATCGATCAAAATAAAATTTCTACTAAACTGTGTGTTATGTGATTGCACACAAAATGGTTGATTGCGATTTTTCGAAAATGAGTTTATTGATTTTATATCTTTCAACATGTCGAAACGTGCGAGCGAGAAGTTGTTTGATAGTTGTCAGCCCCTTAATGCTGCACTCAACCTAGATAGGTGCAGTGCAGTGTTGGTTTTCAGTGCAGTGCTGGTTTTCAGACGACGCCTGGTAGTGTGACATGCGACAAAACAGCAAAACAATAAAAACATACAAATTAATACTTAAGAAAAAAAATGCTTAAGAAGGAGAGGCTGGCCAAAGAAAAGATGGATGAACTGTGTGAAAGATGACATGAGTAAGAAAGGAGTGAGCACCGACATTACGAGTGATAGAGGAGAGTGGAAGAAGAAAACTTGTTGTGCCGACCCCACTTAGCGTGGGATAAGGGCAGGAAGATGATGATGAATTTGACTTTTTCATACATAGATACACCGCCATAGCAGCCAGCCCAGCACAGAGTTACTACCAACTAAGCTGTGAGGGTTGTAAATGAACGTACATTCAACAAACGTTTTTTAGAAATTCGGAAATTAATATCTCTATGCCCAGGCTAACTAAAAACCTAGTGGAAGCCCACTACAAAATTCTAAGCCTTTGAAAAATTCGTCGTACCGCAATAGCTACGAAGCATGGCGTAGCTGTTCGTAGCACCGTAGGTACATTGTCAATTTTATATACACGAGCCATATTCAAAAAGCGAAATTCAAAAACTGTGACTGCCAAAAAACTGAAATACCTTGTTTGATTTTTAGTACGTAGAGATATTATATTGCGCCGCTCCGAGGAAGGTTTAAATATTTCATAGTATCGTAGCTAAAAGTACGTAGCGTGGCGTAGCTGTTCGTAGCTGACTTTAAATACACACCACACTTTTAGAGACATATCGTATACTTTGTTTTTTTATTATTCGTGGGAATGCTTTTCCAATAAAAGGGCCTCAGATTTAAGACAGTACACTGTATCTTCTATGGTTCTCGAATTTAAGCATTCCTAGTAAAAAACCCACTGTTTATATAACTTTTGTTTAGTTTTGTTTAGATTATTATTATTATTAGTTTAGACGTTTTGTAAAAACATGTATTCATTATAATTTTCTTTGTAAATAAATATCAAAACGTTGTAAAAACACGCAACACGAGACTGTTAAAATAGTAAATTTACCTTCTTTTACTTGTCGTATCACTCGTTCTTTCGAAACAGTGTAGTTTCTTTCGAAACAGTGTGGTGAAAGGATTTTTCAGTGCGCCTTAAAGAAGTTACTTTCGAGCTTAAGTTACATGAGATTTGAGTACTTAGAGATATATTCCATATTCCATAGCTCCATGGAGAGCACTGTGGTCTAGTGGTAGCGGCCTTCCGATCCTAAAGTCGTGGGTTCGAACCCCGTCGTGTACCAATGAATTTTTCTGTTCTAAAATTTAAGTGCACAATGCCAGTACTCTCAAACGGTGAAGGAAAACATCGTGAGGAAACCGGCATGACGTAGAACCTAAAAAGTTCTATAAAGTTTCAAGTGCTTGAAAGGAGCCTCTTGAGGCGCACTTAAAATCCTTTCACCACACTGTTTCGAAAGAAACTAAAGACACGACAAGAGAGAGAAGGGCTCCGTGAACGTCGGAATTTGAATAACACTTTCAAGACAACAATGCGTCGTTTAGCTCGTTCATTGTATTCATTTTATATGTACGGGGTTCGTACAATTCGGCATGATTATGCAAATATTAAGCATGGAACTCTGAAGTGCACCTGTACTACACGATCGGGATTCCCTTTTGTGTAACGGCTTTCATTTCGTGCGTGTGTTTTTACAATTGTAATATTTCTATTTATACCTAAGAGTAGTAGAGCTCTTTGTAAAAAGCTTGTCCGGGGAAGTACTACCACCACGCCTTTTTCTGCCGCCTAGCAGCGTTGCTGTGTTTCGGTTTGAAGAGTGTGGTTGCCGGTGTAATTACAGGCACATGAGGTTTAACATCTGTATGCCTCAAGTTGATGGACGCAGGGCAGTGCATCGTAGAGCACGTTTCTATCGTGCGTGACTTACAAGGCAATGTTTTATTATAGGCGTGGTTACCACTTAACACCAGGTGGGCCATCTGCTTGATCCATCAGCTAGTTAAATTAAAAAAAAACCTTCCAGTGAACCTTTTCACCTTACTTATTTTTTAATCACATAAATTAAAATATCACGTTGACAAAAGCCTGCGCAAGGTACGCACGATTTGAATATGCCCTCAATGCAGTGGCCTGCGTCGATCAAGGCATGCAGATGTTAAGCATCATGTGCCTGTAATTTCACCAACAACCCTTCAAACCGAAACACAGCAACGTTGCTTGGCAGCAGTGCTCACTGCTGTAGTTCGTATTCCATACGAGACAGGAATTTGCTGTCTCAAAATAAACCTAAACCTTGTATCATCTGTACCCAAGAAAGACGTCTTCAAAACATGCCATTATAATATTCAGAGATGACAAAGTGCCGCTTGGCGTCAGCCCCCTAAACCCACATCCAGTCACCTTTTTTTTAGCTTACAAGTAGGTAATCATTCTGCATGAACCGTGCTGAAATTGATCTCTTTTACAGATTTTTTCTACCGAAAATTATTTCGCATCAACTTTTGTTCTTTCCCTTCCACGTTACCGAATGCTTTTTACCCACATAATTATACGTACATTTTATAAAGAAAGCCTGTACCTTTGTATACCTTTTGACTAAAAACTACGCCCGTGCTAGTTTGGCTGGAGCACGGCTTACGTATTAGATGACTTAAACATTGAATGACATTTTGAAATACAGGTAATAAGAACGACTTTTAAATAGTTGTGACAGAGTTTCTATGACGTTTTTGTTCCACAATTGGCGTCTATTTTCCTTGAATTCTTCCATGTTTATTTGCGTTCACGGTTTGGTGAAAGGTGAAGGATATGGGGAAGTAAGGGCTGTCCCTTAATGCGAGCGTCGACCCCGCTACACCCTATTTCGTATACATACTACGTTATTACGTCTGTCACTTGCATGTAGCTTTACTTGTGTCTGAAGATGATCGCGCTATAGCTTCTACACGCAGCTTCACTCGGTACTTCTTCTAGATCACAAACTCCATGAGGACATCGTGAAACCAGTCAGTATTCTTAACAGTGCCGTTGGGCTTGAAACCTCGGGTCGCGTGGAACTGGTACCTAGATTCGCCTAGCTTTAAGACAAAGTGATCCATTCAACTGAATAAACACCTTTTGACTTTGACTTTAAACCTGTCACATGCAGTATACCAACAAGTACTGCTAAATATGAGTATGTGCCAAATGTTTCTAATACAACTAGCTGATGGAACAAGCAGATGGCCCACCTGATGTTAAGTGGTAATCATCACCTATAACAAAGCTTTGCCTCGTAAGGAACGAAAGGAACGTGCACTACCCTGCCCTACGATGCACTACCCTGCGCTGCGTTTTTAGGACGACAAGAGCTAATGTGACTCTCGCTCGCACGTTTCGAAATGTTGAAATATATAAAATCACGTGCAATCACATTGCATACAGTTTATAGTAAAAAATGCATTTTGATTGATACAAGTTTTCCTACTTAAAATTTTGCTTATGTACGAAAACTAGTAAAACCGAACCACAGCAACGCTGCTTCGCGCAGAAATAGGCAAGGAAATACCTGTTTCTGTATTTGATTATGAACTTTGTTGAAAGACCATGACTAGAAAGCATTTATACGTTTGCGTGTAGTTACTCTTGCACAAAGTGCTTCTCAACATAATCGTATAACAGAAATAAGCAAGCTTTGTTTCAGAGAACATTTAATTGAATCCTCTCCGGAGTTTGCTCTATCATGACGATGAAACGACTCTTGATAAAACATACAAATAGACTTTACATAAATTAAATAAAAAGGGTCGACGTGGCGTAATTGCATTCGCTTGGATGTATGCGTTGCGAGCTATCTTTGTAAATTGTTTATCTATTTATTGGGATAACTAGTTGTTTTTGTTAATGTGATTTATTTTGTTGTACTTATTAAGAACCTTAAAATTATTAGATGGCGGAAGAATTGTTATTCAAAAAATCGCATTATGAGAGTTATTTTTTTATAGTTAGTTATTCATTTATAGGGATAAATAACTAGTTGATTTTGTTCATGTGATTTGTTTTTTTATATATAAAAAAACCAAAAAATTATTCAATTGCAGAATAATAGTTATTAAAAAAATCACATTATGATAGTTCTTTTTCCGGGTACATCGGCAATATTTCTAAAGTAGTCCTGATGTAAAAGATCCATTATTAAAGCAAAGGCTATTTTACATTCTTCTTGCCTGATGGCCCATCTCAAGTCAGGCAGTCCTCTGTTTATAACGATTCCATTACCTTGTAGAGCACTAGTGGTTTAGTGGTAGCGGCCTCGCCTTCCAATCCTAAGGTCGGTTAAGAACTAGTCGTGCACCAATGAGTTTTTCTGTTTAAAAGTTTATTTTGACAGTGCCAGTACTCTCATATGGTGAAGGAAAACATCGGCAGGTAACCGGCATGTCGTAGAACCTGAAAAGTTCTAAAACATGTGTCAAGTGTTCGAAAGGAGCCTCTTTGAGGCGGACACAGTACTGTTTCCAAAGAAACTAGTGAAACGACAAGCAGACCTTACAGGATATGTCCAACGAAAACGTGCCCTGCGTGCCCTATGTGCTTATTTAACTGAACGTGATTTTGAAGTTTTCAATACTACTAAATGTTATGAAAATGTTCCGTAATCCCTAACTAAGCACTTATGACACACTTTTGTTAGGTACCAGTTAGTTGGCAGCATCCATTTCCGTCCTACATACCCACGGCGGCGTGACCTTACAGTTGGCTTAATTCCATGTAGCTACCATGTATGTATTTCATTTAACTGATGACGGCATATGGATAGGGAAATTCGGATTCACAGTGAGATTCACACATTCGAAACACTGTATTTTCTGCTGTATTTTTCATAGGAGGTAAGCTGAGAAAAATATAAGTTTTATTTCTTCATACTATTTACTTTCTGATAAAATAAGCAGATGACCTGATGTTAAAAAATAAAAAAAAATATTGGTGGAACCAGATAGCTGATATAATACATTATATACTTTTTTTGTACATACTCATAATATAATATGACACCCAGACAGAGAACAAACATCTATGTTTACAACACAAATGTTTGTTCTCGGTGGGGATCAAACCCACGGCCTAACGCGCAGAAGGCAAAGCTACTACCAACTGAGCTGTGAAGGCTGTGAAGACTGTTAAGATGTAGACTACTGTCAAAGAACTTCTCGCTCATAAGTTTTTTTTTTTTTAGATAAAATCACTGAATAATAGTTAAGCAAAATCGCGACAATCCAAGTTTGTTGCGAATATTTTTACGAACCATGAAATTTGTTTAACTAGTTTTTTGTTCTTAATAAAACAATGAAGTAGAAAAACTTGTTTGGATTATAATTATATTTCAGTCTCTACGACGTGATAAATAGAACAAATGCTGTAATATTTTTATCTAACGTTACTTTGAGATGGTTAAACCCGCCCTAAAAAGGCCTTCGCAGACACTTGCCAAATCATTGATTTGTCAAATTTTATACTCTATTTTACTTCTTCTTCTTTTATTTGTGGCTGTTCAGTGGCCGACAGGGTTTGCCACGAATTTGCCAATGACAAGTTGTTATAGACTTAAAACAAAAAGGCGGAGATCTGAGTAACACCGAATTAATTCGTATAGATTTACCTACTCTATTTTATTTTTTTATTTTGTTTTTTTACAGTGTGATGCTACATAAGGCACGTCCGCCGTTGGCGTGCTCTGTAAGTTAACGAAATTCTTATTGGCAATAGCTTCTCTACAAAGTGACCTATCTGCTTCACTTTTTTGTTAGAAAAAACTTTATCGAGTGAAAAAGCCTTCAACACTGTAAATTACGTTCCGTAACCTTTTAACGAAATGAGAGTAAAAGAACTGAAACGACTCTGAATAATCCATCATGGCGCACAAATTCTACCGGAGTGAACGTCAACTCGTTGGTTACAAGGTCAGATTTGATATGTTTAAACATTTTTATTTCAAATATCGACGAAGTACCTATATAACATACTAGCGGCCTGTCCCAGCTTCGCATGGGTGGTATCTATAGGTATTGAAACCGTCTTGAATATGAAACTATTTATTTGGATGAGGATTTATACCAAGGTACAAATAAAGACCCTTTTTTATGGGCGGCATTTCAATTAAATTTTTATCATAAAAGAACACTTATTGTGACATAACTATAATAGTTAGACATATGCTGTCGCGACATTTTTTGTAGATGATGACGTGTTCTGCAAAGTCGTAGTACATTATTTTGTTCTATCATCAATAGTTTTCGCAGCGCACGCGATGTAAGGTTTTTGTTTTCCACCTTGGGTTACATTATTGGAGTTTTAGTAAGGATCCCTAATATTTTTGAAAATATAATATAGCCTATGTTACTCAGGGATAATGTAGCATTCTAATGGTGAAATAATTTTTGAAATCGGACCAGTAGTTTTTGAGCCTATTCGTTACATACAAAACAACAAAAATACAAATCTAGTGTAGATAAATAAAAACATAGATAAAACCAACAGAAACAGCTCCACGACTTTGCAACCAACTCTAGATTCTTCAAGGATTTCTAAGTCAGAATACTAACTACTGAAAAATGTGTTTTTTTATACATCTAGCTAATGGAACAAGCAGATGGCCCACCTGATGAAGTGGTAACCATCACCTATAACAAAGCATTTCCTTGTAAGTCACGCACGATAGGAACGTGCCCTACGATGCACTGCCCTGCGTCCATCAACCTGAGGTTACAGATGTTAAGCTTCATATGCCAGTAATTACACCGGCAACCCCACTGTTCAAACCGAAACACAGGAAAGCTTCTTGGCGTCAGAAAAGAGCGTGGTGGTAGCACTTCCCCGGACGAGCTCTTCACAATGAACTCTACTACTCTGCAGTACACGCCTGCGGAACGGCCTTCTTGCTTTTTGCATCCATCAAGCTCATGTCATTTTCATACCATTTATATTTTAACAAGCGTGCTCCGCAAATAGAAAGTAAAACATTAAATTAGCTACAGCGTGATCCTAACACAATTTGTCTGTTTGCTCCAGAACTCTCTTAACAGTAATAAATATTCAGTTTATTTCCTTTCTGTCTTTAGTCCGGTAATTTTGTTAAAAAAGGTTAAATGTGCTTCATTCATATGCAAGAGCGGATCTTAGAAGAACCCTTGGAATTATTTATTAGTACCTACTGGAGATTTTACTGACGTATTACATTGAAGTAAACTCTATTTATAACACCTTATAAATTATTAAAATACATTAGCTTTTACTTGCTAATAGTAAAATTATTTAATGTAAGATTATTTATGTTATTTTTTTAATGGACGGAGAGGGCTCAGAATCGTCCTACCTGGAAATGTATAGGGGAGGCCAAATTTCACTATGGGAACTAGATAACTGGAATATTTTTTTGTGTTCGCAAATGTCGCTGTTCTCAATCCGTGAAGAAAATAATTGTGAGAAAACCAGTTAGAGTTCTAGCAGCGGTGATGAGCTTGCTAATTGTCGTGTATAGAACCAGCTATTTCAAAATGTGGGTATGTGCCAAATTCTTTATAAGATACAAATGCCAAACGTAGAAGAAACTATTATCTATTCTATGCCAAAGGCGATAAGAGACAAATGCCAATCGCATCAGAAACTATTACTTATTCTATGCCAAAGGTAAAAGACGAAAACTTATTTTATCAATCAACATTGAGTCGAGATCAAGCCATAAATCCTTTGTCGATCTCATAAGCATACGAACTCTCCAACCAAATAATTTCCACGTGCAAAGTTCTAATGGGAAAAGTTGGCTGTCAACCTTCTTCGATCAATACGCATCGGTGCGGTATTGGGAAGAAAAGGTGAGGCTTTCCCATTCTGTGGCTGCTGTCTTTTGACGGCCGTAATATTTATTAACTTGCATTGCATCCACCTGCGGAACCAATTACGTGGTACTTACCCGGATAAATAGTAGCCTATTAATATTGACAGCTGAAAGATTTATTTATTGATTAGCATCCACCTGTGAATCAAATCACGTGGTAAAAAGTAAAACACACACACACAGATAAAAAGTAGCCTATTTGTTAATGTAGGTGACTACGTAAATTCCAAGATTTATCCAAATCCGTGTAGCCGTTATAGAGATAAGTCATCAATTAAATAAATATAAAAGTGTTGTATGATACAAAACACGGATAAAAAAAACAGCACTAATACATAGTCTTAAACTTTGTAAAGCTCATACTAATCAGTGTCAATTGGAATCGTCCCCAAGTAAATTGTAAAAAATAAAAACGGAAAAATATCAAATTCCGACGCCGGAAGGTCGTCAGCCAACAATCATAGAAATAAACCTGCTTATTACAGTCGTAACATGACGGCTACCGCTTAGTTAGAAACCTCGGAATAAGCGCTCAAGTCCCAACTTTTTGTTTACCGCAAACTCGCGAGTTGTTTTAAATAAAGAGCAAAAGTTATGGATGAAGTTTACGAAATCTGTCAAGGATATAAAAATGTTTTATGGTTGAGCTCTGCTGTCTGATTTCAAAGGGAAATGACGCTTGTCTCCTTCTACTGAAAGCAGATAGTCGCTTGCATTTCTTGGCACAATGACAAGGTAAGCAAATAAGTTCGAATGAATCGGCGTCCGTTACCGCTTTACTGTGAGGCTTAGTGCCTATTTCACCATCTGAGTAACGCGGTCATATGAATATATTTCCGTCTCTACTTTAGTCGTTTAAAAAACAAGGACGGGAATATTTTTACTTGACGGTAAGCGTTACTTAGAGATGGTGAAACAGGCGTTTAACGTGCCATATCAATTTATTTATTCTTTTGTTTCTATTTCTCTGAAACCGTTTCGAAATACCAAAAGGGTTGATCATTTATTGACTGCAAGCCACGGCTTTGCGCGTGTTGTGAATGCTATAATTAATGTATAAGGCGTTTTCTTATTTGGGTTCGTTCGTGTTTTCTACCCCGTTCCTGGAAATTTTCGGGATAAAATCAGCATACAGTATGTACCCCAAGTATGAGTTGGGTTTACCATATTTGGTTTTTCGTTTTTAGTTCAAGTTCCGTGTTCACTGCGGGTTTTGTATGAAGACGCGATAGAGATACCGATACGGAACTTTATGTTGCAAGTATGATGAAAATTGGTAGTAGAACATAAATTTCCGTATTGGTATCTCTATTGCGTCGTCATACAAAACCCGCAATGAACACGGAACAAAACGAAAATCCAAATATGGTAAACACAACTCATACTTGGGGTACAGGTTAATTTTTAATACTAACTGATGGAACCAGTAGTGGGCCCACACGATGTTATGTGGTAACCATCACCTATAACAAAGCATTGCCTCTCAATTCGTGCCGTACTATGCACTGCCCTGCGTCCATCAACTGGAGGTATACAGATGTTAAGCCTCATGTGCCTGTAATTTCACCGGTTACGACCTATATGTATTTGTTCTAAGTTTTATCCCGATCAGTTCAGAAACCTAACGTAACTTTATAAATTAGGTAGGAGATTATAATACTCTTCTAATTAATATAAATAATAAAGTTTCGCATTTATATATTAAGCAGAAAGTTCTATAGATAGGATTTGTGCAAGCGAATACGTCCACACGGTTACGCATCAGACTAAACTGGACTGTTTGAAGTAGAACGCTGCAAATCGTGCAAGGGGGTGCGATATGTTATTGTTGTTTCGTTCGCCCCACTAACACGCCGTCCGCCATCATGCCATCCTTTTCCTACGAACCTGTGATTTGCATTAATATAGGGTAATATAGGGTATAGAAGGTGTGTAGCCCATTATGTATTTATTCTTAAAAAAAGTTTTTGTGGGTGGAATACATCAGGAAATTCCCCAAGTTTAAAATAAACAAATTCTGTACGTCCTACTGGTAGAATGTAAAATACTCGTAACCTGATATTTTGAAAGCATCCATCTCTTTCTTGGAACCTTACATTACAGAGCCACTCCAGTTTATTTAGTAATATTATTTCTTCTGTGAGGTTCTTTTCTTTTCTTACTTTATTTTACCCATCCCTTGTGTTTATGCAACTTTTTGACTGTCAACTTGTTTGCTGCTTTCATCACATACATACAGCTTGCCACAAAAACTGCCTTTAGCATTTGAGCACTGGTGGTCTAGTGGTAGCGGCCCTGCCTTCCGATCCTAAGGTCGTGGGTTCGAAACCGGTCGTGAACCAATGAGTTTTTCTGTTCAAAAATGTATGTGCACAATGCCAGTACTCTCAAACGGTGAAGGAAAACATCGTGAGGAAACCGGCATGTCGTAGAACCTAAACAGTTCTATAACTTGTGTCAAGTGCTCGAAAGGAGCCTCATGAGGCGCACTTAAATCCTTTTACTGTTTCGAAAGAAACTAGTGACACGACAAGAGAAGAGAGCATTTGGCAATGAAGAGAGATCTCATAGTTTTTTTTTGTATTAAGCGTCATTTGGCTGTGTAGCTTGATCTGTATCCGTGTGTATCTAGCAAAACAAAACAAAAAGTAACAGAAACTTAGTTGTATTGTTAATTCGCGTTCGCTCACGGTTCATACCTCCGTAGGAACGCTAATTGTCTTGATTCTGAGGTTCCAAATATTCAGATCGGATGCAACTTCCCAAATTCCCTTCCACTTGGCAGCGCGATGGCCGAAGTTCGTTAATTAATGAGCAGCCAGGTTAAATTCTTGGCTTTTTAGCGTTTATTGTGAACTAGCGATCAGGACTTGGGAAGTTATCTGTTTTGTTCCATGCTAAGTATTTTAGGAATTCAACTAAATGGTAATTATAAAGATGGATGGGCTGTGTGAAAGTATACATGAGTAAGAAATAGTGAGCCCTGAGATGACGATTGTTACAAACACATGAGGCTTAACATCTGTAGGCCTCAAGTTGATGGACGCTGGGACGTGCATCGTAGGGCACGTTCCGATCGTGTGTCTTGCGAGGTAATGATTTGTAGTAGGAGATAGTTATTACTTAATAAAAGTGGGCCATCTGCGTGTTCTAACAAGTTGTATAAAAAACCGGCCAAGAGCGAGTCGGACTCGCGCACGAAGGGTTCCGCACCATTATCTACCTCTATAAAAACGAGCAAAAAATCAGATTTGTTGCATGGGAGCCCCCTTAAATATATATTTTATTCTGTTTTTTAGTAGATTTGTTGTTAAAGCGGCAACAGAAATACATCATCTATGAAAAACTATCACTGTTCATGAGATACAGCCTGGTGACAGACGGAAGGCGGAGTCTTAGTAATAGGGTCCCGTTTTACCCTTTGGCTGTACCCAAAGGGAAAAACGGGACCCTATTACTACCCCTTAAAAAATGACGTCTCTAATATTCAACACCATACTAATGTATACACCATGTCTCATTGAGGCTCACCTCAATCGCCAAACACTTGAAAATCAATCTGGTTAAAACCTAAAAGTTAAAAAAGAACAAACAAACAGAAACCCCATAACAATTGTAACTCCTCGCATATTGCGACTGCGAAATTTTTGCAACTCCGAACGAAATTAAAAAGTTGACGCCGCCAAATAAAACTAGGGTAGACAAAGTTCCGGAGTCAGTGGCAGTTTTCTTACGTAAGTAAATGCATAAAAGTTACCGTGTATAGCGTTAATTATAAAAATGTTATAGCTTAGAGTCTACGAGAGATTTCACCTTGCTCTGATAGATTAACAAAGGATTAAAGGGCCGTTAAATATGTTGAAATGTACGCGCTGACATCTAAGGTTAGATTTAACGGCCCGTTAATCCTTGATTAGTAACTAACAGAGCATGGTGAAATCAGCTCTTAGACTGTCACATTTTAGTTTAGTCTACAGGTGAGAACTGTATAACCTGCAGAATTTTGAAAGTTACTAAATTTTTCTAGACATTTGGATTTAACGACTTGCAACCGTTGTGACTTGTGAAAATAAAGTGTTATGACACTTTATTTTCACAAGGATACATCGTATATCATAGTCAAAGTATCAAATCCCACTTTGAAGTTTTTGGAATATTATGAAAAAACTTTATAAATCTAGACGAATTTATATGAAGAAAGTGAAACGTCGCTTAAAGCGATTTCTTTCTTGAGTTTAGTTATTTTTCTATACTTTTAGTACTGCACGGAACACTGGTGGTCTAGTGGTAGTGGTAGTGGTAGCTGCCTTCCGATCCTAAGGTCGTGGGTTTGAAATCGGTGCACCAATGAGTTTCTGTTCAAAAATTTATGTACACAATGCCAGTACTCTCAAACGGTGAAGGAAAACATCGTGAGGAAACCGGCATGTCGTAATAGAACCTAAAAAGTTCTATAACATGTGTCAGGTGCTCGAAAGGAGCCTCTTGAGGCGCACTTAAAATCCTTCCACTACACTGTTTCGAAAGAAACTAGTGACACGACAAGAGAAAGCTAAATTGAGTAAGGTCAACAAAATTCATCTAGCTATCAGAAATAAATATTACTCAATTTTTTGGCACGTCACTTTCGAAAGCCACGTCACATAACAACCCTGGACTCTCGGGCTACAGTAGTCAGCACAATATACCGTGAAATATCGCTATCCAGGTAAAATTTATCGCGGTTAAAGTTCGTATTGCCTACAACCAAATACAAAAACTTCGGTACAAAAAGTCCCTTTCGTTGTGTCATGGTAATAAGGAAAGGTAATTTCGGGTTAAGCTTCATAGCTTGGTGTTTTTTATTTTTTTGCAATTCTAGGAGGATCTAGGGATTTCTAGTTCAGGTATGCGTTGACTTAATTTATAGAAAAATCACGTTTGTTGTATGGGAGTCCTCTTAAATATTTATTTTATTCTGTTTTTAGTAAGTATTTGTTGTTATAGCGGCAACAGAAATACATCATCTGTGAAAATTTTAACTGCCTAACTATCACGGTTCATGAGATATAGCCTGGTGACAGACAGACAGACAGACGGACGGACAGCGGAGTCTTAGTAATAGGGTCACGTTTTACTCTTTGCGTACGGAACCCTAAAAACGGAACGTCTTCACGACTTGAATCCCCAGACACGAAACATTCTTTGAGATTTCTAAGAACTATATTATATTCATGTATTATTTCAAAAATTTCCAAATAAAAGAGCTATATCCATATTTTTTACTGTATATTTAATGTTTTTCATCATCCAAAGATTTATCCCGTGGAACTTCCACTTTTCTTACATCGATAGACAATCTTGTCAAGTCAGTTAAACTAGCTGAGCACTGGTGGTCTAGTGGTAGCGGTCCCGCCTTCCGATTCTAAGGTCGTGGGTTCGAAACCGGTCCTGCACCAATGAGTTTTTCTATTCAAAAATGTATGTGCACAAAGCCAGTACTCTCAAACGGTGAAGGAAAACATCGTGAGGAAACCGGCATGTCGTAGAACCTAAAAAGTTCTATAACATGTGTCAAGTGCTCGAAAGGAGCCTCTTGAGGCGCACTTAAAATCCTTCACCACACTGTTTCGAAAAAACTAGTGACACGACAAGAGAGAGAGACGAAAAGAGAGTCAAACTAGTCAAGTCAGCTGTCATTCGACTCATCCCCGTATCGTATATATCGTGAAATTGGAATTTCATTCCATTGAAATAAAAAAAAAACTCTGATCGTTCTAAATACAAAAATGCAGGTTGGTAGAGAGCAAGAGTGGATTTAAGAGGGGGGGGGGGGCACGGGGGCACGTGAGGCATACAGATGTTAGGCCTCATGTGCCTGTAATTACACCGGCACCCACACTCTTCAAACCGAACCACAGCGTTGCTGCTTGGCGGCAGAAAATGGCGCGGTGGTAGTACTTCCCCGGACGAGCCCTTCATAAAGAGCTCTACTACTCTTAAATCTTATTCTTATCGTATACTCTTGTTGTTTTGAGATTTTCATAAACTTTCCTATACATACCTGAACTTAAAAATATGGAAATAGCTCTTTTATTTGGAAATCTTTGAAATAATACATGAATATAATATAGTACTTTCAAATCTATAGGAATTTTCCGGTCTGGGGATCAAAGTCGTGAAGACGTTCCGTTTTTAGGGTTCCGTACGCAAAGAGTAAAACGGCACTTAAGAGTTTATTTCTTGCCCCTTGTTCTTTCTACCAAGGAAGGATCCAGGATTTTTTTTCTGAGAGGGGCACAGAAAAACAATCCTGGATCCGCCCTTGGTAGAGTGAACTAGACGCGGCATACAGACAGGCAATCTGCAAGTTTCGCGGCTCAATGAGATTTGAGCGGAAAAGTCGTACGCTGCCACCAGGAAATGAAACAAAACTTTTCGGGGTTCATGCTATGACGATGTTGCTGTTTCAATAGGTTTTAACAACCTATTTTACCTACCTAATGTTGAAACGGACTTTTCTACGGCTGTTTGTTTTTGTTTGACAGTTTGTAGTTAGTTACGTATTTCGTTTCAAACAGGGTCTAGCCGTTACGGCAGTCACAAACAAACATTAACTAGTAGTTCGCCCCGAACTGAGATCTCGTGATGCGACCCGACGAACGCATCAAAACTTTGAGTAGGTAGTAGTCAGAGGCAAGTCCAAATATTATGTTTGGACTTTTTCTGACTACCGCCTACTAACTTGATATGGTAACCAAGTTTCAACTCTATTGGCCTATTTATTGAAGAGTTCGTTGAACAGACCTTGGCTCCATCATCACTCGTTATACTATGCTGGAGGGCAGTAAATTTCTTTTAGTGATATGATTAATTAGGAAAATCTATTATTGGCCTATTTTAAGATTACACACACCCAGCTATTGTATTATTGTATTTGCTGTTGATTTTCTATAATAATAAATAAATAAATAAATCAGACCTGGTCGTCGTCATCATTTTATGAGAACTGAGTACCTCCTTAATTTATTTCAAGAAAAAAAAATAAGAAAAAGCAAAGGAACTGGCCGACCAGTAGAAAAACCTTGATGTCAACGAAACTCTTAGAGATAAGGGTTATCTTATTTTAGCTTTTTTTGTTTTATTTCAAAAACCGAGCGTCCCAAAAAAAAAGTAAAAATTGTTTTGAAATGTCCAAACAAAGCCCTTTCATATGACATGTATTTTGATTTTTTTATGCAACTTTTTTTATTTTTGGCCCCTTAAAAAACCCCATATCTTAATAACCCTTCATCCGATTTTACTCATATTCTTACCAGTAAATTTCTCAAGCATAAGCTATCGGCTTATCAAATTTCATGCAAATTGGATCAACGGTTCGAAAGTTATGGCCAGACAAACATACATACATACATAAAATGCCAAATCGCCCAAGTTGAAACTAAGATCTTTGTTCGCTTCGCTCACTCGATCAATTATCAACACAAGTTTTTAGTAATTAAAAGAATTAAGCTTAGCTACATTTAAACGCAGACTTAATAAATGGTTGTTAATTAATTGCTTTTACACAATTGATGAATATTTTCGTTAAAAATAGGTGACATTATAGTATTTTGTAAGATTAAATTGAATTTTGACATTATTGTAGGTAGTATTTTATTAAATTACATTATTATTCATTAATTTTATATTCAAAAATTTTTGCACGCAAGGATTGTAGCTGATAGAATGTAATTATGCTCATTTTTTTGTACGTGTACATTAAGACCAATGTAAACCTAAACTTACATTCCGCAAATAAATGTTTCTAATTTCTGATTTCTAGTAGTGTTTTTTTTTTCTTTTTTTAGCCTTCTATGTCCCGCTGCTGGGCAAAGGCCTCCACCCATTCCCTCCACTCTGTGCGATCCTGTGCTGTGGTCTTCCATTCCGGCTGGTATTTATCGAGCTCATCTCGCCATCTCGTTCTTAGAGTAGAATATAATTGAATTAATTTTATTTGCAACACACACTAAAATAAATAAATAAATACGTATTACTTGACAGAATAATAATATATAATACTAGCGGCCTGTCCCAGCTTCGCATGGGTGGTCATAAATTTTTTGAACATTTTAAGATAAACTTAGACCGTGGGTTCAAGCCTCGCGTCTACTTATTTCATACGTTTGCACGCCAGAGAGTGAAATCGCACCCCGAGCGCGACCCGTGGACCCGTTAACGTTTTTAATTTCGTCATATCTTTTGAATGGAATGTCCGATTTGAAAAATTTATGAAGTAATCTATAGGTATTGAAACCGTCTTAATTATGAAAAGATTTATTTGGATAAGGATTAATACCAAGGTACAAATAAAGACCCTTTTCTAGCGGCGGCATTTCAATTATTTTTTTATAATAAAAGAACACTTATTGTGACATAACTATAATAGTTAGACATATGCTGTCGCGACATTTTTTGTAGATGATGACGTGTTCTACAAAATCGTAGTACATTATTTTGTTCTATCATCAATAGTTTTCGCAGCGCACGCGATGTAAGGTTTTTGGTTTCCACCTTGGGTTACATTATTGGAGTTTTAGTAAGGATCCCTGATTTTTTTAAAAATATAATATAGCCTATGTTACTCAGGGATAATGTAGCATTCTAATGGTGAAAGAATTTTTGAAATCGGACCAGTAGTTTTTGAGCCTATTCGTTACATACAAAAATACAAAAATACAAAGCTTTCCTCTTTATAATATTAGTGTAGATATTCTTGGTCTGCCGCGACGTCTTGGGTCTATTACAATTAGTAGTGTATTACATATATTAAATATTTATGTATAAAATTAAGTTGTCAAATTAGAGATGTTTTATTTTGATGCCGTGTTCCAAAAACATGTATTAAGTGTTACTAGACAGAAATTTCAATGAAGATACGAATGTGAATAATTTATATTTACATCTTCGTCAAAAACTGTTGCTATAGCTATGTTCCTTTCGGGATGGATATTTTACTTGGAAGAAATAAACGAATTTATTTCCTTTTACTATTATAATTGTAATAGCTTTCATGTACAATGGTTTCTAGGTTAGGTTATACAAATCGGGATATTTGAGAGGGATATTTGATATCGGGGAGGCTCTTTATATTTGAAATGACGTTGACAGTTGCGCATGCACGTCCGCGACGTCATAGGCCGGAACAGCTACATACATCAAAAAGTATACTCATGCACAACTCTATTTTATCTACCTAATCAGCTTTCTTTGAAAGTTCACGTCGAAAACTAAGAAGAAGAGAAGTTTTACGACATCGGAACGATCTCTTTTCTCAAACAATAAATTAAAGAGAATACTTTTCTCTCCGTCTGTCCTTAACTTCAGAACTTACCTCGCAAGTTATCTAATAAGAAATATGTATCTTTGAAGATACTACAAGGGATTAGAAAGTTATTTAAAATTTATGTTAAGCGTTTTTTATGGAGTAACTGAATTGAAAACTAAGTTCTTAAAAGTACGGTATTCTTTTGCGAAACCGATTCAAGAAACAACTAATAAAATCGTTGATTAGCGTTCAATCGTAAATAAGTTTTATAATAATATACACACATTAAAAAAGGCTAAGCAACACCTATTGAATTTTGAATATTTTTAATATTTTTAATTTTGTAGAATTTATCTTTTCTTTTCTATTCCATCAAATTATTATTCTTGGTTGTTTTTAGTTAACTAAATTTGATAAAGCCGTGAGTTTGATTCCTACAGAGAAAAATATTTGTGTGATGAACATAGTTGTATGTTCTTTTTCTGGGTGTTCAATATTTATTTATGTGCCGTGCGACTCGCCCTTAGCGCACGCCACCTTAGATTTGCCGGGAACTCAAATTGAGTTTGTAAGTTGTTGAATGCCCTCAAATGAATGCGTGGGGCTTAGCAGAATAATTATTATTCTGTAAATACATTTACATAGCGCCTCGCAATCTTGGAGTTTGTTCAGCGGGATCAGCGTTTGTGTATTAAAACAAAATAATATACGCGAATATTCTTGTATAGTACTTTACATTTATTTTGCAGAGGCAGGATAACTTATTGTCTTTCTTGTTTGTTCTCTGCCTGGGTGTAAAAATGTATTTACAAAACAAAGTAAAATAAAAAAAATTGGTGGACTTTCCACACAGCGCTATCTAGCCCCAAACTAAGCCAAAGCTTGTAATATGGGAACTAGATAGCTGATATAATACATATATACTTTAATTTGTAAATACATACTTTTAATATATAAATAGGTAACACCCAGACAGAGAACAAACATCTATGTTCATCACAAAAAACGTTTGTTCTCGGTGGGGATCGAACCCACGGCCTACGGCGCAGAAGGCAGAGCTACTACCATCTGAGCTGTGAAGGCTGTCAAAAGTATAATATATGTATTATATCAGCTATGTGGTTCCCATATTACAAGCTTCGCTTAGTTTGGGGTTAGATAGCGCTGTGTGGAAAATCCACTCTCTATCTTGTCGTGTCACTAATTTCTTTCGAAACAGTGTGGTGAAAGGATTTTAAGTGCGACTCAAGAGGCTCCTTTCTAGCACTTGACACATGTTATAGAACTTTTTAGGTTCCACGACATGCCGGTTTCCTAACGATGTTTTCCTTCACCGTTTAAGAGTACTGGCATGGTGCTCATACATTTTGGAACAGAAAAACTCATTGGTGCACGACTGGTTTCGAACCCACGACCTTAGTATCGGAAGGCGAGGCTGCTACCACTAGACCACCAGTGCTCTGTCCACTAATATTTATTTATATTTAACTTACTCCAGAGAGTCTACATCAAATAATTTGTAAGGCAAATACGCTTATTATAATTAAATGGTTTTCCAATATTATACTGCGGTCACCGATACACCTGCCAAACGTGGTGACTACGGCAAACACAATCCACTCCCCCAACCTTAAAATGTATTGAGGAGGCATATACCCCCCCCCCCCTCCCATTTATTTGACATAGGACATAGGTCCAGCAGTGGACTTCTGCAGATGTGATGGTAATTTATTACAAGGCAATGCCAATCCTCACCAAAAATATATCTAGAATCTAAATGTGTGTCTGTCTTTACCATAATGCCGGTTGCAGACCAAGAGCATAAACAAGATTATGTCCATTAAAAGTTAACATTTTCAGCGCACTCTTTCGAAAGTGTCTCAAACATCCTTTTTGAATTTTATATTTTTTTTTATTAAATACATCAATAATTTCATTACAATTTATCTACACTAATATTATAAAGAGAAAAGATTTGTATTTTTGTTGTTTTGTTGTTTTGTATGTAACGAATAGGCTCAAAAACTACTGGTCCGATTTCAAAAATTCTTTCACCATTAGAATGCTACATTATCCCTGAGTAACATAGGCTATATTATATTTTCAAAAAAATCAGGGATCCTTACTAAAACTCTAATAATGTAACCCAAGGTGGAAAAAGAAAACCTTACATCGCGTGCGCTGCGAAAACTATTGATGATAGAACAAAATAATGTACTACGATTTTGTAGAACACGTCATCATCTACAAAAAATGTCACGACAGCATATGTCTAACTATTATAGTTATGTCACAATAAGTGTTCTTTTATTATAAAAATTTAATTGAAATGCCGCCGCTAGAAAAGGGTCTTTATTTGTACCTTGGTATTAATCCTTATCCAAATAAATCTTTTCATATTCAAGACTGGTTCAATACCTATACATAACTTCTTGAATTTTTAAAATCGGACATTCCATTCAAAAGATTTAAAAAATATAAAGTCACGGGGCGCGTTCTCACCCAGCGCGGGCCCGGGCAAGGCGCGAGTTAGAAGTGACTCGAACCCACCACGGTCTAAGTTTATCCTAAAACGTTGAAAAAATTTATGTCCACCCATGCGAAGCTGGGACAGGCCGCTAGTTAATAAATAATATGATTAGTTTGGATAGTTTGCAGTATTCACACAAGTATGAAAAGCTGCGCCAGCTATGCGAGCTAAGCTCAACTAACTTAGTTTAGCTCTTGGTCTGCAACCGACATTACTTTTGACCTACAATGACTTGACAGGCTGAGACAAACGGCGGATTCCAAAAGGGTTCTTGCGAGAAGGCCGGTTTGTATCTCCAACACATTTGAAATTGTAATCGTTAAGATCACAACAATGTGAGACTTGGGAGAACGCTTAATGGCACTTAGCGACTTGCTCTGATCGCATGACTCTTCTGCCACAGTAAGATGCCAAACAGTAGACAAACAGAAGGCTCATCTTACGGAAAGAAATTACCGTAGCTTACCTGCAACACCAGTGGAATCATAAGAGCTTTGCTGACCCAATAAAAATCTTTAAACGCTTTTGAAGATCCCCATATGTTAGTCTTTAAGAAAAACCACAGCAAACACTAAAACCGTAAGTTACGTAGCATCTACATGCTGCCTGCGACAGCACTTAAATAAAAACCATCATAATTGCAACGAATTAGACTATAATCGTATGACGTTTGCCGACTGCGTTACGTTACCCAACAATTGAGAGAAGCCTATAACAGCACTTGAATACAAAAATCCAACTTACTGTTAGCAATTTTACTGTGCTTTTGTTGCGAAAAATATAAATTCGCTTAATGATAGCGCCGGCGAGCGTTCCAAATCATTTTCATATTTTCTCCCGCTCGTTGTTTTTATCGTCAATTTAAGTATCCACTTGGTAGCTCTGTTTCAGATAGCTTTTTCATAACGGCTTTCGATTTCCACGGTTTAAATAAAGAGGGAAGTTAATGAGAGTGAGTTGCAACTATTAAAATCCAACAGACCACCGTTAAGCAATTGACTTCTCGTTCGAACATTTCAACATTTTTGAAGATTTATAAAAATATTCACAAGGAATATAAAGTTAGTACTTGGGTACTAAGAGATCGGTCGTGTCGATCTATCCAATACGAGTACAAAGTGTTCCAATACTTGTACTTATAACTCCAGGGGGCTAAAGTACCCATCAAAAACACAGCTGTTTCATACATTTTAGCCAGGTAGGTTGATCTTTTGTAGAAACAGCTGTTTTTTTTTCGCGTTCACAGTTTTGTTTCCTTAGAAAAGGTTATTCATATTGATTTGTACTGGAGTTTTAAGTACAAGTATTGGAACACCTTGTATATGATATTTTGTTTAAAAATCCAGTTTTAGTTGTCTTTTTAATTTCTCGTGTTTTCTTCTACCTACCTGCCCTACATTTTCTGCCTGATTGTTTATGTTGTGTGTTCTTGTGGCAAATAAATGATGGTCTATCTACTTATCGAGCCAGGGGATCAAAGTTGTGAAGCAGAATCAGATTTTAAGAGTAGTAGAGCTCTTTGTGAAGGGCTCGTCCGGGGAAGTACCTACTACCACCACGCCTTTTTCTGCCGCCAAGCAGCAACGCTGTGTTTCGGTTTGAAGAGTGTGGTTGCCGGTGTAATTACAGGCACATGAGGCTTTACATCTGTATGTCTCAAGTTGATGGACGCAGGGCAGTGCATTGTAGGGCACTTTCATATCGTGCGTGACTTACGAGGCAATGCTTTGTTATTAGGTGATGGTTACCACTTAACATAAGGCGGGCCATGTGCTTGTTCCATCAGCTTGTTGTATAAAAAAAAACAGTTTCAGTTTCTTTGCGGTGTCAGAGCGTAGCGAGCCGCGACCTTCAGTAGGTAACTACATCTCATCTAAAATAAGCGTGGTGATTGAAGTTCCACACCAACTTCGAAACAGATTACAACAAACTTCAAACGGCATCAAACGTTGAACAAAGCAAGCGCAGATTAATAAATACCGGTTCCTCTTTGAAGTCGGGAAATGTTTGTTCGTTAGTTTTACAGGAATGTCGGATAGATTGATTGAGGTTGCAGTTTTAATTGCTCTTTGTATTGACTAGGAATAGTTGGTGGCAGTGGTCCCTTTTCTGTTTTTAGGTTACATCATCTTTATCCCATATTTAGCGCTTAACTCACGTTAAGTGGGGTCGGCACAACAGAGTTTCTTCTTCCACTCTCCTCTATCAATCGTAATGAGAGCTGGTGGTCTAGTGGCAGCCCCGCCTTCCGATTCTAAGGTCGTGGGTTCGAAACCGGTCGTGCACCAATGAGTTTTTTTGTTCAAAAATGTATGTCTACAATGCCAGCACTCTCAAACCGTGAATGAAAACATCGTGAGGAAACCGGCATGTCGTAGAACCTAAAAAGTTTTATAACATCTGTCAATTGCTCGAAAGGAGGGCTTTTGAGGCGCGCTTAAAATCCTCTCAACACACTGTTTCGAAAGAAACGAGTGATACGACAAGAGAAGAGAGAGAATTTAATAAATAACTTTTGATATTTTCCCCCAGAAACCTCACTATAAATATTAGTACTCTAATGATCTGTTCGTCTTTTCTGATACGTACTTTTCTCTTTTCTGTTACTTACCGCAAGTTAGCTGAATTACCTATCTCAGCATTCTCCGCTAAAACCCAGGAAACCTTCCAATGTTTCTTAATCCTCTCAAAAAATACCAACGCATTAAGGCTACATTAAAAGCTGGGCTTATCTGTACTCCAGTCTGAGCTCAGTAACTATCGGGTATTCTATGGTACTGTCTCGTTTTAGTAGGCAACCGCCAGCTCACTACCTTCACGATGTAATACCCCGTTTACACTCAGCTCATGTCCGTGGAAATGTGCAGAGACATGAGCAGGGATTGGGCAATGCGAGAATGTAAACAGGCCACTTCCATGTCCACTCGCGTTGCCCGTGTTGCGTGAACACACACTGCGACGCTGCCGCAGACATGGACGACAACATTTCCTTCCACGCGAATGGCAGCGCGAATGTCTAAATGTAAACGCAGTATTAGACAGTGACGCGTATGTGCTGCTTTTGATAGCAGGTTCCAAATATAGATAATTTTTAAGTGATTTCACTATTCAACTTTTTTTTTCCAGATTAAAATTTTTGAAATATGGGATTTGCTACTTACGTTTACGTTTGATCCAAGCAAGAGAGCTAAGATTTGTAGATATGTAGCTGCTGAAAAATAAGTTTACCTGAAACAAAAACAATATTATTAGATTGTTTAATGACCACACTTTAATTTCTTGATGGAATGGATTTGTCAATGGGCTATGTCTTGATCGTAAACTTTTGACTGGCCTCACGGTACAGTTGGTAGTAGCTCTGCCTTTGTTGTGGGTTCAATCCCCACCGAGAACAAACATTTGTGTGATGAAAAAAGATGTTCGTTATGTGCCTGGGAGTTATAATGTATCCAAAATATTTACAAAAAAGTTTTTAAGTATTTTATTAGATAAAGTATTTGTAAAATAGTGGGTATATAAGTATTCTCTTAGATAACTGGTTTTTATAGTACAAGCTGAGCTTAGTTTGATAGAAGATAGCGCTATGTGAATACAATATATTTAAGAGTGAATTTAAGAGTAGTAGAGCTCTTTGTAAAGGGCTGGTCCGGGGAAGTACTACCACCACGCCTCTTTCTGCCGCCAAGCAGAGTTGCTGTGTTTCGGTTTGAAGAGTGTGGTTGCTGGTGTAATTACAGGCACATTAGGCTTAACATGCCTCAAGTTGGTGGACGCAAGGCAGTGCATCGTGGGGCACGTGCCTATCGTGCGATACTTACGAGGCAATGCTTTGTTATAGCTGATGGTTACCACTTAACATCAGGTGGGCCATCTACTTAATATATTATTGTAACACGAACTGGAAGACGAAGCGAGACGGAAGGGGGACTGAAGTGGGACGCCCTCCCCGATGGACCGACGACATTGTGAGGATCGTGGGAAGTCGGTGGATGGAGAGGGTTCAGAATCTTTACTCCTGAAAATGTATAGGGGAGGCCTATGTCCAACAGAGGACTTCTCCAGGCAGATGAGGCTGATATTATTGTTACTGTAAAACCCCCTTTAAAAGTGGATATTATTGTAACCCCCTGTTAAAGTGGCTTGCTTGTCTGTATTACTTCATGATCAATATATCAGTGTTGGATCCTAAATCAAAATAGAATCCAATTTGGAGGAGCCGGCGCGCCCCATCCTAATTGTACTTCTCATTGAAGGGCCAGGCTCTATCGACGTGATCCGTGCCTAGAATATATTATTGAGATTCTAAAGATAATAAATTCCGGTCAAGTTATGTGTGAATGTAGCATTTTTATCATGTTCATTTTAGAAGTTCATAATTGTAACTCTATTTTTGTACTACTTGCTGATGATGTCTATTTACTTACACATGGTGTTAAGTGGTAACCATAACCTAACAAAGCATTTATTTAAAAGTATTACACGGGTATTTATCGCGTTTACCTTACTATTATACCTACTTTTAAACATGTGTTATGATCGCGAGAGTTTAAAAACTACTAACAAAGCATTGCATTGTATTTTTTAAACTTCCGCAATCATAATAGATATTGAAGTATAAACGTCGGGAAAATAATAAAGGTAAAACGCGATAAATTGCCTTGCAAGCCACGCACGAAAGTATCGTGCCCTACGACGCACTGCCCTGCGTCCATCAACTTGAGGCATACTTACAGATATTAAGCCTAATGTGCCTGTAATTGTAATGTTTAGGTTTAAAGACATTTATTCTCATAAAAACATAACAGTTCACTTATAATGAGATAAGAAAGGTGGCGTTATATAATATAACAGTATATTTTGCCTCTGGATGGCTGTCGTTTCTAGGTAGGTAAAGTAAGGTAGGTACAATTTTATGACTGTAGAACAGCTGCTGTAGGTTACAATGTGCGTACGTGTTTGCTGAGCTTTGACTTGAACGAGTGAATGTTATCGCATTCTTTAATATCATTAGGCAATTGGTTGTATAGCTGTACTCCTTCAAATAGTATTGTTTTCTTTCCGTAGTTAGTTCGTACTTTATTTAAATGTAGCTTATGTTTATTTCTGAGGTTGTGGGTATTATTTTTTTTGTGTAGCTGAATATTTGATTGTATAGAATTGTTTGAAATATTTTGAATAAGGACGCAAGTGGAGTATATATAGATTTGATGCAAGTTTAGTAGATTTGTTCGTTCGTATAGTTGTTTAGTTGGCGTTAAGTAATGATAGCAGTGTAGTAATTTAATTATTTTATTTTGTGTTCTCTGTAACACGTTAAGGTTTGTTATAGCGGCCGATCCCCATACTTCTATTAAATAATCGAGATGTGATTTCACTAATGAATTATAGATGAAAGAACGTACTCTAGTTGGGATACAATACGCTATTTTACGTAATGCTCCCAGCAACTTCGTAAGTTTTGATTTAACGTGATCAATATGAAAACTCCACGTTAGCTTGTCATCTAGCCATAACCCAAGATATTTTTCTTTACTGGTCTGTTGAATTAAGTCATTATTTATGGTAAGAGGAGTAAAATCTGGTACAGGTTTATTTTTCGCGGCAAAGATCATAAATGAGGTTTTGGCTGTGTTGACTGTAAGTAAATTATATTTGAACCACTCATTTAGAACATTTAGGTCATTTTGCGCGTCTGTTATTATATCGTGGATAGATTTATCGAAGTAAAAGAGACATGTATCGTCCGCGTATAGTGTTAGGTGTCCTGTAAGTCCTATTGAATTAATATTATTTAAATAAATTAAAAAAAACAGGGGGCCAATTATGGAACCTTGAGGAATGCCGTAGGTGACGTTTTGTGACGTACTTTTGAAGTTATCTATTTTTACCACTTGCCGTCTATTTTGTAGGTATGATGAAAACATACCAAGCGCCGTCCCGGTAACACCTACGTTATACAATTTCTGAATTAACTTTTTATGACTTACGGTATCAAATGCCTTTTTTAAGTCTATAAATATTCCCAATGCTAAGCTTTTTTGGTCTATGTGTGTTCAACTACATGTTTAGCTGTCTAAACATGTAGTTGAAGCTTACTGTAAAATAAATGACAAAAAAGGGTGTTCTTTTTTTAATAAGGATTACCCTAAAACAACGAACCAACGAACCTTTGGTTCTTTTAATTTTTATTTGTTTTTATCGTGTTTACCTTTTTTTTTTTTATACAACTAGTTGATGAAACAAGCAGATGGCCCACCTGATGTTAAGTGGTAACCATCACCTATAACAAAGCATTACCTACACTTAAGGAAAATCACAAAGATTTAATATAGTCCCAAAAGTTATTACCCGAGTGGGATTTGAACCCACGACCTTCTTTGGTTCTTTGTTTTAATATATTATATAGATAAGTACTTATATTATTATTAACACCGATAACTAGCATGGGATGCACAGGACAAGTAGACGGACGGCCCAGTACCATCCATACCTGGTTAGCATACCAGCAATTCGCACGAAGCGCTTTGCTTCTACCTTCATTATGCGAACCGCTAAGGAGTGGAATTCATTACCGTCGTCTGTTTTTCCTGACCACTACAATATCAGTCTCTTCAAGGCAAGAGTGAATAGGTGTCTTCTAGACCGTTCTGCTCCAAAGTCGGCTACATCGTCGCTTACCATCAGGTGAGATTGTAGTCAAAGGACGGTCTATTCATTGTAAAAAAAAAAGATCGAACCCTATTCTTATATTTACTACCACAGTCCATAAAAATATGGTACAGACAATTAAGTAAAAATACCATAAGTCCACTTAGAAGTATGAGAAATAAAAAACTTTCGCAGTACTAACAAATCAGAAGCCAAAGTAGCAATACTAAGTGTATCATAAGTATCGAACGTTGTGGACTCGCTTATTGAGACTTTCTATACTCTGTAGTGTTGTAGCAATATCCGTATTCAACTGTTTTGCCGTAGCTTACCAATGGTTAGCAAACTGGCAACAGACCCCATTGGGAACACTCCCCATAGTAGTAGGTATTCGACGACTTTGGCTCTTTGGTTGCCTCGCGCAGCGAGATTTTTTTCCTGATATTTCAACGGTAGTAGTAGAAATTTGCCGGTAAAGGCTCAAATGATCGGTTCGGCTCGGCTTGGTTCGGTTTTTGCTCGGCCCGGCCGGTAAACGCTCAAATGATCGGTTCGATTCGGCGTGACTCGGCTCAGCTCGGCTCGGCTCTACTTTCTTTACTTAATTTTAACGGGCGAGCTTAAAATGAACCTATTTTTGGGTGTAGTAGGATAGGTTGTTCAAAAAGATTTTTCAGATTGTGATACTTTTATTATTTTTCTTTAAAACACATACCAAATAGTTTATACACAAAAACATCGTTATTCAACTTACTGCTACCAAATAATTTTACGAAATCCGTCATACTATTTCCGTTAAACTTGTAATATAAATATGTTAAACAATACTCTCCACAAACTGAAGTCAAGTCATGTTGCAGTCTGTACCTATTGAAATTCCACTGTTTTGTTGTCCTGTTCAAGAAACTTCTATGATTTCCTATAGGTGGTCGTCCATAAGAATCAAAATACTGTCCAACTCCATTTGACTCTATGTGAATGGCTACCCAATGGGAGCCTGGCTCACTATCTGGATCCAAATTACTTATTATGAATGCAGGAGTATTAATATGTAAGGGTAACCTGTTTGCTGGATAAACATGCTTTTGCATCGAGGGATGTATGAAATGCAAATGTTTTTGAACTTCTAATGTGTTCATCGTTGTGGTATCTTCTATTTACAAATTAAGAATGTGAAACTAAATAAGCTGAACTTCTTTATAAAGGTAGAAATAAATAAAAGGATTGGATTATGTTTTAATGATTTTTTATTTCATATTTATAACTAGGTTTATACAAAGTCAACTTAACTACTATAGTCTACGGTTACATTACGATTCCTATCTATTTCAATAACATTGTCAAATTCTGCATAAACAATACAATTTATTGTTTGAGTAAGTGTAGATTCAAATCGAACCTCTAATCTAACACTACCATGTTTTATAAGGTTCCAATGGGTATTTGAATTTGAGCTGAGATCAGCTGTTAGATCAAATGCTAACAAACAGTATCCTTTTGCATATTGTTCCCTAGATATCCCATTACCTTCATTGAGAAAATGTATACCTGTCCCTGAAAATAGTGTATGATAGGCTGCAGTAAAAATATTACTATCAAACGATGGCTGTAAAGCTTTTGAAGGTATTTGCTGCCCATCAATGTACAAACAAAATGTATTCAAATCATAGTTTTCAAAATTAAATGGATTTTTAGTCAAACTTCCATTAAATGCGGCATTGTTTACAAAACCAATTATACATCTTTTAGGGACTTGTCCCAGAAAAATATTATCGAGAGTTTTGCCCTGAATACCTGAAGGTATGGTTAACACTTTGACTTCCGCTCGAGTAATAGGATATTTTGCAGTTGTAGAGGCTAACACTTTTTGATGGGCTAGTAAAACAGTTGGATTGATTCGTGCTCTACGAACAATAAGGGTTGCATCTGTAATGCATACTTTAAATTTTAAATCTGTTGAAGGAGCCATAAGACTAAATGTGTCTCTGGAGCGAACTAGTTTAACACTCATTTCAACCCCGTTAATTAAAAACTTTTCCTGGTTAAATATATCACCATGAAGATGACCAATCATTTCTATTTCTTTGCTTTCACATGCTAGTTGTTGCCTTTTAGTAAATCCTTCGTTTTTTTCATCGGTTGAATTCATTTTTTCAGCTGTATCTTGATACCAAAGAGCACAAGTCAAATGAGAATCTTTGGCTGCAGGAGCATAGTTCAACAAAGTTTCTATGTAAGCACGATAGGCATATGTATTGTTTGGTGGTGATACAAGCTTCTGATTCAAATAAACATCTAGTTCTCTAGAATTGGTTACACAACCACATTCATTATTTTATCGATTTAGGTAAGGAATTTTAAGAGATAACTAGTACTATCTCATTTGGACTTCGTTTGAAGTGATTATTAATGGGTATAACCGCATTACATTAATTAATTATTTTATCAATTTAGGTAAGGAATGTGAAAGTGATAACTAGTTCTATCTCATTTGGACTTTGCTGGAAGTGATTACTAATGGTCTTGATTGTATTGAAATGTTGGGTATATAAGCTGTACATTTTTAAAAATTGTTAATATTCCCTAGCTTGTGCATCGTAAGGCTTCCGATTGAATCCAGTGAGTTGTGTGTTTAAAGTGATCTACAGAGACAATGGAGGTAAGTTATTTTCAATGTATTATTATAATTGGTATGATATAAAAATATATCACATTTATAGATTCAAACACTTAAATATTTTAAATTATTATTTGCAGAACTCATTCAATATCGAGGAAGAAAATACATTCAAACAATATTATTATGCTTGTTCAGATGATGATACACAGGAGCTTAAAATTGTAAAAGATCGATTGCCTCAAAATTTATTAAAAAGAAAACCATCAAGTGAAAGCTTAGATGCATTGTTCGAAGTCTCAAAAACAAAGAAGAAAAAGTTGTCATCCACAGTTTCTCATGCTCACCGAGAAGGTGGAAATGTTTTTTTATCTACAAATGAAGATGATGGCCCTCGCTCAGATTACATGATAAAAATTGAAGTTTTCAATATGAAAAAAATTAGTAAAGTTGCATCAAATGAACAATGGAAGCATGCAAGCTATCGAATTAAGTATTTTGCTAATGAAGGCAATCAGAACTATGAGAGTGCAAAAAAAATAATTTTTAATGTTACTAAAGAAATTGTAACAGTACCAACATGTAAAAAATATCATTTTAACAATTAGAGCGTATGTAATTTAGGTCATTTACAACAGTATAGTAGTACTCATTATATAATTAAGTTTGTAACTGTTGTTCCTTTATATAGTTCATACAGACATCCCTGTAGCATTAGTTCAGTTTTAAACCTTTAACCGTAGCATCTCTTGAACAAAATGGCAAATAAAATTGTGGAACGTGATAGTGTATTTTTCAATACGAATTCTGAAGAAGAGTTATGCGAAAAGCTAGATAACTGTATGGTGTTTGAAGATGAATACAACGAGGATCTATACAATCTCTGCGCTTATGAAGAAAATTGTATGTTATTAGAAGATCAATACGATGAAGAATTGTATAATGAATGTACCGTCGTTGAAAACAATTTGATGTAAGTAATACTCGTAGTGATCCCATCACTTATAATGTATATTTGATTTCATTCAGGATTGTGTCTCATAACGCTTTCTTATTGTTTTAGAAAACAAGTTGGAGGAGCACAAAAGAGAAAGCATAATACTGAAAGTGCTAACATCAAAGTGAAACGAGCACGATATGAAGATGGATTCTCTTCTAGTATGGCAGGACCCAGCAATGAATATATCAATGACAATGAAGGTGAATATCATAGTTCCATGGAAGGTGATGCTGTTATGATGACATGTAGTACATGTCATGTTTTAGTTAAAAAAAGGTATTTTTCAAATCATTTAAAAAGTAATCTTCATAAAATAAAACTTGAAAAAGTTCACAACTCTTTAAAAAATGTATCAATCGTAGAATCAGCCTTTGGTCAAAGAATAATTTCTTATAAAATTCATAGTAAGAATGATCATCATACATCAAAAAACTTTCAAACACCAGAATTATTCATGAATTCTATAAAAAATGATATTTTCTTATTAATCGAAGAATCAATACAACAGCATACTATTTTCAAAGTCAACTTTGTTCTGCACGCTGATTTCATCCAACAAACTAAAGACGATTCATTTCAAACATTTGATTTCCAAACGTATAATTACATAGTTTTTCGAGGGGATGATCTAAATATTTTGTTTTCATCTTTGTGTAACACTCTGGCAAGTAAAATCAGTACTTTTGAGAAAAAAGACAGTGGTTGGAGCCTTAAAGAATTAAGAGCAATTGATATGAATGTAAATAAGTTTAATCCACTACGTGGTACTTCATACATTGAGTTACCAAAGGACATTCGAACAAAAAAAGCAATAGTTAACGTTAAAAATGCTGACAATTTATGTTTTAAGTGGGCATTGCTCTCTGCTTTGTACCCAGTAAACAAAAATGCGGATCGAGTAACATCTTACACTGTGAATTCCAACAAATTAAAATTTGATGGAGTACGTTTTCCTGTAAAGTTATCTGATATATCAAAAGTAGAAGAACTGAATAATATTAGCATCAACGTGTTTGGTTTAGAGTTTAACAGAGACAAAAAGTGTCATAGTGTGGTTGGACCGTTATTTTTAACAAAATCTCGCAAAGATGTACACGTTAATTTATTACTGATCTCTAACGGAGCAAACAATCATTATTGTCACATTAAAAACATGTCACGTCTCGTAAGCAAACAAATTTCCAATCATGAGCACGCAGTTCATATTTGTGATGGATGTTTATTACACTTTCCTACACAACAAAGATTAATTGACCATCAAAAACATGACTGTGCTCACATTGTCACAGAATTACCAAATGGTGACAAAACGTCAAAGGATTGGTATGGTCGACCAACATCCAATGATAAATTAAAATTTGATAAATACAACAGGAAGTTAAAAATACCTTTTGTCATATATGCTGATTTTGAAGCTTTTCTAAGTCCGATTAAATCATGTTTTAACAATCCATCTAAGCCTTATACAAGCAATACTCATGAACACGAACCATATAGTTTTGGCTATTATATCAAATGTTCATATGATGATAACTTATCAAAATATGAGGCTTATAGCGGAAAAAATTGTGCTCAAGAATTCATGAATCGTTTGCATGAAGATTTAAAAAAAATATGTAGGAAAAATAGCTTTCAAGTTCCTCCTAAGCCACTGACGGTTTATGAGGAAAATGAAATTTTAAATGCGGTGATATGTCACATTTGTGAAAGTAATTTAGATGGTGATGACAAAATCGATCATGATTGGCAAACTGGTCAATTTCGAGGTGTTGCACATGAAGTATGCGCAACCAAGTTTCGATCATTACGTCATATTCCTGTTTTCTTTCATAACCTGAGCAATTATGATGCTCATTTTATTGTTCACGCTTTAAATTTTGTTGAAGGTGAAATTGATGTTATCCCTCAGACTAAAGAAAAATATATTTCATTTTCAAAAACTATCAATATTAATAATCATAAAGTTAGTTTGCGATTTGTAGATTCCTTAAAATTTATGTCTTGCAGTCTCGATCAGCTAGCAAAAAACTTATGCAATGATCAATTTAAAGCTTTAAAACTTAATTTTCCGCGCAATGAAGATTTTAATCGTCTTCGAAGGAAAGGTATTTACCCTTATGAATTTATGACATCTGAAGATAGTTTGAAAAAAACAACGCTACCTAGCCAAGATGAATTTTATAGCACATTATCTGATTCTCATGTATCAGATGCTGATTATAATCATGCCAAAGATATTTGGCAGCACTTCCATTGTCGTACTATGCTAGATTACTCTGATCTATATCTCAAAACTGATGTTTTATTGTTGACGGATGTTTTCGAAAGCTTTAGAACTTTATGCTTAAAAACATATCACTTGGATCCTGCACATTACTACACAGCACCTGGGTTAAGTTGGGATGCTATGTTAAAATACACTCAAATAGAGTTAGAACTATTAACTGATATTGAGAAGGTTTCTTTTATTAGGGCCGGTATACGGGGTGGTGTATCACAGTGTAGTAACCGCTATGCAAAAGCTAATAATGAATTCATGGAAGATTATGATAAAGATAAATTAAAATCATACTTGACTTATTTAGATGCAAATAATCTTTACGGTTGGGCAATGTCTCAATGTCTTCCAGTTGGTGGTTTTGAATGGGTAAATGTTGATACTAGTTTTGATGTGTCTGAAAATGCAGAATACGGTTTTATTTTAGAGGTAGATTTAGAGTACCCTGTCGAACTTCATGATTTGCATTCTGATTTACCTTTGTGCCCTGAAAATATCCAAATTGGAGATTCCAAAGATATCAAATTGGTGCCAAACCTGAACAATAAAACTAAATACAAAATTCATTATAGAAATTTGAAACAATGCATTGCGATGGGTATGAATTTAACAAAAGTTCATAGGATTTTAAAATTCAAACAACGTCCTTGGTTAAAGCATTACATAGATTTAAACACAACTTTGAGAACATCGGCAAAATCAGAATTCGAAAAAGATTTTTACAAGTTAATGAATAATTCCGTATTTGGAAAGACAATGGAAAATATTGAAAAAAGGGTCAACGTTAAACTATTAACGCACTGGGAAAATAGAGGTAAAGTTCTTGGTGCACAAGATCTGGTGGCAAAACCAGAATTTCATAGTTCATCCACATTTGGAGAGAATCTAGTTGCAGTTCAGTTAAAAAAAATTAAATTGTTTCATAACAAACCAATTTACTTAGGTTTTTGCATCTTAGATATTTCAAAAACTTTAATGTATGACTTTCACTACAACTTTATGCTTAAGAAGTTTAACAATAACATTAAGCTACTTTACACTGATACTGATAGTTTGATATATCATGTTTTCACAAATAACTTTTACGAAGACATCAAACCAGATCTCTCTTCAAAGTTTGATACATCTGATTACCCGGATGACAACATTTTTGGGTATCCGAAATTAAACAAAAAAAAGCTGGGGTTTTTTAAAGATGAAAATAATGGAAAAATATTTCGTGAATTTGTTGGATTAAGATCTAAAATGTATGCGTTGGATGTCGAAAGTAAATTTGTATCAAAAGCTAAAGGTGTAAAAAAATGTGTTACGAAAAATATGAAAATGGAAAATTACAGGTCATGTCTATTCGAAAAAAATATACAATATGGTACTATGGTTTTATTCAAATCACTGAAACATAAAATATTTACTCAACAAGTTAACAAAATATGTCTATCCTACAATGATAGCAAAAGGTTTATTTTACCAAATAATGTAGACACATTAGCTTGGGGTCATTACAAATTAGGATAAGGTATCTATTGTATTTTAGACAAACTTGTTTAAACTAAATCATTAAGCATTCGATGTTATTGATAAGTTTATTGTTTTAAGTGTGTGTATTATTAAGAAGAAAAATTGTAATGTAATATATTTGTAATGTTGTCATGTTAACTAGACGATGATAGCTATATTAATGATTTTTGTAATGTGTATATAATATGCCATCTTATATTAAAATAAATATAAATAATTGATATTTGAACATTTGTTTCATTATTTTTCCGATCCTCTCACAATCAACACAAACATTAATAATGTTTCATTTTATTCATCCATTTACGGCAATAGTGGCTGGTCCAAGCGGTTGTGGGAAATCTAATTTCGTAACAAATTTTACAAAGTTTGTGAAAGAAGTTTGTAGTGTTGAATTTACTCAAATAACCTGGTGTTTTGATGAAATGCAACCATTGTATAACCTGAAAAATATAAACTATTGCCAAGGAATACCAGATCTCAGTATGTTCGATGGAAAGGAACCTCAGCTAGTAATCATTGATGATCTCATGAGAGAATCCGATGGACGCATTGTTGATATATTTACAAAAGGTAGTCATCATAGAAACTTGAGTGTTTTTTATATAACACAAAACTTATTTCATCAAGGTAAGGGTCAAAGAGATATATCTTTGAACTCTGGTTATATAATTTATTTTAAGAATCCTCGTGATAAAACTCAAATTAAATATTTAGCACGACAAGTTTCACCAGAAAATACAAAGTTTATGGAAGACTCATACAAGGATGCAACTAAAGAGGCTCATGGATATTTGATGATAGATTTAAAACAAGACACCAGCGATTTGTGTCGTTTTAAAACTAATGTATTTCCTTCAGATGGATATTGCATTGTTTATATTCCAACGAAATTATTTAAATATGCCAAGAATCATCAAATTCCTGTCATTCATAAATAATGCATCAAAGCCTACAGACGCATAAAGATTTACTTAGTGCTTTACATACACTTAAACCAAAATATCAGAAAGCACTTTTAAAATCATGTGATGAAGAAGAAATTAATTGCATTTGTGAATGCATTCATAACGTTTTAAAGGGTAAAGTACCTCTTGAAAAAAAAGCAAAGAAAAAGTTAAAAAAATACAAAGATCTACTTCGTAAACTAGTGCGAAAAAGTACTAAGCAAGTTCGGAAACGTTTGATAGTTCAAACTGGTGGATCTTTTTTACCTTTAATATTGGGATCAATTTTAAGTGGATTGGTTGGTACTATTGTTTGAAAAAATGGAACATGCTAAAAAAATGTTATTGATTGATCCAAGTTCTATTGAAAAACTGAAACAAAATGATTCTGTTCATAACCCTATGTCACGATTAGACGCTGAAATGCAAAACATTTTGAAAAGTGACATGGAAGATAGAAAAAAATGTATGCTATATTTACAAATATTGCAACGATACTTACATTTTTCCGAAGAAGAACGTAAACCTCTTGAAATATCTTTAGTTAATAATATTCTGAAAACAGAAAGAGGGGATGAAGTAGCAGATAATGGTATGGTGGATATTAAAAACAAAAATATTGATGAAAAAGAAGTAGTTGCTGATCAGACACCCATTGAAAACGATGAACAGGGAGCAATTTCTAGTTTGAAAAGAAAATCGATTTACTCTCCTAAGCATATACTCAGCTTGATACCTAAAACATATATAAAGAAGGGTGAGCGATTATTATACTTGATATCTTCGAATAAAAATATAATTGACTGGGATGATGATGGTACAATCACTGTAGTCAAAGAAAAAATTCCTGGAAGTAATATTATAGACTTAGTAAATGATTCTTTGAGACCACTCAAAAAAAATGATCCAATAGGATGGCAAAAATTTGCACAAGCATTGAAACATATTAAAATACCACTTATTTATATTGGAAATCCAAAAATACTCGATTATATGAATCAGCTTCAGGTCAGCGAATATAAAGAATACACACCACCGAGGGAGGTGGAGGAGGTGTTTTCAACACCAGTTTCTCGAAGAGTCCGACAGAAAATTGATTGGGAAAAATGGAGTCCTTACTAGAAATCAACAATATCTACTATAACCCATCACACCCCGCTGGGTATGCTAGTATTGATAAACTAGCTAAAGCTATGAAAGGTAAAATGAATAAAGAAGATGTGAAAAAATGGTTACAATCACAAGAAACCTATACACTACATAAACCGGTTCACAGAAAATTTCCACGAAACAAATATGTCTTGTCAAATCTTAATGAACTTTGGCAAGCTGACTTAAGTGATATGAGAACTTACTCAAAATATAACAATGGTTTTAATTACATTCTTTGTGTTATTGATGTCTTTACCAAATATGCATACGCCCGACCCATGAAAAGTAAAAATTCTGAAACTATTAAAACATGTTTTAACAGCATATTTAATGAAGCTAATACAACACCAACTCATATACAATCTGATAAAGGAACTGAGTTTGTTTCAAAAGATGTTCAAAGATTATTTAAGTCAAAAAATATTAATTACTACACAACAAATAACCCTGATATTAAAGCCAGCATTGTTGAAAGATTTCAAAGGACACTCAAAATGAGAATGTGGCGCTATTTCACCCATAAAAATACGTATAAATACATTGATATTTTACAAGACTTAATATATGCGTATAATCATAGCTATCATTCAAGTATCAAGATGTCCCCTTGTGATGTAAGCACGAATAATATAATGACTGTATGGAATAACTTGTATGATAGAAAAAATGGTCAAAGTATCACACGTACAGCTTTGCCAAAACTTCGCATTGGTGACTATGTAAGAATAACGAAGTATAAGCATGTATTTCAAAAAGGTTATGAATCCAACTGGAGTGATGAAATATTTATGATAACTTCAATTATAGAACGATCTCCATTGGTTGTGTACTCGCTAGAAGATTTAAAACACGAAGCTATAGTTGGAACGTTTTATGAAAAGGAATTACAGAAAGTGTCTTATGACCCCACCTCTAAGTATAAAATAGATAAAATTATTAGTTCACGTTATTCTGGTAGCAGAAAGCAAGTGTTAGTGAAGTGGAAAGGTTATCCAGATAAATTTAATAGTTGGATTTCAGTTTCTGAATTGAAAGAAATATGATAAAAGAAAGTTTTTATTTAACATTACTTAGTAATAGTTCCATGGAATACTTTCCAGACAATATGACTACACGATTTTCAACAAAGTTACCAAAATCTATAAAACTTGAAGGAGAATGGTCAGTTGGAGTTGTTGAATTTCAATACCCTTGCACAATGTATACTGTACAAGAGCATGAAAATATAATTTACATATCGAAATTGATGTTAATGCCAAACGAAGAAAAACCTTCACTGGTGTATTATAAAACACATATCCCGGCAACAAATTATGATAATATTAATCATATTTTAACAGCAGTGAATAATATAAAGGAGAAAGTTAAATTTCGATATGATGAAATATCAAAGTTTGTGTCTGCTGCTATTATGGATGAATCTATTAAATCATTGACATTGTCACCTAAGTTAGGTATACAACTCGGCTTTGAACCGAACAGAAATCTTGTGATGAATGGTTTAGGTAAATGTCCAGCCAATTTACATTTAGGGCTACCGTATCAATTATTTGTTTATTGTGATATTATCGAACCTCAGATAGTGGGGGATGTGATGACACCTTTACTAAGAATTATACCATTGGACCCCGCAAAGTATATTTACGGAGCAAATAAAATGCATGTTTTTTCACCTCCACACTATTTACCTGTTATGCGTAGAGAGTTTGATACTATTGAAGTAGATATAAGATCCGGTACGGGTCAAAAAATACCATTCCAGTTTGGAACACTGTGTGTAAAGCTTCATTTCAGAAAAACATAATAATGTACTCTCGTAATATAACTTGTCCATATGAACATTATTACTCACATCAAGCTGGTTCGGGAATTGGAGTGATTTATAAAGGAGCACCGTATCAGCGTGGTCATGGCATTGGCAGTTTCTTAGGTGGACTGTTTAGATCTGTTCTACCATTACTCTCTAGTGGTGCTAAAGTTATAGGTAAAGAAGCTTTAAACGCTGGTGTTGGTCTTTTATCAGACATGGTTAGTGCTCGACCAATGGAGGATTCAATAAAATCTAGACTTAAAGAAGCAAGTTCAAATCTGAAGAGGAAAGCAGATAGTAAAATAGATAGATTAAATATGTCTGGCTCAGGATATAAAACAAAAAGGAAACGGCTATCTTCCAACAGTCTAACACCGACCGCCAAAGTGAAAGCTACAAAAAAATCAAAAGCCAACAATTTAAAAGATATATTTTCATAAAATAAAATAAACATGTCGTTTTTACATAGTCATTCTTGTGAGTGTATAAAATCAGAGTTGGATTTATTCGCTTTACCATCCACACAAACCAGCATAGAAAGTGGGTTATGGATACACTACAAACCCATTTCATCACTTGCTGACGATGGCCCCATAGAGTTTCAAATACCGGGAACAGGGGATGATTATATAGATTTATCCCACACGTTGATACATATAAAAGCTAAAATATTCAATCAGGATTCAACCAAAATAGCTGCATCAAGTATTGTAGCCCCAGTTAATAATTGGCTTCATTCACTCTTCAGTCAACTAGATGTTTATTTGAATCAGAAGCTTGTATCACCACCAAACAATACATATGCCTATCGTGCTTACATAGAAACTTTGTTGAACTATGCTCCTGCAGCCAAAGATTCTCATTTGACTTGTGCTCTTTGGTATCAAGATACAGCTGAAAAAATGAATTCAACCGATGAAAAAAACGAAGGATTTACTAAAAGGCAACAACTAGCATGTGAAAGCAAAGAAATAGAAATGATTGGTCATCTTCATGGTGATATATTTAACCAGGAAAAGTTTTTAATTAACGGGGTTGAAATGAGTGTTAAACTAGTTCGCTCCAGAGACACATTTAGTCTTATGGCTCCTTCAACAGATTTAAAATTTAAAGTATGCATTACAGATGCAACCCTTATTGTTCGTAGAGCACGAATCAATCCAACTGTTTTACTAGCCCATCAAAAAGTGTTAGCCTCTACAACTGCAAAATATCCTATTACTCGAGCGGAAGTCAAAGTGTTAACCATACCTTCAGGTATTCAGGGCAAAACTCTCGATAATATTTTTCTGGGACAAGTCCCTAAAAGATGTATAATTGGTTTTGTAAACAATGCCGCATTTAATGGAAGTTTGACTAAAAATCCATTTAATTTTGAAAACTATGATTTGAATACATTTTGTTTGTACATTGATGGGCAGCAAATACCTTCAAAAGCTTTACAGCCATCGTTTGATAGTAATATTTTTACTGCAGCCTATCATACACTATTTTCAGGGACAGGTATACATTTTCTCAATGAAGGTAATGGGATATCTAGGGAACAATATGCAAAAGGATACTGTTTGTTAGCATTTGATCTAACAGCTGATCTCAGCTCAAATTCAAATACCCATTGGAACCTTATAAAACATGGTAGTGTTAGATTAGAGGTTCGATTTGAATCTACACTTACTCAAACAATAAATTGTATTGTTTATGCAGAATTTGACAATGTTATTGAAATAGATAGGAATCGTAATGTAACCGTAGACTATAGTAGTTAAGTTGACTTTGTATAAACCTAGTTATAAATATGAAATAAAAAATCATTAAAACATAATCCAATCCTTTTATTTATTTCTACCTTTATAAAGAAGTTCAGCTTATTTAGTTTCACATTCTTAATTTGTAAAAAGAAGATACCACAACGATGAACACATTAGAAGTTCAAAAACATTTGCATTTCATACATCCCTCGATGCAAAAGCATGTTTATCCAGCAAACAGGTTACCCTTACATATTAATACTCCTGCATTCATAATAAGTAATTTGGATCCAGATAGTGAGCCAGGCTCCCATTGGGTAGCCATTCACATAGAGTCAAATGGAGTTGGACAGTATTTTGATTCTTATGGACGACCACCTATAGGAAATCATAGAAGTTTCTTGAACAGGACAACAAAACAGTGGAATTTCAATAGGTACAGACTGCAACATGACTTGACTTCAGTTTGTGGAGAGTATTGTTTAACATATTTATATTACAAGTTTAACGGAAATAGTATGACGGATTTCGTAAAATTATTTGGTAGCAGTAAGTTGAATAACGATGTTTTTGTGTATAAACTATTTGGTATGTGTTTTAAAGAAAAATAATAAAAGTATCACAATCTGAAAAATCTTTTTGAACAACCTATCCTACTACACCCAAAAATAGGTTCATTTTAAGCTCGCCCGTTAAAATTAAGTAAAGAAAGTAGAGCTGAGCCGAGCTGAGCCGAGTCACGCCGAATCGAACCGATCATTTGAGCGTTTACCGGCCGGGCCGAGCAAAAACCGAACCAAGCCGAGCCGAACCGATCATTTGAGCCGCCAAAGATGAGATGGAAACGGGAGAGGAAGTGTTGCAAAGGATAAGAGAAACAGTCAAAGCCAAAGAAGGAGGAATAGTGGTAGAAAAGATCCGCAAAGCTAAGGACAGAAAAGTGATCGTGGGATGTAAGACAGAGGAGGAAAGACAGGCAGTAAAGGACAGACTTAAAAGCGCAGAGAAGTACTTAAATGTTGAAGAGATGAGAAACAAAAACCCTTTAGTTATCTTTAAGAATGTGCTTAGTTATAACAGTGATGAAGACATACTAAACTCAATTTGGAAACAAAACGAGAGGACATTGAAGGATTTGGACAGGACTACAAACAAAATAGAAATAGTGTACAAAAAGAAAACCAGTAACACCCAAACGCATCACGTCGTCATGAGGGTGTCCCCTGTAGTCTGGCAGCGCCTGGTCCACGCAGGCACCGTCGTCATAGACTTACAGCGAGTACGAGTGGCAGACCAGTCGCCACTCGTGCAGTGCTCGCTGTGTCTAGGCTACGGCCACGGACGACGGTTCTGCGTGGAGACCATCGTGAAGTGTAGCCACTGCGGGGGGCCCCACGTGAGGACGGAGTGCGCCGACTGGCTCGCCAATGCGCCCCCTTCCTGCTGTAATTGCGTGCACGCCAGAGCTGAAAAAGTTGACCACAACGCTTTCAGCTCGGAGTGCACGATCAGGAGGAAGTGGGACGCATTGGCCAGAGCCACAATAGCTTACCTTTAAGATGGTCTTAGGCACAACCACCGACGAGCCACGAAGAAGCAGTCCAAGCAAACGGTAAGGACCATGATAACCATGGCCCTCCGTTTGCCTCTGAGTAGCAAATTGCAGCCGGTGGAAAACATTTTGAAAGTCTCGGCAAACAAACTACAAACTGTAAAAATATAAAAAATTCAAAATAAATAAACTAACGTTAACTAAGCCTTGTTGGCCTTATATATTGTGAGATAATATATAATCAACCAGCATAACATAGCACGTAAGAGTAAAATTTAGTAAAACATAACATATAACGATTTGGATTTAAAAATGTAAAATAAGTAAAAACTAAAATTAGAAAACATTAAATATCACCACAAAGTTGGTCTTTTTGTAAAATATATCATAATAAATAACATAACATAATAAAAACATAGTAAAACAAGCAATATTTTAAAAGTAAAACCATTGAAATAGAAAAAGATTAAAACATGTAGCTCCTTAGTAAATATATCATAGTGTAATTAGTAGTTGGACCATTTTGTTCATATAATTCACAAATCTTAGTTAATAATAAAAAAATAGCAGTTTAAAATTTGGTTAAATTCACTTGCATTACATAAGTAGAATTGGAATGTATTAAATTTCTCTTTAGCTTAAACTCACTTGCATAATTTCAGTAAAAATTGGAAAGTTTTAAAATAATATTGTATAAATTCATTTGCATAAGTTAGGTAAAAATTAGAATGTAAAAATTTTCTCTTAGTTTAAATTCATTTAGTATAACTTCAGTAAAACATTGTAACGTAAAAAGTAGTTGAGGTAATTAGTAGTTTTTCATTTTGTATAGAATCTTAAAAAGTAATAACAAAGTCTCTGATCTCCATGTCAGAGGGACACCTTAGTGCCATTTCTAGATGGCGATAAAAAAAAAAAAATAAAAAAAAAAAAAAAGATCATTTGAGCCTTTACCGGCAAATTTCTACTACTACCGTTGAAATATCAGGAAAAAAATCTCGCTGCGCGAGGCAACCAAAGAGCCAAAGTCGTCGAATACCTACTACTCCCCATTGTACCTTTGTTTTAAGGGTTCCGAACCCAAAGGGTAAAACGGGACCTATAACAAAGACTCCGCTGTCCGTCTGTATGTCTGTCTGTCTGTCACCACGTTATCATAGTCAGACAGTTGAAATTTTCACAGATCATGTATTTCTGTTGCCGCTACAACAACAAATACTAGAGGTAAAAACAGAATAAAATAAATTTTTAAGGGGCTCTCATACAACAAACGTGATTTTTTTGCCGTTGTTATAGATAATGGTATGGAACCCTTCGTGCGCGAGTCCGACTCGCACTTGGTCGGTTTTTTTATAATAATAGTAGTGCGGTCCTGTGCTGCGATCTTCCATTCCTGTTGGTCTTGGATCTCAGACTTAACATCTGTATGCCTCAAGTTGATGGACGCAGGGCAGTGCATCGTAGGGCACGTTCCTATCGTGCGTGACTTACGGGGCAATACTTTGTTAGAGGTGATGGTTACCATTTAACATCAGGTGGGCCATATGCTTGTTCCATCAGCTAGTAATATAAAAAAAACTATAAAAATACGTTTCGTCTTGGTGAAATCCGTATCCGTAACTAAAGAACATCACTAGTTCGAAGCAGGGAACAGCCGTAAATACGTGACATATTACATCTTTAACTGAACATTTTATGGCGGCAAGTTCTGCAATAAAGGCAATGAATAACAGAAGTCGCAGGCTGCTTGAAAAATTCGTATCGTTACTTCTTTTGGAATATCAGTGAAATACCATAGACAAAATATGGACTGACTTATACTTACTTAGTATAGTGACTTACGGCCGCGCCGGCTTCTGAAAGCCCGATCAAAACTAATCGGAGGTCAAGTCACTTGCTATCTCTATCTAATTCGATGAAATAGCTGAAATGGCGAGTGACTTGACATCGGATTAGTTTTGATCGAGCTTTCAGAAACCGGCCGTGAGACTTCGTTTAGTGGAGTGGCGGTCTAGTGGTAGCGGCTAGCGTGCACCAATTAGTTTTTCTGTTCAAAAATGTATGTGCACAGTGCCAGTATACTCTCAAACGATGAAGGAAAACAGCGTGAGAAAAACTGCATGTCGTGAAACCTAAAAGTTCTTAATCATGTGTCAAGTGCCCGAAAGGAGCCTCTTTGAGGCACACTTAAAATCCTTTCACCACACTTTTTCGAAAGCAACTAGTGACACGTCACGAAGAAGTCATCGTTTTTTTTATAATTGGCTAAGTAACAATCATATTTTCCACCGATATTCAGTGGTAAACATTACCTATAACAAAGAATTGCCTCTTACGTTAGGAAAGCAACCTACGATGCACACAGCTCCTGCGTTCATCAACTTGAGGCATATAGATGTTAGGCTTCATTTGCCTGTAATTTCACCAACACCCACTTCCAAACAAAACAGCAACGCTACTTGGTCAGGTCCTATAAATACTGCATATTGCTTAGTATATCTTAGTATACTATAAATATCATTGTATACTCTACAGCATCAGTTGTAGACCGCTTGTCTATCCGGGTCAGACGATTCAAGGTAAGTTCAACTTTGACAAAGAGGTTAGCCGATGAATTCGACTCGGATGTCAGCGGGAAATAACGTCACAGATACCGCACAGTGCCGAGGCTTTCCGAGGCGCCGAGGAGTCCATTATTATCAATATTTTTATATCACAATAACACAACAATCAGGATAATTACAAATTTTAATCAATATGCTAAAATCATTTACGTATATAAATCGTTAGCTGTTATTAGAACATTTTCATAAATAATCTGGTTGGTAGGTCTTTTATTTAATTGGAAGTATAATAATTACTAATGCTGCACGTGGAACGCTCGCGTGGAATCAATGATGGATAAAAAAAACACCTCGTGGTTTTTCTGTTTGGACTTGTTTAGATCTGATACCTCATTACAATTAATAAAACTAGGGCTAACATAACTTATATGCTAAACTGTCCTATATTCTTTTCCGGGTTACGAACTAGTACAGGGACATGACAGGACAAGACGGGACATAAAGTGACAGGACGGTACGTGACGTGACGTGACGCAATGGGACGAGACGGGACGTGACGGGACGTGTAGAGTAGACATGATGGAACGGAACATAATTTTATGATCTTTGCGATGTTTGTTTAAAGTTTTGAAAATATGTATTTGCTGGTTGGTGTTTTCTAACTAAAATCATCCAATTATTTAAAGCATTTTCCATTCTAATAAATTCATAAACAAGACTAGTTAGACCATAATCTCATGTAAACATCACAGAACCTTGATTTCAATAGTACCTATTAGCAGGAATTGAACTCACCACACTCCATACTCGTAATTACAACAGCGACAATCGACGAGTTGAATAGACATTCTATAGCCTGATCTAGAACTGAGTGGATTATTCAAGTATGCCTAAAGCCTTGATATCCTAGAAAGCGGCAACCGTAATGACGGTCGTTAATTTAGATAGTAATACGCATATCTGCGAATTGAGAGAGTAATTCAAATTCATTCGTGAAGAGGAAATGCGGTCGACGGTTCAGTTCGCATACTTATTGATACTTACTGACTCTTCTCTAATTACTAATGATATTAATAAATAAAAAAACAATAAATATTTCCCATGTTTGGCTTTCTGCTTAAAAAAGTTGCAGAGGACGTATTTTTTGACGTAAGGCCAAAAACATAACCTTGTAATAAGAAATTCTACTAGACTAAAGGTTGTGGGGCGCATGACGAAAATGATCTTTGCTTGAAATTGATCGAACTAGCCTTATTTAACTGTGACGTAATATTACGCCCACTGCCCCCTAGGCACCAGGGCCTGATGAACTAACCAAATCGGTTGGCGCATTCGATCAATATTTGAGCATAATCCACGACGAATCGATTCTATTCAAGCGAGTGCTAGTGACCGATCATCGGCTCGCGGTAGCATCTGTAATAGAGTAGAATCGATTACAATACTGCCGTTCGTCCGAAACACAGCAGTGAATGAAGTAATTGAAATCGATGTTTGGTCAAACTCTATTCGATTTGAAACTCGAACTTTGGATTGAAATTTTAGGTACCGATTTGACTTAATGCTTCTTGCATTAAGTCAAATCGGTACCTAAAATTTCTAAGTAAGCTGTTTTATTATCAAGATAATGTATTTAATGCCTGAAGCTGTTGACTGTACCTAAATAAATAAATATTGGTGGTCACACAAAACTCTCTAGCCCCAAACTAAGCCAAAGCTTGTAATATGGGAACCAGATAGCTACATATATACTTTTTTGTTGTAAATATGTGCATACTTATACTAAATAATAACACCTATTTATGGGTATCATGAGAATGTTGACTAAATTAGTTTTAATAGGAGCTCTTAAATGTCACCAGCCCTAAATAAGTCCACTGCTGGGCAAAGACCATCCATATTTGGTCGGGTTCGTCTAAGTCACGCATAACCATCGCACCACGCTACCATCAACTCACCTGGCAGGTATTTGTAACTGCATTATTGGTGTAAAGTACTCAAGAGATCTGTTCCTCTTGGTGCATTGCTTTACTTGCCTCTTACATCTGAAAACCAGCGTCGCTCTGCAACACAACGTGTTGTGGAGTGGCTTTAAGCTGAGATGGGACCAAATTTGACCCACAGACGCACAGGGGCAACTCGCTGGCACATCTTACTTATTATTTTTATTAATTTTTTTATCCACTTTGTTTTTCTTTCTTTTTTTATAAACCTATGTATAGTTTCCTATAGTTATAGTTAGTTATAAGTTATTTTTAATTTCTTGTTTTTAGCTGTGTCAGACGTTTTCTCTGTGTATGTTTTTAAGTGTGTTAAATAAAAATTCATTCATTCAAATTCATTCATACATTTAAGGAAGGTGATGGAAGGGTCCTATTCCATCCCGGAACCACCACAGGCGAGGTAATCATTAGGAGGAACTAATGAGACTCTAGACAAGAAAGTTTTCAATTAGTCACGAAAGGCGAACAAAGCAACTTTGGAAGTTAACAAGGACGATCCCAAAGTAATTTTCCTATTTGACCGTCCAAAAAGCAATTAAATTCAATTGTCCTTACACAACATTAAATACAGTAGGGATCCTAGGCTTGTTTCGCAATTTTCAACTCTATAGCAGAGAGAATAGAGTGGAATATTATGTGGTGGATTTACGTTGCTGTAGGTAGAATCAAGGATATTGCAGTATAGTTATTTGAACAACTTTAAGCATAAAGTTTTGAATTGTTCCGTAGTAATTGTCGGACATTTTTAAGCCAAATATTAATCCGATGTTTTTTTATGTACTCATCAAACATGCATGACCTACGTAAATATTGAAAATATCATGGATTCCTTGCGAAAATTACGATGTTTTGATATCTTACTGTATTAGATAAAAATCGGTATGAATATTACTTTTTATTCCAAAAATGTCCTAAAACTAAGTAGAAACAAAAAGTTGACAAACCCAAAAACGAAAACCGTAAATATTGATGTTAGCCATCAATATTACCATGCGAGTGAAGCCGCGGACGGCAGCTAGTTACAAATAATATGTGATGTATATGTTTAATCAGTGTCTGGCTGTCTGTTCCCACAGTACATGGTCTATAGCTTTGTTTAAAACTGCTCTATCTAAGCTGCAACTTCTACCAAGCAGATTCTCTATTGTGGCGTAACTAATTTTAATTTTACAACTTTACCACTCTGAAACTCGAACTTCATTCTTATTGCCTACATTATACAAAATAGAAACCATCATTAACATCAGCCTGGGGAAGCACGCTGATGGACACAGGACTACATTAACACTGCGTAACGTATTACTATGAACAAAAATTTAAAACTGAAACACATATTGTAGGCGCCGTAGCGCATACAATGTGTGTTTTAGTCAAAGTCAAAGTCAAAAGGTATTTATTCAATAAAATCACAAGGATCACTTTGAAACGTCTTAAAGCTAGGTGACTCTAGGTGCCAGTTCCACGCGACCAAAGCCTAGAAGAACAGGCAACAAACTTACGGCTTGGTTTCTACCGTTCATAAGATACCTACTTTAAACATTCTGTTTCCTAAAATAAATGAATGTTATTATTTTAACCTCTTAGTGTCATTTTTCTTTCAGTGTAAACACACTGAAAGAAAAATGACACTTTTTAGTAAAACAAAATAAAGTCAACTTTCAAGGTTTTCTGCGATTCATCGAATACTGTAGTTTTTCCTTGAAAAAAAAACAGAGTTTCTCAAAACCGTTTTCAAGCCTTGCTAATTAGATGCGTTTAACTGAGTCCCTGGATTTGAAGATCCCTAATTCGACAACGCTGTACCCGAAAATAGGTTAGTGCTACGTTTTTATTTTTCTCCTCGGGCTAAGATGGGATCTTATCTTGAGAAAAGAATGGTAATGTAGGATTAGATGGAATTAATTGAGCTCTTTTTCTGCCTTCGCAGGATTGTAGAAACCTACGTCTCATCTCACCTTGGTGAATGCGGTCGAATACCTCATTACTGCGTAACGTAAATGCCTATTCCATTACTTTTTATATTTCAGCATGAATTACTAAGTATCTTTTCGCCTGATGGTTCTCAGTGTTCAGCGGGGCTTTTTTAATTTTCCGATCCGAAATGTCAGATTTTGTCTTTTTTTTTTAGTTTTTGGTATTTGTTTCATTACTCCATATCCATGAGAGTTAACGGCCTAAAGCACAGAAGGCAGAACTACTACCATCTGAGCCTGTCAGTAGATTATAAAGTTTAGCAATCCGCTGATTCCAGTGCCATTCGTTTTAAAAGGGTTTATTGGATATAATTATAGGGACTTTCGATTCTAAACATACAAGTGTTCCTGCATACAGTGTCCTAAATAAATAGGGTTTTCATTGACCGAACCCAAAACAATTTACGTGTTTTGCTCGGATTTGTAAAACGTGAAAGTATCGTTTTAGATTTTTATTGACCATTACCTGCTTACTGGTTGAGCTCTTTATTTAATTTAGGTAAATATTTCTATATTTATCACAGTTATTGCACAATAATAAAAAAACAAAAGGTCGCCTCAGTACTATGATCATTTTATCATTTTTTACCTTTTTTTTAATACAACTAGCTGATGGAACAAACAGATGGCCCACCTGATGTTAAGTGGTAACCATCACCTATAACAAAGCATTTACCTCGTAAGTCACGCACGATAGGAATGTGCCCTAATTACACCGGCAACCACACTCTTCAAACCGAAACACAGCAGCCCTGCTTGGCGGCAGAAAAAGGCGTGGAGGTAGTACTTCCCCGGACGAGCCCTTCACAAAGAGCTCTACTACTCTTAAATACCTGTCAACCAACAACAAAGGATATCTTCGGGAATATGTAACGTGTCTGGGGAGCAAAGTCGTTTCTTCTAATCTATTTCTGTTATCTATTTAATCGACTGAAATGTTTTCAGTATTTTTACCAACCTTTCAAGTTTTTCAATCCCTAAAAGAGTCGAGTTTTTTCATTCGAACGTCTGACGTCTGGGGTCTTAGCCTGTCTGATCTGAGGCACAGTCTGAGGTTAATCGGATATGAACTGATAGGAGGCTCAATGTTAGCGAATTGATTTGCCCAGTGAAGTTGTGAGGTGAGATGGGTTCAAGGAGATGGATCTATAAGTTAGACAAAAACATTCAAAGCCAAAAGGCATTCAATTGAATCAAAAGGATTACTTTGAAACGTCTTAAAGCTTGTTGAATCTAGGTGCCATCTTGGCATATTTATTTTATTCCAGGTTCTATTGCCAATTTTGACATTCATCAATCCTAGTGTGAAAAAGAGCTTTTGTATTACAAAAAGTGGCATGAGGAGACCCGTCTCCTTTTCGTTCTTGTGGTGTCCCCCGGGACACCACAAGAAAGAGCTACGAGATAGTTGAGATAACCGATAAAGCATGACTGAAGAAAGCCGAAAAGAAAGTCTATAGTCTTAAATTTATAATATATATTTAATAATAAATGTGTACCACAGTTATAATTTTATTGATTGATATTTTATTATATTTGATTCCTTCTCTACCAGAAAACAAAGCAATACAATGTGGATTCCAAGGAATAAAAGGGCACCTACAAAAAAGCTAAAGAAAAGCTTTATTTACTGGCAACATAAAATGCACCATAAGGCAGTCCACACACGTATTTACGGCGCGGCAAGTTAATTGGTGGCACGGGCGTGCGGGCGTACTGCCTGTTACGGTCATTTGAGCCGCGCGTGTGGAATACCTAATCTAGAAGTATCGCCGATCGATAGGCCTAGCTTTATTAATATACTTCTTTGTAACTCAACCCCTTGGTTCGCCAGGGTTAGGCTAACAAAGAAGTGGTGGTGGCAAAACACGGTGAATTGTGGTGGCGTAGCTTGCTCGGTCTTTGCTACGGTACTGGTGACAAGTGCTTGCGTGCTCGGGAGGACACGTCCTCAGTTTTGGTTATAGCACAACTAACTATATTATAGCCAGGGTGACATGAAAATATAGGCAGCTGAGTTGGCCAGAGCTCATATACGACTACGTGGGGTAGGTATAATTTCATAAATATTTTTACTGTCTCTAGGTGATAGATTTTTGAATATAAATTCGTGGCTACATTATTTTCAGCCTTATTATATAAGATAAGATAAAGTAAAACCTCAATCGATGGAGCACATGCTTCAGGAGCGATGCTTAGACCAATATAAGCCAACACTCGTCGGCTTTCAGGCAACCGACACAGCGCCCGTGTACACGTGAATAAATAACTATTGGTGGAATTTTTCACAGACTGCCGCTTAGCTCCAAACTAAGCAAAGCTTTTACTATGGGAAGTAGATAGCTAGAATGCATTTTATGTATAGCAACTTTCACACCATTTTAAGAACCGCAATAATATCTTGTACTGACCTAGTCATTTTCCACCACCGAGAACTAACATTTGTGTGATGAACATAGATGTTTGTTCTCTGTCTGGGTGTTATTATATATTATAAATATATATTTACAAAAAAAAGCTATATATGTATTATATCAGCTATCTGGTTCCCATATTACAAGCTTTGGCTTAGTTTGGGGCGAGATAGTGCTGTGTGGAAAGTCCACCAATATTTATTTATTTATTTATTTTGAATACTTAAAATGATCGCAGCGTGGCTGTGTTTTGGTTTGAAGGGTGCGGTTGTAGGTGTACCTAATCACAGTTACATGAGGCATAACATGTAAGCCTCAAGTTGATGGGCACTGCATTGTAGAGCACGTTATATTATATACTGCGTTTCTTGCAAGGCAATGCTTTTTATAGGTGATAGTTACCACTTTTCAAAGTGATCTATGTAGTTATATGTGAATCATCTACTTGTTCCATTAGAATATAATATAATAGTTTTTTGTCTGTTATTTTAGGCTTTCGAGTGGAACTTGTTCCTAGATCGCGTTCACAAAACATCCCAAAGTGATCCTTGTGATCATTTTTATCCATAAAAGTCACTAGTAAAAAACCTTTGACATTGCCAAAACAGCAGAAAGGCACACTGCTCGCAGAGAGATAGAAAGTCTACAAAAGCGCCACTTGCAACAGACGGCTGAAAACTGAAAAGCGATTAAGGGTGGGTTAATTGCATAGCGACACAGCTATCGATGTGGTCTCCCCGGGCGGGCAAACGAATTTAGTTGCGAATACCAATCGAATGTCCAGTCGATGTCAAGTGGGAATACTAGTGGAATGATAGAAGGCTTTCTTTGTTTGACTTCTGAAATAGTCGTCGTGAAATATATGGGTACCCTTTGCACGGTTGTGAACATTTATGATTATAACCTTCTTCAACTTTACCTGATCCTATGAAGAGGTCACACTTAGAAAAATCTGGTCGCCCCTCCTAAATTCCGTTCTTCAATGTCTAAACGCTCTGTCACCCTTCCAGTGGACCAGCCTAAAATTTTTGAAGATTCATATTCATATTCATTTATTTCAAACCATAGAGACTTTTGTGGAACACTTAGTTACGTCAATTTGTACGTACAAAAACACATAGATTGTCATAATCCCCACTGATGGGGACAGCTTAGTGGGGATTATTACAATAAACCTTCTTTTTCAGTCAGTTAGCCAACCCGTGAAAGAACAGAATGTAACAGAACATCGAATTGAATTATTCTAATTCAGAGGACACTCAACAAAAAATAAATCAAGGGTCGTTCGCATAAAAAAGCACAATGTATCCTGGCTAGATTCAACAAGGTTTACAGCTCAATTATTGCTGCACCGAATCCATATCGAGCCGAAGCATGAATATTCATAAACGCTGATTTTTGACGTAAAAATACACGGCACGCTTATAACGAGATTAAAAATATCAAAGTAGAAATATATCAGCGTAATATGCATAGTGTGAACACAATTTTATTTATGTTTCGTCTCGCTTCGAGCTTTTTGTTCTGAAATGGGATGGAATATAGAATGAGTGAAAATACTCATCATCAGCCAAACGAAATCCACAGTGACCATAAGCCTCATATATTTCCTGGAAGACCGATTTTGAGACTTCTCCATCCACCGACTTCTAGCAATCTTTACATCGTTTAGTCGCTTTGCGAAGTTTCTTCCAGTTCATAGTCACTTTGCGAGAACTTAGCACAATAGAGTAGTAGAGTTCTTTGTGTAGGGCTCGTCCGTGGAAGAACTACTACCATACCTATTTCTGCCGCCAAGCAGCATTACTGTGTTTCGGTTTGGAGGGTGTGGTTGCCGGCTAAACATCCAAACGCCTCAACTTGACGGATACAGGGCATAGTGCATCATAGGGCATGTTCATATCACACGTGACTTGTAAGGCGGTGTTTTTATAGGTGATGGTTACCGCTTAACAATAAGTGAGCCATCTACTTGTTTCACAGCAAGAAGAATAAAAAATAAAAAACACCCCCGCGGCCGACCGCCCGGTCGCTTGCTCGCGTGTTAGTAATTGCTAACATCAATATTTAATTTACTTTCCTTTGAGAGCCTATTTGCTATTCTACCTTGTAGATCCTGTATAATTTCTGGGATAAATAGAAGCCTAAATCAAGTGGAAGTCCGTGGTGTCTGCCTACCCCTATGGGAAACAGGCGTGATTTTGTTATGTAAGAAGCCTACGAACTATAGTTTAGACTAAGTTTCACCTTCATCATCTAACAGTGGCATGTCTGAGCCACAAACGTCTAAATATTTAGGGCCGGTTTCACCATGCTCTGTTAGATTAACAAAGGATTAAAGGGCCGTTAAATATGTCAAAATGTACGCGTGTGACAGCTAAGGTTAGATTTAACGGCCTGTTAATCCTTGATTAGTAACTAACAGAGCATGGTGAAACCAGGCCTTAAGCTTTTGCATTTAAAAAATAAACCTTTGACTTAACAAGAGCTGTATAATCATCGAGTTGCATTGGAATTCACGTTTGTTTCCGCCTCTATTCCGATGTTAGTTTTATTCTGTTCTTGTTGACACGTGGTATTTCCGTCCCAAGGTGAACGAAGCACGTAGCGAAACCATGTCAAGACAGAACATTGGACGTTTGTTTATTTGTTGTAGAGTTTTGGCTCATTCACGCATATAAAAGATTTAATAGGATCTGGTAACTTTGCACTGCGCAATTTAAAAAACAGACAGCTAATGTTTATTGTTTTTACCACAATCCAAAGAAACAACTGGAAAGTACTAGTTCAAGTTCAAAATCATCTAAGTAATAAAACTCTTTCGTTATTGACTGACTGTCTAGCAATTAACGCAGAGCCAGAAATTCTGGAACTATACAATTTGGAGGGCTACCCTCCTTCCAGTCTTTCTGTAATTTTGGGGTGCACTAAGAAAGGAATTCCCAAAACTCATCTCCCCAAAAGGTGTAACGGTAGTTGAAGCTTGTAGGAAAATGTTTAAGTCTATGTAGCTGAAAAATCATTTTCTTTATAGACTAAACAGTTCTATTGATCATACTAAATCAACTCTTCAATTTTCTCCTGTTTTCCGTGCAAGCAAAGGTCGTAGTTGTTTTACTTACTTGTTTTTCTAGTATTATTTTGAGTTGTGTTGTGTAATTTCGGTGGTATTTTAACCGACATTACTTGAGGTCTTAGCACAAAGTGTAAACATTTGAAATGAAATTGTAATATGTGATATCCTGATTTGACCGAAAATGTTTCCAATGTTTTGAAGAAAACCGCCACCATTTTCTTCAAAACAAATGACGGCCGACTTGACTATGGACTGACTTGACTAAAAAGTATTTATTCAATACAAATCACTTGACACTGGCAAGATTGTCTGTCAAATGACAGAGAGGAGCCATAAATGGAGAGAAGAAGAAGAATACCGCATAAAAAATTCTGTTTAAAACGTATAGGAACCCTTGTTGCAAAACATGATTTGATGAGGGTAGGTTAAAAAGTTACCCCAATTTGTGGAACGCGCAAACATTTCGCTTTTTAGGAAGTTAGGGGCTCCACCTAGTTTTATGATCCAAAGTTTTTTTTTTTTTTTATTCAACTAGCTGATGGAACAAGCAGATGGCCCACCTGATGATAAGTGGTAACCATCACCTATAACAAAGCATTGCCTCGTAAGTCACGCACGATGGGAACGTGCCCGTGCCCTACGATGCACTGCCCTGCGTCCATCAACTTGAGGCATACAGATTTTCAGCCCCATGTGCCTGTAATTTCACCAGCAACCACACTCTTCAAACCGAAACACAGCGTTGCTGCTTGGCGGCAGAAAAAGGCGTGGTGGTAGTACTTCCCCGGACGAGACCTTCACGAAGAGCTCTACTAACGTTGTCCATTACACTTAAAAATGCTTTTTGAAACTACGACAACTTTAAAAATAATTTAGTGTTGAACCCAGCGTCACCCAAAAAGTGATTAAAAGACATTAAAATAAAATTGAAAGTGACATGTCAAAGTATTTATTATTTTGATGATTTATCTAGGTCTTGATCTCTATGGCTCGCTAAAACCGAGCTGACAGAATTTGGTAATCTGGACATCCATAAGTTACGAAGATACTGTTCAGAGGTCAGTGCATTTCCTCCCAATTCTGGCTTGCGCCGTAGAATTGATGACAGCTTCTGAGTACTAAGCTCCATCTCTCCTACATTCTGGAATTGCCGTTCAGCACTCTCTTCATATACCAGGAGTAATCAATTTTTAAGTTCCTGATATCTCGTTTGTCTGATATTTCGATTTAGTTTTTTTCAGAATAATAATCAGAATAATCAATTTAATGGTAATAAAAATCATTACAAGTCAGTTTCGTTGCAGGGGCATTATTCTCTATGACATAGGAGATTCCGTGCCATAACCGTGTGACGTCACAGCGTAGTCTAAATGCAAACGCGATTCATAAACCAAAAATGAACTAAGAATGACAACTAGGAATGACAACTAAGTCATAGGGAATACCATGGAGGTCATGGAGGTAATGGAGGTAGTATATGATACTTAGTCTAAGGGGAATACGGTTTTGTCCGATTTCCCGCCGTTGTCTAGTCGTATCTGTGTAACGCGATTGCATTGGCAATAGAGAATAATGCCCCAGGTACGCTTAAAAGAATGTCGCTAACAACATGAAATATTTTTTAGAGTAGTAGATCTCTTTGTGAAGGTCTCGTCCGGGGAAGTATTACCACCACGACTTTTTCTGCCGCCAAGCAACGTTGCTGTGTTTCGGTTTGAAGGGTTGTTTCGGTTCGGGTTGTCGGTGTAATTACAGGCACATGAGGCTTAACATCTGTATGCCTCAAGTTGATGGACGCAAGGCAGTGCAACGCAGGGCACGTTCCTATCTTGCATGACTTACAAGGTAATGCTTTGTTATAGGTGATGATTACCACTTAACAGGTGGGCCATCTGCTTGTTTCATCAGCTATTGTTCATACACCAGTTGGACTATCCCTCAGTTGTACCACGGGTCATAATAATAAAATGCAGAAAAACAATGTTCTGACAGTTGGACCATGGATAGTTTTACTTACCCGTGGTACAAACAGTTGGACATAGCGGTTGGACCACGGGTCGGTAGCGAGCTTTGTATAAATAAAAAAAACTGCTGACATAAATGCATTCATACTTACAGTACCCTTCATTTTGACTGCAGCAACATCTCAGTTCGGGTCAAACCACTAGTTAAAACGGGAGCAAGAGTTTATGGTGTCAATTTTCCCATAAACCATAAGATATCGTATAGGTAAGGTTGGTTCTATAGTTAACGTAGTTTATGCAAATTCATAAAATTGAGGCCGGCCCTTGTCGTAAATCCGATTATGAGATACATCATCTTGAAATTGGGTTATCCTCAAACGCCTGAATTATAATAAAGAACAAAATCGAAGATTATAGGGACACAATGTCCAACCATAATATTAAAAAAAGTAACTATACATAGTATAAATCCTAAGGTGTTCGTTCTCTGTCTACCTACACTCAACACTTCTACACTAATATTATAATGAGAAAAGATTTGTATTTTTGTATGTAACGAATAGGCTCATAAACTACTGGTCCGATTTCAAAAATTCTTTCACCATTAGAATGCTACATTATTCCTGAGTAACATAGGCTATATTTATTACTATAATAAATTAGGGATCCCTTCTAAAACTTCAATAATGTAACCCAAGGTGTAAAACAATTGGACATAATAAGTTTTTTATCGCATGCGCTGCGAAAACTATTGACGATAGAACACAAAAGTGTTTTACAATATTAAAGAACACATCAATATCTATAGAAAATTCAGCGATACCATGCGAAGCTGGGGCTAGTGTGTTATAATTTAATAATTAGTATGTGTAAAAATATTACTATGAGCTATAATTTCAATAGTTATCTTTATCTGCTTTAATAGTTTTTGTACGTATGCAAACTTTTTAGTAAAAATACTTGTTTGGATATAAATGATAATTATGCGGAACTGGTATGATTGATTGAGATTTTTTTTATATGAATTCGGCAGAAAAAGGCGTAGTGGTAGTAGATACTTCCCCGGACGAGCCCTTCAAAAAGAGCTCTACTACTCATACAAAATGTAAAGTAATGTGCCAAAAGTAATTGACTACCCCCCTTAGATATCCTCAAAGAATATTGAGTTGGTACTAAGAGGATATCTACCGTGCCTGGGAATCAACGTGAAGCTGTATCAGTTCTTTTTCCTTACTTATAATGCTAACTGTACCTATAGCGAGGGATACGTTTCGGCGAAATAATAAGATTCGTTAATATGTAGATTTATTTCGGTTATATCGAATCATTTCTCACTCAACGATTTCAATTTGCTCCTGTTCTGTACAACAATTAACTTAATTATCTACCTGTTTAATTACGTGCCTAGCTCACTGAGGATAGCCACATCATAAGAGTAGCAGAACTCTTTGTGAAGGGCTCGTCCGGAGAAGTACTACCACCACGCCTTTTTGTGATTTACGGAATAGCACCAACTGCTGTAGGATTTTTTTACTAACTTTACACTTGCGTCTTTATTGATTCAATTTTCAGAAAAAGACAGGTTCATAAATAAGTGCGAGCGAGAAGTACCTAAGCAATAGTCTTCGCCACAAGTAAATTAACGGTATTAAATACACAGTTGACAGTTGTAAACAGCACTTTCAGGAACTAAATATTCTTACATTGCCCTCCATGTATATTTACGAGGTTTCTTTATTTGTGAGAACTAATATGCATCTCTTTAAATCTTTTAGAAGCAACAGATTAACTACTAAAATCTGTTTCCTCCTAGTAAAACTGCTATGTTAAATAATAGTATCTTCTGCATGGCTCCTCGCATCTATAATAAATTACCTAGTTATATAATAGATGCTACTACAATAAATATATATAAAAATAGGTTGAATAAGTTTTTAATAGGAAAAGCATATTATAGTATTAAAGAATTTCAGATTGACGAATTCGAGTAGGAAACATTTTATTGATTATAAATTATGATAATAATGTTGACATTTTAAAGCTGTTGCATTGTAAAATTTTTTGCATCGTTAATTATGAAATATATTTTTGCATGCTTTTAAGTAGAACATGGCTGAACTTACTTAAATTATATTTGTCACCTTTTTATAACCTGTGTTTCGCAAATAAATGATTATTGTATTGTAAATAAAAAGAGTCCAAGCTGTTCTTTTTTAGCTACGCAGCTTCATTTTGCACGTGAAATTCTCTTTTGTCTCATTTGCTGAATTGAGATGAATTTTGTTTAGGGACGTAGTGACAACTAATTTGGGTTGCTGAGCGAATCTTATACATTATCAAAATGAAATAGGCTCATAATTGGCTGGAATCATCAACTTCTTCATCTACTGAACTTCTAAATAACGATAATAATCAAAGTCTGATATAAAAAAAGGTAATATTCTCTGCGGTGCTTTTTTAGGTCATGGAGAAGAAGCTCATTTGTTCCCTTTTAAATTTCTATCAATCTCAAATTAAGTGTTTAATTAAGTAAAAAAAGTGGCCCTATTGGTAACTCAAATTGTAATAAGCTCACACAAATTTTAATCGATATTAAATTTTATTCACTCACTTGTGAGTGTTAATTTGTAATAATATCGAATAAAATTTAAAAAAAAATCAATTTTGGTCAAATTATAATTCGGTACGTATTCAGAACAACACATTAAAATTCACTCTCACAACACAATAACATTTCATATCAATAGACAACACAGACAAAGTGAAAAGATTTAAAAGAATGAAACCTTTTGAGTTAGTGCAGTGATAAACCTTATTATTTTATAGTGATAGTGCTACTATTAATTAACACAAGAACCAAATGTCAGAGTGTCTTAAATAGAGACTGTAAGAAAAGTGTCAATGGATACATTCTTAGTAATATTTATTTCTACAAAATGAAGTCAAAGCTAAATTACTCATTAGCCAAGTAGGCTATATTGTAATGATATTAGGGTACCGCATTTCATACGCTCTACAAATTATGAAAAAAAAAACATTCAATAGAACATTTTTGAAGTATGTATGTCAAATCATAGAGGTCATTGAGTAGCGGTTAAATCCAGAATTGGCCACTAGCATCATGCAAAGTCTTATCTACAACAGTACGCTCCAACCAAGCACCCCTAATTGTATTCCGTCTGCTTCTAATTGGCTAAATTAATTCTATAGCCAAGATTGGCTTCTAATCAAGAGCATTGGATTTCAGACGTGAAGCCGATGCTAGATCAGGGGGCGGAATTAGATCAGATTACGGCATCTAGGGATCTTCTTTAATGGGAAAACCAAGCGGCAAGATTCTGTAGCCAAGGCGTAATCTACATCAATAACCCGTCGTCCCTATCTAGTGCAGGGGACTGGGGAAAAAAAATATTAAAATCTAAATCAAACGGTCTATATTTACAATCATAAGGTTCACTTTGAAATGTCTATTAAACTTGGTGGATCAACCGCCACTTCCTCATGACCTAATATTGAAGTACAGGCCGTGGACCCTGGACCCATCCTTAGGTTAAAATAGTGGATCTATTGGTAAAAACTCTACCAAACCGATTATATCCGACCAAACTCGATGATAGCCGATACTGGATGTGATTTCGGCTTGAAAGTGAAATGAAATTGGTAGTTCTAGGCTTGGTCGCTTGGAACTGGCACCTCGATTCACCTCCTAGCTTTAAGCCCATGTTTAAGCCGCTTCAAAGTGGTCCTTGTGATTCATTTAAATGAATACCTGACGTTGGCCGAATTATTAGCAGATTTATTTAAAAAGAAGAAGATTGAAAGATTAAACAATTGTTTTATTAAAACCAACATCATTACTTCAATAAGCTCTCCTTAAATTTTTCCAAACATACCGATTTGTATTCAAGATCTTGCACACCCCGTAGAAGTACAGTCCTCCGCCAAAGAACACCAGACCGCAAAGCGCGTACGCTTCATTCACCACAGTCATCGCAAAACACGAGCAAATAAACATACCCATTACCGCAATATGGAACAAGACGTACCAATAATGATATTTAAGAATTGGGTGTCTCTTTTTCAGAAAACTGACAATCAGAATCGAAGTGGCGACGAAGAGCTGAACGTAGAGAAGTCCAAAAATGAACTCTACGACCATGCTAGTAGAGTTCTCCATATATGCGTCCATGGAGCCAGTGGTGGCTAGGAGTAGCAGGCCAGCGAAGATGATCATGGGCAGAACAGCTGATACTGCGATCATCATGAAGGATTTACGGAGGAGGTCGCAATGGGAACATGGTATATCTTCCGAATCTTCGATGATAATCGTCATAATGTATTTTTTTTACAAACTAGAGTTCAATCTTCGAAAATAAAGTAAGTTATCAAAACATAACCAAAAATAATTGAGACAGACAACAGTGACAACATTTTGACAATAAAAAAATGTGCATGTTCTTTTCTCTTTGTTTTAGTAGAAGGAGGTTGACTACTCATCTGCTAATTTCTGCCAGATTATGTGCGGATATTTTTATTGTTTTTATTTTTCTTATATTAAAGATTACTATCTGCTAGAAGTATATTTATTAGTAAATAAGAGTAATTTTAATAATATAATAAATATATAATATGCCTCAAGTTGATGCCGCAAGGCAGTGCATCGTAGGGCACGTTCCTATCGTGCGTGACGGCTTGCCAATGCTTTTTTATAGGTGATGGTTACCACTTAACATCAGGTGAGCCATCTGCTTGTTCCATCAGCTAGTTGTATAAAAAAAACAATACCCATCTGGTATTGAGTGATTACCTCTACCTCTAATCTCCTCCTGTATCTTCAAAATACGAGAACCAGGCGAGGAGTTATATTCCAAAGATCCCTATTTACTCTAAAGCAGGGTATTCATCAGCAGGTCTTCTTCTTCTTGTCCTGTCATTAATTCTTTCGAAACAGTTTGGTGAACAGATTTTTGAGTTCTCCTCAAAGAGGCTCTTTTCGAGCACTTGATACAATGTTTAATACCCCATTTACATTTTCATGTCCGTGGAAATGTGCATATACATGCGCAGGGACTTGGGCAATGCGAAAATGCAAACAGGCCACTTCCATGTCCTCTCGCGTTGCCGCTCGTGTTGCCCGTGTTGTGAACACACATTGCCGGCGACGCTGCCGCAGACATAATATGGACGGCAACATTTCCGTCCACGCGAATGGCAGCGCGAATGTCTTAATGTAAACGCAGTATAAGAACTTTTTAGATTTTGTTCACCGTCTGAGAGTACTGGTACTGTGCAACATAAATTTTCAGACAGAAAAACTCAATGGTGCACGACCGGTTTTGATGCCACGACCTTAGGCTCGAAAGACGGGGCTACCACTACACCACCAGTGCTCTTATATTACCCCAGCGGCTACAAAGATATCAGTAACAGATCAATCTCCCATCAACGTGTATATGCATATAATAGGACTGCATCATTCAAAGCTTATCCAACGCTTCCTCATCCATCCATCAGACGTTACTGCGTCGACATTTGTTACTGGCTGTGTCTGAGCCACCATTGTGTCGCTATCCACTAAATAGGGGTTAATAATGTCCCGAGCGCTTAGTTTATGGCTATTTCATAGAGATAAGTAACGTGTGTGATAGTGATAAGTGACAGGTCTTACTGCTCGGTGGTACACTGTTGGTGTTGATTCGCATTTAGGTCAAATGTTTATGGCACAATTATGCGTGTCCTCTGGTGTGGAAGCTCTCCCAGAGGACGAAATCTATTTTAGTTATTGAGTACTTACCCCTATACTTAAGTTTATTACTAACAATGTGGACTCGTATTGCCTAAACAATTTTTTTTTATTTATAGATATAGTTGGTTCTGTGTCTGGGCATAAGATTTTTTTTTTATACAACTATCTGATGGAACAAGCAAATCGCCCACCTTATGTTAAGTGGTATTCATCACCTATAACGAAGTATTGCCTCGTTAGTCACGCACGATAGGAACGTGCTCTAGTAGATTTTCAGTAGATTCAGTAGATTTGATGAAAGCCTTTAAAGTCCAAAAAAAATGTATTCGAGCGGTCTGCGGAGCTTGGTTCTTAGATAGCTTTAAGCCGTTGTTTAAAAAAACTTAAGTACTGCCTCTACCATGCATGTATATTAAAGAAATTTGTGTTTTTGTTAAACAGTATCCTAATAATTTTGCAAGACATGAAGAAATGATAATGAGACATACCAGACATAAAAATAGAATTTATTTACCAAACCATCATTCGACATTTTATAGTAAAAACGCTTTTTGTATGGCTGTAAAAATATTTAATCGATTACCTGACGAATTAAAAGAATTACCCTTAGCTATATTTAAACACAGACTTAATAAATGGTTGTTAATTAATTGTTTTTACACAATTGATGAATATTTTCGTTTTTAAAATAGGTGACATTTTGGTATTTTTTTTGTAAGATTAAGTTGAATTTTGACATTATTGTAGGTATTATTTTATTAAATTAAATTATTATTCATTAATTTTAAGTTCAAAAATGTTTGCACGCCAGAACTGTAGCTGGTAGAATGTAATTATGCTCATTTTTCTGTACATTAAGACCAGTGTAAGCCTAAACTCTACATTCCGCAAATAAATGATTCTGATTTCTGATTCTGATTTCTGATTTCTACGATGCACTGCCCTGCGTCCATCAACTTGAGGCACTGTATGCCTCAAGTTGTATGCCTCATGTTAAGCTTCATGTGCCTGTAATTACACCGGCAACCACACTCTTCAAACCGAAATACAGCAACGCTGCTTGGCAGCAGAATAAGGCGTGGTGGTAGTACTTCCCCGGACGAGCCCTTCACAAAGAGCTCTAGAGGTACTACTCTTATGCGTGTAATATGTAGGTAATTAAAAAGGATGTAGGTATATAAGGGTTAAAACATCTGTCTCTATCTTTTGCCAGTCCTCACAGCTCAGTTGGTAGTAGTTCTGCTTCTGTATAAGTACGAGTATGTATTTACAAAAGCAGTAGGTATATAAGTATTTTTTAGGTATCTGTTTCCCATAATACAAGCTTTGCTTAGTTTGGTGTTAGATAGTGCTGCGTGGAAAGTTTTCCAATATTTATCAATTAAATAAATTAATAAATATTGTAAAACAATATTTTCTGGTTCTCATATTACAAGCTTTGCTTAGATAGTACCGTATGAAATGTCCACCAATATATTTATTTATTTTTTTACAAACTGAACGATTTGTGAAAATACCCAAATCAATCCAAACAAAATACATTTTCCGAGCTCGTCCCAATTTTCCAAAACATTGAATAAAAATCTAACATAATAATTTCAAGGAGGGGAAGGGTGGTGAAGAGGGGGTGAGTGCTTATCACAGAACACGTGCTCCTTAAAGCTCCATAAAAGTGAGTTTATTGCAGATGGCTGAAGAATTGAGATGTTCCGTTCACTTCATTTTATCGAAATCTTACTCGCAGGTATAATAAATCTAATAAATAGCTTTGCCAAGATTACTTTGGGTTTGCAAGACTTAGCGACTTTTTACAGCGATCGAGTCACGCTGCACTAGCAAGGTGTTATAAACCACACAAATGTAATAAAAATGAAATATTATGTTGTAAACCTTAAGAATAAGAATATTTTATTGTATAACTGCGTACATACAGGTGCTACAAATTTTATACACTACTAGTGGCTTCCCGCGGCTTCACACGCGTTGAAGTGGTGAACCGTGATTGAGCCACAAACATCAAAACATCGTAACTTTCGCATTGATTTGTATATTATTAGGGTAAGATTTTAAATATCTACGTAGGTATATGGGATACCTATAGGCGTACATTACCTATATTAGGTAGGTAGGTATAGGTACTGACTGAGTTTGGCACAAACATGACAAATACAACAAAGACAACCTTACACGGAAAATATGTACTTATTTGTTCCTAGTTTCTACCTCAAAAACAAACGAAACGAAACAGCTTCACGACTTTGATCCCCAATCACGGTAGATACCCTCATATCTCTTCGTACCAACTCAAGATTCCCGTTTTTAGAATATCCCATATATAACACAGAATATAACATTGACGCTTCGTTGTATCCTTTTTACTTTAGCGCAACGAAGGAGGGTAACGTTTCAGGGGTTGTTTTCGAAAATCAAACTGTTTTTTTGTTATTTATCCACAGAACACATTTTCTTTTAGTTTGAAGTTAATTACACTACGCGTTAAAAATCTCCCATACAAACCTTGGGACTTTGGCAGTCTTTTGCACCCTTTGCAAGGGTAGTTTTAAAATAGTGAAAACGTGATTTTAATTTATTTATTGTGGAGTATATTTACTTCAAGTTTGAAATCAATCGCACTATGCGTTAAAAATCTCCCATACTAACTTTTACAGTCATTTGCACCCTTTGCGGGGGTAATTATCAAAACTTCAAAGTGTTATTCTTAATTATTTATTTCTTAGTTTTACCTCAAGTTTTAAGTCAATCGCACCACGCGTTAAAAAACTCCCATACAAACTTCGACATCCCTTTGCATACTTATTAAGGGTAGTTTTAAAAAACCAAAAATGTTATTCCTACTTTTTTAGCCTTGAAGTAAATCTACTTCAAGTTTCAAGTTTGTAGATTCAAGGAATAAAATTTTTCATACCAACGTTTTCAACCCTTTTTACACCCTTAGGGGTTGAATTTCCAAAAATCCCTTCTTAGTACACCTCTACGCCATAAGACCTATGTACTCTTCAAATTTCAAGTCTCTCTAGGACCAGCGGTCAAAACACTCCCATTCAAACTTTTACATCCCTTTGCACACTTATTAAGGTTAGTTTTAAAAAACTAAAAATGTGTTTCCTATTTTTTTGCCTTGAAGTATATGTACTCCAAGTTTCAAGTTTGTAGGTTCAAGGAATACTATTTTTCATACAAACGTTTTCAACCCTTTTTACACCCTTAGGGGTTGAATTTCCAAAAATCCCTTCTTAGTACACCTCTACGCCATAAGACCTATATACTCTTCAAATTTCAAGTCTCTAAGTCCAGTGGTCAAAAAACTCCCATACAAACTTTTACATCCCTTTGCACCCTTATTAAGGGTAGTTTTAAAAAACTAAAAATGCCTTTCCTTTTTTTTTGCCTTGAAGTATATGTACTCCAAGTTTCAAGTTTGTAGGTTCAAGGAATACTATTTTTCATACAAACGTTTTCAACCCTTTTTACACCCTTAGGGGTTGAATTTCCAAAAATCCCTTCTTAGTGCACCTCTACGCCATAAGACCTATGTACCCCTCAAATTTCAAGTCTCTAGGACCAGCGGTTTAGGCTGTGCGTTGTCTATATGTCAGTCAGTCAGTCAGTCAGTCAGTCAGGACTTTGAGTCTTATAGTATTAGAGATTAAAACATGAACAGTATTATTATAAATTACTTACAAATAAAATTATTTTATAAACAGGCAAAATCTTTTAAAACGTAATAATTCTGAGATCATAAGAAACAGGCACATATATCTGGTAAATTATTTAATTAATACCTAGTTTATTGTCGCGAATTCTAAGCAGTCTTTGAAGTCGGCTTACATTAGAAACTCATTAAAATATAATCTACATAGATACTGATAATGAAGGCATGAAATGAAAACTAATCGTTCACATCTTGTCTGCATACTTACTCTAGATTCACGCTCTACTTTTTTGCAAGCCTCAAAGAAACACATAAATATTGGTGGACATTCCACACAGCACTATCTACCCCCAAACTAAATATAAGATTCAACTAGTTTGGTGATCCTGAAATTAACAAAAATATATAATCAGCATCCCGCTTGGATCTCCAGGCACGGTAGATATCCCCTCAGATATCTTAGTACCAAGTACCGGCTAAAGATTCTATGAAGATGCCTAAGGGGGCTAGTCAGAGGTACGTCCAAGTATTACATTTGGCACATTGGTGCACAACCGGATTCGAACCACTTACGATCTTACGGGGTCTCATCCACTAGACCATCAGTTCTCTGAAACAATCTTGATTTTTTTTTGCCAAAGCTGGCAGACGAGCATACGCGCCACCTGATGGAAAGCGGCGCCCATAGACACCAGCAACACCAGAGGCGTTACTGATGCGCTGCCGGCATTTCAAGAAAATATAAACCCGCCTTTTGAAGGACCCCATGTCGTAACTCCGAGGGAAAACCGCAAGTGGAAGATCGTTCCACAACTTAGTTGTGCGTGGTAAAAACGACCAAGAAAAACGAGTTGTTGAGGAGAACCACCCATCCAGATGGTGAGGATGGAATTTAGTTTTTTGGCATGTGGTGCGGTGATGAAAGTTAGCCGCGGGCACCAAACTAAACAGTTCCTCAGAACACTCCCCAAACATTGTAAAGACGATTTTATTGGATAAAGACAAATACAAGCGCCTTACCACACGTCTAGTGACGCGGCAGATCAGCACTTTGCTAACATTATTATGAAGGCGCTTTCAAGGTTCACTACACATCATCCATCAAACAGGTCTACGATCTCTGAGAAGGGAAGGCTTGTGTCCGTATTGACGTCTGCGTAAGTGGTTTATAAATGACACAAGCTTGAGAATAAAGTGAAATGTTCGAGATATGTTAGAGGGCGTTAGTTTTTTGTATTCTTCATCTTGTGAAAAAACATGGCATTTTCATTTTAAATTGTTTTTCTTTTAATTGTTTTTATTTTTATTTTAAATTGATCCACTTACTTCGAGTGATATTTTGAGTTCTGTTGTGTAATTTCGTTGGCATTACTAGAGGTCTTAGCTTAAAGTGTGAGCTGTTATCTTGATTTGAACGAAAATGTATCTCGCAGGTTTGAAGGAAACCATTTTCTACAAAACAAGATCTGGTTTCCGTCCCGGTCACAGTACTGCGACTGCACTCGTCAAGATCACTGATGATGTACGATCGGGTATGGAAAACGGACACCTAACTATTATGTCATTACTTGATTTTAGTAATGCTTTCAACACTGTTGACTTTGACATCTTACTAGGTTTGCTTCGCTCCATAAACATATCTCCATCGGTGACTGACTGGTTTCGCAACTATTTGCACGGGCGCCGGCAGCGAGTACGGGTTGACGATTCCTATTCGTCATGGTGCTGTACGACTGCTGGTGTACCGCAGGGTGGCGTTTTATCACCTCTTTTATTTGCCCTTTTTATAAATTCTATCTCTCAACAACTCACTTCTTCCTACCACCTCTATGCAGACGATCTACAAATATACACCCAAGCTCCGATTGGTGAATTGTCTCATGCCGTTGCCAGCATTAATCGCAACCTCGGTCAAATAAGCAACTGGAGTAAGGCCTATGGACTTAGTGTAAATCCCGCAAAGACACAAGTCACCATATTAGGCAGCTCTCGCACAATCTCAAAAATCGACTGGCAAGCACTACCATCAGTTGAATTTAACGGCATTACTGTTCCTTACAGTAAAACTGTTAAAAACTTGGGAGTATTTATGGACAGCTCCATGTCGTGGAACTCACAACTCGAATCTGTGAGCCGAAAACTGTTTGCTTCCGCCGGCTCGAATTTTGGTAGCTGTTGGAAGAAAGTTACGCAATCTCCTAAGATTGCGTAACTTTCTTCCAACAGCTACCAAAATTGCGCTTGCACAATCTCTTCTTCTCCCTGTGTTAGACTACGCTGATTGTTGCTACCTTGACATCACGGAGGACAAGCTCGATAAGCTTGAGCGTCTCCAAAACGTATGCATAAGGTTTATTTTTGGTCTCCGGAAATACGATCACGTTTCCGAGTTTCGAGCTAAACTTAAGTGGCTCCCTATTCGCCTTCGCCGGAATACTCACATCCTTTCCCTTCTCCACAACAGCCTCTACAACCCTCTCACTCCCTGTTATCTGAAGGAACGTTTCGAGTTCTTATACTGTGAGAACTCACGAACTCTTCGTTCCTCAGAAAACCTCCTCCTTAAAACTCCTGTGCATAGAACTTCCTTCTATGCTGATTCCTTTTCCGTCCAAGCTGTTCGTTTATGGAACTCATTGCCAGTCTCCATAAGGCGATCCCCTTCACTGGCAGTATTTAAAGCTGAAGTCAAGAAATTCTATCATGAGGCATGATTTGCGTCATCATCTGATTTGTTATAGGTATAATATATATATTGTATAATATGTTATGTATATTAGTATGTATTTATTCATAGAATATGTAGTATGTATGTAATTTTATTTATTTTTTGTATGTTTAGCTAGTTTATGTAGGTACATAATTATGTTGTTTTATAATTTTTATTATTTTACCATGTTATTTTATGGTGCACCCAAACCAACCATCTTATTATAGGCTCCTCTCCATCCAAAGGTTGTCTGGAAGTGATCGCTTTTTAGCGATAAGACCGCCCATTGTACATATCTATAGTTGTAATTATTTGTTTCTTATTTTGTTCGTGTACAATAAAGCATTTTCATACATTCATTCATTCATTCATTCAAAACAAATGATGGCTAATGTTATGGTAGACTGTATTTTTTTTAAAGTATTTATCAATGCCAGTGTCAGCAAGATTGCCTGTCAATATGGCAGACAAGTCCTTGGAAGAAGTCATCCAAGCATAAGAGCTTATTTCACCATGCTCTGTTAGTTACAAATCAAGGATTAACAGGCCGTTAAATCTTAGATGACCTTAGATGTCGAACGCGTACATTTTGACATATTTAACGGCCCTTTAATCCTTTGATAATTTAAAAGAGCATGGTGAAATCAGCGCTAAGTCTTAAATAGGTAAAGAAAAAGTATATCGGTCTGATTATGACTTTTCAGAGTAAGACACATTAAGGGGTGAACTTTTGATACTGAGTTTCGTCAAAAGGCTTAGAGCTGATTTCACCATGCTCTGTTAGTTACTAATCCAGGATTAACAGGCCGTTAAATCTAACCTTAGGTGTCAAACGCGTACATTTTGACATATTTAACGGCCCTTTAACCCTTTGTTAATCTTACAGAGCAGGGTGAAATCAGCTCATAATGTTGCAGACCACAGACATACGTATAATATTATATCTAGATATTATATATACGTATAATATTTCCTACACCTAGGGTATTTAGCGAAATTTGTTACTTTATCTATAAGTTTAAATTGTACTTAACTAAGTCTAAGCGCCCGAAATGGTGAATAAATCTAAAGTGGAATACCTTTAATAAGAACTTATGTAACACTTATTTCTGCGAATAAATATCTTGTATATTCTGAGATAAGTTGAACTGGTTGGCTATGTTATTTAAGATTATCTTGTCTGTTGTCTACACGATAAACATGGTTTATACGTCCGAATTTCACTAAATAGGCCAGCAACAAACGGTGAACGACCGGGATTCAAACTCACAACCTTCCAATAGAAAGCCATAGTATCAGTTAGTTTTTTGAATCTCATATCCGAATATTTTACAAAGAACAATGAATACAACAATTTAGAAAATGTAAAACAAACACATAAAACTGTTTTGGTATCTGCAGACCGTTGTAAACGATCTAAAGATAGCTCAAATGATCCAAATTGATCGGTTAGTAGAAGAAAATGACAATGCGGTTGGCGTGAAATTAGCAGGAGCGAACTATCCCTCGCACATATTTATTTATGGCCGAAACTTTATGGGGTTTTAAAGTAAAGGGTTCTGAGTCGTTAACATTTGCAAAGTAATGTATTATTCCAGAGTCTACTGGAATTGAACTAGCAGATGGCCCACCTGATTTGGATTAAGCAAGTTAAACTCACGTAAAAAAATAATTCTACCAGATACAAAGTACCAATAATCTTTTTTTTTATACTTACAACTAGCTGATACTATAAGCAGATGGCCCACCTGATGTTAAGTGGTAACCATCACCTATAACAAAGCAATGCCTCGTAAGTCACGCACGATAGGACCGTGCCCTACGATGCACTGCCCTGCGTCCATCAACATAGGGCATACAGATGTTAAGCCTCATGTGCCTGTAATTACACCGGTAACCACACTCTTCAAACCGAAACACAGCAACGCTGCTTGGCGGCAGAAAAAGGCGTGGTGGTAGTACTTCCCCGGACGAGCCACACACAAAGAGCTCTACTACCCTTATTCTATAGGTTCTATAGTTTCGTCCCATCCTTCCGTTTAGAGATGTGCGGAGTACGGATACTACTCAAATATTAATTGGCTACTGAAGTGTAATCCCGATAGCTGACAGGCAGGTAAGCTAGCAGCTGACAAATAGAGTAGTGCTATTCCGTAAACTACAAAATCACAGGGATTTCCGCCTAGTGGATCCACACTCACTTCGGAAGATCACTCAAAAGGATCATACAAAAGAACGGTAGGAACCAAGCCGTAAGTTTGTTGCCTGTTCTTCTAGGCTTTGGTCGCGTGGAACTGGCACCTAGAGTCACCTAGCTTTAAGACGTTTCAAAGTGATCCTTATGATTTTATTGAACCTTTTGACTTTGACTTTCGATCTATCACGTTCGCATTTCCACTGCCAAAGCACTCACGCGTGTGGCGCTCTTGTCACTTGGGTGAGTGTTGTTGACAGAATAGCACTTTTGGCTATGTGAATAACAAATGAATGAACAATAAAGTACTTTCCGACTGTTTTATTAGGTAAATGTGACCCAAATAAACTTGACGCAAATAAAATATTATTATTTATTTGGAATTTACAAACGTTCGTAGATTGCCAGGCTGAAGGTAAAACTGTAGTGAAACGGATAATTTTAAAGCAAAAACTTTCCGTATTAACTTGTAAAAACAATTAAGGTCTGCTAATTTTATTGAAACGGAATTATTTTCTAAAACTTGACTTCGGAAACTTGATCTAAATTATTATGCTCTTCTTAATAAACTTATTAATAAGTTAGGAAGTATATTTGGATATATAATACAAGTATCCTAAACAATAACAAACCGAACAATAACTGAATTAATGTTCAGACTATCAATAAAACAAAGTTTAATCTATCTACTATCTAGAGAGCACTGGTGGTCTCGTGGTAGCGGCCCCGCCTTCCGATCCTAAGATCGTGGGTTCGAACCGGTTTCTGAGTTTCTGTTCAAAAATGTATGTGCACAATACCAGTACTCTCAAACGGTGAAGGAAAACATCGTGAGGAAACCGGCATGTCGTGGAACCTAAAAAGTTCTATAACATGTGTCGAGTGCTCGAAAGTAGCCTCTTGAGGCGCACTTTAAATCCTTTCACCACACTGTTTCGAAAGAAACTAGTGACACGACAAGAAGAAGAAGAATCTATCTTCTCTGTAGAAAAGCCGACCTATCTTTTTTATTTCAATTAAAACCTTTGAAAAGGAGACATTATCTAGAATTAAAATCCCCGGGCACACTCTAAAACTCGCAATTGAAGTGTTCAATTGCTTTTTGCCCAGGCCAGCGTGGAGAGACGGCACGTGACCCGATATAGACAACTACGGCTACGTACTTACACATCGTAAACTGAATAGGGAAATAGTGAATGGGAGCAAATGGAAATTGGGATAGGACCTCTTATTCCAGATAGATATTCTGTATTAAGATACCTCTTTTTAGATCATTACGTCTATATCTACGCCTATACAACGTGTAACATAATACCCCTATAAGGCCAAAGACCAAGTGATCAGACTAAGCACTGGAACACTTTGACGTGTGCAAAGGTTGAACATATCGTTTTCGAAATTCCCATACAAAAGTAAATTAATATTGTCAAAGAAATTTGCAACACCCCTGATACTGTTTAAGTAAATACCAAGGTCAAGCACACACGGAACATACAAACAACTAGATAGATAGAAAGATAAATAATTCTTTATTGTTCACCATACAGAAACATAGTACAGGGTTAAAGCATACATTAAGGTAAAACAATGGGCGGCCTTATCGCTGAGAGCGATCTCTTCCAGGCAACCTTGGAAGGATAAACATTAATTAGAATTAACGGCGGTGTAGTCACTTATAAGGAATATATGATATTTTATAAGACCTTTATAACTGTGAATAGGGCTGCCTCATGATGTTAGTTTCATATTGGAGGAACTTTTATGAGGCATTTCATGAATGAAAAACTGTGAAATTTCAAAAGTCGTAAAACAAAAGGTGTTTGTCATGACCTTTAGAATACCCTGCTTCCAGGATTATAGGGAGACCCCTAAGTGTGTAACATAAGACTATGTTACACATTGTATAGACTCTGGCATTCGTACTTGGTACTAAGAGATCTGAGGATATATCTACCGTGCCTGTTTCATTACATAAAATATATACCTACATAAAGTACGAATAAACGAGTACATAGAAAAACAGGTCTTATCCTGAACAACGTAATCAGACAACTGGTGGATGAAATAGACTTACTATGTAAATTCCAAGGTCTATCTTACCTAAAACTTGGGTTTACAACCTGTCACGTATGGAATACTAATACATAGGTACTACTGCAAAATGTGGATATGTGCCGCATGTAATATTATGACGTACCCCCTTTAGATATCCTCAAAGAAGCTTAAGTACTTGGTACTAAGATATGTACCGTGGGGATATGTACCGTGCCTGGGGATCAAAGTCGTTAAGATGTTACTGTTTTTAACCCAATTTTACACAAAACAACATGTAAATAAAATGTAATTGATATCGCTAGCAAAAATATCTACCTACTACTTTTACTAGAAATTAAATAACTCTGCTAGTAAATTTAAAAAAAAAATTGGTATTTCTTGATATAAATAAGTAAGTACACCAACGGTTCTTTGAATATTTCCTCAAACACTCTTGTTTCTCTTTGATCTTATTAATTAGTTTGACGCTATAAAAACGCTAAGATCCCGAAGATTTTTTAATAAGTATCTTTATTCATGCATCATTATTTCAAACACTCAAACACGGCACATCAAAAGCTTCTAATAAATCAGGAAGATCCATAAAACTCGTCTCCCTGAATTACTCCATGCAAATTACCTTGTAAAATTCAAAAGACCAAACGACCAAAAGACCAAACCATTAAAATAAACCTTAAAACCACTTGTTCAATGACTTCGTCATCAGAAACTTAGCTCGTTACTCATAGGCCAAGTTTATTTGTTTCGCTCGTGTAGAACTTCTTTTCTGAGACCATTAAAAGTTTTAATTCATTTAGATCGGATCGGTGCCTTAGCTACACAAAGCGAGACTATTGCGGCTCCGGTTTCCATTTATCTGGTTGCTAGGTGACTGGAACAGACCGGCATCGTCCCTTACTAGTGTTCACGTTCCGGGTCTCGTGTTGTTTTATTACTTGATGGTCGAACAAGCAAATAGACCTGTTGAACCATCACCTATAACAAAGCATCGCCTCGCAAGGCACGCACGATAACGTGCCCTATGATGCACTGCCCTGCGTTCTTCAACTTGAGGCATGCTTAAGCGTCATGTGCCTGTAATTTCGCCGGCAACCACACCTTCAAACCGAAATACAGCAACGCTGCTTGGCGGCAGCAAATTGTGGCAGTAATTCCCCGGACGAGGCCTACACAACTTGACGTAAGACGACTACTTGCTACACGAGGCGAAGCTAGACTACTGTGGCACGGAGTTTCCGATTAATCTGTTGTACTGAGACTTTTGGACTTAGGGCGTGGTCGGCCTTGGGTGTCAAATACGACCGCTGTCTTGCTAAGCAAATTATCAGAGCTGATAAAAAGGATTGAAATCATTTACATTTTGAAGACATCGCATATATTTTTGTGCTTTTCTGTTGATATTTAATTTATAAAATAAAAAGTTATTGGTTATAAGAACAGATATAATTAGTTTTAAAAAATAAAAAAACTTTTTTTTACTTATTTTATGAGGTTAAATAGTTCGTTATTATTTTCTAAAGATACCAAGCCACCTTAATTTTGTATAATAACACCCAGACAGAGAACAAACATCTATGGGTCATCACATCACACTAGTTTGCTCTCGGTGGGGATCGAACCCACGGCCTAAATTTAAGTAAAGTTTAGTTTAATTTGTCGTGCCGCAACTGGCCCGCATTCTGTCGAAGGCATTAGAACGAAAGTCACGATTCTTATCTTTCTTCAATTAAAGGGTTGACTTGGGCGTTCAATGGAAATTCGTTTGAAATATTACGTCTTTTAATAACTTTACTAATGTTCCCGATTGGGGAACTTCGAACGCTCATTTAAATGAAATGACTCTCCATTTTCGAGTTTTAAATTATTTCTACAAAGATTTCCTACTTTTGCAAGTACCGAATTATACTAGGCTCTTGGTAAATGCTGGGTGGAAGCCTTTTGTACGTCACTTTATTTTTAATCTGTATTGATTTTATGTTTTGTATCGTAGAATCAATATTTTCCATTTTTATGAGAAAACTTTAAATCCAAACACTTTCCATATATATTAGGAGAACTAGGATTCCTTAGTTGCAACGATTTTTTTTATTCAACTACCTGATAAAATAATCAAATGATTCACCTAATGTTAAATGGTCCATGTTAAAAACCATAACACGTACGATATTCTAACCATGGATACATTCTTTTTTAGATATAAAACATTCCTCATTTCTTAAGAAAATATTTGTAAAGTTACACAAACAATGGTAATTTTCCCCTAAGCTTAAATAAGCCAAATTATAAGCAACAACACGACGTTACTAATGTAAATGTAAGGCCTGGGAATTACACATTTGAGGGTGTGAGGGTAATGACCCTGCGCATGTATCCATATAATCTTCATTATACACAAAGAGCCCCTATTTGGAACAATGCCGCAAGACTTGATTACGTAGGTATACTGGTGAATGTCGTGGCTTTAAGTTTGGAGATTTGTGCGTGGCGAAGGCTCGCTTAAATTTAGGTTCGTTCTGCCCTCACAGCTCAGTTGGTAGTAGCTCTGCCTTCGTGGGTTCGATCCCCAACCGATAACAAAAATTTGTGTATTGAACACAGATGTGTTTCCATCTTGGTGCTATAGTATTGTTTGTAATTTTAAAGTGCTGTGTGGAATGTCCAAATAGTACAAGTTTTGCAATTTGGGCCTAGATAGTTTTGTGTACAATGTCCGTCCACCCATATTTATTTTTTATTATTTATTTAAGTAAAGTTTAACAACTCTTTAATACCCCGTTTACATTCAGCTCATGACCGCGGAAATGTGCAGAGACATCGGCAGGGACTTGGGTAATGCGAGAATGTAAACAGACCACTTCGATGTCCACTCGCGTTGCCGCTCGCGTTGCCCGTGTTGCGTGAACACACATTGCCGGCGACGCTGCCGCAGACATGACGGCAACATTTCCGTCCACGCGAATGGCAGCGCGAATGTCTAAATGTAAACGCAGTATAAGACCGTATTTGAAGTTCCAAGCCATTGAGAAAATGATGATACATCACAATAGAGGTATGACTGTGCAAAAATGTCATTAGAAGAGCGAAAGCGATAAAAATCGCCCGGCTGCCGCCGACAACGGAACAAAATCGGTAGAATCTATCTGTGTTTACCCGAGATGTGACGTCATTTTCCCCAGTGACATTTTTAAAATGTTCTCTACAATAATGATTGCTTCTTGACAGTTCAATTTCGTTCCTTCTTCGTTCCTTCATCCTTATACTTACGCCTCACTAAATTCGATCGGCACCACACTGGAGCTTCAATATTGTATTATATTACATTGTAACAAGGATCATACAAAAGAACAGTAGGAACCAAGCCGTAAGCTTGTTGCCTGTTCTTCTAGGCTTTGGTCGCGTGGAACTGGTACCTAGAGTCACCTAGTTTTTAAGACGTTTCAAAGTGATCTTTGTGATTTTATTGAATAAATACCTTCTGACTTTATCAGAATTAAATATTATTGTAATGATATTATAAGCATGTTTTATGTGATATTTCCATGTGATAGCACACAAGATTTTTATTAAACAAGATATTTTCAAATAAGATCTATTATTTACATTACCAATCAATCAGCAGATTTTGCGAGTTTACGATTTTTTGTATTTTGTTTAGAAGTGTTTACGAACATTACTGAAAACGTTTTCTTAACATAGTGATTAAATGTTTTCTTGAAAATGTTTACTATTTTTTGTAAACATTTTTTTACAGCAGTGTGGGAGCACCATTTTATAAAGTCTGTGTGATTAAATTAATACATAAAATATTAAATTTAAAAATAAAAATCCCTGAAATAATGCTTATGATATTCAAAAGGCTTAACGGATTTCAATAATAGCTCTACAGTCGAGAATTTTACAATATACCTAATAATTAAATAACAATATTGATTCTAGCACATATATGATACACAAGTAACCGATACAAAAAACCAACAACTAAGATCCCGATTTTAGAGTTTTTTATACAAATAAATGAATAATATTAATAAAATATTGTACATATTCACCTAAAGACGAACTTCGCCAGTAATTGACAACCCTATAAAGGGTGACAATTTCAAACGTGGAATTTGTTGAAACGATGTGTACGTAATCGGCTTACGTCGCCTTCTTTGGGCAAATGGTAATTTTACAATTGTTTGCTTGAAGACAAGTAAGTAAAATTATATTACTTACAATGAAGCTATCAATTATAATTCAATGGCATGAAATTAATAAGGACTTGAGAAATTTTAAAGATATTAATAAATAATTGTCTATGTTTAATCATTATCATCAGCACCAGTGGATCACCCATTGGTATTTTTTTTCGAATGGACTAAATAATGTTGGTGATCGTCTCAGCTTTGTGCTATAATAGGGTTTGGTGCACTTTTATAGCGCTGTCTCGCTCACACTTAACCTAGAATCTTAAAGATACGGCTGTGAGGAAAGCCTTGAGTATAGATACTAGAATAATTTTAAGTAAGTTAGAAAAAATTGTACACGACTGGGTTTCTTTACAAAAAAAATATGTTCAAGAATTATTCTAGCAAGTGTCATACCAATTTGGAAACCTCATGAAATGCACCAACTTTTAAAGTTACTTGCCAAACTATCGTCATACATTTTTTTTTCAGTACAGTCAGTTAAAGATAGCTGAAGTATTAATTTTGAATTTTGAATTTTAATTGAGCAAAAAGTGATATTTTCTTCCAAAATGGGAGCAGTTGGTTTAAATTTTTTGATGCCAACTAACAGAGACATTATTCAGAATTACATAATAAAAATATAATTGGTAAAAAATTAAGATTTGTAGTAATACGAGTCAAAAGACCATCACAGGGTGTAGATTTTTTCGATTTTTTAAATGCCAATAACTCTAAAAATACTAACTTCGTTTTTTTTCTGATAGCTATCAGCTAAACTTATCCTATCACCCGCTTCCGAGTTGACGTCGGTTTCTGGAACACCCTGTATATCGTAGTATTTGTATGTATTTTCAAATTGTATTTTCGTATTAATACCTATGTTGTAGTGTAATTTCTCTTTAGATGTTCAAAATGTTCAATGTTTCCTTATCCAGATTAGATATCAGATATCTTGGTAAAGTTGACTAGGGGCAAGCAAAAGTTTAGTCAGCAGCGCAAGGATTGAGATAAATAACGAGGAAAATTAAAGTTTTACGGCTCATGTAAGTACCCACGCGTAGCTACTGGTTGAGTTTATCTGATAAGGAACTATTTTTCTTCATAATTTACGACATCTAATCCTGGCAACTGTCATAGAATCAAATGAGTATTTTTTTAGTGTTATATTATTTTTTGTTTAAATTATCTGATAAATATTTATAAGCAGTGGCGTAGTTAGGCGGACAAGGGCCGCGGTGCATAGAGAAAGAATCGGGCCCTCACCCCCTCTTTCCACATACCTTGAACTTATATTGGCCTAAAAAAAAAACTGTGAGCAGGCTCACAATTTTTATTCTAGCTTCTGGAGCTAGCTGACCCTGTCTTTTCAAAGCTTAGGTTAGAGGGCCCCCCGAGCTCCGGGGCCCTGGTGCACTGCACCACCTGGCCCTACGATAGCTACGGCACTGTTTATAAGGGTTTACCAAAAGGGTTTAAGGGCCTAACACGGTTTTGTTGCTACATTCCAAAAGCGTTATCTATTTTTTTACTCTAGGTTATATTGTTTTTGAAAAGAGAAAAAGAAACAGCTTTACGACTTTTATCCCTAGCCTCTGTAGATGTCTTAGCACCAAGTTCCATCTCAAGATCATTTGAGGATGTCTAAGGGGGTAGTCAGAGGTACGCCTAAGCGTTACTTGCACATACCCACATTTAGCACATAGCAGTAGTTTTTGAGATGCAACAATAGTACTAAGATATATAAAATTAATTTTACGTGATCTCCGATTTGTAAGAATGGTAAAGACTTCGTAGTTCAGGTAAGATTGGTTATTCACAATCTGCGTGAACATCGCGAGATTTCAGTTCGGGGCGGACCACTATATAATATGATAGCCCGCAGGTTTGCTCGTTGCTCCGCAGATGTCCAAATTACACTTTTCAGAGCTTACTGTACTAGTTTCTACACGAGCAGCCTGTGGGCTGACTATACTCAAAAACAGTACAATTCCCTTCGCGTTCAATATAATAACGCGTTCAGAGTGTTGATGGGGCTGCCTCGCTTCTGCAGCGCATCCGGGATGTTTGCAGACGCGAGAGTGGACTGCTTCTACAGTAGCATGCGCAAGCGCTGCACGTCCCTGCAGCGCCGGGTGCGCACCAGCTCCAACACCATTCTGAGCGTGTTCGCTAGTAGGTTTGACTGTCATTACATGAACCATTGCTGTATGATCCATGTAATGACAAACAAAAATACAATTAGGTAAATCTGGCATTGCTATGGGGTTCTCTTTATATTTTGTGTTTTTATATGTATTCAATAATATTATAATTCTACTAACAATAGATGTAAGTTTTACTAACAAATTGATCCATTGTAGATTGAAATGAATTATTATATTATTATTATATACCGATGAAAAGGTATACTTATATAACATTTTTTTCTTCTTATCATCAAGCTTTGCAACCCAATAGGTCTCTATGACGCTCGAGGAAATCCCCATTTAGCATCATGGCCTCCCCTACTACTAGCATTATCGAAACAGTCAAAGTACAGTTGGCAATCTTCGCATTGTACTTTTGTTTTGTTAGGTCATTAGCATTATCCCACTGCGTATTTGTCCTATATGTTATTGTATTTGATAAATTATTGCGTAAAGAGTCAATAATCCAGAACAATAAACAATAATCTCAACCATAAAAATTGCCACCACTGAGCATGACAATAAATTCAGTAGTCAAAACCCTAAATAACAGTCTGATAACGGTTATAAATAGTTGGTGGACTGTAGTAGAATCACAGTAGGGTATAAGCATTTTAATGTGACTATACTGAAAAAACAATGATTCAACTCTCTTTTGTTGTATTTGTGAGTGCGTATGCGCTGGTACACAGTGCACAGACCTTCAGCATTTATGAAACAGTAAGTTCAGATCAATTTTTTTTTTCTTATGTTAGATTAAATTTATATTTCTCTAAAACCTTATTTTTTTAACCCTTAGTTAGTCAGCAGTGTATCTACGTACGAGCTCGAAAGTACAGCAGCTTATTTTAGGGTGGTCAGAGGTTATTTGCTTACCTTTTGCAAGTATTTGATAAACAATCGTTTAAAAAATATATTTAACAGGCAAAGAGCATCGAATATCATGGATACCCCGCCGAAACTCACCATGTGACAACAAGCGACGGGTACATCCTCGAAATGCACCGGATTCCCCATGGGAAGAACCAAGTCTACTCCTCAGACCGACCGGTAGTGTTCCTCATGCATGGACTCCTGGCTGCGTCTAACTGCTACGTCTTACTTGGACCAGAACTTGCGCCAGGTACTACCTATTTTTCTTGATGCGATTTTAACACACGTTCTCAAATGGCGACCACGAGTTGGAAGACGAAGCGTGAATCGTCCTCCTAACAGATGGACTGAAACTATGTGATGATCGCAGGAGGTCGGTGGATGAATCAGCATTGTTCTTCATAGAAATAGAGGCCTATATCTCTCCAGCAGTGAATTTCTTCAGACTACCACTATTAAGTTTATTTTTATGCTTTTTAAGGAGAAGAAGACAGTGAATGACGTTTGTGTTTTCTTTTCTCCCCAGCATACAATCTAGCAGATGCTGGTTTCGACGTCTGGATGGGCAATGCTCGCGGCAACAAGAACTCTCGCTATCACGTGACCCTCAACCCGGACGACAACAGAGACAAATTAAACTTCTTCGACTTCAGCTGGGAAGAAATCGCATTGAACGACCTTCCTGCCATGATAGACTACACGTTAGCCAGCACTAATAAAGAGAAGCTCCACTACATCGGGCATTCTCAAGGAGGGACTGTGTTCCTGGTCCTGAACTCTTTAAGACCGGAGTATAATGAGAAGTTCGAGACTGCGCATCTCTGGGCTGGGGTTGGGTATATGAACAATTTTCCCAATTCCGAGCTTTCTTTGGCTGCTCGGCTCACGGATACCATTTACGTGAGTATTTGTACTGAAAATTTAAATTGTGTGGCACACTGTTCTGCCGCGCTGGTGCCATAGTATTATCTGATCTGATTGCATTAATTACCTTAATATACTCCTATTCATAATTTTTTTTTTGTGATATATCATTTTTTTTTTAATCTAATTGCCATGTAGCTAAATCAGAATGAATAAGCACGATAATTCATTTCTTCTTTAGAATGTCGCAGTTCTCAACGGAATCGTTGAATTGTTCCCTCCCGAGGAGGGTGAAAAGAGCAGTCGCCAAGCCGGCAACTGCGTTGGGGATGCCGCTCAAAAGTACCTGTGCCAGCTTATTGGAGTCAACACTCTGATGGTAAGATGTCACGAAAGGCTCTTCGTATATTTATCTCGTCCATTCCTAAACTCCTGACTTCTGAATTCACTATTTGGATACAGTGACTGGTTACCACTCGTAGCACTTACTCGTACATCTGTGCTTCCGTGCTTTGGGCTTTGGGTTCTTTACCTGGTCGCTAATTCGCGAGGTGTTTGGACAGCTCGAGAACTCCGTCACCATAGTTGGCAACTAGCTCACACTATAAGTAAGTTCGTATGAGCTATTCGCCACCTCTGCTGGCTTATTTTTTGAACAGTCGATCAAGTAGGTGTTGTATAAATAAGCTGATGATAAACGTCCACTACTGGACACAAGCCTCTAGAAATGTTCGTCAGAGTGCCTATTTCCTACCAGCCTTTTGCATAATATCACTACAACCAGCCAAAGAGCCTATCACAATACAAACCCAGGCCGAATGCGTTGGTCGATTGGTCTACTGCGTTTGAATTCGTTGGTTTTCTTCTTTTATAATAACTAGGTATAAAATTAAACACTACAAAACAAAGACCTGCTAAAGTTATACGCGATCTAGCGGATCAAGATTTGTGTAAACCATCTAAGTTGTACACGACTTTCCTTCTAAGAGTATCGTGCCAGAATGCATCACGGTATCAATGATAGAAGTCAGGAAATGCGAGTTTGTGAAGTTTATTATTGTTGATGCGGAAACTACCGCATCAGCTCCACAGCTCTAATAACATTATATATGAATAAACTACCTCTATTTCTAGTAATTAATTATTATCCTATTCCGGAATGGCTTGGTTATCGACGTGATAAATTTCTAATTGGCGGATTATTTATGTAGGTACTAATAAATGTTATCTTTAGAAAACATTGCCTAGGTAAATAGGCAAATAAGATAACATAGCATAAACACGTTTTTGAAAAACTTAAATAAACGATAAAATTTAGGTTTAGAAAAAATATATCGTGAATTCCATTCAAAGTACTTTTGGTTACCTTAAGATTAAGCACATGCCCATCTCAAATATAGTATAAAGATGATTGTTTGTAATTGATTGGTTATGGGATTGTTAAATTCAACTTATTTTACACACTGTTTCGAGGAACGAAGGAAGAGTTGAAATGGGTCAAAGTCACAGGCATAAAAATGGAAGAACTTTTTTATATCTATAATTTTTATATTCACAGGGTGAAACCACCACGAGGGACTCGGAAGGCTCTATCTTCGACGACTACGATGCCGCAGGGGCAGCTCTCAAGCAAATCGCCCACTACGGCCAAAACATCAGAGATAAGACCTTTGCCCGTTGGTCTTATAACTTCATCCAAAACCTTATCGTATACGGATCACGGAACCCTCCCAAATATGACCTTGGTCTGATAAATGTCAAAGTTACTATGCACTATACTGTGAATGATAATCTATTAGATGAAAGAGATGTTCTTGCTATGGCTAGCGATATGCCCAATGCGGAAGTGAGGAAGGTTGCACGGGATACCTTCCTTCATGTGGACTTCGTGGCAGCCCCCGATGCAAGAGAGCTTGTGACTGACTATGTTATTGAAGTTCTTAAACGAGACTCTGGATTGGAATAATGGATATGAAACAATATATGGCCTTATTTTTAAGGCAAAGACGACTGCTATGTACCTCTCGCTCGCAAGTGAACATTTTGAAAGGTGTAAAATAACTAAACTTATTTAAGAAAAATCGCAATCAAACAAGTTGTGTGCAATCACATTGCACATTGTTCAGCAAAAATATCATGTAGATGCAAAAAAGTTTTCCTACTAAAAAGTTTGCATAAGTACGAAAACTAGAAAAGCAGCGAGCGAGTGGTACTTTGACGTGTGTCAGCCACTTAAAATGTGTCAATTTCTCTCTTATCAATACATGCTTAAATAACAATGACTTTATTTATATTACATTACCTCCGGAAAAGTACTGATTTTTTTTTACTAGTTAAGATCATAATAATAAAAAATAAACATTTTATGATACAACTTAGATTATAGAGATACAACAGGATACAATCTATGAAAAGCTATTCTCTGTAATAAAGCTTGTTTATAAAACAATAAATTATAATCGTCTAATGCAGATAGATACAATTGGTTCTATCTCATGTATTAGATATCTTTCAATTTTTTTTTTAAATAATTGAATTGAATCAAATATGATTATATAATTTGATACGTTTGAGCGTGCTAGTTCTTCTAGGCTTGGTCGTGCGGAACTGGCACCTAGATTCACCTAGTTTTAAGACGTTTCAAAGTGATCTTTTTCAACTGAAGAAATACCTTTTGACCTTGACTTTGATTCATCTACATCACCACATGCACTGACTTGCGTTTGTGGCGGCGCAACACTAGTCGTCGCTACGTCATCACTATCGCCAGACGGCTCCGGGGTGCGGAAGGACGCAGAGAGGCACGGGAGAAAACCGGTTCCCAGTAAGCGTTACCACCACGGCTAGATCTAGCCCTTTTCGCGCTAGATCTAGCATTTTTAGTTTGCACTCTTCTTATGGTGATTTAGCGCGGAAAGAGCAATCTAGCCCTTTACGTACGATACGTAACTTTCCGCCACGCTTACCAAGTTATGAAACAATGCGCGCTATCTAGCATAGCTTTCGTCAGTCACACTCATAATCACTCAGAGTGTTGCTGTTCACACATGGTGCCAACTGAAATAATAGAAAACTGGGAATAATTAAAAATAGTTGTTCTAATTGGCTAAAAACGCAGATGTTAATCAGCCATCAACTTCTTCTCATTCAGCAGATACGAGTATTTTTAGGCCTTTTCATGGAAAAAAATTCTATATCTAGCCCTTTTTTTTTAAACCATAATGGCAACATCATTCCCAGTCGACTGACGCCCGCGCCAGTGCCACACTACTAAGCTTACGCGCATTACATATCGCCGCTGTTATAACTTTCCCTCGCTAAAGTTTTTCACTTTCGAATGTATTCTTCTTTAGTCTTTTCTTTCTATATTCTCGTTTCTGTAACCTTTCGTGATAATTGGGCTGTGCCGTCAAGTGAAGCTGAGTTTTAATTGAAGCTTGCCTGTGTACCTAACACGGCGTTCATACGTGTATCCACTGGAGTCATATCTATAGTCGTATTAAGCCATATAAGAAATAAGAAGAAATAATTATTTGGAACAAAAAAGTTCACAATGATAAAAAAAAGAACTTTGTGTTCCGCAAAAAGGACTCAGCATAAAGTTGGTTGACTTGCATTCTGTATCCCTCAAGTTGATGGACGCAGGGCAGTGCATCTTAGGGCGCGTTCCTATCGTGCGTGACTTACGAGGCAATGCTTTGCTATAGGTGATGGTTACCACATAACATCAGGTGGGCCATCTGCTGGTTCCATCAGCTGAGTGTATTAAAAAAAACAACTTGCAACCAACGCTGATCTCCTTTTACAACTGATCGGTGATGCTACGGATAATTTAGCCACTAAACCAAAATAAATATAAAAGATATTTTTTAGCACAAGTATACAAAAGTAATATAACACGGTATTGATACGGTATGTGCCTGTAATGTCCCACACCCTTCAAACGGAAACACAGCAACGTTGGCAGAAATAGGCATTGTACCAGTGATATTCAATTCTCATTTTAGGTACATACATAGTTGTTGGGTATTAGTAAATATCACATGGCCGAGGTTTTAAATAGTAATGCGTATAGTTGGTAGACAGGTATAGTTACAGTAAAAAACCTCTAGGTTGGTGATATCTGTTATACAAGGCACGAAATAAAACTAGATATTCTGATTGTTTTTATCGGCAGTTAATCAATCATTCACTACTTTGCCGAGAGCCTTGATTATGTCACACGTGATTTTAAATGATCACAATCAACTAACTACATCATTGGTTTATCAGACAAAATATTAGATTTGATTTATAAATTTGAATAATATTGTAGTCTTCAACACCAATAAATAACTTTCCCAGTGAGCTCAATCGGCAAAGAAAAACATAGTGAGAAAACCCGTTAGTATACTAGTTAGCTGCGATGGGCTTATTACAACCTATTGGTTTTTTTTAACTCTTGCGATCATAACACATATTGAAGTATTACACGGGTATTTATCGCGTTTACCGTTATTACAACCTGTCACGTATGGAATACTAACTACTATAAAATGTGGAAATGGTAAAAGAGGGCATATCTACCGTGTCTAGAAATCTGGGGAAACTGGTCCTTCTTTATTTGATTATAAGAATTATGGGTCAATATCAAATTCAACCTATATTAGTACACTTATGTACGTGGACGTTGCTCTATCTAAGATGCATCACTGAGCCCGGTCTTCGGCTCTTCTCATCCAGTGTTTGCCAGCTACATTTCGCATTTTTTCTATTATCTGACAGAATACCAGTGTTGCCCATACGGTGTGACAAGGGCCATAACTGGGGCATTATTCTCTATGACATAGGAGATTCCGTGCCATAACCGTGTGACGTCACAGCGTGGTCTAAACGCAAACGCGATTCATAAACCAAAAAATGAACTAAGAATGACAACTAAGTCATAGGGAATACAGTTTTGTCCGATTTCCCGTCGCTGTCTAGTCGTATCTGTGTAACGCGATTGCATTGGCAACAGAGAATAATGCCCCGGACTTCACGACGTAGATTACCTACCTACGTACTTAAGCACTTTTATACGTTTTGGTGTAAAATAAGGCAAGGTATTGCCAGATTAATCTGATTTATCTGATCGGATGAACAAAATAAAATAATTTTATTGACAAAAAAACCTTTTATTGTCAATATTTTTTTTTTCTTTCTGTCTACTTTATTTTAATAATAATTGCTTTCATTTATCAGGCTCATCCGATCAGATTTCAAATTCGATAACCAATTAGAGATAATACAAAATATATATAAGGGCTACGAAAAAAAAAAAAAAAAATTTGGCCTAGCAATAAATATGATAAGATTACTTTTTATTGTGTCGTGTTTAGTGTGCACATTGGCCAACAATGGCTATGACTACAATATTTATGAGACAGTAAGTGTTCCTAATTGTTGAATTATAGGATAAAATTGTGATAACATTTTATGAACAAATATTAACCAACATTAAAGAAAAAATAATATTTTGATTAAGAAAATATATAACTAATTTCTATATTTTTTACTAAAATTTCCTGGGTTTTGGCTAGTTGTAGTAGTTGTAGTGTGAGAAGGAATATGAAAATAAGAATACTTATATATCAGAGGACCAAGAGTGAAAGTAAAATTCAGTATTCTTAGATGAATCGAAAGAAAACTAAATCTTTACGAACTTTGTAGTAGAGCTCTTTGTGAAGGGCTCGTCCGGGGAAGTACTACCACCACGCCTCTTTCTGCCGCCAAGCAGCAACGCTATGTTTCGGTTTGAAGAGTGTGGTTGCCGGTGTAATTACAGGCACATGAGGCTTAACATCTGTACGCCTCAAGTTAATGGACGCAGGGCAGTGCATCGTAAGGCACAGTCCTATCGTGCACGACTTACGAGGCAATGCTTTGTTATAGGTGATAGTTACCACTTAACATCAGGTGGGCCATCTTTTTTTTATATTCTGCTTGTTCCATCAGATTGATGGAACAAGCAGAATATAAAAAAAATGACTCAAAGCTAAGTGATTGTAGGTGCTTGTTCCACGCGACCGAGCTTAGAAGAACAGGCAACAATATTACAGATTAGATCATATCGTTCTATTGTATGACCCTTTAAAATAAATAAATAATACAGTTGTCTAACTTCAGTGTGATGCTAATTAAACTTAGTAAGGCGTATGCAAAACATAAATATGTAATCGCAGTCATACCAAGACTGTGTAAGTGACGTCTGGGGACTATTTCAGGCAGAAAGCATTCGAAGAGATGGATTTCTTTCGATTCATCTAAGAATACTGAATTTTACTTTCACTCTTGGTCCTCTGATATATAAGTATTCTTATTTTCATATTCCTTCTCACACTACAACTACTACAACTAGCCAAAACCCAGGAAATTTTAGTAAAAAATATAGAAATTAGTTATATATTTTCTTAATCAAAATATTATTTTTTCTTTAATGTTGGTTAATATTTGTTCATAAAATGTTATCACAATTTTATCCTATAATTCAACAATTAGGAACACTTACTGTCTCATAAATATTGTAGTCATAGCCATTGTTGGCCAATGTGCACACTAAACACGACACAATAAAAAGTAATCTTATCATATTTATTGCTAGGCCAAATTTAATTTTTTTTTTTTCGTAGCCCTTATATATATTTTGTATTATCTCTAATTGGTTATCGAATTTGAAATCTGATCGGATGAGCCTGATAAATGAAAGCAATTATTATTAAAATAAAGTAGACAGAAAGAAAAAAAAAATATTGACAATAAAAGGTTTTTTTGTCAATAAAATTATTTTATTTTGTTCATCCGATCAGATAAATCAGATTAATCTGGCAATACCTTGCCTTATTTTACACCAAAACGTATAAAAGTGCTTAAGTACGTAGGTAGGTAATCTACGTCGTGAAGTCCGGGGCATTATTCTCTGTTGCCAATGCAATCGCGTTACACAGATACGACTAGACAGCGACGGGAAATCGGACAAAACTGTATTCCCTATGACTTAGTTGTCATTCTTAGTTCATTTTTTGGTTTATGAATCGCGTTTGCGTTTAGACCACGCTGTGACGTCACACGGTTATGGCACGGAATCTCCTATGTCATAGAGAATAATGCCCCAGTTATGGCCCTTGTCACACCGTATGGGCAACACTGGTATTCTGTCAGATAATAGAAAAAATGCGAAATGTAGCTGGCAAACACTGGATGAGAAGAGCCGAAGACCGGGCTCAGTGATGCATCTTAGATAGAGCAACGTCCACGTACATAAGTGTACTAATATAGGTTGAATTTGATATTGACCCATAATTCTTATAATCAAATAAAGAAGGACCAGTTTCCCCAGATTTCTAGACACGGTAGATATGCCCTCTTTTACCATTTCCACATTTTATAGTAGTTAGTATTCCATACGTGACAGGTTGTAATAACGGTAAACGCGATAAATACCCGTGTAATACTTCAATATGTGTTATGATCGCAAGAGTTAAAAAAAACCAATAGGTTGTAATAAGCCCATCGCAGCTAACTAGTATACTAACGGGTTTTCTCACTATGTTTTTCTTTGCCGATTGAGCTCACTGGGAAAGTTATTTATTGGTGTTGAAGACTACAATATTATTCAAATTTATAAATCAAATCTAATATTTTGTCTGATAAACCAATGATGTAGTTAGTTGATTGTGATCATTTAAAATCACGTGTGACATAATCAAGGCTCTCGGCAAAGTAGTGAATGATTGATTAACTGCCGATAAAAACAATCAGAATATCTAGTTTTATTTCGTGCCTTGTATAACAGATATCACCAACCTAGAGGTTTTTTACTGTAACTATACCTGTCTACCAACTATACGCATTACTATTTAAAACCTCGGCCATGTGATATTTACTAATACCCAACAACTATGTATGTACCTAAAATGAGAATTGAATATCACTGGTACACGCGGCTACGAAAAAAAAAAAATTAAATTTGGCCTAGCAATAAATATGATAAGATTACTTTTTATTGTGTCGTGTTTAGTGTGCACATTGGCCAACAATGGCTATGACTACAATATTTATGAGACAGTAAGTGTTCCTAATTGTTGAATTATAGGATAAAATTGTGATAACATTTTATGAACAAATATTAACCAACATTAAAGAAAAAATAATATTTTGATTAAGAAAATATATAACTAATTTCTATATTTTTTACTAAAATTTCCTGGGTTTTGGCTAGTTGTAGTAGTTGTAGTGTGAGAAGGAATATGAAAATAAGAATACTTATATATCAGAGGACCAAGAGTGAAAGTAAAATTCAGTATTCTTAGATGAATCGAAAGAAAACTAAATCTTTACGAACTTTGTAGTAGAGCTCTTTGTGAAGGGCTCGTCCGGGGAAGTACTACCACCACGCCTCTTTCTGCCGCCAAGCAGCAACGCTATGTTTCGGTTTGAAGAGTGTGGTTGCCGGTGTAATTACAGGCACATGAGGCTTAACATCTGTACGCCTCAAGTTAATGGACGCAGGGCAGTGCATCGTAAGGCACAGTCCTATCGTGCACGACTTACGAGGCAATGCTTTGTTATAGGTGATAGTTACCACTTAACATCAGGTGGGCCATCTTTTTTTTATATTCTGCTTGTTCCATCAGATTGATGGAACAAGCAGAATATAAAAAAAATGACTCAAAGCTAAGTGATTGTAGGTGCTTGTTCCACGCGACCGAGCTTAGAAGAACAGGCAACAATATTACAGATTAGATCATATCGTTCTATTGTATGACCCTTTAAAATAAATAAATAATACAGTTGTCTAACTTCAGTGTGATGCTAATTAAACTTAGTAAGGCGTATGCAAAACATAAATATGTAATCGCAGTCATACCAAGACTGTGTAAGTGACGTCTGGGGACTATTTCAGGCAGAAAGCATTCGAAGAGATGGGTTTCCAGCTGAAGTGCATCATGTGACGACCAGCGACGGATACATTCTGGAAATGCACAGAATTCCCCACGGGAGGGACCAGGTCTACTCCTCAGACAGACCTGTGGTGTTCTTAATGCATGGATTCCTAACAGCTTCAAACTCCTGGCTTATACTTGGACCTGAGCTTGCTCCAGGTAAAGATTACAAATAAAATTTATTCAATCGTGATATGGTCCATTTTTTTACATTATTCGAATAATTCATGGAAAAAAACTAGTTCGCTAGACTTCATGTATCTCTAAGATTTTAATTTTTATTGCGTTAGACACAATAAGCAACCTTTTCAGTTTGGATGAGACCTATCCATACAAAACCTGGGCTGTCAATACAGAAAAAAAAAGAAAAAAAAATTGGTAGACTTTCCACACAGCACTATCCCCAAACTAAGCCAAAGCTTGTAATACGGGAACCAGAAAGCTGATATAATACATATATACTTTTTTTTGTAAATATATACTTATAATATTACTTATAATTTTCGTTCTTCATATTAGAAAACCGAATATGAAGAACGAAACAAAAAAATCGGACTCAAAGTACTGTAATACGCAAGGCAGCACTATTACGTTATAATCGTGATAGTATATATATATCAGATAAACAATAAAGAGCTAAAACGATTACTATCTTGTAAATGAGGCTGAACTTAATCTGGTTCACGTACGTGCTTAATTAATTAATTGTCTTTTTTTATGATAAAAAATGATAGAACATTCAGACATTTCACCTGAAGCCTATGCCTGTATTTATTGCAATAACTCATACATGTACAAATAGAGTACGTCCACCGGGGACGTGCCTTATAGCTGTGTGTACTCGTCCGTCAAAAGTATTCAATTTCATGTGCCTGTTAATGCATCAAACACAGCAAGCGTCACTACTTGGAGGTAGAAATAGGTGTAATTACAGGCACATGAGGCTTAACATCTGTATGCTTCAAGTTGATAGACGCAGGGCAGTGCATCGTGGGGCACGGTCCTATAGTGCGTGACTTGCGAGGCAATGTTTTGTTATAGGTGATGGTTGCCACATAATATCGGTGGGCCATCTGCTTGTTCCATCAGCTAGTTGTATTAAAAAAAAGGTATACTGTGATAATACGCGAGAACATCTTCACAAAGAGTGACTAACTTATATAATTTTGAAAGGTAATGAGAAAATCGTAAACTACTCGTAGACTTTTTTTTAATAAAAACATTTTTAATTCGCAGCTTACAACTTGGCGGACGCAGGCTTCGACGTGTGGATGGGAAACGCGAAAGGCACAAAAAACTCACGTCGTCACGTCACACTAAACCCTGACGACAATCAAGAAAAATTCGAATTCTTCGACTTCAGCTTCGAGCAAATTGCGACCTACGACCTACCAGCTATGATCGACTATGCATTGGCACACACTGGGAAACCCAAGTTGCATTACATAGGCCATTCTCAAGGAGGAACAGTGTTTTTGGTGCTAAACTCCTTGCTGCCGGAGTATAACCTGAAGATCGCATCCGCTCATCTTTTCGCTGGCGTCGGGTATCAGAGTCATTTCCCGTCAGTTGTGCTTGGAACGCTTGCTAAATATACGAATATAATATACGTAAGTTCAAAAACATCTATAAGTTTGCCAAATATCTAAATATCTGTATGCCTAAAGTTGATGGACGCAGGGCAGTGCATCGCAGGGCACGTTCCTATCGTGCGTGACTTACGATGCAATGCTTTGTTATAGGTTATGGTTACCACTTAACATCAGGTGGGCTATCTGCTTGTTTCATCAGCTAGTGGTATAAAAAAAAAATTGGCGTGTAACATACTGTTTTGCCTACTACGGAGCGGTGTGCAGTCAAGCGATTCTGATTTTGAAATGATCTACACTGCTTAGGGTGATCCGTCAAGTTTCGACACCTATCATCCACAGCAGCACCGTGTGTCAACCACCTATGTAAGCAACAAGCTTTGCAGCTCAGTTGGTAATAAATCTGATTTCATAGCTAACAGTATTGGGTTTGGAACTTTTTTTTTGTTTTTAATTTGTATTAAATGTCCTTGTGGAGTGTAATAAAGAGTTTATATATAGAAAACTCTTTATATCTATTATATATATAAGCAATTCATCTAAGCAATTCTGGCAGTTAAGTCATGACAGTGAGCTAGCTACAGCTAGTTACATTCTATCACCAGAACTGGATTCTAATTTTTCTAAAGCCCGCACGCACGGGCATAGCACGGGCATAGAAAAAGCCTATCCTGTCAACATACTAATCGTGCAATGAATTTTCAGAATTCAGTAGTGAACATTGGGCTTGTAGAGTTATTTTCACCTAACTTTACGATACCTGGTGGTATTGGCCAGTCAGGACAAAGCACAGCCGACCTCTGCTTTGGAGACATCCATTATAAGGACTTTTGCGATCTAGTTGGTGTCAAGTACTTCCTGGTAAGTATATATTTTTACTTTTTCTGAAACGACCGATGTCTGAAACGCTTATATGTCAAGTGATTGGAAGTTGATATGAGATAACTCAAAAATTTCAAAGATTCAGATCGCGTCTCCAGCTCTACAACGCTTTGAGTTTTTTTTTATACAACTAGCTGATGGAACAAGCAGATGGCCCACCTGATGTTAAGTAGTAACCATCACCATACAAAGCATTGCCTCGTAAGTCACACACGATAGCACGAACGTGCCCTACGATGCACTGCCCTGCGTCCAACAACTTGAGGCATACAGGTGTTAAGCCTCATGTGCCTGTAATTACACCGGCAACCACACTCTTCAAACCGAAACACAGAAACGCTGCTTGGCGACAGAAAAAGGCGTGGTGGTAGTAATTCCCCGAAATGTTCCCTTCACAAAGAGCTCTATTACTCTTGAGTGACAAGAGCTTGGCCTGACTTTTTGGCTTTGCAGATTTTTTCTGATTACTCTACACTACATTACTCTACCCTTCACTATAGGATTATTAACCACAATTATCTTATGACACTAGTAAAAGTTTGTATTCTGTTTTATCATTTCAGGCAGAAAGCATAGCACCTCATTCTTCACTAAACGGGTACGAGCCAGCAGGAGCTGCTCTGAAACAAGTCGCACATTACGGGCAGAACATCCGAGACCAAGCTTTCGCCAGATGGTCATACGGAACTCTAGGCAACCTCATAGTCTACGGCACTAGAGACCCACCTAAATACGACCTTAGTCTCATAACAATAAAGACAACTATGCACTACACGGTAAGCGACGCTCTCTTGGATGAAAGGGATGTTTTAGACATGGCTGACGTCATGCCGTTTACCGATGCGAGGAAAGTAGAGAGAGAAACATTCACACATGTTGACTTTATTGCAGCTGATGATATGAAGGAGTTAGTGACTGATTATGTTATTGAGGCTTTGAAAGTCGAGTCTGGCTTGGTCCAATGAACTAAGAATTATTGTTTTTGTAGTTATCATAATTATAAATAAAATAAACAGGGATTTGTATTTTAAAATTCGAAGGATAAACATATAAAATGGTACATTATCTATTGCTCTGTTTCTTACTTTTTTATGTTTTCATTAAAATGGCATCCTTGAACCAAGGGTTAGTAAAAACAAAAGTGAAGCAGAATACATAGGTATTATTTTATCCGCATGTAAAATAAACCCACAAAGCGTTGTAATATTTAAGAGCGTCGAACCAATTTGTATTTTCAGTAAATTGAGACATGAAAAGATTTCGGCGCGGTTATTATTCTGTAAACGTAACATATTTTTTGGGTAATTGATATTATTCGTTCGGTTTTTATCGCGAAAAATATTTATACAAACAAAAACATCCCCAAGGGCAATGTCTTATTTTATCTCGTAACTATCAGTTACTCGCGACTTCGTTCGCGTTGATTTACTTTTCCCACTGTATTCACCACATAATAGTGAGTACTTGGTCATCTGGACCGCGCCAGACTGGACAGAAGCGGTCCAGATGACCCCAAAAATAAAAAATAAATTTCAGTTGGTCAACTGGACCGATAATTTTAGTTACTCATTAATATAATAAAAAACTTTGACCTTTTTCTTCTAGATTCGACCTCATAAGATGCAAACTATTAAAACTTGTGTATATACGTAGTGTAGTGTAGTGTGTGTAGTGTGTAGTGTAGGTGATCCTTGGAGTACGTATACGCACACTAGTTTTGAGTGTTTGTATAGGTTGTGGACATTTAAAAGTCAAAGTCAACAAGTATTTATTCAATTTAATCACAAAGACCACTTTATAACGTCTTAAAGGTAAATCCAGGTTGACAGCCAGTTCCACACAACCAAACTTAGAAGAGCCTATATACTCTTTGCCTATTATTTATAGCCTACAGCTTAACAACCAAACATTTTAACAAACAGGTTAACGCTGCGCGTTGGTCAGTCAGAACTTTGATTTTTATATAATAAGAAGACTAAAAACACCAGTCGAATTGAATTTAAACCAACAAACAATGTTTACGAGCGTGATCATGACCTGATAGCAGTCGGTGGCCCAAATCCAAGTTTTACGTCCGAGTTATGTCGCGGCACGTGAAGGAGTCCTAACGAGCCACAAGTGAGCTTCCGCTTTCAGAATTAGCATCAGCATTCAGCCTTAAAGTCACAGGTAAGTCGGGGGATGGAGATAGCTAAAAATCTGTCGTGACTTTATCACTGTGTATGAGCTTAACTTACCGACGTCCGTGCTGTGCGAGTCTGTTTTTGAACGGGTTTTGTGGGGGAAATGTGCGCAACGTGAGGGAAATAGTTAGTATTCTAACAACGGCGATAGGCTTGATGGGTTTGCAACCATGACAGGTTGCAAGCCCATGGAATAGTTGGTAAGGAAAACCAACTACTGCAAAATGTGGTTATTTGCCAAATGTAGTATTTGGATGTAACTCCCACAGACGCCCTCAAAAAATCTTGAGTGTATTCTTGGTACTAAAAGATCTGAGGGGTTATTTACCATGAGGACATAACCTGAGGACAAAAGTCATCAATTTTGGTTTGTCATTATTATTGATGACAGCTAGTAACTTAAGACATTTGCCAAAATTAACTGATCAGGCGTCCGATCAGGCGTTCTATCTGAGCACAGAAGAATTCCAGCTGCTCTACTTGAACTGTGACACTATACGAGTTTAATTACTCGACGTATAAACAACTGTTAAATCGAGGAGGGAGAAAGTTGGTGAGCTGCTTTACTGAGTGCGGTAACAAGATTTAAGAGTACTAAACGGTTTGGGAATGTACGCTACAATTCCAGTGTGTTCCAAATTCAGTATTATGTGAACATTTCGCATGAAAAGTATGAACGTTTTTATTTAGTAAGTTTTTTTTTGTGGTATAAGTACCAGTAGGAGATGGGTCATTGGTCAGGCATTGTGATGGTATGACCCACGCAGATAAAGCAAAAAAGTGACAATAATCGAATGGTTATATAAAAGAAAGTCGTGTTAGTTACACTATTTATAACTCAAGAACGGCTGATCCGATTTGGCTGAAAATTTACGGTAGCTTAAAACCAGGAGACGGACATAAGATACTTTTAATCTCGACTTTTTTAACTTTTTAAACTATATAACTAGAGGCAGGAACTTCAAGTCGTCAGTTAGTACCTGTTTCTCCAAAATTACGTGGCTTTATTAAAGATGTTGCCAATCATATCAATAAACCATTATTTTATTTGTAAGTATACTAAAGTAAACGTGCGCGATCGAAGCCGCGGGTAAGAGCTAGTATATTATAATGATTCAAAAGTTATTATCAAAGTGACAATAATCGAATGGTCAGAAATATTTTATAATGATTCAAAAGTTATTATCTGAGTGCTTAACTATGAGATCCCTATGAGTTATTAGGCGGGTGAGATGGCGCAGTTGGTTAGCCCATCCCCGTATCAATTATTAAATCTGTGTTATATTTTTTTTAAGTGTAGTTTTATTGCGGCTGTATAAAGCAACTAAACATGTCACTGTCACTTTCATGTCGACAAAAAGAGATAGCAACATTCTTCTCATATCGGTCATTTCCGACGGTCATTCCAAATTTTCAAACTTCCAAATTTCTCACTCGCACACTATTGTTGAGGTAATGACTAGTTGCATCACTTTGGTTTGGTTTCTTTTTGAGCGAGACCCTTTGACTCACAAAATTACAAAAACGAATACAAATAGTTTATGAATAACTTCTAACGTCTTCAAAATCTTAAAAGGGTCGAGAAAATGCTAATCTGAAACAAACAAATCATGGGAAAATCCGCGAGCTTGTTTATTTTTACTTAAACCTTTTGGGCGCTTCCAGATTTGAATCAATTCAGCTCACGATTGTTAAACTTGTGGACCGATCTCGCTTACATTTTCAGACGGCTTTAAATTATATTAAGTAAATGGCTTGTGTATTGAAAAATACATCCAACCAATCGGCTAATACATACAACGTGTAACATAATACCCCTATAACCCCGGAAGCAGGGTATTCTACAGGTCATGGCGAACAACTTTTGATATAAAACTTTTGAAATTTAGAAGTTTTTCATCCATGAAATGCCTCATAAACTTTCCTCCAAATAAAAATAACACAAAATAACGCAGCCCCTAATTACAGCTGTTTTTTGACCTCTAATTAAAATTTTATTTTTGACTTAAATTAAATAGGTACCAGAACGGTCACCAATTAGTAAACGCAAATAGCGTATGTACTAAGGTCACGTATACATTATCAGGTTTGTTTCAAATTTCTGAGACGATATTAATTTTACTTTTGTATGGGAATTTCAAAAATGAAGTATTTCAACTTTGCACACGTCAAAGTATTCCAGTGCTTGGTCTGATCACTTGGTCTTTGGCCATAAAGGGGTATTATGTTACACGCTGTAGACAGATCAAGCTACACAGCCTAAGAATAAAGACGCTTACTACCTCTACAATAACATAACAGTGAGCAGTGTATAGCATAATGCGCATCCGTGTGTCTGTCATCTTGTGTTAATTAATTATTATGTATTTTAGTTTAGGTTAGTTATTTATGATATGAGCCTGTATTATAATTTATACTCTCGAATGCTGGGATTCCAGACACAATAGAAAAGATAGTGAGTCTCGCGTGGATCTACGTTTCGGCATACAAGAGGTTAAACTACTGTGTTGCCGGAAATAAAATTTTATTTAAAATATATGTAAATGTGAATTTTGTTTCCATTTCTCTGTCACACATTAACACAGCAAGTCACATTGGTTTAATACTGCGTTTACATTTAGAGGTTCGTGCTGCCATTCGCGTGGACGGAAATGTTGCCGTCCATATGTCTGCGGCAGCGTCGCCGGCAATGTGTGTTCACAACACGGGCAACGCGAGCGCCAACGCGAGTGGACATGGAAATGGCCTGTATACATTCTCGCATTGCCCAAGTCCCTACTCATGTCTCTGCACATTTCCACGGACATGAGCTGAGTGTAAACGGGGTTTAAGAAAACCTGCCTTTGCTCTGCCTGATAATATAGCAGATAACTGGATGAATGATGATGAATCGATTCGAATGATCAGTCGATTCAAGCCACAGCATCGAGTTTTCAAAGCTCAGCGTAATGACGGGAAAACCGTTGGATTGCAGGGATGTATCTGGTGTCTACTATCCGGTTTCAAAGCCGGACACGCGAATAAATCACCGGCCGGCCGGTTAAATGGACCCCTGTCAGTGCGAATTAATGATGGATCGCGGGCGGTGGAGCTCGACCTTCGCACTGAGCATTTGTCATTTCTAGGATTTGCTGGATTGAATAATGATTGGAAGGGTTCAGGAGTGAGTTTATCTTTTCATACTTTTACGGAAAAAAATGTGAAAAGGGGACTAACAAGCACGCTACCCTGTTGAGCGGCTACCTATTTGTTTTATATGACTTGGTGATAGAACCAGCAGATAGCTCGCCTGATGTTTAGTGGTATCCATCACTTAACAAAGCATTGCCTCGTAAGTCACGCACAATAGGAACATGCCCTACGATGCACTGCCCTGCATCCATCAACTTGAGGCATACTGACGTTAAGCCTCATGTGCCTATAATTACACCGGCATCATGCTTGATCCATCAGCTAAGTTGTATTAAAAAAAACTGCTACGTTAATAGTAGGTCTGCCTTTTGCTCTGTAGGCCGTGGATTCGAGCCCAACAGAGAAGAAACATTAGTATAATCACAGATAAGAGAATATAAGAGAATACTAGTACAGATACCTCATCCCATACATTGAAACCGTTCCAGTCTTAACTCGGGCTATCGTTCGGGCTAAGTGACCTCGCGACATCTAGCGGCTATGCGGGCTATTTTGTTTAGCTATTTTATTGAAATAGCCCGCATAGCTAACCAAAATATCCCGCTAGATGTCGCGAGGTTGCGTAGCGAGCAAGCGGTATCTCGTAAAATCCACTTGCAACCAATAGATGGCGATAAAATTAGTTCTGCCCACACATACATACTATTATTTATTCTGTGTCCGCACACAGTCCTTCGTCCGCAATTATAGTTTAGCCAGTTTGGTTTCAAAATAAGAATCGACACAGATTAATAAGTAGTAGGTCGGTACGGTACCTATGATAGGTATGTACCTATGATAGGTATGTCATTGTGTTATTGTGTAGTCTACATCTATTCGTTTAACTACTACTTTTTTGCGCGTTATTGGGATCTATTCGCTACAAGAAGTAACTGTTTGGGAAAAACTCCCAACTTGTGCCTCAATTTTGTTTAACGAGGCAAAATCTAAATAAATGTACACTCACAATGGTCATTTCTGTCCTGTGTTTTGTGTTCCGTGCTTTGATCAACAATCCACCTAGGTTACTTACAAAAGCAAAGCTAATATAATGTATAAAAAAAAAGTATGCATAAGTTAATATTAAAAACTTATGCTTATGTTTACATTAAAAACTTACTTACCTTTTTTTACTGGTAATATTATAATTATAATAATACAGATATTGAATACATAAGTCCATCACACAAATTATTGTTCTCAGTGGGGATCGAACTCACGGCCTATGGCACAGAAGGCAGAGCTACTATCAACTGAGCTGTGAAGGCTGTTAGACATACAAACTAAATTTGTCTTCCGGATAATCCTAGCGCATTCTCGATAATAATAATTATTCTCCTAGCTACTTGGCTCGTATTTAGTTTGTATGTTATGTAATTGACATAAAGTTCACTATGCTATGGACAATTTCGTTGCAAAAAGTCGCTTTCATTCCAAGCCGCGGCGATGTAAATTAAGCCTGAGACAAAAGTTTTAAAACAGTTTAAAGTTCAACCTAATCACAACCATAGATCCTTGTAATAAAGTCACAAATCTTCATAATACTATCTCACACTTATGATCATTCGTCACAAAACCAATCAATTACACCCGTCATTTAGATATGAAAGACATAGGTTAAATAACATTTATTGTGTAATCAACCTTAACGTGCAACAAATAAAGTACTTTTCCCCATTTTTACTTTGCAAGCAAAATTGTTTCGTTTCGTTTCTTGTTGTTTCTTTGAATTTATAATTTTGTGAAAAAGCTCAGACAAAATAAAAAATTAAAGTAAAAAAGTACTTTTTTTGTTTTGTCTGAGTGAAAAAGTTCATTATTCAAAAAAAAAACCCACCAGAAGAAAAGCGATAACCTATTGAATTTGAGATGAAGTCGGCCCTCATAGGTAGCCGTTCAACATTAGGTGGGGCATCTTAAGAAAATTGAAGAAGATGGCCCACCTGATGGTGTTATATCTGATGGCCTAACTGATGTGGAGCTGATGCAATAGCCCACCTGATGTTGAATGGTTACCTTTCACAACTTTCCCCCAGATGTTGAGCGCTTATTTCTTGGATTTTATATAGTAGTTGGCCATCATAGATAACCGCTGAACATCAACGGGTCTTCTAAGATAATTAAAGTGACACCTGATGCGGAGCGGTTATCTAAAGTAGGTAGGTCAAGTAAACTTTGTACTTACCTACCTACTTTACTTGCGTTGATATTTATAAGTTGAAAATAAATAATTTTCTTTCTACGGCACTACGTCGTTCGTAAAACTTAAGGAGCTGCTGACAACCATCAAACAACTTCTTGCTCGCACGTTTTCACATGTTGAAATGAAAATTTGAAATTGAAATTTGTTTTCCTACTCAAAAGTGCATAACTAGTTTTTAAACATAAGCAAACTTTTGAGTAGGAAAACTTGTATATCAATGTTTTTTTTTATTAAATTGTTTGCAATATGATTGCACACAAACTGGGTGATTGCGTTTTTTGAAAATGAGTTTAGTGATTTTATATCTTTCAACATGTCGAAATATGCGAGCGAGAAGTTGTTTGATGGTTGTCAGCCCCTTAACCCGTCATGCGATAAAGCCGCTGGACTTATAGGCATATTTATTGGCTAACCTCGCCAGACAGCGACAGAGTTACACGTTGGAAGAGTGCGGCAATGTTTGGTGAAATTATGCAAGATAAATTGCACCTTGTTGCGTCGCAGTAAGAGTCCTATTATTTATTCTGTACTAGTAGAAGTATATAGCAACTCTTATTTCCGTGGCTTAAAATCGAATCATGTTAATAAACACCGTTTTTAAAAATAATAATAAATAAATTATTTTTTATTTTTTACGGAGGTAGGTTAGGTACGTAGTAAAATGCCTCTATACGAACGATAAACGCAAATAGCGTCATCTTTTGAACTTTTGAAACCGAACCACAACGTAGTTCAAATAATTTCCGCAAGAAAAAACGTGGTCAATATTGAATTTTGTAAAAACATGAAGATTTTATTTAAAGCTTATTTTCTGATCTTCCTGTGCTTATGGCAGATTTTTTTACAATATACTCAAGCTATTCATGACCTTAATACTTCTTTTCTGGACTAAAACAAATATCAATATTTCAATCGCAACCGGTATCGCCATCTATTGATATTTTATCGGAACTAAAAAAGCTTTGTAGGCAATGAGAACCCATGGTATAATTGATGTCGATGTTGAATTCTCTGTTTTTACTTACGTCTAGCCGAGTTTACGTCCTACCTACACTGCATAAGCTAATGCTTAGGTAAGGAACCTACATGGAAAAGTACAAACAATATATAAAGTTGCATAGGTAAATAGGTACACACCACACTGACCCGTGCTGCGCTGTGTGGGGCGAAGAGGTCGTTTATGCTGCACAGTACCTATAGGTAGGGTGCGGCGCTGGTTTTCAATTCCTACAATTCCTACCTACCAACCAATAGTTGTTAAAAAATCACTATCAATATCTGTGAAATGTACCAAATCCCAGTTTTCTACGTAAACTCCAAACAAACATCGGTTTATCCCATGAGTCATTTAGTAAATGCGATCCAGTTTTAAAAAGAATCGCTGGGTTTTTTTATTACACGATCGCAGAGAATGTTATTTTTATTTATCATTGAGTGAAATAAAAAGGGAGGAAGCATCCTTCTTCGTGTCACGAGATCATTCGAAACAGTGTGGTGAAGGGATTAAGTGCACCTCAATGAGGCTCCTTTCGAGCACTTGACACGTTTTAGAACTTTTAGGTTCTATGATATGCCGGTTTCCTTAAGATATTTTCCTTCACCGTTTGAGAGTACTGGCACTGTGCATATACATTTTTAAACAGAAAAACTCATTGTTAACGACCGGTTTTAAACATACGACCGTTAGGATCGTAAGGCGGGGCCGTTACCACTAGACTACCAGTGCTCTGCCAAAAGCATCCTAAAACACTAAGCTTAATTATTTAAAATGTTACCTGAAAGTCTAAAATAAGTCGTCACTGATCGTCATTACAAACTAACTAAGAATAAGTAAATAGGCGAACTTAATGCTAATTTAATTAGCATTTTCATCCAGTTAACTTTTGTATTATTTAAACTTTTTGTTAAAGTAAACCCTCGTTTTACCATATTTTGATAGATTTTTATAAGTAAGGTCACTTAAAGTCAATGCGCATGTAATTTTTTTACAGGGTGTTAAAATACCACTCCCGAAAACTTCAGGGGGCTAAAGTACCCATCAATATAATATACATACCTACATAGTTGTATACATTTTAGCCAGGTAGGTATTGTACTTATGCATGAAAAAGCTGTTTTTTGTTCGCGTTCACATTGTTGGTTCCTTAGAAAAAGTTATTCATATTGATGGGTACTTTAGTCCCCTGAAGTTTTCAGGAGTGGTATTTTTACACCATGTATTTATATCTGTCCTATATCTACGAAAATGTCGGCATATCTTGTGAGATTCATATAAATAGCTGGGTGTTTTGCGACCAGTTCAAAAACGCTAGCTTCAACGAGCATTGCTAAAGTTTATGGACACAGAAGAATGTGTCTGAAACGTTGCGTATTCACGACGAAAGAACCTCGCGTTCTGCCTCAAAGGATAATATTGTGTCAATTCTCGCCTTCTCAAAGCTATATATCGCCGGCAAAAGCAAGCTTCGCTCAAATGGAAATTTCACTTTGCGTATTTTCCACACAATGTAGCTCTTAATAGCAGACAATACGGGGTTTTTTCGTTTATCTCGGGGGACGCAAAGCTTTGTTGTCGTGAAAGGAGAAAAAAATTAAGAAGTCCTTTGTTGATAGCGTATCTACTCACGCGTAAGCTTCAAATGAATACCAGTAAGATGTGATTTTGTTTGGGTTTGATTTGTGCAGCGCAATTTATCATACTGAAGCAGGCATTTTTATTTCAATTCACTTTTTGTATCATGAAGATTTTTTTCGCGGAAAACCATTCATTGTTTTTTTTTACCTTCCATTGATGCCTGGAAATAAGCGCATCTTAGGTCGATCGTGATTATGAACTATGATGATGATATTATGATGAAGGCCTTCTAAATAGCCTTGAATCATCAACAAAAATGTCATAAAAACAGTAATCTTTGGCCGTGTGTTCATATTAAATGTTTCCCGACAGTTTTATCAAATAGTTACAGTTATAAAAACCGATTTACTGCGTCGACAGTGTTTTGTATTCTCATCTCTGCAAATTACCTGAAACAATAAAAAACAAAAGTTATTTTACTACAAAAACAAAACGGAATTGTTCATATCGAATAGATAATTGATCGATCGGAAGTCTAGAGGCGACCGCCGACCACAACTATGATTGAACTCGGTAACCGTATTGAGTGTTCGATACGAACAGACATTTAGACTAGTAGGTTGCTCTCAGACGGTAAACACACAGATATATAGCAAATGCATTAGGCTGCACATGATGTCTATATTATTTCTTTTTGCCAAAACAATCCTCTCTCTCCCAAGAGGGAGACGTTTACGGAGACAAGAGTCTCCGTAAGCGTTTAATTTTTTTATCCCAAGCACAAGCAATTCATATTTCAACCTTTCTCTTTTCCTCAAAGGTTTGCTGGAAGAAAAAACTTTTGAGGGTTAAGCTCACCTTTGTACATGACTTTTGTAATCAAATATATGCAAATATGTTTCTGTGTTCAATAAAGAATTTAAGAATTATTTCAGAATTATGAATCAGAAATTATTGATTAAAAACTTAAACCTTTTTCTCCAGTTCAGACTTAGACATTTTCCGAAAACAACAAGACTTATACAACATCGGTGATCGACAAGCAAAATGTTTAATGTGATCTGAGGCAAAATTAAAATAAGTTATAATTATCATTTCAGCCCGGTTGCACCTACTGCTGAGTTTATAGGCTTCTTAAATTTCTTGGCCACTTTTTCCAGTCCCTTGCGAGTCTCATCCACTCATTCCCAGCACTCACTACAATGTCGTTCGTTTGATGATGGTTATTTAAATAATTATTCAAAAATAAATAATAATCTCTTTTCTTGTCGTGTCACTAGTTTCTTTCGAAACAGTGTGGTGAAAGGATTTTAAGTGCGCCTCAAGAGGCACCTTTCAAGCATTTGACACATGTTATAGAACTCTTTTTTTAGGTTCTACGACATGCCGGTTTCCTCACGATGTTTTCCTTCACGGTTTGAGAGTACTGGCATTGTGCATTTTTGACCAAAAAAACTCATTGATGCACGACCGGTTTCGACCCCACGACCTTAGGATCGGAAGCCGAGGCCGCTACCACTAGACCACCAGTGCTCTCGTGTAATAAAAATATATAAATAATGTAGTTATAATAGCATTATTTAAATATAATTCCCTTAGTTCCTTACGCGAGAGTGACGTAGAAATAACTTGGCTTCACAGCACATTTGTAACAGCTGCTGTGAGTTCGTGGCCTTTAATGTCTGAGTTATAAATGGGAGCAGTTAAAAAACAATAATTCGCGAGAATAACCGGCGCTTAGGGAATTACTGTGTGGGTGGATTTGCGTCCCATTTGACTTTCGTCGTGAATTAATGATGCATGTTCAGAGGCAGAAGTAAAACGAGGCATAATTTATAGTCCCTATTTATAGTATCATAATATTATACTGAGGCTAACAACCATCAGAGAACTTCTGACTCCCACATTTTGCCATTTTCAAAGATAAAAATCCCAGGATCTGTGCGTAATCGCAAAAAAAAACTAGTTTCAGAGAAAAACATTACAAATTTTCCGCAAAAATAGAATTTTCAACCAAACAAAGTAATAGAGATTAATCTCTATTACTCTGTTTGGATCACAAAGAGCTCTACTACTCTTAAGAGTAGTAGAGTTGTGAAGGGCTCGTCCGGGGAAGTACTACCACCACGCCTTTTTCTGCCGCCAAGCAGCAACGCTGTGTTTCGATTTGAAGAGTGTGGTTGTCGGTGTAATTACAGGCACATGAGGCTTAACATCTGTATGCCTCAAGTTGATGGACGCAGGGCAGTGCATCGTGGGGAACGTTCCTATCGTGCGTGACTTACGAGGCAATGCTTATTTATAGGTGATAGTTACCACTTAACATCAGGTGGACCATCTTGTTCCATGAGCTCGTTGTATAAAAAAATAGCTTAAAATTATCAGTTTTTTCTCGTTTTGTAAACGTTGGAAACTAAATCAAACGTTTTTTTTTAACGTATTATGCTATAGTATAACAAAATGTTTAAATATAAGTACACATTCGAATCAAACTAACTAAATAACATTTTGTTCAGATGTTTGCAAGGTTTTTTACTATAATTGTAAATGCATACTCTGAAGCAGATACAGGATTTAATGTGCTCATTAATAATCGAACTCACTAACGTGTTCAGAAGAGTTTTCCGCACATCGAAATGAGGGCATGATCTCATTATACCTCGCATTTTAATTATGTAATAAAATCCTCGCTAAAAATAAGGCTGCCATGGAAAATTACATCTCATTGTAATAAAGAGAGTAAATAAAAGAAGTAAACGGGCTATTACATAGAGTTTTTTTTAAAGGAAAATAATACTAATGACCCACCATAGCAATCAACCATTTTGTGTGCAGTCACTGTTCATTTTGATCGATACATGTTTTCCTACTCAAAAGTTAGCATAAGTACAAAAACTACTAAAGCAAACTTTTGAATAGAAAATTATGGTTGATTGCGATTTTACGAAAATGAGTTTAGTGATTTTATATCTTTCAACATGTCGAAACGTGCGAGCGTCACATTAGCTCTTTTCTTCGCCTTAAACTGTCGTAATTGAAAAAGTAATAGAAAGTGTATCAACTAAGAACTATGGCTTTCTTTGTAATCGAAAAATAAACAGAAAGTTGAACTAATAGCAACAATATTGTTCAGTAAGTTCAACTTTTACAAAAAAATAATAGTTGAAATAACTGGAATTTTTCGTCACCGTCAACTTAATAGTCACCGTTGAACTGTTATCATTGTATACGTATAGGCAATGCTTACTGTTCAACGGTAGTTGACGAGACAAAGCATGAGACTCATTCCTGCCACATGGACATATGACATTGTGAGGATTGCGGTATGTCGATGGATGGAGATGAAATCGTTCTTCCTGGAAATGTATAGGGCAGGCCTATGTCATGTCTGGAAGAGATCGCTTTTTAGCGATAAGACCACCCATTATACATATCTATAGTTATTATTATTTGTTTCCTATTTTTTTCGTTTGTAAGGTGTACAATAAAGCATTTTCATTCATTCATTCATTCATGTAATGATTTTTTTCATGATGATGATGATGACAATTGCCTAACGGAGTTTGAATGTACGCTTGCCCTACCTATAACATCCTATAAGCCTAGTCTATCTCATTTATAAGGTAGACAGTTGATACATGAGCCGCAAGCTTCCACGAAGCGAGTGTGGCGAGGAAGATTATTGGTTGCAATACGTTCGTAGCTACTTGCTACGTTCGTAGCCTTTAGTGCTACGCCCGTAGCCTTATGCTACGCCCGTAGCCTACAGCGCCACGCTTCGAAGCCTTTGTTGCCTTACATAATTTTTATTCTCACTTTCAAATATCCTTTTATACTACGTAGCTAAGATTCGTTAAGGTGATGACAAGAACTAATGTACCTTTCGCTCGCACGTTTAGACATTTTGAAAGTTATAAAATCACTAAACTCATTTTTGAAATTCGCAATCAACCAAGATGTGAGCAATCACATTGCACAAAGTTTAATAAAAAAATCATTTTTATCAATACAAGTTTTCCTACTCAAAAGTTTGCACAAGTACTCTTTTTTTTTTTATTTAACTAGCTGATGGAACATGCAGATGGCCCACCTGATGTTAAGATTTTAAGTAATTTGAAATGGATCTCGTGTCTGAAATAAAGATATATTATAATTAAGTGCTAACCATCACCTCTATCAAAGCATTGCCTTGTAAGTCACGCACGATAGGAACGTGCCCTACGATGCACTGCCCTGCGTCCATCAACTTGAGGCATACGGATGTTAAACCTCATGTGCCTGTAATTACACCGGCAACCACACTCTTCAAACCGAAACACAGCAATGCTGCTTGGCAGCAGAAAAAGGCGTGGCGGTACTCGGTAAAACTAGTAAAGCTAGATTTTATATCTTTCAACCTGTCAAAACGTGCAAGCGAGAGGTACATTAGCTCTTGTCTTCGCCTTAACAGCTACGTAGAAGGTTTTTTTTGGACTTCACAACCGGAACTAAAGACCAACATTTAATTATTGGTTTGTAAATAATTGAAAGTTGCTTTTTATTTTTCTTCGAAACCGTAATAAAATTATCTTTAACAATATCTTTTTCGAAACCAAGTTACGAAGCAAGACGATTCTAAGATAGCATGAGCCTATAACGGATGCGTTTTTGTCGTACAGCAAGTTACTAAAATGACCTTTGTGCTATCAAAATTAAAGAACATTTCACTTTGACATAATTAAAATGATGTTCACGACTCAGAAAATCCTAGTACAGATTTAGGACTATGAAACTGTTGGTGTTAATTAAGGACGAGTCTACGTAAATGATATAACTCCAGCACACGTCACTTCCGGCGCGGAAGGTGCCACCGGAAGTACTCGTTAACACGTCACACTCGCGCTCGCTTCCGCCGCTGAGCGCTGTGACAGTTTCATCGTGAAATATTTACTTTTATTATGATTTAAAAGATTTCTGGACTTTTTTAATCATAATAAAAACTTTTGCCATAGAGATGTTAGTAGGTTTTTATATTTTGTTGAAAATTACGGAATATATTAACCAAAATATATGAAAATTGTGGCTATAATTTATTGCCTGGCATTGCTGGTAAATCAACCGTCAATATGGTTGGTAGCTAATCGTTGTTAGTGCATGTAATTGCTCTTATAGAGCTGATTTCACCATGCTCTGTTAGTTACTAATAAAGGATTAAATGGCCATTAAATCTAATCTTAGATGTCAAACGCGTACATTTTGACATATTTAACGGCCCTTTAATCCTTTGTTAATCTAAGACAGCATGGTGAAATCAGATGTTATTATCACAATTAAATTTGACAATCCTGTTAATTTAACAACCTGTTCTCTTTCTCTCTTGTCGTGTCACTAGTTTCTTTCGAAACAGTGTGGTGAAAGGTTTTTAAGTTCGCCTCAAGAGGCTCCTTTCGAGCACTTGACACATGTTATAGAACTTTTTAGGTTCTACAAGATGCCGGTTTCCTCACGATGTTTTCTTTCACCGTTTGAGAGTACTGGTATTGTGCACATATATTTTTGAACAGAATAACTCATTGGTGCACGACCGGTTTCGAACCCACGACCTTAGGATCGGAAGGCGGGGCCGCTACCACTAGACCACCAGTGCTCTCAACAGCCTGTTAGTTGACCAGAGGTTTGATGACGCTTTCGAGAACGGGTCGGTTTTATTATGGCTATTGTAATGGAAAGAATGAAATAATAATGATTAATAACCATATTTGGGTAGTAAGTATAATAATAAAACATAAAAACAAAACACTCACGGCTGGTTTCTGAAAGCTCGATCAAAACTAATCGGAAGTCAAGTCACTCGCCATTTCAGCTATTACATCGTATTAGATAGAGATAGCAAGTGACTTGAGATGCGATTAGTTTTGATTGGGCTTCCAGAAACAGTGAAAATAGTGGTACGAAAAATAGTCATTGACGGGTTAACAGTGTCCTGGCTCAGAACGCAGTTTTTAGTTTTACTAGCGGTCCCGCCAGCCGTCCTTAAGGTCGTGGTTTCAAAACCAGGCGTGCACTAATGAGTTTTTCTGTTCAAAAATTAATGTGCACAGTGCTACTTACAAACGGTTATGAAAAACATTGTGAGGAAACCGGCATGTCTTAGAACCTAAAAAGTACTAAAACATGTGTCAAGTGCTCGAAAGGTTTCTTTGAGGCGCACACGCAAGACAGAAACTAGTGACATGACAAGAAGTAGTTTTTTTTATTTTTATACAACTAGCTGATGGAACAAACAGATGGCCCACCTGATGTTAAGTGGTAACCATCACCTATAACAAAGCATTGCCTCGTAAGTCACATACGATAGGAACGTGCCCTACAATGCATTGCCCTGCGTCCATCAACTTGAGGCATTCAGATGTTAAGCCTCATGTGCCTGTAATAACACCAACCACACTCTTCAAACCGAAACACTGCGTTGCTGCTTGGCGGCAGAAAAAGGCGTGGTGGTAGTACTTCCCCGGACGAGCCCTTCACAAAGAGCTCTACTAAAAAGAAATAGTTTTGTATTCAATCTTCCATAATTAACGTGTTATCTCACGGCGAAGTATTTTCTACTTCATCCAGGATATTGATTACGAAATTGAAGCCGTGGCTAGAATGCTGCGATCTACAAATCTAGAAAAAAAAACAAAAAAAAACGATAGCTTCCTCAGAGTAATACAGTTTAAGCAATAAATCTAGACGTAAATTAATAAAGTACAATGGGCGGATTTATCGCTGTAAGCGATTTCTTCCAGGCAACCTTAGGATGGAAAGTGTTTGATCAGAGCGGTAATGGACGACGGTGCACGTATAACACAGTTCCGAGCATTTTTGTTCAGAGAGGCGCTATTGAAGCCACTAGGGCTTATTAAATATGCTCTCTTTCATTCTTTCTGCGCAACAATTTTTGAATGTATAAAATAACTAGATGACCCGGTATTCTTCTTATCACCTATCCTAACGACATTAAAACTCTCTTCGCATGAAATTGTTGTTTTTACTACCTTCCTCGCAATTTTTCCATACTTTCTCCGTTTATACCTTCCCTGGACTACGACAAACATTTCAAAACCAAAATCAACTTAATCGACCCAGGCGTTCTCGAGTTTTAGCGAGACAAACGAACAGCAATTAATTTTTATATACCTCTATATTAGAGATTAGAGATATAAAATAAATAATTCAAGTATTTATGAAAACAGCAACAATTATTTGATAGGAAAACATGCAGTGATTCACATCTTCAAAAATTACAAAATGTCGCACATTTTGTTGTCATTTCTGTCAATCTGCATCTTAAGTAAGTAAGTAATATTGACCTCAACACAACAAAGGTTACGTGAATTAAGTATTTACATATTGTACTTTTGAGATTTTTGGACACTATAAGGCAGAAATTGTTCATACCTAACAAAAATGTTCATACCTTTACTACTCTCTAACTTGTACTTATTCAGAGTATTCTTCATTCATTTTATTTGTAAAGCAGCCGCTTCAGATTTTTCCTAGCATTTCAGAAAAACCGTTGTGAAAATGTGCTTACGAGAAAATCTGATGGTTTTGTTGAAAGTAAATTGTTATATTTTAATTGGATGCCTTGGAGTTTATAGCGCGCATTAAATAAAATATATTATTAAAAGAATCTTTGTTCTGACCGACGTTTTGAAAAGATTATTGTTGAGATTATCTTCTAGGTAAACGGCTTAAGTGACTGACAGCCGTCGAAAAACTTTTCAGTTACACATTTATATATTTTTTTAATTAAGTTCAAGTTTCAAAGCATACATAGTTTCTGAAAAAATATTGTTTTCATCCAAACAAATCAAATCAATTATTTTATTTTGTCAGAATTTTAGGTAAGTACAAACATAAAGGTCTTCTTGAAAATAATAGTATCACTAAAATCCTACCAATACAGGCGTACTAAATTATTTAAATACCTACCTACCTGCCTGGGACGAGTCCTATGAATTTGTAGTTTGGGGACAGTCGTATACAATATTTAAATATTATTTTTCAAAATGTTATAAAGCATACAAGTTTACAAAAAATTACATCCGTAAAAAAAATTTATAGCACAATGTCAAATTAGAAATTATAATACCAAAACAAAACCCTTGTTTGGATTTACTAACATTTTTACATACGAACACTATTAAATACTTTTTTATTCAAGGACAACTCGTTTGGATCAAATTGATACTTTTGTTGAGCTATTTAATGATTGTTTTATTTTTATTCTCTGAAACTTGATTGTTTGCGATGTTTCATCACTGTTCCGGCCCACTAAGCATAGTTTCCGATCACACCCCTTGGTTTCGGAACGCACCGTCAAGCGACAGCGCGCAAGGCTGTCACTGTCATGTCATAATGTCAACACAACAGTCACTCAATCTTTTGCCGGCAATAAAACAAGAAGAAGAACTTGATCTGAAAAAGCCGACACGGCTTTCCTCCATCTTTTTTACAACTTTTATACACTGTTTTTACAAGGATACAAATTTTTATATTAATATTTTTACCTAATGAAAATAAACCTGCAAATGTAACACAAAAGGACTTTGGAATCATCATCATCGCCCCCCAGACGATCAGTAGCACAATTACACACAACAATCACTAAATTCAGGTGATTTTTATAACACCTGAATATACTCATCTACACCAAATGATTAATGGTTTAAAAAAATCTAAAATGTTGAAATGCGAGTTATCTTAAGGTTGACAGCATCCGCAATCTCAAAACCAGTTGAGATTGCGGTCAAACGATTTATCTACAGATTGTAAAAAGATAAAATTAAGACCCTGGACATTTGCTGATCAAAGAGACTGACATTTTCAGAGGGCTTTATGTGTTTGTGCGTAGGTATATGTAAAGGAGTTCTTGAAATTCAGTTTCTAAATAGTTTCAAAGGTTGTAGTTTGAATGAAAATATTTTTAAGCAAACGAAGTCACGCGCGATTCCACTAGTTAAGGGTTATACAATATGTTGAACATGCTGGATTAATTTACTCATTCGTTGCTAAATCTACATGGTTTAATTTCATTTAGCAAATTCTGAGTGTTACTCTTTGCGTAAAATATATTTTAATATATTTTCAGGCCTTACCGCTTAGTTTGTAGTAGGCAAACGTGCTGTATAAAAGTGTAATGGGTTCGATCTCCACCAAGAACAAACTATATTTGTGTGATGAAAATAGATATTTGTTCCTTGTCAGAGTGTTTTACTAATATATAAGTATAAAAAATGTAGGTATGTGCCAAATGTAATAATTGGGACGTACCTCTAACTACCCCACTTAGACATCCTCAAAGAAGCCTAAGTTAGTACTTGGTAATACAAATATCTAAGGGGATATCTACCGAGTCTGGGAACCAAAGTCGTGAAAATGGTTTTTTTATATTTGATCGAGTGAGCGAAGCGAACGAAGATCTTAGTTTCAACTTGGGCGATTTGGCATTTTATGTATGTATGTATGTATGTATGTATATATGTTTGTCTGGCGATAACTTTCGAACCGTTGATCCGATTTGCATGAAATTTGGTATGTCGATAGATTGTGCTTGAGAAATTTACTGGTAAGTATATGAGTAAAATCGGATGGAGGGTTATAAAGTTATGGGGTTTTATAAGGGGGCAAAAATAAAAAAAGTTACATAAATAAAATCAAGTTGCATGTCATATGAAAGGGCTTTGTTTGGACTTTCCAAAACAATTTTTACTTTTTTTCTGGGACGGTCGGTTTTTGAGATACAACAAAAAAGTTAAATTAAAATAACCAGCGATCCAAGAGCTCCCATCTCTAGGAATTTCGTTGACATCAAGGTTTTTCTACTGGTCGCCCAGTTCCTTTGCTTTTTCTTATTTTTTTTTCTTGAAATAACTCAGTTCTCATAAAATGGTAATAGCGACCTGGTCTGATGATGGAGCCAAGGTCTGTTCAACGGAACTCTTCAATAAATAGGCCAATAGAGTTGAAACTTGGTTACCATACTAAGTAAGTAGGCGGTCGTCAGAAAAAAGGCAAGAAAAAGAGGCAAGTCCAAACATAATGATTGGACTTGCCTCTGACTACTACCTACTCAAAGTTTTGGTGCGTACGTCGGGTCGCATCACGAGATCTCAGTTCGGGGCGAACTAATAGTATAATATATTATCGTTTTGGTCGAAGATCAATCAGTCTTTACATTCGAAACACGTCACCTAGTGCTTACATAAATGACTAACGAACCCGATAGTAGTGTAATACCCTACCCAATTTATTTGAATTAATAATAATAATAATAATAATAATAATAATAGGTATTTATTTTCAGAAACAAAAATACAGAAATTTTTTTTACATTGTAGTAGGTACAACATAGGTGCGGTGTGTTGACGAATACAGTTTTTGTTGAATTTACAATTTAACAATTTGGTCTCTATCTGTACTTTACAGTGAAAAACGTTGAACCTTGCTCTAACTAAGTTAAAAAAACTTGTGTTTAGACACAAGGGTCTCTGCTTCGGCTCTGATTGAGAGATGATAGGTTGAGTAAGTAGGTGAACAGGTCAAAACAAAAACAAAGAGTATGTACACAAACTAAGTACCTAATCACTAAAAACTAATATTAAAAAAAAACAATATAGGACTCCAATAGGTTGCGTATATGCTATTTGTAGGATGTGTAAGAGAGGATGATGGTGTATAGGTGTGATTAGTGGATTGAAAATATTTCTTTCTCTTAAGAATTAGGTACAATTAACTTACAGAGAAAACTAAGGCTAAGTAAATTTAGTGTGCCTTTCGGCATAAGGACCAGCTTAATATAAAATAAAATATGCTTAACAATGCGAAAAAACAGAAAATAAAAAGGTCCTAGTGGGTAGATTGTGCATTCAAAAATATGCGTTTAGTAGGCGGTAGTTACGCTTCGGTGTAGCGGTGGCTCGCTGTTGCCGCGATTGTGTTTTAAAGACAACGCCACAGTGCGCGATAAAGTTATGCTTGCTATACCAGTTTATGACGAATTTATATCGTGACGTGCTTAGCAAGATCAGCTTTGGACTTGGAAATATACAGATAATATTACAAGGCACATTATAGTAAATAATACTGCTAAAAAAAATACAAATACTAAACGCCGTCAGACAACTTCTTGCACGCAAAATTCAATTTTTTCCCGCAAAAAAACAGACTTTATACACTGAAAACAAAAAACAGCAAAATAAACAACTTGGATGACATAACTTGTTCCTTTTATTTTGATTTAAAAGCCATACTACTGAACCGAATTTAATGGGACCGATCTGAAAGTATATCTTCTCGAATAAAAAAAGATTTTTTCAAATCAGTTCATATATGACGGAGTTATGGGATAACAAACAAAAAAAAATACCGAACATGAAAAAAATAGCCGAATTGATCCTCCTTTTATTGAAGTCGGTTAATAAAAATCAACTGAATGTAATTACGTAAAATCAGCATACAACTAAGTTTCAGGGTAATAAAATTGTTACAAAGCTCTACAAGGGATCAAACAATGTTTTATTAAAAAAATGTTTCACTAGTTTTCGACTCAAACATTTTTTTGGTAGGTATCCTTTTTTGGGCCAAAATTATATGAAATTGCAAAAGTTATCATCAAAGCTTGGATTCCCAGAACCATTTCGATTTCGCGGTAGCACTACAGCTTCCCATACTAAAAGTTTTATTTTATTTGAGGGTAGATAGCACTGTGTGAAATATCCGTAATTTTTTTCTGAGTATTGTATTTGAATTTAATATTATTTGTGAATGTTAGGTATTACATTTTTTTTTATTATTAAGTAATGTTATATTCCTTGAATATCAGAGTGCAGTGACCCATAAAATTTATTACCGATAAATAACTATTGAGTATTTATATTTATTTATTTAACTACTAAAGTCCTTGGGGGAGGCCTTTGCCCAGCAGTGGGACAAAAGAGGCTAATATGAAAAAAAACAAAAACTACTACAAAGCAACACCATTACAGCCATCAACACGCATTTAACCAAACACAGCAATTCGGATGAATGTGCCATTATGAAGCGAGTGGCATTCCGATTAACGTAATCGATTCGAATCGAGACATCGCGGAATTGAAATATTGAGTGATTAAAACATGAATGGAGTTCATTAAACCTATGTAAAGTATGATTTAACAGAGCTTTTAACAAATGCGCCGGCAACAAGCGTTTATCGTTTATTTTCAGCCTTTTTGAACATAACATTAGCATTAGTATTTATAATATTAAACAAAAACAACCTCTCGATTTTAGATACACGATACACGGCCCACCTGATGTTAAGTAGTAGCCATAACCTATAACAAAGCATTGCCTCGCAAGCCTCGCACGGTATACACGTGCCCTACGATGCAGTACCTTGCGTCCATCAACTTGAGGCATGTGACTGTTATTTCGGCAACCACATCTTTCAAACCTAAACACAGCAACGCTGCTTGGCGGCAGGTATAGGCATAGTGGTAGTCTTCCCCGGACGAGGTTTTCACAAAATAGCTCTACTAAAAAAAAACCGAAACAGCTTCACGACTTTGATCCCCAGGCACGGTAGATATCCCCTCAGGTCTCTTAGTATCAAGTACTAACTCCAGATTCTTTGTTAACGCGAACTTCACTCCATACACCTGCTGCGTACTTCAGAGCATGGGGCAAGATGAGCCTCTGACGTGTGGACCGCCATCTTGCCTTCACTTACAAAAACCACCGTGCGAGGCGCACGTTCATATCAATATTTAAATAATACTCCTGTAAAATGTAATTGCATCACCGTAGTACATCATTAAACTTGTACCTATCAAACCTCTTGAGTTTTTAGTAAACCTTAGTAAATAACTGTTTTCTTTTAAAATCGTCATTTATTAAAGTCGCGATTGTTTCTAATTTTATCTCTGCCAAATGTGGTTTCTGATTTTATCTAGGCTTTGGTCGCGTGGAACTGGCACCTAGAGTCACCTAGCTTTAAGACGTCTCAAAATGACTTTGAAAATGTTTGAAAGCGCTAAAATAACACATAACCTGCCCAACAACAAACAGCCTATCTCCACGCTTAGATGAAGTGTTTAATTAATTAATTTAATTTAATTTATTTATTTAATAAGAACGGTACGCAGGCTAATTACACTAACGAATTACAAGAATACAACAAAAATTAAAATACAATACAAATTATTTCAGTCAAGTTCAAATGAAAATTGAAATACAATATAAATTAGTCCAGTCAAGCTTACAAATAGTGTCAGAAGTTATTAAAATATAATCAAACATAAAATACAAGCTGGTTCTCGCGAATTCGTCTGCACAGGATCACACAATATCTTTATAAATTGTAGCCTATGTGTTACTCTGATGTATAAGCTATATTATTGTAAAGTTTCATTAAAATCCATTCAGTAGTTTTTACGTGAAAGAGTAACAAACATCCATCCATCCATCCGTCCATCCATCCATACTTACAAACTTTCGCGTCTATAATATTAGTAGGATGGAGGAGGATATAAAATATGCGTCACCATGCTTGCTATATTTACAGAAGCTCGTTACAAGGAGGCAGATCTGGATCACTGGGATCGTGATAAGCCTGTCGGAGTGTCACGCATTGACCCACTTTCAACTTTCAGGAGTCATGGCGGGAATCCACTACCCCTATTATGCATAGTGGAATGTAAACATATTTTGTAAAAAGAATCATGCAAAAGAACCAAGCCGTCAGTTTGTTGCATGTTCTTCGAGGCTTGAGCGCGTGGACCAGGCAACTTGCCTCATCACGCACAATAGGAACATGCCCTACGATGCACTGCCCTGCGTCCATCAACTTCAGGCATCAAGATGTTAAGCCTCATGTGCCTGTAATTACACCGGCAACCACACTCTTCAAACCGAAACACAGCGTTGCTGCTTGGCGGCAGAATAAGGCGTGGTGGTAGTACTTCCCCAGACGAGCCCTTGACAAAGTGCTCTACTACTCTACTACCTCCAACTAGACCATTTTTATTATGGTAAACCTTTATAGGTCTCCCGCGATGCATATGCGCGATGCTAGTCCTAGTACGGGGTCCATTGCATATTTTGATTCTTTTTAACAGGATTTTCGAAAAACATCGTTTTGTATATTTTTTTCATTCATTTTCGCCATTATTTACAGGATCAGTGAAAATTATAGCTGAATACCTCCATGTTGTAATGTTAAAAACATTTTCCTTTCTCAAAGTCAAATATATTATTTTAAGGCACACAATGATAAGATCCAATTTTCTCCAAGCACCCTCTGGTTTTAAATTACATTATTCGGAAATTCGAAACGTTAAACCAAAAATACTTAGTACTTACAACTAACGACTGGAAACGATGTTGCTGTTATAATGTACCTATATTTTGTAGGTAAAATACTTATATATTAATTGATCGAGTGAGCGAAGCGAACGAAGATCTTAGTTTCATCTTGGGCGATTTGGCATTTTATGTATGTATGTATGTATGTATGTATGTATGTATGTATGTATGTATGTATGTATGTTTGTCTGGCGATAACTTTAGAACCGTTGATCCGATCTGCATAAAATTTGATATGTCGATAGCTTGTACTTGAGAAATTTACTGGTAAGTATATGAGTAAAATCGGATGAAGGGTTTTTGAAATATGGGGTTTTTTAAGAGGGCAAAAATAAAAAAAGTTACATAAAAAAATAAAGTTACATGTCATATGAAAGGGCTTCGTTTGGACATTCCAAAACAATTTTTACTTTTTTTTTGGGACGCTCGGTTTACGAGATAAAATTTAAAAAGTTAAATTAAGATAACCAGCGATCCAAGAGCTCTCATCTCTAAGAGTTTCGTTGACATCAAGGTTTTTCTACTGGTCGGCCAGTTACTTTGATTTTCCTTATTTTTTTTTCTTGAAATAAATTAAGTAGGTACTCAGTTCTCATAAAATGGTGACGACGACCAGGTCTGATGATGGAGCCAAGGTCTGTTCAACGGAACTCTTCAATAAATAGGCCAATAGAGTTGAAACTTGGTAACCATACCAAGTTAGTAGGCGGTAGTCAGAAAAAAGTCCAAAGATATAGATAAAGATAAGATGTTTGGACTTGCCTCTGACTACTACCAACTCAAAGTTTTGATGCGTTCGTCGGGTCGCATCACGAGATCTCAGTTCGGGGCGAACTACTAGTTTATACTTCTTTTAATTTCCTACATCTTTTCCCGAATGGAGCAGATGTAGATAGATAGAAAAAACTTTAATGCACGAACAACTTATGGATATAACATAAAAAAAACGACTTACTAGGTGCAATGGCTGGTCTTATCGCTAAACAGCTATGTCTGTCTAACCGATGGAAGAAGTGGACTCATGTTATTTAGAAGGGGTGGTATAGGTAGTAAGTAATATAATAGCCCCCAAGACACCAGGCATTACACACACCTGAGTGACATAGGGCACGACCTCAGTCAACGTGCTCTGTTAGGTACCTGATGCAAAATTGTAATTGGTTTAGTTGTCCATTAGCTTGTGTAGTGTCTGTGCGCTACCAACCGACCGGTCTAGCAACACTTGGATACACTTGCTAGCCCGGAGGGGTACGAATTTCGGGTAGGCACACACACTCGTGTACTAGAATATTGGATAGCTTGTATTTGTATTGTCAAATGTTTTAATCGAAAAGAAAAATCTTCTTCTCGAATCAAGAATCAGTCAAACTGTCGACCAATATGTCACTATTTGATGCCTCGTTTCAAGTCCTCCCAAGTGCACAGATGGTCGAACACAGCGAACGAGAAAGTTGGTGTGGCATATCCTGTACGGAGGCTCCGCAAATGGTGACCCCACCAGAGTATTTTGCATTTCCCCACTTAGCCAGGTTTCCTACAGCGGCCGACCGCAAAAAAAAAACGTATGCGGGTAGGTCTAATCTAAACGCCCCGCCCCGCCTTGAACTGGCAGAAACTTACGGCTTAGTTGTATGATCCTTCTTACAGAATTCCTATTCGCGGGTACAAGCAAGCAATATCGGTAGCTACGTGACACGCGTGCCGAGGATAAACTTTATGAAACCGATACACTAAATTGGTTTCGTTTGCTAAGAAATGTGTCCAATAGACGGGAAAACCAGCGTTGTACGAGGGAGAAATAATCGTAGCACGCGTGACACTGATGTTAGTGGACGAATTTACTATTCACAAACTTACTCAAAGTGATCCTTGTTATTGAACTGTTTTTTATTTTGACTTTGACGAACTTAAGTTGTAAGTGTCTACACGCTCAAGAAAATACATTTATTTTTGTTTTTAATTTTGTCATATAAGTGCAAATAATGTCTTGTTTTTGGTCTTTAGTCGTTTCGCACCACAAGCTATTCGAACCGCGGTGTCAAAAACCGAAGCACTGTTTCTGAATGGGGCCATTCGCAACGCAGTGGTTACGACGGTGCGAATCGCCCACGATTCTTTGGAAATGGGTCGTTTCGAACCACGGGAAAAACGACTCTATATGCTCAATTGGTAAGTCCAATTTAGTGAGAAATATACCTGTCTTACCCCAAACTTAAAATTTGAATTTGAATTCCTTGCCTACACGACACGACAGCGACCTTCTCTTTTATCTGGCTCACGTAACTTATTTTTGGCCTTTCTCTTCCCCACTTTCCTTCAACCTTTCCTTCAATGATGTTCTTTAGGTACCTGTCATGTAGATATTCAAACATTTTTCAAACCAATCCTTTTTATTGTAAAAAGAACTTCACCAACCAAAGCTTCATATCACCAGAAAGTACTTTATCAATACCAGCTCGACATCTCAATAAATACATCGTGAATGTTCATAAAACAGGTGTATAGCAACATAAAGATAAGGGTAGGCGTAAATTGAGAGCATAATGCTTCAATACCCATCTCGGAGTCCCTAAAGCCAGTGATACACTGTAAAATGGAATTCCATTTGCGACACGGTACTGGGACAGGTGAGATTGCGGGAATTCTCGGCTGGAGCAAATATGCGAGATGTGGTTCCAGACTTTGTTTTAAATTATTTTCCAAAGGCCCAACTTTCATTCCACAGTTGAAAGGGAAAGTTTTGACAAGATTATTGAAAGTTATGCTTGAGCGCTGTAAAAACATTTGACTCGCTTACGTATTTGTATAGGCTGTTTATTTATTTTATGAAATCCAATTAAGTACTTATTGTCTATTTTTTTTTAACCGTACACATTTTTTTCTTACGTCAGTGCTTGTAGAATATTATATATATTGTGGATGGTTTGTATTGTCAAGGTAGGTAAAAGTAGGTTATTAATTAGTTAGATATTTTAACTTTTAGAGAATGCGTTGAACCTCATTTAATGTTTGTGATTGTTTTGTTTAATTAATTTATAAAGTAATTAGTGTAATTGGAATATTGTATCCCGTACTAATAAAATAAAATAAATAATCGATGTCCTGGAGTGGACTTTTTAAGTATACTGATTATGTTAGCATTGCAGTGCATTATATCATTTTTTATATTTACAAAATAGACCTGAGAACCTATTTTGCACGGTTGAGATGGTAGCTAGTATATGCATTTAAATATATTGACTTAAACTTTTTTTATATCTCTTAGATACAATTTTATACATATACAATTGTACAGTGCAGACACACCTTTAAGCGTCACCGCATGATATAAGGCGAACGGGTAAGTAATAGTCGAATTTCGCTAAAAATACACGCGCAACGTATCTCACGTGAAATACGTCAGTAGAAGTCAGGGCTGTCACGTGGACAATAATGGAAATAATAACAAAAAGCTTAGAGCCGGTTTCACCATGCTCTGTTAGATTAACAAAGGATTAAAGGGCCGTTAAATATGTAAAATGTACGCGTTTGACAGCTAAGGTTAGATTTAACGGACTATTAATCCTTGATTAGCAACTAGCAGAGCATGGTGAAATCGGCTCTTAAGCTCCAAGATTGCAGACATTTCTTCAAAACATGACATTGTGACATTTGCTTTGTTGTTGAAAGAGATTGAAATCTTGTTGGCTTATAAGTATAAATACCGTTTTGTAAATAAGCGGATTTAATGCATAAGCGAAAATTTTCCAAACTTTGTCTAAAAACCAAAGATTTAAATTATGATCTACGCGTATTTTAAGTCTGTGAACACCAGTGTAGTTTTACCCCATAATCCATAGACAAAAACGAAAATTAAGATATAAAATAGCACTCAATATTCTTCAAATTTTAAGCTGTTAAAAAACCACTGTCCTTCCTGAAGTAATAATCGCTTGGTTATTTTATCCACTTAATAAAGATTAGTCGATAACCCTATTTACGTAGAAGGATCTCGCTTATCCTGCTTGACGGTGCGAAAGGCGATAAAAATGGCTTGTCGAGCGACGCCTTCGTCTGAAAATGCCCTTATTAAACGCTTTTCGTAAATACTTGAATCTATGTTTTCATCATAGTTTGAATGGTGAAAAAAAATAAAGTAATTATTATGAATATCATCTTGGTTTGTCCCCTGTCGGGTCAAGCCAAGATGTTATATAGATTGGCAGAATTAGAGCTGATTTCACCATGCTCTGTTAGTAACTAAATAAGGATTAACAGGCCGTTAAATCTAACCATAGTACGCGTACATTTTGACATATTTAACGGTCCTTTAATCCTTTGTTAATCTAACAGAGCATGGTGAAATCAGCTCTTAGGGTTAATGAGGTAGATTACGTTTAGATACATGTATTTTTTTTTATGTTTTATTATAGGGCAGTGTGGTCGCCCAGCGACAAAGCCCTTAAAATAAAAAATAAAATAAAAAAGTAATAAAAATGGTGGATATTCGAGCACTATCTAGCCTCAAACTGAGCAAATGTTGTACATGAGTGACTCAGAGAGCGCATTAAATTTTGTATGAATACTACACGTAGCATGTTTGTTTTCAGAAACGAAAAAGCCATTTGATGCGAGATAGATAGCAAAATTGAATTGAAAGTGATAATGTGATGTCGTTATAAGTATGTATGTATATACGTTAGTAGGTAAGTATTGTATATATTATTCATATTCCTCGTATAATACAGTATTCATTACATTAGTATTTTTATACAAAATTATGTGTTAGTGTTTCCTTGGTTTAGATTATTATGTGTATCTTAATAAAAGTTATTATTGTTTAGTTCCTTTTTTTCATTTTTAGTTAGTTTTGTAGTTTGATCTGTCACGTTCTATGAGTGAAAACTAATAAGGCTAGTTTGTACCTATTACCTCTTTAACTACAGATAAATAAATAAATAATAAATAAATAAATAGTTGTTAGTTTGTTACTCTGAGTTGGTCAATTCTAAATCTATCGGCCATTTTTTTGACAGCCTTCACAGCTCAATTGGTAGTAGGTCTGCCTTCTGCGCCGTAGGCTGTGGGTTCGATTCCCACCGAGAACAAACATTTGTGTGATGAACATAGATGTTTGTTCTCTGACTGGGTGTTATATGATATTATAAGTTTTTTTTTTTTTTTTTAAAAGTATATAAGTAGTATATCAGCTATCTAGTTCCCATATCACAAGTTTTGGCTTAGTTTAGGGCGAGATAGTGCTGTGTGGAATGTCCACCAATATTTATTTATTTATATTTATTTAAAAATACAATTTCCTAAATATTCATGATAAAGACACTGATTCGGTCTAACCCGTCCTTAAAGTCAACATTTCAATGAATATCGATCGTTAAATCTACATTGTTCTACATTATGCCCAAACCGCAAATCACAAAAGTAATTAACGATAAATAAACACACTTTAGAAGTTCAATTAATCTGCATTACAGCTCCATAGTTAATTATGCGACACTCGGATGACCGGGCGCTTGTTTTGTGTGCTTTTTACCCAGTTTTCCCAAAGAGGGTAATGTTTTTGGGTAAATAACCCGTAGGTCTATAACTTAGAAACAAGAAGAAGCAACAAAAGTAGCAGTAAAATTAGTAATTTGTCATAAGCAAGTCTCACAGCTGTCATTCCAATGTCAGTCGAGCAGTATTTTTTTTTTAGTAAAACCAAAAAAAAGATTCTCAATTGTGTCAATTTTAATGTGCTCACTGTTGTTTTGGATAAGAAGAAATAACTTCGGAAGTAAACACAGTTGATAGATACAGTCGGCTACACATCACATTACACACCCCATTTACATACAAAGGTAGGTAGGAACAGAACAGTGCGATGCCGATGGCGGGCAGCGCGTTAGAGGGGCGAATAAATCGGTGCGATACTGTTGTTGCGCACGAACCCACAGCATTCAACTTCATTTTTTTTTCACTTGATAATGTTTAGTATACTTTTTAATTCTTGTTCTCTATTATATGTGTGAACATCGTAGGGAGAATGCACTGTCTACTGTAACACAGTTTTTAAACTAAAACAGGAGACAGAGTGCTATTTTACAGTGTACATACATTTTTTTATGGAAATAAATGATTTTGTATTTTTGTAAATAGTTGAAAGTCCAAATAGGGCAGTCTGACGCGTAGCTTTGTGTACTATCATGAAACCGATTTGTAAACATTATTTATGAATGAAAGCAACTATTTTTATTCCACCAGTATTTATAGAAACGTGGGAAGGAGTGATTAATATTATTTACGACGTTTTGTTTTAATGTACCGTAAAAAATCCATTTTGATTAATTGCTTTTAGTCATGAAATCTCAGTTTTTTCGTTTTTGTATTACTTTTTGACGTTTTATTTATTGCTATCGTCATACTTTCGTTTTAAGTATTATTTCCGTATCTCGGGGATGGTTGTTGGTTTGAATCCATTAATTCAGCAGTTCATAACATGTGGGCGCTGTATTGTAATTTTAACATTTTACTGTACCGAACTACTTCAGTAAAAAAAAGATAAAGATAAGGATATTTATTGTCTATGGAAACTAGGTACAAAATTGGTGTTAAGATTAAGTTAAAAGGTGATACATAAATAAAAAAAATTACAATACAAAACATATATTTATCAGCCAAGGCCTCGTCAATCTCGTCATAGAACTTTTTGAAGTTCGTGCCATTTTTGTGCGTTTTTAAGCCGTATTTTGTATGGAGTTACGATAAACGGTCTTATCAGGCGTGTTAAGAATTCTCGTGATTAAAAAACCCCTCGAAAATGCGCATGCAAGTCGCAAACAATATAAGCGAGAGTCAAAATACAGGCACAGTATTCGCTTGTGTAAGAACTGAGACAGCTTCATGACTTTGATCCCCAGGCACGATAGATATCCCCTTTTTTTATACAACTAGCTTATGGAACAAGCAGTCGGCCCACCTGATGTTAAGTGGTAACCGTCCCCTATAACAAAGCATTGCCTCGCAAGCCACGCACGAAGGGAACGTGCCCCACGATGCACTGCCCTGCGTCCATCGACTTGAGGCATACAGATGTTTGCCTCATGTGCCTGTGATTAAAGCGGCAACCACACTCTTCAAACCTAAACACAGCAACGCTGTTTGGCGGCAGAAAAAGGCGTGGTGGTAATACTTCCCCGGACGAGCCCTTCACAAAGAGCTCTACTACTCTTAAAATCCCCTCCTCAATCTAAATCCCCTCAGACCGTTTAGTACCAAATACAAACACCAGATTCTTTAAGGACGTCTAAGGGGGGAGTCAGAGGTACGTCCAAAAATTACATTTGGCACATACCCACATTTTGAGGTTGGTATTCCATACGTAACAGGTTGCAAGCCCATCGCCACTAGAATATTATAACTTGTTTCGGATTCGAACCTGCGACCTTACGATAAGAAGGCGGGGTCACTCCCACTCGACCACTCTTGCACCTCGCTCTCTCTCGCTCTTGCTTGTGTAAACACGGCTTAATTAATACGTGCTATTACTTATTGCAAATTCCTGGCCGCTGTTTGTGGTGAAGCTGCATTAAAGTTTGCGGTGCGTTCGATCACTTCTGTATTATGTATGTAGTCAAGTGAAATTCCTCTTCATTTGGAGCCTGAATGTATTTTATTTTTAAATAAAAAAAAAACAACCAAAAGATAGTAGGTACATTCATAATTGTTATGAATGTACCTACTATCTTTTGGTAGTTTTTTTTTACTCTTCAGGAATAACAAACAGTTGATACATTGTGATCTTAAATTACCTCTGAAGATCTATTTACACAGTTTGACTATACATGATCTATCTTATTCTTACTTACATAATGGTACTAGGGTATGTGTGAGTAAATATATAACCCACTACGTTATCCACGGGTTACTAATAATGAATAAAAACAATTGAAGTTTGAAGTTGTTGTGAAGCTACAATAACAATAATATCATGATTTGTTTAACAATAATTACATAACAGTGCAATATACGCCAATGCGTTATGATGTAAAAATAATAGTAGAGTAAATGGATGTGATCAAAGTAATAAAATACTGTTTTTTTGCAGGATTAATATAATTTTATTGATGGGAAGAGTTGTATATTTGAAGGGAATTTTACGACTTTAGACATTAGAAAATATGACAGTTCTACAATGTTGCCACAGAAAGATGAAGCACATTAAATGTATGTCCGAAACAGTAAAACAAAAAGTTCTAAAGAATTCTAAAGAATTCAACTCACAATACCTCATACATTCTCTTCATACAATCATCCATCGGTACCCTCTTGATGTTATTTCTATACTTTCGAATCAATAAGTTTACTTTCTTACAATATGATTTTTTTAATAATAACGGGTGGCGCAAAAGTAATGACCCTATTTGGTACAGCTAAAACTTCTTTACAAAATAAAAAAAAGTTTTTTTACATGTATATTTTGTGCCATGAAATTTCGTCGCATTATGATTTGAAGATGATGTCTCTTAAATGGTGACCTCCTGAGATGATGCACATTTGAGCCATATTAATGACATTTTCCATAACTTGCCGTAACACTGCGTTAAGTTCCTTATTTCTTGATGAATATTTTCTTTTCCTGTTCTTGGGTTACCAGACTTAGGTCTATCCAATGTTGAGCCAGTTGCTTCGAGGCTTGTGCCGAATTGTGCGACCAGCCGGTGCCGGACGGTGGGGAAATGGTCGACGAAATTCACTTTATGTTTTTATAACTGATGAATTATTCCGTAAAAACATCCACGTTCTCGGGGAGTAAAACGGTCTATGTTTATTTTTAGTGAACTTTACATTTGTTTATTACACAATTTTTTATATCAGAAAGACAGGAGATGTCGTATATATAAAAAAAAAGTTATTTCTATAGTGCCCGTTCTTTTGCGCCACCCGTTATAACGCAGATAAAAGCAAATTTTCGGCTAAATGCGTCCTTATCGCCACTAACACCGCCTGTATCTAATTGCCTTCTAATTGTTGGAAGTTTGCTTAAACCCAATTAAAACTTACTCTTCTATCCGAACACTCACGCCAGGATGAAACCATTCATAAAGTTTACCTGAAACAAAGGAACCAACTCGTTATATACACATATTTTCATTTTCATATTAAAATAACAATTTTAAAAGCACTCAAAGCCTTGCAAAGTAAGAAGGTATTAATTTAATTAAATCATAAGGTTTTTGAAACGATATGTTCATCTAATGTGGGTATTTGCCTGTCTCTATCAGGTTTTGACAGCCTTCACAACTCAGTTGGTAGTAGCTCTGCTTTCTGCGCCGTAGGCCGTGGGCTCGATCCCCACCGAGAACAAATATTTGTGTGATGAACATAGATGTTTGTTCTCTATCTGGGTGTTATTTATATTTTATGTACGTATTTACAAAAAAAAAGTATATATGTATTATATCAGCTATCTGGTTCCCATATTATAAGCTTTGGCTTAGTTTGGGGCTAGGTAGTGCTGTGTGGAAAGTCCACCAATATTTATTTATTTGTTTTATCCACTCGCAGCTTGTGGAGTGATCGCTCCACAAATAGGGCATTTTTAATTGTCGTATCATATATTATCCGCACTTATCATGTCTACATACAAGCACGCTGGAAAAACGGAATAAAAAATCAGAAAAACGGAAAATAAGGTGTCAAAAGTCGGAATAGACGCTCAGAGGTCACCTCAGACTCAAACTCACACTCAAAGGTTCGAAAGGAGCCTCCTTGAGGCGCTTTTAAAATCCTTTCACCACACGGTTTCAAAAGTGACACGAAAAGAAGAAAAAGACAAAGGTAACCCAGCGTCACATGGACCGCCTAACCGTCAGTTTGCCTCATCAAAACCTAAACGAACCGAAGCGCTGATGAACGAGCGCCGGTAAATCTCAAGCCTCTACTGAACAAAAATGCGGTTAACGACACCTAACATCAGGTTAAATGAGCAGCGTACACTGATATCAGAGGAAGCACGGTACACAATACATTTAGAACAAAGTAAGTCGGGGCGTGCCCTTGTCAAGCCCACGCGGCCATTACGCCCCTGGATGAGGGTGCCGCAAGATATTAGATACTGAGCCTTTTTGAAATGTTATGGAGCACCGTCTTTGTTTCTTTCTTTATTTATAGTCCCTCTATCATTTCGAAAGACTATCTTGCAAGTATCAAGAATACCGGTACTGGTTGACTCTCAAAGTTTTTCCCACTTGCATGAAAATAGCAAATGGCCCATCTACATCTACATCTACACTAATATCTACACTAATATTATAAAGAGGAAAGATTTGTATTTTTGTATGTAACGAATAGGCCAAAAAACTACTGGTCCGATTTCAAAAATTCTTTCACCATTAGAATGCTACATTATCCCTGAGTAACATAGGCTATATTATTTCAAAAAAATCAGGGATCCTTACTAAAACTTCAATAATGTAACCCAAGGTGGAAAACAAAATCCTTACATCGCGTGCGCTGCGAAAACTATTGATGATAGAACAAAATAATGTACTACGATATTGTAGAACACGTCATCATCTACAAAAAATGTCGCGACAGCATATGTCTAACTATTATAGTTATGTCACAATAAGTGTTCTTTTATTATAAAAATTTAATTGAAATGCCGCTGCTAGAAAAGGCTCTTTATTTGTACCTTGGTATTAATCCTTATCCAAATAAATCTTTTCATATTCAAGACTGGTTCAATACCTATAGATAACTTCTTGAATTTTTTCATTCCATTCAAAAGATTTTATAAATATAAGCGACGCGCGAGTCACGAGGCGCGTTCTCACCCAGCGCGGGCCTGGGCAAGGCGCGGGGTAGAAGGGCGTGCAAATGACTCGAACCCACCACGGTCTAACTTTATCCTAAAACATTGAAAAAATTTATGTCCACCCATGCGAAGCTGGGACAGGCCGCTAGTCTGATGTAAAATGGTAACCATCTCTTATAAGCATTGCATCGCATGTCACGAACGTTAGGAGCGTGCCCTATATTGCATTACGCTGTGTCCATAATTTTGAGGCACACAGGTGCCAAGCCTTATGTGCTCGTAATTTCAGCCATACCGTTAAAACCGAAAGAGCAACGCTGCTTGGCGGCAGAAATTTGGACTGGTGGTTTTACGAAGTGCCCTACCAATGACTGCAGTCTGGAGGTGACAGTAAAAACAATTCAAATTGTTGGTTTTCTAATGTTAATTTTAGGGAGCAACATTAGCACTTTCATTTTAATTGTTTTTTTGTTATTTTGAGTTCTTTTTCTGCAAAACAAATGACGACCTATTTTATTACGGACTGAAATGATAAAAAAGTATTTATTCATTGATGATATGACACTGGTAAGATAGTCTGTCAATATGACAGACATTTATTTTTATTTTATTTATGACAGACTTTTCTTTCTTTCTTTCTATTTACAAACTTACAAATACATGAGCCTTAAATATAAATATAAATAAAATAAATATTGGTGGACTTTACACACAGCACTATCCAGCCCCAAACTAAGCCAAAGCTTGTAATATGGGAACCAGATAGCTGATATAATACATTTATACTTTTTTTTGTAAATACATACTTATAATATTATATAACACCCAGACAGAGAACAAACATCTATGTTCATCACACAAATGTTTGTTCTCGGTGGGGATCGAACCCACGGCCTACGGCGCAAAAGGCAGAGCTACTACCAACTGAGCTGTGAAGGCTGTCCAAATGGCCGAAGAAGAAGAATGAATGTTTAATCATAATGTTAATAGGTGGTGTTAATGGTGTCTATGGGCGACGGTGACCGCTTCCCATCACCCGTTTGTATGTCTGTTACATAAAAAAAAGACTTGTGAAAAATCGCTTACGCCTACAACTTGGACAAGAAGGTAAGTAATGCTTTACTAATGACTGTGTGTCGAGATTTTTTCCCCATTCATAAATATGCATTAACGATGGGTATTATACAACGTAAGCATTTTGCATTTTATAAAAATACATTCTTTAAAAAAGTTCTAATATATAAAAAAGCGATCGTTAAATGAACGTAGGACGTCCTCCCATCCGATGGACTGACGACATTTCAAAGATCGCGGGAAGTCGGTAGCTGGAGAAGACTTTCAAATGTGTTTGAGCTTTCTCCTTCAAAATTTGACAGCCTTCACAGCTCAGTTGGTAGTAGCTCTGCCTTCTGTGCCGTAGGCCGTGGGTTCGATCCCCACCGAGAACAAACATTTGTGTGATGAACATAGATGTTTGTTCTCTCACGGGGTGTTATATAATATTATAAGTATGTATTTACAAAAAAAAAAGTATATAAGTAGTATATCAGCTATCTGGTTCCCATATCACAAGCTTTGGCTTAGTTTGGGGCGAGATAGTGCTGTGTGGAATGTGAATCCACCAATATTAAAAAAAAAAAAAAAAAAAAAAAAAAAATGGTTTCACACGGTTCTCACGTTATCGGTCCATCGAGTGACGGCCTGTCCTACACTATTATAATTTCATCAATATATCAATAATGATAATCTCCAGATAGTAGGATCTCCATACACGGTAGATATCCCCTCATATACCTTAGTATTCGTTTATTTTGTATTTACAATGTAAATTGTGTTCATACTTAACATCAGGTGGGCCATCTGCTTGTTTCATCAGCTAGTTGTACTTATCCTACTAATATTATAAACGCGAAAGTTTGTAAGTATGGATGGATGGATGGATGGATGTTTGCTACTCTTTCATGTAAAAAGTTCTGAATAGATTATAATGAAATTTTACAGTTATACAGAATAACACATAGGCTACAATTTATAAAGATATTGTGTGACTAATCCTGCGCAGACGAAGTTGCGGGCACCAGCTTGTAAAAAATAAAAATAAAACTTTCTTAGTCGTGGTTTCTGTGTGCTGTGTCAAATAAATATATATTATATGTCTGTTTTACGGTTGTAAGAAGTATTACCGTTGTAATATCGTAACGCGATATCTAGAAGCCATAACAAATCTGTTCGGCCAGCAAGGCCGTCCAATCTTGTTACACCAAGTACATTGTATTACCCAATGTAAATAGAATCCTATGAGAATAAATACATTTGGATAGCCTGCTCAGTAGTTGTATATATCATTCTTCACAAAAAAAGTCTATACGTACACTAGGTAAGAATAGTAGATCTCTTTGTGAAGTTCTACCACCACGCCTTTTTCTGCCGCCTGTATGCCTCAAGTTGATGGACGCAGGGTAGTACATCGTAGGGCACGTTCCTATCGTGCGTGACTTACGAAGCAGTGCTTTGTTTTGGTGATGGTTACCACTTAACACCAGGTGGGTTATCTGCTTGTTCCATCAGTTAGTTGTAAAAATGCACTGTTACCGAACTATTGAAGGAAAACATCGTGAGGAAACCAGTTTATATTGTATCCCGAAGAATGTACTCTAGGTGAGAACATATAGAGGAATATTAAACTTGAGGATTGCAAATTGATCGTACTTAAAAAAAGTTGGAAGGAAATCTTGATCAAAAATCAAGATTCCCCGAAACTTGTTTGTTTGGGATTTTTCAAAACTACGCTCAGTGAGTTTATATCTTTAAAAATGCTTAAATTTGTGCGCGAGAAGTTGTCTAACAGTTGTCAACGTCATAAAATAATTGTTTTAAAAACAAAACACTACATTGCTACGACCGTAGCAGGTTTTCTCTACGCTTGCGTAGCGCGTAAAATATCGTTTTTGTAGTAGAGAGTAGTCTGTATAGTACCTTATACAGACTACATTTAAGGCGACGACAAGAGCTAATGTGACTCTCGCTCGCACGTTTCGACGTTTCATTTTGATCGATACATGTTTTCCTACTCAAAAGTTTGCTTTAATAGTTTTCGTACAAGCAAACTTTTAAGAAGGAAAACTTGTATCGATCAAAACGACATTTTTACTAAACTACAAATCAAACATTTTGTGTGCAATGTGATTGCACACAAAATGGTTGATTTCGATTTTACGAAAATGAGTCTAGTGATTTCATATCTTTCAACATGTACGTGCGAGCGAGAGTCACATTAGCTCTTGTCTTCGCCTTAATATTGATCTGCAATTTACATTATACAACTATACATTCATGTCTATACGGCCAATTTTCCATCGCAATGTTTCAACCTATCAGTTCATTTGAACAACTATAATTCATATTAACTAAAGTTGAATAGACAATGTGCTTGAATAACAGACTGACAACCACTAGGGAATAAAGATTCTCGGGCGGCGACCTTGAAATAGAAGACAAAACGTGGAACGCCCTCCTACCCGATGGAGGGACAACATTGTGAGGATCGTAGGCAGTCGGTGGACGGAGAGAGCTCAGAATCTTTTTTCCTGGAAATGTACATTTCCAGATAAAAAGGTATTTGTCTAACTCTATTTGTAGAGGACATAACTTTATATAAATACTAGCTAGTGCCCGCGACTTCGTCTGCGCAGGATTAGTATTTCGAGTTGCATATATAAGCGTGGCGTAGTGCATATACTTTATGTGTAACTCTAGCGGTTTTGGCAGCGCACGCCAGAATTGCTCGCAGATGGTAGATTTTTTCCTACTTACTTGACAATTATCGTCATATTTTGTACAATTCACACAATATCTTTATAAATTGTAGGCTATGTGTTATTCTGATGTATAAGCTATATTATTGTAAAGTTTCATCAAAATCCATTCAGTAGTTATTACGTGAAAGAGTAACAAACATCCATCCATCCATACTTGCAAAACTTTCGCGTTTATAATATTAGTAGGATATATTTTTGCTGTGTCTTTTATATTATCTTAATTAAGATGTCAGTGGGTCAAGTAAAAATGAAGTCAAAGTTATCACAAAAGTGGTCAGGCCGAAAAGCTATCAATTGTTTGTTTCAGTCTTTAAATTATTACTCTCGAAATGAAATGAATAACATTAGTGAGACTTTATTATTATACCATCATTATTAGTGCTAATGAGATAAAAACAAAGTTATCTTACTGTTTAATACCAACATAAATATTCAGCATCCGAACATATTTTGGTCTGTTCTTATCTATGGTCGATGACTGTAGCTGTCATTCATTACTTCTGTGTGATCAACATTATTACAGTCCACTTTTAATAAAATAAATAATTTAAAACATATAAAATCTTTTTCTCTGTTGCTAACAGAGAAAATGGTCCTTCGATCCAACTAAAGAGAACTAGTATCAGTGAAGAGAAGGTGAAGAATATAGCTTCGTGCAGTGTTTGTGCCTGCATTACTTCCTTCCTGGCGGGATGTACCAACGCTACGGCTTTTGGGCTAAAGGCTGAAGAAAAAGAAAAATATTTGGAGACGTGCTACACGTGAAGAATCTTCGAGTGAGAAGATAGTACCTACGCTACGGCTTTAGGGCTAAAGGCTGAGGAAAAGGAAAAATATTTGGAGACAATACACGTGAAGAATCTTCGAGTGAGAAGATAGGCATCTGCGAGCATTCATCATTTGGAAGTGCATTAAAAAAAAATCGTGTTGTGATTGTGACGACGTTGTGAAAATTTCCACGCACGCCATACATATTGCACACACAGCATATTTAGGTTATAAACGGTGATGCGTTCAAGGAAAAGGTGCAATCAGGCAGTGTATCCGAACGACTTTACAAGAAGAAAGAAGATCTGTGAAGATACGTGTTTGGGTGATCTGTGGTGTTTGTGCGCAGAGCAGAGACAATATTATTCATTTCAACATCGACAATTTTTAACTCGTGTGCGTGCCATTTTGTAGTTTCGCCATTTTGTTTGTTGTTTTGTTTGTAATCAGCCTGATGCGTGATTTTGTTTGCACTCAAAATAAAAATAATTTAGGTACGCGACGCAAGTACGTAAAACGTTGAAATTTTTGTGTTTTGTACGGCTTCTGCACGTTCAGTTTATATTTTTGTTCTAATTGTGTGTTCGGCTTTTGTCTCTTAGGTTTTCGTTCTGCAAAAACAATGTCGGAATTAAAGGTACTTTATGCCAATCGCGGCTATGTTAAAGGTAGCATAACAAGGATCTCCAAATTTTGTGAGTCCGATGACATAAAAACATGTGCGTATGAGTTTTTGCAAGAAAAGCGCAATCGGCTCGCCGCGGCTTTTAATGAGTATGAAGTACAGAATCAAGGCATTCTTTTACTCGATCCCGGAGATAAGGAAGATTATGGTGAATACGAGGACTTGTACTACAAAAGTGTCGCGATGCTGGACTACCAGATAAAGATGCGCCGAGCAGAGGAGATGGTAAATAAAGAACGTCCGAAGTCTGATAATACTGGTGAGTTTAATAAATTACCCAGAATTACCATTCAAAGTTTCGATGGTAAAAATGTAGTGGATTACTATCCATTCATTAACCTTTTTCGGTCAGTTATCCACTCTGACAAAAAACTAAGCGCTTGCGAAAAGCTTTATTATCTTCGCTCGCTGCTAAGTGGAGAGGCTTTAGATATAATTAAGAATCTACCCCTCAACGATATAAGTTATGATGAGGCATTAAAGCTTTTGGAAAAAAGATATGCGAACACTTCTAAAATTGTAAATTTCCATGTAAATAGCATGCTTGACTTGCCCGCCTTCACAAAATGCACATCACAAAACTTACGCATGATTATAAACAATGTTAACATGCATTTAGCCGCACTCAAAAACCTTGAACAGCCTGTGCAACATTGGGATAGTTTGCTTATCAATATTCTAGCAAAAAAGGTTGACAATTACACAATCAGAGGCTTCCATCTTGATAGAGATCCTAAAGAAGTGCCTACATTGTCTGAATTCCTTTCTTTCTTAGAGAAGAGAGCTATCGCTCAAGAAAACACAGGCGAAGAGGTGCATGCTGTGTCACACTTCGAGAAGGCTTCAAAGTCTGCAAAGGCAGTCAGCGGAGTGGTGACCTCCAAGGCAACATGTAAGTATTGCAGCAATACTCATAGATTATTTGAATGTGCTAAGTTTAAAATGGCATCTGAGAAAGACAGGTGTGAATTTGTTAAAAATAAAAACTTATGCACTGTTTGTTTGAATGAGCACCGTGGCAAATGCATGCTTCGCCTAAAATGCAATGTTTGCCAACAACGCCACAACACGCTTGTGCACATGCAATCACAGACTAATAAAAATGAAACAGGGCTTATGGCAGTTTCCAATAGCGCTTCCGGTGCAAGCCAAGCAGCAGTCAACATGACAAATACTGCACATGCTAAGGATGTCCTGCTACCAACGGCTATTGTTCAAATTAAAGGTAAAAATGGGGCATTTGTAAATGCAAGGGCATTACTGGATAGTGGTTCGCAGATCTCATTTGTAACTGAGCGGTTGGCAGGAAAAATTGGATGTGATCTCTATGAGGCAAACCAACAGATTCTTGGAATTTTGGATGGCATTCACAAGGTTTCAAAACAGGCAAGGATGACCATTCAGTCCTTGGTGAATGATTACTCCACTGAGATCACATGTTGTTTAGTAAAGCATATAACCTGTAGACTGCCTCAGCAAAACTTTGACATTTCAAAATTTAATATTCCACCGCACATTAAATTGGCAGATAAGAATTTTAATCAGGTTGGTGAGATAGATATTTTATTAGGGTGTGATATATTTTTCCAGGTGTTGCAGCGTGAGTCGCTGCCAGTAACGCCGTCCGGCCCGTATCTAGTAAACACTGCCTTCGGTTATGTCGTCGCAGGCAGCCTGCCTGTATCAGCAGGCAAGGTTTATGCTACCAATTTATGCATTCATGTCAAAGGTAACAATGTTCATAATTTTCCACACAATGCTGAAGAACAAGATCCTCAATTGCGCGAAATTAGCGAAAACATTTCTAAATTATGGGAATGTGAAAAAGTACCCACTGTTTATAAAGAGGGCACTAGTGAGCACCAATTAGCAGAGCAATGTTTTCAATCATCTGTTCAGTTACGGGATAGAAAGTTTTCCGTGGGCTTACCCTTAAAGCTTGAGTTAGAGAAAGTACAATTGGGAGATTCTTTTTCCTATGCTTTGCAGAGATTTTACAATCTGGAAAAGCGTTTCGCTAAAGACGAATTATTGTCTAAAAAATATAAAGAATTCATTAAAGATTATGTTGACCAAGGTCACGCCAAAGTTGTGAATATTCAAAACTATAAATTAGATGGTGGTCAAGTATACTTTCTTCCACATCACCCGGTTTTTAACCCGAATAGTAAAACTACGCCGGTACGCGCGGTATTTGACGCGAGCATGAAAACAAAAAATGGGTTATGCTTGAATGATGTATTACTAAACGGTCCTGTCGTACAAAATGAGCTGTTTGATATACTAACGCTGTTTCGAACATTTAAATTCGTTCTTCTATGTGACATAAAATCGATGTACAGAGGTGTGCTTTTAAAAGGAGAATTCTGCTGTTTTCAAAATATATTATGGCGTGATTCTACCCACGATCCTGTTACGTGTTTGCAGTTGCAAACTGTCACATATGGAGTAAAAAGTTCGGCCTTTCTTGCAACTAGATGCTTGTTGGAGCTTGCTCAGATTTACCAGGATAAATACCCCCTGGCTGCATCCGCGTTGAAGCATTCAACTTATGTTGATGACATTCAGGTCGGAAGTAATGATTTATCTGAATTAGAGGCTACAAAATTACAATTAATCGGTATAATGCAGGAAGCCAGCTTTTCACTTCATAAGTGGTGTTCGAACGACAGAGATATTCTGAAGAATATTCCTTCCAATTTGCAATGTTTTGGTGATATAGATTTCGATAAAAATAATATGTCTATAAAAACGTTAGGGCTAACCTATGACGTAGCTTGCGATACGCTAAATATAAAATGTCCTGAAAAGGAAGTGCTGAACGTTTACACTAAGAGACAAATGCTGAGCTTCATAAGCAAGTTCTTTGACCCGTTAGGTCTTGTTGGTCCTTTATTAGTTCAAGCTAAGTATTTAATGCAAGAGGTGTGGTTTGCGGATATAAAATGGGATGATACTTTGCCTGAGGATCTCAATAAGCAGTGGGTTGAGTTTGCCAAAGAGTTGGTTGAAATGTCAGGTGTTTCAATTCCGCGAAATATTAATGTACAGTCATCCAATTCAATAGAACTTGTTGGTTATGCAGATGCCTCAAATATAGCTTACGGTTGTTGCCTATATTTGAGGGCTATCGATGCAGACAATGTTGTAAAGGTAAACCTGCTATGCTCTAGATCGCGTATAAATCCTAAAAACAAAAGGCTAACTACACCACGTCTTGAACTGAACAGCGCATTGCTATTGACCATGTTATCAAAAAAGGTGCACGACACACTGTCCTTAAAATATATCGTTAGAACATTTTTATACCTAGATTCACAGATTGTACTTGCATGGTTGAATATTGCTCCGATCAGGCTTAGTGTTTATGTAGCTAATAGAGTCGAAAAAATTAATAAAATGGCAGATCAATTTGAATGGAATTATGTAAAGTCCAATGAAAATCCAGCCGATTGCTTGTCGCGCGGAATGTCTCCAAAATTACTCGAGACTGAGGTAGGAAAATTGTGGTTTCATGGGCCTGAGTATTTACACAGTGCAGGGTATATACATTTAAAAAAGTTAAATAAAGTTGAAGGAGAAATTGTTCCTGAATTAAAACCTGAAGCACAAACATGTAATACTTGTAATAAGGTAAATAATCTGATTTCTGTTCTTGATAAATATTCCAATATTGAGAAACTTGCGCGAATATTTGCATATGTAAAAAGGTTCATTAATAATTGCAAAAAAGAAAATATTAAAAGGCAAGGGATATTGTGCCCTGAAGAACTGACATCTGCTTTGCATGCGGTTATTAGAATTGATCAGGGAAGGCATTTTCAAGCTGAGATAAAACAATTAAAAGATCATGATAATTTAGCTAAAATAAAAACAAATTTGAGTAATTTAAATCCATTTCTTGATTCCAGTGGTTTGCTACGGATCGGAGGGCGGTTGCAAAACGCCAGTCTGTCGTTTTCCCAACGTCACCCGATTATATTGCAAAAAGGTTCTCACATCACCAAGCTAATCATTCACCATGAGCACTTGCGGCTCAAGCATGCAGGGCAGAAGTTAATGCTATGTAGTTTAAATGAACGGTATTGGATAATAAATGCAAGCAGAGAAATAAAGTCAGTTGTACATAAATGCATAATTTGCTTTAAGCTTAAAGCCAAGGCTAGCACCCAACTCATGGGTTCCCTCCCAGCTGCTCGTGTTAATGTTACGCGGCCATTTCAAATAATTGGAACGGATTATGGTGGTCCTTTCTATGTTAAACAATCTAGAATTAGAAAACCAGTTATAACAAAGGCTTATATTGTAATATTTGTGTGTTTCGTCACGAAGGCAATGCATATTGAATTGGCTTCTGATATGACAACAAACACATTCCTAGCCTGTTTAAAAAGATTTATTTCGCGTAGAAATAAGCCAACTAAAATACATTGTGATAACGCCGCCTATTACAAGGGGGCAAGTAATGTACTGAATGATTTGTATGAATTACAGAATTCCACAAGCCACCAAGAAAAAGTACAGGACTTTTGTAATGCAGAAAGAATTTCGTTTCACTTCATTCCGTCATATTCTCCAGTGTTTGGCGGCTTGTGGGAGGCTGGAATAAAGAGCGTCAAGTACCATATAAAGCGAGTGATTGGCCAGACAGTTCTTACTTATGAAGAGCTTTATACAGTTTTGGTTCAAATAGAAGGCATCCTGAATTCCAGGCCTCTGACGCCTATGTCAGCGGACCATGAAGACATGTCTTACTTATCACCCGCTCACTTCTTAACTGGTTCTACTTTGACTGCTTATCCAGAGTTAAATTTAGTTAATGAAAATGTTGGAAAGCTTTCCTTTTGGAAGCAGTGTGTGCAAATGCAGCAAACTTTTTGGCATCAATGGCACAAGCAATATTTAGTTATGTTGCAAAGTAGGCCCAAATGGAAAGGTGTCCAACCGAACCTAAAAATAGGAACTATGGTTATAATTAAAAATGAAAATGTAGCTCCATTACAATGGCCCATCGGCAGAATTGTTGCTGTGATGCCAGGCAAGGACGGCAAGGTACGTGCCTTAAATGTAAAAACCGCTAAAGGTTCAATCATAACAACAAGCATAATGAAAGTGTGCCCTCTGCCACTTGATAATTAGTTTATACTTAATAAGGATAGTAAAATAGTTAATAATTAATTAGGATAGTGAAATAAAAGAAAAATAACTGTATCTCATCTTTAATAAAAGTTAGGTATTGTGTTAGTTAAAAGATAAAAGTAATTTCTCTTAATTAGTTAGGTTTAAGAAAGTTTTTGCTATTGTGTTAAAGAAAGTAAGAAGTGTTGATTATTCATTTAAAATCCTAAAATTATATAAAATTAAAATAAATAAAATAAGAACCAAAATGTAACTTTTGTTCGGGCCCCAATATGTTTAATACCAACATAAATATTCAGCATCCGAACATATTTTGGTCTGTTCTTATCTATGGTCGATGACTGTAGCTGTCATTCATTACTTCTGTGTGATCAACATTATTACAGTCCACTTTTAATAAAATAAATAATTTAAAAACATACAAAATCTTTTTCTCTGTTGCTAACACTTACTTTTTTTCTCCAAGTGTCAATGCGATGAGTGCATTTCTTGTAATAAAATTTAAAAACAATATTTCTGTTGGTTTTTCCCCAACGCAAATTTGATAAGTTATTTAGCACAATAAAACTATAAAACTAGAAGTATATTGTCATTCGGGAGAGTACTGTTTCTTGGGCCACAGCTAACGCTATTCCAGGAGACAGAGCCTCACACTTTACTGTTGATTTTATTATTGCCAATAAACATTTTTCATTTTCATTTTCAATCTAAAATTTTTTGTTTCGCCTTGTATACTGTGCTTTCAATAAAAAAATACTGGTTATTGGAACTTTTTTTACAATCGCTGGGAATTTTTGACCACTCCAATATTTTTTGTTTCACTTTTGGTAGGTCACATACAAAAAAAGAATCGGATTCACAATTTTGACGCACTCAATTTTCTTGGAATTTTCTAGTCCACCCGCACTTTGCATTAATTGATATTCCACACGTGATAGGTTGCAAGACTATCGCCGCTGTTAGAATTCTATCAACATTAATTAATTAAAAACAGGATTAGTATAAAATCAGCATCAGCACACATTTTACATAAACACATTTTTAGAAAACAGTTTCAAAATCACAACGCCAATTTCGTGACGTAACCATCCAAGTAGGTACCACGCGATCGAAGCCGTAAATAGATGCTTGTTTAATGCATACATTACAATCAGCACACATCGTGCATATACACCATATCACCTCCCATTACATTATAAAATACTCTAACATACCCAAAAAAAAATAATTCAATAATATAAAATAATAAATATAGTAAATAATAAATAATAATATAGTAGGCTTTGCACAAAGCGCTATCAAGCCCCAAACTAACTAGATAGCTGATATAATACCTATATACTTTTTTTGTAAATACATACCTACTAGTGGTTCGCCCCGAACTGAGATTTCGTGATGTCCGCTCCAGTCTTACATTGATACCAAACACGGTCTATGACTACCTCCTTGTCTTCAGATCTGATCAAAGGGTCCGAATATTAAAGTAGGTGGTAGTCAGAGGCAAGTCCAAAAATTGTGTTTGGACTTGCTTCTGACTACTAACTAATTATGGTAACCAAGTTTCAACTGAATTGGCCTATTTATTGGAGAGTTCCGTTGAACAGACCTTGGCTCCATCATCAGATCGCCAAATCGCCCAAGTTAACTATAAGATTTTCTTTGGCTTCGCTCACTCAATCAATGATGTATAACTATTCGAACGAAGTCGAAGTCGAAGTTTTAGTATAACATCCAGTTATACTAAAACACCCATTTTGAGAAAGAAAACTTGCACAATCCCACCCCCATTGCGTGACGTACCTACCCAGAGCCCCCTGTCGCCCTTTGTAACCCACCTTTATTGTCTTGTGACGAGGCTCTTTGGCGGTACTTTTCAAATGGAATGATGACTTTCTATTCTAAAAGAAATTTTAACGATATTTATACTGAAAAGAGCCCGCAGGTTAAACGATCGAGGTCCTTTGTCAAAGATCTGTTCTCAGAAGCATGAGATGTCGGAAAATACAAAATACAGCCTCGTGTTTAATGAAGAAATTGTGACGGTTATAAACAAAACAAAACACGCTCGATAAAGAAATGAAAAAAATATTGTAATCATTTAAAAACACAAAGTAGGTACACTACTAGTTATGAATACGACAAAACATACATGCTTATCACACACGAGAACGATTAATACAAAAAACTAACATTTTTTTTAGACTTTTAACATCATAAGGCAATCTCATATAATCATAAATCAATCAGTCAATTACAAAGTGGGTACCTATGTATCTATACTACGTAACTTTGTATAGAAAAAAATATGTACCACTAGATGATTGTTGTTTTTACTATCTTCCTCGCAATTTTTCCATATTTTCACACCGTTTAAACCCTGGATTAAACAACACTACGACAACTCCCTGGACTACGACAAACATTTCAAAACCAAAATCAGCTAAACCGGCCCAGCCGTTCTCGAGTTTTAGCGAGACAAACGAACAGCAATTGATTTTTATATTTATAGAGATGTACTTTTTTCATAATCTGCTTGTTACATCACCTAGTTCTCATAAAAAAACCTAAGTTCAATGTCACACCTCCAAAATCAGTCTAATGTATGTTAATGTACTCATTAGCTCTTACTAACGACCCGTCCATCAGACCGGTCATCGAGATACAACTTACCTAATGAGTTGGAAATACAATCAGCTGGAAGGCAGTGGGATAGTGCGAAACTTGCGCGCGTGAGGGTACTTTAAACTTAGATTCGTTGACACAATAGTTGGTGAGTCGGGTAGTCACTTTCTAACATGAAAATGGATGAAATTGCGTTTAAGGTCGTGGGTTCGAAACCGGTCGTGCACCAATGGGTTTTTCTGTTCAAAAATGCACATTTGCCAGTATACTCAAACGGTGAAGGAAAACATCGTGAGGAAACCAGCATGCCGTAGAACCCTCGTGTCACTAGTTTTTTCGAAACAGTGTGTTGAAAGGATTTTAAGTGTGCCTCAAAGAGGCTCCTTTCGAGCACTATCACCATAACAAAGTATTGCTTCACAAGTCACACACGATATGTATACGATGGACTGCCCAGCGTCAACTTGAGGCATCTATCTATTCAACCCGTTGTTGACACCCACTGCTTAGTATAGGCAAGGGCGTCGCCAAGGGGGGCAGGGAGGGGGAGCTGCCCCCCCCTAGAGATTAAAAAAAATGTAGCCAACTGCAAAGAAACAGAAGTCCTAAGGCCTAAGTTGGAACCATTCTTATTACAATCGAATCTTAATACAAAGACTTGCGCTACAATCTGTAAAGCTTTATGCTCTCGACTGTACCTACAATTCGTATTTGGCGACGCCCTTGAGTATAGGCCTCATCTATACTACGCCACTCTTGTGCTGAGATTTATCCCCATGTATACTCTGTATAATCATGAAGAAGAGCCTGCTATTTCTCGTATAATAGTACAAAATACAAACAGGAGAAAGCTTCTATTAAATTTGGCGTGAGGCACGGGATTGTACTTAGCGTACAAGTTGGTACCTTGTAATTTGTCTCGAGGGCGACACATCCCGGTGCACTGCTTAGCGAGGGTGCTCATAAATACGGCCGTCAAAACACGCTCGTCCTTTAGAAACGAACTTTTAAGGTCTCACGGCGTTGGGTTTGCAACCTGTCACGTATGGAATATCATCGGTGATCTAAAAATTGTCTACGAGGAATGCTTCCAACTATTGTAAGATGTGGGTATGTGCAAAATGTAATATTTACACGTACTTCTGACCTTAGAATCTAGTATCTAGTTTTGGTACTAAAAATATATGAGGGGATATCTACCGTGCCTGGAGATCAAAGTCGTGAAGCTGTTCCTATTTTAATCTCAAGATTCATGATCACTATTATATCGTCATCATGGGTCTCTTGAAGTGTTCTATGCATGGCGATAAATCCCTCCAATGGTGGCGTCTAACTTATTTTTTTTTTATTGGTGAACTTTCTACACAGCACTATCTAGCCCCAAACTAAGCCAAAGCTTGTAATATGGGAACCAGATAGCTGATATAATACTTTTTTTTTGTAAATACATAGGTACTTGTAATAATAATAACACCCAGACAGAGAACAAAGTCTATGTTCATCACACAAATGTTTGTTCTCGGTGGGGATCGAACCCGGACGCGGACGGCGCAGAAGGCAGAGCTACTACCAACTGAGCTGTGAAGGCTGTCAAATTTTTGTATCATTTGTTTCAATATGACTATGATTTGTGAATCTTAGTCATACATAAGAACGGTAGGAACGAAGCCGTAAGTTTGTTACCTGTTCTTCTAGGCTTTGGTCGCGTGGAACTGGCACCTAGAGTCACCTAGCTTTAAGACGTTTCAAAGTGATCCTTGCGATTTTACTGTATCTACTATACTGTACCTGTTGACTTTGACTTTGATTACTACATCCGTGTAATATGACGGTGGCAACATTTAATAAAAACTAGTTCAGGTACAAGTTGCAAGTAAGTTGGCAAGCTTGAAGAAATGTATGATGCAATAAAAGTGGTTTATGGCATAATTCTAGAAGCTTTTACTTGGAACTTGAAATGGAATTCAGGTTTTTTTTTTAAGTTTTCAGTTCTTATAACTTATAAACTTGGTTTTTAAGCACAAAGACTCAGCCATGACTTCGAATGTAAATCTTTTGAATGATTTAGGCAAAACACTTTTACAATAAATAAACCTATTGTTATTTTGTTTTTTTTTATAAAATAATTAAAAATATTTGCGGTCATTTCACATACAGCAATCTAGCCCCAAACTAAGAAAATCTTGTACTATGAGAACCAGATAGCTGATGGAATACATAAATACAGTTTTTTAATGCATTTCATTATCATTGTTAATTTTTATTTATACAAAACCGGCCAAGAGCGAGTCGGACTCGCGCACGAAGGGTTCCGTACCATCTCTAATACTATAAGAATCAAAGTCCTGACTGACTGACTGACTGACTGACTGACATATAGACAACGCACAGAAACGCAAAAAAACACGTTTGTTGTTAATAAACATGCCCCCTTAAATATTAATTTTATTCTGTTTTTTAATGTTTGTTGTTATAGCGGCAACAGAAATACATCATCTGTGATCAAATTCGTCATCAATTTTCAACTGTCTAACTATCACGGTTCATGTGATACAGCCTGGTGACAGAAGGACAGACAGACAGACGGATGGACAGCGGAGTCTTAGTAATAGGGTCCCCTTTGGGTACGGAACCCTACAAATCAAAAAAGTGTGTACAAATTTTATGCGTAGTTTGGCAGACGTTTAATCGCGTCAGTTTATTTGTAGCTTGACCATATTTTAATCAGTTTACGAGACCTTTGTGATGCCGACAGGTTATCGTGCCGACCTATTTATCTGCATGATTTAAGAAGTGGACAGCAGTGTCACTGTGCAAAATATAAGCATTTGATTGAGGTTTCTGGAACGAGCGAAATGTACCTATTCATTGATACTCATATCTGTAATAAAAATAAAACTTACCTACTTACCAAATCGTTTTTATAGATATAGATAGATAGACAGTTGAAATTTTCACAGATGATGTATTTCTGTTGCTGCTATAGCAACAAATATTAAAAACAGAATAAAATTAAGGGGGTTCCCATACAATAAACATTTTTTTTTTTATACTACTGGCTGATGGAACAAGCAGATGGCCCACCTGATGTTAAGCGGCAACCATCACCTATAACAAAGCATTGCCTCGTAAGTCACGCACGATAGAAACGCGCCCTACGATGCACTGCCCTGCGTCCATCAACTTGAGGCATACAGATGTTAAGCCTCATGTGCCTGTAATTACACCGGCAACCACATTCTTCAAACCGAAACACAGCGTTGCTGCTTGGCGGCAGAAAAAGGCGTGGTGGTAGTACTTCCCCGGACGAGCCCTTTATAAAGAGCTCTACTACTCTTAAAAATGATGTTTTTGCCGTTTTTATAGATAATGTAGGTTGTAAGTTTGATCCCTAATAAGGATAAACACTTCCGTGATGGTAGAAGATGGTAGCATTTCATGAATGAAAAACTTCGAAATTTCAAGTCTTATATCAATAGTTGCTCGCCATGATCTGTAGAATACCCTGCTTCCGGGCTTATAGGGGTATTATGTTACACGTTGTATATGTTATTGTTCTTTGTGCTATCTAGAGTCTTCCGAAGTTTGGCGGTAAATAGCTACAGTCAAAATGTCCACTAACAAAAAAAACCACAAAATTCAATCTGGACCTCTGCGAAATCAATTAGAATACAAACACGCTTGGTCAAAAGAACGATTTTGCTGACTTAACCAACCAATCCCAAGCTGTCCAGCAAATAGGTCAACATGCAGCGCAAACAGACTGGTCGGGCAAAAGGAAACCGAACGGTCTGCAATAGTCCCCAAGTAAATTGCAAAAACTAGAAATACAAATATAAATACAAATACTACACAGTATGGGAATTTAGAAATGGCAATGGCTGAAGTACTTTGTTGTACTTTGAGTTCTCGATTACTAAAAGTGTTGATGCCACCGACTCTTCATCACACTTCAGGCAGGTCATTGTGTTACTGCAGAGGTCATACTGCAGAGGTCCTATAAGTTTTTTTAAAAATAATACAACGCTTTTTGAAAATATTAACAAAAACAAAAAAAAATACACAGATGACTTTTTGGTTTGTGGTTTTATGCTATTCAGTGTATTTATTATGCAAAAAGTTATACCGAAAACTAACAAAAAAGAAAAAATACTTTTTCTTTTTTTGATAGTTTTTTGTTTAGCTGTACCCGCGTTTGTGTGTCAAATAAAATAGTATCTATTCTATTCCACCCTAACTTTAGCATTTATAACATTAGCACATACAATAAAATGAATCCTAGGACACAACACGAGTACGTTCCACTTTGTCTGAAAGTAGATTCAAAAGTCGAACTACAACTTCCATTTAACGCGCGAGTGTGAACGCGGAAGCAGCCTGATTCCACCCTGGGGTGCCATAACCGAGTGCCTTTATTGTGATTCAGTGAACGCTGCGGTGCATTTAGCGGATGCAATTTCATTGAGGAATTCCCCGGACAAACGTGTCTCAGGCAACTGATACAGATTATGTAGCGTAGCGTCGAGCAAAACTGACAATTCCGCTGACAGTTGAACATAACGAAACTTTTTTTTTACTGGAATACATAAAACAAAACTTTTGGTGAAGGGAAACATAAACTGAAACGTAATCAGTGTAGGTATACTCGTATTTTTGGGTTTTGTATTTTTTTTTCAAAAATTACTATATCAATTTCGATAAAATTTATATGGGACCAGCCCTCCTCCCATCAATTCATAAATGGAGAAATCACGTAAGAATCATACAAAAAAATGGCCAAGTGCGAGTCGAACTCGCGCACGAAGGGTTCCGTACCATTATCTATAAAAACACCAAAAAAATCACGTTTGTTGTATAATGAGATTAAATATTTATTTTTTTCTGTTTTTTAGTATTTTTTGTTAAAGCGTCAACAGAAATACATCATCTGTGAAATAAATCATCACCAGAAAATATTCTTAAGGGAGTTAGGTTATCTTTATCGTACTGATCATCACCAGACTAAAAGCGGACTTCTGGAAAAAAATATTAAAGATATGAAATGGATCTCAGCTTAAAGATCAATTACGAAAAATTTTGTCTTATTTAATATGATGTGTGGTGATTTTTAGGCACATTGTATTGCACACATTGTAGTCTTTGTCGCCAATAATAGGCGGACTCAATATTCATTATTATTTGACTAAAATTGTCTCTGTCAAGATTTCATCTAACAACATATCAGACATTCTAAACTTCTTAAGTTAAATTCGTCTTCTGATCTCACAATGAGAAAACAATACCCATCAAACTCCCATCGTCTATCACCCAAGACACTGCGATCCAATATCAGTTCTTGCAACTGGCGCCAGCAGCTCGCATGCAGTGCAATAGCACATCGCTGAAGCGTTCTATCAATCACGAGTTGACGAGATTTTGATGGTGATTCTATGGCGCGAGGGATTTCTCTGCTGTGCTATCGCCATAAATATGTGAGAGTTGGATCGAAGGAAGATATTTTATGACATAGGAATACCAGATCTTGCATCATACTTAGGGGAATACTGAAAATCAGCGCTGTACTAACCCAAACACGTCTGCCAGCATTTTTGCTGAGTATACGCCATTGCCTATGCATGCGCATATTGTATGTATAATTATTGCTTTAATAAATAAATCAATATTAGTGGAATTACTAGACAGCACTATCTACCACCAAACTAAACACTTGAAATAGTCAAAGTCAAAAGGTATTTATTCAATAAAATCACAAGGATCACTTTGAAACGTCTTAAAGCTAGGTAATTCTAGGTGGCAGTTCCACGCGACCAAAGCCTAGAAGAACAGGCAACAAACTTGCGGCTTGGTTCCTACCGTAGAATATGGAAACCAGATAGCTGATATAATACCTTTATTGATATTATAAGTATGTATTTCCAAAAAGAAGTATATATGTATTATATCAGTTATCTGGTTCCCATATTACAAGCTTTGGCTTAGTTTGGGGCTAGATAGTGCTGTGTGGAAAGTCCACCAATATTTATTATTTATATATGTATATTATACATATTTACACATATTTTATACTTTTGTTTTTGTAAATGCATGCTAATAATATATAATAACACCCAAACTGAGAACAAACATCTATATGCTTCTCATACAAATGTTTGTTCTTGGTGGGGATCGAACCCACGGCTTACAGCGCAGAACTACTACCAACTGAGCTGTGAGAGCTGTTCTATTGTATTAATAATTGGTAATTTAAAGATAATAAACAAATTTTATTTCCAGTCAGTGAATAAAGTAGTACTTAGTTCATTGTTCCAACCAAAGGAATACGTAAATTTTTATTTTCTTTCCTGTTTTTAATGGCAACACTTCTGAATAATTATTATTATAATACATATGAAAGTGTTGTGTATGCGTGAGAATAAATGAATTTGCTATTGTAGTTTAGTTATTTAATGTTCATAAACTGTAAACATATTGCAAAGAAAGAAGCTTTAAGTTTGTAGGAAATGGTAATAGCTCTAGGCTGAATTTATGTAAAACTTTTGAATTTTGAAAACCAGAAGTATGAATCTACTTTTGTCGTTGAATTAACTACCTGATCCATATTTTCACTTAAGATAGCCTGACAAATCATTAAAAAAAAAAAAAAAAATTGGTTTACTTTTCACACAACACTGTCTAGTCCCAAACTAAGCCAAGGCTTGTTATATGGGAACCGGATAGCTGATATAATACATATATACTTTTTTTTTGTAAATACATATTATAATAAATAATAACACCCAGACAGAGAACAAACATCTATGTTCATCACACAAATGTTTGTTCTCGGTGGGGATCGAGCCCACGGCCTCCGGCGCAGAAGGCAGAGCTACTACCAACTGAGCTGTGAAGGCTGTCGAGAAAACAATATAAAATTTAAAATATAAAATAAATTTAACTTTAATTACTTATGTTAATTAAGTTATTTCAGGGCACAGATTATCCCTTATCATACTAGTTTTATTTGCCAAATTGGCTCATCCGTTTTCTAATTCTGAAAGTTTAATCCTGGTAAAATTTAGTTAAATTTGGATTTTAAGAAACTATCATCATTATCCGTAGCCTCATTTAGCCCACTGTTGGGCATAGATAGATAGATCTTTCTCTCTCTCTTGTCGTGTCACTCGTTTCTTTCGAAACAGTGTGGTGAAAGGATTCTAAGTGCGCCTCAATAGATAACACTTTATTGTACACATACATACATCATAAATCTAGACGTAAATTAATAAAGTACAATGGGCGGCCTTATCGCTGAAAGAGATTTCTTCCAGGCAACCTTAGACGTAGGTATTTCTATGCTCTTTCCATTCTATACGATCTTAGGCGACCCTTATCTATCTACGGCCCACGACGCTGATAATGTCATCGACCCATCGTCTTACCAGGCGTCTGACGCTTCTCTTCCCCGTTCCATAAGAAACCATAACCGCTATAAAATATCTTGATACAATAGAATATGACAACGACCAGAACTTACTCGAAAATTGACAAACCAAAACAATATGCACGCCTTTTTCTGCCGCCAAGCAGCGTTGCTCTATTTCAGTTTGAAGAGTGTGGTTGCCGGTGTAATTACAGGCACATGAGGCAACCAGGCATAAGCCTGGTTTCACCATGCTCTGTTAGATTAACAAAGGATTAAAGGGCCGTTAAATATGTCAAAATGTACGCGTTTGACAGCTAAGGTTAGATTTAACGGTCTTTTAATCCTTGATTAGTAACTAACAGAGCATGGTGAAACCGGCCCTTTACATCTGTATGCTTCAAGTTGATGGACGCAGGGCAGTGCATCGTAGGGCACGTTCCTATCGTGCGCGACTTACGAGGCAATGCTTTGTTATAGGTGATGGTTACCATTTAACATCAGGTGGGCCATCTGCTTGTTCCATCAGCTAGTTGTATAAAAAATATATAGTTATATGGTTAAAATATTGGGGATCATTTTATTGCTTTTCAAATCTAGCTTTTATTCCGAAGGTAATACAGATAATATCCTCAAATGTTCAATAGCGCTCACTACAAATATTGGAACATTTCGATATTGCTGTGATGGAAACATAAAGATTGTGAAAGATTCCGTTGTTTTCAATTACATTTTTGCTCGTACATGTGGAAATTGATTTATTAAAGCTTACATAAAGCTTTTGCTATGTTCAATATAGAGCTAGTTTGTTATATATACACCTATATACTAGCTGACCCGTGCCCACTTTGTTGGGCGGTGTCAAATTTGCAACAAAATAATATTGCGGCTATAAATTGAGATGAAGGCTATCCTATCTTTTAAGTTAGACCAAACTGCACACGGTGCGCTGCAAATTTTATTGAAATCGGTTAAGTAGTTAAGGAGTCCATAGCGGACAAACAACGTGACGCGTAATTTATATATATTAAGATATATATAATATAATACATATATTTGACCACTGTACTTGTAAATTGACAGTTAGAGCTGATTTCACCATGCTCTGTTAGATTAACAAAAGATTAAAGGGCCGTTAAATATGTTAAAGTGTAAAAAAACGATTGACATCTAAGGCTAGATTTAACGGCGTGTTAATCCTTGATTAGTAACTAACAGAGCATGGTGAAATCAGCTCTAAATATATCACACGAATATCACAAATATAATTAATTATAATTATAAGAATAATTATAAATGCGAAATTTATAGAATGTAATAGTGTAAATGTTTGTTCCCATTATGTTTTCTGGAGTACTGGTGGTCTAGTGCTCGTGGGCTTGAATCCAGTCAGTTTCGATTTTACCCTTCGGATTTTTTTGTGCACAGTGCTAGTGCTCTCATGCGGTGTAGGAAAACATCAGGAGGAATCCAGTTAGTATTGTAATAGCGGCAATGGGCTTGCAACCTGTCATGGAAGAGCAACTACTGCAAAATGTGGATATTAGTCAAATGTAATATTTGTTTGACATCGTCAAACAAATATTACATTATAACAAGAATCTTGAGTTAGTTCTTGTTAATAAGAGATCCGACGGAATATCTACCGTGCCTGGGGATCAAAAGCTTTTACTATTTCCAAGATATCTATTCTAAGATTTCTATAATTGATCGAGTGAGCGAAGCGAACGAAGATCTTAGTTTCAACTTTTTGGCAGCGATTTGGCATTTTATGTATGTATGTATGTATGTTTGTCTGGCGATAACTTTAGAAACTTTGATCCGATCTGCATGAAATTTGATATGTCGATAGCTTACACTTGAGAAATTTACTGGTAAGTTTATGAGTAAAATCGGATGAAGGGTTTTTGAGATATGGGGTTTTTTAAGAGGGCAAAAATAAAAAAAAGTGAAATAAAAAACACAAGTTACATGTCATATGAAAGGGCTTTGTTTGGACATTCCAAAACAGTTTTTACTTTTTTTTTGGGACGCTCGGTTTTTGAGTTACAACAAAAAAGTTAAATGAAGAAAACCAGCGATCCAAGAGCTCCCATCTCTAAGAGTTTCGTTGGCATCAAGGTTTTTCTACTGGTCGGCCAGTTCCCTTGCTTTTTCTTATTTTTTTTTCTTGAAATAAATTAAGGAGGTACTCATGCAGTTCTCATAAAATGTGGACAACGACCAGGTCTCCCCCCTCCATTACGTGCACTACAGTGCAAATCTACTTTTAGGTTAAAGCTGAAAAACATCTTGCTGGACTTGCAAAAGTCTAAGAGCGCCGTGGCACGGGGATAGAGAGAGGTACCAAATACTTGAAGGACCTAGAGCAGTTCCTAAACATATACGCCATAACGGGGTTCTCCAGTGTAACTCAGACTCTTAAGAGGCTGGTCTTATCGGGAGAATCAGATTTTTTTATTATATATATTTTATTTTTGTTATGAAACTATTATATTATACCCTATACTCTAAATTATATATTACTCTTACTGTACCAACTTTTATACCTATTATGTAACGACCCAACTCTTTATTATTATTATTATTATTGTGAAAAGCTTCTTAGCTACTCGACTTACTAGAGTCGGTGAAATGAATGATGAGCACGGGCCTAAGCCAAGTGCACATCATTAGGTCCAGTTGGTTGTTCTTGGGTACTGGAAATTGTTGTATGCGTTGTATCAGAGGAAAGGTCTGCTTGTAAAAACTTACGAACAATTCTGCAGGTATTTAAAATTACCGCTTTTTGTAAAAGAACAAAGGTATGTTTGGGCAAATCAAGCAGAGCGAGTGACGTGAAGAGTTGTTTTGGAATAACTCCAGTTGAGGACAGAACTATGGGAATAATGGACACCTTCTCAAGCCTCCACATCCGTGTTATTTCATTTTTTAGGTCTATATATTTTGAAAGTTTTTCGGCTATTGTTGTTTGTAAATTATGTGTGTTGGGGATGGCAATGTCTATAAGGAGCGCTGTTTTACTAGTTTTATCAATTAAAGTTATGTCAGGTCTATTATAATGAGTAGTTTTATCTGTTAATATGGCTCTGTCAAAATAAAGTTTGTGGGTAGAGTTCTCCAGCACTGTCTCTGGGCTATATTTGTAATATGGAGTTGGCCTTGTAGGTGATTCTATGAGATTGTATTTGGTCGCTAACCGTTGATGTATTATATTAGCTACTTGGTCATGTCTGAACTTATAATCTGTTTGAGCAATTGTTTTACAAGCCCCCGTTATATGCTGAATAGTTTCTGACGAACTGTTGCAACGCCTACACATTTCTGTAGGTAAACCGTGGGTTTTCATGATGTGCTTTTGATAGTTCCTTGTTTCTATCACTTGATCTTGAATTGCTATCATGAACCCCTCAGTCTCAGGGAAGAGTTCCCCTCGATGGAGCCATTCGTTCGACGCCTGCATGTCGACGGTGGGTTGGCTCAAATCGTGGTGATGTCTTCCGTGAAGAGATTTAAGGGTCCATTCAGATATTAAAGTTGGTTTGTCGATCAGTTCCTCGTTCTTTTGTTTATCGCGATCCTGTAAATTGAGTGGTGTATGTTTTCGGTCCAGTCCAGCCACTAAACTGTGCAAAGTAGATGTGTCAGCTTTGTTGTGAAAAAATGTTCGTAATGTTGTTATTTGTCGGTTGTGTAAATTAAGAATGTTGATAATGCCCCTCCCCCCATCTACACGTGGTAATATCTGCCTTTGGATGCAAGCACGTGGGTGGTGTTTCCGATGTCTCGTCATGGTAACATTTATAAGGCGTTGAAGATTTAACAGTTCTGTTTTGCTCCAGTTAATGATTCCAAACGAGTAAGTCAGTACTGGAATAGCGTAAGAGTTAATTGCTTTTGTGGTGTGTTTTGAGTTAAGTTGTGATTTGAGAATGGAATTCAACCTATGTTTGAAGTTCTGTTTAAGCTTAGCTTTAATTTCTTTATAGTGTATATGCTTTGATTGATAGTATCCCAAGTACTTGTAAGCTTCGTTTTCGTTCAGCGGATCGATAGTTTCGCCAGATTGCATTTGGTATGCATGTTGGTAATTTTGTCCTGCTTTTGTTGAATTAATTTTGCATTTATCGATACCAAAATCCATCGAAATATCCTGTGAAAATTTCTCCGTAAAATCAATCAATAGATTTAAGTCATCCTCAGAAGAAGCATATATTTTAATGTCGTCCATATACAATAGGTGATTTAGTGAGCTTTTTGGGTGGACTGTGAGTCTGTCACATTCATCTCCAAAGAAATATCCTAGTTGGGTCGAGTTGAGGATATTAGAGAGCGGGTTTAATGCTAAGCAAAACCATAGTGGACTGAGCGCATCTCCTTGAAATATGCCACGCCTAATTCTGATTGGCGTTGTCTCAATTAATGCATTGGAAGTTTGTGCTTGAAGTTGGGTTGTCCATGTGTTCATAGAGCTAGCTAAGAATGTTATGAGTTGGGGATGGACTTTGTATATCTCCAATATTTTAATGAGCCATGTATGGGGAACAGAGTCATAAGCTTTTTTATAATCGATATAGATACTATAAAGGTCTTTTTTAGTTTTTTGCGTTTGTTGCAACACAACCGAGTCAATTATAAGTTGTTCCTTACAACCCTGACTGAATTTCCTACAACCTTTTTGCTGTTCAGCTAGTATACTATTAGCGTCAACGTGTTTGTAGATGAGACGCGATACACAAGCTGTTATAATTTTGTAAATAGTTTGAAGACATGTAATAGGCCTATATTTTGCTGGATTTGCAACATCATTGGTGTCCTTTGGTATCATGTAAGTGGTTCCGGCTGTTATAAAATTCGGTATTGTGTCAGGGTTTTTGATAAAGCCGTTAATGTGGTTGTATAACAATGGATGAATGTGTGTTAGTTTTTTGTACCAATAGCTATGCAAATGATCTGACCCAGGAGTTTTCCAATTATGAGCTGCCTTTAGCACTTCTTGGTAAACATCTATAGGAATGTGTACATATTCCATGGGCGTCAAATTGAAATATCTTGTGTTCTCATTCTGGATCCACTCAGTGTCGTCCTTAAAATCAGCAGGGTTTTCCCAAATACTAGCCCAGAATTGACGAAGTTCAGTAGGGTCTAACATACTGATGTTTGTTTGAGTAGGAGTAGTAGTGGTGGAAGGTACGCGGTTAGTCGTGGTTTGTGTAAGAGTTTGGTAGAATTTTCTTTCATTATTGCAAAACTGATTATTTTGCATTTTTCGAAAGGTACATGACTTGTATCGCCGAAGACGGCTACTAACAACGGTTAGTTTTTGTTTTAATGTGTCGAGGTAGTGTGTGAGATCTGTATTTGGTTCTTCATGTACTGTGTGTGTTCGGTGTTGTTCTAATATTTTGTCAACCTGTTTCGTAAGGGCTCTATTTCTATTTCCGTTTATGTATTGAGTTAGTCTTCCTATATTTTTCCTTAGTTCGTCCACCTTCTTTTCAAGACGTTTTTGCCAGTTAGGTATGTAATTTAGTTTTATTTGGTTTCTTGACTCAGGTGGTATTTTAAGTTTAGATCCATTACATTTGGCTGCTGTCCATGCTACACAATAAATTATTGTTTGAAGGGTATTAAAACTAGTTTCAACGTTGGCATTTTCTGGTAATATTACATCGTTTAAGTAGCTGACTAAAGTTGCAAGTTTTTTTGTAGCCTTTTGTTTAGGTATAAAGGGTCTTTCTTGTGGGTTTGTGCCACTAAAATATTGTAGAGCCTCACCAAATGTTTTGTCTATCTCCTGGTTTCGGTCTTGGTCCAATGCAGCTTCAAAATTTAGTGGTTCAGATGTTTCTACGCCATTATTTTCGATCGAAACGTGCAAGTCAATTGCATCATACCAGACTGTTGCATTGGAATCCTCCGGAGTTTCCTCATTTGTATTAGTGTCCAGTTGTGGACTACTTGCTACTGATGCGTTTAATTGGATTTCAACTTCCTGCTTAATGATATTAAGCCTAGAGTCATCAATTAACTTGTTTGATATGATGACCCTCCTTTGATCAGCTATCCTTTGTTCACTAATGTGAGCAAGTTGTGGGAATGTGTTTATGAAGTGTTGGTGTAATAACTTTCGATATGCTGTTTTATTTACTTCTAAATGTGTGATACGATAATATTCCCTAATAATTGTCTCGTTATGCTCAGCGGTCCAACGCATCCTTTGTGTGCGTTGCGTTTGAGTTAAGGGTGGTTGCATTTCATGCTGATGAGTCAGTAAGTATGACTCTACTTCAGCTCTTATCTCAGTCACACGAGTTGTTGGCAATAGTTTACTGCGGATAATGGCTCTGCGTTGATCGCCTACTCTTTGCTTACTAACATCTATGTCAGGGAATTGATCAGTAAACTTACTATGCAGTTCCGTAAGGTATGATTGGGTTTCTTTTTCAAGGTTTGTGATGATGAAATAAGTACGCAGGATGAAGGTGTTCATTTCTTCGGTCCATTTTTTACGCGTACGTGTATTGGCTTTAGTGGGTACAGGTTCATCGACATTTGTCGCCTGTACAACGTCCTCAGCCAGTGAATGTAATGAGTTTCGTGATGGAGGAGAAGAAGATGTGGATGATTCAGGAATAGAATGTAGATAAGAAAGAGGAGATGAAGGAATAGAAGAAAATAAAGAGATAGGTGAGGATAAAGATGATTGGGTTTCTTGGTTCTCTTCAGCCCAATCTGCTTGGCTAGTGGCCCTATCCTCAATATAGGCCAGCCGCATTGCTCCCACGTTCGACGCACCCATGCTACTGAGGCCTTCAGCGCCGGCTAAAGATGTGCTCCGGCTTGAACATTTCCGTGGTCGTAGGTTGTACCTTCTGTTGGACTCACTTTGTTCGGGTTTCCCGGCAGAGGGCCGCCCATTACCCTCGCCACCGATGGTTTGCATGCTGTAGCGCCCAGCATCGGCTCCAGGCGCGCCCCGGCGATCACCCCCGGGAAGCGACCATATACGTACATTCTTACTTGACTCCATCATCATGGGTTTGCCATTGCCTTTTTTTGTCACTTGCTCCCCGATTGCGCATCCCATAAAAGGTCCACGACAAGCACCAACTGCGCAGCAAAGACTACGCAGTTGGTGCCCGTCGCAGGCCCGTTACAAGACATGCAATCAGGAAGCCGCTAAGTAATTTCGTTGCGAGTGTCCGCCCCTCACGTGGCTTAGATGGTCAGCACGGACGTTAGGTTGGGCTTTGAGGGGCTTATTATTATTATTATTATTTAACAATTTATGTAACAACTCATTTACAATATTTACAGTTCGTGCGTCACCAGAAGCCTTGTGCCGAAAACCAGCGCTGAGAATTAGTTCTCAGCTAATGCTGAGCTCAGGGCTTTTTATACAGACAGTACATGGCAGCGTTCCACATACATATTGCGTAGACGAGACACACACACACTATTTTTATAGCTTTTTTGTTTTTTTATCTACTTAGGTAAGTCTCATTTCTACGTATCTAGAATAGCTTTTTACCCTTTTATGTGTCCTGTACAGGCGTCCTGTACTTTGTCGTGTACAGTTTGTATAAATAAATGCCTTTCTTTCTTTCTTTCTTTCTTTCTTTCTTTCTTTCTGTCTGATGATGGAGCCAAGGTCTGTTCAACGGAACTCTTCAATAAATAGGCCAACAGAGTTGAAACTTGGTAACCGTACCAAGTTAGCAGGCGGTAGTCAGAAAAAAGTCTAATCATAATGTTTGGACTTGCCTCTGACTACCACCTACTCAAATTTTTGGTGCGTTCATCGCATCACGAGATCTCTGTTCCGGGCGAACCACTAGTTTAAGAGTAGTAGAGCTCTTTGTGAAGGGTTTGTCCGAGGAAGTACTACCACCACGCCCTTTTCTGCCGCCAAGCAGCGTTGCTGTGTTTCGGGTTGAAGAGTGTGGTTGCCGGTGTAATTACAGGCACATGAGGTTTAACATCTGTATGCCTCAAGTTGATGGACGCAGGGCAGTGCATCGTAGGGCACGTTCCTATTGTGCGTGACTTACGAGGCAATGCTTTGTTATAGGTGATGGTAACCACTTATGGGTGGTTGGGTTCTCAGTTAAAATCGTTGTAATCCATAATCTCTCGCCAGTGGCTCCAAGTAGCTGTCCTACATGCAGCGGCCACACCTCGGTAACCACGTCGACTCGTGGGCTAAACCTGGCAGAGGGGGGCTTGAGTGTTTCTGCACTTAAGTCTTAGCGGTTGCTCTCCGCTTAGTGTACAAAAAGCCTGCCTCGGCCTCCTGGCAATCCACCTCCTCTGGCGGGGCAGCAATGCATTGTGGAACGCCTAAGGTGACGGTAGGGGTCTTGTTGTCGTTACCTAGACACTGCATCCTAACTCTTCTCCGATCGTAACGGCTATCCGTTCCATTGGGTAAAGGAGAGTAGGGACAAGAGGGTGCGTCTGTGTTTGCGCGAACACTTACACACCATAATATATCCTGCGCAACGGACTGTTTCTGGATACTGATAAATCTAGTTTAAACAGTCGCTGTAGCCGAAATCGGCCAGGACGTCATCATCATCATGGTTACCACTTAACTTCTGGTTCTTTCATCAGCTAGTTGTATAAAAAAAAACAACAAAATAGCAAAGTGAATAGTATTAACTTTTAACTTGTATATTGTTTCAGATACTATCATAGCTAATTCTTATCTTCTTGTCTTATTTGCCCCATAAAGGTTTACCCTTCAACACAAACATTGTTTAACCAAGATACACAAGTAGGGGTTGTATCGTAAATCAATCCATCTGACGTTCTCGGGAATTGCGTTTTTTACGAGCTCAGTAGCTCTCGACAAAAACCTCTATCTCACTCGCACTAAACAAGAAATCAATAGAAGTGACAGGGTCGGAAGATCTAAGGGTTTGATACAACTCATCATTGTTTTGTTTTTATTTTCTAGGCAAATTCTTTTATTTTATGGTTTCGATGCGCAATTTAAGTCAAGTATTGAATGCGCTTGTCCTTGGATTTTCTGAAGCTCCAAAAATGTCGCTCTCAGTGTTTGAACATTTTATCAATGCCACATTATTTGATGTTAATAACATCAATTTTGATAAATATTCTGACAATTTGGGAAGCAACGTAGCTTTTTCATTTTAATTGTTTTTCTAGTGATATTTTGCGTTTTGTTGTGTAATTTCGGTGGTATTTTAATCAATATTACTTGAGGTCTTAGCACAAAGTGTAAACAGTTGGAATGAAAGTGTATTATGTGATATCATTTTCTTCAAAACACATGACTTTCGACTTGACTATTAATTACTTCTTCTTCTTTTCTCCGTTTATGGCACCTGTCAGTCATTTTTTAAATTAAAGTAAATAAATAATAATAAATAAATAAATAATTCAACAGACAATCTTGCCAGTGTCAAGTGAATTGTATTAAAATACTTTATAGCCAAGTCAGTCTTTAGTCAAGTCGGCCGTCATTAGTTTAGTTAAATCATTTAGGAATGACCATGCAAGAACAAGCACTTAGCCCTTAAAAACACATTTGACTAAATATAATGTTAAACCAGAAAAGCCTTCCCGGAACCCAACCAAAAGCCCTAGGGTTGCTTAGTTGTTGGGCCTAGTCCTTTCAAAAAACCACAGAATAGCAGATCCTAAATAGAAAGGGACCGGAAAGGTCACCTCAACGGAACCTCTTAGAGGTAGAAGCAGTGACGTAACAAATGATGCCTGTTCATCTAGGCTTAGTACCTGATACTCATACCGTTCTAAGACATTTGAGCGAGACATATAACTCTCTGTATATGTGTCCCAGACGTACACATATACAGAGATACGGATATACAAAAAATCGAATCGGTGTAATGTCCCTTTCGCAAAATGTTCCGCCCCGTTCCCGGATCGTCTGTTGTTCTTATAGGACTGGCACCTAGATTCACTTACCTTTAAAACGTTTCAAAAAGATCCTTGTCATTCAATCGAATAAATACTTATCCTAAATACTAAGGCTAAGATTTAACTTTTGAAACTATAATTATTACAATATATTATACCTCTATATTATACAACATAATTTCCGTATAAACGGGGTATTTACGATGATTTGTGAGTTTAATTGTTTCCCGATATTTCACCACACTCAAATTCACAAATCATAAATATCCCGTTTTAGATTAATATCAATTTCAGGTATTGTTACATGCATGATTAGCACGGCGGCACACGTATGCTTTTAACGCTGGTTTTATTAATCGATAAGATTCAGTTCAGACGGAAATTCGTAAGAATTTGGTCTAGTAGTAGCTGCCCCGCTTTCCGATCCTATGATCGTCGATTCAAAACCGGTCGTGCACCATTGAGTTTTTCTGTTCAAAAATTGATGTGCACTGTGGCAGCACTCTCAAACGGTGAATGAAAACATAGTGAGGAAACCGACATGTAGAAGAGCCTAAAAACTATATAATATACAATTCTAAAACATGTGTCAAGTGCTCGAAATGAGCCTCCTTGAGGCGCACTTTCATATAACTCCTTGACAGCCTTTCACAGCTATAACATTGAGTACTATAACATTGTTCGCTGTTAAAATAACATTTAAATGTAATTTTTAACATACAAATATTTTATTGAAGCCTCAGATCTCTAAACTAAACTTTGACAGTCTGTACGATAGACATCTGCGCTCCCCCCTAAATTAAAGCTCAGTTGGCAGTACAAAACGCCTGCCCACTGCGGCGTAGGCCGTGGGTTCGATCCCCACCGAGAACAAACATTTGTGTGATGAACATAGATGTTTGTTCTCTGTCTGGGTGTTACTAGTAGTTCGCCCCGAACTGAGATCTCGTGATGCGACCCGACGAACGCATTAAAACTTTGAGTACGTAGTAGTCAGGGGCAAGTCCAAACATTATCTTTGGACTTTTTTCTGACTACCGCCTACTAACTTGGTATGGTTACCAAGTTTCAACTCTATTGGCCTATTTATTGAAGAGTTCCGTTGAACAGACCTTGACTCCATCATCAGACCTGGTCGTCGTCACCATTTTATGAGAACTGAGTACCTCCTTAATTTATTTCAAGAAAAAAATTTAAGAAAAAGCAAAGGAACTGGACGACCAGTAGAAAAACCTTGATGTCAACGAAACTCTTAGAGATGGGAGCTCTTGGATCGCTGGTTATCTTAATTTAACTTTTATTATTTTATCTCAAAAACCGAGCGTCACAAAAAAAAAGTAAAAATTGTTTTGGGATGTCCAAACAAAGCCCTTTCATATGACATGTAACTTGATTTTTTTATGCAACTTTTTTTATTTTTTCCCCCTTAAAAAACCCCATATCTCAAAAACCCTTCATCCGATTTTACTCATTTACTTACCAGTAAATTTCTCAAGTACAAGCTATCGACATATCAAATTTCATGCAGATCGGATCAACGGTTCTAAAGTTATCGCCAGACAAACATACATATATACATACATACATACATACATACATACATAAAATGCCAAATCGCCCAAGTTGAAACTAAGATCTTCGTTCGCTTCGCTCACTCGATCAATTATATATCATAAGTATGTATTTACAAAAAAAGTATATTATACGTATTATATCAGCTATCTGGTTCCCATATTACAAGCTTGGCTTAGTTTGGGGTTAGATAGTGCTGTGTGGAAAGTCCACCAATATTTATTTATTTTACTTAAAATCATTTCATCCCTTTCGAGAACTAGTGGCCAAATAAGAAGAAGAAGAGTTTAAGAGATTTCTATTTTAGCTGTCAACGTTTGGCACCATCAATCTTTTAGTATGTGGAATATGTGATGGAAACTGATAGCGGGGAGCTGTAAAAGAGACAGATCGTAAATCTTGTGTTTTTGCGCATATTACAGGAGCGTGTTCAAACTGTTATTGACGGAGATAAGTTAAGTTATAAGGTTGGTATATATCATCTATTTAGATAGAACAGTACATACACTCGCCCGCAAATATAAAGGGTCACCTAGTTAACTCCAAATAACTTTGAAACCACACAATCTAGCTCTTTAAATTAAAAATTATCTGAAAGAAAATTTAATTACACATAAAATAAACTACCACCACTCTGCGCTGGCTAAACCCAAACTCTACCATGGTGATAATTGTGCTACATTCTTCCAAAATCAAAGGCATGATTTTGCACAAATAACTCGAATTGAATAAGGAAAATCAATTTCAAGTCCCATATTTATACAAAATTGAGAAAACAAAATCAAAGAAGTCGAAAATGAAAAATGAATCACAATTTGAAAACTGGTAGTTTTAACTTAATACGCATTTATATGCCATTACAGTAAAAAAGGTTAAATGAAGGGTTGCATACAGTCCGCATCTTTTGCATCGCTCTTTTGGTTTAATTTCTTATGAAAAAGAAAGAAGTTATCTTGATCATTTCATGAAGATATTGCTGTTTTCAAAGGTGACCCTTTAGTTTAGCGGGCGAGTGTAGATAGAAAATCACTTTATTGTACACAAAAAAAAAACATATCAAAAATATATATATAACATATCCATATTATTATAGAGGTACAATGGTCGGAAAAAGAGTCCTATAATATTATTTGCACATCAAAATTAATGTACGGTACTAAAACGGTGTGGTTGTGATAGAGACTTGCAGCAGAACAAACTTATTCGTAAGTCGAGCTGTGGGGGCCACTGACTAGACTTGCCTTTTATTTTCTTGAAAAAAGTGTGAAATGTAGTGTATTTCCTTCAGAGATAAAGCTGTCTTCGAGCGAGCTTGGGTCCTTTGCTGCACTCAGTCTTAAGGCGAAAACTTCCTAAAAGTTGCACTCACTTACACATTTGGAAACTGGTTTGGGTCAAAATAATATTTTTGCTGAACAGCTGAAAAACTTGCACAGTTTTATTGGTTCAACTTGGCTGATTGCAATTTTTCATAAGTTAAGTGACTTTGACGGGTGTCAGCCCCTTAAGGAGTTAAGGCGTTTTACTCAGACGAGACTCTAATATGGTTTTTATTGATTACCTATTACATATATTATAACATAGCCTATACCTAGCAGTGGCAGAGCACTGGTCTAGTGGTAGCGGCTCCGCCTTCTGATCCTAAGGTCGTGGGTTCGAAATCGGTCGTGCACCAATGAATTTTTCTGTTCAAAAATTTATGTGCACAATGCCAGTACTCTCAAACGGTGAAGGAAAACATCGTGAGGAAACCGGCATGTCGTAGAACCTTAAAAGTTCTATAACATGTGTCAAGTGCTCGAAAAAAGCCTCTTGAGGTGCACTTAAAATCCTTTCACCACACTGTTTTGAAAGAAACTAGTGACACGACAAGAGAAGCGAGAGCGTGGCTATGGAGGTTGAGCCCCACTTTGTTAATTTTAGGATATTTTGAAGTTACGCATAATATACCCATACCATAACACATACCCACGTATGTGCCAAATGTTATACTTAGAGGTACCTCTGACTACCTCCCTTAGACATCCCCAACGAATCTTTAGTGGTACGAAAAGTTCAGAAGAGGGATCAAAACCACCGCTTTCTTTCTGATTTTCGTTTTCCTTTCATCCAAAGGTTGTCTGGAAGAGATCGCTCTTAGCGATAAGGCCGCCCTTTGTACCTAATTTTTTAATGTCTCTGTATGTGTTTTCCTTTGCGGACAATAAAGTATTTATCTATCTATCAAAGTCTTTAACACAGTCTGTTTTTTTATATTGTTGCGCCGGACGCCTAGCAACTTGTTTTGTTATATATCCTGACGTACAGGTGTTTTCAGAAGGCTGAAATATGTTTTCAGCCGTTGCCAGAAGAGGCTCTGTCACCTCCCAGTTGATTACAATTTCGACCAAGTTGCCGTGGTTTTCAGGCGCCTGAAACATGTTTTCAGTCCGTTTCAGGCTATTTCCCATCGATCCAGGCAATATCCTGAAAACCCGTTTTCAGGCGTTTTCAGGACCCCTTATGGACCTTTGAAGGACATTTCACTATAGAGCCATATTTGCATAGGAGTGAAAGAGATAGCACTACTAGAAAGAGATAGCAGACGTTCGAATATTCTAGACTACTGTTCTAGAATCAATCGAAGGAAAAGCACTACTAGAAAGAGATAGCAGACGTTCGAATATTCTAGGCTACTGTTCTAGAATCAATCGAATGAAATGAACGAGAGCTATTAATGTAGAAAGAGATGCAAGTATGGTCTAGTATGATCCAGAACATTCTCGGGTTAGCTGCGTCGTATATAAGACCAGTCGGCGAGGGCGAAGGAGTCAGTTCGTTTTTGTGGAGAGGACTCGAGAAGAGAGTCACTTCGAGGGAATGGCTCAGGAAGAAGTGAGTTGGAAGAAGTGGATAAAGGAAGATAACTAGTTTTGTTAAGTGATAGTTGAGTGATAATTAAGTTTGTTAAGTAGTGTTAAGTAATGTTAAGTAGTGTTAAGTAGTGTTTTAGTGTTTTTAAGTGAAGTTAATAAATAAGTCATCTCTTGGATTATTATTGTGCATTTTCTATCCATACGAACCCCGAGCTCGTAACAATATATAATATTATGACGTTTATGTCTTTAATAGTATTATTTATCCAAAACTTGTTAAGCCGCCTTCAGACGGCTTATTGGGTAGACAAGACTTACCGGCCCCACGTCACTGTATTTCACGTGTAAAAACATATTTTACTATTTTTTCACCCTTCGACCTCATAAAGATTATGTATTAAATCGCAGATAAGCGCGTGTTTACGACTTTCATAGCGTCTTTATGAACTTTATTGTATGAAATGGAGGAAAAAGCTTTCGAATTGTGTTTGGGCAGTAGTTTGTAGGTTGTTTCGTTTACCAGAATAAAAATATGATAGAGGAGATTGGATGGAAACGTCAATATTCGCAAACATATTCGTGAAACAGAAAATACAGGATGTACAGAACTAATTCCAAGAACATCATACTTTCCGTCATCGTAAAATGACTGATAAATTAGTGAGGAAATAATAAATAGTTGATCTTTGAAAGTGGTGTTGCGGGTATAACTATAGTATATTTATAGTAAAGAGTAGTAGAGCTCTTTGTGAAGGGCTCGTCCGGGAAAGTACTACCAGCCTTTTTCTGCCGCCAAGCAGCGTTGCTGTGTTTCGGTTTGAGCCTCAAGTTGATGGACGCAGGGCAGTGAATCGTAGGGCACGTTCCTATGGTGCGTGACTTACGAGGCAACGCTTTGTTATATGAGTGATGGTTACCACTTAAGGGGCTGACAACTATCAAACAACTTCTCGCTCGCACGTTTCGTCATGTTGAAAGATATAAAATCACTAAAATCATTTTCGAAAATTCGCAATCAACCATTTTGTGTGCAATCACATTGCACACAGTTTAGTAAAAATTTCATTTTGATCGATACAAGTTTTCCTATTTAAAAGTTTGCTTATGTACGAAAACTAGTAAAGCAAGCTTTTGAGTAGGAAAACATGTATCGATCAAAATGAAATTTTTACTAAACTGTGAGCAATGTGATTGCACACAAAATGGTTGATTGCGATTTTTCGAAAATGATTTTAGTGATTTTATATCTTTCAACATGTCGTCACGTGCGAGCGAGAGTCACATTAGCTCTTGTCTTCGCCTTAACATCAGGTGGGCCATCTGCTTGTTCCATCAGCTAGTTCTACAACAATATAGTAAAAAAGTAGGTTATGTCAACCATGAAAGTGAAGTGAGTCAGTTTTTTTTTATAGGTATTTGGAATAAGAAACGCTGCGCTGATATCTAATAATTATCTTTGGCAGTCCGTCTTACAAGGTGCGGTATTATGGTGTAGTATTATGTAAAGACCTCATAAATACCATAGCTATAATAATGCTTTGATTAGGAGACCCAGCGTACGGCGTAGAACGCCGTGGGTTCGATCCACACCCAGGAAAAACATTTGTGTAATGCACATAGATGTTTGTTTTGTGCCTGGGTATTATAACATATTATAAGTATTTATTTAAAAAAAGTATTTTGAGTATTATATCAGCTTTCTGGTTCCCATAGTAGCTTTCTTTAGTTTGGTTTATATATGTATCTAATTGCCGCATCACTTGCCATCGCGATAACTTAAGAAATCAATGCTCATAAGTACCGAGCAAATAATTCAATAGCTCAACAATTAAAAGCTTCCAATTTATTCTTTAACTTTCCGCAATTTCTTCGAAAAATTCGAATCAATTCGAAGTATTTTCCGAAAGTTTTGATGTTCAATTATTAAATTGGCAAGAACTTTCCGAGGGTATCTGGATCAGTGGCTCCACTGATCTGTGATCTTCGTTATAACTTGCTTTGCTTAAGTACCAGCTTGTCAGTTTTATTTTTTTCCTCAAACACTTTTAGGGTGACAAAGAGTTAAAGTTTGTTTGAAAAATAGGCTTACCCTTAGCATTTAATCTGTGTTAATTGTTTCACACAAACTTAAACACTCGCCTGTGGAGAGGTCAAAACCGTGCTAAAGTTTCTCTAAAATATAAGGTTATGGGTTTACAAAAAGATTGTATAACCAGGACACCAATCGAAAATTAACATCTAAATAATAGAATTAAAACGAACCCACATTCTTATGAACGTTACTGGAGACATTTATCTACATAGACAATGAATACACACGTAACAGTTGAGCTATCTGCAGACCGTTGCACACGATCTAGGGATAGCTCAACTGATCCGAATCAGGCCTATGTCTATCGGTGTTTTTTTTAAGGTTGGCATTAATGTTGTATACTCACGCGTGCCACCTAGGTTTAAGCACAAGGATAAAATGCAAACACGGTTGCCATTTATTCGCTTTAGCGCTAATAATAACAAACATCCCAATGTTTAGTGGGTGGCTGAGTGCATGTGCATTTTGGTAATTTCTATAAACAGTTTACGAGAACTTCTCTGTGAGAGTTTAATAAACACATCCAAGTCGCACTCGAGATTGGATTGAATAACTCACGACAAATACGTTCTAATCTAGAACATTCTCAAGTCTATACATAGCTTACTTATGTCCACAATTGTGTCTGGGTTCCAAGAGAGCGGTGATAGTCGAGATATTTCTATAGGGCCTTCTCTATTTTGATACCCTAGTAGGACAATTAGAACGAATTCCATTGAATCCATTTGACAGCCTTCACAGCTCAGTTGGTAGTAGCTCTGCCTTCTGCGCCGTAGGCCGTGGGTTCGATGCCCACCGAGAACAAACGTTTGTGTCTGAACGTAGATGTTTGTTCTCTGTCTGGGTGTTATTATATATTATGAGTGTGTATTTACAAAAAAAAGTATATATGTATTATATCAGCTATCTGGTCCCCATATTACAAGATTTGGCTTAGTTTGAAGGTAGGTAGTGCTGTGTGGAAAGTCCACCAATATTTATTTGTTTACTTCCATTGAATGTTTCTAATTGTTTCGGTCGGCGCCTGATTTGTCATCCTAAGAGGACCGACAGAACTTTTTAATTTTTTATTAACAAAAGTTGATGAATCTGTTGAATTAATCTCCTAATAAATTTACTAATATATTTTCTAGTTCTAGCTGGCTGGCTGGTTTTCAGGGTATATTTAATTGGGTGCCTATAATAGTTCCAGAAATTCAACCCCTAAAAAGAAGCAGCATGGGTAAATATTTTCATAAAAATAACTTAATGTGAACGAAATAAAGGAGTCAGTTTTTTTATAGTAGTTGCAATGTAGCGGTAACGTTTTAACGGAAGCTGGTTGTAGGCTCCGTCTAAGTTCTAGTGATGTTTGCACGAGCGAATGTGCTTGGATAATGCTGAATGGAATATGATGTTGGTGATGGTGTTTGTGTTACAGCTAAAGCCGCTAGCGCGACACGTCGCAAGTTTTTTAAAAGTAGTAGAGCTCTTTGTGTGCGGCTCGTCCAGGGAAGTACTACCACCACGCCTTTTTCTGCCGTCAAGCAGCGTTGCTGTGTTTCGGTTTGAAGAGTGTAGTTGCCGGTGTTATTACAGGCATATGAGGCTTAACATCTGTATGCCTCAAGTTGTCCACCAGGTGGGCCATCTCCTTGTTCCATCAACTAGTTGTATAAAAAAAACATTCCTTTTAATAACTTATTATCTAGAATACCTCATTTCATTTCACATATTTCAGTTTTGACTTCGCTTCACTAAGTGCGATTGGCACTCTCTGGAACTTTATTATTCCTTTATTCCATGCGAGCTTAGAAGAACATGCAAAATACTCACGGTTCCTACCGTTCTTTTGTATGATCCTTGTTACAATATATTATATAAATGAAGCTCCAGTGTACGCGAGGGACTCCCCCCTTACTGAGAATTCGAGCATTAGTGTGAATGATATCTAACCGGAACTATTCCAACGTAGTAAATTCATTGTTTCCTAGCTACTATATTCTACTAGATTCTACTAGATGGAGGTTCAGAATTATGCACTCTGGCGATAGGATGATAAGGCCGTATTCATCGTTAATTTACTCAATAATCTAGTTCTGCGACAAATTCGGGCTAAGGTATAATGATTCTTGGGCCTTTGGGGGGTGCTATAGCATTTAATCTGATATTCTGATACACAAGAAAGGAGACAAGAATGAAATAAACAACTACAGACCAATCAGTCTAATGTCGAACATCTATAAGGTCTTTGCGAAGGTAATCCTCAAACGCATAACAAAAACACTGGATGAGAACCAACCCAAGGAACAAGCAGGATTCAGAAGTGACTTTTCCACTATAGACCACATATTTGTAGTCAAACAAGTCTTCGAAAAGAGTAAAGAATATAAAATTCCCTTCTACTGCTGTTTCGTTGACTATAATAAGGCTTTCGACTCCTTAGAACACGAACGCATATGGGTATCTCTAAAGAATCAGGGAGTCGACAGCAAATATATAAGAATAATCCGAAATATATACAGAATAAGCACATCTAGAGTCAAATTAGAAAGAGAAGGAGAGGATATCAAAATAGAGCGTGGAGTACGACAAGGAGATCCTCTATCACCAAAACTATTCTCAGCCGTTCTTGAAGACATCTTCCGACATCTTGACTGGGACAGCTTCGGTCTTAATATAAATGGAGAGAAATTAACTCACTTGAGATTTGCCGACGACCTTATTATATTCGCATCAACAAAAGACGAACTCCAACAAATGCTTAGCCAGCTAGACTACGAAAGCCGAAAAGTAGGACTTACCATGAACACCGAGAAAACTAAAATGATGACAAACGATACACAAGAACCAATATATTTAAACAACAATAATATCGAATATGTAAATGAGTACACTTATCTGGGTCAAATAATATCACCAACTGACTTAATGTCAAAAGAACTAGAAGTAAGGACAGCTAATGCGTGGAAAAGATACTGGTCGTTTAGGGAGATTATGAAAAACAAAGAAATTAACATTTACTATAAAAGAAAACTCTACAATATTTGTATTCTCCCAGTTCTAACATACGGGTGCCAGACCTGGGCCCTAACAAAAGCTCATGCCAAAAAGTTAGAAGTCTGTCAATCTGCCATGGAAAGAAGTATGCTGGGAAAAAGGAAATTAGACAAAATTCAAAACGTAACACTAAGAAGACGAACAAAAATAGAAAATGTTACACTCAAAGTAAATACACTAAAATGGAGATGGACGGGACATACGGTAAGAGGAAAAGAGAAATGGAGCAAAATGTTGATGAATTGGTTCCCGAAATACAACAAAAGAAAAAGGGGGAGACAGTTTAAAAGATGGGAGGATGAGCTAAAACATACTGCAGGGAAAACATGGACGAGGATAGCGAGAGATAGGGAAGAGTGGAAGAGCTTGGAGGAGGCCTTTGCCAAAAAAGGGCAAACAGATAGTGTCGATGTCGTAGTATAAAATAGAGTATAATTCGTAAAATGTATCTGTATTAAAGGGCTTAAAATAAATAAATAAATAGCATTTAATCTCTTATAGATGTAATCATGAAAACTTTACCCACCGTGCTAGTCACAAAACGGCCCTTTTCACCCCAAATGCTACAAGTAATTTTTAACGTCGATCGGAATCTTTAGAATTTGTCACCATTGGTCTTAAATTTGCATTTATTAACAATGAAAATGACAATTTATATTTCACAAAATTTACAAAATACTCATGAAACAGTTGAGCTATCTGCAGACCAGTGCGAACGATCTAGAGATAGCTCATCCAAATTAGTGCCAATCAGATGCATCTGTGTTCAGTGTGTAGTGCAGTGGCTGTATTTCCATGCTGAATAGCAATTGTTTTGTTTCCTTATAAACAAAAAAGACAAAAACTGACGGTGCCGATTGGAAAAGTTTCCGAATGTTTTACAATAGCCTTGCCAAAGTTAAGTTATACGGTCGGCGGTTTAGCACGGTAAGTGAAATCATGAAAACATAAAAATGATATAAATTTATTGCACACTAGATGACCCGGTGTACTTCGTATCACCTATCCTCGCAATTTTTCCATAATTTCTCACCGTTTAAAATTTCCCTGGACTACGATAAACATTTCAAAACCAAAATCAGCTAAGCCGGCCCAGCCGTTCTCGAGTTTTAGCGAGACAAACGAACAGCAATTTATTTTTATATATATAGAGAAGAGATGACAACTGGGAGGTTATAGATATGTCCAAGCAATACATTTGGCATTTTTTCACATTTTGCAGTAGTTGGTCAAAGTCAAAAGTCAAAAGGTATTTATTCAATAAAATCACAATGATCACTTTGAAACGTCTTAAAGCTAGGTGACTCTAGGTGCCAGTTCCACGCGACCAAAGCCTGAAGGACAGGCAACAAATTTACGGCTTGGTTCCTACCGTTCTTTTGTATGATCCTTTTACAATGTAATATAATATATTATTGAAGTTAAGTGAGACGTAGGCATACAGAAAAAGGTAAACATTATCAAATTTATAAGACAGCACACGCTACGCTTCTAACTACTAATACCTAATGCAAAAATACAATCTATTAAAACAGAGACAAATAAAAAAAACACACTGGTATTCCATATGTGTCAGGATAGGTACAAGGTTGTAGGTGCAGCGGTTTTTCATCACCGATTGTAAGAACTGGCATTATAGCCACTATTATGAAAGCAGCATTTCAGAATGATAAAGGTTATGATAATACACGAGTAAGTTTACCGATCAAACCCAAGCAAGAATGTTCGATCGCAGAAATGAAATGCAAATAAAAAGCCATCTCTGGCTTGAGTTTCCTAACAACTGGCGTCCGTTATGACGGCAGTATAAATGAAAAAGCGGCCAAATGCGAGTCGGACTCGCGCACGAAGAGTTCCGTGCCATTATCTATAAAAACGGCAAAAAAAACACGTTTGTTGTATGGGAGCAGGTTGTATTTTATTGTTTTTTAGTATTTGTTGTTATACAGCGGCAACAGAAATAAATCATATGTGAAAATTCAACAGTCTTAACTATCACGTTTCATGAGATACTGAGTGTTTTGGCAGTGGAAATGCCACTAGGTGAACATAATTTTGACAGCCTTCACAGCTCAGTTGGTAGTAGCTCTGCCTTCTGCGCCGTAGGCCGTGGTTTCGATACCCACCGAGAACAAACATTTGTGTGATGAACATAGATATTTGTTCTCTGTCTGGGTGTCATTATACATTATACTTATAATGTATTTTTACAAAAAGAAAGGATATTATGTATTATATCAGCTATCTGGTTCCCATATTACAAGCTTTGGCTTAGTTTGGAGCTAGATAGTGATTAGTGGAAAGTCCGCCAATATTTATTTATTTGATTTGCTGTTTACGGAATAGCACTACAAGACTTAACATTTCATTACCGACAAATAGCGGCAGCCGTGCAAACCAGGGTTTAGCCAAACGATACACAAACAGAGCTGTTTTGACTTGCATTCCGATCCCATCTTGCATAAAATATCCATTTCACGAGCCAATACGGCGTAGTGATGTATGCCGGTGGCTACTTTACCTGCGCACAGCTCAGTTGGTACAGTAAGTCAAAAGGTATTTATTCAAAAAAATCACAAGGATCACTTTGAAACGTCTTAAGGCGAATACAAAAGCTAATGTGACTCTCGCTCGCACGTTTCGACATGTTGAAAGATATAAAATCACAAACAAATTTTCGAAAAATCGCATCAACCATTTTGTGTGCAATCCCAGTTTAGTGAAAATTTCATTTTGATTGATACATGTTTTCCTACTCAAAAGTTTGCTTTACTAGTCTACGTACTTAAGGAAACTTTTGAATGAGTTTAGTGATTTTATATCTTTCAACATGTCGAAACGTGCGAGCGAGAGTCACATTAGCTCTTGCCTTCGCCTTAAAGCTAGGTGAATCGAGGTGCCAGTTCCACGCGACCAAAGCCTAGAAGAACAGGCAACAAGCTTACGGCTTGGTTCCTGCCGCTCTTTTGTATGATCCTTGTTACAATGTATTATAATACAATATTGAAGCTAGTATGAATGGAACTTTTGGGAGTATCTGGATTAGATAACTGAACATTTTAGAGAAAGGCCAGGTCAAGAGTACCCTAAACCGACGAGCATGAATGTAGAATGTTATGAGAGTGAATGAAGCGAAAGAGGTATGTCAGGATCGTAGCAAGTGGAAATCCGTAGTCTCTGCCTACCCCTATGGGAAACAGGCGTGATTTTATGTATGTATTGAAGCTCCAGTGCCCCAAGTCCGAGTTATGTTTTTAGTATTTCGTAACGTCAGGCCTTTTTTGTATGGAGACTCGTGAGTTCTCAGCACACCCGATAGAGGCGCTTATAGAATCTCCATACAACCATACAAAAAAGGAATGACGTCACGAAAAACTATATACGAACAACAAAACTCCAAGTTGGGGCTCAGCTCTGCCTTCTGCATTTTACGACTGGACTAATATTACTTTTTGCTTATATTATATTGTATATACAAGGTATCCAATAACTGTAAAAATACAGCTGTTTCATACAGGTAGGTATTGAATTTTTGTATGTAACAGCTGTTTTTTTTTCGCGTTCACAGAGTTGGTTCCTTAGAAAAAATTATTCATATTGATGGGTACTTTAGCCCCCTGAAGTTTTTAAATACAAGTATTGGAACAACTTGTAAATTGTGTATATTGCGCATACATTTTGTGTGGTGGACATAGAAAGTAAACTGCTACCTATTGCTCAGTTAGTGACCCATTAGGTAACAACATCTGTTTGAAGCCTGAATCGAACATATCAATAAATTTTATTCGCCTCATATTTTGCAATAACTAACATTCGTTTTTTTAAGATTCTATTTCTGTGTTTTTTTTATACAACTAGCTGATGGAACAAGCAGATGGCCCACCTGATGTTAAATGGTGACCATCACCTATAATAAAGCATTGCCTCGTAATTCACGCACTGCTTATTCCATCAGCTAGTTGTATAATTTTTTTTTTTTATTGTAACAACGATTTCCTATACAAAAGAACTGTACCAACTGCATCGTGCATGACTTGGTGATGGTTACCACTTAACATCAGGTGGGCCATCTGCTTGTTCCATAAGCTAGTTGTATATAAAAAAGGTGAATCTAGGTGCCAGTTCCACGCAAGCCTAGAAGAACAGGCCACAATTCGTGGCTTAGCCATATAACAACAGTTTCCAACCAACACAGTAAACACGTCACAATATTGGTTTATATTACGCGCCCGTAAACCCTTGTCTGTTGTTAAAAGACGCCTATAAAATAGATAAAATATACGAGCACTAAGGAAACCATCTTGTGCACCTGTTCTTAGAAAACAGTATTGATATCGTTTGATAAAGTGGAGGTTAGTGTTTGTACGCCTGAGGGCCTCGTCGCATTCTATTTCTGGAGAATAAGAAATAATAAAGGGTAGAGTCGAGAGAAAGCTAAAACGCTTGGGAAAATTGACGCTTGTCTTGGGTATGACAGCCGCTACGCTACTGATTTGTTTAATGATTTCATAGATTTTTTGAGAGATCACATGACTACTTGCTTGCGAGTATTGGAAGACCTTGTATAACCTACTGAGGAATCAGGTCTGGTATGTAAATGGAATGGAAGGAGTGCACTTACGGTCATACCCACAAGCCAGACCCGGGACAGATGTTTGCAGAAACAGCGAATATCGCGAGAATAAAACCAGCACCTCTTGCGATTTAGCCCTGTTAGTTTCACTACAAACAGAGGTTGTCATTTTGAGCATATTTTGATCAAACTTAGAATTTCTCTCTACTGGTACTTCACTATTTTGTAGACAGTGAGTCAATGAAACGTAGCGATCCGTAGCAGTGTAGCAGTCGTCTCGTAGCAAACATCTACGAATCTACTACCTAAAGGTTCTACGAGCAATTCGCTCACGTCATTATTATTCAGCGAGTTCCAGAACATGTCATTTCGGTTGTTCAATCTAATTTGACATCGTTTAGTTTGGGATAGTGCAAATATTTTTATGCAGATTTAGCCGTCTTGTAAATTGGCGCTGTCTTATTTAAAGTAAAATTCTCACGATTTATTACAAAATCTTTTTAGGATTGTCATTCATAAGTTTTGCTAATTTGAACTATTACATATACAGTATAAGATCTTTAATATTTTGGACAATTTTTGTTGTGTGTATATTATATAACTACGCGTTCATTGTAATTATCATCAGAGCCGTAAAGCCTATGCGTCAATGGTTATTAATAAAAAAACAAAGCTATTCGTGATATTATAATTAAATTTAATAATAGCCTTGACTTTGCCTTTGGTAGAATGGTAAAATATGTTTTGGTAAAATATGTGAATATGACTTTCCTAGTCATAAAATGCTCTAAAATTTCAGGGACCACTTTAAAGTTTCTTATTAACGAGATGAATCCTAAAAGGATTCCCAGTATTTACATAATTATACTTACGTCTTGCCTTAATCCACCAACTTGCCAACGCGTACATTAAATTACTCGTATTACGAAGTTTAGAAAGCTTTGGAAGCTTACCTGAAACAAAGTAAAAGCAATGATTAATTAGTTAATTTATTTATTTAACCAGAACGGCCTCACCCAATTACACTAATTAAATTAGATAATCAAAATTAATAAATAAATATAAAAACCAAGATAAAAATGAAGACATACAAACAACAAAGGGTTCAGTAGTTTTAAGAGTAGTAGAGCTCTTTGTGAAGGGCTCGTCCGAGAAAGTACTACCACCACGCCTTTTTCTGCCGCCAAGCAGCGTTGCTGTGTTTTGGTTTGAAGAGTGTGGTTGCCGGTGCAATTACAGGCATCTGAGGCTTAACATCTGTATGCCTCAAGTTGATGGACGCAGGGCACGTTCCTATCGTGCGTGACTTACGAGGCAATGCTTTGTGGGCCGTCTGCTTGTTCCATCAGCTAGTTGTATAAAAAAAGGCTTTAAAAGGTTAATGCTCTGGCTCTATGCAAGTCGTAATAAGACTACTTTATGAGAGTATATATAATACTTATACAGTTTTTTTGTAAATACATACTTATTATATATAATTACACCCGGACAGAAAACAAACATCTATGTTTATCACAAAAATATTTGTTCTCGGTGGGGATCGAACCCACGGCCTACGGCGCAGTAGGCAGAGCTACTACCAACTGAGCTGCGAAGGCTGAACTATAACTCTGTCTACCCTCAGCCAGACTAATAAATTGATAACCGGCCACGTTTCGGCCTCTCGATAGAGCATGGTTTCAGCGGTGCAGGTCGCAACATCTGTGGGCTCACATAAATCCAACGCATATTTTGTTGGCAAAGTCGACACCACTCACAGCTCAGTTGGTAGTTACTCTGCTTTCTGCGCTGTAGGTTGCGGGATCAATCCCTATCGAGGGCAAAAATATAATATGTAAAGTTTCCGTCTTGACTTCTTGAGTTTTCAAATTCTAGTTTTTGTCTTTTAATCCTACTATCCTACTAATATTTTAAACGCGAAAGTTTGTAAGTATGGATGTTTGTTACTCTTTCACGTAAAAACTACTCTTCTCTTCTCTCTTGTCGTGTCACTAGTTTTTTTCGAAACAGTGTGGTGAAAGGATTTTAAGTGCACCTCAAGAGGCTCCTTTCGAGCACTTGACATATGTTATAGAACTTTTTAGATTCTACGACATGCCGGTTTCCTCACGATGTTTTCCTTCACCGTTTGAGAGTACTGGCATTGTGCACATAAATTTTTGACCAGAAAAACTCATTGGTGCACGACCGGTTTCGAACCCACGACCTTAGGATCGGAAGGCGGGGCCGCTACCACTAGACCACCAGTGCTCTCAACAACTAAATGGATTTTAATGAAACTTTAGGATAATCCTACTAATATTAAAAACGCGAAAGTTTATAAGTATGGATGTTTGTTACTCTTTCACGTAAACTACTGAATGTATTTTAATGAAACTTTACAATAATATAGCTTATTCATCAGAATAACACATAGGCTACAATTTATAGAGATATTCTCCGAAATACTAATCCTACGCAGACGAAGTCGCGGGCACCAACTAGACTTTAATCATATGATTTGTGTATATTCTAGAGCGGTAAAACTTAGTAAAACGTGTCAGGCAAACAATAACACTATCATATTTTTTCTATAATAGCATTACTAAATCTGTAGGGCTTATACTTTCACCTAGCTTGCTTGTTTGCAGCAGATTTATTACATGCAAATTTCTACTGTAAAACCAATTACGTAAGATGCAATCTCCGCTGAATTTAGACTACGTCTTGTGGCTTCGTTTATAAAGCGTCTACTTAATATTGATAAGGTTTACGAGCTCTCAATGAAGTTTGTTCTAGACTAAACTGAAACCACAGATTGTGTAGTTTCTACTTGCGGGAATCTCACTTAACTGACGTGGTCTTACAGCTTTTGTTTATTTTTTATTCACTGCGTTTTCCATTGTTTTGACTGTTTCACGACGAGTATTTGAATGGATTCGTTTTCTGACATTTTGGGTAGCAACATAGCTTTTTCATTTTAATTGTTTCTCTAGTGTTATTTTTAGTTGTGTTGTGTAATTTTGGTGACATTTTAACTAACATTACTTGAGGTCTTAGCACAAAGTGTAAGCATTTGGAATGAAAGTGTACCTATTATGTGATATCCTGATTTGACCGAAAATATTTCGAATGTTTTGAAGAAAACTCATTTTCTTTAAAACAAATGAAGGCCGACTTGACTATAAAACTTGACACTGGCAAGATTGTCTGTCGAATGACGGACAGGAGCCATAAACGGAAAGAAGAAGAAGAGTATTTGAAAATCGAATCCAATTTTAATATCAATGGACACAGTAAAGGCTGTTGACGGTTAAATTGAAACGAAAAGTAAGCTAGTGAACAAAACATCTTTCCAGATTACAAATTGCTACACAAGAGCTATAAAGTGCCTTGAGACGTTACATTAAAGCTCATTTTATACTGCAGGTTGTATGATAGTGGCTTGGAACTGAATCTAGGTACACAACCTAATTTGTATAACTTGCGGAGCTTGTATCAGAAGACTCCTTATCGATGCAAATTGGCTTACTCTGGTACCGCAAAACTGAACATTTTGTAGATAACTTGAAGACTTGAAATCACGTCTTTGTGATGACAGCTATAAATAAGGCAATGAAAAGACGAAATTGTAATATAAACTTTTTTATTGTTCCATCAGCTAGTTGTATTAAAAAAAACTGTTCATACCTGGTTCATAACTGTATGATTTTTGGTTGATTGGGATTTTTCATAAATAAATTCAGTAATTTTATATCGATCAAAATGTTGAAGTGCGCGAGCGAGAGTTAAATTAGCCGTTTTTATCGCCTTAACGACACCTATTATTTCAAAAAAAACAAAGCTTATCTTTTTTTAAATAAGTACTTAATACAATTTACAAAATATTCCTCAAAAAGGTAGTTTCCGAAGATTTTTTAATGGTATTCCAGCAAAAAGGGAACTTACGTATTACCATTGGTGTTCACGACAAAATCATAAAAAATCCCTAAAACGAAGGACAAAACAAGAAAATAAGCGAAAGAATGTCTTGTAAATGTAAAACTGCAAATATTCCTTCTGAATTGAATTTACAAAGAAAATGGTAATTGGGTACGGTACGGGTAGAGAAAATGGTAAGAGGTAGTACCGCTTCGGGGCATTTTTTATTTCGATTCAATTATTGAAATACCAGCATCCATACAAGTCTGTTTGAATCATTGAGCATGGCTTTAAAAGGTTAGTGCTCTAGAAGACTCTTAAGACTACTTTATGAAACTTGTGTTGTATTTTCTCATTTTGTTTTGCCTTGTCATAGTGTTATACATATTAATAGGAAAACTTTAAAGTTTTTAGTGAAAGTCAAAGTCAAAAGGTATTTATTCAATAAAATCGCAAGGATCACTTTGTAACGTCTTAAAGCTAGGTGACTCTAGGTGCCAGTTCCACGCGACCAAAGCCTAGAAGAACAGGCAACAAACTTACGGCTTGGTTCCTACCGTTCGTATGTACTTTTGTTCTTTACTTAAAAAAGTTACTCAAGTAAAGACATTGCTCAAAATTAGCTCTGTCACTGTTTGTCATTTACCATTGGTAAGAGATGGCAGTATTTTAAACACTGATTTATCTTTTGACAGATTTTTATAAGTGAGAGCGTAATTGTACGTGGTCCAGCAATAGGTTTTTCTAGTGTGGGGGTCACCAGTAACTTTCCTTTTTCTGATATGTATAGTTAAAGAAATATTTAATATTTTGAAAACTGAAATAGCATTACGAATTTGATCCCCAAGCACGGTTGATATCGAGTATTTAGTACCAAGTCTCACCAAGTACCACGAAGATTCTTTAATTGTCTAAAGGTTAGTCAGAGGTACGTCCAAACATTACATTTTGCACATTTATTATCATTTTTGTAATTGTCATAATCCGAACTTCCGCAGACATCATGTTATCACATTGAAGTCACCATGTAGTCGACTGCTAGACATAGGCCTCCACAATGGAGGCCAAGGTGCAGGAGTTGCTTTAGATAAACCTACGCAAAGATGGGGCGACTCAGTTAGTAACTTATTTATTTATTGTAACAACAGCTGTCCTAACCTCACCTAAGGCGCGTGCAGGAATTTAGGGAAGGCCTACGCCGCTGAGGCGACTTGTATGCTAGATCTAACATAGCATCTTTATATTGTAAAAGTAGTTAGTACGAAGTGTTTTTATACAAAGTTTTTTTTGGCGATTCAACTGAAAGCAACTTCGGTTATCGAGCAGGACTCTTGATAGTAATACGTCTGTATATGGAACCACGGTCGCATAAGTACCGTAGTAGCATGTCACTAAGTTATTTGTCGAGTGCGATTAGAAAGAAAGAAAGAAAATATTTATTTTACGACACAAAATACGATGATAAAATAAAATAAAATTGAAACAATTAGAGTCCGATGGCGCAGGTGGTAGCGCGGCCCCGTATCAAGGGGAAGGTCGTGGGTTCAAATCCCACTCGTGGGCACTCCACTTTTGGGACATTATAAAAATATTTTCCTCAAGTGTTTACTACACTTGAGGAAATCACTATAAAACGAATAAAAAAAAATACATGTTTTTACATAGTTTGTAAGTAATTAGATAAGATTTTATAAATAAGTGCTTAGCGTACCTACTAGAAATAAAGTCTTCTTAAATTGTACACAGAAACATTTACATAATATAACTATGTGATTACAAAAGACTATTATAGGCGAGCTAAACCCTAAAAAGATTTATATTATTTTGGATTTTATTTAAATAATACCATCGGCATCATAGTACTGACTGACTGACAACGCACAGCTAGATTACAGATCCTAGAAGCTTAGCAATTCGGAAGGTGCATGCATTCTCTGAAGTACACTAAAAACTAAATGTAAAAAGTGGTCTAATATTGCAAATTCCGAAATCAGAAATAACAGCTATAAATGAAAAAGATGATCATTCTCAACATTATATTCTCGCTTCTTATCAAAACTTATTCAAAAGTATTGCAGAAACTTAGCTTGTTACAAAGCCAGTTTAATACGAGTCATACAGAATTCAGAAGTTACAAGCAAACATGCTGACAACAGAATGGAATGACCCATGTAACTATTAACAATCTGAGTTTGAGAACGTTGTAGACTTTACCTTGTTAGTTTATTCTTCAACTACTAATGGCGCATCCACATATTCCGCCGGTTTTTGGTATTTTGTACACACGGATACGTACAGACTAAACAGAACGGGGAAGTACTACCACCACGCCTTTTTCTGCCGCCAAGCAGCAACGCGGTGTTTCGGTTTGAAGAGTGTGGTTGCCGGTGTAATTACAGGCACATGACGCTTAATCTCTGTATGCCTCAAGTTGATGGACGCAGGGCAGTGCATCGTAGGGCACGTTCCTATCGTGCGTGACTTACGAGGCAATGCTTTGTTATAGGTGATGGTTACCACGTAGCATCAGGTGGGCCATCTGCTTGTTCCATCAGCTAGTTGTATTAAAAAAAACGCTGCGAATCGTACAAGAGTGCGAAGGTACGATATGTTGTAGTTATTTCGTTCACCCCACTAACGCGCCGCCACCGGCCGAGCGCCATTGCGTTATCCGTTTCCGATACGATTGTATATATCGTAGTTATGGGTATATAGGGTGTGTAGCCTGATGTGTAGCCAACTGTGCCGCCACAAGCCACGGCTGTATGATTAGTGCTGTCAGCCATGAACTAACTTGCAATTACCGTATAATGTAATTACGAGTACTTGAAATCGGATGGACTTACGGCCGGTTTCTGAAAGCCCGATCAAAACAAATCGCATGTCAAGTCACTTGCGATCTCTATCTAATTCTATGTAATAGCTGAAATGGCGAGTGACTTGACATCCAATTAGTTTTGATCGAGCTTTCAGAAACCGGCCGTTATTGTCACAAAAACAAAAGATGTAAAAGTTTCAAATTGAATTTTAGGACATGCTTCTGGTTACGCTCCTTAGACACTTATTTAACAACATGTGGGCCATATGCTTGTTCCATCAGCAAGTGATGGACCTAGAGAGGTGTTTTAATAAACCAATTATAAACCAAAATATTGAATAAAAGAAGAATTTCTTTTCTAGCTCAGTTGAACCACAATCTACAGAGTTTACAAGCATTGAGCCAATATATATAACAATTTTTATCTGTGTCAAGTTGACATGCGGGGTAGATAAGGGCACATACTCATGTACAACGTTATCAATCATCAGACGCTGACGTGCGCCACCCAAGTGTACACGCAACTTTATTTACGCATATCTGATTTATCGTAGCTCATTTTGGCTAGAGGTTCTCACTGCGGCCCATAAAAGTCAGGTATTTTGTATGTCCCCTTAACGTACTATAGTATACGTCCCCTAAGCCAATTATAGGACGACTCGAATGCTTCATCTGCTGTTGACCTTGAAAACCGCGCAGTAGTCTATCGTTAGAGATATTTTGGGAGACGTAGGGTTCTTTGTGAAGGGCTCGTCCGGGGAAGTACTACCACCACGCCTTTTTCTGCCGCCGAGCAGCAACGCTGTGTTTCGGTTTCAAGAGTGTGGTTGCTGGTGAAATTACAGACACATGAGGCTTAACAACTGTATGCCTCAAGTAGCAGGCCAGTGCATCATCGTAGGGCACGTTCCTATCGTGCGTGGCTTACGAGGTAATGCTTTTTTATAGGTGATGGTTACCACTTAGCGTCAGGAGGGCTATCTGCTTGTTGCATCAGCAGATTGTATAAAAAAAAAAGTTTCACTGCGTGGTAAAGTCAAAACAATGGAACCAAAACCTGGCCTGTATGAGAGCAATTGTAGAATTATCAAGTTGAAGTGGCATGGAAAGGTTATATAGCTTGAAGAACCGACAACCGCTGGGAACAAAGCGTCGCGTCGGACAGCTCCCTCACACGATAGACCAATGACACCTTGATTTATTTATTAATTCAAAATAATTAGAACAGCTAATACGGCCGATTATACTAATTATACTAGCATGATTGATGATTGCAGGAAGTCCGTGGATAGGCAGGGATCGAAATCGTTGTTCTTGGAATATGGGCGAGGTATATTTCCAGCAGTGGCTTTCAACTGTTTTTACTCCGTTCCCTGCACGAAAACAAAACACTGTTGAAATATCTCGACTGGTGACCAGTAATGTTGGTTTTATTGCAGGTGTAAGAAACAACGCAGTACGCCATAAGCACTTCTAAACCACCCAGCAAGAATAATAGCATATAATACAGCCAAAACACATTGGTCTGGCAATTGGCACAGAGTTTTTGCTACGTAACTGGCAGGAGGCCAAGGCCCACCCAGGATTACATGTTAGCCGGCTAAGTAAGGAATGATATAGCCTGATGTATGATAAGGATGAGTTAGAGGCTTGGGTGAATCGGAAGTGTAATTTTGTTGATATATTCGTATAAGGATCCTGCACACCGAAGCTGCTCTTCCAGCGGCCTATACCGGCGGCTTTTTTCTAAGTCCTGGTCTTCTCTTGTTGTATGACTAGTTCTCTCTAAGACATGTGTCAAGTGCGCAAAAGGCCTCTTTGAAGCGCACTTAAAATCCTATCATCACACTGTTTAAAATTTACAAGTGTTACAAATATACAAGTTCAAAATAAACAAGTGACACGACAAGACGAGAAGTTCTTCAGAAGTCAGAAGTCTCTCAAAGAGGCTCCCTTCTTTATATGTAGTCCTAGTCCATCACAAATGTAGTCCTGGTGCCTTCCTTTCTCTTGTGTGACTAGTTCTCTCTAAAACATGTGTCAAGTGCGCAAATGGCCTCTTTGAAGCGCACTTAAAATCCTATCATAACACTGTTTCAAAAGAAACTAGTGTCACGAAAAGAAGATAAGTTCTTCAGAAGTCAGAATTCTCTCAGAGGCTCCCTATTTTATATGTGGTCCTGGTCCATCACACATGTAGTCCTGGTGCCTGGAGATTTTATAAATAAACTGGATGGCCTACTAGGCCAGGCCGTTGTGCCGCTGCCTGTATTGTTTTTTTATATACAACTAGCTGATGGAACAAGCAGATGGCGCACCTGATTTTAAGTGGTAACCATCACCTATAACAAAGCATTACCTCGTAAGTCACGCACGATAAGAACGCGCCCTACGATGCACTGCCCTGCGTCCATCAACTTGAGGCATAAAAATGTTAAGCCTCATGTGCCTGTAATTACACAGGCAACCATACAGTCTTCAAATCGAAACACAGCTGCTTGGCGGCAGAAAAAGGCGTGAGGGTAGTACTTCCCGGACGAGCCCTTCACAAAGAGCTCTACTACTCTTATATATAGGCTCCTTTAAGTTGATCAGTTTCACTATTTCTGTTGATATTGGTTTCTTTACTTAGGTTTGTTTCCGCTGACTAAGATGGGCAATAAGGAATACAGCATGGATCCATGGCTGTACGTCAGCAATATGAAATGAAAATGTATTGCGGTATCTTAATATGAATTGGTTGGTCGAAGGTTTACATACAAATATTTGTATGATATTCCAAAAGTAAAGTAAATGAATTGGAATAAATACTTTAGTATGAACCGAATTCGTTTCGAACGACTTTTTCTTAATATATGATATAATGCGCTTCGAGTTTTTTTTTTAGTTCATCATGTGTAATTCTTCGTGGGTTCAATTCCCACCGAGAACAAACATTTTGTGTGATGAACATAGATGTTTGTTCTTTATTATAAGTATTTATTTCCAAAAAAAAGCATATATGTATTATATCAGCTATCTGGTTCCCATATTACAAGCTTTGGCTTAGTTTGGGGTAGATAGTGCTATGAAAATATTTATTTATTTATCTAAAGGCGAAATAGTGTTAGTATTCTAACAGCGGTGATGGGCTTGCAACCTGTCTCGTATGGAATACCAACTACTGCAAAATGTGGGTATGTGGCAAATGTAATGTTTGGACGTACCTCTGACTACCCCCACATCCTCAAAGAATCTGGAGTTAGTACTTGGTACTAAGAGACCTGAGGGGATATCTACCTTGCCTGGGGATTAAAGTCGTGAAGCTGTTTCAGTTTTTCAGTTTCAAGTTAAAAAATGTACTACTAATATTACAACACTAATAAAATTTGAATGATTTACTTATCATTCCACGCAGTCTTATTATATACTTTTTATCCTTTTTCTACTGTACATGAAAATAACTGAAAGCAGAAGACATCACTAGCTTTTTTCTATTATAAACTAAATTCGTGGGACATAAAGCCGCTAGCATAAAGTGGGACTGGGCCGGTCACATCTGTCGCATGCCGGACGACCTGTGGGCCAAAACCACTACCGAGTGGTGCCCTGATACATGCGTCGTTGCAGACCGCGCATGAGATGGCGGGACGAGTTGGACGCCTATGAGAAGGACTGGCGGATAAAGGCTTATGATCGTAGCGACTGGCGGAAATGGAGGAGGCCTTTGCCCAACAATGGGACACTCTGGGCTAATAGTAATAATAGTAAACTAAATTCACTAAAATATATCTAAGCATTATTCATAAATTCTATGTATTTCAACACCCCAGCTTCACAAGCAATCCCCAGACTCGTAGTTCGTTCAGCTCTTACATTATTTGCCTTATGAATATTAAACTCTACTATTGGGAGCGCTCTTGAATCTCTTAGCACTTTGTTATTTCTGTTCGCTGAATTGTGGAGCTCTAAAGACGCATTTACAAAGAAAACAGGGGCCGTAAGTACCGTTTAGTCTACGGGCGGATTAAAAAAGCACTTTGTCCGCGTGCTTCTTAGTTTAGGATTTAAGAGATTTGCCATCGGAGTTACACTTTGCTAATGTACCTACGTAAGTATTTTTTCACATACTTCTTTATGCTTCTCACTGTAAACGTATCGTACGTTAGAGTAGAACGTTTCACCCAAAATTTACATTTTACAATATTACAAAAATCAGATAAAGATACATTTATTTTCATTACAAACTTTACTTTCCATCATAAAAATAGATTAGGTTGGCCTATATCACAATCAAACTAGGAAGACTAAGAGCTGATTTTACCATGCTCTGTTAGATTAACAACGGATTAATGGCCCGTTAAATATGTCAAAATGAACGCGTTTGACATCTAAAGTTATATTTAAAGGCCTGTTAATCCTTTATTATTAACTAACAGAGCATGGTGAAATCAGCTCTAAGATGGCGATTTTTTTTAATAGGACACATATTTAATGCCACTTTGATTTACAAATACCAGCTGTTTTTGGGGTGGTTCTAAGTATTCTAGTATTTTAGTCGAATTGCTAGCACATTGCTCTATCATTTGATACTCTTCCAGTTAAACAAAAGAAACATGACAACGCTGCGCTGGTATAATAAGCGGCAGCCTGTTTTGATTGTGATTGCGACCTCCAAATGGCGACGAACTAATAATGAACAGTGAGATTGTAGTTTCTGCAGAATAAGCGCTATTTTCTATTATCTTCTTGAAGGGTTCAAGTGGCTATTTGACTTGTAGAGGAGAATGAATTGTTGCCGTGCTCTGAAAAACTGAACTTAAATGTCTTACAATCTTGTATTATGTCTTCAGTTCAACCCGTGATCGTGGCACATGCAACCTATATCATAGATGGGCCATTTGCAAGTGGTATTAAAACCTAGATAGAGATTCTAGACGGTGAAGTTTCAAAGTGATCGTTGTGATTGTACTGAATCAAGACCGTTTTGTATTTGATTTTGAGTTGTCAGTTAAAAACTATAAATGAAATAATATCGCTTCATGCAAACTGTTATATAAATTCTCAAGAAACTAAATTTGGCAGACTTCAAGTTGCTGTGTTTGAGGAATTCAAGTTTATTTGAGAGAAGTGCATTCAAGGGGAATTATGTACATTGTTTAGCGTTGAAACAAAACTAAATATTTGAACTGCTGTAGTGCATTCGTTGTTCACGAAACCACAACTCTAGGCATGTTTTTATACAACTAGCTGACGGAACAAGCAGATGGCCTACCTGATGTTAAGTGGTAACCATCACCTATAAAAAAGCATCGTAAGTCACGCACCATAGGAACGTGCCCTACGATGCACTGTTCTGCGTCCATCAACTTGAGACATACAGATGTTAAGGCTCATGTGCCGAAACACGTTTTTATACTACTAGATGATGGAACAAGCAGATGGCCCACCTGATGTTAAGTGGTAACCATCACCTATAACAAAGCTTTGCCTCGTAAGTCACGCACGATAGGAACGTGCCTTACGATGCACTGCCCTGCGTCCATCAACTTGAGGCATACAGATGTAAAGCCTCCCTTGCCTGTAATTACACCGGCAACCACACTCTTCAAACCGAAACACAGCGTTGCTGCTTGGCGGCAGAAAAAGGCCTGGTGGTAGTACTTCCCCAGACGAGCTCTTCACAAAGAGCTCTACTACTCTTATGTCAACTTTGTAACTTGATTATACATTCCGATACATATCAAGCTACACAAACCCAAAGAAAAATTACACCTAAAAGGACATCAAACGGCACTTGAGGAACTGATGAGGTATTTCTCCTTTGCATACACATCGCCACCGGGGATGCTAGAACATTGCTGCTATCAACCCAAGGTTCTTCTTCGCTACTTTAAGGATGCTTTAAGGTTGGTAAGCAGGGGGATAATGAACAATACACCCCATTGCGGGACGTCAGTGCAGATCTTATTCCCTCACCACGAATTAGAAGGACATAAAAGTGAGCCCTGTATAGCCTGATGTGTATTATCCGTGTTTACATTCGGTAAGGATATTGCTGTGTGTTTACAGACGAGGGTACCCTGAGTTAATGTTCTGGCTATAATATCGTACGTCATGAAAGAGTCCTAAAAGCCCATTTTACAAGCCACGGTGCTTTTACCTCGACTAGTCAAAAGTCTAAATCAAAACTAACTCATTTATACTCAGGTAACTCAGGTATATGTGGCAGTACCCCGTTGATCAATTATCTAAAAACAAGCCGAAGCGACCGCAGTAGCAGTCAAATTAGTCGTTGCTTGTTGAATAAACAAATAAGACCGCTATCGCTATTGCTGTTTAACATGCCAGTAGCGTGGTGCTGTCAAATGAAGTTCAGTCCCTTCGTTCATGAAATTTTGATAATGAACAAGAAATTACTCATTTTACTTCTACTGCTGAACGGTTGTTTTTAGATAATAGCCTCACCGGTCGTACGTTGCCCTAAGAACTGTATCCATAATAATAAAAAAACTTTTAAATCTTACGTTTTTTTGACAGAATGACCAATGCGTCAGTATGCGTCATATATTTATCACACAAAAATGGTTATGAATACGTGCCAAGGAAGAAAACACGAACATTGCTGGGTGCCAAATCCTACACAAATTAACTTTTCTTCGAAAGCAAACACAACTCGGCGCAGTCAATACCGCATTAGTAAACAGCCAAAGAAAACATCAAACAACCAAATTGCTATTGTTTTATTATGCAGTATGTTATTTCGTGAACGAGTCTAAAAGTGTTGAAAGAATTTCAGACCAGGTTAACTTTATTTTGTTTAAGAAAGGAATACAGTTAAGAGCACTGGCATTGCGCACATAAATTCGAAAATAAAAATACATTGGCGCACGACCGGATTCTAACCCATGACCTTACGATCAAAAGGCCTACTAGACCACCGTTGCTCTTGGTGATAAGAATAAAAATACCTTACTTTATTTAAAAATACTTACAAATCAGCAGTCGCTGTTAGGTATTTAGTTATTCTGTGCTTTTTATCAGCAGGTAAAACGTGTACCTAACATTTTTATCTGTAAGCAACGAGTAAGTATTCTTATGTTACGATGTTTTGTACTGTTGAACTGTTATTATTGAACTGTATTACACAAAACTGTATTCAATTAATACAGTTTTGTATTCCACAAAACTGCACTCAATTAATAGGTACAGTTTTGTGTAATACAATTAGAAAATATTAAGTTAAATATTCAGGTAGATCTTCTTTTCCGTCCGTTTGATAGTCAAACTTTGAAATAACTACTTGGGTCTAAGGCTTGATTTTTTCCAGAACACACTCGCCTAGCTCTTCTATTTGGTATGTTTTATTTTAATTCTAAAGTCTTGGCAAAAAATTTGCAAAACAGTCAGGTTTTCATACATATTTTTTACTACAGTCACTAGCAATTAGTCAAAGAAATCATTAGACCCGTCAAAGTCTAAGTCAAATGGTATTTATTCAATTAAGTCACAAGGATAACTTTGAAACACCATATAGTTAGAGACCCAGTAGGTGACAATATCTGTTTGAAGCCTGAATCGAACATATCATACATACATACCTACCCTACTAGAAACACAAGCTGTCTAGATCATATCTTTATTAAAAGCAACCAATCTGCCATTACACTGGTCATTGAGAGTAGTCTTACTGACCATAATACTGTAATATTGGCACTCCAAAATCATGTTAACAAAGATAAGTTACAATCCATGATCACTAAAGTTAACTACAATGCAATTAAAACAAAGATATCTGCCACAGATTTTAGTACAATACTAAGTGCTACCGACTGCAATGCAGCAACTGATATGCTTGTAACCATGCTAAACTCAGTTATCAAAGAAAACACACGTGTAATCAAACTCTCAAACAGGAAAACACCAGTAAAACCGTGGATGACACCGGGTCTTTTACGATGTATAAGGCATCGTGATAAACTTCACTCCAAATCTCGGAAATCCCCAGATAATGAAACTCTACTGATAATATATAAGAGATATCGTAATTTCTGCAATAAACTTCTGCGAAAATTAAAAAAAGCATTCGAAAAATCGCATTTTGAAAAGGCTGGAAACGACACAAAAAAGACTTGGAAGGTTATTAATGAAATTACAAACTTTAAACCTAAAAAAAATCTACCGCAAAACCTGTTAAGTGGTTCCGATGCATCTGTAACTATTAACTCTATGAATGATTTCTTTGCTAACGCTGGTAGAAATTTGGCTGAAAAAATATGTACAAATGCAACAAACACAGATAGCAGGCACATCCCGCCCGATATCACTGCGAACTCTTTCGGCCTAATTGACATCGACTCTACAGAAGTTGTACACCTAATAAACTCCCTCAAAACAAATTGCTCGGTAGGATGGGACAGTATTTCTTCACGCATAATTAAGGATAGCATAGAGTTTCTATTACTGCCTGTACGAAATAAAATGCGTGGAAACTTGTAACTATGGAGTTTATTGAAAATAGAGAAATACAGTCGGAGCACACAGCCGTTAGCATCAGCTAGGCAGACAGGAAGAGAGACAAAATCATTGCCACAACACAGACAATAAATTAAATATCAGTGTTGCAAGCACTTAAACTAAAATTATTTCTAATTAGGCTATTTTACAATTATATGTTTAGATTGTTCTAAACATAATTGGGGCCGGCAGTAAGCTACTCTACAGGTAGTTGACATAGTCGTTTTACTGACCTTCTATACACTTTGTTATTAAATTTTATATCGGCCGCTCGTATTACATTGTCTCTACCTGGGTACGTCTTCATAACACGAGCCATATTATAATTCAATGGAGTAGAGTTAAAATCTTTTACAATTACTAAATCTCCTTCTTTAAGGTTTGTTTGCGGATATTTCCACTTGGGACGGCTTTGAAGCTGTGTTAAATAATCATTATGCCATACTTTCCAAAAATCTTGTTTCAATTTGGTACACAGATTCCAAAACTTTAAACGATTTACTGAAACATCTGTTAAATCAACTTCAGGATAGCTAGCCAGAGCTGTTCCAATCAGAAAATGTGCAGGAGTTAAATAATGATAGTCACTTGAATTTGCGGAGAGTAGAGGCCTAGAGTTTAAAATTCCTTCAATTTGTACAATGACTGTATTGAGCTCTTCATAGGTTAGACATTGGCTTCCTACTACTCTCTTTAGATGATGTTTTACACTTTTAACACCTGCTTCCCACAATCCTCCAAACTCAGGTGAATAACTGGGTATAAACCTAAATTTAATATAATGCTGAGAACAAAACCCATTAACATTATCCCTGTGATTTTTGGAGGATTGTAAGTCATACAATCTTTTCATTTCATTAGACGCTCCTTTAAAAGTTTTAGCGTTGTCACAAAATATATTTGTGGGCATACCACGCCTCGAAATAAAGCGCTTGAGACATGCTAAGAAGGCTTCGGTTGTTAAGTCCGATACTAGCTCTACATGTATAGCTTTTATAGCAAAGCAAACGAAGAGCGCGATGTAACATTTCTTAACGATAGGCTTTCTAACCCGAGCAACCTTCATATCGAAGGGTCCACAAAAATCAACGCCGACATGCTGAAACGGCCTGGACGCTGTAATTCTTTCTTGCGGGAGGGAACCCATCAGCTGCTTAGCAGCCTCAGCTTTTAAGCGAAAACACCTGACGCATTTACGCACCACTTTCTTGACCTCTCGAATGCCACTGACTATAGAGTGCCTTTGGGATAGAGAGCTCAAAACTAATCTAGGACCTGCGTGCAAGAGTCGCAAGTGTTCTCTTTCTATTATGAGATTAGTAATGTGCGAGTTTTTTGGAAGGATAGCTGGATGTTTTTTATCGAAAGACATCTCTTTGGCATTATGGAGCCTACCTCCTACTCGAATAATACCTATCTTATCAAGAAAAGGATAAAGACTACCTATTCCTGTTTTTATATTTTTTCCAGCAGAAAGTGACTCTACCTCTTTATAAAAATGTTGCATCTGAGTACAACGCACGATGACTGACATAGAGTCGCGAAGCTCTTGAGGCGTCAGGTTACTGTCGTTTATTTTATTCTTATTTTTCGAACAGTTATTATAGAACCTGTAAATAAATCCTATCACTTTCTGTAATTTATAAACACTAGAGTATTTTTCAAATAATTTTGTTGAAAACGATGGCTCTACCTGTGTCAAGTTACACGGTACGTCTAGCTCATCGATCTGCTCAGTGTCTGTGGACAAATCAGACAATATATAACTTTCAAAATTGGTATGTCTGTGTTTCCTATCTAATGAGTAGGTTGGCCCGTGCCACCATAACTCACTTTGCTGCAACTTGTGCGGCGACACTCCCCTCGACAATAAGTCTGCAGGATTGTCACTTGTCCTAACAAAACCCCACTGTGTCTGGTCGGTCAGCTCTATGATTTGCTTGACTCTATTGTTTGCATAAACATTTGACTTTACACTGCCTGACTTAATCCAAGCTAACACTATCTGGGAGTCGCTGTACAAAAATGTATTTATCTGGGAATACCTACCCACCAGGACTCTACCGACTCTATGTGCTAGCTGGGCTAAAAGCAGAGCACCATTGAGCTCAAGCTGGGGAATCGTCAGACTTCTATTTAAAGGAGCAACACGGGACTTGGAGCAGAGTAGATCTGTTTGTACTGAACCATCATTCTTTAATATTCTAAGATAAAGACAGCAGCCAAATGCTTTTATTGATGCATCAGAATACCCTATCAACTCTACCGAAGAAACATCTTTGCTATTGACACACCTATTTATTTTTATTTTGCCCATTAACTTTAAATTGTTTAGGAAATTATTCCAGTGTAAAAACTGGTCATTGGGTACTATTGAGTCCCATCCTATTTGCAAAGACCATAGCTCCTGCATGAATATTTTGGCTACCACTATAATTGGGCCTACTAAGCCGAGAGGATCAAACATCTTCCCTATAAAGCTCAGAATTTTTCTTTTTGTATTTAAATTATGCTCCTCATCAAAATTGGGGCTTGAAAAAGTGAATGTATCAGAAGTTATGTCATACATTAAACCTAGAGTCTTGACTAAATTATCCCCACTCATGTCTACATGCTCAAATTGTTTTTCCTCATCTGGAATACCCTCTAGAACCTCAAGAGCATTTGAGCACCATTTGTGTAGAGAAAAACTACCTAACTTGAGGAGCTCTACTAATTGGAATTTTAGCTCATGCAGCTGCTCTATATTATCTGAACCACCTAAAATATCATCAACATAAGTACTCTTGATCATTGTTTCAGCAGCAAGTGGGTATTTAGCTCTATAGCGATGAGCTAATTCAAGTAGGCATCGAGTGGTCAAGAATGTAGAGGCCTTGAGACCGTAAGTGACAGTCTGAAGCTGTAAGCAGCTGATAGGCTTCTTAGGATCATCTCGCCATAGAATATTTTGAAGGCAAGTGTGGTGGCTATTTATTAAAACGTTGCGAAAGGCCTTTTGAACGTCACAAATTATTGTGTAAATGTAGGTCCTGAACAAGATAAGAATGTCAAAAAGCTCACTCTGTACCACAGGACCGTTCAGCATGACGTCGTTGAGGGACACCTGGCTGCGGGACTTCATACTCCCGTCAAACACAACGCGAAGTCGGGTTGTCTTACTTGCCTCGTTGATAACAGCATGATGTGCTAGAAAGTAAACAGGATCTCTATCAATATCGTAATTCGCAACATCAACCACCTTAGCATGTCCTAGCTCTACATACTGATCTATGAACAATTTATACTGTTCCAGTAATAAAGGATTTGATTTAAACCTTTTTTCTAACATTAGAAATCTTTGGTAGGCAACTGAAAATGAATCACCAAGCTGCAATTCTTCCAGAGGTGTGATGAGAGGCATATCAACATAAAATCTATTATCTTTCAAACTCATAGAGTTCCGAAAACTTTCTTCAGCCTTTACAAACTCATCACAACTCGGCTTCACAGACTCAGGTACCTTTTCAGATAGCCAAAAATTCTCCATTACATTTTCTAATTTTTTATGATCATTAATAGCAAAATTTGTTACAATATCACAAGTTACATTACTCACTTTTTCAGGAATATTACCACCAACTACATACCCAAATAGGGTGTTCTGTAATACCGGTCCATTTTGGATTTTAATACAACCATCTAATTTCTAATTTCTAATTTACGGTGGGGGAATGAGATCTGCACTGACGTCCCGCAGTGGGGTGTATTGTGCATTATCCCCCTGCTAACCTCACCCCAGCCAGCCCAGCTCCTTAAAGTAGCGGAGCAGGACTTTGGGTTGGTGGCAGCAATGTTCCAGCATCCCCGATGATGATGATGTGGATGCAGGGGAGCAAGACTCGATCAGCTCCTGCAGCCCCGTTTTAGATCTGGCTTCGTTTATTGCAGAGCAATGCAGTACTACATGCTCTACAGTTTCTTTTTCCTGTAGGCAGCCGCGACAAAGGTCACTGTCTGTCGCTCCTGTCTTGAAAAGATGGTAGTTGAGGTCACAGTGACCCGTGATGATGCCCACCATCAGCTTTAGGTCTTCGCGTTTCATCTTTAACACGATGTTTGTTAAGCGCCTGTTTGTTGCAGGAAGCATTGTTTTCGTATGTTTGTAGTCTGATCTGCGCTCCCATTGTTTCTGATGTTCTATCTGGGATTGCATCTTCAGCCTGTTTTTAATCTCTGTTGATGAAGGTTTACATAGACCTACGTCTTCTGTTGTCGGTGTCTGATTTGCTCCCTCTCTTGCCAGAGAGTCTGCCTCGTTGTTACCTGAACATGAGCCGTGACTCCTTGTCCATTTTATTTTGACACTGTATTTCCCAGACAAATTTTGAAGCGCAGTGTGACATTGTGCAATTGATGCTGACCTTGTGTCCGATCGGCCCAGTGCGTTCATAAGCGCTGCGCTGTCTGTCGTGAAGATTATTTGTGTCTGTTCGTTCGTGTCCTTGCATGTTCCGGACTCTAATGATGAAAGCATTTCTGTTGCTGCCAGGAAGAGCCCTAGGGTCTCTGCCTGGAAGGCGGTTGTTGCTTTGCTAAGTGGTTGCACGCGCGATAGCCCTGTTTCAGGGCAGTAGAAACCGCAACCCGCTCCGGCTTTTTGTTTTGAACCATCGGTGTAGACATGGAAGACGTTGGAGACCGATATGGGATCCCTCGCCTTCTTTTGACTTTCTACTTGGTACTGTTTGTTCGTTAGGTATGTTGTGGCTATTCTGTCGGTGCCATTAAGGGCCTCCGGGATGGCTCGTATCGCCTTGTCCAGAATCTTGCTGTGGTTTGTTGGTTTACCACTGGTTTTCCACTGATTTGTGGATTTTATTCTTAACGCTGCTGCCATCGCCTCTTGCTGTATGTGGAGATGGAGGGGCGTTAGACCTAGTATTATATCCAGCGCTGCTGACTACAACCATCTAATAAAACATAGAAATAAATATCCGCACCCAGTAACAATGAAATCTCAGCTGGGATATTGAACTCATCGTCTGAAAGTTTTATATTTTTGGGTAAATTCCACCCGGATACATTAATAAATTGTTGGGGTAATTTTGTTGTAATTTTGTCAACAATATGACATTTTAAATTTAATTTTACATTGTTGTGGCATGGAAGCACACTTATATTCACAAGTTTATTGATTTGTGTTTGTTTATTACCTATACCTATAATATTATGGTTTTGATTTATAGCAATCAACCCAAGTTTGTTTACAAGGCTAGTTGTAACAAAAGATGCCTGGCTACCTGTGTCAAGCAAAGCTCGAACAGAAAGCTTTTCACCATGTTGATTTAGTAAATTAACCTTTACAGTCGGAAGCAAAATGTTGTTGGAAACAGGGTTTGACAACAAAGTCACTGCAGGCTCAATAGGAGCAGCTTTTTCTTCGTGCAATAAAGTATTATGCCCTTGTTTACATATTTGACATTTAAAATTAAACTTACATTTCCCGCTGTGTGTTTTTAGGCATGTGGTACATAAATCATGGTCCCGCACAAATGATTGGCGGACTTCTAGTGCTGCCGTTTTGAACTCCGGACAGCTGAAAAGAGCATGTTCACTTTTGTTACAGTGTTTACACATTTTTTTTACTTGTGTGGCAACATTGGTCACCTTTGATGGGGTAGATTTATAGAATCTACTTGTACTTTCATAGCAAGTACTATTAGCGGGTAAGCTATCCTCTAACGCTATAGCACGCTTTTCAAGAAAGCTCAAAAAATCTGCTATTGTAGGCAGTTTTTCTATATCCCTATCTAATTGATAAGACCTATTTGTTAAATGATCTAATTTTCTTGTTAGAATGGAAATTAGCAACATGTCCCATGTATCGATGGGCTGTTCTAGGTTTTTCAATGCATGCAATTGTTGCTGCACATTTGACACAAAAGACCTTATAGAGGCTGCAGTGCCTTTTTGCATTGTAGGTAAATCCAATAGAACGCTAATATGATTTCCTATTAACCGCATTTTGTTATCAAAACGCTTCTCCAACAAGCTTAGTGCTTCCCTGTAAGACTGATTTACTAACGGCAAATTGACAATGACTGCCAAAGCATCATCTGTTACATACTTTCTTAAATAGAACAACTTCTGGACATCAGACAATGATCTGTTATTATCGATAACAGCCATAAATAAATCAAAGAATGGCTTGAATTTTGTGAAGTCCTTCCCATCATAGGGGGTTATATCAATGGTTGGTAGTTTGCAAGTTGAAACATTATGACATTCTGAAACTGATTTTTTACCTATCTGTTTTAAAGAGGCATTAATTTTAGCTAACACAGAATAATATTTTTCTTCTAATGGACCAACCTGTTCGCAGTCGTTTTCGTCAATACTTAGAATGTCCAGTTGCACTGCTTCATAGCTCTTGAGCGCCGAAATTAGCTTCTCCTTGCGCGCCTCCAATATATCCACGGTCGCAGACGCAAAGCTGATGGGGTCGTTCACGAACAACTCAATACGCGTAATTGTAGCCTTGCACTGGCCACGAAGAAGTCTATGTTTACGCAAAGATTCCTTGGATTCCGCCATGATGGAACGTATGCCGGACGAAACGCTTTATTTCTACGAGTAACGAACACTCCGCGCACTTTTATAACTAAGCCGCACTGTATAGAATACGAACTTTCAACTTTGTTGACTTGGAGCCCGGCGCGAAGATGTTTGTTTACAAACAAACCGATGACACTGACAGGTGAGTGAGTGACAGACACTCCCGCGCAATATGGCCGCCAGCGGATTTGACCGCTTCTCAATGCTGCCAACACTCACGTCTTGCACGAACTTCACCACACTCAAAATAAAATGTGGGTGTTTTTGCAAAGCCAAACCTCGATGTCCAAAAATCGTAAATCATACGATAACTCGATGATATGATGCCTTTTTGTTGATGATGCTTTGTTCTTCTTGTTCTATAATAGTATAGAACAAAGTTGCGGGCCTCGTACTGCAACCCGGCAACAACGACTTCTATGGCAAGCCGGCTTCGACGAACACAATCTCTCCACAAAAATTTGCGAAGCTGTTCGGCACTGAATCTAATACACTTCTCGAAGGACCACCAACGCATGTACGAAATAAAATGCGTGGAAACTTGTAACTATGGAGTTTATTGAAAATAGAGAAATACAGTCGGAGCACACAGCCGTTAGCATCAGCTAGGCAGACAGGAAGAGAGACAAAATCATTGCCACAACACAGACAATAAATTAAATATCAGTGTTGCAAGCACTTAAACTAAAATTATTTCTAATTAGGCTATTTTACAATTATATGTTTAGATTGTTCTAAACACTGCCTATTACACACTTATGCCAACTTAGCTTTATAACCTCTGTTTTCCCTAGAGCATTCAAAAAAGCCATCATTCTCCCAGTACACAAAACAGGTGACAAACGCATATTTAATAATTATAGGCCAATATCTATATTACCATCACTGTCTAAAATCTTAGAGAGGGCTCTAAATAATAGATTGGTTAGATATTTGGAAAGATATAATCTAATTTCCAAAAACCAGTTCGGTTTTAGAAAAGGAAAATCAACGTCTGATGCTGTATCGGAGCTAAATAATTACGTGGTTGGTTGCCTTGACAAAGGCACTAAATGTTTAGCTATCTTCCTGGATTTAGCTAAAGCATTCGATACGGTATCAATCCCTTTACTCATTCACAAACTGGATAATCTAGGTATTCGAGGAAATCAATTGGAACTCATGCGGAGCTATTTGAGTGAACGGACACAATGTGTGAAAATTGGGGAATACCTAAGCTCTGACCTGCCCGTCACATACGGAATTCCACAAGGCTCTATCCTTGGCCCTACACTTTTTTTGATCTTTATGAATCAAATCTGTGACCTCAATGTCCCACATTGTAGACTGCTAGCGTTTGCAGACGATACAGTATTGCTATTCCAGGGCGAGAACTGGGCAAATACTTACAGCCTTGCCCAAGCAGGTTTTAACATAGTATTAAAGTATCTCTACCAAAATTATCTTTCTTTAAATGCAACTAAAACCAAATATTTAACATTCTCCATCCGCCAACCTGGTCTCCCAAATCCAAATACTAACCACATCAGAGCCCACACAATCCAGTGCTTACAGACCACCCCGAATGACTGTGAATGTGTAAGGCTGGAAAACTGCAGTACCATTAAATACCTCGGTGTTACCCTCGACTCACACATGACATACGAACCGCACATCAGGCTACTCACTTTTAGGGTACGCAAGCTCATTGCTGTTTTTAAAAGTATTAGACATGCCGCAAATAAAGACCAATTAAATACTACTTATTATGCGCTTTGCCAAAGCTTACTGGTGTACTGCCTAACGTCCTGGGGAGGAGCTGCTGCTACCCATTTTCTACCTCTTGAGAGAGCTCAGAGAGCCGTCCTCAAAGTTGCCCATTCTCGACCGTTCAGGTATCCTACCAAACAACTCCATGAGGATTGCAAAGTCCTATCAGTCAGGCAACTTTTTATACAGCTGGTTGTTCTAAGGCAAAACAAAATTACCCCAGATGTGCATCTGCCCAAAAGGAGACGAAGAGACAAAATATACTCAGCACCTGCGTGCAGAACTTCATTTGCACAAAAAAACTCTTACTTTTTGGCAGCTCACGTCTACAATAAAATTAATAAGCTAGTAACTCTGCATAATACACCACCTTTTCAATGCAAAAAAAAGATAAAAAACTTTTTGCTAAACTTAGACTATAAACAAACAGAAAACATGATAAGTGTTCACTCATAATCTAGATTATGTACTACTACCATTACGTATTTCACGCGCACTTGCACACATAGGTACACACACCCTAACACACCCTCATACACTCATGCACATAGTACTTAATTTAACTCATATCATTGGTGGGTTTTCTTTCTTTCGGTTTATTCCCTAGTTTCTAGGGCCTAGATATTTAGTACTAGCGGCCTGTCCCAGCTTCGCATGGGTGGTCATAAATTTTTTGAACATTTTAGGATAAACTTAGACCGTGGGTTCGAGCCTCGCGTCTACTTATTTCATACATTTGCACGCGCTTCTCCTTGAGTGAGTGAAATCGCACCCCGCGCGCGGCCCGTGGACCCGTAAACATTTTTAATTTCGTCATATCTTTTGAATGGAATGTCCGATTTGAAAAATTTAAGAAGTAATCTATAGGTATTGAAACCGTCTTAATTATGAAATGATTTATTTGGATAAGGATTAATACCAAGGTACAAATAAAGACCCTTTTCTAGCGGAGGCATTTCAATTAATTTTTTATAATAAAAGAACACTTATTGTGACATAACTATAATAGTTAGACATATGCTGTCGCGACATTTTTTGTAGATGATAACGTGTTCTACAAAATCGTAGTACATTATTTTGTTCTATCTTCAATAGTTTTCGCAGCGCACGCGATGTAAGGTTTTTTGTTTCCACCTTGGGTTACATTATTGAAGTTTTAGTAAGGATCCCTGATTTTTTTGAAAATATAATATAGCCTATGTTACTCAGGGATAATGTAGCATTCTAATGGTGAAAGAATTTTTGAAATCGGTCCAGTGGTTTTTGAGCCTATTCGTTACATACAAAAATACAAAAATACAAAGTTTACCTCTTTATAATATTAGTGTAGATTTAGCATTAGGATCTACCTGTTTACTTCTTTTTGGTTTTTTGTTACATTGGCCTTTCTACCTCATCTTGATCATAACTTGATGAATTCTCTTATTATAGAGTATATTTATAAATAAGTTATTAAATAGCACTATCCGCATTGCAATTAGCCGAAGCAGTGATCCCTTGCGTCTAAACACAAGTTTTCTACTTAGTTAGAGCAAGGAGTCAAACACTTGACTATGCAAGGTTTACGAGTGCATCTTACTTAAAACTTTACTAAAACTTACTTAAGCCTACCTAAATGTTATGTGTATTTTAAAATATATGTAAACTTGTCTAAAAATGTAAACCTTTTAGAAAATAAATATATATTATTATTATATTATTATCAATAAATTTTATTTGTCTCATACTTTGTAATAACTAACATTCGTTTTTAAGGTTCTATTTCTGTGTGGTACTTACAAATTGGATTATTTTGATGTGAAATAAATGAAAAAAAAAGCTCATGGCAGAATCAGTTCCACGCGATTAGCTATGAATGTGGATAGATATAGGAGTAGAGGAAGGCCAAAGAAAAGATGGATGGATTGTGTGAAGGATGACATGGGTACGAAAGGAGTGGCGACTGAGATGACGGATGATAAAGGGAAGTGGAGAGAAAAGACCTGTTGTGCCGACCCCTCATGAAGTGGGACAAGGGCAGGAAGTTGATGAGAATCAGTTCCACGCGACCAAGCCTAGAAAAATATCAACAAGGCAACACATTTCGTGATTTCGTGATACCAGTATTTAAAATAAGAACATAAAGAAAGATACACCTGTACCCCAAGTATGAGATTTGCTTACGATATTTCGTTTTTCGTTTTACGTTTTTGTTCCGTGTTCATTGCGGGTTTTGTATAAAGACGCGATATTGATACCGATACGGAACCCGCAACGAACACGGAACAAAAACGAATCGTTTTTGCTCCGTGCTCATTGCGGGTTTTGTAAAGTTCCGTATCGGTATCAATATCGCGTCTTCATACAAAACCCGCAATGAACACGGAACAAAAACTTAAAACGAAAAACGAAATATCGCAAGCAAATCTCATACTTGGGGTACTGTAATGCTATTCCGTAAACAGCAAAATCACGGGCATTATCACCTAGTGGAGCCACGCTCTTTTCGATCCCTTATTCTGTTGTTTACAGAAGCACTATAGGTTCCATCGTTGATTAAACATTGCCTCTTCCCGCTGTCGTAGATAATAGGAGCGCAAATTAACCTGATGGCGATTATGTGCGTCTAATGGATTAGACACGCCGCAGACAGCATTGCATTGATTAATTGAATGCCAGGCATGGTCGATTGCTCTATTATGCGGAAGATACACGTACTTTCGATTGTCTTGTTGGTTTCATATTATTATAATTGCCCTCACATGGCTTAATTTTAGTAAACAATTACCTATTCAATGAATATGTACCAAAAGAATAATCTACACTATAATAATATTATAAAGAGGTAACATTTGTATTTTTGTATTTTTGTATGTAACGAATAGGCTCAAAAACTACTGGTCCGATTTCAAAAATTCTTTCACCATTAGAATGCTACATTATCCCTGAGTAACATAGGCTATATTATATTTTCAAGAAAATCAGGGATCCTTACTAAAACTTCAATAATGTAACCCAAGGTGGGAAACAAAAACCTTACATCGCGTGCGCTGCGAAAACTATTTAAGATAGAACAAAATAATGTACTGCGATTTTGTAGAACACGTCATCATCTACAAAAAATGTCGCGACAGCATATGTCTAACTATTATAGTTATGTCACAATAAGTGTTCTTTTATTATAAAAAATTAATTGAAATGCCTCCGCTAGAAAAGGGTGTTTATTTGTACCTTGGTATTAATCCTTATCCAAATAAATCATTTCATAATTAAGACGGTTTCAATACCTATAGATTACTTCTTAAATTTTTCAAATCGGACATTCCATTCAAAAGATATGACGAAATTAAAAATGTTAACGGGTCCACGGGTCACGCGCGGGGTGCGATTTTACTCACTCAAGGAGAAGCGCGTGCAAATGTATGAAATAAGTAGACGCGAGGCTCGAACCCACGGTCTAAGTTTATCTTAAAATGTTCAAAAAATGTATGACCACCCATGCGAAGCTGGGACAGGCCGCTAGTAATGTAATAAACACAGAGCTCCATGCTACAAGACTTCTTCTTCTCTCCATTTATGGCTCCTGTCTGTCTTTCGACAGACAATCTTCCCAGTGTCAAGTGAGTTGTATTGAATGAATACTTTTTAGTCAAGTCAAGTCGGCCGTCATTTGTTTTGAAGAAAATTGTGGCATTTCATATTCTCTGCTATTTTAAAGCGACTCTATAAAGTATACTCGTCACTGTCACTTTCATGTCAACGATAAATAATATAACTTTTCTTACAACAAACACCCATGACGGATTCGTTTTCTGACATTTCTGGAAGCAACATAGCTTTTTCATTTTAATTGTTTTTCTAGCTTTATTTTGAGTTGTGTTGTGTAATTTCGGTGGTATTTTAACCAACATTACTTGAGGTCTTAGCACAAAGTGTAAACATTTGGAATGAAAGTGTATTATGTGATATCCTGATTTGACCGAAAATGTTTCGAAGGTTTTGAAGAAAACCGCCACCATTTTCTTCAAAACAAAATGACGGCCGACTTGACTATAGACTGGCTTGACTAAAAAGTATTCAATAAACTAATAAATATTTATCACTTGACACTGGCAAGATTGTCTGTCGAATGACGGACAGGAGCCATAAATTGAGAGAAGAAGAAGAACACCCATGACAAACACCGACTTCAAATACGTATGCTGAAAAATATAATACAAAACTTTTGCTGAAAGGAACCACAAACCAGAAATTTGTGTTGATTTTTTCAAAACCGCTGAATCAATTTAGATTAAAATTATATGTGGATATGATGAACTTATGAATAAATTATGGAAATACCTACCAAAGATCATCAAAATCAATCCATAACTAGCGGATTATGAATTAATTTAAAAATGATTATCTAATAGGGAAGCGTCCCGCTCAGCGATTTAGACAGAATAAATAAATAAACTAACCAAGCCCCGACAATCACTTTACCTGGGTCAGTTACAGAAAAGACATAGTCAATGGTCAATACGTGCGAAACCGACTAAGCTTCAGGTTTCCTCACAATGTATTCTTTCTTTATATGTAGGCGTGGTACATCATCATCACCACATTATGAAAAACAGAAACATGTCCCTCAGATCTCTCAGTACCTTGAAAGAAATACTAAATCAAGATTATTTGTGAAAGTCTGACGGCCGGTTTCTGAAAGCCCGATCAAAACCAATCGGATGTCAAGTGACTTGCTATCTCTATCTTATTCGATGTAATAGCTGAAATGGCGAGTGACTTGACATCCGATTAGTTTTGATCGAGCTTTCAGAAACCTGCCGTAAGTGGGTAATCAGAGGTACGTCACAGGTCGCAAACCCATCGCCGCTGCTAGAGTTCTGGCTTGACAGCATTGGCACACACTGGAGCATAGCACACATGCATTTGCTTGAGAAAAATCCTTTGCACCACCGGATTGGACCCCACAACCTTACGATCAGAAGGCAGGGTGTTCCACTTAACCAACAGTGCTCTTAATAGGTCTATTGAATATAATAATATTCAAAGACCGTACAGCTCTTTTTTTCACACCTGTACCCCAAGTATTAGTTGTGTTTACCATATTTGGTTTTTCGTTTTTCCTTATTGTTCCGTGTTCATTGCGGGTTTTGTATGAAGACACGATAGTGATACCGATACGGAACTTTATGTTCTACTACTAATTTTCATCATACTTGCAACATTTTGCTGGTACTGTTTCTTAAACATTCCGATTTTCTAACGTTGTTTTCAATTGAGGTAGTGATATAACTTTATAGAACGATGCACGCGATATAATGATTAGTGTGGTATAATATTACCTACCAATAGTAATTTTTAACGCCTCAGTATAAGTAATTAGTTACTAATGATAATGCTTGCTGAATCGATAACGCTGTTATGTTCAATGTTGTTGTTGAGTGTATCTACACTGGAAAGCCAGCTAGCCGGTTTTTGTTAGATGTTATAAAATTCTAAAATACCTTTGTAATGGTCTGTCGAGATAATCTATTGGTCGTTTGAAAACGGTCTGCATATAGTGTGATTAAGTGTTTCATGTTTATTGCATACATTTTGTAAATCTATATTTAAAATATATGTTTATCTATATATAATTCTACAGTACGTGTGTATATCACTGAACTCCTCCTAAACGGCTCCTCTTAATGGACCGATTTGAATGAATTTTTTCCGCTAGTTTTTTATATAATTCGACTGTATGTTTGTCACTGTATGTTTGTTACTACGACAACTACGAATAGATTTCAAAGATTTTTTTTTGTTTGGTACGTCTTTTAAGAGTAGTAGAGCTCTTTGTGAAGGGCTCGTCCGGGGAAGTACTACCACCACGCCTTTTTCTGCCGCCAAGCAGCAACGCTGTGTTTCGGTTTGAAGAGTGTGGTTACCGGTGTAATTACAGGCACATGAGGCTTCACATCCGTATGCCTCAAGTTGATGGACGCAGGGCAGTGCATCGTAGGGCACGTTCCTATCGTACGTGACTTACGAGGCAATGCTTTGTTATAGGTGATGGTTACCACTTAACATCAGGTGGGCCATATGCTTGTTCCATCAGCTAGATGTATAAAAAAAAAAAAAAAAGTCATACTTCAGAGGTAAACAAAATGTTACCGAAATTAATTCAGCGCTTTTTGTAAAATTAACAAAAATCATATGTATGACGTTTTGGTTCCCTTCAACAAAATTTTTGTTTTATGTTAATCAGTGTATTCTCGTTTTTTTTACTAAAAAGCTAATTATTATTTTGTATACATCCGACTTTTAATTGATAGTTTTACAAAACTACCCGGTTTTTTTGCACATCCCTAGCCTGCGCGATGCGAATGCGTGTGCGCTCGCGTTCGCTACACCTAATCGCAATTCAGTAACAATGAAGCGCAAGTGATTTCACGGTTAGGAACGCAAGAAGAGCTGTTTTTTTATTTCGGTGGCAGGTACCGATTCGAATTAGTATTGGCTGATTACATTATTCTGTCGATCAGCTGAGGCCCTGATTGGTTACTTTTTTTTAACCAGATGACGTCACATCTGACAATAGTAAACTTTCATTCATTCACGAATACAATACTGTTTTGAGCATTTATGACGTTACATGTTTCCGCAAAGTATTAGAGAAAATTCGTTTTCTAGCATTTTGGGAGGCAACATAGCTTTTTCATTTCAATTGATTTCCTAGTGTTATTTTGAGTAGTGCTGTGTAATTTCGGTGGTATTTAACCATTATTACTTGAGGTCTTAGCACAAAGTGTAAACATTTGGCATGAAAGTGTAAAGTGATATCCCGATTTGAACTAAAATGTTTCGTAAGTTTTGAAGGAAATCGCCACGATTTTCTTCAAAACAAATGACGGCCGACTTGACTATGGACTGACGTGACTACTTATAAAGTATTTAACTTAGACTAAGTATCATATAGACGGAGTGTTTTGGGTTTTTGGCGTGTCCGTTTTTTGTTAGTTTGTATGTATTCGCGTGAGTGACTAGAGAAGGGACAACATTGACTAACCTATCGATAGAATAAGAAATGGATGAAAAAGGCGTTTTAATTGGAATTCAACTTTTTAATTTTAACTAGTTGCTGACTTTTATTGCGAAAGCCCAAAACCATTATAGACACTGAAACACTATCATCGTCAATAATGTTTCCCACATTGACCTAACCGTGAGAGCGATGTCCATCCCACTCGATACACTTTCTTATGGCCATTTCGTCCATGCATAAGAAAATTTTTCACGCCTAACAGCTTTTATCCACTCCCGTCTTCATTCTGGGCATTTATAAGAACCTTAAAAAATAATGTAAAATTTAACAAAAATTTTGCCGTCGCGAGACGCCTATAAGGTGTGAAAAATTGAAACTACAACAGAACAGCCGATCTGACCCGGCGCATTAGATGTTTCATATCAAAAACGGAAAATAAAATATTATCGATAAAGCTAAAGTACATCACTAGAACAGATGACTAAAACAATAATTTTTATTTTGCAATAATGAATGGGATTACATCATTTTCACATAGGAAAATATGACTAGTACTAATAAAATGTAATTCCTACAGTCTTTATGGGAGAAAAAACGTATTTTTTAGCATGAAAATAGAAAAAGAATATTACGTATCAAATGACAATTCCGGGTCTTTAAAAGGATGTAAGTCTTATGGCTCCCTCCAGTATATACTACCTCCATGGTATTTAATCTAACACTTGACACGGTTCCCAACTTAGGGATTTTGTCCCTAAATTTAGGGAATAAAAGTGTTAAAAGGGACATTTTTAGGGACTGGAATATTTTGGGGATTTTTTTAGGGATTTCAAACAAAACTTGCAAAATCGAACTTGTTTTCAGTTTTGTAACCTAACGTTTATTTTGCTACTAATTATTTTTATTTATTATGAATTTTATTAATGCATTATTTTAAAATATTAATCTATTAAGAATTGAATTATTGTGAATTTTATTTTAATTGAAATATTGTAATAGAATAAAGGCTATTTTTATTTTATTTTATTTTATTTTATAGCTTCAAAAATTAGACGTCAAACTAAAACGAGGAACAGGATGATGATGCGGTTCTGGAAATAATTAACAACTTTGCATGATTGTATTTACTCAATAAAATATTTTACTTGTTTAATATGTAACGTTTTATTTTATGAGCTACGAAATAATTTAGGTAAAATGATGTACTACCAGGTGATATTATGTACCGACTTATGTAGGTACATATCAAAATCTATTTAGGGATTTTTAGGGAAATTTAGAAATAAACTTGGGGAAAATTTTTGGTAAAGGTTGGTAGCACTGACACTTGACACTGGCAAATTTGTCTTTCGAATGACGGACAGGAGCCATAAACAAAGAGAAGAAAAATTAAAGAAATATCAAAATGACGTCATTATAGGACACATTACTTAGCACCGCTTTCAAAATCTCTTTTTAAAGACAGTTTTATTAATGCTTAAAACATATTATTTATGACAATAAGAATAATAGTAAAATCAAGGCAAAATAATATTATTATCTTGTGTTATTTTTTGGCGCAAACAATCAATGCATCATTCACTGACATTCAAAACTCGATTATTTGACCTTTCACCTTCACGAATCATTAACAAACACATGTTTGATGTCTGCATCATTTTGCGTCTTTTTGTTTTTGATGAGTGCCTTTTTATTCTCATAAATCCCATTTGTTCCACCGGTCAACAAATAATGAGTAGTAAATAAATTTTGCATTTTCTTGTGATTAGTGGTTTAGTATTGGAATTTTGCTAATTTTTTAAACTTATTTATATATTAGTTATATCATCGCTCCTTACGCATTGCAACGTTTCGATCCTTTTTTACTTAACAATTATTTTTTAATTTAATGGAGAGGCCATTCAGTCTTGGAACATTTTTTCATAAACTTAATTAGGTATGCAGTAGGAAAAAAACTCTGTAGGTAATAGATAAATTAATTTTTTGGTTGCTGTGATTTCATTTTAGGATAATATGAATTTCATCAATATTTTCTCTAACACCAGAGGTGTTACCAGAGAAATATAGTGAGAGAAAATATTGTTGAAATATTGGCGATGTTACCCTATAGCACCTATGGAGCCTGAGGCCTATAGGGGAGCATCACCGGAAGCGCCCACTTCCTAGTCCTTGACAAACATGTTCTGCTTTATATTAAATTGTCCAACTTTCTGTACTGAAAACAAACATATTATTTTTAAAACAGCATTATACCTTCAATGATAGTGAATCAATTTGTACATTGTGCGTGTCCACAAATGATGATAAACCAAATGCTGGCAGTAGATATTCCCTCAGGATCTCAATAGTACCAGCTCTTCTTTAATTTTGTCACAAAATTAGATTTTTTAGAATTAGACACAATTAAACAAACGACAAAAGAACAAAAATAGAAAATGTTACACTCAAAGTAAATTAAATACACTAAAATGGAGATGGAAAGGACATACAGTGAGAGGAAAGAAGAAAGGGAGCAGGATGTTGATGTATTGGTTCCCGAAACACAACCAAAGTATGAGGGGGAAACAGTTTAAAAGGTGGGAGGATGAGATAAAACGTTCTGCAGGGAAAACATGGAAGAAGACAGCGAGAGAGAGGGAAAGAGAGGAAGCGCTTACGATATTTTCCTTCACCGAGACTGCACTACTCTGGCATTACGCACTTATTTTTTTCATCAACAAAAAGAACATCTATTGGTGCACGACCGCATTCGACCACGTACTCTAGGTTTACACGTTACTTAACACACGATTTTGTAGCGTAGTTATACCCAGATTTCCATTACGGCATTTCATTTTACCACGTTAGCCTGGCTACTTGTACGGTTGGAAATTTAATTATAATCGGGCTGCAACAGCATTCCTAGAACAGTCGGTGGCTCAAATTGGACTGCCGGCCAACAGGGAATCCAGAATTTCATCGGTTATTCCCGTGCCACACGGAAATTGGTTGGATCATGACATTGTTGTACCTAGGTATTGTAAGCAACAATTTAGCGAGGAGAATTAGAATTAAATTACTTGGTATTTTCAAGTTTCTTCCAGTTCGCGGTTAAGGTTACCACGAACTGGAAGATAAAGCGTAGGCTGGCTCCTCACTCGATGGACCGACGACATTTTAAAGATCGCGGAAAGTCGGTGGAGGAGGTGACTCAAAATATTGTTCTTTCGGGAAATGTATGGGAGAGGTCTATGTCCATTAGTGGAATTGTTATAATAAAAACAAAACTTTAATAACTAGTTGTTGCTACACTGTTATTTATTTACTCAAATCATACGTTTTTTTTTCGGCTTCACACCAGAAAACACAGATTTTTGCGGGAATAAAAATTCTCCTGTACGATTATTATATTTTCACAACAATTTATTTTATCATGGCACATGGATAATATATGAATACATTAAAAATCATAGACTCACTAAAATCCTACCAATACAGGCGTCCAAATTAATTTCATCAACCTACCTACCTAGGTCGGTGCGGTTACTAAATGTCAGAACGCCGCAGTGCTGACGATAACTGCTACTTCTTAGCTAGTTTCGTAATAGTTTGATATTGAGATAGCCAAAACTCACACTACGTGGAAACATCTTAGTCCGACAAAAAAAAAGCCAACGCGGACGGATGACGTCGCGAACAAAATCTGTTCAAATATTACGGTCATATTTTATGACGTAAGTAACCTAACGGTAAGCTTTTACGACGTAGCCCTAAAGTCTAGCTATCAACCTCAATACGCATTCAAACATTAGAGTCTGACGATTGGTCGAAGAGTTACATGGGCCGGAAAACTCGTTGCCTACCGTCCAGAACACGGTAATAGGAACATTTAGCGGCGGAAAACGATAATGGTATACAAAATTGCTGGTATATTACCTACTAGTGTTACCGCGATGTGGTACTATTTTCTTTTCGTTTATCTTTCGTGGATCGCCTGAGTTTGACGCAAGCGACGCTCCCAGCCACCTCTACTAGGTTTTGCCCACGGATCGACATGGTTACCAGGTTAAGGGTGTGGCCGCAGCTTTGTGGAGCCACTAATACAGAGATTATAATCGGTCGGTATCATACTTAACTTTTAAAGTACGCTCGAATGTGTCGATCATCAACTATTTAAAAAACAAAACACTAGTAGTGTTTTTTTTTTCTCAAATTTGTTTTGTTAAAAAACAAAACACTAGTAGTGTTTTTTTTCTCAAATATAGCCCTCCATTACACCCCTTGAAACTTCTTTTGAAATTCTGATTACTCTTTAAATGTTGAATTGGCATTTAGCCACATCCTAAATATGATAAACAAACAAATAATATCTGTTTATTTTTTATTCTTGTTGTATCTTTCGAGACACAAAAAAAACTCCCGCATCCGCATTCGAAGTTCATCATGCGTTAATTGTGCTTCTAGAACCTATGGTCTAGAATCTATGGTCTACACTCAAAGAGCAAAGTTCAGTCTAACTTTGCTTATTCCAAAACCTGGGATATACATACTGACATATACTGGATATACTGAGTATACATTGTCAGCAAAAGATTACTTGTTTTTAAAAATGCAATTTAAGCTCTTGAGGAAATCGTCCGAGTGGGACATAAAGAGACCATTCCACATACGAGGCAGGTAATAAAGCATACTGCAAGAATATCTGCGAGCTCCCATCCCGAGAAACCAGTGCCGTTATATTCCAGCTGCATGCATTATACGATCGAGAAATTTCATTTTTTATACTACTAGAGTGCAGGGGAGCAATGGGAGTGACCCCGCCTTCTGATCGTAAGGTCTTGGGTTCGAAACCGGTCGTACATCATTGGATTTTTATCTTCGAAAAATGTATGTGCAGTGCCACCGATCTCAATCGGTGAAGGAAAAAATAGTGAGGAAGCCAGTTAGTATAGGAGCGGCGATGGGCTTGTGACCTGTCATGTATGGAATACCCTGCAAAATGTGGGTATGTTAAGAATGAACTATTGCGAAGTAATGCCACAAATCACGCACGATGAGAACTCGATGCCCTACTTAATACAATACCCTGCGTCAATCAACTTGGAACATAGAAGTAGTAGTTAAGAGTAGTAGAGCTCTTTGTGAAGGGCTCGTCCGGGGAAGTAACCTTTTTCTGATGCCAAGTAGCGTTGCTGTATTTTGGTTTGAAAATTGTGGTTGCCGGTGTAATTACAGGCACATAGGGTGCCTCGAGTTCATGGACGCGGGGCAGTGCATCGTAGGGCACGTTCCTATCATGCGTGACTTACGAGGCAATGCTTTGTTATAGGTGATGGTTACCACTTAACATCAGGTGGGCCATCTGCTTGTTCAATCAGCTAGCAGTTAATAAAAAAACATGAAGATGACGTCACATTCCTTAAAATAAAATGTCTTGAAATTATAAAATCCTTGAATGATAAACACTTTTGACACACACTCTATGAGATTCTACCATGCTCAGGTATTTATTAAAAGTGAAGTTGAAAAAAATCGATAAAAGTTTTATGTAACTAATTTATCAGAGAATTTCAAGTATTTCTAGCATCCTACTACTAGACATCCAAGCTTTCGAAGTTCATCATGCGGTAAATGTGCTTCTAAAACCTATGGTCTAGGGTCTACACTCAAAGAGCAAAGTTCAGTCTACTCTAGATTGAGATAGCTTTGCTTTTTCCAAAACCTACTTTTTACAAAAACTATTTCTAGCATCCTGCTACTAGACCATCCAAGCAGCTAAGTGGTCGGGGATCTGTCTAAGCTTACATTTTCAGTAACAAACGCCTCTAGTCCAGATACATCCGTCCAGATACGGTAACCGGTCTATTAACGACCGAAATATAAAGCACTGGCCATATTTTACGAGCTAGATATGGTAAAACTAAATCCAGAAAGTTTTATTGGTACCCGATAGATGGAGGCATGATCTATAAATCGTAGCTATTATTTAAAAAAACAGCTGAATCAGCTTCACGACTTTGATCCCAGGCACGTTAGAGATGCCCTCAGATCTCTTAGTACCAAGTACGAAGTCCAAGTTCCTTGAGGACGTCTAAGTGGGGTAGTCAGAGGTACGTCCAAACATTTTACTTGGGACATTGGACAATAGAGCACTGGTGGTCTAGTGGTAGCGGCTGCCTTCCGAGGGTCATTTTTTTATTTTTATTTTATTTAAATTATTTTATATGAATGCAATTGAATTCGTTTTATATTAGATTTAATTAGTGTAATTGGTGTAATTTACCGTTCTAATTAAATTAAAATAAATAAATAAATAAAATAAATGGGTTCGAAACCGGGTGCACCAATGAGTTTTTCTGTTCAAAAATGTATGTGCAATATGCCAGTACTCTCAAACGGTGAAGAAAAACATCGTGGGGAAACCGGCATGTCGTAGAAGCTAAAAAGTTCTATAACATGTATCAAGTGCTCGAAAAGAGCCTCTTGAGGCGCACTTAAAATCCTTTCACCACACTGTTTCGAAAGAAAATAGTGACACGACAAGAGAGAGAGATTTGGGACATACCCACATTACACTTATTATTTCAGCTGCAGATTATTGTTTCCTCATTTCTGATTCTATAACAAGATCGAATTCACATACCTGAAACAAATTAAAAATACATTTAAGAGGATGACAACCATCAAACAACTTCTCGTACGCACATTGCAATATTTTTGGATATTGATTGATCCTTGTGATTTTATTAAATAAATACTTTTTGACTTTGACTTTGCTGATGAGGTACATCAGCATGATTTATTTTATTTAAATTAACTCACCAAAATACCCAACTAATGGCTCAATAATTTCTTATTAAAGTCGCATCCCCTATCGCGAAGGGTGCGGCGGGATTGCAATAATAAGTTTGTAGTCTAACCCTCGACCCGAACGGGGAAGTTTGTCGCCCTCCCGCGTTTCAGCACCCTTGTGTTACCGGTCGTCAGTTATGTCAAACCCTTCGCCAAATATAACGAAGCTACCTTTCATTCGCGACACCGCTTGCATTGTAATGTTAAGAGTAGTAGAGCTCTTTGAGAAGGGCTCGTCCGGGGAAGTTCTACCACCACGCCTTTTTCTTCCGCCAAACAGCAACGCTGTGTTTCGGTTTGAAGAGTGTGGTTGCCGGTGTAATAACAGGCACATGAGGCTTAACATCTGTATGCCTCAAGTTGATGGACGCAAGGCAGTGCATCATAGGGCATGTTCCTATCGTGCGTGACTTACGAGGCAATGCTTAGTTATAGGTGATGGTTACCACTTAACATCAGGTGGGCCATCTGCTTGTTCCATCAGCTAGTTGTATAAAAAAAAAACAAAAAAAAAACCCTGAAATTGAATGCACCTGTAGACTAAAGCCCAGTTTCACCATGCTCTGTTAGTTACTAATCAAGGATTAACAAGCCGTTAAATCTAACCTTAGCTGTCAAACGCATACATTTTGACATATTTAACGGCCCTTTAATCCTTTGTTAATCTAACAGAGCATGGTGAAACCGGCCCTTAGTCTGAGTTTTGTTTTTTGTAATGTTTGTCTTTTGTGATTCTTGTCACATTGAATTAAAATATGTGCGCTGCAAACAAGTGAGTTAATCTGCTATGGCAATTTATAATTTCAAATGTCATACCCTTAATTACAAAATAAATGTCACTTTTTCTAGCGCCATCTATTAAAATATACTTACCTACGTTTTATACATACATTTTTTATTTATCTAGAAACCATACCCCTTAATGATGCTAGACAGCTTTATCCCTCAAACTGCGAATGAGATATTTGTATCTCATTCAAATCTTATACTAATGAAATCTGAGTCGTCAAGTGTATCTATTCTTGAAAATCTTGCAATAGCAGCAGAGAGAGCTTCAGAAAATTACGTAGCAAGCGTCGTTTCCGAAGCGCTGGTCTAATTCACTTTGACATCGAGCCGGCGTATTCCGATTGCAACAATGAGCGCGATCGGGACAGGCCACTCCATTTTAGATTAGGCACGTTAATCGGTTCAATCCGGTTTATAGGGTTGTCACACACGTGCTCTAACTATACTGACAGTTTTAGTATACACTAGCGGCGTCCGCAGATTCACGCGCGTGGTAACAGTGATAGCTAAATGTAATAGTGGCGTTTTGTCTTTTTGTTTTCCGCCCTTTTCTTGTTAGATTAGGGATAAAAAGTGGCCTTTGCTAATACAGGTCACGAACTATTAATTCTTATTTTCAACCCAATCAAAAATTTTGATTTAATCACACTAGTCGGCATTTTAAATCTTGTGTTTACATTTTTTCATTTCACCTCTATTATAACTTTGACTTTGTAATAATCAGGAGGGGGCAATTAACCTATTAATCTGACAGACATATGAATTTAGTCACGTTAATTTCAACCTTGTTATGATAGAAACACTGAACACTATTGGTGACAAATGTTTAGATCGAAACATGAAATTTACCTTCAGAATGAAAGCAATTTTCTTTAGGTATTTATTGACATTGGCTAGATTAATACAACAACGACAGAAGCCATTCAATAAAAAAGAAGGTTTACGGCTTAGGATTAGAATTGACAGCTAGGTTCAATTCAATTATTGGCAACCTTATTAAATCAATGCTAACCAATGTCTTCCTTGATTCAATTTAATTCAATTGTTTATAGCTCGCTGAAATCAGAGTCTGTAGTAGGATTGCTTTCGTTTAATGAAATTGAATCGCAATTTGGTTGAAATTGACTACCTCAGCTCAGTTGGTAGTTCTGCCTTCTGCGCGGGTCGTGGGTTCGATCCTCACCGAGGACTTTTGTTTTGATTTACGACTTGTAAATAATAAGAAATGATGTACCTATTTCAAAATATATTTAATTAGATGTCTACATAGGAAAAGTACAAGCTTTCCTTAGTTTGGAGTGAGAAGTGTGAGAATAATGTCCACGAATATTCATGAAAAAAAATCGTCTAGGTATTTTCAATCTGGAAGTATTTATAGTGAGATAAATTATAATTTAATACTTTTTTTTTTATACAACCAGCTGATGGAACAAGCAGATGGCCCACCTGATGTTAAGTGGTAACCATCACCTATAACAAAGCATTGCCTCGTAAGTCACGCACGATAGGAACGTGCCCTACGATGCACTGCCCTGCGTCCATCAGCTTGAGGCATACAGATGTTAAGCCTCATGTGCCTGTAATTACACCGGCAACCACACTCTTCAAACCGAAACACAGCGAAAAACGAATACTTCTTCATTTGAATAAAAAAACCAGCATGCTAAGTGCACTCTCACTAAGACTAATTTGAATGGAATGATTTATAGTACAACTCGGTTACTCTTATTCCCTTGCAATAAGGTCGAGAACTGTTCATAAATTCTGGTGCCAAGGTGGGTGATCTCAGGTGAAATTATTCCGACTTTTGACACAGAATAATTAATAGATTGCGACTCCAGTTGTTCCGGAAAGAAATATTGTGGAAACATTAAAAAGAAGTTTGCATTTTAATTGTTTCTGCTTTACGACCTTACCAACTTTTTAAAGCAAATGGTACTTAGTTTCTTGGATTTGATAGCCAGCTCCGTTTGTGGAAGTGGTAAGACGTACAGCGTGTCAAGTATCATGGACTTAGACATAGACATTTATTACACTTAAAAACCAGTATAAAAACAGGGACAAAATAAGAATGGTAGATAATGCCATGTTTCTGTGTGCTACAGTAGCAAAAGAGCCTCGGCTCAGCATAATGCCTAGCAAGCGCGGGTCCACCGTTGTGGGCACGATGGGTATGCCCACAACTCTAATGGACTTGTGACGTCACACACAGTGTTCGCGCCACGGCTTTGCCCAAGTGGAACTATACACTGTACAACATCTCGGTCAGGGCATCATATATTTTGCAAACATCTCCTTTGTATGAATGCACCATAAATAGATCATGAGCGAGTTCATACTCCGACTCGCACTTGGCCGATTTTGAGGGCAGGATCCGCGCCTGATGCCTAGCAACTGTGAGGAAGCTATGCGCTGGTATTCAGAGACCTTAGTCAATAGACTCTGTGCGACATTTTCGATGTGGAGTGTTGTGTCATAAAAATAAAAAATTTTGTTAATTAAGACTGCCCTCTGTTCCCCTAAAATATCCCCCGAGATATATTCTATAATAGTTTAACAAGATCGTGTTTAAAGATAGCGGGGCAATAAATTGAGTGAACGAACATTAAAAATAAATTTCGTTGAAGTCTAAGCTACAACGGGTAGCTCAGACTTGAACGTCAAACTGAGCTATACAAAGCAAGGAGCTCATAATAAATAATACAAGCACAGTTTGTGTGCTAGCATTAATTATATAATGCTTGCTGGTGCTGTTTATCCAGTGGAACTTTGTCATGCTATTGTGGAAGGCTGTTTTTTTGGACAGTTCTCACAGTTCATTTCGTAATAGCCTTCTTTACTGTAGGCCGAGGGTTCAATCCCCACCGAGAACAAAAATTTGTGTAATGAACATGTTTTTAGTCTGGGTGTGAAATTTACGAAAAAAATATATTATAGTGTATTTTTTTTAACAAGGACACTATGGGGATATTTGAAACCATAGAAGATACAGGAAAACTGCCTTAGAAAATTAGGTCTTCTTGAAAAGCATTTTAACAAACCTACAATCTTTTTTTTGTTAAGTGCAAGCTTTGCATAATAATGAGAAATAAAAATGATTGATAAAAAAAATATGCATATTGACTCAGTTTCATGTATGGACATTATCATTGCATGTAAAGCAAAAAAAATCGAAACAACAGAATTTATTCAAAATAAATTTAATTGTGTCTCATTATTTTTTTATTATACAAGGTGTTCCAATACTTGTGTTTAAAAACTTCAGAGGGCTAAAATACCCATCAATAAAAGACGAGCTTTGGGGTTGTAAAATGTATGAAAACCCAGTTTTTTTTTCGCTTCACTGTGTTGGTTCCTTAGAAAAAGTTATTCATATTGATGGGTACTTTAGCCTCCTGAAATTTTTAAACACAAGTATTGGAACAACTTGTATAAAATTATCATATAATAAAAAATATCCTCAGTACCTTTCTTACGGGGGCAACACCAATTGACTAGGGAACCCCGAAGCTCGTCTTTTCTGACCTACGACTACACTCAAGCATGCATTTTTAAGCAGATATTAACCTTGGCATTTGTTGGTCAACCTCGCCCACTCGTGAGTGTCGCTGGTCAATGACTGGAGGAGCATTATTATTTCTTAGAAAAGTACACAATACAATATGTTTGAAATGGGCTATTACATAAGAACCAGCAATAGCGAAAACCGTATCAGTAAAATTAGTCGTTGCTTGTATTTTAAACAAATTTTCCAACATATATGTCGATTTTCGACGTGGTCCTCAGAAAAACGATGCACTAAAAATTAAGCTTTTTTGACAGCACGATAATCGACACGAGAAACAACGATAGCGTTAAGATTTGTTTATCCATCATTGGTGACCCGCCCCGGCTTCGCACGGATATTGTGGGTTATCCCTAAGAGATAGACATATACCATCACGGATTTTTTTTTAGACCTTTTTAAGGTGTATAATACTGTAGTACATTATTTTTATCTATCTCGTAGGGTTCAGCCGAGTTTGCAATGTAAGCGGAAAAAAATGGGTTTATTTACGACATCACATAAGAAACCTCTAAAATTATTCAGTGTTTCTCTACTATTTTATGCATGTATTATACATATAAACTTTCCTCTTAAATCAATCTTTCTATTAAAAAAACTGCATCAAAATCCGTTACGTAGTTTTAAAGATCTAAGCATACATAGACAGACAGCGGGAAGCGACTTTGTTTTATACTATGTAGTGAAGCAACGATACATTTTACTGCTACTGCTTGTTTTTAGGTAATAGCCGATTCGATCGATTTTGATTGCTGCACGCATTGGGGCCTAAATGGGGCGTAGTTTGAGAATGGAATCACCAACATCTAATACTAATTTAAAAATGGGGAAGTGAAATTTAATAAATCTTCTACTTGACGTGTCACTACTTTCTTTCGACATAGTTTGGTGAAAGGATTTTAAGTGCGCTTTAAGAGGCTCCTTTCGTGCACTTGACACATATTATAGAACTCTTTAGGTTATACGACATGCCGGTTTCCTCACGTTGTTTTCCTACACCGTTTGAGAGTACTGGTACTGTGCACATTTTTTTGAACAGATAAACTCATTGGTGCACGATCGGTTTCTGAACCAACGACCTTGGGATCGGAATGCGGGGCCGCTACCACTAGACCACCAGTGCTCTGTAATAGTGAAGAAGTGGTTTCTTTAGATAAAGATGAGTATTTAACCGGTGGATAGCCGAGGCGGATCCAGAAGAATTAAAAAATCGTGCATAAATACTTGACAAAGCAATCCTTCAGACCGAACTCCTTGTTCACAATGGTAACATCTTCTACACACGGTGTATTCATATAATCTACACTGACACGCTTGGCCCAAATTCTGGCACGAGCATCAAATACAAGACGTGGATCGATGGATTGGATTACACACTGTATGTCCGCGGGCGATTTCAATAAATCGACACAGAACTGAATCTAGTCACGTTCTGGGGAGTAGGGAGTTATGGGGGGTGGCATAAGGGGGGTGTAATCAGATTGATGTGTAGTCATAACGTTAGGGTGTAATGTATAACCTTAATATGAAGCAGTGAACGATTTTCAATAATAAATCACAACCAGATACAAACATGATGCTGCCCGCGCTAACGATTCCTTATCGTGGATATCAAAATATCAAATAAAAATTGTTCCATCCATTCGAAGGTTGAGATGACTTTTTTTTTATTAAACTAGCTGATGGAATAAGCAGATGGCCAACCTGATGTTAAGTGGTAACCATCACCTATAACAAAGCATTGCCTCGTAACGATAGGAACGTGCCCTATGATGCACTGCCCTGCGTCCATCAACTTGAGGCATACAGATGTTTAGCCTCATGTTCCTGTAATTACACCGGCAACCACACTCCTCAAACCGAAACACAGCAACGCTGCTTGGCGGCAGAAAAAGGCGTGGTGGTAGTACTTCCCCGGACGATCCCTTCACAAAGAGCTCTACTACTCTTAAAACTCACTTTTAGTCATTATCACATCAGCCTGAAGTAGTCCACTACAGGACATAGCTTGCCCTATACATTTCCAGAATATACGATGATGAATGGAAAGGGCTTCCATTCACCAGCGATCTTTACAATGTTGTCGGTACATCGGGTAGAAAGACAGCTCACGCTCATCTTTCAGTTTGTGGTCACCATTCACCTTTATTTCCCAGCAGCTGTCAGATCTTCGAGCTATATGACCTGCCCAGGTCCTATGTTATTTTGTTTTTCGTATCTTCATGTAATTTGATAGCTATTTTATGGCTATTTTTATATTCATGTCAATACATACAAACTCAGAACAAGTAATTTCAGAACCTACACATCACACCAGAAATTTAAAGCATACCTATTCACAATATAACGTTTGCCGTCGCTTTTAGTAAACCAAATGGCTGACGAATTTTTTGCTTTGCACTACATTGAAGGACACTCAAAACTCGTATACTCGTACTCGTAACAGTATAAGAATCCAAAAAAAAAGTGAAGTACTTGGTTATAAACGAAAAAGCCATTGATAAAATATATGAAACAGATGACTCGATTGCCGATTGTAATCGCATTCGAGACTCGAGATTAGCCCCGCCCGAGCCTTTATCGATGTTTTATTAATCGGAGTGGCTTATTCGAATGCTAATGAAATTGAAAATTCCACTGGAAATTGACATTTTAACGAAATAGTCAATGATATAAAACGATTGAAATTTTCAGATAGGTTTTAACGGTAGATTAGCTTCTTGAATGTTTAATTGGTCGTAGAAAATTAACTTTAAGATGGCCGTTTAAAAGCTTTGAATCTTATATCTAGTTGTCTTAGGTCTAGTTTTAGTTGGAAATAGTTAAGTAGAAAATACATTTATTTTCTTCACTACAATAAGTAATAAATCTACCGCAAATAGGAACAAACAAGTTGGGGTTACAAAACTCGCAAACATCTATCTGTAAGTAGTTTTTAACTGTAAATGGATCCAGCGAACCTCTTTGAAAGAAAGAAGTAGGCGTGCCTAAAACTGGTGACTGATGAAAATAGTACCTCGATTATCGAATAAAACTGGTTATTTTTTAATAGAGTCAATTTTAGTCGTGTTTGGGCCTTGCTTACCGGTATATTTAAAGTTATCAATAAAAAAAATTGAATTCGTGGTTTGTGATGTCCAAAAATAGATTATCCGAGAGCTTGAAACTTCTTCAGGAGACGACATCCATAAGACATAACCGAAACACAGCAACGCTGCTTGGCGGCAGAAAAAGGCGTGATGGTAGTACTTCCCCGGACGAGCCCTTCACAAAGAGCTCTACTACTCTTAAAAGGCGAGAAAATTGGCATGTCTTAGAACATAAAAAGTTCTTAAACATATATTAAGTGCTGGAAAGTAGTTTCATTGAAAATTAAATCCTTTCACAACAATTTCGAAAGAACTAGTGACACAATAAGAAGAAGAAGACAGATTCAAATGTATCGCTACAAGTCGTTATAATACAGCCCCTGAAAACAATAATGAACCGTTTCTAGGTATGCAATATGCACGTTATAAGAACTTATTTGATAAGGAAAGCCTGGAAATGGCAAAAAAGCAAGCGAAGCATCAGGACGTTGCGGCCATAACTAGCTTTAAAGCAAAATGTGCCTTAAAGCTGTGCAATTAGATACAATTTAGCAGTTGACTTCACACTCGGCTGCTTGCCAAGTAAATGTGGGGGACGCACATTTTCGTCTGTTTTCATAGAAATGCATGTCGTTTGAATGGCTCTCGAAATTTTACTTGTATTTTTTGGAATTCTTCTGTTTTGCGACAATAAATCTTTTCTTTGCGGAACTGTTAGCGGATCTTCCATCACGAGTATAAACTCTTTTTCGGATTCGAATTCAGAATATTTAAAACTTCTTTTTCGTTAATAGAAAGAAGGAAAACAGACACAACTTCAGGACTTAAATCCCCTGTCGGGATAAAAGTTAGATATCTAACGTTAGATATCCCCCAGATCTCTTAGTACTAGGTACTAACTTAAGATTCTTTGAGGATGTCTAAGGGGATAGTCAGAGGGATGTCCAAATATGTATTACATTTGGCACACTAGAATACTAACTAGTTTCTACACGATGTTTTCCTTTACCGTTTGAGAGCTTGGTACCTCAAGCCCGTACCTCAGCTTGGTACCTCAAGCTTTGGTATTTGGTTTTCCGTATTGCAAGCTTGGGTATATAGAGAGTATATAGTATATATACAGTTACCTATATAGTATATCTACACTATCTACACTAATATTATAAAGAGGAAAGATTTGTATTTTTGTATGTAACGGATAGGCTCAAAAACTACTGGTCCGATTTCAAAAATTCTTTCACCATTAGAATGCTTCATTATCCTTGAGTAACATAGGCTATATTAATTAATTGATTCAGGCGTGACTTTGCGGAATTCCATTGTTAAACATATTAGTACTATATATTTATTTCATTAAATTTATGTTTAGGCTATATTATATTTTCAAAAATCAGGAATCCTTACTAAAACTCCAATAATGTAACCCAAGGGGAAAACAAAAACCTTACATCGCGTGCGCTGCGAAAACTATTGATGATAGATCAACATAATGTACTACGATTTTGCAGAACACGTCATTATCTACAAAAAATGTCGGGCAGCATATGTCTAGGTATTATAGTTATGTCACAATAAGTGTTCTTTTATTATAAAAAAATAATTGAAATGCCGCCGCTAGAAAAGGCTCTTTATTTGTACCTTGGTATTAATCCTTATCCAAATAAACCTTTTCATATTCAAGACTAGTTCAATACCTATACATTACTTCTTAAATTTTTCAAATCGGAAATTCCATTCAAAAGATTTTAAAAATATAAGGTCACGGGGCGCGTTCTCACCCAGCGCGGGCCCGGGCAAGGCGCGAGGTAGAAGGGCGTACAAATGACTCGAACCCACCACGGTCTAAGTTTATCCTAAAACATTGAAAAAATGTATGTCCACCCATGCGAAGCTGGGACAGGCCGCTAGTAGTATATATAGAGCCACGAGAAGTCTCAGCACACCCGATAGAGTCTTTTATCGAGTCTCCATACAAAATCCGGCCTACGAACAGAAAACTCAATCTTTTAAAACACAATAATCATCTTTTCTCTGTCTGCTACCAACTAATCATGATTTGTACACGTCTTTAGAAGGCCATGTAGTTTTAAAACCTATGTGCATTAATGATTTATTATGTTTTATTAGATTAGTGCGCTCTTTGTGAAGGGTTCGTCCGGGGAAGTACTACCACCACGAATTTTTCTGCCGCCAAGTAGCGTTGCTGTGTTTCGGTTTGAAGAGTGTGGTTGGCGGTGTAATTACAGGCACATGAGGTGTATGCCTCAAGTCGATGGACGCAGGGCAGTGCATCGTGGGGCACGTTCCCATCTAGCGTGACTTGCGAGGCAATGCTTTGTTAAAGGTGATGGTTACCACTTAATATCAGGTGGGCCATCTGCCTGTTTCATCGGCTAGTTGTAATAAAAAAATTACCTTAGGTATTCATAATAAATAAATAAGTAAATAAAACAAAACTCAAAGTTCGGGTACTGACGCTAATATCAAAAAGCAATCTGACAATACAGAAAATTCCAAGGTGGCAGTCAGCTTATTAAAGATCTCCACCTGGATATGAAAATTCCATTTAATTTAATTAGAAATAGAACTTTTCAGTGTCCCAGCTGACCTCGAGGCGGAGACAGGGAAAGTTTGCGAAAAATATTAAAGTTGATAATTAAATTACTCGCAGACTTTGTGTGAAGGAGACGCCATCGAAAAATTCAAATAAGTGCTGGCGGAGGGACTAGGAATTAAAAATTCTTTTGCAGTAGGTACTTAAATAAATAATTTGTTTAGGTGAAGGCCAAACTTTCAAGAATTAACTTGGGATGATAGGAAAAATGTAACAGAAGTGGAAGTGGGTTTTAAGTATTCATAGAAGTGTGTTATTTTTATGTAAATAAAGCTAATTTTTACAAACAAATTTCGCGAAAATACGTATAAACGATAGGCTCACGTTGTGAACTGTACTTTTCCTAAATACGCTCCAAGATCTGCCACGCGACGCTACTGGACGCTCTATTGGGGGATTCGACGAAACAGAGCGCTTGCAAATATTCGAACAACCATATAAAGTAACGCGACGTTTCGTGAACGAGGCGGCGTCGCGTCGTCGAGAGAATCCGCTGCGATAAAAGGCTCGGCCTTTACGTGACTCTAGCTGCCTATAGTCGCGTTAAACTCTCGCTGCAGGCTCGGTCATAAGTTATCGGAACGAGACAGCAATATTGCTCTCTCTCTCTCGCACTTAGGAGAACGGACGATCCTTTTGTTTAAGCGTGTGTTAAGATGATTTATGACCGAGTTTGCAGCGGGAGTTTAACGCGACTATAGGTTGAGCACTGACCGAGCTTCCAGCGAGAGTTTAACGCGACTATAGCACCGTTGAGTGCCGGGGTTTACAACAAAATATTTGCAGTTCAATGCGTCCCGCCGCAGGAAACGAACTTGCACCTGTCGTGCCTTAGCCGCACAATCACCCGCATCAAATTGTAATTAATGTCCCTTGGACTATCTAGAAATTAGTATTTCTGTCTCGCTCACGCTTCACCGTCTCATATAGCCAAGAAACTTATAGATACGACTGTTAAAGCCTTGGTTAAACTGGAACATTTTTTTTATCTTTTTACATCCTGCTTCTTGGCGATCCGTTTATAAAACAATAATCCAAACTGCTTTCTGATTTGTCCATCAGTTTCAATCTTAGACTAATCTTAACCTCCATGGTTTCAATTGACATGTGAGCAGAGATTCGTTCAGTGATCTTTCAATCTTTGTCTTTGTCTATTCGCTAATACATAATTTTAAATAGTAATAAATTTGTATATTCGCTTATTTTAAATAGGAAGAAAAAACTGCTCTCTTCTGGGTTTCCTTACAAAAAAATATATGTTCAAGAATTAATCTAGCAAGTATCATACCATTTTGGAATCCTTATAAAATGCACCTACTTTTAAAGTTACTTGCCAAACAATCGTATTACATTTTTTTTCAGTACAGTCAGTTCAAGATAGGTGAAGTATAATTTTGAATACTTAGTTGGGTATAAAGTGATATTTTCATCCAAAATGGGAGCAATTGGTTTAAAATTTTTGATAACAACTTACCGAGGCATTATTCAGGACTATATATTAAAAATAATATTGATAAAAAATAAAGATTTGTAGTAATGCGAGTCAAAAGACCATCACTGGGTGTAGATTTTCTCGATTTTTTTTAAATGCCAATAACTTTAAAAATACTTACTTATATCTTTTTTTTGTCTGTAACTATTATGATTACTATATCACCCTTTTCCGGGTTGACATCGGTTTCTCGGACACCCTGTATACATTTTTCATCCGCATAGTCTGTAATAATCGCTCTTCGAACAGGAGTGCGATTCTGTCAACAACGTTCACCCAAGTGATCCCAAACGTGAGTTTTCAATTTAGCATTCTGTAATACTTTCACCCATCACTAGCACCATCCCCGCGAATGGAAATGTGACCAACGTGAGTGAGGCGAAGCGATCGAAGTGCGTGTGAACTCGCCGTAATTTTGTATAAAGAATCACGCAGGCGCCTGTGTTTTCCGCATTAACTACATTCTCTAGCCACTAGTATAAGTTCTTCGAATCTGTCACTGTCACGTGACATTGTCCACGCATTAGCTTATTTATTACCGACAAGTCTTCAAGTGCAATTGCGTGGGAATCGAGAAGCGCAACCGGTTTTTGAAAGAGTTTTTCTAGTTTTTACTCGTTTAGCTAAATAACTTGTAGCTGCTTACAAGCGTTTAAAATAATATACAAGTTAATCAGTTAGTAAGAGGTTTACTAGTCTGCTATTATTTAATTCGAATGAGGATTATAGCTGTGTAGTTATTTATTGGTGGTTCACATAGAGAAAGTTTACTTTTTTTTTCTTAATAGGTTAATATTATCCTTATTTACAAAGAAAATAACAATGAATATAAGTAAAATTTACAAAATGTACAAAATATACATGAAAACACAGTTGAGCTATCCGCAGACCATTGCGAATGATCTAGAGATAGCTTATCTGATATTTTGATATATTTGGATGTCCCTCTGACTCCTTTGACATCCTTAAATAATCTTAATGTTGTACTAAGAGATTTGACGGGATATCTACAGTGCCTAGGGATCGAAGTCGTGATCCTTAACATGCACATGAGGCTTAACATCTGTATGCCCCAAGTTGATGGACGCAGGGCAGTGCATCGTAGGGCACGTTCCTGTCTTGCGTGACTTACGAGACGAACATTGTGTTTTATTATAGGTGATGGTTACCACTGAACGTCAGGTTCTCTGCTTGTTCCATCAGCAACTAGAATTTAAAAAATGAAAAAAAAGCTGTTGTTTTTTCTCTGATTGTTCGTTTTTTTTTTTAATACTATTAGCTAATGGAACAAGCAGATGGCCCACCTGATGTTAAGTGGTAACCATCACCTATAACAAAGCATTGCCTCGTAAGTCACGCGCGATAGGAACGTGCCCTACAATGCACTGCTCTGCGTCCATCAACTTGAGGCATACAGATGTTAAGCCTCATGTGCCTGTAATTACACCGGCAACCACACTCTTCAAATCGAAACACAGCGTTGCTGCTTGGCGGCAGAAAAAGGCGTGGTGGTAGTACTTCCCCGGACGAGCCCTTCACAAAGAGCTCTACTACTCTTATATAATTTTCGATCAGCTAATTGTATAAAAAAAACATACCTGCTTATAATATTATATAACACCCAGACAGAGAACAAACAGCTATGTTCATCACACAAATGTTCACACAACAGTACCTAGGGATAGTCGTAAACCTTTTTTTTTAATAAGAATTTACAATAGGTAGTTTAGACATTGCTTATCTTTTGTCGGTTTTATTTAAACACTCCTATAAATGTATTGAATCTCACAATATATAGCAGAGCTTAAGCTAATCCGCGATGCATAGCGGACAGTCTGTCCCGGCCTGATAAAAACTCCGGTTTTCATCCCTATTAGGGTTTCAACGGACTGTTTGTTGTTGTTGTTGTTTTAAAATAATGGTGAAACTAGGCAATGGTATCTCTTTTTTGCAGCTGTGGAAATACCGAGCTTACTGTTATTTCAAACTTTTACGAATAAATCATGTAAATCCTATTTTTTATGCTGCAAGTCAATGATGAAGCGTGTGAGATCATTAGAACCTAAGAACAAAGCTTTTTTTAGAATTCCGTACCCAAAGGGTATTGTATTGTACTGTATTGGGACTCTTGTATCCGCATTTAGACTTCAAAATGGTCCATTATGCGTGAGGGGTGATCTGGTTACACTTGTAGCCAGCCTAAGCTCCTCCCAAAAGCGCAGAAGCTCCCGGTGGCTTCACAGGCTTGGAGGAGTGACCTGGGGTTTTCTAGGATTTCTTGTCGTTGAGATTTCTTCCCGTTTTACCCTTTGGGTAAAAGGGGATCCTATTACTAAGACTCCGCTGTCCGTCCGTCTGTCTGTCTGTCTATCTGTCCGTTTGTCACCAGGCTGTATCTCATGAACCGTGATAGTTAGACAGTTGAAATTTTCACAAATTATGTATTTCTGTTACCGCTATAACAACAAAAATACTAAAAAACAGAATAAAATATATATTTAAGGGGGCTCCCATGCAACAAATATGATTTTTTTTGCCGTTTTTATATAGAGAACCCTTCGTGCGCGAGTCCGACTCGCACTTGGCCGGTTTTTTTGTTATGTTGGTGGCATTCCACATTCGCATCTATATCTAGCCCTAAATTAAGCAAAGCTTGTAGGTAATATGAGAACCAGATAGCTGATAAAATACTTATATAAATTTCTATTGTAAATACATACTTATAATACATTATATAAATATAATTAAAGGTAGGAACTGCGCTAAGTCCATTAATGAGGTTTATAATTCAACGCACGCGCATCCTGCGCCCGACTTGCATTGCATCTCAAAGGATGTAGCCACGTGTTGTAGTGTTAATCTTTTCTAATCCTTTTTATATCACTGTTATTACTCTTTTTCTTAATACTTCTCTGTAAATACTCTCTAGGAAGGAAGTTACTGTTCATTTTAGGTACTTACAATCAATATTTTAGGCTCCTTTTTGGTATTTTAACTTTATAATTCTAAATTTTCACTTAAACACCAATCGATAGAGCAGAATTTTCTGATCCTAGGAGTATAAATGAAGCTATATCTATTTTTATTCTAAATTACTATTTTTATCAAAACATTGAAATTTTCCTCTTGACAATATCGACACTGTCAGTCGTATTGTCAAACTTTTAGTTTTAAATCTCAAATTTCGATAGGTTGCTTTACAAATCGTCATCCAAACTCGACTCTACAACAAAAGATGCTAGCAGCTGAAGGTTCCATTTTTGAAAATTAAAAAGATAATATTTTGGATGGATTTTGCTATATAAGCGGAACCAGGCGACAATTCTGGAGTTCATTGGCAGACGCCTTGGAGAGTACTACATAAGTACCTAGCTACAAGTCCTACAAGTTACCTAGCTACAGGTCCTACAAGTTACCCAGTTACAAGTACCTACAAGTCGGAAAGGAGTACACCTTGTACTGTATCCAGATACCGTGCTCGTGCTGGAACGTGTCCAACAGATGTCGGATACCCTGGGTTGATTAAATCCTAGTCAACCAACATCCCTGGGTTATCAACTTGAAGAAATCCTCAAAACCTAAATTCCTTTGCGCCTCTCCAGGTTACATCAAACGGAATTCCACCTACGACTGCTTCGGACGTTCCATCAGCGTCTGCGGGGACGTCCACCCTATACCTGCATCCTCTGCGGGCCTTACTACGGAATCTTCTACGTCTACTCCACACCTGCACCCTCTCCGGGCCTTACACCTGCATCCTCTCCGGGCCTTACTACGGAATCCTCGCCTCCAACTCCACTTCTCCCTGCCTCAGTGTCTGCCGTTCTGCCGTCTCCTCATCCTCTACCTTGGTTACTCTAAATAAAACTTAATCATCTTGTTCCATTTCTTTTTTTAAAACGTTAGGATAGGTAAAAGTCCTCTTCTAAATTAACTTGTGCGTTCAATCCTCTTTAGGAAGAGGATTGTAACGTTACAGTTTGGCGCCCAACTATTTTAACCCCCCCCTTTTATTTCCCTCTTATCTAATCTTCTAAATTCTAAAACCTACTAGCTCTAGTAAATATCATCCCTTTTGGCTACAACTTTTGATATACCTATTTTAACTATTCACTAGTCTCATTTTAATATTTCATTTTTTTACAGCTGCACACTTAATAAAGATCACAACTTCTTCTTACTTCTTACCTAGACTTGAACTTTATTTTTATCATGGCTAGGCCAATTAAATACTCGCTTTTAAATAAAGGTGAACTTCAATATGAAGTAACCATTAGGGCTGAAATACCATCTGACAATGTATATTCTCTTAAAGAACAGATGTCGAGACTAGGTCATATTCTTCCAGAGAATATCCATTCCTCTCCAATTCCTCTGAATGATGATCTCGCTCAGGCTGATGAGACGCTTAATTATATTGATACTAAAATATCGAACATAGAAACTTCTGGTGATAGGACTTATCTCAAAAAAATTGAAACAATCATTAACCACCTGCATTATCGCTTAGAACGTTTTAAATTGATACCGTCGTTAATTGAGTCTTGCTCGAACACTAGATCTCGTTTTTTCTCTATAGAGAAACGGTTTGAAGCTCTAGGAAATATAGTAGACCACCATGACGATACATTAGTCGAGATTCATACTCCTCCGACACCTCCAACACTTCTGACTACCGAACCATATCCTCCTCAAGATATTCCTCCTCAGATTACTCAGACCTCTTGTCCAGTTAATTTTCAAATTCCCACGACTTCCGAACCCCTCAATCATCAAACTTGTACAGATCCTTCAAGTTCTTACAAATTTGCAAAGGAATTAAAATCATTTTCCTTCAATGGAAAAACATGTCCTAGATCCTTTTTACAAAAGATAGAAGAATTTAAAATGTCTAGGAACATTCCAGACAATACACTTTTTAGACATGCATACGAAATATTTTCTGATGACGCTCTCCACTGGTTTCGATTCCAAAATAACCGGAACCCTAGCTTGACGTGGAAAGACATCCACAGCTTATTAATCAAAGACTTTGGAACACATGACTATGACTATAAACTTCTTGAAGCTATCAGAAACAGAACACAAGGAATATCTGAATCAATTATTGTTTACATCTCAATAATGTTTGGCATGTTTTCTAGACTGTCAAAAAAACTCAATGAGATCGAACAACTTGAAATTTTACTTCACAACGTTAGACCTTGTTACTCAATGTTCATTGCCCTTAAGGATGTTAGGACAATCGATTCTCTAATATCAACTTGTCAAACATATGAACATATCGCCGAAAGGGATAGAGATTTTCACGAACCTAGAAGTGAGGAATCCCCTTGTAGTTCTGAATTTACGTACAAACCTTCTACCTCTAAATCTTTTCTTAACACAAACTATACTCGAAATACAAAATTCTCCAACGCAATTGCGGATAAACAATCAAACTCCACAGAAGAATTTTGCTATCGTTGCCGCATTAACGGACATTCTCTTACAACATGTACTAAACCCAGATACTTAATTTGTTTTAAATGTGGTCTTAAAGGGGTAAAGATCAATAATTGTCCTAAATGTACCCCAAATAATCAACAAAAAAACTAGTTAATGACTTGAATAACTCTTCTCAACCTAAAACTAATAACTTTGACCTAGAAGATTGGAAGCAATGGCTACTCACTATTAAAAACTTTATGTGTTGTTATAAAACAACTTCTGTGTTTTATGATAAAGAAAAAGATTGCCAAAGACCTTTTATTAATGTAACTATTGATAAATTAACTTTTTCGGGATTATTAGATAGTGGTAGTTGCATTACAATCCTAGGGAATAATTCTCATAAAGACATTCTTAAGTTAGGTTTTAAGTTATTCAAGTCATCTAATCAAATAATGGTTGCTAACAAACAAAAATCAATTTCTTGTGGTTACTTTAACTTACCAATATCACTCGACAATGAAACACATATTATTAAGGCTCATGTTTTTCCTGAAATTTTTCCTTCATTAATTTTAGGTTGGGACTTTTGGAGGCAATTTAAACTTACTCCTAAAAAACTTTCTCTTAAGCTTAACCTTGATCCTAATGATGCCAAAATTTGTACTATTAATAACAAAGTTTTAACTTACGATCATCTTTCTGAAAATCAAAAAGGTATCGCGACAGACATAATTCAACGTTTTAAAAATATTTCTTTTGAGGAAAAAGGTGTCCTAGGCCGTACTACTTTAGTCACACATCGTATAGATACCGGTGATACACTACCAATTAAGCAACATTGCTATCGTCTTTCTCCAGAAAAGCAAAAGGCTTTGACAAACGAAGTTGATAAAATGTTAGATTTAAATGTAATTGAAAAATGCGAGAGTCCTTGGTTATCCCCGGTCCTTATTACCCCTAAAAAGAACGGAGAATGGAGATTTTGTGTGGATAGTAGGAAATTGAATGCAGTTACTCGTAAAGACGCTTATAGTCTTCCTTTTGTATCTGAAATCCTTGACAATCTTAAAAATGCTAAATATCTATCTAGTATTGACATTGCTAAAGCTTTTTGGGAAATTCCATTAAATCCTGATGACAGAGATAAAACTGCTTTCTATGTTCCAGGGCGAGGAATGTATAGGTTTACTGTTATGCCATTTGGGCTTACTAACGCTCCTGCAACTCAACAAAGACTTATGGACAATTTATTTACTCCAGAATTTGACAACAAAGTATTTTGTTATTTAGATGACATTGTTATCATAAGTGAAACTTTTGATGAACATATATCACTTCTACTTAAAGTACTTCATAAACTTTCATTGGCTTCTCTTACTATAAACTTTGAAAAGAGTAAATTTTTTCGAAAAGAACTTAAATACCTCGGCTATATTGTTGACGAAAAGGGTTTACGAGCGGATCCTAGTAAAATTCAAGCAATTTTAGAATATCCTATTCCTACCTCTAAGAAAGAAGTTAGAAAATTCTTAGGTACATGTAGCTGGTTTCGCCGGTTTATACCTAATTTTAGTTCGATTGCTTCACCACTTAGCAAACTTACTTCCTCGGGGAAAAATGCTCCTAAATTTGTTTGGAATACTGATGCAGACCTTGCTTTTGCTAAACTAAAGAAATGTTTAATCTCGACTCCTATTCTTGCATGCCCTGACTTTGATCTTCCGTTTTCTGTTCATTGTGATGCTTCAAGCTTTGGTATTGGTGCAATGCTGACTCAAAAACAAGACGACAAAGAAGTAGTTATAGCATATATGAGTAAATCCCTCAATAAGCACGAACAAAATTATTCTACCACCGAACGCGAAACATTAGCTGTCATAACTGCTCTTGAACATTGGCGTTGCTATCTTGATAATGGTAAACAGTTCATAGTATATACAGATCATTCTGCATTAAAATGGTTCCAAAATCTATCGAATCCATCTGGAAGATTAGCTCGGTGGACTCTCCGTTTATCTTGTTTTAATCTTATTCTGAAACATAAAAAAGGCAAAGATAATGTTGTTCCTGATCTTCTTTCACGCCATAAAGTACCTGATATTGCTGTCTTAGGTACCGTTGAACCTATTACTAGAGATGACGCATTTCAATTGGAACGTTTTAATAAACTCTTTACCAATTGTCGAGATAATCCTGATGCTTATCCAAATTATAAAATCCTCAACACTAAACTATATAGATATACTACTTCACTTGATACTCTTAATGATGATTTTGTATGGAAGGAAGTTCCACCCCCACCTGAAAGATTAGCCCTAATTAAATCTTGCCATGGGAATACTGATAACCCTCATATTGGTATTTTCAAAACCTATAAAAAGCTAACACTTAAATACTACTGGTCTGGAATGTTTGCAGACGTGGCAAAATATTGTTCATCTTGTGAAATCTGTCTTTCATATAAACACTCTAATCACTCGCCTTACGGTCCCATGGGCAAACCTAAAATATGCTCAAGACCTTTTCAAACTATATCTCTGGATCTAATGGGTCCCCTTCCAATGACTAGACATCGTAATCAGTATATTCTTGTTGTTACTTGTTGTTTCTCTAAATATTGCCTTATCTTCCCTATCAAACGTGCTACAACTTCTAATGTAATTTTAAACCTAGAGAATTCTGTGTTTCTTGTACATGGTATTCCTCAAACTATCATTATGGATAATGGTTCTCAATTTCAATCAAATGAATTTCAAAGATTTCTTAACAAATATAAAGTTCCGTTTATTTCTTATTCACCTAAATACTGCCCTCAGGTAAATCCTACTGAACGATACAATAGAACTATAATTACCGCCTTAGCACAACTAGTTGGTGAGGACCATAGATCATGGGATATATACCTTCAAAAAATACAACTTGCTATGAATAACTCTATAAATGCTACAACAGGATTCTCACCCTCCTTTTTGATCTATGGTCGTGAAGTCATAACATGTGGCTCAATGTATACTCAATGTTCTAATCTAGACGACATCACTTTTCTTCCTCGAGATATTTATGCGTCGAATATTGGCATTCTAGCAAGTTTATTTGATAAAGTTCAAGTCGCCCTATACACAGCTCATACTAAAAACGCTACTCGTTATAATTTGAGACACACATTCAAAGAATATAACGTAGGTGACACTGTCTGGCGTAAAAATTATATACAAAGTGATGCAGCTGCATATTTCACATCAAAATTAGCTCCTAAATACATTAGATCCATCATTGTAGAAAAATTATCCCCCCTAGTTTACATACTAGAAGATCCTAACGGTTTAAGAGGGAAATGGCACATTAAAGATTTTAAAACTTAGTTTCTAAATTTTATCGTTCTCTTTATACTCGTACTGTTAACTTGTCATCAATGTTTTTGTAAATACTATTGTAAATACTCCACAAGGTTTGGTTTTTTTTTGGCATAGTTAGGTTCATTATTTTTATTGTTTTTTTTATCGAGCGGTACACAACTCGTTAAATAAGCCTTTGTGTCGAGCGGTACACAACTCGTAAAATAAGCCTATGTGTCGAGCGGTTACACAACTCGTTAAATAAGCCATTGTGTGTTAATGTAAATATTCTAAATATCTTAACTATAAACTTACCTAGACTTACCTAGACTTACCTAGACTTACCTAGTCTTACCTAGACTCACCTAGACTCTAAACTCTTAAAAAGCTACATCTTAAAGCTTATTAAGAAGCTTTATTAGCGCTTTACATAAGCAGTTAATATTCTTGTAAATATATGTTAATATAAACGGGTTTTCAAAAAGGTGCGGGTTATGACACCTAATTAAAATAAATAAGCCTACATAATCTCTATTAAATATTTCCTTGTGGAGTATGCGTCATTGAATGTGAACCATAACCCCTCAGTATGTTAGGATGTGAGTGCTTGAGGATAGTTTGAAAGATGATTGTATGATAGATCAAGGACTTATTTTTAACAGTCAAAATTTTCCTCAGTCGAAAATTTTCTGGGGTTTTGGGGGAAATGTAGTGTTAATCTTTTCTAATCCTTTTTATATCACTGTTATTACTCTTTTTCTTAATACTTCTCTGTAAATACTCTCTAGGAAGGAAGTTACTGTTCATTTTAGGTACTTACAATCAATATTTTAGGCTCCTTTTTGGTATTTTAACTTTATAATTCTAAATTTTCACTTAAACACCAATCGATAGAGCAGAATTTTCTGATCCTAGGAGTATAAATGAAGCTATATCTATTTTTATTCTAAATTACTATTTTTATCAAAACATTGAAATTTTCCTCTTGACAATATCGACACTGTCAGTCGTATTGTCAAACTTTTAGTTTTAAATCTCAAATTTCGATAGGTTGCTTTACAAATCGTCATCCAAACTCGACTCTACAACAAAAGATGCTAGCAGCTGAAGGTTCCATTTTTGAAAATTAAAAAGATAATATTTTGGATGGATTTTGCTATATAAGCGGAACCAGGCGACAATTCTGGAGTTCATTGGCAGACGCCTTGGAGAGTACTACATAAGTACCTAGCTACAAGTCCTACAAGTTACCTAGCTACAGGTCCTACAAGTTACCCAGTTACAAGTACCTACAAGTCGGAAAGGAGTACACCTTGTACTGTATCCAGATACCGTGCTCGTGCTGGAACGTGTCCAACAGATGTCGGATACCCTGGGTTGATTAAATCCTAGTCAACCAACATCCCTGGGTTATCAACTTGAAGAAATCCTCAAAACCTAAATTCCTTTGCGCCTCTCCAGGTTACATCAAACGGAATTCCACCTACGACTGCTTCGGACGTTCCATCAGCGTCTGCGGGGACGTCCACCCTATACCTGCATCCTCTGCGGGCCTTACTACGGAATCTTCTACGTCTACTCCACACCTGCACCCTCTCCGGGCCTTACACCTGCATCCTCTCCGGGCCTTACTACGGAATCCTCGCCTCCAACTCCACTTCTCCCTGCCTCAGTGTCTGCCGTTCTGCCGTCTCCTCATCCTCTACCTTGGTTACTCTAAATAAAACTTAATCATCTTGTTCCATTTCTTTTTTTAAAACGTTAGGATAGGTAAAAGTCCTCTTCTAAATTAACTTGTGCGTTCAATCCTCTTTAGGAAGAGGATTGTAACGTTACAGTTTTTAGAATTTATACCTTGACTTTTAACTGACATTCATTATTAGAGCCAATACTTAGTATTTTATGGTACCAACTTGTATAGGTTCTCGAATGGCGATCACGAACTGACCCTATACTAGGATTCCTAGTGAGGGTTTCAGAAACTACTGTGTTACTACAAGTAGGTAGTAGAGCTCTTTGTGATGGGCTCGTCCGGGGAAGTACTACCACCACACCTTTTACTGCCGCCAAGCAGCGTTGCTGTGATTCGGTTTGAAGAGTTTAGTTGCCGGTGTAATTACAGGCACATGAGGCTTAACATCTATATGCCTCAAGTTAATAAACGCAGGGCAGTGCATCGTAGGGCACGTTTCTATCGTGCGTGACTTACGAGGCAATGCTCTGTTATAGGTGATGGTTACCACTTAACATCAGGTGGGCCATCTGCTTATTCCATCAGCAAGTAGTATAAAAAATATGTTTTATGATAGGCATTAATCAATCAAATGCTTTGTTATAGGTGATGGTTACCACTTAACATCAGGTGGGCCATCTGCTTGTTCCATCGGCAAGTTGTCTAAATAAAACAATTACAAAGTACATCCGAAAAAATCTTAATTTGAATATTCATTTTTAAATTTAAAAGATTCGTTTCTACATTTCAATATTCATGAAACAAAAATAATACCTACAGAACAAAAACTTCTCAATTTAATTCTTATATTTGCTGCCTCGATGTTGGGTGGTGACTTACACAAAAAGCAATCGATCTTCCCCAAATTTCAGCCAACGTATATCTGTCGCACCTACTTATAGGTATACTGAAATTCAGCGCGGAATTCTACGAATAAATTATTTTTTTGTAGACTGAAGTGCTATTCTGACAACAGTATTTACCCAAGTGACCTCGTAATCAGCAATGAGTTTTTTATTTAGCATTCTGTAAAAATTCAACCATTACTAGAAATAAATAAAGCCTATGTTTAGGTAATGCATGCAGTGCATATTCTGTGCATTCCTATAGTATAAACAATAGTTAATTTTAAGGCAATCCCTTTTTTCTTAGCTTTCTTTCTTTCAACGCCATCTACGAAGACAAAAAAAATGGGTGCAATTTTTCTACTTAATTACGCCTCTGAAGAACGGTTGAAATCGGGCTTTTAGCAATTACCGCCTCGTCCTTTGACGTTCATTTTGTTTTTGCTCTGCTCGAAGAATAAACGTTCTGACATTTCGAATACATTATTTACATGCACTGAGGACAACTTGCACTAGGCGACATCGTTTCGGGACTGAAACGGCACATGAGGCTTATAGCGAAGACAAGAGCTAATGTGACTCTCGCTCGCACGTTTCGATATGTTGAAAGATATAAAATCACTAAACTCATTTTCAAAAAATCGCAATCAACCATTTTATGTGCCCACATTGCACACAGTTTAGTAAAAATTTCATTTTGATCGATACACGACAGAATTTAAACTAACCTCCTACCGCTTTAAAATAACAAAACTGAGCCGTGGCACAGTTAACCCATACGTAAAAAATATTTTACCACATTACTTCTTCTTCTTCCTTCTCTCCATTTATGGCTATTGAATACTTTTTAGTCAAGTCAGTCCATAGTCAAGTCGGCCGACATTTGTTTCGAAGAAAATGGTGGCGGTTTTCAAATCAGGATATCACATCATCATCATCATCATCATCAACCTATGTTCGTCCACTGCTGGACGTAGGTCTCTCCCAAGACGTGCCACTGAGCCCGGTCTTCGATATCACATAACACACTTTCATTCCAAATGCTTGCACTTTGAGCTAAGACCTCAAGTAATGTTGGTTAAAATGCCACCGCAATTACACAACACAACTAAAAATAACACTAGAAAAACAATTAAAATGAAAAAGCTATGTTGCTTCCCAAAATGTCAGAAAATGAATCGCTTTACCACACTATTTCGAAAGAACTACTGACACCACAAGAAGACCGCTGGCAGTTTGGCAGGCGCACTGGCGTAGAAACGTTGGTGACCTAACATTGGATGGCAATTTAAACCCAAACCTAACATGCATTTTTCTGCCGCCAAGCAGTGTTGCTGTATTTCGGTTTGAAGAGCCGGTGTAATTACAGGCACATGAGGCTTAACATCTGTATACCTCAAGTTGATGGACGCAGGGTTAAGTGGTTACCATAACCTATAACAGAGCATTGCCTCGTGAGTCGCGCACGATAAAAACGTGCTCTACGATGCACATGCTTGAGGCATACAGATGCTAAGCCTTATGTGCCTGTTTTAGGATATAAGAATTTAAATTTTGTACCACAATCTTCGTATATTCTCCTTCAATTTTGATTGCCTTACCGCCGGTTTCTGAAAGCGCAATTAAAACTAATCGAATGTCAAGTCACTTGCTATCTTTATCTAATGCGATGTAATAGCTGAAATGGCGAGTGACTTGACATCCGATTAGTGTTGATCGAGCTTTCAGAAACCGGCTGTTAATGTTTTTTTTGCCTACACGTTTGTAAGTGAGCCTATTAAGGGTTTGCGCGCCTTAACAACAATTGTGCGTTGCATTAATATGCACTTTTCCATTTTCGCTGATTATTGACGAAGAAAGTAAGGTTATAATCGCATAATAAAGTCGTAAATAATATACTACAGCGTGGTAATGTTGCTTTACTGGTAATTCTACATGTAGGCGTTTTTTGATTGATTCAGTATACCTACACGATTTATGAGACATGAAATGATTTGGATAGATGACTGCAATTTCCGCTTTGTGTTTTATGGTTATGCGGCTAAAGCAAGGTGGTATTTAGTTTACAAAAAACATGCCTTCTATTGTAGGCGATTTATACCGCTAAGTAATGAATTATTTACCGTTCCACTACTAAGTATATTGTTACTAGGAACTAAGTTTTAAGAAAAGAAGAGCTCTATTGTGAAGGGCTCGTCCGGAGGAGTACTAACGCCATGCCTTTTTCTGTCGACAAGCAGCGTGCAATTACAGGCACATGAGGCCTTAGACGAAGACAAGAGCTAATGTACGTACCTCTCGCTCGCACGTTTCGACATGTTGAATGATATAAAATCGCTAAACGCATTTTCGACAAATAGTCTCAAAAGCTCTAAGCTTAAGGCCCAGTTTCACCATGCTCTGTTAGTTACTAATCAAGGATTAACCGGCCGTTAAATCTAACCTTAGATGTCAAACGCGTACATTTTGGCATATTTAACGGCCCTTTAATCCTTTGTTAATGTAACAGAGCATGGTGAAACCGGCCCTAAGTAAGACGTTCCAAGGTGAAGCTAGGTACCAGTTCCACGCGAACGAGCCTAGAAGAATAGGCAACCAAACTTACGGCTTGGTTCCTAACGTTCTTTTTTTTTACTTTCCACACTGATTTTTATGATCCTTGTGAGATGATCAGTCGTCAATCGACTGGCTCTCTGTCGGTTTGTTTATTCAACATACAACGACTCAATTTACTGGCATTGCTGTTGCTTGTTTTTAAAAACTAACCCCGACGGATTATTAGCTTTTGAGTATGTTTAAAGAATTGCCTTAGAAAACTAAACGCTGATTTTAATTTAACTTTGTTCTATGCTGCTCTTTGTTTCTGTGAAATCTAGACAAAACAACAAGCCTAAATTGAGACCTGGAGCCAGTGAAGCTATTCCTAAGCGAAGTCTCAAGTTATCTTGGCCAATTTACTTAAGTCCGGGTAATAAAACATATCTAACTTGAAGCGGGTTTCTTTCATAACACATAAGTTTTTACATTTAAATATACAACGTGTAACATAATACCCCTTTAAGACCAAGAGATCAGACCAAGCACTGGAATACTTTGACGTGTGCAAAATTTGAATACAACGTTTTTGAAATTCCAATACAAAAGAAAAATTAATATTGTCTCAGAAATTTGCAACAACCCTGATCATGTGTACGTGACCTTGGTACATTCGCTATTTGCGTTTCCTAGTTAGTGGCAGTTCTGTTACCTATTTTATCTACAGTTCACAATGAAAGGTCATAAAACATCTGTAAATAGTACTGCGTCATGATGTGTTAGTTTAATTTTGGAGGAAAGTTTAAGAGGCATTTCATGAATTAAAAACTTTGAAATTTCAAGTCTTATAACAACAGTTGTTCGCCATGACCTGTAGAATACCCTGCTTCCGGGGTTATAGGGTTATTATGTTACACGTTGTATAATTTGCGATAAAAAATACGTAAAACCCATTTTTGCTAATTAGAACGCAAAATATAAATAATTCTTATCGATAATGAGCTCATTTCAAATTTCATAGAAAAACTTAATTAAAATAATCATATGAAAATAAGTCTTTACTGAAACTGAAACAGCTTCACGACTTTGATCCCCAAGAACGGTAGTTATCCCCTCAAATCTCTTAGTACCAAGTACTAACTCCAGATTCTTTGAGGACGTCTAGGGGGGGTAGTCAGAGGTACGTCCAAACATACATTTGGCACATACTCACATTTTGCAATAGTTGGTATTCCATACGTGACAGGTTGCAAGCCCATCGCCACTAGAATACTAACTGGCTTCCTCACGATGTTTTCCTTCACCGTTTAAGAGCACTGGCATCTGTAGTACTTCCGCGGACGAGCCCTTCACAAAGAGCTCTACTACTCTCAAAGCTCTCATTACTCTTACTCATATTTCTAGTGAAATTTAAAAATGTTTCTTTACCGTAAATTTACTAAAGTTACCGCCGTTCTTCCCCGAGTTCAAACACTTTCGCTCACAATGGCCGGCGCCCTCCACAATCGATTAGGTGTAGTCGCAAAGAAAAGTGATTAGACACTTCACTCGGCCATTGTGGAGACCCGGTCTTGTCAAGTCGCTGTCTGTCTCACTACGAACCGTTCTCGATCTAAAATGTGCCTTATTGCGTTGAAGTTAGGACTTGCGGTCGGGCGAATAAATCAGTGTCGATGCCAACGCTCAATGTTTTAAATTAGTTGCTTCAAATCGAATAGGTTTTAGAGGAATGGATTTTTGGGTTGATTTTGTGTTCTCACAAAAACATAGTTTAGAGCTCTTTGTGGGAGAGAGAGAGACCGAAGAAGGCGAATTGTTTTTTTTTTCGGCATCTTCAACATTCATCGTCATATTTACTTACGTACTATATGTATATTATTTACATTTTATTATATTTACCTATAGCTTTTGTATGACTTTGTATGTGAGTTTACAACTTTTGAAGGTAATTTTTCGCCTTTTTCTGCCGCCAAATAGCGTTGCTGTGTTTCGGTTTGAAGAGTGTGGTTGCCGGTGTAATTACAGGCACATGAGGCTCAACATCTGTATGCCTCAAGTTGATGTACGCAGGGCAGTGCATCGTGGGGTACGTTCCTATCGTGCGTGGCTTGCGAGGCAATGCTTTGTTATAGGTGATGGTTACCACTTAACATCAGGTAGGCCATCTGATCCATCAGCAAGTTGTATAAAAAAAAACCTAAGTACAAAACCTTACCTTACCAAACCCGCCCATTTTAAAAATCCATTCGGTAGTTTTAGAGTATATCGCGTTTAGGCAGACAGACACCCGGGGGGACTTTGTATTATAATCTAATATACCGTGGTTAGTTATAAGTGTTATATATTTCCATAGTGAGGCGTCTGTACAAGGCACTATTGATAACCTGTGACGTGTCGCGCGGAAACGAAGGCCGTATCTATGTAGGTAATGGGTGTAATGGAGTACACTTATGTATTTATGATGAGGTTGGATGTGTGAGGGCTTTTTGTGGATCGATTTGTGCTGTAAAGTGTTTATAGAGGTAGAACGTGTGTGTTGAAGGTGGGCGTTTCGTTCATAATGAATAAACTGTGCGTCATTCGGCTGGCTGACCACGTAACTTTGTTGCAATCAGTTCCAATCAGTTTCTGTTCGTAATAAGTAATTATGACGGCTATGCGGTTACATTTTAGCTGCAGTCGCTAACAAAGTTAGATTACAACTGGTGTTTCTATTGATGGATAATCGCAAAACTTTCATATTGTTTTATATACTTATTGGTTTTATATGGAAACTGATTGCAACAAAGTTACGTAATCACCCTGGAACAACGTGTTTGGTTTCAATTCGGACTGTGACTATTATTTATTCTGTGCTATAACGCCATTATAACCTAACAACTGACACCCACAAACTAAATTCGATTGGCACCACATTGGAGCTTCATTATTGTATTGTAACAAGGATCATAGAAAAGAATGGTAGGAACAGTGGCGTAGCTAGGTGGACAAGGGCCCCGGTGCATAGAGAAAGAATCGGATCCTCACCCCCCCCTTTCCACATAGCTTGAACTTATAATGGCCTGAAAAATAATTGTTAGCAGGCTCAAGGTTGTCTAGCTTCGGGAGCTGGCTGACCCTCTCTTTTCAAAGTTTAGGTTAGAGAGCTCCGGGGCTCTGGTGCACTGCACCACCTAGACCTAAGATAGCTACGCCACTGGGTACGAAGGAACCAAGCCGCTCTTATCCCTAGCTTTAAACTATATTATACTATAATAATTCCTGTAAATGTATAAGGGAGGCCTACTTATTTATCGACAGCCTTCACAGCTCAGTTGGTAGTAGCTCTGCCTTCTGCACCGTAGGCCGTGGGTTCGATCACCGAGACCGAGACCGCACAAATATTTGTTCCCACCGAGAACATAGAAAAGAACACAAAGAACTTTGTTGCACAAATATTTGTTCCCACCGAGAACAAATATTTGTGCGATGAACATAGATGGTTTTTCTCTGTCTGGGTGTTATTATATATTATAAGTATGTATTTACAAAAACAGTATATATGTTATATCAGCTATCTGGTTCCCATATTACAAGCAAGGTAATGCCGTGTGGAAAGTCCACCAATATTTATTATTTATTTATTACATAAATTATAGTCCAGTGGACTTCCATAGGCTGATGATGTCTCTGAACTTTGTGGCGTAACTTGTTTTGTAATTACTTTACTTACTAAGTTATACTAGAAGTCGCATCCAGAACAGTGTTTGAAGAATCTGCCTGTGTTATTGATGACTTACCTGAAAATAAAAATAAACACTTAAAAAAATTGTAATGTGGAATAATTGAGTAGTTAAGTATATTGTATAGTTAAGGTAGATAATAGTGATAACGTCATGATGACCTAGTTTAAAAAAATGTGTCTTTTTTGTGATGACCCACATCAAAATATATTGATTCGATTGAACCACAAAGATCCTTCCTTGCTTTATTATTTCTTGCTTCCTTGATATTTGTCTTAAAGCTAGTTCTTAGTGACTAGTTCTGCGTGACCAAGATTAGGCAGGCAACAAACTTTTAGTTTTTAGCTGTCCGTCCGTCTGTCACCAGGCTGTATCTCATAAACCGTGATAGTTAGACAGTTGACATTTTCACAAATAATATAATTTTGTTGCCGCTATAACAAAAAATACTAAAAAACAGAATAAAATAAATATTTAAGGGGGCTCCAATACCACAAACGTGATTTTTTTGCCGTTTTTATAGATAATGGTACGGAACCCTTCGTGCGCGAGTTCGACTCGCACTTGGCCGGTATTTCTAGAAATAATCCTCAAATACATTAAAAGGACTATAAAAATTTCATCGAGATTCAATCAAAAAACTTTGTAATAAAGCAAGTTGTAGGGAAAAAATATCAAATAAAAATTAATACGGTCGTTATTAAGTACAATCAAAGGATCCTTTGCAACATCTTTTTTATAAACTAGGAGAATGTATCGCCAGTTCCTCGCGACCAAAGCCTAGAACTTAGAAGACCAAGACATTAACTTCTTGTGTCACTAGTTTCATTCGAAACAGTGTGGTGAAAGGATTTTAAGTGATGATTTTAAGTTAATTAAACTTAAACTTTGATTTACATACGTATTGCAAAATGTTTTCATAAACATTCGTTTTTACCACTAACTCGATAACCTTTTGAAGTCAGTAAAAAGATAAAATAAACGATCGTGCTTACAACTCGTTAGGTCTCGGAATAATGAAGAAAATAATAAATGTAATCCACAAAAGCGATAAAAATACCTAAATTATTATCAATCGATTCAAATTAGAGGCCAAGGTGAAGCACCGCTATCGTAATTTCAGTAATATGAAAATGTATACAAGTTGCTTAAAAAGTATTCCAATAATTTGTACGCGACTTTCAAACCATGCTTATAAGGGCTTGAAATTCAATTTGAAGTTTGGATATACGCAGCAAAATTTTACTCCAAATTTTCTGTCATTTATATAATTTCATATTATATATTGTATATCCTACTAATACTGGGTGTCTCAAAAGAAAGTTCACATTTGTTTTGGTTATTGCGTGAACGCAACTATTCTGAGGGGCGCGGGGGGGATGTCAATCGGTAGCCTGGCTTTTGGGAATTTAGTTGCAATGGAGCGTTTCTCGGGAGCGGACCGTGCGTTGTGCGTACGCGAGTTTTATAAAAATGGTAATTCGGCGACTGTAGCGCGTAGAAAATTCTGCAGCATTCGACATATTCGTCACTTGAATGATGCGCCAACCACTCGACTAATTGCAAGATGGGTCGAGAAGTTTGAAGAGACCGGTTCAACACTAGACAAACCAAAATCCGGGCGTCCAAGATCTTCTAGAACGGTCGAAAACGTAGACAGTGTCGCCCAGTCTATTCGGGACGATCCGAACCTTTCAATTCGGAAGCGTGCTGTGGCCTTAAACGTGCACAGATCGTCATTATGCCGCATTTTGCATAAAGATTTAAAACTGCACCCGTACAAAATTCAGTTGGTGCAAGAATTAAAGTCTCAAGATGCTGGTCAGAGGCTTGCCTACGTAAAACCAATCCTGGAAAATTGATCTCCAGAAGAGGTGACATAAGTTGGCCTCCACGCAGTCCCGATTTGACACCTATGCACTTTTTCCTGTGGGGTTACGTCAAATCCAAAGTTTACGCCAACAAACCGACTTCCCTGGCACAATTAAAAGAAAATATCCGTCACGAAATCGCATCCATCACGGAGAATACCTGCCGAGCCGTCATAGGCAATTTTAGTGCTCGATTAAACGAATGCCGTGAACGCAACGGCTTACATTTGGACGATGTAATTTTTAAATAATAAATTCCCAAACAGTGTACTTTAATATGTAATAAACATTTTTTCAATAAACTCCTTACTTTTTTTTAAATTATGGTTTTAAATATGACATTTCTTTTGAGACACCTTGTATTATAAACGCGAAAGTTTGTAAGTATGGATGAATGGATGGATGTTTGTTACTCTTTCACGTAAAAACTACTGAATGTATTTTAATGAAACTTTACAATAATATAGCTCATACATCAGAATAACACATAGGCTACTATTTATAAAGATATTGCGTGAATTGACCAAATATGACGATAAGTGTCAAGTAAGTAGGAAAAATCTACCATCTGCGCAGACGAAGTAGCGGGCACCAGCTAGTATACAACGTGTTTATTAAGAGTTGTAGGGATCCGAAAGCAGGATATTCTACCGGTCATAACGAACAACTTTTGTTCTACGACTTTTAAAATTTCAAAGTTTTTCATTCATCAAATGCCTCTTAAACTTTTATCTAAAATGAATCTAAACGCATCATGAGGCAGCCCTATTTACAGCTGTTCTTTGACCTCTAGTTGTCAATTGTAGATAAAATAGGTAACAGAACTGCCACCAATTACCTAGTAATGTGCCTACCTAATAATGATGTTGCTGTTTTTAAAGATCTTGGTATGTAAAAGAAATATTTTCGCGACTGTAATCCCTAGTCACGGTAAACATTCTCTGAGATCTTTGGTACTAATACCTATTCAGTAACTAGGTACCTACGTGGCTACGTACTCAATATTTAACAGAATATTTATTTTTGTTTGATTACTAGATGTCGTAAAGCAATGTTTATGATATTCATAGTTCTTTAAATTGTAACATGTTACTTTACCACCATGGTTCATTGACACCACAAAATTATTCAACTGCAATTTTGGGAAGTGTCTAGTCTGTCCTTTTGACATACCTATCTGTCATTGGTTGCATTTAAAAACGCATATCCAATCAGGACGGCCGACGGCCGCCGATCAGTGTTACCATTTGTGGCAGATTTCTACTATTTGGCAGATTTTAAATATTTCAAGAAAAATCTTATTAGTTTGAATTTTTAATGAAATAATATTTATAATTTATTTATTTTTTACCGAACTGGAAACTTCTTATTCTTTTTTACCTTTATTGATTTGATTTCTAAACAACTTCTATCTCGTTTTAGATAACTGCAAACCGTTACAAACGATCAAAAGATAGTAACTGAATGTAATGTAGGTATTTAATTTATTCCGTAGCCACGAAGGATTTTTATTTAGGTATTTTTATCGTCAAGCTTGGTAGATTTTGACAGATTTTTTGGCAGATGGTAGAACCGCCACTTTCGAGATGGTCACCCTGTTTGTGTTTACATGCGTTGTTGTACATTGTTTTGTTGAGAAAATGTCATCAAACGTGTTAAAATGGTGATTGTTATGTAAAAAGCCGTCGACAGTCAGTGTGTGTATGAGCAGTGCCTACGAGGTAATGGTTTAGTGTGAAGTTTGAAGCCTGTGTCGTGCGAAATCTCGCAAACTTACCAAAATCCAGTTTTATCCAGTGTTATAGCCAGTAAATAATGACAAAATCCATAGGAACCAGTAAAAATATCGTGTCAGGGGATTGGCGGCGTACCTACCTACCTACCGAAAGGTAAGTATTTCAAATTATCTCGTAGGTTATCGTTGTTTTTTTCTTTCCTAGATAGAAGCGCGCGTGCGTGTGACCTTGACACGTACACAGACAGGGCTGTTGCAAATTTCTGAGAAAATATTAATTTTACTTTTCTATGGGAATTTCGAAAACGATGTATCCAACCGTTGCACACGTCAAAGTATTCCAGTGCTTGGTCTAAATACACGCTATTTGTTTTCCTACATAACTTCATCAACACGTTGTATATATTTATATATCAATTTTGTAATTTAGGTGGTATTTTAACCATCATTACTTGAGGTCTTAGCTTATAGTGTGAGCAATTGGAATGAAAATGTATGTGATATCGTAATATTAACAAAAGTGTTCGTATGTGTTGAAAGAAACCGCAACCATTTTCTTCAAAACAAATGACGGCCGACTTTAAAATATTAGCTAATGGCGAAGACAAGAGCTAATGTGATTCTCGCTCGCACGTTTCGACATGTTGAAAGATATAAAATCACTAAACTCATATTCGAAAAATCGCAATCAACCATTTTGTGTGCAATCACATTGCACACAGTTTATTAAAAATTTCATTTTAATCGATACATGTTTTCCTACTCAAAAGTTTGCTTTACTAGTTTTCGTACACAAGCAAACTTTTAAGTAGGAAAACTTGTATCGATCAGATAAAATACTTATTTCCAATGCCGTCCAAACTCAAACTGACAGAAAAATTAGATATATCAATGAAGATAGCGTTTCAACTTCAAGTGCGTGCGCGCTGAGCTTGTTCACGGTAAACGCGCACAACTAACATAACTGATTTAACGTTACGTGATCGCCCTTTACGCGTCTGAGTGTAATGAATGACAGTTGAAAGTGAAACAGGGGCAATGAGCTGAGCCAATGTCGTGTTGACCTTTATTTATGAACGAGCAGAAAATACTAAAACTATTTTTACTATTTGTAGTCAAAATTCGTATCAGCGAAATTTCTTCTTCACTCCGTTTCGGTACCCGTTCTTCATTCTTCTCCGTTCTCCGTTCTTCAATCTTGCCAGTGTTAAATGAAATATAGACAAATTTATTTTTAGTTAAGACGGTCCATACTAAAGTCTTAAGGGGCTGACAACCATCAAACAACTTCTCGCTCGCACGTTTCGACATGTTGAAAGATATAAAATTACTAAAGTTATTTTCGAAAAATCGCAATCAACCATTTCGTGTGCAATCACATTGCACACAGTTTAGTATAAAATTCATTTTCATCGATACAAGTTTTTCTACTTAAAAGTTTGCTTATGTACGAAAACTATTCAAGCAAACTTTTGAGTAGGAAAACATGTATCGATCAAAATGAAATCCCAAGGTTGCCTGGAAGAGATCGCTGTTAGCGATAAGGCCGCCCATTGTATTACTACAATTGTTAGTTTTTAAGTAAAAATGTGTATCTTTTTTTGTTGTGGTAATCAGTAAAGAGTTCTATCTATCTTGTATTGGCCTTAACGGCCGTTTCTGAAAGCCCGATCAAAACTAATCGGATGTCACTTGCTATCTCTATCTAATTCGATGTAATAGCTGAAATAGCAAGTTACTTGACATCCTATTAGTTTTGATCGAGCTTTCAGAAACCTTGACTTTACCACAACATCAGATAGGCCATCACTTTTTGTCATAAAAAAACTATAAATACCAGACACTAGTTACGCTTCAATTATATGTACCTATATCATTGGTCATCCATGATAATGATGAAGGAAGTTGTGTCGTAGCGAGTAATTGTTGGTTCCTGAACATAAATTGCTTGCTTATACGTTGGATTAACTTTAATTCGTCTTGGACTAAGAAAGCGTAAACACGGGCTGTTTATTGCTTAAAATAAATATCTACACTAATAATAATAATAATAATAATAATATATAATATATTATAATATATAATACTAGTAGTTCGCCCCGAACTGAGATCTCGTGATGCGACCCGACGAACGCATCAAAACTTTGAGTCGGTAGTAGTCAGAGGCAAGTCCAAACATTATCTTTGGACTTTTTTCTGACTACCGCCTACTAACTTGGTATGGTTACCAAGTTTCAACTCTATTGGCCTATTTATTGAAGAGTTCCGTTGAACAGACCTTGGCTCCATCATCAGACCTGGTAGTCGTCACCATTTTATGAGAACTGAGTACCTCCTCAATTTATTTCAAGAAAAAAAAATAAGAAAAATCATAGGAACTAGCCGACCAGTAGAAAAACCTTGATGTCAACGAAACTCTTAGAGATGGAAGCTCTTGCATCGCTGGTTATCTTAATTTAACTTTTTAAAATTTATCTCGAAAACCGAGCGTCCCAAAAAAAAAGTAAAAATTGTTTTGGAATGTCCAAACAAAGCCCTTTCATATGACATGTAACTTGATTTTTTTATGTAACATTTTTAATTTTTGGCCTCTTAAAAAACCCCATATCTCAAAAACCCTTCATCCGATTTTACTCATATACTTACCAGTAAATTTCTCAAGTACAAGCTATCGACATATCAAATTTCATGCAGATCGGATCAACGGTTCTAAAGTTATCGCCAGACAAACATACATACATACATACATACATAAAATGCCAAATCGCCCAAGTTGAAACTAAGATCTTCGTTCGCTTCGCTCACTCGATCAATAATATAATATTATAATATAATATAATATTATAATATATAATATAATATTATAAAGAGGAAACATTTGTATTTTTGTATGTAACGAATAGGCTCAAAAACTACTGGTCCGATTTCAAAAATTCTTTCACCATTAGAATGCTTCATTATCCCTGAGTAACATAGGCTATATTATATTTTCAAAAAAATCAGGGATCCTTACTAAAACTTCAATAATGTAACCCAAGGTGGAAAACAAAAACCTTACATCGCGTGCGCTGCGAAAACTATTGAAGATAGAACAAAATAATGTACTACGATTTTGTAGAACACGTCATCATTTACAAAAAATGTCGCGACAGCATATGTCTAACTATTATAGTTATGTCACAATAAGTGTTCTTTTATTATAAAAATTTAATTGAAATGCCTCCGCTAGAAAAGGGTCTTTATTTGTACCTTGGTATTAATCCTTATCCAAATAAATCATTTCATAATTAAGACGGTTTCAATACCTATAGATTACTTCTTAAATTTTTCAAATCGGACATTCCATTCAAAAGATATGACGAAATTAAAAATGTTAACGGGTCCACGGGTCACGCGCGGGGTGCGATTTCACTCACTCAAGGAGAAGCGCGTGCAAATGTTTGAAATAAGTAGACGCGAGGCTCGAACCCACGTTCTAAGTTTATCCTAAAATGTTCAAAAAATTTATGAACACCCATGCGAAGCTGGGACAGGCCGCTAGTAATTGATCGAGTGAGCGAAGCGAACGAAGATCTTAGTTTCAACTTGGGCGATTTGGCATTTTATGTATGTATGTATGTATGTATGTATGTATGTATGTATGTATGTTTGTCTGGCGATAACTTTAGAACCGTTGATCCGATCTGCATGAAATTTGATAAGTCGATAGCTTGTACTTGAGAAATTTACTGGTAAGTATATGAGTAAAATCGGGTGAAGGGTTTTTGAGATATAGGGTTTTTTAAGAGGGCAAAAATAAAAAAAGTGACATAAAAAAATCAAGTTACATGTCATACGAAAGGGCTTTGTTTGGACATTCCAAAACAATTTTTACTTTTTTTCTGGGATGCTCGGTTTTTGAGATACAACAAAAAAATTAAATTAAGATAACCAGCGACCCAAGAGCTCCCATCTCTAAGAGTTTCGTTGGCATCAAGGTTTTTCTACTGGTCGGCCAGTTACTTTGCTTTTTCTTATTTTTTTTTTGAAATAAATTAAGGAGGTACTCAGTTCTCATAAAATGGTGACAACGACCAGGTCTGATGATGGAGCCAAGGTCTGTTCAACGGAACTCTTCAATAAATAGGCCAATAAAGTTGAAACTTGGTTACCGTACTGAGTTAGTAGGCGGTAGTCAGAAAAAAGTCCAAACATAATGTTTGGACTTGCCTTTGACGACCACCTACTCAAAGTTTTGGTGCGTTCGTCGGGTCGCATCACGAGATCTCAGTTCGGGGCGAACTACTAGTTAATATAAGTATGTATGCCTTCTAGTTGATGGACGCAGGGTAGAGCATCGTATGACACGTATATATCGTGCGTGACTTACGAGGCAATACTTTGATATAGGTGATAGTTTCCACTTAACTCTTTAGGTCACCGAACCACGACGAATATAAGATTTTCAACAAAAATCTCTATAGAAACTAGAAAAACAATATGAAAATTCTTTGTTATGCACATGTTCTGATCTAAATCTCAAGAATTCTTCTGTTCCATTCTGTTCTACAAGATGTTAAAATACTACCACCGAAAACGAATCAGAGGGCTAGAGTACCCATCAATATGAATAACTTTTTCTAAGGAACCAACACTGTGAACGCTGCGAAAAAAAACTGTTTCATACAAAACTTCAATACCTACCTGGCTTAAATGTATGAAACAGCTGTTTTTTTTCACAGTGTTGGTTCCTTAGAAAGAGTTATTCATATTGATGGGTACTTGAGCCCCCCGAAGTTTTCAGCTATGTGAACTTGGCACCCGACTTTAAAAAAAATGATATTTTTTCGGTTTATTTGGTAGATTTAGGTTAGTAGTAGATAGTAGTGAAGTTATTTTCGTTTGTAGTAAAACCAAAAAAAAATTAAAAAATATTAAAAAAATCGCGTCCCCCGACTTTGCAAAAATCAACTTTTTCCGGCTGATTCCTATAGATAAACGTTAGTAGTGGATTGTAGTGCAAGAATTTTCGTTTGTAGTAGTATAGAAAACATAGAAAAAAATATTTTAGTTTTCGACTATTTATAAAAACGATATTTCCTACAAAAATCGATTTGAAAGGCTAGATGAATACTACAAACGCTGAAAACGACTGAAAGAGGTTCGTAGAAGTTTGTAGTGCAAGAATTTTCGTTTGTAGTAAGCCAGAAAAAGCGAAAATTGAGTAAAACTTGTTTTTAAGCATTGAACCCCGGATTACTTAAAGTAGAAGGGTTATACGATTACTACAAACGCTTAAAACGATAAAGATAGGGTAGTAGAGGTTGGTAGTGAAATAAGTTTCGTTTGTAGTAAGCCAGAAAAAGAGAAAATTGAGAAAAACTAGTTTTTAGCAATGAACCCAGGATTAGTTAAAGAAGAAGGGTTATACGGTTACTACAAACGCTTAAAACGATAAAGATAGATGAGTAGAGGTTTGTAGTGAAAGAATTTTCGTTTGTAGTAAGCCAGAAACAGAGAAAATTGAGAAAAAATAAGTTTTTTACCATTGAACCCGGGATTACTTAAAGTAGAAGGGTTATACGGTTACTACAAACGCTTAAAACGATAGAGATAGGTTAGTAGAGGTTTGTAGTGAAAGAATTTTCGTTTGTAGTAAGCCAGAAACAGAGGAAATTGCAAAAAACTTGTTTTTTTGTAATCAACCCAGGATTACTTAAAGTAGAAGGGTTTTACGATTACTACAAACGCTTAAAACGATAAAGATAGGTTAGCAGAGGTTTGTAGTGAAAGAATTTTCGTTTGTAGTAAGCCAGAAACAGAGAAAATTTAGAAAACTTGCCTTTTAGCAATGAACCCAGGATTACTTAAAGTAGAAGGGTTTTACGATTACTACAAACGCTAAAAACGATAAAGAAAGGTTAACAGAGGTTTGTAGTGAAAGAATTTTCGTTTGTAGTAAGCCAGAAAAAGAGAAAATTGAGAAAAACGTGTTTTTTAGCAATGAACCCGGAATTACTTAAAGTAGAAGGGTTATACGGTTACTACAAACGCTTAAAACGATAGAGATAGGTTAGCAGAGGTTTGTAGTGAAATAATTTTCGTTTGTAGTAAGCCAGAAACAGAGAAAATTGAGAAAAACGTCTTTTTTAGCAATGAACCCAGGATTACTTAAAGTAGAAGGGTTATACGGTTACTACAAACGCTTAAAACGATAAAGATAGGTTAGCAGAGGTTTGTAGTGAAAGAATTTTCGTTTGTAGTAAGCCAGAAACAAAGAAAATTGAGAAAACTTGCTTTTTAGCAATGAACCCAGAATTACTTAAAGTAGAAGGGTTATACGGTTACTACAAACGCTAAAAACGATAAAGAAAGGTTAGCAGAGGTTTGTAGTGAAAGAATTTTCGTTTGTAGTAAGCCAGAAACAGAGAAAATTGAGAAAACTTGCTTTTTAGCAATGAACCCAGAATTACTTAAAGTAGAAGGGTTATACGGTTACTACAAACGCTAAAAACGATAAAGAAAGGTTAGCAGAGGTTTGTAGTGAAAGAATTTTCGTTTGTAGTAAGCCAGAAACAGAGAAAATTGAGAAAACTAGCTTTTTAGCGATGAACCCAGAATTACTTAAAGTAGAAGGGTTATACGGTTACTACAAACGCTAAAAACGATAAAGAAAGGTTAGCAGAGGTTTGTAGTGAAAGAATTTTCGTTTGTAGTAAGCCAGAAAAAGAGAAAATTGAGAAAAACGTGTTTTTTAGCAATGAACCCAGGATTACTTAAAGTAGAAGGGTTATACGGTTACTACAAACGCTAAAAACGATAAAGAAAGGTTAGCAGAGGTTTGTAGTGACAGAATTTTCGTTTGTAGTAAGCCAGAAAAAGAGAAAATTGAGAAAAACGTCTTTTTTAGCAATGAACCCGGAATTACTTAAAGTAGAAGGGTTATACGGTTACTACAAACGCTTAAAACGATAGAGATAGGTTAGCAGAGGTTTGTAGTGAAAAAAATTTCGTTTGTAGTAAGCCAGAAAAAGAGAAAATTGAGAAAAACGTGTTTTTTACCAATGAACCCAGAATTACTTAAAGTGGAAGGGTTATACGGTTACTACAAACGCTTAAAACGATAAAGATAGGTTAGCAGAGGTTTGTAGTGAAAGAATTTTCGTTTGTAGTAAGCCAGAAACAGAGAAAATTGAGAAAACTTGCTTTTTAGCAATGAACCCAGAATTACTTAAAGTAGAAGGGTTATAAGGTTACTACAAACGCTTAAAACGATAAAGAAAGGTTAGCAGAGGTTTGTAGTGACAGAATTTTCGTTTGTAGTAAGCCAGAAACAGAGAAAATTTGAGAAAACTTGCTTTTTAGCAATGAACCCAGAATTACTTAAAGTAGAAGGGTTATACGGTTACTACAAACGCTAAAAACGATAAAGAAAGGTTAGCAGAGGTTTGTAGTGAAAGAATTTTCGTTTGTAGTAAGCCAGAAAAAGAGAAAATTGAGAAAAACGTGTTTTTTAGCAATGAACCCGGGATTACTTAAAGTAGAAGGGTTATACGGTTACTACAAACGCTAAAAACGATAAAGAAAGGTTAGCAGAGGTTTGTAGTGAAAGAATTTTCGTTTGTAGTAAGCCAGAAAAAGAGAAAATTGAGAAAAACGTGTTTTTTAGCAATGAACCCAGGATTACTTAAAGTAGAAGGGTTATACGGTTACTACAAACGCTAAAAACGATAAAGAAAGGTTAGCAGAGGTTTGTAGTGACAGAATTTTCGTTTGTAGTAAGCCAGAAAAAGAGAAAATTGAGAAAAACGTCTTTTTTAGCAATGAACCCGGAATTACTTAAAGTAGAAAGGTTATACGGTTACTACAAACGCTTAAAACGATAGAGATAGGTTAGCAGAGGTTTGTAGTGAAAAAAATTTCGTTTGTAGTAAGCCAGAAAAAGAGAAAATTGAGAAAACGTGTTTTTTACCAATGAACCCAGCATTACTTAAAGTGGAAGGGTTATACGGTTACTACAAACGCTTAAAACGATAAAGATAGATTAGCAGAGGTTTGTAGTGAAAGAATTTTCGTTTGTAGTAAGCCAGAAAAAGAGAAAATTGAGAAAAACGTATTTTTTAGCAATGAACCCAGGATTACTTAAAGTAGAAGGGTTATACGGTTACTACAAACGCTTAAAACGATAAAGATAGGTTAGCAGAGGTTTGTAGTGAAAGAATTTTCGTTTGTAGTAAGCCAGAAACAGAGAAATTGAGAAAACTTGCTTTTTAGCAATGAACCCAGAATTACTTAAAGTAGAAGGGTTATACGGTTACTACAAACGCTAAAAACGATAAAGAAAGGTTAGCAGAGGTTTGTAGTGAAAGAATTTTCGTTTGTAGTAAGCCAGAAAAAGAGAAAATTGAGAAAAACGTGTTTTTAGCAATGAACCCGGAATTACTTAAAATAGAAGGGTTATACGGTTACTACAAACGCTTAAAACGATAGAGATAGGTTAGCAGAGGTTTGTAGTGAAAAAATTTTCGTTTGTAGTAAGCCAGAAAAAGAGAAAATTGAGAAAAACGTGTTTTTTACCAATGAACCCAGAATTACTTAAAGTGGAAGGGTTATACGGTTACTACAAACGCTTAAAACGATAAAGATAGGTTAGCAGAGGTTTGTAGTGAAAGAATTTTCGTTTGTAGTAAGCCAGAAAAAGAGAAAATTGAGAAAAACGTATTTTTTAGCAATGAACCCAGGATTACTTAAAGTAGAAGGGTTATACGGTTACTACAAACGCTTAAAACGATAAAGATAGGTTAGCAGAGGTTTGTAGTGAAAGAATTTTCGTTTGTAGTAAGCCAGAAACAGAGAAAATTGAGAAAACTTGCTTTTTAGCGATGAACCCAGAATTACTTAAAGTAGAAGGGTTATACGGTTACTACAAACGCTAAAAACGATAAAGAAAGGTTAGCAGAGGGTTGTAGTGAAAGAATTTTCGTTTGTAGTAAGCCAGAAAAAGAGAAAATTGAGAAAAACGTGTTTTTTACCAATGAACCCAGAATTACTTAAAGTAGAAGGGTTATACGGTTACTACAAACGCTTAAAACGATAAAGATAGGCTAGCAGAGGTTTGTAGTGAAAGAATTTTCGTTTGTAGTAAGCCAGAAAAAGAGAAAATTGAGAAAAACGTATTTTTTAGCAATGAACCAAGGATTACTTAAAGTAGAAGGGTTATACGGTTACTACAAACGCTTAAAACGATAGAGATAGGTTAGCAGAGGTTTGTAGTGAAAGAATTTTCGTTTGTAGTAAGCCAGAAACAGAGAAAATTGAGAAAACTTGCTTTTTAGCAATGAACCCAGAATTACTTAAAGCAGAAGGGTTATACGGTTACTACAAACGCTAAAAACGATAAAAAAAATTTAGCAGAGGTTTGTAGTGAAAGAATTTTCGTTTGTAGTAAGCCAGAAAAAGAGAAAATTGAGAAAAACGTGTTTTTTAGCAATGAACCCGGAATTACTTAAAATAGAAGGGTTATACGGTTACTACAAACGCTTGAAACGATAGAGATAGGTTAGCAGAGGTTTGTAGTGAAAGAATTTTCGTTTGTAGTAAGCCAGAAAAAGAGAAAATTGAGAAAAACGTATTTTTTAGCAATGAACCCAGGATTACTTAAAGTAGAAGGGTTATACGGTTACTACAAACGCTTAAAACGATAAAGATAGGTTAGCAGAGGTTTGTAGTGAAAGAATTTTCGTTTGTAGTAAGCCAGAAACAGAGAAAATTGAGAAAACTTGCTTTTTAGCGATGAACCCAGAATTACTTAAAGTAGAAGGGTTATACGGTTACTACAAACGCTAAAAACGATAAAGAAAGGTTAGCAGAGGGTTGTAGTGAAAGAATTTTCGTTTGTAGTAAGCCAGAAAAAGAGAAAATTGAGAAAAACGTGTTTTTTACCAATGAACCCAGAATTACTTAAAGTAGAAGGGTTATACGGTTACTACAAACGCTTAAAACGATAAAGATAGGCTAGCAGAGGTTTGTAGTGAAAGAATTTTCGTTTGTAGTAAGCCAGAAAAAGAGAAAATTGAGAAAAACGTATTTTTTAGCAATGAACCAAGGATTACTTAAAGTAGAAGGGTTATACGGTTACTACAAACGCTTAAAACGATAGAGATAGGTTAGCAGAGGTTTGTAGTGAAAGAATTTTCGTTTGTAGTAAGCCAGAAACAGAGAAAATTGAGAAAACTTGCTTTTTAGCAATGAACCCAGAATTACTTAAAGCAGAAGGGTTATACGGTTACTACAAACGCTAAAAACGATAAAGAAAATTTAGCAGAGGTTTGTAGTGAAAGAATTTTCGTTTGTAGTAAGCCAGAAAAAGAGAAAATTGAGAAAAACGTGTTTTTTTAGCAATGAACCCGGAATTACTTAAAATAGAAGGGTTATACGGTTACTACAAACGCTTGAAACGATAGAGATAGGTTAGCAGAGGTTTGTAGTGAAAGAATTTTCGTTTGTAGTAAGCCAGAAAAAGAGAAAATTGAGAAAAACGTGTTTTTTAGCAATGAACCCAGAATTACTTAAAGTAGAAGGGTTATACGGTTACTACAAACGCTAAAAACGATAAAGAAAGGTTAGCAGAGGTTTGTAGTGAAAGAATTTTCGTTTGTAGTAAGCCAGAAAAAAGAGAAAATTGAGAAAAACGTGTTTTTTAGCAATGAACCCGGAATTACTTAAAGTAGAAGGGTTATACGGTTACTACAAACGCTAAAAACGATAAAGAAAGGTTAGCAGAGGTTTGTAGTGAAAGAATTTTCGTTTGTAGTAAGCCAGAAACAGAGAAAATTGAGAAAACTTGCTTTTTAGCAATGAACCCAGAATTACTTAAAGCAGAAGGGTTATACGGTTACTACAAACGCTAAAAACGATAAAGAAAATTTAGCAGAGGTTTGTAGTGAAAGAATTTTCGTTTGTAGTAAGCCAGAAAAAGAGAAAATTGAGAAAAACGTGTTTTTTAGCAATGAACCCGGAATTACTTAAAATAGAAGGGTTATACGGTTACTACAAACGCTTAAAACGATAGAGATAGGTTAGCAGAGGTTTGTAGTGAAAGAATTTTCGTTTGTAGTAAGCCAGAAAAAGAGAAAATTGAGAAAAACGTGTTTTTTAGCAATGAACCCAGAATTACTTAAAGTAGAAGGGTTATACGGTTACTACAAACGCTAAAAACGATAAAGAAAGGTTAGCAGAGGTTTGTAGTGAAAGAATTTTCGTTTGTAGTTAGCCAGAAAAAAGAGAAAATTGAGAAAAACGTGTTTTTTAGCAATGAACCCGGAATTACTTAAAGTAGAAGGGTTATACGGTTACTACAAACGCTAAAAACGATAAAGAAAGGTTAGCAGAGGTTTGTAGTGAAAGAAGTTTCGTTTGTAGTAAGCCAGAAAAAGAGAAAATTGAGAAAAACGTGTTTTTTAGCAATGAACCCGGAATTACTTAAAATAGAAGGGTTATACGGTTACTACAAACGCTTAAAACGATAGAGATAGGTTAGCAGAGGTTTGTAGTGAAAGAATTTTTGTTTGTAGTAAGCCAGAAACAGAGAAAATTGAGAAAACTTGCCTTTTAGCAATGAACCCAGAATTACTTAAAGTAGAAGGGTTATACGGTTACTACAAACGCTAAAAACGATAAAGAAAGGTTAGCAGAGGTTTGTAGTGAAAGAATTTTCGTTTGTAGTAAGCCAGAAACAGAGAAAATTGAGAAAACTTGCTTTTTAGCAATGAACCCAGAATTACTTAAAGTAGAAGGGTTATACAGTTACTACAAACGCTAAAAACGATAAAGAAAGGTTAGCAGAGGTTTGTAGTGAAAGAATTTTCGTTTGTAGTAAGCCAGAAAAAGAGAAAATTGAGAAAAACGTGTTTTTTAGCAATGAACCCAGGATTACTTAAAGTAGAAGGGTTATACGGTTACTACAAACGCTAAAAACGATAAAGAAAGGTTAGCAGAGGTTTGTAGTGAAAGAATTTTCGTTTGTAGTAAGCCAGAAAAAGAGAAAATTGAGAAAAACGTCTTTTTTAGCAATGAACTCGGAATTACTTAAAGTAGAAGGGTTATACGGTTACTACAAACGCTTAAAACGATAAAGATAGGTTAGCAGAGGTTTGTAGTGAAAGAATTTTCGTTTGTAGTAAGCCAGAAACAGAGAAAATTAGGGAAAACTTGCTTTTTAGCAATGAACCCAGAATTACTTAAGGTAGAAGGGTTATACGGTTACTACAAACGCTAAAAACGATAAAGAAAGGTTAGCAGAGGTTTGTAGTGAAAGAATTTTCGTTTGTAGTAAGCCAGAAACAGAGAAAATTGAGAAAACTTGCTTTTTAGCAATGAACCCAGAATTACTTAAAGTAGAAGGGTTATACAGTTACTACAAACGCTAAAAACGATAAAGAAAGGTTAGCAGAGGTTTGTAGTGAAAGAATTTTCGTTTGTAGTAAGCCAGAAAAAGAGAAAATTGAGAAAAACGTGTTTTTTAGCAATGAACCCAGGATTACTTAAAGTAGAAGGGTTATACGGTTACTACAAACGCTAAAAACGATAAAGAAAGGTTAGCAGAGGTTTGTAGTGAAAGAATTTTCGTTTGTAGTAAGCCAGAAAAAGAGAAAATTGAGAAAAACGTCTTTTTTAGCAATGAACTCGGAATTACTTAAAGTAGAAGGGTTATACGGTTACTACAAACGCTTAAAACGATAAAGATAGGTTAGCAGAGGTTTGTAGTGAAAGAATTTTCGTTTGTAGTAAGCCAGAAACAGAGAAAATTAGGGAAAACTTGCTTTTTAGCAATGAACCCAGAATTACTTAAAGTAGAAGGGTTATACAGTTACTACAAACGCTAAAAACGATAAAGAAAGGTTAGCAGAGGTTTGTAGTGAAAGAATTTTCGTTTGTAGTAAGCCAGAAAAAGAGAAAATTGAGAAAAACGTGTTTTTTAGCAATGAACCCAGGATTACTTAAAGTAGAAGGGTTATACGGTTACTACAAACGCTAAAAACGATAAAGAAAGGTTAGCAGAGGTTTGTAGTGAAAGAATTTTCGTTTGTAGTAAGCCAGAAAAAGAGAAAATTGAGAAAAACGTCTTTTTTAGCAATGAACTCGGAATTACTTAAAGTAGAAGGGTTATACGGTTACTACAAACGCTTAAAACGATAAAGATAGGTTAGCAGAGGTTTGTAGTGAAAGAATTTTCGTTTGTAGTAAGCCAGAAACAGAGAAAATTTGGGAAAACTTGCTTTTTAGCAATGAACCCAGAATTACTTAAGGTAGAAGGGTTATACGGTTACTACAAACGCTAAAAACGATAAAGAAAGGTTAGCAGAGGTTTGTAGTGAAAGAATTTTCGTTTGTAGTAAGCCAGAAAAAGAGAAAATTGAGAAAATCGTGTTTTTTAGCAATGAACCCGGAATTACTTAAAGTAGTAGGGTTATACGGTTACTACAAACGCTTAAAACGATAGAGATAGGTTAGTAGAGGTTTGTAGTGAAAGCATTATCGTTTGTAGTAAGCCAGAACAAGAGAAAATTGTGAAAATTTAAATTGACAATTTTTTTGCACTTTTTCTCAAAGTTTTTCTCAATTTTCTCTTTTTCTGGCTTACTACAAGCGAAAATTCTTTCACTACAAACCTCTACCAACCTATCTTTATCGTTTTAAGCGTTTGTAGTAACCGTATAACCCTTCTACTTTAAGTAATTCTGGGTTCATTGCTAAAAAGCAAGTTTTCTCAATTTTCTCTGTTTCTGGCTTACTACAAACGAAAATTCTTTCACTACAAACCTCTGCTAACCTATCTTTATCGTTTCAAGCGTTTGTAGTAACCGTATAACCCTTCTACTTTAAGTAATCCTGGGTTCATTGCTAAAAAACACGTTTTTCTCAATTTTCTCTTTTTATGGCTTACTACAAACGAAAACTCTTTCACTACAAACCTCTGCTAACCCATCTTTATCGTTTTAAGCGTTTGTAGTAACCGTATAACCCTTCTACTTTAAGTAATCCTGGGTTCATTGCTAAAAACACGTTTTTCTCAATTTTCTCTTTTTCTGGCTTACTACAAACGAAAATTCTTTCACTACAAACCTCTGCTAACCTTTCTTTATCGTTTTTAGCGTTTGTAGTAACCGTATAACCCTTCTACTTTAAGTAATCCTGGGTTCATTGCTAAAAAACACGTTTTTCTCAATTTTCTCTTTTTCTGGCTTACTACAAACGAAAATTCTTTCACTACAAACCTCTGCTAACCTTTCTTTATCGTTTTTAGCGTTTGTAGTAACTGTATAACCCTTCTGCTTTAAGTAATTCTGGGTTCATTGCTAAAAAGCAAGTTTTCTCAATTTTCTCTGTTTCTGGCTTACTACAAACGAAAATTCTTTCACTACAAACCTCTGCTAACCTATCTTTATCGTTTTAAGCGTTTGTAGTAACCGTATAACCCTTCTACTTTAAGTAATTCTTGGTTCATTGCTAAAAAATACGTTTTTCTCAATTTTCTCTGTTTCTGGCTTACTACAAACGAAAATTCTTTCACTACAAACCTCTGCTAACCTATCTCTATCGTTTTAAGCGTTTGTAGTAACCGTATAACCCTTCTATTTTAAGTAATTCCGGGTTCATTGCTAAAAAACACGTTTTTCTCAATTTTCTCTTTTTCTGGCTTACTACAAACGAAAATTCTTTCACTACAAACCTCTTGCTAAATTTTCTTTATCGTTTTTAGCGTTTGTAGTAACCGTATAACCCTTCTGCTTTAAGTAATTCTGGGTTCATTGGTAAAAAACACGTTTTTCTCAATTTTCTCTTTTTCTGGCTTACTACAAACGAAAATTTTTTCACTACAAACCTCTGCTAACCTATCTCTATCGTTTTAAGCGTTTGTAGTAACCGTATAACCCTTCTACTTTAAGTAATTCCGGGTTCATTGCTAAAAAAGAAGTTTTTCTCAATTTTCTCTTTTTCTGGCTTACTACAAACGAAAATTCTGTCACTACAAACCTCTGCTAACCTTTCTTTATCGTTTTTAGCGTTTGTAGTAACCGTATAACCCTTCTACTTTAAGTAATCCTGGGTTCATTGCTAAAAAACACGTTTTTCTCAATTTTCTCTTTTTCTGGCTTACTACAAACGAAAATTCTTTCACTACAAACCTCTGCTAACCTTTATTTATCGTTTTTAGCGTTTGTAGTAACCGTATAACCCTTCTACTTTAAGTAATTCTGGGTTCATCGCTAAAAAGCAAGTTTTCTCAATTTTCTCTGTTTCTGGCTTACTACAAACGAAAATTCTTTCACTACAAACCTCTGCTAACCTTTCTTTATCGTTTTTAGCGTTTGTAGTAACCGTATAACCCTTCTACTTTAAGTAATTCTGGGTTCATTGCTAAAAAGCAAGTTTTCTCAATTTTCTCTGTTTCTGGCTTACTACAAACGAAAATTCTTTCACTACAAACCTCTGCTAACCTTTCTTTATCGTTTTTAGCGTTTGTAGTAACCGTATAACCCTTCTACTTTAAGTAATTCTGGGTTCATTGCTAAAAAGCAAGTTTTCTCAATTTTCTTTGTTTCTGGTTTACTACAAACGAAAATTCTTTCACTACAAACCTCTGCTAACCTATCTTTATCGTTTTAAGCGTTTGTAGTAACCGTATAACCCTTCTACTTTAAGTAATCCTGGGTTCATTGCTAAAAAAGACGTTTTTCTCAATTTTCTCTGTTTCTGGCTTACTACAAACGAAAATTATTTCACTACAAACCTCTGCTAACCTATCTTTATCGTTTTAAGCGTTTGTAGTAACCGTATAACCCTTCTACTTTAAGTAATTCCGGGTTCATTGCTAAAAAACACGTTTTTCTCAATTTTCTCTTTTTCTGGCTTACTACAAACGAAAATTCTTTCACTACAAACCTCTGTTAACCTTTCTTTATCGTTTTTAGCGTTTGTAGTAATCGTAAAACCCTTCTACTTTAAGTAATCCTGGGTTCATTGCTAAAAGGCAAGTTTTCTAAATTTTCTCTGTTTCTGGCTTACTACAAACGAAAATTCTTTCACTACAAACCTCTGCTAACCTATCTTTATCGTTTTAAGCGTTTGTAGTAATCGTAAAACCCTTCTACTTTAAGTAATCCTGGGTTGATTACAAAAAAACAAGTTTTTCGCAATTTCCTCTGTTTCTGGCTTACTACAAACGAAAATTCTTTCACTACAAACCTCTACTAACCTATCTCTATCGTTTTAAGCGTTTGTAGTAACCGTATAACCCTTCTACTTTAAGTAATCCCGGGTTCAATGGTAAAAAACTTATTTTTTCTCAATTTTCTCTGTTTCTGGCTTACTACAAACGAAAATTCTTTCACTACAAACCTCTACTCATCTATCTTTATCGTTTTAAGCGTTTGTAGTAACCGTATAACCCTTCTTCTTTAACTAATCCTGGGTTCATTGCTAAAAACTAGTTTTTCTCAATTTTCTCTTTTTCTGGCTTACTACAAACGAAACTTATTTCACTACCAACCTCTACTACCCTATCTTTATCGTTTTAAGCGTTTGTAGTAATCGTATAACCCTTCTACTTTAAGTAATCCGGGGTTCAATGCTTAAAAACAAGTTTTACTCAATTTTCGCTTTTTCTGGCTTACTACAAACGAAAATTCTTGCACTACAAACTTCTACGAACCTCTTTCAGTCGTTTTCAGCGTTTGTAGTATTCATCTAGCCTTTCAAATCGATTTTTTGTAGGAAATATCGTTTTTATAAATAGTCGAAAACTAAAATATTTTTTTCTATGTTTTCTATACTACTACAAACGAAAATTCTTGCACTACAATCCACTACTAACGTTTATCTATAGGAATCAGCCGGAAAAAGTTGATTTTTGCAAAGTCGGGGGACGCGATTTTTTTAATATTTTTTAATTTTTTTTTGGTTTTACTACAAACGAAAATAACTTCACTACTATCTACTACTAACCTAAATCTACCAAATAAACCGAAAAAATATAATTTTTTTTAAAGTCGGGTGCCAAGTTCACATAGCTGAAGTTTTCGGTATAATGTAGTATTTTAACAGCCTGTATAGTATTTTTTATCGAATTAAAACATTTCATCAAAACTGCAACTTTAATCTAAGCTATGATGCGCTCTTTTATAATAATGTTAATACATCGGGTATTCAATAAAAACGGAATATATTCTTTCATTCAATCAGCGTTGTTATGAAACATGAGAAACAGGTCATGCAAATTGAATGCTTGGTTGTGTCGGATTTTTTTACAAACAATATTTGCCGCAAACACCGCTCTACATTTTAGGGTTGTGCGGTACAAGTCGAAAAGAATCCGGCTTTTACTTTAGCAGATGTTTATATTGTTCATCAACTCGTTAATCGGCCGGCTTTTTGTTTAAACTAATATAATGATTGTTCAGTAATGTGTGTACGATTGAACAGTTTCGTACAGAAACATCTTCACGACCTACGGTAGATAGGTATTTTTAGCATGTTATTTTTTATTTTTCTTAAAACTGTCGAAATATTATTGTTATATTTAGGTTGAATCGTCCGTGGCATCACCGTACGGCTCTGATGGAAGACCAGCATTGGTTTGCAAACACTTATTTCTGAATCAGAGTCCGTTTTGCGACGCACAAAGATATTTGTTCTTTATGTCAAATGTTTATTTTATTTCCTAGTATCTACTTTAGCTTTTTCTGTCGTAAATAAATAAATCTTTCTTTCTTAGTATCAAGTACCATCTATTATTATTTGAAGATATGTATGTAGGTTGGTAGGGTAGTACGTATGTACTACGTACGTATGTAATGTTTGGATGTACATCCAAACATTACTTTTGGCACATACCCACATTTTGCAGTTTTCATACATGCAATATAGTACCTATTTATATTTGTTGCAATACATACAATGTTTTCAAACTATAATTGAGAACTCTAGCTTAATTGAAGTATACCCACTTCTAACAATTTGTTTTGTAAATAGTCATAGTTATGAACCAGTTATAATCAATAGTATAATTGCTTTAAAAATACAGCATTAAGATTTTCTATTCCATTCGGCTATAGACTAGTGACCAAGGGATGCTCGATTACCACCCGCCCATAGGTCGAACGACATTGTAGCGAGTGCTGGGAATGAATGAATGAGACTCGCAAGCAGTAGCGTAGCTATCGTAGGGCCAGGTGGAGCAGTGCACCAGGGCCCCGGAGCTCAGGGGGCCCTCTAAGCTTTGAAAAGAGAGGGTCAGCCAGCTCCCGAAGCTAGAAAACCTTGAGCCTGCTCACAAAATTCTATCTCTATGCCCGATTCTTTCTCTATGCACCGGGGCCCTTGTCCACCTATCTACGCCTCGCAAGGGACCGGAAAGAGTGGCGTATTAAAGAGGAGGCCTATACTCAGTGGGTGCAAATGGGGTGAAATTATGATGATTATTCTAAAATTATTTGGCTCTTGCAATGGGCAAGAGCCAAATGAAGAACAACAAAAATCTCGAATCATGTTTCATCTTCTGATGACTGTACATGTTCTGCTGGATCACAATTACGAGCCTAAAACATGCGTCCGGCCATTTTCCTTTTTATTTTGAACCGGCAACTTCGATATATTATTTATTTAACAAGCCGAGCTCTAAAATAAACGATAGTGTGCTGATATATCGCTTATTTACCGCGATCAGTGTCACATAACTTATGCGATTTGCTTTACTAATGGCTTTTATTTGCTGATTATTTTAATACGAATACGTTTGGATTTACAAATGGAGTATGTATTTTTATGTATATAGTTATTCAAGGCGCAATGTTCTAGGTACTAATCAAATTAATGGTCTTGGTGATCTCTTCTCTTGTCGAATCACTAGTTTCTTTCGATACAGTGCACTGAAAAAAATGATTGCTTACTGTCACACAGTTAAGAGATTTTCATTAAGACTAACTACTTTAAACATTATCAACAAATGTTTCAATAACAGTTAAATACAAAACAGTAACTCAAAACAAAACAAACAAACAGTGATTAAACAGTACAAATTACTAAAAAAACTAAAAAAAAAAAAATTGTTGCCATCACTGTAATGTCAGTAAGTTTTAATGGTTAGAACCGTATCACTAAATGAAGGAACTCGTTGTTTTAACTGATAGCACAGTACAACTAACTGACCATGGGTTTCCAAATATGTCTGTATTGTAACAGTAAATTCTAATGTTTTGATCGTGATCACTAAATGAACAAAACAGTTAAATCAACGAATAGCACAGTACAACTAACTGTCCATGGTTTTCCGTAAATGTCTGTGTTGTAGCAGAAAATTGAAATGGTTTGATCGTTATCGCCTAATGAACAAAACAGTTAATTCAACGGATAGCACAGTACAACTAACTGTCCATGGTTTTCCGTAAATGTCTGTGTTGTAGCAGAAAATTGTAATGGTTTGATCGTTATCACCTAATGAACAAAACAGTTAATTCAACAGATAGCACAGAACAACTAACTGTCCATGGAATTCCATAAATGTCTGTGTTGTAGCAGTAAATTGTAATGGTATGATCGTTATCACCAAATGAACAAAAAAGTAAATTAAACGGATAGCTCAGTACAACTAACTGTCCATGGTATTCCATAAATGTCTGTGTTGAAACAGTAAATTGTAATGGTTTGAACGTTATTACTAAAAGAACATAACAGTTAATTTAACGGATAGTATAATACAACTGACTGACTATGAGCTCTTTAAAATTATCAGTATTGAAGCAGTAAATTATAATGGTTTGAACGTTATCACTAAATGAACAAAACAGTTAATTTAAATGTTTGCTCAGTACAACTGACTGAACATGACCTCTACAAAATTATCTGTATTGTATCAGTAAATTGTAATGATTTGAACGTTATCACTAAATGAACAAAACAGTTACTTCAACTGATAGCACTGTACAACTAACTCACCATAGTTTTCCAAAAATTGTCCGTACTGGATCAGTAAATTGTAATGGTTTTAACGTTATCACTAAATGAACAAAACAGTTAATTTAAATACTAGAACAGTACAACTGACTGAACATGACCTCTACAAAATTATCTGTATTGTATCAGTAAATTGTAATGATTTGAACGTTATCACTAAATGAACAAAACAGTTACTTTAAAAGATATCACATTAAAACTGACTGACCACCACCTCTTAAAAAGATAGATATGTATTAAAGTGAATGAAATGTAAATGTATGTACTTAACTGTTATTTCATCAGTTTCATTCATTAACTAATAACTTTCAAGCCATTATAAAATATATACCTACTTCAGGTGCTATATCCGTTCGAATATTAAAAGGCCGCTGGCGCTGAGTTAACCATTTTTGTGACTATGATGAAAACGTGAATTTTGTCTCGTTGGTTTGTGCCGTACTCTCACTTTTTGTGTTAAACGGTACGATTATTAGTTGTACCTACCCGGACGTGTTAATAGTTGCACTATAATAAATAGCTTTACGTTGTGTAGTACTTACTTATAAAATAGGTACCAACATATAGGCACATAGGTTCAACTACCTATTTTGTTATATAACCGAAATAAATATTTGATTGCCAAATTGATTAAAAAACTACCTTTATGTAAATATACATATATAGGTACTTACCTACTTATAACTAACCTACTGTCAGTACTGTGGGATTCTTTAGATCCATTAAAATACAAATATATTATTATACGAGGTTATGCTCTCCGCCCGGCCACGCCGTCCAAGCCAGTGTGGCCAGCATGTCGCTAGTGTTGCCAGCGCGACTAGGCTAGACACCACATCCTCATCTTTATTAAAATTTACAAATTTCAGAACACTTACAGTAAAGCATATTTGTAAAAGAGTCAGTAATCATGAAAGTATAAGGCACAGTTTAATAGTTATGGATTAGTTTATACTTTATATTATTATACTTTGTATATAACACATTTATAAGCAAACCACAACTTATACAGGTACACAAAAATGTATAAAACACACATGATGCAATGGAGCATTTGTAGCTCTTTGCAAACGCTATTATTTATTACTTACATTTTAGATTGTATTGTCACCATTGATTTCCTTATTTACTTACCCATATTCAATACATATTGTATTATGTAAGTACATACCTAAATTATTGGAAATGTAGCATAGGTTGAACAAAGATTAAACACGATGAAATAAATAGTAAAATTAGTTATTTTAACAGTTACTGTTATAGTATAGGTACAACATTTTAAGTCAACACTAACATTTTCAAATATTTTGGAATAGTTATAGGTATTATAAATAATAACTGATTAACTCTTTCTTCTTACTATCACTACCTATATTCCTTCCCCTTATCCTTTTTTTTTTAAATCCTTAACCTTAAACTAATACCAGGTAATAGAATAAAATTTGACCGATTCAAAATGTTGAACGTTCCGTTCGCCATTCTATTAATTTGCGGTATTGAACATTGATTAACATATGGAATTTTAAAATTTCAAAAAGTTAAACTACTGGTAGAACTTACAGGTTAGTCAAGGCACTAATATTTGTTTATCTGTGGTCAAGGCAATCCATTCGTGCTCTTTGATTGAATTTTACAATTCATATTCAATAAACTATACTAAAAGGAAACTAGTTAAAATAGTTGGGTGAGACATCATATAGAAATCATGCCGATTTCACCTCTTGTTACTTTTATTTGCTGGTTTAAATCTAAAAGCTCTTACATTGTATCAGCATGAAAGATACTTTAATTGTTAATATTAACATGAACATTTTTGTAGGTACATTTACATATTTAATAATTGAACGAATAGATTTCAAATTCATCGTATTAGTAGAAGGATATTTCTATAAGAATAAAAGCATAATTCTTCATAACTCATAAATCTTGTCTGATGCACAACAGATTTTATATAGAAATAGAATAATATCATTATCATAACATTGATTTTGTCAGTCGTTTTCAAATTTGAATGTAACCTCTTTAGTAAGCTGAAAGAACAATTTAGCCTAACTTGGTTCCTAGTAGTTTCTTCATAGCTCAATTCAATTCAACAGGCGATTCGTTTTCTGACAATTTGGGAAGCAACATAGCTTTTTCATTTTAATTATTTTTCTCATCTGCGTCTAAGGTTTTTCTAGTGTTATTTTGAGTTGTGTTGTGTAATTTCGGTGGCATTTTAACCAACATTACTTGAGGTCTTAGCACAAAGTTTAAGCATTTGGAATGAAAGTGTCTGTATAAGTATATGATATCTTGATTTGACCGAAAATGTTTCTAATGTTTTGAAGAAAACCGTTACCATTTTCTTCGAAACAAATGATGGCCCACTTGACTATGGACTGACTTGACTAAAAAGTATTCAATACAAATCACTTGACACTGGCATGATTGTCTATCGAATGACGGACAGGAGCCATAAATTGAGAGAAGAAGAAGAATTCAACAGGCAGAACATTTACCTCCATGGGCAGAACAACTCAGCTCTTGGCGTTTGTTTTGTGTTGATTAGCATAATCTAGTTCTTGCCGGAATAGGTACATAACATCAAGAAGAGGTCAATCCACCGGTCTGATCCAAGATCCGTGCGGATACAATCGATCATACTTTGAAGCAGTCTCTAATTACCCAATTATCAATTTACCTAACCCATTGAAGTATGTAATCACTGATTGATTCTGTTACTCAGATACCCCCCATTTTCCAGATAGGCAGGTACACCAAAATTTACAAGTTTATACAGGACCTTTAGAACAGCTAGGGACTAGGGGTATGTAGGTATAAGAACTGACTAAATCTACCACCAATCCAATTGATAATGTTCTCTAGGCTATGTATAACTTTCATTAGGTATCCATGGCAGTATCAAATAGATTATACTAAGGTCAGGTTCCATCGCCCCTACTGCAGCCGGCAAATATGAAGTATTTTAGATAGTACCTAAAACACACTCAAGGTGAATATAGGTCCAATTCATTAATACAGTTGATATAGCTTTTGGTAGAATCCTTACCAGAAGAAGACACACTTTGATATATTCAGCTTGTTCATTAGATGTCTCATGCCTTCAAAGAGTCTAGTAACTTTTATAAGTCAGTACGTTCTTTTTACAGTTGCTCACTACCAGTCTGAGTGACCAGTAGATTTTATCAACATTATCAAAATCTTACAACACATTGAAAAACTTACTTAGTGACACATTAAGAACTGTGTGCAAGGCCAAAGTTAAGTTTTAGTAGAGATAAAAAGTACTTTTTCTCCATTATCAGATAAAACAGGGTAAAATACCAATTTCTATCAAAATGTTGCTCAAACATTTATTTTTAATTGTTATGTATTACTGTTATTTTATTTCTATTCAAAACCAGTTTTTAAACTGTACTTTGTCAAGTTTAGTTAAACCATTGTAATTCTTTTCCTTTTGTTTACTTGATTATTATATTAATGTCTACTATAAATCTTCATTTAGTTCACTTAGTAATAAATACCAAGGTATGCAGGTTGAATGTTCTATTGGCTTGTGATAAGCAGATAGGTTATTTAATACTTACTTTCACACATAAAATTGATGCTAATAGCATTCTCTATCAATCATCCAGGAAATACAAGAATATAGTGAGGTATGACTGTCTCTACCTAAGTATATAGGCATCGGTACAATAATTTTACTTTTAACGTGGATGTTCCATCCATACACCATGTTTAAACATAGGCACAAGTCTCTTTTGCTGCTGTAGCTACAGAATGCAAACTCCTACTAACACAATTTCTGCTTTTGTTTCCATCATTCCTGTAATTATTATTTTTTAGAAAATAAATAACCTTTATTTTATTTTCGTAAATGCTGTCGACGTTTCTTTAAATAGATCAAACACTTTTTAAACAGTTTGATTTACGTATGGCTGTTTTGAATTTATATAGTGTTCTACAATGTAGGTAGGTAGCTCAAAAATCTCTGAACAAAATATGCAGTTATATGATTACCATTCTATTAATAGTATAAGTACCTATATAGTAAGTATTTATAATAGCTACCAAGCAGGTCGGTCGATTTTTGGAGTGTTCGTACCCGAGTGGGTTTTACCGCCTTGTTTGCTGTAAATGATGATGGTCTGTCTTACATATATTATATTAGCAGAGTTATAATAACATAATTAGAATAAATTGTCAAGGCATTTAATTATATTATGTGTTCGTGCATATTTATGCATATTCGTGGCGTTATCAACTGTTAACAGTTGCATTGCCGTGTTTGTGTAGGTTAAGTTTCTTCTTAATTTCTTGTTACATAATACCTACTCACATTTTAATAATGGGAGGTAGTTTGATATTCTATATTATTACGGAACAAATATTTTTATTTCTTTCTAAAGATGCGGTAATATTATTATAAATTGTGAAATTCACAACACACATAAACTTTTGACAGTAAAGCAACCACTACGAATAATCAACGAGGTAGATTATACCCACCCAGTAGATTAATTATAATGATAATGGTAAGTATATAGTATGTTACAAATGAAACGGAAATCGAGATAATACCCAATAATCTTCCTGCGTTTTGCCTGCCACACCTGGCATTGGTATACTATAACACAGGGTTATTCTAGTTTGGGTACAAATGTTGTTCGAACAGGAAATATCGCAAATGTTTAACATAAACCCAATTTAATAAAATACTGTAATGTTTGTTAACGATTTTAAATAAATAAATTTCATTTCATCTAAAACACTCAAAAGCTAAGTGTTATTAAGTATGTTTGTGATCCAGTTTCCGATGCATATTTAACAAATATGAATTATTCATGGCCTTTAATTTTTATTATATTGTCACATGTGATCACACACATTTGCATTTGCATTTGATGATTTTTCATTTCTTTTGCCATTTTTGTCATTTCCGATGACCATTTATTAAATGCATGGCTTTGTTTTCCATCTCTGATGAAATATTTCTTGCATGGCTTTTTGGTTATCTTTAATAACATTATACATAGCCTTTATATCATCTCTGATGACATTAATTACATGGCCTTTACATCATTTCTGATGAGATTAATTACATAGCCTTTCCGTCGTCTCTGATGTGGTGACACTTATTGCATGGCCTTTATTTACATGACCGGTATTTGGAGCCTGTAACATAACATTTTTCATATTAGATATTGTTTATTCATTTTAGGCTGTGGCTCATGCTCAGCGCAACAATAGTATAGCTACTTTGTTGCATTGCCCTTAAAACTGGTGCTGATTTTTCAGTCTAGATTTCAGTTGCAATAGGTAGGTATAAAAGATATAAAAACCATTCACCTAATTGCTAATAAAAATAATAGTAAAATAGCAACAGCCTCAAGACTTTGATTCCCAGGCACGGTAAATATCCTCACACATCCCTTAGTACCAAGTATCAACTTAAAGATTTTTGGGATGTCTAAAGTGGTCAGATACGTCCAAATACTTTTAACATTTGGCACAAACCCAGTACAGGTACAGTAGTTGGTATTCCATACACTGTAGTACCTGGTGACGTGGGTCAAGACGTACAGATATGGTTGATGATGATGTGATGTGTCGTCCAGGCCGATTTTGGCTACGGCAGCATTGTTAATGCTAATAATTTTCAAAACATTTCTACCTTCATAGTGATCAAAGTAAAAATCTTTTCTTTCACAGAAGCTTTTCGTAGGTTAGGGTAGGCGCAGGTAAAATTATTATGCAGCGATAAATTTTCTAGATCTTTTTCTAACAGGTATTCTCAATTACGTAAGTAATACTTTGATCTAATATACGGTACCCTCGTACTGTACATGTTAGTTCAACGTAGGTTTCGTACCTTGTTTATTGAATTGGAACTTGAACTTCAACTGCAAAATAATTACTTTGGAATGCCATCTATCCCTTCCTTTTCAGTAAAATGAGTTAAATTACTCACGTTCTCCTCAGTCGCCACTTTGTGGGATTCTTTAGATCCATTAAAATACAAATATATTATTATACGAGGTTATGCTCTCCGCCCGGCCACGCCGTCCAAGCCAGTGTGGCCAGCATGTCGCTAGTGTTGCCAGCGCGACTAGGCTAGACACCACAAGTACCTAATTCAAACAACCGTATGTTGGTAACCTACCTACCTAGTAACTTTACGTGAAGGTATACCAGAAGTTAGTGCACTAGACAGAAATAACTAGACAGTTATTTCTGTCAAACAACCGTATGTTGGTAACCTACCTACCTAGTAACTTTACGTGAAGGTATACCAGAAGTTAGTGCACTAGACAGAAATAACTACTAGATAGTTACTAACTTCTGGTATACCTTCACGTAAAGTTATTAGGTAGGTAGGTAGGTTACCAACATACGGTTGTTTGAATTAGGTACCTATGTAGGATAGGTACCTAATTCAAACAACCGTAATCCATAATAGGTATATTATCCTTACATAGTAGGTATAAAATAAAGTTTCTTTTCGCGTCTGTCCGTCTGTTTTCCATGCTCATTGGTGCCCTCCAAAAGCTCCTCATATTAGGTATATCTTATTAGGCTTATTATATTAAGTATACACATATTAATTGACAATAATTGTTGACACGAAAAATTTTATTTTCACTTGTTCGGAAGACTGGTAGGTACCGTGCATTTCGATTATCGAAACATTAGTAGGTACCTACCTATATTAAGATTACTAATAAGTACCTATATTCCGGATGGGCAAACTTGGCGGACGACGAGTTTGAGGGAAAAGAAGGAAACGAAGACGATGGTGGATGATCAAAATTCACAAAAATCGTACAAGGCCGCCGCCTTGCTAGATACCTAACAAGCTTTTGGATACATCGCCGACACCTTTGTCGAACACCTTTGATTTGTGCACAAAAACCGACACCGACGTCGATCACTAGCTAACACAAACGAATCTAATGTTTCAAACAATAAACGCAAATGCTCGCTCGCGTAAGTACGTAACACGCGCCGCTCCTCCGCCCCCCCCCCCCCCCCCGCGCTTACGCCGCGCCGCCGCTGGCCGCTGCGTGCGACACGCTAGTTGCCTTCTACCCTTCGCTATGTTCAGTTCAGTATTATTTCGGCAAGTTGTTAATTATTTCTTCAATCTTTTGTGGCGAACGCACCTATTAATGTATTCCGAAATCATCTATTATTGTATATTCCGAACGCATCTTGGCATTGTGATGGCTGCACTGTGTGTGGCCGCCAATGGTAGGACTTGCCGCGCGGTTCGGCGACGCCCCTTCACAGGCAGCCAACATAACCCGGCTCTGTGAGCGCGTTGCCGCGAACGAAACATTCGCTCTCTTCCCTCCTGACCTCGCGACAAGCCAGACATATTGTAAACGTATCCGTATCTGACTATCTGTCTGTGAACTCAATATTATAGAGGTTTTATAATTGTAATAATATGACAATTTAGGAAGAATCATATAAACCTTAAACTTTTTTCAGTTGAGTTGTGTGTGACAGTGCAAAATGATGTGTATCAATCTTAGCGAAAGTGTATGAGTGACGATACCACAAAAACACTTCTTACAGACTGGGGATTCGAGAAGTACCTACGTGAATTATTTTGAAGGTAAGTCAATTCATAAGCATTAGAGATAGAGATTAGAGATTGAGCGTATAAGGCAAAAACAAGAGCTCATGTAGGTACCTACCTCTCGCCCGCACGTTTCGACATGTTGAAAGATATAAAATCACTAATCCCATTTTCGAAAAATCGCAATCAACCATTTTGTGTGCAACCACATGGCACCCGGTTTACGACTTTTTGTATTGGACTTAGTCGTAAAATTTTCGGGGTTTTCTAACAACATACTTCTCTCTCATTACATCTCTTAATTCCAGCTCACTGCAGACTTCAATCATTAGTATCCTCAAAATGAACATTCATTGGATGATAAACTACCGCTACTAAAGAGCAAATTACTCCTCATCAACACGATCACCATTTGTGGAAGAATTGAAGCAATTTGCACAAGGTTAGTTTGTAATTTAATTTAGTTTAATGTATTGTCACATACAACACGATTTTTTTTCCATAGTACTAACCAGTTGTCAGTATAATTCGTGAGTAAAGAGTAGGTAGGTACCTATAAACGTTCGACGATAAAAATCTTAGTCACTAATTTTCGTTCTTGTTGCTTTACAGATCAAATTCCCGAAATTAGCAACCTGGACTTATTGCTACTTCTGCCGCACATCATTGGCAGAGTTGAAGCAATTTGCACGAGGTTAGTTTGTAATTTAAATTAGTTTAATGTATTGTCACATACAACACGATTTTTTTCCATAGAACTAACCAGTTGTCAGTATAATTCCTGAGTAAAGAGTAGGTACCTATAAACGTTCGACGATAAAAATCTTAGTCACTAATTTTCGTTCTTGTTGCTTTACAGATCAAATTCCCGAAACGAGCAACCTGGACTTGTTGCTACTTCTGCCGCACATCATTGGCCCGGTGCAATTGAAACGAAAAAGAACATGAGTCGCAGAAGTGCGCCAAAGCTTTATTTCACACATCGAAGATGAAACAGAAATGTCCTAGAAGAGCGACCAACGTTTTTATTTTTAGTTTTTTCATCTTAAATAAATTACTTCAATTAAATCTTTTTTAATTTATTTCAGGTCGCCTGCATACCTGCCTACCTATGCAGTACTGCGTAGGCAGTAGGTATCAGGGACGGTCCTTCACAACCTTTTACTGTGCTTTTACAGTACTCGCTACTGTAGGTGTACAGTTACAGGTATTGTGAAGGATAGTGCTTTTTAATGTGCATTCTCAGTAGCGGGTACTGTTACTGATCAGTAAGTACAGTACCCGATATTGTGCGTACACGTTAAACAGTACTATCCTTCACATTACATGTAACTGTGCACTTACAGTACCCGCTACTGTTCTTGCGCATTAAAAAGTACTATTCTTGACATTACATGTAACTGTGCACTTACAGTACCCGCTACTGTTCTTGCACATTAAAAAGTACTATTCTTGACATTACATGTAACTGTGCACTTACAGTACCCGCTACTGTTCTTGCGCATTAAAAAGTACTATTCTTGACATTACATGTAACTGTGCACTTACAGTACCCGCTACTGTTCTTGCACATTAAAAAGTACTATTCTTGACATTACATGTAACTGTGCACTTACAGTACCCGCTACTGTTCTTGCACATTAAAAAGTACTATTCTTGACATTACATGTAACTGTGCACTTACAGTACCCGCTACTGTTCTTGCGCATTAAAAAGTACTATCCTTGACATTACCTGTAACTGCTCACATCAGTACCCGCTACTGTGCATGCACATTAGTTTTTTTACTGTTTCAAACAGTACTAATATTTTACTGTTTTAAACAGTAACATTTTTTTACTGTTTAAAACAGTAACATTATATTACTGTTTAAAACAGTAACATTTTTTACTGTTTAAAACAGTAACTTTATTTTACTGTTTAAAACAGTAAATTTTTTTTACTGTTTAAAACAGTAAAATTTTTTGACTGTATAAAACAGTAACATTTTTTACACATTTTTGCTACTCAAAACATTTAAATTTACTGTCATAACGGTAAAATTTTGCCTCGAACTTTAACTGTTTTAGGAGCAGTAAATGTTACTGATTTGCTCGGCAGGCTCCCCTGGTACTGTTCAAAGCAGTACACATGAACGTTTTATCAGTTCCTTTTAATGATTTTTTTTTTCAGTGTGTGGAGAAAGGATTTTAAGTGCGCCTCAAGGGCTCCTTTCGAGCACTTGACACATGTGATAGAACTGTTTTAGTTTCTACGACATGCCGGTTTCCTCACGATTTCCCATCATCGTTTGAGAGTACTGGCATTGTGCACATACATTTTTGAACAGATAAACTCATAGTGCACGACCGGTTTCGAACCCACGACCTTAGGATCGGAAGGCGGGGCCGCTACCACTAGACCACCAGTGGTCTCGATATCCCCTTCGATCCCCAAGTCCGAGTTTAGTTTTTCGTAACGTCAGGCCTTTTTGTATGGAGATTCGATAAGCGCCGCTATCGGGCGTGCTGGGAACTCACGAGTCTCATACAAAAAGGCCAGACGGTACGAAAAACAAAACTCAGACTTGGGGTACAGATCTTGTGCCAAGTACTAACTCGAGATTGTTTAAGGACGTCTAAGGGTAGTCAGAAGAACTTACGAATACAAATCAAGCTACAGAAAGCCAAAGAAAAATGACTCTTACTACAAGGACGTTAAAGCGAGCAGTGTACAGACTGATGTGTCATTAATTAGGATACCCACATTTCGTAGTAATTGGCATTCCTTAAGTATCTAATTACCTAGTATTATCAAGTTTGTCTAGATTCACCAAGTTTGTAAATCATTTATTAGTGATCCTTATGATTTTATTGCATAAAAAACATTAAATTTGATTTAATGGTAGCCTTCTGACCGAAATTTTTGACACACGCATATATTCAGATATTTTACGGCACTCTTACAGGATATTAACATAGGGTTCAGTTTTATTACGGACAGGCCTGCACTTCACCTCTCACCACCCCTGGCGGGACCCTGACCGGCCCAATTAAAAAGCTCTTCCCGCCAGTACTTAACCCGGGAAAGTTACGATTCATCTGTCTTCTACAATACAGTACTGAGTGTTCCTGGTGGCAGGGAATAAGTAGCTGTTTGTATGAACACAGCCAAGTATAAAGGCGCCGGATGACATAGATTACAAAATAGTTAGTGGTAAAAATTACTCAGATGAAGAAATAGTTCGTGCCATGTTATTATGTATTTTATAAGCGCCTACTTTGAGAATATACTGTGAATTGTAAGGTAGTTATTTATTAAACCAATATCATCGAATTAGCAAAATCCGCTATTCCGATATTATTTGTAAAAATAATCGTGCGTCTGCAAATAGCTCAACAGTTTCACATGATACTTTTTGTAGTATTTTGTAAATAATTTTGTATTCAGATAAAGACAAAGACAAGTGCTTATGTACTTACCTCTCGCTCGCACATATCAACATTTTGAAAGTTATAAAATCACTGAACTCATTTTTGAAAAATGACAATCAACCAATTTGTGTGCAATTACATGGCACATTTTAGTATATAAATTTCATTTTGATCTATACAAGTTTTCCTACCTACTCAAAAGTTTGGATAACTAGTAAAAGCAAACTTTTGAGTATGGATAATATGGTGCATAAGGTTTAGATTTTAGTGCTCTTCCAGTTACCAATAGTTTCATCTTCAAATTAACTCGACATTTGACAATCTCGGCTATGTGTTCATGAGATAAGTTCCGCCACAAGTGCCGCCACTACGTGCCTAATGATGTCACCTAATCTATACGGCATGCTGTTGGACCATCTACTTCATTACAAAGTGGATATAAAACATTTATCGTGCGATTGTGTTTTATGGGTTGAATCTCGGACAGAATATCTTATCATTACCAGTTATGGAACATTGGAACAAAAGAAACCGACTTCTTTTTAGGTACGTAGATAAGTTTTGAAGCTCTTGAGCTTGGGTCGAGATCTGAATGGCAGGTCGAGAATTTGATTGACCTACCTACCTGTGAGTTTTTTAATATATATATAGCTAAATATATATATAATAATATATATATATTTAGCTAATGAAACAAGCAGATGGCCCACCTAACGTTAAGTGGTAACCATCACCTATAACAAAGCATTGCCTCGTAAGTCACGCACAATAGGAACATGCCCTGCGTCCATCAACTTGAGGTGTCTGGTAGTTAGTATTGCCAGCCAAACAAAGAGAAAAAATAGCAAATATAGTTTTATTTGCTATTTTCATCATCTGACTGAAAAAGTCTAAGAAATTTGGAAGAGGGCAGTGTGCTGCAATAGAATTATTCAGGTAGGTGATTATGATGATGGAGAAAAAAGATTGAAGACAAATCAAAAGGTTTACCTGCATGATCACTTTTAAACGTCTTAAAGGTATTTTAATCTAGGTGCCAGTTCTACGCTTATCCACGATACCAACCTTTAACCTGTAATTTAATAACCACATTGAACTTTGAGCCACAGAACACCTGTGACATGCGAATAGCACCACACGATTGAACAATAATATTTACTATCGCCTCACTGCTCTGCGGCCATCACACTGATTAGATGAGGTCATGCGAGCTATTCCACAACCACTATACAAATCTATGCCAGTCTGAGTAGTGAATTTTTCACATAAAAACACTTAATTGCGTTCAGTACTGTTCAGTAGTGTATTGAACTTATTTGATTAGGTTTTGAATGCCGTAATTTGTAATTATATCATCATTGAGTCTAACTTTTACTTTGGTACATACCTAATAGATAACATCTAGATAGTGCGGCGTGGAAAGTCCTCCATTATTTATTTATTTATTTATAATGAAAGAAAGAGTTAAGAGATGTATTTTGTGTGTTATGTCGAATGTATTTTTTTTTCTTTCTTAAGCAGGTAAGGTGAGATAGCATGTAAATTGTCTCATCAACGAGCATATCAATCATAGTATAAGGATCATACAAAAGAACGGTAGGAACCAAGCCGTAAGTTTGTTGCCTGTTCTTCAAGGCTTTGGTCGCGTGGAACTGGCACCTAGAGTCACCTAGCTTTAAGACGTTTCAAAATGATCCTTGTGATTTTATTGAATAAATAACTTTTGACTTTGACTTTGACAAGTGCCGACTAGATCCTTAAGCCGGGAATACACGACTGTAGTTGGCACACTTGCATAAAAGCTACTTGCACATGCTACCTACTTCCATGTGTATACGCTAACTGGCATGCCTGTATCTGCCACGCAAGTAGTTAGCTCAACATTCTATTTTTTGTCAGCTACTGGCATGCAACGTACCGCGAGGGGCCGCGGGGGGCTACGAAACCGATCATCATCATCATCATCAACCTATGTTCGTCCACTGCTGGACGTAGGTCTCTCCCAAGACGTGCCACTGAGCCCGGTCTTCGGCTCTTCTCATCCAATGTTTGCCAGCTACATTTCGCAGATCGTCGCCCCACCTCGTCGGAGGGCGTCCTACACTACGCTTACCTAAACGCGGTCTCCACTCAAGTATTCGTTTGCTCCAACGATTGTCGGTTCTACGGCAAACATGGCCGGCCCACTGCCATTTCAGCTTGCTAATCCTTTGATCGGAATTTGCGACGACAAAAATAGTCAATGAATAATAAAATCACAAATCAATCCGCTATCAATTCAAACGATCAAAAACGCCTGCAAACCCGTAGATAAAATCAATAGTTTAACAATCACCGGTAATTAAGGCAGCCGGCGTATTCAGTTGACACTAAATTTCCATTAATATCAGTGAAGCGAATGACAGTGACAAATTACGGACGCAGTGCAATACAGGTAGGGTTGACGCGTCAGCGTTACATCCATCACGGTTGCGTTGTGTGCGAAAAACTGCATCCGATACTTATCTGTCATCATAAATTCTCAAGCAATCAATTTATTGACTTTTCTACCGGTAATGTCAATGGTAATGATGACTGAAACGAAATACGATATGAGTAAAATACAAATTGTATTCTGCTGCATTAATAAAAAAATATATACTAGGTACTTGTGATGGAACAAGCAGATGGCCCACCTGTTGTTGATAGGTAACCATCACCTAAAACAAAACATTGCCTCGCAAGTCACGCTCGATAGGAACGTGCCCTACGATGCACTGCTCTGCTTTCATCAACTTAAGGCCCCGTTCCTTTTTGAACAAAGGTTAAAGTTAAAGGTTAATGGTTACCGTTTTTAGCACTTATTGGCAAATGTATGAATATTTATATTTCTAAGGCTGTGGTTTTGAAGTATTACACGGGTATTTATATTTATAAAGGTAAGACGCGATAAATACCTTAATATGTGTTATGATCGCGAAAGTTTAAAAATACTACTACTCCAATAAACAATGATAATATGACATAAGAAATATTAACGTATCCATTCTCGTTCACCTCGCGCCATTTAATTTCGCCGTGGCCTGAAAACAAACGTCGCGAACGCCTAAAAATATTCTCCTTCACATTAAGGTTGCCACTTTTGACAGTGACACTTGACTGTAGGGATGTAACAAACTCATATAGCTCGGGCACGTAATCGTTAATTTCATAGCTTGTGATTGGCATTGTCAATCAAGCACAAAATAAGCAGACCATATTTTTGTTATAATGGTCCACATTTTTGTTATAATGTGCAATGCATGAGAAGACGCAAAAAGTCTACTTCTAAAATTTTGTATTATTCTGTTTTAATAAATGTTTGCAGTATAAATAAGTATAATATGTTTATTACGTTAGTTATATAAACATCGAGTCTTTGAAAGCCTATTCGAATCTGAGAAAAGTACCAAAAATAAACATATTTCTAGGAATATTTCGATTTCAATGTTCACAGCGTAATTTGAGAAGTATCTAAGTAAAGCGACAAAATATAACGACAAAGCTATTACTTATATTTCTGTTTGTTTGTGTGTTTTGCCAACCCTACCACACTGGTGTCATTTTAGTACAGACAGATTTTGTAGGGTTAAAGGGGTTTTGATGGAAACGAGCACGTAAAGCTAATGACGGTGGTTAATGAATAAAATGTTTCAATGAATGTTTCAGAACTGATTCAATTTTGGTGTATTCATTTTTTTATGGTAGTTTTAAAAAGTTCATTAAGTATTTATAATTTTCTGTCATTTCACTTTCATTATGTTTTTTTTGGGTTATTTTGAGTTCTGTTGTATAATTTCGGTACTAATCAACATAACTTGAGGTCTTAGCACAAAGAGTTAGCATTTGGAATAAAAGTAATTACAATATCCTGATTTGAACGAAAATGTTTTTCGTAGGTTTTGAAGAAACCGCCACCATTTCCTTCAAAACATGACAGCCCGACTTGACGTAATGTGACTGATTTGACATTGACACTGACCGGATCTATAAATAGCCGAGAACTTTAATGTCAACTAGGTAATTGAAGTTTCCGGAAACAATATAACAAACAGAAAATTTCGGCGCGTATGAGGCGATGCGCGGAATGACCGTCATAAACGAGAGCCAGTATGGGCTGCCACAGCAAACTGCGAAACCAATGTTGGAACGCTGGCGGTGCTAGAAAAAGTCTCGCCTCTCTACCTACTTGGCGCGCTTTACCCAGATGTAAAGCTACCCTAGTGTTATTTTAAGTTGTGTTGTGTAATTTCGGTGCTATTTTAACCAACATTATTTGAGGTCTTAGCACAAAGTACTTTCTTTCAAAATGTTTACATATTTGGAATGAAAATGTAACATATCCTGATTTGACCGAAAATGTTTCGAGTGTTTTGACGAAAACCGCCACCATTTTCTTCAAAACAAATGACGGCCAACTTGACTATGGACTGACTTGACTGTAAAACATTTTATCTCTATCACTTGACTGGCAAAATTGCCTGTCGAATGACGGACGATGCCACAAACAAAGATAAGAAGAACGAAGAAATCAAATAGAAAATTGTAGCGTACCTATGAAAGTAACTTGACACTACGCATCTCTTAGATAGGAAGAAAAAAAGTTTAAGGGGAAATTAAATATGTTGATTCTCTACAAAGGACAATTAAAAACGAATTACGCTCTTTAACAGTCCGTCCAACTCTTACTGCGAAAGTGAGGACAAAGAGGTTAAAAACTTAAAACGTATATAATTTATGTCACTCTCTTGATAAAAAAAATAGGTAAAATGCTGTTCAGTGTGTGAGTGTTGCTATAAAAACAGTTTTTTAATGGTTTATATATATTGTTTTTTTTATTATTACTTACCTATAAGAACCTTTTCTATCCCACGTCTACAATAAAAATATTCACACAGCTGAGGTGATATCCCTTATCCTTTTTCTTCTGATAAATTTTTTAAGGAACTTTTATCATGTACTCCTTTTCTTGAAGTCGGTTAAAAATAAGTATTGGTCGACCATAAAGTATTATTGTTGTTGATTTAGCTATTGAGTAAATATTTAGGTCACCTCGTTACACTGTGTCAATTGATTTACAGTCATTGTTCAGTCCTTGAATGAAATGCAATGCATGAATTAAGACACTTGGTAAGAATTATATGCCTAAGAGATGTTTAAGTGCATTTTAACAATCTTAAATATAAATAAATATCCTAGGGTACAGAACTAGAGCTTGTCTATAATCTAGTGTCACTAGATTCCTTAGAAACAGTGCGGTGAAAGGCTTAAAGAGGCTCCTTACTCGGTGAAGGCAGTTTTTTGTGTCAGGCTGTTTTAGCTAGCCAATTTTTATAATGGCACATGTAAACTACATACAAAGTCAAAATCCAAGATGGCGGATGGCTCCGGTTGACGGAAATGATGAGGAAGGGCTGGTAAGTAGTTGATAGGACGGAGGGGAAGTAGTTGTCTGATAATCAAAGTTCCTTGCTCTATAAATATCTGGTAGGGTTCTTGAACCCAATTGAGAAAAAAATAAATTCAATAATATTATCAAATAACACTCACGACTGGAATCACCAGGCTCGGTAGATGTTAGTGATGGGCCGAATCGTGATTTCAACGAATACGAATATTCGGCCGTTCGGTAAAAAGTTTACCGAACCGAATATTCGGCCGAATGATTCGGTAATTTAGACCATGACCATTGAACAATATGACCTCCAAATTACTCGGGTCCCCCGGTTTTCAGATGTGTTTTTCAAAGACTGCATTCAAATAAATAAACAGTTTTACTCATATCTATCACTTTTAATCCTGAAATGACTCTAGATATCCTTGAGGTATCTAAGTCAGTTTAATGAAAGAAAATGAAATCATATGAATATCATTTTTTTTATTAAAATTATTATAATAATATATAATTATAATAATATATAATAATTTACATTAGGTATTTATGATACATACATATTAATAGACGTCATGATCTGCTTTCAATTTGCATTCATGTTTTTTGCATATTTTACGCGATTCTATTAATCCATTTCTTTTCGTTTTCGGATTAATCTATGCATATGCGTGTTCATTTGCATATAGATCAGCTCGTGGGTATACCTAATATGTACAGTCTATAGGTACTCAATATTATAAGGTTTTAGTGAAAGTATGTTCGGCAGATTTACCGAATAATTGGCCGATTACGAATGTTCGGTAAACCTGCCGAACATCGAATACCGTACCTAAATCGAATATTCGGCCCATCTCTAGTAAATATTCCCTCAAATCCCTTAGTACCAACCAACTCAAGACTATTTGAGAATGTCTTAATATTAACATTTGGTACCCACATTTGCAGTCGTTAGAATACTAACTGGTTTCCTCGCGATGTTTTCTTTCACCGATTGAGAGCACAGGCATTACACACATACATTTTTCGAAGCGAAAAATCGATAGGTGGGCCATCCAATCCACTTCCACTAGACCTGAGCCTGAAACGTGATAAACTCCGTATCGTTATTGGAATTGTCACAGGTCAATGCTCACGAAACAAGCACCTATTTACACTGGGTGTTACGGACAGTCCCCTATGCAGAGGATGCCTAAACACAGAGGAAACAGCAGCACATGTACTCCTGGAGCGCAGCAGAGTGGCGCCTCATCGAGCAATCTTGGAACACCGAAGACGCCTAGTGAAACCTGCACCAGCATAAGTGAGCTGCTGGCCTTCCTAGAGGACATCGGGTGGCTGAACTAGTAACCATCATCCCTCACGCAAAAGGGCCACCAGCAGCCTACTTGCGGAAACCAGTCCGCTCACCAAGTACCAAGTACCTACTCCCACTAGACCACCAGTGCTCTTTAATTCATTTAGAAAAAAAATATCGCATTCGGTTTTTAACTTATTCTACCTACTTACATGTCGTGCGAAAATTGCTTGCATGATAGTAACAAATTAATAACAATAAGCAGGTACTTAATAAACGATTAATCCATTTATTATCTCTCTTAAACTGCGCACAATAACACCTTAGCATGAAAGTCACGTTTGTTATTAATGACTAGAGGACACAATAGTTTTATAAATCAATCAAATTGTGCAGGACACGCCAACTCACAGCATTAATCGAAGTCCGAGCTTTTTGTATGGAGACGAGTTCTCAGCTCGCCCGATAGGCCGCTTATCGAGTGTCCATACAAAAACGGCCTGACGACATAGTAAACAAAACCCTAAAAATGAAAATATATAAAAAATATTGGTGGAAGCAGATTCTGATGGACTTTTTGTAAGTGACTTTAGTTATTAGGTTAGGTTAAAGATTAGGTTATGTATATTTGATTTTGTGTTATTTTATTTTATAGTAGATTATATACATATATTAAGAAATAATTTCCTACCACTTATATACATACTTAGGAAATTAAGTTTTTGTTCCTACCTTCTACGCATTTGAAATCTTGTACCAAATAGGTATGGCGGAGGAGGGCGTTGATATTCGCGACACAGTTTTTTATCATCGTTTTTCAATCTGTTCTTGTACTTCTTTTTAATTTGGTCTGATGTTAATGACTTAATAATAAATGTTAATAATAAAGTACTAAACCATACTAGCACCAGTGGCGTAGCTAGGTGGACAAGGGCCCCGGTGCATAGAGAAAGAATCGGGCATCTTTCCACATACCTTGATCTTATATTAGCCTTTAAAAAAAAAAGGTGAGCAGGCTCAAGGTTTTCAAGCTTCGGGAGCTGGGTGACCCTCTCTTTTCAATGCTTAAGTTAGAGGGGCCCCTGAGCTCCGGGGCATTGGTGCACTGCAGCACCTGGCCCTACAATAGCTAAGCCACTGACTAGCACATCTGGTTTTCTATTGTCACACGAGCCTGCGTCCACAAAAGGCCAGATAAGCGCCACAAGGCCAATCAGTATTAAAACTGAACAATACTCTGTTTTGTTTTACCAACTCAATGGCATTTAACAGCACCCGGCCTCATGCATAATGAATGGCAGTAAAATTGTCACATCAAATAGATCCTTCATTAAGAGGAAAACTGATGATAAAATAATAATGGCGACTACGCGTGAACGATAAATTAAACTGATTATATTGCTAGGTTAGGTTTGTTGCCTGTACCCCAAGTCAGAGTTTTATTTTTCGATTCAATGAGCGCCGAATCACGAACTCACGAACTCAAGAACTCCACAAAAAAGGCCTGACGTTAAGAAAAATGATTAAATACGAAAAAAATAAAATTTACACTTGGGTTACTGTTCTTGTATGAATGAATGAATGAATATATTTCTATGCTTGATCGCGTGGAACTGGCACCTAGATTCTCATATTTTTAAGACGTTTGAAAGTGATCCTTGTGATTCAACGAAATAAATACCTTTTGACTTTAAAATTGTACTTTATAAAATACACTAGCTTCAGCTCGCGGCAACACTCGCGCTATAGGATTTCGCATGCTTTGCTTAGTTAGGGGCTAGATAGTGCTGTGTGGAATGTCTACCAATATTTATTTAGTAGGTACAAGTATTTTGTTAGTGCAAGTGTACGCGTCATCTAAAGGCCCATTGAGCGTACCATTTGAAAGCAGCTAAAGATATTCCAATTACACAGGCAGATAAACCTGAAAGCTCATAAAATATTCCACTTTGCAGTGGATATCTCCTGCCAGTACCTGTAAACCTTGATCCGGGCTTCGGTGGAGCGACCGCACGCTCACGGCTAAGTAGAGCAAAAACTTGAATTTTAATGGCGATCACACTTAACCGATTTCCGTGCCGAACACCCCTATTTCTAGTACGCCCTCAACTCTGCACTTACAACTTTAGAGAGTTATAAAAGTGCTAGTTCCCGTTCAGTAGTGCTTTTCGTAAACAACTTTCATCCAAGTGACCGCGGAATCCGCTGTGTGTTTTTAATTTGGCGTTCTGTAATAGGCAGATTAATCCCACCATCACTAGCACTACTCGCGAGAGTGTTTTGGCGAGTGGAAATGCCACGAAGCAAATATCAAAATGAGCGGATCCACTCCTCACAATCCAAGCTCTGCGCTTAACGAGACAACGGGTCTCTTTGGTTCCATTGACAGACAATTCGATCTGTATTCAATAAATTTAAGGAGCATGTAAAACTGCAAGCAAGCAAGTCAACTGATGGTCTTAGTTTGCCGTAGTCACCGCTTGGCGCTAGCATGTGGATTGGTGATCACAATATTGGTGTTATGAAGGAACTAAAGAGATGCCGCTGATCATCGACTGGTGCGTTTCCATAGTCATATACTCCTCTTATGAAATCCACAGTATGATAAAGGAATCTTATTCTTTTCCCAGTCCAACACGGTCTTAAACGCCACAGGGTTAGTCAATGCTTAGAAAGAACCATTTCGATTTCCAAATAACGAAAAGGAAAGTCCTAATAGATGAGGTATTTCCTCGACTTAGAATACTGTGTGTTATTGATCGTTTCGCCATTCGAGTGAGTGGGCGATTAGTGCCATTACAAATACGAGTTAGTTTGTTCTATTTTACGGTTGAAAACTAAATCCCTCCATTAACTAATGTGAGCCAAAATGACAGAGGATTACGTCACTTCTCTGGGGAAATTAATCTCAGCTGTTAATTTAATCCTAGTTATAAATGACTATTTTGCTGATTTATAGTTACGCTACACATTAACCTGTATACTAATAAAGCTTCCACGGCGGCGTTTCATCAAAATCAGTCCTGCTGTTACTGTGTGATCCATTCCACCACAGGACAAGTAGACGCACGGCCCAGTACCATCCTTACCTGGTCATACCACTAATTCATACCACTAATTCGCACGAAGGAGTGAGACTAATTACCGTCGTCCGTTTTTCCTAACCACTACAATATCAGTCTCCAATGCAAGAGTGAATAGGTGTCTTCTAGACCGTTCTGCTCCAACGTCGGCTACATCGTCGCTTACCCTCAGGCGAGATTATAGTCAAAGGACGGTCTATTCATTGTAAAGAAAAAAAAAGATAGAGTCACGAGCTTAGAGTAGTAGAGCTCTTTGTATGTGGCTCTTCCAGGAAAGTACTACCACCAAGCCTATTTCAGCCAAGCAGCGTGGCTGCATTTCGCTTGCCGGTTGCCGGTGAAATTACAGGCGACTTAACATTTATATGCCTCAGGTTGATGGATGCAGAGCTTCGTAAGGCACGTTCATATCGTGCGTGATTTGCAAGATTTTGCAAGATTTGCGTGGTAGTGCTTTGTTATAGTTGATGGTTACTACTTAATATTAGGTGGACCATATGCTTGTTACAGCAACAAATAGAAAAAAAGAGCACCCAAACTTAACTTTTTTCTCAGTCTTAGAGTCACAGCCTATACAATTCTTACACTCAGACGTATACGTCTGAGTGTAAGAATCTGCAATCTGCTTGTTCCATCAGCTAGTTGTATAAAAAAACACACAACAGTAAACAAGCGTAATCAAACGAAATAAAAGTGAAAACGTAATCTTCACATTAACAAAGAAAATATGGCATAACACGTAACGAATCAATAAAGACACTCGTAGCTCCATCAATCTATGACGAAACAGCTATAGACTGCTATCAGCCTCTTAGTAAACACGTTCATGGTCATTACTAGTTTTGCTTCAACCCGCGCAAATAAAGTAGCGAATCTTTTTAAATCATTGAATTTAAATTTTATAAACATTGCTTGGTGTATTACGAAGATAATGGGGATGGTACAAAAAAAAATACTTAAATTTTTTTTATCCAGAAAAACTTATAAAATCCTGTTTTGAAATCAACTATGTTTAAGAAAAAACTATGAATAATCCTACTAATATTATAAACGCGAAAGTTTGTAAGTATGGATGGATGGATGGATGTTTGTTACTCTTTCACGTAAAAACTACTGAATGGATTTTAATGAAACTTTACAATAATATAGCTTATAGGTACATCAGAATAACACATAGGCTACAATTTATAAAGATATTGTGTGACTAATCCTGCGCAGACGAAGTCGCGGGCACCAGTTTGTACCTCTAGGATATATTTTTTCCGTTCCACAAACTTGACTGATTTTGCTAAAGGCGTCGTAGTAGTGCATCAAAAAAACTATTACAGCATAAAGCTGAATGACGACCGCTTTTGTTGTCTCAATATTGTTCTTTATAGGTATTTCGCCTGTTTTTGTGATACAAAATAAACGATTTTTTTTTATTTGATTTAAAATGCTTGCAAGTTACAAACTAGTTTTCTGCTGTCGTCGGTTGCCTGTTTTCAAACGGAACAGATGTTTTCAGCCCCTTAAAACGCAGACAACCGTCTAACAAGTTATCGATCACACGTTATTTTTTTGTGATTTAAAATTACTGAAGGTCTATGAAAAATCGGAAATCGTGCGAGCGAGAAGTTGTTTGTCAGTAGCCCGTCATGAGTAAGGGTGAGGTAACTCAAAATCAAGATCAAAATAACTGTTTTTATAATTATAAATAAGTGAATCTAGGCGCTATTTCCACGTAACCAAACCCACCTAGGAACAGGCAAGAAATTTACGGTCTGCGATTTTATGTTTATTTATTTATTGATTAAAAAATTATACCAGACTTACAGTATACGTTGACCAAAATACTTACAATTTTAACTTAATAATGATCCAAATTATACCAAGCCCTGGTATAATTTGGATCATACGTTTGCCAAAATACTTACTATATTTTTTTAAACTTAAACATGATCTTTCTTACAATTATTATGATAGTAGGTTACAATATTAATTGTAAGAAGGATTAATAGTTTTTGTAACAATTTGGAGCTACCTACTTCAATCCCATGATCCCATTTTGTCATCCAATCAATTGTTTTTTATTTTTTATTTAAAGGGCTTTGTTTGGGGGACCATACTGCCCTATAATAAAATAAAATAAATACGCCTCGTATCAAGTCAAATGTTATAGACAGCTTTTGTAAAAAGCTTTCTTTTGTTTTTAAATTGGCCAATCGACAACTGATGCGGGTCGCTCAGTCAAATATGATTTTTGACTTTGACGAGTCGAATCCTGTTTTCACAAAAAACCAGTCTACTCAAAAAGAGAAAAAGATAATTATCCGGAAATCCCTGTAGCATAGAGTCAGTACAATTCCTAGTAGGAGGTAGTAGGTAGGCAGCATGAGAAGATATAATTCTCAAAATTAATGTACAAGTTTTAGGTTAGAGGTTTTAGTTCTCAGTCAAAGTCAAAGTCAAAAGGTATGTATTCAATAAAATTAACAGGATCACTATAAAACGTCTCAAAGCTAGGTGACTCTAGGTGCCAGTTCCACGCGACCAAAGCCTTAGAAGAACAGGCAACAAACTTACGGCTTGGTTCCTACCGCTCTTTTGTATGATCCTTGTTACAATGTAGGTATTATAATACAATATTCGTCAACGTTTTGTTAAGGAAGAAAAAAACTCCTAATCCCATAAAGGTATAAAGCAGGTTAGGTACAGTCACCGTGAGAAGTTGATAACTTTTTCAAAATTAATCTTACAAGTTTAGGTTAAAGTTTTCAGTTCTCAGTCAACATTTTGTCATGGAAGAAAAAAAATACTAGTTGCCATTCATAAAATTCTATTGACACCTTGAATGAATATAATTTTATGTGATGACTTTCGATGCTAACTGTACAAGACGGATGGCTCTTGTTAGACCCTTCGCTGCCATGTCACAGCTAAATAGATCTATTTCAATTGGTTATCATTATTTTCATCAGAAACCTGTGGATTCACCTACCTCGTGAAGTCAAAGTCAAAGTGGAATGGTATTTATACAGTTGAATCAAAAGGATCACTTTGAAACGTCTTAAAACTTGTGAGACGGTTAATATAAGTAACCATCACGTTACTCCTTAAATATTAAAGTATAAGGCCCAAGTTCGGAGAAATTACAAAGGAGACGACCAGTGAAAACGTGGTTTTAATGGTAGGTAAGGTATAATGCTAAATTGTGATTGGCAGATGTTACCGCTCAACATCAGATGGGCCATTATGATTGTTCACCACTCTTTCGCATTCAAAAAAGTTGCAGTTACCAGTCAATAATAGGTGTATTACTTATGCAATGGTAAAAAAATGGTAGGTAAAAAATGAAATTTGTAAGTTTAAAAAAAAATTGTTTTTGTTTAAATATTTGCTATATTTTTTCTAAATTCAGAGAACAAGAGTAATAATTAGCAGTAGTAATTAAAATAGTCAAAGAACTGCTATTTTAAATTTAATTAATTTATTAAATGTTGTTCCATTTTCAAATTAATTTCGTTTGTATCCTATTCTATTCTTATTACCTATTTTAAACAAACTAATATGTAGTTAAACTTAGTTATAGTTACTCTAACGTAATAACTAAGCTAGCCTAATAACGTTTATGGTATTTTTGTAAATTGTATGACCATTAAAAAATGAGCTCCGGCGAATGAGCACTGAATCACCATAACTGCCGAAGTACTCTGAACAGCTGTTAAACAGATGGTGAACTTTACAATTTCCTAATTTGTATGATATATTGTTACGAAGAAAGAACTGTGCTTGTACATTGTGACAACTTTTTTTACAACATTACACTTTTTAGAATTCATTAAGAAATCAACTTATGTTAGTAACTTAGCTTAGTAACAAGGGGAGGGTTGAAATCCCACTCAGATAATATTTTTTGTAACATTTATAAAATAATAGTTAGGTATAAGTAAGTCGGTGGCTGTTAGTAATTTTATCTTTATCTTTTTTAACCGACTTCAAAAATAGAAGGAGGTTCTCAATTCAACTATTTTTTTATGTTCGTCACCGCATAACTCCCGTCATTTAAAGCCATTTGAAAAAAACTTTTTTTATTTGAGAGGATATACCTACCTACATACTTTCAAATTTGTCCTTTCATAGAAATTTCATCAAAATCGGCTCCGTATTTCGGCTTTTAAATCAAAATACAGGTAAAAGTCATCCAAGTAAATGAAATTGCGTATTTTGCTGTTTATGTTTTCAGAGTATCTGAAGTCGGTTATTTTTTTTGCAAAAAAAATATTATTTAAAGACAGAATGAACGTTTATTTATGATGGATGAAATACACGGGAGGAATATGCGTAAAACAGCAAAACGCGATGAACTCGCTACTGCGGTTTTCCCTCGCAGTTGCGTCGAAGAGTCCTTCAAAAGACTTTTTCGCTACAATAAATATAATAAAAGTCGTTTATTTCAGGCACAATTTGTACAAAATAGACCCATATCACAAGAAATGAAAAATAAATACAATGGTTCTAATAAAATTATTGTAAAAGATCAAATGAGATTGACAAATAACTGTAAAAAATTACTGACACTGACAGTACCCCAAGTATGAGTTGTGTTTACCATATTTGGTTTTTCGTTTTTGTTCCGTGTTCATTGCGGGTTTTGTATGAAGACGCGATAGAGATACCGATACGAAACTTTATGTTCTACTACTAATTTTCATCATACTTGCAACATAAAGTTCCGTATCGGTATCTCTATTGCGTCTTCATACAAAACCCGCAATGAACACGGAACAAGAACGAAAAACCAAATATGGTAAACACAACTCATACTTGGGGTATAGGATTCCCTACCAGTGTCCGTCATTTTTTATTTCTGTCCATGTGGATAGAAATCCAATGCCTGAAACGCATCAAACAATGCCGGCAACGCATCAGCACCGCCTCAGTATTGCAGAGTCCATGGGCGACGGTGACCACTTACCATCAGGCGACCTGTCTGCTTGTCTGCCGCAAAAATGGCAATTCAAATAGAGATGTTACAGTAAGTAAACTGACAGAAAATAACCTCGTTTTTTTTTTGTAATTTCAGGCTTTTATATTCGTCGAAAACAAACACAATTTAAAATACCGAGTTAACTTCACCAAACGTTCAACAATGGCTTAAAATTAAATTACAATATGGCAACAATAAGCATACCCATTAACAAAGTTCGGATATTTAATATTGGCAACTCCAAATTATTTGATGCCCAGAGCGTCATCACTACATAGTATAAAACAAAGTCGCTTTCTGTGTCCCTATATCCCTATGTATGCTTAAATCTTTAAAACTACGCAACGGATTTTGATGCAGTTTTTTTAATAGATAGAGTGATTCAAGAGGAAGGTTTATATGTATAATACATGCATAATATAGTAGAGAAACACTGATAATTTTAGAGGTTTCTAATGTGATGTCGTAAATAAACACATTTTATTGCTCTTTCATTGCAAACGCTGGCTGAACCCTACGAGATAGATCAAAATAATGTACTACAGTATTGTGCACCTTAAAAAGGTCTACAAAAAAGTCCGTGATGGTATATGTCTATCTCTTAGGGATAACCCACAATAACCGTGCGAAGACGGGGCGGGTCGCTAATGGACTAATAAAAATGAATAAGTCGCATTTTAAAATAGTCACTGAACCAATCCACCACCCCTTTTGATCGTTTAAGTTCTAAAGCTATCTTCATTTATCTACCAGAATAAAATGATAAAACTTATTCATTTTCATAACCGTAATTTTATCGAGAGTTGAAAATATTTTTACCACTGCCACTTTCATGCTGACGAAAAGAGTAAAGTTATTTGGAGGTTTAACGACCGTATTGATAAGATGGTACTTATAGATCGGTTTTATCTAGGACATTATCTCGGCTTCGCGGCAGTCAAATTCTTTCAGCTTAGCATGCTGCTTATGTCTCGTATAAAAACTGCTAGGTACCTAAGTATTTCATGATCGGCCGGTTTCTGAAAACCCGATCAAAACTAATCGGATGTCAAGTCACTCGTTCAGCTATTTCATCGAATTAGATAGAGATAGCAAGTGACTTGACATCCGATTAGTTTTGATCGGGCTTTCAGAAACCGGCCGTAAAAAACAGAAACGAAACAGATATCCTTTCAGATATAGATAGCGGAAATCCTACGGCTTGAATGATGATGATGATTACGGCGGTGTAAAATAAATAAATAAATATTAAATAAATAAATATTGGTGGACATTCCACACAACACTATCTAGCCCCAAACTAAGCCAAAGCTTGTAATATGGGAACCAGATAGCTGATATACTACTTATATACTTTTTTTTTTTGTAAATACATACTTATAATATTATATAACACCCAGACAGAGAACAAACATTTATGTTCATCACACAAATGTTTGTTCTCTGTCTCGACATTTATGTTCACCACACAAATGTTTGTTCTCGGTAGGGATCGAACCCACGGCCTACGGCACAGAAGGCAGAGCTACTACCAACTGAGCTGTGAAGGCTGTCAAAAATTGCTGTCAAAATTGCTGTCAAAAATGACACAAATGAGCAAAAATTAACGAAGCAATGAATTAATGAGCAAGAAGTAACGAAGATTATGGCTCTTGTACAGCTTTTATATGAAGAATTTCGATACAATATAAAAGAAACATAACTTTACTGCATAAAAAAACGACTTCAATGGTTTTCTCATGGATGCCATTGTCAGACCTGAAATGGAACCACACGGGAAGCACCAGCTTTAAAATCGGTTCACCCAGTCGAAAGTTCGAGGTAACAAACATAAAAAAACAGTCGAATTGAGAACCTCCTCTTTTTTTAAGTCGGTTATAAAGAATTCACTTTAATAAAAATATTAAAAAACACATTCGTAAAAGAAGTCTGAAACACAATACGGAATTAAAATATACATAGGTACATATCTGCCTTAGTTATGATTACTAGACTAATTGGTGAGAGTGGACGCGTAATTATATCGCTGATAGGCGACTATATAACTTCTGACTGTGGCTTTTATTTTGTTTGTTCCTATAAGGTGTGGTTGCCAGTGAAATTACAGGCACATGAGGCTTAGCATCTGTATGCCTCTATGCCTGTACCTATACCCAGTGGCGTAGCTATCGTAGGTGCAGGTTGTGCAGTGCACCAGGGCCCCGGAGCTCAGGGGGCCCTCTAACCTAAACTTTGAAAAGAGAGGGTCAGCCAGATCCCGAAACTAGATAATCTTGAGCCTAAACAGAATTTCTTTTTATGATTTATTTTAAGGGCCAATATAAGTTCAACGATGAAGAGGGGGTGAGGGCCCGATTCTTTCTCTATGCACCGGGGCCCTTGGCCACCTAGCTACGCCACTGCCTATACCTACTACTCCGGAAATCTGGAATATTTTTTTGTTTGATTAAAAGATTGATTTCATAGGTATTATTAACTAACTTTTCAAACTTAGGATTCTGACAAATTATCATCATCAAAAATCAAACAATAAATAAAACTGTATTGAAATAATCAGAAATCATACACACAAATCTAAATAATAAAAGCAACGTTCAGCGTGGTCATTATTGCGACGGTTGACGTAGAACGCTAGTGGAATTAACATTTGATAATTGTTACTTACCTACATCTCAAGTAGCCGTATACAATAAGTATGTATGTAATACCAGCTAGGTAGGTATCTGTCTACGTACTGCCCACACAACCAAGCCAATCAAGTTAAGTGACCCTTCTATCTAACTGTAGTGTACGTTACTCAGAATAATAACTATTAAATCAACCAGGTCGGTACGTTACCTCTAACCAATTGTTTAACCTCTTGTCAGATTTGAAGATCAGTAGTGCTATTCCGTAACAACAAAATCACAGGGATTTTCACCTAGTGCATCCGCGCTCACTTCGATCACTAGCTTCACCTCACTCACGTTGGAATTCCAATGCCAAAACACTTACGCGGGCGCTAGTGATGGGTGAATATACAAAGTAATTATAGGTGAGTATAATGGTATGCCGAATTGAAAACCCACCGCGATCTTCGCAGTCACTTGGGTGAGTGTTGGAGACAGAATATCACTTCTGATCTGAATAAAATTAAACCATTGTTGATCGAAGTTGGTTATTTTTTCACCTAACATGAGTCTAGCTTATACCTATGTAGAGCTCTGTCAAAGAGAAAAACAATGCTTTTATTATTACAGTTACAGTAAATAATACTCTAATTTAATTCTAATTAAAAACTATAGTTACAATAAGACATAATATCAAAAAGAAAATACTAACGACTTGAAAAATAAAATATAATAGCAATAGTAAGCATATTAAACATATTATTACCTAATTCAACTTACATATGAAATTTACTGAACTAACCGGGGCCCAGAAGGACTACCTGTGAATTTTTTTGAGAGCTTAACAGGAAGTTTTTTAAGGGGCTGACAAATATCAGACAACTTCTCGCTCGCACGTTTCGACATGTTAAAAGATATAAAATCACTAAACTCATTTTCGAAAAATCGCAATCAACCATTTTGTGTGCAATCATTGAACACTAAATGGAGTTAGAGATTTTACTGGTAATATAGGCGAATAGAGTCATCTTGATATCGTATTTGGGAAAATAAGACGAATACGCGAACAGGAATAGCGTTGTGCAGTGCCACCATAATACAGATTTATGCAATATTTCTCAGGGAATTTATAATATACCTGCGCATACATTATACAGAAGATATCAGTAACAAGGTTTTTATCACCCATCCCGCCCGATAGTGGGACTTACCTACCCATAAAATGTCTGGTCAAAACTGGAAACAAAAACTCAAAAACACAATAGGGTGGGACCGACCCTGTTTTCACACGTCTCCCACCCAGGACGCTGTGTGGTATGTAACTGGGACAAAGTTTTACACACTACTGCTTAGTTATAGTGGGACAGTCACTTTGTATTAGCAAGTTGCGTCGGTTTTAAGCTTCCCTTATACTGCGTTTACATTTTGACATTCGCGCTGCCATTCGCGAGGACGGAAATGTTGCCGTCCATAAGTCTGCGGCAGCGTCGCCGGCAATGTGTGTTCTCAACACGGGCAACGCGAGCGGCAACGCGAGTGGACATGGAAGTGTCCTGTTTACATTCTCGCATTGCTCATGTCTCTGCACATTTACACGGACATGAGCTGAGTGTAAACGGGGTATAAGACATTTTTCATGGTATAATGGCTGCTGAGAGCACGTAGAAGACTGGTACGACAGGACCGTACGAGGACCAGTCTTATACGTGTTCTTAAGCTCGCTCGGTAAACGCTCATGAATGTTATGGTGAAGCTCAGCAATTTGTTAGGGATACTAACTATTTTGCTGTAGCTCTATTTTGGCTGCCGCGTCAAGACTTTTCAAACTTAGTCCAGCTTCAGATAATTCTATATTGCAGTCCCCAAACTGAAGCATACAATCATCTCTTTTTTGTTCAAGTTGTAGGAATAAGAGTAGTTAAGGATTGAGTGATTTTGCATAACTCATTTGTAAAATGAAATAATGTTAGGTAGGTAGGTAGGTACTTGATAACTCTACGAATTTTACTCTCAACAGTTGAGACTAACGATACCTAGTGCTAAGGAGTGGAAGAGGAGATCCTAAGCGTTTGTGTGGATCAAACTATGCTATAAATTCAATGCCAAACACTGAACGAGGTTAATTATTTCACAAAAATAAATGAAATGGAATTAACAATAAAAGAGCACAGCATTATTTCCATAATTAAGGTCCCAACAAGTGCCAGTAATCTCAACTATGCAAACAAGTTTCCATTACATTTATAATTTACGAACTAGGTTTTAATTAATGTAATTAGGACATTCTTGCGGTTGGTTATGTGTAATTTGTTCGTCAAATATTTTACGATGGTCAGTCAAACGAAATGCCGCGTTCTTTGGTCATCAAAAGTTATAAATACTTTAGTGAATTTGCTAACCATCAAATTATTTTAAGCCCAGCAGGCCCTAATTGATTTCCCAAAAAAACCCCTATCCCAAACCTATCGTAATCTAAGGTTTGCTCTTCTATAACTTCTAAAATTTCACCTGGCTTCCAGGAAAAAAAATTATCCGTTTTAAAATATTTTGGTTTTAACTCCTCTGTTAACTGGTGCACACGGATTAAACAAGTATGGGTCAGCCGGCTGTCCCCTGCCATGTAAAGAGTAAACCGATTATTTTTATATTCTTCCGTGCCAGCTACATACCACCACGCGCCGGATCTGGGCTGCAATCCAGTGCACTCTCTTTTATGCCTATCGGCGGGGAATTCCTTTTGTTGCCTCGCTTAGCTCGCTCTTCTCGACAAATTTCACTATTGTTCCCCGATTTGGGGTTATCGTATCGCCAGGGCTACGTACCTGTTTTATTTAAACGGTATGAAATCCTCAAAGAATCTGGAGTTCTTAGGTATGTACGTAGAGATCTGAGGAGGTATCGTGCCAAAGTATCAAAGTCGTGAAGTTGTTCCAGTTTATTTTTTACGTATGTATGTACCTAGACAAGAAAACGGTTTTTAGTGGCTTTCCCTTTAAAACTATTCAATTAAGTCTTACGAGTTATCATATCCCAAAAGGTGTTTGCGACCAGTCAACTAAACACTAATTGAGGTGAGTTTAACTCATTAGGCAATTATCTACATAGGTAGGTACAGTGACTTATGATTTTTTTTTTCCATCTCACTGCCCGTTCATGTGTGGTCATGAATTACCTAATCGATTACCTACCTATGCTTAAAATTGAGTCTATAGTTTTGTCCCGACACCGCTTACCGGTGCTAATGAAATGGGTAGGTAATGCTATAATATTCAAAACATGCACGTTGCGAGCTCAGCTAATTCCATGAATCGTGAATGAGACACAACACACCATCGATTGTTCGCTCTCGCCAAACGAGTACACATGAGCACATGCTAATAGGTAGGTAGGTATGTAGATGTTTAAAATGAGTGCTGGCGTTCCCTTCGTTCCCCCAATTTAGCAAAACTGGATTTGGTACTGTTTAATGTTTGAATGAAAATGTGTCTAGAGATTAGGAGTAGTCTGAGGCAATACCTACATCTGAATTTACATCTACATTTGAATTTACGTTTCAATCATTGGCTTCCAGTTGATCCTAAATATTGCATTCTGAGAAGCCAAAAGATGCTAGGTACAGGTAGTTACTTATCTATTAAACGTGATAATATGCACAAGAGAAGTACCTAAAGATTGTCGCTAAAACGTGTTATAAACTCAGTCCAGGTTAAAATATCTTCAATTCAAGAGATTTCTAGTGCTGGCTTTCAAACTATTAGGTACTGAAGTGCCTCATTTGCTATTTCTTCTACGGGCACCAGAGTCGACCTTAAAATTGTAGCATCCAAGAGCTAATGTGACTCTCGCTCGCACGTTTCGACATGTTGAAAGATATAAAATCACTAAACTCATTTTCGAAAAATCGCAATCAACCATTTTGTGTGCAATCATATTGCACATAGTTTAGTGAAAAATCATTTTGATCGATACATGTTTTCCTACTCAAAAGTTTGCTTTACTAGTTTTCGTACATAAGCAAACTTTTAAGTATGAAAACTTGTATCGATCAAAATGAAATTTTTACTAAACTGTGTGCAATATGATTGCACACAAAATGGTTGATTGCGATTTTTTGAAAATGAGTTTAGTGATTTTATATCTTTCAACATGTCGAAACGTGCGAGCGAGAAGTAGTTTGATAGTTGTCAGCCCCTTAACACTGAGGATCTAGTTAAGTACTTACTTACCTATTATGTAGCAGCTCCAACTTTGTGAGCAAAGCGGATTGACCCCAACCACATGTTTTTGCATTACCTATAATATTGAATGTTTCGACCGAAAAGAGCTAAAGGCTTTTCAAACTAAAGGAACTAAGTTACCTACAATGTAGGCGAAGACTAGCATCGCATGCTTTTGTTCTTCCAGCATCATGCATAACGGAATTGACGAGTTTATCAAGAATTGCATAAGTTTCTTGCCTGTTCTCGACTGGGTCTTGTGGAACTGGATGTCGCAGAAATTCCCTTCGTTCATAGGACGTTTGGAAGTGATGCTTGAGATGTTATTGAATAAATGATAAATGTCCTTTGACATTGACCTTACGTTAGCCGTGATACGTTAGTAAAGGTCTATCCTATTCATAAGAATGGCAATGAAAGCATATTAACAATTTAATCGCCTTCACTTTACGACCAGTTAGTGGGATGGAAACTTCCTTTTTCCATATCCTTGGCGCATTTGAAGATACTGCGTAGGAACTGCGCGTTATATGACTCCTAGTAAATTGGATAATGGAGGAGGGTGGCGGGATTGTGGCCGACACGTGATAGAGCCGTAGGTATTTGTTAGGTCATGGAAGATCATGGAAGAGCTCTTTTAGTCTAGATGCCTAGTGTCCTGCTTACCGATTCTCTGTGGAGTCATGGCATGGAATCCGGTTGTGCAGCAAATTCACGCGTTTGAGTGTCACTCCACTTTCTTGCCAATTCTTCTCTGGCTTGCTCGCGTGGAACTGGCGCTTAGATTCACCGTAGTTTCGAACACGTTTCAAAGTGATCCTTGCATTGAATTGAATAAATGAATTTTAACTTTAAGTCTTTGACGAAGATGTTGAGTAAGTAGATGAAAGCTTGTTTTGCATGGAAGTAAAGATTGAGCTTGCTTAGTTTGCCTATCAACTTGGCTCAACAAGGTTATAATTTAGCTGTCTTACTTGGCTTTGCTTGGCTGCATCAACTAGTCTCCAATAAAAATATTTCAGAACGTCACGACAACATCACGAACACTGTGATGTTTTGTGATAAAGATAAGAGACCAATGTGATAAACCCACTTTTCACAGCTTGTTTTGTTTACACACGTGCATAGGGAAATAATTTGCGTTGCTAAAAATATGACCAACCTAGATTGATAAAGGCCTAGCAAGGTTGTACTTACCTAGCGTAGACCTACTTAGCATTCCTAAACACTAAAGTGTCACTTTAGTTGCATTATCATGTTAGGAACTTACATTACTTCGACATAACCAGTAGGTTATGTAGAAGTAATGTAGGTACCTAACTAGTAAGATAGGTAGGTAGGTACTAGGTACATCTATTTTCCATGATAGCAGAATGGAACTGGCACAAATATTTACTGCAGCGTCTGCTAGCTTCATTACTCAACTCCAGACATAATATCCGACTTCCGTCAGATTCAGACGCTGACGACAGTGTGAACATTATTATGGACTTACTAACAACTTCTATGTTACTATACCCACCACGATTTACCCATGTAGGTACTCTCAAACGGTGAAGGGAATCATCGTGAGGAAACCGGCATGTCGAACCAAGTCCTAAAACATGTGTCAAGTGCTGGAAAGGAGGATTTTAAGTGAGCCCCTTTGAGGCGCACTTAAAATCCTTTCACCACACTGTTTCTAAGAAACAGAAAGAAAATAGTGACACGACATGAAGAACACGACCATGGGTTTTTATTTAATACAGTTTAGAATTCTACTTGAACCTATACTTACATAGGTACCTACCTACCTTATATACTTAGCATACCTAGATAGGTATGCTACCTAGGTATGCTAGGTATGCTTAGCATACCTAGGTAGGTATGCTTAGCATACCTAGGTAGGTATGCTAAGTATAGGTTCAAGTAGAATTCTAAACTGTCAGTCAACGATTAAAACTTTGTTGGTGTTTAGGGAAATACCCTTAAAATTTGATAGGTAAGTGGGGTCTGGGTACGGGCTTCTGGACTTTGTTCTCAGAGGAATTGAACCCTAGTTATATCTATCTATCTATATCTAACCCTTTACCACTAATTGAAATTGTAAATAGAAAGGTTGGGTTAGAATAATTTATTCATTCTAAATTTCGGATTTATACTGAAAAGTTACTAGGTTTAGCTGGGTGGGACCTCTAGGTCCCAAAATTAAATGGGAAAGGTTAGAAAAGCAAAGCATAGGTAGGCCTACCTACCTATGCTTTGCTACACAGAGATCGGACCCATATTCTAAAACTATGCTCAATAATGAGGAAGGAGCACAGAGAAGACGACTGACAAGGCAGTGGAAGAAAACACGTTGTGGCGATCTGACTAAGAGTAGAATGACGGCAGGAAAAGAATGATGCTCATGAAATAACTTTAATTAAGGGGCTGACAACTATCAAACAACTTCTCGCTCGCACGTTTCGACACGTTGAAAGATATAAAATCGCTAAACTCATTTTCGAAAAATCGCAATCAACCATTTTGTGTGCAATCACATTGCACACAGTTTAGTAAAAATTTCATTTTGATCGATACATGTTTTCCTACTCAAAAGTTTGCTTATGTACGAAAACTAGTAAAGCAAACTTTTGAGTAGGAAAACATGTATCGATCAAAATGAATTTTGAATTTTAGAATATGGGTCCGATGAATTTTTACTAAACTGTGTGCAATGTGATTGCTCACAAAATTGATTGCGATTTTTCGAAAATGAGTTTAGTAATTTTATATCATTCAAAATGTCGAAACGTGCGAGCGAGAGTCACATTAGCTCTTGTCTTTGCCTTAAGTTACCTAGGTGACATTTTAATTTTTTTGTTACACTTTTACCTACCTAGGTACCTACCACAGCCTAGACATAGAGAAACATAGAGAAACATTTTTTGGGAAAAATGGAATGTGGAGAATATTAATGAACGTTTGGGAATCAAACCCTAAGTTTTGTGCTTGTGCATTATTCCCAAAACGGGCCTAAGTAGGTATGCGGGTAAAGATGTGCAATGGGTGCGATCGCCAGCTTTATGTAGGCGCGTATACGACCAGCTTTCTCCCAAAGGTGGGCGATACTCGCTCTCATTCATTTCTCGACCTTGTACCAACTTCACAGCTGTCTGTGGCTATGTTTACATCGCGACGAGACCACGATACTCCACGCTAGTGATAAACAAATAAGAGATCGTTGGGAACCAACCGATAAGAATGTTTACCTGCGATTACCACATTCAAGGTAACCAATAACCACTCTAATCGTAACTTACCAACGTCGGCACGCTGCACAAAGTTTGGATCTACGATCCGTAGGTATTGTTTGTGTGACATTGAATTGGAAGTTACGCAAGTCTGTCTGAGTAGCGTCGAGCAAGTCTCGTCGGAGTCGTCGGGCTCACGTCCCCTGTCCCTACAACAAAAAGCCGGGCGAATGCCGCATTTAAGACGGTCCCCCTTACCTCTGTCGCGCGAACGTATCCTGCGAAGAGCACACAAGACAGCCATAGGTAAATCCTTAAATGCATCACAACAGTAAATGGAACCGGAGGCACCAGCTCTATGACACAATCACACAACTATGACACAGCACAGAACTGTTATGTTATTTCACAAACACCATGCACTCGGCGGACGGGTCGCGAAACGACATGCGGCACCCTACTGCGATTGTGGTAAACTGGCGCTCGTTTCGTTCGCTTGGCTCGGAACGCGACTCGCCAGAGCTCGTTGCTAACTTCGCGACGTGCCGCTCGGTCGTCGCCCGCGGACGCCGATCATGGTCGATGGAGCTAAGTTTTTCGTCACGCACTCCTATTTATTACACGGAGTTACAAAAACAAGCCCTTAGCCCGCCCCGTATTACAACCATTCTACAATGGAATGTTTCTAAATCTGGTTAAGCGCCGCCGGCCAGAAATATTATTTGTTGGGCTAGGGCGACGACCGATCGTCTGCATACGATCAAAACAAACAAAGCGATAGGTAGCTGTCTAAATGCGTCCAATGAGCCAATAATATTTAAATTTCTCAGAACAGCACAAGGTAGGTATGCTTTATTGACAGTTAACTGCCACAAGGTAGTTAATTGCAGTTAAAGTTGCGTTAGCTGAAAGTTATATACTTACCTACTTACCTATTATTTAACGTTGAAAATATTTATTTATGATTTTACTTTAAACCCAAACCTTAATCAATATTTATGCACCTAGGTAATAATAAGTCAGACGAAAGACAAACATAAACAGCTCTTATGTAATTAGCTAATCTTTATCTTTAACACATCTATAAAGCTTTGATCTAAAAACTTAAAAAGTTGTTAATAAAACCTACAAGCCTGCCATCTGTTAGCCATTCGACGAAATAAAACCACTCTTTAAACGCTCTCAACAAATAAAAAACTTATATTACACAAAATATACAACAATATAGAGCCTAAGTTGTATTATTAATTATATAAAGTACATTAATTATCTACATGATTATCCAACCGAACAAAATAATACATAAACCTACACAATCTAGCTGTGGTTCAAGCAAACTTTTATGTAGTTAATTCATTTACAATCCAACAGATGGCAGCCTAGCTATAGCTGAAATGGCGAGTGATTTGACATCTGATTACGTTTGATCGAGCTTTCAGAAACCGACCGTAATTGTATAACATTTTTTTTTATATATTTTTAATTTAATAAAATTACTGCAGGGAAGAAAAATATTCTTCGTTTTAAGAAGTATTTACATAAGCATGATTTTTACACTTACGTATATAAAAGTGCGTAATTGCACCCATTAAAAGTGACTTACTTAGTACTTTTCTGAATTTTAAATTACATATTTACATGAAGCAGTCAATATATAGAAGTTGTTATCGTGTGAGATCTTGTGGTTAAAAGAGTTTAAGTAAGTAACTGCAATTTCTAGCGCACAATAATTTGTATACCGCCACCCTCTACTTATAAAGAAAACCAAGAATTTGATAGATATTTAAAGATATAATTTTACGATCCAGACTAAACTCTAATCAAAATAAAAGCAGAGTAACATCCTTAAAACAATCATTGCAACCTTAATAGAAGTAAAGTTTCCGCTCAAATAAAGACATTAATGTTTTAATAACTGTGCTTTCAATGTTTGTTATCCATATCGGTGAGCTGGTCTTTGTGGCGCTTGATCGCATCCTCATGCCGTTTGATTTGTTCCTGATGAAAGGATATCTCCTTGCCGAGATGACCCTTCAGGCTTTGAAGCTGTTCCTTTTGCTGCAAAACGAATAAAATAATTAATGATTGGTTCACTTTTAATCAATTTAGGCAGGCCTCAATGATATTTGAACTTTTATGCATCCCAGTACAGTAGTCATAGTCAGTAACGATTTTTGTAAGAACTCATTTACAGTAATTTATTTTAACGGTATCTCAAGTTCATTTTTTTTGTTTTTCTCTCTCTTTAGGTTTTGTACATGTGAGTTCGGGTTTTTTTATGGAGACGCGATAGGCGCACCTATCGGGCGTGCCATGTTCCATATAAAGTCCGGGATTGTAATATACAGAATTAAACAAAGCTCAAACTTGAGGAACCGATGGCTGTAACTTTGTTGCAATCAGTTTCTGTTTGTAATAAGTAAATTTGACAGCTATGCGGTTACATTTTAGCTGCAGTCGCTAATAAAGTTAGATTACAACTGGTGTTTCTATTGATGGATAATCGCAAAACTTTCATATTGTTTTATATAATTATTGGTTTCATATAGAAACTGATTGCAACAAAGTTACGTAATAATCACCCTGCAGGAAAAAGTAATGAAAATAAAACTGGAAATTTGGTGTAAATAATGTGATGTTGATTTATTGAGTCAAATTGAGCTATAGGTCATCATAAACTCTGGTTTATTTAAATTTTATCGAAAATCTAAACAATTGTAGTAACGTTTTACTTATAAAAAAAACCCAAAATTTGAGTCACAAAGATCTGTTATGGCTACTGTACTTGTATACTTCTGCGTGTATGCAGTTTATTTTCTAAAAAAATTGATAGCAAAGGTTATTATCACTTAATGCATGTGACATTTAGTTAAATTGCATGCAACAAAGTATGTATTCATATTACAATGTGGGGACTGACCCTTCATGTTTTGAAGCTGTTGCTTTTGCTGTGGGGAAAATAAAAAGCATCATTATTCATAACAATTGACTTAGTTTGCCACACCACACATGATCATTGTTTCATTTTGTAGAATGTACATTGGTTATTTAGCATGCTCATAGCTGTGCCATTAAATGAAGGTAATTTGAATTGAGTATTTTATTTACAACTAGCATCCATCCATGCCTAAGCTTACATTGTACAAAAATTATTTGGGTTACTAGCGGTAATATCATCCCAATACCACTAACAGCATAATTATTGAATCATAAATGATTAGTAAAATATTTGAACCATCACCATTTTCATGATAATTTTTTTTCTTTTTAAAAGAAATTATCATGAAACTTATCATCTTTCTCAGCTATGGTTCCATGCAGAAAAACTGAGAATAGAGATGACTTTAGCATGAACTATGTTATTCTGGATGCGACTACAATATTGGCATGAAATATAATGTTCTGAATGCCCAAGCTCCCAATGAGGTTGAATTTTTGACTCTACTAAAGGTAGTATTTCGGTTTGTTTTTTTTTCTAATGGTGAAACAATGCAAATGACGAAGAGCATTTCGAACTCCTGATAGACCGACATATTCATAGATCAAATAGATAAACCATTCTTCCTGGAAGTGTATGGCAGAGGTCTATGCCCAGTCGACTTCTTCAGACTGATGATAATAATAATCCAAAAGCCATTACCAACACAACCATGTACATGAAGCACTAAATTAATCTATCTACCTAGAGGAATAATGTGTAACTCTTCGGGAGTTTTATTAGAATGAGTAGGTATACCTTCTTGTGAAAGTATTCCTCTTCCCTCGCAGCCTCCATCTTGCCAAAAGCGCCACCAGCCTCGCGGATCGCACCGCCGCCACCGCCTCCCTTGCCAGCGCCAGATCCCAGCTCTCCAGAGTACATCCTGAAGATAAATGATTACCAATTAGATTATCACAACTTGAAGTAAAAAGCAACACATTTATTGCTTTCACATGGTCAAGGTACATAAATGGGTATCACATGGAATCTGCATAACATTATCAACTGAGCTAGGTTCTTTTGAGTTCTTGTCTCCTGAGGACCTACAACATTGTGGATGAATAGGCAATTAGAGAGATTGCTGAATATCTATAGGGCAAGGCTTATTTCTAGAAAAATACCTCTTGACCTGGACTCTTGACCTTGACCTTAATGCTGATGTTGAACTTGTATTACTCAATTTGAACTTTTTTAAAAATTACTTATACGTAACTTTGTTGAATAATTATTTGGACTCACTTGTCACTCAACAGTATGAATATTAGAAAGCTGAAATAGACATTTAAACAATCAAGATAGTAATGCAAGTTTGAATAACAATTATTATGTGTAAGTATGCAGGTACTTATATTTTTATGTCCACACAGTTGTTGTGATTGATTGATCAATGCATGAAAATCAATTTTGATACCTATCTTATACCTTCATCTAAAAATAGCAGTAATTTTTTGCATAAACAATGTGAGTCATCTTTTGTTTGCACAATGGTTGTAGGATTTACATGATGAAATTTGTTGGAGTAAACATGTAGACACAAAGATCATCATCATAGGTACCTAGATCACAGATATGAGAGAGATAACCTAGTACCAATGACAGTAACATCATGCATCATAACAGAAGTAGAATTTAGTACAATACAAACAAAAACTTACATTGTCACTTCTGAAAAGTGTAGGTTGTTACTTCAGTAGTGAGCCAAAGAAACTATACCATACTTCTATTTAAAAAGATGTGGCAGCAGCAAGTAAACAAGCAGATGTGTGCCAAACAAAATGTCATCAGTCATCAGAGAAAATAGATTAATTTGAGAAATAGCTCTAACTTGCTCAATAAAATGCAATCTGTGGGATTTGACTCATGTGTGCAGGCACAGTAAAAAGTGCAAATCAGCTACTAAAGTTAGTCATTACATCCAAGGTTTCCTTGAGATCTATAAACTTGAACAACAAGGAGTCTTTTTGGCAGCCATTTGTATTAGTGTTATCTCTAATACTATAAGAATCAAAGTCCTGACTGACTGACTGACTGACTGACATATAGACAATGCACAGCCTAAACCGCTGGTCCTAGAGACTTGAAATTTGAGGAGTACATAGGTCTTATGGCGTAGAGGTGTACTAAGAAGGGATTTTTGGAAATTCAACCCCTAAGGGTGTAAAAAGGAATGAAAACGTTTGTATGAAAAATAGTATTCCTTGAATCTACAAACTTGAAACTTGGAGCACATATACTTCAAGGCAAATAAAAAAGAAATGCATTTTTAGTTTTTTAAAACTACCCTTAATAAGTGTGCAAAGAGATGTCAAAGTTTGTATGGGAGTTTTTTGACGCGTGGTGCGATTGGCTTAAAACTTGGGGTAAATATACTACGAAATAAATTATTAAGAATGACACTTTTAATTTCTGATAATTACCCCTACAAATCACGCTCACCACTTTAAAGCGTGCGAAGCCGCGAGAAGCTGCTAGTCGAAAATAAATGTGTTATCCCGGCGGCGCAAAAATTGCGTAACGTACGTATGTCGCCGCAGCGGCCGGTACAGCAGCAAGTGGATTACTTACCTCACATTGATTAAAGCTCTTGCTCCTTTGACAACCGAAGTCCTAGTATTAGAAATAAAACTCATGATTAGATTCTATGAAATAAACCCTAGAAAAACTATAAACGCAATTCTTTTCCGATAGATTTTTCACAAATGATATTTTTCTTGTTACAAAATGAAGTTTGACTGCTTTGACATTGACAGCTAGTTTGTTTGTCTCATAAATGTCATTTCACATCACAAATCATATCCATAGACAATTTTTTTTTTAAATATATCGCTTTTACATTATGATAAAATTAACCTAAAACTACACAATTAAATACACTAGCTAGGTCATGGAGGAAATATCACTAGGTACACAAAACAAAGACTTTTAACATATTTTAGCTAACCTATCCACTGAACTTTGTGAACAAGTAGGTACAAATAAGAAATCGATACTCACGCCATCTCTGTCTTTTTCACCCACAAAACATGTTTGAGTTTTTGCTCTGCAATAATTTTGTTGAGCTCAGCAGTTTCTCTCATTGCTCTTATAACTTGGCGTTCTTCTTTGATGGATTCCATCTTCATTATTTTTTCAGCAGAAATGAACCTTAAAATTACACATATAAAAAATGGTACTGTTTCTAAAATAGTTTTGATAGTAAAACAGAGATGCCGCTTTTAGAAACTTTTGAAATTTCTTTAGAAACCTACTACATACTGGTTAAAACTCTAGTATTAGGGATTCCTATGCTGTGTGTATTATGTATATCTACTGAAATCAGTTATACAATTTTAGATAAAATATATAAAAATTGTGAAGAGAATTAAAATGCCATAAGGTACCTACTTGAAATAGTCCTGCATTTCCCTGTGGAATGGATTGATGCTAATACTAGATTCCTTTACAAAAACTTCCTCGGACATTGCTGAAGCATTCTTTTTAGTAGAGCAGCTAGTGTTCTGGTTTGCATCCTCTGACACCTCCGACTCATTGAGTGAAACTTGTTCAGAAGCAGACGATCCAGAGGATTCAAGTCGATTTATATTACTGTTTTCTTTATCATTTTCAAGGTCATCAATGACCATAGCTGCATTTTTTAATCCACTGCAGCCCGGCAATTCTCTGAAAGTTAATAATTTCTATTACTTATAAACCACCATACGTATAATGAACAGTAAATAAATGTTAGGCATGCTTGGCATGCTTCTAAAAAATCTAATTTACTAGGTAAATAAGAACCTACAATACAGGTTCCTGGGTATATTTATATTATCATTATGTAGGTATGTAGGTAGGTACCTACTAACTTTTTTAACACCTTAATATTTATTTAAATTAGAGGTTTGGAGTGGTGACAGTGTTGTGTACTAGCTACTACCAAGTAAATTGCAAGAATCTGGATTGAGAGAGAGAGATTGAGATATAATTGACTTTGATTTATTGGTTGGTACCTACTTAAATTGCATCACCAACTAGAATTAGTGAGCCAACACAGGTGTATTCAGTAGGAACCTAAGAACATACCTACCTACTTGTCTACGTCATGGTCTTACTTACTCGTCAATACGTTCAGTCTTGATCTCAACATTATTGGATAATGCTGTTTCATTCAAATTAAGAGATTCCATTTTCAATACTCCATCTTTCACCATGTCTAGAATTTGGCAAACCTCAATAGTCTGCTTGGTTAGTTTATTAAGCACTGGCCCAGACAAGGATATCTCCTCACGAGCTAACCGCTTCATGTTTTGCCACTGTGTCTTCACCTTCTTGATGGAGCTACAGTTGAACTTCGCGCCGAACCTTGTTTCTAGTTCCAACAAAATCTCGTTCCACGCTGTGCCTTTTTCCTCGGAAAAGTTAGGACCGTTGTTGCTTTTAGTAACAACCACTTCTTTACGGGCCTTGATCAACTCAAGAAGATGCTGCTTCTCTTCCTGAGACCAATTTGGCGTTCTCAATCGTCGATTAATACGGTTAGTCACTTTTCCCATATCTTTCGGTGATTCTTTTAGATCGTGTCTGATCTTTTGCAACGATTTATTGCAAACGATGCACTCAACGTCGAAAATTATTGGTTTCCACATCAAAATCCAAACAAAAACAAACGAACTACGAAAAAATATAAAGATTGTTTGACATCCGGAAGACGAAATCCAACTAACGGGCGCGTATTACCTACCTAAAAAGTTTGCATTTAGGAAAAAAGATGTTAACTAAGCAACGATAATTTAATGAAAATTAAATAGTTTTTTTTGAAAGGCCCAACTATAGCAATTTTCAGCGCAGTTTTGTCTAGTCTATTTAAAAGCTTTTAAATATCCGGAAGTGAGTTCAATGTCCTTGCAGCTCTCAGCTTTGAACATACCTACCTACCTATGAACTCCGCACGCGTAAACTCTATCTAGAGTCTAGATAAATGCCTCTAAAGACTAATATCATGCAAGAATAGCGTTATTCAATACCTACGGTGTTTAATAGTAATCCCATTGCTACCCTACTTATCTATCTATACCTGGGTAGGTACCTACCTACCTACCTAGGCACTCTTTGGTCTGATGTAATGATAATACCTACCTACCTATTATTACCTACCTAGGTATTTTGTATTATGACAGATAACACCTACCTATTTGTCTTATCTACCTAGGTTCCTAGCGGGGAGGGGTTGATGTTGACTTGCTATTGCTACCTAGCAGATAGCCTACATTTAGATAGCAATCAGTCGTAATGTACTTAACTAAAATGACTACCTACCTGCCTATGCCTGCCTAATAAGATAAGTAGGTAAGCCTACACACCTACCTACCAGGTACATCTACCTTCCTAGTAAAGTAAAAAAAGGAAAAATGTACCTTATTGACATACCTACTTAATTAGTTACAGTAGTTAGGTACCTATTATATTTTGAATCCATAGGCTCCCGAATTACCTAGGTAGGTAGGTAGGTACCTAGTTAAGAAACTGTGTTTCTGGAGCCAATGGCTTCTCCCATTAAATGAAACAGTCAATTTATGTAAATTACACAAAACAAGACCAAATAAGCAAGTAAATCTAAGCAGGTAAATTGGACCTAGGTAGGTACGTGCTGTATCGACTCATACCTATTCACTAACGTACCTACCTAGCCTATTAGGGATAGTATAGTAATGTTGTTCCTGTGCCCGAAAGGGTTAGACTGTTGGAACAAAATTACCTCTGTACGATCTATTTACACAGTTTTACAATAAATGATTCTTATTCTTATCCCTAATCCAATTAAATAGTTCAATAAAACGAAGCGGTCGAGTTGACCAACAGAAATAATATTTTTTTTCTTGAGGTCATCTGGACCGCGTCGGTCCAGTCTGGCGCGGTCCAGATTACCTACCAACTAGGTACCCCCTAGGTTCGAGGAGATCCTGTCCCAGGCACCGCAGGTAGGCACCTATTTCCTCTTGAACTATTTTGCTAAGTAAGTAAGTAAATAAACAAGTAAAGTCAAAGTCAAAGTCAAAGTCAAAATGTATTTATTCAATAAAATCACAAGGATCACTTTGAAACGTCTTAAAGCTAGGTGACTCTAGGTGCCAGTTCCACGCGACCAAAGCCTAGAAGAACAGGCAACAAACTTACGGCTTGGTTCCTACCGTTCTTTTGTATGATCCTTTTACAATGTAATAATATAGGTAATATATTATTGAAGTTTAGTGAGGCGTAGGCATACAGAAAAAGGTAAACATAATCAAATTTATAAGACAGTAGGTACCTACCTGCATACAATACGTTTTATGAGCGAATTGGTTGGAATATTCTAAGTTGATAGGTAGGATTATCGAAATTAAAGAAAAAGTCAGGAACAAGTTTTCATATCTGATTTCATTCTTTCATACTACTTCTTACTATCTTTATTACTAGTACCTAATTAAGATAAGCTAGATGGGTAAATGTTACCGAGATGATAATCAATCGAAATGCTAAATATTATGAAACAGGTACCTATTTATTTTTATAGATATTTTGATTCCTATGTAACTATCCAAAGCCGGATTATCTATTAGGTAATATAAATACTTGGCCGAGAAATAAAAGAAAATGTTTCAGCGAGTAAAAATTAAATTTGAAGATTTGCTACCTCAATGACAACATTATTGCCTTATTTTTTTATCATAATTTTCAACTTTTATATATTTATATTTGTATATTTTTGGCCATACGTACTAAAATACGATTATATAGAGTGAGCTACTGTAATAAGGTTTTAATACATGCATATAACATTCAAGTTTTCCTACCAACAAAAGTTTTTTACCAGTTATGGCTCATCATTAAAAAAAAATTATTATTAACTAATTTGGTAAATAGATTTGTCGCATTATCTTTGTAATGTTATCCACTAAAACTTTATATCTGCAGACGGTTTTCAGCGTTTGAATAACTGAAAAAGTCTTTGTTTGTTTTACCTAAATCTATGTCTTTTCCTGCCGCCAATCAGCGTTGCTGTGTTTCGGTGTGAAGAGTGTGGTTGCCGGTGAAATTACAGGCACATGAGGCTTAACATTACTTTGAATGCTGCAGCTTACTTCGAATATAATAAAAATCCCTGCCGTTAAAACAAGCTAGCGCTTCCTGCAACAAAATTAGAAATGTACAAAAACAGTCCCTACTATGTATGGGAGGACTGACGACATTGTTAGGATCTCGGGAAGTCGGTGGATGGAGAGGGCTCAGAATCGTTCTTCCTGGAAATGTGTAGGGGAGGCCTATGTCCAGCAGTGGACTTCTTCAGGCTGATGATGAGGTGATGTTTACCACTTAACATCAGGTGGGCCATCTGCTTGTTCCACCAGCAAGTAGTATAAAATCAAAAAATATAAGGTTACTAAACGGTATCGTTTCACTGAAGACATACCCCAATGCGCCTGCGGCTATGCTTGCGTGGTTTTTATCTACCCAAATAATAAGCCTGCTTGTTATTCCAGGTCACTAACTATGTATCTACCTTTACCTTGGTATATATCCCAAGTTTCATCTGTCCGTCAGCCGTTACGGAGATAAGTGGGAGGAACATGGTAACATACCTACTCACTCAAACTTTGGTATATGTACCTACTAACATTTTTATATTAGCCCAAAACCTTACAAAATGACATTCTTTTAATTATATAATCAGTTTATTATTTTCACTTTCATGTTAGCCAATTATAATACAGTCCTTAAAGAAAATTATTCTATTACTCTAAATAGGTACCTACGCCAAACTAGTTCTGTAATAGGAAGAGTCAGTTGAGAGAAGGGGCTTCATAGAGTCACACGCTCGTAGCCTTGTTACAACATTCCGTAAAAAAAAAACTTGTGTTATTAGTGGTGCGCAAAGGGATCGCTGGAGGATTTATTTACCGGTTTCTTTTGGTAAGTGAGTGCTCTATTTTTAAACAAATAAAAAAAATGAGGTCTTCATTATGAAGCTTTTGTATGAGTGGGTTTATTTATGGTTTTCTTTATCGGTCAAGTAACAAGTTACAAGATCTTTTCAGTTGTGCGAGGTTTGTTTAGACAGTAGATTATTTTGTTGAGTCGTTGTATATATTTATATTTGTATAGTGAGACAGAGTCTTCAAATAAGAAAATTCTACCGATTATATTACGAGTAGGTAGTTAGTTTTATAAATTTTCTCGTTTAGGTACATTCTCTATCCGCCTTTGATTATTATTAAATAATAATTTTATGGTTTAAGGTTAGGTACAAATAAGTTTTCATGACAGAAACGGGAAATCTGCCCACGGATAGTCAAATATTGTCTAAGTTCCGCGGTTGCGCAATCTTGGAATCTTAAATAATGAAATAAACTTCAGAAATGATAACACTATCACCTTCAAATCAATTAACCTTTTAAGTAGGTAGCTAAATACGTAAATACATTTTCTGTAGCGTCTAGGTACCTGTTTTAGTCTGTAGACTAGGCTAGACTAATTCTATACCTACCATCCGTAGTTTCCGGGTGGGTATTATGTACGTCCATCTAGATTAGATGAATAATATGTATGAATGAATTCTGAGTTTGAATTATTTCACCATTAATTGGAAGAATATTTCTGAGGTCTGAAACATATCAAAATTTGGATCTTTACATCTATCGCAAACCTTAGTATCTATACTTATTCCAACCAATTATTTTTATGAATATTGAAAATATTATTTAAAAAAATTTAGGCACCTAACCGACCTAACTTTGGCTGTGAGGTCTAATAAGAGTAATCTAATGTTCGGACATGTTTCTAACGATATTTTCATAATCTAGAGTACTTACCTACTACAAATGATAAGATTTAGGTACCCATAGAGTTTGAAGTCGGTTATAATACTATATCAAATAAAAGCATGAGGTAGTAGAGCTCTTTGTGAAGGGATTGTCCGGGGAAGTACTACCACCACGCCTTTTTCTGCCGCCAAGCAGCGTTGCTGTGTTTCGGTTTGAAGAGTGTCGTTGCCGGTGTAATTACAGGCACATGAGGCTTATCATCTGCATGCCTCAAGTTGATGGACGCAGGGCAGTGCATCTTAGGGCACGACCCTATCGTGCGTGACTTACGAGGCAAAACTTTGTTATAGGTGATGGTTACCACATAACATCAGGTGGGCCATCTGCTTATTCCATCAGCTAGTATAAAAAAAATTGTTGTAATATTTATTCAGAACAAAGTTAGGACATCACAACAAACCGTGTAGGTATCATTCATAAATTCTCAGTCAGTAAATTGTGATGTAGGAATTGTTATTTCTCACGATTGCATCCAAATGGATTACCCCTATACGCATACCTACCGATCAGCTGCCGGCAAGGTAACCCAACACGACGCCAAGGCGGTAACGTTACAGGGAAAGCCGATGGCCTCGTTCACCGCAACTACGCCCTTAATATAAGCTGGCTATAGATCTGTATTTCACAAAATGTGGAACATTCTAAAAAACGCTTCTCAATCGATACCTAGGTGGCGTTGGCATTGACGGATACTGAATTTCTATCGTTCGATTGATTCGGCACAGACAACATAATTATTAATTAACATGCATTTCCTGTTTGAATCCTACTAAAACATTTTATTAATTTGGCTACGGCTACGGTTCATACCCGGCGCCCGTCCAGGACCCATTATGAAAACATTATTTTTTATCTAATTTGAAAATAAGTTTAAATAATAACCAACGCGTTTGGATAAAATATTTTGACAAGCTCAAATTTCGCGTAAATTGGTGCTGCATAGTTTGACTTAATTATACCCGTAACTGACTAGAAAATACTAATTTTAGGAATGTCAGTCTGATTTGGACTTTAGCGTAACCGATAAGAGCTGATTTCACCATGCTCTGTTAGTTACTAATAAAGGATTAACAGGCTGTTAAATCTAACCTTAGATGTCAAACACGTACATTTTGACATATTTAACGGCCCTTTAATTCTTTGTTAATCTAAGATAGCATGGTGAAATCAGAGCTAAGATTTTTCATATACCTATACAATTTTAGCTAGTTAGCTGTGGCAACAGAATCGGCACCAATATCTATGAGAACCCCATAGTTCTAGGAGCTGTGGTTTATACTGCGGTTGATTGGCGGTCACTCAGTTATAACGGTTTTATACATTAGGCCTAGATAAGGGCCTTATTTATTCATAATCTCCGTCAGAAGAAAGCGGCTCTATAAAGTATACTTTTCACTGTCGTTTTTATTTCAACAAAAAGAGATAGCAGCAGACTTAGCGGTAGTTTAATGGAGCCCTAAGCCACAAATATGAATAAGGCCATTTGATTTTTACCACTATATCTTAGACCGAAATTAATAAAGCAATATTAGATTCGCCAATGCCATTATATCCTACTGATTTAGAAATTCCTATCGTTTGGCGTCTCTTGCGAGGAATAATGTTAAAGATGATGACAAATACTTAACAGTAGATGGCTGTTCAAAAGTATCAAAGTCAAAAGGTATTTATTCAATAAAATCACAAGGATCACTTTGAAATGTCTTAAAGCTAGGTGACTCTAGGTGCCAGTTCCATGCGACCAAAGCTTAGAAGAACAGGCAGCAAAATTACGGCTTGGTTCCTACCGTACCCAGTGTAGGTATGTGCACAGTGCCAGTACTCTCAAACGGTTTTCCTTCACCGTTTGAGAGTACTGGCATCGTGAAGAAACCGACATGACGTGCATGGAACCTAAGAAGTTCTAAAACATATGTCAAGTGCTCAAAAGGAGCCTCTTTGAGACACACATAAAAATCCTTTCACCACACTGTTTCGAAAGAAACACGACAAGAAGAAGTACCTAGATAGACAATCCCCTTATTATATCAGCAAGTATTAAACATAATATTCCAGTTAGCAGTATTCAGCTGACCACAATTGGATATATCTGGACAGGTCAAGTTGAACTTCTCGCTATAACTGTTCGTGGTACTGTTGATGGCATTCTGTGGTTGTGGACCGTGTCCATAGGTGTATGTGTACGTCTTTCTATGTCAACGCACCGCTATATAGAACAAATTTGTTATTGAATAGAAAAGAAACTGCTTCACGACTTTGATTAAAGTCAAAAGGTATTTATTAAAAATACGCTCAGATCCTTTACATCAAGGATGTATGTCCAGAAATACACACAATAAAAAAAATATTGCACATACCAATTTTTTATAGACTATTTGATAGTTCAATTTGTGTAAGTACACATAAAATTATGAAACAATAATTACCCCTGCGCTTTCCATCATCCAATATACCCTCTACGCTTTTTTCGTAGCATTTCCGTAGGCCAAGCTACGGGACCTAAAACCTAGAATCTTTAAATACTGCATGCCTCTACGAGCCGAATGACGGAACTGTCTACGTTGATATTATTGAGGTAGTAAGGCTGTTCTGAAGATAGCCAAGTAAGTAAAATAAACGAACTTTAATCTCATTCCAATAAAATACAACTATTACTTAATATGTACATAATAGTGAAATATGTAGGTAGAGCTCTTTCAAGCAGCGTTGCCGTGTTGCTGTGGGTGTGTGTGCCGGAAAAATTACAGGCAAATTATTAGAGTAGTAGAGATCTTTGCAAAGGGTTCGTCCGGGGAAGTACTACCACCACGCCTTTTTCTGCCGCCAAGTAGTGTTGCTGCCTGTTTCGGTTTGAAGAGTGTGGTTGCCGTTGTTATTACTGGCACATGAGGCTTAACATCTGTATGCCTCAGGTTGATGGACGCAGGGCAGTGCATCGTAGGGCACGTTCCTATCGTGCGTGACTTACGACGTAATACTCTGTTATAGATGATGGTTACAACTTAACAACAGGTGGGCCATATGCTTGACCCATCGGCTAGTTGTAAAAAACAAAGCATAATCTATAGCTTATGATGGACGTAGAGCAGTGATTCGTAAAACACGTTCCTATTGAGCGTGACTTGCGAGTCAACGCTTTGTTAGTTGATGGTTACCATTTAACATCAAGCCAGCCATCTGCTTGTTCCATTAGCAAACGGTATAGAAAAACTACGTTAAAAGTAACTGTCTTTTGTTTTCTCGTCCGGTAGATTTACCTGACGTAAATACAAAAAATAAGACGCTTTTAAAGTTTATTTCGAAAATAATGAAATGTATTTTAGTTGGGCGAAAAAATACGTTTTTGAAGTTAATTCGAAAATTTTGAAATGTATTTTAGTTGGGCGAAGTTGATACTATCGAGTCAAAATTAACGAAAAATGTATATTGTTACAGTAAGATTTATAGTGGGTAGGTAGGCAAGAGATACCTATGCAAAGGTATGTCAGTAACCACTTTACAAGGGACTGGAGGAAAGGTGGTCTAGTCGTAGCGGCCCCGCCTTCCGATCCTAAGTTCGTGGGTTCAAAACCGGTCGTGCACCAATGAGTTATTCTGTTCAAAAATTTATGTGTACAATGCCAGGACTCTTAAACAGTGAAGGAAAACATCGTGAGGAAACCGATATGTCGTAGAACCTAAATAGTTCAACATGTGTCAAGTGCTCGAAAGGAACCTCTTGAGGCGCACTTAAAATCCTTTCACCACACTGTTTAGAAATAAACTGAGAATGAGAGAATTGAGAATTACTTAAGTATGGAGCCTTGTCTGTCTAGACGTTTCAAAATAGCAGAGAAAACAGAGCTCAAACTGTTCCTATCAATTGGTCCTGAGACAGGAAGTGTCGGTTTATTTGAGACGATAATGCCTACAAGTACACTCTCTACCACGAAACTATTCTCAAATCGACCAATTGATGATGATTTGACGACAGCCGTATTTCGTGTGCCACGTTCGTTTGTCGCCGGTACAGTCAGTTTACATATAGTTACGGCTACAGGCGGATCTTTTAAAGATTAGTTTAAATCTTTTAAACTAAATTGATCATAAGTGGGCGGGTTAAAGAAATATTCAAACCTTAGAAACCAGAAATATTCATCTACTTATGTCACCATATACCTTTTCTATCACATTTGACATGATAAAATATGGCGAAAGCGAAATGTTGTGAAATAGTTCAGAACGCCTTGTTAGTTACATATAGTTAATAATACATACATTTAATTTATATTATATTTAACTTACATTTTAGTTATATTACATTTAGTATAGTTAGTTAATAACCTTCCCCGCAGGTGAATTACCTAATGGTACTTACTTCACATGGTTAGTCGCGTTTCTTTCTTTTTCTAAAAAACTGCATAATTGCATAACATTGCTTTAAATTTAACCTTGTCAATGTTGTCATTAGCCATTACTAAGAGATAGCAATAGTAAGCTTTCTTTTTTTTTTTGACAGATATGAATTTATACGTTAGGCCAGTTACTAAAAGGTCAATATTTTGTAGAATTAACTAGTAAAAAAATTATTTTTAAGGATGTAATTTTTTTTGCTGTAACTAGTTAAAACCAAAATATATTTTTATCTTTTCTTATGAAAGATAGTTAGGATTGAAGGACTGAGGGTGATTCGGGCTTACCAATTTACTTAATTCTGGGACGTTATAAAAATCATAGTGGTATAATACTATTATTTATTCTGTGGTCAAGTATTTAGTTTAATTGTTTCGTAATGCTAATAAAAAATAAATAGGAGTGCATGAATCGTTTCTATTTAATCTTTTTTGAATGCCAATGACCACGTGGACTTTAGGGCCTATTTTTCTCATTTTCACAAATATCTGATGAATACTTAGTACTAACTTAATACTTACTTACTTTCATATTGCTCGCCATTATGTAACGGCTCCATAAAATATCGGCAACAGACTTAACGGTAATTTTAGCTAGTGGAACGCTCTGGACTTAAGGGGCTGACAACTATCAAACAACTTCTCGCTCGCACTTTTCGACATGTTGAAAGATATAAAATCACTAAACTCATTTTCGAAAAATCGCAATCAACCATTTTGTGTGCAATCACATTGCACACAGTTTAGAAAAAAAATCATTTTGATCGATACAAGTTTTCCTACTTAAAAGTTTGCTTATGTACGAAAACTAGTAAAGCAAACTTTTGAGTAAGAAAACATGTATCGATCAAAATGAAATTTTTACTAAACTGTGTGCAATGTGATTGCACACACGATGGTTGATTGCGATTTTTCGAAAACTAGTTTAGTGATTTTATATCTTTCAACATGTCGAAACGTGCGAGCGAGAGTCACATTAGCTCTTGTCTTCGCCTTAAACAAATAAACCATCAACTTATAATTTTTTTATAAATGATAGTAAAATTAACGTTTTTCAACAGCACCAATGACGTAACGCACAATGAAGGACGAAGTCGGCCTGAAGCTACCAACCCGAAACGTGCTCACCGGAGCGATCGTCAACTGGGAAGATGATGAGATGGGCGTCATGGGAGACGGGCCTGAGAACCTCACCCTATCGTGGAAGGACCTGTCAGTTTACAGGAAAAAGAAGACACAAACTAGCATATGGAGGTCGCCGACCTATGAGGAAGTCAGGGTTTTAAACGGAGGTAAGAAATGCCGTGCAGTTTCTCATCTTTAGCCTAAAGAAATCCACTGCTGGACAAGATCTCCCTCATAAATTTCAAGGAAGAACGATTTTGAGGTTTCTACACTGTCGTGTTCCATCGATCTTCCACCAGTTGGATCGACGACTTATTCCGCCGTTTTTGGTTTACGAAGTAGGTATATGGCAGGCCCAAAGCCTAGTTGCTATTTTTCAATATATTAGCTACCAAATTCTTTGCCCATTCGTATTTTCATTAAGGTTGATATTAAGAAAACCAATCAAAGTGGTTTTAACTCACAGGTCGTGTGCTAATGACAATACGACAACGACTCAACTTAGAATCTAATAAATTACCAATTAGTCTATTTTCTTTAAAAATTCATTTAAGCATCGTGAGAGAAAGTTCCACTTGTGACTTCGTCCATCACTCTGAGACGTGTGAATAATTTCATGTACCTCATTTCACCAACCTCCCAAGTGTTCCGATGTGAAGGGTCTACATCGGAACTCTTGCGAGCATCACTGCTTACTGGCATAAATAGATTTGACTCCACCGATCCCGGTATCAAATTGAATTAGCCAAACAGATTCTTCTTCTTCTTGTCGTGTCACTAGTTCTTACGAAACAGCAGCGCAAGTACCGCAAGTATCTTTTTACGAACTATGCGATCGTCAAATTTGACATTTCTATTCGTGAAAACGGGTTTTAGCGATTGTTTGGCGATTTTGACGAAAGTCGTGATATTTAATTTTAACGAAGTAGTTAAAATTTAGCGGTAAGGGTAAAGGATTTTAAGTGCGTCTCAAAGAGGCCCCTCAATACGGATCACGACAAGTTGTACCCACTGATACCGTGACCCGTTTCCCTCAAAAAAATTGGTAGAGTAGTCAAAGTGAAAAATGTTATTCAATCAAATTACAAAGTTCACTTTGAAACATCTTGAAGCTACTACTATCTTGAACTATGTAATACTTCCAACGAACTCTTTCACAAAGAGCACACTACTAAGTACTTGCCTGCTGCTTACTAAATTATTTATAATGTTGGTGAACAGTGAATAGTGGCCTACAAAACTTAAGTTTCCACGTGTAACGACCATCAAATGCTTGCGTAACCATAAATTTGGCTAACCGGTATCTAGCTACCTTTGTGGTATGCCATACTTTTCTACCTGTTCCACCAAGTTTTGGTTTCGTTTTAACGATGTTTATAATCAAGTTAATTTATAACTCGTTTGTAAAGGTTTCTTAATATCAAGATGACAACCAATGTATTGAAAAGATAAGTATAGAAGATCTTTAGCCGCTTGCCCACGAAACAACTTTTTATAACTAGTTATATTTCGAGTTAAGTTGAAGTGGTAGTGGGCGGGGCGTACTTGGAACCGACGCCCGTTGGAGCAGAAGGTTCTCAAGTGGATACCACGCTCTGGCATGCGCAGCGTAGGACGGCCCCCACTTGGTGCAAATAGGTGGAAATACGTGAAGGTTTCTGGGGGACGTTGGTTGACTCTAACTATATACGTCTGGGGCAAGCGCGGATCCACCGTTGTAGGCACGATGGGCATGCCCATAACCCTAATAGCCGTGTGACGTCTCACACAGTGTTCGACCCACGTTTTGTCCACGTGGAAACACACTGTACAAATTTTTGGTCAAACCGTCATATTATACATTATATTGTTAACATCTCTAATGATTCAGAATGCACTATATCGATCGTGAGCGAGTTTGTATCAGACTCACAGTCGCATTTTGGCCGTGACCACAACCTTTTTCTAGGGCTGGGTCCACGCCTAGTCCGGGGAAGTATGTAGTATTGCTGTGTTTCAGTTCGAAGGGTGTGGTTGCCGGTGAAATTACAGGCATACTAGGCTTAACATCTATATGCCTCTAGATGATGGACGCAAGGCAGTGGATCGCAGGGCGTGTTCATGTCGTGCGTGACCTGTGAGGCAGTCTTTGTTATGGGTGATGGTTACCTTTTAATATCAGCTGGGCAATCTGCTTGTTCCATCAGAAAGTAGTAACTGTATTTTTTTCTCCTTCTTCTTTTCAGTAAGCGGCTACGTAACGTCAGGAAACTTGGTAGCACTCATGGGATCTAGGTAAGATCTGCTTTAATGAAACATTCTAACAGAATGAGACATGTTTTGCCGAGGTAGTCAGTGCTCGGTCAAGGTAACTTCGGCTGGTCAATTGTCTAAAAACAAACGTAGCGACAGAAGTAGTGGTAAAATGAGTCGTTGATCATTACGATTATGACGCATAATAAAACCGTCATACAACAATGTAAATCATGAAAAACCACAAGCAACTGTGTTTCGGAAAATAACAGTGCAAGGGTTCAGCAAAAATATAATTTAGATTCAAACAAGATGCTCTTTGACTTTGAAGGTTGTCAGCCCCTTAAAAAAAAAATCTGACAGGGTTCTTGATCATCGACTGATCCTCTGCCGGAAAATTAATGTTATAATGATTGCAAGCATCGCCGATGTTTAGAATACTAACAGAAACTAACATTGTGAGGAAAACCCACAAGATGTTTTCCTTCACCGTTTGAGAGCAGGGGCATTTCACACTTATAATAAATAAATATTGGTGGACTATCCACACAGCACTATCTAGCCCCAAACTAAGCCAAAGCTTGTATCATCAATCAGATAGAATCAGATAGCTGATATAATACATATATACTTTTTTATTGTAAACACATACCTACTTATAATATACATATAATAACACCCAGACAGAGAACAAACATCACACAAATGTTTGTTCTCGGTGGGGATCGAACCCACGGCCTACGGCACAGAAGGCTACTACAAACTGACCTGTAAAGGCTGTCAAACTTACATTTGTATTTTTGGGTAGGTTTGAATTTGAACCCACGACCTTACGATCAGAAGGCGGGGTCACTCCCACTAGACCTAGTACTCTCAAAAATATACAAAGCAACAGTCATAATTACCCTGAATCAAATAACGTTAAACCTAGTAGGTCATGGTCAAGGGAGTCGCTGTTCTCAATGCCAGCAACTTCCTATGCATTTTGAGAAGGGCCCAACTTATAAAGACCTCTTGATTGTAATTATACAGTTTCTTAAGGTTGTTTCCAATACACAATCATTGATAGCCCCCGCAGTTCAGTAGGAAGTAGCTCTACCTTCTGAGCTGTAGGCCGTGGGTTCGATCCCCACTGAAAACAAACATTTGTGTAATGAACATAGATGTTTGTTCTATCTCGCAGATGTTATACTATTTTATAAGTATGTATTGACATAAAGTATATAAGTATTATATCAGCTATCTGATTCCCATATTACAAGCCTTGCCTAGATTGGGGCTATCGTTATACAAGGTGTTCCAATACTTGTATTTAAAACTTCAGGGGGTTAAAGTAATCATCAATATGAATAACTTTTTCTAAGGAACCAACACTGTGAACGCGAAAAAAACAACTGTTTCATACAAAAGTTACCTACTGGCTAAAATGTATGAAACAGCTGTTTTTTTTCGCGTTCACAGTGTTGGTTCCTTAGAAAAAGTTATTCATATTGATGGGTACTTTAATCCCCTGAAGTTTTAAATACAAGTATTGGAACACCTTGTATGTGTGGAAGGGCTACCAATTTTTTTTATTCTTTTGTATAACAAAGCCTCAACTCACGATCTTGATTTTCTTTAGTGGTGCTGGAAAAACCACGCTTCTAGCAGCGATCAGCCGAAGAGATAAAAGTGCGATGACAGGCTACCTCATGCTCAACGGAAGACTGGCTGGTGCTGACCTCATAGCTAGGATATCTGGCTTCGTGCCGCAAGAAGACTTGGCTATTGAAGACCTGACCGTAGACGAACACATGGAATTTATGGTAAGCTTCACGGCTTTGATTTCCAGGCACGGTAGACATCCCCTCTGATCTTTTAAGAGTAGTAGAGCTCTTTGTGAAGGGCTCGCCCGGCGAAGTACTACTACCACGCCTTTTTCTGCCGCAAAGCAGCGTTGCTGCGTTTCGGTTTGAAGAGTGTGGTTGCCGGTGTAATTACAGGCACATGAGGCTTAACATCTTTATGCCTCAAGTTGATGAACGCAGGGTAGTGCATCGTTAGGGCACTTTCCTATCATGCGTGACTTACGAGGCAATGCTTTGTTATAGGTGATGGTTACCACTTAACATCAGGTGGGCCATCTGCTTGTTGCATCGGCTAGTTGTATAAAAAAAGACTTCCAATACCAAGTATGAACTCATGGTTTTTTGATGATGTCTTAGGGGTAGTCAGAGGTACGTCCAAATATTACATTTGGCCCAGACCTATATTCTGCAGTAGTTGGTATTCCACTCGTGCTTGATGATTACATCTTGATCTGTTTTATAGTTTAGCTGTGAAAATTAACAAACACAAAAACTTTTGCGCATTTAAGTTAAGTATAGTATAAGTATATAAGTATATAATATTTATGATCGATGTCATAAACTCATTTTATTACAGTACATTGTAAGCTAACACCTATGAGCAACAAAACTATATTAAGACAAGTGCTGCATGTTTTATTTTATTTGTTAATAATAATGAGTTTGTCAAAAAAGAGCTCAAGGCTACGACTAAAAAACTTGAGTGCTTACTCCAAACTTGTTTTTATTGTTTAAAACTCTTATGCAGCCGCATAGCGGTTGCAATAGACGCAGTGTCGTATTACCTTTGATGCTCTAATACGCTCAGAAAATGTCTGAAAAACGACGAAAACCAACCACCCGGTTTTTAACAAACGCGTGGTTTCTAGGTCATACTACACGGGCGGTTCTCCCGCCGCGGGAATCCGCTCGACAAAGCTGCCGCAGACCATCAAACTACACGGGACGCGGTTTATCGCTGTCTTTTGTTCATTTCAAAATGGATCCGCCAATGAACTGCGCTTGCAGACCTTATATTAATAGTATTATTAAAAAATAAAGTAAAGCGCAATGTGTGGGTGGAACCAGTGTTAAGTAAAGGTTTAACTTCGGGAATATTTCGTTCAATGTTTAGTGCACACCGCGATAACCCTCATAAGTCGCTTTTCTTTCGCGATTGGCGTAATCCTTCGACTGCACATCATACAAAGCAGATCGATCTTGTATTTCTAGTAGTGTATTATGCAGCATACAACTTTCATATTAAATTGTGACTAGTGCGGTTCAGAAGCGGATTCCCGCGGCGGGAGAACCGCCCGTGTAGTATGACCCTAAGTATCTGTAGTTAAAGAGGTAAGGCTACAAACTAGCCCAATTAGTTTTCACTTAAAGAACGTGACAGTTCAAACTACAAAACGAACTAGAAATTAAAAAAAAGAACTCCTAAAGTCACGTTGAACTTTTAAATCTTTCTTTTTCTTTCTTCTCTCCATTTGTGGCTCCTGTCTGTCATTCGACAGACAATCTTGCCAGTGTCAAGTGATTTGTATTGAATGAATACTTTTTATTCAAGTCAGTCCATAGTCAAGTCGGCCGTCAATTGTTTTGAAGAAAATGGTGGCGGTTTTCTTCAAAACATTCGAAACATTTTCGGTCAAATCAGGATATCACATAAACTTTTATTCCAAATGAAACACTAAGACCTCAAGTTGGTTAAAATACCACCGAAATTACACAACATAACTTAAAATAACATAAAAAATAATATAAAAATAAAATGAAAAAGCTATGTTGCTTCCCAAAATGTCAGAAAACGAAACATAAATCTATACTATTCTACCTCTATAGGTAGTGGATTGTGGCGACTCCAATAACAGCTGGCAAAATCGCTTACATAAAGTTAAATTAATTATCTAATTTGATGTCATTAGTAGTAGTAGTAGTGTCGAGTATCAATCGTATAGTTTGTGTAACATGATATCCCTATAAGCCCGTGGGGGTATTCCGCACGTCATTACGAGCACCATTTGTTCTACGACTTTAGAAATTTCTAAGTTTTTCATTCATAAAATGTCTTTTAACTTTTCTCCAATAAGTCTTCTTCTTCTTGTCGTGTCACTAGTTTCTTTTGAAACAGTGTGGTGAATGGATTTTAAGTGCGCCTCAAGAGGCTCCTTTCGAGCACTTGACACAGGTTATAGAACTTTTTAGGTTCTAAGACATGCCGGTTTCCTCACGATGTTTTCCTTCACCGTTTGAGAGTTGCACTGTGCGCATACATTTTTGACCTCCAGTGCTCTCAATAAGTACCTGTCTAGACACAATATGAAGCATCCTTAGGTTGCTTATTTAAAGCTGATTGTGTGATATTTGAGTATGAATTCTAAGGAAATACCAAAACTGGCTTTTAAACTTTTGTCCGCGTCAAAGTCTTCTCAAGAGCTTGGCCTGAACGTACCTTTTTTGGGCCCATACATACCCTGTATGGGCTTGTATGGATATAAGTATAGTAAGTAGTTCGTATGAGCTATCATAAATTGCAAGAAAACCTTGAACCACAGAAAAGAGAAGACTCTTCAATACAGGTGTGCAGGCAGTGCATCGTAGGGCACGTGTTTCGGTTTGAAGAGTGTGGTTGCCGGTGTAATTACAGGCACATGAGGCTTAACATTTGTTTGCCTCAAGTTGATGGACGCAGGGCACGTTCCTATTGTGCGCGACTTACGAGGAAATGCTTTGTTATAGGTGATGGTTACCACTCAACATCAGATGGGCCATCTGCTTGTTCCATCAGCTCGTTGTACAAAAAAAAGCTCTTTTGTCTAGCACTGTGTCCAACAATCGACGCTCTTATAGCAGGTAGTGATCTCTTCCAGACAATCACTACCAAATTGTGAGCTAAGCGGCATGGCAGCTACCTAGTTATGAATAACAAAATGAATATTCTACGAAAATACTATTAGTATTAAAATAATTTTTTGAGTAGACCTTGACTTCCTAATATAATATTGTATTTTGCATAATTTTTTTTATAGTCCAGTCTAGCTGTTTATATTCTCGTGAGTTACAATAATTTTTATTTAGTGTAAGAGCATAGTATAATCTAACGACCGGTTTCTGAAAGCTCGATCAAACCTAATCAGATGTCAAATCACTTGCTATTTCAGTTAAATTTGATGTAATAGCTGAAATAGCAAGTGATTTGACATCTGCTTAGGTCAAGTTTGATCATTCATTTGGCTATTTTAAAGTAACTCAGGTTTAAATTGTTTAATAATGGAGAAAAAAGGGAATAATGGTCCTAACGGATGGGAGTTCTGGATGTTTAAATGAGAGCGACGTGTTCACAACTTGAGTTTTATTGGAAGAAGAGAATGAACCAACACAACAAGCACAGATTAAATCTAAAATAAACTTAATGTTTCCAACATATTCCACCACAAGAAACAAGAGTAGTTATGTTAAGTTTAAAAATAAATTATTACAAAGAAACACTATTTTATTTTCTATCGGTACCTAATAATGAATAGCTGCCTAGTTTACATAATATCAGATAGCTAGAGAGTGGACTGTATATTTTAATATGTTATTATGTTTTGAAAAAGTAAGAACTATATTTTATCCTAGTACCAACTACTAGTGCTAGTTACATTGGTTAAACCATAAGCTAATGATCACATAGAACATTGCTGAGCTATAGTGGCTCAAAAATGACATGTTATGGCTTAGTATTACATTTTGAAATGAAATGAAATGAAATTTATTGAGTACTAAACATTGTTCGCTGTTAAAATAACATTTAAATGTAATTTATAACAAACACATATTTTATTGAAGCCTCAGATCTCTAAACTAGACTTTGACAGTCTGTACGATAGACATCTGCGCTCCCCCCTAAATTAATGCACGAAAATTAGTATATATTTTACATTTACAATTTATTAAAACCTTACTATAAAAGCGCTCCAAAAACAGAAAAAGACAAACCAAAAAAGAATACTATATAAACAAAACATGATTAAAATTAATTATCGATACAGAATTTAAAAGATACTCATTAATTATCAATGAAACTATGTTGTGAATGTGTGTGTGTGTGTGCGTGTGTGAATGAGTGTGAGAGGGTGTGTGTGTGTGAATGAGTGTGTGAGTTCTCCTGATAACACCAGTCTCTTGAGAGTCTGGGTTTAACAGGAGAAACCCGTGTTGTGTGTGCGTTTGTGAGTGACAGGGTGTGTTTGTGTTAAAGTTAAAAAATAGGTAGGTACCCAGTTATTTCACAATTTCAAATAAGCACTCAGTATCCTCATATGAATAAGTGAGAAGGATCTTTGTAATAAATGATTTTAGTTGGTAGTGGGTAAGGTTTCGCAGGGAGTTGTTTTTTGAAAGCTTATTGTACACAAATCCACCCAAAAAGCAGGAAAAACGGTTGATGAAGGATGTTTTAAATGAAGTTCCACCGAATATCTTGTCATTTCGTCTATTTTTCCGTTCCTGTGGGCATAACTTGTGTTGTTTTAAAATGAGTCTCAGTACAAAGAGCTGACGCACGGTGAGTATTTTAACATTTTCAAATAGAAATTTTGTAGAGAACCTATAGGGCAGAAAATAACTGACTTTAAGCACAGCACGCTGTGCTCTTTCCAGTGTTAGTAAAAATGTTTTGGCGGCTCCACCCCATGTTTCTATGCAATACGAAATTAGGCTTTGACAAAGAGAGAAATACACCGTTCTAATAGTGTTTTTATCAGTTACGTGACGGATGCTTTTAAAAATTGCTATTAATTTACGGACTCTTGCAGTTAGTACTCTTATGTGAGGTTGAAAGGACATCTGTGAGTCAAGCGTAATACCCAAGTAACGTAATGTGTTAGTACATTCCAATTTAGTGCAACTACATAGGTTATCAGCACAAGAGACAGAGTCGAGTAAATCAGTGTGTGCGAATATATTATATTGATTCTTAGCAGGTTGGGTTTTATTAAGCATAGAAAATTTTATATATTTTGTTTTAATGGCATTTAGCTTGAGCAGACTATGAAGTAACCATTCGTTCGTCTTATTGAAACCAACCTGAGCGTCATGAAATGTACTGTTCCAGTTCTCTCCCTTGAATACCAGAGCAGTATCATCAGCGTATGCGAAAATTTTTCCATTAGCAAGTTGGAGATTACATAGATCATTTATATAAACAAGGAAGAGAGTTGGCCCAAGAATACTGCCTTGGGGCACTCCATATGTCACTGAAATAGCATCACTGGTTACGTTCTATTTTAAAGAAATGTGTTGGATATGAAATTCATAGCAATAACTACAGTATTAACAATAGAATAAATTGTCATATCTTTTTTACATACAAGTTTTAAATTAACCTAAGTAGGCATATGAAATAATATACTTACCTAAATATCTTTTTTCAATTTATACTAATATGAGCTTCTATGCATTAACAAACCAGAATTTCAACTTTAATCTACAGGTAGAATACAAATTTTCGTTATGGAAGTTTTATGAACATTTCCATTGGATTTCTTAACTTCTAGGGCCCTAACAAGACCATCAGAACCTTGAAATACCCTGGTCACCCTAGCCATAGGCCAGGCCATGGGCGGAGTATCTAACTCTCGCAGAATGACCAGCGCACCTACTTTTACATTTGGTGTACTGTCCTTCCATTTAGGACGATGCTGTAATACATTTAAATATTGTTTTGACCAATATCTCCAAAAATGCTGTTTCAAGGCCGTGCATTTGCGCCAAAAGCTAAGTCTATTACCTGGCAGGTTTGTGATATCTTGCTCAGGAATACAATTCAAAGGAGCACCTGTTAGAAAATGCCCAGGCGTTAGGTAAGACAGGTCCTCAATATCAGATGACATTGGAGTTAATGGTCTTGAGTTCAAAATACCTTCAATTTGAACTAATACAGTGTTGAGTTCTTCATAGGTGAGAACATGAGAGCCTAGTACTCTTTTCAAATGAAACTTTACACTTTTTACAGCAGATTCCCAGAGCCCAGCAAACACAGGTGAATAACTAGGAATGAAATTAAACTTTATACCTAACTTTGAGGTCATATTTTGAACCTGTGTTTGATGACCTTTAGAATTATTCAACTTATAAAGCTCTGATAGCTGGGTATTGGCTGCCTTGAAGGTGCCTGCATTGTCACAATAAACATCTGATGGGACATTACGTCTCGCAATAAAGCGCTTGAAGCTTGACAAAAAAGTTTCTGTTTCTAAATTAGATACTAATTCTATGTGTATAGCCTTGGTAACAAAACATACATACACACAGATATAGCCCTTGGTTGTTACAACATTTCTTAATCTTGATTGCTTTATCATTATTGGCCCTGCAAAATCAATACCTACTTTCATAAAGCATCTGTGAACATTTACCCTATCAGCGGGCAATGACCCCATCAGCTGTTTTGCAGTTACACCTTTGTGCCTAAAGCAAATTGTACATTTGTATATAATTTTTTTAACTAATCTTAAACCATTGACAAGCCAATAGCGTTGCTGGAGGCTACTTAATACAAGTTTTTGACCTGCATGAAACAATTTCAAATGCTCATTTTGAATAATGAGATGAGTTACAGTAGACTCTTTGGGTAAAATGATCTGGTGTCTTTGGCTGTACGGTAAGGATGAGTGCTGCAACCTACCACCTACTCTGAGGACACCCTCAGCATCAATAAAGGGATTCATGGATTTGAGATGGGATGCCGCTTGCTTACCTGCTTGTAACAAAGCTAGATCATGATGAAAATAAATTGCTTGATCATTTTTTATATATAAATGCAATGCCTGACTTGCCTCTGCATACCTTACAAAGTTGTCTTTTACCTTGGCTGATCCTGGCCTGACATTCTTACAAAATCTTAAAATATAGGCGAGAATATTTACTGCTCTATTTAAATCAGAATATTTTTCTAATAGTGAACTGAGAAATGACTGTGTTTTGACATGTGTTGCTGCACACACAAGTTCGCCTTTCATGGAACCCTTGACCTCAGGTAAGACCTGGGGTACATCATAACTACAATTCTTATCAAAGCTATAGTCTGTATTACAGAAAAAGGTTGGTCCATACCACCACAGTTGGTTACATTGCAGCTCAGTAGGAGGAATACCTCTACTCAGACAGTCAGCTGGGTTTTGATCAGTTTTTATGTATGCCCATTGATAAGCTCTTGAATATTCATTTAGCATTTTTACTCTGTTTGCAACATAAGCATTTAACAATGCTGGATCAGTCTTTTGCCAAGCCAATACTACTTGTGAATCACTAAATAATTTAACATTTTGAATTGTTACTTTTTTACTTAATGTATCATGCACTCTCATAGTTAATTTTGCCAAGAGCAGTGCCGCATTCAATTCAAGGCGCGGAACTGATAATTTACTTGATTTAGGTGCAATTCTTGACTTTGAACAGAGCAAAGACATTGTAATGTTTTCTTGTTTGTCAGTGACTCTTAAATAAATCGCGCAACCGTATGCTGTGATTGATGCGTCTGCAAATCCTACAATTTGAATGATTTTACTATTTTCTGGGCAGACGTTTCTTGGAACAGTAACAGGCGCCATCTGTTGCAAATCATGGTAAAACTGCAACCATTCTCTTTGCAAACCAGGTGTGGGCACAGAGTCCCAATCTACATTTGATTGCCATAGCTTTTGCATTATTATCTTGGCTTGGACAAAGACTGGCCCTGCAATACCCAATGGGTCATAGAACTGACTTACATAACTCAGTATCTGTCTCTTTGTCTTAGGAATTTCATTAGAGAGAGGACATGCGATTCTAAGAGAATCTGCTTGGATGTCAAGCTTTAAACCTAACGTTTTCATGTCCCTGCTCAGCTCTAAATCTCCAAAGCTCTGCTGTTGCTCTGGAATGTCCATGAACCAACCAAGTCTAGGATTAGTTGGTTCCCAAACCACGCAAGAAATAGCTTTATTAACCAATATACATAATTTAATAATATAAATTGTTTCATTGCCTGGCTTGGTATAAAATCGTAATTGATTAGCATATTTATGTCATCCTTTTAATAAAACTATACAAGGTGTTCCAATACTTGTGTATAAAACTTCAGGGGGCTAAAGTACCCATCAATATGAATAACTTTTTCTAAGGAACCAACATTGTAAACGCGAAAAAAAATAGCTGTTTCACACTGATATATTGATGGGTACTTTAGCCCCCTGAAGTTTTGGAACACCTTGTATAGAGATAGATAAAACCGGATTATTCGAAATAAATTTATTGATAATGAAAATACTAAACTCACATATTATGAATCTATCGTTTTACGAGAGCATTAACAAAACTTTATGTATAAAAAAACCCAAAATATATCAAACGATTGGGACTTGAACCCACAAGAGTTTCTTTTATGGAGGTGTGCTTGTAGACGACTGTAAAATAAGTAATTTTAAGCACCAACAAAAAACATTTGTGTGATGAGCATAGATCTTTGTTCTGCGTCTAGGTACAAGTGTATTTACTTACACTTGTACCTAGACGCAGAACAATGTTATAAAAAAAGTCTTATTTGCCGCCCTCTAAAATCTGCCGCCCTAGGCTCCAGCCTACTCAGCCTGCTGGTAAATCTGCCACTGGTAAATACATACCCACCTATATACGATTTATCACCTAGACTACTAGTATTCTCTTATCTGTGCCTAGACGTAGAACAAACATCTATGCTTATCACACAAACCTACAACCGACAGCGCAGAAGGCAGAGCTACTACCAACTGAGTTATGAGTTAATTTGCTTTTTTATACTACTCGCTGATGGAACAAGATGACCTACCTGATGTTAAGTATTAACCATCGCTTATAACAAAACATTGCCTCGTAAGTCACGCACGATAAGAACGTGACCCACGATGCACTGCCCTGCGACCATCAACTTGAGGCATACAGATGATGAGCCTTATGTGCCTGTAATTTCACCGGCAACCACACGGAAATTTGCTTACAATAGGTTAACAATAACCTTCTTACTAAATAATGGTGAGCATATTTTATTCTAGCATACAAGGCCAGTCAACCATGCTTACATTGCTCTCGCAGCGGAAATTAAACACTAACGTATTGTCGGTCATTCACTCGCGAAGCTAAAGAAGTAATCGAAAAAAGGGCAAAAAACAACCAGCATTTTTAACGTTATTAATTTGTCAGCATTGATTGGCTTATGTCAGACGTCAAAAATATGTATTAAGTTGCGGTGTGTTGGTAATATAATACACAATTTAAAAATAAACAATATCTATTTATATATTTGTTTACAAAAAAAATACATAAAATCACGCCTGTTTCCCATAGGGGTAGGCAGAGATCACGGATTTCCACTTGCTACGATCCTGACATACCTCTTTCGCTTCATTCTCTCATAACTTTCTTCATACATTCTCGTCGGTTTAGGGCTTTCCTGGCCTTTCTTTAGAATGTCCGTTATCAGTACCCCAAGTATGAGTTTTGCTTACGATATTTCGTTTTACGTTTTTGTTCCGTGTTCATTGCGGGTTTTGTATGAAGACGCGATAGAGATACCCATACGGAACCCGCAATGAACACGGAACAAAACGAATCGTTTTTGCTACGTGTTCATTGCGGGTTTTAAAAAAATAAAAAAAAAAATATCCATCTAACAAAGCTATCTGCAAACCGTTGGGCACGATCTAAAGATAGTTATCAGTACCAATCGAAAGCGTCCCCCAGAGCATACAGCCAACCATCGCGCGGCAATGCTGATGCGCTGAGCGAGATATTATTATACTCACCAGCTCTCAGGTCACGCGTTGCCTCGATAGACAAAAGTAAAAAAAAAGCTAAAGATATTGTGATTGCAAGCTTTTTATCTTCAACATAAATCGGCAATAAAAAAAAATTGTTTAAAAAACCATTTGACCATATTTTATTTGGATCGTGAATCTTGCGACCGTTAATAAAATATGGCATCAATTATAAAATAAATTATTGCCATATGTTAAAATCCCGTTTCTGAATGAAAGCAATATATTTTATTCATTTTTTTTTTCCGCATTCAGTGCTTATGGCAGGTTTCTGAAAGCTCGATCAAAACTAATCGCATGTCAAGTTACTTGCTATTTCTATCTTATTCGAAGTAATAGCTGAAATGGCGAGTCTTGTCGAACTTGACATTCGATTAGTTTTGATTGAGCTTTCGAAACCGGCCGTAAGACTACAAAAAAGACTGTGCAACAAGATCCAAAGAGTAATAAGTAATACGTAGTTTTTGAGATCAAGTTATTTTATTTTGATCTTGTTTTATCATGCCACTGAGGCTGCCATTATCATGTTCCTGAACGAATGCATCAGAAAAGTAGCGGTGCGAGGAAAGTGACGGAAGATTGTTATTAAGACGCCAACAACCGTCAAACAACTTCTGGCTCGCACATTTCAATCTTTATGAATACATTAAATCACTGAATGTAGTTATGAATAAACGCAAACAATCAAATTTCGGAGGATAGCATTACAATGCTCCTTAAAAAATTACTTGTTACTCATAATAAAAATTATACGTAAACTAGTAACACGGCTATCTGACGCTTGTCTGCGACTGACCCGATGACCATGCCCATTTTGTCAAGAGTGCCACGACCAAGAAGAGTAGTAGAGCTCTTATGGGCTCGTCCGGGGAAGTACTACCACCACGCCTTTTTCTGCCGCCAAGCAGCAACGCTGTGTTTCGGTTTGAAGAGTGTGGTTGCCGGTGTAATTACAGGCACACGAAGCTTAACATCTGTATGCCTCAAGTTGATGGACGCAGGGCAGTGCATCGTAGGGCACGTTCCTATCGTACGTGACTTACGCAGTAATGCTTTGTTATAGGTGATGGTTACTACTTAACATCAGGTGGACCACCTGCTTGTTCCAACAGCTAGTTGTAATAAAAAAAAACATATTATACTAGAAATAAGTGACTTCTTTGCTGTCTTATCGATTTTACTTTCTCCCAAACAGGCTAGACTAATGATGGACCGACGCTGTCTAAAACAAGCTAGGAACCGACGAATACAGTACCTTCTGGGGGATCTGGGCATCACCAACTGCACACGGACGAAACTAAAGGCGTTATCGGGGGGAGAGAGGAAGAGGGTTGCTTTGGCTGTACAGGTATGTCTGATGGAGCATTCTAGAAAATTCCTAATTCTGCGGCCAATTTTACTTTTTCTTTTTTTTTAGTTTTTGTGAATTATTAACTAGGCCTAATGGCTCTAAGGTAGTTCCTAGGAGAGTATGTATTCCTTGGGATATTACAATATCTTAGAAAGACGGTTAAAATTTTTAGAACAAAGAAAATAACAAAGTTTTCCTTCCCAGCTTCTAAACGACCCTCCAATTCTCTTCTGTGACGAGCCGACCACTGGATTGGACAGTTCAGGGGCTGCAGCTGTCGTGGCGCGTCTTCGCAAGCTCGCTATTGGCGGAAAATTGGTGATCTGCTCCGTCCACCAACCGGCTTCCGGCGTGTTCGAGTTGTTCCATCAAGTGGTGCTATTAGCCAATGGGAGGACAGCGTTTCATGGGACTATTGAACAGGCTGACAATTTTTTCGCTTCGTAAGTACTTTCTTTTTTGAATCCTAAAGTTTTGAAAGTAAGCAGCTATTTGATAGATGAAAATCTATTCAATCGTTATGTTCAGGTGTAGCTTGCTACATGCAAGCTTTCAAGATTTCTTCAGTTTTCAAGAGTGGTATTTTTACATCGTGTTCCTATTTGTAGCTGAACTGTTTCAAACTGGTTTCTCATGTTTGTTATTCATTAAATTAAAATAATTAGACAACCACACGTATTATGGAAGACAGCATTCCAACGAACCCACTTTACAGTTTTTAAAGTTGGCTAAGGTCTAACTTGTAAAATATTATGCAATACTTTTAACTCAAGGCTGAGAGCTACAAAAATTAGTTATCCGGAACTAAGTATTGGATGCAAATTATCGTTTTTGCTTTACACCTAAAATTACATTAAATTTGAACAAAAAGACTGAGGAGCTTCGTGATTTCGCTCAATTTGAGATCAACGGAATTGCTATCAAATTATCGATTTTATATAATTCTCGTAAAGAAGGGAATGATGGTAAGAGTTCTAAAGAGAACGCTCGTATTTATCTGCGACAATTACGCGCAAATTTTGAGCAGTACTGCCAAAACGAAATATATTTATAACACGCCAATAAAAAAACCAATACAAAACAACGCTTATAATATGATTACCTCTCACTCGCTCACTCATTTAAAACAATAATGTAGTGTGAGATGTTATGATTATTCGTTTCTTTATTGAGATGACACATTTCGTGCGTCACTAATCTATCAAAGGCACAAAGAACGGTAGCAATCACAGTGCGATTTCTATTTCCCTGGATTTGTAACAGAACGCCGTAAAGTCTTATCAGTAAAGTACTATGTAGTATGTTATGTGGGTACCTATAGCATTGGATTGTCAAAATAGTTTGTAGTATTCAGCGTTCACCTGAAGAGAGCACTGGTGGTCGTGGGTTCGAAACCGGTCGTGCACCAATGAGTTTTTCTGTTCCAAAATTGATGTGCACAATGCCAGTACTCTCAAACGGCGAAGGAAAACATCGTGAGGAAACCGGCATGTCGTAGAACCTAAAAAGTTCTATAACATGTTTCAAGTGCTCGAAAGGAGCCTCTTGAGGCGCACTTAAAATCCTTTCATCACACTGCTTCGAAAGAAACTAGTGAGAGCGTTCACCTTTTTCTAAAAAGTTTAATCTTTAAGAAAAGAATGTCTACGTAGAAGTAGTAGGTATGATATTTAAGTACCTTTAGCATTGATTTGTCAAATAGGTTGTAGTATTCGGTGTTCACCTTTTTCTAAAAAGGTTGAACTTTAAGAAAAGAAGAAACAGTCAAGGACAAGGCCAATCTCACTAAATAGCTAGATCGTAATCTTTATTATCTATTTAAGTGGTAGATACACCCACAATCTGGGTTCCGTGACAAAAAATACAAGATGAATAGTGATGGAGGAAGCTTCAGACTGGTTTTATTGCTTCAGTTTTTTTTCCAAATTATAAAAAGTTAGCTAGTCTTTGTATGACATTTTATTAGTGCAACAATATTCCAATGTATGTACTACTTATGTTATTTAAAACAGCATAAATTCATTTTTTTAGAGACACCAATCTTATTTACCTTATACAAGGTGTTCCAATACTTGTATTTAAAAACTTCAGGGGGCTAAAGTACCCATCAATATAACAAAAAAAAACAGCTGTTTCATACATTTTAGCCAGGTAGGTATTGAACTTTTGTATGAAACAGCTGTTTTTTTTTTGCGTTCACAGTGTTTGTTCCTTAGAAAAAGTTATTCATATTGATGGGTACTTTAGCCCCTTGAAGTTTTTAAATACAATTATTGGAACACCTTGTATATCATTTGTATACAAGCTTATATTTAGTTTTATCACTCTTCAAAGATTGTTATTTTTTATTTTTGATGTCTGATTTCAATTCAACTTCCAAACCATTTCTCTTCTGTAGACTGAACTTCAAATGCCCCCGCGGTTTCAACGCAGCAGAATACTACGTCTCTCTCCTCGGCATACAGTTAGATAAGGAGGCAGATAGTCGCGAAAGAATCAGAAGGATCTGCGATGAGTACCAGCGGTCAGACATAGCAAATAACATCGATTCCAGGGTTGGTGATGTTCAAGATGAAATGGAGTACTTCAATGGAGATATCGATGGAAAGGTAAAATTACGTTTGTTTTTTTTTTTATTTTATTTTTTTATTTATCAACATCATCCTTACTCTATCTTTACAGGCTAACCTAATACGATAATGTAATTTCATTAACATTTTATATAAATTTAACTAAACAATCCAAATAATAACATATTAAATCATACATAACATATAACATTTGTGTGATGAACATAGATGTTTGTTCTCTGTATGAGTGTTATATAATATTTTGTATATATTTACAAAAAAGTATATAAGTAGTATATCAGCTATCTGGTTCCTATATCACAAGCTTTGGCTTAGTTTGGGGCGAGATAGTGCTGTGTGGAATGTCCACCAATATTTATATTTATAAAGTAGTAAGATAGATAAAAATTCAAGAATAGTCTATTGCAACATCGAACCTTCCCAGTATTGAGAAAGCAGAGAACAATAGATATATAGGACCACAAAGATGTACCTCTAACCGCGACTGCTTTTGTTTCAGAATGATTACTTCGAAAGATACTTAACTCTGTAAGTATATAAAAATAATAGGTACATGTGATTCTGGTGTTGTTACTGGTGGCTTTAATAAAAATACAGGATGTTAAAATACAAGTACCAAAAACTTCAGGAGACTAAAGTACCCATCAATATGAATAACTTTTTCTAAGGAACCAACACTGTGACCGCGAAAAAAAACAGTTTTTTAATGCAAAAGTTCAATACATCTGGCTAAATTGCATGAAGCACCTGTTTTTGTTTTGTCGTTAACAGTGTTGGTTCCTTAGAAAAAGTTATACCATAGAAAAATATAAAAAAACTTAAAAAAATATACGTGATGGAATGGTGTTTCGAAGAGTTTATTATATGAGTTTTCACTCTGCAAAACTTAAACTAAAATGCTCTCAAGTATTTTCCAAAAATCTATTGACATGAAGAATACAAGGACCTTAGAAATATAATATTTTAAATTGCGACTCCATTAAGAGCCGGAGGAGAAATGTCCATACATTTTATTTAAAAAAAAACTGAAATAACGACACTACTTTGACCAACACACTTTGACAAACTCAAAGATTTAATTTGAGAGTACTTTAATTTGTCTGGGGCACGGTAGATGTCTTCTCAGATCCCTTAGTACCAGGAGCTTTGAGGATGTCTAAGGGGGTAGTCAGAAATACGTCCAAATATTAAATTTGGCATATACCCGCATTTGTGGTTTATTATTATTAATAAGGTATTATTAGTTTGAAGCGTAGCGTGTGTTGTCTTCTAAACTTGATTATATTACATTGTAACAAGGATCATACAAAGGAACGGTAGGAACCAAGCCGTAAGTTTGTTGCCTGTTCTTCTAGGCTTTGGTCGCGTGGAACTGGCACCTAGAGTCACTTAGTTTTAAGACGTTTTAAAGTGATCCTTGTGATTTTATTGAATAGATACCTTTTGACTTTGACTTTTGACTTTGACTTTATGGTATTTTAGAGTTTATTATTTTTCCAGAGTCAAAGTAAATTACTTTGTGCAGTTCTACTGGCTTATGTGGAGAAATATACAATCAGTGAAGCACAACAGCACAATATGGATAGCAGAATTCCTACTTCTAATGGTAAGCTCTATACATATACTATATTATTTTTATGACCAATATAGGAACCAGTCTAATAAAAAACCGGCCAAGTGCGAGTCGGACTGGTGCACGAAGGATTCCGTACCTTTATCTATAAAAACGGCAATAAAATCAATCAATAAAATCAATCGTTTGTTGTGGGAGCCTCCTTTAAATATTTATTTTATTTTAATTTAATTATTTATTTTTAAAGTGAATATATTCTGTGAATATTTCAAGCGTCTACTTATTACCGTTATCAATATCGTGCAAAAACGAGCAAAAAATCACGTTTGTTGTATGGGAGCCCCCTTAAATATTAATTTTATTTTGTTTTTAGTATTTGTTGTTATAGCGGCAACAGAAATACATCATCTGTGAACATTTCAACTGCCTAACTATCACGGTTCATGAGATACAGCCTGGTGACAGCGGAGTCTTAGTAATAGGGTCCTGTTTTACTCTTCGGGTACGGAACTCTAAAAAGCAACCAATAATGACCACTCACTCTATTGTTACCAATAGCGTGAGGGGTAGTGACTATCGACGCCATTTTAAATTATTGTATTATTGGTAGTTATACGTGGATAAACAAACATTTAATAGGTAAAGTCTGACTTGTTGGGTCATCGTCCCAAGCTTAGGAGTCAAAGACTTTATTGGATGTCTGTAATAATATAATTTAGGCAATAAACGGATTAAAATGTATGTATACTAATATACCTATGTACCTACTAGCAGGTGTGCTCAAAATTGATCAAGCTTATAACAAATCTTACCAGAACTCGGAAGTAATTGAATCTCTAACAAATAGAAGCTCACTTTATATTGGAATTACAAAGTATACTATTTTTTTTTCAACGTTGACTGGTAAGAGAAGCGTCAAACGTCCGTCGTCCAGTTAACTCGATGAATCATCGATATTGTTGACGTCATAGTCCGTAGGGTGTGTTAAATAATAAATAAATAAATATTGGTGGACTTTCCACACAGCACTATCTAGCCCCAAACTAAGCCAAAGCTTGTAATATGGGAACTAGATAGCTGATATAATACATATATACTTTTTTTTGTAAATACATACTTATTATTATATAACACCCAGACAGAGAACAAACATCAACGTTCATCACGCAAATGTTTGTTCTCGGTGGGGATCGAACCCACGGCCTACGGCGCAGAAGGCAGAGCTACTACCAACTGAGCTGTGAAGGCTGTCGCCGCTTGCCCCCTTTCTGATTTCGTCTATTATTTCTAGCCATCCATAAAAACTGTTGATCTTTGCCCCCTCTTTAAAATATTGCATTTTTTATTAGTTCATAGCCTTTCTTACCTCTGTAATATTTGATCAAACTATGAGAGGGATTCTAATTCTAGTTCTAATTCGTGGTGGTGGAATGAGATCTGCACGGACGTCCCGCAATGGGGTGTATTGTGCATTGTCCCCCTGCTAACCTCACCCCAGCCAGCCCAACTCCTTAAAATAGCGGAGAAGGACCTTGGGTTGGTGGCAGCAATGTTCAAGCATCCCCGGTGGTGATTTGGATGCAGATGAGAGGAATGACTCGATCAGCTTCTGCAGTCCAGTTTTGGACCTGGCTTCGTTAGTTGCGGAGCAGTGCAGTACCACATGCACCACAGTTTCTTTTATGAGAGGGATGAGGGTAGCCCAATTTTTTTTTAAATGGCCGGAGAAACGAAATAAGTCATATCCAACAGTGGATTAAATTAGGCCGCCAATGATGATGATGATAACATTCAACCAATCGTAGAGAACGTTTTATGACCGTAAAGATTGGGTAATAAAAACACAGTTTAAGCTATTATTTTCTTAACATAACATATCCGAGGTCCATTCATTTGTGTGTGTGACTAATCGACAAATAGCTTTGTAAATAATTCGTTATTTTCAATTGAGTTTCAATTAAGTATGTAAACATGATATAAACATGATGTGACTATTGTTTAGTCATATCGTGTCACTAGTTCTTTCGAAACAATGTGGTGAAAGGTAACCTAACGTAACACCCAACAACTATGTATGTACCTAAACTAAACCATGTGTAAGCAATCAATATATTGTGTACTAGCGGCCTGTCCCAGCTTCGCATGGGTGGACATAAATTTTTTCAACGTTTTAGGATAAACTTAGACCGTGGTGGGTTCGAGTCACTTCTAACACGCGCCTTGCCCGGGCCCGCGCCGGGTGAGAACGCGCCCCGTGATCTTATATTTTTTAAATCTTTTGAATGGAATGTCCGATTTGAAAAATTCAAGAAGTAATGTATAGGTATTGAATCACTCTTGAATATGAAAAGATTTATTTGGATAAGGATTAATACCAAGGTACAAATAAAGACCCTTTTCTAGCGGCGGCATTTCAATTAAATTTTTATAATAAAAGAACACTTATTGTGACATAACTATAATAGTTAGACATATGCTGTCGCGACATTTTTTGTAGATGATGACGTTTTCTACAAAATCGTAGTACATTATTTTGTTCTATCATCAATAGTTTTCGCAGCGCACGCGATGTAAGGTTTTCTTTTTCCACCTTGGGTTACATTATTAGAGTTTTAGTAAGGATCCCTGATTTTTTTAAAAATATAATATAGCCTATGTTACTCAGGGATAATGTAGCATTCTAATGGTGAAAGAATTTTTGAAATCGGACCAGTAGTTTTTGAGCCTATTCGTTACATACAAAACAACAAAACAACAAAACAACAAAACAACAAAACAACAAAAATACAAATCTTTTCTCTTTATAATATTAGTGTAGATTGAGTATTGAGTAAAGGATTTTTAGTGCGCCTCAGAGGCTCCTTTCGAGCACTTGACACACGTTTAAGAACTTTTAAGGTTCTACAACTTGACGGTTTCCTCACGATGTTTTCCTTCATTGTTTGAGAATACTGTGCACATCAATTTTTGAACTGAAAAACTCATTCGTGCACAACTGGTTTTGAACTCACGTCCTTTAGATTGGAAGGTGGGGCCGGTACCACTAGTACTGTCGAATAAATTTTACTACTGTAACTTTATCATTCTGCATTTAATTTTATTACAATAATTTTGATTAAATAGCAGAACACCAACTTAGTTTTCTTAAGGTTGAAACTGACATCCGATTTTCTATTTTAGTTCAAGGTCAGTTGCCATAGCAACATTGTAATTTAAATCCAAGTCTCTGATTGGAACATTTTTTTCTTTTTAAATTGACTAATTTATTTGGGCCTCTTTCGTTATGGTCGTGTGGAACTGGCACCTAGAGTCACCTAGCTTTCAAAGTGATCCTTGTGATTTTCTTCTTCTTCTTCTCTCCGTTTATGGCTCCTGTCTGTCATTCGACAGACAATCTTGCCAGTGTCAAGTGATTTGTATTGAATAAATACTTTTTTGTCAAGTCAGTCTATAGTCAAGTCGGCCGTCATTTGTTTTGAAGAAAATGGTGGCGGTTTTCTTCAAAACCTTGTGATTTTATTAAATTGAAAAACCTTTTGACTTTGACTTTAACTTTGACTATGATGGAGTGAGAAGCATCGGTGGTTCTTTTTCAGTTTTCAAAGACATCCTTAATTTTGTTTTCTGTCAAAAACAAAACCGTCATTAATTATTAATGGCGGTTTTGTTTTTTACTATAACGTGAACTTTTAATTGTATTCAATTTACGCACAGAAATAAATTTCTTTTTTGGAAGTAAATGATACATAGGGAGTGCTTTTTTTATACTATTAGCTAATGGCACAAGCAGATGGCCCACCTGATGTTAAGTGGTAACCATCACCTTAAACAAAGCATTGCCTCGTAAGTCACGCTCGAAGGGAACGTGAACTATGCACTGCCCTGCGTCCATCAACTTGAGGCCTACAGATGTTATGCCTCATGCGCCTGTAATTTCACCGCAACCACACTCTTCAAACCGAAACACAGCATCGCTGCTTGGCGACAGAAAAAGGCATGGAGGTAGTTCTTCCCCGGACGAGCCCTTCACAAAGAGCTACTACTACTCTAACACTTAACACTTTTCGGAGTTGATCTGATCACTGTCCTAATTTGAATATATTTGCCCCTAGTTTGTCGGCGTAATAATCTCTGTGCCCTACCACGGCCACTTCGAGGAATTGGACCAGCGAGACATACAGAACGTCGAAGGCTTGCTCTACCTGACCATCACGGAGACCATATTCCTGTTCATCTATGCAGTCTTCATAACGTTTCCTAGCGAGATGCCGATTCTGCTAAGAGAGACAGCAAGTGGACTCTACTCGCCGATGCCATATTATCTGTCAAAGATGATATTTTGGGTACGTTGGTTTTTTTTATTATTTATATTAAGGGCTTTGTCGCTGAGCATCGACACTGCCCTATAATAAAATATCAAAAAAATACATCTCATATAAAAACTTAATCTCTAACTAACTCTAATTCTGCCAAAATAAATAACATATTATGGTGTCATCCATTATTAATGAATGGGCTCAAAGGTGAGCCAACAGAAAAATAGCTAGCTACGTTTTTGTTCTGTAGTTTTGCTATTTAAAGCGTTCGGATACGTTTCCGATACGAAACGTCTGTTTCTGTCGGTAACGTTTCCATAGAAGATAAAAAATTGCGTCAAGGGGGTGATTTATTACAGAAAAAAATGCAACCTTCAGGCAGGAAAATATATTGCGTTTCACAAATTGGCAGTTACTTAAAAATTTGATATAGGTAGTTAGTTTTAGGATAGTGACTCAGTAGGTAATAAAGTGGTATTCAAATTTATTATAATGTGAAATGATATTAATGTAATGACATTTTAATGAAAATGCATCAGTATGTTTTGCTAAGTAGTTTTTTGTGGCATCATTTGTTGATGTTTTAGTGGAAACAGTTGTGCAATCGATAAACTCTGTATTAAAAAACTACTTGGGTAATGGGTAGGTAAGAGTAGTAGAGCTCTTTGTGAAGGGCTCGTCCGGGGAAGTACCATGTCCAGTGGCGTAGCTAGGTTGACAAGGGCCCCGGTGCATGGAGAAAGAATCGGGATGAAAACTTATCTAATTATTGATGTTCATTTAAAATAATAATTTTAAAAAATGTGAGCAGGCTCAAGGTTTTCTAGCTTCGGGAGCTGACTGTCCTTCTCTTTTCATAGCTTAGGTTAGAGTGCCCCCTGAACGCCACGGACTATGCCTTTCTGCCGCCAAGCAGCTTTGATGTGTTTCAGCTTGTAGGGTGTGGTTACCGGTGAAATTACAGGCACAATGATGCTTAACATCTGGACGCAGAGCAGTGCGTCGTAAGGCACGTTCATATCATGCGTAACTTGCGAGGCAATGCTTTGTTATAGGTTATGGTTACCACTTCACTGCTTGTGCCAACAGCAAAAAAATTAAAAGAAAAAACGTATTTAATTAGATGGTATTAGGTAGCAAGTTTCACAAAAGTAGGTAGGTAGCTAACATTGTTTAAATGGGTTTCAAAGGTTAACGACATAGCTCGTAATATTAGCAAGTTGAAGTGGCAATCAGGCGTGGTCGCAGCCTGAAATTTTAGAGGGGGTCACTAACAATGATACAATACCTATGTCGAGTAAAATATACTTTATTGCACAACTAGCGACCCGCCCCGGCTTCGCACGGTTATTGTGGGCTATCCCTAAAATATTATGCTTGTATTATGCATATAAACCTTCCTCTTGAATCACTCTTTCTATAGAAAAAACCGCATTAAAATCCGTTGCGTAGTTTTAAAGATTTAAGCATAAATAGGGATATAGGGACAGAGAAAGCGACTTTGTTTATACTATGTAGTGATAACAAGCACCGTTAGATGTCAGCAAATCATAAAATGCATTGTGGCTAGGTATCAAAATCATTTTTTTATTTTGTAAATAACAGAGGATTTTTCATTTTTTTTAATACAACTAGCTGATCGAACAAGCCGATGGCCCACCTGATGTTAAGAGGTAACCATCACCTATGACAAAGCATTGTCTCGTTAGTCACGCACGATAGGAACGTGCCATACGATGCACTGCCCTGCGTCCATCAACTTGAGGCATACAGATATATGTTAAGCCTCATGTGCCTGTAATTACACCGGCAACCACATCTGTTCACACCGAAACACAGCAACGCTGCTTGGCGGCAGAAAAGTGCGTGATGCTCTACTACTCTTCAAACTTCATTTGACGTGTACAATTTTCATTGGGAGGGTCATATCCCCTGTGACCCCTCTTTGGACCGCGCCTGGTGGCAATGGGCATGTCATATAGCTTGCAGAACCGACAACCGCTTGGGAATAATGGTTTGAGAGCCTTGAGTGGCGACCACGTTCCGGAAGATGCATTTCTCATGGGTCAATGACTTCTTAAGATCGTGGGAAAGCGGTGGAAGGATAATTTTCAAAATAATTTATCCTGGAAAGTCTGTATGATGCATAATTTATTTACATATACAATTTATTCAAATCATAGAATTTATTTAGAATTATTCCAAAAGATAAAGAAAAAAATGCATTCACTATTCAAACAAACAAATTAATAATGAAATTTACAATAACATATCCATTCATTAGATTGTTATATTAATAAAATATACATTCTTACGAAATAACAAGATGTTGGTATTTAGATTATTTGACCCGGTTTGATTTAGTGGTCAGCCAGCTCCTTAATCATGTTAAGATGCTGTAGAAGAATACCCAAGACCTTCAAGTCGTAAACGTTTTACACGTGTAGATAAGGTTATGTTTGGAAAATAGAAAAGAAATGGAAATATAAAATATTAATTTAGTGGGTGCTGTCAAATCTAAGGGGAACTTGGGACGGCGTACTATAGGCTACAGTTTAGTATTTCTGGCTAATGGAATCAATCATGATGTGAAAGATGATATGGAGTATGAAACGAGTGATGCACCGAGATGACGAATGATAGATCGCAGTGGAAGAAGAAAACCTGTAGTGCCGACCCCATGCAGAGTAGGATACAGGCCAGAAGATGATAATGTTGTTTAATAGTCTAATGTAGAGACGTAATTTTTTACGTACGGTTAATTAGGCGCGAAACGAAATAATTTAATTATTTTCCCAGATTCCTCGCGCAGTGATTGAGCCAATTCTATTCGCATCGCTGGTTTTCGGCGTTGCCGGTCTGCGGGGCGGCTTCGTTGGCTGGATGTGGTTCTGTTTCGTTTGCGTGCTGTGCGCCAACTATGCCAACGCCTATGGTAAGTGCACATATATCTAGGCAGAACTTCACTGACTTGCGAAAGGTAAAAGGCAAGAATCAGAAAAGAAAAAAAAGAAAACAGGTATATGTTTAAAAATGAAAAGTAAAACCCTTTGTATTATTTACCCTTTCTCAATTAAACCTAACCATACCTATAGTCACAGTCCAACTTACTAAGACGCTTTGTATAACCATAATGGAAACATTTCTACAGATCATGATTGATTTCAGCTACTAGTTAAATAATCAATCGGTAGGTATACCGAGCCCAAAAAGAGCAATATACAAAATTCTAAATTACTACAAAATTTCACAAAGAGTTGACTCGAGACTATCAATCTAATATTGATGCTCGGGAGATTTTTTTTATGTGCAACTTAATTGTTCCAAAAAAGTCAAAATGTAATTTTTAAGCTACTATCACTATGACACCATAGGTCTAAGTGACACCATACTGATTTGGCAACACAATTCGTTCCAGGCTCTTTCCTCTCAGCCGTATTTGACCGGATGGAGACCGCAGCACTCTTCTCTGTCCCGTTTGAGCTGATCGGCACCATGTTTTCCGGACTGTATCTAAACCTGGGCAGTTTGAACCACTACGTCTCATGGCTTAGGTTTATCTCGCCTTTCTACTACGGAGTCGAATCTATTTCAATTCTGCAATGGAGCTCTATCGAAAGTGTAGACTGTGTTAAAATACCGGGTATGCCTTGCTTGTCTACTGGCGCGGAGGTTTTAAATAGATTTGGTTTCGCAGAAGCTCACTTCTGGAGGAATTGCGCTAGCTTAGCTATCATGTACTGTATTGCACATACCGTAGCCTTTCTGATGGTTATCAAGAGAAGTAGGGGAACGCCAGTATATTAAGTTTATTTATATTTCGCTGTATACGGGTAATTGACCTCGTTAATTTAAATTCAAAATATATAAGTTGTTTGGAGAGAATCTCAAATGTGTATCGCAACAATGTTTTGGACTTTTATATTGGATTTTTGTCGATTATAATAAATTATTCCACGAGGCTTTCTTCTTTACTTTTCCTATTCCCCTCCTATCTTTACGTACCTGCATTAAACTGTCATAAAAATCTATTAATTCTTCTAGCTGTTGTAGTTTTTTGTATCTAGTCAGCGACAAAGGAAAATGAACAAATCTTTTTAGTTATTTGAACAAATTACTAACGCAGTAAAAAACTGCAATTTCATACTTCAACACCTCACCTATTATTAATATCTACAAGTAATTGGTTTGGTTCGGCTATTTCGGTTTGTAGATGAATATGGCTCCAAGCGGACCTTCATATAAAGTTCAAAACTAGATTCAAAATTGAATTGGTTTAAGAAATTGAACCAGAAAATGTTCATTTACTTTTGTCACTGAACGTAACAAACAAATATTTTCTAATTTTTAATAATTATTTAGAACGTGTGTCTGTACTGCTATTTATACCCTTATACCAACTACTAGATGTTAAAATCTACCTAAAGAGCTACTAAAACTACCTACCCAGTTTCAATTTCGTAGATTACCATTCCAGCATGAAATTACCCACCGTTGCGTTGAACCACCGATGTATCTCCTTGTTCCAAAAATAACAATGGTAAGTAACCTCCTACGCTATTTTTACCGCCCACCCTTTTGTTGGCAACCTAGTAGACTTATCTCCTTAGATCTTCTTCGGTATTGAATTCATTTTTCACATTATTTCAACAACAGTCATGTTTAGTCATCTCAGTATCACCGTCATCATCATTTTCTTTCCAGGCTCATTCCTATCAGCGACTTTCGATAGGATGGAAACGGCTGCACTGATTACGGTCCCTTTCGAGCTCACAGGCATCATGTTTTCCGGGATCTACCTCAACCTAGCCAGCGTCAAGCCCTACTTCGGCTGGATTAAATACATCTCCGGTTTCTACTACGGCACCGAGTGCTTATCAATCCTTGAATGGAACCTGGTTGAGGATATACAGTGTGCGAACATCCCTGGGATTCCTTGCGTCAGGACTGGAGCAGCTGTCCTGACGAGGTTCGGGTATGATGAGAGGAACTTTTGGATTGACTGTGCGTGTTTGGTCGCTATGTATTTTGTATTGAATTTTGTTGCTTTTGTTATGGTTGTAAGGAGAAGTAGAGGTACGCCTATATATTGAGGAGTTGCCATTACTTGTGGCTTTTGAGATGATAATAGCAGTGCTGTGCTCGTTTTAGTAACATGCTGGTTCTACGTAAACGACGAAGGGTCAGGACTGCAGAAATTGGTAATATATAAATGAAAAAAATACTATGTTTGGATGTTCGTAGCTCAATCACGCCCTAACCATTTTGATGAAACTTAGAACGACTATAATCTGCAACATGGGTTAGGTTAGCAATAGGTATTCGGTTACTAGATATTCCAAAAAATACCTGGAATGAAATACAGCACGCTTGTTGGCAAAAATATGCATGGTGGTAGTACTTCCCCGGACGAGCCCTTCACAAAGAGCTCTACTTAACCCGGGTAAGTACTATAGAGTCCCAGCAAAAGGAATTTGAGTAAACAGTTATTGCATCCGATGCTGTATAAATAATGTACAACAGATGCAATTGACTGTAATCATTCAATTACGGCGATTAACGATTAAATTGAATTGATGAAACCTTGAAGAGAGGTAAATTTAAAATCTTATTACAGTAATCATCAAAAGTTTTTGCTATTTCAGTACACTTAACAAGTTATTACGATGTAAAAACCTAATAAAGGCTACCTATAATTATGGTCGGTTATCAAACATTGTTACAATAATGATCGAGGAAACAGAAAATCAATTTACTAAGACTTGTTTGATGATTTTGGTTCCGCATGAAAATGGTGAAACGGAATCCTTAAGGTGCGATTTCGTTCGTCTGTCACAGCTATTTATTTCAGAAACAGATCGGATATTATCGGCTTGAAATTTCTTAGTAGTTTTAGCCGCAATTATATTGCAATAAAAATCTAAAATGTTCATTGCCAAAGTGAGGAAGGAACGGGATATAATATAATAAAGTTTTCTTTTGTAAATAAATACTTATAATATATAATAACACACAGAGAACCAACATCTATGTTCATCAGTCAAATGCTTGTTCTCTATGGGAATCAAACCTACGGCCTACAGCGAAGAAGGCAGAGCTACTACCAACTGAACTATGAGAGCTGTTAATATTTGTCTTGTGGGCCGTTAACACAAAACTAATAACTATCCATCACTCGGATGGGACGACTACCCAGCTAGAGTAATTGCGCTCTGTCAGACATTACTTATCTCAAGGCCGATACGTTTTCATTGAGACGGGGTTCCGTACAAATAGAGCTTAATAGGTTTCACGGATATTGTACTTAATCTTTTTTAATCAAATAAATAAATAAAAAGGGTGATTTTTATCATAATACTCTGCCTGTGTCTGTCTGTGTGTATTTTTTGGTAGGTATGATTTTATGAAGCAATTGGTAGAGCTGCGTGGAAAGTCCACCAATATTTATTTAATTTATTCTAAACAGCCTCAAATATTTTTATTAAGTTATTTATTGGGCCAACCAACAGCGATATACTCAGTTTTTTTAAAGTTTTAGATTCTTATAGTATGGACAAGTGCAGGTTTTCATTTCGGCTACAATTAAAATATAGGGAGCTTAGGGCCGGTTTCACCATGCTCTGTTAGATTAAAAAAGGATTAAAGGGCCGTTAAATTTGTCAAAATGTACGCGTTTGACAGCTAAGGTTAGATTTAACGGTCTTTTAATCCTTGATTTTAATCCTTGAAACTAACAGAGCATGGTAAAACCGGCCCTTAGAGTATTGTCAAAAATGTTAAACGTGCGAGTAGGAAGTTTTTTGACGGTGGTAAAAAAACTAAACGGTTATATCCACCTATGATAATCACATTACCTTGCAGGTGAGAAATAAAAACAGTATATACAGATTCTTAGTTTTTTAATTTATTTTGGTATCGATCCCCAAACCAAACTTTTTGTGCCAGTAACGGCGCGTAGGCAGGTTTCTAGTTCAGCTTTTTTTATCACTAGTTGCCAGAGAATAATGAGCGTTATAACAAACTCATTCATAGTTACTTATTATTTTACTTTTAGTATATTATTTACTGAATTATTACATTTATTATATTTAGCTATAAAGCCGCTTTTAAATGTATATAATTTAAATTTATATATTTATTAAACTTGATTAAGTCACGCCTAGATTTAGGATATATCCTTGTACATACATCGCAAATCTAGGTATACAAGGTGTTCCAATAATTGTGTAAATAAACTTTAGGGGGCTAAAGTACCCATCAATATGAATAACTTTTTCTAAGGAACCAACACTGTGAACGCGAAAATAAAAACAGCTGTTTCATACATTTTAGCCAGGTAGGTATTGAACTTTTGTATGAAACAGCTGTTTTTTTTTCGCGTTCACGGTGTTGGTTCCGAAGAAAAAGTTATTCATATTGATGGGTACATTAGCCCCCTGAAGTTTATATACACAATTATTGGAACACCTTGTATACATTTAAAGTATTATTTATTATCTATTTAGGTATGTAACATAAAATTAATATTTGGTATGTTATTATCAAAAAAATTATCGAAATGTAGGTATAGAGGTTAAATGTATTTTTTTTTTTTTTCATATCCTCTATAGATATTTGAGATTTTTGACATTTGAGGATTTAGAAAATGAGTAACTTTAAAAATCTTTAACTAATATAGTACACATAGCACAAAGCTAAATTATGAACAGTGCATAGAAGTGAAAACTTTTACCCACATTTTAATTAAATTTTCAAACAATAGTTGAGAGGTAAAAACTCTGACTTAAAAGAGGTATTATGATGAAAAACTGTAATTGTTAAAGTTGCCTACAAAACTCTTAAAAAAGTCATCAATTTCCGATCCTGACTGCCACAGCTTTCCAAAATAGTAAGGCACACGCACGCATATAAAAATAAATTACTTAATAAGCATAACCCTTCCTTTCTTCCCTCTTCAGTCCAAAATAACCCAATAGCCCCCATAACACTGTGATGCAGAAGAGACCCAAGCTATCCTGAAATATAAAGTCTTCCGAATATCCATTTTCCATCAGCACTGATGGTCCATCCTTCACGCAAGTTGCTGTTGAGTTCGATTGGCAATCTGCAAAAATACACTATTCATCATCACCGTCATCAAAGTCAAAATCAAAAGGTATTTATTCAATAAAAAAACACTTTGAAACGTCTTAAAGCTAGATGACTCTTCTAGGTGCCAGTTCCACGCGACCAAAGCCTAAAAGAACAGGCAACAAACTTACTGCTTGGTTCCTACCGCTATTTTGGATGATCCTTGTTACAATGTATTTTATTACAATATTGAAGCTCCAGTATGGTGCCAATCGAATTTAGTGAGGCGTAGGTATAACAGAAAAAGGTAGGTGTAATAAAATTCATAAAACAGCACACGCTGCTCTTCAAACTAATAATATCAGCCTGAAGAAGTCTGCTCTTCTTCCGCTTGCACCCCCAGAGATGTCCCAAAATCGATCTTCCATGTTTATGGAACGCCTATGTCCAACAGTAGACTTCTACAGGCTGATGATGATAGGTTGCAAGCCCTGGCGGACTTGTATGAAATAAGTCAAAAGATATTCATTAAATTGAATCACAAGGATCACTTTGAAACGTCTTAAAGCTAGGTATCCGTTGCACGCGCCCAAGTCTAGAAGAACGAGCAAGTGTGCAAATGTCATATCATAATTCATAATTACATAATATCTTAAGATGATATAGCATACAAGTACCTAAAATTTGGATGATTTCAAGAGCAGAGTTAATATTATATCGTCATCTAGCGTGCGGTCTCGACGCATCTTCATTGAACATTAGTATACAGAAACCTTGTGATAATGAATTGACCATTCACCGATTATTAAAAAGCCGTATTTCACGTTTGATCAGAATAACTTAAAATGCGTCCATTCAATTAGAAGAAGAATATTTTGACGACAGATACTTAACTGGTTTCCGAACCCACAATAACTGTAACTTACCTACACCTGCTTGTATTTATTTATATTTGTGTCATCGAGAGAGTTATTTCCACATGCTGCATAGAAAGTGAATAAATCATGATCCGTTTTGATATCACCCAAATAGTTTATGTAAATGCGGTAACATAAAATGACAGGCCGAATGATTGAGTATAACAATATATTTTATTGATTTAGCGCCTACTCACCTTAACAAAAAAAAAGGAGCTTAATTTGGCTTCTATAATAAATCTTTCGTAAGCACAAACAGATAGCGAAAGATTTATTGAATCTTTAAATATCTTTTGTTTTATTTTAAACTTCGTAACGGAATAAGGAGATAAGTTTAGTATAGTTATTGTTATTATGCAAGTTTTTTGTGAATTCGCAAGCTTCTAAATTCACGTTAGAAAAAAGATGTTGTGACTAGGTATGCACGGAAAGCAATTAATCTATTGTCCTCAAGCTCTTTGGGGAGATTAAAAAGGTAGTCTGAGCCACGGCCAAACTTTGTATTTAACACAATGCTTACAGCATTTGTTAGTATTCCAGGTGACAAGTTGCAAACCTAATGCCGCTATACTTGCTGGTATCCTCGTGACGTTTTACTTCACCGTTTACGGGTAGATTTATTTTGTAAGCAAACTTCAACTTTCTACTGCAACCATTTACGGGTTGAATTTAAGGAATTCATTCCCTACACTGGCGTGCTGGGTGGCGGGCAAAAACTGGATGGGGAGAGCCGAAGACCGGGCTAAGTGGCGCGCCATGGGAGAGATCTATGTCCAACAGTGGACTGCAATAGGTTGATGATGATGATGATGATGATGATGATTCCCTACACTACAGCCAGAAGCAATCCTCCAATGTTCATAGTTCATACTCCTAGAATCTAAGCTGCGGTAATGTAATTGACAGTCAACTGTTTAGCTCTTCTTTTGCTTTTATAAAAAGACTAGTGGCTTCCCGCGGCTTCGCACGCGTTGAAGTGGTGAGCCGTGATTGAGCCACAAACATCCAAACATCGTAACTTTCGCATTGATTTGTATATTATTAGGGTAGGATTTGAAATACCTATAGGCGTACATTACCTATATTAGGTAGGTAGGTATAGGTACTGAGTTAAGCACAAACATGACAAATACAACAAAGACAACCTTACACGGAAAGTATGTACTTATTTGTTCCTAGTTTCTACCCCAAAAACAAACGAAACGAAACAGCTTCACGACTTTGATCCCCAGGCACGGTAGATACCTACCCTCAGATCTCTGCGTGCCAACTCAAGTTTCCCGTTTTCAGAATGTCCCTTACAAACATTGACGCCTCGTTGTATCCTTTTCACTCGAGCGCAACTAAGGAGGGTAACCTTTTAGGAGTTGTTTTCGAAAATCAAACTGTATTTTTGTTATTTATACACAGAACATATTTTCTTTTAGTTTGAAGTTAATTACACTACACGTTAAAAATCTTCCATATAAAACTTGAAACTTTTACAGTCATTTGCACCCTTTGCAGAGGTAATTATCAAAAGCGTCATTCTTAATTATTTGTTTCTTAATATAATTACCTCAAGTTTTAAGTCAATCGCACTACGCGTTAAAAAACTCCTATACAAACTTTGACATCCCTTTACACACTTATTAAGGGTAGTTTTAAAAAACTAAGAATTGCTTTTTTTAGCTTTGGAGTACATCTACTTCAAGTTTCAAGTTTGTAGGTTCAAGAAATACAATTTGTCATACCAACGTTTTCAACCCTTTTTACACCCTTAGGGTTTGAATTTCCAAAAATCCCTTCTTAGTACACCTCTACGCCATAAGACCTATATACTCTTCAAATTTCAAGTCTCTAGGACCAGCGGTCAAAAAACTCCCATACAAACTTTGACATCCCTTTGCACACTTATTAAGGGTAGTTTTAAAATACTTAAAATGCCTTTCCTAATTTTTAGCCTTGGAGTACATCTACTTCAAGTTTCAAGTTTGTAGATTCAAAGAATATTTTTTTTCATACCAGCGTTTTCAACTCTTTTAACACCCTTAGGGTTTGATTTTCCAAAAATCCCTTCTTAGTACACCTCTACGCCATAAGACCTATATACTCTTCAAATTTCAAGTCTCTAGGACCAGCGGTCAAAAAACTCCCATACAATCTTTGACATCCCTTTGCACACTTATTAAGGGTAGTTTAAAAAAACTAAAAATGCATTTCTTTTTTATTTGCCTTGAAGTATATGTACTCGAAGTTTCAAGTTTGTAGGTTCAAGGAATACTATTTTTCATACAAACGTTTTCATCCCTTTTTACACTCTTAGGGGTTGAAATTCCAAAAATCCCTTCTTAGTACACCTCTACGCTATAAAACCTACGTACTCTTCAAATTTCAAGTCTCTAGGACCAGCGGTCAAAAAACTCCCATACAAACTTTTACATCCCTTAGCACACTTATTAAGGGTAGTTTTAAAAAACTAAAAATGCCTTTACTATTTTTTTGTCTTTAAGTATATGTACTTCAAGTTTCAAGTTTGTAGGTTCAAGGAATACTATTTTTCATACAAACGTTTTCATCCCTTTTTACACCCTTAGGGGTTGAATTTCCAAAAGTCTCTTCTTAGTACACCTCTACGCTATAAGAGCTATGTACTCTTCAAATTTCAAGTCTCTAGGACCAGCGGTCAAAAAACTCCCATACAAACTTTTACATCCCTTTGCACACTTATTAAGGGTAGTTTTAAAAAACTAAAAATGCCTTTACTATTTTTTTGTCTTTAAGTATATGTACTCCAAGTTTCAAGTTTGTAGGTTCAAGGAATACTATTTTTCATACAAACGTTTTCATCCCTTTTAACACCCTTAGGGGTTGATTTTCCAAAAATCTCTTCTTAGTACACCTCTACGCTGTAAAACGTATGTACTCTTCAAATTTCAAGTCTCTAGGACCAGCGGTCAAAAAACTCCCATACAAACTTTTACACCCCTTTGCACACTTAATAAGGGTAGTTTTAAAAAACTAAAAATGCATTTCTTTTTAATTTGCCTTGAAGTATATGTACTCCAAGTTTCAAATTTGTAGGTTCAAGGAATACAATTTTTCATACAAACGTTTTCATCCCTTTTTACACCCTTAGGGGTTGAATTTCCAAAAATCCCTTCTTAGTACACCTCTACGCCATAAGACCTATGTACTCCTCAAATTTCAAGTCTCTAGGACCAGCGGTTTAGGCTGTACGTTGTCTATATGTCAGTCAGTCAGTCAGTCAGTCAGTCAGTCAGTCAGTCAGGACTTTGATTCTTATAGTATTACAGATACCAAAGCTTTTTTTAGTGTGACTGACCTATTTGAAGAATCTGCCTCCAGTAAATATTACTTATCGCGTCCATGGCGTAGTAGAAGTGTGATAGGTACTTGACAGGATACAGCCAGACCGGCATCGAGGATATTCGGAGGAAGGCTCCTGACATGAGGAAGAGTGGAAGGTCAGCACAGGGCATCACGTCACCCATAATACCAGTGGAGGTGAATAGAGCCGCCATACCTAAGCCTGCAAAAATATTTTGTGCTTTCGTTAATAAGTATAAAATTAATAGGTGTCTTGAAGTATAAAACTAGTAGTTCGCTCCGAACTGAGATCTCGTGATTCGACCCGACGAACGCATAAAAACTTTGAGTAGTAGTCAGGGGCAAGTCCAAACATTATTTTTGGACTTTTTTCTAACTACCGCTTACTAACTTGGTATGGTAACCAAGTTTCAACTCTATTGGCCTATTTATTGAAGAGTTCCGTTGAACAGACCTTGGCTCCATCATCAGGCCTGGTCGTCGTCACCATTTTATAAGAACTGAGTACCTCCTTAATTTATTTCAAGAAAAAAAAATAAGAAAAATCAAAGGAACTGGCCGACCAGTAGAAAAACCTTGATGTCAACGAAACTCCTAGAGATGGGAGCTCTTGGGTCGTTGGTTATCTTAATTTAACTTTTTTGTTGTATCTCAAAAACCGAGCGTCCCAGAGAAAAAGTTAAAATGGTTTTGGAATGTCCAAACAAAGCCCTTTCATATGACATGTATCTTGATTTTCTTATGTAACTTTTTTTATTTTTGCGCCCTTAAAAAACCCCAAATCTCAGAAACCCTTCATCCGATTTTACTCATATACTTACCAGTAAATTTCTCAAGTACAAGCTATCGACTTATCAAATTTCATGCAGATCGGACCAACGGTTCTAAAGTTATCGCCAGACAAACATACATACATACATACATAAATACATAAAATGCCAAATCGCCCAAGTTGAAACTAAGATCTTCGTTCGCTTCGCTCACTCGATCAATAAAGGTGATCTTCATGCAGTGAGTTATCAATTTGGCATTCTGTAAAACATTCACATTTTTAGGGGATTGGAAATGCCAACGTGATTGAGGCGAAGCTTTGATCGAAGTGAGCGCGGATCCAATAGGTGGAATTCCACGTTTCGAATTTTGTTGTTTAGATAATCATCACCCATAACATTAAAAACAGCAGCGTTGCTGTATTTCGGTTCGAAGAGTGTGGTCGCCGGTGAAATTACAGGCACATGAGGCTTAACATCTTTATGCCTCAGGTTGATGGACGCAGGACAGTGCATCGCAGGGCACGTTCTTATCGTGCGTGACGCGCGAGCCAATGCTTTGTTATAGGGGATGGTTACCACTTAACATCACGTGGGCCATCTGCCCTAGTTGTATACAAAAAGAGAAAATGAAATGTAAATTAAGTTTAACTCTTATGCATATGGAAATAATGCTCATTATTACCATAAGCCAAAGACCCAATGCTAGCTGCAATCAAAGCTACGATGAACTCCATTGCTGTAACAATGTGGTTCGGCAGCTCCACTGTCAACGTCGCGAGGGCCACCAGGGTCACCGACCAAATAACGCATCTTGGTATCTGACGAAAACAAAACTATTATCTCCAATTATATTAACTATTTAAATACAAATTGAGGGAAAGCTCACAAATCCACTCTGACTGTGTCGACATTTTTAACAATTTCAATACTCAATACATTTATTTCGGTTGTTTTTAGTATGGGAACCATAGCTGATATTTTTGTATAAGCCTTTGTTCTTGATAATGTATTCTGATATTTTATTTACAAAAATACAGTATTTTTTTTTTCACATAATTACATCACACAAATGTTTGTGCTTGGTGGGGTTCGAACTCACAACCCACAAATACTAACCTACGCAGAAAACAGAGTTCTACAAACTGAGCTGTGAGAACAATCAGGTTATGTGAGGTTTGATCCTTACCTCCTCAATTGTTTTTAGAGATATAAATTAATGTTAGGTTGAAAACTAACTTAAACATGTAAAAAGATGGTATCAGCGTCATGTGATTTTTTTCGAACCATGCACGTAGTCTTTGGCAATAAATTAATACATGAGATTAACTTACGAAGCTCAGAAACCTTGCTACAAAATACGCTGAGCATTTATAAACGCCCACTTCTCGCTTGAACAGCGACATTGCACTCTCAAACACGTAGAGAGCGTTGTAAGCGAGGGAGAAGCAAACCTCGCTGGTGATCAGCCAGAGGAAGCCGCGGATGTCCTGCACTCCTCGCTGGGTGGTGCCGGTGATGCCGATGTAGCATGTCCCTATCACCAGAGCTGAGACTATCTGTAAGAAATCCACATAAATAACCAGTTACGTCTGCACCATTAATGTTTGGGTCATCATTATCATCATCTCAGCCTGGTATCACCCACTACTGGGTATAAGCCTTCCTCATGTTTTGCCAGCCTCCTCTGTCCAGTGCGTCTCTGGTTCAGGTGTTTCCTGCGACCTTCACGATGTCGTCGACCCATCGCGCTTTCGGACGCCCTAAACTTCTTTGTCCTGGCTTTGGCCACCACTCGGTCAAGTCTTTGCTCCACCGGCCATCACCGCGTCTAACCAGGTATCCTGCCCAACTCCACTTGAGATTTACCGCCCTGTCTCCGACGTCGTAGACTTTAGTACGACGACGGATCTCAGTGTTGAGCACTCGATCTAAAAGGTGTATGGCGAGCATGGCTCGCTCCATCGCCCTTTGTTGTTTGAAAACGTACAAATAATATATATTGAACGCACTTTCTGTCATTACATATGCAGAGAAAGTATACTGCACTACTACTACGCATTTTTGTTTTTATATGGAACTGTTAACACTACCATAGTCTTGTTATCGTGAAAAAGTTTAGAACAACATGCGCTTTGCCATGGTGCGAGGTCAAAAATGTGAGAATATAGTTTTTTTCATGATATTTTATACACTGCGCTTTCAATAAAAACTAGACTATGAAACCTAATTTAAAGATATTACATTTAATGTCACAACAACAAATAACTTGATTATAAAAAAAATCGGTTAACAGTTTTCTGATTAGTACCTACATACTACCTCTACAGTACTTGACGGTAAACAATAATGACAACTTACCACTGAAATAAATAACTGCACAAAATGATTTTTTATATCCCTCTTCAACGTTAATGACTGCCTCCATAATAATAGGTATACTTGCTTAAACCAATTTCTTTGTGAACTGGAAATAAATGATAAATATATAAATTTACCTTTTTACCGTGTATACAAGGTGTAAAAATACCACTCCTGAAAACTTCAGGGGGCTAAAGTACCCATCAATATGAATAACTTTTTCTAAGGAACCAACCCTGTTTTCATATTATTCAAAATCAAAAATCAAAATCAAAATCAAAACGGTCTTTATTCAGTACAATCACAAGGATCACTTTGAAACATATATACTAGGTGAATCTATCGCCAGTTCCTCGCGACCAAAGCCTAGAAGAACGGGCAAGAAACTAACGGCTTGGTTCCTAGTGTTTTTTTGTATGATCCTTTTTACAATTTTATTATGGTACCTACTTAATTGTTTAGTGTTTTTGTTGGGTACTTATCCCCCTGAAGTATTTAGGTGTGGTATTTTTTAGTATAAACAAATTGCAAACTGCAACCAACCTTTTAGTTAGGTAAATCTCTTTGTGAAGGGCTCGTCCGGGAAAGTACTACCACTATGCCTATTTCTGCCGCCAAGCAGCGTTGCTGTGTTTCGGTTTGAAGGGTGTGGTTGCCGGTGAATTTACAGGTTACCTACATGCCTACTACTAAGTTGATGGACGCAGGGCAGTGCATCAAAGGGCACGTTCATATCGTGCGTGACTTGCGAGGCAATTCTTTGCTATAGATGTTCACCACTTAAATTAGGCGAGCCATATGTTTGTTCCAACAGCAAACAAAAAATATTGTAATTTGTATAAAAACACAACTCTTTTCGCTTACGAGCTAGTTTATTGATTAGCTAAAGTGTAAAAACATTTGTAAATAATTAATAAAAGAATGATTCCGTGATACATCGGTGAATACAGCTTTGATATTAGACATTTTAAAAACTGTAGATATGCAACAGATCCAATTAACTTATCGGTTGTCTGTTCACCTGTCAAGATTATCAACGTCGCATCGTCCAATTTAAAAGTATATTTAATCAGACAGAAAGCTTTTTGGAATAGGAACACGTGGGTAGCGCATCTACTGAGTTAACGTTGAATACATTAACTGAACTAAGACGGCACAGTGAAAATCGAATGTAGCTGGTTATCTTGTTTGTAAGTATTAGTGCAATACGTTAAAAAGTACGTTTATTTGTTTATTGCTTAGAAATACCAACTAGAAAATTAAAAGATAAATACGTATTAAAATCATTGAAGTTGGTGCTAGAGTCTCTAACAAATGTAATTAGAGACTCAATCGCGCCATTTTCAAACTTTGTAGGTTAGGATAATGAAACATTTGTGATTGCTCGGTAGATAAGTTTCATACGAAACATGTCATCTCCATACAGGAACGAAGAGGCCATCTCCAAAATAAATTATTTTTCGCCAAAATGGCTTAAAATTCACGCACTTGGCCAACCAACTACAGTTAACTTTTACTGTCTGTTAGTTTTCGAGAATTTTAGTTATAAATAAATAAATATTGGTGGACTTTCCGCACAGCACTAACTAGCCCCAAACTAAGCCAAAGTTTGTAATATGGGAACCAGATAGCTGATAATATAATACGTATACATATACCAACTTTTTTTTTGTAAATACATAGTTATACTATATAATAACACCCAGACAGAGAACAAACATCTATGTTCATCACACAAATGTTTGTTCTCGGTGGGGATCGAACCCACGGCCTACGGCGCAGAGGGCACAGCTATCAACTGATCTGTGAAGGCTGTCTAAATTATTTTCATTTACTTCGCGTTTTCTCAAAGAATTACACAAAATAGCTTAAATATTTCGTCACCAAAAACAATGAGTTACTTAGCTTCTTGAATTTTCTAGTCAACGTAATCGGTTTCCGGAATCGGCTACTCTTACTCACAGTTGGATGTGTCCAAAACTTGTGCCCAAACTAGTTTCTTCATGGCCTACCGACCGGTCTCGGTACTTTTCCATTACTTTTTCGACGTGGCTCTGGTTAGGGCTCGACACGGCCCGTATGTAGAACTCGGCTGGGTTGTAGTTGAGCGGGCAGTGTAGGTTTATGCTAATGAACATTTGATTGAGCTATTAACATGTATTATACGATTGTATTCATAACAGAGCTTAGAAACTTTTACGAGGATGGCAACCGACGAATAACTTCTCGCTCGCATATTTAAACATTTTTAAAGATTTATGTCACTCTTCTTATCATGTCACTAGTTTCTGCCGAAACAGTGTGGTGAAAGCATTTTAAGTGCACCTCAAGAGGCTCCTTTCGAGCACTTGACACATGTTATGGAACTTTTTAGGTTCTACGTCATGCCGGTATCCTCACGATGCTTTCCTTCACCGTTTGAGAGTTCTGGCATTGTGCAGATAGATTTTTGGACAGAAAAACTCATTGGTACACGACTGGTTTCGAACCCACGACCCTAGACCAGACCAGATAAAATCACTGAATGTGCTTATGAAAAATGGCAAAAAACAAAATTCATTACAAAGGTCCAGCAAAATTTTTACTTTTATTCAAACAAGTTTTACTACCCAAAACAGTACGAAAACTAGTAAAAAAAGACGACCGCCAGTGATTTTCATATCTTCAAAAATGTGCCAGGGCGAAGTTATTTGACGGTTGTCTGCTTCTTAACTAACTTTCGAAGGTTTATATATTGTAGTGTTATAAAAAACAAAATGACTCAGAGGCTCGTTATAATCGACTTTAGTAACCCAGTGGTTATTAACAAATGTTGTGTAAGACGGTAATACAAAATGGGGAATTATAAAACGATCGAATAAAAAAAACTTAGCGACTGATGATGACATACTGTTTTAATAACTTGAGCGGTATGAATTTGAGTAAGCGAATAATTAACTAAACTAACGACGAATAGTGATTAATAATAAAATCCAGAACGAGCTTACAAAAAGTGGGTTGTGATTAATACATTGCAGATATTAAAATTCTATCCGTGCGACTACATTACTAAGTGAGCGACTAGAATTACACAGAGAGGGCAACTTCAATACGATGTTAGGTTATGTTAGATGTTAGGTTATGTTATAAACTACGCACGAGGCGAGCGAAGCGTGCAGCGGCCGCCGAAGTGCCATAAAATATTTTTTTATTTAGACTAATCTCAACAAGACGAGGCATCGTTTTGGACAGTTCTACTCAAACAAATATTAGGTCGCCAAATGTTATGAAGCTTCTCATTTTGTATTTTAAGTAACTCAAATTAATGTTTGTAAATTGCTGTTCTGTTGATTTCTCGTCACTCGCAGTCAGTCGCTCACTTAGTAATACCATAGCTTAAATTAATTATTTTTGACACTTAAAACTTTAATTTACAGTCACTCGTTTTAATACTACCCATACAAAATGTTGTAAACTGTGCCTTGAATAAATTTATCAAAATCAATACTTCTTCGACTTTGTTATCGTGTTAAAAAATCTTTGTGGGTTTTAAGTGAGAGATTTAAACATAGATATCGAACAATAAAAATGCAAATTTTATAAGAGAGTATTCAAATCTATGCTAGAGATGATCGCATAAGATAACGATGATGCTTTTAAGTGGTCAAGTCAACACATTTTAACGGTTATTTATCAAATAAATAAGTTCATAATGTGCTTTTACTAAGCTAGTTTTTCTATTTAGCTACATATTTTAATTTAATTGTTAACTGTCGGTACATTTTACGGCTTAGGTGTAACTATAGTTGGGATACATGTACCGTACATTGCAATTGGTGAATCTGCGCGGTCATCATTCGGATCGGTGACCGCTAGTGGCATTTTGAGGCAATACGAAAGTTTAGGCTTGGCTTTTTCGGTATGGATTAAACTTGGAATAGATATGGTTCGTGGCCTGGATTAGCTGATAAGAAGATAAGCCTGGGTGGCTACTTTTCATCCGAGTAAGCTCATTATAAGGCAAGCCTTAATAGGATATACAGTAGGTTAGGCATAGTTTTGGCGCTGACTTTATACCCATGCTCTATGTGTGTGAACAGCGTCTCTGCTAAACAGATTGCGTGGAAGTAGCAACGGCATCCTGAATGCGATTGATGTAAAACTAAATTGTCCTCTGGTAAGGAAACTCATCCAGAGTACCAAATCGCTATTAGTTATAAGCTACTAACCTATGTATAAACTTTTTCTGTTACTAACACCATGGACCATATTGTTGTCTGAATAACTAAATGAATTATTATATTGTGTCCAGCAAGTGACGAAGTGAGTTTTGAGAGTGAAGCTCTTTGTGAAGGGCTGGCCGGGAAGGTACTACCACCATGCGTATTTCTGCCCTCAAGCTACGTAGCTGTGTTTTTGTTTGAAGGGTGTGGTTGCTGGAGTAATTCATGCACATGAGGCTTAACATCTGTATGCCTCAAGATGATGGACGCAGGGCAATGCATTGTAGGGCACATTTCTATTGTGTGTGACTTGCGATGCAATGCTTTATTAATGGCGATGGTTACCACTTCAGAGTTCCAGCAGGTAGAAACAAAAGTGGTACTCCTAATGCTGATGATAATACCTTTCAAATACGGTTTTGCATTCATCCAGTGTTCCATGAAAAACCATCCTTCCGTCAGCCATGAGCATCAAAGAGTTGAACTCCCTGAAGATATCGCACGACGGCTGGTGGATGGAGCAAATCACTATTTGACCAGAATCGGAGAGTTTTTTCAACGCTAGTATGACAAGAAGGGCGTTGTAGCTGTCTAGTCCTGTAGTGGGTTCGTCGCTGATCAGGATTTGAGGGCTTGATAGCAACTGAAACATGAAACCATATATTGACAGACCATTATGCCATTGTAATGGTAGCTCAGCTTTCTGCGTTGTAAGTGGGTTCGATCCCCCCTGTTTTCTGTCTTAGTGTTATATATTTAAAAAAATGTATATAAACGTATATACTCTATCAATTATCTAGTTCTGCTTAGCTTTGCTTAGATAAGGACGAAATGTCCACCAATATTTATTTATTGCTTGGGATGGACTTGCCCAGGACTATTATTTTACCTATAAGATTTCTACTGTCTCCCGGATAGAAATCTTCCTTTATAGAAATCTATAGAGATGTCAGAGCAATCTTGTTTGGCCTGCACTCAACGACTGCCAGCAATCTTTTTCTCCTGCAAGTGTAGATTTGCAGAGACCAATCCTGGTTTGGCCAGCATTCAACCACTGCCAGTGACCCTTTCGACAAATTATGCAAGTGGTTTATCGATACTCACACAAGTAGCCAAAGATAGCAGCCGTCGCTCTCCGCCGGACAACTCGCAGATGCGGGAGTTCGCGAGTGGAACCAGCTTCAGGTCTTGAAGCAGCGAGCTCAAGATAATTCGGTTTGTGGGGCTCGTACTGCTGCCTAGCTTCATTTCTGTCTGTCAGCAAACACACAGTTTTATTGCTATACAAGATATTCCAATACTAGTATTTAAAAACTTTAGGGGGCTAAAGTACCCATCATTATTAATAACTTTTTCTAAGGAATCAACACTGTGAACGCGAAAAAAATATACTGTGAACGCGAAAATAAAAAAACAGCTGTTTCATACATTTTGGGCAGGTAATTATTGAATTTTTGTATGAAACAGCTGTTTTTTTTCGCGTTCACAGAGTTGGTTCCTTAGAAAAAGTTATTCATATTGATGGGTACTTTAGCCCCCTATGTTTTAAAATACAAGTATTGTAGCAAGCGGTTATACTACACACTTGTAACGACCAGTATTAGGTATGATATTTCAAGAACGTTTGTAACAACAAGTATAATGATTTTCATGATATTTCAGAAAGTTATTTTTAACAGCTCAGAAATTAATCCACTCACCATGAAAACCAAATGCTCCGTGACTGTGAGCCCTTCAACAAACACCTCGAATTGGGGCACTATCTCCACGGCATGCAAGTCCTTGACATTTGTGCCGTTTATCATCACAGAGCCTTCGGAAGGCAGGGTACATTTACCAGCTAGTGATACCAGAAATGTTGTTTTACCGGCGCCGCTGAAAACATTGTGGTTTTAGCTTCGTACTTTTTTATACAAGTAGCTGACAGAACAAGCAGATGGCCCACCTGGTGTTAAGTGGGAACCATCACCTATAACAAAGCATTGCCTCGTAAGTCACACACGATAGGAACGTGCCCTACGATGCACTGTCCTGCGTCAGATGTTAAGCCTCATGTGCCTGTAATTACACCGGCAACCACAATCTTCAAACCGAAACACGGCAACGCTGCTTGGCGGCAGAAAAAGACGTGGTGGTAGTACTTCCCCGGTCGAGCCCTTCACAAGGAGCTCTACTACTCTTAATGCACTACATACGTACTTATACGCATCGGGCTATAGATAGCTCGCTTTTATGTCCTTGTAGTAAGCGTCATTATTCTTTGGCTTTGTGTGGCTTGAACTGTATCCTTGTGTACAACATATCTATATAACACACGGACACAGATTAAACACCTATGTTCATCGCACAATTGTTTGTTCTTGATGGGGATCAAACAACCCACAACCAGCGAAGCAGACACACATCGAACTGCCGCCGATTGTTCGATAGATTGCTGACGTATGTTTTAATTATTTATTTGAAGTGTCCTCTTGTTGTACCCTAGCATCTATGATTATGGCTCTATAATGTCTCCCCAAAGTGGGCAATCAGATCGAATAATTGCTTCCACTTCCTTAGTGCAAACTGCCAAGGAATGGAACACTTTACCGTCGTCGGTATTTCCGGAACGATGTAACTTAGGAATATTTAAGACAGGAGTGAACATGTTGATTATAGGTAAGCGTGCTCCACCTTAGACTGCATCTTCACTTACCATCAGGCGAGATGGCAGTCAAACGTCTAGCTAATAAACAATAAAAAAAACCTGGCTGAAGTTGAGTTTTCCACAACGTTCAAAATCAAATTAGCGTGTTTTTTTCAAAGTCAAAGAACTAGCACATACCTATTTTATATTTTTGACAATAAATATTACCTCGGACCAAGCAGAGCAGCGAATTCACCTTGTTTTATTCTCACTGAAACTTTAAATGGACAAAACGTTAAAAACAAAGTCAAAAATTACTTTTTTTAACTGTATCTTTATCTAAAATTTAAGCAGCCCCTTTGAAATGTAGCGACGGCATCATTGCTTATTACGCATATCTCGTAAGGTTCTGTCGCGAGGTATGTAATAAGAAAACGAGATCCGCGTGCTCAAACTTAAATGAAGTGCTACAAACTAACAGCTTGGTCTAAAAAATCTCTACTTACCACTCACCATTGTTCAAAATAACTATTTTCTCTTTAGAAGGCTTTTTTCTCCACCAGGACTTTTCCTCAGGAGTCCATACCTTGAGTCCTTGTACTTTTATCATAATACCATCTTGCACGTTTGGTTTCTGTAATAAGTCATTAAACTTAAAAATGGCACTCCACATCGGTAATATTCGCGATTTTATTTGCTCGTGTATTTGCGTTTTTTTTTATATACTACTAGCTGATGGAACAAGTAGATGGCCCACCTGATGTTAAGTGGTAACCATCACCTATAGCAAAGCATAGCCTCGTAAGTCACGCACGATAGGAACGTGCCCTCCGATGCACTGCCCTACGTCCATCAACTTGAGGCATACAGATGTTAAGCCTCATGTGCCTGTAATTACACCGTCAACCACACTCTTCAAACCGAAACACAGCGTTGCTGCTTGGCGGCAGAAAAAGGCGTGGTAGTAGTACTTCCCCGGACGAGCCCTAAACAGCAGTGGACCTTCCGGTGAACACCCCCAATTGTAAGCTCAGAAAGCTTTCTGGTAAAAAATCTTTCATGGAGGGATGGCCTTATATCCTTTGGCATATTTACATATTTGCCGCCAGTAGGCTATTCATGCCGCCCCTACTGACCCCAACAATTCGATACAATAGTTTCCAATGAAATTTTTTGTCAATGATATTGTAACTTGATTTGTGCAATATCGTCCTCATTACCTCAGCTTTTTCCCGTTATTATTGATCGAGTGAGCGAAGCGAACGAAGATTCTAGTTCCAACTTGGGCGATTTGGCATTTTATGTATGTATATATGTATGTATGTATGTATGTATGTATGTATGTTTTTCTGGCCATAACTTTCGAACCGTTGATCCGATCTGCATGAAATTTGATAAGACGAGAGCTTGTACTTGAGAAATTTACTGGTAAGTATATGAGTAAAATCGGATGAAGGGTTTTTAAGATAAAGGGTTTTTTAAGGGGGCAAAAATAAAAAAAGTGACTTAAAAAAATCAAGTTACATGTCATACGAAAGGGCTTTGTTTGGACATTCCAAAACAATTTTTACTTTTTTTCTGAGACGCTCGGTTTTTGAGATACAACAAAAAATTAAATTAAGATAACCAGCGACCCAAGAGCTCCCATCTCTAAGAGTTTCGTTGGCATCAAGGTTTTTCTACTGGTCGGCCAGTTACTTTGCTTTTTCTTATTTTTTTTTCTTGAAATAAATTAAGGAAGTACTCAGTTCTCATAAAATGGTGACAACGACCAGGTCTGATGATGGAGCCAAGGTCTGTTCAACGGAACTCTTCAATAAATAGGCCAATAGAGTTGAAACTTGGTTACCGTACCAAGTTAGTAGGCGGTAGTCAGAAAAAAGTCCAAACATAATGTTTGGACTTGCCTTTGACTACCACCTACTCAAAGTTTTGGTGCGTTCGTCGGGTCGCATCACGAGATCTCAGTTCGGGGCGAACTACTAGTTATGATTGTGTTCTGATTTAGTGGATCGATGCGTCAGCTCCTATTCCAAAAGCTCAATCTTTTATATAGAAGGTATATATATCTACATGTACCTGTATATCTAAATCTTGATATACATATAAGAAAAAAAAACTTAATTTGCCGCCCCTTAAAATCTGCCGCCCTAGGTTCCAGCCTACTCAGCCTGCTGGTAAATCCGCCACTGCTTATACTATATATATATATATGTATCATATATTTTGGTTATTGTGTACTTTGTCAGGCTGATGATGATAATACCTAATACATAAAATGGTTTCTGTGCAACATCAGTTCATAACTTATTATTACGCTTGGCATTTCTCAATAATCGTTAGCTTAATTTATCGAAATAAATGTCTAGTATTCCTAAAAAGTATAATGGAGTTTTATAATGTGTAATTTAAAATCATAATATTTGCATGGCAAGTTATCAGAAGGTGCAGTCACAAAAGTTCTTAGCTTTTACGAATATTTCGCTTGTTTGTTATTTTAGATTTGTTTTTGTAGATTCTGCGATAAAATTTTGCAATGATGTTGTCGGAATAGGCATAGGATTTGCATCTGTCTCGAGAGCAAAGATCTAATCTAAAGATCATTTTTGACTGCCTTTACAGCTAAGTTGGTAGTAGCTTTGCCTTCTGCGCCGTAGGCCGTGGGTTCGATCCCCACCGAGAACAAACATTTGTGTGATGAACATAGATGTTTGTCCTCTGCCTCTGGTCTGGGTGTTATTCTCTTATCTGTGGTGTTATTATAATATAATTATTATAAGTATGTACTCACAAAAAAGGATATTATGTATTACATCAGCTATCTGGTTCCCATATTACAAGCTTTGGCTTAGTTTGGGGCTAGATAGTGCTGTTTGGAAAGTCCACCAATGTTTATTTATTTATCTGATATTAAACCATGGTATATTATGAATAAGTAAGTATATTATATAAATAAACATCGACCCGCCCCGGATTCGCACGGTAATTGTGGGTTATCCCTAAGAGATTATGCTTGTCTTATGCATATAAACCTTCCTCTTGAATCACTCTTTCTATAAAAAAAAACCGCATCAAAATCCGTTGCGTAGTTATATAGATTTAAGCATACATAGGGATATAGGGACAGAGAAAGCGACTTTGTTTTATACTATGTAGTGAAGTGATATTGGTGGAAATTTTCCCACATCTGTCTAGCCCCAAATAAAGCAAATCAGAGCTTAATTAAGAGAACCAAGAGCTGTAAAGTACTACTTAAGTATACTTAGAGTACAATATAACACCCACACACAAACATCTATGTTCATCACTCTAATGTTTGTCCGCGGTAGGGATCGAACCCCCAACCTAAAGCGTTTATAAATTCAATAATTTCATCTAATAACGATGGGTTGCTATCTATTTTAAAGACATTGTAACGAAATGCATTACATTTACTTCATTAACTAATGCATAAAACCAGTCTTTCGCGTTTTTCTTGTTATTTTAGAAATTTTACAATCTAAAGACATTAACGAGCAACATTTTTGGAGCATTTTATATAGTGCAATCGCATACGTATAACATGCATACGACAATTTTTCTTAAGAGGCATCAACCTCGGATTAACTATGATTTTTACTTTTATAGGTACATTTGTTGCCTTAAACACTCACACATTCACAGAGTGATAAGAGAGATGTGGATTAAAAAAGACGCAGTGAACAGAAAGAAAGGTATGCAAAGATGGTATTGGCATAGAATAGAATAGATGCTAGCTTATTTGACATGCACATGACATGTGATGTACCCCTCACATAAAAAAAACTGTAAAACATACAAGAAACGTAAGTAGGTACCTAACCATTTGAAAATAAGAATTAATTTACGGAGGTTTTTTTTTCGCCGTCTCGAAACGTCGCTATCTTAAAATTACCCTGTTGCTCTAATTTTGCAACAACATTTTATCTGTATATAATAACTAATTTATTCAATTTCATTCATTTCAGTCATAAACTTATTATCTTATCTAACATTTGATTATTTATTCCATTTTCATCTCATGATTTCAACGTGTGTTAGAGGTATTTTATTGAAGATGACCAGATTTTTTTGTAGATGCCAAAATGGTCTTAACCCGCCGCCCCAGGGGCATGAGTGGGATAATTCATGTAGCCATTCAAGTGTTCTCTCTATGAAAGGAGGTAAAACAGGTGCATCAGGTAAATCGGCGGTATAGCGGTATAAAAACCTCGGCGTACGAACCTTGATCAGATAACAGACGTTCCATTTATTTATACTATTATTATCAATAAAACCATTTAAGATGGCATTTTGATTGTTTACTGTCTGTAATTGGCATACGGACGTATATCAGTCCCAGACATCTCACTTTTAATGGTACCTACATGGAAATGAGTCCATAACATTGATTTAAGCTTTCATTTACATTTATAAAACTAAATAAATAATAGGAAATGATACCTACCGCATCGGAGCACGTATACCTTCGCAAAAGCTTAATTAAATAATATAAAGTATTTACATAATGTACAAAAAACACATGAAACAGTTGAGCAATCTCAGACCGCTGCGACGATCTCGAGATAGCTCGAATAAAAGTGAATAGCTAAGCATGATCCATCTTAAGCTGCATCTATACTTTCCACCAGTGATGGCAGTCAAACATCTTCTTTAATATTTTTGTCCTTATTTTATGCATGGGATCGGCGGGGTTCTTCAACTCTCTTCTATCATTCGTCATCTTGTTGCTCACTCCTTTCTTACTCATATCATCTACGCACTCCATACATCTTTCTTTGCCCGGTATCTCTTATTTAAAACATACATATCTAACACCCTTTTCGTAATTTGACTTCTCTCTCCAAACGTTTAGCTTTTATTCATAAAAATAAATCTTACCTCATTAATTTCCATTTCTCAAAAACACAACACAATCACACAATTACCACGACACGTAATAACTAAATAACGTATTTTAAAACGAGGCTAACTAATCAACAGTAAAACATTGTAAGAGGCAGAGGACACAATGATATCGTTGTTCAAACAGACTCAGCTCTACATTTGTGTATTTGAACGAGTCTTGTTTGTTTTCTGAGACACTGCATTTTATTTTGAATCTTGTTTCTAATATTACTGCATCGTTAAAATTCTGCATAGCTTGAATAGTCGGTGCAATAACATTTTGACAACTAAATTGAGCAACGTTTACCTTCGAATTCATAGCAAGAAATATAAATATTGTTTTTTTTGTATCCATCTCATCAAACATGCTTAAATTTTTCATAAGTTTCCCATATTCCAAACACTTTGGCATGCATTTTTTTATAATTCTTAGTAAGTCTAAGTTAAGTTAGTTAAGGGTTGATCATTTCCCCAAAGTGTATATTTGATTTTTATAAGGATTGTGTGGAAGTCAATTCAAACTGAATTGACTTCCACACAGTCAAATCAGAAGTTATTGATTTTTTTAACAAATAGCTGATCGAACAAGCGGATGGCCCACTTAATGTTTAGTAGTAACCATGATCTAGATAGGAACGTGCCCTACGATGCGCTGCCCTGCGTCCATCAACTTGAGGTATACAGATGCTAAGCCTCATGTGCCTGTAATGACACCGGCAACCACACTCTTCAAACCCAAACACAGCAACACTGCTTGGCGGTAGAAAAAGGCGTCAAAGTTTTCCTAAAAGTTTGTATAACTAGTTTTCGTACTTAATCAATCAGCATTTTATCCGTTGCAATTTTTCAATAAAGTTGATCTATAAAAATTCCAATAGATTAATGCCATTAAAGAAAACTACTAACAGCTATCTAAAATCGATGCAGCTAATAGTTTTGACATTTTATTATCGATAAGACAATCACTAGATACTATCTATGGAAATAACAACATTTTAAAAAGTTTTTACCGGTCGACAGACATTCAAAATAACATTCAGTGTGGCAATGTTTTATGTATAATCAAACTTATCAACATTAAAAATGTTACCAGTTATTTGTGAGAGTAAACACGGGTATTTCATCCGTCGCGCTTAGATAAACCTTGACGCCTTTACTGCCGGCGCCGAAGCTTACAACACAAACATGCTACACCATTAAAACGGACGGTAAAACTAGTAACTTAAAAGTAATTTTCAAGGTTGCTTTGATAGGCTTCATTTTGAGTTCCATGAATTAGACCTTCCGAGAACGAATTTAATAAGTTTGTGGTGAAATTCAATCGAATATCAAGGTCTTACGAACTCTTAAACAATAATACTAGTAAATGACTACGCTAAGCGTTTTAGAAAAAAAGGTTTAATTATTTTACTTTTAAGTTAAACTTTTAAACAGTAATTTATACAATTTTATCTACTTATTTACCCTTGCTTGACTTGGCCTCTATATCTTTTTTTTTTAATTGTTGTCTTCATATTTACCTAATATTTTTTTATTTATACCTCAACAAGAAGTGTAATTGTGTGTTTGTATTATAAATTGTAATGTTTTCATTCTGATGATAATTTAATTGAAGTATGGATTGATTGATCTGAAATAAATGAATAACAATAATAATAAGCCTAAAAAACTAGCCTACAAATGAGTTCCGCTATTAGCACAACTATTTCAAGAACATTCTAATGGAGTAAAGATTTCGTTCCCACACGTGACCTTGTGTGCGTGTGCTTGTTTATCATCTCTAATACTATAAGAATCAAAGTCCTGACTGACTGACTGACTGACTGACTGACTGACTGACTGACATATAGACAACGCACAGCCTAAACGGCTGGTCCTAGAGACTTGAAATTTGAGGAGTACATAGGTCTTATGGCGTAGAGGTGTACTAAGAAGGGATTTTTGGAAATTCAACCCCTAAGGGTGTAAAAAGGGATGAAAACGTTTGTATGAAAAATAGTATTCCTTGAACCTACAAACATGAAACTTGGAGTACACATACTTCAAGGCAAAACAAAAAGAAAGGCATTTTTAGTTTTTTAAAACTACCCTTAATAAGTGTGCAAAGGGATGTAAAAGTTTGTATGGGAGTTTTTTGACCGCTGGTCCTAGAGACTTGAAATTTTAAGAGTACATAGGTCTTATGGCATAGAGGTGTATTAAGAAGGGATTTTTGGGAATTCAACCCCTAAGGGTGTAAAAAGGGATGAAAACGTTTGTATGAAAAATAGTATTCCTGGAACCTACAAACTTGAAACTTGGAGTACACATACTTCAAGGCAAAAAAAAATGGAAAGGCATTTTTAGTTTTTGAAAACTACCCTTAATAAGTGTGCAAAGGGATGTAAAAGTTTATATGGGAGTTTTTTGACCGCTGGTCTTAGAGACTTGAAATTTAAAGAGTACGTAGGTCTTATGGCGTAGAGGTTTACTAAGAAGGGATTTTTGGAAATTCAACCTCTAAGGGTGTAAAACGGGTTGAAAACGTTGGTATGAAAAATTGTATTCCTTGAATCTACAAACTTGAAACTTGGAGTACATATACTTCAAGGCAAAAAAATAGGAAATAATTTTTAGTTTTTTAAAACTACCCTTAATAAGTGTGCAAAGGGATGTAAAAGTTTGTATGGGAGTTTTTTCACCGCTGGTCTTAGAGACTTGAAATTTAAAGAGTACGTAGGTCTTATGGCGTAGAGGTTTACTAAGAAAGGATTTTTGGAAATTCAACCTCTAAGGGTGTAAAACGGGTTGTAAACGTTGGTATGAAAAATTGTATTCTTTGAATCTACAAACTTGAAACTTGAAGTACATGTACTCGAAGGCTAAAAAAATAGGAAAGGCACTTTTAGTTTTTTTTAAGTAGGTATCACATGTCGAATCTAATAAGCGGGGAGAGACGACTGGCGACGCTACATACAAACCATTCGCGTCAGCCCGATTGCAAGTACCTGTGTGTTGTGGCTAGCCGCCACAACAGTTTGATTTTCGAAAACAACCTCTAAAACGTTAACCTTCTTCGTTGCGCTCGAGTAAAAAGGATACAACGAGGCGTCAATGTTTGTAAAGGGCATTCTAAAAACGGGAATCTTGAGTTGGTACAAAGAGATCTCAGGGTATCTACCGTGCCTGCATGGGGATCAGTCGTGAAGCTGTTTCGTTTCGTTTGTTTTTGGGGTAGAAACTAGGAACAAATAAGTACATATTTTCCGTGTAAGGTTGTCTTTGTTGTATTTGTCATGTTTGTGCTAAACTCAGTACCTATACCTACCTACCTAATATCGGTAATGTACGCCTATAGGTATCTCTAATACCTACGTAGGTATTTATAATCTTACCCTAATAATATACAAATCAATGCGAAAGTTACGATGTTTGGATGTTTGTGGCTCAATTACCGCTCACCACTTCAACGCGTGCGAAGCCGCGGGAAGCCACTAGTGGAGAATAAACCCACAGTCTATTACTTTAGTACAATGAACTTGGGCTGATACACACTGCGCTTTTTACAGCGTTTATGCAGCGATACTGTCGCTTTTAAACTTTTATGCAATCAAATCGCAAGGAACACTTTGAGTCGTCTTAAAGCTGGTTAAGGGCCGGTTTCACCATGCTCTGTTAGTTACTAATCAAGGATTAAAAGACCGTTAAATCTAACCTTAGCTGTCAAACGCGTACATTTTGACATATTTAATCCTTTGTTAATCTAACAGAGCATGGTGAAACCGGCCCATAATCTTGGTGCCAGGTCCGCACGAACAGGCAAAACTTAACGGCTTGTTGCCTTCCTGGTTGGTTGGTCTTTTGCTTCTCATGTATTCGCGCGTTTGTAACGCCACCGTACTTTTTTATATCACAGCGACCTAATCACGAACGAACGAAATCGACGCTAGTCGCGACGGTTATAGAACTTACTGATGGAGCAAGCAAATGTCCCACCTGATGGTAAGTGGTAACCATCGCCTATAACAAAGTATTGCATCGTAAGTTACGTCGGTAGAAACGTGCCCTACGATGCACTGCCCACACTTTTCAAACTGAAACACAGCAACGATGCTTGGCGGCAAAAAAAGATCGAATATCGCTTGGATAAGTTAACGTCAAATGTTCATTCCATTCGTGATCTGGCCTGTTGTATCGTGATGTGGTAAGTGTGTAACCGAGCTTAGAACTTCAGAGCTTGAAATAATCAAATATATTGACGTCACAAGATGACTAAACATTGTGCAATGATTTTGTAAACTTGTATTTTTCTTTTGGTGTTACGATGCAAGGCTAACTTAAAGTTCCAAGGTTGTTCTGTTATGTCATGCATTCAGTAGCTTGCATAAGTAAATAAGCACATTTTTTAAACGTAACAATGCATTTGAAACAGATTATTGGTGCTACCATAGAACAAAAGGGCATATGAAAGTTTATACTATTATATAGTTTTATACATAAATATTATCCGCATTCTCTCTCTCTTGTCGTGTCACTAGTTTCTTTCGAAACAGTGTGGTGATAGGATTTTAAGTGCGCCTCAAGAGGCTCCTTTCGAGCACTTGACATATGTTATAGAACTTTAAGGTTCTACGACATGCCGGTTTCCTCACGATGTTTTCCTTCACCGTTTGAGAGTACCGGCATTGTGTACATACATTTTTGAACAGAAAAACTCATTGGTGCACGACCGGTTCGAACCCACGACTTTAGAATCGGAAGGCGGGGCCTCTAGCACTAGACCACCAGTGCTCTATTATCTATATATTAATATTATCCGCATTGAAAAAACTCAATTGGAGGAAACTGCGTCAGACAAGACCCCGACAAGAGCTGAGCTTTTAAATTTAAAAAGAAGAAATAAAGGAAAGTGTTATTTTATTTGCAGTAGGTATGTCTTTAAGACTCCGTCAATAGGTACCGTTATATATTGTTCATGTAAAATCAAGTTCATCCTCGTCTGGAAGAAATCGCTCACAGCGAAAAGACCGCCCATTATACGTTACTTTAGGTATTGAACTTGTTTGTTTTGATTTGTTAAATTTCCTTGAGGCGTGCTTTAAAAAGCTGAGAGCAAAACGCGTTATTGAGATTTGCATTTTTTTACTGTGCGTATACTTATTTTTTTGAAAATATATTGCAGTAGAATTTTGAAAAATTTCATCCGTGGAAGTACCACCGTACTTATTTCTGTCTGGTAGCAGTGACGCTAGTATTGCTTTGTTCCGTTTTTTTGAGAAAGGTTGCATAGGCGCATGGAACTTTACGTCTCAGAGTATTTTTTTTATACAACTAGCTGTTGGAACAAGCAGATGGCCCACCTGATGTTAAGTGGTAACTATCACCTGTAACAAAGCGTTGCCTCGCAAGCCAGGCACGATAGGAACGTGCCCTGCGTCCATCAACTTGAGGCATATTAATGTTAAGCCTCATGTGCCTGTTATTACACCGGCAACCACACTCTTCAAACCGAAACACAGCGTTGCTGCTTGGCGGCAGAAAAAGACGTGGTGGTAGTACTTCCCCGGACGAGCCACTCACAAAGAGCTCTACTATTACGACACAGTTCAATGCTACATAGGGCACGTTCGATAGTGTGTGTGTGAAGTCCGATCGGTACCACTCATTCTCACCACAGCTTCATTATTATAAATGAATAAATATTGGTGGACTTTCCACAGCACTATCTAGCCTCAAACTAAGCCAAAGCTTGTAATATGCGAACCAGATAGCTGATATAATACATATATACTTTTTTAATACACACTTTTAATATATAATAACACCCAAACAGAGAACATCTATGTTCATCACACAAATATTAGTTCTCGGTGGAGTTCGAACCCTCGGCCTACGGCGCAGAGGGCAGAGCTACTACCAACTGAGCTGTGAAGGCTGGCAAATTATTATATTATATTGTAACAAGGATCATACAAAACAACGGTAGTACCTAACCGAGTCGTAAGTTTATTACACGTTCTTCTTAGCTTGGTCGCGTGGAGCAGGCACCTAGTTTCACTTAGTTTTTAGACGTTAAATGGTGACCCTTTTGATTCAATTGAATAAAAACTTCGTAGACTATGTCCAGAAGTGGACTTCTTCAGGCTGATGTTAAAAGTGGAAATTGGAAAGGGAATTAAATATGTAATATACAAGGTGTAAAGTCATGTACGACATTAAATTGAAACACGTACTCCTTATTGCATTTTTAGATTTTAGGAGTTGGTTTTATCAAAAGAGCCTGAATATTTATCGAGTTATCGGTACTTTTCCAATAAATAATTTCTATGCAACCTGTATCTCTAATTGCCGGTGCTGAGGTCAAATTTCCGGGGTCATAAAGTCATATGTATATGCAATAAAAAAACTCCAGTAATATTATAAATAAAGCTAACATTAATGTCATAGCTGATAGGTATGATTTACCCATTTTGAAGTCCTTCGGGTTCTGGTTGGATAGACTCTACGGGATCTGTTTGATCGGGAGTAAGTGTTCCCGCACACGGGCCTCCGGCCACAACCACAAACCGCCGCCACTGGCATATTTCCTGTAGTTTTCATACGAAGCGAGCAGCGACGATTTGTAGCGTGTGGCGGCTACCGGCGTCAACCGTGTGCGGCGAGTCCATATAAAATGTATGAAAACTACAGATTCGATACGATAGCGCGTTGAAGTCTTTGGAACCAAACTATGTGTAACTAAATAAAAAAAAATTACTTGTTTTTTTTATATTAGGCAGAATTAAAACAAATAATTTGTCACTAAATATTTTATTAAATTTACAACAACACCTCAAACACTCATTCAATAAGTAGATAATACTTATGACAATAATAATTATTTGTAAATCATACTATTAGGTACATAAATCATTATGACTTCAGCCATAGATGGCACTAAACGACTCGCTAAATGCGAAAAACTACACTATTCTAACAGCCGTATTCACAAACAACACTGAAACAATAGTAAAGATGGTTAAAGTACCATAATTGGCATCGGTTCAATCACATATATTTTTGCCATTTTTTGATAGTTCATTATTGTTGATTGAGTTCGGTTATTGTTTGTGAATACGGCCGTGAATCAGAATAACTTATTCGTAGTGTAAATTCGATCAAAATATAGGCACTTCGCTCGACTACTAAACAGAATTTACAAAATATCCTACGTTAATATAGTTCGACAGATTTCAATAACAATTTAACAAAACATTCAAAATTAAAAATCAAGAATTTTCAATTGAATTTCAATCAAAACTTTTGTACGACATACATTGCACGTCCAATTTCATTCTTTACTTTAGCAATGCATATCAAAACCTCACTGTCGCACAGTTGTGTTTCATTTCTGAAATGACGAACTCTAATTGGTCCGCCGTGATAATAGAGTGCTCTGATTGGTCAGCAATTGCAGTTCTTCCCGCTGGATTCCCTGCTGTTCTCGCCATTGGCTATCTTGTGCTCGAGTGCGAATTTTTCACCGTCTTTGTCGTTGCTGTGAAGTAGTTTGTCGTTTAGAAGAATCTGTAAAGAATAAAAATATTGCATTGTAATTAATGAGCCTCTTTTCTTGTCGTGTCACTAGTTTCTTTCGAAACAGTGTGGTGAAAGGATTTAAAGTGCGCCTCAAGAGGCTACTTTCGAGCATTTGACACATGTTATAGAACTTTTTAGGTTCTACGACATGCCGGTTTCCTCGCGATGTTTTCCTTCACCGTTTGAGAGTACTGGCATTGTGCACATACATTTTTGAACAGAAAAACTCATCGGTACATGACCGGTTTCGAACCCACGACCTTAGGATCGGAAGGCGGGGCCGCTACCACTAGACCACCAGTGCTCTCGAAATTAATACTATGAATAATAATTATATTAAAATGAATAATACAAATAGTGATAACTCGTGGTTAAATATTCTTAAGCAGATGTCAGATAGTTATGAAAAAAGTTGTAGTCGTTAAACATCGTATAATTTTATAAGCATTATAAATAAAACGATTATCATTATTTAATATGTCGAGAGCTTTAAAAAAGGCGGCAACATCATTAAAATTTGAAGGTAAATAATGGACCTTACCGAAGCGTAATAATGTAGTCTTACATCATACTATGATATTAACTATATACAAAACGAAGTTCCTGCTTTGTGTGTCTGTTTGTACTTTTTTATATAACTAGCTGATGGAACAAGCAGATAGTCCACCTGATGTAAAGTGGTAACCATCACGTATAACAAAGTATTGCCTAGTAAGTCACGCACGATAGGAACGTTCCCTACGATGCACTGCCCTGCGTCCATCAACTTGAGGCATACAGATGATAAGCCTCATGTGCCTGTAATTACACCGCCATTATAAATAAAAAAAAAATTGCCGTTTTTATAGATAATGGCACGGAACCCTTCGTGCGCGAGTCGAACTCGCACTTGGTTGGTTTTTATGTATCATCGGCGTAAGATATGCTTATCCTTAAGGGTGATTTTTCTGTGAAGTGACCACAACAAAAAAAAGAAGGTGTGACCAGTAACCCAAAACCAACGCAAGGCAAAATTGTTTCAAACTGGATAGCTATATCTTACGCCGATAGTACCAACACAACTTTCAAAAAGAGTGGATCGTTTCGCACTTCGTAGCATCTCGTAGCAAGTCGCTACGACAACGTAGCATTGCAGTTTTACGAGTCAAACCCTGTATAATTGGTTTTTCGATCAATTCATCAGTATTTTTGAATGATAAAGTCGCCGGAAGCGGTACTACGTACCGGAAGTTAATTGATCGCTTGACAACATCGCGTGCGTCACAACCGCCTAAGGTAAGATAAGAACCGGTTTTTAGGAATTTAGTTTAGTTGTTCATAGCCGAAGTTTTTATGTAAAGCCGCGAGTTTATTAACGGAAACTTCCATGACACAATGTGGTGCAATTTCTTTATTTGTTGTGTAGTTTTGTAAATGCGGTTTCTGAAAGCCCGATCAAAACTAATCGGATGTCAAGCCATTTGCCATTTCAGCTATTACATCGAATTAGATAGAGATAGCAAGTGACTTGACATGCGGTAAGTTTTGATTGGGCTTTCGGAAACCAGCCGTAGGGTCAACGGTGTTCGCTGTGGTAATTTCTTCAGCCTTCACAGCTCAGTTGGTAGTAGCTCTGCCTTCTGTGCCGTAGGCCGTGGGTTCGATCCCCACCGAGAACAAATATTTGTGTGCTGAACGCAGATGTTTGTTCTGTCTGGGTGTTATATAATATTATAAGTATATATTTACAAAAAAAAAAAGTATATAAGTAGTATATCAGCTATCTGGTTCCCATATCACAGGCTTTGGCTTAGTTTGGGGCGAGATAGTGCTGTGTGGAATAAAAAAAAATAAAAAATAAAAAACTTTTTGATTGTGTGCCTAATTACATTAGTGTTTATAACTTTTGGGCGCTTTGTTTCTAAGTAGTTTAAATAGATTGTTCCTTTAATAAATAAATAAAAATTGGTGGACATTCCGCACAGCAGTGTCCAGTCCCAAACTAAGGAAAGCTTGTAATATGCGTGTATACTATAAGGGCTTTAGCAACACACAACTTTTATACCGCTATAAGTAAAGAATTGTATTCCGTTCTACCTTTAATTCGATTACTTAAGAGTAGTAGAGCTCTTTGTGAAGGGCTCGGCCGGGGAAGTACTACCACCACGCCTTTTTCTGCCGCCAAGCAGCGTTGCTGTGTTTCGGTTTGAAGAGTAGGGCACGTTCCTATCGTGCGTGACTTACGAGGCAATACTTTGGTTATGGTTACCACTTAACATCCGGTGGGATATCTGCTTCAGCTTGTTCCATCAGCTAGTTGTATTAAAAAAAAAAACAGTTCACAATTAAAGGTCAAAAATCATCTATAAATAGGGCTGCGTCATGTCGTGCTAGTGTCATTTTGGAGAAAAGTTTAAGAGGCATTTCATGAATGAAAAATTTCGAAATTTCAAAGTTTTTGTAAAAATTTGTTTGTTATGATCTGTAGAATACCCTGCTACCGGGGTTATAGGGGGGGTATTATGTTACACATTGTATATCTACACTTATATTATAAAGAGGAAAGATTTGTATTTTTGTTGTTTTGTATGTAACGAATAGGCTCAAAAACTACAGGCCCGATTTCAAAAATTCTTTCACCATTAGAATGCTACATTATCCCTGAGTAACTTGGTCTTTCATCGCATGAAACTATAGGCGATAGAACACCAAAATGTTGTACTATATTAAAGAACACATTAATATCTGCAAAAAACTCAGCGATACCATAGGTCTAACTATCGTAGTTATGTTACTATAACTTATTTTTATCATTTTAAAAGTTGATAGAAATGGCGACAAAAATCAGACCATGTTATCCATACCTTTATATTAATCCTTATCCAAATAAATCGTTTCGTATTCAAGACTGTTTCAATACCTATAGATTACTTCTTGAATTTTTCAAATCGGACATGCCATTCAAAAAATATTACGAAATTAAAAATTTTAGTTCGCTTTAAAAATATTAGCGAACGCGGTAGCTGGCAATAGGGCGCGTTCTCACTCACTTAGGTAGAAGGGCGTGCAAATGTATATGACAGAAGTAGACGCGAGACTCTAACTAAGTTTAGTCTAAGTATCTCCTAAAATGTTCAAAAAAATTATATCCACCCATGCGAAGCTGGGACAGGCCGCTAGTGTTTGTAATAATTTAATAATATGCTCACCTTATTGACTAAGGACCTGGCTGCCTCCTCGATATTGATGTTCTCCTTGGCAGAGGTTTCGAACCAGCCCGCGAAGCCTTTCTCCCGGCAATACTCGTCCATCTTGCCGGGAGAATTTACAATGCCTTCCTTCTGCTGATCGCACTGAGGACAAAGTAAAAGGTATTAATTCAGTAAAATCACAAAGATCACTTTGAAACGTCTTAAAACTAGGTGACTCTAGGTGCCAGTTCCACGCGACCAACGCCTAGAAGAACAGGCAGCAAACTTACGGCTTGGTTCCTACCGTTCTTTTGTATGATCCTTGTTACAATGTAATATAATACAATATTAAAGATCCAGTGCCAAGCCATAAAATTTAAAAAAGTAAGTACTGTGAGTTTGGCACGTAGCTAAAGACAATAAAGAGAAAGAAAAAATATCATTATTTGATACGGTTATAATCTTAATCGCATAATTTCTGTATAAATTAAGTGTATCTTGTCATTCCACACAGCAGTATTTGGCCCCAAATTGTAACTGTGTAAACATAGCTGATTTACGATACTATTATTTTTATCGGGGATCGAACTCACGTCCTACAGCGCAGAAGCAGAGCTTCTACCAACTGTGCTATGAGAGCTTTCAAGTTTTGTTTATATTCTGTTCTGTTATTTATTCATAAATTTACATACTTTCACTTTTTTTACATACTATAGACTTATGGTATCCAACTATTCTTAATTCTTTATTGCACACAATACAATACATGGGAAAAAGACAGAAATAGAGGACATTTATAAAGGCGAGCTTAGCCCTAAAAAGAGTTTTCTTAAAGAATATTCTTCTTAGAAGACTATCAAATACAAAATCACTAAAATTATTATTTTAGATTTCCTTTGTTTGGTTTGGAGAGTCTGGAAGGCCTATTATATACTGTCTAATTAAAAAATAATATTTTAGTCGACAAAAAAAAGGCCCTGAAAAGTTTATATTTACATAGAAATTACCAGTCCCTTACCAGTTGGCCACCGTTTAACGTGATATACTTTACCTTATGGGTAGTATTAAAACGAGTGACTGTAAATTAAAGTTTTAAGTGTCAAAAATAATTCATTTACGTTATAGTATTACTAAGTGAGCGACTGACTGCGTGTGGCGAGAAATCAACAGAACAGCTACTTACAAACATTAATTTGAGTTACTTAAAATACAAAATGAAAAGCTTCATAATATTTGAGCGACCTAATATTTGTTTGAGTAGAACTGTCCAAAACGATGCCTCGTCTAGTGAGATATAATTCAGAGATTAGTATAAAAAAATATTTTCTGGCACTTCGGCGGCCGCTACCGCGGCACGCTTCGCTCGCCTCGTGCGTAGTTAATATGTTCTTACATAACCTTACATCGAATCTATCTTAATATTGAAGTTGCCCTCTGTATTTCTAGTCGCTCACTTAGTAATGTAGTCGCACGGATAGAATTTTAATATCTGAAATGGATTATTCACAGCCCACTTTTTGTAAGCTCGTTCTGGATTTTATTACTAATTAATATTCGTCGTTAGTTTAGTTAATTTTTCGCTTACTCAAATTCATATCGCTCAAGTTATTAAAACAGTACTTATATTTTGATCATCAGTCGCTAAGTTTTTTTTTTATTCGATCGTTTTATAATTCCTCTTACCTTATTAGCCAGCAATATGCAAGGTATCGGCGAGCCGTCAGGTAGTTGGACCTTCGCGTCCAAGTCGTTCTTCCATTTGACGACTGCGTCGAACGTCGCCACTCGCGACACGTCGAACACAATGAAAGCGCCCACGGCTTCCTTGTAGTACACTCGAGTCATGTTGCCGAAACGCTCTTGGCCTGAAGAACGAGATTTTTTTATACTACCATGGTACCACTACGCAGCCAAATGATAAGGCCCACTTAAATACACAGTACAATGTGGTCAGTAGGATAAATTCACAAATATTTCATTTCATTTTATTGAGTGTTCATTCTGCACAATGGAAGATTTAATAAGCTTTTTTTTTATAAATCTTGCTGATCAGGCGCGGCCGCAGTCTGATATGTTGGACAAGCAGATGGCCCACCTTTAAGTGGTAGCCATCACATAACAAAGCACTGCCTCGTAAGTCACGCACGACAGGAACGTGCTCTACGATGCACTGCCGAGGAAACTCGAGGCACACAGATGCTAAGCCTCATGTGCCTGTAATTTCACCGGCATTTCGTGTGTTTATGACGAAATAATTTCCAGACGTTTTACTAGTAGGTCATTTTACTTTGATGTCGTTAATCCCACAAGGGCGTTATGCTAGATTGTCCTTCTGATACGGACCGTTCTTTTTTTATCTATTTTACGAAAACTACGTAAACAAAATAACTCAATAACACGTTGGAACTAACGTTTTATTGTGGTACCATCACGGGAAGTAATAGGAATATTAGTGAAAATACCAGAATTACAAGTAAAAATATTTGTGCAAAACTTTCACTCAAATTATCCATATTTACCGCGTGATATTCAATGTCAATTATGATTATTAAAAATATGACAGTCCTTTTAAAACACAGGGTTTCAAAACTCCTTGTAGCAATTAGAAAGAAGTGAGATCTTTTTGCTCTAAACTTTTAAAAAAAGAATATTCATTTTCTATATCTAAAATTATATTACTGGCAAGCAACAGCTACACCTCGCATTAAAAAGTTTTTAAAAAGCTAATGTTTATTCTTTTTAGTTTAGGCATACCTTAACAGACTAAAAATAAAAATAAACTGACTACACATTTTGTGCTATGGAATAATTTTTTTTATACTACTTGCTAATGGAACAAGCGGATGGTCTACCTGATGTTCAGCGGTAACCATCACCAAACAAAGTATCACCATAAAAAAGCATTGCCTCGCAAGTCATGCACGATATAAACTTGCCCTATGCCCTGCCCTGCGTCCATCAACTTGAGCGATGTTAAGCCTCATGTAACCTGTAATTTCACCGGCAACCACACCCTTCAAACCGAAACAGCAACGCCGCTTCACGACATATACAGACATGGTAGAATTTTACCTGCAATATCCCATAGTTGCAGCCGAATGACCGTATTTGCATCCCAGTTGAGCACCTTCAGTGCAAAGTCCACTCCAATCGTCGCTCGGTAGTGCTGGCTGAAGAACTGGTGCACATATCGCTTGATGATGGAAGTCTTGCCCGTGCCTAGCTCTCCGATCACCAGGATCTTGTAGAGGTGCTCGCGTCGCTCTGAACTCGATGATCCTTGGGACTGGAAGGAATGGATTTCGTTTAGATTGTGATATAAGTTATCTGCGGGATGCTCTTTAGCATTTTTTCTGCAATGTAATGTTCAGTCTTTAAACCTGAACAGTTCAATCTAACTTTTTTAAATATATTTTTTTAATAGAACAATGGATGATGGAACAAGCAGATGGCCCATCTGATGTTAAGTGGTAACCATCACCCATAACAAAGCATTGCGTCGTAAGTCACGCACGATAGGAACGTGCCTTACGATGCACTGCCCTGCGTCCATCAACTTGAGGCATACAGATGTTAAGCCTCATGTGCCTGTAATTACACCGGCAACCACACTCTTCAAACCGAAACACAGCAACGCTGCTTGGCGGCAGAAAAAGGCGTGGTGGTAGTACTTCCCCGGATGAGCCCTTCACAAAGAGCTCTACGACTCTTACTTAAATATAAGAAGTCATTTGAATGCTTTTTATTTTAAATATATACAATAAAATGTATATTTTTATAGGGAAAAATTTATGCGTTCAGTTTTTGTGTTGCTTTTGTCTTCCAGTTCATGACTTTTTTTTTATCCATATATGACTTTGCAAATCATAAAACAAAATAGGGAAGGTTAATGTATTTGGGTTAATTTAGATACAATTTCTGTAGCTAAACGGATCCATGGATGGAGCAAAATCCGACTTCTTTTTCATACCTAAGGTACTTGTGTTTTTGATACAATATTTGTCGTAAAATAGATTATCACAAATTCTGATCATACAATAACAGATCGATTCATGCGGAGTAATTTAAACAGCAATTAATAATAGCAGTCAGTCTCATTGATGAGAATCAATATGTAGGTAGACTGATATCGTCAATTCGCATCAATTGATCTGCATATGTACTCATAATAATAGTTTGCTTATCTGGTTAATACCCCACGGATGTAGATCAAGCTACACAATGCCAAAGAAAAATGACGCTTATTGCAACGATATAAAAGCGAGCAGGCTGATGCGTTTAGTGTACTGTATCTATCTTCCGTTAAAACTTCCGTGACTTTTTACTTAAATGTATAACATTACTAGCTGGTGCTCGCGACTTCGTCTGCGCAGATGGTAGATTTTTTCCTCCTTACTTGACACTTATCGTCATATTTTGGAAAAATCACACAATATCTTTATAAATTGTAGCCTATGTGTTATTCTGATGTATAAGCTATACTATTGTAAAGTTTCATTAAAATCCATTCAGTAGTTTTTACGTGAAAGAGTAACAAACATCCATCCATCCATCCATACTGACAAACTTTCGCGTTTATAATATTAGTAGGATTTTGGACTAAAACATTATACACTTTTGAAAACTGAAAAACTGAAACAGCTTCAAGAATTTGATCCCCAGGCACGGTAGATATCCCCTCAGATCTCTTAGTATCAAGTACTAGCTCCAGAATTATTGAGGACGTCTAAGGGGGGTATTCAGAGGTACGTCCAAACATAGCATTTGGCACATACCCACATTTTGCAGTAGTTGGTATTCCATACGTGACAGGTTGCAAGCCCATCGCCGCTGTTAGAATAATAACCGGTTTCCTCAAGATGTTTTCCTTCACCGGTACAGTTTTGTAAAAAACGTATTGTCAGATTGTATACATTAGCATCGGCAGAAATGTAACTTTGATTAAAAAAAAAAATGGAGCATAGTAACATTTATAAAGTGCTAGCGGCCTGTCCCAGCTTCGCATGGGTGGTCATAAATTTTTTGAACATTTTAGGATAAACTTAGACCGTGGGTTCGAGCCTCGCGTCTACTTATTTCATACATTTGCACGCCCTTCTCCCTGAGTGAGTGAAATCGCACCCCGTGCGTGACCCGTGGACCCGTTAACATTTTTAATTTCGTCGTATCGTTTGAATGGAATGTCCGATTTGAAAAATTTAAGAAGTAATCTATAGGTATTGAATACGTCTTAAAAATGATTTATTTGGATAAGGATTAATACCAAGGTACAAATAAAGACCCTTTTATAGCGGCGGCATTTCAATTAATTTTTTATAATAAAAGAACACTTATTGTGACATAACTATAATAGTTAGACATATGCTGTTGCGACATTTTTTGTAGATGATGACGAGTTCTGCAAAGTCGTAGTGCATTATTTTGTTCTATCATCAATAGTTTTCGCAGCGCACGCGATGTAAGGATTAATTTTTCCACCTTGGGTTACATTATTGGAGTTTTAGGAAGGATCCCTAACTTTTTTGAAAATATTATATAGCCTATGTTACTCAGGGATAATGTAGCATTCTAATGGTAAAAGAATTATTGAAATCGGACCAGTAGTTTTTGAGCCTATTCGTTACATACAAAACAACAAAAATACAAATCTTTCCTCTTTATAATATTATTATAGATAGATTAGTGTAGATAGTGTAGATGGGTAAATATATATTTAATCAGATATTATATTTAATCATTGTATAATGTCACTTCTATTGCTTCGTTTTACAGTTCAATGATGCACATCGAACATGACTCCTGCCTCCTGCCTGACTTGGCCTTCGCCATCTGTCATTTTGTAAGCGATAAGGTCAAACAGCAATAAAATAATATGCTATGTATAGGAGTTAATAATATATAGGTTGTTTATGCACATAAAACTAAAGAGGCTTCCCGTCAAACAACTTCTCAATCGCACCTTTCAACATTTTAAAACATTTTTTTCAGTATCTTAATATCTTTAAAAATTTTGAAATGTGCGAGCGAGAAGTACCTAAATTAGCGGTACAACGTCTGAAACGAGATATTCAGACCATGTTTTTTAAGAAAAACCAGGGAGAGAATGCGATTAATAATAATTAATTAAAAATAATACCTATAGTTAGATACTTAAAGTGGCATTTTCATTATCTTGGTTTCTGAATGTTATAATGATTTTCAGTTGAACTTTTGTTTGTTTAGCAGCATATACATATATACAGTGCATATAAAAGTATTATGTTGAACTAAATACTAGGGATGTGTTAAATTCGATATTTCGGACGGCAAAATCTATTAAAAAACTTATTCTGATCATCTACACTAATATTATAAAGAGAAAAGATTTGTATTTTTGTTGTTTTGTTGTTTTGTTGTTTTGTATGTAACGAATAGGCTCAAAAACTACTGGTCCGATTTCAAAAATTCTTTCACCATTAGAATGCTACATTATCCCTGAGTAACATAGGCTATATTATATTATCAAAAAAATCAGGGATCCTTACTAAAACTCCAATAATGTAACCCAAGGTGGAAAAAGAAAACCTTACATCGCGTACGCTGCGAAAACTATTGATGATAGAACAAAATAATGTACTACGACTTTGCAGAACACATCATTATCTACAAAAAATGTCGCGACAGCATATGTCTAACTATTATAGTTATGTCACAATAAGTGTTATTTTATTATAAAAAAATAATTGAAATGCCGCCGCTAGAAAAGGGTGTTTATTTGTACCTTGGTATCAATCCTTATCCAAATAAACATTTCATAATTAAGACGGTTTCAATACCTATAGATTACTTCTTAAATTTTTCAAATCGGACATTCCATTCAAAAGATATGACGAAATTAAAAATGTTAACGGGTCCACGGGTAACGCTCGGGGTGCGATTTCACTCACTCAAGGAGAAGGACGTGCAAATGTATGAAATTAGTAGACGCGAGGCTCGAACCCACTCGGTCTAAGTTTATCCTAAAATGTTCAAAAAATTTATGACCACCCATGCGAAGCTGGGACAGGCCGCTAGTCCTTAATAAAGGTCAAGTCATTTTGTCTTGATACAAGGTCAGAGAAAGTAGGTAGTTTTCCCACCCTGTATACCTATCAAGACGAATTCCTTATATGACTCAGAAATGAATGGTCATTAGATAATCTTTTTCGATGAGTAAATCGCATATTGTTAGCTTATTAGTAATTAGGCAAATATACTTTCCTTTAATTGAAACTGGGTACGTCCCAGTTTCAATTATATAAGTGCCCGCGACTTTGTCTGCACAGGATTAGTATTTCGAGTAGTTTACATTAGCGTGGCGTAGTACATATGTGTAACTCTAGCGGTTTTGGCAGCGCACGCCAGAATAGCTCGCAGATGGTAGATTTTTTCCTACTTACTTGACACTTATCGTCATATTTTGGACAAAATTGTAGCCTGTGTGTTATTCTGATGTATAAGCTATATTACTGTAAAGTTTCATTAAAATCCATTCAGTAGTTTTTACGTGAAAGAGTAACAAACATCCATCCATCCATTCATCCATACTTACAAACTTTCGCGTTTATAATATTAATAGGATATTTGCCGTTATGTCGGTATGTCGTTTTTTTATTACAGAAATTAAAGGTACAGGTACCTTATTTCATAATTATACGACAATATAATTATGAAGATATCTAAATATAATTAATATTCGTTTAAAATATTTACATATTTTTTGTAGTTTCTAAAAAAGAGTGACTTAGACAAGAAACACAAGGTGTTTCAATAAAAGGTCAAGGATTTCAAATAAAATTACTTGAAATCTGACATGATTGGCACATTAAAAAATGATATGTGTCTTAAAATCCTACTAATATTATAAACGCGAAAGTTTGTAAGTATAAATGGATGGATGGATGTTTGTTACTCTTTCACGTAAAACCTACTGAATGGATTTTAATGAAACTTTACATTAATATAGCTTATACATCGTTGTTGCATTATTCTAAACTAACCTAATCTGACAGCTCTAAAATTATAGCCGTCCTTGTTGTTTCGGCCTTTTGGAAAGTGACGGCAATATTTTTAGTGCTGTCAAATTAAGTAAAATTAGGAAAATTAAACAACAGAATTGACACCATTGTGTGACTAATCCTGCGCAGACGAAGTCGCGGGTACCAGCTTGTATAATATATCTATTTAAATCTTTACTCTTGTTGTGCAATAAATATTTATGGGATATTTTTAGGGTTCCGTACCCAAAAGGTAAAACGGGACCCTATTACTAAGACTCCGCTGTCCGTCCGTCTGTCTGTCCGTCTGTCACCAGGCTGTACCTCATGAACCGTGATAGTTAGAAAAATGAAATTTTCACAGATGATGTATTTCTGTTGCCGCTATAACAACAAATACTAAAAAACTAAATAAAATAAATATTTAAGGGGGCTCCCAAACAACAAACGTGATTTTTTGCTCGTTTTTCTCGATATTGATATCGGCAACAGGTAGACGCTTGAAATATTCTCAGAATATTTAGTAAATATTCACTTAAAAAAAAAAACAAATATTTAAGGGCTTCCCATACAACAGACATGATTTTTATGCCGTTTTTATAGATAATGGTACCGAACCCTTCGTGCGCGCGTCCGACTCGCACTTGGTACTCGATAACTAGATTTAGACAAAGTCATAGCTTTTAATTAATAAGTAATTTAATTAAAATAACTTAACGAAAGTCAAAGTCAAAAGGTATTTAATTTTATTGAGAATAACTTTGAAACGTCTTATAACTAGGTGAGTCTAGGTGCCAGTTCCACGCGCGACCAAAGCCTAAAAGAAAGCCATTTTTTTTATAAACCGCACTGTTCGACATCGGCGGAGAGTTCATCATCACACCATGGGCCCAGGGTTGTGGCATGGCAGACCGTTTGGTTTCAAAAGAACTTTCTCCCGTGAACTCATGTTGTGGAATGATCACTCTGCCCCGTACCTACTTAGTCTTTTCTCTAAAGACTAAGTAAGTTATTCCTTTGGTATTGCAGGCTTCCAAGCCGTAAGTTTGTTGCCTGTTCTATTAGGCTTTGGTCGCGTGGAACTGGGACCTAGAGTCACCTAGCTTTAAGACGTTTCAAAGTGATCCTCGTGATTTTATTGAATAAATACCTTTTGACATTGACTTTGACTTCCATGTGGAGCTTTTTTGTCAAATTTTTTGGATAAAAAGAAATGTGTAAGTATATGATAAAAAGCTTTATTTCCATTTGCACCATTGTACAATATGATTTTACTAGCTGGTGCCCGCGACTTCGTCTGCGCAGATGGTAGATTTTTTCCTACTTGCTTGACACTTATCGTCATATTTTGGACAATTCACACAATATCTTTATAAATTGTAGCCTATGTGTTATTCTGATGTACCTATAGGTTATATGATTGTAAAGTTTCATTAAAATCCATTCAGTAGTTTTTACGTGAAATATTAACAAACATCCATCCATCCATCCATACTTACAAACTTTCGCGTTTATAATATTAGTGGGATTAATGTTTAATCCAGGTTCCCAATCTTAATCTAACGATTAAAGAACCATCTTAAGAGCTGATTTCACCATGCTCTGTTAGATTAACAAAGGATTGCAGGCACATTTAACAGGCCCTTAAATGTGTCAAAATGTACGCGTTTGACATCTAAGGTTAGATTTAACGGCCTCTTATTCCTTGATTAGTAACTAACAGAGTATGGAGAAATCAGCTCTAAATCGTTAAAAGAATTTAAATAAACAAGTCAGTACATTATCTAATACGATTCCGCTAATCTCTGAAGATAGGTATCTAACTTGCATTCGGTATTTCCTTGGATTGTATTGAATCTTAAAAACTATGTAACTAACGAATTGAACAACGTCGAACCTTATTTTTTATTGACTCACAAAAGTCAATAATATTACTATTTGTTTTTGAAAACACTAGTAAAATGTCTATGATAATGCACTCACGCTGCTTTTTTTCTTTGGGTTAGGTGCCATCCTCATTCACAAACACAAGTGCAATCAAAGTATCGGCTTATCCAATCACAAACGATAATTATTGTTCCTTTTTATATTCCTTTAATACGGCAGTATATCACTTGTGGTACTTCTCAATGCACAGCACACTACTTATCTCACGGACCGATCCTTATTCGTAAAGAAAAGAATTAAATTCAAAATTAGAACAAGTTTTTCGAGTTTTAAATTTAAAAGTGTGGGGAAACGATATGTTTGGCCGGATTATATCGATAGACTATTGCTCTCGTCCGATGGCCGTCTATATATGAATGTTTTGAGTGTAGCTTTCTTATCGGACACGATAAGAATTATTTGTCATTTGCACTCCTTGGCCGGCCACCAATGATCCAATATTTGTATCGCGTATAAAGTAAGACTTCTTATCTATAGGAATAATAAATTGTTCCTCCGGTTTTCTCATGACCTTTTGATAAGTTTTACAATGAAATTATTACAAATAGATGTATTTACACGTCGGAGAATTTACAGTTGCTTTGTTAGCACAATCGATAAATAAAAATCATCGAACTGATTTTTTCAGAACGTAAATCATAATCAACTATAAATAGAAATTAGAGTAAACCCAAGATCCAGTTGCAAGCAGCTAAGAAATCACTGACAACAATGTTCGACTTTCGACCCTACAATCATAGTGAACGGGACACGAGACTGAACATTGCACAACCGTTGGAACCGCGACACTGCGGTAAGCCTGGTCCGGCTATCGGGTTACCACCACGCATCGGCGGTATCCTCCGACCGATACTGAACAAAGATATCTATAATCAAACTATCGATAGATTCCGACACTATTGCTGATGGAACCACAGACAATACCGGCAACAAAACAAAGAAATGAAGTTAACCTTTTTCTATTTAGGTCATATCAAAACAACAACTTTTTATTAAAATTTTGAATTCACTTTTGATAAAACTATCTTTTTTTGATTAACATTTATGCATGATGAAATTTTGTTTTTATTTGAGGTTTTTAGAAAAATGTATTCTCCAATACGAGATATAATTGAGTTAGGTAGTTACGCAATATAGGTATTTCAATACCATACAAATTGTAATAAACTAACAATAATTTACGTTAATTAAAATACCAATAAAAAAAGAAAGGCAGACAGGAATTTTACTAACATAATATAACGGTGACGTACATTCTGGCGCAGACTACTAGCCCTAGACACAAGAAGTGCGGGTTTATTTCCCGCGGTAGGACAAAATACAGATGTTTGCATCTACTGACTTTTATTTTTGTTTTTTGTCGTGGTACAGTGATGGTTACTCGTCATTTTAAGTTGTTCGGACTATGAGACCAATTTATAATGCGAAAGTGTGCCTGTTCGTTACGTTTTCTTTGCCATGTCGTCAAACCGATCGAGATAAAATTTGGCGAGAATACCGAGACAGAATTCCTCTACCTATTTTTTTTTCTATATCGGATCGGACCTACATGAACCCTTGTACTTTGCCGAAACATTTTTGGACGGTTTTAGTTTCATTTTGTCGTGCTTATCCGGGGTCCACTAGTAAGGCCCCCTCGCCACCATCTAACTAGGTATAGCCCCAGTGCCGAATTAAGCCAGCGCGGGGCCTGTAGCAAATTCGGTTAAGGGGCCCTTGGTTTGTTTAAAAATCTGGCCGCTTGAAGGGTAGAAAGTGGTATAGATACTAGTCTATATATATCGATTATAATTAAACATTAGAACATTAACGTTAAAAAATTCGTAAAATTGCTAGCTACCTACTTATTTTTACGATTTCACGTGACGAAATCGAGTTTTAGATTTTCAAGTCGAAGTGAAGCAGTCTAAGCGCTTCGGGTTTAAGGCATGCAAGATATTTTACGCTCCTATTTTTTTTTTTATTACGGTCAGACAGGCGTTGGAGCGCGGGGCCCCCAAATTCGCGGGGCCCGTAGCATTTGCTACTCTTGCTACGTGGCTAATCCGGCACTGTATAGCCCCCACCAGGACAAACGCCCCGGCCCGTACTTATCCGAATCCGATCGCAAATGGGACGACCTGTCCCAGGATGGACAGACAAACATATGGGAATCCATTGCCAGGCAATATTATAAATCTCGTTCTCTTTTGATCAATTAACGTTTGTTTACTAAAATGTTAAACCAAAGCAAACCAAGCTAGCTCGAAAGGAGCCTCTTGAGGTGCACTTAAAATCCTTTCACCACACTGTTTTGAATGAAACTAGTGATCAGACAAGAAGAAGGACGTTTGTTTTTGACCCTGTAATCTCATCTGGGTGGCTATTTTGCGGTGCGATCACGCTTCATTGCTTCGTCCAATGAATAGCTATGATATTACGTGCATATTACCTATTATGTCAGTAATTTTATATTTTTGCTACGAGCGACAGCTGCCATTCATGTAATTTGATACTTTTTTATACTTATGAAGTCAGATACTTAGTTAAGGTTAAATGTCAACTCATAAAATGTAGCTAATGATATCGTCTGCAGTTGTTTTAATATCTACATTTTTTATTTTGAAACTACTATCCTTACCAAAAATTGCATAAAGATCAAATGGCTGATGAATATCTAATGAGTGTTTCTCTTTCCCTTCTACGTCTACAGATATACTCACATTAGTTTCACTTCTAAACTTGAACAATTTATTTAGAATCGCACTAAAACTAGGCATGGTTCTGTATTCAAACTTTTGCAAAAGCAACCTTCTTCCTATAATACTAACAAACGACTGGCTGGCACATAAGAATTGAATATTTGAATTTGGAATAGGAATGCAAACTTAATAGTTCTCTCTGCAAAACAACAAGTTGTGATCCAAGTGATGCTATTATCTAAATTATAAATGAGATAAGATCTAGATCGAATAGCTAATACATGCTCGTATATGGATTTTTATTAGAATGTTTAATTTATTTGCATCTAAACACTATAAGAAAAACTGTTTCGATCTGGAAACTTATTTTTGTTTGTAGGTAGATTAAAATGTCGTTCTATGTAGGTGTGTGGTCGTATGAATCTGCTACTTACCTACTTTGTGAGTAGGTAGTAACTTTTTGAATAAATGTTCTTTGTGTACTAAAACAAAAATCAACTCAAAATACGATAGCAACACGGTAAGTGCCTTATCAATAACGCATTCGATTATTGTACAATAGGGACAGTTTTGATAATTAACTGTGAAAAAAAAATGCCAATATACCTTTTTAAAAATTGTATACTTAATGTATACTTCAATGACAAACCCTTAAATAGGCTCATGACTATTCGCTATACTACATCCCTTCATAGGGAGGTAGTCAGAGGCATGTCCAACGTTATATTTGGAATAATTTCAGGCCAATTGCACGTTTTGAAATGTTTAGTGTTTACAAATTAATCTAGACTTGGCTGACTCACTGTCTGTCTAGATAATAATGCACAGAGCAAATCTTGATTTAGATTGTAACAAAGGACAATTCAAAACTATTTGAAGAGATCGTACAAAGAAAGCTTATTTAAGTTTCCGTCTTCACGAGACAGTTTATCTGCATATGAAACGGTTAAAACGATGTCTGACTCAAAGCATATGAAAAATAGCTGCTAATTCTTAAATGGAGATATCATTATATCTGATGGAAAACCAGTTTTGAGGTATGCGTAACAATCCAAAACATGTTGAAATTCAAAGAATGTGTTTAGAAAGTTTATAAACGTATTCATCTGCTCTCTAAGCGTGAGAAGTTTGTTATCCAGAAAATGAATAAACGATTACCTAGCCCAAATGAATGAGAAAACAATCACACGTTTTCTTGAAAGGTAAGAGATAGCATTGATAAACAAAACCAGTTGTACACCTAAGAGATATAAATTATGAAATATATTATATTATAGAATTATTACAAGACGTTAGGTATGTAGCTACTAGGTACTGTGTAACACAGCTGGTATGTGCACTTGAGTAAACAGAATCAGAATAGGCAAAATCGAAAACTAAAATGAAAAGCACACGGCAAGCAGGCTCAGTTACTCACGAAGGGCATCGCGCGCGACGACAGCCGCTGAAAACTATCGTGTAAAATAACGTACTGAGGACACCACCGTCGTCTCCGCGCTGAAGCCGCAGCACTCGCACACCGTCAGGTAACAGTCGTCACCCGCCTCCTCGAAGGTCATATCTACACATGGCGCGCGCGCATCGCCCGGAGTGCTTGCCGCCACTGAGCGAGGTACCTAGAGGTGAGAGCGCGGCGCGCGGGCGGCTTTCCGCTGCACTCACCGGCTCGTCCCCGGGCTTGTGGACCGGCTCGATGAGGTCTCCGTAAGCGGGCATCGCGTCCGCGTACCCCTCCTCTTCCGTGTCGTTCCCGCGCTCGTGTGCGGCCGGCGCCGCCGTCGCCGCGCCGAGCCGCACGCGCGCCAACGCGACCGCCTCCTCCAGCGACCCCACCTCGCCGCGCGCGCCCCTCTCCTGCCCCGCGCCGTCGTCATGGTCCTCCGAGAAGCAGGCGGAGGCCTGCGCCACGAACGCGATGCGGCGCCGCAGCGCGCTCTCGGGACTCGGGTCCTCCACGGGCCGCTCCATCGAGGGCTCGCTCTGTCGCTTCCAGGCGGCCTTCGCGAACGGCCGCGTGGCGACCGGGTGCTCCACGGCGATGGGACTCACCGGCTCGGGGGTCGGCCGCTCCGCCTCCGGCGCGGGCGTCGGGAGCTCGGAGGTCGACGGCGTCGGCTCGGGAGTTGCCGCGTCCGGGGTCGGCGGCCTGGGAGACGCCGTCTCCGGAGTGCTAGATGTGGACTCGAGCGACTCCGGCGGCGGCGTGGGGCTGTCGATCGTCGACTCGACGGTGGGCGACTGCAAGGGCGGCGGCGCCGCGGCTCCGTCCGCGCGCTTCTTGCCGATGCTGCCCATGCGGCGCATGAAGCCCTCCTTCTTCTTGGTGTCGACGCTCGGCGAGCTATCGGTGCTGCGCGAGGCGTCGCTCGCGGGCTGCTGGTCGCGGTTTTTCTTGTTGCGTTTACGCATCGTGCGTTCGTCGCGCGCGAGATCGCCGTCTGACGCGGAGGACTTGGCGGACGGGGAGCGCGCGAGCGAGCCGAGGTGGAAGGGCGAGCCGGCGCGGAACGGCGAGCGGAGCGAGTGCAGCGTGCGGCGGAGGCGCGAGGGCGGGCGCGGCGAGGGCGGCGGGAGGGGAGGCTCGGGCTCCGGGGGCTCGCGTGGCTCCCGCATGCTGCCAGCGAGCGCGGCGCCGCGACTGCCGGCCGACTGCTCCCGCCAGCTGCACAGCCGCCGCGACCTTGCGCCCCTTACGCACCCGACCAAAACTCGGATAAACTTTGGACAAGGCCCTTCCACTCACCTTCGAATGCCAGGATTATAGCCACTTAGGGTTTCGTATTTTGCTTCATAAGTCTTATTTTATTAATTGAACCCTGTCATAAGATATAAACCGAAATATGAATTCCCAGTCCGACCGACAGCGATAATCAGTTAATTAATGTATAATGTTTCTGCTTCATATAATATATTGCTTGTACTAGGTACTCGTTAGTTACCATTCCTTATCTTCAGCTTGTAACATACAATACTGTCAAAATTATCAACAGTTTTTAGTAAGTAATGAGATAGTTTGTGTCCACAGAATCGACTATTAGTTGCGCGCGAGTATCTCTCGCATAGTCACGGATATAAAACGTGCGTAACCAAACCAGTTTGGACAGTAACCCTTTACCTCTCAAAGTTTTGACTAAACCAGCTCAAGGAATGCAGTACGGTTACAAACTAGAAGATGAAACCCGCCCCTCATTACGTAACTCACCACAGATACAGAATGCGACAAGCCTAGGTATTTAAGAAATCATATAGCTGTAAAAAAAAAATGTACTAATCATTAAAAAAAAAGCGTTTTACACCTGTGATTGTTTACCTACTAAAAATACACCAAACAAATTAACCGATAAATTGATATTGATACCGACACCTAATTGAAATTTGATACCACATTTTAGTGAGACCTTACTATATCCTATTAGTTTTAGATAACTATGTAGGATGGAATTTACGAAGCAGCCGGAACGGCATCAGTTTGAAAACGGGTAATCAAATCCACGTCCAAAAATTTTATTTGGGACAGGGCCTATTTATTATTAACATTTTGTGATGGGAATATCTTGACTTCGAAAGAAAACGTGTCAGTTGTCAATCTCAGACATATAAAAATTGTGTTATATTTATTGTTCCTGTATCTAGGGGCCAAGTTTCAACAGGTTACAGCGTGAAGTAGCGGTCAAAAGCAAGTAAGGAAGCTAAGAAGGATGGCTATAGGGATGGTATAGCAATATTGTATGCCCGAAATGGGAGACTGTTGGAACAAAATTACCTACTGTAAGATCTATTTACACAGTGTTACAATAAATCATTCGTATTCTTATTCATAAAGTAAGAAATAATACAGCAAAGTTGTTCAGAATCAGAATAGTCTTTATTGAAAACTGTTTAAAATATAAGGTAGTACCTACCTATATTATTAGTAGTGGTACAGACAGTCTGCCCTATTCGAGCATAGAAACGGAAATCGTTCAACCAATCGAAACGCTATCGTTTTTGTGGTATATTTAGCCATCCACCATACTTATCCTAAACCCCCTAAACCCCCAAATCCTCGCCAAGGTTTACGTTAAATGACCCAGCAAGAGCTGATGAACCGTGCCTACTCAGCATGCATTTGTATGGAATCCTTGGAAAACTAGGGAAACCTGCCAAGGCTGTCTTTTGATATCGATGTACGGTTGCGTAAGATTGTGGAAATCTCTTCCGACTATGTTTGCGATTCATTAGGATGCCAGTTATTAAAAAAAGGGTAGGTACATATAGGCAAATCGTTCATTTCAGGTAAGATATTATTGTGAATCAGAAATATCGGACCTTAGATACCTTTTTTTACACAAGTCTATTTATACAAGTATTTACAAAATACACATGAAACAGTTGAACATTTAAGATGCATTCGAACATAATGTATTTGTTACTACAATAAGTAATGGTCTTCGTGAATAGGAATTTACTGTAAAGAAATTAAAGAACCAAGATAGATGGTGAAATAGTAAGACGTAGTAGAACTAGCAGGAAGTACCAATCAACGAACGTATCGTCTAATAGGCATCAATATAGCAAGTACCTTCTATAAGGTCATCTTCGAATTATGGACGGATATATCAATGAACAGTAGGAATATTTTGGATGTGATAATGTATGGTTCTGGTCAAGGAGATCATAAAAAATTAGGTATTTATGCAAAGGAGACTATAAAATTGTAATAAGGTTCATTAGTCGAATATTAGGTAAGTAGCGAGATATTTTTCATGTTTACGGAACAAGTTTTAGTATAAAATAAACATGTACCTATTTATTTGACACCTACCACTGTCTACGAGCGTGCTACGAATCTCTACGACATTATAGAACTTTAGACTTTAGAAATATAACTTGCCTCAAGTTGATAGATGCAAGGCAGTGCATCATAGGGCACGTTCCTATCGTGCGTGACTTACGAGGAAATGCTTTGTTATAGGTGATGGTTACCATTTAATATCAGGTAGGCCATCTGCTTGTTCCATCAGCTAGTTGTATAAAAATAAAAATATATTCTCTAGAATATATTAGCCAAGGGTAAAATTTATATTGTTACTAGCTGGTGCCCGCGACTTCGTCTGCGCAGGATTAGTATTTCGAGTAGCTTATACATATTAGCGTGGCGTAGTACATATGTGTAGCGGTTTTGGCAGCGCACGCCAGAATTGCTTGCAGATGGTAGATTTTTTCTTGCTTACTTTACACTTATCGTCATATTTTGGACAATTCACACAATATCTTTATAAATTATAGCCTATGTGGTATTCTGATGTATAAGCTATATTATTGTAAAGTTTCATTAAAATTCATTCAGTAGTTTTTACGTGAAAGAGTAACAAACATCCATCCATCCATACTTACAAACTTTCGCGTTTATAATATTAGTAGGATACTCACTCACCCACCGCCATAACACTCACGTGGGTAGCGCTAGTTATGGGTGAATGTACGAGTAACAAAGAATGCCAAATTAAAAAGGCACATCGGATTTCGCAGTCACTTACGTGAGTGTTGTTGACAGAATAGCTTCTGACCGAGACGTAATCAGAGTCCTTACATGACAAAATACAGGCAGAGTAAAAGAGTTCCATCTTCTCTTTTTGAAAATAATTTTAAAACAATGAGTTTTTTTTTATACAACTCGCTGATGGAACAAGCAGATAGCCCACCTGCTGATGGATGTTAAGTGGTAACCATCACCTATAACAAAGCATTACCTCGTATAAGTCACGCACGATCTATCAACACCGTATCAAAACTTCATCAACATCAACACTTTCACGTTCATCAACTTGAGGCATACAGATGTTAAGCCTCATATGCCTGTAATTACACCGGCGTCCACACTCTTCAAACCGAAACACAGCAACGCTGCTTGGCGGCAGAAAAAGGCATGCTGGTAGTACTTCCCCGGACGAGCCCTTCACAAAGAGCTCTACACTCTTAAAACTCTTAGGTTATTTTTAAATTAGTTACTGTTAAAAGCTCACCCGTATACGACCTCCTCGTTCTGCCTCATAAGCCTCTTCTGCATACATACTGTTAATAGTTACTGTTGATAACCACTAAACCATTCACGCACCGAATCCAAAATAAGGTTGAATAGCACATAGACCTTTGCCCTTTCACTTTATTTACAGCGACCACTTCACTTATATACTTCAGCTATATGTTCAACATACGCTATAAAAGCATTATAGACAGGCTATTGTCCTTTTAATTGCTTCTTATCAGTATGACGAGGACACTTGCAAATACGTTTTATAAACAGCTTGTTGCTTATTTTCGTGAGGTCCGTTCAAAAAGGATGTATAGCTACAATATGAGACGCTCAGGTAATCAGTACGTAAGCCCTTATCAGTAGCACAGAATACACAATAGTGTTGATAGCGAGTTGATAAGGTGCGCATAAATGCGTGGTAAATAAGTACCAACCCAGTTAATCTTTTCAGAGCATTTACCTCGCGATAACTGATGACTGAATATATTATAAAACTATAAAGAATATACTTTTCGATTACGAACATCGTCTATAAATCTTTTACAATAAAATTAATATTGTTATTATAATAAATATATCATAAGAGAGTCAACTATAAGTTAAAGACATTTTTAAAATTAGGCATACTAAATTTTTGTTTTTTTTTTAATAACCATCTAATAAATGGGATATTTTTTCCAGTATTTTAAGTGATTACAGGCACTTACAAATATAATTTAATACAATCTAAGTATTTTGAGCGTTTTTTTCTTCCACCGATGGACAATAAGATGGCATGTTAGTGGATCTAGATAGATAGATATGTGTACATACCTGATGAAGCCACCTTCCGTTCTTACTGGTGGCCATGATGCCGCTATATTTCGACTTGGGTTTGATCTCCGACTGTTTTTCTTGCTCCAATAAATATTCTTGAACTTTATGTATATCTAGCCGTTCTATCATTACAACCACATACTATTCTCAGAAAATAATGCTAACATAAAAACAATATATTTCCACAAGGCTATATTTTAAGATTTAATATCACTTTTCACTATAAATCAAGGGCACGAAACATGGCGCGAAATATGGCGCGTGTTAATGTTCTTAAATTCAATTATTGTTACAATTTAACTACACGACACTAGTAACTTTATCAGCTGAACGTAATGAAGTAAATTCTTGGGGTATGTACGCGATTGCCTGCCCTCGCAAAAGATAGTACAAGGAACTTTATTTATATCGTGTCTTAAAACAATTCAAATTGTAAGTAGGTATTGGATAGCAACTAGGGTCATCGTTGCCCAGTTTATTAATCAATTAAGTAGGTAGGTACGTACATAACGTAGCAATGAACCTTCTTTTTTTATAATGAGCTTTGTTAATAAACTGACGGTTTTGTCATACCTACATCAAAAGAAGTCATTGTAGTAAGATCCAATCCCTCATACCTACTATAAAATGGTGTATAATTTTAAATAATGCATAAAATTAACACTGTCTCTGTTTGCCAATACGTATTGGTAAGAGATGGCAATAGTTTAAAAGCATAGTTTATCGTTTGACAGATTTTTGTAGTAAGACCGAATAATATATAACTGTGTTAAAAAAAAAGGTTCTCAATTTGGCTGTATTTTTTTATGTTTTTTACCGCATAACTCTGTCATTTATGAACCGATTTGTTTTTTTTATTATTTGAGAGGATATACTTTCAGATTGGTCTCATAGAAATTTTATCAAAATCAGTTCTGTAGTTTGGCTTTTAAAGAAAAAAAATATTTCATCCACGTAAATGAAATTGCGTATTTTGCTATTTTCAATGTACCTATTTGAAGTCAGTTTTTTTTTTTTTGCAGAAAAGTTTTTTTTTCTAGATGGTCTATAGCTATGCCACTTGCGATTATATTTCTTTCTATAGCTACAACCGAAGGAGAAAGTTTGAACTAGAAATTTATCTAAAATTGTAACATTTGACTAAGCTACTACGCATTTTGTATATTTATCGCTGATTACGCTGTTGATTTATTTCATGACAATGAAATACTCATTGTACGATTGGATTTTATTGACTTAATCATCTCTTGTTACTTAGATATGACTAGGATGTCGCTCTACCGATGAATAGGCTTCAATACTGGAACTGGAGCTTCAATATTGTATTATAATCACGGGTCGGAATAGGTAGTTTTTAAGTACCAAATGACGTAGTTTGTTTCGGTTTGAAGAGTGTGGTTGCCGGTGTAATTACAGGCACATGAACTTAACATCTGTATGCCTCAAGTTGATGGACGCAGGGCAGTGCATCGTAGGGCAGGTTCCTATCGTGCGTGACTTACGAGGCAATGCTTTGTTATAGGTGATGGTTACCACTTAACATCCGGTGTTCCATCTGCTTGTTCTATCTGCAAATTGGATTAAAAAAAAGTCAAACTGAAACACAGCAACGCCGCTTGACGGCAAAAACTGATGTCGTCAGTAAGTATATGAAATTGTTAGTCTTTCAATACATGTCTATAATTTTTCATCGAATCAATTACTAATAGGTGGGTATAGGCACTTATATCAATCAAAGGACTTACTGACAGACTGACATACCTACGCACAAGTGTATTTATCTGTAATCTTGGGATAAAAAATATACTTAGCTTTTTCATTTGAATGTTTTTTCTAGTGTTATTTCGAGTTGATTGATGTGTAATTTCGGTTGTATTTTAACCAATGTTACTTGAGGTCAATAGTGTACTAAAATTAGTGTAGGTAGTAATAAAATGAGTGGCACTCATTTCCCACAGCTGGGAATCAAAATTTTAGGTGTGGGCTTGTTACAAATATAGATACAAAAAACACAGATAAAATGCTTTACTAGTTTTCGTACATAAGCAAACTTTTAAGTAAGAAAACTTGTATCGATCAAAATGAAATTTTTACTAAACTGTGTGCAATGTGATTGCACACAAAATGGTTGATTGCGATTTTTCGAAAATGAGTTTAGTGCTTTTACATCTTTCAACATGTCGAAACGTGCGAGCGAGAAGTTGTTTGATAGTTGTCAGCCCCTTAAGGACGAAGTCGCGAGTAACGGCTAGTTATAACTAAGTCGGGTAGTATAACTACTTGCATGCAATCGACCTGATTTGATAAAGCAACAGTGTTGCAATCACTTGATCCCCTGAAGTTATTTTCCATCTTTCCTTCCGATGTACCATCTTAATTGAATTATAAGCACCTGTTTATGGTATGATATGACCTTACACCACAGAATAAATAATAGTACTACTTGTACTTGTAACACTTAGGCCTAATTTCACCTTGCTCTGTTAGTTACTAATCAAGGTTTAACAGGCAGTTAAATCTAACCGTAGATGTCAAACGCGTACATTTTGACATTTTTAACAGCCGTTTAATCCTTTGTTAATATAACAGAGCACGGTGAAACCGGCCCTTAGATAGATAGAAGATAGAAAACTCTTTATTTTAGTTGCACCACAAGAAAATGACATAACATTTAAGAATTAATTTAAACTACAGCGAAGCACATCGTCATTATGGCTGAATCGCCGCAGGAACTACAACAAATGTTGAACAGCCTTTTTTTTTTTTTTTTTTTTTTATCGTTGGGGAATCTCATGGATATCCTTCCACCACGGGGGTAGCGGAAGGATTATGTCGGACTTTAACCGACTAAACCCCAACGGGGTCCTTCTGTATGCTTGTTGTCGAGGCTGTGGGTGCGTTTTACCATTCTTCCATGGCCTCGACGGCATTGGCTTGGTTTGCCCCATCTAAATAACAGGATTTTTCCCACTTCTATGAGAGGTGCGCGGGACCTCCGCGCGCTCCATCTCGAGGCTAGTCAGTGGACGATGGACACCCCCCGGTGCCACCGTCTTAGCCTCTGTTATGGGGGATGAAGGACTGCATAGGCACGCCTTCTTCGCCCAGGTCTTCTTTGGCGGGTAGGAATAGAGCTATTCGCCTCCCGGACTCTTTCGGCTGCCTCTTTTTGCTGCATTACTGCTTCACAAAAGGCCACAACTATTTTCCATGACCTGTCACTATCAACCATAGCGCAAACAACGGTTGAGAGGGAGAGGTCATGTCCTATCACATCACCGAGGCGTCGGCGCTCTTGGTCCCATGCTGGGCACAGCTCAAGCGTATGCTGAGCTGTGTCTTCGGGGCAGCCGTCACAGTGGTGGCACCTTTTTGATTGTTCCCTTCCGATGCGGCACAAGTATTTCCCGAAACAGCCATGTCCCGAGAGCACCTGTGCCAATCGGAAGGTAATGATGCCATGCTCTCTGTTCATCCACTGCTGAAGCACTGGACGAACCGCCTCAATAGTACGAACACCGGAAACTGGCCGAGTCAGCCTCTCCTGCCACTCCTCTAGAAGAACCTCTTGGAGATCCATCCGATGCCCTTCCACTTCTCTCGGAGCCGGTAGTTCGCCTTGAGCGAATGCGTATTCCCGCCAACTATGCATTGACGCAAGCACCCTCGCATCTAGGTCCCAGGGTGGCGACCCCGCTAATAAGCATGCCGCCTCAAATGAGATGGTACGGTATCCCCGTATCACCCTGATTGCCATCGCTCGTTGCGGTTTACGCAATAACGCGATGTTGTGGCTATTCAGGGTGTCGGCCCACACCGGAGCCCCATATAATGCCATGGACCGTACAACGCCCATATATAAACGCCGACAGCCCACGTTTGCACCCCGCAGGTTGGGCAACAGTCTCCCTAGCGCAGCCGCTACACTCATAAGCCTTGGTGCCAGGCGCTGAAAGTGAGAGTTGAAGTTCCATCGGCTGTCGAGAACGAGTCCCAGGTATTTCATCGTTGGTTCGACGCCGATGTGAACTCCACCCACTACAATGTGAGATCCCGCAGGTGGTGCTCGCCGTCGCCCGTGGAAGCAAAGGGCCTCAGATTTGTTGAGAGCCACCTCGAGCCCCAGCTGCCTTATTTTGCCAACCACTTGAGCCACACTAGCCGTGGCTAGAAGGGCTGCGTCCCTGTAACTCTGCCCACTGGCTGTTACTAACGTGTCGTCAGCGTAGCAGGTTACCCTGGTTCCAGGAAGGGTGTCACCCCTCAACACCCAGTCGTAACCGATGTTCCACAGGAGTGGTCCAAGGACCGATCCCTGTGGAACACCGCACGACATTTTATGGCGATGAGCCGTGCCGCTCTGCCCATGGTAAGACACGTACCTATCCGTGAAATAGTCAGAGATTACTTGACGGAGATACTGTGGTACTTGGTGGTATCTGAGCGCCTCCATAATGCAGCTCCAAGGCAAAGTGTTAAAAGCGTTAGAGATATCCAAAGATACCGCCATAACAACCTCACCCTGGGAAGCCGCCTCCTCCGAGAGGGCTCGCACTCGCAAGATTGCGCCTATTGTTGATCGCCCCCTCCGGAAACCGAACTGGCTATCGTCCAGGTTGGGACCAACCACGTTCAAGTGACTGATTACACGGCTGGCAATGATGCGTTCAAAAAGCTTTCCCACCTCATCTAAAAGCACGATCGGCCGATAGGCAGACGGGCTATCCACAGGGCGGCCTTCCTTCCGCAGTAGTACCAAGCAGCCAGTTTTCCAGGGTGTGGGAAACTGTCCTTGACGCAAGCATGCCTGGAATAGCCTGCAAAGTCTAGGCCCAAGACCAGACTTTAAGGCTAAAACCCAGATACGACCAGGAATTCCGTCGGGGCCTGGAGCTGTATTTTTGGATTGTAGTTTGTGGATCGCCACCTTCATTTCCACCTCCTCTATTTCTGGTACCTCAGCGGCCGTGTCGTTCCCAATTACAACAGGCGATACCATCGTCGGTGGGATATGGGCCTGTCTTTCGGGAAAAAGAGCAGTAACCACGTTTTCCAGCAGCTCTGGCTCAAGACTCTGCGTTAGTGGTGGCGCCCACGGACGAAGTTTTTGTCGAACCATTTTATAAGGCCTACCCCACGGATCATGATTTAGTGATTCAAGAAGCTCTTCTCTAGCCTGACTCTTAGCTCTAGCTATAGCCAGCTTCAAAGATTCCCTAGCTTCCTTGTAGACGACATATAGTTGCTCCTCTAATACTTCGTTACGACGTCGCCTTCTCCTTTGTCTGGTATATCGACGTCTATTTATCACGCATAATTTGCGTAGCTGCGCGATCTCTTCAGACCACCAATAAACCTGACCCTTGGGAGTGCGCAAACTAGTCCGAGGCATTGCAGCATTACAAATGTTAGTCATGGCTCCATGGAACCACTCCGCCTCTTCATTGACATTGATGTTTTCTTCCGATCTATATAATACAGTAGACCAGGCCTGCACCAAAGTAGCCTCAACTAATATCTCTTTGTCAAGTTGTTTCAACGACCACCGTGGGCTATCTACTCGAGTGACATTCCTTATAAAGGCGTTCTGGGCACTTGTTGACGTTGAAACCTCGAAACGGAGGTACCGGTGGTCTGACAGTGTTTCTACGTCTGTCAACACTTCCCACCCCCGAACCCAACTCACCACCTCCGGGCTAGCAAAGGAGAGATCAACAATAGACCCTCCCTGACGCCTCACACACGTATTGACTGACCCTCGATTGAGAAGTGAAAGACCAGACAGCACTGCCCATTCCTCCAGCACTTCTCCACGTGCATCTGTAGCTGGTGATCCCCACGCTGTGGATTTTGCATTGAAGTCACCTAGCACGAGCATAGGGTTAGGGCGACTCCGACCGACAAGAGCCCCTACTTCTACGAGGAACAACTCGAATTCAGCAAGAACACGGTTAGGTGAGAAATAAATACCTATAACAGTAATTTTACCTATGAGTGCCGCAACATATCCTCGACCTTTCACAATGTTTAAAAGAGGCGGGGAGCCAACAGAGCTCCCCGAAACTATGGCCACTAGCTCGTCTTCGTCTGCAGCCCAGTTCTGCCTTAAAGGCACAAAGTAGGGTTCAGACACAACGGTAATGTTAATTAACCACTCCACCATGGTCTGGATCAAAAGATCCTGAGCCCTGGCGGAGTGGTTAATATTCGCCTGAAGAATGCGTAAGGCCATAACTATACAGTGTCCATGGACACCGTCTTTTCCCTACGCTGACCGACGTCAGTTGGAGGGTGGACATGCAGTGATGGACCTTTTGCCCCTGCTGCTTTCCTCTTCTCTGACGCAATACACGCAGCGCTGCCTAACCGGTGTTCCGCGGGCTTATTTGCTGCCGCGCATAAAGAACAGTGAAAGGCCGCAGAACACTGACTAGACTTATGCCCATGCTGACCACATCGGTAGCACTCTGTGCTACGATCTACTTCCATCGTGCAACGGGCCAAAACATGACCAATCTCTAAACACCGGTAGCAGCGCATGGGTCTAGGCTCTAATAGTTTGACCTTTGCATGAACCCATCCCACGAGCAGCCGACCCCTATCGGCGAGCTTCTTAGCTGCTGCTACCGGGCATTTAACCCAAACTGCACCCAGCCCTGAAGCATCTGAGCGGATTTCACCTGATTTGACACAATCGAGATGACATCCACCATGTTGCGCAACAGCAGCACTGACCTCCACAGTGGTAACGGAGTCATCTAGATCTGAAACCCGTATCTCTGCGCACTTGATGGGTCTAGAGACTCGTATGTCCTCTGTTTTAATAGACTCTCTTATCTTTTCCGCAAGGGAGTCTGCCTTCTCTGCACTCATCATACCTGGGACTTCCAGGATGCGTGCACCTGTGACTGCCTGCTTGAACCGAAGGCCAGATATCCCAAGCCCAGAGATATCTATTTTGTTCTTAGCTTCGGTAATGACTTTGCTATACGTGACTCCTCTCTCTTCCGCTCCAGGCTGTAGCGTGATCACCACGGCCGCTGAGCGTGGACGGTGTAGCTTTCCAGTTTTTTTGCGCATCTGTTTTGCCGGTTGCTTGGCTGGCTGCTGTGGATCGCTTTGCATATTTGCTACTTTCGTCTTCGTCTTTTTCCCTCTCTTCCCTACGACTGTGGACCAACCCTCATCCATATTTTGGGGGGCCGGTGGCAGATCACGGGCCTCTCTTGGCGTAGACGTTGCTGAGGCAGTTTTCTCTCTTCTTTCTGAACTTTCAGCAGTCACAGAATTAGCTGCAGGTGCTTGATTTTTCTTGTCAGCTGCTAGTGGAGGGCGTAGTCTTTTTTCTGGAAGCAGCCGATCCTCAAGTCCATCAAATCTTGCGTTGATCATGCTTCCCACCTGAAGCATAATTATGCGAACCAACTCCTCTTGCGAGCTATTATTGACGCTGGATGATGGCATCTTCGGATTCTTTTTCCCCTGGGGGGGAGTCCGAATCGGTATCGATGGTAATTCTTCTTCATCCTGGCAAGGGGAAGCTTGAACCATGTTGGCCTTCAGCTCCATCAGCTCCTTCCGCAGGTCCGTCACGTCATCTTGTAGACGAGCATTATGCGCCTTCAGCTTTTCTGTTTCTTCTGAAACAGTACGGAGATTAAACACCCCTAGCACCTCTTTAATCGATGCCGCTGCATCTTTCAGGGCCTTCTGAAAGGTACCTTTCAGGTTACTGGATTTCATAGCAACCTTGAGTATGACATCCACATTGTCCTGCACTAGCTGACTTAAGTCTTGGGCAGTATGATCGCTAGTAGATAGCGAAGATGCTAGCCGAGCAGAAGCCCTTCTGACACCGACCATCTTCTGAGTCACCTCTTCTTCTGCTGTCAGTTCTGACTCATCTCGTTTCTTTCTCAAGTCGACCTTGTTCCTGGTAAGCCCACCCCTCTTTATGGTGGATACCTTAGGAGCCGGGCCAACCTCATCACTCGAGGCGTCTGATGTCACGACACTGACCTCTCCACCTTTTGTGCGTGTCCGTTTCGCACGGACTGGCGTCGGTTTCTTCCAAAATCGGAAGGATTCTCCTCTAGAATCATCATTAGCATCTGAGTCAGACACTATCCTCACCCTGTTCTCTTCTATGGAAGAGACAAGCCTGCGGTCCGGTAACGGAGCGAGTTCAAGGCACGCCTGTTGGTTGTTGCCCAACCTATTGTCTCCATCATCATCAATTTTATTTTTGTTTTTATTTTCCATTTCTATTCCCACGAGTATGGGACGATATAATAGCCGCCCCCAGGTGACGCCCATTCTGGGAGCGAGGGTACTTACTACGGAGGTCCCCAAGTATCCGTAGGTTTTTACGTGTTTTCTCACGGGTTTTGTGTCAAGTTTTCCTTACTCTGGGACCGGCCAATTAAGGCAAGTCCACCATCGGTCCATACTGCCACAACGTACCCCTTATCGCCAAACGGGGTCTTTGAAGTAAACAGTATGGAGCCGGCTAGAGAGATGGCGTAACCTCTCCGACGTACCTGGGCAATAGGATTAGTATCACCCAGTACGTCCTGCTAACTTTCCATCCATTATACTCTTTGCTAATCAAAGAATAGACACCTATAACAAGGCATTAATAACGCCATGAACTGGCATTTTTCCAGCTTCCTCCACTGTGCCCTCTGCTCCTCAGAGGGACACGCGGAAAAGCCTCTTCCTCACCTATAATCCCCCCCCCCCCTTGTGTTTTGTCCGCGCCAGTATGCCGATAACTCCCATTTGGGAGCTATCGGCACACCGGACCCCCTATCCGCAACCTGGGGACGCGCCACGTCGGAGTACACCTCACCGCCCACTGGGACGATCCAGCGGGTCCGTGGAATGTTGAACAGCCTAGCTGATGCCTCCCGACGGGTCGGACTGGGTATGAACTTAGATAAGACAAAAATCATGATAAACGAGCATATTACCCCAGTACCGATCACAGTCGCTGACATTCCCCTCGAAGTTGTTCAGGAATACGTCTATCTTGGGCAGATCCTACAGTTAGGCAAAAACAACTTTGAGAAGGAGTTAAGTAGGAGAATTCAGCTGGGCTGGGCAGCGTTTGGGAAACTGCGGCAGGTATTCTCGTCACCCATCCCACAGTGCTTAAAAACAAAAGTTTTTAATCAGTGCGTTCTACCAGTTATGACTTACGGAGCCGAAACGTGGACACTCACGGTAGGACGAGTCCATAAATTAAAAGTCGCTCAGCGAGCTATGGAGCGGGCTATGCTCGGAGTCTCTTTGAGAGACAAGATTCGTAATGAGGTCATTCGACAGAGCACCAAAGTTGTCGACATAGCCCGAAGAGTTAGCAAGTTGAAGTGGCAGTGGGCTGGTCATGTCTGCCGAAGAACCGATAACCGTTGGGATAAACGAGTTCTAGAGTGGAGACCGCGCTTAGGCAAACGTAGTGTGGGACGCCCTCCGACTAGATGGAGTGACGACTTGCGCAGGGTGGCGGGCAAAAACTGGATGGGGAGAGCCGAAGACCGGGCTCAGTGGCGCGCCATGGGAGAGACCTATGTCCAACAGTGGACTGCAATAGGTTGATGATGATGATGATGACAGCGAAGCACAATGGGCGGTCTTATCGCGATCTCTTCCAGACAACCTTTCGATGGACAGGAATTTAATAATAAAATGGATAAGGAATTAAATGGACTTCTACACAAATTTTATTCCAAAAAAATATATTATTATTTAAAAACTAATTATGGTGTGAATGATTGAACTACATAGAAAACTATATAAACATACATATAAAACATATATATAAATACACAAGCGCATACAAAAAAAACATTCAAATCGCTTTTTGAACACGGGAAGCGACTTGGCTTTTCTGATGTCAATAGGAAGAGAATTCTAAAGACGGATAGCTTGAACAGTGAGAGAATGCTGATAGAAAGTAGAAGAGTGAAGAGGAGTTTTAAATTGCAGAGCTTCAGAGTAGCGTAAGGTACGAGAGTTGGAGAGATCTAAATATTCAAAGCGTACCGGAAGACGAAGCTTAGTTGATCCATCGATGGACCGCGGTCATTGCGTAGTTCGTGAAAAACCATGTATCCTTATCGTTTATCATTTATGTTGATGATGAAAGCTTATGCAGTGTTTATGCACGCTCAGTTTCAAGAGTAGAACCTAGAGCTCTTTGTGTGTACGTAGGTACGTACTACCACCATGCCTTTCTACCGCCAAGCTGCGTTCATGCGTTTCGCTTTGAAGGGTAGGTTGCTGGTGAAATTATAGGCACATGAGGCTTAAGAGCTGTATGCCTCTAGTTGAAGGACGCAGGGCAGTGTATCGTAGTGCACGTTTCTATCGTTCGTGCGGAGCAATGCTGTTATAGGTTATGGTTACATCAAGTGGGCCATCTGCTTGTTCCATCAACAAAGAGAATAAAAAAAGTTTTAGGAAGCTGTATTAAGCCGTACCTATAACTGTTATCAAAATGTTCATACGTATAATTGGATTCAAATAAATACACATCAACTTTGTATGTCATACAACGCAGAAAACATAATATAACACTAGGTACTGAGCTAGATTTACGATGCTAGCTAAAGTAGCACAGATTATAATAACCTAGTAATACGTCGCCACAAACACAATGGAAAAACTAGCGCCATCTATCCACCGTCACATACACTCACTAATTAAGTAGGTAGTAGATAAAAGTACTCACCATTATTCCAATTTCAAAAACCGTGTAATTGTCTCGTCACAGATTTTGAGCACAAACATCTCAACGACTACCGCGCACATACTGCGGTCATGCGGGCGAAGGAACGCACATGAAAATAATATCAGGGCTAATACAGGGTGTCCCGGACTTCGAGCTGTATCTATCAACTGCTACATCATATATGTTCTAAGCTCTGCGTGTAGCTTTAAGACGTTTTAAGCTGTAATTTTATAATTCAATTGAATACGTAAACAAAATACCTTTTGACTTAGACTTAATTTAATTTTTATATCATTCTTCTTATTTTAATTTTGGTCTTAACAATTAGTGCAATTTATCTGCGTACAGTACTAATTATTGAAATAAAACAATATCCCGGACACCCTGGACAAGCAAAAGACGCCCCTTGGGCCACAGCAGTTTGTTCATTGATACCTACATATTCTGTACATTGCCAAAATACTTTTCATCCCATTTATTCGGAAAGAGGCCCTTCGTTCCTCGATAAGTGCGCGCAAAATTCCAGCGCACTTATTAACTGCGACGAAATGACTTTTGAATTTAGAATACTATTAAATTAAAAAGTTTGTACGCAATTCGCATAGAAGTTCTGGCTGAATTAAAAAAGCGCGCCTGCCGCCGCGAATTTTGGTAAACTAAAAAAAAAAATATGAGGAAACTTCTTATTGGTTTCTTTTATTACTTTTTATCAAAATATTACAGTCAATTTAAATATAATTCACACAAATTGAATAAAAGATGAGTTCTAGCAGTGAAAGTGAAATATTAGCACCAGAAGGTACAAAATTAAACGCAGTAACTGCCATATACAAATCGAGAGAAATAATAAATTTATAATTTGGTAAAGTAAATATAAATTCGTCACTACTAAAAGCATCTCTTATTTATTTCTCTCATAAAAGGGGATGAAAAGCAGAGTGTGCCACACGGTACCAAAATTATTTAACCTCGAGCGACGTACTTTGAATCCCTCGCTACGTTCAGGATTCTACTCTAGAATTAGATTTTTTTCAAACTGGCCACACTGGTACATTCTGAAAAATATTTTTTTCTATATTTCTCGCAGCATATAGTTGTGTGTGTTCTAAATTGATCAAAACCGACTATCGAAAAGATAATTCGAATATTTATGACAAGTTTAATGTTTTATAGGACATCCTGTATCAATAGGTTACCTACGCACCTAGATCAACATAAGGCTATCAAGATGTTTCATATGCCTACGCTTAACTGCAAAGGTAATTACACCTTTTTCCTATCATACAGGGATGTTATTCGCTTGACAAGTTGTGAGCCACGCTGCATTTTCTTGAACAATAACTTCATTACGGTGTATGGATGAAAGAGACTGCATTCAACGTCAGTTGAAAGATATCTAGGCCGTCGTAGATCATGCTTAAGGGGATGACAACCGTCAAACAACTTCTTACTCGCACTTTTTCGTTTTGGAAGTTATAACATCACTGAATATAGTTATGAAAAATCTCACAACAACCAAGTTTAGGAGATTTTTTTTATACAACTAGCTGATGGAACAAGCCTGATGTTAAGTGGTAACTGTCACCTTTTTAGAGTATTTTAAGAGTAGTAGAGCTCTTTGTGAAGGGCTCGTCCGGGAAAGTACTACCACCACGCCTTTTTCTGCCGCCAAGCAGCAACGCTGTGTTTCGGTTCGAAGAGTGTGGTTGTCGGTGTAGGTAATTACAGGAACATGAGGCTTAACATCTGTATGCCTCAAGTTGATGGACGCAGGGCAGTGCATCGTAGGGCAAGTCCCTATCGTGAGCCATCTGCTTGTTCCATCAGCTAGTTGTAAAAAAGAAAATACTGTACCTAACCAAAATAGCAACTGTATGAACGCCTAACATCATGCCTCAGTACTTGATAATAAATTTGTAAACCATTTTAAAATAAAACAATAAAGTGGATAAAACAATTACTTATATTTGAAGAAAAACATAATGTATTCAAAAATCGAATTTGATTCCGATTATTTCAAATGCAAACAAGGATTAGGGTACTCACAACCATGGTTCAATCTAGGTTCTTTTCATTGTAATACATTAAAACCGTTACATTAATACATTAAAATTGACTCTGTTTATGTTTGTTTTTTAAAAACACCAAAAACTTTTACTGTTTGTAAGTTTTCAAAACATTAAAAGGGCCAATTTAAAGCAAAATTTTAAATTAACCTTTAGAGCGCCGCAGTCTGCAGACTTTTAATCGGCCGATAGTTTGGACAGCAATGATTCACTATCGGCCACAATATGCACTGCTAGTTCAACCCGACCAAACTATCGGCCGATAGAAAGTCAGCAGTCTGCGGGTTCTTTTATTTTAATAAAAATTAAGGAGGTAGGTTGCGAGATAATTCAAAACGCGTGTAGCATAGTCATGCGTTCCGAAGCGCTCAAGTGAAAATGCCACTAGCTGTCACTAACAGTCCCTGATTTGAGCGCTTCTGTGCTTCGGAGACTCAGACCAAATAAAATACTTTTTTATTTGGTCTGACTTTAGAGAACGTTAAAATTTCAATCATAAATATAAAAGCATTTATTCATACAAACTGTACACGACAACTAATAACATTCAACTACCCACACACAGAACAAAGATATAAAAAAAGCCAAAAGTGACAAGTAGGGATATAGGTACAAGGTGTTCCAATACTTTTAATTAAAACTTCAGGGGGCTAAAGTAGCCATCAATATGAATAACTTTTTCTAAGGAACCAACACTGTGAACGCGAAAAAAAACAGCTGTTTCATACATTTTAGCCAGATATTGAAATTTGTATGAAACAGCTGTTTTTTTTTTCGTTTTTAGGTTCCGTACCCAAAGGTTAAAACGGGGCCCTATTACTAAGACTCCGCTATTCGTCTGTCTGTCACCAGGCTGTATCTTATGAACCGTGATAGTTAGATAGTTAGTATTTCTGCTACAGCTATAACAACAAATACTAAAAAAACAGAATAAAATAAATATTGAAGGGGGCTCCCATACAAACGTGATTTTTTTGCCGTTTTTATAGATAATGGTACGGAACCCTTCATGCGCGAGTCCGACTCGCACTTGGCCGGTTTTATTTTGTTCTTCGTTTTCTGTATCGTCAGGCCGTTTTTGTATGGAAAATGTGAGTTCTCATAGCACGACCGATAAGGAGATATCGAGTCTCCATACAAAAGTTTAAAGAGTAGTAGAGCTCTTTGTGAAGGGCTCGTCCGGGGAAGTACTACCACCGCGCCTTTTTCTGCCGCCAAGCAGCGTTGCTGTGTTTCGGTTTGAAGAGTGTGGTTGCCGGTGTAATTACAGGCACATGAGGCGTAACATTGGTCTCAAGTTGATGGACGCAGGGCAGTGCATCGTAGGGCACGTTCCTATCGTGCGTGACTTAATGCTTTGTTATAGGTGATGGTTACTACTTAACACCAGGTGGGCCATCTGCTAGTTCCATCAGCTAGTTGTATAAAAAAAACGGCCTGTACACAAAAATAAAATCAAAACTCAGACTTCGGATACAGAGAACCAAATAAACCACTCTGCAAAATGATAGACGCTATAAATCAACCCTGAAGGTCTACCTACCGCGTTTACATTTAGACATTCACGTGGACAGAAATGTGGCCGGCCGTATGTCCGCAGCAGCGTCGCCGGCAACGTGTGTTCACATTTAGCCCGGACAGAGAGCGCGAGCAACGCGAACGGCGAGCGGACATTGAAATGGCCTGTTTACATTCTCGCATTGTCCCTACACATTTCCACGGACATGAGCTGAGTGTAAACGCGGTAACCTACAAGCTCATGCAAATATTAGCTAGATAATTTTCTGATGCCATTAATGCACAAAGGAGACTGTTAAAAATACTTTGGTTAATATCAAAACTTACAAATTAAAAGGTTTGGTTAAAATTATATTATTATAAGTATATTAACAGAGGAACTATCAACACAGCCTATTTAAACAAAAACAACAAAAAAATTGTGCCTAAAAATATTGTGTGACCTTATTTCACGAATTATAATTTAACTTGACAGATGCACAGATAAGAGACAGATGCTAATGTCCAACTGTATTGTTGCTAGCTTTTTACAAAGCCCATGCGACAACTCGACTATGAAATGGTTTCAGAGTCAATACGATTAATATTTTACATGCTAGTAGCTGACTCTACACTAGGTAACCCAGAACCGCGGGTATCAGAAATGAGACAGTAACTACGAGCCACGGGAATCGAACGCGCATCTCATCATAACAGCGCCAAATACGTGTAACTAGATGAAACCAGCAGGAAGATTATTAGCTAAACTAATATTTTTATCAGACTCCTTCCGATCTTCGTGGTGTCAGCAAATTAGTGTCAATTCTTTACTATTTCATTATTCTTATCTAAATTAACTTGAATTTAAATCGCTAAAATTATTGCTGTCCATGTTGTTCAGTTTCTAAGAAAACAGCTTGACCACTTTCATCCCTAGGCACGGTAAACGTCACCTTAGATATTGGAGTACTGAGTACATACCCAATATTATTTGGTATGTCTAAGGGGAGTAGTCAGAGGTACGTCCAAGTAGAAACCAAGCCGTAATTTGTTGCCTGTTCTTCTAGGCTTTGGTCGCGTGGAACTGGCACTTAGAGTCACCTAGCTTTAAGACGTTTCAAAGTGATCGTTTGTGATTTTATTTTGACTTTGAATATAACATTTAGCATATACCTTACCTACCCACATTTTAGTAGTTTGTATACATGACAGGTTTTCAAGTATGAGACGGCAACATTTTTAGCGCTATCAAAGTCGGTTAGTGTAAATAAAACATTGACACATTTCTCTAAGAAGCTAACTTCAAGCTCCTTTCCTTCGACCGCTGCAGCATATAATGCGATACGTTCTCATAAGTGAGGAATGTGACCATTGTAGCGGGTACCACGCGGATCAGGTTCGGTTTGAGCCCCTTGTAGAACCCGCGCCATCCTTCGTGCCTGGAAGAGTATAAAATCATCAGACGTTGTTGGTTACAAAAAGAAAAATTAAAAAAAAAATCTGGGGCCAGTTGTTCCAATTTTGAATGATAAAAACAAAATCATAGACGATAGACTACAATATACGTTTACGGAGACCACTGTTATACCTGTATGTACAATTCGTCGTCTATTAGTTAAGTAATACATTTTTACAGTAGCAAACAGATTAAAAATAGTGTGATGATTGGCAGCATATAATGGACTCTGATGTATGTTTTTGCGCATTATACTTAGTGCATGGATCAAAATGTGCAAACCTTACTTCGATAGACCCAGTCAGCGTAAGTTTACTTACCTTTTGATTTTCGTAACTAACCTGATCTTTTCGCACTTATAACACGTATTTCCTAAATCTCATCTCAGAAACAGTTAAGATTTTTGTTAGATACTTACTGTAGTAAGTATAAGTGTAGTATCAAAGTCACCTACTTTTGTACCTACCTACCTGTGATATCTAGCCTACTATTTAGGCCTAGTAGTAGAATATAATTATCTTCACAAAATGTTTATCGAATATTTATCATAATATACAAGGTGTTCCATAAGTTGTGTATATAAACTTCAGGGGGCTAAAGTACCCATCAATATGAACAACTTTTTCTAAAGAACCAACACTGTGAACGCGAAAAAAAAACAGCTGTTTCATACAAAAGTTCAATACCTACCAGGCTAAAATGTATGAAACAGCTGTTTTTTTTTTCGCGTTCACAGTGTTGGTTTCATAGAAAAAGTTGTTCATATTGATGGGTACTTTAGCCCCCTGAAGTTTATATACACAACTTATGGAACACCTTGTATATATTTATGCAAGGTGTTCCAATACTTGTATTTAAAACTTCAGGGGGCTAAAGTACCCATCAATATGAATAACTTTTTCTAAGGAACCAACACTGTGAACGCGAAAAAAAAAACAACTGTTTCATACATACATACATACATAAAATCACGCCTGTTTCCCATAGGGGTAGGCAGAGATCACGGATTTCCACTTGCTGTTTCATACAAAAGTTCAATACCTACCTGGCTAAAATGTATGAAACAGCTGTTATTTTTTTCGCGTTCAGAGTGTTGGTTCCTTAGAAAAAGTTATTGGGTGGGTACTTTAGCCTCCTGAAGTTTAAATACAAGTATTGGCATACTTTGTATTAATGAATAAGTTTTAGTTAGTATTATTAAAGAAGCACATAATAGGTTTATTATATTGGTTTAAGTTAGAGAAATTATTTAAAATAAAAAATACGATGTCACCAATTTGTTATAATTTATTGATTATACAAATTGCATAGGCGATTTGAAACTGTGAACATTCAGCAATAGTTAATTATAATATAAAAATAGAATAATAATAATGTCTTAGTTTAATATTGTGGCCAGCCACCGGATAAGACAATAATAAATTATACTAATACCTATATCACTGCATAAAATATAAAGCGACTGTGAACATCAATATTCTAACCCAGAGATAGATACAGTACACTAGAGCTGAGTCACCATAATTATTCCTTACATTTTGATCTCGACATATGAAAAGTCACATTTTTTTTTGTCACATAGGGGTCAAATATGATTGAATAAGAACAAATGAAGTTAAAATATTTTCATTCAATAATTGGATAACTAGACACTCATTATGTATTACATGACTGTGCATTTAATTTGGCATTTGAATGACAAATCACATTTTTATCGGTAAATATTGAATGTGACATTTGAATGACAATTCAAATGTCGCATTTTTTTATCGGTAAATGCAGTTAACAACTTTTGAATACTCTGTCTAGCTATGATTCGTTTAGTTACCAACATTATTTTTTAAAATATAAAATCATTTTCTACGATGAACACTTATAATAGCGTTTTCATTAAAAATCGTTTTACTTATGGATCTATTAACCTACAGCCAGCAAACATGATGAGAATAAAATGAAGGTAATTAAGATAACAAGGCTCTAGTCTGGTGGGATATAAATTTGTTTAGGATATTGTATATTTGTAATCGATATGTGAAGAAAATACCTATTATACCTTTACAGCTCACGCATTTTATTTTATAGATTTCATATCATTCTGTCAATTTGACATTCGTAAGATAACCTTTTTTATAGATACTAATAAGCACATGTCGCAAAAAATATTGTGCAGTGATCGGCCTCCCACGAATGCTTTGGATATCTATCAACACATTTCATTAGCACACGTCAACAATGCACATAATTTAACATTAATTCACGAACTTTTGACTATTTTCTACACGAACATCTAAATTACATGTTCACAACAAACTAGAAAGTTGCATGATTACAATTTTATGCATGGCAACATTTTCAATAATTGAGTGATGTGATTTTAGACTCTATAACAACGACAGTAAGAATTTCTCTCGACTGTACTAGGTGATCTTGTACGCTAATAATTTGTGTGAATCCTGCTACGCAGTAAAAACCAGTATCTACATCTATCCCATTCATTTTTGGAGCAAATGAATGAGACAGACATAGGTTTATCAGGTTAAAGTGGCGTGCTTTGAAAATAAATTAAATGGAGTTTTAATTAAATACCTACTTACTTGTAAATTTCATATTCTAATGATAGGTCTCGTCTACTGTGATTGTACTAGGGTAATGAAAATGTTATTTTTTTTTTTTGGATTTAATATTTTTTGGGAAAACTACTTTTCAAGGCGGGATTTACATTCTAAAAAGCTAAAATAGCTTAAAACCTGCTTTAATATTGGATTACATGCGAGATGGTTTAAGTAAAAACCTTAAAAGCCTTTGTAACATGAATTGCCATCAAGAAAATATATTTAATCCTGTTTTTTTACTTGAATCATCTCGTATAATAATTATTCAAAAAACAATAAATTATAACTTAACTTAAACAAAGAACCTAACGTCGTCTCACCACACATGTAACTGAAGTGTCTTTTAGAAATGGACACCTTTGAGAAAAAAACTTATTACGTAAACTATTATCACAAAACTCTCAATTTAAAAACTATATTGTGCTAAGGTGGCAACCCTGAGAGTGTTACTGTCGCGATCTGATGGGAATCACTAAAACTATTAATCGAATAAATTAACAAAACACAACATATGTCGTGAGACAGGCTTTACAAATTGTTTTTACAAAATAATTGTTAACGTCGCAAACTTTTGTCCCCAAAACGCGATAGAGCTTCAAACTTACATACATTTCATAAGTCAATTGTAAGATGCAAGTCATGAAATCGAAACATAATTTTGATTCACATCGTTTGTTTCGAAAACTGCCCGATTCTTGGTGTTTCAAGTAAGAGTGTAGGGCTTCTTACCCCGGCACCAGACAAAGCTTCACATATGTATGAACACTTGTATGAACACCATGTGTGGCACGAGATTTTGATTCAAAGTCTCGTGCCTTGAATTCCCATAAAGAAAATATAATTCACCCTGTTTTTTTTTTCATTTTCATTCAAGATTCAAACAAGTGTTCAAACAACTGAAGCTGTCTGGCGGCGGCTTAAGACAAAGTTTGTTACGGCAACATTGCAGATTTAAAAAATATTAAACACATTTATCAAATGTTGACTACATTTGATTTTATAAAAAGTCAAATACAAGTCAATATTTAAAAACAAATCTTACCAAAATGTCGTGCCAAAACTACTTACTGATGCGGTATGCGAAAACCTGTCGTAACTATAAACAAATAAGTATCAAAATTCCAAGTCAGTTATACAATACGAATCAAAATGCAAGAAAAATAAATTATAATAAACAATAAATTAGTCCCTTGCTTATTCTAGGTTACTTTACACACTGGTGCGGGCCACATTTTTTGGGAATTTAGTATATTGGTTCCTATTTTTTAACTATAAGAAACACATTAATTCAAAAACATGAACAGCTGATCAAAAACTTCAGATTTATAAAAAAAATTGCGAACGCATCCTACATTTTAAATCAATTAAATAGAAACGTAGATTTTTTTATTTATACTATAATATAAATTTAAGTTGTTCTCATCACAAACACAGTATTTAAGTTTTGATTCCGTAGCGAGGGATTTAAATATGAACTACTGAAGTGTTGTTATAATCACAAACATCATATTTAAGTTTTGATTTCGTAGCGAGGGATTTCAATATAAATATGAACTACTGAACTGACTGAAACCAGCTCTAGACACACCGAAAATTCTCGTGCAGAGAATTTTCTCTGAGAAGCTTCTCATACCCCTATTTACGGGACCCATGACTGGGACCTAATTTTATGGGCTATTTATGGGATGAAGTAGGCTTGTCCAGCACCTACACTGTTCAGCCACTGATGTTTTCCTTCACTGTTTTAGAGCACTACAACGCCTTTCTTGACAAACCTCTCTATTACATAGAGCCTTCAAATGTTCTCGTAGTCTGGAACTGGCTTTACATTATTTAACATATTTTTTGTTTAAAAATATTAAAGTCAACATTAACCTCTCGTCTGTATCCAGAATACGTCAAAAATCTATGGAAAATCTGTCTTTATTTACGGCAGTCAAGAGGTTAAGGCGTAGACAAGAGCTAATGTGACTCTCGCTCGCACGTTTCGACATGTTGAAAGATATAAAATAACTAAACTCATTTTCGAAAAATCGCAATCAACCATTTTGTGTGCAATCACATTGCACACAGTTTAGTAAAAATTTCATTTTGATCGATACATGTTATCCTATTTAAAAGTTTGATTTTGTACGAAAACTAATAAAGCAATTTTTTGAGTACGAAAACATGTATCGATCAAAATGATTTTTTTACTAAACTGTGTGCAATGTGATTGCACACAAAATGGTTGATTGCGATTTTTCGAAAATGAGTTTACTGAAATTATATCTTTCAACAAGTCGAAACGTGCGAGCGAGAAGTTGTTTGATAGTTGTCAGCCCCTTAATGTAACTAAAGAGTAAGGATTGGTTTACATTGCTATTCAAAATTAGAACTTACACCAATCAAAATACAATTCAATATCGTCTAAAAACGTAAGCCGAAAACTCTACGCTAACAAGCGCCCGCACCCAATCCAAAAAACCTAACAAAATAGTCATTCCCATCAGATAAACGTCATTCAATCAATCGTTATTCGTGAACTTCTCCCAAATTAGCATAACAAGGCAAATATTCGGAGTTACATGTAATAGGTACGGCGTTAGACCTTTGTAGAAGCCCCTGATACGTTCGTACCTCCAGGTTTCTTGCATGCAATGCCAGGCGCCGTTGTAGCTGCGATGGTGGTCTTGCAGACGGGTCCTGACCACCTGGTAGGGGTAGGTAGCGCCAGCGGCGATCAGCTTCGAGATGGCAGCAAAGGTGAGGTACTCAACCGATGTCTGGAATCAAATAATGACTCAAATAAATCACACTATCTAGCCCCAAGGCCCAAACTAAGCCAAAGCTTGTAATATAGGAACCAGATAGCTGATATAATACATTATATACGTTTTTTTGTAATAACATCCAGACAGAAGAAAAATTTCACGACACAAATGTTTGTTCTCGGTGGGGATCGAACCCAAAAAGTGCCCAAAAAGGGCGATAGATCAGACCCATCAAATTACAGGCCAATCGCTATAACTTCCCTTCTCTCTAAGGTCATGGAGCGTGTGCTTAATAGACAACTCCTCAGATACCTAGAAGGACACGACTTGATCAGCGACCGCCAATACGGCTTCCGCCATAGTCGTTCGACTGGTGACCTTCTAGTGTATCTTACACATCGTTGGGCTCAGGCCATTGAGAGTCAAGGTGAGGCATTGGCTGTCAGCCTAGATATCGCGAAGGCCTTTGATCGGGTCTGGCACCGCAGTCTTTTATCGAAGTTGCCATCGTATGGACTGCCCGAGGGTTTGTGCAAATGGGTTGCCAGCTTTCTGTCCGGCAGAAGCATACGAGCCGTAGTTGATGGCGGTAGCTCCGATCGCATGGACATTAACGCTGGTGTCCCGCAAGGCTCTGTATTGTCCCCAACGCTATTTCGGCTGCATATAAATGATATGTTGTCAATTGACAACATTCATTGCTATGCGGACGATAGTACTGGGGACACATTCTATAAGGGCCGTGCTAGCATCCCTCGTAACATGGTGGAAGAAAGCCGAAAGCAACTTGTGTCTGAGATAGAGGGCACATTAACCAGAGTTTCCGAATGGGGAGATCAAAACCTGGTTCAATTCAACCCTACCAAGACACAAGTTTGCGCGTTCACGGCAAAAAAAACCCAATTTACTGAGGCACCTCAATTCCAGAACATGACCCTTTCCATCTCCAAGAGCATTGGGATCCTAGGTATCAACATCTCCAGCGACGTTCAGTTCCGTAGTCATTTAGAAGACAAGGTAAAGCTGGCATCCAAGAAGCTCGGTGTGCTTAACAGAGCGAAGTTGTACTTCAATGGGGGACAACGACTACTTCTCTATAAGTCGCAAGTCCGACCCCATATGGAGTACTGCTGTCATCTCTGGGCAGGAGCACCTGGGTACCAGCTTAGTCCTTTTGACTCGGTCCAAAGACGTGCTGTGAGAATCGTTGATGATCCCAAGCTCACAAGCGGTATTGAACCCTTAAGTTTGAGGAGAGACTTCTCCTCTCTGTGTGTGTTCTACCGCTTGTATAATGGGTTGTGTTCTGTAGAATTGTTTGACATGATGCCCACAGCTTCATTCTATCATCGTACTGCTCGCCATAGGCAGGGAGCTCATCCACATACCTTGGAACCAGGATGGTCGCGCACTGTTCGGTTTCAGAGGAACTTCCTCCCGCGCACTCTAAGGTTGTGGAATGCACTCCCTGCGGATGTTTTCCCTAGAGAGTACAGCATGGGGTTCTTCAAAAAAGGCGTTCTAAAACATTTAAAGGGTCAGCAACGCGCGTGTGACACCTCTGGTGTTGCAAACGTCCATAGGCTACGGTAACCGCTTCCCATCAGGTGGGCCGTATGCTTGTTTGCTTACTTGGTAGTATAAAAAAAAAAAAAAAAAAAAAAAACCCACGGCCTACGGCGCAGAAGGCAGAGCTACTACCAACTGAGTGTATGTTCCATTTAATGAATGGAACATACACTGCAAAATGTGGATATGTGCCAATTTGTAATATTTGGACGTGTCTCTGACTACCCCTTAGGGCGGAGTTTACCATCTCTGTGTAAAACTAACCGTCAAATAGAATAAAAAGAAACGATAGACAAATTAATAAACAAACGACATCTTCAAAGAATCTTAAATTGCTACTTTATGCTATGGGATCAGTGGGGGTTGTCTACCGTGCCTAGGCATCAAAGTAGAATAGAATTTATTACAAAGTTGGGTATAGATCAAGTCATCATCGTCTGACAAATCCCTCGTTTATAGGGACATGCGGTATTCTAGCCTTACACAACAATGACCCGGAGAATTATTTGCAAAATAACATTTTGCCCACCCGGGGAATCGAACCCGCACCACTTGCTTAACAGAATTTTTAAAACCTAACAAAGTTTTACACTTTCTGAAAAGGTATAAATCAATTTCAAATTATCTTTATTTTGATACTAAAAACCATTAATTACACTTCCAATAACTCGTTAAACTAAAAAAACAATAAAACGAACAAGTACTATACGTGTAAGTTTGAGACATTTCCAAGATTACAAAGAAAACTAAAGATATGACGTCAACACGAACCGACACCTACTTATACTGTGTTCCTGGAAATGTATCTACCATATTTTTCTTGGCAACTGTGACAGACACACGCTAGTGTACGACACCATAACAAAATATGTATATTCAAACTCATTCAAGCATTAGACACAATAATTTATGAAACTTAGGCCCAGTTTCACCATGCTCTGTTAGTTACTAATCAAAGATTAACAGGCCGTTAAATCTAACCTTAGCTGTCAAACGCGTACATTTTGCGTACAATCTAAAAAAGCATGGTGAAATCGGCTCTAAGGGCCAGTTTCACCATGCTCTGTTAGATTAACAAAGGATTAAAGGGCCGTTAAATATGTCAAAATGTACGCGTTTGACAGCTAAGGTTAGATTTAACGGCCTGTTAATCCTTGATTAGTAACTAACAGAGCATGTTGAAATCAGCTCTAAACCACCAATATTGCAGTCACGAATCCGCCTGCCAAGCATGATTAGACATTCACCACCCCCCCCCCCAAATTACGAAGATGAGGATACAGGCTGATGACGAAGCCAGTTACGTCACGAGCACAGAATGAAAGATAGCTTACCAGTTTAATGTCAATCGGCAGATTACGGTACTGGTTGTACCGATTCTTCATTTCCTCGTAGGTCATGAACTGCAGCGCTCCGTGCGATACTCCGAACATGCCGGGGACGAAACCCTGGAACCATTAGAACACATATTTATAATAAAAATATTTATAAACGAGAGAAACGAGTGGACTACTCGCAGACCTTCACAAATAGTAGAACTCTTTGTGAAGGGCTCGCCCGGGGGAGTACTACCACCACGCCTTTTTCTGCCGCAAGGCTGGGTTGCTGTGTTTCGGTTTGAAAAGTGTGGTTGCCGGTGTAATTACAGGCACATGAGGCTTTACATCTGTCTGCCTCAAGCTGATGGACGCAGGGCAGTGCATCGTAGGGCACGTTCCTATCGTGTGTGATTTACGAGGCAATGCTTTGTTATAGGTGATGGTTACCACTTAACATCAGATGGGCCATCTGCTTGTTCCATCAGCTAGTTGTATAAAAAACAGACACAGTCATCACGAAATCGCCGAAACTACAAAGCCTAGAGACCTGAAGTTTGGCACTGACACTCTGGAGCATAAGCTCTCACTAAGAAACTATTTTTTGACAGCCTTCACAGCTCAGTTGGTAGTAGCTCTGCCTTCTGAGCCGTAGGCCGTGGGTTCGATCCCCACCGAGAACAAACATTTGTGTGATGAACATAGATGTTTGTTCTCTGTCTGGGTGTTATATAATATTATAAGTATGCATTTACAAAAAAAAAGTACTCATGTATCTCTTAATTTCCAATTGCGACGTGGAACCTTAGAATGAGATCAGGGACTTTGTGACTTAGTGTAATTTATTGATAGAATCTAACGCGTAGTCGACAAGAAAATAGCAGGGTCACAACGACCTAGCGAGTAGTGAAAGTGGCATGTCTTGTGACTGTTCAATGACGTTTGTAGGAAGTGGAACTTTATGATAAGACGTTAAAAATTAGATGGATCCTCGATAGCTAGTTTTGACTGCTCAAAATGATGTTTTGTTATGATATCATTCAATAGATAAGATATATTTATAGTATACAGCGCATATAGCGGCATATATAGCGCACAAGACAGAGCTACTACCAACTGAGCTGTCACAGCTGTCAAATAACGTATACAATACCAATAAATGCCAACAATAGTTTTATGAGTAGTAATATTTCGCGTCATTTAAGATAAATTTAATTATTGGCACGAGTTAAAGCTCTTATTTGCGTATTTGACAAGAAAGTGACGCAATATGCATCAGCGAAGTCGCTGTTTTTGTTAAGATCCATCCTGAGTTATTTTAATGGTTTGCAGTTGGAAGCCGGCTAGAGGGTAAAATGCGCAATGTATCATGTTAAATACATTTGCTGCGTTCAAGCGTATTTTGTATGGCACCGAATATTGATAACAAAATATCGCTTTCTGTTCGACTTTTTCGAAAAAGGCGTGGTGGTAGTACTTCCCTGGACGAGCGCTTCACAAAGAGCACTACTACTCTTAAAAAAAATTACGTAGTTAGTCATTTTTTTATGTGACAGTGACATTGAGCTGTGAGATAACCATTGACATTGTAATACGTTCCTAATTTAATTTGTATTTTTAATGGACATCTATATTTTGACTTTGTTATTAATAATTATATGTTTAATGTCACAAATGTCCAAATTTACTAGTGATCGAGGCCCAGTTGGCTGGTCTCCACAAAAGACCAATAGGTTCTTAAAATATAGTCGCCAAGAAAATTGCTATAACCCTCATAACATTGTTTACATTTCTAGTAAATAATAGCACAAATATTTCCATTTGCATTAGCAATTGGACTTGCAAATTATAATTAGAGCACTAACTAGCATTCATTTCTCATTCGCCCGATAGCCCGGCAAAATGGATCACATGTGAACCTAAACAAAAATTATCGGTACGACCTTTGCACTGTTTTGTTATGAATAAATAATTTAACAGATCGATTTACTTCAACCGTTTTGTAATTTTTATGCAATATTATTATAAAAGACCCTGTAAATAACAGGTTTTTTTTTGTTTCTACTTGTTGTCTTCTTGTAAAAGAAGTCAAGTTTACTGAAGTTCTTCGGTTTTTTGAAGTAAAAATACTTGTGTCAATAGTTTTTTTAGGTCTTTTATATCTATATTTTATGGTTAAAATGTTAGGTTAAGTGGTCACCTATATCAAAGAATTGCCTCGCAAGTCACGCACGATATGAACGTGCCTTACGATACACTGCGTCCATCAACTTGAGGCATAAAGATATTAAGCCAATACAGTTAAGTAATTTCAGCGGCAACCACACCCTTCACCCATTGTTTGACAGCCTTCACAGCTCAGTTGGTAGTAGCTCTGCGCCGTATGCCGTGAGTTCGATCCCCACCGAGAACAAACATTTGTGTGGTGAACATAGATGTTTGTTCTCTGTATGGGTGTTATATAATATTATAAGTAAGTATTTACAAAAAAAAATCTGGTTCCCATATTACAAGCTTTGGCTTAGTTTGGGGCTAGATAGTGCTGTGTGGATAGTCCTCCAATATTTATTTATATTTATTTATTATCGTTTTGTTGTTACATCGCTTTTAACATCCCAACGTGTATGATCATCACTACATAGTATAAAACAAAGTCGCTTTCTCTGTCCCTATATCCCTATATCCCTATGTATGCTTAAATCTTTAAAACTTTATTTGATGTGGTTTTTTTTTATAGAAAGAGTGATTCAAGAGGAAGGTTTATATGCATAATACAATCATAATCTCTTAGGGATAACCCACAATAACCGTGCGAAGCCGGGGCGGGTCGCTAGTATTATATAAACATTTATATTTACATCTGATATTTACTTTTGTTGGACCAAACAAAGCAAATACGGTTATTTAAAGAGAAATAATAACAAAATCAATCATTGCTATGATAACGTCACGCTGATTATTATGTAACGGAACAAACGTTGAAACACGTGCATTTGTATTATTCGAATTAGCTAGTCGCTATAGACCGCAGTTATGCTTGTGTGGTCTGGAGTCTGGACGGATGAAATAGTTTGTTTTTAAGGGGTATTCACGTATTTACCTGACAGCCAATTTGAAGTCAACTTCAAAAACTTTATTTAGTGAATGAGTTAGAATTGCATTGTTTGATTATTATTTGTTCTTTTTCTTTCTTTATTTTGCTTAAAATCTCTATAAAAATCAATTATTGCTGTTCGTTTGTCTCGCTAAAACTCGAGAACGGCTGGGCCGATTTAGCTGATTTTGGTTTTGAAATGTTTGTCGTAGTCCAGGGAAGGTTTAAACAGTTGAGAAAATATGAAAAAATTGTGGAAGATAGTAAAAACAACAATTTAATTTCATATAAACTGTTCTACCTAAAGCGAAGGACCTAAAGCGAAGGGAGACTTTTAATGTCGTTAAGATAGGTGATACGAAGTACACCGGGTCATACCATCTAGTCATAATATAAAATCAACGAAATTTTCATTTCAGGAATGCACGTTATAAAATCGCGATATTAGTAGGAAAGGATTTTTACGTGTAGTTTGTTTGGTCGCCGATATTTATATAAAACACTAGCGGCCTGACCCAGCTTCGCATGGGTGGTCATAAATTTTTTGAACATTTTAGGATAAACTTAGACCGTGGGTTCGAGCCTCGCGTCTACTTATTTCATATATTTGCACGCGCTTCTCCTTGAGTGAGTGAAATCGCACCCCGCGCGTGACCCGTGGACCCGTTAACATTTTTAATTTCGTCATATCTTTTGAATGGAATGTCCGATTTAAAAAAATTAAGAAGTAATCTATAGGTATTGAAACGTCTTAATTATGAAATGATTTATTTGGATAAGGATTAATACCAAGGTACAAATAAAGACCCTTTTCTAGCGGAGGCATTTCAATAATTTTTTTATAATAAAAGAACACTTATTGTGACATAACTATAATAGTTAGACATATGCTGTCGCGACATTTTTTGTAGATGATGACGTGTTCTACAAAATCGTAGTACATTATTTTGTTCTATCTTCAATAGTTTTCGCAGCGCACGCGATGTAAGGTTTTTGTTTTCCACCTTGGGTTACATTATTGATGTTTTAGTAAGGATCCTGATTTTTTTGAAAATATAATATAGCCTATGTTACTCAGGGATAATGTAGCATTCTAATGGTGAAAGAATTTTTGAAATCCGACCAGTAGTTTTTGAGCCTATTCGTTACATACAAAAATACAAATGTTTCCTCTTTATAATATTAGTGTAGATATTAGTGTAGATTAGTGTAGATAATGCCTGCAACACCTCTACTATATTATTAAACCCAACGGAAATATTGTCATATTTCCTTGTACCTAATAGAAAATAACGATACCTAGATACCTACAATGACAAATTCCGAATAAATAGCAATACCGAGTTAGCTAGGCCTTTTGAAAAACAAGCTTCATACGCCACAAAGAATGAAACTAACCACGATTGGTTATTTCGATTATTTCCTATGTTCCTATGGGTAGTTACAGGTACTTATGGAAGGTACTGATGTACCCATGGTAGGTACTGATGTACCTAACAAAAAAGCCAAGTAACCTACCTCCATATGACTGTCGTTACATGAACCATTGCTGTATGATTCAGATAATTACAAACAAAAATACATACTAGGCGTAGGTCTGGCATGGCTGTATGGCTACGGGGTTCTCTCCAGATATTGTGTAACTTATATCATATTGTAACCAAGTTTTACTAACAAAATGATCTATTGTGGATTGCAATAAATGAATAATCATAATTTCCTTTTCTGTGGTAACAGTCAGGTGGTCGGTGACGTCATACCCATTACAGGCACCGGGTAGAACTTATTTATATTCTGTGACACCGGTGCGGTGCTAGCCCACGTTCGAATCAATACCGAGCCGAGACAAAAGCCAACAAGGCAAGGTCGCTCGGCTGATGAAGAGCTTTTACTGATATTGAATATTATCGCTGTGATACTGATACGTTGTTTTGACTTCCGCAATAAACACCAATGACCTTTACTTTGACAGCCTTCACAGCTCAGTTAGTAGTTCTGCCTTTTGCGCCGTAGGCCGTGGGTTCGATCCCCACCGAGAACAAACATTTGTGTGATGAACATTGATGTTTGTTCTCTGTCTGGGTGTTATATAATGTTATAAGTATGTATTTACAAAAAGTATATATATATGTATTATATAAGCTATCTGGTTCCCATATTACAAGCTTTGGCTTAGTTTGGGGCTAGATAGTGCTGTGTGGAAGTCCACCAATATTTATTTATTTATTAAAATAAAAGTTTTTCAAAAGACAAACAATGCTTCTAATAAAATTGTTATTTCTTAGTTACCTAGGTAAGGGCCGGTTTCACCAAGCTCTGTTAGTTACTAATCAAGGATTAAAAGACCGTTAAATCTAACCTTAGCTGTCAAACGCGTACATTTTGACATATTTAACGGCCCTTTAATCCTTTGTTAATCTAACAGAGCATGGTGAAACCGGCCCTTAGACTAGTGAAACACGGTGACAGGGCAAATTTGAAGCAAGTTAGCTAAGTTTAAGTAATGAAGCAAAATTAGCTTTTTTAAATATAGGTGTAACTCATTCTTGCAATAAATTTATTTTAGCGAAAGTTTTAAAATAAATAAAAACGTTTGAACGAAGGAAAACTAGAAGTTTATCACGTCTAATCAATGTTAGGTAAAGTTTCATGCAGCTAATGTAAGACAAGAAGCATCATCATCGTGAGGAAACCGGAAAGTTGTAGAACCTAAAAAGTTCTCTAACAGGTGTCAAGTGCTCCAAAGGAGCCTCTTGAGGCGCTCTTAAAATCCTTTCACCACACTGTTTCGAAATAAACTAGTAACACGTCAAGAAAGAGACCATTATTACCATCATCATCATCATCCACAGACTTCTCCTTGTAAATGATTTATTAACATACAAAATGGGGGCAATAAACCTTTAAATAATTAAAAACTTACCCTATACAATCCCCGGATGCCTTCAGCCTTATAGATCTTCGACAGTCCATCGACCATGCCCTTGTACCGTTTGCTCTCAGTCAGGTCGTCGTATTGCAGACAAAGGCGGGTCTTCACGACCCAGATCGGGTTGGTCATCACGAGAGAGAGTATGCCGGCCTCGGCAGCCGCCAGCATGTGGAGACCTGGCCCTAGGGGCGTGCGGGCGTTGCCGCCTTGGATCCATGTCTTTATAGCGTTGTAGCTGGAAAGTACAGTTCGTATGAGCTACGCGTGGAACTGGCACCTAGAGTCACCTAGCTTTAAGACGTTTCAAAGTGATCCTTGTGATTTTATTGAATAAATACATTTTGACTTTGACTTTGAGCTGATGGTCAGCTCTTGAATGCGGAGTAGCTTAAAGGGTCAAGGGTTACACAAAGGGTCCCACTCGGTTTACACAAAGTTATGACTTAAAACCTTTGTGTCATACAAAACTATTACTGTGTCATATAATTCGGAATCTTAATACCTACAAAAAAACTCTTACAGTTTATGAACTAATCGAAATAGCACTAATTATATTGTTCATGGTTGATGGCATAATTGGTGCGTGTAATGTCGCGCACGTAGCTGTAAGTACACTGGTGGTAAGTTTTTATTATTGCTTGCAAATATCGGTGTCAAAAGAGACAAGAGGCAAAGAGCCTTACATCACTAATTTATTTTATCTTAATTTTTTTTTTTTATTATATTGTATTACTTTTACCTACTAGTTTTTATGCATGTTTTCAGCTCTTGAGTAGCGATAAAAATGCTAGTTATAGCTTTTGCAAACGACTTCTTTTCGGCGCGTACGATTAGTACGCGCCGAGATTTTACTACGGAGTAAAATCTCTTTGAAACATTTAAACTTGGTTTCCAAGCGTTTTTTGTATGTATACAATCGCATGGCTGCGTCAAATTAAGCAAAAGTACCAATTTAATTCTTAGTCGCGTTCTACTTGCGTCGTATTTACATACAACGAGAATAATCGTCATGGTGTAAGCTCATAGTGTATCGGATATTGCGTATGCACCGCGTTTTACTAGCTTAGTAAGCGCGTAAATACACCACGATAGCAACGTAAGCCACCAAGGGCAGAAATCTGGTGTTCAATTCTAGTTTATCTTTCATTGCTATATGGACGCAACTGATATTTCATAACAAAAGCAAGTCACTTTTTATCATAAAGATAACGCACCCAGCAAAACATATTACAGATTCAGATAATTTCACAATCTGAATTTAACCAAAAATAGACTGAGTAGTTATTGACCAGTCATGTAGGTCATGAGTCTTGGTGAAGACATTAATTTTTCAACTCATTTTCAGATATGTTTGTTAGCTGACAACAAATCCTCAGGAACCGTATACAGACATCTATCAGTTTAGTTTGTGTATACAAGCCTAATAGTCTTATATCTCATAAGAGTATTAGAGCTCTTTGTGAAGGGCTCGTCCAGGGAAGTACTACCACCACACCTTTTTCTGCCGCCAAGCAACATTGTTTCGGTTTGAAGAGTGTGGTTGCCGGTGTAATTACAGGCACATGAGGCACATCTGTATGCCTCAAGTTAATGGATGTATTTCGTAGGGCACATTCCTATTTGCATGACAACCACAGCCTGCAAACCGATACTAAGCAATACTGCTTGGCCTCATAAGTGTTTTTAATTAATGCCTGTAAGTGTACAACCATGAAAGATTTTGACTGCTATCACTCAGCATTAAAACTGAACTGTAATAGGTATCTATAGTAATAATGATGATGATACTCACAACAGGAAATAAAATCCCCAAGCTGAGCCAGAGCCCCACACATTAGGTGTGACTCCTCGGTACAAGCCTTTGACACCCTCCTTCTTTACAATTGTGACGAATGCACTACCAAGTCCGTCGTATCTGGGTACTGTTGCGGTCCTGCCGTCATTTACTGCAACATTAACAAGAGTCTGCAAATTCTCTTAAATGTAATAAAAATGAGATAAAGATAAAAGTGCAATTGCTCAAAAAATGTGGTAGAGCACTTACAATTATTTTTATTTCTAAATATAGCAATAATTTCTATCAATACATTGTATTAAAAATGTGCCATATCATTGTTTCAAAAAAATATTTTCTTGTGAAATAAATGGGTAAAAATATTAACACAATATTTTGCTATATAATTTTAAGTGTTTTATTCAATTATTAAATGAGCAATATGAAAGATCAGAGTGTGGTATTTTCTAAGTTATAAACACATCAGTAAAACCATGTAACATTTGTTAAGGGAACAGACAAGTCTTCTTCTTTTGTTACATCTCAAATGAATTTATTGCAGTACCTACCTATTACAGCTTGCTTTAAGCTGCACTAGCAATACTATCACCTGTTATATTTTATATGAACTATAAACAAAGCATTCCTGAACACTTTCACCAATGAAGTTCAAGGTCAGCATTTAACAGAATGAGGAAATAAGGCACCTCTGCATTTAATTATCAATTGTGTTAATTTACACTCGCAATTTAACTAAATTATGTTAACCTTTGCATCATCACGAGACACCTCTCACATGGCTGCTGCACACAAAACGTTCTACTCACCAGCAAATCTGATTTTTAGCAAGTCCAAAGGGTGCAGAATCAATGTTGAAGTGACGCCACCTGATATACCAGCTACCAGGTGCTCGTATTTAATGTGGTTGAGCAATGCGAGCTTGGTGGACGACGAATTAGGATTCTTCATTGTAGTCATGACGAATTTTACTAGATCACAGTTATTATAATTTTAAATAGCATCTTGCGGGGACCCTTAAACACTTAATCCTAACGGCAAACACAGTCCCAGAAATCTTTGACAAAACTTAATTTGTAGCAGTCTTCACTAAACATTATGCTCTCGTAATAATTTCCGCAAAATTACGTGCGATGAAAAATGAAGATTTTGCTGTCGAATCGGTCGGATTATACGTTTCGTTACACCCAATTTCAAAAGATGACAGTCTTATCAAATTGTCAATTTGGTAACACTCTAGTAACTGGAGTCCAGTATTCAATATTAAATGATGCTAATTATCTTATATTTCTAACAAAAACTAAAAAGTGTTTTAATCCTATCATTTTCAATTCAATTAATTTTAAAGGAAATAATGGACTACTAATTTTTACGCATAACATTTAATGTGTGAAACGAATTGGTCCGAAGTACGGATGATGCAAGAATTTTATAAATGTTGCCACAAATAAAATACAATTCCTAAAAAAAGGATTGTATCCTTATTGTTTCGGTTTGAAGAGTGTGGTAAGAAGTAAGAATACACAGGCACATGAGGCGTAACATCTGTATGCCTCAAGTTGATGGACGCAGGGCAGTGAATCGTAAAGCACGTTCCTATCGCACGTAACTTACGAGGCAATGTTTTGTTATAGGTGATGGTTGCCAATTAACATCAGGTGGGCCATCTGCATGTTCTATCAGCTAGTTTTATAAAAAACGCTTTGCTAATTTGCGTCTACAACTTAGTAAAACAGAAAAGCAGAACGCGTGCGGCGCAACCGTATTGTACCACACAATACGGTTGCGCAGTGCAGTGCAGGTAAGGCATAGAATGTAGGTATGTATATATACAATTAACATACAATGCCAATACAATACAATGTATAGCGTAACTTTCGAAGCGTTCGTTGCGTTGATCTAATCTTTTTAAGTAAGTCAAGAAGTTCTACAATACGTTTACTGTGGTACTAAGTAAAATGTTTCATGAGTATAATCGGACAAGAGGTTGAATAAAGGGTTCAAAAAGGGGATAAAAAAATTAGTTTCACAAATAATATCAAGTGAATGAAAGGGCGTTGGATATTGTAAATCAACTTTTTTTTACTTTATTACGTATGGTTTTTGAGATACAAACAGGGGCCTTGTGCTCATTTCGAGCGAGATTATCTCACGGTGGAGATGACGTCATATCTCGTTCAATAACTATTTATTCCCCATTCTCACCATCCTACTCCCCAATTTTCTCATTCAAAGTTCATGCGAGACGCAACGTCAACGAGTTATTGAACAAACGTTATGACGTCATCTCCACCGTGAGATAATCTCGCTCGAAGTGAGCATATGGCCCCTGTAGGTAACATTTTGATAACCATTGATCCGTTAGTCCCATCTTCCTTCAAGGTCCCATCTCATATTGATTTTGTAGTTCTGTCTCGGGTCGAAAAGTTCTTTTGTCTTACGGCCGGTTTCTGAAAGCCCGATCAAAACTAATCGGATGTCAAGTCACTTGCTATCTCTATATAATTCGATGTAATAGCTGAAATGGCGAGGGACTTGACATCCGATTAGTTTTGATCGAGCTTTCAGAAACCGGCAGTTAGTTTTTTTTTTAATATATTAAGAAGGCAACATAAAAAGATCTTAGTTCGGGGCGAACCTACTTTATCTAATAGTTCGCCCGGAATTTAATAAAACATATTATGTTTGTTGTCTGTTCGGGCCGGTACACAGCCACTGTATTATTTTCACTGGCAGCTCTGCGTTTTTCGCTTCATTTTGACATAAGACACCTGACATGCATGACACTTTGAAAAGTCTGACAGATAGGACAGCTCTTGTTCAGATCTTTTTGCCCATTTTATTACGTAAATCAGCGAGGAGAATTTGTATTAAGTTGCAAGGATTACCACGAAAATGCTGAAGGCAGCGAGTACGTTGAGATTGGTCTCAAACCAGGGCAGCCAGGTGCGCTGCTTAGCGACGGCGGTCGGTTACAAAACTGCGCTAGTCAACGTACCTCCGACGAGGCTCACAGTCCTCGATAATGGCTTACGAGTGGCCACTGAAGACTCTGGCGCTGCAACCGCCACTGTAGGCCTCTGGATCGACGCTGGCTCCAGGTACGAAAACTCCAAGAATAATGGAGTCGCTCACTTCCTCGAACACATGGCATTCAAAGGCACCAGCAAAAGGTCTCAGACCGACTTAGAACTACTCGTAGAGAACATGGGAGCGCATTTGAATGCTTATACATCTCGGGAGCAAACAGTATTCTACGCCAAGTGCCTTGCCAATGATGTGCCAGTGGCTGTAGAAATCCTTGCCGACATCATCCAGAACTCATCCCTCGCTGAACCCGAAATCGAACGCGAACGCGGCGTCATCCTTCGCGAGATGCAGGACGTCGAGAGTAACCTGCAGGAGGTGGTGTTCGATCACCTGCACGCCACCGCATTCCAAGGAACCCCCCTTGGCCAGACCATCCTCGGACCCACGAAGAACATCAAGAAAATCTCCAAAGCTGACCTACAGAACTACATCAAGACTCATTACCAGCCTGCTCGTATAGTGCTGTCTGGTGCTGGTGGAGTGGACCACGAAAAACTAGTAGATCTAGCCAACAAACACTTCAGTGGGCTCAAGAATACTGTTGGAGAAGTCCCTGAGCTAGCTCCTTGTCGTTACACTGGTTCCGAACTCAGAATTCGTGATGACTCAATGCCTTTGGCCCATGTTGCAATCGCTGTTGAAGGTGCCGGATGGACCAATGCTGACAACATTCCACTGATGGTGGCTAACACACTAATTGGGGCTTGGGATCGCTCTCAAGGTGGTGGTGCTAACAATGCCTCCTTTTTGGCCCGTGCTGCATCATGCGCTGGTATTGCCCACAGCTTCCAATCTTTCAACACTTGCTATAAGGATACTGGCCTGTGGGGAATCTACTTTGTTGGGGAGTCCCTTCAGTTGGATGACTTCTTGGCTAATGTGCACAAGGAATGGATGAAGTTGTGTTTGTCAGTCTCTGAAGGAGAAGTTGAACGTGCAAAGAATCTTCTAAAGACCAACATGCTTCTCCAACTTGATGGAACTACCCCAGTGTGCGAGGACATTGGTCGTCAAATGCTGTGCTACAACCGCCGCATCCCCATCCATGAGTTGGATGCTCGCATTGACTCTGTATCTGTTCAGAATGTTCGTGATGTTTGCTACAAATACTTATATGACCGTTGCCCAGTTGTAGCTGCAGTTGGGCCCACAGAGGGTCTTCCTGACTACACTAGGATCCGTGCCGGCCACTACTGGCTTAGGGCTTAAATTGTAGTATTACATCTAGAAACATTATTATAATTTAAATCAGTTATTGAGAAACGCATTAAACAATCACTCCCATGTCAGTTGTTTTATTAATAAAACACTTGTTTTTGGTGAAACTGTATTTATTATAGTTAAATAAGTAATAAATATGTACATAAAATAATAAATCACTGTTTTTTTGTAACATTTTTTTATTTATATTTATACATTTTTATATTTTTCGTATTACAAGCGTAATAATAAATTACAAATCCAAATTATGTAACTGCCACAAATAAGATTAACTTGGAGAGAAATTTACATTTATTATTACCTAATACTGCAGAAGGTATACCAAACAACAGTAAATAACAAAAGACAACGTGTAGGACGCCATCCCCCGATCGAAAGCTCAAAATTGTTCTTCCTGGAAATGTATAGATGATTTTTTACGTAACTCTGTTGCAATCAGTTTTTATATGAAACCAATAAGTATATAAAATAATATGAAAGTTTTGCGATTACGCGATCAGCAGTAACTATGTTGCACCGATGTCGCTATTGATGGATAATCGCAAAACTTTCATATTGTTTTATATACTTATTGGTTTCATATAGAAACTGATTGCAACAAAGTTATGTGATCAGCCAGGAAATTGTACATGAATTTACAGTGTTTATGAGTTTAATGGGACAAAGAGTTAACATGAGGTTTTCCAAGGGGGCAAAAAAAAATATTTGTACGAATATATCAAGCTGGCTGTTTGTAAATTAACTAAAAACATTTTGAGATAAGTACAATTAAAACGGTAAAATGTTGATATCCATTGATCCGTGAGTCCCCATCTCTTAGAGTTTCGTTGACTTCGTAGTTCTGTTACTGGTCTTCGGGAAGTTTGCCATAAATTGTATTTTTTTTTATAAATAAAGTAGTACTTAAAAAATATAACATCATGACAGCATGCTGGTTTGATGGAGCCGTGATCTGCTCAACGGAACTCTTCAATAGGCCAGTTAAGCTAGAACTTGGTTACCATACTAAGTAGGGGGTAATCAGAGGCCAGACTAAACATTGTACTTGGCATCAAGAGCGGACATCACGAGATCTAGAGTTCGGGGCGTACCACTAGTAATATAGGTAAGTGCCTTTCCCACTCTGTTTTATCAGAAGTTTTCCGTTGTGTGTGTTCCGCTGTCTATGTTTTGTACAATAATACGTCAAATAAGTGTATGTTTTTACTCCAGTCCATGAGGCAGTACAGTCAGTCTAGCGCTGACCTCACGCTCGCTAATTATTATTTTTTCGAACCCAGTGGATTCCCGTTCCGCGCTCTTGAATGAATCGCTTCTCAGCGAACTTATTCCGAAATATCCATACGCCCAAAATCTGGGACATTGGGTCCTGCCAGTCCCTGTACTCATTGAAACCGCGCTGAACTTTCAAATTCCGAATTACACTGTCACCATACTAGTCTCATCTTTCTCCCGAACGCTGTTCACGCTAGGCTTCCTCACCACACTCTTGGCTTTGACCCCATATGGTTGCACCAGCTCGCTATGGCTGATCAGACTGGCTGAGGATATGAACACGGAGACCTGCTCTGCAGTGGGGCAGGCGACGATAAGCGCGTCCTCGTAGGTGTAACCGCCGGTGGCTAACAGCTGCTCGATTTGGATGAAGTAACCGACTACGTAGTTCTGTAAAGAAAATATAATTCGTATAAGTTTTATTAAGACGGTGTGGCGTATTTTGTGGAGCGAAAGTCAGTTGAGGGAGAAGAATAAAAATAAATTTTCCTGGATATCAACAAGAGTGGCGAGCTAAAGGCGGAGGCTTATGCTCAGCCACTACTGGGAATAAGCCCACGGTTCAACACGAGCTGTTTGCGATGATGATTTCATAGGTTTTTTACTAGTCGCTGCAGATTCTGGGAAAACTCATGGACTAGACTGGACACTCAACCTACAAGCGACCAATCTCGCAATCACAGTTTTGAAGATCGAACGAAATATTTTCAGTCTTTGAAATGAATACATTAATGTACAAAATAATCATTTTTCACATTAAGTACCTATTGTTAAAAATTTACGCGATTGAGCATCTGCGATACCTAAAAGACCGCTGTGTGGATGTTAAATTAAGAGAAGTAGTCAAATCTCACCCTGATAGGTCGAAAGAGTATGAACTCCGTCTCCTTATTGGCCAGATAGAGTTGCATGGACCGCTGCAGCGGCGCCAGGCTCGCCTTTATCCGCCGCTGGGCTTCCTTCACCACGCTCGCTATCTCCTCTGCTGTTGGCTTCGGCTGCTCGGCCGTGGCAGCCTGGTTCTGGAAATATGAATAGAAAAAAGTATCTATAACTTGCCACCTTAAAATATGTTTTTAATAACCAAAATAATACCTATGTATATATTTATCAGCTATCTGGTTCCCATAGTACCTTAGTCCCAATTTTTTTTGAGGATGTCCAAGGTCGGTCTAAATAGGTATTATATTTGTCCATACGTGGTATTACACGTATGGACAAATATAATACACGTGACCGGTTGCAAGCTCATTGCCGCTGCTAGAATATAAACTGGTTTCCTCACGATGTTTTCCTTCACCTTTTGCGAGCACTGCCACAAACACTTTTATTTTAAAAGTCTTTTTGTGCACGACTGGCTTTAAGGCCAAACGTTAGCAGGACTATTGACTATGACGTTACTATCAGAAGGCGGGATCACTCCCACTAGGCCACCGGTGTATAGTATCAATAACATATAAACCAACCTTTTCCAAAAACGCAATCATCGGACCCGCTAAAATCTCCGTGGCATCTTTGATGAACGTCTCACAACATCCCTTCAACTGTCGATCCACCTCCTTCCTGGAATCCAGTAGATGCTCCTTCACCATCGGCGTCCCGTCCAGAAGAAACTCCAGCAGTGCATTGTTGGAGTTCAACAGGAACATCTGTCTCGGCTTCTGCATCAGACCGTAGGCTGCATTCTTCATGTTGCTAAAGTCCAATGTGGTCTCTTTGACGATGAAGTCCACTTGAAACGGCGCTATTTGCTCTCGAAGGATGAGAAGGTGTTTGATTTGGAACAGCTCTCCGTCTATGGTCGTTGTGTTGGCCGAGATCTGACGGGATGCACTGTCTACGCTTTGGACGCATAGGGAAATCGCTTCTTGGGCCAATCCTGAAATACCATGATAAACTATAACCCTCCAGTACTTAAACATTGCTTATTTAAGGTTATTTGTAACTTTGGCTGATTGTCAGAATTGGCAAGAGGTAGCAACTATTTATTTTTAAATTAAACGCTAACTTCGTGGTTCATAAAAATATTAATAGCTTTTAAATACATAGTTACTTTTCAAACCATTGTTTTACCTTAATAATATTATTATACATACCTTCGATATGATTGAGTTACCTAGCAAACCATTTCTTACCATTGTTACCATATAGTTGCAAATGTTAATCTTTGATTTTAATGAGTTACCTTTAAAACCATTTTACCTTTGACACCTTAGGGTCATAAATATACATACCTTTAATATAATTGAGTTACCGATCAAACCATTGCTTTACCTTAGTTACCGTGCAGTTGCAAATGTTAATTTTACCTTTAAAACCATTTTACCTTTGACACCGTAGGGTCATAAATATACATACCTTTAGGACCGGTTTCACCATGCTCTGTTAGATTAACAAAGGATTAAAAGGCCGTTAAATATGTCAAAATGTACGCGTTTGACATCTAAGGTTAGATTAAACGGCCTGTTAGTCCTTGATTAGTAACTAACAGAGCATGGTGAAATCAGCTCTTAAATACCTTTAATATGATTGAGTTACCTTTCAAACCAACGTTTTACCTTTGATACCGTGCAGTTAAAAAAGTTAATACCTTTGATATGATCGAGTTACCTTCAAAGCAATATTTTACCTTTAACGCCGTGCACAGATGTTAGTAGTTTTGATATGGTTGAGTTATATTTTTAAGCCTTTTTTTACATTAACACCGTACACGTTTTAATACTATTTATATGAATGAGATACTTTTCAAAATATGAATAGCTCCACAAGCTATAAATCTTTGTCCGAGGCTACTCTGTGGAACAGATTTATAGCTAGTTGAGATTGTAAACACACTCATTGATTGAGACTGACAAAGACTCACAAAATTAAGAACTGATAAACGAACATATTGGCCAACCGATGCAAATAGAATAACCGATCTAGTAGACTTTTTCATGGAAAAAGGTCGAATGAAATATTGTACTCAAGACAGAAAAACATATAGATGAGGCAACATCTAATATCACAAACCTCACAAAAGTTGCCGCATGGCGGGAAACCCCTTCATTAAGCTCCTATGTTCTCCCAAACCACAAAATCAGACAGTCACTTGAGTAAAAACAGAATTGCTCAGCAGTATTCTAAGACATCCAACAAGCATGACTAAGTGGACAAAAGAAATTCAAACTGAAAAACCTACTGCCAAACTCATTATTCATGATCCTAAAATAGCGACATCCCACACAGAAGATTCCAAGTAAAAAACGAAGGCGACATCTCGAACCTGCACTTCATCACTGCTTCAGTCCCACGGGGATTGGTGCTCTGCCAGGTTCTGTACCCTATATATACGGCAGGTCTGTCTGAAACAGAAGATGTTGTACCGGCAACATATGTAGACGACACGGCGTGCAACAAAGATCCAAACATAGCTTCACTGAAACTACAGGAACAGCTAGAAATGGAGGAAATGTGACTACAGAAATGGATAATTAAGCCGAACACACTCCGAAATGATACCCACCAGTGTACATAGAAAACAAACCGCTACTAAGCCATAACACCGTAAAACATCGAATACTGGAAATGCCAACCGTCAAGGAAAAAATTAACAAATGCTGCATAAAATACAAGCAAAGACTCGAAAAACACACGAATGACCTGGCAAAAACCAAGAATGAAATCTTCTAAAGACATGGCAAATACTCAACCTAGACCAGAGACCCTGACCAGTTCTTAAAACTAAACGGTGTCGCTACGCTGGATAATATCTGATTGAATATTCGAAGAGAAATAAACATAGAAACTCTTAAGAAAATTAGTGCTCACTCTTTTAGTAATAACTCTTTTTTTAAGCTCGCTTTTATAAATATCTTTTATAATCACATTTATGACAATATTTCCGTGTACAATAAAGAATTGAAGAAAATGACAAAGATTTTACATTTCAAGGTTGAAGTGATGGAGTCCTAGCCGTTTTCGGCTACGGCAGATAGTATTACAACTATTGTGCCGTGTGAGGGCTTCGTTGCTCTGCCCTCTGATGCGCTCTGTGTGGTGGTGGTCTGGTCTTCTTTTATTTCATCTTGCTTTCTGTGACGAACTGGCTAACTTGCATCGTTATCTCTGCCCTATACGCTGAGCTGCATTCTCCTCCTACTGAGTTAGCTCAATTCTGCATCGTCTCATGTGTATTTTAAGAACTCCTCCTTGTATCTTAGATACTGGCTACCAGGTTTACGCATATCGAAATTCGGTATGCCTTCGATGTTTACGCGTCTCCGTACATTCGTGTTCCTAACCCGCGAATGTGCTTGCGGTATAAAAGTCAGGTCTAAAAATAGAAATAAACAAATTTATCACATGAATACTTGAAAATGCTAACCGTCAAGGAAAAAATAACAAGTGCTACATAAAATACAAGCAAAGATTCGAAAAACAAACGAAAAATCTGGCAAAAACAGAAAAAAAAATTGGTAAAAAGGGTTTGATAAAATGCTAGACAATGTCAATCTCCTAAAGAGATGGGAAATACTCAACCTAGACCAGAGATCCTGACTAGTTCTCAAAACTAAACGGTGTCGCTTCGCTGGAAACACATATCAACCGCATAAACTCAGAAAACATCTGATTATGGCTGAGGTGCCGTTTGCAGATTCAAAGAGGAATTAAAAAAACAATTACACATACACTTAAGAAAATAAGTACGCACTCTATTAGTAATGACTCTTATTTTTAGGGCTATGCTTGCCTTTGTACATGTCTTTTATAATAACATAATACGTAATTATTTCTGTGTACAATAAAGAATTTAAGAAAATTACAAAGACTTTACATTTCAAGGTTGCTTAAATAATGAAGTCCTAGACATTTTCGGCAACACCTACTGTTAATTTATTAACGTGCTGGTGGTCTGGCCTTCTGTCTTCTTTCGTCTCGATTTGTGAGTCAATGCTTTCCTTCGAACTGGTTAACTTGCAAATGGATTCGTTGTCTCCACCCTGTACGATGAGCTGCATTGTCCTACACTTTTTAGAACATCCTTGTATCTTAGGTACTGGCCACCGGGTTTACGCTCGTACAAAAAGATGCACTTTGCCACTCTTCTCTCCGACATACAAGATACGTGCCCCGATCAACGAAGCTGTCGCTTATGTTTTATGTTCTTGCTAGAAGTTGTTTGCCGGGTGTCAGACTCTTAAGAATGAGTTGAGCTAAGAGAAAGTTTCTTTGAAAACCAATCGCCGGCCTCAATATCAGAATTCGTAATTTCATGTGAGGAAATTTTACAAGAGCAACAAAAAACTGTTATAACTTAATTATAGAGATTTTTCGCGTAACTTTTACTTTAAGTCTAAAATGAGCGTAGATTCATTATTTTATTTTACTAAGAATATTATTGATTTTGCTGGTAGTTAATAAAATAATACTTGGAGAAGAGACTTGCAGTTTTTTATTTTTAAACAAGTTGGATTTACGAATATTTCGAGGATACACACAGTTTTACGTTTAAATTTTTATCACATCGACTACAATCCCTTACTTACGCAGTTTGATGATACAATTTTATCTAGAGGGTATATTACAAATAGAAATAGAATAAAGTTAGAATTATCCGTTTGTAGCACGGTGCATCCTGATTTGGTGAGTACTTCGGATAACCTCGGCATTGAATGGCATAATCTCAGAGTGTGGATCCTTCATGGGATCCACCATTGATAATTATTATTCACGATGATCTTCTTTCACCATTGAATTGTCGCTTAGTACCACGTAGCATCCTGGTTCAATATTGACCTCTGCTGGCTGAATATTCCGGAGTATGCTGCAGCTTGTGTGTGTTTACAACAGTTAGGCAAAATAAACAAAGTAGCATTATACAGAGGTAATCAAATAAATCGAACTTATTAACTTCATTTCATAGTAAAATAACTTTTTTGCAACTTTTTATTGCTAGAACAAATAATAACATATAACAAACTTACCTTTTATTCTTTTCCATATAAATAATCACATTTATCACAAATTTTCCCTTTTCAAAAGTGTACCTCTCCAAGAAGCTCTCAAATCGCACAAAACAACAAAATGGCGTCGTATTTTTATAAATGTTGAAAAACGTTATATTCAACTATTCGCAAGAAATATAAACTATTCCATCAGACGCGTTCGAAAATTATCCAAGAGATGACATTAAAAGTGTTTTTGAAAGTTTTACGAATTCTGATAATTTGGCCAACGCAATGTTAGTTGCAAATAAAATAATTTTGATATGATTTAGTTATATTTCAGTCCATTTTTTTACCGCGGCATGGAGTTTCCAATGTTATTAGATTGAGTATGATTGACTTACCTTCCAAACCGTTATTTTACCCTTGACACGGTGCATTTGCAAATATACATAGCTTTTGTAAGGATTGAGTTACTTTTCAAACCATTATGTTACCTTTTACACTGTGAAGTTGCGAACATACACAGCTATGTTATGATTGAATTACCTTCCAAACCATTATGTTACCCTTTTACCGTGCAGTTGCAAATGTTAATAGCTTTGTTAGATTGAGTTACCTTTTAACCATTTACCCTTGACACCGTGTTAGATTGAGTTACCTTTTCACCATTTACCCTTGCCACCGTGTTAGATTGAGTTACCTTTCAACCTTTTACCCTTGACACCGTAGAGTTTTTGATTGTTACCACTCAAACCATATTATTACCTTTAATACCTTGGATAAGCAGTCTTGAATTACCGTTTTTTCAGATATATTCTGTTACCTTGTCTGAAATACCTTCTTTCATGTAAACATAGTTACCTTGAAATACCTTTTTCTCCAGGCATCGATAGAGCCTCGAGAGCGCAGCTAGGGTCCGTCTTACCCCAGGGTACCACATGCCGTGGAGGTCCGCTGGTGACGCCTGAGGCCGCCGCGGCGCCTCGGTAAAGGTAGCCACCTCTGCCGATGTCGCAGAGATGTCTGATATCATGGAGTTGCGAGAATCGCTGCGGCGGAACTGCTCTTGTTGGATCGACATGGCTATTTGCTGGAAGATAAAATAAGTATTTTTTTAACTGACCTCAAAGAAGATTATTACTTTTTTGCATTAAAAAAACCTTATATTTATGTATCTTTAGTGGAGACCTATAAATGTCCTCAGTGTTAGCTTTTTTAAGTCGCTATTATGTTTTATGTGTCGATGGTTTTCCGAAAATAAATAAATATTGGTGGACTTTACACGCAGCACTATCTATCCCCAAACTAAGCCAAAGCTTGTTATATGGGAACCAGATAGCTGATATAATACATATATACTTTTTTTTTGTAAAATGTACAACTAGCTGATGGAACATGCAGATGTCCCACCTGATGTTAAGTGGTAACCATCACCTATAACAGAGCATTGCCTCGCAAATCACGCACCATAGGAACGTGCCCTACGATGCACTGCCCTGCGTCCATCAACTTGAGGCATACAGATGTTAAGCCTCATGCGCCTATAATTACACCGGCAACCACACTCTTCAAACCGAAACACAGCGTTGTTGCTTGGCGGCAGAAAAAGGCGTGGTGGTAGTACTTCCCTGGACGAGCCCTTCACAAAGAGCTCTACTACTCTTACAGATGTGTGTGGAATATCCAACAATGTCTATTAATATTCATGCTTACCTCCATCATCAATAACTTCTGCGGGTAAGCCAGGTCTCCCGCGCCAGGCCGGTAGTGCAGTACGTCCGCTCGCAAATGCACGTGCGCGCGGAACACGAGCCGCTCCTGCGTGTCCTGCAGTAGGGCACGCGCCGCTAACCCGAGCGAGTTCAGCGTTTCAGCTGGAAATGTAGAAAGAAAGCTTTACGACACACAATACACAGAGAAAACAGAAGAATAGAACGTTAGAAATACAGTTATAGTGATAATTTGGCAATAATAAAATATAATAATATAAATATTGGTGGACATTTCACACAGCCAGCACCATCTTGTACCAAACTAAGCCAAAGCTTGTACTATCGGAACCACGGAACAGAGTACATTTCTGTGATCGGAACCATATAGCTGATATAAATACTTTTTTTATTATTTGTAAAAACATACTTATAATATTATTTAACACCCAGACAGAGATCATCTATGTTCATTACACAAATTTTTGTTCTCGGTGGGGATCGAACCCACGGCCGACGGCATAGAAGGCAGAGCCAACCAACTGAGCTGAAGCTGAAGGAAGGTCTAACCAGTACAGTGGCTATTTACTAAGGCTTTTATTCATATTGGTCGCTGAGCGCGCCATTAGTTTATCAGACCGATAAATCTGTTGATGTCTCTTTTCGTTGCAATGAAAGTGATAGTGATAAGTATACTTTATAGAGTCGCTATAAAATGGAAGGGTGTTTTTTTTTTTTTAATATGAATAAGATGGTAAGTTTTTAAGTAAGTATGGTTACGAAGTATACTCACGATCATTATTGACTTGTTCCTCGATAACCTCGACCCGCAGTATGACGCACAGCTCCGCTAACGTCTCCAGGTGGTTGATGTGAATGATCTGAGGCCGCAGCGTCTCGTACAACACGTTGCATAGAGACTGTAGGTATTCTCTGGAAATTATATTGTAATTTACATTATTACCTGATACTAGGAATGTGGCATTGTGGATGGATTTTTGTGGTAGGAAAACTTCTGTTTGAATTTATTTAATGAACCCTCGTAATGCTTCGTAACTTGGTTATTTGCAATTTTTCATAACCGCATTAAGTTATTTTACATCTTCGAAAATGTTGAAATTGTAAACGAGACGTACTTATTCAACTGACCGAAGATTAGTCTGCGTCTTCAGATAGCAGCGAGCACGCGCAGCGCGTCAGGGCGCAGTGGTCACGTGACAGACGCGCACTCATCACACACAGTGCAGGGGAGCTGTCAGTACTCACTCTAGCGGCGAGGGCGGCGCACTGGCGTCGCTCGGCTGCATCACGAACAGATGGCTGTAGAGCGCGCACTCGTCGCGGCACGCGTGCGCGAGCAGCGAGCACGCGCAGCGCGTCAGGGCGCAGTGGTCACGTGACAGACGCGCACTCATCACACACAGTGCAGGGGAGCTGTCAGTACTCACTCTAGCGGCGAGGGCGGCGCACTGGCGTCGCTCGGCTGCATCACGAACAGATGGCTGTAGAGCGCGCACTCGTCGCGGCACGCGTGCGCGAGCAGCGAGCACGCGCAGCGCGTCAGGGCGCAGTGGTCACGTGACAGACGCGCACTCATCACACACAGTGCAGGGGAGCTGTCAGTACTCACTCTAGCGGCGAGGGCGGCGCACTGGCGTCGCTCGGCTGCATCACGAACAGATGGCTGTAGAGCGCGCACTCGTCGCGGCACGCGTGCGCGAGCAGCGAGCACGCGCAGCGCGTCAGGGCGCAGTGGTCACGTGACAGACGCGCACTCATCACACACAGTGCAGGGGAGCTGTCAGTACTCACTCTAGCGGCGAGGGCGGCGCACTGGCGTCGCTCGGCTGCATCACGAACAGATGGCTGTAGAGCGCGCACTCGTCGCGGCACGCGTGCGCGAGCAGCGAGCACGCGCAGCGCGTCAGGGCGCAGTGGTCACGTGACAGACGCGCGGACGCGGCGCGCAGGGCCGCGCCGGTCGCGCCGCCCGCTACCCGCGCGCGACGTGACGCGTACTCCTTCTGCAGCTCCCATAGGAGACTTGCGTAACTGCAAGTATCAGATGTCGGGATTATTTAGTTATTTGGGTTCTAGCAGTGGTTATTGGTTTTGAATTAGAAACCCGGCATGTAATTTTTTTTTACATTTATTTGTGTTATCCTATCCTGCTTCCTACTAATAAACGAAAGTAATGATGTTTGTGGCATAGTGCCACCCCAAGCTTTTTAACTAGTTGTAAAGTTATTTGTGAAGGGCTCGCCTGGGGAAGTACTACCACCATGCCGGTTTCTGCCGTAAAGCAGCGTTATGTTCATTATTTATGAAATTTTAGTGAAAACTTATTATTCACACTTATTGGCCACTACAATCCTGTTATCCTTTTCTGATCTTTGTGCCGATGGTTTATTTATAAATAAATAAGAATGTTATGCTTAGACTTACTCATTATTAGTCTGAGCCCTCGCCTCAACTTCCTTTATCACTAAACTGAGCTTAGGCGCCACGGCTTGAAACTTGCCAAAGTACACAGCATATGCAGTATCAGCACTATCTTGGTCTTCACTGTCGTTTGCAATAACATCACATGCGGAATCCAACACGTGGTTTGCGTACGAACGAATCAGGGCTATAGCTCGCCCTTGCAAGTGGCGGTACTTGACTAGGTATGTGTGGGACTCTTTGAAGTTACTCTGAAAATAAATAAAATCTTAAACAGCGCCATTTAGTCAAAAAAACAAGAAAATACATAAGTTTCTGTTTATAAATGCTAATTCAGGTTACAAACTATAATTTGTTTTAAGTTTCATTTCAAGAACCTGCCCTACATTGCACTGCTTTGCTTTTTCTATAATTATATGCTAATTCATTTATGTTTTTTTCTCTTGTTTTATTCTTTCATAATCATTATCAATACAATGAGACTTGTTGTGTTACCAACTCATCAACTTAAGGCATACAGAAGTAAAGACTCATGTGCCTGTAATTTCAACAGCCCCACTCCCTTCAAAACATTTAAACACAGTTTGACGGCAGAAAAGGCATGGCGGTAGTACTTCCATGGACAAGCCCTTCACAAAGAGCTCTACCACAACTAAGAATTTTTTACTTTTTAGAATAGGTAATACTTACATTTGCCCTCATGTAATCTAAGCACTCATCTATTTTGGCAAGGACTGTGAAGAATGCTTCACTGTTCACTGACATAGTCGGAGAGCTTAGTCTTTGGGATAGGTGCTCTACTTGCGTGAAGTAATGAAGCTTCTGCTTTATATCATCACCTGAAAACAATAAACATGTTGGTTTTATATATTAAGTGATAAAGTGTAGTAGAGCTCTTTGTGAAGACCTTTACAAAGAGCTCTACTACTTTTGGGGGAGTAATACCACTATGCTTATTTCTGCCTCCGAGCAGCGAAGAAAACCTATAAATTCTTTCCTAGAATTTGTAGGAAGATCATGTACAATACTTAACTCATCAATGAATGTGATTCTACATTCTCTTTCCAGATTCCTCTTTGAATATTCACTGTGGAGCCATTTGTAGGGGAAGGTCAACCAAATTGATCATGAAAAATGATTGGGCAATAAAGTATTATATATCTACCTTCTTAGCTTCTTACCAATGTTAGAGAGTTTGGTCTGATCAGCCAATAACTGCTCACTCATCATGTGCAAGGCATTTGTTTTGTTTGATACAAAGTTGTATTGCTCAGACAACTTATCCAAATCTGACATGGTGGCTCCAATCTGAGGAATGTATAGCACATTTATTGTACCTCTAATTGAGTAATTTGATGATTGATACTTTGATTCAATAATTAAATTAACTTTTTTTTGCGTCTTAAAATTGTAACTTAGATTTGTTTTTAGCTGTTTGTGTTTCCAATAAAAGAATAATAGTTATCATCAAAATCAGTTACGCTTTGATTGGTCTGTAGTTGTGCCCCCTTCGCCCATCTATGAAACCTGAGCTTCATAACCAGTTCAAGCTAAATATAATTCGTAGAAAATACGTATTTCTTCTTACGCCGCTAGTTACCCCACTTAGACATCCTCAAGAATCAGAGTTCATACTTAGTCCCAAAAGATCGGAGGGGATATCTACCATGCCTGGGGATCAAAGTAGTAGGGCTTTCTTTAATAATAGACAGTCTATTGATTTACAGTCAGTCATATGAGTCTTATGTGTACCTAGTACCTACGTCATATTGAAAGGTAGTGAGTGAGCACTTGGCACCTTACCTGATCAGTTAAAGATACACACTCGTTACGTCTGTCTTCCAGCTGCTTGTAATATGTCTCGTAAGGTCCATCGTCTGCTTTCACATTACTATCGCATAAACTTTCATACCACTCAAGAAAGTCGTAAGTGGTATCCACAGAAGGCATAATTTTCTCTGTCTCTTCACTTGTATCTTCGTTAGACTTATCCTTAAATGAAGAAACATGAGTTTTTTAATACTTAGAACCACTTTCAATACAAAAAGCTAAAAAAATCTCATCATTTCAAAGTAAAACATACATCTTCCACTTCGCTTGAGACACCAAGGATAATGGACTCCAAATCAAGTATCGCCTCCCTTTGACTGGATGTGAGAGGTGCCAAGGGGTTCTCCGAAGATTCCCATAGCAATAACTTGCTCTGTATTTCTTTTAGACTCATATCCATTTTCACTATTTCCTAGAATTCTTTACACATAATCTTTTAGATGTTTTTATTCGCGGACAGACCCGTCGCGGTGTCGCGGCTCGATCGATCTTGTTTTGCTGTTAGCTCGACTTTATAATTTGACAGCAGAACAGCGATAGCAATCCTACACGAGTAAGACAAGGATATGCGCTTACTTTATTGCTTACAATCTGTACAAGTTGTCTATGAAACTAAACATTTACGAGGACTGACTGAGTTTAGCGCCATCTAGCGACGAGTAGAATTGGAATTTAATTTTTTTATATGCGATTAGCGACATCTATTTAAGGATCCTCGGTTAGTGCAACGTGCACAATTTGTCTATAGAGGACTCTGTATGCCGCCAACTAAGTGTATCTTTTAATTTTATGTTATTTGTCTCTAACGTGAAAAAGTTATAAAGCTTAACTCGGAAACCTTCTCCCATTTACATACGGTTAAAAAATAGAGAGGTACTTTAGGTTGTTTTTTTACATTGGTTGAACTATGTCTGATTTACTCCGATTCAATATTAAATTGATTTCCAGAGGTTTATTACTGTGGAGTGGGTTAGGTACTCACACACCTTTTAAGAGTAGTAGAGCTCTTTGTGAAGGGCTCGTCCGGGGAAGTACTTAGACTTACTACCACCACGCAAGCAGCGTTGCTGTTTCGGTTTGAATAGTGTGGTTGCCGATGTAATTACAGGCACATGAGGCTTACATCTGTATGCCTCAAGTTGATGGACGCAGGGCAGTTCATTGTAGGGCACGTTCTTATCGTGCGTGACTTTTTTTTTTTTTTTTATACAATTAGCTGATGGAACAAGCTTATGGCCCACCTGATGTTAAGTGGTAACCATCACCTATAACAAAGCATTGCATTGACTTACGAGGTAATGCTTTGTTTATAGGTGATGGTTACCACTTAACATCAGGTGGTCCATCATGTTATTTTATAAAAAAAAAACCTTACCTATAAAAGCGTGTAGGTACTTAATAGGTATTGTGTAGGGTGGTCGGTCGTTCATTCGATTAAAAATATAGAGAATCTCAAACACAATATGAATTCTATTGTTTCTCATTTCAAACGGAGCCAATGAGTTTTATAACCTGTTGAAACTATTTCTACATTTTTGGTAGGAAAGCTCGTTTGGAACAAAACTATATTTTTTACTGAACTTTTGTTGTTATTTTTCAAGACTATTTTTATATCTTCAAAAATGTAGTCATGTGTGAGAGTGTAATTGTTGGACTGGCACTAGCTCATCACTACTGGAAGTGTCCCATCCCTAGTAAATTATTATCTGTGACATAGGACTTCCGGCTCGGCAGCCATGTTACTGTTCCTCCATCTCCGTTCCCCTAAAGTGTGTGCTCATAGTGAAATTAGATTATTTAAGTTTTGGAACCTTTTATATGAAAGTATTGTTTTGTAGTATGAACATACTGTTTATTATAAATAAAAAGATTGTGCAACATTTGTTTCGGTGTTATAAATCATCCTCTAACAGTAATACTCTAGCGGTTTCATATTACCTAATCGTTTTTAACTTATTAAAAACTAGTTTGTGATCAAATTTTGCCAAGTTTCCATGAATGGGGCCTAACCTAACAGTTTATTTTTTATCCTATGAGTATGTACTATTATTGCGGTATTTACTACCTACTACTTAAGGTAGCTTTAGTTATATTTTTGCAATCATGTGTTGCAGTGACTTAATGAGGAGAGGTCAACAAGGAAAATGAATCAAAAACGTAATTTGAGTATAGTTTTGCATTTATTGGGTATGTACGAGGAACCTTTCTGGTCAACATAAGCTACGATGGACATTCTCTGTATACAGTATATTTACAAATTCAGTATCATAATCCTATCTAAGGTCTAGGGTAATGCTCTTCGCGAGTAGTATTACTGTATTCACAATAATTACGAAGACCTAACGAAAATCAACTATACACATCATATGCTGTAGCGTTGTACAAAATACTAGTCTAATTAAATAGTCACTTCAGTCGCTGGGAGCTTCTCGCCTCGGCATAACATATCAGAGCCATCCCTTCCCTTCCCTAACCCTCCTTCTTGGACTAACCCAGCTACTTTGTTCGCCCGTTTTACGTTAAACAATGAAGCTAGTATTAAATACAGCATTTTAACTTATACATTTTTGTTATCAGGCCTCGGTCATCGCCGAGCGGCCTGAGGCAGCCTGCGGAATCGGGTTCTATCATCACAATCTTCAATTATGTACATCATTCCGACTCTCAATTCTATTAAACTTGTACTATATACAAACAATTTTTTATTTATTTAAAAATACAATGATAAATTGCTATAAACCTCTATTTTTTATATAGGTTTGGAATTAAAATAGTTTTTTTTTCAGCGTGCATATTTCACTAAAGCCAGCGATCGCCCGAGTTCACTCTCGAAGCGATATTATTCTAAGGATCTGATCTCTACCTACCGAGCTACCAACTGCGTATAACATACATACAAACGTCTATTACAATTATTATTAATCACTAAACGAAAACTGCACACGACTCATCCAGCTACATTATCGTCAGATCATTATTCTCACGACAAGAAAGAACACTTGTAATTTATTGTAAGTAAACATAAACGTCGATAAATAACTTAAAATAGAAATAATAATATATGTAGATAATAAATTAACACACAGTCCTTGTTCAATGCGTAGGAATATCCAACTATTTCATTACATATTTACCATAAACACACGTCTTAAAGTTACCTTAAATGGAATACATTACGTGGATAGCGGTATCTAACTTTAAAACGGAAAGAAGAGTTGCAAAGATATTCAAACACTAAAAACTCGTCGCCGTCGCCGAGATACGCAGCAAAAGCATGGCAGTTTAGCACGTGAATCTGCACCCTAAACCATATCGTAAAAGAAAAATATATGTGTATATATGTGAAGGAAGCGCGTTGGGGCCACCGCGTCGCTACGATGGCCGGACCCTCGGCGCGGGACCGGAGTACTCGTCCGGTAACCTACGAACTAACATAGCACAGCCATGGCGTGGTCGCGCGCCGAGGGTGGACGAGGAGTAGTGCACTGCCGAGCAGCCGCCGGACGAGGCCTACGAGACGGGCGGCTGCGGCCCGAGCGGCGGCGCGGGCGCGCGGCTGTTGGCGGCCGGCAGCTGCGCCAGCGTGTCCTGGCTGGCGTGCGCGCGCAGGTACGTATTCTCCACCTCCAGCTGGTTGATGCGCTCCATCAGCTCCGCGATGCGCTCCTTTAGGACTTCTACCTCTTCGCGCACCGCGAACATCAAGTGGCTCTTAACCAGATCCTGCAACAAACAGAAAGCTTATGTTAGCTATGCCGGGATAACAACAAATTTGAACTTCCATAATATATTATATTATTACATTGTAAAAGGATCATACAAAAGAACGGTAGGAACCAAGCCGTAAGTTTGTTGCCTGTTCTTCTAGGCTTTGGTCGCGTGGAACTGGCACCTAGAGTCACCTAGCTTTAAGACGTTTCAAAGTGATCCTTGTGATTTTATTGAATAAATACATTTTGACTTTGACTTTGAACATTACAAAGAAATTGACTGAGATACCCTATGCACATACAGGGTAGACATCTCTTCAGATCTCTTTGTACTCCAGATAGGTATGTCTAAAAGGAGCAGATATTTTGGGACAATAAATAAGAAAATGTTTTAACATTCATTTCGAGATGAAGGTATAAGTACTGGTTGCTTACGTGTGAATGAATAACATTCAACATTCCGAAATAACAAAACATAAAATAAGAACACGAAGCAATCATAAAGTAGGTCAGGTGGCATTGCTTTAGATACTGTTGACATTCACAGATGCCGTTGTATATCTGGTGAAGCACAACGATTGAGTTCACATCACTCAACACAAAGCTGTTATGAATGGAGGAGACTATTTAGTAAACGGTATTTAAAAAGAACAATGTTTCAGCTTCGATATTTTATCAGTTGCCAAATGATATCGAATCTAAATATAACCAAAGGAAAACGTTTACAGAAAAAAACTTAAAAGGAAAATGAACTACATTATTTAAAGCATGAAAACCCGAAATTAAAAATGAAAGGTTTAAAAATGAACCGGTCTGAAGACATCCGTTTCTCATTCGAAAAGCTTTATTAAAAATAAACGCAGTATGGAAACGTACTTTTGGATTTGGCACGACCACGTAACAAGGATCTTTCTGTCCCTTCTGTCTGATCTCGTAGAGGCAGGCATCTTTGGGTCTTTGCACAATATCGAGCATTTTGCTTGTTTAATAACCGATGAACCGAATTTCAGGGTCACTGAATTTATATCCGTCGCGGGCAGTGCCACAAGAGCGACTGGCGATAAAGTATTACACTCGAACAGTGAGAAGTTGCTCTTGCGCGTCCTAGCAGGCGACTGATGGTCTGCGCGCGAGCCGCCCGTATATAAAATGGCGGCGAACGCTGAACACGTCACCGACCACGCGATACGACCGTGCACCCTGAACTCGACACAACCTACATCGATACCGAGCAGCCCTTAAATTTTGCTTTACTTCGAATTATGTACCTGTCGCCTGTGGAAATACATGAAACAAATCTGTATGTCAAGATGAAAATTGCCAATAATGTTACCGAAAGTTAAGTGCCATACGTATATTATATAATAGAATTAAATAGCGCAAAGGAAGCGGATGTATAATGATCACACTTATTTACGGTACACATTATATTGGAGCAAATAAGTGTTCTAAGAAACCACTGGCAGAGGTGCCGTGTTCATTAAATCAGCATAGGCATAGATCTAAACAGAACAGCAAACTTCACTCGATTTTCTATATGAACTAGGTGTTTATCTAATTCAACCTTCAGACTTTTAAATATATCTTTACTCACACAAACAAAATGATCAATGTAAAACAGTTTTTTTTGCAGCATACAAGTAGCAAATTCGTGAAAACGATTGCTAGTTGGGGTTTAGTTGGTAAGCTATTTAAATTTGTTTATAAAAATCAATTAAGATTCATTGAAATCTGTCTTCGTTCAATAAAAAGAAGTAGCGATGTGGCCAAAACTCACTAACAAATACCAGTTTACTGCTCTTGTCTCGAGTCAGGCAATATAAATTCAAAGCATTGAAACTAGAACAACACAACAATCATTAGAAACCAATCATGGATGATAACAATACCTAATGTACTAAGTTTTTATGATAATAAATAAATATGGGTGGACTATCCACACAACACTATCTAGCCCCAAACTAAGCCAGAGCTTGTAATATGGGAACCAGATAGCTGATATACTACATAAATACTTTTTTTTTGGAAATACATACTTATAATATTATATAATACCCAGACAGAGAACAAACATCTATGTTAACCCACGGCCTACGGCGCAGAAGGCAGAGCTACTACCAACTGAGCTGTGAAGGCTGTCAATTTACTGTATGATAATTTACTATGAGAATTCGGACAATGCAGCTATGTATGGTGATAAGAATAAACAGGCCTTTTGTTTTACTTCTATGACAACCGTGTCGAATATTTGTAGAGACGAGAAAATGACGAAAGAATTTTATAATTTTCAAGGTGCCGCCCAATACCGTCGACTGTAGCAGAATCTGAGCAACGAAAACAATTTTTAAAGAGCAACGTTCTGGTGATTTTCACGAGGTGATGACTCAAGATATTATGCACTTAGGCATCGGTGTGGAGTGGCTAAAAGTGGTCTGGGCTGATTTGTCTGATGTTATAATTAGAGCAAGGAGTATAAATAGCTGGATTGATGAGATCTTGTTCCGTGGTGGTTCGCGTGGGTGCTCCGACCTTCATTTAGAAGAGTCCGTGTTATAAAACTGCACCAGTCTAAGCCGGATCTTGTTAGCTGGCAGTTCGTCACACATGCTTGCAGATTGATCGAGCGCCAGTGTGCTGGACGACAGAACTCGCCACGTTTGTGATAATATCAATTAAAAATGTACTGAATTTTGTCGAGTGATATAGCATGTGCAAAATGCAAATACAATGAGAAAACATTGATTAGTATGTGTATATTTGAACTAAGTGCGGTTGTGTTGTCTGCAAATTAAATACACTTATCGTATGTATGAGTACATAGCCATTTTGATGTCAGTGGGTAATTAGATAAGATTTATGTATTTGAAAAACAATTATTGAGGCCATGTATAGGTAGACAAGATACACACACCAAAGATTTGATAGATAATGAGTGTCGTTGAGCTAAGCTTGTCGACTGCCACACAGCTACTGTTACTAGTGGCGAACAGCGAGAGATTTTACATTGGAGACACTATGGCGAATGACGAAGAAGGGTGTTAAGTTTGGTTACCGTAGTATTATAAAAAGAACTATTACTCTACAATATCACAAGGAATATAATTATCAGTGCAACAGTTTACGTTTGGTTACAGATGAAATAGGAAGTTTTGTGCTTTTAACATTCTTAAATAATGTCAGATCTTTATATACTTATCGAAATTAGGTTACTTAAACATCAACTCATTTAGTTGGCTACTCTATATTCATAGTTTTCAGTGTTAAAAGCCACATTTCTTGAGTCGCACTACTTTGTTGCACTCACTAATAGCTCTGGGTATATTTCCACAAATGGAAAATATACGTTGTAAACCAGACAATGAATATGAGCATTCATATCAAAAACGGTGGTATCAGTTGCTATCACGAACCCTTTCAATTAACGCAGGATTATATCGTCGTATAATGATGCTTTATTTTTATAAAACTCGTCGAAAACAATAACAAAAAAAAACATTAATAATTCAAACAATACAGAGGTAAGAAAACCGGTTACGATTGTTGAATACGTAAATAGATACGGCGTGTGATGATGTATAATATATTGTTTTAATGACATCATCTACATTAAAAACAGGCTCTTGTGTAAGAGCATATGTGCCGGCGCCAAAACAACATACCGATTAATTTAATTCGCTAAATAAAATGATTGCTGTAATAAAGATGATAAAGCTATTTGACATACCTAACGATACATTTGAATGTCTATTGAAAATAGTTTTATATAAACATCGTATCTTTTTTTTATAATTACTAATTACAGGCAAAACACGTTTCTGTGGCGAGCAAGCGCGAACTTCAATAGACTGAGTAAAGATCTAGATTTTGACCTTTTCTGCACGGTTCAGCCAGACAGCGGCTGAACAGGGAATTCTTTGGTAATGAATAGTACGCACTATACATATAATATTATATTCACTACTCCATTTATTTTGATATAGGTAATGTCGACTACGGCGTTCATTATATAATTTAATAATGTTTTTTATCCGTGAAAACCTATAATTGGCTCTCTCGTTTCTATACCATGTATGTTATTTAAGTTATAATAAGCTGTTGGTTTTCCAATAAATAAATAAATAAAATAAAAAATTAACACTTCTTTATAATTACTAGGCAATTTTGTAATTTGAGCAGCCTTTATTCAATATATTTTTTGTTGTTTTAATATCCTTAAATTAAGTTTGTGCAATTAATATATAAATTCTGTAGGAACCCGACACATTTATTGCAGCAAAAACTCAAATTTCGTGATGTAAAGACAGAAAACGAGCATACTTTGTATAGGTATGTTATAATGCTGAAACGAGAGAAACAGGTTGTCGATCTTCCAAAGGACAGCCGTAAAAGTGGTCAAACAAGGTAGGCTTTTCCACATGAGCCACACGTCCACGATTTTCTCCACTTTGTTTAAGTTTGCATGACTAACAAACGTTACTTGATTGCAAACAGATAATTTAATATTTGCATGTTCTTTTATCATGATAGGCAAAGGCAGGAAACTAATATTGAACTTTCATTAAAGATGATGAGTGTTTTTTTTTTATTTAATTAGGTCTGTACTATGGTTTTATACCTCCGTTTCGTGATCAAAACATGAAGAATCCACGAGCCTATTTTTTTTATAAAAAAAACATTTGCGATTCCCGTTACTGTATAGCCGTGTTTTTTTTTATTAATTGATCTTCTAATATTAGGTATATCAGCACAGTTATACCCAAACCAGTACACATGTAAAATAAGTTATTTTCTGTGAGTTAATTCAGTTCTTTGAGAAATTAAATATCTTTAACCACACCTATAGTTAAACCGGTCTACACATATACTACATACAGTATGTAAAAAGACAGCTCCCGAATACTGAACACTGCACAGCTAACTCCTACGATCTATCTGTATCAAGGCAAGTGGTTTAATCCAAAGATAACGAATCGATAGAAAAAGTATTACATTCAGGAGAGAGAGGAGAGGGAGAGAGTAATGCAGGAGACTTTAAGATCGAACAATAGCTCCAATATTTTCTTCATCATTAATTTTGAGAATCTGAATTTTCCGTTAGATATTAGGAGTGGTCATTTCACCGCCTGTACAAAATATTTAAATTTATTTTCAGTCTATTGTGTCATTGGTAGCAAAAACAGAGTTATTTAAGATACAAGTGTATAAATAAATGTATAATGTACCGTTTTGTTTGTCATAACATTGAAGTTGTGTATTATATTTACGCAGTTGCCTAACTTGGTAACAATAAGTTTATTAATATTCATGACACAATGTGTAAGCTATGCAGCAGTGTGTGTTCAAAACAGTTTGATAATGCTTAATTTTAACTTTAAAAAAGTCTGATATATTTTACTGTATACTATGTAAAACTAGACGAGCTGGGGATGAGGTATCAGAAAATTTAATTTGGTTATAAGTATATGGTGGGCCGATGACGAACGAGGAAGTTAAGAATGATCTAAAATCAAAACGGTCTTTATTTAGGTCATTACAAGGATCACTTTGATACATCTTAGAAACTAGTTTTGGTGTTTGTGTTGATGTTTTTTTGGAATTTTTCCACAGCAATAACTATTAATAATATTAATGTTAGTTCAACAGTCACCTATAAGAACAAACTAGAAGTATACATACACCAAAAGAAATTCAATATTAAAAACTAGGTCTTCAAAGTTCAACAGACTCAGAAAACGTACATACTAGAAGTATGCACCAAAAGAAATACAATATTTTCTAATCTTCCCTAGCTAGTCATATTTCAAACAACCTACTGATTAATAATTTATTCAGATTTACTATTATTTGCTCCCGGTTTTGGTTAATGCTCTGTTTTATTAACACTATCTTATTAATGTTCTTATACAAGCATATCTTACTAATCCTTGACCTTATCGATTTCCTCAGTCGCTCGTAGGTATTTCAGTTCATACAAACAAAGTTCATGTAAACATGTATTGACGTACTCTCTAGAACAGACCTTGCCTTCTACCTCGCACTAGGTACGCGAACTGATTTTTAACGATAGAAGGATTCTTATTTTACGTACCCTACTTACTAAATTCAATTAAATTACCTCTAGCCTAGCTTTTAAACGTGCCCGCAAGTAGTATATAAGATATTCGCATCCACTATTCACCCAACGTTGGTTTTTTCTTTGATACAGTATTACTTTTTGTTAACTTGAGTGCAATTTTCAGTAATCTCGTTGCAAATCAAGGGATGAAATTAGAAAGACTTAAAGTATTTCAATCTCTGAACCAGACTAGAGCGTTGTTTTCAAGAAAAAATAAGAAAAACATTTTTTTATGGAATGGACATTTTATTTTGCGTAGGTTATCAACACGTACGAATGTGTGACTAACTTTTTAGACAAACAAGTTACGCATCTCTGGTCTGGACAAACTGATAAGGTTTAACTTATACTGCGTTTGTACAAGTAAAATTTATTCTTTAACGTATCCTGTCGTAATCGAGACGATTGACCTGTAGCTGATGTCACTCATTATAATACCAGATGATTTCATACGCATCGTGGAGAGTAGCCACAAAGGTTTATAGCCAGATGAAGTATTAACCTGAGATAACGTTTGTTTACAACATTTACAAAAACTTATCTACTATATGTTTATAATAGAGGTCACATGAACTTATAATATTTATTATAACTTGTCTGCTGGTAGCGAAATATTTGCTTAGTTATTACAATGCAAAGTTCTTAAATTCTATCGTTATTTTACTTATAATTTTTAAATTTCGCCTACGACGCACTCTATTTATAAAATATATAAATAACGCAAACTATAGCTATATCATGTAAATAACGAAATACCTAAAACTAATATAAGACGTGGAATCGACAGCATTTGCGCACAAACATGTTTACCGAAGTGTTTTGCAGTATGTTTAAGATCCATATTTGATATATCAGTCGATACGAATAATGTAATCTACAGATTATACAGAGTATATTTCCACGAACTTGTTTTTTTCCACCGTGTGTTTACGTAAGAAACTAAGCTTGAAATAAACTGTATCTTAATAACCAGATAACAAATATATGTATATTATATGGCCAATATACATTATATTACCACTTCGAAATGAATATGTGTCTAAAAATATATCGATCACAAAGAATATACGGACTAACCATTGCCAATGTAAAATAATGGGTATATCACGCGGCTCTAGTTTTTAGTCTTTGAAACACATTAAAATTATATATTGCAATGTGCACGACCACTACCCAAATCATACAGCAACCCCAATGGATGTCATGGGCAAGGATTGCGCTGTTATAGAAACTAATAGTAAAAATAGCAGAACAATTTATAATAAGTAGACGTGACGGTCAAGCTAGATACCCTCACAAGGTAGACATTACGACTTCATTACGATGCGGGTTTACATTCCGAGAAAACTCCTGCCGTTTCCTGGCTTCGTGATGTGATTCTGATCTGGCGCGTGCTCAGTACCATTCTTAGTTGCAAATTACCCGACGCTCGTTCACATTATTGGAGGCACGCGACCCATTCGTGCGACCCCCTGAACCGATGAAGTTTCCGAGTATGCCCTGTTGGCTTCTTCGCGAACAATCCAAGTAATCACTAGAGCACGTGTTGCCAGCGCAGCAGGGCCGGCTTTCCTTCCGTGTTTATTTTTGACTACAAGTCCCGATAAGTTATGCTTTTAGATGCAAATTGGATACAATTGTTCACATAGGAATAACCATATCGTATCTTGATAAAGAAATTTTCACGTTCTTGTTTTATTTCGGAACGTAAGGTGAGTTAACCGGGCAAACACCTCGAATGATCAAAACTCAACATACATTATACGTATACTTTCATTGCTCAAAATCTGTTGCAGCAATAATATAAAAGTAGCAATAATATAAACTGTTTTAAAAGTTTGAAATCATAAACATTCTAACCAGAATCATAGAAATGTGTATGTTTAAATAGATTCAAGAAATCAGGTCAGAAGTGCGAGTTATACTTGTAAACATCAACAAGACAGCACGCATAAACATTATCTGCAGCAATGACGTAAGACTAAGCGGAGATCTTGCGAAAACCGGTGAGAGGAGTGGTATTGTACCTCAGAATCAAAAATTATATACAATCTGCAGGTGTACATTTATCGTGCGACTTGTGAGATGGCGTGCTTCAAGGTGGACCGGTTTTGAATACTGGTCTCACGACGTGTACTTGATGCTTTAGATGTGATATTTTATACCAAGTCAATGAAATCAAATACCACAAACCACATGCAGTATAATATCTAAGCTGAACCATGTACAGTTTTTACATGCACATAGTTTAACTTTACCCTGAGTAGTGCGTTACGAGTGATATTATCAAGCGTGTAACTGCGGGCGATGAAGTAACAAATTCATAAGACATGTGCAGCGACACAGTTGCGCCAGAAGATATACCCGCGACGTGTCTTTTATTTCCAACCGCGAATTACAAAATTGTTCGGATAAATATAATGCATGCGTTACGATTATATAAAGCCAAGACACAAGGAAAATTCTCTAATCTATCACGTGTAGAGCAAGATTAAAGCATAACAATCAGATAAACCACATTACGACATAAAAGGACAAACTACAAATAGGACTCGAGATAATAGATTTGTGACAAACAACGTTGCTATTGTTGATGTAGTAGATGCAATGTTAGTCAGATGTAGTGTTAGTAGATGATATTAATTTAGTGGCAATTGGTCCGAGCGTAACGACATCATAGACTTGTACGGAGCTAGGGGAATTGAGTGTGCCGCTGCAGGGAGTGATAAAAATACTATGATACGATGGTAGCGGAGCATTAGGGCCGGATTGAGGTCAATCGCTTGAGGCCATCTGTGTTGGCTAATTATAGACGATGAGACGAGCCCAATAGCGCAGCACGATGAATCTCAATTGAAATCGCATATACATTGCACGCACGTAGTGAAATTTTGTATTTACAACTGTACCGAGAGAACTAAGTAGTTAGAGAATGGGGTTGCTCTTGGATTAAAAATTAAAAACAATGTTATGATTTCGAACTAATATGAGGACATACTTATGCAAAACGTGATATACCTGACTTATAAAGCCCATGCAAATGAAATCTGTACTGTACACGAACACAAAAAACCTAAGTCCGAAGATTCGAAAAATACTCATAAACCCGAATTTGATCAAGCGTGCTATAGTAAAAACTGTGTTAAGTATGTTCCAGAACGAGACGCATTTCCTGGCCATTATATAGGGGAAGTCATTAGCGATTCAAATGGTGAGTCCGATCTAATAACGGTGTTATGCTGCACGAACATTGTCATTATAACCACGGATAAACTCTCTGGAGATTGCATCTTTACGCAACTGCTTGCTGCGTGGAACGGATGCATAATGTAGGATCCACACAACGAAAACAATTTAAAGCATTTCCTTGGGGGTTAATAATCATTAAAAAAAAGTATAAATATTTTTTGCTGTATTCACGGCAAGTATTTATATATATAAATAAAAAATATATATATAAAGTATTTATATATATAATACCCACGTTTTTTTAAGTAAATGCTTCCTGACAAATTAATCTTTCAAATATGTAAGTATTAGAAAAAAAATCGCTTGGTCGCCGCTCACTCCACTCGGCTAACTATGCGATGTACGGATAGGCGTCACTGGGGTACGATATTTGTGTTTTATTGGATCTAAAGAATCCCACAGGTGTATGTGTGTGAGTGTGTGGATGTATTAAAAATTGAATTTTTTGTAATTTTTTTGAAATACCCGTGCTAAGCCGGGACGAGTCTATCATATATAACATATAAGAACTATCTCCTTTTTTGAAGACAGTTGATAAAACGATACGGAGTTCAATTATCGCTACTTCAATCTATAAGTCCTATCGTCGATTTAATATCTATTAAGATTACTGACCGATATTTGGATAGAACGTCGAGTGTCAATGTTGTTTATTTCACGCGGCCACCTATATGTATATGTTCAAGTGATATAAAGTTGTTACTACATATAATTTTAGCTGGAATGTAATTATACCATACATATTTTTTAGCACTGCTCAATCAAGCAGATGGCAAACAAAATACAGTCGTTAAGTTCATTGACTCTTGTAATTATTAGGTAACAACAGAAGGTGTAGGTAGGTACCCACATTGCGTAAGTGATAACAGTACTTATCACTAATTTCCAGTTTTCTTCGGTTATATATTAGGAGTATTTTATACGAGTGAATAACAACGAGTATGTCATAGAGTTTCACAACATTTTATAAAATGTTCCTCGAATCGCTCGGATGCAGCATGCGGAACCTGCGTGACCGACTGACACGACATAAAATGAACGTCTAGAGAGATACATTCTAAAGTTCTACAAAAACCCTAATGACTGCTGCACAGTGCATTCTAGGTGATGTTTGAAAGTGCAATGACTCTAGTGCTTAGTATAGCAAACTGAAATTCAGGTCAATAATGACAATGACACAACCAAGTTTAAGCGAGAGATGGATTCCATTATGTTTTGGACGAGTGAAGATAGGACCCCGACAAAGTAGACATGAAGGTCAACACAAACTGTTATAAAAAAATGTTCTTATAGAGCTTATACCTCTAGAGCAGTAAATAGAACCTACGAAGAACTAGATTGCAGCGTTCAAATGGGCATAAAAACGTCATTATCCTACAAGTCCTAGGAAAATGAACGGTATATCTGCAGTTATTTAAAATCACATCAACGGGTTCTTCAGTCTCTTATTAAATGCTAATGCAACATCCGATACGTGGCTCCTGCCAATAGTTTTTGCTCAGAAATAGTTCAGAGAACGTATGTGTGATCTATGTAGCACTAGCTTTTGTATGCAGCTTTTCAAGTTGTACCCGAATGTAGTTATGTTATTCCAAGTTTTATCATATCAAATAGGTTCAGTCAGCCTTGATTGTGTCATCAAAATCTTAACTTTACATAGACATGGATATGGATGGACTGTCACCGATTTTTCTTGACTGATTTTTTTTGTTATGTTGTTTCCTTTATTAAGGTAAATCAATATTACCTAGTCACGCATCAGTAAAAGACATGTGGATTGAATTCCCAGAATCATAAATAAATAAAAAGATGCTACCATTCAAATAATAGGTTAAACTTAATTATATTGTAGCTTGATGTAAAGAGCAGGGTTCGGTGAACCTCTCCTTTAAAGGTGGTGAGTCAATTAGTCAGTGAAAGCGGAATTGGGAAGTGCTTGCTTTTTCGCACTGACATTTTAAATGACATTCACGTAACAAAAATATGAATGCAAGAAATATGATTGAAATATCAGTTGGGAAGAGAGTATAGAAAAAAATAACAATTTAACTCACCATGGCTTGCTCGATCTTGTTGTCGATGGCCACCGCGCTTGTGCCCGAAGCGCTGTAACAAAAGACACAAATTAGTAACATGTTACAATATAACACCTAGTTTACATAATTGAGATAAATTTAACTCTGAAAATATTTTTTTATAAAAGATAAAAACATATTCAAGTAGCACATGTACTCCGACATAACAATAAATTAGTTTGAATGTTTCTGCCAGAGTATTAGCATTTATAAAGTGTATTTATTTACAAATTGTAATGTGCACAATTGAACGTTTCCGCAAAAATACCCGTAACAGTTAGATTTGCGAGAGTCCTTATCTTTAACAAAAGCAAGCAAACTCTAATTGGAGATTCGATGACATAATAGGAAACCAAATGATCGCGTATGTAGGAATTCGACCATTAATCGTATATCGGAAGCTTTCACGATTCCGGCAGAATAAATACAATAGTCACTGAAAAATTGCCGCGTACGTATTTGCGGGTAAACATTTGTAGCAATATGTAAGGTGTACGATGTGTCAAGTCGGTGTTCAATTAATGTTTTGATGAAAACATAGGGAACGTCAATATTGAGAAAAACTTCCGTCTGTGGCAGTGCGGATGATTACGTTACTAACGGTAGCTATGGATAAATATTGCAAGACCCGCCCGCGTGTTGAGCCTGCCCATATTCGTAACAATACGTGGAAACAATGGACTGAAATACGCAGAATGTAGGTGTTAGATAAACAGAACATTTACTATAATAAACGAAACCGGTTTCATTTCATAAGTTAAACATCGAAACCATTCTAGGCACGCACGTTTAGACCGGAGCAAATATGAATTCCATTACGATGACCGATAAAATATTATAAAAAAGATCCAACTAGGTACTATCATATTCAATTTAAGCCTTTATGTAACAACACACAAATATATTGGGATGTGCATAGGGTTGCCAGATGGTATCCTAAAGGAGGACATGTCCTCCTTTTCCATATTTTGTACTCCCGTCCTCCCTTAAGTCCTCCTTTCTTTTGATATACATTTTTAATACTCATAACGCGAAAGTGGAAAATGAAGTAAAGGTAGGAACAGAATAAGTCTGCAAAATCTTTGATTCTTACTCAATACAACTTCAAAAACATGACATGTGAAGATTTTCATGATTATTTGTTGAAAAACCAAAAACTTCTTGCGAAAATAAGCTCAGCTAAATATGATTAAAATAAAGTAAGATAAATTAGTTTTATTGTAAAAATCCTCTTTTATTACAGAACTTCCTCTTTTTTAGACCAAACTGCCCTCCTTTACAAAATTTACATTTAGCAACCCTAGTTGTGCAAAGCTGTTCATCATTATTCTGATAGTCTAGTATTCTACTATCGATCCTAGTATTTACGACAAAATAAAAAAAAACACTGATACGAATTAAAAAACTAGGCTAAAATATTTATGCTGCATTATCGCCTATTGTTTGTCATCACGTTGCACTACCGTGGTAGGTAGCATAGTATAGTAAGGATGTTGTAAAATGCAAGACATTATGTCTACGAAAGCAGTAAATTCTTCACAAGAACAGCACGCGGCCGAAGGCACGTGGCTCTAGCGGCTCTGAGTGATGACACAGTCTACTTAGCAGCTGCAAATACCGATTATTGTCAGACTTATCCATTATTATGATCCAATAACTGGTGTAATAGTCCCAGTAGATGTATGTGGCACGGCCAGTACACGGCTAACTCTACTGTACTTGACTTTCTCTTGACAGATTCCGTGTCGCTTCAACGAGGTGAACAACACAGCGATAAAGTTGAAGCCATTGGAGCGTTGAAAACCGCGGATCGATTTCGACCGGTCCGCCCCGCCGTGAACTCTTGGTTGAACGTTAGCGACAGCCGTGGAGCCGTGAGCCACACGACCGCCACTGCCACCGCTTAACACTGAGATCTACATATTCACCATTTCATACAACATCGCCGCATGTATAATTGTATAGTACACGTAACCATTTCAACTTATGTAAATACATGACAGATCTAAATATAATATTTGAAAGGTGACACTTGCGTTGATAAAAACTAAACAAATTACCATCGGCTTTCTCTGGGCACAAAAAAAACAAGTTAGAGTTTTCAACGGGAGATTGCGCAAGATTTGGACTTTGAATGAAGGCGATGATTTATGTCTTGCATATGAAAAAGTTGAAAACTTTAAACAAGACGAAAACAGAGTCGGAGAAAGTATTACAGAAAGGTGACAGCAGTAGCATTGAATACCGTTACTGAATGATCATAATTAACAATGCAAATAGAGCCTGACCAGCGTGGAATTATTAAATTTTATAAAAATGTTCCGAAGAGTTCAACATTTTTGTTAGGCTTCGTTGTTTGACTTGGCTTTCACAACCATATTCGTCAATAGCAATTTGCGTCCACATATAACTTAACTGCGGAATTTGTACGTGTCAGTCGATGGAACAGCAAGTAACAAGGCAACAAAGCGTTAGTGGACACACGAGTCTCAAGAGTCATCAACAAAAAAGTATTTTGAGTAAAGAAGCCAGAAATTACTATATAAGTAATTCGAGGTAACATTTCCAGAAGTTCAAACCGACATTCGCGTTTTAATAGTACAAATAGTGGGTATCTGTTGTAAAAGATGGTAAGCAAATATGAGAAGCACACAAAGAGATAAACGTTTTGTCACCACGCACGTGCGTGTTTGCGTAGATCTATTCAACGTAGGTAGATTATTTCTGCTGCACTTAAAACAACCCAGGACAAAGACTAGCCGAGGTTTTTTAGCTGTCTTAGCCTCTTATACAGCGAACAAAAGATTTTTTATTACCTAATGGGCAAAAACAACATACGCCTAAAGTCCACTCGATTAAATAACCAGACCGGTAGAAACCTTACAGATATATGTGTATTTTATTATAGCGTCGAGTCAAAGAGATTTCGTAAGTTTGTTTAAATAATTCGAATCGGCCTTGTAATGTATAGCATGTTTGGAGAAGCAGGTTTTTAAAATTAGAATGGGTACATTTTAAGTACCTACCTATTATGATTTTGTTGAGTTTACTGGAGTTTTAAATATTTCGCCGAATATAATAGGATACTTCTGACATTAATTTGCAGTGCTATCCTATGAAAACAACTTATCCAATTTGGACTTAACAATTAATACAATTGTAAGCCAGGAATACTATAAGTGTCAAATTAAATATGTAAGAACAATGAATCATAGGGGCAAGTGCGGAACATGTGGACACTTTCCAGAATTTGGAATAAAACATTTTTTATATCTGAACTACTTAAGTTTTCTTTATGTTTAGTATATCACATGTCATAAGGGATAATAAGCCTTTCTTAAACTCAAATTCTAGTCTCAATATCACTTATACTTACGAAAATAATCAACTTTTTTTAAAAACACCATATTTGTCCAGAGGTACAACAGGCGATTGTACCTATGTACAGTGAAATTGTACCTGAAGACGGTGTTGTACCTAGGGACGGTTCACATTAATTAGACAATAAAAAATAAAAATAAACAATTATAGACTTCTAGAAACAACTTCAAACTAACGTAAATATACTCTGTTATACTTATTTGTATGCATTACGACAGTCTTCATACAATTTTTGAGTAGATTCATCACTATCGTCATCATTGTCTAATACGAAGCATGCCATGCAAACGAAACCTTCACCCTCATCATCAGACTCAAAGTTTTATCTGTGTGACTTCGGAACACAATAAATATGATAGCTATGATTGCAAAAACTACATTTGAGCATTTGGTTTTTGTCTTTGGAATAAGTTTTACACTTTATACATCTAACAAACGATAACTTCTCTTGTTGAATTATTTAAATATTTTTTTCGCCAGATTTCTCAGTGTTTTCATTCGAAAGCGCTTTGGAAAGACTAGGTTCAGAAAGATTGTTAGCCAGCAGAGGAGTTGGATGACTTTTAGAGCAACTAGGGTCAACTTTGTAGGAACCAGATTGTGCAATAGCTTTAGCAGCAATTATTTTTTGAGTAGCTTTTGCGTTATTTTTCTTGTCCGTTTTCAGGCCTGCTATTTTCTTCTTTTCAGCTTTTTTTAATGATTCACTTAGAATTTTATCTTTATCTGGCGTTTCAGTTAAAAAAAACTGAAAATATTAAACAAAACGGCTGATCAGGTTTTGTAAGTAAACATAATGACGCATTTGTACCTGTGGACAGTCCACAGGTACCCTCATATTATTGTCCACAGGTACAAATTCAGACATAAAAAATAAAACTGATCTAACTTTGAGGATAAAACAGACGTACAGGCAAGGAAAAATCACTAACTACGCAATAAATAACACAGATCATACTGCAAACACGATCAAACCGATATCGTAAGTATTTTCACGGTAAAACTCATTTAAATTAAGCAAAATAACTTACTTTTTGGCGCAAAAAACTTTCATAGCCGGCATACAAACAACCACACAGAAAACAAAGATGGCGACAAGTCAAAACTGTCAACCATAGACAAAGCTTTATGGTCGCGTTCAAATTAGAATTTTACGGTTGCTAGTTTCGTCGGAAACAATTGTGTCCACAGGTACAAGCGTCCATAGGAACAGCACTTGCCCCTACCTGGCAAAACAATTGCGTTATACACTTTGTTGAAAACCGGGTTAGAAAACAAAGGTCACTGAAGGAATGAAAATTCAACGCATTAGTCATTGTTGTGGCATACTTAAACACGGTATAGGTAGGTATTACAGCAGAACATTCCATTATTTTTAAACCTAACTTGTATTCAGTTGCGATAAGGTTTATACCGAAATCAAAATATCATTCAATTATATAGCTAAAATTGCTAAATTAAGTAATATTATAGAATTTTATAATTATAGTTTTTTTTATAGAACTAGCTGATGGAACAAGCAGATGGCCCACCTGTTGTTAAGTAATAACCATCACCTATAACAAAGCTTTGCCTCGTAAGTCACGCACGATAGGAACGTGCCCTACGATGCACTGCCCTGCGTCCATCAACTTGAGGCATACAGATATTAAGCCTCATGTCCGTGTAATTATATCGACAACCACACTCTTCAAACCGAAATACAGCAACGCTGCTTGGCGGCAGAAAAAGGCGAGATGGTAGTACTTCCCCGGACGAGCCCTTCACAAAGAGCTCTACTACTCGGATATGGACATCATATTATTTTTAGCGACGACTCTTATACTTTCAATCAATCTTCCTAAAGCACACCAAGCACATCTAAGGATGAAGTTGAGTAGGATATAATATATGAACAAACTTAAACATCAAAGCACCAAGAAAATGTCCATTATTAGAGCCAACATCCGTCCAACATATCCAGCAAATGTTTCAGAACATTTTTCTTTCTTTATTCTATCGAACTGCTTCGTGTGATATTGATATTAATGAATATGCTGACGCCACGGGCTCTGCGAATGTTTCTTTTTGAGTTGGTAAAATAATAACTAGTAAAATAAGTAGATTAAGATTAGTGTTGTTCGCATTGTTATCGTGCAGCGAGTGGCTGTGCACGCGCAAGGTCATTGAAGGGAAATCGTCGTTTTATGTCGACATGGCTGGCGCCGCCGCCAGTGGCTGGAGTTACATCTTGCAGCCATGTTTCATAACACCGTCAGTTCTTTTCAATTGCATTCATCGAGTATGAATGAAGTTTATTAAACAATTTCGATTTAAAAAAAGGACGTTATCGCTTATTTTTGAGTTAAGCGGAAGTAATAAATATAGTTTGGGAAATGAAGCTATAAAGTTATCGTATAAATCAAACCATAATTTTAGTTATATTTACGCATTGCTCGTAAAATGGGCGGTCTTTATATGTGGATAATCAAATGAATAGGACACAGGGGACATTAGTGTGACACAGGGAGAATATTGTAGCGGTAGTCAGCTAGTCAGTGTTAAGTCACGCGAAACGGTCACGCAACTGTGCTTTCTCTAGGATTATAAACGCCACAACTATATTCATGAATGACTTAATGACGCTTGATATTGATTTTTATTTTCACAATTGAAGAAAAGGGCTTTACAGTGGAGTAATTACAAGATTTTGCATTATAGATAAAATACCTTCATTAATTCATGTTACTATCGTTGGCAATGACCTCCTAAGAAACATTACCTACTCATATGAGTAGCTATACAACGTGTTGATGAAGTTATGTAGGGAAACAAAGAGCGTGTATTTAGACCAAGCACTGGAATACTTTGACGTGTGCAACGGTTGAATACATCGTTTTCGAAATTCCCATAGAAAAGTAAAATTAATATTTTCTCAGAAATTTGCAACAGCCCTGTCTGTGTACGTGTCAAGGTCACACGCACGCGCGCTTCTATCTAGGAAAGAGAAAAACAACGATAACCTACGAGATAATTTGAAATACTTACCTTTCGGTAGGTAGGTAGGTACGCCGCCAATCCCCTGACACGATATTTTTACTGGTTCCTATGGATTTTGTCATTATTTACTGGCTATAATAGCACTGGATAAAACTGGATTTTGGTAAGTTTGCGAGATTTCGCACGACACAGGCTTCAAACTTCACACTAAACCATTACCTCGTAGGCACTGCTACATCATACACACACTGACTGACGACGGCTTTTTACATAACAATCACCATTTTATCACGTTTGATGACATTTTCTCAACAAAACAATGTACAACAACGCATGTAAACACAAACAGGGTGACCATCTCAAAAGTGGCGGTTCTACCACACACCTGCCAAAAAATCTGTCAAAATCTACCAAGCTTGACATAAAAATACCAAAAATATGACTTCATACCATCTCCTTCGTGGCTACGGAATAAATTAAATACCTACATTACATTCAGTTACTATCTTTTGATCGTTTGTAACGGTTTGCAGTTATCTAAAACGAGATAGAAGTTGTTTAGAAACCAAATCAATAAAGGTAAAAAAGAATAAGAAGTTTCCAGTTCGGTAAAAAATAAATAAATTATAAATATTATTTCATTAAAAATTGAAACTAATAAGATTTTTCTTGAAATATTTAAAATCTGCCAAATGGCAGAAATCTGCCACAAATGGTAACACTGATCGGCGGCCGTCGGCCGTCCTGATTGGATATGCGTTTTTAAATGCAACCAATGACAGACAGGTTAGTCAAAGATTAAATAGGACAGACTAGACACTTCCCAAAATTGCAGTTGAATAATTTTGTCGTGTCAATGAACCATGGTGGTAAAGTAACATGTTACAATTTAAAGAACTATGAATATCATAAACATTGGTTTACGACATCTAGTAATTAAACAAAAATAAATATTCTATTAAATATTGAGTACGTAGCCACGTAGGTACCTAGTTACTGAATAGGTATTAGTACCAAAGATCTCAGAGAATGTTTACCGTGACTAGGGATTACAGTCGCGAAAATATTTCTTTTACATACCAAGATCTTTAAAAACAGCAACATCATTATTAGGTAGGCACATTACTAGGTAATTGGTGGCAGTTCTGTTACCTATTTTATCTAAGGTTAACAACTAGAGGTCAAAGAACAGCTGTAAATAGGGCTGCCTCATGATGCGTTTAGATTCATTTTAGATAAAAGTTTAAGAGGCATTTCATGAATGAAAAACTTTGAAATTTTAAAAGTCGTAGAACAAAAGTTGTTCGTTATGACCGGTAGAATATCCTGCTTTCGGATCCCTACAATTCTTAATAAACACGTTGTATAGCTACACACATCCTAGTAGCCACTGTATTACAAAGAGTCGTATACCTACTATGAGTCGAATAAGAAAATATAGACGTTAGCAGTGTTTAGTGTAGCGGATCGATACAGCAGGCAGACGATAGAGACATCTGTGTTGAGTTCAATAGCAACGTTCACGTCAGTCGCAACGGTTTGTCTGGCTGTTCGCTGCAGCCACGTTGCCATGGAACCTTCACCGACTTACCGGCTCAGTAAATTAGCCGAGCGCTGTGAGAACCTTCACGCCATCTCTGCTTCGACATTCGTAAGACAGTCTGCAATGCGTCAGGCAGCAGACACATTGCGGAGGGTTTTATAGAGAGGGGTACTCACACGGCAGGGTAAAAGTAGTCAATGTATTTGACGACGACCTCTCTCAGCAAATCCTGCTTGTTCATGATGGACGTGTAACTGCCACTTATGAGCTTTGTTTGCATCTTATCCACTTCGTCGAGCGATCTAACGTGGGGAGTTCGAGTCCCCGTCTTAGGTTTGAACGGAGCCGTTTTGTGAGCTTCGCCTCGTGGGAGACGTACTGCGTGTTAAAAGCTTTAAAAAGGAAATTAAAATTGGTTGTGGTGGCGCGCGGGCAACCGGATCGACGCGTTGCGGCAAACTGGGAGCCGCCGAACGAGCCGGTCGCAGCGCGGCGGGGCGCGGCGAGCGGCGGGGATCCGAGCAAGTGGCGCGCGCACGAGCACGGCTCTACCTACTACGAGCTACGGTGATGGCGGCGCGGCGCCCCGCAACACCAAGGCAACGCTTTTGCGACACACCCGCGCTTCACTCACTTTGTAAACGAGAATGAATTTACTAAAAAAGGACCGAGTCTAAGACACCAGAAACCGCAATTCGGTTCTAACGGCCAATCATCTCTACGATAGAGTCGATTCAAGGCTAACCGGACTCTGCCAGTTCTTTTTGAACATTGAGCAATTTACTAAAAATAGATAAGTACGTACACAAAACACCAATAGAGATAATAAAATCAAGAGGTCAGCTTCTAGCTTATAATAATTGTTATCAGACTCAACATTAGAATCAAGTAATGTATACGAAGCACAATGATAGTTGCATTGCAGTGGCATAGATGTGCACGTCAAACATAGCGCATGAAGTAGTCGGAAAACGAGGCATTATCAGCGAGACGACTAGACGTGCCATCAAACAATTTGTTAGAGTCATTACAGACACTTCCGCGTATTGTTTGTCAGGGTTCAAGTTACGCACAATTTAAAGTCTAGCTTTGTTATCATTACAGCAAACCATACTAATTTTAAAAGACTTAAGACTTCAGTAGAGTATTTGACACAATAATTTAATAAACAAATTAATCCTCTCATACAGAACAAAAACATGGACATTAGGAGATCGACAAGTTAGGTATACAGAGTTAATTACCATAATCCGAAAGAACTTGTAAACTTGTAAAAGTGGATTGGCGAGAATTCAACTTGAATATTGTTTTATGATACAAAAAACCTGGATACTGATTCTTTGCAACTACCCTTTGTGACAAAGGGTAGTTTTTTTACAACGTATAATTATATTTAGATATATAAATTAAGTTATGTATTATCTCTGCCAGCCGAGGAAAAAACGCAAAATTAATTAAAAAAGGTTATTAATAAGGCCATAATAGTCGGTCAGTGACTATGGCAACGATGTTCGACTGTAACCTAAGTACTGCCGCGAAGACTTGACTTGTAAACTCATACACCAAAAAAGAATCAGTATATTTTTTTATATGTATGATTTGCAACCACATCTTTATCAGAAATTCAACTAGATAAGTGCTTTAACATCAAATGACTGATGTACGAGTATATACGGCATTTATAATGTAATCACAGAGCTCCGTGCTCTCTAGGAACGTGCATCAAGTCATCATCATGCATCAGGCAGCATGACCTTTGAATGTTATACTATCTATGACGGCATACAGCACGCTGCTAGCAAAAACGCATCGTAATTTAGTTACATATGCTTTTTCTATACACAATAGTGCTATTCGAAACGAATTAACAGCATTTTTGTGCTAGTACTCAGCTCACATAGTTACAAACTTAATTGTGTGGAGTGTGGATATGCTATACAGATGTAATATGTTTTATAATCGTGCTAGCAATTTATCCAGCAGTATAAAAACACCAATGTGGTAGCAAATTAAATCGAATGAGCCATAAATCGACTGGCTGATTGTTTTATTATGGGATGTCTCCAGTCCATCATTTGTACATTATTAGAACTATAGGTGATGTTGATGATCTATGGAAGATTACTACTCTCAGTATGTCTTTAATTCGTGACCATGTTTATATACATATCTTCAGAAATGCGAAAGTTGAGATGGATGGAGTGACAAGGATGGATAAAGGAATGAGTATTATTAGAGGAAGTTTTAAAGTAGCGCCAGTGACTGTCAAGTTAAGGAGAAATAGGTTAGCGTGGTATATGGGCATGTCATGAGGGAAGAAAATCATATTACGATAAGAGTGTTAGGTATGGATGTGGATGGCTCAAGAAGGGGAGGCAGGCCAAAAAACAGATGAATGGACTGTGTGAGAGATGACATGAGTAAGAAAGGAGTGACAGCGAGATGACGAATGATAGAGGAGAGTGGAAGAAGAAAACCTGTTGAGCCGACCCCACTTAGCGTGGGATAAGGACAGGAAGATGATAATGTTTATATAAATATATTCGAAGCCGCAAATAATCTTACTAGATTGTTTTTGTAGCAACCTCCAAGGTTGTACGCATAATAAAAGTGTTTATCATTTTATTATCTCTCTACATATTAATATCAATGTGCAATAGTATAAGTGGGGAACCTGTACTATCGCATCAAATCCAATTTTGATAAAGGATAGGCTAGTAAACAAATTGATCGATTGCCCCAATGTGGGAAGAGATAGAAAGCTCTATCTCACAGACGAAATAAACTCTCTAAAGTGGTCAGTTCCTGATTTCGTGCTTACCCCAATGGAGAAGCAACCGAGACGCACAAATTGAAGTTTCCGTTAGTTCCGAATTAATGCATAGTGCTTCGTTCCAGTTTGTCGACGTTTAAGATGCCATTTTCTTTCATCTGTTTTTGTTCCAAGGAGACTTAAACAACAACTGAACCATACAAGTCGAAATTGATAATTTAAGTCAAAAAAATGGAAGTTTCCTCACCATGATTATATTATTCATCATACGTAACATATCCCATATATATCACAACAAATACCAAAGTTACTTCAATTCATCAATATGGACGTGAAACGTATTTTAAAATTACAATTCTACATTGTTGCAATATCGAATGTTCAATTAAGTTAAAATACGCAATTATTATAGGTATGTGAGCAATTCTCTACTAATGAACAGCAAACGACTGTATCTATAAATCGATAGATGCAAGGTCTTATTTAGTAAACGTTAGATTTAATAGTGACAAACACTTTCAAAGACACAGTTATAAAACTTGGCCTTAAGTCGAGGTAAGTAAGTACCTATCTATAGTATATTCATTTAAAAGACGACAATACCAAAGTACATTATAGTCAATGATAATGTCAGATAATAACGATAAAGGAAAAAAACAGGCATGTGGAAACATGGAAACAATCACGCATCACCAAAATCAAATCTGATGATAACAGTATCGATACGGATCGATACGGATTGAAACTATCATAAACACCACTGATTGCGTTTTTCGCTAAAACGCAATCAGTGGCCCGAATATAAACGATTCATAAAAGTTAATTTCATAGTCATAGTTTTTTAAACGGATGCTGTGTTCGTTAGTACTAAACAATTTTAACTTACGAGCACCAAGTATTTCTGCGCGCGGCAACTGATCGTGACTTTCGTTCTTGCGTTGCTGTCGGTTTCGGTGGCAGCTCGTTAGGTTGCGGCTCGGTCGAGAAGTTCAGCTTGAAGCCTGCAATGGATTTTCGTCGTTTCGCAGCTAATGCCCGAGTAGCCAAATCACCCTCAAGGGTCCTCTCGGGTGACGAAGCGTGAGTACAAGTCCTCATGTGCGCCTGCGTCGTCGCCACCTGCAGCAGCTTGGTAGAGAGACTCCGGCGGCCCAGGGCCTCGCACGTCTCGCACCGTCCCTCCTCCATAGGGATCCTCGTGCGTCCGACCCGGCTCCGTTGCGGACACTGAGCGGTTATTGTTTCAAGCGGACGTGATAGCTTAACTGATGTCATGCGACGAACAAAATACGCGCGACTGCTCGCGTTCGCCGCTCGGAAAATTGAAGACAGAATTTAAGTGGACTACTGAATCGATCGATACACAAACGAAATAGGTTTAATGCGATAATAGGAACGCGATAAGGAGCACACGCGAATAAGTCTATTGACCCAGACCAGACGGTATTGCTGGCACAAGCACGGCTTCGGTGCGGCCTCGGTGGGCGGCCGTGCGCGCGCGGCTCGACGCATGCGACTGCGGTCACCACAACAAAGCAACCCCACAGCCGCCCGTAACTCGAACGTTGAAGAAGATATCAGTATTGCGGTGAATATATCTCGTTGTATGGCCGTCGCATGACCAAAGGCGTTTATGAGTAGCAGCAAGGTGTCATTCCTACATTCCGCTGGAAACGGTCCAGATCATTCTTTAGTATAAATAATCAGGGTCACACTTTTCCCACTAGTGAGTTAGAGGCCCTTAGTTTAAAAACGCTTGTGAACATACGGCTAAACACAAATTACATCATTTATGTATTCGTGTTTTGTACAATAGAAGCGTTCTCTGTTGTCTCGTGATCACTCACACAACACCACTGCTTTGGTCTCATAGAGGCTACTAATTGCATACACTTTTACTGTAATACACTATAATTTTATCACCCAAGTTATTACGTAATACGAAACACTACTGTCCATTGTAAGCGTAAACAATCAACTAGCTTGGATGAATTACTATATTATATTATCTGATCAATAGATTGATTTAGTATTCATTCTGGCAACTTCGATGCATTCTATGGCGGAAGAAGATGGAATACTCACTCAAACTAGACGTTGTGTGTTGCTATTTCTATTGACGAGTAGATTCGTTACGAGCGGTATAAGAATAAGCAAATCAGAAGAGAACTCCATAGATGACCGAACTCGAAAGGCCTATACCTAGTTAGATTTAAGAAATTGAAATGGACAACTGGAAGGTAAATATAAATAAAGATTCAACTGTTTATTTTAGCTCTCAAATTCAGTACAAGGTCGAACATTTCCACGTTCTGGATTCGCTTATTTTTGAACACAAACCGATTTGTATTCTCTGTGTAAGAAAAACGAATTAATCATCGAAACCGTCTGTGACATTGTTTATAGTTCGTGAACCAATTCCGCTCGTGTTATTTTATTAAACTTCAAAAGAAAAAAACTTGTACTAGCATATCTCATTCGTTGTTTGTCTTTGATACATCGGACTTTCGAGTTATTAGTCGTGACTTTGATGTTATTAGTTGTTTCGATCGATTATGTAATATGAGTGTCTCCATGCCGTGAGTAAACAAAGTAAAGGTAAATGAGGGGTGGCTGGACTCCCTCCATCCCCCCCCCGTCCTCCTCATTTACCTTTAATTTTTCCAACTCCTGAGTTGGAGCGTTTTTTATAGCTCCATGAATATTAAACCTATCATACAATCTACTTCTTGACTGTTGGTCTCTCTTGGATCTTTCATTGTAGCGTGTTTAGTAGATATTTGGTGTATGGGTATAACAAGAATGTTAACTTTATGTTTTCGTAGATAACATATAAATTGTGTTTGTTTCGAAATCAGAGAAGTCTTCAACGACCTATTGCAAAATTCTTGCTATTTATATATGTCGCAGTTTTTTATATAATTGATTGGCTCGGCACCAAATAAGGAAAATTCCCGGGACTTCATCGCGCTGGTATCAATCAGTAAATTGTATTTCAACACATTCGACACTTGTCACATCACAGTTCTATCAATTAACAACCGACAAGCCAACATTGCCAACTATGGAATTAAATTTAAATGACGCCACTGAAACGTTTCATATAACGCCCATTACCTACTTTTAATTGCGATAATTAGCCTCGCAGGGCAAAATGTAAACATGCTATTCTAGCACCATAATTATGGTCAATGATTGAGGTTGCGCTACTCGCGGTAAATTGGCCAAGTTGTGTTTAGAAAAAAAAATATAGGGATTAAACTTTTTTTATATATTTTTAGTAGGTAGGTAATGTATTACCTGCTAGGTAACAAAGAAAAACAAATTTGTACAGAAAACTTGTTTTGATCAAATTATATTTGTGAACCTTTATTTATTTCCTTTATTTTTGTACTGTTATTTATGTAATTTGGTTGTTTACGAATTTCATAATTACTTACCTACATTTATGGCGGGTTATATCTGCAACAATATTGGAATGTGCGGAGATACTAGTCGAACGGTTGTCAGGGTCTTAACTGTATTTTTTTTAGTAAGTATTACGGTTACTGAAACTATCTATTATTTTATTAACCTTAATAGGTCTAATACTATTATATAATATCTTTTTATACCTATTAAAGTACCTAGAACCTTGTAAAAATATTTAGTTAGTTCCAAATCAAACGAACTAGCATCAACTTGCTTTGTTTTCAATTAATTTAAAGCCGAGTGAGTGCCTCGAAGGTGTTTCTGACCTCGGCAGCATAAATTAAACAATTTTGAAAGTTTAAGGTTATTTTTATAGATCTCAATCGAAGTCTCTGATTGTAAACAGTCTATATTTAACATTGTAAAAACTTAATAAGTAGGTGTCATTGAATAGGTAATAATTTTATTGACTTATTGCAAATTTTCACGATTTCCTAATTATTGAGGAACTCTGAAATACACTCTGAAAATACATTTTAAGTCGTCGAAAATACGAGTTCAACTTATTTGTTGATTGATTAAAATAAACCAGTTAGTTATGGGGCTTAAAACCCGACCCGAGACTCTGTATTAATATCAAGATATTAGTAGATAAGGCATATTTATATTAAGGTTGACATCTATATAAATTACAAATATGCAACATAACATTGGAATTTTAATATTTTCTTTTATACAGTTTTAGTTACTTTTGGTCAAAAGTAATTCCGGCATGCTGCAAGTTTACTTTCTTGTGGTTAATAGTCGAACTGTTTACCAACATAATCATTATGAATGTTTAATGTTAGACCGTATTGATATCTTTACCTTTAATTATCTCAGAAACTTGACACTTTAGTATACCTACAATATTCATAGCTTAATGTTTTGTTTGTATACGTGTTCTCAATCAAGTAATTTAATTTTTAAAAGCATTAAGATAAAATAAATAACGCGCGGGCCGGTTATATTGCGGCCCCTCCTCTCAACCACTTCGTTTTAAGTGATTTATAAATTAAAATGTTTTTTTTTAAGTCGTGTGTTTAAATTATATGTAGATATGATATATCGATGATAAAGAAACTAGATATAGTGGATGTTGGGAGCTATTCTGAAAAAAGTAAAATAGAAACAGCGAACAAGTAGTAGTGATCGAAGATTTCACTAGGTATTATTGTTTACCTACAAATACCTACGTTGGCCGAATAGCAAGATCGATTGCGCGCCAATCATAGCCTTGACATTTGCTGCTTAAATCGAGCACTGCCAAACCAATACTCGACAACGTGACACTGATGATACCTACTAGTGAGTGATAGATACGAATTCAGTAGCATTTCAGATAAAATATGTGATTTGATAAAATTTCATGAAGCTTCGTGTTAAGCACGCTTATCGGTCGTTTTATAAATAATTTTATAATAAGTTTATCAGTAATTAACGATCTGATACTTGTAGCGTAGCATTATATTATTTGTGTAGGTAGGTAAGGTACTTATTACATAAAACAATTATTATTTATAAGAATTAGTTACAATCTAGTGATTATTGCATCGCATACGTGCTTTTCTACTTGTAGACATTTCCATAGTATCACGCACGTCCAGCAAGTTAGTAGAAAAAAGTACAAGTGCATAGTATGTTACCTTCACTGACCTGTCCAAAACAATACTCATATGCCTATGAAGGTTAGCCTTAAGGTCTCTTCTACTGTAGGGCTGTTGTGCTGGACTAGCGGGAGGGAGAGGCAGGGGGGGCGGCTGTCCCCCTGCCGGTGCTCGTCTCCCGATGAGCACCTTCAACTCCGCCATTAGAGTCTGAACCATGCGGACACGTCTAAACACAACTACACAATGCACTGTAGTGGATACGCCTCAATCAATCGCAACCGCCCTGCCAAGAGCCATTGGCTCGGCTGTTGCATACACAATACACGTCACTGCTGCACACGTGATGATAGCACATTGATAGCGATGCTAGCGTCGTTACAACTCGCTTGCTTGTTCAACACTGTGAGCCGGCGTCCAGCGTACAGCGCTTTGACCTCGCCAACGCTTTTTATAAGTGTCCGATGAGTGCGCAAGGTGGTGTATGCGAGACGACGCGTTTATATTTAGGAGGGAACACATGTTCGAATCTAACAACATTTTTACGGTTTATTAGGAGCTTCAATTAATTGTTAATAACCTACCGTGCCGATCCAAACAATGCCAAGGTCAATTTCAAGCTTCAAATCTCAGAGATGCGATTTACTTATTGCATTGCAATAAACAATGGTATGTGGGTCGCCTGCATTGGACCACATTGGCTGCGATAGAAAACGGGGTCATGCGATGCGAGCATTGTTCGGGTTCAACACTTTGAGATGAGCTTAATAGGTCGCTATGTTTTTTTTTTTTAATTCTAAAGACAAGAGTTAATGTACCTCTCGCACGTTGCGACTTGTTGAATGATATAAAATAACTCATTTTCGTAAAATCGCTTAAAAGTTGGTTTTACTAGTTTTCGTACAGCGAACTTTTGAGTCATGTCTTTGTCATTTTGAATATATTATCATGTCGAAACGTGCGAGCGAAAGGTACATTAGCTCTTGTCTTTAGAATTAAAAAAAAAACATAGCCCCCTTATAACAAAGTACTCTGTGCGCCCTATTAAGCTCATCTCAAAGTGCCGAACAATGCTCGCATCGCATGACCCCGTTTTCTATGTCTTCGCCTTAAGCCAAAATTATTGCAGTCGGGTTAAAATGTTGCCTAAATAGCTAAACAAGAAGATACTAAATGTACTTAGGTATAGGCTACTAATAAATTGGGTATAGAGCAAGTAATACTTGCGCAAGTACTACTTGGTTCCGTTTTTAAAATGTGTTGTGTAAAGCAAGTCTCAAAAGTTTTTGAACAAATACTTAGATTAGTTAGATAATATGACAAATCAATTACAAACATAGTCAGAACAAATAAATCAGCGAATCTTATTTTCAAAAGAAAGTATTACAACACAAATACTGAAGTAGGTACATTACATACCCATACCATATTCGATGGCATAAACAATTGGACAAAATTCGAGGAACGTTACCGAAGCGGCAATCCTTGAATTTCAATTAGTTATAAACGAAAAACAACCAGTAACATTTGGTTTTTAAAATAATCGACTTTGAACGTGAATTGTGAGAGAAGCCGGTTCACGGAGAGGTAGAAATAGCACCTGACGCCAACACAGGAAGTGCGGACGGTCGAACACACGACCGCTGCTGTCTAAAGAGAAAACGTGCATGCATTTTATCATAAAGAATGCCAAAAGTAATCTGTCCCAGATTACTTTTGTAAAATATTATTAGAATAGTAAAATATTAAGCTAAACTAAAAATATGCTTCGCTTTATTAACAGTGTTGATGAAAAAACAAACGTCACATAAACTAAAGATGACCTAAAGACAAAAGCAAAGTATTTATAGAGGAAGAATCACCAACCAATTTATGTTGGCAGGACAAAAAGTCATTCCCTCTAAACGTAACCGATTACGAAACTAGTAATAGTAAATTCAAACATTTAATTAGAACATGACAGAGACAGCTATTGGCAACAGAGCAAATACACGGCATGACCTATTATAACTTTCTCCGATTGAGAAGACGAAAGAGATTAGATCGCGAATCGAGATAATCCTAGCGCAATCAACAAACAGAGAGTAATGCTTCCTGGCAGCCGTGGCACAATCGAGAAAAAGCAATAGGAAGTCGGTACGGTAACAACTTCCCGGATTTTTAAGCGTTCTGGAATCCATTTTGTTTTATGCATCAACTCGTTTAACGTCTGGCTTTGCGCCTTCTACGTCAAAATAAGCGTTTTTTTATATATTTACAAAAGGTCTTTGTCCTGAAAGTTATGAGCTATTAAAACTTTGAAAAGCTACAAATTAAAACCGGGCAAGTTATTTCGTAAGGTTTTGGACAAATGAATCTTGAGGTGAGAAGTTAACACAAAAGGCTAAACGGCATTAAGCAAAGGGATTGATTATTGGAATTCGTGAAATCTAAGTTAGGTGAAAGGTTTTACTGATATTAACAGTATTCTTTCTGACAGTTTATTTAAGTAGGGGCACGTTAAGTAGCTTTAGCTTAGGGCCGGTTTCACCATGCTCTGTTAGTTAAACTAACAGCTTGTTAGCCATTTAACAGACTGTTAAAGTCGTTTTGTGTTTCACCATGCCCTAATCAAGGATTATCTTCTTTAACATACTGTTAAATCTAATTGCTGGTCTAGAGGTCGGTTAAATATCTAACAGAGGATTATGATGTCATATTCATGACAAAATTATTGAAAATATTGATAATTTGGAGAACATTTTACGCCGTCCCAGAACTTGACTTATAAAAACACGCCGAAACTACTTTGAAGGATATGATGACATTGATTTTAGCACAAGGTTTCGTCTATCAAAGGAATCTGTTTTGGGTGTATGTATTGGAATTAATTGAAGATAAACTAGAATATCCATCAGATCGGTAAGTACCTACCCAAGTACCCACCTTCCTACAAATTACTATCGTTTTAGGTTTACACTAGATATGTATACCTGTTACCAATGACTGGTTTCTACTTATCCAAGTCTAACCCCTCTATGTATTTTTGTTACAGAAATAAATAAACTTCTATTGTCACTAAGATATTATGCAACTGGTTCACAGCAAGTTACAGTTGGAGAATATTGTGGGCTCTGAAAAGCCTCATACAGAAATGCTGTATTTGAAAGTGGCCGCTATGGTGATGCAGTTGTTCTGGCTGTTAGTGTGCTGTGAAATAAAAATATCGGTGGACATTCCACAAAGCACCATCTCACCCTAAACTAAGCCAAAGCTGTAATATGGGAACCAGATAGCTGATAATTATTTTACTTACTCATATAATTTTGTTTTTGTAAATACATACCTACTTATAATATTATATAACACCCTGGCAGAGAACAATCATCTATGTTCATCACACAAATATTTGTTGTCTGGATCGAACCCACAGCCTACAGTGCAGAATGCAGAGCTACTACCAACTGAGCCGTGAAGGCTGTCATAATGAGAATTATGTTCATATAGCTAGCCTATTTTAAAAATGTTATGTTATTACAGGACTCCAGTGGCAACTAAAAAATAAAAACTTTATTTTTAAAATATTTTTTGATACATCTACATTTTTACAGCCATTGAATTTCTGTTTTCAACTTTTCTTGATATAATTGTTCCTGTAGTATTTCCAATTCTAGCTTAGTTCTACTTTTCAGTTTGTCTTGTAGAGAAGATTTAGGTCTTTGTTGTTGCACACCACTCTTTCTTATTGTTGATTCAACCTGGAACAAATTAATATGTAATTAGAAACAAAACACGGTAGACATTCCCTAAGATCTGTTTAGGTTCTTTGAAGATATCTAAGGGGGTCAGAGGTATGCCCAAATATGTATAATATTTGGTACATATACACACAATCTAGTGTAGTTCAATCTCACAGTAGTTTGAGTTCCATATATGATAGGTAGCAAGCCCATCAAGGCTATTATAATACTAACAGGTTTCCTCACTATGTTTTCCTTCACTGTTAGAGAGCACTAGCATTGTGCAAAATGTTTTTGGTAAATACCTACTAGGTATGCTGAAAATAAGTAATGCAACAAGGTCATTATTTCGAAACAACTTACTTCTGAAATCTTGATATCTTGAGAATAAAGTGTGTCAGAGTCAAAATGGTTTTGAAGACCATCTAATGTAGGGCCCAATATATTCTATGCTTGGCCTTGTAATGGCCCTGTTGGTGGTTGGTTAGGCCTCCGTCCTGCAATATTACCAAACATTTGGATTAATAAATAAAAACCCATGTGAAACACACGTAGCGCTAGGTATTTCTTATAAATATACAAGGATACACTTGGACAAGGAAACGAATAGACAGAAAATTAAAAGATTAGTAGTTCATGTAGTAGGTACATAAAATACAAAGAAACTTAAGGCCTACCTGTTAAAAAGGTCTCTCTTTTCATGCTCGCCTTGTCCTTCCTTGTACTTCTTTTTATATTATCCCAGCATGTTCATTTGTGCGGACGCGGACGCAGAAAGTTCTCCAGCAAATATTTCCCACCCCTCATTTTTAAACGCGGTGGTCACCGCGTCTGTTCTTTATTTTCTACAACATTTCTGTGTTGAGGAACAAGACAAGAACACAGATTAATGTCTCCTTTTCATTTGCCGTGATTTTATTTCATTTACATCGTGGAAAACAAATCCGAAAACGAAGACTCAACCAAAGCACAACAACAACAACAAAAATCAAAACACGCGCCTTCTACTTGAGAGCATATAAACCAGCTAAACAAAAAATACACCTGCTTGCGTTTTATTTAAACAGCGTGAACGTCATTTAAATTTAGTCGCTTTACATGATTCGTGACAATGAGATGATTGACAATGACATCCGTTATAAAATAAAGCCTTATATAAAAGAAGAAGAAGAAGAAAAAGTGAATTAAAAAAAGTAATTGAATGAATCATAACGGTTGATTTAGAAATCCTTTGTAAATTTTATTCCGTGGGACGTAAAATACTTAACAATACTTTGACATTCTTGTTAATTTTGATGCCCGATTAAGTAATTCTCTGTTAACGAAAAGTTGATGAAACTTTCTACGTCCGCACAAATGAACATGCTGGGATAATATAAAAAGAAGTACAAGGAAGGACAAGGCGAGCATGAAAAGAGAGACCTTTTTAACAGGTAGGCCTTAAGTTTCTTTGTATTTTATGTACCTACTACATGAACTACTAATCTTTTAATTTTCTGTCTATTCGTTTCCTTGTCCAAGTGTATCCTTGTATATTTATAAGAAATACCTAGCGCTACGTGTGTTTCACATGGGTTTTTATTTATTAATCCAAATGTTTGGTAATATTGCAGGACGGAGGCCTAACCAACCACCAACAGGGCCATTACAAGGCCAAGCATAGAATATATTGGGCCCTACATTAGATGGTCTTCAAAACCATTTTGACTCTGACACACTTTATTCTCAAGATATCAAGATTTCAGAAGTAAGTCGTTTCGAAATAATGACCTTGTTGCATTACTTATTTTCAGCATACCTAGTAGGTATTTACCAAAAACATTTTGCACAATGCTAGTGCTCTCTAACAGTGAAGGAAAACATAGTGAGGAAACCTGTTAGTATTATAATAGCCTTGATGGGCTTGCTACCTATCATATATGGAACTCAAACTACTGTGATATTGAACTACACTAGATTGTGTGTATATGTACCAAATATTATACATATTTGGGCATACCTCTGACCCCCTTAGATATCTTCAAAGAACCTAAACAGATCTTAGGGAATGTCTACCGTGTTTTGTTTCTAATTACATATTAATTTGTTCCAGGTTGAATCAACAATAAGAAAGAGTGGTGTGCAACAACAAAGACCTAAATCTTCTCTACAAGACAAACTGAAAAGTAGAACTAAGCTAGAATTGGAAATACTACAGGAACAATTATATCAAGAAAAGTTGAAAACAGAAATTCAACGGCTGTAAAAATGTAGATGTATCAAAAAATATTTTAAAAATAAAGTTTTTATTTTTTAGTTGCCACTGGAGTTCTGTAATAACATAACATTTTTAAAATAGGCTAGCTATATGAACATAATTCTCATTATGACAGCCTTCACGGCTCAGTTGGTAGTAGCTCTGCATTCTGCACTGTAGGCTGTGGGTTCGATCCAGACAACAAATATTTGTGTGATGAACATAGATGATTGTTCTCTGCCAGGGTGTTATATAATATTATAAGTAGGTATGTATTTACAAAAACAAAATTATATGAGTAAGTAAAATAATTATCAGCTATCTGGTTCCCATATTACAAGCTTTGGCTTAGTTTAGGGTGAGATGGTGCTTTGTGGAATGTCCACCGATATTTTTATTTCACAGCACACTACCAGCCAGAACAACTGCATCACCATAGGGGCCACTTTCAAATACAGCATTTCTGTATGAGGCTTTTCAGAGCCCACAATATTCTCCAACTGTAACTTGCTGTGAACCAGTTACATAATATCTTAGTGACTACAGAAGTTTATTTATTTCTGTAACAAAAATACATAGAAAGGTTAGACATGGATGAGTAGAAACCAGTCATTGGTAACAGGTATACATATCTAGTGTTAACCTAAAACGATAGTAATTTGTAGGAAGGTGTACTTACCGATCTGATGGATACTCTAGTTTATCTTCAATTAATTCCAATAGGTACACCCAAAAATGGATTCCTTTGATAGACGAACCTTTCACTAAAATCAATGTTATCATATTTTTCAAAATAGTTTCGTTGTGTTTTTGTATGTCCAGTTCTGGGAAGGCGAAAAATGACTTCAAATTATCAATATTTTCAATAACATTTTCTTTTTCAAAAATAATATTGTGCGCCGCCGCCATTTTGACAAGTTAATCCTCTGTTAGATATTTAACCGGCCTCCAGACCAGCAATTAGATTTAACAGTCTGTTAAAGAAGATAATCCTTGATTAGGGCATGGTGAAACGACCTTAACAGTCTGTTCAATGGCTAAAAAGCTGTTAGTTTAACTAACAGAGCATGGTGACACCGGCCCGTGGACGTAAAATACTTAACAATACTTTGACATTTTTGTTAATTTTGATGCCCCATTAAGTAATTCTCTGTTAACGAAAAGTTAGTGAAACCGGCCCTTACTAAGACACATTTAAATAGCATGCCGACAAAGAAAACGCGGTTGGAGACAGTATGATTAATAATGCGTAGAATGCAAATCCACTCCTCGATGGTTAAATCGATGACAGCCATTCGATATGAAGGACACTGACGTCATCAGTACTGGCACCACTAGGTTAGCTTAATGGGGTCAATGCATTTGCAATTTAAGATTCGGGGAACAAGGAGACCTATTTTTTACACGAAAGAACAGCGTTGCTGCAGAAGCCACGACGATGCAGAATAACAAACAACACGCCAATTCATAAATAAAAACCTCTAGGGTCGAGGACGCGGAAGCTTGACCTAGTTCGCTTATCCGGGGTGCCGTTAGTTTAATACGGTTACATACTTACAAATGTTGCTTAAGCTTGTTCTCCAGTGCAGCTTATTGTGTTTTTGAGTAAGAATTGAAACGTTTGCACTTACGCGGGCTGTTACGAGTAACGCAATTTGAGAGAGAGCGTGCTCTCTTTACGCAGGGTGACTACAAACTGACTCACGTTCAAGTGGAATGGAATAGTGAATATGCGCGCGTCCCTATTCCCGACCCGTTGTCCTTGCGTTAAAGGGGCGGTTTTTGGAGGGTGGCGCCATGGTAGCCCGTCAAGGCAACGAAACGCATCAATCAATATGCGAAACCAGCTTTCTTGTTAATATCTCTAGAATTTAATGCAGGACGTCATAACGTCTTTATTCATGTAAGGGTGGTTTATTAATGATTGTGCAATTTAAAAAGTGTATTCTACAGGTAAGTAGCACGCAACAGGTTTTTGTATGCACATCACTGCGGATGCAATGCTTATTGCACAATTCTTTGATACTTTTCTACTATCCTTCTGTAGCTCATAGCCCAAGGAGTAATTTACAAAAGAAAATAATGCATAAACTTCATCCAAAATAATCAGCTAACCCGGTTAGGGCACTTCGACGTGAGTTTCCATTATGATGTTGTACAAAGATTCAAAAGTTAAAAGTAACATTTGTTCAACTGCTTATTGAAAAGCACCTGCGTTAGATTAGTAGGAATAAATCTGTACAAATGATGGAATCCTATGATACCATGACATAACATTGGTAGGTAGGTAAGTAGGTAGGCACAAGTTGTACAAAATACGTTGTTAGATTTGATTACGCAACCTAAAGTTACGTATATTCATTTCATTGGTATCGTATCGTATCGACCGACACGCATTATCTCCTATCATATCAAAACGCATCGTTGCGAGAACCGACAGCTGATCGACAGAACCAGACAATAACATTTCACCGGCTTATAAATGTTACAAAAGAATTTTAATACACATATACTTTTTTTTGCCAAGTTATCAAATGTCTAAGTCAAAGTCAAAAGGTATTTATTCAATAAAATCACAAGGATCACATTGAAACGTCTTAAAGCTAGGTGACTCTAGGTGCCAGTCTGTTTTCATAATAGGTAATAGTAATATAATGATGTTGAAGAAGATTTGGATAACTTATCCATAGTGGATAGGACGATGAGTTGATCACTAGCTCATGGAAAGCATAATAAAAATAGAGATACCAAAGAAATGAATAAAACAACTGAATCAATGTAGAAACCGATAAACCTACTTGTTTAATGAAACGCTTAAACGGATCAGATGATTTTTAATTAATGATGGTTGTAAAAACTGGCATAGCTAAGATAAATTGGGAAAGCGGAAACGTTAATTAACAAAAAAAAACATAGTGGCTCAAATAAAGTCATTAAAGTGATAGCTACTGATTTTTTTTTTTATACTACTAGCTTATTATTATTTTAAAACAAAATCTAGAGTTTTAGCAACATGGGTACTCAAAACGCCCTTAGTTTTAATTCTATTGAAAATTTTGAGTGCAGGTCCTATACTTATGAAGGTATTTTTATAGTGACAGTCAATATTTATTTTAATTTTTTCGATATTTAATAGATATCGACAAAATAAATTGCGTGCTTTGGGAAATACCTTAACCCTGCAGTGGACAATAGTAGAAAGAGTGTGAAAACGAGTTATCTACACTAATATTATAAAGAGGTAAACTTTGTATTTTTGTATTTTTGTATTTTTGTATGTAACGAATAGGCTCAAAAACTACTGGTCCGATTTCAAAAATTCTTTCACCATTAGAATGCTACATTATCCCTGAGTAACATAGGCTATATTATATTTTCAAAAAAATCAGGGATCCTTACTAAAACTTCAATAATGTAACCCAAGGTGGAAAACAAAAAACCTTACATCGCGTGCGCTGCGAAAACTATTGAAGATAGAACAAAATAATGTACTACGATTTTGTAGAACACGTTATCATCTACAAAAAATGCCGCGACAGCATATGTCTAACTATTATAGTTATGTCACAATAAGTGTTCTTTTATTATAAAAAATTAATTGAAATGCCTCCGCTAGAAAAGGGTCTTTATTTGTACCTTGGTATTAATCCTTATCCAAATAAATCATTTCATAATTAAGACGGTTTCAATACCTATAGATGACTTCTTAAATTTTTCAAATCGGACATTCCATTCAAAAGATATGACGAAATTAAAAATGTTTACGGGTCCACGGTTCACGCGCGGGGTGCGATTTCACTCACTCAAGGAGAAGCGCGTGCAAATGTATGAAATAAGTAGATGCGAGGCTCGAACCCACGGTCTAAGTTTATCCTAAAATGTTCAAAAAATTTATGACCACCCATGCGAAGCTGGGACAGGCCGCTAGTAAGAAATAAAAATAATCATTTTTGAGAAAAAGAAGTGCAGAATTAAATATAAACCATCATATAATGAAAACCAAGTATCGCTAAGAACTTTAAAAAGTGCATTAAACTTATTATCTGTCACCAAATCGATGAATTACGAGACAAACAAAACTTGGGTTTATGTTATATGACATTGGAAACAGCAGGTGGTACAACAGAAACGAGTGAAATCGCAAATTAGTGTGCAATGAAATAAACAATAAGAATTTAGCGTCGGACGATAGCTCGAGCTAATCTAACCGCAAGGGAGCGGGCGCCATCGATACTTTCCCTTTTCTTATTGTGAAAGTGATGATGCAGGATGCAACAAAGCAACAGAAAGTTTGCATCCGAAATCAACCACCGATCAAATCATCCGTGACAACGATTCCATTGTTCGGACATTTCGAGACATTACATAAGTAGATTCACAAATTGATAACATCAACGTGCTCTCTTGTGTAGGTGAAAAGGCAAAGTTGAAAACGAAACTTCACAAAACAGATCACGTGCTGAGTTCTTCATGCTTCATGTTTATTTCATACCTCTCGATTATGCCGCTAAATGAAACGCAGCTTACTTATGCGAAAGGCAAAATGACTATGTTAATTGTAAGCAAATTGATAGAAAACATCAAGAGCTTATTACAATTTATCTGAGTCATTCAGGGTTTGGAAGAATATCAAAAGAGTCGGCTGCTTATCTCATTGAAGGACTACAGTAGCTGGACACGAAAACAAAACATACTTTCTAAACGAAGACTTTCTCCTAACGAAGTTCGGCACGGCTAATGCCCGCCCTTTATTGCCGACAATTAGCCACAGGCCAGGCAATGCTCTGTTTATAACTGTTTACAAACTGTGTGAACTGCCTGCCTACTACAAATAAGAACCTGATTTAAATAAATTCACGAAGTGGAAGAATCAATGAAGGTTAAAATTCGCATTGTTATATATAAATCTATACATTAAACATAAACAAATATACAAACGTGAGCCTCCATTTATTTAATGTTATTGACGATACCGTACAGCTGTGAAACACTTTCTCCAAAAAATCATCTGTACATTTATTACCTAAGCATTCTCATATAATTGGTTGTATTACTGCTCGATTAAAACTAAACGATGCAGGAGTGGTTATTTTCTGGATGAGTAAATAGTGACCAACACTTTAAGCAATATTTACCGAGTCACGCCCAGAGACGATAAAAAACGTAAACACAGGTGTGGACTATGCTGTGAACGACTAGGTGTATGAGACTCAAGGTTATTCGAGAACAACAGTATTGTAATGTACGATACCTTATCTACTGATACTGCGGACATAAACAAACATTTACCCAATCAATACTTATGTGTGAATTTTTTTGAATTACTTTATGTAAATATATTTTAGTGTCAGGGTGTTCGTAAGGTCGCGTTACTTCGGCTTAAAGCACAAAATGTTACATAATGACAATTGTAACTAATATGAGAAGAAAGTGTTGTAATATTAATCCAGTACAAAAAAACTACAAAAAAACTACGATCAGACGGCATTTATACTCATTTATTTAACAAGTGATTTAACTGACAATTCAGTCAGTCAAGGTTGATCTATTGTGTTTCTAAAACAATAATATACAGTCTCAACATTCTATTTATTATATATCACCTATACAAAATCGATTCACTGTATTGTGCGGGTAAGATTAGAAGGCGCTAGACATTATACTGTGCCATCCATCTATTCATAATCATTTTGCTATATTTTCAGGTGCAATGTTTCGACATGATGTCCTTCACCAATCAGTCAGTGGCTTTATAAGTTACTCAATACGCTTTTGTAGAGGTCAATCATAAATCATGCACTGGCCTCGCCAGCTAATTTTAAGATTGTTCACCTGGCATAATTAACAACCTATCCATTCCTAATTGTAAAACGTCATTAATGTGTACTTAGTTAAAATTTAGGACGTCTTTGAGTCATCAATCTCTCTTAGCATTTATAAGTTCGAATAATGTCTGTCCTCTACAATGAGCTCTTTCAAAATATAGGAACGGAAGATCCGACTCCTTCTCGGAATGAGTATTGATTTTCAAGCTGCCACGCATTAGTAACGCTGTGTTCGTTAGGGAACAGAATTCTTGGAATTAAACCACTTAGAAAACTTGTCAAATGTGCTTTCATAGGGTCAAGCGTGGTCCTCGAGGTCGTTGTAGGGATTGATTTTCCACTCACCCAATGAAATTTTTGATAAAGCAGTAAACCGCAAAGAGCGTGGCATCGTTGAGGCCGAGGTCCGGCTTGATCCTGGGCAGCATGACGTGCGGCGATGCAGCGTCAGCGCGCACCTCCGGCGTGGCCGCGCTCATGGCGGGCGCGGCGCAGGGCCGCGTGCCCGACGCGTGCGGAGCGATCGTGGCTGGCTCTAGCCGCGCCGCATTACAGCACAGCACCGGCACTCCCGGCACGCGGCACCCGCTGCACCGCACCGTCCGCCGAGGCCGAGCCGAAGCGCGCCACCTCAGGCCGCGTGCGAGTTCGCAGGAAGCACGCCCGACACACGCCGCTCTACGAGAGGCTATCGATCGCGTCGACGCCGCGTCTGCGCTCTGCGCGCCAAGCTCTACGCTCTACGGCTACGGTCCCTTCTCATACGTCCAGCATGAGGAAAGCGAGGTAGATCACGAGAAAGAACCACGGGCAGAATAGGTACATGCAAACTGACATTATTGTTTGTTTGCGAGATAAGAGTCTTTTACGAGGTAAAGTCCAGTGATGAACCGGTTGTGTGAGCTTTTGTTTAGTAGCACGTGCAAGTAGCGCGTGCGTCTGGTGGCGCGGCGGCACTCTGACTGGGCGCGCTCGCGCCGCCGCGTGCTCGCTCACCGCCCGCCCGATATCCGCTCACTGCTCTATCTATACACACACACTACATACAAACAACTCATACACAGCCTGTGCACCTTTATTTACACAAGGACTATTAAACTGACATTAAAATTTGTTTTTTTTGGACCCTGTGTAATTTAGTATCAAGATCATTAAGCATACCAATTTACTCAATTTGAGGTAAACAAAGTCATTCCAAAGCTTTTGCTTGCAACAAGCCCAGTTTTACAAGTACAAGTTACAAGTATATCATATCTATGAGATTGCTGAAAAGCCCTTCGTCAGTGACCAACTATGTGAAACAGACAATCTGAAAAAAAAATCGAACCAAAAATGCGATACGCATAAAAAGTCTACACCGAAACCAAACACCCTAAATAGTAGAACCACGGTCAATGTCCTCGTGACGGACTGATGGATAGAGCGATCAGTAAAGAGAGGGAACAAAAAACATTTCTCTTACCATGTACCTACTCGCATCGTGGCAAATTGACGCAAGTTTTTGCGCTACAGCAGCAGGACTTGACGTACGGAATTCGTCTATTGAACCGCCAGTTCTTGTAACATATGACCTGGTTACCGCAACTGTTCATGAGCTTCGCCAACAACGGCGACATATCCAATTTCTTCATGCTGAGCACGGCGTACGTCGACCCCAAACTATTCTATTAACACGATCTTTGAGATTATCAATAGATATTTTTTACAGGCATCATATATAGGTAGGTACAGGTACTTAGCAGCCTTCTGATATTTCTTTAAGTGGAATAGGTACCACTTCGAGACGAGTTGTTTGTTGCTTGGCAATAAAATAGCGAGTCGAAAGACATCATCACGATGTTCTTTTTGTCACGTGAAAGACAACAACAACTCGGTCTGCTTCTCGGAAGATGTATCTCGGCTTCCCGACAAGGGTTCTGGTTAATTTCCAAGAAGTGGTTCAGATAGACATAGAGCGACTGCTCTTCGTGACCACGTACCTACTGTAATATAATTAGAAGATTTAAGAGGAAGATTGATAGCTACCGATTTACAATTAGGTCGTTGCTTGTAAACCACATTGTCCATTAGCCGTGATGAGATACGACATGAAGCACTATGAAGATAATCTACACATAAGTTGAAAGATATGAAAATTCATAGTTTTGGAAGACTCTAAGTGCAAACTACAAAATTTTAAATAATGAGTAAACAATAAAAATCTTCAGATATTTGCTTTTTACAAAGTTAAAAAAATGAGAAGTAGTGTTTATTATATTTGTTTATTTTTAGATTTTTTTCATACACTAAACGTATCATGTCATTATAACCTTAAATGGCTCTCTACATAACCTTTCAGTACCAATTTTTTACGTGGAGTGCGTAATTTATTGTAACGTATATACTGAGGCCAAGCAAAACCACAATTTTATTGTTTAACAATTAGATCAATCGGATTGGCATTTGGCGCAGTTACGAGAATAAAACGCAGGCACACGTAAATTAACTTAATTAAAACATAACATATAAATTGCCGATGCCAAAATTATGTAGTAGGCCTTTGTTGGTATGGATAGAAAACTTTGTTTCCTTCCACTTCATTTACGTAAATACGGTCTGAAAATGGTGTTGATAGAAGGTATGTAGTATGATCCTTGTAAGAAGGAAATCAACATTTCCATTTCCATATTTGCGAAATAGGAAATACTTTTGCGTATTTACATATATCAATTACTATCCAAACTTAGATGGCAACTGCGACGAAACAAACATCACCTGCGTCTGAGTTGATTACAGACTGAACTAAAATCTCGTCGTTTTATATTTCGTCGAATGCATGTGTCGTAGTATTCGTGACACGAGAAAATTACAAACTTGCATTTGCAATCAGCGCTATGGTGCCGCTAACGTTCGCGTGCATCGTTCTATTGATGCAATATGACCCAGATGTTATTTCCATGAAACATTTGACTGGTATCACCAACTAAAGGGATATATTTTGGTTATGGAATGATATATTTGAAAACAACATACCATTCAAAAAACCAAAACAAATCTTTATGAATTGTTGTTTCATATTTGATATTGGGTTTTAGAATGGCATGTTCTTTTTCTATATAATCTGTAGTTTTCATTTTAATAAACTTGGCAGTGTTATGAAACGATGCTGCGTTGTAAGTAGTAAAATTTGAATAACGATTAGTATCAGAGTAAGGAATGGCCTAGCTAGATGGACTTAATCTAATCTCAACACCAGCAGTGGCTGCCGTATTTACGCAAGTATCGGCGATTTCCCGCAATCGGCAGGCGGCGCACGCGCGCAAACTGATCTATGGCGCAAGCATCCATCATTATTCTCATTACGAACGAGAGTGTTCGCAGTTGCAGCACACCCGACTAATGTCAAATGGTGACTTGACAATATTACTTAGAAGTAGGCGTTTCATTTCATACGAGTTGTAAACGATGCAGTCCTTATTTCGTTTTGGCATGGGCAAGAGAAGCATGACTGGACTTTAGTGAACAAATATAAGTCCACTTCACTCGTATCGGGGATCACTCAGGTGAATACTGGCACATTCTGTTTTGTAATTTATATCATTGTCTTTTTTGAATATCAATTCATTCTACATCAAGTTGACGTAGGATATTTTTCGGTTTTCAAAACAATGACATAAACTTTAATTGAAAAGTATACAGCTAATGCAATTATGTTAGGTAAGCCCTGGAAGGACCCTGATTGCGAAACAGCTGCGCGAATATGTCCAAGTTAACGCATACGCACGTGGGCTAGCAACCGTTTCCCTGTTGCAGTAGTTAAAGTTATACCGTTTTCGATCCTGTCGGAAGAAACAAACACGGTTTTATCAACATCGGGACCGTTATAGATTTTAATTGCTACATTATTTTAGGCATCACGTTTGAGCGAGTATCGTGAACAGTATATTTTCAATCAAGATGCAGAAACATATAACCTACAGAAAAGATATCTAGGAGAACGTAGACTATTATGAAATCATATTACCCTACGACTTTCTAACACGAGAACAGTAAAATAAATACTTGTGTGGTGTAACCAAACTACAAACCTATATAAAGGTTTCTTAGTAAATGGTAAGCGATTCTAAAAAAGTATTTATGAATGTAAATGCGCATATCGTGTAATTGTAATGTGCTATGCTAAATCTTATCGGCCTGAGCCATAGATCCCCGCCTGGCGTTTTATTACAAGTATTAGCAAGCCAGCGACACGTTTATAATATTAAATCTAAGACTTTTGAGACTTTACTTTCCACAATAAAAATATGAGTGATGGCAACTTCAATATCTACGTTAACCGGTGCAAAAAACCATCAGAATATTGAGTGAGGCTTAACTGAGCTGAAGTAAAGTAGCGATTTGTAGCACGCTTTTGGATTGAATAGGATTGTGTTTAAATAGTATAGTAAGTTGTCTATTCAACTTATATCAAACTAGTAAAACTGCTTTTATATCACCATTCCAGTACCGTTGTGATCAGCACTGTATCACGTTTGAGAGACATCCACATCCAGTAGCTCACTGCACTTGTTTACTAATCGTACAGGGAATGCCCGTGAGAACTTGTCTACGGTCAGTGGGCGAAATTCTCACGCGATGTTTATGTTTCGAATTCAATTAAAACAATGCGATGCGTCGGCATTCTCGGAAACACATCGTACGATGCGATTCTAAGAAGATAGAACAAAATCGAGTGTGATCTGCGGCTGCACACGATAAATTCAAAAGGTCAGCCAGACTGAATCATGTTTCGGTATTTTGCGTGTAAAGCTGCGATTTAAGATTCAAATGTAGGGATATTTGATGCAACGATATAATTACACGTTGACGGCAAGAACTTTGAGGTTCAACTCTCTGGCTTTTAGAATGATATACCTGCACGTCGAGAATAAACGATCGGGTTGGCTAACAATTTATCATACGGTTGCACTCCTGCGATCGCCTCCAGATATTGAGATCATTAGTTACCATTCACAGCAGTTGTTCTGCTGTATCGAGAAAATGACTAACTTCGAACGAGCGTTAGTCTAATGCTTTATATCATAATACGTATATACGTATTATGTCTTCATACAATTTCTCAGGAATTGAGAACAATGTATATTGTATAGCTCTAATTATAATCTCTTGCGAAGTGCCAGAGGGAAAAATCTTCCAACAATTAAAACGGAGACTAACCTATCTACATACTTCCGATGAAGTCATAATCTGGCAAGTGGCCGCGTTTGATTGGTCTTACCCAGGAGACTTACATTTGAAATGTTTCGTAGAAATATACTTTTTCAAGATACTTGTGAACTTTACGACGCCAGTATCTGTCCTCTTTTATTTATTAACAGCGTTCATATCATAATAGATGTTACGGATTTATTTTACGTCACGATTGCTGATGTTTAACTATTAAACAGTTCTAAAACTAGTGAGACCTGTCTCGCATCTGTCGCAGTGTGTATCGTTCAACAAGCGTGCGACAGTCGCACGACAAGAGGGCAGAGTCCTTTTGTAATCCGACCAATTAGTACGCGCGTCACTTTGAAGACCAGCCTCCCACCGGCCGCTTTGATCACCAGTCTTGCAAAATGAGAACCATTTTCATTGCTAAAATTACTAAAAGTTGTTTGCCCCGAAGAGGTTATTAACACGTGCTTTGTCGACGCATAAAAAATAACATGTGCACATTATTCTAAGAATAAACCTACAAAATGTGTGTCAGCTATAAACACAGTAACTTAAAACCTAAAGATAGAGGAAGTGGTCATTATTACTAAACGAGTCCGCAACTAATAAACCCAGATTTCATAAAAGTGCACGAATTTCTTCAAAGCTGTCCGATTTCTAGTTACCATGTTGTGCAAAATACTGTCCAGTATAAATCGTAAAACCATTACTTTGATAGTTTTATTAGCGCTATAACGATATAATTCATGAAAGATTTTTATTGCAATGTTTCAACATCACAACTTTCGATGTTCATGTTTTGCTTCGGAAAGTTTACCTCTTAGTTGCCGGCAGACCAAACCGAATAAAAATGACCTCATACCTGAAACAAAAAACAAATATAATTAATCGTAATCGCACAGTGTTTATTGATTTCTCAGGTCCGGTTTTATGTAGGCATGGATTCATTGGGTTTATTACGCAACGCGTTCCTCGAGTTGCAATTATAACTTTTAGTGGGGGATTTTAGTGGGCAATTATGGACAACAATGAAGATACAAAGTCACTAAGAATGTCAAGGAGCTGTTCGTTTCAATTTATTAGGGTAATAATAATAACTTTCACTGATACAAAGCTCCTTAAACCTTATACGACGTCAAGGTAAACTGATGAATTAGCACATTAAGGTAAAGAACCGTCCAATGGAAGGCTGCGATATAAATACAATAGCAATGAGGAAGCAGACGTAAGCTTTCTGCATATACTAATAGAGCATTTCGGTAAGAAACTTAGAAATGCAATAAGAAAAAACAAAATAGACCAAAAGCGAACAAAGAGAAGTTGAATTGATCGGCTATATAATAAAAAAAAAGTTGATATGTTTGGATGTCGTAAAATTAAATAGGATGTAACGCAAGAAAACGATGAACGGGTCGATTATAATTAGTTAAATATAATCAGCTCGAAACAAAATTAAATATAGAGTTTCATTGCTTTAGGCAAGCTTACATTTTTTTGTGGTGATTTTTTCATGAGTTCTAATAAATTTAAAACGGTACATTGACTACTTCAATGAATGATCGATGTAATGAACGAGATGACGTGTTTAGATAGTTAGCTATTCGATTATATTATTGGTATGTAGTAATTTGCTTATTTTAATTAATTAAGTATTAAATTATTTTTTTGATTGCTTTAGTTTCCATATAATTAAATGCTTTAAAAAAATATTCAAATCTCCGATACATTCTCTGAAATTGAATCCTTGACCTTTTTGTACCTGCTTTGTGAATTATAGCTGTTCATACATATTTAATTTAAAAGTTACATTGATTTGTCGAAATCACCTTCATTTAATTAAACACTAATAAATTTATTTCTATATAGTTAGTAATAAGCAGTTTCAATTTCTGAACCATATACCTACTAGCTGACCCGTGCCCACTTTGTGTCAAATTTGCAATAAAATAATATTGCGGCTATAAATTGAGTTGAACAATTTCTTTTTTATTATATAGATGTAAACAATGTCGTGCTGATGGATTTTCCCTGCGCAAAATGTATCGCTATTATATACCATAAAACGTTCTAACCAACAAGATCTACATAATGTACGTTTTAGTTATTTCATTCAGTACAAGTCTGACTTAGTTCTATCTAGCCCAGACACTGTGGAAAAATGACCACCAAAATTTATTTATTTTATAAATACTTCTTCAAAGCGGATACAATCATAAGGAAAAAGGCAAGATTTTCTTTAGGTACTTAAGTTACAAACCCAAAGTTTCTCATCAGCAAATTGCTAAAATTAATGTGTCTAAACGAACCATCGTGAGTTGCACCACGCCAGCCGTCCGGCGAACCAGCAATTTGAGCACGGTGCGCGAATCATGCGCAAATCGTAAATTAATGTTCAATTGAAAAGTGAGTATAATTTTTAACTATATCACAGCCCTTACGTGGGTTCCATCCAATCCCCATAGAGAAAAACCAAATTTGTGATGAATTAATATTTTTGTAATGAATAAGTATTTTACACGCTTTGCTCAGTTTGTGGCTAGATAATTCTGTGGGGAATGTCCGCTATTGATTATCTTTAATTTTTCTAAGTTTTCATTAAACTTTATTAAACTAATCGTTATGATACTAAATTTAAGTTTATACTTTGCAGCCGTCCTTACATGTCATCGTTATCATCATCAGAGTGGAGAAGTCCACTGACGTTTTTGACTCCCCATTACGAGTTTTTCGGTAGATACTTTTTATTTAACTTTTGAATTCGCGTTTTTAAGTTTTTTCAACTTATGTACCAATTAATATACGTACGTAGTACAAAGTACACACCTCAATTATTCGTTATTAAAACTTTATTATACATCGTCACGACCTCCTTCAAATTAAAATATAAACGTAAAGACAAATTAAAATTGTCAGGATCAGTTGAGGTATCTCAAGATAGGTCAGTCTGCCGATAGCTCAACTGTTTCATGTGTATTTTGTGCAATTAGACAATTACTTGTATAACATTATAATCTTTTTGTAAATAAATAATTAAAATTTACTAAATAAATACGGGATAATATGAAGTAGATACTCAGATTGGGCAGGTCATGTGATCCGTATGAGACCGGAAAGATAGGCCAAAGGGGTCGCAGAATGGATACCTACCTACCAAGGATCGCAGACGTCACGGACGCGCGAGAAAGCGCTGGCGATACGAATTGGACTTCTTCAACAGCGAGTAAGTATAACGCACCGAGGCCGAGGGGAGTGGAAGAGCATGGGTAGACTTTTGCCCGGCAGTGGGACAGTATAGGTTAGATTAAAAAAAAATGAAGATCTTGTAAGGTTGTTCGATAGAAAATTAGAAATCGCAAGTACTGGAAAAATATTGATAATTTGAATGGGAAGCAATAAAACAATTTATACATTGGCAGTTCATTGACGATTCAAGTAGGTTTATTCATTTCCTATTGTTCATTTCCTTTGAGATCTCGCCTAAATAGGTACGTTGTTTTTCATACAAACAAATAAAATGACTTAACAATGTTAGTCGAAGTGAGTCCTACCATCAGAACATTCGAAAAATTTCGGAGTAAAGCGTGCGCAAAGGTAATTTTCCGTTCTGCCGAAACGTGGCGCGAAATGTTGATGCCACGAGCACGATGCCATAATTTCAATCATTTTCGTGATGGACGCCATTCTCCAAATAATACTTGTGGGGAAACATTATGTTAATAATTGGCTTCAGGGTTTCGGAGGACCGAAGTGGCCCGCTTATGAGAGCAAACGCGCATGCGTGCCGAATCGCATAACAACTCGCTGTTATACGATATCCATTCAGTTATTCCTATATGTAAACAATTAACTAGTCCGTACACTGTTATACTAGGTATACCAGTTATAAAACAATATATGATTGAATACGTGAAAGGAGCCAATTAAACGCTAAAATACTCGTTGTTTCCCCGTCGTTCTGTCAGACGGTGGAGGTAATCACTGGAATGAAGTCAGGTAAAAAACGAAGGCTTTAAGCTCGTGAAACGCCTTAGGCGATCCGGGCGGTCATTAAAGGAAAGCTGACATCATCGCCCAAGTTAGAGTGGGTTGGGTATTGTTATTATGCGCACCATACGTATCGAGCGAAAGGCGAGAGATGCGCTATCGGTAACCACAATGAATATTAAAATTATAAAATTAAAACGCAGTAGAGCAAAGCTGTTTACGATTCGAACCAAGGTATTGAAGTGAAGTTCAATGCCGTCGGTTTCGGGTAACATGCAACAATTCGTCGGTTCACTGATTTTTATCGCGACCAAATTTGCACGCATTGTGTTAAATGATCCGTTGATAGCCTCATGAGCGGACTACGTATCAAGTTTGTGAACAGCAAATTTAATTAGCATTGTATAGTTAAAAATCACAGTACATACATAGACTTCTTTACTTTGCCATCTATTGTTGGATTAGTCGTATACATTTATTTTTGGTAGAGTCATTGAACGATGTTCGTCCAGTAAGAATTAACCGATTACCATCAGATTAAACCTATTGCATCGTAAGCTTATTTACTTAGACAACGGTACAATGTACAGCTACACCAGATTTGTTTATGCTGGTTGACTTGAATTAGCAAGACAGAGAGAAAATTATTTGAGTTAGGCCCTTCACTTCCCACAAGACCAGACATCGTGTCCCTAGAGGCAGCCTCAAAAGACTTCTGAACACTAAAGTTACACTGGATATTAGACATGGACGTTTTCGTTCTTTCCCGCAAACGGTTATCTAACCGATATACAGTTTGCATATCGATATAGAAAACGGTTTTCTGATATCGATATCAGTCGTATGGGTTGCAAACGTTAACATGGTTTTTAGTTATGGCAAACTAACAACGAAACGACAAACGAAAACTATTTGGCTATGGTTACGTCATATTCGCTTTATCTCTTTTTTACCAGTAAAACAATTCATTCTTAGAAAGGGAGGTAGCGAATATCAATTGGTGTTTGTTTCATATCGTTTGGTTTGTGAAGTTTTCGTTTTGTTCGTGTCCATAATAGGTAACAGTTGAGGTTTTGGATAGTTTTTATGATATCGGATAATTTGATATGAATATCGATATTCTATGATATCTAACCCATATCCGATATAAGTATACGTTACAATAAGTAACATAATAAGTTACGTTTTGATATATCCGACTCATGTCTACTGGATATTAATACTAAGTAATAATTAGATATTAACATGGCCGGACTCGTGAGTATCTGGCTCAGCGCATCAGCGTTGCCATTCAGAGTGGCAATGCAGCGTCTTGGAGGCGCTTCTGATTGGTACTGATTTGGTTGAGCTATCTCTAGAACGGTCTGCAGATAGCTCAACTTCTTCATGAGTATTTTGTACATTTTGTAAATACTTGTACTCATTTTAATTTTCTTTGTAAACAAATGTAGGTAGTGGTTGATATTATCAGGCAGCAATGGCGAAGGCTAGCACAAACCCGGAGAGAACGGCGTTCTAAAAAGAAGGCCTATACCCAGCAGTATAGGTGCACTGCACACAGGCTAAATAGTAAAGTAAAATAAAATATAGTTTTCCTAGATGTGTTTAAAGTTTAAGAGAAGGGAAATTACGTCTGTTATTGACAAAAACTCTGAAACTACGAGTACCTGTATTCATAAAACAAATATCAATGTGACGGGCAATTATAAGAAAAAAATTAAAACCAATAGTATTCAGTTCGACTTTTTTTGAGGTTATCGATCGAGGTCAGCGGGTCTCGCGCTTAAGTTTTTTTACATATTTGCAAAAATGTTGAATAATAAACGAAATACTATTAACATTACAGATCAAAAAGTCACTTGAACATATCCGTCTCTCTCTCTTGTCGTGTCACTAGTTTCTTTCGAAACAGTGTGGTGAACGGATTTTAAGTGCGCCTCAAGAGGCTCCTTTGTGCACGACCGGTTTCAAACCCAGGACCTTAGGATCGGAAGGCCCCGCCTTCCGATTCTAAGAATCGCGACCACTAGACCACTAGTGCTCTCAAACATATCCGTAATGCATATACTAATACGTCGTATGCGTATACTAATTTCATAGGACCCAAAACAATTTCGTTCTACAAAATGGACAGAATGCCGCATCAGGAGTAAACGTACCTATACTATACATAATACTCAAAGTGAACGTGACTCGGAAAAATAGAATAGGAATTTGCTGTGTGGCAGTAATATCATATTTCACATTCGAGCTATTTGATTGATCGTTCGATATGTAGGTGTGTAAATAGCCTATTGTTTTGAAGTATTAACGAACATTGATCAAGAGGTAGCTGAACTATGTGCTATGACATCAATCTTCGCTAAACTGGGTGATGGTAAAAAATTTGGCAAGAACTTTTAAGCTTAACTTTGTATCGAGTAATCACCAGACAACAAAAATTGACATTTGGGTCGAAATAGTTGTAATATTAACTGTACTTTCGATAGATTGCTTATTGGTCGCTCTGTTGCTGGGCGTTGAAAATTCTTTCAAGTGCTGTGCTGCGCTGTAGCTAAAATAAGAGTGATGTCATAATTTTTTGTGGTAACGTTGCGAGAACTCTTTTTTGTTCACGCTCGTCAGATGTTGTCTGCTTACAATGCTTCGTTTGCATTTAAATAAAAGTATATGTAGTATGTGTGTATATTATATACGCAAAGTAAATACATTGTCTTTTGTATGAATACGAACTAAAAGAGTCATGAACCTTTATGAACACGAGCAGATCTAATTTCGTAAGTGAGTTTTAACACTTTAGAATGTTTTACTTACATCGTGGATAAAAAGCGTGAGCTCGTCTAAAAAAATAAAGTTGCGCGACACTGAGAGAGTAAGTTATTTAAAATATACTTGTTTAATCCAGGCTAAATGCCTAAAAAACTATTTATGCTTTACGTGTCGATGAACGTACACTGTTGGCACAACGGTGACACCTAAAATCTTGTTTACAGCCAAATCGACAGCAGCTGTTAAGTGTCATAACGAAGCTGGAATTATCAATTCAAAATGGCACTTCATCACCTAAGAGCTAAGGTTGAATTTTACTGGTTTTCCAGGAATCGAAAATCAGGTGGAGCAGGAAGACATCCGTCAATCACCAGGGACATCGTTGACGCTAGAAATAGTTTTGGGAATTGTAGGTAGACTATAGACACGCGCTTGGAAGTACCGTTGTTTGGTGATAACCGACAGGAAATATGTCGCTGGTGAAAATAAATGAACTAAATTGGTAATGTTAGAGATAAAACGACGAGCCACTGCCAGGTAATTTGTTGGAACCATTGATTATAAATCTGTTTACGGATTAATAAAAAGATCGTAAATAAGAAGTGCCATTTCGTACGCTATGATGCTACATTTCAATCATTCATGATAGACACCGAGGGTAATAAAGTACAGCAATAAAATTGGGCGTAAAACAACCTGTGTAGTCAGTTGTTATTTAAGGGAATCCATAAAAACTATAACAAAACAAGCTATAAAAGACCACCGCAATGAGTCGGTGCAGTTTGTATACAATGCGGTGGCGATGGCCACTAAAAATAGATGTATTGTGCGTACTAACGAGTTTCCTCCAAATGTTACAGTATATTCCTTTCAAAATTTCCGTTTTTAGGGAAATAAGAAACAAGCATCACGAGCAGATATTTTCAGCAAATTATGTCCCATTCAAATCATACAAAGTATAATTTTCTTATTACACTCTGTATAGTGTGATAAAGTGTTAATGCTTGTTTCCACTCATGTACATACTGGCTTAGCAGATTTACATGAAACTTGGAATACCTGTTGCAAAGTACGTGACCTGGAACAACATATAAGCTATTTTGACAACTTTTTTCCGGGTGAAACGCGAAAGCAGCTACGGGCGGTGATATGTAAAAAAAATATTACTCAGTGAAATTTTCAATATAGTTACATCGGATTCGCTAAATATGAAGTAATTGATATCCAGTCTTTTCCACCTATCAAGTGAAATTATCAAATTAGCATAGTATGTTTGCATTATTACATAGCGGTATGTCCGTATGTATTCCTACGTTCCATGGTAAATTGAAATAAACTTGATTGGCAACTGTACATTGATGGATTGCGTGACAAGCTACCGGTATTATGTTATGCAGGATCACAATTTATATAATGATTATTTGATTTCTGCTTTCAGACAATGATAACATCAAGATTACAATTCGTGGCTAATTCATCCATCATTCATGTCCCAGCCTTCATTTTCGGCTGTCGTTTTGTCCGACAATCAAGCCATGTCTTGGCACGATGCTATCACCAATGAGATGCTAATGTATTATTTGGCACGTTCGCCTGTTAAAAGTTTGGCCTATCAGGTGTCTGTATTATTAGAGTGACTAAGGACTGGCTATCCTTCTATTGTTCCAGAAACTTTTCACGGTCTCCTTGTGTTTCATTCACCTTGGGTTTAAAGTTAACCACGGACTGGCCTTGAGCGATGCCATTTGGCAACTGGAATGGCGATACAATTTCAGCTAACGGATACCGTACAAGCGTATGTTACTTTTGTTCTAACAAGTACAGTCGATCTAAAAGTTAACATTTTCAAGGTCAATTTAATATCTGTAACGTTGCGTCCTAAAAATTTACTTAGCTTAGCTTGAATGACTAAGTATTCCATTTCACAAGAAGGTAGTGAATGCCATCCAAGCACGGCATAATCGGCAGGAGTATTTAACGCTGTTATTGTACAGAATAAGTCAGCGTACAAAAATATGTCCAGTGCCCGTGACCTAGGGTTTTGTTTGCAATGCGATGGCCGCCCGCAATCACCAGACTGCTTGTCGCCGCCAGTTCTAGACCGAGACATACTTTATGGATAAAGCTAGGGAGGGAGCGAGATAGATATCTCATCATGGCGTAGATATAAAACTTCTGTGCGAGTCGATACAAATGACGTAATAACGACTACGGAACGTAAAATAACAAAATTTTATGATGATCGATATCAATATTTGTGTAAGTGGCGATTAATTTTACAATCTCCAGTTACTACTACGCTACAATATCTTAGGTTATCACCACAAATGGTTTATTTAGTGTTCAAATTCTGTATCAAACGAAGAAAGGGGTAGGTGGGGGACTTAAAATAGGCCTTGCAATATTATCATCGTAAACATACTTTATTTAAACATACACACTACTTAATAATTGTTATTTTTAATTTTAAAATTGATATAATATTAAAACGGTAATCAGTTCGCATAACGTGCGTGAAAAAAAGCGTGTTTAAAAACATATAACCATTATGTCGACTGTATTTTATTACTATAGTTAAAGTCTCAGAATGGAAAAATTCAAAACATAAGTCTGGCTGATCTGAAATAACGTTACCCAATCATAAACATTTTCTGTCGAGTTGAAACATACCTACACGCAAAAGAACACTATACCCTAACTAAAGTTTCCAAAATTTACAATTCAACAAAAAAAAATACACGCTAATTCGTATCATAAATAGCTAATTCGTATTATCAATTGAGGAGCATCATTGTACAAACATAAATTCAAACCATGTCATAAAAATCCATGAGCTTATTATAAAGGATATCATAGAAGGGGTTTTATTCTGATATACAGTGAAATATCATAAGTATACATTCATGTTATGATGCAAGGAGCATGTCACGGTATAGAAGGCCTGTGCCGCGACAGACTTGACGACGACAAGCGAATGCAAATCCAGAAACGCATATATTAATGATGTCGCATAAATATAAGAGAAAGTGGCCAATGAGAAAGAAGTAGATCCTTATAAAGAAAGAGCTTATATATTTACTAAATATATCGAGGAAGGAGTGACGGCAAGAATGACATCATACACTTTATAGCATGCTGATGTCGCTTCTAACCGCGTGGTTTATGATTCAGTGTGGTTTGGTTGGGTGATGCAATTTCCAATAGCTAAATTTGACCGCAACTTTACGAATACTACTTCGGTGAACTTAATGTAGCTTTTGTCTGACAGTGTTTAAACCGAGCGTCATAATTTATATGTTATGGAATAACAATAACATGAGTTATAACTCATGCATAGTTAAAAAGAGGTTTGACTAGTAACTGGTACTTCAGCACACATTACGATAACTTTATACGATTGGTAGTAATTCATTAAAGGACAAAATTAAATTATATACTGACGTCATGTTTCGGAAAATCAATCCAAATGACAATATTATTTTACAATTGTTAAACTAAAGGATAGCAACGATCTCATTGATATTCAAGACTTGTATGTGGGAGTAAGTAAAGGTGTAGAAGCCTTAGTACCTAACCTATACTACTATCATTTTATGTGGGTTAAGTACGCATTAAAGTAATAATCGGATCCATATTTTAACGCGATAATGTTAACACGATAATCTTTGACATGCGCTCATGCTCAAGTACAGAGTAGACATATTATTTGTTTTATGTGCAAGAGAAATCTAATGAGAGCGCGAATAAGAATAAACAAGACGCATAAGATGTTACCGTTTTGAAAAAATGACACTCAACCTACGCGAATCGTTTTTAGAGCACTTATATAAAAACGAGCTCACAGTTTTTACAACGTACATTACAAAAAAACTTTTGAATTTATTTGCATACCAATTTATCAAATTAAATGGCGTCATAAACGCATTTATATAACTGGTGTGTGTTATTCGAGTTGGTTTGAAAGTCAGGATTTGCAGCAGTTCTCAACGAGTTGTACTCGTAGGTATCTCAATAGTACATAAATCATGGTGCGTAACGGCTATGTTACGTAATGCGGTAGCAATATTAGTCCTGTCTTTAGCTAAGGATGTGTTTTCAATATAATAATGTTCATGAAATAATTTTCAAAGCTCAAAGTAAGCGAAATCAGAGAAAATCATTAAAAAGCTGATGATGATCAATCTAAGCAGCCGTGGATGCTTCATGGATGAGTTATTTTTCGGGTTAGCAGTTTGAGTACAAATAAAAATTTAACTTCGAGAGTTTGCCAAATAATACGATGATATAATAGGCCATGAGCTGAAAGCTACTAATAATAGAAGGGCGCAATCAGTTATCGTCCATTGCGCAAGTGCTACGAGCAGTTAGGTGTAAACAGAATTGTTAGCAACGCGAAGGGCTTGCGAGTGTGCAAATAGAAATATAGCTGACTGCGTTGACTAAAATATTATTATTTATTATTATGATATTATAAACTGCGAGTAATTTTGCTCATAGCAAAATAACTCGCAAATTAGTAGACTATCTATTGAGAAATAAACAACATAATGCATTGGTAGCGAAGCGACTGAATTCAAACAGACAATGCTCGTTCGCTGCCAAGATGTGGGCAGCGAACGAGCCAGCAACCAACGACCTGATGTAATCGAGTTTGGACAATTAGGTGCGATGGAGTAAACAACTCGCGGTCGAGATGTAGGTTATCGGTACACGCTCGCGCAATGTGATAGCGATGGGGGACGAACTCATTAGCGTTACAATAAATAAATATGTTGATGAGTGCCTAAATATTTATAGTTACTCGCACTGCAACGTCCTAAGATTCAGCATATTAACTAGCTTCGAAGAAAATAGGTGTCTGGATAGAAAGCTATCGCAAAGTGTGTTGATTGACGTCAAAGAGACACGTGCTGTTAGGTGACCTAAGACCCGCTTTCTGATCGTATCCGCTTGGGTTAGCGCTTTATAGACACTGATAAGATTGATTTGACGCTCGACTGTTGGCACCAAGACAACAGCTAAATCTTCATAATCATGCTGTTTTATTTGACCTTAGTAAGTAAATGTGTGAATAAGCTAAGCTATGTAAATCATTTTGGCGTAAGAGCTTTGACATAATTATTTAAATATTAACTGGGATACAGATATAGCAGGTGACGTAAGTGGTACTAACACATCTGTCTCTAAAATATAAAACCAAAAAATATATATCTTGGCATTGCCTCGAAGTTGTACTTAATTTATATTGGTTAATTTTACAAGGATGTATATTGTGTAAGCCCGAAGTGATGGATGGACGAGTATTCTCAAACAATAATTTTAAAATTCTTGCTGCACATTAATATCAAGGAGCGTGGTAATGTAAACATAACACTAGATAAGGGTCGATAACGTGATTGAAGAAAGATGGCTGCCGTCAACGAGGGTAAATTAGTTTAGCGAAGCGGGATCCTATCAAGCTAAGCTAGTAGGCTGTCTTGTGTAGAAGATGATCCATGATGCGTCTTTATATCAAGCCCTAGAAACATGGGTATAGAATTTAGCGGGTAGCATCATGTTGACTAAGAAAGCAATCAAGTTTAGGTTAACGTTCGTTATAAAAAGAGAGATGTAAACATCCTTGTAATGAAAGGTCAACAAAATACAACCACACAATAATGATAGTCATACGATGAACATTTATCAACAAACATTTTACATGAGCTATCAATTGGCAGACGATTAACACGCCAATAAAATTACCATAAAACAGTAGCGGTAGACACAACAATATTTCAACATTATTGGATTTATGAATAACTATGCCGCCTGTATGATTCAGTATCACAGAAATAAGAAATTCCTAGGATTCTTGTCTAGGAGAGCTTAAATTAACACTGATGCTGTCGAGATTGAGATCACAGAACTTTGAAGGTAGCTGGTCCGTTATTTGGCTATGTGAAATCGTTGTTTTTTTTTAATCATAAATAATTTGAATAATTGTGACGAATTAAATAAATTAATATTGTAGAAAATTACACACAGCGACATCTATCTAGTTGTAGCTCGTTCGATTTTTTATAGCCTAAGCAAGAACTGATAGCGATACTAATACAAACAAGTAGGAAAGTGACTAATAAAAGTACCTAATGTAAAAAATTATTAGCAACTACCAAATTGACAGAATGCATTTCCATGTAATCGGACAGAAGCACGTGAACCTAATTCGCAAAGCTGAGCTGGATGGTATGGTAAAAAACATAATGTGCCAAAAGGCTAAAACGCGAGTGCGGCTTCAGGTGACCGTTGGCAACCTGCCCGGACATGGCGTAAACAATCTATTTCAGTACCCGACATGACGATTCTGCGTATTCATACACAGACATGCCACTTCCCTTACCTGAATGATCAATGTGTTAATGTTTAAATATGGACAATTGACATTCATTTCGTGGCGAACTTAATTAATTGTCATTTGAAATTCTTACAAGATATTTGAGATGGGAATAATCTTGATGGTTGAACACGTTTAGGGGGAGGATATTTTTTTATCTCCAGAATGCAAAAAAAAGTTAGTGCCATACGTCAGCAAAATCAGTTTAGTAGTGTCGTGTTTCCTGTTGCAACATAATTTGTATATGGAGGGCTTCTTAGTGGTCGTAAAGTTATTACGTTTGCAAAGCTCTGCACGATGACGTCAATAATTCGTTGACATCACCGTCATGCACCGTGATGTCATTCAGTTCAATGATGATAGCCTGGCAGTAGTGTAAGAGGAAAACTGAATGCAAGCTTAAAGAAATACTATAGCAGTTATTATAACTTAATAAAATTTACGTCCGATTGTACGGTATTGTATTGATTTAAAGCCTCAATTTCCAATAATTTTCAAAAGAAACTATACTTAATCAAAAATATATATCATTATAGTAAACAACAGCCCTGAAGTAAAAACTAAGAATTTTTGTTAAAAATCTTATTCGAATTTTTAAGGTTTAGGCTTCGCTACACTGCAAACACGAGGTATAAATACGTGAAGAAGAATAGTCACTGTCAAAAACAAGTACAAAATCTCGATGATGCAATGAAATGACATTAGGTATGCTAGGCACACATGATCTGTCTGACTATGCCTACAGTTGCACGTCAAAAAACCATAAGCTGTGGGTTTTAGCCGAAACGTTTACATGCCAAGCACTTAGCCAATATTTGCTTTGGCTCATGTATGACGAATCGTTGGACATTAAGTAACCAATGGCGAGGTGGATGACCTACAGTATTTGTTAAAGGCTCAGGTAGAGGGCAGGTTCATTTGCTTTAAAAAACTATTTTGAAACTAAACAAACATAGTATTGTTTTCAGGTTAGTATTACAGTGTTCTTTGCCTTGATGTTTTTTGAGTAATTACCGTGACTGTACGTGACGTACCTTCTCGAAAAAGATGTCACCCGTTTAGAAGTCATTGTCTTACCTGTAACAGAAATAGATGGGATTTTAGAACATGCAAAAAAAAAACAGGTATTTAAAAGTTATGACGAAATAACTTGTTGCATTTTTAAGACCATTGCCACATTTTCGACCAAGTTAATTAAGTATTGGTATTTTTATGGAGCGTGTGATAGTGGTACAAGCTGCATCAGCGCACCAAGTCTTTGCATCAGAAAGTCAGCAAGTCTATTGTCAGGTTTTCAATAGGATATTCATTGACGTATATAATACAGTACAAAGTAGTGTAAATCAGCGATGAATCACGTGGCTGTGAAACAGTTGAAACAGAATCATAACATCAAACTGCAAACCTTACGGGCTTTTTGCCAGAATTAGGGAAAGACAGCTATGATGATTCGATCATTAATATTTCATCAGCCGTCATTAGCAATAAAGGCTTTTATTTATTGCTGTATATTTACATTGAAGTTGAATTATGTATCTTAAAACTAATCGAGTTTCAATGTTGAAAATATAAAAAGCATATGTACAGATCAAGCAACATTTAAATAACATGAACTTGTAAAATAGTGAAACCACCTACAATGTCAGGTACGAATGAATAGATGGAAAATAAGTATCAACAGTCTATTTGCTCGTGTGGCAATACTATCCAAACATTTACATTGAATTATTATGTCCTACTAAAATTTTCCATAAGTTCTCGTATGAGCTAGGTCAACTCTGATGACGACGGCGTTTTTGAACCGGCGGAAGGTCTCTGCCATGGTTTAACAACCGTGTGGCATAGTAACATTAGCAATATCACTTAAAGTACGTCGTACCTAACCTACCACTGATTACACAACATCGTGGCACATGCACGATTAGAAATGCATAAATCACGTTTTATACCATGCGCGGGCGCATACACGACGCTGCAATGTGATCATTATTATGTAGGTCCTTTGCATTCAAGTGGTATTGATGATTGACTGCTAAGCGTTTAGGTATCTAACATTGTAGTTTTGTTTATTTTATCGGAACGCTGCGTTAAATAGTTTCATGTTGAAATAATACTAAAAACAACCTACCTGGTGACAGAAAAGACTACGAAAGTAGGTAGGAAAGGAACCGAGCTGTAAGTTTGGTGCATGTTCTGCTGGGCTTGGGCGCGTGAAACTGGCACCTAGTTTTTTAACCAAATCTTAAAGACGCTTAAAAGTGATCCTTGTGATTTTAATAAATGCCTTTTGACTTTGATACTAATAACGTTGTAAGTTTTTAATGGCCGATATTTATAATAATATTTAGCGAAGTAAACAATTCAAAATTTACAATAATTAAAAAAAAAACGTAGCTATGTTGGACTAGACTAGAGTGCCAACAAGGTAAGACTGGTGGATTTGCTGCATAAATCATATGCAAGGTTGCATATTATTTGATTGCTAAATAACCTCGCCTATAAATTGTACATAACAAGTTACAATAGACATATCTATTACATCAATTTCACTAATATGGACTCATTTACAATTCAATCTTGTTTACTGAATGTGCCTTTTCAAAGTGTTATTTGGAGCGAAACTGGCTCATTAACAAAACCATTGAGCACTTTGTGAAAATCGTATCGCAACACGGTTTTGCTTGGTTTAATTAACGCGTTAGATCATCTGTTATTTGTTAAAATTATGCCAAGTCTATTTTCTCTTAACTAGGCGTTCCGAAAGAACCTTGTGACTCTTCATCCAATCATCATTGAATCTAATTAAATCATTAAGCGCCCTTGATACGTGTGAATTTAATTTCAATAGTATTCCTTTGGTATTTCCAATCAGAGGATGTGTAGCAATAATTAGTGTTACACCGTATGTGGGGTTAATGTTGTATTAGCTTCAGATTTTTTGTGTGAGTATAATTTTGATTTCACTAATCTCCTGTTACAATATAATATAATATATAATTCAGAAATTAAAAATTCGTTTGTGAATATGATTATATCGCAAAATTTAACCCGTTCATTATATTAGCAACGAAATCAAAACACAATCATATTTTTGTTCAAGCAAATCAAGTCATATGAAATGAATAGACAAAACCCTAATTAGAAGCGATAACCTCAAGGCCCGCCCCTTTCACTAATCCAATGGCTAACTGTACAACCCCTGGGCACAACTCGGCATTGTACAGGGACCGTTAGCGAACAGGCACCGTCAATCAGATATGAAACGTACAGACAGCCTATAACGGTAATAGACATTGCTTGTATGTACAATCTGTAAAGCATGCTTATTACATAGTCTGTGTATAAAGTACAAAAAGTTGCCTTTCTGTATACATAATCTTGAATAAATTATTTATACGGTGTTTACTTATTTCTTAGTTGACGTATTCGTAGTATTTTCCCAGGTACGACCCTATTATTATACTCAATACACGAGCAAATAAAAACGCGAATACCGAAAAGCGATGTGAAATGACACCAATAGTACAGAATAAAATGTTATCAGGAAAATTGGAAATTAATATTCAGTCGCGCTTTTTCAGGTGAATCAACTTTACATACACGAGAGAAAAAAAGCCTGAATACGTATAAAAAAATTGAATACGTATTATTTTGCCCGTTTTTATTGAACCAACGCTAACGTAATTACAGGCACATGAGGCTTAGGGCCGGTTTCACCATGCTCTGTTAGATTAACAAAGGATTAAACGGCCGTTAAAAATGCCAAAATGTACGCGTTTGACATCTAAGGTTAGATTTAACGGCCTGTTAATCCTTGATTAGTAACTAACAGAGCATGGTGAAACTGGGCCTTAACATCTGTATGCCTCAAGTTGTTGGACGCAGGGCAGTGCATCGTAGGGCACTTTCCTATCGTGCGTGACTTTCGAGGCTATGATGTGTTATAGGTGATGGTTACCACTTAACACCAGGTGGGCCATCTGCTTTTTCCATCAGCTAGTTGTATAAAAAACCTATCTTAAGGAAGAACTAAATGACGCATTTTTGTGCAAGCAAAAGCCAGAACTGATCATAATATCTTGGAGAGAGCAAATGGATTTTTTCATTATTTATTGTACATAGAGAAATTAAATAGTAAAAATATGTAACAAAGGTAAATAAATGTAACAGCTGATAGAGAAAAAATAAAATAAATATTGGTTTTCCACACAGCACTATCTAGCCCCAAACTAAGCCAAAGATTGTTATATGGGAACCAGATAGCTGATATAATACATATGTATACTTTTATTTTGCAAATACATATTTATAATTTTATAGAACACCCAGACAGACAACAAACATCTATGTTCATCACACAAATGTTTGTTCTCGGTGGGAATTGAACCCACGGCCTACTGCGCAGAAAGCAGAGCTACTACCAACTGAGCTGTGAAGGCTGTAAAGAAGTGAGAAGTTGTTTTATTATCTATCTTTTGGACTATTTGTATCCCGCCTACACAGAGTTATCCGATTGAGAGCACCATCATGATGTTTCTTGACATGACGGCTCACATCGAGTCGTGTTCTTAGTTTCGTACACGCCAAGAGCAACAGTTCTATTAGGAGTTGCGAAAGTCAATGATCTCTTTTGGGGCCGTGAAAGTTGAATATGGAATTATTTCCCAAGGTTTTTTGCAGTTAAAGTAATGCTCTTTGGCTTTTGTGAATCAAAGTATATTATTCAATAACTCTTAAACCATTCATAAAATAGTGACTGTTATGTTAAAACGATGTCAATGATAACAGAATATCGGCAGAGCGATCGTTAAAACATCGTAAACATTTGGATTTAATTAAATTTCGCAAGTCAACTATAAATTAAAAGCTGTTTGCGGTTCAGTTCTGATGTAATCGAGTATTGCTTAATGACAGTATCAAAAAGTCAGGGAAACTAAACTTTTTTGCATTTACAGAAAGACTGATGATGATGTGGTTTCGTGAAAACGTTGGAGTTCTTAATGTTTTAAGAGTAGTAGAGCTCTTTGTGAAGGGCTCGTCCGGGGAAGTACTACCACCACGCCTTTTTCTGCCGCCAAGCAGCAACGCTGTGTTTCGGTTTGAAGAGTGTGGTTGCCGGTGTAATTACAGGCATATGAGGCTTAACATCTGTATACCTCAAGTTGGTGAACGCAGGGCAGTGCATCGTAGGCACGTTTCTATCGTGCGTGACTTACGAGGCCATGCTTTTTTATAGGTGATGGTTACCACTTAACATCAGGTGGACCATCTGCTTGTTCCACCAGCTAGTTGTATAAAAAAAGTTCTCATACTTATCATTAGCAACATCAAAGCCAAATTGTAAGTTATCGCTGTGGCTTTTCAGGGCGCAGTTTGTTGCCTGTTCTTCTAGGCTTGGTCGCGTGGAATTGGCACCTAGATTCACCTAGCTTTAAGACGTTTTAAAGTTTGTAATTCAATTGAATTAAGACCTTTTGACTTTGACTTAACACCAAAGTGTGTCAGAAAAAGAGTAACTAACGACAGAGGCTTTAAAGACAAAACAGTTCAATTAGTAGATTGAAATCATATTCGCTAAAAACTGAAAAAACTAAAACAGCTTCATGACTTTGACCCCTGGGGACAGTAGATAATATCCCCTCAGATCGCTTAGTACCAAGTACTAACTTGAGGATATCTAAGGGGGTACGTATTAATATAACATTTTGACACATACCCACATTTTGCAGAAATTGGTATTCCATACGTGACAGGTTGCAAGCCCATCGCCTCTGTTAAAATACTAACTGCTACAAACTTAACTAATAAAAGGCTCATTTCTCAAGAGCACAAGAATAACTCGCGGAGAGCGCGTGTAATTACACGTACTTGCATCTATTTGCGGCGCGGGTCAATGTTAATGCAAGTTTAATTGAAATTGTTGGGTAACAAAACTCTCAGTTTAAAACAGAAGCGAAACTCGAGAACTTGATAAAAATAAACAAACCATGTAACTTTTGGCGCTACCTAAATGCTCAACGCGTGACATTAGGCAACGAACCAGAACTATTTAGAAATGTTTATAATAAGTTGCGCTTCTATGATCTATAGTATTTGATGTTAATCTTAGACTATGTTACAGGCGATGCAATAGTGGCTCGTGGTCTGCGCATCAAGTCCATCGCTGTCAATCTCAATTCATGAATGCGAAGTGTCCGCAATTAACTGCGCGTACTTTTCCAAATGATACAGAATTGATGCTGGAGACGTAATTATCCTGATGACTCAGCGGGTAATACACAAAAACTTTTATTTCTTGATAGCTGCAGGAAAAAATATTGCAATGAATGACAGTAGTGTGCACGAACAAAGACCTAGCAGTTAGGTAGAAGTAGGATTAAGAAGTAGAACAAAAAAAGAGTTTGTTGGACCCAGAATTCGACCTCAGTGCTAGTACCTTTTGTATTATGTACCATTTGGGAGGGCAAACTAATTAAGTGACGACCTTTGAGAGACTCTGGACTTTCGAGACCCCGGAACGGCATTATCCAAGAGGAAGTAGGAAATGGCTAGCAATTTATTTGTGACAAGAGGAAACTAATTAATATAATATTTATATATTATCTGGAGTCTCCTGGAGTTCAGGTCCTTCCTGCATTGTCATTAATCGCAGCCCGGGAGAAGCCAGATAAGAGGCACCAAAACACGATGCTGATTCTGTTATTTTTGTTGCAGTTAAGCCCATCGCCAGTTTACTCAGCACAAAATAGACAAGAGATTTGTGCTAAATAGCAAATATTCCACTAATATTTTTTTATTACTGAAATCCGGAGTGAGTATAAAATAGCACACATGTCATATAGTGCTACAGATTAAATATTTTTAGCACTACAATTACTATAGCCCGAATCCACATCTTACACTAACGATTAAAACTTTGCGTTGATTTAGAAGAATGGAGATACTTTTCCGTGAAGATTTTATTATGTCCCAAAAGTTATTATCCGGGTCCGGACATTATAAAACCTATGTGATTGCCGTAAGTGTAGGTAAACACTATAAACTTATAAAACATGTCTCCCATGGTTCCTAACAGTAGCGTTGCTAAAATTTCATAAAATGTACGCAAATATAACGATAAACGCCGTAACTCGCGCTGGCTTTTTTCAAGAGCATTCAAGGATAGAGAACGAAGACCTACTATCACTCACGAGTGATAAGCCGACATTGTTTGTATACTGCCCTACAATAAAAACAACTGTGCAAAACAACAATGCTCAAGCAATATTTATAAATAGTTTTACTTTCTTCCCGTTTAATTATGCTAAAAATTAAGCTCTATACAAAGATATACAATCCAACAGTAATAAACCGACCAACGTGACCTTTATTGGCTTTAATTGATTACAAAAACTTATAGTTAAATAAACGTATTTCATTTCATTTTTTATAAATTATAATCTACAACGAAAATACTCGCGATTCGGAAGGAGATTTATGAACCCCACTTCTCACGAACTGCGGTGAATGTTCGTCAAAATTATATCTTTAGATACGCGTGACCTTTTTGCCAATCTCATCAAGGTTACGCGATGAATGAGAACCGGAACCCAGTAGACGATATGGGTCAAGTCTAGTATAGTATTCAATCAATCACGAAACTTCGACAAATCGTTTAACAGCCTGCGGATAAAATTTCAAGGTATAACTCTAGAAGTAATTTGTCAATAATTGCTTGGGGTTTTTCCATCAGCTGATCGTACGAGCGAATGCGTCACTTGGTTTGTGAAAGGATACTACAGATTCGTAAAAGTTCTAAAGCAGCGCTGTTCAAAGGTGTATTCATATTAAATAAAATTCAGCTCTGTTAGTTACTAATCAAGGATTAACAGGCCGTTAAATCTAACCTTAGATGTCAAACGCGTATATTTTGACTTATTTAACGGCCCTTTAATCCTTTGTTAATCTAACATAGCTTGGTTAAATCAGCTCTTAAGCAGGTAAGTAATAGGGAAAATTGAGAAGTCTTAAGCATAAGGCAATGTTTAACTTTTCGGCTGGCGAGTGGAGTGAGAGTTTATTAAGTTTGTTGAAGTTAATGTCAAAATGGTTTCTCTTTAAAAAAATATTCAAGAAAGAAATTCATGACTGGTTTCTTTAATTGCCATGTTGTAGTACAACATTGTAAAACTACCACTTTCTAAATATTTACACTTGAAAAAATACTTGATATACACATACGTAAACTGTGAATATCAGTGATGTCATCACTTCGAATGTTAGTCGCAATGTTTGGTCGCGATTTAAATCCTCATACGGATTTGTGGTTAGAGGATGACATGCAATGATAGAGAGGCTCATATTTTATTAGCAATTCATCATCGCCGGACGACAGACTATCAAATTATAGGCGGCAAAATATGAGAAACCAAACCACAAGAACCCTATACGATCAGAAAAGCATTGGATCCTTCATGGCACATTCTTCTTTAAGTGTTTGGGAAAAAGTGCAGTTTCCATCGGAGATCCCGACGGTCATTGTGAATGACGTAAGCGCGAGTCCTTGCACGGTTGGGTGCGTCGACGCATCCCGTGGCTGCGGTTACAACCACTCTGGATGAGTTTCATTGTCGCGGACATGACGTTCGTGCGCTGTTGCTAAGAGCAAGGACAATACATTAGACCTGTATTCAAGGCAGATGAATACGCAAAACACGAACGCTGGCAACGGAGTCCATGATGTATCTTAAGCGATTTGTTTCCTGAACTGCTGGCCATTCTCGCTCATACATAATAAATAGTCGCTGTATTGTGCTGTGTTGTATTGTAAGTGATGCCTGAACCTAATAGCTGCGTCTACTTTGTATTCAGAGGTTGAAACACTTTTGACATTGCTGTGATCGATTTTTTTTAATTCAAGTATAAAACTGCTTCACGACTTTGATCCCCAGGCACAGTAGATATCCCTCAGATCTCTTGGTACCAAGTACGAACTCCAGATTCTTTCTAGTTTAAGAAAGTTTAGTTTAAATACACTAAGCTTTTGCTTGCCATAATCTGAATAATATCCTAATGTTTCAAACGCATTGCAATGCAGCAATATGGTTTCCCTGGTACATGTGTGCATATATTAAAATTCAGTGTCAGTGTTCAACGTATTTATCAGATTGTCTCAACTTCGAATCGACAAGTTGTCTACTGTAATTCTTCAGCCATTTTGAAATTTAAATGAAACTTGAACCGAGAGTTAAAGTATTATAATTTAGAAGCGGTTCCCGGACAAAGGCCTTAGACAACGGTAAAATTCCTACAACAGCTTGCAAAATACGACGGAATTGTAAGTAAGATTGTACAAAATGATGAATTGCGAATGGCGAATCTATGAGGTCACCATTGCTTTCATCGGCCGTCGAACCCGACGCGGGTTGGTCGTTGCTGGCCAGATTATAACGGCTCTAACGCATCATGGAACCTCTTAACGAGCACTTGCCTAAATATAAGTTGTTAAAAAAACATGCAATTAGGTTTCTTATTGAAACTAATGACATGGTACAGTTAAGGCTTCAAATCATTATTTATTTGCGGACGAGTGGTTTGAACTTGAACCATAACCAAGCACGACATACTCCTACCAAATATGCTCACCAGATGCGATCAAATAAAATTTGCGACTGTTTCGAGGCCAGTGTACGTTTTTTCTTATTTTTATTGCATCGAATCAGTATCTTCACTTCAGGGTACTTCAGGGTAACATTGATATCAATCTGATAGATTTTTATATGAACGTTCTTTTGTAAGATTTATACTTAGATTACTTGACTCACTCTGAGACATATGTTCATTCTATACTTTGGTGTGCTTATATAGTTCTTCAGTTGACATTATTTTCTATAGAGAAATTACGGTTGCGATTCCTTTCAAAAAATAAAATTATAACAATTTAAATGCATAAGTCTTATTTAAATAACAGCGGATCATGTTCACCTACTACTTCTTAAATAGTTAAATTCATGCATATAGTCAGAAGATTTATAGTGGCGTTTGATGGGTAAAGGATATTACGTCTTATGAATCTCTGATTTAATTTATAAAAATCTGTTGCGTGGTTTCTCGTGATATTTTAAAAATAAGCTACTAAAACTAATTTATTTATGGTAAGATCGCTAACTTTGTATCTGAGCGCAGTAGGTATTTAAAAGGATAAAACATGCTCAAGACCGAGTAACTTGGCATTATAGAAAGAAGGCCTATACCTAACAGTAGGTTCTAGTGGTTGATTAGATATAATGAACAAAATCCCAATCTACTCAATATTGGAAGACGGGCCTTTTGATAATGCACGTGCACATCAGGGTTAACTGTTACTGGTCTTGACTTGAATCAAGACAGTTGTAATTAATTGCTCCTCCAAACGAGTAGCATTATAGAGGCTACTAGCAAAAAGTATAAAATGTACGAGATTCTTCGTTTGAATAGAAATAAGCTCAACATCTGTAATCCAACACGGTAGACATATTTCAGGTACTTACTTATTAAGACATATTAATAAAATTAAGATATATTGAAAAAGCATAAACAATATCAAATACACATAGACTAGACGACAACATCAAGCTTCTCTAGATTTAGCATTACCGAGCATCAACCTTTTGTTCGCATACGAATGTAAATTTAATAAGCGTGTAATATTTGTATTTGCCTTCGACTACATCTTCAAGTGAATATTAAAAATAAGCAAGATATTAAAAATAAATCTATCGCAGCACAAAAAACAACTTGAAATTATCATTTAATCATGCTGCCAACAACATTTCCAGTAAGTCGGCCCACATTATACTGTAGTGTAACTTTTGGGATATTGATATTCTCTTTTTACTATGACATATTGTATACTTGTCCATACATTGTATGATGCCCGGTGCCTATTGTATATAAGCGTCCGTTAGTAGAACTACGGATCTTCTTGTGTCGGATAATCCCTGTAATCTCATTATCTACCGTAAGGACATTAGTGTGCGCGCTCACTTTTCCATGCCAGTCGTTTTCTTTTTAAATCAAGAATGCGGTAATGATGAACATTAAATATATATGAAAGATAAATCATTTAACACTATCACAGTAAGACAAGTTATAATCAAAATAAAATAAACGCAGAACACAATAAAGCAAATTTTCATTTAAATCTAGATCGTAAAGCGATTAATAGAGCTCAAATTCTATTTGTTCGCAATTTGGCACGGTTCGGTGTAACAAAGCTCGAATCCCGAGAGTACCCTTGCCATGACATCTAAAACGCGCAAGTCAATAACCTGCTCGCAAAAAATCTGCAATAACTTTACATTGAAAGCAACCACCGCCTATTCTGAGAGCATGACGTAAGCCCCGGAGTTGGAACATCGAATTATGAGTTACATTATGTGAAGTACTTTTCGGCATGAATATACGACTTCAACCAGTTTTCAAGGTTTTATAAATTGCCCAAAATAATAGTGGTACACGCACCTGAGCGTGTTGTTTTGAATTAATGCTCAATTTCTTTATCATCATATTTCTCATCACTCGTGCATTCAGAAGCTCTTGTTGATTGGCACTTAAAAAAGTTTAACTGGTAAATAAATAGAAACTCAGTATTGGTACGAGAAGCATGACAAATATTGACAATGCCCAAATTGAATTTAGAAGCTACTGTGTTTGAGTTTGTTTGACGTGGTTTTACCAAAACCAGTAAGTCAAGTTGACTTATACAAAGTTAACAATTACCTATGTTTTGTGATGTTTCTTTTTTAGATATATTATCTGTATCTCTTGATACAGTATATTTGAGTGTTATGTGGTGTCTAATTACTGTAGAGTTAAGGAGAACACCGCTTGTCTAGTATTAATAAACAATATTTAATATAAACTAGTGGCTTCCCGCGGCTTCGCACGCGTTGAAGTGGTGAGCCGTGATTGAACACAAACATCCAAACATCGTAACTTTCGCATTGATTTGTGTATTATTAGGGTAGGATTTTAAATACCTACGTAGGTATAAGAGATACCTATAGGCGTACATTACCTATATTAGGTAGATAGGTATAGGTACTGAGCTTAGCACAAACATGACCAATACATCAAAGACAACCTTACACGGAAAATATGTAGGTACTTATTTGTTCCTAGTTTCTACCCCAAAAACAAACGAAACGAAACAGCTTCACGACTTTGATCCCTAGGCACGGTACCCTCAGATTTCTTCGTACCAACTCGAGATTCCCGTTTTTTGAATGTCCCTTTCAAACATTGACGCCTCGTTGTATCCTTTTTACTCGAGCGCAACGAAGGAGGGTAACGTTTTAAAGGTTGTTTTCTAAAATCAAACTGTTTTTTTGTTATTTATCCACAGAACACATTTTCTTTTAGTTTGAAGTTAAATACACTACGCGTTAAAAATCTCCCATACTATCTTTTACAGTCATTTGCACCCTTTGCAGGGTTAACTATCAAAAATTAAAAATTAAATTAAAAGTGTCATTCCTAATTATTTATTTCTCAGTATATTTATCCCAAGTTTTAAGTCAATCGCACCACGCATTACAAAACTCCCATACAAACTTTGACATCCCTTTGCACACTTATTAAGGGTAGTTTTAAAAAACTAAAAATGCCGTTCCTATTTTTTAGCTTTGGAGTAGTACATCTACTTCAAGTTTCAAGTTTGTAGGTTCAAGGAATACAATTTTTCATACCAACGTTTTCAACCTTTTTTACACCCTTAGGGGTTGAATTTCCAAAAATCCCTGCTTAGTACACCTCAACGCCATAAGACCTATGTACTCCTCAAATTTCAAGTCTCTAAGACCAGCGGTCAAAAAACTCCCATACAAACTTTTACATCCCTTTGCACTTATTAAGGGTAGTTTTGAAAAACTAAAAATGCCTTTCCTATTTTTTAGCCTTGAAGTACATGTACTCCAAGTTTCAAGTTTGTAGGTTCAAGGAATACTATTTTTCATACAAACGTTTTCATCCCTTTTTACACCCTTAGGGGTTGAATTTCCAAAAATCGCTTCTTAGTACACCTCTACGCCATAAGACCTATGTGCTCCTCAAATTTCAAGTCTCTAGGACCAGCGGTTTAGGCTGTGCGTTGTCTATATGTCAGTCAGTCAGTCAGTCAGTCAGTCAGTCAGTCAGTCAGGACTTTGATTCTTATAGTATTAGAGATAATACCTACGTACATCTGACTAATCCCCATAGATATCATCATTATCTAAGATATCGTATATAAGTATACCGTGCTTCGGGATCACCCCAGACACGGTATATATATTACAGTGTCTGGGGTGATCCCCATAATATAATATATATGTATGTACTACTTCGAAAGCCGCCAAGCTGAAGTGGAATTGGGCTGGTCATGTCTGCCGTATGCCAGGTGAGCTGTGGGCAAAGATAGCCACTGATTGGAATCCTGACCCAGTGAGAAGGCGACGCGGCCGACCAAAGCGGAGATGGCGGGACGAGACGAGATGTTTTCCTGACGGACTGGGCAAACATAGCCCAGGAGCGCGACGTGTGGAAGGAATGGGGGGGGGCCTTTGCCCAGCAGTGGGACCCGGAGGGCTCATAATAATAATAATACTACTTAATCGTCGTGACGTTGTTTCTGTTTTAATTAGCGACTATGTGTCGTATTAAAGTTTCTAATGACTTCAGTCAAAATTTATGATGTCTGATGAATTTACCAAAGTTTTATTCGTATTTACAGACTTTCTACATTAGTATTCTATTCATGTGACTCCCGGATACGTGTTTAGATAAGCAGTTTGCTTTGTCGATTGTATCTGTAAGCTAAATTTGGCAAGAGAAAACTTACAAGAAGCGTTTACGTAGACCTGCTGTTTTCTAATTAAGGTGTATTTACATTTACTTCGATAAAAAAATGCGACTGTTTTCATTTCGTTTTCGTAAACAGAACAAGACAGTGATTGAATCCGGCTTCGATTATTTATCATTTCATATGTTTGCCAAAACCAGATGTCAAGTGAAAAAGATCTTCCATTACTTATGTCGGATCAGTTTTCGAACCCTTTTTGGGATCAAGCATTATCGTGATAAATAGCAAGGATCATCTCGTCTCTTCTTTATTTAGAGTTATGAAGTCATTCTTGTCGACAACAAAAGACGAACCTGACATTGTATAAGAGCGGCCATTAAACTTGATTTTCATCCTGAATAAGTCTTTTATCTATTGACAGGTTTAAGCAGGTAATTAGTCTCCTTACAAAGTAAAGTCTTGGCTGCATTTATATTAAGGATACAAAACGTTGAAGACCATTTCCGCCTTCTGATGCAAATGTAGTTTTGAATAGTAGGTACTGCATAAAACACAAAGTTTAAATTTACAACTAAAGACAGATACTACCACAACAAAAACAAAAACCACTCCGCAGGCAAGCATGCACACATACTAGGAACGTTGTATGGCGTAAATTACATTACAATAACAACAAAACCAAGGACCGTGACCCACACAAAAAAAGAACATAAAATCCAACACCTTACATTTTGACAAATAGTACGCTAGCTTGGAATCTAATTCAACAAGATCTTACTAACGATTAATATTAACTTTATAAAACAGATTGAATAATAAATAGATCAAAGCTAGCGGACCATAGGTCAAAGAGTATCAACACATGTATAGCCAGTGAAGCCAAACGTTCCGAGCGTGGGGCGCGTCTACCTGGAGTGTTGCTGCCTCTCGGAGGGCGGTGGCGAGGCCGCGCGAGATGAGGTCGCCGTCTGCTCGCGGGTGTCTCCCGACGCCGCCGGGCTGCCGGCGCCGCTGCCACCGAGCGCCAACGCCAGTCCGCTGATGCTGCCGACACATCACCACGTCACCACAGCCCTAGCGTCATACGCCATCATCCATTCGCATCTAGACTTACATGCTCCAAACCATCTTATTATGCTCTATAAACATCTCTAATGATGGGCTGAATTGGAGCAGTTAAGTACTAGTTGTTCCGAACTAAAATCGAGACTATTATTGGTTACATTAATGTTATGGCTAACGGTATTATAATCTATGTGTTAAACCTAAATGAAAACAATACAGTCGATATCCCGCCAAGTTCAATTTCCATTGTGGATAATTACGCTATTGTTCTCGTAAATTCTGTTATGGACTACGAACAGCCGAGCGAAGCAGAGCATTCTCAGCGGGGTGAAGATAATATAATAAAGTAAGCAGTGATATTCAGTTAGTGGCAAGGCAACAGGAGTGTCAGTCATATGAAGGTTCTGGCAAGCAAGCATTCCGAATGCAGATTGTCTTCGATTATATTCTTCCTATCCAATCTATAAATTATTTGGTAAATAAACATCAGACGATGAACTTAATTGAACATCACGATAGTGAAGTGTCTAAGAAACGCGTAACGAGTAGTCATAGATCATTTTGATGGGTAGAAGGTTGCGGTAAATTGAGATAATGGCGATTCATATGCCAGTCAAGGAGTCTAGGAAGATAATTGTTAGGAGTAAAACTGAGTCTTGGTCACGCAAACCAGTGGGCGAGCGAGTGGGCAATTAGTAGAGCTACAGCCACAAAGATACAGCTGATTCAACCTACAGGCATCGATACGTATATATATTTATAAACACTATATAAAGAAAATAATTGATTGAATAGCTTCTGAAAATGTGAGACGCTTTGCATTAGGAAGAAATATTTAACAGAATTACCTCATGTTGAAGTAGGATAGTTAACTGTAGCCTATTTAAATGTAATCCTGACAACACTGGTAGAGTTGTCAGGATAGTTAAGCCTGTGTTTGTGGTCTAAGCGTCCAACGATGATGGCGGATGGTACGGAACGCAAAGTATGAATAGAGCGTAGAGTAAAACAGATTCAGGTGGACAAAAGCAATCCAACCGTCGTCGACGCTATACACAAGGTTATCTATTGTTAAGAGTACGAGTACAAAGACTTAAAATTGCTTTAATTATTGAGACAGCGTTTTAAGTAATTTTATTGCCTTTTGTTGTGTATGTTAATAAAGTTTTCCTGGTGCCATTTTGAATAAAGATAAAAATTAACGTTTCAGCCAACGTATCAAGGAAAAGAAAGTGACTTTTGTCACAGTATACCACTTTAACAAAAGCAATAAGCTGTAATTTATGGTGATATTCAATTACCGTACTGCAATTTATACATTTCCGTGAAAAGTACGATTTACTTGCAATAAAGCGTTATTTCCGCAAATAGTTAATTTTGTAAAACCATAATAAATGTAAGGTCATGCCGCGTCATGTGGCCTGAGGTTGTTTGAGCGGAAGTATGAATTGTTTGCCCAAAATATTAATAACGTCTGGTATCATATCGCAGTGTTTTTCCCTTTCTGGGTAACTTATTAGTCTGTCTGGTATTCGATTTGGATTATCTTCATAATTACTCTTAATAATTTTAGAGAGACCTAGCAATTCAAAACGAGTGCTTAATCAAAAAAATTACTTACATTGCTTGATAAACTCATAAATACCCACTCATAAATAAAAAAAAGTTTATTTAGATATCAGTTGAAACGGCTAAAAAAGTCTTTTATAATAAAGTTTCCTAGAATATATAAAATAACGAAGCAATTTTCAATATGACGCAGGTGAATTACAATTATCGTAATTGGCTTGTTAGATACCAACTTGACGTAAGAAATCCTGTAGTTATCTCAGTCTGACTAAGGGTTAAACAGATAAATCACGGAAAAACTGGTTGTTATGTGTGTATTTTTTCTCGCTTTGATTATAACGTGATGTTCCTATGCTACGGTGGTAACTAAATTGTATATTAATTATCTTCTGTGATAGACGTCATAATAATAACCGAAGGTGTGGATACATTTTCAACAAAAGCGTGCAAAAAATCAGAATTTATGCATCAATGTAGGTAATGTATGGGTACAAGACACGAAGCATTATTATAATGAGAGGGAGTTAAATTGTCACACGTTTGCACAACCTCGTGTTGTTTCGTTATGCACGCATAGCATTATTTAACACCATTTTGTTATTATAAAAAAGGTCACCAAACAATAGTAGGTAAGATCTAAAGATTAAACATACACTATGTATAAATTATGTAGATAGAGGTTCTTTTTTTTTAGGTTCTAGAGGTAAATGTATTGTTTCTGAGATCGGTATGGAGATAATTACTAATAAGTTATTGCATCACACGGATAGTTGCATTTTAATTCCTTTGTTGTGGCGACAAGGTTAGTAAAAGACAACGAGGAAACGGTCATGTTGAGTTATGTACATTAATTGGGCATCTTATACGACATAGAAAAACATCATCGCAGTAAAGGTAGAAAAAAATTGAGAGTAGAAAACGGAATAAGACAATAAGCTATATGAGCCAAATAAAAAATTAATATAAGCCTAGCTCTTTAGTTAGAGAAAGATCATGACCACGACTTACGTCTAACTTACTTAAAAATATTTTCTTCTATAAACTGGCATTGCTTACGTTGCATTACATAAACATACAGCAACTAGAATTCCGTTTGAATCGCTGATAATTTTGTTTTTCTAACCTACAGCAAATATTGCATTGATGACATAATTCACATTAGTAGCAATAGCAACTATTGTTATGTCTGTGCTTGAGCAACGTTTACTTCGAATATGTGAAGTGCATTGCGGCCACAGTAATCGTATGTGTAATCGCTTCAAACACCGACTTTCCGTGTTGACATGCCAACAAGTAATCGACTTAGCACAATCAAGCTCCAGGAATAGTTAATGTTCGTTTTTACTTGATAAATAACATGTTACAGGATTTTATAAATTAAAAAATTCTGCTCAAAATTATAGCATACAAAATCTTGTAGTCAAAATAAGAGTTATAAATAGATCGAAATCATCGAATAATATATATGCATTTATAGATACAATGTGCAACTAATTAACCATTGATTCTAAAACTAGAGCCCAAACTGCGCATGTTTGAGGAGGAATAAGAACAATATTCATAAAACAGACAAATTCCGAAGTGGCTCTAAAATTTGAGGGAGCAACGAAGCAACTGTTTGGCAAAGAACCAAAATTAATCATTAGTCATATGATAAACGAGGGAATTGGTTCCAAATCAAGCAAATATCGTGTAATTGATTAACGCCAATTCAGAGTAGGTAGATGTTCTTTTGCCAGCTTGTTATCTATTATGTTTACATGTTTCACTGTAGTAATGAACATGGAAAAATTATAGCATGGACAGCAAAATATATCACCATTGTATGCTACTAAATCTTACGTAATAAATAATTTCAACTGCACTACACGCCTACCGTGCGCAACCACAAAATTGCAAAGGGCAACAATTTCATAGCGGACGGTCATTGTGGTAGCATAACCAACAAAGATCAGAAACGTGAAATATCATCAAGGAGACTGATCTAAGTTTCCGACAATTACACAAAGGCAAAATACACTCAGAGAGAACTGGATAACCTTCGACAAGCGTGAAAAGATGCGATTGTGTAATCGACTATCGCCGAAGCTGTTAGGACAACAAAGGCACATTTCAATGGAGCACATTGTAAATCATACAAATGGTCGTTTGTGGCGCGTGCGCGGCAAGGTACCGACTGATAACAACCGAACATAATCGACCTTACAAGAACTGTCCCCGTAGTCGCAACTCAAGACTGTAAACCAGTTATTATAAAGTCTAAAATGGAAAATAATTCGGAAGCGGTAGACCATGAGAAGTGATAAATGCTAGAGAACAATCGCCCTTTATTTCGGAATCACGTTTGCTTCGACCCTTATTCTAAAAGAGTTAGCACTCGAACTGGAGATATTTTATTATTATTAATTGAATTGCAGTTCAAGATCGTAAAGGAGATAAGCTGATGGAAATATGGGAATTCATTACTTGATTATATGTAAATTATCATTTGAAAATAATGTCAACATTCAAATTATTGCACTTGGTACACGACAAAATATTTTAGTTTATAAAATGATGTTGACAATAAAATTTGTCATAGTGCATTTCCTGTTTAGATTTTATGAAGAAACATGTTCGTTTAGTAACATAATTTTATGTAAAACGGATACTTTTTATTTTATGAGACACTCTGACTCACTCAACTGACAGAGTAATAAAATGGTAAAATTAAAAAAAATATATAGTTGACGTTTCCTATTTGAGTGGGCGAAATAAGGAATCATCAGAGAAGTTCATAGCCGCATCAAATCTAGTCAGTGCTTTGGCAAATGTCGCGCGATTTGAGTTATCTATCTTGACACCGAATCGTCGAAAAGTTGCGACTTACGTCAGACTGTGGGCCGCAGGCGCATTCCCTAATTAATTCTGCTATTAGATTGATAGTTGTATAACAAATTGACGTACCAAAACGAACTATCAAAACATGTTATGAAAAAGCACGTACTGAATGAAATATAAGTTAATGAGTGAGTTTGACAAATTGAGGGTAAACTTTTGCATTTAAAGTATGCTTCCTTTTGCAGAGCAACAAATTGACCTTCAGCAGCATCCGGCCCGCGAACATTTAGCAGATTCAGTGAAATCAGTCATGTTTTCGCGATTGTTTATTTTAGTTTCGGCTCCAGGCGGGCGCCGAGCCCACCTTGACCGAAGTTCGAGAACAGTGCAATAAACCAGAGAAGGATGACCTTTCCACCCCCACGAAATTCACTATATTCATGAGAAATGAATTTGTTTCTCAGCCTGGAGTTAATTGGATTGCTGGAAAGTGAATAAAGTTAAGTACAGTTTCTCAAAGTTTTATGTAATAAATTCGAAATGAAGAACCTTATTATTTTATAATTTATCGAAACTAGTGTTGGATTTCGCGAAGAATAAATAGAAAAGCAAGCTATTTAGAGATGATAATAAAATGTGAAACTTTGAATATCGTGTTTATTAGCATGTTTGTATAGTTGTCTTAATAGCCAAGAGATCAAGAGAAGATTCTTTATTTGTGGGTGTATTTGTAAACATCACAATTCACACAAAGTAAAATTAGATTATTTACATTTCACTTTGTAACTCAAAGGCGTAAACATTAATCTATTTCGGCTTAGAAGTTGCAGCACGATTTTATAGCGGGACGTAAAGTCTATTACGATTTCACAACGGCGCGGCAGCGCTGATTTTGTTGAGAACACCCATCCATTAGCTTTTATTACTATACGACAGAGCTCATTTTAAGTGACGAATAAGATAAATAACATTTTTCTTTTGAGTAAATCATCAGAATTTTTGAAAGCATATGCTTTTTAAAATTGAAATAGTAATTACTATAGATTGGTTGGTCCCGGTTTCCTTTCACTCATCAGTATTATTTCGTATGAAATACGGTATTATGAAAGTTCACTTAATTGTGTTTTAATATGGAGTCGTTAATCTTTATCACTCATAGCAATGCCAGGATTTAAGTGCTCCTGCAAATGCGTAAAAGCGCTCTTTGTGAAGAACTCGTCCGGGGAAGTACTACCACCATGCCTAATTCTGCCGCCAAGCAGCGTTGCTGTGTTCCGGTTTGAAGAGTGTGGTTGCCGGTGAAATTAAAGGTACATGAGGCTTAACATCTGCATGCCTCAAGTTGATGGACGCAGGGCAGTGCATCATATTATTACCTTCAGTAATCAACCAAATGCCTTTATTCGGTTTTAATGAATGGACCATTAAATGCCAGTACAAACGTGAGTGACGATTGCAGAAATAACGCGTAACTAATTAAATAATGGCTTTGTCGTAAATTCAACCACCCACGGAGATCAGAATTAGATGATGAACACGATGCATGAATCACGGCCAATGGTTCGGCTTTAGGTGTAGCGGAAAGCCACGATATCAATTCTCAATTGAAGACAGCTACTGTTATTGAATAAGCCGCATGTGCGCAGTTAGCCAAGAATGAAACCAACCTCATAGTCAGCCTTGAGTGGAGATATTGAGTGTAGACATCACAAGACGATATTCTACAGAAGAAGGGAAAAGTCCAATTTGGAGTTTAGTAGAACGTTAAGACTATCAACACGCACCACATGATTGAAGCCGGTTATATTAAAAAAAAAACAACTAGCAAGGTAACTAAGAGCACAAAAGAAAGATCAATACCATGTAAGTACGTAACTATACGTAGGTATACAACATTTCAACTGACATGACAAGGTATGAAGGACGTTTGTTGAACCTTGAACGGGGGTGATTTAGAGGGTGCCACAAGGGCATCGACCCATTAATATGTTATGTTTAGGAGGGTAAATCTTCGTAGTGTCAGCTATGGCGAACATTAACTCCAAAAATTCATGAGTGCTGCGTGTGTAACTAATGACTATAGATAACTTACCAATAATATTTCTTATTAAACATTGGAACTCGTCAAACAAAGGTACTCGGTAACCTGCGTAACGTAAGCACCATCAAAGGAATGAAGACATTTACCATTAGTAAGAACCATTATCATCAGTCCATCGACTTTCAGTAGTAATGAAACCCTACCCTAGCTTTGGGGAGAAACTTGACACCAAGGTCAAACGCAAAGGTCGTCCAACGAACTATTTCAACCTCTTCCGGGTACCAAATGTATGATTGATGGACGATTGTTGTAATGGACACATTCGCTAGTCATTAGTTGGTTCAACGACCGAAACAAACGAACTACAGCTAATAGCTGTATGTTTGTTTTCAAAAATTATGGACAGTCTTTAGTGCTATCATCATTAAATCTAAGTGTGTTACATTTCCAAGATACAACAAAAACGTTCTGTTTTGATTCATTTGCATATGTAGCATTAGCATGCTACGTATGTAAGTACCTATCCTACTTTCCAACGAGCTTACCACAAAGTATTCCCATGGACATATCATGTATCCGGAGTATCTACTCTTATGAATCATAATCAAATTAATGTCATATTTATAATAAGCATTACTTACTCATATGACATTATATTATCAATGTGTTAATAACACACATTTATATCGTAATAATAAAATTCAAGACTTTTTTTTATATCTATATTATAAAAGGCAAAAGTGATTGACTGATGTATCAACGCACAGGCCCTTAGGGCTAGAAACATAAAATTTCGCACACGTATTCCTCTTATAACGTAAGCATCCACTAAGGAAGGATTTTTCAATATTTAACCCCCAAGGGAGCTAGCGGGCCGCCCGACTATGAAGATTATTTTTAATAAAGTACCTATAAAGAAAAGTTAAAGAAGTTCTAAAGTAAACGTGCGCGAGCGAAGCAGCGGGTTAGAGCTAGTATATTATATCTGAAGAAGACAACAAAGGCCAAGACAAGAGCTAATTTACCGCTCGCTCGCACGTTTTGACATGTTGAATGATATTTAAAAGTTTGCATAAGTACAAAAACTAGTAAAGTAACCCATTTTGAACCGATAATGAGTCAAGTTATTATACGAGGTGTTCCAATACTTGTGTTTAAAAAGTTCAGGGGGCTAAAGTACCCATCAATCAATATGAATAACGTTTTCTAAGGAACCAACACTGTGAACGCGAAAAAACTGGGCACTTTAGCCTCCTGAAGTTTTTAAACACAAGTATTGGAACACCTTTTATATCTTTCAACAAGTCGAAACGTCCGAGCGAGAGGTACATTAGCTCTTGTCTTCGCCTTAACTTGTCATTTCGGCGAAGCAAACTCGCAGCTGTCGAAGACTCAGTCTCAACAGGAACTTTGGTAAAAAAAAGTCTTCAAAGATATCGTTTGAAGGTCTTCATTACTTGGTTCAACGTACTTGAAAGCCTTTGTAATTTGACCGGTACAGATTTAGTTCCTTATGCTCGTGAACGCTTATGTCAATCCGAGCATTGGAGCATGGAAGCCTTAGAACCGGCGGCATACCGAAATAGGTTGGTAGAATATAATTTGTCACTGGAGTGGTCATGCGCTTAGGAGGCCTTAAACTACGATTATTCGTAGATAGGTTCGTACTGTGTGATGGATACATGGAATATTATGCTTTGTTCTTGACGATGAAAGCGAGAGAATTTTTTGATCTATGTATACATATAACAAGGCTCTTGTAGGTAGTTTATTTATATAAATGCAGTGCTGCAAAAGCATTGGTTCGGTTAATGGTAGGGAGCATCCATAAAAGCCAGGTTACCGTCCGCAATGCGGAATCTCGGTGTAAATAAAACGTTTAGCGTACGGCAAATTTAGCGGACACTCGCAAAACATTACAAGCGCAACAGTTTGTCGTTTAACATAACTTTAATACTGTTATGTGCGTTTAACAAAGTCACTTCTTAAGAAAATGAGAAGACAAAACGAAAAGGCGACAAGCAGGAGCAAAATGACGCATAAAACTAAAACCACGAAGCAAACAAAAATATAGGTTATTGAGGTTGATCCAATACTAAAACATTACAACTCACGATGGGAATGACATAATTGTAATGGAGTTGTGAGCCTATACACATGACGCAATGTTTCTAGTAGGGAATGACGAGCCCCTAGAAATGAATAACTAAAAGGAAGGAAAAATGGAATAGTGTTATCAGCATGTGCTCAACGGAAAATGTTCTGGGAACGATGTGATAAGAGAATGCCAGCAGTCAGTGCCCATAAACTACCTAGTGTTTACGAGTTTCATCATATTACACAGAATTTTAGCAAACAGCTTTTGTGAGATCAGTTAAGATATATTTGTAAATGTGATGCCTAATCCGCCTATCATCGTTTAGCAAACGAGCGTGAAGATTAAAAAATTACACACGCAAGCTGTTTAAAATTGTTTACGCCGAATGCTGACGTCATGGCTTGAAGCAGGCCTGGGTGAGATCATGCTTTTTATGCGCATTTATATTGACCTTATCGAAACCCTCATTAGGGCTGAAAATAAAAACAATGTTTGTCAACAATGCAAGCTACCGATAGCATGCATGATGCGGTTAATACCTTCGAAATTCCTGAAATCATTAAACATTGGAGTCCGAGTTAATAAGTTACAGTTAACAGGTGAAGTCGTGTACAAAGCCAAATCTACACTAATATTATAAAGAGAAAAGATTTGTATTTTTGTTGTTTTGTTGTTTTGTATGTAACGAATAGGCTCAAAAACTACCGGTCCGATTTCAAAAATTCTTTCACCTTTAGAATGCTACATTATCCCTGAGTAACATAGGCTATATTATATTTTCAAAAAAATCAGGGATCCTTACTAAAACTCTAATAATGTAACCCAAGGTGGAAAAAGAAAACCTTACATCGCGTGCGCTGCGAAAACTATTGATGATAGAACAAAATAATGTACTACGATTTTGTAGAACACGTCATCATCTACAAAAAATGTCGCGACAGCATATGTCTAACTATTATAGTTATGTCACAATAAGTGTTCTTTTATTATAAAAAAATAATGGAAATGCCGCCGCTACAAAAGGGTCTTTATTTGTACCTTGGTATTAATCCTTATCCAAATAAGTCTTGAATTTTCATATTCAAGACTGGTTCAATACCTATACATTACTTCTTGAATTTTTCAAATCGGACATTCCATTCAACAGATTTAAAAAATATAAGGTCACGGGGCGCGTTCTCACCCAGCGCGGGCCCTGGCAAGGCGCGAGTTAGAAGTGACTCGAACCCACCACGGTCTAAGTTTATCCTAAAACGTTGTAAAAATTTATGTCCACCCATGCGAAGCTGGGACAGGCCGCTAGTTGATTAATAATTAGAATGTTATTGCTGTTATTAGGAACGCGTGCTCTTATATGTATTGTTAATATTCAAGAAAAGACAATAACACAGGCACAACAGCGACTCTACTAGACCAAACTACTGTTAAAATACCTCAGTTTATATCTATATGAACCGATGAGCATCTTCAGATACCTTTTTATCCATATTGGATGTGTCATAGTCATCACATTTGCCGGATGTTTTTCAGGTTAAGCTATGTAGGGCGCACATGATCAGGCGAAGGTAATTTATTTTTTATTATCTCCTTTGACAGATTTGCAGCCTTCTAGTTTCATCACATTTATTGAGTAGGATTTGGGACACGGTGTCGACATTATCCTTTATAACCCCTGGAGGTTCGGTTATCGTGGCCCAGAAATATGTTCTTAATACGTGAGTAATTTAATACTCAAAATCGAATGACGAGAATGTTTCTCATATTTATTAAATTACTCAAGATATATGTTAGATACCAATGAAGATGACAAACGTAAGTACACCTGGGTAGATCGACTCTATATTTGATAATTTTTTGCTCTATAATCCCCTTAGTTTAGGGTGGGTAGGATTTTTGTCATCAGCATGTTTAGAAGGTACTTTTGTTATTAATTACATATCCAACACGCACGTGACACTCTTATTTGAAGCATTGCCATTATGACTTTGGGGTTAGGTTAGAGTGATTATTATTCTTTAGAGCCATATAAAAATGACATAGCTCATATAAATAACTCAATTCCAGCTGATACAATTGATGGATGATGGTAAAGCCTATCTATTTGCAATGTTACTTCGTTTATGTTGGCGATTTTGCTGTGCACTACTACAAAATTACCAGTAAAGGCATTTTAGATCAACGCATAGACATTTATTACAGCCAACAGGCCATTATCCTTTCCTTTACAAAGGGTACGGTAAGTACTGACAATTACCTACGTTGATGGAAGTTTAGTGTTCGGTTCGGCTACGAAATTATAATTAAGATAATTGTCGGTTATTATCTATTGTTGCATGCAGTTTCGAGACAGGCGAATTGATAATCAATGTGTTTACTCCATCCACCATCAGTAGCGTAATAACCTAATTCTAAGTTTTGTGAAATAATAAGCTTGAAAATATGTTTTTTTACTAAGTGCTGCAATAATCGATGATTTATTTTTGAAGTTGGAAATATCTCTAAATATTGTTATTCAAATGAATATGAATCGACTTTCGTAAGTGACGGCCGGTTTCTGAAAGCTCGCTCGAAACTAATCGGATGAAGTCACTCGCCATTTCAGCTATTACATCGAATTAGATAGAGATAGCAAGTGACTTGATATGCGATTAGTTTTGATCGGGCTTTCAGAAACCGGCCGTCAGTCTGTTAACTAACGAAAGCAAGTAAAGGCCAGCTATGGGACTTCGCTTAAAGGAACCAAATCTCTGTTTTCCTTTACCTTTGCGTCCAAGCTAAATGATTGCGAGCAAGACTTACTCAAGTTGGCCTTCTCCTCTGTTCACTTTTAGAGAGCTTGCTTTCTTAAACTTCGTCTGTCACTGGTATAAGAAGGATACATTATATAATTCCCAGTTCTAAAAGCAAACTTCAACCTACCAACTTATAAATCAAAGTTGAAAATGCACATTTCTCAAAACGCAGTCCACTATAATTACTTATCGAGAACATAAACATGATTTCACGTCTTGTACAATCGCCGGCAACGATAGATATCAAAGACCAGTAGCGGTTTATCGGTATAATGCTGGAAATGGACAATTATTTCGAATAACTTCAAGAATCTGCTATCAGAATAACGATAACGTCTAAATCTAAATGGATTATGTAAAACGGTCGATGGAGAATATCATGAAAGATTTAACGCAATATATTGGAAATATTTCTCGATGATACGATTGGTTAACTTTAGTATTTTTTTAAAATATTGCTAAGATTATAAATAGACATAAGACAGCTATGTTTCATAACTATTAGAATGGCGAATATTATGCCATTTATGCGCGGGAGGTTTGACTGATGCAAAAGTTTAAAGACCTGAATATATCTAGCACCTATCAAAAGCAATCACAAAGATAAACGAAATTACGCAAAAGCCAAGAAGATCAATAAAAACTGGTTAAGTGCGAACTTGCAATATGCAGATATTATAAATAGGTAGTATATATATAAATAAGTAAACTAATCACGAAAGCGTTAATTTCGCAACATTGACGTTACGCAGATCACCTGCGGGTTACTCTAAACGATTTTATACTTATAAACAGCTAGTTTTATTACTTTCCGACAAAAAGGGACTTAAAAGACAGAAACGAAACAGACTTTCACTGCAACACATCAAACAGTATTCCTAGAAAGGAGAGAACTCGACACAAATAGAAATCACTTGATGATGTCAGATTCTCTACGAAATATTTAATTTATAATGTGCTTACAATTTGATTATGACACAAATCTTTCAAAACATTACTTAGTTGCTGTAGTTTACTTCTGACATCACTTCCTGCTGATTCGTGTGAAATCTTAGTGATCGTCTTATTTATTCGGTCCAGGCTGTCAAAATATCGACTACAAGCCGACTCGTCCTGGCTTCACAGGTGATATAAAACATGGCCAAGAGACGGTCAGCGTCCAGGATGCAGACTACCTGCCCGATGCTCGGATGATAACCAATGTGTAGAAGAAATCTGGCACAGGATCGGAGAGAATGGCGAATTATAAAGAAGACCTGCCTGTACATAGGCTGAATAGATACAGAAAGAGTAATCAGAGATCATTTATCAGTGAAACAATTTTAGAATCGTGTAAAAATTGCACATCTTCTGTAGATTACATGCATTTGCAAATAAATCAGATAAGTTTAAGTTTATCAACTTTACGACATCAACACTTTGGATGAACCAAAAATAAACAGTAGTTCCAAATGTGTGATATGATATCTATCGCAGCCATCACATACAAAAACTACTGTTTATCAGCGTAATGATTCGCTCCACTTGCCGCAAGAATTTCACAAACATAAACATTATTATAATCGGCCACTTTATCAACGACATAACGCATTTGTTACAAAACTGCAATGTGCAACTGCAACGTAACAACTAACTTAGTATAGTGCTAGCGACGGTCATGATGTGCGTTTACATGTGGACGTAGTCAGGATTTACTCAGGGTAAGTAATTATTAGAAAGATTTTTGAGATAGTTTTGACATACAGCTGGCAAACAGAATGATTCTTGTTTAAATGATCTATTATCTAATAATTACAAAACATCAAGGCATTTTGAAGAACTTCTCCTTGCTAATAAAGAGAAAGCCTGTAAGAGTTCAAGACAAGAAGGACAACAAACCAACGACGATGAACAACAACTAGATTTTTCTACTTTACATAAAAAAGTAGATATTTTTAAAGAAATACTTTGCAGATACGAATGAAGTCATCGAACGTTGTCTAAACAAGAACCGAAGGGCTTCAACATGAGTGAAAATAGTGTTGAGATGCTAAGATTAAACAAAGGTCATACAATTAGAAAAGCTAAAACTAGTGATATGTGCCCCATTAGCCCACATTGATTACACACCCACACGCTTACTTATATGGAATTTGTTTACCGTTTCCTGGTTTAAAAACAAAGCATATACAGCGGATCATTTCGTAAGGCGGAATCTTTGTAATGCAGCTATGGAGTTTTTTTTATGAAGTAATTCTAATTAGTATGTGCGAGTTTCGAAATCAGAATAATTAGTTTCTCTCGGCCATGACATCATTAAAGTTCACATACTTTAAGATACTTAGTTCTAAGATACTTTTCAAAGTATGAAATAAATACTTTGACAGTATTGAGTTTTTGTTTTCCATTTGAGTTGATAATAAACGATTCAAATAAATTAAAGATGCAAACAAAGAATCAAAGGTTTTTTTCCCTAGTATATCGTCCTACTGCGGAAAACAAAGGAATTTAAGCAAATAATATACCTCCAACTCAATTGTTATGTGAACTGTCTATTAAAACGAAGGTGACAACGAGGAAACAATGGAAGTTTCCAAAATTCAAAATATTTGGGGTGTCCAATACTTTTTATTTCAGAGAAGATGACTCCAGAATACTCCTAAAAATACTATTAAGAAAACAGGACTTTTGAATTAAGCATGCTGCCATTGCTGATTCAAACTCAGGGCATAAAACTTGTTTAACGTCACTCTTAAACACGGTGGAACATAAAAGACTATACGACAGAATTGCAGTTCATTAGCATATTAATGCCAAGCAAGTCAACGCACATAAAAGAGTCAGTAATACGGACGTTACTATGTCAGATGATGCAACAATTGCGTGCGTTTATGTTCACGCATAGTGCGTAGCTTTTCGTTAACTGGCACAATAATATGGAGACCTACCAAACATGTTATGTCAGATAATATGACTGTGCGTAAAGCAAATAATAGTGGAAGTAATACCGAGTAAAATGTGCCAGAGACAGTATCTGCCACAGCAAAGGCCATCAATTTTGTTAAATAAGACTTACTAATAGACGAAAAGACAGCTCTCTCAGCTCAGTTGGTAGTAGCTCTGGCTTCTGGGATAAAGGCCGTGGGTTCGATCCCTACCGAGAACAAACATTTGTGTGATGAACATAGATGTTTGTTCTCTGTCCGGATGTTGCAATATGTTGAAAATATGTATTTACAAAAAAAACATATATAAGTATTATATCAGCTATCTGGTATATTCCAAGCTTTGCTTAGTTTGGGGCTAGATAGTGCTGTGGAAAGTCCACCCAAATATTTATTCCAATATTTATGGTACCGTTATAAGCCCATGCGTTTATGAGAAAGAACAGTTACAAAATAGACCACAAACAAAAAAGAAAAAGAACGAGTTCTTAAAAATAAAATGGAACGACCTGATACGACGAAGATAACTTAAATCAATATGCCTCTTGGCGCTCTACCTACAATGTTGTAATTGTTTACGTTTCAGCGACATTGTATCAAATTTGCGACAAGAAATAACAAAAGCAAAGGGACTCAATCATTATCGCAATAATAGATGATTAAATATCGATCCACCAAGGCTGGATTCAACTACATTCAGGGGAAATCTAATAATTTATGTGTAAATTGCTTTGTATATCGATATAATGGTTACGGTGTTTTACCGCAATGCGGCCGAAGCTTCCACGAACGGACATCACGTGTTCGGTTAACCATTATACACTGTTAGTAGATTATTATCGGAATAAGGTTATTGAAGCATTATAGTATACATAGGTACGTTATACTTTACTAGACCTTAAATATTACTTGTAAGTATTTTCTTATACCCAACAACACTGGAAAATGTGGGGACTCGGGACCATGTGGGCATGAGCGTTTATGCTACATTAATGATTAAATATTATTAAGTTTAACTTATGTATATAACGATTGTTTTGTTAGGATTGTTTTATTTAAATTAAACGAAAATGTGATACACAACGGATAGCTAAAAAACGCTGTTCTTCAACAAAAAAATGTAAACAAGACCCACCTACGGACTTCATTACCATAATATTCCCATAAGCATGGTGAATTACGACCAAAACATGTTTACAGCCGTCGTAGAAAATAGTTAGGTTTCGTGAGATATCATCAGTTACCATTGTAGAGTAGAGTTTCAACATTTACTTTAGCCGACTACCTGATGGAACTGACAGGAGGAGACCTACATGACCACACTATCATGTAGTACCTACCTACCATAAAGGATTTAGTGAAATCAGTTTACTTGATAATTCAAAAATAAAAGAACTCGAGACATACATAGTAGTTGGAGTTAGTACTAATCCATAAACTGGGTTAACTAGATAATACCTAGTTAATAGCCAGTGAAAGGTCGTTTATACCTAATCGCCAAGTGGGCTTAAAGAGGATTATCTGAACAAGGTTGAGCGTGTTTCAAACAATACAAGAAAAATAAATATACAACAAAATGTCATAATGGCCAAGTTGCTGCAATTTCGATTGGATGCAGATGTCGGAAATAGGCACTTAAAAGTTGCACTTCGAACGAAAGGCAACAAATGCAGCTTTTTTGCAAGCCACTAAATTGGGCTTCAATGTATTCAATGGCTTCAGTCTATTGAGACTTGGTTATCATAAGCCATTTATTCTATCATTTAATATTTAAATGCAAAGGAATTTGTATTTGTTCCCTGCACGGCTTTGGATGAGAAATATACATCTGTTATCTATAATAAGATATTGACTACTTTTTATTTAGAAATAATTATTATAAGTAAATAATTTATAGTTGGGCAAGATAACTGAGCCATTATCCTACTAATATTATAAACGCGAAAGTTTGTAAGTATGGATGGATGTTTGTTACTCTTTCACGTAAAAACTACTGAATGGATTTTAATGAAACTTTACAATAATATAGCTAATACATCAGAAAAACACATTGGCTACAATTTATAAAGATATTGTGTGACTAATCCTGCGCAGACCTAGTCGCGGGCACCAGATTGTAAAAAAATATCGATAAAATTCATGTTAGTAGTTATTCCTCAAGTCACTATATTAAACTCTTTTTACTATGCCTGACAAGTTACAAATATAAACATTATAACTCAAAAGTTTAAAAGTCTAATTTTATTAAAATTTTCCAAAGCTGCGTTACGTAATAGTCTTCAAAACACTGCCATCTTTCCGTCGCTGAATTAAAATATTCTAATGGTTAGCATGCGTTTTTATCGAATTTGAACCTTGGCAAAATGTTGAATTCTATTTTTAGCGATGACAACATGGTTTACATTTTTTATCGCCGAGCGCCGCCGGACCCATTTGTGAAGTGTTTTGAAGATACAGGGGGACAAAAACCAGTTGAAGAGACGTTTTTACGGTTTGTTATTTAGCCAGTACAAGTGTATCTTTAATTTATGGTTTTGGTTGTTGACCGTTTTCGTGTAAAATAATAATGTTCTTCCACCATTTCTGGCGTGAATTTAAATAGTTTCTCTTCAGTTTAGTCCAATACAGGTCGCCGAGTCATTTGTATTGAAAAAAAATACGACGGGAAACATTATTACCATTCAGTAATAATAATCATCCTAATTGCTCACTAGTCACTACCGAAATTACTCTAAAGTACTTGAAAAAACTAACTTACTATTAATTTAAAAAAAAAAACATAATATCTGTATTTCATTAATTAGGTTAGTCCATAACGATGCTATTTATGAAACAATCGTTCAAAATTTTATAATTTGTTTACTATTAGAATGACGAATACTACTGCCATCTATGATGTTACGTTTGGAAACAACGAATACAACTCAGCGCCATCTATTTCCTAACGTTGAAAGCTAACATCACACTTAGCTTCATGAATCAGACAGAGATTCGCCAGACGTTGAATAGATGGCGCTGTTATGGACAAGTAAGTTCTAATAAATTACGGCCTCTGAGAGCTGAAGAACCTAGTTTAATCTATAGATTGTTTGCAACGGTGCGGATAGTTCAAATATACGGGCAGATTAAAAAAAGGATTTAATTTTATTGCTTATAAATTTTAGTAAACTTAGCAAAGAAAGTTACAATTATTGCAAGCATTTGATTCTAAAAGACTTAATTGATTTTTCGGAAAAGTTCCCCATGAAAAAAATATTAATTTCTACGCTTTTTTTTACTACTCAATTGACAAACCTACAAAAATAAGAAATTTATTAAAAAGTGAAATAAATAATGTAAATAATGCAAAAAGTGACCGCCCGAACAGGGACTTGAACCCTGGACCCTTGGATTAAAAGTCCAATGCTCTACCGACTGAGCTATCCGGGCTCTGACGAAAGAGCTCAAAATGTTGTATCGTTGCGTAGAATACAGCATTTGTTCTTTAAGCGAGATTCCAAAAATTTTTATTTTTTTTATATCAAACTTATATTTGTAGTTATATTGTTGTGTTTTGCATTACATTACAAAAACATACCTATTCGCATACAACAAACCATGTAAGTTAATTTACCATATTATCACTCAAACACAGCTTTCTTTTAAAAAAAAAACCATTATATATCCCAATATTGCTTTTTTTTGTTTGATTTGAATATTTTATTGTTCTGAAGACTTTCCCCTTAGAATGCCACTACAACGACATCTAGCTATGCAACACTGTACTTCAACATACTTGATGAAGCTACTCGACGCTAGATGGCGCTACTTGAAGATTTGAACTCCTAAACTAAAACCATAGATAATGGTAGAGGAAGATAATAAATACGTATTCGTCGAATTCCGCCTGCGATTTTATACTAGGTACTACCTAATTATAATTAAAGACGGATGGATAAAGATAAGCATTGATACATTAAAATATTGTGAGAATTTGTAAAGAAAACAAATAATCGTGTTAGCCTTGCCAAAAAACCGTGTCTTTAAACACTGAGGAAGTTCTGCTCCAGAACGACTCTTGGCGGGCACAGGATAACGAGATGGCAGTGGTATGCCTAGAAATATCGCATAACGCCATTCACAAAGAAACCTTTATGACTTGTTATTTCAGTAGCAAGAGGTTAATGCACTCGTTAGTACGCTCATCGCAATGCCACTTGCACTGCTAGCAGGTGTATTAATTTGTAAGAAGCAAAAACAAAGGTCGTTCCACTGAATGGCGTTATGACACTTACATAAAAACACTAAATAATATAAAACAAGAAAAACACCTTACAATGCTACAGCAAAGCCTATGCTCGTGCCTAGAACGTCTTATAATAGGCAATAGGGGCTAAATTGCACGAAGACTAAAGTCAAATACATTTTGTTGGGTACGAGTACATAGGTGTTACTGTAAACTAGACTAAACTACAAAACATAAATTACCGATCCCGTGAATCATTAATGCGTTATTCTAAAACTCTACAACAAAGATTTTAATGATTAGTTACCATAAAGTGTGTAATCGCAATCATCATCATCATCATCATCTCAGCCCGGTATCACCCACTGCTGGGTATAGGCCTCCTTCATTTTCTGCCAGCCTCCTCTGTCCTGTGCGTCTCTCGTCCAGGTGTTTCCTGCGACCTTTACTATGTCGTCGACCCATCGCGCTTTAGGTCGGCCCAGATTTCGTCGGCCCGATTTTATCGCAATCGCAATAGTATTTTATCGTAATCGCAATAGGTGCACTAAAATCAGAAATACCTTACGTCTTCGCTGTAAAATACATCAACCACCGAATTTTCTATAAAAGTAGTCGGTATGACGATCTTTGAGACCAATACATATAAATAATTCAAGTATTTACTATTTCCTGATATATTCAAGTATAATAATTATTAAATAATGAAAGAGGATATATAAAGAGGAGGCTCTTCGTAATTTAACTACTTACATACAATATTTTTCTATAAATGCAGGTAAAATAGATGACTAGAATGTAAGGAGAAATATTTTATCAATACAGTCACTGTAGGAACCAGGAATCTACTTTGGTATGTCTGAGTCATCTGACTACCATTAGCCATTACCAAAACAAAGCAGATGATAGGTCATTAGAAAAATATCGGTATGCCATACAAACGGACAGGAAGGACACTTTTGAATGACGCTACACTGATTGAATTTCATTGACATAGAAATTTAGACTCTATGACGAATCGCCATCGTTAGGAGCCATTAATTGAGGGATTTGTCTAGCTGTAGAAGTTTGACTAGTTTGTAGAGCTTCGCTCAAGCGAGGTGAGTATACCCAAATATCGTTTCCGTCTTGGTAGTCCTTGGACTCTGTGTATTACTTGTCTGAGCTTGCTTACTTTGATAGCTCCCAAGCCTCCTCTAGAAGAGTTGTCAAAGTTAAGTGCAAACGGGCATAGATGGAAGTTCCAAAAACCTAATAAAATATTGGATCTATAGAGCAAATGAGCTCAGGGATGGCCAAATCTAGCTATTTTCAGAACTTGTTGACATCATCCGTTTCCAGAACTGGATGCAATCAGAACTTTATCGTGATGGGCGCACTCGCATACGCACCAATAGATTCGGGCTTTACGTCATTATAATTTTATCAACGAACGAATGACTCACGGTCTCGGCGATGCACGTCGCAGACTGTCATAGTACCTGCAACAAACAGCGGAAAGTTGGTTAACAGTGGCACAGGTTACATTTCAGTCGCTACCTACGTGCTGGCCGGTGATTATTGCACACAAGCAAGTTAGCGATTTGTAAAGTTTGCGTCGCTGCGAAAAGTCTACTTTGTTGCCACCTGTTACCTGAAGAAAAGGCACACCATATCTGTTTTTCATTTACGATGATCGTTAAAACATAATTAATTAATAATGGTTAGTATTTTTTTCAGAAAATGATTTTCGAACATGTCATCATTGTATTAATCGATTACAATTTTATAACATACTTTTCAAAATCTCTTTCAGGAAATAATCGAATCCAAATAGACGCGTTACCGCCCCGCTCGCAGCGCAAATTTTGATTTCACTTTCTAAGTATTATTTAATAAATCAACTGTAGTATTAAATATTATTCACAATCATGAATGACTCTTGCTCTCTCCGTTCCGATGTGAATGAACCTCACCCGAGCGATTACAACATTATCGCCCGCAGTGCTGGCAATACAATATGTTATTAGTTGTATAATAACTGCAATAAAATTAGGTACGCCTCGCCTAGACGCGCCCAGCTTAGGCTAGACAGAAAGGCAGGCAGTACCGGCCATTCGAGCAATGTCTATCAGTCAGGCAACACTAATCAATACGCTTTTAGTCGCCAAAACATTTGTCTGGGATTGGGTTTCCGACGTTGCTAAACGAGCGACTTCACTCCAGCTAAGTATTTCCCTGAAAATGTTTCAGGAAAGCTTTGTGAAATAAAAGCTCTTTTTCCGCTATACGCTCCAATCTACAGTCCATTACGGATTATTTTTATTTTAGGCTGAAATAAATCAAATTTATTTATAATTATAAACGTACTGAGTTAACTTCCTGGGAATAGGCTACCTTGGACACCACCTACATCACAATCATACCATTACCCCATTTCACGGATATTTCCCAACAGGATATTACGAGGCAAGGTAGCGGTTACCTCCTTAACTCTTAAACTACATAATGCCATGGTGAGGTACCACGTAAGCAGGTAAACAGCGGCCAGTGTGCAGGCAATTGGACAGGTTCTGTATCACCCACGGCCTTGGGTGTGGGTTTGACCTTCCAAGAAATTACATAATTCGTAAACTGGTCGTAATAAAACTTTACCTGCGTTTGTATATTTTTATAATGTTTGATTAATGCTAATTATGGAGTAAGCTGCCGTTGATGAAATCATCGTAATAACCATAAATCAGATTTTATTTATTTTATTCAAAGGAAAGTCTGGTGGTAAAGGAAAACTGAGCGCTCTAAGGATTATCAGGTAGAAAAGGGTGGGAGTTGAGGGATACCCTTGTCTAAGTTTTAATCTGTAGAAATTATTGTATTTTACTTTACCAAAATCTTCATTTTAGAGTGTTTTCGTATTAAAAGACCAGAGAGAAGAAACTTTAGATACGTCGATGAGATTACCAACTACCTACTCGATGGTAATAGTTAATTTAATGTAGTCTTGTTCCGCGGCCCACGATTTAGTTCGAAACGACCTTTCATGGGCCTCAAGGCTCCGAGGAAATAACACAAAGAAGAGACTATACTTTCTTTTTATAGAAGTGAATCCGTTACTATAAATAATAGGTTCCTTAGTAGAAATTTTCGATTTTTAATTTTTCCCTAAATTTAGATTTAATTTCATAACTAGATGGCGCCACAGTATCGGCCTTACTACAAAAAATATGTCAAACGATAAAGTATGATTAACCTATTGCCATCTCTTACCAATGCGTAATGGCAAACAGAGACAGCGCAAACTTTAAGCGTTATTTATATACAAGCTGGTACCCGCGACTTCGTCTGCGCAGGATTAGTCACACAATATCTTTATAAATTGTAGCATATGTGTTATTCTGATGTATAAGCTATATTATTGTTAGTTACATTAAAATCTATGCAGTAGTTTTTACGTGAAAGAGAAACAAAAATCCATCCATCCATTCTTACAAACTTTCGCGTTTATAATATTAGTAAGGATGAGTTTAAGTCAAACCTGTCCAAATTATCTCATCTTTATGCCGTTGTAATCGTGTTCGTATCGTCCGATCAAATGTGAAACCGTCCTTCAAAGAAAACACTAGGAATGACTATTCCATGGTTTTCTGGCTGTATAACATGTTTATTGTTCAGCGACCGTTCAGTATATTCGGATACCTCCTTGCTTTAAAACACTATGATTGCGCAACACGGCTTCACTCGATACATAACATAAGACTTCCCGTCAGAGATTAAATCTTATAATTATGCCAAGCATGTGTCGGCCAATGCATAGTGACAGTTTTCAACAGATACCTACCGTGCCATGGATAAGCCGAGAGGCAATTTTTTTTCGTATTCCTTTTCTCACTTAGGTTTCAGGATAAGTATAACCCAACTAGCGGCCTGTCCCAGCTTCGCATGGGTGGTCATAAATTTTTTGAACATTTTAGGATAAACTTAGAGCGTGGGTTCGAGCCTCGCGTCTACTTATTTCATACATTTGCACGCGCTTCTCCTTGAGTGAATGAAATCGCACCCCGAGCGTGACCCGTGGACCCGTTAACATTTTTAATTTCGTCATATCTTTTGAATGGAATGTCCGATTTGAAAAATTTAAGAAGTAATCTATAGGTATTGAAACCGTCTTAATTATGAAATGATTTATTTGGATAAGGATTAATACCAAGGTACAAATAAAGACCCTTTTCTGGCGGCGGCATTTCAATTATTTTTTTATAATAAAAGAACACTTATTGTGACATAACTATAATAGTTAGACATATGCTGTCGCGACATTTTTTGTAGATGATGACGTGTTCTACAAAATCGTAGTACATTATTTTGTTCTATCATCAATAGTTTTCGCAGCGCACGCGATGTAAGGTTTTAGTTTTCCACCTTGGGTTACATTATTGGAGTTTTAGTAAGGATCCCTGATTTTTTTGAAAATATAATATAGCCTATGTTACTCAGGGATAATGTAGCATTCTAATGGTGAAAGAATTTTTGAAATCGGACCAGTAGTTTTTGAGCCTATTCGTTACATACAAAAAATACAAACATACAAAAATACAAAAATACAAAGGTTTCCTCTTTATAATATTAGTGTAGATAACGGCTTTGTAAAACCTACAAAGCCGTTATTGGGTTATACTTATCCTGTAACTTAGTTTCTAAGCTAGTATATTTTAGGTACATTTTACATTTCAGGTATTCCCTGGTAGGTTACATTTCAGGTAGTAAAAATGTAGGTATCTGCTTAGCCGCTAGCCAGTAGATCTATCCAAATCCAATATCGTGTGTATGCATAGATCGTGTTGATTGAGTGATCCATATCACGGGGTTTAGGGTGTTCAATAAAAAGCCTCATTATAAAAATACTAGGTAAATAAAGTCTACGAGAAATACGCCCTAAAACTGAAAACCCGGATAAAGCAGACTTTTAAAATAGAAATCCCCGGTTTTTATAACTATCCAGTTTTTCATGCCCTACTCTCTACGGACGGATATGGCAAAACTATAATCGTTTCTTGTCAGATTTAGGAACCCTACAAACACAGCGTTTCCATAACTGGGTCACCTATCATTACCGAGGTTAACAGGCATCAAGGGCGAAGGGCGTTTGATCGCAATTCTTTTCAGTTTCGATCACATTATTGTGTTGTAACCTGTTGTTGGAACCGCGCGATATACATTCTATTTATATCTCCGAAGTTTGTTTTAGATAAGCGAAATGCCCGCGGCTTCGTTCGTGTAGTTTTTTATTTATAAACTTAAACTCCCTTATAGTTGAATTTCTGGAATTCCTTTCAGTCAAAGAGTATTGAAAGTATTTATTCAATTGATTCAATAACTCGGACTCGGACTTAATACAAGGACTCGTTTGAAACTTTTTAAAGCTAAGTGAATATAGGTGCCAGTTCTACACGTCCAAGCCTAGAAGAACAGGCAACAAACTAATGGCTTGGTTCCTACCGTTCTTTGGTACAAGCCTTTTGTTATTTTGTTACATAATAATGAAGCTCCAGTGTTGTGTCAATCGAAGTTAGTGAGAAGTAGGCAAAACATAAATATGTGGTTGGACGTACGTCGATTTTCAGTCAGTCAGCCACGTCACGTTTTTATTATGAAGATTTAGATAGTGGTATCTGGCCTGGCAGTATTTTTAGCCAAGTTCAAGGCTAGATAATACTTACAGCAGCTAGTGCCTATCAAGAAGTCTATAATTGTACACCTTGTATGGTATACACACATTATAGGTTTGTTTACCAAACAAGGTAGATGTTTAAAGTATGATACACTCGGGAACCATCTAGCTAGATCATTTGATTCTTATCTCTAACTTTATCAGTTTAAATAAACGCTATAAATAGTACTACGGATTAAGCTAGTTAAATAAATTGGTAAGTGACATGATCAGATCGCCGATATCGATTACTACTTGGCATGCTTTCATTAAATCAATCTGAACTGTAAAATGATCTGTCGGATCCAAATGATGTCATCGAAACATGACAGGATAAGAAATGAACATTGCATTTTTTCGTCATTGTTGGTGCAACTCGCAAGTGGCTAAGTTTATTTTAGCTAAATTAGTCATCTCCAGCAAACAGATTCAACAGCGGTTTGCAAGTGTTATTATTTGGTAAAAGTATTTTAAATCATTTTTCTGATATTTTTGGTCAATAATTCATTGCCGAGCAGTTCAATATATTCTGCACAGGGCAGACAGGGCAGGAAGCGATGAAACGTTCCCTCGTCAGTTCTAACGTGTTGGTCTATTATGCATTGTCACGCGATATAAATTAATGCGATTTTTCGTAACTACAAAAGTGGTTTTATATCTTAAAAAAATTTGAAATGTTCGAGTGAGAAGTTGTTAGACGGCTGCCAGGTTCTACTATAATAATAACGATAATTTTCAATCAATAACGATACAAAAAGTTTTAAAAAATGCGGCGACACTCTAAAACGTACTTGATCCTTATACACATTTGATGTGTATATTCAATTTGAAAATAAAAAAAATACTTACAGCAGTTTTGGTTAATATTTTAATTATAAACGCTCACTTTAATTTTTTTCATGATTGGAGAAAAAAGGTAATATAGTCCTAACGGATGGGAGTACTGGATGTTATAATGAGAGATACGTGTGCACAACTTGAGTTTGACTGGAAGAAGAGAATGAACCAACACGAACAAGCACAGATTAAATCAAAAATAAACTAATGTTTCCAAAATAGTTTTTCAAAAATAGAAAGTTAAGAATTTAAATGAATATGTATGTATGTAACAATAATATTAATCTTATAGCAGGTAGTTTAAGTAGGTACCTAAATACTGAAATGATGCAAAATAATAATTTGACTTAAAGCTATCTTTTACCTAGTCTGCACCCCTGGTACTATAACTCCAAATCAATCCATAGCCTAAGCTATTTTGCCAAGTCTAAATGTGTTATAGTTTAGTTGAAAATAATTTGAGCCTCTGCTTCTTTTCAGTGTCATGTCCACAGAATACTTAATAATACCAAAAAGGGACGAATTGCTACCAACGTAAATGTCATCTCAATATCTCGAGATTGCAGATATTGCGAGATGGGCAGATGATGTTTCAAACATCGTGGGTAAGAGCTGAATGAGACTAGCACAGGACCGTCCACAGTGGCGAATACAAAGAAAGGTCTATACAGCAGTGGGTGAAGTCGGGTTGTGGATTATGGGTTGTGAAATTAGGTATGCCTGGATACCGCCAAAGATGATTGACAGCAACAATAACGCCAAGTTTTTGCCGATAGAAATTAATAATAGTAACAAACCAGATATTTACAAAACCATGTCCTGTCCATGTCCATGGAACAACTAGGTATTTTATAAAATACATCCAGTTTCTTATAAATACTATTCAACGCGCTCCAGAATTCAAGACGGGCCGAGAACTGGTTGTATCGTAACGATACTTAACCGAGCCGTACCCGTATGTAAAGGTCCGATGGCCATACTAAACTACAGAAAGCTAACTAGATGATACGTCCAGGCAATTGAACACTGAAAACCACTTTCAGAGACATGTTTGAAGGCTCTTTTTAAACTGATAGCCACTTCTTTTAGATGCTATTAGAAAATTTATTCATCACGAGTTCATGTTTATTGTTTTGCTTGAATCCTAGATATCATAGTTGAGCGACAACTAGCGTTATTGACCCCGCCTTTTGATAGCAAGGTCGTGGGTCGATTCCGGTCGTGCACCAATGGATTTTATTTCCAAAAAAATATGTGTACAATGCCAGTGCTCTCAATCAGTACAGAGTTAGTATTCTAGAAGCGGCGATGGGCTTGCAATGGATATGTCCCTAATGTAATATTAGGACGTACCTCTGACTAAGCCTGACGTCCTTAAAGAATCTTGAGTTGATATTCGGTATTAAAGCTCCGAGGAGCTAGCGTGGCTGGATACCAAAGTTGAGTGGCTGTTTTTAGGGTTCCGTACCCAAAGGGCAAAAAACGGGACCTTGTTACTAAGACTCCGCTTTTCGTCCGTCTGACTGTCTGTCCGTCTGTCACCATGCTGTATCTCATAAACCGTTATAGGAGACAGTTGAAATTTCACATATGGTGTAGTTCTGTTGCCGCTATAACAACAAATACTAAAAAACAGAATAAAATAAATATTTAAGGGGGCTCCCATACAGGGTGATTTTTATGCCGTTTTTATAGATTATGGTACGGAACCCTTCGTGCGCGAGTCCGACTCGCACTTGGCCGGTATTTTTTTATTTTATGTCCGGTATAGGCACAACAAAGTGTATTTAACTAATTCATATAGGTAATGCTATAACAGTTAAGAAGATAATTTTATAAATGCTTGGCTTCCAACTGGCAGAGCTGAACCAACACTAGACTACTGTAGTTATTAATAAGTAAGCACTTGAAAAAAAAGGTCGGAAGCTTACCAGTAAACAACATTGCAGATGTTACAATTATTATTTTCTCACACTTCTGAGTATAAATAATCTTAAATTATTATTGAAATAAAGGGATTTGTTTATCCACATTTACACTAATATTATAAAGAAGAAAGATTTGTATGTGTGTAACGAATAAACTCAAAACTAATGGTCCGATTTCGAAAATTCTGTCACCATTAGAATGCTACATTATCCCTGAGTAACATAGGCTATATTTAAATGTTTAAAAAACAAATGTCCACCTATGCGAAGCCAGGACGAGCTGCTAGTAAAATATATGATACAACAATACTTTTTTTAATAAACTGCATGTTTGTGGAAAAGCTAAATATTTTCTGTAATAACCACTAGATACTTCTCTATTGAGAAAATGCGTTGTTACATTGTTTAAATTCGGGATAAAATGACCTAGAGTTTCATAATGAAAGGCAGAAAAAAAATTGGTACACGACTATAATTTAACCCACCAGGGGCCTCTACTACTAATTTTCATCATACTTGCAACATAAAGTTCCGTATCGGTATCTCTATCGCATCTCCATACAAAACCCGCAGTGAACACGGAACAAGAACGAAAAACGAGAAACCAAATATGGTAAACACAACTCATACTTGGGGTACTGGGCTCGTTAAAAGAGGCAATAATCATTCAGGAGCGAAAAGAGCGGCGTAATAGTCCTATACACAGCAGTGGTGTCAATGAGCTAGATAGATAAATTAATGTTAGTGTAAAGATCCGAAATAGTGGAGGCTAATAACGTACAAGCGCCGCCCGCAGACGCCATGCCACTGACACTCGGACGGAGCGCCATAGGATGAACGAAGCGTGTAACTGCCAAGTTTTTTCATTCGCTACGAGGAGGTGGACATGCAAAACTGCGTCGACGTCACAGCAAAGGCGGTGTCTCACGCTTTTTTATACAATCTGCCACTTTACGTACACAGGCACGAAGCTCAATATCTTACACGTGTTTTTCGGGTTTATCGTAACATAGCTAAGTCACAGTTCTTTACGCTCCTCCAACATGAATTACGATTGATTTTTTTTACATCTGTATCGTAATTTAACGAATGAAGCAGAATTATGCCAGATGCCAAAATATTGGGCTATTGAAAATAATAAATGGTAAGATTAGCAAACACTCACCAGTCCTCGTAGTCTAATATTAGATCAACTAAACATGGATTTGATGAGTAATAAATATTTAGGGAATGGAATGTAAAGAGTGCTGGAATAAAGATGAAGTCTACTCTACATTGAGAAAGTTCTAGTACTGCAGCAAAGGACGAGGCAATAGTTAGACTAATGTAGACCAATAGAACATAGGAATATAATTTAAAAACCGTTTCACCCGTGCCAAGTAGGTCACTTGTCTGTCAAGACATAACGAGAAAATAGCTAACAGGTAGCTTTCTCTAAAATCACAAATGCCAACATTGAACGATGATATTTTTGTAATAAGGACAATGTTATTCGAGGGCGTTCCCATAAGACCACTACATTAAGGATAAAGGTTTAAAAATACAGAAACTAAACTGATAGGATTCATAATATATTATTAAAAATAAAATGCCATAGAAGCTTTCGAGGCACTTCAACTCTGAATCAGCGTTCAAAAACAAAAGATTGTTTAAAATCTTTTAAATACCTAAATAAAATGGAATGATGAGTCTACTACTTTCTAGGAAAATGTTACAGATGGTCTACGTATTAATAATGTTTTTATTGAGACAAAACGCCGCATCCAATGGATCATTATTAAAAACATACTGTAGTCGCCGTTTTCTGTCTGTGCCGTGTCTGGTTTGCATTGTGGTTTGCCCGTAGAGAAAGGTAAGCTTCTTTACAAAGCTAATTGTCGTTGATAAATAATGCCCATATTCAGCAATGAATAGAATAACGAAGCATTCGAACGTAATAATAAAGTTGTATTTCGAAGTTTATGTATTATTCATTATTTTGTTAGGAAAATGTTTGTAAGAATCACTTTTTTGCCAGAGTTAAATAAGTTTGTAAGCAATAAGGAATTCTAAGCAAAAACTACTAATGCTATAGCAGAGGATGTAGCATTAGAAGTTAACATTTTCAGTACCTAAATGCTTTGTCGAACATTAACAATAGGGGGTATGGTAGATAAATCATTTCCTTACATTGATGTTGAGTATTGAATGGTTTGGGGGCTTTGCGTAACGTTGTTTGTGTAATAGGTTACATAGAACAACTTTGAAGAAGGCTAAGCAATTTATAGCTGTTGTAAAGAACGGAGTCTGCGCTCTCACTCTATATACTCAAGAACAGTTGTTTCGAAGTTAAATAAAACTGATCTTGCCACCAATATTTTTTACATAAAATTATTTAAGTTCACCTAGTTTATACAATAAGTACAATATAATACCAGCAATCGCCGCACTTGTACAAGCCCGTATCTCGAAAGGTCGAGTACAGATCGATCATATTAAAACCGTAACAAAATGTACACGTAACAGTACAAAAACAAACAAATAAAAAATAAAACGTAGTTGTAATAAACATTTCAGAATTTGATCCGTTTCTTCGAATTAATTTGATTGTAAATTTAAAAGTATAGCATGAGTTGTCCGAAATCATTAGATAATCATATAGGGATATTTGAGGTTAGCAAAGCGTTTTGGATTACATAACAACAACGCAACAGTACTTACGGCCGATGTGTGTACCGATCTCAAATGACGCCTAAACAAAGCCTCCGCGGCATGTATCTCATTACTTATACTCATTACTCGCTAGTGGAAGAAAGCAGACACCAAGCAGACTGCACACAATGGCCAGATCAGAACTGGGTTAATTGAAGACCACAGCGACCATAGCCAACGGCGAGATCCGATCTCAGTATGGCTCTCAATTTATACAACTAATATTACTACTCATTCGGAATTATGGACGACAGCGAATATGCTAGTTATATCGTTTACTGCAAATTTTATATTTATTGAAGAGGTGTGCGAGAACATTAATTCAAACGAGAGAAAATTTCGCGGTGCGTGTCGACAATTTGTGTCACATAAATAAAAGTCAGGTTGGATGCATTAATTCACTGGCCGTGAACGTTGTTGCCAGAACCAATTAACGTCTCGCTTAGTTTAAAGAACAAGTAAGCTACACTAAATATTTGTCTGGACGCATAGTAAATTCCGAAAATGGGTCGAGAGACTTTCTCCGGTAGGTAAGCTGGCGGCGGCGTTTTACTAGGTATCTGCACTGCGACAAGACCTCATACATTGATTTCCAAGACGTTATCTCCCTTTCTTTCTTATCTCGGCGTATTTAGTCACAAAGATCAATTAAATCATGTGTCAATCATGGGAATCATTTATATTCCAGCTGATAGCCAACACCTGACAGTATCAATATATACCTGATCATAATGCCAGGCATAACTGCCTGAACAATACTCAGTGAATACAATAAGCAAACGCAATGTGAGGTAAACGGTATACTGCTTCCTGACCAATGGACATTTGGAGAATGCTAAGCATGACCTCAAACTGCACGGCAAGCGAATTGATGACTTATTCACTACCTAAATCGTCTAGGTTTTTTAAAGATTGAGTTAAGGAAAAGTGGTCCTTAGAATAAGTACCTAACATTTAAAGATAACATAAAGAAAAAAAAGTTGTGTACATATGTGTTTTTGTAAGCATTTAGGTACATTAATTAAATTAATGCTCATTTATAAGATGAAACTGTAGCATCAATAGCTTAGTTATCAATAGCTAAGCTAAAAGCGTTTACTATTAAATTTGCCGCTTGTCATTTTACACCCACACAGATTAAAAGTAGATCAAAGTTCATTGGCATCGAAAGAGTGAAATCCATTCATCATGAATCAGTCGCTACAGCAGTAGTGCCGCTGTTCGAAAAAGTAACGACTGACACAGTAAGAGAATAGAATGATGTCATTCTAAGGAAAGCCAACTGGGTTCGGTGTTTAGTTTTATGGGTTATTTGAGTCTAATGTGTCAACTATACTAAAGTTCATTCATGGTGATAATGAGGGCGTGAGCGGTCGGGCAATGTAACCAGCCGTTCCGGGAAGCGACGGCAGACAACGCGTAGACGACATGACGTCATAGCGTGATCAGCCAATTGGGACAGGCGCCCTTACAAGCAGGTTTCAACGCTTTAACAGCTAAACCAATAACCAGGCTTTTAGGCTTGATTTTAAGTGTACCGTTATACCAATTAAATCACATTTTGGGTGAATCGAGATATCATCACCATTAAATGTGACACCATTAAAGTGTTGCAAATAAAATGAATAACTTGAAGTTTTTCACTGGCTTCTGGTGTGTCGGGGGTTAATCTTTCTTCTCGGCGCAGTCTTCTTCTTTCGAGTCGAGAGTTCTTCTTTCGGCGCAGTAAGTTTGTGCAAGTTTGTCACTTCACTACACAAACTAACTTACTAAGTTATTTTATGTTTTTAGTCTAAGTTTTAATCTAAGTATTATGTACCTAGTTTAACGGTTTAATGTGTTACCTATAAAATGTAAAAAAAAATACCTAGGTCTTTTTTTCTAGGTATTTTTTTTCTAAATAGTATCTGTTTTCTAAATATTCGACAAGCTTGAGAAATCCTGATTACTTACATGAACGTGTCATCGGGGACATGCCCATTTACTTGGTGTATCTCAGTTAAACCTTAATTATTTTGACTGGTTATTTACCTAAAATAATGACTTAATTTAAATGTGTTTTGTTATTAGTTAACTAGTTATGAAACAAACAATATTTAAGATTGCAAAAAAGAAAATTAAAATCATATTCGTAACGTAATCAAATACATACATTAACATCATTGCCAGTCATAGTGTTCTACTTTCTTCTGAAACTGTTCCATAAAAACTAAATGCAATGGAGGGTTCTTTTCTATGTTATTATGGTCGTCATTCGAATGAGAAAATGCCATCTATTCCAGCGGCTAAAACCGGCAGTAAAGTAGCTGGCCTTGACAATAAAAAGTTAAGCTCATAGCATAACACGGGTAAAACATGCCATTGAATTGTGGGACGCCAAGGCCGAAGAGTCAATGTACAGCAATGGAAGCCACCTGTCTGGTTTTTAATAATAAATAAGTACATACTATTATATTTTGCGACGACGTTGTGTGAAGTTCCTTCAAACTGTTGGAGCAAAGCTCAATCAAGCCACGAAAGTGGAGTTCAATATCTCAAAACGATTACTTATTACACACAATAAACAATATGATCGACCAGTTAGAATTAAAGATCAACAATAAAGAAATATACTTCTTACGTTCTCACCGAACTAAAAACGAATTTGTATGAAAATGGCAAATTAACTTGTTCAAATAAACATAACTATTGTTACGAAACTTTATACGCATAAGCAAGATTCATAAATCTAAACAAATAAAAGACAGCATATTATAAGCTAAGTAAGAAAATTAAATAATAACATAAATTAGTTTTAACTACAGTTTTTGCTGTAAGTTAATAAGGGAATATAAATCCAACAAATATCTATTCTGTGTACCAAATGAGCTTTTAAAAATCTAGCATGACAGGTTCAATTTTGTACGAAAATTGAAAATACTATTTCATGTCTCAAAGGCATAGGGGTAATGATTATTTATGTTGAGGACCAAAACCGAATTCTAAAAGTTGAACGAACAATGCCAAAATACTTTTACTTATCTTTGCGTACAACTTTAAGTTCTAAAAAGGAAGCTGAAGCCAGGATCGATAAACAAACAAGTTACTTTTCAGAAGCTTTTGGCGACCATTGCGCATTTGATTCTTATTTATCTGCCTAATTTATAACAACTCTCGATCTTGTCGTGTCACTAGTTTCTTTCGAAACAGTGTGGTGAAAGGATTATCATTTTTATAGACATGCCGGTTTCCTCACGATGTTTTCATTCACCGATTGAGAGTACTGGCATTGTGCACATAATTTTTTGAACAGAAAAGCTCATTGGTGCACAACCGGTTTCGAACCGTCTAGTGGTAGCGGGACCGCTACCACTAGACCACCAGTGCTCACATTTATACAACGAACTGACACTATTAAAAAATAACCAAAAATAAAAGACTTAGAGACTGTGCCTTCATTTAGTCACAATAAAATAACAAACAGACAGATAAACTCACTTTAGCATCCATAATATGAATAAGGATTTACATAAAGGCGTTCCACCAACTTTAACATTCGCCTGTAATGTAACAATAGAAAATACATTAAAAAAAAGATTACATTAAGTGACAATACTTCCTCACTGACTGACGTACATTCGCTTGTAATGTAACAATTTATAAATTCGAAATTGAGCATTTCCCTGTATTTAACTTAAGTGTTGTTACAATGTAAGACGAAATTTTACAACTTGTACCGATAAAAATTAAGTTTGCTCACTTTAATGCTCGTTTCTTCTTACTCACTAATGGAATGCGCAAATCAGAACTTGTCTAATCATTTTGTAATGATGGCTCAAGCAGATGGCCCTAATGGTGGTTACCATCACCTATAACAAAGCATTGCATCGCAGGTTACGCACAATTGGAACCGATCCTACGATGCACTGCCCTGCGTCCATCAACTTGAGGCATACAGATATGCCTGTAATTTCACCAGTAACCTCACCCTTCAAACCGAAACACAGCAATGCTGTTTGGCGGCAGAAATAGGCATGATTGTAGCACGTCCCCGGACGAGCCCCTCACAAACACCTCTACTACTCATAAGAACTGTTACATTACAAGTGAATGTTCCCTTTGAGGGATGACGAGCTCGTAGCCAACTTAGTCACGGTATGAGTCGCACGAGATCGCAGCCGAGATGCGATTTACAATAATATTTCCGTAGGCGTTACGGATGATATGTATCTGTTTCCAGAAATGGAAGCCGCCCGCTGGTTCCTGGACTTTCTTTGATTAGTTTACTCAGTAGGTTTCTTCATTGCAACTAGACAACGTTTGGAATATATAAGAATATCAGTTTAGATAAACATATATGTAAAGGCCGATGTTTATTTTTTGTATAGCTACAATCAAAACTATGCCGTAAAGTTCATAATTTCCAATCTCCTTTAAAATTTTACAAATTATGTTTATAAAAGCTAATTTCAGCGTGCAATACAATCGCTAAGACATTTATATTTCAAATAGGTTAAAATGTAAGCTCATTTAAGCATGAAAATGTGCTGAAGATATGAGTAATTTTATTTCAAAACGGAACAATTATGAAGAGCAATTTCACAATTTACTTATCACCAACACATTGTTGAAAAATTTGTGTCGAAACTAGAAGAGAGAGAAATTGGCCAAGAGCGTGCATTTTATGCTTCTTTACTATCATCTCCGAATTCTACGGCTGGAATTTAGAATTTCACAATTATGATGGATAAGTAGGTATATGAAGGTCTACTCAGTTTTATTGTTACAATAAAATAAAGTGATAATTGTGAAATTCATCTCGAAAACAACACGTTAGGCGCTCAACGTGCGTTTCAAAGGAATCTTCAGAACTGTTATCTTCGTTCACTTACGTAATGACATTTTCTTTAAATTCCCCAATGTTAATGTGATGACTGACGTGGACTGGCATGCGGCCAATAGTTCTTTTAATCGGTTTAATTCATTGACCAACTGCTTTATTGCCGAATGAGTTCGAATAGACAGAAATGACCTCTCCAAGGTCGCAGAATATTACCACAAGGAACAGGTTCTTCCACACCTCGAACACATATCCTAGAAAGCAATTAGGAACAGAGACGAGGTACGATGAATACTAAAGTTTATACATGTATTGTTTACTAAATTTTATCTTAGTAGGAATTTGAAAACTTTGCAAATAAATGCCTATTAAGCAAGTACACACGTAAACAAGCTTAAGCAAGTCATAAAATGTGTTCAAGATCAAAATAATAAATTATTTGAATAAAATCGATAGCTTAGCATTGTATTTATATACAAAACCGGTTCAGCAGTAAGCAGTAATTACCTTGTCGTAAATAGAGACCCTCAAAAACATTTTCCTTTTCCGGTTTAGTAATATTATGATCTTATAATTTATTGCCTAACTCTGCTGACTTTGCTACGTACTGCAAGTAGGTAGGTAGTTTTATTATAACCTTCTCTACATTAATAATGTCGTGTTAATAAGCTTCCCAATTTAAATGGACCAGTTCGTGATCAATGCATGTCCTAGAATGACTGAGAATAATATGTCAGTCGCCAGATAGTCAAGCTTTGATTGAAAGCTCTAACTGGTAGTAAGAATAGATAACGACTGAACGACTCAGTTTCAGAAGCCTATTAGGGCCTACCGGTAAATTAATTTATCCCAAGGACAAACAATAATCTAACCATATATTTTTATAAACGACGATAAAATCAATATTTCCTACAGTACCTTTATTTTATCTTGGTATTGCGCAGTTGTCTTGTATTCCGCAGCAAACAAAGCCCTCAGCGCAGGCAAGGTTACGCGTGTGCCTAATTAAACAGATAGATTTACTAAATCTTAGAATGTGGCAGCTACTGATCAGGTTTCCCAAACAACTACCTACATTCCACTAATGGCACAATGACTAACCAAGCAGACTGAAACCAGTTCTAGAGTTTTGTAGAACTACTTATTTGTATAGGTACCTAATTGTCCCGAATTCGGCATTCGTCTTTTACATCAACAATGATTCTTGATGAAGATTTCAGATATGTACCTATCTTATATTGGTGTACCTACTTAACTAGTAGATAAACTGAACTGTTGTTTAACTTGTCTCCTCTTTATAGCTGACTTTATTGGTAATACCATATGCATATGATCATATGGCCAAAATTGAGTGCAAGCAACTGAAGTGCACAAAACAAGTTAATATAATGCAAGCCATTTTGCTGTTCAGTCGCTGGATCGAGATCGATCTAATGATAAGTAACAGGTAATTTATTGACTTTTTACTACATAATTAAAAATAAAACTTTTTAAAACACTAAAAGAGAAAGTTTCAGAGTCCATCAATAAATTATGGGATATTAAAAATTGAAAGTAATTTTGATGCAAAGATAATAGGTCTTTACCTATGAAATTGCCGTTCTGCAGTACTGGCCATTTCAAATCAAAATTATTTTTGTTAGGCTAAGAATTTTAATTTCAAATTAATTTTATTTTAAAAACATGGAATTCTTTTTCCAAAATTAGTCATTTGTTTATTGATTAGTATTACATTTTCACCGCATTTCAATCTTTTTCGTCATCATGGATACGTAAAAAATTCGAGTAATTATGGAATATGAGTACCGTCGTGGCAGCAACGCGGCACAAGCGGCACGCAACATCAACGACGTTTACGGAGCTAACACTACAAACCAACGCACCACCTGTTATTGGTTTGCTCGCTTCCTTTCTGGAAATTTCGACCTGAAAAATGAACCTCGCGGTCATTCGAAGACTTTGGTCAACAATGACGAATTAAAGGCGATTGTGGAAGCTGATGATACACAATCTACGGTTGAATTAGCAGCAGCTTTCGACGTTAGCGTCAAAACAATATTAGTCCATTTGCGTCAAATTGGCAAGGTAAAAAAGCTTGACAAATGGGTGCCCCACGAACTCAATGATCGCCAGCGCGAAGTACGCGTCGAGACGTGCCTTGCACTGCTTAACAGACACACAAATGAAGGAATTTTGACCGCATTGTTACCTGCGATGAAAAATGGATTCTGTTTGATAACCGTAAGTGCTCAGCAAGTTGGTTGGATCCTGGTTCAGCACCTAAACAATGCCCTAAACGAAAACTTACCCCTAGAAAAGTGATGGTCACTGTTTGGTGGTCTAGCGCCGGTGTGATTCATCACAGCTTCTTACCAAACGGGGTGAGCATTACTGCAGATGTGTACTGTGAAGAACTGAACACAATGATGGAGAAGCTGGCACATCTCCAACCAGCATTGGTCAATCGCTCGTCTCCGCTGCTCCTGCACGACAACGCGTGACCTCATACTGCATAGCAGACGGTCTCCAAGTTGCAAGAACTGGGGTTGGAAGCTCTCCGTCATCCGCCCTACTCACCAGACCTTGCGCCTACAGAATACTACTTTTTCCAGAATTTGGATAACTTCTTGGCGGGAAAAAAATTCAATAAGGTGCTCCGGGGTAAGACCGGACGGTTTTTTAGCAAACCATTCGTATGTTGCAAAATATTTTTTTTCTCGACTATGAAAATGTTGGCGAACTTAAAATTTAGTCAGAGCTTTGTATAAAAGACAGGTTTATAAATCGGTATTTCCGATAACCCTCTAAACACAACGGTGGCCGAGTTATAGGGGATTAAAGTGATAGTAATTTTTATAAAACCACGGGAAAGATCGGACCTTGACGGGGTAACATCGGACTACATTCTAAAATCGCCTCTGTAGCTCCAAACATAAGCTACCCATAATGAAAATATTTGGTTTTATCCAATAATAAAGCATCAATATCGATTTTCGAGATACTGTTTCAATGACAAAAGTGAGAGGCAAAATATTGTTTTTTTCATTCTTATAATCCGATGTTACCCCGGTTCAGAAAAAATGAAGTTTCTATGTTTCTCAAACTTTGACACCTCCACTCTAACTATGGTGCGTAGGTAGGAATAAGGAGATACAAAGGTTTAGCAAGCACCTCATAGTTGATTTTAATAACTAACCAGCCTGATCAATGAAGCAAATTAGATCTAGTTAATAAATTATTAACCATAAATTACTTATTTCTATTAAAAGTAATTTCTTCAAATCTTTTTTGAGTAGGAAGTCGCCCGCAGAGATTTTTTTTTTGTAGTTTCTAGGCATAATAATAAATATAAAATAATAAAGTAAACTGAAGCAAACACACCATAGCTAAAAGTGTGCGCAAGGTAAGCGTGCATGGGATTACGTACCGTACATACATAATTACAGCTTTTAGCTTTTATTAACAGGCAAATTAATTCACAAAATAAAAAAAATTGAGCGACGTAGGTAGGTACTACCTCTAGCAAATGCCTTTTTAGTTCAAATAATTTTTTTAAAGTTTGAGAAACTGTTTATTTTTTACAGTTGGGAAAGATCGGACAGAATTCATCCGAACTTTACCCATTCAAATTTTGATGGGGAAAGACCGGATCTCAGGCTACAAACAGCTCTAGCGTGTCTAGACCACTTTAATCAGCAAACAAGTTGCCGCATTAATATGAGAAGCCACAAAACTCGTAAAAAACACAGCCGTTATACCAGAATTTACGATTAAAGTTGCCGGGGGTAAGTCCGGATCCTTAAAAAATCACATTTTACGTACCTTTTCATATCCGAGTGAATGAAATGCGCGCTGATAGTCCGATCGACTGGCGGCGACTAGTGGGATGGGCCCAACAAAATGGCGTTGCTGGCAATGTTGCCAAGAATCAAAAAATACCCTACGTTATGGAGATATTCGATTTATTCGATCTTACCCCAGATCCGATCTTACCCCGGAACACCTTACACGAGAGGCAGTACAAAATGCCTTTGAAGAATTTGTTGCCTCCCGTCCAGCTGATTTCTTTAAGAAGGGCATCAATAAACTGGCACTGCGTTGGCAAAGATGCATTGATTGCATGGGTGATTACTTCGATTAATACAAATAAAAATACATGAAAAAAAATCGTTTGAATTTTTTCATACAAAATGGCAATTTCATAGGTAAAGACCTAATATTATATCAATCATTACACGCTTCGATCAATCTTTCTTATTCTTGGATAGGTACCTACTTAATGCACCTTTATTTCGACGACACGTATTTTTGTTATAAAACAATTTTTTTATTATTAATAATATGTACCTTGGGGTTGGTCTACCTCTACGTGATAAGGGTCATTTACCCATCTGAAAACTACCTATTTAAAGACTCCCACAATTATAATTTCAGATGGCTAGATAATAAGAATTAGGTGAGACATTGTTTCGAAAGCATATTCTATAGAAGATATATAAGAGTTATTAAAGAAATAGCAGTGTTGGCGATGAAACAGTCTCCTACGCATCAATACGGAATAGTCGCATGAAAAGAGTGAGACAGCATGACTAAAAACATGTAGTGGTTTTTAGAAGGAGGTGGCTAAAAGTGATATGTCTGTCTCCCTCTATTCATGGCCTTATTTTTGCTTATGATTAGATTAGTATTTTGTTTGTATTAGGAATAAATGACAAGTTACGGGTTTTTTATTTATGTCGGGAAATAGGGAAAATTAGCGTCTATGTAATTAATAAACTAGGTAGGAAATAAAGTTGGTAGTTTGAACATAGTAGTCGAAGAAACATAAATAATATTTTGTCATACTGAAATTTAGCATAGATATATGTGAGCTAGAAACAAATAAAGGCCTGTAGGCCCTAGGGGAACTTTTGACCTGAGAGGGGGGCACTGTGCCCGTCAGGTATCCTAGATACTAAGAGTTTTTGTTAATAAATGAGGTCGGTATGGAGTGAAAGAGGGTTGACTAAAGGGTGATTTAGGTAGAGGTAAACAAGGGTTTGGGCCTCGGTCTCCTTAAGGTAATGCTTCGAGGTACGTAAGGAGGCGAGGTCCGACCAGTGGTGTGGTATAACATCGGTAATGGTATCTACTTATAACTGGAAGAAGGGAATCAAGATCCGAAAAAGTCTGAGGAGCAGTTCAGGATCATCACCAAGGCAAATGCTAATTGCTGTAGGAAAGTCAACCCCCTCGCACCCCCATTACCGCCACCGAAAAGTAACCTTGCGTTTCTTTTGGAACAACAGTAGCAACACGAGGCCCTCCACCTCACGCCCACCCCCAACGGTGACGGACGGCTACACCAGACCCAGCAAACACCTCCACTATCAGGTGCCGTTTAGGCCTAGAGCTAACGGCGGCGCAAGCTACCCGTGCTCGGTCCACCTGATTGTGGAGAGGCACCCGACACCGCCCTGCAGGGCGTGTGCAAGGTGCGGGGGAGTCCTATACGCGACCCCCACAGCTGGTCCTTCGGTGCCGGATCTTTGTCATACCGTAACCATCGCCTTGGGGGCGGCTGCTTCTGTTGTTTATCGGTGCGAGGGCGTCTGGCGACTTTCCGTAAATCAGCTAGCATTGGGGCCGAATTACCACTTGCTGACGGAGAGTCTGGGAGCCGTCACGGCCTTTCACCCGAGAGGCTGTGCGTGCATACCAGGGAAGCAGACGACCACCCGACACCATGCCCGTGACCCGCAGTCGCGCGGGAGCGAATCGCCGTCAAATGGAAGAGGAACAGACCCCGGAGACCACGGAGGCCTCCGGGACGTCCGGGACGGCTGCAACAACCACAGACACCACGGGTACGGCCGGTACCGCGCTGGAGACCAGAACCCTGGTCCCTAGCGCCCCGGAAAGAAGCAAAAGAAGGTTAAGTGAAGCTGGAGGTAAGTCCAGTCATCCTAACTCAGACAAACCCTCGTCGGCGGCAGAGAGGACACGGTTGCGGCGGGAGGCCCAACTGCGTGCAGAGATCAGCCGCAGGGAGATGCAGGAGGCCCAGGCCGCCGCCGCGCTGGCGAGGGCAGAGATGGATCTGTTAAGGATTGGTGAGGACTCTCCAGCAGAGGACTCGGCAGATGAGGAGTCTGCCGACGATGAACCCGACGATCGAGCCAAAGAGGTCCAAGACTGGGTTAACGACACGGTAAGCAGGATGTCTGGTGGAGGACGTCAGGGAGAAGGGAGGACGCCCGCGGAGGGGCGACCAGGTGGGACCAAGGATGGCCCCTTAAAATCCCAAGCTCCAACTGCAGCCGAGGTGAAGCCAGAGGACCTAAAGGGTATGGAGGCCGGCAGCATAGGATTGTTGGCGAAGGCAATCGTGAGCGCTATTGGCACTGCTCCGAGGACCGGATATACGCACCAGCCCGCGTATATGTACGAGTTACCGGTTTTCGATGGGAGCAGTGGGGAATGGCTGGCCTTCAAGTCGGTGTATGAGGATACGGCGTCCTTGTTCAGCACGGTGCAGAATATGGCTCGGCTGAGAAGAGGTATCAAGGGCGCGGCTAGAGACACGGTAAGAAGTATTTTATACTCTGAGTGCGCACCGGAGGAGGTGTTGGAGTCTCTACGCCGAAGGTACGGCAGACCAGAAGCCCTAGTCTTGGCGGAATTGGAAAAGGTAAGAAGCCTACCCAAGACTACGGAGAGCGCGCGAGATGTGTGTATGTTTGCTGGCACGATTAACAACACCGTCGCGACGATCAAGGGTCTAAAGAAGCCGCAATATTTGAACTCTCCTGAGATGATAAAGGTAATCATAGATAAGTTACCAATGGTGCTCAAGTACAGGTGGTACGACTTCGCGATCGAGCACGAGAACCCAGACTTGGTGCTGATTGCTCAGTTCCTGAACCGAGAGGCCGAACGGTGTGGACCGTACGCCGCGCAGGAGACCGTCGTCTCCAAGAAGGCGACTCAACAACGTCAGGCGACGCACGCCACGACGGAGCCGCAGGAGGCGCAGCAACTTTCATGTCCACACTGCGAGGGAGGCCATCACCTAGAGGAATGCAAGAAGTTTCTTCAAGCTTCAGTAACAGACAGATGGGCCATAGCGAGGAAGTCGAGGTACTGCTTCAAGTGTCTCCGCAGCAGACACAGGAAGGATTCGTGCAGGAGGCCATCGTGTAAACACTGCCGTAGATGGCACCACGCCTTACTGCATGAAGAGCAGAAGCAGGCACCGGACAAGGTGACTACAGATCAGGAGAGTCCTGCCAGGGAAGTGGCAAACAACGTTCATTCGATGAACTACAACAAGGACGCAAGAGCGTACTTGAAGATGGTACCCGTGGAGGTGTACGGGCCGAAAGGGAAAGTCAGGATATTGGCTTTGCTGGACGAAGGATCGACAATCACCCTCATCGACTCAGCGGTGGCGGATGAAGTCGGCCTGGAGGGACCCAGGCAAACCCTATCGTTGGAAACGATAGGGGGGCGAGTCATCAGGAAGGATGACTCCATGCGGATTGACATCAGCCTGAGGGGCATTCACTCGAGTCAACGGAAGAGGATCAGCGGGGCGCGTACGATCGACGAGCTCAGGCTATCTCCTCAGGCGATCAACCGGTCGCGACTCGACGAGTGCAGCCACCTCAAGGGGTTGTCAGAGAGACTCTACTACGAAGAAGAGTCACCGAAGATGCTCATAGGTCAAGACAACTGGGAGCTCATCGTGTCACGAGTAACAAGAAAAGGTAAACGCGGACAACCTGCTGCCTCCCTCACGCACCTGGGATGGGTGCTACACGGGACAGACGGGGGAGCAGCTCAGAGGGTGAACTGCCTTACCTATGCGAAGATCTCTGCTCGTGAAGAGAGCTTGGATGAACTTATGAAGGAGCACTTCGCGATAGAGTCGTTGGGTATACAGCCGCGACGACCTAGCACGGACTTGAGACGGGAATGCTGTGGAGAACTGACGAAGAAACAATGCCGAATAACTACGATTCGGCACTGGGAAGATTGAGGAACATCGAACGCAAGTTGGACAAGGACAGGGGCCTGAAGACTGAATACGAACGACAGATCAACCACCTTCAGGTCAGTGGGTACGCAGAGGAAGTCACCCACGAGTCCGCGTCGACCAGGAAGGGGTACCTGCCGCACTTTGCCGTGACACACCCCACTAAGGGGAAGATAAGGTTAGTGTTCGACGCTGCTGCAAAGTGTGGAGGCAAGAGTTTAAACGACGCGCTGCTACAGGGTCCGGACTTGCTTCAGTCGCTGTTTGGAGTGCTACTGCGCTTCAGAGAGAAGCCAATCGCAGTAGTGTCAGACATTCAGGAGATGTTCCTCCAAGTGAAGATACGAGAAGAGGATAGAGACAGCCTACGCTTCCTATGGAGAGGGGCGAAGCGCTGTGGAGCGCCTACAGAATACAGAATGACGTCCGTTATCTTCGGTGCCGCTTGCTCACCTAGTTTGGCGATTTATGTGAAGAATCGCAACGCACAAGATGCGGAAGGTGAATTTCCAGAAGCAGCAAGGGCGGTGGTGAAGAACCATTACATGGACGATTATCTACACTGCTTCGACACCACGGAAGAGGCGCTGACGATAGCACGTCAGGTAGACGCCATCCATCAAAGAGCCGGCTTTCGGCTGCGAGGATGGGCGTCAAACAGCCGGGAGGTCCTCAGGGGTCTCACAGACCAGGTAAACACAGAGATAGAGCTCGGGTCCAAGGAGGAACGGACTCTGGGGCTGCGCTGGTTTACTGAAGAGGACGAAATGGGATTCAGGACGCAGCTACGCAACGTGGTCAACGTCGTGAACCAAGAGAAAAATCCAACCAAGCGTCAGGTGACAAGTGCAGTCATGAGCACTTTCGATCCCCTGGGTCTAGCTTCTCCTGTTCTGATCCAGGGGAAGAAACTGATGCAGGACGTGTGGAGAAGCGGCGTCGGCTGGGACGAGAAGGTAACCGACACGGAAGAGGCCTCGTGGAAGATCTACCTACAAGATCTTCAACTGCTGCGACATCTAAGGATCGTGCGATGTATCTCCCGCTGCAAGGGAGAAGGAGACATGCACGTGTTCACGGATGCCAGTGAGACGGCATACGCGTGCTCGGTGTACTGGAGACAACGCAGCCAGGAGGGAAGGTACAACGTGACTCTGGTAGCCGGTAAGGCACGAGTCACCCCACTGAAGCCGGTCTCCATCCCAAGGTTAGAGCTTCAAGCCGCGCTGCTAGGTGCCAGACTGGCGCGTTCCATCGAGGAAGAGATGGACATGAAGGCGTCCAAGAAGACGTACTGGACAGACTCGAGTACGGTACTCTCTTGGATAAGGGCTGACGCGAGAACATTCAAGCCCTTTGTCGCGCATCGTCTGGCGGAAATAGAAGACACGACACGACCACAACAATGGCGTTGGGTACCCACGGCGGAGAACCCGGCTGACGACGCCACCAGAGAAGTCCCCAGGAATTTTGACGGCGGCCACCGTTGGTACACGGGGCCGAAGTTCCTTGAGGGGGAAGAGGAGGGGTGGCCAGAGGACCGCACATTCAATCGCAAGTCTACGAGCGAAGACAAAAATGAACTGAAAGTCGCTACTGTAAGATCACGTGAGTACAATCTAGGTACTCCCGATCCCAAGAGATTTTCGAAATGGACGAGACTGCTGAGAGCGACGGCAAGAGTATTTCAGTTCATCGACTTGTGCAGAAAGAAGGAAACAGTAGGTGCGGCCAGGGGGGAGAGGGAAGACCCTACCTGGAGGAAGACCACCAAAACCAAGAAGCAGGCCTACAAACGGCCTATCATAAATGTAAAGACACGATCGTTTTTACCTTTAGATGTCGGCTGCTTGGAAAGAGCAGAGCGGGCGCTTCTCATGAGGAGCCAAGACGACAGTCACTTCGAGGAGAAAGGAAAACTCAAGAAGCATGACGTCGTGAGGGAGGGCGGCCTCATCAAATTACGCGGCAGAATCGACGCCGCCGATATGACAAGCCAGTACAAGCGGCCAATCGTCCTGGACAGCCGAAACGAGGTAACAAGACTTTTGATAACTCATTACCACGAAGTCTTCAACCACGGCAACCACGCGACGGTCATGAACGAGATTCGTCAACGATATTGGGTCCTCGGGTTGCGATCAGCGGTGAAGGCTACGAGACACGGATGTCAGTGGTGCAGAGTCTACAAAGGGGGGCCGCAACGCCCGCCCACAGGGAACCTGCCGAGGGAGCGCCTACAAGTCGGCGAACCACCCTTCACGAATACCGCCGTCGATTATTTCGGCCCTATGACGGTGACGGTGGGACGGCGGCACGAGAAACGGTGGGGCGCTCTATTCACGTGTCTAACTACCAGGGCTGTACACCTCGAGTTGGCAGCATCCTTGTCCACAGATTCAATGATCATGGCACTAAGAAGGATGGCTGCACGGCGGGGGCAACCGAGGACAATCTTCAGCGACAATGGCACCAACTTCGTGGGGGCCAACAAAGAACTGAAGACGGCAATCGACGAACTGAACACGGCGGGCTTCGCAGAACAGGCCATGGCAGCAGGGGTGCGGTGGAAGTTCATCGCACCAGGCGCACCGAACATGGGAGGGGCCTGGGAACGACTGGTGAAGTCAGTGAAGAGCGCACTGAACGTGACGCTCAAGGAGAGACACCCCAAGGAAGAAGTCCTTCACACACTACTGCTTGAAGCGGAGCATGTGGTGAACTCAAGACCGCTCATACAGACGGAAGAAGAAGAGGAAGGCCTCACACCGAACCATTTCCTCATTGGGAGGTCATGCGGCGCCCCCAGGCTGGGGGCATTCACCGAAGAGGACCTCACCGGACGGCGGTCGTGGAGGACAGCGCAGCGACTAGCCGATCACTTTTGGGCTAGATGGGTGCGGGAGTACCTACCTACACTCCTACCCAGGCGAGTCGACGGCGCCACAACTGAACGAGATCTGCAGTGTGGGGACACGGTCCTCATAGTGGACCCCACACTGCCACGCAACGTGTGGCCTCGCGGGGTCGTGACCCGTACCTACCCAGGGTCCGACCACCGCACCCGGATCGTGGACGTGCGCACCCCGCACGGTATCTTCAAGCGGCCAAGCAGCAAGGCGGTACTTCTGGTCCCGACGACAACCCTAACGTCTGAAGGGCCAGAACACGCCGCCCCGCTCCTGGTCCCAAAAGACAACCCTAACGTCTGATAACGGACCAGGGAGCCACCGGTCGTCGAGTCACCGAGCTAGGATCGACGATCAACGGGATGGCGCGATGGCAGACGGGGGAGCCCTCCAGGCTCCTCGGGATGGCGCGCTTGCAGACGGAGAAGCCTTACCACACTTCAGGATGGCGCCAAACCAGGCAATCGGTGCTGCGCACGAGGGGGAGGATGTTGGCGATGAAACAGTCTCCTACGCATCAATACGGAATAGTCGCATGAAAAGAGTGAGACAGCATGACTAAAAACATGTAGTGGTTTTTAGAAGGAGGTGGCTAAAAGTGATATGTCTGTCTCCCTCTATTCATGGCCTTATTTTTGCTTATGATTAGATTAGTATTTTGTTTGTATTAGGAATAAATGACAAGTTACGGGTTTTTTATTTATGTCGGGAAATAGGGAAAATTAGCGTCTATGTAATTAATAAACTAGGTAGGAAATAAAGTTGGTAGTTTGAACATAGTAGTCGAAGAAACATAAATAATATTTTGTCATACTGAAATTTAGCATAGATATATGTGAGCTAGAAACAAATAAAGGCCTGTAGGCCCTAGGGGAACTTTTGACCTGAGAGGGGGGCACTGTGCCCGTCAGGTATCCTAGATACTAAGAGTTTTTGTTAATAAATGAGGTCGGTATGGAGTGAAAGAGGGTTGACTAAAGGGTGATTTAGGTAGAGGTAAACAAGGGTTTGGGCCTCGGTCTCCTTAAGGTAATGCTTCGAGGTACGTAAGGAGGCGAGGTCCGACCAGTGGTGTGGTATAACATCGGTAATGGTATCTACTTATAACTGGAAGAAGGGAATCAAGATCCGAAAAAGTCTGAGGAGCAGTTCAGGATCATCACCAAGGCAAATGCTAATTGCTGTAGGAAAGTCAACCCCCTCGCACCCCCATTACCGCCACCGAAAAGTAACCTTGCGTTTCTTTTGGAACAACAGTAGCAACACGAGGCCCTCCACCTCACGCCCACCCCCAACGGTGACGGACGGCTACACCAGACCCAGCAAACACCTCCACTATCAGGTGCCGTTTAGGCCTAGAGCTAACGGCGGCGCAAGCTACCCGTGCTCGGTCCACCTGATTGTGGAGAGGCACCCGACACCGCCCTGCAGGGCGTGTGCAAGGTGCGGGGGAGTCCTATACGCGACCCCCACAAGCAGTTATTTATGTAAGATATTTTTATTTTGTTATAGGTTGGTAAAGTATTGTAGTTAAACCTATCAAAATTTAATATCTGGGCATATTTGAATATTTTTTCAATAAACAACGATTAGCAACACAATTGATTAACATTTTCTGACTATCTTGTCAGATGTTGTTAATTAATATTTCTGAAACGTTACTCGTAGAGTTCACGTTTACTGAACAAACATTTGATTAGAAATAGATTGACGCAAATGTATGTAACTAAATTATAATTTGGTCTTCAAATGATTTGAATTTTATTACAACATCTTTAAGGGTAGAAAGTAAGACTGTAATCAGTTAAATATACATATAATAGAAGCAAGGTAGGTAATATGAAAAAGAACATGAACGTACAATGATATCTACACTAATATTATAAAGAGGAAAGATTTGTATTTTTGTATGTAACGAATAAACTTATTTGTATTTTTGTATGTAACGAATAAACTTCAAAACTAACAGTCCGATTTCAAAACTTCTTCACCATTAGAATGCTACATTATCCTTGAGTAACATAGGCTTTATTTATTACTAGATAAAATTAGGGATCCCTACTAAAACTTCAATTGTAACCCAAGGTGTAAATAAATTGGCCATAAAATGTATTTCATCGCATGCGCTGCGAAAACTGTTGAAGATAGAAGAATTTGGTCGCGTGGAACTGGCACATAGAGTCACCTAGCTTTAAGGCGTTTTCCAAATAAATCATTTCGTATTCGACTGTTTCAATACCTGTAGAGTACCTACTTCTTGAATTCTGCAAATCGGACATTCCATTCAAAAGATATTATGAATTTAAAAATGTCAAAATAGTAACAGAAAAAATTAAGCCACCCCGCGCCGTGGCCGTTGCGCGTTGTGGCGGCACTGTGCCGGAGAAGTGTGGAAGAGGGCATGCACGCACATCTATGAAATGCGAATAGGTACGTACCCGCGAGGCTCAAACGCGCGGTCTATCGGTTTAGCGGTTTATCCCAAAATGTTTAAAAAAATAATGTCCTCCCGCGCGAAGCCGGGACAGGCCGCTAGTTAAATAATATAATCAATATGAGGCAAGGTAGTTCATTCAATAGCGATTCAAATTACATTTGAACGTTATTAATGTTATAAAAAGTTATTATTATCAAGCCAGTAACCACACTTAGCATAATGAAAAATTAACAAACAAAATGAATAACAACCAACAATGACGTTTCTGTTTAGAGAAACCTATTGATAGAAATTATATTGCAAAGTGCGCGTATTCCACCCAATCGTAAATCATCTAAGGACATGTGGATAGTCGACAGTGGATTTATTTATTACTCTCCTCCGCACCCACTCGACTGCGTCACTTTATTTCACAAAAGTAAAATAGTCTTTCGAGTCATTGTGAGATTGATGGGGAATTCAAATCGTAAGGAAAATCTTAATGCTTGATTTCTAAGAAAGGCTGACGAAGATAAAAACAAAGTCTTGAATTAACAGTAAACACATTGATTTTTCATTCAAAACTGACAGAAATTCTAAACAGTATTGGCTAATACGGATCTAAATATAGATAAAAAACCTACACGTTTAATTGGTAGCTGCCTTGTCCTTCCGTCGAACTAAAACGAAATTTATACTCGAACGCATCCCGGCCAGGGTATTAGGTTAACTAATTACAATTCTAATACTTCTATAGGGTTTCTTGAGGAACGATATCGTCACAATAATACGACGATCACAATTATCGTAAGGTGAAAGTCATCACTATGCTATAAAATTAATGTTATCTTCAATATCACATCACTGCTGTATATTCCAGCATAAGTCCTTGGATGAGACCAGTCACGAGTTGATCATTCAATACTTTACTAACATCTTCTATCGTCATATCATTATCACCCGTTTTTAGAGTGCGCCTACGCATACCGCATGGGATACACGCTTCTAAGGTCTCTAGGACCAGTGGTTTGAGGTGTGCGCTGTTGTCGAATATCACCAAATGAAAACACCGCATGCTTACCCAGATATGAATGACCGACTGATCTAATTAGACAAATCGGTTGAGCAATTAATTCCATTGAGAGAAAGAAGTGTGTACTCTCCATACACGGGCAACACGAGTGACACGATAACGATAATACGGAACAAAAACTACTACGCATAATTGTGGTGGTATTAATCAGTTTGTCGATGACACACTAAATAATAGAATTAACCGAAACAGAAACTCAGCTCTATACAGTCGCTAGACTTGCATTCAACTCCGCACGTCAAACTACGAATTTGCATAGCTGTACAAGTAATATACCTACTCTTAAGGTTCTTCTGATGTCATAGACTAAACGTAGTAGGTTACCCGTAAACGTAGAGTAAGTACATAAAATGGCAATGCGTCTGTGTGCGTGCCCATCGGACACATAACTGAGTTACTGGTTCCCTTTAATTACAGCGTTAATGATCTAGCGTGCGCCGACGCAGCGCCCAGTGACCTCAGCACGGACGAGATAAAGGCTATTTTGAGCGTTTGCGATAATATCAAATACGTCGAATGTTTTACTGATACGGCATTCGAGGCGCCGGAATGCTTCGAGCCGGACTTCATCGTGAGCGCAATCGCTGAGATAAAACGAGCTTTCTATATCTTTGTATTATGTACGCAGAGCTTAATTGGCTGCTGGTTTAAAAGTGTAATTTTGATTGGGTTTTGTTGTCATGTCCTTTCTTTTCATTATAACATTAAGCAATGTTATAATGATAAGGAAGGACATGATTAATTAACCTATCTTCTAATTCTAACCCAATTTATATTTGTTAGATCAGAATTTTGTATAAATATATTAATTGCTTTCAACGAGTAATAGTTTTAGGTAGGTAGTTCCATAGGTAAGCATCAAACAACTTCTCGATCGCACATTACTGATTTTAAATCTTCAAAAATGAAATGAAATGTGCCATCGAGAGTAGGTACTTTGACGGTAGTCTGGGTCTTAAACCTGAGGAGATAATAAGGCACGGTACTTATTAGGGCAGTGCTCTTCAACAGCTGGTTTATGAAACACAGTGGTCCATTTACTGTAAGACCTCGACCTCAGCCACTTTCATGGACTGTAAAAGGATTACCGCTCGACAGGCCAGTAACTAAAGAATTGGGCTAAGTAATCCAATTGGGCCGCAACTTGTGTACGGATTGTAGTACATACTATCGGAAGAAAATAAAACCTTAAAACCAAGAAATAGAGCACATATTATAAATGTAATGTACATCGAGAGCCGAATCAATAACTCCTTCATGAGACAGCAGCGACTGAAAGTGAGGAAGATGAGATAACACTCGAAAATGTACTCTATCTATACGCGATAAGAGCGGTTTTCAGATTTCTACATTTGCAAAGTCAAGACGGTGAAAGCCTGTCTGCCCTTGCGATCTCTACAGCAACTTAAGAACGTAATTGTATACGTCCATTTAAATGATTTAAAGATTCAGTAGCTCTGATTTTTTACATTATACCTACTTAACCTTACCTTTTAATACAAATTTGGATAATATGTCATACATTGTGTTTGCAGGATAAAATTTTGGCAAAACTAAGATTTTTGAACGCGAAACGACACTTCATTAAAGGGCTCAATGGTATTATAGATGTGTGAAAGATGACAGTATAAGAAGTGAGGTCCTGAGATGACGCCTGGCAAAAGGAAAATAAAAGACAACCAAATGATGTTGCCAGTTTATCCCCATGGCGTGAGAAGTTGAGAAATCAACGTAGGTACGTAGACCCTTGTTATTCTTCTAAGTTTTTCACAAAATAAAATATTATCAGTGTGGTGCCAATTCAACGTTAGTAAGGCTTGTTCATGAAAAGAACATGAATGAAAGACAATCATGCCAATACCATTCAGAGGTCTTTTGTCAATCAAAATGCAATGGGGAAGCTCTATTGTAGCTTCTGTCTTATCCAGGATTCGCTGATGATGATGAATGCGTAGAGTTGCTAAAATTGCAGACTCAATTAAAGATTACGAATACAAAGTTTTTTAATGTTTGGAATTTGAGCAATTTCACATAGGATGTAACACCTAATTAATGCGGCCGGTAGCAATTAAACACTGTACACATTGCCTGAACACTGTAGTACACGTCATCATGCGCCCAGGCAGCTTATTCTTATTAGAAAGTCTAAGATTTGGCTGTGGAGTCAATGACCGGCAAAGATATCGAACCACACCCTTCAATTGTGAAACGTAACAGCGATCATGCGCTGACATCGTGACGATTGTTATCGTTTAAATCATAAATTAGTACCTATAACTTTAGTGGCCTAACATATATTTACATATAAAAATCTGCCAAAAAATAAACCACGCTTTAACTACCTATTACCATATCTTACGAATGGATATAGGTACCTACTATAACCACGACATTATCTAAACAGGATTTTTTACACTACGATTCGACAGTACTATCGTGTCGTCAATTCAAAATACGAGTACAATCGTTAGACTAGTAATTAGATAGGCCTACTTATATGTATATGACTATCTGTAAAAAATAAACAAAGCAAAGATAAATGGACCCGTCATTTGGCACTTCAGGATCTGTGTTATAGGTCTAGATGCGAAGCAGGAAAGTACAGTTGATTGGAACCATTACTAGACAAAAGAGTGTGCGGTGAGAGCGGATCAGTTCCGAGAATTTGCGATTGTTAAAATAAAGTTGGGTAGAGGTACCTAGGCACATATACCTAATATTCGATTTGATAGATAGTTCTTATTGTGGGACTTCACATTCAGTTTTCGCGTTATTATTTGCTCGTGTAATTGCGTATTCGTCTTGCTAGTAAAAGTAGTACACTACACATCGTCGTATTTGAGAAAATATGACAAATATACGAACACGATGGGTGATGTGAAGTTCCACCATTAGACCTCGTAATGTATATCTACCTATTATAAAGAGGAAAACTTTGTATTTTTGTATTTTTGTATGTAACGAATAGGCTCAAAAACTACTGGTCCGATTTCTAAAATTCTTTCACCATTAGAATGCTACATTATCCCTGAGTAACATAGGCTATATTATACAACGTGTTGATGAAGTTATGTAGGCAAACAAAGAGCGTGTATTTAGACCAAGCACTGGAATACTTTGACGTGTGCAACGGTTGAATACATCGTTTTCGAAATTCCCATAGAAAAGTAAAATTAATACTTCCTCAGAAATTTGCAACAGCCCTGCCTGTGTACGTGTCAAGGTCACACGCACGCGCGCTTCTATCTAGGAAAGAGAAAAACAACGATAACCTACGAGATAATTTGAAATACTTACCTTTCGGTAGGTAGGTAGGTACGCCGCCAATCCCCTGACACGATATTTTTACTGGTTCCTATGGATTTTGTCATTATTTACTGGCTATAATAACACTGGACAAAACTGGATTTTGGTAAGTTTGCGAGATTTCGCACGACACAGGCTTCAAACTTCACACTAAACCATTACCTCGTAGGCACTGCTCATACACACACTGACTGACGACGGCTTTTTACATAACAATCACCATTTTATCACGTTTGATGACATTTTCTCAACAAAACAATGTACAACAACGCATGTAAACACAAACAGGGTGACCATCTCAAAAGTGGCGGTTCTACCACACACCTGCCAAAAAATCTGTCAAAATCTACCAAGCTTGACGATAAAAATACCAAAAATATGACTTCATACCATCTCCTTCGTGGCTACGGAATAAATTAAATACCTACATTACATTCAGTTACTATCTTTTGATCGTTTGTAACGGTTTGCAGTTATCTAAAACGAGATAGAAGTTGTTTAGAAACCAAACCAATAAAGGTAAAAAAGAATAAGAAGTTTCCAGTTAGGTAAAAAATAAATAAATTATAAATATTATTTCATTAAAAATTCAAACTAATAAGATTTTTCTTGAAATATTTAAAATCTGCCAAATGGTAGAAATCTGCCACAAATGGTAACACTGATCGGCGGCCGTCGGCCGTTCTGATTGGATATGCGTTTTTAAATGCAACCAATGACAGACAGGTAAATCAAAGATTAAATAGGACAGACTATACACTTCCCAAAATTGCAGTTGAATAATTTTGTCGTGTCAATGAACCATGGTGGTAAAGTAACATGTTACAATTTAAAGAACTATGAATATCATAAACATTGCTTTACGACATCTAGTAATCAAACAAAAATAAATATTCTATTAAATATTGAGTACGTAGCCACGTAGGTACCTAGTTACTGAATAGGTATTAGTACCAAAGATCTCAGAGAATGTTTACCGTGACTAGGGATTACAGTCGCGAAAATATTTCTTTTACATACCAAGATCTTTAAAAACAGCAACATCATTATTAGGTAGGCACATTACTAGGTAATTGGTGGCAGTTCTGTTACCTATTTTATCTAAGTTCACAACTAGAGGTCAAAGAACAGCTGTAAATAGGGCTGCCTCATGATGCGTTTAGATTCATTTTAGATAAAAGTTTAAGAGGCATTTCATGAATGAAAAACTTTGAAATTTTAAAAGTCGTAGAACAAAAGTTGTTCGTTATGACCGGTAGAATATCCTGCTTTCGGATCCCTACAACTCTTAATAAACACGTTGTATATGTCAAAATGTACGCGTTTGACATCTAAGGTTAGATTTGACGGCGTGTTAATCCTTGATTAGTAAATAACAGGGCATGGTGAAATTAGCTCTGAGTATAAAGGATTAGTAAAGCTACATTCAGAATCAGAAGTAGATGAAGATGCAACGGAACTGATGTTTCATTAATTAGAATAAGGCATTAATTCGTATGATGACAAATTCTAAGCATTAGTGAGTCGTGTCCTGAAGTAAGGTAAATAATCTCTTGAGTTCTGAAACAGTCATCAATAGTCATCAACCTTTGATGCCGACCAAAGTGGTCAATCACGCATGCATAATAAAAGTTTGTGCTTCTTCTGTTTACGGAGTCACAATACACAATTAGCGACTTTTGGAATAACTTAAGGCATTTTATCCGGGTACGTAAACGAGATTGGAGCCGCGACTGAATGCTAGTGTTTCATAAAACGCTGCAATGTAGGGTATGCTTCAGCAATTTCAGTTGAAAACAAACGAACAAGTCATCGTTTTATTTTCACTGCCGTTGCATGTTGCACTGCATCACAGCCCACAGGAAGCTTTCTGCTCACTTGTTCGCCACATGTTTAACATGAGCCAATTATTTCTTAGATATTCTCTTTTGGTATTACCATAAAATACTCAAAGACATGGTATTTTACGACAACTTGAATTGATCTTTACAATTTTATAGTAAAGATCAATTCAAATGTATGTTTGTTTAACTTCTGTAGCGGTAATCGTAAAAAAACCTGAACAAGAAACGCACAGACAATGGATGCTGGCGGTTTCTCTACAAACACTTAGGGAATCACATAAATCCTTGGGAGCTATTCGAAGGATGCGATCAAACCCAGTTTATAGCTTTTGAGATATTATAAATCTTAGTAAAATCTACTTGGAACTAGATCTTTTTTAAGCTGCCAGTGACTTTTTCAGATTTTTATAATGTTATACAATGGCAATCAAAACACCCATAACTGAACACAGGGAAACGTTAAGCAATAAAAACTGGTCAATACATCAACAGGTACTGTTTACGACCTGCGAGCTTTATTACAGTCGCATCAACGTCAGCGGTTTATTATGATCCAACATTCTTTGGGGACTATGAAAAATCCAGATGTCTACATCTATTCGAACTAATAGAGAAAGCTTTTGATTTACAGGGATATGCGGTAGGTGTACACAATTTTCCAAAGATATCAATCGAACAATTCAATATAATTCTGTGTAATGTAATTATTAATACATAAAATACCATACATATTGTAGGCCCCTAAACTCAAATCCAGAGACTGACCCATTGGTTGGTATTTGTAGAGCAAATCGTAATAGAATTAATGCAGTGAGGTAAATAAGGTGTTTTTTTTACTAATCAAATGCAACAATATTGATTATGGTTATTGTTTGTGGGTTTGACACTGAAATGTATAAATAAATAATACAATACGTACGCGTGAGTCAAGAGAGGTCTTACCAAAACAGCAAGACATTTTGAAATCTACACAAATGCACAATATCAAAGAAGCTGAATAAGGAACTGACAATGGAGCATCGGAACATTCAGTTTTACTTTTTGTCCAATCGATAACAGTAGATGTACTAAACTATAAACTGTGTAAAGAGCAAAGAGCTGGTACGAGCTGGTGCGGTACCCTGACCTTGTATTGCTCGTTTGTGGAATGAGAATTTAAGTTTAACTAATCGATAGGATTTTCGTATTTATAAACATTAAACATAGGCATAGGACATAGACTCCGCTAGTCAGCGAGTGAGTAACGAAGTTGAATCATTTGATGATACAGTAGTTACGAATACAACCCGACATTTGGAATGATCATGATCAATACTCTCACACACGCACGACGGTACTCGATTGGAGTTTATTAAAAACCAGTCAAGAGTGTGCGTTATTAGATTTTTTTGGAGGATAAAAGTGGAATTAGATTTTATTAAATTCTGGTTCTAGTAAAAACTTTATTGTAAATGGTATGAAGGATTTTTTATGGATGATGATATCATTAATGGAGATATCTAACGAACTAACTAAAATTGTATCGTCAGAGGAATTGCCGGTAAGTATTGATTAAAATGCAAGTCAAAGTCAACACAAACATGGTAAAAACACAGACTGTATTTGGCCTGAACTGCAATTTTGTCGTTTCAAATAATTTTCAAATAATTATTTCAAATAAGCAAACAAATCTGTTTACGAAAAGAGGAAACCAAACCATGTTTTATAGGTTTTAAAGTGCTCATTTCGTATGCAAGCCGTTTGTACGACATCCTCATGCATCTGACTCGATTCTCGATGCATTATGTTAATCTCCATTGATTGCAAATGAGATCGGATCGGATCACGTCTAAACAATTCTACTCCGTCGGATAATATTGGGCAAGCCTCACTTTATCAGCAGCTCAGAACCGCGCCTATTCAATTTCATGCAATCAAATTGATATTAGATACGTGCACTGATTTTGATGATGGTATAGGAATCTTGCCGGAGGGGTCTACGGTATGCTTACCCAAACGCGGTTTCGATTCTGAAAGGTGGCCGGCCATTGCTATTTTTAGCTTGGTAATCCTAGAGCCTTGGTTTTCTGAAACCTCGTTTCAGAATGTACACTTCAGAGAAAGAAAAAAAAACTTTTATTACTTGTCTTCCAGCAGGGCCACTATTTGCGAAAAATTGCTGGCAAGCACACTGGATTAGAAGAGCCGAAAACCGACTCAGATGCGGGTTTGGAGACCTTCCTAGAGTGGATATTGACGATGGAGAAACCAGAGTACTTTGTGAAGGGTTCGTTCGGGGAAGTACTACCACCATGCCTATTTCTAACGCCAAGCAGCGTTGCTGTGTTTCGGTTAGAAGTGTGTGGTTGCCGGTGAAATTACAGGCACATGAGGCTTAACATCTGTATGCCTAAAGTTGATGGACGCAGGACAGTGCATCGTGGGGCACGTTCCTATCGAGCGAGACTTATGATGCAATGACAAAGCATTATATGTGATGGTTACCACTTAACATAAGGTGGGCCAATTGTTTGTTCCATGAGCAAGTTGTATAAAAAAAACAAGCTAAGGGAATTAACATATGATAACAATTTCCTAGGATAAGAAAACTCTCCGTCGATACTTCGGCCAAACTAACATGCCGGAGAATATACTGATGATTGAGCCAAGCCATGTGAGAATAGGCCCTAATCTACCATGCGATCTGTTAATAAGGTGCGCCATAAGCATCATTAGTCGGTAACGACCTAAATGATTTCTTATTGATAATTCCATTCCGTTTTCAATCGTTTTGCAAACAATGTTGGTAGGCCAAACTAACATGCCGGAGAATATACTGATGATTGAGCCAAGCCATGTGAGAATAGGCCCTAACCTACCATGCGATCTGTTAATAAGGTGCGCCATAAGCATCATTAGACGGTAACGACCTAAATGATTTCTTATTGATAATTCCATTCCGTTTTCAATCGTTTTGCAAACAATGTTGGTAGGTATTTTATAATTATCCCATTGATTGTTCACTGAGCAATAATGAATCAGTCATTCATTCATAGTTTTAGCATAAATATATCTTTTTTTTAATACAACTAGCTGATGGAACAAGCAGACGGCCCACCTGATGTTAAGTGGTAACCATCACCTATAACAAAGCATTGCTTCGTAAGTTACGCACGATAGGAACTTACCCTACGATGTAATGCCATGCGTCCATCAACTTGAGGCATACAGATGAAGCCTCATGTGCCTGTAATTACACCGGCAACCACATTCTTCAAACCAAAGCACAGCAACGCTGCTTGGCGGCAGAAAAAGGCGTGGTGTTAGTACTTCCCCGGACGAGCCCTTCACAAAGAGCTCTACTACTCTTCAAATCTATATTTATACTTAGCGAAAATATTAAATGTAGGTACATAACATTTTTTAGTTCGCATTTAATTACTTTTAGTTTAAAATGTGAACGCTCAGGGAATGGGTCTCAAAGGCTTCAGAAAAATGAGGCTGCTCCGGCCGGCGGTCTGTATCTAGGCCATTTGGATGTTCCAGGCCCATTCAGACAGGCCTAGTACGGGTTTAAGGCTTCAGACGATTTCCTTCCTACTGAATAACCCCTACTATTATGAAAGGCGAATGAAACATAGAATCTAGCAAAATCGCATTTGCAATCGCATTTTTTTTTAATATTTATTATTTTTTGCAAGATTGCAAAACTAATGATGCTTTAAGTGCAGAGATCTTACATAAATACCACGTGTACTAAGAATGGAATAAAACCCCGATTACTAAATAATAATATATTTAAGCAAAATTTATAGTTTTAGAATATGGGTTTGTAAGGCACTGACTGACCCAGAGCCAAGAATATTAATTTTATCAAACTTGAACCGGAACTCTAAGCGATACGCATTGACTCGAGATCCTCTTCTTTTGTTTAACGACGGTTAAAAATAGACTTTAATCTAGCGAAACTATATACTTTCTATTTGCAGTGTAATAACATCGTGTCAGTTTTTAGGCTGGACCGGCGCGGGGCGGTGCTGTTGGTGGGGCATGGGCGGCTGGTGCCAATGAACTTGGCGCATCGCCGGGAAAGCAAATGCACAGCACAGCCTCGAGCCACTGGGTCACACAGGTACTGTCGCGGAACGAACACTACCCGCACACCTTCGCGCACACCATAAACACATAACAGCTCCCTGCAAACGAACAACCACACAATTTAGCAGACCTATCAGCTATTTATTGCTTGAATTTTCATTGGGCGCACCGTACAACCAATAAAGCGTTGCGTTTGAATTGCAAATCTGCAAGCAAAACGCAACCGGTAAGCTGATTTGACATTCCCACGTTCATTAGTTTAGTGGTAAGTCTAATAGCGCAGCGCGAAACTATAGAGTTAGGGAATGCAATTTAGTGGTCATGAGTTGATTGCAAATAAAACGTTTTCAGCAATCATGGAAGGATGATAGTTGCATTCATTCATTAGGTCTGGCAACGTGCCATTCTGAGGACGTTTCCGGCAAGCAGTGGCAGCCGCCGCCGTCGGCCGCGCCGATTCGTTCTGGCGACGCCTGAATTACAATTGCAATTGGGTGTCGGAGCGGACGTGGTTGTAACATGCGTCATCTTTTCAACATCACAAAACATGTTTTTATGACAGCTCAATACAGACTCGATGACAAACGAACAGACAGATGAAGATTAGGAGACCAGTCACTTATGTTGTAAATTCAAAAGAGCTCTCAACAGTTTCAACATCCTTAAATCTAGTTAGCGACGTTTCCTTTTCATGGCCTAATATTGAAATCATTCAGCTAACAAACCATTGAGAGAAATCAGCATGAAACTTGAACTTGCAGGCGAACCAACCTTCAAACTTTCTTCCCCATAATGTAGACTTGGGCAAGTTGTATTTCAAGTAATTCAGGTACCTACTTCGAAGTGTAACATATTGTTTCGAGACTATAGCTCAGAGTTGGCTACGTACAGGAATCTTATCTTACGCCTACGCGTTTAACTTAGCAATAAATCGAGCTCAGAACTTCAATGTGCCCTAGTACATAAAAGTACCAACCTAGTTTACGGAGGGCTGGTATGTTTTGAAGCCTTAAACATTTTAAGCCTAATGAGAGGTGTTTGATGATAGTTAAATTGTGAATCTAAATCGACAATTCTACAAATCTCCTGTAAAAACAGGGAAGCATGCAGTTTGTATCTTCAAGTTGATTGAACCCATTCTGTTTTACTATTATTAGGATTACATCAAGTTTTATTGTTGGTAATTGAATTAACTTCGTGATAAGAGATCATTATGAGTATTATTAGAATACAAAGCTAGAGGCTGGTGTGCAAATGGCATACACTTGATGCACTGTACAACATTCCACAATGCGTGTTTGTACGCAAGAAATAAAGCACATTTTACAAGATAAAGCTATATTACGAGGCGGGAGAGTATGATAATCGCGTGAAATTATTTTCGCACACGTTTCGGGCTATTTTTGTAAAAGCTTATAAATAGCCGTCTCTTGCATTTTCTTCTTTGGATGCGCGTTGAAATCGAATGCCGCTAAATTCAGTCGGAAATGGAGTCTGAGGGATATCTTTAAAATAAAGCCACGATTGGCCCCAAGATAAGAATAAACGCCTAAGAACTTCGTCACCTGAATAGGTCACTAACTCGCTCACCCTCTCTGATGGTAAGAACCTTTATAAATAAAATAGCTTACATTGCTACTTTAAGTATACAAAATTAGTTTAAATGATTACAGTCTTCAATTATCATTCTAGTAGGCAGTAGGCACATAGATATTTATGGAATGCGCACGATATGATAATCTCCGGCTCATCGGCCTCCTAATTTGATTTTACTTGTAGCACGAAGCCTAACCAGTTAAATTTTGATTACCTACAACACAAGATATAAAGAATTCAATAAAAAAATCTGATTCCTCTTATCAGGAGAGTTTTATCTTATCGAATGTTTCTATGGTTAATGGGTGTGATATCAATGCCCATTCCAGTGAGCGTTTTTAATCTGTCTCTATCAGTCAGCAAACCGAAACACACTTTCACACTATCTGATGAAAATAATCGTTATAAAATAAACGGGATAATTGTAAACGAAATGCCAAGAGGTCCGGCTAGCCAGCTAAACAAGCAAGTGCCCTTGTTGACCGTCAGTGTTGACACGAAAAGTAGTTATCCAACGTGTTATTGCGCCGAAATAGCTAGCAATTTTGCTCGCTCAAGTAGTTCCTGAATGGTCTAAAAAAACGTATTTTTTGTTTCGATTCTGAGAGGAAAATGTCTGGCGCTCGCGTCAGTCTGCGCGTTTTTTCGAGCCTTGGACGTCCTTGCGAGGCGCGACGTAGCAGTCATGCACCGTCAACCTACAGCTGTTTGTTTCACAACAAACTATGCGGTACCACTCGTGTTATCATCACCATAGTACATTTCATGACAACCTAACACTATGACGTAGCATATCAGTGTTAATGAGACAGCATCAGACTGCGGTGGAAAAATCTGCTACATAATGTTTATGAGGCGTAGTGCACATATCAATTACCATCTTGTCTAGTGTCGAAGCCCCAAAACTAGTGTGATATCTGTATTTCTACAGAAACTAGATTCTAGAGCAACTTGACGCAGCGTGTTTTTGTGACGTCAAAATGGCAGGTTCAATAAAATACATGACATGGCATATTAATCCATTAAATCTCACTAAGCTCTGTAAAGAATACAAATTGCCGACTGAAATCTTGCTACTCCCACATTTTTTTAAGAAACGGTTACTTATTTGACAATTCTCGGCCGCAAGATTGTAGTTAAGAGGCATTTGGTGCATGCACTTTCACCAGTACAAGCACGCCAATGGATTGCATCGCCCAGTAGAAAATAGCGAGTGGATCATTATTTCTTTAGGATTGCCAATTGCGATTTAAGATTTACGATTACGAGAAAAAAATGCTTAAAGCGCCAACTATAAAAACAAATGTTCAAGTTTCTTTTGTACGTTTCTTAAGAATTATTTTGCCATAGGCTTCCAACGTAATATTATATTGAAGTTCCCCATAAAGTACAACACAGTAGGTTACCATCACAAACACAATGTTTCCAGTTTCCACGAATACTTGGTCCATGAACAGCCATTTCAGACAATGGGTCGTTGAAAAGTCGAAGAAAAAAATTATAATGGGAGCAGGGACATGAAGAGTTGCTCGAGGGATTTATAAGAATTTATAATTGGTTAATTACCATGGATCAGGTGGACCAGGGTGAAGACAGGGATTTTATTTATAAGTACATATTACCATTATCTGTCAAGAAAAAAACTGCGTTACTTTTCCAAGGCTTCGAAACTATCAATAAGGTGACACGTTGCACCAGTTGTTGTATATTTCTGTGGTGCATCGAATGATTAGGAACGAGTGGAAGGTTCAGATTTCACGACCTTCGTTTCACTACTCGATTACCAGCGACGCCGGTGACGCAGCGCCGGCGCCTGTTACAACCTCTGCGGCTTCGTGTCATATACACTAGGAAGTGAGTTCTGATGGTCTATCTATACTAAACTAACCTAAGGCTACTCTGCGACAAAAGAAGTAAATCTACAGCATAGAAGGCCTCTAATGAGGTCTAGAGGCTCCAACCTAAATGATTTTATCATAGGTACCTACCTAGGTATTTTTTCATATTTCCGATCTCGCTGTGGTCTAAGCGCCACGTTAGAGCTCATGTAGTTTTGACCTTTATTGGGTCGATATTAAACGTGTAATTTGTACGTACTTATTTAAAATTAATCTAACAGAGTAAAAGCCTTTGATGAAACTTATCAAGGACATGAATTGGCAGATAGAGTCGTAAGTTAGCTACGTAATTATCGTCCTGCGATGCGCCATACAATTAAATTCACACGTCGTCGATGCTGTGTGATGCGGCCACCGCTACATGTATAACGTTTCCACCACCAGCATCGCCTTCTCGTCGCGGCCTACGTGACAAATGCTTAGTCCAAAGATATAAGATTATGGTCGTAGTGCTCTTTACAGTTTAAACTCTCAGTTTTGCACAGGACTGTAGGAATGCAGCTCGGAACAGGACAAGTCTTGAGATTTCAATAAATTCTTGAGTGTGGCCCCGATTTTTCGGCGCAAGTAAATTAAATATTGACTGTCTCGCTCGATGTTCCGTGTTTAAAGATTTATTGGCAATTAATATTGAGAGGCCGATAAAGGAATATGACCGCTTTACAAGTGTAAAGAGAAAACTGATGAAGACCATACTAAAAAGGGGTTTCTACTTTCAGTTTTGAAATCGTCTTCTTACAGCTCCTAGTCACTCTTTAGAGGGGGTGAAAGGATTTAGCAGCCTATTTTGGTATCAAATAGCTGCCATGGTTTTGCATTGACACTTTCAAACTCTCATTAGACTTATTTAGGATCGATCACATTGCCAGGCACAATGCAAATAAATAGCATTCGCTGACATGGATGGCAGTGTTACTTTCAAACACATTAGACTTTATTTAGTAAGCAAGTACAATGCAAATAAATGTAGCAAGAGAAATCTATCGGATCGGGATTGGACAAAAAAGAGAGCACTCAGCCCGTCAATGACCAGACGAAAAAGAACGCGAGACTGTAGCTTTTTTAGCCAGACAGTCTGAACGGCCGGCGCGTGAGTACAGTGAGTCACTTCGACAGGCAGAAACATGTTCGATGACCCAACGTATACACGAACTTAATGACCCTGGTGAAAAAAATACTTACCAAAAACTGCACAATTCAGACGTACTGATAAATACCTAATAGGTATAATAAAAAAAGCTGAACCTTTGTATGTTATTTCATAACACATTCAGTGATCTTGTAACTTCAAAAATGTAGAAATGTGTGAGTTACGTGCCCGACAATTGTCAGCATCTTAAATCATCAAGAATCCTACATATAAATCTACAAGAATTTTAACGTTATTTTAACTTTAACATAGAAATTACATTTCAATTAAGTAAATTAGCAATCTACAATAAAAATTTAGTCTCTAGTTTAAAATTTAAACGTGAATTTCAGTGTTCATAATCAATCAAAAGTTCTGTGAATGTTTTCATTCCTTCGTCAAATCGGTGGGAAGTAGGTAAATTTAATGTATCTAGTGTGCCTAGCCGTGATCAGTCTTTTGCAGCTTTCAGAGGCACCTTAGGGAATTGCATACACCGCAGACAGGAAATTGCATCGAATCCCAGCCCTCGGGCCCAACGGTGTCGACCACCTATTTACGTCGCAAGTCGCAGGACGAACAAAATAAACAGCATCAAAGGAAGTCAGATTCCACACTGAGACGACGACGGTACTAACGGCGGGCGAAATCAAGCAAAACAGCGACCATTGTCTACGGATGAGTTATTTTCGCAAATAGACACGGGGTTCGATATACGTTCAGTAGCGACGCGATACAAGCTCGTAGGATGGAATAACACGTAGCGATGGATGTTAAATTGATATGACGCTTTACAAGTCTTCTTCTTGTCGTGACACTAGTTCTTTCGGAACAGTGTGGTGAAAGGATTTGAAGTGGGCCAACTAGGCTCCTATCGAGCACTTGTTGAGACACATGTTTAAGACCTTTTAAGGTTCCGACATGCCGTTTTCCTTCACCGTTAGAGTACAGGCCTTGTGCGCATAAACTTTTGAACAGAAAAACTTATTGGTGCACGACCGGTTTTGAACCCACGACCTTAGAATTATTCCACTAAACCGAAAGTGCTCGTTTTAGAAGTGGACTGGCGCTTTTCATCACAATACGGGCAGCTAGCTACCATAAGCTAACATACAAAACTTTGCATAAAGTTTGCCCTGTTCCTGTTTGGCCCCTCTTGACCCAAGAGATGGTAGGTAATAGTTTCTAAGCGTTGTTTATATTTTGACAGAATTTAAAGGCCGTTTAATTGATTAAGAAGCCGCCTCGTTTCTTGGCTACATGTTTTCAGGTGATAAATTTAATCATCATAAACGATACTACTGTTTTTTTTTTTATTTAGGTCAGCGTAATTTCTGACAAAGTTATTATGACTGACTAAATTACTCCAAAATATTTTCCATTTCTTAAGTAGGTAGGTCTATCTTTACATACAGGTAGATAATAGACACATACTTAAGTTAATTACTGCAGGTACCTAGGTGTTCAATATTAATAAAAATTACATGTCCTAAAAGGCCACCAGCGATTTTCAGTTGACAGTTATGGTCATTGGCCACCACCTCGTATGCGGTAATAAACCACATTTACATAGAAAGCAGGTGCTTGCGGATCGGCGGCGACGGACGACAATTAGGTACCGAATCGCCAGTAAAGCGTAGGTATCACAGACGACGAAGATGCTATAATATTATCTATAACTAGCGGCCTGTCCCAGCTTCGCATGGGTGGATATACATTTTTTGAACATTTTAGGATAAACTTAGAACGTAGGTTAAAGTCTCGCGTGTACTTATTTCGCACGCCCTTCTCCCTGAGTGAGTGAAAACGCGCCCCTTGGAACCGCGCGTTCACTAATAATATTTTAAAGCGAGCTAAAATTTTTAATTTCGTAATATCTTTTGAATGGAATGTCCGATTTGTAAAATTCATTTCATATTTTAAAAAAGTAATCTATAGGTATTGAAACAGTCTTGAATACGAAATGATTTATTTGGATAAGGATTAATACCAAGGTACAAATAAAGAGCCTTTTCTAGCGGCGGCATTTCAATATTTTTTTTATAATAAAAGAACTCTTATTGTGACATAACTATAATAGATAGACATATGCTGTCGCGACATTTTTTGTAGATGATGACGTGTTCTGCAAAGTCGTAGTACATTATTTTGTTCTATCATCAATAGTTTTCGCAGCGCACGCGATGTAAGGTTTTTGTTTTCCACCTTGGGTTACATTATTGGAGTTTTAGTAAGGATCCCTGATTTTTTTGAAAATATAATATAGCCTATGTTACTCAGGGATAATGTAGCATTCTAATGGTGAAAAAATTTTTGAAATCGGACCAGTAGTTTTTGAGCCTATTCGTTACATACAAAAATACAAACATACAAAAATACAAATCTTTCCTCTTTATAATATTAGTGTAGATATATATTTTCGCTCGGCATATGAGCCATCGGCTAATAATTATATTAACCGATGGCTCATATTATGCCGAGCGAAAAAATATATTAATATATTTTCATATTACGGTATCTTAAGATATTGAGCGATATGGCGACTTCATCATAAGACGCCTTGCTATGGAAATGTAATGATATGTTAACATTTTCGAGAGAATGAAACCATAAATAATTTATCGTATCTTAACAATAATAATATTATAACATCTTCGTCGTCTTTGATACGCTTAAAATATAGGTAGGTACGACTAAAAAGTTAGGTTACATTACGCGCAGCTTATTTTTTTTTATTTGCCGCGGTGATGTTTCTAGATAGGTTCGTAATGACGTATGTACCTATGTGCCGGTAACCTGCTTTCTACGTCAATGCGGTCGACGATAATTTTGCAGTGGAGGTTATGTACTAGCATGCAAATTAGACAATTCTAGCAAAATCAGATGGTATTTGCAAAGCAGTAAGTTCATGGACGTTGGAGTCTGGTTATCAGTTGATAAACATGGCATTTGGTAGTCAATAAAAATTGTTTAGCTATTAGAAAGATAATACCAGTAAGATAATAAAGTAGGTACCTACCTACGTGAGGTGGATGTGCCAGAAACCTCAGTCATTCATGTAATTTATGAATTGGGAACATATTTCTAAATGGTAGGCACTTATCTAGATAGGTAATTGTAGTTTAAGAGTTAGGCCCGAAATCAAGGTCATACGGAAATGACCTATAGAAATGTTGCTAATATGAACATGTCAATATAAATAGGTATGTTGTGTTTAAATCTAACATTTACATTGATAAAATAATGTAAAGGACTCACCTTTCATCCTCAGGAGGGGGCGCCGCTTGTGTCTCGTCCTTTCCATCGGCAGAATCACCAGCCTGCATGTCCGCAGATGGATCCGGAGCACCACTATCGCACGCATTCACATTCACATTGCTCATCACAGCGCCACTGACCGCACTCACTGGGCTGCCGAAGCCCTGACTGTCATGAGACTGAGCCGTGTTAGACACGTACGCGGTAGAACTAATAGGTAGCGACACTACAGGAGAATTAGTACCCGAAACGGTAGCTTCAACTGGCGCGACACTGCTTTGCGACATCACGGGGACCACATTCGCGTATCCTATCATACTGGTTTGCGATTGCACCACATTAGGGTGAACCTGGCCGCCCATGTTGACTTGCATGTTTGGCTGCATTGACATAGGAATGTTCTGGTGTGCCATAGATACTTGATTAACTGCCTGGTTCTGCACATACTGAATCTGCCCCTGACCTCCAACGCCCTGCTGCATCATGTTCTGTTGAGCCATGTGCCCGACAGGCATCTGCTGGCTAACATTCGTCGGCTGCATAAATATGGGATCTGAGGCGGGTATCTGCATACTGGGCTGATTCCCGTCTAGAGTCATCTGCATATTCTGAGGAGCAGGTGCCATCATTTGCATGTTGCCTTGAGGCACGTTTTGCTGCTGCGGGGCGATGGAGTGAACATTGGTGGCTTGCTGTTGATTCATACTTTGGAGATTCGCAGGGAGAGTCGAGCCTTGAGGCTGAGAAGCCATTGATTGTAGGTTACTAGGTAAAGTCGCACCTTGCTGGGAGGTAACGATATTGGAGAGCACCTCTTGAGGAAGTGTTTGGCCTTGCTGGCTCATTTGCTGCTGTTGAGGGTGGTATTGAGGAACATTGTGTTGAGGTTGAACCATCTGCTGCTGAGAAGATGGCATATTGGCTGGCATCATCGACTGAGGGTTCGACTGCTGATTGACAGCTTGGTTATATTGCTGCTGCACACCAGACATGCCCTGCTGTTGCATCTGAGGATGCATGACGGGCACCGACTGCTGAGGTTGTGATGGAAGTTGGTGCATCTGAGTTTGCATCTGTGAGATTTGTTGATTGGTGTTAGTAATTTGGGTCGGCATCTGCATCTGTTGTATGTGATTGGGTATTTGTTGATTTTGTAATGCTTGGATCTGAGCTTGGCTCGGGAGGTGTTGGAGTTGAGGCTGCTGCGGCATGGACTGCTGTCCTTGCATATGATGGGCCTGTCCCATGTTGGGGATCTGAGCCTGTTGCATATGCATCTGCTGCGGGTTAGGCTGGCCTTGCATCTGCTGCATTTGCATCTGTTGCATTTGCGGCTGCTGATTAGACACCTGCTGTAGCTGTCCCTGGTTCATAGGCTGCATCTGAGGCATCTGCTGTTGCATTTGCTGCATGTTAGTGATTTGCGTCTGGGGCATATGCTGCCCCATTTGTTGCATTTGCTGGTTAGGCATCTGTTGCATTTGTTGAGGAATTTGTTGATGCATAGGAATCTGCTGCATAGCCATGCCCTGCGACTGAGCGATGACTTGTTGTAACTGATGCTGTGGGAAGCTCTGAGGGATTTGCTGCACTTGTTGTTGCTGTGTCTGCTGTGGGTGGCTCTGAGGCGGGTTCTGCATTGTAATATGTGTCATACTCTGAGGATGCTGCTGCCCCACTTGCTGGTTTGGTTGCATATTTTGATTTGGCATCTGTTGAGGCATTTCTAAAGGAGGTGACTGCACCGACACTGACTGATTCACGGGCATAGTCTGTTGCACTGAATTTAAAGGCTGGGTCAGAGATTGCCCCGGGGAAGCCATTGGAAAATGTTTTTGAAGAGTTTGCTCCAGTTGCTGAACGGTCGGAGGGTTACCCTGCAAGTCTTTAGGCCCTTTGTTTATCAGATCATTAGGCATTTCATCATGTTGACTATCATTTATCACAACACCACTGTCTGGAGCTTGTAACGTGTTACTTTCACTCACATCCAGGTTATTGTTCAGAGTTATAGGAGCATTCTGCTGCGTTGTAGTATGATCTAAGTAGTCCATGCACATCCACCGACCTCTTCGAAAAGGTTCCGTGCTTTCAATTTTAACAACTTTAAACCGTTCATTCCTAACATGTTCTTGAATTTCTTTCATACCTTCCTGTGGCTTTGCATTTCCTATGACATTGATGATGCTGCCTGTCCCGGCATTAGTTACATGCATGTCACTCACTTCAGAGCTATTACTATTTGGCACTGCTCCTCCTATCTGAGCGGCGGAGCCGTCCTGGCCCACGATGGCGAGCCCGTACTGCGAGCTGGTCGGGATAACGGGCGCGCAGCCTAGAGATGCACTTGACGCGTTGTAGAACACATCGTCTTTCGAAAATGTATCTTCCGAGTAACTCGGTGTCTCATTCTCAATGTCGGTCACTCTCGATATGTCATCGGTGTGAGATTCATCTAGATCGTCCGCCGAATCCTCTCCAGCATCGGTGCTCACCCGAGAGCCGACTGTAACACTGGTGATCTGAAATGAAGATATTTTCCTTGGGTTATGGGCGGCTTGAAGACTTGTCGGGTGAGTCACTCCCTTCTCCGACTCGTTCAGTCGAAGAGATTCGCTCGTTGTACGATGAACGACGTTGTTATACTTGTTTTTCTCACTAGTTTTATGTGACTTTTGAATCAGATTGTCTGCCATTATGCCGTCCGAACCGAATGACTATCTAAAGAAAATTTCACTGTTTATTGGCTTCAAAGACATCTGACAGACTTTTTAATCACAACAATAGATGTAATATAAAACCATTGTACACTCACAATTTCACAAACACAGTAATTTAACTACTAAAGTTCTTAAAAATCATTAGTAAACACACACAGTTGCGAACATCTTTCAGACGGCAGCAACATGGCGGCCATTTATGCGCAATGCATTGGTTGACAATTTGCAGTAGACTATAGACATTCTAGACGAAAGTGTCATGAAATTACTCTATGGTTAGTAGATGGCTGTACTGTAGTAAGGTAAGATGTTGTTCAAGTACGGAAAATTAATATATTTTATTCAATATATTTGACTTTGTAAACACGCAATAAATAGTACTAAATCATATAAAAAAAGTTACAGAAAAAAATGTCTCGACTAAACAAAAAAGACGAAGCAACCACCGGAGTTCGACTGTCAATTATTACTAACCAGTCCAAAGATCGTCTAAAAACTCAATGTAGTCTACAAAATAGCATTTTGTTGCACAACGCGAGATAGAAGTATGAACAGCTGGTATTTAATTTCAATGTAAAACTAACGTGTAACTTTGTTTTTTATTTGCCCAGAGTTGACTAGACTTTCTTTAGATTCTGCTACTCCACGGCAGATGGCGCTGTAATAAGATCCATTTTCTAGAAAATTCGATAGATGGTGCTGAGTGACAAATAAGATTTCAGTAAGTGAAAAAACCGACTTAATTTACGAGAATAATCAGTAATTTTACACCACGAGCCGGAAAACGAAACGAAGCGTTGGATGCTCCGTCACCCACCCGGTAGACCGACCAACATTGTCAATATTACAAAGGTGAAGAAATGCACGGTTTTTAGGAAGGTGGGTACAAACCGTACAGGTATTTAAGACAAAATTAGTTATCTTCCAGTAGAATCACAAGGACCTCTTCGAAACGTCATATACACCTATTAGAAATCAAGTCGGAGGCCAAAGCGGGGCATGTACTAGGTACCTTAAAAATTAAACAGACCTCCACCGAATCATCATCAGGATTTCCAAGTAGGATCGAGGTAGAGTCGAGGTAAGGATGCTATCTAGTAGGAAGGGTTAAGTAGCTAGTGGGTATCCAAGTACCAACCAAACTACCGAGCTCATCATTTATTACAGTGGTGCCCTCCCTGGGATAAGGGCAGGAAGAAAGGTCACGTCACATTCCCATCCTTCATCATATCTGCCCTTACCCGCATCATGGTCACATTCAGATTCGCACATAAATACCTTATATTCCTAAGCTTTTAGATACCTGCGTCCAGTTCTGAAGACGTAGGTGGCTCTTGGAATGCTCCAGGGGTAAGTAAACCTTGTTAAATGTCCCTGTGGTGTGCAATAAAGAATTATCTCTAGAGGTATCTTGTAGGTAATTACCTACTAGTATCTCCTCCCATTCGTATTTTACCCCTTTAGCAAACGATTACATAAGGACGAAATAGGTCGTGAGTTTATTTATAGGTTCTAAGTGGTTTCAATAATAAAGCGGAGTTGGGGCGCTGTTGGTATCGTTTTTGCCTAACTCTGCAAAGCGGACGGGAGGGTCATGGTTTTGTCACTTATGTTAGGTAGCTACCGACTTACGTAGGCACTGATACTGCTGAAGATTAGAAATAAATACCTAGGTATAAAGATTAATTCGTAGTACATACTGCCCTTACAGCTCAGTTGGTAGTAGCTCTGCCTTCTGAGCTGTAGGCACTGGGTTCGATCCCCACCGGGAACAAACATTTATGTAATGAACATAAATGTTTGTTCTCTGTCTGGGTGTTATATGTTATTATAAGTTGATATCTATTTCCAAAAAAGTATATAAGTATTATTTAACAACTATCTGGTTCCCATATTACAAGCATTGCTTAGTTTGGGATTAGATAGTGCTGGTGGAAAGTCCATCGATATTTATTTAATTTATTTATTTATACACGAAGAAGAAACTTTACAGAAATACCTAAGTACAATTTCTTTACACATTGGCGGCTTTTTCGTTATATGCAAATGGGTGGAAAGGATGGATGTAAACAAAATCAGATAAACAGCGGTTTACAAAAAGATGAATAATTCAATAATAAGGGTAACGTAAAACTAGGTGCCTAAATAAATAAATATTGGAAGACATTCCACACAGAATTATCTGGGGGTGGGGATCGAACCCACGGCCTATAACGCAGAAGGCAGAGACCAAATAAGTTGTGAGGGCTGTAAAAAAATACATGCACGTACATTTGTAATATAAAATAGTATATATGAGCCTTTTTTGTGTATGTTTGAAAAATGATAGATGTTTTGAAATGTATATAATATAAGTCGTTGTAATATGGCAAAATGATAAAATAATCAATAGGTATGGAGAAAGTCCAGAAGGTAAGCATGGACTCCTTCCATGTAGGTACGTAGGTACTCTAGGTACATCACTATCAGAAAAACGCAAGTAATGAAGAGGCAACACTTAGCTACCTACCAAACAGGCCATCCCGGTTGATTAATAGATTGTTCTGATTACAACTTAAAGGCAAAAAAAATGCGATAAAACTATTGAATAAAACTTACAGCGGCGCGTCAGTTCTAATCTGCAACTCAGGACTCCATCAGGATCTGCGAGTAAATGCGTTCGACGAAGAGCGCCCCGACCCCGGCCATTATCCGCAAGGTCTTCGAATCGCCAGCCGATTTAGCATCCCCACCAATCGTGGTGACACTTCTTAAACGAAGGTAATTTGTTTGTAAATTGGTCCGAGAGACGTCGGTCGAGCGGCTCGGGCACATTCGCTACGGTGCGCGAGAACTGACCAGGGTTCGACCTGGTCCCACCTTTGTTCGCATAGAATCCACGCAAACACCAGTGACACCAGGCTTAAGCAAATAACGCTCGCACCGCGACGGAGAACAACTCTCAGCGTCAGTCGATAAGATACAGCCCGCTATCAAACATGAAAAACTAAACCGTAGACATGGCGGGTAAAGTTGACGTGAAAAATTACGATGAAGAGACTATGGACGAGGAAAGTGATGAAGATTTGGGATGCATCGGCAGATTCATGGTCTGGGCGCGCATCAACCCAAACCTTATCATGCTGAAAGTGACACTTTTTGTGATGTACGGAGCCACTGCATCCTTACTACCGTACCTGACGATACACATGCAAAGCATAGGTCTCACTGTACCGGAAATTTCATTTGTGTATTTAGCGTTGCCTTTCACTACATTTTTGAGCCCACCGATAACTGGTAAGTTTCAGTCCTTACAATCAATGGTAAAAAAATAAGAAGTATTTTTTGTTATCACTGTTGTGTTTATAGGTTTCCTGGTGGATCGTTTCGGGGAATATAAACCGGTGGTCATCACTGCTCTGATCCTTAATGCGGCCTTCCACCACTCGCTGCTTCTCATCCCTCACCAAGAGACCCCAGGTGTGATGCCGTCCGCCTACGTCATGCGACATCCGATCACCAACAGTGTTGAAGTGCGTACAATTATAAATTTTGTTTCGAAACCGACCCCTAAACAATTGGTCCTTGCTGGTAATTCAGTATACCTAAGAATTTGAACAAATCGTTCTCATCCGGCCCCTCTTGAGAAAATTAACTAGTGTAGGTACTTAGGAACTGTTTTGTACGTATGTATGTTTGCATTAGCCAAGAGATTTAAGTAGAATTCATGCTTAGCGGATGTCCGTCTGTGTGATGGGTTTGCTTATTTTGATGCCTAAGGCTCTTTAAATTATCCTGAAGTTTAATAATCACTTGAGGTAGGGTGTTTTACTGAGTGATAAAAATAAATTGTCTCTAACGCTCTCAGCTATAAGGTCTAATCTAAATTGAAGAGGAGTTTACGTAGATAGTAATAACATTTCAATTATTCAGTTTGTCTTTTGACATAAAATCTCTTGTTTATCATCGTTTAAAGATTTGGTGGAGCCCATGCCCTAGCCGAGAATGCCCAGATGAAGACGAGACTGTTGATTTTGTGCTTGACCGTTGTGTAGACCACTGTCAATCGCCAATAGTAAAGCCGACTGATGATCCCGCTGATGATAAAGACGACCTGGATTTCCACATTAGCCACAAGATTCAACCACCAATCTTATCTAACAGCAGGTATTTTACAGTGCTAATGTTTCACTACATAAAATGAAGGAAAGAAAGGAATATATAACATCCAAACAGATTTTAGAAAATATAATAATTTTCTTGTGAACAACATTCAAAACAATGAAATAATAGCGTTTCTGTATCTCATACGTAAGAAACAAACTCTGATTCTAATTCCTCTAGTCTTGATAAATAAGCGATAACGATGTAATTCTGTTTTATTACCCTGCAAATGTTAGTTTTATTTGAAATCACAGCTTTTGTAAGCCTTCCGAATTTACGTAAAAGGTTGAAGAAATATTTTAACTAATTGGAAGTCATTGAACCTACTAAGATTATTCGTTCCAGAGATTTTGTATAAAAATAGTTATTACCTACTTTTTTTTACTACTTGCTTATGTTTCAGTTATTCAAACATAACTGAAGATGAAGAATACAGCGATGCCGCATACTTTCTTATTGAGATTCACAATGATTTAGGAGAGCCAAAAGAACAGCTCGGCATTGAAATGGAACGAGTAAGGACCAAAATATTTGCTAATCCATATAATGTTTCTGCGAATGTTATGATTGATTCATCATCATCATCATCAGCCCTATGATTGATTAATTTTGAATAAATCATTTATGGTTTTCAGGATACAGATGACCCGATAACAGATTTTAGGTCTCGTTTTGGTGAAATGCTGTTGATAGCTCAAGGAGTTAACATCACTGCGCTAGACAAAGAAGATTTAAGATGTGGAGGTCTAGTCATGTTACATAATATGACTAAACTATCCCAGCAACGACTAGAAATTCTATCCGCTGATTGCATGGTTCAGAAATGTGATTTTAGGTGAGTAGGTGGATGGTTAAATTTTTCACGTCATCACTACTTATACAAAAACAGACGTAGTTTATTTATTGTATGTAGGTACTTATTTATAATTTACTTATAAGTCAAGTACTTAGTTTATCTAATATTTACGTACTCAAAAGATAAATTGACATTGGAATATTACAGGAGAGGCGGTCCTGATATATGCCCACCGGATTACAAAGAAAGTGATGATAAGACCTTCTACATTTACTTTTTCTTGAGGTTTATGGGAACTATCATGTTGTCCGCCGGCGTCACTATCATGGATCCTATAGCTTTGACAATGATACAGAAATATGGAGGAGACTTCGGCAGAGAACGGCTGTTCTCGAGTATAGGAATGGCAATATTTTCCCCTATCACTGGCATGCTTATTGATGTTGGCAGTAAACAAGTTGGTGCGTATCGTGGCAGCTAGTAGCTAATCGGTATCTGAAATGTCAATATGTTGCTGAATGTTTACATCATTGCAGGTTACACTGACTACTCAGCAGCCTTCTACACATATGACGTCTTACTTCTGATATCAGCAGTCACTGTTGCTGTTATGCCTTTGGGAGCAAAGCTGCCAGGCGATAATTTACTTAGAGACTTGATTAACATTATCAAGATGCCGCACATTATAGTCTTCATATTCTTCTTATTTGCTTTGGGGAATTTCTGGGGTTTTATCGAGTCATATCTGTTTATATATTTGAAAGAATTGGGGGCACCTAATTTCTTACTGGGTAAGTTTTGAGAATGTACTTACATCTTTACTACAAGAAGAAACCAGGTACGTCACAGGCCAGATATAACACCTTAATTACATTCTTTTTTTCGACAATGCTTTTTGTGGGTTACTCTAATTAGGTTTCCTCCTCCAATCTGGCCACTTACAAAACACAATACGAAGAATAACGTGTCAAAAAGCTTGCATTTAAACTTGTCTGTTCGACCCTCGGACTAATAATCACTTAGAATTCCTCGAACTCCGCAAAGATTTTCCAGTTACCTTATCATCATTCATCTATCCAGGAATAACCGTGACCGTGGGCACGCTCAGCAGCATCCCGTTCCTCTACGGAGCGGATGCTATCACCGCCCGCATTGGCCACGTCAACGTTATCATCGTCGCGTTCTTCTCCCACGCGGCCAGGCTTGTCGGCTACTCGTTTATTGAGTGAGTATTGTAAAAGACCTTCTGCATTGCCAATATGAATGCCATTGCTATGCTTTCATCTACATTCAAGGGTAACGTCTGCGTGGTTTCTTGTGGCCTGTATCCGTGATATTCCGAATAGTAGGTAGCTATGTCCTTGGAAACTATAATATAAGTAACAGTTGCTTTTTCCCCAATAATTTTTCACCTAAATATTATCTGCCACATAATCAGGATCTTAGGGACAGGTTCTCAAAAATACTCAGGCACTGTCGTTGTTTGCCATACATTAGTTTGAAACTCAGGATAGGATGTTCCATAAATACAGTTTGATAGTCACAACAATAACCGACTTATCAGATAAATAACCGAACTGTCTATCTAACGTTAGACATCTGGATTCTAAAACAATGCGAGCTGGTGATAATATAACCGTGACAGTGACTTCATTTTTACTTTGTTGCAATAATAGAGAAGAAAACTCATTAAGTATACTACGAAATTACTGCCTACGTACATAAAATAAATATTACTTCCTACCCGCTCCTCAGGCAACTTCAGACCTACTTTCCGAGTATGAGTAATGAAATAAATATTTTCTATTCTATTATATTATATTCTATTATATATTATATTATATTCTATTATATTCTAATAACTAAGTAATAATAATTTCATCTTCTTAAAATAATTTACAACAGATGGACTGTTGTAGATAATTTTAACAGCGTCTTAAATTAGCTAGTTCTTCCATTAAGGCACCATTTACAGGATTAATGTATTTACGACGATAAGACATTGTCAAGTTTATGAGGACAATGATGCTGCGTGGGAGGAACCTCGGCACTTATCTGATGTAGTATACTTACTAGAATACATTATTACTCCGAAGACAGTAGGAAACACTTCATAAACTAGACGTTTATAACTAAACGAGCATAGCGACAAGTCCTGACTTCTCTCTTATTTTCTATTGCATAATAACAATCAGATCTTATATCTTTTTCTTGTCGTGCCACGTGTTCTTTCGAAACAGTGTGGTGAAAGGATTTTAAGTGCGCCTCAAAGAGGCTCTTTTCGAGCATTTGACAAATTTTTTAGAACTTTTTAGGTTCTACGACATGCCGGTTTTCGCACTGTATTTTCCTTCACCGTTTTAGAGTAGTGGCTGGCACTGTGCACATACATTTTTGAACAGATTAACTCATTGGTGCACGACCGGTTTTGAACCCACAACCTTAGAATCGGAAGGCAAGGCCTCTACCACTAGACCACCAGTGCTCTACAGTAGATCGTTTAATAGGTTTTGATATTGATTTTCAGGAACTTCTGGTGATGTTTTGCTTAATAGGTTTTGATGATGATTTTCAGGAACTCCTGGTGGTGTTTTCCATTCGAAGCTATGGAATCATTGTCTGTGCATTTGATGTGGGTGGCCGCAGCCACGTATTGCGCGATGTTGGCACCGAAGAGCTTGCTTGCGACCCTGATTGGGGTTCTGGGAATGGCTCACTTCAGTCTCGGTAAGATAAAAGTAAACTGGTGACTGAGCTATGCCCTTTGCAGACTAGTACCCTAGTACATGGCTACAGCGGTAGTGATTAATTATGCTCAGTGGGCTTCTTTTGAGCTTGGTCGCGTAAATCTGATAACTAGATTCACCTAGCTTTAAGACGTTTAAAAGTGATCCTTGTGATTCAATTATTAATAATAATAATAATATTATAGGTAATAATGCTTTATTTATTAGGAACAGAAAAGAGTTTGTACATAGGTAATTATTTTGTAGAAAACCTCTTGACATTGACTTTGACATGCTCAAATTTTGCTAGATAATAATAATTATCGAGTAGCCTTCCCTGTTTGTGGTCAGACACTTGCTTGGTCAATTTTATATCATCATCATAATCATCATACACCTATGCTAGTCCACTGCTGGGCATAGATATAATCTCCCAAGGCGTGCCATTGAGCCCGGTCATGTATTCCTCTTTCTTCATATCGCAGATCTTCACTCCACTTTTCCATTTTTCACCACTTTCATTTTCATGTTTACAGGAAGAGGAAGTGGCAGCTTCGGTGGTGGTCTGCTAATAGCATCCTTGGGCACGAGAGAAGCGTTCCGATACATGGGCCTCATTGCGTTCCTGGGTGGGGTGGCGTACGGTCTACTGCATTACTTCTGGCTGAGGAAGATCAACATGACGGGTATCGGACATGAGGACGCTTGCGAACCTGACACTGGTAAGGAAGGATATTTTATATAGTATACTATTAGACTAACTTCAGGAACTACCTACTACGTGATCCTATTTGAAGATTGGGTGTCGGTGCAAATAATAATAATAATAATAATAATAATAAATATTGGTGGACATTCCACACAGCACTATCTCGCCCCAAACTAAGCCAAAGCTTGTGATATGGGAACCAGATAGCTGATATACTACTTACATACTTTTTTTTTTTGTAAATACATACTTATAATATTATATAACACCCAGACAGAGAACAAACAAATAAAGGCCTTTAACTTAGAACCTTTACGTCTGGGGGTGATGGACGTTTTAAGAGTAGTAGAGCTCTTTGTGTGTGGCTCGTCCGGGGAAGTACTACCACCACGCCTTTTTCTGCCGCCAAGCAGCAACGCTGTGTTTCGGTTTGAAGATTGTGGTTGCCGGTGTAATAACAGGCACATGAGGCTTAACATCTGTAAGCCTCAAGTTGATGGACGCAGGGCAGTGCATCGTTGGGCACGTTCCTATCGTGCGTGACTTACAAGGCAATGCTTTGTTATAGGTGATGGTTACCACTTAACATCAGGGCCATCTAATAAAAAAAAAAAACGTAGTGCAACGCCATAGATGGCACGCTTTTTTCATCAAAGTACTCTGTAAATTAATGCAGTTTTTATAGGCTGATAGAAACTCAGAAGGTCCATATACTCCGTCACTTGTTCTAATAAGAAGTTATATTAATATAATATTTTCCCAAATACGACGATGTGTAGTAAGTGAGTCTCTACGCCAATGTCTACCTATTTTTCACGAAAAGCGTGTGTAATATTAGGTAAAGGCAAAATGCCACCTTTGAAATAAAGATTTTGTATTATCCTTTTCGCAGAGAGTGGCGAAGGTGACAAACTGAACAGTGAACCGCTGAGAAAAGATGCAGAAACGATGGTGTCTCTTGAGCGGCTGCACATGATCACGCGGTACAACCCACTCGGCTCTCTGCACTCCTTGCCGAGGGGATCTAGATCAAGGGTAGGTCTTATCATTTACAGAATCAGAAAGAAAGAAGAGAGAAAAGCAATTTATTGAACAACACAATTTTTTTTTTTATACAACTAGTTGATGGAACAAGCAGATGGCCCACCTGATGATAAGTGGTAACCATCACCTATAACAAAGCATTGCCTCGTAAGTCACGCACGATGGGAACGTGCCCTACGATGCACTGCCCTGCGTCCATCAACTTGAGGCATACAGAATTTCAGCCCCATGTGCCTGTAATTTCACCAGCAACCACACTCTTCAAACCGAAACACAGCGTTGCTGCTTGGCGGCAGAAAAAGGCGTGGTGGTAGTACTTCCCCGGACGAGCCCTTCACAAAGAGCTCTACTACTCTTAAAAAGGCCTGGTGGTAGTACTTAGAAAGAATTACTACTAAGAAGTACTTAGAAAATAAAAAGAATATGTTTTAAATATACTATTACTTATCTATGTTAGGCCAATTAGGTCCCGGCTCAGTATTTGCCACACCGTGTGGTAATCTGCCAGGTGCTAGGGCGGGTAACGGCACGAACATTATAATAATAAAAAAAACAAAGAAAGAACATAAAAAGAAGGCTACAAAAATGAAAAATGTATATGTAATGATTTACATAAAGCGATTAGCTGCTGGAGCCTAATTCACTAACCATCCTGAGCCACTCATGTTGTTGGGTGTTGGGGGTTTGAGAATCATTAGTCTGAACAAGACCACTGTTGCATCTGTTACATATAAGGTTATATGTATATTATGTATGTATATAAGTAGTATGTATGTATATAGGTATGAAAGTATTTATAGAATGTAAGCATGTAATCTTATTTATGTAGGTATATAAGTATAGTTTATAGGTAGGCTTGTTTATTTACTTATTTGTTAAGCTTTTTTTATATTTTTAATATGATATTTTAAATTGATATTTTAAATTTTATAGTGCACCCTAACCAACCATCTTATTCTAGGCTCCTCTCCATCCAAAGGTTGTCTGGAAGAGATCGCTTTTTAGCGATAAGACCGCACATTGTACATCTTGATTTTCTATAATTGTTATAATATGTCCTATTTTGTTAGTTTGTAAGGTGTGTAATAAAGAATTTTCATTCATTTATTCATTCATTCATTCATATAAGGGTATGGTAGTATTGGCGTTATTATAAGTAGGAACTCAGCGAGAATAGCTACTGGCCATTTCCTGGTGTTTCTACTCTATGCTGATGGGTGATTTGTCTTACTCTATGCCGGAACCACAACTGTCATGGAGTTCGATTGCTTTCGATTACTATTAGATAATGTGAGAATTATATAAATATTATTTATTTGTCATTATCATCATCATCATTAGCCTGAGCAAGTAGGTACACCGCTGGGCACAGACTTCGTCTAATCGTAGGGCATGTTCATAACGTATATGACTTTTTTTGTACCATCAGCAAGTAATTAAAAAAAACCGGCCAAGTGCGAGTCGGACTCGCACACGAAGGGTTCCGTACCATTATCTATAAAAATTGCAAAAAAATCACGTTTGTTGTATCGGAGCCCCCTTAAATATTTAGTTTATTCTGTTTTTAATTGTTATAGCGAGAACAGAAATACATTATCTGTGAAAATTTCAACTGTCTAACTATCACGGTTCATGAGATACATCCTGGTGACAGACGGACAGACAGTCAGACAGACAACAGACAGCAAAGTCTTAGTATAGATTGGTAACCTAAATAAAGATTTTATAAACCCATTGGCGGCCTTCACAGCTCAGTTGGTAGTAGCTCTGCCTTCTGTGCCGTAGGCCGTGGGTTCGATCCCCACCGAGAACAAACATTTGTGTGATGAACATAGATGTTTGTTCTCTGTCTGGGTGTTATATAATATTATAAGTATGTATTTACAAAAAAAAACCATATAAGTAGTATATCAGCTATCTGGTTCCCATATCACAAGCTTTGGCTTAGTTTGGGGCTAGATAGTGTTGTGTGGAATGTCCACCAATATTTATTTATTTATATTTATTGGCCTTTGAAATGAACAATAATTTTCCAGTTCTCGCAAGGCGACATCAACGAATGCCGCAGCCGCAGTGGCAGTAACACGCAGCGCCGCGGGAGCAACTACGAGGGCTCCGCGTCCAAGGTGGACCTCCTCCGCTCAGCGTTGGAGATCAGCAACCAGCACGGCAAGCGGCAGAACAACATCTCCAATCCGGTTCTGAACTGTAATAGGAACTCGCAAGCTTATAAGGTAACTAAATTTTTAAGAGTAGTTGAGCTCTTTGTTAAGGGCTCGTCCGGGGAAGTACTACCACCACGCCTTTTTCTGCCGCCAAGCAGCAACGCTGTGTTTCGGTTTGAAGAGTGTGGTTGCCGGTGTAATTACAGGCACATGAGGCTTAACATCTGTATGCCTCAAGTTGATGGACGCAGGGCAGTGCATCGTAGAGCACGTTCCTGTCGTGCGTGACTTACGAGGCAATGCTTTGTTATAGGTGATGGTTACCACTTAACATCAGGTGAGCGATATGCTTGTTCCATCAGACAGTTGTATAAAAAATAAAAAAAAAATCTTGCAACTTTGATCTTGTACACATACCCACCTCTAATTTCACGTTTCTCTATCCTTCAAGGTTTGCTGGAAGAGAACTCTTTTTAAGGTTAAGCTCACCTTTGTACATGCTTTATATTTAAGTTTACTTGTTATTTTTACTGTGTACAATAAAGAATAAAGGAAATAATTTGCTTTGTAAAATCCCCATCATCATCTTCCTGCCCTTGTCCACTTTATGTGGGGTCGGCACAACAGGTTTTTTCTCTCTACTTTGCTCTATCATCTCATTAGTCACTCCTTTCTTTCCCATGTCATCTTTCACACAATCCATCCATCTTTTCTTTGGCCTACCTCTACTCCTTAATCCATTTACATTTAAAATCCCGATTTCAGAAGAATATTTCAGCTAGAAATCGAAAAAGTTGGTTAGCGTGGTATGGGCATGTCATGAGGAGGGAAGAAAGTCATATTACGAGAAGAGTGTTAGACATGGCTGTGGATGGTTTTAGAAGGAGAGGCAGGCCAAAGAAAAGATGGATGGACTGTGTGAAAGATGACATGAGTAAGAAAGGAGTGAGCACCGAGATGACGAATGATAGAGGAGAGTGGAAGAAGAAAACCTGTTGTGCCGATCCCACTTAGCGTGGGATAAGGGCAGGAAGATTATGATGATATAATCGAATGACGCGGACTTCCGAATCCTAGGACCATGTGGATTCACACTATGGTGTGACTATGGTGGTAGCACGACGACCATTTCTCTTGGTTCGATACATCAAAATACCAGGAATTTAAATTTTCATAATATTTTTTTGTTTTTATATCTTACAAATTCTACGTATCCCTTCAAAAATGATAATTTTATAAGATCTTCTTGAAATTATGTTGTCAAACACCATCGAAACCGGACCAGCCACTTAGGGACTAGAAACCACCTGATTTTATTGGAGGTCGGTTAAAAAAGGATATTCATTCAACGCAGAAATATATTCAATTTAGAAAATATGTTATTGTAATTGTATTTGGTATTATTTTTCATCATGAATCGACCTAAAAGCTATTTCTACGTTCGCTTCGCGTGTTTTTAAATAAAACAGGTAAGGTATTTATGCAACTAATCCGGTAACAAATACCCAAGTATCCATTGCTAGGTGAAGTCCCTGCCTTTTGTTTACTTTGCCGTATCTTTTCTGATGTATTGATGCTAATTTATTGCTCTGATTATACACTTGTCTAATAATCATGATGTTTGATAATGATTTATTCAAATAACAGCTAGTTTTGGGTGCCAGCAATGTGTGACGATGACGGATGCTGTGTTAGATTGTAGGACGGTGGTATTACGAAGCATCATACGTAGTACCTACTATTATTTAATCGTTGGCATCAGTTTGAGAGATCAACGAGCCAACAACCTTTTGCTAACCAATTAAAAAAAATATACAATACAATCTTCAAGAAACTTAAGAATTTAATACATTATCGGCCGGTTTTTAAAAACTTTAGGTAACAATGAAAAGATTAAAATTGAACTACAATGGGCGGTCTTATCGCTGAGCGCGAGTTCTTCCGATATGTTTATATTAGAATAAGTTTTCCGTAAGGCAAAGAGAAAACCACAAAACATGTCTGGAATAAAAAGTCATCAAAGATCATCAGTTATTTGGAGGCCCTAGCTAAATAAATAAATAAATAAATATTGGTGGACATTCCACACAGCACTATCTCGCCCCAAACTAAGCCAAAGCTTGTGAGATAGCTTGTGAGATAGCTGACATACTACTTATATACTTTTTTTTGTAAATATATACTTATAATATTATATAACACCCAGACAGAGAACAAACATCTATGATCATCACACAAATATTTGTTCTCGGTGGGGATCGAACCCACGGCCTACGGCACAGAAGGCAGAGCTACTACCAACTGAGCTGTGAAGCTGTGGCCCTATAAGCCTTAGTTCGTAACCAAGTTCAATATTCGTACTTTGTGCTTATTTCAGCAAGCCCACAGCGCTCCAAAATTAGCTCTCCTTGGCCTGCCGACAAGAAACAACATCTCCCAACCGATCCTCTCAGAGTTCGACACCAGACGCCGCGACTCTATACCCGAAGAGGCCGAGGAGGACCGACTGGCCCCTCCAGCAAAACCACCGACGAAGACCAAAAGCGACAACATACCGCCGCCTCCAAGCTATGCTGAAGCGATCAACGAACAAAGGTAAAGCTCGCCTTTGTACATGACTATCATAATCTTTTTTGTGTAAATCATTTGTGTACAATATGTGTGAAAAATGACATGAGTAAGAAAGGAGTGAGCACTGAGATGACGAATGATAGAGGAGAGTGGAAGAAGAAAGTCTGTTGTGCCGACCCCACTTAGCGTGGGATAAGGGCAGGAAGATGATGATGAAAGAATAAAGAAGAATTTAAGATGGACGTTTGAAGAGAAAAGTTTGAAATTCAATTCTAAATCAATTTACAAAGAAAATTACAATGAATAAAATTATTTACAAAATGTACAAAATACATATGAAACAGTTGATTATCTGCAGGCCAACCGATCTAGATATCTAGAGATAGCTCAACTTATCCAAATCAGTGCCAAAAATGCCTAACTGAATTTAGATATAACCTAAGTTGGAAGAGAGGAGTTTGAAATTCAATTTTCAAACAATATAAATAATTCGCATGTTTGACATCACAATTGAACATAGGCTCCTATGTATTATTAATCTACGCGTTCTAATCGAATAAAAATCAATTTCAATAAACTCTAATTCATGGTTTCAATTCTGAATGATTTCAGAAAAAGTTGGCACTCCGATGACAGTACTCCTACCTAGATCGACCCTGAAGATTGCAACGCGCATGGATTATTTTTTTAGTAGCGAAATACTAAGTACCTCGTACCTACTGATTTTGATGACACATTCTGAATTGAATTGAACGCTGTAGAGGTTAAAAAAGTGAATTTCGAAATTAAATTCGTAAGAAAATTCCGTTTGGTAGATTTTGTTGTTAAATGTTGTTTGTAAGTAACGTATGTTGTATTAGATAAGAAAGTTTTATAAAGGCTTTAATTTATTTAAGTAGTAGATATTATGGCTAATATAATTTGCATTCTTATACTTATTTTACTCACTACCCTTACATCTTAAAAGTTATTCATACTCGTATACAAAATCAAAAACTTACTAATATTCAAAATTAAATATATAATTTAATTTATTACTTAATAACTTAGTGGCCATCTCAGAATGGATTTTTAGGCCTCTCTTAGGCCTCCACTGCAAGTCATCATCATCATCATCATCAGCCACCAACCATAGGTCTCTCCCAAGATGTGCCACTGAGCCCGGTCTTCGTCTCTTCTCATCCATTGTTTGCCAGCTTCATTTCGCAGATCGCCCCACCTCGTCAAAGGGCGTTCTACACTACGCTTACCTAAACGTGGTCTCCACTCAAGTATTCGTTTGCTCCAACGATTGTCGGTTCTACGGCAAACATGGCCGGCCCACTGCCATTTCAGCTTGCTAATCCTTTGAGCTATGTCGACTACTTTAGTTCTCTGTCGGATAACCTCGTTTCGGATTCTATCCTTCAGAGAGACTCCGAGCATAGCTCTCTCCATAGCTCGCTGAGCGACTTTCAGCTTGTGGACCGACCATACTGTTAGTGTCCACGTTTACTGCAAGTACTTTAATAATATTATATCCACATTCATAAGGCTGTTTCATATCAGTTCGGTCATGATAATGGATATAACATTTGGAGCCATGTGCCATACCCACACTTGCTTTGATAAACATAAAATAATCTAACGATATACTCACAGACGTTATATGATTAAATGCAAAAGTATTGAGGTGCCTCACTATAATGGAGACTATTAAACATAAATTTGATTAAAACGAAGTTTAGGACTATCAATAAACTCGGTTTCAGATAGATGCCAAATAGTTCATTTTAGTTCTAGAAGTTGTTATTCATCTGGGCAGTCTTGTTGGTTAGTGGACATGAAGAAAGTTCGGCTGATCCTGTTCTTGTCAACGACTTCGTATGCCTTGTCTAGGACTGATGATTGAGGGTTCCTTGCTCTGGTTAGGATCCAGGCGTTTCCTGAAATTTAAGGTTATTTGACATTAATATTATGTCTATGAAAAGACATCTAATAAGAGATGATAATGCAGTTTCTAAGGCACATAGACTGAGATTCTAATTCTTGCATCTATGTCTATTTCTGCTATCAAGAGTGTTGCTGTGTTTTGGTTTGAAGGGTGTCCCAGTGAAATTACAGACACACTGTATTATTGTTTAACGTAAGTAAAAGCGTGTGGCATATTACGCCAACCCCAGAAAAAAATAAAGCCAGGACCATATTTAAATCTGTGTTCATCAGCATCATCATCAACATCCTGAAGAAGTACACTGCTGGACTACACAGACTCTCCTATTAGGTTTCTACATTTCCTGGAAGAACGATTCTGAGCCCTCTCCATCCACCGAGTTCCCGCAGACCTCACGATGTGTTCGGTTGTCTGACAGTTCGTGGTCACCATTCAAGAACCTCTATTCCTCTATTGTTAATTAATCCATCATCCATCCCTTCCCTTATCATGAATAACTAAATTTATATATTTTTATTAAATGGGTAAGACATTATACTCAGGTAAAATTGTATTTACCTATGTTGTAATTTCTCTTTTGACGTGTAAAATGGTTTTTATTAACAAACTATTGTATTGAATTGTAATAAGTGTTCTACGTAAAAAAGTCCAACTTACGAGTGTGGAAGAACCCGAATTCATAACAGCTCCAGACCACAGCGTAGTTGTCGTAATCGGTGTCCACTACCCAGTAGGGGGCTGCGATGTTGACGGGTAGTGAGGGGAATCTAACTGACAGTTTGCCTTCGTCTGAGCGGCTGACCTGACTCGCTTCTCCCTGGATCTCGGATTGAACTCCAGACCTGGAAATATTAGAAAATAAAATTGAAATAGGCTAAATAATAAGGAAATCGTGAGGAAACCAGTTTGGAAACTAGCAGCGGCGATGGGGTGCAACCTGTCACGTATGTTCCAAATGTTATTCAGTTTATCAGACGTACCTCTGACTACACAGGATGTTACCGGAAACTTTTAAATAGGCTTGTTTATTGAAACCCGTGTCAATGCAGGCCAGTAGAACTTCTTTAACTAAACACGTACCGGGAGCTACCAAATCTTAAACCTTAGCTGACAAGACAGTTAGTTTTTAGACATTTAGCAAATTTTCGACTTGTAGAAACAGATTTTTCGGTAATTGGATTTCTGAATTTTTTTCATCTAAGAACAAGCACCTCTTAGCGATCGAACATGGCTAAGTTAAGTGGCAGGGCTTAGCTATGTGGCCTGATAAAGTTACTTCTTAATTTTGAATACTGTTACTATTTAAATGATATATAAAAGAAGTCTTACAGAAAGCTTATTTGTTTATTGACGACGCCGATGACCCCACTCTCCTTCAGGTCGTAGTTGGCCGTGATGCACTTGGCGCCGAACTCGAATAGGAAGAAATACTTCTCAGCCTCGTACCACTTGCCTAAGTACTGAAATCGGAGAAGTAATTTGATCGAGTGAGCGAAGCGAACGAAGATCTTAGTTTCAACTTGGGCGATTTGGCATTTTATGTATGTATGTATGTATGTTTGTCTGGCGATAACTTTAGAACCGTTGATCCGATCTGCATGAAATTTGATATGTCGATCGCTTGTACTTGAGAAATTTACTGGTAAGTATATGAGTAAAATCGGATGAAGGGTTTTTGAGATATGGGGTTTTTTGAGGGGGCAAAAATATAAAAAGTTACATAAAAAAATCAAGTTACATTTCATATGAAAGGGCTGTGTTTGGACATCCCAAAACAATTTTTCCTTTTTTTGGGACGCTCGGTTTTTGAAATAAAATAATAAAAGTTAAATTAAGATAACCAGCGATCCAAGAGCTCCCATCTCTAAGAGTTTCGTTGGCATCAAGGTTTTTCTACTGGTCAGTCAGTTCTTTTGCTTTTTCTTATTTTTTTTTCTTGAAATAAATTAAGGAGGTACTCAGTTCTCATAAAATGGTGACGACGACCAGGTCTGATGATGGAGCCAAGGTCTGTTCAACGGAACTCTTCAATAAATAGGCCAATAATGTTGAAACTTGGTAACCATACTAAGTTAGTAGTCGGTAGTCAGAAAAAAGTACAAAGATAATGTTTGGACTTGCCTCTGACTACTACGTAAGTACTCAAAGTTTTGATGCGTTCGTCGGGTTGCATCACGAGATCTCAGTTCGGGGCGAACTACTAGTTTTATTAGTTTTGTAGGGTTCCGTACCCAAAGGGTAAAACGGGACCCTATTACTAAAATTCTCTAATAATAAATGTCTGTCTGTCTGTCTGTCCTTCTGTCACCGGGCTGTATCTCATGAACCGTGATAGTTAGACAGAAATTTTCACAGATGATGTATTTCTGTTGCCGCTATAACAACAAATACAATAAATATTTTAGGGGGCTCCCATTCAACAAACGTGATTTTTTTGCCGTTTTTATAGATACTGGTAACTCTTCGTGCGCGAGTTCAACTCGCACTGGGCCGGTTTTATTTTACTACTTGCTGATGGAACTAGCAGGTGGCCCATCTGGTGCTTACCATCACCTCTATCAAAATATTGGATCGCAAGTCACGCACGATATGCACGAGCCCTACGAAGCACTGCCCGCGTCTACCAGCTTGAAGCATACAGATGTTGTTGTTGTTTATGGTGTTTACAACTAAGTTTACTAAAGTTATCACGGATATTTCTCACTAGGTCGATACTTTTGACACCATAAATCTTCGAGGAGTAACCTTTTGAGACATTACGTACCTATCCGACGTAAAAAAATGGATAATTAGCTTCATAAACAGACACCTTCATAAAAAACTGGTCCACAGTAGCCCAAAGTAGAATCGACTGGAGAGAAGGAAGGGAGGCCTTTGCCCTGCAGTGGGACACTACAGACTCCTAATAATAATGATAATAAACTTAGTGATCATGCCGCTTCTTCTAGGCTTCGTTGCGTGGAGCTGGCACCTAGATTTACCTAGCTTTAAGACATTTCAAAGTGATCCTTGTGATTCAATTGAATAAATACCTTTTGACTTTGACATCATCACTCAGACACTTCATCATCACTTTGATTTTGATATCATACTTAGTAAAATCTATTAAAAAACTAAAGAAAAACTTTATCATCATTTATCATTAATGCATAGGTACTTACTCTTGAGCCGTCGAAGTCCTGCATAGCCTGCACATCAGGGCAGGGTCCTGGTAGCACGATCTGTGCCTCACTCAGCCTCAGCACAACAAACCCGCATAGGTAAACTGCGATATCACGTAACACCGACATCTGAAACCATTGAGTTCCTGAATATTATATTGATAGGGGTGAAAAATATTGCTGCCAAACTGAAATGAGAAAAAAAACATAATATATACTCTATTGAGAAATAAAAAAGCCAAAGACTTTGTAGGCTTTCAGGCTAGGCAGCATTTTTTTTTAATTCAACTAGTTGATGAAACAAGCAGATGGCCCACCTGATGTTAAGTGGTAACCATCACCTATAACAAAGAATTGCCTCGTAAGTCACGCACAATAGGAACGTGCCTCGTAGCACTGCCCTGCGTCCATTAACTTGAGGCATACAGATGTTAAGCCTCATGTGCCTGTAATTACACCGGCGACTACACCCTTCAAACCGAAACACAGCGTTGCTGCTTGGCGGCAGAAAAAGGCGTGAAAGCATTTCATTTCTGAGTTCCACTGGCTGATACAGAATGGCTGAAATGAAAACGCATTTCAAGCATTTCAGCAAGGAATTTCAGCCAATGAGGTTCATTAAAGATCCTAGAAAACATTAAAAGCTTCACTGATCTTTTTTAAAAATATTTTTTGCTTGCTTTGAGCAAAACAATTTAGGTAACTGTCAGAGTTTTTGTAACTGTGACGTCATACATTTTAACACCTAAAGTGATAAAAACCTGTGCTAGTGTGTTATTCACTTCCTAGTATGAAGGTACTTAGTTCTATCTATGTTTATGTAGCTGCTTGGGTGTGCTATTTGTATTACGATTATGACTATCAGAAAGAGCAATTTCTGGGCAGGCTTGGCCAGCCTGATTTGAAGTAATTTTAACTGTCACGGAAGACCAGCTCTATAGTAGCGTATGCTGCTAAAGCATTCATCTGAGTGGCGGCCAATTTTATTTATGTAACTCTCGCTCGCACATTTCAACATTTTGATAGATATAAAATCACAAAATTCATTTTCGAAAAATCGCAATCAACAAAGTTGTTTATTACAAACATTTTAGCAAAATTTCATTTGATCCAAACAAGTTTTCCGACTGGAAAGTTTGCTTTACTAGTTTATTTTTAATTTTATACAACTAGCTGATGGAACAAGCAGATGGCCCACCTGATGCTAAGTGGTAGCCATCACCTATAACAAAGCATGATAGGAACGTGCCCCACGAAGCACTTCCTAGCGTCCATCAACTTGAGGCATACAGATGTTAAGTACTGATTTCACCATGCTCTGTTAGTTACTAATCATGGATTAACCGGCCGTTAAATCTAACCTTTAATGTCAAACGCGTAAATTTTGACACATTTAACGGCCCTTTAATCCTTATAACTAACAGAGCATGGTGAAATCAGCTCTAAGCCTCATGTGCCTGTAATTACACCGGTAGTTTTCTTACTTATGTAAAGTAACTTAAAAATGTAAATTTTCACATTTTTTATAGTATTTATTTTAATTTATTCCGTAAAATTTATTATAGGTATTATCTACCACCAGCATTTTCCGACGATGTCTACCATCGTGTCCCTTTTTCATCATTATGGTTCTATACAAGTATTGATATTGTAGGTTCACGTTTAAATATGGTTTGTACTACATTGTTCTACTATAAACGAACCTCGAAGCGTCAAATTTGAATTCAATTGCATTGTAATCATTCCTACATGATTGATGAGTAACATTTTCGTTACAATAAAGACTAATTCATGTAGACAGAGACAATCAAACAATTAAATTACCTAATCCCTACCTACTCACCTATTTACAAGTGCTAGTTAGCTTCAAAACTAATTTTAAAGTTCATAAACTTCAGTTTCATCATCGGGTGATGAAGAAGTCCACTGCTGGTCTCATCAATCTATACTTTACAATGTCGTCGGTCTATCGGGGAGTGTTTAAGGGTCTTTAAATTAGTGGTCGCCATTTGAGAACCTTTACTTCTCAAGGATAATAAAGGCCATTTACCTTGTATAAGGCTATATTATAGAATTAATTTTATTTACTAATTTTGAAATTAATAATTTTATTAGAATTAATAATTATAACATTTATAACATTTTGATTTCTCCCACCTTCAGCCTACGTTTCAGTAAGTTTTATTGGCACTCATAGTTCTGCTGAGCATACGCCACTCTTTCCGGTCATATTATTTTATTTCTGCAGACTGTTGCTAACGATCTAGAGATAGCTCAACTAATCTAAATCAGTGCTTATGGTCTACATACAAGTATATACTTAGAGCGAGGTGTCTATGCGAAGAAATTACAAAGGCTTATATATTTTTATGTAATCAACTATTTTTGATACCACTTCTACTGTACTTTATTATTTTTATAAACCTACAGTTTAACTTTTTCTGGAAATAAATATTTTTATTATTATTTACTTTTGGGCTAATCCGTCTCGGCTCCTATTAGCCTGTAAATGACTAGCGCACATGGGCCTAAGCCAAGTGTTCACCAGTGAGGGTACTGTTAAGGAGTCATTAGCATTTGCTGGTAACATTTCAATAGCTAATTCCATTTGTAAAAAAAAAATACAATTAATTAATTAAACTTTGGCTTAGTTTGAGGCGAGATAGTGCTGTGTGGAATGTCCACCAATATTTATTTATTTAATTCTTATATTATTAATCGGAAGAATCCCCAAGACACTGGCTGCATTGCACTATTTTTATACAAGGAAGGTAGAAACCAAGCTATTAATTTTTTGTCCGTTCTTCTAGGCTTGGTCGCGTGGAACTAGCTTCGATATTTACCTTTACCTTTTGACTTTCTACAAGTTATTGCCCATTAAACCACTGTCTATATTTTATAGCATGCTTCAACTTGCTAATTCTTAAAGTGCCGGGTAAATGACCTTCATTCTACTACGTCTTCCTCATTTCGGATTCTCTTTAGTGTACACCACAAGAAAATAACAAAACATTTAAGAATTTATTTAAACTACAGCGAAGTATAATGGGTGGTTTTATCGCTATGAGCGATCTTTTCCAGACAACCTTTGGATAGATTTTCAATGTCAAACGCTTAAGCAGTTTAGCTTGTAACCAATGTCACATATAGCATATATGTCACATAGGTGACATATATGCTATATGTGACATTGGTCGCATATATGCTATAATTAAAATAATTAGACAACTGAATTAATTAACAAGGCACGGTAGACATACCCTCAGAGCCATGTTTCAAATTTAGTAAATATTTTTTTTATAGAAAATTTAAATAAGGGTGAAATTGCGGAACCTTTTTTAACGTTTACATATTCATACGAATATTTTATATCTTGTGTCTTGGGGTAATTAGAGCTACCCCTAAATATTATTATAACATGTTTTAATTTTATTGTGGACGTATATCTGACTTCGTACTTGGTAGTAAGCGATCATCTCTCCGTGCATACATGAAGCAGTTTTTCAAAATATTGCAATAGGTAATTTGTTCTTGCCTGTTCTTTGAGACTTGGTCGCTTGGAGCCACTGAGCATATAATCACTACGTTGACTTGGAACTGGCGCCTAGATGTCCGTAGTCTTCCATTACATCTGGCTTTTCAACGTTAAAGGCAATTCAGCTGCTTGAATACAACCTGTTTTCCGCACAGTATTCGTTGCCGATTTTATTTATTTAATTATTCATAGCACTAAACAAAGTTTGTACAAAAGGAAAGCTTAATGCTAAAAGTAATGATTATGGACACGGCGTTTGAAAGCGGGTTTTGGATCCGTCTTTTTAATACTTAGGGGAAGTGCATTCCACAAACCTACAGCCACCACCTCGAACGAAATTTCCTCAATAGCCGGAGGAATGTCTGGGAGTTGATAGGCAGAGAGTGTCTGAGGACCCTAAGTTACGATCGTGATTGTCTGAAAGTGTTCAGAGAGTGTTTTAAACCGCGTATAACTATAACTATAATATATATAACTATATAACTGTATAACTATAACTATATAACTCTTTGTAACCATAGTAGCATTAGTAATGAGGTATTATTATTGAAATGTGGGCAGTAGGCTATTGACCGGTACCTAACTGTAAAGAGTTAACTTTCTTTTCAAATGTAAACCGTTTTCTTTGGAATCCTGCAAGGTAATTTATTCTTTACTAGTGCCAGTAGGGTTGCCACGTGCCAGCTCCCATTTTGAATCTTGAAGGATTTGATGGGATGGAATGAGGGATGAAATCTTAAAATTCTACATGTAATATGCATGCAGAATTTTGTGATTTGCGAAGCAATTTTTGTGATGGTGATGTTGATGTTTAGTAGTAATGGACCATTAAACATCAGGTGGGCTATCAGCTTATTCCACCAGTAAGCAGAATATAAGAAAAATATATTGTTTTAAAAAAGATCTTGCGTTAATAAATATTGGTGTACATTTTACCCTGTACCAATGTATTTATTTTATATTTCGTTTTCGGTTGATTTTACGTTGGAAGATATGTTTTACTATTTTTCTATACAGCTATATTCATCTAGTTAAATTTTAAAATAAGGGACGACAAATATTGATTACATAAAAATATATATATAAAAATATTGACCTTGTCAGGAAAGTTTGCCAACCCTATAAACGTCAAATTGGCTTCTATAGAAAATGTTGTCATGACTCACGATCTCTTCAGAATGTGATGATACATACAGGGACTTTGAAAATACTCATTTACAACAAAATGCAAAGAAATGGGAGTTGGGTGCAAAGTAGGGATGGTAGAGGCCACAAATATCTACGCAACTTAGCACCGATTCATTTAATAGGTATAATTTTCCTGTCCTGTTTTTATGTTATAGAAATTACTTAAGGTCGTTGTAGGAAAACATTGTTAGGAAATCAGGAAAAAAAAAACTACTGAAAATGTGGGTATGTGCCATAGTCTAAGCTATTTTGCCACGTCTAAATTTGTTATAGTTTTGTTGAAAATAATTTGAGCATCTGCTTCATTTCCAGCGTCATGACCACAGAATACTTAATAATACAAAAAGGGACGAATTGCTACCAACGTAAACGTCATCTCAATATCTCGAGGGCCGAAACGCCCATATAACGCGGTGAATTTTCGATTTGGCATAGTGTAATACATTTACACATCACTCACTAGCGCCACCCGCGTGAATGTTTTGGCAGTGGAAATACCAACTTGAGTGAGTTGAAGCTCGCGATCAAAGTGAGCGCGGATCCACTAGGTGAAACTCCTTGTGATTTTGTTGTTTACGGAATAAAACTACTGGTTTCAAACTTACGTCTGACATAATATAGGTTTTTTTTTTTATACAACCAATTCATGGAACAAGCAGATGGCCCACCTGATGTTAAGTGGTAACCATCACCTATAACAAAGCATTGCCTCGTAAGTCACGCACGATAAGAACGTGCCCTGCGTCCATCAGCTTGAGGCATACAGATGTTAAGCCTCATGTGCCTGTAATTACACCGGCAACCACACTCTTCAAACCGCAACACAGCGTTGCTGCTTGGCGGCAGAAAAAGGCGTGGTGGTAGTACTTCCCCGGACGAGCCCTTCCCAAAGAGCTCTACTACTCTTAAAAGGAAGTATCTCTGACTACCCCCCTTCGTTCGTCCGTAACGTCCTCAAAGAATCTGGAATTCGTACTTGGTAAGAGACCTGAGGGTATATCTACCGTGCCTGGAGATCAAAGTCGTGAAGCTGGTTCATTATCAGAAACTTTATTTTATTTACCTACACTATTCTCTACACTGGATTACACCTGGGGTAACCTAGCTTTAAGACGTTTCAAAGTGATCCTTGTGATTCTATTTAATAAATACCTTTTGACTTTGACTTTAAAACGATACCCAGAATTAGCTACACAAAGCGAAAGTAAAATGACGCTTACCACTAAGACATCAAAGCGAGCAATGTATACAAGGTGTTCCAATACTTGTACTTAAGACTTCAGGGGGCTAAAGTCAATCAAATCTAAAATCAATATGAATAACCTTTTCTAAGGAACCAATACTGTGAACGCGAAAAAAACAGCTGTTTCATACATTTTAGCCAGGTAGGTTTTGAACTTTTGTATGAAATAGCTGGTTTTTTTAGCGTTCACAGTGATGGTTCATTAGAAAAAGTTATTCATATTAATGGGTACTTTAGCCTCCTGAAGTTAGAAGTACAAGTATCGGAACATGTTGTATAGCCTGATGGGTATCCGTGTGTACCATTTGCCACAACCAGTTTTCACCAGCTGCCCCACAGAGGTCGTCAAAATAATCACATGTTTGTTCATTCCCATAGCATATACCTCTCCTTACCCACTTGCATTAAATTGCTATTTGTTTCGAATCTCGAGCAAGTCCGTGATGTGGTTTCTAAGTGCTGGTAGGTGGTAAAGAGGTGACCTAGACCGTATGAGAAGTAGGTGAGTATCCTTGCAGCTGCAGTAGTACAGTATCGGGTAACGGTGTCTAGGCGGGCTCGATTTTTAGAGATGTAGCGATTTTCCAACAAAAAAGCTTTCTATAAAAAAAAATTGCTCCTTCAGGTATAAGTGGCAACAATGCTTGAAAGAATCGCTACCGATAGAGAGTAATTGAGAAAACTGGAGAAGGCCCTTGCCGAAAATGGGAATATTACATTTAATTTATTAATCTTTACACATATGGAACGCTTTTGTAATCATACCAATATAAAAAGAAATATTTAAAATTGTATTGCTTTGCGTTGAGTTTTTTACAGAATTGATAACTGAGTAATCAATTCTGTAAATTTAAAATTGTTACAGTCCGAAAATCATCACCAAGCAAAAAATATTGGTTGATTACAAATATTCCTCCACATCTAATTTGGCTGAAGTTACAAGTACACATTGATACCCATAACATTAAATAACCTGGATTCCTAGAGAATGTACTATTCGGTATTTTTATTTTACAAATATTTATTGCTTTCTGCTTCAAATTGAAAAACTTCGTATCCTTGTTTACGCTACTCTCGATTTGTTTATTGATGGGAAAGATATTCTAATCCTAATAATTTTATGTGAGCTTTTTATATGTTATTTCTCGATACAGTAAATTCGCTTCGTGCTTATGATTTGACCATCAACCATCGTTGCACTTGCACCGAAGCGAATGGTCCCAATGGGATTGTTCGCATTCTCTTTGTTACTCCCAGTGGATCTAATGCAGGCAGGTGCTTAAGTACAGCTAGGACCTAGCTGTACTTAGCTTTATGACATACTATCTGGCGCCTTCACTTCCGTATTCGTTTTTCTTTATTGGGTTCGTTCGTTTTTTCTACACCGTTCTCGGATTTTTCGGATTTCGTTCTCGGATCCAGATTACAAACTATATTTGTAAGTTTCGTTTCAATCGGTTCTTTTGTTAGAGTTATTGGCCATGAACATTCAAACATCGTAGCTTTCGTATTGATATATTACAGTAGGACTTAGACCTACGATAAGGCGCTGTGTCAAAAAAAATACTGTGTATTATTCAGCTATCTTGTTCCCATATTAAAAGCTTTGGCTTAGTTTGGGGCTAGATTGTGCTGTGTGGAAAATCCACCAATATTTATTTAAGACTACTATACTCTTTTATTAATATGATACACATTCTAGAAACACTATTTAACTAGTTTTATGTAGCAGACACCTAGTACCATACGCAGTCCTCCATTGGGTAATAAAATAACCTACGTATCTGTCAGGTTGGGTTTAAGGGCCAATGGAGTTAGAAACCACATTCATAGATCTGGTTTGGTTTAACTAACCGGAAACGTCCATCTGATCTGTGCTCTGATAAATACGATTGGCAGTTTTCGTTGGTCACATATTAAATAATGTTTATTCGGAAGTAAGTAAACCTATTACAATTAGAAGACGAAGTATGGGACACCCTATAAGGGTGAACCGATGACATTGTGAGGATTGCGGGGAATCGGTGGATGGAGGGCTCAGAATAATTCTTCCTGAAAATGTATATGGGGTCTATGTCCAGCAGCGGGTTTCTACAGACTGATGATGACAATGATACTGACAGCCTTCACAGCTCAGTTGGTAGTAGCTCTGCCTTCTGCGCCGTAGGCCGTGGGTTCAATTCTCATCGAGAAGAAACAGTTGTGTGATGAACATAGGTGTTTGTTCTCTGTCTGGGTGTTATATAATATTATAAGAAAGTATTAAAAAAAAAAGTATTTATGTATTATATCAGCTATCTAGTTCCCATATTACAAGCTTTGGCTTAGTTTGGGGTGATATAGCGCTGTTTGGAATGTCCACCAATTACTTATTTTATATATTTTATTTATTTCTATACTGAAGTACCAATGGTGGCCAAGTCTTGTGATGGATCTTGGCACTTGGGAGCTAAGGTAAGATCTTTCAGTATACATTATTTTTTTATTATTATTTTAGATTTTTCAGTTCGAAAGTGCCAAGTTGGAGTATCAGTGCTTGGCAACATATATAAGTAGAACTTCTCCGGACGAGTTCTTTCACAAACGTCCGGTTTCTGAAAGCTCGATCAACACTAATCGGATGTAAAGTCACTCGCTTTTTCAGGTATTACATCTAATTAGATAGAGATAGCAAGTGACTTGACATCTGATTAGGTTTGATGGAGCTTTCCGAAACCGGCCGTAAGAGTTCTACTTATTCAAGATTTACAATTAACTAAGAAATTACGTAAAAGTTGGATGCAAATATACCTCGTATAACTAATTTTATAATATTTATTTCGTATTCGGTATCTGGTTCCCATATAACGAGCTTTGCTTAGTTTGGTGTTGGATAGTACTGTGTAGAATGTCAATATATATTTAATTATTAATTAATAAACACCTCTGGTAAGTCTATCAATTCGACCTCGTATTATAAAAAATATTATTATGAGAATTCATCGGCATTAGGTACCTATGTCACTACTTAATCATTACCTTGACACACACTGCGAAATATACCTAATTAGACTCTATACATATTAAAATAAGGTCCAATAAACAATAACATGATATGTATTTGAAAACGATGAGTGCGTACTTAATATACCTATTATAACATAGAGTCAGAAACCGCCAAAAAAATTCAAGGTAATTTTTCCAGTACATCATTTGCACTTCCTAGTTAAGAGTAAATTATATTATTAGGAAATAATAAATGAACTGCAATGATTTGACAATATTCCTCATAAATTAAAATTATATAAGATTTAATAATGTGTGTGTGTGTAAGTATAGTATGAATTTACAGAAAAGTACTCGGGAATATAAAATTATTATATCAGCTATCTGTTTCCCATCGTCCAATTTTTGTTTAGTTTGGGGCTAGGTCGCGTGTTGTGGATTTAAACTAATATTTATTTATTATTTATTTATGTACTAGCTGCCGCCCACGGCTTTGTGTCTAGTGGTAATTGCTAACATCCGAGTTTCAGGCAGTTTTTCTCTCAGGCACTATTTCTCCAGGCACTATTTGTTCTTTCTATTCTAGTCCTGGTTATTTCTCAGTAAGCATATGTGCTTATTACTGGTAACGAACTATATGTTTTACAAGTTTCATCAAATTACCTTAGTTACAAAGATCTGTCAAAAGATAAACAATGCTTAAACTATTGCTGTCTCTTACCAATAAGTAATGAACATTTTAAGCAATGTTTCAATATAAGACCCTGAGGGGGTAAATCTCCAATTGTCATAAAATTAAGGTCCATTTCACAAACTATAGTATTTAAAGTAACGTGATCACAATATTACTGTTTTGTTTTTATGTAATGTATCAGGTTTTGGAAATATTGAGGCAAGTTTCTAAATACAATCATTTTTTATTGCATTATTGTAGATTTAATATGTAATTTTAGCAAAGCTTACCTTTTTATTTCTAGTTCTTGAATTACAAACAATAAACACAATCACCACACAACAGAGCTAGTTCCGCATGAGCGCGCTGGACCGGCTTTTCGGACGGTCATGTGTTGACTGCTCACGCCGCTAACTGTTAGAAGTAGGTACAGTTAGTAGGTGTACAAGAAAGCTGTACAGTTACGCTGAAAAGTTGCTGGTGAAAATTATGGGGCGTTACTTTAGCTACATCAGCCAGTTTACATTAACTTTGAAGTTATTATTTTATAGAAGAATATTTTTTCGCTCACAATTACTTAATTTAATTTTTTTCACACCTGCTACATATTTTTTAAAGATTAATTAAATAGGTATTAGATTAATTTATGATGAACTGATCATTTTTTATACATTGATTAATATATAATTAATTGATAAATTATATACTGATGATTAAATACCTTCAGAAAATTTTGATAGACAATTTTTTATCGTTCTTCATGAATCAAAATTGCTCTTCGACAACTGCAAAACTTACCTTGAAAATAGCAAGTGCTTGTAAACATTTTATATTATCAGATGAACGATTTAGGCCCAGTTTCACCATGCTCTGTTAGTTACTATTCAAGGATTAACAGGCCGTTAAATCTAAACTTAGCTGTCAAACGCGTACATTTTGACATATTTAACGGCCCTTTAATCATTTGTTAATCTAACAGAGCATGGTGAAACCGGGCCTAAATCGTTCATCTGATAATATAAAATGTTAGTTGTATGCGATTATACACTCTCAGACTCTGGATGTTAAATCATCTAATAAAATCGTAGTAAGCGCCCTCTACCCATTCTTCTGAGAAACTGGTTGCTATCATACTTACTTACGTACCTGTTTAAGTTGTTAATTCTTCGATAAACAGATGGCGCTTCTAACTTTTTTAACAAAATTCATTTTTAGATATTTTTGTGTTTAGATTCTTTTTTATATAAATTACACACATAATATAAGAAAAAAAATTAAAAGTTAGACAAATAACACAAAAATAGAAAATAATTGAATACTTTCTAACACTCTGTTTGTCAGGTTTTGAACTTACGCCTATTTTGTATCAAGCGATGCTTAATTTCGCAGCGTTACTCGACTGGGAGCGTGGCGTCTCCTGTAATCCGGCTTCTCGGAGGTCGGGATGGGAGGATGGTTTGAGGTCGGGAACCACTGGTGCTGCGCGTTCCATGTTGACTGGACGTCCACACTAAGCCTGGTATTAATATGGACCGCCCGGAGGAGTCTGGGCGGTGCAGGTTATCTAAGGAGATGCGAACCGGGCCAGGGGGGAAACCCAGCAGCCAAAAGTATCCGTATCGGGCAGTAGTGGGATAGCGGCCGGGAGTGGGGGCTCAGTATCAGCCTGACCAATACAATCAGACCCTTTCCTTTTGTCATTTTTCTTAAGGAACTTTTTATTCTATTGCCCACAAGTTAGATTGAATTTCCCTTGTATCGTGATTATTTTGTTTGGTGTTCTTGCTAAATTGCACGAGTTTGTATTCTATTAATAGTAATTGAATACAAACTCGAATAAATATTCTTGGAAATATTCTTTATATCGAAATAAATATTTTTGGACTATCCACACAGCACTATCTAGCCCCAAACTAAGCCAAAACTTGTAATATGGGAACCATATAGCTATATACATTTTTTTTTGTAAATACATACATATAATATATAACTAGTAATATATAATAACACCCAGACAGAGAACAAACTTCTATGTTCATCACACAAGTGTTTGTTCTCGGTGGGGATCGAACCCACGGCCTACGGCGCAGAAGGCAGAGGTACTACCAACTGAGCTGTGAAGGCTGTCACTATGTACTACTATGTACTCTATACTACTATGTACTATGTAAGTACTCTATAGTTGCTTTTGTTTAATAAAACATTTATTTAAAATCTTGGTTTAACATGCACGTTGCTGATAGAGAATTTTGTAATAAAATGAAAAACAACTAGTATGATTTACTTTTTATTCAGATTTGACTTAACGCCGCTTTTATTACCATTGTAATGACTATTGCGTTGCTAAAACTAATCGACTAAGCACCGGATGATGTGTTTCGCATTCCTTATTTGGTAAAATAGCCCTATAGTTTTAATCACATTTCTTAGAAACCCAGGGGTCTATTCACACATTCTAGTCAGACACACACTCAATCAGAATACGGTTTGAAGAACAAAAGTTACTTATTACTGAAACTAGTTTCACCAAAATTGTCATTCTGATTCAGTGCGTTCACAATGTTTGTTTCTGACCATGGATGTTTGTTATTTTATTTATTGAGGTGGTATTTCGGGTTCCTTGACTTTCCCTGGCATGTCCTTCATTGGCTCCTCTGGCTTGTCCATTTTTTCTTCCTTCTTGTCTGACTCGGACATGATCAGTTCTGGGACCATCATCGGCTTGGTTTCTTCAGGTACGGGGTTCGCGGTTCGTTCTTGTGATACTTCGGGCTTTACGACTGGCTTGATAGGCTCAACGACCTTCTGTGGAAATAAAATTTTATTATAAAGTACTGCTAATAAACTTTATAGCTATTGGTTGACAAATTCGGTTGCGTAGACAGTACGTTGCTTAGATGTATTATGTAGCGCAGAATAACAACAGAACATGTTTGGGATTTCAATTAAGCATATACAAGGTGTTCCATAAGTTGTGTATGAAAACTTCAGGGGGCTAAAGTACCCATCAATATGAACAACTTTTTCTAAGGAACCAACACTGTGAACGCGAAAAAAAAAACAGCTGTTTCATACAAAAGTTCAATACCTACCAGGCTAAAATGTATGAAACAGCTGTTTTTTTTTTCGCGTTCACAGTGTTGGTTCCTTAGAAAAAGTTGTTCATATTGATGGGTACTTTAGCCCCCTGAAGTTTTTATACACAACTTATGGAACACCTTGTATATGTTATAAAAAAATATATCTACCCGAAAACGACTTTGAAATTGAGAAAGTGCGAAAATAATTCGAACAAGCTACTTGCTACAAGTGCTACGGCGTAGCACATTCATAATTTTTACAATAAAAGTCGGCCACGGTAATTAGTTAACATTTTTAAGTATTATAATCTTTTGCTACATTATTTCAACAATTGTACTATTTTTGTACCAAAGTTTTTAAACCAAAAAAAATTACCCATAAAAATATTTCCACAATTCACTTACACGAAAAAATGATATTAATTTCTTACAGTAAATAAACATAATTAAAAATTACCTCCACAACTTCCTTCTTAGCAACAACAGCACTCTTTGAATGTCAGAAAATTCTTACAGTAAATAAATAAAGTTGAATATTACCTCAACAACTTCCTCCTTAGCTACAACAGAGCTCTTAGCCTCCACTTCAATATCTCCGGAGCGCTCCACGGGCAGAGCCGCGGGGTCGGGTAGGATGGTGCAGTCAGCCTGGTTTGTCTTCACGAAGAACGTTCTAGAGATCTTGAACTTGTCGAGCACGTTGTACGCTCCCGACATGATGTTGAGCGCCGGCAGGCGGTCTCGAGTGAGGAGCCATGTGTTTTCTAAGAGAATTGTGAAACCAGTAAGGGAAATTCGAATTGTGGACTTAAAAATATATTATTTCTTTTATTATTTGGGGTAAGGGCAGGAAGATGATGACTTTCAATCGACAATGAGATCACTGTAGACTAAGAAAAATATTATTTCTATTACTCAAGCATAATAATATGCTTTAAATACTTGCAATGCCAGTACCCGTCAATGAGATCAAACAAATAGTAAAAAATATTGAAACAGCATCACTACTTTGATTCCCAGGCACGGTAGATATCCCCTCGGATCTTCTCTTACCAAGTACCACAACAAATTGGAAGCAAGATTTTAAGAAGGAACGAGCAGGGCCACCTCACGACGAGCAGTTACAAATGCATTACTACCTCAAAGAGCGCATCAGTGCGGCATTGCACTACTTACATTACTGTATTAGCATCCATACCGGAATACGGTATTGCGAAGCTTTATCAGTTAAGATAGAAAATGGTTCATAGTTTTCATTTAAGTCCTTACGTGTGTGCACTGGCCCGATGCCACTGCAAGACCACATAACGGCGTAGTTGTCGTAGTCAGTGTCAAGGATGCTGAACTCTGACTCGTAAGGCAGCGGGAGGGAGGAGTACTTCACCATGATACGACCTTCGCCTTCCCTGCCTACCATCTGAAGGGAGCCTTCCATCACCCTCTTTAAACCAGTCCTGGGAAAAATTAAAAAACATTTATTAAGGTCCTATTTTAGACCGAAACTCAAGCTATACCGTTATTAAAAGCCTGTTTATATTATTCAAGTAAATTAACCTGCCAGTGGATAAATCCATACCTAGACTAGTTTATCGATTCGGATTAGTTGAGCTATCTCTAGATCGTTCTTAACGGTTTTCATGTGTATTTTGTAAATTACCTTGTAATTTATGTGTTAATAAAAGTCGTATTATATTAATGTATTCAGCAAAAAAAAGCACATAGATATAGGTACATACAATTCGATGCAAACGAACATAAGGGATCGAGAAATTACATGGCTTGTAGATAATTAGAGATTCAAGACCCTACACTAAATCCTTGCAGACTTCTGCTGTAGGTGTCCCTTTATTTATTCCTCAATAGAAGCTTATTTAATAACTTAACACACACATCCATGGAACAGCCTTTTTCACTGTACGCATTCCAGAATCAGTTTATATTAAAGTTGAACTCCAGGGCTGCACTAACCCAGTAAAGACTATCCCATTAGCTAACAAGCTACTAGAATAATGTAAACAGGTTTAAAATCAATTTCAGCACTTCAAAATGGTTATTCCAGCTAACAAGCTACTGGAATAATGTAAACAGGTCTAAAATCAATTACAACCAGCACTTCAAAAAGGTAACTTACAATGAGTTAGTGATTTCGTTGGACACAAGGATCCTGCCCTCCGGAGTGGCGATGTAGTTGGTGGTGACGCATCGGGACCCCAGCTCGGAGACAGTGAAGTACCGCTCAGCCTCGTACCACGTGCCGAGGAATCGGTTCATGTTGAAGTTCGCCATTGGCTGTCGAAGAGAACAAACTTAAGCCTATGACAGCCTTCACAGCTCAGTTGGTAGTAGCTCTGCCTTCTACGCCGCAGGCCGTGGGTTCGATCCCCACCGAAAACAAACATTTGTGTGATGAACATAGATGTTTGTTCTCTGTCTGGGTGTTATATAATATTATAAGTATGTATTTACAAAAAAAGTATATACTTAAGTAGTATTTCAGCTATCTGGTTCCCATATCAAAAGCTTTGGCTTAGTTTGGGGCGAGATAGTGCTGTGTGGAATGTCCACCAATATTTATATATTTATTTATTTATTGTGTTCTATCTCTACTGTCTAATGACAAACTATAGACAAACGTATATCTCACATACGTCCATTTTCGTATTAACATATTTGAGATATACAATGTTATTTTACAATACCTACTATTAAAAAACCAACATGAATATCACAAAATGTTGTTTAAATAATTCTCACTTATATCTCACATGTTGTCTATACATGTTGTTTTAATAATTGTACAGAATACATTACAATATTATTATTAAAACTAAAATTATGTATATTTATTTCTATTCGTATCTGCAATATTTGGTAACTTTGACTACTAAACAATATTTCTACTGAATTGGTTACAAGTTCAATGATCCGTAATACATCCCTTTGTTTGTTTGTTCATTTACATAGCTACTTTTTTTTTATAAACCATTTCACGTTGAGCCAAGTAATGAAAGCGAAAGTACCATGCTCTCGTGCGTAGGTGCTTGACCCAGTACATCTGATAGTATGAAGTATTCTGTGGTCGGGACCGGTCTTATTGTCTGTGGTCAGTGCTTCTTATGTAACTTTCGCGGTTAAGGTAATCGCTATTTGCAAAATATTGGTTTTATTACGTGTTCTAAAATCGTTTGGTTTAAGAATTTGTCGTCCAATGTAATATTTCAAAGAAAAAATATTAATGTTGTTTTTTTTTCAAAATAATGGTTACATTTTGTGGTGATGCAAGTTGAAAGTTTACTAACGATTAAAGAAAACATATTTTTCCTAGGATTTACAGCTATGAACGCCAAATATTAGAACATAAATTGGAACCTAACCTAATTGGAGCTAGCTATAAGCTACGATTCCACAGGTTAAAAAAAAATCTCATATCATGTACGGATCACACAAGAATACGCATCAGACTGTAGACTGCTCGCTTTCATGTCCTTGTACAGTAAGCGTAATTTTTCTTTGGCTTGAGTAGCTTTACTTGTATCCGTGTGTACAAATGAAATACTTTTTTTTATTATGACATTTTCAATATTGTTTTCAAAGACAAAGGTTTTTTGTTTGTAAAGTTCTTGATTATACTTCAGACAATAAAAGTGATGCAATCTATATATATAAAAATGTTATGTTGGTTTGTGTACGCTTCAAAAACTCAAAAAGTTCTGCACCGATCGAGCTGAAATTTTAGCATGATATATAATCCGCATCAAGGATTGTTTTTATACCATTCAATCACAATGTGCCACAGCGAAGCGTGGCAGGGAACAGCTAGTAAGATATAAATTTAAAACTAGTGGGCTCTATATGAATACTGTCTTAGCTTTAATAGTCTAATATAAAAAAAAAACCTGTAATGAGTCTGTAAATAAGTTACGCCTAGATTTATGATATATACTTTTGTACCTACAATAAAGTGTATATATCTATCTATCTATCTAAAAGAAATAAAACTCACCTGAAAGTCAGGGCACCATCCCAACGATGGGATCTGAGCCGCCGCCGTCGCCACCAGAGCCAAGATGCAGAGCCGCCACATGTTGCTAGGAGAGATGTCACAGGAATGCTCCTCCCAGTCCCGACTCCCGCTTATATGTGGAACCCTGGAACCGGTCTACGGACGCTTCTAATGGGACTCCTTATCTAGCGGGGGATGGCCAGAGGCTCTCAAGCGCAGAACCGGGAATGTTCTGGATGCTATCCTAGGGAGTTCATTAAGTGTTAAGTACGAGTAGTTCTTTCGCATCCGTTCATTGTGTCTACAACGAGTAACGATGTGACTCGTTGAGTTTATTAATGATATACTATTGTATTGTAAACTACATGCTGATGGAACAAACAGATGCTCGATCTGATGTGAAGTGGTAACCATCACCTTTAACAAGGTGGGCACGTTACACTGGGCATTGCTCGTTAGAAATCCTACTTAAAATGAAAGATGCGAAGAAAGTAGTGAGACTTCACTTGTATCCAGAGAATTTTCTATACATAAAAGTTATGTGCACGTCTATTGTTTCAAAACGGCAAGAAAACTTCGCGAAGAAATTCGTGTGTTGACAATGTTTTGCCTGAGGAGGCTAACTAACTGTACTGAGAAAATGTTAGGGCTTCAAATCTAGCCCATCTAAAATCATGTTCCTGGTATGTTGTGTCCCGTAAATAAAGGTAGGTATATCTAAAAAATTTCATCTGACGCTGTATAAACCATGTATGCAAAGCAAACATACTTTTTTGGATAAGTAGCATAGAGTTGGCATGTAATCTAGTTATTCAGGTTTTTCCATCAGCTGACTTTCACTCAGACACAATGTTGTGTTAAAAACTGGCTACAGATCAAATGCAATTTTATAGATGAAAAAATTATAATTATTATATACCTGATTTGATTAGATACTCTTACGGGCAGTTTCTGAAAGCCCGATCAAAACTAATCGGATGTCATGTCTCTTGCTATCTCTATATAACTCGATGTTATAGCTGAAATGGCGAGTGGCTTGACATCCGATTAGTTTTGACCGAGCTTTCAGAAACCGGCCGTTATACTAACTTATAATCAAGTAATGAAGCACCAAGATATAATAATGAATAGCCTATAACAGCTTCGAAGAAATTTATTGCTTCTTGTTTTAGGCTTAAATATTTCCAATGTCGTAACTCCGAGGGAAAGCCGCAGGAGGGAGTTCGTTCCACAGCTTACTTGTGCGTGGAAAAACGACTGTGAAAAATGAGTAGTTGAGGAGAACTAGTCATTCAGGTGATGAAGATGAAATTTGGTTTTTTAGCGTGTATTCAGTGTCTCAGAAAAAGACCTTGTAAAGGGTTAAACATTTGAGCGCCTCTGTCCTAGGCTTATTTATTATGGACCCTGGAAAGTGTATTGAATTTTGCACAGGACCTTCTTAGGTATTGTGCCAGTGTGTGTGCTAATGGGTTTCTTTGTTTACTTTTGTTCTAGCTTCCTCCAGAAAACTATGACCGTTATATGGTGGCCGTTAAATTAGTGGCTGATAAAAACCCTCACGTCTGTAACCCCATGGAATATTATTTATTATTATTCTTTATTATCTGATGATGATTATTATTTATATGATTTATGGTTTCAGCTGGTAATTCATCAATTCACCACAGAAGAATATATTAACACCGTCATAAAACAGTCACCGATTTTTAGCTAGCTGTAGGTTGAGTAGCACCATAGGTGCTTACCAAATATGTCTACTAGGAATACTAATTAACCTTTAATTAGGACTACTAAGCTGTAACAGCAGTGCTATTCCGTAAACAAATTACACCCAAGTAGCCGTGGAATTAGCAGAAAGTTTTTTTTGGCATTCTGTAATACCCATCACTAGCATCATCCGCGTGAGTGTTTTCGAGTGGAAATGCCCACGTGAGAGATGAAAATCTTGTGATCAAAGTGAACGCAGATCCATTTAGTGAAATTCCCAGATGAAACATAAAAACTGTAGCATGAATCCTTATTGCTATTCAGTTTGACAAAAACTACACTTTTACTATCGTGAAATGGTCCAGTTCAATTGTTAAAAAAAATTAGATACATTAACTTTGTTTAAATTTAAGATTTATGTTTATAACGCTAACGGCCTAGCTACAAATCTGTCAAACGATAAACTATGCTTAAATTATTGCCATCTCTTACTAATAAGTGTAATGGGAAACAGAGACAGCGCTAATTTAAATAATTAGCAATATTTAAATTTAAACACCATTTTATAGTATGAGGATTAATGTTTAAAATATATTTTTACAAACTGGAATTCGAACGACCACGAACTGGAAGACGAAGTATGGGACGCCTCAGACGACAAAGATTTTTATAACATCCCAACATTTATTATCCGAGTGGGATTTTCGAACTCACTACCTTCTTGATACGGAGCTGCGCTAACTCCTTGCGCTATTGCACACATAACAATCCGTCTTGGATAATAACTGTCGGTATATTATAAAAATCTTTGTGATTTTCTTTAGTGTGAGTAAACACTATAAAACGAATATAAAAAGTTTCTTTCCGATCCAATTAAGGAGTATGTTAACATTGACTTTAAAAATTCAGCTACATAGGTCAGATACAAGTAAACTAAATAAAAGCGGCTACATAAGAACGACAACATTGTAAAGGTGGAAAGTCGGTGGATAGAAAGGTCTCGATCTGTAGGCTGGAAATGTATAGGGGACAGGGGAGGCTATGTCCAGCAGCGGCCTTCTTGAAGCTGATGATAATGATGATCGTTTATAAGTATGGGGATTATATAAAATAGATTATATAGTCAATATATAAATAAAACGCAAGCGTACGTAGTATAGGCTAGGTCAACTAGATGGAGGAACCAAGCCTTAACTTTGTTGCCTGTTCTTCTAAGCTTTGGTCGCGTGGAACTGGCACCTAGAATCACCACCTAGGGTTATTACAGTGTTTTTTGACGCTGAGATCGAGATAATGGTATAGTATTGGTGCTGGGTAAGATTACTCAATTTACGTTTTCCCTCCTTGGTTTCAGCTGAAAATCAGCGTAAAGTGTTACACCCAATATAAATGATGAGTTGAATGAAGGCTTGTGTTATTGTTATACTTATAGCTAATTTCACCATGCTCTGTTAGTTACTAATCAAGGATTAACAGGCCGTTAAATCTAACCTTAGATGCCAAACGCGTACATTTTGACATATTTAACGGCCATTTAATCCTTTGTTAATCTAACAGAGTATGGTGAAATCAGCTCTTATTACATCCAAGATACTGTCCCAAGCACCGGTTTGAACCCACGGCCTACAGTGCAAAAGGCAGAGTAACTGATCTGTGAGGGATATTTAATGGAATGGCCTGTTTCAGTCCTAATTACAGTTGCTTTACCATAAAAATATATTCCAAAAAGTGACATGCATATATAACAGTAACTATACATTTTGCCAATTATTATCGAAGCAGTATTCCCCTCGAGAAATTCTCATAGCGGGCTCATTAAAAAAGTAGTAAAATTGTCATTTTACTGGTTCGTAATTATCGTTCTGGAAAGCTGGAATGTTCCCACTGGAGGCTCGGAGGTGAGCAAAAAGTACAGAGTTCCATCTGCTTACCGGTTCTGCTGAGCCTTTTATTTTCTATCTTTCTCGTCTATTTTTATCGTGGGCGAGTAAGGACTGAAATTGCTGAGTTACTAGTTTTTTGTAGTTTACTTTGTGTCTTTAATTATGGCCGGTGTTTATTTTGAACTTGGACGCGGGCGATGCTCTTTGGAACATGTAGCAAGTTGGTTAATGGTTGTGGAAAATAAAATTTCTATTCTGTGAGAGCGATTTAAAAAGTACCTTACTTTCACGCAATGCTTTGTGGGAGTTTATATCTATACTTATTTTATTTTAGAGTTTTAGGAAAACTTACAGCAAGGTACTAATGATTGCATGACACAACAGTAACAACATGATCTTTAAAAATAAGGTTGCCAATAATAAGTTTTCGCAGATAAATAATGTTATATGTAGAAAAATGTAGACGATAATGTAGTCGACTGAACATGAAAGCAAGTAAGAAACTTATTCATTAATAAAATATATAAGGATAACAGATAAAATAGACAAATTATAGAAAAAAGTTTAAATACAACTCGCTCATGGAACTTACATTTTATTGGCCCACCTTATGTTAAGTGGTGTGGTAACCAACCATCACCTATAACAAAGCATTACCTCGTAAGTCACGCACAAAAGGGACGTGCCCTACGATGCACTGCCCTGCGTTCATCAACTTGAGGCATATAGATGTTAAGCCTAATGTGCCTGTTAGTAGTACTTCCCCGGACGAGCCCTTCACAAAGAGCTCTGCTACATAAGTTATACTTAGCAATAAACTAGTAATTAATTATGTCACAGAAAACAAAGGCAAAAAAGGATCACTGGTCCTCGAATTCACTTAACAGTTAAAAAAAATACATATCTGTCAGTTCATACAGCTCAGTTGGTAGCAGCTCTGCCGTCTGCGCCGTAGGCCGTGGGTTCGATCCTTACTTCGTTAGTGCTGTGTGCTGTGTCCACCAATATTTATTAAAAATAATAAAATATGACTTGTAAACTCACCAGCTCCAATAGACCCAGATTTGTGAATGCCTACTTCAGTTAAAGTATGGTTTCTTGCGTGTCCGTACGTAATACGATTACTTACGTACAAATCCTGAATGCTTCAAGGTGCGTCGAGTTACGTGTTATACTAAGAAAGTTATTATTATGATGCTTACATAATGTATCTATTATTAGTAAATAAGGGAGCATTTATTTATCAATTTGTTGCACGATTATAAAGACACGAATAAAGTAAATAAAAATAAATAAATATTGTTGGACATTCCACACAGCACTATATCGCCCCAAATTAAGCCATAGCTTGTGATATGGGAACCAGATAGCTGATATACTACTTATATATCTTTTTTTTTGTAAATATACTTATAATATTATATGATAGAGACAAGAATGAAAAAGGTTGGCTTAAACTTGGTAGGTACTCGTAGTAAGCATATGTTATGTAGGTACACTTTTATGTGGCTGCATACCAATTAAAGAGTAGTAGGTAGAGCTCTTTGTGAAAAGCTCGTCTGGGGAAGTAGTGCCACCACGCAGCGTTGCTGCCTTTCGTTTTGAAGAGTGTGTAATTACAGGCACATGAGGCTTAGAGCTGATTTCACCATGCAATCTAACCATAGATGTCAAGCGCGTACATTTTGACATATACAGGGTGTCCCAGAAATCAACGTCAAGCCGAAAACGGGCGATAGGCCAAGTCATGATAGTTATCAGAAAAATATAAAAAAAAATATTTGTCATGTACTTTTCGAATTATGAGTTTTAAAAAAATACAGACAAACTGATCTTTTAAGTCCTGTGACTACAAATATTATTTTTCGTGAAACTTTTTTATGTAATATAACCATGAATAATCCTTCTATAAAATACAATTCAAAATTAAATCATATTTGCCTCAGTTTTAAATAAAATGTTGATTTTTGGCCAACATTTAATTTAAAATAATTATATCACCCAACTTTAACCGACTGTACCGTAAAAAAAATGTACTACACTATTTTGGCAAGTAACTTTAAAAGATGGCGCATTTAGTCAGGATTTTAAAATAGTATGATACTTGCTAGAGTACTCCTTAATTCTGAAATTAAAATTGTTTTCTTAACTAAACTGGATTTCATAACAATTTTATTTAAAAAGATAAAATGTTAAGATAAGATAAAATTATCCTTTAAATTATGCCCCATTATCGCCCGTTTTTGGCTTGACGTTGATTTCTGGGACACCCTGTATAACGGCCCTTTAATCCTTTGTTAATCTAACAGAGCATGGTGAAATCAGCTCTTAACATCTGTATGCCTCAAGTTGATGGACGCAGGGCAGTACATCGTAGGGCACGTTCCTATTGTGTGTGACTTACGAGGCAATGCTTTGTTATAGGTGATGGTTACCACTTAACATTAGGTGGGCCATCTGCTTGTTCCATCAGCTAGTGATATAAAAAAAACTACAAATACTTGGAACCTCTTCTACAGATCTAAAAAAAAACTAATGTTCCAAATATAAACTTATAAAAGGCTGAGAACCGTCGAGTAACTTCTAGTTTGCACATTTCAAAGATATAAAATAACCGGACTTATTTAAGTAAAATCATATTCGACCAAGTCATGTGCAATGACTTTGCACGGCAAAAATATCATTTGGATCCCAACAAGTTTTCCTACCAAAAAGTTTGTTTTACTACTTTTCGTACTTTTTTAACTTTTTCAACTTTTTTTAACTTTTTAGTAGGAAAACTTGTGTGGTACCCTTAATTTTTCATGAAAAAGACTTCAACGCGCTCAAACTTTACAAGCGTTTTCATCCATATATAAATTGAACTAGCTGATCTTCTGCGATTATTCGGAGGTGCAATGACAATATGGGTAAATAAAATTTCATTTGTTTTATTCGCAATTTGTTAACATAATTAAAAAAAATATATGATATTCATTTATGTAATCATTATTCCAAAAAACCCACACGTATAGAAAAATACTAATCATAGGCATAACATAGACTTTTTTTTATTATGCTTGATTTGGGTGACACCTAACGTATTATGGTGGAACTAATTTATATAGCTAGCTACGAGCCGTTTCTACTGAGTGTTTTTAGCTGTTTCGTATTGGTAGTGTGTCTATTACGCTATTACTGATATTAGGAAGATGCGCCATCTAGCGAAAGGAACCCTAACTATTATTTCATGATTTATCTAAATTTGCAGATGTTACAGTTTCCACAGAATGTATGTTCCAGATAATGCAATGTAAGTTCAACTTTTTTATATTTGTTCTAAATTTGAAAAATTAGAGCATCTTTTATACGCACACAATAATGAACCATCAAAAAAAAAAAAAACTTTTCTACTTTAAATCATTCTTCACATTATTAACACTTATATCCACGCCCGACTCAACTTCATACTGCTCTGTCACACTGGTGCTACGGTTATTTATTTTTTGCGCACACTATTTGAAAGTGATCTTAAGTTTTTTTGTTTTTCAAATTTTAACAAAGAACAACAAAGTCCACCCTTGTTGGCGGAAATGAAAATTGTGGATATTTTCGTCTTATTGATTACTCGCAAAATAGAGAAAAGTTCTATACTATCGCCTCGTCCTAATAAAAGTACTTGGGAAAGACCTGGTTTAGCCTCGTCCTTCCAATATTTTACTTCCAATACTTTTTTTCGTTCTGCTCCATCGTTTGCTACATCGTCGCTTACCATCAGGTGAGATTGTGGCCAAAGGACAGTCTATTAATTATTAAAAAAAAAACGGGACTTATAACATTTTTTATTCATTTTACCGTGCGAATAAATTTCTAGTACTGATGGGAAATGGTGTTCACGTACACGGCACCATCTAGCCCCAAACTAAGCAAAGCTTATTATTATGATTCTGGGACATTTACGTAAGTGTAGGTATAAATATATAAATAAATATTGTTGGACTTTCCACACAGCACTATCTAGCCCCAAACTAAGGCAAAGCTTGTAATACGGGAACCAGACAGCTGATATAATATAATGATATATACCTAAAATTTTTTTGTAAATACATACTTATAATATTATCTATCAAACATCTATGTTTATCACACAAAGGTTTGTTCTCGGTGGGGATCGAACCCACGGCCTACGGCGCAGAAGGCAGAGCGACTACCATCTAAGCAGGGAAGGCTGCCAAAATGTATAATTTATACAATGTAAAAACTAATCTTATAAGGAAATGTTTGTAATTTAGGGGCCAGATGGCTGATAAAATACCTATGTACCTAAGTACTGCTTTACACGAAGTCTTTTTTGTAGACTTGCAGATAGATTTTTAATTTGTTTATTTACACTATAATAATATTATAGAGAGGAAAGACTTGTATGTTTGTAACGAATAAACACAAAAACTACTGGTCCGATTTCAAAAATTATTTCATCATTAGAATGCTACATTATCCCTGAGTAACATAAGCTATATTTAAATCCATTACCGCTCTAATCAAATACTTTCCATCCTAAGGTTGCCTGGAAGAAATCACTTTCAGCGATAAGGCCGCCCATTGTACTATATTAATTTATGCCTAGATTTATGATGTATGTGTACAATAAAGTGTTATCTATCTATCTATCTATCTATCTTAAATGTTTAAAAATAATTGTTCACTTGTGCGAAGCCAGGAGGAGCCGCTAGTCTTTTATATTTTTTAAACTTTGTATCGACTCGTACACATACACTACTCGTTTTTATGTCCTTGTAGTAAGCGTAATTTTTCTTTGGCCCTGTGTAGCTTAATCTGTATCCGTGTGTATGTGCTTACATTTTAAAAGTTTTTTTAATTTGCCTATAGGAAAATAAATAAACAACAGTAGAGTGTGTAACTAAAATATTCTCGTTATTTAATTTACTACGGTAAGAACACATTTTTACAGAATGTTAATAAACTAAACAATATCTACAAAAAATTGTACACTATGTGAAAACCTATGAGATACTTTTTTTTACAAATTAACAGAGAAAATCAATATTCAAGTTCAACATTATTAAGTTAGGTTTTATGATTAATTATATAAAATCTAATTTTTATTTACAATCTTAAGTTAATTCTTAACAACAATGTCATGTTTTAGACATTCGAATCGACGTTTGTAATTCTTAAATAACTTTTCAGGACCCTTTTTTAGTATTTTCATTACTTTTTTTGTGATTAATTTATAAAAAACATATAAATTTATTTTAAGCTTAATGTATGCGAAACAGTTGGTTGTACTTCACAAAGATATTTAAAAAAAAAACAATAATATGACATTTATTTATTTCCAATCGTTCCCTATACTTTGTTCTGAATTTAACCATCCATTTGTTTCCTGAAAGTTATTTAAAAAAGGAATACTTACGTATAAGATTTTGCATTGACACGGAAGGCAATCCGACTATCGCCGGTCTATCACAACTCTTACATACTAAAAACGGTCTCCAAAATACAATACAAAAATACAGTTTGTTCGAGTTTAAATGTTACGTATAAGGCAGCTTGGGTTTCTGAATGTGGACGTTTTAATATTGTCATGTTATTTCTAGTCCTAATTAACCAAATACTCGAGAAAAAACAGAAGACAAAGCTTTCGGCTTACTTATAATAAAATATAATTATCACATAGAGTAATATTATACCTCGAAATCACAATTCTTATAATTAAAATTGTTCCCCAATCATTTGTCGAAAACGACGATTTAATACAAAACAAAAATTCAGTTAAAAAGGTAACGATCGAAAGATTTAAAGCAATTCGAAAAATTCAACGTTAATCTAAGTTTTGAACAAGATGGTAACTTTAGGTTTTTTGAAGTACATTACAAACAATTGCATTGGCAAACACACTTATATTAAAAAGTCATCAAGACTTTGTTGGTTCTTTTTCACCAATTGATAGGTAAAGTTGAAACAAAGAGATGAAATTGTATTCCTCTAATTAAAATCACTCAATTTACCTGATGGTGAAAAAGATAATTAAAAATAGTTTAGAAAAAACTGAAAACTTGGCATAACACAAAACTATGGAATTTAAAAGCAATAAACAAAATGAGTATTGAATCAATGTCACATTCTGTCCCATCAGAAGGAAACTGTATTGCGACAAAATATAACATGGGTTAAATCGAGGTAATTGTAAAATACATAATTTTTAATCTGTCTAGGTGTGCAAAATTGAGTATAAAGGAACGTCCGATGCGATAATGACCTCTATCTGTTTACTAAAATGTGTAAGAAGTCCTTAAGATTTTTTTACATCATGGTTTTCAGTGTTTCCACAAATAATAAGTAGGTAAGACGCAGCATAGGGTGCAACTCAGAGGGCTAGTAACAAAAACAATTTTGTAACGTATACATCTTTTGTCTATAGATTGTGCACATCATCGAACGTTCCCCAATCCGGTACAAATTCAGTATTATAAAAAAAAGCCTTACAAATAAAATTAACATTGTACACCCAGCCTTTTCATCATAAGCTTTGATACAACTGGCCACAAAAAAGTGTTCTACACCAAAATCGAAATTGATTTCGAAAATAGGACTAAAATAGGTACCTACTAAGATGTTACAAATAACCCTTTGAAAATAATGCCTGGTAGGTAAGCCTTAAATAAAAGTAAAATAGTCAAAAAATAGGAAATTATTTTAAGCTTGAAAAGTGGAATCGTGAAAGTCGACACAGTGTTAATGGCTAAAGATGAGATTGTTAGATTGGTACCTATACGTACATAAAAATCATTCAGGTCCCTTTAAATTTTCCTTAATTGTACCGTACACCAAACATGAACGCTTCATAAATCTTTGGTGCTTATCCACATTGCAAAAATCGGAATTACTGAACAGACATAAGTTACGAACACAATTTTTTCTCTCATTTACTTATAAAAACCTAATATTGAGATTGTTTAAAGTCGTTAAAAAGCTGCGAAATAAGTCAGGTATTTGGAACGAAGGCTCTAGAAATTTAATAAGTACAAATTAATCAGATATCTCTCTAGTAGAAATTTCAGTTCAAAATTCTGTTTATCAATACTATACTTACTACTAAGTTCCAATACTGACTAGAGTTATTGACCGCAACTTTATATTCCTAAGTATAGAGTCAATATAAACCAGTGACGTCACTACGGTTTCTTCAAGATACTGTTTAAATTAGGAGGTAGCTAATGTGACGTCATCATCACACAGTTATTAACAACTTCGCAACTTTCCGCCGACAACTTGTCTATTTTCTACGCTTAAGGAATTAATGTGTCGGTGGCTTTTTAATATTTACCCTAATGAATATATCTTTCAAATAAATACTATCTTGGAAGGTATTGGTCCCGAATTATAATTTTTAAACAAATTATAACAATTTGGACCCACTCGGCAAACATGTGATTTTTAAATAACTCATTAACATCACATCCGCGGTGGTTGTCCGCGAATGCTTTACTACAGTATCGCTCTGCGACATCTTAACGCTAAGCACATAACACTATCCATCCTAAACACATATCACATTTGAACTCTCACATAGAGAAGACGTTTTCAAAGTCCAAAGGTACGCGCGCGGCGTCACGTGACCGCGGGTCATTCGTGCAGGTTCTTGCTGAGTAGAAGGCTATTGTGTGGTCCTGACAGGTGCCGGATCAGCTCCGGAAGCGCCTCGAACGTGAGCTGGCAGAAACAGCAGTTGAACCGACCCGGCGTGTTGGTCCGCCCGTCGTTCTCACTCGATGATATTACGTTCCGATGCACCGAGCACAAATGCTTCAGCAGATGCGCTTTTTGCTTGAACATCGCCACGCAAAGTCGACAGGCGAACGGTTTCTCTCCGGTATGAACGCGAAGATGCGTCTTGAGATTCCATGACATGCCGAATTGCTTACCGCAGTACTCGCAACGGTACTCCCGGACCGGAGCCTGCTTGCTGGAGCCTTGGTCGTGCTCTGACGAGGGCGCGTCATCGCCTCCCATCTGCGGTTGGCATAACCAGGGCCCCCACGAGCCTGCACTGGGCGGCCGGTACTTCAGAGCATCTTCGTGCGTCACGTTTGGAGGAGTCACGCTTCTTTCTGGTAGATAAGGTGGTGCTGAGGTACTTAGCGGATGAAGCGCACTGAGCCGGGCCGTAGCTGCGACCGCCGCGGCCGTCGCTGAGCCTGAGTACCGTAGATGCGCCATTTCTTCCAAATAGCTTGGGGCGAATGATACGAACGGAGGATTCTGTGAGGGTGAATTGTGAAATCCAGGTCTTCTTTTCCGATGTGGTGTGACGACGTAGTTTTCTGGAGATGTTTGCACAAGCGACATTAGATCTTGGTCAGGAGGTTTCAAATGTGCGTAGTCCTCTAATTTGACAGTCCGTAGGTCCAGTTCTGGTGGTTCTAGGTAATGTGATTTCCTTTTAGTTCTCTCGATGTTACGTCCTAATCGATCGGATAGCAGTTGTCGTCGGTAAATGGTTCCTTGTGGAGGGTCTTCTTGGCTTGATGATGTTGATCTTCGTCTATTGATGTTCTGCAAGTGGAAAATATTCAGTTAATAATCATTTAAGTCTTTGGGGCCTTTGACCAGTGGTGGGATAGTATGAGTTAGAATATAAAAACCTGTCAAAGCATTTGTTTTTAACTTAGAAAAATTATATATAAATATTTTTATGTACCTTTGCTGCGACTGTTTCTACGTCCACGTCTTGTGAGTCATCGTGTTCACTGCCTGTGTTTTCTGATGTTCTTGCAACTGACAAATTAACCGGGTTGGATGAACTTCTTCGTCGTGCTGTTAACCGTCCACATTCCTTGTCCCTGTCGCCATCTTCATCGTCTCTTTCATCGGTGCTGCTGGTCGACATACTTTCTTTCTTTATGCTTCTACCTTCTGAATCTTCTCTGTCCTTGTCTTTATTGAATCCAGCGCTAGGTGTGACCCTTTCGCTTTCTGAATGTGAAGATCCTGAGGGTGCATCGTGTTTACTGCTTTCATTACTGTTTATATCTGTTTTGAGGTTCTTTGCTTTGAGTCGCTCACATGATCGGTTCCTTTCCTCTGCTTGCTGGCGTTCCTTTGTTGATTTCCAAACGTCTGATTTGATTTCCAATAGTTCGAAGAGCTCTTGCATGTCATCTATCTCACCAGACTGAAAATAAATAAGAGATATCGTTAGATTTTGCAGTAATTTCAACGACTATTGAGTCTTTTGTATACTATTTTTGTTATTTTACACGTACGTATTTGATACTGACCTCAATATAAGCCTGGCCGCTGTATAGGAAGACAAGCAAATGCCTCATGAGAGTACTGTTGATGCCTGACATGTGTATGGTGACTGGGTTATCGACAGATGGCGTGTCGTCCAGAATTTTTCTGTAACCAAAAAACCTTACATTAGTTTTATTTGTTTTGATATCTTCGTACTCGTCTTTTCACCAATACACAGTGTTTTTATGGAAGTGTGACGTTCAACATAGGACTAAAACAGTAAAAAAATGGGTTTTTATTTACTAATAAATATAATTTTAAATGCTAAAAAGAAAAGTGGCACTGGGCTTAAAATTTTTGCCAGTTGGTAACAAAACAAAACAATTGATATTATTTTATGTTTCAGCAACACAAAAATCGATGACACTCGGTCAAGGTTTGATCAGTAGGTATAGTAGTGAGTTACTTGAGTACGTAAGCTGTTGTTGCATCATATCGATAGGTACCTAGATACTGACTATCCTTGCGATTTCAAGGTCAAGTTCACGGCCATACGATGATGTTTCACAATAAATATGCAATATTAAAGGCGTGTTAGAAGCAAGTGTGCAGAGAGCATAATTAGTATTATGCTCTCTGCACACTCCTCCATCGGCTTAGTAGCCGATGGAGGATTTAACCGAGGTATTTCTAGGACATAGATACTGGTTTAAGATGAAAATAAATAATTAGTACAGGATTTCAACCTACTGCTTTTAAATTATAAGAAAAGGTTGCGGAAACTCCACCATCATATCGCCAGTATTCGGTTCCACCTATTTTTTACTTTTATAACAAGCTCTATCAAACTCACAGCCAAACAAGAAAAACCAAGATATGCATCGGCCTCTCTCTTTACGCAACTTGGACTGATGGCTTCGTCTGTATGCAGATGATCTACATTTAGACTATATGTTTGGAGCAAATTGCAATCACTCAAAACTGCATGATGACTGCATACTGTCGCACGCTATAACTACCACCATGCAGCGTTGCTGATTTTCAGTTTGGAGAGTGGTTGCCGGTGAAATTACAGGCATATGAGGCTTAACATCTTTGTGTCACATGTACGTTCTTATCGTGCGTGACTTACGATGCAATGTTTTGTTATAGGTGTTGATTACCATTTAATATTAGATTGTTCTTTCTGTAATTTTTGTAAGTACCTAATGAGAGGGCTAGCCGCTGCCATGACGATGCGATGGGCAGCCAATGGGACCGCGTCATCGCACACGAGGACTAAGTCGGAGTAGCGAGCGCCACGCCACGCCGCCCCCACCTCGTTCAGGATGCAGGCGTGGTGCTTGCCATACGTTAACGTCAGCAACCCCTCGCCCATCATTCCAGCACTGAAACAAGACAATAAAACTGTTATAGCTTATTCATTCTGGCTTGAATCTAATCTATTAATAGCCAGGCTTTTGTCTAGATTTTTTAGAGAAGCAAAACTTGTGTCGATATCTTTTTATATTTGATTTTGAGGATTGTGGTTTTATTATGAAGTATTTAAACCCAGCAGTTAATGCGACTTCATGCAGTGAATCAACTGTATTAACCCCACACTAAGATATATTATATATGTCGAGGGTATCAGTAACTATGAGTCACTACCAAAGTAAGTACACTAGGACTTACAGATCATACAAACATTTGCACCGCCAGGAATTGAACATGCAGTTCTTGTGTCGCTGCTGGTTTGTCTCAGAAGTTTGAGCTGTTTCTATTGTGTTTTGACTTGTTATTACGAAATAATGATAACCAGCTACCTAAATTCTGCGTATTATATCTAGTTTTGTACATAATCGTGTGAAATTTAAGCGCCATTGTGCCTTACGATCGTGTGAATTCCGCTCAAATCTTAAAATCTAAAGTTTTTGCTGCATCTCAGGGAAGTTATAGTAGTATTATGTCGGCTATAAAAACCAATCTATCTACAAAATAATGTACGTTTCCACAAGTTTTAACTAGTTACATGTTCGTGATGGGAAGCGTTGAATAACGCAACGAACGTAGAAGTGAAATCATCGACAATGAGGCCCTTCATAATGTTTACAGCTCATTGATTTCAGCGTTGAACTGAAAACGAGTAAAGGAAGACAAGGTTGCACCCAACCGACTGTTACGATAACAAATGATTCAATATCAACTGGAAGCTGAACCTACTCTTTCAAGCCACGCATGAAGGAAGGACCGATTCCTTTAAGACACGCATTTATGTTGTTGAAGGAATTTGATATGGGTGCAGTTTCCAACCTATTTTATAACTATGACCTACATTATGAAGATTAGTTTTGTTATTTTACTCTTTAACTATTTTGTTAAGATTGCAGTCCTACACAAACAAAGACAAACATGGATGTAAAATTTAGAGCTACTCGATTTAGGAAAAGCGTTTCGTGTCTTATTAGATTGTGTAAGTCACTTTTTGGATCTAAGTGGAGAATAAAAACTTATTAGGCTAAATCATATAATTTCCAAGTCCGCATTATATCATAGTAATTAATGTGTAGGTAGAGGAACTGGTAGGTAGAGGGACTTGGGTCGTGACACCTTGGTCGAATCAAAGACTAAGAGCAGCAGTATTAAAAGCCCAGTCCAGGAGCCAAGATAAACCTACGATCAAAGCAGGGATTCAGGTGCAAGAAAGTCTTTAGCAATAGAGCCTTGGCCCGAGTTTAGTTGCAAAAGAAGCAAGATCGTTTAAAATACGATCAACGCTGCTTCTTAAGCATTGTGCTGGCGTTTAGCAAGCGGGGTCATAAGCTATGAAACAGGGAGCATTGTTGTAGGCAATCTTACGCTATTGTTGTAGCGATTCACTCAAAACTCATATATAATTGCAAATATGTATACAGGGTTACAGGAAAAGTCGTGCTAGATCCGTTAAGGGCGTGGAGTACCCATCATTCCTGACATATTTCACTATGAAACACCCTACCCTAAACTAAACCCTTTTCGAGATATTCGACTTTTAATTTTTTTATTGAAAATTGCCGATTTTTAGGCAATTAAATTTATTTTTGGTTGTTTTGTGTATCTTATTATTATTATTATTGCATTTTTACATGTGTAATTAGATGCTTTAGGACGTCAATCATTAAAATAGTGCATAAGTTAATTGAATAGACCGTAGTAGACAAGTGAAAGTTAAGAAATAAAAAAAAAATTAGAAAGTTTATTTTTCTCTAAGGGATATCTAAAAAAAATATTATGGCAATTCTTCGGCAGATGTTTTTAAAAATATCTACGTTTCATCAGCTATCTAACGAGGTATAATAATCTAGGGTTTTATTCAATTGCATTGAAAAAAAATTAGTTTTATAGGCGACAGTGGAGAAGAAAATTTATACTTAGCCCTAAAAAGTAAAAGTAAAACAATAGGTAAGCATGAAATGTCATTTATTAAAGGTTTTCACACAACTTTTTCTTATTCTACAGTTCATGTTCAACATGGCCGCCTCTATTTCTGATACATTGTCGCATCCTTCTACGGAGACCAGTCTTCACTACTCCAGTGGTCAACGTGGTCCTCATTTTATTTGCTGCATCCACAATCCTTTCTCTTAGGTCTTCCACAGACGAAACTGGATTCGGCTCGCTGTACACAAGACTTTTCATGCACCCCCACACATGAAAATCCATGGGGGTTAGGTCCGGACTTCTTGCTGGCCATGGCAACGGCCCACCTCGTCCTATCCATTTGTTTGGATAATTTGTGTCCAGCCAGTCTCTGACACTTCTCCTGAAATGGGCAGGGCAGCCATCGTGTTGGAACCACATGTCCCTGATCAGGTTGAGTGGCAGATCATCCAGCAAATCACTCAAGTCTGCTCTCAGGAAATTTTCGTAGCTTTCCCCATTTAAATTATCCGGTAGAAAGTAAGGTCCAATCAAATGATTGGAGATAATGCCCATCCACACATTCACGCTGAATCTTCGTTGGGACCCCTTCACTCTTTTCTTATTGGGATTCCTTAGTGCTTTTGGGGCCCAGTAATGGGCGTTGTGATAGTTAGTTATGCCATCTTTATCAAATTTGGACTCATCCGTCCACAAGATATTTCTTAGAAAATCTGGGTCTTCTACGTCAGCATTTAGCATAAATCTGCAAAAGTCCAATCTTCTCGCGGGGTCTCCTTCTTCAATAACGTGTACCGGCGTGTAATGGTATGGGTATAGGCCAGCAGTATGCACTGTAAACCACACTCTCCATTGCGAAAGTCCCAGATCACGGGCAACAATATTAGTGGAAGTAGTCGGATCCGCTCGAAAGCGTTGCACTATCTCATTGTCCTGTTCTTCGTCGTCAATTCGTGGTCTACCCATGTCTGTATTACGTCTCAAAACAGAGCCAGATTCTCGAAGTCTTCGATAAACTCTGTCAAAAACGGCCACATCCGGCACTCGACGACCGGGGTAGCGAGTTACGTATTCGTTGCGAGCTTGCGCAGATACACAATCGCAGTATCCGTAACAAATAAGCATATCAGCATATTCCTCAGGTGTGTAGGACGTCATCTTCAACACTTCCGTATCACAGGTACAAATCAGAGTCCGGTTAACAAGTATAGTAGTCACAAATCAGAAGAAATAGTCCAGAATCACAGCCAAGTCGAGAAAAAGAGCAAAACGATATCACATCTACTATGTACGAAGCACAAAAGCAGACTGACAACCAAAACAATACCCCCTGTTGTATTCCCAGCCCTAACCGGTCTCTACACATTTTTTCTTTCATTCATACCTACATAAATCGTCACTTGTCTCGCTCTCACGGTGTGTCTGAACTTGAAGGACAATAGGCGCGGGACCGTTAGAACTGCTACCTGGAGCGTCCCAACTACTTTTTTTCCACGAAATGTAATACAAACCCTAGATTGTTATACCTCGTTAGATAGCTGATGAAACGTAGATATTTTTAAAAACATCTGCCGAAGAATTGCCATAATATTTTTTTTAGATATCCCTTAGAGAAAAATAAACTTTCTAATTTTTTTTTTATTTCTTAACTTTCACTTGTCTACTACGGTCTATTCAATTAACTTATGCACTATTTTAATGATTGACGTCCTAAAGCATCTAATTACACATGTAAAAATGCAATAATAATAATAATAAGATACACAAAACAACCAAAAATAAATTTAATTGCCTAAAAATCGGCAATTTTCAATAAAAAAATTAAAAGTCGAATATCTCGAAAAGGGTTTAGTTTAGGGTAGGGTGTTTCATAGTGAAATATGTCAGGAATGATGGGTACTCCACGCCCTTAACGGATCTAGCACGACTTTTCCTGTAACCCTGTATAAAAGGTTGAGCACAATTTTGGACGTTCTCTCGATGATCATAATCGTGCCAACGATTTCGCAATCAGTCCTGAGGTGTATAAAATTAACCAATCATCATTGATAAATTAAGTTTAATTGAGTTTGATTGATGTTTTTACGACAAAAAGTGATGGAAATATTAAATGACCTACCTAATAATGAGCGCTAACTGCTGCTTTTATAAATGGTATTAACTCGCAGATTTATTCGTCTTGTTTGAATTTGCACTGCGTACCTCACTCTGAGATTTACAGGTGCCATGTGCCTTTAATAGCATCGGCAAATAATCCGTCAAATTAATTAATTTCATGCATCACTTCTTTCTTTCTTTCTTGTCGTGTCACTAGTTTCTTTCGAAACAGTGTGGTGAAAGGATTTTAAGTGCGTCTCAAGAGGCTCCTTTCTAGCACTTGACACATTTTATAGAACTTTTTAGGTTCGACGACATGCCGGTTTCCTCACGAGGTTTTTCTTCACGGTTTGAGACTACTAGCATTGTGTACATAAATATTTGAATAGAAAAACTCATTGCTGCACGACCGGTTTCGAAATCACGACCTTAGGATCGGATCGGCGGGGTTGCTACCACTAGACCACCGGTGCTCTCGGCATCACTGATTAGTATATAAATAGGATCGGTATTAGAAAATGCCCGGACGAACTGTTTAGAAAGAGTTTTGCTGTTACCATGAATATTGACCAAAAGAAGAAAGCATGCTATATAAAATGTGCATGAAGGTACTAAGCTGTAGCAATTCTAGCATCAAAGAAGTTGTGGCTTAAAAAAAAACCAGATAAGAATTTAAGCGTTGGATACGCTCACTGTAGGCATAATTTCATGGTCAAAAACCAAAGAATACTCCCAGCTAACAAAATCGCATTAGCGTCTGCATAATTAACTTTTACAGTCAAATGCTAATGAACACGGAATAAAAATGAAGCTTTGTGCTTGTATCTCAATGTGAGCGAATACTGATCGGAGCCATCAGGTGAGCTCAGAAACAGAATCCAACCTGAGTGATGCTAGGAACCGGTAGGAACCAAGCCGTAAGTCTATTGACTGTTCTTCTAGGCCAGGTTCATAAGGTTGGACCACTTTGAAGACGTTTCAAAGTGGTCCTTTTGATTCAATTGAAAAAAAAATATTTTGACTTTTACTACCCGTTCCAAAAACTAGGGTCCCCTAGATTCACATCGCTTTAAGATGTTTAAAAGTGATCCTTGTGATTTACTTGAATAAATAGGTGCCTTTTGATTTTGACTATCCGTGCCGCAGACTAGGGTCCTGCACAAAGGTCACGACCCTCAGCTATAAGGATATCGACGCAAGGAGGTTATCAAAAATATTTCAAACTCAAATACTGAAAGACTGAAATTACTCATAAAAGAAAACTGAACCATATGTTTTTTTTATTTATTTAGTGGGAACCTTATGTTACAGTATGAGTTGACGAATATATAAGTAACAACTTAGAATACCTGGGTAACCATGGTTACTCAACAAAGAGATATTTCCTTGAGCGCGGGAAAAAAAAGTCAATGATCTAGGAATTAAGATTTTGATAAACAAGAAAAAAAAAAACTAATGAGCATAGACGAACGTGATTTTGAATTTTACGTAGAAGATTCAATTCGTAATAAGAGTTTGAAGGTTAAATGAGTACAAAAATAGAAACTTGAGTCAAAAAAATGATGAACGAAAATTAAGTTCAAAGAATGTGTATATACAAACGTATATATATATATGAAAAACATAAATAAAGTATAGGAAAAGTAGTTACAGAGCAGCTTTATGTTAGTGTAAGATTTTTTTTTTATTTATACAGAACATGAAAAAAAAGGCAAAGTATCCTCCTTTTAATCGCCAGTCAAAACAAACTTATTATTGTATTACAGAAAGGATATCTACCGTGCCTGTGGATTACAAGTCGTGAGTCTATTTCGATTTTTTATCGCTGTAAGGTCACATGTTTTTGTGCTAAAACCATTTTAAATGTTAATCGTTTTAATTGCTCTTAGTTTTAGTGCTTCAAAAATATATAGGATCGTTTATCGTACGGGTTACCATGCAGAGATTTGGTAGTTTTTTTTAAGTTCAAGGAAAATATTTCCCTTTTTTTAATATTGTGATTCTTTGTCACAGTGTTTATAATTCAGAGCAGTACCCCAAGTATGAGTTGTGTTGAACGAAAAACGAAAAACCAAATATGGTATGGTTTTTAGTTTTTGTTCCGTGTTCATTGCGCGTTTTGTATGAAGACGCGATAGAGATATAGTTGGTAGGTAAGTATACTTCTTGTAAGATAGGCCTATAGTCGCTGTGAAAATATGGACTATCTCCTAACCTCACTTTGTCAAACAGATTTCCAGCAAATTGTTGTAAAAAAATGGCTTTGAAATAAAAAAAATATATTCAGTTAAAAAATGGGTATCAATAACGAAAACAACAGCACATTAGAACTTGGAAATGTAATTACAATTCTGGTTTTAAATTTTACAAAATAATTAGCACGAATTGTCTGCGGCGTATTCGGTAATGTCACGCAGTGTGAAAAGGGGCGTAAGATTGGGCGGCGCAGTAGGCGGCATGCAGTTTGCAATCTGCATGCAAGGATGGTCTATTTCAGGGTATGGAAAGCACTGATGCGGCGCGGACTCGCCTTCCTTTGTCTGTGTGAAGCCATCGAGACGATGCAGTTCCCATGTTTTGCATCGAATGCGACAGGGTAGTCTGAAACTTCCGCAGATTCCAATCTCGATAGAATTGTGAAGAACGCGTGGATAATGGATATTATGCATTGTGAATGTGTTGTAGTTTACTGCAATTTTATTTTGTACTGGATCGTGTAGTAGCTTCCGCCTGCGATGCCGCTTTTTATACCAGTACTTTTTTTTTTTTTTTTTTTTTTATACAACCAGCTAATGGAACAAGCAGATGGCCCACCTGATGTTAAGTGGTAACCATCACCTATAACAAAGCATTGCCTCGTAAGTCACGCACGATAGGAACGTGCCCTACGATGCACTGCCCTGCGTCCATCAGCTTGAGGCATACAGATGTTAAGCCTCATGTGCCTGTAATTACACCGGCAGCCACACTCTTCAAACCGAAACACAGCATTGCTGCTTGGCGGCAGAAAAATGTGTGGTGGTAGTACTTCCCCGGACGAGCTCTTCACAAAGAGCTCTACTACTCTTAAAACTTGCTGATGGAACAAGCAGATGGCTCGATTTTAAGTAGCCACCACCTATAAAAAAGCATTGCCTCGCAAGTCACACAAGTAAGGAACGTATTAATTAAATTTACATACATGTTATGAGAGTGAATGAAGCGAAAGAGGTATGTCAGGATCGTAACAAGTGGAAATCCGTGGTCTCTGCCTACCCTTATGGGAAAGAGGCGTGATTTTATGTATGTATGTATGTATGTATATACACTATTAATCAAAATTAAAATATTACAACAGCGCCCTCTAGTGTTGATCTAAAAGACTATCGCCAGTAGAGTTTCAAAGTATTATCTGTGTTTACGTCGGTGCGGTGCGGCGATCAAAATAGGTAGCAAGAAAGAGAGCCGACGCGTACTGTCGAGAGATGGCGTTGCGTGTTCTCAAGTGATATTATTACAGCGAGGCGCAGCTTACTTTGGTTCCTAAAAGACCTTCTACGCAGGCACCATTTAGATGGGTGGTGACCATTTTCATCTAAGCGCTTATTTGCCTCGATTCATGAATGCTGAAGGTCTTAAGGTTGCCTTACTCAATCTCTGAATTCAGTATCAGCCACTAGTCAATTAATATAGGTTGGTGTAAATACTTACCTACTTAATTATTAACGATCGCAAAAAAAGAAAGTTCTCAAATCGACAATGAGTATGAGGTGTTTATAAAAAAAAAGATTTGTATTATTTCTATAGAATGCTTGCTTATCACCATTTTTAAACAGCCTTCGCTGTACCAAACACTTTCACGAACTTTTCAGTAAACATTGAATACGGAAATAAACAAAATTAAATAGCAACAATCTCTTTGCCTTTTACTTGCTCATTTGGAAACGAAGGTGATTCGGTTCAGAAATAACAATTTTAAATTAGTGACGTCATCGTATTCTCAAATTTCAATAGTCGTTAATAGCTAAGCAGGTAATGCAATAATTTAGCTTAGCAACTAGTTTAGGTAGAGCTAAAGCAGAGTAAATAGCAAGTATACCTAAAAGTAGTATATACCTCTAGAAATCAAAATCTTTAAAAATCAAATGTCGTCAAAATTTTATGAAAAAATGTTAGGTCGAAGTCCAATAAAAAAACAGGTTTCACTTTGAAGCGTCTTATAAAATAATTAAATCTAGGCACCAGACCCACGTTACCTAGTCTAGAAGGCTAGGTTTTTACCGTTTTTATAATAAACATACCAATTGGACCAACCACACCATTTTAATAATAACAAGCCTTATTGTTAATGCATAATACTAAATAAATTTCTCAACTATTTACAATAAAAAAGCAGTGTAGAGGTAAAACAACACCAAAGATATAATTTAAAACAAACAGGAAGACAAAGCTATTTACAAAACTTGTTTATAACGATTAAAAATATCTCAATCAGTATCAAGGTTGTATGAAATACGCCTTACATAATTCAGCTAACATTAATTAGGTATAACCTAGAATACCTACATAACTGTAGATCACACGATCCATTACTGACTAGAATGACTAGATTGTTATTCCATAATGGATTTTATGACAGTAATGCTACATAAGAAGGAGTGAAACAAGATAATTGGTACCTTTATCCATGTGTAGGTATAATCGGCAGAAATAGCTTAACAACTCTTCTGTCTGCCAACTGTGAATCTATTTATGGTCACCATCACATAAAAAGTTTCACACTTTAAACCAATTTTAACATACACTCATGCAACGAGAACGGTCCCTTCAAGAAACGAGCTAAAATCTGTTGCAACTACACGGTTGGTTAGGTTCTAATGTTAGCTGATTGAGAGCTCAGAGATTTTTTTTTAAATTTGAGTGTTCAGCTAGATTTAGTTCAACACTAGTTGTTCAGTTACTTATGCTGCTTATTAACAAGTAAATAATACAGTGAAATATATTCCAATAAAAAGCAACGACTCGTAATGATCGTTATTTCTCTATCGGATAGTTATCAATCTCTGATGTAATTGAAATGTAACAAAGATAATGAACCAGTTTGTTTTAATTCAGAAGGTGAGAAGATAAAGAAATAAATAACTAAGGACTTTTTACACTGCTTCATGTAAGCACTCAGGTCACTAAGATCGGTTGCAAAATGTATGGAGGCTTTTGTTTGTTGTGGACGTCCAACGGCTGATGATGAGAATAGTGTGGAAACGACAGTCGACATCGGAACCTCTGGAAACGCTCGGCGTACAAAACACAGTTTGCGAAACGTACCGCGCCGCCGATGTTGCAAGCCTAGAAATTGTACAAGACACCAGCCATCGGGCTATTGGAGCGTACAATTGAGAAAAAAGTCCCAACTTTCCCCGAACAATTGCCAAATAAAAATCAAGTTACGAAAATACACTAATTTGACTGAAATTATCACAAACCAATACATTACGAAATCCATTGTTCTATGGATGTCTGTTTTGAATAAGTATACCTACATCTGCCTACTGTAATGTTATTCCAAATGGTGGTTTCAATGCCGCGGATTTTATTGTATTTTTAAACAATTAGATTTTCAAAGCACGTAAAGACATCGATCTATATAAATAAATAAATAAATCATCATCATCATGTCTGTCCGACAAGGTACATTATATCGCTCCCGTTTTACTAGTTTTAATGGTCTTCTCTGTCTTTTGGACATAATAAAACGGAAAATCATTTTTTAAGGCGAAAACAAGAGGTAATGTGACTCTCGCTCGTACGTTTCGACATGTTGAAAGATATAAAGACACTAAAATCATTTTCGAAAAATCGCAATCAACTATTTTGTGTGGAATCACATTTCACACAGTTTAGTAAAAAAATCATTTTGATCGATACAAGTTTTCCTACTTATAAGTTTGCTTATGTACGAAAACTAGTAAGAGTCACATTAGCTCTTGTCTTCGCCTTAAGGAACTAGCGTAGGCATAGAATATAAATTGGGTCAATAGCGGTCGAGTCAAAAATATATTAACTATGATACATACAGATCAAGCTGCACAACGCCAAGAAAAATGACGCTTACTACAAGGACATAAAAGCGAGCAGCAGCTATGCGTATCCGTGTGAACATATTAAAAACATAACAACATTAATACCTTGACATTGAATCTAAACATTATTAAAATTAAAAAAACCGGCCAAGTGCGAGTCGGACTAGCGCACGAAGGGTTCCGTACCATTATCTACAAAAACGGCAAAAAATCACGTTTGTTGTACAAGAGCCCCCTTAAATATTTATTTTATTCTGTTTTTTTAGTATTTGTTGTTATAGCGGCAACAGAAATACATCATCTGGGAAAATTTAAACCGTCTTACTATCACGAATCATGAGATACAGCCTGGTGACAGACGGACAGCAGAGTCTTAATAATAGGATCCCGTTTTACCCTTTGGGTACGGAACCCTAAAAACAGGCAGGTACGTAAATTTAACCGAATTTAAACTGTACTTCGATAGCGTATTTTTAAGTAATTAATATAAACTATTTACTATATGCTGTATAAACTATATAGTTAATTGAAGAATTTCCTACATCTTGTTTGCTTTATGAGTTTACAAAGCCCCATCCTGTATAGATAAATGTATTATTAAATTTTGTCAAATGCTATTTTAGGGATTAGGTTGCAATTCATGAAAATAATTTACTTAAGAATGAAAGCAATTTTAATTTAGCCGATGACTCATATACACGCGTAAGCAAGATTTTTAATTACGATACGATTGTGTAGTTAGGTACTTAAAATAAAATAGATTTAATTAACAAAGCGGTACAGGAATTAAATCTCGTAGAAAAAACTGAAAGAATGGACATCAAATCGGAACGCGTAACATTTGAAGCAGTAAAAAAAAGAGCTTATACCAGCTGAAAACAGCTAAGGATGCCTCGGCGACAAAAATAGAATCATTTGTCTCTACTCTATGGTTAGAGTGAAGAGTCATCATAGAGTGAAGGCCGATCCCATTACGGCTCTAAACATTATATCATAGAAATTGTCATTGCTGCTGTAGTTTATAATTGGGAAAAGTACATTGCAAACGATGTAAATATTATTTATTTTTCTTGTTTCATCTGGTTTTTACATAAGTTGCCTAGTTGTTGAATAAGAGAAAAGCATTGTTACGAGTATTAAGTTGCCAACTCGACTGTTTTTTTTTTTACATTTACTCACTTCATATCCCAATACATTCGTAAATCCATTCAATATAGGAGGCAATAAATACGTGTTTCAAATTCGAACGTATCACCTTCTTTTTTCAAATTTAAACAGTTGGCAAAATATATAACTTGTCTGAAGCAGAGGATAGGTAATGTCGAACGAATCATAATTTATTATATCTTGGATGTTGAAACAGCGACGGTAATAAATTGTGCAGAAGGATGGGTGTCTAATGCAATGTTTGGGTCTTTAGAGATTTGTTTAGGAGGAGAGAGATATCTACCGTGTCTAGGATTTGCAGTCTACAATTTAATTTTCATCTAGAAAAGCGAGAAGTGTAATGAATTCCATTCTCAAATCTCTATGAACGCTATAAGCTTACAACAACTGACTCTCGCTATATCACTACATAGTAGGTATATTCTCAGCTAGATCACAGCATGCTGTGATGCGTAACCGACGGCGTCGCCAGTCGGCTCGATTGGCCACAATCGCAGAAAATCTCATGAGTCTGAGCCTTAACATGCTCGTGAACGATTTCATGCTCCATTTCCACAGCAGAAATGATCGGCTAAATTAAATTGTCCGTTTCCATTTCACGCTAACGAAATACGCCTCGCAACTATTTACAGTAATCAATCTTGATATTAGGGATGGGCTAAAATATTGTTAGTTTTGTTCGGGTTTCGGTAGGTCTGTCGAACATTTATTTTCGCCTGACTTTTCGGCTAAGATGCCAAACGTTTGGTCGAATCTGCTTGCTATGAGATTGTGGAGTAGCTTTAAAAGACGTGGTTTCTAGAATTTGCCTTGTTTCAGCTAAATAAGCAAATTTTACCTAACGTAATTCATACTAATATTTAATAACGTTAATTTAGCGCAATCCCGGTGATTACTAAAAATAACTATATTTAATCTAGCCTTGGTATTTGACCAAACGGCTAGTATAGCTATGAAAAAAAAAAATTCTGCCGAATGTAAGGCCGACTACTTATATTCAGTAAAAAAACCGTAATCAGCTCATCACTACTAGAAATGTTAATGCCTCAATTACCCATGCCGAATGAATTCTTAATGATACAAAAAAAACGTCGATTTGAATAATTTAATAATAAGGAAGAGTCGGCGCGAGATTGGGAAGTCGTAATAATAATGCTGGTACATACGTTCAATGACAAACGCGGTACCGCGTGCGTGGCAACAGGGCCCCTTACAATTTTCTAACAGGCGTGCGAAGTGACAGAAAGCGATAGTGATGTAAGTTGATAGTTGTCAAACAGGAAACCGTGGGGCGCGTGGCTGTGAGAGAGACACACGCCTCGCGCGGCCTTCGGGCCTGCTCCCTGCGAAGCGAGCTCACCACGCCGCACCTACCGTTACTGAAGCAGCCTCACACACAACGAATGGCACTCCATTCATGAACCACGGCCGATTCATCGGACCCATCATTTACCGCGTAAACTTATCATCTACTAACTATAAATATTTCCTAGGAAATGTTGTACAAATCGATAGTACTATCACAGATAATTTTCTTTTGCGTTGTAAAAACAAGGAACTATCCAAATTATTTGTTTAATCAGTGCGCGAGTAGAGTCAAATGAGATCATTGCCATTATGATAATTCGTCTGATAACTCCGAATAGCTTCACGCTTTACATTATTTGCTATCGTTATGTCATTCGTTTTTCATTCATGTGTGTAAGCGTATACGTACAATAATATTATTGTTTTTTGCTTATGCTACTGCGAAGTCTTTTTAATGATTTGATTTAAAAATCACGCAGCATCTCGTAATTTTAATATCTTTAGACTAAACATATACCTAAACATATCATCGTTGGCAACTGATAGATGTATTTATTTATAAATGCCATCGTACCCTTGTACGAGAGAGTCTTGGGCCGAAAGCGCAAATGAATTTTACCTTCGATGATGCTAAAATAGCTCCACAGTTACACTCTCACCTTGCGTTTGATTGACGATCGATCCCTTGTGCCAGATACTTGTTAACTGTTACTACAAACAGCTAACATAGACTATTTACAAATCCAAAGTTGGTTTAGGAATGCGATTGTGAAACTTTGCCACCCGCTGACGCCGATAGACGAAGATTTCCTTCATTCGGCAGTTCGGCCTCAGCCGAGCCCTCTGGCATATTCCTACATTTTCGCAACTGCAACGGTTCGGAAACAAATCGAGTTCGTGTTCGACATTTTGCGATCACTGCAGCGGCACTTAGACGACTATTTATAAAGAACGTGTCTTAGAAAAGGTCGAATTTGATTGTCGGCAGTCATTTGAATATCTCTAGTGTTATTACAGCAAATTATGATGAATTAAATCGTCTATGTAGAGGCGTTCTCACGCCGCGAAATTAGTTGACCTTCGCTTCTGTAGCGCTTTGTACAAAACTACACACCAAACACAAGCTTCTATCGAACTGTTATTAAGATGATCTTTATCTTTATTCTATTGTTTTGATTCTGTTTCCATGTTGAGTACCAACAATACACTTCGAAGTAAGCAGGTAAATTCAAAGACATCTTCTTTGTTTGATTAATATCTATTAGCGGCAATCTCTTCCGTTTGCTCGGCACTCGGCAGTTACAGACGAACAGTCCGAGGTGAACGAGACTCGACCAAGGTCCGTTTTGAAATAGGATGGCTCTTGACCTTCAGGATGAAAGTCAACAGTTGCGCAATCCATCGATGCGTCTCCGACTATGCTAATGGCCACCACGAGACACATATTGGAACATGATCATGACCCACATTCCCACGTTCAAGGATTTCAAATATTTGGGAGCTGGATTTCAAAACTATCAGATTTTTAAGGTGTGTTTTATTAGCGGAGGCGTAATCATTTCTATGTACGGATGTTTGATGTGTGGATGTTGTGATCTTGTCTATTTGTCAAGCATTCCAGGACATTTCTTTGGTTTTTCCATTGTTCTGATGACGCACACGGATATAGCATAATAGATCAGGAGAAACTCTTAGTCACTTCATTACTCATCAGATTTGTTTTTTATTACAACTTTCAATTCCGTCAGTACTCTGGTCAGTTCCATTTTTGCTATGAACTGCGCTAAAGATGGTCTTAATTTTCACCACTTCTTTCCACAGCTGATCTACTCTCACATGGCTGTTTGTTTGTATGCGCGGGAGCACACTGACGCAAGCTTGTGGTTGTGTGTGCGTAGAGCATGTTGCAAAGGTGCGGGGGGAGGTAGCGCAAGCGAGTGGCCGCGGTTTTGTAACAGCGTTTTCAAGGTCACTCGAGCAGTTTTTAGAAAGTTACTTAATATAATTTAATGAAAAGCAGTACCAGATATTCACCGACAGATATTTAATGCTGTAATGCCATTTCAATATTCAGATATTTACAAATAAAATAATCGCGTTGTCTTAAAGAACCTACTTCTTTTATACGTTTGTTTTAAAAAAAACACGTAGATATCATTAGAGAGCTCTCATAGAGAGACTAATCAATACTAAAATAGTTGATTTAGTAAAAGTAGCAAAAGCACTAGAAATGTGAGGAAATAAACATAGGCAAAATAAGACACACATAAATAAATCCCATACTAAGTTCCTGTTAAAAGTAACAGAAAGCTGGATCCAAGCTAAATAAAAAAACTCCAAATTTTCTTCCCACATGCACAAAACATAAAGTTTCATCACGACACGGCTTCCATATAAGCGCGTCCGATCTTCTCAGCGGAATTATGAAATTTAGCCGCTGCCATTTCGTGTAGTTGCATAAGAGAGAACGCTAAATTTTGCTGACAGAGAAAGTACGCGAAAGGCTTTATGTAATACCCACGTAACGTTGTAGCGACTCAGTTTTGATTTCCTTGCTTTTACGTCCATCAGTTACGTGATATTTCGGGGTAATTTTGGCGTCGGCAGCTATGCTAGATTCGATTTGTGCTACTTCTGTGGCTTCTGTCAGGTGCATCTTTGTTAACTATTTTAGTTTATGTTTGTTTGCTTTCCAATTAGAAGGATCTATGAAAGTTCAAAGCAGGCCTGTCAGGATTTTTTATAATCTGTCTGTATTTTTACTTTAATGTAGTTGAAGGTAAATTAGGCCCATGACTTGAAATCTCAAGACATCCTCAGATTCCTTGGTGCTCAAGAACCTTGATAATAGTAAAGTTTATACTTAATATTATAATATTGCAGAAAGATTTATATGCAAAGATTAGACAAAATTGAACGAAAAATAAAAATAATTTAAATTTTCGTTCTAAAATAAATAAAGACAAGCAGATATCTCGCTGCATTACGGAGATCAAAGTTGATTTTGACTGATTCTCCGAATAGAGACGAGATCTCAAATCAGTAAACACACAAGGGAAATACTTCTATTAGCACAATTCTGACGTGACTAGATTTTTCTCGGTAAGTGATCTTTTCAAAATAAATACCACTTCTAATAAAATAACTCTTTTTATTTTCAAAACTTAAGACGACTACTAGGTACCTATATTATGTCATGACTAAGGATAATTAATTAATATTTTTAACATTAATAGATATCTAATTCTACAATGAATATGATAATGTCGACCACATTATTTTATAAGCGGATTCTTATAAGACTCTCAACTAGTTCAAGTGAGAACCAAAGATGAGCAGAAGAAAGGATTGGTCAAATGTATTTAAGTTACTCCCCGTGCATATTCATTGCATTCAAGGCTCTGCTTGGTGAAGCGTCTTGAGCAACATTTTCGTAGTTATTTCCAAAATTGTGACACAATTCATATCGCAAAATGCAATCTTCGTCCCAATTCCGAAGTTATCAGCGAAGTCAAATACAAAGTTAACCACGCTTCTGTTGCAAGATAACATAAACTACAGATTTAAATTGTCTACCTACTACATTTCCTCAAGTTCTACTTGCAAATAATAATATATTAAAAAAAAACCATATGAATAATAAAAATATATCAAAAACGACAAACAATATATTCGTGGACTTTCAATCAAGGAAGTATCCAAGGCTAATAATAATAAATTCTCAAAAAAACATACAAAAAATAAATGATCGTCTATTTTAAGATAACTAAATGATTATTTTATTGACCATGAAAAATAAAAAATATCAATTTTTATTTCGGAAAAAGTTACGCAAAATGAAATTGTATTTAACCAGTTCTGTAAGTGAACTTATATAGAAATATCTTAGATAGTTTTCATATTCTGCGCATCTACGGCACAATCTGTTAAATTTCAAAATCCTTTAGGGCTACACTTGATTCCAATTGCAATCTCGATTCTAATCCTGTGGGAATTTTGACTGAAAATTCCCACAGGATTAGAACCGAAATCTTGTGTCAAGAGTTAGCTTATGGCTTCGTCTTTTTCAACAGGTAATCAGATTTACCTCAGCCGTCAAAAAAATGTCAATTTTTTAGCTGTCAACATTAAATGACACCATATTACGGGATTCATTTTCTGACATTTTGGGAAGCAACATTGCTTTTTCATTTCAATTGTTTTCCTAGTGTTATTTTGAGTTGTGTTGTGTAATTTCGGTGGAATTTTAACCAACATTACTTGAGGTCTTAGCACAAAGTGTAAGCATTTGTAATGAAAGTGTATTATGTGATATCCAAATTTGACCGAAAATGTTTCGAATGTTTTGAAGAAAACTGTTATCATTTTCATTACTTGACTCTAAAGTATTTAATACAAATCACTTCACACTGGCAAGACTGTCTGTGAATGATGGACAGGTGCCATAAACGAAGAGAAGAAGAAGAATATTATGCATGATATTCCTTTTAGGTAAAGTAAAACGAACTATTGAAGCAAAATAATAAATTTGTGGCTCTTCAATAAAAGGAAAATTTTACGACAGCTTTTTGTTGATGATGATGAAAAATTTAAGATTGTAGTCATAAATTAAAATGTATGTAAATGTATTAAATGTATGTATGTATTAGCAGTTGCGATTACTATTATGACAACAATGAAATAGAGGATTTATTATAACAATTCAGGAGTTCACCCTTAGGTATCATCATTGTAAACACACACGTATTTACGTTACTGTTTCTATCAAATAGTCTTCTCATGACCTTGCTTTTAGTATTCGGAAACTAAATTCAACGATGATCCATTTGCACTTAGTTTTCCTAAAAATGGTGCCTCTAAGCATTGAATCATACGTATTGACAAACCAAAACCTCAGACTGAGTCATAAAAAAATATCCCGACCACCACAAACATTGTACCTATTGTTTTGCCCGTACTTTCTACGGTCACGTTCAGAATAAAGATATGAATTTAGAAGCATGGTATGTACCTACTTACCTACCTAATATAAACAAAGAACAAAGTATGTCTCGAGTGCTAGTCATTGAGAGCAAAATATTTAGATTAGAAATTACGAGCGCTCGGCACGTTTCAAAGATTGGAGTGAGAAAAGTTTCTTCAGCGGGTGATGAAATTGTTATTTGGACGAACGATAAGTTCGACAACGTTTAAAATAAGTGAGTAACTACATACAATGTAGCTGAATAATTATGTTAGAAAAAAGGTGATACGACAAAGATTACGATGAAAATTGCACGCGGTTAAACAATGGCTCTTATCAAAGCTTCAGTCATAATAATACTGACCTACCCGTATGCCGGTTTTTGCTAAAAATAATCTCTGAAACGTGCACTTTCGTTCACAATCTTTTAGTATTAGTACTCTCTACTCTAGGTAGTGTTTGTGTGAGTGACTCAGAGTGGGGGTTCGTGGGAAATTGCTCGAATGTGTGCGAGCCTCACACAGTCGCACACAACGCCCTACTCCGGATGCGAACGCAGATTTGTACCGAACGCTAGTACTAGACCAAATTGATAGCTCCATGCTTTATCTATGACTCCATTGTATGCTGCGTGGTTTGCTTGCATGTGTGCGTTATTGTTTGGAATCCTTGAAGCTCTAACTTATTTTACAACTTGCCAGTAATCGAATTGACTATAAAATTGTGAACAATCAGATTTTATGCGTAGACTTTTATTGCCGCTTATGACAAGCGTCTACAATTAATTTATGGGCTTGGTCAAGGTTGTGAAGTTAAATTAACAGATAATTATTGACCATATAAGTGCATTTAGCGAACAAGCGAAAAACAAAGAAATCTTTATTGCTAGTGTTGACTGTAGAGGTAATAGGAAGAGTCTGACGAAAGTATTACCTATGTTGTAAATAATAAACGTCGCTCACAAGGGTAACTGCGTAATAAAACGAATAGATCAAACTACTCGACCTTAAAACCTCTTAATGACGTAGGTACCTATATTGAAAATACAAAATTAATACCTTTTCAATTTTATGAACCCGTCGACCTTAGAAAAGTATCTATGTTCAATTTCGTACGAAAGCGGAAGACGTCTGAAGCCGAGCCCGGTTACCGCATTGAAAATGCGAAGGTCAACCGGTTAAAGGACTTCCGAGACCAGTAAAGGATGAGCCCTAATTTGAATCAGGGGTTCTCTGTGTGCGTAAGCATTTGAAAATCGAACTCTGTGCAGGAGCGCGTGTGTGAGCGTTGCGTGTGCGCAGGCTAGCCGATAACAATAAACTATTTCCGAAGTGACCCAGTTTCAACGTCCTTCGGTAATTTGTACCGTGAACGGGAACAAGAAAGGGCTGGAAGTAATTTGACAAACCATTTCAAATTGTATTGTCCGAGCACAAAACATCTCTGCACAAGAGCTGCCGCTTTACTACTCGGGTTTACGACATCCCCACAGCTGATCTTGAGCATTGATCTCATTGTTCAAAAGAAATATCTATACCAAAGCACTTTTAAAAGTAAAAACATAAAACATCTTTGATGAAACCGAAAATTCAATTATGCCCAATTGAATTAGAACGTGTAGAAGTGTGCTAATAGGTGATGAATGTGGACAGCATCACAGTCAGATAGTAGAGACATTAAAATTCAATTAAATAATAATTAAAGCAAAATAGAAAAAGATGTTAATGAGCCTCTCCACCGTTTCAATGCTACGATTGTTTCACAAGAGCACGAGTTAACTCGAGTAGACAAATGTGTCAAGCCCTTCGATAACATATTTCAATTCGGTTCAATGTCAAATGGAACGCTGAACTATTATGAAATTCATCGGACCGATAAAAAGTTGGGACATTTTGGAGTCGCAGGCGCAGTGCGACGTGGACGGATTAGTATTTCTCGGAAAATGTTTATGTCTACTTCACAAGGAGACTTTGCTGATTGCGAAAACGCACTCAACTCACATGCATTCGGGACTTTAGCAATGTTTGTATTTCCAAGCTGTAAACCCAGTTTCCACGTCAAAGCCTGCGCTAGCGCATTTTGCATAACATCGTTGGAAAATATAATTTTTATCGTGTTTGCAATTGTAATTTAGACGATTAGTCTGTTGTAATTGTAAGTTGTTGGTTATTTGCATGTCTATTTCTTCCTATATTTATTACAATTGTTCGAGACAATTATGGATGTTGATAATTGAATTCAGGAATTTCCTACAGTCGAGAGTGGTTTCTGTTCATGCTTCAAGGAAACATTCGCTACAAACAATGTACTCATTACTGTTATTTAATTAGATTATATTTCTGGACAAATAGTTTTATATTGATATGTCGGTTATTAGCTTATTAGTTTATGTAAATTGAAACGGGAATGAGATCTACTTTCGAGACCAGCGTGTGTGATAAATAAGTGTATTGTATAAAGCGGAAGTTTCGTTCAATATTATTAAAAATAATTGTGTTATCGTCATGTTTGCCTATGCGAAATATATTATTTGGCTGAGTTAATACACATTACGACGTTCTACTAAATTTATTGGGACTATCGAACAATATGTAGGTTATGTCGTTTTAACCTGACGCATGTTCGAAGTTGGTAGGAAATCTAATTGGAATTCATCGACACATTTAAATATTATCATAGTTACAGCTTTATCACATTTTTATACGGACAAATTAATCAAAAGCAAGGCTGATCGGATGACATTGTAATTTAGCCCTATCTTTTAAACAATTTCATAACAACACGTGAATCCAAGGCTAGTTGTTTATTAAAATATTTATTGGATAAAATTCTTCGTTTTTAAAACTGTCATAAACTAATGAATATGTAGTAGTTGATTGTGTATTGGTTGAAACTTAGAAAAGTTCAAGGGAGCACTAACATTTACAGATATGACACAGTTATGTATGTATATTGGAAAATATCTTTTTGGAAAAAAAACAAGGACTATTATATTCTTAATTAATTTATCATCTAATGGAATTTCACTGTTATAAACATAATGGTACTAAAAGATAAATAAACTAAAATGAAACCTCAACATTCGATTTAATTAATAAAAAGATTACAATGTGTGAATTGATAGGTTACATTTTAAATACAAAAGACTCCCCACAACGATGCTTGAAATAAAAGAAATTCATATTCCGTACGTAGGTAATTAGCTACTGGCTGAATGGTCATAACCAGTAGTTTTCTATTTACAACGATGTCTGTATGTAAGCCGAGAAAAGCGACATTGGTCTACTTCTCTGGATGCCCTTTAATTGCTTCTCGTGCCAACGCTTTGGCTTCATTGACACAATTCTATTCACTATCTCAACAAGTGTAGGTATTTATATCAATTGTACGCATTGCGTAATTTATTGCATTGATAAAATTTGATATATCTATTGATAATTGAGGTTAGATTCTGGACTTCTTTCTACTCTGTGATTCAGGTATTTATATAGAGACGTTTTAACTATGATGGCTAAAAGAATATTCGTACATTTACTTTTATTAAGTAAATATTTTCACACTTAAATTTCATACGATAAATCTAGCTTCAGATTAAGATAAGTAACCTTATTGCATAAGAATAGTTTATTTTGGTAAAATAATTGATTAAAAAAGTAAATAAGCAGTTATTATGGCAATGAATGAGGCTTATTAGGTAGGTATATGCCTTGAAACAGTATCAGAATAGAAATCAAGATGTTATCAATCAAGTTTAACTAATAGACGCGACGGTCAAATCATTAACCGAAATTTATCTCGGAGATTATTCAGAACCTTGAACAGACGATTGATAAATTGACGATGATTATTAGGTTTTTAGATTTAGTAATTAATCGATGGATAAATGGGTACCTAGTAGTTTTTGTTGATTAACCCAGATTTTTTACTATCACTGAGTAAGTAGGTTCCTTCTAGGTATCAGAAGATCTTTGGCTAGATCTCTCTCTACCGTGACTTACAGTCTTTAATTATTAACAGTATTTAATTATTCTATATTTTAGGAATGCACTAAATTATGAAATACAAGTAAAATTTGGTAATTAATTATTACACAAACGAATTGAGCAATAAGTTGCTAATGAATTGACTTTTACTATTTCGAAAGCAACGCTTCCATCCAGTTCCGAAATTGATTTTATGCACGACCAGCTCAAGTGAAATTTAATGGAAATTAAGCAATCTGCTTAGAATAGTTGACGTAATTTTAATTTACGAAGCTTATCTACCACTTTATTAACATACATCTGATAAAATAACCTACACATATATTTTAAAATACTTAAGTAGAGAAAATGAGGAATTTTTGATATTTATACTTCATTGTAATCAACTAAATAGGTTAGAACTATTTCATATCTAATGATGTTAGTGGGTTAATTTTCAAAATGTACCTAAATGCTGCTAATAATCTGAGAACGATCATTTGCGGTTAGAAAATTCGCGTGCCGAATGCGCGCGAAACCAAGCGTGGAAAAGCAGCGCGGACGCAGCGGCACCGCTCAACTCAGACGATTTCGCAAACCACCATCTAATGTGAACCTATTAACCTCTTCGTCGAGCGAGGCTCACTGGCGAAGGCGACCGGCGGATGAAGCGGCGAATAGTGCGTTCATTAGACACAAGGTTGTGCCGACCGTCCCATCGGGCCGCAACGCAAGCCCGGCCGCGGACTCCGAATGCTGTGCCATACTCCCGCACCCGTCTCCACACACATGCAAGCGCATCTTATAAAATCAAAAAAGTAAACAAACTAAAGCCTCACCTTGCCAACTGTAGTGCACTTCTACTAGCAATCTCATTGTAAAAATTCAGGAGTATATTACTGTCGAACATCTTAACACTTCATCACAGCCATTATAATCCACAAATAAAATTTCGTCGAACAACAACAATCCAAGCACCAGCGATCACAGGATAATCACAACCGCCGATCCTAGGCACGTCCGTGCGCAAGCGACGTCAAATCAAACTGGCCCGGTCAAAATGACGAAAGTGAAAACATCGCACGCACAGAAAAAAAGGCTGGCGCGGTACAGTCCTTGCAGGCCACCTCTCGCACGGGCTCTAGTGACATACTAACTGCGAAGCGGGCACATCGTGAACGCCTATATCGCTCGGAGGCTCGAACCTCAAACGCCGGCGGACGGCACAAAAAGAAGATGCTTCGCAACGGTAGCTAGGAAAGATTGAACACAAAGAATAGCGACACGGACACGTGGGCGCGTGTGCGTGCACGTGCGAATGTTGGTGTGCGAGAGATAGGCGGCCGCAGGAAACTCCGTTCTCTTCCACTAGGAAAGACCTTGGATATGAATCGGCACGTTGCAATGTGTACCGCCATCGCCTACGCCCGTTGCCCACTTGACGGCCCCAACGGATTACATGATGATTCTAAATAAGATGTTTGTTTTCTATTTTATAAGAGTGCACTCGATGCATTGAAAGAGGTAAGAAATGATGTAGTCAGCAGGTCGAGTTAATGAGCGTAGCAGATAGCTTTATTGTTATAACAAGCACGGGCCGCTTGGACAAACACAATAATTACTGGTGATGGCGATGATGCAACGAAAGTTGATAATGCTATTAGCGATTTGACACGTATTTAGCGTGGGTGGCCACCGAGAAATGAATACTGTGGCGCAATTTCAGAAGTTGAAGACGTTGAGATAATAAGGCAAAGTAGGTCAATAAAGAGCCAGCCAATATTGTTAATAAAACACATTTACTGAAGTAAACAAAACTGTCGGTACACGCGGACATCCGCACTTTTTATCGGTGATTGCTAGATTCACCTACTGCTTTGCTAATATGACCTCTTTAGCTGATCCTACGATATTACAAACTTCCTTCCCCTTACAAGAAAATCTAAATAAGTTTCAGAATTTCTTATTCATCTGACGTCTGTGTAAATAAAAATTTCTTGTTGAAATTTTCCTAGTTTTCTTATTTTATAAGAGACCAGCACATTGCTACCAAAAAGTGCGCCAATCTGTGAGCGAGTTTCTTGTCAGTCCACTACAAACTGTAAAAATATTAAAATTGGAAAGTTAAGGATGCAGTAATTCATTCCGCATATAAGTGCAATGCAGCATAAGCTGTCCTTGTCATGTTTACATACAAATGTGTGGTTCATGAATAATAAATGGCGTGCCTCATAGATTGGTAGATTTTTTGACTGTTTTGACTACATTATTATTCAAATGTCCTTGAATGCATACTTAATTTAAGCATCTTATCAAAAACGGCTTTAGCTTAAAATGCAAGCATTTTAGTGCAATATTACGACAAAAATGGTAACAGAGCAGAAACCCGTTCCGTTTCCGCAACTTTCCACTTTCGTTCTCAGTCTCATTGTCTAATGAGCGCGGATTGAATAACTTAGCGAATTTCTTCTGAAACCTTACGTAAAGCCTTTGCTCTGTGAGAATCTCTGTAATTGTCACTTGTTGGCATTATTTAATTTTTGTTATCGAAACTTTATTTTGTAACAACAGAGACTCCCACCCCACATCTGTGTATGCTTGTTTAATATTACACGTCGGAACCACAACATGTTTTTTGTTTCTAATTAATGCTTCCCTATCGAGACAGGTTAACTAATTCTAGAATACCCTTTGACCATCATCATATTTATGCCACTAGTTATTTTTGGTCGACACAGTACCAAAGTTAATTTTTTTTCCAAAACTGTATAATATTTTTTTTATCGACAAAGCCTTTGTGAGTCACATTACTTCTCGAACAGTCAATGTAAGGTATACGGAAATATTTTATAGTTCATCATTTGATAGCAATTAATAGAGCTCTCTTGTGATCACGCATTTATCAAGATTCGCTACAGTCCATTTCATTTATATCCGAACAATGGCTGGTTCACGGTTTCGCAAAACGATCTAAAACAATCAGCAGTTGAATGATTCCTTCGGCAGATATTTTGTCACTTCAATCACTTATTGCTATTGTTTTGTTTGCTTGTCTTGGCTGAGACAGTTTGGTATCTGATTTTATCGCAATATCAAGTTTCAGTAACATGAACTTATACACACCTTCAATAATAAAGTAAGATTTATTTAGATTCTGATATTTGAAAACGATTTTTTATATATCATCTATTTACGATGCATTTCGAAGTACGCGGAAATTTTCCGAATAAGGAATACACTTTTAAATTTAATTGATTGCCTCACAGTTGGTATATGCCTTCTGTGCTGTAGGTTATGGGGTCGACCCCATTGTGGACAAACTTAGATGATTTCTTGACGATTTATTAAGTACGTGTTTAAAAAAAGTAGGTATTCATATTACGAGAAGAGTGTTAGACATGGATGTGGATGGTTTCAGAAAGAGAGGTAGGCTAAAGAAAAGATGGATGGACTGTGTGAAAGAAGACGTGAGTAAGAAAGGAGTAAGCACCGAGATGAAGAATTATAGAGGAGAGTGGAAGAAGAAAACCTGTTGGGCCGACCCCACCTAGCGTGGGATAAGGGCAGGAAGATGCCGAGGTATTCAAATATTATTATCATCTATCTGGTTCTGGTGGTATGTAAAAAGATATGCTTAGTTTGAGGCAGATGAGGTTTATTTCCAAGAATATAAAACTACGTCTCTGTTGTCCAAACTGAGAGAGCATCAACACCAAGCCCACATGAATACAAAATGTGAAACCCAGGATGAAATCATCGCACGGTCGAAAGGCGGAACTTTCACGCCATTTCTCCCGGTGAAAGTTTCAATATGTATTGTACTTTTGTCACTGGCTAATAATCTATATCATAAATCTTAATCCTGATATTAGAACGCCCACTATGCGGCTCCGAGTTCGGATATGAAAGTAAGGCTTGCTCTAGCTAGTGCGTGTTGCACAACCGATAAGGTGAATATAGATTTAGAAAGGGCAATGTAAAACTATGATGATTAATTAATCAGGTTTGGGCTTGGTCACGTGGTCACGTGGCTTAATTTAGTTTATGATACAATTCAAAATGAACCTTGCAGTTTAGATACTTAGTATTAGCACGCTTTAGTACTAGCATAATAGGTAAATATTACGAAAATGTTCTCCTTATTTATTTTAAGCGAACCAAATACCCAACTAAACTCAACTGATCGAATATTTTTTTTCACTATTGTAAAGTAGTGCTTTGAGGATTTATCTTGCTAATTTGCTCAGTAAATTGAAGTGTCTAAGCAAGTTTGAAGAGCTAGTGGCTAAAGCGGTGACTAGAATTTACTTTGTACGGGTATTCGAAAACGAAACGCATATTTGGTTTCTTACTGGCTCCTTTAGTCGAAGCCTCACATAGACCGGAATTTGAATGTTCTAGTTTTTTTCCTATCTTTTTTGATCCGGTTCAAAGTGCCACCAACACAAACACATCAATAAAACTTATTATTTACTTTGCTAGATAATGTAGGTACGATTCCAAATTTGAAATTTTGAAATTTGAAATATTCTATGTTTGAACTAAATCAACTCTTTTGTTTTTTGTTCTGAAATTACAATAGCTTGCTAATAAAACTTCTATAATTCTAAAATCACTCAGTTATTAGAAGTAAACTTCGTAAAGTAAGTATTATCGTGGTAAAGTTTTAAAAGTCTTTAAACAAGTTTTGTTTTTGCTAAACCAATGTAAATTGATTTCGTGGCTAGCAAAAACTTGCACATAACATAGCTAAATTCAACTATTATTGCCTATTATTTCATCGCCTTCGTGTCTTCCATCGTTACGATTGGTTTTGGTTTTCAATTGCGTACAGTCGTTTACAGATTCGAACTAAACGCTTAACTACATAAACGCCACTTTAGACTCTATCGCTGTAGTAAGAGAGACGAAAATCGCGTGAAATATTAACACCTCTATCACACCGACTGTGTTATCCGTAAATCGCATGAAAGTATAAGAGATCGAAATTCATGTGCATCTGCGTGTACCATTGGAGCTGTCACGACCGGCCGTGGCTGTCATTTATTAATATTAAACGAAAATTCGTTATCCAACTGGCCTTGGACCATGTTCCTTTCAGTTCTACTTAATGATGACAGTTGTATGAAACGTGCAGTTCTTAATGGCAACCAACTCAATGACCGCAGCAGTCTGGTCACAGAGGCTGCAAGGTCCGCATCCGACTGACTGAAGCTATAGCAGCGTAACATTCTGATTGCGGAAATGACGTTTCGAAACATAATTTTACGAGATTTCTTCGAAGCATATACTTTCGAAAGAAAATTCGACATGCCGCAGGTTTTGTAATAGTCGTTGAAAGCGCCTCGCGCGCCGAGGCTCGGCTGCGGCTCGGCTATAGGCGTCGAAAGTGAGACCGAGAGGTTGCGCAGGCGCGTTACGAAGTTTTTATTGTCGGCCGCGCGCGAAATCACTTGAAAGTTGTATTGTCCTTGGATATTTCACTTCTTTATTTGCCGCGTTTCCGACACCCGAGCCGAAGTTCAGTCGGCGGTGACGCCAATTGTAGGCTTGGGTGTCAGCAACATTCGCTCCCCTTCACTGCGACTCGCATTCCGCTGCTGAAAATGTCATTTGGGCCCTTGATCGGGCGCCTTTCTCCTGCTTTCACTAGCCTATGCTCACCGAGGGGCTCCGGGAGACGAGAAGGGCGCAGTATCTGCGAGGCGCTCCAGGGTGTGTGCGCACGCGGCTTGCCGGCGCTTGCGCCACTTCCCCGCTTGCGACACGCTTCCTGCGGGAGAGTGCGAGGCCGCGCGCGAGTTCCGCGCGCAACGAGTTGCACAACGCTTATCGGCGACCCGGTTTCGACTTTCGCCGCGATTATCACTGAAACTGAATCCTGAGTGATGCACTGTAGTACACTGTAATCCGGGGCGGGGTGTGCGGGTACGGGTTCGGACGCGGAGTAAGGCGCGACGGCGCTGCGGGCCGCGGGCGCCGTGCGAGTGGCGCGCACTCGGCCGCGGCGCCGTCGGTTGCGCCACACTCGAAAGTAAAAGTGAGCGGCGCGGGGCGCGGCGGCACATTTCTCCCACTTTCGCTGCCGTGATTCACTCCTCGCGTCAAGGTCGCTTCCCGCTACTCCAGCCGCGAGTACGGAGTACTACGTCCCTCCCGCGCGTACTCCCGAGCTGTCACGTTGCCGCGCCTCGCCGCAAGCTCATCTGCATGCGATTCGTATCTAGTCACGTGGCCATTTCCATCCACAAACAGTCATGTACAGACAAATGATATACGAGCTGTTGCTATTCCATTCAAAGCTATCGTCATCTAGTTTGAAAGTACCTACTCGTAGTTGGATAATGGTAGACCTATGCTATGCATTTCATTGTTCGAAACAGAACATCAGTCAATAGTTTCGGTAGCAACAATGAGACCCTGTTTTATGGTCTTGGAACTGAGAGCCAATTAGGTTAATAGCATGAGCAACTCTTGTAAGAAAAAAACAAAAAAAAACATAAAAAAACATGAGTCACATTTTGTTTATAAATTTAGTTGTGAGTTTTTTTTACAATTTGAAAGCTATCCGCCACATTCATCAAAGTGATGAATGTTCATCAATGTGATGAATGTGGCAGATTTTGATGGTTGGTACTCAGACATATTCCAACACTTTAGTTATGACGACATCGATAGGCAATATTTTGTCTCGTGAATGAAGTCGGGTAGGTCTGACAGGTCATTACTTGGAACATGTAATTGTTGAAGTGAATACTTTCTAAGGCCAGTAGTTAACGAGTGATAGCGTACGGCGTACTGTGTGAAGTGAAATTGATTCTTAACGCAAGTCAAGCTGTTGCGTGTAGGTTTGTTCATCATTCACTGGTTATTAATTTATCTTAAAAGGATTTTGAGATTCCATTATACTTAATCCCAAATATTTCAGATATATCGCTATCGTGATAAGACTCAAAAGTCAAATATCTATGGAAATGTAAAAAGATGTATCCTATAAACGTTAAAAGACAAAATACACAGACAAACGGCCGGTTTCTGAAAGCCCGATTAAAACTAATCGGATGCCAAGTCACTCGCTATCTCTATCTAATTCTATTTAATAGCTTACGAGCTGATTTTACCATGCTCTGTTAGATTAACAAAGGATTAAAGGGTCGTTAAATATGTCAAAATGTATGCGTTTGACATCTAAGGTTAGATTTAACGGTCTTTTAATCCTTGATTAGTAACTAACAGAGCATGGTGAAACCGGCCCTAAATGGTGAGTGACTTGACATCCTATTAGTTTTGATCGAGCTTTCAGAAACCAGTCGTAAGAATAGCAAAGAGGTTAATTATTGTCTTTTTTTTCGAGTCGCGTAGACCCTCCGTAGACCCAAGGTCTACGCAGACTTGAATGTTCTCTAAAAATTCTCAACAATTTTATTAATAATTTTCTTGATTTCTGTATTTCACAATAACAGTTTTCTTAATAAGTCTCAAATTTAGAGCTAAGTCAATCTTGAGTCTGATTGATTGACTTTATTCGAAAATAACTTCATTTATTTTACGAATTAGCTCAAGAATATTGACAGAGATAAAAATAGTATTTTAAATAACGTTAAACTGATATCAGAGTCCAGATACACGAATGAAAACCATCATTATCATCAACATAATATTATGTTAGTTTACTGCTTCTATCTATCTCTCAAGATGCATCAATAAGTCCTGCGGACGGTCTATTATCATTATTAAAACAAGCAACAACGTAAGCAATTGCTGTACAATGAGTCGTTGGTTGTTGGATAAACAAATATAATACCTATTGCTGCCGCCTCAATCACTGTCTGTCATGGTATTCAACTGTCGTGCTGTCAAAGAACCTTTAATTTTGTAGTATCGCAAGATTTGTTTATTCAACATGCGACGACTCTTTTTTTAAGAGTAATAGAGCTCTTTGTGAAGGGCTCGTCCGGGGAAGAACTACCACCACGCCTTTTTCTGTCAAGTAGCGTTGCTGTGTTTCGGTTTGAAGATTGTGGTTGCCGATTTAATTACAGGCACATGAGGCTTAACATCTGTATACCTCAAGTTGATGGACGCAGGGCAGTGCATCGTATGGCACGTTCCTATCGTGCGTGACTTACGAGCAATGGTTTGTTATAGATGATGGTTACAACTTAACATCAGATGGGCCATCTGCTTGATCCATCAGCTAGACGAATAAAAAAAACACTTATGCTGGTGGTCAAAGCTAAAGGTAATATTATATAGATATTTAGCTAAAGGTAATATTATAGATGTGTGTGTGTCCTGTAGCACAGGTTTCATTAACCTATTTCAGGCACCAGTCTCTCGCAAAACAGGTTAACTTATGATACCTACAATTGTTAAAAGAACACACAACGATCATAAAGCATTTTTTTTTCTTTTTTGTTATACCTACCTAATTGATTGTATTACTTACTACCTGTATATTGTGTGTTAGTATTAGGTTTGACTTGTTTTATGAGAGAAAATAAATGATTTTATTATTATTATTATTATAGATAGATAGATAGCTCATTATTGTGCACCACACAGAAACATAGTACAGGGTTAAATCATACATTAAGGTAAAACAATGGGCGATCTCATCGCTGAGAGCAATCTCTTCCAGGTAACCTTGATATTATACGCTTAGTATTAGTTAAATATATGTATATAAAATATATAACAACAGAAACAGAAACAGAAACAGCTTCACGACTTTAATCCCCAGGCACGGTAGATACCACTCATATCATCTCTTAGTACCAAGTACTAACTTCAGATTCTTTTAAGGATGTCTAAGGGGGGTAGTCAGAGGTACGTCCAAACATTAAATTTGGCACATACCCACATTTTGCAGTAGTTGGTATTCCATACGTGACAGGTTGCAAGCCCATCGCCGCTGTTAGAGTACTAACTGGTTTCCTCACGATGTTTTCCTTGACCGTTTAACGTAACGTAAACATATAACATATTAGTGAAAACTCAATGTAAGAAAGTTCTCTAAAATGACAATGTTCTCGTTTACGATATTATTTTAGTATACAACATTTAATTTGATTTAATCTTATGGTTTATGTTTACTCGACGTTGTGTAATAAATCCTTTTTATTGTGTGAAAGCTATAAAGAACTTTACAAAAAACTTCTTCTAAAGGCTATTGTGTTTTTGATTGCATCAATCCGATTTCTTTGTTTTCTTATTTGTTTTGATGTAGTTTTCTGTTGAACTTTCAAATTGTATGTAATCATTATTTTACATCATAAATCATCATAAAGTTATTGGTACCTATTCTTCCACATATATTGATTTCATATCGCAGTTTAAGGCTACATGAAAAGAAGAAAAAAAGAAAAGAAAGGTGCTTTGTAAAAATGTGCGGCAATATTATTTTTTAATCAGTATTGAGTAGAATATAAGATACCCAACACTAGCTACTACACCGTAGTTGCTCTACGAGGAAGCAGTTTTGATAATCCTCGTAGAGCACCCATCAAACCATTCAAAGTGATTCTTGTGATTGTACTGAATAAAAAACGTTTTGATTTTGATTTTGATCTAAATATTGCTCTACGAGGAACAAGATCGGTTGCTCAAAAATAGGTGCTCTAATAATCAGTGCTCGACGAGGAAACCCTCATATTTATTGATTGAGTGAGCCAAGCGAATGAAAATCTCTAAGTTAACTTGGGCGACTTAGCATTTTATGTTATGGAACTAAAGTTCCATAACTTTTGCTTTTTAACGCTTGGGCTCCCCTACTATAAATAGGAGGGGAGCCCAAGCGGGGATTTCGGGATTTCCTCGAGCGCGGCAGATTAATATACAGGGGGATATCTTGTACCTGGTTTAGAACCTCCACCAAATATGAGCCCCATATGTTGACAGCCTTCACAGCTCAGTTGGTAGTAGCTCTGCCTTCTGAGCCGTAGGCCGTGGGTTCGATCCCCACCGAGAACAAACATTTGTGTGATGAACATAGATGTTTGTTCTCTGTCTGGGTGTTATATAATATTATAAGTATGTATTTACAAAAAAAAAGTATATATGTATTATATCAGCTCTCTGGTTCCCATATTACAAGCTTTGGCTTAGTTCGGGGCCAGATAGTGCTGTGTGGAAAGTCCACCAATATTTATATTTATATATAAGGCCGCCCGTCAAGGATAAAGGATCAGATTCATCATCATTTTCCTGCCCTTATCCCTTGTAGATTATTAAAAAAAATGAACCCACGGCGTACGGCACAGAAGGCAGAGCTACTATCGACTGAGCTGTGAAGGCTGTCAAATGTATATTATAGTCACTTATCTATGTTTCTTAAAGTCCTTAAAAAAAGTATTTCTTTTATAGAAAAACGATGTTTCTAATAAGTATGCCTCAAGTTTGGCGAATCATCACGCTGTCTCTTTCTATAGCGTAAAAAATCGTATGTCTGCCCTTGTCGCGCAAACGATTAGTTCGTCACAGCCACCTTATCGCGCTAGACAAGAGCTTCGTAGTAAAACCCTGAAAATAAAAAAGAAAACAGTACAAAAGCGCACACCGTCCAGCGACATTGAAAGTCGGCATTACATTACGTAACCCTAGATACTGTAGGCGAATGTATTGAATATCAGTCACCGCACGTGGCCGCTACAACGTGATAGGTATTCTGTGGCGCGCACGCAGAGGGGCGAATCATTTCCCTATCTGAACCTGGTAAATATTAGAAAACTGGTAAATTAAAACCAGGAAACAAAAATTCTAACACTGCAATTGCAGAATAGGCTTTAGATATAAGCCCCCCTTATGGCATTCAGAAAAAAAAAATATGCGCAATGGAACCAACAGATGGATTGTTTGCTTGCAAGTTTAAAAAGGGATACTGATGATTTGCCGCCAGCTTATCTGAGGTGAAAGATCTCTTGATACAGGGAATTCTACAAACATCGACTTCCTTCTTTACTTATGACTAAATTTAACAAAAAGGATGCTCTCATTGTCGCTCATACACTCTCATTACCTCCACTGTGATGGGATGAGGTAGATCGGCATCAAGACATCTTAATCCAAGACCCAAGCTCTTATTATGGAAGTACAATTAAAATCCTACTAATATTATAAACGCGAAAGTTTGTGAGTATGGATGGATGGATGTTTGTTACTCTTTCACGTAAAAACTACTGAATGGATTTTAATGAAACTTGACAATAATATAGCTTAAACATCAGAATAACACATAGGCTACAATTTATAAAGATGTTTTGTGAATTGTCCAAAATATGACGTTATGTGTCAAGTAAGTAGGAAAAAATCTACCATCTACGAGCTATTCTGCGTGCGCTGCCAAAACCGCTAGAGTTACACATAATGTACTACGCCACGCTAATATAAGCTACTCGAAATACTAATCCTGCGCAGACGAAGTCGCGGGCACCAGCTAGTACATACATATAAACAGCACGACTTTGTTCAAATATTTATGTGCATAATGCCAGTATTCTCAAACGGTGAAGGAAAACATCGTGAGGAAACCGGCATGTCATAGAACCTTTAAAGTTCTATAAAATGTGTCAAGTGCTCGAAAGGAGCCTCTTAAGGCGCACTTAAAATCCTTTCACCACACTGTTTCGAAAGAAGCTAGTGACACGACAAGAGAGAAGAGCACGACTTTGATCCCCGAGCAGCACCAGGCTATTACAGGCCAAGGGGAGTAGTCAGAGGTACGTCCAAGTATTACATTTGGCACAAACCCACATTTTGAAGTAGTTGGTATTCCATACGTGACATCTTGCAAGCCCAGCGCCGCTACTAGAATACTAACTGGTTTCCTCTCATATTTTCCATCACCGTTTGAGAGTACTGGCACTGTGCAAATACATTTTTAAACAGAAAAACTCATTGGTACACGACCGGTTTTAAATCCATTTCGGGCCGCTACCACGAGACCACTAGTGCTCTCAAATTCGATCGGTACCACACTGGAGCTTCATTATAATGTTAACTAGCGACCCGCCCCGGCTTCGCACGGTTATTGTGGGTAGTCCATAAGAGATAGACATATACCATCTGGGATTTTTTGTAGACCTTTTTGAGGTGTACAATAATGTAGTACATTATTTTGATCTATCTCGTAGGGTTCATCCATCGTTTGCAATGTAAGCGCAAAAAATGTATTTATTTACGACATCACATTAGAAACCTCTAAAATTATCAGTGTTTCTCTACTATATTATGCATGTTTTATACATATAAACCTTCCTCTTGAATCACTCTATCTATTAAAAGAATCCGCATAAAAATTCGTTGCGTAGTTTTAAAGATTTAAGCATGCATAGGGATATAGGGACAGAGAAAACGACTTTGTTTTATACTATGTAGTGATTTGTAAAACACATGAAAGATGTGAAAAGATGACAAGAATTGTGTTCATAAAGTACTCAAATTAGCAACATCATTATCCAGCAAGTTCACCCTGCCACAGTTCAAATTGTGGCTTTGACAGTTAAAGTGCACGCTCCATTTCTGAACCAAGAACACACGACTTTCAAATCGAGAGGAAAACCCTGAATACGTACCTACCGTCCCTTCCCTTCTCTTGGCGCCTTCGCAGCCGACGCGTACTTTCCACATTTTACCTTCTACAAAGGCTAATGCCGCCAACATTTTCCCAGCCGCTTAGCTGTTGTTTATCCTAAAAGTAAATACATAAATATTCTAACTATAAATAATTGAAAGAGTATTGGTGGTCTAGTGGTAGCAGCTCCGCCTTCCGATCCTAAGGTCGTGGGTTCAAAACTGTTCATGCCAATGAATTTTTCTATTTATAAATGTATGTACACAGTGCCAGTACTCTCAAACGATGAAGGAAAACATCGTGAAAAACATCAAATAACCTAAAACATGAGCACCGAGTGCATTGAGCAACATTGAGCACTGGTGGTCTAGTGGTAGCGGCCCCGCCTTTCGATCCTAAGGTCGTGGGTTCGAAACTGGTCGTGCACCAATGAGTTTTTCTGTTCAAAAATGTATGTGCACAATGCCAGTACTCTCAAACGGTGAAGGAAAACATCGTGAGGAAACCGGCATGTCATAGAACCTTAAAAGTTCTATAACATGTGTCAAGTGCTTGAAAGGAGCCTCTTGAGGCGCACTTAAAATCCTTTCACCACACTGTTTCGAAAGAAACTATTGACACGACAAGAGAGAGACCTAAAACATGTGTCGAGTACCCGAAATGAGCCTCTTTGAGACGCATTTAAAATCCTTTCACCACACTGTTAATAATTATACTTACTGGTAAACAATATGAATTTAGAGTAGTATTGTTATATCTAAGTAAGCCCTCAAAAGTGTAATTTTATTATAAATTTTGGGTGTGGCACGTGTAAGATTGGAAAATTGGGCCACAATTATAGCACACTAGTTGTGATAACCTCAGTGTGCATCCGAGATACTCTCTCTCGGCAAGCGTGTAACCTCATTCTCTATCTATTTCACTGCTAGGCGAATATTATGCAACATATATCGGAAACTAGCTTTTGTACGCGGTTTTTCTTGAGTTTTTCTGTTCAAAAATGTATGTGCACAATGCCAGTACTCTCAAACGGTGAAGGAAAACATCGTGAGGAAACCGGCATGTCGTAGAACCTAAAAAGTTCTATTACATGTGTCAAGTGCTTGAAAGGAGCCTCTTGAGGCGCACTTAAAATCCTTTCACCACACTGTTTTGAAAGAAACTACAACTATATTCTCACAATGTTTTTGGGGTTTCGTACCCAAAGGGATCAAAATAATAATAAGCCGATTATTCAGAAACTATGTACAATTTAATCTATTTACACTGTTTAATATTTTAGTTGGGATTTTCTGTGTGCCTTATGGCATAGGCCTCCTCCAATTCCTTCCATTTTCAAAGGGTATACGGGACCCTATTACTAAGTCTCCGTTGCCCGTCCGTCTGTCTGTCTGTCCGTCTGTCACCAGGCTGTATCCTATTAACCGTGATAGTTAGACAGTTGAAATTTTCACAGATGATGTATTTCTGTTGCTGCTATAACAATAAAACCGATAAGACCGCCCGATTTCAGCGATAAGACCGCCCATTGTACTACTTTATTTTATATTTTTAATGATTTTTTTGTTCAGTTTGGTGTACAATAAAGTATTTTTCATTTCATTCATTTTCATTTAAAACTAAAAAACAGAATAAAGTAAATAAACGTAATTTTTTTGCCGTTTTTATAGATAATGGTACGGAACCCTTCATGCGCGAGTCCGACTCGCACTTGGCCGGTTTTTTATTTACACTACTTGTTGATCACTGATTAGTCTAAATGATCGAGAGTACTGGTAACGGCTCTCCGTCTTGCGATCCTCAGGTCATGTTTTAAAAACCAGTGTCAGTATTCTCAACCGGTGAAGGAAAACATCGAGAGGATACCGGCATGTTGAAGAATCTAAAAAGTTCAAAAACATGGTGTCAAGTGTTCGAAAGCCTCTTTGAAGCACCAGTGATAAATTAATAAATATTGTGTATTAAAATTAGTGTACAAAAATCTAATATATTTTGCGATACTAACCCGAAGAGAGTAAATCCATTTATAGTCCATTTATAAAACTGTTTAGAAAAGTTATTTATGCAAACATTTTGAAAAATGCACGCTCCTCACACCTTAAAATAAAACAAAAAAAAATCTTTATTTATTTTTATAATATTTATTAAAAATAATATATCTTCACTTCTTCTATAAGGTATATTATACTTGTTCACTAGCGATTCTCAAAATATTAATTTCTTTATGTATTCCAATCGCGCCGTTTGACCTCTTAGCCCAAAAATTTTAACTCTTAAAATAAAAGATGATCAGGGCTATCAATAATTTATAAAAAAAACCTCTTAATTGAAATGTGCGTGCATGAAGTTCTTTGACGGATGTCACCCTTTTGAAGCCATCTAGAGCCTGAACCATTTGCGAGCTGTATTATAGAGGTAGGTTATGTGGCGCGAATCATGAATGTTTCGTTTTGATAAGAGATCTGAGGGGATATTTGCCGTGCCCGGAAATAAAAGTCGTGAAAAGAAAGAAAGAAAAAAAATGAAAGAAAGAATGAAAGAATAAAAGAAATAAACATTTATTTGACACACAATACACAGAGAACACAGTAATAGTTTCTGTGAAGTAGTTTCTGCTTTGTTCTTTCCGTTTTTTCTTTCAGTTTTGGGCAAAAGTCTTTCACACCTTTCAAAGCCCTGGCATAAAAATGATTGGCCATGAAATACCTATAGCCTGTCACATGTAAAGACGAGTACAAAGACGCGTTCAACCAGTCAAAGATAAGGAGCCCAAAGGTTTGATTACCACTGATACTGAAGAAACCTCAGCGGTATCATAGAAAACTGTGTCGTAACCTTGGCTGGCTGATACCCCAGGAATCGAATCTGATACCTATCGATATTTTGGGTGTGCCCTTTTACAATGGAACCAATAAGTTGTTGTTGCCTGTCCTTCTAGAAATCACTTTGAAACTGAATTGAAATTGAATTTAGGTGCCAGTTCTACACAACTAAGCGTAGAATTGGCACCTAAATTCACGCGCGAACCATGCTTGATAGTGATTGTGTACCTAGGGAGCAATAGAACTATTTTAAAGGCGAGAGTGTTTCTTTGAACACCTCGCTGTGCTGAGGATTCTATTTTAGAATCCCTAACTAAGCAACTAAGCGTAGAATTGGCACCTAAATTCATCCAGTTTCAAGACATTTCAAAGTTGGTAACCATCATCTATGAAGCATTGCCTCGTAAGTCACGCACGATAGGAATTGAAATTGAATTTAGGTGCCAGTTCTATGCAACTAGCGTAGAATTGGCACCTAAATTCACGCGCGACCCATGCTTGGTAGATTGTGTACCTAGGGAGCAATAGAACTATTTTAAAGGCGAGAGTGTTTCTTTGAACGCCTCACTGTGCTGAGGATTCTAGTTTAGAATCCCTGGCATCTTGAATCTAAATGAATTTACGCAACTAAGCGTAGCATCGGCACCTAAATTCGTCTAGTTTCAAGATATTTCAAAGTTATCCATGTGATTTAATCGAATTTGACAGCCTTCACAGCTCAGTTGGTAGTAGCTCTGCCTTCTGCGCCGAAGGCCGTGGGTTCGATTCTCACCGAGAACAAACATTTTGTGTGACGAACATAGGTGTTTGTTCTCTGTCTGGGTGTTATATAATATTATAAGTATGTATTTACAAAAAAAAAGGTATTTATGTATTATATCAGCTATCTGGTTCGCATGTTATAAGTTTTCGCTTAGTTTGGGGCGAGATAGAGCTGTGTGGGATGTACACCATTATTTATTTATTTACATCAATATTTATTTATTTAATCGAATAACCTTTTGACTTTGTCTTTGACTTGCATGATGAATACGGATTGTCATCCGATCACTTTTGGTTTTGATTAGTTTAATGGGAATATTTATTTAATTTATTAGTTTTGGTAATATATCAGAGAAGCCAATTAGCGGTTCTCACAAAATTAAATGATTACAGATTAGATGAGTAAAACTTTCAATATTCATGCCTCCATACAAAATTGTGTAGGTGAAACTGTGTATTCTCTATTTTCAAAATTTTGCCACTGATCAGGGCCTATTTTCAGTAGTGACCTTTTTCAGACTGATATTGATGATAATTACAAACAAGAAATGCCAACCATTATGATAAAAAAATGAAGAATATTATGTAAATAAAATATGTATATTAAAACAATGTAATGTATACGCGAGGTAGCTATAAAGCCATTATTATGATCATGAGGGCAGAGTAGTAGGTATTCGTTATTACTACAAAGTTGTGAGAGAAAAATCTATATCCTGTTCGTTTTTTAGGGTTCCGTACCCAAAGGGTAAAACGGACCCTATTACTAAAACTCCGCTGTCCGTCCGTCTCTCTGTCTGTCTGTCACCAGGCTGTATCTCATCAACCGTGAGAGTAAGAAAGTTGAAATTTTCACAGATGATGTATTTCTGTTGCCGCTAACATTCAGAATCATAAAAAAACAGAATAAAATAAATATTAAGGTCCCAGCAAAAGTGATGTTTTTTGCCGTTTTTATAGATAATAGTAAGGAACCCTTCGTGCGCGAGTTCGACTCGCACTTGGCCGGTTTTCTATGTATTCTCAAACAAAACAAGTGAATAATGTATTTCCTTATAATATCTCAAAATGACAAGTTATTTCGGCGTAATATTAGCACAAGAAAACATTTAGAGCTGATTTCACCATGCTCTGTTAAATTAACAAAGGATTAAAGTGCCGTTAAATATATCAAAATGCACGCGTTTGACATCTAAGGTTAGATTTAACGGTCTGTTAATCCTTGATAAGTAACTAACAGAACATGGTGAAATCAGCTCTTAGGAAAATAAACTAACAATGCAGTTGATATAGGATAAAGTTACAGACGAAGAGAAAAGGAAAAATCTTGTAACAGGCCGACTGCTATTGGTAATCTCAAAAATACTAACGACTAACTTACTTATTTACTTGTTTACTTATTTAGCACTTCGTGTTTACTACTACGAATGAAATAGGTACACAGGCTCTATTATTTTCCACACATAATAAATTATGACACATCGTAGGTATACCTACATTATTAGAAAAGTTAAAAGTGCAAGAGGAAGTTATTATCTGTTATAATCCTGAGTCACGTTGGCGGCAAAACGTGACCGATGAACAAACTGGTGAAACCTATGCTATGTTATTATAATGGTTTTATTTTATTTTTTTATTTTGCATCTCAAAATGCCATCTTAAAGAGAGCACTGGTGGTCTAGTGGTAGCGGCCCCGCTTTCCGATCCTAAGGTCGTGGGTTCGAAACCGGTCGTGCACCAATGAGTTTTTCCGTTCAAAAATTTATGTGCACAATGCCAGTACTCTCAAACGGTGAAGGAAAACATCGTGAGGAAACCTAATAAGTTCTATAACATGTGTCAAGTGCTCGAAAGGAGCCTCTTGAGGCGCGCTTAAAATCCTTTCACCACACTGTTTCGAAAGAAACTAGTGACACGACAAGAGAGACTATCTTAAAATTAACCTGTTGCTTTGCAACAACATTATTATCTTACTCTAAATCTGTTCGTATTAATTGCCAATTATAATGGTATTATTTGATGTATTTAAAGAACGGTAGGAACCAAGCCGTAAGTTTGTTGCCTGTTCTTCTAGGCTTTGGTCGCGTGGAACTGGCACCTAGAGTCACCTAGCTTTAAGCATTTCTAAGTGTTCTTTGTGATTTATTGAATAAATAACTTTTGACTTTGACTTTATACAACTTGCTGATGAATGCAGCAGATGGCCCGCCTGATGTTAAGTGGTAACCATTAACAAGCTTTGCCTCGCAAGTCACGTACGTAGTCATCGTAGGGCATGGTATGGTAATCTAACAAACGTCCATCGACTTGAGGCATACAGATGTTAAGCCTCATGTGCCTGTATTTACACCGGTAACCACCCTCTTCAAACCGAAACACAGCAACGCTGCTTGGCGGCAGAAAAAGGCGTGGTGGTAGTACTTCCCCGGACGAGCCCGGTCTGTGTGCCAGCAAAACATACAGGGTGTAAAAAGACAGCTCCCAAAAACTTCAGAGGGTTAAACTACCGATCAATATGAATAACTTTTTCTAAGGAACCAACACTGTGAATGCGAAAAAAAACAGCTGTTTCATGCAAAAGTTCAATGATCATCATAATTTTCATGCAAAAGTTCAATACCTACCTGAAATTAAATGAAACATTTAATTTTGTTTTTGTTTTTCTCGTTCACAGTGTTGGTTCCTTAGAAAAAGTCACTCATATTTATCCCCCATATTTTCTGGTTCATAGTTTTCGGGAGTGGTCTTTTTACACCTTGTATAGAATACCAGTACACTCCTTGTATAGTATACTCTTTCACGGCCAGATATTCAATAAATAATATTTTAGAAACATAAAAGCCAGTGGGTTTCAAGAGGTTATTAAGGAATGTGTAAAGGAAGATTTAAAAGTAATGCTGACGTACAAAGATAAAAATTATTTTTATATTCAGGAACTTAGTGTGTATTGCAACCAAAATCGCATAAAATAACGAATAAATTTAAAATCTTCCTGATCATAATCGGTAGCAACTTTCAAAACTTGTGCGTAAACTCATGTGCGTAAACGAAACTAAAAGTGACCCAGCGGGTAATCTCACAGAATGGACTGTAGTTTCTATTTGGGGATTAAGGTAGAGCCACAGAATATATAATTCTTTTTTGTATCATGTTTTAATATTTTTAATGTATTTTTATAGCTTTAAAAATAGTTAAAACAAGACCGTGTGTAGTTTCATTAAATATTTGTTATTTTGCTGAGCATATATTTGTAAAACTCGTTCGTTCATCGTGGTACCATTAGATTATTAGATAGTACCATCAATGGTACTGTGGCAGTTATTGTTTGCCGTCGTTCCATTACATCGATGGTACTATTAATATTATTTTTAAAATAATATTTTTTGTTAACCGTAGTACATTCGGAAAAATAAATAAAACCCAAAATGTAATGAAATATGTAAAAGTTTATTAAGATGTTTGTGACTTAATCACGACCTAATGACAGAACCGTTTTGGATAAAACTAGTTGTGATTGTAGTGAAACGTTGAGACGTTTTCATGCTAAAACTAACTTTTGAGCTTAAAACGGTAATACTTCCAGCTGCCGCTATAACAACAAATACTAAAAAACAGAATAAAATAAATATTTGAGGGGGCTCCCATACAACCAACGTGATTTTTTTGCTCGTTTTTGTTCGATATTGATAACGATATTGGAACAGTTTTTCTTGAAATATTCTCAGAATATTTAGTTATAAATGAACTTTAAAAATAAATAATTAAATTAAAATAAAACAATAAATATTTAAGTGGGACCCATACAACAGACATGATTTTCTTGCCGTTTTTATAGATAATGGTACGGAAGTCCCTTCGTACGCGAGTCCGACTCGCACTTGGCCAGTTTTTTTTCTTATAGTGTTGTTCTTAATTTTCTGTTTTAATTTATAGCCTGTATAACTTCTCTTCATTCACCTCGGGCATACTCTTATTTGCCCGAGAGATTTCTTAGTTAAAGCCCGTCTGGCATCTCTTATTGTGTCACTAGTTTCTTTCTAGTGAAAGGATTTTAAGTGCTTCCAAGAGGCTCCTTTCGAGCATTTGACACATGTTATCGAACTTTTTAGGTTCTACGACATGCCGGTTTCCTCACGATGTTTTCTTTCATCGTTTGAGAGTACTGGCATTGTGCACATACATTTTTGAACAGAAAAACTCATTAGTGCACGTCCGGTTTCGAACCCACGACCTTAGGATCGGAAGGCGGGGCCGCTACCACTAGACCACCAGTGCTCATCAAGTCTGGCATGAGTATGTAAGACTAGTAATAAGACTAGTATTAGTAGACATGGTTTTCAAAGTTACACCGTCTTTAATATTAGTCAGTTATATTAACATGTCATCTATCCATCCAAAAGTGGTCTGGAAGAGATCGCTTTCAAAGTGATCCTTGTGATTGTACTGAATCTCTCTTGTCGTGTCACTAGTTTCTTTCGAAACAGTGTAGTGAAAGGATTTTAAGTGCGCCTCAAGAGGCTCCTTTCGAGCACTGTTTCGAAAGAAACTAGTGACACGACAAGAGAGATTACTGAATAAATTATTACTAATTAGTGTACTGAATAAAGACCGTTTTGATTTTTGATTTCGAGCGATAAGACCTAACATTGCAGTTTATTTCTATTTTTAAGTGTAGGTACTGTTGTTTTGTACAACAAAGTATTTTTTATTCATTCATTGAGTGTATAAAAGACCTTAGTTCGTGAGTCTAGAGCCCAATAAAAGCGGATAGTCGACTAATTAGTGTTTTTGCGCGGCAACTTGTGGGTAGTTGTACGAAGCAGGAAATGTTAGGGAGGCGCTATCGCACATTTCGTTCTCAGTACCGACTGTAGTGGTTATCGCGCGAATTGGCGTTCGGTATGGTAATTAAATTAGACGAAGCATAAAACGCCCCCGAATTCGATAGACCATAACGACATTGTACCGGAAAGTCGGTGAATGGCGAGAGCTCAGAATCGTTCTTTGTAAATGTATAGGGAGGCCTATGTCTAGCAGTGGACTTGATCAGGCTGATGATGATGGTAATTAAATATAAGTATATGTTTTATATAAGTATAAGTTTTTTCAAATCTGGTGACGGTGTTTTTAAGCCACCGTTCTTCGTCATGGCTTAACGACTGTTGGAGCCAGGACGGATAGCTTATCGTGTTTTATTTTACTTTTATTGGTTTTGTCAGGTAGGTTCACCTACTGTGTATGTATTTTTGTAGTTGTCCTTGCCTGCGGTTTTTGTATATGACATATTTTTTTTCAATATTTCTAACTGTTACAAATATATAAAATAATTAATTTTTTGAGATGATGTCATTTCATCAGTTTCCATTGTAGGTACCAAAATACAGAAGTGACGGATAAACTCATCGACTAGCTTAGGACGCAACTAATATTGAATCACGGTGGAAGTACATACATAGTACGTAAATGAAATTAAATACTTTTTGAAATGACATATTTATTTATTGAAACAATAATAATTGTAATGTACTACATTACGACTAGCAATCGAGTAGGAAACATTTATAAAAAAAATACCTTCTTGCATCAAAGCAAATGGATTGCTATACAGACACACTCGGCTTTACATTCTTATGTTAAATAAAAAAATACAACCATAATATGACAAACCAATTCACAGAGAAAATTACGGTGCCACAGTAGCTCGCAACGACCAATTCAAGCATTACTTCGTTTTCAAGGTCGTAATGATCTCACTCGCAGTTTTTTTCTCTCTAAACAACTATAACATAGCAAATTTGAGAAGCACCATAACCTATAGAGTTCCATAGGAACAAGGTTTATTTTTTTCTTAGTCGGGTTATTGCAATCGCTCGATCGTCCATTGTAATATTTTACAGCCATCTTTGAATTTCATACCGTCGAAATAGTTTTTGTTTGTTTTTTATGGATGCCTCTTTTTATGCCAGTCACATTTTATTTTTCTTGAGGCGCCATTTTTTGAGTAGTTGCGTTTTCGGGCGATGAAGTGTGTCTGTCTATTTTAAAATTGTTTTCTAGCTTCAAAATATTTATTTACTACGCATGTAAAGTATGGAAAAATAGAAATAGATAACTTACATTTTTTTAATATAACTAGCTGATGCAGGTTCACTGTGTTTCCGTTTGAAGAGTGTGGTTGCCGGTGTAATTACAGGCACACAAGTTTTCCTACTTAAAAGTTTGCTTATGTACGAAAACTAGTAAAGCAAACTTTTGAGTTGGAAAAAATGTATCAATCAAAATGAAATTTTTACTAAACTGTGTGCAATGTGATTGCACAAAAAATTGTTGATTGCGATTTTTTGAAAATGAGTTTAGTGATTATATATCCTTCAACATGTCGAAACGTGCGAGCAAGAGTCACATTAGCTCTTGTCGTCGCCTTAAAATGACGTTGCTAACGTTACAAGAGGTAACTGATTTGTACCTAAACTTTGCGTATAACACATAACCTTGTATTAGAAAAAATAAATTGCTTTATTTATCAAAAAATCTAATATTATCAATTCCTTCGAAGGCTAAAGATAGCTATGCTTTTAAAGATTAATAAAACAAACGAAAAGCTAAGTAAACAAGATTATCGTAAGCCAAAATTTATATCTACGCGTCTCAATATATTATCGAAATGATGAAGTTGTCTGTTCGTAAAGATTGGATTTCAACCGCATGCTCTACATACGAAATTTCTAATATAGACTAAATAAATCATTATTACTAGATATTCCACACAGTACTAAGGAACCAGATTTATTTATTATTAACTTTAATTAACACGGTGCATGACCAATTACATTAATTAAACAATGAATACAAAGAATTAAATTAAATATTATTTAAAGTAAAAAAGTAAAAAAAAATAAAAAAAAGTAAAAGTAGTAGTAAATTTCAGATATGTATCTGAAATAGTACTTATCAAGGTGTTCCAATACTTGGGCTTAAAACTTCAGGGGCTAAAGTACCCATCAATATGAATAACTTTTTTTAAGGAACCAACACTGTAACGCGAAAAAAAACAGCTGTTTCATACAAAAGTTCAATACCTACATGGCAAAAATGTATGAAACAGTTGTTTTTTTTTCGCGTTCACAGTGTTGGTTCCTTAGAAAAAGTTATTCGTATTGATGGGTACTTTGGCCCCCTGAAGTTTTAAACCCAAATATTGGAGCACCTTGTATACCTACATATTTTTTGTAAATACTATGTTTTGTGTAATGAACTTAGATGTTTTTTTTCTGTCTGGGTGTTATATTATACTAAGTATAATGTATTTATTAGTGGATGGAGGAGACCCGTGCCCAGTAGTGAGACAGTTTAGACAGCCTTCACAGCTCAGTTGGTAGCTCTGCCTTCTGCGCCATAGGCCGTGGGTTCGATTATCACCAAGAACAAACATTTGTGTGATGAATGTTTGTTGGCTGTCCGGGTGTTATTTTATATTATAAGTAGGTATGTATTTACAAAAAAGTATATAATTTATTATCAGCTATCTGGTTCCCATATTACAAAAAATTGGCTTAGATAGTGCTGTGGGGAAAGTCCACCAATATTTATTTATTTATTTATAGTATAGGTTGGTGTTTTTTTTAATTAACAAAACAATTATCAGCTTAGCTGATTTGCATAACAAATTATGCGTATGGGCACAGAATAGATATAAATAGGTATATGTTACTAGTTCGATGCTAGATAGCACTCTGTGAGGTTTCCACCAATTATTTATTATTTACTCAAACAAAGTCAGGTCATTGGACTATCTATACTACACACTACACTTGATATCATTCATTGTTATCACTCCACAAAGTGAAACATTACTTTCACAACTCCACAATCTTATCGCGATTGAGTATAATAGTAAACAACGTAGTAATATTGTTTTTATTCGTTTTAATAATACACAGACACAGCTCTTCTCTTGTCGTGTCACTAGTTTCTTTCAAAACAGTGTGGTAAAAGGATTTTAAAGTGCGCCTCAAGAGGCTCCTTTCGAGCACTTACGTTATAGAACTTTTAAGGTTCTACGACATGCCTGTTTCCTAACGATGTTTTCCTTCGCCGTTTGAGAGTACTGGCATTGTGCACATACATTTTTGAACAGAAAAACTCATTGGTGCATGACCGGTGTCGAACCCACGACCTTAGGATCGGAAGGCGGGGCCGCTACCACTAGACCACCAGTGCTCGGACGCAGCTGAGTTGGTGCAGTTCTGCTTTTGCGTTGTAGGCCGTGGGTTTGATCTCAGCTGGGAACATACATTTGTGGGATGAACTAGACGTTTGTTCTCTGTTTGGGTGTTATAATATTGTTTTTTTTTACAATGAATATACTGTCCTTTGACTACAGTCTCACCAAATGGTAAGCGACGATGTAGCCTACATTGGAGCAGAACGGTCTAGAAGACACCACAAAACTCTTGCCTCGAAGAGACTGATATTGTAGAAGGTAGAAGCAAAGCGCTTCGTGCGACTTGGTGGTATGCTAACCAGGTATAGATGGTACTGGGCCGTGATTATTACAAGTATGTGACTAAACCGGCATGTCTTAGAACCTAAAAAGTTCTAAAACACATGTGAAGTACTGGAAAGCCACTTTGAGGTGCGCTTAAAATCCTTTCATCACACTATTTTGAAAGAAAGTGTTGACACGACAACAATAAGAGAATAAGAACTACTGCTGATACGCTGTACAAGATACTTAAAAAAAATACATTATTTTAGCTACCCATAGTACCTTTGGCTTAGTTTGGGGCTAGATAGTGCTGTGTGGAATGTCCACCAATATTTATTTTCTTTATTATTTTAGCTTCAATCATATTTGACAATCTGAAAAATATAAAATGTGTAGATTCATTCATATTTAATAAATAAATATAACTGTGTCTACGAATAAATACCAACTACTTACCTACCTACTAGGTTCCTCATTACAAACTGCATGGCAATGCTTAAATAATGTACAGACAACATAATAAGACGAAATAAAATAATTTTTACTATCCTCCTTTGTCAAAGTAAAATTATTAAAAAAAAACAGCTGAATCTAGGTTCCTCGCAAATAAAAAGGCCTCGCAAAGGCCAGTTTGCTTGTCTTTTGTACCAAAACAAATTACAATTTGGCAAAACTGAAAATTCTTTAGAGATTTACCGCGCCTGTCAATACTGTGAATGTTTCAGTTTTTTTTTAATTTTATTGCCTCCTGTACAAATTTAAAAAGGTGGGGATTATTTTTATTTCATAACAAAGCTGTACTTCCTCAACCTTTGCTTTCGTGTTTTGCCAGATTGGTTAAAAATAACAGGAGGTAAATTTTATTATTGCGCGTTATTCTGATAAAATTGTGAACATTCCAAATAACATTGGAATTGAGGAATTAAATAATATGCTTGTAAATGAGAACGATAATATTAATTGCCATTGGTATTCAAGGAAAATAAATTTTATAGGCTTTAGAAAAAATTGTGTAAGCATAGTAATGTTATTATTTTAGAAATATTTGTAGGCATTTTAGATTTTGCAGAACAAACAGGAAATTGGTTAGGTTAGAATATAATTGATGTCATACCTTAAATGGTTAATTTCCAATAATTGATTTTGTTTTTCGAAGTAACTGTTATGACAACTAATTAAATAAATAAAAAAAATTGATATCATAATTTTGTTTGAGTTAAAAATAATATTAATTATGAAATTGTTGAAAACTAGAGTTAAATTTAATGTATTAATAGTTCAGTTATGTATTTAAATAAATTAATTAACCAAGGTGAACCAAAGTTGACCAAGTATTGTGTACAAAGTGTTTCAAATAAAAATGAAATGTGGTAAAAAAGTACTTCACCAAAACCACAAAAAATAATTCGTGAGTACTATTATTTATTCTGTTATAGTTTTAAATTTATAATATATGAGGTAAAAGGGCCGAAAAAAATTAAAACTTTGTATTGAAATAAAATAAAACAGAAAAACATCCACATGCCTTTGATCCCCAGACGCGGTAGAAATAGTATTGAAAAAAGATAAAATTAAAAACCTTTAGAAATCTTCAGTAACCTCGCAATTATAAAATTTGTAAACTCTAAAGCCATTGCGACAAAAATCAAGGATAAAGTCTAAAATTTAGAATCTGCGAAGTTTTATACAAAAAAACAATCTGAAACTTGAAAAGACCACTAAGCGATTTCGATATAATTTATGGATTTGAAGATATTGCGATTAATAAATAATATCTTAAGGAGTACGGAACCTTCAGGGTGCACTCTCTCGCACTTGTCTGAATTACTAATTTCTTTTGCTATCGCTACATATCTTAGGAACAAGAGCGCACAGATTGTTTATCACAAACTGTTGAATATTTATTTTGTTAGTCGAGTTTTATCGCACGCTCCTTGTGGGAACAGGGTTGTCGGATGCAAACAATGCTACAAATAATAATGTTATGCAATACAAAACACTGTCAGCGGTAGTATTATGTTGCCTTTTAGTTAAGTAGGTTTTTTTTCATACTACTAGTTGATGGAACAAGCAGATGGCCCACCTGATGTTAAGTAGTAACTATCACCTATAAAAAAGTATTGCCTCGTAAGTCACACACGATAGGAAAGTGTCCTACGATGCACTGATCTGCGTCCATCAACTTGGCATACAGATGTTAAGCCTCATGTGCCTGTAATTACACCGGCAATCACACTCTTCAAACCGAAACATAGCAACGCTGCTTGGCGGCAGAAAAAGGCGTGGTGGTAGTACTTCCCCGAACGAGCCCTTCACAAAGAGCTCTACTTAAATTAGTAGTTGATATTAATGAAAGAGACTTGCCTTACGAGTAGGTTTATTTTTCAGGCACGCCCTGAAAAAGTTCTGTTGATAAACACCACTGTGTGACTTACTAATAACGTTAACACAAATTCCTTTTAAAGTCATAGTTATGTTTATTAATCAATAATAATAATTAACTTTTTGTATTTTGTAAACTTTTGCGATCATGACTCATGTTGAATATTACACGGGTACATATTTATTGCCTTATTTTTTCGCGACCTTTTTGCACAAATATACTTTGTGAACATAATGTTGTTTTTGTTTTTAATTTAAAATTTTGAAGGAACCAAACTTTCTCCATTTTAGAAAATCTCCTTTTAAATTAGTGCTGACTTTCACTCACACAGTGGCTCAGCAATTTGATTTTTAAGGCAGTTTAGAAACTTACGGCCGGTTTCTGAGAGCTCGATCAGTTAAATTTGATGTAATAGCTGAAATAGCAAGTGATTTGACATCTGATTAAGTTTGATAAAGCTTTCAGAAACCGGCCGTTAGTGTACCTACATAAACTTGTTAATTACTGGTACAAATGGTGTTTCATAAACGTTATTTATTTCCACCATCGATATTTAAATTCATAATTTCCATAATATTATTAAATCTCGTATATTTATGGCACGATTTTTATTGAATAAACCAACTCATTTGTATAGGTGAATGAATATCAATGTGATCCATTTGCATTTTACTGCATTTATGATTTTTTTACGCGGACATACCTGACAAGCTATGTTATCTTGTTTATGAATGACATCTATAGGCATATAACATGGAAACTGGCTTATTAAGAATTGTTCTATAAATAAAGTAATTTATAATGTTAACTTGATTTTATATATTGATGTTCAAATGAAATTACGTTCACAACGTTTTAAGAGTAGTAGAGCTCTTTGTGACGGGCTCCGGGGAAGTACTACCACCACGCCTTTTTCTGCCGCCAAGCAGCAACGCTGTGTTTCGGTTTGAAAAGTGTGGTTGCCGGTGTAATTACAGGCACATGAGGCTTTACATCTGTATGCCTCAAGGTGATGGACACAGGGCAGTGCATCAGCAGGTGATGGTGATGGTTACCACTTAACATCAGGTGGACCATCTGCTTGTTTCATTAGCTAGTTGTAATCTAAAAAAAAAACAAATAGGTAATAACAAAATACACATGAACCAGTTGATATTTCTGCAGACAAACAATCTAGAGATGATCTGGATCAGCAGAACTGATCCAGATCAGTGCCAATCCAAAGCGGAAGACGCTGGCTATATCCTCATGGCTCGTATGCTGCTAAAGGTGAGCTAAACCATATAAAGGCAGCCTTCAGGTCACGCGTCTTTTCATCTGGAATGATAGTAAATAATGAAGAAAGATTGTTTTAATTATACCAAGTAAACTTCAATTCAATCCATTTATTAATTGAAATTTCATTGAATTCAGGTCACGGTAATAAAATCACGAGATATCTTTTTTTTGTAGAATAATGCAAAAGGCCCATAACTGCTAGCTTTATCAGCAGTACATCAACATTAGAAAGATAGAAAGAACTTTTTTATTTGACCCAAGCACCTAAAAAAAAAACAGTAGGTAGAAAGGACAATAACAATAACAGTAGGTGAATAAAAATAAAAAATGACATGTAGGTAGATAGGTAGGATAGTAGGATGCCTATGATACCCATTATTTTTATACAACTAGTTGATGGAACAAGCTGATAGCCCACCTGATGTAAAGTGGTAACCATCACCTATAACAAAGCATTGCCTCGTAAGTCACGCACGATAGGAACGTGCCCTACGATGCACTGCCCTGCGTCCATCAACTTGAGGCATACAGATGTTCAGCCTCATGTGCCCGTAATGACACCGGCAACCACACTCTTCAAACCGAAACACAGCAACGCTGCTTGGCGGCAGAAAAAGGCGTGGTGGTAGTACTTCCCCGGACGAACCCTTCACAAAGACCGCTACTACTCTTAAACACATGCATCGTTACTGCATTAGCAGCCTATGATAGTACTGAATCAAGTCCAAATGTTTCGATAGCATTGTTACATGTTACGTTTTTTAGTGAGAATGTACGTCATAACATTGATATGATATTGTAAAAAAAATCTTATCACCAAAAATAAACTGGCCACTTGCTTTTTCTGAACATTAAATTTAAAAATTCAAGTACTTACCTAAATAAAAATATAAACCAGTGAAAAAAAGCACGCGCATTTTTTTTTAATTTAAATCTTCATTCGGAACGTTATAAGAAGAATAATATGCAAGTTATAGGTAGGTACTTACTTATATGTTATAATAGGTCTCAATTTATGAAGTTGTCATTTTTTACTGGTAGAACTGGTAGTATGAAGTTAACGGCAAGACCTACTATCCTACTAATATTATAAACGCGAAAGTTTAGATTGGATGGGTGGATGGATGTTGTTACTCTTTCACGTAAAAACTACTGAATGGATTTTAATGAAACTTTACAATAATATAGCTTATACATCAGAATAACACATAGGCTACAATTTATAAAGATATTGATTGAATTGTCCAAAATATGATGACAAGTGTCAAGTAAGTAGGAAAAAATCTACCATCTGAGCAGACGAAGTCTACGAATAATAGCAAAACATCTCTAAATACTTGTAACTCAACTGGGCCAAAGTTTAATCATCGGAAATATATTTCAACGTAATATTTTCTACAAAATTCTAATGTAAATATTACGTAACAGCTATTTGAGCTTCTACACAGAATTTCTTCCAAGTTTACCGAGAAACTTGCTATAAAATCCAATATTTATGATCAAAGGTTTCCTCTCGAAGTATGATGAAACACACTGTCGCCACTTTCGTCTGTATTTTCACTAGAGCCGTTTGCTTTTGAGAAATAGGGCAGTAACACACGAGTAAAATAAATAAACAGAGAATCCAGTGTATCCATATGCTAAGATGCACTTACGTCATTCGTGACTAGCGCCTCGTCCTGGTTCCGTATTCGATATGGAGAGGAATGCTTGTAGGTAAAGTTACTGTTGTTTATGTTACAAAAGAAAAGATTAGATACAATTTAACACTGAATTATTGAATCAGATGAAGAGTCACTAATATTATTTACGTATTACGTATTGATATATATAATTAACTTTTTTATTTAGAGTATCAGTCGGATTTCTGAATCTGTATACGTCTATCATGCGAATCCTATTTTTTTAGTTTTTTTTTGTTATGTTGGCATGTTTGCAGATGCAAACATTAAATGTAATGGTTGACATATTTCTAACTCTCAGTCACACTGAAAAGATTACTGAAAAGATTAGTTCATAACGTAAAAAAAGACACAAAAAAAACTAAAGTTACAATGCGCGATCTTATCGCTAAAAGCGATCTCTTCCAGACAACTTTTGGATAGACAGAAAAATCCTGCGTATGGGTATCATCATCTAAGTATGGATGCCATATAATTAAATGACTACTTTTTTATTACATACATACATAAAATCACGCCTGTATGTAAGGTTAGGCACTAGTAGGCAGAGACCACGGATTTCCACTCGCTACGATCTTTAGAGGTACATACCTCTTTCGCTTCATTCACTCTCATAACATTCTTCATAAATTCTCGTCGGTTTAGGGTACTCTTGTCCTCGACTTTCCCTAGAACATCTGCTATCTGATCTAGATATTATTATGTCCGCTGAGGTCTTCCTCTCCCAACAGTCCGATTCGCACTCAGCTGATGCATATTATTAATGCACAGACAAACAGGCTCCCTACTCTAACAAGCTAGTAGTGATTTCATAAGTTTGTTCTACATAAGTTTTGATCACAATAACACTGAGGCGCGGGTAACCTTGCGGCGTGGTGACCACATGCGGCCGAAATGCTAGTTTTTTGTGACATTGTAATAATGTGGGAACTAGACAAAGATACCTTTCGGCTACTTAGACGGGGGAAGTCATGCATCACGCACTGAGGTCGCAATTATTTGGCCGTACCAGCTACACTGAACATAAAAAGTAGATGATGATTGCGATAATTTAGTAAAATAAAATGAAGCAAAAAAAATTGCGTAAGTTTCTTAGGTTTTTGTCTCGAACTGGCGCCTAGATTCGCATAATAAAAGTACGCGAAGTACAAATATATGTCAAATATAAATACATATATCTTATACTAGCGGCCTGTCCCAGCTTCGCATGGGTGGACATTATTTTTTTTTGAAAATATAATATAAAAGCAAGAAAATATAATATGTTACTCAGGAGTAATGTAGCATTCTAATGGTGAAATATTTTTTTAAATCGGACCATTAGTTTTTGAGCCTATTCGTTACATACAAAACAACAAAAATACAAATCTTTCCTCTTTATAATATTAGTGTAGATTAGTGCGATTACGACATCGTGAGGGTCGTGGAAAGTTGGTGGATGGAGAGGGCTCAGAATTGTTCTTCGAATAAATGTATAGGGGAGGCCTATGTCCATCTGTGGACATTTTCGGGCTGATGATTATGAAGACAAGTACGAGTAACTAAAACTAAAGGTTGACGGCCTTCACAGCTCAGTTGGTAGCAGCTCTGCCTTCTGCCTGTCGGTCGTGAGTTCGATCCCCACCAAGAACAAACATTTGTGTAAAGAACATAATGTCTAATTCTCTGTCTGGGTGTACTATAATATTAAAAGTAAATAATGTAGGTATTTACAATAAAACAGTATGTATGTATTATTCAGATATCTGGATCTCATAGTCTTTGCTTAGTTTGGGGCTAGATAACGGTGGGTGGAATGTCCACAATTTTTTTTATTGTCATCAATATGCGCATGAGTGGAAGGAAATATTAGTTCTCTTTTTACGGACTATACGGTTGTTTTTAATAATTATTCACAGCGTGATGGATGACGATATTACTGGCAGACTTAATTGTAGTCATTTAATAATATAGTGATACTAATAATTCATGACATTACATAATATGTCTTGTAGTTTATGATGACATCAACTTTGGACGGGTTAAACTTTGACGATAAATATTTATAATTAATTATTTTCCATACGTTTAAATGGGAATATTAGTGGGAATTCTTTATAGACGTAAACAAACTCACCACAATAAATATTGTGGTCGATCCAAAAATAAACCCAGTCGGTAAATTTTAAGTCAGTAATGTGTGCCTAAAGGTTGAAGGGGGATAAATAGTACATAGCTTTTGGGAAAACATCTGCGGAATACCAGTGTTATTAAACTTATGCTTAGGATAAAAGATGCTTACTCCCAGCTGGGACTATCAGGAAGTTTTATTCCCGGATTTATCTCCTCTCTCTCTTGTCGTGTCACTAGTTTCTTTCGAAACAGTGTAGTGAAAGGATTTTAAGTGCGCCTCAAAAAGGCTCTCTTCGAGCGCTTGACACTACAATTTTAACTACTTTTTGTCACCTCTTTCTTCTTTTTAGTAGATGAGTCGTAAAGTAAGAGATAAAAAAATATAAAACACAGCCTATTTACACTAATATTATAAAGAGGAAACATTTGTATTTTTGTATTTTTGTATGTAACGAATAGGCTCAAAAACTAGTGGTCCGATTTCAAAAATTCTTTCACCATTAGAATGCTACATTATCCCTGAGTAACATAGGCTATATTATATTTTCAAAAAAATCAGGGATCCTTACTAAAACTCCAATAATGTAACCCAAGGTGGAAAACAAAAACCTTACATCGCGTGCGCTGCGAAAACTATTGATGATAGAACAAAACAATGTACTACGATTTTGTAGAACACGTCATCATCTACAAAAAATGTCGCGACAGCATATGTCTAACTATTATAGTTATGTCACAATAAGTGTTCTTTTATTATAAAAAAAAAGTACTATATATATTGGAGGTTTTTGAATGGCTACCACGAACTGGGAAACGAAGCGTAAGATGCCCTTTCTGATACACTGATGAGACTGGCAAGATCGCGGGATATCGATGGTTGGAAAGAGTTTAGAACCATTCTTCGTGGAAATGTGTGTGTAGTCCTCTCAGACTTGTACCTCTTCAGGCTGATGATAACGATGATGACTTATAATTGCAATAATGACGTGATAATCATAATCAATTACCTGTGTACAATTATCAAAGTGTGTCGAATTAATAGCTAACAGCCGATCGGATCTGCCTTTCTCATTGCCTCTCTAAATGAAAGGCGCCATCTTGGTTTTATTGCTCTAAAACTGTTACCAATAAGTAATTGGATTGGACGGTGCAATACTTTCTATGGCCGTACCTACATCCGTTTACTTGTTAGGTATTTTTTGAGACTCTGCTGCATCTTTAGGAGTTTATTATCTTCATTATCAATAGCCTAAAAAAGTGCACTGTAGGCCTCCTTCATGTGAGGGAGGGTGAAGGGGTGTGAAGGGGAGGGAGGGGGTTTGCCATAGTCACCACGCTTATTAGGCGCTTTGCATGCACGCATGGATGGTTGTATTTTTTTTACCACTTGCTGATGGAAGCAATGTATTGTTATAGGTGATGAACACATAAAATCAGGTGGGCCATACGCTTGTTTGCTTAATTAAGAGTGTAATAAAAACCGGCCAAGTGCGAGTTGGACTCGCGTACGAAGGGTTCCGTACCTATAAAACGCCAAAAAAATCACATTTGTTGTATGGGAGCCCCCTTAAATATTTATTTTATTCTGTTTTTTAGTATTTTTGTAGAGGCAACAGAAATATATCATCTGTGAAAATTTCAACTGTCTAACTATCACGGTTCATGATACAGCCTGGTGACAGACGGACAGACAGACAGACGAACGGACAGCTGAGTCTTAGTAATAAGGTCCCGTTTTACCCTTTGGGTACAAAATCCTAAAAACTACTGACTATATTACGTACTTACTTATTATACACTTGAATGTTCGTCCTCAGTGGGTATCGAACCCCCAATTTACTGCGCAAAAGGCACTACCAACCAACTACTACCAACTGAGCTGTGTGGCTGTTATAATTGAAGTTATGAAGCTATTAATTTTTAAGATTATGCATTGATAGTAGCTAGTCAGCTTACAAGACTCTATAAAAATATGTATCTCAAGACCTTAAGAACGCAATTTCCCATAGAAAATGAACGCACCGGTTCCAACTCACAATCTACAGTGAAGTAATGTTGACCAACGGAACGAAATTGTCGTGTTGCATCACTGTGTGGGTACTGTTAGGGTAGCCACACGTCTTACACCTCGAAGATATTAAATAATATATTTGTGTGATAAATAGAGATCGGATAATCGGATGCATATTTACCTAAAGCTAATTTTTGGCTAACAAATTGTGGAAGCGGCTTCTTAGGATACTTTTATTAAAATTAAAATCCCGGGATTGCATAAATAATCGGATGTATACAGGGTGCCACGTTTCATGTGTACTATGCCGAAAGGGGGTGATTCGGTGCCCCGAGGGGCATATTAAGTTGTAACAGGGCAATAATTGCCCTGAATTACAATGACATGAATGACAAAAATTGTAATTTGTGTCACTTAAATTTGAATTTCCTGGAATTTTTAGACAAAAGCAAAATTTGAATATCCCAAGAACCCGGGATTTTTCGATAAAAAGTGCTTTCCATAATAGCCAACATCTCATCTTTAGGTAATTATGCATCCGAATATCCGATCCCTAGTGATAAACTTATGTTAAGTAGCATTGTTGATGTGTCTAGTGTAGTATACCGGCTATTGTCCGGTAAGTAGCCGGTAAACCATTTATTTCAGATATCGTCAATATGGTCGACGGGCTAAACTGTAAGGGCTAAGGTGGTTCTATAAAGTATATATTAGGATATAAAGTATACTTATCACTTTTACACAGCTCAGCGACAATAAGACCATAATCGTGCAATTTTACAATTAAAGGTTGGCCTTCACAGCTCAGTTGGCAGTAGCCCTGCCTTCTGTGCCGTAGGCCGTGGGTTCGATCCCCACCGAGAACAAACATTTGTGTGATGAACATTGATGTATGTTCAAGTATGGTAATAAAAAAACAATGTATTATATCAGCTATCTGGTTCCCATATTACAAGTTTGGCTTAGTTTGGGGCGAGATAGTGCTGTGTGGAAAGTCCACTAATATTTATTTAAGTTGTAGTGTGGTTGAATAATACTTAGATTTTCACACAAACTCGTATTAGAAAATGTGTTGCATTTTACAGTCAGAAATACAAGGTCTAGTCCGAACAACATGTTTTTTATACTAATTGCTTATGGAACAAGCAGATGGCCCATCTGATGTTAAGTGGTTACCATCACCTGTAGCAAAGCGTTGCATCGTAAGTCGCGATCGATAGGAACGTGCCCTACGATGCACTGCCCAGCGTCCATCAACCTGAGGCTTACAGATGTTAAGCCTTATGTATTTGTCATTTCATCGGCAACCACACTCTTCAAACCGAAACACAGCGTTGCTGCTTGGCGGCAGAAAAAGGCGCGGTGGTAGTACTTCCCCGGACGTGCCCTTCACAAAGAGCTCTACTACTCTTAAAACTGCAGAAGCCTGGCCACCCTACTGTGGGTAGTTTACCATCTACCACCCGCGGTTCAGTGCGATTGCTCTTAGGAAGTTGGTATTTTGATGACAAACTTTGTACTGTTTACCTAAAATGAATGTGCCCATACTGTGTGGTATTTAGGCTTGACCAAGTTTTTATGGTAGCAGATGGGACCTGATTATTTGATGGGATTGCTTTGCTTTCGTAAAGAATATACCCAATTTACTCGAGCAGGTGACTCAGACAAATCTTTAAATCACAGATAAAATAAAAGTTAGTACGGTAGTGTCAACACCACAAGATAAAGATAAGATAGAGTGATTAAAACTAGATTTTTCAATGACAAAACAACAATGACATTTTAATATGTGATCAAATGAACTTCTGTGAAGTTCGATCAATATTATATGAGTTCACTTCATTCGAAGATATATTTAACGTGTAGTACTTTTAACTTACTCGGTAGCTACGCACTTTTTTAGAGATTTTATAAAACCAAAAAGTTTTATAACCAAATCGACATTTACCTACTGGCTGGTTACACCACGGTCCGAGTGTGCCTTCATTCTTTTAGAGATCAGACAAATGCAAAGACATGAGTATGTATTACGGGATTGGGCTGGGTGGGTACTTATATCTTCGAATGAAGTGAACTCATATAATATTGATCGAACTTCACAGAAGTTCATTTGATCACATATTATATTTCTTTCACTTCATTCTTCAGATATATTTAACGTGTAGATGTTTAGAGGGTTTTTGCATTTGTTATACATTAAAAAGACATAGTTTTGCCAAAGTTAAGACTGAATTTTAATCAACTTGAGTTTAGTGGATTAATTAACATGACGACATATTCTTAGAGTAAAATAATAATTGTCAATAAATTATCTAATCATCTGTATTATTTAGTAAAGTCGATTGGGCAAAGTTATTAACATCTGCAATCAGACGGTGGTAAAATTTTGCAAAGACCTCAGATGGATTAGTCCATCCAGCGGCTTTCCTTAACATGCCAATAGAGACCCCTGCGGTGTGTGCCGCGTGCTGTGCGCACCAAACGTGATCACCTCCACGCCGCTCTCCACCAGTGCCTGCTTTATCCATCTGCTTATTGACTGTGCTGTCGCGCTCTTATAAGGGCGCTTCACTGTTATTAAGAGATTGGAAACAATAACGGGTCGATCTTCTTTTGTCACGTAGAGGTAATCCTCTAGGACTGTGGCAGGACAGATTCGAAGGTGTTCTTGAAAATATGTTAAGAATAAGTTCGGTTGATCTCGACCGGCCGCTGATGTCTTTATAATGTCTTTGATTGCTATGTGAATTCAGTTCAAATCTATACATAGATTTTGAGGCTATATAAAATATATAGCTTGAACACGTTGGGCTGTACATATCGGTAGTAAAATTACCAATTTCTTTGTAATTGTTTCGCTACTTAGATATCTATTGGGGTACCAATTGAAAACATAATTGAAGACAGTTTGTGGTTTCCATGTACTGTTATACTTAGGAAAATTGGGTTTCAATTTAAACACACCTTTTAATAGTCGTTTGACACTATCGTCGGATCCAACGTTGTTACCCAGTAAGAAAGACAGTGCGGATCTGTGGCTATTTAGAGAGCCGTACAATGCCCCTTTTCTGTACTGTTAACTCAAAAAACATAAGATTCTTGGCACAGAGCAATCAGAGATACTTCAACTTACAGCACTACAGAATTCTGAAATTTCCCACCATAATTTGAATGAGACGTATTGTTGCATCATGTTGTTTGACAGCGATGTCAAAATTAAGTCTATGGCTGAATCGGGAACGCCGCGTGATGAGAACACCTGCCTGTGAACACTGCGGCACCCAGGATAGGGGGATTTCTGTAACCTGATTGTATACGTGATCTTTAGGATTAAGCCAAATAGTATTTGATACAACTAATTTAATCAATTGCGGGTACCAAGCTTGAGATGGCCAAAAAGGGGAAATTAATATGCCAATAGCATTTTCTTCGGCTATTTTTTGAAAACACTTTAGAATAAGTGGGAATGACGGAAAAGCGTTAGAAGACACGAGATCAGTGTTACCTCTTACTGTAAAACCATCTATGGCAAAAGCATCGGGATCTTTTGTCCATGACATATACCTCTGGCATTTAGCATTGGCCCAAGAAGCAAATAAATAAATTGCAGGTTCTCCGAAACATTTGGTTATTTCATCAAAGGCTGAATCAGATAATTTCCACTCAATATCTGGGTTCGATTTTCGAGACTCTTCTTAAGCTTCTGTATTTTATTTAATGTTTATGTAGGATGCAAATAGCCAGATGTTTCTCTCTTCAGACCCTTGCCATATTTGTCTAGATAAATCATTTAGATGAGGATATTGGATGCCACCCATGCAGTTTACATAGCTGATAGCTGTCGTGTTGTCAACGCGTAGTAAAATGGAACAGTTACGCATTTTCACTTGCAAAGTATTTCAGGGCCAGAAAAAACAGCTAACAACTCTAAACAATTTATGTGTGATTCTAGTTTATGTATCTTCTAGGCTTCATAATCACCTTCAGAATTACAAGCTGCTCCCCAGCTAGTACGTGAAGCGTCCGTAAAGATTTCTAGTTCATAGCTAGCTGTTTTCATGGTGTTCCTAGTTTTAAATACATTTAGTTTCCACCAGTTCAAATCATTCAGAATAATAGAACAGTGCTTCAGAATTAGGGTTGTTTTGTAATTGTAAATATTTTTGTTGAGCAAAGTTTTTTTTTTTTTTTTTTTTTTTTATTGTGCAGTTTCTCATTTTTGTAAACTTGTCAACCATTTTACTGATGTTCAGTCACATGAACTGGACAACTGAACTAGTGGGAATAGACGGATTTTATAGCATTTTTCAGATGATAAAAAAAATTAATTGTTTAACATGAAAAACCAAGAACATTCATGATTGTTTTGTGTAAGGGAGCTTTTTTCATAAGTTATTATAATGCCGAAAGACCATGTGGCAAAGCACTAAATTCGTATGTAAGAATTTCCAGATTTTTATTTTCATATTAAAATCGATTTTTTTTTTTTTTAATTTCGAATCGGTATTAGTAAATAGGCTTCCTTTAAATCAATGGTAGCCGTAAACTATAAGCAGAAACTAGTTTAGAGGCTGTTCTGTAGTCTTCCATCTTAAAATGCACTTTAGAAACAATATTATTTAAATTTAAGGTGAGACTGGTGAAGGTGGAATCCTCCATTCAGCCTATGACTACAGTCATGTCTGCTTTTTCAGATGGTCACAGGTGAACTTGTGGTATATGAGTTTGTACCAGTTTGCATGTGAAAGGTATAGGGAAAAACATTACGTACCCAGTCTAAAAATACAGAATTAGATGTAATATTGAGCCAGCCTTCGTAAAAATGGGAGATCCTACCAGCGTGTTTTACCTCAGCTACTGGCGCGTTACAGGCTGCTTCAGCTTGTTCGGACCTGTCACACCCGCTGCCTGATCCTGCGGAGGCCAGCGGTTCGTCGCAGAGATGTTCGTTCTGGCCGACCATCTGCGCCCCCCCCTGTTCTGTTAAGAGCGTGACGGTCCGACCAGTTTCCCTGATAGGCACCGGATGATCTGTATTGGTATTGGGGTCGGGTAATAGGCACTGCCTGTTCCATCGACAAAGGCGTTTTTGGATATCTTGTAATTTTTTTAATTGACAAACGTATTGTTTCTTTCGCCATCTTGAACAATGTTCAAAAATGGTTTGGCTAGCGCATAATTCATAACGCTCACTCTTGCTTGCATTTATTGATAGTGAAGATCAGTCAAGATTCGGCAGCCGTCACTGATCAGTTTTATAGCTTCGATCTTGATGTCACTTATGAGCATGGGAGTCAAAGCTTTATTGATTGCCGAGTTGCCAACGTCTAGTTCTTGTTGCTCGATCTCCTTTCCCTTATCTCGCTGTCATGACACTTCTGATATAGCCGCTGCCTATTCACAATTTAATTTGGGTCCTAGTAAGAGAGTGCAGTTTTCAGGCACAAGTTACTCTTTGAGCAGTTTGTATTTTGGTCTCTATCGATAAACCTTTCTTTAGAAGAGGTTCCCACCGCTGTGCCAAGCTTCTATGGATCTTCTCACCAATCTTCGGAGCACTTCCGGTTTCTTCTCCGAGTTCCCCGAGGAGTTCCGGGTCAAGCTCTGGACCATTAACATCTTCCTTGTTAGAGGGCGGCGGATCCGTGGCAGTTAGGAGAATAGTCGTGGCTGGGTTACCAGTGGCGTCTGCGACTGGGCTTGTATTTGCGTCTATACTCAGTATCGACTCAGATGACGCGGAAGTACTATCGTCTGAAAACAAGGCGGAACTATTCAAGAACATGTTTATGTACTTTTGTGTTGATACACGGTTAACCATTAGTTATTTTAAACACATGGAAGTATCGGGTGTTTAACCCTTAGCTTGGTAGGTATTTTACAATCTATGGCCTTCGTGTTAACTCTCGGTTAACCGCCAGGCGTTATCATCCCATGGATGTTTCGGGTGTTTAACCCATAGCATGATAGGTATTTTACAATCTATTGCCTTCGTGTTAACGCTCGGTTAACCGCCAGGCGATTATCATCCCATGGATGTATCGGGTGTTTAACCCATAGCATGATAGGCATTTTACAATCATTGGCCTTCGTGTTAACGCTCGGTTAACCGCCAGGCGATTGTCATCCCATGGATGTATCGGGTGTTTAGCCCATAGCATAATAGGCATTTTACAATCATTGGCCTTCGTGTTAACGCTCGGTTAACCGCCAGGCGATTGTCATCCCATGGATGTATCAAGTGTTTAACCCATAGCATAATAGGCATTTTACAATCATTGGCCTTCGTGTTAACGCTCGGTTAACCGCCAGGCGATTGTCATCCCATGGATGTATCGGGTGTTTAGCCCATAGCATGATAGATATACTTATAGTTTAATTTCGAAACGAAATTTTAGGAAATGTCATATATAGGTTAGATTTGAATACATACCAGAGTCTGACAAGGATTCAGTAATGCGTTTACCATTATGATTTCGTTTCTCTTCAAGTTTCCTTCGATAGTATTCAATATAATCCAAAGATTTTCGTTTCAACATTTTCCTTATTTTTCTTATGTCAAACACAGTTTGACAGCAACGTGTGCTCGCTACCGCGCACGAAAAAAGAATGAAGGCACACTCGGACCGTGGTGTAACCAGCCAGTAGGTAAATGTCGATTTGGTTATAAAACTTTTTGGTTTTATAAAATCTCTAAAAAAGTGCGTAGCTACCGAGTAAGTTAAAAGTACTACACGTTAAATATATCTGAAGAATGAAGTGAAAGAAATATAATTACAGTGGCAACGCTAAAGTTATTGACACCTTGGAAATCTCACCATTATGCTTGTCAGAGGTAAGTTGTCAAGTTGATGGGCGCAGGGCAATGCATCGTAGGGCACGTTCGTATCGTGCGATACTTACGAGGCAATGCTCTGTTATAGGTGATGGTTACCACTAAACATATGGTGGGCCATCTGCTTGATCCAAAAGCTAGTGGTATATTAAAAATAAATATCTGCAATGACAATTTTATCATAATTCGCTCTGATTTTGGGGCTTAAAAGTGAGAGGATAGAAGCACAAGTATTAAGTAAATATTAGCATTTCCTAAAATATAAATCATTTGTCAAACTTCAAATAGGTGCAGTTTAGTGATTTTCTCAAGACAGATTCAATTAAAATTAACACAAAATAATGCCAATAACTAAACATTGTGCAAAAATAACATAGATTGAATCGCATTCTTCCCACTTACAACTGCATTCACTAAAATAATTCTAAGGGCTTGCCTAGACTAAATCAAACTAGAAGTTCAAAAAAGATTTAACCTATTTTTAATACAAAAAGCTGATGGTTCGAGCAGATGGCCCATCTTATGTTAAGTGGTATCCACTCTAGTCGTGTCACTAGTTTCTTTCGAAACAGTGTGGTGAAAGGATTTTAAGTGCTTCCAAGAGGCTCCTTTCGAGCACTTGACACATGTTATAGAACTTTTTAGGTTCTACAACATGCCGGTTTCCTCACGATGTTTTTCACCGTTTGAGAGTACTGGCATTGTGCACATAATGCATTTTTGAATAGAAAAACTCATTGGTGCACGACTGGTTTCGAACCCACGACCTTAGGATCGGAAGGCGGGGCCGCTACCACAAGACCACCAGTGCCATCACCTATAACAAAGCAGCATTGCCTCGTAAGTCACGCACGATACGAACGTGCCCTACGATGCACTGCCCTGCGTCCATCAACTTGAGGCATACAGATGTTAAACCTCACGTGCCTGTAATTAGAAAAATAGAAAACTTCAAACCGAAACACAGCAACGTTGCTTGACGACTGAAAAAGGCATGGTGGTAGTACTTCCCTGGACGAGCCCTTCACAAAGAGCTCTACTACTCTTAGCTACTAACTTACTGTATACGGTCATAAGCCTAAAGAATATTTCCTTTAAAAAAACTTGCTGTTATATTATTTCAAAATTTCATCACGCTGATTCGAAACGAAAACTCCAAAACAAAACAAAAACTCGAACGTCCAGAATTAACACAGTTACCCACTTGACCGAACAATGTTAACCTTATTCATTTGTCGTGAAAAGGTCAAAAAGATCTAAGCCAAATCCAAGATCACCGGTGCACCAATCAAGGGACTTAAATACTAGAATCCTGAGAACAGCGAGGGATTTATTATTGCGTTCTTGTAATACAGTTAAAATTTCACAAAACATACGTCATGTCATTGTAGTCCTGTTAATAACTCTTAATTCTAATTATTAAAAAAAATAAAAAACTACAACGTTGACAATTCTATAACTAAGAATCTTAACGTTGCCTGGATGAAATCACTTTCACATCAGGCCGGCCATTGAAATATATTAAGTTTCGCCTAGATTTATGTACTCTTGTGTACAATAAAGTGTTATCTATCAGTTTCTGAAATTTCGATCAAAACTAATCAGATGTCAAGTCACTCGCCATTTCAGCTATTACATCGAATTAGATAGAGATACCAAGTGACTTGACATGCGATTAGTTTTGATCGAGCTTTCAGAAACTGGCCGTTAGTATCGTAACCAAGGTCCTTAGTAGCTAATGTGCACAAAACTTTATCTCTAAAATAGTTCCAACCGAGATCATTAGCAGGTGAAACATTTGCAACAAGCAATAAATCTAACTTTAGTGTCATTGGAGCCGCGAATTCGAGAATTCAACTGTCCACCAGAAACTGGTATTGGTATGCCACAAGTACTTTTAATACCCAGAAGGCTGTCAGAAAACTACTACTAAATAGTAAGTCCACCAATATTTATTATTTAAATATAGTTACTCAAAGTAGCTCTCTTTTTTTGTCGTTAAAAACACTCGGAAGTTGCAAATATTGTCACCTGACACGAATCCCTCCCTTAATTCGTGTATCAGTACCCCAAGAGCACTGGTGGTCTAGTGGTAGCGGCCCCGCCTTCCGATCCTAAGGTCCTGGGTTCAAAACCGGTCGCACACCAATGAGTTTTTCTGTTCAAAAAATTATGTGCACAATGCCTTGAGGAAAATCGTGAGGAAACCGACATTTCGTGGAACCTAAAAAGTTCTATAACATGTGTCAAGTGCACGAAAGGAGCCTCTTGAGGCGCACCTAAAATCCTTTCACCACACTGTTTCGAAAGAAACTAGTGACACGACAAGAGAAGAGAGAACCCCAAGAGAGACTCGTGAGTTCTCAGCGCCTCTATCGGGGCGCTTATCGAATCTCCATACAAAAAAAATATGAAAAATGGTAAACAAAACTTAGAATTGGTGTACTGTCTTCAAGTGTGGTGCAAATGGCATGTCAACGGAACCCCATTAGACATCTTAAAGATCTTGGTTAGGACTTGGCACTACAAGATATGAGGAGGGGGGGGGGACTATACGTCTGGGGAATCAAAGTCGGGAATCGTGAAGCTTTTTTTTTTTAATAATTTTTAAGTAGCTACTGATACCTTTTGAGTTTTAGCGCTAATTACCTACTTTACTTTTTGTGTTGTAAGCGAGACGTTGACTCACATCCTGCAAGCAGACCTTGACATTGCATGTCACTTCAATGACATTCGTACATACATGTGGCCAAAACTACTTCTTCGCTTATTTACGCCTCCTGTCTGACTATTGACAGACAATCTTGCCAGTCGTGTGGATTCTAATAAATAAAATATAAACATTGGTGGACTTTCCACACAGCACTATCTAGCCCCAAACTAAGCCAAAGCTTGTAAAATGGGAACCAGATTGCTGTTACATTATATACTTTTTTTTAAACATATTTATTATGCAGGTGTTTACGTCGCACACAATTATCAGATACTTAGACAAAGTCGAAGACCCAAAGATATCATTTGAAAAGACACAAGCTTTTGTAAAAGCAAAATGACAGATATGAGTGGCAAAAAAGATTTACGGATTAACCATGGAGGTAGTATATACTGGAGGGAGCCATAAGACTTACATCCTTTTACAACTGTGTATCAAACAGTGATCATCTATCTTTGTTCTTCCCATGTAGCCTAGCTACGAGTAAAAGAAAAGAAGATGTACTTCACTCACTCACTGTCTGAGTAAATCGTGTCCGTCAGTTGATGCAATGTTTTGATCTTGTTTTGACGTTCTAGAAAAAATCGGTAGCAACATTGCGATGTAGCGAAAGAAATTATGAAAATATTTAAAGAATTATTATTGTCTAGGCAAAATATATTTGAAAAGGTGAAAGTATGTCTTGTGAAGCTGTGTTTTGTGTATCAAAAACAACAAAAGGAGGAGTTAAAGACCCGGAATTGTCATTTGATACGTAATATTCTTTTTCTAGTTTCATGCTAAAAAAATACGTTTTTTCTTCCATAAAGACTGTAGGAATTACATTTTATTAGTACCTACTAGTCATATTTTCCTACGGATTACAGAAAAACGAACACCAAACAAATATGTAATTTATATTGTAAATAGCAATTATATAATTTAAATAAACTTAGCAATATATACAGTAATAATAAATAACATCCACACAGAGAACAAATATCTATATTCATAACACAAAATGTTTGTTCTCGGTGGGGATCGATCCCACGGCCTACGGCTCAGAAGGCAGAGCTTCTACCAATTGAGCTGTTTTTGAGCTGTCTGTGGCAACTGCTTACACTTTGTGCTAATACCATAAGTTCGACAGCCTTCACAGCTCAGTTAGTAGTAGCTCTGCCTTCTGCGCTGAAGACCGTGGGTTCGATTCCCACCGAGAACAAACATTTGTGTGGTGAATATAGGTGTTTGTATTCGGCCTGGGTGTCCTTATATATTATAAGTAAGTATTTACAAAAAAAAGTATGTAAGTATTATATCAACTATCTTGTCTTAAAAATATCACCAATTCCAAATTACACAGCAGAACTAAATATAACTTGCGTATAAATTTTATTTTACGCATTGTCTTGCATTGTCTGGTAGGTATTTTTGACAGACTACATGACATTAGCTTAGTATGTGAATTGTCCGCTAATAAATATTTAATTATACCATTCTCTACTAGCGTAAGTTTAAATTATTAAAATTGCTATTTTCGAAATGACCGCAAACCACAAACGAACCAAAGAGGTCAGTGAAAGATTGTTTTTGTTTTTATATAATTAGCAATGACACATATTCACTGCTGTTACAAATACAAAACATGTTAGGCAATAATGGCGAATATTGCCCCAGTTTTGTCACTCCTTTTTGAATCATTCGGTCAATCTCTAGATGTTCTTGCATGTCCTGTCTTGTTGTACTCGGAATCATTGTTTACAGTAAAGTAGTCCATACGGTATTGGCTTAAGATACATTTACAGAGATCTGAAATGTTGACGGCCAGAAAAATTCAAGTAGTTAACAATTTACAAAATATCTCGACCAACACATTATTTGTGTTAAATGACACTATTTAATATTCTCCAGAATTCAAAGATTTTTAAGAGTAGTAGAGCTCTTTGTGAGGGGCTCGTCCGGGGAAGTACTACCAACACGCCTTTTTCTGCCGCCAAGCAGCGTTGCTATGTTTCGGTTTCAAGAGTGTGGTTGCCGGTGAAATTACAGGCACCTGAGGCTTGACATCTGTATGCCTCAAGTTGTACGCAGGGCAGTGCATCGTAGGGCACGTTCATATCGTGCGTGACTTGCGAGGCAATGCTTTGTTATAGGTGATGGTTACCACTTAACATCAGGTTTGCCATCTGCTTGTACCATCAGCTAGTTGTATTAAAAAAAAATACCAGCTATATCATAGTAAAAGTACATTCAGATAATTTTTTGCCTTATCGCGGGAAGTCGGTGGATGAGGGCTCAAAAATATTTCGCGATACCGATTTAATATATCCGTTTGACCGTGTTTTCTTTTTGGTAAGGCTACCAACTACCAAAGGTGAACATGTCTATTAGAGTGTCACTTCTGCATAGCTTGCAACTATTTCTGCTGGCCCAATTGAGTCTTTTGTAACCGAAATTCACCTTCTGAAAATTTACTCTCACTTAAACGGAGTAAACAACTATGAAACACAATGAAAAGTTGCGTCATGTAGAAAGGGTATCCTTGCGTAACGTTCAATTTGCCAATACCGCGATTAAATTAATTGCATCCCGAGGAATAGGAGGATTATGAGAGAAACCGAGGAAGCAGGAAGCGGTGCAAGTCGACCTGCCTTGTTGCGACGGCGGAAGGTTTAATGTTGCTTGGCAATTTCACTGGTGACCGGTTCACGGCTGGCGCATTGAGCTGGAAAATCATCATCATCGAAGTCAAAGTCAAAAGGTATTTATTCAATATAATCGCAAGGATCAGTTTGAAACGTCTTAAAGCTAGGTGACTCTAGGTGCCAGTTCCACGCGACCAAAGCCTAGAAGAACAGCCAACAAACTTACGGCTTGGTTCCTACCGTTCTTTTGTATGATCATCAACTTATGTTAGTCCACTGGTGGACGTAGGTCTCTTCCTAGACGTGCCACTGAGCCCGGTCTTCAGCCTTTAAGATTAAGAGTAGTTGAGCTCTTTGTGAAGGGCTCGTCCGGGGAGTACTACCACCACGCCTTTTTCTGCCGCCAAGCAGCGTTGCTGTGTTTCGGTTTGAAGAGTGTGGTTGTCTACATTCAGCAACGCTGCTTGGCGGCAGAAAAAGGCGTGGTGGTAGTACTTCCCCAGACGAACCCTTCACAAAGAGCTCTACTACTCTTAAAAGTATTTTTTCAGTTACATAATAAAATATTCAATTAAATATTCAGATACATTATAATTAAAAAAAATAAAAAAATATTCAATTCAATGAATAGATCATGCACAAGGTGATTCAGAAAATGTATAATTTTTATTTTCATTATCATCGGCCGAGCACATAAGACTTCTCATTCCGAGCACATCAAGAGCACGGTGTCTATATGGTGGGAGTGACCCCGCCTTCTGACCGGTCGTGGATTCGAACCCGGTTGTGCACCAATAGATTTTTCTTTTCGAAATAATTTGTGCGCATTGCTAGCGCTTTCAATCGTTGAAAAAAAACATAGTGAGGAAAATATTTAGTATTCTAGCGATGAGCTGTCATCTACGAATACCAACTTCTGCAAAATGTGGGTATGTGCCCAATGTAATAATTGGACGTACCCCTAAATAAAAATCCTTAAAGAATCTCCTCTTCTCGTGTCACTAATTTCTTTCGAAACAGTGTGGTGAAAGGATAAGTGCGCCACAAGAGGCTCCTTTCAAGCACTTGACACATATTATAGAACTTTTTTAGGTTCTGCGACATGCCGGTTTCCTTACGATGTTTTCCTTCACCGTTTGAGAGTATTGGCATTGTGCACATACATTTTTGAACAGAAAAACTCATTGGTGCACGACCGGTTTCGAACCCACGACTTTAGAATCGGAAGGCGGAGCCGCTACCACTAGACCACCAGTGCTCTCAGCTTAAAGATCTGAGAAGATATCTACCGTGCAGGAGATAAGTCTTAAAGCGGTTTTTTCTCCATATCTTCTGTCTTTAGAAGTCCACTAATGAACATAACCCTTCCCCACAAACACAGCAATGCTTTACAACATAATAAAATCTTAATAATTTATGCGCTCTGTCTCTGAGCTCTATGAAATCTTTCCATACAAACAAGTAGGTACTTATACGAAAGAAGTTTCACGTTACAGTGTTATTCAATACCAAGCGTATCAAATTCATAATACCGTTTTGGCATTTGGATTTGAACACGATAATTTTTCAAAGCTCAATCATGTCCACAGTAAGCGCCACTTAGGCACGCGCAATCGGATACGTAAACCACATATCTGATCTTGGATCTTGTATCTTGTATTGGACTCCTATATCCGTATTTAGACTCGCATAATGGACGCAAAATGTATATTTTATCAAACATTATAAATGCGATAGCGCATTGACGTCGTTTAGTTTTCTTATAGATATTTAACTTTTATATTAACTAAGCTAAATATCGACTAGAACGGTAGACCATTTGGATATTGAATTAAAAAAACAAATCACATGGATCACGTCCGTCTTCTTGATACGGGTATGCGTTAGACTTATTTTATTTAATTTGTTGAAAACATCTCGTCACCTTGGGATAATAATAAATATTATTTGGAATTTCCTTATCCACATAACACTAAACAATTAAGTAGGTACCATAATAAAATTGTAAAAAGGATCATACAAAAAAACTTCTTCTAGGCTTTGGTCGCGAGGATCTGGCGATAGATTCACCTAGTATATAAGACGTTTCAAAGTGATCCTTGTGATTGTACTGAATAAAGACCGTTTTGATTTTGATTTTGATCCCATTTATAAGAGATAGAAAAAAATTACGAACCCAAATAAGCAAAAATACTTTATTAACAATCACTATTTATATGCGAGCGAAGGTGTGGGCGGCAGCTAGTTTTAAATTAGTTTCCTTTCTTAAATTACAAGAGAACCCGAAGCGCATAGCAACAAGTCGAGTACTGTATCCATGTACTTAAATAAAACCGTGATCAAGGCTTTATTTATTATACATTTACATATTACAATTATTACATAGAGCCAATCGTTTCCTACTACGATCTAATGATAGGTAACTATACCAACTATTCATCACGTGTTAATTTACATAAGTACCTCTGATATCGACTGTGGAATCATTTACACAGAAACCAAGCTTCGACTACCATTTAATCGAAGTAAGCTTTATAGAAGGGGAGGCTTATACCGACCTCACATTGCACCAACGAATTTTTTCGCTTTACTTAACACTTTCTTTTCTTAACTCTCTCACTTTGCCTTTCTAAGGCAACCTGGAAGAAATAGCTTTTAGCGACAAAGCGACCCATTGTATTATTTATCATAACGCCTAAAATTATAAATAATTTAGAGCCATCACAATTTCAATTCAATTCGTTTATTAATTAACAATTCATTTAAAAATCGTGTCTGAATCTTAAAACAATTTGAATTTCAATTCAATTCGTTTATTCAATAACAATTCTCTAACAAATCGTGTCTGAATCTTAACCTAACATGCAACAAAATTAAAATAAACAATTCAATTTACATAATGTCCTCAGTGTAATTAAAATAAAATATATCATTTTTACTACCTACGTTAACAACAATTTTTATAACATCATCATAATTACAGCCCGTTTGCACCCACTGCTGACTATAGGCCTCCTCTTTAATTCGCCACTCTTTAGGGTCCCTTGCGAGTGTCATCCATCTCTTTCCAGCACTTATTACAATGTCTTTTGACCAACGGGCGGGTGGTCTGCCTGTAGGTCTTTGAGCATCCCTTGGTCAACATTTTGTTGCCGCCTTCGTCCATCTCCCGCCGTCCCTTCTTACCAAGTGTACTGCCCATCTCCACTTCAGTTTCTAACAAGTCAACAATAATTAAATGTCTCTTCTGAAAGTCATAAGTTTCAATCGAATAGAAACACCTCTCCAACAAGAGCTTTTTCAGTTCAGAGATAAATTCAGCACATCAGCTTCATATCTAACCTTATGCACAGAATAGAAATAAGTATTACGTACCGATATTCTGAGTCAAACATTTCTAGTACACGCTAGTAGAATCGCTACTTCACGTGCAGTTATTTTCATACAAATTTCAGACGCTGATTTTCATAAAATCCTCATCATCATATCATCTCATCATCATCATCAACCTAATGTTAGTCCACTGCTGGAGATCGGTCTCTCCCATCACTTGCCACTAATCTCGGTCTCGATTCTTATCACCCAGTTTTTTTTGTACAACTAGCTGATGGAACAAGCAGATGGCCCATCTGATGGTAAGTGGTATCACTTATATCAAAGCATTGCCTCGTAAGTCACGCACGATATCAAATTGCCCTACGATGCACTGACCTGCGTCCATCAACTTGAGGCATATAGATGTTAAGCCTCATGTGCCTGTAATTACACCGGCAACCACACTCTTCAAACCGAAACACAGCAACGCTGCTTGGCGGCAAAAAAAGGCGTGGGAGTAGTACTTCCCTGGACGAGCCCTACACAAAGAGCTCTACTACTCTTAAAATTCAGTATTCGCCATCCCTAGCCGGCTTTTCATATAAATAAGGTCTATTTCTCGGTGAGAATTCTCGGTACCTAGTCGACAGCTTTTCAAAGTGTTGTTGAATACAAAGATTAATCGATACCAGTACACGTAGAGAAACCTATTCATCAGTAATGGAAATCGGAAAATAAGGAATGTTTTGTTTGTAAGAATACGCCTCTAGATTCTACACACGCACGGTAGGTATACAGTGGCGTAGCTACCTAGCTATATACTATACCTAGCTATACCTAGCTATATAGAGAAAGAATCGGGCTGCTTTTTTGCTGTTTTTTTCTCGTTTACAGTGTTGGTTCCTTAGAAAAAGTTATTCATATTGATCGGTACTTTAGTCCCCTGAAGTTTTTAAACACAAGTATTGGAACACCTTGTATAAGCTCATATATGCAATGTCAAGCATTAACTGTAGGTGACAATTTTATAAGAAGAACGCGTGTCGCAGCTTCTGCTGCTCTACTCAGTATGGCGCCACTGAAAACCAGCGCTGTATGGGCTTGAGCTCTTACAGCAAATGCTGAGTGGTGGCCTTTTTTGTCATCAAAATCATAACAGCTTTTTTGTAAATTTAGATTTTTAACGGACAAAATAAAGATTTTTCTATTCTATTTTATTCTATTCTATTCATCATTACGAATAGTTTGATAGGAACGCAACTTTAAAGCCGGGAACGATAATTCTTATTTTTACTAGTAATTTTAGTCAGAATTTATTTATCATGACCGAACCAGTAGTAAAATTTTCAAAATAATATTATTAGTAAGCTAATTTCAGAAAATTCTGACTCAATTAGTGATAAATCACATAACGACCTGCATATTGTTAGTAATTAACGTCAAACGATCTTCCGGGAAATACATCTTTTGAACATTCTATGCATAACCATATATAGTTATGCGTGTTGGATCGGAAATAGAATACCGATCATCCCTGTGACGATATAAATAAAATAGTTACTGGTGGACTTGCCACACAGCATCATCTAGCCTCAAACGATATATACAAGGTTTTCCAATAATTGTGAACCAACACTGTAAACGCGAAAAATAAAACAGCTGTTTCATACAAAAGTTCAATACCTACCTGGCTAAAATGTATGAAAAAGCTGTTTTTTTTTCTCCTTAGAAATGATATTCATAATGATGGGTACTTTAGCCCCCTGAACTTTTCGGTACAAGTATTTTAACAAATACATACTTATAAATACAAAGAGGTAGGTGTGGGATTAATGTCATTAAAGACATGGGTATATATTTGTTGTGACGGTCATAAAAGTAATCCCCGCAGGCACCATAGATATCTCCTCTCTTGGTAGAGTCGATGGTCAAAAATAATAACAGTTTCAGTTTTTGTATGTGACACGGGTTAAAGAGTTATTCAAAATCAAATCATCGAATGTTCATGAACTTCCGTCACTGACTGTACCAACCTGATTATTTTGTCTAGATTAATTTTAACACGACATGAGAAAAACCTTGTAATGAATTAATTCAAACAAATTATCTTAGTAACCCATTTTGTCGTGATAACTCTAAAACCAACCTTATTTCAATCTTACTAAAGCTTCATTACATTATATTATGCATTAGACGTATACCAAAGAATAAGTAATAGTACCTACGACGTTTATATACCAAAATGTGAAGGTTAAAATGCTTACGTAAGCACACGTAAGTCAGTTAAATTAAATTTTCTTCGTAAATTAATTCTGATCATACATTCCCTAACACTACAGTCGTTGAAAATACAGTACAAAAAACTTAAATTAACGCTTTTATCGAATCATTGCAAAGGAACGTACACAAGTAAAAGTAAGTTATAAAAATTATGTGACTTATTTTGGGGACTAATTAAAAATTGTGCTTTCAAACACAATATATCATATTATTTCAGCCAATTTTCACAAAACAATCTATCATAAATATTTCAGCCAACTTTCACAAAACCTTGACTTTTTTTTCTTTGGTGAAAACCTTATTACCGTATGATTGTTTTTGTGTTTATCGCGTTCATACAGACAGACAGGGGGACGGACTTTGTTTTATAATATGTAGCGTATTTATATATAAAATTGTGGTTCATTCATTGTGTTGACTATATTCAGTAGTAAGCGATGACTAGTTGGGTACATGATTTAAAAAAAATCTGTCATAATTTATTTCAAGAAATTTTCTTTAGTGAAAGCAGTACGAATATTCGTTCGGTAGTTTTTGAGTTTATCGCGACAGTCAGAGAGACAAGGAGAGGGACTTTGTTTTATAATATTCACACAGCCTTCACAGCTCAGTTGGTAGCTCTGCCTTCTGCGCCGTAGGCCGTGGGTTCGATCCCCACCGAGAATATGTATCTGTGTGATGAACATAGATGTTTGTTCTCTGTCTGGGTGTTATTATTATAAGTATGTATTTACAAAAAAAAAGTATAAATGTTATATCAGCTATCTGGTTCCCATATAACAAGCTTTGGCTTAGTTTGGGGCTAGATAGTGCTGTTAGTTTATTTATTTATTTATATGTAGTGATGGGTATTTATATATAAAATTGTGGTTGAATCATTGTGTTGACTGTTACACTCAAACAGCTTCGGCTATCGCTCGTTAGAAGTGGCTAAGTCACCGCCCAATGTGTCACTTTAAATCACAACTTTTATTGTCCAATCATTATCACGACTTACAGTAAATAATCCAATTACAAACAACAATAAACCAATAGCACAATAAGATCTGGCAGTTAATTGGTCGAATCTGATCACTCCCACGCCGATCGTGACAGCTAAGCACTGGTTATCTATTTTGAAAGTGGTTGTGGCTCAATGCGTAAACTTATACACTTTCGATCCAAACTAAAAGTTTCTTCTCTGAAGCAAAGATTCCGAATCGAAGATATCCGTCAAAAAAGAAACCCAAACACAAAACTGTTGTTAAAACTAATAATAGAGGTACATTGTTAAATTAAACCACTTCATTACCTTTTATCTATAATCAAAGGCCCCTCCTTTGACTAGACCTCACGACACATGGAATCCTAGTGTGAGGTCTCTGGCTAAGATAAACTTAAGGCGAAGACAAGAGCTAATGTGACTGTCGTTCGCACGTTTCGACATTTTGAAAGATATAAAATCACTAAACTCATTTTCGAAAAATCGCAATCAACCATTTTGTGTGCAATCACATTGCACACAGTTTAGTAAAAATTTCATTTTGATCGATACATGTTTTCCTACTCAAAAGTTAGCTTTACTAGTTTTCGTACATAAGCAAACTTTTAAGTAGGAAAACTTGTATCAATCAAAATGAATTTTTTACTAAACTGTGTGCAGTGTGATTGCACACAAAATGGATGATTGCGATTTTTCGAAAATGAGTTTAGTGATTTTATATTTTTCAACATATCGAAACGTGCGAGCGAGAAGTTGTTTGATAGTTGTCAGCCCCTTAAAAAAATATAGTAAGTATCTACTTCATCATTTTAGGTAGATAAGTTTTTTGTTCTCTTATGTGGCGCCTGTGACAGATAAGTTAAGGAGCAATAGGTTTGCGGGGTATGGGCATGTCATGAGGAGGGAAGAAAGTCATATTACGAGAAGAGTGTTAGATATGGATGTGGATGTAGAAAGAGAGTTAGGCCAAAGAAAAGATGGATGGACTATGTAAAAGATGACATGAGTAAGAAAGGAGTGAGCCCCGAGATGACGAATGATAGAGGAGATTGGAAGAAGAAAACCTGTTGTGCCGACCCCATGCAGCGTGGGATAAGGGCAGATATATGATGAAGTTTTCTGTAAGTACTTCTATTTTGTTATTAAATGTTAAATACATTTAAAACACAATTGTGCACCTAAACTAATGAGCTGCTAAATAAATTTCATTTCATCTCATTTCATCTCATTACAAAGTAGTTGAAATAGCTGAAAAAATTCGCGAGCTGAAAGTGGGCCGGCCATGTTCGCCGTATTACTAATTAGCACGAACTCTAAATAGATTAAGTGATACGGCAAAAAGTTAAACAATAACGGTGGGAATAGCCTGATTAACTTCTAGTAATGTTTAAAATCATGACATGCCATAATTTTAATTTGCAATTTTAAAAAGTATACTAGCATGCTTTGTAAGACAATTTTAAATGATTTTATGCAATTAGCGACTACTTTTTCAATCATGCCCTAATTACGGGACACTGTAGTACCTGGTTCAGGATTTCAGAACGAGAAGGCATGTCCAGCAAGCTTACAATATCCTCCTTTTTACAGTTTGAACAAAAGCTATTAAATCGCAATTTCAACATTAGATTTAGAACAGTAATTGACAGATTAGACCTAGGACAAACATTTACTTGGAAATAGCATAATGGAGATGCCGAGGCGACTAGCTGTTGGCTCGCTATACAGGCTCGATAGAGACCTAGTGTGGGCACCAGACCTTAACAAGTTAGGCTATTATAATGCTTTGTTAAGGGCTGATTTCACCATGCTCTGTTAGTTACTAATCAAGGATTAACAGGCCATTAAATATAACCTTAGATGTCAAACCGCGTATATTTTGACATATTTAACGGCCCTTTAATGCTTTGTTAATCTAACGCAGTATGGTGAAATCAGAGCTAAGCAAAACAACTACAGTGTATTAATTGATCGAGTGAGCGAAGCGAACGAAGATCTTAGTTTCAACTTGGGCGATTTGGCATTTTTTATGTTTTATGTATGTTTGTGGGGCCATAACTTTCGAACCGTTGATCCGATCTGCATGAAATTTGATAAGTAGATAGTAGCTAAGTAAAATCGACTGAAAGGTTATTAAGATTATGATATGGAGTTTTTTAAAGGGGCAAAAATAAAAAAGTTACATAAAAAGATCTTGTTACAAGACATATGAAAGGGCTTTGTCTGGACATTCCAAAACAATTTTTCCTTTTTTTCTTTAAGAACCCCAGGGTTTTTTGAAGAAACCCAGTTCTCATAAAATGGTGATAGCGACCTGTTCTGGTGATGGAGCCAAGGGGTCTAATGATGGAGCCATGTTCTGTTCAACAGAACTCTTCAATAAATAGGCCAATTCAGTTGAAACTTGGTTACCATACTTAGTTAGTAAGTGGTAGTCAGAGGCAAGTCCAAACATTGTGTTTGGACTTGCCTTGCCTACTAAAAGTTTTGGTGCGTTCGCCGGTCGCATCACGAGATCTCAATTCGGGGCGAACCACCACGTTTTTGTATTAAAACAACTATGTAACTACCCCTGTACACCGTTCTGTTTTGTATGTGAAAATAAACTTTTACTTTACTTTACAAAGAATGAATCGCTAAACCTTCAAAGCTTGTACCAAACTAATAATAGTTCTCACATTACTGAAGGCTGCATGACTCATGCTGACCGCATCACTCTGCCATGTAGACCAGGAAAGAGGCTAACGTCAAGGAGACGCCATCTACCTCCTCCCACTTATCTATCCAAACATTACTACATACCTATAGGATTTATTTATACAACTTGCTGAAGGAACAAGCGGATGGTCCACCTGATGTTAAGAGGTAACCATCACAAGCAATATCACGGAAGCCACGCAAAATACAAACGTGCCCAACGATACTCTTATTTTTAGATTAATAGAGCTATTTGTGAAAAAAGGGAAGTACTACCACCACGCCTTTTTCTGCCGCCAAGCAGCGTTGCTGTGTTTCGGTTTGAAGAGTGTGGTTGCCGGTGTAATTACAGGCACATGAGGCTTAACATCTGTATGCCTCAAGTTGATGGACGCAGGGCAGTGCATCGTAGGGCACGTTCCTATCCTGAGTGACTTACGAGGCAATGCTTTGTTATAGGTGATGGTTACCACTTAACATCAGGTGGGCCATCTGCTTGTTCCTTCAGCTAGTTGTATAAAAAAAAACACTGCCGTCCCTCAACTTGAGGCAAACAGCCGACGAACCGACAACATCGCTAAGGTGGCCCGAAGATGTTTTTTTTTAATGAAAATCAGCACTTATGAGATCCAGATCACTGGTAATTTACTGAGATACTTTTTTTTAGTAAAACATACTATAGTCGCGTTAAACTGTCGCTGCAAACTCGGTCAGTGCTCAACCTATAGCCGCTTTAAACTCCCACTGCAAACTCGGTCATAAATCATCTTAACACACGCTTAAACAAAAGGATCGTCCGTTCTCCTAAGTGCGAAAGAGAGAGAGAGTGAGAGAGCAATATTACTGTCTCGTTCCGATAACTTATGACCGAGCCTGCAGCGAGACTTTAACGCGACTTATAGAATTCAATCACGCAGTTCAGTTCATCGAACAAATCTTTGTCCTTGGTGTAGATCGAACCCACATCCTACAGCGCAGTAGGCAGAGTTACTACAAACTGAGTTTTGAGGTCTGACAAAGGATCAAGAATATTATGTATGCCTACGCCTCACTAAACTTCAATATTGTATTATATTACTTTGTAAAAGGATCATACAAAAGAACGGTAGGAACCAAGCCGTAAGTTTGTTGCCTGTTGTTCTAGGCTTTGGTCGCGTGGAACTGGCACCTAGAGTCATCTAGCTTTAAGACGTTTCAAAGTGATCCTTGTGATTTTATTAAATAACTACCTTTTGACTTTGACTTTATTATAATGAAGATGAAGGCACAAAATGTGGATTTCTATGAACCACTGATGTCAATGATGAACATTTATTTAAGCGTCATATTTTATACCATAGGATGTCGTAGTATGTTATAGATAAAAACAGGTTTGAAATTGCAATCGGTAGCTCAACGGAAACATAAAACTGATTGAATGATCTGAGCTATATAATAATAATTATTATAAAGCTATTTATACATAAAATATTTATGATTTGATCTATTTACACTAGTTAAGTAATTTAAGTTGGAATTTTCTGTGTGCTCTTCGGCATAGGACTCCTCCGATTATTTCCATTCGACTCAAAGGCATTGGAGGAGCACAAGTGGAGCCAAAGAGTTCCGTCTGTTTGCCAAGAACTGGAACAAGAACCACATGAGGCTTAACGTCTGTATGCCTCAAGTTGATGGACGCAGGGCAGTGCATCGTAGGGCACGTTCCTGTCGTGCGTGGCTTACGAGGCAATTCTTTGTTCATCACTTGACTTCACATAGACTGCTTGTTTCATCACCAAGTAGTAGGTACTATATAAAACTTCGATTTCATATTTTGAAAATTCGATTATTACATTAAAGTAGCCTATTGTTCGGTGTAGGACAGATTCTGGATTGGACAGATTCGTAATTCGGCAGATTCGCTACTTGACTGATTCTGGATTGGACAGATTCGTAATTCGGCAGATTCGCTACTTGATAGATTCTGTATTGGACAGATTCGTAATTTGGCAGATTCGCTACTTGACAGATTCTGGATTGGACAGATTAGTAATTCGGCATATTCGTTACTCAACAGGTGTAAATAAAATAGCAAGTGGAACCAAAATAATTTATTAAGTTTTAAATATAAAATTTACTTTGCTTAACCGTTTAAGCAATCAATTACGCTAATGTCGTTGATCAATTCAGCTGTAACAATTTTTTCCAATGTAATTAGTTGTTGAGTAAATTATACCATTATAATTTCATAAAGATTTAATTTATTCAAACTTCAACGTAAGTTCGTCTTATCTCCTTATTGTCACTTTACCGTGCAAGACCAATGACATTACGCGAAAAAAAAAAAAAAAAACATTGGCATGACCGGATTTGAACAAGCCTGGGTCACTCCCACTAAACCACCGGTGCTGTTGATCAAATTCGATGACGCATTAAAGTAAGTATATCATTATACATTCCAGAATGAAAAGATCAACTGCTAAAATAGATACATTCACGAACTAAAAAAAAACCATTGGCACGATCGGATTTGAACCTACAACTTTACGATAAAGACGGGGTTCCCACTAAACCTGGGGGTCTACTCTGAAAAACGATAAACGAAATTTCGTATTGGAATTTTAAGTTACACTGCGCGGTAAAACAACCACTTCTTCTTCTCCATTTATGGCACCCCGTCAGATAATCTTGCCAGTCCAAAAAAATAATCTTCCTGCTCTCTAAGGAGTGGGGAAATGACTTAATTAGATTATCTGACGGGGTGCCATAAATGGAGAAGAAGAAGTGGTTGTTTTACCGCGCAGTGTAACTTAAAATTCCAATACGAAATTTCGTTTATCGTTTTTCAGAGTAGACCCCCGGTGCAGCTAATCGAAATCAATGACTCATAAAACATATCATCCCACAGTCCTGGAAGAAAGGATGAACTCCTAACATCTAGGTACATTTGTCTGTCTAAATAAATAAAGAAATATTGGTGGACTTTCCACTCAGCACTATCTAGCCCCAAACTAAGCAAAGCTTGTAATATGGGAACCAGATGGCTGATATTATACTGATGGCTGATATATATTGCTTTATTTATAAATACATACCTACTTATAATAACTACCAGACAGAGAGCTGACATCTATGTCCATCACCAAATATTTGCTCTCGGTGGGGATCGAACCCACAGCCTACCGCGCAGAAGGCAGAGCTACTACCAACTGAGCAGTGAAGACTGTCAAAAACGGCAGGCTGCTAATCGAAATCAATGACTCAGTAAACTGTATCATGACACAGTCCAGGAAGAAAGGATCAACTCCTAACGTGTACATTCGTCTATCTAAGACGGATGTTGGCCGGCATACGAAATTAGGTTATCAGCGGGTTGGCGCTTGGCGTATCTATGTGGTGCAACTGTTGCGGAAATGTACAACGTAAGTATGAGCCAACTCAGTTTTTGACCTCTGGAAAGAAAATACAAAGTAAATTCTTGACTGCTCCGGTGGTCTAGTAGAAATGACTTTCTGATCGTAAAGTCAAAGTCAAAAGGTTTCAATAAAATCACAAGGATCACTTTGAAACGTCTTAAAGCTAGGTGAATCTAGGTGCCAGTTCCGCGCGACCAAAGCCTAGAAGAACAGGCAACAAACTTACAGTTTGGTTCGTAAGGTTGGTTACTACTTAACATCAGGTGAGTCATCTGCTTGTTCCACTAGCTAGTTAAATAAAAAAAGTCCATCAAATGAATTGAGACATCCTCAAAGAATCTTAAGTTGGTACTCAGAGGTCTGAGGGGATATCTACCGTGCCTGAGGATCAAAGTCGCGAAGCTGTTTCAGTTTCTTTCATTTATATGCAATGCACAATTTTACAACTTTCTTTGTTTAATAAATATCGTAGTTTTTCAAACTTTTAGTTAGAGAAAATTGTTTGGATCAAGATCATATTTTTTTTGTCCTTCGTAATTGTAATCTTATTCTGCTTGCGGTTTTAAACTTCGCTTTGTGAAAATAAATGTCCATAAATTTTATAGTGCTTTGTGAAATGTTCATTAATATTTTTATTAAATACAAATCCAAATATGGCACCCATACACCGCAGGCTATCTCGAAGACAAAAACTAGCTATATTTCTACATGATAATAAATTGTGTAATTTATCATAGTCTATATAAAAAACCCAAAATTCCTCATAAATAAGCTCAGAGACAGGTGATGGACATCTTGAGACTTTGAGTAAGGTTTTCTTGGCTTAATCATGTTTGTCTTAGTCTAAGCTTAGTCCACGGGCTATTATTTAAAAACAAGCCGAAGCGATAGCCACGAATCGGAAGACGGAGCGACGACATCGTTCAGATCGTCGGAAGGAAGGAAGTCGGCGGATGAAGAGGGCTCAGAATCGTTCTTCCTGGAAATGTATACCTACTATTGTGTGTTTTTTTTATTTTTTCTGATTTAATAGATTATGCATTAGGTATTATTAGTTTGAGGCGTAGCGTGTGCTGTCTTATAAATAAATTTGATTATGTTTACCTTTTTCTGTATGCCTACGCCTCACTAAACTTAAATAATATATTATATTATTACATTGTAAAAGGATCATACAAAAGAACAGTAGGAACCAAGCAGTAAGGAACTGGCACCTAGAGTCACCTAGCTTTAAGACGTTTCAAAGTGATCCTTGTGATTTTATTGAATAAATGCCTTTTGACTTTGACTTTGACTATAGGGGAGGCTTATGTCCAGAAGTGGACTTCATAGGTTAATGATGATTGTGAGTACCGAAAGCAGAAGCAGCTGAATTAGTCATTGCTTGACTCGACAGATTTTTCGATAGAAGATCAGTCTCTCTTCTCTTGTCGTGTCACTAGTTTCTTTCGAAACAGTGTGGTGAAAGGATTTTAAGTGCGCCTCAAGATGCTCCTTTCAAGCACTTGACACATGTTATATAACTTTTTAGGTTCTACGACATGCCGGTTTCCTCACGATGTTTTCCTTCACCGTTTGAGAATACTGGCATTGTGCATATAAATTTTTGAACAGAAATTCATTGGTGCACGACCGGTTTCGAACCCACGACCTTAGGATCGGAAGGCGGGGCCGCTACCACTAGACCACCAGTGCTCTCAAAAGATCAGTCGATGGACGACTAATGGTCGGTCAGCTAATTATTTACTAAAAATAATTTTGATATTATGATAGCGACGATCAGATTTATTTAATCGGCATGCAACGACTCGTTTCATTGCGACTACTGCGTCCGCTATTGCTGTTGTTTGTGTTTAGGTAATTAGCGAGCTTAGTTTACACTGACCGAAATATTTTAATCCAAAGAGTTTACTTTGATAAATGATAATGTTGCGGAAACAATGACTTAATTCTCGAAGCCTTGAGCAGTACAGTCAGCATCAAAATTGATGTCATTTTCATAATTATGACTATATTAGATAGCTCTATGTTTTGGCACGCTAAAATCAAACAAGTTTTTTGCTAAGAAAAGTGACGAAACAGATTGTCTACTTGATGTTGAGCGGTGATCTTTGCTTAAAACAACCTCGCAAAACACGTCCACCGAGGACGTGCCCTATGCGGTAATGCACTGCGTCTTTCTCTCTAAAATGTATAGGTTTTTAGTCTCATATTCCTAAAATTGTATCGGACCCTATAGATATACTCTTCAAATCGAAACACGGCAATTTTCAATGTCCAAACGCTGTAGGAACACTTATTATACTTTCTTCAATCATAGTATTCTAACAGCGGCGATGGGTTTGCAACCTGTCACGTATGGATTAACTCTGTAATAACTCTGAAAAATGTGGGTATGAGCCAAATATAATGTTTGGACGTATCTCTGACTACCCCCCTTGGATATCCTCAAAGAATCTTGAGTTCGTACTTGGTACTAAGTTTTCTGAGGGGATATCTACCGTGCCTGAGGATCAAAGTCTTGTAACTGTCTCTGTTTTCTATTTTCTGTAGCATACAATAAATCTGTATTGTAACCTACTTTATAACGACATTTTAATTTGGAAAATTTATCTTCAAGTATGAGAGTGTGACCCAGTTATTATATCTAAATAAGAAAAACAATCAACATGTTATTAGAAATATCGACATTTCCATTAAACTTATTTTTATCTATTTGGCCTTACTAGATAGTTTAATATTTGCCTTCACAGCTCAGGTGATAGTAAGAGTAGTAGAGCTCTTTGTGAAGGGCTCGTCCGGGGAAGTACTAACCACCACGCCTTTTTCTGCCGCCAAGCAGCGTTGCTGTGTTTCGGTTTGAAGAGTGTGGTTGCCGGTGTAATTACAGGCATTGAGGCTTAACATCTGTATGCCTCAAGTTGATGGACGCAGGGCAGTGCATCGTAGGGCACGTTCCTATCGTGCGTGACTTACGAGGCAATGCTTTGTTATAGGTGATGGTTACCACTTAGCATAAGGTGGGCCATTTGCTTGTTACATCAGTTAGTTGTATAAAAAAAAAAGTAGCTCTGCCTTCTGCGCTGTAAGCAGTGGGTTCGAACCCCACGGAGTACAACCATTTCTGTGATGAACATATATGTTTGTTCTCTATTGGGGTGTTTAATTAATTAATGAATTTATTTTATTTATTTAACTAAATCTATAATTACAGTGTTCATTTTACAACATCGCGAAACCTAGTAAGGTATATGTCGATGTTGGCACTGACTCGAGCTGTTACACTTTTCAAACACGGAATTTGTAGTGGGTAAAATTGGGTAAGTAAACTTATTAACATTAAAATTAGGACTGTACTTCATGCATAATAAGTAAGTTATTAAGTAAAAACAATAACTTTCTTTCATTTGATGAACGAAAGATGAACTTCAGTTGGACCAAAAAAAACATTTATAAAAAATAAAAATCAAAAATAAGTAATTATAAGTATGTATAAGCTATCTGGTTCCCATAGTACAAATTTTGCTTAGTTTGGGGCTAGAGAGTGCTATAAAAGTCCACAATATTTTTTTTTATTAAAAACACATTATATGATAGCAAAAGCGAAGAGAGTGAAAAATACGACTAAATTATAAAATAGACAAAAAATTACAGATCTCTTATCTAAGCAATGCAAATTGCTACATCTAATTTTACAATCCAAACTTTTATCTCCAAAAACAACCCTGATCATAAAAGTCGGCATTTCAAACGCCAAAGAAAGCGAAAGTCAAATATCTTTGCTTCCGTCTACCAATATGGAGGCAATAAAATTGTAGGTACCAAGAGACCTAGTAGCAACATAAAAATTCACGTTCACTTTCACATTTCTACAAAATATGCACAGATAACAAAGCGGTGATCCTTTTGGACCATTCAAATGCATTGTTCTATAGAATAAAGGAGCTTCCTACTAAAATGAATAGTTTATACTAAAATGGTGTTGTGATAGAATTTTTCGGTGTCTTTGTATTGCTTTAAATATGTTTATGATGATGTCATATGATCGCTGCCGTTTTATGTTACCGATTTAGATGTTTATGTATGTTTTGTGAGAAGGGCTTTTTATTTTTAACGATAATGGTTTGTTCAAGGTGATAAAAATAGAAGGTAATTGGATAACGATTAAAATATAAATTTGCTACAAAAAAAATGTATGTATTTTTCAAGAAAGTAAAAATTCAATACTATTTTATACTGCTAAAGATTTTTTGTACAACTGACTGATAAAACAAGCAGATGGCCCACCGGATGTTAAGTAGTAACCATCACCTAACAAAGCAGTATCAGTAAGTCAGGCACTATAGGAATGGATGGAGGATGTCCTGCGTCCATCGACTTGAAGCATACAGATATTGTACCTACATGAGATTTCACCGGCAACTAAACTCTTCGAACCGAAACACAGCAACGCTGCCAGAAAAAGAACATGATTATGTAGACTGAATAGAAATAAGTAAAAGTTAAAAGAAGCAATATAAATAAATAGCATATCTAAAGCTAGAAAACTAATGAGTAAAAAATAAATAATATAATAACATGGAACCAACGAATTTCATGGTTGTTTGACGTAAAATTCCCAAAAGGTAACGATTTTTTCAACTAAACCTTAGTTGGAATTATTAAAAAGTAAAATCAACGCAACGCCATTCGCAATCAGTTTCACTTTTCGGACCCCCATCGGCACCCATAAAAGGACCCAACAACGCTACAACACAAACAGATCATTGTCCAAACATTACGACATAATTCCGCCATTGTCGCAGGCTTTCGAAAAAAAGATATTGGATCACTGCGACAAAAAGTCGGCTTTATTACTGCGACTTTATTATTGCAAAAACCGATTCTGGGTAGTTGCACTGTTTATGATCGTTTATTTTCGCCTTTTTAGACGAAAGTCGAACCGACAAAGTCAAAGGCGTCAGAGCCAGATTCTTTTCGTATGCTAATAAGTTACAATGAACTCTTGCCGTAAGGACCAAGTGCATGTGTTTTCAATGTCAACGCGAAATTCGGTCGACTTTTTGTTTAGAATCGAATCGACTTTTTCGCGCAATAAATTAACGATTTTATATTGACAATAGACTTTTAACACATTTGGTATTGCTGTGGGTAAATATTTTGAAGGTTTTTTTGCTTGTCTGGTATGGTTCTGTCTTTTGGAGTTCACTTGTTTTCTTTTGTTAAATTCTGCAAAAGAATGAGTAATGAAAACAGGATGAATTGTTTTTACAAGCAAATTCAAAGAAACAATGCAGCATTAGGCTGGATTTAAATGTATAACGTAAAAAATACCAAACAGTAGAACTTTTTAATTCAAGCAGTTATCAGAGTAAGCTTTTCTTATAGGGTCATATGCCACTGAGTGAAACGTTCACCAAACATTTGTTTTTTCAGAAAAAATCTAAATGCTGCCTGCAACCATCGCACAGCATAATCTCTGTTCGAAACAACTTAAAATCAACCCACAGCGATACCGGAACCGAAAACTCATCAACAGTAAGCATGACCTTTTGGATCAAAAAGATAATTTAACAATGGGATACTCATTTGATCCGTTCACTTTTGCATAGCTTTTTTTGTGAGATAAGCTTCAGTCTCGTAAAAGCAGACGACGCAGTGCACGCTATATAAACCGCTTTGAGTTAAATGAGTTTTTCTGTTTAAAACTTGATGTGCACAATGCCAGTACACCAGTGCCGCGTGGTGGTAGTACTTCCCCGGACGAGCATTTCACAAAGAGCCCTATTACTCTTAAGTGTCGCCTCAAAGAGGCTCTCTTTCTACTCGCTCTGTTCCATTTATCAGTCTAGATGGACTGTAATTTATATATTAAAAAAATTCATGCACGGTCAGCGACGTGAGCGTGACGGCATTAGTAATTTTGATGTTGCCGTCATGTGACGGCCACCGTATTAAGACAAACATGCTTTACCAGCGCGGCGGCGTCCTCGCTTGCATCCGCCTTGTTGGAAAACTAAAAGTGTTGGTGATTGTACAAAATACTTGAATTCCTTCATCTTTAGATCTACAAAACTGCGTAAAAGTAACCTCTGCGCGTATTAAACTCTGATTTCTTACTATCAGACCATTTTAGGATAAAAAAAATAAACCGTGAGATTTTTTTATACAACAAGCTGATGGAACAAGTAGATGGCCCACCTGAAGTTAAGTTAAATGTTCCTATATTTTTTTTTGACGACATTGAAATGTCAGTTAGTCGGTGGATGGAGAGAACTCAGAATCTTTCTCCCTGGAAATGTATAAGGAAAGCCTATGTCCAGCTGTGGACTTCCTCAGGCTGAAGATAATGATTTTTTATTTATCAAATTTTGTTTCATTTTAATAATAAATTGAAGCCTTTGTTGTCCTCGCTATTCTAAAAGCTCGCTAAAAGCTTTCCTAATCTGATGAAATATTTCTAATAGATAATTTACTAGTTATATTTATCTACCCACACCAGATACCCCATTAATATAAACGACTAGTTATCCGGACACACGATATGCCCTGCGGTATCAGCTTAGAACTATCTTAATCCGAAATCAGATCGTAAGTAATTGACAATAGAATTGAATTTCGCTTGCATAATTAATTTCGAAAAATTCTAGAGGAGATTATGCCTAAAGTACGTGACATTCGCAAGCACACGTACAACAGCGTAACACTTCAATACTATCGTTGCTCCTTTGTGTTACTGTTGAAATACAAAAGGCATAGGTGAATTCACTTGCAAGGAATTATAAACCTTAACTTTGTAAGGTTAGAGTTCATATTGGACGATCGTCATGATAAATATTAGACGTTATTTGAGGCAATGCAAATGTGTGCACTGGCTCGCGGTAGGACCTTGGCAGGGACTCGGTACAGTATCATCTGTTACCACTATCCACCGAAATTCAGACTTTATGGATATAAATTTAAAGTTAAAACTTAGTTAGCACCAAAACGTTGTTGTGTGGTTTAAGTATTGAGAAAGGCTGTCGAAGTTAGAACCTTGACTGAAGTAGGACGTTTCTGTTACCACATAGGGCCTAAGTGCAGAACAGAAGGTGTACTATTTCGTAACGCTTTAATGCAAAAAAGCTTTGTTACTAGGTAAAAATGAAGATGAAAATGAATGAAAAGCTACAGTTATGACTACTTATGACATTATGCATCTTGCGTATAAAGTTTTATGAGAATAATTTATAATATGGAATTTATAAGTTTGTATAATATAACCGGCCAAGTGCGAGTTGGACTCGAGCATGAAGGGTTCTGTACCATTATCTATAAAAACGGCAAAAAAATCACGTTTGTTGTATGGGAGCCCCTTAAATATTTATTTTATTCTGTTTTTTAGTATTATTATAGCGGCAACAGAAATACATCATCTGTCTTACTACTACGGTTCATGAGATGCAGCCTGGTGACAGACGGACAGACAGACGGACGGACAGCGGAGTCTTAGTAATAGGGGCCCGTTTTACCCTTTGGATATGGAACCCTAAAAATGAACATCAGTGGTCTAGTGAGAGTGGCCCTGTTTTTTCGTAAGATAACAATAAGAATTCCTTAGTACATTGATGAACTTTCTCTTTGAAAAATACCAGTATGTGCTCAGTCGGCGAAGTTAAACATCGTGAAGAAAACAGTTGCTAATCTAGCAGCGGCAATGGGCTTGCAACCTGTCACGTATGGAATACCAACTATTGCAAAATGTAGGTAAGTGAACCTGCACCTCTTGTAAGACGTTTAGTTACTCAGCTGGGTGAGCAGATGTATAAGCAAATAAAGCAGTATTCTTCACATGTAATTTTGCCTTCACCCTAAGCATAGTATTTTAATAATCACTATGTCAAGTCTATGAATTTACGCTTTCAATTACAAAATGCTTAACTATCCATATGGGACCATAGTAAATTCGGTGAGACAGCTCAATTATTATGCGCCGTATTTTGAGTTTAAACTCATATTTCTCTCATATCAATAAACCGAACGTCGGTAAGTTTATGGAAAATTCAAAAATCTAGGGTCTAAATAAAATCCACGGACTGTTTGCGGAAAGATTAATTGCATACAAATGTTAATGTATGAAAATTTGTTTGGCGTAAGCAGCTGTCAACCTATTTTTTTTTTATACATCTAGCTGATGGAACAAGCATATGGCCGACCTGATGTTAAGTGGTAACCATCACCTATAACAAAGCATTGCCTCGTCAGTCACGCACGATAGGAACGTGCCCTACGATGCACTGCCCTGCGTCCATCAACTTGAGGCATAGAGATGTTAAGCCTCATGTGCCTGTAATTACACCGCCAACCACACTCTTCAAACCGAAACACAGCGTTGCTGCTTGGCGGCAGAAAAAGGCGTGGTGGCAGTACTTCCCCGGACGAGCTCTACACAAAGAGCTGTACTACTCTTAAAATCTTCAATTATATCCAATTTATTCGAAATCCCAAGATTTTAGTTCTTCTTGTCGTGTCACTATTTCTTTTGAGACAGTGTGGTGAAAGGATTTTAAGTGAGCCTCATAAAAACTCCTTGCACTTGCTATCTATTTTAGAACTGATTTGAGTTGAATTTGTGATTGCAGTCAATTCTTTTGAGAATGCCTGAGATTTTCTTAGTAGGTATAGCAAAAAAGGTAGCTACTACGAGTGTAATTTTCAAACATTTTATAGAAGCAAAACTATTGGTAAAGCCGTAAAGTTTACATGCACATCTAACAAGGTATAATTAAAATCGTGTACGTGGGCTTCAACAATGTTGATGATATAATATTGTAGAACGCACCTTTTATGTTGCTACGCTGTGTTATGCTAGTATCTGCCCACGGTCAACGGTTTAATAGACTTTCAATACCTCATATTAAAGATTTATTTATTTAAATATAAATTCAATGAGGGATATCTTCAGTGCTTGGAAATTAAGAGTAGTAGAGCTCTTTGTGAAGGGCTCGTCCGGGGAAGTGCTACCACCACGCCTTTCTCTGCTGCCAAGCAGCGTTGCTGTGTTTCGGGTTGAAGAGTGTGGTTGCCGGTGTAATTACAGACACATGAGGCTTAAGGCGAAGACAAGAGGTAATGTGACTCTCGCTCAGTACAGTTTGCTTATGTACGAAAACTAGTAAAGCACACTTTTCAGTAGGAAAACATGTATCGATCAAAATGATTTTTTTACTAAACTGTGTGCAATGTGATTGCAAACAAAATGGTTAATTGCGATTTTTCGAAAATGAGTTTAGTGATTTTATATCTTTCAACTTGTCGAAACGTGCGAGCGAGAGTCACATTAGCTCTTGTCATCGCCTTAACATCTGCCTCAAGTTGATAGGCACAGGGCAGAGCATCGTAGGGCACGTTTCTATCGTGCGTGACTTACGAGGCAATGCTTTGTTATAGGTGATGGTTACCACTTAACATCAGGTGGGCCATCTGCTTGTGCCATCAGCAAGTTGTATAGAATCTATCTCTAGATAGTTTGCAACAGTCTGCAGATAGCTCAACTGTTTCATGTATATTTTGTACATTTTGAAAATACTTGTAATCATTGTAAAATTATTTATAAGTTAGTAAGATAGGATGTTGCTTCTATACTCTTTCTTCTTCTCTCAATTTATGGCTCCTGTCCGTCATTCGACAGACAATCTTGCCAGTGTCAAGTGATTTGTATTGAAAACTTTTTAGTCAAGTCAGTCCATAGTCAAGTCGGCCGTCATTTGTTTTGAAGAAAATGGTGGCGGTTTTCTTCAAAACATTGGAAACATTTTCGGTCAAATCAGGATATCACATATTACACTTTCATTCCAAATGTTTACACTTTGTGCTATGATCTCAAGTAATGTTGGTTAAAATACCACCGAAATTACACAACACAACTCAAAATAACACTAGAAAAACAAATAAAATGAAAAAGCTCTGTTGCTTCCCAAAATGTCTGAAAATGAATCTCGCTTCTAATACTCAAATGATTGCGTGCCTCAAATTATTTTGTCAATCTCCACAAATTACTGTCACTGACATTGAACCGTGTTTCTTGACATTTACACTTTGACTGATTGTGTAACTGTAATGACTCACGAGTACGTAAACATTGCATTTAAGTTATTATGGCTTAATGATCTGCAATGACTCTTAGCACTAAGATTCACCAGGAAAAGTGTAGCTCTTGAAAAGTTCTGGAATTCATAGAAGTAAAAATTAAAATAGACGATCAATTCTATTGAATATCCTGATTCTGTAGAGTAAAAGATTTTATGCACCTTTTTTGAGTTATATTTTAAACAAAAAGATGGGACTACCATCATTTCTCCACACATCTCTGCAAAAATTACTAAAAAGCGAGCGAAAAAAATAAACAAACCCTTGTTTTTCTTATTTTTGTCTCTTTTATATTAATCTAATACCATAGATGGACAATTTTTTTTTTAATCTTTATATTCACAGTACTGTATAAATATTTGAGTAAGACTCCTTTCATTGGATTTATAAGAAATGTACATGTCTGGTTGCTTCAAGGTTCGGTTTAGGGGTACATACATACCTACTTAGAACATTTTCTCACCACAGCAAACATTCGAAATTCCAAAACATTCACACAAACAAAATGACTGTCTAGATATCCTACCTGGAGAACTGGCCAGGTACCTTACGCCTACACAGGGCCAATGCGATAGGTAAAATAACTCTTATTCACAAAAAAGACAATGCAAAATCGACCTTGGAAGCTAAGTCAAATTCTTCTGCTGTGTGGGCGAGCGCAAAAACTATCCTATGACATTGCCAAGGTTTATTGGTACAAGGTTCTTTAATTCACACGTTAGTAAAATAAGTGTAGAGTGATAGAACCTTGTTCTTATAATTGAGCGGTCGAGTTTGTGATGGACAATTGCTCCGACCCACGCGTCTACTAAGATTGTTATCCAAAGACTGTATGGAAATCTTAAGAAATTTTTATATATATTATAATCATAAATATATTATTGCGAAAATGGGTACAGTCGCTTATTAATAATAAATATTGGTGGACTTTCTACGCAGCACTATCTGGCACCAAACTAAGCAAAAGCTTGTAATATGGGAACCAGATAGCTGATATAATACATATATACTTGTTTTTTGTTGTATATATATACTTATATAATATATAATAACACACAGACAGAGAACAAACATCAATGTTCATCACACAAATGTTTGTTCTCGGTGGGGATCGAACCCACGGCCTACGGCGCAGAAGGCAGAGCTGTGAGGATTATCAAAAATGACAATACGAACCTTTGTTTCTCGTTTCGCGGAGTATACCCCTTATATTTATAGGAAGTATGTATGCATGTATGTATACATATACTTCCTCTAGCCATTCTCAAGGTTATTGAGTACTCACCAAGAGATCTGAGTGTCTATCATTAAAAGCGATTACGATCATAAGCCTTTTGTTGTTGATGATGGATTATGGAAGAAACAAAACTGAGTTTATACATATTTCTTGACGATTAGTGGAATCGTGCGCGACTTTATTTGTGATAATTTCATATACACTCGCCCGCAAAAATAAAGGGTCACCTAGTTAACTCCAAATAACTTTGAACGAATTCTCACATTGTAGCTCTTTAAATTAAAAAGTATCTGAAAGAAAATTTAATTACGCATAAAATAAACTACCACCTCTCTGCGCTGGCTAAACCCAAACTCTACCATGGTGATAATTCTCGTACATTCTTCCGAAGTCAAAGGCATGATTTTGCACAAATAACTTGAATTGAATACAGAAAATCTATTTCAAGTCCCATAGTTATACAAAATTAAAAAACAAAATCAAAGAAGTAGAAATTGAAAAATGAATCTCAATTTGAAAACGGGTCGTTTTTACTTATAACGCATTTTTTTATGCCATTACAGTAAAAAAGGTGAAATGAAGGATTGCATACTGTCCGCATATCCTTTTTTGGTTTAATTTCATAAGCAAAAGAAGTTATCTTGAAGATATTGCTGTTAACAAAGGTGACCCTTTTTATTTGCGGGCGAGTGTAGTTGTATGCAAACCGTTGCCTCCTTTAGGGGTAAAATTTCAGAAATCCCTCCACAAAGAGCTCTACTACTCTTACATCTTCATCATGTCATCCTTTATTCTCCTTAATTTTCTGCTAGCCTCCTCTGTCCTGCGAACTCATTATAATCTATTACCAAAAAAGTTCTACTACAATTTCAGTACTATTATTGTCAATCGAGTTGTAAAAAGGTAGCTAGTCTCATCGGTCCATATCATAGATACTCGTAATTGTCTTTTGATTACCAAGAAATTGATTTTCCGTATAATAATATCGTAAAGAAAATAATACGCCATGACCATTACTCAGAACCATAAGATCACAGCAGATCACGTTGGCACAACGTGACTGCATTATAATTGTACTTGAACTGTGAGTATAGTATAGTATTTCCTTGGAGAAAGGTCAAGTTTCCATGGAAATTGCAAAAGTTGAGCGTTGAGGTTTCCTTTCAAAATAATAATAATAAATAATAAATATTGGTGGACATTCCACACAGCACTATCTCGCCCCAAACTAAGCCAAAGCTTGTGGTATGGGAACCAGATAGCTGATATACTACTTATATACATTTTTATTGTAAATACATACTTATATATTATATAACACCCAGACAGAGAACAAACATCTATGTTCGTCACACAAATGTTTGTTCTCGGTGGGGATCGAACCCTCGGCCTACGGCGCAGAAGGCAGAGCTACTACCAACTGAGCTGTGAAGGCTTCAAGAATTTTACAATGTTAGAAAAGATTACCCGTTTCTTTACCGCCTCAAACACTGTCTTGTTTGTCTAGAAGTAGTAGTAGTTGACGTGTGTAGATAATGCAGCAAGTTATTATATAGATACTTACTATAATACAATATTTAATAACGCACCAACTCTAAGAGGACTCTTTTAAATGTGTTTGTACACGAGGTTCAACGCATCGATTTATTTAATGACAGAATTTATGTCATCCGTGATTCTTGTAAGCATTTTGGTCTACATTAACGGCCGGTTTCTGAAAGCTCGATCAAAACTAATGAGGTGTCAAGTCACTTGCTATCTCTATCTTATTCGATTTAATAGCTGAAATGGCGAGTGACTTGACATCCGATTAGTTTTGATCGAGCTTTCAGAAATAGGCCTTAAGCCTACTATAATTTGTCTTATAAAAATAATATAGTTGGCATATTATTGGTCAAAGTAATCGTGTTTTCTATAAATGCAAAATTCAGAAAACGGAGCGGCAATTTTTTTATGTTACAATGGGAGAAAAAGCTTTTTCCTATTAGAAATAGTTTTTTTTTATATCTCTAAATAAGGCGAGTTGAGGCGCAAAAGTTAACGGTTCATTTCTCGCGTCGTCGGTACAAAAGTTTGATTTGTTCTCGTATTTAAATACCTTTAAGTACTACTTTCCACAACAAAGTGTTTATTTATTACCTGCTTCTATGAAAGAAAATATTTTTTCAGTATTTCCATCTTTTTTTTTTATACAACTAGCTGATGGAACAAGCAGATGGCCCACCTGATGTTAAGTGGTAACCATCACCTATAACAAAGCATTGCCTCGTAAGTCACGCACGATAGGAACGTGCCCTACGATGCACTGCCCCGCGTCCATCCGCTTGAGGCATACTTGCTAAGCCTCATGTGCCTTTAATTACACCGGTAACTAAACTCTTCAAACCGAAACACAGCAACGCTGCTTGGCGGCAGAAAAGGCGTGGTAGTACTTCCCCGGACGAGCCCTTCACAAAGAGCTCTACTACTCTTAAAATCTCTCTTCTGAACCGAGATTAGATGAGTCACAGTGACGCAACGCCACAGTACTACCAGCAGTAAGCGACGTCTTGAAATGCACGTTACCGCCCGCGGTCGCACGTTCGCGAAGGACAAAAGAAAATGGAGCATGCTAGCTTTTCAAATGACGAAGTTGAGCAACGGTTTTCACGATTTCACTGATTTTAATATTGTGATATTTTGCATAGAATGGAAACTAGAATAGAAAGGAATAAAGTAGAATAGAAGATGTTTTATTTGACATACAAACATGAGATACAGCATAACATAAACAAAATAAAAAACCGTCCAAGTGTGTTTGACAGCCTTCACAGCTCCGTTGGTAGTAGCTCTGCCTTCTGCGCCGTAGGCTCGATCCCCACCGAGAACAAATATTTGTGTGATGAACATAGATGTTTGTTCTCTGTCTGGGTGTTATTATATATTATATGTATGTATTTACAAAAAAAAAGTATATATGTATTATATCAGATATCTGGTTCCCATATTACAAGCTTTGGCTTAGTTTGGGGCTAGATAGTGATGTGTGGATCGTCCAAAAATATTTTTAAAAAAGTGCGAGTCGGACTGGCGCACGAAGGGTTCTGTACCATTATCTATAAAAACGGCAAAAAAATCTCGTTTGTTGTATGGGAGCCCCCTTTATTTGTATTTTTGTTATAGCGGCAATAGAAATACATCATCTGTGAAAATTTTAACTGTCTAACTATCACGGTTCATGAGATACAGCCTGGTGATAGACAGACATACAGATAGACACAGACAGCGGAGTCTTAGTAATATAGAATCCCGTTTTACCCTTTGGGTACGGAACCCTAAAAACGATAAAAAAATTGAGAAAAACCTGAAACATACAAAAAACATAATTAAGTATGTACATAAGTAGATACCTTTATTTTCATTTATACCTTTAATATTATGTTAGTCTTATCTTTTGTATGTACACAAACCTACCACTATAGTCACCTCTCTCTAGCCTGTAAGGTTTGCTGGAAGATAACTCTTTTTAGGTTTAAGGTCGCCTTTGTACATGTCCTTTATTACTGTCTTTTTCTTATGTATTGTATTGTGTGCAATAAATAATAATCATTAATGAAATAAGTAGGTATGTTATCCTATATATGTTGATGAGAATTTAGCTGATTCGCACCGCCGCCCTGGAGAGACCAGACTGTGGTCTTGTGGGCAGTGGGAGTGACCCAGCTTTCTAATTAGTCGACCCTCGAGGGTTCGAATCGGATCGTCCAGCCAAAGCTGGAAAAAGCCATTAGAAAAAAAAAATTGTGCGTAAGACTCTTTTTTTTTATATAACTAGTTGAAGAACATGCAGATGGCCCACCTAACAAAGCATTACCTCGTTAGTCACGCACGATAGGAACGTGCCCCACGATGCACTGCCCTGCGTCCATCAACTTGAGGCATACAGATGTTAAGCCTCATGTGCCTGTAATTACATCGGCAACCACACTCTTCAAACTGTTTCATTTCATCAACTATGAAATCTAACAATCCTATCCCAAAATCTCACGCCAAACAAATCATATTTAGATGCAAGTACCTGTTTTTTTATTTGAGAGCCCTAAAAGTCCTGATTATTGAATTAAGTGATTTATTGAATCTTCTTCTTCTTGTCATGTCACTAGTTCTTTCGAAACATTGTTGTGTTAAATGATATTATACTAAGTATGTATTTACAAAAAAAAATATTTAGGTATTATATCAACTATCTGGTTCCCATATCACAAGCTTTGGTTTGGTTTGGAACGAGATAGTGCTGTGTGGAATGTCCAGCAATATTTATTTATTTATTTTTAATTGTGGTGAAAGGAAGTGCACCTCAAAAAGGCTCCTTTAGACCACTTGGCACATGTTTTTTAAGTTGGTTTTTTGATGTTAATGAATAATAAACATTGAGTTTGACTAAAACAGGAATGAAATGAACAGTTTTCCTGTTTTGATACACTGTAAAATTACTATCAGCATGCTTGAAGCAGTCATGGCATAAAATGGTTGCCGGTATTATTTGTATTACTGTTATTAGCATTCTAATCTATCTAAGTAGTACTATTTAAATTATACTATAGATGTGACAAGTTTACAAAGTTAAGTTTCTTTTATATTTGGATATTATAAGAAAAAGCTCATTCAAATCTCTTAATGTCTAAGAGGAGTAGTCAGAGGCAATGGACGGTTTAAGTTTTGGCTGCCAAATTCTTGCAGTCATTACCGTAACAATACAATAATCATTTTTTTGCAAAACACAGGTTATAAAAAGGTGACAATATTATTTAAGTAAGTTCAGCCATATACATAAAAGCATGCAAAAAAATATTTCATACAAGCTGGTGGTGATTTTGTCCTACTTACTTGATCACTTACTTTCTTACTTACTTACTCACTCACTTATCGTCATATCTTGAACAATTCACAAAATATCTTTATAAATTGTAGCCTATGTGTTATTCTGATGTATAAGCTATAATATTGTAAAGTTTCATTAAAATCCATTCGGTAGTTTTTACGTGAAAGAGTAACAAACATCCATCCATCCATACCTACAAACTTTCGCGTTTATAATATTAGTAGGATTTAACAATGCAGAAGCTTTATAATGTCAACTTAATGCTTTAGTGACTGTATAATAATTATAGAAAGAATTAATTTACAATGTGCCTAGGTAGGTAAATAATGTAAACGATGCATGTTTTAAATAAAAAAAAAGTTGCATGATTTTTTATATCGGTCCGCTTCTCTCTATTGGAACACCCTTACACCCTACACCCTTCTCTCTATTGGTACATTATGTATTGTATCTCAAAATACTAAGTCATAAGTCCCAACAATGTTAAATCTATATACATACACAATGATGCAATAAATATACTGATTAAGAGATTTTAAACAAAAGACGTGCACAAAGGCAAGCTTAACCCTAAACATAGTTTTCTTCCAGCAAACTTTTGAGGCAGAGAGAAAGGTTGGTATAATTATGTAACAGAATTTTAGCACTCCGCTAAGTTACACCTGCATTTTGATGTTACCGGATTTTAAGAAAACTTCAACAGATTTCTCGATTCCAACAGTTTTATTACCTTACTTAAAATGCAATCGTAATAAATATGGCGTATATTTTAATAGGAAAAGTGGGTGTAACCATGCGGTCAGTTAATCCGATCACCGTCTATAAGGTTGCTGATGAAGGGCATTGGAAACTGATAGCTGTATAGGTTACATTGATTTATTATATGAAGATAGGTGGAAGATAGCATAGTACATAAGTGAGGTTAGAGATAAATAGCTCCATAGCTTGTAACATGGGAACCCGATAGCCGATATAATTCACTTTTCCGCGAGGGATCGACCCACATGCGACTGTATACTTTAACTTTGACCATGTTAATGAGGAGAATAAAAACGGGTCGTGTTGTCGACGTGGTGGACATAATGTCTAAAATAATATTTTTTACAGCAGTACCTACTACCAGCAGTACTACAGTTCTAATAAGTCGACGTAACTTATTTTTCTTTCTGGATTTCAATAAAAAAGCATTTCCTAGTAAAAATCTTTATTCTCTACGAAATCCCGAATTGTTTTGTGCTATTCAATCTCCCTTACGACATCTACCACATCGAGTAGTAAAGCTCTTTGTGAAGGGTTCGTCCGGGGAAGTACTACCACCATTCCTTTTTCTGCCGCCGAGCAGCGTTACGTTTCGGTTTGAAGAGTGTGGATGCCGATGTAATTACAGGCACATGAGGCTTAACATGTATGCCTCAAGTTGATGGATGCAAGGCAGTGCATCGTAGGGCACGTTCCTATCAAGCGTGACTTACGATGCAATGCTTTGTTATGGGTGATGATTACCACTTTACATCTGTCTGTTCCATCAGAAACAAAGAAAACGACATCTTGAAACGTCAACGGCATATGATAGAAGGGAATTCCTTAGATAGTATATCTGGTACCTATCTTTATGGATATTTGTGAAGTGTTTGCTAGTAATTTGCGCACACCGCAAAACGTAAACATATTGCTTTAGTTTCCTTTGAAGCAGTCGACGCTTTATGTCGGTATTAATAAAAAGAAGCGTAGGCACCGAGTTGTACATTTTTGTCTGTTTCTCTTGCCTTGGTCGCGTGGAACTAGAACTTAAATTTATCTAGCTTTAAAAAGTTTCAAAGTGAATCTAGTGGATTTAATTGAATACATTCCTATTGACTTTGAAGGATAACAATACTGACAGAGCCTTGAACTACTCAGACGAAATATCTTAATCTAAGGCGTTCTCTAAAGTATATTGTGATCATGTCTGTCAACTTGACCTTTCTGCTCAAAAGGGTTAATTTATAATAGTGTTTGATGCACTGCTATAACGCTGGTCTTCCGTTCCGCCGGAGTACAATGGAAGCAACTGCGGTACACAGCACCATCTTTTCTTCATACGAATCAAAACAATAACAATTTGGAGCAACAACAGTACTACAAGTTGTTGGAATCTTTTCTTTATACAATTAATGGTTGTTTTTTTTTTTGAACAAAATCCACAGTTCCTAAGATACAATGTAAATACTTAGGTTTGTAACATACAGCCAATAACGGATTTACATTTTTATTTATTTTATTTTAAGCCCCATGTCAGATTTTAGGGTTTATTTATCTTTTTTTTTTAGTTGTGGCGTTGAATCTGTGCTCAATGGCAAAGGCCTCCTCCAACCGCTTCCACTCCTCTCTACTATTAGTCATTACGGTTGTAGTATAACGGTAACTAAATGTTAGGCATTAGAAGCTACACCCGACCTTCCTCTCCGCTCAGATCACGGCGGACGCACTCGTGGACTGATCTTAGTTCTAGGTACAGACATGAACGTAATCTCCTACCGAAATAACACAACGGCGTTTAACACTTGAAATACAATCCAAATAAAAAAGCTATGTTTCTTTCAATGTGAAATGTAAAGAAAGTGAGGCTTAACATCGGTATGCCTCAAATTCATGGACGCAAGGCAGTGCATCGTATGGTGCGTTCCTATCGTGCGTGACTTACGAGGCAATGCAATGGTTATGGTTACCACTTAACATCAGGTAAACCATTTACTTGTTCCATCGTCATGTAGTACAAAAAAAACATATCCGTAGAAATCTTTAATCATTTTTATAGAAATGCATATTAAAACATATTACGTCAATATCATTGAAATCGCGATATTATATCATAGAAACTACAGCCAAATACTTGGCTCCCAACTTTCCTAAAAGCATTTAAATGTGGTATTTTGTTATTGAATAATATTTATAGCTGCCAGCCTCGATTATCGTTTAGTTCCACGCGTAGAATGTTAAAATATACGCACTTTGGTAAAACTGTGTAGGTTTGAATCAACTGCAAATTTATATTTTAGTAGCGATCGTAAAATTGTTAGAATCGTTAGTTCAAATATTTTTTGGCCAACGCATAAGCTCATTGCAAAAATTACACCTTTTTTTCTATTCATACTGATAATTACTTTTAAGCCTCATTATCATCATCATCATCATGAACAGCCTGTAGAACTCCGCTGGTTACCACTTAGGCTATCCCAAGTGGTAACTCCTATAACAAAGCATTTCCTTGCAAGTCACGCACGATAGGAACATGCCCTACGATACACTGCCTTGCGTTCATCAACTTGAGGCAACTTGAGGCTCATAGGTGCTTAGCCTCATATGTCTACAATTCTACCGATCTTTACATTGCCATCGGTCCAATGGGTAGGGGTCCATCCTAAGCTTCGTCTACCCTATTTTTATTTCGCAGTAGTTAAGAGTAGCAGAGCTCTTTATGAGGGGTTCGTCCGGGGAAGTACTACCACCACGCTTTTTTCTGCCGCCAAGCAGCGTTGCTGTGTTTCGGTTTGAAGAGTGTGGTTGCCGGTGTAATTACAGGCACATTAGGCTTAACATCTGTATGCCTTAACTTGATAGACGCAGGGCAGTGCATCGTAGGGCACGTTCCTATTGTGCGTGACTTACGAGGCAATGCTTTGTTATAGGTGATGGTTACCACTTAACATCACGTGGGCCATCTGATTGTTCCATCAGCTAGTTGTATAAAAAAAAAGTTATCGGTTTTTCAAGCTAGCTCGATTCTTTATGGTTTTGATAGATGAATGAGTATTAAGAATGACTAAGCCTGACACGTGCCAGGAATGGCATCGCGTTAAAATGACAAATGCAACGATTTACAAAGCCATCACGTTGTGCCAGGAGGTGGAATTGGAATTCTCTCCATGTCACATTCAAGTACACACGAATACGCATCAGGCTACGCACTGCTCGCTTTTATATCCTTGCAATAAGCGTCATTTTTATGTGGCAATTTATTTATTTAACCAGAACGGCATCAGCCAATTACACACTTACTTACGGTACTTATAAAAAGAAATACTTACAGCAAAAGAAACAAAAAAACAATAAACAACATTGTCAAAAAACTAAAACTAAAATTATTGTCATATACACACTAGCTTGTGCCTGCGACTTCGTCTGCGCAGGATTAGTATTTCGAGTAGCTTATATTAGCGTGGCGTAGTACATTATGTGTAACTCTAGCGGTTTTGGCAGCGCACGCAGAATAGCTCGCAGATGGTAGATTTTTTCCTACTTACTTGACACATAACGTCATATTTTGGACAATTCACAAAATATCTTTATAAATTGTAGCCTATGTGTTATTTTGATGTGCAAGCTATATTATTATAAAGTTTCATTAAAATCCATTCAGTAGTTTTTACGTGAAAGAGAAACAAACATCCATCCATCCATCCATCCATACGTACAAACTTTCGCGTTTATAATATTAGTAGGATAATACATTCATCTCACAGAAACCCAGGCACTCAAACAGGATTTCATTCCACCCATTCGCAAACACATCTCAGTCAGGGCTTTCGTCCAGGAGGGCATTGAGTGCGTTGAGGGTTGAATCAATGTGTAGCTTGAAATGTATCCGTGTGTACCAGGTTGATGACTATGCTACTGCGCGTGCGACGCTGTCATCATCACAATTTTATATATTATGATCTTCGTCTTGGTTCGTGGTCAAGTCAAGATCGTAATTAAGTAACAAACATTGAAAAATCCATATATTCAAACACGGCTTCTTCTTCTATTGCTAGGGGAATAGAAGAAGAAGCCGCGAATGGATAATATTTTTTGGGATATTACAAAAAATCTTTAAGACTACGTGTAGCCTACCTACCTTCTATGTTTAACAGCAAAATGTGGGTATGTGCCTAATGTAATGTTTGGACATAACTCTGACTACCCATTAGACGTCCTCAAATAATTTTAAAATCGTACTTGGTACCAAGAGATCTGAGGGAATATCTACCGTGCCTGGGGATCAAAGTCATGAAGCAGTTTTCAGTTTTGTCTTCTACTCGTTGTTTTTCTTGTTATAACATGCTGTACCCGTTTTTGTGTCAAAATCAAAGTCAAAAGGTATTTATTCAATAAAATCACAAGGATCACTTTGAAACGTCTTAAAGCGATGACTCTAGGTGCTAGTTCCACGCGACCAAAGCCTAGAAGAACAGGCAACAAACTTACGACTTGGTTCCTACCGTTCTTTTGTATGATCCTTGTTACAATGTAATATAATACAATATTGAAGCTCCAGTGTGGTGCCAATCAAATTTAGTGAAGCGTAGGCATAACAGAAAAGGGTAAAGATAATTAAATTTATAAGACAGCCAAATATAAAATCTTCTATAATATTTAAAGGACCGTTTTGAATGTGATTGTTTTAAGGCGAAGACAAGAGCTAATGTGACTCTCGCTCGCACGTTTCGACATGTTGAAAGATATACTTTGCTTATATATACGTTGCTTATGTACAAAAACTAGTAAAGTTTACTTTACTAGTTTTTGTACATAAGCAAACTTTTAAGGAGGAAAACTTGTATCGATCAAAATGAAATTTTTACTAAACTGTGTGCAATGTGATTGCACACAATATGGTTGATTGCGATTTTTCGAAAATGAGTTTAGTGATTTTATATCTTTCAACATGTCGAAACGTGCGAGCGAGAAGTTGTTTGATAGTTGTCAGCCCCTTAATGGAAAGAATAGAATTGTGCAATCGTCTGTACTACGCATCTCAGACGGCGGCTTCACACGACGCCGGCCTTGCGGATATGGAGCGCCGTAATCGGCGGTAATTGTGGAATGGACGTAGGAATGCCACAATCAATCGCATTCAGCTCTGTGCCGTGTATACTGAGACATGCGCTGAATTAGAAGATATCGCTAGCTTTTTAATTTAGCGCGAGGCGTGGTCGTTTTTTCTAAATCAGCGAGGGAAAGAGCGCAGGATTAGGATGTATATAAGGTGTTCCAATACTTGTACTTAAAACTTCAGGGGGCTAAAGTACCCATCAATATGAATAACTTTTTCTAAGGAACCAACACTGTGAAAGCGAAAAAAACCAGCTGTTTTATACATATTATATATATGTTGGCATATTATTTTAGCTAGGTAGGTATCGAACTTTTGCATGGAACAGCTGTTTTTTTCGTTCACAGTGTGGGCTCGTTAGGAAAAGTTATTCATATTGATGGGTACTTTAGCCCCGTTAAGTTTTAAGTACAAGTATTGGAAAACCTTGTATAAAGTTCACACCTGAACGCTTCTGTGATAGTCAACACCGACATCTTTGTTTGCTTCGATCACTCGATCAATAAATGGAAATTCCACAAAGCACTATCTAGCCCCAAACTAAGCGAATCTTGTAATAATGGGAACCAGATACCTGATATTATTTTTAATTACATTTTTTTGTAAATTCATACTTGTAAAGTATGTAACAACCAGGCAGAAAATAAACATCTACGTTCATCACACAAATGTTTGTTCTCGGTGGGGATCGAGCCCACGGCCTACAACGCAGAAGGCAGAGCTACTACCAACTGAGCTGTGAAGGTGTAGTATATTAAGGCCCAGTTTCACCATGCTCTGTTAGTTACTAATCAAGGATTAACAGGCCGTTAAATCTAACCTTAGCTGTCAAACGCGTACATTTAGACATATTTAAAAGCCCTTTAATCCTTTGTTAATCTAACAGAGCATAGTGAAACCGGCCCTAAGAAGAACTTTTTAACAAATATTTCATCCATTCTAAAAAATAGTTCTTGTCGTGTCACTAGTGCTTCCGAAATAGGGACAAAGATGCTTCTTTCGAGCACTTGACACATGATTTAGAGCTACTACTAACTGAGCTGTGAGGGCTGTCACAGCTCAGTTAGTAGTAAATAAAATAGTTAGTAGTAATCAAAATATAAATAAAATAGACTGAGGAATCTTAAGACATGACAAAGTTATCAAATGACAGCACCGATGTACAAGGTTACGTCTTACGACATAACAAAACTATTCAACAGGTAATATATCATAGAGAGGCGCCACAATGCAAAGGCTGGATTCTATACCTTGGTTAGGTATGGTTTTCCTCAATTAAAATACCTTTCCATTTATTTCTTCGAATGAAGTTCATGTACTTCTTAGTTGCGTAGTTTTTCCCGATTGTTAGAAAAAAGGGTTCGTTTTCGAATAAACAGCCACTTCATTATGCTGACTGTTTTGATATAAGGACATAGCCACAGCTTTTTTAATAATTTTAAGACTAGCTTTTGACGAATCTGTACCCCAAGTAGTTATGAGTTGTGTTTACCATATTTGGTTTTTCGTTTTTCTTTCTTGTTCCGTGTTCATTGCGGGTTTTGTATGAAGACGCGATAGAGATAGCGATACGGAATTTTATGTTCTACTACTAATTTTCATCATACTTGCAACATAAAGTTCCGTATCGGTATCTCTATCGCGTCTTCATACAAAACCCGCAATGAACACGGAACAAGAACGAAAAACGAAAAACCAAATATGGTAAACATAACTCATACTTGGGGTACAGGTCTTTAAATTAAACTAAATAAGTACGTTCGTGTATTACTATATTTCAGGTTGGCTGGACAATTAAAATGCCATCTGATTGTAGCCTCTATGTCGGTCGTAATATGGCGGTCGCTTCTTCTCCGGAGACCAGGGAACTGTTGATACGAGTAAATCAATTATAAAATGCTTGAAACGTTTTATTTTCTATAGAAAAGGTAAATTATGTCAATGAAACCCCTTATTTAAAAGACTGTATCGAATTTTATCACCATTTGTCATGCCACTGACTGTTATCTAAATATTTTTATATTCAGATTAATGGTTATTTATTTTACTGTTGCATGGCTGGCTGATATAAAATAAACACACAAATAAAATATAAACTTGAGAGTCTCTCTCTCTCTTGTCGTGTCACTAGTTTCTTTCGAAACAGTGTGGTGAAAGGATTTTAAGTGCGCCTTTAGAGGCTCCTTTCGAGCACTTGACACATGTTATAGAACTTTTTAGGTTCTACGACATGCCGGTTTCCTCACGATGTTTTCCATTACCGTTTGAGAGTACTGGCATTGTGCACATACATTTTTGAACAGAAAAACTCATTGGTGCACGACCGGTTTCGAACCCACGACCTTAGGATCGGATGGCGGGGTCGCTACCTCTAGACCACCAGTGCTCTTGAGTTCAATTTGAGAGTTAGTGGGTTTCTTTGTTTCTCACTCGTATTGTATTATATGTAAATATTATACGGCTTGAACGGATTTGTATATTTATTTATATAACTTGGAAAATACATAATTCGTATCCTGAAATAACATAGGCGACTTTATCCGGGTGCGTAAGACGCCGGCTTAGCTACCGGCGGGTGCTAAAACTACAAAAACTAAAATTAATGAAAATTGAACCTTTTCAAGGACAAAAATAAAGGATAAGTTACACAAAAAAGCACAACAGGATTGTACAAACGGTGGTCTTATCGTGGTTCAACTCTTGGTATCTCTTTCAAACAACTTGTAAATAATAAATAAATATTGGTGGACTTTCCACACAGCACTATCTAGCCCCAAACTAAGCCAAAACTTGTAATATGGGAACCAGATAGCTGATATTATACTTTTTTTTGTAAATACATACTTATTATATGTTTGTTCTCGGTGGGGATCGAACCCACGGCCTACGGCGTAGAAAGCAGAGCTACTACCAACTGAGCTGTGAAGGCTGTCGTCTGTAGAATAGGCTGTTGGAATAGCTTATGTTTTGCATAATGCAAATATCAATACATACACATAGATTCTAGACCTAAATCATGAGTTTTAGAAAGTGTTATTTTTCCATAACTCTTGTGCAAAGGGAGGCTCATTTTTTTTTTAATTGAAATCTATCGGGGCATTTAGTATAAATAGTGAGTTTTTTTTTGTTTTGTTTTTTTTTTATATTGGTGGACTTTCCACACAGCACTAACTCGCCCCAAACTAAGCCGAAGCTTGTGATATGGGAACCAGATAGCTGATATACTACTTATATACTTTTTTTTTTGTAAATACATACTTATAATATATATATAACACCCAGACAGAGAACAAACATCTATGTTCATCACACGAATGTTTGTTCTCGGTGGGGATCGAACCCACGGCCTACGGCACAGAAGGCAGAGCTACTACCAACTGAGCTGTGAAGGCTGTCAAAGTTTTGCTAGTTACCTACTTGTGAAAAGGTTTGAAACTATCCAAAATCAATTATCAAAATCAATTTCTTTGCAAAAAGAGCGCGTTGATGTCTTTGGATCACAAAAAATACAAAAGTAAATAAATTAAATGATTCCTATCTTTTATCCTTACGTGACGACGAATAGTGATCGGCCAAATTTAAGGTACTATTATTTTTTAAGTAATGTTTAAACTGGTTGGATATATTTTTTAAGTCCATACCTAAGACCTACTAAGGGAAAGAAAATTACGATTAAAAAAAAACTGATTAGGTATCTGTTTCGTTTGCGTGTTCGTGTTCTCAAATTTTTACTAATTTAATTCCAGCGTCAACTTTTGAAACAGCCCATTATAATTAAGCAACAAATAGTAAGCAGTAAAATGGACATGCACAATAAAGTATGTACAAATTATTTACCGATTACTATTGACTTAATGACAGTAGAAAAATCCCTTGACATTTCAGAAAGAAGACACGCGGCCTCGTGCGCCGCTAAACATAGCCATTTATTTACCTTCTAAGAGAAGTCCTCTTCACTACAGTCCATGACAAAAATAGCTGTATTATTCTACACTACGATTTTTTTTAAACTATGCACTAAGTGCTTCTTTTTCATGCCGTGTCTCGAAACAGTGTGGTGGAAGAATTTTATTTGCGACTCATAGTTCCTTTCAATCACTTGACACATGTTTTACCTCTAGACAGGCGCAGATCTAGCCCTCGTAAAAAGTTGTGGTCACAGCCACCAAAAAATGCGACTGCGAGTCTGATAAAAACTCGCTCATAATCGATATAGTGCATTTTGCATCATTAGAGATATTTACAATATATAATATGACGGTCTGACAATTTCTGACTGAATAGGGTTGTAGTTTCACGTAGACAAAGTCCTGGGGCGAACACTGTGTGTGAGACGTCACACGGCTATTAGGGTTATGGGCATCTATGCCCATCGTGCCCACAACGGTTGATCCGCGCTTGGTTTTAGAACTTTTTATGTTCTACGACATGCCGGTTTCTTCACCTAAACCTAATAAAAATATACTGCAACCACCATCCCTGCCAAAATTTCAAATACTTTTGTCTTTTTTTTTCTCTTCTTATTTTTATATGCCATGTATCAGCTGTGTACACTTTGACTGGATTGTGATTGTTTTTTGTCATCAACCGTGCCTCAGTTTGGGCTAGATTCAAAGGAGAGAGGTAAGGTCAGTGACTCATCCATCAGTCAGAATGGGCCCACTGGTACCTCCCCCATTTGGAGGTCAAAGTCAATAGGTATTTATTCATTAAAATCACAAGGATCACTTTGAAACGTCTTAAAGCTAGGTGACTCTAGGTGCCAGTTCCACGCGACCAAAGCCTAGAAGAACAGGCAACAAACTTACGGCTTGGTTCCTACCGTTCTTTTGTATGATCCTTTTACAATGTAATATAATATATTATTGAAGTTAAGTGAGGCGTAGGCATACAGAAAAAGGTAAACATAATCAAATTTATAAGACAGCACACGCTACGCTTCAAACTAATAATACCTAATGCATAAAATTAAATACAATCTATTAAATCAGAGAAAAATAAAACACACAATAGTAGGTACAGTACAGACATTGCAGACATGTTAGCTGCCGATGGGCAGAGCGACCGGGACATCGGGCCACGCACTTTTATCATCAATATAGCTATCTAAAGTATAATAAGCTTTACTTATTAGATTATTCTTAATGTATGCTTTAAATTTTCTAATAGGAAGCCCAGTGGCACTTTCTGGAAGTTTATTATAGAAGCGTATACCGTTCCCCATAAACGAGCCATTTACCTTTTGGAGTCGAAATTTAGGAATACATAATTTGTTTTTATTTCAAAGTCAAAGTCAAAGTCAAAATGTATTTATTCAATAAAATCACAAGGATCACTTTGAAACGTCTTAAAGCTAGGTGACTCTAGGTGCCAGTTCCACGCGACCAAAGCCTAGAAGAACAGGCAACAAACTTATTTCTAGTGTTAACGTTATGTGCATCACTCTTTTTCTTAAAGCTATCTATGTGTTTATGAGTGTATAATAGATTTTCATAAATATACTGTGAAATTACTGTGAGAATATTAATTTCTTTAAATCGCTCCCTCAATGATTCGCGTGGTTTCATTTTATAAATGGCACGTATCGCCCGTTTTTGAAGTACAAATATACTTTGTACATCAGCAGCTTTCCCCCAGAGCAAAATACCATAAGACATTACACTATGGAAATAGCTAAAATATACTAGCCTAGCTGTAGCTTCATCTGTAAGCCATCTTATTGTGCGAACTGCGTATGCAGCCGAACTCAGTCTACCAGCAAGTGATTTGATATGTGGACCCCACTGCAATTTTGCATCAATATTAAGTCCTAAAAAAATAGTAGAATTGACAAGGGTAAGTGATTCTCCATTTAATTCAATATTGGTTGGACGCTGAACCACATTTGGCAAAGTAAATTTAATGCATTTCGTTTTCCCGGCATTGAGCAAAAGATTATTAACAGTAAACCAGTTAAGTACTTGCGACAGAGATGCATTAACGTCATCGAAGTTAGTCTTCAATCTGTCGACTTTAAATATTAAAGAGGTATCGTCAGCAAATAGAACTATTTCACATAAATCCTTTACAAAAGGTGGAAGGTCATTTACATATACTAGAAATAAAAAGGGACCCAATATGGAACCTTGAGGTACCCCTTATCGCAGTGTTGTCGCAGTGTTGGTTTTATGTTTAGTTTGCTTACACCTAAGGAAATTAGAAAAAAATATCTTAAAAATTATTATCTCACTTGCATAATATTTGGGCCACTTTAAAATATTTTAATGAATGAATGAAAATACACACAACCATTGAATGGAGGATTGTAGATTGAGTATTGAAGATTGGTCGTAGGTGCAAGCGGAAAATTAAAAGAGTAACATCTAAGAGTAGTAGAGCTCTTTGTGAAGGGCTTGTCCGGGGAAGTACTACCACCACGCCTTTTTCTGCCGCCAAGCAGCAAAGCTGTGTTTCGGTTTGAAGAGTGTGGTTGCCGGTGTAATTACAGGCACATGAGGCTTAACATCTGTATGCCTCAAGGTGATGGACGCAGGGCAGTGCATCGTAGGGCACGTTCCCATCGTGCGTGACTTACGAGGCAATGCTTTATTATAGGTGATGGTTACCACTTAACATCAGGTGAACCATATGCTTGTTCCATCAGCTAGATGTATAAAAAAAAAAACTTTGTGTTGGAGTTGAATACTTAGGAGATATTACTTCCTAAAAGGTACGTTCTCTTAGGTACCTCTTAAAATATCCCTGGAATACTGATGGGCGTTATTTTGGAGAACTAAGAGTAAGAATAGTACCTAAGTACTAGGTTAGTTCTCCAATCATGGAGTGACGCATCGATCCTCTTAGCTGTTTTTTTTTCTAATGGACTTGATGCTGGTGATCGTCTGACGATTCTTACCGCGCTACCGAACTTACAGCGCTACCGAACAATCCTCGTAGCTGTGTCTTCACACAGCAATTAAAGCTGTTACACCGCCAATTTCCATCGCGTTATACCGCACGCGGTTTCTTCTCCTATCCGCGGTTTTGTAACTAGCAGGATTATACCTAGCCGGCCTTGAGGGCGATTGACATTCCATGCCCTTTCTTCCACCTTGCCGGCTATGTCTTCTTGCACGGTGATTGCATACCTGATTTGTTATTAATATGCTACTGTACTTTGTGTCCCAAGGCCGGGTCTATGCAGTATTGTACAACAGATTACACACACCAATTTACACTCTACTTCTCAGATTATAAAGTATATTTTTACTTACGCGTGTGTTCGTAATTGTGCTTGAACGGTACGTGATTAGTGTACAGCGTCATCTGTTGTCCAAAACGGAATGCAGTTTTTGTCTAGTCTGGCTAACAGCTTCCTTATTTATTAGCACATTATTTTTATGTATGTTTTATTGTTAATTATTAATACATTATGATGTTACAATAAATTATTACATATCTTCAGTTTGTAAATTCTGAGCTGTTATATTTTATATTTTTAGAAGCTTTCTGATTAAAACACCACAAACATTCGTTTTTATTCGCTGATCGCTATCGAGTAGGTACATAATAATATTTTTACTGAAGTCTAAAAACACGGTGAGTCTCAGAAAAAAACAGAAAAAGCCTCACGACTTTGATCCCCAGTCACGGTAGATATCCCCTCAAATTTCTTAGTACTAAGTACTAAATAAAAACTCAAGATTTTTAAGTGTCTCATACCCACATTTTTTGTTTAATATAAGTATTTTAATATAATAATACGGCATGCAGACCTGGTCTTAGACTATTCAGCAGAGGTCTGCCCTCGAGGTTTGCCAACGAGCGATGGAGCGAAGTATTCTCGGCGTGAAACTTACCGACCGCATTCGTAAGACCGTACTACGCTCCAGAACTCAAATTGTTGATGTTTCCCAAAAAGCAGCTAGACTCAAGTGGGACTGGGCCGGCCACGTGTGCCGTATGTCTGAGAAACTCTGGGCGAGAGCAACAACCAAGTGGAGCCCTAACAACGGGAAAGTGGCACCGCGGCCGAGACAGACGGAGGTGGCAGGATGACCTCGATACATTTGCTGACAATTGGACCTCAAGGGCCTTTGCCCTGCAGTGGGACGATGTAGGCTGACAATAATAATAATAATAATATACTAGTGGTTCGCCCCGAACTGAGATCTCGTGATGCGACCTGACGAACGCACCAAAACTTTGAGTAGGTGGTAGTCAGAGGCAAGTCCAAACCTTATGTTTGAACTTTTTTCTGACTACCGCCTTCTAACTTGGTATGGTAACCAAGTTTCAACACTATTGACATATTTATTGTAGAGTTCCGTTGAACAGACCTTGGCTCCATCAGCAGACCAGGTCGCTGTCACCATTTTATGAGAACTGAGTGTCTTCTTAATTGATCGAGTGAGCGTAGCGAACTAAGATCTTACAATCAACTTAGGCGAATTGGTATTTTATGTATGTATGTTATGGTATTTTATGTAGAATCTTGATCGAAGAATGAATATTAATGCAACAATTACTTTTTGCTTATTCGATTGTAATCTGTTTTGTAAATTTAAATAAATAAATATATTAATAAAATGGATTATCATCATCTTCCTGCCCTTGTCCCACTTTTTTTTATAATACTAGCTGATGGAACAAGCAGATGGCCCACCTGATGTTAAGTGGTAACTATCACCTATAACAAAGCATTGCTTCGTAAGTCACGCACGATAGGAACGTGCCCTACGATGCACTGCGTCCATCAACTTGAGGCATACAGATGTTAAGCCTCATGTGCCTGTAACTACACCGGCAACCACACTCTTCAAACCGAAACATAGCAGCACTGCTTTGCGGCAGAAAAAAGCGTGGTGGTAGTACTTCCCCGTACGAGCCCTTCACAAAGAGCTCTACTACTCTTCAAGGGGTTAGTCAGAGGTTAAATATGAATGTAAGACTTCCAGTTTTACATTGATATTCAGCGGACATCACAAAATCTCAGTTCGGGGCGAACCACTAGTAAAAATAAAGTATTCACTTTTTTCCCGGTATAACTGCGGATATAAATGCAATACAGAGCCTTTTGCAATATTCCATTCATAGTCTTGCAAAACTAATCTTTACATACGATAAAACATTTGAAACATGAATAGGTGGCTAATTATTATTCCCTTGCAAATGCTAGGCTAGATCGTTAATGTTTAGGTACAAAGTTGTGAACGAACTAAGGCTTATTACTTTTGAAAGTTATATTTTGTACATAATTTTGATTTAACCTCTCACAAGCTGGAATGTAGATCCACGTGAGATACAATACAATTTCTATTATGTCTGGATTTGAGAGGTTAAACGGGCTAAAAAAATATGGGCTACTTAATCCTACCGCATGAAGGCAATGCTTGACCTGAGCCTTTCCGGAAAGAGTTAAAATTTTCAATACACCGTCTATTTGTTTTTTTACGTGAAAACTCTGTGCCTGAAAAAGACACATAGTCTAACATGGGCCGTACGAAAAAATTTTCTGCTGAAACTTCATCATCATCATCTTACTGGCCCTTATTCCGCTTCAATTGGGGTCGGCACAACAGGTTTTTTCTCATCACTTCCCTCTATCATCCATCCATCACACAGCCCATCAATCTTTCTTTGGCCTTCCTCTACTCCTATATCCATCCAAATTCATACTCTTTTTATCTCTAATTCTTTTCGTTACATGACATTCTTCATTTCGCATGGCATGCCTAATGCCCATACCATATATCTTATTGCTGCTCATTTTCACCTGCCTTTAATAAACTCATTCCTTATTTTATACATTCTCGTCACTCCACCCACACATCAATCTCAAAGTTAGCAACTCCGCTGCGAACGCTCACTATTTCTCCTCATTTTCTCAGTCACTGGTGCCACTTTCAAACTGCCTTTAGTAAACTCATTCCTTATTTTATACATTCTCGTCACTCCACACATCAATTTCAACGTTAGCAACTCCGCTGCGACTCTACTTTCATATCCCAACATTCCGATCGATACAAAACTGCTGAAAGTAAGCACCCCCATTAAATAACCTGAGTTCGACCATCCACCATCTCTGTAGGCAACACACAAAGGAAGGCCTTGTGATGCGTTAACTGTTCGTCTCAATTTAGGTGTGTGCTCTGACTCGAATACATAATATTTCTTTGTCGAAAATCAACAGTAGATAGCCAGATTTGGCGTTGCTTTTCTAAAAGGAACTTGCTGAATACCGGTAAAACATTATCTTTGCTTTGAAGGAAAAGTGTCTGAAGCGCACGTAGCGTGAGATACTAGTGGGTATAAGAAGGCTTAACAAATATACATAAAGAATACATTATAAGACTATTAGAAAAACTATTATTATCTATGCCTTTCGCTTAGCTTGACTTCACTGAATCTTCACGGTTTTGGTGTCTTAATGAAATTGGGCTCGTTTGTTAAACTTTCGAAGGAGACATCAGTCTCGATCAGAGATTGAGATCTCGATCAGATCGTACTGTTTCGATCGTATTGATCGATTTATAATGTTACATTGTTTTATAGTTGAGTTTTTTTTTGTTTTAATTTGTCTATATGAACCTAATTATGTGTATTTTATAACTTTTGGTTGCTTTGGTCTAAGGCCGTAAGCTTACATAGTATATATTTTAAATAAATAAATAAAACAAATTTAACAGCAACGCGTTCACTGTTTGGTAAATCTTTGCTGTCAGTAGGACAGCTGATGGAACTGCTCTATCTTGTAGTAAACATTATTGACCCACGTGATGAGGATATCAAAAAGATTCCATAAAACTTCCCCGAAGAAAGATCAAGTGCATGAAATCATCCAATTATGAGAATTGCCGTAGCCCTTGACTTTACAAAAGTGACGAAAAATTTATCCGTTTCACGAAAGAAGTTCCTTGGTATTTGAAGAAAAAGAATTCAAATCCAAAAGAAAAAAAAATATGGCTTGGGTAAGTATTATTTAGTTGTCAAACGATTAAAACACACCAACAGTCATCGCTAAAACAAACATTTTTTTTTCGAAAAAACCAAGGCACTTCTTTCGCGAAACGGACTATAGTAGTACATTTATGACAAGCACAAAGACTACCCGCTACTAACTAGGTATGGTTGCTAAGTTTCAGTTCAATTAATTAATAAATAAATATTCGTTGACATTCTACGCGTCATTATCTAGCCCTAAGCTAAATAAAGATTGTAATATGGCAACTAAATACATTATAACTATATATAGATAACTGAGAATCCTTAGGTATATACTTTTTTTTGTACATGCATTCTCATAATAACTTAAATACAAATATCTATGTTCATTACAAGAACTCTTGTTCTTGGTGTCAATCAAACCCACGGCCTACAGAAAATAGAACTTCTACCAATTGAACTGTGAGGGCTAGCACAGTACCTACAAAGTATACAACGTATTAAAATAAGATTCCACCTAATTTACTTTAAGTATGATTACTTTGACTATACCTATAGCCAACCTACGATGACTATGAAGTAGTCTTGGCAAAGTACCAGTTAAGATGAAGACTAAGTTGCCTTAGCACAACTTTTTGTAATGCAGTCTTTAGCACCTAAATAAAGGCCTGATAATAAAAAAAAAAACATTAAAAACTTCAACTTTATTTTTTTATAAAAAAATGCAGCTAAAAATCACATTCTTAATACCTTACTCAAGAAAGGATTATAGAAAACAATATCATTCAATAACAATACCTTCATTACAAAATACAATTAAGGCTTAGGTATTAAAGTGCTCAAAATCTTAGATCAAAATAAAAAAGAAATAATATGTAACGTCCTGTCTACTGTGATTTTTCGTGATACGGTAGATATCCTCAGATATACCTAGGTATATGACCTTTCTTAAGATCCTTTGAGGATGTTTGAGGAGGGTATTCAGAGTCATGTTCAGAGACATGTCATATTCAGAGACAGCCTTCACAGCTCAGTTGGTAGTAGCTCTGCCTTCTGCGCCGTAGGCCGTGGGTTCGATCCCCACCGAGAAAAAACATTTGTGTGATGAACATAGATGTTTGTTCTCTGCTTGGGTGTTATATAATATTTTAAGTATGTATTTACAAAAAAAACTAAGTAGGTATTATATCAGCTATCTGGTTCCTATAGAACAAGCTTTGGCTTAATTTGGGGCGAGATAGTACTGTGTCCACTAATATTTATTTATTTATTTATTATATCCATACATTCTATAAGTGTCTGCTAAGGATACGACATTTGAGGCGTACTCGCTAGGAATATGATTTCCAGTAAGTAGTGCTAAAGGTACAGCAGTGCGACACCTGTTTTCATTACCTCATTAGCATTTCGTATCGAGAACAAACAGATTACAATAAAGAAAAAAAAACTAAGTAAAAAGTATCCAAACGCAGTTTATAAACATTACCCTTCTTTGGAACTCAAGTAAAAATGATAGTCTGTGTACGTAGGTATGAATAATAAAAAAAAAAATGACTAGTTACAAACTAAAATATTTAAATTCAAAAAATATATCAAAGAATCCAATCTAATGACATCCTGTGTATTTTTTTGTGTACTGAAAATTTTGAACGATAAACATCCGGTTTCTGAAAGCCCGATCAAAACTAATCGCATATCAAGTCACTTGCTATCTCTATCTAATTCGATGTAATAGCTGAAATGGCGAGTGACTTGACATTGACGATTAGTTTTGATCGAGCTTTCAGAAACCGGTCGTTAATGTGTGTTATATTGAATATACAAGGATTCCATTTTGATGAGCCTTTCAGTTCTACGCGTGTAACGACCAACCCTAGAAGAACAGTACCCCAAGTATGATGAAGTATGTTGCAAGTATGATGAAAATTAGTAGTAGAACATAAAGTTCCGTATCGCGTTTTCATACAAAACCCGCAATGAACACGGAACAAAAACGAAAAACCAAATATGGTAGACACAACTCATACAGCAACCTATGAGGTTGGGGTAAGGACAGCAACCTTTTATTATTCTGCAGCGCTTCGGCATAATATTTGGTGAAAACAGAGTGGATGGCTTTCATGCCATCGTGAACGCATGGTCTGAGAGGTGGGACTGTCCTCTCAACCATTACTGCATGCAGCTGTACACCCACGCCTTTTTCTGCCGCCAAGCAGCGTTGCTGTGTTTCGGTTTGAAGTGTGTGGTTGCCGGTCTAATTACAGGCACATGAAGCTTAACATTTGTATGCCTCAAGTTGATGGACGCAGGGCAGTGCATCGTAGGGTACGTTCCTATCGTGCGAGACTAACGAGGCAATGTTTTGTTATAGGTGATGGTTACCACTTAACACGGGGAGCTCTAACTTGTTCCAAAACCAAGAAATGACATTAACTCTATTTATTTGATAATGTTACTAACAAATACTCCTATGGACAAAGTCTGAAATAAATATATTGAAATGAATTTATTCTAAGCTTCTATCAAGCTGAAACTCTCACAAGCCCAAAACTAAATAATATGTCTCTCAAGCAAAATAAGATCTAAATCAATCACATACATTATTATTCATTGATGCAAAAACATAATCCAATAAATTCACTGTACTTCTTTGTCAAGAAAAAATGCCAAGGCTTGTAAGGAAATAGAGAAGATGTTTTGGCCCTAAAAAGGGCAGACTACTATCCTTATATCTACGATCCTTTCGCGTTACTTAGGCTGTGTACACGTAGAAGTGCTTTCCAGAATATATTTTTGAAAATAGCATTTTTGTACGCTTCTTTAACATAGTCCCAAGCGAGATTCACCAGTTGTCGATTAGCAAATTCTAAAACTTAATAAAAAGAAAACTTTGTACAAAAGCTTACTATAAAATATCTGATTTTATTGATGACAAAAAAGATTGGGACTGATCTATGCTCCAACTCATTAAAAACACTAAACAATTAAGTAGGTACCATAATAAAATTGTAAAAAGGATAAAAAAACGCTAGGAACCAAGCCGTAAGTTTCTTGGCTCTTTGGCTTCCGTTCTTCTTTGGTCGCGATGAACTGGCGATAGATTCACCTAGTATATAAGACGTTTCAAAGTGACCCTCGTGATTGAATAAAGACCGTTTTGATTTTGATTGTTTTTGATTTTGAGCAAATGTTACTTGTGTAATTACTCCCAAACCGCTAGAAGCAGTACTAATTTTAATTTTAAGAAGTAGTTAAACCTACTATAGGTAATTTCTGTGTTCAAAAAGTGTAATAGCTCGAGCCAGTGCCAACATCGACACAAACCTTACTATATTTCACGATGTTGTAAAATGAATACTGTAATTATTTATATTGTTAAATAAATAAATAAAAAAAAAGCAAAAGAAATCCAAAAACGTTTAAGTATAACAAAAAAATAGGCGAAATAGAAAGAACAATATTGGTAAGGACCATAGAATTTCAAATCCATCTGAAATAAAGTATTTTTATTATTTATTTTACTTAAAAATTAATGATTAATTTATAAAATATTGTAAAATATATTTTCAGTTAGCTTTAGATAGATAGCCTAAGACTTTTTCTGCCATAGATAAAGTTCAGATCATCTGAATGGGGATCTTCCACGGGATCGTGGATGGCCGATGATGATAATGTCACGTGGAACTGGCATCTGGGTTCACCTAGCTTTAAGACGTTTTATAGTGATCCTTGTGATTCAACTGAACCTTTTGACTGTGACTGATAACTAATGAATATTAAAGAAGGTTTGAATAGTGTGGTTGCCGGTGATGTTACAGGCACATGAGGCTTAAGGCGAAGACAAGAGCAATGTACCTCTCGCTCACACGTTTCGACTTTTTGAAAGATATTCGAAAATGGGTTTAGTGATTTTATATCTTTCAACATGTCAAAACGTGGAAGCGAGAGGTACATTAGCTCTTGTCTTCGCCATAACGGCTGTATGTCTCATGTTGACGCAGGAATCGCCGGCGGGGGACTGGATGAAAAGGCTCTGCCAGTTTCCCAGTTCCCCTCCATATAGGCGACGCGGGAGTGTCGCTGGGTTGTTTAGTGGGTATACCGGGAGCGGAAAACCGGGGAGTCCCACATATCCCCTCCATCCTCCAATGGGGGGGAATGCGTAATGCATTTTTCCCAGCGTAAAAAAAAAAAAAAAAAAACCGTGCATCGTAGGGCAAGTTCCTATCGAGCGTGACTTACGATGCTTATGATACAATGCTTGTTCCATCAGCAAGAAGAATAAAAAAAAATGATGTGAATGCACCCTTACGCAAGTCCTTTCGCATCACTTACAAGACGTATGCTACGCATGCCATCGTTCTGAATCTGATTAATTGCTTCAAGGTCCCGGCTTTGTTTGATACGATTTGCTGCCATTAACTTTATGACGAATAGTGAAGTGTAGGTTAAAGTAGAATCATTTATGGCCCAGTGTACACCAGAAGCGTTAATGTGATGTAAAAAAGTAAGTACCTATAGTTCGTACTTGGTACTAAGAGATCTGAGGCGATATCTACCGTGGGATCAGAGTCGTGACGCTGTTTCAGTTTTATATTCATACTGTTGTTCCATAAATGGGCCACCTGATGGGAAGTGGTCACCGTCGCCCAAGACTGCAATACCAGAGGCGATGCTGATGCGCTGACGGCCCTTTTGGGAAAGTTAGAACTGCTTAAAGAAAAGCCCCATGTCGAAACTCCGAGGAAAAACCGAAAAAGGGGATATCGACCTATAATGTTAAAGATAAAAAAAACAGGTCTACTTTATACTTATCTAATAACTGTTATACAGTTTTATTTTGTAAACATTTTTCAATTGAAATTTAGGTCTGAATAACTTATACATAGATACCTACTTCAACTTTCTGAAAAACCCATCCACTTTGGATGCTGTCTGTACTACCCACAGCAGAATACAATTAATTGAGAAATCACAAGAACACCGCATTCTAATTACTAAAACAATAATCATTATTTTCCCAAATCTGCATAATAATTGCAGTACATTTATCAAGCCGTTGGGCGGTGATTAAAACAGGCATTAGCACTTAAAGGGCTACCGTGGTGATAACTTGTCGTACGCCTATTAGGTGTTAGATAATGAAGACTTGATTGGACTACGTTATACAACGTGTATCATAATACCCCTATAAGACCAAAGACCAAGTGATCAGACCAAGCACTGGAATACTTTGACGTGATAATTCCCGTACAAAAAGTTAAATTAATACTGTCTCAGAAATTTGCAACAACCCTGATAATGTGTACGTGACCTTGATACATACGCTATTTGCGTTTACTAATTGGTAGCAGTTCTGTTACCTATTTTATCTACAGTTCACAATTTAAGGGTAAAAAAACAGCTGTAAATAGGGCTGCGTCATGTTGTGTTAGTTTCATTTTGGGATTAAGGCTAAGGATCAAACGTTACAAGGGATCTTAGGTGGGTTTACGATTATGAATTATGTTGGGTGTTTATTTGTTGGATTCTTATACACATTAGAGGATGGCCCACTCGATAAAACTAAGCTAAATTATTCAAGTGCAAATCGTGCGTTGCGGCTTACTTTGTCCATTGCGTCAGCCAAGCCCTACTTGCATCCATTGGAGTTAGGTTTATGATCTTACAATTTTAAAAAGCGAAACGAAAACGGGACGATTTGGATGCACTCTAGCCACAATGACTCACATTGTGGAAACACAGAGAGCGAGAAAATTGACAACTTGTCAACCAAATATTTTATCTATTTCTGCTTCTTCTTCGTGTCATGTCGTAGCTCTTTCAAACTAGTGTGGCGAAAGGATTTTAAGTGCGCATCAGAGGCGAGAATTCGAGTATTATTTCTGCTTTAAAGGGGAGATCTTTGATGCGTAATATGAAAAGTTTGGTAAGTTTATGAGCTTAACTCGAAGTTAAAATTATTGTTCTAGTAGACGCAGGTGAGGCTAGATTTAAGTATCATAATAGTTGGCATTGGGAGAGGTTTATGATCATTGATCAGTGAGCTTTGCAACAGGCGATAGTTCAATGTGACAATTCAAATTATGACACCAACTAACGAGGTGGTCTGGAGGGAATATGTATATTTGAATACGCGGAAATGCTTCCGCCTCTGTTACCGTCCGTTTCTGTTTTTTTAATACTTCTGCTGAAAGAACAGATGGCTCAGCTGATGTTACGTGGTAACCACCACATAAAACAAAGCATTACCTCGTGAGTTACGCACGGAAGGAACGTGCCCTGCGATGCACTGCCCTGCGTCCATCAACTTGAGGCATACAGATGTTAAGCCTCATGTGCCTGTAATGCATTTATTGTTTACAAATAAAGTTAGTATACTAACAACTTCTAGAGACTTCTAAAATTAGAAGTCTGTAGAAGATGCAAGACCACCGACATGACTCACAAAATAATCAAGTTGAAGTAGAAATTAGCAGGCCCAAAACAGTAGTAGAGCTCTTTGTGAAGGGCTCGTCCTGGGAAGTACTACCACCATACCTATTTTTACCGCAAGTGTGGTTGCCGTTGAAACAGACAAGACACATGAGGTTTAGCATCTGTACGCCTCAAGTTGATGGACTCAGGGCAGTGCATCGTAGGGCATGTTTATATCGTGACTTGCGAGGCAATGCTTTGTTATAGGTGATGGTGGCATGAGATGAGCCACCTGCTTGTTCCACCAGGAACTAGTATAAAAAAAGTTAATCCAGGAAATGTATGAAGCAGGCCTATCTCCAGCGATGGATTTCTTTAGGCTGATGATAAGAATGACACGCCTTTTTCTGCCGCCAAGCAGCTTTACTGTGTTTCGGTTTGAAGAGTGTGGTTGCCGGTGTAATTACAGGCACATGAGGCTTAACATCTGTATGCCTCAAGTTGATGGACGCAGGGTAGTGCATCGTAGGGCACGTTGCTATCTTGCGTGGCTTACGAGGCAATGCTTTGTTATAGGTGATGGTTACCACAACAGGCGGGCCATCTGTTTGTTCCATCACCTAGTAGTATAAATAATAAAAATAAAAAATGAGGAATGGTATCTATAGATTGTTACAGAAATGTCTGTTGTAGATAAGGTTCTTCGTAGGTATATAGGTGATAAATATACAAGGATGGTCCTGTGTTACTAATAAATCTGCCTGCGCATAATTCACTACATGTATGTATACAAAGTTTGAAATTCAATTCAAAAATATGCGATCAATTCGATTGAATGCAAATTCGGCATTCAAAGTGGTCCAATGGAATGGTACAGTACTGCAAATCTTAGAGGTAACAGTGAAGCTAAGTTGTTTTTTTTTTACAAGCTATAGGGTAAACGTTTGACAGCAATCACACCTGATGTTAAGTGATGATGCGGTCTACGGTGTAGCACGTTTACCTAGAAGATACCTATTCACTCGTCTCTTGAAAACATCCAAATTATAGGCATTCGGAAAAACGGACGCCGGTAAAGAATTCCACTCTTTGGCTGTTCGCATTATAAAAAGAGATGTAGATGCAAAGCGTTTTGTGCGGGCTGTAGGTAAGTCAACCATGAATGGATGTCTCATTTCCGTACGTCTGGTGGTCCGAAGTGCCTGGTCTTCGGACTAAACAGGCTTTTACCTTTTTAACTAGGAGGTTATTTCATTCTATATAATTCGACAAAGTGTACGCCATCTTAAGGACTCTATACATGTGTCATTCACCCAATATTATATTAATACTGTTTGTAGGTCCAGCCTTATGTAGATATACAATTCAAAGTCAAAGTCAAAAGGTATTCAATAAATCACAAGGATCACTTTCTCTCTTATCGTGTCACTAGTTTCTTTCGAAATTGTGTGTTAAAAGGATTTTAAGTGCGCCTCAAAAGGCACTTGGCACTTTAAAGACCTGACAAATGTTATAGAACTTTTTAGGATCTACGACATGCCGGTTTTAACACGATGTTTTTCTTCACCGTTTGAGAGTACTGGCATTGTGCAAATAAATTTTTGAACAGAAAAACTCATTGGTGCACGACCGGTTTGGAACTTAGGATCGGAAGGCGGGGCTGCTACCACTAGACCATCAGTGCTCTCAGGATCACTTCGTCAAAACGTCTTAAAGCTAGGTGACTCTATATATAGGTGCCAGTTTAACGCGACCAAAGCCTATAATAGATAAATTTAAATAAATATTGGTGGACATCCCACACTTCATTATTTAGTCCCAAAATAAGCTTATATTCCCATATAAGCTTATTTTGGGCTAAGCTTAAGTGATCCTGAGAGCACTGATGGTCTAGTGTAAGTATTATTAGCTATCTGGTTCCCACCAGATAGCTAATAATACTTATATCCTCTTTTTTATATTTTATAACACCCAGACTTCATTACGGAGCACTGTATAGAGTCACGCTGATGTACTTCAGCTCTTTATGACTCGAGGTATTCATAGGCATTATGTCATTGTATACCAGCAGCACCTAACTCATTCTTGCCGTCACTTATTCTTTCTTGGTTACCTTGCTACAGGTCAGTGTCAAGATTTTAGATTATTATTATGGGGACATTGAAAAAAGTTTTGTATTAGAAAATCTGTCTCGGCGGGGCTTCAAGTGCCCTACAATGCACTGCCCTACGTCCATCAACTTGAGGCATATTATGTTAAGCCTCAGTTTTTGTGATTTATTGCGATTTTTGCGGCTGAATACTTCCCTGGTACGATCCTTCACAAAGAGCTCTACTACTCTTATGGATGAATGGTATATTGGCGATTCGACCCTCGAGATATTGAGATGAGACGTTTACGTTGGTAGCAATTTATCCCTTTTTTGTATTATTAAGTATTCTGTGGTCATGACGCTAAAAAAGAAGCAGAGGCTCAAATTATTTTCAACTAAACTATAACAAATTATCACGTGGCAAAATAACTTAGGCTATGGATTGACTTGGAGATGCATTTTTCTAGCATTACAAATGAAAATTTCGTATAAAATTTATCAGATTGGTTCTCAAGTGAAATTACAAGCTGGCCTAACTATTTATCAGTAAAACACGTACCTACTTAACTACTTAATGGTACAAAGCGTATACTTCGGGGTGCAACAAGTCTACATTCTTTATGCAATTCCGATCATCTTTATGGACGTGAAGTCAATATATCTTGCTATAATTGCTTCTAAAGCCATTCCACTTTACTGCCATCTAGGACTCCGGTACTTGCAGCAAATTGAACATAGCTGGTATAGTCTGTACAATGTGTAAATTTGTCATACTAAAAAAACAATTTAGTGAATTTTTAAGTTTGATTTTTAGTTAAAGAAATATCCTCATCTCACGAACTCGATATTAAGCCTCTGCCCCTCTTTCCCTACGAGACCTACCAACATGTAGACATACCAACATATAAATAAAATTTATGAGTAGTTATAGAGCTCTTTGTGAAGGGCCCGTCCGGGGAAGTACTACCACCACGCCTTTTTCTGCCGCCAAGCAGCGTTGCTGTGTTTCGGTTTGAAGAGTGTGGTTGCCGGTGTAATTACAGGCATATGAGGCTTAACATCTGTATGCCTCAAGTTGATGGACGCAGGGCAGTGCATCGTAGGGCACGTTCTTATCATGCGTGACTTACGAGGCAATGCTTTGTTATCGGTGATGGTTACTTCTTATCGTCAGGTGGGCCATCTGCTTGTTCCATCAGCTAATTGCATTAAAAAAAATGCTACATAGACCGTATTTTTAGATTTCAGTTTTTCTTAATATTCTACACTAACGCTACATTTACTTCTTTTAAAATGAGATTGTTTTTCAGCACTTAATTGAATTTGTTGATTTATGATCGACTATTCCTGAATCAAAGTTTCCTTCATGGTTTTCTCATAAATACGTAGTAATATTTAGTGAGATCATTCTTAATTAGTAAATTTTGAATGTTGTTAACCAGTCGTTTCTGTCCGAGCTGTGCCTTAGTTTTATGCTTTCCGCGTCTCTCGTTAGCAGCTATTCAACAAATTGTTTGAATGCATTATACACTGAAGACCGGCTTAGGAAATGACGGGCTGTACTGTACGCCTTTCAAATTATTATCGTTATTAGATCAGACTCTGGCGAGCCTATTTCGACCCAGTTTTCATTATCCAATCATGTTCGCGCATAGGTACTTGTCAATATTTAATGACAATACTGATGTGGCGACTGCGAGCTAATCTGATGATGGAGCTGTACAAAGTACAGAACGAAGTAAATATAATATCACTTTGAAATGAAATGAAATGAAATGAAATGAAATATGCAGGGTGTTAAGATTACATTCACTTGGATCCTCTAGTTCCAACCAGTCGGTGTACAAACATTTTTTAGTGTTAAACACAGGTAAAAATAAAAGTTAGTGAATAATAGAAAATAAAATAAAATCGAATCGGTACAGTACATTATCAATTAGTTATATAAAAAAAAAAAAACATTTCTTACAAACAATTAGCTACATTTTGTCTTGTAAAAATTCGTCAGTGGAGTAATACATTTTCTCTAAAAGGAACGTGTTGAGGGTATGCTTAAACTCCATTAAACTTTCTTTGTCACGTATAGCTGATGGTACTATAATATAGATGACTTTAATATGGGTATCGTTAAGACAAGAGTGAATAGGTGTCTTCCAGAACGCTCTGTTCCATTGTCGGTTTCATCGTGGCATAATCAGGTATAATTGTAATATTAATTAAAAAAAATACCATAGCCTATTTTGGTGAAAAGAAGATACTGAATACATGCTACGCTGAAGAAAACCGCCACCATTTTCTTCAAAACAAATGATGGCCGACTTGACTTTGGACTGACTTGACTATATAGCATTTTATCTACTTAAATCACTTGACACTGACAAAATTGTCTGTCGAATGACGGACAGGTGCCCTAAACGAAGAAAAGAAGATGAAGAACAAGCGTACGTTCTATAACTTTCTCATATACCTATTCTCACGGTTCCGGGGCAGTTCGATGACACTGGTTTTCTTACAAACTTTTAGGCATCATATGGAACTACCAAATGACCACGAGAAAATGTCTAAGGCAATCATAGTATTAAAAGAAAAGAAACAGCTTTACGATTTATATCCCCAGGCAGGTAGATATCCCCTCATATCTCAAAGCGGCTATGGGTTTGCAGCCTCTCAAGAATTCAATACTTCTGCAAAATTGGGTATGTGCCAAATGTAGATAATATCTAACTGTATCTCTTATATCTCTTATATCTTATATCCTCTTTACAAAGTGAAATCATTAACGTGTGTGAGGTCTACAAAACTATGAATATCCTATTGTGTTAGCTAAACAAGTAATTAACCGACTCTCAGCCGTGTCGATTAATCATTTCAATACCCACGTACTCTCAACAATGAGGTATGTTCTAAACTACAAAATTGTAAGGTGACAAGACTTTAGGAATTTGACTGTCAGCGAAATATTATATCTTTGCTTCTCTCCTGCTAATGCTCGGGCATTCTCTCAATCGGTGAAGGAAAAAATCGTGAGGAAACCCGTTGGTATTTTAGCAGCGGCAATGGGTTTGCAAATCGTGTCGTATGGAATACCAACGACTGCATAATGGAGTATGTGCCAAATATAATATTTGGACGGAGACTCCACCTTACACATCCTCAAAGTATCTTAAGTTGGTACTTGATAATCAAATCAAAGTCATGAAGCTGTTTCTGAAAAGACGAAAGCTGAAAAGTTTGTGATTGAATTAAATTGAGACCATTTTTTTATACAACTAGCTGATTGATCAAGCAGATGGCCCATCTAATATTAAGTGGTAACCATCACCTATAAATTAGCATTGCTTCGTAAGTCACGCACGATAGGAAAGTGCCCTACGATGCACTGCCACTGCAACTTGAGGCATACAGATGTTAAGCCTGATGTGCCTGTAATTACACCGGCAACCACACTCTTCAAACCGAAACACAGCAACGCTGCTTGGCGGTAGAAAATGCCGTGGTGGTAGTACTTCCCCGGACGAGCCCTTCACAAACAGCTCTACTACTCTTAAAACTCTCCTGCTAGTTTTCTTGTCACCCCAATAAAGGACAACTCCTAAGCGTTAGCACATTGTTTTGTTTCTCGTTAATTGCTGCGGCTGGTGGGCACAGATGTTTGCATACTCTGTAATAGTCCGCCCACCTCGACCCGGCCATGGCGTTTGATGTCGCAGACACTTCATTCGTTTCCATTTGTGTCACTTTTCAATAACGTTGGCTTAGGAATGTTCAGGTTGCCTTGCTACTGCAGGAGCCGTTTTGTAGTGATATTCCGTAAATAACATTCAGCTAAGTGATAATGTAATCCACAGTGCGTTTTCAATTTGACATTCTATAATACATTCATCCATCACTTTTTTTTTTTTTTTTTTACGCTGGGAAAAATGCATTACTCATTCCCCCCCATTGGAGGATGGAGGGGATATGTGGGACTCCCCGGTTTTCCGCTCCCGGTATACCCACTAAACAACCCAGCGACACTCCCGCGTCGCCTATATGGAGGGGAACTGGGAAACTGGTAGAGCCTTTTCATCCAGTCCCCCGCCGGCGATTGGCCCGCCATGACAGCGGGGCCCCCGCAACGCCCCCGCCTTTACGGCGGGGCCCGCACGCCTCCCCTTTGCAGAGGGGGGCCCGGGAACGACCGTGAGTGTCCGGCCGTTCCCGCCCGACGGGGTGGTGAATAAGTGCAATGCGGGAGAAGGCCCCTCCAGGTCTTCTCCCGCTATTCACCACCATGAGCGGCGTGAGAAGTTCCGCGTCTCTCGCGCGCGCTCTACCGCCTGGGTAGACCCGTAGGTCTACCCTGCCCCATCACGCTGTGCCCTCTGCTAGTCAGAGGGACACGCGGAGAGGCCCACCGTGTCGGGTTATTAGCCACCATGAAACACGTCCGCAGTGCTCTGCGGGCGTGTTTCATGGTGTTACCAGGGTGCACCACGAGGAGGTTACCCGACCTAGCACCCCATTCATCCATCACTAGAACAACCCACGCAAGTGGAAATGCTATCGTGCGAGTGAGAGGAAGCTTGAAATCGAATTTGAATCCCGTGATTTTCTTGTTTAGAGAATCGACACCATTGCAGCGTAGGGTAGGGATAGAACCTACGTAAATGTAGCCTTAGGTAAACTGTGTGCTGTTTTATAAATTTAATTATGTTTACCTTTTTTGTTTGCCTACGCCTCACTAAATTCGATTGGCACCACACTGGAGCTTCAATATTGTATTATATTACAATGTAACAAGGATCATACAAAATAACGGTAGGAACCAAGCCGTAAGTTTGTTGCCTGTTCTTCTAGGCTTTGGTCGCGTGGAACTAGCACCTAGAGTTACCTAGCTTTAAGACGTTTCAAAGTGATCCTTGCGATTTTATTGAATAAATACCTTTTGACTTGACTTGAGCACGTTTATTAACCTACCTGTTCAATATCGCCTTGAAAAATTCTCAGTGTTGCGTTCCGGAAATACCGACCACGCGAAGAGAGTTTCACTCCTTGGCAGTTTGCATTAGAAAATTATTTTGTTGTATGAAGTGAAAGTTTGAAAAATCCTAAGGACCACTTTTAATAGTATTCTAAACAGGTGAATGCCAGTTCAACACGACAAAGTTTACTGATTTCATCTTAATTTCAATCCTTGCAAGAAAACACGTAAGTTGTACAAGATAAATGCGTGTAAGTTAAACTAAAACCTTCATATGAAGTGGTAATTGGATATGCAGTGACATCGGTTCGCGATCGTATCTGCGCTGGCGCAATTCACACTGCAATTGTGATTTATTCTCTTCAAAATGTTTGCACATTATTTTAGTTGTATAGACAGGTGTTTAAGAGCCTTGGCTACGAGAGGCGTTAGAATTCATTAAATATTTGAAATAATATATAGTAAATTTATTTATTTATTTATTTAACTCGAACGGCATCAGCCAATTACACCAATTAAAAATAGCAACAAAGATAAGAACAAAGATAAGATAAGATACAAACAACAGGAATAATCAAAACAGGAATAATACAATGTCAAAAACTAAAAACAGTAGGAATTAAAAATATAACAATAGAGGAAATAATAAAAACAATGTCAAATACTATTAAAAGAAAAAAATTAACTATGTCATACATTCATTACACATGAAATAAAACAAAAGCAAAAAGAATACAATGTCAAAAAAACAATCAAATTTATAAAATAAAAATTATGTCATATTCATTTCACAGAAACCCAGGCAATCCGACATAATTTCATTCCACCCATTCGCAAACACATCACAGGCAGGGCTTTTGTCCAGGAGGGCGTTAAGTGCGTTAAGGGTTCGCGGTATGGGAGACTGGGCGCGCGCAACCGTTCGGCAATAAGGCTCCGAGAACAACTTGTGTCTCCTGCTGCGGCAGTAATTATCCGGGACGTAAAGCCGTAATAGCTCGTCATGTAGGTCTGGAGCATCTATCTTTCCATGAAGAAGTTTAAGCATGGTTTTTAACTGGTCATTGGATCTTCTTACCTCTAAGCTATTATAACCTAAACACCCCAGGAGAAATTTGGTCGGGTACATGTAAGGGTAGTACCCATACTGGCGCTTGTACAGAAACCGAAGAAAAGCCTTTTGTACCTTTTCCAGCAGCAGTGCGTAAGTACTTTCATGTGGGTGCCATATACAAGAGCTGGCCTCGAGCTTACTGCGAACCAGGGCGTGAAAAATCAGTTTCACGACATGGTTACCCCGGAAGTCGCGAACATTTCTAAGCACGAAACCCAGTCTACGGAAAGATTCCTTGGCAACATTAGTTATGTGATCATGAAAGGTTAACCTTCGGTCGAATGTGACACCCAGATCTTTAATAGCTGTGGATCTCACGATGTGATCGCAGCCCAGCTTGTATTGAAACTGTATTGGGTGCCACATGCGGCCAAAGGTCATAACATAGCATTTAGATGCATTGAACTCCATTCTATTTGCCATACTCCAATGATAAATCGCGTCCACATCACGCTGCAGGTTCAGACAGTCATCCTCGGACTTTATTTCCGAAAACAGCTTTAAGTCATCCGCATACAGAAGACTTTTAGCGTGATTTATGACGGTAGGAATATCATTGATCATCAAGATAAATAGGAGAGGCCCGAGAATTGATCCCTGACTAACCCCGGATCGCGTGTGGTACGGGTTCGATTCATACATACCCAGCCTAACATATTGCTGCCGATCCCTAAGATAGTCCGCGAGTAACCTAAGCAGTCCTGGTGCAAAACCCAAGATGCTCAACTTTGTAAGAAGAATGTCATTGTTGACACGGTCGAAAGCCTTGCGAAAGTCAAAGTAAAGAACGTCTACCTGCCTCCCGTGGTCCATCCTATCTGAAATATAGTCGACGACCGATAGAAGGTTCGTGTTAACTGATCTTTTCCTTCTAAACCCATGTTGCTCATTGCATAGGTGCTGCTCTACTTGCTTATAAATTTCCTTTTGAAGCACACGTTCGAAGACCTTTGCTGGTGATGACAGTATTGCAATGGGCCTGTATTCTTCAACCGAGGACCTGCCCGTACCTTTAGGAATAGGTGTCACCCTAGTCAGTTTTCACTGCGCAGGGTAAGCTCCAGTGGCTAACGCTAAATTAAAGATATGGCAAAGTGGGTGCACGAGATACTCCAGGCCCTGCTTAAGGAACCACGGAGGGATGTTATCGGGTCCAATGGAGCTGCTGGGCTTCAGACCTTTTATTCCAACATCGCTTAAACTAAACCTAAAGATGTTCACATAGCTGCTAGAATTAAGTTTATCACCCACATTTGCGCTCTCAGCATCCAGTTGCGGAACCTCTGGCAGAAAAACACTTGAAAAGAACCTAGCAAAGGCATCAGAGGCCTCCACACCACTGAAGGTTTCACCCTTGTAACTTATACACGTTTCGAAACCACCCTTGGACCTTAGATTCGAGACATGTCGCCAGAACCCTTTAGGGTCAGAGATGATGTTGTTCTCTATTCTTTCCAAATACGCATCATGCGCTGATGAAATCCGAACCTTAAGTGAAGCTCTGAGCTCAGAAAAGGCCCTATAGGATTCCTCACAGGTGTCCCGTTTCCAAGTAGAGTGCATTTTCAATTTACGTTTTAAGTCCCTTATGATTTCACTTGTGAACCATACTGGATAGAGCCTGGTACTAGACATTTTTCGACGCTTACGTGGGATGCAAATGTCAAATAGATTATAAATAATGTCGTTAAATCGTTCGGTACTTGATTGTGCATCGTTAGAATGAAGTACCTCGCACCAAGAGATTTCAGAGAGTAAGTTATAAAGGAGATCATAGTCACAATTGTGGAAGTTCCAATCTTTGCGAGGGTCAATGTTACTCGGCTCAACGTTATCATAATGGTGGGCTGTCGCAGTCAATATAGAAATGTCCAAGGGGGGATGAGGAGCGTGCGACCTTCACGAGACCTTCTGTTGCCTGTACTTTCGTCTGATGGACATCGCGACCCTCCTGAACTAAGACCACATCTAACATTCCACCATACGCATTAGGCACACCGTTCATCTCAGTAAGGTTACAAAATGACAAAAAGTAACAATAATAATTGTTTACATTGGCTGATGCGCTATTTAAATTAATATCTCCTACTATAAATACAGTTCCCTTAATACTGTTAATAAAGCTTTCTACCTTACAAAACCAACGCATATAGTCCACATCACTAGCACTTGGTTTAATATATACAACACAAACATAAAAAATGCGGCCATGCCAGTGGAAACTTGCCCACAAGTCCTCTCCGCAGTCAGTTTCGAGCTCAATGTGTCGTTTCAGTACTATGGGTGGGCGTGCGGTGAGCAGTACACCCCCGCAGATGGTTTTTCTATCACGCCGTTCTATTCTCCAGTCTCCGATCGTGACCTCTGAGTTCTCCACAGACTCGTCCAAAAATGTTTCCGTAGCCGCTACCAAATAGTGTTCCAGAGCGAATAGACTGTTTCGCCATATCTTTAGCTTGGTCTTTAGACCGCGTACATTCTGATAGAAGATGTTAAGCCAGGTGCTTTTCTTACTTTGGTGTCTTTGATGTTTGTGAGGAATAAAAAATATTTTTCTTGTGAAATGGGTACGATATTGAGTTTCTGGTACTTTAAAATTATTTGTGTGACTAACACGTCAGCATAATAAAATGAATCTGCTTGTTTGACTAAAATTTCATCGTGTCATAAATATCATCCTTCACACGACAGTCTTCACCGCTCAGTTAGTAGTAGCTCTGCCTTCTGTGCCGTAGGCCGTGGGTTCGACCCCCACCGAGAACAAACATTTTCGTTATGAACATAGACGTTTGTTCTCTGTATGGGTGTTATAATATTATAAGTATGTATTTACAAAAAAAAAAGTATATCAGCTATCTGATTACCATATCACAAGCTTTGGCTTAGTTTGGGGCTAGATAGTGCTGTGTGGAATGTCCACCAATATTTATTATTATTATTATTATCATTTTCAGCAACAGCTTTCAGCGACATAAATAAGTACGGTGGTGGTTTTTCCCTTGAAGAAAATAAGCTCTTTCACAATGAGCTCTACTACTACAACTCTTTTATTATCTCTTTTATTGTATACCAACGTAAAATTTACGTGCAAAGCATTTTTGATAATGGTTTATTGAGAAAATCATTTTATTATAGCCTATTGTTTAAGCGTAGATCAATTCTTGAAGCCATTACAAAGAAAAAACTATTATAGTAAGTTCATGTATTTGAATCACGCACAAGGAAAAATATGTGTGTATTCAAGGTCCAATGAAATTTGTCATTCAGCGGACTACGCAGAGTACGTAGAGCTATCAAACTTGCGCACGCGCAAGTAAAATAGGCCCAGGATTTTCTTCAGTGACACACTAAGCTTGATATCAACTTTTTAATTTACTTGTCATTTCTGTTTGGTCAATCGCGAACAGACTTATATTATTTGTTTTGCCTATTTTTATGTATTTTTTTAATAATAAAGATGCTAAGTAATATTTAAAAATGCTTAGGTAGTATTAAAAAAAATATATTAATTGTAGGTAAATAATATAAAACTCTCATCTTTTGAATGAAAATATGATAATAAATACAATATTTTTAATGGTTATATTTTTTTCCTTTCAACAAAAAAATGTTATTTAAACTCATGGCGTGCAACTGTTTTGCCGCGTAGCGTAGAGGTCGTTCCGTGTTAAAATCCATTCAAATCTTCAATTCTAGATTTCGAAGGTTTCTCTGACAGCTTGACAAGCAATTTAAATCGGCTAATTCACCACCACGACTTTACAAAAAACCTGACAGCGGTGTTCATGTTAGCACGATAGGTTGAAATGATAGGAATTTACTGGGAATCCACGAGTCTCCAAAAAAAGTACCTACTTTGCTATATTTTGTTGATAAATAAGTAATAAGTTTATATGGTAAGAATTTACTGGGAACTCAAGGTTAGGCAAAAAAAATCACTGAATAAATACCTGAATTACACAATATTTAATTGTATTTCAAATTAGATTGTAAGACACACAACACATACAATAATATAAAACGAATTAACAAACTACAATCATACAGTAGATCCTAGCTAATTAGTTAAATAAATCATAAATTTATTTATTTGCTTCAATGGTGTATTTTTTTTTATACAATTAGCTGACGGAACAAGCAGATGGCCCACCTGATGTTAAGTGGTAACCATCACCTATAACAAAGCACTGCCTCGTAAGTCACGCACGATAGGGACGTGCCCTACGATGCACTGCCCTGCGTCCATCAACTTGAGGCATACAGATGTTAAGCCTCATGTGCCTGTAATTACACCGGCAACCACACTCTTCAAACCGAAACACAGCAACGCTGCTTGGCGGCAGAAAAAGGCGTGGTGGTAGTACTTCCCCGGTCGAGCCCTTCACAAAGAGCTCGACTACTCTTAAATAGGTAGGTACATTAAGATGATAAAAAATAAAATCGGTAGCACTCATTCCCCATAGCTAGGATGCAAATTGTAGGTGTGGGCTAGGTAGGTACTTTATAAACAAATAACAGTAAAATTCACAAGAAATATTAGATTAACTAAGTTGTTTCATCCTCATTAACGTTATATTTAGTAATTATTTAATTTTTATTTGTTTATTTATTCAAGGTTTCGTGAGCACTTTTCTTTCAATATTATTTAACCAAGATGATACCTTTTCTGTGCCCGTTATAGTTTTTTTATAATACTTACCGATGGAACAGGCCTTACTTATAAACATGACATGTGTCAAAAGATTATCAGTTTAAACTACTGTCATCTCTTACCAATGACAAACAATGACAGGGCCTAACGTTGAGCAGTGTTTTAACTTGATAGCAGTTTACACGCGAGAGCTTAGATGATTAACAAAGTTTATAAGTTATCCTTTACTGTGATGGAGTTTTCCTATAATCTGTAAAAGTATAGCGACAATGCAAAACCTTGTCTACCTGTCATTATTTTGAACATAGACCTACATAGTCGCTTGCCCTCTTCATTTGGCTCACTGTACCACCATCCTTACTAGGAAGGCCCATCCACACGTCGACCAAAAATTACGCGCAGGTCTGCGCCGTGAATTTTTAGATATCTTCCGTGTTCCTTGTTCCTAAGGTCGTGCCGAATTTATTGCGGAATAGATGTTGGGAAAGAGGAAAAGCGAAATTTGAACTTGGAACATTCGCTTCCGAGCCGTCGACGAGGTTGTCTTTCTCTTTATGCTCATTATACGTGGTTTTGCGGTTTTCAAATGAAATGCAGTGCTATTTACTTCTTTCTGCTGCATTGTTAGCCACATACCCATAATTTAGTGAAGTTTCTGGAATTTTTTGAATATATTAATTTTTATATTAATCCGGATGGCAGATCCTGAATTATTTTCTAAAAATTCTTTAATTTGTAGGTTATGTCGTGGTTATGTCTAGCTTACCCAATTTTGTTACAAACGTTGGAACTCTTTTGACTTAGCAGTTTCTCATAGGAAGAGGGTCTTGAAAACTCTTCGCTTTCATATTTTATATACTACTACTACTAGCTGACCCGTGGGCACTTTTTTGGGCGGTGTCAAATTTGCAATAAAATAATATTGCGGCTATAAATTGAGATGAAGGCTATCCTATCTTTTAAGTTAGATCAAACTGCACACGGTGCGCAAATTTGATTGAAATCGGCTAAGTAGTTTAGGAGTCCATAGCGGACAAACAACGTGACGCGTAATTTATATATATATTAAGATTAAAAAAAAATATTACGTTAACTTCTGCCATTCGCTTTGTAATCTCTGTAGATTTGGTAAGCAAAAAGGATATTGAGGGTAAGAAATCAAAATCAAAACGGTCTTTATTCAGTACAATCAAGGATCACTTTGAAAGCAAAAATCTTATTTATTAAAAAAAAAGGTCATATCCAAACCATCGTTTTGATGAAAAACTAGAACTTAATAATATAGTTTTTATTAAATAAAATCATTTTCATATCGTGTGTGACTTGCGAGGCAACGTTTTGTTATAGGTGATGGTTATCACGTCACATCTGCTTGTATCATCAACATCATACCATCACCAAAATGTATTAAAAAAAAAAGAAGGCATAATATTTCAAAGGTAATTTATGATGGCAAAACAACATGATACGTAATTATTATACCTACATTGTTATGAAATTAATAATTGTTATTTTGTAAAATACTAATTACCAGGAAAATATTTATAATGAAGTATGGTACGTATATCGCACGTTACACTCACTACATAATTAAAATAAGGTATTTATAACATAAACCGCAAACCGATAAATGAGTAAACAATTCAATCTGAGCATGACGCAATAATGCTCTCATTTTGGTTTTAATTGTGCGACGAAAGTTCAGAGTAATTAATCTATTTTCAATAATGAACTTATAACAGATTGAACAGAATTAAAACAGCGTGTAATTAAAATGTTTTTAGTACAAAGTAATGAGATTGTAAACAAAATCTTTCAATTTGGTATTCTGAAATAAATTCTTTCCACGCGCCACCTGTGCGAGTTTTTTTTTAATACAACTAGCTGATGTTTAGTTGTAACCATCACCTATAAAAAAGCACTGCCTCGTAAGTTACGCACGATAGGAACGTGCCCTACGATGCACTGCCCTGCGTCCATCAACTTGAGGCATACAGATGTTAAACCTCATGTGCCTGTAATTACACCGGCAACCACACTCTTCAAACCGAAACACAGCAACGCTGCTTGACGGCAGAAAAGGGCGTGTTGGTAGTACTTCCCCGGACGAGCCCTTCACAAAAAGCTCTACTACTCTTAAAAGTCTTGTCTTAAAAATGAGTGTCTTGGCGATGAACATGGTGACGTGAGTAAGACGAAGCTCGCGAAGTGAGTAAAGATCCTATAGCTGAAACTCCCCTTGATTTTGTTGTATAAGGAGTCGACAAACAAGACGCCTAAAAACTCATCACCAAAGTTCGTTCTTCGCACCTTTTGTTTAGTCGAATTAAACATGCAGATTTACCATTTTCTTAAACTGCATCGGCAAAGTAATGATTGTGTATTCAAATTAAATTATCCATTGACAAGCGCAAGATGAAGGTATGTACTGCCTACACTTGTGGATGCGACAGAGCCAAAAATAGTGGAACCGTAGAAGTTTCACTTCGTTAAGAAAGCTGTAGGTGCCATCTGCTTTGATGATTTGCAAAGTATTTGACAGCTGGTTAAAAATCTATTTCAATTATTAAAAATATACCCTCATACTATAAAATGGTGCTTAAATTTAAATAATGCTTAAAATTAGCGCTGTCTCTGTTTGCCATTACGCATTGGTAAGAGATGGCAATAGTTCAAGCATAGTTTATTGTATGACAGTTTTTTTGTAGTTAGGCCGTCAGTCTCTATATTTCAAGAACATAATATACTTTTATTCTCAAAATCAAAACGGCCTTTATTCAGTTCGATCACAAGGATCACTTTGAATCGTCTTATATACTAGGTGAATCTAGCACCAGTTCTTCGCGACCAATGCCTAGAAGAACCTGGTACAACAATTCTGTGAATTCATTCAGTTTTGAATTTGTAATTAACGCGTTTCGAGTCATTTTTGTGTAAGCATTGTGCATAGTGCTTACAGGTAGATTCAAAAGCGCGATAAAACTGATTCCAAATCCATCTTAAGTCAATGCAATAAAGCTCAGTTTCTACTGGCAGCTGGTTGTAAGTGGCAGTCTATCGATGACCTAGATGCAAGGCGCATCGGAGTCAAAGTTCGTACATCCACAGCTTGTTTGATAGTGTCGTACAGCCTTCGGTACCCAATCAACTATCTAATGAACCGAAATAAGTTATGTTCAATGTTATTGTGTGAAGGGGTTTTGAAGATGGCGGTATCATGAAAAATAAAACGGCCAACTTATCTGAGATTCGAGAATTGCGCCAATCGCGCTAATTTGAACTATATTACCAAAACAATACAGTACAGAATCATTAATTTATGCCACAGATAAACAAAATACATACAAAATGGACATGAAAGGTAAGTGAATGATAAAGCAGCATGCGCTAGTAGGTACGCTAGTCTTCCGTGACACCAGAGTATGCGGCAACGCAGCAACTGCAACACATGGCATCGTTACAAAAGAATAATAGTTTTTTTATTAAAATCAAAAACTATAGCCAGAAAATTTGGAAAAAAGTCTCATTGAGAATGGCAATTTAACTGAGGCATCTGATCAGTTGTAGGTACTTGTCTTGTTTGTTGTTGTAATTGTTTTTATGCTATAAACATACTTTTATTTAATTTTTCAACCGGTAGGACTAGCTTTAGCTCCATATTATCTGAATGTTTCGTGATAAACGTTAACGATAGCTAAGTGATAGTTTTAGCTCTAGGTATTCTGGATCCTGGTGGTTATTAGACCCTGTATAGGTTAAATTTAGTTAGTTTAATATTAATTATTAAAAGTTTTTTTTAATATTGTACGTTATTATTTTATAACATACTTTAATAATATTACAATCTAGCCATAATTACGGCTAATAGGTAATTTAACACTGACCTAGTTTTTAAAGTACCTATCTTAGAATGTGTCCACTTACATTTTTCTTACTGTCTCTATGTATGGCGAAGACACTTTGTTCTTGTGTTCTTGATTAGAGTTTTTCACATTCACTACATGAATTATAACTTTACACTACATTAGTTCAAAAGGTTTAGTTCTTTTAACTCTTCTCACTATGTCCGTGTTGTCGAGGAGCTGGATGGCCTCGACGTTCACATGATGATGAAGTCTATGTTCGTGAGCTTCTGCATATTTTTTTATGACTTTGTCAAAGAATTCAATATTCAGGTCCCGGTAAAGATCAGCATTCTTAAAAAAACGGATCATTGGTTTTGGAGTTAAGAGGTCACCAACAAACAGAAAAAACCTTTTTTTCGAATGGACTAAATACTGGTGATCGTCTGACGATTCTTACAGCGCTACCGAACAATTACCTTACCGGACAATACAGAAAAACACACTCACAGACCTCAAATTAAATGTATATTTTATCAGTGTTTTAAATTTTTCGTTTATCAGTAGTAGTAGAATTCTTGATAAAGCTAAGTTGTATTTTGTCAAGATTTTTTTGACGTCCCAAAGTGATGATGGTCCTGCAAGTTTAGCATCACTGATAACGTGGTGACGCCACAGACATAGTATTATACAAAAAGTGTAAATATTGTTAAAACCTGTGTGATGATGCCAGCCAGTCTCTTGTCTTAAATGAAGTAACCATTGACGTCCTCTCACAAAGTAACAGGCACACAAAGGTTAACCTTTAATTGTTTTATAGCAATTTCAATATCATCAATCTATCTGGCTAAATAATAATGTTTTAAAGGCTCATTTACATAGATAATATACAAAGGAAAATTGCTATATCCCGCACCTCGATGGATGACCTCTGCCCGTGGTTGAAAAAGATAGTGTCTAGAAACGAAACTCCTTTATAAACCTTAAGATACTGTCATAGGTACTACACTACCCAATGGGTAAATGGGTATTGTTATGTATTTGACAGCTGATTATTGATTTATTCATTATTGTATTTTGTGGGTACTTAAATAAAAGATAGTTTTGTTACAAACTCGAAATGGCGTGTATCTTTTAGTGGCGACTTCGGAAAATAAATTGAAATTGTGCTAAAATGGCATTCAATATTACGAATATTGTGTTGCCTGAGAAGTTTAACGCTAAAACTGATGTGTGGTGTGATTACAAAGAACAGTTACTTTGTGCTCTCGACACCGCGGGACTTGTTCGTGGTGCGACACAAGACGATGATAAAGCGCGCTCATTGTTTTTGTCGCAATGTGGAAAGGACACGTATGCTCTAATAGCGTCCCTGTTAGTGCCGTTACGCCCTACACAAGTGAAATTGGATGAAATTATAGCAGTGTTGGACAAGTTCTATGAACCAGAAGTGAACGAAATTTTGCAAGCGGGTAAATTTCATAAACGTGCACAATTGAAGGATGAAAGCGTGCAAGAGTTTGCATCTGCAATAAGTGCATTATGTGCGAAGTGCAAATTTACGGACATAAAGCGTCAATTACGGGACAGACTCGTGCTAGGAGTGCGTGATGAACGTTTACGCCGGGAGTTGTTGAAAACGAAAAAGCTGACATACGAAACAGCTGTGCAAATGTGCCTCAATCATCAAGCAACCTTTGTGGACATGTACCCCGGCGTCAAGAAAGAAGAAACGCAGACTTTGCCTAGTACTACAGCAGCGGTGGCGGCTGGCGAGTCCATGGATATTGGCAGAATAAAGTCCAATGAGTGCAAACATTGTACACGGGTACATAAAGCAGGCGACCGCTGTACATTTGTTAAGGCGAAGTGTTTCAAATGTCAAAAATATGGTCACATTGCAAAAGCATGTGACAAGAAAGGAAAAGTACACCAGGTGGAAGACAATGATGAGGAGCCTTCTTCAGGGTGTGAAAACATGATGGGGATCTACACCTGTTCGGATAGTTACAGACCTCCGATAATGGTGAATGTGGTCATCGACGGTGCGAATGTAAAGATGGAAGTAGACTCCGGGGCATCACGCAGCATAATATCAGAGAGAACTTTCAAGAAGTTGTGGTCTTCACCTCCATCACTTCAGAATACCACAGTGAAATTAGTGACTTGGACGCGGGACTCCCTAAAAGTACTAGGAGTGGCGAATGTACGAGTAGTCTTAGGCGAACAAGAGTCGCAATGCGAACTAGTGGTTGTGTCTGGAGACGGACCTAGCTTGTTAGGACGAAATTGGTTCCATCCATTAGGCCTTCAAGTGGCAGGCTTATACTGGGCTGAAGAAGATTTGGTGCCTTTCATGAATGAGTTTCCGGATTTATTTAAAGAGCAATTAGGCGCATATAATGGTCCCGAAGTATCACTGCAGCTGCGCTCTGATGCAAGACCACGGTTTTTAAAAGCTCGTGGAGTGCCTTTCCCGCTGAAACAGCAAGTAGAGGAGGAACTGAACCGATTGGTAGAGGAAGGGGTACTGACTCCGGTTAGATATTCAGAGTGGGCGACACCGTTAAGAATCGTGAAGAAAGATGATGGATCTCTGCGTATCTGCGGGGATTATCGATCTACAGTAAACGCATCGATTCAAGTAGACAGATACCCACTTCCAACGTCAGTGGAAGCTTTTGTTAAATTGAGTGGAGGCAAAGTTTTCAGTAAACTGGATTTGAAGCAAGCTTACACACAAATGAAGGTAGATGAGGAGACAGCCAAGATGTTAACCTTAAATACACCGATTGGCCTGATGAAAATGAATCGGCTGGCATTTGGTGTAAGTGCGGCTCCATGTATTTTTCAACGAGTGATGTCTTCCGCGCTAGCGGACATGGACGGCGTAGCGTGTCTACTGGATGATGTAGCCGTAACGGGCGCGACGTTGGAACAGCATAATCAGAGGCTTCGTCGCGTGATGCAAAAGCTAAATGAACTGGGTTTTCGACTTAATAGCAAAAAGTGTGTTTTTGCTGCCAGTAGCATTACGTTTTTAGGACACATGATTGACGGCGAAGGACTTCATCCAACACCAGCAAAAGTCAAAGAAATTCGGGAAAAACCGGCACCGACAAATAAGGAAACATTGAAGGCTTTCCTTGGATTGTACAACTTTTATCAAAAGTTTTTACCTGATAGAGCTACCTTGCTTGAGCCGTTGTACAGATTGCTGGAGTCGAAGACACCTTGGAAGTGGAGTGAATGCGAACAAACAGCATTCGAAAAAGCTAAGCTTTTACTATCATCAGACCTGACGTTGGTCGGTTATGAAATAAACAGAGAGTTACTACTCATATGTGACTCCTCAGAATACGGAGTGGGCGCGATCATAGCACATGTCATGGATGATGGATCGGAGAGACCGATCATGATGGCATCGCGTACCCTACAGACACATGAGAGACGATATGGTCAGATCGACAAGGAAGCTTTGGCCATAATGTTTGGGTTGTTGAAGTTTCATGAATTTCTCTGCGGTCGACAATTTTGTATTGTGACTGACCATAAACCACTTGTTGGTTTATTTAATCCAGCCAAACCCATACCCGATCAGATCTCACCTAGGATGCTGCGTTGGTCTTTAAAGCTAGCGTGTTATGAGTACACAATCAAGCATAGACCTGGAAAATCCATCGGCAATGCAGATGCGCTGAGTAGGTGGACTGCACCATCTACTGGAACAGTAGCGGAAGAGGGGCTTAAGGAAGTTTTGTTGTTAGAAGAACAACCAAGTGGCTGGAATCTAAGCGCAGAGACGATTGCAGTGGAAACAAAGAAGGATACCCTACTGCAGAAAGTTTTGTTTCATGTTTTGCACGGTTGGCCAAATAAGAACTTGGACCCGGCTTTGCAGCCATTTTGGACCAGAAGGGAGGCTCTTTCTCATACTAAAGATTGTTTATTATGGAGCAACAGAGTCATAGTACCTGCGAAGCTACAGGAACAGGTGTTAAAGATTTTACATGCCCCTCATGCGGGTATAGTCCAAACAAAGGCATATGCAAGAGGCTATGTGTGGTGGGTCCAGATGGACAATCAAATTGAACAAATAGTGGCCAGCTGTGAACAATGTCAACTAGTTAGAAACTGTCCCCCGAGAAACCCACAGACTTGGGTTATGTCAGAACAGCCCTGGAAACGGGTGCACATAGACTTTGCCGGACCGTTTCTTGGAAAAACTTTCTTTGTGCTGATTGACAGCCATAGTAAATGGATGGAAGCAGAAATTGTTAATACTATGAGCAGTGGAGCTGTTATAACTGTGATGCGAAGAATTTTTGCTTCTCAGGGTTTGCCTGAGGTAGTAGTCTCAGACAATGGTAGAGCATTCACATCCGAAGAATTTAACAGATTTTTGAAGAAAAACGCTATTAAACATCTGCTCTCACCACCATATCACCCGGCTACTAATGGTCAGATAGAAAGAGCCATACAGACATTTAAAAATAAAATTAAGAAAATGATAAGTTTAAATTTGCATTGGAGTGAAACGTTGAGCAAGGTACTGTATCATATGCGCACGGTACCTAATAGCGCTACTAACAAAACTCCAGCGGAGATGCTCAACGGCCGAAGGTACAGAACAGCTATGTCTTCCCTCCACCCTGACTCCGCACAGAGCCGCGGCGATCAACAGCTGGAGGCAGCGGCGCAGCGCCCGCTTGCCAGGACTTTTCAGGTGGAAGAACCCGTCCTGATACATATGTATGGGCCAGGAGAAAAGTGGCGGAGGGCTACTGTAGAGATTGTGGAAGGACCTAGCTCATACAGGGTGAGAACGGAAGATGGTGAGCTACACAGGCGGCATGCTGATCAGATACTAGCTAGAACAGCACATGCTGAGACCAGACTAACAGATACCAGACCTGGGGTAGATTCTGACTCCCAAACATCTAGTGAGCCACCAGTAGAAATACCACCACCAGAGATGTGGCCAGACATAATAGGGTTACCCAATAGTTCTGATTGATTATTGATATCTATTGTTTTTCTGATTACAAAATTAATGTTCAAGTAATTTACCAATTTAGATTTCGTTTTATATTCTTGTTTAGTTTATACCAATTTATGAAAGGAAGGTATGTTATGTATTTGACAGCTGATTATTGATTTATTCATTATTGTATTTTGTGGGTACTTAAATAAAAGATAGTTTTGTTACAAACTCGAAATGGCGTGTATCTTTTAGGTATTACTCCTATAAGACTCCGCTGTCCGTCCGTCCGTCTGTCTGTCTGTCTGTCCGTCACCAGGCTGTATCTCATGAACCGTGATAGTTAGACAGTTGAAATTTACACAGATGATATATTTCTGTTGCCGCTATAACAACAAATACTAAAACATACAACAAACGTGATTTTTTTGTTGTTTTATTAGATAATGGTACGGAATCCTTAGTGCGCGAGTCCAACTCGCACTTTGTCGGTTTTTTTTTTAAAGTGTTTACTACACTCTGATAATAACTTTTGGGACACAATCTTAGTAGTTTTAAGTTAGCTCTTGCACCTAACTGTACTTGATCTCACTTAGTAATAGGTTCTATGTTATCTAACTGTCGTGTTGTACTTCAAGTCAAATAATAATGAAAATGTTGAATCCGCCTATTATTGGCGTATGTTCTTAGACAATAATACAACGTGCCTAAAAATGTAACCAAACATATCGCTGTTGGCGCATAAATAAATAAATAATCTTTTCCTGTTCCAGAATTATTCCAATGTGTCTGATTTGGTATTTTTTCTACTTGTAACTTCAATTACTTCCTCATACGCCGCTAGGTTTTTCACGTATCTTTACCTTTAGAAACTTCCCCTCAAAATCCATAATCCCTAAAAATGACGCAAGTTTTTCACTTAGAGTTCTGCACTGCACAAGCAAAGTAAAGCAATGGCAATCAGAATTAGCCAGCCTTTACCATACGCTAGCTGTTTTTTTATTACAACTAGCTGATGGAACAAGCAGATGGTCCACCTGATGTTAAGTGGTAACCATCACCTAAAACAAAGCGTAAGCTACGCACAATAGGAACGTGCCCTACGATGCACTGCCCGCGTCCATCAACTCGAGGCATACAGATGTTAAGCCTCATGTGCCTGTTATTACACCGGCAACCACACTCTTCAAACCGAAACACAGCAACGCTGCTTGGCGGCAGAAAAAGGCGTGGTGGTAGTTCTTCCCCGGACGAGCCCTTCACAAAGAGCTCTACTACTCTTAGGTTTCATAACTGCCTTTAAAAATACATATACAAATATATACACATACCTTTGAATGGAAATAGTTGAAGTTCGAAGTTTCCGTCGGTGAAATTACCTACTTGTTATTTTATGAGAGAAAAAAAATGTGTTTCTTATTTTCGTGGTAATCAATAAAGAGTTATGTATAATCTATCTATAAATAGAATAAGAAAAGATGGATGGACTGTGTGAAAGATGACATGAGTAAGAAAGAAGTGAGCACCGAGATGACAAATGATAGAGGAGAATGGAAGAAGAAAACCTGTTATGCCGAAACCACTTAGCGTGGGATAAGGGCAGGAAGATGAAATAGAATAATAAAAAAAATTGGAGTATCACTTCTAGGTACTTTGTGCCTACTTTATCACCGACCTGGGCGGAATTTCGCAAAACCATGGCCCGAGCCTTATGGTCCCATAGTTTTGCAAGAGACCACAATGCTTGCCGCGAATGTAGATACATTAGTTGTGAAATATTGTCACATTGTTGATATTTTCCCGTTTGTGAGAATACGAGTGTGGGTGAGTCACGTGCTTCGGTAGATTTGGACGAAATGTGGAAGGTCGGGCTGATACATTTTATCTTTATTGCGAAACTCTAAGGGACTGTGTCGACATCTCTGAGTAGCGCTATCCGTTAGATAAAATATGTCCGTTGTCAAAAACAAAGATAGATATGTAAACTGAAAGTTGAAACAGCTTCACTTTGACCCCCAGACACGGTAGATGTCCCCTCAGATCTCTTAGTACCAAGTAGGTACTAGCTTAAGGGGCTGACAACTATCAAAAAACTTCTCGCTCGCACTTTTCGACATGTTGAAAGATATAAAATCACTAAACTCATTTTCGAAAAATCACATTGGACACAGTTTTGTAAAAATTTCATTTTGATCGATACAAGTTTTCCTACTTAAAAGTTTGCTTATGTACGAAAACAAGTAAAGCAAACTTTTGAGTAGGAAAACATGTATCGATCAAAATGAAATTTTTACTAAACTGTGTCCAATGTGATTACACACAAAATAGTTGATTGTGATTTTTCGAAAATGAGTTCAGTGATTTTATATTTTTCAACATGTCGAAACGTGCGAGCGAGAGTCACATTAGCTCTTGTCTTCGCCTTAAGATTATCTTAAGAGTTTTTTCGGCATTGATTCGTTCAAATATTACATTTAGCTCATACCCACATATAGCAGAAGTTGGTAATCCATATGTCATAGGTTGCGAGCCCATCGCCGCTGGTTAGACCACTAATGATAAAAAACAAATGGTTTAATAAAAATCAGGTCAATCATTTTCTTGACAGGAAGTCTTAAGCACGGTCAAAATTACGCGATTTATAACATAATGATTTTTTAGTTATCTTATTGTTTTTGTGACACAATATAAAAGTTTTTTGATTTGATTTAGCGCAGCTGTAAATAGGGTTGCCGATGCGTTTAGATTAATTTTAGATAAAAGTTTAAGAGGCATTTCATGAATGAAAAACTTTGAAATTTTTAAAGTCGTAGAACAAAAATTGTTCGTTATGACCGGCAGAATATCCTGCTTCCGGATCTGTACAGGTGTTAATAAAAAAATAAAAAAAATAACGTTGTATAAAGAAATCGCAAACAACTGCTAATTGTTACGGGTTTAAGATTATTTATTTCTCAAAAAGATATATTATTCATAACTTAATTTAGTGATTTTTTTATCTTCAGTGGCAATAGTCAGCTTTACGACGCTGACTTTAGTCAGCTTAGCAGCAGAATAGTCAGCTTTAAGACGTTCAGCATTAAATTCAACGGCTAGAAGGAAAGGTTCAGTCCCAAGCTACTTCTCAGAATGAGAGTGGAATCTGATTGGATTCAGTGAATCGTTCTTTTTTTATCCTTGTTTATTTGTAAGCCAGATGATAGGCAGAATTTATATTATTATATTTATGCAAAAGGTTCCATTGTCATGTCAAATAGCTCGTCGAAAACTCCCAAGCGCATACCCAGTAGTACCCAGAATCCATTCATTACCAAACGAATTTAATTATATAATTATCAAAGCATTTAATGTCTTTTAAATGTGTCTTAATTTCAATGAATGTAATTACTACAACACTACCGTGCCTGGGGATCAAAGTGTTTTTTTATACAACTAGCTGATGGAACAAGCAAATCGCCAACCTGATGTTGAATGGCAACCATCACCTGTAACAAAGCATTACATAAGTCATGCACGATAGGAACGTGCCCCACGGTGCACTGGCGTCCATCAACTTGAGGCATACAGATGTTAAGCCTCATGAGCCTCAAGTATGTGTGTGTGTGGAATGATATATGAGTGAGGGTGTGTGATAGATACACTTTAGATAGAAAATTTAGAGATAAAGTATCTATTTTTTTATCTTAATATCTTCTACTTCGTCGTAAGTAGGGTGAGATAGCCATTTTTTAATTTTATTTTAACATTTTTTATATAGTTCTTGACGAATGTTTAATATTTTGTTAATTCTTTTATAAACAGTGGACAGTAATGCCACACAAGATGACCGAGTAAAACTAATAACACAAAAAGGTTTGTAGAAGATAAGATGAAACGAAAGAGTTACCTACCAAAGAGTTGGATTAAAATCGCACTCCGATCTCGGCATTCCCGGATTTTATATAAAAACAAAACAACTTAGTGAAATTGTTAAAAGGGCGAGGTATTCTGATTAGGTACTTCCGGCGATGATTTAGGTCCTAAAATAAAAAGGAAAGGTCAAGTCGACCGGGTGACTCAGCTTGTACTAAAGGTGACTTTGTTAGCTTGCGAGCGGATGCTGTGATATGTTATAAGAACCATTTAGGTAGGTGCTAGTCACGGCGTACAATTTTTTTATACTACTTGCTGATACATGCATATATGGTCCATCTGATGTTAAGTGGTAACTCGTAAATCATGCACGATATGAACGTGCCTATACGATGCACTGCCCTGCGTTCATCAACTTGAGGCATACAGATGTTAAGCCTCATTTGCCTGTAGTTTTACCTGCAACCACACTCTTCAAACCAAAACACAGCAACGCTGCTTGGCGGCAGAAAAAGGCGTGGTGGTAGTACTTACCCGGACGAGCCCTTCACAAAGAGCTCGTCTAAGTATAGTCGTAAAAGTATTCTACTACTCTTATGATATGTGTCGGCTTAACTTCAAACTCGGATAAATCCACTCCACCTTCTTAGGAGATATTTATAAAAAAATGATAATAATCTTAATTCGATGATTTAATAGGCAGTTTTTATGTTTTATGAAGAATCATTTAGGTAGGTGCTATGTCATGGCGAATTTCATTACATTTCTCAGTCAAAGTCAAAAGGTATTCTGGTTCCATCAGCAAGAAGTAAAAAAAACTACGAAAAGTTTTTTTATTAAAAAAATTACGGAACCATAATATTGCCCACCTGATGTTGAGTGGTTACCCCTTTAAGTAACAGTTCAAAGAGCATTTCCAGGAACGCGCCCTATTTTGTTACAGGTGATGTGTTAGGTATAGTTTTTTCTAAAAGTAATTTTCCTGACTTATCTTCAGTTATATCTCTATGTTTCCTTTAAAATGTCTTCAAGATTCAGCTAGTTCCACTTGACCAAACCAATACGGCTGAACACGCTATGATAAAAATTTTGCAAGCCCATCGCCTCATCGTGAATAGGTATTATAGTCCTGCTGGTTACCCTGCGGTGCAAACACTGATTTGCTTAGACACATAATGAATGCAAAAAAAAAATGTTGTCAAATTATCTGCCCATAGTTTGAACTCACGACTTACGACGATTATTCTTCACCTGGTTTATCGCTGGTCAGTCTAACTACGAACTTCTAGAAAAATACATACCATGGCAACAAGCCCCAACAACGTATTGCAGAAGTATTCGATATCTATTTAAAGACCGGTAAGTAAATAGAGGAAACATACCGGGATATGCAGATCGCGAGATATGGATAGACTGACGTAGCCTTGTGGGGCGAAAGTGCGTACCGCGGCACTGTTGGAATGCTCGCCAGTTCACGTCGACCTTGGACGTTCGGCCGAATCTGTGGAAGTAGCCCCTGACTGCCTGTGGGCTATCTAGGCCGCGCTAAATGCCTCTCGTATGGAGATTGGCTTAGGATTTAGTTGGTTTATAGGTACCGTTGTTTTTGAGACACTTGAAGTAAAACTGAAAGGTGAAAAGAACAGTAGTAACCAAGCCGTAAGCCGGCTTTGGTTGCGAGGAACTGGCACCTAGATTCATCCAGCTAAAAGACGGTTCAAAAAGATCCTTGTGATTTTATTGAATAAATACCTTTTATCTTTGACTTAAAAGCAAAAAAACATATAATTGACTCTCTCATTTCTATATCATGAATGTCAGATTAGCTGATAAATAAACCTCACTGCTTATAGTAAAAGCAAATCAAGTTTTTACCCGTGAAAACCTATGATTGGCCCTCTCATTTCTATACTATGAATGTTAAGTTAGAATAAGCTGTTGCGTTTCCAATGACAGCACTCACAGCTCAGTTGATAAGAGCTTCTTCTTCTGGCTTTGGGTTCGATACCCATCATAACACATAATGTATGAATTTTCAAAAAATCATAATTAAGTATTACCAATCAGCTATCTGATACTCAAAGTACAAGCTTTGCCTAGTTTGGGGCTATTACTGTGTAGAGTGTTCATCAATATGTAGTAGGTACATATTAATAAATATGACAGATATTTGACAGAGAAAAAAATATTAAACAGAGAGACTTTGATCCCCAGGTTCGGTAGATCTCAGTACGAACTCCAGATTATTTGAGGGCTTTGACTCAGGAGCGGCGGTCCTAACCGCCACGTACTTGTTGTTTTGAACTTTATTTCAACGAAATTAAGTGTCTTATTCAAAATTGCATGAGTCAAGGTGCTTATCTAGGCTATGACGGGCTCTTAAGCATTACGTCAGAGGCGTTTTAGTTCTAAATGTAATTAAATAGTTTTATTACCCAATTTTGTCTTAGTTACGCGTCATTACGAGGCTTGAAGACGTATGGTAATTACCTTACAGATTAGTTGGCAGTTCAGCATTGCATTGTAAGCTGTGTGTTTCATGTTTTTTTTTATACAGCTGATGGAACAAGCAGATAGCCCAGCTGATGTTAAGTAGTAAACATCACCTATAACAACGCATTGCCTCGTAAGTCACGCACGATAGGAATATGCCCTACGATGCTCTGCCCTCCGTCCATCAACTTGAGGCATACAGGTGTTAAGCCTCATGTGCCTGTAATCACACCGGCAACCACACTCTTCAAACCAAAACACAGCAACGCTGCTTGGCGGCAGAAAAAGGCGTGGTAGTAGTATTTCCCCGGACGAGCCCATCATAAAGAGCTCTACTACTCTTAAATAGTAGGATAAAGTTAGATGATTTGTTCGGAATTGTACTTTTTATAATCTTACTGAAAACAACACTGAAACAGCTTCACGACTCTGATCCCCAGTCACGGTAGATATCCCCTCAAATGTTTTAGTTACCTAACACGAACTCCAGATGCTTTGAGGACGTCTAATTAGAGTATTCAGAGATACTTCCAAACGTAACATATTGCACATACCATTATTATTATTAATAATAATTATAAATGCAAAAGTTAAGATGTTTGTAGCGCGATCCAATCACTTTAGGACGACTGGACTGATTTTAACAAAACTTGGAATAAACATAGTTCGTTAATCCCGAACAACAAAATAAAAATATATCATGTTATTTTGATCTAAAAAAATAGAAAGTATAATATTCTTTATCTAGTTCTCATAATAATCATTGCACAGTTTTTTTATACTTACTATGAACTTGGTTATGTATCAAGCAGATAGCCCACTTGATGTTAAGTGGTTACATGGCGCTGTGTGCAACGTCCTCCAATATTTTGTTTATGCCTACGCTTTAACATAAGCGTCTAGTTAAACTCTTTAGTTCAGTAAAAGTGGTGTCGCAACTTTACTTTCAACAATAACCTTGAGGTAGTAATGGGCGTGAAGAAAAGGCGTGAACATTGGAGGTAACTTGGGATCATTTGTATATATTTAAAAATAGGTAAGAACGTTTTTAATTAACAAGAGAAGATAGAAGTAAGAGTAGTAGATCTCTTTGTGAAGAGCTCCTCCTGGGAAGTACTACCAATGTGCCTATTTCGCCTATGTGCCTATTGGTTAGAAGAGTATGGTTGCCGGTGAAATTACAGGCACATGAGGCTAAGCATCCGCTTTCAAAAAGTTGATGGGCAGGGCAGTGCATCGTAGGACACGTTCCACGTTTGTTCGAGACTTGCGAGGCAATGCTTTGTTATAGGTGATGGTTAACACTGAACATACCATCTGCTTGTTCCATCTTATGTAAATAATACAACCACGCGTTTTTCTGCCGCCAAGCAGCGATGCTATGTTTCGGTTTGAAGAGTGTGTTTACCGGTGTAATTACAGGCATGAGGCTTTACATCTATGCCTCAAGTTGATGGACGCAGGGCAGTGCATCGTAGGGCACGTTCCAATCGTGCATGACTTACGAGGCAATGCTTTGTTATAGGTGATGGTTACCACTTAACCTTAGGTCGGCCATCTGTTTGTTCCATCAACTCTTTGTATTAAAAAAATAATTGACAGGATGCTAAATCGAAAAGTCACTGCGGATTCCGCGGTCACTTGGATGAATATTGTTTACGGAAACTTGCGTTGTTGTGTCCATAATAAACTAACCTATTTTCTTTCTTTTTTTAAAGAAAATTTCAAGTCGTAGCCGTTTTCTTTCACTATTATTTTTAGTAATAAAAAATATACATTTGGATTCGTTTTCTGGCATTTTGGGAAGCAACATAGCTTTTTCATTTTAATTGTTTTTCTTGTGTTATTTTGAGTTGTGTTGTATAATTTCGGTGGTATTTTAACCAACATTACTTGAGGTCTTAGCACATAGTGTAAGCATTTGGAATGAAAGTGTATTATGTGATATCCTGTTTTGACTGAAAATGTTTTGAATAAAACCGCCACCATTTTCTTCAAAACAAATGCCGGCCGACTTGAATATAGACTGACTTGACTAAAAAGTATTCATTCAATAAAAATCACTTGATACTGGCAAGATTGTCTGTCGAACGACGGACAGGAGCCATAAATGGAGAGAAGAAGAAGAAATATACATTTACATACTAGTCTATTTTAAAATAAAAGAACAGTAAATAAGCAGATATCACCTTGAACGTCACTTTTCGTAGAAATACCAACTCGTAAACCTTCCCAATACTTTAGAAAGCAAGAACGCTTGAAAGGTCGAGTTTCACTTGTAATTTCATTGAGATCAAGTTCAACGCTTAAGAGAAATTGATTATATTAATCAAACTAAAATGAAATTAATTTTTTTTTATTCAACTAGCTGGTGGAACAAGCTGATGCCCCACCTGATGTTAAGTGGTAAGTCACGCGTGATAGGAACGTGCCCTTCGATGCACTTCCCTGCGTCCATCAACCTGAGGCATACAGTACTTCCCCAGATGAGTACTTCACAAAGAGAAGAAATTATTGGTCCTAATTACAATTCTTCGAGTAAAATGCAAAAAAATAACTAGAGTAATTATTACCTACGTATCACTTACCAAGAATAAATACTTAAAAAAAAAACAATTTCCCTCAAGGTTCGCTGAAGAGCTGTTGAAGAGCAGTCATAAGAAAACAATAGATTACGTAGACGCCTCTAGCGCGTGCGAAACCGAAAAAACGGCCCACACAAATCTAAAGAAGCTAACAAAAGAGACAGCAATAACAGAAAGCAGCGAAGGCGACAGAGATGCAGAACCAGTTGTGCGAGCGAGAGAAAATATCGCACTAGTGAATGGTTAGACAGAGATGGAGGTAAGAAGAAAGACAGGAGAGTGAAATTGCCGTGGCAACTTTCGCCGAGCTCGTTTCGGTTACGTCAGTGTTATGTAATTTGGTGAAGATTATGACTGTGTGACACTGATTTGAATGATCACTGGAAGTAATCAATTTCTTTTGGATGTGCTTCCGGAAAAGATTTTGAGAGACTGAAGTCGTTTGCATTATGCAACATTTCCCTGAAAATTGTTGTTTAAGATGCTATATTATGAACTACTATTTTTTATATAATAGGGTTATTTATTATGTTGTAAACGAAAATATATTCTACTCCATTTTTAGTTTTCCGTTCCGGTCCGGAAAAACGGAACATTTATATGGGTTTCCGTTACCTATACTTATGGATGTACGTCCGTTTGTATGTCACCATATCCCTTAGTTAAACTATTAAATAAATAAATAAATATAAATATTGGTGGACATTCCACACAGCACTATCTCGCCCCAAACTAAGCCAAAGTTTGTGATATGGGAACCAGATAGCTGATATACTACTTATATACATTTTTTTTGTAAATACATACTTATAATATTATTTAACACCCAGACAGAGAACAAACATCTATGTTCTTCACACAAATGTTTGTTCTCGATGGGGATCGAACCCACGGCCTACGGCGCAGAAGGCAGAGCTACTACCAACTGAGCTGTGAAGGCTGTCATTCAAGCAAGACAATGGAAGTTTTTTATTCCAGTGCTCAAAGATTGTGTTTTTAAAAATAACATCTATTAATAATAAGTGTAATTTATAAAAATGCTTAGATAAGCTGGATACATACAAGCATTGGCCATCAAGAACAAGGTCAATGAAATAAACAACATTTTGTAGTTAAACTTAATTATGAAAAATAGCAAACAACTAAGTTGAAATGTTCGAGCGAGAAGTTTGACGGTTGTCAGCCCCTTAAAAGAAGATCCACATTAAAAGAAAGCTGTGACAAAAACGGCTGCAGTTTAAATTACACGGTGCTTAAGAAAACATAATAGTGAAAGTAAAGACCGTGTAATTGGCAGTATCATTGAGCATTTATGACGTCACGAAGACAAACATTAAGGTACAGTTAGCTGGATATCCCAATATTTATTTTAAACTAATTTTGACACATTTTTTTTTAATACAACAAGCTGATTGAACAAGTAGATGGCCCACCTGATGTTAAGTGGTAACCATTACCTATAACAGAGCATTGCCTCGTAAGTCACGCACTATTATATATAAATACATTTTAAAAATATTAATCTGATAATTTATTGTAGAAATATGTATAAACACTTGTACCTTCATAGCCTTCTCAGCTCAGTTCTCTGCCTTCTGCGCCGTAGTCCGTGGGTTCGATCCCACCGAGAACAAACATTTTTGTGATGAACATAGATCTTTGTTCTCTGTCTGGGTGTTATTATATATTATAAGTATGTATTAACAAAAAAATTATATAAAATATGTATTTTATCAGCTATCTGGTTCCCATAATTATTTCCTACAAGCCTTGGCTTAGTTTGGGGCGAGATAGTGTTATGTGGAATTTCCACCAATATTTATTTATTATAATTATTACCTGCTTGAACTTGAACTAGTATTGCACTATGTTATTAAACTTAATTTATTACTAGTAGTTCGCCCCGAACTGAGATCTCGTGATGCGACCCGACGAACGCATCAAAACTTTGAGTACGTAGTAGTCAGAGGCAAGTCCAAACATTATCTTTGTACTTTTTTCTGACTACCGCCTACTAACTTGGTATGGTTACCAAGTTTCAACTCTATTGGCCTATTTATTGAAGAGTTCCGTTGAACAGACCTTGGCTCCATCATCAGACCTGGTCGTTGTCACCATTTTATGAGAACTGAGTACCTCCTTAATTTATTTCAAGAAAAAAAAATAAGAAAAAGCAAAGGAACTGGCCGACCAGCAGAAAAACCTTGATGTCAACGAAACTCTTAGAGATGGGAGCTCTTGGATCGCTGGTTATCTTATTTTAGCTTTTTTTGTTTTATCTCAAAAACCGAGCGTCCCAAAAAATTGTTTTGGAATGTCCAAACAAAGCCCTTTCATATGACATGTAACTTTATTTTTTTATGTTACTTTTTTTATTTTTTCCCCCTTAAAAAACCCCATATCTCAAAAACCCTTCATCCGATTTTACTCATATACTTACCAGTAAATTTCTCAAGTACAAGCTATCGACATATCAAATTTCATGCAGAACGGATCAACGGTTCTAAAGTTATCGCCAGACAAACATACATACATACATACATACATACATACATACATAAAATGCCAAATCGCCCAAGTTGAAACTAAGATCTTCGTTCTCTTCGCTCACTCGATCAATCATCATTATTATAAAAAAACAAATCTAATTGTTATATATACTATTTATCATTAAGTATGTAACTATGTATTTATCAGTAAGTATGTAAGCAGATATGCATACATACTTACTTTAAGACCTCAGCCTGCCTCCATGTTGCTATACCCTATGCAGGGTCCATGTGATACCTATTTTAACTAAACAACTATGTATGTACTACATAGTACATACATAGTACCTACCACAACTATGTGTGAAAGCAATAAAATGTATTGAGTATTAGATTTGTGCTATTAGGAAGTGTAGTTCAATATTAATTAGAATAATATAAAACTTGAATTGTAATTGTTTATTTTTAAAATATGCTGCAAAATATTATGAAATTCTAAAGTCTAAAGTTCAAATCAAATTCGTTCACTAATGAATTTAAAAATAAACCTGCTGATTACCGATGATCTTTTGTTTTGTTTTTATAGATTATTTCCGATTCTTTTGTTTTATTGCAGTTGATTTTACGTAATAATCGATTCTAAAAAGTATTGTTTTGATTATTTGATTATTATATGGTTCATCATCATTATCAGCCTGAAGAAGTCAACGTCTTTTTCATTTCGCGTTTAGTGAAATAAAAAAACATTGAAGAAACCATACAATGCACATAGCTCATAGATTTTAATAAGAAAAATAATGTTAGAATATGCATCTTCCGATTCCTCTTGATGTTAAGTCATTGACCCTGACTATAATAAATACATACGTGCCTTACATATAGCCCCGTTCCTTCACACCAACAAGGCGGATCAGGTCATATAGATCCTATGGAAAATAGGTTCACTACCGTGACATTCTCAGTTACCTAGTGCCCTAGATCCTTTGAGAATGTCTAAGGACACGTCTAAACTCTCAACATGACATTTGCCACGTGCATAGATTTATAATACTATAGATTGCCTACGAGCGTATACCCGAGCAAGACGGACAACAAGTACATACAATTTATGGGTTGCCACATCATACTATTTTCACCCAACCAAGCATAAGCTATGATGTCGCCGCGGCTCCAGTTGTTTGTTTAATTATGTTTAATTAAAGCTAGTTTCTGCAGTTTAATAGTTTGTACCCTCCTCTAGGTTACGCCATTTTAATATCTTCTAAGGAATGAGCTAGAAAACAGCCTACACAGCTCAGTTGGTAGCCTTCTGCGCCGTAGGCCGTGGGTTCAATCCTACCGAGAACAAATATTTGTGTGATGTGATACTAGACGTATGTTCTCTGTCTGGGTGGTTGTGATTTGGCTTATTTTGGGGCTATATAGTGCTGTGTGGAGCGTCCACCAACATTTATAAAAAATAAAATAAAAAAAACAGGGCGAACTGGCACTAAGCTGGCATTTTGGACATTGACATCAGAACCCTAGGCCCCGCGAGCTAGAGTCCTGGATTTTCCTAGTTAGGGGGACAGAGCTAGCTAGTGGTGCTATTCTTCACATTCTACCACCTACCAATATTATAGTATAGTATTAACTATGTTACTGCACCAGCTAGGTAAAATTTTTATGAATAAAAAACAATTTATTTATTTATCATTGATTTATTTATTCTACATCCCTACTCATCAGAAACCGTAATTCAAAAGGTTAATTTATAACGCGTGCTTCAATTTTAAATTAAGTAGGTATAAACAATACATCTTAACAGGAGTAAGCCAGCTTATGCTAGAGCTGACCATAAGCCTGAGCAATGCCACCACTTTGCTCTGAAGCGCGAAGTGGTGGCATTATGAATACAGCTATCCTCAGAACATCACTATGAATATGTCATAAATACATTAAAATATATCACGTGTAAGTACGTATTTATTTATTAGACGATAAATATTTAATAGTTTGTACATAACAATTTCAGATGAGAATATTTTCTTAATTCACACTTTCTAAAGCAAGGTTTTAGAACATACTTTTTATATCCAGAAAAAAAAGCGGAGATACCGTTTATGTTGAAATAGCCCAAAAGTTTTTTAGTCCGTAAGTTTCTTGCCTGTTCTTCTAGGCTTTGATCGCGCGCGAGGAACTGGCGGTACATTCACCTAGTACCAATTTAAGACGTTTCAAAGAGATCCTTGTGATTGTACTGAATAAAGACCGTTTTGATTTTGATTTTGGAGCTTGGTGACCTGGAGCTTGGTAACCCGTAGCTTTAACCCACCAGCCCAAAGTAGTTGCATCTTTGGGAAATCTGTAAAACAAACATGTTATTATTAGGCATATGTAGGTATTTAATCATACTACGCGATGGTGGTCTCAGACATAAAATAACTACCAACTTCTCATATGAAAATCGTGAGGAGACTTAAATTATTAAAATGTAACGCAAAGCTAAAAACATAAATTAAATGAAATTAAAATATCATGTACCTACTACCTATATTATATTTTTTTAAATTATGTACTTAAGTCAAACAAACCTTATTTCTTTGAATAAGGTAATAATAAGTTGCGACATTGTCATTTTTTTCTAGATTATTGTGTGTATTTGAACTTATCCTAACATATCAGAGTCGAATCCACCCTAAAGTTGTTCGTTTTCCAACATTTTTGGCAAATAGATTTTGTTTTAGTTGGCAGCCCGAAAAATCGTATAACCCAGCCAAATTATGTTTCTATAGAACTGTATCGGTTTGAATAGCCATGTCATTTGTGTGGTTTATAGTAACCTATACTCAATTTTACAAAATAATTAAATTCTAGAAATCTACTATGATATGCGATAGAAAGTAAACACAACCGTTAAATGATTAATTGTGGACACTGTGCATTCTCCGTTTTATAGTTTAATTGACAAATAGAACATAAAAGTGCTACTTACCGAAGGAAGCTTAATTTTCAGTTTTCCGAGCTGTATCATTATCACAGCCTAAAATACTACAATGCACCACATTATAAACTTAACTCTACGTATACTGGGACCTAGGCACACACTATTTTCAAAGAACTTTGGCACTAAACACCTGTAAACTCACAAGCACCAAGCGGTTTGTTTAGCACCAAACTTGGTGCTAAACAATCAAAAACGTATACGCAGAAAGGGACAGAACATTTATGTTATATTTCTCTCACTCATAGGTATAATTCGTATTATTGCGTCTCTCTTACTCTTGGTATTATTATTTGATGCTCAATCTATTGTATACTTGATCTAAGGCCACGTGCGTATAGTAGTAGTAGTAGGATCTAAACAGAAACACAGATTATTTCCCCTACCCTGAACTAATACCTAAACCTACACAAGTAAAACCAAAAAAAATAAGAGAATCAGCTCCTTGACTCTGATCCCAGGCACGGTCGATATCTTCTCAAAATTCTTAGTACATTTCGTTCTTTCTTTTCATTTTTAGTAGCACTTTGCATCTTTTAAAGCTAGATTGAAATCTTGGCTTATTTATAAGGTGTTCTGTAACCTAGGCCAGAAGTTCTCATAACAAACAATCTCTAATTTTTTTTTATTATATCAAGCTCTAGAGGAATTACTTACTCAAGAGGAGTAGTCAGAGGTCCTCCTCGCATCGTACTTCTCACTGCTGAGGGTCGTGACCCCCTCCATGGATCACTCTATCTTTTACAAATCTTCGCCATCTGGATCTGTTGTCAGAGGAACATCTAAGTAAATCCATGTGATCCCATTTCCAGAACCTGGTTTACCAGATATGCTTTCGCAATAGATACTGTGATATCATCGCTCATCTCATTAATCATGTTCACATTCCCCTGTTTAATTAGGACAAGGCGGGAATGGTGTCCTAGATCTTAAATGATATATAATACGCATCTCTTCTCGCTCTAATGCCAAAGTACAATACTCTACTGTCACACATACAACCGCGTATACCAAATAGAGTGGTTTGTGTATCTACGACGTGAGCATTCACTCTTTCTGTGTATGTGTGTGATTCCGTTGAACATAAAATTTGAGTGACATACAAGATGTACATTTAATTGAATAGATAAGTAATTACCCAAACATTCCTTTTCTGTTCAATAGATCTAATACAAGTGTCTTTCACGCCGTTCGTGTTGCACTCAACATTCACAACTGCATCTGTCTGCCGCGTTTTTCTTAAGAGCGGTAAGTACGTGCCAGCTTATTTCGAGTAAATCGCGCTTAAAGTTTTCAAACTACTTTTGACGACCACGTCTACAAAAAATGATATTTTTGACTTCTGATTATTTTAAATTATAAATAACATGTTGTAGTTTATATCCGAGAAGAAAAATAACACAAATATGTGTATTTAATAATAAAAAAATGTAAAAATAACTTTATTATTAGGAAGCCTAATGTATAATACCTACGATTCCTAACCATAAGCGTTGTAACCAACACACATACCGCTCTTTTGCTAAGGAACACATCTCACTGCTCTTATGATTAAGTAAACCTATTATTATGTTTTGTATTTCTAACCATAACAGCCGCATCTTCATCACATACGTCTGTTATGTTAAGGGATACTTACTTTATACCTTAAGCTCATCTTAGATTACTGCAAATGTTACGGCGCTTATTCATAGTAAGTATAGGCTAGCCAGAAGTTTCTCAACTAATTTATCTTTGTCTTATCACTAAGTACGTTCTAAATATTACATCTGGAGATTGTTTAAATTTTGACTAAGGGTTATCAAAATAAATCAACTTGATAAATTTAAAAACGTTTACTAAAAATTCTGCAGTTTTATTAAAATTATCATAAAGGAAACATTAAGGTTTTTACCCTGCATAGGTTCAATTACCTATAAATTATAATTAAAAAATCACAGTTATTATAAGTTAAAGGCATCAAATGGCACATTTTTAAGATTACCTTGTTATGTTATACTTCATAATATCAAATTACATGCTAAATCAGTCGTCAAACTAAAAAGTAAATTTATAAAATCTACTTCAGTCTTAACCAGTGACCATGACTGTCACCATGTACGTTCACCTAATTGAAAATATAATTCACAATAAAATACTACCAAACTAATTTCAAAGGACGAAGATTAATTTGAATAAGGATTAATACCAAGGTACAAATAAAGAGCCTTTTCTAGCGGCGGCATTTCAATTATTTTTTTATAATAAAAGAACACTTATTGTGACATAACTATAATAGCTAGACATATGCTGTCGCGACATTTTTTGTAGATAATGACGTGTTCTGCAAAGTCGTAGTACATTATTTTGTTCTATCATCAATAGTTTTCGCGGCGCACGCGATGTAAGGTTTTTGTTTTCCACCTTGGGTTACATTATTGGAGTTTTAGGATCCCTGATTTTTTTGAAAATATAATATAGCCTATGTTACTCAGGGATAATGTAGCATTCTAATGGTGAAATAATTTTTGAAATCGGACCAGTAGTTTTTGAGCCTATTCGTTACATACAAAACAACAAAACAACAAAAATACAAAGTTTTCCTCTTTATAATATTAGTGTAGATTAAGAAAACATAGGCACGTCCTTTGAAATTAGTTTGGTAGTATTTTATTGTGAATTATATTTTTAATTAGGTGAACGTACATGGTGACAGTCATGGTCACTGGTTAAGACTGAAGTAGATTTTATAAATTTACTTTTTAGTTTGACGACTGATTTAGCATGTAATTTGATATTATGAAGTATAACATAACAAGGTAATCTTAAAAATGTGCCATTTGATGCCTTTAACTTATAATAACTGTGATTTTTTAATTATAATTGATAGGTAATTGAACCTATGCAGGGTAAAAAGCTTAATGTTTCCTTTATGATAATTTTAATAAAACTGCAGAATTTTTAGTAAACGTTTTTAAATTTATCAAGTTGATTTATTTTGATAACCCTTATAGTCAAAATTTAAACAATCTCCAGATGTAATATTTAGAACGTACTTAGTGATAAGACAAAGATAAATTAGTTGAGAAACTTCTGGCTAGCCTAAACTTACTATGAATAAGCGCCGTAACATTTGCAGTAATCTAAGATGAGCTTAAGGTTTATAGTAAGTATCCCTTAACATAACAGACGTATGTGATGAAGATGCGGCTGTTATGGTTAGAAATACAAAACATAATCATATAAAACGCGGCAGAATGTTAAGTAAAATAAGACTTTATTTTTTATTTTCATTAGTATAAGCGTTGTAACTGGTAATAACGGCGATTATTTGTAGGATTTATTTAGGTAAAGATAAACCTCTTCTTGTAATAAGAGCCGTATGTTCACTTACGGCGCTTATCACAAGTCTCATTAGAGATGGCTGATTCAGCTTCCTTATTTTAACAGCTGTAATTGGTAGTTACCACGGTTATTATAAGGAATTCGTCATGAATTTTAATAATTTTCCTTACAAATTTGTCTTTAAAAGCAGTTACTGCGCTTTTGCTTTGAAACTACAGGCCAAAATTATAAAAGAAAAGTATTCAGCAGCAGCATGTGCTTTTACGGCTGTAATGCTAAGAATATTAAGAAACCTAGTGATGGTTACGGCGCTTATCAAAATCTAAAATAGCACTTAGAGGCACTTTTTTAAAGAACTGTCAATCTAAAAGTTGTAGATCTCGATGCGCTGATTCCGAATATGCTACTAACTCAAATTTCGAAAAAGTGTTGGTTACCGCTCTTATGTTAAGCGCGGCAGCTGTGTGCATAGTTTCTTTGCTAGTGTTAGTGATATTGCTATTGGTTTGCGTGTGTGCGTTTAGCGTTCACAATGAAAGTACTCGGCAGTTGCGCGGATTTGGGTCACAGCGCCAACTTTGATTATAAAGATTATGAGCGTCGTGTGAATCATCGCATCTTCTTGGGACTTGTGAGCTTTGATTTGCAATAATAACTTACTTAAAACATTACTTAAATTTAAAAACTGCTTACAATTGAAGTAGGTATATTATCAGCTATCTGGTTCCCATAGTACATGCTTTGGCTTAGTTGGGGGTTTTAAGAGTAGTAGAGCTCTTTGTGAAGGGCTCGTCGGGGGAAGTACTACCACCACGCCTTTTTCTACCGCCAAGCAGCGTTGCTGTGTTTCGGTTAGAAGAGTGTGGTGGCCGGTGTAATTACAGGCACATGAGGCTTAACATCTGTATGCCACAAGTTGATGGACGCAGGGCAGTGCATCGTAGGGTACGTTCCTATTGTAGGCAATGCTTTGTTATAGGTGATGGTTACTACTTAACATCAATTGGGCCTTCTGCTTGTTCCATCAGCTAAATATATCAAAAAAAGTGCTGTGTGGAATGTCCACCAATAATTATTTACTTATCACTATTTGTCAATCTGCTTGTCAGTCCCGATTTTGGTAGGAAATAAGCAGACAGGTATTGATGAGCTGGTTTTTAAAAGGCAATAAAATAAACAGTCAAGTTATGCAGCAAAATGCCAATTATATTTAGCCTTGAAAGCTCTTATGGCTGAATAAGTGAAAAGAAAACACGAAACTTTCGTTTGAGATTTTTTTGATGTTCGTGAATCGTGATGTGTCTTATTAGAAGTCAAAAAGGTATATACCTCTAATATTGCGTCAAGAAGGCTTTTGCATATATATTTTTGACGCAATATTTTACCATCAGCTTTGAGGATCTTACTTTCAGAGTAATTCATCAAGTTCATTTTGGAATGACGTTATAAAAAACGTTGATGATCAATAGAGAAACTCTTCTACTTTCTGCAGAATGTGGGTAAGTGACAAAATTTAATATTAGCACGTAAGTACCTCTGACTACCCCCCTTAGATATCTTCAAAGAATGTGATTAGGTATTATTAGCTTGAAGCGTAGCGTGTGCTGTCTTATAAATTTGATTATGTTTACCTTTTTCTGTATGCCTACGACTCACTAAACTTCAATATTTACAAAAGAACGGTAGGAACCAAGCCGTAAGTTTGTTGCCTGTTCTTCTAGACTTTGGTCGCGTGGAACTGGCACCTAGAGTCACCTAGCTTAAGACGTTTCAAAGTGATCCTTGCGATTTTATTGAATAAATACATTTTGACTTTGACTTTGATTCTTAAGTTAGTACACGGTACTGAGAGATCTGAGGAAACATCTGCCGTGCCTGGTTATATAGCCATTATAGTCTTCAGTAGTTTGGCTTATTCATCAATTAAAATTCTATTATCACGATCAAAATGTGCATTTCACAAAGCTTTTTCGTACAACATTTGAATACAACAGTGTTACAGTCTGAACCGGTTTTGTATACCAAATCACATTTATATTGTGAGATTGTGAAAGTAATAAACATTTTAGGTTCGCATACCATTGGAGTACATGTTAACATAGCGTTGTACACAACGAGTAGTTTTGTTAATAATTGTAGGTATATACTACTGATGGAACAAGCAGCAGGCCCATCTGTTGTTAAGTGGTAACCATCATCTACAACAAAGCATTGCCTCTTAAGTCTCGCACGATGGAAACGTGCCCTACGATGCACTGCCGTGCGTCCATCAACTTGAGGCATACAGATGTTAAGCCTCATGTGCCTGTGCCTGATTTCACCGGTAACCACACTCTCCAATTTTTTTTTATTTTTTTTTATGGACTATATGCAGGTGGTCGTCTGACGATTCTTACAGCGCTACCGAACTTTTCTCTCTTCAATCAAAAACACAGCAATGCTTAGCGGCAGAAAAGGCAAGGTAGTACTTCCCCGGACGAGCCACCACTCACAAAGAGCTCTACTACTAGTAAGTATATAAGCAGAAGCAATAATGATGAATTGAAATGGTATTTTTTTTTAAATCTTCAAATTAGGCTCAATAAATATGTTTGAGTTATAAGGGACTTGATTGTTTGCGGTGTTTGCATGGTGTTTTAAGTATTTTAGCTAAATTAAAGAAAATAATGTAAGTATTCTATCAGTTATCTCGTTCCCTAATACGTCATACGCCAGTTTTTTTAACCAAGTTAATGCGCACTACCCTCAAAATGATTCGGCGGATTCTGGGGCTGAAATGGAAATGGGCAGGCCACCTGCAAAGGCTAGATCCAAATAGATGGTCCCATGTAGCCACTAACTGGAGTCCGAGGGACAAAAAGCGCAAAACGGGACGCCCCCACCAAAGATGGTGCGACGACATCGTTAAAGCAGCGGGAAAGCTTTGGCCAAGGAAGGCAAGGAACAGAGCTGAATGGAAGCACTTGGAGGAGGCTTTCACCGCCACGGGCGGTGCTTACATATAGTTATTATTATTTTTTTCACTTATTTGATTTATTTTAACTTTATATTAGCCTAACCTGATCTAGTTATACAAGTACTTATACCCATATTATTTAAAAATAGGCTAAGTAATTTTTTTTTTTTTATTTTACTTTTTAAATTCCTACTGTGTAAGCAAATAAAGCTGTTTTTATTTTTTATTTTATTTATTTATTTGCCCTCAAAATGTATTTCCACTGCCCAAATGTCAGCTGGGAGATAATGCTATGTAGAATTAAGTTCACCTATGAACAGTACTCTTATAACCCGTTTGCACTCAGCTCATGTCCGTGGAAATGTGCAGAGACATGGGAAGGGACTTGGGCAATGCCAGAATGTAAACAGGCCACTTCCATGTCTACTCGCGTTGCCGCTTGCGTTGCCCGTGTTGTGAAGACACATTGCCGGCGACGCTGCCGCAGACATATGGACGGCAACATTTCCGTCCACGCAAATGGCAGCGCGAATGTCTAAATGTAAACGCAGTATTAAGTTGTGCAATAAATAATTTTCTATCATGATGGATATCATATCTATAACATCAAGAAATCGCAATAATTTTACCTTTTACAGCCGCTTGTTGTAAATGTATTCGACCCTCCCAACAGTATGGAAACTTAGTTTTCTAATTCAAAAATGGAATACAATAGCTCGATTAATTTCTATCCCACGCAAAATAAACAAACGGATATTTTGTCATGTAATTTTTTTTTATCCTTGAAAAACTGTTGAGCTAGGTACGTAAGTTATAAAGACGATCAACGACTTATATCCGTATTGTAATTAATTATAAAAAAACATGAATTTATTATTAGTATGTTATAAAACTGATGATCTCTTTCGGCCTGTATAAGTTTTTTAGGCCTTTTAATTTGTCAAAACACTTTTTACGGTATATGCTTCCTACAATTTTGCTCTTCAATTACTCTAGACAACTTCCTTCCTTACTATAATTATTGTAATATTTGTTAGTGACTTCATAATCAAAAATGGGAGGGGAACGCATCTACAAAGAAAGGTAGCACGTGAGGTTCGAATACAAAGGAATTCTATCTGGTTTACCGTGTTCAGGATGTCTCAAGGACTCAACTCAAGAGTTGTGGTATTATACATTATACGAGAACATGAGTTATTTTGAATACTAGTACCAAACTTTTCCAAACTAAGACTTGTACCAAACAGCAATTTTAGAGCTCTTTGTGACGGGCTCGTCCGGGGAAGTACTACCATCACGACTTTTTCTGCCGCCAAGCAGCGTTGCTGTGTTTCGGTTTGAAGAGTATAGTTGCCGGTGTTATTACAGACACATGAGGCTTAACATCTGTATGCCTCAAGTTGATGGATGCAGGGCAGTGCATCGTAGGGTAAGTTCGTATCGAGCATGACTTACGAGGCAATGCTTTGTTATAGGTGATGTTTACCACCTAACATCAGGTGGGCCATCTGCTTGTTCCATCAGCTCGTTGTATAAAAAAAAAGTTCTAAAAATCTAAAAATCTTAAACTCTGTTGCAGACGCTGAAGTAAAGGACATTTTCCGACTTTTTTATGAAATCATATTATTTATTTCTGATTTTTTTGTACTACCACAAGCCTACATCTAAAACTCAGTTCCGTAGGCATTTCAATGGAACACGTTCTCCGTCTTACTCATTATGGCGCCACTGAAAACCAGCGATGTATGGGCTTGAGCTCATACATCAGATGCTGAGAGGCTTTTTTGTCATCAAACAAATTGTAACAGCTCTTTTTTAAATTTAGATATTTAAAAGACAAAATAAAGATTTTTCTATTCTATTCTTCAAAAATACAAAATATAATATATTATTCTGTTCTAAATCATATTATTTCTTGATTTTTTTGAGTTAAGTCCACCACTAGCAGGCAAGAAAAGGTAAATGGGGCGCTGTACAAAACATAAAGGTCCCCTTACAACACATAATAATACAGAGTTATACATCTTTTCTGTGTTCTGTGGTCCCCTTTCACGGCACATGTTAAAATGATGTCATTGGTTCAACTTTCGTTAATAGCTTTGACCTTCTTTTACGTTTGGGGATTTCAATAGGTTGTTTTTTATTATGACCCTATTTTAAAATAATTAAACGTGGTCTCAATTTTGCGTTATACTAACTTGACCTAAGTTTTCTGGTGAATTTAGGTACAAAAATATTTTTAAATTTCAATTCTCTGAAATCATCATCATTTTCTTTCTGAAAATGATCTTACTTAAGTTTCAAAATTAATACATTTTTGGAATTAGAAGCTACCTCAATATTTGATCTCGGTGAATCTTGGTCGTAGGTTCAAACCCGATCGTGCAGCAAAGTGTTTTTGAATTACTTTTTCGAAAAAAACATAATATACTCTATGCCTATAACCACAGGCATAGAGTATATTATGTTTTTTTCGAAAAATTAATGCTCTCGATCCTGAGATGATATCTACCGTTCCTGGTATTAAAAAAGTGTAGTTTTTTAGTTCTAATAAATATGTTAAGCACTACATAAACTTGCTTATTATTTATATACTAGTGGCTTCCCGCGGCTTCGCACGCGTTGAAGTGGTGAGCCGTGATTAAGCCACAAACATCCAAACATCGTAACTTTCGCATTGATTTGTATATTATTTGGGTAGGATTTTAAATACCTACGTAGGTATAAGAGATACCTATAGGCGTACATTACCTATATTCGGTAGGTAGGTAGGTATAGGTACTGAGTTTAGCACAAATATGACAAATACAACAAAGACAACCTTACACGGAAAATATGTACTTATTTGTTCCTAGTTTCTACCCCAAAAACAAACGAAACGAAACAGCATAACGACTTTGATCCCCAGGCACGGTAGATACTCTCAGATCTCTTCGTACCAACTCAAGATTCCCGTTTTTAGAATGTCCCTTTCAAACATTGACGCCTCGATGTATCCTTTTTACTCGAGCGCAACGAAGGAGGGTAACGTTTTAGGGGTTGTTTTCGAAAATCAAACTGTCTTTTTGTTATTTATCCACAGAATACATTTTCTTTTAGTTTGAAGTTAATTAAACTACGCGTTAAAAATCTCCCATACAAATCTTGGAACTTTGGCAGTCTTTTGCACTCTTTGCAGGGGTAGTTTCAAAATATTGAAAACGTGGTTTTCAATTATTTATTGTGGAGTATATTTACTTCAAGTTTGAAATAAATAGCACAATGCGTTAAAAATCTCCCATACCTACTAACTTTTACAGTAATTTGCACCATTTGCAAAAGTAATTATCAAAAGCGTCATTCTTAATTATTTATTTCTTAGTATATTTACCCCAAGTTTTAAGTCAATCGCACCACGCGTTAAAAAACTCCCATACAAACTTTGACATCCCGTTGCACACTTATTAAGGGTAGTTTTAAAAAACTAAAAATGCCATTCCTATTTTTTAGCCTTGGATTACATCTACTTCAAGTTTCAAGTTTGTAGGTTCAAGGAATACAATTTATCATACCATCTTTTTCAACCCTTAGGGGTTGAATTTCAAAAAATCCCTTCTTAGTACACCTTTACGCCATAAGACCTATGTACTCTTTAAATTTCAAGTCTCTAGGACCAGCGGTCAAAAAACTCCCATACAAACTTTTACATCCCTTTGCACACTTATTAAGGGTAGTTTTGAAAAACTAAAAATGCCATTCCTATTTTTTTGCCTTGAAGTATATGTACTCCAAGTTTCAAGTTTGTAAGTTCAAGGAATACTGTTTTTCATACAAACGTTTTCATCCCTTTTCACACCCTTAGGGATTGAATTTTCAAAAATTCCTTCTTAGTACACCTCTACGCCTTATGACCTATGTACTCTTCAAATTTCAAGTCTCTAGGACCAGCGGTCAAAAAACTCCCATACAAACTTTTACATCCCTTTGCACACTTATTAAGGGTAGTTTTGAAAAACTAAAGATGCTTTTCCTATTTTTTTGCCTTGAAGTATATGTACTCCAAGTTTCAAGTTTGTAAGTTCAAGGAATACTGTTTTTCATACAAACGTTTTCATCCCTTTTCACACCCTTAGGGGTTGAATTTTCAAAAAACCCTTCTTATTCACCTTTACGCCATAAGACCTATGTACTCTTCAAATTTCAAGTCTCTAGGACCAGCGGTCAAAAAACTCCCATACAAACTTTTACATCCCTTTGCACACTTATTAAGGGTAGTTTTGAAAAACTAAAAATGCTTTTCCTATTTTTTTGCCTTGAAATATATGTACTCCAAGTTTCAAGTTTGTAAGTTCAAGGAATACTGTTTTTCATACAAACGTTTTCATCCCTTTTCACACCCTTAGGGGTTGAATTTTCAAAAATCCCTTCTTAGTACACCTTTACGCCATAAGAGCTATGTACTCCTCAAATTTCAAGTCTCTAGGACCAGCGGTTTAGGCTGTGCGTTGTCTATATGTCAGTCAGTCAGTCAGTCAGTCAGTCAGTCAGGACTTTGAGTCTTATAGTATTAGAGATAGAGATAGAGATAGAGATAAAATTTACTCGGAACATCTGTTGAAAGGAATTTACCACAGTCTAATTTCGTCACCATTTTGCTAACAATATTATAGGTATTTACTTTTCTTATACCTAATCGTAGAAACATGAAGACCTTAGCTATTGACACACTCGAACAAATATTGTGTTCAAATAATAGTAGAATGTGTGAAGGTTCCAGCTCAGGGTCAATATAAAAACAGATACTTAAACTATGTATGAATGTAGGTATTAGGTATTAAGATGCAGACAAACGTCAAATAGCTTCATGCTTGCACATTTATTACTTTTTTTTTATATAAAATCACTTCTTTCTCGTTTTCATACTTAAGACGCATACGAACGTTAAAGGTCGCGCTCGCACATTTCAACAATATTAAAGACAAGCTGGTGCCCGCGACTGCGTCTGCGCAGGATTAGTCATACAATATCTCTATAAATTGTAGCCTATGTGTTATTCTGATGTATAAGCTATATTATTGTAAAGTTTCATTAAATCCATTCAGTAGTTTTTACGTGAAAGAGTAACAAACATCCATCCATCCATCCATACTTACAAACTTTCGCGTTTATAATATTAGTAGGATATGAAATCACTAAATGAAGTTTTGAAAAATTGCAATCTTTCGGAGTTAACGTCTTAAAGGATCAGCAAAAAATTCATTTCCTAGTAAAAAAACATGTTCAACTAAATTTTAAACTATATCCAATTTATTGTTAAGAAAACTTTTTTGGATCAATAATAGTTTTGCTGAACTTTAGTGGTTTTATTCTCCGAAGTTTGCGGTTTTTCATCTCAGTAATTTAATTTCATCAAATAATTTGTGCACACGAAAAGTTATTTGACGACTGTGAGCCTCTTAATAATGTCTTAAGGTATTTATTTTACAATTTAAACGTTTATTGTATACGAGGGTTATGTTCATTGGTGGGTTATTGTTTATAGAATGCAACAAAGTAGAAAATATTGCCACTCAATACTACGACGCCATAATTTAGTGACCTCGAAAAATCCTTCAGAAGATCAAAATATGCCAAACTATTACCATCTCTCACTATTTTACCAAACGCTAGCTAATATTTATTAAGGCGAAGACAAGAGCTAATGTGACTCTCGCTCGCACGTTTCGACATGTTGAAAGATATAAAATCGAAACGTGCGAGCGAGAAGTTGTTTGATAGTTGTCAGCCCCTTAATGTAAAAAAAAGTAATGTGAGCAGTTGAAATGAAAATGCAATATCCTAGTTTGAACTAAAATGTTTCTTGCAGGTTTAAAAAAAAACTTTCAGAAAAATTAACGAGATAGATTACTACCTAGTTCTATCTTTAAATTTTTTAAGGACCTCTGAGATGGTAGTCAGAGGAACGTACAAATATCATATTTGCCACATACCTACATTTTGCAGTAGTTAGAACAGATTGCAAGCCCATCCCCACTGTTAGAATACTAACTGATGTCCGATGTTTTCCTTCACCGTTTGAGAGCACTGGCATGTATTATGTACCTACCCTATAATGTAACTTACAAAATAATTAATAAATATTGGTGGACCTTCCACACAACACTATCTAGCCCCAAACTAAGCCAAAGCTGGTGATATGGGAACCAGATAGCTGATATAATACATAATAAATACATACATACGATTACGATTACGATTTTAAGAGTAGTAGAGCTCTTTGTGCAAGGCTCGCCCGGGGAAGTACTACCACCACGCCTTTTTCTGCCGCCAACCAGCGTTGCTGTGTTTCGGTTTGAAGAGTGTGGTTGCCGGTGTAATTACAGGCACATGAGGCTTAACATCTGTATGCCACAAGTTGATGGACGCAGGGCAGTGCAACGTAGGCCACGTTCCTATCATCGACTTACGAGGTAATGCTTTGTTATAGGTGATGGTTACCACTTAACATCAGGTGGGCCATCTGCTTGTTCCATCAGCTAGTGGTATAAAAAATAAAAACGTACTTATAATATATATATATCTTATTTTTATCTATTTTGCTACTGAACCAAATATCTACGTAATCGTGACCTCATATAAAATGTCACCAACAGAATCAGGGTGCTCTATGAAGGTTCGGGCCCTCTACCTGCGAGGCCCATTGTGTTTGAAGAAAGCATGTGAAAGACAGACGCACAAAAAATACGATTTCTCCATGTCTATTATTTTTTATACCTTTAGAATTCCGATTTGGATCAAACTATGGTTTTTGTTAGCACACGTTTGTGGCACAAAGAAATCGCGTTTTTTTTTTAAATTGCAGGTTCCACGTGTGGAGATAAGTAGGCATTGTTGTTTGTTTAAAAGGTTTTGGGTAGTGAATTTGAAAATTGCACAATACGTGATGGTACGAGGCTCAGACAGATACTGCTTGCAAATGCTTTAAAACTTTGGAACTGAAATTGAAGTGCAACTTTATTTACCTAACTTTTTTACAGAAAAGTAAAAATACTAAAAAAACATGACGCAAGACTTTTGCTAACAAACCAAAAACGTCATCTCTGTACTTACATATTTTTGTTATTTTTACAAAAAAACCTTTGAAGTAAGTCCTAACAAAAAAAATGAATCATTAAAATTCATAATTGGCAAAGTAATGGCGTAAGAATTAAACAAAAAAACATAAAATCGAATTGTGAACCTCCTCAATTTTTTTAAGTCAGTTAAAAAAGTCAATTGCCAATGTAGTAGGTAAACGATGCACTATCCTGCGTCCATCAACTTCAGGCATACAGAATATAAGCCCTATGTGCCTGTGATTTCAGCGGCAACCACAGCCTTCAAGCCGAAACACAGCAACGCTGCTTGGCGGCAGAAATAGGCTAGGTAGTACTACCCTGGACGAGCCTCACATAAAGAGCTCTACTACTCTTAACGACGTATTGATAGAGTGTTTTTTTTTTTGTACTAGCTGATGGAACAAGCAGATGGCCCACCTGATGTTAAGTGGTAACCATCACCTATAACAAAGCATTTCCTCGTAAGTCACGCGCATTAGGAACGTGCCCTACGATGCACTGCCCTGCGTTCATCAACTTGAGGCATACAGATGTTTAGCCTCATGTGCCTGTAATTACGTTTACACCGGCAATCACACCCTTCAAACTGAAACACAGCAACGCTGCTTGGCGGCAGAAATAGGCTAGGTAGTACTACCCTTTCGCCATGGGGGTGACGGAAGGGGGTATGTGGGGCTCGATCCCACTAAAAACCCCCTGTAGGATATCCTCCGCAAAGGTGTAGCGAGATGGGGTCGCGTTTGCATGTACTACTCCGGACGAGCCTCTACTACTCTTAACGACGTATTGATAGGGTAAGTCAGTAATCGAACAATAGTACTTCCCCGGACGAGCCCTTCGCAAAGAGCTCTACTCTTCGAACAATATGATGAGGGGCTGACCATGAATAGAAAGGCGCACAGAACAATGAGTTTTCACTCGGCTCATTTCAAGCATGACAGTCTAAATGGAGAAAAACTGTCTCATCAGTCATTGGCGTCGAAAGTCGCGCACACACTCACTCTCACTCTATCACTGCTTAAGTGTTGTATACACAAGACAAATAAACAGGTCTTTATTTCTAGGAGCTTAGATTGTATTGCATTTAACTTTAAGAGCAGTAGAACTCTTTGTAAAGGGCTCGTCCGGGGAAGAACTACCACCACGCCTTTTCCTGCCGTCAAGCAGCGTTGCTGTGTTTCGGTTTGAAGAGTGTGGTTGCCGGTGTAATTACAGGCACATGAGGTTTAACATCTGTATGCCTCAAGTTGATGGACGCAGGGCAGTGCATCGTAGGGCACATTCCTATCATGCGTAACTACCATGCGTATAATACGTAGTGATGGTTACCACTTAACATCAGGTGGGCCATCTGCTTGTTCCATCAGTTAGTTGTACTTATAAAAAAAATTATTACAAAAATGACATTATTTAATTTCAGTTAGGTATTCCGGGTTACTATGTATACCCATTCCTAGTTTCATCCAAATCCATGCAGCCGTTTCGATGATGAGTGGGAACAAACATACTTGCTGATCGTTTACTTAACCTCCCATAAAATTTCAAATACTTACAAGTAAATTAGCAACCAAATAATTCTTTTTAGTTTTTAGTACAGTGAGACATTACCTTAAGTAGGAGTCAACGAATCGCACACGATAGTTAAAAAAACTGAAAGAAAGTGATGTTACGACAGGGTATTCGGTGTAGAAAGTGATCATCATTGTTTTGTATGTCCATCTCTTTCTAACGCAAAGGAAAGTAGTGCCGTCTCTGTCGAAGAAAGTGCACGCGTGCATCCAGCTGAACGTTTTTACGTCACATGTAGTATAAGTAATTTTCAGACAAATCATAAGTTTCTTAGCGTTATGGATTTTAAGACGATGTTTGGGATTGGGAAGGATTGATGTTCTATGGTATGCTGATACTTACCAAAACCGATGTTTTTACTCGATTATGATGAACTTATGTGATATCGGGGATTTAGACTATGGTTAGAACACAAAATCTTTTACAAAAAAATTAAAACTAGTTTTTTTTTAAATAAAGATACTTACATATATATTTTTTTTACAGAATAATAATAATACTCTTTGTGTTTTGAGGACGAAATGAAATAATCGAAAAAAAAATTGTACCCATTATATTGTACAAATTATTAGGAGATTCTACTATTTTAAGGTATACTTCAATAGATAGTGAGAGTGAAAGATGACGTCGAAAGTGGATTCATTGGTGTGTGAAAGAGAAAAATAACTAGGTGCTGTTGGATGAGTGAAGGAGATGGAAGCACTAAAAGGTAGTGTGGGAACGCGTGCAGGTAAAAAGATGCAATAATGCGTAAGTGGCACATTTGTTTTTCTATGGAATTTCACTAGATTTATTCCGATCTGATAGAATCGTAGAATTTTCAACTCATTTTTATTTTTAATCTGCAGTTGTTATTGCTCATCATTATGCATTTTTATTGTTTTAGTCTTTTTTTTTATAAATTCATTAAAACTAGAAATGTACCTAAAGTAAAAATTACGTAAAAACACTATATTTCGTTTTATAATTAAAAAAAAAACCTGCTTCCTATTCTACTTAAAATATAATTGTGAAACTTGCATTTGTGAAACTTATGTTTCACGCCACGCCAATCACGCCACTGAACCAATTGGGGAGAAACTTAGAACATATTATTATAGTTCGTAACCTGGAAAGTGGCGTATATAGCTTCCTTTTATCCGACTTCAAAAAAAGGAGGAGGTTCTCAATTCGAATGTTTTTATTTTATTTTTTTATGTTTGTTACCTCAGAACTTTCAACTAAGTGAACCGATTTTGATGGTTTTTTTCTTATTTGAAAGCCGGTGCTTCCCAAATTGAAATGATGGTCCCATTTCAATTGTCCACTTCTGACAATGCCATCCATGAGAAAACCATTGAAATCAGTTTTTTTTGCAGAAAAGTTATTATTATCCAAAAAAAATACCGGAAAAGCAGAAAAAATAAACAAACCTAATAAAACAGAAAACGCCGTAAATGCAAATGTTAGCAATTACTACTAATACGAGAAAAGCGAAATAATCCATATAAAATAGCACATTTACAATCTAAATAAAAAAAAAACTATAGGCTTTATATAAAAAAAGAAAGTAAAAGCGTTCTCATGTTATTTTTTTGGACACGAAAAAACCTTTTGTGTACTCAAAAAGTTGGAGAATGGTTTGTGCAACACGTGTAGGTACCAAGCAGGTCGGTTCGCCATTTTTTTGGCAAAACCAAAATCAATATCAAATCGGTCTTTATTCAGTTCAATCACAAGGATCACTTTGAAACGTCTTAAAACGTCGTCTGGCGAATTGTAATATAAATATGCGGGTGTATTTTATTAACAATATAAAATTGCTTAGAGTGACTGTGGTTGGGTTTCAAAAGATTTTAATTTCTTGTAACCTAATAATAATACAAAAAAAATACTTAAAAATAATTTCTTGTAACATTTAAAAATTTTGCTGTATTAAAAAAAAATATTTGGGACTATTTATTAGGAACAAGCAATTATAGTAGTTAAATGAATTGTTGAAAAAATAAATTTTCTTAGCGAGGTTCTCTGTCGGAAAATCGATGCACTTTTTCTTCTTCATAAAGTGTCACTATATTATAGCATAGTATTCGAAACTATAGGGCTCCTTTCGAGCACTAGGCCCATATTTTTTTTTCATGTTATACGACGACATGCCGGTTTCCTCACAATGTTTTCCTTCACCCAAAAATAAAGCATTTTCGATAGCACAGCAGTCAGTGATAAAAGTAGCGGTGAGATTTGACTCATTGACTGAAACTGCTATCGGTATTGCTTGTTCTTCGGTAATAGCTGCATGCCGGTAAGTCGACGTAGCTTGGCTTTCAATACAGTGGCGTAGCTAGATGGACAAGGGTTCGGTGCATAGAGGAAGAATCGGGCCCTCACCCCCTTTTTCCACATAGCTTGAACTTATATTGTCCTTTAAAATAAATCATAAAAAAAAGTGTGAGCAGGCTCAAGGTTTTCTAGCTTCGGGAGCTGGCTGACCCTCTCTTTTCAAAGCTTAGGTTAGAGGGCCCCCTGAGCTCCGGGGCCACTGCACCACCTGGCCCTACGATAGCTACGCCACTGTTTCAATACCTAATCGATACATACCTATATATTCCATTTCCATAGAACATGTAGGTATTTATTGAGTAGGTAATATTCGGTCATTGAACTAGAAGGTCAACCGAGTGATATTATGCACCTTGCATTTCGGAGGTCAGTAACCGTTGTCCTTTGTTTGGCTATTATTTCTTTAAAGGTATATTTTTAGCTACAAAACATAGATATTAGGTAAAGTCTGCGATTAGCGATGCGTGACCGGAGGGCTGATATAATCGATAATCTGGCTTAAATAAATAAGTAAATATATTAAATATTGGAGGTCTTTCAACACAGCACTGTTTTTAATAAATAAGTAAATATAATAGCGTAAATTCAAAATACGTAGCATTGCTGTGTTTCGGTTTGAAGGATTGCCGGTGAAATTACAGGCACATGAGGCTTAACACCTGTATGCCTGAAGTTGATGGACGTTGAGCAGAGTATCGTAGGGACGTTCTTATCGTGTGTGACTTGCGAGGCTTTGTTAAAAGTGATGGTTACCACTTAACATCTTGTGGGACATCTGCTTGTTAAATCAGCAAAAAGTACAAAAAACCGGCCAAGTGCGAGTTGGACTCGCGCCCAAAGGGTTCCGTACCATCTATAAAAACGGCAAAAAAAGAGCCCCCCTTAAATATAAGTTTTATTTTAATTTATTTTTTATTTTTAAAGTTAATATACATATAACTAAAGACAGACAGACAGCGGAGTCTTAGTACCTAATAGGGTCCCGTTTTACCCTCTGGGTACGGAACCCTAAAGTGCATCGTCTAACTAAGCAAAGCTTGAACTATAGGTCGATTTTAAGTATTACCTATATTAGTTAAATCAACTTTTATGATAAAATGGGCGTCCTATGCTTCGACTTCCGATTCGTGGAAGGAAGACTCAAAATATACTTTGCAATATCAAAATAATCAAACAGCAAAACTACATAATAGTTTTTATGTGGGTAGTTGTTTTGTAATGTTGGTATACACTGCATTGCTCTCATTACAATGCAAAATATATGTTATTAGCAGTAAGTGGTAGCCTGCAGTTTGAACCATTGATTGCAATTTTACTGCAATGATTATTGTGGGCTCGATCCACCAAGAACAAATATTTGTATGATGTACATGTACATAGATGTTTATTCTGACTATTATGTACTCTAAATTAAAAAAAAAATCAGTACTCTAACATTTAACTGGTTTCGATAGTACGAGTTTTGGTTAGTTTGGGGCTAGGTGGTACTGTGTATAATATTTTATTTATATTTATTTATTTTGTCATTCTTTACCAACTTGAACGTATAAGTATATATTTTTTTTTAAAGCCTAAGCGGCAGCTCTTTGGCTTTTAGTATCGTGTGAATAATAAAAAAATATAGGTACAAGTAATGTGAAACATATGTCAAATGTTTAACTTTTTCATTTTTTTTGTTTTTATAGTGTTATTTTAAGTTGTGTTGTATAATTTTGGTGCCATTTTAACCAACATTACTTGAGGTCTTAGCACAAAGTGTAAGCATTTGGAATGAAAGTGCAATAGGTGATAGCCTGATTTGACCGAAAATGTGAGTCCGGTTATTGTACGACATGATAATGTACAGCATGATATTTGGAATCCACTTTGGTACCTACCTTTTTGGATTCGTTTTATCTGGGTGTACATTATCAGGGTGTGCAATAACTGAATGTGCAATATTGTCACGTGTAGTTAATGTGCAGCCAGTTAATACACAGCATGATAATGTACAGCACGTTGATGTACAGCATGATAATTGGAAGCCACTTTGGTACCGTAAAAAAATATTTCTGGCGGCCGCTGCCGCGGCACGCTCGCTTTGCTCGCTCGCCTCGTGCGTAATTTATATGTTTCAACATAACCTAACCAATCCGACTCGACGGTACTAAAGTTGCTTCCAATTATCATGCTGTACATTAACTGGGTGTACATTATCAACACGTGACGATATTGCACAGCATGTTATTGTACGGGATGATAATGTACACCCAATAATTCAAACCAGTGGACACGGATTATCTGGGTGTGCATTATCATGCTGTGCAATATCATGCTGTACATTATTTGGCCGTACATTATTGGCTCCCGAAAATGTTTCGAATGTTTTGAAGAAAACCGCCACCATTTTCTTCAAAACAAATGACGGCCGACTTGACAATGGACTGACTTGACTAAAATGGATTCAATACAAATCACTTGACACTGTCGAATGACGGACAGGAGCCATAAATGGAGAGAAGAAAGAAGAAAAGAAGACATTGTTTGGAATGGTAACAGTTGTCCTTGTTATAAATACACATGCGCATCTGAAATAAAATAAAACTTACGTTAAAAAGAAACACCTCTAATAAGTAAAACTATTATGCTAATCTGATTATTTAACTAATTAGTGTTTTTATGATGGAGTGTTTTGTCTTGTAAGAAAATAAATTGCATGGGAACTTTTGTACTTCTCAAAACCACTAATTTGGTCTGAATGTTAAATTAGTTTTTTTATGAGATTTTTAAGCTGTTTGTAGTTATTTTTATGGTCAATATTGAAAACATTTATAAGGTAGAATTTATTGCATTATAAATGTATCTAATTTTAATACATTTTTGTTTCTAGCGGCTTGCAACGATCACGTATGGAATACCAACTACTGCAAAATGAGGATATGTACCAAATGTAATATTTGGATGTACCTCTGACTACACCACGTTGGTACTTACTTGCTACTAAGAGATCTAAAGAGATATTTAACGCGTCTACCAAAGCAGTAAGGCTGGTTTTTCTCAAAATGGTTTGAAGGATTGTCGTTCTTTCCAATTAGATTTTCAGGAAACAATTGAAATTGCTAATTAAAGGAGTAACCTAACCCTAAATATTTTTTATATTTATAATATCTTTTTGACCCTGTAGCAAGAAAGTACATTTAAAAACATCTCGAGGCAGTTTCAAAAAAAGGTGAAGAGTTTTTTTTATGTTATTCTAAAAATAATTTTGTCCTTTGATTTTGGAACTAACACACATATCCTTTATTATTTGCATAGCACACTTTTCAATGCACACATACATACACGCCCTACTTGATAAATTGTTAATGTGTGTGTTTGAACATCTGTGTGACTAGGACTAGGACGATAAGTACAGGACGCAAATAATATTGCCCTTATTTTATCGGCAACCAGTCAAGTCAAAAAAAGATGGGTAAAATAAAATAAAATTTATGAAACTTAGACAAAGACAAAGACGAATGCAAAACCTAATAGTATATTATTTACTGGATTCTAAATAAAGCAATTGAAGGCCGAGTTTTGTATAGAATTTGTCTATAATTTGCGAGGAAACAATCAACAAAAATACCCACAATACACTCAGTGTTATTAAGAGTACAAGAGTTTTAAGAGTAGTAGAGCTCTTTGTGAAGGGCTCGTCCGGGGAAGTACTACCACCACGCCTTTTTCTGCCGCCAAGCAGCGTTGATGTGTTTCGGTTAGAAGAGTGTGGTTGCCGGTGTAATTACAGGCACATGAGGCTTAACATCTGTATGCCTCAAGTTGATGGACACAGGGCAGTGCATCGCAGGGCACTTTCCTATTGTGCGTGACTTACGAAGCAATGCTTTTTTATAGGTGATGGTTACCACTTAATCATCAGGGGGGCCATCTGCTTGTTCCGCATTACGCATTACGCATTGGTAAGAGATGGCAATAGTTTAGGCATAGTTTATCATTTGACAGATTTTTTGTAGAAAGGCCGAGTAACTTTCGCGTCCAGTAGTAATATTCTTAGGGCATAGACAGTGGTCTTTATGCTCGACAGGATATAGGTCAGCGTGTCTTCCCCTCCAGTGTAAATAGAGCGAAGGACAGCGCAGTACAAGTATCTAATAGCTGTTTGAGCTGTGTAGGATAAGATAGTACCTACTAGGTATGTTAGTGTGTGTGACCTCTTCATTATGTAAGTCGCGACATGTCTACGACGCGATTGAAATTGTACAATCACGAAGATTTTTTAACGTCCCAAAAGTTATAGTCGCCTTTACAGATGGAGTGTCCCGTTTCAATGCATATTCATATTTATGTACTAATTGCGTGCATTGTTATAATAATAGCTTTATGTAATTTGGCTTTAGGATAGTCATGTACCCTGTGATGGCACAGCAATTATATTTAAGCTCAGATTCAAAAAAATATGTCATGCGTAATACTTATAAGGCCGGATGGGCAGACGAGGTGCAAAGAGGAGCAAAAACCGCGAACTGGCTTAATCTTGCTCTATGCCGGGACACATGGAAAAGTCTGGAGGAGGCATAGGCCTCCTCCAGACCAGACCCCAGACCCCTCCAGACCCCTCTTGGGTATAGACCCAAGAGGGGTCCTAACCTAATTTTCATTTAATTAATTTTAAGTTTTCTTTTCAAATAATTTTGTACATATGTTAGTTAGGAATAAAAAGGCTTTTTTATTTTATTATTTTTTATTTAATTCTTATGTGTAAATCTAGGTGGGTATAATCACAATTAATGTATTTAGATTCTAAACCAATAAGAACATTCTAAGGAGTTACTTGTATTTGCTGGTAGTGCTTTTTTTTAATTGCTAAAATTGCAAACACCCAATTTTCGGAGAGTAATTATAATGAGTGTCAAAAATGATACTTACAATAAAAACATCCTAAAGGGTTACCTTGTATTTGCTTTTTTATTAAAAAAAACAAGTTTCGGAGAACTTAGGTTTAGCAAAAATATAATTTGGATCCAAAAAGTTTTTCTCACTTCTGTCAAACAAGTTATCTCTTGATCGGACAATCGATTAAAAAGTTTAGCTTCACTGTAGCATCGTAGTTGTAGTTTTGCTGAGGACGCTATGAATTAGATTTTGATTTGATCGTCTAGCGCACCAGTTGCTGTCGCTACTGCATATTTTTACGTAATAAAGCTGTCGAACTGCAACCTTTGTTATAATAAAATTGGTATGTAGGTACGAGTATGTTGATTGTTGCGCGTGAGAAAAAACTGTTCCGAGTTAATTTAGGTAGGTATACTTGTGTTGTGTACCTACCTATAGTATTTTTAGCTTTTATTGTAGGTACACGAAGGAAACACACACAGAAATTACTTCTTACTGTGCGGCCTTATCGCTAAAAGCGATCTCTTCAAGACCTTTGAATAGAACCATTTTGAGCATAACAAGTTTTCCTGCCAAAATAATTGTACAAGTATGAAAACTAGAAGGTAAATAATTTTTTACATGTTTTTCATTTAATATAAATGATATTTTTGTTGAAACTTTGTACTGTTTTTTTCTGAAACTTGTTTTTCTACATATTATTAAATTCAGTACTTAATTTTATATTTTCTTCCTTCTTCTCTCAATTTATGGCTCCTGTCCGTCATTCGACAGACAATCTTGTTGCCAGTGTCAAGTGATTTGTATTGAATACTTTTTAGTCAAGTCAGTCCATAGTCAAGTCGGCCGTCATTTGTTTTGAAGAAAATGGTGGCGGTTTTCTTCAAAACATTGGAATCATTTTCGGTCAAATCAGGATATCACTTATTACACTTTCATTCCAAATGTTTACACTTTGTGCTAAGACCTCAAGTAATGTTGGTTAAAATACCACCGAAATTACACAACACAGCTCAAAATAACACTAGAAAAACAAATAAAATGAAAAAGCTATGTTGCTTCCCAAAATGTCAGAAAATGAATCTTTTATATTTTCACACAGGTTGAAATGTGCGAGCAAGAAGTTGTTGCCTACGTCAATTTGGATTTTTTTGAATGAAAATGATATTATTTCTGAATCTTTGTTATGTTATTCTACGAAATTATTTTGTTTCTGATTTTTCATAACTACATTCAATGACTATATCATTATTATATCTTTAAAAATGTTAAAATGAGCGAGCGATAAGTTGTTTGACAGTTGTCTGTCTGCGTCAAAACTTAATTCACATTTATAAACTGGTGTACATAATGACTGGATCAAAAAAGGCAACCTATAACTGGTGCAAGTTTTTGCTGTCCAAAAAATAACTAGTAACTTGTGCCTTTTTGTGAATGATGTCACAAATGGTTTCATTGGTTTTGCATTGAGACGTCGACCTTACGACGTCCTATCTCCAAATTAGCTTAGGTCTTTGGCCGAAGCAAACATACTGACTTTCAAACGTTCGTTATTTGAGAAATTAGCAGTTTACTTTTTATGGGTAGATTTTTTATTTTATTTTTAACAGAAGTAATTTTGGTATAATTCGTGCGGTGGAAAGGTTAATTTGCGCTGTGGGCGTTGTCCTTGTATTATTTGATTGTTAGCATCATCATCAGCCCAGTGCTGGACGATTGTGAGCCCTCTCCATCCACCGACTTCCCGCGATCCTCACGATGTTGTTAGATCGGGTAGGAAAGGCGTCACACGGTCTGATTTTTATACTAAATTATTACAAAAAAATGCTGACTGAATTGAAATACTTGTTTATTAGTATAGCATTAACTTAAATGTTCATAGTTCAGTGTCTGTTCTGGGTGAAGATCGGACCCACAAAATATTATGTAATAGTTACCTATTAAATTATACATACATATCCTGAACTAAATAATTATAATACAGTAATCTCTCTCTTGTCGTGTCACTAGTTTCTTTCGAAGCAGTGTGGTGGATTTTAAGTGCGCCTCAAGAGGCTCCTTTCGAGCACTTGACACATGTTATAGAACTTTTAAGGTTCTACGACATGCCGGTTTCCTCACGATGTTCCGGTTCCTTCACCGTTTGAGAGTACTGGTTTAAGAGTATTGTGCACACACATTTTTGCACAGAAAAAAACATTGGTGCACGACCGATTTCGAACCCACGACCTTAGGATCGGAAGGTGGGGGCTGCTACCACTAGACCACCAGTGCTCTCATACATTGCTCAGTACAATGTACCTATATGTGTAGGTACTCATAATATTTATGACCCTAAGATTTATATTATACAAGCTGGTGCCCGCGACTTGGTCTGCGCAGGATTAGTCACACAATATCTTTATAAATTATAGCCTATGTGTTATTCTGATGTATAAGCTATATTATTGTAAAGTTTCATTAAAATCAATTCAGTAGTTATTACGTGAAAGAGTAACAAACATTCATCCATCAATCCATCCATCCATCCATCCATCCATCCATCCAAATTTTCGCGTTTATAATATTAGTATGATGTATGTATGCCCCAGGATATATTACAATCTACCTTTCAGTACCTATTTAAGATCCTTGAAGACTCTGTCACTGACGTTGAAGACTTCGATGACTAATTGTATAAAATAAAAATAAAATATGACATCCCAAGACTATCTTGAGATAATAAGCCAATATAACGAGCTAAAACTCCATTTGAGTGTCTCGCTTTTTAATTTGCTTGTTATATTAGGTATTATTAAACCAGAATACAGTCTGCAAATACCGATGGTCGAAGATAGCGCTAAAATTGCTTGCGGAGAAAAATAAATAGAGAAAAGTGAACCCAATTAATGCCGAGTGGCACCATTGCATCCGCTCAGGCTTTAGTACTTGTTTGCGTGACAAAATCTAGTTTTTGTGCTGGCTCTTATGATGGGTATGAGTTAAAGGAGACTGCGTTTATACTGCATACCGACGTTCATGGGCTGTGGTCGTGTGGAAGTGACACCTAGATTCACTAGTATTAAGACGTTTCAAAGTAGTCCTTGTTATTTTATTGAATAAATACCTTTTGCATGTCATGTCACCATGACGGTGCAGCAAATACTGAGTCAGAGACCTATTATCCCAGGACAGTGATTCTTCCATTAGTTTTTTTTTAAAGTATCTTTTGTTTTTCTTTTTGCAATGTAATACCCACCTTATTTAACGTTTATTTCTTTGGGTTAATAAATAATATTTCTTTCTTTCTAAATCCTCCTTTTCTTATTCTAAGAGCACTGGTGGACTAATTGGAGTAACCCCGCCTTCCGATCGTAAAGCCGTGGGTTCGAATCCGGTCGTGCACCAATAGATTTTTCCCCATGGAAACTTATGGTTGCAATGCCAGTGCTCTTAAATGGTGAAGGAAAACTCTGAGGAAACCAGAAAGGATTATAGCAGTGGCGATAGGCTTGCAACCTGTCATGTATGGAATACCAACAGCTGAAAAATGTGGGTATGTGCCCAATGTAATACTTTGACGCTCTTCTGTCACCCCTCCTAGACATCCTCAAAGGGCTTTGAGTCAGAACTTGGTCTAAGTTTGCTATGGCTGGGGATCAAAGTCAAGAAGATGTTTTTTTTTCTATTTATTTTACTCTTGATTTTTAGGGTTCCGTACCCAAAGGGTAAATGTTAAAAATGTTGTTTAAAATACCACCGAAATTACAACACAACTCAAAATAACACTAGAAAAACAATTAAAATGAAAAAGCTATGTTGCTTCCCAAAATGACAGAAAACGAATCCCTTTTACATCACAAAGCGATGCAGTGTAATGTAACATACTGCAGGCGGATTACGAATGAATTTTGTCATTTGACACCATAATCGATATTCAACATTATTCTGTTGTTGTTAGGGACACGATACGCTTTCGCGGCTAACGTCAAATCCGTTCGTGAATTGGCCGCGGCACGTCCTTGCTGGCTAATAAAAAATAATTTAAAAGAAATAACCTCTTCACCTTTTCAGCTAGTAACTTACTCCATACCCCAAGGACCCGCACGTCCCTGAAGCACCGTTATGTGACTGCAAGGGCGGCTCACTCCGTACTGTTCATATAATTGCAGTTAATTCTGCTGTATCGACCGGCTATCGATACGGGGATACTTTACTAGAAATGGTGCGACAGATAATCTCGTTTTATACAAATCTATTTTCAAATTTTTATTTTAAAATCTGTTTTTTAGAAAAATGTTAATAAAGTCCTTCAGGGTAGGGGCAACGCAACGACAACGCCCCTGGTGTTGTTGGTGTTTTTGGGCGACGGTGACCGCTTACCATCAGGTAGGCCGTAAGCCCGTTTGTCTATCATTTACATAAAAAAAAACGATATACTTTTTTCGTTAAAGGTGTACCTACCGGCTAGTAATGCAGACAGTGCCTGTTTAAGTCAGGGACAAATTTCAGTAATTTGGATTTTTTATATTGTAAAAGTATGGATATGTGCCAAATGTAATATTGGGATAACCTTCACAGCTCTGTTTTCTGCGCCGTAGGCCGTGGGTTCGATCTCCACCGAGAACAAACATTTGTGTGATGAACATTGATGTTCGTTCTCTGTCTGGGTGTTATATCTTATTATAAGTATGTATTTACAAAAAAAAGTATATAAGTAGTATATCAGCTATCTGGTTCCCATATCACAAGCTTTGGCTTAGTTTGGGGTGAGATAGTGCTGTGTGGGATGTCCACTAATATTTATAATTATTAAATTACTTACCTTTGGATAACAAGTAAAATACCAGTAAAACGTGTCCATTAATTTGAATAGAGATTTATTTCTTTACCAATCGAAAGTTTTCAAACTGGCCTGTGTAGCACCTTCATTTAGCGTTCGATCCTTCCAGGCTGCGCAAGCGCACAGGTGTACGCCTCGTGGGAAGCTCCTTGATCTTGGCCACGATTGATCGGCGTAGTTTTTATCTACATTTCTCCCAGCCTCATGGACGGTTGAAGGGACATTATTTATCGTAATTGCACTGAGCGAACGCAGGAAACTGAGAAAATTAAAATCTTACTAATATGGATAGTTTTTTCTTTGGTAATTATTTGTGCAAGGCGCAGACAACTGTCAAATCTTCTAGCTCGTACATTTAAATGTTTTTGAAAATATAATATCACTGAATGTATTTATGAAGATTCACAAACAACTAATATGGACAATATCTTTATCTTTATCTTTATTTTTATCAATAACATTAGTGTTTCAGGAAAAAAATCATTTCGGCTTTCGGGTTTTATACCAAAATTATATGTAAGTATTAAGTAATAAAATATCATTTATTTTCAAAATGAATACAAGTATTTACAATATGTACAGAATCCTTTTTTTTTATACAATTAGCTGATGGAACAAATACATAGCCCGCCTGATGTTAAGTGGTAACCATCACCTATAACAAAGCATTGCCTCGTAACGGTTGCAAGCAAGTCAAGCACCATTGGAACGTGCCCTACGATGCACTGCCCTGCGTCCATCAACTTGAGGCATACACATGTTAAGCCTCATGTGCCTGTAATTACATCGGCAACCTCTATCTCCGAAACCGAAACACAGCAACGCTGCTTGGCGGCAGAAAAGGGCGTGGTGGTAGTACTTCCCCGGACGAGCCCTTCACAAAGAGCTCTACTACTCTTACATATGAAACAGTTGAGCTATTAAGTGAATTTCTATTTTATAAAAATGTTTGAATACACGAACCAGAAGTTTTGACGGATTCAATTTTCTCAAAAATCAAAATTCAGAATCATGGGCTAACAAAGTTGAAAACTGTTTTGACAACTTAGCCTATGGGGGGAAATGCGTGACGCATTTTTCCCAAAAAAAAGGTAACGTGTGCTGGGGAGTTCCCGGGACGTATTTTTAAGCGTTATGCGAGAGGGACACCGAAATATTCTTTTTATAGTCGTCGGAGCCTCTTGACATGCATTGAGGCTGGCCACCGGGGTGGTTTTAGTGAGTCGACGAGTCCCTACCCTATCGCATCCCTCGGTGTGGTAGAGTGTCTGTGCGCAGTTTTCCTCACCTTTAACAATTTAGCAGTTTAGTTGGTAGTAGGGGATTTTGTTTTTTATTGTTATTTTTTTGTTGGTTGGAAATATAATGTAATCATAAATAATAAGTATTCTTTCAATTAGAAAACAAACCTACAAAATAACCAGTTTATAATTTCTTTATAGACTAAGGACCTTCACCGTCTCTGAATAATGTTATCCGACAGATGTCCAAAAATGTTATTTTATTTGATTTTGATTCTTAATTTTTGATCTTTTTTTTTGACAAATCTAGAGTCGTGTTTTACAGGGTAGATTAACAGGAACATTAACCTGCTGTGCAGTTTTTCAAACATTCATACTTTTTAATACTATTTAATAGTTAATATTTTTTCCATGTTTACTTAAATCATTAAAAAACTTAGAACGGAAACGGATGGGCTGTTCTAAACTATCAATTGAGTCAAGTCTGACAAAGCGAGCGCCACAAAAATAATTACCCCTTTCCTGTCGTAATCAGATGTTCAAGCCTATTTGACACTTCTCATTATATTTATTGAAAACCACTTGTCTTCATACAAAACCGCAATAACTGGTATGGACTTGCACATTTATTAGTTTGTTTCTTTTTAAAATAGACAGAATGCTGCATCCTGTGGGCCCGTTATGTTTACATCGATGTATAATATTGAATAGAGTTACGGTAATAAAGGCCTAACGGTGGAACCATAAATAAATAAATAAATATTGGTGGACTTTCCACACAGCACTATCTAGCCCCAAACTTAGCCAAAGCTTGTAATACGGAACAGATAGCTGATATAGAACATATATACTTTTTTTTGTAAATACATACTTATAATATTATATAACACCCAGACAGAGAACAAACATCTATGTTCGTCACACAAATGTTTGTTCTCGGTGGGGATCGAACCCACGGCCTACGGCACTGAAGGCAGAGCTACTACCAACTGAGCTGAAAAGGCTGTCCATGGTGATCTTTGGTATTTTTGTATGAAATTAGGAACTGTTTTTATTAAAAACTAGCGGCCTGTCCCAGCTTCGCATGGGTAATCATAATTTTTTTGAACATATTAGGATAAACTTAGACCGTGGGTTCGAGCCTCGCGAGCCTACTTATCTACACTAATATTATAAAGAGGAAAGCTTTGTATTTTTGTATTTTTGTATGTAACGAATAGGCTCAAAAACTACTGGTCCGATTTCAAAAATTCTTTCACCATTAGAATGCTACATTATCCCTGAGTAACATAGGCTATATTATATTTTCAAAAAAATCAGGAATCCTTACTAAAACTCCAATAATGTAACCCAAGGTGGAAACCAAAAACCTTACATCGCGTGCGCTGCGAAAACTATTGATGATAGAACAAAATAATGTACTACGATTTTGTAGAACACGTCATTATCTACAAAAAATGTCGCGACAGCATATGTTTAACTGTTATAGTTATGTCACAATAAGTGTTTTTTTATTATAAAAAATTAATTGAAATGCCGCCGCTAGAAAAGGGTCTTTATTTGTACCTTGGTATTAATCCTTATCCAAATAAATCTTTTCATAATTAAGACGGTTTCAATACCTATAGATTACTTCTTAAATTTTTCAAATCGGACATTCCATTCAAAAGATATGACGAAATTAAAAACGTTAACGGGTCCACGGGTCACGCTCGGGGTGCGATTTCAGTCTCTGGCGTGCAAATGTATGAAATAAGTAGACGCGAGGCTCGAACCCACGGTCTAAGTTTATCCTAATATGTTCAAAAAATTTATGACCACCCATGCGAAGCTGGGACAGGCCGCTAGTATTTCATACATTCGCACGCCAGAGACTGAAATCGCATCCCGAGCGTGACCCGTGGACCCGTTAACGTTTTTAATTTCGTCATATCTTTTGAATGGAATGTCCGATTTGAAAAATTTAAGAAGTAATCTATAGGTATTGAAACCGTCTTAATTATGAAAAGATTTATTTGGATAAGGATTAATACCAAGGTACAAATAAAGACCCTTTTCTAGCGGCGGCATTTCAATTAAATTTTTATAATAAAAAAACACTTATTGTGACATAACTATAATAGTTAGACATATGCTGTCGCGTCATTTTTTGTAGATGATGACGTGTTCTACAAAATCGTAGTACATTATTTTGTTCTATCATCAATAGTTTTCGCAGCGCACGCGATGTAAGGTTTTTGGTTTCCACCTTGGGTTACATTATTGGAGTTTTAGTAAGGATCCCTGATTTTTTTGAAAATATAATATAGCCTATGTTACTCAGGGATAATGTAGCATTCTAATGGTGAAAGAATTTTTGAAATCGGACCAGTAGTTTTTGAGCCTATTCGTTACATATAAAAATACAAAGCTTTCCTCTTTATAATATTAGTGTAGATTAGTGTAGATAAGGATTGAGAATTTCATGTAAAGCTATATTTATTTGTATAACACGATGAAATTAACTGTGCTGATTATTTTTACCTTTTTCTGTCTTGCCTACGCCTCACTAAATTCGATTGGCACTACACTGGAGCTTCATTACTGTATTTTACTCATTACATTCGTTACATTGTAACGAGGATCATACAAAAAACAGTAGAAACCAAGCCGTAAGTTTGTTGCCTGTTCTTCTAGGCTTTGGTCGCGTGGAACTGGCACCTAGAGTCACCTAGCTATAAGACGTTTCAAAGAGATCCTTGATTTTATTGAATAAATACCTTTTGACTTTGACTTTGCTTTTATGACTATAATGATGAAAATTTTAAAATCATTTTTAAGTTACGTCTGTTTATAAAAAAAAGATAGGTTCAACTATATTCCAGTCTAAAACTAAGCGCTTCTTATGACGCTCTGCATAAAAAGTTCAGTTTTACGTAAGAACATTAATGTATAAATATGATGTTTAAAAATGATCCTTGATATGACAATTAATACAGAACACATTGCTTTGACCCACTGAAGTAATGTTGTATTAGTTTATTGCGTATTTGAAGCATGGAAGACCTCTACAAGCCGCCACATATTAAGTGCCATATTCCACTTTCGTACATCCAAGTCCACATTATCATCCCTGAAAACCAGATTGCCAGGATCTTATCCACCGTTAATTGCTTCAACTAGTGTTGCCCACCTGTCTACTACTTTTTCTATTTTCGTGGGAAAATGCTGGCAACACCTGTTTTATCTTATTAAAATTCTAAGCGCGTCATCAATTGGAAATTTTATTGGTTCTTTCTTATGTTAATGTTTAACTATGTTTCTGACATCTGCCTTCAGGATAATGTACCTACCTAATAAATAAATGAATAAATATTGGTGGACATTCCACACAGCACTATCTGGGCCCAAACTAAGCCAAAGCTTGTAATATGGAAACCAGATAGCTGATATAATACATATATGCTTTTTTTTTGTAAATACATACTTATAATATTATATAACACCCAGACAGAGAACAAACATCTATGTTCATCACACAAATGTTTGTTCTCGGTGGGGATCGAACCCACGGCCTACGGCGCAGAAGGCAGAGCTACTACCAACTGAGCTGTGAAGGCTGTCTAATGTGGCTGTGTAATATTTTTTACAAACTCTGAAAAATATTTCCATGTCAAGAAGTAATGAAAAACATACCAAAATAACTACTATAAAGAATTCACCTAGCATTGAGACGTTTCAAAATTGCCCTTTACATTTAACTACAAGTTCTAACTTACTTTAAACTATTTCTCAAGAGTGAACGGATTTCCTACCATTAGTTATTAGTTTAAAGGATATTCAAATTAAGGATATGTCCGGTATATTTGCACGTAAATGATATATTGGTAATATAAATATACGAGTAATTTTGTCGTAAAAAATTAAAATTAAATATGCCCTTTTTTACACATAAGGCATTCTTAACTTTTTAATATTAATAGCGGGCGCCCGTAGGGTTGCTTACATTGTGTATAAATATTTAAAGCATTTCACCCTCTTGGATCTGTAAGTTTTAATTATTATGTTTAATCAGGCTACGAAATATATTTACTCTAAGTTTCGATTCAATCGGTGCAGTGACAGAATACAAATGAATGTACTGAAGTTCAGTGATTAAGTTACATAGGTCATCATCATCATCATCAGCCTGAAGAAGTCCACTGCTGAACATAGGTCCCCCTATACATTTCCAGGAAGAACGATTTCGAGCCCTCTCCATCCACCGACTTCCCGCGATCCTGACAATATCGTCAGTCCATCGCACACATAGGTACATAGGTACATCCAAATAAGGTAACTTTCGTATTTTGAATATTAGCACGTAGCTAGGTATAGGATTTTGTAAAAAGGATCATTCAAAATAAAGGTAGGAATCAAGTTATATTTAGTTAACACAAATATTAACAAAATAAAACAGTTGAGCTGTCATTCTGCGCTTTACAATATAAATGTTCATATATATTTGTCGATAACTGTACCAGAATACTAAAGTAATGCTAAATACGAAAAATGATCGTAAAGTAACGTAAAATTAAACATCCAACGTTCCTTAAACGTTTTGAATTATGCTCAAAGCAATTATAAGGGCTATTTCACAATATCGCTATTCAATAGGCTTGGATATAAATAAAAGCAGAAATAGCGCCATATGTTCACATCTAATTTTATTCCCGTGTCTGTCCGCACCTTATAAGGCTCCACTTAAACAATAATAAATGGAGAAGGTGGTACCGCCACGTGGTAATAAAGGTGTTTGCACATAATACTTGAAGTTTCTTTGACAATGATGACTGGAAGAGCCATATTTTCTTACCGAGTAGAACAAAAAGACAAAAGAAAAGACAAGAAAACAAAAGTGAAAAAAAATAAACAGCTTTACGACTTTGATACCTAGGCACGTTAGATATCCCCCGTAATCTTTTAGTGCCAAGTACAAACTCGGGGCTATTTAAGTAAGTATAAGGGATGTAGCCAATAGCCATAGGTATGTACCAAATATTACATTACTAAATATTTATTACATTATTCCATAGGACCCATCGCTGCTGCTAGAATACTAACAAGTTTCTTCACGTTGTTTTCTCTCACCGATTGAGAGAATTTGCGCAATGCCAGTGTTGCACAAATAATTTTTTTGAAAAAGGGAAAAATCCATTGGTGCACGACCGGATTCGAGCCTGCGATCTTACGAATAGAAGGCTCCACTCCTAATAGACTCAATGAAAAAATGGGAGAGTCACGTATTATTTTAAAGAAAAGACTTCAACGCGCTCCTGTGTTCATGTTTATCTTCAGGAAAATGGGCTTGAAAACAAAATTGCAACAGAGCTGTTTTTGTAAGGGTTTGGGAAGTACTACCACCCTATTTACTTCTAACGCCAAGCAGTTATGCTTGCATTGCTGTTTTGACTTAAAGGTTATGAATGCAGTGACAGTCATTATTTATGTATAGGTATCGAACTTATTTCTTCGTTCTGACCTATAATAGAGATTTACAATTACAGGCACAGTTTTTTAAATTATTCCTTGCCTCTTCCGTATCGCAATACCTCAATGTTTATAAGTCCAAGCGATGTTCATTGATCATGCGCCAGTAATAAACCATATTATTTTTAGTTGTACCGAGACCGGAACTGCAGATGGCAGCAGTGGGTACACATCCGGTGACACCGAGCCTCTATTGACTCCATTGATGGATAAAGTTCAGGACGCAGGTACTTAGCGGAGCGATTGTTCTTTGAAAAAGAAAATCTTGCTAATAACAAATACTCTTAGAAAAAAGTCATCATCATCATCCACAGCCTAAATTCCTCCACAGCTGGGTGTAGGCCTCCCTTAGTTTGTGTCATCTACCCAATTTTGAAAAAAATTGTGTCACAAAAAGAAGAAGAACTATTTTATATTTGACAGCCTTCACAGCTCAGTTGGTAGTAGCCCTGCCTTCTGCGCCGCAGGCCATGGGTTCGATCCTCACCGAGAACAAATATTTGTGTGATGAACATAGATGTTTGTTCTCTGTCTGGGTGTTATTATATATTTAAGTATTAATTTACAAAAAAGGATTATTTGTATTATACAGATGTTAAGCCTCATGTGCCTGTAATTACACAGGCAACCACATTCTTCAAACCGAAACACAGCAACGCTGGTTGGCGGCAGAAAAAGGCGTGGTGGTAGTACTTCCCCGGACGAGCCCTTCACAAAGAGCTCTATACTCTTCGGCTACCAACTGTGCTGTGACAGCTGTCAATACACCGTTATTTTCGCTTTCGCTCATGTCTTCTATTAGTATGCCGTCCTTCTATTAGTCTATGTTACAAGATTACCATAACTAAGCAAGTAAGCTAATTACGGTCCATATGTGCCTATTTATATGTTAAAACTGCATCTGTCCTAGTTGTCATCCTATAAACAAAGCTCTCTTTCAATTATATTTTTATTTTTATTATGTCAGTTGTTCTCAGGTACGAGAGTAAAATATAATGAGCTATTGAGTTTTCAATTTCAAGTATTGACTATTACTATACAAAATAATTAAATGGTAGGTATAGATGTAGATAGATAGATAACACTTTATTGATTACCACAACAAATTAATATACTCATTTTTACTTAAAAGCTAACAATTGTAGTAATACAATGGGCGGCCTTATCGCTAACAGCGATCTCTTCCAGGCAACCTTGGGATGGACAGGACTGAACATAAAAAAGAGAGGGGGGAGAGTCTTGTGTGGGCTTAATTAATACAGATACATATTCTAATTTAGGTATAGCGAGCATCAATAAACAAAATAATCCTTAGATATTGAAAGAGAAGAATATAATTTGTTTTAATTTTAATCCTATATTTGTCATATAGGATTAAAATTACATACTATACACAAATAAACAAAAACATATTCTTAATTTTAATTCTAATACTACTAATACTAATGTTACCTACCTACTATTACTAATAATTTTGAAATTGTTTAATTATTGCATGCTATTTTTAAGTGGAATATGGAAGAACATTATTGAAAAACCCTTACATCTGTATTGTCATGTACCAACCTATATTCGCAATAAAGTTATTATGATTATGATGACTATCCCCAAGCGTTCTCATGCAAATAAATTTTTATCAGCAGATTGGCTTCCTCGGATAGTGAAGATTGCCAATATGCTGTTATAATTACATAAATATGATTTTATGATTTTATTTATGTGTTTATTTATATATGTAAATATATAACACATAAATAAAATCATAATAATGATAACCACAAACAATCAAGTTTCGATAACAATGTTTATTTAACAATATAATTTAGATCCGAACAAGTTTTCTTAAGAAATACATGGTTCATTATTTTACGTATATAGTTCTAAAAAATATGTCTTTCTGTCAAAATGACAGCAAAGAGTTTAGTTTTGTTAATGTTTCTGTGTACAAATATCTTAGAGCAACACGGGCCACCGGCGGACCGGAGGGGAGTTGCCTTCGAAAGCATTCCCCTCTGTCAAAGTACAAGTCCACGCGGTCCTAGACGTACAATAAAACTGACACAGAATGTATCTATGTGTGCATGATATTGTTAGTGTATTTTTAATTAGGTATGTGTGAGTTTCGTAGTGACAGACGATTATTTTTGTGTGGGAATTTGAGAAAGTGTGCGTAACACAAATTTCCCCCCGCAAAAAATGGCAGACAGTTTTGTATCGGTAATAAACGCTACGGCCACTCCCCTCCGTGTTGCTCTATGACAAATATAATTTAAGAAGAGACCTTATGAGCTGATTTCACTATGCTCTGTTAGATTAACCAAGGATTTAAGGCCGTTAAGGCCCAGTTCCACCATGCTCTGTTAGTTACTAATCAAGGATTAACGGCCGTTAAATCTAACCTTAGCTGTCAAACGCGTACATTTTGACATATTTAACGGCCCTTTAATCCTTTGTTAATCTAACAGAGCATGGTGAAACCGGCCCTAAATATGTCAAAATGTACGCGTAAGGGCCGGTTTCACCATGCTCTGTTAGATTAACAAAGGATTAAAGGGCCGTTAAATATGTCAAAATGTACGCGTTTGACAGCTAAGGTTAGATTTAACGGCCTGTTAATCTTTGATTAGTAACTAACAAAGCATGGTGAAATCAGCTCTAAGTGAAAGAAGATTTATATTTTAATGTTCATGCAACTAAATAACTAATTAATACATTATAGAAGCTTTTGAAGTTGTCCTATTGACCGACAGGGCTCTGAGCACTAGTTTCTAACATTTTGACAGGCTTCACAGCTCGGTTAGTAGTAGCTCTGCCTTCTGTGCCGTTAGGCCGTGGGTTCGATCCCCACCGAGAACAAACATTTGTGTGATGAACATGGATGTTTGTTCTCTGTCTGGGTGTTAATAATATGATAAGTATATATGTATTTACAAAAAAAAATGGTATAAGTATTATGTCAGCTATCTGGTTCCCATATCACAAGCTTTGGCTTAGTTTGGGGCGAGATAGTGCTGTGTGGAATGTCCGCCAATATTTATTTATTACTTCAATTTGTACGTAAGAATTCGTTTCATACATCAGGTCCATTCATGACCCTATTTGTATGAGCCGTTTTTGATTTTCATGCCATCATAATAATCTCTCACGCGCAGCCGGTACGTAGATCCTCGCGAGACACAAGTACTTCTCACTCACATATTTTAATAATTTGAAAGATATAAAATGACTGAACTTATTTATGAATAGTCGCTTATGGTCTTGAGAGCACTGGTGGTCTAGTGGTAGCAGCCCCGCCTTCCGATCCTAAGATCGTGGGTTCGAAATCGGTAGTACACCAATGAGTTTTTCTGTTCATAAATGTATGTGCACAATGCCAGTACTCTCAAACGGTGAATGAAAACACCGTGAGGAAACCGGCATGTCGTAGAACCTAAGCAGTTCTGTAATTGTGTCAAGTGCTCGAAAGGAGCCTCTTGAGGCGCACTTAAAATTATGCATAGAAATTACTTGATTGCTTTTTCAAATATGTTTAGTTATATATTTCAAAATGTTGAGATGTGAGAGCGAGAAGTAAATACATGGTAGTCTTCGCTTTGTATAAAAAAATACATTTGCGACGCTTTTCTAAGAGTTGGAAACTAGTGGCCAATGCTGCCTATTTCACCAAAGCTGAGGTGCAAACTATACACACCATGTCGAAATCGTCGTAGGTATTTAGGTACCGTACCCAACCCGTTTTCGTAGCTCGTTCATTCCCACTTCAACCAAACTGACATTTTGCAAGCGAGCTTTACGGTTTTAGGGTTCCACTACACTATCCGAGATATAAATCGTATCCTACTAATAAAGGAGAAATTTGAGATGTCTAGAGCTTTGTGGTTCGATCTTGCCTTTGCCACTGAAACAATTTCGATGACTCTCTCTTGTCGTGTCACTATAATATTATATATACATATATATTCTTTCGAAACAGCATGGTGAAAGGATTTTAGGTGCGCCTTTAGAGGCTCCTTTCGAGCACTTGACACATTTGATAGAACTTTTTAGGTTCTACGACATGCCGGTTTTCTCACGATGTTTTCCTTCACCGTTTGAGAGTACTGACATTGTGCACATACATTTTTGAACAGAAAAACTCATTGGTGCACGGCCGGTTTCGAACCCACGACCTTAGGATTGGAAGGCGGGACCGCTACCACTAGACCACCAGTGCTCGATTTCAATGACTGAAAGTGATCAAATAACAGGCATTCTGCATTTGTCATGACTTGACAAATCGTTGCGTTCAGATGTCAAGCGGTCATCCATACAAATACGGCCGTGCAGGACGTTGCTTATATTAGTAAATCGGTAAGGAGTAACCTACAGCAGAGTACCAGCAAAGCCACCACCTTATGAGGAATTATCCAAGTAGTATGTATGTTAATAGAAAATTATTAAAAAAATGCTGTCTAAATAAGTAATAATCTATTACTTGTAAGAGTAGTAGAGCTCTTTGTGAGGTGCTCGTCCGAGGAAGTACTACCACCACGCCTTTTTCTGCGGCCAAGCAGCGTTGCTGTGTCTCTGTTTGAAGAGTGTGGTTGCCGGTGTAATAACAGGCATTGAGGCTTAACATCTGTATGCCTCAAGTTGATGGACGCAGGGCGGTGTATCGTAGAGCTAGTTCCTATCATGCGTGACTTACGAGACAAAGCTTTGTTATAGGTGATGGTTACCACTTAACATCAGTTGGGCCTGTACTGTAACACTAGGACGAGCATGAAACGTTTTTAGTACGGAACCCAATACCGATATAAAGTTAATGTTGCCCTTTACGTTTTCCCGGAGAAATGATCTTGCTTCTCTTCCAGTTAACGAGAAATGCAGCCTTGGCGGTCCAACGAACTCAAATATCAGGTACACTTTGTCTACAAAACAAAATGGAAGGAACCTCCATTAAACTTTAGGTTCGTATGACTTTTGATGGGGACGCAGACCATTTTTTTCCAAAGAGGAGCACGTTTTACAATTTTTTTTCGTTCTTCTGTCTTGTCGTGTCACTAGTTTCTTTTGAAACAGTGTGGTGAAAGGATTTTAAGTGCGCCTCAAAAGGCTCTTTTCAAGCACTTGACACATGTAATAGAACTTTTTAGGTTCTACGACATGCCGGTTTCCTCACTATGTTTTTTTTCGTTCGTTCACCGTGGTATCATTAGATAGTTAGCATCAATAGTACTGTGGTAATTATTGATTGCCGTCGTTCCATTACATCGATGGTACCATTGCAAATAATAATTTTTATTAACCGTATATTGCTGAATGTACAGAAAATAAATAAAAAACAACTTTTTTTTAAACAGCTAGCATTATAATGAGGAATACTTGATACTTGATGTGGAAACATGATTGAGGGAGACTGCACTGTCTGTAACATATTTTTTTTTCAAACTATAACGGCAGGCAATGTTTTTTTTAAAAATGTACACATGTTTTTTGTACAAATAATTATTTCTGTATTTTACCTATCAAACGGAGAAACAGGCCCATATTATAATATAGATCCTTACTTTACAAAGAAAATTATTACCACTGTTAAAGCTAGTTTGCGTAATTAATTCAAATATAACAACTAGATGGCGCGACTAAAAGTGTACGGTTTCTAGAACGCGCTATCGTTGCGTTTTGAGATTTAGGTTAGGCAAAATTTTTGTTTTCTAATAAAATCAGCTCACTGCATAAATTCATACAAGTCTTTTCGTAATACCATTCCCCTCTCGTTACCTACCTACCTTTAGTAGTCTAAATTTATACATGGTCCTTCGAGCCGGATCGGCACTAGATTGCTAGGTTCCTAACCAGTAGTGGATAGGTAGTAACTGTACTTGCCGTGGATCGTAGCGGCAAGGTACAGTTGAGACACGGTAGTAAAACGATACTCCGTTGTTCTCTCGAGAGTGGTACTATAGTACAAATTACAGTGCAGTGCAGTGAGTTCATAGTACAAAAATATCAAGATCAAGGCGTGCAAAGGCTAGGATTGCCTTTTGTCCCCACGTCCCCCAGCAGAGTAGTCCAAGGAGTGTGAGGCCCCTGACCTCACACCCCTCGAAGAGCAGTACAAGGCGCGTGGACCAAGAAAACCACGTGACCTCTTGAAGATCAGTAGTACAAGGAGTGTGGGCCCCAAACCCTCACGACCCCCCAAGAACATACAGGAAGTAGGCACGGAGCCTACAGCATCAGTCCAAGGCGGGTGGAACATATCCTCCGCGCCTCTGAAGACCAGGAAATCGAACGGTGCAGCTACACAGTGACAGCATCGTGACGTGTTTGTAGAGGTATAATGGTGAAAAAATTGTGAGTACTCTTTTCGTCAACTTATAAAGTGAATATCGTGTTTTATTTGTTTGAGAACTTTTTTGCTAACTACCTACATTTAATTTAATTGTGTTAGAAAAGTGACTTTAATTTTCGTATTTCGACAAATGGAATTAGTACATTATTGAGAATAGGTAAAATTAGTTTTGTAAAGTCATTTGTTGTAAAATTAGTCTGGTTTTGTTGTAAAAATTAACTATGGAGTCGATTATTAATTTACAAAAAGACATTCAAAAGTCCATAGAAAGATCACTAATTAATTTCAAAAAATGTCCTAAAGAGAGATGTACCATTGAATACATTGAGGCTAAAATAGATAATTTAGAGAAAGATTGGACTTTGTTTCGTAAAAATAATTCCACATTGTACGGATCATACAAGGCTAGTGAATTAAATGATTCTGTTTATGTTAAAAGCGATATATATGCAAACACGGAAGAAAATTATATTCTGGCTATATCACACATAAAGTCAACATTAAGGTCAAGTCAAACAGTAAATAGTAGTAGTAGTAGAATTAGTACAACTGAAGGTCATTCGAGTTCACTGGCAAAGTTGCCTAAGATCACCATTCCAACATTTAGTGGAAAATATGATGAATGGACTACATTTAAAGACTTATTTGTTTCATTAGTCCACAAAAACAAATCGTTAGATAATGTTCAGCGACTTCACTATTTGAAAGGGCATCTCACCGGTGAAGCCGAACTTTTGATCAGGCATACGCCGATAGCTGAGTCCAATTATGATCGGTGTTGGGAGTTGTTAGAAAGTAGATACAATAATAAAAGGTTTTTGTCAAATACGATACTAAATAAGTTATTCGGACAGCGATCCATGAAGTTTGAGTCAGCTACAGCTATTAAAGATTTGATCGATGTTACATCTGATTGTTTGAGTGCGTTGAATGCATTAGAGGTTGATGTAAGCACGTGGGACATCATCATCATTCACATTGTTGGTTCGAAGCTGGACCTAGAAACTAAGAAACAATGGGAACTAAGTGTTTCAAATATGTCAAGTACCGTATTAGATAATAAAAATAACTTACCAACATTGGCGCAGTTCAAAACCTTTTTAGAAGGTCGTTTTCGTGCTTTAGAATTTATAGAACCTAACAAGCGATCTGTAGTACAGTACGGAGGTGGTTCACAAGGATCTTGTCGGTCTATGGTAGCTACATCAGAGTCGATAGCTTGCGAGTTTTGTTCAGAGAACCATAAGTTAAGTTTCTGCAAGGCGTTTTCAAAACAAGACGTAAGTGAGAGGAAAGCGTTCATTATCAAGAATAGGATGTGTTTCAATTGCTTAGGCGGAAACCATAACGTGTATGATTGCAAAAAACCAACCGTCTGTCGTATTTGCAAGAGGAGACACCACTCGTTGCTCCATCTAACACTAGAAGAGTTCAATGCAGATAAGCCAGTCACCCAGCAGCAGGCAGAACCTGAATCCACAATTGAGAGCGAAACTTCATCCATGAGTAACCAAGTCGTAGCATGCCTATCTACAGGCGATATACCGATGACCAAACAGGTTTTATTACCGACAGCCTTAATAAAAGCCGAATCAATGACGGGTGAGTATCAAACCGTCCGAGCCCTGATGGACCAGGGATCTCAAGCTTGCTTCATTACCGAGGCGGCTGTTAAACTGCTACATTTAAAGAAGATACCTGCAAATGGAACGGTTTCAGGATTAGGTAACGATAAAAAACTTAAAGCTAATTATTCAGTACAAACCACCATTCAGTCACGTACTGATCCCCAGTTCAAAATAGAAGTTCAAGCTTACGTGTTAAGCCATATCACCTCTTATCTACCAGAAAAATGCATTGAGAACATAGATTGGGTAGATATAGGAACCATACAGCTAGCAGATCCGCAATTTGCAACTCCTCGAAAAATCGATATGCTGCTTGGTGCAGACGTCTACAGTCAGGTCCTGAAACAAGGTATGAAGAAAAGTTCTAGTAGAAAACTAGTTGCACAGAGCACAAGTCTAGGTTGGATCCTTTCTGGAATTGTCACACCTACAAATACGGCACAAAATGAGATATCGGTCATGCATATCGCTTGCAATGAAAATAAAAATGAATTATTAAAGCGATATTGGGAAGATGAAGAAGAAATAAGTTCAAAAAAGCCACTGACCGAAAAAGAGCAAAAATGTGAAGCTTTCTTTAAAGCGAGAACTAAAAGAGAAGCTGTGATAGATAATAGAAAAAATGAAGTTGTAAACTTACCACATCATGCAGTAGTCAAGAACGATGAAGAAACAGATCCTGGAAAAGAAATACAAGATTATGAGTTACTGACGGTAAGATCTAGAACATATTCAGCGCCATACTTAGCCTCGCGAGCATTGCATCAAGTCGCGTATGATGAAGAAAAAGAACATCCGGCAGTAGTAGAAAGGTCTGTCGTAGAGAGAGCGCACTTGTACAAACAAATAGCAGAATTATTAGTCAAAGGTGGCTTCAAAGTACAACTATGGGACAGCAACAACCAGGAACACCTGAAACAGAAAAACACACATGAGGACACAATAAAGAACAAAATAGAGAAAAAGGACAAACAGAACAAAGAAATAAAAGGACAAAAATATGAAAATGACAGATCAAATGAGGACAACATAGAAATTAAATTAGATGAAACCTGGAATCGAAGTGAAGGCATTTTCCAGTACAGGAAGCAGCTTCCTCCTCCGTCACCACCTGTAACAAAAATAAAAATTACATCAGACAAAGCGATAATATTCGATCCCTTAGGATGTATATGGAAAGCGGTAATATTCCCAAAAAATATGTTAAAACAAAGGTTATGGTTATCAAGGATTGGATGGGACGAAGCGGTATCCACAAAAATATTAGAAAAATCGAGTACTTACCATACAGAATTGCCACAACTTACCACATTGAAAATCCCTCGATGGCTAGGGATGAGAGCAGATGATATCAATGATGAACTGCACGCGTTTGGTGACTCTTCCGAGTTGGCTTCCGCTATTATAAAATACCTTCGGGTATGTAGATCAAATGGAGAGATTCAAACCATTCAAACTTATTTATTGTCCGCAAAGACACGTGCAGCTCCAATCATACAGATCAGCATTCGAGGTATAGGCGACGCAAAGCAACCTCTTACCGTAATGAATAGTACCGAACCAGGTGATCCACTTCCACTGACGCCAGGTCATTTTTTAGTAGGAGAACCTCTGGTATCCTTGCCACGTGTAGATTTCGAGAGTTCAAATATTAGTTCATTGTCACGATGGCAATTAGTTCAAAAAATGTTCCAAAGTTTCTGGCGTCGATGGTCTCAGGACTATCTTACGAGTCTTGTCCATAGTTATAAATGGACAGATCAAGTTCCAGAGCCACGTGTAGATGATGTAGTCCTCATCAAGGAAGATGATCAACCGCCTGGTCGCTGGTTGCTTGGTCGTGTAGTTGAAAAGCACCAGGGTTCAGATGGTTTAACCCGCGTGGTTACATTGCGAACTACAAAAAATGTAATTAAAAAGCCAACATCAAAATTGTGTGTGTTGCCAATAGACAAAGAATAAGTAGAAGTAAGTGTTAAAAATAGGAGTACAAATACATGTGTAAAATTAAGCTAAAATAGTAAAGTGGTAAAAGATAAAATTAAAGTCAAGGTTAAAGGTTATGTAAAAGGTAATGTTTATTTCATGTCAGTAGAAGTCATGTCAGCATTAAATAGTTGTAACAGCCATTAGGTTGTAGTCCATAAGTAAATGCTATCTTAGTTAGAGTTAAGGACCCATTACTAGGTCCTTGGCGGGCGAAATGTTAAAGCTAGTTTGCGTAATTAATTCAAATATAACAACTAGATGGCGCGACTAAAAGTGTACGGTTTCTAGAACGCGCTATCGTTGCGTTTTGAGATTTAGGTTAGGCAAAATTTTTGTTTTCTAATAAAATCAGCTCACTGCATAAATTCATACAAGTCTTTTCGTAATACCATTCCCCTCTCGTTACCTACCTACCTTTAGTAGTCTAAATTTATACAACCACCAAATAACATAACTCACTGGTACTGAAATGAAGTGAAGAGTAGTAGAGCTCTTTGTGAAGGGCTCGTCCGGGAAAGTACTACCACCACGCCTTTTTCTGCCGCCAAACAGCAACGCTGTGTCTCGGTTTGAATAGTGTGGTTGTTGGTGTAATTAAATGCACATGAGGCTTAACATCTGTCTGTCTCATGATGGATGGACGCAGGGCACGTTCTAATCGTGCGTGACTTACGAGGTAATGCTTGGTTATAGGTGATGGTTACCACTTAACATCAGGCCATCCGTTTGCTCCATCAGCTATTTGTATAAAAAAACTGAATTACACAAAGCTTTAGAATGAATAGACCAACACAAATGTATATTATACAGAAATAATAAATATTAACAGGTGTCCCACACATACGCCACATGGTTTGCTGCTTAGAACTAAATATAGTCAAGCAGATGTCTGACTTCCAGCTTAAATAAAGGTCAAACAGCACTTCAGAGCTATTAACCAAGATCTTAGAACACCTAATTTATTTGAGACTTTAAATTGACTGGTGCCAAAGATAGTTTATCACTTCCTGGCGCAATTAAGCTTTTTGACTTCTGGGGGGTATTTCTATTATTTATTGATTGGCTGGAATGTCTTAGATTAAATAAATAAATATTAGTGAACATTCTAGTTAACTCAAACTAGCTATGGGAAACAGATAGCTGATATTTTTTATCTTGTCGTGTACCTAGTTCTTTCGAAACAGTGTGGTGAATGGAAATTAAGTGCGCATCAAAAAGGCTTCAAAGTCAAAGTCAAAGTCAAAAGGTATTTATTCAATAAAATCACAAGGATCGTTTTGAAACGTCTTAAAGCTAGGTGACTCTAGGTGCCAGTTCCACGAAACCAAAGCCTAGAAGAACAGGCAACAAACTTACGGCTTGGTTCCTACCGTTATTTTGTATGATCCTTCGAGCACTTGACACACGTTAGGTTCTACGACTTGCCAGTTTCTTCACCATGTTTACTTTCACGGTTTGTGAGCCCTGGTATGCGCACATAAATTTTTCGAGGAGAAAAATCCATTCGTACCCGACCAGAATCGAACCAAAAGAATTAACTCTTACCCTTGTCTGGTGACAGACGGACGGACAGACAGACAGACGGACGGACGGACAGCGAAGTCTTAGTAATAAGGTCTTAGTCTAAGGGACCTAAAAAGGCCTGACGATACAGAAAATAAATAACAAAACTCAGTTTTAGGGTAGGTACTGGACACCCTACGACCTGACTATCAAAGGGGTCACTCCACTAGTCCGCCGGTGCTCTTACCATATTTATTGCAGCTGAGACCATAATTATTGCATCAAAAGGCACCTTCATTACTACAAAGTGAATAATCACTTTCTCTTCACAAGAGGTATGACCGGTACATGACCTACCTCAATCGTCCATTGTTATTGACAGGTATTTTCCACTGAAGCCTTGCGATCAATTAACATAAGAAAATAATTGGATAGGAAGGAAGAACTTCATCCGGTGGACAAAGGATTCCGTATATTTATTAGACATAACATTGTAATTAGAAATAAATTATGTTATTATTTTTTTTACTGTGGCGAAGACTGGCACAGGACTGGAGAGAGCGACGTTTTTGAGGCGGCAGAAAAAGGCGTGGTGGTAGTACTTCCCCGGACGAGCCCTTCACATAGAGCTCTACTACTCTAAACAGAAGAACAGAAAAAAACAGTGATAATTATATAAACTATTTTCAGACAAGTGTTGCTGTGTTTCGGCTTGAAGAGTGTGGTTGCCGGTGTAATTACAGGCACATGAGGCTGAACATCTGTATGCCACAAGTTGATGGACGCAGGGCAGTGTATCGTAGGGTACGTTCCTATCGTACGTGACTTACGAGGCAATGCTTTGTTACAGGTGATGGTGACCACTTACTATCAGTTGGGCCATCTGTTTGTTCCATTAGCTAGTTGTATATAAAAAAAAGACAATCAATTATTTTGATTTTCCATTTGATTACTATTTTTTTGTTTTAATATTATTGTGAATAATACTGTTGTTTTTTATAACATCTAAGTACCAACCTAATTGTGTCAAGCCCACACATACAATTTGCATCCCAGTTATGGGGAATGAGTGCTACCGATTTTATAAATTTTGTTATCTTTATGTACCTACACCATTGACGCAAATAAATGATTTATGATTCAAATGATTTATGATTTACAAGGCTGACGGCCGGTTTCTGAAAGCCCGATCAAAACTAATGGGATGTCAAGTCACTTGCTATTTCTATCTAATTCGATGTAATAGCTGAAATGGCGAGTGACTTAACATCCGATTAGTTTTGATCGAGCTTTCAGTAACCGGCCTTTAGAGAAGGCTGACTGCACAGAGTTTTAAGCGTAGTAGAGCTCTTTGTGATGGGTTCGTCCGGGGAAGTACTACCACCACGCCTTTTTCTACCACCAAGCAGCGTAGCTGTGTTTCGAGGACATCTGTATGCCTCAAGTTGATGGATCGGGCACGTTCCTATTGTGCGTGACTTACGAGGCAATGCTTTGTTATAGGTGATGGTTACCACTTCCACACGTGTGCCATCTGCTTGTTTCATCAGCTAGAAGTATAAAAAAAAATTGCTCAACATCCTTAGCACCACTTTCAAGTAACCCTTATAACCACGGAATCCTAATAGCCGCAAACAAATAATAGTCTCAACGAATGCGTAACACGGAATAATTAAAGCTATTACAGAACCTTGAGTTGATTTCTATCATAGTTTTACAACAAAGAGCTGAATTAATCACATGCAAATGCTGGTGGGTACTTAATGTACCATTTCCGCACATTGAAAGTAAGACGAGAAAAGTGCAGGTAATTTTATAATTAGTGTTATTAGTACTGCTATGATGGATAAAGGTCAAGTTGGAACATCTTAGATCTTGCTCAATTTACTTACACACTGCAAAAAAAAAGCTTATTTGAGAAGACGAAAAGACCTACATTTTCACCTATTCTGACCACCTGAAATCCTAAGTAAATGCGCATCTATGGTAACCATTTTTTGTATGGCGACTCACCAATTGTCTAAAGATTTTTATCATCATCTCAGCCCAGTATCACCCACTGCTGGGTATAGGCCTCCTTCATTTTCTGGCAGCCTCCTCTGTCCTGTGCGTCTCTCGACCAGGTGTTTCCGGCGACCTTTACTATGTCGTCGACCCATCGCGCTTTAGGATAAAGATTTTTATATTATCCCAAAAGTTATCCGAATGGGATTTGAACCGACGACCTTCCCCTTGATACGGGGTTGCGCTAACCATTTGCGCCATCGAACTCTAAATACACGGCAAATTACTCATTAGGATATGTAATATTCTGTCATAATAAAATATTAGTATTTTTAACTTTGGCATTAACTGGGAAAATAACTTGATTATGTAAGAGACAGACAAACAGGCTTACGGCCCACCTGATGTTAAGTGGTCACCGTCGCCCATATACACAAACACTTGGGGTGTTGTCGTTGCATTGCCTGCACTGAAGGACTTTATTGACTTTTTTCTTGAAGCTATTCATGTTATAAGTGAGCGGGAAAACCTCCGATGGTAGCTCATTCCACAGTTTATGAGTATGGGGGTATGTTTATCGGGTAGTCCAACTTTGGTGGTTGATTGGTCAAATTTTTCTAGTGTTTTTTTTTAACTAAATCGATAAATACAGTATTAATTTTACAACATCGTGAAACCTAGTAAGGTTTGTGTTCCCTTAGAAATCCTCAGAGAATCTTGACTAAAATGTCTGATGGTATATCTACCGAGCATAGGGATCATAGCAGCTGTGAATCACTTTTTTTTTCAGTAAAATCACATGCAAAGTGCCATTTTCTATTCAGCTATTAATTTTCCTAACTCATTTCATGCCTACCTTGGGACTGGGTTCTCCATAATCACCTTAATATGCCTCAGATGCGCCTACGCAGGTAATTTGTGTCGGATGAACAATTGAGTGACAGAGCATTAGTTGAATATGTATGGCGCTCGTTATGAAGTTCCAATTAATTGCGATCTTGGTCTACTGCGTGTCGTTTTCACACCTCGTTTATTAATAGGGTTGGCAAAGGTTTTATATAAGTCGCTCAATTGACTTTTTGTAGCAACTGTAAGTATAAAATTTTCATTCAATTTCACGACCAACATTAAATGAAAAAGAAAAATTATGATTTTCAAGTATCCAAGAACACTTTTTCGAACTCAATAATCGATACAGTTATAAATTTTACATGGTTTAGATACATACATAGTTGTAAGGTGTATAGGTATCACATGGACCCTGCATAGGGTATAGCAACATAGAGGCAGGCCGAGGTTTTAACGTGAGTAGGTAGATGTTTTTAACTAAATAAGTTTATTTAATTTATAGGATTCCGTACCCAAAGGGTAAAACGGGACCCTATTACTAAGACTCCACTGTCCGTCCGTACGTTTGTCTGTCTGTCTGTCTGTCACCAGGCTGTATCTCTTGAACCGTGATAGTTACACAGTTGACATTTTCACAGGTGGTGTATTTCTGTTGCCGCTATAACAAAAAATACTAAAAAACAGAATAAAATAAATATTTAAGGAGGCTCCCTTACAACAAACGTGATTTTTTTTGCTCGTTTTTGTTCGATATTGATAGCGGCAACAGGTAGACGCTTGAAATATTCACAGAATATTAAGTTATATATTCACTTTAAAAATAAATAATTAAATAAAAAAACTAGTTGGGCTCCCATACAACAATCGTGTTTTTTTGTCGTGTTCATAGATAATGGTACGAAACCCACGTGGAGGTGCGCTAGTCCGACTCGCACTTGGTCGGTTTTATTTGATTAACTCGAGGGCAGGCCATAGAATATTATGGTAGAAAATACACTAGAACTTTATAAAGAAAAAAAAGGCTTCCTGCTATAATTTCTACAAACTTGTTGAGCAGGAACTTTTAAGCCGACAAAGCTCTAACAAATAAATCACACTTCACTTAAATATGTCCCCTTAGGCGAAGTTTTAAAAATATTTGGGAGTGGCAACACCAATTAGAACACCAATGTGAGCAGATCAAAAGTGATTAGTTAAGTTTTTGAAGTGCTGATAAGGTGTCAAAATAAATCGAAGGTAAATTTTTACAACTCACTTGCACAACTGTCGTTTGGTTAACACGACTGTCAATAATTATGTTTATAAATAAACAAAGCTAATGATATTGTAGTCATTTCATGACAGTTACAAGACAATTAAAAAACTGTTTATTCTTACGGGGCTCTGACTCTTATCGCGTCTATGAAAAAAAAACAACAAATAAATATTGGTGGACATTCCACAGAACACTATCTCGCCCCAAACTAAGCCAAAGCTTGTGATATAGAAACCAGATAGCTGACATACTACTGAAATAGTTATTTTTTGTAAATACATACTTATAATATTATATAACACCCAGACAGAGAACAAACATCTATGTTCATCACACAAATGTTTTTGCTCTCGGTGGGGATCGAACCCACGGCCTACGGCGCAGAAGGCAGAGCTACTACCAACTGAGCTGTGAAGGCTGTCAAATACAATGCTTTCGGTCTATTAAACTTAATGTTTAGAAAATATCCTTGTTCTAAATGACACACACACTAACACATGCGAAGACAAGAGCTAATGTACCTCTCACTCCCACGTTTCGACATGTTACAACCCACATGTTAAATCACTTAATCCATTTTTTTTGAATACAACTTGCTGATGGAACAAGCAGATGGCCCACCTGATGTTAAGTGGTAACCATCACCTATAGCAAAGCATTGCCTCGTAAGTCACGCAAGATAGGAACGTGCCCTGCGTCCATCAACTTGAGGCATATAGATGTTAAGCCTCATGTGCCTGTAATTACACCGGCAACCACACTCTTCAAACCGAAACACAGCAACGCTGCTTGGCGGCAGAAAAAAGCGTGGTGGTAGTACTTCCCCGGATGAGCCCTTCACAAAGAGCTCTACTACTCTTAAAACTTTCTTGATATTTCATAACTACAAAATAATTATAGTGATTTTATAACTTCAGAAGTGTTGAAATATTCTGCGTCTTAATACAATCACGTTTTCCGTGTCATCTTTGTGTCTAAACTAAGGTAAGCATCCCTAGTGAGCGTATCTCTCGAGTGCGCTCACTCGCGGGACTCGGGTTGAACTAAACAGTTTAGCATGTCTTCTAACAATATTAAAAACTGTCGCTTTGTACGTTCAATGTTTATAGCCATGAGTGCCTACAATCTTTTATCCTTTTATTCCTAATAACTACCTGTCATATACCATCAACCTCGATACCTACTCAAAAAACTGAATAACTAATGACATCGTGAAGACTGTGCTAACCGAGGTTAGTAATTAAGAGGATTTGCAATTAAAATTAACTTTTATTATTTTATTATTGCTTTGTTCTGGTAAAAATGAAAATCGTGGTCGAAATAAAATAGGATTCCTCAACAGACAACAAACTTATATCTTGATTCCATTTCCTAGCTTTTATTGTTTTGTATGTGTATGTGTGTTTTTTTTAGCAAATAAATGTCTGTCTATGTCTATGTCTATGTCTATGATTCCTACCGTTCTTTAACCGTTTACTACATAACGTTCTTTAACCAATAGTTGACTTATTTAACTGTCTCACGGTTTCTGTAAGCTCGATAAACTAATCGGATGTCAAGTCACTCGCCATTTCAGCTATTACATCGATAGGTAGAGACAGCAAGTGACTTGACATGCGATTAGTTTTGATCGGGCTTTCAGAAACCGCCTTATGACTGACTAAGGTTACAAACTATGCATATTCCACGTTTAATCCAAATCGGTACAACCATTACGGAGATAAGTGAGGAAAAAAAGGCTTCCCCTATACATTTCCAGGGAGAAAAAGAACGATTGTGAGCCCTCTACATCCACCGACTTCTTACGATCCTTACAATGTAGTTAGTCCATCGGGTAGGAGAGCGTCTCTTACTTTGTCGTCCAGTTCATGGGCTCGAGAATGTATTTATAACAATAAATAAATAACAAATAATACGTTAAAAGTATTACAGACAGCCCTAGAAGCATGCACCTGTAGGAGGCAAGGATATATACCCACCGGCTTATACAAGCATTAAGGCTCCTATTGTTAGATTTATGGGTTAATCACTCACGACGGCCCTTGAGTTGCCGCGGAAAAAGTACTGTGCCATTAGCAACAGTTTTTATGGCAAAGACAACTTGGTTGATGGCGATTTCAATTCAATTCAATTATTTCAGATCAAAATAATCCAATTTGTTAGAACCACACATAAATAGAACCTTATAAAACTAATGTTAATTTATACAAAATATGAGACAAATAAAATTTATTGATATCTTCGATTCAGGCTTCAAACAGATATTGTCACCTACTGGGTCACTAACTGAGCAACAGGTAGTTTATTAACCCAGTAACTGAAGAAGCCTGAATCGAACCGATCAGCAACAACGGCCAGCATGGTATTGGTGCTGCCGCGGATGCGACTCATCAGCGACGCAGTTCTGTTGCGCATGATCGCGTAAAAGTCGTCACGTCATAAATTTTCAAATAGTGTATGTACCAAGGTCACGTGCACATAAACAGGGTTGTTGCAAATTTCTGAGACAGTACTAATTTAACTTATGTAAGGGAATTTCTTAAACGAAGTATTCAAACTTTGCACACGTCATAATATTCCAGTGCTTGGTCTGATCACTTGGTCTTTGGTCTTATAGGGGTATTATGTTACACGTTGTATATCTAATAATAGTTGGATGGCTTCACTTGTATTTTGTCATTATCAGTAGTATACAAAATACCTATGTACGTTAGATGTCGGGAAATAAAAAAAATACTTTTAGCACACTTATTCGAAGTCGAATGAGTTGTATGACACCGCGTATATTCTTGTTCAAGCAAGATACTAGTGTTAATGGTACGTAAGATATTATGTGTGCACGCCATAATGCATATAATCAGAATCGGTTTGTGAATACATTTATATAAATGAAGATGAAGGTAATAATAAAATATATGTATATATAACCTATTGGCACGATTCAATCGCTTTTCAACCGCTGCTCGTTGAATTAAATTCACATTAAAAAAATGCATTTTGATAAGCTTATTTTGAAAATACTGACAACCAGACAACTTACCGTGCGCATATTTTAATACAAGCTGGTGCCCGCGACTTCGTCTGCGCAGGATTAGTCACACAATATCTTTATAAATTGTTATTCTGATGTATAAGCTATATTATTGTAAAGTTTCATTAAAATCCATTCAGTAGTTTTTACGTGAAAGAGTAACATACATCCATACTTACAGACTTTCGCGTTTATAATATTAGTAGGATTTTTGAAGATATAAAGTAAATAACAAAGAACCTTGTTTAAGAGATTACAATTGGAAAGATTTGGTAAAAAAATAAAATTTATTCAAACGGGTTTTCCAATCATAAAATTATTTAAATTAAATTGTTTTTGAATTTATATTTTCAATAATGTTAAAATGTGCAACAGTAAATTTACCTGAACGTTGTCAACGTCAGAACCACAAAAATTTCAAAAAATCTTGAGATACCTTTAATTTGGAAATGAATTGTTATATTCGAAGTCAAATTAAAAGGAAATATTAATTTCCTTTTAATATTTATTTTTTGGTAAGTAGAAACTTAAGGCGAAGCCGCAGTTTTACAAAATTTCCGATTTTTGCCTTTCCAAGAACGATACAAAATTAATTAGATAGAATTTAGGAAGCTGCCATCCAAATTACGCAACAGGACCATTATCTATTCGAACCTTGGATCGTTATCATCCCAAAATTATGGCATCTAATGCTTTTGAATCGAACTATAGCTGCGTTTACACTGAAAGCAGATTATCGGTTCTTTACCTACTTGCTGGTAAAATTATAGGCACAATCAAGTTGATGGACGCAGGCCATTGCAGTGGCACGTTATCACGCGTGACTTGCGAGGCATTGCTTTGTTATGGGTGATGATTACCACTTAACAAGTGGGTCAGCACTCACCTGTTAACGTCTTTCCGATGTCGTCTGTCCATTGGGTATCCGTATCGGGTATAGTTTTTTTATTTTTTTATAATTAATAGACTGTCCTTTGGCCACAATCTCACCTGATGGTAAGCGACGATGTAGCCAACGATGGAGCAGAACTGTCTAGATGACACCTATTCATTCTTGCCTTGAAGAGACCCAAGTTGTAGTGATCAGGAAAGACAGACGACGGCAATGAGTTCCACTCTTTGGCAGTTCGCATAATAAATGTAGAAGCAAAGCGCTTAGTGCGAATGGGTGGTATATTAGTATAATGCTATCAGGTTTAACTGGACTTTAGAATGCGACATTGTACGAGCCGAGCCCTTGTTACCCGCTTCATAAGTAAATGCGTCTATAATTCGAAACTGGAATGCATTAGGTACCTAAGATTTAGGTCTGCCATTCTTAGAACCGACCACAAAAAGTTAGGTAAATTCACCAGACGAGTTGATTTTTTCTTTGCTAAAAAGTCGTTCATCAAAGCGAAGGCCAATGGCTAGACTTATACAAAGAATGCTTGTCCAAGTTTTTACCCGAGGATTTTTTGCCAATGTCATACGTGTAGGTACTCTTCGAGTCACGCTAAGGTCGAATGAATTTGGACGTAGATTCGTATTTGATGGCTAAAAAACTAGTTAGATATACTTAGTGCATTCTCGTTTATGTTTTGTGAGGTAATTTGATTATTGAACGTAGTTTGGGAAGTGGGATTAAATTTATCTGTTTTTATTTATTTTGACTGCATAATTTGAAGTTGCAAGGACTTTATATTTTTTTTAAATATTGGTGGACTTTCAACACAGCACTAGCAGCATCTAGCACCAAACTAAGCCAAGCTTGTAATATGGGAACCAGATAGCTGATATAATACATATATACTTTTTTTTAAATTACATACTTTTAATATATTATGATAACACCCAGACAGAGAACAAACACCAAATATGTTCATCACATAAATATTTGTCCTCGGTGGGAATCGAACCCACGGCCCACGGCGCAGAAGGCAGAGCTACTACCAACTAAGCTGTGAAGGCTGTCTATAGAGTTGTTGAGTTTTTTTTTATGGTTTTACACTAATAGGTTTAATTAGCCTGAGTAAGGTACCTGTGAAAATTGAACAGACTACGCGAAAGTATTAATTAACTACCATTACAAGTGTGATAAGGGGCCTTAAAATTTCTGACTTAGCAACTTCAAAAGTTAACCTACTAAAACTTAAACTACTAAAAGCAAGTCCGTTACGAAAGTAAGGTATTGAATTTTTATCTGGATAAAAAAACACTTAATTATAATAGAAAAGAGTTTGGTCTCTGTGTGGGCGTTATATTATATTATAAGTAATAGGATAGTTGTATTATTAGTTTGAAACAAAAAGTACATAAATAATATTATCAGTGTTCCCTGGTTCTGCTTAGTTTGGGGCAAGATACAGCTAGAAAGGCACCTATTATTCATATTTATTATTCTGACTTTTCCATAATATTATCTTAATAGTTTCAAGTGGTCGAATATTTATGAAATATCTGGTCGTGCTTTTTATTATCTATCTTTGATAAAAGGAACTTTAAATAAAAAAAAATTAGAAATTCAGTTTTTTTTACACAACTAGCTGATGGAAAAAACAGATGGCTCACTTGATGTTAAGTGGTAACCATCACCTATAACAAAGCATTGACTCGCAAGTCACGCACGATAGAAACGTGCCCTACGATGCACTGCCCTGCGTCCATCAACTTCAGGCATACAGATGTTAAGCCTCATGTGCCTGTAATTACACCGGCACTAGTACTTCCCCGGACGAGCCCTTCACAAAGAGCTCTACTACTCTCAGTATCGAATAGGCAGTTTTGTAGGCAGCCTTTTGTATCTGCTTAGTGAGTTTGTCTTGTTGCGTGTAGTTTACAGTGGCGTCTATTCATTGTATGCGACAAATCTCCCATTTAATAAAGATAAAAAAAGTTCTATAATTTATCCCAATATTAACATAAGCAAAGGCTCAATGAACAATGACGCAAAAACACGTGAAAATATTGTGATTCTGTGTAGTTTTTACGTCGTCTCTAGTTTTGCAACTTGTCATTGACAATCGTAGAAGCTGGCTTTTTATTCAGATCATTATCTTAACGCTGACCTTAGACGTGTGTTCTCCAACACTGTAACCGTTTTGTTTAACCCAATCTTTTCGACAGGTGTTTTAGTACATTATTTGTCAAGTTAACTGATGGTTATGGCGACCACTGGATGATTTGCTGTGGGTACACTAGCCCTACATAAATAGCACAGTAATTTTGTTACGTTTGCTCGACTTTTTTCTCACGATGTTCGTGTGAGATTCGATCTGTAAAATTATGTTTGTAGTTGGCATTTTGGTACAAGTATCAACATTTTAAATGCCTAATTTGGTTGGATGTTGGTATAAATATATAAAAGCTGAAAATGTTACACAAATGTAAATGCATCGAAAACGGTATAGCTAAGCAACATTTATTTACAATTATTACAAAATTTACAGTATTAGTCCACTGCTGGACACATTCCAAGAAAAACGATTGTGTCGAAATATTTAATAACGAAATGTATGTTATCTATGATTGTTTAACTATATTTTTAAGTTTAAAATTAAGATAGTAAGCATTTTGGTCTGCACACTGTAAGCCTACTATCATTTATGTAATAAATAAATAAATGAGCCCTCTCCATCCACCGACTTCCCGCGATCTTCACAATTTCGTTCAAGCCGTACATGAAGTATTAAATATTAAATCTAAGTATGTACACAAAGAAAAGTATTTACAAAATGTACAAAATACACATGATACATATTGAAGTACGGGTATTTATCGCGTTTTACCTTTATCATTTTCCCGACGTTTCGGCTATGGCGATATATACCCGTATAATACTTCAATAGGTATGTGTTATGATCGCGAAAGTTAAAAAAATACACATGAAACAGTTGAACTATCTGCATACCATTGTGAAAGATCTGATAAGTGACTATAAATATATTCATGTATTCCGTCTATCGAAAAATTAATACTGATTTACTAGTAAATATTTTTCTAGCTCTCAACGTAACAGGAAAACAAGCCCAGTCTCTCTTTAAAAAACATAAATCAGTGTGTTTTTATTAAGTCCAAGGCTGTGAAAATCAAAGTGTGAAGTAAACCTTCAATACATGATCTTGGCTAATACCTGCCGTATATACATCAAGAGAACTGACATTCTGCCCTATTCTGGTGAAAAGTCAGACTTATCGCTCGAGGTAGAATAAATCAAGAGAATTTACTGACCACTGCCGGACAGACAGGCGATGCTATCTACAACACCGTCAATCGAAATCGAATGCGCACTGGCCAGTTTCTGATGACCTTTGTCTGATATGGAAATTGTTGCTTACTGTGGTTCTTGAATATGTGGATTTTAAATTTTTTAGAGTAAAATTTTTACTTCTACCTTTACTTGTAACTTTGCATGTGCCAAAAAAACAGCTTTAAGCAACCGTAATGTGCCTCAAACTGAAACACAGCGACGCCTGCTTTACGGCAGAAAGCATGGCGGTAGCTTCTGCAGACAAGCCCAGCCCAAGCATTTATTGCTGAAAATGTGAAAGTCTACCTAATCTGTGCTGTTAATTTGTGTGTGCGAGGAGGACGAGTACCACCCTCCGAGATACAGTTTTTTTAACTAGTTTGGAGTGTATTGCAAATCTGATTTGGCCACCAACCACCAGTTATATTATAAAAATGTTTTACTACCTACGTATTGTTAATTTTAAGTTTAGTTAGGTTAGTGGTCTGTACGCAGTATTTTTATGGAAAATAATAATAATAATAATGTTAATTGTTGGTTTACGGACGATAGTTTAGGGCCGGGTTCACCATGCTCTGTTAGATTAACAAAGGATTAAAGGGCCGTTAAATATGTCAAAATGTACGCGTTTGACAGCTAAGGTTAGATTTAACGGTCTTTTAATCCTTGATTAGTAACTAACAGAGCATGGTGAAAACGTGACAACAATGAACAAAACGGGACAATGAGTCATCCTTTTTCGTGCATGCAGTTCATCGATTTATTAGACGTTGTCACGTCAAAAATAATAATAATATTAATTTTCTAGGTAATATTGGTTTAGGAAGGCACAGCTTGGTTGTCTCACAGACACCTAACATAAAACCAATAGTGCTTCACTAGTTTACCTTGAGAGACAGCTTGAAAGAATTAGACGGTAGAAACGTAGTTCCTCATTGCCCAGCTAAAAGTCTTACTACATTTTTTATAGCAAGAATCCAGTCATAATGTTACTGTATCTAAACACATAAGTTTACATTCCGACAGGTAATTATTGATTTATTTTTATAATGATACACGTTCCGTAATATGCATAGAAATCATTTACTATTTTATAAAACCGTAGTTTTTTTTTTCAAGTTGATCGACGCAGGGCAGTGCACGTAGGGCACGTTCCTATCGTGCGTGACTTGCGAGTCAATGGTTTGGTGATGGTTACCACTTAACATCAGGTGGGCCATCTGCTTGTTCCATCACCTAGTTGTATTAAAAAAAACTTCTACCACTTAACATCAGGTGGGCCATCAGTTTGTTCCATCATCTAGTTGTATAAAAAAAAAAGCTTTTGTCCGGCAATAGACTGGCTGGTGATATGGTCATTTGTAAATATGACCACATAACTAGTGTTTGAGACTTTCCGTTTCGATTGAAGCTTAAAATCATGATTTTAATTTTTGAAGAATTACTAGGTAGCTGATAATTATAATAACGAGTATCAGATATCGTAAGCCTGTTTATTTTTTTCAGTTAAAAGTATAAACAAGTGGTGTGGCGCCATCTCTGGGTATGCGGCGTAACTAAAATACTTTCTATGGAACCTAAACATTTACCTTTGAAAAAGAATGTGGTTAAGTTCAATGTGTTTTAGTGTCAGCAATTTTGTACAGATGGCAGCATCTCTGTTTATCTTTTTATTTATTAATTTGGTCATCCAACGGACTGTATTTAGGTTTATCATTTTTCGATTTAAACAAAGGCTAAACTATATAATTGTATAAGTCTAGTCACATTTGCTTCAGAGTTTTTTTAGAGATAAACATAGACCAACGTACCACAATTTTGAAAAGTTATTGAAAAAAAAATACTTAGTAACTGGTAAATTGAAATATTCTGTTAGCAGTCTTTGTTTTCATTTATGTATAACTTTGAACACAACAAAGTTATACAAGTAAGTATAGGTAAGTAAGTCGTTAAGTAAAAGAGCAAAATACCTAGAAGCTAGTAAATCCTAGTATCAGCAAGGATGTTTGGTTCAACCTACAAGCTTTTTATATCACACACAATTGACGAGAATTATTTTACTATAGTCGCGTTAAACTCTCGCTGCAGGCTCGGTCATAAGTTATCGGAACGAGACAGCAATATTGCTCTCTCACTCTCTCTCGCACTTAGGAGAACGGACAATTATTTTGTTTAAGCGTGCCCGGTAACGCTGTCGGCAATCGTCATACGATTATACCAGCATTTTAGTCCATTCGAAAAAAAAAAAAAAAATGTTTAAGCGTGTGTTATGATGATTTATGACCGAGTTTGCAGCGGGAGTTTAACGCGACTATATGTTGAGCACTGACCGAGCCTGCAGCGAGAGATTAACGCGACTATAATCCACCTATTTTTTTTCTATCAGTATGAATATAGCAATCAAAATGCAGACAACAATAAAAACTCGAATATATAGGTAGGTTACTCCAAAGTAAGTAGGTACCAAAATATCTGCATCACACAAGGGGAGACCCCTTAACATTCTCCGAAAGAAAATTCCACCGCCTTCCCTCAGTCTTTGCAATGACGTCAGTACATCGGGGGCGTCGTATAATGCTTCTTTCTCCGTATTGTGGCCCCTCTAATTTAGGGGAGGCTGATGTCCAGTAAAGAAAACATCGAGGAAACCCTTGCCTTGTTTTGATAGGTCTTTCCTGTGGATTAAAATAAAAATAAAATAAAAACGCCTTTTTATTCTTCTCAGACCCCTCTCGGGTATAGACCTCCCCGATACTTTTCCATTTGTCCCGGCACCAGATCAAGAAAAAAGGCCCGTTTCTGAAAGCTCGATCAAAACCAATCGGATTTCAGGTCACACGCCATTTCAGCTATTTCATCGAATTAGATAGAGATATCAAGAGACTTTTTTTTTGATACTATTAGCTGATGGAACAAGCAGATGGCCCACCTGATGTTAAATGATAACCATCACCTTTGCCAGCATTGCCTCGTAAGTCACGCAGGATTGGAACGTGCGATCCATCAACTTGAGGCATACAGATGATAAGCCTCATGTGCCTGTAATTACACCGGCAACCACACTCTTCAAACCGAAACACAGCAACGCTGCTTGGCGGCAGAAAAATAATACAAAGGACAGTAATATGTCAAAAAGCAATGATGGTTAAGTCTTGTAACTTAGACCATCAGGTACCTACATAGGTACAGCTAAGCCGGCAACGGGTAGTTTCATAACCCAGGATAATAAACTAAAAGCCTTTGAATTTGAGCTCACAAAGAAAGCTTATTACATTGAAATCTCTTGACTGCCGTGGTTGGCAATATTGCCACTTCACCGTTGTAATAGTTTTACCTTATACACAATAGCAATTTGCAAGTTTTTATCCTAGAAAATGTTTCACAAGCATTAAGAAGAGTACCTTTAAAATATTGTGATCGACTTGACTAAAAACTTTTTAATCATTCCACTTGACACTGGCTCGATTGTCTGTTGAATTGACGGACAGAGCCTTAAATAAGAAAATTTGCATTTTGAGATTAAAAAAACGGATTCATTTTCGGACATTTTGGGAAGTAACATAGCTTTTTCATTTTATTTGTTTTTCTAGTGTTGTTTTGAGTTGTGATGTTTAATTTCGGTGGTATTTTAACCAACATTACTTGAGGTCTTAGCACAAAGTGTAAACATTTGGAATCAAAGTGTAATGTGATATCCTGATTTGACCGAAAATGTTTCCAATGTTTTGAAGAAAACCGCCACCATTTTCTTCAAAACCAATTACGGCCGACTTGACTATGGACTGACTTGACTAAAAAGTATTCAATACAAATCACCTGACACTGGCAAAATTGTCTGTCAAATGGCGGACAGGAGCCATAATTTAAGAGAAGAAAGAAAATTAAAAAAAAACAAAAAAAAAATCAAAGTGACTCGATAGATGGCGCTGGCAAAACTGTCTTCTAGAAAACATATTTAGAGATTTCACAGCATATTTTTGAGTACCTAATGTAATAAATAACCAATCCCAAAATGTTACCGAATTAAGGATACGTCATTCAGTATACAAAGTTCAAATGGAGTTCAAAGGACCCCAAAATTACAGCTTCCCTAAAAAGGTTTGTAAACACATCGAAATGATTTCTTTAACATGGCTTTAATGGTTTAAAAAAAAACAAATTACGCTGCGTGCAAATATTTTTTACGTTTAGAAAATGTTGAATTCGTCTTTGAACTCAAGGTTTTATTTGCATCTGCTTTGCTTGTAAATACAATTTTCTTTGCCAATATTTTAATTTCAAATGTTTTTGCCTACACCTAATGATTGTAGTCTATTAGCTTAAGGTGTTTACTGCTGCTAGGTAGAATAAGCACGGAAAATATAAAAAAAACCGTCACAGATTCATAGATTTAACTGACAATAAATAAATAAATATAAATATTGATGGACTTTCCACACAGCACTATCTAGCCCCAAACTAACCCAAAGGTTGTAATATGGGAACCAGATAGCTGATATAATACGTATATACTTTTTTTTATAAATACATACTTACTTATAATATTAATAAAAACACAGACAGAGAACAAACACCTATGTTCATCACACAAATATTTGTTCTCGGTGGGAATAAAACCCACGGCCTACGGCGCAGAAGGCAGAGCTACTACAAACTGAGCTGTGAAGGCCGAACATGTTGGGAAATAAATATACAGAACGAATATTGAAGAAGTTACTTTTAGTTGAAGTAATTTTTTTGTTTAATATTTTTTTGTTTGATACTTGTAATATTGTTTTTCATCACTCATTTTATAGAAACTTGTTCTACTTATCGTGTTTCTTTCCAAATAGTGTGGTGAAAGGATTTTAAGTACGCCCCAAAGAGTCTCCTTTCTCTTTTCTAAATGACACTAAGAAGCTGTTGGTTATTTTTATCATTTCAAATACTACACATTTTTTATCTATATTTTTTTGTTTGATACTTGTAATATTGTTTTTCATCACTCATTTTATAGAAACTTCTTCTAATTATCGTGTTTCTTTCCAAACAGTGTGGTGAAAGGATTTTAAGTACGCCCCAAAGAGTCTCCTTTCTGAATCTAAATGACACTAAGAAGCTGTTGGTTATTTTTATCATTTCAAATACTACACAATTTTTTATCTATAAGCTGATATTGGCAAAAAAAAATTAAATTTACGCAGCATTTTCATAAAACCAACATAGCTTAATGGAGGTTATGTTGGTTAAAAAAGCTTTTAAGGTTTCAAGCGACTGGTAAATTGAATTGTTCGGCGTTTCAGAGCCAAACCGCGTAGCAAAAAGCCTGCTACATAGTACATTTTGTAAAACAGTATCCTACCTTTTATTATCTTGTTATAACATATTGGCCTTTTTTTCATATTCCCTGCCATTTTATAGCGGCTCTATAGAGTATACCTTGTCACTGTCACTTTCATGCCGACGAAAAGAGACAGCAACATACTTATCGGTTTGATAAATTAATGGAGCGCTCAGCGTCATGAATAAGACCACATTATGTATGTATTTACAAAAAAGTATTTATTTATGTAATTATGTAATATGGGAACCAGATAGTGCTGTGTGGAAAGTCCACCAGTATTTATATTTTAATTATCTATCAAAAAAAAATATACAGGATGTAAAAAGATAGCTCCCGAAAACTTCAGGGGGTTAAAGTACCTATCAATATAAATAACTTTTTTTAAGAAACCAACACTGTGAACGCGTAAAAATAACAGCTGTTTCATGCAAAAGTTCAATATCTAACTGGTTCAAATGTATGAAACAGTTGTTTTTGTTTTCTATAGTGAATCTTTGGCCCCCTGAAGTTTTCGGGAGTGGTCTTTTTACACCTTGTATGTACTATATCAGCTACTTGGTTCCCATATTATAAGCTTTGCTTAGTTTGGGGCTGGATAGTGTTGTGTGGAAGGTCCACTAATATTTATTTGTCTATCTTTTAGTGCACGAAAGAAGCAAAGGCGTCTCCTTGAGGCGCACTTAAAATCCTTTACCTGTTTCGAATAAAATAGGAACGAAGAAGAAGATCTACTATATACTTTTTTTTATCAACTATATTGCTCGTGAGAAATCGGTGGACAGAGATCGCTCGAAAGGGAAAAATATGGTTAACTAGATTTTCGTACATAACCAAACTTTTAGGATGGAAAACGATACAATTGATTCGAACAATCAAAACGATATTTAGCTGAAGCTTTTTAATGCTGTTCTGAGAAAAAAGTTTACGATTTATAAGTATTTTCAGTCATTTTAAATATTAAAAAAAAATGTGCCAGGTAAGCTCTGCGCACTATTCCGCAGTGTACCGTGCCTAAGAAAGCCGAGACTGCCAATTATAAAAAAAAACAGTTGAGTTAATTAAGTTGCATGTCTGTTTTCAGTTTACTATGTCTGTGGCGTGTGGTGTGTCTGAGCCTGTAACCATTGGTTGTACACACTGATACATAATAAGCTACACAAAGCCAAAAAAAAATGACACTTACTACTCGTACAAGGTACGTACAAGGACATAAAAATTCAAATTTTATGTGTAAATTAGTGTACCTACCTCTATGGATTTTTATTTATTTTATTTATAAAAGCGTGTTATAAAAGCGTGTGTAGGTACTTTATGTTTTCATATTTAGGTATTTTACTGACCAGAGGTCGGGTGTATTATTTATTACAAGCTAATTATTACCAGAACCATCATTACCTGAAGAAGTCCGCTACTGGACATAGGCCTCCTCCAGTTTCCAGAAAGTACGGGATTGAGACTGCTCCATTTAAGAGGCTGGCGACCGTATCATTATCATCTGAAGAAGTCCGCTCCTGGACATAGGCCTCATCCATTTTCCAGGAAGAACGGGGTTGAGACTGCTCCATTTAAGAGGCCGGCGACCGTCAAACACCTTGCTCGCATATTTCAACATTTTTGAAAGATATAAAATCACCGAATAAATATGAAAAATATGAAAAAAGCAATCAAACAAGATTTGAAGAATAACATAACAAAGGTACAGCAAATATATTATTATTAGGAACAACAAATTGTTATTGCTAATTTTTGTATAACAATTGATTTTGAAAAACTTATTTATCGTTTTATTGGCCTCATCAATAAGCTCAAAGTCGCTCAACGGGCTATGGAGAGAGCTATGCTGGGAGTTTCACTACGAGATAGAATCAGAAATGAGGAAATCCGTAGGAGAACCAAGGTAGCCGACATAGCTCGCAGAATCAGCAGGTTGAAGTGGCAATGGGCAGGTCAAATAGCTCGAAGGACTGATAACCGATGGGGAATAAAGGTTCTCGAATGGCGACCACGAACAGGAAAACGAAGCGTGGGACGCCCTCCCACCCGATGGACTGACGACATTGTTGGGATCGCGGGTAGTCGGTGGATGGAGAGGGCTCGGAATCGTTCTTCCTGGAAATGTATAGGGGAGGCCTATGTCCAGCAGTGGACTTCTTTGGGCTGATGATGATGATGATGATGATTTATCGTTTGGTGCAAGAAAATATCGTGAGGAAATGAAAATCAATCAATCAATCAAATCAAACCTAATGTTTTTGATAAACTCCGTTTTTTTTTGCTGTTGGTCTTTTCAATAAAATTAAATAAATAAAATGGTCTTTATTTAGTACAATCACAAAGATCACTTTGAAACGTCTTATATACCTACTAGGTGAATAAGTGACCAAAAAAAAACCAGCTGGTTTTCTAGTTACGTATAGAATACCCTCTACCTACTGCTAAATCAGTCTCGGTGGGGATCGAACCCACATCCTACATAGAAGAAAGACCTGCCAAGAGCTGCCAAGAGCAAGCCAACTGAACTTTTTTTTTTTATACCGCAAGCTGATGGATCAATCAGATGGCCCACCTGATGTTAAGTGGTAACCATCACCTACAAAGCATTGCCTCGTAAGTTACGCACGATAGGAACGTGCCCTACGATGCACTGCCCTGCATCCATCAACTTGAGGCATACATATGTTAAGTCTCATGTGCCTGTAATTACACCGTCAACCACATTCTTCAAACCGAAACACATCAACGCTGCTTGGCGGCAAAAGAAGGCGTGGTGGTAGTACTTCCTCGGAAGAGCCCTTCACAAAGAGCTCTAATACTCTTAAAATCCTTGCTTGGAGCTTGGAGGAATCCAGTTTAGTAATTCAGTTTTACTCTTCAATAACAATCATTGTCCATCTCTTATTAAACTGCTATGCAATTACGCACCATTGCTCAAAGGAAAGCAAGCACAGGCAGTCTCAATCGTGCCAACCAGTTGGCTCGACTCTGTCGACACAAACAAACAAACAAACACGCTAGCGCCAGATGCAAATAATTCGGCTGCGCAGAACTGGCATGCCTAGGACCATATGGAATTTGGACGCTAAAATGTTAAAGATTCGTCCATGAACAGGTGAACGTTTTCATTAAGACTCTGATAATCTTAAAACTACTTGGTGTGTCTTTTTAAATTACACAAATAACTTACAAAGTCGTAATGCATAAATGTAAATAATGAGTAAATGCTATTGATTTTTACATAAACATAGATTTCAATAAAAACGTAGGTGAAATATGGTCATAACTGATTTATATGCTGTTAGTTAAGGGGCTGACAACCGTCAAACATTTTCTCGCTCGCACATTAATATTAAAAGATAAAAATCACTTAAGGAAAATAAGTTTCAGACGCATAATGACCAATCATTCAGAATTCTCATATTGACCCAACCACAGATATATATATACATAGATAACGCAAGTATCACGATTTGTATTGAAACCAAGCGTGCCGACTTTTTAATACCTACTCTGACGTCACAGTCGAAATTTAGTGACGGGAAATCTAAACCGATTATAAGACACCGATGCCGCCGATGCCCCTCCGTCCCGCTACGATTTAAACGATTCAACTGGAACCGCCGGCGCCGCCGTGATCGTCTCGCTCATACCTACTCATAGATTTTATATCTGTGGTCCCGCTCGCTCACTCCGCGGTCGCCACTACAGTACTCCTTGTAGTTTCAATGTGAGGAGTCGTGCTCAACGCGCTTTTGAGCCGTTTCATTCTGTCGACGCTTTTGGATACCTTCGTTCGCTTAATCTCAAGTAAGTCTACAAATATATATTTGTTAATAATTCTTTAAAACACAAGGGATTAGTATAAACATGCATGTTATGAAACAGTAGTTTTTGATGACCTATTACGAATCGATTTACATGAATGACATCGATTTTCTGACAGACGAATGATATGGACAGACGAATGATATGGACAGACGAATGATATGGACAGACAAATGATATTAACGGAATTAAAATAAATAATATAAAGTAAAATTAATATTTTCTTAGAAATTTGAAATAGCCCTGTCTGTGTACGTGTCAAGGTCAATGCGCACGGTCGCAATGGTAACGCGCGTGTTATCTTGACGCTATTTTAAATATATAAGTTGCTAGGTAGGTAGGTGCATAATTATGTTTAAGTACTTAGGTACCTTTTACCCCGTAGGTAAGTAAAGGTAGGAAATCACAAAAGATTTCATGAAAACACATAAAAACAACGTAAGTATCTACTATCTACCTACAAGATGAATGCCAGTCAAGCCACAATATTATAACTGATTTTGATGAATTTTCTCATTATTTATTGGTTCTAGGTAGGTAACTTAATGGATATCAGTGGATATAACTAAATATTGACACATTTTTATTAATTTATTCACACTCTTACACACACACAAGTTAGTTAGGCCTATAACACCTATATAAGATGATTTAAACAGCGTCCAAGGCCAATAGGCACTTAAAAGGCCTATAGATACGTATGTATGTATGTATGTATGTTCAAAGGATGAACATGAACATATTAAATAGGTACCTACATGAACTCTAAAAATATTACCCTCCCACTTAAAGCTTTTGTATAAAATTAGAACATTTATTTATTTATGAGCTTGTTTTTATCAATAACTACTAAATTATCTCTTATTATAATGGTTAATATCATTTGTCTGTCCGATATCGATTATTCATATACTTTGTAGGACGAACAACACTAGTCGCGAGATTTGACAGACGAATGATAAGTTGCCTGTACCACGAATACGAAGCGATGCGCGACAGTATCGCTTGTTCCGATATTCATCGTCTCTTAACTCAGAACGTCAGATTAAACGCTCAAAGCAAACGCGGCGATGTAATGTAAATATGGTTTACTTAACGTTAATCTATAGTTACTTAGGTATACTCTTGAAATCACAGCTTGGAATACTTTAAAATTAGTTTTAAAATGAATTTACGCATAATATGATTTAAAAATTACTTACCTGTGATATGAAATATATCCTTGCCTTGGGGGGCTAGAATTTGTTGAGCTATTGCAATTCAATATCATGCAACGAGGCATTTTATACAATTTTGCGGACGTCTGGCTGCAACAACGGACGCGCACGGACTGTGAGCAGCGGCGGCCAACCTAGACGATTCGTAGGGGTTCGGACACGGGAAGTACAAGCATTTGCGTCATCTATGTATATATATATCTGTGGACCCAACACAATAAACGAGAAATGTCCAATTCTCAGAATGACCAATATGCATAATGAAATTTTAAGCCAAATGCCAATACGCAGAATGAGGCATACGCCAAGATGTGATTTTATATTTTTCATTATGTTCAAATAGGCGAGCGTTATATGCGTTAATGTGACATTCTCAGCCTCAATTATTATTGTGAACAATATTCTATCACAGGCACACACTCACACAGTTCCTTAATTTTTTTAGCCGAAAAGGCTTTTCAAAAATTGCCGTAGCGGACGGTATTTCACGTCCACATGGCGGGGTATTGGTAAAGTTTTCAACTAGCAATAATCGCACCTCGGATTAACCTCATTGGTTACGATATTGCCTCTGCGCAAAGTTAACTTTATTAAAAGACATGACTTGACCCGTATCTTTTCTCAAAACGCAACGATAGCGCGATCTAGCATCGTGACAAATTTAGCAGCGCCATCTAGTTTGAATATAAGGAAACTATTTATGTTCCTCTAGTAGCACAACAGTCCCCGTTTCAAAGCTGACCAAAACCCCTTGCTGAAATGTGTGAATACGGAGAAATGAACAATTTCGCTGTCCGAATAAAAGTAAAAAGAATTTCGCAATTTGCACCCATCTGGTTGTGCCTAACTTTTATTTTGCAAAATGAGGTCACGCATGCATTTTTTGTAGAGCCGTTTATTGATAAAATCCGACGAAATAAAAGGCAGGATTGTTAAAAGTTCACTGGGGTAGTTGTTTTTAGGGTTTTTTCAAAGCGTTTTTGATCTTTGTTTTATATTGGACTAATTCCTTCACTTTCTACAAGAAGTCTTTCACAAGCTGTCCTGTGGAACGCATCACCTGTCGATATCAAAAAGGCAAGGTCCCGTTCATGGTCATTGGTTACCTATCTTGTAAATAATATATTTTTTCTGGCCACACTCCCCCTCCTTAAATGTTCAGTCCCGTCCATCCCAATTATGCCTGAAAGAAATCGCTGTTAGCGATGAGGCCACCATTTAAGTCCTTAAGGAGTTACCTCTATGTATCTAATTCTTTGAGCTTTTTTAAAATGTTTATTAAGTGGGTACCAATTTGTTGATGTTTTGAACCATCTCTCATCCGCCACTCTTTGTACGTTAAATAGACGTACCTACATTATTATTAAATCACAAGGATCACTTTGGAATGTGAAATAACAGCAAGCAGTTGAACTTCGATACGCAAAAACTCTCTATCAAACCACGGCAGATACCCATTTTCCACCAACTGATTTATAGTTTTTTTCTCTCGTTCCAACAGCGTTCTGGGGGTCACTTCAGCTCTTTAGTCCCGTGGTATCTTCGATGATCAAATCTCCAGCAGTGGACTTCTGCAGGCTGATGAATCATCATCATGATGACTTTGGAATGTTTTATAATGGTGGGTAAAACGACGACAAACCGTTCAACTTCGTTCAACTGAATTTTTTATTAAATCTGCGGCAGATATCCATTTTCCATCCACAGTTTTAGTTTTTTTTCGTTTGCTACGTTCGGGGGGTCACTGCGGCACTTAAGGCCCGCGATAAGCATCCTCGATGATCAAAGCTACGTTGCATTTTTAATTGCCGCTCTTCACACCTCTCCGCTCTCGGAACGGGCTCGTCTGGTGGAAAGATGGCAAGGTAAGGGTGTCTGAATTTGTTTTTAACGCGAATTGGCTGTTGGAGAAATTAAATTAAATGTTTTACAGTAGGATGTTCGACATGGATGATGATTAGGGTGAGAATTCAGGCTGATGATAATGAGGGTGAGTCGGTTTATATTTGTCCCACCGCGAGAACAGAACTTGGACCCGTAGCATCTCAGCTGATTAGTAAGTAGTAGTTACGTGAAAGAGTGTATCGTAGGACACGTTCCTATCGTGCGTTTTACGAGGCAATGCTTTGTTATAGGTTATTGTTACCACTTAAAATCAGGTGGGCTATATGCTTGTAACATTCTGGCATTATGCACATACATTTTTGAACAGAAAAACTCATTGGTGCACGACCGCTTTCGAACCCACGACCTTAGCATCGGAAGGCGGGGCCGCTACCACTAGACCACCAGTGCTCTCTCTCACATAGTATTATTGTTACCTTTATTAAGGTACAAAACGTAGACATAATGCGATAAATTTGGACTGACTTTTATTTCATCCCATTGAAGAAAATTCGTACTAAAGAATCTGCAAACTACTTTTTTTTATCCGCATCCGACGGCACTGAGCATTACGACCGAATAGGGTACGACAATACACGGAAGCGACTATTTGACGACCAACTTACTGATGTCTGCCAACAAGTCGCAATTGACAAAACGGACCCCACCTCCAAAAAGTGATATGACACACTCAGCCTCTGACACGGATATACCTAGTTTTCTACAAAGAGAATTAGAAAAACCATCTAAGCGGATATGTGCGAAACGCCTTCGTGTGGAAGATGTCTCAACCAGCCAAGACTCTTGGAACATATTTAAAGGGGAAATTAAGGAGATGCTACAGGAAATGTCAGCTAAGCAGAACTCTAGACTCGATAAATTAGAGAAAAGTATTATGGAAATAAAGAAACAAAATGACGTTATACAGAACTCTAATACCGACCTAAAAAAGTCGATGGATTTTGTTTCTGACCAAGTACAGGAGATCCAAGATAAAATCACAACTCTAGAAGAGGAGAGGAAAGATATTACGCAGCACATTGATATTATTGATATGAAGCTTGAAAACATGGAGCGCATAAGCAAAAAGACTAGTATTGAGATTAGAAATGTTCCGAAAAGACAAAAGGAAGGCAAAAAAGACCTCTACAACATGATAGAGAGGCTATACTGCACCATTGAACCCCAGAATAAAATTGACGCTGGTCTATTACGAGATGTATATAGACTACCTGCCAAGCCAAATGCCATAACGACCACAGTGGTAGCTGAGTTCTCTAACACACTAGAGAAGGAAACCTTCCTAGGAAAAATGAAAAGTTACATTAAAAACAAGTATGAACAGCTGAGCTCCAAGCACATGGGAATCAACGAGCCCCCAACCTTCATTTATGCCTCTGAGCATCTCACTATGAAGGCCTCGAGGCTGTTCTTCCTGGCTCGCGATGTTGCCAAGACTGAGGGTTTTGATTTCTGCTGGACTTCAAATGGAAGAGTCTTCCTTCGCAAAAGAGAAAATTCTCCACACATTTTAGTCAAGAATGAAGAAACGCTCGCCTCCATCAGGCGCAGCGTGGGCCAGACTGAATGACTAGACGCTGGAGATAATTTTGTGTATATGTATGCTATCATTATCGGTATATTTTCCTACACTAAAATAAGCTACTTCATATTATTACACCAATCACTTCTAAGCTTAACTAAAACCATATTGAGCAATAGTGCTCGGTACACCTACGTTACTACTACTCACCGCACTTTATTATATACTTCGTCCCCAATTCTTAAATATTTACCTTCATCACTACACCAAATCAAACCTACACTCACACTCCCAGTTAAAAACACCCCACACAACATAAAATTTGTCACACTCATTACCCTTGGCACCAATAATGGATAGCATTGACATCATAAATGATATAGATAACACCCAATTTATAAACAGCAAAGCCATTGATAATCCCGACGACTGTATTAACTATTTCCGAAACATAAAATCTCAGTACACTATTATCTGCCAAAATATCTGCAGCTTCCAAAAGAACTTTGACAGCTTTGTAGTTTTCTTATCCCGACTAAATTTTCTACCAGATGTAATCATCTTTACAGAGTGCCGAATCAATGAATACTCCCCAGAAATTACATTAGAAAATTACACATATTTTGCATCTACTAAATTTATCAACCAAAACGATGGCATTATTGTATTTACCAAATCTTCTCTAAGCGTAACAATCATTGAACCAGATTTCGATGACGCAAATTGTGTTCTGGTACACATTGGCAATGAACTGTCCATTGTAGCAATCTATAGAACTCCTTCCATCTATAATATTGATAGATTCTGCAATTCACTTGAAAAAATATTTCGATCTATTAAAACTAATTCGTGCATTATGGTTGGAGATCACAACATTGACATCAGTATAGACACTAACGATAATCGCTCGATTGACTACTTGGATTTGACAGGTCATTACGGATTTATAGCCGGGCATCAACTCCCCACTCGTGGCCCAAGGTGTCTAGACCACGTTATGGTAAACACAAAAAAAACCACCCAAATACTAATCTGTAACACGGATATCACAGACCACTGCACTGTTATCGTGAGTACTGACAGACATGAGCGTCCAGTCAATAAACAAACAAACCGTACGATTACTAAAATTAACGTAAATTCTTTTTTGGATGACTTGGCAAATGTAAATTTCAATTCGGTATACTTACTTGAAGATGTTAATATAGCAGTCGCTGAATTTACAAGTATAATTGGTAATCTCGTAACTAAAAATACTACACTAAAGCACATTAGAAATCGAGAAGTCATTGTCAAACCCTGGATAACTCCTAATCTATTGAAATGCATCCGAAAAAAAGATACACTTCACTTGCTTACCAAAAAAAACCCACGAGATATAAAGTTAAAAGAAAAATATAAACAATATCGAAACACTTGTATAAATCTTCTGCATGACTTAAAACGAAAATATGAAAGTAAACAACTGAAAGACGCAAAGGGAGACAGCAAAGAGACGTGGAAATGTATTAAAAAAATATGCAACTTAAAAAAAACTGACAATAAATACTATGAACTTATTAAAAATTCTGAAAACTCTAAGGATGCAGTAAACATGGTAAACTCATATTTCTCATCGGTAGGAAAAAATTTGGCCAGTAATATATTAAATTCTCTCTCCACGACTGAAGAACAGCTTGTCTCTTTAGTAAAACCACCGTCAACTGGAACCCCAACGAATTCCTTCTTTCTAACACCAACTGACCATATTGAAATAGATAATATAATTAGCTCACTTAAAACTAAATCGGCGCCAGGGTGGGATAAAATTAGTAACAATATACTCAAACATGGCAAACAATATCTCTCGCACATCATAGCATTTATAACAAATTTAAGTTTTTCAAGTGGAATAATGCCTGACTCTTTAAAAATAGCCAATATAACCCCCATTTTCAAAGCTGGTAATCCTCAAATCGCCTCTAACTACCGGCCCATATCACTTCTCACATCTCTGTCAAAAATAATAGAAAAAGTTGTTAATAAACGTCTTCTTTGCTATCTTGAAGAACAGAGTATTCTGTCAAACAATCAATATGGCTTCCGTAACAACAGGTCTACTAATGATGCTGTTGCCAATCTTACAGACTTCGTTTCCATGAAACTAGACAGTGGAAAGCGATGTGTCGGCGTTTTCCTTGATCTTGCGAAGGCTTTTGACACAGTGTCAAGGCCAATCCTTTTACGCAAGATGAAAATGTATGGAATACGAGGATCTCCACTGGCATGGTTCAATTCGTACCTATCTAGCCGCAAGCAGAGGGTTAAAGTGGATAGCTCCGTTAGTGACCTCTCTGAGGCTGAGTTTGGGGTGCCACAGGGTAGTGTTTTGGGACCGACTCTGTTCCTCATGTACATTAATAGCCTGTGCATGTTGAACCTGGAAAAGGCGGAAACTTTTGCTTTCGCAGATGATACCGCTTTCGTTTTTTACGGTGACTCCTGGAGTGACGTAACTTTAGCCGCGCAGTCTGGTCTTGATTTGGTAACTAAATGGTTGCAAGAAAATTTGTTAACTCTCAACACCGATAAAACCAAGCTCATCGCTTTTGCTATCTCAAAACGCACATCTCCTAAATCCAATTTAAACATAAAACTTCATACAAACCATTCACACTCAAACTCAATTCTGTGTACCTGCTCTACCATTGAAAGGGTACACAACATTAAATATCTCGGTGTACTAATAGATGAGAACCTTTCTTGGAAAAAGCAAATAACGGCAATGTGTGGTAGGTTACGGAAGCTGCTTTACTTATTTAAAATGTTGAGATCTAGCGCTGACAGTCAAACCATAAGACTCGTCTACCAGGCCCTTTGTCAGTCAGTACTCACGTACTGTATCTCTGCATGGGGTACAGCTTGCAAAACCCACTTGCTTCGCTTGGAACGGGCCCAGCGAGCAGTACTAAAGGTCGCCCACTCTAAACCATTCCGTTACCCTACTGCATTATTATACCAGGATGTCAAGTTACTCTCTGTAAGACAACTGTTTTTACTTGATACCACATTAAACTTCCACAAAAACGCCCCTACAAACATGCTGGAAACACACACAAATCGTAGGCTTGTTTGGAAAATTCCGAAAGTGAGGACTAGTTTTGGCAAGCGATGTCACTACTATCTAGGACCGTACATTTACACAAAGTTAAATAAAAAACTCGACTTATTACCACTTACCAGGAAAAAGTGTAGAGGAATCACTTTCGACTGGCTCAGTAGTTTGGGCTATGACGAGAGCGAGTCGTTACTGGCCCCCTCAACGTAATTCTGGCTGGTGTACAATACTAAATCATTTATTTATGCCTCACTATATATATAATAACTATTTACCTATACCAAATATATGTAGGATATAACTAACTCCCATACGTATTCTATTAAAACAGTACCTACCTAAACATTACTATTATATACACACCCATAATATTATAATTTCGCAAATGCGAAATTATCACTATTTTAACAAAATAATTCCCTGTTTAATAATACTCAATTTAACAACTTGTCTTATCACATCTGTTCTTTAATAACCTACAGCTAATTCCAAAACACCCAGCATTATCGACAATAATCGACATCACACTGTTTCACTCTTATCTAGCGTAACTGCACACACTTGATACACATTACATGGACGAAAGAGGCTAGCTACCCACAACACAGGTTCTCCTAGGGTGGGAGCTAGCGTACTTGCATTTGTTCTCTGTACCTACCCTACTTGTAATATTTTATTTAAGTACCTACTAGTATTTTATTGTATCAGCACTTTTTGGTTTAATTGTCTCATGCAAACATGTCATCAAATAAATAAATAAATAAATAAAATAATAAATTATAAAATATGATCCCGACAATAAAAGCATAGGTAGACATCCCCTTAAGCCACTTCTCAACTGAATGGTCGGGAGCACAAAAGACGAACTAATGCGCTACTAACTATCAATAGGGTAGAAATTTATAGACGTACCATCCCCTTTAGGAAGAAAATATTGGTCTTGCGAAGTACCCAGACGTGGTTTGTGAATGTCTTTTGTGAGGGGCACAGAATAACTATTAGTGTTAGGGGTGCGGTGCGACAGTTTCGGTGACTGGTTTAAGTTAGAAGACTTCAGATCTGAAAGAGACATCGATATTCTTAAGCTACTCAATATTCGAGTCTGAGGGTCAGACAGACAGTCTACTTTTGGTCGTGGTGGTTCTGGCATAGAATTCATTCCACCTTTCCGTCATTATTATCATCTCCATATTTTAAGAGTAGCAGAGCTCTTTGTGAAGGGCTCGTCTGGGGAAGTACTACCACCACGCCTTTTTCTGCCGCCAAACAGCGTTGCTGTGTTTCAGTTTGAAGAGTGTGCTAGCCGGTATAATTACAGGCACATGAGGCTCAACATCTGGATGCCTCAAGTTGATGGACGCAGGGCAGTTCATCGTAGGGCACGTTCCTATCGTGAGTGACTTACGAGGCAATGCTTTGTTATTGGTGATGGTTACCACTTAACATCAGTACCCCAAGTAGGAGTTGTGTTTACCATATTTGGTTTTTTATCTCTATCGCGTCTTCATATAAAACCCGCAATGAACACGGAACAAAAACGAAAAACGAAAAACCAAATATGGTAAACACAACTCATACGTGGGGTACTGCCTGGTAGCCCATCTGCTTGTTCCATCAGCTAGTTGTATAAAAAATAAAAAGATTAAGGCGAAGACAAGAGCTAATGTGACTCTCGCTCGCACGTTTCTACATGTTGAAAGATAAAAAATCACTAAACTCATTTTCGAAAAATCGCAATCAACCATTTTTACAGTTTAGTAAAAAATTCATTTTGATCGATACAAGTTTTCCTACTTAAAAGTTTGCTTATGTACGAAAACTAGTAAAGCAAACTTTTGTGTCGGAAAACATGTCGAAACGTGCGAGCGAGAAGTTGTTTGATAGTTAAACTGCACGTTACAAAGTGATCCTTGTGATCCAGTTTTATAAATATCTTTTGACATTATTAATTTAGTTCATGTATACTTTTAGTACAACAGTACGCTAAGCTAACTCAATAAACTTGCAATATGGATACTATATCGCTCGAAATAATACTTTCATACTTTTTTTGTGAATACATACTTATAATTTAAGTATATCTAAAACCACTTAGACAGGGAAAAAACATCTATGTTCATATCACAAATGTTTGTTCTCGGTGGGGATCGAACCCACGGCCTACAGCGCAGAAGGCTGCTGCGACGCCAGGTATCAGTCTCTGGCTTAGACCACGCTAAAAAAAGTTATGCTAGCAATGTAAACAGGGGCACTGTCGCGATTCCTACGAATGAGAATGATGCAAAAAAACAACTCATACGTATTTGTCAATTGGTTTATTTGTGGGCGAAGTTTGTGATAAACCCTTCTTTTTATTGACTTACCGAACTTTCGCACAAATATTTGCAGAGAAAAATAGACTCGGCGAGTCTTTCAAATAAACATTTTCTTGTATTTATTGGAATGCTGATACGTCATTATGCCGTGTTATAGAACGCTTTCAGCATTTTGTTCAGATAGGTGAATTATTAATTAGAAATAAAGTAAACAAGTTATCTAGGAAGTGTACCTGGATAAATACGAAATAATTTTAGCTTTATTTTATTGACTTTAAACAATATTTTTAAACTTCTTCAAGCTCAGAGCAATTTATCATTGTTCTATGCTAATATCATCATCATCTTCCTGCCCTTGTCCCACGCTGCACGGGGTCGGCACAACAGGTTTTCTTCTTCCACTCTCCTCTATCATTCGTCATCTCAGTGCTCACTCCTTTCTTACTCATATCATCTTTCACACAGTTCATCCATATTTTCTTTGGCCTGCCTCTCCTTCTAAAACCATCCACATCTATTTTTAACACTCTTCTCGTAATACGACTTTAATATTGTTCTATGGCATAGAATCTATGCTATGTAAATACAAAATCGTAGGTATATATTTTCAGACAGACATCGGTGAAAATTTAAAAGCTTTTATCCTGACCCTAAAGGATATCGACAAGGTCTCTTATAGGCGCTGGGTCTGGGATAGTCACACATAGAAGGTAACTATCTAAAATGATAATTAACTAAAAAAATACTGTAATAAAAAATTGTAGGTAAGTTATTAATTAGTCTGGCCAAAGGGCCGCCTTAAATATCCATGTTTTTTTCATTAAAATTCATTTAATTAGTCACTACTCAGACGCGAGTATAACCGCGGGCGGCAGCTAGTGAGAAATAAAGCTCCAACGTTGCAGGGCTTCACACAGATTGCAACTGCAACAAAATCCCTTTGATCCAGCACCCAGCAATAATTTGACGAATCCAATCATCCGCCTCTCGTTACGCATCGTCATCTACATAGGAATTATCAGAATGATCCTTCCGATTGTGTCCAATAATTGGATCCCACCATTTCCCGCTTTTCAGATGAAATGGTAGGATTAACGCGGAGTATGCGTTAACAATGACTATTTTTATTTTAATTAAAATTTGATAACATGTAGGTTTTCTATGCTGTATTCGGATTACCGTCAATTTCAATCATCCTAAAAAAATTGTAAAAATCACAAAAAGTTTTGACAGCGGTGGGATTCGAACCCACGCCCTTTCGGACTGGTGCCTAAAACCAGCGCCTTAGACCACTCGGCCACGCTGCCTTACGACACTGAGTAGCAAAAGTAACGATTACAAACTTTGCTTGTAGGACTTATAATTTACTATGACCATTTTGCTACAGGGTTACTGATTGATCGTGCTAGGCAAAATATTAATATCTATGGCAATCATTTTAACAGATAAATGAGATAGAATGAAAAAAAAAAAAAAAAAAAAAAATTGAATTGCGATGCCATTTTACAAGCTCATGAGACTTAGTACCTTTATACGTTTCAGAATGATAAATGCAGTGCAAGACCGGTATATAGGAATAGGAACCAAGCCGCAACATTACGCTACGCCTCACTAAACTTCAATAGATCATACAAAAGAACGGTAGGAACCAAGCCGTAAGTTTGTTGCCTGTTCATCTAGGCTTTGGTCGCGTGGAACTGGCACCTGGAGTCACCTAGCTTCATCAACAAGCTGTATAAAAGAAATCCGGCAATCACACTCTTGAAACCGAAACCCAGCAACGCAGAAAAAGGCGTGGTGGTAATACTTCCGCGGACGAGCCACACACAAAGCTCTTAAAAATAGTGAAGTTGAGTGAAGAAGTCATGTACCAAAAACATTAGCTAAGTAGACACAAGCATTGTTAGAACAGTCAAAGCTTTGTTTGTAGGTAGCTGTTAATTCTCAGTCACGGCGGAATATTTCAGACATCCACGTGGAGCGCACTCATTGGGTTAATTAAGTTATCTTGTTAGCGTCTTGCTACGTAGGATAGATGCTGAAGGAACGTTAGACCTCGACAAATCGCATTCGCTTCTAAGCGCTTTTTTTACATTGTTCGGTAGCGCTGTAAGAATCGTCAGACAATCACCAGCATTTAGTCCATTCAGAAAAAAAAAAACGCTTTTTTTCCGAATTTTATATAATACGCGCTTTTTTATTTAATAGAGATTTTTCGGGAAAGCGATAGCTTGGGAAACGTAGATTCAGAAAAAATATCACTATCATCCAAAAAGCTTCAAAAATGTTGAAATTTGCGAGTAAAATTAATTAATTTAATGGAGAATCAACAGCTTTTTAATCAACAAACTAAACACTTATTTAGATTAAAAGAGTCAATGAGAGGTTTTGGCGGGTAAATTGACGATTGCCTGCATCTTAATAAGTCTATTGTTGTTTATTCTGTGAACAGATCAAATGAGAAAAAAAATCCCAGTAGTTCTGCCGACAGAACTACTCAACAGTAAACGTATTGTTGCATGACACTCCGTTACAAAACTCCAAACTGAAATAAACTGTTTTTATACAATTAGCTGATGGAACAAGCAGGTGGCCCACCTGATGATAAGTGGTAACCATCACCTATAACAAAGCATTGCCTCGTTAGTCACGCACGACAGGAACGCGCGCCAAGATGCACTGCACTGCGTCCATCAACTTGAGGCATACATATGTTTAGCCTCATGCCTGTAATTACACCAGCAACTACACTCTTCAGACCAAACCACAGCAACGCTGCTTGGCGGCAGAAAAGAGCGTGGTGGTAGTTCTTCCCCGGACGAGCCCTTCACAAAGAGCTCTGCTACTCTTAAAAACTCGTCAAAGACTTATACCTACTATTATTGTATTATGTGGTTCCACAAACTTTTAAACTAACAACGACGCACGCAAAACAATTACCTATTTTTACTTTTAACTAGATTGGAGATATCGACCACTCCAATCCTTACCGTCTGACTACGCTGTCTGAAGTGATAGCCATGCCGCCATGGCGGCACTCTCTAAGCAAATTTAAGTTCCCGTGTCGTTGAAAAAGACTGTTATCTACTCGCTGCGAACGAATGGAGGAGTGTTGTAGGGGTAAACTTATTAAGTAGGACGGGTTTCGTGTTGAGGTGGTCGCATTTGACGCCGTTGAATAAAAGAACAAAAGAAGAAAGGAAGAAAACTCTATCTAGGGTTAAGCTCGCCTTTGTACATGACTATCATATCTTCTTTTGTGTAAATCATTTGTGTACAATAAAGAATAAAGAAAGGAGAAATGTGAATTATTTACCAACACAGTAAAAAAAAAAACAAATATACCTAATACCTAGGGAGGTAGATAAAAAAAGGAGTACGTAATCGCGATAGATACTAATGTTTTGTTTAACCAAATCAAGATTTTTTAGGGGATAAGCGGCTATTTTAGATTAGGTTAGACTGATTCAGAAAAGTCAAAAGCAAAATAATTAAAATTATTTTATTTTAGAACCAACCATGTATAATATAAGTTTTCTATAAAACTTCACTTTAGGTTTACTTTAAATTGTTCACTTTAGGAAAACACAAAGATTTTGTCGCTTATCTACTGTATAAACAGATCCCTATGAGTTGATCATCGGGTGAGACTAGGATTCGAGGTATTTAGGGCAGCCCCGTTCAAGGGTAGTTTCAAGTCCCACTCGGATAATAACTTTTAGGACTTTATAAAATAAATTAATAAATAAATATTGGCTGACTTTCCACACAGCACTATCTATCCCCAAACTAAGCTTTGGCTTAGTTTATGTAGTAGTATAGAGCTTAGTATAGATATGTAATATGAGAACAAGATAGCTAATATAATACGTATATACTTTTTTTTTTGTAAATACTTACTTATCTACATCTACACTAATATTATAAAGAGGAAAGATTTGTATTTTTGTATGTAACGAATAGGCTCAAAAAGTACTGGTCCGATTTCAAAAATTCTTTCACCATTAGAATGCTACATTATCCCTGAGTAACATAGCGCAATATAGTATTTTCAAAAAAATCAGGGATCCTTACTAAAACTCCAATAATGTAACCCAAGGTGGAAAACAAAAACCTTACATCGCGTGCGCTGCCAACACTATTGATGATAGAAGAAAATAATGTACTACGATTATGTAGAACACGGCATCATCTATAAAAAATGTCCCAACAGCATATGTCTAGCTATTATAGTTATGTCACAATAAGTGTTCTTTTATTATAATAAAGTAATTGAAATGTCGCCGCTAGAAAAGGGTCTTCATTTGTACCTTAGTATGCAAATAAATCCAAATAAAGAATTTCATAAATAAGACGGTTTCAATACCTATAGATTACTTCTTAAATTTTTCAAAACGGACATTCCATTCAAAAGATATGACGAAATTAAAAATGTTAACGGGTCCACGGGTCACGAACGGGGTGCGATTTCACTCGCTCAAGGAGAAGGGCTGCATATGTATGAAATGAGTAGACGCGAGGCTCGAACCCATGGTCTTAGTTTATCCTAAAATGTTCAAAAAATTTATGACCACCCATGCGAAGCTGGGACAGGCCGCTAGTAATATAGAGGTATAATAACACCCAGACAGAGAACAAACATCAATGTTCATTACACAAATATTTGTTGTCGGTGAGGATCGAACCCACAGCCTACGGCGCAGAAGGCAGAGCTACTACCAACTGAGCTGTGAAGGCTGTCAACTTTATTAAATCTTTATGTAGAAAAAGACAAATTAAGCAGAAATTTCAAAACTGTATGGCTCACTCAGTCTCCTCCATCGCCTAGCTTTGTGCAGAACTTTAAACTAGTTTTATAAATGTTGCGAATTCACTGTCATTAACAGGACTGCGTCGTACCAAAGCAAGTTACCACAAGCTTCGGGCGAAACAGCGGTGGCAACCGCACTGTTCACTGTTCATGTATACCAACTATTATTGGATGAAACTCTGACTGAGCTTCCGCGTCAACATAATATACACAATTAGGTAGGTATGGTATATCAGGCAGTAGATCAATGTTGTTTGACTCAAGAAATCAGGCCTCGAATATTCGATGAAATTTGGCTTAAGCTGTTTTCACTGTTCATTATAGATTATGGAAATCTCATTATTGTTCACCACACAATAATGAGTTTTAAGAGTAGTAGAGCTCTTTGTGAAGGGCTCGTCCGGGGAAGTACTAACACCACGCCTTTTTCTGCCGCCAAGCAGCGTTGCTGTGTTTCGGTTTGAAGAGTGTGGTTGCCGGTGTAATTACAGGCACATGAGGCTTAATATCTGTATGCCTCCAGTTGATGGACGCAGGGCAGTGCATCGTAGGGCACGTTCCTATCGTGCGTGACTTACGAGGCAATGCTTTGTTATAGGTAATGGTTACCACTTAACATCAGGTGGGTAATCTGCTTGTTTCATCAGCTAGTTGTATAAAAAAAAACCACGGATAATGCAGGATTTATATTAAACATTCGGTAATATAATAGGCCTTATCGCTGAGAGCGATCTCTTCCAGGCAACCTGTGTTCAGCCTAAAGAAGTCCACATCACTTAGAACCAATTACAAATTCAACAATCTTTAAGGTTGTTTAAGGGGCTAGCCCCCTGAGATATACATCAAATATTAAATTTTTAAGAGTAGTAGCTCATTGTGAAAGGCTCGTCCGGGGAAGTACTATCACCATGCCTATTCTGCCGCCAAACAGCGTTGCTGTGTTTTGACTTGTGATCACATCAGGTGGACCATAGGTTTGTTGAATTAAAAAAAAAATTCCAGTAGTAAAAAAAAATATACACATAATGTTCCTACATTTTGCAGTAGTTGGTACTCCATACCAACCTGCAACGAATGTAGTATTAGGTTTAGTGATTTTGTTTCTTGAGTCAACATTATTGTGTTTAAAATTTTCTTTAGTACAGGTCCCTCGATGACGTCTACATAATAGATTTGAGTAAAATATCCTGAAGAAAATCGCATTTTTCAAGAACGCGATCTTCCTCCGTCATGACGCATCGTTTGCTTCCGCTGTTTGCTTCGTACCTCCGGCTAGTACCTGTGAAAGTGGTGTTGGAAATTAAACCTTAATGTTAGGTAATAAGGTTGTGAAGGCTGTGTGATGCTGTGCTTGTACACTGACAAGTCCTGTTGGGTAGAAAAGTTTTGGGAAATTACGAAAAATAATGTAATGCAAGGTATCGAAGTAGGTATATGACATGATAATTTCTATCGATTTTAAGTTGTCCATGAATACAATGATATAAGTTGTAAAATGATATAAATAAGTTGTTCCGAAAGGGCGTGTTATAGTATCTATATGTGATCACGAATTCGTTATAGGAACTTAAAAAAAACCGGATTAGTTTTAATTATTCAATTAAAACTAATTGAATAATTTATTCAAATGCGTTCAATTGTTCAATACTTAGTAGCTCCTGATGATCTTGTAACAAAATCAGATTTATAAGTAATGCCTATGAGTTTTTATTGAAGCAACTGTTATGAATCGCAACGACTAATGCGTAAGTATTGAGACCATGAGGGTTGACAGTTTTACAGTACACATTCTTAAGGACAGATGGCGCTACTGGTCATAAATTAACAATTTTGATACTCATACGGCCAGTTTCTGAAAGCCGGATCAAAACTAATCGCATGTCAAGTCACTTGCTATCTCTATCTAATTCGAAGTAATAGCTGAAATGGCGAGTGACTTGACATCCGATTAGTTTTGATCGAGCTTTCAGAAACCGATAAGCTCTTAAGTAAGCTCTTTTTATTCTCACTATGCGAAAACTTTTAATAGACAATATCTTTATTTTATTAATTACTACATAGACTATAAGTACTGTTTGTTTGTTTGTTTGAGGAAGTTTGAAAGTAGCGCCTGTGATGGATAAGTTGAGGAGCAATAGGTTAGCGTGGTATGGGCATGTCACGAGGAAGAAAGAAAGTCATATTACGAGAAGAGTGTTGGAAATGGATGTGGATGGTTTTAGAAGAAGAGGCAGGCCAAAGAAATGATGGATGGATTGTGTGAAAGATGATATGAGTAAGAAAGTCATATCATACGTCATCTCAGTGCTCACTCAGCACTGAGATGACGTATGATAGAGGAGAGTGAAAGAAGAAAACCACTAAGGGCAGGAAGATGATGATGGCAGCCTTCACAGCTCAGATGGTAGTAGCTCAGCTTTCTGCGCCGTAGGCCGTGGGTTCGATCCCCACCGAGAACAAACATTTGTGTGATGAACATAGATGTACAAAAAAAAAAGTATATATGTATTATATCAGCTATATGGTTCCCATATTACAAGATTTGGCTTAGCTTGGGGCTAGATAGTATTGTGTGGATAGTCCAAAAATATTTATTTATTTATTTATAAGTACTGTTTGTTTTCCTAAGAAATAAAATATTAACGGTTTTCTTCCCCACAGTACGGACGGAAGCAAGATGTTTTCTATTAGATCGTGTTTGAACAACGGTATTGGGAGGCGCTTCCTCGAATGGCAAACACGGCTCTTCCGTGCACTTATATTTTAAATTATTACGTTATAAATTCATAAGATGCTGTTATAAAGCAGAAATATCTTGGAAGCTGTAAAAACTAAAACTAAAATCCTATAAAATGCTTTTCAAGTAAATAGACAGACGTTTGGAAGGTTTACTGAGACTATTCTCGAGAGGGAACCCTGAAAATCCAATCTCTTAACACAACATTACCAATACAAGACAAATCGTTTCCAAGTGTCATTTTTAAACTTACCTACTTATATCAAATTTGTTAAAAAACAATGTCACTAGTTTCTTTCGAAACAGTGTGGTGAAAGGATTTTAAGTGCACCTCCTTAAGCTCCGATGACTTAACACATGTACGCAGAACGTTTTAGGTTCTACGACATACCGGTTTCCTCACGATGTGTTCCTTCACCGTTTGAGAGTGGCACTGTGCACATACATTTTGAACAGAAAACTCATTGGTGCACGACCGGTTATTAACCAACGACCTTGGGATCGGCAGGCGAGACCGCTACCACTTGTCCACCAGTGCTCTCGAACGTTGAACGATGCACTAATTTGCATCTGTTGCAGATGAGTTATATAGCGTCAGGGCAAGTTTTCACTCATACTCCTATTTACGGGACGCTATAGTACCTACCTACTTGGGTCAGAATTTTAGATAGAGTAAGCTTGCCTTGCATATGTAGGTACCATCCTCACAGCTTAGTCGGCCTTACCCACAAAAAAATGTAATATTTATCTTATTATGGTCAATTGCTGCTAACTAAGGCTTGCGTTTTCTCACAATGTTTTCCTTAGGGCGAATACAAGAGCTAATGTACCCCTCTTCAATGGTTTGCTTTACTAGTTTTCGTACTTATGCAAACTTTTGAATAGGAAAACTTCTATCGATCAAAATGAAATTACTAAACTGTGTGCAATGTGATTGCACACAAAATGGTTGTTTACGATTTTTTGAAAATGTATATAGTGATTTTATATCTTTCATCATGTCAAAACGTGCGAGCGAGAGGTACATTAGCTCTTGTATTCGCCTTAAGACTAACAGTAGAAATGTGCGAGCGAGGAGTTATTTGGCGGGTGTCAGCACCTTAAAAGCAGTTAAGAAAAAGTTACCATAACTTTGCAACAATCTGTTAACATACTATAACATCTGCATTATACTTCGGTAGCCATCCTCAATCATCAGTTCAGCAAACTCCACGACAAGCGATCCGTCATCGCTGAAGGACCAATTTTCACGCACTTGCCTTGACTGTTGATACTTTTCTCATTACTCATGTTCCTCATTTTCTTTTTGTTGCTGGTAGTTGTTGCTTGTGTATTTTATTAAAACCAGATCTAGACTAGCTGATTGTTTAATCTAAGAGCTCTGGATTTTGTTCAAAAATAAATAAAATAAAAATAGGTAGGTAGTGTATTTATTTACCTATCACTGCTGCTGTACGCGACTTTGCTCGATTGACGGTATTTGCCAAATAAAAATTTAAGGAACCCTAATTCTTGAGCTTTTTCGTTTCTTTGAAAATATAAGAATAAAAAACTTGCTCATCAACTTAATCGGGTTACAAACAGTATTTATTCAAATTTTTATCCTAATTAACTCAGCGGTTAGGGTGTGACTGACCCACAACATTTCGAATCTTCTTTTAGTATGAAAGAATTTAGTAGTGGTCTCTATTGTCTTCCGAATGGCACTGATATGGATCAGTTGAACTATCAATAGATCGTTTGCAACGGTCTGCAGATAGCTCAACTGTTTCATATTGTATTTTATACATCTTGTACATACTTGTATTCATAACAAAAATATTTCAGACTAAAGATTTATTTTAAACCTGACAATGAAGGCAATGAACATAATGAATTCAAATTCTAGGCCCTCTCTTGACTGAAAACATCCCTGTCCATGTTTGTATTGCCTTGTTACGCATACATGGATGGCACAGAGGAAGACAAAGTAAACATTGGACGCCGGTTCTCCGAATAGGATTGTGATAGTGCTCAAGTGAAGACGCTTCGAATTGGTATGCTGTGACAATCACGACAGGATGGTGTAACTAAATTAAGCTCTGTATACTCTGTGAATAATTCAAGCTGACATTTCGTCGACACAAAATTAAATATCTATTTGGATCTAGACATGGTTTTCTGTCAGCTTGCAAAGGAACATAGCACTTTAAGAGTTACTACTCCAAAATATCAACTATCATCATCTAATACATCTACTGAGCTCTTTGTGAAGAGCTCGTCCGGGGAAGTATCTGTATGCCTCAAGTTGATGGACGGCAGGGCAGTGCATCGTGGGGCACGTTCTTATCAATCATGCGTGGCTTGCGAGGTAATGCTTTGTTATAGGTGATGGTTACCACTTAACATCAGATGGGCCGTCTGCTTGTTCCATCAGCTAGTTGTATAAAAAAAAACTTCAGTTCTGTAGGCTTATTCTTGTCATGTCACTAGTTTCATTGGAAACAGCGTGGTGAGAGGATTTTAAGTGGACCTCAAAGAGGGTCCTTTCGAGCACTTGACACATGTTTTAGAACTTTTTAGGTGATACGACATGCCGGTTTCCTCACGAAAATGCCGTCCCGTTTGAGAGTGTACACATTTTCACAGTGCATGTAGTCGACGCATTGAAATGTAAATTTGGTGATATTTGTTTCTCTTACTTTCAGCCCCCGAGCGCTGGTGGTCTAGTGGTAGCGGCCCCGACTTCCGATCCTATGGTCGTGGGTTCGAAACCGGTCGTGCACCAATGAGATTTTCTATTCAAAAATTTATGTGCACAATGCCAGTTCTCTCAAACGGTGAAGGAAAACATCGTGAGGAAACCGGCATGTCGTAGAACCTAAAAAGTTCTATAACATGTGTCAAGTGCTCGAAAGGAGCCTATTGAGGCGCACTTAAAATCCTTTCACCACACTGTTTCGGAAGAAACTAGTGACACGACAAGAGAGCCCCCGAGCGAATTGACCCCGCCCAGAAAGCAAATACAGCCCTGAGCATGAATAATACATCACATCAACTTGTCTGTTGCAGGTGATTGGTAATAGACAGCGGAAACAACGGGCTCCCGAAACAATGTGTCCATCGATGGTGGCCTCATTTACCCCATACATTGTGTTGTATGAGCGTAATGATAGGTTGTGTCGGTATTGGGGTAAAGGACATCGGAGTTATAGGAAGGGGTGACTGGGCGCTATTCAGTGCTCTGTCCATGTCCATTATGGCCTTATTATCCTCATTTTAAGTATTCAACGTTGATACTATTTATTTTCAGAAGAATTTTTTGTAAAAAGGTATAAACAGACACGTTTGAATTCGGACGTGTTATCTGAAACCTTTCCGGTATCATCCTGTAGTTATATTATCTTATCCACTACCAAATTCCCATCAAAATCGGACCAGCAATTCAGGAGCAATGAGTGCAACTTCAAGCTTCATATAAAATGCACAGAATTGAGCATCAAAATAGCTCAACTTGTTTGATTGGGATTTTAAATAATAAAATAATTTCGGTTATTTTATATCTTTCAAAATGTTGAAATAAGCGAGCGAGAAGTTGTTAGATGGTTGTCAGTCCCTTAATCGATTTATACGGCATTCATAACGACATCGAATACTCTTTGCTACGTTCCTCCAAGATAAAGGTTACTCAAAATATTAATGTCTTATGTTTAACAGTGTATTTAACATTTTAGATTCGAAGAATCCAATCCAAGTCAAAGTTTTATCAAGTTATGACTCCAATTAAATATTTCCCACCCCTATAATTAAGTAAGTTTTAAAACTCAATCCAGTTACGTCTGATCTTCAGAATTAGCCCGACAGCATCACAATATGAGGTATTTAATCCGGCAGACGAGGGGTAGCATCCCCTATTAGGATCTATAATAATACCTAATTGTTTCCCAAACAGACAGCGAAGGGGGATAACTTCATTACATAGGTGGGGTGCCGTTTCTGTACATATATATTATTATATGGTATGGCGCGAGCAGATATGATTATGAGTGAATGTTAAATGCTACTATAAATGCTACCATCTGGCTGGTTACTCGAATATGCAGACAAAAAGTGTACCTCCCTTACAGCTGCTGAATTGTATCACTACCACTACATAGTATAAAACAAAGTCGCTTTCTCTGTCCTTATAACCCTATGTATGCTTATATCTTTAAAACTACGCAAAGGATTTTGATGCGGTTTTTTAATAGATAGAGTGATTCAAGAGGAAGGTTTATATGTATAAAACATGCATAATATAGTAGAGAAACACTGATAATTTTAGAGGTTTCTAATGTGATGTCGTAAATAAACACATTTTTTGCGCTTACATTGCAAACGCTGGATAACAAATCCTAAGAGATAGATCAAAATAATGTAAAACATTGTTGTACACCTCAAAAAGATCTACAAAAAAGTCCCAGATGGTATATGTCTATCTCTTAAGGACTACCCACAATAACCGTGTGAAGCCGGGGCGGGTCGCTAGAAATCCGTGGTCTCTGCCTACCCCTATGGGAAACAGGCGTGATTTTATGTATGTACGTATGTAAAAGAACTTCTTTTCTAATCATTGTTCTATTTTCTTATACCTTAATGTTAGTTTTTCCACTAAGTTAAATTCAATGCATGAGTGTTTACCTATAATTCATTGTGTAATAAGCTCTGAATAGTACATGTACGTACGTAGATGTAAGTTTAATTATATTGATTTGTATTGTTGTAACAGCTTTTTGTAGACCTGAATAAATATATAAAATAAATTATCTTCATCTTCCTGCCCGTATCCCACTTTATGTGGCCAACAGTTTTTTCTCTCCACTTCCCTCTATCATCCGTCATCTCAGTAGTCAAAGTCAAAGTCAAAAGGTATTTATTCAATAAAATGTGCATCGTAGGGCACTGCCTTGCGAGCGTGACTTACGAGCAATGCTTTGTTTTAGGTGATGGTTACCACTTAACATCAGGTGGGCCATCTGCTTGTTCCACATACAAGTGTTAAATTGTATATGCTTTGATGTAATAAAGTTATTACTATTCTTTTTCTTCGGTATTTTTTATAGCTAAAATGTTATAAAGCAAATTCATTTGTTGGAAATGGAGGTCTTTCATCTAGTTCCAATATGAATCCACAATCGCGCTTGCAATTCAAAGATATCAATTGCAAGATTTTATAAGAATTCCCTTCTATTCGCAGCAGAGCTGTAATAAAATTCAAAAGCTTTTAAGGGTAGAGATGTACTGCGATAAAGATTTGTCGTTTACAGTTATTTGTTGTATTTTATTCCACTTACGGCCGGTTTTAGAAAGCTCGATCAAAACTAATCGGATGTCAAGTCACTCGCCATTTCAGCTATTACTTCGACTTAGATAGAGATAGCAAGTGACTTGACATCTCATTAGTTTTGATCGGGTTTTCAAAAACCGTTAGAATTTATTATAACACATAATTTATATTTTTAGATACAAAACTTGTTTCGATCAAAATTATATTTTTGCTGAACCTGAAAGTTATTTTTGGTAACTTAGTTTTTCACAATTTTATATAACAACTATCGAGTAATTTATTTTTACAGATGCCGCGCCTCAGTCGCTCATTTATTATTAAATCATCGCCATCATCAACAACCCCATAGGTTCTGGATTGCTGATTCTAAATTTTATTTTTATTTTTACACTTTATAGGTTATACGTTTGTCCGCAATCTCACCGGATGTTAACTGACGATGCGGCCTACTGTGTGCCAAGCTTACCTAGAAGATACATAATTCACTCGTCTCTTGAAAATATCCAAATTATAGGCATTCGGAAAAACAGACGCCGGTGAAGTTATATTATATTCCGCCGTTCCTCGCGACCAGTCAAACGTCAAACACATAAACAAATATCGACATTCTCTTTCGCAGTGCGGGCTCACGCTTAAACTGGAAACAATTGATTGAAGCCTAGAAAATGTGGACTTTGATGAAAAATGCTATTGCAAACAGTCGGTGAACAAACTAACTTCCATGGAATAAAACATCAAGATTTAGCTGTGCGAGTTATTTTTCTACTAAATTGAATACTTACCATTTTCCGATACGAAACAGACTGCAAAATTTTTAATGCTATCAAATCAAGTTAGTTTTAGGATAATGCAACATTTTGACGCGTATTTAGTCATTGGTTATTGGCTATGGCGTTATTAGAGGCACATGAGGCTTATGTCTCAAGTTGATGGACGCAGGTCAGTGCATCGTAGGGCACGTTCCTATCGTGCGTGACTTACGAGGCAAGGCTTTGTTATAGGTGATGGTTACCAATTAACATCAGGTGGGCCATCTGCTTGTTCCATCAGCTAGTTGTATAAAATAAAAAAAATAAGTCATTGACAGCCTTCACAGCTCAGTTGGTAGTAGCTCTGCCTTCTGTGCCGTAGGCCGTGGGTTCGATCCCCACCGAGAACAAACATTTGTGTGGTGAACATAGATGTTTGTTCTCTGTCTGGGTGTTATATAATATTATAAGTATGTATTTACAAAAAAAAAAGTATTTATGTATTATATCAGCTATCTGGTTCCCATATTACAAGCTCTGGCTTAGTTTGGGGCTAGATAGTGCTGTGTGGAAAGTCCAGTAATATTTATATTTATTTATTTATTTATGTAACTTGGTGCTGCCGAATTTGACGTAAATGGGTATATTACGCAACTTAAATATAAAAAAACTAATTATAGGAATGCAGTTTGCATACTGCCTATGCTGATTTGGACTTTAGCGTAGCCAGAATAAGATTTACAATAATAATACAGATAATTTGACACATATTTAGTAATTTTAGTTAGTTAGCTGTGGCAACATAATCGGCACCAGTAACAAACGAAATTGTTCTAAATCGAACCAATAGTACATTGTTACCCTAGGGGTGAAAGAAACTTTTTTAGTACCGAGACCGGGTTTGGCAATAGTTCGAGGGACTAAATAAGTCTTTAACCCGAGGTAAACACTGTGATTTTCATTATGAATAACTAAGGTAAGTAAAAATTAAAAAATGAATTATCTAAAAAAAAAGTGAGTGAAATTGTAGTAGATCCAATCCATGCTGCATTCTAACCAAAGAGTTTTTATGTTCGATGTCATTTGATGATGGATAAGTATCTACTTATTTTATATTTACAAAAAAGGTTAAAATGGTTTAAAATATGATGTTTTGTTAAAAAGAAAGAAATATAATATTTTTATTATGAGAACCCAGGGCTATAATCATAAAATCTATTTAAAAAACCCATTACAGATTTCACTAACTTGCCTGAATACCTCTTTGGTAATAAACCTCTTTAGTTCATCTACGTATATCAACAGAAGGTCAACAGTTATACTGTTGACATTCGTAAACCGAAGAGGTTTATTTTCCTAGGAAATGTGAAAACAAAACTAGTTTTTTTTTATAATTTAAGTATTTATTTTATTTTATTCGGAAAACAAACAGTATTTAAAGTATGATACAAAAACTTAAATAAACGAAATACCAATTATATGTTTTCGCATATATAAAACAAAAAAAAGAAAGATTTGACAGCTGCCAGTTGAAAATGATTCTCCTTAGGGCTGAAATGTATTACTTCCATCCCGCTCCACAGGCAACTGCAGACTTACTTTGCGTCCGAGTATGAGTAATGAAAATAGTATTTACATCTTGTCGATTGTCCTTAATCCAAAATACCTCAAACCTTCATAACTCAACTCAAGTCCATAATCAAACACTTCATTATCAAACCTATTGGCCGGTAAAGGCCCAATCAAACGAAGCACTGGACCAAACATTTGGTACATACGCCCGACCAGCTACATCAGATCTCTTCCGTGTCGACACCTTCATTCTCCCTACTCTCACATGAACTACTAGAGGTGTCAGCTTGGGCTGGTGGGTGGTCGATCGCTTTGTAATTGGCTGCAGCAAGATACCCGTGAAATGACGACTGCCCTCTGACAAGGGTCTGAACATGCTTGAAGGCTTCGATTTGAACCGGCTGAGACCTTAGCACCAGGTTCTGCGATATTCAACGAAGAGCGAATGCCTTCAAAATCTTCAAACATATTTTATTATCGCACAACTTAGGTACGTCACAATTTAAAGAAGCTTGATATTTGATATTGTATCTTGATATTTTAAAGAATTCTCAGAAATTTCCATTTTAAAATCTTAAATATTTATAATGGCCGCTTGTTGCCCCTGTATACAAATTCAAACAAGAAACAATCACACACGAGTGGGTAATTGGTACTAAGATATCGAATTATATATTATCGTGATCGGATATTTTCCGCGTCTGGGGAGGAAAGTCCTGTGGCAAATCTTTTTAGGTATTTTTTTTCTAATTACTTCATATACATATAGTTAATTTCTATTATTTCGAAAAAAATAATGATTGACACCCTATTATGAGAGCCAATGAGTTGTGGTATGTCACATATTTGTTTAATCTGAAACACAAAAGCCAAAATTTGGTTAAGGCTTCTTTTACCCTGAAATTGGGCCTAAAAAGTGCTAACCCGCCTGTAGTGAGCTATCTAAAATTGGCTTTGATATCTGAAAGAAACGGGTTAGCGTGTACAACGTTGCCCATTGTCGCGTTGTTATAAGCGGGGTAAGTAGGTACTCGCGGAAAGCTAATGTTGGTATGTAAATAAACATACTTCCTTAAAAAAAAAAAAAAAAAATTTATTATGGCACACAAAACAGAATACAACCAATAAACATTATAAAACAATTCATGCACATAGGTTTTAAAACTAGATGGTATTCTAAAGACATGTGTACACATCATGAATAGTTGGTAGCAGTAAGAGAAAATATGATAATTGTATTTATTTTAACAGATCGAGCTCAAAATTGATGGGTTGGTTAACAATTTAAAAAGAAGTGATATACTTACCCACACCTTTTTCATTTTCCAGCTGGAATATGAAAAAGCTTAAATAAGATTATATTGAGAGCATTTAAAAGTTAACATTTTGAGCGCACTCTTTCGAAAATTTTACCGCGCTTTGCGCTGTCGATAAAGACAACTAAGGATGTCGGTAAAACAGAATCTAAGTTAAGATGGCGTTGAGTTGTTTACTGAGAAAATGATTGTGCGAATTTGTGAAATAATTATAACAATACTTTATAGAAAGAATCGACATAGGTATTGATGAATAATACACTTTAATGTCTATTTGAGTGATTCTCTAAATAAAAATATTTGTATACAGAACAACACATTATCGTTTATTTTCAAGCTTTAAGTAAATAAACATCTTATATGTAAAAAACGAAAGTTTAAGGCGAAGACAAGAGCTAATGTACCTCTCGCTCGCACGTTTCGACATGATGAAAGATATAAAATCACTGAACCCATATTCAAATAATCGCAATCAACCGTTTTGTGTGCAATCAAATTGCACACGGTTTAGTAAAAAATCATTTTAATCGATACAAGTTTTCCTACTCAAAAGTTTGCTTTACTAGTTTTTGTACTTATGCAAACTTTTGAGTAGGAAAACGAGAGGCTCTTGTCTTCGCCTTCATGCTGGGGCCACACTATCGCGATAACGCGAAGATTTGCGTTGTCGCGACACGTCTCTGGGCAAAGAATTCGTCACTTTTTGAACACGCAGTGGCCGCAGTATAAGACGCAGACTACAATCAAACCACTTCTCGCTTACACATTTCTAATTTTTTTGATGATACATCATCATTGAAGGTTGTTACGATAAATAGCAATCATCAAAGTTTCGGAAAATACAAGTATCTAACATTTTGATGCAAACAAGTTTTCTTAGGTAGAGGGGGCGTGTTGGAATAACAAAAATGTATATACTACTTGAATAAGCAGCTCTTTGTCTTTTCATAGAACGTATACACATGACCTCATTGTTAGTCCCTCTAGCTCCTAATTGTTGAACAGTCTGTAGCGTGTAGTTCAATAGAGCACACACCTTCCTGAAGGAACTCTATTAAATATTATTCGTTTATATTAAACTTATGTCTTTCATTGATCTAATAACCTAACAAAAATGTATATACTACTTGAATAAGCAGCTCTTTGTCTTTTCATAGAACGTATACACATGACCTCATTGTTAGTCCCTCTAGCTCCTAATTGTTGAACAGTCTGTAGCGTGTAGTTCAATAGAGCACACACCTTCCTGAAGGAACTCTATTAATAGAGTTCCTTCAGGAAGGTGTGTGCTCATAAGTCAGCTCAAAGACATAAGTTTAATATAAACGAATAATATTTAAATATTATTCGTTTATATTAAACTTATGTCTTTCATTGATCTAATAACCTTACTTACCCAAAGTTTGATTTTAAGTCCAAAGACTTAGTTGCATTTCCATTGTGAAAACATTTACGGCTGGTTTCTGAAAGCCCGATCAAAACTATTCGCATGTCAAGTCACTTGCTATCCTACTAATATTAAAAACGCGAAAGTTTGTAAGTATGGATGGATGTATGGATGGCTGGATGGATGTTTGTTACTCTTTCACGTAAAAACTACTGAATGGATTTAATGAAACTTTACAATAATGTAGCTTATACATCAGAATAACACATAGGCTACAATTTATAAATATATTGTGTGGATTGTCCAAAATATGACGATAAGTGTCAAGTAAGTAGGAAAAAAATCTACCATCTGCGAGCTATTCTGGCGTGCGCTGCCAAAACCGCTAGAGTTACACATATTACGCCACGCTAATATAAGCTACTCGAAATACTAATCCTGCGCAGACGAGGTCGCGGGCACCAGCTAGTCTCTATCTAATTCGATATAATAGCTGAAATGGCGAGTGACTTGACATCCGATTAATTATGATCGAGCTTTCAGAAACCGGCCGTTAGTTACTTATATTTTATCAGTTCAGTGATGTGAGACCTTATAATATTTGATACCGGACACTCACAAACAAAAGCACTTTGAGACGACTTCGTCCCAATAAACTACCTATTTCATTGTTCCTAAAAGCACTCTACATCATTCATTTGTAATAACCCATTTCTTACCTCTTTCCATTGAAATAACAATAAAAATCGGACGTGTCCCGCTATGTTCATTTTTCCTACGCATAAATTACGTCAGGTACGTTGCTGAACTTCATCCCTTTTTATTAACTTGCCCTTAAGGTAACGTTTCTTTCTTTTTTACAATTATAATAGGGTATCTATTTTATCGCGACTCAACTGGGTTAGAAAACGTTTACATACATCTGTGATTTTCAGACTTCGGTTCACTTTTTTTTTCCACTCTGTTTAGTTATAACCTGTTTAGCTACAAATAAAGAAAACATTACTCAATCGATATTTTTTTTACTAAATTAGTATAGCGCGTGATATGCGGTACCCTAATATCATTACAATCTAGCCAAGTAGGCTATTGAGTAATTTTGCTTTGACTTAATTTTATAGAAATAATATTACTAAGAATGTGTCCATTGGCACTTTTCTTAGTCTCTATTTAATGTGACACTTTGTCCTTGTGTTCATTGTCAGTAGCACTATCACTACACAATATTTGATTTATCACTGCACTAACTCAAAAGCTTTGGTTCTTTTGAGTCTTCTCACTTTGTCTGTGTTGTCGAGGAGCTGGATGGCCTCGACGTTCACGTAAATCCGATATTATGACACCAATATTTTGAGATGATCACAATAATTCATGGTAAATATTCCGTTGGTGGATACCTAATGAAGATAGTCGTCAAACAATGCCCATAATAGTTTCAAAAATAATATTATAATAAAACCATACAAAACATATTTCTATATAAATATTAGTTTTTTTTTGTACAGAACACTTATATTGATTTTGAGCAGTTACCTCGACATTATGACAATTGCCTTACACAGCAAACATCTATCTACCAAGACCGACATATTATTGTTTTCCTGTACCCTAAGTATGAGTTTTGCTTACCATATTTGGTTTTTCGTTTTACGTTTTTGTTCCGTGTTCATTGCGGGTTTTGTATGAAGACGCGACAGAGATACCGATACGGAACTTTATGTTGCAATTATGATGAAAATTAGTAGTAGAACATAAAGTACCATATCGGTATCCCTATCGCGGCTTCATACAAAACCCGCAATGAACACGGAACAAAAACGTAAAACGAAAAACCAAATATGGTAAGCAAAACTCATACTTAGGGTACATTGTGGGTTTTGTAAAGTTCCATATCGGTATCCCTATCGCGTCTTCATACAAAACCCGCAATGAACACGGAACAAAAACGTAAAACGAAAAACCAAATATGGTAAGCAAAACTCATACTTGGGTACTGAATAAACGTTTTTTTTTAATTTAGGTATTATTTCATAAGATTGTATTCTACCAAAAGATGTGCATTGCAACCACCTCATAGATAACAAATTATTTTTTATAGATTTAAATGACTGACTTGTAATAAAACATTCTTAGATATTGCTCATTTCGATTTTTGCTTAATTTACCAGCGCCTAAAGTTATTTACGAAGCAAAAACCTGTCATAGATTTTTTTGTTAATTTATTCAGGCGCTGGACACAAGTCATTTTGCCAAGTCCTAAAGAAGTCAGATGAGATTGCCCTTAACTGAAAGGAAATCTACCTGCCACTCAACCTTTTAGTAAAAGGTTTTAAATGAAAAAGATTTTCCTTTTCAGTAAAAAAAGTGGATACGCACTGAGTCTAAATTGATTAATTTTGTTCAATCAAACCTCTTAAATTAGTGAGATGTTTCTTTTTTATACTACTTGCTAATGGAACAAGCAGATGGTCTACCTGATGCTAAGTGGTAACAATCACCTATATCAAAGCATTGCCTCGCAAGTCACGCACGATAAGAACATGCATTGCTCTGAGCACGAAGTGAATGTCTTTCTAGCCGATAGACCGACGATATTGTGAGGACCGCGAATTTAAAGGGGAGTCCAGCAGTTGAATTCTTCTAGCTGATGAGGATAATGATGATGCATACATTGTAGGGGAAGCCTAAATTCCTGTCCACTTATATAGCCCCCGATAAATTCTATCCCGTAAATAGAATATGAGCAATGAGCAATATGAGTATGCCTGAAAATGCTGTCTAGCTAATAATTTATGACTAGGTACATAAATCTCTAATTCAATTTTAAATTGAGTTAAGAGATAACAAACGTTTATTCAATACGGTCTTACAACATGTTTGAATAACAATTTGGTAGTGAGAAGTATCTAGGTAGTTTGCATCTGTTGTATTCAGACCGAAAGGCTAAGAATATAGTTTGAGCACCTCACTCTAACTAAGCCTAGGCTTGTACGTAGACGCGAGGGGGTTGCCGTTCGGCTGGTAAATTTATTGCTGTTGACACTTATATTTTAGGGAAGTTAATCATGTGGATGTATGTAAGAAGTACGAGAAGTTATAAAAAAAAGAATACTTAAACAAAAAGACATAATAAAAAACTTTAAAGTTCAACTTATGAGTACGAATAATAGGAGTAGGTACACTGCCTGTAGTGTGTGTTGTGGTATGTTTGTGTGTGTGTTTGTGAGTGCGTTACTGAGGGTTCTCCTGATTACACAAGTCTCTAAAGTGCCAGGGTTTCACAAATTTGTGACATTTTGTATTTTTATTTATATAAAAATATTTATTTATACAAAAACAATAATTACAGTTTTCATTTTACAACATCGTGAAACCTAGTAAGGTTTATTTAGGTTTAATCTATGACATTAATAATTTTAAATTGTATAAATTATTGCATGCTATTATTAAGTGGAATATGAAAGAATATTATTTGCAAACCCTGATAACTGTATTGTTCAGGCCAACGCCTTCTCAATTTGCAATAACAACACATATCAAAACGCCGTGTAGGTAATCATGTGGGCGTTAGGAACTAGCTATAGGTAATTATTTTATATGTCACTTGCAGGACACTAGTCGATAAACATTGAGTCTTACCAAAATTACTACATTCTACGTACGTATTTTATCTGGCTTTTATGTAGGTACCAACCTTTATTTGCAATAAAGTTACTATGATTATGATCAATCAAATCAGCTTTATTAGATACAATAGCTTATTTACTTCACTTATTTATCTAACCCAAATAAACAGCGTGTAGCGTTTGGTTGTACGGACCTAGATAGGTAGGTACAGTATACCTACTCAGGAATATAAGATAATACAACGTGACGTCATAGAACATGTGACGTTGTTAACGAAGGCATTGCAGTGTAAACTTGTTACCGGGGGCGCAAACACCCCCTTTGCTATGTAGCAGCTAGCTACAATATACTGTGATAGAATATTATGCATCTAATGCACCTCGCGTGAATTTGTTATTGAATAAAGACTTGATTTTGCTCCATAGCAGCCTTTTAGCAGCCGGGTTTGAAAACTGCACTATTTTTACACTATAAAACACACGTTTAAGGTAATACGTTGGGCATTTTCTTGGCATTATTCCACTTCTTCTTCTTCTCTCAATTTATGGCTCCTGTCCGTCATTCGACAGACAATCTTGCCAGTGTCAAGTGATTTGTATTGAATACTTTTTAGTCAAGTCAGTCCATAGTCAAGTCGGCCGTCATTTTGTTTTAAAGAAAATGGTGGCGGTTTTCTTCTTCATGGTCGGCACAAAAGGTTATTTTTTTCCGCTCTCCTCTATCAGCTGTCATCTTTAGTAGTCATTTTTTCGTAATCTTGTCATCTTTAACACAATCCACGAATCGTTTTTTTTTATATTTTGGGTGGAAATTTCACAGAGACCCATCTAGCCCCAAACTAACGCAACCAGGTAGCGAATAAGTTTTTTTTGGACATTCATATGTATTACCGCCATTACATTTATACATTCGCGCTGCCATTCGCGTGAATAGAAATATGGACGGCCATATGTCCGCGGCAGCGTCGACGGCCATGTGTCCGCGGTAGCGTCGTGGCAACGCGAGCGAGCGAGCTTATTCCAAGATATTTATCCTATCGCAAAACATGTCCATACAACGCTAAACTAATACTCCACATCTGTTCAGTAGTAGTAGTGCTTACGTACGAACATACCAGTGCTCCATTAGGAAATATTACAAATGTCAAAGTGCTACGGTCAATTTCCACTCGCACTGTTTTACCACTCACGAATTACTTTGTTTTTTTATTATTTTTCCTAGATTATAATGACCAAAACATAACCTCTTTCTACGGAATCGGGTAAAATATAACTATGTTTGTAAGCGTAGACAAACGGGTTTATATCATTTAGTTCAGCAAGTAGATAGTAAAGCAAAACACTAGTGTTGCGTCTACATCATTATCTATTTTCAACCCCATTTGGTTCCGCAGCCAGGCGAAATTGAACCGTATGTCTGTGCATTACGGATGTTTTGTTTAATTTGTCGCGATAATTTTGTGTACTCTAGCGAGGCGTTAGTTGTTTTTATGGTGAAGGAGGTTCCGTGTCGCGGGGAAAGGCGCTGTACAGTTCAGTTGGGGTTGTAGTAATAGCGGATTTGAAAAAATGTAATTTACTTTTTTTTACCCTATTTTCTGATGTACCGCCTGATGTTAAGTGGGAGGGTTACCACTTAAAAAAACATTACCTTGCAAGTCACACGATAGGAATGTGCAACATTAACTTCAGGCATATAGCCTAATGTGCCTGTAATTATTTCTTATATTACTTCTTTTAGTCAAAATCTATAATATTTATGGTCCCAAGCTAAATTGTAACAGCACCAACCAATGGAACACCTATGCCTATTACCACCAACACGCGAGCAAAGCCGCGGGCAACCACTGGTTTTCAATAAAAACCAGTGGTTTGTGCTTATATTAAATGAAAAAATTACGAATAATAAATATACCTAGATAAAAAACAGAAACTGCTTCAGAGCTGTGATCTCCAGAAAAAAAATACAGAAACAACCGGACGATTTTGATCCCACACAGATCCCCTCAGTACTAAGTACGAACTCCAGACTTTCTGAAAATCCATTGGTGCATGACAAACCCACGACCTGACGACCATTCGCTGAGATAGAACCAATTTAACCTCACCAGCAGGCACAGAGCAGGACTAATTGACATATTTTGTTTATTTTTGCTACCTCTTTCTTTTTATCTTGTTTTATATTCATCTGCTAACTTCTCTGTTCTGTGTTCCTTTCTAATGTGTGTGATAAATAAACGTATTTCATTTAATGTATTCATTTCATTCACATGCTATCTCTGTTTTTTGCACACCGACATCGGTAAAGTATGTTGTGCTGCATACCTTTCATTTTATTATTACCATCATCGTCATTTCTTATCACAATGTTTCTGCACGTAAATTATCTTTAATATCAGGAGGGTAAAGAGGGTCACTTCCACTAGACCACCAGTGCATGGCAGAAGGCCCTGGAGACTTGTATTACAGGTTTTTTAACCTCTCTCGAGTCAAAGTCAAAGTCAAAGTCAATAGGTATTTATTCAATAAAATCACAAGGATCACTTTGAAACGTCTTAAAGCTAGGTGACTCTAGGTGCCAGTTCCACGCGACCAAAGCCTAGAAGAACAGGCAACAAACTTACGGCTTGGTTCCTACCGTTCTTTTGTATGATCCTTTTACAATGTAATATAATATATTATTGAAGTTAAGTGAGGCGTAGGCATACAGAAAAAGGTAAACATAATCAAATTTATAAGACAGCACACGCTACGCTTCAAACTAATAATACCTAATGCATAAAATTAAATACAATCTATTAAATCAGAGAAAAATAAAACACACAATAGTAGGTACAGTACAGACATTGCAGACATGTTAGGTGCCGATGGGCAGAGCGACCGGGACATCGGGCCACGCACTTTTATCATCAATATAGCTATCTAAAGTATAATAAGCTTTACTTATTAGATTATTCTTAATGTATGCTTTAAATTTTCTAATAGGAAGCCCAGTGGCACTTTCTGGAAGTTTATTATAGAAGCGTATACCATTCCCCATAAACGAGCCATTTACCTTTTGGAGTCGAAATTTAGGAATACATAATTTGTTTTGTGTTGTTTTTGAAGCTTGCACTCTAGCCCCACCCTTCGCCTGTGTGTACAGGGGGCAATGATAATACAGCCGGTTCGGGCTGATGAGGGCTCGTTACAAGGCACATTGACAGCGGCACTCGGATTCACTCATTATTTTCATAAGTTTTTATCAAAACAATTCTGTAACTGACACGAAATTTTCATGTTTTTAAAATACACACAGAACTGACATAGAATATTAAAAGATACGTAATTATATAACAAGTTTTACTTATTTTGAAAACCTTAGAAATATCTGCATGAATTTCAACAAACGTAGCAGCTGAGAGTTATAATAATATCAATAGGTAGCTTAGAAACAAAAAACTAAGCTTCCGTAGCGGAGATAAGACGCAACAAAAAAAAAATTGGTGAAACAGATTAATGGCGGACAAAAGCTTGGTTGTTTTAGTTCCATTATTTTTTTATAAAAAAAAGAATAAGTCGCAAAAAGTATGTTTCCGCCCGGGATCGAACCGGGGGCCTTCTGCGTGTTAGGCAGATGTGATAACCGCTACACCACGGAAACTTGATGAAAGATAGCGAAATTATAAATCTAAATCAAAGAAAGTCAGCACTATTAAGTATCGGGTTATAAATATTAACTCTTATCACGAAATAAATCCATATAGAGTGCTTATTGTTCAAAATCAATAAGCCAGCAAAAACAGAATGAAAAACAAAGTCGCTCATTATAATATCTTAACAGTAATTGCTCTTAATTGTGATGCTTATTACAACGACAATAAAATTTTAAATTAAATAATTTAACAGATCGCCAACATTGAAATTAATTTCGTTAAAACAATCGTTGTCGGGATTCAAAGGACAGTGCAATTAATTGAATGGGCGCTGTTGAAACAATATTTTAAATTATCGTTTGAGCAATAAATATTTCTCAATTGTACACAATGTTATTGCGATAAGTTTGTTATTATCTTAATTGCGTCTGTTAGGGTTGCGCTAATTAAATTGTAATGAAATGAATTATGATTAAGCGAGCCTAATTTTCTTGTTACATTTACTTGTAAAGATTACATCTTGATTTAATTGTGTTGTACCAATTTGTGTCCACCCGCGTGTACCTGCCGGGATAAAAAATACTATAAAGAAAGAAAGAAAACTTATTTATTAACCCAAAAAAGTAAATTATGTGGGTATTATAGGCACAGCGCAAAAAGAAAAAAAAATATATATAACACAAAAAAAAAAAAAAAAACTAATGGGAATACGCTGTACTGATGTGGAGCAATAAGGGTTAATAGGTCCCTGACTCAGTATTTGCTACACCGATACCCATTTTACAGGTAACAGCGCAGCACTGGTATTCTGCCAAGGCCACACCACGGGTAAAAAAAAAAAAGATATCCATACTCTAAGTGCCTATTTTACCTTTTCTATTCTATTCGTCGGATAAAATTACTCACAAATTTCAGTAAGAAAGGATTATTCTACTGTAATTTTACTCCTACTAGATCACCGTGAATGTTTCCGTATTTAGGGAATGTTCTTGAAAATGTATCTGATAAGTATTCAAATTAGCTACTAGTATGAATTCATAGTTTGCATTCAGCATTATTAAAATCACTTGGACGAGATTCAAGATTCTTACAAAGCGTTGCTTAAAGACGCGACTTCTCGAAATGCGTTAGCCTTATTAAAACGGCCGTATTATGTACAGTTGATGACATTTAATTGAACAATCGTTATCATCATGAGCCTGAAGAAGGCCACAGCTTGACATTCTTCTCTACACATTTTCAGGAAGAACGATTCTGTGCTCTCCATTCCTAACTTCAGGCGATTTTCACAAAGTCGTCAGTCTATTGGGTAAGTATCTCACGCTCGTTTAGCAGTTCGGGGTCACCATTCGAGAACCCCAGCGGTTGTCAGTTCTTCGAGCTATATGGCCTACCCAATTGTATGTATGATGTAATTGAACAATAATTGAGTTGAATAAAAACTTGAAAACACTCTAAATCAAAATTTAAACATGGTAACAATGGGATCACCTCGAGAGTCCATCCTTTCAAACAAAAAATAATACTCTTTGCTGTTTCTAGTTTTAGAGAAATTTAAAATAAATGCATGCAATGCAACACTATATTAAATAATTGTCATATTCACATATTTGATTACGAATCTAGATCTAAGAATAAATATTATTGTCACTATTATTTTTTGCTTATTCGATTGTAATCTGTTTGGTGAATTTAAATAAATAAATAAAAAATAATTACAGTCGAACAATCCTCTTGCTTTTTTAAGAAGCCAGTTAAACAGGTAATAAGGGAAGAAATATAAATAGTTTAAAAAAAGAGGTGTATCTGTGGACTGCTTCGGAATCATTATAAAGATGAAATAGTTGGAAAACAGTTGATGAGACTCGCAACTCGCATGGGACATAAACGTAATAACGTAGATATACCTTAATAACCTAGAAGAGAGTAGTGTAGCCTTGAGCCACTGACATTGCGCACATATTTTTTCAAACTGAAAAATTAACTGGTGCGCGACCAGATTCAATCCTACGACCTTACGGTAAAAAGTCAGGGTTGCTCCCTTTGGACCATCGGTGCTCTTTATATAGATTATCTCTTTATACCTATACATAATGTTTTTTTTTTCTTGCGAATCTGTCCGTATAGAGTTTTGTTGGTATTCTTCGTTGCATTGGAAAACGCCCAATATTGTTCCCAGTTTTATCTGTTCATCCTCCTACCATTAGTGTATAATTATTACAATAATTATAACTTATATGCAATAAATAATTATATTATAATATGTAAATAGAATACATAATTATTATTGTAATCAATATAATTATTAATTACAATAATAATTATTTATGGGAGAAGATGATGAAAGAAAATGTTGTGTCGACCTTTTCAGCAGTTTCAGCTTTATTAGCAGTGGGTACAAACGGGTGAAAATGATGACGTCATTACTGAAAATAGAAGCTAATAAGCTACGCCTACGCTATGAAATAGATATGATTAAATAGTAAATACGGTTCTTGTTTCTTGGGAAATTAAGGTTTAAAGCTGGTATACTGGCAGTGATACTGGCATAGAGTCGGATATACGCCGCACTTTACGATTATTGCTTCCTTTGCGCTCTCACTGCTTGAACTGGCAACTTTTTTATACTGAATTGACTGTCATTTGGCTATAATCTCACGTATGATCCTACTAATATTATAAACGCAAAAGTTTGTGAGTATGGATGGATGGATGGATGGATGTTTGTTACTCTAATGCAACTTTACAATAATATATCTTATACATCAGAATAACACATAGGCTACAATTTATAAAGATATTGTGTGACTAATCCCGCGCAGATGAAGTAGCCAGTAACAGTTGTTACCAATATTTATTGAACTCTAAATAACTACCTTCTGGTGTACCTTTTTTTAGATTTATTTAAAAAAAATATTTATCAATAATTCATACACGAAGCTATAGATATAACGGATAGAGAAGGCTCAAAATAGTTAATTAAAAATGTATAATGATGGTAATTTAAATAATAACCCTAGTTGATACTTAAATCACTTTGAATTAAAGGTTAGATGGAACCATATTTCTGTGTGCTTGACATTGATTTACAGTTTGCGTCACCCCACGTGTATATAACATAGTTCTACGTGAATAAATGAGAGCAATATCGCTGGATGTTGCTCAACTACTATCGCTCGTTTGAAACAATTCACCGACTCCCCTTTGCGCGCTCCTCTGACTCTAGTGGGCACTGAACGCTTGTTTTATTGTTTATTATCCTTTCATGGGAAACGGGATTAAAATTCATTTTATTGCAGTTGACGTGTTCAAGTCTCTTGTCGGTATTAGGAATATCATAAATAAGCTAGCGTGTGTTCTTAAGATTTTTCTCACAAAAGAGGTGGCAGACAATGCGGGGTTTTATTTATTTGTGGCGCGACGGCTCCGGTTTAGATGGAAAAGTTGTCAGTGTGATGTACAAAAATCTGAAACTGCTTCACAACTGACACCTAGGTAAATAAATTATTTTTGCATTAATTTATTTTTAATTATTTTAAATGTATGTTATGGAACAGCAACGCCTCCTAATACAGGTAATTGTATTTTTAAAAAATCTTAAAAGAAATGTAATGTATAATTTTTGAGAAAGAAAATAAACTTTTTATATTTTCTTTCTCTTTTTTCTTTTTTTAGGTTCACAACTTTAATTTCTTTCTTCTTCTTCTTTTTTTTTAGTCGAAACAGGGTGGTGAAAGGATTTTAAGTGCGCCTCAAAAAGGCTTTTTTCGAGCAGTTCACATGTGATTTTTAGATTTTTTATTTAACACACAAAAACATACACAGACATACAGATACCTTCAATATAATACAAACATACACATGCTGGTTTTCTAACGATGTTCTCCTTCACTGTTTGAGAATTGGCATTGTGCACATACATTTTGTATGTGGCTTGATAAAATACATTATGGCTTTAGTAAAACATCATTGTCATCAGCATTTGGGCTATGGCCGTAGCTGGAATATGGAATATGGAATGAGTTATGTACTCAATATAGGTGCTACTGCCCATCCATGTCTGCGTTTTTCGTAAAGATGTTGTTTACCATCCCTTGGTGCGTCTTCTTAGTCGCCTCTCTCTCCCAGGAACGGTAATAGTTGTTGGTGTTTTTTGTAAAAAGAAGGTAGATATTGTTATGTCGTTTCTGTTTTGCTTAGGTTTTTTTTTTATACAACTAGCTGATGGAACAAGCAGATGGCCCATCTGATGTTAAGTGGTAACCATCACCTATAACAAAGCATTGCCTCGTAAGTCATGCACGATAGGAACGTGCCCAACGATGCACTGCCCTGCGTCCATCAACTTGAGGAATACAGATGTTAAGCCTCATGTACCTGTAATTACACCGGCAACCACACTCTTCAAACCGAAACACAGCGTTGCTGCTTGGCGGCAGAAAAAGGCGTAGTGGTAGTACTTCCCTGGACGAGCCCTTCGCAAAGAGCTCTACTACTCTTAAAAGAGGTAGAGGTATTGTTTTCTTTTCATAATAAAATATGATCGTGTTAAGACAAAGGTCACCTGTTGATCCGTCTCATGCCGCCATAAACAAGGCTATTAATTCTCATTATTCCAGAATTATACGCAAATGTAAGGTCTAAGCCATGCTGACATGTTTGTAGCACCAATTTGATACTGCGTGACATGGGTGGGCAATTTTCCATTATTTATTGCTCCACGAGGATTTATGAACGCGCCCTAAGCCTTTATTAGTGGCCGGATACTATGGATTGCGGGCCACAATTTCAATACATTGTACTATGACAGAATATGATGAAGTGGCATGGTAGCTTCTCAAAATAGAGTTCCTTACAAGATACAGGATATTTATTCCAAGAAATAAGTGTTACATAAGTCCTTAATGCACTGCATTTCAGACTTATTCACCCTTTTCGGGTACTAAATGTATATTTCTATTTCGGACGCTTATGCTTACATACACACACACACCCTAACACACCCTCACCCACACAATTTGAATAACTATTAACTTAAACTAGTAAAAACATAATAATATAACTTACCCTACATACCTTTTCCTAATTTTTATTTGTTTTATAGTGTTTACTTACACTTAAGGAAAATCACAAAGATTTAAATCATTAATAAGATAATAAGGGCGTGGGTTCAAATCCCACTCGGATAATAACTTTTGGGATTATATTAAATCTTCGTGATACCTTTTCTTATCAACTTTTAGTTTATATACTTTTTAATAGTAAAATCTATTATTTTCTTGTTTTTCTAGTGTAATATATTAAGTTAAAGCGAAGACAAGAGCTAATGTGACTCTCGCTCGCACGTTTCGACAAGTTGAAAGATATAAAATCACTAAACTCATTTTCGAAAAATCGCAATCAACCGTTTTGTGTGCAATCACATTGCACACAGTTTAGTAAAAAAATCATTTTGATCAATACATGTTTTCCTACTCAAAAGTTTGCTCAACGTGCGAGCGAGAAGTTGTAAGCCCCTTAAGAAACTTTACCCATTATGGAAGAGCGAGACTCTCTATTACAGGTATTCCCATATTTAATAGGGCCTCAAACCTAATAATACTAAGTTTACTGAAAAAATAATTTGTATTTGTATTTTTGTATCCTTACTAGATAGCCCTGACGGCTCAGTTGGTAGAAGTTCTGCCTTCCGAGCTGTAGGCCGTGGGTTCGATCCCAACCGAGGACAAACATTTGTGTTATGAACATAGATGTTTGTTCTGGTCTATTATATTAGAAATGGAATTTTATGATCCCATTCCGAAGGACAACATCGTGAGGAAACCAGTTATAATATTCTAACAGTGGGGCTGGGATTGCACGTATGAAATAGCGACTACCTTTACCTACAGCAAAATGTGCCATATGTATTATTTGGACGTGCCTGCCTGTGACTACCCCCCTTCGACATCCTCACAAGTATCAAGATTCATTGATTAATTGAGGATGTCGAAGGTAGGTACGTCCAAATAATACATAAATGCCACATGTTGTGGTAGGTACTATATAAAAAATCTGACATCTACCGTGCTTGAAGATCATTATCGTGAGGCTTTTCTATTTTTGAATGAAACTCATATCTACACTAATATATACACTAATAATAATATAATATAATATATAATAATAATAATATAATCATAATAATATTATAAAGAGAAAAGATTTGTATTTTTGTATGTTTGTATTTTTGTATGTAACGAATAGGCTCTAAAACTACTACTCCGATTTCAAAAATTCTTTCACCATTAGAATGCTACATTATCCCTGAGTAACATAAGCTTTATAATATTTTCAAAAAAGTCAGGGATCCTTACTAAAACTCCAATAATGTAACCCAAGGTAGAAAAAATAATCCTTACATCGCGTGCGCTGCGAAAACTATTGATGATAGAACAAAATAATGTACTACGACTTTGCAGATCACATCATCATCTACAAAAAAAGTCGCGACAGCATATGTCTATCTATTGTAGTTATGTCACAATAAGTGTTCTTTTATTATAAAAATTTAATTGAAATGCCGCCGCTAGAAAAGGCTCTTTATTTATACCTTGGTATTAATCCTTATCCAAATAAATCATTTCGCATTCAAGACTGTTCCAATACCTATAGATTACTTTTTGAATTTTACAAATCGGACATTCCATTCAAAAGATATTATGAAATTAAAAATTTTAGTTCGCTTTAAAATATTATTAGTGAACGCGCGGTTCCAAGGGGCGCGTTCTTACGCACTCAGGGAGATGGGCGTGCAAATGTATGAAATAAGTATACGCGAATCTCGAACCTACGTTCTAAGTTTATCCTAAAATGTTCAAAAAATTTATATCCACCCATGCGAAGCTGGGACAGGCCGCTAGTATTTAATAAAGTCCGCATGAAAAACTAATTACGAGCGATAAATGTCACACAATCCAGCGGCACTACAAACATTACTTTGATAAAATTGCCCAGAAAGCTTAAAATAACTGCAAAAACATTAAACCCTATCTAAATGTCCCAAATAGAACATTAGGTTCTCATGAATCCCTGAGATAGTGCGACCTATTACCCCGCAGAAACCAAAGGCTGACTGTACTCGTGGTATTACCATTTTTATAGCAAAGTCTGCGTATTATGCAGATGACGACGACTCGGCATGCGCTGCGCGGTGTAAATACTGGGAGGAAGGGAACTCACAGTTAAAAGGCGGCATATTTCTTCTCGCTCGCACATCACAAAAGTTATTTCTTGACACCGATTTGAAGAACTCACGTCAGTTTTCGAAAAACATGGCGGTACTTGAGAGTATACCAGCAGCGGTCGTAGAATGACGTTTTATTGCGATCAAATTCAAGACCTAAACTATTATTATTATTACTTTAAGTAGGAAAATTTCCATAACTTTTATTTTGTCGTGATACGGTCCATATTTTGTTAAATTATCTTTGACAAACCAATCAAACCATAAACCTATATACATTCAGCTTTAAACTATAATGCCATGGACCTAGTATTCTTGAAAGGTTCTTTTATATCTGAGACAAAAAAAAATCGCTTCACATAAACATTTGCACCACGCCCTAAATGTGTTCGGAAAGCGAGCGCCTTGCTAATCTATGCAAACTCGGTTTAAGATTGACTTGTTTGTAGGGCGCACTTTGCTTGTGATTACTGGAGCTCTTGTGGGAACCAATCTATGGGAGATCGAGTCTGCAGTGGCTTTTTGTTGGAGAAAGCTTAAAATGCAATTTGTTCCTGCTATTTACTTCACATGCTGTGTAGTTTGGGCTTACTCACACCGTCTCTTGTGTGCGTGATAACATCACATACTGTGTGGAGGTGCAGCAGAATTTCTATGCTAAGCAAACCAGTGTTCCGATATAGTTGTTAGCTTCAAATTTAAAGTCAAAATGTATTTATTCAGTTAAATAACAAGGATCACTTTGAAACGTCTAAAAACTAAGAAGCGTAGAGTAAGAGTAGTAGCTCTTTGTGAAGGGCTCGTCCGGGGCAGTACTACCACCACGCTTTTTTCTGCCGCCAAGCAGTGTTGCTGTGTTTCGGTTTGAAAGTGTGGTTGTCGATGTAATTACAGGCATATGAGGCTTGACATCTGTATGCCTCAAGCTGATGGACGCAGGGCAGTGCATCGTAGGCCACGTTTGTGCTATCGTGCATGACTTACGAGGCAATGTTTTGTTGTAGGTGATGGTTTCCACTTCACATCAGGTGGGCCATATGCTTGTTCCTAAAATACAATAATATAAAAGTTCATTACCTACCTGGCTAAAATGTATGAAACAGCTGTTTTTTCTTAGCGTTCACAGTGTTGGTTCCTTAGAAAAAGTTTTTCATATTGATGGGTACCTTAGCCCCCTAAAGTTTTTAAACACAAGTATTGGAACACCTTGTATACCTACATAAATAAGATTACATGCTTACATTCTATAAATACTAACATACCTATATACATACATACTTATAGTTACACATATAGTTTTCTCGCTTTCTTCAGACTAGGTACCTATAGATCAATAATGGTACTAAACTCATACCATTGCTTTTAGCTTTATCTGCATTCACCATTTTTACGTTGGTCGTGGGGTCATGCTCACTTCGAGCGAGATTATCTCACGGTAGAGATGACGTCATATCTCGTTCGATAACAATTTATCCCCATTCTCACTATCCTACTCCCCAATTTTCTCATTCAAAGTTCATGCGAGACGCAACGTCAACGAGTTATTGTACGAGATATGACGTCATCTCCACCGTGAGATAATCTCGCTCGAAGTGAGAATAAGGCCCATGCTTTTAGATTCGTCAGATAAATCTGTTTTTATCTGACGAATATCTTGAACAATATCTCTCTGTACAATATCTTGATATTCCATTAGGCAATTAAACATTTAAAATGAATTCGTCTATCTAACTTATCACATATTCCGATTTCATGAGAATTACCAGCTATTTGACGCTTATTTCAGTATTTTACGATGTTAGAACAGTGCTCATTAGCTATGTTTTGGTTTATTTGACCAGCGGGACAAAATCACAAATGATTACAATAATGACGTTGAATTGAAATATTGTGGTGCGATAATTCTATTGTTCAGTAATTTTAGGTATAGCATATAGACCAATTGCACGTATTCTGATAATACTATAGATATAAAGAATGATAGAACATACTTTATTGCACACAACAATTTATGGATGAGACATAGAAAAAGGATGAAAGGATCATACAAAAGGACGGTAGGAACCAAGCCGTAAGTTTGTTGCCTGTTCTTCTAAGCTTTGGTCGCGTGGAACTGGCACCTAGAGTCACCTAGCTTTAAGACGTTTCAAAGTGATCCTTGTGATTTTATTGAATAAATACCTTTTGACTTTGACTTTGAAAAGCTTGCTAAAAATACTTGCTAAGTACAATGGGTGGTCCTATCGCTAAACAGCGATCTCTACAAGACAACCGTTGGATGAAATGTACCGCGAAAGTTACGATGTTTGGATTTTAGGATGTTTGTAGCCGATTTGAATGAAACTTCAAACAAATATAGGTTTGTAGCCTGGATTAACATATAGGCTACTTTTTATTCAAAAAAATGTTCAGAAACGGGGTATAAAATTAACACACCTAAAACAGAAACCACTTTAAATATTTATGTTACTCGTAGCAATCACCGAAAGCGAAGCCACAAGCGGCTGCTAGTCCAAGAAATCATTTCTTTGTGAAGTCTCCATCTGCAAAATAGGTTTGTTTTATTATTTCTCTCTCTGTTTAGAAAAAGTGTAGAAATATAAAACGAAGCGAGGTCTAACCAGGTTTTGGTGTGAGCTTAATATTTTTTTTAATATATACCGTCTTCAAAATGTTATCTGGGTGCCTTAACGAGGCGACGCATGACTCGAGAGTTGGTGAGTGTCTGGCTCAGCGCATCAGCATTATGGTAATGCAGCCAGTGTCTTGAGGACGCTTCTGATAGGCCCTGAATGGATCAGTTGAGCTATCTCTAGATCATTCGCAACGGTTCGCCGATAGCTCAACTGTTTTATGTCTTTTTGGACATTTTGTTAAACAAACAACAACATTTTGCATTAATTGTATTTTTCTTTTATAACATACATACACATACATAAAATCACGCCTCTTTCCCATAGGGATAGGCAGAGACCACGGATTTCCATTTGCTACGATCCTGACATACCTCTTTCGCTTCATTCACTCATAACATTCATACATGCTCGTCGGTTTAGGGTACTCTTGACCTGGCCTTTCTCTAAAATGTCCGTTATCTGATCCAGATACGTTCGCCGAGGTCTTCCCCTCCCAACAGTTCCATTAATTCTTTTATAAATAAAGTAAAATTACAGGAGAGTGGAGAAAAATGGGGGGGATCTTTCCCGAGCAGTAGGACAGCGTAGGTTAACAAAAAAAAATATTTAAGCCTCTTTCCATATTAGAATCCTACTCGATAGCCCATGACGCAGCTATTCCACAGCAACTCGCGTAATAAAATTGAAATATACTCGCGTAAATCACCAAAGGATTAATATTACGATATAAATTGCTACATATTTTAAACTGCACTTCGAGCCTCGTTGCTAAAATGGTAAAATGTTTTATTTTACGCCAGGGAGTGGCTGCTGAACACACTTGCGTGAAAAAATACCCAAATGTTGACACCCAATAGTAGCAAGTAACTTGTCGTGTCACTAGTTTCTTTCGAAACAGTGTGGTGAATAGATTTTAAGTGCGCCTCGAGACACACGAGAGCAATTAATTGATTCAGGCGTGACTTTGCGGAATTCCATTGTTAAATTAACTGAAACAAATATGTAGTACTAATTCGCTAATCTAATGCGTAAGTTAACCAAATGTAGACTCTTGTGTGTACCCTACATAGCACCTGCAAACTCTGCATAGTGAAATAAGGTGTATTAGACACGACAAAAATACCACAAAAAATAAAAAACCAATAATACAATAAAAGACAACCAATGTGTGTGTCAGCGGTTTAGTACTTCTTATGTGTTTCAGTTAATTTATATGTTACAAGCTGGTGCCCGCGACTTCGTTTGCGCAGGATCACATAAATAGTCACACAATAGCTATATTATTGTAAAGTTTCATTAAAATACATTCAGTCGTTTTTACGTGAAACAGTAACAAACATCCATACTTTCAAACTTTCGTGTTTATAATATTAGTAGGATAGGATAAGGATATATAAATTTTTAGGTTCTACGAAATGCCGGCTTCCTCACTATATTTTCCTTCACCGTTTTAGAGTACTGGCACTGTGCACATAATTTTTTAAATCTTCAAATAAATATTAAATGTTAATAAATAATAATTAACCTACGTGGGTAGTTATTTGGCGGTTGTCTGCATCCTGAAATACTGTAACCAGCGATGATATAACACGAAACAGGTATAGATATCTAGAATCGATGGCAAGGCTCACCCTGTTATGTCTAACAACAACATGAATATTCAGCTCGAAACGCCAGGAGCAAGGTTCGGTTAGCGTGCCTGCAATGGTAATGCCTTGTGGATGAACGCTGGTAAAATATTTTCCTTTTATTTTTCGTAGTAACAAAGAAATGCACATGCTGAACGAAGCGGCATTAAAAAACGCACTATTTGAAAAGGACGAATTTAAAAATATAATCCTACTAATATTATAAACGTGAAAGTTTGTAAGTATGGGTGGATGGATGGATGTTTGTTACTCTTTCACGTAAAAACTACTGAATGGATTTTAATGAAACTTTACAATAATATAGCATAAACATCAGAAATATTGTGTGAATTGTCCAAAATATGACGATAAGTGTCAAGTAAGTAGGAAAAAATCAACCATCTGCGAGCTATTCTGGCGTGAGCTGCCAAAACCGCTAGAGTTACACATATTTACCTACTACGCCACGCTCATATAAGCTATTCAAAATACTATTCCTGCGCAGACGAAATCGCAGGCACCAGCTAGTATTTTATAACTTGCACTTGTTTATTGCATAGTCTGAGACAATAAAACATAACAGTTATATAATAGTAGTTTTCCTGATTTTATTTTGTTATTAATTTTGTAATGCAATGCGAAAAGACCTTAAGATTGAGGCTTGAGTTCCTCGCTCTAACTAAAGTCCGTTACAAGAAAGAAATCCATTGTTTCGTCGAAAAAAAAGTTAATTATGAATGTTAGTTGCCAGCGATGACCTTTGGTGTGTATTAAGGCGAATAGTGACCCTCGCTCGCACGTTTCGACATGTTGAAAGATATAAAATCACTAAACTAAATTTCGAAAAATCGCAATCAACAATTTTGTGTGCAATCACTTTGCACACAGTTTAGTAAAAAAATCATTGTAATTGATACATATTTTCCTACTCAAAAGTTTGCTTTACTTGTTTTCGTACATAATACTTAGCCGAATCATAAAAATGAAAATAGTTTTCCAATATGAATAATTTTTCTACAAAAACCATGGGACTTATTTTGTGAAAAGGACTCTAAGTATGATCTTGTGTGTAGACTAGTGTGGCTAGTACTTTATAAATTTTCGTTCCTGCGAACTGCCCAATTACTGGATTTCTATGCGTTTTGAGGATAAATGTCCCGATGCTCTGTATAGATCTCTAAACACATAGCATCAAAAATATTGATATATTCTCGGTTAGCCTTCATAAGTTCCGCCAGCATTTGGTTGAGAACGTACAAAATTGATTAGAAAATTGTTATCATCAACAAAAAAAAACCTTCTTTTCAATCATTGTTCTGTTTTCTTATACCTTAATGTTTCTTTCCACTCAGTTAAATTCAATGCATGTAGTGTTTACCTATAATTAGTTGTGCAATAAGCTCTGAATAGTACATGTACGAACGTAGATGTAAGTTTAATTATATTATTTTGTATTGTTGTAACAGCTGTTGGTAGACCTGAATAAATAAATAAATTCGTGTGAGTATGTTCCACAAACTAACAAATTTAGTACAAATCATATCGAATCAGATTTAGCATCGATAGTTGCCATACCTATGGTACAACAGCCCGAGCACCACTTCAGGACTAGTGCTGTGGAGGGCTGTTATCGATAATATTCGATTCACGGGTTACGCAGGGGTGGATTTAGAAAGGGCGTGTGTATCGGCAGGTGTAAAGTAAAGGCCTAAGTCCAGCAGTGGACTACATCAGCTGATAATGATGGGTGTGAATCAAATTCCTTGACAATTTATGGTTTTTATGCTGGACTTGATAATTGATGACACACAAAATGTGGGTGCAAATGTAATACTTGGACGTATGTCTGACTACCCCCTTTGGACATCCTAAAAAATCCTTTATATTATACAACTATCTGATGGAACAATCAGATGATGTTAAGTGGTAAGCATCACCTATAACAAAGCATTGCCTCGTAAGTCACGCACAATAGAAACATGCCCTACGATGCACTGCCCTGCGCCCATCAACTTGAGGCATACAAATGTTAAATCATGTGCCTGTAATTACACCGGCAACCACACTCTCCAAACCGAAACACAGCAACGCTGCTTTGCGGCAGCAAAAGGCGTGGTGGTAGTACTTCCCCGGACGAGCCCTTCACAAAGAGCTCTACTACTCTCAGCAAGTTGTATAAAAAATAATATATAAAATGGCAGGGAATATGATTGAGGGCCTTAGTTTGTTCCAGTCACCTCTCGATGTACTCAGCCTCGTATCGATGCGTGATGCCTCTTCATTTGTACTCGGATACGTTTGCCGTTACATAGTCGTACGAGCACCTTTGATTAGGATGGCTTGTGAGGACGCTTTGGCAAATTCAGATTTTCTATAGCTGTTACATTGATCTTTATTGCGATTGGGGAATATCTGAAGAATTCGTCACGTAGACTTACCGAACGTGACTGGGAAATATGACGTAATTTTGACGACATTTATGATCTTATCAAAATTCTTAATGTAATAAAAAATCACAAAGATCACTTTGAAACGTTTTATACTAGGTAAATCTACAATCAGTTCCTCGCTACCAAAGTCTATAATGACCAGGCTAGAAACGTATGGCCTTGTTTTTTTGTATGATTCTTCGTACAATTATGGTAATTGTTTTTTTAGTGTTTGTAATAAGTTGGAGCTTAGTTCAATCCCAAGCGTCATCTATATAATTTAATATAAAGCATTTGTAAAAAGTTTTCTTTAAATTATATCTATATACATAATACATACAAGAAAATTGTGTTAGTTACACTATTTATAACTCAAGAACGGCTGGACTGATTTGGCTGAAAATTGGTGGGGAGGTAGCTTAGAACCAGGAGACGGACATAGGGTACTTTTTATACCGGCTTTTTTTACTTTCTTTTTTGCGAGCGAAACCGCGGGTAAGAGCTAGTTGTTTATAAATCTTTAACATCATTGCTCTCAAACAGTGAAGAAAAACATTGTGAGGAAACCAGTGAGTATTCTGCTGTAACTACTGAAATATAATATAATAATAATTTATGTAGCAAAAAGCACATAGATATAGGTACATACAATTTGATGCAGACGAACATAAGGGATCGATAATTTACATGGCTTGTAGATAATTAGAGATTCAAGACCCTACACTAAGTTCTTGCATACTTCTGCTGTAGGTAATGTAATACTTGGATGTAGGTATCTCTGACTTCCCCTCATAGTCATTTTCAAAGAATCTTGAGTTACTTGGTACTGAGAGACCTGAGGGGATATCTGCCGCGCCTGGGGATCAAAGGCGGGAAACTGTAAAGTTTTTCATTCTAACATCAATCGAGACTGGGCGCGGAATTGAACTACGACCAAACACAAACAAACAACACATGTTTAGAATAAAATCAATAATATAATTTTACATATAAGAATTGACGTAGGACCAAAGTGGTAAATATTGGAGACCGTATTACGAAACTCAAGTGGAGCTGGGCAAGACACTTGGCAAGATTTGGCGATAGTAAGTGGAGTATGGCTCTGACGGAATATTCTAAGGGACACAAAAGAGGTCTTGGCAGAGAGGCATTCCTCGTGGAGCACCAACAGCCCGCTGGGTAGAAGACATTGTTGCCGTACAAGGTAAGTCCTGGATGCGAAAGGCCCAAAACCAAGAAGAGTGGTGTCTGAGAAGGGAGGCTTATGCCCAGCAGTGGGTTACTGCGAGCGGATGATAATGATGATGACCTATCTAAAAATACCTGTAAACTATCAGTCATACTGAAATCCACAAATTAGCTTCCTGAAATGGTTTCCTGAATTATATCCCTAGCATTTACCGAACCTAACGAGGTTGTTAATTAGAGATCTCACACACGTATTTCTAGTTTTAATTACCAAAGTTCAAAATTACTGGAAAATGGTCCGTAACTGTTAGATTTAAGGTCGGTTTTAGTCTGGGAGTAAAGGCTCTGTAAAAGTTTATGCAATTTTTAATGCTTATTTGAGTTTTTGCTAATTATTGCACATCTACATCACACTAATCATATGAAACTTATCCTTAACCTTTATCGGCAAGCCTCTGCCTGGATCGATAACATTATGAAGATTGCCGGAAATACGTGAAGACGGAAGTAAAAACTCGAAATTTTTCTTCCTTAAAAATGTAGGTATTTAAATTTAAAGCTTTTTTTGTGCCGTTTTGAGATTCACCCAATTTTTATCCCAAACTTGTGCTGATAAAAAGTAAAAAAATACGTTTTTTCTCTTGTCGTGTCATTAGTTTATTTTGTAACAGTGTGGTGAAAGGATTTTAAGTGCGCCTCAAGAGGCTCCTTTCGAGCACTTGACACATGTTATAGAACTTTTTAGGTTCTACGACATGCCGGTTTCCTCACGATGTTTTCCTTCACCGTTTGAGAGTACTGTCATTGTGCACATACATTTTTGAATAGAAAAACTCATTGGTGCACGACCGGTTTCGAACCCACGATCTTAGGATCGGAAGGCGGGGCCACTACTACTAGACCACCAGTGCTCGAAACGAAAAAATACGTTGTTAACCTACTTTACCAAAATGTAATAATAGGTTCTTCATTAAAATAAGTAGACCATCGTAGAGTTTTAACGGCTCCAAACGACCAATTAGGTCATTAAAGATGATTACACTTTCAGTAATTGTAACTGTAACTTCACTTGTTCGTCTAATAATTTAAGAATGAACATTTTTAAATTGAAGTAGTTCACGTTGTTTTTTTTATTGATTTGTGCCGTTTGATAAAACATTTATCCAAACTTGTATACGCGGATACGCATCAGGCTACACTGCTCGCGTTTATGTTCTTGTAGTAAGCGTAGTAGAGTTTTAAGAGTAGTAGAGCTCTTTCTGAAGGGCTCGTCCGGGGAAGTACTTCCACCACGCCTTTTTCTGCCGCCAAGCCGATGCAGCAACGATTTGCTGTGTTTCGGTTTGAAGAGTGTGGTTGCCGGTGTGATTACAGGCACATGAGGCTTAACATCTGTATGCCTCAAGTTGATGGACGCAGGGCAGTGCATCGTAGGGCACGTTCCTATCGTGCGTGACCTACGAAGCAACGCTTTGTTATAGATAATTATTAGATTACCAAATGAGTTGCGAGGGCCGTAATGATAAAAAAAATACAAGATCACACTCAGCCAGAGAACAAAATATCTAAATTATCACACAAACGTTTATGATCTCAGCGGAATCGAACCAACGGCCGTTAGCACAGAAGGCAGAGCTACTACCAACTGAGTTGTGAGCTGAGGACTGTCAAGATCTGTCAGTTTAATTAGAAGTTTTTTAGATGTTTTGTTTAATTCGTTTTCTATCATTTTAGGAAGCAACGTAGCTTTTTCATTTTAATTGTTTTTCTAGTGTTATTTTGAGTTGTGTTGTGTAATTTCGGTGGTATTTTAACTAACATTACTTGAGGTCTTAGCACAAAGTGTAAGCTTTAGAATGAAAGTGTATGTGATATCCTGATTTGACCGAAATTTTTTCCAATGTTTTGAAGAAAACCGCCACCATTTTCTTCAAAACAAATGACGGCCGACTTGACTATAGACTGACTTGACAAAAAAGTATTTATTCAATACAAATCACTTGACACTGGCAAGATTGTCTGTCGAATGACGGACAGGAGCCATAAATGGAGAGAAGATAGAAAGAAGATAGATATTTTGTTTTGAGAACGAAGGGTCACTACCACTATACCACGGTGCTCTTCTACTATTCTAATTAATTTTCCTCATCCATCTCATCTGACCAAAAAAACCATTCGTGTCAACTGTGTAATTTCCACGCTCGTGTCAATCCTGAATGTAATTTCCAAGTATACAAAGAGCCTGCCAGCCTTGTATCTCTGCGAGTCTGGTGTCTAAAGAAAAATGAGTTTTAAGGCGTTGTGGTTAGGTCCAATTTGACTATTTGTTAACAAAATAACAACAGTTTTTATAGAACTTGCTTATTGGACAAGCAAATGGGCCACCTGATGTTAAGTGCATCGTAGGGCACGTTTTTATCGTGCGTGACTTATGAGGCAATGCTTTGTTATAGGTGATGGTTACCACTTAACATCAGGTGGGCCATCTGCTTGTTCCATCGGCTAGTTGTATTAAAAAAAAAAATGTTTTAACCATCACCTATTACAAAGCATTGCATCGTAAGTCAAGCTCGATGGGAACGTGCCCTACGTTGCACTGCCCTGAGTCCATCAACTTGATGCATTCAGATGTTAAGCCTCGTGTCCCCGTAATTTCACCGGCCCTTCAAACACAGCAATGCTGCTTGGCGGCAGAAATATCCTTCTGAAATGTCAAAACTGAGTGAAACTTCCGTATAGAAATATAGGTACTATTTGTTCCCGTTTTCAAAGAGCCTGTTGGGAGGTGTGAAGAGATTTGCTTGCCGAATTGAAAGGCCGGCCGTAAGCGGCTTACGGCGCCCTATAGGCTTATTCTATGGTCATGGGATAGTCGTTTTAGGATTGGCACGCAAAATATTCAGGGGTACATATATACAGGTGAAGTTTGTTTAACCTACATAAAATTGGGAAAGTTATTATTCTCCTCAGCGTACCTACTATCGCTTATTTTGCTTATCGACTCATGAAATAAAAAGTAAAATATAAAATATTGGTGGACATTCCACACAGCACTATCTCGCCCCAAACTAAGCCGAAGCTTGTGATATGGGAACCAGATAGCTGATAATACTACTTATAAACTTTTTTTTTGTAAATATATACTTATAATATTATATAACACCCAGACAGAGAACAAACATCTATGTTCATCACACAAATATTTGTTCTCGGTCCCCCGATCGAACCCACGGCCTACGGCACAGAAGGCAGAGCTACTACCAACTAAGCTGTGAAGGCTGTCATGAAAACATGAATATAATGCAAATTTCAACAGAATCAAAATTTCCCTTAAATAATATTTGTTTTATTGGCTGTGTTGACTCTCATACCTAATCTACTAACTTGTGTGTGACTTTCGTACTTAACCTTATGTGTAGTAGAGCTCTTTGCGAAGGGCTCGTCCGGGGAAGTACCACCACCACTCCTTTTTCTGCCACCAAACATCGTTGCTGTGTTGCGGTTTGAAGAGTGTGGTTGCCGGTGTAATTACAGGCACATGAGGCTTAACATCTATATGCCTCAAATTGATGGACGCAGGGCAGTGCAACGTGGGGAATGTTTATATCGTACGTGGCTTGCAAGGCAATGCTTTGCTTTTTTTGTGATAGTTACCACTTATCATTAGGTGGGAAATCTGCTTGTTCAATCAGCTAGTTGTATAAAAAAAACCTACAAACTTTTTGCTTGTTGGTTAGGTACTCGTACACGCGGATACAGATAAAGCTACAAGAAGCCAAAAAAAAATGAAACTTATTACAAGGACATAAAAGCGAGCAGTGTGATATTACTTTTTTATTGTACACTAGCTGGTGCCCGCGACTTCGTCTGCGCAGATGGTAGATTTTTTCCTACTTACTTGACACTTATCGTCATATTTTGGACAATTCACATAATATCTTTATTGATTTGAAGCCTATGTGTTATTCTGATGTATAAGCTATATTATTGTAAAATTTTATTCAAATCCATTCAGTAGTTTTAACTTGAAAGAGAAACAAACATCCATCCATCCATACTTAAAAACTTTCGCGTTTATAATATTAGTAGGATTATTTTGACTTTTACTAATGACTTAATCAAACATAAAAATCTAAGTTGGGATGAAAACTTTTTTTTTTTTTTTATACAACCAGCTGATGGAACAAGCAGATGGCCCACCTGATGTTAAGTGGTAACCATCACCTATAACAAAGCAGTACCTCGTAAGTCACGCACGTATATAAAGTTATAAAGTATAAAGTGCTTGATTTTCAAAGGTTAAATCCAAAATGAGACATCCATAATTAAACTAATTACTGTTTATACAAATATCCATCAAAAGGCTACAAAAACAACCAATTTACATAATTAATCCGCTGGTGACACTCCATAAAATAGTTAGAGAAAGATATGAAACTCATTTGTACAATCGTACCTTGTGAGTTAATTATTTAATATTATTTATTGACTATTATCTACACTAATATTATAAAGAGGAAACATTTGTATTTTTGTATGTAACGAATAGGCTCAAAAACTACTGGTCCGATTTCAAAAATTCTTTCACCATTAAAATGCTACATTATCCCTGAGTAACATAGGTTATATTATATTTTCAAAAAAATCAGGGATCCTTACTAAAACTCCAATAATGTAACCCAAGGTGGTAAAGAAAAACCTTACATCGCGTGCGCTGCGAAAACTATTGATGATAGAACAAAATAATGTACTACGATTTTGTAGAACACGTCATCATCTACAAAAAATGGCGCGACAGCATATGTTTAACTATTATAGTTATGTCACAATAAGTGTTCTTTTATTATAAAAAAATAATTGAAATGCCGCCGCTAAAAAAGGGTCTTTATTTGTACCTTGGTATTAATCCTTATCCAAATAAATCATTTCATAATTAAGACGGTTTCAATACCTATAGATTACTTCTTAAATTTTTCAAATCGGACATTCCATTCAAAAGATATGACGAAATTAAAAATGTTAACGGGTACACGGGGTCACGCACGGGGTGCGATTTCACTCGCTCAAGGAGAAGGGCGCTGCATATGTATGAAATGAGTAGACGCGAGGCTCGAACCCACGGACTAAGTTCATCCTAAAATGTTCAAAAAATTTATGACCACCCATGCGAAGCTGGGACAGGCCGCTAGTTTACAATAAAGGAAACTGTAACATAATTATTTAAACAACATAAAACGTCAAGAAAGTTTACATGTAAATTATACACTTGTACATTTCTTTGTTCATCAAATAATTATTTTGACCATTTGTATCTTTTAGCGATTACACATACCTACAAAAATACAAAAAATCCCGCCTGTTTTCGTAAGCACAGACCACGGATTTCCTTACGCATACCTCTATCGCTTCATTCACTCACTTCATGCTCGTCGGCTTCGGTCTATAATATCTGCTAAACTATCCTTATTGGTCTTTAGATATTCAATTTTCAAAAAGTCACAGGAGCAGGAGTTTCAGTTCTATAAATGATTTCTTATTGAGTGTTTCCGTCATCCGATTACGTTGAACCAAATTGAATGTGGCTACTATGTACCCGGCGATGTTTTTCCTAAAGCCTGAGGCGATAATTTTAGTTGAGTGCCCAATATCGTAGAGGTTTTAAGGGCACAATTCACATGTAGATTGAAAATGTATATTGGTTCGAAATCGTACACATTATACGTATACCTCACTACCTACACTCGTATATATAACATGTGTACCTAACATGAAAACTTGCAGCTACACAAAGGCTTATCAGTGACAAAGCCAAAGAAAAATGACGCTTAATACAAAGACATAAAATCGAAATGTATAAAAGCGAGCAGCGTATTTGTGGCCGATCTCTAGTGCACGTAGCGACTACGCTACGTGCATTAAACTGCACCAAACTGGCCCCTTGCCTACTAGGCAAGGGGCCAGTTTGGTAGATGCGGCAGCGAAAGCAGCACTGCATAAAATAAGTAAATCATTATTCATTAAATTACTCTTAGTTAGGTCCTACTCTTGATAATGCTGTGAGACTAGCCACCTCTCTCTTCAAACGGTGAAGGAAAACATCGTGAAGAAACCGGCATGTCGTAGAACTTATAAAGTTCTACAACATTTGTTAAGTGCTCGAAAGGAGCCTCTTGAGGCGCACTTAAAATCCTTTCTCCACACTGTTTTGAAAGAAACATGACAAGAGAGAGAGAGTGCACGTAGTAGGCAAGTAGGGCAGTTTGGTAGATGCGGCAGCGAAAGTAGCACTGCATAAAATAAGTAAAACATTATTCATTAATTTTTATTACTCTTAGTTAGTTACTACTCTTGGTAATGCTGTGAAAGTAACCACCTACTGGACAAAAGTAGTACATTTTGAATAGGCAACAACGACACTTAAATAAAAAAAGCTCAGAAATCATCCCAGTTTCTTTTTAATTCATAAGGTTCTTTATTTTAAAAGGTTAAGTTTTTCAAGTTAGACTAGTTATATCTAATTATTTTCATGAAAAAATAAAATCTACAAAATCCTTTCAAAAAGCTCCCCAAAACGATGCCAATCAATACAACAACGACACTTAAAAAAATACTCTCCGACAAGGTGAGGTAACAATCTCAGAAATCATCCCAGTTTCTTTTTCATTCTTTAGGTTCTTTATTTTAAAAGTTTCAGTTTATCAAGTTAGTCTAGTATTTCAAATTATTTTCATGAAAAAATAAAATCTACAAAATCCTTTCAAAACGCACCCCAAAACGATGCCAATCAATACTAGTCCCCCTATTTCAATTAGTAGAGCAAATGCACCTTTAATGCTTAGCTTACAGGAAAAAATCTACCATGTTACCTTAAGCGATTTGGGGTGGATCTACTGAACCACAGCAGGCAGATTCATACTTATTTACTTGGAGTGGGTATACACGTGACCAGGCGTGCCATAGTTATGCGCAGATGCGCATAACCAAATGAGGTTCGACCAAAAATAGCTTAGCTTAGCATTATTCATACTCAATAAATTATTGCTTACACATGTTTAGGTACATACATAGCTGTTGGATGCTAATAAGTATCACGTGGGCCCTGCATAGGGTATGGCAACATGGAGGCAGGCCGAGGTTTTAAATTATTATACGTATAGTTGGTAGATAGGTAAAAACCTCTAGGTAGGTATGATCTAATAAACAGTAGGCCCGAAAAAAAAATTATATTCAGGTATTGGGAAAGGTATGTCAAAGATAATATTATTAGGAATAATAATATTAAATAATATTGAATAATATTATTATTCATCTGTAGGCTTAGGTATTTTGTTTTATTAATATCCTTAAATAATTGTAATTCGATTTCCGTATTTTGTTGTAAAATCTGTTGATGTTGTTGATGAATCTTTCTTTTATTTTTATAAATAAATAACATGTCTTAAAGTTATACTTACAAAAAAATATAATCATATAGAGCGTATTTGCTTAAACAATTATCAAAACTCAACAACTCATCGAAAAACCGGTATAGTATTAATAAAAAAGTTAATTTATAAGTGTCAGTATTTTTGATTGTCTTGAAATCACTTTTTTTTTGTTAATATTATGCTAAGAGTCGCACGCGGTGTACCAAATTCTTCTTACTCCGTGACTAAGCTTCCTGTGGATTTTTCGCCGGGTCTCTAGGGGAATCACTAATGATGTTTTAATAAATCGCTTCTCAGGTGGATTGTGGTTTGCATTTAATATTGATAAGATCGATGCGCTTAGAGATAATAATGGAAAAAACAATAGAAAGTGTCACAAAACCACAGATAATATTATTTATACCTTTCCCCCTCTATAAAGCTTATTCACTGAAAACAGTGAATAAAAAGCACTTTCAATCACTATTTTGTACAAATTCCAAAAAATACTAGGCGTACAGTATTACCTTGAGTTGTATATCGACTCAAAAAACTTGGCTATATTTTCTCAATGCTGCAATTTATTCAGTTAATTCTATCTAAGGCATGCAAAATCTAGTATTGAATTAAAAAAAAATATATATAATATTATTTTTTTATTATTTTACATATTTTTATTACGATTTTGATCATAAATCACATATACAGCACACAAGTCAGGCTAAATAGTCATGGCCGAATTAGACACGCTGTATATCATTAAATATAATGGACAATGAGATAATGTATATCATTAAATTATTTATATAACATTATTAATTATAAATAGGCTAGGCTTGGGCGCGTGGAACTGGCACCTAGAGTCACCTAGCTTTAAGACGTTTCAAAGTGATCCTTGTGATTTTATTGAATAAATACCTTTTGACTTTGACATTGTCTTAGGCTTTAATTTTTTTGGTAACTCTGTTTGGTGGACGATACAAGTGTGATTGACCGCTTCAGTGCAGCATTTAATCAATTTATCAACATCTACATAAAAAAACCTTCTTTGTGCAAACAATTTTTTAAAATTGTCAATTTTTGCGATAAAGACCCCGAAATACGCGAACCTATCTCAAACGTTTTCCTGTTAAAATGAAACCGACACAGGCTGATATGAATCTTTTTATTAATATTTCACCTTTACCTATTTTATCTCGTTTATTTGCTTATTTAATGAGCGCCTTGAAAACTTTGTAACGATTTTTTTTTCACTTATTGGTACTCGCCGAACGGAGTTGGATCAAGGAGATTGAAGCTATTCAGTTTTATAAATATGTTTTTAAACTAGAAAAAGCGTTGCTGTGTTTCGGTTAGAAGAATGCCGAGAAGGGTTGCCGGTGAAATTAAAGGTACTTGAGGCTTCTGCATGCCTCAAGTTGATGGACGCCGCAGTGCATCGTAGTGCACGTTCCTATCAATGTCCAAAATGATTTTTTATAAAAAAAAGTATATGAAAAACCACTATTTAAGTTATTTCAAACTTTTTTTATTTGAATGTTTGGATAAGTATTCGAAGCTATGAACTAACGATCAAGGCAGATCAAGGTAGGTACTTTATTAAAATAAAATTGGTGGCTATTGGTGGACTATCCACACAGTACTATTTAGCCCCAATCTAAGCCAAAGCTTGTAGGTAATATTGGAATCAGATAGCTGATATAATACATATATCCTTTTTTTTGTAAATACATATTTATAATATAATAATAACACCCAGACAGAGAACAAACATCTACCTCTATGTTCATCACACAAATGTTTGTTCTCGGTGGGGATCGAACCCACGGCCAACGGCGCAGAAGGCAGAGCTACTACCACCTGAGCTGTGAAGGCTGACGAAAATCTAACTATAGGATGGTAGAACTAGGTAATTAAAATAATCACGTTCGAATTTGGAACTCGGTAAATAAGTTTAGTACATTCCCGCATGGCACGTGTCGCATACGGTTATAGTGACGAGCAATTAGAATGGAAGTAGTGGCTTTATTTACACCGATGTGTAATGCATTAGATCATTGCGTTCTACTAATTCTTCTTGTCGTGCCACTAGTTTCTTTTTAAAGCGGTGAAAGTATTTTAAGTGTGCCCTAAAGAGGGTCCTTTCGAGCTCTTGACACATGCTTTAGAATTTTTTAGATTCTATGACATGCCGGTTTCCTCACGATGTTTTTGTTCACCGTTTGCGAGTACTCGCACTGTGCACATACAGTTTTAAACAGAATGACTCATTGGTTGGTGAGTTTTGAACCCACGACCTTAAAATCGGAAAGCGGGCTACCACCAGACCAGTTAAAGAGCAGTTCAGACTGTGCTGTTGATCAAAGCGACCGATACAATGAGTGACATATTTGAATGTTGGCAAGAAGTCAATCCCGATCGCCAGACCAAACCTCTGTTCGGTTTTAATTACGCACCGTCCTACACGCAGCACGTTTAATTCGAAACAAATGGAAATGTTACCGGAATGGCATGCAAATTTATTCAATTAATCCACCCGCCAGTCTGTATTGGGTGTCGCAAAGCTGTGATTGGCGTTAAGTCGTTCACCCGCGCGAAAGTGGTTTGCCGTTTACAGAATAGGGACGCGGGTGCATGCGAAATGATGTTTGCTTATTAGTTTGGGGATATTGGATGCGGTGGTATTGGCGCTGGTGAGGTGACTAAGGACAGGGACTGTGATGGTGAAAACGGCCTATTATTCTATCTCCAAAAGGTAGAGATTTAGGGGATGTCTACAATGCCTGGGGATCTCTTCTCTCTTGTCGTGTCACTAGTTTCTTTCGAAACAGTGTGGTGAAAGGATTTTAAGTGCGCCTTTCGAGCACTTGACACATGTTATAGAATCTTTTTAGGTTCTACGACATGCCGGTTTCCTCACGATGTTTTCCTTCACCGTTTGAGAGTACTGGCATTGTGCACATAAATCTTTGAACAGAAAAACTCATTGGTGCACGACGGGTTTCGAACCCACGACCTTAGGATCGGAAGGCGGGGCCGCAACCACTAGACCACCAGTGCTCTCAAGTGCCTGGGGATAAAAGTAAATAAATAAATTTTGGTGGACATTCCACACAGCGCTATCTCTCGCCCCAAGGTTACTAAGCCAAGGCTTGTCATATGGGAACCAAATAGCTGATATAATACATAATATTGAATATATTTTTTTGTAAATACATACTTATAATATTATATAACACCCAAAAGAGAACAAACACCTATGTTCATCACTAAAATGTTTGTTTTCGGTGGGAATCAAACCCACGGCCTACAGCGCAGAAGGCAGAACTCCTACCAATTTGAGCTATGAAGGCTGTCAAAAAAAGTCGTGAACCTGTTTGAAACAGATCTATGCTGAAATGAATATATTTCGGCGGAAATCTCACACAGCACCTCTAGCGCCCTCTAGCTCCGAACTGAGTAAACAAGAATTATCGAGTATTTGGGCTCGCGATAGAGTTATCACTTTTTAGGGTTCCGTAACTCAAAATGAAAAAATGGAACCGTTATAGGATCACTTTGTTGTCCGCCTGCCTGTCTGTTTTAGGAAGACTAACAGCTTATTTTAAATTATTTGGTAAGTAATATAGGTTATCGGGGAAGCCAATTAGTAGTCCTCACGTTTATTGATCGAGTGAGCGAAGCGAACGAAGATCTTAGTTTCAACTTGGGCGATTTGGCATTTTATGTATGTATATATGTATGTATGTATGTATGTATGTATGTATGTATGTTTGTCTGGCGATAACTTAAGAACCGTTGATCCGATCTGCATGAAATTTGATACGTCGATAGCTTGTACTTGAGAAATTTACTGGTAAGTATATGAGTAAAATCGGATGAAGGGTTTTTGAGATATGGGGTTTTTTAAGAGGGCAAATATAAAAAAAGTTACATAAAAAAATCAAGTTACATTTCATATGAAAGGGCTTTGTTTGGACATTCCAAAACAATTTTTACTTTTTTTTTGGGACGCTCGGTTTTCGAGATAAAAATTAAAAAGTTAAATTAAGATAACCAGCGATCCAAGAGCTCCCATCTCTAAGAGTTTCGTTGGCATCAAGGTTTTTCTACTGGTCGGCCAGTTCCTTTGCTTTTTCTTATTTTTTTTTCTTGAAATAAATTAAGGAGGTACTCAGTTCTCATAAAATGGTGACAACGACCAGGTCTGATGATGGAGCCAAGGTCTGTTCAACGGAACTCTTCAATAAATAGGCCAATAGAGTTGAAACTTTGTTACCGTACCAAGTTAGTAGGCGGTAGTCAGAGGCAAGTCGAAACATAATGTTTGGACTTGCCTCTGACTACCACCTACTCAAAGTTTTGATTTGTTCGTTGGGTCGCATCACGAGATCTCAGTTCGGGGCGAACTACTAGTTTATAGAGTAAATGAGAAAATTATACACTTAATTGTGACAAATTCTGATTGAGAATTGAAACCACAAAAAGCTTCCTACCAAGTACGAACAGAGCTGTGAGTAAATAAAGAGTATTAGAAATTGAACACTTTCAAAACAGCTTAAAAACACTACCTGAATCTTTCCGGCCTTAGATACCTTTTATTTAGAGCTCAGAACAATCTATCTAAACAGTGCCCCAAGTATGAGATTTGCTTACGATATTTCGTTTTTCGTTTTACGTTTTTGTTCCGTGTTCATTGCGGGTTTTGTATGAAGACGCGATATTGATACCGATACGGAACTTTACAAAACCCGCAATGAGCACGGAGCAAAAACGATTCGTTTTTGTTCCGTGTTCATTGCGGGCTCCGTATCGGTATCTCTATCGCGTCTTCATACAAAACTCGCAATGATCACGGAACAAAAACGTAAAACGAAAAACGAAATGTCGTAAGCAAATCTCATACTTGGGGTACAGATCGAGTCGATTCAATCATAATAACCACTAGTTATATGTAAATAATAGTTTGACTCAATAGATAAAACTTCAAAGCAAAGCATTTTATTCTAAATCACAAACGAGAAACTTTTTAATAAAAACTGTAAATCCTGATGAGACTTTCAAGAAACGACATTTCACCTACAGCATTATTTTCCGTCAAGTCCTGTAGTGCTATTCCGTAAAAACAAAATCACGCGGTGTTCACCTAGTGGATCCACTTGTATTTTGAATTTAATATTATATACATGTGAATGTTAGATATATCTACTACAAATTAATTTATACAAATTTTCTTTTATAATTTTTATTATTAAGCTATGTATATTCTTCGAATATGAAAGCGTGCAATGACCTGTAAAATGTATTACCAATAAACAACTATTCAATATTGAAATCACACAGATGCCGCAGTCACTTAGGCGAGTGTAGTTGACAGAATAGCACTGACAGGTTGCTCAAACCTCAGAAATGTGACTCTAATAAACTAAAAGCGTCATATTTCTGTCCAAATATTTGAGAGAGTTGTGATACGAGACGGAAACCTTGCTCGACAAACGCTCATCTTTTTGGGGACTATTAAATTACTTTATTCACCTCTGCGCTGCTCCGAAACAGAGGAAGTGGAGTACGTTGGAAGATGTTGGATACATTATAGATAATGGTACGGAACCCTTCGTGCGCGAGTCCGACTCGCACTTGGACGGTTTTTTCTTTTGCTCTGTGTAGTTTTATATTAAGAATCCGTGTGTAATCCTTACTAATATTATAAACGCGAAAGTTTGTAAGTATGGATGGATGGATGTTTGTTACTCTTTCACGTAAAAACTACTGAATGGATTTTAATGAAACTTTACAATAATATAGCTTATACATCAGAATAACACATAGGCTACAATTTATAAAGATATTGTGTGACTAATCCTGCGCAGACGAAGTCGTGGGCACCAGCTTGTTAATAATAATTTCAACTCCTTACATCCAGGAACCACAAATCATACCCACGACACTTGGTATACACCTGATAGTGAATAACACCCCGACCAAACGAAAAATTTCAAAGCTTTTAAACCAGCAATAAGTATTAAAAAAAATACAATACAATATACAATACAATATAACAAGCACATGAGGCTTAGCATCTGCATGCTTCAAGTTGATGGACGCAAGGCCGTGCATCTTATGCATGCTCATATCATGCGTGACTTGCGAGGCAATGCTTTTTATAGGTGATGGTTACCGCTTAACATCACTTGCCATCTGCTTGTTGCATTAGCAAGGAGTATTAAAATAACTATAGTCGCGTTAATCTCCCGCTGCAGGCTCGGTCGTAAGTTATCGGAACGAGACAGCAACATTGCTCTCTCTCTCTCGCACTTAGGAAAACGGACGATCCTTTTGTATAAGCGTGTGTTAAGATGATTTATGACCGAATTTGCAGCGGGAGTTTAACGCGACTATAGGTTGAGCACTGACCGAGCCTGCAGCGAGAATTTAACGCGACTATAAGCACGCTATTTCCTGTACCTTGGGACGGTGGCTACAAACTCAGACGTCGGTGCAATTTATGACGTCTAACTCAGAGACGGACCTGTCCTTTTGTGGTGCGTACTGCTCGGAGTATTCAAGTTTATGCATTATTACTATTCCAATTTATATCTCGTGGGTGCTTGCTACTTGCTAAATGCTCGTTTCTGTTTGTCAAAGCTTTGATAAACACATGAGTTAGTGTAGCAAAAAGCTTATCTTATAAAGGTAGAAAATTGTCTTTTCGTATGTATTTGTTGTCTTAGAAAAGCAATATTTTTAAAGAATTTCAAAACAACTTGAGATCAAACCACATTTTCAACTTGTAATCATATTAATATTGATCGGCGAGGAAGATATTAGTTTCAATAATCAATGAGTCTGTTGCTATCTTATTTATTCTTTGATATATGACAGTGATGACAGTGACAAAAGTATACTTTTTAGAGCCGCTATAAAATGATGTGGAATATAGAAGTACATGGTGTTCCAATACTTGTGTTTAAAAACATCAGGGGGCTAAAGTACCCATCAATATGAATGACTTTTTCTAAAGAACCAAAACTATGAACGCGAAAAAAAAACAGCTGTCTCATACATCTTAGCTAGGTAGGTATTGAACTTTTGTATGAAACAGCTGTTTTTTTTCGCGTGTACAGTGTTGGTTCCTTAGAAAAAGTTATTCATATTGATGGGAACTTTAGCCCCCTGAAGTTTTTAAACACAAGTATTGAAACACCTTAATAATAAGAACAAAATATACCATAAAATACAGAGAAGGCTTTTTAAGTAAGTATTACTATTGTATTAGTAGTAGTATTAGTAATACTTATTGTAAGTTACTTTGTAACTTACTTGTACCGTACCGTACTTTGGAAAACTAAAAATTTTAACCCTAACTTCAATATACATCTTAGAAATTTGTAAGTTCGTAAAAAAAAATCCTGAATACTTCCTAAAACAAAGCGACCAACCACGACGTTTTAAGAGTAGGTACGAGCATAACCTAGTGCTACCTACATCCAAATTAAGTCTACACAGATCGGGCCCAAATGTTATGGCCGTAAAAATCTATAATAAGATCCTAGAACAAATTAAGCTAGAAAATTATAACAAATTTGTAAATAAACTAAAGGAGATGCTATTACAAAAAACTTACTATACACTAAACGAATACTTTAATGACTGAATAATAAAAATAGAAAGAATTAATTTAGAATGTGAGTAGGTAGGTAAAGTAGGTAAACGATGCATGTCTTTAAGTTAAAAAAAAAAAATTGCATGTTTTTTAATATCGGTCCGCTTCTCTCTATTGCAACACCCTTACTGGGTACATTATGTATTGAATCACAAAATACCTAGTCATAAGGCCTGACAATGTTAAATCTATATACATACATAATAATGAAATAAATATACTGAATACTGAATACTAAGTAGGCTCTTTATAAGCTTTTCCAATCCCGAGAAATATAGTGGAATGATGTATTTGATATTATTATGCACAAAAGTGCAATTTTCGGCCCCATTGTTTAAATAGTTTTGTAGTTGACAATCGCAACTTCTCTACCTCTCTCTAGTTTCTATGAGAGTTGTAAAACTGTGCATAAAATTAGCAATACCTTTTGTTTACTGAATAGCACTCTATGGAGATAAGTTTCTAGTGTGCACGAGTATCATAATAGTTTGAAATATTGTTCACTGTGAACCCAGTTTTCAGTTGAATCTAGTTTCCACGTTCCACTTTCAAAATAGTTCTCTATAGGTTTTATAATACGAGTTGAATAATAAAGTCTGCTGCGACAAAGCATAGGTGTACTACTTATACCGTTCACTACAGGACACTGTCTGTATGCAAATTTGGAGTGCATTGTGTACCCCTGTCGCCTCTACAGAACAAATAACGTAGCTTGAACTCTACTTGGTTATAAATAAGGTTGAGAATGGTAGTGTTTTTATGTCAGGTCCTGTACAATAGACGGGAGATTTGTTCGGAAACAATTGTATAGATTCCCAAGTTAAATTGTGTTCGCACATAGACTCAACACACCGATTCGTGGCTCGACGGTAAATTAAAAAGTCAGGATACAAATGTAATAAACAAACTCGAATCGGATGTTTTGACTTCTGAAACGTGATGTTTGTGAGGAAGATAAACTAAAACTGTGAACTGACGTTTTCAACGTGCATTCAACGTGGATCTCGCAAGGTAAGAATTAAGAGTAGTAGAGCTCTTTGTGAAGACTCGTCCGGGGAAGTACTACCACTATGCCAATTTCTACCGCCAAGCAGCGTTGCTGTGTTTCGGTTTGAGGGGACTGGTTGCCGGTGAAATTTTAGACATGTGACATATCTGTATTCCTCAAGTTGTGCGACTTACGAGGCAATGCTTTGTTATAAGTGATGGTTACCACTTAACATCAGGTGGCCTAGCATCTGCTTGTTCCATTAGTAAGTAGACAAAAAAAAGAGAGGGGGGACGATCTGTAAAATGTAGCGGTCAAACACTAGCAGTTTTTGATAGTTTTTTATTGAAGTAAATGTGTGAAAACAAAATTACAGCTTAGTAAAGTTCTACCTACTTATAACTTAGTTAAATCAAGAGATTAATGGCGCCTTTAAAAGTTTTGCATTAAAATTAATATTTATGACAAACGCATACTTTGTAAGTCTTATTCTAGTTCACGTTAAGGCGAAGACAAGAGCTAATGTACCTCTCGCTCGCACGTTTCGACATGTTGAAACATATAAAATCTAGGTTTACTAAACGCTTTACTAAAAAAAAGGTTGCTTTACAAGTTTTTGTACAAGCAAACTTTTGAGTAGGAAAACTTGCATCAATTAAAATGATTTTACTAGACTGTGTGCAATATGATTGCACACAAAATGGTTAATTGTTATTTTTCGATAATGGGTTTAGTGATTATATGTATATCTTTCAACATGTCGAAACGTGCGAGCTAGAGGTACATGAGCTCTTGTCTTCGCCTTAAGTTAACTACCTACAAAGTTTGCTGTTTTTTTATGATAAGTACTTTATGACTGCACATTTTATAGTGAAACGCTGGCGAACACTAGATGAGAACGGCCATACCTGGCTTTAGAGCACTGGTGGCCGAGTGGTAGCGGTCCCGCCTTCCGATCCTAAGGTCGTGGGTTCGAAACTAGTCGTGCGCCAATGAGTTTTTCTGTTCAAAAATTTATGTGCACAATGCCAGTACTCTCAACGGTGAAGGAAAACATCGTGAGGAAACCGGCATGTCGTAGAACCTAAAAAGTTCTACAGGTGTCAAGTGCTCGAAAGGAGCTTCTTGAGGCGCACTTAAAATCCTTTCACAACACTATTTCGAAAGAAACTAGTGACACAAGAGAAGGGGGTGGACGTAGACTGTTTACAAAGATACATGTCTTTACTACAAATAAATAATTTAACCTTCGATTCTCAGTTGTATATACGGGTTTAGTACGATTTAAAATAATCCTCGTGATGTAAAACTAGTGACACAAGAGAAGGGGGTGGACGTAGACTGTTTACAAAGATACATGTCTTTACTACAAATAAATAATTTAACCTTCGATTCTCAGTTGTATATACGGGTTTAGTACGATTTAAAATAATCCTCGTGATGTATAATATGCTATCTCCATCAATATAGATAGCAAAAATTCAATTTAGCAAAGCACACTTCCATATATCAGATACTTGCTGGTACGGAAGACTTGCCCCGCTCCCTGGGGGCTAAGAATGCAACCAGTGCATTCCGCTTGGGCCTGACACCACTTACAAAACTTTTTTTTTTGACGCTGGGAAAATTGCGTTACGCATTCGGCCCCATTGGAGGATGGGGGGGATATGTGGGACTCCCCGGTTTTCCGCTTCCAGTATAGGCGACGCGGGAATGACGCTGGGTTATTAAGTGGGTACTAAACAACCCAGCGTCATTCCCGCGTCGCCTATGTGGAGCGGGACTGGGAAGCCGGCAGAGCCTTCCCATCCAGTTCCCCGCAGACGACCGGCTTGCCATGACAGCGGGGCCCGCAAATGCCCAGGCACAGGTCTTAAAGTACATATTTTTCATTAAAAAACAATTACCATAAAGAGCATATTTAATAAACTACTTAAAACTGATTGCTTATAGTTTTTCAAATTACTTAGGATTAGGTACTAGTTTAGATCAGGTGCTCTGGAAACCAAAGGGTTTTCACACTACAGCCTTTCCGCTACGGACAATCTAATCGTAGCTTATGGACGCCTCGTGTGTTGCCAAACCTTTAGAAATTTTAAAAGACACTTGGGTCATTCCTTAAGGAATACAGCTTGGGTCATGCTGTATTCCTTAGGGAAAACCGTGGGATGACCCAAGTGTTTGCAAGAGGAAATGTGTGACTTCGGTTCCAAGTGAAAAAACCGAAAAGTGTGACTTTGGTTCCAAGCTCTAACAAACCTGGCAACCTTGTTTTAGGCTAGATCCTTCTCCTTTGCTCAAAAACCTAAAGGCAGACCACCTGCCCGTTGGTCGAATGTCAATGTAGTAAGTGCTGGGAATTAGTGGATGTGACCCGCAAGAGATCAGAAAAAGTGACGTTTTAAAGAGGAGGTCCATATTCAGTAGTCTCTCTTTGTGTGTGGCTCGTCCGGGGAAGTACTACCACGACCCCTTTTTCTGCCGCCAAGCAGCGTTGCTGTGTTTCAGTTTGAAGAGTGTGGTTGCTGGTATAATTACAGGCACATGAGGCTTAACATCTGTATGCCTCAAGTTGATGGACGCAGGGCAGTGCATCGTAGCGCATGTTCCTATCGTGCGTGACTTACGAGACAATGCTTTGTTATAGGTGATGGTAACCACATAATATCAGGTCTGTTTGTTCCATCAGCTAGTTGTATAAAAAAAAAGGTTCAAACGGATTGTTAGGTGATAAGTTCAATCAATAATTATCCGAGCTCCAAGCGCAAGAGACTTTCTTCCACAATCTACTAGATTAAACCGTGATTAAATGCGTTTTAGACAAGGTTGCAGGTGTCTCCACAAACACTTTTGTTCCTTGTGTTTTTTTGAAATCTGCTTGTAGGTATCAATGGAATTTCACACATTCTCATCGCTCACAGCTCAGTTGGCAGTAGCTGCCTCCTGGACTGCAGGCCGTGAGTTTGATCCCCACCGAGAACTAACATACAAAAATAAAATATAATATAAAAAAATAACAGTCACATGAGGCTTAACATCTGTATGCCTCAAGTTGATGGACGCAGAGTAGTGCATTGTAGGGCACGTTCCTATCGTGCGTGACTTACGAGGAAATGCTTTGTTATAGGTGATGGTTACCACATAACATCAGATGGGCCATCTGCTTTTTCCGTCAGCTAATTGTATAAAATATATAATTATTCGATCTTGACTTTGTTTCTGCTTAGTTTGGGGCTCAAATAGTGCTGTGTGAAATGTCCACCAATATTTATTCTGTATTTATTCATTCCATAGGTTTTACGATCTTATTTTTAATATTAGCTAGAAAGCTCGCAGTGCAACTTCTAGCGTTCTACCGATCCTTCACAATTCTGGCAAAAACAAAATAGAACTTTTGAACTTTATAAAAAGAACGTTTGATAGCAGGGCAAAAAATATTACAGCAGGTTTTTTTTATTACTTGCTGATGGAAGTCGATGGCACACCCAATGTGAAGTAGTAACCGTCACCTACAAAGCTTTGCCTCGTAAGTCACGCACGATACGAGCGTGCCCTAATAAAATAAACTAAAAAAGCCTGTATAGTCCTTTAATAATTTTTTACCAGTAACCCTTAAATGTAATGAATTGAGAACTAAGAACCCCTTGTCGGGTATAGGCCTTTTTTTTTTTTTTTTTGACGCTGGGAAAAATGCGTTACTCATTCCCCCATTGGAGGATGGAGGGGATATGTGGGACTCCCCGGTTTTCCGCTCCCGGTATACCCACTAAACAACCCAGCGACACTCCCGCGTCGCCTATATGGAGGGGAACTGGGAAACTGGCAGAGCCTTTTCATCCAGTCCCCCGCCGGCGATTGGCCCGCCATGACAGCGGGGCCCCCGCAACGCCCCCGCCTTTACGGCGGGGCCCGCACGCCCCGTGAATATGTGCAATGCGGGAGAAGGCCCCTCCAGGTCTTCTCCCGCTATTCACCACCATGAGCGGCGCGAGAAGTTCCGCGTCTCTCGCGAGCGCTCTACCGCCTGGGTAGACCCGTAGGTCTACCCTGCCTCATCACACTGTGCCCTCTGCTAGACAGAGGGACACGCGGAGAGGCCCGCCGTGTCGGGTTATTAGCCACCATGAAACACGTTCGCAGTACTCTGCAGGCGTGTTTCATGGTGTTACCAGGGTGCACCACGAGGAGGTTACCCGACCTAGCACCCCGTCGGGTATAGGCCTCCTCCAACAGCTTCCAATCTTTCCTTTCCTTCGCTTTCTTCATCCATTCTTTACCCGCTAACTCGACTATGTCGTCCTGCCATCTTTCCTAAGGTCTACAACTTCTCCTTCTTCCAGTTGGCCCTTTCCATAAGATTGTTGTTCGAGTCCACCTGTTGTCTTCTGTGCGTAATCAATACGAACGTGCCCTACGATGGTTATGATTTTACAGCTGAATTTTATTGTTGAGTGAACTCCACTGAGAATCTCGAAAACAAATGAAAAGAAAGCAAACATTAGAGGTGCGAGGACCACAACGAACTTTCCAAGTCTCCTGGCGATGTTGCTAAAAGGTTTTACTCTTTGTTATCATTGTAACGAGCGCCGGGAGAATACACTCGTGCTGGAAGCTGATAGGATTTCATCAAGTTTTATTGCGGGAAATAGCCTTTTTAAATGTTATAACCACTTTTTGATATTGAGATCAAATTTTATATCAAAAAATATGGTCGGTATCGTGTTTTACTTCACACTTTCTCGTGGACTGTCTTATGTGTAGACGTTCACGTATCACACAAAAAAAATCACTTAAAATTTCTGACTTATTTGAAGTCAAAATGCCTGTAACTAAATATATTTTTAGTAATCGATTAGCATCATAAAAATACGGAGTGTTTATTATATCAGTTATCTGGTTCCCAAAATACAAGCTTTGCTTAGTTTGGGGCTAGACGGTGCTGTGTGAAATGTCCACCAATATTAATTTTTGTTTTATTTAACAAAGAGCTGTAATTGTAAAGAAAGCTATAGCTTTCTTTGTTATTGAAAAATAAACAGAAAGTTGAACTTATAAGAACAATTTTGTCCAGAAAGTTCAACTTTTACAAAAAAATGACAAAGTTGAAATAAATGGAATTTTTCGTCCAATTAGTTCAACTGGTTGAACTTAATAGTTGAACTTATTGGAATAGGTCTTTTTTTTCACATTGGAGTCGGTCCGAATCCCTGACGAAGCAAGCAATTTTTAGAAAATCTTTGAATGCAGTATTACTTAGTTTTAAAAATAAAAAAACGTCTCCTCCTCCAGTAAAATATCCTATATACAATGTTTAAGGTACTTTCCTTTCATGTCGGATAGTCTTGGGACGCCCTGTATTTTGACTACTTGCAATGAAACAAGCATATGGCCGATTTTGCTATTATTAATGGTATAGCCAATTGTATTAATAAACGTTCGAGTGCAATTGGGTCTAATGAACTAACGATCATTGCCCAATCCAGCCAGCAAACACCCAAAGAAATTTCATATAAATCGCTCGGGCATTCCCAGAAATAGGGAAACAGTCCGAATTCGTATAAATTGGTGAGGTAACAAGTTGGATGGGAGGATCTGCAGGCAGTAATGAACGGCATACCCCACATTCCACGATGCGAAGACACTGCAGGTAGCTTGCTTTATTGGATTCCTGAGAGCTTTTCAGTTTCATTTATTGAGCTTTCGGAGGAGGTATCAGATAGTTCTGAGACTTTGAAGTCAGATATTTGAGGAAGGTGCTTGAAGTCTATGGACGAAAGGAATTTTAAGTGACGGTAGACGAAGCGATTCCGCGTAGATTAAATAAACGTTTACTACCTATTTAAATATTGAAATATATAATTGAAGGGAAAGTTTTTATTAGTAGTCCTTAATGCCAAAATAATAAAATTAAACATTTAGGGAATTGATGTTTCATGTCTGGGTATTACCATTTTTTTGTTTGGTAGGTGAGTCCCATATAAATTTGATCGAAATGGAAAAATCAAAAACTGAATCAAAATATTAAGTCACAGATGACGATTGAAAAAAAAAATATCCTACATAGAGTTTTTTAATATTATTCTTGTAAGCAAATCAAGTATCACCATTTTCTAAGCTAATTACCACATCAAAAATACAACCCTTCCATTCAGCTACGCATAGGCTCGTTTCAAAAATAACCGAAAATATCAGATGACACGAAGCACATACCCCGTCCAATTTACCCCTAAAGGGTAACGTGCAATCGGCCAGTGTTGTATGTCCAATTATTTATTCGTATCAAAATGGCAGTTCTAAAAAGCAGTATCGAAAAACAAAGAATACAGTGGCTGCTATAATTATGCGTGACATACATCCACTTCTTCTTCTTCTTTTTCTTATCGTGTCACTAGTTTCTTTCGAAACAGTGTGATAAAAGGATTTTAAGTGCGCCTCAAGAGGCTCCTTTCGAGCACTTGACACATGTTATAGAACTTTTTAGGTTCTACGACATGCCGTTGTTTACATCCACTCAAACCTGTAGATACGTACTAAAAATTTACTTTTAAGATCGACCCTTCGACGTTGAAGATATAATTTTAGTAGTAGGGAAGTACCTATTTACCATGCCCATTTTTGCCGCAAAGCAGATGCGTTGCTGTGTTTCGGTTTGAAGGTTGTGGGTGTCGGTGAAATAACTAGCACATGTTGCTAGCTCTATGCAACTAGCTCAAGTTGATGGACGCAGGGTAGTGCAACTTAAGACACGTTCCTATCGTGCTTGACTTGCAAGGCAATGCTTTGTTATAGGTGATGGTTTTTTTTTATACAACTAGCTGATGGAACAAGCAAATGGCCCACCTGATGTTAAGTGGTAACCATCACCTATAACAAAGCATTGCCTCGTAAGTCACGCACGATAGGAACGTGTCTTACGTTGCACTGCCCTGCATCCATCGACTTGAGGCATACAGATTTTAAGCCTCATGTGCCTGTAATTACACCGGCACACTCTTCAAACCGAAACACAGCAACGCTGCTTGGCGGAAGAAAATGGCGTGGTGGTAGTACTTCCCCGGACGAGCTACACACAAAAAGCTCTACTACTCTTGGCTACCACTTAACATCTGGACCAAATCCATGATTCATCAGTACACAGTATAAAAATGAATGTAAACATCCGAAATAAATACATTAGAACGGCCTACTGCCTGAAAATGAAGTAAAACATTTTTATTGTAGAAACAGTCACACGAGCAATTACTCCTAACGACGTGGAATGAAGTCGTCAACGTTATGAAAATTGCTCAACGGCACAAACAACGCAGGAAACAACACGACAATAAAGATTTATTGCTGAGATTTTTTACGGACTCCGAAAAAGGTCTGAGACATGAGAATTTGGCGACTGACTGAGAATGAATTAGATTTTTATAATATTCTATTTCTTATCATGTCACTAGTTTCTTTAGAATTTTTAGTGCGCCTCAAAGAGGCTCCTTTTGAGCACTTAGAAATTAGCTTAACTTAAAAACTTATCTTAACTTAACTTAAAAAACTTAACATAGACATCAACCATAGCGTTGTCATTGTTATTTGATAAAAACAGAGTGGTATTCCTATGTCCCTAGGATATTAGTAAAAAAATGCGATTTCCTTAAGAGTAGATTCATGCCGACTAAAAAAATTTTAGAAAACCTAAATTGACTAATTATATCCACTAAAAATGAAATTACTTATTGAGTTAGTTCACCTGTCATGACGTTGTTATTTAGGTAATTTTGATAATCATTCGAAGTAAGATAGTTATATTTTTTTAACAGGTAGAAAATGAACCGCTCTCAACTTGATTAAAAATAGCTGATTCGTTGAGCGTTTTTTCATTTCATTAGCTTTACATATTTTCTTTTAGAAGCCTTTCTTACTCACTAAAGTTTTGGCTATAACCCATATCAGAAATCGAAAACCAATATTATGCCGGCACGCGCGAGTACGTGAGGTAATCTATTGAAATATGTGTCTGCTTCTGTACAAATAGGTTTATGTTTGAATTTTATGTCAAAAACTCATCAATTTTGTTATTATGGAAAGTTGAGGTATCACTATTATTGATTATTCAATTATGTTATAATGGGTAAGAGAGGAGGACCGGCCAGGTGGTCTTATGATATTGTTAGGACAGTGGGAGCCAAATGGGTACAGTTGGCGCAGGACCGGAAAGAGTGACGTGCTAAGGAGGAGGCTTATTACCCAGTAGTGGGTCAATGTGGGCTGATTGGGTGGATGGATGGGTAAAAGAGATATCACTGTTATTGATTATTCATTTGTATCTATTTATGAAATAGGATTTTGATAAGAGGAGGGCAGGTTTTGGAAATTATATTTCTTTTATCCTTATTACCTATAAACAAGGTGTTCAAATACTTGTACCTTAAAACATCAGGGGGCTAAAGTGCCCATCAATATGAATAACTTTTTCTAAGGAACTGTGAACGCGAAAAAAACAGCTGTTTCATAGTTTTAGCCAGGTAGGTATACTTTATACTTTTTTTTATGCTGTTTTATACTTTTGTATAAAACAGCTGTTGTTTTTTCTCATTCACAGTGTTGGTTCCTTAGAAAAAGTTATTCTTATCCTTATCTTAACTTAAAGTTATACTTAAAGTAGGATTCTACTTTAGAATTTCTCGCTATGATTTTACTCTAGAATCTTTCGCTTCGAACTGGATTCAAAGAAACACTATCGCCTTCAAAATAGTCGTTTGCTTTCGTAAACAATGTACTGTTCATTTGAGCTTTGACAAAAACTTTCGAAGAAACTTTCAAAAGCGTTCTAAAACTTTGTATTTCGAACGCGTACATATATTTTGAATTTCAATCATATAAAAATACCTACTTACTCAGGTAAAAATAAACTTCGTTATTACCAAATTATGGTATCTTGTTGTTTCAATCATGCCCAGCAAAATGTTCTATTTCAATACAAAATTTCTCCCTTCATTAAAACTTTTCATTCAACATGATTATGATTTATTCAAAGCGTTTTGTTTCTCTCAATGAAAGAAAGTTTCCTAATTTATGACTATTGATATTGAGTTTGTGTATTATATTTTCATCTCTTTCATAATACTATTATCAAAGTTAGTTCTGTTTTTTTTTTTAACAGAAATCAATATCTATGAGAGACTATTTACGACTATCAATATCTATGACTATTAGAGGTATTACTATTATTGATTATTAAATTTTGTTTTAATGGATAATTGAGATTATTCGTTTGTACCCATTTATTAAATTGGATTTTGTTTTTTTTTGAAATGATATTTCTTTTTCTTTATTACCTTTATACAAGGTGTATGTCTATCTACTCTGTGTATGGCTCTAACGGGCTAAGAGGTGATTTTTATAAGAGGTGATCAGATTTCGGCAACACACTATTACATCTACGACTTTTGCCTACCTAGACAAATCGATATCAATAGCCAGAAGAGAATATCTTGGTCAAGACCGTAGCTCGTAAAATTACAATTAATGCAAGTATTTACAAAATACACATAACATTGTTAAACTATCTGCCGACCGTTATAAACGATCTAGAAATATCTCAACTAATCCAAATCACTGCGGATCGGAAACGTCCTCAAGACGCTGGCTGCATTGCCACGCTGAATGGCAATGCTGATGCAATATGACAGCTCTCACAGCTCAGTTGGTAGTAGTTCTGTCTTCTAAGCTGTAGGCCGTGGGTTCGATCACCTCCGAGAACAAACTTTGTGTGATGAACATAGATGTTGGTTCTCTGTCTGGGTATTATGGTATATTATAGGTACGTATTTACAAAAAAGATTATATATAAATATATATATAAGGAATCAAGTTGAAAAAATGAAAAATGAAAAAATGTTTATTTGACACCTTACAGTTACAATTAGTAAATACATCAATGAATGACTTTAAGGTAAGGTTCCCATACCTTTGCTTAGTTTGGAGTTAGATAGTGCTGTGTAGAAAGTCCACCAGTATTTATTTATTTATTTATGTAAACAGTTACTATGTAATAGTTTACATATTATTACCGGTGAATACAAACACAACACCATATCATTAAGGCGGCAGCACCAGTATTTGGCACGTCCCGTTGGCATCACGTCGGCTGTTGGCAGTCAAAACATAGTCATTGGCAATTTGGCGTCTTGGACAGTGCGAAGCCATTAACTGAATGCTGATGCAACGCGTTAATATTGTCGGAATTTGGCATTTGTAGTGGTTTATGAAATACTTCAATATGTACACACGTTTACGGATATTTTTCTTTGACTATGAGTAGCTTATCGGAATTCGTGTGTACGAATCTATGTGACTGGTGTTTAGTTTATTATAGCTAGGTAATATCTATATAAAGAGTGGTATTAATGCCAATCAGGGGTTGCCGTTTGCCGTGTCTAAAAGTTTTGCTCGTCTGTTGCAATTAAACGGAGGGACGAAATGTTACCAAAAGATTTTGCTTGCTGACGTCATGGCCGAAGCAACCAACAAAACGTACGAGACATACTTCAAAAATGCGAAGGATGAATTGCCCATATACCGTCAAGGGGTCTTCTCTTCAAAATGGGACATTACGAGACGCCTGAAAGATAACATCGTGATGAAGCCTGTATGTGTGTAGACAAAAATAAAAGCTGCAAAACCGCATCGCTTTAAAGCACTTGACGCTACAAAATTGTTGCGGCGTCACACCGCATCTTGTGGCTGGTTTCCTCTCTGTGTATGGCTCTAACTGGTAGGTGAGAATTAGATTTCGGCAACACACATTATTGCATGATTAGCCAATATTTCAGACAAAGTAGGTGTTTAGATACTATATGGTTCTCATAGTTTGTAATACCCACCCTGGTTAGCCAGCTCGCTCTCGTTCGTCTTTAAGTAATTAACTTTTAATAATTGTATTTAAAAAAAATATATACTTCAAATGATTTATTATGTATCTAAAATTGATGTTCTAAAAATCGGTGCTCTATGAGGAATACAATAATATAAGTAAAAAAATATAAGTAAAAGTAAAAGTAAAAAAGCCATTCTAAAAACTTAAGAAGCCAAAAGTTCTACAAAAAATTAAAACACTTTCTATTTAACATGCATAAAATACTAAGATCATTTTAATTTAACATTTAACATTACAATTCTATTATTTATTATTAGATCTCATTAAATGTATTTTATTATTCATGATATTTATTTAAGCGTATAATTCGTTTATTATTATATTATTACTATATTTTCAATGTTTTTATTTACATGTCATTTCATTAAAATATGTAGTCGCCATTCTGGCGTAGGCCTCCTCCATTTCTCTCCATAATTCTCTTTGTCTTGGTGCTAGTATATACTTACACTTAAAATCCTTTCACCACAATGTTTTGAAATAACTGATACGACAAGAAGTTCCAACTACGGCAAATACTCAAAACAATCATCGTATTTTATAGAAGTTTTTAATTATATTTATTGTATCACAAAGGTATTAAATAATGCTTCCTCAAAGCAAACAAGATAATTAAATTGCAATGCAAAGATTATCCCTTATCAAGCAACATGCTCTTGTATTGTGGTCATAATTCAGATAACACCCCTTAAATGTCGTTTATCTCCATCTTTACAACTCCCTGCCCTCACAAGGGGCTTTGCTAAGGACTTAAGTGTGGGAATTAGCATAAACGTACCTTCGCCTTAATAGTTGTTAGAAATGGTTACGATTTGTATAGAGATATCATTAACTCAGAAATAACGATATCATCTTTTTCACAAAAAAATACACTCAAAATTCAAATTTAAATCTGTTAGTAAATTATGGGGCTCTTTTTTCCTCTCTCTCTTATTTATTATTTCTTGTTTTTTATTATTGTTCCTTGTGAGGTGCCCAAGGTTGCCTTGTAGAGATCGATAAGTCCGCTCATTTTCCTATATTTTATATTTTCAAGTAAAAAACGATGTATCTTACGTTATTTTGCCGTGGTTATCAAAAATGAGATAAGTATCTATTTTACGTTTATTTTACTAGTAAACACGCACATAAACCTTCCATCGGGCATCGACCTCACAAACCGTCCAAAAAGCCTCAAATATTATTTCACATCTCATATTTACATACACATACCGTAAGCAAATTATACTCGCATTTATTCACATTTATTCACCCTTCTGAATTGGTGCTAATACCCACCACGCCGGGATCGAACAAGCCACAGTATAAATGAAGGCTCAGTAAAGCAACTTAATGGTCACCATTTTCTTGCCCCTACGCCACTTTATGTGGAGGCGGTTATTTATAAGACTTGCTGATGGAACAAGCAGATGGCCCACTTGATGTTCACTGCAGCTCTTTCGCTCCACTTTCCTCTATCAGTCGTCACCTCAGCAGTCAGTTATTTGTAACTCTTGTCATCTTTTAGTAAAGTAACTAAATGATAAGCCATTTATTGTTCGTGAATCCAGGTGGAACATACAAAATAATAAGACGGTTTATGACATGTTAAGTGGTAACCATCACCAATAGCAAAGCATTGCGTCGCAAGTTATGCACGGCAGTATTGATTTTTTATTTATATTTATTTTGCCTATTGATTTGACTTCCAATGAATGAAATTATTTAGATTAGGTAATACAATTTCTACTTGAAGTTTATTATTGTTTTTATGTGTTTTTTATCTTAAATGATGTGTAATATGCTAACCAAATAAATGATTATTGATTATTATTATTGACAGGAACGTGCCTTACGAAGAACTGCCATGCGTCCATCAACTTGAGGCATACAGATGTTAAGCCTCATGTGCCTGTAAATTCACCGGCAACCACACCCTTCAAGCCGAAACACCGCAACGCTGCTTGTTTTACTGCTCATAAAATTATACTATGCCCCTTTTCTGTGACATGGGACGTCTATTGAAAAACGTGTTTTCAAAAGGAGACGTTTTTGTGCCAGACATGATGGACGATGTCGGTTTATGGAATTTTTCGAATATGTGAAAATTAGGCTTTTTGTATAGAATATTGCCTCGGCATAGGAACAAATCTAACACACATTATACCAACCAACATCTTTTTATGAAACAGGAACACTTTTAGGATGTTTTACAGCCTAGTTGGTAGTTATCTACCTTCTGCACTGTAGGCCGTGGGTTCGATCCCCACCGAGGACAAATACTTATGTGATGAACAAAGATGTTGGTTTTCCTTCTGGGTGTTATAATATTATAATTATGTAGTATGTATTTTTTATACAAAAAAAGGATATAAGTTTAAATCAGTTATCGGCTTCGCAAAGTACAAGCAATGCTTAGATTGACGCTGTATAGATAGTGCCATTTCTTTTTATGATCACTGTCCATTGCTTGTTATATGTGGCCGCGATAGCCTCGTCATGGAATAGGATCCCTCCATCAACTCCCATGGATGTCATAAGAGTCAAATAATAAGGGAACCCCAGGAGATAACCTGCATTCTCTGAGTAAATATAATTAGCAGTGAAAAAAAACTTATAATAATCAATTGGTGCACGACTGGGTTCGAAAGTACAACCCTACGATCAGAAGGCGAGGTCTCTTCCCGTGATCGTGCAGTGGTCTAGTAGACCACTGCACTCTCGAATACATTTGACTGACATCAGTTTGGCCATCACGTCATCATGTTTCTTTCCATCACCAAGTGGTTTTTCTTATTGTCTAGTAACTTTGGGAGCAATTAGCTCGAAAGACGAAGACGGATACAAAATGCACTTGCAAAATACGTTTTCTCTTTAACAAACGTGACTACGGTATAATAAGCATCCTGCATTTTCATCAACTGCCGATAAAAAAAACTATTTGTCCACCGCTTGCAGCGACAATCCCGCAATAGCCATAAAAAAACATCTGAAAATCCCCCGGACGACCAACTAGGCACGCCTTCAAAATTAAGCCTTTTTCTTCCACCCTTTTCAACCAAAACTCGAACATAATCCCAAACTGCTAAAGCTCAAAGTTCTGTAACACTACAACAGAAAACCTTGTTTTAAAAACCTGTTTATGATGTCACGGAATTTTACGTTGTAGGGCTTAATAGCTGACGTATGTTTTGTCTTGTTCTCGTGGCTAGCTCTGTCTTTGTCTGTGGTCAACGCATTCAATCCGACTTTCTTATAATCCAATACAGACTGGACCGGACGGGCGGGATTTGTAAGACTCGAAGAGATTTCTCGCTCAGGAAATATTGCGAAGATATCATACGTCTGCCCATCTGAGCGGAGCTTACGGAAAATTGGCGGAAAGGATTAGGAATTAGGAATCTCGAATTTTATATTGGCAGTTTAAAATTCTTATTTATTGCAGTTTTGGATAGCGTCGCTTCGGAATAGTGGTTAGTGGCTATATATTATGGAAATAGGATTGCTTTTTCAAATTTAGCGTTATAATCATTTTCAACATTTAAAAAAATATTATGCTCTTTTACGTTTTAGAAAAAAAAAAATCTGTCAATGAATTATAGAGAGGGACGACAGATAGGGATTTTTAGCACGCGTGACGAGTGGTTATTTGTTTTAAGAATAGTTTCACATCTTAAGTACGATATGCCAAGAAATTACAAATGCTACGTTATCTGCTACGTCGTAGCACTTCCACTGAGACGTAGCAGTTGGGTATTATCCCTAAACTAGTAAATGCTGTTTAAATTTAAATTAGCCCTGTTTGTCATTACGCATTGGTAAGAGACAGCAATAGCTAAACCATTTTTATAATGTTCCAAAAGTTATTATCCGTGTGGGATTTGGACCCACGACCTTCCCCTTGGGGGCCGCGCTAATCAACTACGCCATCGGATTCTAATCGCACACTACGATTATCTAGTAAGTCAGACCTGCAGAAGTACCGTAGTAGCATGCCGCTGAGTTATTCGTCGAGTGTGATTAGAGTCCGATGGCAGGTGGTAGCGCGGCTCCGTATCGAACAAGCAGATGGCCCACCTAATGTTAAGTGGTAACCACCACCCATAACAAAGCACAGCCTTGTAAGTCACGCAAGATAGGAACGTGCCCTACAATGCACTGCCCTGCGTCCATCAACTTGAGGCATACAGATGTAAAGCCTCATGTGCCTGTAATTACCAGACTCTTCAAACCGAAACACAGCAACGCTGCTTGGCGGCAGAAAAAGGCGTGGTGGTAGTACTTTACCGGACGAGCCCTTCAGAAAGGGTTCTACTACTCTTACTAGTAGTTCGCCCCGAACTGAGATCTCGTTATGCGACCCGACGAACGCATCAAAACTTTGAGTAGGTGGTAGTCAGAGGCAAGTCCAAACATTACCTTTGGACTTTTTTCTAACTACCGCCTACTAACTTGGTATGGTAACCAAGTTTCAACTCTATTGGCCTATTTATTGAAGAGTTCCGTTGAACAGACCTTGGCTCCATCATCAGACCTGGTCGTCATCACCATTTTATGAGAACTGAGTACCTCCTTAATTTATTTCAAGAAAAAAAAATAAGAAAAAGCAAAGGAACTGAACGACCAGTAGAAAAACCTTGATGTCAACGAAACTCTTAGAGATGGGAGCTCTTTGATCGTTGGTTATCTTAATTTAACTTTTATTTTTTTATCTCATATACGGAGCATCCCAAAAAAAAAGTAAAAATTGTTTTGGGATGTCCAAACAAAGCCCTTTCATATGACATGTAACTCGATTTTTTTATGTAACTTTTTTTATTTTTGCCCCCTTAAAAAACCCCATATCTCAAAAATCCTTCATCCGATTTTACTCATATACTTACCAGTAAATTTCTCAAGTACAAGCTATCGACATGTCGAATTTCATGCAGATCGAATCAACGATTCTAAAGTTATCGCCAGACAAACATACATACATACATACATACATACATACATACATACATAAAATGCCAAATCGCCCAAGTTGAAACTAAGATCTTCGTTCGCTTCGCTCACTCGATCAAAAATTGGGATTAGTTACAAGAAATTACTTTATGTAAACAGGGTAGATAATTAGAATTAGAAGCTTATTCCGTCTATCGCTGTCCAACTACGGTACATTGCCCGTAATCCTGTCAATGGTTGTCGCGCCATGCCTGGATTACTGGACGCGTGACGTTGTGATGTGGTATATTTTATAAGCATATAGCTGGTGGCTATATAAATTATATAAAAAAAAAATCCGTGCCGATAGCAACAGCAGTAGCAGTCAAATTAGTCGTTTTAAGAGTAGTAGAGCTCTATATGAAGGGTTCGTCCGGGGAAGTACTACCACCACGCTGTGTTTCGGCTTGGAGAGTGTGGTTGCCGGTGTAATTACAGGCTGATGTCTCAAGTTGATGAACGCAGCGCAGTGCATCGTAGGGCACGTTTCCATTGTGCGTGACTTACGAGGCAATGCTTTGTTATAAGCGATGGTTACCACTTAACATCAGGTGGGCCATCTGCTTGTTCCATAACTTAGTTTTATAAAAAAATAAAATCAACAGAGGGTTCTACTTATCTTATACTGTCTACTTATCTTCTGTCCAAAGCTATATGTACCTATGAAAAAGCATTTTTTTTTCAAACTTAATCAGATCCAAACAAGAATTAATAACAAAAACTTAATTCATTGCACGTGGATTGTTTTTTTTTGTGGTGAAAAAAGGTTTTAAGAAGTAACAAAAAGGTCTGAAACGTGAGCTCCGTTGGACAATGGTTATGCTTTTAGGCTAATTAGAATTAGTTTTCTACATATTATTATTTCCATAAAGGTAGGTACATGCATAAGTATGCACCTAAGTAACATAGAAAAGTTTTATAATATGCAAACTTATTACTAATAACTGTAGCTCAAATTTTACTGTCCTAACAAAAATTGGACGGGAAACGCTACCTGCCTGTAACTTAGATACCTGATTACGATGTCCATTGCTAGTTTGATTGATTTATTGTCATGTTTGGCCAACAATGCGAGCGATGAACAGCGAATATTGTTTCATCCAAGATCAAACCGCTGTTGTTAGCACGCGCTATTGGAATTATACACGCAATCAACAATTTCGTTGCAATATTATTTGTAAACAGTCTTATAGCTCAGGCCTCTTTACATGGACGGGGACAGCCGGCTGACCCATACTGGTTTAATCCGTGTACACCAGTTAACTGAGGAGTTAGACGTCTCTGTGATGTAGGGGTGAAATTTTTGTTAAAGATATTGAATATTACACAAAGTGTACATATTACATAATGTGTATATTACACATGAATATACTAATATTCATGTGTAATATACAAAACTTTTATTTAAGATATTGAATATATCACTGGTTTTTACATTATTTATTTTCTTTATATATTTGGGAAAATAATTAAGGTAATACCTACGCGATAAATACCTTTGTAATAATTAATATGTGTCATGATCGCGAACGTTTTTTTAAGCGTCCAAGTAGTTTCTTTCGAAACAGTGTGGTGAAAGGATTTTAAAGTGCGCCTCAAGAGGCTCCTTTCGAGCACTTGACACATGTTAAAGAACTTTTTAGGTTCTACGACATGCCGGTATCCTCACGATGTTTTTCCTTCACCGTTTGAGAGTACTGGCATTGTGCACATACATTTTTGAACAGAAAAACTCATTGGTGCACGACCGGTTTCGAACCCACGACCTTAGGATCGTAAGGCAGTGCCGCTCCCACTAGACCACGATTGCTCCTATATGCTTAGCTAAAGTACAGATGCAAAAATTAACTTAACTTTATTTGCATTTAAACAAAGCAATATCCATTACGTGTATCATTGCGGTTCCGAGCTTAAGAGTTAATTTGGAGAGCATCCAAATGTTGCTTTTATCCTCAAATAAAACTGAAAATACACTTAGGAGAATGAGCAGTGAGGCTAGGGGCGCTATTCTCAAAGCTCATGAAAATTATCATCAAAAACTCTTAATAATTTAATGGGTTTTCCTTCAAACAAAGATTAACAGGCTAATTTTAGGAAATGCTTACCTTGCATGCCATAACAAGTACAGTTTATAAGTGCACACTTTACTTACTTTGTACGCACCCTTTTTTAGGAAAAATGCCTTAGGTATGCATGCCTCTTACTCGGATAGAGTTACTTAAATCCCAACGATGTTCCTGCACTCACCTCAGTGGCAGTGCATCGTCGAACTACTCGTCACCTCACGATTATAGATTATAAAAAAGTAACAAGGAGTAGTTCTTAAGATTTGCATTAAGAATACTCCTTACCGAGCGTCAGTTTTTTAGAATACCTGAATTTACCTGAATTTTGGCATTTTATTTATGAAAAGTGAGTGTATAAGTACCTTTTTGGTACTTGCATATTTTATCAATAATTTCCTCAAATTATTAACCGAATCGGTCAAGCCGCGTCATTGAATAACAACAATCTAAATACCAAGCCTCCATAAAGTTAGTAAAAAAATATTTAACTCAATCCAAAACATTTTTCCAAAATGCTTTGAAATCCTGCTCTGCGCAACATTTTTTCAATGTAGCCGAAACTTTCGCAAAAAATCTGGCTTCAAAAGATCGCCGCTCGCGAGTGCACTGCAAATAAAGTGTATTACAAGTGGATTCTGGAATAATCCCTCGAGCTTTATTGGCCAGAACCGCTAGATTTGTGATTATATTTTATTCTGAATTAAACAAACGAGCGACGATATAATTTCACTGTAAATGTGGACATTTATTCGTATAAACTGAAAATTAGTGTGGTTTTATAGAGTTTTTTACACTCAAATAGTCTGTGTTCTGTTTTATGTTCGTAGCAAATTTGTTTTAAAAGATTTTATGTATACTTCTTGCTGATGGAACAAGCAGGTCCACAGGATGTGAAGCGGTTCCATCACCTATAGCAAAGCTTTGCCTTGCAAGTCAGGCACGTTAGGAACGGGCTTTACGATGCACTGCCCTGTGTCCATCAACTTACATACAGATGGTAAGCCTCATGTGCCTGTTATTTCATAACTAGTGAGCGCAATGCATAGTAATTAAATCCGATACAAATTAATGACTAATTACATGAATTGGTAGAGATTTGGTTCACAATTGGAGCTGGTCGTGTTGCTAGCGTTAAATTAGTTTTGCATAATCCAATTTGATTTGATGATGCTTTTATTGCTACTTAATTTTCTTTGCAAATTGTGAAATTAATTGGATTTTTACAAAATTTGTGACAGCTTGTCAGTTTTGGTAGTCCTAGGAACGGTTTTTATTTTTTTTAATTCGTTGTGATGGAAAAAGCAGAGAGCCCACTTGATGTTTAGTGGTAACAATCTACACAAACTATTGCCTCCTAAGTCATGCACAATATCAACAACGATGCACTGTCTTGCGTCCATCAACTTGAGGCATAAAGATGTTAAGCCTCAAGTGCCTGTAATCTAAGCAACCACACCCTTCGAACCTAGATACAGTGCTGCTTGACGGCCGAAATAGGCATGGTGGTAGCGTTTCCCCTTACAAGCCACTCACAAAGTGCTCTAGTACTCTTAAAATGTTGAAATAAAAAGCCTTGAGTTTAAGAAAACAACTGGCTCACCCACTTACAACTACCCACATTACAGAAACGACACCAAGATCTTGACATCGCTTGAAATCCACACGAACCTTTACAGAAAAGAGCAAACTCAGCTGCTATATTGACGACTCGCTACGTTGTTTGATTACATTCCAAAGCAATTTATAAATGTAAGTACTTACATGTGATGTAAGTACGTTACCTTTACTTATATAAGAGGTTAAGAGGCATACTTTTTCAACGTATCGTGTTTGGTATATTCACGCGAATGTAATCAAATAACGAACTTTGATACATCAAACGTTCTAACGAAAATAAAAGAAAGAAATGTTTTGATAAATGAATATTTATGACTATATCAAGGTATAGACTAACATCTGACTACCCCGTTGATTTCTAGGAGATACTAATCTTTAAGTATCTGGGTTGTAAAATATTGAGATTTAAAAAAACTTTACCCAAGTGGGACGATTTATCCTATATTTCAAACTAGCTGGTGCGACTTCGTCTGCGCAGGATTAGTATTTCGATTAGCTTATATTAAGGGGCTGACAACTATCAAACAACTTCTCGCTCGCACGTTTCGACATGTTGAAAGATATAAAATCACTAAACTCATTTTCGAAAAATCGCAATCAACCATTTTGTGTGCAATCACATTGCACACAGTTTAGTAAAAAAATTAGTTTGATCGATACTGTTTTCCTACTCAAAAGTTTGCTTTACTAGTTTTCGTACATAAGCATACTTTTAAGTAGGAAAACTTGTATCGATCAAAATGAAATTTTTACTAAACTGTGTGCAATGTGATTGCACACAATATAAAAAAAAAAAAAAAAAACAAAACACAAAATGGTTGATTTGAGTTTTTCGAAAATGAGTTTAGTGATTTTATATCTTTCAACATGTTGAAACGTGCGAGCGAGAAGTTGTTTGATAGTTGTCAGCCCCTTAACGTGGCGTAGTACATAATTGTAACTCTAGCGGTTTTGGCAGCGCACGCCAGAATAGCTCGCAGATGGTAGATTTTTTCCTACTTATTTGACACTTATCGTCATATTTTAGACAATTCAAACAATATCTTTATTAATTGTAGCCTATGTGTTATTCTGATGTTTAAGCTATATTATTGTAAAGTTTCATTAAAATCCATTCAGTAGTATTTACGTGAAAGAGTAACAAACATCCATCCATCCATCTATACTTACAAACTTTCGCGTTTATAATATTACCTCTAGTAGGTTAAAGTCCTTCAGGGTAGGCAACGCAACGACTACGCCCCTGACGTTGTTGTTGGTTGTTTATAGGCGATGGTGACCGCTTACTAAGGTGGGCCGAACCAGATTGCCAGTCACCACTAAAAAAAATAAAAAATAAAAGTTTTTTGAATATGAAAATTGAACCGAACCAACAGAAAGCTTCAAATAAAAAGTTTGCCTTGCATCTGGTTTCGCCAAAAGCTGTTTTAATATTACCACTTTGGAAATGAAAATGCCCCACAGCGGAAAATTCTAGTTTACCTAAACTGCGCATGCAATTTCCTTAAAACGCTTAGCACACAAAAACTAAAATTGAAAGTGTGCCAGCCTGGAAGGCAAGCCAAGGTGGTAATTACGAGGTAATCTGTGCCAAGGCTCTCGTGGCTAGGTAATGAGAGTTGGGAGTAAGCGGTTAGGTTATTTCCTCGACTTCCCCACAGCTTGTGGCATGTCGGTTTATATAAACCATATGAGGTAACAGAAAGTTAGATAATAAATAAATATAAATATACAAATATTAGTGGACTTTCCACACAGCACTATCTAGCCCCAAACTAAGTCAGAGCTTGTAATATCAGTACCAGATAGCTGATATAATACATTATTTTTTTTTTGTAAATACATACTTTATAATATTATATAAAAATAAAATAAATAAATAAATATTGGTGGACATTCCACACAGCACTATCTCGCCCCAAACTAAGCCAAAGCTTGTGTTATGGGAACCAGATAGCTGATATACTACTTATATACTTTTTTTTTGTAAATACATACTTATAATATTATATAACACCCAGACTGAGAACAAATATCTATGTTCATCACACAAATGTTTGTTCTTGGTGGGGATCGAACCCACGGCTTACGGCACAGAAGGCAGAGCTATCACTAAATTAGAAATGCCCTGTTTCACTGGTACCAGATGTATGTATTTATTGGGTAACTAAGAAAGATATTATTTTATGCAGATTTAGCTATAATATACAAGCTGGGGCCCGCGACTTTGTCTGCGCAGGATTAGTCACACAACATCTTTATAAATTGTAGCCTATGTGTCATTCTGATGTATAAGCTATATTATTGTAAAGTTTCATTAAAATCCATTCAGTATTTTTACATGAAAGAGTAACAAACATCCATCCATCCATCCATACTTACAAACTTTCGCGTTTATAATATTAGTAGGATTTTTATAGTATGATCAATAACTAATTTCTATTTCAAATGTAAAATATAAATACAATAAAAATGTAATATTGACAAAAAAATTACCAACGAGTGTACAAAATGCTTAAAAATAAATAACGAAAATAGGTAATGTTTTTATTTTTTTGTAATTATGGAGTTTTCCGTTGTTTGGATATTTTAACTTTTCTCAGCAAGTAATTTAATTCCTTGTTTAGTAAGTTTTTTTTTGGCATTTTATCAATTTTCTTTATATAACAAAATTGCAATGCACGACTGCTTAACGGCAGAAGTTTTTTATTTGTTATACATATAGTTACAGGCTTGCTCAGAGGGTCCATAATAATAATCATAATAAATTCAAAACCAGGACAGTATAATACGTAGAATTGTGAATTTATTGAAGTATAAACCAGGCATTAGAACCTCCCAGCCTAATGGTCCTTTTACACCAGTTCTAAAAGTTCCACATCTCGTCAGGCCGGGAAACTAATAAAAGTCAGACGTGATCCAGAGGTTACATTCCCCACATAATTTGCATTCTCGAATATTTTTGCTAGAGCCGTTGTTGAAAATGTGGGGAGTGGAAATCAAGTGAACCATTTTTGGATACTGAGTTAGAAAACCTTAGATGTTATTTATAAGTCGATTTAATAGTCAGTCAGTTCTGCAATAACACAGAAGGCCAGTTCACGAATTTTTTTTTTTTTTATAATAAAAACAAATGAATTTTATTTTTTATTTATAGCAAAAACAAAGTTTAAAATGGCTTACTTACATGCTTATTATAAATAATATCCATTTGTTACCTTACAATATACTACCCTACTTAAAACAATAATATGAAAATAACTTATTCACAAAGTTATATGTTTTTCTACATATACATTTGTTTACAAAGAAAATTACAATGAATACGAGTATTAACAAAATGTACAAAAAACTGCTATCTGCAGACCATTGCAAACGATCTAGAGATAAGTCAACTGATCCAAATCAGCGCCAATTGGAAGCGTCCCAAGATACTAGCTGCATTGCCACGCTGAATGGCAATGCTGATGCGCTGAGCCAGATACTCACCAGCCCTTAGACGTTTCAAAGTGATCCTTGTGATTGTACTGAATAAAGACCGTTTTGATTTTGATTTTGATTACCCTCGGGTCACGCGTCGCCTTGTTAAGTCGCCTAGATAGAATTTGAAAGACTCGGTAGGCCTCGGTACCCCACGGACCTAGAGTCTCAACCCCAAGAGGAGCAAATACGTAGGCTGTGTCGAGACCTGCATATTTGCGCCTCTTGAGATCCTTAACCGAATCTGCCGCCGAGTCAGCGCCAACGGATGTCCTCGGCAGATGGAAAGGCGCAAGTGTGTCGACACAAGTGGCATCTCACACTATGGGCCTCCCCAAGTACCTAGTAAATTTTAAAATTATACGAAGCTAGCGAAGATTCCACCACTCAATTAAACATAAAGAGCGGGTGAACAGACTGACAAATAAATGAAATGGTAGTACATCCCCCGACAATCCTATAACATACCTGTTAGAATTTATTTTTCTCCCAACTGGTAGGGTAATCCTATTTAGGAGAAAATGAATGACCCGTTTTAGCACACAAACCAGCAACCTTACTTCATTCTTAATCCACTTAAACCGTAAAAAGCATGAGCTACGAGAATTTTAATAATTTCCTAGCGCAACGCTGTTCACCGGCGTCGGTGGTGCAGGGCTGAAACTAGGATTAACCCCAACACAGAACAGTCACACACATAGTTACTATTAATATAATTTATTTGTGGATATCAGTAACTACGAGGATAATAAAATATGTATTCAATCATAATACTGAAACAAAGAACATATTTTATTATGGGTCTGGTCTATGTAACCCACATAGAAAAATTTGAAAAAAATTGAAGATTACCATTCAAATGCAATTTCATTTATATGTAGGCTAATAAAGTTGTCATCACTAAATGTTGATCTGTTCGAATTTCTTATTATGTGCACATCAAGAGCCGCCTTAATAGTATGTAATTGACGTCTGATATGACGCATGTCATATCAGACGTCAATTACATTGTCTTGTTAATTTTTTGGCAGATTTGTTGCTTTTTTTGACGGTAATGACTTTCACTCTCAAGCTTTACTTATACAACAGTTGTCAAAATGACATTCACGCATGTCAGTCCGCCATATTTTTAGTGCATTGTGTTGCTCTATTTGACCAAGAAATTCTTGATGAGTAAGAAAACGAAGTTAAAATAAAGCAAATAAGCACTTAAAACAGTTACTATATTGCTAAGCGATAATTATATTATACTGTGCACAGGCTCCATATATTGATGAAACAGCTCCTTTGTTTTACATCACGATTTGCGGTGCACCTTAAAATGACAGTAGTTCGAGGGACTATGGCACTCGATAAACTACTACGGTAGAAGACGTTTTTTTCCAGCTTTATGTTTTATTTGTCGTAGTGTTTCCGTCCTTAATAAGTCTCTGCTTGAATGCAAACAAATGCAATCAAACTTTGCTTACATTAAGAAAACAAAAGTAATGTTATTATTCTCTCGCTCGCTCGTTTATGCTAACTCTATGCAATTATGCTCACTAAAATAATATTCTTGCACGACGCGACGCGACGTTGCAAACACTGTGGCAGTGCCACGCATCTAAGGGAAATATTTTGTACAAAAACATAGTGACAAGAGGAGACATTTAGAAACAATGACAGCTCTCAAGCTCTGCCTTCTGCGCTGTAGGCAATGGGTTCGATCCCCACCGAGAACAAACATTGTGTGATGAATATATTAATAAGTAGATGTTTGTTCTCTGTCTGTGTGTTATCAGTATATTATAAGTATGTATTTATAAAGAAAGTAAGTATATAAGTATCATACCAGCTATCTGGTTCCCATAGTACGAGCTTTGTTTAGTTTGGGGCTAGATAGTGTTGTGTGGTAATTCCACCAATATTTATTTATGTTTATGTACCTATAAATTTATTTATTGTACTTATTCCCTGTTTCAATTTACTAATTCTACTTTCTGATTCAACAACCAGATGACCTATCTGATTTACGTGGTAACTATAACCTATAACATGACGAGTACCTATTACTCGTAACTCGCAAGTCACGAGCAATGGGAATGGTGAGAACTGGCTACATAAGCGTGTGACCTGCGGTGAATGTCAGTCGCGGGTTCCGACCCGCGACTGGGTGTGACTGATACTCAGGATCGTAGCACATACTAGTACTGCGTTTACATTTAGACATGCGCGCTGCCATTCACGTGGACGGAAATGTTGCCGTCAGCTATGTGTGTTCACGCAACACGGGCAACGCGAGTGGCAACGCAAGTGGACATGGAAGTGGTCTGTTTACATTCTCGCATTGCCCAAGTCCCTGCTCATTTCCACGGACATGAGCTGAGTGTAAACAGGGTATAAGGGAGGCACACTCGGCAATAGGTTAAGTCGGGATGTGGATGATGATGACTATCTTAGCTAACTATTATGTTTGGATTACAATCGCATCACAAGTGTCACCTCTGATTGGAATCTCGTAAATTGCAATAGGTATGCGCATAATTACGCTGATATGTATCTTGCTACAGATGAGAAATTAGCATAATGATTGGCGATATTATTGATAGGAATTGCTGTTAAACAAGTATTTGCTCAGTAATTGTGTTTTTTTAAAGTACGCATAAGTGAATAAAAAACAGACTTTCTATGATCGCGATCTCATTCTTCTTATTTTTGTCGTGTCACTTTGGAGCACTTGACACATGTTTTAGAGCTTTTTAAAGTCAAAATGGTATTTAGTCAGTTGAATCACGAGGATCACGTTGAAACTTACCTCCATCCTAAAGCTAGGTGAATCTAGGTGACAGTTCAACGCGACCAAGCCAAGAAGAAGGGGCAACAAACTACTGGCTTAAGGTTCAACGTTTTCCCTTACCGTTTGAGAGTACGTACGCAATCTCATTAAATATTTATATTTTTAAATCAGTTTATACTCCGTCAACAGAGTAAACTAAATTGCTTGGCGTGGTCATGACGTCATAGTTGCCTTGAATAGGGCAAACTCTGATTCAAAGCATAAAATAATCAAAAACTGAAACTGTTTCACGACTTTGATCCCCAGGCACGGTAGACATCATCTTAGATCTCTTGACCAAGAGATCATACTAAATACCACCTCAAGAATATTTAAGGGTGTAATTTCACCGGCAGCCACACCCTTCAAACTGTAATACAACAACGCTGCTTGTCGGCAGAAATAGGCATGATGGTAGTACTTCCCCGGACGAGCCCTTCTCAAAGAGCTCTACTACTAAAATTATTGGCAGAATAAAATAATGCGACAGCTAAACTCGTAAAACTGACTTTAAAATCAACGCCAAGAACTACATTTACATACATTATTTGCAGCGCCGTTTTAAAGAACAATGGAGCTGGGTTTTTCTTGACTTAATGTAAAGAAAGGAAAAGTTTAAAGATAATTTTGAAAGTTTGAATGCTAAAATATAGTTTATTTCTATATTATAATGAGGTACCGAGTGGTAAGTTTTGGTAGATCTCAGATTTTTTTACGAAAGCTTTTAAAAGTGATTATTTATTTGGTTGCACTAACTGCATATCACTTACGAAAAGGATATAGAATTTTTTTTTTATTTTTTAACTAGTTTATGGAACAAGCAGTTGGCCCACTTGATGTAAAGTGGTAACCATAACCTATAACAAAGCATTGCCTCGTAAGTCACGCACGATAGGAACGTGCCCTACGATGCCCTGCCCTGCGTCCATCAACTTGAGGCATGCAGATGTTAAGCCTCATGTGTTTGAAGGGTGTGGATGCCAGTAAAATTACAGGCATACCTATGTCTCAAGTTGATAGACGTAGGAAAGTGCATCGTTGAGCAAGTTCCTATAGTGCGTGACTTACAAGGCTATGATTTGTATTATATAGGTGATGGTTGCCACTTAAAGTCATAACATCTGTATGCCTCAAGTTTATGAACGCTGGGCAGTGCATCGTAGGGCAGGTAACTATCGTTACGAGGCAACGCTTTGTTATAGGTGATGGTTACAACTTAACATCAGGTGGGCCATCTGCTTATTAAATCAGCTAGTTGTTTATTTAAATAAAACATCAGAAGTATATAAAAGTATATCAAAACTGGTTAAAAGCAAATAATTTTTCATCACTTAAATGTTCGACAAGCAAAAACGACCCTTATGAGTTCGCTGACTCAGAACAAACAAGTCTGGTGGAAATTTTAATTCCACTTTCTGTGTTTATTTCAGAAGAATAGACTGAACACTTTTGTAGAATGAACTGCGTCTAAGAAATAAATTTATGCATGAATCAAGCCGTAGCTGTGTTGTTTTGTACCCTAGACTACTGTCTAGAGAAATAAATCGATAAAATCCTGCCAATATTTATATATTAAGTACTATATTTTATATAAGTACCAAGTACGAACCCCAGATTTCATTAAATTCTTTTATTAGGTTCTATATATGATGTTCTCAATCGCTGTAGATTCTATGTTTACTTACCTAATTATGATCCGTGGTAGTTGAATCCGTAGTAGATCCTGGCATAGAGTATTAGGACTCGCTAGCTTCTGATTCTTCTGAGTCTAGCATTCAATAGCAAGCAATAGCAGGTCTTATTTGTACAAACTTTAGACATAAACAAGAAAATTTTAATTTCTAAAGATGTGAATGCAATAAATTATACAAATAATCTCCTTTCGGCGTTGAGGTCGCATCTGCGTTACCAGTGTTGTGAATACACATTGCCGGCGACGCTGCCGCAGACATATGGACGGCAACATTTCCGTCCACGCGAATGGCAGCGCGAATGTCTAAATGTAAACGCAGTATTAAGTTGAGGAATTCTTTGTATTCTACTCTGTACTTATTTCCTACATAATTATTGTAGTTTTAAACTTGTCAATAATGACAGAAAACGTCAAAATGACAAAAAATTTAATCATCAATCGTCGGAAAAAGTCAATATTACAAAACGTCCGCAAATGACATATTATGAGGCAGGAGTGGACTTCTCTAGGATGATTATGACTAATGTTTATTTAAGTCAGTTGATCTGGAACTACTAAGCAATTTCCCCACGTCGTGTTCATGTATTTTAATACATTGTAACAAGGATCATACAATAAAACGGTAGGAACCAAGCCGTTCTTCTATGCATTGGTCGCGTGGAACCGGCACCTAGAGTCACCTAGCTTTAAGACTTTTCAAAGTGATCCTTGCGATTTTATTGAATACTCTAGCGGCCTGTCCCAGCTTCGCATGGGTGGTCATAAATTTTTTGAACATTTAAGACTAACTTAGACCGTGGGTTCGAGCCGCGCGTCTACTAATTTCATACATTTGCACGTCCTTCTCCTTGAGTGACTGAGATCGCACCCCGAGTGTGACCCGTGGACCCGTTAACATTTTTAATTTCGTCATATCTTTTGAATGGAATGTCCAATTTGAAAAATTTAAGAAGTAATCTATAGGTATTGAAACCGTCTTAATTATGAAATGATTTATTTTGATAAGGATTAATACCAAGGTACAAATAAACACCCTTTTCTAGCGGCATCATTTCAATTACATTTTTATAATAAAAGAACACTTATTGTGACATAACTATAATAGTTAGACATATGCTGTCGCGACATTTTTTGTAGATAATGATGTCTTCTGCAAAGTCGTAGTATTTTATTTTGTTCTATCATCAATAGTTTTCGCAGCGCACGCGATGTAAGGTTTTCTTTTTCCACCTTGGGTTACATTATTGGAGTTTTAGTAAGGATCCCTGATTTTTTTGAAAATATAATATAGCCTATGTTACTCAGGGATAATGTAGCATTCTAATGGTGAAAGAATTTTTGAAATCGGACCAGTAGTTTTTGAGCCTATTCGTTACATACAAAACAACAAAACAACAAAAATACAAATCTTTTCTCTTTATAATATTAGTGTAGAAAATACCTTTTGACTTTGATGTATCAGAAGAAGGAAGTGACACGAATAATACGAGTATGAGCGAACAAATCGAATCTACCTTTGAAATCAGTTCCTATTGAACAGAAAACACGTAATTCCATATCCAATAATTATGTTGTACGTGAAATAAGGACGGAATGAGCGATCCGGGACTAAACAGCGGAACCAATCCCGAGCTCATCCGTGTTTGTCAAAGTGCTTCCTGCGCACTAAGGGTTCTCGAATGGAACTCGATTAGGTTATGGAGGGATACCTCTCAGAATTTGCTAGTTGAATTGGTAATTGTCAGGCCAAATAACTCGTAGAAAAGATAACCGCTTTTTTTTTGTACTACTAAACGTAAAGACCTGAAGTGGTAACCATCAGTAATAACAAAACATTGACTCGCAAGTTTCAATATGCACGTGCCCCAGTCAGTTGTATAAGCGTTTAGTTTATCTGGGTATAAATTATGTCTAAAATGGCATACCCATGAAAAAGAGAACATGTTAATTTTTAAATGTAAGTAAATTAATAAACATCAAATGTCAAAGCCGGATATTATGTGGGCTTGTGTTATTATGTTTTTTATAATTATTTTGGAGTAAAAAACGTAATATAAGCACACAGTCTTTACAGCTTAGTGGGTAATAGCTCTGCCTTCTCCACTGTAGGCCCTGGGTTCGGTTCCCACTGACAACAATCATTTGAATGAAATATGATTGTGTAGTCAAATGTATGCTACAAAAAAATTACCACATTTACGAACAAAGTGAAAGTCAAAAAGGATTTATTCATTTGAATCACAAGGATCACTTTGAAACGTCTTAAACTTGGTGAATCTAGGTGCCAGTTCCACGCGACCAAGCCTAGAAGTACAAAACAAAGAGTAGTAGAGCTCTTTGTGAAGGGCTCGTCCGGGGAAGTACTACCACCACGCCTTTTCTGCCGCCAAGCAGCAACGCTGTGTTTCGGTTTGAAAAGTGTGGTTGCCGGTGTAATTACAGGCACATGAGGCTTAACATCTGTATGCCTCAAGTTGATGGGCGCAGGGCAGTGCATCGTGGGGTACGTTCCTATCGTGCGTGACTTGCGAGGCAATACTTTGTTATAGGTGATGGTTACCACTTAAAAGGTGGGCCATCTGCTTGTACCATCAGCTAGTTGTTAAAAAAAAGACATTTGTTTACCAAAAAAATACAAGTTTTTCAAAATACACCCATGGAACAGTTGAGCTATCTGCATAAAAAATAACTTAGACGGTCTAAGTTATTTATTAGGAATACCAATGGTTATGCTTCCGAAGCAAGGTAGCGGAAGCGCAGCGGCTCTTTGAAACTAAAAACCGGAAATTGCGTCGCGTTGTCTTCCTTCCCTCAATGCCGTTCCTAGGCGAGGCATCTTCATTAGTGGCATAAATTAAATGCTTTTCTGATAAGCTTTGTAAGGTAACACAGGAAATGTAATCAAATTCTCATTTTGTTGTCAAGTTGCAATATTTTCATGTTTTACGCTCGCTCCGAAGCTGGCTTTCAATAAAACTTAAGAGGCTGACAACCATCCAATAAATGCTAGGCCGCACAGTGTTGCAGTTTTACGGTTGTCTGTATCTGAATTCGGATGCGAACCAAAATCTTCTGATTGGAGGGCGGGATCTATCCCACTGTCACTAGTTTCTTTCCAAACAGTGTGGTGAAAGGATTTTAAGTGCACCTCAAGAGGCTCTTTTCGAGCACTTGGCACATGTTATTGAACTTTTTAGGTTCTATACGACATGCCGGTTTCGTCACGATGTTTTCCTTCACCGTTTGAGAGTACTGGCACTGTGCACATACATTTTTGAACAGAAAAACTCATTTGAACAATAATATTGGTGGGCTTTCCACACAGCTGATATAACAATTATATACACATTTTTTGTAAATAAATTTATAATACATAATAATACCCGAACAGAGAATAAAAACATCTAAGTTCATCACACAGATGATTAAAATAAAATTTTAGTTCAGACCAATAAAATCAATTTGACAAAGCAGAAAGAAATAAAACAATAACCGGATAAAGTCCTTGTGGATCGACATGAATTGGCAATATCTTTGTTTTCCATTCCAATCTGTGGCGGAAATCGATGGCCTCAAGGCATTGTCAAGATCACAATGCAAGGGGCTTGCCGTTTTTAATAACTGAAACGACCGGCCCAAGGCTATACTTAGGTGCCTATGGTAAGGTGCTTAGGACGCTCTCCGGCGAGGTGGGGCGACGAACTGTAAGGGTGTTATAAATATCAAATTATAAGTGTTATAATACATATTTACTATAATTATAAGTATTTTCAAAAAAAAACAGCTTTCGTGTTCCCATATAACAAGCTTTGCTTAGTTTGTGGCTAGATATTCTAGATATATATCTAGTTATTTAGCTCTGTCTTCTGCGCTGTAGGCCGCGGGTTTATCTCCACCGATAATAAACACTTGTGAAATGAACTTACGAGATGTTAGTTCTCTTTCTGGGTGTTTAAATTTATATGATTATATATATTATAATATATATTTATATACCATGACCATAGTTAATACTGGTGCAACATAGCACAGTTTGTAGGCTGTTTTTCTGGGTATATGTTGTGTGTTAATGTATATTTGTTCAGTGTCTGGTTGTTATTTTATTTTAGTATCCAGCGATGACGCTATTTGAATATTCGCCAATACTTATTTATTTACTATTCTACTACCTATTCTGGTTTAATAAACATTCGGTTAAAAACTGGAAAAAGTATTTTCAGGTTTTACGAATAAACCAAAATTCAGAAACTGTTTTTTTTTATCAACTAGCTGAGTGAACAAGCAAATGGCTCACCTGATTTTAAGTAGTAACCATCACCTACAACAAAGCATTGCCTTGTAAGTCACGCACGATAGATACGTACCTACCCTTCGATGCACTGATCTGCGTCCATCGACTCGAGGCATTATGTTAGGCCTCATGTGCCTGTAATTACACCGGCAACCACACTCTTTATACCGAAACATAGCTACGCTGCTTGGCGGCAGAAAACGGCGTGGTGGTAGAACATCCCCGGACGAGCCCTTATCATAGAGCTTTACTACTCTGTTGTACATATTTGACGAAATATTTGGTGAGAATTCGAATGAGGAAGTTGCTCGAAGAACCAAGGTCACCTATGTTGTGTATTTAGTGGAATGTTAGGAACTTGTCATTATATCACTATCACTATGATACATTTTAACTGTTTGTATTAAAAACCGCTTATAACAATCTCTACATTTTACTATGTGGAAAAGAGTTTTGATAAATATCTTTCTGTCATAAATTCTGAATTGATAATTCATTTCATTTCCTTAGCGTTCATGAGTAAGTACCGTTTGGGATCCCTTATTTAATAAAAGAATCGGTTGATTGAATAAATTAGCGATATTAAATATTTTTTTGATATCATCGCATCAGTAGGCACCGCATAAACCCAATTCGAAAAGTATTTGGAATTTTATTAAGCAGAAAGTAAATGGAACGAAGGCGAATTTCACACTCGAAAAAATATCAAAAGAACCAACTTGAGTACTCAATATTGCGTTTAAAAAAAGTTAAACCGCATGATAAAATTGTGTTTATTGTGATACAGCGAACGCTTTGAACTTTATTCAATTTATTGAAGCGAATCGTACACTTCGTTTTTCTGCTCGTGGACTAGTACCGCAGGAAAAATACTTATATGGGTTTCCTTACTATCGATGATTTAGTATTACAACATTTCATGGAGTCTATAGAATAAATAACATTTATACCATTCCCCCTCTAAAAAGCTTATTTTATTCACTGAAAACAGTAAATAAAAAGCTTTTAATCACTGTTTTGGTGTTTGAATTTAGAACACACCAATACATTCGTCCTCCATCTCAATGCTATACAACCTCCTTGCGCAAAAAAGATTATATACAAATTCCTTGTGCAAAGAATACTCGACATGCAAACTCCTTGTGCAAATAACTCCTCGAGATATGATTCGACATTAGAATAAAAATTGTTTCTGTTCTATTTTAATTAATTTAACCTTCCTTTTTTCTTCATTAAATGTCTATTTTAGCTTAAATCTCTATTTTTCTCGTAGTCACGGTATAAAGTATAGTATGCAACTCTTGACTAAAACGGATTTATATCGAGGGCCATGAATGACTTGCGTCACTCAGGATTCTAACACTTGAATCCCTCGCTACGCTCGTGATTCATCTATGGCTTATTAATAATTGCGTAATATACAATTTAGACACAGTAGACAATGAATCTAGGTAATGTTAAAAGCTAAAATGTATAAAGCTAAAGGTATTACCATCTCCTACAATTTAGTTATGATAAACAGAGACAGAGCTTTATAAGTTTTACTACGTGATAGAATAGGAAAATCAGTCCAAGAAACCAGCTTTTGAATTAAGTGGTACTAAGAAATTGCCATATGCAACGTTCAGTAGTTTAAATAAAATACTATGATACATTTTAATTTACGTTAACGATAACCTTTGAAACGCGGTCAGGGGAACGACTGTGGAGAGACTGAGAGACTCTCACTACATATTTTACATAAATATTTCTCAAAGTGTTTTTCCTACGACCAACATAGCCCGCTAAAGCAATAGGTAGGCTATAATAATATCGTATTTCGTAGAAACGACAGACGCTCGGGAACAAAGTTCTCGCATGGCGACCACGCACGAAGATCCAACGTTCAAGTAAGTATAGGGGATAGTTTACAAATTGGCGAAGTTCTAACTTTGAGTTGTGGTATTTATGTTAAGAGCATTTACTGGATTTTAAATCTCTTTTTAGTTTCGCTGCAACGGTCCAGAATAAAGCTTGGTGTCCTAAAAACAGTCGCCGTCATAAAGCAGCCAGTAGGAACTAAATCAGTAATAAACTGTAGGTTCTCCATCATCATTCGTTAAGGGCTCGTCCGGGGAAGTACCACCTTCATGACTCTTTCTGCCGCCAAACAGCGTTGCTGTGTTTCGGTTTGAGAGTGTGGTTGCCGGTGAAATCACAGGCACATGAGGCTTAACATCTGTGAGCATCTGTGAGCTTCAGGGATGCAAGGCGGTGCATCGACGGGCACGTTCCTGTCGTGCGTAACTTACGAGGCAGTGCTTTGTTACAGGTGAGGTGGGCCATCTGCTTGTTTCATCAACAATTGTTTAAAAAAACAATAGTAAAAAGAAAGTATGACAGTCAGTGCTTTTCAGCAAACCAAAGCTCATGTTTTAATGAAAAATCCACTTTGATAAACATTTTACAAAACTTGCTATTGCGGTGTTTGTAGTGGATTATTGTGTTGTAATTGCAAATCATCTGTTCGTGGCGCCTTCCAAGTTAAACAGATTAATGTAGTTATTGTTAGTGCCCCGGGTTCTAATTCTAAGGCAACTTATGTACCTATACGTATACATTTAAACATATAATAATATTCTTAAACGAGATTGGTTTCTTTATATATCTTTATTCGAAAGGATGGATGGAGATAGCTCAGAATCGTTCATCCTCAAAGTGTCCAGGCCTATGGTCAGCAGTGGACTTCTACAGGCTGATAACGATGATGACAATAAACACATCATACCCCAAAATAATCAACTGGTGTTACTTCTTCTTCTTCTTTTGGTTCTGTCACTAGTTTCTTTCAAAACAGTGTGGTGACAGCAGCTGGTGTTACTGATTATAACAGTGATGGAACTGACAGATAGACCACTGACTTTTAAGTATGTATATATTTACAAAAAAATGTATATAGGTAGTATATCAGCTGTTCCCACATCACAAGCTTTGGCTTAGTTTGGGGCGAGATAGTGCTCTATGGAATGTCCACCAATATTTATTTATTTATTTATTTTAGCACCAAACCATTTTTGGATACCTCGGCCTATAACAATTGCATAACCATAGAGCATTAACACCAAGGACGTGCCTGCAATCATTACTCTGTGTCATAAAGGTGATAATTCTCATGAAACGAGACCTACCAAACTCAGACCCGTGGTAAATAAACCGAACTACCCGATGTAGCGTGTAATATATTCCAATGTTGCCAGCTGAAATAAATCCTGATGTAACCAACAACAAAATAGTTGGAAACAAACTTTGGCCCGAACTTGGCTTGGCTTATCCCAAAATTAGCATATAAGAAGTTGAAGAAGGGATTTTTCTAGGAAACGCGTCATGTGTTCACTTTTTTATGAGTTCAGATGGGAAAGAGATTTGAACGGAGTGTGTATACAATGTGGGAAAAATAAAAGAATAAAGATGCCATGATAGCGTAGAAACCATTTTCGATGGCGTATAATTTTCACAAAAAGTGGGTCGTTTTCCAAGATTTGTGAGGTTATTGTGTTTTGTTTCTGACACATGTTTTTAGAGCAGAATTGACTATTTGAACCTTTTTTTTTTAGTTATTGCATTCGTTTCATATAGATTAATGTTATTATACCGAAGCATATTGATGTTACACAAACGCCTACAAATTTTACGGGTTATCAGTGATATATGGGTGATTTTTCTGCTAAGCTTATCGTACCGACTGATCGGATTCGGATGAAACTTGGAATATACAAAGTATATTCTTATATACTGTACTATACTACAAATATTTTTATATAACCTACAGAGCAGACGATAAAACTGACTGTACTGTAAAGCTATTGTATATTAATAGAATAAAAAAATGGTTTTGTAAAAATCAAGTATATCAATCGCAATCAGTAAATAATACGCAAATATAATTTTCATTACTCATACTCGGAAAGTAAGTCTAAAGTTGCCTGAGGAGCGGGTTGGAAGTAATACATTTCAGTCCTTGGGATAATCGTTTTCAACTGACAGCTGTCAAATTATAAAAAAAAACTAGTTCTATTTCGACATTTCCTAGGAAAACAAACCTTTTTGGTTTACAAATATCAACAGTATGACTGTTGACCTTCTGTTGACATTCGTAAACTAAAGAGGTTTTTTACCAAATAGGTACTTATTCAGCCAAGTAAAAACTATAATGGATTTTTATAAAAGGTATTAAAACCCCTCATTCACATAATAAAAATATTAAATTTCTTTCTTTTTAACAAAACATGCAACCTTTTTCGTAAATATGATTTATGTAACCAAAACATCAAATGACATCGAACATAAAAACTCTTATAATATATATGGTTATATGGTTAGAATGCAGCATGGATTGGATCTACTACAATTCACGAATTTTTTCTTTAGCAATTTCTTGTTTTTATTTCTACTTTCCTTGTATTCGTAATGAAAAGCACAGTGCTTACATCCGGTTAAAAACTTATTTATTTAGTCTCTCGAACTATTGTTGAAATTCTTAGATCCCCGTCTCAGGACTAAATGAGTTACTTTCACCCCTAGGGTAACAATGTACTATTTTTATGATGATCATTATTCTGTCCTGAAGTAACAGCACATGAAAAGTGATATTATAAATATTACAATTACAATACGACATAAGTATTAACTTAAATTTCCTACCCCTTTCATCGCCTCGCGTCATTAGCTGTCACCGGAAGTCGTTAGAGGGCGTCACAATGGTCAGTTCCGGCGTGGTAATAGCCAGGGTTATTTGTTTTTAATAAATAATGGAATAACGTGGATTCGTAGTTTTCACCGACGGAATTATTGGTACTTTTCCAGTTTTATTATTAGGGTGAATGTTTTTGGATTGTGTTTGATCATCATCAGTCCGATTTTCGGAGGATATAGGCCTCCACTACAAATAAGATACAAATTTATTTATTAGAGAATTAATTTTAACAAAAATCAAAATATGCAATGGACCTCGCACTAGGACTAAGTATCGCGGGAAACCTAATAAAGGTAGTTTACAATATTTTTTATATGGCGAACATCTAAGACTATTTTATGTTCTTACATATTTAAGCTAGGTATACTTTTAACTAACTAATGTTATATTGTCAAGTGCTTGAAAGGAGCCTCTTGAAAGGAGCGCACTTTAAATCTTTTCACCACACTGTTTCGAAAGAAACTAGTGACACGACAAGACAGAGAACTTACTATATTCCTACGTATACCTATTAGCTTTTATCAGTTTAATTGTGCTTACCTTCTCGACAACCGTGAAAAAACAGCTAGCTCGCACATAAAAAGAAATAAGGAATAAATTTATTGAATGTTCACACATTAAAAAATAATTAGAATTAAATTTACTGAATGTAGTCATAAATTAAATCGCAAATAACCAAGTTTCTGAAGTTATGGCAAAGGTAAGTAAATATTTATTTTTTATCGACTTATGTTTTATAACCGTAAATAAAATTTTTCGTTAGAATAACTTGTTTGTGTCAAAATTATATTGAGAGTTGTCTCCTATCACAAAGATTTTGTTATGTAAAAATTTCAAATCATTATATTATATTATATACTCTGCGATTTAACACTATAACTTACCATCATGTCAAGCTGATGCCCGCGACTTCGACTGCGCAGGATTAGTCACACAATATTTTTATAAATTGTAGCCTATGTGTTATATAGCCTACTGATGTATAAGCTATATTATTGTAAAGTTTCATTAAAATCCATTCAGTAGTTTTTACGTGAAAGAGTAACAAACATCCATCCATCCATACTTACAAACTTTCGCGTTTATAATATTAGCAGGATAGGATACTAAAGTTGCCGTGAAGCAAATTAATGAAACAATATTTTCTTAATCAAGTTCTACAACAATTCAAAACTCGAAGCGACAAACGACATCACAACTAAAAGCTTTTCAAATCTACATTTCCAACGCCAATCTAAAGTATTAAAACTTTTATTTACCTCGAAAAACAAACTTCAGAATGAATTCCGAACAAAATTGTCGAGTTCCTCCTTCAAGAAATCTTTAAAGTGCCAAGTGGTGTGGAGATGACCTAGACCATCTTTTTTTCCTACCACGCGAGAGCCGCCTCTATTGCGTAGCCAATAAAATCTAAACTGGCATGGTGTTTTGATTAGTTATATAACCTTTAACTGTTGATTGAGAAGTTCCGAGTAAATATCATTACGATGCGTCCACAACCAGCACTCTAGCCGCAGTTTTAGATAACCACTTAGCCATATATGTTGAAACAGGTCTAACTTAGAAAGCTATTTTGTAGAACCTGACGTTGTAAAGGACGAAGTTTACATCTAGGTTTAACTCAGAGTTGTGTAATATTTACAACCCTACATGTAAGCTTCGATAATCATGAGCTTATTTTTAATGCTTTAGAACAACTACGACATCGCATTTGATTGTTTTAAAGTTTTCCGAATGTTTCTCCCGGCCAAGTTGGATTTGTCAATTGACCTCTCAAAGCTGGATCTACCTAAATATTATCGTACAAGCTGCTGCCCGCGACTTCGTCTGCGCAGGATTAGTCACACAATATCTTTATAAATTGTATGTGTTATTCTGATGTATAAGCTATATTATGTAAAGTTTCATTAAAAACCATTCAGTAGTTTTTACGTGAAAGAGTAACAAACATCCATCCATCCATCCATACTTACAAACTTTCACGTTTATAATATTAGTAGGATAAACGTATCGTCATAAATCTTATCTATCTAAGAAATCAATGTGAATCACATTCACTTCTCAGACGTTAGCAAGTTGGGGATGTTTTTTTTTATACGACTAGGTGATGGACCAAGCAGATGGCCCACCTGATGTTAAGTGTAACCATCACCTATAACAAAGCATTGCCTCGTAAGTCACGCACGATAGGAACGTGCCCTACAATGCACTGCCCTGCGTCCATCAACTTGAGGCACACAGATGTTAAGCCTTATGTGCCTGTAATTACACCGGCAACCACACTCTTCAAACGGAAACCCAGCAACGCTGGCGGCAGAAAAAGGCATAGTGATAGGCGTGGTGAGGATGCACTTGAGAGGTTGAAGGTCTTGAGAGCAGCAAATTATCAGTAGTCTAGTCTCTCTAAATAGGGTAGACCTATGTTAAGCAGTGGACGTTCTTCGGAATCTTATCAAATCAATTATTCTATGAGAGCACTGGTGGTTTAGCGGTAGCGGCCCCGCCTTCCGATCCTAAGGTCGTGGGTTCGAAACAGGACGTGAACCAATGAGTTTTTTTGTTCAAAAAATGTATGTGCACAATGCCAGTACTCTCAAACGGTGAAGGTGAACATCGTGAGGAAACCGGCATGTCGTGGAACCTAAAAAGTTCTATAACATGTTTCAAGTGCGCCTCAAGAGAGCCTCTTGAGGCGCAATTGAAATCCTTTGACCACACTGTATCGAAAGAAACTAGTGACACGACACGAGAAAGAGAATTATTCTATTTTGTCAGAATTTTAGGAACAAACATAAAGGACTTCATAACAAATAGCACTCTAAATTATCCTTCCAACACAGGCGTACCACATTATTTAGGTACCTGCCTACCTACGGCGATGCGGTTACAAATGATACGGTTACATATAAAAATGATGATGACACATTACATTTAATACAAAACCAATTACAATATTTACCACTTAATCAATTCACATCAATAACCCATCCGGAAACTGGCTGATCACGAATTTAAATCCAGATTAATAGATACGCGTACGGCTTGATCCGGTATCACTATGGATCAATGTTTATTGCTAATCAATCAATTACTTACAAGGTTTAATGAGTTTTCAAGCTCTCGTGACGTAGTTACGACGTAGTGACGTCATTCCAGTCGCCATTTGGATGGGCGGCCGGTTAGTGGCATTTACATCTGAGACCTTCCGTTCTTCTAGGCTTGGTTACGTCTAAGTCAGAAAGTATTTATGAAATTGAATCACAAAGATCTAATGAGAATACATTTCTTTAACCACAAGATCTCTTTGACACGTCCTAAAGCTAGGTGAATCTAGGTGCAAGTTCCTCGAGCTAAAGCCTTGAAGAATAGGCAAGAAACTTACGGTTTGGCTCCTAGCGTTATTTTGTAAGATTCTTCTACAAAAAAGAAAAATAAGTTTCTGTAATGTGTAGAAGCAAGTTCAATCCCAACCTTATTGACAACGCTGCTTGGCGGCAGAAAAAGGCGTGGTAGTAGTACTTTCCCGGACCAGCCCTTCACAAAGAGTTCTACTACTTTTATCATTTTATTCTTGTTTATTTTATTTCTTCCATCTAATCTACAATCCAATCATGAATGTATTATAATCAGAAGCTTGCAATGAACCAAAGCAACCTCCCCACTGCATCACCTCGATATCAAGTTTCGCAAACACCCGCCCTGTGGCGCGTGATTCATCACCGCTTGTTTGATGACGCCACTGTCTTAGGGTGAAATATTGGCGAGTGTGTTATTGGATAGCCTTGTGCCTACTTCATTAGGTGAATATGTTTGTTCAGTTGAAACTAGGAAATATTATATGGGAAAAAATATTATAAAGTGCATAGGCGCATTAGAGGCTTTTATCGTACTGGTTATTAAATCAAAAAAAATATATAGTTCATTTGGAAACTGGCAGGTTTTTAAAGTTACAAGACTACGAAGTTTACGTTATGAAGGTAAGTTTTAAGAGTAGTAGAGCTGTTTGTGAAGGGCTCGTCCGGGGAAGTACTACCACCACGCCTTTTTCTGTTGCCAAGCAGCGTTGCTGTGTTTCGGTTTGAAGAGTGTGGTTGCCGGTGTAATTACAGGCACATGAGGCTTAACATCTGTATGCCTCAAGTTGATGGACGCAGGGCAGTGCATCGTAGAGCACGTTCCTATCGTGCGTGACTTACGAGGTAATGCTTTTTTATCATTATATCGTTACCACTTAACATTAGGTGGACCATCTGCTTGTTCCATCAGCTAGTTATAAAAAAAAAGAAATACTTATGCTGGGTCCAAGTGAACGGAAATCAGTGAATAAGTATGAGTTGTGCGCGTGGTAAAATAGTACCAAAAATATGAATCATCAATATAAAATATGTTTATTTATAAAACTAGTTAATTATAAAACTAGATAAAAAAAAAGGTTTTTTTTTTTAATCACACCATCTGCTGAACAGAATGTCAAACTATTTTTTAGGAAAAACTATTTTACATAAAAATAAGGTGGAGTAATAAGTAAATTACAATTATGCTATACTAGTATTTACAAAATGTACAAAATACATATGAATCAGTATTTTTATCCCAAAATGAGAATAAAGAAAAATTAAATTTTACTAGAGCCTTTGATATAAATAAAACTATTTCACAAAGTAGAAACACCGAACAAGTTGGTAAGTTACCTCCGTATCATGATTAATCAAAGTTCTGAATGTAGGTCGCCATTCTAATTCCACAAATACGGAAGGCAATTCACTTTTAATCCACTATACAAAGGGTTCATTTCCATAAATAGCATCACAAACTAGAATTTTTATTCCTTACCCAACCCGATTCAATATTTTTATTTTTATTATGAGTATGCTATTTGGAAGACTTAAGGCCGGTTTTTGAAACGATCAAAACTAATCAGATATCAAGTCACTTGCTCTCTCTATCTAATTCGATGTAATAACTGAAATGGCGAGTGTTTTGATCATGAAAAGTTTTGGTCGAGCTTTCAGAAAAGGGGACCCGTTGACGTGACGCCTCCTAGCCCGATGAATATAGAAGGCTCGAATCTTTTATGTTCAACAGTGTGCTTCAGCAGATTTATGACAAAGAGGATGCCTTTATAATCTGCATTGATATTTAATAAGTCATCTAATTGATAATTAGATACTTTTTTTGCGTTACTAAATATAGTGCCTACTACTATATCTATGCGTGACTAAATCATTCCAATGTTTGTCTCAGCAATAAAACATAATGAGTCACTTTCCCTATATCGTATAGGGATTCCAAGCGTGGATTTGATTAGTTAATTTATGATTTAAATAAACTAACTAATCTTATTATTCATAAAACACGTAAGTAACCCAAAGCCCACAAGGATTAGAAAGCCGGTATAAAAAACGATAGGTATAACTGAATGTCAAAAGGCTTGCATGCAATCAATTTACAAGGATCACATTGAATCATCAGTGTTACCAAGCCAACATAAACTGGCAAGAAACGTATGGCTCAGCTACTGGTGATTATTCGCACGGTTGTGTTAGGAACAAACCCAGAGAATCGTTTAAAAATGCAACGTCATTCCATAAAAATGCTTCCACGCAACATGTTCAAAGGAAACTCGAGGTTACGTGCTCTACACGAATGTCAATTTCAGTTCATTCCCTCGATAGTAACAGATATTTTTACTTTAGAGGCTCCCATGGTATACTCAGATCTCCGCCTTTTTGTTTTAAATTCTAAAGTAGAATCCTAAGCGTAGCGAGGGATTCAAAGTACTTCACTCGAGCTTAAAATAGTGTTGCTCCCGAGGTGGACACTCTACTTTTTATCACCCTCTATGAGAAAATAACTTAGTGCAACTTATGAATAATCATAGTCACGAAGTCACAAGGTCACAAAGTCACAAAGTCACAAAGTCACAAAGTCACAAAGTCACAAAGTCACAAAGTCACAAAGTCACAAAGTCACAAAGTCACAAGGTCACAAAGTCACAAAGTCACAAAGTCACAAAGTCACAAAGTCACAAAGTCACAAAGTCACAAAGTCACAAAGTCACAAAGTCACATAGTCACAAAGTCACAAAGTCACAAAGTCACAAAGTCACAAAGTCACAAAGTCACAAAGTCACAAAGTCACAAAGTCACAAAGTCACAAAGTCACAAAGTCACAAAGTCACAAAGTCACAAAGTCACAAAGTCACAAAGTCACAAAGTCACAAAGTCACAAAGTCACAAAGTCACAAAGTCACAAAGTCACAAAGTCACAAAGTCACAAAGTCACAAAGTCACAAAGTCACAAAGTCACAAAGTCACAAAGTCACAAAGCCACAAAGTCACAAAGTCACGAAGTCACGAAGTCACGAAGTCACGAAGTCACGAAGTCACGGAGTCACGGAGTCACGAAGTCACGAAGTCACATTGTCACATAGTCTCATAGTCATAATCATGTATTCATTGTAATTTTATTTATTTTCATAAAACTAAGTAAAATCTGAATTTGAGTAAACAATTATGAACAAAGGTGGAATGCGCGTTTCACGTGTTTTTGTTTATTTTTATTTAGTTCAGGCGCTTTTTTTTAATTATAAAGCCTGCTTATACAGTGTACGTGATCTCTTTGGTGATTAGAACTTTTACTCAATAAGCACATTCCAAATTCAAATCAAAATCCAAATTAAAAAAAAAGCGCCTGAACTAAATAAAAATGAACAAAAACACGTGAAACGCGCATTCCACCTTTGTTCATATTTGTTTACTCAAATTCAGATTTTACTTAGTTTTATGAAAATAAATAAAATTACAATAAATACATGATTTTGACTATGAGATTATGTGACATTGTGACAATGTGATTATGTGACTATGTGACTATGTGACTATGTGACTCCGTGACTTTGTGACTTTGTGACTTTGTGACTTTGTGACTTTGTGACTTTGTGACTTCGTGAATTTGTGACTATGATTATGATTATTCATAAGTTGCACTAAGTTATTTTCTCATAGAGGGTGATAAAAAGTAGAGTGTCCACCTCGGGAGCAACACTATTTTAAGCTCGAGTGAAGTACTTTGAATCCCTCGCTACGCTTAGGATTCTACTTTAGAATCCCTCGCTACGCTCGGGATTCTACTCTAGAATCCTTCGCTCCGCTCTGGATTCAAAAAACACTCTCGCCATAAAAATAGTTGTTTGCTCCCTTGGTAAACAATCTACTATTGTGTCATTAGTTTGTATGGTTGAGAATCTTTCTTCCTGGAAATGTATAGGGGAGGCCTATGTCCAGCAGTGGACTTATTCAGGTATCAGCCTGAATCATCATCTAATGATTATGATGATGACTTTGTTTTATATATGTAATTAAAATAAATAGTGAAAACGTTACGCTAAGAATAACATAAGTGACCTGTGAGACAATAATTATTTCACAATATCGAGCGAGCTTTCAGATTGTTCCAAAGGCAAGGCGTTTAAAAATATCAGTTCTTCTTCTTCTTTTATTTGTGGCTGTTCAGTGGCCGATAGGGTTTGCCACGATTTGTTTTTTTTTATGCAACTAGTTGATGGAATAAGCAGATGGCCCACCTGATGTTAAGTGGTAACTATCACCTATAACAAAGCATTGCCTCATAAGTCACGCACGATAGGAATGTACCCTACAATGCACTGTCCTGCGTCCATCAACTTGAGGTATACAGATGTTCAGCCTCATTACACCTTTAATTACACCGGCAACCACGCTCTTCAAACCGAAACACAGCGTTGCTCCTTGGCGGCAGAGAAAGGCGTGGTGGTAGTCCCCGGACGAGCCCTTCACAAAGAGCTCTACTACTCTTAAAAATTATAATCTTAATATTTGCCAATCACCAAACAACACTCGATTCGATTCGATCTCTGGATTCAAAAAACACTCCATAAAAATAGTTGTTTGCTCCCTTGGTAAACAATCTACTATTACACTTCTAATATATAATATATAGAACAATCCAGTGGGCTACTGAGAGCATTGACCTAAATGTATTAGCTTAAATGAGAACGTGCCTATAACACGGTTCAAGTAACAAGGATCATACAAAAGAACGGTAGGTCTTAAGTTTTTGCCTGTTTTTCTAGGCTAGGTTGTGTGAAACTGCACTAGATTTACCTGCTTTAGAACTGATTTCACCATGCTCTGTTAGATACTAATCAAGGATTAACAGGCCGTTAAATCTAAGCTTAGATGTCAAACGCGTACATTTTGACTTATTTAACGACCCTTCAATCCTTTGTTAATCTAACACAGCATGGTGAAATCACAGCTTAAGATGTTTCAAAGTAATCCTTCTTATTTAATTCAATAAATACCTTTTGACTTTGACTTTTATGTTCATGCATCATAAATACAGAAGGAATGACTTTAGAATCTTACACTACATAAAATAGTTTCATTCTTTTTTCTGTTGCACTAGAAATGCTAAATGCAATCTTCATCTCATCAGCATCATCTTCCTGCCCTTATACCACTTCATGTGCCTTTGTGTCAGTAGTACCATTGATTTGTACCATTAAAGAAAAATGAGGATATTCCCCCGTATTGTTAACCGATACATATGGAACTAGCGATACAACTTTGTATATCAATTTGAGGTCGCCCCAACTCTCCACTTTCCTCTATCATCCGTCGTTTTAGTAGTGACTCCTTTTTTACCCATGCAGATGGCATGACATCACAAAATCATTTGAGATAATGGTTAGTCTCGAATGCATTTTATAACTTAAACGAATATTATGAACGTTAAAATTAGCTCTTTATTATCTAACTCTTGGTTTCCTGTAGGTATTCTAAATGTTTCAGTTGGTTCTTGGGTGGAACCTTTAGAAAATAACAATGCTTTTTTGTTGTACGTCCGAAACGGACAAACTGTTAAAACTGTACCCAACCATAGCTATAAGATCTTTTTTTACTTTAGTTATACAATATATAATTTCTGATTTTGATTCTTAATAAATTCAATCTTTTCTTGGGCCTACCTCTATAACCCATCCACATTCATATAAATAAAAGGTAATTTTAATTTGAAAGCCCCAGTAATTAAAATAATTTAAAAACCCGTATGTTATATTTTTCTCATTCATACTTTGTTAATGGCACTTGTTAAATGAAAAGGACTTTTTCATTGAAAGCGAATAAGTTATTTTGAAATGTTGGATTAAATTATAGTTATATGCGTTTCATCTCGTTCCTTGGTTTTACTTAGTGTTTTTTTATACTACTAGCTGTTGGAACAAGCAGATGGCCCACCAGATGTTAAGTGGCAACCATCACCTATAACGAAGCATTGCCTCGTAAGATAAGATACACACGATATTAACGTGTCCTACAATGCACTGCCCTGCGTCCATCACCTTGAGGCATACAGATGTTAAACCTAATGTGCCTGTAATTACACCGGCAACCACACTCTTCAAACCGAAATACAGCAACGCTGCTTGGCGGCAGAAAAAGGTGGTAGTACATCCACGGACGCGCGGACGAGCCCTTCACAAAGAGCTCTACTACTCTTAAAATTATTTCTGTATTTGTAAAAGAATTCGATGGATTGTTTAGTGAAACCATGGTACACAAACTGTTGAAAGAGCAAGAACCCAACTTAGAGGCGCTTCATGGGTGAGATATACTTTCGACACAAAACTAAACATCATAGGTTGATGATGATGATGGCACAAAATGTCAATTATATATAAAAAAAATTGTTATGTTAGAAGGTTTTTGTACAGAGGTTGTACAAAGATACTGTAGAATATCCAAAAAGTTATAAACCGAGTGGAACTCGAACCCATAACCATACCTCTGTATTTGATTTGCGTTTCAAACACTTTTATTTAATTTTGTACGTGGCTACCTAATTACTGGGTTTCTAATGCGTACGAGGATATTTTAATTAAAAAAATGCGTTTGCTTTCTAAATGTCAAGGCGTATATTCAGCCATTCAGGGAGAATATGGGCAAGAAAAGCAAAAGATAGGGACGATTGGCGATCCTTGGAGGAGGCTTATACCGCCGAAGCTGGCCCATACACAAATATATAAAAGTAGTAACTGGTATTTAGATAATTTAGTATTAAGATCTATTTTTTATTTTATTTTGTGTGGAAATAAAGCTATTTTTATTTTTGTTTTATTTATATATTCAGCCATTACGAAATTCGTGGATAGAGGGAAAGGAACAATTGACCAATGGTAGCATGTTGTTAGATATCACGTGTGGTGGAGCTGTGGAGATAGGTGAAAATGAAATATGGTAACGAGAACTGTCTGTCCTATTTAACCAACAGCGTAATCACGAACACCTCAAATATTCGGCTACGCCATCGATTTATAATCGCAATTCAACCGAATAATTCCTAGTAATGTCGTTGTACAACCTTGTAGGTGCTTTCCAGGATTCTAATAATTTCTCATTAATTACAGAATAATTTCTGTAACATCGTTGAAGCGTGAACAAAACCCCTCAACCCTTTGATCTAGCTTCAAATCAACCAATGAGTTAATTAAACATCTCGTACATAATCAAAGGATATTGAAATAATATTCGAAATGCTTCGTCATTTTGTGATTTCATGATTTAAACTCTAGTGTATGATTTAAAGCGGTTATACGCTATAAACTTATAGAGACGTGAAACATACGTTTCCTACTGTCATTTTGACAGCTATCAAAAAAAATGATAAACAATTTTTTTTATACAACTAGCTGATGGAACAAGCAGATGGCCCACGCACGATAGGAACGTGCCCCACGATGCACTGCCCTGCGTCCGTCAACTTGAGGCATACATATTTTAAGCCTTATGTGCATGTAATAACACCGGCAACCACACTCTTCAAACCAAAACACAGCAGCGCTGTTTGGCGGCAGGAAAAGGCGTGTTCTTACAGTAGACTTAGAAGGGTGTGTAATTCTACCAATTTGCGTTACTAGTTTTCATACTTCATAATTTTTCATACTTCTACAGGCTGATGACCATGATGATGATGATGATGATAAATAAAAAACAATTTCAACAATGTGTGATATTTACACATACCAGCGACAGCTGCTCGTTTTTTAAAGATAAATAAATGATTATATCATCCCTAATAATGATTATAATATCCCTATCATCCATGTTTGTGCACTACCATTTCGATTTTTCAAAATTACACGAAGATTTACTGCAAGAGAATGCTCTCTAGCATTAAGTTCGCCTATGTACGATACATTTTGTTCTGTGCAATAAAGAATTTCCTATCTATATATAAAAAGAACTAGTGTTTACCAACTAGATTGTTGCAGCATTTAAGAACGTCCACAAACACCGTACATCTTCATTACAGCTGCGGTGGGCCCTAATTAAGTAATTCAGTCCCTTTAGCTTTACTTAATGACAATTTAATGCCAAGGATACTGTTTAAGTGTTTGTTTCAGTCCCCGGTCCGTTTTCACCTAGTTTTAGTTTCCTCAATAAACTTCAGGATAAGATAGAAGGAAACCTTCTGCTAATGTAATGTTTGGACGTGCATCTAACTAGCCTCTTTTGATGGCTCAAGGCTTATATACTCTAGAGGTCGAGGGAATACAACCTACGGAATACTATTTGGAATTGAAAATTTATAAGCGAGCATGTTTTGACAAATATAAATATACGACAACCATACATATTGATACATATACATAACATACATTAATTTGCCAATTATACATAACGTTGAATAAGCTCTAAAGCGCCAGCTAAGTTAAATGTGGTAACAAGTGTCAATCTTCTTTTTTTTCTCCGTTTATGGCTCCTGTCCGTCATTTAACAGACAATATTGCCAGTGTCAAGTGAATTGTATTAAATACTTTATAGTCAAGTCAGTCCACAGTCAAGTCGACCGTCATTTGGTTTGAAGAAAATGGTTTCTTCAAAACATTCGAAAAAAATTCGATTAAATCAGGATTTCACATAATACACTTTCATTCCAAATGCTTACACTTTCTGCTAAGACCTCAAGTAATGTTGGTTAAAATTTTACCAAAATTACACAACACAACTCAAAATAACACTAGAAAAATATTTAAAAAAATGCTATGTTGCTTCCCAAAATGTCAGAGTGGTATCTGTTTGATGACAGATGTGTGACAGATGACAGCTGTAGCTATGTGAAAAGGCACTTATATCAAATTTACTACAGACTGACTTTTATAAAAAGTATATAATACAATCACTTGAGAGAGGCCAGATTGTTAATTGATATGACAGATAGGAGACAAACATAGATAGAACACTCTTTATTGCACACCACAAGGACATTTAACACATTAAAAACAAAAATACAGCTCAAAAGTTTCAGTGAAGTACAAAGGGCGGTCTTATCACGGAGAGCGATCTCTTCCAGACAACCTTTGGATGGACAGGATTTCACTGGAACATTTCACAAACATTTCACATAGGCAAAGAAGAAAACAAACAATACCGTCAAACGACTTTATTTGATTTTAATTCAAACATTTAGATTACACGAAATTTTACAATAAAATATAATGACTCCTCAGACACGCCTATCACCTTTGTGATAAAACGAAAATTGTAACTTTGAACTTTTCCTTTGAAAATTATTGTAAATTTTATTTTTCCTGATGATCACTAATTACAACGACGCCGTTTGCGAATTCAAACGGTTCGAGGGGTGGCTCGGGTCAATGACCCCAAATAGGTACAAGGAAATTGATGTTATAATGACGAGGATACTTTTAAATTGACGAGGTATTAATTTTTCGGAGATCGTCATCGTTTTTATATTTTGTGTCTACCGAATATCTAATAGAGAAAAAAACCATAAACAGCTGCACGACGTTGATTCCCAGGCACGGTAGATGTCTTTTCTAATGTTTTAGTAAAATAAATAGAAATTCATAGACATTTATTTATTAAGATATTATTTATTTAATATTTATTAAGATAAAACATAGAAAACGAATAATTTATAGACTAACGGCCGGTTTCTGAAAGCCCGATCAAAACTAATCGGATGTCAAGTCACTTGCTATCTCTATCTAACTCGATGTTATAGCTGAAATAGCGAGTGACTTGACATCCGATTAGTTTTGATCGAGCTTTCAGAAACCGGCCTTAAGTTCATTATTTTAAGCGCAACATCTATAAGAACACAATAATATAAATAAAAACTTTGCTTAAAAAATATATATAATTTTGTTGCAAAATAATTTCTATTTCAGACAGTTTATCCCAGAAGCAATCCCAAAGATTCAACCAAGTATTTCCTTCTCTTGATTAATGGTGTCAAGAGGTGTCAAATAGCTGTTTCAACATTGTATCCGTGTAAGGGACCGATCAAACGTTCAAGAGATAAATAGTTTCATTATGACCGGGTTTTGGTCTTCCGCGGAGCTTTGTGTAGTATAACGCAGATTTTGAGACACTTTAAATTAATTTAGAATTGGAAAACAAGGCGTGTGACGCCCGTAAGGTCGTAGGAAGTCGGTATGGAGAGGGCTCAGAATCGTTCTTCTTGGAAATGTATAGGGGATGCCTATTGTCACCTATGTCCTATGTGTGTTATGGGGGTTAAAGTTACCCGCGTCCGTAGGTGATTACTTCCCGAGACCCTACACGTGACCCCTGGGTAGTGCCAATTGGGTAACAACCTTTCTGGTGGTAGGCTTCGGCCGCGGCTTGTCACCACCCACCGGACAAAGTCATTCCGTGAAGCGATAATTTCGTGTTTCGGAATGTAGTCCGGTGTAGCCAGCGACACAAAGTGGATGTGACAGGTCTGAGCAGTTCTTGCATGTGAGTCAAGCTTGAGCGTTAAGGCCAACTCAGCTAAACAAATGCACCGGATGGCTAGATTTGGAGGGTAGCGGGATCCGAAGCACGGTTTTCCGCTGGCCGACCGCAGGTTGTAGGGGGCCCAATTAGCGAGTAGCCACTCGTGAAAGGCTGCCCCGCCGCCTCGCGAAAAATCCCAGAATGCTCCATCGTGCCGGTTGGCGACCGGAAGAGAGGATCCGATGGCCATTCTTGGGGGGGTTCGGGCGTCCCCGCAGTCTCCAGTCTAGTCCTCCATCTGCGCAGGAGTTTGCTGAGTGCCGCTGAGCTCGCCAGACCATGCCTCGCTCAACTGCTGTCTTTCCCCAAAACCTAAATATCACTCCTAATGAAAAAATCGAATTATAATAAGTTGTGCTTACAGCGGAAGCACGTCCTCTCACTTCATGTGCACCTCTCCAATATTCGAGGACTGCACTCAAATCTCGATCCGGTCCACCACTATCTCGAGACCAATAAGCCACACTTATTATTGCTCACGGAGACGCAGATTCAGTGCCCCCCTGACACAGCGTACCTCACATACCCAGGATATGCACTGGAGCACAATTTCAAACCAAAAGCTGGTATTTGTCTGTATGTTCGGGATGACATCTGTTGCCTGCGTCTGCGTGACCTTGAAGAGTCCGATTTCTCTGTTTTATGGGTTTTGGTGGATACCGGCATAGATAAGATCATCTATGCTGGTATATATCGTAGACATTCTGGAGACTTAGAGACAACCAGGTTATTTAATTACATCAGCGAAGCGGCGGATGTGGCCCTTGGACGGTACCCTGATGCACAACTGGTACTTTTAGGGGATTTTAACGCCCACCACCAACAGTGGCTATTCCCTTACCAATTTACCGACCATGCTGGAATTGAGGCTCGCAAACTTGCCCTAACCCTTAATCTCACACAGCTGGTTGGTGAAGCAACCAGGGTACCAGACGTCGAGAGCCACACAGCTAATTGCTTAGACCTTCTGTTGACAAATGAACCGGATCGTCACACAGTATCAGTAATGCCCCCTTTGGGCACTTCAGATCACTGTGTGGTGAGGTCTGTATCGTCATACTCGCCACCCGATCCCTCTCCTAGAGGAAGTAGGCGAATATGGCGTTACAAGTCAGCAGACTGGGATGAGATGCGCCATTTCTTTGCATCTTATCCTTGGCGACAATCCTGTTTTTCTTCTTCTGATCCATCGATTTCTGCTGATGCCGTTACGGAGGTGATCAAAAGAGCAATGGAGTACTTTATTCCATTCTCCGATGTGTCACCTTCAAACAGTGCTCGCCCATGGTTTGGCCCCGTGTGCGCCAGCGCAGAAGCGCTTAAACATGCGGCTTACCTTGCGTGGGTTGATGCATGAAACGCTAAAGCCTCGGATACACAGGACAAGAAAAAAGCCTACAACAAAGCCGCCAAGTCTTGCAAGAAGGTGATACGGAAGTCGCGCTTCGATCGAATTGGCCAGTTGGGGGCCAAGCTTGCCACATACCCTGCGGGAAGTAAAGCCTTCTGGTCACTGGCCAAGTCAGTTGAAGCGAACTTCAGCCGCCCTTCACTTCCCCCACTACTGAAACCGGACGGATCTCTGGCTCACGCTGCGATTGAAAAGGCAAATCTTTTTGCAACTCAATTCGCTGAAAATTCACGTCTAGACACCTCGGGCGAAACACCTCCTAGCCTTCCTCGATGCGAAACGTCAATGTCGGATATTCGCATCCACCAGAAGGAAGTGCTCAAAACTCTTCGAGGTTTAGACGTGAATAAAGCTAGTGGCCCTGATGGTATTCCAGTTGTAGTATTAAAAACCTGTGCACCTGAGTTGTCTCCAGTTCTAACTCGACTTTTCCGCTTATCCCTTGAAACTGGTGTAGTCCCCAAGTCTTGGAAGCTTGCCAATGTGCAACCTGTGCCCAAAAAAGGAAGTCGCGCTGACCCGTCAAATTACCGCCCCATTTCGGTCACCTCCATACTATGTAAATGTATGGAGCGTGTACTGAATGGAAAGCTCCTCGCATACCTTGAAGAGAATGAACTCCTCAGTGACCGTCAATACGGATTTCGTAAAAACCGGTCTACTGGGGACCTTCTAGCGTTTGCCACGCACATCTGGAGTGAAGCCATCGAGAAATATGGTGAGGCACTAGCGGTCTCACTTGACATTTCGAAGGCATTTGATAGGGTTTGGCATGCGAGCCTTATTGGCAAGCTTCCTGCATTCGGACTCCCAGTACAATTCTGTTCTTGGCTTGCCGACTTCTTGAGGGAACGATCCATTCGAGTAGTCATTGATGGCTGCTCGTCTGATCAATTGGCCATTAATGCCGGTGTACCTCAGGGGTCGGTGTTATCTGCCACGCTGTTTTTGCTGCATATCAACGATCTGCTTATGCCCGGTATCGTTGGGTACGCAGATGACAGCTCAGTTGTGGAAAGATACTTTTCCAATGCCCAAGCCAGACAGAATGTGGTTAAGCAAGAGAGAGACGAAATGCTGCAGCGCTTGAATCTGAAACTGAAGGCAGTGTCCGACTGGGGCAATGCGAATTTGGTTAAATTCAACGCCTCTAAAACGCAAGCTTGTCTCTTTTCTGCTAAGAAAAGTCAGTTTCTCCAAGTTCCTGTTTTCCGAGATGTACCTTTAGCTGTTCAGGATCACCTGGATCTCCTCGGCGCTACTCTGACGCCTGCTCTAAACTTTGGCACATACATCGAGTCTAGGGCAAAAACGGCCTCTATGAAGCTAGGCATCCTTAATAGGGTAAGGCGTTACTTCACACCGGGACAGCTTCTCAGTCTTTATAAAGCACAAGTCCGATCTGGTATGGAGTACTGCTGTCACCTTTGGGATGGCTCGGCAAAACACCAGCTTGCTGCCTTGGACTCGATTGAGCGCCGAGCTTTCAGGTTAGTAGGTGAGCAACACATGGCGGAGGCTAAAATCCAGAGCCTCGAACACCGTCGTAAAGTTGCTTGCTTATCGATCTTTTATAGGCTACATTTCGGAGAATGTGCCCAGGAACTACATGACCTTATTCCACCATCTCCATTCCACCACAGGACAAGTAGACGCACGGCCCAGTACCATCCATACCTGGTTAGCATACCACCAATTCGCACGAAGCGCTTTGCTTCAACCTTCATTATGCGAACCGCTAAGGAGTGGAACTCATTACCGTCGTCTGTTTTTCCTGACCACTACAATATCAGTCTCTTCAAGGCAAGAGTGAATAGGTGTCTTCTAGACCGTTCTGCTCCAACGTCGGCTACATCGTCGCTTACCATCAGGTGAGATTGTAGTCAAAGGACGGTCTATTCATTGTAAAAAAAAAAAAAAAAAAAAAATGTCCAACAGTGGACTTCTTCAGGCTGATAATGTTGATGATTATAAAATTAATTTAGAAGGGGTGTAAAGAACGTTTTTATTGGCGGTGACTATGACTATGAATAAAAATAAGGCTATCTTTCTATCTATCACGTAAAATCTTTTCGTTTGACTTGGCCATATTATTATTATTTTATTATGATCCTTCTATGTCCCACTGCTGGGCAAAGGCCTCCCCCCATTCCCTCCACTCTGTGCGATCCTGTGCTGTGGTCTTCCATTCCTTGGCCATATTCACCGGAAAAATATGGTCAATACGTGCGGATTCAAGATAGTGCTGTGTTAAATGTCCACTAATATTTATATTTATTTTATTAACTAAGCCTACAAATTTCAAATAAAAATATTTTATTTGAAGTTAGAGATTGACTCCTAAACCAATCTCTAACTTCAAATTAAAATATTACACACGACATGAACGAAACAAAAGTTAGTTAAATTTTATTTGCAAAACAGATTTTTATTTATTATTTATCTCATAAGAAAAAAAAACATAACAATCTTCATTTTAATCTTTATTTATTACGTAAAAGTTTCACCTAAAATTATTACGATGATTTTATAATTCATGAAACATTCTAAAATTCTCGCATACACTGCCACTAAATAAAGGAGAAGCATACCAGACTGGAGTCATTATTTTGCCAACAGATGGCAGCACAATCGATTACGGCGAGCTCGAAGCGAGCGGCGCAATTTGCGATTCCCTAGCCCGTGAAATCTACTGAAATGAATAAAACTATCTGAGAATCGAACACTTGAATGGGTTGAGCTTTTTTTTTCGTCTTTGGAAGTTGTCTGAACAGTTTTGTTGCTTTATTGCTTGGTGAGCCGGTGAAAATTGGTAAACAATTTATTTCTGAAAAACGGGATATTTATTTTGTGAGTGATAAGTGAATTTTCAAAAATATCGCCAGTACGATAATTACAAACGATCTCGGTGATTTTTTCAATATTAGATATGTCCCTTCAAATTGGGTGTTTTAAAAAAGTTTTTAAAAGTAGTTACTTAAAAAAATATGCCGTGATGAACGGATTGACGGACGAAGTCGCACCAAAAGGGTTTCGATTCATCATATTGGTTCGGAACTCTAACAATGAGCGTTCAGTTTATGAAGGATTATGTAAATCGTCTACGTGTTGATGAAAAGGGTCTTAGAATTATTTCTTGGTATCCCATCCCACAGTTTGTAGAAATGAGTTTATTCATAGCTCTCGTCTGATCTCATTTTCCTAATCGATACAGCGCGGTGCCAGTATGTCTAGACATTATGTTTTTGTATACAATAGCTTCATTTACTCATCATTCTAACCTTTAATTTACTTACCAAAATAACTATATAAACTCTAGCGGCCTGTCCCGGCTTCGCACGGGTGGACATTTATTTTTTAAACATTTTGGGATAAACGTAGACTACCTATTTCCTAGATTTAAAGGCCCCTCTTCTACTTTGGTGCCCCCTCCCTCGCCACGTTGCACGCGGCCACGCCACGGCGCGATGGCATTAAGTTTTCTGTTAGTATTTTGTTTAGATTGTCATTTTTAAATCCGTAATATCTTTTGAATGGAATGTCCGATTTAAATAATTCTAGAAGTAATCTACAGGTATAGAAACAATATTGAATACGAAATGATTTATTTGGATAAGGATTAATACCAGGGTACAAATAAAGAGCCTTTTCTAGTGGCGGCATTTTAATTTAAATTTTAAAATAAAAGAACACTTATTGTGACATAACTATTATAGTTTGACATTATGCTGTTGCTGCTTTTTTGTAGATAATTATGTGTTCTGCAAAGTCGTAGTACATTATTTTGTTATATCGTTATTCGTTTTCGCAGCGCACGCGATTTATGGAATTTTTTATGTATTTTTTTTTCCACCTTGGGTTACATTATTGGGGTTTTAGTAAGAATCCCAAATATTTTTGAAAATATTATATAGCTTAGGTCACCTGGGGACAGTGTAGTTTCGGAGCCTATTCAATGCAAACAAACAAACAATCAAATCTTTCCTCAGATAATTAACTGATTCAGGCGTGACTTTGCGGAATTCCATTGTTAAACATACATTTAATGAAATAAATATATAGTACTAATCCGCTAATCTAATCTTATGTAATAAACCAAATGTAGACTTGTGTGTGCACCGTTCACTGCATCTGCAAACTCTATAAGGTAAAAAAAGGTGTATTAGACACAACAAAAATACCACAAAAAATATAAGATACTTAACAAGACTTCGACACGTGTTTCGCCTCTCTACGAAGTACGAAGCATCTTCAGGAAGATTGACTTGCTGTGTACTGAAATTAAGACGATAAACACATTAGTTCTTATTCGTCAACCCTGTAACGAATGACGTTACCTTGACGTGTTTTGTGCCGAGCAGAAAGTTTCTGCTCAAGCCATGGAAAAATAACCACACCACAAGGACATAAAGGCAAGCAGTGTATATAGCCTGATGCGTATCCGTGTGTACCATGTTTTTACCTCGAAGTCAAAATGACTGTGTGATGTAATTGAAAACTATAGTTCTAATATACAGTATTAGCAAATTTTGCATGACGTTAGTTACAAATAAATTAATTGGTCTAGTGGGATTAACCCCGCCGTTTCATCGTAAGGAATCTCGTCGTGCACCAATAGATCTATCCTATCCAAAAAAAAATACGGTGGCAATGGGCTTGTAACTTGTCATGGAATACCAATCATGCAATGCATCACAATAGGCACAACACGCGCCCAACCCATGCCCAAGCCCATGCTGTGTCGCATGGAACTTGTACCTAGATTAATCTCTCAGGTACACAGATCATAAGGCATGTCAAAGTGATCCTATATTATTTAATAATAATAATATATAATATTTTGCAATTTTTTTAGTAAGGAAGCTTGAAACATTTTGAAAAAAATATTTAAAATCATTTCCTTAACTTTGAACACCAGCAACCCCGTCAATAGCACTTACCCACAACTAATCATGCTTTCATGTCACAAACTAAACTTAAATGGACTTGTAAAGTTTAGAAGATTAAGCGGTTGATGGAGCTGTAATCGCTTCTAAATTAAGCTATGGGATGTGACAGTGGGGCTGTTGATAAACTTTGGGTAATTATTATGTGAGCTAAAGTTTAATTGGCTCTCAAATGGTTAAGGAAAACATGGTCAGGAATTTTGCGTGCGACCTTGTCCACTCAACACTTACCTATCAGGCTTAATTATGAATAACCAAAAGAGATAGTCAAGTGGTCTAAAACAACCTCTTTGATGCACACTTAAAGTCCTCTCACCCCACTGTTCCGAAAGAACTGTTTTATACAACTAACTGATGGAATATGCAGATGGCCCACCTGGTAACCATCACCTATAACAAAGCATGGTCTCGTAAGTCACGCACGATAGGAACGTGCCCTACGATGCACTGCCCTGCGTCCATCAACTTGAGGCATACAGATGTTAAGCCTCATGTGCCTGTAATTACACCGACAACCACACTCTTCAAACCGAAACACAGCGTTGTTGCTTGGTGGCAGTAAAAGGCATGGTGGTATTACTTCCCCGGACGAGCCCTTCACAAAGAGCTCTACCACTCTTAAAACTGACAAAAAAAATCAAATATCTATTTACTATGGAAACTTCCACTAGAAAAAACACTTCGACCGTTTTGATACTTCAATAATTATTTCTCCAAAAACCTATTCCAAACTAACAACCAGTAAGCACGATATATTTAACAATCTAAACACTGTCAAACGAAACTCCCATTGGATTTAATTTGTCGCGTATTTACATAATAAATGAACGGTTCTGCCTCGAAGCAGTGTAAGCCAGTTTAAGCCGGCTGAAGCCAGTTTTATCCGCTTTTATCCATCATTGAGATACTTGATTCTCGATCGAGACACAATTTGCATGTAATTCTGTGTTTAGGCTTTAATAGCGGCGGAAAGTAATTTGGTTATAGTGGAATTTGCATGGCTTAAGCCGACACTCACCTGGCTTTTGGTTTTGTCTTTGCATAAGTCAAATGCTTATCTCACGGGACGTGGCAGGTATTAGATTAAAACCGGCCAAGTGCGAGTCCGACTCGCGCAGGAAGGGTTCTGTACCATTATCTATAAAAACCGCAAAAAATCACGTTTGTTGTATGGGAGCCCCCTTAAATATTTATTTTATTCTATTTTTTAGTATTTGCTGTTATAGCGGCAATAGTAATACAATCATCTGTGAAAATTTCAACTGTCTAACTATAACGGTTCATGAGATACAGCCTGGTGACAGACGGACAGACAGACAGACAGACGGACAGCGAAGTCTTAGTAATAGGGTCCAACCAAAGGGTAAAAAGGCCTGTACCCAAAACCCATAAACCCTGAAAATAATGCTTAGCTCTGGTTTTAACGAAGAAGAAGTGTAGAACCACCTAGTAGTAGAACAGTTGCGGGAATGCCCAAGACCGAAAAAAATGACATGACCTTTACTCAGCATTGGGTGGATAATAGTGGATATAGGTTGAGGAGAAAGTATTTTTGGATTGACCTAGTGAAGGTTTCTGGGAGCCGCTTCGGTTCAATAAATCTTTCCGGAAAAGTATAATACCTACAATAATTGATGATATATTCAAACGTCAGTAAATAATATATTACTACAAAATTTCAAGTTTTCTTTTTATACAACTAGTTGATGGAACAAGCAGATGGCTCACCTGATGTTAAGTGGTAACCATTACCTATAAAAGTATATAAGTACATAAAATATTTGTGGAAAACTAGGGTCGTCCATAAATATAATATCTTGTAGGAATAAAGACTAGTAGCACCTAGGGAGTGAAACATTTTCCTTGCCGGGAGGTAATATTCCGAAACCACAGAGTATGCCAGTTGCCTTATATTATATGTACAAATCTTTAGAATAAGACCTATGAAAATGTATGGCTCTATAGGTTCTTTTTTTTTTTGAAATATAAACATGGATGTTTGTTTTATGTCTAGGTGTTATATTGTATTATAACGAAAACTGTATTTTAGTATTCTATCAGATTCATCAGTTTCCAATAGTAAAAAGTTTGGTTATTCTGAGACTATCTGTGTGCCTCGGGTTGATGGACGCAGGGCGGTGCATCGTAGGGCGCGTTCCTATCGTGCGTGACTTACGAGGCAATGCTTTGTTATAGGTGATGGTTGCTGCTTAACATCAGGTGGGCCATCTGCTTGTTCCATCAGCTAATTTTATTACAAAAAAATATATAGGGATCGAACCTATCACCTACATAGCAAAAGGCAAAACAACTACCGAATGAGCTGTGAGGCCAGTCAAAGTACCATTTAACTAAGTATTTAAAAAATAGAAAGAAAGAAAACTTATTTAATAACCCAAAACAATTAGGTGGGTAATAGGTACAGCGCAAAAAAGAAAAAAAAATACATATAACACAAAAAAATTAATAAAAAATTAAAACTAAAAATAATGGAAGAACACTGTACTGTGTGGAGCAATAAGGGTTAATAGGTCCCTGACGCAGTATTTGCTGCACCGATACCCATTTTACAGGTAACAGCCTAGCACTGGTATTCTAACTGGTAAAAAATAATGGGAAACAACTTGTAAAAACAACTTCATAATGTTTCCCTGTGAATTCTTCAAGTGATACACTCAGACATAGGCGCCATATTGACAAAGCACTGTCTTCCTTGTATCAAAGAAAGTGTAAACAGTTTCATTGCATTCGGACTATCAAAGTCGTAAACACACAGAGATAATGAAACGACGAGACGTGCAAACAAGTGTCCCTACAGCCGAATCGTTAATTCGCCATCGACTCCCTGCTTCCCTTCACTACCCTTGATTGAAGCAGCTAGTTCACTTTGAAAGGATAATATAAAAAAAAAACAATATTTATAGCTGAGTTAGTAGTACCTACAACTACTAACTCAGCTATAAATATTTTATTCTGTTAGTATACCTATAGTAAGAACGAAAGACAAAAAATATAGTATATTTTGTCAAAGACATTCACACAGGCACACTTACCCACGCAAACACACACACGCATACGCACTATCACACCTAACTCTCACTACCAGTATTGTAGTTTTTCATTCTCACCATTGGTTTATTTGATTTTTATCATTCACTTTTTTACTTGTTTAAATTGTTTATTGTCTGTCTACTATCTCAGTCTACGACACTACAGTATACCGTGTCTGTTTATAACATCCGCGGAGTGGGGCCCTGGTGACATTTAACACAGGTTTTATTAAACCTATCACAGGCACCAGTCTCTCGCAATGTAGGTTTATATCTGGCTTGCAATACTTAGTACTTAGATCTAGTTACGATAAACCTTTTATGAAGAGATAGTATATTTTGTCTTCCGTTTTTTTATTTATACCACTTGCTGAGGGAACAAGCAGACGGCCCATCCGATGCCAAGTGGTAACCATCACTTAGTTACAAAGTATTGCAAGTCACGCTCGTTAGGAACTGCTTTGCATCCATTAACTTGATGCTTACAAATGGTATGCATTATACTCGTAAGCCTGTAATTTCACCGGCAACCACACATTTTAAACTGAAACACAGCAACACTGCTTGGTAGCAGAAATAGGCATGGTGGTAGTATATCCCTGGACGAGCTCTTCAAAATACTTTTCTTGAGAGCTAATTCTAGGCTAAATCAAAGTTAGCGACACATAATATTTATAATATATTGTCATGCTGCATTGCGTAATTTTTCGAAGTGTGCTCGATGAACGATTCACCGAAACACATAAAATAATACACCGAAATACCTCTTCATCGGTGGCCCACACATTCATAATTATTATTAACATAGCAATGTTTTAGCACGTCTTTTATGATATAAATTGAGTTTCAATTACCTTTGTGTATCATTAAGAAAATAAGTGAACTAGCTTCTTTTAACAAACTGAGCTCCATCCACTGCCTAGATTCAATTAAACTTTAACCAACTTCTCGTAAACAACACAATTATAAACCGGACGATCCAATCTAGGCTTTATTGTGTTCTAACAGGGTCCATGTTGGGGTGCACTTCGAAGATGACGTCGATTATTGAAATGATTCTGTTGTTTCGACATGATATTACTTGGTGTGAAATCGCGACTCGTTGTCGCGTTTTATTTTTTTATTGCTTATAAGTCTTTGGCAAACTTGGAACAACCTAACCTAGTAGAATTGTAGTTCTTGTAGTGTCACTAATTCTTTTGAAACAGTGGGGTTAAATGATTTTAATGTGCCAGAAAAAAAGGACATGGATATCCATCAACTTATATATAATACCTACTGCGACTTTTGTATGAAGAGTCGTCAAAACGGCGCCTGTGCATGAAGTCATAATAATATAAAATCATCATCATCAGTCATATAAATATCAAAGACTACTTCAAAGTAAAAGTTATATAGGTACACTAAATGTTATATATACCTACTTGTATACCTATTTTTACCGCCAAACAGCGTTGCAATTTTTCGGTTTGGAGAGTGTTTCGGTGAAATTACAGACACATAATATATTTTATGCTTCAAGTTGAGACACGTGCAAATCGTGACTTGCGAGGCAATGCTTTGTTGTAGTAGATGGTTAACACTTAACATCAGGTGGGCCAGCTGCTTGTCCCATTAGCAAGTAGTTTAGAAAAAGAGTTATTATACAAGTGGAATAATAACTTTAAATTACTGGTGTCACGGAAGACCAGCGTTATAGTAGCGTTACTATAGCATTTATGCTGAGTGACGGCCAATTTATGGTACATATTAACTTTTAATGTATATTCTTGTATTTTTATAAATTGCATTTACGGGTACTGTAATTGCATTAAAGGCGAATGGATACCCCGATACTAGCGCCACTATATATTTTATTTTATCATTACGTTACACGAAGAAGTTATCAAAAAATCGGACCGCGCGTACACGATACCTATTACAAGCTTTTTTTTAATATATCTGTAATAGCTTTGTATTGTATTATTTAGGTATGTACTTGTTCCTATTGGTGGCCACCAAGCTTTCCAAACAAGGTATCTGACTGAATAACACAAAACAAAACTATTACAGATACATTAAAAAAAAGCTTGTAATGGGTATCGTCTACGCGCGGTCCGAATTTTTGATAATTCCTTTGTATAACGTAATGATTAAATAAAATATGTAGTGGCACTAGTATCGGGGTATCCATTCGCCTTAAATATTTTTGTATTGTATCGTATTAAAAATCCTTCATTATTTCCTTAAGTGTAATCAAAGTCATCTTTGCTGTCAAATTTTCCTAACAAGGTGTTCAACATTTCATATTTGTTGAAAGACGAAACGTAATATTACATTGTAAATTGATATTATTGAACTTCAAACTGTTTGAGATAATAGACAGCAACCTTTGATCTTGTTGGAGTGTGTACTTGTGCGCCTATACTTTACATACAGACCTAGGCTACTAAACTAGCGTTATCCAGCAAATTTTCTTTTATGCTACAGGTATCTTTGAAAATTCAGGGTATTGGCAGAATAAGAGTAGGTATTCTGTTGGTTCACCGTGGGCTCCATTTTGCTGCTGTGTGATGTGAATTTAACGTGTTTGATAGCTCACTATTTATTTCAATAACATAATATTTTGTATGTCATGTGTCAATAAAAGTATAACTTATTTTTTTCTAATAAATGTTTGCTACTATGCTATACTTTGGATAGCGATACAAATGTTCTGGCCAAGGTAGGCGTCGGCCATAGCTCATTGAACTCGTCAGTTAATAAATATATACAAGGTGTTCCATAAGTTGTGTACAGCTTTTTTTTTCGCGATCTATTAGTACTATAGTAGTAGTATTACCCAAGTGACTTGAAACTCTTTAATTGTATGGATTTGGATTACAAAATCGCTTATTTCCTGGGCACCACTTCGTCCCAAGTCAGCTTACGCCGTGCGCGTATTGTCCCTTGTTTTACCTCCCTCCTTGACGCATCGTTTACCTTTACGTCACCTACCAATTTGTCAAGTCTACCAGTTTTTATGGCATCCACGCTTTGTACATTTGTGCCGAAAACAGTGAAATAGTGCCGCGTAGACATGACTCGGGTAAAATGTGGAAACTCAGAGGAAAATTGGACTGCTGATTAGTATCGAATTTTTGTTGGTTTTTGTAGTAGCATCGAAGCATTTTTGGTTTGGAATACGTGAAGATCAATATAGATTTTTTTTTTTTAGGTTTCGATATTGAAGTACCCAATTTCATACTATGTCAACATGTTTATGCACTTTCAAAAAACGTGTTTTTTACTATAAAGTAGATAAACAACAGGCTCACGGCCCACCTGATTAGACATGAGTCGGATATATCAAAACGTAACTTATATCGGATATGGGTAAGATATCATACCATATCGATATTCATATCAACATATCCGTAAAAACTATTCAAAACTTCAACTGTTACCTACTAAAGACAGGAACAAAACGAAAACTTCACCAACCAAACGATATGAAACAAACACCGATATTCGCTACCTCCCTTTCTAAGAATGAATTGTTTTACTGGTAAAAAAGAGATGAAGCGAATATGACGTAAAATAGCCAAATAGTTTGCGTTTGTCGTTTCGTTGTTAGTTTGCTATAACTAAAAATCATGTAACGTTCGCAACCCATACGACTGATATCGATATCAGAAAACCGTTTTCTATATCGATATGCAAACTGAATATCGGTTAGATAACCGTTTACGGGGAAAAAACGAAAACGCCCATGTCTACACCTGATGGAAAGCAGTTACCGTAGCCTATGAACGACTGCAATACCAGAGGAACCACTAGCGCGTTGTCAACCATTAAAAAAAATATTGAGAAAATTTCATAAATCTAAAGTTGGGTATTTAATTATAGCATAATATAGGAAACTCTTTATTGTACATCACAATAAAATAATTAAACTACATAGAAATAAAATGGGCGGTACAATCGTATCGTTGTCAGCGATCTGTTCCAAATAACTTGGAAATAATTTGATGTCAAATGGCAAATACATAATAAAAATCGAAATCGTTGACGCTGCAATAGAAACAATAGTAATATACCAATTTTACGATGAGTAATACCTTAGCTTTGTAAATTTATAGGGGAAATTTATCGAGCGAAAATCACAGTTTGTACGATTCGTTCATTCCGCATTTTTTCCATGGTCAGTATTTTCGCCGATAACGTATATTTTAGCATCCAGTGCTGGCTAAGCTCATAAACTTCCCATTACGTGTTTTGTTTGAATTGGGACTTAGTAGTTGGAATAATGGCTGCAATGTATGCGGTTATTTTGTAAGGATTATACAAAAGAACGGTTAGAACCAAACCGTAAGTTTGTTGCGTGTTTTTCTAGGATTGGTCGCGTGAATCTGTTGCCTAGATTCAGCTAAGGCGAATACAAGAGCTAATGTGACTCTCGCTCGCACGTTTCGATATGTTGAAAGATATAAAATCACTAAACTCATTTTCTAAAAATCGCAATCAACCATTGTGTGTGCAATTACACAGTTAAGTAAATTTCATTTTGATCGATACATGTTTTCCTACTCAAAAGTTTGCTTTACTAGTTTTCGTACTTAAGCAAACTTTTGAGTATCAAAACTTCACTATTTGCCATAAAAGACCCACTTTTTGTAAAGCTGCAAGCTTATGCCTATTTATTTTCTCCCATAATAATATGAAATCGTTTACAGAACATCGATATTCATAATACAGACATCTCGTCGATGTAAGCTAATAGTCTCGAGTGACAAATGCACTTCCATTAGTGTTAAACGGGATTGATGGGCTAGTGGTTGCCTTCATAAATTTTACTATGCTACCCCCCGTGTAGCGAGGTAGAGATAAGATGTGACGGTGGGCCGTTGGCTTGTTCCACTATCAAGTTTAAAAAAAAAAGTAGGACTACGTTGTACTTTCGTACTTGATTGGAAAACTTATTTTGATCAAAATAATGTTTTTGCTAAACCTGTGCGCTGATATACTATGAAACTTTGTACTGTGTATTTATCATATCTTACATTTAGTGATTTTATATCTGTGCAATCGAGAAATGGTTTTACGATTGTCAGACTCAGAAACTAATGTTTTGCCGGATAAGGGGCTGACAACTATCAAACAACTTCTCGCTCGCACGTTTCGACATGTTGAAAGATATAAAATCAATAAACTCATTTTCGAAAAATCGCAATCAACCATTTTGTGTGCAATCACATTGCACACAGTTTAGTGAAAATTTCATTTTGATCGATCCATGTTTTCCTACTCAAAAGTTTGCTTTACTAGTTTTCATACATAAGCAAACTTTTAAGTAGGAAAATTTGTATCGATTTGAAATTTGTAAACAAGATCCGGCATTGCCTTTCCTGAAATGCGAAATAGAGCTCTCTATTAAAAATCTGAAAAATGAAAAGAGTCCCGGCACAGACGGACTGACCAACGAAATGGTTATAGCAGGAAAAGACAAACTAACAGGTCCACTGACTAAATTGTTTAACCTCATCCTAGAAAAGAAGACCGTCCCTAAACAATGGACGAGTTCTGAAATAGTGTTACTCTACAAAAAAGGGGACCCCAAACGTATAACAAACTATAGACCCATAAGCTTACTGCCCTGTCTCTATAAATTATTTATGTCAACTTTACTTCGAAGAATATCCAAAACATTAGATGAGAGTCAACCGGTAGAGCAAGCAGGCTTTCGAAAAACATTCTCCACCGTTGATCACATACATACACTGAAACAAATAATGGAAAAGTACATAGAGTACGACAAACCTCTGTACATCAGCTTTATTGATTATTCTAAGGCGTTCGACTCTATAGCACACAACTCTATATGGAACTCTCTAACAGAACAAGGCATAAACAGTGACTACATAGACGTAATACGCGAAATCTACAGAAACAGCACAGCACGAGTAAGATTAGAAACGGTAGGCCCCCCATTCCAACTAGAGCGAGGAGTTCGACAGGGTGACCCACTCTCTCCAAGCATATTTATCGCCGTCCTAGAGAACATCTTCCGTCAGCTAAATTGGAACGAGAAGGGCATAAAAATCGACGGCAAATTTTTATCACATCTTAGATTTGCTGACGACATTGTTCTACTCTCAGAAGATCCAGCTGAACTACAAGAGATGTTAGAGTAACTAAGTTACCAAAGTAAAGTTATAGGCCTGGAAATAAACGAAGACAAAACAAAAGTAATGACAAACAAAATTAGAACACCTATTTCAGCTGGCTTATTGACTCTAGATTATGTCGAGGACTATGTCTACCTAGGTCATTTAGTATCATTTACGAACTGCACTGAAAAAGAAATTAACAGAAGGATAAAAAGTTCATGGAGCAAGTACTGGGCTATGTCAGAAATATTTAAAGGGAAGTTGCCCATTACGCTGAAAACAAAAACAATGAATATTTGCCTTGCACCATGTCTTACCTATGCATGCCAGACGTGGGCTCTTACAAAGAAGCACCTAGAAAAGGTACGGGTGTGTCAGAGAGCAATGGAAAGAAGCTGCATAGGCGTCAGGCTTTCAGACCGTATTAAAAACAGCACCATCCGCAAAAAGACGAAAGCAAATGACATAGCCCGGCGGATTCTGGGGCTGAAATGGAAATGGGCAGGCCACCTGCAAAGGCTAGATCCAAATAGATGGTCCCATGTAGCCACTAACTGGAGTCCGAGGGACAAAAAGCGCAAAACGGGACGCCCCCACCAAAGATGGTGCGACGACATCGTTAAAGCAGCGGGAAAGCTTTGGCCAAGGAAGGCAAAGAACAGAGCTGAATGGAAGCACTTGGAGGAGGCTTTCACCGCCACGGGCGGTGCTTACATATAGTTATTATTATTATTTTTTTCACTTATTTGATTTATTTTAACTTTATATTAGCCTAACCTGATCTAGCTATACAAGTACTTATACCCATATTATTTAAAAATAGGCTAAGTAATTTTTTTACTTTTATTTTACTTTTTAAATTCCTACTGTGTAAGCAAATAAAGCTTTTTTTATTTTTTTTATTTTTTTTTTTTATTTTTTTTTTTTTTATTTATTTTATTTACTGTAGATCGACATAAAAATAAAAAAGAAACTCATTTGAGCTTGCAAAAGTTGCAAATGCATTGGCTCTATAGACAAAAGGCCGCAGTGGGTCAAAAGGAATGGGGAGGAAAAAGCACTATTCGTAAATTTAGAAGCACAAAGAAACGAAAAGCGTACGTGTTGGCTTTTGAGAGGCTCTAGCCTGTCCGGAAGCACTGTTTGAGCACTGAAACCCAGCTCTTTCATATCCGGTTTCAAACGGAACATGGATTTGATTTCAAATGTGTTCATTTTTAGAGGAATTTGGAAGAAAAAATTGATTTTTCAGTTGAACACTTTAAATTAGACACGCACACTTCAGCGTATTTAAACCACATACCAGCAATGAGAAAACTTTAGGTCATAATCATTGAAACTTTAAGAAATCACGACCTTATCTTGAAACCTAACCTTTTAAATCGCCTCATCCGTTTTGCCAATCGTTTAGTACGTCCCCGCCTTAGAAAAACTGCCTTTCGTGGCAAGTTTCGTTACCTGTATCGGTTTCGGGCAACAAATCCAAACTTTTTCTGCTGCCAAGCGGCGTTGCTGCGTTTCGCATGATGGGAACGTGCCCTGCGTCCATCAACTTGAGGCATACAGATGTTAAGCCTCATGTGCCTGTAATTACACCGGCAACCACACTCTTCAAACCGAAACACAGCAACGCTGCTTGGCGGCAGAAAAAAGCGAGGTGGTAGTACTTCCCCGGACGAGCCCCTCACAAAGAGCTCTACTACTCTTAAAGTAAGTCTTATGTATTATGTTCTTAACTCATGACTTTTATATTGTTTTATTTTGTACGTGTATGTATAGTTGAAGTTTTTTTTTAAATGAAACATTTTCTATTCTAAATATTACAAAAAAAAACGTATCTACGTTGTATAGGCGTCACAGTAGCTACACAACGTTTTAGGTGTAAAAGTTTCAAGACTTATCTAAACAGTAACTGTGATAACAGTAGGTCAACATTGGTCAACGAACCTCTGAAATGGATGACTTGGCTAGAACACAAAAAGTAACGCACTATTTCTAAAACCACCTAAGTCTTCTGTCCTTACTCAGGAAATTCTACCTTATATCTAGTGATCGAAGGTTAAAAGTTCTCTAACTAATATTAAGAGTTACGCCGTAGTTTTTAAGGTGCTAAGTGCATTAAGGACACATGCTACAAAGGTGAGAGAAATAACGCAAAGATTGTTTGGATGTGGAGATTGCGTTCATTGTAGTAATGAGGAGTGATAAATCGTAAGGAGTGTAAGTAATGTGTACAATGACCGAGCACGGTGCCTTAAGTCCGAGTTTTATTTTTGGGTTTTGGTATTGCAAGCCCCAGGTTTTGTATGGAGACTCGATACAAAAACGAACGATACGAGACACAAAAACAAATACGTTTGGATTACCAAATACATCTGCATGGTTGACAACAGTTTTAATATAATGTATATATTTTTTTGTCAAGTTTACACAGCGTTAACTAGCCTCAGACAAATGAAATGTAAATGAAATGAAATTTTATTTATATTGGTAATACATACACCCAGAACCAACATCACACGACGTAGGTACATGGCCCAGTACCAGCCATACCGGGTTAGCATACCACCAATTCGCACGAAGCGCTTCGCTTCTACCTTCATTATGCGAACCGCTAAGGAGTGGAACTCATTACCGTCTTCTGTTTTTCCTGACCATTATAATATCAGTCCCTTCAAGGCAAGAGTGAATAGGTGTCTTCTAGAACGTCTGCTTCAGCGTCGGCTACATCGTCGTTTACCATCAGGTGAGAATGTAGTCAAAGCACGGTCTATTTAATGTAAATAAAATGTGTATTATGATACACAAAGAAATTGTTCTCGGTGGTGATCGAACCGACTACTACAGCGCAAAAAGCAGAGTTCTGCCAACTGAGCTGTGAAGCCAGTCTCAAAATATTTTTTAGCAAGAAATAGTGTTATTCTTCGGGCTGATGATGAGGATGATGAAGTAACATAAACAGCGCACCGCCACAGATTCAGGTGTCGCAGTTTACGGAGAATAACTCAGACCACTTTTACGATTTCTTCACACGTTCCACGGTTTTATTGAAAGAGATGGCTGGTTTAACAGCATCTTTTATGCTTCTTCTAATTTAAACAAACTGCTGTGGTAATTGCTGGAGTAGTAAAACGTGCTATGAGACTTATTTTCCAAGTCCGTTTTTCAGTCGTTTTAACATTATATTCAATGAATAGTGTGTAGTGTGCATATATGCGTATTGAATACTCATAATTTCTAGTTAGAATAGCTATCCTAGCTAGTGAAATAAATGAAATATCGTACAATCAAGTTTCGTTTGCACGTATTAATTCAATAGACTGAATATTTTCAGCTTCAATCAAAATAATCAGATGAAACGGGTGAGCGACGTCGCTGTGAAAAATAGTTTGTGATATAATTCAATTATTGAGCAACCATTCAGCCGTTCGATGGTTGGATTTATTTAATTTGGTTTGTATTGATTTTTATTCTATAGGATTAAGGGTTAAAGGATTCATAAATAATAATTGGATCATACAAAAGAACGGTAGAAAAAAAAGTTGCAAGTCTATTGCCCGTTCTTCAAAGCTTTTTCCTATCGTTAAGTTCCTATCGTGCGTGACTTACGAGGCATAGGTGATGGTTACCACTTAACATCAGGTGGGCCATCTACTTGTTCCATCAGCTAGTTGTATAAAACAAAAGCTTGGTGGTGTGGAACTGGCACCTGTATTCACTAAGTTTTGAGACGTTTAAATGATCCTTATGATTTCATTGAATTTGACTATTAACTCACTCTGCCACACGATGGACTGACGACATTCGATGGATAGAAAGGCTCAAAAGCAGCAGCATCATCAGGCTGATGATGATGATGATGATGATAATTGTTAAATTGTTTTTATATCGTCAAAGCGATTTTTCATACCTTTGTTTAAAAAAAAAAAAAAACATATTGATTTCACACGACTGAAGTCCCCAGGTAGATATCGCCTCAGATATCATAGCACTCAAGATCCTTTCTGGATTTGTACGGGAGTCGGGAAGCGTTCAAACGATAATTCTAGGGATAATTATGCTGGAAGAGCACTCTTTTTAGGGCTAAGCTCGCCTTTGGACATGTTTTATATTTAAGTTTACTAAATGTTATTACTGTGTACAATAAATAATAAAGAATGCTTACATTTTACAGATTTAATTAGCGAAACTAAAAAAACATTCCTTAATAAGCGTTTTCATTATAGTAAGCTCCATTATCTGTATTAAAAGCAGAGGAAAATTGTGTAACCAATTAACTCCATGCACTTGCATTAAAAATAATATTCTGGTTGAAAATGCTTCCGTGTGCTTATATTAAAAAATAACTTCTCTGCATCACATACCTGGCAGAAAGCCTACGCCGTAGGTGGACCTACGCCGTAGGTGGACCTACGGCGTAGACGTTCTAAAATTGATAAAGTTACCACAATACTAAACAAGTACATAATGTAATCAATTTATAAGCGAAACAAATCCGCAATCTTTTACAAATTTATAATAATAAAACGTGCGTAAACATCTTCATTTACCTGAAAAACAAGACCCAAGTCATTTTGGAAATCGACCCTTGTACCGTTGATGTGAAAGTAATCGCTGTATCAAAGCGAAATTTGTCAAAAACACGGCCTTGCGTGCACTTCCGTCAATTCCCTCCAATTAATAACTTGATGTTATCTCCTTTACTCGTATCTGGTTTTGTATGTTGCTGTCTCGGTCGTGTCCCCTTGTTTGAGAAGCCCCGTCGAGAAGGAATATTGCCACTTTGTCGCGCCAGCCTCCCGCGGGCTGTTTATACACAGAACAGAAATTGCAATATTTTCAATGAACGTTGGAAAATAAAGGAAAGTTCAAAGTTTGAAGAGGTTCAAAGGATTTCAAAAATAAGTTGACTGTAAAAGCTAGTTTATACTCAGATAAGTCCATCATAAAACTTTATGAGATAAGGAGTACTTTGTAGTCCATAATATTTAATAAAAATAATAGTGTTCACAATCATCATCATCAGTCTGAAGAAGTCCACTGCTGGATATAGATATATCTGATAGGTATATATCTATCAGATATATCTCATAGATATTAAATATAGATATAATTTAATATAAGACTAGAATGTAGGTTTAAAAGTTGTAAAAAATAAATTAGTAAGAGTGTGTTGATTGTTTGTTGGAGAGTCTATGTGCATGTGAGAATCTTGTTTGTAAAAAAAAAACGTATATTCAAAAAATGCCAGCATAGATATATATACCTATTTAAAATTCACAAAACACTACTCCAGTTTTGAGATAAGGATTTAGTTTAGAATATAGAAAAGTTAGAGGTAATTTTGCTCTATTTTAGAAGCTCACGTTTTAAAATGTGTTTTGGGTTTTATCGCTCCTACGTTCCAACCATTGGGAAACAATAACGCAAAGTAGGTACTACGAAAGTATCTTACCTTGAACGTGCGGAGGCACTTTTATGCCAAACTAGGCGAGAAGTGCGAGTTCACTCGCGCTAGTCCCTCAAACGGTGAAGGAAAACATCGTGAGGAAACCGACATGTTGTAGAACCTAAAAAGCTCTCAAACATGTTCAAGTTTTTTTTTATACAACAAGCTAATTGAACAAGCAGATGGCTCACCTGATATTAAGTGGTAACCATTACCGATACCAAAGCATTGTCTCGTAAGTCACGCTTGATAGGAACGTGCCCTACGATGAACTGCCCTGTCCATCAACTTGAGGCATACAGATGTTAACCCTCATGTGCCTGTAATTACACCGGAAACCAGACTCTTCAAACCGAAACACAGCAACGCTGCCTGGCGGCAGAAAATAGTGTGGTGGTATTACTTCCCCGGACAAGCCCTTCACAAAGAGCTCTACTACTCTTACAAAGACTAACTATTATTATTATAAAGCTTATTCTAGTAAAAAAAACTTATATGTAGTCTTTTGGTTACAATCGCACCTATGGTAAGCGAAAATATGTCCGACGATGACGCAGAACGGTCTAAAAGAAAACTATAGCAGAATACCAGTGTTGCACTAATACCCACGTTAAATGGGTTACAGTAAATACTGAGCCAGGGATCTAATAACCCCCCACCGTGCCACACAGCGCAGAGTTGATAATATCATCAAATGAAAGGGTTAAATAGTTCCTAGGCTTTGGTCGCGTGGAACTGGCACCTAGAGTCACCTAGCTTTAAGACGTTTCAAAGTGATCCTTGTGTTTTTATTGAATAAATACCTTTTGACTTTGACTTTGACGTTAATAAACCATTTTCTTTTTTTTTATTAACTCGTGCCTAGAGATTTTAGTGATCAGTAAATACAGACGAAGGCAGCGAGTTCTACACCTTATCACTATCAACTCTTGATAATAGTCAGAGTTATCATCCGAACTGGCTTACTTTTCTAGCTATAGATTTTCAATGTTCTATTGAGCCGGTGGCTCCCAAATGCTCGATGCTGGCAAAGCACCAAATGTATAATTTTATTTCTCACTAACATTCCGATATTTAGAGCGGCTGATACCGATAAACTATCGGCGTATTGGGAATATTGAATAGTGGTTTTGTTAAACAAAACTTGCTAATAGGTATTATTGGTCTTTTTAACAGCACTTGTATGATGGTAGTGGCCCCACCTTCGGAGCCTATGGTTGTGGGTTCAAAACCAATGAGCTTCTGCTCAAAAATGTATGGACAGTGGCAGTACTCTGGAACGGTGAAGGAAAGCATCGCGAGGAAATCGTAGAACATATCGTACATATCGTAGAACCTGAAAAATTCTCATAATTTAGTCTCTGAGCGCACTTGAAATCTGTTCACAGCACTGTTTCGAAAAAACTACTAAAAGAAGAAGAGATGAGAGTACTTTTCCGCGCTTTTTGTCCTTAAGAAACAGAATGTCGAATTCTCATGCCTTTACCCAGCAGTGGGAACAAAATAGGCTTAGTAAAAAAACAGCATATTTCATATTTACATTACACCAGAAAAAATAACTGTACTTCTAAGAACCAGCTCTTAAATTTATAAACCTTTTTGTGTCAAGAAAAGCCTCCGTAATCAGATGTTAAATCACTCGCCATTTCAGCTATTAAATCGATTTAGATAGAGACAGCAAGTGACTTGATGTCCGATTAGTTTTGATCGAGCTTTCAGAAACCGGCCGTAAGTAGGTATATCAATTTTGGATCACGTAAAAAGTTCAAACTTCGCCCTTAGTACTTGGTTGTATTCATAAAATTACGATACTATTTGACCTTACCTTAATTAGCATAACATTTCGCCCGAAAATTGCTCGTTTTGACAAAACTGTATACTTCATAATTAACTTTTCTAATAAATATTCCAAGGAGGCCTTGATGAAGTAATTTTCAAATTAATTAATGCCTAAAAGATAAACACATAACGAAGTCATTTTGATACCATTTCTTTTAGCCGCATATATTTTGTGACTCAGTCTGCTTGATCAATTTTCATGAAGCTCTAAAGGTCTAGTTACTTTTATCTACCTACCATGTAAACTAAAAAAAACTTATAAAGTTTCTCGGTTTTTTGTCTAGGCCTGCTTTTGCTAATAAATTTATACTGTTTTTGCGACGCGCTCGTGGCGTGGTTTGCATGGTCTTTTGGTATTCCTATCCCATCATCTCGTGAACCGTAATAGTTAGACAATTGAAATATTTACAGATGATGTATTTCTGTTGCCGCTATAACAAAAAATACTAACGGGGCTCCCGTACATCAAACGTGTTTTTTTTGCCGTTTTATAGATACGGAACACTTCGTGCCCGAGTACAACTCGCACTTGGCCAGTTCTTTTCATATTTATTATTGATTGAGCAAGCATTGACGTACCTGCTGTTAAATGGTAACTATCGCACCTACAACAAAGCATTATCTCGCAAGTCACGCATGATAGGAACACGCTCTACGCTGCACTGCCCTGCGTCCATCAACTTGAGGCATACAGATGTTAAGCCTCATGTGCCTGTAATAACACCAGCGACCACACTCTTCTAACCGAAAAACAGCAACGCTGCTTGACGGCATGGTGGTAGTTTTTTCTTGGATGTGTCCGTTCTGCGCGGTCTATTTGGGTGGGCGATCGCTATTGAGATTTACAGCTAAGCGTTTCCTTACTTTAGAAGGCGTGCCCTTTGTACTCGTGAGCTATCGGTAGTGGACTAGAGCTAGTGTAGCTAAACTTGAAGCTCGTATTAGGGTCATGACAGACAGAAATGCTAAACATGAAATTTTTGCTGACCTTTGTGATGCTAATTCAGTAATTTAAATCTTCAAAAAATGTCGAAATGTGCAAGTGAGAAGTTGTGTGACGGGTGTCAGTCTCAAACCATAAGGCCTTAGCGGCCTTAAATCTCCGTCGAGAGTATAACCACTAACCGTCGAACATTTAATGTATGTTCTTTATTTTAAGAGTAGAAGAGCTCTTTGTGAAGGGAAGTACTACCACGCCTGTTTCTACCGCCAAGCAGCGTTGCTGTGTTTCGGTTTGAAGAGTGAAGTTTGCCGGTGTAATTACAGGATGAGGTTTAACATCTGTATACCTCAGGTTGATGGAAGCAGTGCAGTGCATCGTAGGGCACGTTCCTATCGTGTGTGACTTACGAGGCAATGCTTTGTGATGATGGTGGTGGTGATGGTTACTACTTAACATTAGATGGGCCATCTGCTTGTTCCATTAGCTAGTTGTATAAAAATCAGAACTAATTGCAATCATAGATTGTCTATTAACCTTTTGTTTAGTAAATAAATACAAGCCGAACCTTATTCTTTACAAAGTACAAAGTTAATCTAATGACACTCAGAGGAGTGGTGCCATTACCACTGATTTACTGACCACGTCCAACCTAAAAGTTTTCACGTGTGACCCACTCAGGATTTATACTCGTGGATTTTGTTAGACAACTTTGTGCTGGGGATAAAAGCAGATCATTTTGTTTTTTTGAGCTTAATTAAGGAAGTCGGTAGATGGTGTAGGCCCTAAATTTTTCTTTCTGAGAATTATGAGGATGCCTTTGTCCAACAGTGGACTAACAGACAACAGTTTCTTCAGACATACAATAATCTTTTTTTTATACAACTAGCTGATGGAACAAGCACATTGCCCTGATGTTAGGTGGTAACCATCACCTATAACAAAGCATTGCCTCGCAAGTTACGCATGATAGGAACATGCCCTACAATGCACTGCCCTGCGTCCATCAACTTGAGACATACAGATGTTAAGTATGTTAAGCCTCATGTGCCTGTAATTACACCGGCAACCACACTCTCCAAACCGAAACACAGCAACGCTGCTTGGTGGCAGAAAAAGGCAAGGTGGAAGTGCTTTCCCGGACGAGCCCTTCACAAAGAGCTCTACTTCTCTTAATAAAACATTTAATCCTTTAAGATGAAGGTTTTTTAGAATGCATTTTCTTCCAGTACCAACCTCATCATCATCATCCACAGCCCGGCATCACCCACTGCTATGTATAGGCTGCTTAGTTTGGGCATGAAGAATGGTTCTGGGTCTGATGTCTGGATGTCTAACCCATTTCCAGCCCACGGCTTTGACTATGGTGTCCACCTATCTTGCTGCTAAAACAAACTTCACTGTTCCAAAATTCATAATACTGAATTTTTGTCTGAGGTTGTATGAACAATTTGTCTGCAAGTTACAACTTTCAGAGCTGTCACTTTTTTTGTTAACTAGCTTCTGCCCACAGCATTACTCGTGGAGTATCCAAGTATAATAAGCTTTTCCAGATAATAGACAATTTGTTCAAAGTTTCATACAAATCGGTTCTGTTAATGTGATTATTAATTTATTATTTATTTATTAAGTAACAAATATCTAAGCATTTCTAATATTAGAAGGGGCTCTGATAGTGTATAGTTTGAACGTATAGTTTGTCTGTTTATTTTGTAGTATTATTATAAATAAAAGTCTAGTTATATATACTGTAAAATAACGATTTATTTATTACCTCATCATAATCATTGAAGCTATATCGATTAAATTTAACATACAATACGTACAATAACTGGTTCTAAACAGTTTATTTACTAAAACACATTTATTTATATCAATACAATCACATTCATCTGGCACTCGATGTCAAATATAAGACATTTTCTTAATTTTTCACACAATTTATAATTCCACACAAAACTTTCAAACCACATTTTTTCAATCACATTTCACATACTTTATGTTTAGGCTATTATTATTTGGTATTTTTGATCACAAAAATATTACTTAAATATACTCGTGAAAAAGTTAAGAATTTTTGATTAGAAGTGGAAAATATGATTTCTATGTACAAGAACCAGAGTAATTACGACTATTAATTTTATACAAAAAATATATAATCACTGAAAAACAAAAGCTGCGCAAAATTTAATTTATACATTGAGACGACTGAAATTCAGGAAAGAGTGTTCTATAAGCCAAAATATGTAATTAGTTATTACTAAACACGACATCGATTTTACAACTACAAATATCAAGACAAAAGCTAAACGTGGGTTCTGATCGAGAACACGTCATAATTTTGAAAAAAAATAGTCTAAGTCGAAAGGTTGAATCACAAGGATAACTTTGCTAGGTCTACGATTTAAAGTTTTGAATCTAGGTGCCAGTTCCACGTGACCAAGCCTAGAATAAAAATTTTGGGGATAGACCTCTAGTCTACATAAGGCGACGACGAGAGCTAATGTTTTTTAAATGCTAATGCTTTAATGCTAAAATTCCATTATAATCGATACAAGTTTTCCTACATAAAAGTTTGCTTAGGTACGAAAACTAGTAATTCAAACTTTTGTGTATGAAAACTTATATCGATTAAAATGATTTTTTTACTAAACTGTGTGGAATGTGATTGCACACAAAATGATTGATTGCGATTTTTCGAAAATGAGATCAGTGATTTTTTATCTATCAACGTGCGAGCGAGAGTCAAATTAGCTCTTGTGTTCGCCTTAACGGGGATTATCGGAACTATTGTGCTTAGAATCGATTTAGACTAGAAGTTTAGGAAATTACACTAGAGGTAAATTATTAATGCCATTGGCCGGAAGCCAGAAAATGGATGTTACATTTTCAGTCATAGTAGCAAGTACTCTCGATCAGCAACCACCTCACAAGCGCCACCTACAGTACCTAACAGCACGTTTAGTGCCTAGTACAACACCCTGTTTGAGCCAGAACTTCATTACATTACACACTTACCCGTAGCACAGTGCCGAATACAACACAGAATACACAACCTGTGCTCGAAACATTACTAATGCTTAAATAAAACCAAATATAAGTATATAGAACTGCAATAAAAAGCTGTAATAGTTGACCATTATTATTGTATAAATCTTCGACAGTCAATTGATATACGAGTACTGTTTCTACCGTTGCTACGAGTTGTTTAGCTTGTATTTTAAGAAATGATCACAAGGCAGGTCGGCGAATAAAGGATTGGCGAATACAATTTTTTTTATACAACTAGCTGATGGAGCAAGCAGATGTTAAGTTGTAACCATCACCTATAACAAAGCATAACCTCGCAAGTCACGCACGATAGGAACATGCCCTACGATGCACTGCCCTGCGTGCATCAACTTGAGGCATACAGATGAAGCTTCATGTTCCTGTAATTACACCGGCAACCACACTTTTCAAACCGAAACACAGGAACGCTGCTTGGCGGTAGAAAAAAGTGTGGTAGTACTTCCCCGGACGAGTCCTTCACAAAGAGCTCTACTACTCTTAAAAATTCAAATTCGGCGATTATAGAAAAATAAAGCAAAGTTAACAGTATAGCAGTTTACAACTGAACTCGGTAACGGTGAATAAAATAATAAAATTATTCACAGTAAAAAACACCACAGCACTAAAGAAACCCGTATTTTAAGTAATTAAAGCATGCAAAGTAAAGTCATAAAAAAACGCTCTGGTAGAATCAAGAGACATTATCATAGGGACAGAAAGTTTTCTACAAAACTACAACATACAAGATAAAGATATAGGATCCATTAAAATACAGATAAGTTTCATAGGTAATAAAGAAATGGACGAATATAAACTACGTTGACTCTTAGATTAGGTATTTGACTCAATAATTGTTCAGATTTCATTTATATCTAGGTATTTTGATAACGATTATACAGTACATCAATTATGTAATTAATAAAATTGTGGTATAATAGACATTTACTTTCATAGTATTACGATTTTTCAGGCTTCAAAACTTAACTATATTCCTAATAAAATATACAAAATGTTATAGTACCTTTATTTTACTATAATAGTGCTCTTGTTAAAAGCTATATTTTACACAGTAGTACAGACTCTTAATATTATTTTATTTTTAGTATTTTGGGTAGTCAAGAGATTTTCCATTTTCATTAGAAGCTAATTTACATTGACTCAGTAAATAAGGTAAGGTCTGTTAGGAAGTCAGTGCTGACTAAGTAATACTAGTAGTTCGCCCCGAACTGAGATCTCGTGATGCGACCCGACGAACGCACCAAAACTTTGAGTAGGTGGTAGTCAAAGTCAAGTCCAAACATAATGTTTGGACTTTTTTCTGACTACCGCCTACTAACTTGGTACGGTAACCAAGTTTCAACTCTATTGGCATATTTATTGAAGAGTTCCATTGAACAGACCTTGGCTCCATCATCAGACCTGGGGCATTATTCTCTATGACATAGGAGATTCCGTGCCATAACCGTGTGACGTCACAGCGTGGTCTAAACGCAAACGCGATTCATAAACCAAAAAATGAACTAAGAATGACAACTAGGAATGACAACTAAGTCATAGGGAATACGGTTTTGTCCGATTTCCCGCCGCTGTCTAGTCGTATCTATGTAACGCGATTGCATTGGCAATAGAGAATAATGCCCCTGGTCGTTGTCACCATTTTATGAGAACTGAGTACCTCCTTAATTTATTTCAAGAAAAAAAAATAAGAAAAAGCAAAGTAACTGGCCGAAAAGTAGAAACACCTTGATGCCAACGAAACTCTTAGAGATGGGATCTCTTGGGTCGCTGGTTATCTTAATTTAACTTTTTTGTTGTATCTCAAAAACCGAGCGTCCCAGAAAAAAAGTAAAAATTGTTTTGGAATGTCCAAACAAAGCCCTTTCGAATGACATGTAACTTGATTTTTTTAAGTCACTGTTTTTTATATTTGCCCCCTTAAAAAACCCCATATCTTAAAAACCCTTCATCCGATTTTACTCATATACTTACCAGTAAATTTCTCAAGTACAAGCTGTCGTCTTATCAAATTTCATGCAGATCGGATCAACGGTTCGAAAGTTATGGCCAGACAAACATACATACATACATACATACATACATAAAATGCCAAATCGTCCAAGTTAAAACTAGAATCTTCGTTCGCTTCGCTCACTCGATCAACTACAGTGTAAGAATTTTTCAAAGTCAGTATACTGACTTAATTCACAGAGTCAATGTCTTACATTTACGACAGCCTTCACATCTCAGTTGGTAGTAGCTCTGGCTTCGGCGCCGTAGGCCGTGGGTTTGATACCCACTGAGAATAAACATTTGTGTGATGAACATAGATGTTTGTTCTCTTTTGGGTGTTTTTATATATTATAAGTATCTATTCATAAAAAAAGCATGAAAGTATTATATCAGCTATCTGGTTCCCATATTACAAGCTTTGGCTTAGTTTGGGGCTGGATAGTGCTGTGTGGAAAGTCCACCAATATTTATTTATTTACATTTGTCAAATATTATTATGGTAAATGTCTACAAGTTGGTAGAGGTTGACATTCCAAACGAGACAGTGGGGCTTCCATGAGATTTTCCAAACTACACTTGCTAGTCTTGAAAACAAAACAAAACAAAACACAGATAAAAAAACGATAACCGACTAAGTATCTTTCAGATCCCTTCATTGGAAGCACAAACCCATTTGCGTTTGCGCACATTTTTTTAATACAACTAGCTAATGGAACAAGCAGATGGCTCACCTGATGTTAAGTGGTAACCATCACGTATAACAAAGCATTGCCTCGTAAGTCACGCACGATAAGAACGTGCCTTAAGATGCACTGCCACCACACTCTTCAAACCGAAACACAGCGTTGCTGCTTGGCGGCAGAAAAAGGCGTGGTGGTAGTATTTCCCCAGACGAGCCCTTCACAGAGAGCTCTACTACTCAAACAAATGTAAACAAATGTTACAAAAACATAGTTTAAAATCCTGAAGCCTGCATCGTATCTATGACTAACTACTGTTTTGGTGTTTGATCCTTAGTGTTTCCGGCCTGGACGGACTTGATGTCCACAGGAACCCTTACCTAACTTACAACTAGTTATAATAACATTAATAATACAATTTAGTTAGTATGAGTGTAACTTCGTAGTAGTAAAAGACAAATAGTTGTTTAATATATTTCTTTTATAAAACCAGATTTACTACAAAAAAAATTGGGATTAAGGCAAGATATCTACACTTTATGTTTGAATAGGCTTGTAGAAAGACAAATGTTGGAAATGAAATTAGCTTGCTGTGAAGCGTACGCTTCCTAACAAACAAGCTCCACTTGAAGGGAAGTGGTTACAGTAATCTACTTGTGCTATAGACGCTCGTTATGACACCAGTGCAGTGGGGCAATAACATAGCTTTGTTGCAATCAGTTTTAATCGGTTTCTGTTTGAAACATGTAAAACATTTAGCTGCAGTTGTGAAGTCTGATTGCAACTAATGTTTTGTTGATTGGTAATCGAAAAAATAATTAAAAATAATTACAAGTTTCAAACCGATTTAAAATGATCTTTAAAAATGTTATGTTTTGTGATTGCCCTACAGTAAAAGAAATACAATATAAGCAGTTTTGATTACAGAATTATCTCTTCTAGAATCTTTAATATGTTTTAAGTCTAAAGTGCGAACAGAAATGTGTGTGTGTGTCAGAAATCTTGCTGACATCTGTGTGTAGACCTTTTTAAAAGATAATTGAAAAAAACAACTGTGCTTATAGCAGAAAGCAAAGCACGTTATTTACGAAAAATGATGTGTTTTATTGAAATCACAGCATTTTATGCCATTTTATTTTTACTGGATGATTTTTAACCCTATTTTAATGAATAAATTAATGTTTATACCACCATTTAATACATACACTAAATTCCCGAGAGACTTACATTCATACAGTTTTTTTTATTGAATTCTAATCTAAGCTTGCCAGCTCAAACTTATATTAGTATATTATATAATAAAATTCCTTTGCATCGAATAGTTTATAATGTACAATGTTATTATATAGACAAGTATATCTATGCAAGTAATAAAAACATATAATGACAAAGTGTTTGCATTAAAATTTAAACATATTTTTTATAAAAAGTTTTGTCTGAATGAATCGATTGCTCTTTTTTAATTCAACGATATTTTATCTAAACCTGAGTTTCTTATTTTGTTTAAATGATTTCACGATACGGTTTAGTTGGTCTTTAGTCGTTTCGCACCACAAGCGAAGCATACGAACCGCGGTGCGAAAAACCCAAGCACTGTTTCTGAATGGGGCCTTTCGCACCGCCGTAACCACTGCGGTGCGAATCACCCAAGATTCTAGGGGTCTATAGTCGTTTCTCACCACAAGCGATTCGAACCGCAGTGCGAAAAACACAAGCACTGTTTTGAATGGGGCCATTCACACCTCAGTGGTTATGGCGGTGCGAATCGTCCAAGATTCTAGACGTCTTTATTCGTTTCGTACCACAAGCGATTCGAACTGCAGTGCGAAAAACCCAGGCACTGTTTCTGAATGGGGCTATTCGCACCGCATTGGTTACGGCGGTGCGAATCGCCCAAGATTAGTTTGCTAGAACATGCCAGCTAGCCTAAAACAATTCTTAAAAGCTATGCACAAACTTCCACTATAAAACACTATAATCTTTGCACACCTTCGCATAAAAAAAACAGTTTTCACCAAATCAGATTTATCAAATGTTCAACATAATATTTATATCCCTGCATTAAAATAATCATACAATTGAAAAGTTACAAAAATAATTTTAATTCTTTGGCAGGCACATTGGTATTTTAAATGGAAATATGAGTGCCAAGATAAAGTTAGACAATTAAAGATACCTATTAGGCCTATTTGCTAAAATAGAATATAATATTCCGCACACAAACAAATTTTACATTTGAATGTGGGATTTTGAAAAATAACGATGCCTACAGATTTTTTCTAAGCTTTTAAATTTACACGTATCTCAAGCAATAATGACTATAAATCTGAATTATTTGCGGCTCAGACTTATGAAAGTCAATTAGTAGATTTATGGCCGGTTTCTGAAAGCCCGATCAAAACTAATCGCATGTCAAGTCACTTGCTAACTCTATCTAATTCGATGCAATAGCTGGAATGGCGAGTGACTTGACATTCTATTAGTTTTGATAGAGCTTTCAGTAACTGGCCGTTAATAACTGGAAACTAAGAGAATAGAGATCGACCATTCTATCCTTTTCTGATCATACAAAGAAAAGAAAGCCCTCACTAAAGCAATCCTAAACTTCTAAGCTGATTACTTATTACTGTTGGTAAATCTAAGAGTGTGCACTTGAGTGTGAAAGTACTTCTCCCTTGTAAAGGCTATTTTAGCAAATACAAGTTCATTTAGGACTGTTCAAAGGTTTCAAGGCCTTTTCATTCAGCCCCAGACTGTTTACAGATTTGGGGAAACATTTTTAAAAGATACTAGATGACCCGGTGTACTACGAATCACCTATCCTCGCAATTTTTCCATATTTTCTCACCGTTCAAACCTTCTCTGGACTACGACAAACATTTCAAAACCAAAATCAGCTAAATCGGCCCAGCCGTTCTTGAGATTTAGCGAGACAAACGAACAACAATTGATTTTTATAGAGAAGATTTATGAAAAAAATGCCATCGTAAAAAGTATTCTGCATATTACGAAATAAATTTATTATATTTTATACTTGTACAACAAATATTATATTGTATCATTTTCTACAAAATGAACTAATATAATTAGTCTGGAAATAGTAAAGATAGTTCAAAACATTTCAACATATCTAGGATAAGCATTGGTAAACACGAAATAATCTGTAGGCATCTTACACGCAACGTAGTTCATCGAAAAATGTATTTAGCTAGATAAGATAAGTTAGATGTAGGTACTAAGAGCTTGCCTGAAGTCGTGAAGGGCAGCAAGCAGCTGCGGTGCTGTTGGTCGAGCGATGGGCGAAAGCGTCCAGCACCAAGACATTAGACCGTACCTGATGGTAGAGATATACATAAATATTTTCAATAACACATGCACACCTTTTTCACCGCCAAGAATCGTTGCTGTGTTTCGGTTTGAAGAGTGTGGTTGCCGGTGTAATTACAGGCACATGAGGCTTAACATCTGTATGCCTCAAGTTGATGGACACAGGACAGTGCATCGTAGCGCACGTTCCTATCGTGTGTGACTTACGAGGCAATGCTTTGTGATGTTGGTGGTGGTGATGGTTGTTAATGGTAATGGTTACCACTTAACATCAGGTGAGCCATGTGCTTGTTCCATCAGCTAGTGGTATAAAAAAACATGACACAGCGTTATCTCAAATAAACCATTATGTTATACAGCTACTGGTGAGAGCACTGGTGGTGTAGTGGTAGCGGCCTTCCAATCCTAATGTCGTGAATTCAAAACCAGTCGTGAACCAATTATTTTTTTTGTTAAATGTATATGCACAGTGTACAGTATACTCTCAAACAGTGAAAGAAAACATCGGAAGAAACCGGCATGCCGTAGAATCTTAAAAGTTCTAAAAAAATTATGTGTCAAGTGCTCGGTAGGAGTCTCTTTGGGCGCACTTATAATCCTTTCACCACGCTGCTTCGAAATAAAATGGTGACGCACCCAGACACGAAACACACACATAGTGATCAATTACACATTTTTTTTTTATTGCTTATATAATATTTTTGCAACAACCTACATAATTATGGAGAAGATACAGTCAGGTAAAGTCATGCCGAAACATGCGACAAAAATTCCAACAAACAAAGCCAGTTCACTTTGCAGACACGTGAAATGGTAGAGGAAATGTAGAAAATTTGCACCAAGTGCCAAGTTTAGACAAAAGTTTTTGCCTCTAGTAAGTTTTGACGATGGTCTAAAACACATAATGTAAGCTTAGGTGTGAGAACAACTTAGTTAAATGGAGAACTCTGTCGAAGTGAGATGATGCAGTGAAACAGCTCCGACCTACTTTCTTGTGCATTGTACTAAAAGCATTCTCATATATTATTTAGTTGTATATTTTTTCAACACATACTGCTAGGAGGTGGCTTCTTAGTGTGATCGCGTTTGCGGTAAAACAAAATAACCATAATATTAATAATTTATTTATTTCAAACTATAGGGATTTTTCTGGAACACTTAGTTACGTCAATTTGTTCGTACAAAAACACAATGTTAATTCAATTTATCTGGGTAGGTACATAACTTTAGATGCAGCTGTATAAAGGCTTTGCTAAAAAAAATGAACTTCAGTAGCACATAAAATATAACTGAAACTTCACGACTTTCATCCTCAGGATTGGTAGATATCTTATCAAATCTCTTAGTAAATCCTAAAGTGTGCGAACACCAGATTATTTGAGGAAGTTTAAGGGGTAGTCAGAAGTTCATCCAAACATAACGTTTGGCACATACCCTCATTCTACAGTTATAGTTGATATTCCATACGTGACAGGTTGCAAGCCCATCGCCGCTGTTAGAATACTAACTGTTAGTATTAATTATTTATTAAAAATTAAGATATTATTGACATTATTACACAGTGCTATTAGCCCCAAACTAATCAAACCTTGTAGGTACTATGATTGTCACATAACTATTATACCTAAAAGCTCTTTTTGTGAGAATAAAAATATTATTTTTATAGCCTATCAATACAGTACAAATAATCTAAGATTCAACAGAAAAGAGGTCAAAATGGTTTGGTAAACATTTCAATAAGCACTTCCAAGAAATTCTATTTTTATATCAAAATATTGTTGTCTTATACTATTATGATACCAAAGTTTTTGTTTCGTTGGAATTTTTGACAGCCTTCACAGCTCAGTTGGTAGTAGCTCTGCCTTCTACGCCGTAGGCCGTGGGTTCGATCCCCACCGAGAACAAACATTTGTGTGATGAACATAGATGTTTGTTCTCTGTCTGGGTGTTATTAAATATTATAAGTATGTATTTATAAAAAAAAGTATATAATGGATTATATCAGCTATTATTATTATATTATGGGAATAACAAGCTTTGGTTTAGTTAGGGGCTAGAGTGCTGTATGGAAAGTCCACCAATATTTATTTTATTTTATTTCAATTTATAAATACTATTAGATAATACCATTCAGTAAATCAACACTGCACTGAAATTAAAGCTACAAGCTACTGTACATTGTATAGAACCTATAATCCATTAAAACTGAACTGAGTAGAGTGATGTATTTTTTTTATACTGTTTGCTGATTGAACATGCATATGGCCCATCTGATTTTAAGTGGTAACCATCACCTAGTACTATAACAAAGCATTGCCTCTTAAGTCACGCAGATAGGAACATGCCGTACCCTGTTAAGCCTTATTTGGGCAACCACAACAACCAAACCAAAGCACAGGATTTTTTTGCTTTTCCATCTTTAATGTATACCGACCATCATCCAAGAATTGGATCAATTCCGAATTGAAGTCGTTCGTTCACTGCAGTCTCTTAGTAGATTGGATACTTGGATAGTGTTCAGTCTAGATGTTACTTTCAAGTGTAAATTGACTTCTGAAACTTGGACTTGCGAGCACCGTTTTCCTTGTGATAGTTGTAACTATATTCACCTATGTGTTTTTCACAAGGGAGCGATTTTCCTTAGACTTTTAGTGTAAGTGTAAATGTAATTGGATTTATTTGAATTATAGATTCGAGTTTTCTGTATTCTGTAAAATTTTAAGAAGAAAGTGTGAATGGCTAATCGAATTTATTTATTTAATTTTTTTTGTACAACTAACTGATGGAACAAGCTGATGGCCCACTTGATGTTAAGTGGTAATCATCACCTATAACAAAGCATTGCCTCATAAGTCTCGCACGATAGGAACGTGCCCTACGATGCACTGTCCTGCGTCCATCAACTTGAGGTATACAGAAGTTAAGCCTCATGTGCCTATAATTACACCGGCAACCACACTCTTCAAACCGAAACACAGCAACGCTGCTTGGCGGCAGAAAAAGGCATGGTGGTAGTTCTTTCCCGGACGAGCCCTTCACAAAGAGCTCTTTTACTCTTAAATAAATAACCCAATAAATCACAGGCCAAGCAAATCGAAAACATCGTTGAACTATACCTCATATTATTATCGCTCTCTCTTGTCGTGTCACTAGTTTCTTTCAAAACAGTGTGATGAAAGTATTTTAAGTGCGCCTCAAGAGGCTCCTTTCAAGCACTTGACACATGTCACATGAGGTTCTACGACATGCCGGTTTCCTCACGATGTTTTCCTTCACCGTTTGAGAGTACTGGCATTGTGCACATACATTTTTGACAGAAAAACTCATTGGTGCACGACCGGTTTCGAACCCATGACCTTAGGATCGGAAGACGGGGCCGGGGCCACTAGAACACCAGTGCTCTTCATATTATTATGATTACTACACATGATACTAACATTACTAACTATTATTACTAACATATGATTATCCTACTAATATTATAAGCGCGAAAGTTTGTAAGTATGGATGAATGGATAGATGTATGTTACTCTTTCACGTAAAAACTACTGAATGGATTTCAATGAAACTTTACAATAATATAGCTTATACATCAGAATAATACGTAGGCTAAAATTTATAAAGATATTTTGTGAATTATCCAAAATATAATATAAAATACTCGAAATACTACCTACCTGATCACTTTAACTTGGGTCTCTTCAAGGCAAGAGTGAATAGGTGTCTTCTAGACCGTTCTGCTCCATTGGCTACATCGTCGCTAACCAGGTGAGATTGTGGCCAAAGGACAGTTTATTAATTATTTTAAAAAAAACTAATCCTGCGCAGACGAAGTCGCGGGACCAGCTAGTAACAAATATAAAAAATACTCACAGTTCGTCAGGACATAGATGTGGTTGTGAGGGTCGATATCCTCCACTCAAGAATGCTCCTACGTCAGCTGCGTCTAATTCAGCGAGCGGAGACGCACCTAGAGTAGCTAGCTCCCATAATGTAACTCCTAATGACCACTGTGGAATAACATAGTCTTTTTTATAAATGGCAACATAAAAAGGCCCTTTTCACCTCCTATATATGTATATTGTTAGAAACTTCTTGGGGAATGCACCGGAGGATGTGTTTTGCGCAAAACTTCGACTAAAACTACATCAAAGTAAAATTATTATCGTTGTATGCGAATTATTGAACATTTTTACTTATGGACATTGGCTTTGGTCATTTTTCTTTTTTGAAATTAGTCGTGCAAATCGCGATCTCTTCCAAATAGCCTTTGGATGGACAGGATTTTTATAAATGTCAAATAGGAATGTTCATTCATTTTATTGCGATACGAACTATTTTATTAAAAATTAAATATCTAAGTGAACTACATAAAATTATGTGGTACGACGGTAGTTATTATTTTACTGATTTAATTCTGACTGAATAATTAATATTAACCATGATTTGTGAGTTTGACTGACCCGTGATCATGGTGCATGTAACTGTGCCGAAATATCGGGAAACAATCAAACTCACAAATCATTGTAAATATCCCGTTTTAAATGTATATTATATATAAAATTATGTTCATAGCCATGATAGTTTCAAAAATTATATTGATATAATCCTCTCTGTTAAATTGCAAACATCACTATAACGCGCTTATAAGTTAGGATTTATATACTTAGCCCCATAATTTATGGTCTTACCACGTCAGAAGCCGTCGTATACTGGTTTTGCAAAAGCGTTTCAGGAGCCATCCACTTCACCGGCCTATTCTCATTGTCTCCAAGGCAATGGTAGTCGTCAGGGAACAAATCCCGGGATAGACCGTTGTCAGTCACTTTCAGTCTCAATTTCTCATCGACCCTGGATGGAAGAATAGGAAACTGAGGATCCTTATGGCTTACAGTTTATCGAGAATATAGAATAGTTTGTCTAGCCCTTTTTAAAACGTCCGGAAACTCATTGAGCCTGGGGTACTTTTTATAAAATCTTAAATCTAATCATAGTTTTTCCAAAAGCTTGGACTGAAGTCATTCAGCTATTGCAAAATGTAATGAACTTTGAAAACATTACACCAAATCATTTTTACCAGTCTATTATAAAACAGATACCATTTTTTTGACATGAAAAAGCTCAAAATAGCTTTCAGGTTCAAAAGACATCATAATATCTCATTGTACATACATAGTGTCCTACTCAAAACCGGGCGGTGATCCTTTTTAAATCAACGTGACATTTTTTCTAAGAAAAAAATATGAGGCCCTAGACTTGCCCTCGAACAATTTAAAGCAAAATAGAATAATATTATAATAATATTAATATCTATTTTAATCATTTCAACGCGGGTGAAACGGCGGGTGGGCAACGTAGAGGAGAGTTTGAACTAGAAATGCAATCCGTGGCGTCCAAAATATTGTGTCACGTGCCATTGTTCGCCACCCCTGCCCTAGAGAGATGTTAAACTTACACACAATTCCTAGCTGCGACGTCAGCGTGGACGAACCGCTGGACGTGCAAGTAAGCGAGCCCGCAAGCTGCCTGTGCACCTAGATCCACCAGTTCTCTAGTGGCTGGAGCTGATTGGTGGCCAAGGCGACAGGAGGTTAGGAACCTGGTAGAACAAAGTATTTTTAAGGAAGGAAAATACACGATGTGTCGTGTGCCCATAGGCATATTGAGAGGCTAGTGATGCAACAGTTGAGCTTAATGTGGCTGGCTCAGCCAAAGAATGCACTGGTGGTCTAGTGGTAGCGGCCCCGCCTTCCGATCCTAAGGTCGTGCACCAATGAGTTTTTTGTTCAAAAATGTATGTGCACAATTCCAGTACTCTCAAAAGTTCAAGTATTTGGCCCTCTCTCTTGTCGTGTCTCCAGTTTCTTTTGAAAGAGAGTGGTGAAAGGATTTTAAATGCGCCTTAAGAGGCTCCTTTCGAGCACTTGACATATGTTATAGAAATTTTTAGGTTCCACGACATGCCGGTTTCCTCACGATGTTTTCCTTCACCGTTTGAGAGTTCTGGCATTTGTGCACATACATTTAGTATAACTTTATTTAGTATAACTATAAAGAAATATTCAAAATAAATTACCTTTTCAGATTTGAAGAATGAGAAGCACAGCAGTAGACTAGAAGAGGTTTCCGTGCTTCCTCAGCACAAGCTGCCATCGGCGCCAGCACATTAGCATGGACCAGACCATGGAGTCTTAGACCTTCGGCTACTAGTAATGCTGCTTGCATTGCTGATGCCGCATCTAATGGTGGAATGTAATGTCTGATTTCACAATCTGCTAATATTAAATGATTCTATGGGCCACTTGCACAACGATCGCTAAATCGTGTTTAGCGAGCTACCGATCGCATTTAGGAACCTAATCTCGATTAACGCCTTCCACAAAATAAATGAGTAGCTAAACATAATTAGCGAACTGTCAGACGATAGTAATGATGTTTACGCTATTTCTGTTTAGTTTGGTAAACGAGTTTAACTAAATTAAATTAAATCAGATCATTGTGCAAGCTGCTCTGAGTTCATTTCAAGTTATGTATTTCAGAAAAACAGCTCAAACGAAACAGAATTGTGAAAAATGCTTGGAGTAACAAAATAAGTATTCAATTCCACGCCTTTTTCTGCCGCCAAGCAGCGCTGCTGGGTTTCGGTTTGAAGAGTGTGGTTGCCGGTGTAATTACAGGCACATGAGGCTTAACATCTGTATGCCTCAAGTTGATGGACGGAGGGCATAGCATCATAGGGTACGTTCTTATCGTGCATGACTTACGAGGCAATGCTTTGTTATAGGTGATGTAGGCTTAATATCAGGTAGGCCATGCCTCCTTCCAGCATCTAGTTGTACCTGGAAAGTCCATTTTATTATTATTTTTGCTAACCTGAAACAGTCTTCACAACGACTTCCTCATACATATCCCCTCTCTTGAAGACCCCTTTGTAGACTCTGCCGAACGTTCCTTCGTGCACCAGCACCTCTAAGCGGATGTTGGAGCGAGCAGTCGTGAGCAGGCGTAACTGCTCTGCTGGGTCCGTGATCCGTTCCTTTGGGATGGTTTGCTGTGAAATTATACTTTATTCCTTTGGTGTGTCTATGCTTTTAAAGATATACCTAGATAAAGATATTTTTTTTGCATAAACATGTGTTAAACTTAGGTGGTAACAAATGACAGGTATGTGTACTACATGTATTACTGATGTCGGTGTGCAAAAACTATAACAGAGATGGCTTATTATAATGTCAATGGTAAATCTTATTACAAACTACACTGACATGAATAAAACTAATAGGATGTCAATAAAAATAAAACTAGAATCAATTATAATTTGTCGTTTAAGAACTCGTCAATACTAGGTATAATAAAAAAATTCTATTAATAATCTTTTTTTGTTGGTTTAAATGGTTCCTCCTTCAGTCAGGTCAATAGCATTAACTTTGAATGTAAATGTCAAAAAAAACAATGCTGGGTAACACAATCAAAAAACTTGACCTGGGTACCGACCGGGACCTCTTATAGCAGTATTAAAATAAAATTACACTGAAATTTCGTACTATATTATAAACGTCATCAAGTCTGTTAAACTACAACCAGATAAAAAGAATAGCTGACAAGTATTTTCGTACTAGATGACGTTTCAAGTTATAGAAGCTAGAACTGTTTTCAAGATGTTTTCACAACTGCTAAAATTGACAGTTCATAATATTATTTTAATACTGCTATAAGAGGTGCCGGTCGGCCCCCTGCAATAACATACATAATTAAAAACCCGACAGTTCTGCAATTAAACCCTTCCAAATATTAATCGTGCGTGCTATAGGCTATAATAAATTTGGCACAACCACTTTGTAAACGGTGTTTAAGTAAATATAATATTTATTTTATCGTGTTAGTGAAGGTGTCTATTTTAGAGTAAAAAAACTTGTGGTCATTTATTCACGGCGATAATGCGCATAAGATCGGCGTCCCGGCGACCTACACCTCATTGCAGAAAGGCTAGATACCGCATGCCTCTTTAAGAAGCACTGGAAGAGAGCGCATATGCGAACCGCATCTTAAGCAATGTGTTGTATTAGGATTATTTGTATAGTTATGTGTATTTTATGTTTTATTATGTTACTTGTTGTATTTTTAATTATTATATGGACTTATTATGTGGTCTAAAATAAAATTATTGAATTTATTTTTTGTAATTAAATTAAACTCAATAGTTTTATTTTCAATCAAATCCATATTTCCAAAAATAGCTTCATGCTTCCCCTACTGTTTGATCTCTGTGGAATACTCTGTAAAGTGGCAGGAAAACCACCATAATTGCATAAAGCCATCCAGTCGACAGCGGATCGGGGTGTACTGCTAATCGAGTTGGATGCGATCGCTTTCGATCCAGAAACTTAATTGCAGTTGAAAGTACTTTTAACAGAGCTTTTCGTGCACCTGAAATATCTAAGTATTTTTTACAGAAAATTCTAACAGCTACTCAAGCTAGCAAAAAAACTACTAAGGTTACTCTTTAGTTCAAGAGTGAAATCTGAAGTTCAGATGTTTAAATTAGAATACTTTGAATCGTAACGGCCTAACTACCAAAAAACCGTCAAACGATAAACTATGCTTATACTATTGCCATCTCATATCAATGCGTAATGGCAAACAGAGATAGCGCTAATTTTAAACATTATTTAACTTTATAGACCATTTTATAGTATGAGGGTTAATGTTTAAATTTGAATCACGTGGTCATAATGACCGGACTGATTTTAACATAACTTGAAATAAACGTAGTTCGTAATCGGAAATAGCACAAAGTTTACTCATTATACAGAAACCACGCAGACAAATCTGCAGTCGGAAACTAGTTAGAGATAAATTCGTTAAAATAATGTATAATCGTGAATTCAATGAGGTTGACTTTTGCAACACTGGCAAATGCCAATGATATACGATATGATACGATAAGGTGTAACTCCCTTAACCAAATACCTGTGCAAATATCCAAGGTTTACTGTTCACAAACCACAACTGTTTGTACTGAATAGCGTACCTACGTCACAGTTTCAATACAAACACTGTCTAACGAACAGTACAAACAAACTGAGAGCAAATCCAGCACAAATGGCTAATTTACAACTGTAGCCTTCATTAACACCTTCTACCCCAAGGATACTAATTCATATTTCCGAGTCCCAAAGACCTCCAGCCGTGCGATAAATTTACAGACAAAAGGGGCTGCAAATTAAAAACTCGGTTCCTTCCAAGCCTAATAGTGAACGGACCTAATAATTAGCTGGATGCGACAACGCTGCGAACTTTCAAAGGGTACCTACTTTTTTTTTATACAACTAGCTGATATATTTCCATCAGCTAGTTGTATTTGTACCTCGTAGTCCTAATGAGACTACGAGGTTTTAATGAGAGCTCAAAAACCACAATTTTTTGTAGGGGTTTTGTTGTTGTGATCCTTCGTTAAGATTCTTAAGTTATCACCTGATTGTGAAAACTCAACAGTTAAGGAATGAGAAAATCTGATTTGTATTTTGGAAATATCTCATGTAACGTCATTTATCATCATAATTTTATCAAACTCTCAACTACCAAGAATGGAATTCCTTACCGGCGTCCGTTTTTCCGAATGCCTATAATTTGGATGTTTTCAAGAGAAGAGTGAATAGGTATTTTCTAGGTAAACGTGCCACATCGTCGACCGCATCATCACTTAACATCAGGTGAGATTGCGGTCAAACGTTTTACCTATAAGTTGTAAAAAAAAAACTATTTTATTTGTAAACTTATTGTATTAATTGTAATTTTATTATCATGTTTTTTTATACAACTAGCTGCTGGAACAAGCATATGGCCCATCTGATGTTAAGTGGTAACCATTTCCTATTGCATATCATACATAGACATAGACATACAAAGCATTGCCTCGAAAGTCACGCACGATTAAATTATTATTATATACCTCTACAATAGCTTAATAACAAATTATGTGTTTAAGTCAAAATGTTTACTATGTAGATACTGAATCGACTTTTTATTAGCATGGATGGTCAAAGTTAAAAAAACCTCTTAGAAAATGAAAAAAAAAATCTATTGTAAAAAAATGTATGAGATTTTTCTACGTAATCAAACGGCTCTTCCAGGAATAATTCTACGTCCGCTTTTAATACTTTGTATAAAATCGCTAATTGCATTGCGTTTGTATCACCTACGGGGAGACGGTAACTCTTCTAAATTGGATTTCTGATGAGGCAAAGGCCACATTTTATGCACAATTCTCTCTCCCCTCAGATTGTGAAAGAATTTCAAAGGGAACAAACCGTGACAGGTTTAAAAGCCTTTATTTATTCACAGGGCGTTTGTTGAAAGAAAGCATCTTTTTTTATGCTACTTGTGCTAAGTGATGTTATGTGGTATAACCATCACCTATAGCAAAACATAGCCTCGAAAGTCACGCACGATAGAAACGAGCCCTACGACGCACTACCCTGCGTCCATCAGGTATACAGATACCTCATGTGCATGTAATTACACCGGCAACCACACTCTTCAAACCGAAACACTGCAACGCTGTTTGGTGGCAGGAAACGGCGTGGTGGTAGTTCTTTACCGGACGAGCCATTCACAAAGACTTCTCCTACTCTTTAAACCCTTATTACCCTTTATTTATTCACAGGGCGTTTGTTGAAAGAAAGTATCTATTTACTGTACAAGTTACATAATTTTGCACTAACGAGGTGCTGACAAAGAAGGCGCTCTTCAGAAGTTTCATCGCTTATTTTTGCAACAAACCTGCAGAACTTTTATTAAAGTTTGATAATGTTCATTTTCAGTTTAAATTTAAAAATATAATAAAATGGTTTAACTATTTCTTCACGCGTCTTTATTTTTGTTGAAATAATTTAAATTGGAAAGTTACAGTAAAGAAAAGAAACAGGAGAAATTGATGCAGATAATTTTAGTAGATTGATATGCAAGGGGTCAAAACTATTTTTTTTATCTCGTGCAAAAACAAATCCTTTATTAGAATCCCGAGCGTCAGCGAGGTTTCAGTTTATTGGATTATTTAAGAAGTTAACATTCCACTTCTAGCAGCACTAGGTACTCTTACGTCATTGGAAACTAAAACTCGTTTGATAAACATTAACTTGATTAAAACAGCTATTTTTCGCACACAATATTAATAGCACAACATTTAATCCGACAGAGCAATTCACGGCGAGATTTCCACCGCATACCTTGAACAATCCCATTAAAACTACTTTGCGGGATTGCTTAACCAAAGATCAGCGGAAGCCACGTAATGTGGGTTAATTTATCTACGGTGTAGCCGGACGGTTTAAAGACAGAGATACAGGCTCGTATTTATAAACTAGTTCTGTTAATAAATAACTAAAAAGTGTCGACATTTATTTTGTCGACATTTTTCACAAGATCAATGTGAGAGCACTTCTAAAATAATTAAATTAATTACGTTGACTAAAAACACACACACAATGACGTTTAGAAGGTTGGTGTGTACACTGTAATTATTAAAATTCAAATATATAACTAAACTTACAGTATGAGTTACGTATTTTTTCACAAATTTGTTATTTATTACATTTTTTAGACTAAAAGGAGCATTATGTCATCAAACCACTAAACCTAGCGCCAAAAGTTCTAAAATAAAATGGCAACACTGCGGGATGCCCGCTGAGTAACGTTTTGTTTTTTTGGCATTTCGAGTCAGATCGTTAACACGAGATATCTGATTGATATCGAGTCAATCGTTACATTTTTTAAATCCTTACTTTTTACATTGTTAACTCATATTTTTTCTTCGATATAGCTTAGTATTTTAATCATGTTGACCGACTTTATGACGTTAGTAAGCGGCTAAGTAACACACCAGTGCTTTAGAATCACCAGGTCTAGTGGTAGCGGCCCCGCCTTCAGATCCTAAGGTCGTGGGTTCGAAACCGGTCGTGCATCAATGAATTTTTCTGTTCAAAAATGTATGAGCACAATGCCAGTAGGTACTCTCAAACTGTGAAGGAAAACATCGTGAAGAAACCGGCATTAAAATCCGGCATTTAAAATCCTTACACCACAGTTTTGAATGAAACTAGTGACACGACAAGAGAGAAGAGAGAGAGAGCGGCTTCAGATCACGTTGCCGTGACTGTACCGAACTACAAAATTTTGTTAGACTGTTGACTTGCTATTTTGTGTAATACCACCACTCATGTTGCTCTACTAGCTCGGTGCACAGTCTAAACTCAAATAATCCCACTATTTCGCCTATGTCCATTTCAGTGCTGGCCAGTACTAAAACCAAAACATACTGTACTGCAAACTGTTCGAATTTATGACCTGACAAATAAAGCGGAACACAGTACTGTGCCAAATGTCTTTATTGGTACACAAACATACGACCGAGCGTGGCAGATAACTTTTAGCTAAGCCTAGGCCTATGGTTGACCGAGCTCCCACCGTAAAAACGTGGGCCTTTGTGAAAAAGTTACAATATTTTATGAGGGTGTGCTTTTTTACACGCGTATTTTATGATCTTGTGAAATGAATATGGTCAAGTTCGACATAATGTGACTTTATGAGTCTTTTTATGCATCGTATAAATTGGGTGATACAATTACCTATAAGGTACACAACACAACACGCTTTGGAATAAAAATAAAAATATTGCTATAGTAACCCTAAAATTAAAAAAAGATAAAAATAAATCTCAGGTTTTCTTTATTAAAATAGTTGTGGTTTCAAAAAGCTACGTGTATCGTCAGCCACCTGCCAACCGTACGTGTACAAATTATTAAAAACCAAGAGAAATTTCCATCACAACTCACACATAATTTCTTTACTATATCACTGTCTCACCACTTGCTTTTATACAACGCGATTCGTTCCTATTACCAAGTAATAAGGTTCAAACTCAAGAGTAAACAAACACCTGCCGGAAACTGCGTAGCGTTTGAATCATTAAGCAATTAAGGTGCGACGGCAAGCAATTACAAGACTGTTTAGTTTGATTGCTGTAATGCTGCGGGATTTGTAAGACGATTTCCCGGGGGTCGAATTAATAAATGTGGGTGATGTAATTATTTTACTATAAGGCTTCAATTACATCGTACGAGCTAGAGCGTGGAGCATACTAAATATTTCCCCTGACGTATTTTCGTGCCACTCGCGAATAAGCGTGGATAAAAACTACTACTTTTAACAAACACTAATTTAGCTGTTACATGTTGACTAATGAAGGTTTTGTGTTGGTTGATGAGGACTCCACCAGATAAAATGCCATTCCACTCCATGATCATAATCGAACTAAAAATTACTATGATAAACCTAATGTAGAATTCAAACCAGTCGTTATGTAGTGATTGAGTCATCGAAATATTAAAACGTCCTTACTTTCATATTTTTTCGGTTTTATGATATTTTCATTTCTCATAAGAATAAATTCACTTACATGAGAAAGTACTAACATTCACTTATGTTTAAAGTGGGGTAGTATCGTACAGTAATATATTTTTTTTAAGTAGTAAGGGTATAAACTAAGTTCTATTCAATAAAATTATGTGACGGTAGAATCGAAAAATAAGTCAACTATGTTCCGTGCGTTGGCTCGTCCTCTCACAGCGCTCCGTATAAAAAGTTACACAGAGAGATATTTAAAATATAAGAAAGATTCCAGTTTCAACCAAACCATAAACCTATACCATAGGTATATAGATGTATTAGAACGAAGCAGGGCAGTAAAGTTTCTAGACTGTATTTCCTATTGTTGCATTTTCACTGCCGCCACCAGCATTCCTGGGCAGAATGCCAAGCGATGGCAAGTTCGATCAGCTCACCAAGTATGTTTTAGGTATGTTGGGTAGCAATTTATTGGTTGTAAGGTAAAATAAGTGGTATGTAAGATATTTTATAGCAGAAAATTACAGGAATCCAGGTTGAAAAAAAAATTGTACTTTGCTCACCCTTTGCAACTTTTTATTTTTATTTATTTATTTAACAAAATCACTAATTACAGTATTTACTTTACAACATCGTAAAACCTAGTAAGGTTTGTGTCGATGTTGGCACTGACTGACTCGAGCTGTTACACTTTTTAAACACAGAAATTATAGTAGGTAGGTTTAATTTGGTAAGTAAACTTCTTAAAATTAAAGTTAGGACTTAATTACATGCATAATAATTAGGAAGGTAAAAACAAAAACTTTCTTTCATTTGATAAACTTTTATGGGTCTGTTGGACCAAAAACAATATTTATAAAAAAGCAAGTAGGTACCTAGAATAGGTAGACATTACGAGTAGAAACATTGGTTCGCGCAATACCCACTGTTATCTATTCTTTACGCACACAATGCCGCTATTGGAAGGTAGGTAGGTATCTAGGTTGCTTGTTTACGCGTTACGACATCCTTTTCAATCATATAACTTCTAGACCTACTTTATTTTTTATACTTACGTAATGAAGCATTAGAAGCAATAGAAACAAAATCCTGTAGGTTTAAAAAAACAGTGTAAATCCTAGTTAATTCATAGATGAAAACTATGAAAATCAAATCGTAAAATGAAAACTAGCCAACTCGTAGGTAAGTACTTTTTTTTCAACAAACCATTTCTCAAATTATGATGACAAGATAACACAAGATTCTGAAAAACACAATATAAATACTTGTACACAACTTTATCAAAATGAACCTAAAAAGTTCTCAAACATGTGTTGTCATAATCAGTATATTGCCAGATATAATATGTTGTTTTGTAAAGGTGCCTTACACTCCTTTACCATACTGTTTCGAAAAAACCAGTAATACGACAAGAAGAAGAAGACACTATGAATGTACAACGTACCTGTGACACGTGTGTCAAGTTAGACGCTGCGTAGTACGAGACTCGTGACTCCGGTTTCGCGTATACGTGCTCCCCTATGTGAGTGGTTGCGTACGGCGATGGTGATCTTCTGCTACCTGTTGCAGAGAATATCCTTTATTGATATAATAATACTATGAGCCTTTATTCTGAAGTAATTCAGTTTTTCTTAATACTAACTTAAATTTACATTAGATCTCCTCAGTTTGGCATAGGTCTCTTCAAACTTCTTCCATATGTTTTTATCCCCAGCCGGTTCTTTACTATAATAGCTTATAAATCTTCCCACCTTTTAAATGGTTTTCCACACATTGGTATAGTAGAGTATTCATTTAGGAAGGACTATCAGAACCTATTCACTGGAACACAGAATTATACTGGGATTGTGCTAAGATTGTCACATCGTCCGTAATCAGCATTGTTTGTTCACATACCCGGTTGATCGAACTATCGGGAGTCTCAAGAACACTGGTTCGATTAATCAAACCAACTTAATCGATTGATCCAACCATACGGTCGAACCACGTGACCAGAGTCCATTGTTTGGGAAAACAAACCCGTAAACAGGTTTTAATTAAAAATGCTTTTTTTTATTGAATCTGCTAACGAAAATTTAAAGCCCTCATACTTCTTAAGACCTTGATTCTTTATATCGAGCTTTGATTGTGATCTAAAGAAGTGGTCGCTATAAACGTCTGTTATTATAAATAACCCTCCGTGGTTTCCGGTATGTTCCAATGTGGGAACAGCATATAACTCACTAGGAATTTTACAGGATTTTTTTTCAAGATGGAGTCTATTGCTCCAACTTTCCTATATTTTATTGCTAGTACTATAATATATAGCCTTACTTATGACACCTTTGAATACCAATTGAACAGAACAGTCAATTCTTTCATGTGTATTTGTACATTTTGTAAAAACTTGTATTTATTGTAAATAAAAGTTTAAATTAGGTATTTTACAAATACGAGGGTAAGTTGTAAACACACATTCTGAAAGGGAACTTACGCGTCGTCGAAGATATCCTGGGTGTCGCTGGTAAAGAGCTGGCTGAGAAATGAGAGGTTGATTCGATCCCCACAGTGATACAACATACATAACTAATGAACCATAGTGTTCCTAATATTCTGGACTTACCTCCTTTTGGTTTCTTCTAAACTAAGACGTAGTTCTGTGAATTCATAACATTCCAATACATGGGGTACTGTGTTCTTACCTTGATGGTTCTAGATTTTAAATGATTGGCAAACGACCAAAAGAAAAAAAACATCAAATGAGCTCAAGAGATAATACTAAAAGTTGAGAACGTTTTCGACAGTAGTCAGTTTAATTCATTTTTTTTAATTATCAGTTAAACAGAATTAAATATAAAAAAATGTCATTTGGTGGTACAGTCCTACCAGGCTACTGGTGATCGCGGAAGGCGACATGTAAAACATTTTTTTTCTGTCCAATTTTTTTAAACTTTACTATACAAAAGCTACACGTGCCCACACACAATCCGTGCCACAACATCCAGTAATGAATGTTTTTAACTAGACTTACCAAAAGGAAACTTGTGTAAGCTTGCAATGGTAGCATATGAGCCCGTCGAGCTCGGTGGTCTTCCGAGAGTGTCCAGGCGAAGAAGGACGTTTTGATGGCTGCCGTATGCTGCTGTGGTGTATGACGTGCTAGAACAATGTTATATACGCATATAACAATCTGTATTATATTTGTATTATACGTAATCAGGGCAGGCAACGCAACACCATGTGGTGTCTATGAGCGACGCTGACCACTTAACGTCAGGTGGACAATAAGCCTGTTTATCTGTCTCTTAGGGAGGGAGGGTATATTAGGGAGTGAAACCCGATGAGTAGCTGACTGTACGTATATGGATATAGGTATTTTGAGCTGTAGCTTTTTATGTACCTATTCTATTTAATTTTCTTTACTGAGTACTACAAATCAATAATTATTTATATTAATTATTCGTAGACTAAGTAGGAAGTGTCGATCTAATTCTTAATTAATGATAAAGTATGTACATATTATTTTTACTAATTTTATTTATTTCACTAATTTATGTTCTAAAATAAATTAAATGCCAACAGTTATGAATAGAGTGCGATTCGTCGAACATATGACCCTTACTTTGATACCAGTTCACAATTTTTGGGATGCTAAATTCTTGTGACTTTCTTAAAGAAGTAATAATTTACCAAAATATGGACCTTATCACGAAGGCATAGAAGCTACTAGACATCACAATACGGCCTTCCAATACACTCGAAAATTGTGCTGCTTATGCCTAGTTGATAGCGAAGAGCGAGAGTCTATCACAGGTATTTCTATACTTAATAGCGCTCTCAAACGCATGAAATGTTTAATAACAAACTAACAGCCGGTTTTTGAAAGCTCGATCAAAACTAATCTGAATATGTCAAGTCACTCGCCATTTCAGCTATTACATCGAATTAGATAGAGATAGCAAGTGACTTGACATCCGATTAGTTTTGATCGGGCTTTCAGAAACCGGCCATTAGTTTACTGAAGTAAATATTTTGGTTTTGTATTTGGTTAGTTAATAACTAGGCGTTTGCATCCCTACCCAAATTTACACATATCAATCAAGTAGATACTATACCAACGGAAAGTTCGATATCATATAACTGAAACAATATTTTTCTTGTCTATCGTTAAAACCTTTCCTACTATCATCCATCAAACACGACAAAGGGTTCGCTGCCCTTGTCGGTTACGATACTTGGTAAAATATCACAAGCTTAAACGATTATTGTAAAGTCGACCATTATAATCGTTTAACCAGTGAGCAAACGGGATGGAACAAGGACATGGCCCACCTGATGTTCAGCGGTTACCTCGGTTTAGAACAGAAACTACCCCAGATCACGTTTACCGAGGATGAATAATATAATCTACTTAAAAGTGAATAAAGTTTATAACGTGAAAGTGTACTTATAATCACTGCATTACAAACTAACCCTAAAGCTGTTTGCCATATTTACGCAAGACATTATCGAGAGCACTGGTGGTCTAGTGGTAGAGGCCCCGCCTTCCGATCCTAAGGTCGTGGGTTCGAAACCAGTCGTGTACCAATGAGTTTTTCTGTTCAAAAATGTATGTGCACAATGCCAGTACTCTCAAACGGTGAAGGAAAACATCGTGAGGCATGTCTTAGAACCTAAAAAAATCTATAATATGTGTCAAGTGCTCGAGAAAGGAGCCTCTTGAGGCGCACTTAAAATTCTTTCATCACACTGTTTCGAAAGAAACTAGTGAAAAAGAACGCAAGAAATAAATATAAATAAATTGTGAATATTTCACCCCGGAATATCAAGTCCCAAACGAAAAAAAGCTTGTATTATGGGAACTACCAGCTAATTAGGTATATTAAAGCCTACAAATCAAATTTAAGTAGTAAAACAACAATAACTAGTGGTTCGCCCCGAACTGAGATCTCGTGATGCGACCCGACGAACGCACCAAAACTTTGAGCAGGTGGTAGTCAGAGGCAAGTCCAAACAATATGTTTGGTCTTTTTTCTGACTACCGCCTGCTAACTTGGTATGGTAACCAAGTTTCAACTCTATTGGCCTATTCATTGAAGAGTTCCGTTGAACAGACCTTGGCTCCATCATCAGACCTGGTCGTTGTCACCATTTTATGAGAACTGAGTACCTTCTTAATTTATTTCAAGAAAAAAAAATAAGAAAATGCAAAGGAACTGGCCGACCAGTAGAAAAACCTTGATGTCAACGAAACTCTTAGAGATGGGAGCTCTTGCATCGCTGGTTATCTTAATTTCACTTTTTTGTTGTATCTCAAAAACCGAGCGTCCCAGAAAAAAAGTAAAAATTGTTTTGGAATATCCGAACACAGCCCTTTCATAAGACATGTAACTTGATTTTTTTATGCAACTTTTTTTATTTTTGCCCCCTTAAAAAACCCCATATCTTAATAACCCTTTAACCGATTTTACTCATATACTTACCAGTAAATTTCTCAAGTACAAGCTATCGACTTATCAAATTTCATGCAGATCGGATCAACGGCTCTAAAGTTATCGCCAGACAAACATACATACATACATACATACATAAAATGCCAAATCGCCCAAGTTGAAACTAAGATCTTCGTTCGCTTCGCTCACTCGATCAAATATAAGAAGAGAAATCTGCGGGAATATTTCCCACCATTTCTTGCAGATTGCAATGGCGTTTTATCCTGAACCACTATTACACGACATTAATGGAAAATATTAACTAGATTCTATGCTCAATTATTTATTTACCAACAAATATATTTATAAAAACTACGAACAGTGCAACGTCAATCTTCTACAGTGCTTTTCAAAACCATTGCTTGTAATTTTACAAGGAATCTTGAAACTCCATCTAAAGTTTTAATTCAAATCCATTTGTTTTCCTCCTTATAGATTTGGGGCAAATATTGGATTTTCATCTCGAAAGGAAATCCTTGAAACTCTTCTAATTTTTTTCGAAAGATGGATTTCAATAGGGCTCTTTTAAAGCATTTCTTAGTTCATAAGAAAACGGTATTCATCAGGCAACTCACGAAATATCTAAAGTAGTCTTTTAAAAATAGACTTTTCAATTGATAAAAATAAATCTAGTTCAGGCTATAGACAGCAGGAGATGACAAGAAAACTCGATAACAACGAGTTTAAATTTAGATTTTTCTTCGCATTCTTTTTGATATTCTATTGCCACTTTCCTTCGTCTCGAGATAAAAATAATGTTTTTATCACATCAATTCGAAAATAGATAGTTTGCTCTTCGAAAACAGGTAGCAAAATAGCACTTTGATCCCAAGGGCGGTAAAGTACTTTACCGCCCAAGGGCGGTAATGTGATTTGAATTTGGAATGTGCTTATTGAGTAAAAGTTCCAATCACCAAAGAGATCGCGAACACTGTATGAACAAGCAGGCTTTATGATTAAAAAAAAAGCGCCTGAACTAAATAAAAATAAACAAAAACACGTGAAACGCGCATTCCACCTTTGTTCATAATTGTTTACTCAAATTCAGATTTTACTTAGTTTTATGAAAATAAATAAAATTACAATAAATACATGATTATGACTATGAGATTATGTGACATTGTGACAATGTGACTATGTGACTATGTGACTATGTGACTATGTGACTATGTGACTATGTGACTCCGTGACTCCGTGACTTTGTGACTTTGTGACTTTGTGACTTTGTGACTTTGTGACTTTGTGACTTTGTGACTTTGTGACTTTGTGACTTTGTGACTTTGTGACTTTGTGACTTTGTGACTTTGTGACTTTGTGACTTTGTGACTTTGTGACTTTGTGACTTTGTGACTTTGTGACTTTGTGACTTTGTGACTTTGTGACTTTGTGACTTTGTGACTTTGTGACTTTGTGACTTTGTGACTTTGTGACTTTGTGACTTTGTGACTTTGTGACTTTGTGACTTTGTGACTTTGTGACTTTGTGACTTTGTGACTTTGTGACTTTGTGACTTTGTGACTTTGTGACTTTGTGACTTTGCGACTTTGCGACTTTGTGACTTTGTGACTTTGTGACTTTGTGACTTTGTGACTTTGTGACTTTGTGACTTTGTGACTTTGTGACTCTGTGACTTCGTGACTTCGTGAATTTGTGACTATGATTATGATTATTCATAAGTTGCACTAAGTTATTTTCTCATAGAGGGTGATAAAAAGTAGAGTGTCCACCTCGGGAGCAACACTATTTTAAGCTCGAGTGAAGTACTTTGAATCCCTCGCTACGCTTAGGATTCTACTTTAGAATCCCTCGCTACGCTCGGGATTCTACTCTAGAATCCTTCGCTCCGCTCTGGATTCAAAAAACACTCTCGCCATAAAAATAGTTGTTTGCTCCCTTGGTAAACAATCTACTATTTCTAACTACTCACTCCTCACCCTGAGAAAAGAATACTTGTTTTAATACATTCATAGTATAGCACGAAATACTGCAAAAATAGTTTAGTATCACAACCTTATGCAGTGGCATAAGGTTGTAAATTGTCTGCTACTCCCCAAATGGCTAAATTTACGTTTGCCTACATCCGCTGGTGAAGTTAGCCGTGAGACTGCAAATATAATTTAGTGCTACTGCTTAAGGTCGTAAATTGTCTGCCACTCAGCCAAACGGCTAACTTCACTTTTGCCTAGATCCGCTGGTGAAGTTAGCCGCGAGAACGCAAATATAGTTTAATGTCACTGCATAAGGTCGTAAATTGTCTGCCACTCAGCCAAACGGCTAACTTCACTTTTGCATAGATCCGCTGGTGAAGTTAGCCGCGAGAACGCAAATATAGTTTAATGTCACTGCATAAGTTCGTAAATTGTCTGCCACTCAGCCAAACGGCTAACTTCACTTTTGCCTAGATCCGTGCGCTGGTGAATGAATGAATGAATGAAAAATACTTTATTGTACACCAAACTGAACAAAAAAAATAAAACACTTAAAAATATAAAATAAAGTAGTACAATGGGCGGTCTTATCGCTGAAAGCCATCTCTTCCAGACAACCTTTGGATGGAGAGGATGGAGGTGAAGTTAGCCATGAGACCGCAAATATAATTTAATGTCACTGCATAAGGTCGTAAATTGTCTGCCACTCAGCCAAACGGCTACCTTCACGTTTGCCTAGATCCTCTGGTAAAATTAGCCGTGAGACCGCAAATATAATTTAGTGTCACTGCATAAGGTCGTAAATTGTCTGCACTCAGCCAAAGGGTTTGACGTTTGCCTAGATCTGCCGCCCGAACGAATGAGGGTAACTTACTGAATTGAGTCATGATTCCTGGCTTTGCTGCCCCGTCGGTACAACGTGCCCGCGGCCGCCGCAGCAGCCAGCAATGCCAACGCGGCGGCTGCACAGCCCCCAGCTGCTAAGAGCACGCCGTTAGAGCTTCTAGAAGCATCTCCAGCCAGCCGCGCTGTTTCGTTGTGCGTTACTACTGTTGAAAGACCTGTTGAAAGTAAGAAAGTAATACTATTTAAACATTTCTTCAAAAACTATCGAAAAGTTTATGCGCAACGCCAGTGCTCTTAAACGGTAAAGAAAAACAGCGTGAGGAAACCAGTTAGTATTTTAACAGCGGCGATGGGCTTGCAACCTGTCACGTATAGAATACCAACTACAGCAAAATGTGGGTATGTGCCAAATGTAATGTTTGGACGTATCTCTGACTACCCCTCAAAGAATCTGGAGTTAGTACTTGCTACTAATAGATCTGAGGGGATATCTACCGTGGCTGCGGATCAAAGTCATGAAGCTATTTCAGTTTCTATCAGTTTTCTTCATAGGCTGTGAAATGTGTCAGTGAGAACCGTCAGGTAACGACGGTTTTCAGCGATTTAAGCTAAGGTAACATCCGTCCCGCCATATCATTAAAAAAATGCCTACTTCAGGATACAACCTGCCTCATCAGAATCAAACCATTACCAAAATTATTGTTATCTCAGATTAAATGACTTTTTAAATATAACTACCTCTATATTTGTGAATAAAATGGTCTTACAGAACAGCATTTACTAAAAGAATATAAATCAATTATGTACCTAACTACCTACTAACCTAACTTCATAACTTTGAGGTGCCTCTCAATAAATCCACAAACAGACCCAATTATAACCTCCCCAAAATGCTTGAGCACGCCAAATTAGGGTGGTATTTAATAAAAACTTCCTAAGTGCGTACCTGCCTTATTATATCGCCATTACCCACACCATCTTTCTTTTTTCCCCCAACGAATCGCAGAAGTTTTTTCTATTACCCCTAATATTTCATTTAGTGGGTACCTTACCTACCCTAGCTATCATCTAATATCATTACCGGGAAAGAAGGATTTTTATGTTGTGCAAAATGCTTTGTGCAGACGCCTCCCTAGGATGGAACATTTCTGTTCATAATTTTATTCTTCTTTTCTCTTCTTCTTCTCTCCATCTATGGCTCCTGTCTGTCATTTGACAGACAATCTTGCCAGTGTCAAGTGATTTGTATCGAATGAATACTTTTTAGTCAAGTAAGTCTATAATCAAGTCAGCCGTCATTTGTTTTGAAGAAAATGGTGGCGGTTTTCTTCAAAACATTCGAAACATTTTCAGTCAAATCAGGATATCACATAATACACTTTCATTCCAAATACTTACACTTTGTGCTAAGACCTCAAGTAATGTTGGTTAAAATACCACCGAAATTACACAACACAACTAAAAATAACACAAGAAAAACAATTAAAATGAAAAAGCTATGTTGCTTCCCAAAATGCCAGAAAACGAATCCTCCGTTTATGTCACCTGTCCGTCATTTGACAGACAATCTTGCCAGTGTCAAGTAATATAGATTACATACTTTATTATCAAGTCAATTCATAGTCAAGTCGGCCGTCATTTGTTTTGAAGATAACGGTGGCGGTTTCCCCCAAAACTTCCGTAACATTTTCGTTCAAATAAAGATTCATATAATACACTTTCATTCCAAATGTTTACACTTCGTGCTAAGACCTCAGGAATGTTGGTTAAAATACCATCAAAATTACACAACCAAACTGAAAATAACACTAGAAAAACAATTAATATGAAAAAGCTCTTCTTCTTCTTCGTTATATTTATGACACTTGTCCGTCATTAGACAATCTTGCGAATGAAATAGATAAAATACTTTACCCCAATAATTTACCCCAAAAACAATATAATTATATTTAATTTACAATAATTTACCCCAAAAACTATGGACTGACTTGACTTATTAGTCAAGTCAGTCCATAGTTTTTGGGGTAAATTAAAAGTCCTTGATCAATAGTACAAAATGATGCTTACTTTGATTACAAAGATCCTGCCATTACTTTTCAAATGATGTGTTAAATTGCAACGTAATAAATAATTAATGAAGATCTACCAGAAGCGAACAAAACGTAATTTAAGGAATGGTAACCGCTCAATTATTGTAAGTGCAAAGTTTGTATCATGTCGAAAGAAAACTATAAGATGGTCGTAGACGGCACGCAAACATCGCCTGAATTTTGACAGAGCCCAATAGAATAGTAAATTAAAATGGCTACAGTATAACGAAAATAGCTTTCATCTCATTTCAATAACAAACAAGTTCAAACATCAAACACTCCCTATCTCAATCAATTGCAAAAATCCACCAAAAAAATAACAAACAACCTTCACACAAACGATCTTCGGGTAAAGAACAAGTAAATTTCCAAGTCAAATAGCACGCAGCGGAACAATCGATACTCTTGTAAACACATTAAAAGAGGGATAGGATCGCCTTGGGCACCCTCTTAATACGTCTTCACCACAGCTTGAAAGAAAAGCTGGTTCATACCCTCAAATTATAGTTTTAGATCTACGTTCTGGTAGGAACCAAGCCGTAAATTGGTTGCCTGTTCTTCTTGGTTTGGTCGCGTGTAACTGTCACCTAGAGTCACCTAGCTTTAGAGCTGATTCACCATGCTCTGTTAGTTACTAATCAAGGATTAACAGACCGATAAATCTAACCTTAGATGTCAAACGCGTACATTTTGACATGTTTAACGGCCCTTTAATCCTTTATTAATCTAACAGAGCATGGTGAAATCAGCTCTTATGACGCTTCAATATAATTCTTGCGATTAGATCGAATAAATTCATTTTAGCTTTGACTTCTGGGCTGTAAAACATGAGTTTGAACCCCACCAAGAACATATGTGTAATGAACATAGATGTTTTTTCTCTATCTGGGCGTTTTATTAATATTTTATTAGTATGTATTCACAAAATGTGTCTCTACCATCTACGGTAACTATCATTTGAGAAGGTGAATTTTACAATGAAAACTTTTGGGTAAGTCTAACTTCATAACTTATATGTTATGAAGTTAGACCTCAATAAATTCAAATGCTATAATTGTTTATCTTCCATATTGTGAATTTTAAACTAGTTTTTTTTATTAAACAGTGTGGTGTTGCAGTCCTTAATTTCACTTACTTACTCCATAGAATTGAACTAGCTGTCCAACTCTAAGCTGTGCCCTGAATCCCTCAGAATATCCTGTTGCGTCTGCGGAACTGTCTACATGCTAATAAAGAACAAGGGGAGTGATTTCGGGAATAAAGACTTAATTTCAAATCGCTGTGTCGTGTACAGTATCGTAAAGTGATTTTATTGAAGTCGCTTTTATGTTCTATGAATAGGAGTTCTCTTTTGTGTATTTAGCTATAGAAGTTTAGTGGTTTTTTTTTGAAATTTCAGTTAGAATAGAATTTTTGACATGATGTTGTCGTGAAGTTTAGTGGTTTTTCTCAATTTTCAGTAAAAACGATAATTTTGTCATGGTTTGTGGCCCTAAGATACTGTATGATAGCTGGAAGTCGGTGAACGAACGTGAAGTGGGTTCGTCAAGCAGTGCACTTCTTTAGACAGATGATTATGATAATGATAGTTTAAAAATTAATGTATTTTTATCGATTAGGAATGATTAGCAAGAAAATTTCTAAAGCTATGGTTAAACAGTTTTCATTCTTGAAGGTCGAGATTGATCCGTTGAGATTAGACCTGCTTCTAATAAACTAGGGTAATGTTGGCAATAGTTCTACGTGACTAAGTCTAGAATAACAGGCAAAATACTATGTTCAAAAAATCTCCAGCCTTAGTTAAATTGGACAAAAAGCGATGATGATGCATAGTGGATCGCATTTATTGTAAGACGCCTCAGAATATAAATTCTTCTTCTTGTCGTGTCACTAGTTTCTTTCGAAACAGTGTGGTGAAAGGATTTTAAGTGCGCCTCAAGAGGCTCCTTTCGAGCACTTGACACATGTTATAGAACTTTTTAGGCTCTACGACATGCCGGTTTCCTCACGATGCTTTCCTTCATCGTTTGAGAGTACTGGTACTGTTTTTGAACAGGAAAAACTCATTGGTTCACGACTGGTTTTGAACCCACGACCTTAGAATCGGAAGGCGGGGCCGCTACCACTAGACCTGGGGCCTTATGCTCACTTCGAGCGAGATTTTCTCACGGTAGTGATGACGTCATATCTCGTTCAATAATTCGTTGACCTTGCGTCTCGCATGAACTTTGTATGAGAAAATTGGGGAGTTAGATGGTGAGAATGGGGATAAATAGTTATTGAACGAGATATGACGTCATCTCTAACGTGAGATAATCTCGGTCGAAGTGAGCATAAGGCCCCAGTGCTCTCGTGGTCAGAATATAAATAGATCGTGATTCTAATTATAATCTAACCGTTTTGTACCCAAAACCGCCAAAGTACTCCCGTCACATTATTATATACGCACTTATTCGAACAACGGTATGGGACGCAATTTATGGTTATTATTATTGCTCAGGGGAAGTGTTCGCAACTTTAGTTTATGTGTTTTAGTGCACCCATCGGCTATAAAGTGATTTGTCTAGGGGAAGATGGGGTAAGTTTGTCAATTTTTCAAATAGTTCGCGGATACCTAGGGAAGTTTGCAGACAAGTATGGTAATAACATAATGCTAGGAATCCGAAGCTTTTTCAAAGTATATTAATATTCTTAAGTGCGTATTGCGTATTTTAGAAATAGCCTTAATCATTTTTTTCTCTGAAAAGAATTTGTTTCAACAAAAGTGATAAGTATGGTATGAGGAAGTTGAAAACTATTTAGTACCATGACGTTAAATAATGAGTTAGAGAATTCGATTCATAGATAATTTGCATACGGTATACAAGGTGTTCCAATAATTGTGTATAGAGGTATAAACTTCAGGGGGCTAAAGTACCCATCAATATGAATAACTTTTTCTAAGGAACCAACACTGTGAACGCGAAAAAAAAAACAGCTGTTTCATACATTTTAACCATTGTACTGTATTGTACAGGTATTGTACTTTTGTATGAAACAGCTGTTTTTTTCGCGTTCACAGTGTTGGTTCCTTAGAAAAAGTTATTCATATTGATGTGTACGTTAGCCCCCTGAAGTTTATATACACAATTATTGGAACACCTTGTATAATAGAGCTCTTTCTGAAATATGACACATCCTGTATTGTAATAGCTCAAATAAAAAGCTGACACCCAATTGACTCATCATGAAAGCCCAAAAGGTATGGTATGATTCACATCACTTTCATTTTACTAATAAGAGCATTTCTAACGTTGATTGATGATTTTACAGTAACACTTTATGTTAGTAACACATTATTTATGTCTTTGCATTTATCAAGCTCAAGTAGAAAAGTTTTTTTTTTGGGAAATAAGTGAGTTCATCCAAAAGTTTAACGTTGTTTTAATGATATCTTACCTTTAAAACATATTTTATTCCTCTTGAAAGTAAGTTTTATGTCCTTATGTGCTCGATCTGGGGCTGAAATATTGAGCTGCATGGTGACCAAGATCTCCGCATTTCTGGACCCGGTGCAAGGAAGTCGAACCCTGTATAGTACAAAGACAATGTTGTAATGTCTCAAGTTGATGGGCGTAGGGCTAGGTAGGGCAAGTTCCTATCTTCTTTAATTATAGACGATGCTCTGTTACAGGTGATGGGTATTACTTATCATCAGGTGAGCCATGCTTGTTTCATCAACAAGTAGGATAAAAAAATGATAAAGTTACCAACTCAGAGTAGTAGAGCTCTTTGTGAAGGGCTCGTCCGGGGAAGTACTACCACCACGCCTTTTTCTGCCGCCAAGCAGCAACGCTGTGTTTCAGTTTGAAGAGTGTGGTTGCCGGTGTAATTACAGGCACAGGAGGCTTAACATCTGTATGCCTCAAGTTGATGGACGCAGGGCAGTGCATCGTAGGGCACGTTCCTACCGTGCGTGACTTACGAGGTAATGCTTTGTTTTAGGTGATGGTTACCACTTGACATCACGTGGGCCATGTGCTTGTTTCATCAGCTAGTAGTATTAAAAAAAAAAACTTATAGTACGTTACTCAAATTTTCTACGTTCCAAAATATGGTATCAAACATTTCGGTCACTTACCCCGCTTCGTCGTATTATCATTACTAATTTTGCCGTAAAAATAACAAATAGCAAATAAGTTTACTTTATCAAGGGTATGGGTTATGTTGTTCTACAAACATTATTAGCATAGCAAAGGTATATCAACATGTTTGCAGAAACAGATCAATACGAAAGCGTGTAGACGCACATCTTATACATATCATCATTTTCATGGAAATTTTGGAGCAGATAAAATAGCTCGTAGAACCAACATCCGCTGGAGAAGAAACATCCTAGAATGTTGACCTAGATGTTGATCTGATTAAGCGTGAGACGGTCTGATGGACCGATGAGGTTGCAAAGATCGCGGAAAAATTAAAACCAAACCTTTTGACTCACTTTTGAGTAATAAATACACCTTTTGATCCATATATATTGCCATTATATCTTAAAACATATTAGGCCGGCCGCAAACGTTCGGTTTTTGAATCAAGTTTCCAGATCAGGAATTCAGATTCGGAATTCCATGAGACTAGCGCAAGCGTCCGGTTTTTAAATTCGAAGTTTTATACGACCAGTACGTATCGACAAGCTTGTGAAAGCACATACACGCGTAATCATGGAAGACAGTACAAGGCTCGCGCGGATCTTTAATATCTGAATTGAAATTTCCGTACGTGTACGGCGTTCTGGATGACGTCATTAGGTTTCTTCCGTTCTTACGATCCGAACGCACCGAACCGACCGTAAGGTTTTTTAACGTTCGGAAAAAATAAGAATTATGTGCGCCTTGTTGTATTTTGTATGTTATTCAGGTTTCCGAATCTGAATTCCGATCTGAAAACCTAATTCGGAAACCGAACGTTTGCGGCCGGCCTTCATATAACTGATTTTCATTGCGATACCAAGATTCAGAAGCCAAACATCACGAAATCATCTAGATAGAGTAGTCATCCAACAGAGGTATCTCACCTAAAAGTCTGCAGCGTGGTAGGCACGAACCCACTCTCTGATATATTGACCTGCGGGGGCAGCATGGCGCCTCGGCTCTCGTAGTCTATCCCCATGACGTATGGCAACTGTGGACAGTAAGCCATGAATTAATACACCACGGTAATTTATTGGCATGTGAAGAGTGTGTGAGGTGTACTGTATAATGGTGATGTTCAGTTTTTCGTATTTACTGAGTTTTATACGTTTAAAAATAAAAGCAGAAATGGAGCCTATTTATCTTATCATTCTGCATGGGACGGGATTGGCTAGAAGAAAGTTTTTTTGTATCTTAGTAGCTACCTATTTCTTTGTGATAAAAAGAGTAGGTATATACTTAATAGTATACTTAATTCACCTAGGTGAATTAACCCAGCTGAATTAAGTCTAGACGGGCTCTTTTTGTCTGTACTGTAGCTGTCCGTTCTGTATTTTGTGTGTATGTCAAATAAATGTATTTTCTTTTTTTTTTCTTACTAGGATGCTGACCACAATTAAAAAACTTATCGCTCGCACTCTTCAACATTTTTAACATTTCAATTAAAATCACTAAATGCAGTTATGAAAAATCGCTAAAATCCAAGTTTTGGAGAAAAGACAAAGACTAAGCAAAAACATTTTGAACCGACCGACGGTTACAGATGGACAGTGTAACTGTTGTCAGTCTTTTGATAAAAAAACAGACAGCACAAAAAGCACATAATCATCACTGCAGCCGTTGAACGTCCACTGCTGTATATAGTCCTCTTATATATTTAAAGAGTGACCTTTTGTTTAGACCTGCACATGAAAAATATAGCTATTCTTTTTCTTCTGACAAATATTCCGGTCATAAAATATTTTTTATAGCTGTAATCAAACAAAATGCCGTCTATACAGGGACAGTTCGCGCGATACCTCTTTTCATGAACATCCAATTCGACTAAGCTACAAATATTCCGAGTGTGTACAGTGAAAAACGACGGCTTAATCTGGCCTTTTGTTTTGCGAAATTAAATCGCTTTCAAGCCAAATTGAAACGTGCAGCGCCTGGCCTGATAGACTGTCCTATAAGTCTATTAAATACGTTCTATTCAGAATATAAAACAAGCTCGCTTTGAGTTCATATTCTAGGTTCTACAAACTACTGTATTCATAATGTAATATACTGAACGTAAATGTTCTCTGCCTGGGTGTTGTAATTTTTTTAAACATTTATTTGCGGAAATTATACAAAATATTTATAGGTTTTATATCTGGTACCCATAAATTGCTTGGGGTTAGATACTGCTAGATAATTTAAATAAATTAATATTGATGGACATTCAACTTTTTTTTTCATACAAGTGCTGATGGAACAAGCAGAATAAACAATAGGAACAACAACAATATGTATTTATTTGGATTATCCAAATTAAATCTGTATTAAATTATACAAATCACAGAATGAAATTAGGCATTGTTAAATGCGTATTCATTTGCGATGAATAAAGTAATTTTATTAGGCCGGAATGTTCGCTAACTTTGAAAGGCATCTACAGTTTAGGGAACCAATTTGTAAGAAAATGTTCATTGTTCCTAATCGAGTTTCAGTCCACTTTAGAAATGTATTCGTTTCTCGTTTTCTCTTTGGCAGAAAGCCTAGTTGTCGGCTAGCTGGAACCACTGCCAAGAACTAGGTGAGTGTTCCAGAATTACATTAGGAATGGTATTATTTTTTGCCTATTAGTAGGCGAGGCATGAAATCTGGGCGAACGGAGTTGCAAGTTTCCACCTAATATAGAACATTACCAAGTGGAGCTGGACATAGAAGTTAATAAAAGTTGTTACTAAAATGTAACGCCTGGAAATGGTAGTCAATAAAAGTTACTTGTCTTTCTACTAAAATGTAACGTCTATTTGTTTTACCTCATAATGTTTACTTTTTGAGAACGAACTTCAGTGACTGATAAATGTAAATAATTATCTCTGTCGTTCTTAAATAATGACTTAATTAATAATACTTTGATTAAGTAATTAAAAAATCAAAAATCTAAACGGTCTGTAATAGAACAAGGATCACTTTGAAATTAACGTTCGTACAAACTTGAAAACCCGTATAACGACTTTAATATAAAGTAGTCATCTCAAGTAGGTACTGTATACCGAACTGTTTAAGCTGTATACTCTTTCTTTTTTGAAGTCGGTTAGACCCATCAGACAAAAATACTTCCGCCTATACCTCAAACAGAAAGACTTATATTTATTCAGCACACAGCCTTCACAGCTCAGTTGGTAGTAGCTCTGCCTTCTGCGCCGTAAGCCGTGGGTTCGATCCCCACCAAGAACAAACATTTGTGTGATGAACATAGATGTTTGTTCTCTGTCTGGGTATTATATAATATTATAAGTGTATGTATTTACAAAAAAAAGTATATAAGTAGTATATCAGGTTCCCATATTACAAGATTTGGCTTAGTTTGGGGCGAAATAGTGCTGTGTGGAATGTGCACCAATATTTAAGTTTGAGTAACAAACAATGTTTCAAACTTTAACTTTTATATTTATTTTTCTGTTTATCTTGTACCTACTTGCAAGGGTTTGTGTGCCTTGATATTATTTAAGTAAAATAGACGAATGTGAGCACCTAGACAAACCTGCAAAGGTTTATTGGTGCAACATCTCAATATATATGTAATATTATAGTGTTGTTAATAATAAATAATAATAAATAATTTATTTATTTTATTTTTACTCGTATATTTTTGTGTGACGGATATCATTACTCTGTGACACAAAACCATTAAAATAAAATTGTTCTTGTACTTACAGGTCTTCTGCCTAAAGCCTGCCACATAAACTCTAGATCTGCTATGTGGGCAGGTACGGGGACAATGAATCCAGTAGCGTAGGTGTTCACCACACCTTCTCTTACGTAGTAAAGTTCTGCGTCTAGACCTGTAACAAAATAGGCCACGCATTAGACGCTATATTTAGGCACATTTTACATTTTGAAATATATAAAATGAAAAATCATATTCAACCAAGTTTTGCACATTGCACACAGTTCAGCAGAAATATCATTTTGATCCAAATAAATTTTCCTACTAAAAAGTTTACATAAGAACGAAAATTAGTAAGCAAACTTTTTTGTAGGAAATCATGGTTAGTTTTTAGGGTTCCGTGCCCAAAGGGTAAACCGCGACCCTATTACTAAGACTCCGCTGTCCATCCGTCTGTATGTCTGTCCGTCTGTTACCAGGTTGTATCTCATGAACCGTGATAGTTAGACAGTTGAAATTTCCACAGATTATGTATTTCTGTTGTACCTCTAGCTATAACAACAAATACTAAAAAATAGAATAAAATTAATATATAAGGGGGCTCCCATACAACTAACGTGATTTTTTTGCCGTTTTTATAGATACGGAACCGTTCGTGCGCGAGTTCGACTCGCACTTGGCCGGTTTTTTGTATTTTAAGACTTAACAAAATATGATATATCGTAGAAAAGTAGAGCGAAGGGTTTCGAGCAGAACAACTATTATACTTATTTAAAACGAAAGTTTTCCCTTTAATTGGTTCATTTTCATATTGGTTTTTCTACCATGTTATCGGTAATTTTTCGAGCTATCATAATTATAATATGTTTACCTAAGTTATGAACTATTTTGTACTGGTTTTCACCCCAATCAACTCAGTGGTTAAAGCGTAAGATAGAACGTAAGATGTAAATACATTAAAAAAATAATGACAAAACTATATATAAACACGTATTTCCAAGTACAAAAAATGCACTAAAGTACAAACTAAGTAACTCATTCAAAATTCACGTACGTATTGGAGGAAGAATTGTATTATTCTAATTCGTGCACTACGAGTGATTGGTGGTACACTGAACACAATATACTCGTAGGTTGGTTAACATTAAATATAGCCTCTTGTCGTGTCACTAGTTTCTTTCGAAACAGTGTGGTGAAAGGATTTTAAGTGCGCCTCAATAGGTTCCTTTCGAGCACTTGACACATGCAAATAACTTTTTAGGTTCTACGACATGCCGGTTTCGTCACGATGTTTTCCTTCACCGTTTGAGAGTACTGGCAATGTACATTTTTATATTTGAATAAATTAGTTCAAATATATAAAATTGTGTGCTTTACACATCGTGAGTATTTTAATCCAATATAGATTTCTATTAAATCTGTCTTAGTCAAATTATATTTATTCAAAAAAATCAAGGATCACTTTGAAACGTCTCTTGGTGCCATTTCCACGCTACCAAGCCTGAAGAACAGGCAACAAATTTACGGCTTGGTTCCTATACAGTTATTTCGTATGTTACACATAGTAATAAATACTAGCATACCTTATTTCTTACTACTTATTACTTATTTCTTTACTTATTTACTGGAGGAATCTTGCTTCAAAAATGCTTCATTTTATAGCGTTCATGATATACTATTTAAGATGCAACATGAATATTATATTGCAACTTAACTTACTAAAAACATGTATTTATTTAAGTATCATTTCTGCGCCTGTTACAAAAGCAAAATATCCAAAGCTTTGAAGGGATGCATTTTCCAGCCGACTGTACACATCATGGTTGGACGCGTCCCCAACAGATGCGAGTTCGATTCCCAGGAGGGTCTATTGGCACGAATTATCTTACTAACTCTATTTGCTTTGCGAAGGGTGGCGTTTTTTTAAGTGACAGAGAACAATCTTTTGGTTGTAAGGATGCACTCCAAATGGTAAAACTGGAAACTACCGAATCTAAACTTTTTAATTTTTTTTATTTCACAGACACAGTTACATCTACACACCTTACATATTCGGTAAATAATTGAACAAGTGAATACATATTTGGCATTCACTTGTTAAATAAATATAACAGTAATAAAAAAAACGGGCCACAATATAAAAAGTGCTTTGCGTAAGTGCGAAAACTTAGACACCCCTTTATTTGTGGTGGAGAACAAAAACATGGCGCATTCAAAAGTATTTTCACAAAATATTAACCATCATCATCATCATCATCATCATCATCATCATCAGCCTAAAGAAGTCCACTGCTGGACATAGGCCTCCCCTATAAATTTCCAGGAAGAACGATTCCGAGCCCTCTCCATCCACCGACTTCCCGCGATCCTGACAATGTCGTCAGTCCATCGGGTAGGAGGGCGTCAAACGCTTCGTTTTCCTGTTCGTGGTCGCCATTCGAGAACCTTTTTGCCCCAACGGTTATCAGTCCTTCGAGCTATATGACCAGCCCATTGCCACTCAACTTGCTGATTCTGCGAGCTATGTCGGCTACTTTGGTTCTCCTAAATTCTTCATCTTACTTCATCCCTAAATTCCTCAGCTGCTGAAGCGACAACACTATTAGAGTCTAGCGTTAAAAAATGTAATGATATCTTCAGTTTTAAATATATTAATGCTGATAATATTGTGAAAACGTTTAAATCCTTAAATATTAAAAATACTGAAGATCTATGGGGAATGTCCACAAAAGTTTTAAGCGCTATTATAACTGATATTGCACCATGTCTAGCATACATTTTTAATAGATGTGTAGATGAGGGCGTTTTCCCTGATTTAATGAAACACAGTAAACTCATTCCCCTGTACAAGTCTGGAAATGAACAAGATCCTGCGAACTACAGGCCTATTTCGGTACTGCCTTCGTTAAGTAAAATTTATGAAAAAATTGTTCTTACTCAGTTATTATCACATTTCAACGTCAACGGCATACTTCATAGTCATCAATTTGGATTTACTAAAGGTCGATCAACGACAGATGCCGGTTCGACGCTCCTGAAGCACATTTATGATGCTTGGGAACACTCACAAGATGCGATCGGGGTATTCTGCGATCTGTCCAAAGCTTTTGACTGTGTAAGTCATGCCACCTTAATATCTAAACTTAAACATTACGGCATCATAAACCAGGCAATTGGTCTTTTACAGTCATATTTAACCAATAGAGTGCAAAAAGTTGATGTTGGCGGTGAGAGGTCGTCTGGGTCGGTTATTGATATAGGGGTACCTCAAGGTTCCATATTGGGTCCCTTTTTATTTCTAGTATATGTAAATGACCTTCCACCTTTTGTAAAGGATTTATGTGAAATAGTTCTATTTGCTGACGATACCTCTTTAATATTTAAAGTCGACAGATTGAAGACTAATTTCGATGACGTTAATGCATCTCTGTCGCAAGTACTTAACTGGTTTACTGTTAATAATCTTTTGCTCAATGCCGGGAAAACGAAATGCATTAAATTTACTTTGCCAAATGTGGTTCAGCGTCCAACCAATATTGAATTAAATGGAGAATCACTTACCCTTGTCAATTCTACTATTTTTTTAGGACTTAATATTGATGCAAAATTGCAGTGGGGTCCACATATCAAATCACTTGCTGGTAGACTGAGTTCGGCTGCATACGCAGTTCGCACAATAAGATGGCTTACAGATGAAGCTACAGCTAGGCTAGTATATTTTAGCTACTTCCATAGTGTAATGTCTTATGGTATTTTGCTCTGGGGGAAAGCTGCCGATGTACAAAGTATATTTGTACTTCAAAAACGGGCGATACGTGCCATTTATAAAATGAAACCACGCGAATCATTGAGGGAGCGATTTAAAGAAATTAATATTCTCACAGTAATTTCACAGTATATTTATGAAAATCTATTATACACTCATAAACACATAGATAGCTTTAAGAAAAAGAGTGATGCACATAACGTTAACACTAGAAATAAAAACAAATTATGTATTCCTAAATTTCGACTCCAAAAGGTAAATGGCTCGTTTATGGGGAACGGTATACGCTTCTATAATAAACTTCCAGAAAGTGCCACTGGGCTTCCTAATAGAAAATTTAAAGCATACATTAAGAATAATCTAATAAGTAAAGCTTATTATACTTTAGATAGCTATATTGATGATAAAAGTGCGTGGCCCGATGTCCCGGTCGCTCTGCCCATCGGCAGCTAACATGTCTGCAATGTCTGTACTGTACCTACTATTGTGTGTTTTATTTTTCTCTGATTTAATAGATTGTATTTAATTTTATGCATTAGGTATTATTAGTTTGAAGCGTAGCGTGTGCTGTCTTATAAATTTGATTATGTTTACCTTTTTCTGTATGCCTACGCCTCACTTAACTTCAATAATATATTATATTACATTGTAAAAGGATCATACAAAAGAACGGTAGGAACCAAGCCGTAAGTTTGTTGCCTGTTCTTCTAGGATTTGGTCGCGTGGAACTAGCACCTAGAGTCACCTAGCTTTAAGACGTTTCAAAGTGATCCTTGTGATTTTATTGAATAAATACCTATTGACTTGACTTATTGACTCCTACGGATTTCCTCATTTCTGATTCTATCCCGTAGTGAAACTCCCAGCATAGCTCTCTCCATAGCCCGTTGAGCGACTTTGAGCTTGTTGATGAGGCCAATAGTAAGCGACCACGTCTCAGTTCCGTACGTCATCACTGGCAACACACACTGGTTGAAGACTTTAGTCTTGAGGCTCTGCAGTATCTGTGACGAGAAGATGTGGCGTAACTTCCCGAAATATTAACCATGCCATTACTAATAAAAAAAATACCGGAATACTGTGCTGCCACCTACAAAAATTCACAGTTGAAAATTTCATTGAATTCCCAAACCCAGAGACATAAATGAAAATGTCAGATCGCGATTCCAACAAAAATGGCGGAAGATCCAATCAACATGCATTTAGAGGCGATAGAACGGTTGGATATGAAGTGGCACTTTAGTCAATTGATGAATCACTACCCTACGTTTCGGACACCCCTTGTACCTCCCTGCACCACAGATTAAAAGGGAGTACCTTGATAAGTGCACCCGAGCAGTGAATACATTCGTGATCTTGGTGCTCATTCGCTCTAGCACTGTTTTTTTATCCGTCCTAGTATACATATGTACGCATCTGTACGTTACATGAAGGACTTTTTTCTTTTAGGCCTCCCCTTACATTTCTGGGAAGTTTATTTGTGTCATAATTTGTAGTTGCAGTAGGTAGTCACCACACTTGATAGGTAGATTGGTAATCGTAAGAGTAGTAGAGTTCTTTGTGAAAGGTTTGTCCAAGGCAACACCATGCCTTTTTCTGCAGCCAAGCAAACAAGCCAAGCCGGTGAAGTTACAGGTACATGAAGTAAAGTTGATGGACACAGAACAGTGCATCGTAGGGCACGTTCCTATCGTGCGTAACATACGAGGCAATGCTTCGGCAAGTAGTATAAAAAAACCGTAGGATCGGTGTAAAGTACTCGGTAAATGCTGCGTCATGCGGAGACTTGGAGGGATGCTACTCCACAGGACAACCTCGGCAAACACCTCAGTACATTACTGCACCTAGACTGAATTGCACGTTTCACCGCACTCGGCAGTCGCAGGTAATAATTAACCTGTGGTCAAAGGGACTCAAAGCTTTGTTGATTGAATCTACATAGAGCTAGACAACTAAACCTATTTATTAACAAGTCTCTTGAAACGCAATTAACGATATCCACGCACGTCCTTTGATGCTTAGTGGAAGCTAGAATATTTAAAGCTTAAATACAGGGAGACTTGGGGTGAATAACTTCGAAGAAAATGCATTGTACGTACAGATATGACAAAATGTGAATGAAGTGTCTGAGAGTAACTAATAATCGCGCTCTCAAGACACATAGGTATACGCAATTTTGACCTTTCTTTTTGCCTCAAAGGTAAGTCTTTTTTTATACAACTGGCTGATGGAACAAGTAGATGGCCCACCTGATGTAAAGTGGTAACAAGTCACGCCCTATGATGAACTGTACCTCAAGTATGAGTTTTGCTTACCATATTTGGATTTTCGTTTTACGTTTTTGTTCCGTGTTCATTGCGGGTTTTGTATGAAGAAGCGATAGATATACCGATACGGAACTACTTATGGACGCAGGACCTACTGGTCCTGCGTCCATAAGTTGAGGCATATAGATATTTAGCCTCATGTGCCTGTAATTTCACCGACAACCACAACCTTCAACCCGAAACACAGCAACGTTGTTTGGCGGCAAATACACCTAGGCATGGTAGTACGGCACGGTAGTACTTTGGCGGACGAGCCCTTCACAAAGAGCTCTACTACTCTTACGTTTAAAAAGAAGAATAAGATTTTTAATTGATACACGAACGCAGGTACAGTATGGCATAACCAAAAAAAAAACAAAAAGAAGAAGAAAATGGGATAAAACTAAATAACAAGCTGGTGCCCGCGACTTCGTCTGCGCAGGATTAGTCATACAATATCTTTATAAATGCCTATGTGTTATTCTGATGTATAAGCTATGTTATTGTAAAATTTCATTAAAATCCATTCTAGTTTTTACGTGAAAGAGTAACAAACATCCATAATTACAAATTTTCGCGTTTATAACATTAGTAGGATTTGTGTAGGTTTCCTATACCAGCATTTCGTGAGCCAAAATGGTTTACGAGCGAACAAAGTCACGAGTATTTCACTAGTCGTGCATAATAACGTACCTATTTAATATCACCGCATGCAGTCAAATCACTTCGTCTCAAGATATCCCGCTAACAACGTCCTTTGCGATACACTAGCGCCTCATTAGACAGGGGGCTCCACATTAACGCCTTTGAGTAATTAATACAAAGGAAAAGCCTCAGGGCTCCTTATATTGTTCTGTTACGTTTAAGGGAGCTTTATTATACTTAGTTATTCTGCTTATGCATGTGGCTTTACAAATTTCATTAGATACAAAAGGCGGTACAGATACGTGTATCTCTATCGCCTTTTGTATCTTACAGATATAAAAACTACGTAAGTAAATTCGATTGGCATCATTCTGGAGCTTCAATATTGTATTATAATACCTACATTGTAATAAGGATCATACAAAAGAGCGGTAGGAACCAAGCCGTAAGTTTGCTGCCTGTTCTTCTAGGCTTTGGTCGTGTGGAACTGGCACCTAGAGTCACCTAGCTTTAAGATGTTTCAAAGTGATCATTGTGACTTTATTGAATAAATACCTTTTGACTAAGTTAAGCGCAAATGATAGTTAAAATGATAGTTAAATGAGAGTTAATGAGTAAAATGTTCCTGTTTTCGTCCCGCTACGTAGGGTTGGCATTTTCTTTCCTTCCATTCTCCGTATTATCCGTCACCGTCATTTTGACCGTCAACTAAAGGTCTAAACCTCTGTTACCGCGCCGTAATAACATAAATGACTGTAATACCTTCCATTAAACACAAGGTACAGTGTAACTTGTAACAGCTGGTTCTCATGCAAGTCTTCAAATGTAATAAAGCTTTACTTAGTTTGGAACTGATGTGAAATGTTCACTAAAAATAAGAAAAAAGTCATCATGATTTTAATAAACTTTTTGTCACTTTGACTTCGATTTGCTTTTTTGATCCTACGACGATAAATATTATTATCCGAACATGGTAGCTTTCGCATTTACTCGTATACATTAGTAGAAAGTAGGACAGAAAGAAAGGTAAGGTAGGTTTGGCAGAGTTACCTCTTCAACATCAAGAGGCTTGGCCCATCTTCTTCTTTCCGTCACTAGTTCTTTCAAAACAGTGTGGTGAAAGGATTTTGGGTGCACCTTAAAGAAGCTCGAGGCACTTATCCTAACGAATTCAATAACCAGTGTAACTGCGTCTGACTATGATACGAACGATATTTGGTAGGCCTAGCCTAGCGGTTAATTTTATCGTCTGTGACAATAATTAGCTGTAGGGATGTCCGTAAACAGACGGAGTTACGGCTGGCACTCCGATTTCAGGCTTTAATGAACCATTACGGAACCAAATTGCTTGATGACACCACTCTGGTAGCCGGTTCCAGTTTAAAATTACCTGTGTGTCAATGACATCTCGTTGAATATTTTCTATGTTTTGTGTGACCTAAAATAAGGGCCAAAGTTTGCAAGTTTTATAAGTACAGTTTTTGAAAAGTTTCTAGTGAGAGAATTGGTTTGGTTGAACGTTTATATCATGCGTGGCATGCGAGGCAACGCCTACTACTTAACATCAGGTGGTCCATAGGCTCGTTACATCATGCAAGTGCATCAGCAAGTGGTATAAAATTTCAATTGTGTTTCAATTTTAAGGCTATGTATGCATGCCAGTGCAGTTACAGCCATGTCTCACAGAACTGGACGTTAGCAATGCCACATAGGGCACGTCCTCGATGGACGTGCTTTGTGAGACAATGAAACTGATTAAAGCAGAGGTAACCGCCCAACATCGGGTGGGCCATCTGCTGGCTCCGTAACTTTCACCAAAAAATGAAGTCTACTGCTGAATAACTCTCTTATTAAGTTACCCAGGAGCTTCAACGATGCACTAAAATTGACCTTATCAAACAAACTATAGTTTGTTTGATAAGGTCTGGTCTATATGTTTGATAACTGAGCTGTGAAGGCTGTCTTTTTGTTTATAAACAAAAAGACAGCCTTCACAGCTCAGTTGGTAGTAGCTCTGCCTTCTGCGCCGTAGGCCGTGGGTTCGATCCCCACCGAGAACAAACATTTGTGTGATGAATATTGATGTTTGTTCTCTGTCTGGGTGTTATATAATATTATAAGTATGTGTTTACAAAAAAAAGTATATATTTATTATATCAGCTATCTGGTTCCCATATTATAAGCTTTGGCTTAGTTTGGGGCTAGATAGTGCTGTGTGGAAAGTCCACCAATATTTATTTATTTAAATGGATAAATTGCTAAGGTAGAACGGGTGCTGGGGAGTTACGTCATATTCTGGTTTATTATGTAAGTAGGTATATTTTATCAAACGTTTATTTGTGTGAAACAGCGCTAGAATGAGTCATTTTATTTCCATATAAACCTCGTTTCACCAGCAATAAAAAATTCTTCTTTTACAATTTCCCCAATTCCCATCAAGAGGAAAACAAGTACACTCAGCGGAAATATTTACGAACCACCGCATACTACGCTTATTCTACGCGTATTCATACGAGCAATCATAAAGTTTCCTGTCTGTTCGTCGCGCACTACGGAAACTCCTTAAGATAGCGGCCTTTATTGCTTTTGCCACGTTTATTTATTCTGTGTTGGTTCCGCACACATTTATTAAAATGGCGATAAAGGCTTATTTATTGTCTCCGAGTTTGGCGGGCACGCGAGCCTTGACTTTTTGTGGGTAAAGCTGACTTGACACGATATGAGATAGAACGCTGGCCGCTATGCCATGCCGAGTGTTTTCGCTGAATAGTGAAACGGCGAATAATAGGAGAGAATTTTGTTTACATGGTGAAAAACAATCAGTGGAATACCGAGGGTGTTCAAAAATAAAAAGTAATGTTTAGAATAATCCAAGAAAATAACTTATTTTAAGCTCTGGGTAAAACCACGATGAAGAAGGCATGACTTTATTTGTGGAACATAGATTTAAACGAGTGTTTGACTGAAACACGTAGACCTGCTGCTTATGGGTTTTATCTGTAGCTGAATTACTGAATTACTGAATACTCAATACCACTCCTGCCGCTCATTACAAAACACAATAATTAGACCTAAAGTAATAGCCGAAGCAGTGATCACTCGCGTCTACATACAAGTACCTATATTAGACTTAGTTAGAGCGAGGTGTCTATGCAAAGACATTATAAAAATTAATATTTTTTTATGAAATCAAGTAGTTTAAATACCACTACTACTGTACTTCATTATTTTTATTAACCTACTGTTTAACCTTTTTCTGGAAATAAATATTTTTATTAATATTTCTTTTAAGCAATCGGCTGCATACGCAGTTCGCACAATAAGATGGCTTACAGATGAAGCTACAGCTAGGCTAGTATATTTTAGCTACTTTCATAGTGTAATGTCTTATGGTATATTGCTCTGGGGGAAAGCTGCTGATATACAAAGTATATTTGTACTTCAAAAACGAGCGATACGTGCCATTTATAAAATGAAACCACGCGAATCATTGAGGGAGCGATTTAAAGAAATTAATATTCTCACAGTAATTTCACAGTATATTTATGAAAATCTATTAAACACTCATAAACACATAGATAGCTTTAAGAAAAAGAGTGATGCACATAACGTTAACACTAGAAATAAAAACAAATTATGTATTCCTAAATTTCGACTCCAAAAGGTAAATGGCTCGTTTATGGGGAACGGTATACGCTTCTATAATAAACTTCCAGAAAGTGCCACTGGGCTTCCTATTAGAAAATTTAAAGCATACATTAAGAATAATCTAATAAGTAAAGCTTATTATACTTTAGATAGCTATATTGATGATAAAAGTGCGTGGCCCGATGTCCCGGTCGCTCTGCCCATCGGCAGCTAACATGTCTGCAATGTCTGTACTACCTATTATTACTATTGTGTGTTTTATTTTTCTCGGATTTAATAGATTGTATTTAATTTTATGCATTAGGTGTTATTAGTTTGAAGCGTAGCGTGTGCTGTCTTATAAATTTGATTATGTTTACCTTTTTCTGTATGCCTACGCCTCACTTAACTTCAATAATATATTATATTACATTGTAAAAGGATCATACAAAAGAACGGTAGGAACCAAGCCGTAAGTTTGTTGCCTGTTCTTCTAGGCTTTGGTCGCGTGGAACTGGCACCTAGAGTCACCTAGCTATAAGACGTTTCAAAGTGATCCTTGTGATTTTATTGAATAAATACCTATTGACTTTGACTTTCACTTTGAATCGTAGGAACCCTGCGGTGGTCTCAACGACCCCACTGACCCGGACTAATACAAATACTAATATTTAGAGTGTCTTGCTCTTCCGTAGTAGGTACAGTTTTTTGACTAAGATAACTGCTGACATTTGCGGAGGCACTCATTTTAGAGACGTAACAAAGTAACCTTCATAACAAAGTCATGAAACTCACAGAATCTATCTTTTCAACCAACAACAAAATTACTGTTCAAAAAGTTGCTGATAATAAAACAAAGGAGAAGCAGCCAGGAGCCACTTTCAATTACCATCAGAAACAAGAAAATGTGCAAAATGGGGGAATTTCGCAAAATTTCGCGCGTTTCGAAATCAACTGGCTAACAAACTGAAATTTATTGCGAAGATAACGTAACTTCCAAAAGGCGGCATAAATTTTGTGAGGCGAGTGTACTTACAGCAATTTTCTTATTAGACTACCGTCAATGTCTTACGGCGCGGTGAACATATTTTAGAGTTTATTATCAAGGTAATATACTGATTAGATAACTAACTTAACTTGTAGAACCTAAAAAGTCTTTGCGGTTAAAATCCTTTCACCACACGGTTTCGAAAGAATTAGTGAAACCACAAGAAGAAGTAACATACCACCTAGTAATAAAACAGTCATGTATGGAATACCAATTACTGCAAAATGTGGACGTGATTTATTTATTTTTATTTATTTATATAAACAACTAGTGGCTTCCCGCGGCTTCGCACGCGTTGAAGTGGTGAACCGTGATTGAGCCACAAACATCAAAACATCGTAACTTTCGCATTGATTTGTATATTATTAGGGTAAGATTTTAAATACCTACGTAGGTATATGGGATACCTATAGGCGTACATTACCTATATTAGGTAGGTAGGTATAGGTACTGACTGAGTTTGGCACAAACATGACAAATACAACAAAGACAACCTTACACGGAAAATATGTACTTATTTGTTCCTAGTTTCTACCTCAAAAACAAACGAAACGAAACAGCTTCACGACTTTGATCCCCAATCACGGTAGATACCCTCATATCTCTTCGTACCAACTCAAGATTCCCGTTTTTAGAATATCCCATATATAACACAGAATATAACATTGACGCTTCGTTGTATACTTTTTACTCGAGCGCAACGAAGGAGGGTAACGTTTCAGGGGTTGTTTTCGAAAATCAAACTGTTTTTTTGTTATTTATCCACAGAACACATTTTCTTATAGTTTGAAGTTAATTACACTACGCGTTAAAAATCTCCCATACAAACCTTGGGACTTTGGCAGTCTTTTGCACCCCTTGCAGGGGTAGTTTTAAAATAGTGAAAACGTGATTTTAATCTATTTATTGTGGAGTATATTTACTTCAAGTTTGAAATCAATCGCACTATGCGTTAAAAATCTCCCATACTAACTTTTACAGTCATTTGCACCCTTTGCGGGGGTAATTATCAAAACTTCAAAGTGTTATTCTTAATTATTTGTTTCTTAGTATATTTACCTCAAGTTTTAAGTCAATCGCACCACGCGTTAAAAAACTCCTATACAAACTTCGACATCCCTTTGCATACTTATTAAGGGTAGTTTTAAAAAACCAAAAATGTTATTCCTATTTTTTTAGCCTTGAAGTAAATCTACTTCAAGTTTCAAGTTTGTAGATTCAAGGAATAAAATTTTTCATACCAACGTTTTCAACCCTTTTTACACCCTTAGGGGGTGAATTTCCAAAAATCCCTTCTTAGTACACCTCTACGCCATAAGACCTATGTACTCTTCGAATTTCAAGTCTCTCTAGGACCAGCGGTCAAAACACTCCCATTCAAACTTTTACATCCCTTTGCACACTTATTAAGGGTAGTTTTAAAAAACTAAAAATGTGTTTCCTATTTTTTTGCCTTGAAGTATATGTACTCCAAGTTTCAAGTATGTAGGTTCAAGGAATACAATTTTTCATACCAACGTTTTCATCCCTTTTTACACCCTTAATGGTTGAATTTCCAAAAATCCCTTCTTAGTACACCTCTACGCCATAAGACCTATATACTCTTCAAATTTCAAGTCCAGTGGTCAAAAAACTCCCATACAAACTTTTACATCCCTTTGCACCCTTATTAAGGGTAGTTTTAAAAAACTAAAAATGCCTTTCCTTTTTTTTTGCCTTGAAGTATATGCACTCCAAGTTTCAAGTTTGTAGTTTCAAGGAATACTATTTTTCATACAAACGTTTTCAACCCTTTTTACACTCTTAGGGGTTGAATTTCCAAAAATCCCTTCTTAGTACACCTCTACGCCATACTACCTATGTACTCCTCAAATTTCAAGTCTCTAGGACCAGCGGTCAAAAAACTCCCATACAAACTTTTACATCCCTTTGCACCCTTATTAAGGGTAGTTTTAAAAAACTAAAAATGCCTTTCCTTTTTTTTTGCCTTGAAGAATATGTACTCCAAGTTTCTAGTTTGTAGGTTCAAGGAATAATATTTTTCATACAAACGTTTTCAACCCTTTTTACACCCTTAGGGGTTGAATTTCCAAAAATCCCTTCTTAGTGCACCTCTACGCCATAAGACCTATGTACTCCTCAAATTTCAAGTCTCTAGGACCAGCGGTCAAAAAACTCCCATACAAACTTTTACATCCCTTTGCACCCTTATTAAGGGTAGTTTTAAAAAACTAAAAATGCCTTTCCTTTTTTTTTGCCTTGAAGTATATGTACTCCAAGTTTCTAGTTTGTAGGTTCAAGGAATACTATTTTTCATACAAACGTTTTCAACCCTTTTTACACCCTTAGGGGTTGAATTTCCAAAAATCCCTTCTTAGTGCACCTCTACGCCATAAGACCTATGTACTCCTCAAATTTCAAGTCTCTAGGACCAGCGGTTTAGGCTGTGCGTTGTCTATATGTCAGTCAGTCAGTCAGTCAGTCAGGACTTTGAGTCTTATAGTATTAGAGATTTATCACTAGACAACATACAAACTCAAGCACTGAAAATCGCAGTAGTAAAAAAACTGTGTCACGTTTTACAGCGTCCGATCTTGGTACAAAAATAAAAATAAGTTCAAGCAAAAACACAGGACTTAAGGCGATATACTAAAATAGTTGATTACCCCCTTAGACATCAAAGAATCTTGGCATTGAGTGATTTGAGGCGATATCAGCCGTGCCTATTCTTGTTGTTCGTAAAGGTTCGTGAAGCTGATTCTATTATTTTTACTCGGAGTGTCTATTCTGACTTTTGACTACTTGTATTTTCGAATTTCGGATTTCGCTGGTTCGTTTTCTAGCGGGTTTTCTATGAAAATGCGATATGCGCTCGAATGGGGGCTTATCGCATCTTCATATTCAAACTTCGGAAAAACAAATGGTAAAAACTCAGAACACACGTACCACCTACGCCCACCTAGGCGTACCACGTACGCCTTATGCTCACTTCGAGCGAGATTATCTCACGTAGGAGATGACGTCATATCTCGTTCAATAACTCGTTGACGTTGCGTCTCGCATGAACTTTGTATGAGTAAATTGAGGAGTGAGATGGTGAGAATGGGGATGAATAGTTATCAAACGAGATATGACTTCATCTCCACCGTGAGATAATCTCGCTCGAAGTGAGCATAAGGCCCCTGGTATGCTAACTCGATAACGTAAATAACTAATGCTAAGAGCACGCAAACCAGCTGACCCGACGCCACAGACTAAGTAGCAACTACTACGCAGATTGACGGTCGTGACCGTTGCAATCAGCTTCGTTAGCATTTACATTTTTAATTATCACCTTTTTAGCAGTTCTTTTGATAGGACCCGGTTCATTACGTTGTATTTCATTGCTGAAAAGCTTTTTAGAAATAATGAGGTTATACCCATAATTATCTTTTTTTTAATCTTCTTGTTGATAATATGTGGTAACCACCACCTATAGGGATACATTACTCGTATCTTGTAGGTAAGTCACGCACTTCTTATGATGTTCTACCCTGCGTCCATCAACTTTTTGGAAACTAAACAAGATGGGGCTGATAATGATATTTTAATTAAATCTTATTTATATTTATTTAGTATTTTTGTAGTTGGATCGAGGAGGGGCGATCTCGTTTTCGAGATAGGATGGTAGGAGACAGAAAAAGACAGAAGATAATAGAAAGATTTGTGGTAGATCTATGCCTAACGGTAGACCTCTTCAGGCTGACTATGATGCTGCTTACATGCATTGTTAGTTCCACAATCTACAATCTGAACACCTTTTAATCCATATTTTTCCACAAAGCCTCAATGGATGGTTACAAAACCTTAATAAATAGCTTCAGTGACGTCACTACAGTGGGAACCGACGGGTGTGAGCGACAACCACCATTAGTCAAATCTTGGTAAAACAAAAACACAATTGGAGCTTTGTTGAAGCACCCTCAAAAGTAGTGGATTCTTGGAACAGTTATAAATTGACTGGTAGGTACTTAGTCCAAAACTGTTCTACACAGGAGTCTTATCCACAAAACGATAAACAAATGTTAATAAGAATATTTTTAGTTTCTGCGTGACAACGAGATAACACCCTCTGCAGTATAGTTGCCGTTGCCCGCCTAGTGTAACTTCTTCTTCTTCTTGTCCTGTCACTAGTTCTTTTGAATCAGTGTGGTGAAAGTATTTTAAGAGCTCCTCGAAGAGGCTCTTTTCGAGTACACCATGTATTAGAATTTTTTGTGTTCTGTGACATGCCGGTTTCCTCACGAAAATGAAAATGACAATTTGCAAAAATTGTACTCAAAATGATAAAAAGAAAACCATAAAGCAACCACGATCGAACAATTTAGAGCCATCGGAAAAACCAATGAAATTTAAGCAAATTTGAGGCACCCCATTTCTAAGTGTAGAATGGAACCCTCCCTAAGATAGTTATTCTCAATTGTAAGTATTAAAGGGACGAAATCATGGGCCTTCCAGTATTGCTATGATATCTGTAATATTGCGAGTTTAATCTCGTCCTAAAGGCTATCTAATGTACCTATAATAATGTTATTTTCCTCGAGTTCATTATAAGACAGTACCAATATCAGTTAATATCGATACAGTATCGGACATCCGGTTAATTTCCCAACAAAGGTCGCGGTCGTTTTGGGGATAACAATAGCATTACTTCAGGGTTAAGTGAATTCTGCACGCACGGACGTCGCAACAAGTGGCCGAAAATAACCATTTTCTCAGTTATTGCGTTTGTGTTGAGGGCGACGACATTTCGAGGAATCGTTATTGGATTAACGAAAATATTATTCGGTAAAGACGTTGTTACGATTTGGAAAGAAAATTTTATTCTTGTTTGCTGAATGTATCCCATCGAGATAGGCTCCTTTGAAAGTTGACTAATATGGACTGAGCATAAATAAAAATCACTATAGTAAGTTCTTCTTCTTTCTTCTCTCCATTTATAACTCCTGTCCGTCATTCGACAATCTTGCCAGTGTCAAGTGATTTGTATTTAATACTTTTTAGTGAAGTCAGTCCATAGTCAAGTCGGCCGTCATTTGTTTTGAAGAAAATGGTGACGGTTTTCTTCAAAACATTCGAAACATTTTCGGTCAAATTAGGATATCACATAAAACACTTTCATTTCAAATGCTAAGACCTCAAATAATGTTCGTTAAAATGCCACCGAAATTACAACAACTCAAAATAACACCAGAAAAACAATTAAAATGAAAAAGCTATTTTGCTTCCTAAACTGACAGAAAACGAATCCCTATAGTAAGTTAATATTCTTACAACGCTGAATGATCTTGAAACTACTGGAAAACAACTACTGGAAAATGTGGATTTGTGGCAAATATCATATTCCGAAGTAACTTTGACTTCTTTTAACACCCTCAAAGAATCTTGAGTTGGTCTTATTGTAAATACAAAGAGGATATCTACTGTAGGTACCTGGGGATCAAAGTCGTGAAGCTGTTTCTGTTAATATCTAATATCGCGTCTATTTACATATTCTGTCTACCTGACTGTATCATTTCTGAAAATTCACCAATGTTTATCCAATCTTGAAATTCAGGATAAACGTTTATTTCCCCTGAAAGTTTGTGTGTTATCGCAACGGGAGGTTCGTAAAGGGCGGTAAGAATTATTTATGTAGCACAGAAGTTTCTTTCGGCACTTGTTGCTGTAGATTTTGCCTGTTTTATTTCCATTTAACGTGGATCGAAGGATCGAAAAGAGGTCGGTATATGCAGTTTACACAGGATGTAATAAGCTACTCACGAAATCTTTGGAAGGTTAAAGTCATCATCATCTTCCTGCCTTTATCCCACGCTAAGTGGGGTCAGCACGACAGGTTTTCTTCTTCCAGTCTCCTCTATCATACGTCATCTCAGTGCTCACTCCTTTCTTACTCATATCATCGTTCAAACAATCCATCCATCTTTTTTTTGGCCTGCCTCTCCTTGGTTGTCTGTTGGAAATGGATGTGGATGGTTTTAGAAACCATCCACTCCAATCCAAACACTCTTCTCGTAATATGACTTTCTTCCCTCTGATATGCCCATACCACGCTAACCTATTGCTCCTCAACTTATCCATCACAGGCGCAACTTTCAAACTTCCTCTAATATACTCATTCCTTATTTTATCCATCCTTGTCACACAGCACATCCATTTCAACATTCGTTTGGATTCTTTGGAAGGTTAAAGTAGCCATATTAAATAGCAAAATTCCTAAAAATAGAAAAAGCTCTGGGTATAATTGATACTGTTCAATATTAAGCTATTGCAAAATTCATTTCAGCAAATTTTCATGCCCAGGCCTAACTTATTTTGTCTCTCGACAATAACAGAACATCGCGTAGTTTCATTTGCACCTTGGTAGATGTATTTTAAATTGCCTTAGGCAATTACCTGATAGCCCTCACCGCTTAGTTAGTAGCAGTTCGGATTCTCCGCCGTAGGCCGTGGGTTCAATCCCAATCGAGAATAAACATTTGTGTAATGAATATAGATGTTTGCTCTCTATCTGGGTATATAATAATATAAATATTCCTTAAAAATAGTATATTAGTAAGTATTATAATATCTGCTATTTGGTTCCCATAGTACACACTGCTTAATTGGGGGCTAGATAGTGCTGTGTGGAATGTCCACTAATATTTATTTTCAAACCTGGAAGGTACTAAACGGACATTTAATTTTCAGAGTTCTGTAAACCGGACGACGAACGGTAATTGCATGGGTTGACAAACGGTTCCGTAGACTGCAGCAGCTGCTTCCCACCGTCTGTTTATAGTGAGGTTTATTTATGAAGTGGATTGGTTTACGTGAAAGGTAGTTTTGAACCCAAGACCGTTTAAATTTTAACTAAGTTAAGCTGTTTAACATAATTAATGTAAACCTTGTTAATAGATACTGTGAACTTATTATAATGATGTTTGAAATCACCTCTGACTATCGCTAGGTAAAAGTTTACTCAAATACTAGGAAATTTAAGAGAATGTAGACCGTTATTATTGATTGCAGCCGTTGTGAGCATACTCATTTTGTTTCAGTGTGGTTTGTGTTTAGATGATAAAGGATCAATCAAAAAGATTCGGTATATAGTACAAAATTGAAGATGCCTCGATACGAAAATATTTGCAACCGCAAAAAATATTTTTTAAAGAAGACTAACATAAAGTTAGCACATGAAAACCTAGTTAAAAAATAGTAATATTAAAAATCAAAAGGCTAATAATAAGTCACCGCAAGTAGAAACAACATAAAAACACTTTCTGAGTATCTACTACGTGTTACATTAAATTTTTGTGATGTCACACAAAAAAAAGATATAATTTAGAAAATATTGAAATTTATATCAAATACTAAAATAAAGTGCTTGAAAGGAGTCTCTTTGAGGCGCACTGAAAATCATTTTACCACACTGTTTCAAAAGAAACTAGTAACACGATAAGAAGAAGAATATCAAATACAATAAAAAGACATCAGCTGAAGATTTGAGAACTCATTCTGTGCGATTTATAAAGAAGTCCAACGAATTATAACCGGTACATGAAAATTTTTATCTTCAGGTATCATTGGATTCATTGGCATTGGTATCAGGCTTATCATTCAAAAACATAGAAGAAAAACAAACAGGCCCTAAAGAAAAAAGCGCCTTAAATATTGATGTTAGCCACGAGAGTGAAGCCGCGGGCAGCAGCTAGTTTACAATAACTACAGCCTCATAAAGACCACGTCCGACTCTACTGGCAGTAATAAAATTCCACAAATCATATCGTCCAATCAAACCGCTCCCTGTGGACCGAAAACGCAAATTTCCGGCCAAAAATGATAACCCTTGAAATATTGGTCTCATTGTACTTAACAAAGTCACTTTCGCGCTCTAGTTTATGGGCCATTGGGAAGTATTATCAGATGTGCTGCCGGTGTGAAATACGTTTCTCGTTTTATTGTCTGTTATTACTATTTTTACTGTATAACCATCAGCGTCTGTAGACATCTACTAGCAAGATCGCAAGTAAAAAAGGCCAAATACCCTAGCATTGGCTTATGCTACGAAATGTCATGTGGCCATGAATGTGAAAATGGAATCACTTTGAAATGAATTAACCTTGGAATTAACATTGTCTAGGCATATGTTTTGTGCCCCCGATGTCTTATATTAGTTAGCACTTTTTATATCGCTTGTTAGACAACCAATTGAATAAAAATCTCTGAGTTCCAGAGTAATATGCAATGCTCGGTGCAAATTTGCAATACCTTCCAAAGACGTGCTTTGGAAGGTATTGCAATAATTATTGACACAGGAAAAGGCTCAACATCGGGTTGCTTTATCTAAGGATCGGTCATCTATCATTAAAAAAAATACTAAAAAACCCGTATTCCATAACAACGCTCATGTCTAAATAGAGGTTATAAAAATTTATTTTATGGCAGCTCTTCAGTAAGAAGTGAATAAACTGTTCTTCGAGCATAAATTATTTTTTTTGAATTCAGAACAAGAAAGAATCTGGCTAGATTTTTTAAGAGGACCATTCAACTAGTTCGAGACCTTTATGTAAATACAATACCTACAGGCAATGTTAATAAATTCGTAGTGACAGAATGACTTTCAGAATAAACTTTTTCTCAAGGTGATACATTTGTAGCAGTGGCTTGCTGTGATGTAGGCAGGTGACAGTAGATATACGTGGAGCTCTACATAATTTGTCGTAGACAGCATTGCAGCTGTAGGTATTGGACGGAATTCTCACTGGATTATACAGTAGCTATCTGATGACAGGACAAGGTTTGAAATCAATTTCCTGTAGGTTCGCTATTTAACTTTGACTTGAAAATTATACACTGAAACTCTTGAAAATAATCCATAATTACAATTTTCTTGAAATCTCTTTGGAAGTTTTCATTAAGATTTTACGTTTGTAATCACACGAGTATGATGACGTTGAAATATAGATAACTGTCAAACAATTTCTCACTCGCACACTTTAATATTTGAAAAAATATTACATCATGGAAAACTTTGCTAAGCCTTTGTAATGTAATTCTCCAAAACTTAGTTGTATGCGATTTTTCATAACAATGTTCAATGTTTTTATTATCTACAAAGAAATTTAAATGTGTGAAACCTATGTCTAGCAGTGGACTTTGCCAGGCTGATGATAATGATAATCATACGTTTAAGTATAACCACATTTGTATCAAATTATGTAACTACATACACAAATAATTCCTATAGTAAACATGGATTTTAAGAGTAGTAGTGTTCTTTGTGAAGGGCTCGTCCGGGGAAGTACTACCACCACGCATAAGCAGCGTTGCTGTGTTTCGGTTTGATGAGTGTGGTTGCTGGTGAAATTATAGGCACATGAGGCTTAACATCTGTATGCCTCAAGTTGATGGATACAGGGCAGTGCATCGTAGGCCACGTTCCTAACGTACGTTACTTGCGAAGCAATGCTTTGTGATGGTTACCACTTAACATCAGGTCGGCCATCTGCTTGTTCCATCAGCTAGGAGCATAAAAAAAAATAGGTGGCCCATTGGCTTGATCGATCAGCAAGTTGTATAAAAAAAAAAACGGATAAGCATCACAGGTCGCTTTTATGTCCATGTAGTAAGCGTCATTTTCCTTTGGATTTGTGAAGTTTGATCTGTATCCGGATGAACCACCAATATAACAAAGTATAACCAATTAGTACAGTATTAGTATACTCCAACTTCATCATACAGTGATGTATGATAGCTTCTCGAATCGTCGGTGAAAAATGACAGGAGTAAAATCCAACCCAATTAAAATGAAACAGGATACCGTTTAAATGATAGGACATTAGTTAGATCATGTTTGGAATTCTGAGTTTGATTTATTATACTGTTAGTGAAAAGTAATTGACTGAAAGCTATTTTTAATTTTAGATTCAACGGCTTGTATTGAAAAACTAAAATGCGCTTTTTAAACTTTATTAAATGCTTGTTTCTAAAAGTAATTAAAATTATAAGAGGAGAATAGAGATTTATTCCCAAATACACAAAGATTATTCACACAAAAACCGTCCAATTATCTCGCCCACCGTATGCAGGCGTTAGACCACAGTCTTACCAAAAGAGCTTGGACACTTAATACCATCGCACGATGGTAGAGCTCCAATCCAATACCAGTATCCCTTTCAGTATTTTTTGTGGCTTTAATTAAAGGTTAAAAATATTTTTAATCCGTTCTTTATTTTTCAATAAAATCCCAGATGATTTTAATTTTTTTTGATGTTGGTAGGTATTACGATGTTGTTAAAAAAATATTGAAACACTGTACAGATTGAAAACTGTCAGACCCAGACTGCCACTGAATAGAGTACGTACTTACATAATTATCTCAATATTAGGTTGTCTCATCAAAAATAAGATGCTTGATTTAAAATCTATATCTACATTTCATAATGATATACCTTTGTACTGGCAATAGCAGACCCACTAAATCTTATATTGATTTTGGAAAATTTTCTAGATCTCTATCTAGAAACTGTCGAAAATCAGATGAGTGGTTAAATCGTGCATAGTATGTTTTTAACACTTGTTATTCTTGTCGTGTCACTAATTTCTTTCGAAACAGTGTGGTGAAAGGATTTTTCATTGCGCCTTTCGAGCACTGGACAAATGTTGTAGATTTTTTTAAGTTCTACAACATGACGGTGGACATGGCTCACGAAGTTTTCCTGCACCTTTTGAGAATACTAACACTTTTAGTGTTGTATTTTTTTTGCTAATATTAATAAATGGACCAGCTGTCTGCTTTTACCTTTAGGTAAGTCGCCTTTATGTAAGTAGTTGGCACCCTACCGCGTGCCTCGCCCGATAAGACTGGGCCCAAATTGATGTTTGAACTGTCATTAATTCCCGAGCCGACAGATGTCGCTGCACTCTATTATTTTTGACACATACAACTGTCATTTGTCATTAGAATGATTTATTTGATCTAATCGAATGAGTGATTGGTTCTGTTGGTATTCTGGGTTCATTCGTGGTTTATTCTTTAAATAGGCGTAAATTTGTTGAAAACCGATTTGAACGTACTTGAATGAATAATTTAAATCTAGAAATAGCTTTTAATAAACTATTGCGCTTATATAAACTCTGAATTTTGCTGGAAAAGTACAAAAAATAATAGGGTAAATAAATATTCTCTATTCTTGTTTACCTACTGTAATTTTATCTGCCGTCGCAAAAGACGATAAACTGCAAAGATTACTTTCTATGTTCCTTATTTCTTATCTTCATAAAAATTCAATATCTGATGCAGGAAACTTAGGAGGCTAACACACTGCGCCGGTTAGCCGCAAGATAGTAAACAATGCATAAGTTATAGCAACGCGATATCAGGCAGACGATGTGTGCCAAGACTCGATGGATTACCTAATACATTGGCACTACACTGGAGCTTCATTACCATATTATTTTGTAACAAGGATCATGCAAAAACTGTAAGAACCAAGCGTAAGTTTGTTGCCTATTCTTCTAGAAGAATAGTAGAGCTCTTTGTGTGTGGCTCGTCCGGGGAAGTACTACCACCACGCCTTTTTCTGCCGCCTAGCAGCGTTGCTGTGTTTCGGTTTGAAGAGTGTGGTTGCCGGTGTAATTACAGGCACATGAGGCTTAACATCTGTATGCCTCAAGTTGATGGACGCAGGGTAGTGTGTCGTAGGGCACGTTCCTATCGTGCGTGACTTACGGGGCAATGCTTTGTTATAGGTGATGATTACCACTCAACATCAGGTGGGCCATCTGCTTGTTCCATCAACTAGTTGTATAAAAAAAAAACTAGGCTTAGTCGCGTGGAACTGGCCCCTAGATTTACTTAGCTTTAAGACGTTTCAAAGTGTGATCTTTAATATTCATCAACTAAATAAAATACATTTTGACTTTTATTTTGACTAAACACCTAGGTATACCTAATATTTATTCTGAGTGGCGGCCAAGTTTTAAGACACTGTAACTTTTTCATATAAATTTTTATTTTTCTGTGCCTACAAAGATTTTTATATCATTCTATTAAACAGACCAAGCTAAAGTAACAACCCGCTTGACCGCGAACCGGTACAGTGTGATCGACGCCTGTTTCAATATTTTCATTCATATTCAGCATTTGTATTCCATTTGCTATCATGTTCGATTCCCATTATCTTATGACATGTTAGTTTAAGAGTCAATTCTACGTCACATTTAGTTCTGTATGCATTAGATGGAAGTTTCTTTTATCTATAATAAGATTCCAATTTTGTCTTTGGAGCTCCCCAAAGTAATAAACTAGTAGAAGTGTTCGGTGGGGTGCTTGTGTCCATTGTTTAGTACGATACGATTTATGACTGACGTTGGGAGAACGACGAGATTTGATTGAAAAGTATTATGGAAACCTCGAACCGGTAGATAGGTTAAGAATGTTAATAGAACAACAGAAACGGCCTCACGACTATAATTCCCAGGTCCGTTAGATATCCCTTCTGATCTCTTAGTACTAAGTACAAACTATAGATTGTTTAAAGTTATCAAAGATTCCCCTTAGACATGTTCAAATAGTCTTTAGTCAGTGGTACATCCAAATATTACATACAATATGGCACTTATACTCACATTTTGCAGTTAAGAGTATTTTAATTAAAAAATAAGAAGTATTTTCATTGCAAATAAGCGATAGCATATTCTAAAAGTAGGCTGAATTTTCCCGGCAGTAATTAATTTAATTTTAAATATGAACGTTAATTGGCTAATTCTTCCGACTGAGAGTTTTGATGTATTTTATCGTGCCCTTTGGTGCAATGGAACTGCACACAATTGCGTATACGGAATACGTCGAATTTGTAGAACAAATAAATGGTTGAGGGCAGATCGAGGGTAGATAATTACATTTTTTGATCTTCGGAAACTGGGGCTGACGTTGAGAAAACTTTTGTGTTAGACCTGTTTTGATAGTGTCAAAGATATGAACAGTGTGTAAATAATGGAAGAATGAATTTTGTTTGGTCGCAATAAAATTGCAGCTTTTCGTTGGGGTGGGTTGACTGTTATTGTTTGATGACTGTATGGATGCTGTATTTCTTATCTCGAAATAAATTTTCTATACGTGTCAAATAATACTTTCTAAAGCAAATCCATACTGATTTGTAAATTCTTTTTGGTTTTTATTCGTAGTGTTTTTTCAAAAAAAAACCCACGACAGTAAAAAACAAACAAGAATACGAACTAAAAAGCTAAATAGGTTTATTTAAAGTGAAAGCTATCAACACAATTTCTCTTACATAAAACTATACACCGCTCGTAGGAATAGAGGCTGAACAACTGAACATTAATTAAACCCGAGTCAAGTTCCGACTCAATCAAAGTTAAAATGATGAAACCGCTGCAAAACTACAAGTTCTCCCACACCGAGGACGGATCGATACTCGGCGAATCCAATAGCTACCTAAAACATCGATATAATATTATATCGAGAGTAGAATTATAATGTATAAATGAATGACGATTCCAATAACATAGGTTGTTTTTGCGAGGCCATTTTAAATCATTCGGAAGCGTTTCGGAAACTTAAGAATTTGTATCTTGTTGTGTTTGATTATTGATTAAAAAAGACAGTTTATCTTTCCGAATATTTTAAAATAGCCTTGCTTTTTTTTTTTTTTTTTTATACAACCAGCTGATGGAACAAGCAGATGGCCCACCTGATGTTAAGTGGTAACCATCACCTATAATAAAGCATTGCCTCGTAAGTCACGCACGATAGGAACGTGCCCTACGATGCACTGCCCTGCGTCCATCAGCTTGAGGCATACAGATGTTAAGCCTCATGTGCCTGTAATTACACCGGCAACCACACTCTTCAAACCGAAACACAGCATTGCTACTTGGCGGCAGAAAAAGGTGTGGTGGTAGTACTTCCCCGGACGAGCTCTTCACAAAGAGCTCTACTACTCTTAAATTTACTACTCTTAAACTTGCTGGTCGTAAACAAACTTATCTAACTATATTCAATTTTATAAACAGTGACCCTTTAAACTACTATACAAGATGTTCCAATACTTGTGTTTAAAAACTTCAGTGGGCTAAAGTACCCTACATATTTAAAAAAAAAACCGCTATTTCGCCTGGTAGGTATTGAACTTTTATATGAAACAGATGTTTTTTTTTGCGTCAGTGTTGGTTCCTTAGAAAAAGTTATAAATTATTTAGGGTACTTTAGCCCCCTGAAGTTTTTAAACAAAAGATTTGGAACACCTTGTATAAACTACCTTGTATAAAGTGTATACTTATATATGAAGCTACCCACCTACCGACTTATGTACTTATTTACCCAGATTATATATTGTGGGTTCTCGTGCCCAAAATCTTGTGTTCTATGTCCATGAGTACCGCTATAAATGTTCAAAAATCGGGTACCAAGAATATTTGAGATGATGTCTATCGTCAATTATAATACGATTATATATATCTGTTTATATGCTTTTAAGCTGGACTAGTTTGACTCAATCAAACCTTAACACCAAAATATGTACCTAGTTTCATAAACAATAAATGTATTTTATCTTTTGTCGATGTATCTGTGCCTAGGAATTAATCGTGAGCCTGCGTACAACGTCACACCAGCTATCAGCAGCTGGCACCCTATTATGTGACGTTTATTACTCAATTCCATTTATCACGATGCATCATGTTCTGCAGCCGGTGTAGGTACCCGTAACCTTTAATATCAGTTATATATTTTAGTAGTAGTGGAGAGCACTAGTGGTCTAGTGGTAGCGGCCCCGCCTTTCGATCCTAAGGTCGTAGGTTCGAAACCGTGCACCAATGAGTTTTTCTGTTCAAAAATGTATGTGCACAATGCCAGTACTCTCAAACGGTGAAGGAAAACATCGTGAGGAAACCGGCATGTCGTAGAACCTAAAAAGTTCTATAACATGTGTCAAGTGCTCGAAAGGAGCCTCTTGAGGCGCACTTAAAATCCTTTCACCACACTGTTTCGAAAGAAACTAGTGACACGACAAGAGAGAGAAGAGTAGTTGTATCTTTGTGGAAGAGTCCCACTGCTGCTAAAAGTCTGGTGAAGAACTACTATCGTAGGTACTTATTTCGGGCGCCAGTGATGCTCGCATTGCTGTTTTCAGAATTGAGGAGGATGGTGCAATTGTAGGCACGAAATGTTGTACCTTTATGATCACCTAAGAGTGATCACGTGACCGTCCTTTGTGAGGTCATTATGCTATTGTTACAGCTCAACATCAGTGGGCAACCCGCTTATTCTGTCGTTTTCTCGAATAAAATAAAGAAGAAACAATACCTATGTATCGTGTGCGCCTATCATTTTTGAAGCGAAGGGTAGCTACGCCAACTGGACAAGTAAAATTTACCTACATAAACACTCAGGTAATATCGACATCGTTATATGCAAATAAAATTAGAAAATGTGAAATTAGCACAAAATTACATGCAGATTTTCTGCTTTACTGACTTTGAAGATCTTCAATATTTTGAAACAAAAAGCATCTACCTTAAAAAACTTTTAAACTTTCTTCCATAATGTCATTTATATAATTACAGCCATGCAAAATATTAAAGCATAAGCGTAGGTAGTTACGCAGTTTACAAAACTAGAACCTACCTTTAAAATAATAGGCCGTGATTGAAAAGCTGTGGTTCAGAATCGTATCAGTCTAATTGCGTTTGATATATAGTTGATCGAGTGAGCGAAGCGAACGAAGATCTAGTTTCAACTTGGGCGATTTGGCATTTTATGTATTTATGTATGTATGTATGTATGTATGTATGTATGTTTGTCTGGCCATAACTTTCGAACCGTTGATCCAATCTGTATGAAATTTGATAAGTCGATAGCTTGTACTTGAGAAATTTACTGGTAAGTATATGAGTAAAATCGGATGAAGGGTTATTAAGATATGGGGTTTTTTAAGGGGGCAAAAATAAAAAAAGTTACATAAAAAAATCAAGGTACATGTCATATGAAAGGGCTTTGTTTGGATATTCCAAAACAATTTTTACTTTTTTTCTGGTACGCACGGTTTTTGAGATACAACAAAAAAAGTTAAATTAATATAACCAGCGATCCAAGAGCTCCCATCTCTAAGAATTTCGTTGGCATCAAGGTTTTTCTACTGGTCGGTCAGTTTCTTAGCTTTTTCTTATTTTTTTTTCTTGAAATTAATTAAGGAGGTACTCAGTTCTCATAAAATGGTGACAACGACCAGGTCTGATGATGGAGCCAAGGTCTGTTCAACGGAACTCTTCAATAAATAGGCCAATAGAGTTGAAACTTGGTTACCGTACCAAGTTACTACTAACTTGGTACGGTAACCAAGTTAGTAGGCGGTAGTCAGAAAAAAGTTCAAACATAATGTTTGGACTTGCCTCTGACTATCACCTACTCAAAGTTTTGGTGCGTTCGTCGGGTCGCATCACGAGATCTCAGTTCGGGGCGAACTACTAGTCTAGAATAGTTTTTAAGAAGCTAATAGCAGTCACCATCCTAATCATCCTAAAATAAAAACCAAACACGAAAATTGGCGCACTCAATAAGCAACTATTCGAAACAGTTTCTAATCAGATTCACTTACCTAGCAGCTTCATTACTTCCGCCTGACTGATCAGCACGTTGAGATGGCCCGTTGCCAACGGCAACAGGACCACCCAAGCGATAACAAGCAGTCTACCCGCCATCCTTCACTTCACTGTACAGTTTTTAGTTTCACTTTTAAGTACATTTTTACACTTCGAAGAGAGTTTATGTTGTATCCATTTTACATTGTTTTGCTAAATACTTATTTTTAGTGATAAAAGTTTTGATGCTAAAAGAAAGATTATACGTCAAATCCAAACACGCTTTGAGAAAAAAGAAACAATTAGCACAACCCAAGTTAAAAATAAAGAAGAAGAGATACATTTTAAATGGAAACTATGAACTCAATAACAATAAAAACCATGCATCATGCATAGCTAAATAAAATAAGAAAATAATATGTTACAAAACCGTTCTTTCATAAATAATAAAAAATCACAAAACTTTTCCAAGCAGTCCCAACATACTGATTCCAAATTCAAAAATCCGGGCAGAAAAATAGCCGAGAACGCCGGATTTAAATATGAAAACAAAAGCAGCGTGCCGATTCAAATAGTGTTCGTTCGAAATTCGAAAAGCAGTCGTGTGGAAAGGCGCGTGACTCGCGGGAACCGCGCGCGAGATCCCGTCGCACTGCCGTCGGCGACTCGGCGAGTCGGCGCCAACAAGTTGGGAGCCTGACATGCGCACTCGGGAAACTAAATTCACACTTCTCCGTTTTATTTATCACCCGTGTTTGGCCTTGCAGTGATTAATATTTTTCTCGGTATTCATTTTAGATTGGAAGAGAATGTCACATTGCATGTCGCTATCTATAATGTTTATTTAAGTAAAAACATAATTTCACACATCTGATTGGTTTTTTCTTGATTAACTTGTCAAATCAGTTGCGAAGTTGGAGTTTAGTTTGCCAAGTTATAGTACTATGTATACTTACCTAATATTATAAGATCTACACTTAAAATGTGCTTGAATGGTAACAAACAAAACTAAGAAGATAAAATGTATAAAATATGCTGTTTTGTCGTTGTTTATTCATTCATTACTGAACGAAAAATAGTTTTTTTTAAGATACTTACCGCCGGTTTCTGAAAGCTCGATCAAAACTAATCGGATGTCAAGTCACTCGCCATTTCAGCTATTACATCGATTATGATAGAGATAGCAAGTGACTTGACATCCGATTAGTTTTGATAGGGATTTCAGAAACCGGCGGTAAGTATAGTAGAACATATTATACAGTAGTTTGGCATCATTAAATATTTGCAATTCAGACAAGGCATAAAATTTACAGACTAAATCAAATTATCAAAGCTTTTACACGCTAAAATACTAGATAATCAGGTTACAAACATGCATTACCTACAGGTAGGGGTATTGAAATTGTATTTTAAAATTTAAAAGCCTTCTATTGGGGGTTCGTGTTTTAGAGGGTATTAATTGAGTTTGTCTCAGGGGAGGAGCGTTTCCGTTTTGCATTAAGCCCTCTTGTGGAGTACGTAATGAAATTATCCGGTCTTTTGCACTGCAGAGCTCTTTTGCAATAGAGTTCAATGTTCCGATTCAATAGTAACTCTATTGAAGATGAATTAAAAAGCGGAAAATGAATTTAACTGCCGGCAGCTGGCAACACTAATAAGTGTGAAAACTTTAGGAAAGGTTCTTTGATATTTTAATAAAACCTTAGTTTTTTTTCTAATGTTAAAAAAAAAAACAAGCAAAACTTTTCACTTTTCTACCTACTTATTACCGCAGTCTAAATTATGTAGGTAGCAGTTTTTTATATGAATAGTTTCGAGTGATTAAGGTCTTAATCCTAGTACGATACGATATGATTTTGTAACAAAGATCACACAAAATATTGGTAGGAACCAAGCCGTAAGTTTGCTGCCTGTTCTATAAGCTTGGTCGCGTGAATCTGACACCTAGATTTACCAAGTTTTAAGTACTAAAACTAAAGTGACCCTTGTCATTCAAATATAATTTGACTTTGGCAATAACGTGCCCTACGATGCACTGCCCTGCTTCCATCGAGGCAAACAGATTAATTCATAAAAGTTCCTTATTAACTGTGAACCATCCATCAGTGCCAGAGTAACCTATTACTTATACATTCTGCTTTGCCGGCTAATCTCACCACGCTAAACCTGTGGTGTTTTGATGTATTACGAGTTTAGCGTTTGAGAGACGTGTAGATAAATAGGTACTAAGTAAAACTTTGATATATACTTACTTTCAACATTGGCCATTCCAGTTCTGAGGGTTTATGTAAGGCTCAAAATCCAGTTTGTAATCTATCAGCAGTGACGGACTTGTAACCTGTCACGTACGGAATACCAACTACTGGAAAACCAAGTACTTACCAAATGTATAAATATATTGGACGTAACTCGATAGTTTTTTATAGAATTAATACAACTACATTAAACAATGCAATAGCAAACATTATAAATATAAGTAATAGAACTGTTGTCGTTATTAAAATTCTTGTTTTAAACAACAAGAATTTTATGCATGGGTGAGATTCAACTGAGCTGTGAGGCTACCCATTGTGCTTTTTTTATAACAGACAAGCTGGTGCCCGCGACTTCGTCTTCGCAGGATTAGCCACACAATATCTTTTTAAATTGTAGCATATGTGTTATTCTGATGTTTAAGCTATATTATTGTAAAGTTGCATTAAAATCCATTCAGTAGTTTTTACGTGAAAGAGTAACAAAAATCCATACTTACAAACTTTCGCGTTTATAATATTAATAGGATTTTATTATTATTTATTGTCTGGTGAATTTTCATTAAAATGTACATAAACACTTAATAGGGGGAAAGTAAAAAAAAACCTACAAAATCACAAAGTAAAAGAAGAATAGTCATAAAACGTACATGAATTTATTTGAACAACCCATGCTCATAATAACAGAGTTTAAAGAAGGTACAAAATTCTGTACATAATCAAAATACATGAAACGTATGCAGGTAGGTATGCTACGTCTATGAATATGCTCTCCCAAGTATTATGAGACGTACACTCACGATTTCAAAGCGCACTCTTGCGGAAAACTCTACGAACTCGCGCCAGTATGAAGCAGGCACGTTGCAAACTTTGCAGCTTTATTTTTTTTCATTCATTCATAACAAGGCACCGCTTGCTAGTGTCAGTTTTATTTTATTGCAATAATTTTGTACGTCATAGTTCACTGTGTTTTATTTTAAAGCGTTGAAAATATGAGTTTTAAAATAAAATCAGGTGTACTAGAAATTCAAACGTTTTTGGACGCCAGCGAAATAGGTGCCTAATATACATTATCATATATAAGTAGAGCTAATCATTTGTATTATTAGTAAAAAACTACAAGTTGAACTGGTAGGTAATTCAGCATTGGAATTGTATTCAATATTTGTATTTAATCACCTATGTTGCATGCATACATGAATAAAGTTAGCATAAGATTGACAGTATTGTAACAAACACTATAAATATTTTAAATTAAATCATATTTATACTGCATACCTTAACCGATATTTTATTACCTATTATTATTTGCATAGTACTGAACTTCTTTCGTTATCGAGTACCTATTAGTATTTTCATAGTACCTTTTCTGTTATCGAACCAAATATACTCGTACATTTTATGCTCAATTTGCTTGCAAAAAAACTGTTCAGAATTGTTTCTACATGTTAAATAATATCAATTTGAACCAAAAATTGGGATCGAGTAAATAAGGTTACTACGAGTAAATACTGCATTGCAAAATTAAAATAAAATTTTCTAAAGAGTCATCGGTATTATGAAATAAAGGACGTCAGGCAAATTACACACCTTATACATTGTTGGTCTAAAAAAATTGCACATTCAGTCCTCAAATTATGTATAGTAATTAAATTAAATCAGTTATTTTTATCAGTTAATCAAAATAAAAAGAAACAAACGCGCGACGAAATCGAGCCACTCACTCACGCAGCAATATCATCTGTGCAATATTAAATCTACAATGGTCACTTTGGCTTATAAACTAGGTACATGAATAAAGCTCTAGCATTCGAAGAGAACCAGAAGGCCGAGAAGAGCAGGAAAAGTAGGAGCCCTACAGAAACTAAAAACTGTGTTACCAGAGTCATCGAGACCTAAATATACGAATAAGTGTCGGTGAGAGCACTAGTGGTCTAGTGGTAGCGGCCCCGGCGTCTGATCCTAAGGTCGTGGGTTCGAAACCGGTCATGCACCAATGAGTTTTTCTGTTCAAAAATGTATGTGCACAATGCCAGTAGGTACTCTCAAACGGTGAAGGAAAACATCGTAAGGAAACCGGCATGTCGTAGAACATAAAAAGTTAAGATTAGATAAGAAAATTATTTATATATAAAGCACATAAGCGAACTTAGTGCTAATTAGCATTTTCTTCCAGTTAACCTTTGTGTTAGGTGGAGTGGGTGGTAGTAGTGCTCTTTGAGACAATAGAGGAGAAAAAAAGTTCCATAACATGGGTCAAGTGCTTGAAAGGGGCCTCTTGAGGCGCATTTAAAATGCTTTCACCACACTGTTTCGAAGTGTGAAGAGTGTCGGTAACCCGCTAAATATAGAATATTCGGGATATATCCGCAATCCGAACGTTATCCTGTTAACATCAACTGAAAAGCCTCAAATCTTCGGATACTTTATCCGGTAAAACAAATATACTTACTCGGCGAGTGTTCTCGGTTCAAAGTAAATACAGCCCTCACAGCTCGGTTGGTAGTAGCTCTGCCTTCTGGGCTGTAGGCCAAAGGTTTGATCCTCACCGAAGACAAACAATTGAGTAATGAACATAGATGTTTGTTCTCTGTCTAGGTGTTTTATGTATCATAAGTATATAATAAATCATCATCATCATCACTATCATCATCATCATCATCATCATCATCATCATCATCATCATCATCATCATCATCATCATCATCATCATCATCATCATCATCATCATCATCATCATCATCATCATCATCATCATCATCATCATCATCATCATCATCATCATCATCATCATCATCATCATCATCATCATCATCATCATCATCATCATCATCATCATCATCATCATCACTATCACTATCATCATCATCATCATCATACTCATCAACATCATCATCATCATCAGCATAATCATCATCATCAAACTACGTAATCCACTGCGATTAAAAAAACGTAGCCAACTGCTAAGAAACCCAAGTCCTAAGGCCTAAGTTGTTGAAACCATTCTAATTACAATCGCCATAGAGGCAAAGACTCGCGCTACAAGCTGTAAAGCTTCATGCTCTTGATTGTACCTACAATTCATATTTGTCTCATGCTCTATAATATTAACTTGAAAATTAATTGCCTACCAATATTGATTTATTTTTATTTATTTAAAGAGAGAAGCACCAATTCCTTATGCTTTTTAATAACAAACTAACACAATCACATCATTGGTCAAAAGTGACTCTAAATTACGGAGCCCAATCAGAATCTGTCTGGAGACGTACTACCACACTTTTCAGTGGCCCAGCAGCGTTCCAGTGTTTCCGTTTCAAGAGTGTGGTTGCCGGTGAAATTACAGGCACTTGAGGCTTAACATCGGTATGCCTCAAATTGATGGACGCAGGGACTGCCCTGCGTCCATCAAGGGACTTAGTTTGTTATTAAAAAGCATTGGCTCGCAAGTCACGCACAATAGGATCGTGCCCTACGATGTACTGACATCGTAGGGCACGATCCTATTGTGCGTGACTTGCGAGCCAATGCTTTGTTATAGGTGATGGTTACCACTAAATAGCACAGGTGGGCCATCAGCTTGTTCCAACAGCATGTCGTAGGAAAAAAGACTTTAACGGTTCCGTGACTACTTTACTTAAAAGATCCAAATTGGTTCATCCGGATGTTTTTGAACTAGTAAAGTTAAAAAAAAACGTTTGTTTTTCCTTTTGTTTAAAAAAATATTAATGATTGAATGAATTTTTATTTAACACACATGAAACATACACAGATAAAACGACTGACACAGATAAAATCTAAAATTTAAAAAGTACTTATACAAGGTGTTCCATAAGTTGTGTATATAAACTTCAGGGGGCTAAAGTACCCATCAATATGAACAACTTTTTCTAAGGAACCAAAACTGAACGCGAAAAAAAAACAGCTGTTTCATACATTTTAGCCTGGTAGGTATTGAACTTTTGTATGAAACAGCTGTTTTTTTTTCGCGTTCACAGTGTTGGTTCCTTAGAAAAAGTTGTTCATATTGATGGGTACTTTAGCCCCCTGAAGTTTATATACACAACTTATGGAACACATTGTATAACTTTAAGGAAACTATACAAATAAAAAGAAAAACACAGTATGTCTACACTAATATTATAAAGAGGTAAACTTTGTATTTTTGTATTTTTGTATTTTTGTATGTAACGAATAGGCTCAAAAACTAATGGTCCGATTTCAAAAATTCTTTCACCATTAGAATGCTACATTATCCCTGAGTAACATAGGCTATATTATATTTTCAAAAAAATCAGGGATCCTTACTAAAACTTCAATAATGTAACCCAAGGTGGAAAACAAAAAACCTTACATCGCGTGCGCTGCGAAAACTATTGAAGATAGAACAAAATAATGTACTACGATTTTGTAGAACACGTTATCATCTACAAAAAATTTCGCGACAGCATATGTCTAACTATTATAGTTATGTCACAATAAGTGTTCTTTTATTATAAAAAATTAATTGAAATGCCTCCGCTAGAAAAGGGTCTTTATTTGTACCTTGGTATTAATCCTTATCCAAATAAATCATTTCATAATTAAGACGGTTTCAATACCTATAGATTACTTCTTAAATTTTTCAAATCGGACATTCCATTCAAAAGATATGACGAAATTAAAAATGTTTACGGGTCCACCGGTCACGCGCGGGGTGCGATTTTACTCACTCAAGGAGAAGCGCGTGCAAATGTATGAAATAAGTAGACGCGAGGCTCGAACCCACGGTCTAAGTTTATCCTAAAATGTTCAAAAAATTTATGACCACCCATGCGAAGCTGGGACAGGCCGCTAGTATATAATAAATTAAATTAAACAAGATACAAAATAGATTAGTGTCAAACAAAATCTGGCTCATTTATTACTACATGTTAAGCTCGTGTAGTGTTCTTACAGTAGGTGAAACGAAATCCAAATCATTACGGAACTGATTTTGAATTCCATTTAGTTGCAAAGCCACCGCAGAATGCAATCTGAATCAGGGAATCGTAGGTAAATTGGACAGTTGGCTTACTTCAGCCATTAATAAAATAAATATCGGTGGACATCCCACACATCATTATCTCGCCCCAAACTAAGCCAGAGCTTGTGATATGGGAACTAGATATACTACTTATATATACTTTTTTTTTGTAAATGCATACTTATGATATAATATAACACCCAGACAGAAAACAAACATCTATGTTCATCACACAAATGTTAGTTCTCGGTGGGGATCGAACCCACGGCCTACGGCACAGAAGGCAGAGCTACTACCAACCGAGCTGTGAAGGCATTCCTTTTTATACTACGTCAAAGTCAAAAGGTATGTAATCCGTTGAATCACAAGGATCTCTTTGAAACGTCTTAAAGCTAGGTGAATGCGCAGCTCCACGCGACTTTTTTACGCGCGATTTTTTGCAAGTCACTAATAATAATAATAATAATAATTACTAATAATTACTAATAATCACTAATAAGAATGACCATAAGATGCACAGGCTTGTGTCCAATATACGGTTACACGCACAAATTTCCGTAGATATTTTCATTCCCTACTCTGTTTTCCATTGAACGGAAACTCATTAACTAACGGATGCTGGTAGATTGTAATAGGAAAGAAGCTGTTCTATTTGAGCTGTTTTCCTCTGCACCTGACAGTGCTTGCTGCGACCTCTAGTTGCTTTTCAGGCAAATTGGAAATTAAGTTATATTTTGGAAGTGGAATTTGTGAACAAAATACCCTTTTCGAGGTGCATCGAATATTTTTGCCAATAAACTTTATAAAGGTTTTTAAGGTTCTTTTTTCGAAGTTACTTTGCACGTGAACTTTTCCATTTAAAAATTTAACACAATAAAGCGGGAACAGCCTCACTACTTTGTTTCTTAGTTACGGTAGATATCCCCTAAAATCTTAGAGATTCAAGATTTTTAGGGGGTCTAGAACCCCTTTACACATCCTATAATATTTCCATTAATATTTGGATATTTGGCCGTACGTCCGAATATCTAAAATATTAAATTTGATAAGTACCCACGTTTTGCAATAAATGGTATTCCATACGTGACAATTTGCCCATCCCCACTGCTAGAATACTTATTGGTTTTCTAGCGAGATTTTCTTTGAGAGGCGTGGTGGTAGTACTTCCCCGGATGACCCCTTCACAAAGAGCTCTACTACTCTTAAAAAAAAGATTAACAGTGTCGTAACAAACACTATAAATATTTTAAATTAAATCATATATATACTGCATACCTTAACCGATATTTTAGTATCTATCTATAAGTATTTTCATAGTACTGACCCTTTTCTGTTATCGAACCAAAAAGGCAGAAAAGGCATTATTTAAACGTTAAGTTATTTTCAAAGACTAAAACCTTCAATAGCTTCTGCAGTTGGCACCACCGAAATAGGTAGACTAAGTTCGGCGAATTTCTGGTGAATTTCTGTAATACTGAACTTGGATAATCTTGCACAAGTCTTTGGAACCGCGATAGTTGGGACTTCACACCTAAACTTGATCCCAGGCGCTGGGGGAACGAAACTCATTTACAGAAATTAGAGTCGTAAATTGCAAATCTAAAATATTTAGTTATTATTAATTTAACAGCATAGAAATAAGCATGTTGAACATAAGGAGAAAAGATAAGATTAACTTAAAAGTAATAAGATATAAAACAAAAATAACAGACATAACCTACACAATCAAAAAGCTAAAATGGAAATGGGCTAGCCATCTTATTAGATCAAAACAGGAAAAGTGGGCAAAAGACGTTACAGAATGGTACCCTAGAGAAGAGAAAAGAATGAGAGGAAGACCATTCCGAAGATGGGAGGACGACCTCAAAGAAGCAGCTGGTGCACTTTGGAGAGAGTTGTCATATAATAATATTAGATTAGATTAGTTATATAGTATACTTTAGATTATAAAACTTTTAGTATTTAGTTGTTTAATAAAGGCTATTGAAATTGAAAATTATCAATTTAAAACATATTCAATTTTTATTAATTCTATTAGTATTCGTTTAGTACACCTAAGGATTTTTTTTATATCCTAAAACTAATAATCCGAGTTGGATTTGAACCCACGACCTTCCCCTTGATACGGGGCTGCACTGACCACCTGTGCAATCGCAGACCCGGCAAATAACTCATAGGGATGAGTTAAATGACGTTAGTACCAGTTATAACAAAGTACTCTGTGGTTAGTACGGTACTAACGGTGCGTTCAACTCCCACTCGCATAATAACTTTTGGGATATACAAAATCTTAGTTAAAACAGTCAGTCAGTCAGTCGTCTGGACAGGCAATGGGATTATGCTTCCCACATGTTTTTTTTCAGGTTTTCAGCTAATTTACTGAATATAATTGATTAAATCTCAAACTAAACGTTATTACTCATATAAATCTATTAAAAAAGCACTATTACTATAGGATTTGTCCGAGGCCTGGTAAAGGGTTAAAACATTTCAAAATTATATCTAGGCATAGATCCGAAGCGTAAAACTGGCACCTAGATTCACCTAGTTTAGAGAGGTTCCCAAGTGATCTTTGTGATTTTTATTGAATTAATACCATTTGACTTTAACTTTTGACTGTGACTTTGAAGCAATGCGTGAGAATCTGGCTCAGTGCATCAGCATTACCATATAGCATGGAATACATTAAGCGTCTTGGGGACTCTAACAATCTGAATTGATTTGGATCAGTTGATCTATCTCTTGATAGTTTGCAACGTCTACATATAACTAAACTGTTTCATGTGTGTTACATTTTGTGACTAACAAGTGTATATTGAAATTGAAAAAGGCGTGGTGGTAGTACATCCCCGGACGAGCCCTTCACATCTAGAGCTCTACTACGCTTCATGTTACTTCATGTCTACTATTCTTCATAGTTTCATGATTTCAATAAAAAAAAAACTAATGTAGGTGTCAAGTCAATATTCTCACGGTGAAGAAATAATTCTTTAACTGTTTCTTCGCACGCCTTATTATACACAAGAGAATTTAAAACCATAATAATGAGTATAAACACAGTATTTCAATGCATAGTTCGTAGTTATAAAGTCGTAAACCTAGAAACCTGCAAGTAATCCTTTGGGTCGCTATTGGAGTAAGTTGTAAACAAGAAGCGGGTTTTACTATAGTCAGTTTAATTTAACGATTGTAGATTCAAAGTCACTGTAAAATGTTAACGAATTTCGTACTGGCTCGGACGATAGTAGTTGGAGGAAAATAAGTCCTTTACTTCCTCCAAACAACTCGATCGTTCTAGCTACGGAACAGAGCTACGGAATTTTAGTATTTTATTTTTGTTGTGCGCTACCATGAAAATGAAAGAGCAATTTTATTATGTTTCTCTCTTGTCCTCTGCTGTCTAGAGTTTCGTACAACAGCTCTAAGCGCGCTAGCGAGGAAACAGCTAAAAGTTGGTCAGCCAGGCACTTATTATTCAGTAGTAAGATAATTTTAAATATCAGTTTGAATTTGGAACTACGTAGAGAGAGATGAGAGAAGGGCGGCGTCTATATCGTGAATCACTATCGCAATTCAATAGTTTTTTATACCTTTGCCTATACAATAGAATTACTACCTCCCACAGAATATCTGCTAATCTGATAAGAGGACGTATGCGTTATATAGTCGGACACCTATTTAGTCCTAACGCGATGTTATATGTAGTCATATTGAGATTTAGTCAGAAAGCGACTGAGTCTTAATGCTATCTATTCAAATCAAGATGTAGTCTCAAAGCTTTTAACCCCTAAAAACGTGGCATATTGTACCATTGTGTTACATTGTGGTATGTGTCACTGTACTGGCAAAATCCTTATTCTTCCACACTAAATAAAATGCTTAATTGCTGTTCCGCGGCTAACTTCATGAGCTAACTTCCCTAGATCCATCAACCGTACTTTGCACCTTTTTTCTATTTAATCTCTCCTTTTCACCTTTAATCTCTCGCTACAGCCTATACCTCAGACTATATTCAGGTACAGCACCAAATGGTTAATAGTCATGCCAGTGGCACTGGTCACTACGTGCATGACGCGAAGACATAAACAAGTTACCACCTGCCAGTGGATAAACTTGGTCATTTTAAACTTTTAAGCCCGTTTTATGCTTGCGGATATATTTAACTAGGAATTAACAGTGTAAGCTAGGAAATACATTGTGAGGAAACTTGCAACGTTATCAGCAGCACGTATTCACCATGTCGTTTCTGGAGTAGGATGGCTAAATTTAGAGGATGGAGTAAATGCCGGACAAGTCTAAAATCACAGCTATTTTAGTTAGATTTATTATTTGATATCGTTCGATATTTAGTACTCACGGAACCGTTTGAGAGCACTGGTGGTCTAGTGGTAGCGGTTCCTTCGAAATAGCCTTCCGATCCTAAGGTCGTGGGTTCGAAACCAGTCGTGCACTAATGAGTTTTTCTGTTCATAATTTATGTGCACAACGCCAGTACTCTGAAACGGTGAAGGAAAACATCGTGAGGAAACCGGCATGTCGTAGAACCTAAAAAGTTCTATAGCAAGTGCTCGAAAAGAGCCTCTTGACGTGCACTTAAAATCCTTTCACCACAATGTTTCGAAAGAAACTAGTGACACGACAAGAGAGAGACTCACGGAAGACCAACGTTATAATAGTATCATTATTATAACACAACGCTGAGTGAGGACCGATTTAACTTTTTAATCTTACAACCTCTTTGGTTTTTTGTGTATTTCGCATAAGTTTAAAGATGCAATAATTTTTTTTAAGAAAATATTATTATTCCCCACCATTTTTATCATCCCAATAATGTCTGCGTAGAACATTGCAATTTATAAGAATGATCAAACTTTACTAACAAAAACAGCTACCCTACGATTGGCTCTTCCATAGATTCCCAGGAAAATTAGCCCACTTGACGGATTACCTCCAGCGTAGTGTAAGTAGCGTGGTGATAAGTGTCTTCCGATCCTAAGGTCGTGGGTTCGAAACCGGTCGTGCACCAATGAGTTTTTCTGTTCAAAAATGTATGTGCACAATGCCAGTACTCTCAAACAGTGAAGGAAAACATCGCATCGTGAGGAAACCGGCATGTCGTAGAACCTAAAAAGTTCTATAACATGTGTCAAGAGTCAAGTGCTCGAAAGGAGCCTCTTGAGGCGCACTTAAAATCCTTCCACCACACTGTTTCGAAAGAAACTAGTGACACGACAAGAGAGAGAGTGTATTTAGCAAGTAGTGCCGTGTGTTACACTCCTAACGGGGACATTTCCTCACACAAACGCGCACGTATGATACTTTTTCAACAAAACGTTTCGTTCCACTTCACCGGAGTGGAACTCGAACTTCCATTCAAGAAGTTTTCCGTACATATGAAGGAAAACTGACATAATATGTGATCAAATGAACTTCTGTGAAGTTCGATCAATATTATATGAGTTCACTTCATTCGAAGATATATTTAACGTGTAGTACTTTTAACTTACTCGGTAGCTACGCACTTTTTTAGAGATTTTATAAAACCAAAAAGTTTTATAACCAAATCGACATTTACCTACTGGCTGGTTACACCACAGTCCGAGTGTGCCTTCATTCTTTTAGAGATCAGACAAATGCAAAGACATGAGTATGTATTACGGGATTGGGCTGGGTGGGTACTTATATCTTCGAATGAAGTGAACTCATATAATATTGATCGAACTTCACAGAAGTTCATTTGATCACATATTATATTTCTTTCACTTCATTCTTCAGATATATTTAACGTGTAGATGTTTAGAGGGTTGTTGCATTTGTTATACATTAAAAAGACATAGTTTTGCCAAAGTTAAGACTGAATTTTAATCAATTTGAGTTTAGTGGATTAATTAACATAACGACATATTCTTAGAGTAAAATAATAATTGTCAATAAATTATCTAATCATCTGTATTATTTAGTAAAGTCGATTGGGCAAAGTTATTAACATCTGCAATCAGACGGTGGTAAAATTTTGCAAAGACCTCAGATGGATTAGTCCATCCAGCGGCTTTCCTTAACATGCCAATAGAGACCCCTGCGGTGTGTGCCGCGTGCTGTGCGCACCAAACGTGATCACCTCCACGCCGCTCTCCACCAGTGCCTGCTTTATCCATCTGCTTATTGACTGTGCTGTCGCGCTCTTATAAGGGCGCTTCACTGTTATTAAGAGATTGGAAACAATAACGGGTCGATCTTCTTTTGTCACGTAGAGGTAATCCTCTAGGACTGTGGCAGGACAGATTCGAAGGTGTTCTTGAAAATATGTTAAAAATAAGTTCGGTTGATCTCGACCGGCCGCTGATGTCTTTATAATGTCTTTGATTGCTATGTGAATTCAGTTCAAATCTATACATAGATTTTGAGGCTATATAAAAAATATAGCTTGAACACGTTGGGCTGTACATATCGGTAGTAAAATTACCAATTTCTTTGTAATTGTTTCGCTACTTAGATATCTATTGGGGTACCAATTGAATACATAATTGAAGACAGTTTGTGGTTTCCATGTACTGTTATACTTAGGAAAATTGGGTTTCAATTTAAACACACCTTTTAATAGTCGTTTGACACTATCGTCGGATCCAACGTTGTTACCCAGTAAGAAAGACAGTGCGGATCTGTGGCTATTTAGAGAGCCGTACAATGCCCCTTTTCTGTACTGTTAACTCAAAAAACATAAGATTCTTGGCACAGAGCAATCAGAGATACTTCAAATTACAGCACTACAGAATTCTGAAATTTCCCACCATAATTTGAATGAGACGTATTGTTGCATCATGTTGTTTGACAGCGCATGTCAAAATTAAGTCTATGGCTGAATCGGGAACGCCGCGTGATGAGAACACCTGCCTGTGAACACTGCGGCACCCAGGATAGGGGGATTTCTGTAACCTGATTGTATACGTGATCTTTAGGATTAAGCCAAATAGTATTTGATACAACTAATTTAATCAATTGCGGGTACCAAGCTTGAGATGGCCAAAAAGGGGAAATTAATATGCCAATAGCATTTTCTTCGGCTATTTTTTGAAAACACTTTAGAATAAGTGGGAATGACGGAAAAGCGTTAGAAGACACGAGATCAGTGTTACCTCTTACTGTAAAAGCATCTATGGCAAAAGCATCGGGATCTTTTGTCCATGACATATACCTCTGGCATTTAGCATTGGCCCAAGAAGCAAATAAATAAATTGCAGGTTCTCCGAAACATTTGGTTATTTCATCAAAGGCTGAATCAGATAATTTCCACTCAATATCTGGGTTCGATTTTCGAGACTCTTCTTAAGCTTCTGTATTTTATTTAATGTTTATGTAGGATGCAAATAGCCAGATGTTTCTCTCTTCAGACCCTTGCCATATTTGTCTAGATAAATCATTTAGATGAGGATATTGGATGCCACCCATGCAGTTTACATAGCTGATAGCTGTCGTGTTGTCAACGCGTAGTAAAATGGAACAGTTACGCATTTTCACTTGCAAAGTATTTCAGGGCCAGAAAAACAGCTAACAACTCTAAACAATTTATGTGTGATTCTAGTTTATTTATCTTCTAGGCTTCATAATCACCTTCAGAATTACAAGCTGCTCCCCAGCTAGTACGTGAAGCGTCCGTAAAGATTTCTAGTTCATAGCTAGCTGTTTTCATGGTGTTCCTAGTTTTAAAGCAAAGTTTTTTTTTTATTGTGCATTTTCTCATATTTGTAAACTTGTCAACCATTTTACTGATGTTCAGTCACATGAACTGGACAACTGAACTAGTGGGAATAGACGGATTTTATAGCATTTTTCAGATGATAAGAAAAATAATTGTTTAACATGAAAACCAAGAACATTCATGATTGTTTTGTGTAAGGGAGCTTTTTTCATAAGTTATTATAATGCCGAAAGACCATGTGGCAAAGCACTAAATTCGTATGTAAGAATTTCCAGATTTTTATTTTCATATTAAAATCGTTTTTTTTTTTTTTTTAATTTCGAATCGGTATTAGTAAATAGGCTTCCTTTAAATCAATGGTAGCCGTAAACTATAAGCAGAAACTAGTTTAGAGGCTGTTCTGTAGTCTTCCATCTTAAAATGCACTTTAGAAACAATATTATTTAAATTTAAGGTGAGACTGGTGAAGGTGGAATCCTCCATTCAGCCTATGACTACAGTCATGTCTGCTTTTTCAGATGGTGACAGGTGAACTTGTGGTATATGAGTTTGTACCAGTTTGCATGTGAAAGGTATAGGGAAAAACATTACGTACCCAGTCTAAAAATACAGAATTAGGTGTAATATTGAGCCAGCCTTCGTAAAAATGGGAGATCCTACCAGCGTGTTTTACCTCAGCTACTGGCGCGTTACAGGCTGCTTCAGCTTGTTCGGACCTGTCACACCCGCTGCCTGATCCTGCGGAGGCCAGCGGTTCGTCGCAGAGATGTTCGTTCTGGCCGACCATCTGCGCCCCCCCCTGTTCTGTTAAGAGCGTGACGGTCCGACCAGATTCCCTGATAGGCACCGGATGATCTGTATTAGTATTGGGGTCGGGTAATAGGCACCGCCTGTTCCATCGACAAAGGCGTTTTTGGATATCTTGTAATTTTTTTTTTTTTAATTGACAAACGTATTGTTTCTTTCGCCATCTTGAACAATGTTCAAAAATGGTTTGGCCAGCGCATAATAGATAACGCTCACTCTTGCTTGCATTTATTGATAGTGAAGATCAGTCAAGATTCGGCAGCCGTCACTGATCAGTTTTATAGCTTCAATCTTGATGTCACTTATGAGCATGGGAGTCAAAGCTTTATTGATTGCCGAGATGCCAACGTCTAGTTGTTGTTGCTCGATCTCCTTTCCCTTATCTCGCTGTCATGACACTTCTGATATAGCCGCTGCCTATTCACAATTCAATTTGGGTCCTAGTAAGAGAGTGCAGTTTTCAGGCACAAGTTACTCTTTGAGCAGTTTGTATTTTGGTCCCTATCGATAAACCTTTATTTAGAAGAGGTTCCCACCGCTGGGCCAAGCTTCTATGGATCTTCTCACCAATCTTCGGAGCACTTCCAGTTTCTTCTCCCGAGTTCCCCGAGGAGTTCCGGGTCAAGCTCTGGACCATTAACATCTTCCTTGTTAGAGGGCGGCGGATCCGTGGCAGTTGGGAGAATAGTCGTGCCTGGGTTACCAGTGGCGTCTGCGACTGGGCTTGTATTTGCGTCTATACTCAGTATCGACTCAGATGCCGCGGAAGTACTATCGTCTGAAAACAAGGCGGAACTATTCAAGAACATGTTTATGTACTTTTGTGTTGACACACGGTTAACCACTAGTTATTTTAAACACATGGAAGTATCGGGTGTTTAACCCATAGCTTAGTAGGCATTTTACAGTCTATGGCCTTCGTGTTAACTCTCGGTTAACCGCCAGGCGTTGTCATCCCATGGATGTTTCGGGTGTTTAACCCATAGCATGATAGGTATTTTACAATCTATGGCCTTCGTGTTAACGCTCGGTTAACCGCCAGGCGATTATCATCCCATGGATGTATCGGGTGTTTAACCCATAGTATAATAGGCATTTTACAATCATTGGCCTTCGTGTTAACGCTCGGTTAACCGCCAGGCGATTGTCATCCGATGGATGTATCGGGTGTTTAACCCATAGCATAATAGGCATTTTACAATCACTGGCCTTCGTGTTAACGCTCGGTTAACCGCCAGGCGATTGTCATCCGATGGATGTATCGGGTGTTTAACCCATAGTATAATAGGCATTTTACAATCATTGGCCTTCGTGTTAACGCTCGGTTAACCGCCAGGCGATTGTCATCCGATGGATGTATCGGGTGTTTAACCCATAGCATAATAGGCATTTTACAATCATTGGCCTTCGTGTTAACGCTCGGTTAACCGCCAGGCGATTGTCATCCCATCGATGTATCGGGTGTTTAGCCCATAGCATGATAGATATACTTATAGTTTAATTTCGAAACGAAATTTTAGGAAATGTCATATAAAGGTTAGATTTGAATACATACCAGAGTCTGACAAGGATTCAGTAATGCGTTTACCATTATGATTTCGTTTCTCTTCAAGTTTCCTTCGATAGTATTCAATATAATCCAAAGATTTTTGTTTCAACATTTTCCTTAATTTTCTTATGTCAAACACAGTTTGACAGCAACGTGTGCTCGCTACCGCGCACGAAAAAAGAATGAAGGCACACTCGGACTGTGGTGTAACCAGCCAGTAGGTAAATGTCGATTTGGTTATAAAACTTTTTGGTTTGTGGAGGTCGATACCTCTACGTGGGCTGTAGGAAACCTAAGTGGTAGTGTGGCTGCGATGTGGTTGCGATGTTATCGCCTAGCCTAACCAGTCTACTCTGCCTGCCTACTACTGATTCCTACCACTGTTCCTAGCTAAGGGTCTGTACGGGGATTTCAAGTTAAAAGCGCGATTACTGAACACAACATATTTATTAACAAAATGACTAGAATATATTACACACATTGGTCTATGATAATGCATAGCTCCGCGGAGCAAATAAGATTCCAACAACCAATCACAGAACGTCTGAGGGACATTGTAGGGAGGGCCGCGAGAGAGGGCTCCCGCGCGTGAGAGGGACAGCGCGCACATAAATATTGCGCGCGTTGCCGCGCTTCGTCAGTGGGCTGCGCGCGCGCACGTTGTACACGTCGCTGGCGGCGCGCTCTTCATGTTCCCACAGTACCCCCCATCAAGCGAAGCGACGGATCTCTTGACGGTCCGGCCGTATCTGGTGACGTACGGTGCTGCTACAGGAGGTACCGTTGCAACCGGAGCTTCGCTGACTGGCGTCGGACTTGCTTCTTCGTTACAGCCGATGCAGTTCCTGGTCCACGTAGTCACGTCCTTGTTCATAGAAGGCCAAAATAATTTTGATGTGACTTGTTTCCTCGTCGTACGTATTCCCGGATGACACAGCTCGTGTGCGCTTTGAATGCTGCATGACGATGTGCCGCAGGTAGGTACGGTCTAAGAGTGGATGTTGACTGCTCGCACGTGATTGGCTGGACTATTCCAGGTAGTGTGACGTCAACGAACTTCAAATTTGGTTGTCGCTTGAGTTGCTTCAATTCTTGATCGCTCCTTTGATCTCTGGATAGAGCTTCGTAGTCCATGTTCGAAAGACATCGAATCTCTTGAATCCGTGATAATGCGTCGGCAGCAGAATTTTTCTCTCCTTCCACGTAAATAATTTTCGAGCAGAACTGCTTGTAAAGTGAAGCTGCCTTTCTCGTCGCGGTGTGTCGCTGCTGCTCGGAGGTCGCGACAGAGCGAAAGACAGTGGCTTGTGATCTGTGAGTATGTTGACTTCACATCCCTCGATGAGGCGACGAAAATGTTTGACAGCAGCGTACATAGCTAATAGTTCGCGATCGTACGTGCTGTATCTTCGCTGTGTGTTGCTCATAGCTTTTGAAAAGTAAGCTAGCGGCTTCCAAGTTTTTCCTATTTGCTGTTGTAGAACCGCCCCGATGCTGTGATCCGATGCGTCTGACATAATGTTGAGTGGAGCGTTCAGTACAGGGTGCGTTAGCGTTGTAGCTTCCACGATGCTTTGGCGGCAATTCTGAAAGGCTACTTCAGCTTCCGGCGTCCAATCAATTGGTGTCTTGTCATTCTTCTCCCTGTCATGTAGGTACTGTTTAGCTCGCACTGGTAATCGGCTTGACGTGGCAAACAGTCTCGATAAAAATTCAGCATTCCCAGGGAACGGCGTAGCTCTACGATGGTCTTCGGTTGCGGAAAAGTTGAGATGACTTCCGTGCGTTCCATTGTGGGTTTGATACCTTCTTCATCTACTTCGTAGCCCAAGAAATTGATCTTGGACTTGGCAAATTCGCACTTAACCACGTTGAGCGTAACTCCATACTTGTCCAGGCGGCTTCAGTGTTCTTCGCGTCTCCCATTGCGTGTCTTGATCCTTGGAATGTCGAGGGTCACCAAAATGTGGAGGTCGATACCTCTACGTGGGCTGTAGGAAACCTAAGTGGTAGTGTGGCTGCGATGTGGTTGCGATGTTATCGCCTAGCCTAACCAGTCTACTCTGCCTGCCTACTACTGATTCCTACCACTGTTCCTAGCTAAGGGTCTGTACGGGGATTTCAAGTTAAAAGCGCGATTACTGAACACAACATATTTATTAACAAAATGACTAGAATATATTACACACATTGGTCTATGATAATGCATAGCTCCGCGGAGCAAATAAGATTCCAACAACCAATCACAGAACGTCTGAGGGACATTGTAGGGAGGGCCGCGAGAGAGGGCTCCCGCGCGTGAGAGGGACAGCGCGCACATAAATATTGCGCGCGTTGCCGCGCTTCGTCAGTGGGCTGCGCGCGCGCACGTTGTACACGTCGCTGGCGGCGCGCTCTTCATGTTCCCACAGGTTTTATAAAATCTCTAAAAAAGTGCGTAGCTACCGAGTAAGTTAAAAGTACTACACGTTAAATATATCTGAAGAATGAAGTGAAAGAAATATAATTGTACGAGTGTGGACGACGGAACGCACCAGCGCACTGCCGGCTGTTTGTCACACAGTATTGTGACGAATCTTTGTAAGTCTACACGAATTTTTACTGAATATACCTACTTATATTTATTTGACAGCCTTCACAGCTCAGTTGGTAGTAGCTCTGCCTTCTGCGTTGTAGGCCGTGGGTTCGATCCCTATCGAGAACAAACATTTGTGTGATGAACATAGATGTTTGTTCTCTGTCTGGATGTTATTATATTGGACTTTCCACACATCACTATCTAGCCCCAAACCTTAGTTTGGAGCTAGATAGTGATGTGTGGAAAGTCCACCCCAAACCTTAGTTTGGAGCTAGATAGTGATGTGTGGAAAGTCCACCCCAAACCTTAGTTTGGAGCTAGATAGTGATGTGTGGAAAGTCCACCAATATTTATTTTATTTTATTTATTTATTAGTATAATTTTCAGTCATCATTGCTTTTTCACTTAAATTGTTTTTCTAGTGTTATTTTTGGGTTCAGCTGTGTGGTTTTTAGGAACATAACTTGAGGTTCAAGCATAAAGTATGATAATTTGGAATGAAAGTGAATATTGCACAATCATTATTATCCTGATTTGAACGAAAATGTTTCTCGTAGGTTTTGAAGAAAACTGCCGCCACAAACAGCTATGAAAAACCGGTATTAAAACTGATTAAAAGAGTAAGAAATAATAAGCAGTATCAAGTTTCGTGTAATCACATAAAAAACATCCAAAAATAATTCCACAATAACGTACAATTTTAAAACACAGTACAAAGGAAAAGGGGAGTAAGTGGCCGGAATAGAGAGCAACTACCCTTTATGTGCAAAACGTTACTACCCCTTTTGTTCTATAATTGGAAAGCGCGAATTGGCCCGTAAGGGTAGATATCGCCCGTTACCTTTGAAGTGAATGTTCGCATTGTTGACAATTTCTAGTGTCGGAATGGATTTTTGGATGAGTGCGCGCAGACACTGTGGTTTGTTTTTTTTCTTCCGCACACTCACTACTGGCTCCACAACTCAGTTGGTGACGTTTCAAATTGAACCTTATAATTCTAATAAATAAAGACTGTTTTAAGATTTGATTTTTTAAATGATCTCAGAAAAGAGTATGTTACACATGTGTGTTGTGTGTGTTGTTTCGTAATTTTTTTTTTTTTTCTTTTTAACTTTGTAGCTAGTATAATTGGGCGTATTAGCCGTTCTAAATATTTTAAATAAATAAATAAACCTTAAGACGTTTCAAAGTGATCCTTGTGATTCAATTGAATAAATAAGGCTGTCGTTTTAGTCAAAAATACTTTATTATTATACATCTATTTTTTTCCGACAGAGGGTCAACTGGCCCTCTATCGGAAAATTTGTTCAATAAACAATTATGTAAATTTTACTGTAACTTCTACTGTTGTCGCTATGGCATGTTTTAAGATAATTTACAGTTTGTAGGGTTCCGTACCCAAACGGTAAAACGGGACCCTATAAGACTCCGCTGTCCCTCCATCTGTCTGTCCGTCTGTCACCAGGCTGTATCTCATGAACCGTGATAGTTAAGCAGTTGAAATTTTCACAGTAGATGTAGTTCTATTGCCGCTATAACAACTTATACAAAAAAACAGAATAAAATAAATATTTAAGTAGCAAATAAATAATTGTCTGTCTATGTCATAAGCCTAACGCAGTAAACATACAAGTAGTCAGGCGCACAAAAGTTTTTTATAAAAAAAACACACAGTATTTCACTGCATTTTTCTGCAAGGAAACTGAAACTCAAAGTTTTGAATTCACAAGTGACTATATAAATTCAAACAGTAGGAACGAACGGTTTCCACTTTTAAAGTTTCCTTATTCAGACTACAATTCAACGGTGCGGAAAAGTGAAACTATCGGCGCTGTTATGTTGCCGCTCAAGTTATAAGAGAAGGACTTGCCTTACGGGATATACTTAGGGTGCAAGTATCTTTTCACGTCTTTTCTTGTGTTTTTTTACAATGAATAGACGTTCTTTGACTACAATCTCACCTGATGGTCAGTGACAATGTAGCCGACGTTAGAGCAGAACGGACTAGAAGACAATTAATAACATTAAAAAAAATGCGATAATGTTTCTAGGGGACAATCGCTCTATCAGAAGGTTTTTTTTTTAATACAACAAGCTGATGGATCAAGCAGATGGCCTACCTGATGTTAAGTGGTAACCATCACCTATAACAAAGCATTGCCTCGTAAGTCACGCTCAATAGGAACGTGCCCTACGATGCACTGCCCTGCGTCCATCAACTTGAGGCATACAGATGTCAAGCCTCATGTGCCTGTAATTACACCGGCAACCGTACTCTTCAAACCGAAACACAGCGACGCTGCTTGGTGGCAGAAAAAGGCGTGGTGGTAGTACTTCCCCGGACGAGCCCTTCACAAAGAGCTCTACTACTCTTAAAACTCAGTTAGCTATAGCAGGATAGTAGTTTTGACTATTTAGTAGTTTTTCATTTAAGTAGTGCACACGTCCTGTTATTAAATTGACTTCAAAACATCTAAGTCAGTAATTTAGCTGTCAACACAAATTCATTCTTCCCAAATTGCTATTCCATCTACTTGCACCATCTACAAGAATCGCGACGGTAAATATTCTGTCTGATATGTTGTTTGATCGGCGAGACATGTTTGCCGACAAATATGGGGAATGATACAGCACTTATATCTGAGTATTATATCCGAATGTCGTGGGGATTGGGAGAAATGACACGTGTTTGGGAAAGTCAGACGTGTCGAACAACTTTATGGACGCTGAAATTATTATAGATATGTTATTAATATTATGGTGCATAAAATATTTAATTTTCTTGATACTAACGTTAAGACATTGCAATGCTTTCACTACAAAAATATATTCATAGTATATTATATAAACTTTTTTTATACAACCAGCTGATGGAACAAACTGATGGCCCACCTGATGTTTAATGATAACCATCACCTATAACGAAGCATTGCCTCGTATAGGAACGTGCCCTACGATGCACTGCCCTGCGTCCATCAGCTTGAGGCATACAGATGTTAAGCCTCATGTGCCTGTAATTACACCGGCAACCACACTCTTCAAACCGAAACACAGCAACGCTACTTGGCGCCAGAAAAAGGCGTGATGGTAGTACTTCCCCGGACGAGCCCTTCAAAAAGAGCTCTACTACTCTTAACAAGTAATATACTTGTAGAAGGTACAAAAGACGCCAAAGTCTTAATAGTAACAATCACTACTATTACGTAAATTAATAACTAAATAACAAAGCCAACCTTTAGCACAAAAAAAAAACAAATAAAAGGACGGCATCGATTCTGCATGTAAGAGAAAAAGTTGGAGACCAATGTATGCGCGGTGAAGGCCTTGTTAGGTGGTAGGCCTTGTTTATTCCAAGATCGGAACAAAAAGTCCGAATGCTGCAGCCTCTTGGCCTACATACGGCTCTGATTGCGGGAGTTGGCACCGGTTCAGATTCTGCCACTGCCACACTGCTGTTGACCAGGCTGCTTTATTGTACAGATTATTTTAAAACTAAAAAAATTGGAAGGAATTTATAAAATGAACAAAATGAACACACGAATCGGTTGACCTATCTGCAGACCGTTGCGAACGATCTAGAGAAAGAAAGAAAAGCAATTTATTGGCCACCACACAAGAAAAAAAAGTTATAAGCTATAAATACAATGCAATAAATACTGTTAGGCCAATTAGGTCCCTGGCTCAGTATTTGCCGCACCGTGTGTGATGTCACCACACAGTGCAACACTGTATTCTGCCAGGTCCTAGGTCCTACAGATAGGTCAATTGATCCAAATCGGTACTAATAGAGCGTTTCCAAGATGTTGCCTGCATTGCTACGACTGAATGACAACACTAGTGTGCAACTTACTTCTAAAACTTAGTTTAACAATTTATTATATTAATTTTCAAAAATACTAAATTTAAACTTTTCTACATAAACTTTATTACAGCTAAAAGCACCGGTTGTCCAGTGTGAGTGACTCTAGCTTCTGATTGTAAGGCCGTAGGTTCAAATATGGTCGGGCAACAATGGATTTTTAATTCTTCTTTTAATGTATGTGCGCAATGTCGTGCTCTTCATCGATGAAGGAAATATCATAAGAAAACCTGCTAATTTCAAACTGTCACGTCTGGAATACCATTTATTGCAAAATGAAGGTATGTGCCAAATGCCCTGACTACCTCTCTTGACATCACGAAGAATCTTATGTTGGTACTGGATATGAGATCTGGCGGGATATCTATCGTGTCTGGATATCAAAACTTTTTTTTTTAATCTAACCTATACTGTCCCACTTCTAGGTAAAGGTCTTCCTCATGCTCTTCCACTCCCTTCGGTCCTCGGTGCGTTGTACACACATATGACCGACAGCCTTCACAGCTCAGTTGGTAGTAGCTCTGTCTTCTGCGCCGTAGGCCGTGTGTTCGATCCCCACCGAGAACAAACATTTGTGCGATGAACATAGATGTTTGTTCTCTATCAGGGTGTTAAAATATTATAAGTATTTAATTTTTTTGTTTTTATTATATATGTATTATATCAGCTATCTGGTTTCCATATTACAAGCTTTTGCTTAGTTTGGGGCCAGATAGTGCTGTGTGGAAAATCCACAAATATTTATTATTATTGATCGAGTGAGCGAAGCGAACGAAGATCTTAGTTTCAACTTGGGCGATTTGGCATTTTATGTATGTATGTATGTATGTATGTATGTATGTTTGTCTGGCGATAACTTTAGAACCCTTGATCCGATCTGCATGAAATTTGATATGTCGATAGCTTGTACTTGAGAAATTTACTGGTAAGTATATGAGTAAAATCAGATGAAGGGTTTTTGAAATATAGGGTTTTTTAAGAGGGCAAAAATAAAAAAAAAGACATTAAAAAATCAAGTTACATGTCATATGAAAGGGCTTTGTTTGGACATTCCAAAACAATTTTTACTTTTTTTTGGGACGCTCGGTTTTTGAGATACAACAAAAAAGTTAAATTAAGAAAACCAGCGATCCAAGAGGTCCCATCTCTAAGAGTTTCGTTGGCATCAAGGTTTTTCTACTGGTCGGCCAGTTCTTTTGCTTTTTCTTATTTTTTTTTCTTGAAATAAGTTAAGTAGGTACTCAGTTCTCATAAAATGGTGACAACGACCAGGTCTGATGATGGAGCCAAGGTCTGTTCAACGGAACTCTTCATTAAATAGGCCAATAGAGTTGAAACTTGGTTACCGTACCAAGTTAGTAGGCGGTAGTCAGTAAAAAGTCCAAACATAATGTTTGGACTTGCCTCTGACTACCACCTACTCAAAGTTTTGATGCGTTCGTTGGGTCGCATCACGAGATCTCAGTTCGGGGCGAACTACTAGTTTATTTATTGATCGAGTGAGCGAAGCGAATGAAGATTCTAGTTTCAACTTGGGCGATTTGGCATTTTATGTATGTATGTATGTATGTATGTATGTATGTTTGTCTGGCGATAACTTTAGAACCGTTGATCCGATCTGCATGAAATTTGATATGTCGATAGCTTGTACTTGAGAAATTTACTGGTAAGTATATGAGTAAAATCAGATGAAGGGTTTTTGAAATATAGGGTTTTTTAAGAGGGCAAAAATAAAAAAAAAGACATAAAAAAATCAAGTTACATGTCATATGAAAGGGCTTTGTTTGGACATTCCAAAACAATTTTTACTTTTTTTTGGGACGCTTGGTTTTTGAGATACAACAAAAAAGTTAAATTAAGATAACCAGCGATCCAAGAGGTCCCATCTCTAAGAGTTTCGTTGGCATCAAGGTTTTTCTACTTGTCGGCCAGTTCCTTTGCTTTTTCTTTTTTTTTTTTTTCATAAAATAAATTAAGGAGGTACTCAGTTCTCATAAAATGGTGATAACAACCAGGTCTGATGATGGAGCCAAGGTCTTTTCAACGGAACTCTTCAATAAATAGGCCAATAGAGTTGAAACTTGGTAGTCAGAAAAAAGTCCAAACATAATGTTTGGACTTGCCTCTGACTACCACCTACTCAAAGTTTTGACGCGTTCGTTGGGTCGCATCACGAGATCTTAGTTCGGGGCGAACTACTAGTTATATTTCTTTTTATTTCAAACAGATTTCTTTTTATTTGTATTTAAATATATTTCTTTTTTTTAGCAAAAATCTAATCATTCCACTAAATGTTTTAACAATAACCTGTCTATGTTGCCAACCGAGTAGCATAGGCTTCTGGATGACACGACCATACTCTGGATTCTGCAAATAGAATTTGTTTTAAACGAAAAATCGTGGGCAAATCTACATCACTTCATGTATTTTTAAGGAGATTCGATTTTAGCGAATCGAACAGCTAGTTATCTCTTTATTTTTTCATGGGGTGTCATCAAAATTTCATCATCATCATCACGCGTGGACAGCCATGGGTGCTAAATACGACAAGTACTGTTAAATTACTTCTGAGAAGTATTATTAACTTATGCAAAAAATTGACCTATCCCTGGAATCATGCCAGTATATATTTAGTCGGACTGCGCCATAAAGTTCATGAGAAGCTGAGCATTACAGTCATTGTCAATCAATTATTTATAAAGGCACCGTTTTTCTTCTTCTTGTCATGTCACTAGTTTCTTTCGAAACAGTGTGGTGAAAGGATTTTAAGGCACCGTAGTTATTATTTTAGCAATTCAGAGAATTAAATCGCAATCAGATTTGAATGGTACGACTCTGCAAAGAGCGTAATAAAAATAAAGATTACAAGGGAATTAAGTAATGTCAGAATGTGAACCCTTTAGTTATTTCGAACATAAAATTGTACTGGCATCCTATAGTTATGATGTATACGGGCCTTAACTTAAGACTGCTCAGAAAAAGTTTCATGATAAAAATCTGACGATTCGGACAATTTTGACACGCAAGTGACAAACTTACGCTAAGTGTGCAGATAGGCAATTTTATCCTATCGACTTTGACCCGAATAAGTTAGGGCTGGCTGCATTTACACAGAAAACCGAATTCCAGATTATATTTATGATAGGGGTCTGGTAATTTGGTTGGCAATAGCAACTTTACGTTCATAAACATGTAAAGTGGACTCGAGCAATATTATATATACACAGAAAGAGAGAATCTATCGAGAAACCAACGAAACAGAGCCAATAACATTTTACTATTTTTGGAAATACATAAAACAAATCAAAACACAGAATACTCACAATTATAATACTATTATGATTGTCTTTGGATAGCTATGGAAAATTGAAATAAATAAAGATCTAACTGGTAGACTTAAACGTAACGTGCTTACCCTTAGTTAAACGTTGTACCAGTTTGTACCTGCTAATCTTTAAATAAATTTTTAAGTAAAATAATCGAACGTCATTACTACCAAATGAGCTGTGACGCCAGCCACATGTAAACGTAATTTTTCAAGACGAAAATAGGTTAGCAAGCGCTTGCTAAGTTAATAAAAAAAGCCAGCCAACCCGCTGATACCTGGATGTCAAAAAAATGCATCCGATGCCCAAATTCCTACCAAGTTTTACGGGTCACTGTAGGCTCTAACAAACTTCGTCGGAAATTGGCCTGCAAATTGGTCTATTACAGACTGATGTACGGCATTTTTTCCGAGTTTTCAACTTTGTCCAGGTAAAGTGTGAAATGTTTTAAAAGGAAATCCTGCAATCTAGGTTGCCTTTGGCTTTGATTTTGTTAAACTTTACTTTTGAAAGCACGCTATGAAAAGAACTTCCATGATTCTTTTTTAAATCGCCTTAGAATATAGATATCAGAGGAATCTATGAAAATTTAGTAAGTAGTAGGTTCTTCTTCTTCTTCTTTTCGTGTCAAGGCACACTCAAACTTTTCTTATCTGTGGTCGTGCACAGCGAACAAGAAAGCAGGTGTGGCATGTCCTGTATGGGGGTTCCGCAATTGAATGATGCTCTGTATGGGGTGCATGAAGAGATCCTATACGCGGCGCACTCTGGAAGCAGCTAGACCCGGTAACGCAGGGTCTAGGCTGACTAATCTCTTCACCATAATGACTAAAACTCAAACTTCAAGGTGTAAACTCAAACTTCATTTCATCATACACAGCCCAACTGCTGGGTATAGCCCTCTCTTTGTATGTGCCGCTAATATTTTTGGAACTTCCGTGATCATGACACATATTGAATATTCTGGCAAAAAACTGGTCTGAACGTCGGGAAATAAATAAGCTAATACGCGATAAATACCCGTGTAATATTAAGGTCCTGCTATAGTCTGATCCAGGTCTTGCCCAAGGTATTTGACACATGATGGTATGTATATCTTTCCGCAGGACGACCAACACTTATTTGTCCAGTTATTGGAAGCCCTTCGGTTAGTGTCTTACTTCACCTGATCCAAAGGGGTGACTACCGTAGGTACTTAGGGATCATAGTCGTTAGTTTTTTTTACATCAATACAAACTCAAATATTTTCAAAAACTTACTGTAGCACTTTCCTTTTTCTCTTTGGTAATGCGTCACCTATATAATATAAACTACCGGTGTCCCTCCCTTAAATTATTCCACAGAATATAATAGAATCAGCAGATATGCAACCGCAACGGAACTGCAACGGACATGCATTTGTCCGCACAACGTCCAGACATGCGGTGGCTGCTACAAACATTAGCAAATTAATTTCAAATTATTTAGTAGGCAAGGGCTGGCACGCATCAGTTTACCCTGGATGATTCCAAATGAATAAGGTCATGCTTTACAATTTCACTGGCCTTAGTCCTCAGTTGGAAGTAGCTCTTCTTTCTTGACTAGGCTGTGAGAAAAAACATTGTTATCTAGATTTGTATTAAAAGCTTTGCATACTTTGGAGCTCGACGGCATCATGTGAAATGTTGCCAATAGTTATTTATATATTACGCATCCTTTGGTATAGCTTCATCATCAAATCGATATCTACAGATTACTTCAAATACATGCATTTTGAGAGGGATTTAATTTAAATACATAAATATTAAGGAGCAAGATGGCGAGCGAGAGAATTTCAGGCCTTACTAAGATAAATAGATATGCCCACCCGGGTAATACCAGTCAATATAATTATATAGATAACCAAACGACTGCTAAATCCAGGGATATAGAATATAATAGAAAATAATCTAAATTATGTAAATTATCCTAAAGTATTCCCCAAAGCACACATTAACAGATGTATACCAAAAAAAACCCGTATGTTTAGTAATTTTTGGTAAGCTTCCTAATTCAACAGGCGAGATAAAAGTAGAAGATCTTAAGTCTCACGTTTGTTGTATGGGAGCCCTCTGAAATATTTATTTTATTCAGTTTTTTAGTATTTGTTGTTATAGCTGCAGCAGAAATTCATCATCTGTGAAAATTTCAACTGTCTAACTATCACGGTTCATGAGATACAGCCTGGTGATAGATGGACAGACAGACAGACAGACAGACAGACGCTTTGGGTACGGAACCCTAAAAAATAAGTGGTATAAAACAAAATAACAAAAATAAGTTTAGTTTCATTAAATAATTATATTTCGTCTTTTTGCTAATGGACGAGTAACGTGATTCTCACGTACTTATAACTAAAACCTACGTCTTAATACACAGCACGAATTCCATAACATAAATTGACTAAGCGCTCCAACTTTAGAGGTCTTGAATTTCTTAACTACCCATAATTACTTTACGGAAGAAGTTCGAAGCTTCCGTGTACTTGCATCTTATGAGTTTCAAGTTGGACGCTTCTTGAGTATGAAGTGTGTATATTGATTAGACATACTTAACTAGTTAGGTTTATTAAATATGAGACGGATATATTTATCGCGTATATATATATTTTCCCGACGTTTGGACATTTTCCCGAATTGTGGACTCGGACGATCAAGTGAGGGTAGTTGTCGAGTTTAAGGTCCCAGACTGCCCGCGACCACGGCTATTGCAACATAGCCGAATCGCCGAGAAAATAAATATGGTCATACGCGAAAAATAACCGTGTAATATCCAATATGTGTCATGATCGCGAAAGTTTAAAAGATACTACATAGAATTTCCAGACGTTTAACTAGTTGTCATTTTACTTTTATGTCGTTCATCCCACAAGGGCGTTATGCTAGATTGTACTTCAGATACAATCTTAGGTTTAATGGGTCGTGTTTGAAAATATATGTGGCAACCCTGGATGTGGTAGTTTTTAATCCGAATTATATTCTCTGACATATTTTTTAGTTTGGAATATTGGGTAGATACGAGGTTAAACATTAGTTAGATATAATTTTGAGAACAAGGTTTTTGACCAATCATTGGCCGTTAATTAGGAAACTGTTGACTTATGCTACTGAATATCGTACACACGGATACGCATCAGATTATACACTGTTCGCTTTTATGTCCTTGTACTAAGTGTCATTTTTCTTTGGCCTAGCGTAGCTTGATCAGTATGCGTGATTGTGCTTTCTATTACGAGTATTTTATGTCAGCCCAAGTTAGCAAAAAGGATATTTGAAATTGCAACCGATGAATTCAAGTGCAAGCTATCAAATTCAATAAATAAATAAATAAATATTGCTGGACTTTCCACACAGCACTATCTAGCCCCAAACTAAGCCAAAGCTTGAAATATGGGAACCAGATAGCTGACATAATACATTTATACTTTTTTTTTGTAAATACATACTTATATTATATAATAACACCCAGACAGAGAACAAACATCTATGTTTATCACACAAATATTTGTTCTCGGTGGGGATCGAACCCACGGCCTTCGGCGCAGAAAGCAGAGCTACTACCAACTGAGCTGTGAAGGCTGTCAAAATATATCAATAAAACATGCGAGTTAAAAATTATTGTTTTTAACGCTTCCTCATTTAAATTAAAAACCACTTTACAATGAACCTAACTAAATAAACTATAACGGTTTCGCTAATTTCCCTTCCCACTTCCTTTTACAATATAAATTTTAATAACAACACATAACCATAGCGAAAACGTTTACAATAATTAACAGAGCCGTGAGCGAGCTTCTAAGTCAACACTTGTACCATTCAGCAATTATAATGATCAACGCACACTTACAACAGTTTTTTCGTCACTTTGAAACAAAATACCATGCACGAGTTTTACAAAAGCATTCTTCCACGATACGTATGAACATGGAAAGAACGATCATCTAGTTATTTAGATATTTTTATTTTATTTTACTTTAGTAGATATAACATACAATTGATATATTGTGATCTTACTTACATAATGGTAGGTGATAAAGTTTGTATGAGTAATACACCATTTACAAAAAATGATAAAACATTTACCAAAATACAAATAAGAATTAAGTTTTATTAGTAATGTTGTAATTTTAAAAAGTTGTAATTTTATTTTCACATGTCACAAGAAGAAAGATCAAAACTAAAAAGATTCAACTAAATGAATATAAAATCATGATTGCCAGCAAAAATTAAATCTACTAATGAGATGACCACTGATTTCTATCAGACAAACAATCTTGCGTGAGTATAATAATATAATAATATTATAATAATATAATATATAATACTCATTAATATAGGTATAATACTCATTCATCGATACACGTTTCACACGACTGCGTCAAAAAGTCGACCGTATACGCGCAGCCTAAAACCCTTCCCCGATTAACAATAAGATATGAAATTGCGACCCGTACCGGAGAGCAAACAGAAATCAATCATCTCTCCATCACGGAAGAGGGTTGACTCTATTCAAACAGCGGCAATCGAAGCAAGTTCGAATGAACTGGGGCTTTTGTTCTTGATCATTGGAGCGTGCTGTTTTGAAGATTGAGACTACTTTGTTATTAAAAATTGGGTGGCAACTGGCAACACGCTGCGACAACAGGCGAGACGACAGGTGAAATTGTAAACTGAATGCATTTTATAAACATTTTGAATGGGAAATGTTGACGTCGGTCAGGTGCGGTGGAAATTCAGTATTGTTTTGACAAGGAATTTTTTTATTCAATTTCATGTATCTGAAATTTTACCCGTACTTTGAGTTGGTACTTGGTACTAAAAGATATGAAGGAATAGGTATCGTGCCAAAGTCTCGAAGCAGTTTTTATATGAAACAAAATGTAGCTAAAACAAAGCGATGAAATAATTTGGTTAGTTAAATTATTGAGAATTGAGTTTTATGTACATTATCATATCTAGATCGGATGACATCATCGGAGTGGTTGGACCACAGTGGATATGACTGGCGCAGGACCGAAAAGAGTGGCGTAATAGAGGGGAGACCTATACCCAGCAGTGGGTGCCAACGGGTTATATAGATAGATAGATCATATTATATAACATCTTCAACACTACACTGTTGAAAAAACACGGGTTATAATTACCATTAAAAAATCGCCGCAGAGAGTCTATAAAAAGTCACTCTAATCTCAAAACACAGCTCATTCCTGAAATATTTTGACGCAACCAAAGTCATTAATCTCAATTTAAGTTTCCAAATTCGGAGACACACGCAGCTGATTACCCTAGTACTTCGCAACTAACTTTTCCATTTAGTCGAGTGTCTCGTGCATCATAACCCGCGACCGCAGAGGGTGGTATGATTGTGTGGTGACACACAGCACATTCGTTTGTCATTTTGATTGTAATGCTTCTTTTTAAATTTTGCTTTACCTCATGTTGCGGTCTTGATAAATGTTTTTTTTTCTATTTCCCGCATGCCAATACTGTCTGTATTTACAGCAGGCTTTTTAATATGACGAAGCATATAAAAAAAATCATTATAACTATCATTTGACTGGTGAAATGTTATTCATAAACATTTTTTCAGTTTTTCACATGAATTTACTACTGTTTGCAATGATAAAATTAAACTGTCTGCTGTAACCAAAAAGAGTGAGGGGGTCGTAACTTATTTGATTGCAATATCGAGTCCCTACAAGCTTCACTTCTCTAAAAATAACGCAAACTTAAATATAACTTTGCGTTCTTTTCAGAGAAGTAAACCACCAATTCTTATTAACACAAACCCAGTATTTTTCCCAGAGTTTCCCTTACTACTACGTCGTAGCTACCATTACTACGGCGTAGCAGTACTTCACCGACTCTAGACTGCGTTCACACCAAAATATTGATATTCGTACCTGCTGATTGTGAATAAGCTCTCACTATTAGCCACAGTGTAACCGTCAGCATATTGTCAGTTTGGTGTAAACAAAAAGTTCAATATGCAAGCAAAAATTGTACGTAACGCCTCACCCACAGTTGGTGGCTGACAATACGTTTGGCGTGAACGCGGGCTAGTTTTTTTAAATTCTTTTTAGGGTTCCGTACCTAAAGGGTAAAACGGGACACTATTACTAAGATTCCGCTGTCCATCCGTCTGTCCGTTTGTCACCAGGCTGTATCTCATGAACCGTGATAGTAAGACAGTTGAAATTTTCACAGATGATGTATTTCTGTTGCCGCTATAACAACAAATACTAAACAGAATAAAATAAATATTTAAGGGGGCTCCCATACAACAAACGTGTTTTTTTTTTGCCGTTTGTATAGATTATGGTACGGAACCCTTCGTGCGCGAGTCTGACTCGCACGTGGCCGGTTTTTTTTCTATTTTATTCGCTGAACTAAGCACCAGTGAGTCCATCAAAATATAGAATATTCCTAACCGCATTAGCGTAATTGCAATGCACAGTAAAGTTAGGTGTATTAGCGGCATTATTGATGGGTATCAAATTGCAACCGTCCCTATGGGAAGGATACCTTCGAATATGAATGTAGGCAGACAGATTCAAAAATATTATATAAGCAAACTACAGTATTTAAATACATTTTTTTATCAATCAATATATAATCAATCAAAACATACAAAAAAAAAATACTCAATTGTCTATTCAAATTGTCCACCATTTGTTCGTGTGTGCCTGTATAGGTGGTTTAGGCTGGTGTGCATGGGATTGCAGAACTTTTATAATGGAAAACACTTTTTTGGCACTTTTAAACTATTTATTTCGCAGCACATGAAAAGGTTATATAATTGGTTTTTGACAAGTCTCAGACGAGTAGTTGAACCATAGACAGCCTAAACCACCTATACAGGCACACACGAACATATAATACGGTAAAGGAAAACATCATGAGGAAACCAGTTAGTATTCAAAAAACGGTGATGGGCTTGCAACCTGTGAAAGTGGAATACTAATTACTACATGTTACGTATGGATACGAATATAGTCTTACAAGCTGGTCCGCAACTTCGTCTGCTCAGGATTAGTCACACAATATCTTTATAAATTGTAGCCTATGTAAATATGTGTAATTCTGATGTATAAGCTACATTATTGTAAAGTTTCATTAAAATCCATTCAGTAGTTTTTACGTGAAAGAGTAACAAATATCCATCCATCCATCCATCTATCCATACTTACAAACTTTCGCGTTTATAATATAAGTAGTATAATGTAGTGCAATGATAATATCAGATCCTAGAGGACAATCGCCCATACTTTAAACTTCCATTTAACGTTTTGATGAAAATAAAACAGGTTATTATGAAATATTTTTAATTTAATAATAAGGTTGATTGCAACATGTTTTTTTTTAGTTTTGTACTCTCAAAAGCTTGAGCCATGATTTACCGCAGGTTGATTTACCCAACGTTATGATTTTGGTTAGGTTTTTTTAATATTTTATATTAACCTCTTTTATTTTCATCAAACAAAAAAAAATTAAAACCTATTTGTCACCAACTGATAAAAAAACTAAACATATTCGATTTTCGAATGACGAAATAGAACATTTAATTTTGGAACGCAGAAAAAACGCTGCAAATATGCAGTGAGACTATCGGGTGTGATGAGGCAATGTTTAGAGCTTTAAGCGATTTAAGCCAAAGGATTTTACGGCCGAGGGATTCCGATCCACGCCTGCGGACAGGTTCACTGGTGCATTACGTGTGCTGAAGGGGATAGGAGCTATGCTTGATTTCACTTATCAACACCCTCCGATAGAAACTACTTACACCATATTTTGTGGGTGCTGTGGAGACGAGTTTCATGTAAATAGGAATACTTTTAGCTCTTCTTCTCTGATTTTTTTATTTATAAATAATGGTAATGTAAGTTTATTATATATTTGTTTTCAATTATATTTCTTTTGTGTGTGTGTAGGTAGACATATATTTTTCACTCAAAAAATCTTTTTTATCTCCGAGTCCACTTTATCCAACGGTTGTCTGGTAGAGATCACTGTTTAGCGATAAGACCGCCCATTGTATTTAGTAGTTAGTAGTATTAGTCCTACCGTGCTTTTGTATGATCCTGGTTGAAAAAAAGGTACAGCTACAGTACGTAAGTACGTAGTAAGTAGCTGTACCCCCCCCCCCTATGCAGGGAGGGACCCGGAAACGACTGTGCCCGGCCGTTCCCGCCCGACGGGGTGATGAATATGTGCAATGCGGGAGAAGGCCCCTCCAGGTCTTCTCCCGATATTCACCACCATGAGCGGCGCGAGAAGTTCCGCGTCTCTCGCGCGCGCTCTACCGCCTGGGTAGACCCGTAGGTCTACCCTGCCTCATCACACTGTGCCCTCTGCTAGACAGAGGGACACGCGGAGACAGCCTTCACAGCTCAGTTGGTAGTAACTCAGCCTTCTGCGTCGTAGGCCATGGGTTCGATCCCCACCGAGAACAAACATTTGTGATGAACGTAGATGCTTGTTTTCTGTCTCGGTGTTATTTTATATTATGGGTATTTTAACAAAAAAAAAGTATATAATGTATCAGCTATCTGATTCCCATATTACAAGCTTTGGCTTAGTTTGGGGCTAGATAGTGCGGTGTGGAAAGTCCTCCAATTTTTTTTTTATTTTTTTTTTTATTTTTATACAACTAGTTGATGGAACAAGCAGATGGCCCACCTGATGTTAAGTGGTAACCATTACCTATAACAAAGCATTGCCTCCTAAGTCACGCACGATAGGAACGTGCCCTACGATGCACTGCCCTGCGTCCATCAACTTGAGGCATATAGATGTTAAGCCTCATGTGCCTGTAATTACACCGGCAACCACACTCTTCAAACCGAAACACAGCGTTGCTGCTTGGCGGCAGAAAAAGGCGTTTAGTTTTATTTATATATTTCTCATAGTCTAGGAAGGGTTCACGTAATAACATCCTCTCTCCTCGCTTGCGGACGGCGCGGACTGCTCGGCCGAAATTGCGAAACCGCGTGCGGTGGCCGAACGCGCTCACCACTCCGGGTGGGTGCCAATATTGGTCGCATACTTGTTAATGTATTGGATTTAACGTATATCAGCGATATTTCAATATTTACGATTGTGTATGAAAATAGTCGAGTAATACATGCTCGTACTGTCAGCAAAGTGATTTTTGAAATAGTTTTAACATTTTATTGTTTTACACCTAACTGATGAAACAAGCAGATGGCTCTCGTGATCATCACCTATAACAAAGCATTACCTCGTAAGTCACGCACGATAGTAACGTGCCCTACAATGATGGACTGCCCTGCGTCCATCAACTTGAGGCATAGATGTTAAGCCTCATGTGCCTGTAATTACACCGGCAACCACACTCTTCAAACCGAAACGCAGTAACGCTGCTTGGCGGCAGAAAAAGGCGTTTGGGGAAGGACTACTTCCTGTCACACAGTGAAAACTAAAACAGGATACTCGTTGCACCTTTTTATTGTAAGTTATTTTGGAAATAAATCCGTCAAACAACTTCTCTCTCGTACGTTTCAACATTTTTATAGATATATCAATGTTAAGAGAGAAATTTCGGAGAATAACATTACAAAGACACAGTAAAAATATATTTTGGATCCAAACAACTTTACCGACCAAATATTTTTTTAAGTCAAAGTCAAAAGGTATAATTCACAAGGATCACTTTGAAACGTCTTAAAGCTAGGTGTACCTAGGTGCCTAAAGCCTAGAAGAACAGGCAACAAAGTTACGGGTTAGTTCATCTGTACCAATACCATAACTGCTTGGCACTTTAAATAGATGGCAGCACAAACAATTTAAAATTCTTAAAAAAATATTAATATTATTTTGAACAGACTTGCAAACTGAGAATATCTGAAGACATCAGAAAAGAAAAAATTAATGATTTTAAATTTTACCAAAGGTTTTAAATCATCAACAGGATTTAAAATCTATACAAACATAAGAAAGTCTTCATCATTGTCCATTCAAAAAAACGGTGCAAATACGTCTGTTCATAAAAAACCCGTGAACAAAGTCCCCTCACCCCGATGGTTGATGGCGTTTATACTATGTAACGCAAGCTAAGTGAATCAAACTGTCATTCTGTCCGCATTACGTCGCTACAGGAAAGGAAAGGATAATGTGGATTGAGAAAGAATTAAAGCCATTTTTTTTAAAAAAAGAGGTAAGTTGTCTAGACATGAGTGAATAGGTATCTTTAAAGTAAACGGGCCACATAGTAGAGCGCATCATCACAGAAGGCGAGATTAGCGTCAAACGTTTTACCTATAAAGATCAATGCCACTTTTCGTTGTAATTTTATAACTCAAGAACGGGCTCACCTATCCAAACCAAATGTTTAGGCTTTGTTCGGATTATTTAGTAGATGTTTTATGTGAAGTTTGCACAAAATCGGTAGAGCGGTTCTTCATTAAATACCCGTGCGAAACCGGGGCTGGCCGCTAGTTAGTCATAAAAAAAAACAGAAACAGAACAGATAAATCAGCTTGAGCATCGCCATTCGTTCACTCATGTTAATACTATATTCAAAAAATAGGTAATTAATTGATTTCTTCACAGTGTTTTGCCAATTAAAAGTGGCACTGCTCAAGTAAATATTGAAAAAAAGAGAAACCCATTGCTGCACGGAAATATTCGAATCCACGATCTTGGGATCAAAAGGAGGGGTCAGTCCCACTAGACCACCAGAGCACTCTTCTCTTTTATGCTAAATTAGAAATTAACAGTTTGTATCTCTTGACCGCCTTTATTATCATCATCTAAATCTGAAGAAGTCCACCATACGAGACATAGGCCTTCCACCTATATTTTTGTCCTTCAAATACTTTGGTTTATCATCATACGTATTAGACATTGAAGACAAGTCTTGTCCACATTATTATTTCCCTAGTTGACAAACCGTGCTTACTTTTTGCTTAATACCATCCCTTGCAGACGAAGGGTGCACCTTTACGACCCTCCCACCCTCTTTATACAAGCGAAATCACTTTTACTGTGAAATACACCTTAATTTTTTTCTTTTATAATTGCTTTCGTAGGAAAAAATGTAAGGGATATTCTTGTGTTAATAGCCGTCAAAATGAGTTCTTTTAAAAATAAAGCCGCGATTTAAAATGTTCTCTTTGATTTTTTTATGTCTTAAAAACATTCGTCGTTAGGCAAGATTTTTACACTTTATTAAATTTCAAATAAAGTCACAAATCATAAAACATATCGTTCGCAATGTGCGAGCAAAAAACTGAACTAAATTAATTAAATAAGATTATATTAAATATGTTTTTTTTTCACTATCTAGAGTGACCTTTATTTGGCTGTTTTAGACTGATGTTTATGAAACTCTGTTTTATATTTTTGCTGTTTGTGTTTTGTCTGTCTGTCTGTTTATGTTTGTGTCTTTTCAGTAAAGTAAATTTAGTAAAAAATCGCAAACTACCATGTTTTGGATATTATCATAAAAACATATTAATAATTATAATCCAAACAAATTTTCGTACCAAAAAAATTGTTTTACTAGATTTAGTACAATTATTTTTTTGTTAAAACTCTGAAACTCTTGAGATTTAAAATTTTCTCTGGAAAACCTTTACTAAAAATGATAATCGGTCCGAATAAAAAATCTAAAGCAGCTCCGACACTATGAATGATGAACGAGTATAGGTAAGTATAGTGCTCGGGTGTCCGAAGGCTGCGTGGCTGGTGATTGATGACGTAGTGTCTTCCGAAGACAGATGCAATGGGCCCGCGCAACCTTCGACCTATCTCTTCCATCAGACGCATTAGCTTATTGGGAAATCTTATGTTGTCCACGGTAAATATTGGTGTCGATTCTGCTGTAACATCTAATCAACTAAAATTACTTCGTCTTCTTCTTGTCGTGTCACTTTATTTCGAAACAGTGTGGTGAAAGGATTTTAGGTGCGCCTCAACCTCTTGAGGCGCACTTTCCTCCATTCCTCCATTCGATCACTTGGCACATGTTATAGAACTTTTTAGGTTTTACGACATGCCGGTTTCCTCGCGATGTTTTCCTCCACCGTTTGAGAGTACCTACTGGCACTGTGCACATAAACTTTTGAACAGAATAACTCATTGGTACACGCCTGGTTTCGAACCCACGACCTTAGGATCGGAAGGCGGGGCCGCTACCACCAGACCACCAGTGCTACTAAAATTGTGCCAAATATGAAATATCTTTTTTTTTATTAAGTACAATGATAATTACAATGAATACAAGCACTTACAAAATGTACAAAGTACGAAACAGTTGAGCTATCTACGGATCTTATTTGTTTGAAATTAAAGTTCAAATTAGCATACCACTTCAGGTTAATCTGAAGTGGTATGCTAATTTGACCATTCCTAAATTTAGTATTGTTCTTCACATATTGCGGGTATATTTTCGTCAAACTAGGCAGCATCAATTAGCGCGATGATTAAATACGAAAATATTACATTATTGGAACAACAGAATTAACATCAGTATCGGCCTTACAAAAGTTTGTCAATAAAGAATCAGTGTTGACGGAAGACCAGCGTTATAGTAGCGTATGCTGATATAGCATTTATTTGAGTTGAGTGACGACCAATTTATGTCACATACGGCCACTTTCTGAAAGCTCGATCAAAACTAATCGGAGGTCAAGTCACTCGCCATTTCAGCTATTACATCGAATTAGATAGAGATAGCAAATGGCTTGACATGTGATTAGTTTTGATCGGGCTTTCAGAAACCGACCATTAGAGCTGATTTCACCATGCTCTGTTAGTTACAAATAAATGATTAACAGGCCGTTAAATCTAACCTTAGATATCAAACGCGTACATTTTGACATATAACGGACTTTTAATCCTTTGTTAATCTAACAGAGCATGGTGAAATCAGCTTTAAGAGCTGATTTCACCATGCTCTGTTAGTTACTGATCAAGGATTAACAGGCCGTTAAATCTAACCTTAGATGTCAAATGCGTATTTTTGACATATTTAACGGCCCTTTAATCCTTTGTTAATCTAACAGAGCATGGTGAAATCAGTTCTTAGTCTATCTAGTTAGTCAATTTCAAAGAGCTTCCAAGTAATCTCTCTCGCAATAAGAGTCTTTCATCTTTGAACTTTAACTGGAGCTCCATAACATCAAATCAAAGTTTAATCGTTATCCCATTAAGTTTGTACCTTTGACCGAACGAACATGAACACTTTTATATCACACTACTTTTATTGAAGAATCGGAAAAAGTCTCACGACTTTGATCCCCAGGCACAATAGATACTGTTGTATTTGTAAACGTACCAAATACTGACATTATCCATACTACACGCAAACCTACTTAGAACTAATTAACTAACATATAATTTTAAGAGTAGTAGAGCTCTTTGTGAAGGGCTAGTCCGGGGAAGAACTACTACCACTACTTTTTATGCCACCAAGCAGCGTTATTGTATTTCGGTTTGAAGAGTGAAGTTGCCAGTGTAATTACAGGCACATGAGGCTTAGCATCTGTATGCCTCAAGTTGATGGACGCAGGGCAGTGCATCGTAGGGCACGTTCTTATCGTACTTCGCTTCGTTTTAGGTAATGGCTACCAATTAACATCAGGTGAGCCATCTGCTTGTTCCATCAGGTAGTTGAATAAAAAAAAACCACGTAAGTCACAGTCTCGAGCGCACCACGTCAGTAGCACAAGAGTTAGTAATCGTGCCTGAAGCTATCCTTTACACATCTTCAAATAGTCTTGAATGGTACCTACTTGGTACTAAAAGATCTAACGGGATATCTACCGTGCCGGCGGATCAATGTTGTCAGGCTGTTTTTTTTTGTTCGGGTCTTAGTGAACCAAAAGAAGAAGAAATAGCTTGAAATACGAGTAAGATAAGTTTTTTTCAGTTATTGTTTTTTTAACTAATTTAGACTATATTTCGTCCATGTTTTGGCAGTAAACTTACAGGCTAATTTATTAGCTATATTAATATTTTAAAAAATAGGGTAAAAGTGAGTAAATGACACATGTATTGAGTAATCTCGGTCATTTGGTACCCGTACTCATAGTACCTTATGAGAATATCGAATATGGGACCCGAATGAAAGACTTCATTACAGGCAAGTCTTCTTCTTTGTATAAGGCACCTGTCCGTCTTTCGACAGACAATTTTGCCAGTGTAAAATGATATCCATAGTCAGTCCATAGTCAAGCCGGCCGTCATTTGTTTTGAAGAAAATGGTGGCGGTTTTCTTTAAAACATTCGAAACATTTTCGGTCAAATCAGGATATCACCTAACACACTTTCATTACAAATGCTTACACTTTGGGCTAAGACCTCAAGTAATGTTAGTTAAAATTCCACCGAAATTACACGCCATAACTTAAAATAACACTAGTTAACAACAATTATCCACATAACACAAAGGATAAGTTCGCCTATGTACTTTATTTATGTGCAATAAAGAATTTTCTTATCGTATCTTATCTTAATTAAATTGAAAAAGCTATGTTGCTGCCCAAAATGTCAGAAAACGAATACCTAATAATACGTGCCATAGGGCACGTTCCTATCGTGCGTGACTTACGAGGCAATGCTTTGTTATAGGTGATGGTTACATAACATCAGGTGGGCCATCTGCTTGTTCAATCAGCTAGTAGTATAAAAAAAAACCTACAGGCAGGTCATGACTATCCGGTTTTTGTATAACAGTTGTTCGCGATCGTATCGTTAGCTATAAACCTCGTTTAGCGTTTCAGGAGTAATTTAAAATGCATAAATCTCACCGGCTCAGTCGGTTCGCAAACTGGATTCCCACTGGTTCTAACTTTCTGTTTTATGAATAGGTAATCGTTTGCGATACGATATCTACATTATATGAATTCAAATTAATAGTAATTGAACTATAAATTCTGTAAAACTAGAGTTTATAGATTAAAAAATAAAATTCACATACGAATTATAGAAAAAACTTATTAATACACTTCGGGAATCAATGCGACTATGACAAAGCCCCTCAACTCCAAATATGGGCAAGCTCGTGGCGGCTGATGATGATGATGAGTTATTCAAAGTTAAGTATTCGAAGTCCACGACTTAAGTTTTTATTCTGTCAAAGTAAATGCAGTAAAAATATTATAACTATCATTATTTTGATAGTATTTACTAAAAATTAACTACAGCGCTCACTTATCTTCACTACTACGTTTTTTTACTTGAAATGAAGTATAAATAAATAAATATTGGTGGACTTTCCACACAGCACTATCTAACCCCAAACTAAGCCAAAGCATATAATATGGGAACCAGATAGCTGATATAATACATATATACTTTTTTTTTGTAAATACATACTTATAATAATAACACCCAGATAGAGAACAAACATCTATGTTCATGACACAAATGTTTGTTCTTGGGGATCGAACCCGAGGTCTGCGGCGCAGAAGGCAGAGCTACTACCAACTAAGCTCTGAAGACTGTCTCTATCTGTTTATATCTTTGCTCTTCACTTTAAATCAAAAACAAATAAACCGATTGAAAAAAAAAAAAGAATTTCGCCTAGCACCTACCCTTCGCATTCGTCACACCATGTCAACAATCGTGTGAACATCCCCTACTTTACATTTAATTGCATTTCTTTGTCGATCTCCCTGTTAATCTGAATGCACCCTTATCCTGTGCAAAGACCAGTGTAGTAGACGCAAGATGTCCTAAGTCTGGAGAACTTGTAAGGTTCAACTGTAACTGGCTGATGTCTAGACTGTTTGATATTGAAGAAAAGTATGTGTTGGTATAATATTTGCGAAGCTTCTGAGACTGATGACAAACGATCTTGATTTTCTCAATTTGAGTGGATATATATAAAATTATTCTAACCTCCGAAATTTCAAGGTAATATTAATAACAAGTGACCCGCCCCAGCTTCGCACGGTTATTGTGGGTTATCCCTAAGAGATTATGCTTGTATTATGCATATAAACCTTCCTCTTGAATCACTCTTTCCATAAAAAAAACCGCATCAAAATCGGTTGCGTAGTTTTAAAGATTTAGGCATACATAGGGATATAGGGACAGAGAAAGCGACTTTGTTTTATACTATGTAGTGATAAATAAATATTGGTGGACTTTCCACACAGCACTATCTAGCCCCAAACTAAACCAAAGCTTGTAATATGGGAATCAGATAGCTGATATATGATATACCCTTTTTTTGTTTAATACATACTTATAATATATAATAACACCCAAAAAGAGAACAAACATCTATATTAATTACACAAATGTTTGTTCTTGCTGAGAATCGAACCCATGGCCTACGGCGCAGAAGGCAGAGCTACTACCAACTGAGCTATGAAGGCTATCGAATAAGAAAGAACAGTTATAAAAATATACCGAAAGATGGAATAAAGTATGCCTTTCTATGGCCCATAGATAATGATAACAGGGATAATTTAAGTTATTTACACTTCTGCTCTAATAAGAAGTTTTTTTTTTTTTGTATATTTGTAACAAATAAACTCAAAAACCACTCCTATTCAAAAATTCTTTCACAGTAACATAAGCTATATTGAAATGTTTAAAAATTAATGTTCACGCGTGCGAAGCCGGGACGAGCCGCTAGTGTTTAAGTATAAGTAAGGTTTATAAGTATGTTAGTTAGTTCATAATATCATAGTCTTGTTGAGCCACTTGACAGAGAGTTACATTCTGATAATTATAATATTTCAACACAGAAATTATTTTTAAAAAGAAAGGGTTTTTTGTAGCTTAACATAATTGGACTACATCTGAAGAGCGCATAATTACTGCCTGAAGGGTTATTCTGTTATGTCATTCCATATTTAAATTGTATTCGATAATTAATTTAATTGAAGACTTTCGAATAAAGAAGTGTTCAATTAATTTTAATAGTTGGTTAAACTGAACAATTTATCAGAATAATGACAAACAAATAAATATTGGTAGAAATTCCTAACAGCACTATCTAGCCCCAAACTAAATAAATCTTGTACAACGGGAACCCGTCAACTAGAGATAATACTTCAATACTTTTTTGTAAATATCTATTCCTTAAGATCGCTTAGTACTACGTACCAACTCAAGACTCTTTGAACACATGTGATACTCACTGTGAGCATGCTTACAATCGGCAACTGATATACACTTGCCCTCTCATTTATATTGGTCGCTGAGTGCTCCATTAGCTTATCAAACCGATAAGTCTGTTGCTGTCTCTTTTCGTTGGCATAAAAGTAACTGTAACAAGTATACTCTATAGAGCCGCTATAAAATGGCAGGGAATATGAGTAAGAGCCTTCCTTCTGCCCATGGTATCGCTCCAAGATAATTTCTTAGCTATCTCAACAGTCAAAACAATGTCTCGTTTTTTGCCAAACTTTGCGTAACAAATATAAAAAAAAATTGCTGGAAATTCCACACAGCACTATCTAGCCCCAAATTCGGCAACGCTTGTATTGCGAAAACGCTACACAATGATAGTCAAAACAAGCACAATATTGGATTAGCAATCACGATCCAGTCATAACTCTGTTCACAAAAAAACTGAATTCAAAATTTGAACAGTATTTATTCAGTTGTACCAAAAGGATCAAAGTCAAAAAGTATTTATTCAATAAAATCACAAGGTTCACTTTGAAACGAAATAAATAAGGTGCTTTAGGCGCAACTTAAATCTGGGAGAGCAAACAACGACTTGACTTCTAGCGTTTTTTGAATGCTTCTTATAAAATTATGAACTTTTTAAGACAAAGTGACATCCAAGTTGGTAGACGGGGGTAGGTAAAAAAAATGGGCTTCTTGGCAAATTGTATATTTCCTTTTAGCAACTTTTATCGTATAGATATGAAGTTTTCTTTTTTTTCTTTTCTAGCCCCGTAACTCCGTAAATTTAAATTTTCCAATAAAAAATCTACTTTACAACGTATACTTTGCCTCCCACTTCACCTCAATCAATGCATTGACATTTCTGGTAAAGAAGAAAAATCACATTCCCAAACTGAATCCTTTTGAAATGATCAGCATTTAATTAAAGCAGTCACCGTGCTCATAGATAGGGCAGTGACGTCATGCGTCAGTGCCCGCGGGTAAATAGGGTTGAAAAGTTTGGGTTTTGTTTGTTTTTACAAAATTGTTCGCAAATCGAAAACTGAAAATAGAATGTTTGAAAACTGATATGATATCTGTCGGTTCTCGTAATCCAATACTTTGATGTATGGTTTTTTATCATATAAATTAAATCTTGAGTTTTAGAATAGAAAGACATGAATTTTTTATTTGTTTTATAGTGTTTACTACACATAAGTAAATTATAAATAAAGATGACATTATTAGGAAAACACAAAACTGAAACGATTCAAAGAGAAACGAAAATAACTTACACAAATATCCTGTGGCACGGTAGTCATCCCCTCAAATACAACTTATCCCAGACAAAAAACATAGATCTATGTTCATCACACAAAAGTTAGTTCGGCACCTTCCACCACCTTCGATTGGCACCACACTGGAGCTTCAGCTTCAATATTGAATTTTATTACATTGTAACAAGGATCATACAAAAGAGCAGTAGGAACCAAGCCGTAAGTTAGTTGTCTGTTTTTCTAGGCTTTGGTCGCGTGGAACAGGCACCTAGAGTCACCTAGCTTTAAGACGTTTCAAAGTGATCCTTATGATTTTATTGAATAAATACCTGTTGACTATGACTTTGATGGAAATCGAATTTACTTAACATCACAGAAGGCAGAGCTACCACCAACTAAGGCCAATTACACCATTTCACGAGTTGTCTGTATAACCTCATTTGTTATTATATCTATAGCTATATGTATATGCATATTGATTCGCTTCGACACCTCAGTCCATCAGTCAATGAAGGCAATCAGCGGTTATTGACCCCGGGGGCTGATCAATATTTCGGCTTTCCATTCCAATTTGAAGGCCTATGCTGTTGGGTCACATTGTTGTGTCAAATTATGGAACGGGCATTGGTGGGGACGATTAACTATTTAGGGGACACGATTATGTAATAATAGACTTTATTGGAATAGTCATAATGTATTAGTTTAGAAAGAATATAACAATTGTAACCATAAAAAGTTTAAGTACATTGTGCTAATATAAAACAAAAAAAGCTGATTCACGACTTTGATCCCCAGGCCCGGTATTTAATAATATCATCATCATCATTAACCTATGTTCGTCCACTGCTGGACGTAGGTCTCTCCCAAGACGTGCCACTGGGCCCGGTCTTCGGCTCTTCTCATCCAATGTTTGCTAGCTACATTTCGCAGATCGTCGCCCCACCTCGTCGGAGGGCGTCTTTCACTACGCTTACCTAAACGCGGTCTCCACTCAAGTATTCGTTTGCTCCAACGATTGCCGGTTCTATATAATAATATAGCTACGCTATTCACAAAAATATTGAAAATGTTTCTTAAGCAAGATATATTATTACATATTATATTGTTTGGTGATGCTTGCTTTATTTTGGCTATTTTAATGTGACCATGATACGATATTTTGATGGTAAAATATGAATATCTTTGAATGGAAAACTTGAAGGATCAAACTGAATTTTTAGCTGAATCTTTGTAATGCTCTTTATATTCTCCAAAACTTGGTTGTTCATGATTTTTAATAACTTCATTCAGTGACTTTATATTTTCAGAGAAGTTAAAATGTGTGAGAGAGAACTTGTTTGACGGTAGTCTGCGTCTTAAATCTCGATAAAGTCGTTAAGGTCACGGGCCTTATGCGCACTTCGAGCGAGATTATCTCACGGTGGAGATGACGTCATATCTCGTTCGATAAACTATTTATCCCCATTCTCACCATCTCACTGCCCAATTTTCTCATTCAAAGTTCATGCGAGACGCAACGTCAACGAGTTATTGAACGAGATGTGACGTCATCTCCACCGTGAGATAATCTCGCTCGAAGTGAGCATAAGGCCCCAGGCAATTTAAAAATGTCGCGATGACGTCATGTGCGTGGTTTGCTAAGTTTACGCTACAAAGCGTATACTATCTTTATTTGACTTTGCACTCAAGCAAACAGAACGCAATGGGCTATTTATTGCGTTTCGTTTCCAAGTTTTCACAATATTACAATTTAAATCCAATTTTTCAACTAAACCGAGCACTTCAGATGGTCAACTAGCTCAGGACCCATTGCCCTAAAGGCTTTTGTCAGGGAAATTGCATTCTGTCGTCCCCTTTGAAAGGCCCTTGAGTATGGGGCGAATAAACTAAATTGTACCTTCAATATTGAGTGGGGTGGCACGAAAACTGAAAATTTAGGTAATTTAAGGTAAGTTTGTTGCCTGATCTCTTTGGCTCGTTCGCATGGAAATGGCACCTTAATTCTTGTTTTGCTGTCTTTTAGGCTTGGTCACGTGGAACTGGCACCTAGATTCACGTACATTTAAAACGTTTTAAAGTCGTCCTTGTAATTTAATTGCTTTTTCAATTCGTGTCACTACAACATTATATTCTTTTAAGGTTGTTTTTTACATTTTTTGTAGATTTATCAATGATTGAAATTATGTAGGTATTAGACAAATCATACGTTCTTTATTGATAAATCATAAAAAAATAAGGTTTTTCCCAAGAAAGTCCATTGAAAAAGTTTTATTGGCACTCTACAAAGGCAGGCGTTGCTTTCAAAATCCCTCGTTTTCCCAAATATGTAGTTTGAGCCTAAGTTCCAGGTTACTGTAGTCTTCTTATCCACGAGACCTTTGCGTTATGTCATGCATACTTTAGATGGTAAATAAGCAGTTTGAAATCGATTGTGAGAATATGCCGTACTTGACTCTACTTGAAAGAAAATCCATTGCCTAAAGAAATACCTTTGCCTAATATTTATTAATTATATAAAAAAAAATCGTATTCAAAGTAGTTTGTTGTCGGCTCTACGCACGTATTACTTGCTACGATAATTTATAAATATAAATTGGAAATACATACAATTTAAGCATAAACAATTGTTTATCCATCTATATTATTTTAGCTAATTCATATTATTATAAACAAGAGAAATAAAAGCAATAGGCTCAGGACTCATAGTACTCAATATGTGTAACGGAGCATTCAGATATACATTGGAAACATCATATTTGGAACATTTCTTCAATGGCACCACGAATTGGAAGACGAAGCGGGAGGCTCTCTCCTACCCGATGGTCTTACGACATTGTTACGAGCAGTAGAGCTCTTTGTGAAGGGCTCGTCCGGGGAAGTACTACCACCACGCCTTTCTGCCGCCAAGCAGCGTTGCTGTGTTTCAGTTTGAAGAGTGTGGTTGCCGGTGTAATTACAGGCACACGAGGCTCAACATCTGTATGCCTCAAGTTGATGAACGCAGGGCAGTGCATCGTAGGGCATGTTCCTATTGTGCGAGACTTACGAGTAAATGCTTTTATAGGTGATGGTTACCACTTAACATCCGGTGGGCCATCTGCTTGTTCCATTAGTTAGTTGTATAAAAGAAAAAAAAATTGAGGATTGTGGAAGTCAGTGGATGGAGAGGGCTCAGAATCGATTATCCTAGAAATGTATAAGGGAAGCCTATGTTCAGAGTGGACTTCATCAGGCTTATGATGATGCAAATGGAACACTAAGAGCTGATTTCACCATGCTCTGTTAGTTACTAATCAAGGATTAACAGGCCGTTAAATCTAACCTTAGATGTCAAACGCGTACATTTTGACATATTTAATGGCCCTGTAGTCCTTTGTCAATCGAACAGAGCATGGTATGGTAAAATCAGCTCTAAAACTAATAAAACAAACATTTTTGTTATCAAAGGATTGTTACCACCAACTTCATATTTTCGTTATTACATACGCAAACTAATAAAAACTACCAGAGAGATTGAATTTGCGAGGTCGGAATAAACACAATATTTTCACTAAATCATAACTTTCTACGTCAACAATTTCCAGAACTTTTCCTGTAAAATTTTACTCAACTCGTCTGAACTTTACGTTGATTTGATTTCCACTGTTGCATGTCTTCTGTAAAATGCAGATAAAACTTGTTTTATTTGGTTCAGTGGGTAAATGCACAGCTGTGCATTTGAGTGCTAGATAAATAAATAATACATATCAAATCAAATCAAATCAAATCAAAAATGTTTATTGACAAAAAATAAAGGAGTAGGTAATCAGACATGTCACTTAACCTTATTCTAGAACTATTGAGTCTATATAAAACTAAGGGATATATTAAACAGTTTCAAATGAGGGCTAGAAGTTTAGAAGAGTGCTTAAAGTTAGGTTACAAATTGTGAGGTAGGAAGTGTCGATACCTGCGCAAATTTATTTAAGAAGCGACAATAGCCGAACTAAATTAACTGTGTCCCGGTTCTTAGCGTTATTCCTTCGGACTGAGTGTTATTGACAAGTGATGAATTTTTTTATTTTAGAAAGGTTGGTAAGTTTATACCTTTTGTTTGAAATTATTGAGTGTGCGTGTGTGAGTGGATGTTGTGTATGATAAAGTATGAGGTACTGTAGGCAATGTATGCGTGTGTGATGATTAGGCTTCCATGATTCCCCCAGTCTCTTGAGAGTATGGTTATCACAGAGGGAAGCCTAAAACTAGTGGGTGTGTGTGCGAGTTTGCGTGTTTATTTTGAGTTTAAGATGGAAGTATATTAGTGTACATAGGAGCTGGGCGGGTCACTTGACTAGTAGGGACGACGGGCGATGGACTAAGTCGGTTACGGAACAGACCACCAGCCCGTTGGTCAGATGACATCGTCGGAGTGGTTGGGTCACGGTGGATAAGACTGGCGTAGGACCGAAAAGAGTGGCGTAATAGAGGGGAGACCTATACCCAGCAGTGGGTGCCAACGGGTTAAATAGATAGTGTACATTTTACAAATTACCATCTAGCTTCCAAATATTTTTTTTTATTCTACTAACTGATGAAACAAGCATATGACCCATATGATGTTAAGTGGTAACCATCACCTATAACAAAGCATTGCCTCGTATGTCACGCCCAATAGGAACGTGCCCTACGATGCACTGCCCTGCGTCCATCAACTTGAGGCATGCAGATGTGCCTGAAATTACACCGGCAACCACACTCTTCAAGCCGAAACACAGCGTTGCTGTTTGGCGGCATAAAAAGGCGTGGTGTTAGTACTTCCCCGAACGAACCCTTCACATAGAGCTCTACTACTCTTCAGTCAGTCAGAGGTACATTCATACACATATACATTTCGCAGTATGGTTGGTATTCTACCTCGTGTGTTCATAAGTCTTGAGACACAGTAAAACTAAAATATTTTTGGAGCTAAGTTGAGTATTCATTTATTGGATATTAAAATTAAAACTACTCACATCTAGATCTGTATTTAAAAATAAATCATTCAAAATGGCCGCCTTTGCATTCAATGCAGGCCTTCAAACGCGTGCGCCATTCATCTATGGCGGCACGAATCTTTTCAATGGGAATCCGTTTCGATTCTTTAATAAGGGCTCGCTTGAGAGAATCCAGGTTTGGGTGAGACTTTCTGCATGCCCTCAGCTCCAATTCCGTCCATAAAGAATAATCCAAAGGATTCAAGTCAGGGCTTGACGCCAATCTTCGCTCCGAATGAAGCCTGGCAAATTGGCCTCCAGCCAACGTTGGGTAGTCTTAGCTTTATGGGAGGGAGCAGAGTCCTGTTGGAAAACCCAGTATTTTCCAGCGAATAGCGTATCATTTAATGGTTTAACCACCGCTTCCAATATGTCGGTTTGGTAATTTTGTGCCTTCACCTTGACGCCTTGCTGGCAAAAATGAAGCGAAGTGACCCCCTCGTAGGAAACACCCCACCAAACCATCACACTTGCTGGATGATGAGTACGCGGGACATTGCGTACAGATGGCTGGACGTCCTTTGAACTTCTGGCGTAAACCTTATTGTTCTGCCGGTTAAACTTTTCTTCCACCGTGAAGATCTTTTCATCGGTAAACAGGATATTTTTTGGATCGTGTCTCTTCAATAGGTTCCGACATCGTTCCAGTCGCAATTTGCGAAGACGCTCGTTTAAATAATGCACTTTCCTTCGACTGTAGGTCTTTAGTTTAAGATCATATTTAAGTATCCTGTTCACCGATATTCGCGAAATGTTGGTCTGCAAAGCTAATTTCTTTTGAGTCCGGCAAGGGTTGCGACGAATTCGCTCTCTGATTACTTTGATGTTGGCGGGCGTCCTTACAGACCGCGGGCGGCCACATCTTCCACGGTCTTCTAAAGAGCCGGTCTCCTTGTACCTCTTTATGGTATAATACACAAAGTTCCGACTACATCCCAAACTTTGGATTTCACTAAAAACTTGCATTGGTTTTTATCCTGCTTGAAACAGTGAAATTACAGTCGCACGCAAATCTTTTGTTGGCGCCATTTTCACGGAGAATGAAACAAATATTCAAATGTATATTTTTTCTGATTCAAAACGTTCGAAATTTTAAATTTTAAAAGTTTAAAAAAGGTTGCATGAATTACTTTCTTTTTAAATTAATTAAATAAGTTCGTCTCAAAACTTATGAATACGTGACAGGTTGTTATTCTGCAGTATTCAGTTTAATGTTTTTCTACAACAATTGAGAGCACTGGCATTGCGCACATACATTTTTTATAGAAAAACGTAATTGTACCTAATTATTGATCGAGTGAGCGAAGCGAACGAAGATTCTAGTTTCAACTTGGGCGATTTGGCATTGTATGTATGTATGTATGTATGTATGTATGTATGTATGTATGTTTGTCTGGCCATAACTTTCATGATCCGATCTGCATGAAATTTGATAAGACGACAGCTTGTACTTGAGAAATTTACTGGTAAGTATATGAGTAAAATCGGATGAAGGGTTTTTGAGAGATGGGGTTTTTTAAGAGGGCTAAAATAAAAAAAGTGACATAAAAAAATCAAGTTACATGTCATATGAAAGGGCTTTGTTTGGACATTCCAAAACAATTTTTACTTTTTTTTTGGGACGCTCGGTTTTTGAGATACAACAAAAAAGTTAAATTAAGATAACCAGCGAGCCAAGAGCTCCCATCTCTAAGAGTTTTGTTGGCATCAAGGTTTTTCTACTGGTCGGCCAGTTCCTTTGCTTTTTCTTATTTTTTTTTCTTGAAATAAATTAAAGAGGTACTCAGTTCTCATAAAATGGTGACAACGACCAGGTCTGATGATGGAGCCAAGGTCTGTTCAACGGAACTCTTCAATAAAAAGGCCAATAGAGTTGAAACTTGGTTACCGTACCAAGTTAATAGGCGGTAGTCAGAAAAAAGTCCAAACATAATGTTTGGACTTGCCTTTGACTACCACCTACTCAAAGTTTTGGTGCGTTCGTTGGGTCGCATCACGAGATCTCAGTTCGGGGCGAACTACTAGTTTATATAGTTTACCGAAATATATAACACTAGCGGCCTGTCCCAGCTTCGCATGGGTGGATATACATTTTTTGAACATTTTAGGATAAACTTAGAACGCAGGTTAGGTGTACTTATTTCGCACGCCCTTCTCCCTGAGTGAGTAAAAACGCGCCCCTTGGGACCGCGCGTTCACTAATAATGATTTAAAGCGAGCTAAAATTTTTAATTTTGTAATATCTTTTGAATGGAATGTCCGATTTGTAAAATTCAAAAAGTAATCTAAAGGTATTGAAACCGTCTTAATTATGAAATGATTTATTTGGATAAGGATTAATACCAAGGTACAAATAAAGACCCTTTTCTAGCAGCGGCATTTCAATTAAATTTTTATAATAAAAGAACACTTATTGTGACATAACTATAATAGATAGACATATGCTGTTGCGACATTTTTTGTAGATGATGATGTGTTCTGCAAAGTCGTAGTACATTATTTTGTTCTATCGTCAATAGTTTTCGCAGCGCACGCGATGTAAAGTTTTTGTTTTCCACCTTGGGTTACATTATTGGAGTTTTAGTAAGGATCCCTGATTTTTTGAAAATATAAGATAGCCTATGTTACTCAAAGATAATGTAGCATTCTAATGGTGAAAAAATTTTTGAAATCGGACCCGTAGTTTTTGAGCCTATTCGTTACATACAAAAATACAAACATACAAAAATACAAATCTTTCCTCTTTATAATATTTGTGTAGATGTGTAGATGTAGATATATGGACACAGGTCAGTGCATCGTAGGGCATGTTCCTATCGTGCGTGACTTGCGAGGCAATGCACATTATAGGTGATGGTTACCACTTAATTTCAGGTGGGCCATCTACTAGTTGTATAAAAAAGATCTTCAGAGGATCTCAGGCCCCATATATTCTCACACTAAATAAAAATATTCTAAGGAGATGTACGGATTTGTGAATACAATTTTCTACACACTGAATTCGCGAATAGAGATCAACCGTGTTGAGTTGTGAGGATTTATTTTGACAGTGACGCTTCGTGAAATATTGATTATATCAGATGAAAGTCTGGCAGGTATTGTTGGTACAGTAAGCATTAGAATGTGATGACTTACCTATTTAGAATTTCAATTTTGTTTATCAATGGCGCTAACCATAGTTTATCTTTAGAATTTGATAACCAATTCAGAATTTTTACACTGTTTATCCATAAACTCGTAGGTTCTAATCATAAAAATAAATAAAATAAATATTGGTGGACATTCCACACAGCATTATCTAGCCCCAAACTAAGCCAAAGCTTGTAATATGGGAACCAGATAGCTGATATAATACATACATGTTTTTTTTATAATATACAGGGTGTCCCAGAAATCAACGTCAAGCCGAAAACGGGCGATGGGCCAAGTCATGATAGTTATCAGAAAAATATAAAAAAAAATATTTGTCATTTACTTTTTGAATTATGAGTATTACAAAAAATAACAGAAAAACTGACACCCTGTGATGATCTTTTAAGTCCTGTGACTACAATTATTAACTTTTCGTGAATCTTTTTTCTGTAATGTAACCATGGATAACCCTTCTGTAAAATACAAATCAAAATGAAATCATAACTGCCTCAGTTTTAAATAAAATGTTAGATGTTTGGCCAACATTTAATTTAAAATAATTACATCACCCAACTTTAACCGACTGTACCGTAAAAAAAATGTACTACACTATTTTGGCAAGTAACTTTAAAAAATGGCGCATTTAGTCAGGATTCCAAAATGGTATGATACTTGCTAGAGTACTCCTTAATTTTGCGAGAAAAATATTTTTTTTTAACTAAACCAGATTTCTTGATAATTTTATTTGATTAGATAAAATGTTTGTAACCTTTAAATTGTGGACTTAAAAATGCCTATGCTGCTTTTTTAAGTCGCTCACAATTCACAGGTACAAGTACATACCATTTCGACAATGTAAGTGAAACAGATAGAGCCGCCATCTTGTCGAAAGAGTAATATGGGTTATCAAGTAATTTGTTAGTTTTAGGTGAAAGTTTGAAATAAAATTCAGTCATTGGATTTCTTCAGTCATGACCTAACCTAACCTACATCTCCTTAAAAATGACCGTGTAATTTTAAGGACATTTTTAAGGAGATGTAGAGCTTGCATTACAGCTGAAGGCAAACAGCTTGTAAATCCTTGATGTAATTAAATTAAAATCATGACTGAAGAAATCCAATTACTGAATTTTATTTGAAACTTGCACCTAAAACTAACAAATTACTTGATAACCCATATTACGCTTTCGACAAGATGGCGGCTCTATCTGTTTCACTTACATTGTCGAAATGGTATGTACTTGTACCTGTGAATTGTGAGAGACTTAAAAACGCAGCAAAGGCATTTTTAAGTCCACAATTTAAAGGTAACAAACATTTTATCTAATGAAATAAAATTGTCATGAAATCCGGTTTAGTTCAAAAAAAATATTTTTCTTCCAAAATTAAGGAGTTCTCTAGCAAGTATTATACCATTTTGGAATTCTGACTAAATGCGCCATCTTTTAAAGTTACTTGCCAAAATAGTGTAGTACATTTTTTTTACGGTACAGTCGGTTAAAGTTGGGTGATTAATTATTTTAAATTAAATGTCGGCCAAACACCTAACATTTTATTTTAAACTGAGGCAGTTATGATTTCATTTTGATTTGTATTTTACAGAAGGGTTATCCATGTTTACATTACAGAAAAAAGATTCATGAAAAGTTAATAATTGTAGTCACAGGACTTAAAAGATCATCACAGGGTGTCAGTTTTTCTGTTATTTTTTGTAATACTCATAATTCAAAAAGTACATGACAAATATTTTTTTTTATATTTTTCTGATAACTATCATGACTTGGCCCATCGCCCGTTTTCGGCTTGACGTTGATTTTTGGGACACCCTGTATAATATATAATAACACCCAGACAGAGAACAAACATCTATATTCATCACACAAATGTTTGTTCTCGGTGGGGATCGAACCCACGGCGTACGGCGCAGAAGGTAGAGCTACTACCAACTGAGCTGTGAAGGCTGTCCAAAAAAAACATAGTTTATTTCCATTAAGTTGACTGTATTTTTTTGTAATTTTCGTTTTGACACAATTTTAAGCCGCACCCTGTTTACCATTTAACAGAAGATCTATATTTATGGTCATTTCAATATGATTACACTTTGACTCTACTGGCACATCGCTTAATTTTGCACCAATGACAGATGAGTGTTATGTTATGCCGTTGTGTCCACAAGCCCCAACGTTCAGCTGTCTGGATCATTGGCCTCATACAATCAAACTGTAACGTATAGAGTCCACAATGATTAAACTTTGTGATTTTTTCGCGTGGAACTAGCCCCTACATTAATCTAGATTTAAGAAGTTTATAATTTAAAAAACAATCTCAATTTTCGCGTGAAACTAGCAGCTAGCTAGATTCATATAAGTCAAAGTCAAAGTCAAAAGGTATTTATTCAATAAAATCACAAGGATCACTTTGAAACGTCTTAAAGCTAGGTGACTCTAGGTGCCAGTTCCACGCGCCTCAGACAACAAACTTACGGCTTGGTTCCTACCGTTCTTTTGTATGATCCTTTTACAATGTAATAATATAATATATTATTGAAGTTTAGTGAGGCGTAGGCATGCAGAAAAAAGTAAACATAATCAAATTTAGCTATAAGATAATTAAAAGTGATTGAATTGAACATTCAAATCGTTTCAAAGTGATCCTTGTAATGCTATTGAACTAATACCTTCTTTGACTATTCACCAATAGAACTGGTGACGAGTTATAGACCGAAATACGTTCTCAGAAAACTTGTACCTAATGGTTTTTTTTTCTTGCTACTGAAATAAACAGATGATCCACTCGATGTTAAGTGGTAACGAAATTGGCTGTATGATTATAAACAAACTACATTGTTTTTTTAAAGCTTGACAAGACCTCGGTGCATAGAGTAAGAATCGGCTCTCTTTCCATATAGCTTGAACTTTATATTGGCCTTTAAATAATTAATTTAAAAAAAAATTGTGAGCGGGCTCAAGGTTTTCTAGCTTCAGGAGCTGGCTGACCCTCTCTTTTGAAAGCTTAGGTTAGAGGGCCTCCTGAGCTCCGGGGTCCTGATGCACTGCACCACCTGGTTATACTATTTTGTAATTAAACCATCATCACCATCATAGGATTACCAGGACGAACGACTCCATCCACCGACTTCCCGCGATCCTCACACTGTCAGTCGGTCAATCAATAAATAAATAAACAGAATTGCCATCACTCTGTAGGTATGTATATGTATTCTCTGCCTTATAAGCTACGCGGTAAAGGAAAATATTTGCACAGCAAACTCATACACAACACGCCCATTGGCAACATTCTGCTATTACATATATCGTGGGTTAATTGCACGAACCACATTGTACACTCACGTGAAACAAGATGGTTACCCTTCATAATATTTAGAGTAGTGCGTGAGTGAGCTCTTTGTAATGATCTCGTCCGGGGAAGTACTACCACCACACCAATTTCCGACGCCAAGCAGCGTTGCTGTGTTTTGGTTTGAAGGGTGCCGGTAAAATTACAGGCACATGACGCTAAATATCTGTATGCCTCAAATTGATGGACGCAGCGCAGTGCATTGTATAGCACGTTTCTATCGTGCGTGCCTTGTGAGGCAATGCTTTGATGGGGTGATTGTTACCACTTAAAATCAGATAGGCCGTGCTTGTTCTATTCTTGTGCGTGTGTTTGTTGTCAAATAAATTTATATTCTATTCTATTCTATTCTATTCATTAACAATAAATATTTAAAAAAAAATGTGTTTTTTTTCAGATAAATTATATAATCGATTTTTTTCAACCAACAGATCTGCCACAGACGTAATTAAAAATATGACAGATCCAAAAAACGTGTACACACGATACGCATCATGATGTACACTGCACGTTTTTATGTCCTTCTACTAAGTGTCACTTTTAAGCTTTGTCCTGGAATAAGAATACAGTGCTATAAAAACATTTTGACAAGCTGTTTTCAAAGCGCTTATACCTACTGCACATACCTACTGCAGCGAGGCAAAGTAATGTTCAACTTTTGTGGTGCTCACTGAATTATGGATACGCTTTTGAGTGTATTACTGAACCATTGAGCTGAATAAAGTGAGCTGTATTTTTAACGCTGCCATGCGTATTGTTGCATTGGCTTCGAGCAGTGTTGCTGTGTTACGGTTGAAGGGTGTGGAAGCTGAGCATTATGATACTCAGCTTGCCCACGTCTTGGGCACGTTTTAAGAGTAGTAGACCTCTTTGTGAAGAGCTCGTCCGGGGAAGAACTACCACCACGCCTTTTTCTGCTGCCAAGCAGCGTTGTTGTGTTTTGGTTTGAAGAGTATGGTTGCCGGTGTAATTACAGGCACATGAGGCTTACCATCTGTATGCTTAAAGTTGATGGGCGTAGGGCAGTGCATCGTAGGGCACGTTCCGATCGTGCGTGACTTACGAGGCAATGCTTTGTTAAAACAAAGCATTGCCTCGTTTATTAGGTGATGGTTACCACTTAACATCAGGTGGGCCATCTGCTTGTCTATCAGCCAGTACTATAAAAAAACCCGGCCAAGTGCGAGTTGGACTCGCGCACGAAGGATTCCGTACCATATCTATAAAAACGGCAAAAAATCGCGTTTGTTGTATGGGAGCCCCCTTAAGTATTTATTTTATTTGAGTTTTTAGTATTTGTAGTTATAGCGGCAACAGAAATACATCATCTGTGAAAATTTCAACTGTCTAACTTTCAAGGTTCATGAGACACAGCCTAGACGGACGGTCAGCGGAGTCTTAATAATAGGGCCCCGTTTTACCCTTTGGGTACGGAACCCTAAAAAGTGGGTCTCCTGCTTGTTGCATCAGCAAGTTAAAAAAGGTTTCTATCACAATTTTAGAAGCGAAACCTTTACATTATAAATACAAGGTAATTTGAGGCTGTTTGCAATCAATATAGCGTGGCTATGCGCTCCCAGTCACATACATTTTAAATTTTACGATACGTTTTTACGAGTTTTCCGAATTTAACTACCTACCTACGTTGTTTTATTATTTACTTGCTTCCGCCCGCAGCTTTGCACTCGTGGCATTTGGATAAAAAGTACTTTATAGACTACTAGTGGCTTCCCGCGGCTTCGCACACGTTGAAGTGGTGAGCCGTGATTGAGCCACAAACATCCACAGCTTCACGACTTTGATCCCCAGGCACGGTAGATACCCTCAGATCTCCTCGTACCAACTCAAGATTCCCGTTTTTAGAATGTCCCTTACCAACATTGACTCCTCTAAGGGTAGTTTTAAAAAACTAAAAATGCCTTTTCTATTTTTTAGCCTTGGAATACATCTACTTCAAGTTTCAAGGAAAACCATTTTTCATACCAACGTTTTCAACCCTGTTTACACCCTTAGGGGTTTAATTTCCAAAAATCCATTCTTAGTACACCTCTACGCCATAAGACCTATGTACTGTTCAAATTTCAAGTCTCTAGGACCAGCGGTCAAAAAACTCCCATACAAACTTTTACAACCCTTTGTACACTTATTAAGGGTAGTTTAAAAAAAACTAAATATGCTTTTCCTATTTTTTAGCCTTGTACTCCAAGTTTCAAGTTTGTAGGTTCAAGGAGTATTCCTTGAACCTACAAACTTGAAACTTGAAGTTGTTTGGATTGGAGCGTTTGTATGAAAAAGAGTATTCTTTTTCATACAAACGTTTTCATCCCTTTTTACACCCTTAGGGGTTCAATATCCAAAAATCCCTTCTTAGTACACCTCTAGGCTATAAGACCTATGTAATCCCCTCAAGTCTCTAGGACCAGCGGTTAAAAAAGTCCCATACAAACTTTTACATCCCTTTGCACACGTATTAAGGGTAGTTTTAAAAAACGAAAAATGCCTTTCCTATTTTTTAGCCTTGAAGTACATGTACTCCAAGTTTCAAGTTTGTAGGTTCAAGGAATACTATTTTTCATACAAACGTTTTCATCCCTTTTTACACCCTTAGGGGTTCAATATCCAAAAATCCCTTCTTAGTACACCTCTACGCTATAAGACCTATGTACTCCCCAAATTTCAAGTCTCTAGGACCAGCGGCTTAGGCTGTGCGTTGTCTATATGTCAGTCAGTCAGTCAGTCAGTCAGTCAGTCAGTCAGTCAGTCAGTCAGTCAGTCAGTCAGGACTTTGATTCTTATAGTAGGTATTAGAGATTAGAGATTCCAGGTCACAAACTATATCTAATCCAGGCTTCATCCAAATCGGTTCACCCGTTATGGCGTGAGTCACAAATGTCACAACCAAACAGAAAAAAATGGTAAAGCAGAAAACAGCGTCACGACTTTAATCTCCAGGCACGGTAGACATCCCCTCAGATCTCTAAATACCAAGTACTAACTTGTGATTCTTTGAGGGTGCCAACGGGGGTAGTCAAAGGTACGTCCAAGTGTTACATTTGGCATATACCGACTTTCTACAGCAGTTGGTATTCTATACGTGATAGTTTGCAACGCTCCAAACATCTCTTAGTAATTATTTGATTAGCAAGTTAAATTTTGTGCCCGAGGGTAATTATTTAAGGGCCAGTTTCACCATGCTCTGTTAGATTAACAAAGGATTAAAGGGCCGTTAAGTATGTCAAAATGTACGCGTTTGACATCTAAGGTTAGATTTAACGGCCTGTTAATCCTTGATTAGTAACTAACAGAGCATGGTGAAATCAGCTCTAAATCTGTTAGTCTTAATGTTCATAATGTTATTACTATTATGCAAAAACTTGTGTATGAAAATATTGTTGAATTCAATTTCTCACACAAATTTAGCCCGTAGCTCCTAACTTCGGTATTCAGGTGACTATATTCCCACATAACAATACGCCTGTACAGGATGTTTCGGTAAAGTGATGGAAAATTTTATTTTATTTATTCCATTTTGTATTGCAAGCGGTGATGGGCTTGCAACCTGTCACGTATGGAATACTAACTACTGAAAAATGTGGGTATTTGCCAAATGTAATGTTTGGCCAAACCTCTAACTACCCCCTCAGACGTCCTCAAAAAGAATCTGAAAGTCGTCTTGGTACCAAGAGATATGAAGGGATATCTACCGTGCCTGGGGATCAAAGTCATGAAGCTGTTTCAGTATTGCAAGCATTATAACACTATTCTAATTTCAGATTATTTTCTTGGTTTTATTAATCTCCTCTTTTATCTTTTTTATAAATACACATTTAATAATATTTCGGTCTTAAAAAAAATCTAATACTTTATTTAAATCGGTACCTATGTTGGAGCGGGAACGTCGTCCGTCGTTCATCTCCGCATTCACCGTTCAGCGCGGCATCACTCATTCACTCGCTCTTCCATTCAGCCAAGCGACTCAGCCACGCGCGCACGCGCTAATATTATAATAAATTTCTATCCAATATTCTAACCTAAAGTACCTAGCTAAAAATGCAGATTATGGGATTAAACGCAGTATTGTACATAACATACAAGTCTTGATATCTTTCCCAAACCTTCCTGCAAGCCTAGACAACCTATATACAATTTACTCATAAGTAATGTAAAATTTACCTATCAACGATGTTTTCTACTCGGCATTATATTTTCTCGAACACTCTGTATGAGAATGACACAACCATGCCATTTAATAATAATAATAGTTCTGTTGGATACGGTATACATGGTGTATCCAAAATAACAGTCTACCTCATCTGTGTGATGATTTTTTTTACCTTACTTTAGGTACTAGTATTCTCTTATCTGTGCTTTAGGTGAAGTTAAATTCTGGTTACCTACTCTGATTTGAAAAAACTGATGGTTGGTTGTTTTTTGCTTAGCATTGTCAAAATAAATGTCAAATAAAATTTAAAAAAAAAAATTGGATAATATTTTTTGTAGCCAATAAAATCTTTTTTCTTACATTAGTATTCATACTCAATATATTTCCGAAACACGTTGTATATCACTAGGCTAACTGTGATATTATGTCTCATTTTGCTGTCCGCGTTTCGCTGTAGAAAATGATAATTGAGTATAAGTGGACAAGAAAAAGACATGTTACCCATATCTTATGTTCTTTGTCAGTGTATAGGATTGTTTGGAATTATTTTCAATTGTGTTACCTATTTAACTGTCAGTTTATGGACAATGAGCGATTGCCCACGGCGACTTTTGTCGTCAAAAAGCATTGCTATGTTTCAGTTTGAAGGGTGTGGGTCCAGGTGAAATGGGCACTGAGGCTTAACATCTGTATGCCTCGAGTTGATGGACGCAGAGCAGTGCATCGTAAGGCATGATCCTATTCTGTGTAACGAGGCAATGCTTTTTTTAAGTGATGGTAACCACTGAAGACACAGACTATCGTCAAATAACTCTCGTTCGTACATTTTACCATTATTTATATATCTTAAAAAATGGTAAAATGTACGAACACATATCACCGAAAAAAACATAAAGAATAAAGTTTTGGAGGACAGCCATAAAAACGTTCAGTAAAAAACTGAATTAATCTTTAAAAATTGTTTTAGTTATTATTTCGTTCACAAAAGCTTTACAATTAGTCCAGAATTCATATTTCATATCCAAACATGTTTTCATCCATCCATGTTGCTACATTTTCACTGGACAAGTTCCCAGTTATTTAATTAAGTTTGTTTATTAGTTGACGGTAGTCTACTGCATTTCAGAGAATTCCTCGTTCACATACTTGCTATTTTCTATGCACGATAATCATAAATAAGTATAGTAGTGTCGGCGGATCTAGGAAATCGTAAAGTTCAAGAGTAGTAAATTCAAGAGTAGTAGAGCTCTTTATAAAGAGCTCGTCCGGGGAAGTACTACCACCACGCCTTTTTCTGCTGCCAAGCAGCGTTGCTGTGTTTCAGTTTGAAGAGTGTGGTTGCCGGTGTAATTACATGCACATGAGGTTTATCATCTGTATGCCTCAAGTTGTACGGGCATGTTCCTATTGTGCGTGACTTACGAGGCAATGCTTTGTTATAGGTGATGATTAACACTAAACATCAGGTGGGGCATCTGCTTGTTCCATCAGCTAGTTGTATAAAAAAAAAGAGCTAGGATAGCAAACATGATTTTTCGTCGCAAGTCATGGTTTTTAGCATAAGGTCGTAAATTGTCTACCGTTCAGTTATGTTATGAGGCTAACTTCATGTTTGCCTAGATCTACCCCCCAAACTGTACACCATTATAACACTGACCTCACAGCTCAATTGGTAGTAGCTCTTGCATTTTTCGTAGGATATGGGTTCGATTCCTAACGAGAACATTTTGTGTGTTGGGCATACATTCTTCCGAGTCTCGGTGTCTGATTGTATTCTACAAGTACGTATACTTACAAAGTACTTATTTACAAAGAAAAGTACAATAAAAATATTCTATCAGTAATAAAGTTCCTCTAGTACTAGCTTTGCTTAGTTCGGGGCAAGATGACGTCATTTAAAGCTATCCATTTCCCTTCGGCCGTCTACGAATGATTTGATTTGATTTGACGAAACCGGAGCTTCGTAACCAGTTACGAATTAAACATAATTCGTCCTCGTACGATACCAGCTCTCTCTCTTGTCGTGTCTACTACTGTCGTGTTTCTTTCTAAACAGTGTGGTGAAAGGATTTTAAGTGCGCCCTTAGAGGCTCCTTTCGAGCACTTGACACATGATATAGAACTTTTTAGGTTCTACGACATGCCGGTTTCCTCACGATGTTTTCCTGTACCGTTTGAGAGTACTGGCATGTGCACATACATTTTTGAACAGAAAAACTCATTGGTGCACGACCGGTTTCGAATCCACGACCTTAAGATCGGAAGGCGGTGCCGCAACCACCAGACCACCAGTGCTTTCGACAATACCAGCTACGAGAAAACACGTATTATTCTTTACAGGAAACTTATATTTTTGCATTTATGATAGTAAAGTCAAAGTCAAAGTCAAAAGGTATTTATTCAATAAAATCACAAGGATCACTTTGTAACGTCTTAAAGCTAGGTGACTCTAGGTGCCAGTTCCACGCGACCAAAGCCTAGAAGAACAGGCAACAAACTTACGGCTTGGTTCCTACCGTTCTTTTGTATGATCCTTTTACAATGTAATATAATATATTATTGAAGTTAAGTGAGGCGTAGGCATACAGAAAAAGGTAAACATAATCAAATTTATAAGACAGCACACGCTACGCTTCAAACTAATACCTAATGCTTAATCTTATCTTAATATATTATATAAAATGATAATGTTCGTACGTGTGTCCACGGTTTTCTCTATGATCCGCAACTTCGATCAACTTCCCGTTGGGATGGCAAATACCCCTTGGTCTCCTGGTGTGCATAAGGGAGTTTGGTCGGGGTGGGTGGAATAGGGTGGTTGTGGGTGGCGAAAATGTGGAATAATATATATCTGTCCTTCTCTAACTATACATGTTAGAGAAGGACAGAAAACTTCTGTAAAATTGTTAAAAACTCGGGAATCTCGGGAATGATCTAGAAAGTTCCAGAATGTGTGCAACTGATGAAATCAATCTAGAAAGTTCTATAACTTTCTGGAATGATCTAGAAAGTTTCAAAAAGCCGTGCAATTATTGTAATCGATCTAGAATATTTCAGTAAGCTTCTGGAATGATCTAGAAAGTTCCAAAATGTGTGCAATTGATAAAATTGGTCCGAAATGGTCTAGAAAACTCTAAAAATTTCTGAAATGATCTAGAAAGTTCCAAAATGGTAGCAATTGTTGTAATCGAACTAGAATGTTGTAGAAAGTTTCTGAAATGATCTAGAAAATTCTAAAAATTTCTGAAAGATCTAGAAAATTCTAAATTGGTTTCAATTGTTTTAATCGATCTAGAAAGCTTCTGGAAAGATCTAGAAAGTTCCAAAATGTGTGCAATCGATAAAATTGATCCGAAATGGTCTAGAAAATTCAAAAAATTTCTGAAATGATCTAGAAAATTCTAAAATGGTTTCAATTGTTGTAATCGATCTAGAATGTTTTAGAAAGCTTCTGGAAAGATCTAGAAAGTTCCAAAATGCCTATAACTTGAAGATCATTCAAAGTTCGAGTGAACAGTAATTAAACAAATTCAAGTAATTCCGAGAAACGAAAACGACCGATCTATTTGAATATTCTAGTGTTTTGGTACTAGAAATTTCGATATTTGACGATATATAAACCGAAATCCAGTGACTTTTCGTCAGTACATGCGATGTATTTTAACCCGAGCAACGCCGGGTTTCGCTGCTAGTATTAAATACAATCTATTAAATCAGAGAAAAATAAAACACACAATAGTAGGTACAGTACAGACATTGCAGACATGTTAGCTGCCGATGGGCAGAGCGACCGGGACATCAGGCCACGCACTTTTATCATCAATATAGCTATCTAAAGTATAATAAGCTTTCCTTAGATTATTCTTAATGTACGCTTTAAATTTTCTAATAGGAAGCCCAGTGGCACTTTCTGTAAGTTTATTATAGAAGCGAATACCGTTCCCCATAAACGAGCCATTTACCTTTTGGAGTCGAAATTTAGGAATACATAATTTGTTTTTATTTTTAGTGTTAACGTTATGTGCATCACTCTTTTTCTTAAAGCTATCTATGTGTTTATGAGTGTATAATAGATTTTCATAAATATACTGTGAAATTACTGTGAGAATATTAATTTCTTTAAATCGCTCCCTCAATGATTCGCGTGGTTTCATTTTATAAATGGCACGTATCGCCCGTTTTTGAAGTACAAATATACTTTGTATATCAGCAGCTTTCCCCCAGAGCAATATACCATAAGACATTACACTATGGAAGTAGCTAAAATATACGAGCCTAGCTGTAGCTTCATCTGTAAGCCATCTTATTGTGCGAACTGCGTATGCAGCCGAACTCAGTCTACCAGCAAGTGATTTGATATGTGGACCCCACTGCAATTTTGCATCAATATTAAGTCCTAAAAAAATAGTAGAATTGACAAGGGTAAGTGATTCTCCATTTAATTCAATATTGGTTGGACGCTGAACCACATTTGGCAAAGTAAATTTAATGCATTTCGTTTTCCCGGCATTGAGCAAAAGATTATTAACAGTAAACCAGTTAAGTACTTGCGACAGAGATGCATTAATGTCATCGAAGTTAGTCTTCAATCTGTCGACTTTAAATATTAAAGAGGTATCGTCAGCAAATAGAACTATTTCACATAAATCCTTTACAAAAGGTGGAAGGTCATTTACATATACTAGAAATAAAAAAGGACCCAATATGGAACCTTGAGGTACCCCTATATCAATGACCGATCCAGACGACCTCTCACCGCCAACATCAACTTTTTGCACTCTATTGGTTAAATATGACTGTATAAGACCAATTGCCTGGTTTATGATGCCGTAATGTTTAAGTTTAAATATTAAGGTGGCATGACTTACACAGTCAAAAGCTTTGGACAGATCGCAGAATACCCCAATCGCATCTTGTGAGTGTTCCCAAGCATCATAAATGTGCTTCAGGAGCGTCGAACCGGCATCTGTAGTAATAATTAGCCTTCTTGTTTGATATGTCAAATATGGATGATGAGTATGAAAAACCAGCAACCGTAAAATATGGGCATTTGCCAAATGTAATACTTGGACATTCCTCTGTTTACCCTCCATGGACATCCTCAAATAATCAACTTGGTAATTAATACATACTATGAGATCAGAGGATATCTACCATGCCTAGAAAGTAAAGTCGTGAGGCTATTTGTTTTCTTCTTCTTGTCGTGTCACTAGTTCTTTCGAAACAGTGTGGTGAAAGGATTTTAAGTACGCCTCAAAGAGGCTCCTTTCGAGCTCTTGACACATGTTTTAAAATGTTTTAGGTAGAATGTTTTTTTTGTGCGACATGCCGGTTTCCTCACGATGTTTTTCCTTCACCGTTTGTGTTTTTTTATAATCAGGTATATTTATTTATTTTATTTTATTTATTTATTTACTTTAATTAAAACGTATATAAACAGCATTAGCAATAGCTAGACTTTAAACGAAAAACGTTTTTATTTACCGAGACACTCACAGCCCCAAACATTAGTTCACACCCGATCAGCATCAGCACTTCAAGGGTGCTTGAGGACCCTCCGCCTACGACTACAAAGCCTTCCAAGTAGTTTAACAGATTTTGGGGTAGTTTTTATTTGTTTTTGGAAGCAATTTTACTGTGACAAAAGTGTCGAATTTGCTGTCGATTTTTTATTTATTATACAAGGTGTTCCTTTAATTGTGTATATACATTTTAGCTAGGTAGGTATTGAACTTTTGTATGACACAGCTGTTTTTTTTTCGCGTTCACAGTGTTGGTTCCTTAGAAAAAGTTATTCATATTGATGAGTACTTTAGCCCCCTGAAGTATATGCACAATTATTGGAACACCTTGCTTTTTTCGCCGTGTGGCAACACTGGCGGTCTGACGTAAAAATCAGCTGCTCTTATTTATTTTAGATTTTAATTAAGTTTTATTGTGAACTATCAATCTATTAGCCAGTGTAACAGTTATAAATGGTATAAATAGTTTGTGTAATTGTTTGTGAACTATTTGGACAAGTGAAAATACATAAAAAGCGTTAGAAACAATCCTGTGTGGCGAATGGCGATTTGAATGTTTACAAAGACTAACTGTTAGAAGCGGATCTCTGCCTGTGAACTAGATCTACTGCATTTGAAGCTGCAGATAAACCTGGGGAGTATTGTGTTTATTATATTCACATTCACTAACCATAAACACAACACAAGCGCATCAAATTCAAATTTACTTGCTCACCGGCCGGCACATAACCGTCTGATGAGTCACGTCACAATTCACAACACAGGCACCGTTTAATCTCTCTCAGCTTGACAATTTTAGTGGAAGCTTGAATTGACGACCAAAACATTTGCCTCACACAATTATAAACTACACCTAGGTACACAAAACACAAGGCAAATTAGCCTATTAACAATTCCTTCCAACCTAGTCCCTTACTAGTATCTACAGAACAGCCAAACAAACAAACTGTAGATAACTACAACAACTACTCATATGTATATTAGAATTACTACTACCACTTGTGCATACTGAAATTAAAAATAATATCTACTTATTGTTTTTTAACTATTCATTTGTTTCTAAAGATTAATATGTACTTGTAAAAATCTAAGTGCCTGCAGTGTTATTTGTGTAAAATTATAGTATTATTCCCTTTTATTTTTATTAAAATTAGTGAGAGAATTAGAATTTTATCTGTTTTGCTCAGCAATAGTAGCTTTATTTTAACTTGTATTTCCATTTCCTATCTAATCTAAACACTAATTTGCTACCTACTATCCCACATTCCATTCTCACGTTCTGACCACTGTGTTTCAGACTATAAACCATGACCATGACTCGGAGGGCACGTGACTTTGAGGCAAGGCTAAAGGTTGCTACTGCGGAGCTCAAAGAGTCAAATAAGATTCAAGAGCAACTTCTGCAAGAACGGGATGAGAGTGAGGCTGAAATGCTGGGGATTTTGGGCCAGAATAAAACCCTCAAAAAGCAATTAGCCGAGCTATCCACCCAATATGAAGACAGTCGCGACCAAATGGAAGGCCTACAGTCAAGGCTCGAATGTATGAACCAGTGTCATGAGACTTATGAATTGGCGATGCAAAAAATCCAGGACTTAAAACAAGAGTTATATGAGTGTAGATTAAGAAATGAACAGAATGAATCAGTGCACATATCTATTTCAAACGATTACAGTAGTCTGGACTTACATACGGAACTGATCAACGGTGACCCCAACTACTCATTAGTCAACTTCAATACACCTAAGTGCCAAGGTGTATCTCCATTAATAAAAGGGAGTAACAAAATAAAAAAATATGTAAAATTAAGTAGCTTCTTAAAAAACTCAGAAAAAAAAATAAAAAGACAAAAAAATGTATTTGTACAGGCAAAGCTTTGCAAGGAGAAATGTAAGTTGAATGAAGAATTGAATTCCTGCTACAAATTACTTGGGCGGAATTCAGTAGAACAGGAAAACATGTCTGCAAAAATTATACAGTTAGAAAAATCACTTCATGATATAACAGAGAAATACAAAAAGGCAGAGCAAAATATGTCAGAATTAATTAGTGATGACAGTACATATGTACAAGTATGTAATAGTAGCTCACAGACAGATCCACCCATGTTTGAACAGACACTCACTGGCACAGCATTGGTTACGGAACAGGTGATTGAACAGGTGCCATCACTTTCGCCACTTGTGCAGCTGACAGGTGCTGTGACCAATGAGCCCATTAAAGTATGTGTATCACAGTCTCTTGTTAGACTAGACAGTGCTTGTCTAAAGACCCAGAAGACTGTAATATATTCGGATAGGATAGGAATAGGGATGGGACTGCTACTTAGTGATCAACTAGGTCAGGTAGTAACAAACAACTGCTTCCCTGATGCTCCCATTAGCTACTTTATAAATAGCATAAAAAGTGACAGTTCTCTTGACAAAGACACCACCTTGATCGTGCAATTAGGTGAGAGCAGTGTAATCAAGCATTTAGAATTAATTAAACTGGTGGAAGCTTTGTTAGGAAAGTTAGAATTAGGACTTCGAAAACTCATTTTATGCGCGTTTCCCTATTCTAATTCATTGAGTACTCAAGAAAATAAGAATATCTTTAAACTTAATTTAATGTTTTATAATTTGACATGTCGTCATAGTGACGTTTTGTATTTCGACACTAATAATTTTATTAGTAATTTTATATTGACTAGAGGTACTATGTCTTTATGTAAACATAGTAAAATAACCATTGCTAAATTGTTAGCATTTAATATTTTTGATCCTGTTATAGGTACTATAACACAGTCGGTAGACAAGCCCGTAGTTAGTAGCAGTACTAATGAGGGCTTACAAGCAGAAGGGCCTATTGCCCAACATTTAAACTAGTCTCTTCGACAATGGGAAAGCCTGGCACTTTACATGTTGTACACCAAAATATGCAAGGCCTTCCCAGCAAAGTATTAGAACTAGAATTGTTTTTGAATTGTTTCAATGTAGATATCATGTGTATTACAGAACACTGGATATTAGAACTAGAGTTGCTCCCTTTTTATAATAAATACAGTATTTTGAGCTCTTTTAGACGCAAGAACGCTATACATGGCGGTTCTTTAATTGTTGTAAATAATAACTTGAAATGCAGGGAGCGTAAAGACATTGCAAATCTCAGTATTGAGAGGACTATTGAGCTGTCGTGTGTGGAGCTGGAGCGGCACATCGTTGTGAGTGTATACCGTCCCCCAGACGCGGACTTCACGTTGTATGAATCCACTATGGAAGAAGTATTGCTTAAAACCTTCGATAGTAAAAAAACTTTAATAGTCTGCGGTGATTTTAATATAGATATTCCGGTTCATCCACTCTCTGAGAGATTTTTAAATTTGTTTAAATGTTTTGATCTACACAGCTTGTCTAAAGACCCAACAAGAGTGACATTAACAACAGCCACCTGCCTAGACAACATCTTTTGCAGTCATGAACCAATTTGTAAGTCCGTAGTTAAGCATTTTAGTTCAGATCATTACGGTCATAGCGCTAAGTTTGAATATAAAGTATCAGATAAAGACGAGGTCTTCACCTATCGGCTTATCACAGATAGCCGTACTAAAAAGTTTCAGAACAATGTTGAACTGAAAGTGTCCCTTTTACCATATTTGAATGACCCAAATGATCTTTATATAAAATTGACAAATTTAATAAATGAAGAACATAATGATACTTTTCAACTTAAAACATGTAAAACTAGTGTAAGTGTCAAGTTCGCTGACTGGGCAACTCCAGGTATTTACAAATGTAGGAATAAATTATATGACCTATACGCTGCTAGGGAGTCAATGCTGAATGACCCAACGTTTATTCTACACACTAAAACCTACTCTAAAATTTTCAAAAAAGTATGTCACGCGGCAAAATCATTGCATATAAGAAATAAAATTGAAAAATCGACAAATAAAATTAAAGCCACTTGGAAGGTAGTTAATAACGAAACAGGCAAATCAAAGATCGGTAATAAACAGATAAATTTAAAAGTAAACAATAATGTTTTTACTAAAAATATTGAAGTCGCCAACGCGTTTGATAGTTTTTTCTCCAGTATACCTAAACTTGTGACTTCATCCCTAAATTCCTCAGCTGCTGAAGCGACAACACTATTAGAGTCTAGCGTTAAAAAATGTAATGATATCTTCAGTTTTAAATATATTAATGCTGATAATATTGTGAAAACTTTTAAATCCTTAAATATTAAAAATATTGAAGATCTATGGGGAATGTCCACAAAAGTTTTAAGCGCTATTATAACTGATATTGCACCATGTCTAGCATACATTTTTAATAGATGTGTAGATGAGGGCGTTTTCCCTGATTTAATGAAACACAGTAAACTCATTCCCCTGTACAAGTCTGGAAATGAACAAGATCCTGCGAACTACAGGCCTATTTCGGTACTGCCTTCGTTAAGTAAAATTTTTGAAAAAATTGTTCTTACTCAGTTATTATCACATTTTAACGTCAACGGCATACTTCATAGTCATCAATTTGGATTTACTAAAGGTCGATCAACGACAGATGCCGGTTCGACGCTCCTGAAGCACATTTATGATGCTTGGGAACACTCACAAGATGCGATTGGGGTATTCTGCGATCTGTCCAAAGCTTTTGACTGTGTAAGTCATGCCACCTTAATATCTAAACTTAAACATTACGGCATCATAAACCAGGCAATTGGTCTTATACAGTCATATTTAACCAATAGAGTGCAAAAAGTTGATGTTGGCGGTGAGAGGTCGTCTGGGTCGGTCATTGATATAGGGGTACCTCAAGGTTCCATATTGGGTCCCTTTTTATTTCTAGTATATGTAAATGACCTTCCACCTTTTGTAAAGGATTTATGTGAAATAGTTCTATTTGCTGACGATACCTCTTTAATATTTAAAGTCGACAGATTGAAGACTAACTTCGATGACGTTAATGCATCTCTGTCGCAAGTACTTAACTGGTTTACTGTTAATAATCTTGTGCTCAATGCCGGGAAAACGAAATGCATTAAATTTACTTTGCCAAATGTGGTTCAGCGTCCAACCAATATTGAATTAAATGGAGAATCACTTACCCTTGTCAATTCTACTATTTTTTTAGGACTTAATATTGATGCAAAATTGCAGTGGGGTCCACATATCAAATCACTTGCTGGTAGACTGAGTTCGGCTGCATACGCAGTTCGCACAATAAGATGGCTTACAGATGAAGCTACAGCTAGGCTAGTATATTTTAGCTACTTTCATAGTGTAATGTCTTATGGTATATTGCTCTGGGGGAAAGCTGCTGATATACAAAGTATATTTGTACTTCAAAAACGGGCGATACGTGCCATTTATAAAATGAAACCACGCGAATCATTGAGGGAGCGATTTAAAGAAATTAATATTCTCACAGTAATTTCACAGTATATTTATGAAAATCTATTATACACTCATAAACACATAGATAACTTTAAGAAAAAGAGTGATGCACATAACATTAACACTAGAAATAAAAACAAATTATGTATTCCTAAATTTCGACTCCAAAAGGTAAATGGCTCGTTTATGGGGAACGGTATACGCTTCTATAATAAACTTCCAGAAAGTGCCACTGGGCTTCCTATTAGAAAATTTAAGTCATACATTAAGAATAATCTAATAAGTAAAGCTTATTATACTTTAGATAGCTATATTGATGATAAAAGTGCGTGGCCCGATGTCCCGGTCGCTCTGCCCATCGGCAGCTAACATGTCTGCAATGTCTGTACTGTACCTACTATTGTGTGTTTTATTTTTCTCTGATTTAATAGATTGTATTTAATTTTATGCATTAGGTATTATTAGTTTGAAGCGTAGCGTGTGCTGTCTTATAAATTTGATTATGTTTACCTTTTTCTGCATGCCTACGCCTCACTTAACTTCAATAATATATTATATTACATTGTAAAAGGATCATACAAAAGAACGGTAGGAACCAAGCCGTAAGTTTGTTGCCTGTTCTTCTAGGCTTTGGTCGCGTGGAACTGGCACCTAGAGTCACCTTGCTTTAAGACGTTTCAAAGTGATCCTTGTGATTTTATTGAATAAATACCTATTGACTTTGACTTTGACTTAACGATGAATTTTTCAGCTATCTTATTTTATTCCGCGTTTTGATCAAATTTATCTTAGATCACTGATTCGTTAACTCATAAAAATGTTAATATTATAACTCTGTCCTACCAAATTAATATTTAAGATAATATAAGATAATATATATGGTAAATAAAATACAATCCTGTACTCAACTCAACTCAAAGTACAGGAAGACCTGTAAAATGGCGATTTGTAATGTTTGTAACGTGTGTACCTTTGCGACATGCTTTGTTAAAAGTGATGGTTACCACTTACCATAGTGTGGACCATCTGCTTGTTCCATCAACTAGTGGTGGAAAAAAAAACATAAAAAAACCATTTAAACAAAATATGATGCTTATTATGAATTATAATTTATACTTGTAATAAAATTATCTGGATCCAAACTGAGGAAATATACAAACACATACCATACCCATTGCAGTTTATATTTGAATAAAAATCTTTGTGCAAAGCTTGTTAGCAGATTTTTTTCTTTTCCCAAATACTCATCTTTTACCCACACCCGAATATAACCGCAAGCTTACACGGGTAATTTCAGCATCCGCCGGATATGACGCTATTTGGAGGAAATTGTCGAGTTCCAGACGGTAATGTTTTGCCGCCTTAACAATTTCATAACATTTCTTGTGGCCCCTGATTTATGGTGAGTTTGCTTGTAATAGAGTGGTATCTGCGGGCTTACTTACTACAAGGCTTTGTTGTTATGAATTTTAGGGTTATTTATGAAGAAGTGGTTTTATGCAAATAATTTTAGGGTTGTGTTATTCTTGCGAGTACATCACCATAGCACAATAAAATGTGAAAGTTTGTTTCTTTAAATTTCAGTAGAGAATGAACAGATTTAGGTGAGACATAGTCTACAATGTTCGTGACTTGGTGAAAATAAAATAAGAATACAAAGTGTAAAAATAGCAAACCTGAAAACTTCAGGGGGCTAAAATACCCATCAATATGAATAACTTTTTCGAAGGAACCAACACTGTGAACGCGAAAAAAACCAGCTGTTTCACACATTTTAGCCAGGTAGGTAATAGGTATTGAACTTTTACATGAAACAGCTGTTTTTTTTCGCGTTCACAGTGTTGGTTCCTTAGAAAAAGTTATTTATATTGATGGGTACTCTAGCCCCCTGATGTTTTTGGGAGTGGTATTTTAACACCGTGTATATGGTGATTCATCTGCATGCCTCAAGTTTATAAGTTGACACGTTGCCATGGAGAGTGACTTAGGATGCAATGATTTGTTAAAGATGACGGTTATCACTTAACATCGGTGGGCCATATGCTTCTTCGACCAGCAATTTGTATAAAAAAATAACTTTAATATACGTGTATGTAATACGGTATAGGTATAGCTGCACACGAATATTATTTATTTTTAAATACGAATTATCAAAAATGTTTCTTATTGAGCCATGTAACTATAAAAATGCTGCTATGTATGTTCCTCGTTCTACTTCTTTTTTTTGAGAAAGTTACGATAAAGACAAAGTAGAATACCATTGTAATGTTTATTACCGACGTCAACGACAAATATATTTTTTTCAACGTAGTTTTTTTTAATAAATGTTTGAATCATTGCATTTTTTTATGTTCATGAACAGTAACTGTTTTTATTTCTCACTTTTATAGCGATGTTAAACGAGCGGTAAGCTGTTAACTGTTATAAATAGAATTTTAATAGTGTAGTATAGTATTGTAGGTTCATAGGTACTTTATATCAAGAAGCAATAACTTTCTAAGTAACTATTAATCTTAATTATAATTAATACTAGGGAATGCGAATTTGTTTCGAGAAAGCAATATTAAAAATAATAATTCTCGTCAGTAAAATACTACAGCTTTAAAGTACATTAAGTTACATTAAATAAATAAATAAATATTACTGGACTTTCCACACAGCACTATCTAGCCCCAAACTAAGCCAGAGCTTGTAATATGGAAACCAGATAGCTGATATAATACATAAATATTTTTTTTTTTTTGTAAATACATACTTATAATATTATATAACACCCAGACAGAGAACAAACATATATGTTCATCACACAAATATTTGATCTCGGTGGGAATCGAACCCACACGGCCTACGGCGCAGAAGGCAGAGCTACTACCAACTGAGCTGTGAAGGCTGACAAAATTACATTATTAGTTATGTTTAAAAAAAAACCAATAAACTAAGTATAAATACGATTTTCACAAAGTAAAATGACGCAATATTATTATCTTTCTGAGTTAAAGAAACTCTACAATACTATCTACTCTATAATACTAATAAGGAATTTTTTATATAATTTTAAATAACTATATTTTTTTTATTAATAATATGTGCTAAATTATTGTTTATAATGCATGCATTTTAATTGAATATAAGTTATAGAATAAACAGCCTTTTTATATTCATTTACATTACATATTGCATTTACCTTTAAATTACATTTACCTTTGCTTGCACGAGTCCAAACGTCATCAAATATAGTAATTGAGTCCACGATGTTATTACTAATCCAAATGGATTATCAAAACGACGAAACACATGAAAACGAAGTAATAAACGTATGGAGACAAATGTAGACTAATGGACTCCCCGTGATGACAAGCCAAAGTTATGAGCACCGCTAATGTTTCCAAATTGTATTATGACCTCACAAAACACATAACATAGATTACCTAAGCTGCAGTTTCCTGAAAACGATCAGCGTCATAACGAAACCTTTGAAGATTTTTTGCAGAGCGACACACAAACACACATACAGTCTTATATGGGTTTGTATGTCGCTCTTCATAAATAAAACTTTTTTCTACATAACATAATCCACGACAGGTTTACTTCAAAAGTAGGTAGCAGAAAACAGAAAAACAGATTCACGACTTTGATCCCGAGTCACGGCCGTTCTGAGAGTAATTACTACACTAAAAATGTAACATTTGGCAGCATACCTTATATCACTCTCATCGCAAACCAGTTGCAAGCTATGCAACCATCGCAAGGAATGTTCCCAAATTGTATTATGACCTCACAAAACACATAACATAGATTACCTACCTAAGCTTTAGTTTCTTGAAAGCGGTCAGCGTCATAATGACGACGTCATATAAAATTACATGTAACGCAACGGCGTCCAACCCGCTTTATCACGTAATTCACGACAGACTTATGACAAGACGTAAGTAACTTCCTACTAAACTAAGAATTTTACATTTCACTGCATTCTCCGTCAATCATTGATTACCCACCATGCTAACAAGGTAAACTAAGGTGCTATAACACCATTGAAACATAAACAAAGGTGCGATACAAAATACAAGTTTGCTTCTATCTGTTGTGATTCGAGATATTGTTGCGTATCAAGTGGAAACTCTGTAGACAGAAAGAGACACGCAAATGAAAGTTAGCCGACGTCACCCGTTCGACTCTCCTTGGGACGTTTAAGGGGAGTTCATCCGGTAGTTAAATTTACATCCTCATACTGTAAAATGGTGTTTAAATTTAAATCATGCTTAAAATAAGCGCTGTCTCTGGTTGCCATTACGCATTGGTAAGAGATGGCAATAGTTTATAGTCTGACAGATTTTTTGTAGTAAGGCCGATAGTGTTTAAATAATAAAGTAGGTTTTATGTTAAGTTGTCATCTAAGTGTTAACAGGAAAAGTAGAGGCTTACTCGTATTTTCATATTCGTTTGGTATGATTCTTGTTACAAAATATTAGTAATAATTGATTAAACAAATAAAAAGCACAAAACACACAAAGGATGCAACAAATTTGAGGAATCACAAATTAATATGGCTTGTAAATATGGTGCAGACAGATATGAAGCGTAGCGTGTGCTGTCTTATGAATTTGATTGCCTCTACCTTTTCTGTTATGCCTATGCCTCACTAAATTCGATTGACACCACACTGGAGATTCAATATTGTAACAATTGTTAATCAACAAATATTACATTGTAACAAGGATCATACAAAAGAACGATAGGAAACATGTCGTGAGTTTGTTGCCTGTTCTAGGCTTTGGTCGCGTGGAACTGGCACCTAGATATATTTATATATATATATTGGTGGACATTCCATACAGTACTATCTCGCCCCAAACTAAGCCAATGCTTGTGATAAGGGAACCAGATAGCTGATATACTACTTACATACTATTATTTTGTAAATACATACTTACAATATTATATAACACCCAGACATACAACAAACATCTATGTTCATCACACAAATGTTTGATCTCGGTGGGGATCGATGGAACCCACGGCCTACGGCACAAAAGGCAGAGCTACTACCAACTGAGCTGAGAAGGCTGTCCGATATATTCACATTGTAACAAGGATCATACAAAAGAACGGTAGGAAACATGCCGTGAGTTTGTTGCCTGTTCTAGGCTTGGGTCGCGGAGAACTGGCACCTAGATTCACCTAGCTTGTGATTTTATTGAATACATACCTTTTGACTTTGACTTGGACTATGTACATAATAACGAAGCTCCGAGCTAGCCCTTAACACAGCAAGCGTCGACGCCCTAGCCTGCTAATTAAAGTTGGCAACACACGGCGCGACCACGAGCCAACACTTGGTCCTTTGAATCAGTGGCGCGATGAAATCAACGGCCCGGGTGTATTTACTGAGGCTATAAAATGTTTGTACGATATCGGACTAAACACAAACGTGCTGTACTCATTTTGCACGGTTTTGTGTGTAACATGCTTAATTTCGAGCACTTGGCACATGTTATAGAACTTTTAAGTTCTACGACATGCCGGTTTTCTCACGATGTTTTCCTTCACCGTTTGAGAGTACTGGCATTATGCACATTAATTTTAAAACAGAAAAACACATTGGTGCACAACCTTTTTCGATCCCACGACCTGATATTAAAATGATTTAAAATAAAAAAATAAATAAATATTACTGGACTATCCTCACAGCACTATCTAACCCCAAACTAAGCCAAAGCTTGTAATATGGGAATCAGATAGCTGATATAATACATATATACTATTTTTGTAAACACTTCTAATAATATACTTATAATATACATATCATAACACCCAGACAGAGACCAAACATCTATGTTCATCACACAAATATTTGTTCTCGGTGGGGATCGAACCCACGGCCTACGGCGCAGAAGGCAGAGCTACTACCAACTGAGCTGTGAAGGCTGTCATGATTGATGATTCTTATTTATTTGAAAGCTGGTGCTTCCCGTGTGGTCCAGTTCTGACAATGGCATCCATGAGAAAACCATTAAAGTCAGTTTTTTTTGCAGAAGTCTAAGCGTCATAGTATTACGAATATCTGCAGCAGAATTTACTTTTATCAACTGATAGACATGGCTTCATAAAATTCATTTGACACTGTTCCGTTGCAAACTTAGCTCATTAATAGTTATTGATGCATTATAAATTGCATCTTCTAGATTTGCTTTCCTGAACAAGTTTTGATTGATTACAGTCATCAATAACTGCTGAGGCAATCATCTTCCATACTGGATTTTACTTAGAACTAATTGAACGTGCGGATAAGACGAGCAAATCTTGGAGCTTGCTACGAGAAAAACGCTTCGGACTACGTTATCTAAAGTATCATGCATTGTAAACTGTTCTTCTTCTTCTTGTCGTGTCACTAGTTCTTTTAGAACATACAAAATTTTAAAATTGATTATACACATGTATGTTTTTTTAAACTATGAAGTTAAGCATGAAGCACTTTAATACAATTAAATCGTTTTATGAATGTAACGTACATTCTAATACAATAACATTGCCAATACAACGTTTATGTGGAGTCTTTTCATGCAATGCGAAACTGGAATTTTAAAATGATCTTTCTTTGGATATACCTAAGAAAAAACACTGGCGTTGTTGTATCATTGTAACGTTGTAAAAATGTTTCTTCCAACTCAAGGTTCATGTTGATGGATCTATATCGCGTGAATATCCCAGCGGAAACTCGTTAATATCACGCGCGTAATGTGATTATCTTCAAAATTGCCGTACCCCTATCTCACGGCCCTCTTATTTGAGAAATTTAAGCGGATTTGTCAAGTTGGGAGGCGTCCGTCCGACTACTTAAATTTATGTTCACCCTCGTTACCGAGTCTGGGAGTGACATGATGCTAAGGGATGTTTTGAAAAATCGTGCAAAGGTACTGAGAATGTTTTTTGGATCGTATGCTTTAATTTGGCGGGAGGTTTTCAATTTAGATGATTCTTGATTATAAAGGTAAGGAAGGTTGACTGTTTTAATTAGGGAACGGTTATGTAAATTAGTCTAGTCAACCTTAAAATTAGTATATAATAATGTTGAAAACTTATACTTCGAATACTTCCTTGTATGTATTGATACGCTCAATACAAAACAAAATCAAATTTAACAAGAAATCAAAGATTATTGTTGCGTCGCTGTGAAACGTAATGATACAAAGTTATAAGCGAAAGCGGATGATACTTTGATCACACAGACTTATTTCAATCGTAGTTCCGAAAACGAAATGTTGTTAGGCAACCACTGCTCTTGATTCTCTTAAAGGTCCCTTTAGTTTTTTAGAATAATAATAATAATAATAATAATAGGTATTTATTTTCAGAGAAAAAAAAATACAGAAAAATTTTACATTGTAGTAGTGTGGTGTCTAGCCGAGTCGCGCTGGCAACACTAGCGACATGCTGGCGACACTTGCTTGGTGCGGGCGTGCTGGGCGGACGGCATAACCTCGTATAATAATATATTTGTGTTTCATTGGATCTAAAGAATCCCACAAAGTGGCGACTGAGGAGAACGTGAGTAATTTATCTCATTTTTACTGAAAAGGAAGGGATAGATGGCATTCCAAAGTAAATATTTTGCAGTTGAAGTTCAAACTCCAATTCAATAAACAGGGTACGAGACCTACGTTGAACTAACATGTACAGTACGAGGGTACTGTATATTAGATCAAAGTATTACTTACGTAATTGAGATACCTGTTAGAAAAAGATCTAGAAAAATTTATCGCTGCATAATAATTTTACCTGCCTACCCTAACCTACGAAAACCTTCTGTGAAAGAAAAGATTTTTACTTTGATCACTATGAAGGTAGAAATGTTTTGAAAATTATTAGCATTAATAATGCTGCCGTAGCCAAAATCGGCCTGGACGACACATCATATCATCATCAACCATATCTGTACGTCTTGACCCACGTCACCAGGTACTACAGTATATGGAATACCAACTACTGTAATATGTGGGTTTGTGCCAAATGTTAAAAGTATTTGGACGTATCTGACCACCTTAGACATCCTCAAAAATCTTTAAGTTGATACTTGGTAGTAAGGGATGTGTGAGGATATTTACCGTGCCTGGGAATCAAAGTCTTGTTGAGGCTGTTGCTATTTTAATATTATTTTTATTAGCAATTGGGTGAATGGTTTTTATATCTTTTATACCTACCTATTGCAACTGAAATCTAGACTGGAAAAACCAGCACCAGTTTTAAGGGCAATGCAACAAAGTAGCTATTCTATTGTTGCGCTGAGCATGAGCCACGACCTAAAATGAATAAACAATATCTAATATGAAAAGTGTTATGTTACAGGCTCCAAATACCGGTCATGTAAATAAATGCCATGCAATAAGTGTCATCACATCAGAGACGACGAAAAGGCTATGTAATTAATCTCATCAGAAATGATGTAAAGGCCATGTAATTAATGTCATCAGAGATGATATAAAGGCTATGTATAATGTTATTAAAGATAACCAAAAAGCCATGCAAGAAATGTTTCATCAGAGATGGAAAACAAAGCCATGTATTTAATAAATGGTCATCGGAAATGACAAAAAGGCAAAAGAAATGAAAAATCATCAAATGCACTGTGTGTGATCACATGTGACAATATAATAAAAAATTAAAGGCCATGAATAATTCATTCATTTTGTTGATATGCATCGGAAACTGGATCACAAACATACTTAATAACACTTAGCTTTTAAGTGTTTTAGATGAAATGAAATTTATTTATTTAAAATCGTTAACAAACATTACAGTATTTTATTAAATTGGGTTTATGTTAAACATTTGCGATATTTCCTGTTCGAACAACATTTGTACCCAAACTAGAATAACCCTGTGTTATAGCATACCAATGCCAGGTGTGGCAGGCAAAACACAGGAAGATTATTGGGTATTATCTCGATTTCCGTTTCATATGTAACTTACTATATACTTACCATTATCATTATAATTAATCTACTGGGTGGGTATAATCTACCTAGTTGATTATTCGTAGTGGTTGCTTTACTGTCAAAAGTTTATGTGTGTTGTGAATTTTACAATTTATAATAATATTACCGCATCTTTAAAAAGAAATAAAAATATTTGTTCCGTAAAAATACAGATATCAAACTACCTCCCATTATTAAAATGTGAGTAGGTATTATGTAACGAGAAATTAAGAAGAAACTAAACCTACACAAACACGGCAATGCAACTGTTAACAGTTGATAACGCCACGAATATGCATAAATATGCTCGAATACATAATATAATTCAATGCCTTGACAATTTATTCTAATTATGTTATTATAACTCTGCTAATATAATATATGTAAGATAGACCATCATCATTTACAGCAAACAAGGCGGTCAAAACCACTCGGGTACGAACACTCCAAAAATCGACCGACCTGCTTGGTAGCTATTATAAATACTACATACTTATCTCATCTACATACTATCAATAGAATGGTAACCATAACTGCATATTTTGTTCAGAGATTTTTGAGCTACCTACCTACATTGTAGAACACTATATAAATTCAAAACAGCCATACGTAAATCAAACTGTTTAAAAAGTGGTTAATCTATTTAAAGAAACTTCAACAGCATTTACGAAAATACAATAAAGGTTATTTATTTTCTAAAAAAAAAACAATTACAGGAATGATGGAAACAAAAGCAGAAATTGTGTTAGTAGGAGTATACATTCTGTAGCTACAGCAGCAAAAGAGACTTGTGCCTATGTTCAAACATGGTGTATGGATGGAACATCCACGTGAAAAGTAAAATTATTGTACCGATGCCTATATACCTACTTAGGTAGAGACAGTCATACCTCACAATGTTCTTGTATTTCCTGGATGATTGATAGATAATGCTATTAGCATTAAGTCTGCCTAGAACTACAATTTTATGTGTGAAAGTAAGTATTAAATAACCTATCTGCTTATCACAAGCCAATAGAACATTCAACTGGCTTAACTAATGACATACAACATAGTATGTAGGTACCTTGGTATTTATTACTAAGTGAACGAATGAAGATTTATAATAGACAATAATATAATAATCAAGTAAACAAAAGGAAAAGAATTACATTGGTTTAACTAAACTTGACAAAGTACAGTTTAAAAACTGGTTTTGAATAGAAATAAAATAACAGTAATACATAACAATTAAAAATAAATGTTTAAGCAATATTTTGATAGAAATTGGTATTTTACCCTGTTTTATCTGATAATGGAGAAAAAGTACTTTTTATCTCTACTTTTATTAACTTTGCCTTGCACACAGTTCTTAATGTGTCAATAAGTAAGTTTTTCAATGTGTTGTATGATTTTGATAATGTTGATAAAATCTACTGGTCACTCAGACTGGTAGTGAGCAACGAACGTACTGACTTATAAAAGTTACCAGACTCTTTGAAGGCATGAGACATCTAATGAATGAAGCTGAATATATCAAAGCGTGTCTTCTTCTGGTAAGGATTCTACCAAAAGCTATATCAACTGTATTAATGAATTGAACCTATATCCAATACCTTAAAGTCACATAGTATATTGACTAAGTGTACATACTACCATTCTTACATTAGAATAAGGGTGATGATGATGAATAAATAAATTATGTTACTTATTTACCTAGATACTTAAAACAAGGTAAAATTACTACAAGAAGTTTTAAAGAGATAAAAGGTTTTATTATGAAAATTTTAACATTGTACCTATCTTGAAAGAACCTTGGTTTTCCATGATATGTCTGTTAATGATCTGAGAGTGAAGAGACAAAATATGAAATCTAGATCTTCATCTTTGTTTTAAATGTTTACGCCTTTTCACACCCCCTGCTTCTGCGGACCTACATTCACCTTGAGTGTGTTTTAGATAGAGTACCGGCTGCAGTAGGGGCGATGGAACCTGACCTAAGTATTATCTATTTGATACTGCCATGGATACCTAATGAAAGTTATGCATAGCCTAGAGAACATTATCAATTGGTGGCAGATTTGGTAAGTTCTTATACCTACATACCCCTAGTCCCTAGTTGTTCTAAAGGTCCTGTATAAACTTGTATATTTTGGTGTACCTGCCTATCTGGAAAATGGTGAGTATCTGAGTAACAGAATCAATCAGTGATTACATACTTCAATGGGTTAGGTAATTTGATAATTGGGTAATTAGAGACTGCTTCAAAGTATGATCGATTGTATCCGCACGGATCCTGGATCAGACCGGTGGATTGACCTCTTCTTGATGTTATGTACCTATTCCGGCAAGAACTAGATTAAGCTAATCAACACACAAAACAAACGCCAAGAGCTGAGTTGTTCTGCCCATGGAGGTAAATGTTCTGCCTGTTGAATTCTTCTTCAATTTATGGCTCCTGTCCGTCATTCGACAGACAATCATGCCAGTGTCAAGTGATTTGTATTGAATACTTTTTAGTCAAGTCAGTCCATAGTCAAGTGGGCCATCATTTGTTTCGAAGAAAATGGTAGCGGTTTTCTTCAAAACATTAGAAACATTTTCGGTCAGGATATCATATATACACTTTCATTCCAAATGCTTGAACTTTGTGCTAAGACCTTAGACGCAGTTGAGAAAAACAATTAAAATGAAAAGGCTATGTTGCTTCCCAAATTGTCAGAAAACTTATGGCCTGTTGAATTGAATTGAGCTATGAAGAAACTACTAGGAACCAAGTCAGGCTAAATTGTTCTTTCAGCTTACTAAAGAGGTTACATTCAAATTTGAAAACGACTGACAAAATCAATGTTATGATAATGATATTATTCTATTTCTATATAAAATCTGTTGTGCATCAGACAAGATTTATGAGTTATGTAGAATTGTGCTTTTATTCTTGTAGAAATATCCTTCTACTAATACGATGAATATGAAATCTATTCGTTCAATTAATAAATTGTAAATGTACCTACAAAAATGTTCATGTTAATATTAACAATTAAAGCATCTTTCATGCTGATAGAATGTAAGAAATATTAGATTTAAACCAGCAAATAAAAGTAACAAGAGGTGAAATCGGCATGATTTCTATATGATGTCTCATCCAACTATTGTAACTAGTTTCCTTTTAGTATAGTTTATTGAATATGAATTGTAAAATTCAATCAAAGAGCACGAATGGATTGCCTTGACCACAGATAAACAAATATTAGTGCCTTGACTAACCTGTAAGTTCTACCAGTAGTTAAACTTTTTGAAATTTTAAAATTCCATATGTTAATCAATGTTCAATACTAAAGGCCGCAAATTAATAGAATGGCGAACGGAACGTTCAACATTTTGAATCGGTCAAATTATATTCTATTACCTGGTATTAGTTTAAGGTTAAGGATTCAAAAAAAAAAAAGGAAAAGGGGAAGGAATATAGGTAGTGATAGGAAGAGGAAAGAGATAATCAGTTATTATTTATAATACCTATAACTATTCCAAAATATTTGAAAATGTTAGTGTTGACTTAAAATGTTGTACCTATACTATAACAGTAACTGTTAAAATAACTAATTTTACTATTTATTTCATCGTGTTTAATCTTTGTTCAACCTATGCTACATTTCCAATAATTTAGGTATGTACTTACATAATACAATATGTATTGAATATTGGTAGTAAATAAGGAAATCAATGGTGACAATATAATCTAAAATGTAAGTAATAAATAATAGCGTTTGCAAAGGGCTACAAATGTTCCATTGCATCATGTGTGTTTTATACATTTTTGTGTACCTGTATAAGTTGTGGTTTGCTTTGTTTATAAATGTGTTATATACAAAGTATAATAATATAAAGTATAAACTAATCCATAACTATTAAACTGTGCCTTATACTTTCATGATTACTGACTCTTTTACAAATATGGTTTACTGTAAGTGTTCTGAAGTGTTTAAATTTTAATAAAGATGAGGATGTGGTGTCTAGCCGAGTCGCGCTGGCAACACTAGCGACATGCTGGCGACACTTGCTTGGTGCGGGCGTGCTGGGCGGACGGCATAACCTCGTATAATAATATATTTGTGTTTCATTGGATCTAAAGAATCCCACAAGTAGGTGCAACATAGGTGCGGTGTGTTGATATGAATACCGTTTTTGTTGAATTTACAATTTAACAATTTGGTCTCTATCTGTACCTTACAGTGAAAAACGTTGAACCTTGCTCTAACTAAGTTAAAAAACTTGTGTTTAGACACAAGGGTCTCTGCTTCGGCTCTGATTGAGAGATGATAGGTTGAGTAATTAGGTGAACAGGTCAAAACAAAAACAAAGAGTATGTACACAAACTAAGTACCTAATCACTAAAAACTAATATTAAAAAACAATATAGGACTCCAATTGGTTGCGTATATTTGTAGGATGTGTAAGAGAGGATGATGGTGTATAGGTGTGTTTAGTGGATGTAAGTGTATGTGTGTGTGTGGATGTGTGTCGCAGATGGTAGTGTGCAAGTGTGTGAACATACGCACATGTATATGTATGTGTGTGTGTGTGGATGTGTGTCGCAGATGGCGGTGTGCAAGTGTGTGAACATACGCACATGTATATGTATGAGTATGTGTGTGGATGTGTGTCGCAGATGGCGGTGTACAAGTATGTGAACATACGCACATGTATATGTATGTGTGTGTGTGTGTGGATGTGTGTCGCAGATGGCGGTGTACAAGTATGTGAACATACGCACATGTATATGTATGTGTGTGTGTGTGGATGTGTGTCGCAGATGGCGGTGTACAAGTATGTGAACATACACACATGTATATGTATGTGTGTGTGTGTGTGGATGTGTGTCGCAGATGGCGGTGTGCAAGTGTGTGAACATACGCACATGTATATGTATGTGTGTGTGTGTGGATGTGTGTCGCAGATGGCGGTGTACAAGTATGTGAACATACGCACATGTATATGTATGTGTGTGTGTGTGGATGTGTGTCGCAGCTGGCGGTGTACAAGTATGTGAACATACGCACATGTATATGTATGTGTGTGTGTGTGGATGTGTGTCGCAGATGGCAGTGAGCAAGTGTGTGAACATACGCACATGTATATGTATGTGTGTGTGTGTGGATGTGTGTCGCAGCTGGCGGTGTACAAGTATGTGAACATACGCACATGTATATGTATGTGTGTGTGTGTGGATGTGTGTCGCAGATGGCAGTGAGCAAGTGTGTGAACATACGCACATGTATATGTATGTGTGTGTGTGTGGATGTGTGTCGCAGATGGCGGTGTGCAAGTGTGTGAACATACGCACCTGTATATGTATGTGTGTCTGTGTGGATGTGTGTCGCAGCTGGCGGTGTACAAGTATGTGAACATACGCACATGTATATGTATGTGTGTGTGTGTGGATGTGTGTCGCAGATGGCAGTGTGCAAGTGTGTGAACATACGCACATGTATATGTATGTGTGCGTTTGTGTGTATATTATGTGAGTGAGGGTGTATGTGCGAGTGTGGGTGTGTGTGAATACAGAAAATGAATGCAGAGAATGTTATTTGGCTTTGCAAATTGATCTATGTTTGATAAGTCTCCTGAACAGCTAGCGCTTGTTCAGAAAGTAGGGCTTCAACCGACATTGTGATTTTTGGTATACTCAACACAACATTATTTATTCTTATTCAGTATGTGCTAGTGGGATTATTTTTCTCTCTTCGCTGTCTATTTTTATAGCTTATTATACCTTTGGGGTTGTCTAATTCGTTATCAGATTCAGCCACTATCTCAAAGGAACGAAATCTCACCATATTTTTTTCAGAATACGTCAATAACTTCAGCCGCGTTCTACTCTCAGCGGCCCTTTTTCGCGAATCGAAAGCGTAACTAGATCATATTGTAACCTGATTACCGACGGATATCGAGCTGAAACGGAAGCTTTTATCAGTAATGGCGAGTAATACTGTGTGCTTTTGCAATACGCTTCAAAAATGGAATACCCGGAAGGCTGTATCAACTCGGCGGAATTGGGAGAATTTGGCTTTGGAGGCTTTTAAGTTGATAATAAACGTGCGTACGGTTATATCAGCGATAACATTTAAATATCTAGGTTTAATGAATTTATTTAAAAAAAAGACATAAGTTAAAAACAGTACAGAGTTACTGTAGTTATAAGGTAGTCGTTTGATTGCGTGGGGATATCAATAAATTGATAGAACGGTATCGTTATGTAAGTAGCAGCTTATTAAAATATCTTTATAAAACTTTTCTGAATGGTCTTCTATAGATTTTTAATATTGATATCATTGTTTTGATGATGTACAATATCAATAATTTCCTGATTCCTTAACTCTAATAAAACATGGGTATAGTTCATTCCTTTTATAGACGTTTGATATCAGAGACTCATTAATTTCAATATCACTAATATTTTAATAACATATAATAAACGAATAGATATTTACTGTTTGATAGCGCCTCGTAATAGTTTGAGCGTCGCAATGACTATATTTTATAGGCGACTGTTTAATTTTGTTAATGGCGGAAAATAACTCGTACTAGGGTATTTTAATGGTGTAAAGTACCTATAATAACTTAAGATACGAACTCTGCACAAGTACAGTGTCGTTTTAGGTTTTATTCGACGTGCTCAAACATTCAAGATTGCGTACTTGGTACTAGGAGATCTAAGGATATTTTTGCACACGCCCAGGATGACTGGTAGACAATGCTATTAGCATTAAGTCCTCCTAGCACTACATTGTTTTTTGGTGAAAGTTTTATATAAATAAATAAGGGGATGTCTACCATGCCTGGGGATTGGATGAAAAGTCGTAAAACTGGTTTAGTTTCATTTTTTATTCGATCTATTTGAAGTTACACGGGAAAATGGAAATTAAATAGATAATGCTCTGATAAGCAATAATATTAATGATCTGGCTATCATATCACATATATATAAAAATAGAAAAAAGTCGAAAAAAGTCCAAAATAACGTTTTTGAGCAACTATATATAAAAAGGTAGGTAATTTTGTAAATAAAAGGAACTTAACACACAAAGTACCAATAAATATCCTAACATTTTACTTTCAACTTTTACATCACACAAAAAATTTGATAAGTATCTATGTACTTTCGTTTAAGATCTTCAGATTTCAAACGCAGCTCAATATAATCTTTCAATCGGCAGACGTGTTCATTTCCTGTCACTATCTCGCTCGCACACCGGAAGTCCTGAATCCCGCTCGGAGCGCCCCTGCTGGCGACTGCTGCTTCCGGTTTGAACTTCCTTCTCATCTCGATTCGGGTTTTTTCAGTTCTAAAAGCTACAAAGGGTTTATGAACTTTCTTCTTTGGGGAAATAGCAGTGTTACGTTTCAACATTTGAAAGGGTAGATACAAAATTAATATCATGAAATTTAAAGTGAATCGGTAGTAGTTTACTACCTAATGATGTTTGAAAACTTTTGGTTACGACAGTTCCTATAAGAATAGATAGATCATTAATTCATTAATTAAAGATATTAGATAATAAATTGTCTAGATTCGAAGAATTGTCTAAAGTCGACGAGACAACACGTCAAGGTGACGTCATTTGTTACAGGGTTGACGAATAAAAACCAGTGAGTTTATCGTCCTAATTTCAGTGCACAGTAAATTTTCCTGAAGATGCTTCGTGGAGAGGCGAACCACGTGTGGTTTTTGTGGTATTTTTGTTGTGTCTAATATACCTTATTTCACTTTGCAGAGTTTGCAGGTGCTGTGTAGGGTACACACACGGGTCTACATTTGGTTAACTTAGATATATTAGATTTGCGGATTAGGACTACATATTTGTTTCATTAAATTTATATTTAACGAATATTTAACGAAGATAATTTAGATACGATACGAATAGAAGAATAGATGAAAATGTTCTAAAGGTACTTACTACTCTCACCGAGAGCAATCATCTGAAATAGAACAGTTTAAATTATTTTAAACATGCAAAAATAATGCTCCACGATTTCTGAGGCCTTTAAATCTTTTGGGCCACTTCAACTCTTACTTACCAAAACATTTTGATAAAACCTAAAACACTATTATCGACTGCTCCAACAAACAAACATACAAACATGAAACGTAGCTCGCCCAAGTTCTTCACAAAATTTTGCTCGCTTCGTTCGCTCGTTCAAATATTTATTTTGTGTCTTGGTATGGCTAGGTAAAACTCATCTTTTCTCAACATTTTCTCAATAAACATTTCGACGTCCCGACGTGCCCGTATCACCTGGCTGGAACCAATATCTTCCGGAAAAATCCGCTTTGAAATTGATATTCTACCGTCGTTGTTTTATTTACTGAAACTTGCTTACGTCTTTTAATAGGATCTGGAACAGGCGGCTAAATATATTGAATCTAGTTATTTTCTTTAATCTTTGAGCTATTTACTGAGTTTGAGTGTAATTTATAAACATTTTCTAATATACAGAATTTTAGGATAGATAAGATAAACATTTTTAATATAGTCCCAAAAGTTATTATCCGAGTGGGATTTGAGCCCACGACCTTCCCCTTGATACGGTGATTTCCTTAAGTGTAGCTAAACACTATAAAACTAATAAAGATAATACAAACCTGTTATTATTTTGATCTTATACTTTAGGGGCCTAATGGAGACACTTATGGTTGGCGACAAAAATCAACTTTGGACCATAACTGAAACGTATTTTGTTAGGAAATTCAGTTAGGAACAAAGTTTTTTTTTGTACAACTTTCTGATGGAACAAGCATATGGCCCACCTGATATTAAGTGGTAACCATCACAAAGCTTTACCTCGTAAGTCACGCACGATAGGAACGTGCCCTACGATGCACTGCCTTGCGACCATCAACTTGAGGCATACAGATTTTAGGCCTCATGTGCCTGTAATTATACCGGCAATCACACTCTTCAAACCGAAACACAGCAACGCTGTTTGGCGGCAGAAAAAGACAACAACAATATATTACTAACTAGCGGCCTGTCCCAGCTTCGCATGGGTGGATATAATTTTTTTGAACATATTAGGATAAACTTAGACTATACTTAGTTAGAGTCTCGCGTCTACTTCTTTTATACATTTGCACGCCCTTCTCTAAAGAAGTTATAGTAACATAACTACGATAGTTAGACATATGGTATCGCTGAGTTTTGTAGATATTGATGGGTTCTTTAATATTGTAGAACATTTTTGTGTTCTACCGTCAATAGTTTTCGCAGCGCATGCGATGAAAGCCAAATTATGGCCAATTTATTTACACCTTAGGTTGTATTATTGAAGATTTAGACGTGATCCTTAATTTTATCTTGTAATAAATGTATTCTATGTTACTTAGAGATAATGTAGCATTCTAACGGTGAAAGAATTTTTGAAATCGGACCGGTAGTTATTGAGGTAGGTAGCTATTCGTTACATACAAAAATACAAATCTTTCCTCTTTATAATATGCAAGAAACTTTTTATGTCCTTATATGATCGCGTCAGTTAAAATCTAGATTTTTTCGTAAGAAAGAATAAACCCATTGACAAAGGCGGTCGATTTTCTGGCGATTCGGTTACAAACCTGAATTGAATCCTTTCAGAGTTGCAACGATAGGAGGTATCTCTGTTAATTCTCAAGGCTTGAAAATTATTTGAATTGCTTAATGTCTGTACTATTGTATTTTTTTTTATCCATAATAATAGGTTGAATGTATGAATTAGGTATTATTAGATTTATGGTAGATTATGGTAGGTTGAAGCGTAGCGTGTACTGTCTTATGAATTTGATTACCTCTACCTTATTTGTATGCCTATGCCTTACTAAATTCGATTGGCGCCACACTGGAGCTTCAATATTGTATTAAGTATATTACATTGTAACAAGGATAATATAAAATAACGATAGGAACCAAGCCATAAGTCGGTTGCGTCTGTGGTCGCGTGGAACTGGCACCCTGATTCACCTAGATTTTAAAAGTAGTAGAGCTCTTTTTGAAGGGCTCGTCCGGGAAAGTACTACCACCACGCCTTTTTCTGTCGCCAAGCAGCGTTGCTGTGTTTCGGTTTGAAGAGTGGGTTGTCGGTGAAATTACAGGCACATGATGCTTAACATGTGTATGCTTCAAGTTGATGGACTTAAGGCAGTGCATTATAGGGCTCGTTCCTATCGGACGAGACTTGCGAGGCAATGTTATGTCATAGGTTACCATCTACTTGGTTAGTAAAAAAAAAACAAGTTTTAAGACGTTTGAAAGTGATCCTTGTCATTATATATATTAATATATATATATATTAATAAATACCTGTTGACTAAGGTAGGCGTAGTTTGCATACATTTTAATAGGACTCCCGAAGCCATAATTGTTGGGTTGAGTTACCGGATCAAATGTTGAAGAGGTCAACTAAATAATCGTGTACTAACAAGCGACCCTCGTCAATGGAAGCTGCTGCTGACAGCTCAGCGTTGGGTGGCGAAACCGTAGCTGATTTTACTGGAAAATTGTGGGTTATTGATACATTGGCTAAGTTTGGTGGTGCTATGGTATCTTATGGCACGTTTACATTTAGACATTCGCGCTGCCATTCGCGTGGACAGAAATGTTGCCGTCCCATTCTCGTATTTCCCAAGTCCCTGCGTCTGTATCTGCATGTCTCTGCACATTTCCACGGAGATGAGCTGAGTGTAAACGGGGTATAATGCTGATGACGAACAGATACCAGCTAACTGCCTGCCGTACTTGTTAGGACTTGCTCAATCATACTAATGTATAAATGCGAAAGTTATATAGTTTTAAGAGTAGTAGAGCTTATTCGAACAATACATGCCTACAATTTAACTGCGTATTTCAAACCATACTTCGATACAACCTTTTGTGTTTCACGAAAAAAAGGAAATTAATACAGCGTGTTCGGAGTTTACATGATGAATTAAATATGCGGCGGCGAATAGCGAAGCTTTTTTTTTTATTTCGTTTATAATTAACTAGAAAACAGATAACGTGAATGCCCAAAGAACCTTTCATGCAATGAAATACTCTATTTAAAATACATTAATATCGTCGTAATCTGTCCCAAAATAAGAAGAGCTTGTACTATGGGATCCAGGTAACTGATAATGATACTTACATATTTTGTTGTATGTTCATACATACATATACATATGATACTATATATGAAACATTTAGCCAGTTCTTTCCATTTGGTATTTTCTTATAATTAACTGGCAGTCTAGTGGTAGTGATCCAACTTCCGATCGTATGGTCGTGGGTTCAAAACCGGTCATGCACTAATAAGTTGTTCTGTTTAAAATTTTATTTGCACGGCGCCAGTACCCTCAAACGGTGAAGGAAAACATCGTGCGGAAACCGTGTCGTGGACTTGCACGACGAGAAGGAGACGAAGTAAGTAGACTGTCTACCACAGTTATCTTATACTTACCTTTTTCCATTAGGTTTTTATCTCATAATAATATTTTATAAATTCCATAACCATAAGTAGTTTCAAAAAGCCTACCCTGTATACACGATACAGTAAAGATGCGTTCACACAAAAAAGGGAAAGGATAACGGCACGTTCACGCTCTCGTCATTCAATAACCACTGATATCTCATTTCGCCGCAAAAGAAGGCAGAACGAATAGCGGCCTCTACCCAAACAACGGAGTAAGTTATAAGCGGATTTCTTAAGATTATAATTTTTTTTATAAAATATCCATGCCTATTTCTATTGCCAAGCAGCGTTGCTGTGTTCTGATTTGAAAGGTATGGGTGCCTGTGAAATTACAGGCACATGGGGTATAACATCTGTATGCCTTGATGAACCAGGACAGCGCATCGTAGAGCAGGATCCCTATCTTTCGTGAATTGCGAGGCAAGGTTTTTTAGGCTACATAACATCAGGTCAGGGCTCGTTCCATCTACAATTTTATAAATTACTTGCTGTTCCCTGCCACGCTTTGCTGTGGCACATTGTGATTGAATGGTATAAAAACAATCTTTGATGCGGATTATATATCATACTAAAATTTCAGCTCGATCGGTGCAGAATTTTTTGAGTTTTTGAAGCGTACACAAACCAACATAACATTTTTAAATATATAGATATTAAAAGAAATTAGTAAAAGCATCAATAACTTTCATCAACAATCATCATCTTCCTGCCCTTATCCCACGCTGCATGGGGTCGGCACAACAGGTTTTCTTCTTCCACTCTCCTCTATCATTCGTCACCTCAGTGCTCACTCCTTTCTTACTCATGTCATCTTTCACACATTCCATCCATCTTTTCTTTGGCCTGCCTTTCCTTCTAAAACCATCCACATCCACTTCCAACACTCTTCTCGTAATACGACTTTCTTCCCTCCTCATGACATGCATCAATAACTTTATACCTATATAAAAAAAACTAACGGGCGCCAAGATTTTTTAGCTGTCATCCTCTTAACTGCAAAATGTGGGTACGTGCCAAATGCAATGTTTGGACTTACCTCTGACTACCCTCCTTAGACGTCCCTAAAGAGTCTGGAGGTAGTAATTGGTACTAAGATATTTCAAGGATATCTACCGTGCCTGGGGATCGGGAAGTCGTGAAGCTGCTTCAGTTTCAGTTTTCCTCTTAACACTTAAACCGCAACATTTGTTGTCGCTTTGGTTGCGGACTCTTTGCACTGAACATTGAGCCCCGAGTCGTGTCGCCACACATTTTATGAAATTATAGCTTCGACGCTACGCTACACTTTCTTGTGAAAATATATCTTTGATGACTTTTGGCATCGGCCACATATTTCTATTTCTCTTATCGAATTCTAGATTCGAATTCTAGAATTTTAGATTGTTACATAACAGAGGGCCTTCAATGCCACGGGCGGTACTTACATATACCTAATTATTTTTATTATGTATGCTTTTCACTAATTTGATTTATTTTTAACTTTTTTAATCAGGTAGTACAGCAATATTTCAGTTTAAAGGTAGGCTAAGTAATATTTCAAGACAGAATCCTATTGTGAAAGCAAATTTTATTTTTTATTTACATTACAAAGAGGTCGAGTACATTACGAGATTCAAGTGGAGCTGGGCAGGACAGTTGGCAAGATTTAGTGGTAGAAAGAAAGAAAGAAAAGCAATTTATTGACCGACACAAAAAAAAAATATGCCATACATAAACTATACTACATCTATGTTAGGCCAATTAGGTCCCTGGCTCAGTATTTGCCGCACCGTGTGCGTCACGCCACACAGTGCAACACTGGTATTCTGCCAGGTCCTAGCACGGGTAACGGCACGGACATTATTATAAATTACAAATAAAAACATAATAAACACAAAGAAAGAACATAAAGAACATGATAGCAGGGTGAGTCAGGCTCTGACGAAATGGTGGCCTAGGGGACACAAAAGATGTCTTGGCAGACCAACATTCTGTGGGTAGATAACATGCATTGTTGCCGTAAAGGGTAAGCAAATGACCCAAAACCAATAAGAGTGGCGAAGGAGGATTATTTTGCCCAGCAGTGGGTTATTGCAAGCCGCTTATAATGATAATGATTACATTACAGTCGCTTAAAATCTCGGTAAGCGAGTGCTTTAACCCTAAAATTTCTGTTTGTTATTTATTAGGTACCTAGTTATATAATTCTTATATTTTTTTATTTATATTATTTCTTGCTTCTCTTTTAAATATTTCACATACTCAACTGTAGATATAGAGTAACCAACTTCTGATCTTATAACTTTATTCACAGACGTAATTTATACGAAGCTTTATTTCAAAATTCAATCAGTTTAACCCCATTGCAGACAAATCAAACACAACGCTATGCGGAGTAAAAATAAATAAAGCCTGTTCTACACTGTCACCTCCAATCCAGTTTCAATTAACGTGTGCAGAGGAGCGTTAACAGGCGGCACGCCTCGCCTTAGGCCGTGTTTACACCGCGCCACATGATACATGACAGACGTATAGTCTAACTAAAAGTTTGTTTGTAATCATTAGTGAAATTTTCACGTCATCTGTATAAACAGCTGAAGTTCAACTACTGCTGGTTATTCAAGATTAGATATAAGCCTGCCACTATATTCTAACCTGCTTACTGAACTTTCAGCTTTCAGGCTTTCAGCAAACCTTACAATATCCGATCACTAAACTGGTTAGAAGACGATGGCCTTCTCCCTTCCCCATCCCCATCCATTCATGAAGACATTGTGGAGATTGCGGGAAGTTGGTAGAAATGCATAGGTTGCTCTATGTTCTGGACAGATTATAGGCAGTTTATTTCACCACCGTTATGAGGGAACTGGTGGTCTAGAGGTAGCGGCCCCGCATTCCGATCCTAAGGTCATGGTTCGAAACCGGTCGGGCACCAATTAGTTTTTCTGTTCAAAAATGTATGTGCACAATGCCAGTACTCTCAAACGGTGAAGGAAAACATCGTGAGGTTTCCTCATGGCATGTCGTAGAACCTAAAAAGTTCTATAGTGTCAAGTGCTCGAAAGGAGCCTCTAAAGGCGCATTTAAAATCTTTTCACCACACTGTTTCGAAAGAAACTAGTGACATGACAAGAGAGAAGAGACCACCGTTATTACGCTCATCAAATTTCTCGATATGAAAATCAACTATCAACACAGCTGGGTTCAAACTCACGACCATACGATCAGATAAAGACAGGATCATTCCCACAAATCACCAGTGCTCTCACAAAAAAATTACATATCTAAAATCTGTACCTATATCCGCCCTTTAGTTTGTCACTCAGTGCGATGCGCGTTATTCAAATACCTAATGGTGGCGCAGGGAGGAAGGGGTGCTAATTACGCGGCTCGGCCGCTGGATGTCTACAATCCAATATGGACTTCCGCAGAGGGTCTAACTTCGGTATGGTGTGCAGATATGGGGGAATTGAAATGTGATAAGTGGTTGAGCTCACGTGGATCTGTTTTGACTGCATTACGAATCTATAGTCATTTTTTTTCATAACTCGAAAACAACTTTGCACTTGATCTTTATGTATATCTTAGTTTTTTTTATGCCCTACGATGCACTGCCCTGCGTCCATCAACTTAAGGCATACAGATGGTACGCCTCATGTACCTGTAATTACACCGGCAACCACACTCTTCAAATCGAAACACAGCAACGCTGCTTGGCGTCAGAAAAAGGCGTGGTGGTAGTACTTCCCTGGATGAGCCCTTCACAAAGATCTCTACTACTCTTAAAGAATCTTTGAGGGTGTCTAAGGGTACGTTTAAATAGTACTTTTGGCACATACCCACATTTTTCAGTATTTGGTATTCCATACGTGACAGGTTGCAAGCCCATCGCCGCTAATTTACTAAGTGTTTTCTTTTGCACTGGCATTTTTTTCATCTTAGACAATATTGTCATTAACAACCCCTAAAGGTTGTCTGGAAGAGATCGCTCTCAGCGATAAGACCGCCCATTGGACTACACTGAAACTTTTGAACTTTATTTTTGTTTTAAATGTGTTAATAAATGTCCTTGTGGTGTGCAATAAAAAGTTATCTATCTAACCCTCAACGGCAAGAACAAACATCTATGTCCAAAAATTGTTTGATCTCGATGAGGATCGAACTCACGCTCTACAGCGCAACTGGCAGTTCTAATACCTCCTAATTGAGCTATGTTGCCTGTCAAAGTCAAAGTCAAAGTCAAAAGGTATTTATTCAATAAAATCACAACGATCACTTTGAAACGTTTAAAGCTAGGTGAATCTAGGAGCCAGTTCCACGCGACCAAAGCCTAGAAGAACAGGCAAAAAAACTTACGGCTTGGTTCCTACCGTTATTTTGTATGATCCTTGTTACAATGTAATATAATACAATATAGAAGCACCAGTGTGGGGCCAATCGAATTTAGTGAGGCGTAGGCATAACAGAAAAAGGTAAATATGTCAAAAACCAGCGCAAGTCCTCCCAAAGGTTTAACTGAATAAAAACCCTGAAAAGCTCCACTGGCTAGCCCATAACATTTTCATGATCCCGAATAAATCCTATCATCAATGCAGTTTCATATCTCCCTTGTTAATACGATTACACAGGGCCGGACTAAACCTCGTTTGCAATAACATTATTTACGTTTTCGTAACGCGGAGCGACGCTAAATGAGTTATTGAGTTTCGTAGTTGAAGCAAGCCTATCGCATTTCAAAGGGAGTAATGAAGTGAGGGAAAGTGCTTTATAATGTTAGTCTGTAGTTTGTCTTTTCAGCTCAAAACTGTATTAAATTTTAGCACTAAGTGATATCTAACCGTTGGACTACACTTCTTACTATTCCGTGATATGAGTAAAACTTTGACAAATGGCATTAAAATTACAAAAAAAAACATAAACTAGTGGTTCGCCCCGAACTGAGATCTCGTGATGCGACCCGACGAACGCATCAAAACTTTGAGTAGGTGGTAGTCAGAGGCAAGTCCAAACATTATATCTGGACTTTTTTCTGACTACCGCCTACTAACTTGGCACGTTTACCAAGTTTCAACTCTATTGGCCTATTTATTGAAGAGTTCCGTTGAACAGACCTTGTCTCCATCATCAGACCTCCTTAATTTATTTCAAGAAAAAAAATCTGAAAAAGCAAAGGAACTCGGCGACCAGTTGAAAAACCTTGATACCAAGGAAACTCTTAGAGATGGGAGCTCTTGGATTGCTGGTTATCTTAATTTAACTTTTTTGTTGTATCTCAAAAACCGAGCGTCCCAGAAAAATAGTAAAAATTGTTTTGGAATGTCCAAACAAAGCCCTTTCATATGACATGTAACTACATTTTTTTATGTATCTTTTTTTATTTTTGCCCCAATAAAAAACCCCATATCTTAATAACCCTTCAACCGATTTTACTCATATACTTACCAGTAAATTTCTCAAGTACAAGCTATCGACTTATCAAATTTCATGCAGATCGGATCAACGGTTCGAAAGTTATGGCCAGACAAGCATACATACATAAAATGCCAAATCGCCCAAGTTGAAACTAAAGATCTTCGTTCGCTTCGCTCACTCGATGAAAAAACGGTTTAAAACAATAATCTAATTTAACTAATATATCTAATAAATTACTTATGTATGTTTTTCTTCTTGTTTGGGTAATGTTATACTTACTTTTATTTATATTATTTGTTTTTGCACTCAAACAAAGCACTACATTCACTCTACACACACACACTATACCTATACACATACACTATAACTAAACACACACACACATACACACACCCGCACACCCTCTCTTCTTTTTCTAGTATATCTGTAGGTAGGCATTTAGGGTACATTCACTCGTTATACTATGCTGGAGGGCAGTAAAGTTCTTTTAGTGATATGATTAATTAGGAAAATCTATTATTGGCCTATTTTAAGATTACACACACCCAGCTATTGTATTATTGTATTTGCTGTTGATTTTCTATAATAATAAATAAATAAATAAAAATTACGGTATCTACAACGTGTTGATGAAGTTATGTAGGGAAACAAAGAGCGTGTATTTAGACCAAGCACTGGAATACTTTGACGTGTGCAACGGTTGAATACATCGTTTTCGAAATTCCCATAGAAAAGTAAAATTAATATTTTCTCAGAAATTTGCAACAGCCCTGTCTGTGTACGTGTCAAGGTCACACGCACGCGCGCTTCTATCTAGGAAAGAGAAAAACAACGATAACCTACGAGATAATTTGAAATACTTACCTTTCGGTAGGTAGGTAGGTACGCCGCCAATCCCCTGACACGATATTTTTACTGGTTCCTATGGATTTTGTCATTATTTACTGGCTATAATAACACTGGATAAAACTGGATTTTGGTAAGTTTGCGAGATTTCGCACGACACAGGCTTCAAACTTCACACTAAACCATTACCTCGTAGGCACTGCTCATACACACACTGACTGACGACGGCTTTTTACATAACAATCACCATTTTATCACGTTTGACGACATTTTCTCAACAAAACAATGTACAACAACGCATGTAAACACAAACAGGGTGACCATCTCAAAAGTGGCGGTTCTACCACACACCTGCCAAAAAATCTGTCAAAATCTACCAAGCTTGACGATAAAAATACCAAAAATATGACTTCATACCATCTCCTTCGTGGCTACGGAATAAATTAAATACCTACATTACATTCAGTTACTATCTTTTGATCGTTTGTAACGGTTTGCAGTTATCTAAAACGAGATAGAAGTTGTTTAGAAACCAAATCAATAAAGGTAAAAAAGAATAAGAAGTTTCCAGTTCGGTAAAAAATAAATAAATTATAAATATTATTTCATTAAAAATTCAAACTAATAAGATTTTTCTTGAAATATTTAAAATCTGCCAAATGGCAGAAATCTGCCACAAATGGTAACACTGATCGGCGGCCGTCGGCCGTCCTGATTGGATATGCGTCTTTAAATGCAACCAATGACAGACAGGTTAGTCAAAGATTAAATAGGACAGACTAGACACTTCCCAAAATTGCAGTTGAATAATTTTGTCGTGTCAATGAACCATGGTGGTAAAGTAACATGTTACAATTTAAAGAACTATGAATATCATAAACATTGGTTTACGACATCTAGTAATTAAACAAAAATAAATATTCTATTAAATATTGAGTACGTAGCCACGTAGGTACCTAGTTACTGAATAGGTATTAGTACCAAAGATCTCAGAGAATGTTTACCGTGACTAGGGATTACAGTCGCGAAAATATTTCTTTTACATACCAAGATCTTTAAAAACAGCAACATCATTATTAGGTAGGCACATTACTAGGTAATTGGTGGCAGTTCTGTTACCTATTTTATCTAAGGTTAACAACTAGAGGTCAAAGAACAGCTGTAAATAGGGCTGCCTCATGATGCGTTTAGATTCATTTTAGATAAAAGTTTAAGAGGCATTTCATGAATGAAAAACTTTGAAATTTTAAAAGTCGTAGAACAAAAGTTGTTCGTTATGACCGCTAGAATATCCTGCTTTCGGATCCCTACAATTCTTAATAAACACGTTGTATAATCTACGACTACTACTTGCATATAAGTACAAAAAATAGTAAAACAATGTTATGAGTAGGAAAACTTGTATCGATTAAAATGATTTTACTAAACAGTGTGCAATATGATTGCACTCAAAATGGTTGATTCCGATTTTTCGAAAATGGGTTTAGTGATTTTATATCTTTCAACTGGTCGAATCGTGCGAGGGAGAGGTACATTAGCTCTTGTCTTCGCCTTAAGAAACTTAAATAACATTATTCAAAAACCCTCAACAGGACGACTGTTGAGGATTTGGGATGACGTCATTTTTCCCCCTGATGACCTATGACTACCGACTACCGGAGGAATAGTGGAAACTTAACTAACTTGAAGAAAAACCCGTTTTTTTAAGTAAAACAGATTCAATCATCTCAAGAAAAAATAAAGTTTGTAACTCGTATTTTTCAGAAACAAATGATCACGACACTCAGAAAAACATCGTCTTGACGAGATGGACCCACAAAAAGTTTTTCGCTGTTCGTACCATTAAGTTAACGCACTGCAATGAATCGTTGCGACATTCTCTTGTGTTTATATCACCCAATTTATTTGCATTGTCTTTGAAATAATAAAAAATATTTCTATTTTGTTTGTAAGCATTGATGATTGTTTATTTTCAGTTCTATCCATTCCAAAACCGTTTGTAATAAAGAAAATATCAACACGGTAATTCCTCGCTTGGAATATTATTGATATTTTGTAAAAACAATGAAAAGAAACAGTTTCCCAAGCACGGTAAAATATTCTCTGAAATCTCTTAGTACCAAGTATCAATTTAAAATAGCTTCAAGATGCCTGTAGTTAGAAGCACGTCTAAGTTTTGCATAATTTGGCACTGTTTCAACTGTTTTCGATAGTTTTTTTTTTTCACCAGCACTACCTAGCCCCAAACTAAGCTAAGCTTGTAATATAGGAACCAGACAGCTGATATAATGCATAGATACTTTTTTTTTGTTTATACATACTTAAAATATATAATAACACCCAGACAGAGAATAAACATCTATGTTCATATTGTTCATCACACGAATATTTGTATTCGTTGGGAATCGAACCCACGGCCTATGGCGCAGAAGGCAGAGCTACTACCAACTGAGCTGTGATGGCTGTCAATAAACACTGCGTTTATAGGCGCATAGAAAATCCATTGCTGCACGATCAGATTCAAACCCAAGGCTTTACGATCGTAGGCCCAACTCCCACTTCACCACCGATGTTCTACAGAGGTAATAATTACCTACCAAGCTCTTACCTTCTACGCATTTAGAACCCTGTAACAAAGTAGGTATTACCGAGAAGGACGTTGATCTTCGCGACACGGATATTTAACTTTTTCTGTACTTCCGTTTATAGTTCCAAACAAATATATGTTTTTAAATTTTATAGTAGGTATTCCAAATTCAAATATTAGTAGGTAATTAACCCTTGAGTTTCGAACAGTGACCACGAACCGGAAAAGGTAGCGTAGTTTGCCCTCCCACGCGTTGAACCGATGAATTACAAAGATTTTGGTAAGTCGCTGGATGGAGTGGATTCATTCAAAATTAATCTTTCTAAAAATGTATGAAACCACCTCTCATGCCAAGCTTTTGTAGACTTTGGGCAACATCCTTCGAAATTTTATATCTGTTCCACATATATATTTGGTTAGCGCCAATTGATATTAACACTTAACAGTCACAATCAGGTAGGCCATGATTGTTCCATAAGGCGAAGGCGAGAGCTAATGTGACTCTCACTCGCACGTTTCGATATCTTGAAAGATATAAAATCACAACTCATTTTCGAAAAATCGCAATCAACCATTTTGTGTGCAACCACATTGCACACGTTTAGTAAAAATTTCATTTTGATCGATACAAGTTTTCCTGCTTTAAAGTTTGCTTATGTACGAAAGCTAGTAAAGCAAACTTTTGAGTAAGAAAACGTGTATCGATATAAATATTTATACACGATTGAAAAAATCGTAGAATATGTTTTAATCAACGAATAATCTACGCATGTCTAAGGGCTCCCACACAAAACCGCGATGCGATGCGATACGACGCCGCATCACGTGGCCGCGCCGCGTGCGAGCTCGCAGATATTTGCGATGCGATGCGAATTCGCAGTTTTGTGTGGGAGCCCTAAGTAGTACAAAGTCAGTTTAAGATCAATGGGGCGTTTCAGTAAACAGCCTAATGTTTACTGAAACGCCCCATTGATCTTAAACTGACTTTGTACCTTGACCTCAACAAAAACTAAAAACGAAAGGTCAAAAGAAAAACATTTTATTCTATTTTGGCAGAAATATTTATGTAAGACCAAACAATGAATCTTCCAGATAAACCAATAAAATTGTGCTTTGGCAAGCTCTAGAGATGTACCTAATATCACATTCGAATCCAATAAAACAGCCAATAAATAATCTCGATAGAAAGTGCTGAAAAGCTTTTTCATAAATATAATCGGAGATTGGAAAATAGATTCATACCTAGACACATAAAAAGTAAACGTGTAGCAAATAAACCCACCCCTTTTAGAGCGACGACCAGTTTTAGTTAATTTCAAAATTTAGTACCAAGTGGGATGTAGTCGCAGCAAACTCGAATAACAGTTTTATAAAAAAAAAACTATTGATTTTTCTTATGAACAGATGTATTTCATTCAAAGTGGTAGCCAGTTTCGATACCGCTCGAAAACTGTTTGCCAGGATCAATATTTTAATCATCATACATTCTACAATACAAAATGAAATAGGTAATTTACATTGATGTAGTCACAGTACAGTTTCTCTATAATCTTGTTGGTATTGTCTTGCCTTTGGTATGCATGAGGATATTACTTTAAGCTACGCGAAAACGGATCCTAAATTTCAGCTTTTGTAGTAAAGTTTGCGTAGTGTAGTGGTCATCACATCTGCCTAACACGCAGAGGGTCCCCGGTTCGATCCCGGGCGTAAACATACGTTTTACTTGTATTTTGTTCGGCAGTTTTTTTGGGGTTGAAAATATGTGTGGATAATGTTAACGAAAATGATGAACAGACAAAAAACACACATTATACATATATATTACACATTGTAAGTTTCCAACGTTTTTATGTTTTATGTATTTCTTAATCAAGCTTATGTTAACTATTACTTTAAACTTAATTAAAGTAATAATTAACATATTTAAATAAGAAAATAGGTAAAAAGTTTTAATATGAACTCAAGCTTGAGACTGTCAACAGTTGTCTGGCCGATAGTTTTTAATTTGGAACCTTTGTTATTTTTTCAACATTTTACAAAGGTGTTTAATAATTTGATCCAAAAAATATGCGAAAAGCCATTTGTTTTGAATGAGAGTTTTTCTTACTAAGAGTTCCGTCGTGCGTTTTTTGCCGTCTCTTAAAATAAAAAAATATGTGCTCACAAAATTGTATTAGTGGAAGTTTTGGTCTCCTTTTCTTTGTTTTATCTATAATTCTTGCTTATACTGTGCAAAAGTGTTTAAATAAAGGTCAAGCATCGGCAATTGTTACCGCGCGAGGAGGGCGTGTACCACCCTCCAAGATTCCGTTTTTTAATTAGTTCAGAGTGTATTGCAAATCTGATTCGGCCACCAACCACCAGTTAGATTATAGAAATGTTCTATTATACTTATTACTTCCGATTCAGGGACTGGGTAGTGCAGAAGTCTTCTTCTTCTCTCCATTTATGACTCCTGCCTGTCATTCGACAGACAATCTTGCCAGTGTCAAGTGATTTGTATTGAATGAATACTTTTTAGTCAAGTCAGTCCATAGTCAAGTCGGCCGTCATGTGTTTTAAAGAAAATGGTGGCGGTTTTCTTCAAAACATTCGAAACATTTTCAGTCAAATCAGGATATCACATATTACACTTTCATTCCAAATGCTTACACTTTGTGCTAAGACCTCAAGTAAAGTTGGTTAAAATACCACCGAAATTACACAACACAACTCAAAATAACACAAGAAAAACAATTAAACTGAAAAAGCTATGTTGTTTCCCAAAATGCCAGAAAACGAATCCTAGTGCAGAAGTCAAAATGTCTATACGGACTGGCTGTCTTATTGTCAAAAAGCATGAACGTCAAAATGCCCCGTCGTCAAAATGTACACCTACGTATTGTTAATTGTTACCACTTAACATCAGGTGGGCCATCTGCTTGTTCCATCAGTTAATTAAATAAAAAAAACTTTTTCTAGGGAACAAACACTATGAACGCGAAAAGAAATGCCAAAATATTTTAACACCCTGTATAACTTTAAGTTTAGTTAGGTTAGTAGTCTGTACGGGGTCTTTTTTGGAATTACCTTTCGCAAATATTTATCTGACAAACACTGGTACTCTGAGATAGAAAAACCAGCCCTTAACTTTTTATTGTTACGCCAAGATCAATTCGCCCGTTAAGCCTATTTACCCGTAGTAATTGATAGTTGTTGAACTAACCCGACGTAATCGCAACTTGCCGTAGTCTGTTCCCAAATCAAAATATTGGCAGTAGAGCTGTGAGAAAATAAGACTGGAGTAGCCCTTGTTTGGAACTACCGTAATGAAGAGTAGTAGGTCTCTTGGTAAAGGGCTCGTCAGTGGAAGTACTACCACCGCGCCTTTTTCTGCCACCAAGCAGCAACGCTGTGTTTCGGTTTGAAGAGTGTGGTTGCCAGTGTAACTACAGGCACATGAGGCTTCACATCTGTATGCCTCAAGTTGATGGACGCAGGGCTGTGTATCGTAGAGCACGTTCCTATCGTGCCTGACTTACGAGGCAATGCTTTGTGATGGTTACTACTTACCATCAGGTGGGCCATCTGCTTGTTCCATCAACTAGTTGTATAAAAAAAAACTTAACTTTTGTGTAGTACAGAAAAACGGATAAAACAGATGGTTTTTTGGTCCAGTCTTACTTCCTCCTAGTAAGTAGTCCGACAGAGTAAGCAGTGGTTATTCCTCACTGATATCTAAGGTTCAATGTACCGTCAAAAATAAACAATTCCAATACAGCCTACTGGATAGACCCCTAGTCCCTTCCGTTTCCGGTCCGGTAACTCTTCCGTACAGTGGCCAAATATGTATTTTAAATTTGTTTATGTTACCGCTTGATGGAATGAGATAAAAGTTGTTGTAACTAGAAGTGGGAATATCTTGTTTTGATGAACATTCATATATTTATTTACGACCAAACCTTTTAATTCCGTCTCTATCTTAGACTTGTAAAAAAACAAAGACAGAAATATTTATATCCGACGTTGCTATACTCTGAGATTCCCGAAATCGAACCTTTAATATCTTATTTTTATGAAAACAATGTTTTGTGGGTTAATTATTTTTTGACCAATTTTACTAAGTATATCAAGATTAAATCATTATCAAGCTATTAAAATTTAGTCAACAAGATCTAATGATCTTTGGTTTATTATGTTTTTTGATAAAAAATACAATAATTATTAAAAATCCTACGATATTGCATGCCAATTCAATTAAGAATTTTTTCCTCAAAATCTGCTCAATTCAATTCATTTATTTCAGATGTCGACTATTCATAGTTTGTTATAGAACTCAATTTAACATGTCAAATGTATTAGTACAATTATTAAAATTCAGATTATACAATTTATCAATAAACCTGGATTTATATAAACTAACAAATTTTTAGAATCAGGTAAATTTCCACCATTTTCTTACAGAATATTAGAACTTATTCAGTGTCACTGATTCCACCTTCCTGTTCTACTGTCTATATTCAGCCCAAAAAGGACATAAATAACCAGTTATCTGCATTTCTATGCAATTAACTAGTACCAACCAGCGCGGTGGGTAAATGTCCCTGAAATGCCTACAACAAAGGAGTGGCGCTACGAGCCGTTGCTACGAATGCTACGGCGTAGCTACGAGTAGCTACACCGTTGGTAACAAAACTACTAACATTGGCTACGTAACAAAGGCTTTCAACAAACATTTTGGCGTAAGCTTTGTTAGAAGTTTTCGCTTTATCTTGTGTTTCAGATTTGTATGAAATGTAGATGTATGTTATGGAAGTATGTAGCTGTCAAATTGAAAGGGTTTTTATGACCGTATGTACAGTATGTGCCCTGTGAATGTATGAATGTGGCCTGTATTATGTATTGTATTATTTATAATAATTATTTACAAAAACAGTATAAATACTTAATATTTAGCATGTTAATATTAATCTTTGTAATCTGGAGACTTATATTTTTTTCTTAGATAGATAGATAGATAGATAGATAGATTGTCTACCAGGCATCCTGGGTCATCATATTTCTTGATTTTTGCCAAAGCCCCTCCCCCCCTTTCAAGCCTCACGTGATTAATGGACGGTCCCATACAGATGTAACTTTATTATTTAGTTTGAAAAAAGCCTAGCTTCAAAATGCTCACGTAGGACAGCAGAAACCCCTTTGACCTACTGACCAACCGGTAGTTATCGAGTGACAGATGTCCAACCGCGAATATTACGAGTCGTCACGCCACACGCGAATACGCAATGAAACGTCAAAGACGCATTAAAAATTACAAGTTGACTATTTACCAAGGGTCTTATTTAAAAGAGATATGGAAAGTTTTTATTTATTTTGTGGCTCAGATATTTAAATAAAATATTTTATTTTGTCAGAATTTTAGGTATTCCAAGGTAATAACGACCTTCATAAAAAATGATAGTCTCACTAAAATCTTACCAATACAGGCGAATTACTATTTATTAAATGTTCATTACAGAGAGCACTGGTGTTCTAGTGGTAGCGGCCCCGCCTTCCTAAGGTTGTGGGTTCAAAACCGGTCATGCACCAATGAGTTTTTCTGTTAAAAAAATTATGTGCCAGTACTCTCAAACGGTGAAGGAAAAACATCGTGAGGAAACCGGCACCTAAAAAGTTCTATAACATGTGTAAAGTGCTCGAAAGGAGCCTCTTGAGGCGCACTTAAAATCCTTTCAACACACTGTTTCGAAAGAAACTAGTGTCACGAAAAGAGAAGAGAAGATTAAATGGTTGAGAGTGTGAGATAACTAATTGTATAGGTACCAACCCGGTAACTATTTGAAAACCCGATTAAATAATTAATTGTTAGGTATATAATTTTAAATATAATAAGAATAATATATTTGACAGCCTTGGTATTTGACAGCCTTCTCAGCTCAGTTGGTAGTAGCTCTGCCTTCTGCGCCATAGGCCGTGGGTTCGATCCCCACCGAGAACAAACATTTGTGTGGTGAACATAGATGTTTGTTCTCTGTCTGGGTGTTATATAATATTATAAGTATGTATTTACAAAAAAAAAGTATTTATGTATTATATCAGCTATCTGGTTCCCATATTACAAGCTCTGGCTTAGTTTAGGGCTAGATAGTGCTATGTGGAAAGTCCAGTAATATTTATTTATTTATTATATAGTTCAATAATGTCATACCAAGATTTCTCATTTAACTTTAGCGCGCCAGCCTCTGTTTTTTACCGGTAAAGGCTCCATGGTAAAAAATGCTATAACAAGAGGAACAACATCGAAAAAAGACGCTTTTTCGACACAAAAAGTGTCCGCAACATCAATATTTATTTAAGAATTATCCATGAATTATTTTGATTTAGCATGTTAGTCAATAGCAAACATTTGAATCATCGTGCAATCATCAGGCATCGTACCGAGGCCTACCGGGTCTTCAAACTGGTATCTGGACGTCTTATCGACGACGCGTGACCCGAGGGCTGGTGAGTATCTGGCTCAGCGCATCAGCATTGCCATTCTGCGTGGCAATGCAGCCATTGTCTGGGGGACACTTGCGATTGGCACTGATTTGGATCAGTTTAGCTATATCTAGATCGATTTTTTTTTTTAGGAACTGCTGATGGAACAAACAGATGGCTCACTTGATGTTAAGTGGTAACCATCACCTATAACAAAGCATTGCCTCGTAAGTCACGCACGATAGGACCGTGCCCTACGATGCACTACCCTGCGTCCATCAACTTGAGGCATACAGATGTTAAGCCTCATGTGCCTGTAATTACACCGGCAACCACACTCTTCAAACCGAAACACAGCAACGATGCTTGGCGGCAGAAAAAGGCGTGGAGGTAGTACTTCCTCGGACGAGCTCTTCACAAAGAGCTCTACTACTCTTAAAACCGTTTGCAGCGGTATGCAGATAGCTCAACTGTTTCATTTCACATTGTAGGTGTACATTTTGTAAATACTTGTATTTATTGTAATTTTCATCAATAAATATTTTTAATATCAAAACATAGATCAAACTCTAGTCGCAAAAGATGAAAAAAAGATTTCTGTATTGACTCCGTTCTTAACGCCGGGATATACTACAGTAACGTAAAAACTCCAACGACCTTGCGTGATAAAAGAACATTTAAACTCACCTGAAAATAACCCAATTAAATTCAGGATATCACTTTATTTTTGTAAGTTTAAACTGTTTTGTCGTGGGAGGTATTTGGCACAAGGGCCAATGGTTTTGTTTACGAAAATTATACTGAAGTTTGTTTTTCAGCTTTAACAGCAGAAAAAATAATAACCGAGCTGAAATTGTTTAATTTTCTAAGAACTCTTTCCAATCTACAAACAATAATAGCGACGGTTTCTAGTTATACTGGTCTGGATGTACTTACTTACAGTAAGTGAAAATAAACAAAAGAACATTTGACAGCCTTCACAGCTCAGTTGGTAGTAGCTCTGCCTTCTGCGCCGTAGGCCGTGGGTTCGATCCCCACCGAGAACAAACATTTATTTTGTGTGATGAACATAGACGTTTGTTCTCTGTCTGGGTGTTATTATATATTATATAAATATTTATTTACAAAAAAAAACTCTTCAAAAGTATGTTATGTATTATATCAGATAACTGGTTCCCATATAACAAGCTTTGGCTTAGTTTGGGGCTAGATAGTGCTGTGTGGAAAAGTACAATATTTATTTATTTACAACATTCTAAAGATGAATTATATAGTTTCTGAGCAAAATTCTAATCATGTCTTTTATGGGATGATGGACAGGAGATTTAAGTATTAAAGATTATAAGCTATACCAAAGGTTATAAGCTTGCAACTCTGTTCTTTGCTGTGCATGATGCTTAGAGAATAACAGCCTCTCAACTGAGTCAGCTTTTTTCACAGGAAAGACAGAACATCTCAAACGGTGAAGAGACATATTTTATTTTACGAATAAGCAATAAACAGCTAAATTTTCAATGACGTCAAGAATTATTATTTTATAATAATATAACAGCCGGTTTCTGAAAGCCCGATCAAACCTAATCGTCATGTCACGTCACTTGCTATCTCTATCTAATTCGATGTAATAGCTGAAATGGCGAGTGACTTGACATTCTATTAGTTTTGATCGAGCTTTCAGAAAACGGCCGTGAGAGTACTAGAGCTGTTCGTGACGGGCTAGTACGACCACTAGCCTATTTCTGCTGCCAAGCGTTGCTGTGTTTTGGTTCGAAGGGTATGGTCGCCGATGAATCTACAGGCACATGAGGCTTACTACCTCTAGGTACGCCTTAGAATGATGGACGCAGGGCAGTGCATCGTAGGGTACGTTCACATTATGCTTGACTTGCGAGGCAATACTTTGTTATAGATGGTAAGCAGCACTTAATATCTTGGCCCATTTGCTAGTATAAAAAAATGGTACAAAAGCCTACGATGAAATAACCACAATGTCAATTCACACATACCCCTGATTCCTTTATTGATAAAAAGTTATTGTGCTTATCGGAGGGCTGCGTTGCAGTAACCGTTGGTATTTTGATTTGTTCCACTTGGTTTCGGTGGTTCGGTGGGGAGGGTGTGGTGTGGAAGAAGTTAAGAGTGCCGAGCGAGAAAGAGACAAATTATCTGTCTTGTAACAATGACGTTTTTGCAAAAAAACTACTTCAAATACTTACACGGAAAATCATAAAGCAAAAGTTTTTCTGTTTTTGTCAAATTTTTCAAAAAGCGCTGATTCAATTTCAATAAAATTCATATAATATGTATTTATATTCATACTTCTGAAATACCTATGGCATACCAAACAAAAAAAAACATCAAACAAAAAAGCATACAGCAGAATTGGAAAAAAACTGTTGACAGGTGGGATTATAAATAATGAGCCGGTTCGATTCTAGCGGCATTTTTTAGGATAGCTTAGACCAAACATATTCGCTACATTTTCATAACGCAGGGGAAACAGTAGAAATTGTGGGTAGCCACTGAAGTTTCAATAAATCCGTTGCTACACCCATCGTCCCCTCTCGTCTTGGAATCTTCGAGAATCAGACTTTGTTGGCTCCATATCTTCGGTTTATGATGCATAGATGAGACCAAAAAACCAATAGCTTATCTTGTTCACTTTCAGGAGTAAGTACTTAGGTACATAGTAAGGCCCTTATTCATATTGGTCGTTGAGCGCTCCACTCGCATAAATATTTGCTTACAGCCGGTTTCTGAAAGCTCGATCAAAACTAATCGGAGGTCAAGTCACTCGCCATTTCAGATGTTACATCGAATTAGATAGAGATAGCAAGTGACTTGACATCTGATTAGTTTTGATCGGGCTTTCAGAAACTAGCCGTTAGTCTGTTGCTATGTCTTTATATTTCGATGAAAATGACAGTTACACGAATCCCTACTTTAAAGAGTCGCTATAACGTATCAGGGAATATGAATAAGAGGGTAAATACCTACCTACTTAACTAGATGTAGGTACAAAAAAAACCTATATACAGAATGTTAAAATACCACTCCCGAAAACTTCAGGGGCCTAAAGTACCCATCAATACGAATAACTTTTTCTAAGGAAACAAAACCGTAAACGCGAAAAAAAAACAGCTGTTTCATACATTTTAGCCAGATATACCTAATAGGTATAGGTATTGAACGTTTGCTGTTTTTCTTTTGCGTTCACTGTTGGTTCCTTAGAAAAAGTTATTCATATTAGGGTACTTTAGCCCCTGAAGTTTCTAAACACAAGTATTGGAACACCTTGTATAATATTACTATATACTTAAAACACTTATTTATACTTAATATTAGTTTCCACGAGAAATGCCTTCCTACCTACTATATTTCTACTAACCCACTAACGGCTAACCCCATTATAATTACGACTTCCGATACATTGCTGCCCGGAGCAGATCAGTCGTATAGTAAATCCTCATCAAAGTCGCAAGCTGATTCATGTAACGCAGCGTAATGGCGCGGTCGTGATTTGTTGTGTGTGAATGGATGGACGGAACCTCAAAGCTCACCTACGTACCTAGGTACTATCGACCTACGCAGAAAACTTTCTCTTCCAGAATGTAGGTACCTAAAAAACATTTATTTACAAAGAACATTACAACGAAATGATGTAGGTACCTAGGTACACCTGCTTACAAAATACCTACCTACCTACACATAAAACAGTTTAGCTAAATCGCTGTAAAACAGTTTAGCTAAATGCAGACCGTGATCTAAAGATAGTTGAACTTATCCAAATCGGTTCCATTCGGAATGAAGGGTTTTGGCAATAAAAGGGAGCTTTAAATAGGATAAACTCGTATATTTCGGGATAACCACACACCGTACACATCAGAGGCTAGGCAGAAAGGGACAGGAACATCCCGCAAGAGGGAGACAACAAACATGTTGCCTGTCGTATTGACATTGACATATGCACATAACGGAGTGTTTACTAATGAGTTCCAACACTAGGCCTTAAACAATACATTATGTACCTACTTTCCAACTAATACAATAAACTTCCTAGGCCTCAAAAAATACAAACATAATCTATAATCATTAAAGAACAATGTGGCACTTTACCTACCTACTCCTATTTTTACTAAATAGCTTCAACTATGTTTTCATTAATTTAGATACAAACTTAGAATGTTTTTCACATGACAGAGACTTTGTTAGTACATCAGCAAGCATCTCTTCAGTTGGAAGATAACCTAAATTAATCAGTTTCCTATTTATCAATTCTCTTATATAATGGTGTCTAATATCAATATGCTTTGTTCGTGAATGCGATACAAAATTTGAACACAGTTTTTGTGCAGATTGATTGTCATTAAACAAATTTATAGTACATACACTACCATTACATTCTTTTACAAATGTTTGTAAAAACATAGCTTCTTTACAAGAGTCAGAAATCGCCATGTACTCGGCCTCAGTGCTGGAGAGCGCAACAGTGCGCTGTTTGCGACTTTCCCAGGATACAATCGATTTACCAAGGAAGAATACATATCCTGTGTAGGATCTGCGATCAATCTGGTCTCCACCCCAGTCAGCATCAGTGAAACCTGTAATTTCCAAATTACCTCTTTGAAAAATTAGAAAATACTTAGACGTGCCCTTTAAATACCTCAGTACTCTCTTTGCAGCTTTCCAATGGCTTTCGCCATAGCAGTTATTGAACTGGCTTAGATAGCTTACACTGTGAGCAATATCCGGTCTAGAGCACACTGCTAAATACATTAGACATCCAATAAGACTTCTATAATCAAAGTTACAATTCTCATTTCCTTCCCTTTGTAACTTTAATCCAACTTCCATTGGAGTCTTTGCTTCTTTACAATCTGCCATTTTAAATTTATCCACTACTTTTCTTATGTAGCTAGATTGATCTAAAGTGTAGCTCCCATCAGTTAATCTAGTAATTTTCATTCCTAATATTTGATGGGCTGGTCCTAAATCTTTCATTTCAAATTGTTTCATCAACTTTTCTTTGATCAGTTTCCTTTTCTGGGATGTTTTTGAAGAAAATAGCATTATATCATCTACATATAAAGCTATGAACATAATTTCATCATTATCATTATATATATAAACACATGGTTCTGAAGACAGCCTTCTAAAATGCAATTTATTGGATAAGACATCATTTATTCTCTCATACCATGCCTTAGCTGATTGTTTCAAGCCATAAATTGCTTTATTTAACTTATAAACTTTCTTTTTGTTTTTGTCTAAGATAAAACCTTCTGGTTGTTCCATATATACATTTTCTTCCAAATAACCATTCAAAAACGCCGTTTTGACGTCAAGATGTTCAACCACCATGTCATTTTGAGCTGCTAGGGCTAACATTATCCTTATAGTTGAGTATCGGACAACTGGTGAAAATGTTTCATGATAATCTATGCCATATTTTTGGGTAAAGCCTTTAGCTACTAGACGAGCCTTATATTTTAATATTTCCCCATTTAGGCCTCTCTTTTTGCTAAAAACCCATTTACATTTGACTGGCTTTTGCCCTGCAGGCAAATCTACCGGAGTCCAACATTTGTTGGTTATGAAAGAATCATACTCATCTTGTATAGCTTCTTTCCATTGCTTTGATTCACTGCTGCTCAGTGCCTCCTCCACCGTTCCAGGCAGGTCCTCCTCACCAATCTCTGCTAGCCCAGCATACTCAGATGTCTCCTCAGTCTCTACTGACATGAATGAGTCCTGTGAGTCCATGCTTGATCGACCTGGAATGTAAGTATCATCGGCAGAATCATCTGTTACAACCGAATCCTCTGATCTATTCAGACTAAATATTGTTTGTCTGCGAGCTAACGTGTCATCAGATAGTGAATCATCATCTATTGATATAACTGATTGTGGAGATAATGGATCAGTGTCCGTAGATAATTGTACTAAATTAGGGTTTACAGTACTATCTACTGAACTTGTTGAACAAGATGAATCAAAGACCAATACTGTGTCTTGATTTATACGAGCTTCATCATTTGACACATTTTTCCTCAAGAATTGGTTTTCCATGAATGCTACATGTCTTGCTTTAATGCACTTTTTCGGACAAGAGGGATCTATGAGCCTATATCCTTTGCTATCATTGCAATAACCTACAAAGATATGCCTTTTGCTCCTAGCATCCAATTTCTTAGCATTTTCATCAATGGCATAAGCTACACAACCAAAAACACGTAAATGAACAACATTCACCTTTTGAGAGGTCCATTTTTCTTCAGGTGTTGCTCCCATGACAGCCTTAGTTGGAGATCGGTTCTTCAGGTAAATAGCCGTGTTAGCAGCTTCAGCCCAATACCTCTTCTCCAAACCAGCCTCCTGGAGCATGCAGCGAGCCTTGTCCATGATGGTTCTGTTTGCTCTCTCTGCTACACCATTTTGTTCACTACAATGTGGGATTGTAGTTTGATGTTTTATCCCACTGTGCTTCAAATATTCCTGAAATGTGACAGAAACATATTCACCTCCATTATCGCTCCTCAATATCTTTATTTTCTTATTTGTCTCATTTTCTGCATGAGTTTTAAATAATTTTAACTTTTCAAAGACCTCACTCTTTCTTTGTAGAAAATAGACAAATGTTTTCCTTGTGTAGTCATCTATAAATGTTACAAAGTAACGTGCCCCACTGAATGAAGATGACTGCATTGGTCCACAAACATCAGTGTGTACCAAACCTAAAATCTCAGTAGACCTACTATGACTTTTCTTTGGAAATGGTAACCTCGTTTGTTTACCTTCAACACAAGCAGTACACGGACTAAAAATAGTATTTTTAAAATCCATACCTGTTACTAAACCATTTTTCATCAGGTTCATGCTCCGCCCGTTCAGGTGGCCAAGCCGCTTATGCCACAGCTCCTGTGAATAAAGTCCCTGCACAGACACCAGCGCAGCATCCTGAGTGTCACCTGACAACTCACTGACCCCACTCTCCTCACAGACCGAGCTCATGACTATCTCTGACTCCTGTAATTTACTACTACCCCTACTGTTAACAGTTTTAACAATGTCTAATTCATATACACCATTATTGCATGTTCCAGTAGCTATAATCTCACTATTGTCCATGATTTTACAACCTGTAGTACTAAAAATTACACTATAACCTTTCCTATTTAATTCACTTACTGATAATAAGTTCACAGAAAGCTTAGGAATATAGTAAACGTCACTTATAGTCTTTAACCCGTTATTTAAATACACCTGAACACTGCCATGTCCCTCAGTCGTCACCTTGTCACCATTAGCCACATTTACCTCAAGTGATTTTGAGTAATAGAAATTATTCATCAGTTCTTTGTTGTTGCACATGTGATGAGTTGCACCAGAATCTATATACCACACATTGCCCTGCAGATTAACACTTAACGCCGTTAATAAAGTCTTTTCTTGAGTTGCCTTTTCAGCAGGTTTTTGTGTATAATTCTTCTTTGAAACCATCTTTGTATTACTCGTACAATCCTTTTTCAGATGTCCTGGCTTTTTGCATTTGAAGCATACCGCCTTTGCATAATTTCTAGTAGCTAATGCATTGATCCCACTCTGTTCCTTGTCATCTCGCCTTTGCTGCTCCTGAAGTAACTTTGATTTGACCGCATCACTTGTCAATTTTACATTAGAGTTCTCCAACGCCATGATCATAGGGTCAAAGTCCACCGTTAAGCCGCTGAGCATAATAACAGCCAAGAATTCATCATCTAGACAGGATCCAATGTCTGACAACTGTTGCCCGAGCTCTGTAATTTTTGTTAAGTAGCTCTGCATGTTTTCTGCGTCACATAGCCTCACCCCGAATAGTGATCTATATAATCCCAGTCTCCTGCATAATCCCTTGTCCTCGTACGCACGCTGAAGATTAGTCCAGGCTTCGTAAGGCGTCTTTGCATTGCGTACATGTGGCAGTGCAGACGGGCCAACGGACAAACAAATTTTCGCCAACGCCTTTTGTCTTTTCTTCTCATCTTTACAGCATCCCGCGTCCGCATCGTCTTTGATGCAATCATAAAGATCTTCGTGCATAAGGATCATTTTCAGCATGAACTTCCAATGGTTATAATCTTCTAAACCCTTGAGTTTCTCGACAGGAATTCCAATCGGCATCGTGGTAGCCATGATTGCCGCGTGCGCAGTTTCGTTGTACACGCGCCGGCCGGTGTGGAGTTATGTACTTTTAGTACAAAAGTACGCCAAAAAAAAACGCCAAAATATTTTGCACAATGACGAATTATGTCTGGGCCCATAACCTGAAGGGTTTTGGCAATAAAAGGGAGCTTTAAATAGGATAAACTCGTATATTTCGGGATAACCACACACCGTACACATCAGAGGCTAGGCAGAAAGGGACAGGAACATCCCGCAAGAGGGAGACAACAAACATGTTGCCTGTCGTATTGACATTGACATATGCACATAACGGAGTGTTTACTAATGAGTTCCAACACGGAAGACCTTCCAATTGGCACAACAACTTAAAAAAAAACAATAACATACGAAAATAATAATTGTTTTTATGTACTTCCATTCGTCAAAGCAATGCGTGAAAATATTTTGGTGATAGCGCCATCTATCGCATTTTTGAATTATTAATATGAAAGCAGGTTAATACGTGAATAAGGTGACGAGTGATGATGCTAAGAGATGGCGTAACTAGATAATGAATGTATATCATTTTTAATTATTTGGTATTGGTAGTAATTTAGAGCTTAAATATCGAAAAAAATTACAATAAGAAATAAATGAAAAAATTTTGGAATTTGTGTTTTAAACCTGTAGAAAGTTCACGAATTTGGTGTTATATGCACAAGGTCATACATTAATAGACTAACTTTTGAACGAAACAAATTTGGTGATACCATCATCCATTTCATACGCCTCACTATTCTATTACTTAACTATTACGTCTACTAGCCCGACTTTTAGCAAAGTTTATACAATGGGAACCCTATATAGGCATTCATGAATTATTAGGTACATATTTTAAGAGAACAAACATCTAGTTGTAACTGTTAATGATCGAGTGAGCAAAGCGAACGAAGATCTTAGTTTCAACTTGGGTGATTTGGTATTTTATGTATGTATGTATGTTTGTCTGGCGATAACTTTAGAACCGTTGATCTGATCTGCATGAAATTTGATCTTGTACTTGAGAAATTTACTGGTAAGTATATGAGTAAAATCAGACGAAGGGTTTTTGAGATATGGGGTTTTTTAAGAGGGCAAAAATAAAAAAAGTTACATAAAAAAATCAAGTTACATGTCATATAAAAGGGCTTTGTTTGGACATTCCAAAACAATTTTTACTGTTTTTTCGGGACGCTCTGTTTTCGAGATAAAACTTAAAAAGTTAAATAAAGTAAACCAGCGATCCAAGAGCTCCCATCTCTAAGAGTTTCGTTGACATCAAGGTTTTTCTACTGGTCGGCCAGTTCCTTTAATTTTTCTTATTTTTTTTCTTGAAATAAATTAAGGAGGTACTCAGTTCTCATAAAATGGTAACGACGACCAGGTCTAATGATGGAGCCAAGATCTGTTCAACGGAACTCTTCAATAAATAGGCCAATAGAGTTGAAACTTGGTAACTATACCAAGTTAGTAGGCGGTAGTCAGAAAAAATTCCAAAGATAATGTTTGGGCTTTCCTCTGACTACTACCTACTCAAAGTTTTGATGCGTTCGTCGGGTTGCATCACGAGATCTCAGTTCGGGGCGAACTACTAGTTTAAAGAAATGTTCGCGGTAAAGATCGAACCCGCGGCTTGCAGCACAGGAGGCAGAGCTATTTCAAATCTGGGCAAGGCTATCAAATAAAAAAATGTGCACTGTGGATGGCGCGACTAAAGAATTTACCATGCACAAGATGAAAATTAATCCATTGAAACAAAGTGTATGAAACTTTTATTATAATTATTATTTTTTTACTCTCTGTATTTTACTGCTACATTTGTTATTGTACTTGTTATATTTCATCAATAAATTATTGTGGCTAAGCTTGTGGATAAAAACAAAGGATCCTAGTTTTTTTATATATGAACTCCGTATTAGCTACCATACCTGTTCCACTTGTTTTGGTAAATATTTTTTATCTGGCAACCCAGTCTATGACGTTAGTAAACTTTATTGATTTCGTGCGTGATCGGCTGTTAGCGAAAATAAAGTTATCACTTTGTCGCTTCTTTTACTTGAGGTACAATCAAATTTGCGACAACGCAGCAGTTTCTATTTCTACAGTCGATAAAAAATATCAGTTAAATAAAATACCCATTTTTATCATAGTGCTAAGTGAAGCTAGTCCGTTTGGTGTGCGGGTTAAAATAAGTTGATTTTTAGGATATTCTTACTGAAAAGATGCTTAGATTCGCGGTTTTTATATATCTAGTGCTGCTCTGTGGCAGTAAATATGCATACGCACATGAAGTGGACTCATATGAGTTCCTCATGCCAAATGTGTGGCCCAACAGGGTAAGTCCCTCCCTTCTATATTTGAATATTTTTTATCTTGGTAGTTATTTCTGACGATCTACTATAGGCTTTTCGATTATTTAACTAATCAAATCAGGTGTTGCATGGTGTTCTCAATATTCATATATTTACATAAGTTCCATCTTACTAGCTTGCTTCTACTTACTTACTCATTAGCAACATTGTGTGAGATTTGCTGGAGAAATCCTAGGTAGGTAATATAATAAATTATTGAGCAATGAGATTAAACCCCAGACAGAGCAAATAAACCTATCCTGCATTTTCCTACCCAGCTGATATCAAAATGATTACCTATAATCTATAAAATATTCGAGTGGTTTGAGATAATAAAATCATTAGGCAGGAAAGTAAGTAAAGTACTTTATTGTGTAGGTAGATATTAAATTCAGATAAATTTTTGATAACATTTACTTGCATTTCAAGCTATGTACAAAAATTAAGACTAACCATATTTCCACCAGTGATTGAGTATTAAATATTTTTTTTTTACATTATATTGTAAGACCAAACTATTAATATTAATATCTTGTAACAACTAGATGAAATGCATAATATGGTAAAAAATAAATAAATATTTGTAGACACACTTTTATTTAGCTCCAAATTAAGCATAACTGACTTTGAAGGTACCTACTTAGTTCATTAAATAAAAATTTCCCGTTATAAGTTGATCCCTCTACCTACATTGTAGAAGGCACTATTGCTTAAGCCAGGCCAGGGACCTAATCCTACTAATATTATAAACGCGAAAGTTTGTAAGTATGGATGGATGCATGGATGTTTGTTACTCTTTCACGTAAAAACTACTGAATGGATTTTAATGAAACTTTACAATAATATAGCTTATACATTATGTATATCAGAATAACACATAGTCTACAATTTATAAAGATATTGTGTGAATTGTCCAAAATATAAGTGTATAAGTGTATATACAGGGTTACAGGAAAAGTCGTGCTAGATCCGTTAAGGGCGTGGAGTACCCATCATTCCTGACATATTTCACTATGAAACACCCTACCCTAAACTAAACCCTTTTCGAGATATTCGACTTTTAATTTTTTTATTGAAAATTGCCGATTTTTAGGCAATTAAATTTATTTTTGGTTGTTTTGTGTATCTTATTATTATTATTATTGCATTTTTACATGTGTAATTAGATGCTTTAGGACGTCAATCATTAAAATAGTGCATAAGTTAATTGAATAGACCGTAGTAGACAAGTGAAAGTTAAGAAATAAAAAAAAAATTAGAAAGTTTATTTTTCTCTAAGGGATATCTAAAAAAAATATTATGGCAATTCTTCGGCAGATGTTTTTAAAAATATCTACGTTTCATCAGCTATCTAACGAGGTATAACAATCTAGGGTTTGTATTACATTTCGTGGAAAAAAAGTAGTTGGGACGCTCCAGGTAGCAGTTCTAACGGTCCCGCGCCTATTGTCCTTCAAGTTCAGACACACCGTGAGAGCGAGACAAGTGACGATTTATGTAGGTATGAATGAAAGAAAAAATGTGTAGAGACCGGTTAGGGCTGGGAATACAACAGGGGGTATTGTTTTGGTTGTCAGTCTGCTTTTGTGCTTCGTACATAGTAGATGTGATATCGTTTTGCTCTTTTTCTCGACTTGGCTGTGATTCTGGACTATTTCTTCTGATTTGTGACTACTATACTTGTTAACCGGACTCTGATTTGTACCTGTGATACGGAAGTGTTGAAGATGACGTCCTACACACCTGAGGAATATGCTGATATGCTTATTTGTTACGGATACTGCGATTGTGTATCTGCGCAAGCTCGCAACGAATACGTAACTCGCTACCCCGGTCGTCGAGTGCCGGATGTGGCCGTTTTTGACAGAGTTTATCGAAGACTTCGAGAATCTGGCTCTGTTTTGAGACGTAATACAGACATGGGTAGACCACGAATTGACGACGAAGAACAGGACAATGAGATAGTGCAACGCTTTCGAGCGGATCCGACTACTTCCACTAATATTGTTGCCCGTGATCTGGGACTTTCGCAATGGAGAGTGTGGTTTACAGTGCATACTGCTGGCCTATACCCATACCATTACACGCCGGTACACGTTATTGAAGAAGGAGACCCCGCGAGAAGATTGGACTTTTGCAGATTTATGCTAAATGCTGACGTAGAAGACCCAGATTTTCTAAGAAATATCTTGTGGACGGATGAGTCCAAATTTGATAAAGATGGCATAACTAACTATCACAACGCCCATTACTGGGCCCCAAAAGCACTAAGGAATCCCAATAAGAAAAGAGTGAAGGGGTCCCAACGAAGATTCAGCGTGAATGTGTGGATGGGCATTATCTCCAATCATTTGATTGGACCTTACTTTCTACCGGATAATTTAAATGGGGAAAGCTACGAAAATTTCCTGAGAGCAGACTTGAGTGATTTGCTGGATGATCTGCCACTCAACCTGATCAGGGACATGTGGTTCCAACACGATGGCTGCCCTGCCCATTTCAGGAGAAGTGTCAGAGACTGGCTGGACACAAATTATCCAAACAAATGGATAGGACGAGGTGGGCCGTTGCCATGGCCAGCAAGAAGTCCGGACCTAACCCCCATGGATTTTCATGTGTGGGGGTGCATGAAAAGTCTTGTGTACAGCGAGCCGAATCCAGTTTCGTCTGTGGAAGACCTAAGAGAAAGGATTGTGGATGCAGCAAATAAAATGAGGACCACGTTGACCACTGGAGTAGTGAAGACTGGTCTCCGTAGAAGGATGCGACAATGTATCAGAAATAGAGGCGGCCATGTTGAACATGAACTGTAGAATAAGAAAAAGTTGTGTGAAAACCTTTAATAAATGACATTTCATGCTTACCTATTGTTTTACTTTTACTTTTTAGGGCTAAGTATAAATTTTCTTCTCCACTGTCGCCTATAAAACTAATTTTTTTTCAATGCAATTGAATAAAACCCTAGATTATTATACCTCGTTAGATAGCTGATGAAACGTAGATATTTTTAAAAACATCTGCCGAAGAATTGCCATAATATTTTTTTTAGATATCCCTTAGAGAAAAATAAACTTTCTAATTTTTTTTTTATTTCTTAACTTTCACTTGTCTACTACGGTCTATTCAATTAACTTATGCACTATTTTAATGATTGACGTCCTAAAGCATCTAATTACACATGTAAAAATGCAATAATAATAATAATAAGATACACAAAACAACCAAAAATAAATTTAATTGCCTAAAAATCGGCAATTTTCAATAAAAAAATTAAAAGTCGAATATCTCGAAAAGGGTTTAGTTTAGGGTAGGGTGTTTCATAGTGAAATATGTCAGGAATGATGGGTACTCCACGCCCTTAACGGATCTAGCACGACTTTTCCTGTAACCCTGTATAAGTGTCAAGTAAGTAGGAAAAAATCTACCATCTGCGAGCTATTCTGGTGTGCACTGTCAAAACCGCTAGAGTTACACATATGTACTAAGCCACGCGATTAAAAGCTACTCAAAATACTAATCCTGCGCAGATGAAGTCGCGGGCACCAGCTGGTCACAAATAAATTTAACATTAGTGGTGTAAACATTTTGTGTGTATTAAATATTCCTAACTATGACATAATAGGTAAGGACTAACAATAGGATCATAATGTATTCAAGATTGGTATCTGCGTATTTAACCATCTATTTAATTGTTTCAGGATGAACTTTACTTATGCACACCAATCCGAATATCACCGCGTGATAACTTCTACATAGGTATGTCTCTCAATTACACCCGCAGCTAACCTTAATTTGCTTATAGGTATTGCTTATAGGTAATACAGATAGCAAAAGTTATATAAATATAACTTTATACTTTATTTTTTAACTTTATATAACTTTATTTTTATATATATATAACTTTTGCTATCAGTATTACCTATAATACTAGATTCTAACTAAGCTATTAATTTGCAAAAATAAAGCTTTTGTAATCAGTAATCTTAGGCTAACCCATCTCTGCTGTTTTAAATAATCTCCCTTCTTTACTGCTTACTCTCTGATTGGTCAACCTTCAATCTTTATGCTTATAGTAAATGTCAAATATGCATATTGCTTTTAAGTGGAACGAGTAATAGGTATGTGACAAAGATTTGTAATAAACTATTGCCTAGTAAGTGGGACAAATAGTAAGTGAAAGAGAAAAGTGTTTTTTCAATAATAAAAAAAATATTATCAAAAGAGAATTTTTACAAAGTAGGTACTTAAATAACTGAGTATTATGAGTGACATCGCTTAGGTACTTTGTAAGTTTTAAACCTCTGCATTGACTCCTCGCTCAAACGAAGAACTTGTATGTAAATGTGAGTTGCTTACCTAACATGTAGGATGCACATCCCTATTTCACCTTCTATCTACTTTAGTTAACCTTAAATTATTCATGCCTATTGCTTAGTAAGTGGCGTCTTTACAAAGGTTCTGAGCAGGTTTCTAAAGATATTATCTGCTTACTGTGCATAGTACTAAATAGGTATTCCGTGCTAGGGTAGCGTCATACTGAATTGTGAATAGATATTAATTATGCATTCAACCAAGATTCAATGAGATTTGTTCAGACAGTACAGTTAAACATCTTTTTTCTGGTAGCTGTTGTGTTTAGAGTGCCGTAATCAAAGGGTAAAATGGGACCCTATTACTAAGACTCCGCTATCCGTCCCTCTGTCTGTCTGTTTGTCTGTCTGTCCGTCTGTAACCTGGGGCCTTATGCTCACTTCGATCGAGATTATCTCACGGTGGAGATGACGTCATATCTCGTTCAATAACTCGTTGACCTTGCGTCTCGCATGAACTTTGAATGAGAAAATTGGGGAGTGAGATGGTGAGAATGGGGATTTAATAGTTATCGAATGAGATATGACGTCATCTCTACCGTGAGATAATCTCGCTCGAAGTGAGCATAAGGCCCCAGGCTGTTTCTCATGTACCGTGATAGTTAGACAGTTGAAATTTTCACAGATGATGTATTTCTGTTGCCGCTATTACTAAATATACTAAAAAACAGAATAAAATAAATATTTAAGGGGGCTCCCCTAAAACAAACGTGATTTTTTGCCGTTTTTATAAATATTGGTACGGAACCAATCGTGCGCGAGTCCGACTCGCACTTGGGCGGTTTTTTACGCAGGTAACTAGGTATGCATCGGCAAAACATTTGTGTTTTTATGTATATTATTAGATCATTATGTGAAAAGGATCATACAAAAACTGGCGAGTGGCTGGTGGAACTGGCGCATAGATTAATAATAAATTTGAAGTTTCGAAGTGTTCCCTCAGACAAAATAAAAAAGTAAAGACGGAGCTCTACGAACAGAAAAGTGAGGCCAGTTTTCTAAACATGTGTGCGGAGGCCGGTGTTGCCATGACAATTCAAATTACCCCAAAATTACAAAAATAACATTACTAAATAAAACGTCTATCATGATATAATCTAACACAACATAACTGATTATGGGATCGGTTAGGTTGTGTTTGCCTCACCTAACGGACATACGAAATCTACGAGTTTACAATTTTTTGACAGATTACAATCTCGCGAGATAGATTATAATCTAACGGTTTTCACAATATTACGGATATGTAACCTATTTTAAGAAATAATAATCTTAAAAATCAGTTCACAAACGGAGAAGTTATCGTTTTGCGCCGTGGGTCAAGATGACCGACAGTCCAGTACCCCAAGTATGAGTTTTGCTTACCATATTTGGTTTTTCGTTTTACGTTTTTGTTCCGTGTATATTGCGGGTTTTGTAAAGTTCCACATCGGTATCCCTATCGCGTCTTCATACCAAACCCGCAATGAACACGGAACTAAAACGCAAAAAAAAACCAAATATGGTAAGCAAAACTCATACTTGGGGTACAAGCCATCAACGCGATGTTTGACAATTTCGTTCGGTGAGTATGAATTTCCGGTCTCGGTATTGTCTGTATTTCGTTCTGTATCGAACCTAGCTTCACAATGAGTGCAGCCAATGGGCGTTAAGGTAATTTGACCTCGTAGAAGTGAGCAACCAATGGGCTCGAAATCTTGTGTACATCCGGGTGTTCGCCAGACACGCGGGGCCCACGAACTTAACGAACACCCGTGTGTTCTCTAAGCACTCGACGGGTTTCAAATATACTGATAACCATCATAAGAAACGAGTAACGTTACGTTGCGTATCACATTATTACCAAATAATAGGGTAAACAAAAACACATCATACTGGCAACACTTGTGTTCCAAGCAATAACCTCAAACTTTTATTTTGATTTATTGAAAATTATTGGTTTCCAAATTACTTACGTGTGAAATGTGATTCCATCCCGCTTTTTTATATTTTGAAGATTGATTCTTACACCCTTTCACAACACAATTCGGCATTTTTACTGGTAAATTTATAATTTCTCAAAACGTTGCTCCCCACGAGCCGCCATAGCTAGTCTGACAAGTTAAGGCGTAGGTACGTTGTGCGGGTGTGTGTGTAATTGTGTATGTACACGTCAAGGCGTAGTTTGACCGGCCTCACTTTGCTGTTCACAGAGTTCCGTCTGAGTGTTCCTTGTTATTGTATTAAATAAATACCTTTTGACTTTGCGCTACTGCTTTTCGACAGAGTATTTTAATTGACACTTTATACCCATTCGTCCATCTACTCATCCGCCTATAGTCCACCAACTGATTGCGGATTCAAACAATAAAGGCCGGTTTCCACCGCGAGCTGAGCGGACCCATTAAGGACTCCGTTTAACTCGCAAGAATAAACTGCATACTTTTATTTCCACCAACAAATAGTCGAGCAATATGCAGTTTATTCGAGTTAAACGGAGTCCTTAATGGGTCCGCTCCGCTCGCGGTGGAACCGGCCTTAACGAAAAAAAAAACTTCATACCTTTAAATAGATATATTTTTTTAGTGGGATTTGAGCCGAAAGCTTCAATGCACACTGCACATCACATGCTATTGTACGGTTGTTCTGAACCTGGCTCCAATGATTCTGTATGGTAAGTCTTCAAAAGTACATACCTACTCTCTCTCTCTCTTGTCGTGTCACTAGTTTCTTTCGAAACAGTGTGGTGAAAGGATTTTTAAGTGCGCCTACATACCTACTTATTCGGTACAAATAAATATTCATGAACATTTTCAAAAAGAGGGAAATTATCACTGGAAAAATTTCCCACCAAGTCCAGCAAATTACACCAAACCTGCTTAAAGTCAAGAAACTGATCGCAGATATAAATTAAACAAAAAAAAAACATTTTTAACACAGCACTATCTATCTTTTACATCATTATTATTCACCTACTTACAATTATTACATCTAATGAATGGATTTTAATGAAACTTTACAATAATATAACTTGTACATCAGAATAACACATAGGCTACAATTTATAAAGATATTGTGTGACTAATCCTGCGCAGACGAAGTCGCGGGCACCAGCTTGTGTATACATACATATAGTACCTATCTTTGTGGGTATCTGCAAAATATTGTTTCGACGTACCTCTGACTACCCCCTTAGACATCCATAAAAGAATCTGTAGATGGTACTTGGTATTAAGAGATCTGAGGGGATATCTAATCTACCGTGCCTGGGGATCAAAGTCATAAAGCCTTGTTCTGTTTAAGAATTTACTTGGCACTAAACCTCCATAATAACCTATATTTACTTAGTAAAATATCGGTTCAGCAGTTAAAGCTCTTTATGTTCGGTTGTTATGGAGGTTTAGTGCCAAGTAAATTCTTAATAACATTTTTATCACATCAATTCGAAAATAGATAGTTTGCTCTTCGAAAACAGGTAGCAAAATAGCACTTTGATCCCAAGGGCGGTAAAGTACTTTACCGCCCAAGGGCGGTAATGTGATTTGAATTTGGAATGTGCTCATTGAGTAAAAGTTCCAATCACCAAAGAGATCACGAATACTGTATGAACAAGCAGGCTTTATGATTAAAAAAAAAGCGCCTGAACTTAATAAAACTAAACAAAAACACGTGAAACGCGCATTCCACCTTTGTTCATAATTGTTTACTCAAATTCAGATTTTACTTAGTTTTATGAATATAAAATTACAATAAATACATGATTATGACTATGAGATTATGTGACATTGTCACAATGTGACTATGTGACAATGTGACTATGTGACTATGTGACTATGTGACTATGTGACTATGTGACTATGTGACTATGTGACTATGTGACTATGTGACTATGTGCCTATGTGACTATGTGACTATGTGACTATGTGACTATGTGACTATGTGACTATGTGACTATGTGACTATGTGACTATGTGACTCCGTGACTCCGTGACTTTGTGACTTTGTGACTTTGTGACTTTGTGACTTTGTGACTTTGTGACTTTGTGACTTTGTGACTTTGTGACTTTGTGACTTTGTGACTTTGTGACTTTGTGACTTTGTGACTTTGTGACTTTGTGACTTTGTGACTTTGTGACTTTGTGACTTTGTGACTTTGTGACTTTGTGACTTTGTGACTTTGTGACTTTGTGACTTTGTGACTTTGTGACTTTGTGACTTTGTGACTTTGTGACTTTGTGACTTTGTGACTTTGTGACTTTGTGACTTTGTGACTTTGTGACTTTGTGACTTTGTGACTTTGTGACTTTGTGACTTTGTGACTTTGTGACTTTGTGACTTTGTGACTTTGTGACTTTGTGACTTTGTGACTTTGTGACTTTGTGACTTTGTGACTTTGTGACTTTGTGACTTTGTGACTTTGTGACTTTGTGACTTTGTGACTTTGTGACTTTGTGACTTTGTGACTTTGTGACTTTGTGACTTTGTGACTTTGTGACTTTGTGACTTCGTGACTTCGTGAATTTGTGACTATGATTATGATTATTCATAAGTTGCACTAAGTTATTTTCTCATAGAGGGTGATAAAAAGTAGAGTGTCCACCTCGGGAGCAACACTATTTTAAGCTCGAGTGAAGTACTTTGAATCCCTCGCTACGCTTAGGATTCTACTTTAGAATCGAATCCTTCGCTCCGCTCTGGATTCAAAAAACACTCTCGCCATAAAAATAGTTGTTTGCTCCCTTGGTAAACAATCTACTATTTCATTATTTCAGGGGATGTGGGGAGATGCAGAGTAATGAAATTGACGATCTTTACAACACTGCCAGCCCCTGCCGATCGGGATCCCAGGCAAGTACCTATACCTAACCTACCTGCTTTACCTACTACCTACCTAACCTACCTGCTTTACCTACTACCTACCTAACCTACCTGCTTTACCTACTACCTACCTAACCTACCTGCTTCACCTACTACCTTACCTACCTTTTACCTACTTACTACTTTTTTTATACAACTAGTTGTAGGCACAAGCAGATGGCCCACCTGATGTTTAGTGGAAACCATCACCTATAACAAAGCATTGCCTCGTAAGCAACGTGCCCTACAATGCATTGCCCTGCGTCCATGAACTTGAGGCATACAAATGTTAAGCCTCATGTGTCTGTAATTTCAACACAAATTCAAACCATTCACTACTAATGTACTGACAAGATTGCCAGGGCTATTGCCTAAAAACAAGGCATAACATAGCGGTAAAATTAGTCGTTGCTTGTTGATTAAACTATACTCAGCGCTATCGTTGTATGTCTGTGAAAAAGCTTATCGATTTTTCGACACACAATCAGTCGTCAATCGGCTTACGGCAATCGTTTAATTAATCAAAAAGCGTAGACTCATTTTACTCTATCGCTGCCGTGTATCTTTAGGCTTAGGTAATAAATAGGCGCTGACGCCTACCTTCCTGTCATCACCTAAAAATAAACTGCACTTAATTTAAGGATGATCACTTGTCGTGTCAATCAGTCTCTCTCTTTCGAAACAGTGTGGTGAAAGGATTTTAAGTGCGCCTCAAGAGGCTCCTTTCGAGCACTTGACACATGTTATAGAACTTTTTAGGTTCTATGACATGCCGGTTTCCTCACGATGTTTTCCTTCACTGTTTGAGAGTGGAACTGTGCACATAAAATTTTGAACAGAAAAACTCATTGGTACACGACTGGTTTCGAAACCACGACCGATCCCACTTCCGATCCTAATCGGAAGGCGGGGGCCGCTACCACTAGACCACGACTTGAGGCATACAGATGTTAAGCCTCATGTGCCTGTAATTACTTACACCGGCGGCAACCACACTCTTCAAACCGAAACACAGCAACGCTGCTTGGCGGTAGATAAAGGCGTGGTGGTAGTACTTCCGGACGAGCCCTTCACAAAGAGCTCTTACTACTCTTAATCTATCTTCAACGAAGATATAATATACTTTCTTGCCCACAACGATTTATGGATAAAACATAAAAAAAAAATTGGTTGTCTGTAAAGTTGGTTTACGGACGATAGTTTATCGTGACAACAATGAGCGTAACGGGACAATGAGTCATCCTTTTTCGTGCATGCAGCCTGCGCGACGGCGTTCATAGATTTATTAGACGTTGTCACGTCAAAAACTTGAAACTACCTACTTGCTAAGTAATTGTACAAAGACTGCCCTTACCGTCTGGTTAAACCGTTGGACGAAGTGGACTCATGTTATTAAGAAGGCACCCCTTCTGTGCGTGGAGATAATAATGTTGCGCTGGACGCCTAGCAACTTGTTTCGTTATATATCCTGACGTACAGGTGTTTTCAGAAGGCTGAAATATGATTTCAGCCGTTGCCAGAAGAGGCTCTGTCACCTCCCAGTTGATTACAATTTCGACCAAGTTGCCGTGGTTTTCAGGCGCCTGAAACATGTTTTCAGTCCGTTTCAGGCTATTTCCCATCGATCCATGCAATATCCTGAAAACCCGTTTTCAGGCGTTTTCAGGACCCCTTATGGACCTTTGAAGGACATTTCACTATATAGCCATATTTGCATAGGAGTGAAAGAGATAGCACTACTAGAAAGAGATAGCAGACGTTCGAATATTCTAGACTACTGTTCTAGAATCAATCGAAGGAAAAGCACTATTAGAAAGAGATAGCAGACGTTCGAATATTCTAGGCTACTGTTCTAGAATCAATCGAAGGAAATGAACGAGAGTTATTACTGTAGAAAGAGATGCAAGTATGGTTTGATCCAGAACATTCTCGGGTTAGCTGCGTCGTATATAAGACCAGTCGGCGAGGGCGAAGTCAGTCAGTTCGTTTTGTGTAGAGGACTCGAAAAGAGAGTCACTTCGAGGGAATGGCTCAGGGAAGAAGTGAGTTAGTGAAAATGGTTCGAGAAGTCAGTCAGTTTGTGGAGAGGACTCGAGAAGAGAGTCAGTTGAAGGGAATGGCTCAGGAAGAAGTGAAGGAGTGGAGGAAGTGGATACAGGAAGAGAACTTTTGTTAAGTGATAATTAAGTGTGCTAAGTAGTGTTAAGTAGAGTTAAGTAGTGTTTTAGTTATGTAAAGTGTTAGTGTAAATAAATAAGTCATCTCTCGGATTATTATTGTGCATTTTCTATCCATACGAACCCCGAGCTCGTAACAATAAATAGGTACATTTTCAGTGAAATTTTGATATTTAGCTACATACCTATGCATGCAAATATAAATAATTAAAAATGGCAAAAAAAGCTTACCTTATTCATAGATACGCACATACTTTACTTATAATTAACTCGTACTTAGGAATATCCATACACAGACATATAAAATATCCAATGAGAGCACTCGTGGTCTAGTGGTAGCGGTCCCGCCTTCCGATTAGGATCGGAAGTGGGATCGGTCGTGGTTTGGAAACCAGTCGTGTACCAATGAGTTTTTCTGTTCAAAATTTTATGTGCACAGTTCCACTCTCAAACAGTGAAGGAAAAACATCGTGAGGAAACCGGCATGTCATAGAACCTAAAAAGTTCTATAACATGTGTCAAGTGCTCGAAAGGAGCCTCTTGAGGCGCACTTAAAATCCTTTCACCACACTGTTTCGAAAGAGAGAGACTGATTGACACGACAAGTGATCATCCTTAAATTAAGTGCAGTTTATTTTTAGGTGATGACAGGAAGGTAGGCGTCAGCGCCTATTTATTACCTAAGCCTAAAGATACACGGCAGCGATAGAGTAAAATGAGTCTACGCTTTTTGATTAATTAAACGATTGCCGAAAGCCGATTGACGACTGATTGTGTGTCGAAAAATCGATAAGCTTTTTCACAGACAGACGATAGCGCTGAGTATAGTTTAATCAACAAGCAACGACTAATTTTACCGCTATGTTATGCCTTGTTTTTAGGCAATAGCCCTGGCAATCTTGTCAGTACTACATTAGTAGTGAATGTTTTGAATTTGTGTTGAAATTACAGGCACATGAGGCTTAACATCTGTATGCCTCAAGTACATGGACGCAGGGCAGTGCTAGGGCACGTTCATATCCTGCGTGACTTGCGATGCAATGCTTTGTTATAGGCGATGGTTACCACTCAACATCAGCAAGTCTCATAAAAAAAAACTATAATGCGCAATCAAGTAAAACAAGTTGGTTGGTTGGCCTTGGCCTAACGCCACCCATATTAATAGATGTAAAAAGGTTGCTACATGCCTAGATGGTAACACTTTGTGTGTGGCTCGTCCGGGGAAGTACTAAGAGTAGAGTTCTTAAGAGTAGTAGAGCTCTTTGTGAAGGGCTCGTCCGGGGAAGTACTACACCCACGCCTTTTTCTACCGCCAAGCAGCGTTGCTGCGTTTCGGTTTGAAGAGTGTGGTTGCCGGTGTAATTACAGGCACATGAGGCTTAACATCTGTATTCCTCAAGTTGATGGACGCAGGGCAGTGCATCGAAGGGCACGTTCCTATCGTGCGTGACTTACGAGGTAATGTTTTGTTATAGGTGATGGTTACCACTTAACATCAGGTGGGCCATATGCTTGTTCTATCAGCTGGTTGTATAAAAAATAAACTACCAGCACCATACCTATTTCTGTGATCAAGCCAGCGTTGCTGTTTCGATTTGAAGGGTGTGGTTGCTGGTGAAATTACAGGCACATGAGGAAGTGCATAGGGCTTGTTCATATCGTGCGTGACTTGCGGGGCAATGGTGATGGTTACCTCTTGCCATCAGGTGGGTCATCTGCATGTTCCATCACCAAGTATCTTCAATCATCGATTTTTGTGTGGAAAATCATGATTGATTACTAAGTAATTGCTACCTCATTGTTCGCATTACATCATTTGATAACCTTTGCTTCTTAGAGGGTAAATTGTAAAAGGGGAAGAACTTTTAATTATCGTCCCCAGCTATTGGAATATCACTCTTAAGTCACACTATCAAGTTTGAAAATAGTTTGAACGTTAACGATTCTGGTTGAAAGGTCAAATCGATAGTCTTGCGTGTGTCGAATCATACCTACTGTTTATTATTCTGCGTTATCACCCACTTTCATGGCTTCTATTGAACATAAATTTACTTTCGCGCGGTATATAAAGCCTGAATTTTATAGAGTTATAGGTATTTATCTAGGGACACCAATCGTAGGGAAACCAAACAACTTCTCGCTCGCTCATTTAAAATTTATTGAAAATATGATATCACTGAATGTAGGTAGTTAGATAGCAGATCCAAACAAGACTTCCTACCAAAATAGCAGCGTTTTACCTGAAATAAAACGCATATTAATTTACTTACCTCACTGAAAGCTTTCAGTATTATTATGAAGAAAGGCGACTTCCGTTTCCGTCGATTTCTAATAGTTTTCGTACCTAAATACCCATGTGGTTCCGGTCAAGTGGCGCCACCTGGCGGCCGCGCGCCATTTTGCTTCGTTAAATGTTCAGCGCCATTTTGGTGTCATTGGCTTAGTTTCAGCAGGCAGAGATAAAAGTGAAAGCTTTCAGTGAAGTAAGTAAATTAATATGCGTTTTATTTCAGGTAAAACGCTGCTATTATTTTACTGTACGCTCACTGAAAGCTTTCAGTATTATTATGAAGATTTGTTTGTTATCGCCTGGTGTTGCCACTTGTAAGATCAAGGTTACTCTAGCGCCAATGTGATTTTTAAAATATTTTACCACAATAAGAAGGGTACAACGATGAATCTACAACCTGCTATGTATAATTGTGATTAAACTTTATTATTCATAATAAATCTAACTATTTATTCGATTTGATCTGAAATCAAATAAGTAATCATAAAAAAACCCGTCAAGCATAGTGACTAGGCAAATAATCCCAATGACTGGACAATTTGTGGAGGAGTCCAATGACCAAATATGGACTCTTTCAAGCTGATTTGATGATAATGATCATAAATCATAATAGGTGCCATCTTATTTGATAGCATAGATAAGCTATTGATTGCGTCAAATAGATGCCTTATATTATATAGAATTAATGCTGCTCATTAATTTCAATAATTTTCAGTCGATCCTTAGATCACGCAGATCGAACGCTATCTGGAAATACTGTAATAGTGGCCGTCCCAAACAATGTTTTGGTCCAACCTGAAATAACAGTGCGTGATGCGGGCTTAGCTAATTATCTTACAATTTTATTTCATTAATGGGTTTTCCCAATCCCATGATAAGGTATTTGAGTTACCGACGTATAGTATAGTATTACTGCGGTCTATATTTTATTCTAATAAAAACACTTTTCAACGTCATAAACTGGAAACTTTGTTTCTGAGAAAAAAACATTACAAACTTGAGTATCCAAAAACGTGAGATTATAATATAATCTCACGATTAAGATATTATATATTTGGCTATGACGCTATGATGTAGATACCAAGCATTTATGCGAAAGTGTCACATTGAAGTATATTAGTCCATTGTAAAACACAGCGAAAATCTTGTTTTATATTAGTAACCTTAAAGGATTGTTTTAAGAGCTACACCAAGAAGTTAATGGTTGTAAACTGTAGGAGTAATTATCGGTCCGTATTGCACATTTATACTAACATTTCCATATTTAATTCAAAATTTATAAAAACCCTTGTTGACTGAAGTTTCTACGGGTTATCCATGTTAACGGAGCTACCATAGCTCGAGTTTTGAGGTTGTCTCATCAAAAAGGCAGTTGCTACCGGGAACTATAATGAAGAATAGATCCGAGACTTGAGACTAAAAACACCTCGTGTGTGGGTAATTCCATGGAATACTAAATGCTTTATAAAAAAAGAGAAGGTTTATTAGTTTTCAAAACTAATAATATTTATATATAGTTGTATGTGTGGGATACTTTAGATATCCAATAAATCACAAATATCGTAATAAACGAGTCTGAGTCGTTGTCCCGAGCCCTGTTCGTATAGGCTGGTCATAGGACACTCGTCATCTGTAGTGATGACATCAATAAGCGGCCTGCTTTTCGATCTTGCCTAGGATAAGTGCATGTTGAAGTCTATTAAATAATGAAAATGATTAACCATGACTGATTCTATATTTCTCATATGTGCCAAGTTGTTTCCACAAGTAGAATTGATTTCATACCTTCTTTAAGTAGATAAGCGACTAAAGACCTTTAGTTGTCGCACTGTATTTAAGTGCACTGCGATGCAGTAGGTAGGTACATGAACTTGGCTTTAGCAAGAGTGTATTCAGCATCTCTTTTTGTAGCAGCGTAAAACAACTTATATTGTGTGCCCCAAGCCCATTTGACACATACTTTAGAGACTTTTCAGAGCTAGATAATGTAGCGATGCTGTGAATAAGGATACGCAACGGTACCCTAATCATTCTTTGAGAACGCCTTTGGTAGGGTAGGGTAGTCTAGTAAGGTATTCAAATACTTCATTACCAACACGGCTGGCAGAGCTTACAAGTCCTATTAAGTTTTTGTGAGGGTAGAGAACTGGTTTCTACTATGATAACTACCTTGACTGTAATCCAAAAATTCATGATGAATGTATGTCTTCGTTTACTATCAAAACAAGTGATCGTAGAGATGCACCTGTTTTTAGATATTCATATTATCTCAAGTTTGAGCCAGTAAATATAAATGATAAAAATATTAATATAATTTAGAAACCCGTAAACACAAACCCGGTGCCAGTACCAGTACTTTTTTTTTTTTTTTTTTATATTTTTTTTTTTTTTTAAACATAGATTTGAAAAGATGGGCTAAACCATCAGGAACCCTAGGCCCAGAAAGCATTAGGGGTATACTTTGTTATTGCACCTAGAGCTGGTACAGTGGTAGTAGTATGCATAATTATATTAAAAATGCTTATGATACGAATATCAATAGATTGTAAAATGAGTCATACTTTTACAACATTAGGTAGGCGTAGGCTTTGATACGATAATCTTTTATCAAGTTTGGTGCCCACATTTTCATCCCTTGTGGAAGAGCGTTAACTTCACCTAGCTTTTAGTTAGATTCATCTAGCTTTAAGACGTTTCAAGGTGATCCTTGTGATTACCATGTGGTTTAAGACTGACATTACGAGTCATATTTGTACTTACCATATTTAGTAGCCTAAAACCCTGAGCCTTATCAAGTTGCGAGACTTCATTAACAAATTAAACTTTCTCTTTGTAACTATTCAGTGACAGTTTTCAAATAGCAACTGGCTATAGGAACATCTTCCCTGCGAGGGTGTGCTTGTTCGACTTCCATGCGATGGAACACAGTTTTATAAACGCCGAACCCCCTGAGAGGCGGCTGTATGTTTGATTGGATTTCTGTTGCAAGAAACCATTAGACTATGTTCACTCATTATAATGTTGTTTCACTAACGCCCCCAAAAACTCTTGCGAGGCGGCTGTTAGTTTGATTGGATTTCTCTAGCGAGAACCCAAAAAGTACCATGTCATTAACAGTTTCATTAACGCCCAAAACTCTTGCGAGCCGGCTGTTACATTGATTGTATTTCTCTAGCGAGAAACCCTCGCTATATTCATTTTATATATGAAATAGTGGCCATATTCACGTTACGTTTATAGTTCCATGCGATGGAATATTAAAACGCACATCCTCCCCGCGAGGGTGTATTTCTTTGAGTTCCATGCGATGGAACACAGTTTTATAAATGCCTTACTCCCGCGAGGGGTGGCCCAAAAAAGCTATGCTTTTTTTTAATTGAAGATATCACACTTTGTTTGATATGATCTCTCTTCACGCTTCGCTTGCCTTACCCCTGCGAGGGGCGGTCAAGAAGGTTTTACCTTTTTAATTGAAGATATCATACTTTGTTTGATATCATTTCTCGACACACTTCGTTTGCCTTACCCCTGCGAGGGGCGGTCAAGAAGGTTTTACCTTTTTCATTGAAGATATCATACTTTGATATAATCTCTCGACACACTTCATTTGCCTTACCCCTGCGAGGGGCGGTCAAGAAGGTTTTACTTTTTTCATTGAAGATATCATACTTTGTTTGATATGCTCTCTCTTCACACTTCGCTTGCCTTACCCCTGCGAGGGGTGGTCAGGAAGGTTTTACCTTTTTCATTGAAGATATCATACTTTGTTTGATATAATCTCTCAACACACTTCGTTTGCCTTACCCCTGCGAGGGGTGGCCACGAAGGTTTTGCCTTTTTTTATTGAAGATATCATACTTTCGTTGCATTCGGATCGGCGACCTGCATACTTAATCAGAACGATATAATAAAACCTATGAATTATAAAGTAATTATAACAGAAGTTAAAGAACAAAGTTCTTTTAGTACTCCTCAAATTCTTACAATTAAAACGTCTGTAGGTACTCGTTTGAATATTCCAAGAAAGAAATAACCAATATTATTGTCTAAAGATAAAATGAGACTAAATTTCTTGTATAACAAGCAATAAACAAGCTAGTGACGTAAGATATCATAAATTTTTCCCAATTTGTTTGTTTCCCAGTCTATGATAACTGGGGTTTTTAAATTATGATAACGGGGGCTTTAGGAGTAGCTAGTTCCTTTAATTTCTTATTAAAAGTTATAACTTTAATTTTCACCCTCACCGCAAGAACATGATAATCTTATAAAACAATAATTGAATCACAAAGCTCCTGCTAGAAAATCTACATCTTCTCAACATATAAAGTATCATCTACCGGTGCAGAGCCCGTGTCACTAGTTTACGGCAAAAAGAATACATTCTTTATGTAAACTAAAAATTATTATTTCTATAAAATAATAAAGTTTGTACTTACATTCGTTCTAGTAACCAAAAAGTTAATTCTTTAACTATAGGAACGTGATCCGAACGAAAATTCGTTAAAATATTGATCACGGTCATCCATTTAATGTATAGAGGGTAGAACTCACGGTTTTTTCCTCTTTGCACAGTACGAAGAACATAATTTCACTTCACGAAATAAAAGATAAGAATCTAAAGTATTTTATGCAACGGTCGTCGCAGCGATAACGCTGGACACAAGTTGCTTCGACGGAAAATAAAACGCCAATAACACCAAAATGGCGCTGAACATTTAACGAAGCAAAATGGCGCGCGGCCGCCAGGTGGCGCCACTTGACCGGAACCACATGGGTATTTAGGTACGAAAACTATTAGAAATCGACGGAAACGGAAGTCGCCTTTCTTCATAATAATACTGAAAGCTTTCAGTGAGCGTACAGTAAAATAATAAGGAGTTTTTGTACAAAAATATTTTTTCCCCAGTGAAAATTTCATGCCCGACTCCTTCACACTGCTCTGTCAGACTGGTGTTACGGTTAGAAAATAATTTACTACCACCACACTGTTAGTCAAGCAGTGTGACAGGCAAGAAAACTGTGTCCTAATCTTGAAAGAAAGAAAGAAAACATATTTATTTGCACGCAACTTAGATTTAAAACTAAAAAGAACTAAATTAATAAAATAAAATAAAATAAAAACCTAAGAGCTGCAAAACGGACCCTGACTCAGCATAAGGACTCAGCATAAGTCAGTTGGCTAGCAACTAACGCTGGTCTTCCGTCAGGGCCGTGCAGTAATGCCACGGACAATCTACACACATAATATAAAAAAAAAAGAGAACGACATAAACAGAGAAATAGCACAACAGTAAAATTAAAAATAAATAAATTTAAAAGGTTTAGGTAATCTTCACATTAGTGTGAACTATAGGAAACCAATTTCCTCATAACACTACTTACACAATTTGTAATTAAAACGTCTTTTCGACTCACCTTCACACTATTATCACTCTAAAAGAATATCCAGTTTTCAGTATGACCGAGTGGGAATTGTATACCCAATTTATAACCTACTTTTTGTATCCACAATATAATCGATACAAAAAACCTCATTTTTACCTACTTTACTATTAAAATCACCTTGGCGTTTATGCAAATAGGCAGAATGATATGACATTGTGTTGATATACCACAATTGGATAGCGGCCGCGTCCCAAGAGGGTCTCGCCAGGGTTCATTAAGGACAAGGACAGGTCTGAGTGACTGAAGTCGAAGGTGAACACTGAAGAGGCATACCTAGGTACTAACGTTCATTTCCCTTTTATCTACGAGCGTCAGTTATAGCAAAAAACATCGTTGTCCGTTGCATAATGTCTCATTTCAACTTACCAGCCTATTAGTTAAACAAAACGCATTGCGCTGATCCCATTTTTTGCATGTTTGAGTTGTTTTTTTTCTACTATATACATATACAAGGTGTTCATTGGAACAAGTGTTGACTTGTGTTTAAAAAATTCAGGGGGCTAAAGTTTTTTTTTTTTCGCGTTCACAGTGTTGGAACCTTAGAAAAAGTTATTCATATTTATGGGTACTTTAGCCCCCTGAAGTTTTTAAACACAAGTAGTGGAACACCTTGTATTTTCAAGGATTTAGACGTCAGCATGACGAAGAGATTATAATTGTCTAACTTACACACTAGGTAGAAAAAAAATCGCTCAGTTACCTCAACATTTTCTGTTCGATCTCATTTCGTAAGCGCTATAGATTTGGAAACAAAATCAAAACGCTAATTTGTTGGTCACCCACAGATTAAGGTGTTTAAATAACAAAATCCAAAAATATTTAATTAAAATTATTTAATTTTCTATGGAATAAAATACCTAAAACTGTATCGAGAATCCTCGCCTTAAGACACTGAAAACCTCTTGCTCGAACTTTTTAACAATATTGTGAATATATACTCGTAAAATCACACAACAACTACGTTTAAGTACCTTAAACTAAACAATGTGTAAGCAATAAATATATTGATTGTTGAGTAAATCACTGAATGGCAAACAACCGGTTTTGAGCATAAAGATTTTGCAAAAATATTATATTGATCGAAACAGGTTTTCCTACACATAATTATTTTATTGCAATGTACAACCCGGTCACATTATCTCGAGACCTGGCGTCGATGACGTCACGTCGCGTCGTCTCTCTCTGATATGGTGCGCAAAACAAGCATCCATTTCATTTTCGCATTCCAGCGAGGTCTCGAGATAATGTGACCGGGTATGATATTTTTTTTTTTTGCTAATTTATAATTTTTTGTTATAGATTGTGTACGCCTGGGCCCGCGACGCTCCAGCTCTCCAACTACCTCAAGATGTTGGCTTCCTCATCGGAAAGGATTCTCCCATCAAGTACCTCGTGCTACAAGTACATTACATGCACGGTTTCCCAGGTAACAACTCTTTCATCAGCTTGAATGATTCAAGAGTAGTTAGAGCTCTGAAAGGCTGTTTTTTTTAATACTCCTAGCTGAAGAAACAAGCAGATGGCCCACCTGATGTTAAGTGGTAACCATCATCTATAACAAAGCATTGCCTCGTAAGTCACGCACAATAGGAAGGTGCCCTACGATGCACTGCCCTGCGTCCGTCAACTTGAGGCATACAGATGTTAAGCCTCATGTGCCTTTAATTACACCGGCAACCACACTCTTCAAACCGAAACACAGCAACGCTGCTTGGCGGCAGAAAAAGGCGTTGTGGTAGTACTTCCCCGGACGAACCTTTTACAACGCTGTGTTTCGGTTCGAAGAATGTCGTTTCCCGTGAAATTACAGGCCCCGGGATCGAGCTCATCCACACATACTAGATCCCAGGTTTTCTCGCACTGCCCGTTTTTCAAGATCATTTCTCCCCCATACCCATAAACTGTGGAATTAGCTACCATTAGAGGTTGTTACGCCAAGATACAACATGAACAGCTTCAAGAAATTTTTTAATAAAGTCCTTCAGGGTAGCCGGTTCAGGTAGGCCGTAAGACCGTTGGTTAATGTAGAAAAATTTGACTTAATATTTCAAGTTAATGACACAGGACAGTGCATCGTAAGGCACGTTCTTATCGTGCGTGACTTGCGAGGCAATACTCGCAAGTCACGCACACTGTCATAGGTGATGATTACCATTTAATATCAGGTGGGCCATCTGCTTGTACCAACAGCAAGTAGTTAAAAAATATGACATTGAAGTTTTTATTGATAAATACATTTGCTAGCCAGTTTAGTCTGGGAAACCTCATAGTAAGCTTAAAGCATTCAATCTGAAATTTAGTTCTGGATGCAATGTTGCCCTTTACAGAAATACCATATTTTATCTCAGTTTCATAACAATATTGTTTTGCTTTGAGAGTCATTCAACAGGAATCTTGAGAGATGAAGATGATTCAAGATCAGACACTGCAGCTTTGTTTTTATTTATCTTCAACGCATAACAATGTAATGTTTTCTTTATTTAGGTAGTTGCAACTCAAATGATAATTTCGTATTAAATTATTATTTTTGAGAAATAAAATTAGTGTTGTTTTTTATTTATTTAATTTTTGGCGTTAAATAGACAGATTTACGAATAATTTAATAATAATATTATGTATATGAATTATATATTTGAGTTATGATTGAATGAGTGATGAATATGAATTATTAATCTAAACTAATATTATAAAGAGGAAAGATTTGTATTTTTGTTGTTTTGTATGTAACGAATAGGCTCAAAAACTACTGGTCCGATTTCAAAAATTCTTTCTCCATTAGAATGCTACATTATCCCTGAGTAACATAGGCTATATAATATTTTCAAAAAAATCAGGGATCCTTACTAAAACTCCAATAATGTAACCCAAGGTGGAAAACAAAAACCTTACATCGCATGCGCAGCGAAAACTATTGATGATAGAACAAAATAATGTACTACGATTTTGTAGAACACATTGTCATCTACAAAAAATGTCCCGACAGCATATGTCTATTATAGTTATGTCACAATAAGTGTTCTTTTATTATAAAAATTTAATTGAAATACCGCCGCTAGAAAAGGGTCTTTATTTGTACCTTGGTATTCATCCTTATCCAAATAAATAGTTTCATATTCAAGACGGTTTCAATACCTATAGATTACTTCTTAAATTTTTCAAATCGGACATTCCATTCCAAAGATATGACGAAATTAAAAATGTAAAAGGATCCACGGGTCATGCACGGGGTGCGATTTCACTCACTCAGGGAGAAGGGCGTGTAAATGTATAAAATAAGTAAACGCGAGGCTCGAACCCACGGTCTAAGTTTATCCTAAAATGTTCAAAAAATTTATGACCACCCATGCGAAGCTGGGACAGGCCGCTAGTATGAAATAAAGATATAGTTTATAATGAGTTATAATGTTGTTGCAAAATCATAGCAACAGGGTAATTTTAATTTAGTGGAATTGGGGATGTAAAAAAAAACATGGAATAAATTTCCTGTTCAATTCTTCTTAGATTCCTGATTTTTGTATTTATTATTTTAATTTATTAATATTTTATTATTTATTATATTATATTTCTATATATTTATATTATATTTATTTTATTTATTTATTTTATATTATTAACTGTATCGAATTTCGAATAATGTAGATAAGTATAAACGTGGCGTGGGATAAGGGCAGGAAGATGATGAAGTATAAATGATGTTAATTGAGTTGCAACTCAAATTAATCGTAAATTGTGTAATATTCATGATTGAATTGGTTTTAATCATATGTGCGCAATTCATTTGTTATGCCCAACAAAGTAGTCGGCGTAATAACTACAGTAGAAGGAGATTAAATGCGTGCTTACATAATTTTAAACACTTTACGGCTGAAAATTGGTTCATCGTCTAAGTTTCAATGAATAAAATATTGGAAACATGATTATTCACTGAAAGTTGAAAAAACAAAATTTGTTTGTAGTTATTTAATTACTTTATTTATTTATTTTTGAACAAAATCCACAGCTCTTAAGATACAATGTAAATACTTAGGTTTCTAACATACATCAGCCAATAACGGATTTACATTTTTAGAACAAGAAATGTAGGTAACAAAAATCGATGACAGTTAAGTACCCCACAATAATAACGACTTAATAAATGACAACTAAACAAAAACAAAGGAAATAAACTTTTAGTTTTTAAGTAATTAAATTTTAAGTAAAACGTTACGGTAGTGTGTGTTGTGTTTGTTTGAGTGTCAGTATGTGTGTGTGTGTGTGTGTTGTACAAAATTACAACGTTATTACCAATTACAGTACTTAAAGACTAAAGTAAACTAACACAGACATACATCGAGATAAATAAAATAAGATAATAGATGATTTGACAGCCTTCACTTCACTTTAGTTAAATTATTATTTTTTGTTTTCAGAGGGACAAACAGACAATTCGGGCGTCTACTTAAAATACACAAAGCGAAGGTAAACAGTAATACATAAGTATATATATTTTACATATTGACAGCTCGCACAGCTCAGCTCCCTATACAAGCTTTACAAGCATAGTTTGGGGCAAATAAATATTGGTGGCCATTCCGCACAGCACTATCTGCTGTGTGAAATGTCCACCAATGTTGACATGATATATGTGTCATAATGCTATGTAGTCAAATCAAGATGTTGTCTCAAAGCTTCTAACCCCTCGTATCATGTCAGGGATACCTCCATCATGTCATCATATACATTGTGAAGCTTTAAAAATATAAGCACATTTATTATTAATTAAACTTGAAAGAATAACTTTCAAACCTTTTTTTTGTCAAAAAGTAAGTGCACCAATAGAACCTAAAATAGACTCCAAAGGAGGAGGCGCACTTCAAGTCCTTTCACCACACTGTTTCGAAAAAAACTAGTGACACGACAAAAAGAAGCCTGATGAAGTCCGCTAGACATATGGTAAAATCACCATACATTTCCAAGAAGAACTATTTTAAGGCCTCCCCAACCACCGACTTGCCGTAGTTTTTTTTTCTTTTCTATAATAATAAAGTCAGTCAAAAGGTATTTATTCAATAAAATCACAAGGATCACTTTGAAACGTCTTAAAGCTAGGTGACTATAGGTGCCAGTTCCACGCGACCAAAGCTAAAGGCCTAGAAGAACAGGCAACAAACTTACGGCTTGGTTCCTACCGTTCTTTTGTATGATCCTTGTTACACTGTAATATAATACAATATTGAATCTCCAATAACTAAAAAAAATACTTTTTATTATTCCAGCATGCCACGTCAAGCCGGCGTGATTCTTCTGGGCACAAGCGGCGTGATAATCCCTAACGCGGTGGAGCATATGGAGACGGCTTGCACTATGCACGAGGACAAAGTCATCCATCCCTTCGCGTTCCGACCCCACACGCACTCGCTCGGTATGTAGTATAGTAGTCGGCGTGGAAGTTGAAGTTTGAACCGAAATTTGCTACAGCGACGCTTGTTGGATATAAACTTCCACTACAACATCTAATACAATAAGAAGCTCCATCCTATCCTATCCTACTAATTATAAACGTGAAATTTTGTAAGTATGGATGTTTGTTACTCTTTCACGTAAAAAAACTAGTGAATGGATTTTAATGAAACTTTACAATAATATAGTTTATACATCAGAATAACACATACGCTACAATTTATAAAGATATTGTGTGACTAATCCTGCGCAGACGTAGTCGCGGGCACCAGCTAGTGTGTAATAATATTTTTTTCGGAACTCGAAAACTGTAAAATCATCTTTTTTTGGTTTGCTCATGAAATTTAAATATACTTACCAGTAATTTAGTTATGGGACTATAATTTCGCTTTACAACACTAGCTTTATATAGATTTCTTTCTAAGAGAAAGTTATTTTTGTTCGTTTGCCTTATGATATATTGTAGTTAGATTCACAAATCAGCCCGGCAGATGGCGCTGCAGTCCCTTGAAATATCATGCAGTAGTATTATTGTATTATTATATAGGTATTATATTATATTATTTGATTAAGATCCTTATAATTTATTCCAGGAAAACTCGTTTCCGGCTACGTGGTCCGCCAAGAGGCTACAGGCGACGTTTGGCAACTGCTCGGCAAGAAGGACCCCCAACTGCCCCAAATGTTCTACCCCGTCGCTAACGAAGATCCCATCGGCAAAGGCGACGTGTTAGCAGCTAGGTGCACCATGAACAACACTCATGGATACCATGTTAGGATTGGGTATGTGTTTTAGTACCAAGCCGGCATGTTATACGGTCCACATGAGTCTTTCATATAATGTAATATTTCTCTAAACATAAATTTAATGAAATAAATATATAGTACTAATCCGCTAATCTAATCTTATGTAAGTAAATCAAATGTAGACTTGAGTGTGCACCCTTCACTGCATCTGCAAACTCTGTATACTCTGCAAATGAAGGGTGCACACTCAAGTCTACATTTGATTTACTTACATAAGATTAGATTAGCGGATTAGTACTATATATTTATTTCATTAAATTTATGTTTAACAATGGAATTCCGCAAAGTCACGCCTGAATCAGTTAATAATATTTCTCTAGTTAAAGCGAAGACAAGAGCTAATGTGACTCTCGCTCGCACGTTTCGACATGTTGAAAAATATAAAATAACTAAACTCATTTTCGAAAAATCGCAATAAACCATTTTAGTCAAAATTTCATTTTGATCGATACAAGTTTTCCTACTCAAAAGTTTGCATAAGTACAATAACTAGTTAAGCAAACTTTTGTTTCATCATTGTAACATAATACCCCTATAAGGCCAAAGACCAAGCACTGGAACACTTTGACGTCTGCAAAGTTTGAATACTTCGTTTTCGAAACTCCCATACAAAAGTAAAATTAATATTGACTCAGAAAATTGCAACAACCCTTATTATGTGTATGTGATCTTGGTACATATTTGCTTTTACTAATCGGAGGCAGTTCTGTTACCTATTTTATCTACAGTACACAATTAAAGGTCAAAAAACAGCTGTAAATAGGGCTGCGTCATGTTGTGCTAGTTTCATTTTGGAAGAAAGTTTAACCCGTCCCGCGATGATGCCGCTGCATTTCATGAATGAAAAACTTCGAAATTTCAAAAGTCTTATATCTACAGTTGTTCGCCATGACCTGTAGAATATCCTGCTTCCGGGGTTATAAGGGTTTTATGTTAGGTACACGTTGTATAAATATGTATTTACAAAAAAAATATAGTATATAAGTAATAAATCACATGTCAAGCTTTCCCTAGTTTGGGGCCAGATAGTGTTGTGGAAAGTCCATCAATATTTACTTATTTATTTATGAATGTTTCAGGGCTACCAACAAGGACGAGATGTGCAACTTCTACCTAATGTACTGGGTAGAGAACGACACTCCATTGGAGCAGAAGTACTGTTTCTCCCCCGGCCCGCCGCGCTACTACTGGAACAAAGCTCTTGAGAACTTCAACCGGATCCCCGACAAAGAGGCTAGCACTTTGTAAACGAACCAAACTTACGCGGACTACTAATTCAATTCAGGCAGGTGAAGTTACAGGCACATGAGGCTTAACGTCTGTATGCCTCAAGTTGATGGACGCAGGCAGTGCATTGTATGGCACGTTCCTATCGTGCGTGACTTACGAGGCAATGCTTTGTTATAGGTGATGGTTACCACTTAACATCAGGTGGGCCATCTGCTTGGACCATCAGCTATTAAAAAAAAGAGCTCACCCGGTAATGAACTACCACCATGCTTTTTCTGCTGGCAAGCAGCGTTGCTGCGTTTCGGTTTGAAGAGTGTGGTTGCCGGTGTAATTACAGGCACATGAGGCTTAACATCTGTATGCCTCAAGTTGATGGACGCAGGGCAGTGTATCGTAGGGCACGTTCCTATCGTGCGTGACTAACGAGACGTTGCTTTGTTAGGTTTGATGGTTACAACTTAAGCAACTTAGCTAGCAAGTCGTTAAATAAAAAAATAAAAACATCAAGAGCTGATGGAACAAGCAAATGACCCAACTGATGTTAAGTGGTGACCGTCACCTAGAACAAAGCATTGCGTGCATTAAGAGGCACTGCTATGGGTCCATCAACTTAGGGCATACAGATATTAAGCCTCATGTGCCTCCTCCAGGCTGCTTCATGTGTCCCTGTCATTTGCTGTGGTCCACCTGCATTCATTTCTATAATATCTGCCCACTGCTTTCTTGGTAGACCAGTCCTTCGTTTTCCTGTAGGGCCCTTCCATTTCGTTGTTAGCTGTGTCTATCTGATATCTGACTTGACATTAAGTGTCATATCTTATTACCAAAATCCCTCATACTTTAAAATGGTGTTTAAAGGCATTGTTTCATCAATATATGGAGCCGGGGTCGGGTCTGTGTACAGTTTATATAATTATCGCTCAGCAATATAGTAACTGTTTTAATTTGCTTTATTTTTACTTCGTTTTCTTGCTCATCATGATTTTATTGGTCAATGAGAGCAACACAATTCACTAAAAATATGGCGGACTGACATGCGTGAATGTAATTTTGACAACTGTTGTATAAGTCAAGCTTGAGAGTAAAAGTCATTACCGTCAAAAAAAGCAACAAATCTGTCAAAAAATTAAATAATGCAATGCGTCATATCAAACGTCAATTACTGACTGTCATGGCGGCTCTAAAAATGTGGACATAGTAAGAAATTCGAACAGATCAACATTTAGTGATGAACACTTTATTAACATACATTTTTAATGAAATTGCATTTGAATGGTAATCTTCATTTTTTTTTCTATGTGCGGTACATAGACCAGACCCAGAATAAACCTGTCCTTTTAATAATGCTTAAAATTAGCGCTGTCTCTGTTTGCCATTACGCATTGGTAGAGATGGCAATAGTTTAAGCATAGTTTATCGTTTGACAGATTTTTTGCAGAAAGGCCTTATACCTTCAACTCAAAATATAAATCTATAATGTCTGAAATTTTTCAATGCTACTAAAATGAAGGTACAATTCGAGCGTCGGATCTAGACAAACATGAAGTAAGCCGTTTGGCTGAGCGCAGATATTTTAAGACTTTATGTAGTGACACAATATCATAATATCCCACGGCTAACTTCACTATTGATTGGATCCGCCGACCTTACTGTATACAGGGTGTCCCAAGACTATACGACTTGAAGGGAAAGTACCTTAAATATTGTAGATAGGATATTTTGCTGAAAGGAGACTTTATTTTATTTTTAAAACTTAGTGATATTGCAACACAGATTTTCTAAAAATTACTTGCTTCGTCTGGGAATCGAACCGACTGAAATATGAAAAAAAAACACCCCGTATTTTTATGATGCCAATAGAAAGAATGGATAAAAAAAATCATCTTAAGTAAGTATAAGTATTTTTTTTGAATTTGTGGGTAGAAAATCGAACTATTATCAATACCTTTAAGATTATCTATTACTTCGTGAAAAGGGCGCCAAAATTATAAGGATTTTGAATGAATGAAATAAAAACAGTCATAACATTCCTTTTGAAAGACTAATACCTTATTTAATATAATTTAATAAATATACTGCAAACAATTTCTAAACTTAGAAAATTGAAAGTATTATATTTCATTAAAAGTGCGTATTTTCATATAACGCTTCTAGTCAAAACAGTATGAAGACTATTCTATATAGTTACTAATTCTTGAAGTATAAAAATGTATTGTTCGTATTTAAATATTTGATGTGAAGTATTTTCTAAGCATATAATAATGACCTAAGATATAAAATAACAACTCTCGATGTCCAAGAATAAGTCGATGAAAGTTTTAATGTAACTACTTTTATACAAGGTGTTCCAATACTTGTGTTTAAAACTTCAGGGGGCTAAAGTACCCATCAATATGAATAACTTTTTCTAAGGAACCAACACTGTAAACGCGAAAAAAAAACAGCTGTTTCATACAAAATTTCAATAACTACCTGGCTAAAATGTATGAAACAGCTATTTTTTTCGCGATCACAGTGTTGGTTCCATAGAAAAAGTTATTCATATTGATGGGTACTTTAACCTCCTAAAGTTTTAAACACAATTATTGGAACACCTTGTATAAACATACATGATTTTATTTTATTATTTAAAACGAAAGAAATCCTATAATGTTATATAATATTTTATGGATTATATATTCATATATGTATATATCGAATTTGAAAAATTATATCACAAAATATTCTGAGATTTACAAAAATCTATGATAAACATATGAATTTTGATCTTATATCTTGGTAATAAGGTCCAATGTTGATTAAAAATGCATAATTAAAATAATATAATCTTAATTATATTTATTATAAGAAATATAATATAATAAGTTGACCATGGATCGATAAGGGACTCTGAATTTGTAAATAATTGGTATTGTTAATGTATTTCATAATTATTTATGTAATTTCCATTTCAATTGTTATATTTACACACTGTTTTGACGTAACATTTTAAAAGTGCCAAATATTTTAAATTTTTTCAACGATTATTTTGAAATATTGACTTAATTTTATGCAATTTTATTATTTTTTATGTACTGGTTTATAATTTAAAAACATTTTAATTCGATAAGTTTTAGTAGTATATTTTTAGCGAACTTATAATTATAATGATTTCATAGTAAGCTTAAACTATACTTTTGCACGTTTACGTACAATTTGTGCACAAATTAGATTTTTAATAATTATTTAACTGAACTGCTGTAGCAATTCATCCCTTGTTTTTTTTTTTAATTGCTTATTTACTTACCCATCAGATCGTTAATACACTTTGAAAAAACGAGTGCTTCTAGAATCGTTGCTGTCTAGAGGTTAAAAGCTCATAGGAATTTCAAAATCATAATTACAGAGTCACACGTTATTTTTTAAATTAAGTTAAATAATTTTATTTTAATTTAAGTTTTAGAATATAATATAAATAATTTAGGTGTTAGACACTGAATGTCCGTAAAATAATATTTATCTAACTTATTGAAATGTCTTGACTTTAATTAGAACAGAATCGATGTTCATAAATCATATCTATGTATATTTCAAAAGCTAAAAGCATGTATTTTGGTATTTTTGCGAACTAGTATGTTTTATAGGAAATTCTATAATCCTATTAGAAACTTTGGTTCTAAACCCGTAGGTACAAGTATTTATTTTGACGCAAATATTAATTACAAAACTATTTATTGTGAAATAATCAGGAAACTATGATCTGAAGAAGGTAAACTCGACCGATGACTTTTTTGACTTTACATTATACCTTCGTATTCCTATGTATGAACCTCAAATAATATAATTATGAGTATATTTAATCGAAAAATGAAAATATAAATGTAATATATTTTAAAACGATGTTTTATTTAAATTTAATTCACAGCCTTCACAGCTCAGTTGGTAGTAGCTCTGCCTTCTGCGCCGTAGGTCGTGGGTTCGATCCCCACCGAGAACAAACATTTGCGTGATGAACTTAGATGTTTGTTATCTGTCTGGGTTTTATTATATCAGCCATCTGGCTCCCATATAACAAGCTTTGGCTTAGTTTGGGGCTAGATAGTGAGGAATGTCCACCAATATTTATTATTTATTTTTTATTGATTTTTACTCATTGCTTTGAACATTTATTTGAAAGATAATACTTGTGGCTGAGGGTTATTGACTCCTACTGGAATACTCTTACTGAGAGCCAAAAACAAGTGAAAATATGAAATAGCTACTCATATGCCATTCTGTAATTTTTATCATTTTACCCAAAAAAAAACGATAACATATTAGTATTATGGCTCCTATAACCACAATAGGGCGCTTTGTTCCTTACAGAGGGCTTATTACGAGTTTAGTGCCGATCGAGTGCCGATCGTCGATCGTTACGATACACCGAATTTTCTATGAATAAAAACGGGTTCTCAAAGAATACGCTAGATGCCGTTGATTTATTTTCATAGAAAATTCGGTGTATCGTAACGATCGACGATCGGCACTAAACTCGTAATAAGCCCTCTGTAAGCTTAACTTTTGTTTTTTTCATGAAAAGAAGCCCTGCCTAGCACAAGTTTGCTTAGTTTGTTAATAGATGGCGCTGTGTGAATTATCTGTTAATGTTCATCCTTGTTTGTACGTATATTACTTTTTTTCTTTATTTTCATTTATACCCGATTCGCCAAAGACCACGCTCAATAAGAAATTACAAAATCGTTTACAGCACTTTGGTATGGCATTGGCAAGTACCTCCTATATGTTTAGCTAGAATATACTTTTATCTGAGCACTAGCGGCCTGTCCCAGCTTATGACCACCCATGCGGGTCATAAATTTTTTGAACATTTTAGGATAAACTTAGGCCATGGGTTCGAGCCTCGCGTCTACTCATTTCATACATATTCGCATTTCGCCCTTCTCCTTGAACGAGTGAAATCGTACCCCGTGCGTGACCTGTGGACCCGTTAACATTTTTAATTTCGTCATATCTTTTGAATGGAATGTCTTCTTCTTTTGAAAGGATTAATACCAAGGTACAAATAAAGACCCTTTTCTAGCGGCAGCATTTCAATTAAATTTTTATAATAAAAGAACACTTATTGTGACATAACTATAATAGTTAGACATATGCTGTCACGACATTTTTTGTAGATGATGACGTGTTCTACAAAATCGTAGTACCTACATTATTTTGTTCTATCATCAATAGTTTTCGCAGCGCACGCGATGTAAGGTTTTTGTTTTCCACCTTGGGTTACATTATTGGAGTTTTAGTAAGGATCCCTGATTTTTTTGAAAATATAATATAGCCTATGTTACTCAGGGATAATGTAGCATTCTAATGGTGAAAGAATTTTTGAAATCGGACCAGTAGTTTATGAGCCTATTCGTTACATACAAAAATACAAAAATACAAATCTTTCCTCTTTATAATATTAGTGTAGAAGTGTAGATAGTGTAGATAGAGGCTAGAGTAGTGGGCACATAGGCACAGATAAGAGAATTAGCCATTTTCTTCAAAACAAATGATGACCGACTTGACTATGGACTGACTTGACTATAAAGAATATAATCTGGAGGAAATATTCATCCTTACGGTTGAAAGAAACTTACGGCTTGATTCCTACCGTTCCTTTCTAAGATCCTTGTTTCAATAATGATAATGAAGCTCCAGTGTAAAAGTCCAGTAAAAGTACCTACTAGGTGTATTTTTATTTTGTTTATATAACATCTGCTAGGTTTTACAGTAAAGCTATGCCCACACTAGTATTCTCTTATCTGTGCCACAATGCACTTCGATTTCGCACGATGAATCTCCGTTTGTGATTCCAATTTCCAAGCAATGCCCCACGCAGTCTCGGTGGGGGATGGCAGCTGTAGGGAACGTACGACCCCCGCCTTTTTACCCCCAGCCTCAACACGACAGTACCCCAGGTACTGTTGTGTTGAGGATACGATAGATAGATACCCTTTTATTGTTCACCACCCCAATAGATAGATTTTATTGTTCACCACACAGAAACAAAATACAGGGCATACAAAACAATGGGCGACCTTATCGCTGAGAGCGATCTCTTCCAGGTAACCTTGCATGGATATAACTAATTAAAAGAAGCGGTTTCAAAATAAGACGAGTTATAAGAAGAGTTGTTTTATTCTTGAAACAAGTTAGATTTTTTTTTATTTAAATAATATTTGTTTATGTATGTATTGCGTCTTTTTATCTATTTCGCCTATTACCTATGTGTATTCTCTTATCTGTGAAAATGGTAACGGTTTTCTTCCAAACATTCGAAACATTTTCGGTCAAATCAGGATATCACTTAAAGGTAGGTAGGTACACTTTCATTCCAAATGCTTAGGTAGGTAAACTTTGTGCTTCATCTCGATTGGTCCGTAAAGTCGTAACTTAAATTATAAACAGACAGCCGACGTAGTAGGTATCTAAGTCGTACCTACCTACTTATTTACCTACGTACCTACCTACGCTACGTTGACAAGCCCGGAAGCCTATAAATAGTTACGCGACATAGGTAAGCCTTTTTCCATTCCACGTTGTTCCATTCTACACCTAAGTATTAGCACTAAGTCAGTTTAGACCTAAGAAGGTTAAGGGAACAGTTATAGGCTTCATCATCATCAACAGCCTGAAGAAGTCCAGTGCTATACAGAAGCCTCCCCTACACATTTCTAGGAAGAACGATTCTAAGTCCTCTCCATCCACTCGACTTCCCGCGATCTTAACAATGTCGTCAGTCTATCGGATAGCAGGGCGTTCCACGCTTCGTTCCCCTATTCGTGGTCGCCATTCGAGAACCTGTGAAAACATCTGCATGCTTCAAGTTGATGAACACAGGGCAGTGCATCGTAAGGCACATTCATATCATGACTGGCGAGAAATTGCTTTTGAAAAAAAATGGTTACCTACATCTTAAATTCAGGTGGCATAAAAAAAATCTGTAAAATCTTAAATAGCAGCTTCGCTACTTCCCACATCGCTCCACATATTCCAAGACATCGCGTGGTGTAAGGTCGCGTGTCGGCCCGCGTGCCTCACACGTTGGTAATTGGCTCAGAACGGATTATTGCGAAAGTGTTGTTTGAAAGGCGATTTTACAGGATTCCGTCATTGAAGGTGAGGAATTTGAACTCTGACCCTGACTCGCTAATTGGGGAAGTATTTTGTAATACGTACTATACTAGTTAGCTTGTAGGCCTAGGCTAACTGTCTGAATTATTGAGTTATTGGCGACAAATAAGCTATCGTCCGATGGATCACGTGACTCGCTTTTAATATGAATTTTTGTTTAACGCAGCTCTCGTTGTTTATAATTCAGCGGATAACTTGTTTGTTGCCAACTATTATGCTATAAGGTAAGTACATAGTTAAGGCAAACACAACTAGGTATGAGGTATTTTTTATTCGTTTTATAGTGTTTACCTACACTTAAGTAAATCACAAAGATTTTAATTTAGTCCCAAGAGTTATTATCCGAGTGGGACTTGAACCCACGACCTTCCCCTTGATATGGCGCTGCGCTAACCAACTGCGCCATCGGATTCCAATCTCACTAGACGAATAACTCAGGGACTTGCTACTCCGGTACATAAGCGACCGTGTTTCCATCTAAGTAGAGGTACAGGTCTGACATATACCTAACTATCAAGAGTCCTGCTCGATAACCGAAGTTGCATTCAGTTGAATCGACGGGAGATGTCACCGTGCTTAATTTTATTTTTAATTAGTTTTATAGTGTTTACCTACACTTAAGGAAATCACAAAGATTATAATATAGTCACCCAAAAGTTATTATCCGAGTGGGATTTCCCAGTCGGATAATAACTTTATTATCCTACTGGGAAATCCCACTCGGATAATAACTTTTGGGTCTATATTAAAAACTATGAGGTAGGTAAAGTTTTCATGTTTAAAAACTTTTTAGTCAAGTCAGTCCATAGTAAAGTCTTCTAATTTGAAGAAAATGGTGGCGGTTCACTTCAAAACTTTCGAAACATTTTCGTTAAAGTCAGGACATCAATACACTTTCATTCCAAATGCTTTCACTTTGTGCCTCAAGAGACAGGATCCACATAGGTAATTGACAGATACCTACCTAACTCGCGCCAAACTAATGTAATTCAACTTATCTTATTCACAAGCGTGTTTTGCAAGAAAATGGATTTCGTCAATATCCCCTGGACGACCAATGGCTATATCTGAAAATGTTGGCATGGTTAGTTTAGTTTATTGCGAAAAAAATTATTTACTTAAATTTTTCTTTACTTTACAGACTTAAATCTAATAGGTACGTCACTTACATGGTACACAAAAAGATAATAACTTACATATTACATATCAAAATAAATTATATAAAACTAGTGGCTTCCCGCGGCTTCGCACGCGTTGAAGTGGTGAGCCGTGATTGAGCCACAAACATCCAAACATCGTAACTTTCGCATTGATTTGTATATTATTAGGGTAGGATTTTAAATACCTACGTAGGTATAAGAGATACCTATAGGCGTACATTACCTATATTAGGTAGGTAGTAGGTAGGTACTGAGTTTAGCACAAACATAACAAATACAACAAAGACAACCTGACATGGAAAATATGTACTTATTTGTTCCTAGTTTCTACCCCAAAACAAACGAAACTAAACAGCTTCACGACTTTGATCCTCAGGTACGGTAGATACCCTCAGGGGCCTTATGCTCACTTCGACAGAGATTATCTCACGTTAGAGATGACGTCATATCTCGTTCGATAACTATTTATCCCCATTCTCACTATCTAACTCCCCAATTTTCTCATACAAAGTTCATGCGAGACGCAAGGTCAACGAGTTATTGAACGAGATATGACGTCATCTCTAACGTGAGATAATCTCTGTCGAAGTGAGCATAAGGCCCCTGATCTCTTCGTACCAACTCAAGATTCCTGTTTTAAGAATGTCCCTTACAAACATTGACGCCTCGCTGTATCGTTTTTACTTGAGCGCAACGAAGGAGGGTAACGTTTTAGGGGTTGCTTTCGAAAATCAAACTGTCTTTTTGTTATTTATCCACAGAACACATTTTCTTTTAGTTTGAGGTTAATTACACTACGCGTTAAAAATCTCCCATACAAACCTTGAAACTTTGGCAGTCTTTTGCACCCTTTGCAAGAGTAGTTTTCAAATATTGAAAACGTGATTTTAAATTATTTATTTCTTAGTAGGCATATTTACCCCAAGTTTTAAGTCAATCGCACCACGCGTTAAAAAACTCCCATACAAATTTTGACATCCCTTTGCACACTTATTAAGGGTAGTTTTAAAAAACTAAAAATGCCTTTCCTATTTTTTAGTTTTGGAGTACATCTACTTTAAGTTTCAAGTTTGTAGATTCAAGGAATACAATTTTTCATACCAACGTTTTCAACCCTTTTTACACCCTTAGGGGTGAATTTCCAAAAATCCCTTCTTAGTACACCTTTACGCCATAAGACCTATATACTCTTCAAATTTCAAGTCTCTAGGACCAGCGGTCAAAAAACTCCCATACAAACTTTTACATCCCTTTGCACACTTACTAAGGGTAGTTTTAAAAAACTAAAAATGCCTTTCCTATTTTTTTGCCTTAAGGCACATGTACTCCAAGTTTCAAGTTTGTAGGTTCAAGGTATACTATTTCTCATGCAAACATTCTCAACCCTTTTACACCCTTAGGGGTTGAATTTCCAAAAATCCCTTCTTAGTACACCTCTACGCCATAAGACCTATGTACTCTTCAAATTTCAAGCCTCTAGGACCAGCGGTCAAAAAACTCCCATACAAACTTTGACATCCCTTTGCACACTTATTAAGGGTAGTTTTAAAAAACTAAAGATACTTCCCTAATTTTTAGCCTTGGAGTACATCTACTTCAAGTTTCAAGTTTGTAGGTTCAAGGAATACAATTCCCAAAAATCCTTTCTTAGTACACCTCTACGCCATAAAACATATGTACTCCTCAAATTTCAAGTCTCTGGGACCAGCGGTTTAGGCTGTGCGTTGTCTATATGTCAGTCAGTCAGTCAGTCAGTCAGGACTTTGATTCTTATAGTATTAGAGATTAGAGATAAAGAAGTACTTACAAAACAAAACAATGGTGTTTTAATATAGAATTTTAGACTTTTTTTAAACTTGATGGAACGTACGCCTAGGTACCCACGCAAGTCAAAAACAAATTAAAACTTGAACATTCTAAACATTCCCACCTACCATCTGAGTTTAGCAATAACCCGCGTTTTGTTTGATTCGGTAAAGAGCTGTCAGAATCATGCAAAGTAATTTCACGAGCTCCCAAATATTCCCATTTCAAAGGACTGACATGGCCCAATAAGTGCTCACACCTACGTAAGAGAGTGGTACAAATTGTGTTATTATCAGCAAATGATGTTACCTTGATGTTTTGGGCTGAAACGGCCGACTTAAGAGGTATTTTTCTGACATGTTTCAAGGGTAGATGAAATAGTCTGATGTTGGGTCGTATAAGCTTGAAGCGTTATTAAGTAAACAGGTACATGTATGTAAGGTAAGTAATGTTGGTTGGTACTGCGATTCTGAGATTGTATTGTGTTGCGTTTAGTGACATTGGTGCCGTGTGCGCTCGTTTTTCGAGCTTTTTTTTATAACACGAAACACGGTAAGCGCCCCCAGCGGGCATGTTGAGAATAATAATTATAAATAAATATTGGTGGACTTTCCACACAGCACTATTTAACCCCAAACTAAGCCAAAGCTTGTAATATGGAAACCAGATAGCTGATATAACACATAAATACTTTTTTTTGTAAAAACATACCTATACAAGGTGTTCCATAAGTTGTGTATATAAACTTCAGGGGGCTAAAGTACCCATCAATATGAACAACTTTTTCTAAGGAACCAACAATGTGAACGCGAAAAAAAAAAAGCTGTTTCATACAAAAGTTCAATACCTACCACGCTAAAATGTATGAAACAGCTGTTTTTTTTTCGCGTTCACAGTGTTGACTCCATAGAAAAAGTTGTTCATATTGATGGGTACTTTAGCCCCCTGAAGTTTATATACACAACTTATGGAACACCTTGTATAATAACACCCACACAGAAAACAAACATTTATGTTCATCACACAAATGTTTTTTCTCGGTGGGGATCGAACCCACGGCCTATGGCGCAGAAGGCAGACCTACCAAGTGAGCTGTGAAGGCTGTCAAGTATACACCCCATTGCGGGACGTCAGTGCAGAAATAATTCCCCCACCACGAAATAGTATCTTGACTACATACAATGACATGCAATAATACATAAAATCACAATGCACACAGTTCAGCAAAAATATAATTTAGATCTAGGTTTTCCTACAAAAAAGTTTGCATATGTACGAAAACTGGTAAAGCAGTCTTCTTCGGTCGGCACTTCATTCCTGAAGATCGTGATCAACCAGGTGTTCTGTAGGCGGCCTGTCTCCAACGACTCCAATCCGTAGCCATCTTGACTACACTGTAGAATGACGTGTCCTGACCATCTTTTTTTTATACAACTAGCTGATGGAACAACCAGATGACCCACCTAATGTTAAGTAATTACACCGGCAACCACACTCTTCAAACCGAAATACTCTAACTCATAAATCATCCATCTGGTTGGGGATCTTCCACGGGATCGTTTCCCTTCCGCGTCGCCGACTATGACCAGCTTTTCTAAATTGTTGACTCCACGTCTCGCAATGTAGCCAAACTATGAGAGGCAGAGCAGTAATCATCGCCCTAAAATAAATTAAAAATACACAAAGCTCAGTTACAGTTTCTTAAGCCTACCTTTGACTCACGTGGAGGAAGCCAGTGGAACTTTGAGCGTTGTGAAAAACTTTGTCAACTTTCGAATTCGAACGTAATAAAACTCTTAGGAAAGTATGTTGAGGAAAAAAACTGTTTTTTTAGAAGACTGTCAAGAAAACAGGTTCTCAACTCGACTGTTTTTTTTATGTATTTATACGATATCTCCGCTAATTGTAAACTGATTTGGATCTTTTTTATTTATTGATATTTCTAGTTAGATTTATATTTATTTTATCTATTTATGATAGGTTCTTTTTACGTAATTCTTAAAAAAGTACGTATAAAATTGCATCATTTTTGTTGCATCAAAGTATGCATTATTTTTTGTTTTGGCTATTCTTCAGTGCCTAACATACAAACAAACGCATGGGATTTTGATTGGACCAACTCCAAAATTGGTTACATTGTTCTGAGCGATAAGAAAGGGTAACTTATTTGACAGCCTTCACAGCTCAGTTGGTTCGATCCCCACCGAGAACAAACATTTGTGTGATGAACATAGATGTTTGTTCTCTGTCTGGGTATGATTATACCTCTATATCATAAGTATGTATTTACAAAAAAGTTTATTTGTATTTATATATTTATTTATTAAATTTTTTCCGTATTCTTAACACAAAGCTAGTATTATTCCTACAACAACTAGTTATGTAGACTGTATAACTGTCACATGCATATTTTATTACCATTTCTCCTTGCTATCATTACAATCACGGTTAATTACTAGGCTAGCCGTTTAAGCGAAAGAACTTCACGTGTAGTACAATTATTTATTCTGTGACATGGTTGAAGGTATGACGTCAAACCATACTCATATGTGGTCCAAGTCATAAGATGTTATAATGATCAGTGTTAAACTAGACTAAAGAGTAGTAGAGCTCTTTGTGAAGGGCTCGTCCTGGGAAGCACTACCACCATTCCCGTTTTGCTTAGTTAGGGGCTAGATAGTGCTGTCTGGAAAGTCAACCAATAATGTACCTATATGTATTTAGAATTACGAATATTTCATATATACAAGGTGTTCCATAAGTTGTGTATATAAACTTCAGGGGGCTAAAGTACCCATCATAATGAACAACTTTTTCTAAGGAACCAACACTGTGAACGCGAAAAAAAAAACAGCTGTTTCATACATTTTAGCCTGGTAGGTATTGAACTTTTGTATGAAACAGCTGTTTTTTTTTTCGCGTTCACAGTGTTGGTTCCTTAGAAAAAGTTGTTCATATTGATGGGTACTTTAGCCCCCTGAAGTTTATATACACAACTTATGGAACACCTTGTATAAGTACCTACTAGGTACTGTTTTAGTGCATTTTTATTAAAATGTGATTTCCCGTTCCGATTAGTTTGGGTCTCAATGGTGCTGTGTAAAACTGAAACAGCTTCAGGTTTTTTTTTCAGACTTATATCCTCGGGTACTCTAGATGTCCCCTTAGATCTCTTAGCACTTAAAGAATCTAAAGTTAGTACCAGTACTAACTTAAAGTACGTCAGAGGTACGTCCAAATATTACATTTGACATGTATTGTGTTTGTCAAATGCAATATTAGTTAAGTTTGTTAAAGTTGCGTTAAACTCTCGCTGCAAGCTCGGTCATAAGTTATCGGAACGAGACAGCAATATTGCTCTCCCTCTCTCTCTCTCGCACTTAGGAGAACGGACGATCCTTTTGTTTAAGCGTGTGTTAAGATGAGTTATGACCGAGTTTGCAGCGGGAGTTTAACGCGACTGTAGGTTGAGCACTGACCGAGCCTGCAATGAGAGTTTAACGCGACTATAGTTAGTCTATTTTAGTGTCCGTGTGGATTATCCACACGTACACTAAAATAGGGTATACTCGTATCACGGAAGCTGCGATTTTCTTGCATTTTGGACCTAGCCACGGACGCCAGCGCCACGCAAGCAAGCCACGTGAGCTGGTTGACCGCGCTACCTCTATAGACTTGTGTATATCGTACCTAATTATTAGGATGTAGCATAGGAATAATTTATTGCACATTTCTACGTTGTCAGAATTTAACTCGCAAGGCCTATAAAGTTAACTTAATTATAATACGTTAAGGTAGAAATAAAAATTGGTCTTTGAAATTCTATTTTTTTTATACTACTTGCTTATGGATCAAGCAGATGGCCTGCCTGATGTTAAGGAGTAACCATCACCTACAACAAAGCATTACCTCGTAAGTCACGCACGATAGGAATGTGCCCTACGTTGCACTGCCCTGCGTCCATCAACTTTAGGCATGTTAAGCCTCATGTGCCTATAAATTCACCGGCAACCACATTCTTCAAACCGAAACACAGCAACACAGCTTGGCAGCAGAAAAAGGCGTTGTGGTATTAGTTCTTCCTCGGACGAGCCCTTCACAAAGAGCTCTACTACTCTTATAAAGATCTTATTGATTTCAATGGCAGCGCATCAGCATCGCCTCTGGTCTTGCAGGTGTCTTTGGAAGATGATGACCGCTTGCCATTGGTCCTTCTGATAGCCTGCACATAAAAGGTTTTTTTTTAAATTGAAAAGTCAGCTTCACATCTTTATTCCCCAGGCACGGTAGATATCCCCTGAGAACTCTTAGTACCAAGTACGAACTCCAGGTTTCTTGTGGACGTCTAAAGGGTACAAACTTACGTAAGTAACGCTTTGATCAATTTCATATAATTTTTCCGTTTAATTTGTCATTGAATTGCTGAAAATTTAAACTCAATTAATATATAATTATTGGGTTTCAACTCTCTTGGTTTTAAAATAATGGTCGGTCGAAGATTTCGAAACAAAGTTCTAAAAAGCCGTACAAAATAAAAAGTTGACAGTAAATGTTTATAATTTTTTTTTTATTAGAAACTTTCCATTTCTTAATTTTTCAATTCGCGTTCGTAACTTTCCAAGAACAAGATTTCATTGAATAAGTTGTTCACTTTGAAGCCTATCAAAAATTCTTGAAAAAAATGTTAAGTTGCCAAAGCTATAAAACAACTTATATAACTTGAAATATTTAAGAAATTTTATATAAGTATGTATACGAGTACCGTTGGTCTAATGGGAGCGAAGCATCCGTTCGTAAGGTTATAGGTTTGAATCCAGTCCAAAAGTTTGTTTTACTAGTTTTCGTAATTATGCCAACTTTTGAATAGGAAAACTTGTATCGATCAAAATGAAATTCTTACTAAACTGTGTGCAATGTTGTTACACACAAAATTTTTATTTGCGATTTTTCGAAAATGGATATAGCGATTTTATATCTTTCAATATCGTTGCCATTGAAGTAGAGATGCACAAATTAAATCATAGAAATCATCAGCCATTCGGGATTTCGACTTTCAAGCAAGTAAGGGCAGTTGTTGAAATAAATATTTTTTTTAAGTATCATTTTATAAGAACAAATATAATTATAATAATTATCTGTGTGAAGTTCATTGCTGGAAATTGGTTTCTGTAGGTGAATGTATTACAGAATGTCAAGTTGGAAACTCACTTGGGTGAATGTTGTTGACGGAATAGCATTTCGAAACAGTGTGGTGAAAGGATTTTAAGTGCACCTCAAATAGGCTCCTTTCGAGCACTTGACACGTGTTTTAGAATTTTTAAGGTTCTTTGAGAGTTACTTTATAACTGGCACAGTTATAAAGTTTTGAACAGAAAACTTCATTGGTGCACGACCGATTTTAAACCCACGACCTGTATGATCGGAAGGCTACCACCGCCTACACCAGACCACCAGTCCTTTTAGACGACACAATTAACGTTACGGAGGTGGCAATGACGTACAGGCGTAGCGCGTGAGCGACGAGTGACGTCATGCTGCCTCGTGTGTGCCTCCCCCTGATCAGGGTGGTAGGAGACAGCGAAGGTAAATTAAGGTATTTCAAAATGATTTTTTAATTTGTTTTTTATACACGTGCAAGTAAACGCGCCTGGAGGGTTCCGTTATATTTTTTACCACAAATCCGATTTAAGTCTATTAGGCTCTTAGAGTTTCAGCCAATTTTTCTTACCACCTAATTTTCTTTTTTTTTTCTTACAAAGTTCACGATGACTTTAATATATAAGTCAAAAATCTAATTTGTGACAACAGAATTATGAGACTCCTGAAAGTATCTAAACACCTACTTCACGACTAAAACAAAGACTTAAATTCAACTGTATGCTTCATGAAAAAGCTCTACCAATCTGACCTTTATAAATCGTTAATAAAAGTTTTAAAAATATGCCGGTTTCAAAGCAAAATAATTTATTTTGATAAATAGATCTCTGATTGTTTCCACCCGAAATCTTTTAGATTTGAGCTCTTTGTTTGACAGCCTTCACAGCTCAGTTGGTAGTAGCTCTGCCTTCTGTGCCGTAGGCCGTGGGTTCGATCCCCACCGAGAACATTTGTGTGATGAACATAGATGTTTGTTCTCTGTCTGGGTGTTATATAATATATATATATATAAATCTATCTGGTTCCCATATCACAAGCTTTGCTTTGTTTGGGGCGAGATAGTGCTGTGTGGAATGTCCACCAATATTTATTTTATATTTATATTTATTTGTGAAGGGCTCTTCCGTGTTTCCGTGGCTCTACTTCCCATCATGCAAATTTAAAAAAAGTCATAAATTATTTTATAGAATGTATTTAATTATCTATGGAATAAAACACCTAAAACGTCGGGAATCCTTGCCTTATGCATATTGACTAAATTATGTATGTCGGTAAGTCACGAATGTATGAGAATGGCAGTTGTATATTATGTTTTTGTCAGACAACGTGTGGTGCAGATTGTATCGACAGAGTAGGTACCCAAACCTACCACGTGACAGGTGTCACGTGACTCTGAAGGGGTGCGCAAATTAGCAATGCGCATTTCAAAACAGAATCGTGCCAGAGACAGCATCTTGAAATACGTCGTTTGCACGTTATTTTGAAAATTACTAAGATGATACCTAGCATTCTAGAATGATCTTAGTATTATTCTTACCTACGGCGCACTTTAAATAAAGTTCTTCACTCTCGGCACTTGGGTAATACACATTAGTTCTTCTCTACCTAGAGACCGCTGGGGAAAGAAGGTTCTCGGATGGCGACTATGAACTGGAAGCCGAAGCGTGGGACGCCCTCCTACCGATGCCTACGATTTAATGATAGAAATCGTTATCGACACCTTTCCTTCTGGCCTTGTTTTTTGTCAGATTTATCTATTATCAGATAAAAAAAACCTTACAGTGTACTAGCAGTACACTGATAGGGTTACAGGTATTATATTATTCCACCCTAACATCACATCTAGGATTTTTGTTCCAAAAAAATAAAGATTATTTTGTATCATACAAATCTATTTCTCGTAAAACTAGCAATCTGAAGTGGCTATGGGTCATATACCTCGAAAAACTGACGACGGCTAGGGAATAAAGGTTCTCGAATAGCGACCACTAACAGATACCTACCCGATGGACCGACGAAATTGGACACACGGATCGCAGGAAGTCAGTAAATGGAGAGGGCTCAGAATCGTTCTTCCTACAAATGTTTACGGGTCCTTTGTTTCTCGACTCCACGGAGTCTGGAGATCAAAGCCATGAAGCTGTTTCTTCTTTAAGTTATTTATTCCTACCAAGACACATTCGAGTACCCCGAGCTAGTCTGGGCAGCAAACTCCTGAAGCATTGTTTTAAATTCCTTGTTTCTCATATCCAGGACATATTCGAGTACCCCGAGCTAGTAGGGCACGAGTTCGTGTGCAACCACCTCGCGCCGCTGCTGAAGGGACGGCCGCGAGTCCACTGCTACCTATACATAGGTCATGTATATGTAGCAGTGGGCTTCAGGATGATGATGATGAAATCTATAAAACAACGCGTATGAGTATGGCCGACCAACAATGGGAACGAATTTTGTGGTCTGCCTGATTAAAATCATGGTATATCACCCTTGAAAGTAAAGCGTGTCTAGGTAAGCTCTTAAGCAACCAAGCCATTTTCAAGCCATATTGAATCTTTGCAGAAGGATTTAAAGCCAATTTTCCTGTGATAGTAGATCTAAAGTGACACGTACGCACCGCTCGATCAGCTGTGGGGTCAAGGTCTGCCGGGTCAATGCTGGGGGGATGGAGGGGTTCGGGTAGGCAGCGTGGGCGTCGCCATGGCAACCGGCCTCCGCCCGCCCACACCAGGTAGTCAATCAATTACCGGTGAGAGCACATTTATTACTGTAACGATGCATTTGTTATTTGATCGGAAATATTAGCTTGGCACTGATTTTTGTCATGCTGAAGCGGTCATCTGATTTTTTTTATTAAGTAATAAAGACACGAGGAACTCATATTTTAAAATGTTTTACAAGTACTTAACGTTGGCTAAAATTATTTGACAGGTAACTGGTTTATATATTTCTTGTGTTGGTTAGAACTTTAATGAAACGAGATTATAAGTATGTGTGCGTGTGATTTGATATTGTACGCGTCGAGGTAGTATAAAGTCACAATCAATCACAAACTAAGTTTCGGAGAATAACATTATTATTATTATGATTTTTTTATACAACTAGCTGATGATGGAACAAGCAGATGGCCCACCTGATGTTACCATCACCTATAACAAAGCATTGCCTCGTAAGTCACGCACGATAGGAACGTGCCCTACGATGCACTGCCCCGCATCCTACAACTTGAGGCATACAAATGTCAAACCTCATGTGCCTGTAATTACACCGGCAACCACTCTCTTCAAACCGAATCACAGCGTTAATCCCCGGACGAGCCCTTCACAAAGAGCTCTACTACTCTTAAGTCAGCTCTACATTACAGAGGTTCAAAAAGGAGCAAGCGAGAAGGCCTCTTAAGTCGAAAATAGTCGAAATACACAGTTCAGCACAAATAATATTTTGATCCAAACTATAAGTTTTCCTACTTAAAAGTTTACTTTACTATAGTTTTCGTACTTTAGCAAACTTATTTGAGTCAAAATAATATTAGTGCTAACAATGTGATTGTACAACTTAGTTGATTGTGATTTTCAATAAATAAGTTCAGTGATTTTAAATCTTTCAAAATGTTAAAATGTGCGAGCGCGAGGTACATTAGCAGTTGTCATCGCCTTAAATCATGTTATGAAAATCGCGGACAGCCAAGTTTCGGAGAATAACATTACAAAGGTTAAAATAAAACCTGCCAAGTTCGAGTTGGACTCGCGCACGAATGGTTCCGTACCATTATCTATAGAAACGGCAAATAAACACGTTTGTTGTATGGGAGCCCCTTTTAATATTTATTTTATTCTTTTTTTTTTGTACGTATTTGTTGTTAAAGCGGCAACAGAAATACATTAACTGTGAAAATTTCAACTGTCTAACTACCACGGTTCATAAGATACAGCTTGGTGATAGACGGACAGACAAACAGATACACGGACGGACAGTGGAGTCTTAGTAGGTAATAAGGTCCCGTTTTACCCTTTGGGTACGGAACCCTAAAAAGGAGCAGGGGAGAAGTTATTTGATGGATAACAGCCTAAGTCACCACAGACATTCCCATAAAAAGAAAATAAAGAAGGAAGAAAAGCCTTTTATTGACCAACACCGGAAGACGAACATTACAAAGGTTCAGAAAAGGAACAAGCGAGAAGTTTGATAACGGCCTCTTAAGTCCCCCCTTTAATAAACATACGCTCTCTCCTCCTCCTGTCGTGTCACTAGTTTCTTTCGAAACAGTGTGGTGAAAGGATTTTAATTGCGCCTCAAGAGGCGCCTTTCGAGCATTTGACACATGTTATAGAACTCTTTTTTAGGTTCGACGACATGTCGGTTTCCTCACGATGTTTTCCTTCACCTTTTGAGAGTTCTGGCATTGTGCACATACATTTTTGAACAGAAAAACTCATTGGTGCACGACTGGATTCGAACCGACGACTTTAGGATCGGAAGGCGGGATACGCTCGCTTATTGGAACAAATTGAAACACGACTTAGTCCCCTCAGATCTCTTAGTACCAAGTACTAACTCCAGATTCTTTTGAGGATGTCTAAGAGGGGTAGTCAGAGGTACGTCCAAACATTAAATTTGGCACATACCCACATTTTGCAGTAGTTGGTATTTCATACGTGACAGGTTGCAAGCCCATCGCCGCTGTTAGAGTACTAACATGTTTCCTCACGATATTTTCCTTCACCGTTGAAGAGCACTGGCATTGCGCACATAAATTTGTCGATAGGAAAAATCCATGGTGCACGACCGGATTCGATCCTGCGACCTTACGATCGGAAGGCGGGGTCACTCCCACTAGACCACCCGTGCTCTCAACAAATTGCAGGTATGTTATTATTTTATCGACACAAAAGGTTCATGAAGGCATCAGAAGCGTGGACGACACGCGCATTGAGCTCAGATTCACGCAATGACCCATGAAACTTTTCACGCTTCTAGCGCTACACGCCTGGAAGCCTGCGAGGCTGAAGGATGAACATCATACCTACGTTGATAATCACCTAGATATCACTAGATACTTCTTCTGCTTTTTTTTATTTAATTTTTCTTTTTTTTAAGGTCTTCTTTGCTGGGCGACCTTACTGCCCTATGATAAAACATCAAAGAAAAATCGGTACAGTTTGTATGGCCTTTCAGTGTTGCCCGCAATTTCGCCAATACCATGTTTTAAGACCTTAGCACCGCTGGACAGAGGTAAAGCTCGGTGACGAGTTTCAATTTTTTTTATTTTTGATTACAAGCAAAATAAAGTAAACAAATTATAATTAAGTTTCGAAGAAAATGGTGGCGGTTTTCTTTAAACATTCGAATCACTTTCGGTCAAATCAGGATATCACATAATACACTTTCATTCAAAATGCTTACACTTTGTGCTAATACCTCAAGTAGTTGGTTAAAATGCCACAGTTACACACACCTCAAAATAACACTAGAAAAACAAATAAAATGAAAAAGCTATGTTGCTTCCCAAAATGCCAGAAAACGAATCCTCCTGATTATTAATTCTTCGCTCGGTGTATCTGAAATTTGACATACAATCTTGGCAGTGTCAAGTAAAATAGATTAAATACTTTTTAGTCAAATCGGTCCATTGTAAAGTCGTTTGTTTTGACGAAAATGGTGGCAGGTTTCTTCCAAAACTTACAAAATATTTTCGTTCAAATCAGGATATCATAATACTTTTATCCCAATTGCTCACACAAATATGCTAAGACCTGATGTAATGTTGTTTAGATAGAATACCACTGAAATTACAAAACAGAGCTCAACATAACTGATGGTTACCACTTACGGTACAGGTAGGCCATATGTTTTCTTTTTTATTTTAACCACTGTTACAACTAGGTTTGTATAAAATTGCATCAAATTTATAATTTACTCAAATTTCTAATTATTAGTAGTAGAGCTCTTTGTGAAGGGTTCGACCGGGGAAGTACTACCACCACGCTTTTTTCTGCCGCCAAGCAGCGTTGCTGTGTTTCGGTTTGAAGAGTGTGGTTGCCGGTGGACTTACAGGCACATGAGGCTTAACATCTGTATACCTCAAGTTAATGGACGCAGGGCAGAGCATCGTAGATTATATTCCTATCGTGCGTGACTTACGAGGTAATGCTTTGATAGGTGATGGTCACCACTTAACATCAGGGCCATCTGCTTGTTTCATCAGCTAGTTGTTTAAAAAAAACAAAAAACTACTAAGTATAGTTACCTACTATGAAACCACAAGTTTGTGCTTGTGCTATCAGCAAGTGTATCAAAAAACAAGAATCCCCAAAGCTCAATACACATAGTTCGTGGGTCATGAACCCATTCCACTTAGGCTACTCATCCTGTAATTCTGGCCTCGGTAAGTACTAATCTTATCTTCAGTCGGCCGTAGAAGTGGCGCCGCACCTGATCCACTCGACGCTGAGTGCTTCTGTTGAGATGATTCTGGTGTTTCGGTTCACTCTGGCGTGTCACTAGTTCTTTCAAAACAGTGTGGTGAAAAGCTCTTTTTGCTCTAGACACATGTTATAGAACTTTTTAGGTTAGCATAATTATATATAATTTTTAGGTTAGCATAAAATATATATCTAATCTCTCTCTTTTGTCGTGTCACTAATTCTTTCGAAACAGTGTGGTGCAAAGATTTTAAGTGTGCCTCAAGAGGCTCCTTCCGTTTGAGCAGTACTCTCAAACGGCGAAGGAAAACATGGTGAGGAAACTGGCATGTCATAGAACCTAAAAAGTTCTATAACAAGTTCTATAGCATTGTGCACATACATTTTTGAACAGAAAAACTCATTGGTGCCCGACCGGTTTCAAACCCACGACCTTAGGATCGGAAGGCGGGGCCGCTACCACTAGACCACCAGTGCTATATATATCTAATAAATAAAACAGAAACAGTGTTACAGCTTATCTTCAAGTAAATATTCCTTCAGAACTCTCAATACCAAGTACTAACTCAAGATGTCCAGTGGTTAGTCACAGCGTCACAGGTACGTCCATGTATAACACATGGCACATACCCACATTTTGGAATAGCTGGTTGGCTTTATTAATAAACTATCTAATCTTTCTACCGCGATTACACTCAGCTCATGTTCGTGGAAATGTGGAGGGACATGGGCAACGCGAGAATGTAAACATGCCACTTCCATGTCCGCTCGCGTTGACGTTCGCATTGCCCGCGCTCCGTGTCCGGGCTAAATGTGAACTCACATTGCCGGCGACGCTGCCGCGGACAAATGGCCGGCCACATTTCCGTCCACGTGAATGGCAGCGCGAATGTCTAAATGTAAACGCGGTATATCAATGTACATCGAGATGAAAAATAATAAGCAGATCTAATCTAATAATTTTTTAAAAAAAATTGTAACAATAACATGAAATCTGCTCACGAATGTTTTTTCAGGCACCGTATACATTCCCCAACATTCTTTGTGCCCGCAAGATCATTGAGGATGTCTAAAGCTTTGTTCTCGCTATCGTAACTTCGAAATTATAAATAATATTATTAATTTAGACACGTCTACTTTGATAGCTGCGACAAAATCAACTGACCACTTTTCCGCAGAGACTGTAAACGTTGCGTTGTGACGCTGCGTTTGAGCCGCATAACGCAGCGTTGTGCGTTACGATCGCGAGACCAAAGCTTTAGAGGGTTACCTAATAAGCACGTCCAAACATTTTTGCGTGTTAAATAATAAGAAAATGTGCTATTTTCGAAAACCTACGTTTTATTACTTTTACGTTATCTTTTCCGATAGCTCACATCCTATCCGGATGTCCTGATCATGGCGAGAGCGCCGGGTAATAACCGGATACCGGATGTTTGCTTATTGCATTTACACGCCTCCATAGAAAACCAGTTTTCCCATTATTGTGTGCTGAACAAACAGTGCTGAAAAAGTGCTGAAAAACCGGATGAGATGCGAGTTCCATACGAAGAAAGAACTACTACTACTAGTGGTTCGCCCCGAACTGAGATCTCGTGATGTGACCCGACGATCGCACCAAAACATTGAGTAGGTGGTAGTCAGAGGCTAGTCCAAACATTATCTTTGGACTTTTTTCTGACTACCGCCTACTAACTTGGTATGGTAACAAGTTTAAAGTCTATTAAAATTATTTTGGAATTAAAAAGTAAAAATTATTTTGGAATGTCCAAACAAAGCCCTTTCATATGACATGTAACTTGACTTTTTAATGTATTTTTTAAAAAAAACACATATCTTAATAACCCTCCATCCGATTTTACAGTAAATTTCTCAAGTACAAGCTATCGACTTATCAAATTTCATGCAGATCGGATCAACGGTTCGAAAGTTATGGCCAGACAAACATACATACATACAAACATAAAATGCCATATCGCCCAAGTTGAAACTAAGATCTTCGTTCGCTTCGCTCACTCGATCAATTATTCATTATATAGCCTATCTAAAACCGCCCATAATAATCTTAACAACATTACTGTATACATGGATGTTGGTTGATCCTCAATCCACAAGGTTTAGTTTTATGTAGCTTCCTGTCTAGCATAAGTATTACACGTAAGTTACAAGAATGTGAACTATTAAAATTGACATAAAATTACATAGGTATGTATATGTTTAAAATTTAATAATGTTAAATTGGGTACCGATATCCATCAAATTTGAAGTGCTCATCAAGCTCTCAAGGATTGAGTTTCAAATAATTAGCTCCATTCATAGGTTTCTGCCACGTGGGTGGCATGCAGAGCTTCGTTGGAGGTTAACTAGGTAGTAAGGACCTGAAACTGTTTTTGAAAATGATTGGTTTTAGTAGGCTTTTATGTAATTAATTTCTATTCTATTCAACCTGGATAATTCTATCCTATGATATTATAGAAGGTGTTAAAATACTACTACCGAAAACTTCAGGGATCTGAAGTACCCATCAATGTGTATAACTTTTTCTAAGGAACCAACACTGTGAACGCGAAAAAAAAACAGCTGTTTCATACAAAAGTTCAATACCTACCTGGCTAAAATGTATGTATATGAATATTTAATGTTTGCCCAATCACTTGCAGACTTCATTTTAATCCGGGTACTCACAGCGCAGCCGCGAATTTTTGTGATATTTTGCTTATTTATAGACAGAACACCACTGAATTTAATTTAAAACTCTACTGTCCTTCGTTCTGTTTATTCCCTGTCACGGACCATTTGAATATCCATTATCAAGGACAAGGAATGAACAAACTTGGTTGCTTAGCGACGACTCCGAGCCTCACCTTGCCCGGGCGAGCACACTCACCTACCATTCTCAATTCTATTCTTAACACTTTAAAGTTGAAAGTTCTAAAACAAGTCCAACTGAGAAAGATTAATCAAAACGAAAGCAAATAAACTCTATTTTCATTGGACTGAAGTTCAACTTTGCTTAAACGATTTACGCAGGAAGAATCCTTTGCAGCCTTACTGGGAGCAAGTGTTGAAGATGTTAGAATTTGAACTTTCGTACATCGGATTTAGGTAGCAAGTCATTTGATTTGGTTTGAGCACTTGTTGATCTGAGAGTGCCGGGAAAATAAGTAAACAGCTGTGACGCGTGCCGAGGCCGCTATTGATTGAGATAACCACAGAACCAGATATAGTTACTACTTGGCGAATGTTGAGAAAGTTGTGGGTTTAAGGGTACAAGGTATGTACTAGCACTTCTGGTTAAGTGTCTGGCTAACGCGATCATGATAAAACAGACTGTGCAAGTGAGAAATAAGCTTTGAAGCTTCAGTAACAGCATTTTGGATTGCAATTACCTGCTGCTGTTATGTTACCTTCCTTCCTGATTGAAACATTTCCATACAACCATCACCACCCCATTTTTAGATTGAAAAGCAAAATTCATCAATTTTACTTTATTTTTATATAATTATCTGAATTCTGCTTTCAGACCGTATAATACGACGACGGTTAATGACGGACGCTTTTCAGGATGTTGGCACACCTTTTGCGTAGGAGTATGAATGAGAGTAGATACCTAAGTACCTATTATATATTGATTGAAAGCCTTTGTATTGTTGGTCAAAGTTGAACCTACCTGGTTTGACAAAACTAAAGTTTCCCAGGTAGGTGATTTCTACGACTACACGACTGACTATTATTACATACCTATCATCATCATCATCATTTCAGCCCGTTTGCACCCACTGCTGAGTATAGGCCTCCTCTTTAATACGCCACTCTTTCCGGTCCCTTGCGAATCTCACATACCTATAGTACCTATTTAATATATTGTGAGAACAAATCAATTGGCCCGCCGAGTACGAAAACTAGTAAAATAAAACCGGCCAAGTGCGAGTCGGACTCGCGCACGAAGGGTTTCGTACCATTATCTACAAAAAATCATCTGTAAAAATTTCAACGGTCTAACTATCACGGTTCATGAGTTACAGCCTGGTGACAGACAGACAGACAGACGGACGGACAGCGGAGTCTTAGTAATAGGGTCCCGTTTTACCCTTTGGGTACGGAACCCTAAAAAGTTGGTAGAAACACTTAGTAGGTACCTTAGCCTTAACTAAATAGTAAACTTTTCTAACCTAGTAAACTAACTAGTTAACTTTGAGAAAATGGATACTAAGCTTATGTTACTAGTTACTACCGTTACTACCGTTACTAGTCTCTTTAAGGCAGCATTTCACATAGCTATTATTCGTGTTCGCGTACATCGTTGTACTTTCCCAAATACGACAATGTGCAGTGACGCCTATAATTGCCTTTTTTCACGAACTAGGCAAATGCGCAAATACAAGAGCAAATGAAAACGTGAATACCGCATAGCGATGTGATGTGCCACTTATAATTCTGCCGTCCTATAGCTAAAAGGCCGTTAAGGGGCTGACAACTATCAAACAACTTCTCGCTCGCACGTTCGCTCAAAAGTTTGCTTTACTAGTTTTCGTACACAAGCAAACTTTTAAGTAGGAAAACTTGTATCGATCAAAATGATTTTTTACTAAACTGTGTGCAATGTGATTGCACACAAAATGGTTGATTGCGATTTTTCGAAAATGAGTTTAATGATTTTATATCTTTCAACATGTCGAAACGTGCGAGCGAGAGTCACATTAGCTCTTGTCTTCGCCTTAAATGCAAAATCTACTTGTTAGTTACGCGAGACAAAAACAAAAGGCGGGAAAGCTTACAAAAAATATTTAACGGCAATCAAGCTAGGCAACCAACGTACTATTTAAGTTGACGTAAATATGAAATAACCATTAGCCATTTTTAAGCCTTAGGCCCAGTTTCACCATGATCTGTTTGTTACTAATCAAGGACTAACAGGCCGTTAAATCTAACCTTAGCTGTCAAACGCGTACATTTTGACATATTTAACGGCCCTTTAATCCTTTGTTAATCTAACAGAGCATGGTGTAACCGGCCCTAACAATGACACTTAGCAACATTTAAGCATTGAATTGATATTAATTTGGTTCCGGTAACGGCATTTTCTTTTTTTTATATTTCGAAAACTATTAAAGCTATTTGAATTCTGATGAATTATGATAAAGAAAATCTGAAAAAAAAAAAAACAGATTACAATGCCATTAAAAAGTCGAAATTGAGCAAGTGTTGGATAACGGCATTTTAGCTTTAGAAGAATTATACTTACCTAACTTTTGCTTATAAAATAATTGAATAATGTACCTTCTATCTACCTCTACTATACTCGAAAATATCGATAGATTTCATAGTTCAGAGAGTGTATTTTATAGTAACTATGAATCAGTGATCGATAAACTTGGGTGTAAAGTACTGGGCGGGGAAGCGGCTCGCTATTGGTCATCGGCGACCATTGCGGCCGTATATGGACTGCGCACACGCATATCATGTTACATAGCGAATGAGTCTATACCAGTACAGTGCCAGTAAGTACTGCCATGCTTAATGCCGTAGGTATTTATAATTCAGGCAATAATTGGATCTTGGAGAGAAAATTTTGAGGTGGTGTTGTGTTGTTATATTTAAAACAGGACGAATAAAGCTCGCATTATTTTGATTAGTAGTTAGTAGTAGTAGTCGTAGGTGGCATTGCACTGCGTGAGTTGCCCTATTATATAATGCAATTATCATAGGTGGATCAGTTAAACTATCTTTAGACCTCAAGTGCGCAGTACAATGCAAAAAAAAAACCACTTTCGTTCTAGCTGAGCATATTATGGGTACCTAACAAATAATTAGGCATATAATAGACGATTACACCCGCCGTTTGCAGCAGGCGTCAGCGCATTTTATATCGCCATAACAAAGCAACGTTAACCCAGAACGTAGTAAGCAGGGATGTATCTACTTAAACAGAAACTCAAGGGTTCACTCAGGGGTTTTCAATTTAATTTAAGTACAATACAATACAATACAAAATAATTTATTCATGCCACACATACACAGTTTATAAAAAATACAAGAATAGACATTAAAAGTAAGAAAGTGACACAAATTGGCCGTCACTCAGCATAAATGCTATAGCAGCATACGCTACTATAACGCTGGTCTTCCGTGACACCAGTACGCGACAACGCAGCAACTGCGACACCCATGTCATCGTTACAGTAGGTACATTCAATAATAATATTATCCTAATTAAAGACTACAGTTATAATAAAACATAATATAAAAAAAACTAAAACATTAAGTATGTATTTACAAAAAAAAGTATGTGAATAGTATATCAGCTATCTGGTTCCCATATCACAAGCTTTGGCTTCGTTTGAGGCGAGATAGTGCTGTGTGGAATGTCCACAAATATATTAATTATTATTATTAATTTTCATATTTGACATGACTTTCGACACAAATATAGGAAAAGTCTGAAATATGAATTTCTATATTATACAAGAAGAAGAAAAAGTGTGCAAAACTAGAAAATATTTATATTGAATTCATCTTATTTAAAAAAAATCTAATTTTCTTTACAAAAAAATCACAAGTATAATTTTTAAGATATCGCCCCCTGATACCTGTCTACCTGATATCCTGTATCGCTAAAACTCTCTCATTAAATTTTAAAATATATTTTTCTAAGTTATCTTTAAATCGCCCCCGGATGCTATCCTTATAACATTCCTGTAGTGTTCACAGTAACATAAACAAACAACCGGTGCATCGGACGGAAGCAACAACAACGTTATAAAACAAACATCGGTTTCACGCCGCTGGCGCTGTTTATGAAAACTGTGATTTGAGAACGCAATACAATATTGGGTTTAAAATATTATATCATATTAAGAGCTGATTTCACCATGCTCTGTTAGTTACTAATCAAGGATTAACAGGCCGTTAAATCTAACCTTAGATGTCAAACGCGTACATTTTGACATATTTAACAGAGCATGGTGAAATCAGCTCTAAACGTCAAGATATTGTTTCGATTAATGAAGACACATGGAGGAGAAACTTTTCTGACATTTTAGGAAGCAACATAGCTTTTTCATTTTAATTGTTTTCCTAGTGTTATTTTGAGTTGTGTTGTGTAATTTCGGTGGCATTTTAACCAACATTACTTGAGGTCTTAGCACAAAGTTTAAGCATTTGGAATGAAAGTGTATTATGTGATATCCTGATTTGACCGAAAATGTTTCTAATGTTTTGAAGAAAACTGCACCGTTTTCTTCGAAACAAATGAAGGCCGACTTGACTATGGACTGACTTGACTAAAAAGTATTCAATACAAATCACTTGACACTGGCAAGATTGTCTGTCGAATGACGGACAGGAGCCATAAATTGAGAGCAGCAGCAGGAGAAACTAGATAATAAACTAGAGGAAACAATAGAAGGTGTAAATTACAATATTTATTGATTATTTATTTATTTATGTACTAACGGTAGACAAAAAGTTAAAAGTATTTGCATAAGAAACGCTGCTGCTGCCTCTGGTGACGTCAAGGCTGAGAAAAATAAGTAATACTTTTTCTACTAAAACGTTAGCATAAGAACGATAACTAGTCAAACAAACTTTTTGTCAGGAAAACTTGTTTGGTTCGAAATTATATTTTTGCTGAACTGCAGAGATATTCTGCAGAGAGTTCATGAGATTTTATATATTTCAGAATGTTGCAATAAGGATTAAATAAATTGTGGAATGGTCGATAGCGTAACGTGGATGATCAGTTACGCATGGCTTAGCTTGGCTTAGCTTAGCATGCTATCAGCTGGTATTTTGACAGCCCAAAATCATCGTCAAAGATGAACACTCATTACGAACTCACATAAACGTAAGACAATACCTTTTAGCTGTAAACGTTGAATGTAATAAAGCTCTTTGTCCTTAACGCTGTCAAAATCTCATTACGAACTCGAGCCAAGTCCGTTGAGAAAATGCACTGCGGCTTCGAGTAAACAAACTTGTATTACTGCCAAAGAGAAGTGACGTCGACAGAGGGCTTATTTAGACGGTCGAATAGTGCCTACACAGCGTATATCAAAAATAAGAATAAGAATCATTTATTGTAGAACTGTGTAAATAGATCTTACAGAGGTAATTTTGTTCCAACAGTCTACCCCTTTCGGGCATACAACATTACTATACTAGGTTACAATTTACTTATGGGGCTGACAACTATGAAACAACTTCTCGCTCGCACGCTTCGACATGCCGAAAGATATAAAATAACCAAACTCACCCTCGAAAAATCGTAATCAACCATTTTGTGTGCAATCACATTGCACACAGTAAAGTAAAAATCTCATTCCGATCGACACATGATCTCCCACTCAAAAGCCTGCTTTACTAGTAGTAATAAAGAGGTAATAAGGCAGGTTTTTTTTTATAAGAAAATATCTGTTCCACGCTGCTATTGGGATCAGACAAAAAACTCTATATAGAGAATAGACAGAAAAGATTAAAAAAAAATGTAATCCACCCAGCGCTATATAGCACCAAACTAAGCAAAGCTTGTAATAAGAGAACCAGATAGTTGTTATAATACTTATACTTATGCATTTTTATTGTAGTACATATTTATAATATACGAATATAATAACACCCACGCAGATAACAAACATCTATACTCATCATACAAATGTTTGATCTCGGTGAGGATCGAACCCACAGCCAACAGCGCAGAAGGCAGAGCTGTACCAACTGAGCTATGAGGGCTGTTTATTTACAAAGGTCCTCATTTATTAGAAGAAGGTATCAAGTTGCAACACTCCGTCTCATCTATTCTCCCAACTCTATGTTCGATACGTGAGCCAAATGCGCGGAGGGCGGAGGCGGAGGGGCGCCCGTATATGGGTAGCGCTTGCGCATATACTGTGTGCGCAGAAAGAGCTTTCGATTACAATGTACAATCATCTTATTTACCTTAGAATTACATAGTACTAACAGCTTCAATTTATTGCTAGAAATTTGGAGAAGAAGATTAATTGTGAAATAAGATATACCTATACATTATACTTATTTCTGCGAATAAATATCTTGTATATTGTGTGCAATTACAGGCACATGAGGCTCAACATCTGTATGCCTCAAGTTGATGGACGCAGGGCAGTGCATCGTAGGGCACGTTCCTATCGTGCGTGATATAAGAGGTAATGCTTTGTAATAGGTGATTGTTACCACTTAACATTATGTGGGCCATCTGCTGGTTCCATCAGCTAGTTGTATAAAATAATAATAATGTTTTAATCCACTGAAGAGCTAGCTCACTGAGATTATTGCCTTATTAAGATTCATGTGCCTGTAATTTCACCGGCAACCACACTCTTCAAACCGAAACACAGCAACGCTGCTTGGCGACAGAAAAAGATATAATGCTAAGCATAAGATATTGGAGCGCAACAATGACCAATATGAGTTAGACCAATACCTATGCCTATACCAAAACCTTAGACCTACTCGGATTAGATTCGGGCTTCAAAATTTTACTAGTCTTGGTTGAGACTGGAGTTTTGTTTCAAAATGTGAGTCGTTGCCAAGCTAAGTCGTTCCTCTCGTCAGTACCCGGCGCCGGCGCAACTCCTCCCACATGTGCGTGTGTGCGTTGCGTGACGCCATCCAGTCTTCAGCATTCACACATTCGCAGCGAAATCAGTTGAAATACGATATGTTTCCTGTTTTCGCTGATTTTCGACGACCCACTCAAACTGTTTTTCAATATTTTAAACAGCAGTGTTTAATTCATGTGTTTAGAATTCCATGACACTTTTTTATGAAATTTTCACATAATACGGTCCATTTCGGAACTAGAATGTTGCTTGAAACATATTTTAAGTTTCTAACCCAACTGTGGGATTGAAATTACAAGAGCCCACAAACCCAGGCCAGTCGCTTACACTTACTCAGTTACAAGATAAAATAAAATAGGCTTAATTTTTTTATTGGCAGTCTAATGTAAGCGACAATAAAACTGGCGCTGGAGTAAAACGGCACCATACCTTAGTGACACTTATTCACTCTTGCGCTCTTAGAAAAACCTTATTGTAGTTTATATTACTTTTTACATTATAAACAATAATTTTCTTATCTCGTCCATCAAATTCGTAGCAAGAAGAAATCCGGTCTCTTCCTTCTATGGAAAACTTGCGTGATTTTAGCAGCCATTCAGGTACCCTCAAACATCGCGAGTTCACAGTTTCTATTACATCTCCGTACCATAAAAAGTTGTAAAACAAAACCTAATTAGTGCGCATCTAGGAAGACGGTATATAGGTCGGCGTACTGGACCGTTGCCAATGTTAGTCACCGCGTGACGCGAGTAAAGGTTACGTGTCATAATGTAGTCATTGGTTTTCGAGCATGTAGACTTATCAACAGTTTCAGCCAGTTTCGACAAGCTTCTTCGCAAGCAATCATTATATTTATATTAAGAAATGATATGAGTCAGTGGCGTAGCTAGGTGGACATAGGGCCCCGGTGCATAGAGAAAGAATCGGGATGAAAACTTAACTAAAAAGTTGACGGGTGGAATTGTCGAATTGATCTCACGACTGTCAAGCACGTGGGCTTATCGCTGATGCTATAAATGCATATAAATGTGCTAAGGGCGTACTCAACCAAACTACCAAATAACAAACAGCACATTCTTATCGAGGACGCTTGACGAAAGTCTTAAATCAGGAGTTCTCTGATTGTTGATGTTGCTGACCCTCTCTTTTCAAAGCTTAGGTTCGAGCCCCCTCTGAGCTCCGGGTCCCTGGTGCACTGGCCCTACGATAGCTACGCCACTGATACGAGTATTAATTTCATAATTTGAAGAAGTTTGAAAGTGGACCCAGCGACTGAGAAAATGAGGAGCGTGGTTAGCGTGGTATGTGCATGTCATGCGAAGGGCAATATCATGTAACGAAAAGAGTGTTACCTATGATATCGATGGATTAATTTGTAGAAAATATTTTTTTTATACAACTAACTGATGGAACAAGTAGATGGCCCACCGATGTTAAGTGGTAACCCTCACCTATGACAAAGCATTGCCTCGAAAGTCACGCACGATAGGAACGTGCCCTACGATGCACTGCCCTGCGTCCATCAACTTGGGGCATACAGATGTTGTGCCTGTAATTACACAGGCTACTCTTCAAACCGAAACACAGCGACGCTGTTTGGCGGCAGAAAAGGCGTGGTGGTGAAAGATGTAGGTATGATTTAATTATTTGGTTAACATATTTCATGAATTTGAACTCAGTCATTCATAACACCTCAAAGCACTGTTGCAATGTTAGAGGAAAAACGTATTAAAGTGAAAAATCTAATCGCGTTACGACAATCCGACACACCTATGACTGTTCAGTAATATTTATGTTTCCTGTGCCAAGTGCAAATCGGTGGGCGTATGCTGAAGTGACCGTTAAAATCAGTTTTGTAGGATATAATTTAATGGAGTTTTTAAATAAAAAACACTCAGCAGTCATAGTTTACAGACTTTTGTAAATGTTTTAATTTTATCTATCGTCGTTTTGTTCCCTTATTTTTTTTTTATTCAACTAGCTGATGGAACAAGCAGATGGCCACCTGATGATAAATGGCCACCATCACCTACATCTCTATCTCTAATACTATAAGAATCAAAGTCCTGACTGACTGACTGACTGACATATAGACAACGCACAGCCTAAACCGCTGGTCCTAGAGACTTGAAATTTGAGGAGTACATAGGTCTTATGGCGTAGAGGTGTACTAAGAAGGGATTTTTGGAAATTCAACCCCTAAGGGTGTAAAAAGGGATGAAAACGTTTGTATGAAAAATAGTATTCCTTGAACCTACAAACTTGAAACTTGGAGTACATGTACTTCAAGACAAAAAAATAGGAAAGGCATTTTTAGTTTTTTAAAACTACCCTTAATAAGTGTGCAAAAGAATGTAAAAGTTTGTATGAGAGTTTTTTGACCGCTGATCCTAGAGACTTAAAATTTGAAGAGTACATAGGTCTTATGGCGTAGAGATGTACTAAGAAGGGATTTTTGGAAATTCAACCCCTAAGGGTTGAAAACGTTGGTATGAAAAATTATATTCCTTGATTCTACAAACTTGAAACTTGAAGTATATGTACTCCAAGGGTAAACATTAGGAAAGGCATTTTTATTTTTTTTAAACTACCCTTAATAAGTGTGCAAAGGGATGTCAAAAAGTTTTTATGGGAGTTTTATAACGCGTGGTGCGATTGACTTAAAGCTTGGGGTAAATATACTAAAAAATAAAAATAATTAAGAGTGACACTTTTAATTTTTGATAATTACCCTTGCAAAGGGTGCAAATGACTGTAAAAGTTAGTATGGGAGATTTTTAACGCATAGTGCGATTGATTTCAAATTTGAAGTAAATATACTCCACAATAAATAATTTAAAATCACGTTTTCAATATTTTAAAACTAACCCTGCAAAGGGTGCAAAAGACTGCCAAAGTTTCATGGTTTGTATGGCAGATTTTTAAAAGAAAATGTGTTCTGTGGATAAATAACAAGAAGACAGTTTGATTTTCGAAAACAATACCTAAAACGTTACCCTCTTTTGTTGCGCTCGAGTAAAAAGGATACAACGAGGCGTCATTGTTTGTAAGGCACATTCTAAAAACGGGAATCTTGAGTTGGTACGAAGAGATCTGAAGGTATCTACCGTGCCTGGGGATCAAAGTCGTGAAGCTGTTTCGTTTCGTTTGTTTTTGGGGTAGAAACTAGGAACAAATAAGTACATATTTTCCGTGTAAGGTTGTCTTTGTTGTATTTGTCATGTTTGTGGTAAGCTCACCACTTCAACGCGTGCGAAGCCGCGGGAAGACACTAGTATAACATAACAAAGCATTATCTGATAAGTCACGCACAATAGGAACGTGCCCTACGATGCACTGCCAACAATGCTTGTTGGCAGAAAAATGCGTGGTGGTAGTACTTCCCCGGACGAGCCCTTCACAAAGAGCTCTACTGTTCTTAAAAATGTTACTGTTTTAACTAATTCTCATATTTATACATGTTTTTATGCAATTTTCTGATGGAAACGCAGACATGAGGTGTACCACCAGAAGTTAAGTGGTAACCATCATCTACAAAAAATAATTGCATCGTAAGTCACGTTCGATACGAACGTGCCCTACGATGCACTGCCCTGTGATCACAACTTGAGGCATACAGATCAATAATTATAAATCAACAATAATAGAATATACTCTATATTAAATTATGTACTAAATGATCACTCTCAAACTCGAGCGCACATAATTAGGTATATTTATTATGCATGCATGCATTACACTTGGACTATTATTAGGAAGCGTACATCTATTGCTTTGATATAGTTTAATTTTCATGCATACCAAATTCTACATAGTTAGTAGGCGTAAATAGGCAGCCACATTCCACATGGGTCGACATATTTTTTTCTGAGGTTTTAAGGTCTGGATGGAAGAGATGACCTTGAACTTTTGTTTGATTGTATTATAAATAAATAAATATAAATATTGGTGGACATTCCACACAGCAATATCTAGCCCCGAACTAAGCCAAAGCTATGTATGGGAACCAGATAGCTGATATAATACATACTTTTTTTTGGAAATACATACTTATAATATTATATAACACCCAGACAGAGAACAAACATCAATTTTTATCACACAAATGTTTGTTCTCAGTGGGGATCGAACCCACGGCCTACTGCGCAGAAGGCAGAGCTACTACCAACTGAGCTGTGAAGCTGTGAAGGCTGTCAAATTTAAAATTAAATTTAAATGTATGAGTCTAATAAGTAGCAATGTCAAAGTCAAAGTCAAAGTCAATAGGTATTTATTCAATAAAATCACAAGGATCACTTTGAAACGTCTTAAAGCTAGGTGACTCTAGGTGCCAGTTCCACGCGACCAAAGCCTAGAAGAACAGGCAACAAACTTATAACAGGCAAATGAACTTATATTATTGCAAAGTATTTAGTGCTTTTTATGTATTATTTACTTAAATAATGGTCAAGCTAATTATTACATGACGAAAGAAAGATCAAACTGTAAAAAAGCGAATAAAATAATATCATAGTCGCCGAAAGCCGTAAAATTTTGTTAAAAAGGTGCTTCATCAAGGATTACAGCTTTTAAGCGTTAAGGGTAATTTATCTAGTAATTTCTAATCTAGTAATTTTTCTCCGTCATGGCTTAAGGGGCTGACAATCGTCTAACAACTTTTCGTTCGCACATTTTAACTTTTTGAATTATATAAAATCACTGAATTTATTTATGTAAATGCAATCAACAAAGTTTTTGATCCAAACAAGTTTTTCCTACCGAAAATTTTGATTTTATATCTATGAAAATGTTAAAATATGAGCGAGCGAGAAGTTGTTTGACAGTTGTCAGCCCCTTAACGATCACTAAAGCTGGGACCAAAAGCTGAACGTGTCCCTCCGAAGCACGGAAGCGCTCAGATGTTAATGCTACCATGCAGTCAACCCACTAGCGGTCACCCATCCAAATGGTGACTACGCAAAACGTTGCTTAACTGGATCGATCGGTTAGGACTGAGGTCAAACATCAGGTGGTGGTGTTCCATCAGCAAGAAGTATAAAAAATAAAAAAAACCGGCCAAGTGCAAGTCGGACTCACTACCAAGGTTCATGAGATACAGCCTGGTGGCAGACCAACACACAGACAGGCAGGTAGACAGACAGGCAGACACACGGACGGACAGCGGAGTCTTAGTAATAGGGTCCCGTTTTACCCTCTGGGTACGGAACCCTAATAAGCACTTCTTTGGTCTATAACCTTTTTGAATGCAAATCGCAAAGTTTCCACTAATTATAATAAGTAGGTAGATTACTAAAAGTGTAGAGGTAGGTAACGAGGTAAATATTTACAACGGAAACCGTTGACCGACGATGGATATGAAGCAGGCGTTTTGTACCGGAGCTTCATTCGCTCTCATTATGCTAAGTACGTGCTCAAAAGGAGCCTCTTGAGGAGCAAGAGGCTCCTTTTGGAACACTTGGAATCTTTTCACCACACTGTTTCGAAAGAAACTAGTGACACGACAAGAAGTAGAAGAAGCTTAGTACAAACCGAAGATGAGTGGAAAACTTATGGTTGTATAAGACTGCAGGCAATGGTGGTCATGGCATATAATAGGGTCCCATCACCTCCCATGGCATCAGCAGATGGCAAATGGCATTCTCCCGTCACCCTTCTACCTCCGGACAGCTAGACGCACGGATAAGTGCCACCCTTTCATGGTGGATATCCCTCACTATTGCACGAAGAGCTTTGCTTCCACTTTCCTAGTGCAAACTGCCAAGGAGTGGAACTCTTTGCCGTCGTCGGTATTTCCGGAACGATATAACTTAGGAATATTTAAAACAAGAGTGAACATGTGGACTAAGCGTGTGACTAGCTAACTAAGCGTGCTCCATCCTAGACTGCATCTTCACTTTCCATCAGGTGAGATGGTAGTCAAACGTCTAGCTTTTAAACAGTAAAATAATAAACAATAAAAAAAGTGGCAACCATTAGCCTTATAAAATTATTGCGTCGCAAGGCACACACGATAAGAATGTGCCCAGCAATGCACTGTCCCGTGTCCATCAACTTGAGGCAAACAGATTTTAAAAACACCTCATGTGCTTTTTATCTCATCGGCAACCAATATTTATAAACAGCATCGTTGCTTAGTTATTGGTTAAAATTTTTGGACTTCTTTACACAGCTCTAATCTAGAGAAAAAACTGTAACACTTTCATGACTTATGATCTCTTAAATGTCTAAGGGGGGTAGTCAGAGGTACGTCCAAACATAATATTTGGCACAGCCACGTTTTGTGGTAGGTATTCCATACGTGATTCCACTCTATCTTATGCTCTATACCTACGTGATTCCATTCTACCTAGTGCGGCGTGAAAATGCCCAAAAATGTTTATTTATTTATTATTAATAGTAATGTCGACCAGCGGTGGCAGGTACTTTAAACAGGTCCAAGATACTTGAGTTGTTTATGAAGGGACGTACGTAACGCAAGATCGGCACGCCGACATTTGGCTAGACGTCGATTCGAGGTCATCGTCTCTTTGCAGGTACAGTTCCAATCACAACCGTAACAAAAAAATACGACACGGAAAATTCTATGTGCCCATACCCACCTAAACCTAAAGAGTAGTAGAGCTCTTTGTGAAGGGCTCGTCCGGGGAAGTACAACCTCCATGCCTTTTTCTGCCGCCAAGCAGCGTTCCTGTGTTTCTTTTTGAAGAGTGTGGGTGCTGGTGTAATTATAGGCACTTGAATCTTAATATCTGTATCCCTCAAGTTGATGGACGCAGGGCAGTGCATCGAAGGGCACGTTCTTATCGTGCGTGACTTACGAGGCAATGCTTTGTTATAGGTGATGGTTACCACTTAACATCAGATGGGCCACCTGCTTATTCCATAAGCTGGCTGTTTAAAAAAAAACCTAGTCTATACAATACAATCATCTTTCTGTCCTTATCCCACTTCATTTGGGGTCGACACAATAGGTTCGTTCTGTCCACTTTTCTATATCATCAGCTATTTAAGTAGTCACTACTTTCTTACTCATACAACCCATTAATCTTTTCTTTAACCTCTACTCAAAAACCCATCCAAATTCATACCTAACACCCCATAACATTACATTTACATTACATTTAAATTACATGACATTTTTCCCTTCGCATGACAAGCCCATACCACGCTAACCTCCTCTTTCTCAATCACTGGCGCCACTTTCTTCTGCCTCTAATAAACTCATTCGTTACTTATGTTATTTAGTCTCGCCACGTCCACACATCAATCTCAACATTCGCATCTCCTCTTTGGTGGTCCAATATTTTTATCCATACATTATAAATATAGGAATTGGTTAGGTATACCTATTACCTACTGTTTGAACAAATATACGCGACAATAAATAAAGAAATTTAAAATGGCGGCACTATAACCTCTCACTATTGTCACAGTCCATTAAGGGTTATTGTTACCTCGCTCTGAGAGTCATTGGTTAGTTCCACCATTGGTATCATCTCAAATTGACTGTCCTGATTTGCTTGGTAAGCTGCAATTCTTTATTCCTGGCAGGTCCCGAAGGTTCATCATCCGAAGGTTCAACATTTAACATCGAATTCTCGTCTACCAACTATCGTTGTAATTTTTATCTATGCGCGGATGAGGCGATAAGTTCCCAATTCTTCGGCTGATTAGATTTATTTCTTTTTTTTGTACCTATTTGTTTCATATCATTAACTTCAATAACTTTTCTAAATTATATTTTTTTATTTATTTTGTGTGTATGTAGCTTGTACGTACGCTTGTATGTAGCTTGTATTAGCCTTTTGTTTTTATATTACTATTGCTTTATATGTATTTACGTGCTGTTAGTCTTCCATACACAAATAAAAAGATAAAAAATAAACTTATCCTCATTAGCGCAAATCTTAAAGGAAAGAAATAAAGTAGATTTATTTTGGAAACAACACGTGCATACAGCACGAACAGATCAAATAGATATGTAAGATTACAGAAATAAAAAATAAGGTAAACAAAACAAAATAAGAAACAGTAGTAACAAAATGTCTTTATTTTGTGTGTCACAAAAATGGCCCCAACCCAAGGTTAAGAATATCGTCACGTTTGCAAAACCTACGCACCTCCTCTCACCTCTCTCTAATCGATTTCAAGTCCTTGAGCTGAAAATTTCTGAAAACCTACTTAAGTACTTATTATTCTGAAAACCTACTCCGATTTGTATAATTTTTTTATTTTTTATAATGAATAAACCGCCCTTTGACTACAATCTCACCTAATGGTGAGAGCACTGGTGGTCTAGTGGTAGAGGCCCCGCCTTCCGATCCTAAGGCCGTGGGTTCGAAACCAGTCGTGTACCAATGAGTTTTTCTGTTCAAAAATTTATGTGCACAATGCCAGTACTCTCAAACGGTGAAGAAAAACATCGTGAGGAAACCGGCATGTCGTAGAACATAAAAAGTTCTATAACATGCGTCAAGTGCTCGAAAGGAGCCTCTTGAGGCGCACTTAAAATCCTTTCACCACACTGTTTCGAAAGAAACTAGTGACACGACAAGAAGAAGAACCTAATGGTAAGCGACGATGTAGTCGACGTTGGAGCAGAACGTTCTAGAAGATACCTATTCACTCTTGCCTTGAAGAGATTTAGATTGTAGTTGTCAGGAAAAACAGACGACGGTAATGAGCTCCACTCTTTAGCAGTTCTAGGTAGAAGACACATTTAAAACAGGTACAAATTGGAAAAGCTCAAAGGATTTTTTTTATCACGTATTACGAGTATATTCTAACGGTCGATATTTCTCTGACTCTCTTACAAATCTTAAAAGAGTACATATAGATAGAGATACTAAGGATCTGTGAAGAAGATTTATACCAACTTTAAGAATTCAGCCATGAGCTTATATAATTTGTTTTGAACTAGATTTTGTATTCCCTTTTTTTATGTCTCAAATTCCAATACACTATTATTCAAGATATAGTATGGGCCTACCTACTTTAATCAGCTAGGTTAAATGCAAAGTCACTTTTGATATCTATGGAGTGGGAGCAACTGGTTACTCTCTTTCTCTTGTCGTGTCACTAGTTTCTTTCGAAACAGTGTGGTGAAAGGATTTTAAAGGCGCCTCAAGAGGCTCCTTTCGAGCACTTGACACAAGTTATAGAACCTGGCTACTGAAAACCAGCGCCATAAAATCCACTAGGCTCATATGACAAATGCTGAGTAGAATCCATTTTTACGACAATATACGGTGTTCCATAAGTTGTGTATATAAACTTTAGGGGGCTAAAGTACCCATCGATATGAACAACTTTTTCTAAGGAACCAACACTGTGAACGCGAAAAAAAAAACAGCTGTTTCATACAAAAGTTCAATACCTACCAGGCTAAAATGTATGAAACAGCTGTTTTTTTTTCGCCTTGTATTTATATATTTTTTTTAATTTGTCAATCTTGTATTTCTTTAATTAAAATAAAAAAAAAATATATATTTTCTATTGTATTCTAAACACGGATTTCACAAACCTAACCTCAGTATGAATATAATAATATGAAGATTTTTTTATTTATGAATTTATATATACTATACAAGGTGTTCCAATACTTGTGTTTAAAACATCAGAAGGCTAAAGTACCCATCAATATGAATAACTTTTTGTAAGGGACCAACACTGTAAACGAAAAAAAATAGCTGGTTCATACATTTTAGCCAGGTAGGTATTATACTTTAACCTCCTGAAGTTTTAAACACAAGTATTGGAACACCTTGTATACTACTACTACTATGATTATACTAATATTAAGTTTTTTGATTTATTCATACTGAACGTTAATTTTATGTACCTATCTATGTGAGAGAACGGTAGGAACCAAGCCGTAAGTTTGTTGGCTGTTCTTCTAGGCTTTGGTCGCGTGGAACTGGCACCTAGAGTCACCTAGTTTTAAGGCGTTTCAAAGTGACCTTATTGAATAAATACCTTTTGACTTTGACTAAAAACGTTTTTCTAATGTTATCTATTCGACTGTACTTCATTACTCACACACAAACATTTTCACCACAACAAGTCGCCGCTGGCTCTGCGCCAGGCTTACGTTCTGATTTCAATAACTATTTAATTAATAAATAGGGATCTTAACCATTTATGACTTTTATGTACAATCTGTTCCAAAAAACAGCACATAATATTTAGATTTTCATAAAAAAATCGTTTACCTGGTTATTAAAATTAAACAAAGATATTTAAAATACTATAACGGAAATTGAAATTTGTAGTAATTTAAAAGCAATAAGAAAAAAATATTTCTTGATTGAATTTCCTCTTGTGGTTTTCCCTCGGAGTTACAACATGGGGACCTTCAAAAGGTTGGTTTATATTTTCTTGAAAGGAAAGTTTTTTTTTCTTAGTAGTAGTAGAGCTCTTTGTGAAGGGTTCGTCCGGAGAAGTACTACCACCGCGCCTTTTCTGCCGCCAAGCAGCGTTGCTGTATTTCGGTTTGAAGAGTGTGGTTGCCGGTGTAATTATAGGCACATGAGGCTTTACATATGTATGCCTCAAGTTGATGGACGTAGGGCAGTGCATCGTAGGGCACGTTCGTATGGTGCGTGACTTACTAGGTAAACAGGGCATTATAGGTGATGGTTACCACTTAACATCAGGTGGGCCATCTGCTTGTTCCATCAGCTAGTTGTATAAAAAAGAAGCCTGGCAGCGCATCAGCATCGCCTCTGTGTCTATGGGCGACCGATACCACTTCCCATCAAGTGGACCGTATGCTTGTCTGTCAGCTATGGCATGAAAAAATAGATTCGAGTATTATATACCAAAGAAGTTAGATATTTAGATCAAGTTACGTAAAGTTACAATATGCCCCATCCCCGCTACGCGCTTTTGAAATTTCGTAGAGCCTTCGTAGACGCGCTCAACGATGAAGGCTCTACGCTACTTATTATCTTTTTTGAACAAAAAGGCGAGAGAGGTAAAATATTGTTATTATTAGCTGTAAGTACTCTACATAATAATATGAAGACCTGGTGAACTTGAAAGTAATAAATAATAACAAGATAGCATTTTCGTGTAAATAATACCGCCTGTATATTTTTTAACAAATCTTTGGCAGCGATCGTATCAACGTAGGTCTCTACATAATAATTTGTCAATTGTATATATGTACTTAAAGTATTTATTCCGAAAGACAAAGATCTGGTTTTGTTTTGCAGAATCAATTGTATTCAGAACAAAAATCAAAAAAATAAGCATTTTATATTATTCCATCTGAGTCAAAAATGATCTATGATCATCGAATTATGCATCATCTTCATGCCCTTTTCCACGCTGCATGGGGTCGGCACAACAGGTTTTCTTCTTCCACTCTCCTCTATCATTCGTCATCTCGGTGCTCACTCCTTCAAGAAGTTAGATATATTCATTATCTGCTATACAATTATGTACATATAACAAAAAATAACTGTATCACTAGTAGTAAATCCCCGTGTTCACAGTGATTCGGAACGATATTATTTTTCCATAAATTTCTAGCGACAGAGCGACCCGCCTGTTGCTTTGGCTATAAGCCAAAACATCGCGTCGTTGCTTTTACTACAGTATAGAGTGCTATATAATATTGTCACAGATTTTGGCCATTGAAGTTGAAATGTGGCACTTTAAATTCGTAGAAAAAAATTAAGGTGTCAAACGTTGGCAACCACTGTATGTAGGTACATAGTAAGTTTCAACTACAAAAGGAAAGATAAACGAGATCAACTGGTCCTCTGGTATTTTAACTCAAGTTTCCTCCAAATCAAATAAAAAACAAAGTGAAGAAACAGGCACATAACAGGAATAGGCTTTTACCATTTTTTTGCCTCAAGTTGATGGACGCAGGGCAGTGCATCGTAGGGCACGTCCCTTTCGTGCGTGACATACAAGTCAATGCCTTGTTAAAGGTGATGGTTACCATTTAAAAACAGGTGGGCCATTTTTATCAGCAAGTTGAATTAAGAAAAAAATAATTCATTGCCAAAGCTATTTTGCCATTTAAACTTATTGTAGTAAAGTTGAAAATATTTTGAGGCTCTAATTCTTTTTCAGCGTATGACCACAGAATACTTAATAATACCTACCAAAAGGTTACGAATTGCGTACTTGGTACTAAGCTATTTGAAAGGACTACCATGCCTGGAGATCGAAGTCGTGAACCTAAGGACATCTACCGTGCTTGGGGATCAAAGTCTCGACGCTGTTCCAGTTTCAGTTTCTTTTTGTACAAAAAAAATACAGAGAAAACTCAAAAATTACAGGCCAACTAACCTTTCACATCAAATCACATCGTGCGTTTGCGCACTGACGCATATCAAAGATGCGCGACTTGGTTTTTTTTCCACAGAGCGCTCGATTTGGCCGCGAGCCAAAAGACGCCGCCTGGCACGGAGCCAGGAGCCAAATCACCCCGAGGGGTTAACCGACTCTGGTGCACCGCTGAATGCGAAGGAGAAAAAAATCTGACACAAAACTCTTCTCAATAATATGAATTCTTGTGAGCCCGGAGTTTTTAGGCCATTTTAACTGACCAACGTTACGAGGTGTAATGTAACATTCGCATCGAGCATGTTACGCATTGAGCATATTCGCTGTGTTCTAAAAATCGGCGTAACATGCTCGTCAAAACTCTGTGCTCCATATGCGTCAGCCACTCTCAGTCTAGATGGCCGACTTGTTACAACATACTTACTGAACCGCGTAACAGTCAAAGGATTCTCCAAAAAACCGATAGCATGGCCGAGCACTTCAAGCGAGCAACGAGCGGCTCGTTGCTCGCTGGTTTCCCCGTAACACTACGTACTGACCGCATGAATGCTCGCTGTGTAACATGTTACATTACACCTCGTAACGTTGGTCAGTACCCAGCAGGCTAACGTCGTACCACAGTCACTTGTATTCGCTGTAGGTATCGACAGATTACCAGCTCTTAGCTTGGAAGATTTATTATGCTGAGTCGTGTGAAGCTCTTATGCTGCTGTAGCACTCACGAAGCACAGTACACAGAAGCAGCTTAACGACTTTGTTCCCCAGGCACGGTAGGTATCCCCTTAGATCTCTTAGTACCAAGTACCAACTCAGGATTGTTTTGACGATTTCTAAGGGGGATTGCCAGAAGTGCGTCAAAGTATTACATTTGGCACATACCCACATTTTTCAGTAGTTGATATTCCATCCGTGACAGGTTGCAAGCTCATCGACGCTGGTAGCATACTAACTGGTTTTCTCTTGATATTTTTATTCACCGTTTGGAACTCACTGTTGCGCACATAATTTTTCCGAACTAATCAATACACTCACCTTATATTCAATAAAGCCATTTCCGAATTACCCTCTTCGATATTAGGCACATGTGGCCGAAAACTTACTGAATTAAGCCCAACAAGCTAAGAAGTGGATACTTGTAATTAATCTATCCCAGCCACATAGTGATGTCCCTGTTCTTCTAGGCTTTAGTCGCAAGGAACTGAAAAATGAAAATTAAATGAAAAATGTTTATTGGTAATAATAAAATCAACAGTAAAGTGTGAGGCTCTGTCTCCTGGAATAGCGTTAGCTGTGGCCCAAAAAACCGTACTCTCCCGAATGACAATATAGTAGAATTGACAGTTTAGTTCATCTGGCGCTCATCATCGTTTTAGCCCACTGCTGGGCATAGGCCTCTCTAAGCTCTTTCCATTTTAAACGGTCTTGGGCTACCCTCATCCATTTACGGCCCACGACGCTGACAATGTCGTCAACCTATCGTGTAACTGGACGTCCGACACTTCTCTTCCAAATCACTGGAAGTTCAGGACTGAGAACTGGTGCTAGACTCACCTAATTTATAAGACGTTTCAAAGTGATACTTGTGATTCAATTGAATAAATAGAATGAAGAGCACTGGTGGTTTAGTAGTAGCGGCCCTGTCTTCCGATCCTAAGGTCGAAACCGGTCGTGCACCAATGACTTTTTCTGTTCAAAAATGTATGTGCACAGTGCCTGTACTCTAAACAGTGAAGGAAAATGTCTTGAGTAAACTGGCATATCTTAGAACTTTTTTTTTATACAATGAATAAAACGTCCTTTGACCACAATCTCACCTGATGGTAAGCGACGATGTAGCCGACGTTGACGCAGAACTGTCTAGAAGACACGTATTCACACTTGCCTTGAAGAGATTTAGATTGTAGTGGACAGGAAAAAAAAACCTAAACCCCATACTATAAAATGGTGTTTAAATAATGCTTAAAATTAGCGCTGTCTCTTTTTGCCATTACGTATTGGTAAGAGATGGCAATAGTTTAAGCATTGTTTATCGTTTGACAGATTTTTTGTAGTAAGGCCGAGAGTTCTAAAACTTAAAATCGCACTTAAAATCCTTTCAACACACTGATTCTAAAGAACTAGTGACACGACATGAAGAAGAATTGAATAAAGTGTTTTAGACTTTGACTTTGACTTTAAATTTAAATGTGGATGGTGATAATAATTTAATCTTTCACAGCACTATCTCAGAAACCAAGTTAGAGATAATCAGAAAAGGTCCTTTCAAACTCAGTTTGCCTTTACAAGTTGAGGTTTGTGCGAGTTTCGCAAACAAACTTTACAAGGATAAGTACACATCGCAATGCCCTAAGTTATTGTTGACCCTTCCCTTTGACCTCATACTTGGATAGTTGGTATTTACTTTTATTTTGAGGGAGACTAGATTACTAGGGAGTTTTAAGACTTTTTACTGCTGCTTTTTTAATAATAAAGGTAAAATGCTATAAATATGCGTGTAATAATTCAATATGTGTTATTAACACGAAAGTTTCAAAAATACTATTTTAATCAGCCCTCTCTATTCTCTAAAGTTTGCTGGAAGAAAACTCTATCTAGGGTTAAGCTCGCCTTTGTACATGACTATCATATCTTTTTTTGTGTTTTTTGCGTACAATAAAGACTTTAATGCTGTTTTTGATTAGCTGATTATTAATTAGTAAGGAATTTCTCAGTACTTTAATTTTCTATATTAATTCATCATCATCGTCAACCTGAAGAAGTTCAATTCTAGGAATACCCACAATACATTTCCAGGAAGAATTATTTTGAACACTCTCCATTCATTTTTTATATTATTTTATCTCATTGTTTAAACAACTTTCACATTCTATTTTATAGGTAGAAATTGCATTGACAATCAGTAGAAGAGAACCAATGCACGCAGAATTAGCAAATTGAGGAGGCAATTGGCAGGTATGGCTCAAGTAGATGGACGCAGGGCAGTGCATCGTAAGGCAAGTTCCTATCATGCGTGACTTACGAGGCAATGCTTTTACTAAGTGATGGTTACTACTTAACATCAGGCTTCAAATCCTACACTGCGTCAAAAACCTCACTGTTTAACAAAATGGTTCAGATAACTTATGGGGCATGCTTTCATGACTTCTACTGCCCTACATTAGCAATAAGCCTCAGTATTTCTTTTGAAATAAAAACAAAGTTTTAGATACTTTCTACAGCTGAATCACGCGCGTACGATATCCACCCACAGCTGCCAAAAGTTTTCGTCTTACAATGCTACCAACTTATTAAATCAATTGACCAATAAGAACCTAATGACTCCATTTCATTTCCCCTTAAAGTCGGCTATCTTTTGTTTCACAGTTTTCGTTCGCAGCGCTCCTCTTGACTGAACAGCCAAGTTGGCAAAACTGTACTCCTCGCACCGTGCACGTACCCAATCAAACATCGTAAATCACCAGCTCTGTACATGCTTAAACCACCCTTATTATAATAGACTAAGTGGTTGGTTTCCTGTATTTTTTCAAAATGCCAACAGTACAGTGATCAGCCACGTGCGATAATGGCAATTCTTTCAATGAACAAAATTCCTGATTGCGTGGTCTTGAAAAATTTGATATCACGTTTTTTCAAGGTTTATTTAAATCAATTTAGATTTTTGAATGGTTGTTGAATTGTTTTGTAGTCAGTGAAACCGGAAAAGTTTAATGTAGTCTTTTTAGACCGCGTATAAATTTGTACATGTGATGGATGGTTTTTATAAAATAATAAATAAATAAATAATAAATATTTGGGGGACATTCCACACAGCACTATCTCGCCCCAAACTAAGCCAAAGCTTGTGATATGGGAACCAGATAGCTGATATACTACTTATATACTTTTTTTTTGTAAATAAATACTTATAATATTATATAACACCCAGACAGAGAACAAACATCTATGTTCAACACACAAATATTTGTTCTCGGTGGGGATCGAACCCACGGCCTACGGCACAGAAGGCAGAGCTACTACCAACTGAGCTGTGAAGGCTGTCAAAGATTATTTTATAGATTCATGTAGGTATTTATTTTGTTCCAAAACTGCACCCTTTTATTCAGTTGAATTATTTTTACGTGCATCCAAAGCATGCTTCTAAGTTCAGTTAATTTGAATCCAAAAAACTATAGACAGTTTCAGGCTACATTTCAAACAGTATTTTTACTCGAAATGTAAAACTATGGTCCGATGTATAGCCACTAACTATATAATATATTACAGCTAAAGGTAGCCTTCATGAGTACCTATAGACAACAATTTTATATATTTCAAAAAGATTATTAAAAAGTTACAACATAGCATAATCGAGCATTGATTTAAAAAAGTCTAGTGGAAACTTTTCTGCGTGACTTTATTGGAATTAAGTTCATTTGTCGCCCTCCCTCGGCTCACTTGAGGCAAATTTATGAGCGCATGCGCGTGCGCAGCTGTCGCCCTCCCAGCTGCCCAACGCCTTTAACATAAGCAAAACTTATGGAGACACATGAGATTTTGGGGTTCATTTTACAAAGAACTAAATTAGATAGTTACTAAAGATATTCCAATTCATGTTGTAGGTTAAATTTAATTTCCAAAAGTTCAAGATAATATTTACGCACTTTCCACTAAGTTATCCAGAAAAAAGCAGAACAATAAAATTTACGTGTAGAAGCTATACGTGTAACGATTGCTCAATTTCAAATATGCACACCAATAAATGCTAGCATACCAAAACTTTTTGACATAATACCAAATATATCATACATCATATTGTTGCGCCGGACGCCTAGCAACTTGTTTCGTTATTTATCCTGACGTACAGGTGTTTTCAGAAGGCTGAAATATGTTTTCAGCCGTTGCCAGAAGAGGCTCTGTCACCTCCCAGTAGATTAAAATTTCGACCAAGTTGCCGTGGTTTTCAGGCGCCTGAATCATGTTTTCAGTCCGTTACAGGCTACTACCCATCGATCCGTGCAATATCCTGAAAACCCGTTTTCAGGCGTTTTCAGGACCCCTTATGGACCTTTGAAGGACATTTCACTATAGAGCCATATTTGCATAGGAGTGAAAGAGATAGCACTATTAGAAAGAGATAGCAGACGTTCGAATATTCTAGACTGCTGTTCTAGAATCAATCGAAGGAAATGAACGAGAGCTATTACTGTAGAAAGAGATGCAAGTATGGTCTAGTATGATACAGAACATTCTCGGGTTAGCTGCGTCGTATATAAAGCCAGTCGGCGAGAGCGACAGTCAGTTCGTTTTGTGGAGAGGACTCGAGAAGAGAGTCACTTCGAGGGAATGGCTCAGGGAAGAAGTCAGTTGGTGAAGATGACTCGAGGAAGAAGTCAGTTGAAGGGAATGGCTCAGGAAGAAGTGAGTTGGAAGAAGTGGATAAAGGAAGAGAACTTTTGTTAAGTGATATTTGAGTGATAATTAAGTGTGTTAAGTAGTGTTAAGCAGTGTTAAGTAGTGTTAAGTAGTGTTAAGTAGTGTTTTAGTTTGTTAAGTGTTAGTGTAAATAAATAAGTCATCTCTTGGATTATTATTGTGCATTTTCTATCCATACGAACCCCGAGCTCGTAACAATATTATAATCATTAAATATAATACCTCTATATAAAAATAAAATGAGCCTTTATTTCTACTACTAAATTACACGCTTATTTATTATATACTTTTCTTAAAACTAAATACTCTAATATCTAAACAACCGTTTGACTTATCTAACATTTTTCTATTTTTATTTTTCATTTTTTTATTTTGTAGTAAGAGTAGCAGAGCTCTTTGTGAAGGGCTCGTCCGGGGAAGTACTACCACCACGCCTTTTTCTGCCGCCAAGCAGCGTTGCTGTGTTTCGGTTTGAAGAGTGTGGTTGCCGGTGTAATTACAGGTACATGAGGCTTAACATCAGTATGCCTCAAGCTGATGGCCGCAGGGCAGTACATCGTAGGGCACGTTCTATCGTGCGTGACTACCAAGGCAATGCTTTGTTAAAGGTGATGGTTACCACTTAACATCAGGTGGTCCATCTGCTTGTTCCATCAGCTGGATGTATAAAAAAAAAGTCGCTCTTTGGCGTAGGCCTGCCCCATGTCCTTTCACAATGCTCTGTTTCCAGCCTTTGACCTCCAGTTAGTCCCCGCTTTCTCTATGAATATGTCTTCCCATCTTTTCTCTGGTCGACCTCTACCTGTTGTTTCGTTTCTTGGTATCCATCTGTTACTCTTTTAAATTATTACTAGTAGTTCGCCCCGAACTGAGATCTCGTGATGCGACCCGACGAATGCACCAAAACTTTGAGTAGGTGGTAGTCAAAGGCAAGTCCAAACATTATGTTTGGACTTTTTTCTGACTACCGCTTACTAACTTGGTACGGTTACCAAGTTTCAACTCTATTGGCCTATTTATTGAAGAGTTCCGTTGAACAGACCTTGGCTCCATCATCAGACCTGGTCGTTGTCACCATTTTATGAGAACTGAGTACCTCCTTAATTTATTTCAAGAAAAAAAAATAAGAAAAAGCAAAGTAACTGACCGACCAGTAGAAAAACCTTGATGCCAACGAAACTCTTAGAGTTGGGAGCTCTTGGTTCGCTGGTTATCTTAATTTAACTTTTTTGTTATATCTCAAAAACCGAGCGTCCCAGAAAAAAAGTAAAAATTGTTTTGGAATGTCCAAACAAATCCTTTTCGTATGACATGTAACTTGATTTTATTAAGTCACTTTTTTTTATTTTTGCCCCCTTAAAAATCCCCATATCTTAAAAACCCTTCATCCGATTTTACTCATATACTTACCAGTAAATTTCTCAAGTACAAGCTGTCGTCTTATCAAATTTCATGCAGATCGGATCAACGGTTCGAAATTTATGGCCAGACAAACATACATACATACATACATACATACATAAAATGCCAAATCGCCCAAGTTGAAACTAGAATCTTCGTTCGCTTCGCTCACTCGATCAAATTAATTACAAATACAAATTCATTTATTTACCAAATAATCTTACCTAAGCGATTATACATCGGTTACCATTGGTATTTATTTAAAAAGGCACTAGGACAAGCCTGTGTCGCGGGAGGATAGTATGATGGAATTTGTGAAAATATGAAAATCATTTAACTAAATTGTTCGGATTTGATGGTCACATGACTACTACAGCCAGTCTTTTTATCCAATTATCGCTACTAAAATCGATCCCAGATTTCCATCCCATTATTTACACGAAGAACATAAACCAGTGTACAACGTGCCCGTATAAAAAAACAAAAATGATTATGAAGGAATCTTGGAAATCTCCAGCAAGGCGGCTCTACGGGAGGCGTAGCTATATTTAGAAGCGCTCGCGCTGCGACGCGTGCTTCAGTGCGCAGGCGCAAGGAGCATAGTACTTCTGATAACCAGTGATTCATTTACATGCAATTCACAAATTATGCAAAGATGCAAAATTACCTTATAGCGCAAACTCTTCAAACGGCACCGCTGAGCACGATAAAAACATTTAAATTGTTTTGAAACTCGTCCTGAGTTTTCAAACTAATCACACGAAATAATGAGGACATTGATAAAAACTGTGATAAAAAAAGTATTGTTTGTTCCATAAAATTCATGAAGTAAGTATAACTTAACATTATTTTATCGGAAAACCGTTTTACCAGAAGAAAACTTCATCATTATCATCTTCCTGCCCTTATCCCACGCTAAGTGGGGTCGGCACAACAGGTTTCCTTCTTCCACTCTCCTCTATCATTCGCCATCTCGGTGTTCATTCCTTTCTTAGGGCTCGTACACAAAACTGCGATGCGACGTCGCATCGCAAAAATCTGCGAGCTCGTTGTGGACTTTGGGCTCGTACACAAAACTGCGATGCGACGTCGCATCGCAAAAATCTGCGAGCTCGTTGTGGACTTTCCCGTGGAAGTTCCTGCGATGCGACGTCATATCGCATCGCATCGCAGTTTTGTGTACGAGCCCTTACTCATGTCATATTTCACAGTCCGTAATAAAAAATAATCTTCACAGGTTGGGTAGGTACGTGAAAGTTGCGCTTCTCATTATAACTTTGTCCATGGCAACAATCTCCCGCTCTTGTTTGGACGCTGTGTGTGTGAGCTCCTCGTGAAGTATGGCCGCCTGGTACTTACGTAGGTATGTAACCACCTGGGGATCGATGAACTGCTACAGTATGTAGGTTGGGTGGCGGATTCATACGCTGAAATGTCATAGCATTATGTTCAACTGTATCTATTGAAAAGCTTTCTAAGTACATGGTAAGATTTTTTTTTAAATCACGCGTTAGTATTTTTATATAGGGATAATTTAGCGGCAGTAAGATCTGAGCACAATCATGTAAGGGATATTTAACTGACGTCTCGGTCGACCGTCGTGGGTCTTAGAAACTTTGAATACTGTAGTTCCACAACACACTCCGCCCTGGGAATCTAAACCACACTTCTAGCGTCTAGCTGACTACTCTCGACACAAATGCTGCCAGACCAATTATCGTTAGATATAATTTATTATAAGTATCACAGAAATATTAATACATAAGTACCTATTATATCAGGTATCAGGTTCCTAGTACTTTGCTTAGTTTGGGGCTAGGTAGTGTAGTGCGGAATGCCCATCAATATTTAATATTATTTTTTACGTATATCATCATACTAATAATGTCTTCAAAAACTAGAATCAGAATTTAGATGTTTGTTACCTGTGGGGATCGAACCCACGGCCTACAGCTCGGAAGGCCTAGCTTCTCCCATCCATACATCTTAAATTCGTTTCTTTATTGACGCGAGTTATACACTGTATTTATAGTTATACACTTATTAATATTACAGGGTGATTCACAAAGCTCTTCCGATTGTGTCTGGTGCGCACGTGTGGGTTAAGGTATGGGTTGCGAATTCCTCAGGAAGTGATAGGTTGAATCATAATGACAACGCTGGCAACACATTTTATTACTCAGTTTTTGACTGGTGTACTAATTAATCATTTGCTTGAAACTTCTGTTTTTAGGGTTCCGCACCTAAAGGGTAAAACGGGACCCTATTACTAAGACTCCGCTGTCTGTCTGTCTGTCCGTCTGTCACCAGGCTGTATCTCATGAACCGTGATAGTTAGACAGATGAAATTTTCAAAGATGATGTATTTCTATTGCCGCTATAACAACAAATACTAAAAACAGAATAAAATAAGTATTTATGGGGGCTTCCATACAACAAACGTGATTTTTTTGCCGTTTTTATTAGGTTATTAGGTTTCACGGGGTCTTTAGATACATTTTTAATTGATCGAGTGAGCGAAGCGAACAAAGATCTTTAGTTTCAACTTGGGCGATTTGGCATTTTATGTATGTATGTATGTTTGTCTGGCCATAACTTTCGAACCGTTTGATCCGATCTGCATGAAATTTGATAAGTCGATAGCTTGTACTTGAGAAATTTACTGGTAAGTATATGAGTAAAATCAGATGAAGGGTTATTATGATATGGGGTTTTTTAAGGGGGCAAACATAAAAAAAGTTACATAAAAAAATCAAGTTACATGTCATATGAAAAGGCTTTGTTTGGAAATTCCAACACAATTTTTTCTTTTTTTCTGGGAAGCTCGGTTTTTGAGATACAACAAAAAAGTTGAATTAAGATAACCAGCAATCCAAGAGTTCTTATCTCTAAGAGTTTCGTTGGCATCAAGGTTTTTCTACTGGTTGGCCAGTTCCTTTGCTTTTTTTTTTTTTTTTTCTTGAAATAAATTAAGGAGGTACTCAGTTCTCATAAAATGGTGACGACGACCGGGTCTGATGATGGAGCCAAGGTCTGTTCAACGGAACTCTTCAATAAATAGGCCAATAGAGTTGAAACTTAACTTAACGTAACTTAACGTACCAAGTTAGTATGTGGTAGTCAGAAAAAAGTCCAAAAATAATGTTTGGACTTGCCTCTGACTACCACCTGCTCAATGTTTTGGTGCGTTCGTCGAATCGCATCACAAGATCTCAGTTCGGGGCGAACCATGTAATAAAATAAATAAATAAAAAAAAAAACAAGCCAGCCGTTCACAAGGCTTCTCATACGATTTCAAAATGGCCTACTTACTATGTTTCCGGGTCAATCAAATTAAAATACCTATATTTTCTATGTTTCATCAATTACAGGCACATGAGGCTTAACATCTGTATGCCTCAAGTTGATGGACGCAGGGTAGTACATCGTAGGGCACGTTCCTATCGTGCGTGACTTACGAGGCAATACTTTGTTATAAGTGTTGGTTACCTTTGAACATCAGGTGGGCCATCTGCTTGTTCCATCAGCTAGTTGTATAAAAAAATATATAAAACAAATTAAGGCTAATGCGTAACTAAGCCACATATATTCCATCACCTAAACTGTACTGTTGTATTTATAAAATATGTAGCTAGACGCTTCTCCCCTATTGTATCTTAAATGAACTACTTACACCCACTTCACATTACACAAAGGTTAACTGGAGGAATAGGCTAACTAACATTAAGTTCGCCTATGTACTTCCTTTTGTGCAATTTTAAATTATTATCTAATCTAAATTTTCGCATAAGAAATTAGTTTTTAATCTACTCAATTTTAAACGCGGGTGTTAGAAATTTGAATCTAACCATAACAAAATCCAATAATCACATTATTTTTATGACTTGAATTTGTCTTTGCTATTTTTTATACCGCTGAAAGAAAAGTAATGAACCCGTTACGCGGGCTAAAAAATGTAGACAAGCACTTAGCCAAAAAGCTAGGTCTATCATATAAAAGCATGCAGACATATGCGATCGCCAAAGCCTAATAACGCGCATACACTACATAGCTGCGCGAGCGCCTATGTGTTGCATCAGTGACGCACACATGCACGGCGGCCATTTTGTCGGCGCGTGGGCATGCGCGGCCGACGGCACGTGCGAGCTATTTTAGGCGGCGCCCGCCCGCCCCTGCCTCTAGAGAGTTGTGCAGACGGAGTTTAGATTTTTAGCCTTTTATTTCTTGAAAATTGTCAGTGTTTAGTTTCCAAAGATACTTTCATGGTGCCAGACTACCCAGATTTCGAATTAACAAAATAAAAAAATATAATTGATAAAATATAACTAGTTAATACTAGTTATATAGTATATTATACCTCTATATGACTACTAGTTAATACTATACTATACATGCACCAACATTTTTTGCTATTTCTTAACCCTTTTTGGAATATAATTTCTTCTCAAAATAAGAAACAATAAAGCCAACGATAAGGATAAAACTAGTTAATTCAAACTTTCACGGGTATATTTTGTTTAAGTAACGCCTTAGTGAGCTACCTTTCCCTTCGCCAGCCTAAAAGGTACTTAAATATTAAACAAACTATCCTTTCTACTCAACGTTTTATGATCTATGTCAGCTTACCTACAGCGGTCTCTGCCAACATTATCATACATTTTGATGGCTGATGGCGGTTTTAATGGCCCGTTTACCTTACCTACAGAGTATGTGATAGTAGTTAAAATAACATGGTGTGCCGTCGATAATGCGAACACTTTTGAAATAGACTGAAACAGATGAACACTTTAACACCTCTTATTTATTCGTAGAACACAGGTAAAACAATTTCACTTTTATTCTTCGCACTTGTTACAAATGACAGTATGTTAGCCAGTCAAGTTTACTCCACCAAATCTCTTTCCAGAATGCCATATTTTTTTCAATCTTCTCCATTCCCACTTTTTACAGTTCGGCAACCTACCAACGTTAACAATCCTACCAACCTTACCGACCAAAGCTACGACTTGGCGATCAATTGACTGACTAAAAGACAGGAAGATATAAAATTAATTATACTACTTCAATTTAAATCTAAAAAAACAAGCTTAATATTTACAAAATGAATTATAAAATTCGAGAAATCATTACATTCGGCCATCCGCCATCATGCGATCTCCTGACGCATGATCAAATAAATAAACTGAACGTACTAATCAATTAAGAATATTTATATTATTTTAATTTTAAAGAAGAACAAAAAAAATCTTTTTCTTTTATTGTAATAGCTTACATACAAATTCATTTTATTATTTCAGTCCTTATCAACTTCAATTTCTAATTAAAATTTATTTTATTAAATAATTATAGAAAATACTCAAATAAATTGAATTTACGATTTTAACACAATTACATTTTCAGTAATTATAAAAAGAACATGTGAATAACAAAAAAAACAATAACTCCCAGTGTTTCGCTACATTATTATACTAACAATATTACTTTAAATTATTAATCATTACATTTGGCATATAATTAGTATCAGATCTGACTGTATTATTTTGTTGCCGACCTTTTGTAGGCATATTTTCGTCATCATTATCCTCGCTTTCGGATGAAGTATTACTTTTGTTAGATATTAGCATCGTTGTTATGAGAAAGGTTAACATTGATCCAAGGTCGAATCCGATCAAAAGCAACTTCGCTATCGTATTTACTTTTAAGAGTACTAAGTTCAAAAATTTTATATCGATCATTATATTATATACTTCCGTGATTTTAAAGAAGCCCATAAATTTTTATAAGAGCTTAGTACTATTGTCTTTATTGTTAAAATTGGTTCTCGGTTTTTTTTATTAGAAATAAATTAGAATATTATTATTATTTACTGTAACTGTAACGATGACATGGGTGTCGGAAGACCAGCGTTATAATAGCGTATGCTGCTATAGCATTAATGCCGAGTGACTGCCAATTTATATCACTTGCCTACTTACTTGTATTGTCTTTTCTTGTATTTTTTTTTATAAACTGCATTTACGTGTGGCATAAATAAATGATTCTGTTTTGTATTGTATTGTATTGTAAGATGACATTTTCCATTAACTACGTGATAAGCACCTTGGTGCAATTTTGATCGATTGATTTTCTTTACCCGGTTCAATACTACTGTAACTTTCCACATACACATCCCCTGAAAAGTTAGATCCCTACGCTATAACTTCAACTAACCCTGACAAAGGAACTTGGGTAGAATTTAATGTAGTCAAGTTTGCGTTAAGAGCAGGACTTTTGTAGAAGAATAGTTTGCAATTGTCTTTGAACACAGACACAGAAGAAAACTCTATAAAGTTTTGCCCTATAAGCTGTTGTCACAAACTCATCAGTAACTAAAAGATCTTCGATCGTCGCCTCAACATCATCGATTTCAATGTTCACAAAGCTCCTATAGACAGGTGTAACTACAGAATTACCGAAACCTTTGATGATAGGCAATTGTGTGTATCTTTTTAAGAAGTTTAGGTCTTGAGCATCATCTTCACGAACTTCGATTTATTTGAAAAAAATACTGTTAGTATCACCAATCGTGGAAATAGTCAAAGTTTTCCGTTCTTCAACGTCCGTACGCGAAACGCGGTATCATTGGTAGAAGTTTACAGTTTTCATTGTCGTGATCAACCCTTTGGACACTTTTGGCATTTTACTAACGGCTTAGGGCATTTAAAGTAAGAGTGACCTTTTGCGCGACATTTAAAAAAAAGTCGCTAAACCATGGAGGTAATATCATAATGGAGAGTGCGATAAGATCCACAACCTTTTACAACTGTGTATCAAACAGTGATCATCTATCTTTGTTCCTCCCACGCAGCCTAGCTACAAGTAAAAGAAAGAAGATGTTAGTTCACTCACTCCAACTCACTCACTGTCTGTGTAAATAGTGTCCGTCAGTTGATGCAATGCTTTGATGTTCTAGTTGGAGTTGGTTGAAATATGCGGTGAAGCGAAATAAATAGTGAAAAATCAAAAGAATCATTATTATTTAAGCAAAATATATTTGAAAAGGCGAAAGTATATCCCGTGCAGCTGTGTCTTGTGCATCAAGAAAAACAAAAGGAAACAAAACAAAAGGAGGTTAAAGACCCGGAATTGTCATTTGATACGTAATATTCTTTTTCAATTTACAGACTGTAATTACATTTTATTAGTACTAGTCATATTTTCCAATATGAAAACGATGTAAACCCATTAATTTATTGTTTTAGTCATCTGTTCTAGTGATGTACATACACAGATTAATTTAGCTTTATATTTCACACCTTCTAGGCGTCTCGCGCCGGCTCAAATTTCGTTAAATTTTACATTATTATTTTTTTTTAGGTTCCCGAAATGCCCAGAATGAAGATGGGTGTGGATAAAAGATGTTAGGCGTGAAAACTAGGAGTCCACAAAATTTTCCTATGCATGGACGAAATGGCCCTAAGAAAGTATCGAGTGGGATGGACATCGCTATCACGGCTAGGTCAACATGGGAAATAATATTAACGATAATAGTGTTCCAGTATCTATATTGGTTTTGGGTTGTCGCAATAAAAGTCAGCAACCAGTTAAAATTAAAAAGTTGATTTCCAATTAAAACGCCTTTTTCATCCATCTCTTATTCTATCGATAGGTTAGTCAATGTAGTCCCTTCTCTAGTAACTCACACGAATACAATATCGACAACTGCACACTAACAAAAAAAACGGACACGCCAAAAACCGAAAGGCTCCGTCCAGTATGATACTTCGTCCAAGCGCTAAACTGTTGTTTGAAGTTGACGCCAAATCTCCTGCAGATGTCTTCGAAGACTTTTGCTTTCGTTTAGAATGAGTGTGTGTAACAGGAGGATCCTCCTCAAGAGTCATCGCACCGACGGAGTTCATAGAAAGAGAAAAAAATACTGTAGTTATCATATTCACCAGATAAAACTTATTTCTTAGTTTCTAACTTTTTTTTCTTTTATTTATATTCATGTTTTATTTATTTTTTTAATTTTTCATATGGTTTACTTGGCTTAGCATAACAGCTGTTCATGTAATTTTGCGACGTACTTAGCCACTTACAGGTCCAGTGCTTAAATGCTTATAGATATATATATTTGCACAATTGTACTAATTATTTTGTTAGTTTTGAACTTACTGGTATACATACCCCATTTTTCACTAAGAAATTCACTAATAGCGCACCTGGCTAAGCTCTGGCATACATAGCCTGCTAATAGCGCACATGGCTAAACTCTGGCATACATAGCCTATACCTGCATACATAGCATGTACCTACTACCTACCTATAAATATATCTATAAATTTTTACTTTATACCTCTAGATATTTAATTTAGTACACTTTGCTTCAGAGTCTCGCATCAGAGGGTAGGCTTGATCATCGATATTTATAATTTTACGACAGTTTATCAGGTGACAACAATAGTATAGTTAATTTCTGCTTGATATAGGTAAGACAATTTTTATTGCTATTGGAATATTGATAGTAGCAGTAATGTGAAATGGAATAAAAATATATAAATGATAGGTAGGTAATCCACGAATTGAAAGGTGCTAACACTACCGGACAGTCTCTGTTCAGTACAGACCAGTTCGTGTGAGGAACAATTCAAAATGCGAATATAAAATAAGATAAAAAAATAAAATAACCTACCCTTCAATGTTAAAATTATCGGATAATATTAAAATTTGTAAGATTTCACCTACTTTATTCTAGAAAAATTTGCTCGATATGTATTCAACTTGAATGTTCATGGGTAATAGTATAGGCCCTGACAATTTAAAAAAAAAACGAATAGTGCTGGTACGGCCAGATAGTCTCGGGGCAATAAGTCGAATTTAATAACCTTTGACTCGAAATAAAAATATCATAATGTGGATGAAATAAATTTTAATCACAGCTACAGTTACCAAGTAGGTAATTATTTGGCAAATATCAGTGCATTGTGTACGTAGCAAAATTGTTAGCATTATCTAAATAAATTTTATGGCATACATAGCCCCCTGAACTCACTTGGTCCATCACAGCATACCTTGCTTATAAAAAAAAATGTTATGACATACATAGCCCCCTGAACTCACTTGGTCCATCACAGCATACCCTACTTATTGTTATGGCTTATATAACCTCCAAAACTCACTTGGTTCTCTACATCACTATATTTAAATATATTTTTTTTTATGTAGGTAGACTTTTTATCGTAAAATATTCTTTCAATTAGCAACATGCCATGGTGGCAAAAAGTTTCACCAGTAATAATTTTATCAAGTAACTGCGGTAAAAATTTGATGAAAGACATCAATAAGTTTCAAACTTAATACTTCGAGTGAAACAGCATGAATTTTATTCCTAGTATTCGTTAGACTCCACATTGTTAAAAAATATAATTTTAGCAAAAATTGTTATGACAAAAACTTTTGTGACGGTATTAACAAAAAATATTTTCATAGATATGGTACAGAAAAGCAACTCATGATCACACACTTGCACGTTTAGTAGATTGGTATTCTTTGTCGATTTCTATCAGCTTTTTCTAGAAAATCTATCCAGACTTTGTAAATTTTATGTTTAATGGGTAGGCACAAGTACCAACAGCTCCATAAACCGAATAGTGCTAGCATGGCCAGATAGTCTCGGGGCAATCCCGACTGGACCACGCCAACAAAGATTCAGTAGAAATAAAGCCGCTAAGTACGTATGCTTTCAACTGAACAAAACTAGCACGCTCGGATAGTCTCGGGTCAATCCCGACCGATACATGCTAGTGAAATCTGTATCTCCATTATACTTAAATGGAATAAAATATTGTACCAATCTTCCAAGCGGCAATAAAATAATATCATGTGGGCAGAATAGGTAACATCTTACATACCTTGGTTCAATCCAACTTCTGAGATGAAATAAACTGAAACAGATGAACACTTTAACACCTCTTATTTATTCGTAGAACACAGGTAAAACAATTTCACTTTTATTCTTCGCACTTGTTACAAATGACAGTATGTTAGCCAGTCAAGTTTACTCCACCAAATCTCTTTCCAGAATGCCATATTTTTTTCAATCTTCTCCATTCCCACTTTTTACAGTTCGGCAACCTACCAACGTTAACAATCCTACCAACCTTACCGACCAAAGCTACGACTTGGCGATCAATTGACTGACTAAAAGACAGGAAGATATAAAATTAATTATACTACTTCAATTTAAATCTAAAAAAACAAGCTTAATATTTACAAAATGAATTATAAAATTCGAGAAATCATTACACTTTACTCAGCGAATATGCATTTTGTTCCGATACTGGCTTTGATAGTCTGAAAAATCCTACTTTTATTGCACCGATCGCGTCCATAAAAACTCAAAGGTCGGAATTCAAAAATTGTATCACTACGAATGTTGGTCATTGGTGGAGATTGTTGATTTAAGCTTTAATAGCGACTTACTTATTTAGATTTAGATTTATTTATTGCCAACATGTACATATATCCGTTATGCAGGTTAGATCTAAGGTAGCTATTAGGCGAGTACACGTACCCTGTAGGGCGCTGCATATTATGTAGATATAAGGTAGGTTTAATTATACTACTATATATGGGTACAATAATAGGTAGTCTCATTGATACTCATTATAAGATCTCTATGTGGTCGGCACTTCATAACTGAAGATCGTGGTTACTTGAAGATGTTTTTCATATACTGGAGTGGACTGACTGTCTCCAACTTATAAATGACAACTATTAATAGTTAAAATTAAATATTTAGATATCCTGTAAATTATTTTAAATGCGAACATTTTTGTTTCCAATTATAAATAAAGATAAATGAAATAATGATAAGAAATAGAATTATAATACACTAGTGGCTTCCCGCGGCTTCGCACGCATTGAAGTCGTGAGCCGTGATTGAGCCATAAATATCCAAACATCGTAACTTTCGCATTGATTTGTATATTATTAGGGTAGGATTTTAAATATTTACCTACGTAGGTATAAGAGATACCTATAGGCGTAGATTACCTATATTAGGTAGGTAAGTATAGGTACTGAGTTTAGCACAAACATGACAAATAGGTACAACAAAGACAACCTTACACGGAAAATATGTACTTATTTGTTCCTAGTTTCTACCCCAAAATAAACGAAACGAAACAGCTTCACGACTTTGATCCCCAGGCACGGTAGATACCCTCAGATCTCTTCGTACCAACTCAAGATTCCCGTTTTTAGAATGTCCCTTACAAACATTGTATCCTTTTTATCCTTTTTATCCTTTTGTATCCTTTTTATCCCTCGTTGTATCCTTTTTACTCGAGCGCAACGAAGGAGGGTGACGTTTTAGGGGTTGTTTTCGAAAATCAAGCTGTCTTTTTGTTATTTATCCACAGAACACATTTTCTTTTAGATTGAAGTTAATAACACTACGCGTTAAAAATCTCCCATACAAACCTTGAAACTTTGGCAGTCTTTTGCACCCTTTGCAGGGGTAATTATCAAAAATTAAAAGTGTCATTCTTAATTATTTATTTCTTAGTATATTAACCCCAAGTTTTAAGTCAATCGAACCACGCGTTAAAAAACTCCCATACAAACTTTGACATCCCTTTGCACACTTTGCAGGGGTGGTTTTAAAATATTGAAAAAGTGATTTTGAATTATTTATTGTGGAGTATATTTACTTCAAGTTTGAAATCAATCGCACTATGCGTTTAAAATCTCCCATACTAACTTTTAACTGCACCCTTTGCAGGGATAATTATCAAAAGTTAAAAGCGTCATTCTTAATTATTTATTTTTTAGTATATTTACCTCAAGTTTTAAGTCAATCGCACCACGCGTTAAAAAACTCCCATACAAACTTTGACATCCCTTTGCACACTTATTAAGGGTAGTTTTAAAAAACAAAAATGCCTTTCCTATATTTTAGCCTTGGAGTACATCTACTTTAAGTTTCAAGTTTGTAGGTTCAAGGAATACAATTTTTCATACTGAAGTTTTCAACCCTTTTTACACCCTTAGGGGGTTGAATTTCCAAAAATCCCTTCTTAGTACACCTCTACGCCATAAAACCTATATACTCTTCAAATTTCAAGTCTCTAGGACCAGCGGTTAAAAAACTCCCATACAAACTTTGACATCCCTTTGCACATTTATTAAGGGTAGTTTTAAAAAACAAAAAATGCATTTCCTATTTTTTTGTCTTGAAGTATATGTACTCCAAGTTTCAAGTTTGTAGGTTCAAGGAATACTATTTTTCATACAAACGTTTTCATCCCTTTTTACACCCTTAGGGGTTGAATTTCCAAAAATCCCTTCTTAGTGCACCTCTACGCCATAAGACCTATGTACTCCTCAAATTTCAAGTCTCTAGGACCAGCGGTTTAGGCTGTACGTTGTCTATATGTCAGTCAGTCAGTCAGTCAGTCAGTCAGTCAGTCAGGACTTTGATTCTTATAGTATTAGAGATTTCTTATGATTAATTATTAACCTGATAGAACATGTCTTTATGATTGGCCCCTAGAGTCACCTAGCTATAAGACGTTTCAAAGTGATCCTTGTAATTTTATTGAATAAATACCTTTTGACTTTGATTTTGATTGCGTTCTGTACCTCTAGATACTAGTAGGTAGAAGGTAATCAATTGAGGCAGATTTTAAGGTTTTCCTTTACCATAATATTCCTAAAACTATTAAAAAACAGCCGTGTTCCCCACTGCCTTATAAAAAGTAAGTTTTCAAATAACGAAGTCGCATCCTAGCATTCCAAAACATCGTCTCAGCGGAACGCCAAAGCAAAGGCAAGAAAACTTTAGTAAACAAAGTTCTCCGATCGTACTGTTCAACTCTGATCTCTCCATACAATATGCACCACCACAATCAGGGCTGACGGCAGACACTTGTTCACATCGAGACAGCACTCGCGGCGTTGAATAAATTATCAATGTTGCTATGCACCTCCTTCAATTCCGTCTGGAGACTACGATCCACGAAATGCCTGAAAGGATTAAGAAGTCCATTGCCGGATAAAATCCCCCCCCCCATTACAATACAATACAGGTGGATGCAGCTAGTGATGGGCTCCATCTAATCTAAATTTTAATTTATAGTTTTCATAATTTTATTTATAGTAATTCCATATTTTATGTATCCTATTTTCAATTTCTTGCGACATTTTATTTAATTATTTTTATCATTACGTGTATACCTATAGTTGTAAGCTCTGTGTAAAATTAATAAAATTGTATGGATTTTTTAATCTGAAAATAAATGAATAATAATAATTAATTTGGGGAGGAGGGCGCTGACACTGCTCTTCTTTCTTGTCGTGTCACTAGTTTCTTTCGAAATAGTATGGTGAAAGAATTTTAAGTGCGCCTTTAGAGGCTCCTTTCGAGCACTTGACACATGTTATAGAGGTAGAACTTTTTAGGTTCTACGACATGCCGGTTTCCTCACGATGTTTTCCTTCACCGTTTGAGAGTACTGGCATTGTGCACAGAAAAACTCATTGGTGCACAGCCGGTTTCGAACCCACAACCTTAGAATCGAAAGGCGGGGCCGCTACCACTAGACCACCAGTGCTCCACTGCTAACCTATTGTGTTACATTTTTTTTTTAAATTTACTACACTTTTTGAACCATGTTTTGAACTGATGCAAATAGCAACGATGCTTGTCGAAAAAATATTAAATACATATAAATTTATTTGATTTGACAGATATGACGTATTAATCGGACGGAGGAGCGTCTTACGTTTCTTCTTACGTACAGTAGTACAGTCAGCTACACATAAAGTTACGCATTCTGTGAACCCATAACTACGCTACATACAATACAGAGGAAGAAAAGAGGCGGCGCGTTAGTGTAGGCGACAAAATAATAACTTCAAATTGTTAAATGCACTAAATCTCAGTATTTTTATATAGTTGTTATAAGTTAGTGATGTGTTGTTATAAGTTAGTGATGTGTTTTAAGTTAGTGATTATATAGTTGTTATAGTATTTTAAGTAATAATATTTTTCTTAGCTTGTATTTCATAGCTCCATGTCCTACTGATTGAAATGTAACCTATCATGCGGAAACCCTTCCTTTATTCGAGTTGAACTATTTCTTTTTTAATAATGTATTTTCCAAGAATCGCTACACGTGCTTTTGATCAAAGTGTAATTAATATAGAAAGCAGTAATACGTTTGGTGGAATAAAATGAAATGTATAAGGTATTTTAAAATTCGTAACTAATACAGATAACGTATTTTTATTATTCTTCATGCATAAGTAAAGACTTTTTATGTTAACAAAAAGTGCAGGTATAAGCCATACAGTCTCCAAGCTACTTGTTTGTTTTTTTATTTCGATTCCCGACCAACCAACAAAATAAAGGCGTATGTTTGTCAAAAATCAAAAATTTGAAATTATTTATTGTATAACTGTAGTACAAAAAAGATCTTATAGCTATGGTTATGTACAGTTTTAACAGTTTGTATGATCCGGAGCTACAACAAAAACGCATTGTTATATTCTAAAGTTATTGTCTAAAATATGATTAATATAGAAAGTTCCCAAACGCCGATTATCACTGGCTTTTTGAACCATCAAAGTTTGAATGTAATGCCATCAATTACTGAAAAATGTGGGTATGTATAAACTTGACGTCCCTCTTACTACCCCCTTTAGACATACTCAGAGAAACCTTGTAGTAGTAAGATATCTAACGGGTTATCTCCCGTGGCTGGGAATCAAAGTCGTGTGAATTTCTCTGTATCTTTTTCGGCGAACAACGTTGTAACTTTTTAATTTACACCTGAAATACTTACAAGTAGGTTTTTTATCTACGTCCAGATTACTTCCCAGCGAATCTTTAGAGTTTTATCAGCCTTAAGAATTAGAATCTGTACATTACATAAGTACATGAAACAGCGTAGTGCGGACCGCTTCGCCTCAATCTTTGGCATTTTATTATCATCGTCCAGCGGTTGGAAGCGCGCCAGAAGTATTTTTAGAAGCAAACTCAAGGACCATAGTCAATACTCAAAGCATCATCGACTGTGTTTCTTTCAATTCGATTGTTGAATGTTCGTTCGATCGTCATGATACCGGGCTTTACTTAGTCACCCTGTATTTTACTCCTCCTCCTCGCGTCGTACTCCTCACTGCTGTGGATCGTGACCCTCCATGGATCACTCTATCTTTTACTAATCTGGATCTGTTGTCGGCGACATGGATGGCTTCATGAACCTTCACATCGAGAGTAGTGCGGAATTGATCGGACCAACGTAACGGGCTTCGGCCTCTTGGTCTCTTGCCTTCAACTTTGCCAGTGATGCCGAGTTTTTTCAAGTTTTCTCCTCGTTTTTTGGCTATATGCCCGAAATCCTCAAGGACTCGCTGGAGGCAGATGGATGACAGTCTAGTAGTTACTTTGAGTTCCTTGAGTATTGATACATCGGTCCCTCGTGCTGTCCAGGGGATTTTATTAGTATTTTACTAGCAGCTGATAAAGAACTCTAGTTGTTATTGAAGGTTGAACCAAAATTCAACCTTCAATAACAACTAACGAGCTTCAACGGCTGACCACTTTTTTTAGAATCATGGCTAAGAACACATTTAAACTTTAAAAAAGAAAGAAAAATCTGTTTAACCATTTTTCGGAGGCGATAAGAGCCACACAAATACAAACGATAAACTTTTAAGAGTCTTATTCATAAACTTTGATCATTGGGATATTTCGAAATACCAGTTTCCTCATAGCATTATCTCTCATGAAAAGTTTTGAATTGCTCACGCAAATGTTTTTAGTAATATACAAAACTTAATGGGATTCGTTTCAATTTTCAAAATTTTGTATTAGTTTGTATTCCCTTTTATATTCAAAATTGTATTTGTTTATTATTTGGTCTTGTTTTGTGTAATTTACATAATGACTACTTCATTTAATGGGAGAAGCCCTGGCTCCTGAAACACAGTTTCTTAACTAGTTCGGGAGCCTATGGATTCATTAAATAATACTGTAACGAATTATATCAATAAAACACATTTTTAACTTTTACTTTTTACTTTTACGATTTTCCTGACAGATAGCGATCGAAACTTTGCTTAGAAACCTTTTTTATTTGAAAAAAGGAAGATCAAATCGACAAGAGACCATATCGTATTCAAGACTATGCCATTGTGTACAAAATAACCATGATAAGCAAAACATAACTAAAACTTTTAGGTGGCCTAAATATTGAATTAACTTACTTTTAATAAAACGTTATTTAATGAACTAATGGATTTTTATACCAACTGTTCATCAAGTCCTCGTTTCCGAATCGCAGTTTCGTTCCTATTCCGTCACTCACCATGAAGCCCAGGTTAATGATTAAAGAACCACAGGTACGAGAGGCGAGTGGACATTTCAGATAATTATCCTCTCATTAATGGACCACTGAAAACAAAAGGCCCCGAAAAACCCTTTGATTTGCCGCTCCACCACATTTACCCGGGTCAAAGGCTTCAAAACTCAATAGGGCCTGAAATTTGAGAGGTTGTTATTCGTTCGATGCCTGAAAATGCATTACAGTGTGAAAGGAAAGTTTGTTATGATTTTATTAAAAGCTTTCATAGACTGAGATACCTACATAAAATACTCAAAGTCCTTGTCGGGCGGACCTTGTGTAAATAAATGAAGTAAAATCGATCGGCCCAGCTACCTTGACTTTTGGACTAAGGAATTAATAGCCATTAAAAATATTTTTCCCTCAATTACCGTTTATCTCCCAGTCACTGACGCCAAGACATTCTTGGAAGCTGCAAACACCGACGATCAAGAATTTAGGATTGACAAAGCGAATAATGCGCCAATATATCAGCAGAATCCAAGATGGCGAATGCTTGCTCTAACCTGGCAACATGGCGACTAATTTGAAAATGGAATGTCATAAGTTTGGCAGTTACGTGGCGGCAATGGCTGGTGTGAGGTGAGTGAATGGACAGCGAGTGAGCTGGCGTCATGAGGAGCACCGCAGCAGACAGCGTCTCAACACTAATTTTACCTTCTGGCTCGCACGCACCACTAAGTTTAGCCGCCCCAAGATAGCCCCGGTCCACGACCCATCGCGCATAAACTTTTCACAATTAGACTATTATTTTTGGTAGCAAAGTCAGTCGGTCGATTATTAATAGAGGCTTTTCCGAGTTTATATTCGTTACGTGTGTTGTGGTGTTAACTTTTAGTGAATTTATACATAGCCGCTTATAAATAGGATGTGCTGAAGTTGCGTCTGACGGACGGGGGAATACCTTCCTGAAATATCTTACTACTGCTGGTGGTTTGCGTGTTTTCGGACGCATTGGTAAACGATTATTTATACATTGATAGCGAGGGTTTCCGCGCGGGAGTCAGCGCCGTGGTGCCCGCCGCTGCGTCCGGCTGCGCGCGCGCACTCCAGGACCTCACTAGGCCTAGGCACACTCTCTCATTTGCATAGTGTTTTTTTTTTTAATTTAAATCATCTCTACTGTAACGGATTTGTGATTTTCGTAATTTGTGGCGGGTTTTTGCCATTAGACATGGTCACCTTTTTGTTAGATTTCAGTCTAAGTCTCAAGATTTTGAGAAATACCTCTATAATATTTTTGTATAAACACTTTAAAAAATACTACATTTTTGTAGATAAACCAAAAAAATAAGGAGAGCTACGTTGCACTGCATCATTATATTGTGCGCGTAGCGTGACGAGGACCAGATAAGCATTTTTCCATTTCTTTAAAATCATAATTAAATTTTATCGTAAGTATTAATGTACTACTCAATTGTACATTGGGTATTGCAGTTTCAATAATCAGATGTAGCACAATCTAACTGGGACCATGAATATTGTAGCAGATACCAGCTACATCTACGCCGAGTTTGCACCGTAGGCCCTCGTAGCAGATCGTAGCACGAGAAAGTAAAAACTTAACGGAGTGACTCGCATTAAACACACGGCAAATAGATTTTGCACTGCGTTGAAGGTCCAAGTTATTGTAAGAGTGGTTCTTACGACTCTCCACCTCATGGTGTGGAGGCGAGAGCGATGTTACCGCTCCGCCGCCGCGGTAAGCGGCAGCGACTTACCTTGCCTATACCACCTATAAGCGGCTTTTTATATGCTACCTCTGATATGCTATCAAAAAACACGCATAAATAAAATATCTCGGTCTCATTTTTATAAGTTTAATTTTAATCATTTATAATGATAATTAACAAAAATAAACACTTAATTCTTTTGCAATTGTAATATCTTCATCATCAGCCTGATGAGTCTACTACTGGCCATAGGCCCCTGGAGAAGTTTATTATATATATAAGATGTTTAACATCTATAGCTTGAAATAAACGATAATGTGTTGCTCTGTAAACAAAGATTTTTTATTTAGAGAATCACTCAAATAACCGTTAGTTAATTAGGTACACAAATTTCACACTGAATTGAAATTCCTACCTGTAAACAAAGAAACGACATTAAAAGTTTGTTATTCATCAATATGTCGATTCCTTCTTTAAAACGATTGTTATAATTATCACTGGTTATAACTTTCACAAATTCGCTTATTCATTTTCTCAGTAAACAACTCAACGCCATCTTAGCTTCGCTTCCTGTTTTACCGACATCCTTAGTTGTCTTTATCGACAGAGCAAAGCGAGGCAAAATTTAAATTCTAAAGAAATATAATATGTTTCTTTACATATATTTCTATTATTTGTATATGACTATGATATAATATTTTAAAACCATGAAAAATAAACCAGGAAGCACTCATCCGAAAAAGGTAGTTTCACACTGTCAAATACCATTATGACAACAGCGAACTGAACTCAGCCACAGTATGGTATAGTTTGTTTAATACCAGTGGAAGTACTATTAAACCGGTTTAATAATACGTTTTCTAATGAGTGTGAATTCACTTCTTCTTTCGTGTCGCTGGATTCAAAATTGTATACAGAGCGTCCCAAGACGCATAACATGAAGGGAAAGTACTTTAAAAATTGTAGATAGGATATTTTGCTGAAAGAAGGCTTTATTTTATTTTTAAAACTTAGTAATACTGCATTCAAAGATTTTCTAAGAATTACTTGTTTCATCTAGGAATCGAACCGACTAGACTCCAATGTGAAATAAAAACATCTGTATTTTTATGATGCCAATAGAAAGAATGGATAAAAAATTATAATTCCTTAAAAAATATAAGTAACATAGTATCATAGAACAAAATAATAACGTAAAATATTTGATTAAAATTACAAGAAAATTATTTATTGCCGACGACGATTTTCAAAAAATAGCGATATTATCGTTCTAGCAGCTGATATTTGATTCCGATATTATCTCATAGCAGCTGAGTTTCTGAATGAATGTTTTCCAACTTGGATTGATAAAAATGGACCGATTAGATGGACGGAAAGATCCCCAGATCTAGAAAATACTTTGAATGCAGTATTAGTAAGTTTTAAAAATAAAATAAAGTCTTCTTTCAGCAAAATATCCTATCTAAAATATTTAAGGCGCTTTTCCTTCATGTCGGATAGTCTTGGGACGCCCTGTATAGTGTTTTTTAAAGCCACCTTGTCCAATAGGCCTCCACAGCACCTTCCGAGCAGGTAATGAGATCCTCTACAGTGTATGAGGTACTGTGGATACAAGTCCTTAGTAGGTGTCATTTTTACCAGAGGATAAGTAGACTCGGTACCATACATTTAAGAGTAGTAGAGCTATTTGTGAAGGGCTCGTCCGGGGAAGTACTACCACCATGCCCATTTTTGCCGCCAAGCAGCGTTGCTGTGTTTCGGTTTGAAGAGTATGGTTGCCGGTGTAATTACAGGCTCATGAGGCTTAACATCTATATACCTCAAGTTTAATTTTGATTTTGAGCAAAAGTTTGAAGAATACTTACTGCTCTCTAAAGATATATATATTCTGTGGTTTCAGCGAGAAGTTAAGGGGGGTCCACCCGCCCCCATCTCCGGTCGTCGGCCGTACTGTATTTCCGTCTGGCCTGATGTGTCAATTTAAATTAGCAAGTGCAGTATCGGTGGAATGGATAATTGAGAGGATTGATGGTGGAATAGTGAGGTAGGTCGGGGCTTCACCTAGTGAGGTAACGGTACCTTGGTTAAGCGCCGGACACTAATAAAATCTAAGGAAAACCTCGTGAGGAAACCGGCATGTCGTAGAACCTAGAAAGTTTTTCAACATGGTGTCAAGTGCTCTTTGAGGTGAACTTAAAATACTTTCATCGCACTGTTTCGAAATACCAGGGAAATGACAAAAAGACTAATAAAAATAGAAAATTACTTCGTTTTAATAAAATTATTGCAAACGAGGTTTCGGATACATTTCTCAGCCTTCAATATAAGTATTCTGAACGCGTGTTGTTTGCTTGGAGCGTAATAATATTAAATCCGTAAAGGAATACAATTCGATTTAATTTGATTGGTAAAGTATAATCATCATCATCATCATTGTCGGTAACCATCATGCATCAAAGACAAGGATCCTAATAAGTAAAGATAAAAAAATATTAAAATTCTAACGAAAACAATTAAGTGGCATTATAAAGAGTAGTAGAGCTCTTTGTAAAGGACTACCACCGAGCCATTTTCTGCCGCCAAGCAGCGTTGCTGTGTTTCGGTTTGAAGAGTGTGGTTGCCGGTGTAATTACATGCACATGGGGCTTAACATTTGTATGCCTCAAGTTGACGGACGCAGGGCAGGGCATCGTAGGGCACGTTCCTATAGTGTGTGACTTACGAGGTAATGCTTTGTTATAGGTGATGGTTACCACTTAACATGAGGTGGGATATCTGCTGCTCAACTATTTGTATAAAAATAATATAAAATAACAAAGAAATCCATTTTTTTATCAAAAAAGCTTACGTTCTTTTTTCTTATATTTAATAAAAATCATGATATAAATATACCTCTAATTAGTATCATTAGCAGAATTATTACACAAAACAAAATACTTTTTCAAACTCTTAGACAGACATAAGTGGGTAATTAATTAGTCATCGACCCTTAGGCGCCTCTCATTATTTTCAAAAAAATTGATAACAGTCGTTATACCTTATAATTTATTAATTATAACCTTATAAATTGAGTAGGTACTTTATAATTTAGTTCGTAATGAAATAAATAATATCATAAAATGCCAGTATGTCCCAAACGTAATATGGACGTAGCTGACCACGCTGACATACGTGACAGATAGAAAGCCCATCTACTTCACAGCCCATCTTTTCCTTCACATGAATTACCTTATTCTTGTCGTGTTATTAGTTTCTCTCGAAACAGTGGGGTGAAAGGATTTTAAGTGCGCCTCAGAGGCTCTTATTTTTATTTTATTTTATAACATACTCTAATAATATAAGCCATAATTACGGCTAATCTCTATCTCTAATACTATAAGACTCAAAGTCCTGACTGACTGACTGACTGACTGACATATAGACAACGCACAGCCTAAACCGCTGGTCCTAGAAACTTGAAATTTGAGGAGTACATAGGTATTATGGCGTAGAGGTGTACTAAGAAGGGATTTTTGGAAATTCAACCCCTAAGGTTGTAAAAAGGGTTGAAAACTTTTGTATGAAGAATAGTATTCCTTGAACCTACAAACTTGAAACTTGGAGTAGATGTATTCCAAGGCTAAAAAATAGGAAAGGCATTTTTAGTTTTTTAAAACTACCCTTAATAAGTGTGCAAAGGGATGTCAAAGTTTGTATGGGAGTTTTGTAACGCGTGGTGCGTAGGTATTTAAAATCCTACCCTACTAATATACAAATCAATGCGAAAGTTTAACTACCACTTCAACGCGTGCAAAGCCGCGAGAAGCTGCTAGTAGGTAATATAACACTGACCTAGTTTTTTAAACTAAGCTATTATGTTAACCAAACAAGCCACAACACATTAGTACTAAAATAAAATAAAAGAGCTTTGTATAAATATAAATGCTATAAATGTATAAATATAAATGCTTTGTATAAATGTTTAAATAATGCAGTTCAGACTTTATTGCATCACAATATTGTTCTTCTCAAAAACGGATGTAACAAAAACCATTCCGTAACGGTGTTGCGACAAAAAAACAAACAGACAAATTGTGACAGGAAGCGTGCGCAGCCGGTGACCAAAAAAACAGGTCATTGACCCGCGTGTACCCTTACAGCTGAAACGAACGATTTTACCTTTAAGATATATCTTTACTAAATCGACGAGACTTTATTCTCAGTTGATGAGATTTTGGTGATAGAATGATCTTGTTTAGAATTTCAGATTTAAATCGGCTTCTATAAAACTGATTACGGAGCTTTTAATACCAAAAGCTACCAAAGCAATTTTGCGCTAAAGTAAGTAATAAGGATTTTTTTTTATATACAACTAGTTGATGGAACAAGCAGACGGCCCGATGTTAAATGGTTACCATCACCTATAATAAAGCTTTGCCTCGAAAGTCACGCACGATAGGAACATGCCCTACGATGTACTGCCTTGTGTCCATCAACTTGAGGCATACAGAAGTTAAACCTCAAGTAGTACTTCCCCGACGAGTCCTTCACAAAAAGCTCTACTACTCTTAGAAGATAAAAGTTTTAAGGAATAAATAAAGGGCAACAGAAATAAATCATCTGTAAAATTTTCAACTGTCTAACTATCATGAGATACAGCCTGGTGACAAACGGACAGACGGACAGCGGAGTCTTTGTAATAGGGTCCCGTTTTACCCTTTGGGTACGGAACCATAAAAAACGAAGCAAAGGAAGATCACCTGGTTGACTATTGTCATCGGAAAGATCACAGAAGTACCATAGGTGGATAGAGGAAGTTCAAAACCGCTCGTCCGGCAAATAAATGAATATTGGTGGACACTCCACACAGCACTATCGAGGCTCAAACTAAGCAAAGCTTGTACTAAGGGAATCAGATAGTTGATATAATACTTAAATAGTTTATTCTTTTGTTAATACATAATTGTAATATATAATAAAATCCAGACAGAGAACAAACATATATGTTCATTACAGCCTTCACAGCTCAGTTGGTAGCTTCTGCGCCATAGGCCGTGGGTTCGATCCCCGCCGAGAACAAACATTTGTGTGATGAACATAGATGTTTGTTCTCTGTCTGGGTGTTATTTAATATTATAAGTATGTATTTACAAAAAAAAAGTTTATATGAATTATATCAGCTATTTGGTTCCCATATTACAGGCTTTGGCTAAGCTTGGGGCTAGATAGCGCTGTGTGGATAGTCCACCAATATTTATTTATTTATTACACAAATGTTTGTTCTCGATGGGGATCGAACTCACGGCCTTCGGCGCACAAGGCAGAGCTTCTACCAACTGAGCTGTGAAGGCTGTCAAAATGTTTGAAGGATGCCTAGATAGCAGATAATTTCATGACAATCATAAGATAGTCAGGAAAGTTAATTTCTTTCAAAAGTTCCAATATCCATGAATAGTACAAGTACAACACAAATACGTAATTAAAATGGAAACTTCAGAAACGTACAAGGCTAGATACAAAATCGTTACTGGTTTGTTGATAAATTAAATAAACCAATCTCATTTTTTTTTTCAGTACACATACATACGTTACACAGCAATGATGATGAACGATGAATTTAGTTTATTAGTATGAACCCGTCGTCGCTGAACTGAGATGTATATAAAATAAACTAAAAACAAATCAAAGTCCCATAAAATATCTCAAGACGTCGTGACACAGAATAAATACGAACATTCTCACGCACCCTCCTTGTTTTGCATCTCTCCCCCTCATACCTTCTCGTTCTAGCTTACAGGAGTCTCCCCCGTACGTGTTTCAGCCGCATCCGGCGCGACACCTGCGCGTGCGCAGCTAAAGTTATGGCGTTTTAATGCAGTTCTCCACGCTTTTAGTAATGGACTTTTTAACTCGCAGTGATGAAAGGTTGAAAAATTACTTTCTGATTACTGGGGAGTCCTGAGATAAATTAGCTTTTGATATTTCAAAACGAACTACCGTATAGTTCATTATTTAACCTAGTTCTCAAATGGGGGGGTTTATTATTTCATTGTCTACTGAGAAGAGATGATGCTGAGGTATCTATGATAGAGGTAAGTTGATTATAGTTTTCATAAAACTGTCGATTGACGTGGATTGTTCTGCTATCGATCAAGAGTATCAATTGACGGATGTTTTTATTAATAACGTTAAAAAAAACTATGCAGACTTTTTATTTCTGCTTTAAGTATCATGTCATAAGATCTCTCTCACATATAAAAACTCATGAAATCACACCAAAGCCTTGCATACTAAGGTGTAATTCAAAATATTACGTAAATCAGCGCAATGTACACAACAAAGGAAGCCTACAAATGCATGCAAACAATCGGATGGCATCATGGCTCTATACATTATTCAGGGCCTGCTAAGTGGCAGAGCTATCCGCCTACTCTGCCTATATATAATTCAGGGCCTGACTTGACACGTCGACGCCTGCCCCCCTAAAGGGGGTCATGTCAGTCCCACGGCCAATTATGCACAAGCCGAAACGTCAAACCGTAAGTGTAGTGACCCTCAGACCCATTGGCCTTTTATTTTGTAGATTTGATAATGCAATAGGGGATTGCGGTTGGTTTTTGGGTCAATTTGTAAATTTTTGATGTGGGATTTTTTACGTAATTAAGATTGGCTGTATTTGGTAGGGGAACGAAATAAGTGGAAGGTTTTTTTTTTAAATACTACCAGCGGAAGGAACAAGCAGATGGCCCACCTGATGTTAAGTGGTAAGTGGTAGCGTGCCCTACGCTGCACTGCCCTGCGTCCATCAACGTGAGGCATACAGATGTAAAGCCTCATGTGCCTGTTATTACACCGACAACCACACTCTTCAAACCGAAACACAGCAACGCTGCTTGGCGGCAGAAAAAGGCATGGTGGTAGTACTTCCCCGGACGAGCCCTTCACAAAGAGGTCTACTACTCAACTCTGGTTATTGAGGTTTTGCCCAACAATGATACAGAACTAGCTGAATAAAATATATTAAGCTTCTGATACTTACAATCTTTCTTATCAATCAATTATAGTTTAAAATTTAAAATAAGTGAGTTCTGGAAAAAAAGTTCCGGAACTGTCAATACTGTCCTTTAACTTTAACTTTACTTCCATATCCAATATTTTCCAAGCTACGCTGGCCATTATAATCGCAAAATGGACTTCCAAACTTCGGAAGCTTTTAGGCAAATTCGTTACATCGGCCCAAATGCATTTTAGAGAGAGATATTTTCAGATCAGAACACAGAAAACCGCTTAACCCGGTAGTTTTATTAATGAAAATTGAGCGACATCCAGCCATTGCAACGGCTTGGCTTCCTGATTTAGACCTTACCTGTGAATGTGAATCTAGGACAAGGTATTTTGATAGTGTTACAATGCAGATATTCAGGGACTTATCTTATTGGGTCAGTATTATTTGTGAAGGATTTTGGTCTTGCTAATTTGTATTTAAAATTATGTCCCGAATTTCTTGAACCTCTATACCTATCCAAAGATTATTAAAAAGGGATAACTTAAATCTTAGAGGTTAGATCACTATTTATAGACTCCTTATTTAAAACTTGTTTAATTATTCTGTTAATTTCATTCCAAGTGATATACAAGAGTAGGTATGATTATTGCTTAGTATTTTTGTAAAAATATTACACAGCACACTAGGTGCAAATCATCATCAGCCTGACAAGGTTCACTGCTAAACATCATCATTTTCCTTCCATTCCGTCTTCATGTGGGGTCGGCACAACAGGTTTTTTCCCTCCACTCTCCTCTATCAGCCGTCATCTCAGCAGTCACTCCTTTCTTACTCATGTCATCTTTCACACAGTCCATCCATCTTTTCAAGTTCACTGCTTAACATGGGCCTCGTATTTGTGGTTAAAGAAATTTATTCTCAAAAGAATTAACAATTCACTTAATGAGAAATGAAAAATTTTAAACTTACGTTAAATTGCTTTACAGCGAGCATGCACAGCGTTTTGTGTAGGTAACTGTAATCAATTACCTACACACAAAATAAATTGATAACTAAAACAAATAAAAAAACTGTATAAATGTAAAAATGTAAAAGTAATATTGTGTAATATTTCCAGGACATATCGTTTTGAGCCTTCTCCATTCACAGTTTTCGTGCGATCTTAACAATATTGCAGTGTTTGTGTTATGCACTCAGGAGAATGAGATGATGCCGCTCATCTTCCACGTTCTTTTTGCCATTCACTTTGTGATGGAGGTGTCCTAGACACCTCTGTACCGGGACACACTTTTTTTTAAACTTAGTTCTGTTTTTTTTTTACAACTAGCTGATGGAACAAGCATATGGCCCACCTGATGCTAAGTCGTAATTATCTCTATCTCTAATACTATAAGAATCAAAGTCCTGACTGACTGACTGACTGACTGACTGACTGACTGACTGACTGACATATAGACAACGCACAGCCTAAACCGCTGGTCCTAGAGACTTGAAATTTGAGGAGTACATGGGTCTTATGGCGTAGAGGTGTACTAAGAAGGGATTTTTGGAAATTCAACACCTAAGGGTGTAAAAAGGGATGAAAACGTTTGTATGAAAAATTGTATTCCTTGAACCTACAAACTTGAAACTTGGAGTACATATACTTCAAGACAAAAAAATAGGAAATACATTTTTAGTTTTTTAAAACTACCCTTAATAAGTATGCTAAGGGATGTAAAAGTATGTATGGGAGTTTTTTGAACGCTGGTCCTAGAGACTTGAAATTTGAAGAGTACATAGGTCTTATGGCATAGAGGTGTACTAAGAAGGAATTTTTGGAAATTCAACCCCTAAGGGTGTAAAAAGGGATGATAACGTTTGTATGAAAAATTGTATTCCTTGAACCTACAAACTTGAAACTTGGAGTACATATACTTCAAGATAAAAAAATAGGAAATACATTTTTAGTTTTTTAAAACTACCCTTAATAAGTGTGCTAAGGGATGTAAAAGTATGTATGGGAGTTTTTTGACCGCTGGTCCTAGAGACTTGAAATTTGAAGAGTACATAGGTCTTATAGCGTAGAGGTGTACTAAGAAGGAATTTTTGGAAATTAAACCCCTAAGGGTGTAAAAAGGGATGAAAACGTTTGTATGAGAAATAGTATTCCTTGAACCTACAAACTTGAAACTTGGAGTATTTATATTTCAAGACAAAAAAATAGGAAATACATTTTTAGTTTTTTAAAACTACCCTTGATAAGTGTGCAAAGGGATGTAAAAGTATGTATGGGAGTTTTTTGACCGCTGGTCCTGGAGACTTGAAATTTGAAGAGTACATAGGTCTTATGGGGTAGAGGTGTACTAAGAAGAGGTTTTTGGAAATTCAACCCCTAAGGGTGTAAAAGGGTTGAAAACGTTTGGATGAAAAATAGTATTCCTTGAACCTACAAACTTGAAACTTGGAGTACATGTACTCCAAGGCAAAAAATAGGAAAGGCATTTTTAGTTTTTTAAAACTACCCTTAAAAAGTGTGCAAAGGGATGTCAAAGTTTGTATGGGAGTTTATTAACGCGTGGTGCGATTGATTTAAAACTTGAGGTAAATATACTAAGAAATAAATAATTAAGAATGACGCTTTTAATTTTTGATACCAGCCATTTGCACCCCTGCAAAGGGTGCAAATGGCTGGTAAAAGTTAGTATGGGAGATGTTTAACGCATAGTGCTATTGATTTCAAACATGAAGTTAATATACTTCACAATAAATAATTTAAAATCACGTTTTCAATATTTTAAAACCACCCCTGCAAAGGGTGCAAAAGACTGACAAAGTTTCAAGGTTTGTATGGGACATTTTTAAAGCGTAGTGTTATTAACTTCAAACTAAAAGAAAATGTGTTCTGTGGATAAATAACAAAAAGACAGTTTGATTTTCGAAAACAATCCCTAAAACGTTACCCTCTTTCGTTGCGCTCAAGTAAAAAGGATACAACAAGGCGTCAATGTTTGTAAGGGACATTTTAAAACGGGAATCTTGAGTTGGTATGAAGAGATCTTAGGGTATCTATCGTGCCTGGGGATCAAAGTGGTGAAGCTGTTTCGTTTCGTTTTTTTTTGGGGTAGAAACTAGGAACCAATAAGTACATATTTTCCGTGTAAGGTTGTCTTTGTTGTATTTGTCATGTTTGTGCTAAACTCAGTACCTATACCTACCTACCTACCTACCTAATATAGGTAATGTACGCCTATAGGTATCTCTTATACCTGTGTAGGTATCCTACCCTAATAATATGCAAATCAATGCGAAAGTTACGATGTTTGGATGTTTGTGGCTCAATTACGGCCCACCACTTCAACGCGTGCGAAGCCGCGGGAAGCCACTAGTCACCTATAACAAAGCAATACCTCGTAAGTCACGCGCGATAGGAACGTGCCCTACGATGCACTGCCCTGCGTCCATCAACTTGAGTCATACAGATGTTAAGCCTCACGTGCCTGTCATTATATCAGCAACTACACTCTTCAAACCGAAACACAGCAACGCTGCTTGGCGGCAGAAAAAGATATGTTCACATTACTTTGAAATTATTTTAGACGCATCTTTGTTCTGAGGTGAGCTGATATTTTTATTTGGTGTGTTTGTATACAAAGTACTTCTTCCTCTGGTCTTGTCACAAGTTCTTTCGAATCAGTGTGGTAAAAGAATTTCAAGTGCGCCTCAAAAAATCTCCTTTCGAGCACATGACACATTGTCATGTTTTAGAACTTTTGTTGTACCACATGCCGGTTTCCTCACGATGTTTGAGAGTACTGGCACTGTATACATATTTGAATGTACTTATTTATTATTATCCACGTACGAAAATGAAAACAAGAAGAACACGTGTTCAGCCACTCCGTTATGCATGTGACTAGTCACGAGCGATCCACACAGTAGTAGTTTCCTAAACGTGCGAACACACTGCTCGATTAGTCTTTATATTATGCTGCTGCACTTTTTTAAGTCACATTTCTCACTGGCGACAGTGAAGATTGCGAGATGTCTTCTTCTTCTTCTTGTCGTGTTACTAGTTTCTTTCGAAACAGTGTGGTGAAAGGATTTTAATTGCGCCTCAAGTGGCTCCTTTCGAGCACTTTACACATGTTTATACATAGAACTTTTTAGGTTCTACGACATGCCGGTTTCTTCACGATGTTTTCCTTCAGCGTTTGAGAGTACTGACACTGTGCACATACATTTTTTGAACAGAAAAACTCATTGGTTCACGACTGGTTTCGAGCCCGCGATCTTATGATCGGAAGGCGGGGCCGCTACCACTAGACCGCCAGTGCTCTCAGTGCGAGATGTCCAAAGATGGAAACGACTTAAACGACGAAATTTAAAACAGCTTTGTCAGGTAGGTATTGAACTTTTTTATGAAACAGCTGTTTTTTTCCCGCGTTCACAGTGTTGGTTCATTAGAAAAAGTTATTCATATTGATAGGTACTTTAGCCCCCTGAAATTTTTAAATACAAGTATTGGAACCCCTTGTATATGTATATTACAAATGACTAATGGATCCGAGAATCGTAGACTTGAGTCGTCTGAACCTATGTAAACAGCAAGTTCTAAGGTTCTTTGTTGTCATCAATGCTGCTGTCCTGCAACGATTTCGGTACAAGAGCTTTTTTTTCCAAAAAAGTACCAGAAACGTGTGGTATGTTCGCGTAAAGTTCTACATTACAATGTATCGTATGTTATTATTACTTACCATACAAGCCCCTACGCATTTCAATGCGAAGCTATTTTGGACTGCACCCACGTGTTGGCAATTGTTTCTAGTGGTGTACTGACACAAAGAGGACATAAGTAGCAATACCTATGTCCGATGAGTAAGTTACTTTTACGCACTAGCATTTATGCAGCATCACGGACAGGTCATTCAACCTATGTAACTGTTTTATGACAATAACTCGCTTTTTTTACACTACTAGCTGTTGGAACAAGCAGATGACCCACCTGACAATAAGTGGTAAACATCATAACCATCACATATAGGTGATGGTCACGCACGATATCAATGTGCCCTACGATGCACAGCACTGCGTCCATCAACTTGAGGCATACAGATGTTAAGCCTCTATCCTCTGTTAACTATCACGATTCATGACAGCCTGGTGACAGACAGACAGACGGACGGACAGCGGAGTCTTAGTATTAGGGTCCCGTTTTACCCATTTGGGTACGGAACCCTACAAAACAAACATGTATTGCCAAATCACCCAAGTTGCCACTAATAGCTTCGTTTGCTTCGCTCACACATTAAAAAATATGCACTACACACCGTGCTTATTAAAAATGTATGTGTGAACACTCAGCCCTCACACATTTCCTGACAGTGGGTACAGAAAGCCCCATCATTATTTATTTAGTAGCTGCTTCTAAGATTGCAGCTATAATAAGGCCTAAAGACTGTTTACTGAAGGTAAACGGTAGTTAATTATAATACGCGCCACATTGTCCGCCAAGTGATGATTAGTAAAATTATAGAGGTAATCGTAAAACATTAGTATTGTATTGTAACACTTTAAATAACTTGTGAGATAAGAAATTAGGTTAAGTTTTGTGCCAATAATGTCTATTTCTATTGTATTAAAATATGTTAAGGCGAAGACAAGAGCTGTGGTGTACCTCTCGCTCGCACGTTTCGACATGTTAAAAGATTTAAAATCACTAAACTCTTTTTCAAAAATCGCAATCTACCATTTTGGGTCACAAACATTGCACACAGTTTAGTAAAAAAATAATTTTATTCTATACTAGCGGCCTGTCCCAGCTTCGCATGGGTGGTCATAAATTTTTTGAACATTTTAGGATAAACTTAGACCGTGGGTTCGAGCCTCGCGTCTACTTATTTCATACATTTGCACGCGCTTCTCCTTGAGTGAGTGAAATCGCACCCCGAGCGTGACCCGTGGACCCGTTAACATTTTTAATTTCGTCATATCTTTTGAATGGAATGTCCGATTTGAAAAATTTAAGAAGTAATCTATAGGTATTGAAACTGTCTTAATTATGAAATGATTTATTTGGATAAGGATTAATACCAAGGTACAAATAAAGACCCTTTTCTGGCGGAGGCATTTCAATTAAATTTTTATAATAAAAGAGCACTTATTGTGACATAACTATAATAGTTAGACATATGTTGTCGCGACATTTTTGATGACGTGTTCTACAAAATCGTAGTACATTATTTTGTTCTATCATCAATAGTTTTCGCAGCGCACGCGATGTAAAGTTTTTGTTTTCCACCTTGGGTTACATTATTGAAGTTTTAGTAAGGATCCCTGATTTTTTTGAAAATATAATATAGCCTATGTTACTCAGGGATAATGTAGCATTCTAATGGTGAAAGAATTTTTGAAATCGGACCAGTAGTTTTAGAGCCAATTCGTTACATACAAACTACAAAAATACAAAGGTTTCCTCTTTATAATATTAGTGTAGATAAGTTTTCCTACTTAAAAGTTTGTATAAGTACAAAAACTAGTAAAGTAAGTAGGAAAACTTGTATCGTTTAAAATGATTTTTTCATGCAATGTGATTGCATGTTAATCCTTAAACGGCTTGTTAATCCTTGATTAGGAACTAACAGAGCATGGTGAAATCAGCTCTTAAGATGTTAAATATAACATGTCAGAAAAGTGAACCACAACATAAAAAAATATATAAAAAGTTACACTTCGGAACGACCGAGTGAGTTTTTTCGACCACTATCTGAGGGTGAAACCTGAACGGCCATTTTTATGGATGAATGTCAAAGGCTCGATTGTATAAGAATAAAAACTTTTTTGAAATATATCTTAAAACCATTGACTTTCCGAAAATATTCATTTCACCAAAAAAATAGCACGTTTAGGTAATAAAAAACTTCTATAAAATAATTATGGTCTAATGTTATTGGAAGACTTGAACAATCTTACTTACTACACCTAGTAGAGCTCTTTGTGAAGGGCTCGTCCGGGGAAGTACTACCTACACGACTTTTTCTGCCGCCAAGCAGCTTTGCTGTGTTTTGGTTTGAAGAGTGTGGTTGTCGGTGTAATTGCGGACACATGGGGCTTGGCATCTGTATGCCTCGAGTTGATGGACGCAGGGCAGTGCAACGTAGGCGACGTTCCTATCGTGCGTGACTTACGAGGCAATGCTTTGTTATAGGTGATGGTTACCACTTAACATCAGGTGGGCCATCTGCTTGTTCCATCAGCTAGTAGTATTAAAAAAAATGCCTCAAGTTGATTGACACAGGGCAGTGCATCGTAGGGCACTTTCCTATCGTGCGTGACTTGCGAGGCAATGCTTTGTTATAGCTACCACTTAACATATATAATGGCTACCACTTAACATCAGGTAGGCCGTCTGCTTGGTCAATCAGCTAGATGAATTAAAAAAAAAGATAGGGCAACAAACCATATTGTCTGATATTTGAACTTAAAAAGTTCGGCTTAAAAATAGATCTCTTAAAAATAGGCTCGCAAGAAACAATTGGCTTAAAAAAAGATCAAACATCGAGTTAATTCGAACGAAGACATGTATTGAAGACATGTTCAATGTGTGACTACGAGTTTTCTGACAATAGTTTATTTCCCTTTTATATAATTATCAACCACTAGACCACATTATATCAACTGACCTGAATATGCACTGTGAAATTATGTCTGCATTGGTTACTAGACATGAGTCGGATATATCAAAACGTAACTTATATCGGATATGGGTTAGATATCATACCATATCGATATTAATATCAACATAATCCGATATCATAAAAACTATTCAAAACCTCAACTGTTACCTACTAAAGACACGAACAAAACGAAAACTTCACCAACCAAACGATATGAAACAAACACCAATTGATATTCGCTACCTCCCTTTATAAGAATGAATTGTTTTACTGGTAAAAAAGAGATGAAGCGAATATGACGTAACAATAGCCAAATAGTTTGCGTTTGTCGTTTCGTTGTTAGTTTGCCTTAACTAAAAATCATGTTATCGTTTGCAACCCATACGACTGATATCGATATTAGAAAACCGTTTTCTATATCGATATGCAAACTGTATATCGGTTAGATAACCGTTTGCAGGAAAAAACTAAAACGCCCATGTCTATTGGTTACAGCGTCGCCGTTAGTTATAACTTTCCATAGGTATCTATTATTGACTTGGTAAAGTTCTAAATTGATGTATGCTCTAGTAATAATGCTTAACCACAATGTATTATCACTTTACTCTTTCATTAATAACAAGGGAACGTGCATGTGAAACTTTGTAAAGAGAATAACAAATTCCTTAACTGCCATTGTGAAGTTATTGTAATGGTAGGAAAATGAGTGGTGATTACTACAAAGTTTTTTTTAATTGTCATTGGCTACTTAAGTCAAATTCAAAGTCAAAAGGTATTTATCAATACATTCCACGTTCCTATCGTGACTTGCGAGGCATCACTAAATGTTAAGTATAAAAAAAAAACATGCAAACAATTTTGTCTCGCAGAAGAAATTGAACCTCTTATTTCTATGCCAAGTCGGCTAGTTTCCGCTGCGCTGAAGAATTAACGGCGAAATAGTTGCTTTTTCTATAGAAACAAAACGCGAATACTGACACTGAAATGCATCAATTTCAAACTGATATGTAGGAAACTGAAATAGATCCCGATATAGCAGCAATTACTCAACCAGTATCCCGGTAGCCGAGAAAGTGCCTCTACAGACTAGCCAATCTGTAGTGCCAATCTAGTTGGATCGAAAATGATCACGATTCAGAGCTTGATATAAACTGATGGCATGTTTTGAATCATCCTACGTTATCGTCTTCGGACCGATTATGACGACGGCAAGCCTGTCTGTCTCTTAGATAAATAAAAAATTGTAATAGAAAAAGTTGCCTCTGATGTTGAATAAAATATTTTGATTATTAAACACTGAGAGAACCTAATTTCAACAAAATGGGTCATTTGTTTGGTGAATTAAGTCTCCCGGATTGGGGCTTCAATTTTATTGAAAGCTGTGTTAGTTCTCCCAGGTACACCAAGTCTACCGTGCGTAGCACTTAAAACACCCAGGTGATTTACTCCAGGTGAATTAAGTCTACCGAGTGGTATTACTTAGTCGCGCACAATTTTTAACAGTAGTGAGAAAGGAGATAATTTGCGATACCATTTTAGATTGGATTTTAGATAAACAAGTTATAATTACAAGCTACTGACGTTATTGCGGATAGTTGCATTTTCAAACATGACTGATTAAATGCTTACCCTCAGTCGGCACAGAATCTTTTATAACATTACATCCCAAAAAAGATGGAATAAGTACGTAGGGCGTGGATCAAGTCGTTTCGTCTGTAGTACCTTCGAGCCGTCAAGTGCTCTACAAAAGGTCTGTTCATTTATCTAAGAGCACGTCGAACAGGCGCCAGCGGAACCTTTATAATTCAGATACCTGAAGCAGAGTTTTGAGATGTTATTTTCTATCACATTACGGTTTTACAGACATGTAATGTACGGATAAAATGACATTTATTGGTTAAGTAGATTTGAACTTGATACATGTTTCTTAAAGTCGCGTGAAACTGGCATTCTTTAAGATAGATAATATTATTTATATTCATTTAAGCACACTTGTATAACATGTTCAATATTAAAGTTGTCTTAAATGGTAATAGCTTATAAATTTAATAATTTATATGCACATACCTACACAGGGTCCAGAACCTGACAGGTCCTGCCCCGTTCCAGGAGAATTCAATTGCGCCATAATTATTATTATAATATAATATGATTTTTTAAGGATGTGTAACTGGGGTAATAATAAATAATAATAATAATAAATATTGGTGGACATTCCACACAGCACTATCTCGTCCCAAACTAAGCCAAAGCTTGTAATATGGGAACCAGATAGCTGATATATTACTTATATACTTTTTTTTTGTAAATACATACTTATAATATTATATAACACCCAGACAGAGAACAAAAATCTATGTTCATCACACAAATGTTTGTTATCGGTGGGGATCGAACCCACGGCCTACGGCACAGAAGGCAGAGCTACTACCAACTGAGCTGTGAAGGCTGTCAAAGAGAAGGTAGCCAGGGGTTTATCCAAATATTACATACATCACAGTAGTTTGTATTGCATACATGCCACCGCTGGTGAAATACTACCTACTGGTTTCCTCACGATGTTTTCCTTAACCGATTTGGAGCACTGGTCGAATTGCACACATACATTTTTCGTAAGAGTAAAATTCATTGATGCACCACTGGATTCGACCCACGACCTTATAACCAGAAGGCGGGGTCACTCCAACTAGACCACCGCAGCCCTAAATAAAAGAAATAGAAAGAGAATTAAACATAATGTCCGACAGACCGACCGACGACGCCCACGCTAGTCGGAATACAATTAAGATAATTTTACTGCGTTATTTCTATACCACTGTATTTAGCCACTCGGTCAAGGATCTAGTATTTACGGGTGTCGGAAGTACGGAGCATCGATCGAAGCCCATTTATAAATAAGCAGTAGGTGGAACACGGCGATCATTACCAAGAACCGCCTACTGCCGAAGATCAACAGAAATACTGATCGATTTAAAAAAGTTATAAATTCACCAAATAAAAAGTAAAATTTGCATTAAAAGAATCAGTCGCGTTTAAGGGTAACATTTTGCATTATTATACGTGTAGTTTCTTACAGAAAACAACGTTACTCATATACAATTTTCGAGTGACAATTTCATGTTTTCAGTAAGCTAAACAAATACAACTAAACAAAACAGTAAACAAATCCAACAAGAAAACCTCGTCAAGACCATACATCGTGAAAAAAGGACAGAAAAATTATGATACAAATTTTTCCTTCCATAAATTATAAACTAAGAACATAGTAAAATGACCCTCAACTGTACGCAATGCAATTTACAATTCAACTCCCCAGCCACAGAGGAACTTTTGCCTATCACATGGACCTTCATATACATATTTCCTTCAAACTTTGATGTGGCTAGGGCCTCCTGACTATGAATATCGATGACAAAATTAATATTTAGTTTCAGTCATGGATTTGAGAATGGATAAGATAAGGAATGAGTTTATTAGAGGCAGTTTGAAAGTGGCACCAATGACTGAGAAAATGAAGAGCAATAGGTTAGCGTGGTATGGGCATGTCATGCGAAGGGAAGAAGGTCATGTAACGAAAAGAGTGTTAGTTATGAATATAGATGGATATAGGAATAGAGGAAGGCCAAAGAAATGATGGATGGATTCTGTGAAGGATGACATGGGTAAGAAAGGAGTGACGACTGAGATGACGGATGATAGAGGGAAGTGGAGAGAAAAGACCTGTTGTGCCGACCCCACATGAAGTGGGATAAGGGCAGGAAGATGATGATGCGTCATGGTTGTATTAAACAGAACCAGCTTCACGACTTTGATCCCCAGGCAGGGTAGACATCCCCTCAGATTTCCTAGTCCCAAGAACCAGCTCAAGATTCTTCGAACATCCTCAAAGTCGAGGTACGCCCAAATAAATACCCACATTTTGAAGTAGATAATATTTCATACGTGACAGGTTGCAAGCCCATCGCTTCTGCTCGTTTACTAACTAAGAGTAGTAGAGCTCTTTGTGAAGGGCTCGTCCGGGGAAGTACTACCACCACGCCTTTTTCTGCCGCCAAGCAGCGTTGCTGTGTTTCGGTTTGAAGAGTGTGGTTGCCGGTGAGGTATCCATCAATTGGTACATATCCGGTTTTTTTTTCATACCTATGACCTACAAGATATTTAATCAATTAAAGAAGTTTTAAAAAAAACGCAAACAACCACCAAGTTTCGCAATAACATTACCAAGGTTTCGTACTTACAAGTTTTTCGATAGCAAAACTTGTTTGAATAAAATCGATATTTTCGCCGTTCTTCTAATGTAAAAACATTCAATAAAATAGGGTTCTAGCGGTTACCGCGGCTTCTGTGCCTGTCATTCTACATGAAACTTAGCACGTATTGCTAATATCGTTGGGCATTTCTATCTTGAGCCTTCTTAACAACCCATTTCCAAGTTCTTCCCCAAAAGCGTCGAAATTGTCCATCGCTTTCTTAGCCGACCCCAACCTCGTCTTCCATCTGGTGGTAACAGAGCTACTGGGTTCACCCACTTAATGAAATTTCAGTTTGTGTATACAACTTTTTTTTCAATTGTTTTCAAAAACAGCTTTGCCATTTTGGTCCCCGGGCACGGTAGATATCTTAATAAACCAACTGAAGATTCGGATGTCCTAAGGGGGTAGTCAGAGTCAAATATTCCACATAACGCTTTATTAGCCGACCCCAACCTCGCCTTCCATCTGGTGCCATGTAGTTACTATTAGGTTCGTCCATTTTATTGAAATACATTGAAATAATAAAATTACTATAAATTTAAATTGCCTTTTAAAAAAAAACCATTTATTTTTATTTTCTAACGTTCTGGATCCGTAATTCACGTTTCAATTTTTGGTCTTTCTTCAACCTGTATTTAAATAACTGTCACATATAATAGTTTCCGAAATAAAACCATTTTGAAAACACCATTATTTAAGCAGTTTTATTACACTCTTACCAAGTATTAACGACTTTCTCGGCACCCTACTAATCTTTGTTTGTGCATTTCAAAACAGAACTGAAAGATTATTTTATAACTACCATAAAATCACGTTGCTGTGTCAAATCGTAAACTATCACTTAAGGATCATTAACTGATCGTAAGGAAGCTGTACGTCAAACAAAAATATACCTGTTCAACTGAGCTATAGCTAGAGAGCTTTAATAATATCCAAAAAGTTATTATCCGCGGGAAAAACTTAACGAAAAATTTAGAGAAAAAAATTAAAAATGAATGTGGAAAACGCGTAATCGTCTAGGGCGTCAAGTTTCAAGTACATATGATAATAAAACTATCTCGTTGAAAGGAAAATTCAAAACACAATGGCGCGTACGTTCAAAAAAAGGCTATGAAATTATATATATTTTATATTAAGGGTTTTCGGTTAATAAAAAACAAACGTTACAGTCTTTACGGTGTTTTTAAAATGTTCTAATTAGCGAGAGTCGACCTGGCATTGAAGCGTTTCGATTGATATTCATCAAAAGGAGATAGTGGACTGATCGATTTTGTTTTCAATGACAATGATTCATGGTAATTTACAGTAAAATTTGTGTTTATTCTACTGTGTTAAGCCATTAAGGCGATGACAAGAGCTAATGTACCTCTCGCTCGCACGTTTCGACATGTTGAAATATATAAAATCCCTATACTCATTTTCCTCTCAAATGTATGCTAGTAAATCAAACTTTTGAGTAGGAAAACTTGTATCGATGAAAATGAATTTTTTACTAAACCATGTGCAATGTGATTGCACACAACATGATTGATTACGATTTTTCGAAAATGAGTTTAGTGATTTTATATCTTTCAACATGTCGAAACGTGCGAGCGAGAGGTACATTAGCTCTTGTCTTTGCCTTAATGCTAAGTGTAAGAATTTTATTCACACAGCTGCATCCAGCCCCAGACAAATCAAAGTTTTTACTATAGAAACCAAATAACTGATAGAATCATGGAGGTATTATACTGGAGGGAACCATAAGGCTTACATCCTTTTACAACTGTGTATCAAACAGTGATCATCTATCTTTGTTCTTCCCATGTAGCCTAGCTACGAGTAAAAGAAAAGAAGATGTAACTTCACTCACTCCATCTCACTCACTCACTGTCTGCGTAAATCGTGGCCGTCAGTTGATGCAATGTTTTGATCTTGTTTTGACGTTCTAGAAAAACTCGCAGCAACATTGCGATGTAGCGAAAGAAATTATGAAAATTTTTAAAGAATTATTATTGTCTAGGCAAAATATATTTGAAAAGGTGAAAGTATGTCTTGTGAAGCTGTGTTTTGTGTATCAAAAACAACAAAAGGAGGAGTTAAAGACCCGGAATTGTCATTTGATACGTAATATTCTTTTCCTATTTTCATGCTAAAAAAATACGTTTTTTCTTCCATAAAGACTGTAAGAATTACATTTTATTAGTACTAGTCATATTTTCCTATGTGAAAATGATGTAAACCCATTAATTATTGCAAAATAAAAATTATTGTTTTAGTCATCTGTTCTAGTGATGTACTTCCACCGACCAATTTAGCTTTATCGATAATATTTTATTTTCCGATTTTGATATGAAACATCTAATGCGCCGGGTCAGATCGGCTGTTATGTTGTAGTTTCAATTTTTCACACCTTATAGGCGTCTCGCGACGGCTCAATTTTTGTTAAATTTTCATTATTTTTTAAGGTTCTTATAAATGCCCAGAATGAAGACGGGAGTGGATAAAAGCTGTTAGGCGTGAAAACTGATAGACTACTAAATTTTCTTATGCATGGACGAAATGGCCATAAGAAAGTGTATCGAGTGGGATGGACATCGCTCTCACGGTTAGGTCAATGTGGGAAACATTATTGACGATGATAGTGTTTCAGTGTCTATAATGGTTTTGAGCTTTCGCAATAAAAGTCAGCAACCAGTTAAAATTAAAAAGTTGAATTCCAATTAAAACGCCTTTTTCATCCATTTCTTATTCTATCGATAGGTTAGTCAATGCTGTCCCTTCTCTAGTCACTCACGCGAATACATACAAACTAACAAAAAACGGCCACGCTAAAAACCCGAAACACTCCGTCTATATGATACTTAGTCTAAGGATAGAATACTTACGACTGGTTTCTGAAAGCTTGATCAAACCTAATCAGATGTCAAATCACTTGTTATTTCAGCTATTACACCAAATTAAACTGAGTTATAAGAGTAGTAGAGCTCTTTGTGAAGGGCTCGTCTAAGAAGTACTACCACCACGCCTTTTTCTGCCGCAAAGCAGCAACGATGTGTTATAAAAAAGGATAAAAAATATAGCAAGTGATTTGACATCTGATTAGGTTTAATCGAGCTTTCAGAAAACGACCGTTAATATTTATATTTTATTACTTACTTTTACTTTAATATTACTTTTTGTAGGTACGATACACATTATCACCCAAAACAAAGAATAAAAAAAGTAAAGAAAAATGTTTAAGGTCTTTTTTTTTGTTGAGTTATCATAGAGATCTAAGGGGATCTACCGTGGCCGTAAAAGTCATGAAGCTGTGTGTGTGTGCTAAAAAAGACTCTTATAATTAGTCTTGGAAATGCATGGGCATGCAGCACATACTTCTGGTACATGCATTTGGTCGAAATTGCTGCACACGTGCTATTCAAGCTGATTTTTAATGGAACTCACATTATGAAACGAAATATTAGTGTGGACATTCGTCTCTTTTTGGGAAATTATACACGTAAGCTTATGACGAAAAAACTCGGAGGCTATGAGATGGACTTTGAGACCTTTGCCAAAGAGTATGAAGGAACATTTTCCTTTCCCTTTAAAAAACCATTGAAAATAAAGGGTTGCGTAAACTCCGTGTCGTACAAACGTTGACGTGACATGTTTGTAGCTTTAGAATTTGGATACTGCTGTCTTTTTTGTCATTCTATTAGGTTAAAACATGTTAATATTTACAGTATCAATAATTTATATTTTCTTAACGGTTTTGGGTAAACACGTATCGATCCTCTGAATTACAAAATCATAGGCATCCGCGCTCACTTCCATAATGAGCTTCGCCTCACTTACGTGGGTGGCGCAAGTGATGCCTGAACGGACACACTTTATCATTAGTTTTGTAATTTTAATTTTGGTTACTAACAATTCGTTTTTGAAAGTTTTTTCATCATATAAGCTTTGAGCTTTGCCTCACTCCTGCAGGTGGTGCTAGTGATGACTGAATATATACTGCCGATCTTATAATTTAAATTTTAGTTACTAATTTTTTTGAACATATCATTACTTACATAAATACTTGTCATCTATGCCTTTCTTATAATTTTAATTCTAGTTACAATTTTTTTTGAACATTTCATTATATAATCATCTAAGTTTTAATGGCCTACCGCGGAACGTCGCAAATATACACGGTATAAAAAGGCCTATTTCTCAAAACACTTCCCTTAGATTCCCAAAAGGTTATCCACACTAGTGTAACGCCCTCAAGGCGCCGTCGCCGCCGCCCGTGCCGCAGCCGCCTCTCGCGGGCCATGTGGCCATGCGGCCCCGCATCCTGCCCCCACCTCGTTCAGGTTACAGGACGAGTGCGCTCGTTAAATAATGGCCTGGTGTGACGCTGCCCTTAGTGACGCATGCAATTGTTCTTTTAAATTGATTATTTGTCGAACTTACCAATGATTTCTTAAATAGTTTCTGACGTTTTTTATTTATTTATATATTTTATTTATTTATAAAAAAATAAATAAGGATTTTAAGTGCGTAAAATTATGGCCTGGTGTGACGCTGCCCTTAGTGACGCATGCGATTGTTTCTTTCAAAACGTAATTATTTGTCGAAGTACCAACGATTACTTAGAACTCAAGTGTAATGCAAATAAAATCCTTTCACCACACTGTTTCAAAAGAAGTAGTGACTGAACAAGAAGAGGAATTCGAAGGGTTTAATTTCCGCCAAACAGCGTTGCTGTGCTTCGGAAGAGTGTGGTTGCCGGTGTAATTACAGGCAAATGAGGTTTAACATCTGTATGCCTCAAGTTGATGGACGCAGGGCAGTGCATCGTAAGGCACGTTCCTATCGTGCGTGACCTACGAGGCAATGCTTTGTTATAGGTAATGGTTACCACTTAACATTAGGTGGGCCATCTGCTTGTTCCATCAGCTAGTAGTATAAAAAAAGGTATTTGATTAGACGTCTAGGGGGCAGTCAACGGGACATACCCACATTTTTCAGTCATCATCATCATCCGCAGCCTGACTTAGTTCACTGGGCATAAAGCATTTTGCAGTAGTTGCAATTAATTTGCATATTTAATTTTTAACGGGATTTTTTTGTATAGTCTTATGTACATGTGCAGCTAATTCTGTTACGAGTTTAATTGCTTTGTATCCCTCCACGATGTTTATAGCAACCGTCAACGGATTTATAAACATTCTTAAGCTGACAATTATTATTATACTAAAAAGGAATATACTCATCGCTAAGATTATATTAAAATAATCTTTTTCAAATCTTGAACATTTATGAAGATCTTATCCCCCCACCACGAATTAGAATATACACACCACACGGATTCGCATCAAGCTATAAAATGCTGGCTTATACGTGGGTAGTAGGCATCATTTTGCTTTGGCTTCGTGTAGCTTGATTTGTATCCGTGTGTACTAGTTCCTACGCCTCACTAAACTTCAATAATGTAAAAGAATATTACATTGTAAAAGGATCATACAAAAGAACGATAGGAACCAAGCCGTAAGTTTGTTGCCTGTTCATAAAGGCTTCGCGTCACGTCGAATTAGAGTCACCTAGCTTTATGACGTTTCAAATTGTGATTTTATTGAATAAATACCTTTTGACTTTGACTTTGCCTGCGAAGAATTTTGGAGTTTTTCGGCCACATCGCTCGGAAAGATGGGAACAACCTGGAACAACTTATGGTACTGGAAAGGTCGACGGCAAGCGCCCAAGGGGTCGAAGTCCACTTAGATGGTCTGACCAAATTCGCTCATCACTCAATACCAAGTTGCACGATGTTCTTCACAATGCCAAAGACAGGCATAGATGGCGGACCATCGTCAAAACAGTAATGGCTCAACGTCGGGGGAATCACGACCCTCAGTAATGAGGAACACGACGCGAGGAGGAAGTACAATGGGCGGTCTTATCTCTCTTCCAGAAAAAAATCAGTAGTAAAAACTGTATCTGGCTGATAAATCATTTAGAATAGAAGCATGTTTACGCGGACGTCCACTTATCTAGTCCGCCCAGCGGATCTACAAAGGTCTGTGTGACATTTTGCCGGCACTGCATTTGCATACATACCTACAACATAGGCACAGGTGAACACGTAAGCGGGTTTGACCTTGTACTCGGAACTGACACGAACGTCCCTGCTTAGACCCTTAGCACTATCATCTAACGTTTTAGAGTCACTAGCGAGCATGTCGTAGATCGTCCCTAAAATAATAAATAAATAAATAAATATTGGTGGACATTCCACACAGCACTATCTCGCCCCAAACCAAGCCAAAGCTTGTGATATGGGAACCAGATAGCTGATATACTACTTATATACTTTTTTTTGTAAATACATACTTATAATATTATATAACACCCAGACAGAGAACAAACATCTATTTTCATCACACAAATGTTTGTTCTCGGTGGGGATCGAACCCACGACCTACGGCGCAGAAGGCAGAGCTACTACCAACTGAGCTGTGAAGGCTGTCAAATGATTTGACCCACTTGAATATTCATTGGTTTTTATATTTTCTCTAGCATCAAAGTTTAAAACTATTGCTAGACCTATGTGTAGCACATTTCTATGGGGCCTTTTCCATGGGATTCCGCTGAGTCCAGTCTTCGGCTCTCCCCATGCAATTGGTGCCCGTCACTCCCGCTTGCTAGTTTTTTAGGCTATGACAATAACTTTGGTGTTCTATTAATGACCTCATTCTTAATAGACTTTCAATTTATAAGCCCGTGAGTGTTCACATTTAATTATATGCTTCGTATGTCATGACTGGTACTGAAGACTGGTTACTAAGCACAGTTGGATGGGCGACGAGAAGACTGCCCAGCCCACTTTAACGAAAGTTGCTTTTACCACTGTTTACTGCCCAACCCATCGAGAGACAACATGTTGTGATTTAGCCATAATGACCAGATCCATCCATCTTTGTTAATACTGAGTCCATTCAGTTCAAAGTCTTATACAGTACTTATTGCGGTTCTGATACTGTATTGAGTAGGTCTCACTGACATTGGTGCCGTGCGAGCCCGTATCTCCCGCGGTTTTTGTTTGGAGTCACGATAAGCGCCTCTAATTAGGCATGTCAAGACGTCCCATTGATTTTTACTGACTCATACTAAAAATCCGGTCAAGAACTGGCTCACACGGTATGGACATCAGTGAGTAAATCTCAGAATATCAACTTAGATCTTCCAACCCGTTTGTAAACAATTAAAACTGGTACTGAAATTGAACTTGTGCTAATGGTCCTGAATTTTCATGCACGCAACTTTATAGGGTAAATTCTAGACACAAGCTCTGCCTATTTTTCTTCAAAAGCCGGAAAGCATACACTGCTAGACCCTCACCTAACTATTAAATACTCCGGTGGACGATCTTTAGCAGCCTCTTTCGAACGTACCCACATATAGTATTGGTTGGTATCATACAAAATAACAGTAGGAACCAAGCCGTTAGTTTGTTGCCTGTCTTCAAGGCTTGGTAGCGTGTAACTGCTGGTATTTAGATTTACCTAGGTTTAAGACATTTCAAAGTGATTCTTATGATTCAACTGAATTTCAAAATTTTGATATTTGAAATTGAAAATCTTATAAGTTTGGTCTTGTGAGATAAATATCTTATTTTAAAATTCTATTTGCAGTTTTTCGAAGAAAGGTATCCATTGGTTCACGACTGGATTCGAGCCCACGACCTTACGATCAGAAGGCGAAATCAGTCCCAATAGACCACTGGTGCTCAGAATACTCGATGGCTTTTTTATCAATATTTTCATGTACATAGATATCTCAAGTACTTTACGCTGATAGACCTGAATCTTCTTAGGTACAATAAAACGGCGAACTTAAATTGAAATAAGGAAGCAAACTGATAACGTCTAACTTATCATTCATATCAAAAATCTTCTGATGATAAGAGTCATGTTCAGGATAAAACCATTTAAACACGAAAAAATATGTTTAACCGGTTATTTTATTACTTAATATTTTAAAATACATCCTATTTTCGGGCGCCCCTTAAAATTAATCTAAAGAACAAATAGGTTGTTTCGATAAGAAAAGTGGATTGAAATAAAAAGTTACATTAACAAAGAAGGGAATTACTTCTATAGAGATTACCTTTATATGAATTTGAATTAAAAATCCATACAAGAAAAATAATACTTCAAAAGAAAAACTATGACTGTAGACTCTTATCTACTGAGTAGTTTTTAAGATAGCATTTGACAAGATTGAAATTTATTTAAAATGGCGAAGAGTGTAATAATTGAGAAAGTAAATCCTGTAACAGTTGAAGCGGAATTCGTTGTTTCGTCACTATCACTATCGTCGCCACTACCTTCTTCACTGCCTTCTTCACTGCCTTCTCCACTACCTTCTTCTATATCAGTATTATCTTCACCGTCCTCTTCATCCTCGTTGCGATCAGTCCATTCCCATTGACTTTCCGCATCCAAAAAATGCTCAGCATAAATTTGATCCCAGAAAGTCATTGTTTCTGCATGAGGGTCTTGCTCTTGTGCATCAAGATTAGCTTCGCTCGTGATTTCATTGCTGTTAAGGAAGTGCAGGTATACTGATTGCATGGAAGTGAATGGTTGCCATAGTGTAGTGGAAGACTCACTCACTGGTACTCTGAAAATAAAAACAAATAAGATACGTATAACCATTAAAAGAACTACACGGAACGCGAACTTTTGATAAAATGAAATCTAAGAGTAATCGTGTTGGATTTGGCAAATGTGAAACAGAAATAGAGTAAAGCGGGACGCTCAGTAAAGGGCAAAACTAATTATTATAGACCATGGTGACTAGAATGGACTTATAGTATAATGTCATAAAATAATACCCACTTAGTGTCTGCTTCACCATCTCTTGATAACGCTATTCGTTCATTAAAAGATTTGTTATTTTTGTTTCTAAATTATGTTAGTATTTTTGTAAAGTAAAGACGTATTTATTTTTATTATTATCTTTCGGATAGTATGACTCAGAGATGGTAAAACATACACGTATTATTCTTATTACTAAGTAAATTTATGATGATACTTACGCAGTTTTGGCGAAATTGGTCCATCTTTCCACGAGAACCTCACCGATTGCTAGGTCTTTCACTGGTATTTGCATTGTATCAAGACTGTCGAATAGCATGTAAGCCAAGTCTTCACTATGTGCAGCGCTATCGACTGCTAAAGGACCCTCGAATGGCTCTCCTAAAGAACCTTTGTACGAAAATTGATACATATAGACAGGGGAAGGATTGGGAGCAGTCACTCGTAGGCGAATTTCTCTTAAAGCTGAAACTAATATCATGGTATCACCGTGGTAGTTAATATAGTTTTCAACATGGTTACTGTCAATAGGATCATTTTGAAAATATTGTGTCCTAATTCCTTGAGCTATCTGTGTTTCCACCTGAGAATTTTCGAATTCCAAGTCAGGCTGAAGGAATTCATTAAAAGATTCGTCCATTCTTGACATCCAATTGTCTTCTACAGCCTCTTTAGATCGAATCGTACCTTCATTATCAACGTAGCCGATAATTAAAGGGATTCTCAAAAACTCTCCGTCTTGAAGGATACTAAACGGTGATTTAACAAGGAATGGGTCACCACCTTCCAAGTTTTCTCGTTCTAAGCATGGCGCAAATGCCAAAGAGTTGTCGCTAAGATCAAGATCATTGATGACTCCCATGAGTGCTGCTACACTTGTTCTTGTGAAAATTTCAGAGAGGTCTTCTATGTCAGTAATGTGATGACCGAGGGCTTCAGCTACTTTAACTGCGTATTCGGAATTATTACGTGAGACAGCCCACGGAGCTAATGCATTGCCACTTTGTACAATAGCTTTATTGACCAAACCACTACCCATGGGTGACATTGAGACCAAATCTACAGCAGCAGCACCACTACCATGTCCTACCAGAGTTATGTCGTCAGCGTTACCACCAAATCGTTCAATATTTTCTTTGACCCATTTTAATCCAGCTATAATATCTTTCAACCCGGCATTGCCCGGCGCTGTTTCAGTTCCAAGACAAAGAAATCCGAGAATGGATTCTCGGTAGTTTAGAGATACAACGACGACATCTTTCCCTACGAAGTTTCCGAAAGAAAACTCGGGATCGTTTCTTCTGTCAAATTCATTTCCTTTGACCCACACCATTACAGGAAGCTGCCTGAGGTTATCAAGGGTTGGTGTGAAGATGTTTGCTACCAAGCAGTCTTCTGTTCCTTCGTAGCCTGCTCCTAGTGCTTTTACGCATTTTATGTCTTTTCTGTCGGCAACAAAAGTTTCTTGAAACAAAGGCGCTGGATTTGGAGCCTGTAAAAAATACGTATACAATACTTTGTAGGAATAAAACTGCGCGTCTCGGGCATCTCGTTTCACCTAGCTTTAAGATATTTAAAAAATAATGTTTGAAATTGAATTGAATAAATTTATTTACTATACCTTGAACCTGTTATTGCCTGATGTTGCATCAGCGTACGGTATACCATAAAATTCAGCATAGTTACTGTTTGTTGCGAGGGATCCAACCACTGTTCCTTGAGCTAAGACAACCGAAGGTTGTTCAGGCAAGTCTTTCAGACTAACATTTATTACGCCACCTAAAACTTGATGAGTGATACTAAATACCACTAAGAAAATAAAACCCAATGGTGACCACATTGTAGCGTTAATAGATCAATTTTATGACTGACTGGTGAAAAATACATTGATCGCATTTTATCTCGTGATAAAGTTGAGATGTTTTCAGATAACACCTATTGATCTCTGCCAATCCAATAAATATGATAATGTCACGACAAATTCAAGGAATTGGTCTCGTTATGCTCAAGAGGTGACGAATTTTTTATATTATTCATATTATTACGTCTCATAATAAAAATAGGTCAGCGAACTTTGTTGAAGATCCTTTAAAGTCTTCGCTGGGAACCTTATCGCTACCAGCATAAGGGTCTAACTTTTTGTCGGGCCCATTTTTTTTTCAGATCCCTTCAAGGGGGTGTAACGGCACAGGGGAGAGGGGTTTCACAAATGTGCGCAGCATGTGGTGGCGCCCGCGATCATGAGAATTTCTGATTCATTTACTTTTGTCTTATCATTTAGTACAATGTTTTTTATTTATTTATTTATTAAACATCTTGTGTTTTACAAACTTACAAATTGGTATTCAAGAGTAGTAGAGCGCTTTGTGAAGAGCTCGTCCGGGGAAGTACTACCACCACACCTTTTTCTGCCGCCAAGCAGCAATGCTGTGTTTCGGTTTGAAGAGTGTGGTTGCCGGTGTAATTACAGGCACATGAGGCTTAACATCTGTATGCCTCAATTTGATGGATGCAGGGCAGTGCATCGTAGGGCACGTTCCTATTGAGCGTGACTTACGAGGCAATGCTTTGATGTGAGGTGAGGTGATGGTTGCCACTTACATCAGGTGGGCCATCTGCTTGCTTCATCAGATAGTTTTATAAAAAAACAGAGAACAAACATTTATGCCCATCACAAATGTTTGTTCTCATCGAATCATCTCAGTGATCGAACCCACGGCCTACAGCGGAGAAGGCAGAGGTGCTATAAACTGAGTTGTGAGTAGTAAGTGGGAATATTGTGAGTAGTAGTAAGTTACTAGTTACTAGTCACAATTTTGAATATATACGTTTCTAAAATAGTTTAAAATAAGTTACTTGAAGTTTTAATATCAAATATCGAATAACCTAACCTATATTTTATTCATATTATGTATTATTTTTAGGGAATATTTATAGGTATGTATTTTTTGTGAGCACCGGTGGTCTAGTGGGAGTGACCCCGCCTTCCGATCGCAAGGTCGTAGGTTCGAATCCGGTCGTGCACCAATGGATTTTTCTATCGAAAAATTTATGTGCGCAATGCCGGTGCTCTTAAACGGTGAAGGAAAACATCGTGAGGAAACCAGTTAGTACCTACTCTAACAGCGGCGATGGGCTTGCAACCTGTCACGTATGGAATACCAACTACTGCAAAATGTGGGTATGTGCCAAACATAATGTTTGGACGTACCTCTGACTACGCCCCTTAGACGTCCTCAAATAATCTGAAGTTAGTTCTTGATACTAAGAGATCTGAGAGGATATCTACCGTGCCTGGGGATCAAAGTCGTGACGCTGTTTCAGTTTCAGTTTCATGTATTTTTTTATATAATTTATTAGGTATTTACTTAATTTTACGTTTTAGGTATAGTTAAAACAGGTTTACACCTCCGTCTTCTGATTTTCGTTTTATTTTTACCATCCAAAGGTTGTCTGGAAGAGATCGCTTTTAGCGATAAGGCCGCCCATTGTGCCTAATTGGTTTATATCCCTGTATGTGTTTTCATTTGTGTACAATAAAGTATTTATCTATCTATCTAATTAGTCTTAAATTCTAATTAAGTTGGATAGTTCCCGCGTTTATTCGTAAGGCCAGTAGGACTTTCAAAACATTTCTAAAACTTTATCATTCACCATCTCCCGGCTCGAAGCTGGATCCGATGGTCCAACATGTGTTGCACCACGTGGGTCCTCTGCAAAAACAAGACAATACAAAACGTCTTACCCACCAAACAAAACCACACCAATACCACTTGTAACGCGATGAAAATAAGACTTACTTTGAGTTGACACATTGTGAGATTTGATGATTGTGGGTGATGTGTATTACCTTGTGGGAGACACCAATGGGACAGGCGAAAGGTTAAACATTATGCGCGCCACATTGTACAACTTGCATCTTGGTTTTGAAAAAAATATTACAGTAAAAAAAAAGCCACACGGCTTACTATCTCTACTACGTATTAATAGTAAATATACCTTATGCCAAATTGACGTGCAAATTCTGTGTTCAAGGAGCGAACACCCTCTGATTTTTTTATTAAAACTCTTAAATAATGGTAAAACCAATATGCCTTTTCTTAAAAATATAAATCTTTCAATCATCATCATCATCAGCCTAAAGAAGTCCACTGCTGGACATAGACCTCCCCTAAACGGAAAGATATGCAAATAAATATTTGTAGGTATTAGTTAGTAGCAAACTTTTAAGCAGGAAAACTTGTATCGATTTTATTGATGATATTACTTGTATGAATTTTTACTAAACTGTGTACAATGTGATTACAATCAAAATGATTGCGATATTTCGAATATGTGTTTAGTGATTTTATATCTTTCAACATGTAAAACGTGCGAGCGAGAGTCACATTAGCTCTTGTCTTCGCTTTATGTATTTCTTCTTTCAAAAAAATGCGCCAGTGTTCTGAATCGGCGAGGGAAGACATCGGGAGGAATCCTGTTAGTATTCTAGCAGCGGTGATGGGCTTGAAACCTGTCACGTATGGAATACCAACTGAAAAATGCGGTTATGTGCCAGATGTACTATCTGATCGTTCTTTTGACTTTCTTAGACAACCTCAAAGAATATTGAGTTGGAATAAGAATACTTTTAACGATGATGACACATAACACTGTTATTTATTTATCGTGTTACGTAATTAAAATAAATACGCAATAAATACCTGTGTATTATATGCCAGGTGAGCTGTGGGCAAAGATAGCCACTGAGATGGCGGGACGAGCTGAATGTTTTTCTGACGGACTGGACAAACATAGCCCAGGATCGCGATGTCTTCGCCCGCCTTCTCCCTCTGTAGTAGGGTCACCACTGGAAGGTCGGGGGACTTCTGCTGGCTAATGTGGCTCTACACGACTGGTGGGTGGCCTTGGCGAGCAAGGTTACCCCAATGAAGAAGTGGCCCTGTTAAGTAGATCCGGGCCTACCACCGTGGCGAGAATGCAATGCAAAAGTGAATGCAAACGCGACCCCAGCTCACCATACCTTTGCGGATGATGGCTCACAGGGGGGGTTTTTAGTGGGTTCGAGCCCCACATACCCCCTTTCGTCACCCCCATGGCGGAAGGGAAATGCGAAGGCATTTTCCCCCCTTAAAAAAAAGAAAAAAAAAAAGGATCGCGATGTCTGGAAGGAATGGGGGGAGGCCTTTGCCCAGCAGTGGCACCCGGAGTGCTAAAAATAATATGAAATACCTGTGTTATATTCAATACTTCAATCTGAGGGGATATGATAGCAAAAATAAACCTGTTTTCGTTTTCACCGTTTCGTTTGCATCAAAGGATGCAAACTTAAAAAAAAACATGCGCTTTTGTTGTACGTAGACAAGAGTAGTAGAGCTCTTTGTGAAGGGCTCGTCCGGGGAAGTACTACCACCACGCCTTTTTCTGCCGCCAAGCAGCGTTGCTGTGTTTCCGTTTGAAGAGTGTGGTTGCCGGTGTAATTACAGGCACATGAGGCTTAACATCTGTATGCCTCAAGTTAATGGACGCAGGGCAGTGCATCGTAGGGCACGTTCTATCGTGACTTAAGAGGCAATGCTTTGTTATAGGTGATGGTAACCACTTAACATCAGGTGGGCTAGTTAATGGCGCAAAGCAGTGCATCATAGGGCACGTTCTATCGTGCGTGACTTACGAGGTAACGCTTTGTTATTGGTGATGGTTACCACTTAACATCACGTGGGCTATCTGCTTGTTCCATCAGCTGGTTGTATATAAAAAAAAATGTCTAGCACGGACAAACTTAAATCTGTATCATAACTATAATATCTCTTTTGTACTACAGTTATACAATAAACATTTCAGATTTCTGATTTCCTGGATTCCATGAAGGCAAAAAACCTAAACTTACGTATTTATTCAACGTCTTGCTTCACATATCTTTTTTAAATAAATAAATAAATAAATAAATATTGGTGAACATTCCACACAGCACTATCTCGCCCCAAACTAAGCCAAAGCTTGTGATATGGGAACCAGATCGCTGATATACTACTTATATACTTTTTTTTTGTAAATACATACTTATAATATTATATAACACCCAGACAGAGAACAAACATCTATGTTCATCACACAAATGTTTGTTCTGTGTGGGGATCGAACCCACGGCCTACGGCGCAGAAGGCAGAGCTACTACCAACTGAGCTGTGAAGGCTGTCAAATCTACATAACCAACCGAGCTATTCCCAGCCTATTTCCTTCATAAGTAACGTGATGTTGTTAAGTTTTCGTTTTAAGCTAAAGTCACGTATTTGCAGTAATATTTAGTCTGTGGTTTTCAGCCGCTGCCCCATGTTTTTGTTATTGCAATAGAGTTGTAAAGAGGAAGCTGTTTTTTTACTAAGAACTTGCGATGAACAAGCAGAAGCACCTGGTGTTAAGTGGTAACCAACACTTATAACCAGTGGCATAAAGCTAGGTGGACAAGGGCCCTGGTGCATAGAGAAAGAATCGGGCCCTCACCCCCTCTTTCCCCATAGCTTGAAATTATATTGGCCTTTAAAATAAATCATTAAAAATGTGAGCAGGCAGAAGATTTTCTAGCTTCGGGAGCTGGCTGACCCTCTCTTTTCAAAGCTTAGGTGAGAGGGCCCCCTGAGCTCCGGGGCCCTGGTGCACTGCACCACCTGGCCCTATGATAGCTACGCCACTGCTTATAACAAAGCATTGCTTCGTAAGTCACGCACGATAGGAACGTGCCCTAAGATGCACTGCTCTGCATCCATCAACTTAAGTCATACAGATGCTAAGCCTCATGTGCCTGTACTTTCACCTTCAAACCAAAACATAGATAACCACTTTACAACAGGTGGGCTATCTGCTTGTTCCATCAACAAGTAGTATTAAAAAAAACTGTTTTTTTTTGTTTCAAATACATACTTCTATGTATATTATAACACACAAACAGAGATCTTACATCTATGTTTGTTATCCGTGGGGACCAAAGCCATGGCCTACACTGCAGAAGGCTATTACCTGTAAAGGCTTTAGAAGAAATATAAAAGGGTAAAAAATACCTCTTTAAATACATGTGGCACATTCCCACACAATGCTGGCATGTTACAGTGGCAATGTAATGGCCGCATACCACGACGTTCAATAATTAGTAAATCAACTTAATCCCACGTTCCTAGTATTATCTAACTACCGTAGTAAGATGATATTAAAGTTACAAATGACTTTCTATAGCATAAATTCTACTATAGAAAGTAATTTTGAACATATTTACCCAATAATAATTTTCAAGTTAGTTACCTTATTCAAAAATAATTAGAAAGAAATAGAAAGAAAGAAAGGGCATTTATTTATACAAACTGTACACGACAAGGTACAGGACATATAAAAGGGTAACAAAAACTATTCTAGCTATGTAGAAATGAGACTTAGGTATAGAAAAGACAAAAAACTATAAAAAAATGTGTGTGTCACGTCTACGTAATATGCATGTTCATGTGCATGTAATTAACAGGAATTGTATTTCAAATTACATTAAAAGACAAAAAATAAAACTAACTAGGTAATTACATTAAACAAAAAAAACAAATACAACAAGTGATAAACTCATCAATTATAGAGAATTGTTTGGGACAACAGTAACTGTTGTCCCAAACTACTTGTGAGAAAAACTACCATGAATACGTAATGCATAAGGAAGTAATTATTTTACGCTGGCAATGTTGGTGATTGGATAAGAATTGTATATAATTATTGTCATTAAATTTCAAGTAATTACCTACTTTCATTATGCTGGTTAATTAGGTCAAAAGACTATTTATCATTATGAATTGAAGTAAATTTTACTATCGATATAGAAGCCTCCTTTTTGTAGTTACGAAAAAAATAGGAATTGTACACGCATAATACGCATTAGGTAATACACTGCTCGCTTTTATGTCCTTGTAGTAAGTTTCAATTTACTTTGGCTTCGTGTAGATTGATCTGTATGCAATCTGAGTCTGCAATCTTGCTAGGCCGAGGCCAATGGGTGCAGTGATAAATTAGTGACAGGACAAACCATCCTTCTTAGTTATGTTTATAAGTGTGGAAATGATTTGTTTCAAAAGCATATTTATCTAAATATCAATTTTATATAAATATTAATAAAAACCTCGATTTTCCTTATGCATAAAACTTAAAGTTGGAGCTGATTTTACTGTTCTCTCTGCTAGATTAACAAAGGAATAAAGAGCTTATACAAGGTGTTCCAATAATTGTGTATATCAACTTCAGGGGGCTAAAGTACCCATCAATATGAATAACTTTTTCTAAGGAAACAACATTGTGGACGCGAAAATAAAAACAGCTGTTTCATACATTTTAGCCAGGTAGATATTTAACTTTTGTATGAAACAGCTGTTTTTTTTCGCGTTCACAGTGTTGGTTTCTTAGAAAAAGTTATTCATAATGTACTTTTGCCCCCTGAAGTTTATATACACAATTATTGAAACACCTTGTATATGTCAAAATGTTCGCGTTTGACATCTAAGGTTAGATTTAACGTCCTGTTAATCCTTTATCAGTAACTAACACAGCATGGTGAAATCAGCTCTTACAGTACTACTCTAATAAAAATATTTACACAAGTATAATTACAACCAAAGAAAAACGAAATTTTCTAATGACACGAAAAAGGTCAACCACTAAAAAAAGCACAATTCAAATGCAAAAGCACCAAATAAAGTCAAAAAGCCTAATCTTCAAAAGAAAGTCCATGTTAATGCTGGTTTCTAGTCCATTAAGCACCATGCTTGCGAGGGGGTCCAGAAATAGCTTCATCGGCGCATGCGAACGGCCAGATCGCCGCACGCGCTGCTTCTGTTGTTTTATTAGCTGTAGCCGTTCATTATTGGTTGTAATTTATTATGAATATCATCATCAGCAGCTTGAAGAAGTTAATTCTTGGACGTAAGCTTCTAGGATAAATAGTTTGAGCCACGATCAGAACTTAGACAAGTGACCGGTTGAATGTGTCAATGCATGGGTGTCGGTTCGAAGCCATTAAATTTTTTAACCTTCTACTTATTGATATAAAGTCGATCAACAGCCCAAATGTTTTTAAAAGTAAAGAGGGGCAAAGTAAATAAATTTTCAGTAAATTGAGTTTTAAAAGTAATCGTTGGAGAAGTGTTTTTAATTCCGTGGAAGAGTTTCTTGTTTGCAAATAGCCTGACATTTATGTAATTATTAAATTATTACATTCATTAGGTAATATTTTTTATTGTGTTAGATTACTATTTTCATTGTATTCATTATTTAGTTATTGTGGGCAATTGGGCAAGTGGGCATTCAAATACGATTGTAAAAAAAATTTTCGTGAATTATTAAATTTAATTGAAATTTCTCGTGGCCTTTGACCCAGCTTTTTCTTCAGCCTACTGAAAAAAGCATTTTGTATTGTAACTCCTTTGTTTTATCAGAAAAATCATTGCTTTTTTTCTATGCAACTAGCTGATGGAACATGTAGCTGATGTTAAGTGGTAACCATCACCTATAACAAAGCATTGCCTCGTAAGTCACGCACGATAGGAACGTGCCCTACGATGCACTACCCTGCGTCCATCAACTAGAGGCATGCAGATGTTAAGCCTCATGTGCCATTACCTACACCGGCAACCACACTCTTCAAACCGAAACACAGCAACGCTGCTTGGCGGCAGAAAAAGGCGTGGTGGTAGTACTTCCCCGGACGAGCCCTTTGCAAAGAGCTCTACTACTCCCTAAAGCCGTTAATTAAACCGTCATCCACTATAAACATTCTTCTTCAGTCATTGTATCACGATTTATATTTCCCCTCTTCAATTCGCTCCCTAGGAATGTATTTTTTATAGTTGTGCTATGGAAATCATTGGCAGCTAGCTAGGGATAGTTAAACACATGACAGATTTACTGAAATCAGTAGCAGGCAGTTCATCATTATTTATTTTACCATGCCGTGTTAATGAGAAAAGGTCCTTTTTAATTTACAGAATAAAACAGACTTTAGATATCCTACTAATATAATAAACGCGAAAGTTTGTAAGTATGGATTGATGGTTGGATGGATGTTTATTACTCTTTCAAGTAAAAACTACTTAATGGATTTTAATGAAACCTTACAATAATATAGCTTATACATCAGAATAACACATAGGCTACAATTTATAAAGATATATTGTGTGACTAATCCTGCGCAGACGAAGTCGCGGGCACCAGCTTGTAATAAATATTAGTAGACTTTCCACACAGCACTATCTAGCCCCAAACTAAGCCAAAGCTTGTCATATGGGAACCAGATAGCTGATATAATACTTGAATATTTTTTTTTTGTAAATACATACTTATAATATATAATAACACCCAGACAGAGAACAAACATCTATGTTTATTACACAAACGTTTGTTCTCGGTGGGGATCGAACTCACGGCCTACGGCGCAGAAGGCAGAGCTACTGCCAACTGAGCTGTGAACGCTGTATTTTCAATAATAATAAATATTGAATAGAAATCATCATCAACCTATGGTAGTCCACTGCTGAATTAATGTGTGTGTTAGTCTTTCCCAAGATTTGCCACTGAGTCTTCGGCTCTTCTCATCCAATGTTTGCCAGTCATTATCTTCCTGCCCTTATCCCACACTAAGTGGGGTCGGTACAACATGTTTTCTTCTTCCAGTCTCCTCTCATTCGTCATCTCGGTGCTCACTCCTTTCTTACTCATATCATTTTTCACACATCCATCTATCTTTTCTTTGGCCTGCATCTCCTTCTAAAACCACCCACATCCATAACTAACACTCTTCTCGTAATATAACTTTGTTCCCTCCTCATGACATGCCCATACCACGCTCACCAATGTTTGCCAGCTACTGTTCTAAATTCAATTTTAGTTATACAAGTAATATCTTATCTGTTATCTTTTATCAAATTAAGTAATATGTAACAATTTGAGCCGTTGTGTTTGTTTGTGAAAATTAATAAAGGAATTTAATAAATTCTCAATTTTATTAATATTATATTCATGGCACGAATGCCAGCCAAAAGGAAAAAAACAAAAATTGATAGTCAGTGAGCCTATAATTTTTTTTTTCAATAAGTTATGTCAAACCTAATATACCTAACCTAATAAAAAAACCTAATATAATATAAAAAAATATTGTGGAATTACATAAACTTAAAAGTTACATGAATAATTTATATTCTTGTCCGTGTGTAACTACGCCGCAGTCAATTTAAGGGGCTGACAACTATCAAACAACTTCTCGCTCGCACGTTTCGACATGTTGAAAGATATAAAATCACTAAACTCATTTTCGAAAAATCGCAATCTACTATTTTGTGTGCAATCACATTGCACACAGTTTAGTAAAAAATTTCATTTTGATCGAAATAAGTTTTCCTACATAAAAGTTTGCTTATGTACGAAAACTAGTAAAGCAAACTTTTGAGTAGGAAAACATGTATCGATCAAAATGAATTTTTTACTAAACTGTGTGCAATGTGATTGCACACAAGATGGTTGATTGCGATTTTTCGAAAATGAGTTTAGTTATTTTATATCTTTCAACATGTCGAAACGTGCGAGCGAGAGTCACATTACCTCTTGTCTTCGCCTTAAGTTATTGTTTTTTCATGCGAAAGTTACCTGGAAGAGATCGCTCTCAGCGATAAGGTCGTCCATTGTAACAACAAATGTTGTTTTTTTGTAAATCCTTTTTTTTGTATCAATGAATAGATTATGTAACTTTTTTAAACAGATTTTTCCAAGAACAACAAACGACCAACTGGTAAATTGTTTAATTGAAAGAATAATAACTAAACAACAATCGCCATTGCAATCTAAGAGGATCTATTACCTTCACTAAACACTTATTTTTCTCGTACTCCAATATCCGATACAATTTCCTGTAATATAAATCGAGAACACCCAATAATCACTTTTATTTCAACTCATTTAAGTTCATTATCGTCGGTTCTTACAGTTTGTGTATTTAAAAGAATCTCAAAGACAGTTCGATGGAAAATGGTTGTTATTCCGTTAGGGTTATGGTAGATTTTTGCATGGACAGTGACTGGGTGTTATAAAAGTGTGGGTGTTTAATGCTGAGGCCTGGAGACAGCTGGCCTCCCTCGGGCATAACTAAGGTTTTGTTTACAGCTCGCACTAATGACAAAGATTTTAGTTCGAGTTGAAAGTCTTGAGAGATGCTATGAGCGTTTCATTCCATTTCATTTATTCACATCTTTTGTCATTTACAATGTTCTTAGACTAACTTAGACTACTTTTAAGAGTAGTAGAGCTCTTTGTGAAGGGCTCGTCCGAGGAAGTACCTACTACCAAGCCTTTTTCTGCCGCCAGGCAGCGTTGCTGTGTTTCGGTTTGAAGAGTGTGGTTGCCGGTGTAATTACAGGCACATGAGGCTTAACATGTGTATGCCTCAAGTTGATGGACGCAGGGCAGTGCATCGTAGGGTACGTTCTTATCGTGCGTGACTTACGAGGCAATGCTTTGTTATAGGTGATGGTTACCACTTAACATCAGGTGGGTCATCTGCTTGTTCCATCAGCTATTTGTTTAAAACAAAACAAAAAAGACTAACGGCCGGCTTGAAAGCTTGATAAAACCTAATCAGATGTCAAATCACTCACTATCCCAGCTATTACATCAATTTCAACGGAAATAGCAAGTAATTTGACATCTGATTAGATTAGATCGAGCTTTCAGAAACCGGCCGTCAGTTATACACACGGTACAGTTTGTATTATAATCGAATGTCGTTGTATTATAAACGAAAATCGTTGTTTGTTATTTCAATTGTTTATGGTTTTATAACGGCATTAATGAGATAATATCAAATTGAACTATCACAGATATCACGGATAAGTAATGAGATAATAATAAAATATCTATAGAAATGAAGGGGTTTGTAGAGGTATATCACGATTTATTACACACTGAATTACGAATTTGAATAGGTACTTAAGTATAAAGCTTTTACTGTTTTAGAGATCGGAAATACTTTTTGCACCTTAAAAAAATGTATTATAGCTGGCATTATCTTTCAGATAATCCTAAGTCTGTTTTTTGTTTATTAATTTATTCGTTAGATAAGCAATTGGTATTAGTGTAAGTAAGTATAGTATATACACTAATCAATAAAAACAACACACTATAATAGTGTCTTGTTTTTCTGACGTCTGCATTTAAAGTTTTAATGAAGCCCTAAATTTTAGAAAACAATAGAGATCAGAGCTCCGAAGTACGAACTTGGTTCGTTTATTTAATTTCCCAGCAAAAATAGGGACTAATCGTACTCAAGACATATAAAATGATTGTGTTCTTGTTCATCAAAACAGTACCTAGAGTGTCGTATTTAAGTATGCTAACTTATATAGGTAGGTACTACTTTCATACGAAAATCATTTTGTTTCGCTCACGTTTATTCTCTACTTTTTCTTGCTCTAATTCCTCTTAATTATGGCTCAGTAATCATATCTAACTCATACATTTGTGATTTCCGCCCGTGTTGCCGCCCGCTGAAGCAAACGCCCTGGCTGAAGAAAGCTTGTACCTAGGGCGGGCAACTTCCTTGACGACAGCGCCTCTCGCGGTCGGTAGCAGGAACTAGCTGTTCCACCTCTATTGGCTGGGTTGTGTGACGTTGCCCAACTTCCGACCAATTGTAGGAATCTTGGTCGCGCTCGGCCGCAGTCTTCATCGCCGCGCCTTCGCACGAGTCGTGTGTCGCCGCGCTCCTCGCCCCCCACGCCCCGCGCCCCGCGACCAGCCGTCTCGCCCGCATTCTAGTCGTGGGTGTCGCGCCGTGCAGTCCTCGTGTTTACCGCTGAACTTAGTGCGCCGTTTGTGAGTGCTTATTTCCCGCACGAGTGTCAGTGTGACGGAGGAACTCTCTTCCCGCCGCGGAGGATGTTAACAGCGCACGGTGAGTTCGCGTCGAGGGCTCGATCACCTCTTATCGCGCTTCGGCGCCACGTGAACGCTCTATTTATAATATGTAAACATGCAACAAATTCAATTGGATATGATACGCGGCGATGCTGCTTAAAAGCGAGAGTGAGCATCCGGTCGCGCCAACAGTAGCGGTCGCAAATTAACAATAAAGAGTCAGCGCGCGACGGTCGAGATTGCTGAGTTCCTGTAAGACGGACGTGCTCGTGACGTACCGACTACCCATGTCGAGACACGGCTGAGGATGGATATAATGCTTTTAAAAGTGAATATTTACCGGATAACCTTGGATCGGTTCAGGGCTGGCGATAGCACGATAACGTGACCTTGGAGCAGAGTCTCGCAAACGCCGCCGCCGGCCGGCGGCACTACCGAGTGCGCTAGCTCACGGAAAATGTCCAGACAAACAACGATAGTGAAGCTGCAAAGTCAATGATGATTCTGTTAATGTGAGACTGTAAGGAAACTAAGCGGAAAACATTATCCTCAAACAATGACAATTTACAGTTTTTTTAAACAAAATAACGTTAAATTCAAGGAATGTTCAAAATATGTTTCAGATGATGATTTAAAAACTGGTTGTTCATAATTTGCATGAAACTACAATTTAAAGCGAAGGAGACTTGCCATACAGTTTTTGATGCGTTTCAATTAACAATGTTGTTGACGAGTCTCTTCAATGAGTAATTTAACAATTCAATGAGTAATTCAAATGAACGCAACATCGCTTCAGTTAAGCGCAACTGACACAAAGAAGTCACAACAAATATTAGTCTCTAACATGAACCTAAACATTGTATCTAATTGCGATAGGTACTGTTCCGTTTTCTATGCGGGTGTATTTTCTATGACACTGTTTTCCATTGCAGTCGATGCACACTTTTTTAAATTGCAGTCAAGTCTCGCCTGTCCGGTTGAGATACCTCGATACGGTCAGGTTCGAGACGCGTTGGTCCCACGCCTCGTTCCACATACTCATTTCTTTCGATTTGCAATCGGAGTGGTCAGTGGGTCTGACACCAATCCAGTTTTTGCAAACCTTAGTGCAATAACATCTGTAGATCAACCTACACGTACCTACCTAACTTCGATGATACGATGATAATAAAAAAGATCAATAGTATTAAGCTAAATAGGTATTTACCATTTTAAAATATGTTTTAGCACTTGGAAGCTAAAGCGGTTCTGTTGAAAACTGGAAACAAAAAGCGACTTAACAAAAATTAAGAAGATTTAAGATTCTCATTCGCACTTACGCATATTCAAATGTTGAAAAAGAAGTCACTATAATGATAAAACTGCTAGCTCAGTCTGACGCGTATGAGTTGCGTGGGAGTGAGCGGGAGAGAGATAATTCGCAACGAACCGGCCATGCGAGATGCTTAGTCGTATCATAAATATTAATCAGGCGCTGGTGTCAACAGCCACCGCGTAACGTGACACCACCACGACTCTGCTAGCCTGGTACTTGAGAGTAGTGTACGGACACTCTTCAGAAAAATATGAAGGATTTCGTTGCAATTGTACCTCGTACACTTAGTCTTGCAATAGATAGGTACTTGTTGATTCAATTAATGCAAAAAATTCAGGTGTTTACTCAATAATTATTAGAGAAAGTCCAATAGATCCAATATTGGTTTTCTCTCTTTGGTTGAATGCAAACTGTAAAGTGATATGCTATCGTTCGCACATCCGTTTGTGCTTACGCATGCAGCCATGACCTGCCCTACAACCTACATGTCTACGTCTGTGATTAGTGAATGCATTGCAGTTTTATGTAGATTTGATCCATAGAGACTTACTTCTGAGCGGTCTGATTACTATTTCACTAAACTTCTTTGTTACTTCTCCACTTTATACCTATCATATGTTTTTTGTTGTATACGTTTTATAATTCAAATCCGTGTATTATTCAAGTTTAAAAGTATTTTTTCATAAATGACTTTTAATGAACATTGTACGGGTTTTTATGCTAATGCTGAATTATAATTAGTTGGTACTAATTCTCGCTCGTAAAAACAGTATGACTTACATTTAAAACAACTTCAGCCAGAGCGTTTATATTAAAAATACATAGTATCGGAAGTCTTCGTTGTCGCCGGTTCTGCGCACTATTGACCTTCATGCGTGACATTTCGTAATGTTTCGTAAAAACAGGTTTTAAGGCACGCTATAACAATGCAAAATACAACATAATCTCTAGTTTGAAAGACATGTGACCCAAAAATCCGATAGATAGATGACTCTTTATTGATTACCACGACAAATAAGGTAGGATACTCAGTTCTCAGTTTTCCAATTCAAAAGTTTGCGTAAGTACAAAAACTAGCAAAGCAAATTTTTCAGTAGGAAAACTTGTATCGATGAAAATGAAATTTTTACTAAACTGTGTGCAATGTGATTGCACACAAAATGGCTGTTTGTGATTTTTCGAAAATGGATTTAGGGATTTTATAGCTATCAACAAGTAAAAACGTGCGAGCGAGAGGTACATTAGCTCTTGTATTCGCCATAAAACTACTTTTTATTATAAACGGCCTGTGAGATCTGATAGAAAATAAACAACGCTTACTTCATCGCCTCTCACCAATAGGTAATGAAAAACTGTGACAGCGCCATGTAAATCAATGCTTAAATTTAAATAACATTTATATGTTAAAGGGTAAATCTTCGAAGTGAACTGTCCCTTAAAATCAGCATAAACTGAACGCATAGTATTTATTGTAATGACGTTAGAGATAGTCAGACGACAAGCGACTTAAGAGCTAAGAGTTTAGGTACTTAAAATGTAATTAAAAACAAGTTACCAGTATGTACGCGCTGGGATAATAAAGCTTTAATTGCACGGGTTCTAGTATGGGTGAAATTATTTAAAATAAAACGGCAAGAACACAGGACGTTAACTGGCTTTTTAACTCTAGAAAATAATAAACAAGGATGAGAAAAATTTGTCAATACATTTTCCATATTGTTGCAAAATTGGTAAATTGGTCGTCAGAAAACATCATCCATGTAGAAGAAAAACTATTTGCTTATGCAACAAATTTAGTTCGTAACCTAGATTCGCATAAAGGCTTTCTTTAAATTTCGAAAAAAATACAGGAATGGCTAAAAAAATTAATTGCCTTACCCAAAAGGGAAAACGCTGCTTTGACACAAAAAAATCTGCTGGCGACTTCTAGTTTTGTAAAACTTTGAAACAACAAGTACGATGTTGATAACTTGCCTGGTTGGAGGAAATATCAAGACTCAGTTTTTGCCGTCACATCTGCAGGGTTTGAATGTGTGAGTTGCTTATTTTTTGTTGTAAATAAACGTACCCAGCAGTGTTTGTATCTTTTTTGATGTCATGTTCAGCTTATTTTCAAATTTTGATGTTTTTATTTTTATTTATGTTGATTAAAACACAAAACCGACGTTATCAAAAAAACCTATATAAATATTTATAAAACGCAAACTATGAAACGAATCAGAACTAAAACGTGACGGGTCAATGTTGATCAACAAAATAATTTGACTGGTTTTATTACCGCTGGATATTATAATGAGATTATTAGTGGGTGTTGATTTAAGAATAGTTCAAATAATAGATACTTTTGTATCGGAACAGCTATTGTTTTTAGTGTAGTACGCTAGACGGTAATTTCCTGAATTATTCAGAATACCTTTCTGGAGGTACTCTTCTGAAAAACTATTATTATTATATATTAAACTCCAACCTGTATATTGCTTCTCTTATCTGTGATATTGCCGAGATTCCAGACAGTACATTTTCAAAAGTTTATAATGACGAATTCTTAATGAGAGGTTATTAAAAATACTACAGTTTATACTGAATTTAACGAATACAATCATGTATAATAAACAGCACAAAGGTAATAGGTCAAAATGATTGAGAAGTCAAGCTCATAACACAAATTATAAACCAGTTTTTATTAAAATAACAATGCAACACATGCAATCAAATGTTTTTAATTCTAATAATGATAATTTGTGACAAGTCTAGAAAACGCCTATCAACTGCACCGAGGACTCTTTCTTATCCATTTAATTTACAACTTCATGTGACAATAATAAGGTGTCGTTTAGCTTGTTATCATATAAGGACATGTTACGTTTATTGATCGTATCAACCGTAACGAGAGTCACGAGGTGTTACGTAATGTGGGCAATCTCGTTCACTTCATGAGGAATACTGAACTCATTTACATGGATAGCGGATAGTCGGCGCATATCTACAGACTCCGATCTGCGTGAGATCACAAACAATACTCTTCTTTCAATTCTCTTTTGATAGCAATGCTTATTTTTTCGACACCGATTTCTTAGTAAGAGGTGATTTCTTAGTCATTCTAAAGATAAAAATATTGGTTTAGGGTCGTTGGTAATTATTGTGCCAAAAAGTTTATTGATAGATTTAATGCACTCTACTGAGTAGTATCTTTTATATACTTTTTTCATACTAATTTGATAACTATCTTTTTCTATTATCAAATTAATGGATTAAATGACCTTAGATTACTGAGGAACCTGATTCAGGTTTCAAGGAGTCAAACAAAAAGAAAAAAAGATCCAACATAAATCTGATACATTATCAATCAGATCCAAAAAGGGATACATATTCTCACTTCAGCAATGTATCTATAAGTTGTGTCAGAGTTTTTGCCACTTATTTTTTTCATATTGTTCTTATTTCAGCATTTGCATTATCATCAGAGGTTATTAGAACGCTTAGTGCAACGACCTCATCCATACCTAAGTTTTTATAATAAAATTATTATTAAGTACCAGTCATATTCACGGAATTTACAGTATAAATACTATTATTACATAAAATTATTTTACAAATATAATTCTAAGGTTAATACAGTTTTAGTTTGTGCCAAATGTGCGATCGCATTGCTGTTAATACGCAGCGTATAACCGCTTTTAACTGAGAATATGAGATTCAGTTTACATTTCAATCATACACAACCTTATCCCTAATTTTGTTTCAATTTAAAAAAAAAATATCCTCAGTGTTTAAATTTAAATAATGCTTAAAATTAGCGCTGTCTCTGTTTGCCATTACTCATTGGTAAGAGATGGCAATAGTTTAAGCATACTTTATCGTTTGACAGATTTTATGTAGTAAAGCCGTATAAGTCTAAACTGCAGGTAGTTTAAAGGTTTATTAAAAAAATATAATATAATATAATAATATTTAAATATTATTACAATACTAATTTTACCTTTCCATTCTTAGCCCAGTAGCTTATTCTATTAATTTCCAATTTCCAAGATTTCCATCCAACAAAGCAATCATCATTCAAACAACATTATTTCATTTATTTCAATTTGCTTGACTCCTGACTTTCCTTTACAAAGAAATTCTATAAGTGCTTTCCTCGTGGAACCGTTTACCGACAAATTGGGGATCATATAGCAATTCGTCTTTCCAGAATATAATATTATTTCGTCTTGAGATTTTCCTTTCGCGTCATTCGCAATTCCTAAGCGCGTGGGTGTTTAACGATTCTCAGATTTCAATTAGCTACAAGATCTCTTGCTTTACATCGTCTAAGGTCGATTCTCTTCTCGCAATTATAATTGCTATCAGATTGACTTTCAATTTAGCCGATTAAAACAAGATAAGATATTTGATGAGAGTTCAAACGAGTGGTAGAGATCATTGTGAAGAGCTCGTCCGGTGAAGTAATACCATACCATACCTATTACTGCCGCCAAGCGTTGCTGTGTTTTGGTTTGATGGTTGTGGTTGCCGGTTAAACTGAGGAAATATCTACCAAAATCAAAATCAAAATCAAAACGGTCTTTATTCAGTACAATCACAAGGATCACTTTGAAACGTCTTATATACTAGGTGAATCTATCGCCAGTTCCTCGCGACCAAAGCCTAGAAGAACGGGCAAGAAACTTACGGCTTGGTTCCTAGCGTTTTTTTGTATGATCCTTTTTACAATTGTATTATGGTACCTACTTAATTGTATAGTGTTTTAATGAGTTGGAGCATAGATCAGTCCCAAGCTTTTTTGTCATCTATATAATCAGATATTTTATAGTAAGCTTTTGTACAAAGTTTTCTTTTAATTGTTTTTGAAACCGTGCCTAAGAATCAAAGTCGTGAAGCTGTTTCAGTTTTTGAAATAGGAATGCAGGTTCCATTGACACAGTATTCTACGAACAAATTCACAACAAATACAGTTGGCACTAAAAATCTTCCAACGCAGTCACTAGAGGATACTCTGTGACAGACTCGGTGGGTGATGGATGAGCTCTTATCACATTTGATAACCTTCCACGGCTGCGTGCCCCCCTCCCTTAGCTTGATGTATTTCAGCGAAAGTGCTTGTATTTATAGAAAATTCAAGTCTAAAATAGGAATACTTATATATTCCTATTTTAAACCCTGTATTTTTGGTAATGGTAATTTTATTTTGCAAATTAAAACACTTATCTATTTTTATAAAGTTTATGGAGGATGCGGCTTGTACTTTATTTAAAACAGTTCGCATGGTTGCACTCTTTTATTATAAATAGGTAATAGATAAACGAAAATAGCACCGAATTAAAACAATTCGACAAAATGACAGTTTAAAAAAAACGCTGTAGTCACATTGAATGAGCGCAAATCTAGAAAATCGAGCAGATCTTGTCAGCATGATCTACTTTGGAAGGTTAATCGGTCGGTTCACCTCGAGTTTTGACACTTTGTCAATGTACTGTACCATAACTACACAGGGCATGCACGTCGCTTCCTGGATTGTATCTGAATGTACCTGCCCACTATCACATGTGATGGTAGGCGCCAGTAAGGCACATCCAAGAAGTTTGATAAGCCTAACATTCGCATTGTGTTAGTAAAAAAATCTGTGCACAGTGCCAGTGCTCTCAAACGGTGAATGAAAACATCGTGAGGAAACCGGCATGTCGTAGAACCTAAATAGTTCTAAATAGACTTATTGTTTTACAGAATTTCAAGTAGTATAAAAAATACAAATAAAAATTCTCCTGCGTTCTTTGTGTTACTTTTAGAATGACACGAATACAATCAAATAAATAAAATAAAATAAATAAATATTGGTGGACTTTCCACACAGCACTATCTAGCCCCAAACTAAGCCAAAGCTTGTAATATGGGAACCAGATAGCTGATAATACATATTATATACTTTTTAATGTAAATACATACTTATTAATATAATAACACCGAGACAGAGAACAAACATTGTTCATCAGACAAATGTTTGTTCTCGGTGGGGATCGAATCCACGGCCTACAGCGCAAAAGGCAGAACTACTATCAACTATTGAAACTATACAAAGAAACGATTAGTTTTTGGTTCCGTGTACGTACTTTAAAGTACGCAGAACCTTCATACCTTCCAGAGATAGTACGAACCTTCACTACGCGCAAATTTTTGACCATCGACTTCGCTTATTTGTATCAATGATCATTATAATTACCTCGGAAAAGGGACATTCTAATGACCTCGCTGTGGCCTTATCACCACCCCAACAAAATTAAAATCCTCTCACTAAAGAGACCTGGTTCTTGTAATCATACAAAAAGTTGTACTCGGCGAGAGGATTGAAATTTTTTAACCCAAAACCATATCGCGAGTAAATTGTATACAAAATTTAAACCTAAGGGCCGGTTTCACCATGCTCTGTTAGATTAACAAAGGATTAAAGGGCCATTAAATATGTCAAAATGTATGCGTTTGACAGCAAGGTTAGAATAAACGGCCTGTTAATCCTTGATTAGTAACTCACAGAGCATGGTGAAACTGGGCCTTAGTTAACCATAACATTAACAGGAGTCAACTATAATCAGCGATTATTTTTAACAAGACTGTTTACTGTGTCAAATTTTATTGACATTCAATTAACTTGTTTTCTGTTGGTGAATTGTTGGTGTCTTAACGAATTATAGAAAACCTGTATTCAAAACCACTGGAATTAATACAGTTACAAAATTCATAATTGACATAACTTTTAACCTTTAGCTGTAGTAACACGGCTAGTTTGGTACATGTATGGATTCTATCTACGGAACATAATATACCTAAATCTATATCACAATAATAATTATTTAAGAACCAACGCTATATTATATTAACGTATATAAATACAACAATGCTCAGAATACTAACGTTTTGGGGAAGCTTTTATTTTGCACTGATTTGGATCATTTGAGCTATCTGTTGATCGTTCGCAACAGTCTGCAGATAGCTCAACTGTTTCATATATATTTTGTAACTAATGAATTCATTGTAATTTTCTGAGTAAAAATATACCATTAGGTCTATTAAAAACATTTGTAACCAATAATTTGACAGCCTTCACAGCTCAGTTGCTAGTAGCTCTGCCTTCTGCGCCGTAGGCCGTGGGTTCGATCCCCACCGAGAACAAACATTTGTGTGGTGATGAACATTGATGTTTGTTCTCTGTCTGGGTGTTATATAATATTATAAGTATGTATTTTAAAAAAAAAAAGTATATATGTATTATATCAGCTATCTGGTTCCCATATCACAAGCTTTGGCTTAGTTTGGGGCGAGATAGTGCTGTGTGGAATGTCCACCGATATTTATTTATTTATTTAATTTAAGTTGATAAACTAAAACATCATTTTTCACGATCGCAACATACCACAATGTGACAGTATCATTGTGTCCCGTTTTCATTAGTGAACTTGCACGCATGTTATCTCACAGCTAATGGCTTCATATCAAATATTGACTGTTTTGCTATCGCATTACGTCACCCACCCAGTAGTCAACGCGGTGTGAATAATTCCACTTAGGTTTTGACAACTGCTGTTTTATGCAAATAAACATCGTTCTGCGATGATAGCCGAACAAAACGAGTTATAATAAGCAATTCAAATAATAACTTACTAGTATATTATTATCTCATATCCTGCTTGATTACTATCAGTTCGAGTATTAATTCATTATTGTTATGAAAAAGGCTTACGAATTAATCCCGGGCATGGTAGACGTTTTAAGTATATAAGACAGTGTATTTTGTAGACCCAAGGCTAATTTGAAGTCACTGCACCAAAGGAGTAATTTTAGAGACCAAGGCGGACAGGCTTCGCACGAGTGGACATTTTTTTTTTACATTTAAATATAGCCTATTTTACTTAGGGATAATGTAGCATTCTAACGGTGAAATAATTTTTGAAATTGGACAGTAGTTTTTGAGTTTATTCGTTACAAACATACAAAAATACAAATATTTCCTCTTGATAATATTAGTGTAGAAAAATACTGTATTCATAATATTTTTAATAACACATATTAACACTTATTTAGCTATCAGCGTGGAGCGTATCACCTGGTTGTTGTCTTTGTTATCAGTAGTTAGTAATCTACGTAATATTTTAGAGAAAACGATACCTATTGAAAACAATAAATGTAATAATATTTTAATCAGTCTATAGCAGCATTGGCTTATCTATAGGACAATACACTTTGCTACAGCATTTATAATAAGTAATTCCAGACCCAGTCAAGTTTGAAAATATTCAAATTACGCAAACTGACTATAAAATGTCTGAATGTTTTTCGAGACTGGCGAGAAGCTGAATTTTAATTTGGTTATCTAAATAAAATGTTTTTGTAGAATAATCAATAACAATTATCGTATTATATAAATGTGAAACATTGCTAGCACGTGAGTAAAGATAATATTATTATTGCATTACACAAACACGAAGGTAATGCACCATAATAAAACTTTCCAAAGGTCATGTGTAAATATTGATAAAGATAGATAATGCGACCCTGCATTGTTTTCTGCTTATACGTTACCTTGATCTGATCTTCCGCACCTCTCCCTAGGCTTAGAAAACATCTTGAAGAGTAGAAGAGTCTTTGTGAAGGGCTTGTCCGGGGAAGTACTACCACCATACCTTTTTCTGCCGCCAAGCAGCGTTTCTGTGTTTCGGTTTGAAGAGTTTGCTTACCGGTGAAATTACAGGCACATGAGGCTTAACATCTGTACACCTCAAGTTTATGGATGCAGTGCATCGTAGAGCACATTCCTATCGAGCGTGACTTACGATGCAATGCTTTGTTACGGATGATGGTTACCACTTAACATAAGGTGGGCCAAAAACGTATATAAAAAAACAAAGGCTTAGAAGACATTTGCTTACAATGTGACGAAGGATAATGATTGTAAGTCAAAGTCAAAGTCAAAAGGTATTTACTCAATAAAATCGCAAGGATCACTTTGAAACGTCTTAAAGCTAGACGACTTTAGGTGCCAGTTCCACGCGACCAAAGCTTAGAAGAACAGACAACAAACTTACGGCTTAGTTCCTACCGTTCTTTTGTATGATCCCTGTTATAATGTAACTTAGGTACATCAATCATCACCATGATAATGCCTACCCTTATCCTAAGTTACGCTAACTGGGATTGGCACAACAAGTTTTCTTCTTCCACTCTTTAACATTCGCCCTTCTATCTCCTTTCTTACTCATGTCACCCTTCACACAGTCCATCCACAGTTTGAAATTCAATGGAATGTAGAAATCAGTGAAAGATCGATGAATTGTGTAAAAGATGACATGGTTAAGAAAATAATGAGATGACGAGAAAAAAACCTGTAGTAAACCACATAAACTAGGATGTATATTTTAAGAGCTGGAAGATGATTATAAAGCGGTTTTACGTTCACTCCGGTACAACCTTAAAGGTTCTTATTAAGAACGGAGCACTTTTACTGATTAAAGATTAAACTTTACCAGACGGCGCAACTACAGACCAATGCGCAACCCGTTCAAAATTACTGTTAAATACTCAAAACAAAACTTTCCTTTACTGTAGTTATAGAGTCGTGTAGCGACGTGTAGGTCTGCACTGCAGTGCACCCAATTCCAAAACACGAGTAGCATTTCCCTTTGATGTTTTACGGTGGCTTTGATTGCGTATTTTAATCGCAATTTTAAACAGAAGTTAAAAAAGCGAGAGCCTTATCACAAAAAGCGCCTACAACTCGAGTCCCTGTCGGCTCTGAGCCCAAGTGACATTAAGTACACATCATTAAAGGAAAGTGCGGGCCGCGATACTCAAATCCGCCCAAGGCTTCACGTGGGCGTAGAAAATTCGAATGAATGAAACCCTCGGAGGTTTTCGGCGATGGTCGGGTGGGCTCGTCGCCCAAGGTCACGGGTGGAGGGCCCGACCCCGTTTCGAAGATCGATGTGGCTATGTGAGCAGCTCTACCCCCGAATCCGGGGTGTTTCGGTTCTCGTGCGTTTTCAATGTCAAGTGATTCATGTTTTGGGCTAAAGTTCGTGTCATTATGGCCCGTTTCCGTGACTTCGGCATGTTACGTTCGGCTCGTGGTCTGAACAAACCCTTTTGTCTTATTCGACAGCTCTAATGTTCGGAAATCCGTCTTCCAGGAAATCAATCGCCTTTGCAAGTGTATTATTTACTAAAAAAAGCTTAGGTATATGTATTAAATCAGCTATATTACTTGTTTTGGCTTAGTTTGGGGCTAATAGTGCTGTGTTTTTTTTTAAACTAATTTTGGTTGGTTGAATTCAGTGACAGAACTTTATACCATTTTTTTTTTCTATTGATTAGCCTAAGCAGCAGTTACTTATCAAATGAGCATGCTCAAATCATTGCATGCACTCTACTATTTTATGGTAATATTATGATTACCAGTCTATGCGCATCAAAGTCGATCATAGAATATTTAATGCCTTGTAAGGCTTCAACAGTGTACCTCATCAAAACGTCAGTCAAGACATGGAAAAATTAACTACCATTGACGACTGTAACTCCTTTGTAATTGAAGACATACCCTTAAATTATCTATAGAGGGTGGTTTAGATGGCGGTTAAGTTGTGTGGTGGTGTAAGGTGGTGTTTCGAAGGGTGTGGTTGCCGATGAAATCACAGGCACATGAGGCGTAACATCTGTATGGCTCAAGTTGATGGACGCAGGGCAGTGCATTGTAGAGCACGTTCCTAGTGTGCGTGGCTTGCGAGGCAATGCTTTGTTATAGGTTATGGCTACCACTTAACATCAGGCGGGCCATTTGCCTGTTCCATAAGAAAGTAATATAATTATAAAAAAATAAGTACCCAAAAACGATTAATTCTTAATATTATATAGGACAAAATTTTTGTTTTATGCCTTTTTATATCTTAAAAATGTTGAAATGTCCGAACGAGAAGTTGTTTGACAGTTATCTGCGTTTTAAATTACAAAATTAATACTTTAAACTTTTAACTTTAAATTTTTTATAAACTTTTAAAATTCTTAAAGCTCAATGGGTCTTATATTAATTTACCCGTGTCTTTCCAAATTTTTACAAGTTTTCATGCGTTTTTTTTACAGTCGCTAGCGAATGCAGTCTGGGAAAACTCACGGTAGACATACAGCCTATTCGGTCATGCCTTTGATGTCAACTGCACTTAAGGGTCTGCTTCGCTCCATTTATGCTATCAACCACTCGAATTTACTAACATCGATTGTAAAATTATAAGTAGCCGATAAAATAATCGAATGTATGAATTTGTAATCATGAATAACTGAGCAGAATATTATTGTACCTATCAGTTGTTGTTGACGTTCAAAATCCTTGTTTTCGGAGAATATGGTTGTAAAATAACAACATGAATATGTTACCTTTTTACCCAACTACCCCAGTAGGGTACTTTTTCGGGTGTATAAATAAATATTGGTGAAATATTCGTGGTATGTTTTTATTAAAGAATATACTACTATATGTAAATAATATACTAGCGACCCGCCCTGGCTTCGCACAGTTATTGTGGGGTATCCCTAAGAGATAGACATATACTATTACGGACTTTTTTGTAGACCATTTTAAGGTGTACAATACTGTATTATATTATTTTGATCTATCTCGTAGGGTTCAGCCAGCGTTTGTAATGTAAGCGCAAAAAAATATGTTATTTACGGCATCACATTAGAAACCTCTTAAATTATCAGTGTTTCTCTGCTATATTATGCATGTTTTATACATATAAACCTTCCTCTTGAATCACTCTATCCATAAAAAAAACCGCGTTAAAATCCGTTGCGTAGTTTTAAAGATTTAAGCATACATAGGGATATAGGACCAGAGAAAGCGACTTTGTTTTATACTATATAGTGATTTACATAGAAAATTAATTATACCTACAGTGAATACAAAAAGGATTTTATGTTCAATTTGATTTAAATTGATGCTTGCTCACGTATAAAAAATCTAAAATGCGTTGGTTTTATCTTGCCTATATAGCAGGAAAAGTATGTTCTAGTCATATAGGCGTTTTTCTTGCGAAAATAGTCCTCATATTTTTTGAGTATTTGCTGTGAAAATGTCTATTGTGATCTCTTCCAGTAGTGGACTTCTTCAGGACTGTAAGGAACCTTTATGTGTCTGAGAAAATAAAGGAGTTATTTATTTAGGCTGATGATATTTATGCTTAGGTTTTTACTCGATTTTATAATTAGGTACTAGGTATGTAAAACCAGGTTTTTTCTGGGTTTTATTACCCGTTCTCAAATAACTAGGTACCTAGTTGGATTTTTTAGTTTCACAGTAAAATAACGATTGACCTTGTGCTGCTGACCGACACATTTAATTACATATTCATTATTTTGCATTATGTAATTTTGTATGAGCTTGTTTTGTGTTTCAAATGTTTTGTCAAAAGCCATCCAAAATTCTTTACAATGCATTCAAAAATGTAATTTTATTTAATTACTATTTAAAACGATATGGAAATTAAATAAGGATTACAGCCTTCACAGCTCAGTTGGTAGTAGCTCCGCCTTCTGTGCCGTAGGCCGTGGGTTCGATCCCCACCGGGAACATAAAATTGTGTGATGAACAAAGATGTTTGTTCTCTGTCTGGGTATTATTATATATTACAAGCTGGTGCCCGCGACTTCGTCTGCGCAGGAATATTTATTTTTTTATTAATAGAAAATCAACAGCGATTACAAAAATTTGTCACACAATATCTTTATAAATTGTAACCTATGTGTTATTCTGAAGTATAAGCTATATTATTGTAAAGTTTCATTAAAATCAATTCAGTAGTTTTTACGTGAAAGAGTAACAAACATCCATCCATCCATCCTTACAAACTTTCGCGTTACAACTGAGCTGTGAAGGCTGTCGATTCATTATCATAAAAATAACTTATTAATATTATTTTCTTTACTACAATGTGTTACAATAGGTTCTACTCGTTAATAGTCAGCACATTAATAAACATGGATGTAAAAAAAATATACAATACAATTTTCTAAATGAGTTAAATTATATAAACCTAATTATCTTATTATTCAGAACTCGATAACGTTTGGGGTGTGATATAGGCATGCGAATGATATCAAACGATTTGATATTCGATACGATATCATCACAGTCAAGGCTGCTAGGAAGTAGACTGCGCGTGCGGCTATTTTGCAAGACTTGTTCCCAAGTGCTCCAAGATGTTACTACTATGACGCTTGTAATCCTATTGACTCGCATATCCTAGCGATATTGATTTGAATTTAGATCCATCGAAAAACTTGATTATTCTTGAAATAAAATATAGATTTCTCAACCAAGAAAGTTTTATCAATCAAGAAACTTAAGAAAATTGCAATGTGTACAAAATCATGAATCTGCGTTTGTTTTGTTTGTGTACGTACCTATTCTTTTATTATACTGTTTGGTATATAAAAATACTCAGCGCACTTCGTAGTAGACCTGCGTCGCTCCGTGCGCGGGCGCAGTTTACCCGACTGAAGTAGGAAGTCCTCGTTTATCAAGACAATCGTTTTGACGTACGATAAATACGAGTACCTGATAAAAAGTTTTCATAATAATTAAAATTTACAACCTCAGTGAAAAACACGTATAAGAATTTAAGTTTATTACTTTAAAAAAAATAAAATTGAATAGGTATACTTAAGTTTTTCTATAAAGATCGACTTAATTTTGAAATTAATACATATTACAGGTAAATAAAGTATCTATGAATTTTTAAGGCATAAAAAAATATTTTAAAATGTATCGTAGCGCATAATAATTGTAAAGTGCAAAATTTACATAATCAAATTCAAAACGTATAAACGTATTTTCTGGGTAATATACCCAGAAAATAGTTTCAAACTCGTTTTGACTTCTTACTCTATCTTAAATGGATCATTCGAACATTATTTGATTGTTTGATTTTTTTAACTGTGATTATTTTAATTATTTTGCATACAATGATGGAGGATTTTATTACCGCGATTCACTGAAAAATAACTAGGTAAAATAAAGCGTCAAGTCAAACTTCATCTATGCCCATTTTTTATAAGATGTTGGCATGAGACATGAGACGACGGCAGGCTGATACCAGTTGATCTTCCTAAGCCATAAGTGTTCTTAGTGGATTTTTTCCCCCTTCACCTTTTGCCCTATTTTGTCGACTGCAAATATCCATCAGTTGGTATTCGACCCCATGATCCGAGGTATAGGATGGGAAGGCAGAGTCAATTCCAGACAAGAAATGAAAATTATTTATGGATAGTATCCTTAACAACAACACAATAGCGACAGCCTTCACAGCTCAGTTGGTAGTAGCTCTGCCTTCTGTGCCGTAGGCCGTGGGTTCGATCCCCACCGAGAACAAACATTTGTGTGATGAACATAGATGTTTGTTCTCTGTCTGGGTGTTATATAATATTATAAGTATGTATTTACAAAAAAAACTATATAAGTAGTATATCAGCTATCTGGTTCCCATATCACAAGCTTTGGCTTAGTTTGGGGCGAGATAGTGCTGTGTGGAATGTCATATTGGTGGACATTCCACACTTATTTATAATAAGGTCGGATATCGTTCGCGCTATTTCGTCAACAACAATCACCTAAGTGACCGCGGAATTGCAACACAATCGAACATAGTGAATTTTCAATTTGGCATTCTGGTATCTCATCACTAGCGTCAACCGCGTGAGTGTTTTGGCGGTGAAAATGTCTTGATGCCTTGAGAACTTAAGGGGCTGACAACCATCAAACAACTTCTCGATCGCACGTTTCGACATGTTAAAAGATATAAAATCACATAAGTAACTCATTTTCGAAAAATGGCAATCAACCATTTTGTGTGCAATCACATTACACACAGTTTAGTAAAAAAATCATTTTGATCGATACATGTTTTCCTACTCAATAAGACTTTCCTACTCCTAGGAAAACGTGTATCGATCAAAATGAATTTTTGCACACACACAAAAGTGAAAATGAGTTTAGTGATTCTAAGAGTAGTAGAGCTCTTTATGAAGGGCTCGTCCGGGGAAGTAATACCACCACGCCTTTTTCTGCCGCCAAGCAGCAACGCTGTGTTTCGGTTTGAAGAGTGTGGTTGCCGGTGTAATTACAGGCACATGAGGCTTAACATCTGTATGCCTCAAGTTGATGGACGCAGGGCAGTGCATCGTAGGGCACGTCCCTATCGTGCGTGACTTACGAGGCAGTGCTTTGTTATAGGTGATGGTTACCACTTAACATCAGGTGGGCCATCTGCTTGTTCCATCAGCTAATTGTATAAAAAAAAAAAAAACTTTCAAGATGTCGATACGTGCGAGCGAGAGTCACATTAGCTCTTGTCTTCGCCTTAAGTGAGGCGCAGCTCGTGATAAAATTGAGGTCGGATTCACTAGGTGATACACCCCGCGATTTTTGTTTACGGAATAACATTACTGTTCACACAATAAAGGTTGGATTATAAAGCCAGCGCCACACTGACTTAACCCCATGAGATTGGCGCCAACAGAGTTGATTAATATTTTTGTTAATTGAAACGGACTTGGGACAACTTGTGACCAATTGTTATAAGTTTAGATTCTGGAGCAGCTATTTATAAAATTTCAAGTCACTAACCAAGAGCTTGTTGGGAATCTACGTAGTTTTGAAATTTGGTGAAGGTACTTGCGATTTATGTAAAGTATGTACCCAAGTAATAAACAATCTGCAACTTGAAAACACGGTGGATAAACGATGAAAATACAGGCACATGAGGCCTACCACCTTTATGCCTCAGGTTGATGGTCGCAGGGTAGTGCATCGTAGGGCACGTTCATATTGTGCGTGACTTGCAATGCAATGCTATAGGTTTTGGTAACCACTTGACATCAGCTGGGCCATTTGCTTGTGCCATCAGCAGCATATAATAAAAAAAAGGATTTATTTTTGAATCTAAATTAAAAGATATTATAGTTATAGTTGAGGTACCTAAAGTACCTACCACACCAACGTACACAAAAATAAGAACATAGTTCCATTAGTGACGTTTCACATACCAGCATTTTAGTTTAATTTTTTATTCTCATTAATTTATTACTGTTGACATGTTTTACTATCATATAATTATTCATTTTAATGTAATTCATTTAGGTAGACTTTTTTATGTGTGTTGTTTCGTCCATTTTTAATTATTGTTTCTTATTTTTTGTTAATTTAAATTGGCCGTATTAGCCGTTCTAATTATTTTGAATAAATAAATAGTCCATTTGTAAAAACAGCGGAGGAAAGCTGGATAGTGAAAATGAAGATGAGATAATGATACTCGTAGTAGGTAGATCACGAGGTTGAATCGAGGTTGTACTAGGAAAGTGCCCGCAGATATTTGGCGGCCAGCTCTGTTTTACGCATTACCCATTCTTCATCCAAATGCTTCCGATGGCAAATAGATGGGAAGCTTACATTGCATAGCGTGTAATGTTGTGCATTATGCAAGAGACATCAAAAGAAAACACTATAGTGTAACGTGACCTAGAAATGTTTGTCCGTAGTCCGTAGAAGTAAATATTGTACTTACGACCTTCAAAAATATACTAATAATGAAAAAATAGTTTATAAGGGACCCTTCTATAACATTTGTCAAGTGCTCGAAAGGAGCCTCTTGAGGTGTACTTAAAATCCTTTCACCACACTGTTTCGAAAGAAACTAGTGACACGACAAAAGAAAAAAAAAAGGGAGAGTTTTCTTTTTTTTTGTACTAGTTAATGGAATAAACATATGGCCAACCACAGGTGATAACAAAGCATTTGCCTCGCAAGTCACGCACGATATCAACGTGGCCTACGATGCACTGCCCTGCGTCCATCAACTTGAGGCATACAGATGTTAAGCCCTAGGTGCCTGTAATTATCAAACAAAAGCACAGCATCGTTGCCTGGCGGCAGAAATAGGTATGGTGCTAGCACATCCCTGGACGAGCCCTTCACAAAGAGCTCTACTACTCTCAAACATAACATAAATATTAGTAAAATAACAGATATTTATACGTGCCAGCTGCTATTATTGACACAGTTTTGACTTTGCTTATCCCGATAGTACTAACGACCAGCTTGTTGTGAATTAATCGAGCAAATCGATTCTGTGACGTACCGATTACAAGTAGAATTCGATTCGGAGCGTAGCCACCTCGATTTGCGGAAACAAAATCAGTATTTTTTTTAAAGTTGATGTCGTAACTTCACGGTCAATGTCGAGTGGTTGACCTTGCGGCGCACTCGAGCACGTCTCTACCTAGTCTAAATAGTGGGCATCTTACGTAACTGGACCGTAGTGACTGGTATTCAATTGTACTATTAATTTGCTAATGTATCATCGTGTGGTGAATTCAAATCGGGTGCTAATCTAATTGGTTTCGCGATGTTGGTGGGTAAACAAACTTTTAAGCTGGCAACTGTGGAGCGTTGGGTCAATTAGTTTATTAATTGTTTTGCCTACGTCACTTGCTTGTTTTTTATTTTTATGGATACAAGACCGGTTCTGCGTTTGTTGTTTTTAAAAGTTATGATCCGTGAATATAACTTTGTCTAAGAAGCGGTGTATACCTATAGCTAAATAATATTTTTAACATAATTTGCGTGTTTTTACCCGAGTGCCGAAGGCAGCCGGGTTGTGTTTGGCGTGTATCTATCCTTCGATATTTTCTTTATCACCATGTAGCACCCAAACGGCTGGGTGGATTTAGATGATTGAGGTATCAAAAGATTTGTCTCATCTGGCCGAGTGTCCTATGATACAAAAAGTTTCAAAAATTTGGTGAAATTAGTCTTGACGAATGATACAATTTAATGATCACAGGCAGTCGGAGACGTCAGTATACTGCGAGGACAAACACGAGCCTCCGACTGCATGTGATTATTAAATTGTATCATTCGTCACGACTAACTGGAGTTCACTATTAAGAAGACATTTAAAACATAATCTTGTTTCCATCCTTTTAGTTTTGGCAGTCGAGTTTTTTATTTTTTTAATAAAGATTTTATTGATGATCTGAACACTTCTTGTAGACCTGTCTCCTGCACTTTCATTAGAATGACCTAGATAGGTCATTCTAATGAAAGTGCAGACAGACGGTTAGATAACCGTCAATTTATTACTGATAACCTCAGCCGTTCTCAATTGCGACAATACGTCGAATGAATTGCAAGTCAACGACACTGTACGAGTTGTAGTATTATCAAGTGTATCGTCACACGCTCAGTATTTTTAGACTAGGCTGAACTAAAAATAGTGGCGGTTATTACTGTATTAATATTTCTAAAAACGGATCGTCTACGCGTTGATAACGCGAGACCGACTGTGACGTTTTACGTGTTGTTTTTTTTTCAATGTTTGTTTTGCTGACGTTCTGTGATTTGCTGTAAAGTATGTTTACTTATAATGAAGGGTTATTAGACTAATACGTACTTGTTTTTTGTTCACGGTTTAATGCAATGTCAATGTTATGCTGATTTGAAATAATTACATGTAAATAAACCATTGTACGTGAAAATTGCGGGAACGCGGTGGATTTTTTTTTTTTTTTTTAATACAACCAGCTGATGGAACAAGCAGATAATTATCCAGTTCAATCACTTACTTTGAAACGTCTTATAAAGTAGGTGAATCTAGGCGCCAGTTTCTCATGACTAAAGCCTAGAAGAGCTGGCAAGAATCTTAATGCTTAGTTAAGTTGAGTTTATTTTTTCTGATATTTCTCATTCAGTGGCATGTATTGAAAAATACTGACTGACATGTCAGTATTTTTAAACTTTTTAACGTAAGCGTTAGATAATAAATAAATACACAATAAAAATATTTATTTTTAGTTTAGTTTCTGATCTTTCTTATAATTATGGGTAGGTACTTTATTTTAATTTATGCATTGTGTTGGAACAAGTTTAATCCCAAGTCAATTTGTGATCTATATAATCTGATATTTTATTATATTTTTCTGACTACCCCCTTCAACATCCTTGGAGAATATTGGTACAAACTGATCTGAGAGAATATGTACCATTTCTGGCGATGAAAGTCGAAAAGCTGTTTTTATTTATGGTATACTTAGTATTCTTTCGTAAAAAGTTAACTTTTTTTTTTTAATTTACCAATCGATATTTTAATTCATGCGCTTAGACTTTGTTATAGAATGGGGTCTTGACCTGATTGAATAACAATAATGGCCTTTCTCTTCAATTATTCTGTTGCATGAGTGAATGCTGCAAGTCTAGGTGTCTAAAAAACTTTGTTACTAACTATTATGCTTTATGCTATTAGAGCACTGGTGGTTTAGTGGTAGCGGCCAAGCCTACCAATCTTAAGGTCATAGGTTTAAATCCGGTCGTGAATCATAAAGAAAAACATCGTGAGGAAACCGGCAAGTTGAAATTACAAGTGCATGAGGCTTAACATTTTTATAATAAATAAAATAAAAGTCATTTATTTCAGGCACAATTTGTACAAACAAGACCCATATCACAAGAAATGAAGAATAAAAAAAAATAAAAACAATGGTTACAATAAAATTATTGTAAAAAATCTGTCAATTATAAGTATGATACTTAGTCTAAGATTATAAGTAAAAAATGACTGACACTGGCAGTACTCCTTATCAGTGTCCGTCATTTTTTATTTCTGTCCATGTGGATAGAAATCCAGTGCCTGAAAATGGGGTTGGCCAGATTTTATGCCTCAAGTTGATGGACGCAGGGCAGGGCATCGTAGGGCACGTTCCTATCGTGCGTGACTTACGAGGCAATGCTTTTTATAGGTGATGGTTACTACTTGTTCTTGTCATCTACTTGTTCCATCAAAAAGTAGTACAGAAAAGGCTCTATCATAACAATAATTAAAAAATCCTTTATGTCCTAATCCTAAAAGTAACCTATAAAGAAGAAAAAAAACACGGTATCTCTACTGAACAAATTATGAGACTTGTTCTTAATAATTATTTAATTCAGGTTATTACACTTTGTTATCCAATTGAATAACAATTACTCATTTATGTGACTTGGCTAAAAATAGCAGTTAAAAATTAACATTCACGTTATCTTAATTCAACGTACTCGTATAATAATATAATTATTACTACATCGTACCTATCCCATTTATACAGGGTCGAGAGCACTGGTGGTTTAGTGGTAGAGACCCCACCTTCCAATCCTAAGATCGTGGGTTCGAAACCAGTCGTGTACCAATGAGTTTTTCTGTTCAAAAATTTATGTGCACAATGCCAGTACTCTCAAACGGTGAAGGAAAACATCGTGAGGAAACCGGCATGTCGTAGAACCTAAAAAGTTCTATAACATGTGTCAAGTGCTCGAAAGGAGCCTCTTGAGGCGCACTTAAAATCCTTTCACCACACTGTTTCGAAAGAAACTAGTGACACGACAAGAAGAAGAAGATACAGGGTATCCCGAAACTCAATGATAACCTGGTACCGGGTGAGAGGTCAAGGTATACTAGAAAAAAAATCCATGTCACTTAGCCAAGCGGTAATAGACATTTTTCGTAAAAGTTGAAAGTTTGACACCCTTGGTCGCATTTATAAGTAATGTGATCACAATTTTCACAACTTTACAGTGATTTTTTTAATAATGTAAATTCAAATAACAGTGCTATTATTCGCAACCACAAATCAAAGTAATAAACATTTTAAACTAAGTAAAAAAAATAGTTTTGACGAGTTATGGTTTATAAAATTAAACATCACTGTAAAATTATGCAAATTGTGATCACAGTACTTAAAAATACGATCGAAAGTGTCAAATTTTCAGCTTTTCGAAAAATGACAATTACCGCTTGACTATGAGACCTGGTTTTTTTTTTTTTTTTCGTAACTGGTATAATTTGTCTCTCACCCGGTACCAGGTTATCGTTGAGTTCCGGGACAGCCTGTATAAGTATTTTATTTGCATGGACACAGTTTTATTTTCACTTTTGTTTATGATATTTATCTCAATTAGATACTATCAATATAACAATATACCTACCGTTTTTTGCAGCCGTAACATTGATGTTTATATATTTACTCGAAGCTAAAACGGTTTAACGGTTTAAACCTCTAAGTTTGGTTTTTTTATACAACTAGCTGATGGAACAAGCAGATGGCCCACCTGATGTTAAGTGGTAACCATCACCAATGACAAAGCATGACCTCGTAAGTCACGCACGTTACGAACGTGCCCTAAGATGCACTGCCCTGCGTCCATCAACTTGAGGCATACCGATGTTAAGCCTCATGTGCCTGTAACCACACTCCTCAAACCGAAACACAGCGTGTTTGTTTGGCGGCAGAAAAAGGCGTGGTGGTAGTACTTCCCCGGACGAGCCCTTCTCAAAGAGCTCTACTACGCTTATTTACTACTGATCACGTGTAACTGGTGATTTTTTGGGCGTATCAGTGATTTTTGCCATTTCATAAAAAAAATACATTTTGGTGATTTTATTCATTAAAAACGGACCATTTAATCACTATCACGATTAACAGATTTTCTATTTTTGTTTCAGGTATGTAATAACAATTGAACCTACTAGGTCCTTGCTGGTTCCCCGAGGATGATCAGGTAACTGAAAAAGGAACTTTTCAGCATTTTGAGATTCAACTGACAACCGGTAGTTTTTTTTTTATACAACTAGCCGATGGAACAAGCAGATGACCCACCTAATGTTAAGTAAGCATCACTTACAACAAAGCATTGCCTCGTAAGTCACGAACAATAGGAACGTGCTCTACGATGCACTGCCCTGCGTCCATGGTGGTATTAAAACTATAACACATTATTTTCCATCTTATTTCTTATAAATAGTTTTTAAGTAACGCTAAACTTCCATCAAACTTTCATCAAACGTGTTCTATGGGAACCAGATAGGTGGTAAAATATTTAGATACGTTTTGTGCATACTTACAATAAAATATAACTATAAAATATAAAGATATTTTTTTCTAAGAGTAGTAGACTCTTTGTGAATGTCTCGTCCGGGGAAGTACTACCACCACGCCTTTTTAGAAAGAGCTTTACTACTCATGAAAAATGCTGCCTGCCTGCATTAGTGTCGATTCTGTTGCTACCTTCTCAAACTAACCTAATTTATCACCATAAAAATACTGCTGTCTCCTTTTTTTGTTGTAAACTCAATCGAGCGAACACTTCGACAAAAAGAGACGGAAATGAATTTATCAATTACATTACAGTATTCTCAAGCTTTATCTTATCAACATGCGTTATATCACACTCATATTTTGGTTTTAAATATTATTACATCATATTCAAATACGTACGTAGGTTGGTCTTTTCTAAAAGATGGCTTAAGATAAGCAATGTGGCATCAATATTTGGGTGACCAGAAGATTAATATCAAAGTCAAAGTTATGGGGGTTGACATTCAAACAACTTCTCGCTCGCACGTTTCGACATGTTGAAAGATATAAAATCACTAAACTCATTTTTGAAAAATCGCAATCAACCATCTTGTGTGCAATCACATTGTACATAGTTTAGTAAAAAAAATCATTTTGATCGATACAAGTTTTCCTACTTAAAAGTTTGTCTATGTACGAAAACTAGTAAAGCAAACTATTTAATTATTACATAATTAAATAAATAAATATTATATTAAAAACAAAATTATAATCTTGTAACTGATTATAATCAGTATCATATTTTATTTACCATCTATAAGAGCTCTTTATGAGAATTTTTATCTGTATGTGGATTTATGGACAGTATTTATTTTACAGAAAGAATTTTAATGTATCTTAATGCCTACCTTAAACAAATCAAAAAATTCTTCAAAAAGGGCGTTTTACAGCAACGCGCGTATGACATTTTGGTTTTGCATCCCCAATAAGGTGCGGTAACCACCCCCCATCGGATGGGCCGTGCGCTTGGTTGCTTCCTTGGTAGTAGAACTTGGTAAGAACGGAAAAGTTTAGTCTTTTTGAGTTTTTTTTTGTTATTAAAAAAAACCAGTTTAACTAGGTAAATTACCTTTCTTACCTTATCTTATCAGATTCCAATAAAATAATTGCAACTATCAAAGGTGAAGTTAGCTTTTAAACGCGTCCGTTGGAATCTATTAAATCTAATAGAGATAGCCCTAACCAGTAGCCGGTCTGAAACGAGTATAGTAGCAATGGAGTTTTCTTTTTTATTCTTTACACTTAAGAGCTAGGGTTGCCACTACGGGAGGACAGAAAATAAATTTATCTAAAATGTAATACTCATGTTTATTTTAATGTGTTAAAACGGAAATCATTTAAATCATGCATGAAAGGCCTTGGTAAAGAAAGAAAAATTTTTTTTTTAAGACTTGAGTTTGGATCAAGAATAAACTTAAATAAACTTAAATATGAATCAAAATAATGTATATTTTGATTCATATTTTAAATACCACTTTTTATTGATATAATATTTAAACTTCTTATTTGTTTCGTACAAGACTTTGTTACACTGGGCACCTCATCCTAATTGGGGTTACCAATGTTGTCCCAAAAAGGAAACATTTTAAACTGTAATCCATTTTTATATGTTATTGTAATATTCGATACTCATATATAATTTATCTTACTACCCCTCTTAGACGTCCTAAAAGAATCTATAGTTCTTACTTGGTAATAAGATATCTATGCTATGCTGGGAGTTTCACTACGGGATAGAATCAAAAATGAGAAAATCCGTAGGAGAACCAAGGTAGCCGACATAGCTCGCAGAATCAGCAAGTTGAAGTGGCAATGGGCAGGTCATATAGCTCGATGGACCGTTAATAACCGTTGGGGAATAAAGGTACTCGAATGGCGACCACGAACAGGAAAACGAAGCGTGGGACGCCCTCCGACCCGATGGACTGACGACATTTGTCAGGATCGCGAGAAGTTGGTGGATGGAGAGGGCTCGGAATTGTTCTTCCCGGAAATGTATAGGGGAGGTCTATGTCCAGCAGTGGACTTCTTTAGGCTGATGATGATGACTAAGATATCTGAGGAAAAATCTAGCTGGGGACCAAAGTCATGAAGGTGTTTCACTTTTCAGTGTTTAATTAAAATTTTTATTCAGATATAATTTATAATTTCACTATAGTTATACATTTTAAGAAACATAAAGCTTTGTAGGGAACGATAATTTGCAGTTGTTGTTCGTTTTTAAATAGTTTATCTAATAATTAAAAGCAATTAAATAATAATCAACACGGCAACCCTAACAGAGTAGGGCACCAATCAGGCGCGCCACTGCGCCGGCGCATCTCGGCCAGTAATTTCATGTGTTGCCACTGAACTGCACAAACCGGTGTCCTCCGCAATTATGTGACATGGTATTAAGAATATTTTCTGTGCATAAACGAGCGCCATTTATAAAAATATTATACGTTTTTAAAAGGTTATTAAAATATTTCAAACTACCCTTTGAAAATGTATCGTCAAATTCCTTAGTGAAGATTTAACAAAAAATGGTTTGATAAAAAAGATAAATAGTAATATTTATAAAATAAAATGGGTTTTTTTATTTTATAAATATTACTAATTCTTTACCTAAACCTAACAAATGAAAGAATCTCATCAAAATAATTTACACCAACTCTGAGTCACTCAAACTCAACTCAAACGGTGAAGGAAAACATCGTGAGGAAACCAGTTAGTTTTCTAACAGCGGCGATGGCCTTGCAGCCGGTCACGAATGGGATACCAACTACTGCATAATGTGGATATGTGTCATATCCACATTATGCAGTATGTGTCATATCCACATACTTTGATGTATCTCCGAATACCACTCTTAATTTGATACTCAAAAAATATTTAGTGGTACCTTGCTCTAAGAGTTCCGACGGGATATCTACCGTGCCTGGGGATCAATATCTTGAAGTTGTATTTTTTCTGAGTTGCAGTCTGATTTATTCGAGATTTCGATCTCTTCTCTTGTCGTGTCACTAGTTCCTTGCGACAGTGTGGTGAAAGGATTTAAAGTGCGCCTCAAAAGGCTCCTTTCGAGCACTTGATACATGTTAAAGAACTTTTTAGGTTCTACGACATGCCGGTTTCCTCACGATGTTTTCCTTCACCGTTTGAGAGTACCTACTGGCATTGTGCACATAAATTATTAAGAGATTTAGATAAATTGATGTAGGTACGAATTAATTTGGACATGAAGGAAAAGTTCACTAAATGGTCAAAAATACATGTTTATTTCTTCTTGTCTTATTTCGCCGTATCAAGGTCTCACCAGAGGTAAACAAACCAATTACATAGGCATTTTTTCATCAAATAAAAGGATAATACGATTTTGATTAGGGTTTTTGTATATTCTTCAGATCAGACGAATAATGTTGCCTACTTAAAAAAATAACAAGTAAGTTATCTTGGCTTTTCGATGAATGACAATATTTTTATATAGGTTTACCTTTGGGCCGTGAGTTCAACGTGCAATTTTGTATTAATGTTTTGTTTTCACAATATTTTTTTAACAAAACCCTTATTGACTTCTACCACTACCTACACTTTGATTTCGAAAGGTTAAGTTTGGTTTCAATAGCCAGCCCAATAAGAGAAAGCCTTCACGGCTCGGTTGGAAGTAGCTCTGCCTTTTGTGCTCTAGGCCGTGGGTTCGATCCCTACCGAGAACAAATATTTGTTTGATAAGCAAAGATGTGTGTCTCTTTCTGGTAGTTTAAACATACATTATAAGTAAGAACCTATGTATTTAAAAAATAAGTATATTAGTATAATATCAGATCTGTGGTTCCTATAGCACAAGCCTGCTTGGTTTGGGACTAGAAAGTGCTGTGTGGAAAATTCACCAATAATTAATTAATGAAATCCGTTTTTAGGAATGTAAAATAAGGGGAAAAGGAAAACTTTGTAGTAAGTTCTCGTGTTAAAAAACCTAATTCCTATAGCTGGACTAGGTCTGAACTACTGACAGGTGCACCATGCCGTTTATGGAGTTGCGAGTTTTTCTATTGCAAAAAAATCCTCCAGAAACCAACTTTATCGCGTTGAAATAAGAGTCATTGGGAAGCTTTTAAAAGATTATGCGCTTGCGTTCCCAGGCGATGTTCGCCAATACATGCTTATAGTTTTTTGTTTTTTATTTCAAACGGGTCTACAATGTGAAGATTCTGGTTTCGCAAGACAAGTTGTAGGTATAAGATACTCGGGTTTCGATATCGGCCTACTATTCGATTAAATTTAATGTTTTATGTTTTATCTGCAGGTTAAAGTGCATAAATTATTGAGTTTAATCAATGTTTAGGCATCAACTGAATTTGGTTTTGATTTTTTTCAATTATATTTTATTGCTTATTTTTTTTTTAAGAGTAGTAGAGCTCTTTGTGAGGGGCTCGTCCGGGGAAGTAATACCACCACGCCTTTTTCTGCCGCCAAGCAGCGTTGCTGTGTTTCGGTTTGAAGAGTGTGGTTGCCGGTGTAATTACAGGCACATGAGGCTTAACATCTGCATGCCTCAAGATGATGGCCGCAGAGCAGTGCATAGTAGGGCACGTACCTATTGTGCGTGACTTACGAGGCAATGCTTTGTTATAGGTGATGGTTACCACTTAACATCAGGTGGGCCATATGCTTGTTTCATCAGCTAGTAGTATAAAACTTGACTGACTTTTGACTTTGACTTTGACTTTGATTCAACAGTTAAATTCAAAGAGTTCTTTTTCATTTCATGCCGTCCGTATTACCAACCTTCAGGCACCATGTGTAATTTAGCGATACATTCTGTTAAAATCCTCGGTCGCTTGTGGGCGACCACTTGCAAACCAGTCCCTACATACCAATAACCATAACGCCGATAATTAAACATTTTTTATTCCATTGCTCGCTCGTAACGTACCAACGGGAGGTACAGCTGAAAAAAAATGGGAATGATCAGCAAGTATTATTTACAATCGAGCAGTGTGTGCAACATACGCTAGCGTTCCAGCCTGAGGAGTAAAAAATGTAAATGTCGTTCGTGTGTAGGCCCGCTTCTTGTGACCTTGACGGCGGCCATTCCTTTTTTCGCGCTCAATGTTGCCAACTTGACGGCCTGCGGTGCGTTCAATGATTTTTCTTATATGGCAACTGATTATGCAACTTTTTAGTAACAAATTTTTCTGTCTAATTGTCGCTGCAGTGCATGCCGCGAAGTGTAGCTGAAAATGTCAAAAAGAACCTTAGTTTACCTTAATTTACCCTCAGCAGTAGTTTTTCCGTAGTAGTAGTCCCTGAGACTTATTACTCATAGTTATTACGACAAATTTAGAAAAAAAGTGTAGAGCACAGAGTCATGTGCTCTACACTTTTTTTCTAAATTCGTTGACAAGAAATCTAGCATAGCAATGTATATTTTGTCAGATATATGCGAGTAGCTTGAACTAATCTGGGGCGCATTGAATGGCTTGGCTATATCTTATCGTTGTTCTACCGAATGCGCGCAGGTAAACAAATCGATCCCATTCGATCAGACATGTGACGCGTTATCTCCTTAGCTGACAGAACTAATCTGCTTTCTGCAGTAGATAGCACGTTTGTGGGATTTACTCGCGAATTCGGTAAGCGAACGTACAGCTCATCTAGAACCAACGGTGAACTATCTGTTAGCAATATTCGATCATTCAAAACAATAGCTTCACTCATTTGGATCCCCAGGCATGATAGATTCCCCTTAAATGTCTTAGTACCAAGTATTAACTAAAGATTATTTCATTATTTGAACGTTCTTGAAAGAATTTAACATTTGACACATACCCCACTGAGAAAAAAAATGGCTAACAAAGTCACAATAAATGCTTTGCTATTTTTTTCCTGTTGTAGTAACAAAAACCTTTGTAACCACATCCACGCGAGCTTAGTTTCTGCGCCAACTTTTTTATTGTTTCGGGTTTGTAGTGCCGCGAACAACTCAAATTTTGCCAATGTAGCAAAGCTATTTTTGAGTTGTTATGATAACCAAAGCACCTTGCTTTCTTAACAAAGTAAAGATTATCGTTGAAACAAAGCCAAATTTAGCAACTTATCAATTGTTGTGGTACTTATATCAACATTGCCAATTTAACTACGTAATGTGAACTTTGTTATAATGACAATAAGTTAGAGCGTGCGACAAAATTTTATTGTTAAACATTTATTGTGTCAGGAACAACTTGCGACTAGTCACTACAACTAAGTTTTATAATTTTGTCGTTGTGACAATCTTATATTGTGAATTTAAAAAAGTTTCAAATAGATACAGTTACAAAGTCAAATCAAACAAAAGCAGTTGTTAGAGGATTTAAATTCAAGTTGTCGATCTAGCAACATTCATAATTAAGTTTGTTAGGATAAAAATGTTTGGGGGTAAGCAGCGGCAGCGGGGGGCAATCCGCCAGCAGGCACTTTGGTTAGGATATCAATTTTATGCATTCATTTGTATAACGGTGTTGGCGGCTTCACGCGTGTGCGACGGCAAGCAAAGTAGTGATGGATGAGTGTAGTTCTAGTTCCTTACTGAGGTGTTTTTAGTGAAAGCCGGTCTAAATGAAGCCCTTATAAATCACCTGATTGGTAAGTTTGATTTTTTATTTTCATTTTATGTAATTGGCCCCTGCCATTTTGCGACGCAACCACGTTGGTAGCGTGACCATAGGTTTTTATGCACATGTTGAGACGGATACCTACATGTTTACCCCACACCTCGCATAAATACTATCCAGGTAGGTACTAATATCATGTAAGTATGGTTCGATAGAACTATTGACACGACAAGATCGATTGGTGGGGATCGAATCCACGACTGCCAGCGTAGAAGACAGAGCTACCTTCAACTGAGCTAAGACGCCTGTCAACGATACATTTATATACTTACCTATTCTTTATTTCAGGCTCATCCACAACAGACTTATAACACATAGAAGATCATTGGCGGTGACGGCGTCTTTGCCAGCAACTTGATTGGCTTCGAAGTTTCTCTTCTCCGCCCGATGTCGCGATTGCTGACCCAACGGATATGAATTTGTGAGTCAAGTAATTTTTTTTTAAGCCGCTATAGTAGCGCCCGTATTGTAATTTGTAATAGTCAGCAATGTGTCAATATATTTTATTTTATTTTTCAGCTATCGAACGATTTCAATGCAGTCAACCCAGAAACAATAAATAGCTACGACAAGAAAGTTCCAATAATTAAAACAAAGTGATTGAAATTGCTGGCCTCAAACGGGGAAACTTCCAGAGCATGGTCTGCCCTAGAAGAAAAACATTCGGTTTGTTGGAGTTAGCTTCTAGTAAGTTCATTATCATTTTTTGAATAGCACCGGTATTAGAATTTTTTTAATAGCAAAAACAGTTACCGCAAATTTCAATGTATCTTACTTACCTATATCTTACTTAGGTACGTGATTGTATTTAACAGTCGTTTTTAATAAGCCTGGTCCAGATACGTGCAAAATGTAATGTATGTATGTATTCACGGTGTAATAGCGCTGACCTTGAATGCATAGAAGTAATTTTAGTAGAAAGTGCGGAAAAAATATTGTGCGCATATTCCCACTTTTTCAATTGAGCTCCATTGCACCTACCTACACCTAACTAAATATACGACCTATGCTTAATAATGATGCTATGTAAATCGTAGATTTTATACTTTTTTTATAAGAATAGAATAGAAAATTATTAATTGTACACCTTACAAATAGAAAAAGTAATTATAGAAGTTAAAATAAGAACTTTCTGTGTGAATTAATTTGTGTGTTCTATATATGCTTTAGTTATAATTAATGATAAATATAATGTATGTACTAATGTTAAAGCTTTCATTTATATAACCTTAATTTACAAATCTTATAGGCAGGTAGGGTTTTAGGGTTTTTCTTTTTAGCTGTAGCAATTGAACAAGGTACTTTCTTTTTGCTAACGCAACAAAGTTCGCTTATCTCACAGGATTTTGTAGTTATTGGAAATCAGGAATCAACATCTGTGTCACGAGGATTAGACTATCCCTGTGTGTAACGAGGAATAGTCTAATCCTCGTGACATGGATGTCGATTCCTGATTTACAATAACTACAAAATCCTGTGGGATAAGCGAACTTTGTTGCGTTAACAAAAAGATAATACCTTGTTCATTTGCTACGGTAGCAATATTCATTTGCTAGGGTAACAAAAAAGAGTAGTTGTAAAGACAAAGTTACTTTATTACTACGACAACTTGAACATAGTTACTGCAACTAAGTTCTTACTGAAACATAGATACTGCAACAACTTGAACATAGTTACTGCAACAACTTTCTTACTTAAACTTAGACCCTGCAACAACTTGAACATAGTTACTGCAACAACTTTCTTACCTAAACTTAGATACTGCAACAACTTAAACATAGTTACTGCAACACTTTCTTACTTTAATACAAATACTGCAACAACTTAAACATAGTTACTGCAACAATTTTCTTATTTAAACTTAGATACTGCAACAACTTTCTTACTTAAACTTAAATACTGCAACAACTTAAACATAGTTACTGTAACAACTTTCTTAGTTAAACTTAGATACTGTAACAACTTTCGACAATGTTGGAATAGGAGGTTTAGTTACAGGAACATAGTTCAATTGATGGAGAAACATAGTTAAGTTGTTAAAGAAACAGAAGGTATACTGTTGCAACAACAATAGGGTATATATTTATTGTCAACCCAAATTTTGTTATTCTAACAAATTCATACGCAGGATAAGAACTTTGCCACATTAACAATAACCTGCTAACAATAAAAACGTTGCCGTAGCGACTATGGACTATGAACGGCTCTCCCCTGTTAAAGTTTTATTGTTACACCCAACAATATTTTTTTCTCAGTGCCTCTATCCATTTTGCATAATTACGATAGTATAGAAAGTTCGTGTATTTTAATAATCACGTTTTGCTTATTTTGGGCCTTATAGGCCTCGATGAAATGTCCAACAACATAATATTATATTTTTCTTATTCTAACTAGGGGTATTTTAGGCTATCTGACGACATCCATGAAGTCTTAACGACCGCATGCTGGTTACCATGTGGTCGTTTGAAATTTGCCTTACTTTTTCCAAGATTTGTATTTCCCAGAGTAGTAGAGCTCTTTGTGAAGGGCTCGTCTGGGGAAGTTCTACCACCACGCCATTTTCTGCCGCCAAGCAGCGTTGCTGTGTTTCGGTTTGAATAGTGTGGTTGCCGGTGTAATTACAGGCACATGAGGCTTAACATCTGTATGCCTCAAGTTTATGGACGCAACGCAGTGCATTATAGGGCACGTTCCTATCATGCGTGACTTACGAGGCAATACTTTGTTATAGGTGATGGTTACCACTTAACATCAGGAGGGCCATCTGCTTGTTCCATCAGCTAGTTAAATAAAGAAAAAAAAAACTAAAATGTCATCTATTTTTTATTGAATACGAATACGATATTGACAGGCAAAAATCGTGATAGACGCTTGCAACCTTTTTATCATAATCTCCTTCTCAATATGGATTGACTTAGCTGAGTTGCGCAAAGCTGTGAGTAAGATTGCGCGTGTTAAATCTATTAGACGGGAATGGATCAACTGCGGTTGAGGTGTTGCTTTATCTGTTTATGTTGACTTCTGGTTATGTACTATGTTATTATGTGTAGAATCGAAAGTTATTGAAAATGAATTTATAGGGAAGCTACGTTTTATGGACCTTGAGAAAAACTTGCAGTTTTTGACTGGTATGTAGTGACTGTCGAAGGTGAGTGACTCTACCAGTTATTCAACTGACGAGGGGAGCGACCGTAGAGTGTTATAATATCGTCAAATAGTTTCAGTGGTGATTGAAAAGAACGGAACCAAGCCGTAAGTTTCTTGGCTGTTCTTCTAGGGTTAGTCACGTGGAACTGGCACTTAGATTCATATAGCTTTAAGACGTTTCAAAGCTTTTAAAAGTGATCATTGTTGTTTAATTTAAATAAATATCTTTTGACGTTTACTTTGACTATAACTGACACGTAGGTGTAATGTGTTTAAATACACACAATCTTATGGTTCCATCGGTCTGGTTTAAGGTAGGTACCATTCACATCTCTGATCACCTTAAAAACCAAAATTGAGGTCAAAATACAACAGAAAATATTTGAATATGTTATCTTTAAGCTACGTTCGGTAACACGCATCGAATTGAAATTACAATTTAATGAAACCACCCACTAAATAACATTTACAGCGGTAAAACCAGCGAATTTCCGCTCTACACTATTATGCAACTAGCCACTGGTTAGATCTATTTCACTTTCTTGGTTCAGACACATCGTTAGCACCACATTCAAGGACACACACACCTACAAGGGCGTAGCCGAGGCCCGCCTAACCGCAAACGGAAGTGCACTTTGTGCGCACGAGCATAGGAGCTAATATCGCTTGGGGTCTTGGAGAGTCTCGGGCTTGGCAGATTGAATAAACTGCTTGACACAGATTCACGTTTCGGGTCAAACGGGCCGTACAGTAAACAATGTGCTATGCGCCCGTTACGACATGCGAGATTGAAAAGAAATCATTCTCTGGTTATTGAGTTTGACCTGACCTCTTTACCTCTTGCTGTAAAGCATCCTGTACTTACAACGGATATATTATAGAACGTGATGACGAGGCGAGTGATAACACAACTTTCGGTTCGATTCCTGATACAAAACGAGAATATAAACATGGTTGTAAAACATTTATCTGTAGCATATTAAAATAACCAGACAGCAAACATGCGGGAATAAAAATCTAGAGTAGACAGATGAGGCCAGTCAAAGTAATTATTTAATTAGTTTTTCGCTGAATACTGATGCATGATTTGCAAACCAAAATTGTCTATCTGTCTGCATATAAAACTTTTATGAAACTACGCAACACGCACTTCAATTACAACCATTGGAAAATAAACAAAAACCACACAAAACTGGTCGCAATTTGTTGCCAGCCTTAAGCCCGGTTTCCAGTGGCGGCGTATGATAACATCAGCACTGGCGCCATCTCGCGACATCACATTACATTAACATCTGAACAGCGCATACTTTGACATTGTAATCTTAAACAACAAAGGAATGACCTGACATCTTCTTATCAGAGTTCCGATACAAGCGTGCGTTCTCACGTCTACGATAACAACACAAGAGAATGATTATAGGACGCGAGTGTTTCGACAAAACACACTCGAACGCCAAATGAACTTGGTCCTGTGTATCGGTGACATCACATTTTTGGTTCGGCCGTGAATGTTATATATAATATCGGTGGGAATTTCAGACACACAGCTCAACTAAACAAAGCTTCGATTTCGGGAACCAGTAAAACGAAAAACAAAATCGACTTCGGGTACCGATAAAGTGTGAAAACTATACATCTCTAGATTTTACTCACAGCTTTACTAGAGTGGTACTTGGTACCTTTTACTAGAGGTACTATTTATAAGTTCAGCTCATTAAGAGGCTGACAACCGTCAAACAACTTCTTGCGTACGAACACTAGTGAAACAAAATTTTTGGTTAAGAAAACTTGTTTGACACAAAATTATATTTTTGCTTATCCTTTGTGATGTTATTCTCCGAAACTTGATTTTTTAGGATGGAAAATAACTACATTCAGTGGTTTTAAATATTCAAAAGTGTTGAAATGTGTGGAGCGAGGAAGTTTGTCTGTGTCTTAAGGCGAAGACAAGAGCTAATGTGACTCTCGCTTGCACGTTTCGACATGTTGAAAGATATAAAATCACTAAACTCATTTTCAAAAAATCGCAATCAACCATTTTGTGTACATGTTTTCCTACTCAAAAGTTTGCTTTAAAAAACTTTTAAGTAGGAAAACTTGTATCGATCAAAATGAAATTTTTCGAAAATGAGTTTAGTGATTTTATATCTTTCAACATGTCGAAACGTGCGAGCGAGAAGTCGTTTGATAGTTGTCAGCCCCTTAACTAATAGTTATTCCAAGTTCCATTCAAATTGATCCAGACATGGGATTGAGAAACATCGAAACACCCAAATATTTAAATATAAACTAGTTTAAATTTAAAAATAGAAGGATAATGTTGCCATGGAAAAATACAAACTTAACATCTTCTTTGTACAGTCAAAGTTCTGTTTAACATAAAATTGTAAACAACTTCGAAAGAAAACACTGAAATGCTAACTGAATCTGAAACTTGTGGAATTTAAATGTTATCCCGAATTCGCAGTTCGCAACAGGTGGTTTCAGATGGGTTGAAGAAACTCCTTAGGGAGTGACAGACCTTTAAATTATTACGAGTTTCACAATTGTTTTAGGTGTTGATTTATTTTTAGAATTATTCTAATAGATACAGTGAGAACAATGTTATTTCATAGAGAAAGGCCATGGGGCCGATTACGTTAATGTCTGGCTATCGAGATGGCTTTCAGTTGACTTTTGATTCCCATCCATGACTTTCAGTTTTTCATTTGATTCCCATCCATGGCTTTCAGTTTGACATTTGATTCCCATCCATGGCTTTCAGTTAGACATTTGATTCCCATCCATGGCTTTCAATTTGTCATTTGATTCCCATCCATGGCTTTCAGTTTGACATTTGACTCCCAACCATGGCTTTCAGTTGACATTTGATTCCCACAGTGTAATAGCAATTGATGGATGGATGGGAATCAAATATCAAATTGAAAGCTATCTCGACAGCTACACATTAACGTAATCGGCCCCCAGGTCACTAAACCGATAGGCGTGTAAGATTTTGATAGGTCAGGTGATAAGATTTTGCGAGATCAGTCAGGATCGTAGCGAATGGTAACCCGTGATCCCTTGTAGCCGAAAAACAGGCCTGATGATATTTTTTTTATGTACACACGGATATAGAGAATAATGATACTTATTACAAGGATATAAAAGCGAATAATGCATAGCCTGTCCACGTGTACACTCCCATTTGTAAATAACCGAAGAGAAAATAGATCATTTTCAATAAAAAATAGAAAAAATGCTTTTTATACCTTTCTACATTTTAATGGTCAAGATCACATGCAAGATTTTCTTTTACCTCTTATAAAGCACGTCTAACGTCACTTACAATGCAAAATGCGCAAGCGTAGCGCGAATCACTTGCATATTTCATACAGTGCTGTCACGATCCTTCCGTACGCTGCCCACTATTGTCACAAGCTTGGGAATTATCACAATTGTACACCATTTTATCATATAAATGGCATATTGGGGGGAATATTTTAGGTTGGGAGATTCAGGATTGGCACGTCGCACGCATTGTGTTCTTTTTTATCTTAATTTAAAAAACATGTTTTGATCTGCGTATATGACACGTTGTAGGACATGTAATTAGATTAAGGCGAAGACAAGAGCTAAATAATGTGACTCTCGCTCGCACGTTTCTGTCAAAGTTTTCTTTACTAGTTTTCGTACATAAGCAAACTTTTAAGTATGCGATGTTTCGAAAATGAGCTTAGTGATTTTATATCTTTCAATATGACGAAACGTGCGAGCGAGTGTCACATTAGCTCTTATCTTCGCCATAACACACCAAAAACACACTTCTCAAAATGTGATTTGGATTTACAAAGATTTAAAAAAATTGTCTTATTTCATGCAACTGCGTAACATTGTTACAATTAGTATTTTCTATATGAAAACAGTAAGTAAATATAAAAAATAAAAGTATTCCATTATCAAACGCTCAATCAAACAATTGCAATCAAACTTAATAGCAACTTCAGCTAATATGTTACCACAAAGCGTATAGATACCGGTTTAAACAAAACCCATTGAAACTGATTTCAGAAAATTTATTTTGTTACCCCACTGATCCAGACTTTGATTTAAAATGAACCGATTGTAAAAATTCCTATCAATTTCGATATTACCTATTCATGACATTCTTTGATTGTGTTAAATTTCCGTGTACCTATATTTACCTATCCAGATAATAAACTGTCACTGTAATTACAAAAATCACTCTATTATTCTCTTTCTACGTTATTGTACAAAAGACATGTCAGCGTCAACTGTATATTTTTTTATTCATAAAGGCATAATGTTGCTTAGTTTTTTTAGATAATATAATATAATAATAATATCTCTTTGTTGTTCACCACCCACAACTAAGTATTTTAGGCATATATTAAGATTATTTATGTGACAAATTTTATATCTGACATTTCATTTCCTATTAATTATTATTTTATAAGTGTATAGTGGTTTACTCTTTGACATTTTATTTTCTACCGTATAATACTAATTTATCTGTTTTAATTTAATATGTACTATAAAAGTTGCATGCTGTAAAGCCGAATATGGCCGATCTATATAAATTTAAATTTACATGTTTTATCTTGTACCCATTTTCGCAAAAAATGAATTATGAATTATTATTATGAAACAAAGTGCGAATTTATACCTATACCTAGATACCTACCTACTAGACTTGGTTTATTTTATTTACGAATTAAGAAAATTACAATGAATATAAGTATTTACTATCTGTTGAGGTTGAGCTATCTGCAGACCATTATAAATAATCTAGAGATAGCTTAACTGAAAATATTAAAAATAAATATACAAACAAGTTGTTCATCTTCAGTTTATATTATAGTTTGATCCGAGTTGAATATCCTCAATGATTAATAGTGATATAAGTATTATTTATATAGCAATATTAAAACTCATTGCTCTAGTTATTTTGCTTTTGATTTTGATGTAATGAATAAGAAAAAAAAGATACAGCGTCACGACTTTGATCCTAGGCACGGTAGGTATATTAACTTTGTAATCTGAGGCGATGATTTGTTAAGGTTATCACTTAACATCAGGTGGGCCATCGGCGTGTTCCATCAGCTAGTTGTAAAAAAAAAGTTTTAAATGGACTCAAGTAACTAACGATCTTGTTTCAAGTAACTTGATCATTAGTTACTTGAAACAAGTCCATTTAGACCATTTCGTATATAAATATTTACAACACCTTCTATTAGAACGATAAACATTGGTACTATGTATTTTGGTGATTAGTATATTGGACCAAACCGTGGTATATGAATCAATACCAAACTCTGTTTGATCATCCATAATGTTAAATGCTAGAATTTACTGGAAATAAGGTTCAAAATCATATTTTTCTGGCATAAAAGAACAGCAATAAAGAAGTACATAAGTACTATTTCTTTTCCTTTAGTCGGGAAAATATGATTATATTATAAGACTAGCTGGTGCCCGCGACTTCGTCTGCACAGGATTAGTATTTCGAGTAGCTTATATTAGCGTGGCGTAGTACATATGTGTAACTCTAGCGGTTTTGGCAGCGCACGCCAGAATAGCTCGCAGATGGTAGATTTTTTCCTACTTACTTGACACTTATCGTCATATTTTGGACAATTCACACAATATCTTTATAAATTGTAGCCTATGTTATTCTGATGTTTAAGCTATATTATTGTAAAGTTACATTAAAATCCATTCAGTAGTTTTTACGTGAAAGAGTAACAAACATCCATACTTACAAACTTTCGCGTTTATAATATTAGTAGGATTTTTATTACAAGTGGCAGTCGGAGAGGCAAATAGGACTTGGCAAAAGGACTAACATCCTGAGACAAAAAATCGCTTTTTTACATCAAGTTTATACCCATACTTAGTCTAAGATATACCCTAAATATACGAGAGTGAACATTCAAATAACAAACATGACAGACAGCATACGATCCAGATCACAGTCAAATCCATTGCCAAACAACGCTTTGGCATACCACACTCAATTATTGTCTTTCGATCGTACTGATCGTACCCACCCACACTTGTTTGTTTACACGCACACTTGCGGCTGTGTTGTTAATACGACAGCTGTGGGTGACGTCATGCAATTGTCATCGCTGTCACGGCTAACGAGCGGAGTCACTGTTCATGCTTCTGAGGACTCATTTGATCAATTTGATTTTTGTAAGCACATTCCCGTTTATCCTGGCTCTTATATACTGAAAAAGTAGACTTTGATCCACAGGCACGGTAGTCATCCCCTCAGATCTCTCATCTCTTTCAAAGTAATCCTTGAGATTTTACTGAATACCTTTTGACTTTGACTTCAGTGCCAATTACCAACTCGAGATTGTTTGAGTATGTCTAAAGGGGTAGCCAGAATTACATCCAATTACGTCACAATGTATTACATTTTGGCAAATACCCACTTTTACATTTGATTATTTTATAATATCTTAAAAAAATAACTGTATCTTTATATCATTTAACGTCACATATAATTATTTGTAATTGTTGTGAGTTAAAAATTCCTAGTGAATTGGCATCCAGATTCATGAATTATTATATTTTTTTGTCGTCACTTTTCATTACAAAGTTACCTCAAAGACGTAATCCATGTTTAACAACTTGGTATTTACATAAGTGGGATTGATAATTGTTCAGCTAGTGCGTTCGGCAACGACTCAAAACGTTTAAACACAATACATTGCGGAATCTCACTTGCTCTTACGCGCTTTTTCAACACAAATCCGTCAATGTAACACAACGTAGTCTAATAAGTCAGTCGCTAGACTTCTACTAGCGAATCGACATTGACTTTGTATGCTTAGTTACTGCGATGTTAGACGGACTGCATGTAAATAATAATTCGATGAGTAAACACGCTTGTCTAACAAAATACTTTCTTTTTCTTTGAACTTGACATAGGTTGAACGGATAGAAGAGCCATGATGTAATAAAAATATTTAAATAAATACATTTCTGATAGATAGAAGTGACTGTTTTCCGCATTTTCAAGGCTTTAAGATATTCCAGTTTTTTCGTAGGGAAATGACACGATCGTCAGACGGCATTGAAACCTTGCCTCTCTGCCCTCGCCCCTTCCTTTTGACTCAGCTGACGTCACCTGCGCCATCTTGCGGCAGTGAAACGTTGCTAGGCAACCGCACATGCTCTACGCAATTCCGAAGGATCTTGTTATTTTTCTGCGGGTTTCGTGTAGATCCTTATCACTTTGTTGAGTTTAACGCCATTATCGTTGTTGTCATTTTACTGATATAACAAAAAAAATATAAAAAAAATGATATAAGATATTCAGTGGGAGAGACCTACGTCCAGCAGTGGACATGATGATGATGATAAGATATTTATTTACAAATAAAATAACAATTTGTACAAAATACATATGAAAACAATTTAGCTATCCGCAGACCGTTCTAGAGACCTAATGGAAAGCATTATACTAATAAAATTAAAAACCCTTAGTTAGTCATATCTAAGTTACTTTTTATCGCAAAAACTTCACAAAAACATACTTAAGGATACTATAGGATTAAAGGGCCGTTAAATATGTCAAAATGTACGCGTTTGACAGCTAAGGTAAGATTTAACGGTCTTTTAACCCTTGATTAGTAACTAGGAGAGCATGGTGAAACCGCCCTTAGTTAATTTAGTTTTTAACTAGGTACAGTTAATTCAATAACATATACTTTAACCACAAATACTACAATATCAACGTGACTCCATTTAAATATGACAAAGTAACTACTCGTACATTCAATATAATAGGTATATCAAAGTTTGTTTTCATCCATTACACATTGTCCTTGTTAGGTGACGTAATAACGCTCGCATGTGTGTGGCGATACCAAAGTTGTGGGTTCGAATACGGTCGTGCACCAATGAGTTTTATGCGAAAAATACAAGGGCTCAGATGGTATAGATGATGTCCTAGTTATTATTTCATTTTGGTGTTTTTAGGGTTCCGTACCCAAAGGGTAAAACGGGACCCTATTACTAAGACTCCGCTGACCGTTCGTCTGCCTGGCTGTCCGTCTGTCACCAGGCTGTATTTCATGAACCGTGATAGTTAAACAGTTGAATTTTCACAGATGATGTATTTCTGTTGCCGCTATGACAACTAATACTAAAAAACAGAATAACATAAATATTTAAGGGGGCTCCCATACAACAAACGTGATTTTTTTGCCGTTTTTATAGATAATGGTAACCCTTCGTGCGCGATTCCGACTCGCTCTTGGCCGGTTTTATTTCTTACTATACTATTTTAAATATATACTTGTATTGTAATTATCATCATTATGAATATTACTAATATCAATAAAAAATGACATTCATAAAAAAAACTTTCCATTGAAATTGTTCTCATACATTTCATAATAACTTCTTGACTAATGTAAGTACCTAATTAATATATTCTCTACTTCAGCAATAAATCATTTAACAAAAATTGATAAAACAAAATTTCCATTGTGTTTGCCGTTAATTATTATCCTGTGGTGTAATGTACAAGGTAATATCTTATAAAAAATGGTTTAGCAGTAATTAAATAGTACAAAATTTCCGTGTGCGTCACCTGGTTTATACCATCCTGGAGTGAACGTGTTCTTAGCAACGAATTTAAGAGTAGTAGAGCTCTTTGTGAAGTGCTCGTGCGGGGAAGTACAACTAAAACGCCTTTTTCTACCGCCAAACAGTGTTGCTGTGTTTCGGCTCGAAAAGTGTGGTTGCCGGTGTAATTACAGGCACAAGAGGCTTAACATCTGTATGCCTTAAGTTGATGGACGCAGGGCAGTGCATCGTAGGGCACGTTGCTATCGTGCGTGACTTATGCGGCAATGCTTTGTTATACGTGATGGTTACCACTTAACATCAGGTGGGCCACCGGCTTGTTGCATTAGCTAGTTGTAAAAAAAAACTATTGTACTAGGAACCTACTTTATACCTTATTTTTTTAAAAACATTGTTATTTTTTTCGAGACATAGTTACTCTAGATAAAATTAAAAAAATATTATTAATTTACAATTTTTATTGACAACGAACAGAACCATACTTTTCAGAAATTCAAAAAATATTATGGATAGAAAGGTACGTCCAATCTGTACATAAATTAAATCTATTATCTTCTACGCAACTAGCTACGAAAGTGCTACGAGTAGCTACGTTGTAGAACTTTTACTTCTCTTACCTTTCACAAGCTAAAACAAGCTTTATACATATACATTCTAGAGCTCATTTTTGAATGGTATCGTTTTCTATTGTACCTACTTAGAGATTTTTAGTTGTCTGTACCTAAAAAGTTATTATCCTTTGCTCAAACTTTCTGACCTATACTTTTTTTTTTAATCATATTTCAGAAGTTATTAAATAACATGATTAGTCCCAGCTATGAGGGAGGCCTTGGTGAGGCCTTAAAACTTCTCAACTAGAATTAACCACACGCACTTACTTTAAATAGTTGTTCAATACTGTTGTTTGCTTATTTTTGAAGTTAATTTACCCAAATATCATTGTTTGTGATTATATTAATTCATATTAATCATTGTACAACGCTGGCGGTCACTGTGGTTGACGTTTTAATTGAAAACAGGTAGGTAACTTGTATCGAAATTGATTGCATCCCGTTTCAGCGTTTCATGCAGCGTGAAACAGGTGGGCGAAGGGTGGGGGGTAGCTCCCACGCGTAGGACAAACGTGTTTGTAGGGTGCCTATAACTTGAGACGACAATTGAGACAGCCGAAATTATTAATTAAAAATGTATTTTCGTTTAATTATTAATAATCTACGTATTTTAATTATGTGTTAAATTTGTTTAATTATCTAACAGTATTTGACTATTTTGCTAATGAATAAACTTGCAAACTGAAAATATGGCAAAACGTGCCCTGTATACCCTATTAGCCATCCTCAAAATATTTTTAGAAGCTTAGTTGTTTGAGATCTGACGAAATAAAGATGTGGCGAAAACAGTAAATTTATTTTTATTTTAAATTATATTTTATTTAAAGCAGTAGTAAAACATAAAATTGAAATTAAAACATTTTTTTATTTTTTCAAATGTTCTAAATGCTAATGATCGTTTGACGATTCTTACACAGTTAAGACTTTTGGTCACATCATGCGTGTTCCGGAGAGCTAGGACATTTGTGCGCATAGATGCACACACGTACATTTATATGCACACATGTACATGTGTCTGCACGTGGGCGAGGACACGTGTAACTGGCGAAATAATTGAGAGCAATCCCAGCACAGCATCCCTTAGTAACTCTAATGAAACAGTAATCTGGTTAATGGGTTGGCGGAGTTTCAGTATTACTAGAGAGTACATGGAGATGTTCTATCAGCACAAAGCCTTTAAATTAATGAAATTAAATGGGTTCATGGATGTGCCTAGGCACGGTAGATGTTCCTGACATAAAACGTGCGCAACAGTTTTATTAATCTAGTTTTATTTGATTGAAAAACTTGTTTTCAGGAACCATAATCACGCCTTTTTTGCCGCCAAGCAGCGTTGCTGTTTTTCGGTTTGAAGAGTGTGGTTGCCGGTGAAATTACAGGCACATGAGGCTTAACATCTGTGTGCCTCAAGTTCACGTTCCTATTGTGCGTGACTTACGAGGCAATGCTTTATTATAGGTGATGGTTACCACTTAACATTAGTTGGGCCACCTGCTTGTTCCATCAGCTAGTTGTGTAAAAAAAAAACTATTTGAAGTTTAGAAAATCTTGAACGCGCAGATTTTCTATAAATTTTCATACAACTGGGAATCGAACGCAAGCTTCTTTTTCAAATTATCTTCTTTTCTTGCTGTTATTTATAGTGTAAGTTATAAGAAATAATACGTTTTGAAGATATTAAGCTATGAACGTATAACTAAAACCTCGGCGTGCCACCCTAAACTGAATCATGCTTAGTCATAGTGCACATAACTTAATTTCTATGAACTAACACCCCCTTTGAAGGCTACCCTTGGCAGCTATTGTACGTATTTGACACTTAAAAGGTTGTCAAAAATGATAATTTGAAATCTTGGAGCTTTTGACGTAACTTTTGAGGAAATGACGTAACACTCACACGTCACCATGTTAGATTTTAATATTTTTTTACGTATTGAATACGTCATTAAAATATATTGAGACTTGCCAGTCTAGATTTGTGTTTTGGTGTAGATCTACAGGTATCAGAACTTATCCGATGTACGTTTAATATCTTCAAAATGGTATCAAATTACAGCATCTTTTTCATAGAGCAAATACCTAGTGATTTCATGATTTTCAATGTAAGAGTTCACTGTTGCTATGTAGTCAGCCGGCGGTACGTCATTTAAAGTGATATATCAACCTGAACGGAGTATTGATAGGGGCAAGTGTCATAAATTAAATTAAAGAAAACGTCGTATGTAATTTCTGATCACATAAATACAGTTCTATAGGAACCGGAACAAGGATAGCAAGTTCATACGTAACGACTTGATCTAGTGGACGTACAACTTTATAAGACTAGTTTTGGCGACTTTATGTATGTCAATTCTAGTAAAAAGTAAAGTTACTTATAGATGTCATGAAGCGAACGAGTTTTGTTTTTCGCATTTTTACAATAATAATTGATTGTTGAGGCTTGAGTAAATTTAGTGTAATTTAGAAGAATATTTTTTTTAGATGTGTTATGTTATAAATGACATAACATTATGGGTTTAGAAAATAGGTACTTAAATAGCCTCTTACTATTCTGTCAGTATAGAAGGTATCTTATTAAAATTGATTCATGTCATAAAGTTCAGGGAAAATGTTACTGCTAAAGTAAGAAATAAACTAAAACAAATTGAGGGGACATTTTCTGGTTTTCCGGAGGGACCTTCCCGAATTTGGTTAATTTTTAAATTGGATTTCCGATCCTCGCCACTTACACCCCTAGTTTCGCCCAAGCTTGATCTGTAAAATAAGCGTGGGTGTCTGGGCACCCACCCTTTCAGGCAACTCTCCCTTTCCATTTCACGAGCTCCATAAATTAAAACACTTTTTTCGTGTGGGCAGAGCTCTCCCGGACTTTCGTTATTCTGTTTTAAAAATAGATTTTTAATTTATCTAGTTACTTATATTCAAACTTAGGAAGAACAGTGGCTGGATATAAGAAAATAAAAATAAATCTTGAAAATCTATTCCCCTGGTTTTTGTAAATGCGGCGCGAAGATCTACGCGAAGATGATGGAAAAAATCTTTGATAAATAAATTTCATGTAATATATACAATAATAATATTTGAACAATCTACAATAACTTAGTTTTTGTACTGGCTTTCTATGGATTCCACAAGTTAGTTATTTGGTTCCCAAAGCACAGGTAGTCAGAGGCCAAATATCGTGTTTGGTATCAATGTAAGACAGGAGCGGGTATCACGAAATCTCAGTTCGGGGCGAACCACTAGTAATAAGTAAACATAACATTATGGGGACTACGGTTTAGAAAAGAAAATATATACTTCTTACTATACCACATAATTAAAATTGATGCATGTCAAAAATCTACGGGAAAATATTATTTCTAAAGTAAGAAAAATACTAAAATAAATTAAGGGGACATATCTGGTTTTCCGGAGGGACCTTCTCGAATTTGTTTCATTTTTAAATTGGCACATCCATAGCACACATTTAGATAAAAATATCATTTTTATATAGACTCTCTTGTTAGTCGTCAATTTCCTATAGGGCATGGCTAAACCTAAATAAGTACCTGGGAAGACATAGAAAAGAACTTTCTCCCGGGCGCGCGATTCCAGCGAAACGCGGGCCTGGAAATGTGTTCTAGCTAAACGATATACGAGTTTTATATGAGCACGGGTACGTGTAAGATGGAAGAGAGAAGTGGGAAGGAATGAGATCTCGAGGCTTATACAGCGTTTTTGAGAAACCTGCCAATGATGCGCAAATTTCAAAAAAGTAAACACAGTTTTGTAACTACCGTTGGAAAAATTCGTACCATACAAAACAATTTGGTGAAATTCGCATCGCATTTTTTATTGCAGACAATGATTTGACGCTGGTTTGAGCCTTGCAAGTAGGTACCACATATTAGTAGTCTAGTTTATTTAAGAGTACATTTCTCTATTTTTTTATTTGACATGATCAGACCTAACTAGTACTTTATTTAATTATTACTTTATTTGGTATTTAATTGGAACTTTATATTTTTTTTTTGATTCCAATCAAATAATTAAATAGTTTCCATATTACAAGCTTTGGCTTTGTTTGAGGCTACATAGCGCTGGCGCTGTGTGGAAAGTTCGCCAATTAAATAATTAAAATCCTGCACCACACTGTTTCAAAAAAACTTGTGAAACGACAAGAAGAAGAAGTATCAAATAATGACATCTACTTTTCTGAAAACAAAAACAAGGTCAGAAATACTTTTATATGACATTAGCCGTTAGTCAGAAATTAACCATTTAACATTTAAGGTCTGAAGAGTGTGGTATAATTATCGGTATAATTACCGGTACGTGAGACTTGACATTTGCATGCCTCAAGTTGATGGACGCAGGGCAGTGCATCGTAGGGCACGTTCCTATCGTGCGTGACTTACGAGGCAATGCTTCGTTATAGGTGATGGTCACTTAACATCAGATGGGCCATCTGCTTGCTCCATCAACTAGTTGTATAAAAAAAAACCAATAACATAGAAGTAAAGAAAAAACTGTATTTTTGCTTTTAGATTGCCCTGAGTTTTAAGAAAACCTTTGCCTGCAATTTCAGCTAGCAAAGTCTGAAATATTTTTATCTGACGTATACCGTTAGTCTGAACTTAACCAATTATACAAGGTGTTCCATAAGTTGTGTATATAAACTTCAGGGGGCTAAAGTACCCATCAATATGAACAACTTTTTCTAAAGAACCAACACTGTGAACGCGAAAAAAAAACAGCTGTTTCATACAAAAGTTCAATAACTACCAGGCTAAAATGTATGAAACAGCTGTTTTTTTTTTCGCGTTCACATTGTTGGTTCCTTAGAAAAAGTTGTTCATATTGATGGGTACTTTAGCCCCCTGAAGTTTATATACACAACTTATGGAACACCTTGTATAGCTAGAAGTAAAAAAGCAACAGTATTTTTTCTTTTAGTTTTTCGAGAGTGTTTTGAAAACCTAGGCTTGCCTGCAATCTCAGCTAGTAGAGCTCGGTACGCCGTCCTTGAAACCATGCGAGTTGCAGTGGTTAGTTGTAGGGCCATCATCTGGATCAATAGTCTGTGTAGGTCTAAAGTTCGAAGCTATATGGATGTACTTCTTTTCTACACATACACTAGTTATTCAATGCCAATGATAAATCTATTTTATACAAGGTGTTTAAACAAAACACAGACAACACATAGAACGGAACAATACTAGGTACTTATAGAAAAAAAACAAATACTTAAAGTTTAGTTTATTTTATTATACAATAAAATAGACAAACAATCTTACGGCCCGCCTGATGGGAAGCCTATGAACTCCTGCATTACCAGAGGAAGCGTTAGCGCGTTGCCAACCCTTTAAAAATGTTAAAACGTCCTTTTTGAAGAGACCTATACTATAGTTTTCCGGAAAAACCTCAGCAGGGAGATCATTTCCCAGCCTAAGTGTTCGAAAAGCAGCTAGACTTGTACAAATTTTATATCGAACTTATAGGCAAGTTTATAACTTTATAACTTTATAACTAGCTGCCACTCGTGGCTTCGCGCGTATAAGTAGTCATTGCAAACATGAATTTTTAGATGTTTTCCCTGCTGATGGAAACTTGATGAAAAATTGTTGATGGACAAGCAGATGGCCCACGCTAATCCACGTAAATCCTTTCACCACACTGTTTCAAAGAAACTAGTGACACGACAAGAGAGAGATCATCAAACTGTTTAAAACAAAGTTTCATAGCCATGCAAATCTTACTTGCACGAAAAACAAGAACACATTTCGTTAATTTAACTTGTACAGTACCCAAGCTTTACACCAACTTTTTTTAACCTCGTCTGTTTTTCTATACATGGTGCGTAAAAGAATTGTTCGCTTATTTGCCTCAGCCTATCCAATGTTCACAGTTCACGCTTTCACGCCCGTATTAACCTTTTAAGAAAAAAACCTAATGAACCATGATTGAAAAAGGAAGACAACGAAGCTTTGAAACCTTTTTGCAATGTTTTTTCAGCGTTACACTCGTAGCAACAGGCTTTTTTTATCGATATTTTAGAAGCCTTTAGTGAATAGAGCAGCTGTAATTCAGGGGTTGCTCCAAAGTTCTTGGCTCACTACGTTTACACGTACTTCTCAGTTATTCACTTTGTGTGCGGTACGGGTAAAACAGGGACAGGACCAGAATGGCTGTCAAACTGGTGCTAAAATAAATGTTTCGTCCATTATGTGCTGACAAGGGATGAAGTCATTTTTGAGTGTTTGTTAAAAAACTACCAATAAATTTTAGAAAAAAAAATTAAAAGCCTATTTCCGTCTATTTTTGAAACATAATGAAGATTTTTTTTCTTGCATTTTGATAGCTTTAAATTGTTTATGAAAAAGATGTAACAAGATCAAATAACATTAGTAGCCAATATCTGAAACGTGGTTTAACGCGATTAGCGAGTGAACCTACAAACACAGTGACCCGAGCCCCCTCCCTGTGACCTACACAGGCGCAAGTTCAACAGAGCACACATGCAAGACCTCATGCGTACGAACGCACACATGCGCGAAAAGGGGAAGCGGGGCAAACATGACACGGTGAACTATATTTCACACGGAAACTGCGCACAAGGAAGGCGACCGCTGTAAACTTCTTTTCTTGGTTGTTGAAATGTGTTTTTATTAGTGATGCAAAAGTAGTTATTTTAGGGGCCCGTCAAAGTACTTCTTCTTCTCTCAATTTATGGCTCCTGTCCGTCATTCGACAGACAATCTTGCCAGTGTCAAGTGATATAGATTAAATACTTTTTAGTCAAGTCAGTCCATAGTCAAGTCGGCCGTCATTTGTTTTGAAGAAAATGTTGGCGGTTTTCTTCAAAACATTGGAAACATTTTCGGTCAAATCAGGATATCACTTAATACACTTTCATTCCAAATGCTTACACTTTGTGCTAAGACCTCAAGTAATGTTGGTTAAAATACCAGCGAAATTACACAACACAACTCAAAATAAGACTAGAAAAACAAATAAAATTAAAAAGCTATGTTGCTACCCAAAATGTCGGAAAATGAATCCGCCCGAAGTACTGCACATTTCAACATTTTGAAAGATATTAGAGTTTTCGTACTTAATGCAAACTTTTTGGTAGGAAAACTTAAATAAATCATAAATCATAAATCATTTATTCTCTGTGAATCTAGGTAGGTTTATAAAAACAGATGTCATGGTTAGAGATGAACACTAGATTCTGCCATTAGGCATACAAAGCATTTTCTTACAAACTAATTTACAAATTTTACATTAAATCATTTATAAAAATAGTAATTGGGAACATTAAATAATTCATAATAAAATTCAAATCAAATAAATAATACATAACAAATCAAAATTAAATGGAAAAAAGTCAAATAAGAAAGAAAGTTAATAAAAATAATAATAATTCAGTCAGACAAAAATTCATTGACGCTATAGATGGCTTTATTTATCAATATATTTTTTAATTTAGTTTTAAATTCGGTAGTGGACAGCCGGCGAACAGATATTGGAATTTTGTTGTATATTATAGGAGCCATGCAAAATACACTCATGCGTAATAAATGTGTAACTTAATTGAATTAAAATTATATTTTTACTGAACTGTGTGCAATGTGATTACAATTAATCACACACGACTAGGTTGATTGCGATTTTTTTATAAATAGTTTCAGTGAATTCGTGTACGAGAAGTATATTAGCGTTGGTACTAGAACATGTTCAAATATTCAACATAATTTTGAAATGTGTCTTATTTACAAGCTGCTTAGTTTGGAGCGAGATGGCTTTGGCATAATGTCTGCCAATAAAAAAGCTCATTTAAATACATTATTGGTACAAGAAGCTATACAACACGTTTTGCATTTCGTACCGGAATGTACATTTTCCTTCAGTAGCCGTCGCCTATGCGTGTCTTGGAACTGTGTGTCAGGCTGTGGTTTTCATCTAGGTTACTTTTTATGTGACCTGCATTTACTATGTTTGTTTGCTCAGAGCGATTTTATTTGTGTGTGGTTGATAGGAAGGTAGGTACTAGATGTCATTCAACCAAACCAAAATACGAACACATGTTGTGTAATTAGACTATGGTCATAATGGTATTGACGTCCAGCTAGAACCAAATTCCTTCATTAATTATTTCAACTGAAGGTCTTTGATGTGTATCGTGTAATAAACCTACCTATATATGTATAACTGTATTTAAAAATACATTTTGATAGATTGGTGGCAATTCCGCTGTAAAATCAAACTAACTTTAGATTAGGAAAATTCTTTGTGCAGGGTTTCCTATTTCTTCTTAGTTCCGGTGAAATTATATCCACATTATGCTTAGCATCCGTATGCCTCAAGGTGATGGACCCGGGCAGTGCATAGTAGGGCACGTTCCTATTGTGCGTGACTTACTTACGCTTTGTTATATGTGATGATCCACTTAGAGCTGATTTCACCATGCTCTGTTAGTTACTAATCAAGGATCAACAGGCCGTTAAATCTAACCTTAGATGTCAAACGCGTACATTTTGATATATTTAACGGCCCTTTAATCCTTTGTTAATCTAACAGAGCATGGTGAAATCAGCTCTTAACATCAGGTGGGCCAACTGCTTGTTCCATCAGATAGTTGTATAAAAAAAAGTTACCACATAACACCGGGTGGACATTCTACTCGTTCCATCAAGCAAGCAAGACAGCAAGTTGCTTAAAAAAAGTGTCTTTCAAAAAAATTACGATCCCAAAAACGGGAAAATGGTAGTAATAGTTTGTTTTGTTTTATTTTAACATATAGGTCAAACTATAGACTACAATCTCAAATGATGTTAAGGCGAAGACAAGAGCTAATGTACCTCTCGCTCGCACATGTTGAAAGATATAAAATCACTAAAGTAATTTTGGAAAAATTGCAATCAACCATTTTGTGGGCAATCACATTGCACACAGATTAGTAAAAAAATATTTATAATCGATACAAGTTTTCCTACCCAAAAGTTTGCATAAGTACGAAAACTATAGTAAAGAAATTTTTACTAGTTTGGATTTGCGCGATTGGATTTATTTCATAAATTAAAATGCGATTAATGATGTCAATTTAAAAATCTACTGACACAAAACCAGGAAGAAACAAAAATTAAAGATTTTACGACAAACTAAAAAAACCTTGATACAGACGTGTGCTTCTAAAATTATTCACGTTCATCTTCCTACTTCAGAGTAATTTACATTTAATTTGCTATTATGAATGCTAAACTGATAAATTTTGCTTGTTTTGCGCCTAAAATATATAAATTGAAAAAAATAGGTATACTGAGCAGATCAAGAACAATTTCTTAAGTTTAAGTTGAGTAAAAAGTTGTTAATTTCTATCACAATTACATACTTGAGAATTTGTGTCTTAAAACTACAACAAGATGAAAGTGCTAAATATTGTGAAGTTACTTATTGGCAAGAAAAAATTTAGATCCAATTTTTATAACTAAAAAGAAATACTAGGTATCTATCATTTATCTTATGTCCCGCTGCAACCATCTTTTTAACCTATGATGCGTTAGTTTACCAACTTAGACAATAATTAAGCTATAACTTTAAAAGTAAATTATTTAACAAAGCTTGTCTGGAGTAGTCAGTGGCACATAGACATCGTCATTTTCTTGCCCTTATCCCACTTCATGTAACACAGCACAGCAACTTATTATTGATACTTGTTTCAAGAGTTTAGTTCCTATTGGTGGCCACCAAGCTCTCCAAACAAGATATCTGACTGAGTAACACGAAACAAAACTATTACAGATACATTAAAAAAAAGCTTGTAATAGGTATCGTCTACGCGCGGTCCGAATTTTTGATAATTCCTTTGTATTACGTAATGAATAAATAGAATATGTAGTGGCGCTAGTATCGGGGTAGCCATTCGCCTTAATAATGTCATCTTTCACAGAGTCCAACCCATCTTTTCTCTACTCATATTCACATTCATACCTAGCATTCTTTTCTTCCCTTTTAACATATTTTTACAACATACGCATACTTTGCAACCAATTACTCCTCATCTTTTCAGTCACCGGCATCAATTTTAAACACCTCCCCTAGTAAACTCATTCCTTATTATATCCATTCCCGTCACACCACACATCCAACCATATATATTTCTGCATATTCGTAAAAACTAAACAAGAACCTAGCTATTATCTGTCCCTGCCACATTACAATCCGACCGGCGACGGTAGCACACAAATTTGCATAATGAACCTTAGTATCACCACGTGACCCCGTTTTTTCCTAAACCTACTCGCTCGGAGGACGTTTTCCTGTTAAACATGATTTCATTCTGTCATTATTTTGATTGCAACACTTGGTTTAGCAAGGCATTTATATGGTTTAGCAAATGTCGTATTTGTGAAGTATAAGTGTAGCGCGATTTTATGCGAAATATACCTGATAAACCCTGGATAGTTATGTACGTTCCACACAGCACTATCTAGCCCCAAACGTAAGAGTAGTAGAGCTCTTTGTGAAGGGCTCGTCCGAGGAAGTACTACCACCACGCTTATTTCTACCGCCAAGCAGCATTGCTGTGTTTCGGTTTGAAGAGTGTGGTTGCCGGTGTAATTACAGGCACATGGGACTTAACATCTGTATGCCTCAAGTTGATGGACGCAGGGCATTGCATCGTAGGGCACGTTCCTATCGTGCGTGACTTACGAATCAATGCTTTGATATAGGTGACATTGAGTCAGCAGCAACAGCTTGAGACGGATTGAGATTCGAGACGGACTCAAGTCCGTTTTTTTTTCATATTTATTATTCAGTTTTTTGATGAAATATCGTACGAAGCATTAAAAAATGTTAAGTGAATAGGAAGAAATATATCTATTACCATAAAAAGGAACCTGTATTTTAAAGTTGTAAGAAGTTTTATTATCTCATTTGAATAGGTAAACAAGTAGCTGGCTCATGTTTTTATTAGAATAAACTACATCACATTGCTTAGTGACGCAGAAAAAGTAAAAGTTGTTTTTTTTTTAATTTAAATAAAAAAAAATGCGTCGACTATTTAGACTTAATTATTTCTCAATTAACACCATGTATAAATATACGACGGCATTTTTTTTTTCTTTTTTATTCCACTAATCAGATAGTTCAGAACAAGCAGATGGCAGATTTTTTTTTCATTATAATAACAGTATTTTATTGTTTTAACGTTTATTTGTTTCATTCAATAGCAAATAAAATTCTTCCTCCACACTGTTTCGAAAGAAACTAGTGACACGACAAGAGAGAGTTTCAATAGCACTCACCATGCATTTGCTTAACTAAAATTTAAAAATAAACAAATTACCTCCTCTAAAACGGCTTTTACGGCTGGAGTCGAACTCAATATAAAATGTATAATTTATAAATTAATTTATCTATAGCTATCACCCGCTCGCAGCTATAATTGCGTGGTACATAATAGAATAAAAAGTAGACTGAAGTTATTTCAGGTTACAACCACAATCTATGTGTATTCCAAGTTTTATCAAATTCCGTTCATTCGCTACGGAGATGTAAGAGCAAACATACTCACAAACTTTCGCGTTTATTATTAGTGTACTTAGAGTAGTTCGCTATGGCGGATTATAGTACACCGATTGTTGAAGGGTTACGTCACTAGCCGGTATGACGTCAGCGTGGTCAATATCACAAAACTGGCTGGCTGGCTGTCATAGTCCGGTTTTTGTAACTGCCTTGGCATGCAAGGATTTTAAGCTTTTAGAAGTTTTTACTTAAGACAGCCTTCACAGCTCAGTTGGTAGAAGCTCTGCCTTCTGCGCCGTAGGCCGTGTGTTCGATCTCCACCGATAACAAATATTTGTGTGATGAACATAGATGTTTGTTCTCTGTCTGGGTGCTATTATATATTTTATGTAGGTATTTACAAAAAAAAGTATGTATGAATTATATCAGCTATCTGGTTCCCATATTATAAGCTTCGGCTTAGTTTGGTGCTAGATAGCACTGTGTCGAAAGTCCACCAATATTTATTTATTTATTTATTTACTCCTAGCAGTAATTGGCTAAAATCTCTGTATTCAAATAGCTTAATTTCATTCTAAATTTTCTAAACTAGTAGAAAACTAGTAAAACAAACTTTTTAGGAGGAAAACTTGTTTCAAAACTTTTGAACTAAAATGATATTTTTGCTGAACTGTCGCAATCAATTAAGTTGTGTGCAATCACAGTTGCACACAACTTAATTGATTGCGACTTTTCATGCATAATTGTTTAGTGATTTTATGTACTTTCAAAATGTTGAATGTGCGAGCGAAAAGTTCAATAGCTGTAGTCAGCCCCTTTTGTAAGAAGTATCATTAAAAAAACCGGCCAAGTGCAAGTCGGACTCGCGCACGAATGGTTCCGTACCATTAACTATAAAAAATCACGTTTGTTGTATGGGAGCCCCCTTAAATATTTATTTTATTCCATTTTTTAGTACTTTTTGTTATAGCGGCAACAGAAATACATCATCTGTGAAAATTTCAACTGTCTAACTATCACGGTTCACGAGATACAGCCTGGTGACAGACGGACAGAAAGACGGACAGCGTCTTAGTAATAGAGTCCCGTTTTACCCTTTGGGTATAGAACCCTAAAAACGTTCGGAGCGAAGTCTAAAGTTACTTGCCGTTCTTCTGTCTTTGGTGGCGAGGAAATAGCGCTTAGAACCACAAAGCTTATCAGACGATTCAAAGGCATCCTTGTGATTCTACTGAATCCCTAGTATCCGTTAATACCATAGAAATTCAATTTATATTTTATTATGTTCCGGTTATTAAATTGACGAGATCAATGGAAAAGACTTAGTCGGAAATAGATTTCAAAGCTCTCAATCTAAATTACTCCTTTATGATTCCTTGAAAGTATTATTGAAAGTTCATAAGGCACCTATTTGTGTATAGCATTTGCATCGCATAAATATTGCATTAAAACTAAACACCTTGATATTTAAATTCGAGCATTCTCTCAAAATCTATACTTTCACCGCATTCTTATTATTTTTCTCCTTAAAATGTGGCACATGCCCATAACAGTAGTCAGTTTAAAACGCCTATATATTTTTAAGTATTTTGTTCATAAGTTTCAGGAAAAATATATTAGATTTCCATGTTTTTTCTTGTAATGGATGATTTGAACAAGCATATTAATTATATAACAAGCGTATAAAAAGCATGTCTGAAAAACTATCGAAATAACTTCATCTGGAAGGGACACCTACAGCACAAGTCTGCAAGGACTTAGTGTAGGGTCTTGAATCTCTAATTATCTACAAGCCATGTAAATTCTCGAACCCTTAGTGCTTTTTTCCTAAATAAATTTATTATTATTATCATAACAAGGGTCACTACTTACGTTATTACGCAAAAGCCGCCTTAATGGGAGGGTTCGCAGTAACCTATTTCCAAATGCCCAAGTTTTAAGCCCCACGTGCTACTCTCTTATCACTAGCTTTAAGTTCCCAAACATAGACTGTAATAACATATGCTCACGGTTCATTTTCCTTTGTCAGCAGGAAGCAGCTGTTGACGTCTACAGAGCCAGCCAGTCGGCAACTTTCGTACTCGCCCCGCTCCCCTAACCCCCTTCCAAGATTGCTGCCACCATGGGCCGGAAGAAAATACAAATATCCCGGATCACGGACGAACGGAATCGGCAGGTTAGTTTCACGCGAATTTATTCGTATCATCATCGTTATCAAGTCAGATTTATGGTGACTGCCAACTCGTCTTTCGACCTTTATGGATCCAGAGTTTCAGCCGAAAGGTGTCGTCTATAAGACGCTTCCAGGGGCACCTGTGAGACACCGTGACACTGCGGGATACCGGTGCAGACAATCCGTGTCAATTATGTATTTCTATTTATAAATAAGCCCTGTATTTATATATCAACTATTGTGTTGATTGGAATTAATGTGAATAAATAAAAAATCTACTGGTTTGACAGCTCAGTACTTGCCATAGCAGCTGAGTAGCTCAGGCTAGTGCATGCGCAATAAATTTATTTCACGAAAGAAACTTGCCCTACGATACACTGCCCTGCGTCCTTGAAGCATACAGATAAGCTTCATGTGCATGTAATTACACCGGAAACCACACTCTTCAAACCGAAACACAGCAACGCTGCTTGGGCAGAAAAAGGCGTGGTGGTAGTACTTCCCCGGACGAGCCCTTCACAAAGAGCTCTACTACTCTTAACACATCCCAAGACCCTCCTCTACGGGGGAGTGGTGGATTGAAATCCCACTCAGACAACTCCACTTACAATATTTACAAAAAACAGTTTTTTATCACATACTATCAGATATCGGTTCCAATATATCTAGGTTAGCGTAATAGGCTTGATAGATTTCTAAGACGAAAGATCTCGAACATTCTTCTTTACTACTGCTTTAATTTCGGTCTCCTGACTTGTTTTTTAAACATAATTTTACTTGTAATTTATTTAAATAAACTCAAACTTATGTTCAAGAACCCGATTGCAGATCTAGCACAAGATTATGATATTTTAGGCGTAGTTTTTTAGGTTTAATGAAACGGCTTTACGACTTTGATTACCTCTTAGATCTCTTAGTTCCATTCATTAGGCGTTCTCAAAGAATCTATTCAAGATTCTTTGAGAACGCCTAAGCGGGTAGCTAGAGGCCCATCCAAATATTTTATTTGGCACATATCCATTTCGAAAGGAATGATATATTTACATATCTCGGTGGATGCAGGTTGTAGAAATGATAAAGTCCTTTGAACTTCGTATCAACAAATAAATGTTGTGCGTGAACACAGTAGAGAGATATCATTCTGGCAGTAAGTTTGTCATGTGCTTTGAAACTGTCAAGGAAAACCTCGTGAGGAAACCAGTTGAGTAGTAGAGCTCTTTGTGAAGGGCTCGTCCGGTGAAGTACTACCACCACGCTTTTTTCTACCACCAAGCAGCGTTGCTGTGTTTTGGTTTGAAGAGTGTGGTTGCCGGTGTAATTACAGGTACATGCGGCTTAACATCTGTATGCCTCAAGTTGATTGACGCAAGGCAGTGCATCGTAGGGCACGTTCCTATTGTGCGTGACTTACGAAGCAATGCTTTGTTATAGGTGATGGTTACCACTTTACATCAGGTAGGCCATCAGCTAGTTGTAAAAAAAAACTTTGGTTTATTTTTTTTCTCGAGAGAGATTTATGTGCGCAAACTCATTTCTCTCAAACGGCGAAAGATAATATCTTAAGGAAACCAGATAATGTTCTAACAGTAACGACGGGCTTGTAGCCTGTCACTTATTTATGACAGACCAACTCTGCACGCACAATGTGGGTATGTGCCAAATATAATATTTGGACGTGACCCCCTTAGATATTCCCAAAGAATCGTGAGTTTTTACTATCTAAGAGATCTGGGAATATCTACCGTGCCTGGGGATACATTTCGTGAAGCTGTTCTCTTAGGTATATTACACACATCGTGATCGTTAAGTTAGTGAATATTTTCCCTATATAGTTCACTAACAAGAGGCTCTTGTATCATAATTCTCGAACAGCTTAAGAGAGAAATGACCTTAGCGTCTGACCCAACAGATGTGTCGTATCAACACTCGCACTGCAAAACATTATCGCAACAGGACAACGACCGCTGCTTGTAATTTATTAATTATACGATTACACTGTACCCCACCCACCAGATGACACAGACCCTCTAAAAGGTTCGCTTCTACCCCCTTTGGTCTGTTGACTTTAGGAACCGCGGGGCAGGGTAGGTCTATGTTGGCTGGTTAGGTTATAGGAGAGACAGACAAGCAAAATGGAACTTGCGAAGGTCAACTTGCTTAGTGACGTTTCGAGTGTTCTAATTGTACAGTCATAGCATTAACCCTTCCTTTGTTATTTCTATCCTTTTATCAGGACTATTTTTAACTGCTCTATATTAATCATTAGGAAATGACGTAAGATACTTGCACTTTTATTATTTCACCAGCTTTTCATCAGTTCATTGCTGATGTACCGAAGTGTATAGAAGAGCCCATTCACTTTTATGGAGGATTTTAAGCCCTCTCTTTCCACTCTTCTCTTGTCGTGTCACTAGTTTCTTTCGAAACAGTGTGGTGAAAGGATCTTTAGTGCGCCTCAAGAGGCTCTTTTCGAACACTTGACACATGTTATAGAACTTTTTACATACTACGACATGCCGGTTTCCTCACGATGTTTTCCTTCTCCGTTTGAGAGTACTGGCATTGTGCACATAAATTTTTGAACCTTAGGATCGGAAGGTTACCACTAGACCACCAGTGCTCTTTCCACTGATTTCATGTAATCTTTACAATGTACAAGAGTAGTAGAGCTCTTTGTGAAGGGCTCGTCCGGGAAAGTACTACTACCATGCTTGTATCTGCCATCAAGCAGCGTTGCTGTGTTTCGGTTTGAAGGGTATGGTTGTGCCAGTGAAATTCCAGACACATGCGTCTTCACATTGTACGCCTCAAGTTCATGGATGCAGGGCAATGCATCGTAGGATACGTTCCTATCGAGGCTCGCGATGTAATGCTTTGTTATAGGTGATGGTTACCACTTAGCATCAGATGGGCCATCTGCTTGTTCCGTCAGCAAGTAGTTTAAAATACGTTCCTCCATCGAATTCTTCACTACATAACGTTTTTAATGGTATTCTTCCTTAAACATGGCTTTTATCAAATTTGATGTTACTGACTCATAAATTCCAGTAACCATTGACTTACATTTTTACCCTGTAAGTCCATGACCTCATAACTCATTAGTATAGCTTTTATATAAACTCTTTGCTAATTAGGCACATTTATTGTAAGTATCGACAATTTTCTGTACCCTCAGAAATCCACTAAGAATCTTAAGTGGGTATTTGGCACTTAGAAATTTTAGAAAATCTCTATTTTAGGATATCTACTGTATCAGGGAATGAAGATCATATTTTTTTTTATAATAAATTAACGCATATACTTTTTTTGTAAATACACACACATCTTATAATAAAACACCCAGACAGAGAACAAACATCTATTTTCATTAGAAAAATGTTTGGTCTGTCTCGGCGATTTTGGCCGACAGCGCAGAAGGCGGTACTAACTACTGAACTGTGAAGGCTATGAAAATCATGGCTCGTGTTGTTTTGAGAGCAATCTAACCAGCATCGAGTTCTTTCTGATTTTCTTTCTATTTATTAGCACATAAGCGCGAAACATGTCGTGTACAAATCAATCAACGTCTCGTCGCTGTAATGAGTGATCGATACTACCAGAAAATAAGTGTGGCTTAAGCGATAAATATGTTGGTGAATATTGGTATATGTGTCAAACAACGCATTCTAACCCCAAACTTAAGAGTAGTACGAGTAGAGGTCTTTATGAAGGGCTCCGGGGAAGTACTACCACCACGCCTTTTTCTGCCGCCAAGCAGCGTTGCTGTGTTTCGGTTTGAAGAGTGTGGTTGCCGGTGTAATTACAGGCACATGAGGCTTAACTGTATGCCCCAAGTTGATGGACGCAGGGCAGTGCATCGTAGGGCGCGTTCCTATCGTGCGTGACCTACGAGGCAATGTTTGTTATAGGTGATGGTTACCACTTAACATTAGTTGGGTCATCTACTTGTTTCATCAGCTAGTTGTATAAATTAAAAAAAAACTAAATACTACACCATACCAATCCATTTCTTATTTATATATGAAGACTACGATTATAATTACGTCATAAAGTATGATACGTTTTTTTCCAATGAACGAAATGCTGGTATACGTTCTGCGTTGCATTTGTGTATGTCGTATTTTAATGCTTTCCTATTGGTCCATTCCAGGTGACGTTCAACAAGCGCAAATTTGGCGTGATGAAGAAGGCATACGAACTCAGCGTCCTTTGCGACTGTGAGATTGCCCTCATCATCTTCAGCTCCAACAACAAACTCTACCAGTATGCTAGCACGGATATGGACAAGGTAACTATTCAAAGTCAGAATGAATAAATAAATAAATATTGGTGAACTTTCCACACAGCACTTTCTAGCCCCAAACTAAGCCAAAGCTTGTAATATGGGAACCAGAAAGCTGATGTAGTATATATATATACAACGTGTTGATGAAGTTATGTAGGGAAACAAAGAGCGTGTATTTAGACCAAGCACTGGAATACTTTGACGTGTGCAACGGTTGAATACATCGTTTTCGAAATTCCCATAGTAAAGTAAAATTAATATTTTCTCAGAAATTTGCAACAGCCCTGTCTGTGTACGTGTCAAGGTCACACGCACGCGCGCTTCTATCTAGGAAAGAGAAAAACAACGATAACCCTAACCTACGAGATAATTTGAAATACTTACCTTTCGGTAGGTAGGTAGGTAGGTACGCCGCCAATCCCCTGACACGATATTTTTACTGGTTCCTATGGATTTTGTCATTATTTACTGGCTATAATAACACTGGATAAAACTGGATTTTGGTAAGTTTGCGAGATTTCGCACGACACAGGCTTCAAACTTCACACTAAACCATTACCTCGTAGGCACTGCTCATACACACACTGACTGACGACGGCTTTTTACATAACAATCACCATTTTATCACGTTTGATGACATTTTCTCAACAAAACTATGTACAACAACGCATGTAAACACAAACAGGGTGACCATCTCAAAAGTGGCGGTTCTACCACACACCTGCCAAAAAATCTGTCAAAATCTACCAAGCTTGACGATAAAAATACCAAAAATATGACTTCATACCTACCATCTCCTTCGTGGCTACGGAATAAATTAAATACCTACATTACATTCAGTTACTATCTTTTGATCGTTTGTAACGGTTTGCAGTTATCTAAAACGAGATAGAAGTTGTTTAGAAACCAAATCAATAAAGGTAAAAAAGAATAAGAAGTTTCCAGTTCGGTAAAAAATAAATAAATTATAAATATTATTTCATTAAAAATTCAAACTAATAAGATTTTTTTTGAAATATTTAAAATCTGCCAAATGGCAGAAATCTGCCACAAATGGTAACACTGATCGGCGGCCGTCGGCCGTCCTGATTGGATATGCGTTTTTAAATGCAACCAATGACAGACAGGTTAGTCAAAGATTAAATAGGACAGACTAGACACTTCCCAAAATTGCAGTTGAATAATTTTGTCGTGTCAATGAACCATGGTGGTAAAGTAACATGTTACAATTTAAAGAACTATGAATATCATAAACATTGGTTTACGACATCTAGTAATTAAACAAAAATAAATATTCTATTAAATATTGAGTACGTAGCCACGTAGGTACCTAGTTACTGAATAGGTATTAGTACCAAAGATCTCAGAGAATGTTTACCGTGACTAGGGATTACAGTCGCGAAAATATTTCTTTTACATACCAAGATCTTTAAAAACAGCAACATCATTATTAGGTAGGCACATTACTAGGTAATTGGTGGCAGTTCTGTTACCTATTTTATCTAAGGTTAACAACTAGAGGTCAAAGAACAGCTGTAAATAGGGCTGCCTCATGATGCGTTTAGATTCATTTTAGATAAAAGTTTAAGAGGCATTTCATGAATGAAAAACTTAGAAATTTTAAAAGTCGTAGAACAAAAGTTGTTCTTTATGACCGGTAGAATATCCTGCTTTCGGATCCCTACAATTCTTAATAAACACGTTGTATACAAGGTGTTCCATAAGTTGTGTATATAAACTTCAGGGGGCTAAAGTACCCATCAATATGAACAACTTTTTCTAAGGAACCAACACTGTGAACGCGAAAAAAAAACAGCTGTTTCATACATTTTAGCCTGGTAGGTATTGAACTTTTGTATATTTCTATATTTCGTAATACATACTTATAATATAATAATAACACCCAGACAGAGAACAAACATCTATGTTCATCACACAAATATTTGTTCTCGGGGATCGAACCCATTGCCTACGGCGCAGAAGGCAGAGCTACTACCAACTGAGCTGTGAAGGCTGTCAGATTCACAAGGTTCTTTTTCAGAAGTCTGAAAAGTAGATGAATCTAGGTTCCAGTTCCACGCGCTGGCACTAATATGAACAACTAATCAAAGTCGAAATCAAATATATAAAAACGTTTATTTTGTGTCGCAAAAACATCGGAGAAATACAGAGAACAATTTTGGTTAAGTCAAAAGGGACTTATTCAATTAAACAATCACTTTCAAACGTCTTAGAACTAGGTAAATCTAGATGACAGTTCCACGCGCCATTTTCAAATCACCTTTGTTAAATAAATACAGGAATGTTTGTATGTCATGTCTTGAATGAAAAACAATAAATCTAAAAATTCGCAAAACAAACTTCGAAGTGAATAATCAAAACTCCTCGTTATTGTAATGGAAACCATTAGCAACGCCTGTCTACCCTCTACAGATCAAGCGCCATTTATCTAACATGTTCTGTTCATAACCTTGTGACGAGTAGATGATACATTACGTCATAACAGAGCAGTTCTAAGATTTCTCACGGAATTTTATTTAATGATTATTATTGTTTGTAAAAACATGTCTGCAGTATCTTAGGTCTTGTAGGTGTTATGTGATAACTAAAATGTAAATTAATGACATAATAGGTCTCTTTTAATCTTGGTTTCTTTTGGCCGTTGACATTTATATCAACAGATGTAAATTTTTCAACAAATAGCGCGTTTACATTGAGACATTCGCACTGCCATTCGCGTGGACGGAAATGTGGCCGTCTCATTCCCGCATTGCCGAAGTCCCTGCGCCTGTCTCTGCATGTCTCTGCACATTTCCACGGACATGAGCTGAGTGTAAACGGGGTATTTAATAGGCAATCTCAGTCGTATACCAAAGTTCTTCCGTAGAATGATAACAGACCGTCACCATGGCCTAAATCTGTCTGAAGAAATCTAATCACATAAATACATATTTAATAGTGGCACTTCACATCACTATTCGTGTTGGCGTATTCGTCTTATTTTGCCAAATACTACGATTTGAAGTGGCTATATTTACCTATTTTCACGAACATATCATGTATTTCTGTTTGCCGTTTTAACAACAAATAATAAAAAACATGGGCATATAGGTACACGGAACCCTTCGTGTGCCAATCTTCGTATATCAAAAAGTTCTATAACAGTGTCAAGTGCTCGAAAGGAGCCTCTTGAGGCGCACTTAAAATCCTTTCACCACACTGTTTCGAAAGAAACTCGTGACACGACAAGAGAAGTAAAAATATCAATATTTTGGTTCCAGGTTCTGCTGAAATACACGGAATACAATGAGCCGCACGAGTCACTGACGAACCGCAACATCATCGAGGTACATTAAGTACGGCGTCATCTGTGTGCCCGTGGTCGCAATGCAATGTCTATGCAAACTTGACTTATACCTAACCGCGTGCTTGTACTTACAAACCAGGCCCAGTGTCCACTGAAGCGGAGCGAGAAATAACCAAGTAACTGTAGAACTGTGAACTCACGATTCTATTAGTTATAGGTATTTTTCTCTGCTCAACTTTGATGGATTCCAAGCCTTACTAAAATCCGACAGATATAGTCAGAGTCGTAGAACCCAAGCAAAGAAGCATGTTTATCCTTCGCTATAGATCTCAAAACACCAACCTACAGTTTTAGGTATACTAACAGTTTATGAGGCGTTCCAAATATTTATGTTATTTTTTCCTTCCAGCATGGGTTTTATGTAAATATTTTTGTGTTTATTTGATTTAACCGCGCCTACCTGACTCTGGATCGATATGGGTAAAGTCAGTTGCATCATTGCGTTCGACACTACACACAAATGTACGCTAAAAAGTTTCTATCACAATTTTTAGTCACGTAGTTTTGTCAGCACAATTTTTTTACCCCTACATACTGACTGTACAGTAAACGAGCGAGTAAAGTTTATTTCGACACCGGCGACAGTGATATCTTGAAATACTCTGTACACTTTAGACGATAGAGCTTACCTATATTGCGTACTTGGCTCTTGTGGCTTAGATTTTTAGCTACAAAATAGAATATACAGGAATTGACTTTCATTTCAATAAGATAACAACGAATGCTTCCCCTTATGTCGATGTCGCCGATGTCGGAATAGTTGTCTACAAGACAACACATCTTACCAAAGAACAAAATCCGTCAGCTTAGCAACGCTGTTTTGTTTTCTTGGCGTTGTTCGGTTGACCTGATTCAGTTCTTTATGTTCTTTGTTCAGATGTAGCAGCAGTTTGAAACCCGACCACACACACGCAATTGATTTGGTTAAATTACAACATTGTTTATAATTTAGTTATGATACGTATAAACAAACAGAAGTCGCTTATAACTCTGATTTAATACTAATTTAGACACAGATTTTAAAGCGATTATGAAACGTTTCAGAAACGTTTTTTGGATTGGAATAACAATAAGTTTTATAATAACAGGATTTTTACATCAAAATATATGTTTTATCGATATTAAATAGATGTTGTATCAAAACTAAGTTTATTGCGCCTGTGTGGTATGTGTAGCTATTTTTCGTGTGTAAAGTGGCTATCACCAATGCGGATATGAGGGAAAAAGTGCAAAGTGTATTCCTGACGTCACACAATATTCGCGCACGTCTTTTGACGTTTGAACTTAGTGACTTTTCTCTCCTGTCCGCTTCGGTGGACATCAGCCCCAGAGGGTGTTCTAATTGCATGACGATAACGTTCCATTCATTTAGAACTTGGGCTCGTCAAGCCACCTGAGCTGTTTTCGCTGACACTTTCAGGCACTAACGAAGAAGGAGCATAAGAACGGAGTGATGTCGCCCGATAGTCCCGAACAAGAGCCCGAATACAACCTGACCCCCCGCACCGAAGCCAAATACTCCAAGATTGACGAGGAATTCCAGATGATGATGCAAAGGAACCAGTTGAACGGAAGCCGAGTGGGAGTTGGTGTGACCGGAAGCAATTACAATCTGCCAGTGAGCGTGCCAGTCGGGAGTTATGATCAATCGTTGTTGCAAGCTAGTCCTCAGATGCATACCTCTATCAGTCCACGGCCTTCTTCTTCGGAAACCGATTCAGGTAATCATTGCAATACATTTTACATATGGATACAATTTACATGATAAACAGAGTGTCATAAAAATGAATTATGCTGTCAGTAATATATGTAGTGTGAGTTATAAAAAGGTTTATGTTGAACCCAGATTCAACTATTCAAATGCTTTCTTTACTGTGTTTCTGTGTGGATAAAGGTAGTGTGGGATCTTGATATCTATCTTTCTGTTCCAGTCTACCCAAGCGGCGGAATGCTCGAAATGTCAAACGGCTACCCCGGCTCAGGATCCCCCCTCGGCGCTAGTTGCACCCCCTCCCCGTCCCCCGGCCCGGCCCCCTCCCCGCACCGACACCCGCACAAGCATCACGCCCCGCCACCGCACCACTCGCCTCGACACAACAACCTGCGCGTAGTCATACCGAGCTCGATGCCGCCACCTCAAGACGACCTTTCATACACTGGAGAGGTAAGCATTCAGAGAGGCTTTTTTAAACAACTTGCTGACAGAACAAGCAGTGATGGTCCACCTGATATTAAGTGGTAAAATAACTTATAACAAAGCATTGCTTCGTAAATCACGCACGATAAGAACGTGCCCTACGATGCACTTCCGTCCATAAACTTGAAGCCACCTGTATGCTTCAAGTTTATGGACGGAAGTGCATCGTAGGGCACTAAGGCATCTAAGTCATGAGATAAGGCCATAAGTGTCTGTAATTTCACTGGTAACCACTCTCTTCAAACTAAAACACAGCACCGCTGCTTGCAATTAGAAGGCATGGTGGGTGGTAGTACTTCCCCGGACGAGCCCATCTCAAATAGCTCTACTACTCACTAGCAAGCCGGTGAATAAGACACAAATTTTGTTACCTGTTCTTCTAGACTTGGTCACGTGGAACTGACACCTAGATTCACCAGCTTTAAAACGTTTCAATTGAATCACAAGGACCTTTTGACCTTGATGCATCGTGCTCAGAACCCATTTCCACCGTCAAGCAATAATGCTTGCTTTTCGATTTGGCTATGGGTTCCGTTGGCACATCAGTTGTTTCCATCACTGTTTCACATAAAAGAGGGTTACGGACGCTTGCAATAAAGTAAAGCATGATGAGGCAACACGCGGCTTAGTCAGTACCAGACCTGGAAAAGTCTCGCTGACGCTGTAGTACCTGTGCACTACCTGTGTCCAAATCTAAGAAGCTTTATAATTTACTAGCGGCCTGTCCCAGCTTCGCATGGGTGGTCATAAATTTTTTAAACATTTTAGGATAAACTTAGACCGTGGGTTCGAGCCTCGCGTCTACTTATTTCATACATTTGCACGCGCTTCTCCTTGAGTGAGTGAAATCGCAACCCGCGCGTGACCCGTGGACCCGTTAACATTTTTAATTTCGTCATATCTTTTGAATGGAATGTCCGATTTGAAAAAATTAAGAAGTAATCGATAGGTATTGAAACCGTCTTAATTATGAAATGATTTATTTGGATAAGGATTAAAACCAAAGTACAAATAAAGACCCTTTTCTAGCGGAGGCATTTAAATTATTTTTTTATAATAAAAGAACACTTATTGTGACATAACTATAATAGTTAGACATATGCTGTCACGACATTTTTTGTAGATGATGACGTGTTCTACAAAATCGTAGTACATTATTTTGTTCTATCATCAATAGTTTTCGCAGCGCACGCGATGTAAGGTTTTTGTTTTCCACCTTGGGTTACATTATTGAAGTTTTAGTAAGGATCCCTGATTTTTTTGTAAATATAATATAACCTATGTTACTCAGAGATAATGTAGCATTCTAATGGTGAAAGAATTTTTGAAATCGGACCAGTAGTTTTTGAGCCTATTCGTTACATACAAAAATACAAAGGTTTCCTCTTTATAATATTAATATAGATTATGGTAAAAAAAATCACATGACACTTTATTCAATTTCAGACACCACTTAGCTACTCAGGACTTGGCAACTTCGGCCCGCAAGATTTCAGCATGAGCTCCGACATGGGGATAGGACTGACGTGGGGCGCGCACCAACTACAGACGTTACAGCACAACAGGTACATGTCTGTATACACTTTTATACCTTTTCATTGATTATTATAGCTTAGCAGGGTATAAAAGTACGACTCCCGAAAACTGGAAGGGCACTTAAGGCTTAATCATGAAGAATGTTCACTTTGTGACTGTTATTCTGGCCCCTGTGGTCCCAATAGTCGTATTTACAAGAACAAGAATTATTACAATTACGCACTAAAATTTACAATGACCACAAACAGATGACAAACCATTCAAAACCCAGTATTAAAAAAATACTTAACGAAACCGTAGTTTGAAAACTGACAAGTTATTTTCTGTTTTGGCTCTTGTGACCAAAAACTGATTTATTTGATTCATTTTGGCTTCTACGGTGGAAATTGATCATGTTATGAGGGTTTCCGGGTGGAGTCCTTTTATACCCTATAGAGGTAGTGCCGCTAACTTATCAGTACAGTTGAGAGGGATGCCACAATTGAAAGCGTAAAAACTGACAGCAAAGCGAAACAAAATGGCGGCTTTAGTTCCTCTTCAGGACGATTCAAAGTGATTCATGTTATTTTTTTAATAGATCGCTAACTGAATTGATGAGTTGGTGGCACTTTACTAACGGAACTTGGTGATTGCTTTTCTGAATTTAAAATTAAATAAAAGTACGCTACATTATTCAAAAGTAATTAGTTTTTCTGCAATAAATATATTGCAATATATTGGTCAACTTAACATATTTTTCCGATAAGAAACGATCTGATGATTTCAAAGAAGAATTTTATCTTTTTATTATTTCACCAAGTTCCCACTAGTTACTTAGATATTTTTTATTGTAAATTTAATTTTAACAATTTCCATACAACATCTTGTCACTAAAAACCTTGCTAAAATATATAATTATAATGAGAAAAAACTCATTGTTTTCGTAATTACATGTATTTTACTTAAAGTTTTGTCATTAATAACTAGAAAAAAATAAGCAAAAAATTAAGCTCCACCGAGACAGTGTTAACCACTGCCGTGACCAGGATTCGAACCTGGGTTACTACGGCCACAACGTAGGGTCCTAACCACTAGACGATCACGGCTACCGAAGCTGTTGACCGTATTGACGAATTTAGTCGCCACTTGAAGAAATAAACCTAAAGTTGTTGCAGACCACTTTCGCTTTCGATAGCCGGTTCCGCAGCATTGATTTCAATCGATTATTTTGATTTTGGGTCACTAAGTTAATGTAGATTTTGGTAGGCATCTACCATCGAAAAATACTGGCCTTTAGGTATACCAATGTTAGGTACGTGTATATATCTACCTCCTTAGATTTACCAGGAACTGAAATTATATGCCTATTTAAATTCAGAATTCAAAGATTGATTCGAAGATGAAGATTTAAATATACACCAACGATATAACATATCTTTTTATAATATATTTCTTTTTATTAAAATATAATATAAAAATGACGTAGATTTTTTTTTCTGCTCTAACTCAGTACACACCTTTTTTCTTTAGTTGATAATTATAATTTAGCGAACAAACCGTAGTTTAGACAAAATAACAAGCCATAGTAACTTCGTTAGCTCTAGATACCAATTATACGCGTAACAAGATATAAATTAGTTTCTTACGCCAATCTCGATCAACCAAGCGTGACAATCGAGAGAGAAAGTATTGGAACCTTGATTTGGGTATCAAGACCCCTCTATCGCGTAGTTTTACTTCGCCGGCGGGGGGCAGGTCAGTCCAAGCATTCTGGTTATAAACCACTTTGCAGTGAATGATAATGTTGATTTCGTTGGTGTAGTCAACAGCTCCGATAGCCGTGATCGTCTAGTGGTTAGGACCCTACGTTGTGGCCGTAGTAACCCAGGTTCGAATCCTGGTCACGGCAGTGGTGACACTGTCTCGGCGGAGCTTTACTTTTTGTGTTTAACATTTTGGTGACAGGTTGTAGCTTTCAAACAAATGAAACCGAAATTCTATATATTTCAAGCTTGTAATATGGGTACCACATAGCTAATATAACACTTACATACTTTTTATGTAAATACATATTTATAATACATATATAATAACACCCAGACAGAGAACAAACATCTATGTTCATCACACAAAATGTTTGTTCACTGTGGGGTCGAACTTTTTGACAATTATTCATTTAGACATGCACGTTTTTGAGATGTGTACCATTTTGTCACTAAAACATTGTGACCATGATCATATGTACATTTTGGCACTGGGAAATTTTGCCGTTCATACTTTCTACCACGTAGACAGCCGGTCCGTATAGACATTTTGACCTCTGCACTACCCAGTCCCGGAATCGAACCCACGGCCTACAGCGCAGAAAGCAGAGCTACTGCCAACTGTGAGGGCTTTCAATAAACAACGAAAGTGGCGCAGTATCTAGTAATAAAATGTTTTGTATGGATTAAGACACAGACAACCGTCAATCAACTTCTCTCTCGCATTTTCACATTTTTGAAAATAAAAATTACCGAAGGTAGTTATGAAAATCGCAAACAACACGGATAATACCATAAAAAACGTTCAGTAAAAAGACCATTTTGACTAAACAAGTTTTCTACTAGTTTTCGTAATTTATTCGGATCAAAATGATATTTTTGTGGGGCCTTGTGATGTTATTGTCTGATTTTTTTTATTAAGTTCATTCAGTAAATTTTATATGTCTATTCAAAAACGTGTGAGCGAGATTTTCATTGCCGGAAAGGAGATTAATAACGAACAGTACCTACCCAATTCTGAGTCACAGACACATGTTATAAAACTTTTTAGATTCTACGACATGCCGGTTTCCTCACGATGTTTTCCTTCACCGTTTGAGGGTACTGTTGTAGCTAGGAATACGATACGTTTACGCGACTAACGTCAAATTCGTTCGTGATTAAGCCACAGATTATTTGAGGACGTCTAAAGGGGGTAGTTACGTCCGTTCGAACATAACATTTGGCACATAACCTCATTTGGACACATACCCTCATGTATTAAAACTTAGACAATAAGGCTGCTAACCATTATAAAGTGTAATTCGAAAGCTAACGATCAGGTACCCTAACAGCAGCAGCTTGCCAGTGCTCGGGGGGGGAGGGACGCCCCCGCCGTCCGCGTCGCCTAGCAACGTGAAGATCAAAGCGGAGCCGGTGTCGCCGCCGCGCGCGCCGGACCACTTGCACCGCGCCGCACCGCAGCCCGCGCATCTCAGTGGTGCCATCGATGGTACGTATAATGGTGTGTATCTTTCAACTAACCTTATTACTTTCATATCTAAGTCTAATAAGAGTAGTAGACCACGTGGTCTAGTGGTAGCGGCCCCGCCTTCCGATTCTAAGGTCGTGGGTTTGAAACCGGTCGTGCATCAAAGAGTTTTTCTGTTCAAAAATGTATGTGCACAATGCCAGTACTCTCAAACGCTGAAGTCGTGAGGAAACCGGCATGTCGTAGAACCTAAAAAGTTTTATAACATGTATCAAGTGCTCGAAAGGAGCCTCCCGAGGCGCACTTAAAATCCTTTCACCACACTGTTTCGAAAGAAACTAGTGACATGACGAGAGAAGAGAAGAGTAGTAGAGCTCTCTGTGAAGGGCTCGTCCGGGGAAGTATTACCACCACGCCTTATTCTGCCGCCAACCAGCGTTGCTGTGTTTCGGTTTGAAGAGTGTGGTTGCAAGTGAAACTACAGGCACATGAGGCTTAACATCTGTATGCCTCAAGTTGATGGACGCAAGTGGCAAGTTGGCAGTACATCGTAGGCCACGTTCCTAACGTGCGTAACTTACGAGGCAATGCTTTGGTGTAAGGTGATGGTTACCACTTTACATCAGGTGGGCCATTTGCTTGTTCCATCAGCTAGATAAATAAAAAAAAGTATAATCATAAGTACATTTTGACTTTGACATTAGTGGCATTAAAAAGCCCAGTTGTAGGCTGGCTGAAGATGTTTTCAGCTAGTCTACAGCTGGCTTAATACCACCCTAATAGATTTCCAGGAAGAACGATTTTAAGCCTGCTTCATCGTCTGACTTCTCGCTATCTCCACAATAATATCACTCCATCAGGTGTTCTGGTTTTTGGTCACTATGCAAGAAAGGGGAACAAAGGCCCTAACAGTTCTCGAGTCAGGACATTCAAGATTTGAGTCTTGAAAAATCTGATAGGATGTCTACTGTGACGATTTACAGACATTATCCTATTTAAGTTGTACAAAATAATAACAAAACAAACATTACCTATACTAAATTCACATCATAAAACTGTTACGCCTTACGCCCTTCACAATTCGAGCATCATTTTAGCAGAGTCTAGAATTCACGGACGAGCTCTTTCACAACTTCAAAAAGCTATTACTGTGGTAGCGTTTAGTCTGAATCGTAGTTCTGTTGCAGGTTCAGTATCTTCAAGTAACATGGGCTCGCCGGCCGGGCAGGACATGCGGCACGGCGCGGGCCCGCTCGACTACGAGCAGCCGCACTCCACCAAGCGGCCGCGGATCGAGGGCTGGGCCACATAGCTAGGCTACGAGGCCTTCGGCTACCCGAGGCCCCTCCACCCGCACTGCTAGACCCGGCCCCTCGGCCGACCCTATCGAGCTTCGATATCGATAACCACCGTCCTGTCACAGCCCTAAGATATCACACGTGCTACTCAAGTCTGAACGTAATAGGTGCATTCGGTGCTTTCATGGCACGGTCGTTGTACAAAGTTTCAAGACTCTACTGTATCCCTTCTCTGGCGTCGATGTTAATCAATTTTACACTATACGTAATTATAATAATGCACACGTAAGTACACTAGTAAGAATAAATGTTAAAATTAAGTACATGCATAATAGCGGCAACCTGAACAATTTTGAACTTGTGTCTACTAGTTAGAGCTCTAATTTCCCTTTGTAAATAGATGTATGTGCAATCCGTGCCATTGTCAGTTAGCTTAAAGTTAGTCAATTTTATTTAGTGACTATGGATAGAACGTCGCGCGAACACTGAGTGTGGTAGGGCTGCCAGGACCGCTGGCGTAGTGCGCGAAGCCACGGACTTCAAGTGCGTAGTGCAAAGACTTGGAAACGACTGCGTCGACTTGTGTTATAATAGTGTTTTAAAAGTTTTTTGTGCCATTTTAAAGTATATTAGTGTGACATCCGAACTTGAATCTTTGTAATTTAAATTAGTGTAGTTGTAAAGCGCAGAAGATAATAAAATTATATGTATTGTAAAATCTACTTTATCTATTGACATATTTATACATGAAAACATAGTATTTACATATGTATACACGTCCCTTTAGGAACGAATGTTATGTAAGTAATTAGGTAATTGTTAGTTGGTGATGAGTAGGTATATAAAGGAACCACACGAAGCTTTAAAATTTCTTATGATAACACTTTGCACTATAAGCAGACTAAGTGGAACACGTGTTAAAGTGTACGAGATCTAAAGTATCGGCACTTGGTAGTTCTTTTAAGTTTCAAACCGCCACTAAAAACATTAGTTAAATGGCAAATCGGACATTTCCTACAATGTAGGTAGGTGTGTTATTGTCCAAGTTCGTGTAAGCTGTTTGATTTGTCTGATTTGCCTCCACGCTTCGAATTCAGTCTGTAGGTATTACGATATCTGTCATGGTCGTTTCCGTCACCTGACCAAAATATCAAGTCAATTTTGAATATCATAATATTGTAATTTACTTGTTAGGTATGTTAGAATTTAATGGCTATAGATAAAGGGCATGTGTGTTGATAAGTAAAACTTTTGTTAATGTGATCTGAAGTTGAAATTCTACTTAATTAGCGAATTAAAATTCTACCTACATAATAATCTCAGCTTTAAATCACAAATTATATTTTTCACGAAATACATCATATTTTGGTAAAGCACTATATCACAATCCGCCCTATTTTTAGATGACGTGTAAACTAATGGGTGTAGTTATTGATGTCCATAGTGTAAAAGATAATAATTATAAACTATTTGTAAGATAGAAATTTATTAATAATGAGTGTGTCGTTTAGGATCATCAGTCCTTTGAATGCTTAATCCTGTCTTTTTTAACTCTGCATCGTAAATCCAAATTGTCTTCATCTCTTCGAACAAAGTCACGATTAAAACAACGCAAGGAAATATACATTTATCACGAACAATTTACGCAGTAAAAAAGTTCAAATGTTAAAAATGTATAAACAGATCTCTATTTATATAGAAATATTATTTCAAACGTCTAATATTTTAATGATTTTTTCGATTTAGCGAAGTAAAGTTATATAGGTAAAACTATGTACGAGATTATAGTAATGTATAATAATGTGGGTTTACGATACATCCCTTCAATTTCCTCATATCGTCTCACTGTAGATGCCTTACTCACAGTGCCTAAATGTACCACGTACCAAATTTGTATAGTACGATAGCATTTTCGCTTTATTTATTCACATCCAGATAGTAATATTAAGTCTTACAAAATGTTATATTGTTCTAATAGACAACACATTTATCATAAAAATTTACACATACATTAGATCATCGTAAGTACCTATCGTAACTTTATATTGAATGTTGCTATACCACATTTTAAGGCAGTTTGACTGTCAATTGTAAATAATAGTATGTTATAGAATAAAAGTATGTACTACTTGCAAGAATATAAATAAGTCCTTCAAATCACAATAACAAAATGTTGAAGTATGTTTGTTAAATTTTGTACAGGGAAACCATTTTCGAAGTTCAAAAGTCTGAACGCATAAAAAAATGTATTTTCGCATTGTAAAATAAGACACACGATTAGATGTAATGAATTAAATATTTTAATACCGGAGCATAATGAATGTTGACCCATTTTAGGGAGTTGTAGGAAACTTGTAATTACACTTTAAATGTTAGTTAATGTTATTGATGTGATAAAATAATAACACTGTTGCGAATTCGGGCCCCTTTTTGTTAGTCCGCCCGGTGCTTTTGCCAGAATTGTCACGTGGTTTACACTTTTTTCTAAATCCAATTTTTGATCAAGCGCGTGTCGATCCTGGCTCTTCTATAGGCAGTGTTAATTGGGCCCCTTTTAAAATTTTACATTACGTTATCTGCAAGTTCGTTCCTAATAGTTCCTCCAGGAAGCGTCGATGTGCTTTGTATTAAAATTTGCTCAATCGTGTTTGTTTAGCGATGAAGCGAAACTCCTGATTGTTTCTTGTTATGAGCTATTCGTTGACGTAAAATTCTAGTTTGATTGAAATGTGCAATGTATATTTACATTATATTGTTACCTAAATACCTATCAATTAATATAAGGCAGGCACAGATCAATTAAGAAGTACACCTGCAATGATGTGTAGTCGTGATTTGCACAAAATTATATTCAGATTAGACGACAATTATACGAAATAAAGGTTTTTCTTGCAAATAGTCGATGTGGTATCGAATATGGAGTGCACTGAATTATTGTATGTCTTGTACATTCAACTGTTAGCTGGTATTGGGAGCATTATTTCCGAGGTTGTGAGTTCTATCGGGAATGATTTCATGTATGTTATTAAAATAATTTTTATAATATTCTTTTTAACGCACATCAAAAGTTGTGCGATGTTGTAAAAAGAGTTTGCTTGATATGTTTTGTAGATAATTATACATGTGTATGTGTTTACCCATATTTATTCTGCTGTGTGACAATAGCAAAAGCTATTATTTATCAGTTGTTTTTATTATCTAGTTCATTGCATTTAACTAAAATGTAGTTATATTAATGTATGGAACCGCTATGGTTACGTCGCAGTAGAGTGTTACGGTAATATTATCTACTATAATATCCCATTTGTCTTTTGCTATTGCGCCACAGTTTTCGCGAACAACCCAAATAGAATAGGAATTAAAACATATCCTTATTGAATACTCAAGTCGATTTCACATTTTTGTCTCTGTAACAGCAGTCGTGCAATACATTACATTAATTATAATGAGAATGCTTAGGTAGGTATTAGGCATATTTTCGTTTGAATTTACAAAAGATACAAGAATCTGTTGTATTTTAATTATACTTTTACTGGTACTTGAGATGTGTTTGGCGTTGTCTTTCGGGAGTTTTAAGTCATATAATTGTAAAATTACTTTTTAAGTTAAGGCCGGGCCAAATATTGCATTATGTAGGTCTTATGGCGCCTGTGTTTCTGTGTTGAGGCAGCAGCATCTGCCTGTATGTGGATTATTATGAATGGAACATCTCAGTGGCTGAATGATTTAATGTTAACGACAGTGTTAGAAAATTGTTATAAATTATTTTGATGACTGTTCGAAGGATAATAAAGAGTTGGATGTCATTTTGTATGTTTTATTTCAGTTTCAATATACTTTTTACACACTTTAACATTATAAACTACAAACCCAAAAACAAACCATATTCCTAGTAGAATTAATCTTACCTTACTTACCTATTATTGTAACTTAAGCTATAATTAAATTTTATTTTTCCTTAATTTCATCGCTTCTCATATCACTTATGTGACTACCAAAAGCTCCTTTCGACATAGTCGTCAATCTTTCTTCCTCAGTAATCTCTACACTTTCTACGATATCCCTCATAACTCGATCTCTTTCAAATATCTCATTCACTTCTCTATCCAAATCAACAGAACTGGATCTTCGTGACTCCCACTGATCTACTTCTAAATTATCATGTACAATGATATTTTCTTCAGTCACATCAATGATTTGACCTTCTAAGGTATCTCGAGATCCGGCGCTTGAAGTTCTGTCGAAATGCAAACGGCTTTCATTTGTTTTTGAATCGTTGCTACCTGGAGTAGATATCAATTCCTCTCTAGAGGTAGCACTTGTTGGTTCCTTTTTCTTAAACCGACATTTTCTTGTGAAACCTCCCATCCATTCGGATACCAGTGCAGTGGCTGCCATTAAAAAACCAGCTGCTAAGAGTAGGAACATGCCTTGCGTATCTGCTAATGTCAGTCCTTTCTCTTCTGGCGATGATAATATCAGGGCTGATCCTGGTGTTGCCTGTAAAAAAAACCTTTTACACTATAAAAGTTTTTAAATTTTAAATCCCTGTAAATAAATATAATGTTTTCCATTTGAGTGTCCCACGGCCCACAATTCAATAAACAAATCCACCTAATAATAAGTGATGTTCAGACTTCTGTAGAAACTACGTACCGCCATCAGCTGACCAGTTGTGCTTCTTTGCATCTCCCAGCGTACCTCGTCCATAATTTTATCGACGAGTCCACTTTGAAACATCCTTCTCACATCGCTGCTGAGCTTCGCCGTGTACAACGAGTTGTTGGGGAAGCCCATAGTTACTCCAAAGGGTACAAAACATTCGTTTGAAATATGTAGGGTCGCACGCTTTCTGGAATAATATTTTATATGTAGATAGATTGATAGAAATATAAATATTTCTTAACACATAAAGAAATATTACAAATATACATTTATTGTTAGACTTACGGCCGGTTTCTGAATGCTCGATCAAACGTAATCGGATGTCAACTCACTTGCTATTTCAGCTATTACATCAAATTAGATAGAGATAGCAAGTGACTTGACATGGACAATCATGTATTTACTTCCTACTTAGCACACATGATAATGAAATACACATTTAGGAAGAATAATAGGTAGGTACATCATAACACAATAAAAAAAGAGATATAATTGTTTTTGAATGATAACAGATTTCTCAATCTGTTTTTAAAGATTTTTTTGTATAACTTATTTTTTTTTGGGTGTTCGTTCAGGGAATTGAAGATGAAATATAAAATACGACTGAACGCTTCATACGAAGATTGCAGGTCAATTCTAGTATTTATGGAATGCATTTTCATTCAAAAAGGGATTTGTATTTAACATGATTTGTGAGTTTGAGTAAATGAAAATTATGCTCATAACCATGCCAGTTTAAAAATTAGGTGTAAGTAATGTATGGAATTCCGATCAAAAAACTTACTTAGTAGCAGAAAAGTTGGATTGCACAATATACTCAAGCTCAGACTGAGATCCCAAGAAAGCGTATGGCCAGAAGAATGCCTTTGTAGTATTTCTTATACCAGACTCCACGTCCGGCACAAATTCTAATTTCGACATCAATTTATTTGTCTTAGCATCTGAAGAGTTGAAGAACCATCTTTCCCAGCCGCCGCGATCTGAAAACAAAAGTTCCTCATCCCCATATACTTAAAAATCTTAAAAACAGTAATTTACTGAATGGTAATAACTTCATGGTATGTAACTTTTTTGTGAAGAAATTAATCAAAATAAAAGCCATTTTCTTAAAGGTGCACCTTTAACGGCCTGTTTTTGAAAGCCCAATTAAAACTAATCGGATGTCAAGTCACTTGCTATCTCTATGTAATTCGATGCAATAGCTGAAATGGCGAGTGACTTGATATCCGATTGGTTATGATCGAGCTTTCAGAAACTGGCCCTAAGACATGGCTATACGAAAAAGGATTCAGCCATATTATTTTATTTTTAAATTTTGTATACACAAACCTAACGTTCCAATTCGAAAGAACCCATCAAGAAGTTGTTCAATGGTGTCAACCGTTTCAGGGAAGATTGGCAAAGTAACGAACGCTATGATAGATCCAGTGTAGCAGCTAGTTATTATTATGGTAAAAATCCAGTACCAACCTAAAACAATACACAATTATTTGAAAACAGTCATACAAGTCATTATTAATCATACAAGTTAGCATTTTTGTACACTATTTGCTGATTAGAATAAGTAGATGGTACACCTATTTTTAAGAGGAAACATCACCTATATCATTACCATAACATAACATTACCCATTATACAACATGTAACATAATACCCCTATAATCCCGAAAGCAGGGTATTTTGCAGGTCATGGCGAACAACTATTGTTAGAAGACTTTTGAAATTTCGAAGTTTTTCATTCATGAAATGCCTTTCCGCCAAAATGAAACTAACACAACATGACGCAGCCCTATTTACAGATGTTTTTTGAAGCGAGTAGTTAATGTAGCGAAAAACACAGCTTTATCTATTTTTGCTTTTGGAAAGACACATACCTAGGTTGCCTGGAAGATAATATTGTTAGGTACAGTTGTTTGTTATGTCAGCCGAAAGGTCCTACTTAATTTTCCTACTAAATATGCGAAAAAGGAAAGTAAAGAGGTACCTAGTTATCTAAATTCAATATCTGATTATAAAGAGAACATTAATAATGTGTATTTAAGAGTAGTAGAGCTCTTTGTGAAGGGCTCGTCCGGGGAAGTACTATCACGACGCCTTTTTCTGCCGCCAAGCAGCGTTATGATTTGTTATAGGTGATGGTTACGACTTAACATCAGGTGGGCCATCTGCTTGTTCCATTAGTTAGTTGCTTAAAAAACATTCTTACCAATCAGAAGCCTCGTAGTGATTTTATCAGTTTTACTCCAAGAGTTCTTTCCCATGAAGGTGAAGCAGTTGGTGAACGTTCCGAAGACATACCAGAACATGTTCTCTATCTCGCCGCTGTTGTTAATGAGATGTCGCAAAGTGTGCTTGTCGGAGAAGGCCAAAGGGAACATTCCGAATAGATAGGTGAATGTTAAGGCAACCCACACGTGCCAGTGGAACGGGCCAAGAATGGCTCGATACCTGAAATTACCAATATTTCATTTTCTTTATAACATTACGCTTCTTGAGTAATACTAAAATAAAAAAACGGCCAAGTGTGATTCGGACTCGCGCACGAAGAGTTCCGTACCATTATATATAAAAATGGCAAAAAATCATATTTGTTGTATGAGTGCCCCCTTAAATATTCATTTTATTCTGTTTTTAGTATTTTTTGTTATAGCGGCAACAGAAATACATCATCTGTGAAAATTTCAACTGTCTAACTTTCACAATTTATGAGACAGACGGACAGACAGCGGAGTCTTAGTAATAGGGTCCCGTTTTACCCTTTGGGTACGGAACCCTAAAAAGGAAACGAGAAAAACAAACTTTTAGGTAGGAATCTTTTTGTATCAAAATGAAATTTTCTGCTGAACCTTTGTGATACTTCTTCGATACTTTGTTGTTTGCGATTTTTATTAACTTCATGCAGTTATTTTATATCTCCAAAATTTTTGATATGCGTGTGTGAGAAGTTTGACGGTTGTCAACCATGTTGTTTAGCTAATGAATAGTTATTTCAATAAATACTTACAGTGTTAAAACACAGTGCTTAAGGCCCAGTTTCACCATGCTCTGTTAGTTACTAATAAAGGATTAACAGGCCGTTAAACCTTAGCTGTCAAACGCGTACATTTTGACATATTTAACGGCCCTTTAATCCTTTGTTAATCTAACAGAGCATGGTGAAACCGGCCCTAAGTCAATACCTACCTCGGCAAAGCCGTTGACATTAGAGTAATAAATACTGCACAATCTTGAGAGTGAGTAAAGGATAAGTCCATCTCTTTAACTCTTTCTATCGTCAGATACATTCCTGCTACTCCTATATCTGCTCTTCCTGTGGTTATTTCCTTGGCCACAGCATCCCCTGGTCTAAAAACAATGTATTGATGATAAAAAGTGTCTATATGAATTACTGAATGAATGAAAAACTTTTGACTGCCTTCACAGCTCAGTTGGTGGTATCTCTGCCTTCTGCGCCGTAGGCCGGGGGTTCGATTCCCACCGAGAACAAATATTTGTGTGATTAACATAGTGTTTGTTCTCTGTCTGGGTGCTATTATAATATAATATTTACGGAAAAAAAGTATATATATATGTATTATATCAGCTATCTGGTTCCCATATAACAAGCTCTGGCTTAGTTTGGGGCTATATAAGTATATAGTGCTATGTGGGAAGTCTACCATTTTTTATTTATTTATTGTCACCAAACAGAACTAACCAAAATTATATAGAAATAAACTGGATAGGTAACAGGCGGTGTTATCGGTATTACAATATCATTTATTTATATTTTTTTATTATTAAATGAAAGAAATAGGTATTGTTTTATAAGAAGGTTGCTTGTTTCGTATACAAGGTGTAAAAATACCACTCCTGAAAACTTCAGGGGCTAAGTAGCCATCAATATGAATACCTTTTTCTAAGGAAAAAACACTGTGAACCCGAAAAAAACAGCTGTTTCATGCCAAAGTTCAATACCTACCTGGCTAAAATGTATGAAACAGCTGTTTTTTTTCGCGTTCACAGTGTTAGTTCCTTAGAAAAAGTTATTCATATTGATGGGTACTTTAGCCCCCTGAAGTTTTCGGGAGTAGTATTTTAATACCCTGTTTAAGTAACTGTTTTTTATACTTCTTGCTGATGCATAAAATACCTACTAAGATAAGATTAATGATATAACATTATAATTGTATTATTTACCTATTAGGTCACATTCAATTTATTTTGTTATTGTTGCTATTATGATGGTACCTACAAGCAGATGGCGCATCCATCACCTTTAACAAAGCTCTGCCTCGCAAGTTTTTTTTATTGTGCGATACAATGTGAAATAAATAAATATTAATCATTATGACTATAATTTATTACTATTATTTATTATTATAGAAGCTATAGTCCCTATGTAGGTACTAGTTATTTTATAATAACGCTAATGTTCAAAAACTAACTATGATAAGTTTTCAGTCGATTTCAGTATGGTCTATAACCTAGTGAAAATCTTAGATGAAAATGCCGCTTAAACAAGGTATTCCAATAATTGTGAATATAAACTTCAGGGGGCTAAAGCACCCATCAATATGAATAACTTTTTCTAAGGAACCAACACTGTGAACGCGAAAAAAAAACAGCTGTTTCATACGTTTTAGCCAGGTCGGTATTGAACTTTTGTATGAAACAGCTGTTTTTTTTTCGCGTTCACAGTGTTGGTTCCTTAGAAAAAATTATTCATATTGATGAGTACTTTAGCCCCCTGAAGTTTATATACCTACACAATTATTGGAACACCTTGTATAAATGGCAACCGCAAGTGATTGATTACTTTTCACTATTTATCATTTCAAATACCTACTTATATTCGATTTAATTATATACAAAAGTTATTTACCCCAGACTGAGTTCTTGCGGTTCTTTGATTTCAATAGAAAAGTTATTGCGTTCTGCCATTAGTTTTAGCAATCTTATTTCGATTCCATCCCATAAAACTCTTGGGTTCCCTCCATCGAGGTCAGTTTTTACTCTGTAATAAAGAAATAACCCTAAATAAGGTACACCTATATACTTTCTTTCCTGAAACATATCGTTCTGTACTAGTATATAAATATTTGATTCGATATAGAGGTATAACTACTAGTGGGTCCGTGAATCGCGAAACTGAAGTGGAGATGGGCAGAACACTTGGCAAGAAAGGAAGAAGGCAGATGGACGAAGGCGGCTACAGTGGTTGCCTAAGGGATGCTCGAAGACCTAGAGCCAGACCACCCGCCCGTTGGGCGAACGACATTGTAGTGAGTGCTGGGAATTAATGGATGAGACTCACAAGGAACCTGAAAGAGTGGCGTATTAAAGATGAGGCCTATACTCAGCAGTGAGTGCAAACGGGCCGAAATGATGATGTTGACATCACTAGTTGTGTGAATTAAGATTATAAATTTGATTCAAATAATTTAAATGAAATAACCTTCTGAAGACAAACGGTGGTTTGTTGGCAGCAGAGACCACAAATCTGTGACCAGCGTATCCTTGGGACATTTTGGGTGGAAACAAATTAATGTTTCTTGAGTATTTGCCATGAGCCCAAGAGTTCAACACCACTGGCTGGCTTGCTCCCAATCCATCTGTATACAGCTTATGCGTATACATAATGTATGGTGCTTCCTAAATGATAAAGGAAATGTTGTTTTAATTGATCGAGTGAGCGAAGCGAACGAAGATTCTAGTTTCAACTTGGGCGATTTGGCATTTTATATATGTATGTATGTATGTTTGTCTGGCCATAACTTTCGAACCGTTGATCCGATCTGCATGAAATTTAATAAGACGACAGCTTGTACTTGAGAAATTTACTGGTAAGTATATGAGTAAAATCGGATGAAGGGTTTTTAAGATATGGGGGTTTTTAAGGGGGCAAAAATAAAAAAAGTGACTTAAAAAAATCAAGTTACATGTCATACATGTCATAAAGAAAAGTCCAAACATAATGTTTGGACTTGCCTTTGACTACCACCTACTCAAAGTTTTGGTGCGTTCGTCGGGTCGCATCACGAGATCTCAGTTCGGGGCGAACTACTAGTTATTGATAATTTAATAAAAATATTGAATTTAGGTGAAACAGAACTATTTGTAAGGACTAAAGCTTTTGAAACTTGAAACTTCTGACATCCATTAGGTACCAGATTTTAGTTTGACACCTATGACTTTTCTATGTAAATTTTTAAATGTATGGATATTTGGATGCCTCAATCTAGCCGTAACAGCTTGACCAATACAAATGAAACTTGATACATTTGTGACGATAGAATTCGGGTATCATCCGACATGTTATTAGTTGTGTACTCTGTACCAAAACTACTTACCAAGGTGCTATCATCACCATCTTTAAAACTTTGACCGATAACCAGCAAATTAACGAACATTCTAGAAAATGGTCCAGCCAAAAACTCTTGCACAGCCCACTGAGAAGACCTTGATACGATTACCACTTTACTTTCGGATTGCTTTCCTAAAATTTTTGCACTTATTCTGACGTCATATAGAAATATTATGTAATGGAGACATTCTTTCACCGGCTGCAAAAGCTTAGGCTCCTGCAGCTTATTCTGGTCATTTATAAACCCATGCACGAATGAAACAGGAAACCCTTTTAGTAGATTTTGAAATAGATAACTGTCCTTAGATTTGACTTGACTATCGTATAGTAGCACTGGGGTGCAATCCTTTAGATACGTTAAGGTAATATTGTGCAACAGATGGATAAGCGAAGGAGTCTGATCAAAAGAACTGCTTTCATTAAGAAAACGTTCGTGCCATAGTTCTTCTCTTGTTTTAGGATAGCCACGAAATACTGTATCAGTTTCTCTTTTGCGTACTATCACTTTATCAGTAATGCCACTTTTGTCCGACCTGTGGTCTGCTACCTTTATCTTATTATCTTTTGCTTTGTCGAATCTCTCTTCAAAATCTCTCCACATTAACTTATTTTTTAAGCCAAAGTGATACGTTTCTTTTCGATCTTGCATATTTGTATCATTTTTATCAACGCTTGGTTTGTGTTCACTTGTAATAAGAGACTGAGATGCATAAAATTCTATTTCTTGACTTATAACAACTCCGGCCAAAACCAACAGTATAAAATGTGTAAAAAACATTTTCAGTGGAACTTGGACATGAAATGAGAGATCGAAATTACGAGGTTAGCTTTTTATATGGTTCTATGGACCTTGGTCAACAAAATATGATTCAGGCAGGTGTTTTGATTGAATTTAATTTTTGATGAAGTCTGCAATACCGTGGTCATGACTGAAGGCCTTGACTTTTCGTTATTTTGTGTCGAACTTGACATTCTCATGTGATTTTTTATATCCTTGAGATTCACTACCTATAGAGCTTTGTATTCTGAATTTCCTATAAGTCATAGTTACCGCATAGTAGTTGCATCTATAACAATTAAATTGGTAGGTAGGTAGGTACTTAAGGAAAAAAAAAAAAAAAAATTATAGCATTTTTATTTTCAATCAGCACTGGTCACTTAGGATACAGCTCGTACATACATTACCTCTCCGAGTACATAAATAAGATTCTAAAACTCAATTACAAAAATACATAATAAGTCTCAGTGCATTTCCGACAATATAAAGTAGTTCTGTAATAAACAAAAAAGTGAAACTACCAATTTTAAATACTTAATCTAGGTACCTATATTTACAACAGATACTTATAATATAATAAGTAATCTAAATTTAAATAATAGTCGTTGCAAAGCGCTTCCAAGCTTCGTTGCATCAGCAGATCAAAGCTCTTAATAAACTACAAAAAAGTGAAATTTAAAAATATATATTCAAACTACAAAATTACCTATAAATGGTGACCTGAAATGTATAAGCGAAAGCTTTCTAACATTAATAAGTTTTGATTTCAAAAGATACGTAATAAAGCAGTTGTATAGACATGTAAAACATCACAGTAGGTAGGTACTTGGCGATGTTATCAGATATCTATACAATTGAGCGATGAGTAAAAATTTCGCATAGTTCACCATTATACATTAAATATTATCAAATGTTGTCTTTAGCATTTCAAAAAGTATAAAAATTACTATAAAATAATATACTAATCCTATATTTACAAATTATTATAAGGCAGTGTCAACTACGAAGCTGGCAAGATCAGAAAACATATTTTTCTAAATTTTAATATGGCTTTCGTTACTTCGAAATGGTAATCGGTTTATTCAATGACTTCTTGAAAATCGTTACATTATAAAAAATATCACTTGCAGTTATGATGATGTTCTATGTTATATAAACTTGAATGCTCTTAATGAACTAAGTACGAACACAAAATAGGAAATTATTATTGCAACAGACGTTAGATACACGAGTATCGTTCATTATAAAATCCACACAGCTAACCCTAAAAAATTGTCTTCAGAATATTCGATTGAAAACACTTAATATCACAGTTTCCAATACAATACGACAAACGACTTACGAGTATTAATGATGATAATTATTGATTCAAATCACAATGAAATTGTTCTATAAAAAACTTGTTTTGTGACCATGGATAACTAAATGGCACTCTTTAGTTGGTGACAAAACAATTTCTGTGCCTCTACCATCGGAATACCTCTAGAGTAAATTATTGCTAGATCATTTTAAGTTTTTAGCTCAAAAACGCTGTTTGTTATTTTATTGAAAAGCACGAACGAATCTATTTAGACTTAATGACATGATACGTCTTAAAGTTATAAGACGTATTTAAGTTATAAGACGTCTTAAAGTTATAAGACGTATTTATAAAAAAAAATACAAATATTTTATCAGTAATCTCGTTTCTTAGAACAAGCTTAGTTTGGGGCTAGATGTCGTTGAAATATCTACTAATATTTTGTTTACTATAGTAACTATGTTTTAATTATTTAAAAGCTAGCTAGCTATAGATCTTTACTCTTGGTAGAGGCACCGATTTGTAAGATATAACGATCCGTGCCTCGTTGGCTTACGATATAAAAGGATCATCAAACGTTACATCACTTTTACTAGACTAATTTTGATGTTTATTCTCCGTTGTCGTTGTCGATGCGTGAAGATCTGATGCCGGTCTTTCCGGTCCACGGGTACACTTCAGGACAGGGCTGGCACGTTCTCATGTATCTGACTCCAGATTTGTGCCAGAGGTTGCATACCTTCGGGTTGTTGCACTTCTTGGGTCGGTCCTGGAAAATGTAATTGTACAATCAATAATTGACAAGAGACACTGAGACACAGGTCTAAACACACCTTTAGTCTTTGTATAAGTTACTCAAAAATATAATACTACTAATCAATAGTTGGAAATAAATCTCACATAATCTCTCAGCCGATTCTCTACGATAAAATTACGCATATCATTTACGAATCTAATGTAATGAAAAGTGAAAATTATGACTCTGTGATTTCATAAACTGAACAAAAGGAAAAGATTTTTTTTTAATTACTTCAGTAACAACCAATTCAAGTTACATACAAGTTCAGTTCAAGTTATACATCAAATGGGCCATCAGCTTGTTCCACAAGCAAGTAGTAAAAAGAAAATCAACGAACCTGATAATTGCATTGGAAAGGCTGGAAGCTATTCATTCTCGAGATGGGAGTAGGGTCTCTGACCCACTGCAGCGCCTGCCAGTTCGTCACTACGTACACGTCTTGCATCTGATTGATGAAGTCTAAGAACATGATGAAACCTTCTTTGTGGTGGGGCTGCGTGAACCAGGCGGCATGGTAGAAAAGACCGAAAGGTGCTCTGAAAAAAAAACATTATTAGAATAGAATAGAACATAAAATATTTATTTTACGACACAAAATACAATGATAAAATTAAAAAACAAAGATACACAAGATTAAGACATATTAAAAAACATTATAAATATAGTGTCGTAAAAAAGGCATTCCACTCAGCATTTGCCATATGAGCCTAGTGGCTTGTATGGCGCTGGTTTCAAGTGACGCCAAAAGTCTATCAATGGAACACTAAACGTAATGGACCAAAGACTTTCGTTATGAGCCAACCAGCAAAAATTCCGAAATTTTTCTGTTATATTAAGTAGATATTCACATTACAGACTTCATATAAATCATATTCACCTGTTAGTAGTATAATGCCGGTCAAAGTTCTTTAGCAGCATTTTATAAACGCCTTCAGCTTCTGGTGGATTGGCGCAAGCGTCACCCATAGAGCAACGGCCACCGTTCAAATCCTGCCACATCACCATAGGAACTTCCCATACACCTGAAAGTTTATTTCATCTTTAAACTGATCTGTCATATCCACTACAGTTTAATCCTTCAATCCCACAATAGTGCAAAGTGTGCATTTTCCGGGAATCGCGCGGTAACCGGGCGACGTACAGTCAGTCCACATCATCAACGCGGATCGACCACATCTCTTTTATCAAGTTAATAAAACGCGTGTGTTACATTGCAAGCTATCTTTTTACATTGATGTCCTATACACTCTTCATCCTCCATATATCTATACAAATTCAGGGCCTTGATCACAATACAGTGACATTTGTGGCGTTGACGTATCGTACCGATATTCAACCTTATTTTATTGGTGTTAGGGATGCGACACGTTTACGCGAATAACGTCAAATTCGTTCGTGATATAGCCTCTGATTACACTGTTCAAATTAAGGGTAGGTACTTACCAGGGTAAGATTTGGTCGGGCAGGGCGGGATCATACAGTCGTGGAACAGCTTATAGTCAAGAGTATACGGCCAGCTAGGAGGTCGATTTTCATATACAGGCATAGAAGAATCATATGTGAAGTTGGAATCGTACAGCATTTTGAACATTTTGTTTCCTCCGATGGATAGGAAAGGTGATCGCATGCCTCTTACGTCTTCTAGCTTAACTCCACCGTAAGCAGCTAAGATTTCTCTTTGGCCACCTACTTCTCTGTTCCATTTCTTTTGAGAGAACTGCTCTCCAAAACTATGGCTAAAATGTTAAAGATATTATTAGTAGCTATATAAAAAGAAACGATACAAAGAAAGTGCCTTATAACAAAGAAAAAAAGCTTGATTAATTTTTCAAAGAAAATAAGTAAGAAAAAAACAATAGAATTTAGAAATCAAAGAAACCAAATCATAAAATGATTAAACAATGTGTTTGAAAATGTGTATCTAAATTATTTTGATAGGTGCTTGCTGATGTTACAAAGTGTACGTGCACTGTGCGGAGTCATTTCAAAAACTTACGAAATCGTGTGTGAGGCTATCTCATGTCCGGCTGAGTAGAGATTTTGTACTTGACTGTAATCAGTCCATTCGTGTGATACATAAAATGTGGCAGAAATGGGACAACCGTTGGGGTTGACACGACCCTTTTCAAAGAGGTCCTGGTAGAGAACCTTGTTCAGGTCATTGACCGAGTCGTCGAAGGTCAGGAGAACAATCTGTGGTACTTGTTCCACCGGAATTTCACCTATTTGTCGGGATGTGTGCGTGTGGTTGTGTTAATGTGCCAGGAAGAGGAAGAGAGAAGATAGGTTTGAAGGATGGAAGAGAAAAAAAAACAAACAAAAATGATTAGTAGAATATTAAAAAATATGATTCTTATACGAAGATACTATACCGAGTATTGTTTTGTTAGTCGCACCTAAGAAAGAAACAAGAGACAGATTCGAATATTTCTTTCTAAACTTACGATATAGTATGCGAGGCAAATTCATGGCCATCTGCATACAGATTTTGAACCTGACTGTAGTCAGTCCACTCGTGAGAGGCGTAAAAGGTAGCAGATATAGGACAACCATTTGGGTTGACTCGTCCTCTTTCAAACAATTCTTCATAATAAGGTTTATTGAGATCATTAACGGCATCGTCGAATGTGATCAATACAATTTGAGGTACTTCGTTGACTGGTAAATTTCCTATGTCATAAAAAACGTTAGCATCTAGCAATAGAATAATTTCATTTTGATAAGTATAATAAAGTTATGTACCAGGGATGTCTTTTCCACCGCATGAGCAATCAGGTAGCAAGCATACGTCTTTCCTGCACTTGGCCGCGGTCTTGTCAACAGTAGGTTGGGGATACACTGGAGCAGGCCTTGATGGAGGATTGGCATAGATGTCAACAAACTTGGTGTTTTCCGAAACGATAGCGGTGGATGGCTTGAGCGTGGGGCGGCTGCGACTGCTCGAAAAGAAATTATTTTTAAATTAAAAATATAAGAAAAAACCTTTGATGACTATATCATCAATAACCTTAAAATGTAGAATACTATATTGAACATAGATGACTTATGTATTGTTATGGAAATCAGCTATACACACTAAGAACCTTCCTTGTTAATCTGTATAGATTGCATCTTCACTAGCAAATAATTTCACTTATAAAGAAACTTTACTCTTCTTTACAAAATAAAAGAAGGTTAAGAAAGAAGCAACTTGAGGAAAAATTGAATTCTAAAAGCATGGTCAATGGTTTTTAAGGTATGTCTAACGTTGGTGGAGTTCCTCTGTTCGGTGCTGGTTGTTGTGCATTATTTCCGCTGAGGGTGGAGTAGTGAGCTGATCCACGGCCGCGTGTGCTGGTTGGCCTGCAATAGAAAAAAAATAATAAAAATGTCCTTCTCGCGTTGGTACATTAGTATGCGTGATTGTTTAAGCATTTTAATTTCATGTTAAGTTCAAAAATTACTTTATTTTTATTTTTGTAGTAGGTATTTAGTATTTTAAATAAGTCAATATTATTAACAAAAGTTATCAACAAAAACATTGTAACTTAGGTAAATTCATGCAAATTTTACTTTGTTGGGTGTAGTTATAGGTGCTCTTAGGATCTAAGTGATGATTTGCAATGGGGTGCGAACTACGTACAACTACATTGAGGAACTTTCTACATCAACTTAAATTAAACACAGTTTGAAGTTGAACGTAAGGTAATGTGAACATTTCATTCCAAAGTGTGCAGGAAATGGAAAGGGTCGCGTCAGGAGTTAACAATTCAGATTTTGAACTCAACCGACTGGAAGTCCCCCAATGAGAACAGAATGTTAAGCAAAGAGTTTGGCTGAGGGTGCTATTAGACGATAGGTCGATGATACTGTCTTCATGCTAGTTACTCGCGAGGCGGAAAGTAAGGACTCGTAGACAAAGCCTCCACCGAATGTGAGAAACGCCTTAGACTACTAGCCGGCGAGTTATGTACCTCTGATATTTGATTTCGTTGCATTTTGGATCTTGCAGACTGTTATCTGACGAACATTTGGACGACGATTGGTAACTCCTGCGCCCACTTCCGAGGTTTGACGCAGCTAACTTTATGGCGGGATTGACTCGAGAGGTTCGCGTGGGGAAGGATACGCTTTTAGTCGATTTCGTAGTCGGAACTTTTTTAACAGTCGTCGTAGTCGATTTTGTAGTACTCGTTGTCGACGCAATTTCACTTTTGATTTCTTCCACTGAAGGTGCTTGCCATTCAATTTCAGAAGTCATAGTAGTTTCAGGTTTAGGTCGCTTTTTTGTTTCATCATTATCATCAAAGTCAACATTGCTAATAGCAGTTGGTTCAACTTTGATGATATTGAGGAACTTCCGTGAAGTGTCAACAGTCGGTGTAGTCGTCTCAATTGGTTGCGGTGCGTTCATCATGAAGTTATGGAATTTCGATTGATAAATCTCGGAACTAGGCATAAGCTGTCTTCCTAATGTTGATGTTTCTATAATGAAAGGTGTCGTTGCTGGTGTTGTACTTATAAACGGAATTGTACTCATAGTAGTCATGGCTGAGGAACTTGATGAAAAGTCTTGGCTCATCACATTGCCAACGCTTGAAGTAAAGAATCTACTGACACTGGGTTCAGTAATAATTTGCAAGTGTTTGACATTGTTTTGCGAAGGTTTTTCATTAAAATACTTTACCGGTTTTTTATAGAAACCTATGTTAACAACATTTTGTTCCGTTTGTGTCGAAGTTGATGGTTTGAATGTAGAACTCGTGAATTCTTGTACGGATTGTGGGGAAGGTGAACTAAAATCTAGGAAGGCTTTAATAACATTTTTGACCTTTCCACTGAGCACTTCAGTAGTCTGATCAGGAACGACTTCGTCTTCAAGACGATAGCTATAGTAGGAAGATTTACCACGTGACTGCTTATTGCTATTTGAATTGTCGTACTTTTTTGTTGTTGTTGATGTAAAAGGAGTTGGCGTAGGAGTAATTGTAGTGGCGACTTGCTCTAAATTTTCGTGCATTGAGTAATTTCTCAGATTGTCTAATGTTTTGTACGGTGAAATGGCTGGTTCATTCCAATAATTTTTCCACCGACCTCGCTCTGATCTTGGGGTTATATTAATAACAGGATTGCTTGCGTCAGATTCATCAGGAATTTCGTTTTCAGGCCGGGCATTTTGCAAACCAGCTTCAATTAAAGCTCCAACACTTTCTATATTTTCCGGTGAATCACGTTGTTCTGATTCATCTTTTGAGAATGGGGCAGGTCGTTTTATAACAGATCTAAGATAATATTTAGTAGTGGTTGTTGTAGGAGAGGTTGTGGATTTTACCTTTGATCTATCTCTTATTCTGCTTGGCGCTCTAACGTGTACCGGTATGTCATATTCTTGGCTGATTTCGAGTTGAGAATCTTTTCTGTGTACAGGGTTTTCTGAAGACCTTTGATATGAATCATCGTTCCGCGATTCACTTAATTTATCAAGCTTTTCATCACTATTACTGTCGTAAACGTACCTATTGTTGTTATTAGTTTCTGAATTAGTATTTGCAACGGATCCATTTCTACGCGGCTTACTATAATGATCGAAAGGCCGAGTTAGCAAAGTAAGAGTATAGGGGTTATTAGTGTTATTTGAATTGCGTCTTATTGAGAAACCTGTTGTTAGAGACACAACCTTTTTTTTATCTTTATCAATATCGGAACGCACCACTTCCACAGATTGGCCATTATTGTTAGTCACCTGAGAAGCACGTCGAGGGCTAGCAATCGTTTCAGTCGTCGATACAGTTTCTTCTAATCTATAAAGGTTATCAGTCTTTTCAAATGGTTTGGCAAGGGAGGAGAAATTTATGACTGAGGATGGTGTTACAGGATATGAAGAGACAGATTTGTCTGAAGAATTATAGTCAGAAGATTCAGGGATAGGAGTCTCAACTGTGGATGATCTGTTGAATACAAAGCAGAAAAAATATTTCTAATTCAAGCTTTAAAAATAATACTTATGTAAATATACAAATAATAGTATTATTTTATCTATATTTATTCCAGTGCAAGAAAAAATTTGTTGTCAATATTTTGTTTTGAAGAGTTAATAGTTATAAAAGAAAATGTAATTTATAGAACTAAAGATAATAATTGAAAAGATACTACAAAAGCCTAATATTTTTCCATAAATAATTTCAAATATATTTAGGTTAGTCACATGAGATGCTTTTATTTACATAATACATCAACCTTCAAACAAAAAACGATGTAAAGAATTAGTAGAAGTATGTTAGACGTTCAGTTCAAAGGTTGCGGTAAGTCAATGATTTTAAAATGATGTTATGTTTTGCATGAACTTAAGCGATGATTGAGTTCAATAGTACGATATCTTTTGTAGTACCTTGGAGTGTATCGTGACGGGGTCATAGCCTCTGTGTAGGGTGCAGTGGTAGAGCGTTGTGTGGTGCTCGTGCTAGTTGTTTGAGGAGCCGTGCTAGGAGCTTCGTACAAGGTCGTCTTCACGCTGCTTGGATTATGATCATATCCCAACTCATTACCTTCGCCCCTGGACGCATATATTCATTGCTTAACATACTAGTTTATTACAATAAACGGTTAGATAGGAGTTGGTACTTTAATTTAAAACAAAAAACTTACCTTGTGGATTGGCGAATGGGCTGCTGGTATTGGTTCTGGTTACTTATCTGAAATCACATTCATCACCACTTTATGAAGAGTATCAGAGGTAGAAGGGAAATCATCTAGGTAAAAATATATTCATATATTAAAGATATTATATAAGGCTAAGTGCTTACTTGTCCTTGAATAAGAGCGTCATCATAATCATCGGGTGACACCGGCCTGGGACTGTAGGTCTCCACTGGTCGCCTTGCTGGTGGCGGCGTGCCTCGATACGTCTGCTGGACTGCCGGTCGGAGCGATGCCGTGTTATATTGCTGAACATAGTCTGCCGAAACCACCACCGGAAGTTAGTGCGTTATAGGTATGTGCTTGGTAACATGGAAAAATGTTGATGGTAGATGTAGATTCAGTATAGGTAGGTAAGGTATGTAAATGTATTATTAAGTTTTTATTAATTATACTACCACAAAGTTGCTAGGATTTTGGAGTTGGATTGTTTATTTCAGGGACGGTTACCTATACCCCAGGTAAACATGCATTTAGCTAGATTACCCGTTTTGACTATATTATTAAAGTAGGTACATTAGCTCTATGTTTATTAGCCGGTAGTTCCAATCTATATTTGTATAACTTTAAAAGTTTGAAATGGTGCATGGAAGAAGTAGTGATAAACTAAAGGGTTGGTGATTGTTGTAGGGTTTTCATGCTAATATTCAAGAGAACGTTTTAATATATTATTCTTATATCTAAAGAAGAAAATGCTAAATCAGTAATGAGTGAAGAGTGTGGTTATTAAGTATTTTTTTAAACCTAATTTTTGCATTAGATATTGTAATATATGCATATTTAAATAAGCTACGATTGTTACTTATTTAAATACATATTTTATCATGTTCTTTAAAACTATTTGTTAGATTGATATAAGTACTATACCTGCATCTTTGTACAATTCACCGTCTTCGTCGTAAATAGCGTAATAGGGATCGTATTGGTCAGGATTGTAGTTTTGAGATCCATTGTACAACATTTTAGGTCGAGGACTGGGTGAGTATCTGATTGGAGCCACGCTCTCTGTTGGTTCCAAACTGAAAACGATTATTTTCTCATTAAAAAAGTATTGCCAAATTAAAATATAAACAAATACAAACAGAAATCAGGCTTTTTTACAAAGCTCACTGAAGTCAGTCTTAAGTTTAGTCAACGTTGAGTCCAAGTCTAGATTAGTCAGCAATTATAATTGTGCATAAATTAAATAAATTGTCCAATGTATATACAGAAGAATATAAGTATAGCGTTAGTCAAGAGCTTCTAGTTCCAGGTCATGTTATTGAGAAATCCATTTGTTGGTACATTTTGTGAATGTTAGTGATTGATGATCATTGATTCATCCCCTCATCATTACCTGTTTGTTCTACCGTCATGTTTTGTTTTAGTGAAACGTGTTTCTTGGTTGTGGCTGTCACGAGGAGTAGATAGCATTTGAGCAACGATATTTGGGTGTTTCCCTCTACCTCTAAAATGCTTATCATCAGAGGAAGCTGTTGGCTCTATTACAGCAGTCGGCTTAGCTAACCTATGCCTAACTGTATAAGGCCGTAGAGTAGTCTGATTTAGATATTTTGGTGGTTTCAACGTATTAGGACCACTCTCGAGTAATGGTTTTCGAATGTGCATAGTTCTGTTTCGATGAATTATTTCGTAGTTCGAAACTTCAGGACGGATTAGCACAGTGGGTTTCGGAGATGCAAAGTTAACTAGAACGGGTACACTTATTTTGCCGTCACTGAATTTGTAATCTTTTTGTGGTGTTTTATGAATTATAGATACATCGTTATGGTTTTTGGTGGTAGCGTCAGGTTTGAGGTTTTGCCTCGGTTTGATATTGACAGTTTGTTCTTGAGAGTCTTCATAACTATCGTCATCGTACTCTTTATAATTTTGTGCCATAAAAGGTCTTTGTGGCTTTACCTCAGTACTAGGCATGTATTGAGATTTGACTGGAGGTTCATAGTACTCATCTTCATCATAATAGTAATCAGTCATTTCTGGAGATGGCTTTGGGATTGGCCTTCGTTTTGGTGCAGCTGTAGTTGTAGATGCTTTTGCAGCAAATTGTATGTTCTGATTTTTTGTCGTTGGAGTTTGCATCGATGTTCTTACTGCTTGGGCAAATAAATTACCTAACTTAGCGTGATCAGGAGTTGTGCTCGGTCTGAATGTCACATGGTGAGTCGATACAGGTTCAGTTGAGGACTTCCAAAACTGTTGAAGAACCCGCAGTTGATCATTGGCCAGTGTTGATAATGGGTTTGGTGATGTACTTTTGATAGTTATGTAAGTACTGTACGGCTTTTGTGCATAAGGCTTCGCACTAGCTTGATGGTGTGGTGGAGATATAATCTTTTCAGATTTGATGACATATGGCTTAGGTGACGTCACAATGAAAGGATTTCCAGTTGGCGTCACCAAAATGTATGGTTTAGAAGTCACAGAAAACTGCTGATTATCCTTCAATCTTTGATTAGGTTTAAGAGTTATTTCTACAGGTTTACTAAAACTGTAACTTATCGGAAGTTGGCGGTCATCCTTAAAATTTGGCGGTTTTAGTTTTGGTCTTTGAGCTTCAAGTGGTATTCCAGCATTCTGTCGGTATACACCTACATTTTGCTGTTGCTGATGGTTATAAGCATTTTGATAACCATTTTGGCTTTGCTGTTGATATTGTTGGTTTGTTTGGGGCCTATGAATGTACTGGTTATTGGCTTGATTTAAAACTGATGGCGTAACAGGTCTAAAAACATCTTCTGGTCCACTGGGTACACTGAACGGTCTAGGTGTACTCATGCCTTCATATTGTAAAGTAGATGAATGCGATTTTGTTTTTTGATGTGGAACTGGCGTGATCTCTACTGGATGAGTTCTTGGAGTACTACTTTGTACATTATGGGGTCTTTGTGTTGTATACTGGCCGTTGCTTAGCTTTGATAAATAAGCATCGAAATCAAAGTTTGGATTAGCAAATGGATTCTCTATGCTAGCGTATTTATTACTCGGGTGTGTAAATTCATACGGTGGTTTAGGATAATCATGTTTCTGTTTATCATCTTCCTCTTCATCAGAGTACTCTTCTTCGTCTTCTTCCTCTTCAGACTCACTTTCTGGCTCATCATTTTGCGCGGGTCTCTGACTATATTCTTTTTGGTTTTGATGATTATTTTGGGGCCTAGGAGATGTCTGAGCTGATACTGGATTCCCAGTTACCAAAGAACTTGGAAGCAATGATGAGTCTTGAAATATAATTTGGGAATTTGGTTTGTTTGTTATTGGCGTAAACTGATTGTTACCTTGATAGTTATTATAACCATTATTGTACTGACCTCCATTTAGCGATGAAAATGGGTTTTCATTGTTATTCAACGCTGATATTGGTGGACTTTTTGTTATTATTTGTGTGGCAACATTCAGTGGATTGTGAGGATGTTTTTTGTTATTATCAGGTAAGCTAGCTTTAAACGGTCTTTGAGATTGTGAATTATCCATTTGGTATAGATAAAACGGGTTAACAGCTGCAGAATGTAAATTGCCATTTGATGCGTACTGTGGTCTATGATCGTAGTAATTGTTATTATTAGCATTATTATAGCTGGTTTGATATCTCCCACTCTGTGAGTTAGGATTATAGTTTTGTTGTGGTATTTCTATAAACTTGATCGGTTTTGCCAATACCCAGTTTTTACTAGGAGACTTATAGCCATTTTTAAGGTAGTACCTGACTTGTCGTTTTCCTCTTTCACTGTCATCTAGACTATATTTGTTTTCATCATCATCACTCGTATCCGATTCTGTCATAATTTCAAAGTATTCCATTGACTCGCCACTGTCATTTCGTTTTGTCAGTTCATCTGAACTGTTAGACCGAGTTTCATTTTTACCTACGTCTACTGTTGTTGCCTCCCTCTTCTTCCGTGATAGCGCTCTTTCTTTCATGTTATTACCATCAATATCGTTCGTCTCAATGTCAAATCGTCTGTCATGATGAAAGTCAGTCAAGATGTCGTCATCACTGAAACCACGACAATGTCTATTAATTTCATACTCACACAGTCAGTTGTCGCTAACTTTACTACCATATTTACTGACTTACCTGTATGTTTGAGGAGCTTGTGTGATAGTAGCTGTTCTTCTGTCATCCACTTGACTACCGAAAGAAAACGATCCTATTTTACCACTGTTTTGAGGAATAGAAGCTGGTATAATATTATTGTTAAAATTCCTTCCGGAGCTGACGATTTGAGATGCGTAACCATCTCTGTCTTTCTGGACCTGACCGATCGTGGAAGGTTGTCCTCGGTAAACGCGCTGTTGCCTATCGTTTTCTATTTCTTCAACCGGTGGTAGATCATCAACTTCAGCGTACAGTTGTTGTTGCTGGAATTGAAAACGTTTGATAGATTATAAAACTTATCCGGTGAATAAAATAACGATTATGAAAGTATGCATAAGTGGAATGCCGGCTCACTGCAAGCGGATGTTCAGCCTCATTTTAAATTCAATTTTTTAGCTGAAATATTTTTTGCTACTAAATGTTCCGCCATAGTTAAAACGCTGTTGTAATCACAGGTCATAAAAAATAATACATGCAGTGATGTCATTTGGCTTTAATGTAAACCTTTGTACCTTTTCGTACTCATCGCGGTTGAACTTAGGCTGTCCTCTGGATGTGACGACTGGGTTGGGCTGTGCGCGGGGCGGAGGGGGAGGGTTGCGCCTCGGCGCGGGGCGGGGGGGCTCGCGCTCGCTCAGTCTCTCTAGCTCGTCGCCACCTGCAGCGCTGACGCCAGCGTCACAGCCAACGTTACGAGGCCAATCACAGGTTTGTAGTTCGTGGCTGGAATCATTTACGATAGAGAATGAATGAATGAAAATTCTTTATTGCACACCTTACAAACTAACAAAGTAGGACAAATTATAACAATTAAAGAAAAACAAAATGTACAATGGGCGGTCTTATCGCTAAAAAGCGATCTCTTCCAGACAATTAAGACTTACACTTAAAATATGATATTCTTAAATCCCATCAAACGATTTAAAGAAAAAGGTTATAAGTTCAAAGTGACTATAAAGTTTTTTATTCTACCTCAAAACTTTTCTAACCATATCTATCCTAGCAATTTTCCTCCTCATGGATGGTTTTGTTGTACCTTTCAAACGTTTTCTGAAACGTTATCAATAGTGGTAGGTATTTATAAAAGAATAAAAAACCATACGGTTACGGTTGACGGTTGCTTACCTGTACATAAGGCCACCAGTGCAAGACTCGAGCAGGGCGCCGCCAAACACGCAGACATAGTACAGGGTGCAATCGGTGGGATGTGGGTAATAGCCGAACTCTTCGGGGCAGTCGAAGTCGACCTGTTGCCGCTTGGACGCCACGGGCGCGTTCCTCGACGAGGATCGCTGACGGGAACGATCTGACGCACCAAGGCATTCTGGAAAAATGAGAGGTTTTTAAATACCAATCCTAATAATACTAACACTAACCCTATCCTACTTAAAAGGATTGTAAATGCGTAAGTTTGTGAGTGTTTATGTTTGTTCGGAATATACATAGCTTGTAACTTGGAAAAACAAATAGGCTAATTTTTATCAGGATGGCTCCTATCGTAGTAGATCCACAAGAGGAGCCATGGGCAGCTGCTAGTAGCAAATAAAATTATGATATAGTCTAGTATAAACAGAGAATAATCGCAAAATTATAAGATGGGTTCCACGAACGAAATCAAAAAAAACATGTCAATAAAAAGAGATGGCAACTTTTAAATCGGCAATTTAAGCTGGTGCAGCTTTCAGCGACTATTACAAAACCCACCATAGACTTTATTCTCGTCTTTTGTTAGTAGCTGCGTAAAAAATCATAAAGAAAAGTAGAAGTCATAATAGATGTCAGTCGCATTTTGTTATTCGAGATGTCTTCATAATTATTATAGTTTCCATTCATCTGTCCACGTTTAGTGAACACAAATTACAGCAATATGAATTGCTAATACATTTTACTAACAATGAGTAACCCAATGTAAAGTTACGCCTTTTTCTGCCGCCAACCAGCGTTTCTGTGTTTCGGTTTGAAGAGTGTGGTTGCCGGGTAATTACAGGCATATGAGGCTTAACATCTGTATGCCTCAAGTTGATGGACGCAGGGCAGCGCATCATAGGGCACGACCCTATTGTGCGTGACTTACGAGGCAATGCTTTGTTATAAGTGATGGTTACCAGTTAAAAGCAGGTGGGCCATCAGCTTGTCCCATCAGCTAGTTGAATAAAAAAAAAACCCAATAAACAGTTACTGTAAAAAAAAAATTTGTAGTACAGCTCTTTGAGAAGGGCTTGTCCGGGGAAATATTACCACCTGACTATTTCTGCAGAGCAAGCAGCGTTGCTGTACAGTCAAGTCAAGGGCACGTTCCTATCGTGCGTGACTTGCGAGGCCCTACTTTTTATTAAAGGTAATAGTTACTAGGCAATGCTTTGTTATAGGTGATGGTTACCACTTAACATCAGGTGGGCCATCTGCTTGTTCCATCAGCTGAGTGTATAAAAAAAAAAAGTTATTAATTTAACATCAGTACCCCAAGTATGAGTTGTGTTTATCATATTTGATTTTTCGTTTTTCGTTCTTGTTCCGTGTTAATTGCGGGTTTTGTATGAAGACGCGATAGAGATACCGATACGGAATTTTATGTTGCAAGTATGATGAAAATTAGTAGTAGAACATAAAGTACCGTATCGGTATCTCTTAGCGTCTTCATACAAAACCCGCAATGAACACGAAACAAATACGAAAAACGACAAACCAAATATGATAATCACAATTCATACTTGGGGTACTGGTGAGCCATAATCTTGTTTCATAAATAAGTAAAAACAAAAAAAATTACCTATTGTGACATTTTGTCTCAAAAAAACGGTGTGTTTCTTTTGTTGATGTTTTTTTCTTAACACAAATCGAACCTAAAAAACTATAAAAAATCCCTCTGAATATAGTTTATAGTGACGCCATAGAATGTGATCATATTTCTGCAAAGCTAGAGCACATTGGCGTAAGTAGTTCAACCCTTAAACTGCCTATTACAATTCAGAGCAATGCATAGACCAGCCTATTACATGTCCCAGTTAAAGTAATCGTGCTCATAAATCAAAACTCAAAACCGCGTTGATCGTAATAGCGGTAACCGAGACACAGTATACAGGGTGTGGTGTGTAGAATGTTTATTTTATATATGTGAAGTTTTAAATTAACGCATTACATTGCCCAGATGGGTCGTGGGTTCGAAACCAGTCGTGTAAGATAAGATAAGATAAGATAAGAAAATTCTTTATTGCACATAAATGAAGTACATAGGCGAACTTAATGCTAATTAGCATTTTCTTCCAGTTAACCTTTGTGTTATTGGAGTGGGTTGGTAGTGCTCTTTGAGACAATAGAGGAGAAAAACCTTTTAGAGAATACTTTTTAGTCAAGTCAGTCCATAGTCAAGTCGGGTTCTGACTTTAGACAACTTTTAATTTCGAATTCCGGATTTCGAATTTGGGTTTTTCGTTTTCAGGCGGGTTTTGTATGAAATGCGATAAGGTCCACATCGTGACTAAAAACGTGAATAAAAACATTAGTTGTCAGCCGCATATATGGGGGTGGGGACAATACAAGTTATCAAAAGTCAACATAGACTCTCTGAGGGGATATACCTTACCTGGAAATCAAAGCTATGATGATGTTTTATTTTCTTAGGTGTTTCATGGCTTTGTTGGATAGAAGTAAAGTACGCCCTGTAGATACAGGTACTGCAAGGTACTATTGCAACATTTCCCGGCCTTGCCTCGTTCGGTTCGCATGCATTGTTGCATTCTCTCAAATTTTACGTCTGTGCACTGGCGATATCGGATTGACGGGTCGCACGCTACGCCTACGTAGTAACTATATTAATATTAATGCTGGATTATATCATAAGCCCTTGCGTATGCAACATAAATAATACCAAGGTATAAGGTAGGTATAGGTAGGTAAGTACATAAATTTAGATCAATGTCAATAACAAGTGCGTGTTTTTTTTATTCAACCTAACTCTTTAAGGGGCTGACTATCAAACAACTTCTCGCTCGCACGTTTCGACATGTTGAAAGATATAAAATCACTCAACTCATTTTCGAAAAATCGCAATAAACCATTTTGTGTGCAATCACATTGCACACAGTTTAGTAAAAATGTCATTTTGATCGATACAAGTTTTCCTACTTAAAAGTTTGCTATGTACGAAAACTAGTAAAGCAAACTTTTGAGTAGGAAAAGATGTATCGATCAAATGCGATTTTTCGAAAATGAGTTTAGTGATTTTATATCTTTCAACATGTCGAAACGTGCGAGCGAGAGCCACATTAGCTCTTGCCTTCGCCTTAAGACGCTTGTCGTACTTCTCGCTCGCTCATTTTATAAATAAAACATTATTTTGTTTGACAAAAACGTAGGCGATATTGGTTAGGGCATCATTATAAGTCATCAGAATCCTGTCGGTCTATCAGCGCCGTCCTATGCTGTCTTCCGATTCGCGGTCGCTATTCGAGAACCAGCTCTGGCTTGCCCATGGCCACTTCAAAAACTCTGTGCACAAAACACTTATTCCGCAGCGGTTGCTGGTTTACTGAGCTATGGCATGCTCATTGCCAGTTCTAAAGATTTTAAATAGGTATAAAACAAAATACAATTTCAAAATGTTCCTAAACAATCGTTTATGATAAGTAAGTCTTTCCATGTTAATGTAAAAAGATCAAGGCAGCGTTTTGCATTGTCTTCAGCTGCATCTTTGCACGGTACTATTTTGCAATACGAGTGGCTATGTATCATAACAATAGGAATTGTTTAGTTTTTACATGTCTTAGAACATAATAGTATTGACTGGTCCATACAATAGCCTATTAGGCTATTTGGTAATTTAGGTATCTTCACAACTACTTCACTAAGCAAAACATTGCAAAGGTAAAATAAATATAATTTGCCTACATAGTTACATATTTGGTTAAAATAATATAGTTACTATAGTTAGTTTGGTGAGAGAGCACTGGTGGTCTAGTGGTAGTGGCCCCGCCTTCTGATCCTAAGGTCGTGGGTTCGAAACCGGTCGTGCACCAATGAGTTTTTCTGTTCAAAAATTTATGTGCACAATGCCAGTACTCTCAAACGGCGAAGGAAAACATCGTGAGGAAACCGGCATGTCGTAGAACCTAAAAAGTTATATTACATGTGTCAAGTGCTTGAAAGGAGCCTCTTGAGGCGCACTTAAAATCCTTTCACCACACTGTTTCGAAAGAAACTAGTGACACGACAAGAAGAAGAATAGTTTATTTTGTATCCAGTGAATTTCGAATATCAACAACCAATTCTTAATTCTCTGATAGTATATTATGTACTTATTTAACTGGCAAAGCCACTAATCTTTAAATCATAGAGAAACTTCAATTACAAAGCTAATCAAACTCTTGCTTATTTGCATAATTAGCTCAAACCATCCATTAATGTGTACTGCATAGCTCAAAATCATTTTATACAACTAGCTGATGGAACAAGCAGATGGCCCACCCGATATTAAGTGGTAACCATACCAAACAAAGCTTTGCCTCGTAAGTCACAATAGGAACGTGCCTTACGATGCTCTGTCCTGTGTGCATCAACTTGAGGCATACAGATGTCGTGCATCAACTTGAGGCATATAGATGTTAAGCCTCATATGCCTGTAATCACACCGGCAACCACACCCTTCAAACCGAAACACAGCAACGCTGCTTGGCGGCAGAAAAATGCTTGGTGGTAGTACTTCCCCGGGCAGCCCTTCACAAAGAGCTCTACTACTCTTATAACCATGCATTTATGTGTACTGGAAAACTGTCAGCATAACTCAAAGACGAATTAATATGCCGTTGGCTACGTTAGTCTTACTCGAGTGAGATTTCCTCCTTAGAATACAGGAGTTAGATAATTGGGGCCACGAAGCAAATTGCTATACAAGGAAGCAAACTGTTTAATCACTGCAGCTCTAATTTGCAACGAGAGAGTCGGTATAGTTATGCAAAGAAGCCAATGATAATATCCATATATTATAGTATAGCCTATCCGGAGTATGAATAATATAAAATTACTCCCGTTTTGTAGACGACGATAAGGATGGCTCAACGCAATAACCATTCCAATAATTGACTCTACAAAGATTAATTAATTAAGAGACTATTTAAATTAGAAAGTAACTTGCTGATAGAATATAGAGGTAATTTCACCGACCCACACCCTTCAAACCGAAACACAGTCACTCTTGGCGGCAGAAAGAAAGAAAAAAAGAAAGAAAGAAAACCAATATATTGAGCAACACAAAAAGAACAGAGATTACAATAAATAACAAATAACTATGTTAGGCCAATTAGATCCCTGGCTCAGTATTTGCCGCACTGTGTGGTTCACCCCACACAGTGCAACACTGGTATTTTGCCAGGTCCTAGGGCGGGTATCGGCACGGACATTTAAAAAATAAAATAAAAACATATATACAAAGAAATAACAAAAAAAGAAGGATACAGAAAAATAAAAATAAATAGATTATTGATTGAGCTCAAAATTATTTGAAAACTTGTATCGTAAAATCGAGATAGATCTTGTTAGATTATTGCTTTGACAGGCCTCTGGTGCCTTATGCATAGTTACTGTGTACAGAGATATCTATAGAACTTTATGTTTTTATTTTTTGGTAAATAATTTAAATCTAACACTTGACCCCAGACTTCCGTTCAGTTTGGAAGGATACCATTGTAATTGAGGTACCTATCTATAATATACGAACAATAATTTATTAGTTTCTTCTACAAATAAGCCGGCAAATAAGTATACCTACAACTTGTGAAGTGGTACCCGTATGAAAACTCATACTATAAGATAAAAGTCACATAAAAAAATACCCCTTCTCCTTAATAGTACTGTCTTGGTTTTTTTGATAAATTCTCTCAACTGTGGGTTACATGAAAAAAATATGTCCAATTTTGGATTTACCTAAACCATAAAATGAATATAAAGCCCCATTATACAATGTTATCAAAGTAACTAACATTTATCAAGATCAGCGTAAAGATTTGAGTTTCGCAGCCTAGCCTTGTAGTTGAAAATGAGTAACAATGAACATTAAAACCTACTATTGAACAATTCTAGTCAAAGTTTCCCACAAATCTCTACATACAAGTTTGCTATGATATTACTTAAAAAAACTGATGGAAGCCGTTGGAAAATAACCTTAAAGCTGTGAGGGTTAAAGGCTACGGTTTATCAACATTCGACTGTCAGGTAGGGCATTGCTGCGTAGTACTTCAAAACAGCTACAGGCAATATTACTTCAGAACATTAGCTTAAGAAAATTGGCCCCTAAATTAGTGGGGTAAGAGTCTACAGTTCATTGCAACATACAACCACGCTGACAGCTTAAGGATCTGTCATAGGCGCCTGGTAGGTACGATGAACAGTTCATGCCTGGTACAATCAGCGGAGGTAGATAAGGTTTGCATGATTCTAAAATTAAAATTCCCGTACAACCAGCGCACTTTTGGTATTTTTTTTAAATCACTATGATATAAAGATGGCTCAACTCATCCAAATCAATAACAATTGAAAGAGTCCCCATGACGCTGGGCTACATCGCCACGCTGAATGACAATGCTGATGCGCTGAGCCAAGACACCAGCCTCCGTTGACACTTCGCTTCACTAAGCACCTACAAAATATTTTGAATAGGTACAGAATTGTATGTGTCATCATCACCATCATCAACCTGAAAAATTCCACTACATATTATGTGCCTCGCCTTTACGTTTCCAAGAAGAACGATTCTGAGCCCTCTCTATCCATCGACTTCCCGCTATCCTCACGATGTCGTTGCTGCATTGGTGTAGAAGGGACGGCACACGTTTCGTCTTCCATGTCCATGCTTTGTATGTGTTTTTTTTATTTTTTATACAACTAGCTGATGGAACGAGGAGATGGCCAACCGGATGTTAAGTGGTAACCATCACATATAACAAAGCATTGCCTCGTAAGTCACGTAGGATGGGAACTTGCCCTACGATACACTGCCCTGCGTCCATCAACTTGAGGCATACAGATGTTAAGCCTCATGTGCCTGTAATTACACCGACAACCACACTCTTCAAACCGAAACACAGCTTTGCTGCTTGGCGGTACAAAAAAGCGTGGTGGTAGTACTTCCACAGACGAGCCCTTCATAAAGAGCTCTACTACTCTTAAAAGTAGTCTTAATGTGTATTGCAATACAATAAGCAAACGCCTTGAAATTAAACAGTTTAATATTGCTTCACAAGCAAAAATTATCGCACAATCAGAGGCCAGTGAATCCTCAATTACCTAAGCATTGCAGTGAGCGGATGGAACACGCCCTATGATGAACAGAAAATGCCGAATAAATGTGGTATTAGCTGTGTAAACGTGATTACTGTGAAATCGACCCGGTTTCGACAAATCATTAATCAATAGCCTGAGTCTTTGGTCGTGGATTTTGAAATACAAAAAGGTGAGTGAGAATGAAAGCAGAGAGAAATGAGACCATAAAAAAGAAATAAAATAATAATGCAATGAATCACGAACCATAACTAGGCTGTAAATAGAGCCTATATAACGCAGCAATTGCAAGCTGCATTAAGAGGCTCCTTCATTAAGAAAGATACTTTTAAGAATATTTTTTTTAAAACATGCACTATTACGATACTGGAACCACCTCCGTGCTTGCAATTTCACTAGTACTTGGGTTCCAGACCCAAAGGGTAAACCGGGATCCTATTACTAAGACTCCGCTGTCCGTCTATCACCAGTCCGTCTATCTCATGAACCGTGATAGTTAGACAGTTGAAATTTTCACAGATGATGTATTTCTGTTGCCGCTATAGCAACAAATACTAAAAAACAGAATAAAATAAATATTTAAGGGTGCTCCCATATAATAAACGTGATTTTTTTGCACGTTTTTGCTCTTAATTGATAACGGCAACAGGTTAGATGCTTGAAATATTCACAGAATGTTTAGTTTTATATTCACTTTAAAAATAGTGTAAAAATAGGCCCATCCCATACAACAGACATGATTTTTTTGCCGTTTTTATAGACCCTTACGGAACCCTTCGTGCGAGTCCGAACGGCAACAGGTTGATGCTTGAAATATTCACAGAATATTTAGTTATATATTCACTATAAAAAATAGTGTAAAAATAGGCTCCCCTTCAACAGACATGATTTTTTGCCGTTTTTATAGATAATGGTACGAAACCCTTCGTGCGCGAGTCCGACTCGCACTTGGCTGGTTTTTTATAAAACCAAGCGATGGAACAAGTTCTTCACCACCCGGACGAAACCTTCACAAAGAGCTCTACTACTAACAGACCCATGCCCGACCCCCGCGGTCAACATTTTACAGTCTGCTTATTAGTAAACAAATGGTAATAAGCTCCAATTAGTGCTCACGGACTCAGAACAAGCAATGGCAAGCAATGGCTAGTTGTGGGAATGTACCAATTTACCCGCATTGCAATATGGCGTGTCGAAATGTATTGTGTGCAAAATTCTGGGTTTGGTGAACAGCGCAATCGATGAAAGTCACGAATTTCTGTGAAAACATGGTAACCGCTAACGGGGGTCGCCACTTCAGTCCATTGCTGTTTGTCAACATTGAATGTAATTTAGAACAAGGTGTGTCCACACTGCTTTTGCAAAACAATAACGGTGCTTTGACTTACCTACTATACAGGGAGTTAAAATACCACTCCCGAAAACTTCAGGGGGCTAAAGTACCCATCAATACGAGTAACTTTTTCTAAGGAACCAACACTGTGAACGTGATCGCTAAAATATATGAAACAGCTGTTTCATATATTTTAGCCAGGTAGGTAAGGTACCTATTGAACTTTTGCATGAAACAGCTGTTTTAATTTCGCTTTCACAGTGTTGTTCCTTAGAAAAAAATACTCATATTGATGGGTACTTTAGCCCCCTGAAGTTTTCAGGAGTGATATTTTTACACCTTGTATATTGAAACAATGGGGCTATTTTTAAGGGGTGTAAAAAGAACACTCCTCAAGTTAACACGAAACGAAGTTTTCATTGAAAATATTTAAAGCAAACCTATCATACAATCCAAGCTTGAGTTTCTAAAACATGAGATTATTTTGAAAAATTGGAGCTAACCTGCACCTGGAGAATCCATTCGTTTGCTTGTTTTCCCCGATCCGCCCCGGCTTCGCACGGTTATTGTGGGTTATCCCTAAGAGATTATGCTTGTATTATGCATATAAACCTCTTGAATCACTCTTTCTATAAAAAAAACCGCATCAAAATCCGTTGCGTAGTTTTAAAGATTTAAGCATACATAGGGACAGAGAAAGCGACTTTGTTTTATACTATGTAGTGATAGTGATTAGAATACCACAAACAAAAAGACACGGAATAAAATTGTAACCTAAGATGGCGCTATCTCACAAGATCGCATAAAATCTATTTATACTCGCAATTTTATGCAAAGACTAAACAAGTTCAAGGCACCCAATACCATTTTAAGAGCATTGACTCTTATCTTCCTCGTCTGTAGCCAATTGCATTTCCATGTAAGTGCAATCAAAAAATAGTCTATTACGATACGATAAGGCAAGATAAGTGTGGGTGGCAAACATTTGCATCCCATCGACGTTACATTTACACTTACTCCCACTTTATAACTAAGTCGGTAGTTTGAAAGATAAATAAGACCGCCTTTTGTAATTACAGTTGACATTTCAATTGCCTCTAAAATAAAATTAAACAAGAAACAGCTTTGCTTAGTTTGGGGCTAAATAGTGCTGTGTGTAAAGCCCACCAATAAAAATGGTTATTATTAAAGCATTACGACTTTGTTCTCCCAGCCACGATATATACCTATACTCTCATCTCTCTCTCTTAGTATCTCCCAATTAGATACCCACTAAAGATTTTTTTTTAAGAGTAGTAGAGCTCTTTGTGAATGGCTCGCCCGGGGAAGTACTACCACCACGCATTTTTCTGCCGCCAAGCAGCGTTGCTGTGTTTCGGTTTGAAGAGTGTGGTTGCCGGTGTAATTACAGGTACATGAGGCTTAACATCTGTATGCCTCAAGTTGATGGACGCAGGGCAGTGCATCGTAGGACACGTTCCTATCGTGCGTGACTTACGAGGCAATGTTTGTTATAGGTGATGGTTACCACTTAACATCAGGTGGGCTATCTGCTTGTTCCATCAGCTAGTTGTATAAAAAAAAGGTTATTTGAGAATATCTAAGGGGGACTATCTAGGCATAGATACGTCCAAATATTACATTTGGTCAAAAAACAATACAAAACAGTTACCGTGAATTACAACATTTATCAAACGTATCAAAATTCTGCGAAAAGGCTTTTCACAACCTGCATAATACTGCATAATACCGATATAAAATACAACGGTGTAGAGCTGTGTATAGAAAACCACTGAAACGAACAGCCAGAACAACACAATAGAAAGAAAGATTACCAGGAAATACCTTTGGATGAAATACCGTTTCCACAATGCATGAGCTGAGCACCATACATACATCAAATGGCACTGCCTTGATCTACAACATCTACTTAACATTATTGCGTGTCGTATGTCTGTCTGAATCTGTTGTCTGTCTATGACGGTTTAACATGAATGTGTACCCGACTCTTTTATAGAAATTGTATCTGGCAACACTTGCTCAATAACCCACTTCACTCTAAAACATATCGTTGACAAAATACCGACTTTTTATGAAAAACTAACTTATAACGAAAGTAATATTCCTCAAAAAAAATTTAGTCAATATACAAGGTGTTCCAATAATTGTGTATATAAACTTCAGGGGGTTAAAGTAACCATCAATATGAATAACATTTTCTAAGGAAAAAACACTGTGAACGCGATAAAAAAAACAGCTGTTTCATACAAAAGTTCAATACCTATTCAAAACCTGGCAAAAATGTATGAAACAGCTGTTTTTTTTTCGCGTTCGCAGTGTTGGTTCCTTAGAAAAATTTATTCATATTTATGGGTACTTTAGCCCCCTGAAGTTTAAATACACAATTATTGGAACACCTTGTATATGTGAAAAAAACGAGTTATTACGTAGTGCTTGAAAATAATAAATCATGTATAAATAAATTTTTAATTGTTAAAAGTGTCTTATGAATTGGGGAGATTATCTATCTGATATTTTGAAAACAAAGTATGAAAAATCGCCAACACTACGTAAGCTATGTTTTATTAGCTTAGCTTCCGGCGTGGGCTGAAGCCTGCCAAGACCACAATAGATACTGTTTTAAATAGATCCTTGACAACAGACGAGAGGCCAATTACGATGACCATTTTGAAGATTATCAAGTTTACCGAGAAAATACAAGGTCTCAATGATGAAAATGCATCCTTACTTTGAAAGATAAATAAAGGTTGAAAGAGACAGCCGTGAAATAGGCGTAAACCGCGTGCAAAAGCTAGTTTAACAAGGATGTAGGTTCATACAATACTATTCATGTAAACTGACAACGCGGATAGAACGAAGTTCCCAGCGGTATTGATACTAATCCAAGTGGACATGTTTAAGGACGTGTAAGTACGTGTCTTTAGATAGTCGCGTAGGACGTAAATGGACCAGGATTAAGGTGGGTGACTAAAGCCAGTAGGTAGGTTATATGTATGCACAGGATAGTGGGCGATGAAGGACGTGATTGCTGAATGATTTATAGAATGAGGTGTGGCATTGCGAAAATGTTTCCGTATATACAGCTACTGCTAAAATTTACAGAACAATCGTGGAACTCTATTTGTATGACAATTATTCCTTATCTGTTCATGTCATGTGGAATCAGCACAAAAGGTTTTTTCTTCACCTTCTTCTATAAGGAGTTTTCTGATTGATCTGTCATTTCTTACCCATGTCATCTTTCACACAATCCATCCCATGGATATAATACTTCGCCTAAGATCCATCCGTATTTTCTTTTCTTATAAATAATGTATAGGACAATGCACTGACACTAGTCTCGTAGTGATACAAGACATGGGACGGAGCCCATACAAAACTGCCCATCCTCTTTTTTGTAATGTCACGTAAATGCCTCGATCCATATATGTACCTTATTATGCTGTAGTTAGGGATACGATACGTTTACGCCACTAAAGTCTAATTCATTCGATTACGCCCCGATACTCCACGCAATTTAACCTAAACGACTTTATAAAAGCATCTTCTTGCGTTCTGGTTCTTGCGTTTTCAATCCAAGGACTCAATCATATTTTCATTGTCTTTGACTGCTAGCATTCTAAACTTTAATTGCATAGCTACAAACGACTTAGCTATAGAACAAAAGGTATCAGGGTCGTGATTGCCCTTTCAATAGTTCACCTTTCAGCTCCAAGCTATCTTTAAGCTATATCACTTCGTCAAACTGCCCCGCTCACAATGGAACTAATGATAATTCAAAATCGACCTTGTACCGTTCACTTACGATTAATTTATTATGACAATAACAGTCGTGTAGGTGGATATTTCGAATGTCCGAACTCATGCAATCCAATTTAGTTAAACAATCTATTCATCGGTATAGACCACCTCACGATCATCAATCTAAACAAGTCCACTGCTGAATCTACCCGTTAGATTTTCAAGAAGAACTATTTTAAGCATTCTTTTACCTTCATCCACCAACTGCCTGATTCTTACAATGTCGGCAGATGCGGGAGCGTTTTAGACTTTGAAATTGTTTTACAAATTAAAATTTTGATAAAGGTATATAATTTATATATACCTTTACATGTAGGGTAAAATGTAAGTAAAATATATATTAATATGAGTATTACATCAGCTATCTGGTTCCAATAGTACAAGCTTTGTTAGTTCGGGGCTAGACGGTGCTGTGTGGAATGTCCACTATTATTAAATACGACAGTTAGTAGAATTATGCCAAGGAGCCGTATAGGAATAACATGATATAAAGAAGGAAGAAAAGCGCGGTGATAATTACTCCTAATTAAAAAAATATTAGGCAATGTTCTTAAAGCTAATAATTTATCGACGCTTACTTTATAATACGTGTCAATTGAGACCAATTATTATAATATTGGTACTCGTTGATTAGTATTATTTGAATAGGTGTTATTAGTTAGATAACAAGATTATATGAAGATTGCTTTCAAAGAGTGCACTTTCTGTTTCTCCATGTAGATCAATTATTTCATTAGATTATCTATGAGTTGCGTAGATACGTATTTATTACTTATCATCGTGAAATTTTATATTCAAATCGATTATTTACTTTCATTACCAGCAAGAATTGGGTTTAATTTGATCGTATGCAGAGCTACTGCCACTTTCTACTGTTATGATTTACATACAGATATTACGTTATGTAGACCGAAGAAGTATTATTTCCATAGAATCCATTTTTGCATTCTATTGGAGAGTCTGCAATGGACTTAAGAGTAGAAGAGCTCTTTGTGAAGGGCTCGTCCAGGGAAGTACTAGGCGTGGTGCGTTTTTCTGCCGCCAAACAGCGTTGCTGTGTTTCGGTTTGACACATGAAGCTTAACATCTGTATGCCTCAAGTTGATGGACGCAGGGCAGTGCATCGTGGGGCACGTTCCTATCGTGCGTGGCTTGCGAGGCAATGCTTTGTTATAGGTTATGGTTACCACTTAGCATCAGGTGGGCCATCCGATGGATTTACCAGCTAGTTGTATTAAAAAAAAACTTTACAGACTGATATTGGCGAAAATACTATTTCCTTCTTCCACCAATGCTGTTTCACTAACAAACATTATGCAGATACATTCTATATTTTTGTTTTTTTTAGCTAAATCCCAAGTTATCTATACTTAATCTATTTTCTCCACTTTTTGGGCGAAAAATAAAACTTGACACAAATTGCTTGAGTGATTACTAGACAATACAAAACAATGTTAATTTCGTCGATCACAGCAATATTGCGACACAGTCTTCCGCATTCGTGTTTTAAAAATGTCCTAAGACATAAACTGAAACAGTACTTTCAAAAAAATTACTCTAATTTGTTTATTTTTTACACTTCTTGCGGGTGGAACAAGCATATGGCCCACTTATTGTCAAGTAGTACCCATCACTTTAAACAAGGCAGTGCCTCGCAGTCACGCACTTTATGAACGTGCTTTACGATGCACTGCCCTGCGTCCATCAACTTGAGGCATACAGATGTTAAGAGCTGATTTCACCATGCTCTGTTAGTTACTAATCAAGGATGAATAGGCCGTTAAATCTAACCTTAGATGTCAAACGCGTATACATTTTGACATATTTAACGGCCCTTTAATCCTTTGTTAATCTAACAGAGCATGGTGAAATCAGCTCTAAGGCCTGGTTTCACCATGCTCTGTTATTTACTAATCAAGGATTAAAAGACCGTTAAATCTAACCTTAGCTGTCAAGAGCGTACATTTTGACATATTTAACGGCCCTTTAATCCTTTGTTAATATAACAAAGCATGGTGAAACCGGCCCTAAGCCTGATGTGCCTGTAATTTTACAATTAAAAAACCATGGTGGTAGTACTTTCCCGGACAAGCCACACACAGAGTTTAGCTACGTGTTTTTAATACCTTTTTACTTCACCGATTGAGATTTACAAGCTATAAGCTGTTAACTCGTACCAAGTCCACTTGTTACGGTATGCGACCTCGGCAGCGTAGTAATAACCACCTTTTCACTTTTTTTATGCATAACTATTCTAAAATATGCCTCTATTGCCGTTATTTGTAACATTGTAATCATTCAAGGTCCAACTAAAAACAGTTCACTTTCAGACATTTACTCATATTTCTCGTGTTTTGTTTTGATTTTGTAATCAAAAAATAGTATTATTGTAGTACTAACTGACTCTTGAGCACTCCGTTATTACCTGCATTGAATACTGCATAAGTCAGCAAAGTGCGAAAGTCGGCACTAAGCTCCGAAATCATCATAACCACGCCACAGATTTTTGAGAGCACTAGTGGTAGCGGCCCCGCCTTCCGATCTAAATGTCGTGGGTTCGAAACCAGTCCAATTAGTTTTTCAAAAATGTATGTGTACAATGCCAGTACTCTCAAACGGTGAAGAAAAACATCGCGTGTGAAACCGGCATGTCGTAGAGCCTTAAAAAAGTTCTATAACATTGTGTCAAGTGCTCGAAAGGAGCCTCTTGAGGCGCAGTTAAAATCCTTTTACCACATTGTTTCGAAAGAAACTTGTGACACGACAAGCGAGAGAAGAGAGACTTATAGATATTAAATATTGGTAGACATTCCACATAGTACTATCTAGCCTCTGTAATTTCACTGGCACTCACACTCTTCAAACCGAAACACAGCAACGCAACGTTGCTTGGCGGCAGAAATAGGTATGGTGGTAGTTATTTTCCCGAACGAGCCCGTTACAAAGATTTCTACTAAAAACAAAATAAGTTAAAGGTACTATCTTTGTATTTTATTGTCGACCAATGCTCTGGTATTTTATAATTCAAGCTATCATTCTAAAATCTCGAAACACAGCATTTTTATTCTTAATTCGTGACAATTGCACTCATATTTTTTTGTGCGACATTTATCATCAAATGTCAAACCAAAGGCCACGTCTTTACAACTACAAATGTATCATAAACATATTACTTACATAGATTATATTCCATACGAAAATACCCAAATAACTTTTGTATAGAAGAAGGTTCGTTTTTCATAAGTTCAAGTACATTATCATGAAGGGCTTTAGTATACAGAAAGTTCATTATTTTACCCTTGAAAGTACAATCCATAAGAAATATCAATAAATTGAAACTTCTATTCAAACCTTATTCAGCTAGCTTTGAGTAGCTAGCTTATATATGTACTCCACTCTGATTACTTGCTCAATATCTTACCTGAAACAATTAAAAATAAAATAATTAAACAAAATGAAACAGTAAACAGAAACAGCCTTACGACTTTTATCCCCATGCACTGAATTTCCTTAGATCTCTTAAGTACCCAGAACCACCAGAACTTACTTCAATCAATCATATTTAATCAATTCAGGATTCCTTGTAGATATGGAAGGGATTATGTATAAAAATAAGTTTTTTATTTGTTTGTTATGATAATAAAATCTCAAGAATTGATAATTAATTGATTCAGGCGTGACTTTGCGGAATTTCATTGTTAAACATAAATTTAATGTAAATAAATTTATGTTTAACTCAAGAATTGAGAAAACACTTGTTTATATAATTTTTTTGTTCATAATCGTTTCCTATATTCATCCCACCAAATAAATATTTGCATTGGGTGGGCATCAAACCCACAACCTAACTACAAAAACAATACAACATACAAAGTCAGTCAACATGTCGTAGATATGTCCGCACCTCACAGATATCAAAACAATCATAGATTACGATAGTCACGACCGGTGTCACTCGGGACTCGAACCGGCAGTACGCAGCTACATGACAGGTTGCCCGCTGCGCACGCGCACGTTATGAAATGGTATGGTATTCGGCTATTGCTCGTGAGGTAATCCTAATAGGTTCTGCTCTGTTTGTGTAGCTAAATGATTGCTTTATAATATCGTGTTGTTTAATCGTGTAGCTTGGTGTGGGTGGGGAGCGATGTTTTAAAGGTCAGTGTCTTTTATACTAAAACTGTAGATATAAAGGCGGGAATACACATGACTGTAGCTGGCACACTTGCATAAAAGCTACTTGCATATGCCACCTACGTCCATATGCATACGCTAACTGGCATGCCTGTATCTGCCACGCAAGGAGTTAGCCCAACATTTGATTTTCTGTCAGCTACAGGCATCCAATGTGAGGGAGGGGACACGGGGGGCTACGAAACCTGCAAATACAGGCATGCAAGGACGCAAACTAAACTAACTTGTAAACTTGTTTAACTTGCAAATCTATCCACATTGCGCTAGTAATTTCTACATGCCGTTAAGCAAGCCCGCTCCTGTTCCATTGTACAGCCGCCTTAAGAACAGTGGCGTAGCTAACGAGGGGCAAGACAGTGCCATGCACCAGGGCCCACGAGCTCAGAGGGCCCTCGGACCCTGACCAGCAAACCTCGTATTGAACTTGGTAGCTAAAATGTTTCCCATCTTTAGAATATAAATAAAATAGGTTTCAAAACGACTCATGGCAACTCATCGAAAGAATTCAGGGAAATACCCAAGTTTCGACTTCTGTTCGACACTTGGGGGGACAATAATTGTATCTTTTGATTTGATTAAACACTAAACAGTAAGAGCCGCCCAAGTTTTGCACCAGGGCCATCGGTTACCTTGCTACGCCCCTGTATAGATGGTGTTGGAGCACCACAGTCACATTATGTTATGGTGAGATCTCTGAGCCCTCATTTGCACATATTGTCTCTGCAGGGTCCAATTGAGCGCGAAGTTTGTACTCGAGTGCCACGCACTAAATTGATCCAAACAAAGTAGCGACTGCTCTTGGATTTCAACTCGCGTCAGGTAATGACAGCACCATCGGATAGCGTCCATTATATCGAAGGCTACGTAGAGATGAGCTCGCATTTAAGGTTTCAACAGCTTCCCATGGCTGTTGCAATATGCCGGCGATTGTTCGAAATATTAATAAGATAGCACGCGAGATCGCTAATGTGGTAAACTGAAGTAATTATCTACTAAGTTGTTGTGTTAATTTGAATTTAACCTGAAGGATGTTTTTGTGAAGTTGTTGTAACAAAATAATGTGCTTGCACTAATAGTTACACTGCATAATTTTCAATATTACGTCATTATTTTAGTATATCTGCTGACGATCGTCTAGAAAAAAATAAAATTATTACAACGCTTACATTTTTTATCTTTTATAGCTCAGTAGTAATCTCTTTCGGGTTTTGTGAAGTTGGTGTAACAAAATAATGTGCTTTCATTAATAGTTAGGTACACTGCGTAATTTTCAATATTACGTCATTATTTTAGTAGATATAGCTGACGATCGTCTAGAAAAAAATTAAATTATTACAACGCTTACATTTTTTATCTTTTATAGCTCAGTAGTAATCTCATTCGGAAAAAAAAATCGAATGGAAAGGCTTCTAAGCACGTATTCATTAAGCCCGCTACTGTGTTGAGTAGACCAGACGAGATTTTTTCTTTAATAAATATACCTTCTTTTGTCTACAATTATCACCTGATTGGTAAGCGACGCTGCATGTAGCTGACGCGACGTAAAAGCAGAACGGTGTAGAAAACTCCTATTTACGCTTCCCTTGTAGAGATTCAGATTGTAGTCAGGAAAAACAGACTGTAATGAGTTCCACTCCTTAGCGGTTCGCATAATGAATGTAGAAGCGAAACGCTTGGTGCATCGATGGTATGCTAACCAGCTTACATAACAAAAATACTAACCGAAGTACCTACTCAATTAAAATGCGTACATACATCTAATCTCAAACAGACCTATTCCGTGTTACGTGCATTAATTAGATGTATCGTTAAGCCATCACGAGACGAGATAGCAATAGTCGTGACCACTTCGGAATACAAAGAGAAATGTATCACTTTCAGATTATGTAAAACAGCTGCCGGCCGATCGGCCTGTGATCCATTTTCAAAGGGGTTCTGCGTGTTTAGTGCTAGCACAGAATAAATGATGTACAGTACAATGCTCGATAAGCTTACATAACGATTGAAATACGGACAAAACCTAGCACATTTATTGGTTGCTTGTTGTATTATCCCAAAGTTAATCGGCCGAATGTGAATGAACCACGATAAGCTTTTTCGCTTGGAAGCGGTGCCTAAACTCACCTAGCTTTAGTAGTGATTAAATTGAATAAATACCTCTTGATAACCGCTACAGCCTGCACAGCGGGGAAGTACTACCACTACGCCTTTTTCTGCCGCCAATCAGCGTAGCTGTGTTTCGGTTTGAAGAGTGTGGTTGCCGGTGTAATTACAGTCACATGAAGCTTAACATCTGTATGCCTCAAGTTGATGGACGCAGGGCAGTGCATCGTAGGGCACGTTCCTATAGTGCGTGACTTACAAGGCAATGCTTGGTTATAGGTGATGGTTTCCACTTAAAATAAGGTGGGCCATCTGCTTGTTCCATCAGCTAGTTGTATAAAAAAAATGGTTCAAAATAAAGAAAAGAATCAGAAACAGCTTTCATTACTTTGGTTCCCATGACACGTTACCTATCCCCACAGATCTTTTAGCGCCAAATACCAACAAGATCAACATTCTAGGATAATTTGCTTTAAGGCGAATTCAAGAGTTAATGCACCTCTCGCTCGCACATTTCGACAAGTTGAAATATATAAAAGTATAGTAAGTATAGTAGGTATAGTAAGTAATTTTGACTAAACTGTGTGCACATAAAATGGTTGATTGCAATTTTTCAAAAATGGATTTAGTGATTTTATATCTTTCAACATGTCGAAACGTGCAAGCGAGAGGTACATTAGCTCTTGTATTCGCCTTAAAACTGTTAGTATTGGAGCCAAGGCTATAAAATAGAACAAACTCAAATACTAGTCAAATACGTGTAAATAAAGCATGACATTGCACATTATAAAAACCCAGTAACCAGAAACCGTAAAAAATCCCCGGTAGATATCACGTTTTTGTCATCAATGTAAATGTTTACTCTCAAATTGACATGGTCAATCGACCGAGAAATCGTTGTTCTGGCCGTATTCAAGGCAAATTATTTGGTACCGACTTTTACACTTATCTCAGAAAATCAAGAACAAGAAAAACGAGTAATGAGCTTCAAACTATTTTGAACACAATATTTTTTCAATAATAACCATAGTTCATTACTATACTTGCTTAGTTTGGGGCTAAAAGGCGCAGTTAATTACTATACTTGCTTAGTTTGGGGCTTCGGTGTGTGAAATTTCGGCCAATTTAATTAAACTTAATTTAATATTATTATAATCATTGTGGTCGTTAATAAAACTCCTGATTTACTACTAATACGAGTATGTAGATAGTCAGCTCAAATGATCTTTTTTTCCTGAAAGTTCAGAATATTAAATATGAAAATAATGTATGTGTGGTGTGAATTTGAGTGATAGAGTGAGGAACAGTGTAATTAGAGAGAAATGTGGAGTGAAAGAAGACGTAGTGATGAGGGTAGAGAAAGGTATATTAAGATAGTTTGGGCATGTGGAGAGGATGGATGAAAGGAGATTAACAAAACAGGTGCATCAGGCGAGCGTAAATGGGACTGTTGGGAGGGGAAGACCTAGGCGAACGTATCTCGATCAGATAGCAGACGTTCTAGAGAAGGGCCAGGTCAAGAGTACCCTAAACCGACGAGAATGTATGAAGAATGTTATGAGAGTGAATGAAGCGAAAGAGGTATGTACTAAGAACCGCCCCTATGGGAAACAGGCGTGATTTTATGTATGTATGTATGTATAATAATCTAAAGAGACAAATTAAATAAACTCCATCGTATGTTTTGTAAACAAGTGTTTACAAAACATACGAATACAAGTGTATTCATTGTATGAGGGAATAAATGAAAATTATTTATTGGACACTTTACAAAGCAGTTCGTCGAGTGTGCGTTCGATTTTCGTTGAGAATAGTTGTGTCACACGCGACCGCGCGTACCAACAGTGCATAGTGCTAACGCATCATAACAAAACTGCCGCGACACGGCCTGACCGCGATGTTGACCCAGTTACACATTGCGTAAGGCATGCTTACGAACGGCTAATAATATTGTTAAGGCGAGGTAAGTCCCAACCTCAACAATGGATACTCCATCAAAAGAAAGCAAAATTACACTGAAGACGGAAACTGAGGTGCTTTTATACAACCGTTTCCAAGAACAACGCGACCTCTTCAATGAAGAAAGGCAAGAGCGTATAAAACTGCAAAGCCTAGTACATGACTTACAAAGTCAGATAGATATTCTTCAGCAACAGCTGAAATGTACTATGGAGACCGAACCTACCGCACCTCCATCCACTTCCAACATTGAGAGTTCTTCTCACCAAGTGGAATACTGCACTGATGAAGAAGATCTCGTTAAACAAACAGAGTGGATCAGAACAAAAACAAGGAAAAAAAGAAAGTTGAACACTTCACCCTCACTCTCACCAACACAAAATCCAAATCCAATGGTTGAAAAAACTAAAAAAGTGCCCCCGCCACCACCAATTATAGTAGATGGCGTAAGTGACTACCAAAACTTCTATGACTTCTTGTCTACGAACCAGAGCGCTAGCTCGTTCAAAATAAAGATGCTAAGCGGTGATAGCGTCAAGGTGAATGCTTGTAATGATGAAGCGTACAGAGCCATAACTAAGTCATTGACTGAACATAACTGCCTCTGGCATTCCTACGAAAACAAGCAAGACAGGCCGATCAGAGTGATGGTGAAAAAGCTGCCTTCTACCTGCAAGCCTGACAGAATCATAAGTGACCTTGAAACAAAAGGGTACCAGATCGAAGATGTGGTGAACAAATTAAGCTGGAAAACCAAGGAACCGCTAAATATGTTCATGCTTACCTTCAACAACAAAGAGGATATCAAGAAAATATATGATATAAGGATTATACTAGGGTGCACGGTTGATATACAACCCCTTAGATCGCCAAAACTGATCCCCCAGTGTAAACGATGTCAGGTTTATGGCCACACACATAAATACTGCGCCAAAGAGCCGAGGTGTGTTAAATGCACTGGTAAACACCTGACCAAAGACTGCCGAAAACCAGCTGAAGAAAAGCCGAAATGCGTACACTGCGGTGAAGCACACCCGGCTAATTACAGAGGATGTATCATTGCGAAAGAAATGCAAAAGATCAAAAATAAAACCCTAAAATACCCAACAGTTAACCAGCACCAGCAAGTTACTAGCAATCAACCTTCTATCAATCAGCACAAGCCGTGTAAGCCTAGTTTAAAAGTTATGGCTACTACAAGTAAAAACGTCTCTTACGCTCAAGCAGCCGCTAAGAATACTGCTACAGCCAGCCAGCGCAACGAGCACACCGATACAAACGACAGTAAGTTGAATGAAATTCTTAAGTTCATGACCTCGTTTGATGAGAGACTAAAAAAAATAGAAAGTAGCACCAAATCGGCTGCATTTAAGGCCCAAAAATGATTAGCTCACTAAAAATTATGGCCTGTAATTGTAACGGACTACAAAAACATCAGAACGAACTACAAGTAGTCCTAGACATAGAAAATGTTGATGTGTGTCTAATATCAGAGACTCATTTTACAAAACAATCGCACATTCGTTTCAAAGGTTACAACATCTATCATGCTTTACACCCGGCCAATAAAGGAAGAGGCGGCAGTGCTGTAATTGTTAGAGAAAGTATAAAACATCACGAAGAATATAAACAAGAAGAGTCAGAAATTCAATCTGTAGCAATCTGTATTAACACCAACCGCCAAGGTATTACTTTAGCAGCTATATACTGTCCGCCACGCTATACAATCAGAAAAGATGAATACCTGAGTCTCCTACGAAAACTCGGTGAAAGATTCGTATTAGGAGGCGACTTCAATGCAAAAAATACGTATTGGGGTTCCCGACTAATAAATACAAAAGGAAGGGAACTTATGAATGCTATAAAAGAATTCAAATGTGACGTTGCATCAACAAGATCGCCTACCTACTGGCCAACCGATCCGCTAAAAATACCTGACCTAATAGACTTCTTTATACATAAAAACATATCACCAAGTTACATAAGAACCGATCAGAGCTATGATATGAATTCTGACCACTCTGCTATTTACCTAGAAATAAGTGAAAAAATATTGTTTAGAGAAAATACTCTGACCCTAAGTAATAACTACACAGACTGGGAGAGTTTTAAAATAGAATTAGATGATAAAATAGACCTTAAAGTTCCGCTCAAAACTCCGGAGCAGTTAAACATAGACTTAGAAAAATTTGTTACAATCATACAGCAGACCACTTGGAAAAACACACCTCCTTCTACAAAGAGGACTACAAAAAATAATTACCCAAGAGAGATCAAACAGCTCATATATGAAAAGAGAAGACAAAGAAACCAATGGCACCAATCAAGATCTCCACAGGATAAAACAAAGCTAAACAATCTTACAAAACAACTCAAAAGAAAGATCCAAAACCACAATGATGCTCTAACCAACACATTACTACAAAAGTTAACCAACGATCGCAGTACAGACTATTCTCTCTGGAAAGCAACCAAGAACATGAAACGGCCTAGTGCCCAAGTTCCTCCAATAAAGGATGGAAATGGGAAATGGGCCGTGAGTAACGAACAAAAAGCCAAACGGTTTGCTGAACATTTAGAAAACATATTTAAACCAAACGACGGTCCAATTAATTTCGAATCTAGTATCACGTATGAAATACTTGATGAACAACCTTGTATCCATCTCGTTACACCTAGAGAGGTACAAAGTGAAATTAAGCATAACATAAATCCTAAAAAATCTCCTGGATTCGACCTCATCTCTGGAGAAATACTCCATAATTTTCCAAGAAAGGCATTAGTCAAGCTAACAAACCTCATCAACGCCGCACTGAGATTGAAATTTGTACCAGACCTGTGGAAAGTTGCCGAAGTAATCATGATAGCAAAACCAGGAAAACCGCCCCATGACACTTCATCGTATAGGCCGATTTCCTTGTTACCCATAATGTCTAAATTATTTGAAAAGCTACTACTAAAGCGGCTTAAGCCAATATTAGAAACCAAAGATCTTATCCCAGAGCATCAGTTTGGTTTCAGAGAAAAGCACTCGACCATAGACCAAGTACACCGAATAACAAATGTTATAGAAAAAACCCTTGAGGGAAAAAAAGTCTGTTCCACCATATTCCTAGATGTAGCACAGGCTTTTGATAAAGTGTGGCATGAAGGACTTATAGCCAAGCTAAGAAAAATGCTACCCAAAGAATACGCAGACATTTTAAAATCATATATAACGGATCGGTTCTTTAGAATAAGGCAAGACGACGCCTACTCAGACCTAAAAGAAATTAAAGCTGGTGTACCACAGGGAAGCGTATTGGGTCCGGTCCTGTACTTGCTATACACCTGTGATATACCTAAACTAGAAAATAGCACAATTGCAACCTTCGCTGATGACACTGCTATAATGGCTATAGGAAGCACTCACGCAGAAGCATCAGAAAAGGTTCAATTGGCTGTTAACAAAATCCACAACTGGACAGAAAAATGGCGAATTAGATTAAATGAAACTAAATCAGTCCATATAAATTTTACAAATCAGAAGGAAAATTATTGTCCAGTATATATCAACAATAAGATCATACCCTACGAAAACACAGCCAAGTATTTAGGCATGACACTTGACGCAAAACTTCGCTGGAAAGCTCACGTGAAAAAGAAAAGAGATGAACTGGATATTCGCTTCAGAAAAATGAACTGGCTGATTGGAAGGCATTCCACTTTGTCAGTTCAAAATAAAATCTTATTGTACAAACAGGTCCTAATGCCAGTATGGACATATGGTATACAGCTGTGGGGCTGTACCAAAAAGACTAACATCCTAATTATACAAGGTTTCCAGAATAAGGTGTTAAGAGAAATAGTAAATGCGCCCTGGTACGTCAGAAATGATGATCTTCACCGGGACCTGAATATTGAGTTAGTTGACAAAGTTATAAAAAAATATGCAGAAGCTCACGAACATAGACTTCATCATCATGTGAACGTCGAGGCCATCCAGCTCCTCGACAACACGGACATAGTGAGAAGACTTAAAAGAACTAAACCGTTTGAACTAGTGTAAAGTTATAATTCATGTAGTGAAGGTGAAAAACTTTAATCAAGAACACAAGAACAAAGTGTCTTCGCCTTAAATAGAGACAGTAAGAAAAGTGTTAGTGGACACATTCTTAGATGTAACTTACTTTAAAAAACTAGGTCAGTGTTAAATTACCTATTAGCCGTAATTATGGCTAGATTGTAATATTATTAGAGTATGCTATAAAATAATAACGTACACTAATTAAAAAAAAAAAAAAAAAAAAAAAAACTAAAAAGCAATTTCTTCCAGACATTTGGACTCGCCATTGTAATTTTCTCTGTAAATAAATCTACTAACCTAAAAAAATGGATGGATAAAACAATGTGGATTAAACAATGTGGATTTTGATAAATTTAAAATTGCTATATACGGCCGGTTTCCGAAACCTCGATCAAAACTAATCGGATGTCAAGTCCCTCGCCATTTCAGCTATTACATCGAATTAGATAGAGATAAAGTGACTTGATATCTGATTAGTTTTGATCGGGCTTTCAGAAATCGGCCGTAAGGCTTTCAATAAGAATAATTACATAACAAAGCGATGTGGCCACAGATGACCTACGGCATTACTGACCTCGTGTCACCTTATCTGACTCATCCACGTCCGGCGCGAATTTGCACTGCGCTGTATATTTTTACTGTTACTTAATATTATAGTGACCTGTACTTAAGGAGGCTCGTGTCGCCAGATGAACTCCTCGACAATTACAATTTCAAATTACTACATAGTCTTCGAATTAAATTACAAAACTAAACACGCACTTTGTACGAAGAAAATTGTTACAAAACCGCACTTTTTTATGATTTCATGTGAGTAAAAGCTGTTAAGAACTCGACCCTCATTTTGAAGAAAAATCTTATCGGAATCGTTGAGAAAAGGACGAATACAAATTTCCGTATTTTTTCTTCAGATGCAATTAAACATAAAACAAATAAAAGCTAGGTATGTTTTTTACGTTAGTCATTCTACGGGTAAGGATCAAAAAATAACAACAAGCGTATTTTTCGAAATTGTGTATTAATTTTTTGTTTCTTGGCCTCAAACTTCAACCAATTGACTTATTTAAATACATTAAAAAAAACCAGGCAACCGATGGAGAGGTTTGATAAAAAAAAATAGAATTGTGACATTTGACATTAGGTGACGCCTGATTGACATTTATAACGAAAAATTATATATTGTGAAATGATTTGATTGCAAAATATTGTTCAATCAAATGATACATCAATTACCCGTATTGATACGTGGGGATACACAGATAATGCTGACACCGGAAATACAACCTTCGACCTGTTACCTAAAATACAATTTAAAATGTCACTGTCAATCTTACGCTCACGGACGGCGCATCAACAAAGCAAAGAGATTATATAATTTTCGACAATGCAATCGTATGGGAATCGTATGACAGCACGATTCATTACAAAAATGCAATTTGGCATAGTTAACAGAAGGGCACTTGGTCACTGTGACAAAAATAAAAAAATCTGCAAGTTTTATTTTTGTGATTTCTGCTGTGATTTTATGCCAAAATTAATATTTCATACGTTACTTGCTTCTTACTTAGACATGCTAAAAATTGCCTTCTTCTCCTTTTATTTTTGGCTATTAGACTTCGAAATAAAATGACTGATATAAAAGTTAAATCAGATTCAAATTGGAATCGAAATAAACTGTTTTTTTTTTTGACAGCCTTCACAGCTCAGTTGGTAGTAGCTCTGCCTTCTGTGCTGTAGGCCGTGGGTTCGATCCCCACCGAGAACAAACATTTGTGTGATGAACATAGATGTTTGTTCTCTGTCTGGGTGTTATATAATATTATAGGTATGTATTTACAAAAAAAAAGTATGTAAGTAGTATATCAGCTATCTGGTTCCCATATCACAAGCTTCGGCTTAGTTTGGGGCGAGATAGTGCTGTGTGGAATGTCCACATATATTAAAAAAAAAAAAAAAAAAAAAAAAAACTCGCAAGTTAGTAGATACTAAAACGTGATTTCTTCAACAGTATATTTATCAAGTATTATGACCACGATCTCGTGGTGGTAGGTAAATGGCCATTCTTGTCAACAAAGGTTAAAATTGTGTATCAGCTTAAACGAATCATCGTTCTTCGGAATAGCTAAATTCGGTGCGTTACCTACGTAAACTTTCCAGTTTCTAGTTGTGCTTCTGCCCAAACTGTAGATTAAATCAGAATTCTTCTATTTAGCGTGAGCTAACCCATGGCGGGAGTGTTTAAGCCTTCTCGGCCGCAGGCTTTCGTCATGGCTTAGCGACTGTCAAAGCCGGGAGCGACAGCGTAACGTAAGTACCTACATTCTTATTAATTCTATTTCTTTTTATTTCTATTTCCTTCGCATTCCATTGCAATAGAATGCGCAGCTGCCAGGAGCTGATATAATGGAGGTGAGTGTGGTGGCTACCTGACATTTCCGGCACTTTGAGAAATACGAGAAGAATGCTGGGTTCCAGAGTTATGCGTCATTGTTGATGACGCCAATACGCTTCTTCTTGTCGTGTCACTAGTTTATTTCGAAATAGTGTGGTGAAAGGATTTTAAGTGCGCCTCAAAGCGGCCTTGAAACATATTTTAAATCTTTTTAGGTTCTCCGAAATGCCAGTTTCCTCACAATGTTTTCTTTTGCCGTTTGAGAGTACTGGCACTGTATACATACATTATTGAAAAGAAAAATTATTGAACGACCGGCTTCGAAACCACGACCTCAGGATCGGAAGGCGGGGCAAATACCACAAGACCACTAGTGCTCTGAGATACACTAAAATGTATAGTTTCCACGACAACACTGGTGTCCTTTGAAAGTTCAAAGATAGTTGCGCGACTGGTTGCGTTGGTTGACGTCCTGAAAACTGAATTTTAGTGGTTGTGCAACCAGCGTACGACCAGTTACATTCTTGCACGGTGTAACGTTACAATCCTCTTCCTAAAGAGGATTGAACGCACAAGTTAATTTAGAAGAGGACTTTTACCTATCCTAACGTTTTGAAAAAAGAAATGGAACAAGATGATTAAGTTTTATTTAGAGTAACCAAGGTAGAGGATGAGGAGACGGCAGAACGGCAGACACTGAGGCAGGGAGAAGTGGAGTTGGAGGCGAGGATTCCGTAGTAAGGCCCGGAGAGGATGCAGGTGTAAGGCCCGGAGAGGGTGCAGGTGTGGAGTAGACGTAGAAGATTCCGTAGTAAGGCCCGCAGAGGATGCAGGTATAGGGTGGACGTCCCCGCAGACGCTGATGGAACGTCCGAAGCAGTCGTAGGTGGAATTCCGTTTGATGTAACCTGGAGAGGCGCAAAGGAATTTAGGTTTTGAGGATTTCTTCAAGTTGATAACCCAGGGATGTTGGTTGACTAGGATTTAATCAACCCAGGGTATCCGACATCTGTTGGACACGTTCCAGCACGAGCACGGTATCTGGATACAGTACAAGGTGTACTCCTTTCCGACTTGTAGGTACTTGTAACTGGGTAACTTGTAGGACTTGTAGCTAGGTAACTTGTAGGACTTGTAGCTAGGTACTTATGTAGTACTCTCCAAGGCGTCTGCCAATGAACTCCCGATTTGTCGCCTGGTTCCGCTTATATAGCAAAATCCATCCAAAATATTATCTTTTAATTTTCAAAAATGGAACCTTCAGCTGCTAGCATCTTTTGTTGTAGAGTCGAGTTTGGATGACGATTTGTAAAGCAACCTATCGAAATTTGAGATTTAAAACTAAAAGTTTGACAATACGACTGACAGTGTCGATATTGTCAAGAGGAAAATTTCAATGTTTTGATAAAAATAGTAATTTAGAATAAAAATAGATATAGCTTCATTTATACTCCTAGGATCAGAAAATTCTGCTCTATCGATTGGTGTTTAAGTGAAAATTTAGAATTATAAAGTTAAAATACCAAAAAGGAGCCTAAAATATTGATTGTAAGTACCTAAAATGAACAGTAACTTCCTTCCTAGAGAGTATTTACAGAGAAGTATTAAGAAAAAGAGTAATAACAGTGATATAAAAAGGATTAGAAAAGATTAACACTACATTTCTAAAGAGGATTGAACGCACAAGTTAATTTAGAAGAGGACTTTTACCTATCCTAACGTTTTGAAAAAAGAAATGGAACAAGATGATTAAGTTTTATTTAGAGTAACCAAGGTAGAGGATGAGGAGACGGCAGAACGGCAGACACTGAGGCAGGGAGAAGTGGAGTTGGAGGCGAGGATTCCGTAGTAAGGCCCGGAGAGGATGCAGGTGTAAGGCCCGGAGAGGGTGCAGGTGTGGAGTAGACGTAGAAGATTCCGTAGTAAGGCCCGCAGAGGATGCAGGTATAGGGTGGACGTCCCCGCAGACGCTGATGGAACGTCCGAAGCAGTCGTAGGTGGAATTCCGTTTGATGTAACCTGGAGAGGCGCAAAGGAATTTAGGTTTTGAGGATTTCTTCAAGTTGATAACCCAGGGATGTTGGTTGACTAGGATTTAATCAACCCAGGGTATCCGACATCTGTTGGACACGTTCCAGCACGAGCACGGTATCTGGATACAGTACAAGGTGTACTCCTTTCCGACTTGTAGGTACTTGTAACTGGGTAACTTGTAGGACTTGTAGCTAGGTAACTTGTAGGACTTGTAGCTAGGTACTTATGTAGTACTCTCCAAGGCGTCTGCCAATGAACTCCCGATTTGTCGCCTGGTTCCGCTTATATAGCAAAATCCATCCAAAATATTATCTTTTAATTTTCAAAAATGGAACCTTCAGCTGCTAGCATCTTTTGTTGTAGAGTCGAGTTTGGATGACGATTTGTAAAGCAACCTATCGAAATTTGAGATTTAAAACTAAAAGTTTGACAATACGACTGACAGTGTCGATATTGTCAAGAGGAAAATTTCAATGTTTTGATAAAAATAGTAATTTAGAATAAAAATAGATATAGCTTCATTTATACTCCTAGGATCAGAAAATTCTGCTCTATCGATTGGTGTTTAAGTGAAAATTTAGAATTATAAAGTTAAAATACCAAAAAGGAGCCTAAAATATTGATTGTAAGTACCTAAAATGAACAGTAACTTCCTTCCTAGAGAGTATTTACAGAGAAGTATTAAGAAAAAGAGTAATAACAGTGATATAAAAAGGATTAGAAAAGATTAACACTACATTTCCCCCAAAACCCCAGAAAATTTTCGACTGAGGAAAATTTTGACTGTTAAAAATAAGTCCTTGATCTATCATACAATCATCTTTCAAACTATCCTCAAGCACTCACATCCTAACATACTGAGGGGTTATGGTTCACATTCAATGACGCATACTCCACAAGGAAATATTTAATAGAGATTATGTAGGCTTATTTATTTTAATTAGGTGTCATAACCCGCACCTTTTTGAAAACCCGTTTATATTAACGTATATTTACAAGAATATTAACTGCTTATGTAAAGCGCTAATAAAGCTTCTTAATAAGCTTTAAGATGTAGCTTTTTAAGAGTTTAGAGTCTAGGTGAGTCTAGGTAAGACTAGGTAAGTCTAGGTAAGTCTAGGTAAGTCTAGGTAAGTTTAGTTAAGATATTTAGAATATTTACATTAACACACAATGGCTTATTTAACGAGTTGTGTAACCGCTCGACACAAAGGCTTATTTTACGAGTTGTGTACCGCTCGACACAAAGGCTTATTTAACGAGTTGTGTACCGCTCGATAAAAAAAAAACAATAAAAATAATGAACCCTAACTATGCCAAAAATTCCAAAGCCTTGTGGAGTATTTACAATACTTACTATTTACAAAAACATGGTGAGTATAAAGAAAGGTAATTTTTTAAAATCTTGTGCCATTCCTCTCAAAACGTTGGGATAATATTTTTGCTAAGTTTATAAAGTTCAAGTAATAAGACCTGTGAGGATCGAACCCACAGTCTACGGCGCAGAAGGCAGAGCTACTATCAACTGATTAAGTAAAGTTAAGAAAGAATTTATTAAAGTCTGTAAAAAAAAATGAAATATTAAAATGAGTCTAGTGAGAGTTATATACCAAAAGTTGTAGCCAAAAGGAATGAAATTTACTAGAGCTAGTAGGTTTTAGAATTTAGAAGATTAGATAAGAGGGAAATAAAAGGGGGGGGTTAAAATAGTTGGGCGCCAAACTGTAACGTTACAATCCTCTTCCTAAAGAGGATTGAACGCACAAGTTAATTTAGAAGAGGACTTTTACCTATCCTAACGTTTTGAAAAAAGAAATGGAACAAGATGATTAAGTTTTATTTAGAGTAACCAAGGTAGAGGATGAGGAGACGGCAGAACGGCAGACACTGAGGCAGGGAGAAGTGGAGTTGGAGGCGAGGATTCCGTAGTAAGGCCCGGAGAGGATGCAGGTGTAAGGCCCGGAGAGGGTGCAGGTGTGGAGTAGACGTAGAAGATTCCGTAGTAAGGCCCGCAGAGGATGCAGGTATAGGGTGGACGTCCCCGCAGACGCTGATGGAACGTCCGAAGCAGTCGTAGGTGGAATTCCGTTTGATGTAACCTGGAGAGGCGCAAAGGAATTTAGGTTTTGAGGATTTCTTCAAGTTGATAACCCAGGGATGTTGGTTGACTAGGATTTAATCAACCCAGGGTATCCGACATCTGTTGGACACGTTCCAGCACGAGCACGGTATCTGGATACAGTACAAGGTGTACTCCTTTCCGACTTGTAGGTACTTGTAACTGGGTAACTTGTAGGACTTGTAGCTAGGTAACTTGTAGGACTTGTAGCTAGGTACTTATGTAGTACTCTCCAAGGCGTCTGCCAATGAACTCCCGATTTGTCGCCTGGTTCCGCTTATATAGCAAAATCCATCCAAAATATTATCTTTTAATTTTCAAAAATGGAACCTTCAGCTGCTAGCATCTTTTGTTGTAGAGTCGAGTTTGGATGACGATTTGTAAAGCAACCTATCGAAATTTGAGATTTAAAACTAAAAGTTTGACAATACGACTGACAGTGTCGATATTGTCAAGAGGAAAATTTCAATGTTTTGATAAAAATAGTAATTTAGAATAAAAATAGATATAGCTTCATTTATACTCCTAGGATCAGAAAATTCTGCTCTATCGATTGGTGTTTAAGTGAAAATTTAGAATTATAAAGTTAAAATACCAAAAAGGAGCCTAAAATATTGATTGTAAGTACCTAAAATGAACAGTAACTTCCTTCCTAGAGAGTATTTACAGAGAAGTATTAAGAAAAAGAGTAATAACAGTGATATAAAAAGGATTAGAAAAGATTAACACTACAACGGGTCGATGCTGGTTGCACGACCTATAACTTGGCTGTCAACATTATGAAGAGGGCGAGGAGTTGTAGAGAAGGCACAAAGCATTCTTCCTGAAAACTAAAAGAGAAGCCTATGTCCAGCCGTTAGATAGCCGTTAGATTCTTCAGGATGATGATGATGAGGTGGCTATATGGGATGAAATCAGAGACATGTCCTAACATCATATTATTATGTGGAAAATGCCAACGAAGTATCGTCATGACAGGTTACAAGACGATCACCGTTACTAGATTATTTCCTAACCCTCACCGTGTTTTCATTCACCACTTGGCACTAAAACACTTATTTCAAGTTACCGTACGTAAATGGAAACAAACCTCACGCAGTACACTGGTAGCTTCAGCCAATATATAACAAGTATTGCAAAATATGAATAATGTTTGCATTCCTACAGTGAGACAGTATCTATAAGGAGGAAATATTTCAATGCCTAAGCTTTGTTTCTATAAAGACGCGACCGTCTTTACGACTGTAATCTTAGAGTCTACTAATCCTAGTAACATTGGCACTTAGAAAACTCTGTATTAAATAAAGGGCTGCGATTTTGTTAATATAAATGAAATACAATAAAACATAAGAAATACGAAAGTTTGTGACTGGGGTGTAACAGTATGTTTCTGTTAACAGTTGAACAAATTTTGATGAATCTTGGAATATACCCGCACATAGTTCGTGACCTGAAATAACATATTAGGCCACTTTTTATTTCGATAGGTATTAATTTTTAAATGCCGTAACAATTAAACCAATTTATGTGAAATTTCGAATAGATAAAGTTCGTGTCTCAGATTTGATATAAATCTTATTAACTCCGCTTGCAACTGCGCTTACGGTCAAAAATAATACAGCTGACCGCCAAAAAATATCCAATAAATTGATAGTCGCGTTCACCATATCACGGCAGTCTTTCGACGATCGCCGCTTCTTAAGAACCTGCCACAGAAGACAGCAATACTTCGTGCCTAAGCTAGGACTTAGGCATAGAAATGTGGGTGTTCCTGGCTCCTTTATCAAACTGACAGGCAAGCTCATGTTTATGCTGTTCACAGACATTTACATCAGAGATAGCATCAGCATTTCAATTTGAATTAGTAATGGTCAAACATATTTTCAACTGATGAAAACTTGGCACCAAGGTATAATAATACTATCACTTCATTTTAGACCACAAAATCACTTAAAATCCTTTCACCACACTGTTTCGAAAGAAACTAGTGACACGAGAAGAGAGAGAGAGACCTCTAAATGAGTCCATATTATAATTGTAACTATTTAATACCTTAAAAACTGAAATACATAATAATGTATTATCAAGGATTATCTGCGCCGTATTCCACAGGAAGGCCTATGTCCAACTGTAGGCTTGTTTGGGCTTTGGTTTCACTGTGAGCTTGAGCTAGTAGCTCCCTAGTAGTAAGTTCACCTTCAATAACAAGGCACTCGGATATACCTAGACTAAACCAATGTTCTCAACGAACCGGACATAAATAATGCAAACTTTACTGTCATAAGAACTTTTCAATTATTGGTAATTATGCGTCATAAACTTGTATTCTCCACATTGTATTGACTTAGTTAAACCAATATACAGGGCGTCCCAAGACTATGCGACATGAAGGGAAATTATCTTAAATATTGTAGATAGGATATTTTTCTGAAAGGAGACTTCAGAAAATACTCAATTAATTTCGACAGTTTCAAGCAGGTATGTTGTTCGTATGTCGATGTACGTTATTCTTTTGTTTAAAGATACTATGTTATTTTAGAAGAATTATTATTTTTTGCCCATTTTTTCGATTGGCATCATAAAAATACGGGGTGTTTTTTTTCTACATTTGAGTCGGTTCGATTCCCTGATGAAGCTAGTTTCAGAAAATCTTTAAATGCAGGATTACTACGTTTTCAAAATAAGATAAAGTCTCTTTTCAGCAAAATATCCTATCTACAATATTTAAGGTCTTTCCCTTCATGTCGCATAGTCTTGGGACACCCTGTATACTTTGAATCAAAAAGAGCTTAAATCAAAGCAACAATTTTTTTCTGCCTTGAGTTTACGACAACATTCCTTATTAGAACATGTCCTGTTTGTAAAGGAAAACGACAATTTCACCCAAAAAAGGACTTACCTTGCTTAGATCAATCAAACGCTTAAATATTAAAAAGTCTAATTAATGTTTAGTGTTTATATTTCCAAATATAGAATAATTCGTTGGTGAGAACGGTGCAATGATTAATATTAATAAAACAATTACAGAGCCTTGAAATTCATCTTAATTTACACCAATTTACTCGGTTCTTATACCGAAGCTTATGGGGCTGACAACTATCAAACAACTTCTCGCTCGCACCTTTCGACATGATGAAAGATATTAAATCACTAAACTCATTTTCGAAAAATCGCAAACAACCATTTTCTGTGACGGACATTGCACACAGTTTAGTAAAAATTTCATTTTGATCGATACAAGTTTTCCTACTTAAAAATTTGCATATGTACGAAAACTAGTAAAGCACACTTTTGAGTAGGAAAACATTATCGATCAAAATGTAATTTTTAGTAAACTGTGTGCAATGTGATTGCACACAAAATGGTTGATTGCGATTTTTCGAAAATTAGTTTATTGATTTTATATCTTTCAACATGTCGAAACGTGCGAGCGAAAGTCACATTAGCTCTTGTCTTCGCCATAACCCGCGAGTAACCCATACATAACACTGGATGAGACTAATGCGCCATGCACCGTGACCAGCAAAGAAAGGCCCAGCAGTGGGGAAAGTGAGGGTTTGGATGTCGATGTGTGTATTTTTGTGTAAAAAAATAGGCCTATCTGTCAGGGTCAACTTTTTTCACACCTTTTGAGTATTTATTTAAATATAAAATTTTTATTACTATGGCCCAACTGCAGGGCAAAATTTATTATTTCAATTAATTTACTATAATCATTGAAAATGGGCAATATTCTCAGCATTCGACCAAGGCTTTGATCAGACAAGAATAAGGTTACACATTCACAAAATAGGCAATATTCAACGATTTATGGCACCCCTGATAACAAATCTCGCATAAGCTATGTAGGGCACCGTGCTCTAAAGATTGAAGGAAATAATTTATATGCCTGCTAAGTACATATCAGTATTACGTGCGAACAAATAGCCCGATCACGATCTGTAGTCAATGTGCGCCGGCGCAGCCTAAGGCTTGGAATAGACGAAGCTTGACGCAACTTGTACTGACTGCTTGGAGTAATAACATATTTTAATCGCATGTGAAATTGGATCGGAATTTTATGAAACAATCGAGCATCACGATCCTACGTGAACTGTGATGAAATTTAAAAAAGTTTATAAGAATTAAGAAGGACTTAGTCTGGTAGATTTTAGACCGCCGAAAAGCGACCATGCACTAGAGCTAGAACCAACACTACCGTTCCTGTCGAAAGCTCAGTAGCAGTAGCCGTCAATCCAAGTCTAAATGGTGACAGCGCAGAACGAGAGCCATATTCTTGTTTTACTTGCAAGCAGTTTAAAAAACTGGTCAAGTGTGAGTCGGACTCGCACAAGAAGGGTTCCGTACCATTATCTATAAAAACGTTTGTTGTATAGGAGCCCCCTTAAATATTTATTTCATTCTTTTTTTAGTAATTGTTGTTATAGCGGCAACAGAAATACATCATCTGTGAAAATTTTAAATGTCTAACTATCACGGTTCGTGAGATACAGCCTGGAGTCAGGCGGACAGACGGACAGACAGACAGACAGACAGACAGACAGACAGACGGACAGATGGACGGACATCGGAGTCTTAGTAATAGGGTCCCGTTTTACCCTTTAGGTAAAACGGAAACCCTAAGTAAAAAAATATCTTGAACTGGCACAATTACACAGTGCCACTGTTGATATTTCATCGTATTTCAAGTTGATTTGTCCGTCTACCACGAGCCTAAAGCTAGATGTGAATGTATCAATCATTGTTATGATCTAAGTGAGAATATGCGCACGTGTCGCGGATTATTTTATCTCAAAATACTATAGCAGAAATTCTTTGAATGAAGAGCAAAAGCCTGTTAAAATCCAATAGGGTACAAACAGTTTACGGCCCGAACGAAGAGCAAATACTGATGGTAGTTTATAGAACATAGAAAGGTATAAACAACAGTTTAGGGCCTTACCAAAATCTGTCAACATATAAACCACTAGATGCTTCCCGCGGCTTCGCACGCGTTAAAGTGGTGAGCCATGATTGAGCCACAAACATCCAAACATCGTAAATTTCGCATTGATTTTGTATATTAGTAGAGTAGGATTTTAAATACATGTACCAAGTCCAAGTTTCAAGTTTGTAGGTTCAAAAAATACTATTTTTCATACAATCGTTTTCAACCCTTTTTACACTTTTAGGGGTTGAATTTCCAAAATCCCTTCTTAGTACACCTCTACGCCTTAAGACCTATGTACTTCTCAAATTTCAAGTCTCTAGGACCAGCGGTTTAGGCTGTGGGTTGTCTATATGTCAGTCAGGCAGTCAGTCAGTCAGGACTTTGATTCTTATAGTATTAGAGATTATAGATTGCAATCTACCATTTGGTAATGACAAACAGTGACACGATTTGAAGCGATGTTTCAACTTTGATAGCGTTAATAAATAAGAGCGTTAATCTAATATTTATACTCGTATCTCCTAATTCGTTAGAATTATTTATATAAATTATTAAAAAGTCATAATTTAGAAATAATTTAATAACTGAATTTATTAATGTTATCCTTTTGCGTGTGAAATTATGCTAATTAATAATAAATAATTCAAAAAATTGCTCACAAATCTGAAAATATGGCTTTTATTCATAAAAGAAACCAAAATGTAGTGAAGTGAAGTACTTATCTTCACTAAGTTAAGTTAGCACGAGCTTAAATCAGTTTCGCATTGCACAACGACGCCGTGCCGATGCTTGTTTAGATACAGTAAATTAATTCGCAATGTCTGTCGGTAATGGTGACTTAAAATGCTATTCACTTTATATTATAAAGTGTTTTACCATAATCTTGTGTTTAAATGAGATAGCTTGGCATAAATGGGCAGTTATGAGTATTATGGCGCGCCAAATAGACTAGGTGATGGCTTTAAATTATTGACGTAGCGTGTGCTGTCTTATAAATTTGATTATGTTTACCTTTTCTGTATGCCTACGCCTCACTAAACTTTATTAATATATTATATTATTACATTGTAAAAGGATCATACAAAAGAACGGTAGGAACCAAGCCGTAAGTTTGTTGCCTGTTCTTCTAGGCTTTGGTCGCGTGGAACTGGCACCTAGAGTCACCTAGCTTTAAGACGTTTCAAAGTGATCCTTGTGATTTTATTGAATAAATACATTTTGACTTTGACTTTGACTTTGACTTTGACCACTAAATTTAAGATTATGTATAATAATGTGTGCAGAGACATGTTCAGAGCTAAATTTAGCAACACAAAATCAAAAGATTAGAAAATATGACAATATTTCATAACCTAGCGTTGACGGATCCTCACTTTGCATGAAGGTAATAAAATAAAATAGATTCGTGATTGTAGAAACAAATACTATAGTCGCGTTATACTCTCGCTGCAGGCTCGGTCATAAGTTATCGGAATGAGACAGCAACATTGCTTTCTCTCTCTCTCACTTAGGAGAACGGACGATCCTTTTGTTTAAGCGTGTGTTAAGATGATTTATGACCGAGTTTGCAGTGGGAGTTTAACGCGACTATAGGTTGAGCACTGACCGAGCCTGCAGCGAGAGTTTAATGCGACTATAGTCCCGGTGATCTCGTGGGAGTGTCCTTTTGTTCGCAAGGTCTGGGTTCAAATCCGGTCATACCAATGGATTTTTCTCTTGCGAATATGTTGCGCAATGCCAGTGATCTCAGTTGGTGAAGGAAAACATCGTGAGGAAATGAGTTAGTATCCTAACAAACGGACGTTCAACAGCTCACGTATAGAATATCAAATACTGCATAACGTGGGTATGTGCTTAATTTATTTGGACTTATCTCTAGCTACCCCCTTACACATCCCCAAAGAGTCTTGAAGTTTGTACTCGGTACTACGAAATCTTTTTTATTATACAACGACTTGATGAAACAAGCAGATGGCCCACCTGATATTAAGTGGTAACCGTCACCTATAGCAAAGCATTGCCTCGTAAGTCACGCACGATAGGAACATGCCCTACGATGCTGCCCTGCGTTCATCAACTTGAGGCATACAGATGTTAAGCCTCATGTGCCTGTAATTACACCGGCAACTACACTCTTCAAACCGAAATACAGCGTTGCTGCTTGGCGGCAGAAAAAGGCGTGGTAGTATTTCCCCGGACGAGCCCTTCACAAAAAGCTCTACTATTAAATAATCTAAGGAATATCTACCATGGCTGGTGATTCAAGTCTATTTCTGTCTCTTTTTATTATATAAAATGAACAGTCATAATTACAGATCGGATAATCGGATGCATATTTACCTAAAGATAATCTTTGGCTAATAAATTATGGAAGCGGCTTCTTAATAAAATCCCGGGATTGCATAAATAATCGGATGTATACAGGGTGCCACGTTAAAGTCTACTAAGCCGAAAGGGGATGATTCTGGGCCACGAGGGGCATATTACGTTGTAACACGGCAATTGTCATTCGTGTCACTTAAATTTAAATTTCCTGTGATCGCGGGATTTTTCGATAAAAAGTGCTTTCCATAATAGCCAACCTCTCAACTTTAGGTAAATATGCATCCGAATATCCGATCTCTGGTCATAATCTACATACTAGCTAGATTTGCAACACTAAATAATTAAAGATGGCGTTGAAATGTTTAATTGGCGTGAAGTGATATACAAATCAGCAACGACTAATTTGCATTAAAAAGCTATTGAGCCAGTTATGCAAGTTTTTCACATTCTACTTATTTTATTACACTGAATTACTTAGTTTTCTTTTCAAGTGAGCACAACTCAGAATGGACACTCCAATGATATAATCTTTACAGTTTTTAATCGTTTTAACTGAGACAGTTTTCTAGGAAATAGCGTTTTATTTCTTTTACAAAACAGGTAGCCTAGTCTTCTTCTAGCCACGTTTTAGTGATCTCGAAACGAAGTAGAACTTTTTAAGATCACTAGCTGACCCGGCAAACGTTTTGCCATATACTTACTACAATGACTATTTAAAAATAGGGGTTGGTGATAGAAGAGTGAAAATTTAGGGTTGTATGTATTTTTTAATGCCAGATTTAAAAAAAAAAAGTTAAAAAAATTAAAAATAAATGTAAGGGGTGGACAACCCTTATCACTTAGGGGTGTGAAAAATAGATAGTAGCCGATTCTCAGACCTACTGAATATGTATATAAAATTTCATAAAAATCGGTCATGCCGTTTCGGAGGAGTATAGTAACTAACATTGTGACACGAGAATTTTATATATAAGAAAGATAGTGCCAATCGAATTGAACCCAATATTGCAAGCAGCTCGCTGTTTCCTCAATAAAATAGGCTATTTCTACGATCGAAACCGTTAACTGTGGTGGTTGTACTGTTATGTGAGATAATCCTTTTTACTGTGATCTGGCACGCGCCGGTCAACAGATGGCTTAAGTTACCACAAATTGCGGTTCATACATCGTGGTTTTATCGCCAGTTATAAATCTATACCCACTTATATTCTTCTTAAAATTCCAAATTTCATAGCAACATATTTTCATACTTTAAGTATTATGCCCAATCCTTGTCGGATGCAGAGTCAGTGACCGCACGCGCCACGCCTTGCCGTCCGGAGTCTACCTTTAGGGGTCTGGAGCGGGAACTATGGATGACGAAAGCCGAAAAATATCTATACCTACGCTGCTGAGCGGTTGTGGTATATTCATTTTGGTAACAAAGCCAACGTTTCTATTAATATATTTCAACTTTTTAAGATTTTGTTCAATACATTTTTATCGAGAGATATTTGGAGAATTTTATCGAGCCTATAAGTGTGTATTAAAGTGGTCCTAGGCTCACTAATATTCGTGGTCCTTTTTCATTGCATATATTAGTAAATTTCATTTTCATTCAGCCTCTTTACACTTGGGCCACATTTCACTTGCCTGTTCGGTGTCACCTTAAGTCGTGGTTAAAATCGCTCTTGCTAACTAGATCGGTTGTAGTTACGTGTATCTGCTGCAGATTATTTTAGAGACTAGACTAGTCGTAATAAATATAGGCTAAGTAGTTGTTTATGTAACTATTGAAATGTTTTGTTTCTTTACTCAGGTGTGTATATATATATATATAATATATATATAACTATACACACTTGGTATTAAATACACAAAAATCATATTCATAACATTATCTACACTTGCAAGCAAGGAATTGATGTGTCATAAGCAGGGGTCGGAATAGATAGAGTAAACCAAATGACGTAGAATTACCTAAGCAATCTTATCATGGATGGATATGCCTTTTAAATCTGGAATTGGGGATTATTAAAAATGGTTTTCTAAAGCTTAAGGGTTTTTTTTATCCGACCCCTGGTCATAAGTTTCATAACTGCAAATAACATCAGGGTATACTGCACCCAGGACCAAAACAAATGAAAATCAAAGATATTTTAAACATTATAGTTCTCATAAAAGTTACAGTACATTATAGGTACATGCCTTTATCCATCAAATTGTGAAACAGAAATGCAAGCATCACTGCTTGGTGCCAGGAATATATAGTTACATTTGTGTGCTCGTGTATAATTATAATATTTTTTTTCCCTTATAAAGATCACAATTTTGTGCACCTGTCTCGTCACCAAACTAGCGCAAGTACTACCATGCTCTTTCACCAGACTTTATTTGCATAATTGCAAGAAATGTCACGTCAATCAATCACACTATCTTAAATCTTGTACTTAACGTTTCCCAATCTCATATCGCCCCCGTAGATCACAGAGTACTGGACTGGTAGTAGTTAATAAGTATAATGTACCTTATGTGTAGGTTTAAAAGGTACATTCTGCTATGCATACGTTTCATGTGATTATTGAAACTCTGAAAAATGTCTCCAACAAATTAAAGAAATTTAAAAAACTACTACCAAGGAATACTTCAAGTAGTATATGCTCCTAGTAATAACGTATACGTACTAAGTCAAAAGGTATTTATCCAATTGAACCACAAAGATCACTTTGAAACGTCTAAAGCTGGGTACTGACCAACGAACGTTACGAGGTGTAATGTAACATTCGCATCGAGCATTTTACACATTGAGCATGGTTGCTGTGGTCTAAAAATCGGCGTAGAATGCTCGTCAAAACCCTGTGCTCCATATTCGCCAGCCACTAACAGTCCAGATGGCCGACTTGTTACAGCGTACTAAATGAACCGCGTAACAATCAAAGGTTTCGCCAAAAAACCGACAGCCGGGTGGAGCACTTCAAAGCGAGCAACGAGCGGCTCGTTGCTCGCTGGTTTCGCCGTAACACTACGTCTGACTGCATGAATGCTCGCTGTGTAACATGTTACATTACACCTCGTAACGTTGGTCAATAAGCAGCTTTAAAGCTAGGGGAATCTAGGTGCCAGTTCCACGCGACCGAGCGTAGAAGAACAGGCAACAAACTACGGCTTGGTTCTTACCGTTCTTTTGTATGATCCTTGTTACAAAATAGTATTAGGTTGGGGAAAAAGTCTTTTCGCATTAGAGTATGTATAAACTTGTAATAAAATCTCTTTGGCTATACTATTTGTATCTGGCTGGTTTTGATATCATTAAAAGTTTAAATTTTAAAGAACGTAATTCCAAATTCAAATTAGGAAAATGTGTGATTTTTATTTGTTTTTCGTACTGTTAATGATGAGTGAATCTAATGAAGAAATTCGATACATTTTAAAATTTTACTACAAAAAAGGAAAAAATGCAACGCAAGCCGCGAAAAAAATTTGTGATATTTATGGACCTAGTGCAGTGTCTGTGAGAGTAGCACAAATTTGGTTTAGGCGTTTTCAATCCGGAAATTTTGATGTCAAAGATGCACGTCGCTCTGGTCGCCCTATTACGGACAAAATGGATGCCATTTTTGATAAAGTGGAGCTAGATCGGCATATCAGTAGTTACGACGTAGCTGAAGAACTGGGAATTGACCACAAAACAGTTTTGGCACATTTGAAAAAAACTGGGTACACAAAAAAGCTCGATATTTGGGTACCTCACGAGCTCACAGAAAGAAACCTAATGAACCGTGTACTCATTTGTGATTACGACGTAATGAAACCGAACCATTTTTGAAGAAGCTGATAACTGGTGATGAAAAGTGGATCACGTACGACAAGAACGTGCGAAAAAGGTCGTGGTCAAAAGCCGGTCAGGCTTCACAGACTGTGGCGAAACCCGGGTTAACTCGCAACAAGGTGATGCTGTGTGTGTGGTGGGATTGGAAGGGCATTATTCATTATGAGCTGTTACCACCAGGCAGGACCATCGATTCTGAACTCTACTGCGAACAACTGATGAGATTAAAGCAAGAAGTTGAGAGAAAACGGCCGGAATTAATCAACAGAAGAGGTGTGGTTTTTCATCATGATAACGCTAGACCTCACACATCTTTAGCCACTCAGCAAAAATTAAGAGAGTTTGGCTGGGAGGTGTTAATGCATCCGCCGTATAGTCCTGACCTTGCACCTTCAGATTTCCACCTGTTTCGGTCTCTTCAGAATTCTTTAGGCAGTGTCAGGTTAACATCACGAGAGGACTGCCAAAACCACTTGTCGCGGTATTTTGATCAGAAGTCCCAAAATTTCTATAGCAATGGGATCATGTCACTACCTACAAGATGGCAAAAAGTTATCGAACAAAATGGTACCTACATACTTTAGTTAAATGTAAATAAACTATATAAAAAAATGTTTTGAATTTTCTTAAAAAATGCGAAGAAACTTTTTCCCCAACCTATTATAATGAATAAGTACGCTTTCATTATTACAACAGCAAGTTTTGTATAGTAAGATTAGCCAGCGACACGATACATCACGATAAATCTTAATGTGAGAACGGAGGTGAATGGTATGCCAGGTCGCAAAACGCCCACGCGTGGACTTTACTATTGTATAGTGGCTAGTGTTTTTGTTACTTGGTTTTAAGTAAACACAAAAACACTACTGAATTGACAAAATATTTAAGTATAATTCAACCGGATTCCTATTCTACCAGTTCTCTTAGGTTGGAGCTAGATAGTGTTGTGTGGAATAATATACCTTCAGATCACTAGAACCAAGTAGGAACCAACTCAAGACCCTTGAACCCTCAAGGGTCTTGAGTTGGTGCCTAAGGGAGTGTCTAAGGGAGGGTCAGAAAAAAAACCTTTTGGAGGAACTTCAGGTATTATATTAGGCACATACCTACGCTCATTTTTAAAGTGGTTGATATTTCATACATTCCAGGTTGCAAGTCCCTAATCGCTGTTTAAATGTTACTGGTTTTCTCACTATGTTTATTTTCACCGTTTGAAAGCATTTTTTTCGACCGGATTCGAACAATCTAATTATCATAAAGCGGGTTCAGTTCCCACTGATCCCACCTGTAATTTTGTAAGTATCCCTTGTATAGTAAATATAGATAGTAAGAATACATAAAAAAAAATGTTTTATTTTCTCCTGAAGTTTTTGACAACCCTAATTTTGTCAACAATGTTACCAACACTTACTCATGTTATATAACACTCTGAACTAACAGTAAATCATCGATCAGACGATATATGATTACAGAAAGAGTCCATACGGTAACCTAAAATACATAAAGCAACCTTGAAGAGCCTTCCTTAAAAGGAAAGTGGCTCTTCCACTATTGGTAAATACCAACAGGCTTATATCACGCTATTTTGCATTCCTTCTTAAAATAAACTTTATTGCACTGGTTTTAAATTCAAAATGGCTCGAATACTTTAATTCAGAGAATGCCCGCGACTTCGCTGTCATATTAGTAGTAATCGCTAACTTTATCATTAAATGTGATTTTTTAGTTCGTTAATCTTTTTTAGCGCTGTAATTTTTCAGGGTAAAAAGTAACCGCCGTAAGTCGGAGATTGTGCAACGGAACTCCACAACTTAAAAAAAAAAGTAAAAAGTTTGTTTATTTAAGGAAAACTTAATAGCTAGGTACATAGGTATATTATAGAACTTAAAACAAATTATATTTTAGCAAACTTTGAAGGTACCTAACTACTATTGACTATGAAAACTATGTGCATTAACAGCCGTGCTAGGTAGAACCTGTGTTACGGCTGCTAACTCTTCCCAATACAATAAATCAAAAACACTACATACACTTTAAAAACAAGAAAGTAGACAATAAAAATTAAAAATAACATATAAGCTTTTATACAATAAAATACAGTAAAAAAAACAAGGTGAAGTAGGTATATCATAAATTCATAATTAATCGAAAAATATGAAGAAGTATAACATGCGGGTAGAAGAAGATGGACAGCTTAGATAGTGATGTCTGCAGTAAACTTGGTTCCCCCATCCCCATTCTACCATCGGACCACCAGACGTACGGAAACGAGACATCCATTCATGGTTGACATGCCTACTACCTAACTGGCCACACCAAGCGCTTTGCTTCTACTTTTATAATGCGAACAGCCAATGAGTGGATTTTTTTACCGGCGTCCGTTTTTCCGAATGCCGATAATTTGGATGTTTTCAAGAGACGAGTGGATAGGTATCTCCTAGGTAACCGTGCTACACTGTAGACCGCAACACCACTTAACATCAGGTGATTGCGGTCGTTTGACCGCAATCATATACAGGGTTACAGGAAAAGTCGTGCTAGATCCGTTAAGGGCGTGGAGTACCCATCATTCCTGACATATTTCACTATGAAACACCCTACCCTAAACTAAACCCTTTTCGAGATATTCGACTTTTAATTTTTTTATTGAAAATTGCCGATTTTTAGGCAATTAAATTTATTTTTGGTTGTTTTGTGTATCTTATTATTATTATTATTGCATTTTTACATGTGTAATTAGATGCTTTAGGACGTCAATCATTAAAATAGTGCATAAGTTAATTGAATAGACCGTAGTAGACAAGTGAAAGTTAAGAAATAAAAAAAAAATTAGAAAGTTTATTTTTCTCTAAGGGATATCTAAAAAAAATATTATGGCAATTCTTCGGCAGATGTTTTTAAAAATATCTACGTTTCATCAGCTATCTAACGAGGTATAACAATCTAGGGTTTGTATTACATTTCGTGGAAAAAAAGTAGTTGGGACGCTCCAGGTAGCAGTTCTAACGGTCCCGCGCCTATTGTCCTTCAAGTTCAGACACACCGTGAGAGCGAGACAAGTGACGATTTATGTAGGTATGAATGAAAGAAAAAATGTGTAGAGACCGGTTAGGGCTGGGAATACAACAGGGGGTATTGTTTTGGTTGTCAGTCTGCTTTTGTGCTTCGTACATAGTAGATGTGATATCGTTTTGCTCTTTTTCTCGACTTGGCTGTGATTCTGGACTATTTCTTCTGATTTGTGACTACTATACTTGTTAACCGGACTCTGATTTGTACCTGTGATACGGAAGTGTTGAAGATGACGTCCTACACACCTGAGGAATATGCTGATATGCTTATTTGTTACGGATACTGCGATTGTGTATCTGCGCAAGCTCGCAACGAATACGTAACTCGCTACCCCGGTCGTCGAGTGCCGGATGTGGCCGTTTTTGACAGAGTTTATCGAAGACTTCGAGAATCTGGCTCTGTTTTGAGACGTAATACAGACATGGGTAGACCACGAATTGACGACGAAGAACAGGACAATGAGATAGTGCAACGCTTTCGAGCGGATCCGACTACTTCCACTAATATTGTTGCCCGTGATCTGGGACTTTCGCAATGGAGAGTGTGGTTTACAGTGCATACTGCTGGCCTATACCCATACCATTACACGCCGGTACACGTTATTGAAGAAGGAGACCCCGCGAGAAGATTGGACTTTTGCAGATTTATGCTAAATGCTGACGTAGAAGACCCAGATTTTCTAAGAAATATCTTGTGGACGGATGAGTCCAAATTTGATAAAGATGGCATAACTAACTATCACAACGCCCATTACTGGGCCCCAAAAGCACTAAGGAATCCCAATAAGAAAAGAGTGAAGGGGTCCCAACGAAGATTCAGCGTGAATGTGTGGATGGGCATTATCTCCAATCATTTGATTGGACCTTACTTTCTACCGGATAATTTAAATGGGGAAAGCTACGAAAATTTCCTGAGAGCAGACTTGAGTGATTTGCTGGATGATCTGCCACTCAACCTGATCAGGGACATGTGGTTCCAACACGATGGCTGCCCTGCCCATTTCAGGAGAAGTGTCAGAGACTGGCTGGACACAAATTATCCAAACAAATGGATAGGACGAGGTGGGCCGTTGCCATGGCCAGCAAGAAGTCCGGACCTAACCCCCATGGATTTTCATGTGTGGGGGTGCATGAAAAGTCTTGTGTACAGCGAGCCGAATCCAGTTTCGTCTGTGGAAGACCTAAGAGAAAGGATTGTGGATGCAGCAAATAAAATGAGGACCACGTTGACCACTGGAGTAGTGAAGACTGGTCTCCGTAGAAGGATGCGACAATGTATCAGAAATAGAGGCGGCCATGTTGAACATGAACTGTAGAATAAGAAAAAGTTGTGTGAAAACCTTTAATAAATGACATTTCATGCTTACCTATTGTTTTACTTTTACTTTTTAGGGCTAAGTATAAATTTTCTTCTCCACTGTCGCCTATAAAACTAATTTTTTTTCAATGCAATTGAATAAAACCCTAGATTATTATACCTCGTTAGATAGCTGATGAAACGTAGATATTTTTAAAAACATCTGCCGAAGAATTGCCATAATATTTTTTTTAGATATCCCTTAGAGAAAAATAAACTTTCTAATTTTTTTTTTATTTCTTAACTTTCACTTGTCTACTACGGTCTATTCAATTAACTTATGCACTATTTTAATGATTGACGTCCTAAAGCATCTAATTACACATGTAAAAATGCAATAATAATAATAATAAGATACACAAAACAACCAAAAATAAATTTAATTGCCTAAAAATCGGCAATTTTCAATAAAAAAATTAAAAGTCGAATATCTCGAAAAGGGTTTAGTTTAGGGTAGGGTGTTTCATAGTGAAATATGTCAGGAATGATGGGTACTCCACGCCCTTAACGGATCTAGCACGACTTTTCCTGTAACCCTGTATAAGTTGTAAAAAAAAACCTTTATGCCAATCCACATTACAAACTATATTGTTTCTAAGTTTCACTCCAATCGGTTCAATGGTTATAGCATGATTGAAACACAAACATCCTTACTTCGTAACTATCACATTTATATATTTGTAGGATAACATGATTTATTTAAGTTATTTGGGTTTATCTGCCATCAGAGTGAAATTTTATTCTTAGGAACTATTGTTCATGCTGTGTTCTTGGAATGAGGTGAAGATGTGATAAATTAATGAAACTGGTAGACTTTGATGGTGAGCTGACCTTTCTGTATCGTGCTTGATGACAACTCCTTTAAGTATTAATTATTAACCTTTTTAAGGTTCAGATAACAGATTTTTTATTATTTTTAAGGTCGTGGTTTAAATGATGCTGTCCCGCTGTGCAAGAAACTGAAAATTCAAGGACCCATCTCAATTTTAATCCCAGGTAGGTACTGCAGTATTTCGTAAATAAGATCATGAGTGTAACGTTACAACTTTTTTATAGTTACCAAAAACTAGCTGATCGAACAAGCAGGTGTTAAGTGGTAACTATTGCCTATAGCAAAACATTGGATTGTAATTACGTAAGGTACCCTACGATGCACTGACTGCGTCCATCAACTTGAGGCATACAAATGTAAGCCGCATGTGCCTGTAATTTCATCGGCAACCATCCCTTCAAACCGAAACACAGCAACGCTGCTTGGCGGCAGATATAGTCATGGTGGTAGTCTTCAGATGAGCCCTTCACAAAGAGCTCTACTACTCTTAAAAATTTATTTCACATAGTTATGAAGATTTTATATAGCTGGAAAAATGATGGGGAATAATGGTTCTCGAATGGCGACTACGAACAGGAAAACGAAGTGTGGGACGCCCTCCTACCCGATGGACTGACGACATTGTTAAGATCGTGGGAAGTCGGTGGATGGAGAGGGCACAGAATCGTTCTTCCTGGAAATGTGTAGAGGAGGCCTATGTCTAGCAGTGGACTTCTTCAGGCTGATGGTGATGATGATTATTAAAGTTTCTTAAACCTCATAATACCGCGTTTACATTTAGACATTCGCGCTGCCATTCGCGTGGACGGAAATGTCGCCGGCCATATGTCCGCGGCAGCGTCGCCGGCAACTTGTGTTTACATATAGCCCGGACACTCAGGGAGCGCTAGCAACGTAAACGTCAGCGCCAGCGGACATGGAAGTGGCCTGTTTACATTCTCGCATTTCCCATGTCCCTGCCCATGTCCCCGCCCATGTCCCTGCCCATGTCCCTGCCCATGTCCCTGCCCATGTCCCTGCACAATTCCACGGACATGAGCTGAGTGTAAACGCGGTAGAAACTCAACCATTTACTATGACTAGAAGATATAGATTAAGTTCATTGTTACGTAGCAAAACTGTAACAAAACGTGTCCGCTGTTGCATAAATGGTTCAATAAACAAAATGTTGTTTGCGTAATAAAATGAAGCAGGGAAATGGAGTCCCGTGGAGCAATCGGTCCATGTAAGTGTCGGTATGGCCTGTCAATTGTATCGCTCTGGGACTGTGAAACTCGTGCCACTTTGATAGCAACATTTTGTTACATCAGATAATGCATCATCAATATCGTGTACGCATTTGTACACGAGATCCAACATTTCGATATGTTTTATGACAGAATTTATGGTACCAGTAATTCCTTATTTATATTCTTAAGTTTAAAATTAAGATAGTAAGAATATCGGTATGCATACTGTAAGTCTACTATCATTTTTCTAATAAATAAATCAAAATATAATACACCCGTTTATCCAAACATTCTCCATCATAAATGATTTAGTATCCTACATCCTTCCTACTAATAAGAGATACTAATGCGAAAGGCTGCACGGATTTGGATGAAACTTTGAATAACATGTAGGCTACACTAGCAAAGTCACATATAGACCTGGGGGGTATTTCTCGAGGGATAAATAAAATAAATAACATATTCGATTTCACAAATTCGGCCAAAATACGAGTATTTGTATTTGATAACGTATATAAAGGACTTGTTCTATAATTTATTGTAAAATGCACTCAATCGGTTGGGCCCAAAACTGTTCTTTGCTGGCCCAGCAGGGGACTTCCTCAGGCTGATGATAATAATATGCTTTTGCTCTTACGGTACCTCGTTAGAAAGTTTAAAGCTTAAAAGTACGCGTATTCGAGTCTCCGCCTGTATGCGCAGGAGCACGACTTAGCAAGTAATAGTAATTATGTTGTAACAAAGTGAGCACTGTTTGTGGTATTAGATAGAGCAAAGATAATTTGAAAGGACTATGAGGAAGTGTGGTAACAATGTCGGTCTGAGCCCTGAGAAGTAGCAGACAGAGCACTGGTGGTCTAGTGGTAGCGGCCCCGCCTTCCGATCCTAAGGTCGCGGGTTCGAAACCGGTCGTGCACCAATGAGTTTTTCTGTTCAAAAATGTATGTGTACAATGCCAGTACTCTCAAACGGTGAAGGAAAACATCGTGAGGAAACCGGCGTGTCGTAGAACCTAAAAAGTTATATAGCGTGTCCAATGCTCGAAAGGAGCCTCTTGAGGCGCACTTAAAATCCTTTCACCACACTGTTTCAAAAGAAACTAGAGATACGACAAGAGAGAGAAAGAGCAGACGGAGTAATTTATAGACAATACAACTTACATTTATAGTTTTCTGTTTGTCTCAAATTTAATATGTAAAATAGTGGAGTTGTCGCTTTTATAGTTGGTTTTTGGTCACCTAGCTTTTTTTTAAAATACAGTGGCTTTTAAAAGAGCCTTATGACGTCGGGAAAAGGTTTAAAATCAATGAATACTCTTTCGTTGTTTCCCGTTCTTATCCGATAAATCTCTAATCTCTAATATATATAAAAATTAATTGCTGTTCGTTTGTCTCACTAAAACTCGAGAACGGCTGGGCCGATTTAGCTGATTTTGTTTTGAAATGTTTGTCGTAGTCCAGAGAAGGTTTGAACGGTGAGAAAATATGGAAAAATTGCGAGGATAGGTGATACGAAGTACACCGGGTCATCTAGTCTAATATACATTTTACATGAACAATACAAAGCTCTAACAAGTGCCTCGATCGATGGAGTCGATACTGAATACAAATTCCCTTATTTGGCCAAATTTATAAGCGAATTTGGGACAAATGTAACTGTACTCAGTGTACGTATCTTACATTTTTGAGTTCGACCATAAAATTGGCCATTCTAACGGCAGTGAAATTTCTGCACACAAAGTCAACATATTCATAAAACTCATTCTGATGCCATCAGCGTCTTAAACGCTTCATAAGATCAATTCATGTAACTTCTGTTTTTTTTTTGAGTATTCTGTAAATCAAAACGGTATTATTTCAAGGATCACTTTGAAACGTAAATCTAGGTATATAGTATTATTTTTTGTACTACTTAACTATGTTTAAATACATACTTAGATACTTTACATCCAACGGTTGTCTGGTAGAGATCGCTATTTAGCGATAAGACAGACCGTTGTACTTGGTAGTTTTAAGTTTGTTTTTTGTTATATCCATTTGATTGCAATATAGTATTTTCTATCTATCATTCAATACATTTGTAGCAAAGTTGAATAAAAATTTCTAAATTGTAGAAAGCATTACTGCAACAGTTTAGCTGGTTGCAACCTTAATGAGCGCGAATTGTTACCCGCGCCATATAATTAAAACATTGACACACTTGGCCGGTCGACTGTACTCCTAGGGCAGTGTTACACACTTATGACACAACCTTTTCAACTTCGATTGCACTCACGTACCCTCAGAGAAAGCAGAGACAACGGAAGGACAAATCGATCTATGTTTGTGTACGTGATGCGCGATAATTTACCTTCAATCCAGATCCTGTCTTGTGCAATACTGCATAATACCAGCCACTAGACGGGGCCTCTAAATTGTCGGTCAAAATAAGACCTTGCGTTCTACGTAATATGAACAATTATCGAGTGAAACTGTATTTAAGTGCTATTATTATCCTGTTCGATATTAGACGTATGTGGTGGGCATTATGTAACAATGAACGGGTTTCATATAATTTTATTGTTGTATCTAAAGTAATGGATCGTATTATGCAATGTGAATCTTTAGTTTATTGGATCATTAATTATAGCAATCGTTTATTTTTTTGGGCTTGGCTATAAGTAAAAGTTTTATGCCTACAAGCTTTTCTGTACTAATGAATGGAAATTCACAACGATAACTGCTGGCATTGGGTACATTACAATTACGTTATGTATGTATTTATATAACCAAGATACAAATTATGTGTATCACTTGCATTACCAAGTGAAATAGAAAGTTTGAATGTAGAGTTTCTATGCGTATTTGTTAAATCTAAACCACCAATGTTTTTTTCTCTTAGATGAATTAATTTATGACCTCCATCGGTGAAGGAAAACACCGTAGAGAATTCGGTTTGTATTCTAGCCGCGGCGATGGGCTTGCCATCTGTCATGTACGAAATACAACTACCTAAAGCAAAATTTTTTTTTTTACTACTAGATGATGGATCAAGCAGATGGCCTACCTGATGCTAAGTGGTAACCATCACCTATAACAAAGCATTGCCTCGCAAGTCAAGCACGATAGGAACATGCCCTACGATGCACTACCCTGCGTCCATCAAGTTGAGGCAAACAGATGTTAAGCCTCATGTGCCTGTAATTACACCGGCAACCACACTCTTCAAACCGAAACACAGCAACGCTGCTTGGCGGCAGAAAAAGGCATGGTGGTAGTACTTCCTCGGACGAGCCGTTCACAAAAAGCTCTACTACACTTATGGTACGTGCCAAAAGTATTATTTGGATGTACCTCTGACTACTCCGCTTGAGTTGGTTCTTGAAAGATATGAGGGGGTATCTACCGCGCCTGAGTATTAATGTCATGAAGCTGTTTCTTTTCTGTTTGCGATAAAAATCCGCCAAAATTAATGTTACAAGAAAACCTTTGTATTCAATAAAAATGAAAGTTACATTCTAAAGATGCAATCAATAGTTACTCAATTATAGGTTAACTGAATCAGTTGTACAAAATCACACCATTTTGAAGAAATACGGAAATACAGTGGTTAAAAAGTCACGAAGTTTCTAATAATACCTTATTGTTTACTTTGCAGCTAATTTTAAAGCCTTTTTGTGATAGAAAATGATACCGCTAAAAAATATCGCTATAAATATTCTATATAGAATATTTATAGAAATATCAATTGCTGTAGGTATCTCTTCAAACTAAAACCGAAATCGAAAGGAGGTGTGAAAAATATTTGTTATAAAAATACGCCAACACGAAACAGCTTTTCGACTTTGATACCCAGGCAACAACAGGTGGGTCTTAAGATGAACATGAGCAAGACGAAAATCATGTCTAATGCTCATGTCGCACCCGTGCCGGTATATGTTGGGAGCGATATCATCGAAGTTGTAGACCACTATGTGTATCTGGGTCAGACGATCCAACTAGGTAGGTCCAACTTCGATAAAGAGGTCAGCCGACGAATCCAACTCGGATGGGCAGCGTTCGGGAAGTTGCGCCACATCTTCTCGTCACAGATACCGCAGAGCCTCAAGACGAAAGTCTTCAACCAGTGTGTGTTGCCAGTGATGACGTACGGAACTGAGACGTGGTCGCTTACTATTGGCCTCATCAACAAGCTCAAAGTCGCTCAGCGGGCTATGGAGAGAGCTATGCTGGGAGTTTCACTACGGGATAGAATCAGAAATGAGGAAATCCGTAGGAGAACCAAAGTAGCCGACATAGCTCGCAGAATCAGCAAGTTGAAGTGGCAATGGGCAGGTCATATAGCTCGAAGGACTGATAACCGTTGGGGAATAAAGGTTCTCGAATGGCGACCACGAACAGGAAAACGAAGCGTGGGACGCCCTCCTACCCGATGGACTGACGACATTGTCAGGATCGCGGGAAGTCGGTGGATGGAGAGGGCTCGGAATCGTTCTTCCTGGAAATTTATAGGGGAGGCCTATGTCCAGCAGTGGACTTCTTTAGGCTGATGATGATGATGATGATGATGATGACCCAGGCACGGTACATAATTTTTTTTAGTACTAAGTACGAACTCAATTATTTTGATGTCTAAGTTTTGTCAGAAGTAGGTATACTTACATCAAAAACATTTGGACATATCGTCATTTTTCAGTAGTTGGCATTAAACACGTGTCAGATTGCAAGCTCATCGCCGCTATTAGAATACTCACTAGTTGACAAAATCATTGACAAAAATAACAAAACCAAATAAATATATTAATTTGAATAAAACACAGTCGCCATTTTTAATTCAGTTCACGAAGGATCTTTTGTTCAGTCTGACTACTGTTTGGGAATTAATCTAGTTAGTGAAAGTTGAGCTCGACCGTATGTCGAGCAAAAATAGTGTCGGACTGAATTTAAATTGCTTAAAATAGAAAATAAGTCATGATCTAGTTCAAAAACTTATGTAGTTATTTGTTTTTTTTTATACAACGAGCTGATGGAACAAGGAGATGGCCCACCTGATATTAAGTGGTAACCATCACCTATAACAAAGCATTACCTCGTAAGTCACACACAATAGGAACGTGCCCTACGATGCACTGCCCTGCGTCCATCAGCTTGAGGCATACAGATGTTAAGCCTCATGTGCCTGTAATTACACCGGCAACCACACTCTTCAAACCGAAACACAGCGTTGCTGTTTGGCGGCATAAAAAGGCGTGTAATTAAAAAAAACATTATAAATCGACCTAACTTAAGCTGGGAGTATATAACAAGAGAAGATAATACTTAATTTTACAAAAATACTCAATAATAAATGTAATAACCACTATAAAGTGTGAGGACTTAAGAGATACTATTTAGGTGACTAACTCTTCTTTGCTTATCACTAGTTGATACTGGCCTTATTGCCTACATAACTAACTAAGTCCAGAAACAAAGCCATTCCACACTACGCCAAGTTCCTTATTATTCGTTTAATGGGCCCACTTATGTCATAATAAGGCCTACGTGCAAGTGTTTAGTGCCGATTACGTCAGCCTGTTTGTAAATTGAATTAAAATCGTCTATAAATTTGTCGCAAGCAGATATTACGAACCTATGCAACGTAATTTCAGACTTTGTTGATATTATTATGTTTGAAATGTTTCGCAAAGCTGTAGATGAACATTACTGCAGTTGGGTATAGAGTGTCTTATTAAAGAATGATTTTAGACCAATATCGGGAAAACCTCTGATGGTAGCTCATCCACAGTTAATGAGTATGGGCGAGAAATTATCTCTAAAAGCGGGCAGTGCTAAGAGTAGTAGGGCTCTTTGTGAAGGGCTCGTCCGGGGAAGTACTACCACCACGCCTTTTTCTGCCGCCAAGCAGCGTTGCTGTGTTTTGGTTTGAAGAGTGTGGTTGCCGGTGTAATTGCAGGCACATGAGGCTTGAGTCTTGAAACTAAAACTGAAACAGCTTCACCACCCTGATCCCCAGGCACGGTAGATATCCCCTCAGATCTCTTAGTAGAAAGTACTAACTCCAGATTCTTTGAGGACGTCTAAGGAGGGTAGTCAAAGGTACGTCTAAACATTACACTTGGCACATACCCACATTTTGCAGTAGTTGGTATTCCATACGTGACATGTTGCAAGCCCATCGACGCTGTTAGAATACTAACGGGTTTCCTCACGATGTTTTCCTTCACCGTTTTAGAGCACTGGCATTGCAGCACATACATTTTTTGATAGGAAAAATACATTGGTGCACGACTGAATTCGAACCTTACAATCGGAAGGCGGGGTCACTCCCACTAAACCACCTGTACTCTTCACCCCTGTTTCGAAGGTTACTTAAAACGATAGCCTAATTAGTCACTCCTCGCTTGCTCAATAGAGTCTTATTGAGTTTGATATTTATATATTATAAATTATAATATATCTTAATACAAATCACAAGATTATAAAGCCGGGAGCAATTTATGTAATTCACTCGACTTGGGGCCTTATGCTCACTTCGAGCGAGATTATCTCACGATGGAGATGACGTCATATCTCGTTCAATAACTCGTTGACCTTGCGTCTCGCATGAACTTTGTATGAGAAAATTGGGGAGTTAGATAGTGAGAATGGGGATAAATAGTTATCGAACGAGATATGACGTCATCTCTAACGTGAGATAATCTCTGTCGAAGTGAGCATAAGGCCCCTGTTCACGAGCAATACTGTGGCATTGACCGTAGGCGAAAGCTTGAAGATACGGGTTTTCAATGACCATAATCTATGCATCAACACCAATGTTTGATCTAGATTTTGTAATTAATAGAATGATTGATAAGAGCATTTTATTAGGTACACTTTAAGGCGAAGACAAGAGCTAATGTACCTCTCGCTCGCACGATTCGACTTGTTGAAAGATATACTCATTAACTCATTTTCGTAAAATCGCAATCACACATAGACACAGCTTACTAAAAATTTCATTCTGGTCGATACAAGTTTTCCTACCCAAAAGTTTGCTTTACTAGTTTTCGTACTTATGCAAACTTTTTAATTTATCGAAAATGAGTTTAGTGATTTTATTAGGTACACTTTAAGGCGAAGACAAGAGCTAATGTACCTCTCGCTCGCACGATTCGACTTGTTGAAAGATATACTCATTAACTCATTTTCGTAAAATCGCAATCACACATAGACACAGCTTACTAAAAATTTCATTCTGGTCGATACAAGTTTTCCTACCCAAAAGTTTGCTTTACTAGTTTTCGTACTTATGCAATCTTTTTAATTTATCGAAAATGAGTTTAGTGATTTTATATAGTCCCACTGCTGGACAAAATCCTCCCCTGAAGACTTCCAGTAATATAAATAGGGAGGTATTTATATTAAGGGAATAAAAAGGTTGAACGATAGATTGAAGTTTTAGTTGTGTAGTCTTAAAAAAAATATTGATTGCGATGTACATAAAATGATGATACAACGATGCGCAGCTTATAAATTTAAATAACTGAGGTGCGGTCAGTTCTCACGCATGTAATTGCTTCCGAATTCAGTTCATCGCATTTTCTTGTTTATTGAAACTATTGCTCAACCTTCAACATTATTCGTCACGTGATCCGTTTATCATCAGTATGCCCACCGCATCATTCACACACGCACGCCAATTCTACATGCGTGTGTTGCGCAACCCTACTGCTGGTTAAACCATCGAATCGTAAAAAAATATTCGGAAAGAGTTTGACTATCCTGTACTCAACAAGGATCTTCATTAACGGAAAAAAATAATTTATTCGCTTATATTATATGTTATAAGATATGAGATATATTATGTATTAGACCACCGGTGGTCTAGTGTTCGACTCAACGGTCGTGCACAAATGGATTTTTCTCTTCGAAAAAAAATATGTGCCCAATTCTAGTGCTCTCAAAGGACAACCTCGTCAAGAACCGATTCTATTAGCGGTGATGAGCTTCCAACCTGTCACGTTTGGAATACCAACTACTGCAGAATGTATTGTTTTATGTACCAGTCATATTTGGACGCAACTCAGCCTACCCTTAGACAACTTCAAAGAATCTTGAGTTGGTTGGAGATCTGAGGCGATGATCTGCCGAGCTCGGGTATAAAAGTGGTGAAGTTGTTTCTCGTTTTCTTTCTGTTGCATATGTATGAGGGTCATTCCACACATACATCGGAAGCGGAACAAACGTCACTATTACACAATACGTCAAAATAGCGTTAACTGTAACAGCAGACAATTGTTTTGCAACAGTTCCGACCAGCCGACTTCGAGCAATTAAACCGATATTTTAGGTCATGGAGTCGTCGAAGGCTTTGTTGCTAGAAAGTTCTGTTAGGTTTTGTTTTGACATTGAATTTGGCGTTGTAAATATGCAATTTTTTGGTGCCTAATATGAAAGGTCTTGTGTAAGTGTCGAAACGGTTTCATTGCTTTGTTGCCAATTAGGTTTTTTTTAGAAATATTTATTTGATGTAAATTGTGTGTAAATTGATTTACGCAATAGGCTTTCGGTAAATTTATATAATAGGTTTTAGTTTTAGGTTTTAAATACTAATTTGTGTCGTGTTTTATAATGCAAGTTTTTTTTAAAAATTCAAGATTACTGAAGCTACTTAACTGTACACTACATTATTCTACAATGTTTTATTTTTTGTTGAATGTGTTCAAAAGTACCGTTTAGACCACATTTCCAGGCACCAGGTATCAGTAGATCGACCTCACGATCAACTCGTGCGCAACTGTGCGATTTGGCTCAACTGGGTCGCATGCCACTGATCTTGCTATCAAGTGGTAGATCACTGATATTATGCATTATACTGATGTTTTTTGTCTAAACAATCCGCAAGGCTGGGCTTTGTCAATTTCGCCTGATTTATTGTTGCCCTAATTTTTGTTCTTTATATTTTGAGATAATATAGTTTGACTCGAGAATTTTCTTCAGAAAAAGGGTACCAATTTTTTAAGCATTTTTTACTGGTTTTAAAAATAAAGTAGGTTAATTGTTAAGCAATAATGTTTTAATAGCCCGCGACTTTGCTTGCGTACCTAAAGATAATGCTAACGGTTGAATAATAATATAAATATAAATATGTTTATAGATATGTTTGATTGTTAACGGCTCGTTCATGTTTTCTACCCCGTTTCCGAGACATAAAGTAGCCTGTTTGGCTAATCCAGGCTACTAACTATATTTTTTTTAAGTTTTATCTCAATAAGCTCAGTTTTGAGGCCACAAATATACCAACATCGTAACTTTTGTATTTATATAAAATGTAGAAAGGAGGACAGGATAGGAAGTAGGATCATTTTCAATGCAAAAACTACGTCTATAGATTATTATAGAGTCTGGCACATTTCATGACATTAAGCTAAATAAGAAACAAGTTGTGAGAATAAATTTCGACAGGTTCACAGCATTCTGTAATCAATTTGCGGTTTCATAACTTTAAATTGCGTTTACGCACACTTTTGATTATACGGTCCGTGCGCTGGACCTTGGTAGCGCCATCTAGTTGCTTTTGTTTTTTGAGGTTGAGTCATTGATCTACGTTAAAAAACAGAAACAGCTGACTTTGATTTCCAGTTTCGGTAGATATCTCCTTCAAAAAAATCAAATCAAACTATGTTTATTTGGGAAACAAAAATACCAGTAACTTAAAGTCGGGAACAATGATATCTGCAGAAGTATTAGGTAAACTGTGTCGCAGCTTAGATCCAAGTACCAACTTAAGATTTCTTCAGAATGTCCTAAAGGGTACCCCTCTTGAGTTGGTTGACTGCCGTCAGAAGTACGTCTAACTATCACATTTGGCGCAGGCCTACATTTTGCAGTACCTATTACAAATAGTTGTAATACTATGCTATACTTGTAGGTATTATAGGTACCTACTCGTAATGTGAAACATTATAAAAAAAACTGTTGATAACTAAATTTCGTTTTTTTTTATAACGTCTTCCCGAGCTTCGCACGGCTTAAGGCGAATACAAGACCTTATGTGACTCTCGCTCGCACGTTTCGACGTGTTGAAAGATATAAAATCACTAAACTCATTTTCGAAAAATCGCAATCAACCTATTTGTGTGCAATCACATAGCTCACAGCTTAGTACAAATTACATTTTGATCTATACATGTTTTCCTAAAAGTTTGCTTTACTAGTTTTCGTAGGTACATAAGCAAACTAAACTGTGTGTAATGTGATTGCACACAAAGTGGTTGATTGCGATTTTCAAAATCGAAAATGAGTTTAGTGATTTTATATCTTTCAACATGTCGAAACGTGCGAGCGAGAGTCACATTAGCTCATGTTTTCGCCTTAAATGTAACGGAAATCTATTGTAAAAACTGGAATAAAATCCGTTCAGTTATCACGATATGCTCATAGGTGCAGACAAACAGACGAGGTGGTCTTTGCTATGTAATATGTAGTGAAACGATTATAACATCCAAGTAGATGTCCAGTCGATAAAACGTGCGTTTTCTCCGCGATCGGCACCCAGTGGAAGTGCGAGTAGACGCTCTCGCTTTCTCGCTTGTCTACGGTAACTTGGGAAACTGGGTAGGTACCCAATGAGTACTAAGGAAAGTGTTTAATGTGGTCTTTGACTTCGAGACTGAATTTGATTGCCTCTTGTTTCTGTTATGTCTACGCCTCACTTAATTCGATATGCAATTTTAGTTTTAGGAGTAGTGAAGTAGAGTTTGTGAAGGGCTCGTCCGGGGAAGTACTACCACCACGCCTTTCTGCCGCGAAGCAGCGCTACTGTGTTTCGGTTGGAAGAGTGTAGTTGCCGGTGTAATTACAGGCTCATGAGGCTAAACATCTGTATGCCTCAAGCTGATGAACGCAGGGCAGTGTATCGTGGGGCACGTTCCTATCGTGCGTGACTTGTGAGGCACTGCTTTGTTATAGGTGATGGTTACCACTTAACATCAGGTGGGCCATCTGCTTGTTCCATCAGCTAGTTGTATAAAAAAACGTTAGGAACCAAGCCGTAAGTTTGCCTATTCTTCTAGGCTTGGTCGCGTAAAACTGCTCTACTACTCTTAAAATTAATTAATTTAGAATTGTTTCTAAAAGAGTAATAGTATAGTTGAATGACCAAAGCTCTGTTTGTAGATGATTCTACTTTGAGCAGTATATTCTATAATTTCGCGAAATTATTTCATCTTACTTATCAATAGACAGACAAAGAAGGGTGATTTTAATTAAAGCCAGTCTAATGAAGGAAACTTTAACCTATTCAGTAAAAACAGTTGCCAAACTGCCACAGTTGATTGCACTAGACAATGTCGCAAGAAATAATGCGAAATGAGAGCCGATCGTATCGTGTGGAATAGCCATAGGGCAGGTGACGGAAGTTGCTCAAATTGTATCACGTTCCGATAATTAGCTAATTATTTAGAGACTGGAACACACGTAATGCTCCAAGGACACCCTAGAGTCTAACACTAGTATTTTTTAAACATTCGCGATTATAACACATATTGACAGGCTTCACAGCCAAGAAATATTTAACCAATAAAATCTCTTGTTCAAACTTTTGACACAGTATCAGAATCATTACAGTGGTATCATCATAACGTGTGCTGTTATTTTTTCTCACAACTCACTTCCCACGGAAACACTAGACGGAATATGATTTACTTACTCCATTATTTCTACGCTGATGCTGGGACTGAAGGGTTGCATCATATATAAAGCCGTGAGATGTAAGCTGTAGCGTTTTTAGATTTTCGTTGGCTAAGCGAATTGCTTGCATATCATTTGATTAAATTCCATTCAACAAATTAATACATATAATTCTAATAGGTACACTACAAATTACGAATTGGTAAGTGTTTACTTTGATTCTTATTTTTCTTTATTCTATAATTGAATTTGCTGTGTGCTAGATAAGGTTTGGATGTGTCTTTGAATAACCCCTTAGACATCTGATCTTAAGAGCCTAGATATCTAAAAGGAAGTCTACCATGCCTGAGGAATATATCTTGGGCCTATTTAAGATTGTGAAATGGAGGCAAATCGTAGTGCATCCTACAACCGATAAACAGACGATATTAGGGTTAAATACGATAGTTGGTGGACGGAAGGCACAAAATTAATCTTCCTGGATATACTCGAAAGAAAGCTTACGTCAGTGAACTGCTATGAACTGATGATAATGGGCACTTCTATTCCGAATCCTTTTTCATTCATTCACAATACGGTTGGTCCATTGGTCGTTTTCCTACAATACCCAAAGGTATACCCACGAATCTCACAATTGCACCAAACAAGGGCCAGGCCTGTTACTGCGCCGCATTTGATGCAAGTCTGACCGCAATGCATTTTATCCAGGGCAACGAACTGCAAGATGATCGACGGAGCCACTTATCTGATGGACGCTGTTGCAATCGGTACATCGACGATCTGCCGCCCGATCTACCGCCAACTGATTCGGAAACATGATGGATAGAATTAGAAGCCAGTCTGCATGTGGTTTCGGTCACGTGGTTTCGGAAGTGCCAGTCTCTTTGTAACCTATAGCCAAAAACTTAACCAGCACTCGTAATGCAAACAAATATAGCAAAAAATTAAAAGGTATCCACTAAACAGAAACAGGAAACGCGAGAAACAATGAAAAAGATGGGTAGACGGTTGCAGGACAGACACGGTCTAGAACAGTAAGAGTTAGAGAAGAGTGGAAGTTGTTGAAAGATACCTTTGCCAAAATAGGGCAAATAGATACAGATGTCGATATCATAGAGTAGAAAAAAAAACTTAAACAAGTGTACCTGAAATAAAGGCTTTTGTTATTATTATTATTACTCGTAATGTAGGTACCTAAAGAGATCAGCACTATCCGTAATCTATTGAACATTTAGTTCCCAATGTAATAAAATTTCGTTAGAAATAATGTCTCGAAACTGCGCTCTACAAATGATGCATGTATTGTTCCACTAATTACGTTACGTTTATAAGAAACCGGAAATGGGAACAAAAGTGAGCGCCTAATACATGGTTGTACCGCGCTTTTTGTAATCAAAATTTCAATTATGTTAATGCCACACACAAGGTCCTACAATCTGTCATTGGCTCTTTCATATGGCTAGTTTGAGTATGCTTTATAACGCAATACAGTGGCATAAACAAAGGGATGCCAATGCTCAGTAGTGGGTAAAGCGAGTCTGCGGAAGATTATGATGATGAACGCAATCCGTTTAATTTAAAACGACTTTCGTGGTGCAGCTGGTGTCCTGATGATGAATTGCGTGATCGGTAACGGTCATATTTGATCCTGGCCTGGTTGTATATGTCCTCCTACTACGTGGGTAGGACATAAAGAAACAATACCCAACCCACAATAAAGCAAAATAAAAGTCCTTAGATATTGCAGATGATTTATATAAGGGAAACTTTTTTCACTCATGCTCCTATTAACGAAACTATTACACACTATTAAGATTAGTAGAGCTCTTTGTGAAGGGCTCGTCCGGGGAAGTACTACCACCACGCCTCTTTCTGCCGCCAAGCAGCGTTGCTGTGTTTCGGTTTGAAGAGTGTGGTGGCCGGTGTATTTACAGGCACATGAGGCTTAAAATTTGTACCCCTCAAGTGGATGGACGCAGGGCAGTGCATCGTAGGGCACGTTGCTATCGTGCGTGACTTACGAGGCAATGCTTTGTTATAGGTGTTGGTTACCACTTAACATCAGGTGGGCTGGTTCCATCAGCTAGTATAAAAAAAACGAGACGTGGTGCCTGGGATAGGAGTGGGCTTGCCAAGGACTTTAAACATCTGTGAGATGGTGAGATGGGATAAGGCTTAGTCGGCTTAATCCACAGACATAGTCAGATGTCTTCCTTCATCTCTTAAAAACTACCTCTAATATGTGACTGTTACTTACCATTAAAACTTAACTCTATATAAAAGAACATGGATTTTGGTGTTCACATCGATCATAGTAAGCCTTGGATAATGTAAGTAGCTATTTGTAGGAGTGTTTGCCTTTTTCTACACATACGAGTAGAGGCTAATGATATGACCATTTGCACAATCAACAAAAACAATCGTTTAAGCAAACAAACGAGCTTAGGAACTCTTTGACCTTAGTGCCGACATCGTAACAACTCCTGTATGAAGTTTGGACATATCTTTAGGTGAAATAACATAATACTTACAAAATATACAATGTAAATGGTAACCTTTTTACTACTATACAAGTTTCAGTAATCGATTTGCAGAAATAGGGTTACTTATAGATTACATTTTAGGGTTACTTATAGATATAAGATGATTTTTTTTATTATAGAGCAATGTGGTCGCTAAGAGACAAAGCCATCGAAATATATAAAAAAAAAGTAGATGAAGCTTCTTGTGCAACGCCATTATGATAGCTACTATAGGTAGGACACACTAACAATACTCATAATATCAAAATAGTAAGGCGAGTGAACGAAACTTTATTACTAGTAGTTCGCCCCGAACTGAGATCTCGTGATGCGACCCAACGAACAAATCAAAACTTTGAGTAGGTGGTAGTCAGAGGCAAGTCCAAACATTATGTTTCGACTTGCCTCTGACTACCGCCTACTAACTTGGTACGGTAACAAAGTTTCAACTCTATTGGCCTATTTATTGAAGAGTTCCGTTGAACAGACCTTGGCTCCATCATCAGACCTGGTCGTTGTCACCATTTTATGAGAACTGAGTACCTCCTTAATTTATTTCAAGAAAAAAAAATAAGAAAAAGCAAAGGAACTGGCCCACCAGTAGAAAAACCTTGATGCCAACGAAACTCTTAGAGATGGGAGCTCTTGGATCGCTGGTTATCTTAATTTAACTTTTTAATTTTTATCTCGATAACCGAGAGTCCCAAAAAAAAAGTAAAAATTGTTTTGGAATGTCCAAACAAAGCCCTTTCATATGAAATGTAACTTGATTTTTTTATGTAACTTTTTTTATTTTTGCCCTCTTAAAAAACCCCATATCTCAAAAACCTTTCATCCGATTTTACTCATATACTTACCAGTAAATTTCTCAAGTACAAGCTATCGACGTATCAAATTTCATGCAGATCGGATCAACGGTTCTTAAGTTATCGCCAGACAAACATACATACATACATACATACATACATACATACATACATACATATATACATACATAAAATGCCAAATCGCCCAAGTTGAAACTAAGATCTTCGTTCGCTTCGCTCACTCGATCAATAAAGTATATTCTAAGTAGGTCTTAGTACCAAAAAACAAACATAAGATGACAAGCAAATGACAGCCTTCTTCAGAAAATTACTAACAAATCAGACCAATCAGACCAATCCATACAAGGCACAGTTCAGACAAAAACATACCTTAACGAGAACTCAATCAAATGATCGTTAGTCAATTGACACGTAGAATCGATTCGACAGGGAGCAGTAATCGATCATTTGTAATCGAGTTTGGGTCGGTGGACTTTAATAAATCGTCGCGGTATTCGGTTTCATCAGACCTCCTGATTTACATGTTCAATGTACCTATTTATTTGTTGCAACACTGAATGACGCAAGAATCAACGACATTAAAATCGTATAATTCATCTTATTTAAAATTATTTGACAGCGGTTTCATTGAATATCACACGAGGAAGGTACAGCTCATTTGCTTATTTTCAGATGAAACTTAACTCACAGTAAATTTTGAAGAAACTAAAAGCTTATCTGATTTGAGATTTTTTTTAGCTTTTATTAGATTAATTTTCCTATTTTAATTTGATAAAATGTTCAAACGTCAAAGCAAACTTGTAAACGGACGGTACCATCTTAGTTTGATTAAATATTACAGAGTTTTTACATTGGTATGCTAAGTTATTTACGATCGCACATTCCTAGCTCTTAGCAATAAAGTCATGGCGCTCTTGAGATTTACTTGAATAAATACATATAAGTACTCAGTAGTGGGTCTATTAGCAGCACAGTAGCAATACAAATCATCATCGTGAATTTGATAGCATTTAAGTAAAATTGTTGGACACAACATTATCTTGCCTCAAAAAAGCAAAGCTTGTACTATGGAAACTAGACAGCTGTAATGCTCGTTTATTGTTTTTGTAAATACATGGTCACAGATGAGAGAATTAGTCATAAGTCCTGACAATGTTAAATATAATAATGCAATAAATATATTGAATACTAGACCTGGTCAAGGTCTTTACATTCTTCATGTTTGTTAATTTGGTATCCCAAATTAACAAACATGAAGAATGTAAAGAGAGTTTTCCATAACTAACACTATCAGATCGTAGTCAACTCAGCATTATCCCTCACCGAATGTTCCAGGAGGTTGGTTTTTGTGATCTTATCGCGAACAAATTTAACAAAAAAGCTATGTCCGACTCGTAGCATGTGATAATCTGAGAAGTATATTTCAAATCTTTTCAAGAATTATAATAATAGGAAAACCACACTTATTTTGATGGTACCTACACAAATGTGGTTTTCCCATTGTAAGTTTGCAACCCATGAGATCATCCACGTAAACTTAGGTTTAATTGGGTGACAAAACTATTGCCTAATACAATCACACCTTAGTCAAGACTGATTTGGCTTTCTATCAGAACATTGTTGAAATAATTGACAAGGTCATTTTGAAATTCCAATTCAATAGGTTTTAATGATTCGTGATGGGAACCAAGTATGGAAAAAGTGAATCATATCTTTTAGCTTTAAGTAGCTAAGGACTTACTAAAACGTCTAGCAAAGGTTATGATGACTTCGCTAGTAAAGCAGCTCTTTCAGTTAATAGGGCTATTCTGTCTGTCTGTCACATATTGATGAGCAAAAAAATATTAGAAACGAAGGTAAAACATCCATCAATACTCAACTACTACTCTTTTATAAAGAAGTTGATATGTAATTATTTTGAGAAGGCACTGGTAAAGCTATTTAAACTAGACAAGTTTTGAAGGCTAGAGAGTACAAACATAGGAGACAATTGAATGAACAATCATCAATGTCTTTTAAACCATTTCAACATACACATTCGTGTTCCTATCACGACTTATAGCCCTTGATAGACAATATTGTGATACAATCCGTGTAACCTTCTAGTAGCACTTGGACTCATTTCTCTGTCAAGGCAGACTTGACACCAGGATCTTGAGTATCAAGAGATTCAAGGAGATGGCTAACAGTTCCTTAAGATGACAGTCATAATCGTAAGTCTAAATATTTTTTCTCAAACTATTGAACAACAAGAATGAAGAAAATATCTCAAATCCCATAGTTCCAAAATAATATAAGCTATAAAAATTACTTGCTAGAAAATAATATTTTTTAAAGGTTCTAGAAGTAGCCGGAAAGACAGAATAGAAATAAATACTACGACAGAATGTCACAATTTAGAACTTGCTCAACACAATGGTCAGAGTACATTTTCTAAGCTACGGCAAGTCAGGGATGCCTCACAAGACCGCTAGTCGCATTTGATTTTTTCTACCGGCTGATGATAGTAGTACTGACTCGAATCTATGATCTTGGTTAGGTAACCATCTGTTCTAAGCACACGACAGCCCTGACCTTGGCGTCGTGATCGCGTGAGGTCGCGACCTCATCTGTATTCCATTAAACTTTCTTGTTACATTGACCTGCCGTGTTTTATCGCTATAGTTTTTTTTTTTAAAGCTGGGTTAGTATTGGTACTGTTTGGTAGACGAACTAAATAGTAGTAGTGTTGAGTATGGGTCCGGTTAATTTACGACCAAGTATTACACAGCCCGAAAATGTACAACCCGGAAAGCACAGCCTGGAAAACACGGCCCGGATTCCATGTACAATATGTACATGAAATCCGGGCCGTGTTTTCCAGGCTGTGCTTTCCCAGCACAGTCGGGATTGTACAGCCAGGATTGCACGACCATGGATTCTGTGACCATGCTCTGATTGGTCGAAAGCCTATGCTCTGTTTAGATGCACTACACAGTAAGTATAGGCAAGTAGCACAGATTAAAAATTATATAAAATAAGAGAATTATTCAGAGATTAATGTTAGAAAAAAATAAAATTCTGGCACTTCGGCGGCCGCTGCCGCGGCACGCTCACTTTGCTCGCTCGCCTCGTGCGTAATTAATATGTTTTAACATAACCTAACCAATCCGAGTCGGATCAACAAGTGAGTGAGTAAGTCATTGACGAGTGTAAACAAAGCCTAAGTTTTGGCATCAAAATTTTGGCTGCGTTTTATCGGGTCGTGCTTTCCAAAGGTGTGCAAAATTTGTACGGCTTGGAATGTACACCCTTGGATTACACAGCCATGGATTTCGCGACCAAATTGTACATCAAATCCGGGCTGTGTTTTCCTCGGCTGTACAATCCATGGTTGTACATTATCGGCACCCGTTGAGTATGACTTAAAATACAATGAAAAGGACAGGTTTTTTCTGGGTCTGGTCAATGTACCGCAGCACATAGAAAAATTTGAAAAAAATTTAAGATTACCATTCAAATGCAATTTCATTAAAAATTTAGGTTAATAAAGTGTTCATTACTAAATGTTGATCTGTTCGAATTTCTTACTATGTGCACAATTACAGAGCCGCCATGACAGTCTGTAATTGACGTTTGACATGACGTTTGATATGACGCATTTCATTTTTTAATTTTTTGACGGATTTGTTGCTTTTTTTGACGGTAATGACTTTCAATCTCAAGCTTGACTTATATTATATAACAGTTGTCAAAATGACATTTACGCATGTCAGTCCACCATATTTTTATTGCATTGTGTTGCTCTCCTTGGCCAATAAAATCTTGATGAGCAAGAAAACGAAGTAAAAATAAAGCAAATTAAAACAGTTAAAACCGTTACTATATTGCTAAGGGATAATTATATAAACTGTACACAGACCCGACCCCGGCTCCATATATTGATGAAACAACGCCTTTCACACGTTTGAAAACACGGAAACTGTTGACAGCTGCAAGGCTGAAATGTATCGACAAACACTATCGTATTATAGCGATTATCGTATTAAATTACCGGACATCAGGTTTTTTTAGCTTCCTACAATGATGTACGTACTTAGTAATTCGATTTCCTACTTAGCAGCGTTTACACCTGGCATGGCGAAGCGTTTCTTCTATGTCAAACAAACTCGTTTGTAAAGATTTTTGCTTAGATTTGAATCCCGAAATGGTATTTACCTTCCAATCTAATGTACTTTACGCTTAGGTTTATCTGTTTGTCAATCAGCGATTTGGCTGGGTATTAATTTTTTGAGAATTCACTTAGTTTTTCGTGAGGTTTTTCAAGCCGAAAAAGTCAGCCATCGGTTTACACCTGTCGAAAGTCGACGTGTCTGTCCGAAGTGCTGTTCTGTCAACAACACTCACCCACGGAATCTGAGTAGATTCAATTTCGCATTCTGTAATACATTTACCCATCACTAGCGCCACCCGCGTGAGTGATTTGACAGGGGAAATGCTAACGTGAGGTGAAGGTCGTGATCAAAGTGAGCGCAGATTCACTAGGTGAACTTCCCCGTGATTAGTTGTTTACGGAACGGCACTACTGTGCACTCATCATGGTGCTCATTCAATGCGACATCGTCAGAGCAACTGTCTCCCGACAAGTCCCTTTGATTGCGCCGCGTCCGATGCACCGGTTGAGTGAAAGTGCGGTTACTGCAATCGAGTTATTAGGCCTGATGTAATGATCGCTTCTTGCGCTTTTTATCGATTCTATCGATTGTTATTCGATAATAATGATTCAATAACAACGGATGGCTGGTACGGAATAGGCTTTTGTATGAAGAGTGGCGTCTATTCCCAGTGGCAGTTTTTTTTGTTGAAGCTCCTTGATCGCTTCTTCAATTGGTTTGAGAATTATTTGAATTGACGCAATAAAACTAAAAGTAGACTGTCTGATACGATTTCATTTGAATTCGTGTATTAGTTTCAGTCACTTAATAGTTTTTTTAAAACACTCCATATCTAAGGGATGTTCCTAAAACTTGTTTCATAAAATATTAAACTAGGTGAACGCATTTTGTAAAACCTATAAACTTACGTAGTATAATAAATGGCGGGCACAATCATTTGATTCATCGTTTCTGCGTTGACTTACCTGTAAACAAAAAAATATTGAATAAGTAATAATCGAATTAATAAATACAAATAAAGCAAGTTGTTGAAACCTTGTATTGTCTTCAGTCCCTTAAAGCGCAGTTTCTTATAGTAGCATTCCATGGTTTTGTAATTTCAAAAAGCCGTAATCATCTGATAAAAAAGACTATGGAAAGAATTCTCCTATATTTCCCAGCATCGAAATGTTGAAAATGTTGGTAAGACCTACTTTTAAAACATAAAGCGGTTATTAACTAACGAGAAATACTTTACTTGATTTATTTTTTGAATAATGTTCTCAAGCACCTGACTTCTGACTTCTGACTTCTTTGATCCAAAAGACAAAAGACTAAACCTAGATCGTTTTACAAACAGGATAAAAACAGCCTCACGGTGATTTCCCTCAGATCTTTTAGAACCAGATATCTCTAAATTTTTTGAGGATGACTTCTTCAGACAGAAGTACTTCCAAATATTACATGTGGCATACACCCACATTTTGCGAATATGTTATTCCATACGTGATAAGTTGCAAGCTCATCGCCGCTGCTAGAATACGGTAGTTGCTAGTTTGCTTTACTAGTTTTCGTACTTAAGCAAACTTTTAAGTAGGAAAACGTGTGTCGATCAAAATGAAATTTTTACTATGCTTTGTGCAAAATGATTGCACACAAAATGGTTGATTGCGATTTTTCAAAAATGTGATTAGTGATTTTATATCTTTCAACATGTCGAAACGTGCGAGCGAGAGTCACATTAGCTCTTGTATTTTGTTCTTTAAAAAAAACTAAGTATGTGTAGATGACTTCTCGCAATTTATCAGCGTTAAAAGGGGATGCTGTAATACCTGGGAAATCACTGTACCTACCATTTTCTGGGCTTAGTCGATCTTACCTACAGCAAAGTGACGGTCAATACGTGCGAAGCTAAACAAGCCTGTGGTTTCCTAACCATGTTTATTACCGCAGCGAGTGATTTGGCTAAAGGTTACTTAGGCTAAAGATCATACCCTAGGCTCGCTGTTTCGATCATTGTGTCATCTGCTCTTCAAGCCAGCAAACAATTGCGACAATTAGTCAACCTAACCGTTTTTACCCATTACCTAACAGCCGGCTGCTGTGCCGTGTTAAATCACAGTATAAATTCTTTTTTTTACTATTCTGCAACAGATTGGAGAATCCGCCTGACGATATTATACAACTAACGACCTATTGTTCGAACAGGAGCGGAAACCAAAACTTCCGCTTCCAACTCCAACAATTTTTCTCGTTACAACACCAATTACGGTCGGCGATTGTATGTAAAGCATCGATGGATTCACATGTCCAAGGCTCTGATAGCCTCTGCTTCCTCGGCCGTTTTGTCTAACAGACAGTACAATGTACTCTATTGTTAGTGTGGCATCCATTGTGAGGATTATCTCAATGACATCTGCGAATCCGTCCACTGAGTCCGTCATGGCTCGCGGGGCCGAACTTGAGTGATGAGCTACGTCGTCGTTGTATTCAAGTGTATAAATCTACCTAGAAAGGTCGATCAACAAGAGAGACTGAAAGGACTCGTTATTTAAGAGCTTCAGAATCCCCACAAAAATCACACCAGTTTTAAAACCATAAAAAAAATATTTTTCGCAAACATCGTGAATATTTTAGATGGTCTATCAGATATTTGAATTATTGAACCCGTGGATGCTAAAACTTTTCCCCATAAATACCCTCATAATCATTTCTCAAAACCTCAACCTATGTAAGTATCATAGTGTCACAGTGTTTGGGTGCAAATGTTTATGAAGTAGTGGTGGTGGCATTCATGGGTATGCCATTCGTGGTGTACCATCTGTGTCAAGAAGTTGTGCAATTTGTACGTTTTTTGCAGTAGGTCAGTGTAACACATTCGTACGCCTTGAGCCTTTTCGCATGGAGAATCTCGATGAAATACAATTTATACTTTTTTTTAATCAAGCTGTTTTTTTATCTTAATCTTAACATGTGTTTTTTTTATACATTTGATACATTATTTATCTTTTGTTAACTATCGTATATTCCTGAAGATAGGATATGTTATGTTAATATTTACTGCGAGGTATCTTTTTTAAGTTCTGAGTACCTCTAAATGCATCTAAAGTAAATAAGTGTTCCAAGTAAAAAGCCAGTGTGGTGAACAGCTAACAATACGCATTATGACGGAAACCAATGTAATATGGACTCTTATTAAATTTTTAAGATTTTGTAAGATGAACAGCTAAGGTTAAATTTATCACCGACTTATCAATGCTGCCGATAGTTTTTTGTTCAAATAGTCATATTTGAGAATCATTAATGTTCATAACCAAATACGAACCTCTTTCGCAGAAATATGTAAAGCTACGACTCATTGCAAGTTTCTCGAAGTTTCTATATTTGTCAAGGTAATATTGGTACGAGTATTATAGTTCAGACAACTAGACCTGCCTATTCACTGACGACCTTTGCATAGTTACTTTCAGAAACCGGTCCATGAATAAATTATACGTGGTAATAGCATGTCAAATGGTATCAATAGAATTATTGATACCGAAACGAATCTAGTAACCTGTAATATTGCATACAAGTAAATAGCAGTATATTAATAACCTCTATTTAAATAAAAATCAATTGCTGTTCGTTTGTCTCGCCAAAGCTCGAGAACGGCTGGGCCGATTTAGCTGATTTTGGTTTGGAAATGTTTGTCGTAGTCCAGGGAAGGTTTAAAAGGTGGGAAAATATGAAAAAATTGCGAGGATAGGTGATACAAAGTACACCGGGTCATCTAGTAATCGAATAAATATCTTTGAAATGTTTAAGTTCGAGCGAGAAGTACCTACATTGACAGTTGTTTCTGACGCACGTTATATTGAAATGGTAAAACCTGCCTGCAAAGAGGGGAGTAAAAAATACCTACACAATTATGAATTGAACCCACAACTAATTTCACCAAATTGAGCTAATCAAAATGTAACAGAAACCGCTTCACGACTTTTATCCCCAGGCACGGTAGATATCCCCTCAGATTTCCTAGTACCAAGTACCACCTCAATTTTTTTTAGGATGGCTAAGGCACAGATAAGAGAAGGTACAGGTTTATATCTGCGTGACTGACTGCGTGGCAATGTTTTCTTAGTTATGGTTTTCTTAGGTGATGGTTACCACGTAACATCAGGTGTTTAGATAGTTGTATAAAAAAGCGATCTGAGAGGAAATCTTCCGATCAGTAGGATTAAAGTTTGCAACCAACTTATTGCTGAATCATAGTCCGTTTTGCGATGCACAAAGGTATTTTTTTTTAGTTAGTTAGGTACTAATTACTATACGATTACTAGTTACTATACGATTACTAGTTACTATACAATTACTAGTTACTATACGATTACTAGTTACTATACGATTACTAGTTACTATACAATTACTAGTTACTATACTATTTCTAGTTACTATACAATAACTAGTTACTATACTATTTCTAGTTACTATACAATTACTAGTTACTATACTATTTCTAGTTACTATACAATAACTAGTTACTATACTATTTCTAGTTACTATACAATAACTAGTTACTATACTATTTCTAGTTACTATACAATAACTAGTTACTATACTATTTCTAGTTAATATACAATAACTAGTTACTATACTATTTCTAGTTATTAGTTAATAATTAGTTACTATACTATTTCTAGTTACTATACAATAACTAGTTACTATACTATTTCTAGTTACTATACAATAACTAGTTAGGAACTTTACAAATTTTCTTTTTTTTCTTCTTCCAAAGCTGTGAGGCTATTTTCATTTCATTTCTATATTATTGACTTACTACAAAGATATTTCTAGTAAGGTCTTCAGCACATCAAGAACACATAATCTTGAATAAGGTACTAGCCGCCTGAGATGCCATAAAAACCTAAATAAGGCTTCGAAGGTCGGCCTTGATCTATAAAATACAGGCTTGGGTATCTTAAGCTCGTAAATATACTACTTTTTCTCCATTTTTTATAAGAAAAACTGACGGGAAATATACCTCCTGATCTTGAGCTGCTCTTTCTGTTCTATAACAAATTGTATTCTCCAAGAGCACGTCCAAAGATATCACTCTGAGATGTAAAGTTAAGAGGGGGACAACCGTCAAACAACTTCTCGCTCGCTGCGTCTCAAGTCTCATGTTAAAGATATTTATTTCTCAGAGTTCACTTTCCGAGAATAACATATTTGACAGAAAGTGTGAACGTACACAGTGGCATAATAGTGATATACTAGGTGTTCCAATACTTGTATTTAAACCTTCAGGGGGTTTTATTTCATTACTTGTAAACGTATTATTTTTATTGATTCAAAATACAATATAAAATCTATCTTGCCACAATTTAGAGGCTTACGGCCGGTTTCTGAAAGCCCGATCAAAACTAATCGCATGTCAAGTCACTTGCTATCTCTATCTAATTCGATGTAATAGCTGAAATGGCGAGTGACTTGACATCCGATTAGTTTTGATCGAGCTTTAAGAAATCAGCCGTTACTCGATTATTATAGCCATTCCTAAAAAAACTTGTCAAGCAGTTATACCAAGGGCACAGATAAGAGAATACTAGTAGCTAAAGGGAGTAGTCAGCGGTAAATCCAAATATTACATAGATAGATAGAAAACTCTCTATTGCACACAACAAGGACATTTAACACATTAAAGTACAATGGGCGGTCTTATCGCTGAGAGCGATCTCTACCTGACAACCTTTTGATGGACAGGATTATATATATGGTACATACCCACATTTTCAGTAGTTTATTTTCAATACGTGCAGGTTGCAAGCCCATCGACGTTATTAGAATACACTATGGATTCCCCACGATATTTTCCTTCACCGTTTGAGAAAAAGCATTGCGCACATGTTTTGAAGAGAAAAATCCATTGTTGCACCGGATTCGTACCCACTACCTTACGATCAGAAGACGGGGCCATTTCCACTAGACCACCACCGGTGCTCCAAAACCCAAAATCAAAACGTCCAGTATAAATAAAACCAATAAAATGTCATAACATAACGCAACCCAAGGTCAATGTCGCTGGGCGAATGTCTCCGAAGGTGAAAGTACAGCGTCTACGTCACGCGCGTTGATGATCTAATGTTGGTCATAGGCTCTTGAACTTGCGTTCGTTATGCGATGCCTGCCTTACAAGCTGGGACCGGAATATTGGCCTTTTAAGGAGCTGACAACCGTCAAACCACTCGCTCGTGGAGTAACATGTTTGTATCAAGATGGTTTTCATAAATGCATTCAAGATGTTGAAATACGAGAAGTTGTTTGATGGTTGGCTGCATCTAACACTGTTTCCGAATTTTGTCTATTTATTTTATTTATTTTATTTTGGAATTTTAGGAAAACTTACAGCTAGGTACAGATTATTGTTTGAAAAATAGTTAACTAAATCTTAAAAAAAAAAGATTATGTTATCTGAAGGCCAATTAAAAGTTTCCACAGATAGGTTAAATTCACTTATACAAAAAAAACAGTAAAGTAACTAGAATAAAATGGTATCGTTTATATTAAATAGAAAGAAATACAAGAAAGACAAAGTTAAAAATATTTGTTTGTTACACTTACGGCCGGTTTCTGAAAGCCCGATCAAAACTAATCCATTTTTCCATTTCCATTCTTTCAAAGTTCGCATAAGCGGAAAATTAAAAATAGCCGAAGCTAGGAAGTGCAAGAATTTGAGAGTAGTTATTGTGTTTATTGTTCCTTATTGTTTTTTCGACAGGTACTCACGGATGCAGATCAAGCTACATAAGAAATAAGCCGAAGAAAATTGACGCTTACTACAAGGACATAAAAGAACAAGAACATAGGACACATTGCAAGACGTGGTGATGACAGATGGAGTAGGGCGACAACCGAATGGTGGCCAAGAACCGGTTACAGAGGCGTGTGACGTCCTGCAGCGAGATGGGTGGACGACGTAACAAAAATCGCAGGTCGGAAATGGGTAACACTGGCACAGGATCGTGTTAGATGGCACAAGCTAAGGGAGGCATATACCCAGCTGTGGGTGAAGTCAGGCTGTGGATGATGATGATGACAAGAACATAAAAGCGAGCAGTGATGCGTATCCGTACAACTACAGCTTGCAAAATATCCTAAACTTATTCAACACATTCTTGGAACACTAAAGTATCTTGATTTCCTACCGCGCAGTCGTTAGGTCAAATTGCTTTGTTAGATTGCGAAAGCAACAAAAACTTGTTGCTAGACAAGATCACTGCAGGGTGATTACGTATTTTTGTTGCAATCAGTTTCTATATGAAACCAATAAGTATATTAAACAATATGAAAGTTTTGCGATTATCCATCAATAGAAACACCAGTTGTAATCTAACTTTATTAGCAACTGCAGCTAAAATGTAACCGCAAAGCCGTCATATTTATTTATAACAAACAGAAACTGATTGCAACAAAGTTACGTAATCACCCTGCTGGTGTAACTGGGCTTCTTCTTCTTCTCCGTTTATAGCACATGTCCGTCATTCGACAGACAATATTGGCAATGTCAAGTGTCAAATACTTTGGCAAAAAAACAATCACAAATTATGTTTACGTCTGAGTTTTTGGACAAATCTAAAGCAGAGGCGGAAATATTCGTGATAGAATATGTATTCACGCATAACCTTCACGTAAGAGATTTAATGACAATATTCTATCAATCAACTTTAAAAGTTGAGCATTCGTTATTTATGTTTTTATCACTTTGAGATCATTCGTCATTTTAATGCATTATTAATGCAAATTTAAGGAGAACTTGAGCTCTCTAATAATAAAGGGCTCTCTAATAATAATTGGTGAGCACTTTCGCTGAAACTTTAAAGGGATTTTTCTAATTTCAAACAGTTAAAATATTAAATAGCTTTTGACCAAAAACCCTCGCATTTTAAAATAACCCTTATTTATTATTTCCTCCTCATTCATAACAACTTTATCAATATGTGTAAAGCTTTATCAAAAAGCTGATTCTCCGTAAAAACCAGACAAAGACACTTTCGCAATAATTTTTATGGGATTTCGACTCAATTTTCGAACCTGTCATTTAAAACTGAACAGTTTGTTATGATATTCAAGTGTTGATGTTATGATACCTATTTTATCTATTGTTACAGTTTTATAATCTGTATTCTGTGGTAATGTAGACAAAAAAAGCGCCTGCAATAATATGTTTTCTAAATTAACATATAAACATAATAACTTTACAATATCAACAAGAATGCTTGCTACAATATTGTACCTCCATTTAAACATTGCTTACATCTCGTTTCCGGGTTCCAAGTGCATTCTTCGAGAAGGTTAATCGACATTCAGAAGAACTTACCAATTACAATACAAGCAAGGTTTAAAAAAATGAGTTTATTACACGCGCTGAAATTACACATCTTGACTGATCCATTATCCTCGAAAGGTGTTTTATTTACTTGATTATAGATATTTTAACCAGTCAATAAGTAAACTTCCTGAATTTTGTGAAGGCAAATGAGTGGATATTTATACAATTCAAACCAACGCAATGACAAAAGAATTCTTATATTTTTTATGTTTTTTAATATAAAACTTGCTGATGGAACAAGAAGATGGCCCACATGATGTTAAGTGGTAATAATCACCTATAAAAAAGCATTGCCTCGTAACACACGTACATTAAGTTAAGCCTCATGCGGGCAACGACACTCTTCAAACCGAAACACAGCAACGCTGCTTGGCGGCAGAAAAGGGTATGGTGTTAGTATTCCCCCGGACGAGCTCTTAACAAAGATCTCTACATTCTTAAAAACTGAAAACCTAATTTAAATTTAACAGTTTTACGACTTTCATCCCCAAGCACGGTCGATGTCCCCTCAGATCTCTTAGGGGTAGTCAGAGGTGTATCCAAATATTAACTTTAGGTGCATACCTACATTTTACAGTACTTAGTACATTTACCTACAGATGCGCTAATTATAAGTAAAGGACCGACTGCGAATGTAGTTTTGCTCTTATTTACGGAATTCAATAATAAATTATTCAGTTTTTTTCCAAACAGCAAGTCTACGCCTAGTTCAGTGCATTGCTAGTAAAGTAGGCTAGTGAGTGAGCGGAGTGGGCGACCTCGGTGGCCACGCCTTGAAGGGTTGCCACGCGGAAACAATACTGGAACTTAAACGCTAAAAAGGGATTCATGTATTCAATGTTTTTTTTCTACCTCTGGTGGAACAATCAAATGGCCAACCTAATGCTAAGTGGTAGCCATCACCAATAACAAAGCATTGCCTCGTAAGTCACGCTCGACATGAACGAGCCTTACAATGCACTGCTCTGCGTCATGTGCTGTAATTTTACTGGCAACCACACCCTTTTAACTAAACCACAGTAACGCAGCTTGGCGGCTGAAATAGGCATGGACTATGCAGAAAAGAGTTGGTGGTCTTGGGGTAACGCGGCCCACCTTCCGATCCTAAGGACGTGGGTTCAAAACCCGGTCATGCACCAATGAGCTTTTCTGTTCAAAAATTTATGTGTCTCTATTATCCACGTATATTTTAAAACACCTCAAAGTAAGGCTATATAGTAGCTATATATTAACCAATCAAGATCAAATCCGGTTGTTTTTCTACGGAAGAAACACGAGCAGACTCGAGGACAACAGCTTACTCTATTATATCACGGTGGTGAAAGGAAGGGTGGAACTAGCTCAGACCTTGATACAGAAGGTCGCCTTGGGACGGTCACTTGCGGCAAGTCTTCCGCGTTGCACTTGTTTTACATAAACTGGATGCTTGTGGTAATTTGGATAAGGAGTAGTAGAGCTCTATAAGAAGGACTTGCCTGACAACACAACAAACAAGGCATCTTATTGGCTTATTATTATTATAAGCCATTTATTTCCCAATTTCAATATTAACAATTCATTTACAGTTTAACGTTTCAATAAAATTCTAATACATTATGTTTAATTATTTTTCCTTAACTTAAATTGTATTTTGTACACTAACGTTACATCATTGTAGGGTTGCCCATTTTTCAGCATAAGCCTCCTCCAACCCTTTCCAGTCATTTCTTTGTTGGGCTATAGGCCTATATTCCTTAAAGGCTTGGTCGAGTAAAACTGCTACCAAGATTCTCATAGCTTTCAAATGTATGCCTGTAAATAGATATTTATCCAATTAACGTTTTGATTTTGACTTTAATTTTGAACCTATTTTGTCACAGCGTTGCTGTGTTTCGGTTAGAGGATGTGGGTACCGGTGAAATCACAGGAATATAGGTAATATAGAAATATAGGTTGAAGGACGCAGGGCTGTGCACGTTTTTATATATATGGTTATTACAAAGCACTATCTAGCTATTATTCAGCATGCAATGAGCTAAATTGTGGGTTTGACTAAATAAGAAATATATATCGTATGTATTCAAATGTCATATTTCAAAAGCTAATTACCCAAATTAAGAAACAGACTAATTTAAATAATGTAGATGCCAAGACGTTGACATTTCAGTAAAGTAGTACGCCTTACTTGTAGTTTATGCGCGTGCACTTGCAACAGTTGGCCTTTTGACGTGACGTTGTAGCGAGGTCCGAAAAGTGACCACTATTGTGACCCGTCTCTCATCGACATAGAGGTCAAACTAGCTTGGCCTATCGAATAGCTAAGTTTGTAACTGTTACGTTAATACGGAGCGACACATGCCAACGATTTGTTGTTTAATTAAAATCTGAGGTGAGCCTTGATGTTATGTGATTTAAATTCATTTAAGCAATCAGTTGACTGAGAAATCATACCATACAAATTAATTTAATCAAACGGTGTTTATGTTTCCTTCTTTGAAAAAAACATAGGATAGTAACTTGACCACCAAATATATCAAAGTACCTACTTATTTCCTTTTAAAAAACACACCGTTACTACAAAACATTAGTTTCCAAAATTCCAGATGCAAAAATAATCTTTTTTCAAAAATGTTGTTGATTGCATAACTTATTATCATTAACTAATAAACTACCTTCTCTTCTCTTACTGGTGAATATGGCTTACGTAAAAAAATACCTGGCGACTAGTTTGACCTTGCAAAGTCAAATGCAGTGAGTTGCTTGTTATTTGTCATCCGCGTTCAAATGACAGTTAGCGATACAACAAAATGTTATACAAACAAACAACAGACGTTGTTACAAGGTTACGTACTCCGCCCCTTCCGGTGGATATCTTAAATCTCGTTCTCAAATCTCAATCACCCATAATCCATGGCCTTGCTAAGTTACTTATAACATTCACTTAAGATAGCCATACAAATTATTCTAATTATAAAACTCAAGTTGGACCATGGAGTATAATTATCACCCATAAAGATCAAACCCAAAAGATTTTATTGTTTCTCGTAACGTGAGGATACATTTTTTTGTTATGCCTAGAAAATGCCTACTTAATGCCCTATTTAATATGTATTTTTTAGATTAAAAAAAAAATAGACATAGTTTTGTTTTAATTTAACTCCTGTGCATGTTGTGCCAAACAAAGAGCACAGACGTGAAGCACATCTTAATGAGATTAGCTTATTTAGAAATAACGAAAAGTCTCTTGTTTATGCATTTAAAAAGCAAATTTCAATTGCTTTTAATAAGCAACTTTACACACCGCTACGGTGTTATTACGCAAAGTTTTTATAGGCACTTATTTTTTAGTGGTTCGCATGGCTGTTTGAAACCTCCGCTTACTACTCGCACATTCGAGCCTCGAAAGATACAATGTTAATGGGTTCGGTTACTTTTAGTAATAATATGCCATCTAGCTTCCGCGTGTGGACAAACCTCATCATAACCATCCGGAAGAGGATATAGGCCTCCTTAATAAATAATAATAAAAATATATAAAAAATACTGTGTACATTTAACATAACGCTATCTATAATTTTTCTTTTTAAGGTTTACTTACGTACAATAAATAATTTTATTTATTGAGGCCCTAAACCACAGAACTGATTTGAATGACTCTTTGAAGCAGTGGCGTAGCTATCGTAGGGCCAGGTGGTGCAGTGCACCAGGGCCCCGGAGCTCAGGGGTCCCTCTAACCTAAGCTTTGAAAAGAGAGGGCCAGCCAGCTCCTGAAGCTAGAAAACCATTTCTTTTTATACAACTAGCTGATGGAACAAGCAGATGGCCCACCTGATGTTAAGCGGTAACCATCACCTAAAACAAAGCATTGCCTCGTAAGTCACGCACGATAGGAACGTGCTTCAAACCAAAACACAGCAACAACTTCACAAAGAGCTTACTACTCGTAGATGCTTTACTTCACCGTTTGAGAGTACTGACATTGTGCACATACATTTTTGAACAGAAAAACTCATTGGTGCACGACGGGTTTCGAACCCAAGACCTTAGGATCAAAAGGCGGGGCCGCTACCACTAGACCATCAGTGCTCTCGTTCAGTGATTTTATATAATTCAAAATGTTATAATTTGTGACCGAAAAGTAATTTGACGGGTGTCAGCCCCTTAATACAAGCATGTGAATAACTATCAGCCATTTTCTTTGCTATTTTCGATTAGCTTGTTGACCTTTATTTCCGGATTTTAAAAGTATTCTATTCATACCCGTAAAGCTGATGTTACACGATTCTGTCAAAGTCAAAGTCAAAGTCAAAATGTATTTATTCAATAAAATGACAAGGATCACTTTGAAACGTCTTAAAGCTAGGTGACTCTAGGTGCCAGTTCCACGCGACCAAAGCCTAGAAGAACAGGTAACAAACTTACGGCTTGGTTCCTACCGTTCTTTTGTATGATCCTTTTACAATGTAATAATCTACACTAATATTATAAAGAGGAAACATTTGTATTTTTGTATTTTTGTATGTAACGAATAGGCTCAAAAACTACTGGTCCGATTTCAAAAATTCTTTCACCATTAGAATGCTACATTATCCTTGAGTAACATAGGCTATATTATATTTTCAAAAAAATCAGGGATCCTTACTAAAACTTCAATAATGTAACCCAAGGTGGAAAACAAAAACCTTACATCGCGTGCGCTGCGAAAACTATTGAAGATAGAACAAAATAATGTACTACGATTTTGTAGAACACGTCATCATCTACAAAAAATGTCGCGACAGCATATTATGTCTAACTATTATAGTTATGTCACAATAAGTGTTCTTTTATTATAAAAAATTAAAAGAAATGCCTCCGCTAGAAAAGGGTCTTTATTTGTACCTTGGTATTAATCCTTATCCAAATAAATCATTTCATAATTAAGACGGTTTCAATACCTATAGATTACGTCTTAAATTTTTCAAATCGGACTTTCCATTCAAAAGATATGACGAAATTAAAAATGTTAACGGGTCCACGGGTCACGCGCGGGGTGCGATTTCACTCACTCAAGGAGAAGCGCGTGCAAATGTATGAAATAAGTAGACGCGAGGCTCGAACCCACGGTCTAAGTTTAACCTAAAATGACTATGACCACCCATGCGAAGCTGGGACAGGCCGCTAGTATAATATATTATTGAAGTTTAGTGAGGCGTAGGCATACAGAAAAAGGTAAACATAATCAAATTTATAATGTCATCATTATCAGCCTGAAGAAGTCCACTGCTGGACAGAGGTCTCTACATGTCCAGGAAGAACGATTCAGAGTCCTGTCCATTCAGCGAGTTCCCGCAATAAATAAATATAAATAATAAATATTGGTGGACTTTCCACCCAGCACTATCTTACCCCAAACTAAGCCAAAGTTTGTAATATGGGAACCAGATAGCTGATATAATAACATAATAAACTTTTTTTTGTAAATACATACCCACTTATAATATTATATAACACCCAGACAGAGATTAAACATCTATGTTCATCACACAATTGTTTGTTCTCTGTGGGGATCGAACCCACGGCCTACGGCGCAGAAGGCAGAGCTACTACCTACTGAGCTGTGAAGTCTATGAAAGCTGTTTCATGCAAAAGTTCAATAAATCACTTGCTAAAATGTATGATACAGCTGTTTTTTTTTCGCGTTCACAGTGTTGGTTCCTTAGAAAAAGTTATTCATATTGATGGGTACTTTAGCCCACTGAAGTTTTTAAATACAAGTATTGGAACACCTTGTATGTGTTCACTTTTATTTATACAACTTGCTGATGGAACAAGCAGATGGCCCACCTGATGTTAAGTGGTAACCATCACCTATAACAAAGCATTGCCTCGTAAATCACGCACGGTAGGAACGTGCCCCACGATGCACCGCCCTGCGTTCATAAACTTGAGGCAAACAGATGTCAAGCCTCATGTGCCTGTAATTACACCGGCAACCACACTCTTCAAACCGAAACATAGCAATGGCGCAATTATATTATCAAAAACGAATCAATCAAAATACTAAGACATAGACATTTATAGAATTTGAAATATCTGAATCGTGTATAAGCAGCTTAACGTTAAACATGTTTCAAGATAATGCCATTGTTGAAATTATATTTCGAATACCGGTTTTATAATTAATAACTTGCTTCTGGACAATTATTCAACGCTAATAACGATTAGTATTAATGAGTGCAGTTTTTTTAATACATTAGCGTAACCTAATTTGGTTATTGTTCGACTTTATTTTAATAATTTCATTCACGTATAAAACAATAAAAGCTGATTCTACAACCAACTCTAGTTTATGACCCTCATATCCCAAATAGTTTACCAGTATGACAATTATGGTGTTCCGTCTTCAAAAACCATGTAATTGTGGAAACAAAATAAAAAATAATAATATTTGGATGTACCTCTGACTACCCCTGAGACATCCTAAAATAATTTTTAGTTAGTACTAAGATATCTGAGGGGATATCTACCGTGCCTGAGGATCAAAGCCGTGAAGCTGTTTCTTTTTTTTTTCTTTTTTTTTTAGTAAAAAATCTTTCATTTTTCTGAGTTGCCATGTTACTAAGTATCGGTCTGCAAATCAGCAAGCACAGAGTATAATTAAATCAACGTGGATACATGCTTGCAAAACCTACCGGTTAACGTTTGCTCACCCATACAGAAATGTTGCCCACATTTTGTTTAATATGAAACGGCACACGATCAAATTGCAGGCTTACTGAGTTACAACATGAATTGCAAATTGAATTTGAACAAGTACCAAGTACACAAATTGCGAGTCTTAGGAAGTGAGACTGCTATTAATAAGCAAGCTGTGACAGTTTTTTACCTGTTCAGTAATATTTGATTGCCTGTTTTCAAGACAAGCCTACTACTACAAATGTAATGGCTCTCCGTCGTTTCAAACAAACACAATATAAAAAGTTTACAGATTCCGTTCTTGATTTAAAATTGGAATGGGGTAGGCTCGTTCAACCTGATTTTAATTTTTCAAGAGGCCATTTTAGCCGGCGGCAAATTCTGTAGGTAGTAGGTACTACTACGTAAAAAAAAACACGGGAGTATCACGTACTGTTTTTTTTTTTTTTTTTTTTAATACAATTAGCTGACGGAACAAGCAGATGGCCCACCTGATGTTAAGTGGTAACCATCACCTATAACAAAGCACTGCCTCGTAAGTCACGCACGATAGGGACGTGCCCTACGATGCACTGCCCTGCGTCCATCAACTTGAGGCATACAGATGTTAAGCCTCATGTGCCTGTAATTACACCGGCAACCACACTCTTCAAACCGAAACACAGCAACGCTGCTTGGCGGCAGAAAAAGGCGTGGTGGTAGTACTTCCCCGGACGAGCGCTTCACAAAGAGCTCTACTACTCTTCGCGCGTACGGATCCGCGCTCACTTCGATTATGAGCTTCGCTTCACTCCCGTTGGCATTTTCCGTCAAGACACTCACGCGGGTGGCGCTAGTGATATTTGATTATTTATTTATTTATTGGATACAAAGTTATACTTAAATATGGTATACAGTAGTGGTTTAAAGTCTTACAAAGATTTGTCTAACCACTAGGTTCTCGATTAATCTATCACACAATAACAAAAAAATGAGCGCAAACACTCAAACAACATTGGCAACAAAACAACGTTGTAGGTATTTATCATACCTCCCTCGTACGCGCTGCGACGTAGGCATGCTTTATGGAATTGTGATGATGATGATGTATTACATAATGTCAAATTGAAATCTCACCGCGAATTCCGCGGTCACTTGGGTGAGTGTTACTGACAGAATCGCACTTCTGTAAAATAATTTAATAATTTTGTAGGACCTTGTTCACACTAGCGCATTAGTCTTACCATCAAACATCACTAGGTATCTTTACCAACAAATATCACTCAAAGTAAAACAGTAAAATATGGTTTTACTGTTTCATTTTTCCAGTTTAGTGCCAGTGGTAGTATGCGCAAGTAACTGAGTGTTGTTTATTTTATGAACGGTTAAAGTTATCTAAGTATCGTATTTTCGTGCGGAACCGCATGTATCGGTATCACAATGCCGTGCGCGATCTCACACGGAAGAGTGGTGTCGAGATACAGTGAAACTGCATTCCAGTGGACGCGGAAAGCGGAGAAATACGGGTGGTTATAAACCGTGAGCTATATCTATGATTCCTGGGTGAACTAGTGTGGGCATGTGGGGAGGACGTATGTTAATGGACGGTCAGCGCATGGACACGTTCTTATTGTGCGAGATTTACGAGGCAATGCTTTGGTTACCACTTAACATCAGTTTAACACTTAACATTAGTTTTAAGTCTACCGCACTACGTGCACCGCCGTCCATTACCGCTCTGATAAAATACCTACCTAAGGTTGCCTGGAAGAAATCGCTTTCAGCGATAAGGCTTTCATTTTACTTTATTAATTTACGCCTAAATTTATGATATATCCTTGTGTACAATAAAGTGTTATCTATCTATCTATCAGGTGGGCCATCTGCTTGTTCCACCAGCAAGTAGAACAAAAAAAAGTTCGTACCTGGCACTAAGAGATTTAAGGAATATCTATCGTGCTTCTGTTTTTTTTTCAGTACTGTTTTAATTTATTAAAAAGAGGGTAGAAAGATCGGAAAAACATAGCAGTAGATTGTCTGTTTTGTCATTCCCTTTATGTTTCGTTTTGTCTCCCGTAAAACATCCCCAATAATATTGATTGGTAGGTCTAGACACCCGTACTAGGATGGCTACCCTTCAAAATAATTTTAGAAACCGTCACCATTTTCTTTGCATTGACAGCCCGAATAGGCGTTAGGTGTATTGACTTAAAACTTTTTGATTATTCCACTTTGACACTGGCAAGTTTTAAGTTAATATGCGTCGTTTAAATATTTTTTTATATCTGAAATTTTGTATTTTAATCTACACTAATATTATAAAGAGGAAACCTTTGTATTTTTGTATTTTTGAATTTTTGTATGTAACGAATAGGCTCAAAAACTACTGGTCCGATTTCAAAAATTCTTTCACCATTAGAATGCTACATTATCGCGTGCGCTGCGAAAACTATTGATGATAGAACAAAATAATGTACTACGATTTTGTAGAACACGTCATCATCTACAAAAAATGTCGCGACAGCATATGTCTAACTATTATAGTTATGTCACAATAAGTGTTCTTTTATTATAAAACATTAATTGAAATGCCGCCGCTAGAAAAGGGTCTTTATTTGTACCTTGGTATTAATCCTTATCCAAATAAATCTTTTCATAATTAAGACGGTTTCAATACCTATAGATTACTTCTTAAATTTTTGAAATCGGACATTCCATTCAAAAGATATGACGAAATTAAAAACGTTAACGGGTCCACGGGTCGCGCTCGGGGTGCGATTTCACTCTCTGGCGTGCAAATGCATGAAATAAGTAGACGCGAGGCTTGAACCCACGGTCTAAGTTTATCCTAAAATGTTCAAAAAATGTATGACCACCCATGCGAAGCTGGGACAGGCCGCTAGTTTTTGATATATCAAGAAGTCATTTGCATTAGTTTGCACTAATAATATTTGTACCAAATTTATCTGAAAAAAACTCTGCAGGATATTACAGCGATGTTTTTTTTAATATTTTAAATACTTATGATACTACTACTAGTTTATATGGTTACTTATCAAGCGTAGAACTAGTGTTTTCCCCCGTTTTCCCCATCTGATGAACTGCCGATATGGTTGCGGGAAGTCGGTGGATGGAAATGCAATTAAAAAAATCTTCCTGAAATGTTTTTTTTAAACAACTAGCTGATGGAAAAAGTAGATAGCATCATGTTAAGTGGTAACCATCACCTATAACAAAGCATTGCTTCGTAAATCACGCGCAAAGGGATGTGCCCTACGATGCACTGCCCTGCGTCTATCAACTTAAGGCATACAGATGTTAAGCCTCATGTGCCTGTAATTACACCGACAACCACACTCATCGAACCGAAACACAGCAACGCTGCTTGGCGGCAGAAAAAGGCGTGGTAGTACTGCCCCGGACGAGCCCTTTACAAAGAGCTCTACTACTCTATGTTAGGACAAACAAGCAGTGGACTTCGCCGGCCGATGATGATGACTGCTATCTCTGCCTTCAATCTGCTATACTAAATTACCCCTAATAGTCTACTAAAAGCAGTTATAATGTTATTTCCCATGCGCCTCGTATCTCAATGACACATCCACCTCGGGACGTGAAATGAAAAACGCAATGCAACATTGCGCAGGTCACGATATCATTTTTGACCTCGGAGTAGGCAATTGCAGAAATAGACCATTTCCCACGTTGTACAACGTTTAAGGATTTTGTAACATATTCTTTACCCGAAACGGTAGTCTGTATGTATGCGGCAAATAAAGATGGTCTGAAATTATGCATTTTAAATAATCAAATATTGGTGGACTTTCCACACAGCCGTATCAAGCCCCAGAAAAGCTTATAATATGGGAACCAGACAACTGATATAATACTTATATGCTTATTTTGTAAATACATACTTATAATATGTAATAACACCCAGGTTCTCTATCTGGGTCTATAAACATCTATAATTTTCATTTAAAACGGGATATTTACCATGATTTGTGATCCCATTTTAAATGAAAATTATAGATGTTCATAACCATGATAGTTTCAAAAATTATAACAAACATCTATGTTCGTCAGACTATAATGTTTGTTCTAGGTGGGAGTCGAACCTTCTAAAAAAAAAGTACAGCGCAGAAGGTAGACCTACTACCAACTAAGGTGTGAGGGCTGTTTTAATACTAAAATGTATTGTTTGAGAGCACTTTTTTTTACAAACATCAGAGTTCTTTTTCTGATTTCTCTTTGGCTCTATCATAAAGTCAAAAGACTCAACACTTCACACATTCATATATTTTTTGTCACAAATCGAAAAGCGTTTTGGTGAACTTATTAAATAACTTTCTACTTTCAAAAACTTTAGTATTTATATATTTATTTATTTTTTATACAACTAGCTGATGGAACAAGCAGATGGCCCACCTGATGTTAAGTGGTAACCATCACCTATAACAAAGCATTGCCTCGTAAGTCACGCATAATAGGAACTACCCCGCGTCCATCAACTTGAGGCATACAGATGATAACCTCATGTGCACGTAATTACATCGGCAACCACACTCTTCAAACCGAAACACAGCAACGCTGCTTGGCGGCAGAAAAAAGCTAAACTTTCCCAAAATTTTTGAAGCAAAAGATAAAATATGTTTCATAAAATCTTTTTAGGCACTTTAAAACGAAGTTTCATACTTTTTAAATCTCTCCATGTGTAGTAATAAACATTTCGCAGGTATCTACTTTCTTGACTACATTACGAGTAGGTTATTTGAATACTTTTTGCACATAAAATATGGTCTAAGCACTTCGGATTATGCTATAAGCTTACATTAATAAATTAAAATCTGAAACAAGATTCTACTCACAAAAAATACAAATACAAAATGTTTCTTTTTCTCAAAAATGTTACATTAATTATAACAGTAGCTTGATACCTCCTTTTAAGTAAAAAAATAACTGTAATAAGAGGCATCGCTCTTCCATAGCATACATGAGAGTATTTAAAAAAAAAACATTTATGCAAAAACATTTTGTGTAAATTATTTCCAAGAGTAGTAGAGCTCTTTGTAAAGGGCTCGTCCGGGGAAGTACTACCACCACGCCTTTGTCTGCCGCCAAGCGGCGTTGCTGTGTTTCGGTTTGAAGAGTGTGGTTGCCGGTGTAATTACAGGCACATGAGGCTTAACATCTGTATTCCTCAAGTTGATGAACGCAGGGCAGTGCATCGTAGGGCACGTTCCTATATTGCGTGACTTAAGAGGCAATGCTTTGTTATAGGTGATGGTTACCACTTAACATCAGGTGGGCCATCTGCTTGTTCCATCAGCTAATTGTATAAAGATAAAGATACCTAGGTTTATGAAATTTCGGTTGGGGAACGATACTTTTGTTTATTACTGCGACACAATCTGCGTTGAATTTTATTTCCCGCGATAATAAATAGCACCTTACGTCACGCTCCGTCTTCAGAATCCTACTAATTTCATAATTGCTACTTGGATGCTTGTGGCATAACCACTGAACTGATCGCGATGAAACTTACAACAAAGCTTAGAACTTTTTATCCCGAAAATTTACAAGGAACGGGGTATAAAAGTAAACAAACCGAATAAATAAAATAAAAAATATAAATGTTGATAACATTTATATTTATCACTACTAATTCGCGAGCAAAACTGCCAGTATAAACCAGCTTAATGTCGAATTCATTGAGGCCATTCAGTAGTAGTAGGCCATCACTGATCTGTATTCTACGTAATTTATTGTAATAATTCTTCTTAATACCATTAATTCTATTGACCTAAAACATACATCCTATCTGTCTTAGCTAGATCCACTTCAAGGCAATGGTCTACAAAATATGTAAGTACAACATTTTTGGTCACTCAAATGAAAAAACTGCTTTCAAAATGTAGTAACTGGCGACACGCGGGATACATTTCAACACTTTCCGTCCGTGGACAAGCCAAAACACACAGTAACTAAGCAGAGCACTCGAATGACTTTTTTTTTTAATTTATATCAATTTTTGATGTATGCTTGTTCATGTGGAACATTGCCTATAACAAAGCATTGCCTCGCAAGACTAAACTCTTTTAATCTTACAACCATAATTACGTTTGAATTTTTACTTATAAAAAAAGCAAGCTAGAAGTTAAATTTATGACCAGTGATAATAAAAAATGCACCAAAACTTTCCGTTTTACTGACTATAGTGTGGAATTTTAAAGTGACATGTGTCTATAGGTTAACTACCAACACTACCGGTCGTGTCTGGGATCAAGTTTGCATGCGCAGGAGTGGATTACGAAAGACAAGATATTGGAGGCAGGGTATGGACATTTTGTAATTTGCTAATGCAAAGTTTATTAGTAGATTTAGAAATCATGAATATTAACTACACGCATCAAGGATTTTTTTTATAATGCCATACCACCGGAAGTTAAGTGGTAACTATAAATTAGTGGTTTTAGAAAATTAGGACCAGGACAGTAAAATAAGATTAGGACCATTGATCCGAGAGCTCCCATCTCCTCGAGTTCCGTTGAAATCGTAGTTCTCTTACTGGTCCGGAACAATAAACTTAGGACGTACTTGGTAAATATAATATGGTTATAGCGAACTGGACTAATAATGGAGCCAAGATGAGTTCAACGGAACTCTTCAACAAATTGGCCGATTGGACTAAAACTCGGTGACGCTAGTCCAAACAATTTTTTTTTTTTCAATTTATATTGTTTTTGCCTGCAACTACAAACAGTCGCAACTGTTCTTGAATGTGTACCTTTTCCTATACTTTTGAGCGTTTTGGTCCTAGACTGTAAGCCCAAACTGTGTTTTATTCAATAAATAAACCAATATAAGACTGGAACGGACAACACGAGGTCTCTGTTCGCGGCGAACCACTAGTTATCTTGATGTTATTTCTCTTAGCGATAATATATCCAATAATAAACATTATTTTCTTTTAAATTTGTTCAATGAATCAGAGAGCGTTGACTTCCAAACTTCGTTGAAATCAAGACTCATAAACAAGGTGTTTTTATAAATTCTGAGAATATCTCTTTTTTTTCTCTCTTATAAAACCATATAAATTTCTTATATAAAGAACACACAGCAAGATTCCTTGTTTATTAGTACTTATTTTGATATTTATTTTCAAATGAGAAATGTTTGGGATAATGCGTTAGAAATAAAGTTTTGTTGCGTTTGTAATAAATCACGCAACGATAAATAAGAATGACTTTATTACCCAAATATTTATTATGTAGTCCATAATATTTAAAATGGATTTAATAATCCATACCCATATGAAATTTAAACTTACTTTTTTTTATACAACTAGCTGATAGAACAAGCAGACGGCCCACCTGATATTAAGTGGTAAGCGTCACCTATAACAAAGCATTGCCTCGCAAGTCATGCACGATAAGAACGTGCCCTACGATGCACTGCCCTGCGTCCATCAACTTGAGGCATACAGATGTTAATCCTCATGTGCCTGTAATTTCACCGGCAAACACACACTTCAAACAGAAACACAGCAACGCTGCTTGGCAGCAGAAAAGAGTATGGTGGTTGTACTTCCCCGGACGAGCCCTTCACAAAGAGCTACTACTCTTAAACTTACTTTACTTTTGTTTTAATAGTCGTAATAATATTTAGTAATTATAAAGAAATTTAACTTGCTCGAACATTACACAAATGTTTGTCCTTGGTGGGAATTGACATTACAATCTACAGCGCAAAAGACCTTGTGACGTCATTAATAATAATAAAAATAATAAATAAATAAAGTAATCATTAAACTGTTTAATTTTATGTGTTTAAAAAAAACAAGTGAAGATAAACATCTGGCGATGGGCTTGTAACCTGTCACATATGGAATACCAACTACTGCAAATGTTGGTATGTTCCAATTATAATATTTGGACGTATCTCTGCCTACCCCCCTTAGATATTCTCAAAGAATCTTAAGTTGGTACTTGGTACTAATGAAGGATGTGTACCGTGAAGCTGTTTCTGTTTTTTTAAGGTTCCGTACCCAAAGGGTAAACGTCCGTCTGTCTGCCGTCACCAGGCAGTATCTCACGAACCGTGATAGTTAGACAGTTGAAATTTTCACAGATGATGAATTTCTGTTACCGCTATAACAACAAATACTAAAAAACGGAGAGAAGCAAACTTGATTTTTTTGCCGTTTTGATAGATAATGGTACGGAACCGTTCGTGCGCGAGTCCGACTCCCACTTGGCCGGTTTAATTTACCTTTCTGCTGTTTTTCTGTTTTTTAATACCACGTTGAGATGCTACAGCAGACGCAACATGTTTTCATTCATCACGAATTTTCGTGGTTAATTTGAACATCACGATAAGCACGCGCTAAGGACATTTGGTTTTCTCACGAGATTCTTTCATTGCCATGTGCTTTGTTTATATTATCACACCACCACAGATTGTAAAAATAATGGCGCTACTGGTCTGGTGGAAGTTATCCTGACTTTTGATCGGAAGGTGAGTTTGAATCCGGTCGTCCACCAATTTAATTTAGCAAAAGTAATTTCTTGGTGTCTTGTAAAACATATGAAAAAACATGTGTACTCGTACAAATAACAGTAAAGATTTTTTTTTTAATTCCAATAAAAAGCGTTTTGTTAGGGTTCCGTCAGAAGTCGTTTCGAATTTAGGTATTCCATTTCAAGGTAAGTGTAAGAATAGTAAAGCTCTTTGTGAAGGGCTCGTCCGGGGAAGTACTACCACCACGCCTTTTTCTGCTGTTTTGGTTTGAAGGGTGTGGTTGCACTTGAATTACAGGCACACATGAGGCTTAACATCCGTATGCCTCAAGTTGATGGACGCAGGGTAAAACATCGTATGGCATGTTCCCATCGAGTATGACTTACGATGCAATGCTTTGTCACAACTTGTTTCTTGTCACAAATTGTTTGATGGTTATGGTCACAACTTAACATCAGGTGGGCTATACAAGGTGTTTCCATAATTGTGTATATAAAAGAAAGAAAGAAAGAAAAAGAAAGAAAATACATTTATTTGACATACCTACATACAAAAAATAAAATAAAATAAAATAAAATAAAACAAAATAAATAAAATAAAATAAAATAAATATATAAACTTTAGGGAGCTATAGTACCCATCAATATGAATAACTTTTTGTAAGGAACCAACACTGTAAACGCGAAAAAAAAACAGCTGTTTCATACAAAAGTTCAATACCTACCTGGCTAAAATGTATGAAATGTAGAAAAAGTTATTCATATTGATGGGTACCATGAAGTTTATATACACAATTAAGGGAACACCTTGTATATGTTCCATGAGCAAGTTGTATAAATAAAACCCACCTAGCTATAAGTTTTCCTAAAACTGTTAAAATAAAGAAAAAATAATGTAGTTTTCTTTTCCTACTTACTTTCATAACAAATCTCCATTTGTTGCTATCATAAAATCGTATCCGTAATCTGTGCACTGGCTATAGTTATCTCAAATATAGTTTACTCAATGGATATTGCAAGAGCAAATCCTTAGTGGTGCAAGTGACTTGCTGTTGCTCCAGATCTATTGCACAACTGGTCATATCTGATGATAAGTTGCGAGACCCAACAGGGATCTATTTTGAATGTAATATGAGATAAATCTGAAGTGTTACAGGTCGCAGATTAGAATCATCGTCATTGTGGGTGTGCCTTTTGTTATACCTCGTTTGCATAGCTGAATATTGCAAATGTATAAAGATTACGCTACATGTATACATCCTTTTAAATACTAAATCATTTATTTACCTAAAAAGTTGTATAACATCTGTCAAGTACCTACTAGAAAGGATCCTTTTGAGGCTCACTTAAAATCCTTTCACCACACTGTTTCGAAAGAAACTAGTGACACAACAAGAGAGAGAGATTTATTTACAAAGAAAATTACAATGAATACAAGGATTTACAAAATGTTCAAAATACATATGAAACAGTTGAGCTATCTGCAGATCGTTGCAAACGATCTAGAGATAGCTCTACTGATCCAAATCAGTGCCAATCGGAAGCGTCTCCAAGACACTGACTGCATTGACAGGCTGAATAGCAATTTTTATAAATTCATAATACTTTATTTTAACAAGGATTATACAAAAGTAAGGTAGGGACCAAGCCATAAGTTTATTGCCTGTTTTTCTAGGCTTGTAAAAAAGTTTAAGTTGTGTTTTAAGAGTAGTAGAGCTCTTTGTGAAGGGTTCGTCCGGTCTTGAGACATACATCTGTATGTCTCAAGTTGATGGACCCAGGGCAGTGCATCGTAGGGCACGTTCCTATTGTGCGTGACTTACAAGGCAATGCTTTGTTATAGGTGATGGTTACTACTTAACATCAGGTGGGCCATCTGCTTGTTTCAACAGCTAGATGTACAAAAAAAAAATATATGTAGGTATTATTTAATTTTCAGCTATACGATTTCCATAGAACAAGCAATGTTTAGTTTGGGGCTAGGCAGTGTTGAAAGGAAAATCCACCATTTCAATTCAAAATTTAAAGATTTTTATTAAGATAATCAGTCCAAAGTGTTAGTAAAAACTTGAGTATAGAGGCTAGTACTTAATAACTAAAAAGATTTCGTCCTTTGGATGAGTTTCCACACCATACTTCTTTGCAATTTCATTTAGACACGCATAATTCTTTGCAATTTCATTTAGAAGCTGATAAGATGCGGATAAGACGTTTCAAAGTGATCCTTGATCCTTAACCTTGAGAAAGTTGTACTGAATAAAGACCGTTTAGATTTTGATTTTGCTGTTGCTGCCCGAGCGCACTCTGCTCAGTGGTACCAATACCTATGTATTTATTTATAAACTGCTATGGTGGCCTAAGTACGTGCAAAATCGTGCATTACTCAAATACCGAACACTTCCTTGCAACTTGTCGAAAAGCGAATGTTACCACCAACCAGGAAAGGACAGTGTCCAGTGGGATGCTATTTCGAAACTGGCTGAAACATTTACGTAGAAAGCAGGTTATCGGCGCGTGTTTACTGACTCTCGATACAAAAAATGACATAATAATAGCTTTATTTTAGAAAACTTACAACAGCGATGAGTATAATAACTAAACATACCTACATGCCATGCAATATGACGATACAAAAAATATCAAATAATAGACAGCTTACAACAGCCATGAGTATAATAACTAAACATACCTGCCATGCAATATGAAACACACTCAAAATCCCTTGTTATTGTTTAAACATTCTATGGCATTTTTCTTTAGAATTAAGTTAGAACAGATGTGATTTATAATTTTTTCTATTCACTATTAGCATTGCTTATTCAAATGAAATTGCATTTTTTATACCTTGTTGATCTTCAGACTACTTTAATGCGAGCACAAAATCCGGTCTGACCATCAGATATATTTAAAAGGAAAAAAAAAACTAAACCGATATATAATAACTGCGCTACACAATTTTAAAGTGAGATATTAATACAAGATAAGGCGCGGGTAGGCGGCAACCTGCTTTATACGTAAATGCACTATCGATGCAATTCCGATCTCGATACGATAATTTCGTTACGGTTGCTGTTACGTCATCGCACTGTTTATAATTCACTGTGTACATAATCCTGGTGATTTTGTAATAGAATTGGTACTTTGGTAATTATGTAAAGTATGGCATGATTTATATAAAACAAAGGCATTTCCGAGTATTACCTATAATTTATTCTGTGGTATTACTAAACTTTGATCATACTCAAAAGCTATTCGACTTCCTTACCTACTTACTGGATTACCAAATTGTTGTTCTTTTAAGGATATCCCATTGTTATTACGAGTAACAAGCTGTGTAGAGAGAAATCCAACGATTAAATATTATATTAATGTAAGGTAATTCTTTATATTATTAATGAGAAAAGTGACGGAACAAGCATCTGCCTGTTCGGTTTTTTAAAAAGCAACACCTCAGCCGATTCTAAATCTATTTCTAATCGCAAGCAGGTTTCAATACGTTGTTGGTAAAGAATAAATAATAGGTGAACCGAATTGAGCAAATTTAGAGCATGTGGTATTTATATAACAAAGTGTAACAATCACGTTCGATTGTTGCACGATAAACGCAATAATTACTTTAATTCGCAAAGTGGATTCAGTTGTTTTCTCATTGTAAACCTACTTAGACTGAGGGTTACGTCACACTCGAAAAGTAAAAGATAAAATTCAGCGGAAACCGTCATCATACAATGAAATAATATTAAAATTATAGTATTTATTTCGAGTAGATTACCTATAAGACTGATTAAATTATAATATACTAGCGGCCTGTCCCAGCTTCGCATGGGTGGACATAAATTTTTTCAACGTTTTAGGATAAACTTAGACCGTGGTGGGTTCGAGTCACTTCTAACTCGCGCCTTGCCCGGGCCCGCGCTGGGTGAGAACGCGCCCCGTGACCTTATATTTTTTAAATCTTTTGAATGGAATGTCCGATTTGAAAAATTCAAGAAGTAATGTATAGGTATTGAACCAGTCTTGAATATGAAAAGATTTATTTGGATAAGGATTAATACCAAGGTACAAATAAAGACCCTTTTCTAGCGGTGGCATTTCAATTAAATTTTTATAATTAAAGAACACTTATTGTGACATAACTATAATAGTTAGACATATGCTGTTCCGACATTTTTTGTAGATGATGACGTGTTCTACAAAATCGTAGTACATTATTTTGTTCTATCATCAATAGTTTTCGCAGCGCACGCGATGTAAGGTTTTCTTTTTCCACCTTGGGTTACATTATTAGAGTTTTAGTAAGGATTCCTGATTTTTTTGAAAATATAATATAGCCTATGTTACTCAAGGATAATGTAGCATTCTAATGGTGAAAGAATTTTTGAAATCGGACCAGTAGTTTTTGAGCCTATTCGTTACATACAAAACAACAAAAATACAAATCTTTTCTCTTTATAATATTAGTGTAGTGTATACTGATGAGGTTTGTTCGATATAAATTCAGCAGGTACCTGAAGTCTGAATTTGAATTATTTTTTTTCGTTTACTTACGAAACGGGAAACATAATTATACATATACAGTAAAAGATAAAATTCAGCGGAAACCGTCATCATACATTTTTGTATGTTTTATAAACTGTGTATGTGTGGCATGAATAAATGATTTTGTATTGTATTGTATACAAAGAAATTTTGTTATAATTATAATATATTTTTTGATTACATTATCTATAAGACTGAGCAAATTATAATATATTCACTGATGAGGTTCGTTCGATATACATTTTGTACCTGAAATCTGAATTTTGATTTTCGTTTTTCGTTTTCTGTATCTTCGACACTCTTCAAACCGAAACACAGCAACGCTGCTTGGCGGCAGAAAAAGGCGTGGAGGTAGTACTTCCCCGGACGAGCCCTTCACTAAGAGTTCTACTCTCTTGAGGTACTGGAATACCATAATGTATACGCTCTTTTTTATACTGGTAGGTACCACGTAAGCGGAGCCGCGAGCGGATGGTAGTATAATTTAGGTAAATAGAAAAAACACTGGTTTAAAATATCACTTGGCCTATACATTTGTTGGTTTAAGGTCAATTTCAAGATGGCGGCCACGGCGCCCACGAAATATTACCAATACGGATCCAGACTTAAAAATATATTTTATACACACGGATACAGATCAAGCTACACAAAGCCAAAGAAAAATTACACTTACCACAACGACATAAAAGCGAGCAGTGTATAATCTGATGCGTAACCGTGTGTTCTATATAAAAGTTTCTACTATAGTAGGTCTGTTGGTGTTTAGGGGTTTTTAGTGGGTTCGAGCCCCACATACCCCCTTCCGTCAACCCCATGGCGGAAGGGAAATGCGATGGCATTTTCCCCCCTAAAAAAAAACGTAAGTAAACTACGCGTCCAGTGCCCAGCTGACCAAGGTGAAGTTACTGACAGAATGATCCGCTCCTTGCCGTCCGGAGTCGTTGCAAAGTACAGTGCTCACTTTTGAAAAAAAATATGAACTTTTGTGCTTTAAGGACCATTAAAACAGATGCATTCTAATTTTAAAAACACTATCATTTAATAAACCTACCTTAGTTTTACTTTTAGGTTTCTCTTTGATGAAACATAATCTTGAGTAATTACCTACTTGGTACTAAGAGATCTGAGGGGATATCTACCGTGCCTGGGGATCAAATTTTCAGTTCAGGATCAAATTTAAGTTATAAGTACCGTGGGCGTCGGCTTTAAGCTATCCCAAAAAGTACCGTGTATAATGGGCCTAATAACTTGTGCTACCTAGCTATCAATAAATCTAAACATTATAATATAAATAACCGTACAGTTTTACCTACGCTTTAAATAAATCGTCAGTATTTATCGCAAGGTCTTGTACACTATCAATACTAATCACAAATTAATCTGGACCGTGAGAGAATACGGTCTCTTTATCTGGATTTCCATGAACACTGACAACTATTCATAATACAATACGCGTTAAAAGCATGGTGAGCCTCAAATTAGCTCGATAACTACAACAACGCAGTAGTTGCAGCTTATGTAATAACCAGCTGGTGCCCGCGACTTCGTCTGCGCAGGATTAGTCACACAATATCTTTATAAATTGTAGCCTATGTGTTATTCTGATGTATAAGCTCTATTTTTGTAAAGTTTCATTTAAATCCATTCAGTAGTTTTTACGTGAAAGAGTTACAAACAAACTTTCGCGTTTATAATATTAGTAGGATTATACAAGCTATGAGATTCGTTCGAACATAACATCACTGAACACCACTTAACATCAGGTGGGCGATCTGCTTGTTCCATCGACAAGAAGTATAAAAAAACATATGTATGCAAATAACGCGTTTCATGGAAACGTGAAACAGACGTGGTCTGTTAGAAAAATCCACTTTCCTTTCCATCATAAAAGTATGATAATAATTTTAAGGAAGAGGGTGCAACGTACTGTGCAACAAAGACAATCAATAGTTTGAATTAAAGAAGCAGCGGTTGCCTTTCCTTACAGCTTCGAACCACAAAGGAGACAAGTTTTAATTACAATTTTGAGATTCTATCGGCCGGTTCCTGAAAGCCCGATCAAAACTAATCGGATGTCAAGTCGCTCGCTCTATCTAATTCGAAGTAATAGCTGAAATGGAGAGTGACTTGACATCTGATTAGTTTTAAATTCTGATGCAGACTGTACAAATAAATAAGTGTCAGAAATCTTTAGGTACTACAAATATAAATGTTGTTTATATTATGTGTCAAAACTAGGGCAAGTCCAGTTAATTATTGTCCGTGTGAATGCCAGGTAGGTACCGGTTAGCTACAAGTCGACCTCGTGATAAAGCATTATCAATATTGAACGGTACACACAATACCTACATTATGAGTAGCTTTTAACAAGGGCCTACCCTTACTAGCCTTACAAATCTAACACTACATTGAAGATATATTAATTCGGGTCACAAAAGCAAGAAAGCCAACATAATTTTAAACTTATTGTGTTACGAGGCAATGCTTTGTCATAGGTGATGGTTACCACTTAACATCAGGTGGGCCATCTGCTTTTTTTAATAGCAAATTGTATAAAAAAAACTCAAGTGCACGTACTTGAATTACCGTTCCAATAAAAAAAGGTAATCTCAAATAGACCATTTCTAGCTTAAAAGACTTGTATTCAATGCTCTAAAGTTTAATAAAAAAAAAAAGTTTTTTTTTAGACTAACGGCCGGTTTCTGAAAGCCCGATCAAAACTAATCGCATGTCAAGTCACTTGCTATCTCTATCTAATTCGATGTAGCAGCTGAAATGGCGAGTGTCTTGACATCCGATTAGTTTTGATCGAGCTTTCAGAAACCGGTCGTTTATCATGCAGTGCATTGGATAAACCGATTTGGATTCAACTCGAAATAGATATAGTTCGTGCGTGACCAGGGGCTATACTTTAAATTCTTATTGCGATTAAATTCTAAACTGCTGTCATTTGGCAAATTCAATAATAAAAATAAATATAATTGATTCCTACTTGAGTAGCGTGTCCATACATTCAAAATGCATGGCCTAGTTTCATCACAAAGTGTTTAATTAATGTACCTACCTAGTTGTCACAAGCTAAGTGCCGTTATGTGTACCAAAGCCTCTATTCATTTGATTTATAATGTAAAGCCGAAATAAAGAACTTGTGAATGAAGTAACGAGTAACAGTTACGAAGTGATGAAATTGTTTTTAACTCGTAAGGTGACGGGATTTTGTGAAATAATAATACTGTACTTATAATTTGTAAATTTTATGAAAATAATTAAACTTATTTATTTTCTCAGCACACTTAAGGGAGTTTCGCGAAATAGTCATGAAAATGATAGGGGCGCCACTTTCCATACATTTGTGTGGTTGCCGGTGTAATTACAGGCACATGAGGCTTAAGATCTGTATGCCTCAAGTTGATGGACGCAGGGTAGTGCATCGTAGGGCACGGTCGTATCGTGCGTGCCTTACGAGCCAATGCTTTGTTATGGGTGATGGTTACCACTTAACATCAGGTAGGCCAATGTGCTTGTTCCATCAGCTAGTAGAATAAAAAAAAACATTTTCGACGTTCAATCACATGCGGTCATTCTCGCACCTATGCGAAATACCCGAGGTCAAGTTAATTTAGTTTCTATACTCCTCGATTCTGAATTATTTTAATAAGCAAACCTTTTTTTGGATGGTTTTGGAGATTCATACCTGAAAAAAGAAAAAAATATTTGTCAGTAAAAAATCTATTAAATACTGTAGCAGTCAAAGTAATAAGGATTGTGTTGTAAACGTAGTTGTATAATAAGAGTAGTAGAGCTCTTTGTGTGTGGCTCGTCCGGGGAAGTACTACCACCACGCCTTTTTCTGCCGCCAAGCAGCAACGCTGTGTTACGGTTTGAAGAGTGTGGTTGCCGGTGCAATTACAGACACATGAGGCTTAACATCTGTATGCCTCAAGTTGATGGACGCAGGGCAGTGCATCGTAGGGCACGTTCCTGTCGTGCTTGACTTACGAAGCAATGCTTTGTTATAGGTGATAGTTACCACTTAAGATCAGATAGGCCATCTGCTTGTTTATCAGCAAGTAATATTAAAAAAGATAAAGTGGTTATAGTGTCGCTTTTCGCGCGAAAATGAAATCGCAGGTGGAGTTTTATTTATATAATAAATACCTACTCGTTTTGCAATTTGTTTCAAATGTCAAAAACTCAATTAATAAATCTTGTAATTAGTAATCACGTTACCCACATTCGTAATTAGCTAGGTAATTGGCTAGGTATAGTCGAGGATGTATGTAAAATCATAAACTAACAATAAATCATGACATATAAAACAGTTTAAGAGGCTGACAACCATCAAACAGCTCTCGTTCGCACATTTTAACATTGTTGAAGATATTAAATCCCTGAATGTAGTTATGAAAAATAGCAAACAACTAAATTTAAGAGAATAACATGTTTGTTTTAATAGTTTTCATACATTATTAATTGTTTGTTGGTAGGTAAGTTGTATTTGATTACAATTATATTTTTATTAAAGCTTTATAATGGTTTTATGAAACAATTGCTCCAATATTTTGCAATTCATCATAACCACATAGAGTATTTTTTTATAAACAAAAATGTTAAAATGTGCGAGAGAGATATGTTTGGCGGTTGTCTTCGTCTTAATACTCAGCATATCAGCAAAGTAGGAATGGTTATGGTAACTTAAAGTCGGTAGTGTTTTATGAGTAAAGCATAAATTATAACTTACTATAATACTACTAAATAAGGCATGTGCACACCAAAGTGTACTTGTAATTTCTGATATCCACAAGACAGGAAATCTGACGATCGTATTCTCAAAATAACCCTCAAGTGTGAATCGAGATACATGCATAGTTTTTTTTGCTAGTTTTTCATTAAATTGTATCAAAATTTAATATATGCTTGTTCCATCAGCAATAAGTGTAAAAAAAATAGGAAAATTGCCGACCGATCCATTTGATGGACATAGTAATGATATTAAAAATATTTCACCGGGTGATAAAAGGGTTTAGATATAATAACAATAATTAATAGAGTCAACTTAGAAATACAGACAACTTAGAAATGTTCTTACAACTCAGGTGCATATTTGACAGCTCAGTTGGTAGTAGCTCTGCCTTCTGTGCCGTAGGCCGTGAGTTCGATACCCACCGAGAACAAACATTTTTGTGATGAACATAGATGTTTGTTCTCTGTCTGGGTGTTTTATAATATTATAAGTATGTATTTCCAAAAAAAAAAGTATATATGTATTATATCAGCTATCTGGTTCCCATATTACAAGCTTTGGCTTAGTTTGGGGCTAGATAGTGTTGTGTGGAAAGTCCTCCAATATTTTATGTTTTTTGAGGAGTTGAGATCGAGAATGTTCCTACGATGCGATGTAAAATCTTTTGAAAAATATTTTCAACGGATAAATAAGTACATGTACAGTATGATGTGTGTGTTTTATACTAACTTATTAGCAGGGGCTGTTTGCCCTTTATTCCGCAGTGTTACGGTATCATAACAGAAATAAATCTTAAGGGTAACTTGTCACACTTTGGAACCCTAAAAAGGTGAGCAAATACATACGCGAATCGTAAAATCAATAGATCTCATGATGTCATTTCAAATAAATCATTACTGATTATGTTTTCCGAATTAAATAATAAATACTGGCTCAGTCAATATTAATTTGAGACAAATATAGCTAGCAGTTTACGACATGCTAATAATTAATGACCTTTATACGTCTAGGGTACAATGCATAAACTATTGCCATCTCTTATCAATAGATAATGGCAAACAGAGACAAGGCTAATTTTGAGCAATATATAATTTAAGCTTTAACTATGGGAATAAGTAAATATGACACTATTGCGGTTCTTAAATTTTTAACATTATCCTTAGTTTGGCACTAGATGGCGCTGTGTAAAATATATGCCAGTGTTTGAATATATTCGACAATTTTTGTTTTCAATAGGTCATATTTTACCATAGACACACGGCTGGTTTCTGAAAGCCCGATCAAAACGAATGGCATGTCAAGTCACTTGCTATCTCTACCTAATTCGATTTTAATAGCTGAAATGGCGAGTAACTTGACATCCGATTAGTTTTGATCGAGCTTTCAGAAACCGGTCATTAGGAAGCTCCTTTGCATGGATTTCTTACCTCTTTGTATTTTACACTAACACCAAATGTTTTTTTTATATACGTTGCAGACAGAACCAGCAGATAGCCCACCTGCAGGGTGACTACGTAGCTTTGTTGCAATCAGTTTCTGTTTGTAATAAGTAAATATGACGGCTATGCCACATTTTACATACTACATTTTAGCTGCAGTTGCTAATAAAGTTAGATTACAACTGGTGTTTCTGTTGATGGATAATCGCAAAACTTTCATATTGTTTTATATACTCATTGGTTTCATATAGAAACTGATTGCAACAAAGTTACGTAATCACCCTGCAGATATAATTTTTTTATACGATAAGAACGTGCCTTACGATGCTCTGACCTGCGTCCATCAACTTGAGGCAGACAGATCAAGCCTCATATGCCTGTAATTTCACCGTAGTTGTAGTTTTTTTCTTTTGCGATGTGATTGCAACCTTACGCAACAGTTTTCACTGCTCTTTAGCACCACAATGGCAACAAGAAAGGTTCTAATTGTTATTAATTAATAGTTATTATATCAGCGGATGTGGAGCAGGCTTTCTCCTACACTGTCTATACCTCCATCATTATACAAGGTGTTCCAATACTTGTACTTAAAACTTCAGGGGGCTAAAGTACCCATCAATATGAATTACTTTTTCCAAGGAACCAACACTGTGCAAGAGAAAAAAAACAGCTGTTTCATACATTTTGCCCGGTAGGTATTGAACTTTTGTAAGAAACAGCTGTTTTTTTTTCGCGTTCACAGTTTTGGTTCCTTATAAAAAGTTATTCATATTGATGGGTACTTTAGCCCCCTGAAGTTTTAAGTATAAGTATTGGAACACCTTGTATAGACATGAGTCTATAGATCTCTAATACTATAAGAATCAAAGTCCTGACTGACTGACTGACTGACTGACTGACATATAGACAACGCACAGCCTAAACCGCTGGTCCTAGAGACTTGAAATTTAAGGAGTACATAGGTCTTATGGCGTAGATGTGTACTAAGAAGGGATTTTTGGAAATTCAACCCCTAAGGGTGTAAAAAGGGATGAAAACGTTTGTATGAAAAATAGTATTCCTTGAACCTACAAACTTGAAACTTGGAGTACATATACTTCAAAGCAAAAAAATAGGAAAGGCGTTTTTAGTTTTTTAAAACTACCCTTAATAGGTGTGCAAAGGGATGTAAAAGTTTGTAAGGGAGTTTTTTGACCGATGGTCCTAGAGACTTGAAATTTGAGGAGTACATAGGTCTTATGACGTAGAGGTGTACTAAGAAGGGATTTTTGGAAATTCAACCCCTAAGGGTGTAAAAAGGGGTGAAAGCGTTTGTATGAAAAATAGTATTCCTTGAACCTACAAACTTGAAACTTGGAGTACATATATTTCAAAGCAAAAAAATAGGAAAGGCGTTTTTAGTTTTTTAAAACTACCCTTAATAGGTGTGCAAAGGGATGTAAAAGTTTGTAAGGGAGTTTTTTGACCGATGGTCCTAGAGACTTGAAATTTGAGGAGTACATAGGTCTTAAGACGTAGAGGTGTGCTAAGAAGGGATTTTTGGAAATTCAACCCCTAAGGGTGTAAAAAGGGGTGAAAGCGTTTGTATGAAAAATAGTATTCCTTGAACCTACAAACTTAAAACTTGGAGTACATTTACTTCAAGGCAAAAAAAAAGGAAAAGCGTTTTTAGTTTTTTAAAACTACCCTTAATAGGAGTGCAAAGGGATGTCAAAGTTTGTAAGGGAGTTTTTTGACCGATGGTCCTAGAGACTTGAAATTTGAGGAGTACATAGGTCTTATGACGTAGAGGTGTACTAAGAAGGGATTTTTGGAAATTCAAGGGTCTATACCCTTAGGGGTTGAAAACGTTTGTATGAAAAATAGTATTCCTTGAACCTACAAACTTGAAAATTGGAGTACATATACTTCAAAGCAAAAAAATAGGAAAGGCATTTTTAGTTTTTTTAAGCTACCCTTAATAAGTGTGCAAAGGGATGTAAAAGTTTGTAAGGGAGTTTTTTTACCGATGGTCCTAGAGACATGAAATTTGAGGAGTACATAGGTCTTATGACGTAGAGGTGTACTAAGAAGGGATTTTTGGAAATTCAACCCCTAAGAGTGTCAAAAGGGATGAAAACGTTTGTATGAAAAATAGTATTCCTTGAACCTACAAACTTGAAAATTGGAGTACATATGAAGTATATGTACTCCAAAGCAAAAAATTAGGAAAGGCATTTTTAGTTTTTTAAAACTCAATAAGTGTGCAAAGGGATGTCAAAGTTTGTATGGGAGTTTTTTAACGCGTGGTGCGATTGACTTAAAACTTGAGGTAAATATACTAAGAAATAAATAATTAAGAATGACGCTTTTAAATTTTGATAATTACCCCTGCAAAGGGTTCAAATGACTGTAAAAGTTAGTATGGGAGATTTTTAACGCATAGTGCGATTGATTTCAAACTTGAATTAATTATACTCCACAATAAATAGTTGTAAATCACGTTTTCAATATTTTAAAACTACCCCTGCAAAGGGTGCAAAAGACTGCCAAAGTTTCAAGGTTTGTATGGGAGATTTTTAACGCGTAGTGCGATTGATTTCAAACTTGAAGTAATTATACTCCACAATAAATAGTTTTAAATCACGTTTTCAATATTTTAAAACTACCCCTGCAAAGGGTGCAAAAGACTGCCAAAGTTTCAAGGTTTGTATGGGAGATTTTTAACGCGTAGTGTAATTAACTTCAAACTAAAAGAAAATGTGTTCTGTGGATAAATAACATAAAGACGTTACCCTCCTTCGTTGCGCTCGAGTAAAAAGGATACAACGAGGCGTCAATGTTCTAAAAACGGGAATCTTGGGTTGGTACGAAGAGATCTGAAGGTATCTACCGTGCCTGTGGATCAATGTCTTGAAGCTGTTTCGTTTCCTTTGCTTTTGGGGTAGAAACTAGGAACAAATAGATAGAGAGATAGAACAAAAGTACATATTTTCCGTGTAAGGTTGTCTTTGTTGTATTTGTCATGTTTGTGCTAAACTCAGTACCTACCTAATATAGGTAATGTACCTACGCCTATAGGTATCCCCCCTTATACCTACGAAGTTATTTAAAATCCTACCCTAATAATATACAAATCAATACGAAAGTTACGATGTTTGGATGTTTGTGGCTCAATCACGGTTCACCACTTCAACGCGTGCGAAGCCGCGGGAAGCCACTAGTATATGATATAACTAGAACTGGCACCTAGATTCGCTTACCTTTAAAAAGTTTCAAAATGATCTTTGTGATTCAACTGAATCACAAAGACTTTTTGACTTTTGACTTTGACTTTATTTTTGTAATATAATTATTTATCACAAACAGCAATATTATTTAGCACAGTCACAATTTTTTCACCCGATCATGTTAGGTAGGTAATCCAACATTCGTACTGGCAATGAATTTATTGAGGAAAAGAAAGTATCACTACAAATCTCTATAACGACGCGGATAAAACTAAATCCAGCCAGACGTAGAGGGAAGTTAATTAACATCATCTATAGTACAACTTCCCTAGCGAAGTAATAAAAACTAAGCAATAAAACTGGAATAAATAAATTAATGTTTGCGATTATTTCACGTAGTCCAGCAAAGAGCAACAATATTCAGATAACTTATCATCATCATCAGCCCAAAGAAGTCCACTCCTGGACATAGGCCTCCCCTATACATTTCCAGGAAGAACGATTCCGAGCCCTCTCCATCCACCGACTCCCTGCGATCCTAACAATGTCGTCAGTCCATCGGGTGGAAGGGCATCCCACGCTTCGTTTTCCTGTTCGTGGTGTATCAGTCCTTCGAATTATATTTACCTGCCCACTTTCTTCACCAGTTCCTCACTAAATAAGTTAGTTTACGATAACTAATTAAGGTTTTAATATTTTTTTCAAATATTTAAAGTACTTGTAGTACGGAAAACATTAAAAAAAACTTTTAATTGTACGCTCGAATAGGGCAAACTGTACTCCTTTTATACTACCACCTTATATTTTAAACAGTTTACACTAAAGAACTCTATACTATTAATATAATAATATACTCTATGGAGCACTCTTCCCCACTCCATTCGTGCCAGTTCATCACTGGGCATATTCAAGCGCAGTCACAGAGCATTATCTTTCCTTGTCATCAAATTGTCATTGTATGTATTATAATATATTATTTTATAAGTCTATTTATGTAAATGAATAGTTATTATCAAAAGTTTCATGTTATCAGATGATCGTGATTGAGTTACAAAAATCCAATCGCAACTTTTACATTTATTTATGACTTTTATATTTATTATAGGATAGTATGCAAATGTATAATTTGATCTGTGTACGTATACAAAAGTGGGTGCTTGTACAGATGCATTTGATCTGTGTACGTTTAACTGTGTACAAATTAACTTGATCTGTACAGGTACTTGCTTATTATCAACCTTGACATAATACTTTCGATTTCCTTCAAACAAGTTTCAGTCCAAGTTCACTTTCATTTACATTCGAGGTCTACGAACGAACAAGTTGTCTTTCTTCATCACGAGTTCACTGGTTTTCTGGGTTATGTGGAACGCAATGCTGGTGAAACCCTACTTCTATCGGCTTATAAACCCTTTTTTTCGAATGGACTAAAAATCTGTTATGATCGTATGAGTAAGTCGTCAACACTTCCTTCATTTAACCGTCTTGGTTAGGAAATGCGGTAAGAATCGAACGTTCGTTCTTTTTTCTGGCTTCGACTTCGTGAGCTTCAACTCAGTCATTTGACTTTGCCCCGTATGACGATTGCGACCCTATTACTAAGACAGCGGAGTCTTCGTAATAGGGTCGGGAATCTAGCCAGCCAGTTACCGGGCTACTGGCGAGTGCAGAAGGCGCTCTGGCATAGAAAAGGGTTTTTTGGCAACAAACGCAAGGGCACCACTTAGGTATGGACCTCGGCTTGGGCTGTTGCCGGGGACGAGAGATGATGGAGAGATTCTTCGCCTAGAAAGGGCATTATCGGGGAATGCGTCTTTGGCCCCTCCGCAGGGGTCGGTGTAGGTGTGAAGTATTGCTCGTTTGATGAGTCGGTCATATTTATTAATAACCTATGACACTACATCATTCTGAATAAATTATTAAAAGGTTATGGTTCAAGAAAGAAACATTAACCAAAAGCCAAAATATATTTTTAAAAAGCATCAGTGCAAAATCACTGCTAAAAAAACACTTTTAACAATCAATTTAAGGTACAGTCATTCACCCTGAGACCTTTCGACCGGTTTTAAAGTAGGATTTGGAAACCGCGAACGAGAAGAAAAAGCAAAAAACCAAACAGACTTCTTCGAATCACGAGCTTTGCACTCACTTCATTTTTTTTTCCTGTCTAATAATACAGTTAGGTCTCTGAACTTCAGTAAATTGAGTACAGAGTCCTTACCATTACACTTGAGGAGCGGATATAAGCAGAGATGGGACCTTTTTTGGCTCACGCGCGCATGCACCTCTCAACACGAACGAACCGATTTGCACACCATACCTTCCGTATTATAGATACAATAATTAAACCTATCTACTCGTTGTTATTTTGTTTTGTTTACTTTATTTTACCTACTACTACCTACCTACCTATACTATATTGAGTCCAAAATTAATTAATTTCTTTCTTTCTCTTACCGACTTCATGGTAGGATAAGATAAGATAAGATAAGAAAATTATTTATTGCACATAAATAAAGTACATAGGTGAACTTAATGCTAATTAGCATTTTCTTCCAGTTAACCTTTGTGTTATGTGGAGTGGGTGGTAGTACTCTTAGAGACAATATAGGAGAAAAAGCTTTAAAAAACAACAACTACCTCTATAACATAAAAAACCTACTCAATTAATATTTACCTACAAAACATACATACAAATTAAAGATATAAATATACTATTATCTACATCTACACTTCTACACTAATATTATAAAGAGGTAACATTTGTATTTTGTATTTTGTATGTAACGAATAGGCTCAAAAACTACTGGTCCGATTTCAAAAATTCTTTCACCATTAGAATGCTACATTATCCCTGAGTAACATAGGCTGTATTATATTTTCAAAAAAATCAGGGATCCTTACTAAAACTTCAATAATGTAACCCAAGGTGGAAAACAAAAACCTTACATCGCGTGCGCTGCGAAAACTATTGAAGATAGAACAAAATAATGTACTACGATTTTGTAGAACACGTCATCATCTACAAAAAATGTCGCGACAGCATATGTCTAACTATTATAGTTATGTCACAATAAGTGTTCTTTTTTTTTTTTACAACTTATAGGTTAAACGTTTGACCGCAATCTCACCTGATGTTAAGTGAAGATGTGGTCGACGATGTGGCACGTTTACCTAGAAAATACCTATTCACTCTTCTCTTGAAAGCATCCAAATTATAGGCATTCGGAAAAACGGACGCCGGTAAGGAATTCCATTCTTTGGCCGTACGCATGATAAATGTTGAAGCAAAGCGCTTGGTGCGGGCAGTTGGTATGTCAACCATGAATGGATGCCTCGTCTCCGTACGTCTCGTGGTCCGATGGTAGAACGGGGATGAGGGGATCAAGCTGTGGAGTTCCGTCGCACACTCTCCGAAATGTATCCTGTAGAATACCGATAGACAGGCAACTTTGCGGCGATGCTCGAGAGTCAGGAGCTTAGACTCGAACAACGTGTTACCTATGAGCCTCTTGGCTCGTCTCTCAATAGTTTCCAAGGCCTCAAGCTGGTATTTGGCAGAGCCATCCCAAAGATGAGAACAGTACTCCATACACGACCGGACTTGCGCTTGGTACAGATAAAGCAGCTGTCCCGGTGTGAAGTACCGTCTCACCTTCGATAGTACGCCTAGCTTCTTGGCAGCTGTCTTGGCCTTGGATTCTATGAACGAGCCAAAATTAAGTTTACTGGTTAATGTAAAACCCAAAAGCTCGAGCTGGTCTGATATCGGTATTGATACATTACGGAAAGTGGGTGTAAGTTCGAACTGACTCCTCTTAGCGGAGAAAAGACACGCCTGGGTTTTCGCAGCATTAAACTTGACTAGATTGGTATCTCCCCAATCAGCAACTGCTTTTAGAGTCAAGTTCATGCGCTCAACCATGGCCTCTCTGAAGGACTGGACCTGTGATCCACTAGCACGTGTGTCAGGTATGTAACTCTCTACAACTGTGCTGTCGTCTGCATACCCAAAGATTCCGGGCTTAAGCAGGTCATTGATGTGCAGCAAAAACAATGTCGCAGAGAGAACTGACCCCTGAGGGACCCCGGCATTAATTGCCAAGTGATCAGACGAGCAGCCATCAACGACTACTCGAAGTGACCGATCCCTCAGAAAGTCTGATACCCAGACACAGAGGTCATCGGGTAGACCAAATGATGGAAGTTTGCTTAAAAGGCCATCGTGCCAAACCCTGTCAAAAGCCTTAGAGATGTCTAGAGATACCGCGAGAGATTCTCCGTTCTTCTCAATAGCTTCACTCCATATATGAGTGGCATACGCAAGAAGATCTCCAGTAGACCGGTTTCGGCGGAACCCGTATTGCCGGTCACTTAGGAGGTCATTGTCTTCTAGGTATGCCAGGAGCTTATTGTTCAGTATACGCTCCATACTCTTACATAATATGGACGTAACTGAGATGGGTCTGTAATTGACCGGGTTGGCGCGACTTCCCCTCTTAGGTACTGGTTGTACATTCGCAAACTTCCAGGACTTTGGCACATGACCAGTTGTAATAGAAAGGCGAAAGAGGCGTGTCAATACAGGAGACAACTCAGGCGCACAAGTCCTCAGAACTATAGCTGGAATACCATCCGGGCCACTAGCTTTGTTCACGTCCAGATTGCGTAGAGTCTTGCGAACCTCTACCTGTCGTATACGAATTTTAGACATGGAAGAATCACACCTACTCGAGACAGGTTGAGGTATTGAACTACCGGCATCCAGACGTGAAGATTCCGCAAAAAGAGAGGCAAATAAATTTGCCTTTTCTTTAGCAGTGTGGGCCAGCGACCCATCAGGTTTCAGCATTGGAGGCAGCGAGGGTGTGCAAAAGTTCGATTCAACCGACTTAGCAAGGGACCAAAAAGCTTTACTTCCTGCCGGGTATGAAGCTAGCTTGTTCCCTATTCTGCTTATGTGGTCAAATCGAGCCTTTCGCAATACCTTCTTACAGGACTTGGCAGCTTTGTTAAAGGCTTTCTTCCATTTGCGTATATCATTCGACTTTCGGTTTCGAGCGTCGACCCATGCTAGGTATGCCTCATGTTTTAGCGCCTTAGCACGTGAACATTCCGGTCCAAACCATGGGTGAGCTTTGCCAGATAGTGGTACGTCAGCAAATGGAATAAAATATTCCATAGCCAGTCGTAACACATCTGTCACGGCATCCGCAACAGCCGAAGAATCGCCGGAAGAGAAGCAGACTGGCTGCCAAGGGTAGGATGCAAAGAAAGACCGCATCTCATCCCAATCTGCTGACTTGTATCGCCATACTCGACGAGTACCTTTAAGGCTGGGGTCGGGCGGGGAGTACGTTGATACAGACTTCACCAGACAGTGGTCGGAGCTTCCCAATGGCGGGGCTACCGAGACCGAGTATCGGTCTGGATCAGATGTCAGCAGAAGGTCCAAACAGTTAGCTGTGTGGCCGTCAACATCAGGTATCCGAGTCGCCTCTTTAACAAGCTGGGTGAGATTTAGCGATAGTGCAAGTTTGCGCGTCTCTCTCCCAGCGTGGTCTGTATTCTGGTATGGGAATAGCCACTCCTTGTGATGAGCGTTAAAATCCCCCAGAAGAACCAGTTGGGCAGTGGGATATATCTGTTGGGCCTCGTCAGCCTTGTCACTGATGTGTTCGGTGAGCCTTGTTGTCTCCTGGTCACCATTGTGCGATCGATAGACAGAGGCATAAATAATTTTGTCTATGCCAGTGTCCACCAAAATCCAAAGCGTATTAAAATTGGAGCTTTCCAGATGTTTGAGACGCCGAATACAGATATCATCCCGGGCGTATAGACACACACCTGCACGTGGCTTGAAGCTGTGCTCCAGGCTGTACCCTGGGTAATTGAGGTACGCCACGTCGGATGGACATCCAATCTGCGTCTCGGAGAGAAATAAAAGGTGAGGTTTCTCAGTCTCAAGATGATAGTGGACTGCCACGAGATTGGAGTGCAAACCTCGTATATTGGAGAGGTGCACTTTTAGTGAGAGGGAGTGCAGCCGCTGTTTAAACATTTTCTTTTTATTTCTCTGCATAGTTTAAGAAGTGAAGTAAGGTGGATCGAACAGCAGTAGATCTAGGCTACACATAGCGTACCTGCAACACGCTTAGGAACAGCCCGCATTAATAGGAGACTAGTCTGGAGACTGCGGGGACGCCCGAGCCCCCCCGGGAGTGTCCATCAGGCCCTCTCATCCGGTCGCCGACCGGCATGATGGCGCATCCCGGGATTTTTCGTCAGTTGGCGGGGCAGCCTTTCATGAGTGGCTAGCTCACTACTTGGGCCCCCAACTACCTGCGGTCGGCCAGCGGTGCACCGTGCCTCGGATCCCGCTACCCTCCACGACTAGTCACCCGATACGGCGGAGTCTTTAGCATGCTAAAAACGGTCTACGCCTGTTTCGCCCCAGTTCTGACCCGTTCTCTCCTACGGTGTCACCGGACATCACGACGGAACACGAATAAATCGTTTGGCGCCGCGTCTTTGTTCGGTGGGTGGTCACTAACCTCGGCCGAAGCCTACCACCAGTGTGTCATCAGCTTAGCACCACCCGGAGGCCACGTGTAGGGTTACAAAGGGTATCCTCCTACGGACGTGGATGACACGGCCCCCAACGGTGCTCTTTTATTATAAAAAATTAAAAGAAATGCCTCCGCTAGAAAAGGGTCTTTATTTGTACCTTGGTATTAATCCTTATCCAAATAAATCATTTCATAATTAAGACGGTTTCAATACCTATAGATTACTTCTTAAATTTTTCAAATCGGACTTTCCATTCAAAAGATATGACGAAATTAAAAATGTTAACGGGTCCACGGGTCACGCGCGGGTTGCGATTTCACTCACTCAAGGAGAAGCGCGTGCAAATGTATGAAATAAGTAGACGCGAGGCTCGAACCCACGGTCTAAGTTTATACGAAAATGTTCAAAAAATTTATGAACACCCATGCGAAGCTGGGACAGGCCGCTAGTATGACTATAAATATATACCTACATAATACATATTCTATTAAATGCTCAATTTTGTTGAGATGTCTGTTTGGACAAAAAATGGTGGTATAATTTCCCTTTAAAGATACCCTGAAATTCAGCACGGTAAGAAAGACAGAAAGAAAATTTAGAGCCCCCGCAAACTGCAGACTTTCGATCAGACAACTATAAGACAGCGATTCAGAAAACTATTATTAGACTTCCCTGTACAATAGTTACATTTTACAATTTTACATTTTATTATATATCACAGTCTCAATCATTTTATCACAATCTCCTTTTTAAAACTAAATTTATTTATTTTATGTTGAATAGAGGAATAACCTTTAGCCAAAGTTCATATGTTTTTTTCGAGGCTTTTACATTCCAGAACCCTGACTCATTTCTTTGAGTTTGTTCAAAAATAACAGTTGATTATTTAAAAAATGTATAAATATTTTTGCAATGATTCATTTTAGCAAACAAAAAGTAAATAATCGCTCGCGTGTCTTCAGACAGAACTAATATATTACAGTGATCGCACAAAAAAAGATAGCAGTAAAATTGATAATTAATTATTTATTATACTTTGTCTTAAGTTATTTGACATCTAGTTAGTAGTATTTTGACATTCCGTATACAAAAATACCGGGACCGGGACTTTATGAGTGAACTTGTTTACTGGATAAAAAGATTTAGTTTTATAATACAGGTCAAAATACCACTCCCAAAAATTATGAAAGAACCTTGAGACCGTGCTTACGTTAACAAAAAATAATTGTTATTTTTTGTTAACGTAAGCTAACGTAACGTATAAAATAATTTTATAGAAAAATAAATTGAGTGATAAAAAAAATGCTATCTCAATATCTACCTTACAGCATAGGAACGCGCCCTACGATGCACTACCCAGCGTCCATCAACCTGAGGCATACAGAAGTTAACGGCCGGTTTCTGAAAGTCCGATCAAAACTAATCGGATGTCAAATCACTTGCTATCTCTATCTAATTCGATGTAATAACTGAAATGGCTTTCAGAAACCGGCCGTTAGTCTCCTATATCTGTAATTTCACCGGCAACTCATCAGTAAATAGTATTTAAAGAAAGCTTCTGTCTAGAAACTACTCTTTCAAAACTACTATGACACAACACATAAAGCGGCCTTCATAAGATCTACTGACATTTAGCATTTTCACGGTGACAATGGTGACGTATGCAACTGCAGGCAACTGCAAGTATGTTGCATTCTACCCATTGTTTTATTGCATACTAAAGTTCAAGACGATCCTGCGTAAACGATTAGCTCACTAGGTGAGCGAGAGGTCGTGTCAATTCCCGCTACCAATAAATATTGGCGGGCATTCCACATAGCACTATCTAGCCCCAAACTAAACAAACCTTGTGAACCAGATAGCTGATATTATCATCAGGCCGGAAAAATCCACTGCTGGGACATAGGCCTCACCTATACGACGTTTCTGCAGCGCTTCGGGTATGTTTGCGGAATATAGAGTGGATGGCTTTCATGCCATAGTACGCAAACGATGAGCCTCATTGAGAAGACGGATCCGTGGCAGCCCGAACAGTATCGTGAACGCATTGTCTGAGAGGTGGGACTGTCCCCTCAACTATTTTTGGATGCAGCTGCACAACCAAACCAAAATGTACTAACGCTATTTTTAAGTTAAAATGTTACTAACAAATACCTATGGACTGAGTCTGATCTAAAATTTAATTGAATTGAATATACATTTCCTGGAATAATGATTCTAAGCTCTCTCCATCCACCGACTTCTCGCGATCCTATCCTATTCTATCGATAGCTGATATAATACTTTTATTCATACTTAAGACTGAAAACACCCAGACAGAGAACAAAAAAAAACTTCGTTCATTACACAAATTTTGTTCTCAGTTAGGATCGAACCCACAGCCTATAGAATACAGAGCTACTACCTACTGAGTCGAGAGGAAAGATATTGCAGAATCTTCAAACGGGGAAGGAAATAATCTGAAAACCAGTTCCACAAACTTAAAGTGCGCGGGAAGAAGTTCCTCTGAAAAAAACGTTGCGCAACCATCCTGTATCCAAGGTGTCTGAATGAACTTCAAACACCAAAAACTCCGAACAACTGCAAATAACTCAAAAGTGATGGAATCGATAAAGATTGAAAATTCTTCAGCAACTATTGCTACAGGGTCATCATATTGCATCGTTCCACAATCCGGACGTGTCCGGATGTATTTACTGTTTATTTTATACAAATAATGTTACATTGTACACAAAAACATGTTTTTATAATCCATTCGTCGTACTTATACGAATGAAACATGATTAAGTATAGATACTTGTATTAGGACTTTTTTAAGCTATGATGACCGATGACCTCAGCTAAAGTAACCTTTGCGTCTTAAATACGGAATATACAATATACTCATTATGATCTTCTAATGAAACATTGCTGTGTGTTATTGCAATATACTCATTCTGTGTGTTTGCGATCAAATACATTTATAATCTGATATATTCTACTGTTGTATTCTTGTATATAATAGCAAGAATAATGTTATTGAGACCATGAAAGTGAAGCGTAGAGAATGCTGATGACTACCTTGTATTTTTATCTATTTATAAAAACCATGGTAGATTCAAAAGTCTTTTGTACTAACCTACCTACTAACCTTATGCTAATTTATGTTGTAACCAAGAAAACCGGACAAAACCTAAATTAAAGCTGCGTCCATCAACTTAAGTTAGCCTCATGTGCCTGTAATTTAACCGGCACCCACATCCTTCAAACCGAAATACAGCAACGCTGCTTGGCGGCCGAAAAAAATTCCCAGTAGTTCTGCCGACAGAACTACTCAACAGAACAGGTGGGAGTAAACGGAAATAGGCATGGTAGTAGTACTTACCCGGATAAGCCCTTCACAAAGAGCTCTACTACTACTAAATGACAATAATGAAATATCCAAGAAAGTGTACAGGCACATGAGGCTTAACATCTGCTTGTACCAAATTGAAGGCCGCAGTGCATCGAATGGTATGAGTACGTTCCTTCTGCGTGATTTGCGAGGCAATGTTTTGTTATACGCGATGATTACCACTTAATATCATGCTTGCTCTATTACCAAATAGAATATTTAAAAAAAAATGCTTATATCTTTCGAATACGCCGCGCCTAAAAGTCTGAACTCTGACTGATTTTCTACAACCATTGTAAATGTCATTGATATCCAAATAAACAAGTCAATAGAGCAGAATGTTGGTATTTCGCAACAGATTCGGTTCTCGCACGATATCGGTTCTCGTGTTGTGTATCGATTAACGCGATAGTTTTCATTAAAAGGCCTTGGATACATGATATCTTGTCTTGTCTGGCTGTACAATTTTTTCAAGTGTTTGTCACTGTATCAAGTTAACGTTAAGCCCCGTATTCATGGTAAACATTTGTTTAGCAACAAAGTTGAATCAACGTGTTGCGGAGTTGCTGTCAAGATGTTGCTGGCAGCACTGCGTGTTGCAGAGTTGATAGCGTCATGTTGACAAGCTCTCGCCCGACAAGCGTAAACATCAGTTTTGCGAAAATTGTTGACGTGTGTGAACGTGTTTGCAACAAATCCTATACATCAGATATAGAGAACACAACAACACTACCTCCTCGGGCAACATTTTAACGCAGACTGGCGTGTGGACAACCTGTATTGATTTAAACATAGTTGCTAGCAACATTCTCGCCGCTCACCAACAATGTTGATCAACTGTTCCTAAACAAATGTTTACCATGAATACGGGGCTTAAACATCAGTTTTGCGAAAATTGTTGACGTGTGTGAACGTGTTTGCAACAAATCCTATACATCAGATACAGAGAACACAACAACACTACCTCCTCGGGCAACATTTTAACGCAGACTGGCGTGTGGACAACCTGTATTGATTTAAACATAGTTGCTAGCAACATTCTCGCCGCTCACCAACAATGTTGATCAACTGTTCCTAAACAAATGTTTACCATGAATACGGGGCTTAATATAGCACTTAAATGTTTAAACCTTATCTAATAATAAAATAAAGCTGGGGATTAAAAGTACCAGACGAAGCGTGGGACGCTCTTCTACCGAAAAACCTATGAACCGACGATACCGTGATCGCGGGAAGTCGGTGGATGGAGAGGGCTTCCTGGATATACAAGGTGTAAAAATACCACTCATGAAAACTTCAGGGGGCTAAAGTACCCATCAATATGAATAACTTTTTCTAAGGAACCAACACTGTGATCGCGAAAAAACAAAAGCTGATTCATACAAAAGTTCAATACCTACTTGGATAAAATATGAAACAGCTGTTTTTTTTTCGCGTTCACAGTGTTGGTTCCTAAGAAAAAGATATTCATATTGATGGGTACTTTAACCACCTGAAGTTTTCGGCGGGGGATGCCTATGTCCAGCAGAGAAGTTCAGGCTGATGATGGTGATGATAAAATAAGGTTAAATTTGAAATAAAAAAACAACAAAGTAATTAAAAATTATTCCTGTTCGACCTGTTCTAACCATATTAAAAATAAGAAACACTTAATCAATTACTATCCGCATGCATCTTGCCCAATTCTAATCGATTTGACTTGACCCCGTCGGCTACGTAATCATTGAGACCCTTTGCAACGGGGGCTGAACAAAATGTGTGGGTCATCTAAATGCCAAACACGCAACAGTAGCAAAACCTGAAGGCATGATTAGGGCTGTAAAACTTTGGATATCGATTTAACTGGACGTCTGTGAGTTGATGCAATTGTTATTGCAGATAAACATGCAATAAATAAATAGGTATTGGTGGACGACACAGCACTATCTTGCCCCAAACTAAACAAAGCTACATATGGGAGCCAACAAGTTGATCTAAAAAATCGCAATCAATAGACGTATTTTTCTTTCCATTTCTCGCGGTCTAATTCTTGAGTAGGCTAATGTAGCTCAAATGCATGAAGATCGATTGCCGTGCCCTACCATGCGGACACAAACTTTTTTCTTTTAAAGTCACCTAAAAATAATTAATGTAAAAAAGATTTCATAACTAAAAAAACAGGTAGTTATAATAATTCGATAACATTGAATGTAGTTTATACTTGCGGCATATACTTGCCGCGACAACCCTATCAGTTAAAATACGTAACTGGTCACTGACCGGAAAGAAACTGACGCAATTTCGGAACAAGTGGAATTTTCACGCTCTTTTCGCAAGTTTTGGGCCTCAAGTCTTGTTTTAAAATATAAAAAACTAGCGGCCTGTCCCAGCTTCGCATGGGTGGTCATAAATTTTTTGAACATTTTAGGATAAACTTAGACCGTGGGTTCGAGCCTCGCGTCTACTTATTTCATACATTTGCACGCGCTTCTCCTTGAGTGAGTGAAATCGCACACCGCGCGTGACCGGTGGACCCGTAAACATTTTTATTTTCGTCATATCTTTTGAATGGAATGTCCGATTTGAAAAATTTAAGAAGTAATCTATAGGTATTGAAACCGTCTTAATTATGAAATGATTTATTTGGATAAGGATTAATACCAAGGTACAAATAAAGACCCTTTTCTAGCGGAGGCATTTCAATTATTTTTTTATAATAAAAGAACACTTATTGTGACATAACTATAATAGTTAGACATATGCTGTCGCGACATTTTTTGTAGATGATAACGTGTTCTACAAAATCGTTGTACATTATTTTGTTCTATCTTCAATAGTTTTCGCAGCGCACGCGATGTAAGGTTTTTTGTTTTCCACCTTGGGTTACATTATTGAAGTTTTAGTAAGGATCCCTGATTTTTTTGAAAATATAATATAGCCTATGTTACTCAGGGATAATGTAGCATTCTAATGGTGAAAGAATTTTTGAAATCGGACCAGTAGTTTTTGAGCCTATTCGTTACATACAAAAATACAAAAATACAAAAATACAAAAATACAAAGTTTACCTCTTTATAATATTAGTGTAGATTAGTGTAGATGTAGATATACTGCCTCGTATAAAAATATTTATTTATATTGGTATAGGTACATTACATTATATACCTGTTTAATGCCTTTACCCAAGATAGGTCCTAATTAGTAGTAGTAATACATGAAATATTTACAGTTTAAATTTAAAACTCGCATGTAAACTAATTTTGGAAAAAACAGGCTTTTTATTTTTATTTATTTATAATAGACTGTATAATATGGTTTCTAAATTTTTAAGGTAGAATAAGTAGACTGTGTGAAAGATGATAGGTATAAGAAAGGAGTGAGCACCGAGGTGACGGTTGAGAGAAGAGAGTGGTTGAGGAAAACTTGTATTGACAACTCCACTAAAAGATGACGTATTCTTTTTATTTGAGATGAGTTTTTTTTTTAATTTCAGTCTTTATAAATATTAATGAGTTGTAATTTGATTATATTTAGCGGACGGATGACACATTTGAATTTGGAAGTTAAATATTTTTTCTGTATAAAGTTTTATAAGGGATTCGATTGAAACGCGTGATTTCCGCAGCAGTATTTTACACCCTGTATATTTTATGAATAAAGATCGGTTGTAAATAACAATCTAGATCATATTTGCATATTTTCACCCCATTATCTATTACCTAATTCTTGTCGCAGCATAAATAACATTCAGTTACTGCCTGATCTATAACTACACCACCAATCAACTTTCACACAACTAAGTAAAGGAAACAGTAGTTAGGTTACAAAACACAGCCTATTTTACGATAACACTCAATCATTACAGTAGGCGACGCAAGTTGAATAACCGGTAATTTATTTGCTGGCAAATTGAACCGTGTTATCAGGGCAGTAGAGGCTTGCATAATGCGTAGAAGTAAGTCGGAAGGAAGGCGTTATGTACGTATGAGACAAAATGTCGTTCGTTATGTATTGTTGGTGCATAATGAGAACGATTTAAGTGGTATTGTAAAAAAACGGAAATGATACGCGTTCGATTACGTACTGTGCAATCTCGTTAGCTTTTAAAGTATCTACGTCAATATCATAGCTAGTACTTAACCTATAGAATATATAAGAATCGATTGTAATTTAACACGAAGAAACAAGGATACAAAGTATGAAGTCAATTTACAAAACTACAAAAATCTTTGTTAGTTTATCAAATAATGAAATAGCTACTTCTCAAAATGACAGATTGACAAAACATATTCCAATAACACTGTTCAAACAATTTAATCTGTGGTCGTTTGTAACGAGGCTCATCATTGAGTGTCAATTGTCACGTTTCGTGTCACTTTTATTTCGAAAGTGCTAACTATCGTTCAATGTTATCATGATTACAGCAGTGCTATTCCGTAAACGAAATTCACCTACGTGACCGCGGAATCCGCAGTGATCTTTAAATTTGGCATTCTATAATCTATTCACCGCTAGTGATGACTAGCGCCACCCGTGTGAGTATTATGGGAAGTGGAAATGCCAACGTGAGTGAGGAGAAGCTCGTGATTGAAGTGAGCGCGGATCTACAAGGTGAATTTCCCCGTGATTTTGCTGTTTAGAGTATCTACACCCAGCTGTTTGTCACTCTAAACCAATATCAATAGAATGACGTCATCAATCCGCTTGTCAAGCGTGGTAAGAACAAACACCCTAAAAATAAATAAGTAAATTAATATTAATGTACATTATCTGAGTGTTGGGAAACCAAAGGGACGGATGAGAGAAGAGTGCATGCAGCAGAAATGCGAATGTTGAGATGGATGTGTGGAGTGACAAGGATAGATAGAATAAGGAATGAGTATATAAGAAGAAGTTTGAAAGCAGCGCCTGTGACGGATAAGTTGAGAAGCAATAGGTTAGCTTGGTCTGTGGCTTGGTATGGGCATGTCATGAGGAGGGAGAAAGTCATATTACGAGAAGATTGTTAGATATGGATGTGGATGGAGTTAGAAGGAAAGGCAGGCCAAAGATGGATGGACTGTGTGAAAGATGACATGAGTAAGAAAGGAGTGAGCACCGAGATGACGAATGATAGAGGAGAGTGGAAGAAGAAAACCTGTTGTGCCGACCCCACTTAGCGTGGTATAAGGACAGGAAGATGATGTACATTATGGGATGTACAAAACATGTATATGGGAACTAGAAAGCTGATTTAATATTATATCTGGCATAACTCCCTTGTGGGATAAACGACATAAAAGTAATATAACCTACTAGTATTAAAAACGCCTTACAAGTAAAACGTCTGAAACGACAAATCGTCATCTCAGGTAAAGGACTGGTACACTGGCACAGAAAATGAACCCTAAAATAAAGCTAATAAAACTTGATTTTTAAATTAAAATAGTCTGTGTTCAAAAATGTTCAAGGGCATTTCCCATCAACCTTGATAAAGCTTACTTAGTATAGAATTTACATACATTTTATATTCAAAATGATGACGTTGTGAATATTTGACGACGTAGTGTAAGAACACGTTTTATTTACGAAATAGTAATAATCAATCGCGTGATGAGAATTTGGATAACTTTGTGAGATACCTACAGCATTATTTCGATGCTCATAACACTACCTATGCTCAAGTAGGGTAAGACTTTTGATAAGGAAGAAAGTCCAGAAAGAGCCTTATTAAAATATTTCTAGGTATGCAATCTAGGATCACTTTCTTGCGGTTAAGATGAAATCGGTACAGGTTTTTTGGCATTTTAGTCAATTGCCAGCAACTGGTAAGTTTGACAGTGACAAAAATTTTGAAACTAGTAGATTGAGAGCACTGTTATTGCGCACATAACTTTTTCTAAGAAAAAAAGCAGTCACGGATTCGAAAATACGATCTTACGATCAAAAGGCAGGACCACTAGACCTAGAATCCACACAGTCCTAAAATCTGTGAAAATTTCAACTGTCTAACTATCACGGCTCATGAGATACAGCCTGGTGACAGACAGACGGACGGATGGACAGTGGACTCTTAGTAATAGGGTCCCGTTTTACCCTAAAAAGTAGGCCTGGATTCGATCCCCCGAACTTGCAATCAAAAGGCAGTGTCTTTTACACTAGACCACCGCTTCTCTGTGATGATTTGATTTGGCTTACACAATAAAGTTGACTCTCAGCCTACTTACCTTAATGATACAGCTTGCTTCTAAATACCATGTTGATGTCCTTTTAATAGTTTTCACAACCTTATACACTAACAGGGTGCCCCAAAAACTATGAAAACGTTAAAATGGCCAATAGCTATATTTTATTAATTACCACGTAGATAATGTTTTGTTTGTTTTTCCAAGAAAAACGTTAACGCTACGTTAACGCTACACGGGGAAAGTACTCTTATTTGTCAAAACTAACGGCCGGTTTCTGAATTCCCGATCAAAACTAATCGGATGTTAAGTCACTTGCTATATCTATCAAAATCGATGTAATAGTTGAAATGGCGTGTGACTTGACATCCGATTAGTTTTGATCGAGCTTTCAGAAACCGGCCGTAAAACTAGATCCTGATAAAGTTTCTATCGATTATAATCGAAACTAAAACTAGCGAAAAATATACTTCTATTTGACAAAAACAGTATGATGATAATAAAAAAGTTCGTACTGATAGTTATTTTCATTTTACTATTTTCCCGGTTGAATTATTTGTAAGTTAAAAAATTACCATGTAGATGCCAATTTTTCTGAAAAGTCGTTTATAAAAAACACCGATTTTGCCATGGCCCAAGATCACATTCTTAAGACACCCTGTAGGTACATTCTGTGGATTAAACTATTAACCTTTCGCTTGGGAAAACGCATGTGTGGCCACCGATCACCTGATGAAGTGCAGGTAAAATTTGCGACACATTACCTTTTATGAGGATTCGCATGACATGAGAACAGTATTGCGCCAAATAATGAAGAAATAATTTTAACATAGAACAAATCTCTTTGAACGGCTTGGACCAATATAATTAAATAAATAATATATATATTATAATTAAACTAAATAATTATAATAACTGCCGTTGTATATTTGTCCGATTAAATTTTTAAAAATGACAGACTGTATCTTTTTTAATTAGTTTAATTAAATTTGTCAAGGAGTTGTCAAATACCTAACGGTTAAAAAGGTAGTCAGTGTAGTTATTAAAATAAATGAAATGGTAATTAAGGGTGTCATATAAAAGGGTTTTGCTCTCAAATTCCACATTCCAGCGGTCGCCATAAGGCATTCGAGCTAATGAAAGAAATAAATAAATGTTTTTATACTACCTAGCTGATATTTTTTTTTTTTAGATACTTCGGAACAGTAAAATATAAACCAATATTACGTGAACTTACATTTGGTATAGTTGTAATCACTTCGTGGTTCAGGTAAGACAGGTTTGTAGCTAGATCGCGCATATCGCGAAAACTCATTTGATTCGAACCACTAGTTCACCTAATCACCTACTGTCAATCAAAGATTTCACGATTACTTACCTCAGTGTAGCCATGCTGCGTATTTTTAACAAGGATTTTATCTTTCAATCTCCTTGTTAATTTAACCCCCAGGCACGGTAGACATTCTTGTCTCTTATCTCTTGTAAATTATCAGTATCGACAAAGGTGTGATGGAATTGACATACCTGGAAAAAACAAAAATACTTTGTTAATATTGTAATTTGTGTTGTTAATCTAAAGGACAAATCGGAGCGAAGGATGGCCGGAGCGGATTGTGGAGAAGTTGGTGAATGGAGAAAGTTCGTTGATATCTATGGAGGACACCTATGTCCTGCAGTGGCCTGCTTTACACTGTTAATGAAGATGAGATAATTTCAATAGGACGAGCTCTTTGTGTGTGGCTCGTCCGGGGAAGTACTACCACCATGCCTTTTTCCACCATACGCAGCATGCCTTTTTCTGACGCCAAGCAGTTACTGTGATTTGGTTTGAAGGGTGTGGCTACCGGTGAAACTACAGGCACATGGGGCTTAATGTATGCCTCAAGTTGATGGACACAGGGCAGTACATCGTGGGCACGTTATTATAATGCGTGACTTGCGAGTTATAGGTGATGGTTATCACTTAACATTAGGTAGGCCATCTGATTGGATGAGCAAGTTGTACAAAAAAAATCACAAATTAAGAAAACGAAGCAAAAGATTATTTCATCAAATATACGTTTATTAAACCTCCCATCTCGAAACAGGTCTTACAACCCGAAACCATTAAAATTCTTAGTAGCACTAGACAACTACGCTTCTGTAGTAAATTCCAAGAAACAAAGAAATCTAGATTAGCCAACCATAATTCCACATAATTCAGGTAAATGACGAAGCAATTTGCTGGCCAACAGTGCTATGGGAAACCAAATGCACCTGGCACTTACCAGGGCCGGACTCAGTACATAAATGTGCCTACCACTAGAAAGAACGATCGCTTAGTGTGTCATAAATAAATATAGGATTGGTGTTGAGCCGCAGCGTTAATAGGTGTGGTTAAAAAACAATTTTAAAAACTAAGCGACTGCTTTCTCTGATTATTATCTGTATTTTTACTTCAAAGATTTATTATTATCAAGATGATAATTTTGCGATTTAAATTACAATTACTTAAATGAAATAGAAAAAAATTATACAATATACCGATAAATTATTTCTAATAATTTTCAAATAAGATAACGGTTGTCTGGGAAAGATCGCTACTTGTTATAAGACCATCGACCGCCGACCTTACCCATGCTGTCCTCAATAAAGTTCTTATTTATTTATTTATTATTGAAGCAACTTCAGGTTAGCCTTAGTCGAGGCTTAGTCCACCCCTGTTTTCCAAATGAAACACCCATCGCAACATCACACGCCTCCACAGACTACTTACTAATTGCTGATGCAGATGTGTGGGAATCCTAAGACAAAGGATTGCTTCTCATCTAGTGTCTAAACGATTACTCGGTACACGTAAGACTTGCTTGAAAAGTGAAGCTATATGCTGTGGCGTAGCTATCGTAGGGCCAGGTGGTGCAGTGCACCAGGGCCCCGGAGCTCAGGGGGCCCTCTAACCTAAGCTTTGAAAAGAGGGTCAGCTCGCTCCCGAAGCTAGAAAACCTTAAGCCTGGTCACACAATTCATTCTCTATGCCCGATTCTTTCTCTTTGCACCGGGGCCCTTGTCCAGCTATCTACACCACTGGCTATATGGCTTAATCTTGGGACTATTGATAATAAGATACGCTTAAAAAAATATCAATAAAAAGTTTGTTATTTGTTTAATAGATCAAAATTTGCTCAAACATGAGATGTAAGTGAGTTTTTGCTTGCTTAATAATCAAATAAACAAACAAGGTTAAATTTGCACATTTTATTATGTCTCTACAGACGGTACCTACTGAGAGACACCTTTTTTCCAAATTTTTACCTTACTTGTTATGTGTAAAATTTCTGTCAGTTAGTATTAAGTGTCTTTGTGTATGACTCTTGTTATGTCATAAATCAAAACTTTTAGTTTCCTTCTTTATTATATTTCTCTACATAATCCTTTTTTTAAACCCCATAAAACATCGCCTTGTTCTGACTACGAGATAGAGAGAATTATTGCACATAGTAATTTAGATGCGTCTATAAATAGTAAGGTTAGGAAGGTGCGTAGTATAACTTGCAGAAGCGTGTCTTTTCGTAAATTAGTGGATATCCTTCAAACACGAGGCGAACCTGTGACCGCTCTGATTGGCAAACCAATGTAGTTTTTAAAAAGAAGTTCTTTTTCTTAATCAGCAACATTTTAAACATACAACCAATCAATTGACTGTCTTTTTCAACGAGTTTCGCATAGCCGCAGCAAAATCACGCAAATCAGCAAAAAATTTTATGATAGCTCATTTTCTTGGTTTGAAATAAGAATATAACTTACAAGTAATTCATCTTTACCTTGTACTTGGAATTTCATGTGGGCAGTTGACTGGACAGTGAAATAAGTGAATACAGGCGAAGTTGCGAGAGTTTGAAACATACATTTAAATTTTAAACATAAATTACTTTTATGTATTTTACACATTAATTCTCAAATGTATAATGAAATATCACATTCATCATTCCTATCATGTGGTCGGTGGAATCGTTTGAATCGATAAAACTCAATCGATTGGAATTAGTTTTATAATTATTCGTTATTAAAACATTTGACAACAGTGTCAATACCTATAAGTGTAAATTTTTGACTTCTGACCCGTGTGTGGTTACTACTACACTACGGTGGCATTTAATTTCGAGTTTATGACATAAATAATATGGAAATAATATTTGTGTTATATTTATTCGATTTATATTAAAACATGGACTTAATAATTACTATTACTAATTTGATCGCCAATTTACACTAGCATCCGCCCTTTGCACTGCTCGCGTGGAATCCTTATGTATAAAAATTAACTAGCCTATGTGTTATTCCAGGCCACAAACTATGTATAAGTATTCCATGTTAAATCCAAAACAGTTCAGCCCTTCCAGAGATGATGAGATGTTGGGAACAAACATACACATGAAAGTTTAACGGCCGGTTTCTGAAAGCTCGATCAAAACTAATCGCATGTCAAGTCACTTGCTCTTGTTGCTATCTCTATCTAATTCGATGTGATAGCTGAAATGGCGAGTGACTTGACATCCGATTAGATTTGATCGAGCTTTCAGAAACCGGCCGTAAGTTAAATAAATTTAAGTCAAACGAACTAGATATAGTTACAACATTAATTTTGAAAACCAGTTTAACAAATTTCTTGGTAGGATTTTGGTTTATTAATATAATATTTTCATAAGCCTTCCTAAACCTTTGTAACGTGATTCTACGACATTTGTTTGTTTGCGTTTTTACATTGACTTCAGTGATCTTCCAAAATGACGAAATATGCTAGCGATAAGTTGTTTGACAGTTAGCCGGCGCCAGACTTAGTTTCACTTGTTTGAACACTTGTTTGATTGCTATGTGTGGCACGAGACTTTAAATACAAAGTCTCGTGTTGTTCAAACAAGTGTTCAAACAAGTGAAACTATAATAAAAGTAAGAAGTTAACTGCAACTGATCCATTATTTGTAGGATAGGATGTTGGACAAGACTACACTTTACAACAACTTAGTCAAGTTGTCTAGTTTAAGTCTCTAAACATAGTAATATTATAATATATGACTTAAATGATTTATGCAACTTGGTAACTCTAGCTTCTGCACGCCAAAGGTTGATAACCTGCATAATCATTGTATTTATTAACAGCTATAAAATATTATTTTGTTCAGAAGATAATGGCTTAAAATTTAAGCTGGCGATGTTTCAAAAGTGTTTATTTAAAAGCGTCGGATAGTGATCATCAGTCAAATACGATCAAGTTTTATTGCTCAACGTCATTGTTCAGTCAATGTCGTTATTCACCATTCATCATCATTCCATCACAAAGCGTCTGGATTTTCTCTTTCAATACATTTCATTTTCCGGGAGTCTTTCCGGAGTCTGAAAGTCTGGAAGTCAGAGGACTGGAACTAAAATAAATGTTTGTTCTCGGTGGGGATCAAACCCACTACATAGGTAGTTACACCCAAGCTTGGGTGTATCATGAATGTATGGTTACCCAAAAATGCTGTAATGGCTGAACCGATAGTTGTATAGTTGAAATTGCAATAGATATAAAACGAAATTCGTGGTCTGGAATAAAACAAGCTACTTTATTAGCGTTTTTCCTCATCTAAATTGTAGTACAACGTATGTTAGCGCGACAAATAAATGTATTTCGTACTTTTCTATCTTTTTTTTGAGAAATAAGCGGGCAATTCCGCGGGCGAAAGCTAGTTATGAATATTTTTTTCTGCTTCCTACTATATAATATATACTATAGTATATTCCATATTATGTATAGAAAATGCTTAGATCTCGTCTGACCCTCAGATGACGGAGTCAAAGCTAGAATCATCGAAAGGTCAAATTATATTTTATTCAATTCAACACCTACCTTTATTGTTGCTAAAGATAAAATACTTAAAATTCAATGCTTTCGCAATAAGATGAGTCTGAATTGAAGATATTGAAAAATACGGATGTAAGGTTTGTAATATCTTTGGGGAAATTACAGAAACAGTTATATGGACTTCTTAAATAAATCTGTTACATAAACAATGCCATCTTTTGACATAAGTGATAGCAGACAGTTACTAAACTAAAAGTTATGTTTGAATGTTAAGTAGCGGTTTTTTAATATTATTTGAATTGTGGCTTTTATCTCTACAGGTTAGGCTTTATTCTGTTATTTTTATCCGCAAATTATCTTTTCCTCACTCTATAAATAGTAGCATAATATGCCATTCTAAAAGACAAACTGTATATACTAGTATATCTAATCCAAATAAAATTAAAAAAAAGACATTTCAGATAAAGGTTAAGAATATAATCTTATGCGTATACTGCACTCATATGTAGATATACGTAAGCGCACGCCACCGATCCATTCACACATAGTAGTCAATTGATCGATCAAGTGACATGTACGTACAGTCATGCACAAAGCAATTTACTTGCTAATATGTCGTGTAAAATACAAGTATGTATCAGTTACCCAATTTCCTTCCTGTCTAAGGAAAGAAAGTTCCTTCATTATAAGGTATCATGGTAATAGAATAAACTAGTTATCTTTAAAGCTGGTATTCACTGGAGCCGTAATGGTTGCAGACACAGTCATGGTGTGTACTGTCACAACTGGTGTAGGACGCCTTCCTACCTGATGGATCGACGACAACGTTTGTCAGAATTGTTTTTCCTAGAAATGTATAGTGGAGGCCTAAGTCCAGCATTGGACTTCTTCAGGCTGCATGATGGCTATGATTTTTTACTATATATCTCTAGCTGATGGAACAAGCAGATGGCCCACTGGATGTTAAGTGGAAACCATCCAACCAACTGTAACAAAGCATTACCTCGCAAGTCACACACGATAGGAACGTGCCCCACGATGCACTGCCCTACGTCCATACAGAGTTTAAGCCTCATGTGCTTGTAATTACACCGAACACACTCTTCAAACCGAAACACAGCACCGCTGCTTGGCGGCAGAAAAATACTTGGGGTTAGTACTTCCCCGGACGAGCCCTTCACAAAGAGCTCTACTACTCTTAAAAGCCAACAACGAGCTTACCTTTAGTAGATTGTGCTGATTGTGTTGCATGTCAATCATACTCCAAACCACGTCCACGAAAAGTAATGAAGCTCTTATGAGACCCAAAAACGTAGCATCTTGCCATACAAATACGTCAAGGTAATAGACATCTCGCACACAATGACGTTACTGTATCTGATGCTGCAACGTTTACGGTTGGCTAGTGAGTAGCCAACTTATACGATGTTTAAATTGATCAAGAAATCCCTAAGCTAAGTATTCGATATTCGAGGAAGTGAAGACTAGCTAATGAAGTGATTCAATGTAAGTATTTTATGATAGGTCTGAGTTTATTCAAGTTACGCTACTTTGAAAGCCTTCGTTGGAAGAGGGAAGCGTTCAACGAACCAAAGTTTTTTTAATATCTTGGCCCGAAACCATTTTCTTACCAACAAATAGTCTCTTAAATTCTTTATATATATAGAAACATTTACCTAAATGTGATGACAAAAGATCTCTATTCATATTAAGGCGAAGACAAGAGCTAATGTGACTCTCGCTCGCACGTTTAGACATGTTGAAAGATATAAAATCACTAAACTCATTTTTGAAAAATCGCAATCAACCATTTTGTGTGCAATCACATTGCACACAGTTTAGTAAAAATTTCATTTTGATCGATACATGTTTTCCTACTAAAAAGTTAGCTTTACTAGTTTTCGTACATAAGCAAACTTTTAAGTAGGAAAACTTGTATCGATCAAAATGAAATTTGTTTGTGATGTGTGCAATGTGATTGCACACAAAATGGTTGATTGCGTTTTTTCGAAAATGAGTTTAGTGATTTTATATCTTTCAACATATCGAAACGTGCGAGCGAGAAGTTGTTTGATAGTTGTCAGCCCCTTAAAAAAAAATCAACCATAGACAAATTACAATAGCCTAACCCCAATTAAAAACAAATTAAAAGGTCAAAGAGTACCATAGAGCACAAGCATGTAACATCTAATTTGATGACCAAATTGTTAAGTCATTGGTGATCGAAAACCTCAAAATCAGATGAGGTTATGTAACCATAAGAAATGCGAAAGTGTCCGGACATTTCACTGCGGATTCTCGGTAGATTTCACGCTGAGTTTGCATATACTCGGTAAAACTCATTACTTAATACGATTTGGCTTAAGCCCTGGTTTCGATAAAAGCGGCTACTTTATAGCAGTCGTATAAAGATGCAGTCAACCGTCAAATAATTTATATCACAGGTACTACACATGTAGGTATCTACTTTAGTTTAAGTTTACTGAGTAATAAATATTTTGTAAATAACTTCTCGCTAGCACATTTCTATATTTTCGAAGATATTCAAAAACCACTGAGTGTACCTATGAAAAAAAACACCAAATGCAAATAGCCAAGTTTTGGAAAATAACACAGGTTCCGTTTTTTTTTATTCAAACAAGTTTTCTTATCAAGGATCAAAGTCAAAGTCAAAAAGTATTTATTCAATAAAATCACAAGGATCACTTTGAAACGTCTTAAAGCTAGGTGACTCTAGGTGCCAGTTCCACGCGACCAAAGCCTAGAAGAACAGGCAACAAACTTACGGCTTGGTTCCTACCGTTCTTTCGTATGATCCTTGTTACAATGTAATATAATACAATATTGAAGCTCCAGTGTGGTGCCAATCCAATTTAGTGAGGCGTAGGCAAAACAGATCGACTCCACAACCTACAGCGCAGAAGGTTGAGCTACCGAACCTAAGCTGTGAGACCATGATTCAAGATCATGATGATCACGGTAAGACCAATTAAAACTTAAGTTATCGTGGTTAAATTAAGTTTACATTTCCACTCTTTAAGACGCTATAGAACAGTAACCGCATCTCAAGAAAGCTTGGCTACAATCGTAAAGCACTCTACAATTTTCTCGACAAATAAGACTGTTGACACTAATGTCACTAATTCTTTGCATTTTAAATCGATGTTACGTATAGATATAAAAAGCTACGATTACAGCTACTAACAAGTTTACAACAAAAATCGTTTCTTATTTATATTTGTCGTACAGCCATAAAATTCTATTTTTAAATAACTGTCACAATACAATGCGAATTTGACAGATAAGCCGATTTCGATTACCTCATTCATTCATCATTTAAAAAGAAATTCTTTTTTTAAACACATTGATCGAACTTCACAGAAGTTCATTTGATCACATATTATCGTTATATAAAAAATCTCGTGAAATGACGCTTTTCAAATAAGTTCAAACTTTGACAGGTATATTTCTTAATGTGTGCATGAGTTGCTCACTGTTATTGCAAATCGCAAGTAATCGCAATTTACGAGCACATCAAACAATCCATTAACGTTCTTATGTTTGAAGTATGGTTCGTAAAGTTTGACAGATGGAAACACCCAGTCGACTTGCAATTTCATTGATGCCAACATTATTCTTTGGTGTCAATATAACTAAACTCAAAACTAACTTTTACTTCTACGTCTTGTCACAAGTTTATTTCGAAACAATGTGGTGAAAAGATTTTAAGTGCGCCTCAAAGAGGCTCCATTCGAGCACTTGACACATGCTTTAGAACTTTTTAGGTTTTACGACAAACTGATCACGATGTTTTCCTTACCGTTTGAGAGTACTGCATTGTGCACATACATTTTTGAACAGAAAATCTCACTGGTACATGACCGGTTTGAGCCCATGACCTTAGGAATGGAAGGTGGAGACTCTACCACTAGGCCTCCACTGCTCTTAATTAAAACATACTCTATTTCTATGAACTATTCATTATGTTCACTGAAGGCCTCATTGGAAATGACAATAAATAATATGTTTTAAAGTTAAAAAGATATTTTTATTATATTTTGAACAAACAAATGATATAAAATTACATCACCCGGTCAAAAAACCCGGCTAAGTCGTCTACAAGCATTGTTCGTGTCAAAAGAAAGTCGCCCACGCACACTCATGACCGTGAAAGCGCGGAACGTACAATGAAAAACGGTAATTCCGTGGCGTCCGTGTAATACGTATTATATAACGGCGGGTAATCAAATGTATAACACTCGGAAAATTTCACTAATAAAACAATTCAACGAGATAAAACTATATTCTGGCATTCTCAGGCGTAGGACAATAAAGAAATTATCGTCGTGGTGAAGATATGTAAAAGCTGTGATGTGATTTGGACATCCTTCAGAGAAACACACAACAATATTTAATCTTATATTAGGTTATTCTAGATTGATCTAGACAAAGCAATCTTTGAGACAACCAATCCATAGCGTGCACAAATGTTATATTTAGGGCCGGTTTCACCATGCTCTGTTAGATTGACAAAGGATTAAAGGGCCGTTAAATATGTCAAAATGTATGCGTTTGACAGCTAAGGTTAGATTTAACGGTCTTTTAATCCTTGATTAGTAACTAACAGAGCATGGTGAAACCGGCCCTTACCAATCAATGACAATTGCCTCACATTATGAACCATGTTATGAACAAACCTTAAAAATTAAAATATTTCAAACTTTTGATCAACCTAATCGTAAAGTCATTGCTTGCGAATTTGCGAAATTAATACCTCAAACATTATTGGGTTAACTTTGTAACAGATCGAAACATGGTGTCACTAATGACGTTCAAACATTTCCTACGGCCATTTAATTGTCAATTATTGCCATCTACGGAGAGTATCGCATAATTCATATGCAAAATGTGCAGTTGTGCAAAAGTAAACTGTTGTATAAGCCAGCTCAAACAAAAGCCTAGCTGACCTACGGTATTCAAGCCGCTATGTTGCGATGTTGGCTTTTTGTTCTTTACGTTTTTCGGCTTCGTTAGCGTATCTTTGTACATATGTAATTGGAATACTATACGGTGACGGACAATTTACACTTTTACTCATTTGACACTAATTTACGTTTCTTCAAATACCAAAGCAAATCAAAACTAACCAAAAGCAGTCGGGAGTTGGAATCGTCTAATCTTTAACAAACTAAAGTATTACTTTGTGCCCTCAACTTAAATTTATTCGTAACGATACGCAGTCAGACTCATCATCTTCCTGCCCTTATCCCACTTCATGTGGGGTCGGCACAACAGGTCTTTTCTCTCCACTTCCCTCTATCATCCGTCATCTCAGTCGTCACTCCTTTCTTACCCATGTCATCCTTCACACAATCCATCCATCTTTTCTTTGGCCTTCCTCTACTCCTATATCCATCCACATTCATAACTAACACTCTTTTCGTTACATGACCTTCTTCCCTTCGCATGACATGCCATACCACGCTAACCTATTGCTTCTCATTTTCTCAGTCACTGGCGCCACTTTCAAACTGCCTCTAATAAACTCATTTCTTATCTTAGCCATTGATTAATACGCAGTCAGACTGAAGTGTACATATTACAATCTACATTTTACATTTATAGGTACAATAAAAGTCAATTTAAATTGTTTAGTGGGAGAAGTTATTTTATTTATTTAATAGAAAGGCAACGAAAGTGGTAATATCGATTTCTCAAGCTATTGCCCACTATAAGAATGTACTTTAATGTAGGAGGTATTTGCTTGTAATAAGATATAAGACATACCTACCTACTTCCCAGTTTTTATAGACCTGATGATCCAAAAATGACTAAATACAATCGTAATAATTATATTCAGTATTAAATACCAATATGTCCAAAAACCATCAATATAATAATCGGTTTATGGAAATGTCATAGGCACCAGACGCTATTGCCAGTCAAATGTCCCTAATGCTTGAAATATTTCAATATATTAACCACCCACACTAGACACCTACTCTCTTACCTAGCAAAATCAAAATGGACATACAATGCTCATCATTATACCTTGAAGCTAAATCTTTACTTCCAGATTAAAAGTTCCTATTACTAGTTCCTATGTCACTTCAAAATTCAATTTATATTCTAATCAACAACATGGTAAATTGTACCCAGTTTGAAGTTTTTTTTTTGCTATACCTACCAAGCAAATGAATGCCTGTCTCCAATTTGCCAAAGGTTGAGCGCTGGGAGCTTGTTACAGTCTTCACTTATAATTATTTTGTCATCTGTTTTACGAGTATGTTCACTAAATAAATAAATTGAAAAAAAAACTCCAACGCATCCTTACAATTTAATACTAGTTACACTATCAGCTAATTGTCTATGTATATATGCATATTATATGCGACATATACACACCGGCAGATGCGTAACCTTGACCTAATGAATATCGTCTTGATTCTTGTTAACTTTGTAAACATCAGATATATTGTTTATGGGAATACTCTGCCTCAGTGTCATCGTTGGAGAATGAATGTAAATGATATTTAAATCTTCCACATTTTTTAAAATATTACCACTGTTCTTCTCTAGACTTTGTCAAAGCCACTTAATGCTAGAATCATTTCAAAGAATGTCGTCCTTCTAATCTGAATTCTAAATCTGCGTCTGCCCTCATCCCATACTAAGAAAGATCGGACAGGTTTTCTTCTTCCACTCTTTGCTGTCAGTCACCATCTCAGTACTCTCTTCTTTCTTCCACTCTCTACTGTCAGTCTCAGTGTTTTCACTTCTTTTTTACTCATGTCATGTTTCTTTCATTCCATCCCCCTTTTCTTTGGCCTGCCTACATCATTAACCATCCACATCCATGTCCAATACTCCTCTATACAATATGGCATTGTGGGATGTTAGGGACTAATTCTTCGTTTTATCAATTGTTTTACTCCGGCCAATCTCAATATTTGTAAGTGGCCTTACATTGAAAGAAAAGGCATTATTTTTTCATTCAATTACCTACTAGAGCATTGCCAAGTTCAAAACTGACTCAGACGTTTTGGAAACTAATTGTAGTAACAAAAATGCATATATTCAAACAGATACTTAGTATTCCAAGTTGCAATGCAGTTGCATATGACCACATAATGACCTAGACGCTCCAGTTACCATATTCGGTAACGAACAATAAAGAAAATACGAATTGTTTCCTAATTATACGCCGAACTTTTCCAGCTATTTTAAAACCAGCTCTTAGGCCCTTCACTTTAAATACTCGTGATATGGTTGTCACCAAATATTCCCACGGTAACTCAAAAACCTTGTAAAACTGTGTTTCTTAAAACCTAATTTTTCATGCACAGTAGAGTAAGCATCCTCATATATCTTTTGGTACTAAAGCAATTTGAAGTAATGCAAACAAATCTTTAGAAGACACCTACGTATGTGTGATAAGCTGGTAAGCATTTGAAATCTTCATTATTCTTTTTATTTCTTTCGTAACTTCTGCTGGGTATCGTCATAAATAAAACTTTTTCTCATATTTTACTGACGTCGGACATAGGTATGCAAAATAAATAAATTTTCTTTCTTGCCGTTTTTTTTTTCTTATTAACGTTACCTATCAGTTCCGCTTAGCCACGTGTTGGTAAAATGCGTTGGATTTATCGCAATTCGAAATCAAACATCAGTTGGGTGAGCTGAAGGTTTCTTAAACGCCATTTTATTTCTTAGAGAGATTTTGCAGATGCTTAAAATTTACTGACGAAATCGTAACTCTTTGTTCCAGCATGTTGTACAGTGAACGTAGACACGCGTCGAATCACTAAAGCTAATTTTATTGTGAAATTGCAACTGCAGGCCTTGGCCGCGATTAACCAGACCTCTGTGGGGTTAGCTGTAAAGCTAATAGCTGTTTAGGACTTGAGCGTATAGTTATAGTAACTTATCTTTCTTATTATAAATACGAAAACTTTCGATGTTGCCAGCTGTGATTGAGTATGGTTTGACCGATTCAGATGGAACTTAAAATATAATAGCCCAGAATGGTAAGTTAGCACTTTTTTTGCTTACGAGATTGAGACGTGGGCAGAATATAGTAAGGTAGCAAACAAAAAAGGTTTGACCTGCCTACCGTAGGAGTCAAAACCTGCACATTATGTGGAAGAGCAGACGCTATTTTGATTAATTTGCTATCTTCTTATATCATGAAGGCTTAATTACCATCGTTTATTTTCTGTTACTAACCTAAGGATAAAGAAAATTAATCAGATGGAGAGTTATCTATCTTATTTCCTTTTTATTGTTACCTTCGTGGCTGGTAATTACAATTCTGCAAAGGACGCATAAGTCACAAAATCCAATGAAATATAGAAGTATTACATTGAATCTACATCAACAAGAAAGTCAAAGCAGTACTTATTGACCAACAGTGGAAAGTGACCGTCCGACCGAAGGCTATCACGAATTCACGACCGATCTCCAGTCTCATTCAAGAGAGCTCGGAAACTGTTAGCGTAACAATACCACAGAGGATTGAAACACTAAATCTACTCCGAAGACATGCATGGCACTATGTATGATTCTGCGACACGTATACGATATTGAGATTTACATACAACGTATTATGGTTTATTTTTATTTGACAAAATAGAACTATCGCATGGTGAATTCCAAGATTTTTATTACTCAAATGGTATTTTGGGGCATTGGTGGGCATAAAATGGCCATCGACCGCGTATAAATCATTTTAATACAGATGCTATACTTATTTACTTTTTACATCTTGGTGTCATTTCATAATTTTTTTTTTAATTTTCTTCAAAAAATCTATTTGACAGAACTAAAAATGTTGCTGTAAAAAAAACTGAAGCAACAAAGATGGCTTTAATTTTACCGCTGTTTTGGCTACGTAAATGAGGATCTCTTTGTCAGAATCGACACCACTTAGAGCATTCATTGCTTGAAAGGATCCTCATTGAGGCGCACTTAAAATTCTTCCGAAAGAAACTAGTGACAAAAAGAAGAAGAAGAAGAGCATTCTTTGACTAAGGTTAGGAGTGACGAAGACCTGAGATACCGCGAATAATTCGTGGATACGGGTTGATTTGTGTGTGGCAACCCTATTCTTTTGCAGATGTGAAATATGCCCGTGTCTTATCAAAATTGGTGGCATAAAGGCTTTACACACGGCGCACGATGCCAAATTGTTATGGCACATTTCAGGTCCAAAAATGGCACACGTTGCAACAACCGTGTCATTTCAATTTAACAACAGAAACGATCACGTTTTCTATTTCAAGGATTTGTAATGGGTTAGGTAGTTTGTTGATATTTTGTTCACTTTCATCTTGGTCAGAGTACGACCATATTTACAGTTAGCATACTACCTTAAAATTTGTACTATAATGGCTGACATTTCACACAACGCTATCTGGCCCCAAACTGAACAAAAGTTGTACACACGGATACAGTACAAACAATACAAAGCCAATTAAAAATGACGCTTACTACAAAGGCATAAAATCGAGCCTGAAAAAACTATTAATGTATGGTGTCTGTCATCTGGTTCCCATAGTACTCAAAGGTACACATTTGAGTACTATGGTACCAGATAACAGATACAATACATAGGTAAATAGTTTTTTTTCCTTAAAATGTTAATTATCTACAATGAGTGCTAATGATTTGGATATTATATGATTTGAGGATGTGTGTAGCATTAATAAAATCTATTGTCTTTTTGAAACATCATGAAACATAGGAGTATAGAGCCACGTAGTTTCTGTTTAAACTAGCCCAAAATGCACCGTCTACTTTTACATAAAATATAAACGCAAAATAAAAAATAAAAATATATACAATGCGAATAGTAAACATTAATAAAAATGAATAATGCCTACGTTACTTAAGTAGGTATTATAATAAACATGGTCCTTTCTAAGAAAGCCATTACGAATAAATTTTAATGTCTTTATATGGAGAAGTAACTTCATAAATTCATTTTATATCAACTTACTGTAGCCTGTACTGATTTATGGGTATTATGACCGGAGCGTAGCGTAGTTGGTAGCTTTGCCTTATGCTTGGTTGGTTGTGGGTTCGATTCCTACCTAGGGCAAATATTTGCATAATGAACATAGGCTTTTTTTATACAACTAGCTGATGGAATAAGCAGATGGCCCACCTGATGTTAAGTGGTAACCATCACGTATAACAAAGCATTACCTCGTTCGTAAGTCACGCACGATAGGAACGTGCCCTACGATGCACTGCCCTGCGTCCATAAGCCTCATGTGCAATTACTGTAATTACTGTAATTACTCTGTAATTACTGTATCATATCAGACATCTGGTTTTATTTAATCTTTGCTTAGTTTGAAACTAGATGGAGCTGTATGCAATCAATATTAATATTTCTATAATGCAGAATCAAAAATCCAACTTTCAATATCAAAATACCACGTGATTGTAGATAGGACGAACTTTTTCAATTATAAAATACATGCCTTGAAAGTAAAATAACAATGATATACTAAATAAGTAAGATACGTTTTTTTATGAACCAGTTCTGCCCACTGCTGGGCAAAAGCCTCCCTCTAGATGGGAAATACGTTTAAAAAAAATAAAATCTACGAATAAAGTACACAAATACATAAAATACACAAAAAGCCGTTATCGAAAAGAAAAGAATGTGATCAGATTCGAATTTTAAAAGGTAAATGACATAACATGAGTCACTATGCCCCGTAAGATGCGAATAACTCTAGGTCATTATGACACTAGCTGCTCTCCACAAACAAACAGGTATCATAGAAATAGTTGAAATGTTACAGATTAATTTAAAACTAGTTTTAGGAAATGTAGTATCTTTATAATCACGTTTTTGATTTATTACTTTGACCATAGTTAAGTAATATAATATGTGTTGAAAAAAGACAAAATAAAATGTATTATGTATTTTATATAGAATGAATAGCTTGCTGGAAAAATAAAATTACTCCGCCTTTGCGCTATATCTTGCAATAGAAAATGTAAAAATCAAATAAGAATTCGCTTCTTTATTATTTCTAAAGGTACTCGTAAAATGTTAAATGTTATTTCAACTAAAAAATATTAAAATATACAGTTTTACCGAATATTTTATTTTATACAATATTAAAAAACCTAAATCCATAATAATTATAGTTTTTCCAAATACTTTTACTTTATACAACACACGAAGACCTAAATCTCTATCTCTAATACTATAAGAATCAAAGTCCTGACTGACTGACTGACTGACTGACATATAGACAACGCACAGACTAAACCGCTGGTCCTAGAGATTTGAAATTTGAGGAGTACATAGGTCTTATGACGTTGAGGTGTTCTAAGAAGGGATTTTTGGAAATTCAATCCCTAAGGGTGTAAAAAGGGATGAAAACGTTTGTATGAAAAATAGTATTCCTTGAACCTACAAACTTGAAACTTGGAGTACATATACTTCAAGGCAAAAAATTAGGAAAGACATTTTTAGTTTTTTAAAACTACCCTTAATAAATGTGCAAAGGGATGTAAAAGTTTGTATCTGAGTTTTTTGACCGCTGGTCCTAGAGACTTGAAATTTGAAGAGTACATAGGTCCTTTGGCGTAGAGGTGTACTAAGAAGGGATTTTTGGAAATTCAACCCCTAAGTGTGTAAAAAGGGATGAAAACGTTTGTATGAAAAATAGTATTCCTTGAACCTACAAACTTGAATCCTACCCTAAAAATATACAAATCAATGCGAAAGTTACGATGTTTGGATGTTTGTGGCACCACTTCAACGTGTGCGAAGCCGCGGGAAGCCACTAGTCCATAATAATAGGTTTTAAGAGAGGCCTTCATCATTTCCAAAATTTTGCAGTCTTATGTCATTTATGCATGTAAAAATTTGGGTATATTTAAAAGAATTTTTGTTCTAATAAAGTTTATAGGCCTACTTAGCAACATTTTTAGTGGTTTTAGCTTTGTAGACTAGAGTAGGTATATCCGTACTTATTTAAAGACTTTAGTAACATATGTTAATTTAATCATATTCATCACCAAATGACTTCTAAAGGAATTCAAACTCAATCGAAAGAAATTCCTGGTAAAAATATATATTTACGGAAATAGCACATCAGACTAAAAGAAAAACGACCAATTAATTTTCACGACGCATGGCGTGCCACTATCGGTACCGGCACGCGTGTTAGAACGGAGATTGTAAAAATAATGCCCATGCATTATGTATGGTTATCACTTGTCAGGTATTTGGTAAAATCTATAATCTGAGAAGAATTTGAGGTCTTTTGGTTTGGATTGGTAACTTGCCACACTGCTTTACTTACGAATTACTTAGGGTAAATTCACTTTATTTATTTATTGAGGTGTTTTGGTTTATACTTTTTTTTGTGTGCTTTTTAGAACGTTTAATTTTAAATGAATGCTAGTTAAGATATAAAACTTGATTGAAAAACATGTTTGGATCAAAATTAAATTTTTGCTGGTCCTTTGAAATTTAATTCTGTTGCTTGTAAGTTGCTTGCAATTTTTCATAACATCATTGAGTGATTTCATATATTGAAAAATGTTTGACGATTGATTAATAAGGTAAAAGAGAAGGAAGAACATCGTCTTGAAAAAGGATATTAAGTAGGTACATTAATAATATCCACAGTCTAACATTGTCATGTTTATGCGTGTATTTTTCCTATTTTACTGAGTATTGCCTAAGTAAAGACAATCTTATCTGCGAATGTTTGCAGTTTTTCCCATGCATTGAAACATTGTGCGCAAGCGCATCGAGAATGAAAGTAAGCATTCGTTTCTCGCAATAAAATTGGATTGAAAGTTTTTTTTGAAACCGAAACATTAAGTTAAATGTTTTTTAACATTACAGCATCGTGGTAGTTATTTAGAGTAGTGGTTTTTATATCTTGATATGGATCAATATTTTAATTATGTACTAGTTTTATTAATATGTTTTTAAGTAGCTAAACGCGGACAAGTAATTATTTGAATTGTTCACGTAACAATGAACAAAAGGAAAGTGTTGACTTATTAACTATTGGCATAGCAATAGCTAGTTTTTTTAGTTAGGTATATTTATTTATCAAATACCTTGTAAGTAAAAACGTATTCTGAGAATAATTTTATATTTATTCAGTGAAAGTTGCGAAATATGTAAAAATTTAGTATTTTATGTAACTTTTGCAAATTATATAATAATGTTATTTTATAAATTTATGTTCATATATGTTACACAAAAATAATATTTTAAGTTTCCGTTTGATCGGAAAAGTCTGTATCCGCTCAATTTCACAAAGAATTTTCTAATAAATTACAGGGTAAATTCACCCCATCCCTTACCTGTTACAACAGCTAGTACAACCAGCGCAGCGGCGCAAGACCTCATGATGGAAACACTGACCACGGTTTTTTGAAAATCGAACACAACACAGGCCACTTCACCACCGAAGCATTATACTCGATCGACGCGCGAAAGCTCAGCGCGCGTGCGCGGGAATGATTGCGAGCTGCGCGCGCAGGCCGGACCTACGGTGGAGGGGCAGTTATTGTTCGTGACGGTGGCTGGATTGAGAGCGGATTGAAGTACTTCGGATTGAAGGCTTCTGGTCAAATTGATAGCGATTCAATACGCTCAAGCCACTAGCGTGACCTGTATTTACTAAAACGCCATTGCATAGCTAAAAGTGCTAAAGGTCAAGACAATTTAAACCTAAACCGTACCGGTGTGAAAGCTTATTTTAAACTGAACCTTAGATGAAAATACTACTAACCATCACCAATCCATATAGTGACCGCACTAAACTATTTATGACTAATGACAAAGTGGAGACGAAAATATTTTAATCTGACGGATGACGTTACTCTAAGATAGTAAAACCACCCTTCGATGACAAATAGACAAACTCCACAAGAACTTTTTATTGTTTTGTCACGAGGGTCATACAAAAAACGGTAGGAACCGAGCCGTAAGTTTTTGCCTGTTTCTTTCTAGACTTGATTTACTTTAAAAGAGTAGTAGAGCTCTTGGTGTATGGCTCGTCCGGGGAAGTACTACCACCACGCCTTTTTCTGCCGCCAAGCAGCGTTGCTGCGTTTCGGTTTGAAGAGTGTGGTTGCCGGTGTAATTACAGGCACAGGAGGCTCAACATCTGTATGACTCAAAGTTGATGGACGCAGGGCAGTCGTAGTAAAGTTCGCCATTGACGGAGGACATCATCATCAGTATAAAAAAAATAAAAAATCTTGGTCTAGAACTGGAACCCTTCAAAGTGATCCTTGTAATCCAATGGAATAAATATATTTGCACTTTTAATCTGTGCTATCTAGAATAAAGTTAATATTTGTATTATTATATGCATATAATAGTAAATAATAAATAAATAATAATAATTAATATTGGTGGACATTCCACACAGCACTATCTCGCCCCAAACTAAGCCAAAGCTTGTGATATGGGAACCAGATAGCTGATATACGACTTATATATCTTTCTTTTGTTTTGTAAATACATACTTATAATATTATATAACACCCAGACAGAGAACAAACATCAATGTTCAACACACAAATGTTTGTTCTCGTTGGGGATCGAACCCACGGCCTACGGCGCAGAAGGCAGAGCTACTACCACCTGAGCTGTGAAGGCTGTCAATAGTGAATGGGTTAATGAAGTTCGCAGAATAAAATGTCACGGCATCACGATACGGATACCACCCGACCCGCCATACATTTTTTACTACCAATAAATATGAGCACGCTTGTTAATATATTTGTCAAAGTTTACCTCTTACTTGGTGGTAATGAGGATATTATTCATGAAGATACAGGGTGTACAAGGATTATACGGCCAACGCTTGGCTGTTGCTGAGGCCCTCTCTCTCTCTCTTTTCGTGTCACAAGTTTATTTCGAAACAGTGTGGTGAAAGGACTTCAAGTGCGCCTCAAGAGGCTCCTTTCGAGCACTTGACACATTAAAACTTTTTAGGTTATATGACATGTCGGTTTCCTCACGACGTTTTCCTTCACCGTTTGAGAGTTCTGGCATTGTGCACATACATTTTTGAACAGAAAAACTCATTGGTGCAACTCATGCGGTTTCGAACCCACGACCTTAGAATTTGAAGGCGGGGCCGCTACCACTAGACCACCAGTGCTCTCGGTTCATATCTAAGGCCCTTATAATATAGGTCTAGTTGAGCAGTCTCCTTACATCCTGTATAAACCAGAATACGGAAGCTTCTTTGAAAGTTAAGAGTGATAAATAACTGCACTCCTTTTACGGCACCTTGTTGTGTTCGGATTATATTTTGTGAAGACAATCAAAACATAAATACGGTTTCTACGTAGTTATGCCTCAAGTTAATAGACGTAGGGCAGTGCATAGTAGGGCACGTTGCTATCATGTGACTCATGCGCGGATCCACCGTTGTGGGCACGATGGGCATGCCCACAACCTAATAGACTTGTGACGTCACACGCATTGTTCGCCCCAAGGTTTTACCCACTTGGAACTATACACTACTAGAAGTTCGCCCCGAACTGAGATCTCGTGATGCGACCCGACGAACGCATCAAAACTTTGAGTACGTAGTAGTCAGAGGCAAGTCCAAACATTATTTTTGGACTTTTTTCTGACTACCGCCTACTAACTTGGTATGGTTACCAAGTTTCAACTCTATTGGCCTATTTATTGAAGAGTTCAGTTGAACAGACCTTGACTCCATCATCAGACCTGGTCGTCGTCACCATTTTATGAGAACTGAGTACCTCCTTAATTTATTTAAAGAAAAAAAAATAAGAAAAAGCAAAGGAACTGGCCGACCAGTAGAAAAACCTTGATGTCAACGAAACTCTTAGAGATGGGAGCTCTTGGATCGCTGGTTATCTTAATTTAACTTTTATTATTTTATCTCAAAAACCGAGCGTCACAAAAAAAATGTAAAAATTGTTTTGGGATGTCCAAACAAAGCCCTTTCATATGACATGTAACTTGATTTTTTTATGCAATTTTTTTTATTTTTTCTCCCTTAAAAAACCCCATATCTCAAAAACCCTTCATCCGATTTTACTCATTTACTTACCAGTAAATTTCTCAAGTACAAGCTATCGACATATCAAATTTTATGCAGATCGGATCAACGGTTCTAAAGTTATCGCCAGACAAACATACATACATACATACATACATACATACATAAAATGCCAAATCGCCCAAGTTGAAACTAAGATCTTCGTTCGCTTCGCTCACTCGATCAACAAGATCCTGGTCAGGGCGTCATATATTTTGTAAACATCTTTTTGTAGGAATGCACTATATCGATCATGGGCGAGTTCATGCATTGGCCGACTCGCACTTGGCTATATTCGGGTGGCTGTGACCACAACATATTTTGAGCGCTGGATCCGCGCCTGGTGTGACTCACGAGGAAATTCTTTGTATAGTAACGTGGTGATAGTTACCACTTATCATCAGGTGCGGCGTTTGCTTGTTTCTTCAGGAGTTAGTATAAAAAGTTTGGTAAGTAGTAGTTCTGCCTTCTGCGCTATAAGATGCGGGGACAAACATTTGTGTGATGCATGTTGATATTTGATATTTGTTATGTGTCTGTGTGTGATGAATGCTTATCTTAATTTCAATCAATGCAATTACATTTATTTAGAAAGAAAATGAATGGAAGTATTTACAGAATGTACAAAATACACATGAAACAGTTGAGCTAATTTGCAATCCGTTCTAAATGATCTAGAGATAGCTTAACTGATCTAAATCAGTGCGAATCAAACTACTCATCGACAAAAAGGTGAAGTTTATGATTTTTGATTGTTTTTTTTATAAAATCAAAGAGAATCAAGCACGTAAAAATAGTCAAAATAGTGTAGAATTCTTTATCACACCGCCATTTGGCATTGTCAAAAACCTGTCCATCCAAAGTTTGTCTGGAAGAGATCGCTCATAGCGATAAGACTACTCATTATACTTCGCTGTAGTTCTACTTATGTCGTATATTGTTATGTTCTTTTCTTGTGGTAGGTATACAATAAAGCGTTTTCTATCTTCTATCTATCATGTACAGTACAATGCTCAAATGAAGTCTCTTCGAGACGCACTTAAAATCTTTTCACCACACTGTTTCGAAAGAACTAGTGACACGACAAGAAGTACATATTTATTTATTTATTTTTGAACAAAATCCACGGCTCTTAAGATACAATATTTTTTTATACAACCAGCTGATGGAACAAGCAGATGGCCCACCTGATGTTAAGTGGTAACCATCACCTATAACAATACCTATAACATCACCTAGCATTGCCTCGTAAGTCACGCACGATAGGAACGTGCCCTACGATGCACTGCCCTGCGTCCATCAGCTTGAGGCATACAGATGTTAAGGCTCATGTGCCTGTAATTACACCGGCAACCACACTCTTCAAACCGAAACACAGCAACGCTGCTTGGCGGCAGAAAAAGGCGTGGTGGTAGTACTTCCCCGGACGAGCCCTTCACAAAAAGCTCTACTACTCTACAATGTAAATACTTAGGTGTCAAACATACAGTCAATAGGTAAATGTTGTACTAAAGAACAAAAAATAATTAGAAAGTGGTTCGGGACATCAGAAGTGTCCGATTAGTTAAATTTAAAGAAGCTTAAAGTGAGTAAAGATAGTAAGACCGGTGTTGCAACGAACAAGTTTTGGACATCAAGGGAGAAAATAAACTGTTCAGCGGGTCTATTATCTAAAAACAAACTGTAGCGACAGCAGTAGCAGTATCATAAGTCGTTTTTTGTTGAATAAACCAATCTCATCTTCGCTCATTTATTTCAGACGGACAGAAGTTGACAGAACCCAGTGAATGTCATTGAAAAAAAAACAGTCATTACGTCAAGTCGAGCTGTCATGATTTGAGAAAAATGTTGGATTCGTTTTCTGACATTTTGGGAAGCAACATAGCTTTTTCATTTCAATTGTTTTTCTCGTGTTATTTTGAGTTGTGTTGTGTAATTTCGGTGGTATTTTAACCAACATTACTTGAGGTCTTAGCACAAAGTGTAAGCATTTGGAATGAAAGAGTATTATGTGATATCCTGATTTGACCGAAAATGTTTCGAATGTTTTGAAGAAAACCGCCACCATTTTCTTCAAAACAAATGACGGCCGACTTGACTATGGACTGACTTGACTAAAAAGTATTCAATTCAAATCACTTGACATTGGCAAGATTGTCTGTCGAATGACGGACAGGAGCCATAAATGGAGAGAAGAAGAAGAGAAAAATTTTGCTTCCCAAAATGACAGAAAACAAAATTTTAATAAAACGGATAAGCTTTATTTTTAGAACATCGGCTTTCTGACAGAAGAGCACAGCTATTTTAAAACATTCGGAATATCAGTTTCTATCTTTTTTGATTATAAGCAAACAAAACACGACCAAGAGAAATAAATACTGAAGTTTTCTATCAGAAAAAAACCCGAAAGTTTTAAAACAGCCCCGCTGTTCTCAACCGACTGGTTTCTGTCGGAAAATTTAATAAATAAACAATCAACGAATGATTTTACTGTAACTGCTATTTCTATCGCTCTTGTTATTATAAAATAGACTGGTCTCCACATCTTTGTTATAAGTAGACATTATAGCGATCTAAGCATCAACTAACTCGTTCAACAAGTTGTTATGTACTACACAACCTAAAGATAGCCATCATCATCATCAGTCTCAATACTGCTGTACCTAGCGGTAAGTTTTCCTAAATTTCCAAAAGAAAATAAAATACTCATCTCATGGATGGCATTTCCTTTCCAGTCACCAAAACACTCACGCGGGTGGCGCTAGTGACGGGTGAATGATTTACAGAATGCCAAATTGAAAACTCATTGAGGATTCCGCGGTCACCTCCCCTACTTCATGTCGAGACCACCAAGCCAAACGTAAACTACCTACATAGATATGTATTAAAAATGTAAAATGAATCGCGTTTGAAACGAGACAAACGCGCTTTTAGCTTTTACTCTTAGAAGATATTAAGTAAATAAAAATATTTAAAAATACCAAGTTAAAAACAAAGTCTTTGCTTTAAGAATATTTAGTGACTAGCCTGGGATTTAAAATCTATTTTTTATTTTCTATAACCATAATATGTGAGCTTTGTGACGGAGAGCTCGTTGAAGTCTTTTATATTGAAATACTGTTCCATATGCGCCTACGCCGCGCTATGCTTCAATGTAAATCCAGATCTAGCAAGCTGGTCGGAAAGCTTAGGTAGAGAAAACGTAGACTTGTGATATTTAGGAAGCATTGGTGGTATATTGGTGGCAGCCCTGCCTTCCGATCCTAACGTCGTGGATTTAAAACCGGTCGTGCACCAATTAGTATTTCTGTGCAAACATTTATGTTCTGCCTTCTGCGCTCTTGGTTTTAGATTTAAAACCTACCAAAGACAATTTCATATCAAAATATCATCCATATTTCTTCATCGTTACAGCTTGATGGAGCCACAAACATCTAAACATCCAAAAATCAAAACTAACCCATATAACCTTGCAAACTAACAAAATAAGAAACAAAATTATAACAATTAAGATATGTACAATGGGCGGTTTTATCGCTAAAAACCGATCTCTTCCGGACAACCTTTGGATGGAGAGGAGCTTAAAATAAGAGGGTTGGCTACGGTGCACTTTTAAAAAAATACCTACTAATAAAAATAAAATAACATACATTCTATGAATAAATACATACCTACATCATTAATCAAAGCCAGAATTTATCCAATGCTGGGTATAGGCCTCCTTTATTATAGATAGATAGATAGATAGATAACTCTTTATTGTTCACCACACAGAAACATAGTATAGGGTTAAAGCATACATTAAGGTAAAAACAATGGGCGACCTTATCGCTGAGAGCGATCTCTTCCAGGCAACCTTGGAAGGATAAAAACTAATCGGAATTGACGGCGGTGTAGTCACTTAAGGAATATATGATATTTTATTGGACCTATACATATTATGTAGCCAACTAGGTACCTAAGTACCTACTCAAAGCACCTAAACCTAACTAGCCTAACATAACAATCTAAGCAATCCTAATACTTACTATACAAATAATAAATAAACTAATACATATAATATATAAATATAATATGCTTCTGCTTAATAACAATATATGTATACAAATAGCTAGGTAGTAATTGACGACAAGTAGTGTTCCTTCAACTTTAGTTTAAATGTGTTGTGCGAGGACGCCATTTTAATCTCCAGAGGAAGAACATTCCACAGCCGAACAGCTTGGACAGTAAAAGAGTCACTGTAAAAGGAGCTGCTATGACATGGAGTTTTAAGTAGTAGATTTTCCGATGACCTTAACGAACGATTACTGCAGGAATGAAGGTACTCGAATCTATCTTTAAGATAACGAGGTGAAAATGGATTGAAAAGAATAGAATAAAGAAGAGAAAGAATATGCATGTTTCGGCGAAGACGAATAGGAAGCCATTTAAGTAGGGAACGAAAAGGAGACACATGGTCATACTTGCGAAGGCCAAAAATGAACCTTATGCAGAAATTTTGGAGCCGTTCAAGTTTGTCAAGCTGTTCCTCAGTGAGATCCAGATAACAAACGTCGGCGTAATCCAACACAGGGAGTAAAAGCGATTGTGCAAGCGCAGTCTTAGTAGAAGTTGGCAAAAAGTTACGTAGTCTCCTCAGAGACCCAGCCGAAGCAAATAATTTACGGCTAGTTTCATTTAGCTGATCCCTCCAAGAAAGGTTGCGATCCACTGTTATACCCAGACTTTTGACAGTCTCGCTGTAAGGAATCGTGACACCATCAAAAACAACCAGTGGAGTCGCAGACCAATCCATCTTACAAAGCGTTCTAGAACTGCCTATGATTATAGTCTGAGTTTTTGCAGGGTTTATTTTCAACCCATGTACCCGGCTCCACTTACTAATCAGGCATAAATCATAGTTAGTTTTCCGAACAGCTTCGGCAATGTTACTGAGAGGAGCTTGTGCATATATCTGAAGATCGTCTGCATAGAGGTGGTAGGACGAACAAAGATTTTGAGAAATAGAGTTAATGAAAATAGCAAAGAGAAGAGGAGATAGGACGCCACCTTGAGGTACACCAGCAGACAAGTCACACCAAGAGGAAAAGGATTCTTCGAGGCGGACTCGCTGACGGCGCCCATGTAAATAATTGGAAAACCAGCCAACCACAGCTGGGGAAATATTAAGAGAGCGAAGAAGTGCAAGGAGGATGTCGAAGTTGACGGTATTGAAGGCATTACTAAAATCGAGCAACGTTAACACCGTAAGCTGCCCATGTTCCATTCCCAAACGAATGTCATCCGTGATTTTAACAAGAGCTGTTAGAGTACAGTGGCCCTTGCGAAAACCAGATTGCATAGGGTTGAGAAGGTTATTGGAGGAAAGGTATGAATTTAATTGGTTATGGACGAGGCGTTCGAGGACTTTGGATAAGAATGGAAGGATAGAAATAGGACGATATTCGGCAAAGGATTTAGGATTTGGTTTTTTTGGCAAAGGAATGATTTGTGCTTCCTTCCAAATTGTAGGAAAACCACCATTCTGTAAGGAGTAATTAAAAAGATGACAAAGGATGGGTAAGATTATATCTAGGATAGGGATAAGCATATTGCGACTGATACCGTCCACTCCAACAGCATTTGACGTGATTTCAAAGTCAAAGTCAAAGTCAAAGTCAATAGGTATTTATTCAATAAAATCACAAGGATCACTTTGAAACGTCTTAAAGCTAGGTGACTCTAGGTGCCAGTTCCACGCGACCAAAGCCTAGAAGAACAGGCAACAAACTTACGGCTTGGTTCCTACCGTTCTTTTGTATGATCCTTTTACAATGTAATATAATATATTATTGAAGTTAAGTGAGGCGTAGGCATACAGAAAAAGTTAAACATAATCAAATTTATAAGACAGCACACGCTACGCTTCAAACTAATAATACCTAATGCATAAAATTAAATACAATCTATTAAATCAGAGAAAAATAAAACACACAATAGTAGGTACAGTACAGACATTGCAGACATGTTAGCTGCCGATGGGCAGAGCGACCGGGACATCGGGCCACGCACTTTTATCATCAATATAGCTATCTAAAGTATAATAAGCTTTACTTATTAGATTATTCTTAATGTATGCTTTAAATTTTCTAATAGGAAGCCCAGTGGCACTTTCTGGAAGATTGATAGAACACTCTTCTTAACCTCCCCAGCAGTGACTTGGCTGAAAAGAAAAGGAGGGTGATCAGGAGTTGGAAGTGAAGAAAGATGATTAAGTGTACTGGTTTTATCCAAATCACTAATGGAAGAAGATGAAGAAAAATGTTGGTTGAGAGAGTCTATGTTCAAGTCGCCGGGAATAGTTTCCTGGCGAGATTTACCAACACCTAATGACCTTAAAAATCTCCATACTTTAGCTGGATCATCATCGGAAACGGATTCGTGAATATGGTGACGTTGAGCATCCCTGCACACCCTATTACAGCGATTTCGAGAATGGTAATATTTTTTTTTATTATGCTCAGTTGGTACCATTTTGTACTTAGTTTTAGCTACAGATTTTTTATGAATAAGAGATTTAATATCATCAGAAAGCCACGGTGCCGGAAGATGCTTGAGTTTAATGGCACGAAATGGCGCATGGACATCAAATAAATGAGTTATTATGGAGTTAAAACAGTTAATTTTGTCATCAATTGTGCCAGCATCTAAAACCGATGTCCAATCCTGGTTCAATGCATCGTCGAGGAACTTATCCTTGTCCATACCACCAAAACTGCGCTGCAAAATGACTTTGGGCTTAACCTTCGGGGGACGTATTTTATATGATAGGAATATTAAGTCATGGTAGGAGAATAAATCAGCTGCACACTGGCCGTGCTTGACAGCGTGATCAAGAGAGGATACGATAATAAGGTCGAGAAGCGACGGCTCCCTGTTAGGGACATGGTGAGTAGCACTCAACGGGAGAATGTGTAAGTTACATGACTTAATGATGGATTCCATAGAAGTGGAGCGACTGTCTTTTTTGAGAAGACAGGTGTTGAAATCACCCATAATTATGGAATGACTATAAGAGGGAACAAGTTTTTCAAGGATATTTTCAAAAGAGGGGAAGAAGTTAACTCGATATGAATGAGAATAGTATACTCCGAGCAGAACTTTAGTATGAGAAAGAGTGACCTCAAGAAATAGATGCTCACCGGCCTGGAGGGGTGGGGGCTGTGCAGAAGTATTTATAATAGAAAAAGGGAGATGAGCACGGAGATAAATAGCTACACCGCCCCCCCGGCTACCAGTCCGATCATTACGAATAAGTCGAAAACCAGGTAGAGAGTAAGCATTGGAAGGAAGGCAAGGCTTGAGCCAAGATTCAGAAATAAGAATAGCGTGAATGTTGTTGTCATTAAAAGACGCTAACATTTCTGTAAAATGAGCCGGGATACTTTGAGAATTAATATGAACGACATTAAAGTTTCTGGGCACATCGGAAAACTCAAAACTCAGATGATCTGAAAGTGAAGGCAGGCTGACAAAACTGTCGTTGCTGGTACTACTTTTAGATACAGTTGACGAACAAATCGATTGATAATCGTCACTGTCCTCGTCGAAAACGTTATTAAGCATAATATAAAATAAATAAATACTTTATAATAAAAATAAATAAAAGATTTACTACAATACTAACAAAACAAAAGTGTTTAACTACTGATATAGTTAACTACCTATTCGACGCAAAAAATAATAATATAATAATATTATGTGCCATATATCATGATCCTGTGCCAGTCCAACTCATTTCTAACCCGTGCTTGTGGCCTAACCCATTGATATCAACTACCTCATTGTAGTAGTTATTTTTTTTACAATAAATAGACCGTCCTTTGACTACAATCTCACCTGATGATCAGCGATCCAATACTTTTACTTAAAACTTCAGGGGGCTAAAGTACCCATCAATATGAATAACTTTTCCAAGAAACCAACACTGTGAACGAGAAAAAAAAACAGCTGTTTCATACATAAGTTCAATACCTACCTACCTGGCTAAAATGTATGAAACAGTTCTTATTTTTTTTTACAATGTTGGTTCCTTAGAAAAAGTTATTCATATTGATGGGTACTTTAGCCCCCTAAAGTTTTAAGCACAAGTATTGGAACACCTTGTTTAATTGTATTCATCTATCACACTGTAGTAGTAATTATTGTATTACTAGAAGAATATAGATCAAACAATGCCTAACAATGCAGCAGTGCGTGTTACGCAACATCCCAAAACATTGAATGTAGGACGTGGTACACTTTCGTTTTCGCACGACCGCCGCCGCCGCTGCCGTCGTCACGCAGCCGCCATAACGGAGATGCGTGCGGAATACTGCCCAAAAGGCTCTCTAGCCTACATAAAACACACTACACATACAGCATACAAAGTTTTTTTTATAATGTCCCGAACGTTATTATCCGAGTGGGATTTGAACCCACGACCTTCCCCTTGATACGGTGCCGAGCTAACCAACTGTGCCATCTTTGTGATTTCCTTAAGTGTAGTAAACACTATAAAACTAATAAAAAATTAGCATACAAAGTATTTGACAGCCATGGGACGATGTATGTTGGACGTACCTCTGACTACCCTTCTTAGACATCCTTAGTCTTTTTTGACAGCCCTCATGGGGGGGCGATGTAATATGGACGTACCTCTGACTACCCTTTTTAGACATCCTCAGTCTTTTTTGACAGCCCTCATGGGGCGATGTAATATGGACGTACCTCTGACTACCCTTCTTAGACATCCTTAGTCTTTTTTGACAGCCCTCATGGGGCGATGGAATATTTGGACTGACCTACATCTTATTACCCTACACAGCCTCAAATATTCTTGAGTACCTGGTATTAGTATTCTCTTATCTGTGCTGGTACTAAGAGATCTGACGGGATTTCTACTTTTCCTGGGGATAAAAGTTGAAGAAAAAGTCGTCACTGGAAACAAATATTTGCGTAATGAATACCTCCTTTTTACATTATTTTTATTCTCTGCCAGTTTGATAAATAAGTTTATCCAAAAACAAAACAAAAGTATTTTATGCATGGAATTACTTACAAATGAACAAGAAGATAAAAAACAAGATTATATTTGAAAATTACAAAGAAGAAAGACTGTCCAATTCCAAATTCCACTCACAGTGCCAACTCCAATCCAATTTCACTAGCCAAACTATTAGGTACTTTGGTGAGTAGGTTTAGTAACCAACTGATACGGAACTCCAAAATAATTTATTGTCGACATTGTAAAACGATTTGCCTCTAAAATATTTCATTGCTTGCAGCAATTAATACGAAATGTTTTATTGCAAGACCTTCAAGTTGAAACAATTACTCGCCAAATTTATTGCAATCTCGTTTAACCATTCCATTGTCTACTAAAGCAAAACGTACACAAGTCATCCCATCATCCCAGCGTCCACTAAAAAGAATGCACACATGGCTTTTGAATCTGTAGGTTCATCTTACCTTACTCGTACTTATACAAGGTGTTCCAATAATTGTGTATATAAACTTCAGGGGGCTAAAGTACCCATCAATATGAATAACTTTTTCTAAGGAACCAACACTGTGAACGCGAAAAAAAAACAGCTGTTTCATACATTTTAGCAAGGTAGGTATTGAACTTTTGTATGAAACAGCTGTTTTTTTTTCGCGTTCACAGTGTTCGTTCCTTAGAAAAAGTTATTCATATTGATGGGTACTTTAGCCCCCTGAAGTTTATATACACAATTATTGGAACACCTTGTATAGGTGGGGCATCTGCTTGTTCTACAGTAAGTTGTATAAAAAATATATAAAATCTCTTAGTACCAACTCAATAGGATGGTTTATTATACAATAGGCTGAGCGAGCAAGAAGAGTTGCGTGCATTCTAGGCTAAACTGTAAAGTTTATGTTCAGCAGTGCATTCATTGCAATCTAAATCGCCCCACCATCCACTAAAGCAGAATGGACATACACGTCATTATCATGTACCTGAATCTGTTTAATTAATGTAATCATCCGACCTAGAATGAAAAGTTGCTTTGATTTTAAAATATAATTAGGCTGAGTTCGCTGGCAGAATATTTTGTATTCGCACTGAATAAATAATAATAGCAAGCTTGCTCCATATAAATCAATCCCCTCAATACTATACCAAACATAACAGCGTTATTTAAATAAGATCATGAGTGTAAAGTTTCTCTTGACGCTGTAGAAATCATCTGTGAACAATAGATGCATAAGGCATAAATGTTAAACAGCCCTTCAATTAACAGTAAAGTAGATTGCAGCCAAGCACGGATCCACCATTGTGGGTACTATGGGCATGGACACAACCGTAATAGACTTGAGACATCTCACACGGTGTTCGGTTGGCTTTGCCTACGTGGAACTATGATCGGTACAAAATCTTGGTCAGGGCGTCATGTATTTTATTAACATCTCCTTTGTAAGAGAGCACTACATCAATCATGAATTTCCCCGATTTGTATTGGCCCGATTTTCGGGTGGCTGTGATCACAACCTTTTTTGAGCGCTGGATCCGCACCTGTCTGCCTGTAGTTTAAAGCGTATATTCGGTAGCGCTTCAGTCGATGGTGCGCTTAAGTCTAAATAATTATTTTAAGAAATAAATCTGGTTTAAATTCACCAACTGGACGCATTTTGAGAGTTGCAAAAAGTTTATGTAAATAACACCTTAGAGGCACTTACCTACAATTAATTGGGCGTTACAACATAATACTACATAATTTCTCAGTTGCGTAATATCTAGTTCATTAATGTTTATATTGGCCGATTATTTTAGTGGTAAATCGAAACAGGTTATCGAATTATCGTCAATTGCAATTTGCTAGCTCTAGTTTTTTATTTGATGAATAGGAATTCTCGTAAATTTTGTTTTAAATAAACATGATTACAAAAGATATTAAAATTGCAAAAAACCGCACTATTTTAATTACCATGATTCAAAAAAAAATACTGACACACTGTGAATCCCAGGCACGATAGATATACCCCTTTATATATATATATATATATCTTAATGGGCTGTATTAGCAAAAGTTTTGGTGTTTAGGTACATAAATCAATTCTAGATTATCCCTATGATTATTTATCAAATATTTCAAGCATATAAGTACCTACTTAAAACAAAGGCCAGATAAAAAAAAATAAGTAGTTCAACTGACTCACGATCAGACGTAAAATTAATATATCAACTTAATTATGGCTATCTCTTGTGGAATCTCTGGCATCTGATCACGAATGCTCGGTATTTGTAACACATTACAGAAACTATTGTTGAAATAATAACTATGCAATACCGAAATCATTATTCGTGGATCTCTAAGGGCTTGGCTATACTATATACACTAGAGCTTCAATATTGTATTAATTGACTTATATTTTTATACAACTAGCTGATGGAACAAGCAGATGGCCCACCTGATATTAAGTGGTAACCATCACGTATAACAAAGCTTTGCCTCATAAGTCACGCACAATAGAAACATGCCCTACGATGCACTACCCTGCGTCCATCAACTTGAATCATACAGATGTTAAGCCTCATGTGCCTGTAATTTCACCGGCAACCACACTCTTCAAAGCGAAACACAGCAACGCTGCTTGGCGGCTGATAATGGCGTGTTAGTAGTACTTCCAATTAAGTACATTCCTAACCATAAATTCCCTCATCAATCCATTGCAATCGGGGTTTCGTCGTGGTCATAGCACTACTACGGCTCTGACTAAGATTACTGATGATATTCGTCTGGGTATGGACAGTGGACATGTAACTGTGTTGACACTGCTTGACTTTAGCAATGCTTTCAACAACGTGGACTTTGACATTCTTCTGGGTGTACTACGCTCTCTTAACGTATCTCCAACGACTATTGACTGGTTTCATAGTTACCTGTTTGGACGCCGGCAACGCATCCGTATTGATGACACTTTCTCATCGTGGTGTGATCTCACTGCCGGAGTGCCTCAGGGCGGCGTTTTATCTCCTCTTCTATTTGCTATTTTTATAAATTCTATCTCCCAAACCTTAACTTCCTCCTACCACCTTTACGCAGATGATCTCCAGATCTACACACAAGCTTCAATTAATGACTTGAATGGAGCTATCGCTAACATCAACAGCGACCTAATGCGAATTCACACTTGGAGTAAAACGTATGGACTCACTGTTAACCCAAAAAAACCCAATTCATTATTCTAGGCAGTTCCCGGATGATCTCCCGGATAGATTGGTCTACTCTTCCACAAGTAATCTTTGATAACACAGTTATTCCTTTCAGTGATTCTGTCAAAAACTTGGGAGTTATCTTGGACAAAAATATGTCGTGGGAGCCTCATCTGACTGAGCTAAGCAGGAAAATGTTTGCGTCAGCTGCCTCACTGAGAAGATTAAAGAACTTTTTGCCGACATCTACTAAAGTTACGCTTGCTCAATCTATTCTGCTTCCTATACTTGATTATGCCGACGCCAGTTATCCTGATCTCACTGAGGCACAACTAGATAGGCTTGAGCGACTTCAAAACTTCTCTATTAGGTTCATATTTGGCTTACGCAAGTATGACCATGTCTCCGATTCTCGCAATAAGCTCAAGTGGTTGCCAATTCGCTTTCGCAGGAATACTCATTTTCTTTCCCTCTTGTACAGTGTCTTGTTTAACCCTTCCACCCCGCCCTATCTGAAAGAACGTTTTGAATATTTAAATCTCTCCAACTCTCGTACCTTACGCTCCTCTGAAACTCTGCAACTTAAAACTCCTCTTCACTCTTCTACTTTCTATAAGCATTCTTTCACTGTTCAAGCTATCCGCCTTTGGAATTCTCTTCCTATTGACATCAGAAAAGCCAAGTCGCTTCCCGTGTTCAAAAAGCTTTTGCACAGCCACTATTTTGTTTGAATTAGTTGATTTTTTATGTTGTTTTATTATTATTAGGATATTTATTTACATTTATGTTTTCATTATACATTTTATGTATATATGTTGTATATGTATGGGTGTATATATATATATATATATATATATATGTTTTATATGTATGCTTATATAGTATTCTAAGTATTCATTCCCACAATAATTAGTTTATTTTTTATTTTTTATTTATTAATATATTTTATTTTTGGAATAAAATTAGTGTAGAAGTCCTTTGTGACACCGCCATTTGACTTTAATAAAATCCTGTCCATCCAAAGGTTGTCTGGAAGAGATCGCTCATAGCGATAAGACCGCCCATTGTACTTCGCTGTATTTTAAGTTAATTCTTAAGTGTTATGTTATTTTATTGTGGTGTACAATAAAGAGTTTTCTATCTATCTATCTATCTTCCCCGGACGAGCCCTTCACAAAGAGAACTATTGCTCTTAAAAAAATAAATTGTAACAAGAATCATACCGGTCGTGCACCAATGAGTTTTTCTAGTCAAATATATATGTGCACAGTGCCAGTACTCTCAAACGGTGAAGGAACACATCGTGAGAAAACTGGCATATCGTAAAAACCTAAAACGTTTTAAAACAAGTGCTCGAAAAGAGCCTCTTTGAACCTTTCACCACACTGTTTCTAAAGAAACTAGTGGCACGACAAGAAGAAGAAGATTGGCAGTTAGAGTTCATTATTATCCTAATTGTTACAGCTTTTACAAGCGTGTCGATTACCCCCTGCGGGTAGCATGCGGAAATCCTCCACGTACTCACGATTTGGCATTCTAGATCACTTATCGAATTCTCGTGTGCTAGTTTGAAGTTCGTCGTATGCACTGTGACCTGGTATGGCAAGGTCACATAAGTATATACCTATAAGAATCTGCGAGTATGTAGTTTTTCAAAGGGTATGTAGTTATTCAATTGAATCACAAGGATCACTTTGAAACGTCTTAAAGCTAGGTGAATCTAGGTGCCAGTTCCGTTTCCAGTTGTGTTGGGGAAAACCACAGTCTGCTATTGTGATACTATCTTTAAATCGAAGATCAAGTGGACGTTTTCTTATTTAAGGGGCTGACAACTATCAAACAACTTCTCGCTCGCACGTTTCGACATGTCGAAAGATATAAAATCACTAAACTCATTTTCAAAAAATCGCAATCAAACATTTTGTGTGCAATCACATTGCACACAGTTTAGTCAAAATTTCAATTTGATCGATACAAGTTTTCCTACTTAAAAGTTAGCTAATGTACGAAAACTAGTAAAGCAAACTTTTGAGTAGGAAAACATGTATCTAAACTGTGTGCAATGTGATTGCACACAAAATGGTTGATTGCGATTTATCGAAAATAAGTTTAGTGATTTTATATCTTTCAACATGTCAAAACGTGCGAGCGAGAGTCACATTAGCTCTTGTCTTCGCCTTAATTTCTTTATAAGAAGAAAGAAAGAAAAAGCATGATTTATTGAACAAAGAAGTGAAAGAAAATTGCGAGGGCAAGAAAATATACTTGATAAGTAAATATACTTGCAAGAAAATAAGATAAGAATAAGATAAGCCATCTATAGCCTCAATGAATTTTTGTCTGACTGAATTATTATTATTTTTATTAACTTTCTTTCTTATTTGACTTTTTTCCATTTAATTTTGATTTGAATTTTATTATGATTTATTTAATGTTCCCAATTACGTTTTTGTTTAAAATCTATACTTATTTAATGTACAATTTGTAAATTATTTTGTAAGAAAATGCTTTGTATGCCTAATGGCAGGATCTAGTGTTCATCTATAACCATGACATCTGTTTTTATAAACCTTAAATGATTTATGATTTATACAAATTAATGAGATACATACTATTATATAACTATAAATATATACAAGGTGTTCCATAAGTTGTGTATATAAACTTTAGGGGGCTAATATACCCATCAATATGAACAACTTTTTCTAAGGAACCAACACTGTGAACGCGAAAAAAAAAACAGCTGTTTCATACATTTTAGCCTGGTAGGTATTGAACTTTTGTATGAAACAGCTGTTTTTTTTTCGCGTTCACAGTGTTGGTTCCTTAGAAAAAGTTTATATACACAACTTATGGAACACCTTGTATAATACATATTCTGTTAAATGCTCAAATATACTTACTTCAAAATATACTTGATACTTGCAAGAAAGTATACTTGATAAGTACAATAGTATACTCTTAAGTAATATCAAAACAGGATCTGTATTTAAATCTAGACTACATTTTAATTCTAGCCACAAACATTAATCACATGTAAAGCCCGTTTCTCTATTTCAAGCTGTTATTACAGTAACACCTGGTTGTAATGATAATGATTAATTACCATTCTTAATTCATTAACTAGATTGCTGGTTACAAATTCTAAGACCTAGGTAGAAACTATGCGGTACCTTGAGAAACGAAAGCCGTTCCGATTTAGATAAAAGCATTGCTTTCAAATAAAATGGTTTAAGACTATAACATTTTTCTGTTTATAATTCACCACATCCTTTCTTGATAATAATCGTAGCATACTAACGGCCAGTTTCTAAAAGCTCAGTCAAAACGAATCGGATGTCAAGTCACTCGCCATTTCAGCTATTTCATCGAATTAGAGATAGCAAGTGACTTGACATGCGATTAGTTTTGATCGAGCTTTCAGAAACCGGCTGTAAGACTTGATTTTCCTGAACCATTTTTGATATTTTGGTTTCTAGGATAAATACCCTTTTTTTACTGTCATCGCCTCTTTATTTACCTTGTCCTATAGAACAAGTCCTGAGAAAAAGTATTACATGTTCCTTAGTACAAAATAACAATAAATATCTTATTCTGTCCGATGACGTCATGTTCCATAGAACAAATGGGCACTACCCAATTTTCAAGGCATGGGTGTACAAGTGAATTTTAGCTAAGCGCAGCCTACACATTCAATCTCAAAAACAGCTTCATCGCCAGGCACGGTAGGTATGTTCTCAGATTTTTTAGTATTCCTCATGTCGTGTCACTAGTTTCTTTCGAAACAGTGTGGTCAAAGGATTTCGAAGGATGGTGAAGGAAATGCGCCTCAAATAGGCTCTTTTCGAGCATTAAAAACATGTATCAATGATGTCCAACCCATGTTTGCAGAAGTTGGTATTCAATAGGTACGTCACAGGTTGCAAGTCCATCGCCGCTGCTAGATTCCAACATTAAACTGTAGGTACTGCTTATTACAAAGAAACAACAAACATACAGTGACCTTGACGTCGGCCTTTGAGTTAACTGATTTGAACCCTACACTATCTCCGGTTCCAGTCATCCATTACAAACTTAACTATGCATCTACGAAACTAAAAATATATGCAACCTCGATGAAACATTTCAAAAGCACACGCAATATAACTTTGTCGCCTGTTGTGTATGGTTTGTATCTATGTGTTGCGCGAATATAGAGCTTAAATTAAGGTAGTAAGATTTAGTTTTCTTTGTGAGTTATGTGGGGAAAATTCCTCCGCAGCGTAGACGAAAATCTGTTGAATATCCGCGTTCCACTTTCAATATCCTGATGAATTCACCTTGCGGGAACTGAGACGTATGTACAGTACATGACGTATGCCTTCACAGCTCAGTTGGTAGTAGCTCTGCCTTCTGCGCTGTAGGCCGTGGGTTTGATCCTCACCGAGAACAAATATTTGTGTGATAAACAAGGATGTTTGTTCTACGGGTGTTATTATACATATAAGTATGTAATTACAAAAAAATATATAAAGTATTATATCAGCTATCAGGTTCCCACATATATAACAAGCTGTGCTTAGTTTGGTGCTAGATATTGTGGAAAGTCCACCAATATTTATTATATATTTTATTTATTTCTGACCGCTAGCTAGTAGAATTTAAATCTGAGTTTTTCGTGCTTCGGATGTCACAATGGGAACTGGTTTTGGTAGTCGATACTCGTTACGCCATGACGGAGGCCTTTGGGAGGAAGTCCAAGCCTCCAAGGATTAAATTTGGCTATTAGTTCGGTCGAATCTACCCATAGTATTTTATTTCATACGAATGTCTAGTCCTGAATATTTCCAAGCTATTACATAATTTGCATAATTCCCAGACGGTTTGAAAACTACATAATTATTCGTCAACCAAAACCGTCATAACAGTAATTACTACTTATTCAGTAGACAATTACCTTCTAACAAAAGGAATGAGATCACGGCTCACCAAAACGCAGTGTTAAGTGCTATAGAACTGAAACTCCAACAACATGCTGATGTTTCGTTTCACTATTTTATTTTACTTTAGGTGTTATATTTATTGTATTCTACACATTCCACACAGCACTGTCTAGCCCCAAACTAAGCATACTTGAACTACAGAAACCGATGTATAATAAAAAAACGTACCTACTTACAATATTATAACACCCAGACGGAAAAAAACAACTATGTAGATTACACAAATGTTTATGGTAGAGATCGTACCCATGGCCAACAGCGCAGAAAGCAGAGCTAAGCTGAGCTGTGTAATTAAGTATTCTAAGTTATTTAGTACCTAGTACACAAGCTTTGCTTAGTGCTCAGTTAGGGGCTAGATATATGTTTGAAACGTCAGAAATTTTCTCTCTTGTTCTGGTTTTGTGTGTTTATGAACAAATAGGATAGAAATAGATGTTTCAGATTTATTTTCAAAAGCCTTAAGAGCGCTAGACAAAACTTTAAAAAAATGTGTTCTCAATCACAAGGCTTAAAACTCGTTTGTCAGAGAACAACTTGTTTGTCACTAGGTAACTGTAACAAAGGGTTTTCAAAGAAGTTGCGCATCTACGCGCTGCTTTTACGTACGATTTAACAAAACAGAGTACTAATATACCAAACCACAACACCTTGTATGGAAACCTTGAAAATTGAGAGAACTATTTTAATTTGCACACCGCAAATGATAATTCCAAGCAGTATTTACATGGTAAATTACGCTCTCAGGTCTTTGTTAAACAATAGACTCATTTTAAATTTTGGGAGCCTTTGTTCTTATATTTGAAACCACCATTCAGCAAGTGAAATTAAATGGGAAAGTGCTCAAGTTTTGCAATAGTGACGTACTTACTTTCATAAGAATACACGAAATCATATAGTTCCTCTTATATTATCCTCTTCTTCTTCTTCTTCTTCAAAGTGATCCTTGTGATTTTATTGAATAAATATATTTTGACTTTGACTTTGACTTTCTACCAGCTGGTAGAACCCAGAAATGCTCGAAAATAAAGGTTCACGAATAGCGCCCAGGAGACCAGAAGACGTCCGCACCCGATAGACCAACAACATTGTAAAGATACCTGAGGATCCTGAGGCCTTATTATGATCTATTCCATTTAACAGATTTAATGACGTCGATCCCGTTGTGTTACGATTCATATTTTCGTTCATTATTGCATCACAAATAAGCAATGATGGGTATCATTAACTGGGCCCAAAGCGCAGTGTTATATACGGACTCAGTTTATGATAAAGTCAGTACATTTTCTGTGTCTAAGTGCCAGTTTGACCATCTCTGACTCACGCTATCCGTTGGATGAAAATGAAATATCTTTATCGCCGAGATCCACTATGAATTTTCTCAAAACATATGGCTCTATCTGGAAACCAGCTTTAACGCCTTATGATGCATGCACGGGGTTGCATTACGCTGATATAGAACCAATTTAGAGGTGATTTCGACATGTTCTGTTAGATTAACAAAGGATTAAACGGCCGTTAAAAATGTCAAAATGTACGCGTTTGACATCTAAGGTTACATTTAACGTCCTGTTAATCCTTGATTAGTAACTAACAGAGCATGGTGAAACCGGCCCTTAACCTTTTAAATTTAACGAGGCACAACATATTATAATACTTCTTCTGTTTGTTTTTGTAAATGCTTTCATTTTCTCTTGATTTGTGTTTAGGTACCTAGTAATATGTGTATTAATTTATTATTATTTTTATTTTTATTTTTATCCGACTGATTGCGTTACTCAGATATGGTGAAACTGGCAATCTTTTTCCTACTACCTTGATGGTATCGATTATGTTCCAATTAAAAAACTAGTTAGTTTTTGTTTCAATCTAGAATAATTAATTAGTTGTCCCATGTTAGATGTGGGCGTATAGTCCTCATAATAACATGCCCGTTCGCTAGAAAAAACTTAATAGACTTTTGAAATGATTCTCTTAACTAGTTACAGTACATACTGTTTTGGATGGCGCATGATGTAACATTGGCCGTATTTTAATATCGTATTGCAATTCAATTAATTTGCGTTGACTGTTCTTCTAGGCTTGGTCGCTTGGAACTGGCACCTAGACTATTTAAACTATTTCACCTAGCGTAAGATGTTTCAAAGTTATCTTTGCGATTCAATTAAATAAATACTATTAGTTTTTGGCTTTGAATTCTTACACGGTTCACATTTAACCATCATCTCTAGTAGTTTCAACAAGTCCACAGCTGGCTATGTTTAATATAATTCCTATGCCTAATTCTAGGAGTTATATTAGACCTCCATCTACATCCCGCAATCTTTTCAATGTCTTCAGAACATCAGGTGGAAGGTAGTACCTATTACGCTTCGTCTTCCAGTTCGTGGTCGCCATTCGAGAACCTTACATACATTTAGAGATAGTTTTAAAGTGATCCTTGTGATTCAATAGATTATAATAGAAACCTGCAGGGTGATTACGTAACTTTGTTGCAATCAGTTTCTATATAAAACCAATAAGTATATAAAACATTATGAAAAATTTGCGATTATCCATCAATAAAAACACCAGTTTTTATCTAACTGCAGCTAAAATGTAACCGCATAGCCGTCATATTTACCTACTTATTACAAACAGAAACTGATTGAATCTGAATGCACCAAAGTGACGTGATCATCCAGCTGTTGACTTTGATGTTAGAGAGAGATTTGTAGAGTTTCATAGAGTGCCATAAACACATCCGTGTACTGTACCAACAGACCGGTTACTTAATAACACGATTGATGGTCTTCAGTATTATATAATGAAGCATCAGTAATTCATAGTGTACGGTCCGTACATAGCGTAATGAAGATGTAATGAGGTGAGCGTTGCTTCAAGGTAAGGAACCTAGTCAAAACAATGCGTTATGTGTATTTTTTGTTATTCAATCAATTATGTAGCTTATTGGAAAGATTATATAAATTTTCATACCGAGACTTAAAATCCCTCAATTTAAGGATATTTTATTACTGTCTATCTACATCCACTTTATAGAGTTCTTACAAGCTACAATTAGCGGGAACGGTGTAGAAAATATGAACCAATTAATAAAAGAAAAACGCCTCAAATATTAACGATACGGCAGCTAGTGTATGCTACGGAAATGAGTGCTACAAGTGCTACGAGCCTACGCCAGACCTACGCTCATGAATGAATGAATGAATGAATTTTTATTTAACACACACATAAAAACATACACAGAGATTTTTTAGCTGTGTCAGAAGAAAAACTTCTGACACAGCTAAAAAAAAGAAATTAAAAATAACTTACATCTAAACTATAACTATAGGAAACTATACATACCTAGGTTTATAAAAAAAGAAAGAAAAACAAAGTGGATAAAAAAATAAATAAAAATAAAAAGTTAGATGTGCCAGCGAGTTGCCCCTGTGCGTCTGTGGGTTAAATTTGGTCCCATCTCCACAACACGTTGTGTTGCAGAGCGACGCTGGTTTTCAGATGGGACCATTGCGCATTGAGCAGATGACTTCATCAATTTTAAATGAAAAAAATAGTATGTCAAATGCCAGTAATATTTTTTATTTATTATCTGTTATAGTCGCGTTAAACACTCGCTGCAAACTCAGTCATAAATTACCGGAACGAGACAGCGATATTGCTCTCTCTCGCACTTAGGAGAACGGAACGATCCTTTTGTTTAAGCGCAGACATGTGCATTATTGGAGTCGATAAGAACTATCGATACTATAAATAACAAGCTAATGCCCGCCTAATGTTAAGTGGTAACCATCACCATGATCACACCTGCGTCCATAAACTTGGGGCATACAGATGTCATACCTCATGTGCTTGTAAATTCACCAGCAATCAAACTCTTCAAACTGAAACACAGCGACGCTGCTTGACTACAAAAAAAGGGCATGGTTAAAGCACGTCCCCGGATGAGCCCTTAACAAAGAGCTCTACTACTCTAAAGTTTACTTTATTGAATACTCCCGCATAAAATAATCTGACCTTGCTAAGTCCAAGATTACTTCAAGCTACCACAAATCTTAGTATATCAACGTAAATTACATCATTTTGTGTCGTGAATGTTGTGATATGTTGTGGTTTTACAAGTCAATTTACAATTTATTGCATTGTTCATATTAACTACAGTTCAAAGCAATATTACGGTCTATTGCGAACGTATTAGAAACTGGACAAGATTTCCTCATCTCATTTAAGTGTATTGATCACCTAAGTACAACAAACAAGAATTAAAATATGGAATAGAAACAACTCTTAAAAACAAACTTTTTTTTACATAATTTGCTTATGGAACAAGCAGATGGCCTACCTGATGTTAAGTGGTAACCATCACAAAGCATTGCTTCGTAAGTCACGCACGATAAGAACGTGACCTACGATGCATTCCGATGCACTGCCCTGCGTCCATCAACTAGTGACGTAACTGATGTTACGAGTATGCCTCACTCATGTGCCTGTCATTTCACCGGCAACCAAACTCTTCAAACCGAAAAACAGCAACGCTGCTTGGCGGCAGAAAAAGGCATGAAGGTAGTTCTTTTCCGGACGACCCCTTTATAAAGAGCTCTACTACTATACTTTAAATAATTCCGACATGATAATTAATTCAATGTATAATAATCAAAAGTAAATAATAATCTCTACTGAGACGTAATAAAAGTTTGCTCAACCTTAAATTATAAATCTACAATCTAGTAAATGGGTAAAAAGACATGTCGAATCCACATAAGGTCATACGATCGATACCATGAGAATGCCATAAAACTTGCACCATCGGATTATCTACACATTTATCACAGTAAGTGTTCATGCATGCCTCACACACAGAATACATAAGAACACCTAACGTTGATCATAGTCACTCATTGCCGATTCGATAGGCCTCACTGCTCAGTTGGTACTAGTAGCTCTGCCTTCAGCGCTTTGCGTGGGTGACCAACATTTGTATGATGAACCTACGAATAAATAATGATGAACATAGATGTTCTCTGTCTGGGTGTAGAATAAACATTGTGTGAAGAACATGGATATTTGTTTTCTGTCTGGATGATATATAAAATAATTATATAAATATTATAGTATAGCGCTGTGTGAAAAGTCCACCTATATTTATTCATTGCCATCATCATCCTTATTAGACAATTGATGGACGTTGAACCAAGACCCAAGACGCATCTCTCTGCTCCTCTGATCCAGTGTTGGCCAGCACATTTTCACAACGTAGCACCAAATGTCAGGACGTCCTTACCAAGCCAAACAAAGCACTACAGTAGTGTTATTCCATTAACAACAATCACTCGAGTGACTGCAGATGTGGAATTTTCAATTTGGCAGTCTGTAATACATTCACCCATCACTAGCGTAACCCACGTGAGTTTTTTGACGGTGAAAATGCCAACGTGAGTGAGGCGAAGATCGTGATCATGATCGAAGTGAGAGCTATCCACTTGGATCCACTGGGTGATTGATACTTCCCGTGATTTGTTTTTTTACGAAATAGCACTCATGTGGTAGTGTCGCCATTTCAGCTATTACATCGAATTAGATAGAGATAGAAAGTGACTTGAGTGACGTAACGTGTTCGAAGTAATGAAAATTAAACAATCATTTGTGCTCACTAACCCGGTTACTGAGCGAATATTTTCATTCATTTTATGAAGTGCCATAAGTAAACTAAATTATGTGAGTAGCTAGGTTAGTTAGAATCAAATTAGCTACACTGTACGAATGTGTGTGTGAATGCGGCTTCGTTAAGATGTTGAGTGATGATTTGATGAATAATAATCACTGATGTTAAAAGTAAACATGCCTTTGCATGTATCCTACTAATATTATAAACGCGAAAGTTTGTAAGTATGGATGGATGTTTGTTACTCTTTCACGTAAATACTACTGAATGGATTAAATAAATAAATAAAAATAAATATTGGTGGACTATCCACACAGCACTATCTAGCCCCAAACTAAGCCAAAGCTTGTAATATGGGAACCAGATAGCTGATATAATACATATATACTTTTTTTTTGTAAATACATACTTATTATATACTATAACTAGCGGCCTGTCCCAGCTTCGCATGGGTGGTCATAAATTTTTTGAACATTTTAGGATAAACTTAGAGCGTGGGTTCGAGCCTCGCGTCTACTTATTTCATACATTTGCACGCGCTTCTCCTCGAGTGAGTGAAATTGCACCCCGCGCTTGACCCGTGGACCCGTTAACATTTTTAATTTCGTCATATCTTTTGAATGGAATGTCCGATTTGAAAAATTTAAGAAGTAATCTATAGGTATTGAAACCGTCTTAATTATGAAATGATTTATTTGGATAAGGATTAAGACCAAGGTACAAATAAAGACCCTTTTCTGGCGGCGGCATTTCAATTAATTTTTTATAATAAAAGAACACTTATTGTGACATAACTATAATAGTTAGACATATGCTGTCGCGACATTTTTTGTAGATGATGACGTGTTCTACAAAATCGTAGTACATTATTTTGTTCTATCATCAATAGTTTTCGCAGCGCACGCGATGTAAGGTTTTTGTATTCCACCTTGGGTTACATTATTGAAGTTTTAGTAAGGATCCCTGATTTTTTTGAAAATATAATATAGCCTATGTTACTCAGGGATAATGTAGCATTCTAATGGTGAAAGAATTTTTGAAATCGGACCAGTAGTTTTTGAGCCTATTCGTTACATACAAAAATACAAACATACAAAAATACAAAAATACAAAAATACAAAGGTTTCCTCTTTATAATATTAGTGTAGATGTAGATGTAGATAACACCCAGACAGAGAACAAACATCTATGTTCATCACACAAATGTTTGTTCTCGGTGGGGATCGAACCCACGGCCTACGGCGCAGAAGGCAGAGTTACTACCAACTGAGCTGTGAAGGCTGTCATTTATAATGAAACTTTACAATAATATAGCTTATACATCAGAATAACACATAGGCTACAATTTATAAAGATATTGTGTGACTAATCCTGCGCAGACGAAGTCGCTGGCACCAGCTTGTTAAACCATAATGCTGAGAGACGACCGATTTTGTTGTCCTAACCAATATTTATATTTCGCCTATGTTTTTGTGACACAAAATAATCAAATCAAACGTTATTTGATTTGATTTGATTAAAAGAGTTGATAATACCATAATACGGAGTCTCTCTTTTTTTATTATTCTAATTGTTCCTGTCTTTAACTCGTGAGTTCTCGGCCCGATAGAGGCCCTTATCGAATCTCCATACAAAAAAGGCCTGACGTTACGAAAAACGAAATACGAAAAATGGTAAACAAAACTCACGACTTGGGGTAAATGAAATGAAATGAAATACGTTTATTTAACACACACATTAGAGAGGAACACAGAACAGAGAAGTTAACAGATGAATATAAAACAAGATAAAAAGAAAGAAGTAACAAAAATAAACAAAATAATTATGCCAATTAGTCCTGCTCTGTGCCTAGTAAAGTTAAATTGGTTCTGATGTTAAGATTGGGTACTGATGTTATGTGGTAATCATCGCCTATAGCAAAGCATTGGCTGGTAAGTAGTGGTCTACGATGCACTGCCCGTTGTCCATCAACTTGAGGTATACAGATGTTAAGCCTCATGTTAGTTTCTTTACATACATGAGAGCACTGATGGTCTAGTGGTAGCGGCCCCGCCTTCCGATCCTAAGGTCGTGGGTTCGAAACCGGTCGTTCATCAATGAGTTTTTCTGTTCAAAAATGTATGTGCACAATGCAACTCTCAAACGGTGAAGGAAAACATCGTGAGGAAACTGGCATGAAGTAGAACTTAAAAAGTTCTATAACATGTGTCAAGTGCTCGAAAGATGCTTCTTGAGGCGCACCTAAAATCCTTTCACCACACTGTTTCGAAAGAAACTAGTGACACGACAAGAGAGAGAGATACATGGCCTTATTTTCGGGACGCTGTAGTACCTACCTTGGATATAATTTTAGGTGGAGGATGTTTACCCAGCACCTCTCCTCACAGTGGTAGTAAGCTTTACCCACAGGAAAGCTATGGAAATATATATATATATATATATATATATATATGGAAAACAGCTGTGAGGAAACTCACGACTTATTCGATTTCAATAACATTCTCACTACATTTTGTAATTTTTATTAGTTTTTTATAGTTTACCTACACTTAAGGCGAATGGACACCCCGATACTAGCGCCACTACATATTTTATTTAATCGTTACGTTATACAAAGGAATTATCAAAAATTCGGACCGCGCGTAGACGATACCTAATACAAGCTGTTTTTTAATGTATCTGTAATAGTTTTGTTTTGTGTTACTCAGTCAGATACCTTGTTTGGAGAGCTTGGTGGCCACCAATAGGAACTAAACTCTTGAAACAAGTACCTGCCTAAATAATACAATACAAAACTATTATACCTCTAGATACATTAAAAAAAGCTTGTGATAGGTATCGTGTACGCGCGGTCCGATTTTTTGATAATTCCTTTGTATAACGTAATGATAAAATAAAATATGTAGTGGCCCTAGTATCGGGGCATCTATTCGCCAAGGAAGTCACAAAGATTTTATATAGTCCCAAAAATTCGTCGAGTGTGATTAGAATCCGATGGCGCAGTTGGTTAGCGCGGCCCCGTACATTTTTTAAGTCATATTATAACTATTACACCGACATAAATAGCTTTCATTGGGAGACCTATCCTTCAGCCTCTAGCCTGTATTTCAAAACAGCTAAGTGAGGGTGGGTCGGCTTGTAAGTTAAGGCTCCAAATGTCGTTCATAATTAGGTCAAAGTACGCAGACACCTCCAAAGAGCAATGCCTACAATAGACTGTGCATGAGCGAATTCGTCGCGGTTGCAAAACATCTAATGATGTTTGAAAAGTCACAGCTGCATTGTGCTGACACACATACAGATTTGCATACAAAAAAAATGCAAACAGTAAACTTATAACTATTGTCACGCTAGTTTATATGTGAAATCGAATCTATAAATAACAAATGAATGTTGATTGACAATCTAAACCGTGAAGTACAACCATGCCTATTTGTGCCGCCAAGCAGCGTTGCTGGTGTTTCAGTTTGAAGGGTGTGGTTGCCGGTGTAATTACAGGCACATGAGGCTTAACATATATATGCCTCAAGTTGATGGACGCAGGGTGTATCATAGGGCACGTTCATATAGTGCGTGACTTGCGAGGCCATGCTTTGATAAAGATCATGGTTACTACAGAACATCAGCTGGGCCATGTGCTTGTTCCACCAGCAACTGGTATAAAAAAAATACTATCGACTGATCTGTGATATCTGTATAGCATAAAATTAAGAACATAGAATATAGATCAAGTGATCTCTATTACCTAAATAGTTGTTTAATTTATAATGGAAAAAAAATATTTCAATCTTTGCGGTTTAAATTATCTTCAAGAATGGTAAATGGTACGTTTCCTCAATATTCTCCAACGTAATAATGTTCACAAATGTACCTACAGCTAACATTACAATGCTCTGCTTTTGTTGTGGCACATAGTTGTTATGGCAGTTAATCTTTTTACAAAGTGGTATGCCATTTTGTAAACAGATCACTAGATATTATTATCTATAAAAAAAGTACCCGTGTTCTTTCAGTTGTATTAAGAAAACTACTGAATAGATTTTAGTCTGTATTCTACTACTATGTATTAAACGAGTCAGATTTCCGAAGGGTTTCGTTTTTAATTTAATCCGTAAAAAATGGGGATGGCTTTTCAGTCAAAGCAAATAAATTCTTTTTTAAAATGGATATGTACGTTATCCAATATAAGGTGGGTTTTACCATCCTAGAGCAATGCTATCTATCAGATTCCCTAAAATAAAGATGGAATAAGTAGTATTGTTGGACTTTGTGTGTTTGGTTGTTTTTTTATTCTATGGTGATTTTTTTCAGATGAAATAAATATCTGAATTAAATAAATTTTAATTTAATTTAGTTAAATAGTAAAACCCAGTTTCAAAAGAGCTGCCCGGTGAACTTATCTGTTCAAAAAACATTTGTCACAGCGTCTACCGATAACTGTACATTGTATAAGTTGGGTACATTACCCAATCCGGTTACCACCAATTAATATATAATGCAATAAATAAAGCATTAATCTAGTTGTAGTACTTCCTATTACTTTTAACATTTAAATCCTACACGTACTCAAGGCCACTAAGTGCGAACACATAAAAAGTGAGCTATTTGACATTTGAATTGGAACATGCGATAGATTTATTATTGAACGAAGGAAATAATTTATTTTATTCAATTACTCGTAATAAATTAAACAATGCAATATAATATCCGCTTGAACAAGATCAGTGTTTGAAACAAAGTTCAACTAAAAAAATATCAGCTTAGTTGATAGTAGTCCTCTGCCTCTGCTTTGAAGGTTTTGGGTTCTTTTTCGAACCTGGACAAATATTATGTGTGGTGAAAATAGATGTTTGTTCTGTGTACCATATCAGTTACCTGTTTACCATAGTAAAGATAATTAGAACTACTTAAGGTATATTAGAAGATAATGACTTTTGCATAATTTCAATATTATTTATAGCCTATAATAAATTTAGAACCATTGATTTTCATCATTATGGAATTTGTATAGGTACTTGAGTTTTTACTTTTCAATAAAAGTTTGTTTTAGACGATTGAAAAAATTCTAGTTGTACTTTGTCCAAACTTTGCTTTGTGTGAATGACGCTGTTTAAGAAGTCCGTCAGTATTTTTTTTATTAATTTCGAAGTGTAGGTTGTTTTGTTTTCATTTTGAAGGGCGCCTGATTACTCAGCTAGACTTTTGGCCCAATCCACTGTTCATCTACACTAATATTATAAAGAGAAAGACTTTGTATTTTTGTTGTTTTGTTGTTTTGTTGTTTTGTTGTTTTGTATGTAACGAATAGGCTCAAAAACTACTGGTCCGATTTCAAAAATTCTTTCACCATTAGAATGCTACATTATCCCTGAGTAACATAGGCTATAATATATTTTCAAAAAAATCAGGGATCCTTACTAAAACTCTAATAATGTAACCCAAGGTGGAAAAAGAAAACCTTACATCGCGTGCGCTGCGAAAACTATTGATGATAGAACAAAATAATGTACTACGATTTTGTAGAACACGTCATCATCTACAAAAAATGTCGCGACAGCATATGTCTAACTATTATAGTTATGTCACAATAAGTGTTCTTTTATTATAAAAATTTAATTGAAATGCCGCCGCTAGAAAAGTGTCTTTATTTGTACCTTGGTATTAATCCTTATCCAAATAAATATTTTCATAATTAATACGGTTTCAATACCTATAGATTACTTCTAAAATTTTTCAAATCGGACATTCCATTCAAAAGATATGACGAAATTAAAAATGTTAACGGGTCCACGATTTCACTCACTCAAGGAGAAGGGCGTGTAAATGTATGAAATAAGTAGACGCGAGACTCGAACCTACGCTCTAAGTTTATCCTAAAATGTTCAGAAAATGTATATCCACCCATGCGAAGCTGGGACAGGCCGCTAGTTAGATAATGAAGTAGGTACTTGAGTGGGAATTATGCGACGGCAGGTCGAGAATATTGAATGGATAATTTGTATTTGAATAGCGGAGGCTTGGGCAAAGGTCGGCTGACGTGGGAACTAGCGGTCCTTCGCGAAACTTACTAACCCTCCGACATATTAGCTAATTGTTATTCCTGATTATTAATTGTGCCTTTAAAATTATGTTATAACATTACAGTGCCCAACCGTGTGCATGTACTTGACTTGATGCTAAAACTAGACCTAAGCTTTTAACATTATTCTAACATTATTTATTTATATAATTTCGGATGTATCTACATCCGAAATTATATAAATAAATAATGTTCAGGGCGATGATGTGTGAATCTTATGGTGCCACTTCACATGAACTCGTGTTCGCGTATTCGTCATATTTTCCCAAATAAATACGAAGATGTGTATTGACTCTATTCGCCTTTATTTGTTTATTTTCACAAACAAGACGACTACGCAAATCGAATAGCAGATAAAAACGCGAATATCCACTAGCGATGTAAAGTGCCACCATAATCGAGCATTGAATACATACGGCCAGTTTCTGAAAGGCTGATCAAATATAATCGTATGTCAATTCACTTGCTACTCGATGTAATAGCTGAAATGGCGAGTGTCTTGACATCCGATTAGTTTTGATCGAGTTTTGAATACTTACTTTCGTAACGCGTCCCTACTGCAAGACGAATATTGCATTTTGTTTATTCCTACTATGAAGGAGATGAATGAAGACTTGTCCAAAGACATTAATGATAGGACCCATAAAAGTCTAGAAAATGCTGTATGTACTATCACCATCTCTTTTACAAACGGGTAATTGTGATCAAGAGATACGACAATGCGCTTAGAGCTTATTTCACCATGCTCTGTTAGTTACTAATCAAAGATTAAGGCGAAGACATGAGCTAATGTGACTTTCGCTCGCACGTTTCGACATGTTGAAAGATATAAAATCACTAAACTCATTTTCGAAAAATCGCAATCAACCATTTTGTGTGCAATCACATTGCACACAGTTTAGTAAAAATTTCATTTTGATCGATACATGTTTTCCTACTCTAAAGTGTGCTTTTCTAGTTTTCGTACATAATCAAACTTTTAAGTAGGAAAACTTGTATCAATCAAAATGTTTTTTTTACTAAACTGTGTGCAATGTGATTGCACACAAAATGGTTGATTGCGATTTTTCGAAAATGAGTTTATTGATTTTATATCTTTCAACATGTCGAAACGTGCGAGCGAGAAGTTGTTTGATAGTTGTCAGCCCCTTAACAGGCCGTAAAATATAACCTTAGCTGTCAAACGCGTACATTTTGATATATTTAACGGCGCTTTAATCCTTTGTTAATCTAACAGAGCATGGTGAAATCTGCTCTTAATTTTTAGTAATGTTTAAGAGTAAGGATTTAACTGTTTTTTCAATGACTGCCAGTTGGAGGTAATTTTTTTAAATAGCAAACTGTCAGTCAGAATTAATGACTACTATACTATGGTCATTCTGAAAAAGTAATCAACTTCTGTTACTACCCGTGCTTTTACCTACTTCACACGGAATTTAAAAAGTAATAAAGATAAGCGATTCGTCGGTTTCCCTACATCCGCCAATGTGATCGACTTTTATTTCTGCAATTACCTACTTCCGGCAACGTTTCCTTATTCGTAAAAAATATCATACTTTTGAATGATACAGTATAAATCCAATAACCACTTTAATTATTATAAATAAATATTTATGAAATAATTACTATAGTTCCTACAGTATTATAGTGCCCCAGCGGGACGCATGTTATGGACTGTGACCTGACAATCTGTAAAAAATTGATGTCCTATCTAATCCATATTATAAAATTATGTTACAATTCAATTCATTGGAAGTTATCCAAATCTGGAAGTGAATTTGATTGACAAATTCAATGATTTGTATGCCGTTGTGGAGAAGGCAGGCATCTGGGACCACAAGAAACTTGGACCGCGGTCCCAGTTGCCTGATTGCATTTTTTGTTCTGCCATTTGGGACCACAACCTGTATAGAAGTAATTGTACAGTCACCAGAAAAATCAAAAGCTAGCACGCGTTTTTTTTTTAGCATTATTATGATCGAGTGAGCGAAGCGAACGAAGATCTTAGTTTTAACTCGGGCGATTTGGCATTTTATGTTTGTATGTATGTATGTATGTTTGTCTGGCCATAACTTTCGAACCGTTGATCCGATCTGCATGAAATTTGATAAGTCGATAGCTTGTGCTTGAGAAATTTACTGGTAAGTATATGAGTAAAATCAGATGAAGGGTTATTAAGATATAGGGTTTTTTAAGGGGGCAAAAATAAAAAAAGTTACATAAAAAAATCAAACTACATGTCATATGAAAAGGCTTTGTTTGGACATTCCAACACAATTTTTACTTTTTTTCTGGAACGCTCGATTTTTGAGATACAACAAAAAAGTTAAATTAAGGTAACTAACGATCCAAGAGCTCCCATCTCTAGGAATTTCGTTGACATCAAGGTTTTTCTACTGGTCGCCCAGTTAGTTTGCTTTTTCTTATTTTTTTTTTCTTGAAATAAATTAAGAAGGTACTCAGTTCTCATAAAATGGTGATAGCGACCAGGTCTGATGATGGAGTTAAGGTCTGTTCTGTTCAGTTTGAACATTTGCTGTAAATCCTTGATGTAATTAAATTAAAATCAATCAAATAACAAATTACTTGATAACCCATGGTTATTACTCTTTCGACAAGAGGGCGGCTCTATCTGTTTCATTTACATTGTCGAAATGGTATGTACTTGTACCTGTGAATTGTGAGCGACTTAAAAACGCAGAGTAGGCATTTTTAAGTCCATAATTTAAAGGTTACAAACATTTTATCTAATTAAATAAAATTGTCAAGAAATCGGTTTTAGTTAAGATAACAATTTTTTTTTCGAAAATTATGAAGTACTCTAGCAAGTATTATACCATTTTGGAATCCTGGCTAAATGCGCCATCTTTTAAAGTTACTTGCCAAAGTAGTGTAGTCCCTTTTTTTTACGGTACAGTCGGTTAAAGTTGGGTGATGTAATTATTTTAAATTAAATGTTGGCCAAAAATCAACATTTTATTAAAAACTGAGGCAGTTATGATTTAATTTTGAATTGTATTTTACAGAAGGGCTATTCATAGTTACATTACAGAAAAAAGTTTCACGAATAGTTAATATTTGTAGTCACAGGACTTAAAAGATCATCACAGGGTGTCATTTTTTCTGTATTTTTTTTTTGAACTCATAATTCAAAAAGTACATGACAAATATTATTTTTTATATTTTTATGATAACTATGATGACTTGGCGCATCGCCCGTTTTCGGCTTGACGTTGATTTCTGGGACACCCTGTATACTAGCGGCGCGTGTCGTTGTAGGTCCAAGTAGATCCAGTAGTTTTTATAAACATAATCTTATGTAACATTATCTATGTACAATAATTTAAATATTATAAATTATCTGGTATTATCTGGTTAAAGGTTGTCTGGAAGAGATCGCTCTCAGCGATAAGACCGCCCATTGTACTTCACTGAAACTTTTGAACTTTATTTTTGTTTTTAATGTGTTAAATGTCCTTGTGGTGTGCAATAAAGAGTTTTCTATCTATCTATCTAATTATCGTACATAGGTATGTTTATAAATCATTTATAGTATACCGATGTAAGACTGATTTTAAAACATGTTATTTTATTTTTAATTAATGTACATATTTATAATTGTTAGAATATTGTTTTATTGACAAATAAATATTTCACGACAGATTCGTTTTTTTATTTTATATACTTTTCGTTCTAACTGTACTTAAATTCGGATTAAACAATAGATTTAGTGGTAATATTGCGAGTGGTCCCAGTTGCCTGAGGAAAAGTAATTAAATTAATGAATCAGGCGACTGGGACCGCGGTCCCAATTTCTTGTGGTCCCAGATGCCTGCCTTCTCCCGTTGTGATCAGGTTCATATTTTGGCTCATTTTTTGTTACTAGGCAATGCCGAATACGTTATATGAAATCGTTCGAGCCCACGTAGTCAATAAACGCATATTTAAAAACCTCGTACCTTTGTTTTGGACTGGCACCGATATACTAACTTCCCTCTAGGAGGAAGAATTTAAATAGGTATGTGTACCCTTGAGTACCTCATTTTTTACTACTTGCTCATGGAACAAGCAATAAGGCCTATCTGATGTTAAGTGGTGACCATCACCTATAACAAAGCACTGATTCGCAATTCACGCGATATATATACGATAGGAACGTGTCCTACGTTGCACTGCCCTGCGCCCATCAACTTGAGGCATTCAGATGTTAAGCCTCATGTGCTTGTAATTTCTCTGGCACCTTCACCCTTCAAACCGAAACACAGCAACGCCGTTTGGTAGCAGAAATAGGCATGGTGGTAGTACTCCCCCATATCACAAAGAGCTTTACACTAATAACGTACCACAAAATTAAATCAAATCGAATAATCAAAGATAATTCTGAGGGAGTGACTCTACGTGGATTTCCACTGAAAATCAACCATTTACGTCAATGGTCAACTTGCGCATAACAATAGTTCTAGATCAAATATGACCTTTAGATAAATCTAATTTCAATAGCTAAGTATGCACTGTGAGAACAGGCGGTTGCTGCTTTAAAATTGCCTGGACGCTGGTCATTACCATTTTCTGAAGACCCACCCCCGCCCTGCGATTTAATTGAAATCGACAAGTGAACTATAAAACAGAGGGGTCTGGGTAGAGTAGCCGGTAATGTGGTCCAGTTGTTACATGTAATGGAATGTTATACACCTTGGCATTTAAGAATTGGTTTACAATCACAGGGATAATAGCACAGCTCGTATTCTCCATACAAGTGGCTAATTTATGGCAAAAAAGCCGCAACCTATCAATCAACACTTCTTTCAAATAAAACTATTGCCCTTGCTTTTCTGTTATGCCTACGCCTCACTAAATTCATATTACATTGTGACAAGGATCATACAAAAGAACTGTAAAAACTAAGCTGTCAGTTTGTTGCCTGTTCTTCTAGGCTTTGGTCGCGTGGAACTGGCACCTAGAGTACTACACCTAGCTTTAAGGTGTTTCAAAGTGATCCTTGTGATTTTATTGTATAAATACCTTTTGACTTTGACTTTTGGAATTAACAAAAAAAAAGTTTTTTTTTAATGATTTGAAGTTTCACTTCTCTATTACGTACTCTTGTGCGTATGTTTGTTCCATGGATCGAATCGTTAAGCCAACAATAGGCACGAGTAATTGCAAATGCAGTTACTGTTATGAGCTCCACTAAATTGAGTAACGATTGCCAAAGTACGTACTACGAACAATTGGACGACCTCGAATATACCCCATCATTACAACTACTTTTCAATTGTTTTCGTCTACTCCAATTAGTGCCCATCAGTGGTGATTTAGTGCAGAGAGCACTGGTGGTCTAGTGGTAGCGGCCCCGCCTTCCGATCCTAAGGTCGTGGGCTCGAAACCGGTCGTTCATCAATGAGTTTGTCTGATCAAAAATTTATGTGCACAGTGCCAGTACTCTCAAACTGTGAAGGAAAACATCGTGAGGAAACCGGCATGTCGTAGAACCTAAAGTTCTATAACATATGTCAAGTGCTCGAAAGGAGCCTCTTAAGGTACACTTAAAATCCTTTCACCACGCTGTTTCGAAAGAAACTAGTGACACGACAAGAAGAAGAAGTGGTGATTTAAGTGATGACAACTGCTAATGTATAATAATATCTTCTCTCGTTCGAACATTTCAACATTTTGAAAGATATAAAATCACTTAACTTATATATGAAAAATCGCAATCAACCAAGTTGTGAGCAATCACATTGGATCAGCGAAAATATCATTAACATCCAAAAAAAAATACCTACCAAAAAGTTTACATTAGTACGAAAACTAGTGATGCAGGCTTTTTGTGCTAGAGGTACTTTGACAGGTGTCAACCTCATAACAATTTTATTTGATTTTAGGTAATGAACGAGCCATCTTTTTTCAGCTGTGGTCCAAAGGACTTGAATCTCTGTGTCCGATAAAAACAATTTAAACGGTAAAAAAGTGTCCTTGATAATTAAATTCGAGCACTTGTATCAAGTTGAGTGATGAATATCGTGGATGACATTACAAGTCAGCTACCCTGTCTTGTTCACCTTCTAAGGACTGGAAATGCCGGATATGGGAAACCTTTTTCTAGAGATCAAGAAAAAAGTATAACATTTGCACCGTTACGACTTTGTCACCCAGATTAAATGATAACGTTTACCAGATGGTCTTTGATTTAGAATTTAAAAACTATACTGACAGAATGTCTGCTGAGCAGGATTACACTACTTGATATAAACGTAAGACGTATCATACAAAAAACGCTAGGCGTTTCTTGCCTATTTTTCTCGACTTTTGGTTGCAAGGAACTGGCACCAACTGTACCTGTAGAGTCACCAGTTACAGAGTAGTGTAGCTGCTTTTTTTCGCGTTCACAGTGTTAGTTCCTTAGAAAAAGTTATTGATATTGATGGGTACTTTAGCCCCCTGAAGTTTAAATACAAGTATTGGAACACTTTGCATAAGAAGTTTCAAAAAGAAATTCGTTCCTAGTGATTTTAATAAATAAATATCGTTTTGATTTAGACTTTTTTGATTTCGACTGAAATGAGTGGCATGCTAAAAAGCGCATTGCAATATCTAGTTCAATATGTATGTGGTAAATATACCTACCTACATAATAGCCACGAAATAATTGAATACGATAACAACACAATATAACAAGTAACGACTCAACATTTAGGTCAATTGATAATAACTAATCTACCCACAAGAACATGCAGTATGTTGTCATGCAGCGTGCAGGTTGCAAAAACGAAGGTTGCATTATGTAACTAATAAAATTATGTTATACTATTATAATACCTACATGCTATACTGTTACAAACGGTTACAACAATCGACGATAGCAGAGCTCATTATGTTCGTTTATTCAGCGCTGTAAAATAATGTACCGTATCACGACTGAATAAGAGTCATGGAATCTGTCACTATTCCTAGTGTAAGTTTGTCAATATTAGGCTCTGAACGTAACTAATAATCAGCTGTCCACTTTATGTGAATAGATGCTCATATCGACTCGCTTATCTGGCTTCCCATATGATCTGTATACACTAATGCCTAATTATGCACTTGGTGTCTTACGTTGTGGTGCGATATCAGTGATTATTGTATTGTATTGTCAATGAAATGTACAATTATTATTTAGTAACCAACTAAACGTGGACATGCAGAAATATGATGATGATTTCACTGCCTATAATAATTAATGCAATCACGATAGCGGGCGAATCATTGCATTTTGTTTCTTATGTCAACTGTATAAGGGCCACCGGACGCACTTTCAAAAAATAAAAGAACTGTTTTACCATATTTCAATTCATTCCACAATTAACACCCAATGTTAATTGTGGACAATAACAACTAATTTGGTCGCGTGGAACTGGCACCTAGATTCACCTAATAGACCTAATATGACGTTTTAAAGTGATCCTTGTGATTTTATTGAATAAATACCTTTTGACTTTGACATGAATCTGATATACCTGAATATAATACAATTACTCTTATAATAGTGACTAAAAGGCATTCATTGTACGTACAGTCGGCTACACATACCTAGGTATATTATTCAGTCTTGATTTAGAACAGTGCCACTGTATCGGCCCGTAGTACCTGGTCAAGGTCTAACGTTCTCCTAGAATCACACTTATAGACATTTTTAAGCCAGACAATTTATATACCTAAGTAATAATATTTGGTATACAGGATGTCAAAAGACTGCAATGATCCTAAAAAAATTGCCTCGTTGCTTCTGCTATTCTGTGGAGAATAAGCCAAGACAGTGGTGTCTTGGCTTATTTGTCTAGGTGTAACTAAAACAGTCCACTTACTCTATAAAATCTTTCCTTTTTCGTTCGAACCGCGTAATATTGCAATTGAAACGTTCTATTACAAAACAGTTCAAGAATCCGGTAAATTTTGCAAAATTCCGAATAAAATAAAACCCAATAATCGTGATCTCGATTTACGTAATCGATTCCGCACAGCTCTATTATTGTCTTTACTTTTTGTTTGACGTCGTGGTTTTGTCTTTGATTTTGCGAAAAGCTTTAGACGTTAGAAAGAGGTCTGCAAATAGGCTATTTGTTTGGACGTATTATGATTTTGTTGTACATCTTGGATACGATAAATAATAAAAGAATCTTGTGAGCTTTAAAGTATATCGTGCCTAGGATTACGGCATGAATGAGCTTATTTTCTAAAAACAAGGTGGCCTAAACACCTCGACACAAAATTTGCCTACTCCATCCTACTAATATCATAAACGCGAAAGCTTGTAAGTATGGATGTTTGTTACTCTTTCACGTAAAAACTACTGAATGGATTTTAATGAAACTTTACAATAATATAGCTTATACATCAAAATAACACATAGGCTACAATTTTTATAGATATTGTGTGAATTGTCCAAAACATGACGATAAGTGTCAAGTAAGTAGGAAAAAATCTACCATCTGCGAGCTATTCTGGCGTGCGCTGCCAAAACCGCTAGAGTTACACATACGTACTACGCCACGCTAATATAAGCTACTCGAAATACTAATCCTGCGCAGACGAAGTCACGGGCACCAGCTATTTTATTATACCAGTTATTTATAAAGCAGAGAAAATCATAAATATATTAGTGTAAAAACTTTTTAAACCAGTAGTTCGCCCCGAACTGAAATCTCGTGATGCGACCCAACGAACGCATCAAAACTTTGAGTAGGTGGTAGTCAGAGGCAAGTCCAAACATTATGTTTGGACTTTTTTCTGACTACCGCCTACTAACTTGATACGGTAACCAAGTTTCAACTCAATTGGCCTATTTATTGAAGAGTTCCGTTGAACAGACCTTGGCTCCATCATCAGACCTGGTCGTTGTCACCATTTTATGAGAACTGAGTACCTCCTTAATTTATTTCAAGAAAAAAAAATAAGAAAAAGCAAAGGAACTGGCCGACCAGTAGAAAAACCTTGATGCCAACGAAACTCTTAGAGATGGGAGCTCTTGGATCGCTGGTTATCTTAATTTAACTTTTTTGTTGTATCTCAAAAACCGAGCGTCCCAAAAAAAAAGTAAAAATTGTTTTGGAATGTCCAAGCAAAGCCCTTTCATATGACATGTAACTTGATTTTTTTATGTCACTTTTTTTATTTTTACCCTCTTAAAAAACCCCATATCTCAAAAACCCTCCATCCGATTTTACTCATATACTTACCAGTAAATTTCTCAAGTACAAGCTATCGACATATCAAATTTCATGCAGATCGGATCAACGGTTCTAAAGTTATCGCCAGACAAACATACATACATACATACATACATAAAATGCCAAATTATTGCCCAAGTTGAAACTAAGATCTTCGTTCGCTTCGCTCACTCGATCAATAAATTACACGAGGAATACATTTTGAATAAAACTGATTACTTAAGTGAACTTATTTTATAGATTTATAGGTTGAATGAGGAACAACCTCTAACTGAAAATAGCCTGTGTAATAAAAGTGAGACCGGAGCCGTATTATAAACTCATATTGCGATTCAATTATGGACCGTATAACGAATGGTATAACAGTAATTGTCAAATGACAGCACTTCAGACAGAATGACAGACAATACATAGTGCTTCACTAGAAAATCATTCTGACGGTCAACGTTTCTTAGAAAACTAAAAGATTAGATGAAAAGTTGCCGGTAGTCTAAACAAACACAATAAAATAATAATATTGCTGCTTTTTGAATTCGTTATGGGTTTGTGAAATATTTTTAAGTGTACTGTCCACTCTTACTAGTCCAAGATAATATTTAGATCGTTAGCTAAATCTACGTACATTTCTCCATTTTTTGGTTCTGTTAAAGTCACGAAGAAGAAAACTTGTCCTTAATAGACCAAGAGAATCTTTATAGACGTATGGTCAAAGTTTTGAGCATACGTATAAGTAAAGGTTCTTAATTATACTTGTTCTTGCAATGTTATTTGACGAACATTATTCGTAAAACCCTAGGTAGGTATTAACGAACATCATCATTATAAAGGAAACTTGGAAACAGCTTTACAACATTGATCCCAGGCACGGTAGATATCCTCTCAGATCTCTTAGTACCTACAAAGAACTAACTCCAGATTATTTAAGGACGTCTAAGTGGGTTAGTCAGAGGTAAGTCCAAACATTATGTTTGGCATATACCCACATTTTGCAGTAGTTGGTATTCCATACGTGACAGGTTGCAAGTCCATCGCCGCTGTTAGAATGCTAACATTCCTCACGATGTTTTCCTTCACCGTTTGAGAGTACTGGCATTGTGCACATACCTACATTTTTGAACAGAAAAACTCATTGGTGCACGACCGGTTTCGAACCCAAGACCTTAGGATTGGAAGGCGGGGCCGCTACCTCTAGACCACCAGTGCTCTCGACTCTTATAAAGACCAGTGTTCATTAATAGATAAACCAGCTTTTCGACGGTTATCTTATAAAAAAATTGACAGGTACTGGTATTGCTTGGTCGGTGTTTTTTTTTGCTAGGTTATTTTTATCCACAATTCAACAAAACCTTTCGCTTGTTTCGTCACATCCACTCAATCGTCTATTACACACATTTTATAATACCCTATTCTTCGTATTACCTAACTGTGGAATATGGGAACTCGGCACAATAAACTTAGGATATTGACGCATACTCGTAACAATAGTGCTAGCTTTACTTTGGCAATGTAGTTATGATAACTGTTTTCATTGGCACACGATTTCCTATTTCCTATCGTGACTTACGAGGCAATGCTTTGTTATAGGTGATGGTTACCACTTATTATCAGGTGGGCTATCTGCTTGTTCGATCAGCTAGTAGTATAAAAAAAATTGCTTTCGACTGCGGATACCCAATAAATAAAACTCTAGGTAGAGTACAATAGAAAGTAGATAAATAAATTAGGGTTAACTAGAGTAGAGTTGAATATAAATAATATCTTGAAATTGATACGTAATAATTAAAGTCTTGAACAAATAACCAATAAATATTGATTGGCGTTCCACACAGCCGCAAACTAACCAAAGCTCGTATTAAGGAAACCACGTAGCTGATATAACACCTTTTCTTAGTATTTATATATAATTTTAAATTTAAATTATGACACCCAGACAGAACAAACATCTAGTTGTTCAATGGGGATCGAACCCACGGCCTACGGCACTACCACTGAACTGTGAGGCCTGTTAATACAAGGTGTTTCAATACTTGTGTTTAAAAACTTCATGGGCCCTTTTTGTCGCGTTCACAGTGTTGGTTTCTTAGAAAAAGTGATTCATATTGATGGGTACTTTAGCCCCCTGAAGTTTTTAAACACAAGTATTCGAACATCTTGTATAATACAATTCTAGACCACGAACTATTTCAAATTTCAAATGGGTTCAAAGCGTGATGGTGTCACAACTACCTACCTATCATAACTTCTTACTTAGCTACGATTGATATCTCTCAGACTTATCGTAATCTATAGGAAACAAACAGTGCATTTGACTGAGCATAATAAAACTCCAGCCTCATCTCACGGTGTATGGACTATTGTTTCCGCCCAATTATGAATTACTCGTACTTTCAAACAAAATAAACACGTTACTGTATTTTTATTACAATGACTACAACGATTCTGTTCATGCTTAAATTCGGCCATAAATTCACTGTAAGAAAGCAAAATCACGCTCATCATGTAAAGTCATCAATGGTCCTTTCATGTCGCCCTACGAGGCAGAAGGCAGAGCTATTATTACTAACTGAGCTGTGAGTGCCGATATGCAGTCGTAATTACGTAGTCGTCATTTATTTCTGCAGGTTAAGCTATAATATAAAACAAAAATATTTTTTTTATTACGTAAATAAATATTTGAATCGAGTCACAAGTACCAGAGGTCAATAAAATTATCGAGCGTAAAAGCAATATTACGTGAAAGACGTAACAAAAATACTCTAACTGAATTATCCAAGTTTAGTTTACCTACCAACCCTCATTGAGAAGTTGTAGCATACCTGTGCCTCTTCAAGTCAAATCTCATTGAAAAATGAGTCTTATCTCGCTGTCAGAAAGATTATTTTCACCAGATGCCTAAATGTTCGTTCAACATGACACTTATCTTGCTTGTTACAAGTTTGTTCTCATAAATCTTCATGATTTCCGTAAAAAATTCAGGGCTTTTACTAAGACGCGTAACGTCTGCCTGGTCGAGTTTTTTGATTCATATGACGTCGCTTGTTTTCGGCAAGGAATTTGATTGTCGTAACTACAAAACCCCTAAGAGTGTCGTGGTGTCTTTAGTGATTTTAGAATGTCAAGTGTAACGTCGATCCAGTGAAACAGTAGACAATTTTAGACACTATCATTTATTCTGTGCCAGAAGGCTGATTTCATCATCCCATTGACACCCCTATGCCACTAAGTAGACCTTTTGGCACACAACCTCTAATTATTATAAGAATGACCTCTTCATTGACAATGCATTTCGAAATAGCTCACACAAGTTCAATGGTAGTGATATTTTATACGATTGTGAAGGTTAAAGTGCGCATGCGTGTGCAAAGTTTGTGGGGCTCCACTAAAATAGCAAGTATGTATACCTACTAGGGAGCTATATAGACTACTTATTATTTATAAAATTATAAAAATAGGCATCCGATTGTCTATTCTAAATTATCGTATCGTATAGGTGTTATAACACGTATTTTTGGATGGAAACACAAATAATAAGGATTTATCTTAATTATTCACTTCAAAATAAAAAAGAATAAAAAAACTTTTATTTCCAGTAAATAGGTACAAGTAGTAACGTCATGTACAGATATATGGTCAGAACTATCTTGCAACTCAAATACTACAACTCGTAACTCGCAAACATAACTCGAAAACTACTAAGGGCCGGTTTCACCATGCTCTGTTAGTTTCTAATCTAGGATTAAAAGACCGTTAAATCTAACCTTAGCTGTCAAACGCGTACATTTTGACATATTTAACGGCCCTTTAATCCTTTGTTAATCTAACAGAGCATGGTGAAACTGGCCCTAAACATCACAGAACATGCATGGGGGTGATTCGGGTAGCCCAAGGTGCGCTGCATCTCTGGGCCACCGCTTAACAGTCTTTCCTGGGACACCCTGTATATTGCGCTTTTTATAAACCGTGCACACGGCAAACAAAAAACAAATGATCAAAAAAGTTCCTTTTAATAAAAGTTCTTGAACCTAATTCCTCCGAGATCCGGGCCAGAACGGAGACAAAGTGCCAATGTCGTTTGCAGCACGAGCATATCCGTCGGCGATTATAGGCACGCTATGTCAATGATCGATACGTAGTCTTGAAGATAATAGAGAGTGCCCTACGATATAATTCTTCAGCTTCCGTGTTCGGAAATTTGTGTGCACACTCAAAGAAGAAAAACTGAATCAAAACATCGTGAGGAAACCAGCATGTCGTAGAACCTACAAAGTTCTAAAACATTGTGTCAAGTGCTCGAAAGGAGCCTCTGTGAAAACCCTTTCACCACACTGTTAAGAAAGAACTAGTGATAAGATAAGAAGCTTCCGTGGCCGCTGAAATTACGCTGTTCGTGAAAATAGATAATGTGGTAATAAATATGGTCACTACATGTCGTCGTATATGGGAAAATAAGACGAATACGTGAACACGATTAGCGATGAGAAGTGACACCATAATAGGGCGCAAAAAATATGTAATAATTAGTTTATGATATAGGCTTTGTATTTTAACTACTGTGTTGCCTGAAATTAATTATTTTCTTCGAAATTAATTATGTCAGATGGGGCTAATATCATGCGAGAAATTGTATGATAGATCAGGGGCCTTATGCTCACTTCGAGCGAGATTATCTCACGGTAGAGATGACGTCATATCTCGTTTAATAACTATTTTATCCTCATTCTCACCATCTCACTCCCCAATTTTCTCATTCAAAGTTCATGCGAGACGCAACGTCAACGAGTTATTGAACGAGACATGACGTCATCTCTACCGTGAGATAATCTCGCTCGAAGTGAGCATAAGGCCCCAGATGAGGAACCAGAATGAGAGCCAGAAGACTCCTTCAGGCTGATGATTCGTTTTAGCAGATAAAATCTGCATTGGATGCATTTTTTCAGCATTTACAATTGATTACAGCCATACCCAAAAATTAAGAGGCTCTACGACTGAACCAGGCAAAGTTATCGCTGGCTCTTCGGCTACAGTGATCGATTCGGAATCAATAGCTCGAGCACGCATTAATCTGTACCAAGGCCGAATACTTTTGTTCCTACCGATCAGTAAAGAGAGTGTCTACGTAGGTACAATGAAATACTTATTATTTTTGTTACCGGAGATTAGGCGTTATTGCGATGTGTTAAGATTGAACATGCAGATAAATGCAAACTTTTGTGGAAGCTATTGTCGAATAGTTCCTTTAGCTGTTCTTTTATCTTGTCAAATGAAACTGAGCCGTTACATCCCAGCTTTAAGATTCAAAGTTGGTATCTTTTATTTTTAGTTTCTTACATGTCATTATTTTCTATGAATCCGTAGAGTAAAAGAACAAAGGCTTTGATAATGAATCTTTTGATAGGATATCTCAAAACAAAACATTGAGTATGAAGTGATTTTTTACGCATTGCAAAACGTTTTCGGTTTGCCAATGTATTGTGTAGGTTTTTATCGATCAATCAAGTAGAGTTTGTAGCGTGTCAAGTAGATCGACAATTAAATGGTACTCTATTATTTGAAAGACAGAATAAAATGCAGTAGACACTTAAAACAGTGCAAGGTCATAATATGTCAGAGTAATTGACCTTTTCGTTAAGGTTATAATTTAATTAATTATTTTAATCCAGCTCTAACAAATGCGGTCGATTTTGAAGAGAATTGTTCGTGTATATTTATCTAAGTCAGTTTCAAACTTGCTTGTTTGACAAATGATTGTAGATAATTATGTAGTCCACCATTGGCAATTCAGTTAGGTGGTGTACCTATGGGTCTGTTGGACGTTTTAATGACTTGGTAGGGTCTGAGCACCGGTCAAGTTAATTTGTAGATTACACAAGTTTTGCCTAATCTTTGTCTGAGCACCGAATTCCAGTGAAAATAGCTAGATAGGTACTTAAAATAGTTGAAAACTGCATTAAAAAAGCTGGCAGGGCTGGATTGACCCTATCGAAGCCCCTAAGCAATGCAATTCTCGGGGCCGCTTTCCATTACTCTTTTCTTACTTTTTAAAATATATTTTCCCTATTTAAAGTTGAGTCGATCAGATCGACTCCTGCTTTTTGATTTCATTGAAATAATCATGAATAGAATATAGTTATAGATAAGTGATGATGACCAAATAACGTTAGATGGTGCTTTTTACAGTACTTATGTAAGATCTATGGAAACTGTACCGGATGTAAATAATGGGGAATGTCACGAATGAATCGTTTTTTATTCTTGGTGAGTGGCCCGCATCGACTAGACCCCCGTGAGCCCCTAGCCGGTGCGGGGCCCCTAGGCAGTTGCCTAATCCGCCTAATAGAGAATCCGGCCCGGGGCTGGACTTTATCTCTCACGAAAGAGTCATATTGTTCTTCAGTTTATGAAATACTATAAATTTGCTGTGCGTTTCAGCACAAGTAATAGCGATAGATCTGGGTGCCTAAATAGAACAAATAGAATAGACTGCATTGGCTCGGCTGACCCCAGTAATATTATTATTATGAATATTGTATACTGTTTTCCCTGAGCTGATTAAGCCGCTGGTATCTTCATGATGTTTTTCTTCATCGCTTGAGAGCACTAGCATTGTAGAGCATTTTACATGGACGAGTGTTTTATCGAAAATTGCTAGTGTGAATAAGTGTTGATTACGCTGTACCCATAAATTATACTAAATTACAATTTTCAATTCAAAATATTATGAATGAATGAAAAAAATATGTATTGTACACGTTACAATGGAACAAATACATATATACCTACAAATTACAACAACTACAGACATACCATTGTACAATGCCATCTTATCGATTAAAGCTATCGGTATTTCACTGACGATATAAGCGATAAAACGCCAAGATTCCATCGCAGTGTTTTGCACCAAATACCATTGACCAAAGGATTAATGACAAGTAAATCACGACCTTGAATTTACCGGTGTCGGTCGCCGGCAGAAAACTGTTACCCAATGCAATAGTGAAAGGTATTTGTGCAATACACCTTATCAACCGCACTGCACTATTTTACCCAATGTCGGTTACTTTACAACCTACAAGACATGGCGCAAAATTTCGTTACGAATCCTGATTACACAATTGGAATTGCAATAAGTTATCCACATACCAGCTCGATTTATACCTAGTTCTAATGACTATCCACTTGGGTGCGTAAAGAAAACTTCAGGAAATAGAAAAAGCAAGCGAGAACGAGAAGAGATGGATGGATTGTTTCACATTTGTACATAACATGAACCCCGCTGATGCGTCACAAAAAGCCACTTTGGTCTTAAAATTATGGCGTTGGGTTTAAAGTAACTTTAACGTTACATTTTATCTATAGACTTACTATTACTATGCATCTTCCTACAAAGATCTACACTTTAGAATTTTTGCGGTAGGTACTCTAAATATTCTTGTAATATTCTTGTTGTATAAAGCCTTATAAAAACTATTCACGAGTGGTTGGCGCATCCCCGTACCTATCTTCGTATTTGGGTTTTAATCCCACTCGGTTTTTAATATATTTAAATCGCTATAAATGTCGGTCAGTCAAACGAAATGTCCTAATTTTTTCTGTAAATTCATTTGTATAGACGTATTTAGATGAGAAAGCCATTATTGGCCCGCACTTGCAATAGCACTTTTCTAATAAAACTTTTTCCGTGCCAATCGGCACAGAAAAAGTTTTACGAGTAATTTGTAAATTCGGACGCAATTTTAACAAAACAAAAAAAAATCGTCATGTTATTTTCGGAAAATTCCTATAACTGACTAACTTATTCTCGTTCGTATTCTGTGACTTAACAGGTTGGTTGGACCACTAAATTATTATTTATCAGCAAATTTTGCATAGAGCCCATTCATTGAGATTCTCGAGTTAGTGCGGCGCATTCTGAAACATAGATTACATACCAAGGTATTCTCAAATTAAGTTATTAACCTACATAGCAAATGATGCTTATCTGTTATGAAAACGCAGGTAGATACCTTAGTACATAACTATGTTCTAATTCTATTATTCAACAGAACAAACCGCCGGAAAATCAATCGGACACGATATTACAAAATCGGCTGGGTATTTCAGCTATGAAGTGAGCCATTAGAAATAAAACAAAATCTACCGTAACATTTGCAGAACCTGCAGAACTTCTATTTCTGAATTAGTGTAGATACTATAGACATAAAATAACTCTGAAACTGTCGCCTAGATGGCGCTAGCTAGATTTTCCTAATATTTTAAGTTTATTTCAAAAGTCTCATTTTGATTGTATTAAAAAAAAATATTCGATCGTTGTATAATTTAAAATTACGAATGATTTGGCCTAATTTTATGAAGATTTGAACCCGTGCTCGTTTTACGCAGGCAGTTCTATAATTTCGCAGTGCTCTTCGACTGGGAGCGTGGCGTCTCCTGTAATCCGGCTTCTCGGAGGTCGGGATGGGAGGATGGTTTGAAGTCGGGAACCACTGGTGCTGCGCGTTCCATGTTGACTGGACGTCCACACTAAGCCTGGTATTAATATGGACCGCCCGGAGGAGTCTGGGCGGTGCAGGTTATCTAAGGAGATGCGAACCGGGCCAGGGGGGAAACCCAGCAGCCAAAAGTATCCGTATCGGGCAGTAGTGGGATAGCGGCCGGGAGTGGGGGCTCAGTATCAGGCTGACCAATACAATCAGACCCTTTCCTTTTGCCATTTATTTATTTGCTTCAAAATCCCATTATTGAGAGGTACAAGCAAAAGGCCCTTAAGAATCCTCCTACTGAAGTATTATAATTACCTAATAAGCAACTTACATTAAGTAGCATGCGAGACTTGCTCATAAATATTTGCTTACATTCCAACAATTGGTAAGTTGGTACCTAAACCATCGATCTAATTAGATACAAATAGCCTAACTTAAATAATTCTCTCGTATGAGAAAATACACTCTATGTGAATAAGATTAGGTCTATTATGGCTTGTCAGTTCGTGCGGTACCGTAAAACGCTTTAAGCATTTCAAAGTAGCGCGTTGAGGTCTTCTGTATGAATAAAGATGTATGTGGTAATAAAAATACTTATGGGTTTGCCAACACAGTTCAGCTAGACTTTTTTTTCTTTTTATATACTTATCTATCATAGGGAAGCATTTGCTCTTTCTGCAATAGAGGGAAGACAGGACAGGGGGAGGAAATAATAATCTAAAATACCCTCAGTTGGTAGGTTTGTACAGTCAGGAACGAAAGAAGATTAATAATTTTAGTTATTCAATGGTTTCTGAATTTTACAGAAGATAGGCAACTTCCTCATCACACAAAGATTCACTGGAAGAAAATGCTAGCATTAAGTTCGCTTGTGTATAACTTTTTAGTGCAATAAAGAATTTTCTATTCAAATCTAACTTCAGTTTAGTTAAGAGTAGTAGAGCTCTTTGTATGTGGCTCGTCCGGAGAAGTACTACCACCACGCCTTTTTCAGCCGCCAAGCAGCGTTGCTGTGTTTCGGTTTGAAGAGTGTGGTTGCCGATGTTATTACAGGCACATGAAGCTTAATATCTGTATACCTCAAGTTGATGGACGCAGGGCAGTGCATCGTAGGGCACGTTCCTATCGCGCGTGACTTACTAGGCAATGCTGTGTGATGGTTACCACTTAACATCAGGTGGGCCATCTGCTTGTTCCATCAGCTAGTTGCATAGAAAAAAAGTTTGTTCAAGTCATGCTCAAGGTGGTTCTTACAACGAAGTTCAAAACTGTCATTGATGTTTGAAATATTTAAATTTAATTATTTGGATTCATTAATGGTAGACTGTTCATCTATTTTTGTCGCTAACTACACCTTACGTATACGTAACAGGGTAAAAGCCTAAAAGGCTAACCAGTTTTGTATCTAAAATTGAAATCGGTGTAATACATTCAAGAGAACAGTGGGTTTCGTGAATTCAATACAAAAGTATGATATTCTGGTACTGATACCATTGAGGAAATATCACTCACAATGAGTAGATAGTTGGTACCTACTATTTTGGTAGTTACAGAAAGTAACGTGACTCTTTCATAGGTTTTGAATACTTTAAAAAAAAAGGTAAACATGCGATTTTGCATCTATTGTAGACGAAAATAAAACCTAATTCTCTCATGACCCTATTTACGGGCGGGACCGTGCAGGGTTGTAGATACAGTAGGCTTGCTTGTAGGAGTACCTAGTAGTAGTAATTAAGTATAAACTATATGATAGGAGACAGACAGAGGTGGTAACAGGTTATAGCACATTTCAGCTACCATTAATTTTTTTTTATTAGACTTTTTTATGTTCTGGCTAACGTGGTGATGTTGATAGACAGGCTAAGCAGTTTATTTGTATAGGTACCTACGAAAACTAGTAGGTAAAGTTGGAAAACTAGTATCGATTAAAATATATTTTTTACTAAACTGTGTGCAATGTGATTGCACACAGCACACAAAAAAAATACCTGGTTGTATGCGATTTTTCGAAAATGAGTTTAGTGATTTTATATCTTTCAACATGTCGAAACGTGCGAGCGAGAGGTACATGAGCTCTTGCCTCCGCCAACAAGCGGTTAGTGTAACTAACAGGCTATGGTGAAACCAGGCCTAAAAATACATCAAAGACATACCTACCTAAACCGACTGTTTAGGTAAGTACTTACGCCGCCGCTGAGCTACGAGAGGCGGTCCACTTCCACTCACTGCTTTGTAGAGTAGCGAAGGGACACGACACGAACTAACCTTTGTATGACGTGACATTACATTCTCTGCAATTCGCAGAAAGGACCGGACGACGACCGACGCCACGGTCCAATCCATTTTATACACAAATGTCAAAAATATTACATGTAGGTAACTTAAAATGGTAAGGCTGTTGGTTGGTGGTGAACATGTGGTTGAATGTCGTTTTTCAGTCATTGACATTCGTTTCTCTGTTTTTCTGTACCCTAAGTCGGAGTTTAGTTTTTAGTTTTTCGTATATTCTTTATTTGTAACAGACCTTTTTTGTATGGTCGATACCGTGGCGTACGCCCGATAGAGCGCTTATCGAATCTCCATACAAAAATGGTCTGAAGTTACGAAAAACTAAAAACATAACTCGGACATCGGGTAGGTAGATACCGAATATGGAACATGAAACGAAAACCTCTGACGGGGTGGTAAAGGTGGGGTTTTCATTGGAATGGGAATAAAAACTTTAGTGCTAGTCTAAATCAGTACCTAGGTAAATCCATTAAAAATTAACCTTATTTTATAAGGAATCTACATACCTACATAAAAGGCCTGTACCCCAAGTCTGAGTTTTGTTTTTCGTAACTTCAGGCCTTTTTCGGCCAATTATTCGGAAAAATTGACAAACTTTCTTCGGCACATCATTTTCACTACTTATTTGCCTAACGTACCTACCTAATAAATTATAATTAGGTAATTCTAATAAATTATAAATGATATTCATGTAAATACAAAATTGACGATACCTAAGTAATTAATACTATTATTGTCAATTTTTTTTTTTTACTTGTTTAGCACTTTATGTGTGTACCTATAAACACTGGCCACGCCCACCTTAAAGTTAACTATATATTTTAGTACATAATAATAGTCCACATCCGTGAACAGACCTATTCTCAAAGTCCATGTCCGTTTATGTCCTACGCTGTTGACTATATTGAATAATAGCACGGTAGCGAGGTAATTAAGGGGCTGACAACCATCAAACAACTTCTCGCTCGCACGTTTCGACATGTTAAAAGATATAAAATCATTAAACTCATTTTCGAAAAATCGCAATCAACCATTTTGTGTGTAATCACATTGCACACAGCTTAGAAAAAAAATCATTTTGATCGATACAAGTTTTCCTAATTAAAAGTTTGCTTATGTACGAAAACTAGTAAATCAAACTTTTCAGTAGGAAAACATGTATCGATCAAAATGATTTTTTTACTAAACTGTGTGCAATGTGATTGCACACAAAATGGTTGATTGCGATTTTTAGAAAATTAGTTTAGTGATTTTGTATCTTTCAACATGTCGAAACGTGCGAGCGAGAGTCACATTAGCTCTTGTCTTCGCCTTAATCAGATTTACTCCATGACCACTATTTTCGAGAAGCTAAGGTTGAAAATTACAAAATAATGACCTGTGCTTACACCTACTTTAGGCTTGTACCTACCAAGCGGTATAAAATATAGTGGGTTGTTATAGAACCTTGAGATTTGAAAGTATGGACAGCCGGAACGTAAACTGGTAGTAGGTACCTATGAAATTACACGTAGGTAGGTACACTAGGTACGTGTGACTAACGAACTAATAATAAAACTATTAATTAATCTGTGCTAATAGGTATCACAAAATAAATAATAGTAGGTACTACGTAGATAGGTAAGTACCTACATAATACCTAGGCTCCAAGAAATTTTAAATACCGAATGCGTTTCTGCCCTTCCTGCAGAGTAGCTGCTAGGTAACTCATCAAAAATAATACTCCACTTGGAACCTATTCGCGTAGAAAAAATATAGCAACAATAAATGGCAAAAGGAAAGGGTCTGATTGTATTGGTCAGGCTGATACTGAGCCCCCACTCCCGGCCGCTATCCCACTACTGCCCGATACGGATACTTTTGGCTGCTGGGTTTCCCCCCTGGCCCGGTTCGCATCTCCTTAGATAACCTGCACCGCCCAGACTCCTCCGGGCGGTCCATATTAATACCAGGCTTAGTGTGGACGTCCAGTCAACATGGAACGCGCAGCACCAGTGGTTCCCGACCTCAAACCATCCTCTAATCCCGACCTCCGAGAAGCCGGATTACAGGAGACGCCACGCTCCCAGTCGAAGAGCACTGCGAAATTATCAAACTGCCTACGTAAAACGAGCACGGGTTCAAATCTTCATAAAATTAGGTCAAACTAATGCCGAATTTTAAATTTTGTTACGAATAAAAGGATATATTTTTTATTTAAAAAACAATTTATTTTGTGCAATAAAAATAATAATCATAAATACTTTTGTAACGCCATCTAGGTGACAAACTCAAAATTAAAATGTAATAGAAGCTTTCATTCATATCTGATTTTAGTTTTCTTTCAAGATGCCCATAAAAAAAATACCTGATTTGATTTGATTAAAATGTGTGATACACGGAATATATAAAATCAAATCAAAATTATCATAAATCTATAAAATTATCAAATAGATACATACTCATACATAAAATAATGTTGACAGATTGAATTTGCGTTAGACAGATAATATTACATGACAAAGACAAATTTAACTGTATGATCAACAAAAAGACAGCTGTTTCAAAATTGTCTTTTGTTTGAAATTATTTGAATTTCAACCAACGGATGACTTTGAATGTATGCGAAAACACGAAGAATTTCCTTTAAATCTACTCAAAATCGTGGGGCTACGGAGTAGAATTTATAATCTAACGATGGACACTGCCAGAATACCCAATATAAATCGGTAAGCCCAGCTTACATGCAATTATTACACGCTTCTCACTCTGTTTGAACTTGCGCGCTCATAATTATTGATTTTCTTTCCAAAAATAAGTTTGGACGATGTAAATAAATCAGAGCGTTAACATTTCGCTGGCATTTACTTCAAGCTTGAGCTAATAATATTGCCCTTTGAAGCAGGTGTTCTAATTAGATCTTGTTGGCTATTTTTAGAGCGAACGGATGCGATCCGTCCAGTGTAACTCCTGTGAAGCCTCGGCTAGGGCGGTTTGTGGATGTTTACTCCCCTGAACACCTAAATTTAACGCCAAACACTGTAAGTAAAACTGATTTTTCGCTAACGAAGTGGTTCTGTCATCTTATTGTGTTTATTACATACCTATGTACTTACAAATAATTAACCTGAAAACATTGTCTAGGATAGTAGGTGTCTTACCTATAAATAAATAATCAAAGACCCACAAATGTCACATTCTATAATAAATAATTTCTGTTATCTACCTTATCTGCTTTTCAGAAATCTAAAAAGTGTTTCAATCAGTTGAGGAATGAGAGTCCAATCTTATACACCCCTGAAAAGTTCTCTGAAGCTGATAACAAATGCAGGTAATATTTCTTTCTAAAGACCGGACTGAACATAATGATGATGTGACTCTTTTCTTTGTGTATTATTACCATTGAGATGGTAACATAAATCTGAAGATGGCCCTGGACTTTCTGCCATGGAATTGTATTGGCTAAAGGCTCAGAAATGGAATATCTATCAAAAAAATATATCTTAGGGAAGGTAAAGGAGATTATGGATGGGTCATTATGAAGAATATATTCTACATAGAATTATACATATAGATTTCACATTGTGAAATTGATGTGCCTACAACACTGATGTTGTCGACCCATCAAACTATAGGACTTTTAGTCTTTCTATCTGTCTGTGGTCATCACTATGTCTTCGCAAAAGTCCTGCTCAGCCCCACTTGAGCTCCATTACCCATTTTCCAACATTCTGGACCTTGGTCATATCTAGATATTAGATCAGTCAGTCAAAAATTATAAAATTGAATTCTAGGACTGCTAAACCTCAGAGAAGGTTTAAAAATGTATTCAGCAACTGCTCATTTGAAGGCAACCAGAGCTTTCCACGTCTGAGTCGGAAACAGCGGCCCATGATGGAGATGGAAACATCAACTAAAGTGAAACCACCTTCTGAACTTGTAAGAGGTTAGTATTGTAATCAGAACAACAACATTTTAGAAAAGCTTGTTAAATTTTTATGTCCATGCAATCCATAGAAACATATCTTCTGGTCTGCATAAACACAGATCTGGAGGCAAAATAGATTTTCAAATGTGTCTGGAATCGCAATAGCCAATAGGTTTAAATTCGGAGCTAGGCCTTCTAGAAGCACACTAAGGAAAGGATTCCTGATATAATGCTGAAGGTTGTCAGGTTGTAGGAAAATAATTTAATATGAATCCAGATGTAAACAGAGGCTTTAGACGGGCTTCATAAACAAAGTTGGACTCAACTCATTAAAAACTTATGATTGATTTTAGTTGATGGTCCCAATGGGCTCCGCTTCAACACATCTCTGGGCACTGAGGCCGCTGGCTCGCCGGCACAGTCGCAGACAGATCGGATCCAGCAGACCATCAACCCTAGCAAGGCGGTGTTTACAATAGAACCTAATACTTCTAAGGTGAGTATTGCTTTTGGGTGTGCAGTATAATGTATTATCAGTGGGCGGGGCATACAGCTCGGAAAATAGTCGAACAATGGTATAGGAATCGGCAGGAAGATTCTCGAGTTGAGATGTTGGGTCTCGTTTTTCCCCCCCTATCGACTCTTTAGCCATAATAAGTTATTTTCTAGGTGGATTTGGTTTGGCCGTTTCCAGCAATGCAACACCATTATTTTTAGAAAGTAATCAGTTTCTCTTGTCTATGTTGAGTATTCTGTAAATGCCTATCTTCAGTAGTGTACATCTATTGGCTGAAATGACAACAGCTGTCATGAAAATCTGTCAAGAATTCTCAGTTCACTCTGCTATAAAATATTAGCCAAGTTAACCCTGAGTTCAAAACATTTTGAATTTTTATTCTTCAGATCTTGATAGTGAACAACAAAGCATGCTCCTTACTGGGCTACTCGTCAGGCGAGCTCGGTGGAATGCGCTTCTCTGAGCTACTCCGCAACAGGAAATGTAAAGGAATCAATCTGCAGGAGCCTGAACAGGACCACGGCGACGTTTCTGAAGATGGGACCATTGTACTGCTTAGTGGGAAGGTATGGAAATAGGCACATTCTTTCGATATTATTTAGTAAAGCATTCTTTGTCTCCTGTCTCATGTTCCCGATCACCAGGCAACGGGACGAGGTATTGAGGTCGCCTCTTACTGGGATCACGTCATTTTAAAGTTTGTTATGCCATTGAATTCATTTCATATTTTTTTTCAAAGAAAATTAAAACATACTTGCTAAGTGCTTAAATATATACTTTAATTAACGCATGAAAAAAAAACAAAATTTAATATTTGTAACTATAAAATAAATTAATTTGTAATAAGTATAAGCAATAATATTTAGTAAATGCACGTAATTTAGGAAAAATATGTTATTTCAGTTTTTTTTTTATAAATAATTGGCAAATTTTTATTATTATTATTATAAATACAAACCTACTACTACTTAATAACCTACTAGTATCTAACACTAAGCTAAAAACTTTGTTCAATTTCAGGTGGTAGAACTCCTAACAAAAGACGGCAGCTCAGTCCAAGTGTCTCTGTGGATAAGGCAGCTAGACAGTGATGGGCCTAGCTTAGTGGTTGCAGAACCTGTTAGCTGCAAGAATGTTGTTGTGAGTAATTCAATTTTCCCTGCCACTGCTTGCCATTACCAATTGATAAGAAAGTTAATAGTTTATCTCATGATAAATTTTATAGGTCGATTACTTATTTTAGGCTCTTCTCAATCCAAAGGTAGACTGTAAGAGCTAGCTTTTTAGCGATAAAACCGCCCATTACATAAGATTGCCCCTATATTTGCGATTACTTTCCACGAAAAATTGATTTCCCAGAAAAATTATTTTATTTAGAAAGTTGGTTGTCAATGTTCACTGTTGGTATCTTTCAGGCGTACATAATCGCTTGGTAAACGCCTACACTTCGTTCGCGTAACAGACTTATTAAGGTAAAAAAGTCAATAAAATATTTCATGGAAAGTACTCGGAGGCGTCGTCGTCCTAATTGGTTACGATCTCTCATATGCGCCATGACTTCAATTCAACTTCAATTGGAACACTTCAGTTTTAAAACATATGTCAAGTGCGCGAAAGAAACCTCTTTGAGGTGCACTTAAAATCCTTGCACCACACTGTTTCGAAAGAAACTAGTGACACGACAAGAAGAAGGTTGGAACACTAAAGAGAATCGTATAATTAATCTCGTCGTACGACGAAATCACATTACTTGTACGTTCGTAGCCAATCAGGACGACACCTAAGAGTAGTAGATCTCTTTGTGAAGGCCTCTTCCGGGGCAGTACTACCACCACGCCTTTTTCTGCCGCCAAGCAGCGTTGTTTCGGTTTGAAGAGTGTGGTTGCCGAAGTAATTACAGGCCCATGAGGCTTTACATTTGTATGCCACAAGTTGATGGACGCAGGCCAGTTCATCGTAGGGCACGTTCCTATCGTGCGTGACTTACGAGGCAATGCTTTGTTATAGGTGATGGTTAAAACCTTAACATCAGGTGAGCTATCTGCGTGTTCCACCAGCTAGTTGTATAAAACAAAAATCCTAAGGCCCTTTAATTAATTTTCAGCTCACAATAGACACAGATACTGGTATAGTGGTCGCATGCGAGGGTAACGAAGCCGGGGCGTTGTTTGGTGCAGAAACCAGCGACAAGCTAGTGGGACTGCCCGTGGCTTCGCTCATACCGTCGATACGACTGCCTAATGACGTCACGATGTCGCGAAGCGTTTGCAAACAGAAAGCCACAGGTAATATTTAAGAATTCTACTAATATTGTAGTGAGAGAAATATTTGTGCGTGAGTGTCTTTTTGTCCTTGCTCATTTCCGAAGAGACTGGACGGATTGAGATTAAACTTGGAATACATAGTTTGTGACGTAGGGTTATAGACACGTCTACTTTCTGTTTTCGGAACACGCCTTCGGAATGATGAATTGTGTGATAAATCAGAAAGAGACTCTTTTATAGACCTCTTGGAATAAGCAATTTTTAACCAGAAGTTAATCTACTTTTACGAAAAAAATACGTCAAGAGTTGAAAAACACAATGTCAATGCCATCTTAACCGTACCATTTCTCATTTAAATGTATTCTAGCGGGACACTATAGATGTTCTATTGTTTCTGACTCAATATCAGTTTCTGAAGGTTTAGCAGTGTACTCACACGACAAAAAGGAGAAGAAGAGATAGTATTATAGTATACAATTTATTCCAGGAAGAACGTTAGATGGCGGCTGCTTCCCACTTTGCCTGTGGATATCAAAACCAGAACACATAGAGCCGCCGACGTGGCCGTTAAAGAACATCAAAGACAACGCCAAAGATAAGGCACTCCTAGCTATCAACGTCCGGGTAAGTCATCACATATTTATAGTTTCAAATATTTTTATTATGTCCATGATATTGCCTCTTACCCTAACCAACCTTCTTAATTTAGGCTCCTCTCCATCCAAAGGTTGTCTGGTAGAGATTTTTAGCAATAAGATTGCCCCCATATTTCCTTCACAATAATTGCTTGGATCAAAATGAAAGGAGTTGTTTCATCTATATATGGAGCCTGGGTTGGCTCTGTGTACAGTGTATATAAATATCGCTTAGCAATAGAGATAACTGTTTTGATAGCTTATTTTTACATCGTTTTCTTGCGCTTCCAGATTTTCTTGATCAACACAATTTACTAAAAACATGGAGGACATGCGTGAAATGTCATTTTAACAACTGTTGTTTATGTCAAGCTTCAGAGTTGAATTCATTACCGTCAAAAAAACCAACAACACTGTCAAAAAATGAAAAAATGCAATGCGTCATGTCAAACGTCAATTACAGACATACATAACGGCTCTAGAAGAGTTCACATAGTAAAAAACTCTACCAGATAAACATTTAGCTATCGCAACTTTATTTTCCTGCAAATTAATAAAAATTGCATTTGCATGGTAATCTTCTATTTTTGTTTTCAATTGTTCTACGTGGTGAACATAGACCAAACCCAGAATGAAATATTTCCTTTGGCCCTTTGTAATGCTATACAAAAATGTTGAAATGTGCGAGCGAGAATTTGACGGTTGTCAGACTCTAGGAACTGTGCTGGTACTGTATGTGCTGGTGCTGTACGTACTTAAGAATTTAACCGCTATAAAAACGAACATAAATGTGTATTTTTGGAGTGCTAGATACGCCTATGTGATTTTTTATATAGAGCACTTCCCAACAACAAATAGACACACTTTTTTTATTAATATATTTAAATGCCATTTTATCTTGCAGGTAACATACAATGTAAGCGGACTGCTAGTGGTAGACGAGAGCGGTATCATAACTGCCTGCAACCATCATTTCGCGATGCTGACCTTCGGGAAACCACATGCGGAGGTCGTGGGCCACCATATTGATGACGTCATACAGAACTTCTGCAGAGAAGCCGATATTGTGAAGGTGACTGAGAGGAACAGAAATATGACGCTGTCGCCGGTTAATAATGAGGATAATGGATCAGGTATTTTGTGCTTTAAATATATGTAAATAGACGTCAAAGTTCTGTAACAATATGTTCAGGTAATTGAACTTGTGGAAATACTAATACATACTGCTCTATTCTAAAACTTCCCACTAAGGCCCAGGGGGTCTACTCTGAAAAACGATAAACGAAATTTCGTATTGAAATTTTAAGTTACACTGCGCGGTAAAACAACCACTTCTTCTTCTTCATTTATGGCACCCCGTCAGATAATCTTGCCAGTCCAAAAAAATAATCTTCCTGCTCTCTAAGGAGTGGGTGACAGGTTTTCTTCTTCTTCTTCTTTTATTTATCTTGGTCTTGTCAGTGTCAAGTATAATAAATAAATACTTTTTAGTTAAGTCATTTCCCCACCTCTTAGAGAGCAGGTAGATTATTTTTTTGGACTGGCAAGATTATCTGACGGGGTGCCATAAATGGAGAAGAAGAAGTGGTTGTTTTACCGCGCAGTGTAACTTAAAATTCCAATACGAAATTTCGTTTATCGTTTTTCGGAGTAGACCCCCAGTTGACGTGATGAAAGAGAATCTTGTTCCGAATACCACGTAATATCGAAGAGAGGTGAGAGAGAGAAGGACGCGTAAGAGCATTCCCGTTTTCGGAAAAGTAGCTAGTAAGTAGTAAGCGGGTTGAAAAAACAAATTATCGCGGATTGCAATCGGTTCATAACTTTTGGGATATAAGAAATGGGTCGCGGCACACCGACCATTTTCGACACCGTCATTTTGAAAAAAATATAAGGCCTACATATTTAAAATTTTGCTTTCTTTTTCTTTCCAGCATCAGACACCGACGAGGACTCCTGCGGCGCTTTCAACGGCAGCCAGAAATCAGCCTGCATGTCCAACGTCCAGCCATCAATCCTCTCCACCACCCGGGAGAAATCCTCCAGCGCGTTGTGTCTCGACAAATCCTGTAGCATGGTCACCCATACGCCCACTCCCACACAAGACATGGTATCTAGCATCAGCACAACCGAACAGAGGAACGATATCTCGGCGTTGCCTGACATCACGTCCGGAATGTCGGGAATATCCATAGAAGATGAGAACTATTGTCACAGTAGTATATCCAAATCCCGCTCGGAAAATATCCTGCGATCCGAACATTCTAATATCAAGCCGGCGAATCCTTCGGAGAAATCCAACTCGATCTACTACACGTCGCAGCATTCACAAGAAGTGACTCCTACAGGAAACGCACCTAGAATCCGACTCAACGATCCATCGTTGCGACTATCATTCGATTCTAGTAAATACAGATCTGTGAAGAACAACTTGCCCGGACAAGCGACGGACAAGAGCAGTTTATCTCTGGATTTTTGTGATTCGAATGAGACTAGTGCGGATTTTCTGACGCCTATAAATGAAATGCCGCTCCCGGGCTGCGAGATCGAAGACTTGCCGAAGCATAACGGCAATGAGAGTATAGACAGTCTGAGCAATGATATAGACTTGGAGACGCAGACTGAATCAGCGCCGAGGAAGATTTATGATGGTATGTTATTTCTACTCAACAATTTGGAAGAGGTTAAAAAAACAAAAAGATTCTTTAAGGTAACACTTTATTGTACACAAGGATACATAAATCTAGACGTAACTTACAAAATTAAAATGTACGACCTCATAGCTAAAAGCAATTGCTTCCAGGCTTGTAGAGAAAAACTTTGTAATAATTGTCTGATCATTGCTCATAATTACATAAGATGTGGTTTAATTTTGATCAATTTGCTGGCAAAGTGTTGTGTGCGTGTGTGTACTCTCTTTTAGAATGTCCCTTACAATATTTATTTCTTCTGGTATTTCGAATGAATACCTTTTTAACTTGTTCTGAATATCACACAGATGAAGCACCAAAGACTCCGTGTAAAAGCACGCGTATTCTTCGCACACATCTGACGTCGACGCCGCAGCAACTGTTGCGTAAGTCGGCCTGCGAATGCGGTGATGAATGGCATCGCGACGGCACTTACAGAGGCGCTGTTCGGCACAGAGATGGAACTGAACTCAGTAAGTACTCATGTATGACTTGTTCGTTTTTTGGTTTTCTTTCTTCTTCTTTTATTAATACAATGCATAAAAAAAAACTAAAGTTTACCGGGTATCTAGAAAGAAAGAAAGAAAATACATTTATTCAACTGTATTTGTATCTGTAACTGTATCTGTATGTATCTGTCATTCTATTGTAGTTAGCGGTTAACAAAGCTATTGGCATCCAAATATTGAGAGCCCGTTTGTGCAGCGGGTTTTGTATAGAGATGCAAGAGTTCTCAGCACGGCCGATGTCGCTTATCGCGTCTCCATACAACACTCGCGGGTAAAGCGGGGGGTACAATATTTACAAATAATCCTAGACTCTATAATACTAGTAGTTCGCCCCGAACTGAGATCTCGTGATGCCACCCGACGAACGCACCAAAACTTTGAGTAGGTAGTAGTCAGAGGCAAGTCCAAATATTATCTTTGGACTTTTTTCTGACTACCGCCTACTAACTTGGTATGGTTACCAAGTTTCAACTCTATTGGCCTATTTATTGAAGAGTTCCGTTGAACAGACCTTGGCTCCATCATCAGACCTGGTCGTCGTCACCATTTTATGAGAACTGAGTACCTCCTTAATTTATTTCAAGAAAAAAAAATAAGAAAAAGCAAAAGAACTGGCTGACCAGTAGAAAAACCTTGATGTCAACGAAACTCTTAGAGATGGGAGCTCTTGGATCGCTGGTTATCGTTATTTAACTTTTTTTGTTTTATCTCAAAAACCGAGCGTCCAAAAAAAAAGTAAAAATTGTTTTGGAATGTCCAAACAAAGCCCTTTCATATGACATGTAACTTGATTTTTTTATGTAACTTTTTTTATTTTTGCCCTCTTAAAAAACCCCATATTTCAAAAACCCTTCATCCGATTTTACCCATAAACTTACCAGTAAATTTCTCAAGTACAAGCTATCGACATATCAAATTTCATGCAGATCGGATCAACGGTTCTAAAGTTATCGCCAGACAAACATACATACATACATACATACATACATAAAATGCCAAATCGCCCAAGTTGAAACTAAGATCTTCGTTCGCTTCGCTCACTCGATCAATTAACATTAAAAAAAAAATAGTCTCCTCAACTCCCTACATAATTCTGTCAAATTTCATTGAAATCCAACTAGATTGAACTAAGTAGCAAGAGTACTTCAATATAAAAGCAGGTAGTATATGTGCATACTAGGAAACTATTTTTGAGCATTCGCAACCCAAGTCAGTGAAAAGGGATGTTAAGAGCTGATTTCACCATGGTCTGTTAGATTAACAAAGGATTAAAGGGCCGTTAAATATGTCAAAATGTACGCGTTTGACATCTAAGGTTAGATTTATTCTTGTTAATCCTTGATTAGTAACTAACAGATAATGGTGAAATCAGCTCAACAGTATGGAAACAGCTTCACGCGGACAAAGTCGTGCGATATTCCACTAGTATAAAAAAAATCGTTGTTTCCAGATGTTCTATACACAGTGTCGACGATGCAGCTAGCCAATGGCAGTAGAGTCCGATGCGTGTGGCTCGGAGTACGGCTAGAGGACGGACCCAGGCATACCACTCTAGCGTCAAGTGTTGCCTCCACTGCAGACAACTCACTTGTACTGGTAAAGCTAAAATCTTGCGTTATCATTATTAGTCACTGTTATTATCTAGCACCAGGCCTAAGAATCAGGTTTATCTTGAATTCCTACATGAAATCACCTATTTCCCTCTACTCTGATGTTTTCTCTGCCATATCCAACGTTCACTACCATGCATTAATGTCGGCACTAACACCCCCTTCCCTATGTCATACCTTTTCAGACAGTTACCAGCTGCTCATAAATGTGTGTAATGCCCCATACATTCTATTTCCAGCAGTCACTCTCCTATCGAAATTATCTTCAATCTCTCGTAAACAAAGTTCCCAAATATATAAATTCTTTCGCTTGTTCCACTCTATATTTATATTATCCTATATTCAACCAGAAATATAGTCCAAACCAGGTAACAATATTTATTTATTTTATTTATTTATTGGAGAACCAACAGCTTTTTAATTTACAAATAAACACTTATTTAGATATAGAGAGCCAATTAGAGGTTCTCACGGGTAGGCTATGTTACATACACAATGAGTATATGTAGCTATGATACAAAACTAAGTACTGCAGACTAATTATATCAACTTTATATAATTCAAGTAGGTACGTATGTATATATATACATATATACTTAAGTGGTAGAAAAGTGATAATAATAACAAAAAAGAAAACGTAATAAGCTTTGATCGAATACTAAAGGTAAAGGTAACAACTAGGGGTAATGGTCGCTAATCATAAACAAGGTAACAAATTATATATATTTCAGGGTAACAAATCAGCGAGCAGTAGACCTCATTCGATGTCGCTGGTGAGTCAGTGCGGAGACGAGCAGATCGCTGGGGAATATGCGAAGCATTACGTCACGCTCAAGCAAATTGGTATGCAATTATAATCATCCTTCTAGGCTCTGGTCGCGTGGAACTGGCGCCAGATTCATAGTTTATAAAACGTTTGTGATCCTTGCGATGGAATTAATAAAGACTATTTTGATTTCAAAAGACCTCTTTGAATGGAATGCTGACCAAGCAAGGTCTAACTAAATTATGGATTTTTGTTTTGAGCCATTGAAACGTGAGAGATTTTTAATAGCAATAAATATGATTATTAACGCTTGAAATCGGTTCACTAATTTATAACTTGCAACTTGCACGAAAGGAGCCTCCTCACAGGGGCGCAAAATTTCAATCCTTTTACCCCAAACACATACAACACAACATACATACAACACACATATTGAATTTGTGAGGTTGTGAGGAGTATTCTTTCTTTTAGTTTCCTTACATGTCGGGGCTCTGATGCAGTTTCCTCCAACAGAGTCTTTCCAATTCCTTGATTTCCTTATGCGAATTCTTAGGCCTTCTAAGAATTAATAAACCCTCTTATCGTAGTAATTGAACCTCTTGCGCTTTGTTTCAGGCAAAGGGGCTTTCGGCTGCGTGAAAATGGCATACCGTCGCTCCGACCGCATGTTGGCAGTTGCCAAGTTCATACTGAAGGATAAAGTCGGCGCACAGTTCTGGGTGGACGGACCTGACGGGCGGAAAGTACCCTTGGAACTCAGTCTACTGCTCACGATAAAACATCCTAACATCGTAAGCATAATGGTGTATTTTCTATGCATTATGCCCGGTTTACACGGGCTTTGTAGCTAAGTGCTTAGTACTTGTCACTATACTAAGCCTCAATATGGCAAGTGAAAAGTAACCGTTTACACTTTGGAGCCAGTAAAAGTTATTAGTGACCAGACATTCGAAATGGAGCGACGACGCCTAATTTTGCGCAGTGTGTTTAAGCAATATTCTTCCCGGTACAACTTGTCACTAACTAACTTGTCGAGCTGTTTACACACGGTCAGCAAGCGACAAGTGCTTAGTAAATCGTGGTGGGGGTATCGACTTGTCGCTTAGTAAATAGGATCGTTTTTTATTCACTTGCACTGTTCACTAATACTAATACTAAGCACTAATCAGCGTGTTTACACATGAGGACTTAGTGTTAGTGACAAGTACTAAGCGCTTAGCTACGAAGCCCGTGTAAACCGTTCATTAGGCTCGGCTGAGAAGATGGCATTGGTAATGGACAGACCTATCTTAAAACGTCTTAAACGTTATAGCGTCTCGGAAATAGAGGATAGAGTGAAGAAGGGTTTTGCCTCGTATAAGACTAGTAGAAGCTCTTTGTGAAGGGCTCGTCCGGGGGAGTACTACCGCCACGCCTTTTTCTGCCGCCAAGCAGCGTTGCTGTGTTTCGGTTTGAAGAGTGTGGTTGCCGGTGTTATTACAGGCACATGAGGCTTAACATCTGTATGCCTCAAGTTGATGGACGCAGGGCAGTGCATCGTAGGGCACGTTGCTATCGTGCGTGACTTACGAGGCAATGCTTTGTTATAAGTGATGGTTACCACTTAACATCAGGTGGGCCATCTGCTTGTTCCATCAGCTAGTAGTATTAAAAAAAATGCAGGAACACGTTTATTATTTAGTAGTGGAATCCCCCGTGACTTCGTTCGCGTGTCGCTTTTACAATCAAAGTGCGAATTTTCAAAAGTCGATTCCTTGTGAGCAATTGAGCACTTACCCCTAAAAGAATTACATTTCGGAGATTTCGTGACAAGTGAGGCGGTAAAGTGTCTTCTAAATGGTACTTTAATACTGCGTTTACATTTAGACATTCTCGCTGCCATTCGCGTGGACGGAAATGTTGACGTCCCATTCTCGCATTGCCCAAGTCCCTGCGTCTGTCTCTGCATGTCTCTGCACTTTTTCACGGACATGAGCTGAGTGTAAACGGGGTATTAGGGAGTATCTTGCATTGGCATTTATTCTCTCCCACAAATACTAATTTTTAAACATTTTAGGTGAGCGTAGTGGATGTGTTTGAAAATGAGAAATACTTCCAAATGGTGATGGAGAAGCACGGCGCTGGTATGGACCTGTTTGAGTTCATAGAGCGGCGACCAAGGCTCGATGAACCGCTTCTAAGTTACATCTTTAGACAGGTAACCATTTAATGCGACTAGTTTCTATTGTTTTCTGAAAAAAAGGTTTCTGAACAAGCATATACGGCATTAGTAAAAGCAGAAAGTACATTAAAGAAAAAACTGCTTCACGACTTGATCCCAAGGCACGGTTATTTACCGTTTCTGTTTCTATAAATGTAATATTTGGACGTACCTCTAACAACCCCCTTATACATCCTCAAAGAATCTTGAGCTGGTACTTGGTACTGGAATATCTGGAATGACACGGACTGATAATAGCTGATGAATTTGAGGATATTCTACCGTGTCTCGGGATCAAAGTCGTGATAGCTTCACTATTTTGATCCCCAGACACATTTCTAAAGCGTTTTTTATCTGATTTTTCTAGATCGGCCAAGCGGTAGAATATCTCCACAATCTGAACATACTCCATCGCGACATAAAGGACGAGAACGTGATCATAGACAACAAGTTTCACGTGAAGCTCATAGACTTCGGCTCAGCCACGTTTATGAGCAAAGACACGCTTTATTCCACCTTCTACGGCACCACAGAGTATTGCAGCCCGGAAGTGCTCACTGGACACAAGTAAGACCATAGATAAATATGAGAGAAAAAGTGTATTCCAAAGTATTTCACCATAACGTGGAACAACAAAAAATAGAAGAATTTGGGCGTATTGTTATTTTTTGTGAGAATAACTGATGTGATGTGAGAATAACTGATGGAACAAACATCAACATCCTGATGTTAAGCGATTACCTCTGCCTAAAACCATAGCATTACTATAGGACGCAGTGTCATTTTGTGGGCTTTCTCATGAGGCTTAATCTGTATGCCTCAAGTTAATGGACACGCTTCTGTTCTGTGACTTGCGTGCGAGAGGCTACGTTTTGTTATAAGTTAGATTGTTATCACTAAACTCAGGTGGGCCATCTGCTTGTTCCATTAACAGTAGAACAAAATAAATAACGCCGACGCCGTCCATCTTTGAGAGGTCTTCGCTTGCTCGAACAACTAATTTCTGCCGTGTTTCCAGATACGCCGGCCCCGAGCTAGAGATGTGGTCAATGGGGATAACGCTTTACGTGCTAACGTTCTACGTTAACCCGTTTTCTGACATCGAAGATACTGTGCAGGGCCAGTTGACGTTTCCACAGGAAGTGTCCGAAGGTACTATTTCATTTATTTTAGGAAGACCAACAGCTTATTAATACTTAAATTCTAAGTAATATAGGTTATCAGAGAAGCCATTTAGCTGTCCTCACGAATGGTTACAGAGTAGATGAGAGAAATGCGCAAACAAACATTTACGGCCTTATTAAAAAAAACTGTCCGAACAATAATCTGTGGTTATAATATTATTGCCATGTTTAAGCAATACTTCCTACTTATTGCCTCTTCCGATTGGCGACGATTTGGATCAGTTGACCTATCTCTAGATCGTTTGCAACGGTCTGCAGACATCTCAACTGTTTCATGTGTTGGCTGTACATTTTGTAAATATGTACTTGTATGTTTTGTAATTTTCTGAGTAAATATGTTTTTTTTACTTATAATATTTATTCCTTCCTTCTTCTTGAAAAAAATAATAACATTAAAAGAGCATCGAACATACCTAATCCGTTATTTTTAAAAAAAACGTGTTTCGGCGGCCAGTGATGAAGCACATGTCAATCGACAGAGTAAATGCTTACAGACAAAAAGCTGCTGAACACTTTTTGTTTGTAATCATTTACTAAACATGTTTTTTTTTAATGACGGACTTAGGTATGCCTGGCTCCATACAAATATGTTCGAATGCTTTTGTAATTACCAGTTGTCGTAGGATAAGGGCAGGAAGATGATGATTACTGACACAAATAAATGTACATTTTGTTTCAGATCTTGAAGCACTGCTGCGATGGATGCTGTGCAAGCAACCCTGTAACAGATGTACTGTCGCCGACCTCATGTCAAACGTCTGGATACGGCAGCCGGTCACCATTTCCAACTACGTCTTCCATGAGATCGTTGATTGTGGTGAGATTATAATAAGTATAATAGAGAACACTCTGTCCGAAAATTAGTTATTTCAACAAGCATACTTACTTAATTAAAAAAAAAAACATTTCAGATCGACATGAGGCCAACCCTGAGATTTACTACAACGGGAGCCTAGAATCGCCACGAAGTAGCTCTCTCGTCTCGTTAGCTGATCCACAAGCTAAAGGTAGGTTCATATCTTTATTACCACACACACCCCCACACAAACACACACCCCCACACACCCTCACACTCCCACACAAAAACACACACCCCCACACAAACACACACACCCCCACACAAACACACGCACTTTCTGTACTTATAAATACTCACACACACAGACACAAACACAACCTCATACTTTACATACACATATACATATACACACATTACGGAAAATATTACGTTATTATTTAACTGCCATCCGATGGCGGGCGCTATGAACCGGGACACAGATTATCTAGATATCTAGTCTGGTTCGTAGCGAATCTCATTATAAAATAAAAATGTAAACAACTGCTTCAAAATACTGACAGTTAGTTACATATTTTTCATTGTTCATTGTTTTTATTGTAAACCTTATGTATGAGTACAAAAAAATAAATATTTCATTTGATTTTGATTTGATTATTTACAAAAATTGAACAGATGATTTTTGTAAAAATCAAATTAAAATCAAATTTTAAAATTATTTGATTTGTGTAGGGTACTTCCCGTTTTCTATATTCTAAGTGCGTTTATCAGAAGCACCATACAATTTCATTCGACGTATAATCAATTAAAAAAACCTATAAAATACATGTATATAAACTTTTTTTAAGAGAACACCCAACCAGAGAATAAACAAACATCTAATCTAGTTAATTACATAAATAGTTGTTCCCGATGGGCATCGAACCCACAGCCTACATACTGCAAGGGCTTTATTTTTTTATTCTTATCTCTTTTTTTTACCATGTAATAATTGTGTTTTTTTTCAGAGCCTTCAAATCCATCAGAAGTGGCGATCCGTTCCGACGGTAAGAACATATCCCGCTCTGAGCCAAAACGCAGCTCCCTCGCTTTACACGCATTGTCAGCCGCTGAGAAAGACGTGCATTCAGATAACTACAGCCTCAGATCTTCTGCCGATGTGAGTGAACCAGCTGTTGTCCTTTCATCTAGTTATTCGCCATCCTAACTTACTTGAACCATAAAATAAATAATTAGCTATAAAAGCTGAGCTCAGTGTCTTTTTATACCAACCGTAGCTGCCATAGTAGCTTATGCATATTGCATAGGTGTCACATTATACTGGTAATTTTTCTGATGTTTTTTTGATTGTAGTCTGTTCTGCGTGACATATTTATTTATTGTCGTGTACAATTTTTTTTCTTAGAAAATACATGAATTGGAATCATTGAAATTCTTTGAAAAAACTTATCAGAGTTCACGTGATATTGGTATTCTAAGGGTTGTTTTTACATATCAGAGTACTTATAACCCTATGAGTTAGTAACCTCGTCTAAAACTATATGACAAATGCAGTACTAGCAGCGTAGTAACAGCTTAGAATAAAATCCGCTTTAAAATGTATGAACTAAGCGCTTTTATAATCACAGCACGTTTATTATATTTGATTTATATCTTTGTACTTCCATATAGACCCTGTACCCCAAGTATGAGTTTTGCTTACCATATTTGGTTTCTCGTTTTACGTTTTTGTTCCGTGTTGATTGCGGGTTTTGTAAAGTTCCATATCGGTATCCCTATCGCGTCTTCATACAAAACCCGCAATGAACACGGTACAAAAACGAATCGTTTTTGTTCCGTGCTCATTGCGGGTTTTGTAAAGTTCCATATCGGTATCCCTATCGCGTCTTCATACAAAACCCGCGATGAACACGGAACAAAAAAGTAAAACGAAAAACCAAATATGGTAAACACAACTCATACTGGGGTACTGATATCTTAAAACCCGTTTACATCCGAGCGTTCCTGTGATTCAAAGTCAAAAGGCATATATTCAGTTGAATCAAAAAGATCACTTTGAAACGTCTTGACAGCTACGTTAAACTAAGTGCCAGTTTCACACGTTTCAGAGGACACGTTAAGCTGTCAGTCCCAGCTCTAGCGGTCGCTAAGCCATGACGGAGGTCTTGAAAGTCGTAAAGGTTTCTGTTTTTTATAGTACAAACTTTTGTTTTAGATACTGGACATATCTTCGAAGCCAGTCTCCGAAGCGGCGCTGACAGATATCAGCTCAGACGCGACCGGCCACGCAGCCTGTGATATTGACTACGATTGCGATCAGTACGAGTGCGACAGCTGGGACGAGTGCGAGCAGGACAGCTTCTCTTAGACAGAGAGAGAGGATATTCGAACGAATCAAATACTATTTGATTCATGACGTCACAAAAAGCGTTTAACCACAGTAGACGATTTATGAGTCTTATTGGAGGTGTGACGCTGCATATATTTGACGACGACGTACTAATTCCACGCACTTCTTCTAATCTATGCTCAGACGCATGCCGATTACGGCTCTTCTTACGACGCGATAGCAAAAAGGTTCGGTACCGATCGTAAAATTTTAACATCTTTGTCAAAAATAATATAATGGAGCTTGTGTGGGGATTTTAGAGGCAGTAGAAAGTATTCTTTAACAATTCTTAAATTTAAATTTTCTATTACTATTAAAAAGATGCAGCCTTCATACAGACAGTATAGACTTAGAAATGGGGTCCGATTGACACCCGTTCGCTACGGAGTCGAAACTTACATATGATCTCAATTAATATCTATTCTTACCGCCTACAAAGCTGATTTTATTAAATTCTGGTTATTTTACGTAAACTAATATAATATAATATACCTTAAAGTAATGTTCGGGTATTTTTGCTCACGAAAGTGATTTTTCAATGTAGAGCTTACTAAATGAAACTTGAGGCTAAAGATGCGCTTTTATTTCCACTAGTCATTATGTCGTCTCATTCACTAATTTATGAGTAACTAGCACCCACCCGCGGCTCCGCTCGGGTACATACCCAGATAAAAAGTAGCCTAACATATTCCAAGGGATGAACAAAGTATTATTGTAATTCAATTCTGTGAACTGTTAAAACAATGGAAAAGGGACCGTATCACAACGTTATAGAATTAATTTCAAATAAGAACAATTCAGAGAACTATGTATCATTCTAATTCGAACTGTTAGTAATGAGCCGTAAAAATAATACACACTCACTTACAAACTTTGATTATTAACATATTAGTGTTATACTTGCAACACTAACTTCTCCAATGAAGACCATTCTTAAAAAAATGTTACTCAATCATTTTATTATCAAAGTAGTCCATTATTCGGTGGAAAAATTTGATTTCGTTCGGCGACTTAAAGCCAACATAAGTGCGACCAAAATTAGATACAAGTTTCTAATCTAGTATTCGGTGTATGTAGTGTTTTTCAAACGTTTTGTAGTAAAATTGTATCTTAAGTGGTTTACATACTCGTATAATCAGTATTAAAAGCACATTCAAAATTGATCTCGATAGCTTTAGTTAAAAAGCCATGATATTGCTACATTTTTGATATTGTATAAGCGTGTATTCTTATGTAATTAACTAGAATTTGGCTTGTTTGAACTTTCTTGTTGCTTAATATTATTAATAATGAACAAAAACGCGCAGCTTAAATATCAAACAGGGTGTATAAAACTACTCCTGAAAATTAAGGTGATTGTACCAAGATATTTAACTACATTTAGAGATGTTTAAGGAATAAAAAACAGTTAGCCCTAGCTGTGATTGTACCAAGATATTAGACTATATTAGATCTTTAAGGAATCCTTAATTATAAAATGTCTTGAATGGCATCTTTTCTGATAACAATTTCCCCTCTGAATCAGCCAATAAACCTAGATAGCATCAAGATTGTTTTCAAATGAGCTGTTATTCTCACTCATATTTCTAAGCACTTTGAATTTGTAATAATTGATCGAGTGAGCGAAGCGAACGAAGATCTTAGTTTCAACTTGGGCGATTTGGCATTTTATGTATGTATGTATGTATGTATGTATGTATGTATGTTTGTCTGGCGATAACTTAAGAACCGTTGATCCGATCTGCATGAAATTTGATATGTCGATAGCTTGTACTTGAGAAATTCACTGGTAAGTATATGAGTAAAATCGGATGAAGGGTTTTTGAGATATGGGGTTTTTTAAGAGGGCAAAAATAAAAAAAGTTACATAAAAAAATCAAGTTACATGTCATATGAAAGGGCTTTGTTTGGACATTCCAAAACAATTTTTACTTTTTTTTTGGGACGCTCGGTTTTCGAGATAAAATTTAAAAAGTTAAATTAAGATAACCAGCGATCCAAGAGCTCCCATCTCTAAGAGTTTCGTTGACATCAAGGTTTTTCTACTGGTCGGCCAGTTCTTTTGATTTTTCTTATTTTTTTTTCTTGAAATAAATTAAGGAGGTACTCAGTTCTCATAAAATGGTGACGACGACCAGGTCTGATGATGGAGCCAAGGTCTGTTCAACGGAACTCTTCAATAAATAGGCCAATAGAGTTGAAACTTGGTAACCATACCAATTTAGTAGGCGGTTGTCAGAAAAAAGTCCAAAGATAATGTTGGGACTTGCCTCTGACTACTACCGACTCAAAGTTTTGATGCGTTCGTCGGGTCGCATCACGAGATCTCAGTTCGGGGCGAACTACTAGTATTAGGATCGGTGTTGTGTTTTGTCATCAGGTTAACGAAATAAACTAGCATAGTTTTGTGAATAATTAATGATAAGTCTGTGTTTTACAAGCCGTCCTATAACGAACCACGTGACTAAGCCGCGTGACACATTAGTTCTCGGCAAGCCGGATAGGGACGCTTACGTGAGCATAAAAAAACCTCGCTGGAACACGAAATCCGAAATTCGAAAAAAATAATTGTCAAAAGTCAGAATATACACTCAGCAGAACGCATTTCTTAATAATTCATGTTCTGCGCAGCTCACGTAGTTCGTTATTCGGCGGACAATTTATTATCGCTAATGCGGTTCTATCATAAATCCCAGACTATAAAAACTATACTCCTTAGCAACTATAGTAAAAATTTGTAAGAAAAAATTATATGTTCTTATTTATTTAGAAGATCTCATACGTGTTTTTTCCAGCGAGTGTTTGGAGTTGGATTTGGAGTGAGTTGACTAAATAGTCTGAATTGTTGTATCATTTGTGAATAAGGGTGGTGGTTTCCGCTCGAATACAAACGCCTCCTTATCTCTTGTTATAAATATATTCTTCCTTTCAAGTACTATTTGTCGGTATTTAAAATAAAAATCTGTCAAAAATAATCTTTAATATATCGGAATAGTTTTAATCTAAAAATTGCCTGTCATTATTAAATACAGCCATTTTCATAAACCTATTTCACGTGACGCTTTGTTAAAGAAACTTTCGGCTATATTCAACTACGTCACTCGGCGGATCCCTTTATCTCTATCTAACACTGCGTTTACATTTATACCCTGTTTACACTCAGCTCATGTCCGTGGAAATGTGCAGAGACATGTAGAGACAGGCGCAGGGACTTGGGCAATGCGAGAATGGGTCGGCAACGCGCTATTAGACATTCGCGCTGCCATTCGCGTGGACGGAAATGTTGCCGTCCATATGTCTGCGGCAGCGTCGCCGGCAATGTGTGTTCACGCAACACGGGCAACGTGGACATGGAAGTGGCCTGTTTACATTCTCACATGGCTCAAGTCCCTTCCCATGTCTCTGCACATTTCCACGGACATAAGCTGAGTGTAAACGGGGTATAAGTTCATTTAGGTAGAAAGAGACATTCATGTAAAAAAAGACGTATATTTTTAAATGCAATCCTGTTTTTAAATTAAATTAAATCCTGTTTTTAAGCGATCTATCGCTTGAGTGTTTCACTATCGCTCTTGATTCTTATGACTAGGTTAACTAATCAGTATGGAGACAATATTGAAGAACTTTCTTGCAAGAATAGTATGAATCTTTGTAATAAAAACTAAGCTATAAATGGTAACACTGTAAATATCATGAAGTAATTGTAACATATCTGTTTTCGGTTTAAATCAGTAGATTTCATAGAGTTGGGGTATTGTTTTGTTTTGTATCATTGAAATACAATGTACGTACAGTTATCCTTCACTCTTCATTACCTCTCACTCGCACTCGTGGGATATATTAGCAGCGCCATTTTAGATTCACTTATTGAAACGGGTTGTACAAAAGGTAATCTTCATGTGCCATTACAAAAGTCGGAAACTGTATTTGCATAGTGTCGCAATGATATCTTTGTGTGCTATTCTGTAGGCAAGTATGTTTATAATTGATATAATATAGGATTATATTTTTGTAGTGTTCTATTATTATAAACGGCAAACTTAATGCGAGTAAGTGCCAAGACCAAAACTGTATGGTATCAAATCACAGTACTATCCAAGAAATTATAGTGATTCTGTTTATTGTAAGTAATTAATGTTTTTAATTTGTAAATTCACCAGGTTTCATCTCAAAATTCATCAAACTATGCACATGTAGCGTGTTTAATTTTAAAGTTAAATGCATAACGCCCATCTCGCTGAACGTCAAGATCGCGGTATGAAGGAACTTTTACTCAAACTGGAATGCGTACAGGCAAAAGTAAATAATATTCCTTTTTGATCGAGTGAGCGAAGCGAACGAAGATCTTAGTTTCAACTTGGGCGATTTGGCATTTTATGTATGTATGTAGGTATGTATGTATGTTTGTCTGGCGATAACTTTAGAACCGTTGATCCGATCTGCATGAAATTTGATATGTCGATAGCTTGTACTTGAGAAATTTACTGGTAAGTATATGAGTAAAATCGGATGAAGGATTTTTGAGATATGGGGTTTTTTAAGAGGGCAAAAATAAAAAAAGTTACATAAAAAAATCAAGTTACATGTCATATGAAAGGGCTTTGTTTGGACATTCCAAAACAATTTTTACATTTTTTTTGGGACGCTCGGTTTTCGAGATAAAATTTTAAAAGTTAAATTAAGATAACCAGCGATCCAAGAGCTCCCATCTCTAAGAGTTTCGTTGACATCAAGGTTTTTCTACTGGTCGGCCAGTTCTTTTGATTTTTCTTATTTTTTTTTCTTGAAATAAATTAAGGAGGTACTCAGTTCTCATAAAATGGTGACGACGACCAGGTCTGATGATGGAGCCAAGGTCTGTTCAACGGAACTCTTCAATAAATAGGCCAATAGAGTTGAAACTTGGTAACCATACCAAGTTAGTAGGCGGTAGTCAGAAAAAAGTCCAAAGATAATGTTTGAACTTGCCTCTGACTACTACCGACTCAAAGTTTTGATACGTTCGTCGGGTCGCATCACGAGATCTCAGTTCGGGGCGAACTACTAGTATTTTAGGAGTTAATTATTAACCTAAATAGGATAATACCTACCTACCGAAAGATAATTCGGTCTTGTGTGGTCTCTGTCCTTGTTCATAACTTGTAGAAAGAGAGCCATAATAAGAAAACCAACTTATTGTCTTCAAAGTCTGCATATTAGAAAGAGACAGGGGCACCCTATATCGCCAAACGATTTAATATTTAAAAGGTGTAAAAATACCACTACTGTAAACATCAGGGGGCTAAAGTACCCACCAATATGAATAACTTTTTCTAAGGAACCAACACTGTGAATGCGAAAAAAACTGCTGTTTCATGCAAAAGTTACCTAACTGGCTAAAATGTATGAAACAGCTGTATTTTTTCGCGTTCACAGTGTTGGTTCCTTAGAAAAAGTTATTCATATTGATGGGTACTTTAGCCCCCTGATGTTTTCGGTATTTTAAAACCCTGTATAAACAGCCGTAGCATGTACATATACCAGTGTCCTTACAAATTCCTTGGTGTGAAGAAAAGACTTTGCTTGTCATTTTTAACTGCAAGCGCAGCTTATAGCAAACCCTTGCTTCTCGCATTTTGTGTCCTCTACATGTGCATAGGGGCTTAGCCGAATTTATAATTAAAATACTGATTCTGTCCGACGCGTCCGTTTCTGAACTAGTGCCTTACGACGGACGGCGGGTTACGTTGCTCGTGTAGGATTCTGTGACCACTCACTCATAGTAAGATAATAAAGAAAGATTCGCAATTAAAATTGTTTTATTTTCATTAATCTGTACACAGGCACTAGGTAAGTACCTACAACAGGTTCTAGCAACATCAATGTAGCATCGACTATAAGGGCTCGTTCAGACACGCGGGAACCGCGCGATTGCAAATCGAGCGGTTTCCTTCCTTCCACTCGACACCACCAAAACGACACCATCGGTGGTGTCGTATGGAATCACTAGTCCATACGACACCATCGATTAATAGTGAGGTTACCTACATACAAAGTTGTTGATATGAAAACTCCAATTAAGTTCAAGCAGTTTCTTTAATGAGGTATGTCATTTGATAAAGTTTATATTTATCTGTCACTCAAATGGTCATCTTGACATTGTTCATTGCAATTTGCATATTTAATACCTACATAACTACTTACTTCTGATTCGTTTTCTGTCATTTTAGGAAGCAACATAGCTTTTTCATTTTAATTGTTTTTCTTGTGTTATTTTGAGTTGTGTTGTGTAATTTCGGTGGTATTTTAACCAACATTACTTGAGGTCTTAGCACAAAGTGTAAGCATTTGGAATGAAAGTGTATTATGTGATATCCTGATTTGACTGAAAATGTTTCGAATGTTTTGAAGAAAACCGCCACCATTTTCTTCAAGACAAATGACGGCCGACTTGACTATGGACTGACTTGACTAAAAAGTATTCATTCAATACAAATCACTTGATACTGGCAAGATTGTCTGTCGAATGACAGACAGGAGCCATAAACGGAAAGAAGAAGAACTACTTACTTCACTGAAATAAAAAAATAATATTACATAAACTCTGTTTTATTAATTATCGTTTAACTATAGATAACTTGAAATAATAACTTTGGGGTCGGATCAATGTATGTGATGTTGTCTGATATTTATTTATTGATCGAGTGAGCGAAGCGAACGAAGATCTTAGTTTCAACTTGGGCGATTTGGCATTTTATGTATGTATGTATGTATGTATGTATGTATGTATGTATGTATGTATGTTTGTCTGGCGATAACTTTAGAACCGTTGATCCGATCTGCATGAAATTTGATATGTCGATAGCTTGTTCTTGAGAAATTTACTGGTAAGTATATGAGTAAAATCGGATGAAGGGGTTTTGAGATATGGGGTTTTTTAAGGGGACAAAAATAAAAAAAGTTACATAAAAAAATCAAGTTACATGTCATATGAAAGGGCTATGTTTGGACATCCCAAAACAACTTTTACTTTTTATTAGTGACGCTCGGTTATTGAGATATAAAATAAAAGCTAAATTAAGATAACCAGCGATCCAAGAGCTCCCATCTCTAAGAGTTTCGTTGGCATCAAGGTTTTTCTACTGGTCGGCCATTTCCTTTGCTTTTTCTTAAATTTTTTTCTTGAAATAAATTAAGGAGGTACTCAGTTCTCATAAAATGGTGACGACGACCAGGTCTGATGATGGAGCCAAGGTCTGTTCAACGGAACTCTTCAATAAATAGGCCAATAGAGTTGAAAGTTGGTAACCATACCAAGTTAGTAAGCGGTAGTCAGAAAAAAGTCCAAAGATAATGTTTTGACTTGCCTCTGACTACTACGTACTCAAAGTTTTGTTGCGTTCGTCGGGTCGCATCACGAGATCTCAGTTCGGGGCGAACTACTAGTTTATTTTAATGAACTGGGAGCTGTTAGTCAAAAACACGCGTTTCTGAACATCACTAGGGTGGTGTCGTATGGACTAGAGATTCCATACGACACCACGGATGGTGTCATTTTGGTGGTGTCGAGTGGAAGCAAGGAGCGGTTTGAAACCGCAAAATTATGTATAGTGTTCAGACAGCGGCGCGGCGGCGCGGCGGTTATTGAGCGATACGCGTCCGAGGAGTGAGTGGCCGTCAGTGTGAAAATGGAAGTAGACGGCGACCCATTGCGAATTCGATTCGCGTTGCCCTGCTGTGACGTGCTAATCGCGCAGTATCGCAACGCATCTGAACGCTCACGTTTGTGTTCATAGTAATAGAATGAACGATCTAATAGACATCTACGTAAATAAGACCCGCGCGGTTCCCACGCGATTTTGAAACCGCGCGGTTCCCGCCGTGTCCGAACTAGCGCTAAGAATGTAAAGAATATATTATTAAAGTATCTAGGTAAAAGGTACTTAGTCGTTCGTTAGTAGATAGGTACTTACCTAATGTTAACGAACTAATCAAGTACAGACGGCTACACATCAGGATACACACACTATTATACCTACAATACAACTACGCTACATAAAACACAGAATCGTAGAAAACTAACGGCCGCGGCCGGCGCGTTATTGGGTCGAACAAAATAACAACATATCGCACCCTCGCACGGTTCGCAGCGTTCACTTTTAAACAGCTCAAAACCCAAACTCTTTAGCCTGGTACTATGGATACTGATCAAGGTACACAAAGCCTAAGAAAAATGACGCTTACAACAAAGTCATAAAAGCGAGGAGTGTTGCATGTTGCGTATCTGTGTGGTGTACCAAGAAGGGATAGAGAAAAGTGCGCCCTCAGTTGAGGAAATCTGGGGATAGGTACGTAACCGAACAACAACAAAAGCCCGTCTGCTTTTTATTAAGTCGTACTAGGACTCGTCCGGGAAAGGGGAAAGTACTACCCCAAGTAACATTGCTTTGTTTCGGCTTGAAGAGTAGTACTTCAAGTTGTTCAAGTATGCTTAATTCAAGTTGATCTACGTGTGCTTCAACTGGTATACCGGCTCGAATTTTGTCTGGTTAAAACCTACTAAAATCTTCTAACTCTAGATGTCATTGAATGAATATATTTTTCTAGCAACACCGGTTCCGAAATGTCAAACTGTATTGCTGTGCGTCGCCTTTTTGCCAATCATCGCTGTATTTCAAGAAATTTTACGATATTTACGAATAAACAAAGGAAAAGTTTCATTCCAGAAGTTACTACGTGTACAACTTCTCTCAACAAAATTAAATCGGTAAGTTGTTTAATATCATAAAAAATAATTACGGGTTCCACAGTTTTTGGTTCACGGTTTTTAGAACTGCTCTCGTTATTTGTAGGTAGTTTCTTCTATTAAATGCTCGTTATTATCAATTTAGATCAATTGCCTTATAACTATTGGCCTATCAATTTATTTTTCATTCAGGATACTAGTGAGAACTTAACCTCAGATGTACCTATTTGTCGGAATAGAGAAACTGTGTATTCTCAGCCATTTCTTCGTTTTACAAGTAGGTAAGTGTTACAACTTAGTAATACTACTTTCAAGGCTGATATTAGGTACCCAAAAGTACTTAGCATTTTTGTAATTCTCGCTATATTAATGTAGGTAAGTACCATAATATATTATAAGGCCTTGTTTCCTAATTAGGCAACCATTAATCCTAATAGTTCACTAACAGCTGGTGTTTCGTCATGATAATATACCAGGCACTATTTTTTTTTAAATTGGGATATGGGTAAAAACTTGTCTCTAATCCTGAACAAATAACCTCCAAAGCTTCTGTATTTACATCCTGTAAAACCTTATTATTTAACACTTGATTTGTTCAAAGAGAAACTGTTCTTTTGAAGAGAATACTTTATTAGCGGAATAGTCAGTGTTGTCCGCAGAACTGCATTCTCTACAGATAAGTGTGAAAATTTGTTTTTCCTCTAGTAAGATTAAATTTATAATATTCAATACATTCTGGATAGAACAGCTTCCAAAAAATTAAAACACTATATTAGACTATTCCACTAATTAACCATTCACTCTAAAAGAACACTTTTTCTTTGAATCTGGATAATTATTTCAGGATTTGATCTGTCTCCCTTTTTATTTGCTGAATATTGGTTTCGTTAGTTTGCATAACTTATAAAGACTAGATCTATCTATCTTCTTTTCTGTAGCACTTGTTTTAAAATTATTATATACCTATTTAGAAGTACATAATTTAATATTTAAATTTGTACTAAGTGATATTAACCTTTAAATGTACCTAATAGAAGAAAAAGAAAACTAGATGTTATATTTTCTTAGTTTTTATAAGTTATAATTTTTCATGTTAGTATTGTAAGTAATTAATGTGAAAGTGATAATCACCATCACATTAATTACTTACAATATAGCAAAGGCCTCCCCCCATTTCCGCCAGTCTCTATGATCATGAACCTTTATCCGCCAGTCCCTCTCATAGGCGTCCAACTCGTCCCGCCATCTCATGTGCGGTCTGCCAGGGAACCGCCTCACTGTGTCAGGACACCACTCTGATAATAATTATGTTTTACTACCTACAAAATATTGCAGTAGGTAGAAGAAAAGTGAAGAACACAATATGTGAATAAGTAGCTATTGAATAACAACACATTCCGTTTCATAAGCATAAGTTCACATAATCTTTTCATGCATTTCATATGCATGAAAAGATTATGTGAAATGCTTATGTTATGAACATCCTTCAAATAGCAAGCAAATAACTATAGTAAGTAAGTAAAATGTGAGTTGGTGTGAGTAAATAAAATGGTCTAGTTATCTTGAAAAATGTATGAACTATGTATCTTGATTGCATATTGACAAACCTGTACAAATTTTCCATCACAAAAACTAAAGTGCATACCTACAACAATGTTAGCTGAAATAGTAGTAATATAAATAATATAAATATTGGTGGACATTCCACACAGCACTAGCCCCAAACTAAGCCAAAGCTTGTGATATGGGAACCAGATAGCTGATATACTACTTATACATATACTTTTTTTGTGTAAATACATACTTAAAATATTATATAACACCCAGACAGAGAACAAACATCACACAAATGTTTGTTCTCGGTGGGAATCGAACCCACGACCTACGGCGCAGAAGGCAGAGCTACTACCAACTGAGGTGTGAAGGCTGTCAAATATGTGTAATATATGTTCTATGTGTGTTAATACCAAAATACCAAAGGAATACATAATATTATGATAATGCAAAATATAATTACTTAATAATAATATTACTGGTTATATTTTTATTGAACTTCTGCCATATAGGTATAAATTCATTGCATTGATAAGTATGGAGTGGATGTAGTAGGTAATACGTAAGTATAAATAAATTCTACACTAGATAACGGTTATCGCCATGTACAGTCGCCTGAATAAATGTTTATAAAGATAGAAACCAAATTAAATTTTACATCAATAGTGCTCATTTTAGACGTAAGGCCAATGCAAGAACGAGAGCATTCAATATCTTAAGCTGGGTCCACATTTGTATCATTTCGGTGTATCGTATCTCCGTTGCGTGGCCTCGGTGCGTATCATGATCGCTAGTTTGGACGCAAGATGATACCCGTTAATGATACACGCCGTATCTGATACGGCCCAATCCACACTAACCGTGTATCTTGATACACCTCGTATCCGATACGCGTATCACGATCGGTAGTATGGACGTATTTTGATACTGTATCACGATACGATACGTGATACACCGCGAACCATCTCTGTCGGTTTTTCCGCGATAATCAAACGCAAAAATGAAGCGTCCATATTTGTAAAGATAAAGCCGATACACTGACATGATACAGCATTTGGTAAGTATGGACGCGTTTTTTCCAAATACGCCTTAATACGACAATAAAATGAGCGTCCATATTTATGATACAAATACTCGATACGATACGACTGATCGGGATACGTCAAGATGCTACAAATGTGGACCCAGCTAGAGGTTGTCAACTGTCAAACAACTTCTCACTCAATGTGAATAAGTACGAAAACTGAACTGACTTATCTTTTGGGAGGAATACATGTTTGGATAAAAATCATATTTTTGCTGAACCTTAAAACGTATTATTCCCTAAAACATGATTGTTTGCTGTTGTTCTTAACTACAATCAGTGACTTTGACTTAAAAGGCTAACAATCTTCAAATAACTTCATGCTCGTATATTTATTTATTTATTTATAATTAGGAACGCCAACAGCGATATGTATGGTTACATTGTAAAATACATTATGTTATTGTTTTAGACTGGTACACACGCCAATAATAGGCGGACACAACATTTTCACTAATACTTGACATAAAACAAATACAACAAACTTATTACTAAGTGAGATCACTAGCATGAGGTAGTAGGTACAACTACTATCCTGCTTTATATTTAATTTAATATTATATTTAAAATTATTAAAAAAATTCGGCTGAATGTACATACTGATAACGATGAAGCTACACAAAGACAATGCAAAATGACGCTTATCACACGAATATAAAAGCGAGCGTTGTATAGCCTGATGCATATCCGTGTGTACCTTACATAATAATATAATCGGTAAACGCCTAACGCCTGACCAGCTGACCTGTGTGTAAATACGCAAGGTATTTACGCACAGGTCAACTGGCCAGGCTATCCAATTTAAAAGCTGATAAAAATACAAATAATTTATCAAGCATTTTCTGAATGTTGTAAGCAATCTCGTTTTATATCACACCAGGAGATAGTCATTATGGACATAAAAATCTTTTGGAGACAGATTTTTTATGTTCAGAAACTACATTGTCCTTTAACAAGTCGCTGTCAAAAAACAACAGATGGACCACGGCAGTTACAGAGTGGTGGCCAAGGGTTGGATGCCGACCCCAAGGCAAAAACGGCCTGACGAAATACAAAAAAGGAACGACGAAAAACTCAAACAGCTGCAAAAATAAAGGGTCACCTTTGAAAATAGCAATATCTTCAAGAAATGATCAAAATAACTTCTTTTGCTTATTAAATTAAGCTAAAAGAGGATATGCGGACTGTATTTAACCTTTTTTACTGTAATGGCATAAAAAAAACGCTATAAGTAAAAACTACCTGTTTTCAAATTGTGATTCATTTTTCAATTTATACTTCTTTGATTTTGTTTTTTAATTTTGTATAAATATGGGACTTGAAATTGATTTTCTCATGGGATTTTCTTTATTCAATTCGAGTTATTTGTGACCTTTGACTTTGAAAGTAAATTTTCAGATACCATTTCATTTAAAGAGGTAGATTGTGTGGTTTCAAAGTTATTTAGAGTTAACTAGGTGACGTTTTATTTTTGCGAGTGTAGATCGTAGAATCGTTCCTACTACTCGTCAGCTTGCTGAAAGATTTTACTTAATTGTTCCAGTGTTTGACGCATAGGATGCCGGGATAGGCTAATCTCTAATACTATAAGAATCAAAGTCCTGACTGACTGACTGGCTGACTGACTGACTGACATATAGACAACGCACAGCCTAAACCGCTGGTCCTAGAGACTTGAAATTTGAGGAGTACATAGGTCTTATGACATAGAGGTGTACTAAGAAGGGATTTTTGGAAATTCAACCCCTAAGGGTGTAAAAAGGGTTGAAAACGTTTGTATGAAAAATAGTATTCCTTGAACCTACAAACTTGAAACTTGGAGTACATATACTCCAAAGCTAAAAAATAGGAAAGGCATTTTTAGTTTTTTAAAACTACCCTTAATAAGTGTGCAAAGGGATGTGAAAGTTTGTATGGGACGTTTTTGACGCGTGGTGCGATTGACTTAAAACTGGGGGTATTTACCTACGTTGGTATTTAAAATCCTACCCTACTAATATACAAATCAATGCGAAAGTTACGATGCTTGGATGTTTGCGGCTCAATCGCGGCTCACCACTTTAACGCGTGCGAAGCCGCGAGAAGCTGCTAGTAATAATATATAAGGGCATTCAATACTGTAAAAATTTGAAATATAAAAAAATTCCATGAACATGCAATGACTTCCATTTTTGAAATATACTAAAGTTTTACATTGCTAGAGTATTTTAATTACTAGATATGGGAAAGTCCCCTCTCGCTGTTCCATTTGTTATCTTGAAAATATTAACCTCGCAGCCTATGTTCATATTCTGTTGTTTCCTGAATAAATCAATAGCGTAGAACTTACGTAAAATTTCTATGTCTAAATTTAAACCACCGTTTTAATAAAATTCAGTATCGTAAAATAAATAGCGAACAAGTCACTCGTGGTCTATTTAATATAATTTTATCTGCCACGCAAAGTTCTTCGATTGAATTTATTCTTCTTAAATAATAAATAATATCAACTACAACTCCATAGTTTAATTTAAAATATCGATTACGTATTATATCTTACCGCCAACAACAATACAGTACTAGTATATATCTATTATCTAGTTCTACAGCTTACATACTTATTGCGACTATAACTGCCTTTTATAATTCTTCTTAATGATCATGTTCTCCAAGGTACGGCTGTAATACAGCTGTGAGCATATTTCATTTAAATAATTGTTATTTAATACACTTTAATAACAAACTAGTGATCCAAAGAACTCCAAAAACAATATTGTTAAAAACTTTTTCGGATTTTAAATCCCATAAAAACATATTAGCACTGGCAGCCGAATTAATAAAGCTAAAAAGAAATAAAAAATAAATGACATTCCAAATTAAATGTCTATCCAAATATCTTCAAATCAAGAGGTGCGCGCGAATACGGTTCGTTGGCTGCGTGTTGATGCAATATAAGTGGTTTCTTTTCCCCAACCGGGCCAGTTCATCGCTGTCCGTGAGGATCTATAACAGTGAACGCTGAACATGCGCGCGATAATATGTGTATCAGTCTATGTGTTGTTGCAGTGTTGCGCTTCGACGGCGGCCAACAAGACGATGACTTTTGAGTACCCGGAGGCGCGGAGGGACGAAAATGTGGTCGACGATTACCATGGAGTTAAGGTACTAAGAATCCCTTATACATAATCCCTGCTTTTCAGTTATTTGTGTTTCAAAAGCTCTAATGAGTCAAGTGCTCGAAAGGCGCCTCTTTGAGGCTTACCTAAAATCCTTTCACCACGATGTTTCGAAATAAACTAGTGACACGACAAGAAGAATTCATCGGTGTGAAAGCGTTCTGAGGGACACACTGCTGTCTAATATTCACAAATTCACAATCTAAGGCAGAGCAACATTCTCAAATAGGGAAGGGACCTATGCAATTAGTTCACGTTAGAATAGTACATACCTACACTATCTAAAGTCAAGCTCCCATATTTATAAACATTGCATGAAACTTTGCCTATAAAAACAACCGTCTCTTTTTGACAATTCCAAGTGGTAAGAGATGGCAATAATTAAGATATTGTTAATGTACTGATTTTGATTGAAATAAGGCCATAGTTACATGAATATCGCACCTGTGCAGCAAAGCTAACTCAATGGGTCATGCGGTGCGACTGATCAACCAATCATTTCTAAGAACAATTAATTAAGATAGTGTGTTGTAGATTACGTTTAATTAATCTACCTATACTCGTATGTATGTATTAGTAATTTGCCCTACAGTGGCATATCTACCCAGAAACAATCATTGTTGAAAAATACATTAACAAATCATGCTTATTATTACCGCCAAGCAACAACGCTGTGTTTCGGTTTGAAGAGTGTACATCGGCCTAACATCGGTCGGTATGCCTCAAGTTAATGGATGCAGAGCAGTGCATCGTAGGGCACGATCGTATCGTGAATAAACTAAGAGGCAATCTGCTTGTTCCCAAGTAAAAAAAAAACAAACAAACAGTTGGAGGCCTGATGGTAGACGACTAAGAGGTAGAAAGGAGTGGGAATAGGATTATGTTGTGCCGACTGGCTCCACTGTGAAGGGCCTACAATTCACACTTTCATAAGTGCAGTAGGACAGTAATGAGTTACACTGCGCGGGTGCGTTTCTACTGACGCGGAACAAACTCATTTGAGTAAATCCTGAAATTCGATAATTCTACAAAACAGTCTGTCAGCCACTCGCTGATTCTCACAGAAACGCATTTCATAGTTTTTATTCTAAAATCAAATTTTAAGCTAAAATGTCTAAGTTCTGAAATCGTTTTTAGAGTTTATTTTATATTCAAAGTCAACGTAATTTTTATTATACAAGGTGTTCCAATATTTGTATTTAAAAACTTCAGGGGGCTAAAGTACCCATCAATATGAATAAAATTTTCTAAGTATATTTAAATATACACGGGTATTTATCGCGTTTACCTTTATTATTTTCCCGACGTTATTGCAACACAGCCGAAACGCCGGGAAAAAATAAAGGTAAACGCGATAAATACCCGTGTAATACTTTTTAAATATGTGTTATGATCGCGAGAGTTTAAAAACGACTGTTTTCTAAGTAACCAACGCTGTGAACGCGAAAAAAAAACAGCTGTTTCATACAAAAGTTCAATACCTACCTGGCTAAAATGTATGAAACAGCTGTTTTTTTTATCGCGTTCACAGTGTTGGTGTTTAGAAAAAGTTATTAATAATGATGGGTGTTTTAATTAGCGCCCTGAAGTTTTTAAATACCTACAAGTATTGGAACACCTTGTATAAGAAAATCATCACTTACCTCGTTGGGTAATAGCACAGATAAGAGAATACTAGGTAATAGACAAGAATAGTATTATACGATCGATCAATTATAAGGACTTACTTTACTCTCTCTTGTCGTGTCACTAGTTGCTTTCGAAACAGTGTGGTGAAAGGATTTTAAGTGCGCCTCAAGAGGCTCCTTTCGAGCAGTTTGACACATGTTATAGAACTTATTAGATTCTACGACATGCCGGTTTCCTCACGATGTTTTCCTTCACCGTTTTAGAGTACTGGCATTGTGCACATACATTTTTGAACGGAAAAACTCATTGGTGCACGACCGGTTTCGAACCCACGACCTTAGAATCGGAAAGCGAGGCCGCTACCACTAGACCACCACTTACTTTACTATGCCACCACTATCTCGATTGTATAGAGTTAACAATCGATTATCACGTCAGGCGTTTTACTCGCCCACATAATGCACAGGTTCTCACTAGTCATAGCAAGGGTTTCTTATCGTCTCGTGAATCTAATTTTATTCTATTGCGATCTGTTTGTATGTAAACATAGGGGGTCTTTTTGATTGTTCATCCAATTTATATTATTTTGACTTTGTTCCTGAGGTTTTGATGGAACAGCAGCCTAACAGCGAAACCGAAGTGGTGATTGGAATCAAAACTTTAATGATTTTTGCAATATTTGCTCATATGTATCCACATGTTTATAACTTCAAAAGCAGTTGATTATAAACTGTCACCTAGTTAAATTCTGAAGGCTTTGGATACTGCTATTATCATCATCAGCCCAAAGAAGTCCACTGCTGGACATACATTTCCAGGAAGAACGATTCCGAGCCCTCTCCATGCACCGACTTCCCGCGATCCTTACAATCGCGTCAGTCCATGGGGTAGGAGGGCGTCCCACGCTTCGTTTTCCTGTTCATGGTCGTCATTCGAGAACCTTTATTCCTCAACGGTTATCAGTCCTTCGAGCTATATTACCTGCCCATTGCCACTTCAACTTGATTCTGCGAGCTATGTCCGCTACCTTGATTCTCCTACGGATTTCCTCATTTCTGATTCTATCTCGTAGTGAAACTCCCAGCATAGCTCTCTCCATAGCCCGTTGTGCGACTTTGAGCTTGTTGTTGAGAAGATGTGGCGTAACTTCCCGATACTGCTATGACTGAGAGTTATTATCAAAGTTTTGATTCCCATTACCATTTAGTGTTTAGAATCTTGGCTAGTGTTTAAAATCATTAGTGCAACTGTTAAATATTTATGACTTGTGTCCGGGATCAATGATCGTCAAATAAACAGAACTTAATCGAATTTGATACGTTTATAAATTATTTCGGATATGGATAACAAAAAACTTACCGTCCATTTTGTCATAAAATATCACAGTTACAACCTGAATTCTTAAGGTTATTGCTTGTATTCGATTTCTTATCTCGATGTTTTATTTGGCCACAAAAGATTTTTTTTCTATTTAAGGTCAATTGTTGAGCGAGTAAAGTATTAGACCGTGGCGAAAGAAATTAAATTCGTTTAGGTACACGCAAGGCTCGTGACAGTAGATTGTTTCTTGCAAAAATCTTAAATTAAAATCCTCACATAGGTATAGTTAGTTATAAAGAAGAAACAAAGGTCATTGACCATGTGAAAGCATGTATCGAAACTAAACTAATAAATTAAAATAATAATCTAATTTTTAAATAAACTTATAAGAGATCTTTTTCGAATGCATTCACTGAGCTGTTGGAATGCAAAATGACTACAATTTGCAAATCTTTGCATATTTCTCCAATACATTTATATGTATTGGAGAAAGGTGCAAAGATTTGCATTTGAAATACTGATAAAAATACTGCATCATATTTTATGATTTTATGGTTTCTGCATTAGATATCCAAATTATACAAATTTTAATTCTTGCAGTCGGTTTTCACTTTGAAAAATCGACGGTGTTGAAAATCATCTTGAGGAAACCAGTAAGTAAGTAGCAGCGTGTTTGTCACGTTCTGAATACTAACTACTCCAAAATGTATGTGCTAAATATAATACTTAGACGTACCTCTGACTACCCCATTCGACGTCCTCAATTAATCTACTGAGATATCTGAGGTCTGAGGGGATATCTATCTCCCCTCCCCCAGGGGGAACAAAGTACTGAAGCTGTTTCAGTTTTTCAGTTGTTAAAAATACTCTTTATTTTTCGGACTAGTTTGTACAATCCATTCATTCAATTGATCACCCTTCGCACAAAGTGACTTCACAAGGAGAGGTACACTTGTCTGCGACTGTTTTTAGGATACTGTTGTGGCTGCCACGAATTCTTATTTTTAATACATACTGCTGATGGACAGCAGTTTGTATTAAAACAAGCAGATGACCTGATGTTAAGTGGTAACCATCACCTATAACAAAGCATTGCATCGTTAGTCACGCTCGATAGGAACGTGCCCTCGATGCACTGCTCCGCGTCCATCAACTTGAGGCTTACAGATGTTAAGCCTCATGTGCCTGTAATTTCACCGGCAACACACTCTTCAAACCGAAACATAGCAACTGCTTGGCGGCAGAAAAAGGCATGATGGTAGTATTTTCCCGGACGGGCCCTTCACAATGAGCTTTACTACTCGTTCATTCTACTCATCAGAGATGCTGTCTTTTTGCGGATGCTGGCATAAAAGCTGTCCGTCTTGTTCTGCCCAAACATCTCTGAGGCACATCAAAAAAAACGATCAAAACGTATACTGATTCGCAAAAATATCTATTGGCCAATAACGCCGCTTAATGTTTTTGTAAACCTTTACGAAAGATTAATGGCGGCCATTAATATTCCCGCTTCGTTTTATTACCTCTTGTATTCGTCTCACGTTGAGGCAGTTTCATAGAAAACTGGTTGTATGGTCCTTGAACCTGTTGTATATAACATTTATTTATTATGCAGAAGATTGTTTCTAGCGATACCATGGTGTATTGACCTTACTTTGATTGGCTACAGCACAAAATATACTGTTTATTTTTTTTATTTATTGTTTTAAAATAAAAAAAATGACATAACTTCATTCCTTTATCAAAATTTAGGCATTTTGATAAAGGAATGAAGCTATGTTATTTTGACTTCATTCACTTCATTCTTTATCAAATTTCTTTATCAATTATGCTTGAGGTGTCCTTTCTCATAAAAACTGTCCAAAGAAAATCGATTCTTTAACGATTCCCGTCTCTTACCAACATGTAATTATATACAGAGCGGGGTAAGTTAAATAAATGTTTAATTTTAATGTAAATATTAATAGTCAAAAGTCAAAGTCAAAAGGTATTTATTCAATAAAATCACAAGGATCACTTTGAAACGTCTTAAAGCTAGGTGACTCTAGGTGCCAGTTCCACGCGACGAAAGCCTAAAAGAACAGGCATATAAGTATGAGCTTTGGGGTCTATTGATATAATTTTGGCCTTAAAGTTTTAAATCAGCAATCGATCTTGGCGTGTCACTAGTTTATTTCGAAACAGTGTGGTAAAAGGGTTTTAAGTGCGCCTCAAAGAGCACCTGACACATGTTTTAGAACTTTGTAGGTTCTAAGACACTATATCACTATACATAATATACATGACACATAGCTAAACATGATAATTATATAGATTTATACAATAACGCTTCAAGGGCCACTTTATTCTTAAACAAGTAGCATTATCTAATCTGTGTCCATGTAAGTAAGTAAGCCGTCATTCCTGAGTAGGTAAGCTTGCCCTAGGAATCTACAAACAAGGTGTTTGCTAAATGAAGAACCACGTGACCTGTGTATAACAAAAAATCATATAAGAAATGCGTTCTGCGCAACTTGACACGTGATCTTCAAACAACTAGTTTGTCGACAACTGTACCTGAACGTGTTGCGAGTTTCCTCACAATATTTTCTTTGTATTGTTCGAAAGCACTGACGAACGAATTGAATCGGAAACCGGGCTAATAACCGAATTAGTAGTTCGGTTATTAGTCCGGTTGACCGAACTAATGAGACCTTTCTATCTTAGTAGACGGTTGGATATGTCAACCGGACTTGAGAGCTTCCTTTTGTATCAGTAGTTCGTGTTGGCGAAAAACTTTTGTCCTCTAAGGTACTCTACCTATAACTTTATGAAACGTCTTAAGGCTATATGAATTTTGGCGCACGCAGGTTCCAGGTTTTCTAGCCTAGAAAAACAACAACGTGACGCCTACGCCTCACTAAATTTGACTAGCACCCAGATTCTTATGATTCCAAATCTTTCAGATAAAGGACCCTTACCGCTGGCTCGAAGATCCAGACGCGAATGATACCAAAGAGTTTGTCGAGGCGCAGAATAAGATAACTCGCCCGTACCTGAACGCATGTCCCGTCAAGAAAGACATAAACGATAGACTGACTGAGCTATGGAACTACCCCAAGTACTCGTGTCCCTTCAGACGCGGCGATCGGTACTTCTTCTTCAAGAATACGGGACTCCAGAATCAGAAGTAAGGTTTTGTTTGATATGTTACGCAGAGAACCGTCAAACGAATTCACGCACTGAGATAAACACAACCGTAAAACAACTACGCTCTCACAATTCAAAATTGTCGAAAAAGTTTTTGCTAGTACCTCTCGCTCGCACTTCAACAACTTGAAAGATATTTTTAAAATCACAGATTTTTTATGAACAATCATAATCAATCACACTTCAGCAGAAATATAATTTTGACTCAATCGAGTTATCCTACTAAAAAGTTTGCATACGTACGAAAATTAGTCAACCAAACTTTTTGGTAGAAAGTTTGTTAAATTATATTTTTGTTGAACTATTTTTACTAATTCAGTGATGTTTCAAATTGTATATGTTATTGAGTTTTTTAACTACATTCAGTGATTTTATATGAAATGAAATGTTTATTTGCGAGAAATATGGTTAGAAGTTAGTTCTTAGTATGTAAGTAGTATCACATATTTCACCAAATCATTGGCATACAAATTTTTACTTTGGTACAATTAAATAAAATCCCTAGAGACATCAGAGAGCTACCAATAAAGCAGTTCAAGACAAAGCTTTACTTGTGGCTAGTAGATAAATGTTTTTATTGTATTAAAGATTTTCAATTATGAATTAAATTAATTTAATGATATTTATTATTTTCTTAAATTTATTTTGACATTTGTATTTTATTATTTTAATCTGTAATGTTTCTCTTATTTCTTTACCTACACTATTATAAGTTAATATTAAACATTTTGCATGTCGGTCTCCGATGAAGTATGTGACACTCAAAATATAGCATAATAAGAACAATGTATCTAACCATACTTCGAGCGAATAAATACATTTCATTTCAAATAATATTATCATTAAATTAAATTAGGTACATTATAATAAAGAAGTCCATAATAAATTGTCAATGAATCAATAAAATTAGTAAGTAGTTAAATTAGTATATTTGAGTTTATCAGTCTCTTAATGGTCTCCTTACAAATAATCCTCATTACAAGACCCTAATTATGCATTTTTGTTGTTTCAGCGTGCTCTACGTGCAAGACAGCTTAGACGGCGAACCCCGAGTGTTCCTAGACCCCAACACGTTATCTGAAGACGGCACGGTCGCTCTATCAGGCACCCGCTTCACAGAAGACGGGAATACTTTTGCATACGGTCTCTCCGCTAGCGGTTCGGATTGGATCACCATACACATCAAAGATGTCGCCACAGGTTTGTTTTTATTAACAAGCTTTTATTTAACTTGAAATGTATGTAAATATGTTTGTTTGGATGGATTCTTGCAACTCAATTTTGAAGCAGATATCTTCAACCGATTGAGCTGAAATTTTGTATACACGTTTAGTTTGGATGACAATACATGGTTAGCTAAAAGCTTGTTTTAAAAAAAAGTTTTTTTACTTATAATTTATTTTACTACTAGCTGACAACCAGTTTACGTACATTATCAGAAATGATACGAGAAAGAATTTACAAAATTATTTTATCTTTTTTACCTTTACCCTTTTTTAAACTACTTGCTGACAGAACAAGCATATGGACCAACGCATTAGACATCTCAACTCAACATTTATTAGATTTGTCATCTTGAAAACTATTAACCTCATAGCGGCGACTGTACTTTGCGGCTTTCTAATATGTACCGCGAGTTTTAAGTGCTGCTATCTTGTTTACATTAAGCGGTAACCAATTTTTTTCCGAACGTTTATTTTTCGGAGACTTTTGTAGGTTGTATAGAGTATATATATAAGAGTAAGTGTATTTATATAAGAGTAGTAGAGCTCTTTGTGAAAGTCTCGCTCGGGGAAGTACTACCACCACGCCTTTTTCTGCCGCCAAGCAGCAACGCTGTAATTACAGGCAAATGAGGCTTAACATCTGTATGCCCCGAGTTGATGGACACAGGGCCGTGCATCGTAGGGCACGTTCCTATCGTGCGTGACTTACGAGGCAATGCTTTGTTATAGGTGATGGTTACCACTTAACATCAGGTGGGCCGCATCACTTAACATCTGCTTGTTCCATCAGCTACTAGTAATAAAAAAAAGGTTGATGAAAAATAAACTGCTAAACCCTGGAGTTGTATTTAAATACAACTCCAACAACAAAATACAACTTCTATAACACTTAAGTGTTATAGAAGGCACTTCCACATTATTATTAGAAATCGGTTTATTTGTAAATACAGTCTTGAATTGTAGTCTATTTTTAATGCTGCATTACTATAAGGAAGTTTTTTTCTGTTATATCCAGGTGAAGATTACCCGGAAGTTCTTGAAAAGGTCAAATTTGCATCCATGTCATGGTCTAAGGACAACAAAGGACTATTTTATTCTGTGAGTATACTTACGAAACAAATCGACTTTATTTTCTTATAAATAAGATTCAAATTTGCGTATTACTACCGTTTAATGTGCACACTTCCTTAAGAAGACTTACACTTAGCTTCCTCATCAATGGCATTGATCAATCGAGACACGAATGCCCTTTCGCATATATTCTAAAACTACTCGAATCCCACGCGACTTCGTTCGCTTTCCATAATTCAGACAGGTGGAAATAGAACCAGTGTGTAGGAATAGCGCACATTAACCTTTATCTGAAGACCAGTACCCGAAGTATGACTTGTTTTTGCATGGAGACACGATAAGTGACTGATGATACACTTCTGAGCACTGATGGTCTAGTGGTAGCGGCCCCGCCTTCCGATCCTAAGGTCGTGGGTTCGAAACCGGTCGTGCAATGAGTTTTTCTGTTCAAAAATGCATGTGTACCATGCCAGTACTCTCAAACGGTGAAGGAAAACATCGTGAGGAAACCGGCATGTCGTGGAACCTAAAAAGTTCTATAACATGTGTCAAGTGCTCGAAAGGAGGCGCACTTAAAATCCTTTCACCACACTGTTTCGAAAGAAACTAGTGACACGACAAGAGAGACTGATGATACAGCAAGCAATACAGACTTCGGGTACAAGACAGGATACAGCCAAGCTGTCTTGTCATCTGTTCCGCTACGTTGGCGCGGTTCCATGTATACAAGGTGTTCCTTTAATTGTGTATATAAACTTCAGGGGGCTAAAGTACCCATCAATATGAATAACTTTTTCTAAGGTACCAACACTGTAAACGCGAAAAAAAAACAGCTGTTTCATAGAAAAGTTCAATACCTACCTGGCTAAAATGTATGAAACAGCTGTTTTTTTTTCGCGTTCACAGTGTTGGCTCCTTAGGAAAAGTTATTCATATTGATGGGTACTTTAGCCCCCTGAAGTTTATATACACAGTTAAAGGAACACCTTGTATAGTTATTCCTACGTCACTCATATAGATTGTAGAAAAGATTGCGATAAATGCAGTATTAAGAAGCTTGGAAGATCACTTTCTTCAGAGGCGCGGTAATTAACGGGATGCGTTCGCGTGGACGCATTAATTTGAACTGTTAATTGCGGTTAGGGGTTATTCAAAGTCGGAGCCAAAAGGAATAAATACCTTTTGGCTCCGACTTTGAATAACCCCTAAGTTGAACCAGTTGAATCATAAGGATCACTTTGAAACGTCTTAAAGCTAGGTGAATCTAGGCGCCAGTTTCACGCGACCAAGTCTAGAAGAACAGGTAACCTTTTGACTTTGACATCTGGTTTAGGCTATGGCTCGACAGTCAGTCATTCATTGATGGCATTCTAAATAAGATACTTTACAATGTAAGTATAAAATTTGCATTAACATTGAAGATAATAGTGACATTTACTAGTCTTCAGAAGCTACATAAATTTAATTGAGCACTAGACATTAGCAACGACTAAGGGCCGGTTTCCCGTGCTCTGTTAGTTACTAATCAAGGATTAAAATACCGTTAAATATAGCCTTAGCTGTCAATCGCGTACATTTTGACATATGTATTTAACGGCCCTTTAATCCTTTGTTAATCTAACAGAGCATGGTGAAACCGGCCCTAAGCAAAGCAAGCAACGTCAAGACGCTTGCTTTGCTTAATCGTTTCTAACGTATCGTATCTCTCTGGACTTCATGTATGACTTGACAGATATGATACTTTATCTATTAATATTTGAAAACAATACTCTTGAAATGAATCTAAACTACATGTATTAAATAAACAACTTGTCCTGGCTGACTGTTTATCCTATCTTATCCTACTAATATTAAAAACGCGAAAGTTTGTAAGTATGGATGTTTGTTACTCTCTCACGTAAAAACTACTGAATGGATTTTAATGAAACTTTACAATGATATAACTTATAGGTAAAAGAAAAGGTGAAAAGTAAAGTCAGAGATACGGCCTAAACCCATCCACATTTTTATACCCACTTAGTTGGTATTCAGTACAAATCATAAGAATAATAGTTAAACAATAGAATAAATAAAAATATAGGCGGACTGGAAAAAACTGGATGGGGAGAGCCGAAGACCGGGCTCAAAGGCGCGCCAGGAGAGAGACTGCAATAGGTTGATGATTATGATGATGAGGTGAACTTTCCAAACAGCGCTATATAGCCCCAAACTAAGCAAAGCTTGTCATAAGTAGAATACTATTGTTTCCAGCGTTACCCAGACCAAACGGGCAAGACGGACGGTTCGGAGACGGAAGTGAACCGCGACCAGAAGCTGTGCTACCACCGACTGAACACGCCGCAGTCGGCTGACGTCATCGTCGTTGAGTTCCCTGAAGAGCCCTTGTGGAGGATGTAAGTCACTTTAATTCAAGTCTTTCAAACTAATCTCTTTAGAATTCCTCTCTTTAACTAAGTTAGCCCTCACTGGCCTCACAGCTCAGTTGGTAGTAGCTCTGTCTTATGCGCTGTAGTCCGTGGGTTCGATCCCCAGTGAGACCAAACATTTGTGTAGTTAACATAGATATGATTGTTATCTGTCTAGGTGTCATATTATATTATAAATATGTATTTTAGAAAAGAATTGGAACTGAATAATCCTATATTATTTTACTTTTTTTTAACAGTGATACTCACACTTCAATTCAGAATCAAGATAAGCCTGCGTAGGTTTTATTTCTAATTTAAAATAGAAATAATTGTATCTTTATAGTAGAAGGAAGGGTAGTCCGAGGTACGTCCAAACATTTGCCACATAATCACATTTTGGAGTAGTTGGTATTCCATACGAGACAGGTATCTGAGTTAGTACTTGGTACTAAGAGATCTGACGGGGTATCTACCGTGCCTGGGGATTAAAGTCGTGAAGCTGTTTCAGTTTCAGTTTTTATAGTAGAAACATTGCAAAGTTAGAAATAGTGAGAGTCGGTAATAAAAAAAGTTTCCATATGGCATCGTAGATGGCGGTAGTAATTCAAACAGGAAACTTTTTTTATTTTGTTATGTGTGTCTCCTCAATCTCAATAAAACGCAATCTAGAAATCGATTGGGCAACATTTTGTTTTTTTAAGGTTACTCATTACAAATCGTAGGGTCTTAGGTTTGTTTTAGTTATAGTTGCACTTCGAACAAACATTAGCAGACATTTGTAAATTTGTACAATACTAATTAGTACCTTCACATGTTGTAAGTACTTTAACTCAGTATGTTTCATGTCTCATAATTTTTATTAATAATTCATGCATTTTGTGTAGCATTGACTGCTTAGTCTAAGTCTTAAGTCTAAGAGTTGTTGAAGGGCTCCTCTGGGTATGCCCTACCACCACGCCTATTTTATCCGCCAAGCAGCTTTGCTGACGGTTTGAAGAGTGTGGTTGCCGGTATAATTACAGGCACATGAGGCTTAACATCTGTATGGCTCAAGTTTATGGACGCAGGGCAGTGCATCGTAAGGCATGTTCATATCGTGCGTGACTTGCGAGGCACTGGATTTATAGATAATGGTTACTACTTAAAATCAGATGGGCTCTTTTCATCAGCAAGTAGTACAAAAAAAGACAGAAACAACAGAAGACAGAATATACTCGTACTATCATAAACACGATAGGGGCGTTATTTGAAATATCCGCGACTAGGGCTTAAAAAACGTTTCAAAACAACCCTTATGGCACTCTATAATAAGACTGAATTTAAAAAAACGTTTCCAGTGGCGCAGAAGTGACCGACTGCGGACGGTACCTGATCGTGACTCCCGTGAAGGACTGCAGAGACAACCTGCTGTTCTACGCGGATCTCAGCAAGCACCCCGACATCGCCGGCCAGCTGCCGCTCACGCAGATCGTGCACAAGTTCGAGGCGGACTATGAGGTGAGAGGACCCGCGGCTCAAGTAGCGAGAGAGAGTGAGACAACCAGTTGTTTATGCAGATCTTAGCAATCAAATCCTGCTTTAGTTCAAGGCGTTCTATGAGGTGAGAGGACCCGCGGCTCAAGTAGCGAGAGAGAGTGAGACAACCAGTTGTTTATGCAGATCTTAGCAATCAAATCCTGCTTTAGTTCAAGGCGTTCTATGAGGTGAGAGGACCCGCGGCTCAAGTAGCGAGAGAGAGTGAGACAACCAGTTGTTTATGCAGATCTTAGCAATCAAATCCTGCTTTAGTTCAAGGCGTTCTATGAGGTGAGAGGACCCGCGGCTCAAGTAGCGAGAGAGAGTGAGACGACCAGTTGTTTATGCAGATCTAAGCAAGCAAATCCTGATTCAGTTCAAGGCGGGTTATGAGGTGAAAGGACCCGCAGCTCAAGTAGTGGGAGTGAGTGAGACAACCAGTGGTTTTGCAGCTTAGGAATCAGATCATTCATGATTCCGAGGCGGACTCTTGATATGAGGTCTCAGAACTTTTAATACCAATTACTAATAATTCAGGATTCTTTAGGATTTCTAAAAGGGTAGTGTATTTATCTAATATTTTGGCGTACCTCTGACGTCAAAGTATTAGATAAATACACGCATAAAACTAACTTACATACTTCGTAAATGACAAATAATTAATTTTCTATTTATTTCAGTATGTTACCAACGAGGGCTCAGTATCCATATTCCGGACCAATAAAAACGCTCCCAACTACAGACTAATCAAGATCGACCTAAACGACCCGGCCGAAGACAAATGGCAAACGCTTATACCGGTAAGTCTTACCTTCTGATATCCTATTTTTTATACAAGTAGCTGATGGAACAAACAGATGGCCCACCTGGTGTTAAGTGGTAACCATCACAACAAAGCATTGCAACGTAAGTCACGCTCCATAGGAACGTGCTTTACGATCCTGCGTGCATCAACTTGAGGAGTACAGATGTCAAGCCTCATGTGCCTGTAATTACACCGGCAACCACACTCTTCAAACCGAAACACAGCGTTGCTGCTTGGCGGCAGAAAAAGGCGTGATGGTAGTACTTCCCCGGACGAGCCCTTCACAACACGTGAAGCACTCATCAGATGTTAAGCACGTGAGGCTTAACATCTGTATCCCTCAAGTTGATGGACGCAGAGCAGTGCATCGTAGGGCACGTTCCTATGGAGCGTGACTGACGCTGCAATGCTTTGTTGTGATGGTTACCGCTTAACATCAGGTGGACCATCTGCTTGTTCCATCCGCTAATTGTATAAAAAAAAACTTTAAAACCGTGAATGAAAGTTATTACAGTAAGAGATGTCACCACTACCTACTTTACCACAAAGGTTGTTATACTAAGCATGTATAATTTTTCAGGAACACGCAAGCGATGTATTGGACTGGGCCACGGCAGTTGACAACAATAAACTAGTCATACACTATGTCAGAGATGTTAAGGTATGTTAAGAATAAAATCATTTTCATTGCATTTTAATAGATAGAAAAATAGATAGAACTTTACTACGTATTTAATTAAAATTAAAGGTAGGAAAACTTATATTTTTCCTGAACCTTGTTATTCCACGAAACTTTAATGTTTGCGATTTTTGTACTACCTCCATTATAAAAGATATCTTCAAAAATAACTTCATGTACGACCGAGAAGTGGTTTGATGGGTCAGCCTCTTCGGTAATATGCAGTGATCACTCGCGTCTACATACAAGTATATTATACTTAGAGCGAGGTGTCTATGCAAAGGCAATACAAAGGTTTATACATTTTTATGTGATCAATAGGAGTCGGAATGGGTAGAGTTTTACGTATCAAATGACGTGATATTTCACGCTACTGCGACATCTAAATATGGATATGCCTTTTTTAATCCCCGTGTCGGAAACGATTCAAGTTCGAAATCAAATGTGATAAAAACTGACGTTTCCGATTGGAAACCTTTCCGAATGTTTTAAAATAGCCCTGCTGTACGTTTAACGTGTAACGCTACCTAGTTTGTGTTTAACTTAAGAAAAAGGAGTTTTAGAAGACAATAATATCAATCGTAACATCAGGTGGCCATCTGCTTTTTCCATCAGCTAGTTGTATATAAAAAAAAACAGTTTTAAAACAATTCCCGGTTTAAAAGGCATATCCATGTTAAGATCGCGTAGGTAATTTGACGTCATTTGGTACTTAAAAACTCTACCCATTCCGACCCCTGGTGATCAACTACTTTAGATACCACTACTTCTGTACTTCATTATTTTTATTAACCTACTGTTTAATCTTTTTCTGGAAATAAATATTATGTTTGTTTTGGGGTTATTCCAGAGTGTACTACAACTGCACGACATGGATTCTGGCGCCCTCACGCAAACCTTCGACCTAGATGTGGGCTCTATCGTCGGCTTCTCCGGCAAGAAGACGCAGTCGGAGATATTCTACCACTTCACGTCGTTCCTCTCGCCCGGGGTCATATTCCATGTGGACTTCAAGAAACAACCGTACAAGCCTACCGTGAGTGTTGTTATTTTATTCCACCCGTTCGACAACTTATACGAGAGGATAAATTTTTGCATTAGAAAACTTTTGAAATATTTATTTTAATACTCCTTCAGATGGACTTAATACCTATAACAAATAATTTAATACCTATCAAAAGAAATAAGCTATCGACGTAGACCAGAGTCAAAGTCAAAGTCAAAGTCAATAGGTATTTATTCAATAAAATCACAAGGATCACTTTGAAACGTCTTAAAGCTAGGTGACTCTAGGTGCCAGTTCCACGCGACCAAAGCCTAGAAGAACAGGCAACAAACTTACGGCTTGGTTCCTACCGTTCTTTTGTATGATCCTTTTACAATGTAATATAATATATTATTGAAGTTAAGTGAGGCGTAGGCATACAGAAAAAGGTAAACAATCAAATTTATAAGACAGCACACGCTACGCTTCAAACTAATAATACCTAATGCATAAAATTAAATACAATCTATTAAATCAGAGAAAAATAAAACACACAATAGTAGGTACAGTACAGACATTGCAGACATGTTAGCTGCCGATGGGCAGAGCGACCGGGACATCGGGCCACGCACTTTTATCATCAATATAGCTATCTAAAGTATAATAAGCTTTACTTATTAGATTATTCTTAATGTATGCTTTAAATTTTCTAATAGGAAGCCCAGTGGCACTTTCTGGAAGTTTATTATAGAAGCGTATACCGTTCCCCATAAACGAGCCATTTACCTTTTGGAGTCGAAATTTAGGAATACATAATTTGTTTTTATTTCTAGTGTTAACGTTATGTGCATCACTCTTTTTCTTAAAGCTATCTATGTGTTTATGAGCCGTCAGTGCGTCTTGTTACGGAAGCGTTGAATAATACATTTGTTATTTGGTTATGTAAATATAAATTCGTCACAACTAAAAGCATCTCTTATTTATTTTTCTCATAGAGGGGGATGAAATGCAGAGTGTGTCACACGGTACCAAAATTATTTACGTAAAATTATTTATTACGACGTACCTCGAATCCCTCGCTACGTTCAGGATTCTGCACTAGAATCCTTCACTTCGCTCTGCATTCAAAAAATCGCTCTCGCTCTAAATACATTATTTTGGTCCCTTGACACAATCTACTATTCCATCGTGTGTTTTGACAAGTTTTATTAAGAAAAAAGGAATTATTTATTACAAGTTTAGTCGAATCCACCCATAGGTTTGATTTTTCGATTATATTAATTACGGGTTGGGCATGACGTTAATCATGATAGCTAAACACGACTAGTGACTGTTGTCGTGTCCGCGGTCCTAACAGTTATATTAATTTGTCTGTTTCAGGTGTTCAGGGAAGTGAAAGTAAAGGGCTTCGACCCCTCGCAGTACGAAGCCAAGCAGGTGTTCTACGAAAGCAAGGACGGCACCAAAGTTCCTATGTTTATAGTGTCTAAAAAGGTATGCACTTACAAATTAAGTCAAAGTAGGTATTTATTCAATTGCAGATTATTTCGAACGTAATGTTCCAAATGTAATTTAATTTGGAAGTGCCTCTGACTACTTTAGGATTTTGAGCACCTAGACGTCATGAGCATGCCCAGTTTTCAGTATAGAGATAGCCTTCAAAGTCAAAGTCAAAGTCAAAAGGTATTTATGCAATAAAATCACAAGGATCACTTTGAAACGTCTTAAAGCTAGGTGACTCTAGGTGCCAGTTCCACGCGACTAAAGCCTAGAAGAACAGGCCTTCACAGCTCAGTTGGTAGTAGCTATGCCTTCATTCGATCGAGGTTCGATCCTCACCTCGAGAACAAACAGTTGTGTGATGAACATAGATGTTTGTTCTCTGTCTGGGTGTTATACATATAATATTATAAATACATATGTATTTACAAAAAAAGTATATAGGTAGTATATCAGCTATCTGGTTCCCATATCACAAGCTTTGGCTTATTTTGGGTCGAGATAGTGCTGTGTGGAATGTCCACCAATATTTAATTTAATTTAAAGAATACATTAGTGAGCCTATAACAATATTTGCAATTTCAGCTGTATTAGCAAAAATATGGTTACTTATTTATATTGGTCCCCATATCACAAGCTTTATTTAGTTTGCGGCTAGATCGTGATGTTCAAGGTCTACCAAAAAAAAAATATGGTTTCCAGAATTTACCCCAAGACGGTTCTAACCCGGTGCTACTGTACGGCTACGGCGGATTCAACATCAACATCCAGCCCAGTTTCAGTATCACACGGCTGGTGTACATGCAGCATATGAACGGCATTGTCGCCATACCCAATATAAGAGGCGGCGGGTGAGTGTTTAATTTACCTTTCTCTAATTTTTTTGTTGTGCCACTAGTTCTTCGGAAACAGAGTGGTGAAAGGATAAGTCTCCTTTCGAGTACTATCTCTCTCTATTGTCGTGTCACTAGATTCTTTCGAAACAGTGTGGTGAAATGATTTTAAGTGCGCCTCAAGAGGCTCCTTTCCAGCACTTGACACATGTTATAGAACAAGCATGTCGAGTACTAATATTTTAGGTTATTTAAGAGTAAATTTTACATTTTTTTTTTATTAATTTCATCAAGCCTGACGAGACACAAAACAAAATCTTTTGTTTTTGGAATCTCCGCAGTCAATCGAATTTTGTTGCTGATTGTAAAAGTTCTTACAAAGTTTCCTTTATTTACAATATTACAAAGCTTTTAATTATCTGAGTGGGATTTGAACCCACGACCTTCCCCTTAATAGGGGGCTGCGCTAACCACATGTTTTAAGAGTAGTAGAGCACTTTGTGAAGGGCTCGTCCGGGGAAGTACTACCACCACGCCTTTTTCTGCCGCCAAGCAGCAACGCTGTGTTTCGGTTCGAAGAGTGTGGTTGCCGGTGTAATTACAGGCACATGAGGCTTAACATCTGTATGCCTCAAGCTGATGGACGCAGGGCACGTTCCTATCGTTCGTAATGCTTTGTTATAGGTGATGGTTACCACTTAACATCAGGTGGGCCATCTGCTTGTTCCATCAGCTAGTTTTATTTAAAAAAAAAATGTCTCCTTATAACTAATTTACAAAGTACACATAAAACAATTGAGCTATCCGCAGAAAGTTGCGATCGTTTTTTTTTTGTTGTTTAAAATGTAAGTTATATAATAATATTCCAGAGAATACGGCGAGCGATGGCACAACGCCGGTCGGCTGCTCAACAAGCAGAACGTATTCGACGACTTCCAATACGCAGCGGAGTACCTCGTCGCTAACAAGTACACGCGGCCAGCGCTCATCACTATCCAGGGAGGATCCAACGGCGGGCTGCTAGTGGCCGCCTGCATCAACCAGCGACCAGACCTCTTTGGAGCGGCCATCGTACAAGTCGGGTGAGGAAACTAGTTAATTATTATTGATGAACACAATTATTGATATTGATTAAAAATTATGCAGCTGGCAAATACTTGATGAGAAGCGCCGAAAACCGGGCGCAGTGGCGTGTCTTGGGAGAGACTTACGTCCAACAGTGGACTAACTTAGGTTGATGATGGTGATGATTAATTATCATTATGTATTATTGTACAATGTCCTGTTTCACAGAATAGCTAATAGTACATATAAACTCTCTTCGCAAGCTATAGAAGCCTTACCGCATCCCGCATAGCTATTGTAAAATAGTCAAAAACATAATTTCTAAAACTTGCTAATTTTTAGCATGAATTATAGAAATGAGTAGACATATTAAATTTTACGCCACATATTAAACTTAACATTACAATATACATTAGAAAATTGAGTGACGAAAAAAAGCCTACTTTATGATTGTAATCACCACAGGGTAGTTATTACAGGCATTTCAAATGAATGTATTTTCGTTGACAGAGTATTGGACATGCTTCGATTCCAAAAGTTCACGATCGGCCACGCGTGGACATCTGACTATGGCAGCTCCGACAACAAAACCCAGTTCGAATACTTGCTCAAATACTCGCCACTGCACAACATACACCGGCCTGAAAACGGTAAGAGATGAGTTAAAGCGCGACCCAGCTAGATTCGACTTTTCTCATGAGGGGCCTTCCGCTTTCCTAATATTTCCCTCAATTAGCTTCATTTACAGGTTTTCCGAATTATATTTAAATCAAATCGCGCTATTTTCAAACAGATTTAATGTTCTTTTGTTTGATACCGTCGAATATATTATTGACATAAACGTAGTTTGTCTAAACACAGATCTCCATACTTTTACGTTGTACGTAATACGCGGTAGCATGATAAAAGAAACGAATGATTTTGATATGGAATTATCTTAATTTTTGCTATTGGCATCCTCGGATTTCGATCCATTCGGTAGTTTGAGTTGACAATATTAATTTCCGTTCAGATTGTTTCATGTGTTTTCTTTTTCCACTCTCTTCTTTGACCCATTATTAAATAATAGCAGCGTTTGACCTGAAATAAAACGCATATTAATTTACTTACCTCACTGAAAGCTTTCAGTATTATTATGAAGAAAGGCGACTTCCGTTTCCGTCGATTTCTAATAGTTTTCGTACTTTTATACCCATGTGGTTCCGGTCAAGTGGCGCCACCTGGCGGCCGCGCGCCATTTTGCTTCGTTAAATGTTCAGCGCCATTTTGGTGCCATTGGCTTAGTTTCAGCAGGCAGAGATAAAAGTGAAAGCTTTCAGTGAGGTAAGTAAATTAATATGCGTTTTATTTCAGGTAAAACGCTGCTATTAATTTCACTGTACGCTCACTGAAAGCTTTCAGTATTATTATGAAGATTTGTTTGTTATCGCCTGGTGTTGCCACTTGTAAGATCAAGGTTACTCTAGCGCCAATGTGATTTTTAAAATATTTTACCACAATAAGAAGGGTACAACAATGAATTTACAACCTGCTATGTATAATTGTGATTAAACTTTATTATTCATAATAAATCTAACTATTTATTTGATTTGATCTGAAATCAAATAAGTAATCATAAAAAACCCGTCAAGCATAGTGACTAGGCAAAATAATCCCAATGACTGGACAATTTGTGGAGGAGTCCCATGACCAAATATGGACTCTTTCAAGCGGATTTGATGATAATGATCATAAATCATAATAGGTACCATGTTATTTGATAGCATAGATAAGCTATTGATTGCGTCAAATAGATGCCTTATATTATAAGAATTAATGCTGCTCATTAAATTCAATAATTTTCAGTTGATGCTTAGAACACGCAGATCGAACGCTATCTGGAAATACTGTAATAGTGGCCGTCCCAAACAATGTTTTGGTCCAACCTGAAATAACAGTGCGTGATGCGGGCTTAGCTAATTATCTTACAATTTTATTTCATTAATGGGTTTTCCCAATCCCATGATAAGGTATTTGAGTTATCTACGTATAATATAGTATTACAGCGGTCTATATTTTATTCTAATAAAAACACTTTTCAACGTCATAAATTGGAAACTTTGTTTTTGAGAAAAAAACATTACAGACTTGAGTATCCAAAAACGGGAGATTATAATATAATCTCACGATATTATATATTTGGCTATGACGCTATGATGTAGAAACCAAGCATTTATGCGAAAGTGTCACATTGAAGTATATTAGTCCATTGTAAAACACAGCAAAATTCTTATTTTATATTAGTAACCTTAAAGGATTGTTTTAAGAGCTACACCAAGAAGTTAATGGTTGCATACTGTAGTAGTAATTATCGATCCGTATTCCACATTTATACTAACATTTCCATATTTAATTCAAAATTAATAAAAACCCTTGTTGACTGAAGTTTCTACGGGTTATCCATGTTAACGGAGCTACCATAGCTCGAGTTTTGAGGTTGTCTCATCAAAAAGGCAGTTGCCACCGGGAACTATAATGAAGAATAGATCCGAGACTTAAGACTAAAAACACCTCGTGTGTGGGTAATTCCATGGAATACTAAATGCTTTATAAAAAAGAGAAGGTTTATTAGTTTTCAAAACTAATAATATTTATATATAGTGTGGGATACTTTAGATATCCAATAAAAACACAAATATCGTAATAAACGAGTCTGAGTCGTTGTCCCGAGCCCTGTTCGTATAGGCTGGTCATAGGACACTCGTCATCTGTAGTGATGATATCAATAAACGGCCTGCTTTTCGAACTTGCCTAGGATAAGTGCATGCTGAAGTCTATTAAATAATGATAATGATTAACCATGACTGATTCTATATTTCTCATACGTGTCAAGTTGTTTCCACAAGTAGAATTGATTTCATACCTTCTTTAAGTAGATAAGCGACTAAAGACCTTTAGTTGTCGCACTGTATTTAAGTGCACTGCGATGCAGTAGGTAGGTACATGAACTTGGCTTTAGCAAGAGTGTATTCAGCATCTCTTTTTGGTAGCAGCGTAAAACAACTTTTATTGTGTGCCCCAAGCCCATTTGACACATACTTTAGAGACTTTTCAGAGCTAGATAATGTAGCGATGCTGTGAATAAGGATACGTAACGGTACCCTAATCATTCTTTGAGAACGCCTTTGGTAGGGTAGGGTAGTCTAGTAAGGTATTCAAATACTTCATTACCAACACGGCTGGCAGAGCTTACAAGTCCTATTAAGTTTTTGTGAGGGTAGAGAACTGGTTTCTACTATGATAACTACCTTGACTGTAATCCAAAAATTCATGATGAATGTAGGTCTTCGTTTACTATCAAAACAAGTGATCGTAGAGATACACATGTTTTTAGATATTCATATTATCTCAAGTTTCAGCCAGTAAATATAAATGATAAAAATGTTAATATAAGTTAGAACCCGTAAATACAAACCCCGGTGCCAGTACCTGAAACGGTTAGGTTAGGGTTTTTGAAAGGATGGGCTAAACCATCAGGAACCCTAGGCCCAGAAAGCATTAAGGGTATAATTTTTTATTGCACCTAGAGCTGGTACAGTGGTAGTAGTATGCATAATTATATTAAAAATGCTTATGATACGAATATCAATAGATTGTAAAATGAGTCATACTTTTACAACATTAGGTAGGCGTAGGCTTTGATACGATAATCTTTTATCAAGTTTGGTGCCCGCATTTTCATCCCTTGTGGAAGAGCGTTAACTTCACCTAGCTTTTAGTTAGATTCTAGCTTTAAGACGTTTCAAGGTGATCCTTGTGATTACCATGTGGTTTAAGACTGACATTACGAGTCATTATTTGTACTTACCATATTTAGTCACCTAAAACCCTGAGCCCTATCAAGTTGCGAGACTTCATTAACAAATGAAACTTTCTCTTTGTAACTATTCAGTGACAGTTTTCAAATAGCAACTAGCTATAGGAACATAACTGGCATATCTTCCCTGCGAGGGTGTGCTTGTTCGACTTCCATGCGATGGAACACAGTTTTATAAACGCCCTGAGAGGCGGCTGTATGTTTGATTGGATTTCTGTTGCAAGAAACCATTAGACTATGTTCACTCATTATAAAGTTGTTTCACTAACACCCCCAAAAACTCTTGCGAGGCGGCTGTTAGTTTGATTGGATTTCTCTAGCGAGAACCCAAAAAGTACCACGTCATTAACAGTTTCATTAACGCCCAAACCTCATGCGAGCCGGCTGTTACATTGATTGTATTTCTCTAGCGAGAAACCCTCGCTATATTCATTTCATATATGAAATAGTGGCCATATTCACTTTACGTTTATAGTTCCATGCGATGGAATATTAAAACGCACATCCACCCCGCGAGGGTGTATTTCTTTGAGTTCCATGCGATGGAACTCAGTTTTATAAATGCCTTACCCCCGCGAGGGGTGGCCCAAAAAGGCTATGCTTTTTTTATTTTTTTATTGAAGATATCACACTTTGTTTGATATGATCTCTCGACACACTTCATTTGCCTTACCCCTGCGAGGGGTGGTCAAGAAGGTTTTACCTTTTTAATTGAAGATATAATACTTTGTTTGATATCATTTTTATTGAAGATATCACACTTTGTTTGATATGATCTCTCGACACACTTCATTTGCCTTCCCCTGCGAGGGGTGGTCAAGAAGGTTTTACCTTTTTAATTGAAGATATCATAGTTTGTTTGATATCATTTCTCGACACACTTCGTTTGCCTTACCCCTGCGAGGGGCGGTCAAGAAGGTTTTGCCTTTTTCATTGAAGATATCAGACTTTGATATAATCTCTGGATACACTTCATTTGCCTTACCTCTGCGAGGGGCGGTCAAGAAGGTCTTACTTTTTTCATTGAAGATATCATACTTTGTTTGATATGCTCTCTCTTCACACTTCGCTTGCCTTACCCCTGCGAGGGGTGGTCAGGAAGGTTTTACCTTTTTCATTGAAGATATCATACTTTGTTTGATATAAATCTCTCAACACACTTCGTTTGCCTTACCCCTGCGAGGGGTGGCCACGAAGGTTTTGCCTTTTTTTATTGAAGATATCATACTTTCGTTGCATTCGGATCGGCGACCTGCACACTTAATCAGAACGATATAATAAAACCTATGAAATTATAAAGTAATTATAACAGAGGTTAAAGAACAAAGTTCTTTTAGTTAAACTCCTCAAATTCTTACAATTAAAACGTCTGTAGGTACTCGTATGAATAGTCCAAGAGAGAAATAACCAATATTATTGTCTAAAGATAAAATGAGAATAAATTTCTTGTATTTAAAACAAGCTAGTGACGTAAGATATCATAAATTTTTCCCAATTTGTTTGTTTCCCAGTCTATGATAACTGGGGTTTTTAAATTATGATAACGGGGGCTTTAGGAGTAGCTAGTTCCCTTAATTTCTTATTAAAAGTTATAACTTTGATTTTCACCCTCACCGCAAGAACATGATAATCTTATAAAACAATAATTGAATCACAAAGCTCCTGCTAGAAAATTTACATCTTCTCAACATATAAAGTACTAGCGGCTTGTCCCAGCTTCGCATGGGTGGACATAAATTTTTTCAACGTTTTAGGATAAACTTAGACCATGGTGGGTTCGAGTCACTTCTAACTCGCGCCTTGCCCGGGCCCGCGCTGGGTGAGAACGCGCACCTTATATTTTTAAAATCTTTTGAATGGAATGTCCGATTTGAAAAATTCAAGAAGTAATGTATAGGTATTGAACCAGTCTTAATTATGAAAAGATTTATTTGGATAAGGATTAATACCAAGGTACAAATAAAGACCCTTTTCTATCGGCGGCATTTCAATTAAATTTTTATAATAAAAGAACACTTATTGTGACATAACTATAATAGCTAGACATATGCTGTCGCAACATTTTTTGTAGATAATGACGTGTTCTGCAAAGTCGTAGTACATTATTTTGTTCTATCATCAATAGTTTTCGCAGCGCACGCGATGTAAGGATTATTTTTTCCACCTTGGGTTACATTATTAGAGTTTTAGTAAGGATCCCTGATTTTTTTGAAAATATAATATAGCCTATGTTACTCAGGGATAATGTAGCATTCTAATGGTGAAAGAATTTTTGAAATCGGACCAGTAGTTTTTGAGCCTATTCGTTACATACAAAACAACAAAACAACAAAACAACAAAAATACAAAGTTTTCCTCTTTATAATATTAGTGTAGATCACCTACCGGTGCAGAGCCCATGTCACTAGTTTACGGCAAAAATAATACATTCTTTATGTTGCAAACTAAAATTATTATTTCTATAAAATAATAAAGTTTGTACTTACATTCGAGTTAATTCTTTAACTATAGGAACGTGATCCGAACGAAAGTTCGTTAAAATATTGATCACGGTCATCCATTTAATGTATAGAGGGTAGAACTCACGGTTTTTTCCTCTTTGCACAGTACGAAGAACATAATTTCACTTCACGAAATAAAAGATAAGAATCTAAAAAAATTTATGCAACGGTCGTCGCAGCGATAACGCTGGACACAAGTTGCTTCGACGGAAAATAAAACGCCAATGGCACCAAAATGGCGCTGAACATTTAACGAAGCAAAATGGCGCGCGGCCGCCAGGTGGCGCCACTTGACCGGAACCACATGGGTATAAAAGTACGAAAACTATTAGAAATCGACGGAAACGGAAGTCGCCTTTCTTCATAATAATACTGAAAGCTTTCAGTGAGCGTACAGTGAAATTAATGCCGGTTTAATATATTTTTGATGCTTTCCATAACCCGGTTCAGACAAATCTGAGAACGAAAGTGTTGCACTGAAAGAAATAAATCTATCATCATCCTCCTACCCTTATCACACGCTAAGTGGGGTCGGCAGGTTTTCTTCTTCCACTCTCCTCTATCATTCGTCATCTCGGTGCTCACTCCTTTCTTACTCATGTCATCTTCCACACAGTCCATCCATCTTTTCTTTGGCCTGCCTCAAATAAGTAAATGTATGTTGAATGTATATTGCAGGTCATCCAGAATACCCCGCGACGCTAGTCCTGACCGCTGATCACGACGACCGCGTGGTGCCGCTGCATTCTCTCAAGTTCATAGCGGCGCTGCAGCACGAGGCGGCGGGCGCGACGCAGCGCCGGCCGCTGTTAGCGCGAGTCGACACCAAGGCCGGCCACGGCGGGGGGAAACCCACCGCTAAGATTGTAAGGAACATTCTACAATAATAACAGCGTTTACTCCCACCTGTTCTGTTGACAGAACTACTGGGATTTTTTTTCCCATTAGTTCTGTGACTTAAAAGACTATGCTTTACACCTGGCTTCAATCTCAACTATTCCCACCTTTTCTGTTGCGTAGTTCTGTCGGCAGAACTACTGGGATTTTTTTCCCATTAGATCTGTTTACAGAACAAATGGGAAATAAATTCCCAGTAGTTCTGTTCACAAATATTGTAATTCAAAACGACTTCTTCACCATAGGAAAGGGAGTAAACGAATAACAGTACTCGGCTAAGTTGAATACTATGGCGCTTATTCATATTCCCTACCATTTTATAGCGGCTCTATACGGTATACTTGTCACTGTCACGCCAACGAAAAGAGAGCAACAGACTTATCGGTCTGATAAGCCAATGGAGCGCTCAGCGACCAATATGAATAAGAGGGTATATGAATTACTGAAAATTTAGAATCAAGAGAAATCCAGAAAGAAGAGTTGTAGAGCTCTTTGTGAAGGGCTCGTCCAGGGAAGTACTATCACCATGCCTTTTTGCCATTGCCACAAGCAGCATTGCTGTTTCGGTTCAGAGTGTGGTTGCCGGTGAAATTACAGGCACACAAGGCAGTGCTTTGTTATAGGTGATGGTTACCACTTAAGATCAGGTGGGACTTGTTACATCAGCTAGTTGTATAAAAAATACCAGGCAAGGGTATTCACAATGAAACAAATTTATAATTAGTAAATACATCTATTCAAATAAATATTAGGAGACTATCGGGTATTTAATGTAGATTATAATATATTAATTTGTCTATTCCAGATTGAAGAGCACACAGATATCCTATGCTTCATGACCCAGGCGTTAGGTCTCAAGTTCGTCAAGTGAAAACCACCTGCCATGTACAAGAATAGTATTAGTTCTTTATAGCAAAAGTATTATGTAAATATACCAACAAACTTGTGTCAATGATTACCTCCGAAGTCTCGCGAGACTGGTGATATTGTTACGCAATGCTAGCTAGCTATTTTTATGAATAAATCTTGTTATTATTTTTTATTTGATATATTTTATTTTTCGATTTATACCTGGACTTTACATACCACGTAGGTACGCTATATTCGCAGTTAGACAATTGTGCTCACAATGTTGTTCCATGAGGTGTTCGTAAAATTGAGGGAATGCGTACGATTAACGTACCCTGAGAGGTACTGTGGTGGGTGTTGAAAGAGAAAAGAGTGCGTGGGAAGAACGTGCAGTTGGTCTGAGCTAAATACAGCCGAGTAACACTAGGTTTGTGCCAGGGTTGTTGTGTTTTTCCTGAATATGGATGCACGGACATCAGACACACAGGAAGAAGCACCATAGTGCATGCTGTTTGCTGATGACATTGTTCTTGGTAAAGATGCAATTGAGATCCAGAGCAACCTGGAAAAATGGCAGGAGATTGGAGTGTCTAACTGAAGATTAGCAGAATAAAAAAAGCTTGTATTGAGGTCACCAGCTCGCGGGGCCTAGGGTTCTTTTCAATAACTAACCTACCTTAGTTGATAAGAGGTATTTATACGTCTCTGCAGCAGAAGGACAGATAAGCAAAATCCCAGATTAAATAAAAATAAAATTGAATAGTTACAATTCGTAAAATGTTATTTGAAAGTATTAATACTTTAACACAGCGATGTACCAGGCTAGCAGTGAGAGAAGAAGTCAGCAACACAAAACACAAGTAGATGTTACTTATTTAACACAAGACCATGTGTCCAAGGCAGTGGGGACGCGATGTCTTCTAGTTCAGCTACCAGGCGCACATAAAGCAAAAGTGGTGTTCAGGCAAGGTTTGTAGGCGGCGGGTTGTTGTACCACGCGCTCAGTGGTTACGCTACAGCGGCGGAGGGTGTGGCTTGTCGCTGATTGGCTCTTGTCGCAGGTGGGAGGTCCGCGCTTGCCGCTCAAGCAAAATGGCTGCTTCACGATCAGTAATGGCGCCGATATGACGCGTGGTGACTCTTGCGCACTCCTTAATGCTTCTGTTCTCCGAATACTTTGTTCGATTATTGTAGCACAAATAAACTTTAATTCGATGATAAAATTAAAAAGGAATAAGTGAATATGTCTACTCGGTGTCGAGGTCCGGGAGGAAGCAAGATTAATAAAATACTTTTGTTTTGTGCTACGTGCAAGGTATAAAGCTGAGGTAAATATATCGTTGGCCTAATTAGAAGGTGCGAAACTCCAAAAAATTTGTAATTTTTGTTTTAATGCCATCTTTTTTTTATACAACCAGCTGATGGAACAAGCAGATGGCCCACCTGATGTTAAGTGGTAACCATCACCTATAACAAAGCATTGCCTCGTAAGTCACGCACGATAAGAACGTGCCCTACGATGCACTGCCCTGCGTCCATCAGCTTGAGGCATACAGATGTTAAGCCTCATGTGCCTGTAATTACACCGGCAACCACACTCTTCAAACCGAAACACAGCGTTGTTGCTAGGCGGCAGAAAAAGGCGTGGTTTTTGTTGCTCCTGTAAAATTATCTCATTAGGACTTACGAATTTTGATAATTAGGTCGACGATATGGTTTGTATATTTTTTGCACGACAGTACATTATTCTGCCTTTATGCGAATCTGTCCTTCTGCTAATCTGGGATTTTGCTTATCTGTCCTTCTGCTGCAGAGACAATAATACCACTTGTTTTATTGTGTTTAACTGTTTATTGTTTGTATATTCTTACAGTATGATGCTAAAAGCACAAAGTTCAGTTAGGACTGCTCCATCCCACGACATAATATAGAATTAGTAACTTAGAACAAAATAAATAAAACGTTTCTGCCCTTATGGCGATTACTCTTTATCCAATAAAAACAATATTTTAATTTCTTTATGCTTAGTCACTTGTGCAACTTGCAACATCAAGAAATTGTTACAATGGCCTCGATTTAAAATCGTTTACATATTTAAAAGTCATTTCATGTCATGATTATTGAAAGTTTCGATACAATAACTTAACAAAATCCAGAGAGCAATAAGAAACTATGTTGCGTTGGCCGTTTGCCATTTACATACACATTTTCGCTCGAAAATTATCAGTTATGAATAGCTGCCGCTACAGAATCCGAGTGCGCTCCGGCGGTAATATTACGAAGTAAAATATCGTCGTCTCGTCTAAGTACATAGAAATCGTCTGACCCAATACAGTGAAATGTACAATTAGCAAGGTACAGATAACATCGACCGACGCGTAGGCCCCGTATTCCAAAACGAGTGCCCGCGCCGATCGGTCGCTTCACACTTACGTACAACATCTAGAAAAGTGTCAACATTTAGAAAACACTATACTAACACAGAGTACATGTATTGAATATAGGGTACACAAAGACTAATAAAATAACAAGCAACCGTCAACCTTAGCCTAAGTCGATAGCCACAAACGCTAGGGCAACTAGTCTAAGTCTACAATTACACATTTCATAGCTTAGGGTCGGGAGAGTTAAATCACAATAATGAATATTAGTTAAAAATCGAGGCCAAACGTATATAATCGCCGGAATCCCCGCAAACGATAGCCGTTTTGTAAACGTTTCGAGAAACATAGTGAATGAAGCAAGACCCGCGCCGCGAACATAATGCCACTGCCTTTATTTGGAACAAAGTATAGGATTTCGAGGATTTCGGCGATTACTATTCATGCTAAACTAAGGAGACATCATGGCCGCATGATGCAACTTTAGCGTCCGTCGGGACCGGCAGCTGACCATCCATGTTCTAATAGAACTCCCTAAACTTACAGATTAATTTATAAGATTTATTAGTTTATAACAAGCATAGAATATAGAAGAAAAATCTAATATTATAAAATTAAATGGTGGTCGTACAGTCGCTGCCAGGTCCCGATGAATCGGTTTTGGTTTGGCTCCACAGCCTTGGGCCTCAGTCACAGTGAAAGCGGGCGCTTTAAGCTGAAATCGTCCAAAATAATATTTCGCCACATGGCGTAATTTTATACAATTAAAAAATCTTCGTTCGCGTGCGCGCTTTACTGTGACCAAGTACATTTCGAAATAATTCGTTTAAATAATTTAACTGAGATATTTCGTGTCGACTACAAAACACACGAAATTAGCCACCTACCTATTACTAAATTGTAAAATCGAGATACATATTTCGTATTCTTCTAATGAATAACTAAAAGTTTTCACACCATAAAAACGGTGCATTTTTTTATAATATTAATAACAATTAGTTAGATAGATCTATAAACATATCTTGTAAGAGGCAGTGACAATAATTGAAGATGGCTGTTGAATCTTTCAAAGCCCATTTAGTTAAATAATTTCCGTGGCTTTCTAACAACAAATAAACATTTACTACTCTACAAATAAAAAGATAATTGACAAAAAAAAACAGAAATTACGAGTCTCGAGATCAAACAGATTTTGGTGAATATATCATAGCTGGAAATAACATTTTTGTTGGTGAAGATAGATGAAATGTCCCGAACTCTTCCTCGCTTTGAAATATTCACACATATTATTGCAACCGAATTGTTCTCCCAATTTTAAGAATATAATAAAGAACTTAATGATACGAGGACCTATGTATGTGGTCCTCACTCGGCGATGCCGTTGGCGATGGGTTGTGGGCCCGCGCCCGCCGCCGCTCCATTTTGCATTCTGTAATAAACAAGCTGGTTACTTGCGTCTCTGGACTAGACCACATACGAGCACTTTTTGAGAGTTTGTAGCACTTGGTGATCTTTGCTCGTGTGGTACCACATGCCTAAAATTACGTATGTGAATGATGGCTTTGTATGAAGAGTTAATTATAAATCTTGTAAGGATGTGCGTGAGCGAATGAGTGGCCCTGCATAGTGCCGAGTCTCTCACACTGTTTTTTGGCACAGCTCACCTCACAGCTCAGTTGGTAGTAGCTCAGCCTTCTGCTCTGTAGGCCGAGGGTTCGATCCCCACCGAGAACAAATATTGTATGATGAACATATGTTGTTTATGAGATGGCACCCGCGGCGTTACTGCATTAGTAGTGATTGATGACATTAATATTTAAGGCATTTTTTCCCTTTATTGGGTTCGTTCATGTTTTGTATACAGTTGTAGGATTTTTATTAAAGTGGTTTTTTTTAAAGTAGTTATTTATTAATCCAGGTTAAAAACGTCTGTATGCTTCTAGTTGATGGAAGCAGGGCAGTGCACTGTAGGGCATGTTCCCATCGTGCGTGACTTGCGAGGCAATGCTTTGTGATAGGCACCAACGTCAGCAAACATTTGTGGGATGAAATAAATTTTTACCTATTATTATTACCATTGTTAGGTTTATTACAAGTGTGTATTTACAAAAGTATATGACACTATTCACAGCTCCTGGTCTTTGGCCTTAGGGGTTTCAGGAGATTATGTTACTCATTGTATACATAATTAAATATTGGTGGACATTCCACACGACATTAACTAGCTCTAAAACTAAGCAAAGCAAAGCTGATATAATACATTTATTAAAATACATTAAGTCAAAGTCAAAAGGTATTTATTCAATAAAATCGCAAGGATCACTTTGCAAAGTCTTAAAGCTAGGTGACTCTAGGTGCCAGTTCCTTCATACTTATAATATTATACAAGGTGTTCCCTTAATTGTGTATATAAACTTCATGGGGCTAATGTACCCATCCATATGAATAACTTTTTCTGAGGAACCAACACTGTGAACGCGAAAAAAAAAACAGCTGTTTCATACAAAAGTTCAATACCTACCTGGCTAAAATGTATGAAACAGCTGTTTTTTTTTTCGCGTTCACAGTGTTGGTTCCTTACAAAAAGTTATTCATATTGATGGGTACTTTAGCCCCCTGAAGTTTATATACACAATTATGGGAACACCTTGTATAACACCCAGACTGAGAACAAACATCTATGTGTAACAAATGTTTGTTCTCAGTGGGGATCGAACCCACGGCCTTCGGCGCAGAAGGCAGGGCACTACCAACCGAGCTGTGAAGGCCGATAGGGAGTGCAGTAGTATGCTCACGTGTCTAGTCCCATGAGCGCGAGTGCCCGCAGCGCGGCGCGCGAGCACTGCTCGTGCGAGTGCGCCGTGGAGGGCCCGCCGCCGTGGCACATCACCGGCGGCTCCGTCGATAGAGACACTAGCGATAGGTACTCGCCGTGGTTGCGCTGCAAATATACATAATATAAGGTTCCATGAATAGCTATTGGGATGTTACAAGCGTTTTCGATTTATGAACTGCAGCATTGATAAGATCAAAACAGTTTTGTTTTGTTAGTTTTGATCTTATTATGTTATGTTTGATCATATTTTCTATTCGCTGAAAAGTGTTATTATCACAATATAAAAAAACATTTACGCATTGACGCCATTCTACCCTTTGGGCCACATTGTGAGGATTGCGCGAAGTCGGTGGATGGAGACAACACAGAATCGTCCTTCCTGAAGCCTATCCAGCAATGAACTTCTGCAGGCAGATGTAGATAATGATGTTAAAGAATTTATACGATAAACATGTTAAAACTTCCTGACAACTTCACCAAATAGATAACATGACAGTCCGGATCAAGTCACCTTTGTAAGAATCAATCGTCCGTCTTTCAATTCAGCATCGCATTTAGCATATCAGGTTGTCTGGAAGAGATCGATCTCAGCGATAAGACCGCCCATTGTACTTCACTGAAACTTTTGAACTTTATTTTTGTTTTTAATGTGTTAAATGTCCTTGTGGTGTGCAATAAAGATTTTTCTATCTATCTAACATTTTTTTACCATGGAACATTGAATAAGCGCATACCTTGGGGAAGTCGGAGAACTGCACAGTGAAGCCGAGTAGATGCGCGAGGTACATGAGCTGGTCCTTGGCGCCGGGCGACGCGCCGCCCGCGCTCGCGACGGCGGCGGTGGCGCTACTCGTGCTCAGGGTACTGCTCGGATTGCTAGTTTCGCTCACACCTACAAACACATACACGGCTCTTCATGTTATGTACCAAAGAGGATGCCTACCGTGGGGGAATCCACCAATAAATAAAATATAAAGGCTAGCATTTGCACATCAGGAAACAGTAAAAAATCAAAAACATTGAGTGAGATTAGAATGATATTTCGCACAGCAAGATTCATAAAACGGGTAATTTGAGACAAAGTGTTTACACCTGTCACATGTGAAATACCAACTACTGCAAAAGGTGCCATGTCATATTTGGATTTACCTCTGACGACCTCTATTAAACATCCTCAAAGAATCTTAAGTTAGTACTTAGAACTTAAAGATCTGAGGGGGGATTTGTGTGATGGAAGTCATGATGTTGTTATTTTTTTTATTTCATTACAGGATAAAGGAATTTTGTTGTGATTTAGGGCACAGGGCCTAATTGTAGGGCTACAGCTACATCTACATAGATCCTATCCTAGATCAAGTCATGTATCTTCAAGTTTTTTGAGAATGGATGGTTCATATTTTTTAGCTTATACAAGGTGTTCCAATACTTGTGTTTAAAACTTCAGGGGGCTAAAGTGCTCATCAATATGAATAACTTTTTCTAAGGAACCAACACTGTGAACGCGAAAAAAAAACAACTGTTTCATACATTTTAGCCAGATAGGTATTGAACTTTTGTATGAAACAGCATTTTTTTTTTTTAAACAATGTTTTTTCCCACCGCACCATTTGAGAGCACTAGCATTGCGCAAAACGTTATAAGAAGCATATAAAAAAATCATTTATAAAATATCTTAGCTGAGGACTGCTAGTATACTTTGTAGGTAACATTTTATGAAATGTGCAAGCAAGCAGAATTCAATAAGTCCTAAATAGCTGATTTCTAAATCTTATTCCATTTAGATTGGAGTTTTACTGATATGTAGAGTGTGATCTCGAGACCCATATTAATTTTTTGGACAGAATTAACCCCCATATCAGAGCATGTCCCTAGAGTGGAGGTTAGTGCGCTACCAAATCAGTCCACATCCTGATTGTACCTGCTATTACATCTTATTATTATAAATTGTTACGCGTGTGTACTTTCATTACTAAGTTTCTGATTAAAAATCAAAATAAAACATGTGCAAGGATATTTTTAAAATAATAAAATATAAAAAACCCTGATAAAAATTTCGTATTTCTTATCATGGTTCTTGGTAAAATAGTTGAATCGAGAGTTTGTAATACCGTTAGTAGTATGCGTGTGTGGTGTCCGCTGATGATACTGGTCCATAAGCAGTACTCCGGGCACCGGTTGTCGGCCGTCGCCGCCGCCAGACCCGCTCTCGCTTTCCTATAAAAAATAACCATTCATATGAATAATTCTTACTTTTGTCATTTACACTTTAAAGCGGCTGTATTCATTATTCTTGTGGCTGATAACTAAGTTGCCAACATACTAATTTCAGCTAGTGTAATAAAGATCATTCATAAATAAATATTGGTTGGCAATACAGTAATATGTAGACCCGAAACTAGTTATACAATTTATTTTTTATACAACTTGCTGATTGAACAAGCATATGGCCCACCTGATGTTAAGTGGTAACCATAAACCTATAACAAAGAATTACCTCGTAAGTCACGCACGATAGGAACGTGCCCTACGATGCACTGTCCTGTGTCCATCAACTTGAGGGATACAGATGTTAAGCCTCATGAGCCTGTTATTACACCGGCAACCACACTCTTCTAACCGAAACACAGCAACGCCGCTTGGCGGCACAAAAAGGCGTGGTGGTAGTACTTCCCCGGACGAGCCCTTCACAAAGAGCTCAACTTCTCTTAAATATTGCTCTTACTTTCCGTTTGGAGTCTGTAGTGGTCTTTTCTCCAGCGTTCGTTGTCTCCTTAGCGGGTAGCACGGGCACCGGCTCGGGGGCGTTCGAATTCATTTCCATCGCTAGAAGAACATCTGAAATTATTGTGACGATACATCAAACTTGAGGTACAGAATACTTGGTCGCTTACAAATTTATGGTGTAAAACACACGATGATTTTACAGAATAATATTTGAATTACAAATATTGGAGTGTGATATAAATAAAAATCATAGCTTGGAATTGCATAGTCATGTTGTAAATTATGCAATATACATACAAGCTACAATTACTAGGAACACCTTAGATTGACATCAGCTAGTGGTGAACTATAATGCCGATTGCATTAGCTATCATGAAAATCAAACACCAATTTCATAGAAGATCGGTGGGCTAAAATCAGAGCGGCCTGGATCTCTAAGCGAGAAAGATGAGAATAACTTAGCTAACAGAAAATATAAAAAACATATCAAAGTGAAGTTAAGTAATCCACGGTTAGCACAGATACACTACTCACATCATACTATGGTGTAGTAGAGTCTGTACTTAGATAGGGGAATATTCTGGGGGAATTCACTGATAAAAACGTAATATTTAAGGCGCAGAAGCGCTGTATGCGTGCTATGTTTAAAATTCGAGTGACTGATAGTTATTGGTACTACCTTTGTTAATGTACCATAATCATTGCTCACATGTTTATGCAAATAAATTATCTTTATCTTTATACAAGAACAGGAACTCGCGGCGTCCGCAGTACTGTGGCTGGCGCGCCGAGCACTGTTGCCGATTGAGACACTAACGGTCTAGTGGTAGCGGCCCCGCCTTCCGATCCTAAGGACGTGGGTTCGAAACCGGTCGTACAACAATGAGTTTTTCTATTCAAAAAGTTAATGTGCATAATGCTAGTACTCTCAAACGGTGAAGGAAAACATCGTGAGGAAACCAGCATGTCGTAAAACCTAAAAAGTTCTATAACATGTGACGAGTGCTCGAAAAGAGCCTCTTGAGGCGCATTTAAAATCCTTTCACTGTTTCGAAAGAAACTAGCGAAACGACAAGATAGACTGTAGCCGTGTACTGACTGTGCGCCGCGCGCCGCTTGGCCGCCTTCTTGTTGGGCCCGAGGCCCGTGGCGGCGTGCGGCGGCGCCACGCACTGCACGAGGAACTCGCGGCGTCGCGCGGCGCCCCGCTCCTCCAGCACGCGGTACTGCGGCGAGCGCGCGCGCACGGCGTGCCGCGCCACCGCGAGCCGGGATATAGGGTTGTCGCTGCCGCCGGCCGCCATCGCACACGACACACCGCCCTCCTGGAATATAAACAACCAACTGTAACCTCAAGATGTAACGCCACCACAGGATTGGCATGTCCTATCATACTAGGCATATCGACAGCCCACATATCACAGTTCAGCGCTTTAGGCCAATCTTTAGCGCTCTAAATCATCAATCATTTAGCACATTCCGAAGCGCTAATGGCATGAAAGTGAGACCAGTGTTGTCGCACCTTTCTTCTTTTTCCTGGTTTTTTGGTTCAGCAATAGAAGTTTGCAATAATATACTAAGCGACAAAGATATTGTTGCTGTCATTTGTTTTCTAACGAACCACTTAAATACATTTCTTATATGAGTTTTAGTTCTGCGCAGGTCACGTGTTCAGTAGTCTGTCATTCTGTAGTTTAGTGTATAGTAATATAAAGTAGTGTAAGAGTAGTGGTGGCGGCACATACCTTGATGAGGTTCCTCGGTTTCTTCTTGGGCGGCTGCTGGCGGCGCTTGTCGATGGGCGCGCGCACGCGCAGCATGGCGGCCGGCCAGCGCGCGCGCATCTCGTCCAGCATGCGCTCGGCCGCGCGACGCTTCGACACCTTCTTGCCGTTGCCTTCGCCCTCCGTCTCCATCTCACCGACGGTGCATATTGTTATGAACACCTGGAATGAACATATAAGTAATTAAGTGTCTTTAAAAAAGTATGCTACCGATGAATGCGAAAGTTACCGTGTGCAGATGTTTGAGGCACCTTTCACGTCCTAATCATTTAACCGATTGAATCTAAACTAACTACGCAGGCAACTATTTATCTCGAAACAATTTAGAGGAAAGGCCTACAAAAATTACGAATCCCAAAAGGGAACCCGCTTTAAATATTGATGTTAGCAATCGCCGCAACGAAGCGAGCGAAGTCCGTGCGTTGCGTACAAATACAATACTCGGGTAGTTTTGTTTTCTACGCAACCATTTTTCTATACTATATTTACTAGCACAAAATGTATCATTAATGAAACCTACTCATGTGTTCAGAAGGTTCATATTAGCTTACCCTCATATGCGGCGGTCCGCGCTCCGACTTGACAGTGAAGACGACAGTCAGACTGCGCTTCAAGGCGAGCTCGTGCACCAGCGATACCGGAGACTTTACTTCGGAGTTGAGAGGGTCGGGGCTAGTTTCGTCTGAAAATTTACAATGTTTTTATGACAGGTGTGATAAGGGCAGGAAATTTATGATGACAGCCACTAAGAAATTTGACTGGCCCGATAGACAATCATTGGACTAAGCAACCAGCAAAATTTTTCGCGTGTTTTAAAATTTTATCAGACTACTGCGAAATGGACATTTCTTGTCAGTACTTTACTGTACATTACCTGGAACTAAGAGATATGAGGGGACATCTACCGTGCCTAGGGATCAAAGCTGTTTCAGTTTTTTTTTTTCAATAAAATCAGATCGTTGTGCAAACAACCTTGAACAAGAATATGAGAGGCTCACCTGCGTCTGGATCGGGCGGCGGGTCGGAGTGCGGCGGGCGCTGCGCGCGCAGGTCCAGCAAGGCCCTCGCCGCCGCATCGTGCCGCGCCGCCTGCGGCGTGCTGCCTTCGCCGAGCCAGGCGCGCCCGCCCACAGCTACCCGCACGCGGTACACGAGCGCGGGCCCCGCCAGCCGCGGGAAGCCGACCCAGCTGCGCGGCAGCCGCGGCCGCACCGCCAGCCCCAGCGGGCCCGCCACCGGCACCGGCGGCACGGACGTGTACACCGCCGGCTGGCAGAGCTTCATGGCGAGCGCGTTCAGCTCCACTGTTGGCATCACTGCGGTTAAAGTACTAAAGTTAGTTTACATTATAATATGCGTTTCAAATTCCTTCGGATCCTGAAAAATTTGATTTGTATACTTTTAGGATAGTGCAGCTGCGCGATAAAAGTCTTTATAAAATTGTTGTTTTTAATGTTGTACAAATATCTTTATTTTTAAATACCTACATACTATATTCTTTTTTATTATTACTGTCTACTTTTGAAATAAATAAATAAAATTTACGTAGAAGACAGAAGTTAACTTTTGCATAAATATCGATTTCCTGTTTGACAAATAAATGTTACAGTTCCACTAGGCAGCCTGTGGTGGCGAGCGCAGCGTGCCGCGCGCCACACGTTACATACCCGAGTGCCTGTGATGGTGGTGCAGCGGCGCGTGCGAGTGCGCAGAGCGCGGCGGCGGCGCGGGGAAGTCTGTGGCGGCGAGCGCAGCGTTAGCCGCCGCGTGTTGCGCGCGCTTTATGGACGAGCCCTGAAACAATAAAATATTACAATCAGCGATGCTTCTAGTTAGAGCGAAAGAAAGAAATACGTTTGATATACACACAAAAAACAGAACAGACAGATAATGGTAGTTTTCTTTACTTTACTTTACAGACAAGCTGAATAGGTAGGTACCTAATAAAAAAATAAAAATAAAGTACCTATGTAGGTACTTAGGTACATAACCGAACAGAAATCGCTGCCAGTTCCGTCCCATGCTTAATGGTATATCATATTTCGGCCTGAATCGTCGTGACTTACCTCAGCTGTGTATTCTTCAGTATCACCCAATCGGAGTGTTACTGTGAATATTTTCTTGTGGGCTGGTCCCTGTTCTGATGTGAGGCGGTATTGATGTTTTATCTGAAAGGAAGTAGAATAGTTTAAACTTCTGTTGTTAAAAATCTGTAGATGTGCAAAAAAAAAAAAATTTATTGGAACGAAACATTCATTTATTCTAACCCCCAAATAGAGCAAAGGGTGTTTAGGCCTACTTTACCTCTTACCAATCTTTCTTGCAGATCCCTCTCTTGTCGTGTCACTCGTTTCTTTCGAAACAGTGTGGTCAAAGGATTTTAAGTGCGGCTCAAGAGGCTCCTTTCGAGGACTTGACACATGTTATAGAACTTTTTAGGATCCACAACAAGCCGGTTTACTCACGATGTTTTCCTTCACCGTTTGAGAGCACTGGCATTGTGCACATACATTTTTGAACTGAAAAACTCATTGGCTCACGACTGGTTTCGAACCCACGACCTTAGGATCGGAAGGCGGGGCCGCTACTACAAGACCACCAGTGCTCAAAATGTGGAGATTATTTGTGTATGTATTTGAATAATAGTTGTAGCTTATAAGCTCCGAAACGGAAGCTCCATCTAGAATGCGGTTTATTTACAAGTTTGTGTTGCCATTTCCATGATTGTCAGTTCCAAACAGTTCACCAGTTTTAACTTCGACTTTGAATGCTAAATTTTTGTAGCAGTTAAAAACACAAGTCAGGCTGCGTTTGTAAAACCACCAAAAGAATTAGAGAGTCCAGAATAATTTTACTGGGTTTGAGTAAAATTAAGTATTCATGAAATTAATGTTCATGCGAGTCCTGTCTATACATATTTTGTAAGAAAAATAAATATCCTTGTAGTGTATAACAAAATAAAGAGTTGTCTATGTAAAAATTACGCCAATTTTTATTTAATTTATGTTAAATAGTAATAGTAGGACGCACCTTATTGTACCTGGCCAGTTCATTGACCAGGCACATAGGAGTCTTCTCTTTACTGTTGGCCTGCGCCGACGGGTGACACGCCTCGAGGTCGCCCGCCGCCAGCCCGCCCTCGTCTTCTAGCCCGTCGTCGTTCGACAGCACGTTCTCGGGTTCTGCTTGTTCGTCTTGTAAGTCCGGTGCGTCTTCCTTTGGTGGCTCGTCGGAAGGCGTTGGCGGGCACAAACCTGTATTCGATTAAAATATAGCTTGCTTGAATATCAAATCTCAATATCTTCTTTATATATATAATTCTACTGTACGTGTGTATGTCACTGAACTCCTCCTAAACGGTTGGACCGATTTGAATGATTTTTTTTGTATGTGTTTGGGTGTCACCTTGCATGGTTTAGATTCACAAATCAGCTCGGCAGATGGCGCTGCAGACGGCTTTCATTTCATACTTTGTTTATTAAACAAAGTATGAAATGATCCTGATCGCTTGAAATATCATGCAGGACAACGTCTGTCGGGTCCGCTAGTCTCATAGAGATAAGTTTGGATCTACCCTAACTAGATCCTTTCTTATAATTTTGTCAACGTGAAAGTCTTATTCGTATAGAGCCGCCATAATGACGTCACATACGTGAACTGATTGTTTTGTGTCCGTAACTTTCTTTTATTATTTCCGAGGAATTATCGTATTTAAAACTCTGTAGTTGTGCGCAAGCTCAACGGCCAGTTTCTGAAAGGCTGATCTAAGCTAATCGCATGTCAAGTCACTTGCTATTATTACCTACATCTAATTCGATGTAGGTAATAACTGAAAGGGCGAGTGACTTGACATCCGATTAGTTTTGATCGAGCTTTCAGTAACCGGCCGTTAGTCTAGTATCTGCTACGCGTGTGCAAGTGTTCCTGGAAGTGCGGAAGCCTTGAACGAAAAGCCTTTTATGGTAAGGAATATGATTAAGTGCCTTAAGCTTTAATCAGGAAGGAGTTAAACGTTGAAAGGATCCGGCTTGCTAACGTTTTGGGGGCACTATGCACAGAGTAGCTCAACTGTTTTTTGATTCCAAAACTAATTGAATTTGAATAATTTTTCAGATTGGGTGGGCTTTAGCATCTCAGAGTACCAGTGATATATTAAAATATTTAGATCCTTGTTTTTGTTTAGAGTTTAGAGGAGAAATACGGTAAAACCCGCCCTAAACCAAATAAGTGGATTGAATTAGGTCAGCATAAATTGTTATTTTATTTCTTAATAACGATTAAGTTTCGTTATGCTATTGTTAACTGAAAATCTAAAATCGATGACATTCAAATTCTATGCTACATCTTCATACTGATCAAATAATACATTAAGCGGAGCGTAAACAATTTTTTTCTCTAGGCAAAAGAAAAGAACCGAGCACAATCTGAAAATCATGTCTAAATCAATAATCTGATTAAAAATAAAAATAAGCGAAAATAGTTATCAACAAAAATCCTTGGCGCTAAACAACTACAAAACCCGCATAATTATAATACGGAAAATCATAGAAGACAACAGTGAAACAATAACATTCAAGACACCAATACAATGGATACTCAAATACAACTGACCCGAGAAGTCAGAACTTAGGAATGTGGAGTTTGATAGCGACGACAGGGTCGGCGAGAGAGGGCCGCGTAAATCTATTTTGGAATAAAAAGTTAGTTCATATTAGTTTATACAATAGGCGTAGCTGGTACTTCCTTGGTCATACTACCTGGCCAGTTGAAGAAACAACCCTAAAAGGTTTTTTGAACAGTAGCAGCTGATGGCAAGGAAACCCAATTATGCTGAAATGTTGGATGACAGCCTTCACAGCTCAGTTGGTAGTAGCTCTGCCTTCTGTGCCGTAGGCCGTGGGTTCGATCCCCACCGAGAACAAATATTTGTGTGCTGAACACAGATGTTTGTTCTCTGTCTGGGTGTTATATAATATTATAAGTATATATTTACAAAAAAAAAGTATTTAAGCAGTATATCAGCTATCTGGTTCCCATATCACAAGCTTTGGCTTAGTTTGGGGCGAGATAGTGCCGTGTGGAATGTCCCCCAATATTTATATTTATGACAAATGCTTATCACAGGCTAAAAGGCGGATTCGTCTAGATTTGATCTTAAGTTGGTTCACCTGGTTCATAAGACTATGATAACTTAACCACCTTCAACGTGGATTATAAGCTACCGGAACTGGTTTCCTCACGATGTTTTTCTTGACTGCTTAAAAGTTGTAAAAACAGTGTGGTATTGAGTACATACATTTACCACAGAAAAAATATTGGATGCACCATCCAATTCCAATCAACAACCTTTACATCCGTAGGCGGGGTTGTCACAACTAGACCATCAATTCATCATCATCATCTTCCAGCCTTTATCCCACGCTAAGTGGTGTCGGCACAACAGGTTTTCTTCTTCCACTCACCTCTATCATTAATGCATTCTTACCCATCAATTATTAATAGGTACAGTTATCGACATAATACAGTGTATTTACGTAACAGATGAAGCAATCTTATATCTTGTTTATCTGTACATTACCCTTCTTACATTTGACCTTACCAACTGAGGTATATTACTATCTATATCTCTATGGTATATTACTAAGTCAAAGTCAAAAGGTATTTATTCAATAAAATCACAAGGATCACTTTGAAACGTCTTAAAGCTAGGTGACTCTAGGTGCCAGTTCCACGCGACCAAAGCCTAGAAGAACAGGCAACAAACTCACGGCTTGGTTCCTACCGTTCTATTGTATGATCCTTTTACAAAATATTATAATTATTTAAAGCTATTAAATCTACCAAATGGTACGGTAGTATGTACGCAGTGGCTGCACTTACTTGTAGCTGTGATAGAGTGCGAGGAGTGCGTGGAGACCGAGTGCGAGGGAGACGGCGCGGCCGGCATCGGCCCGTGGTACGACGGCATGTATCCGCTGGGCATGTACGCACGACGCATCGGCTTCATTTGCTGACAATCACAAATCACACATCAATTATTGTACTACTATGAACAGCGTGCGTGGCGCGCTGATGCAGCTTGTGATGCTAACTTTAGGCGTATTAAACAATGGTAAAAAGCAGCCAAGTGCAAGTCGGACTCGCGCACTAAGGGTTCTGTACCATTATCTATAAAAACAGTTGTATGGGAGTCCCCTTAAATATTTATTTTATAATGTTTTTTTAGTATTTCATTTTCACGGTTCATGCGATGTATCTATAGATGTATATATGTGCCTGGTGACAGACAGACAGACGGACAGCGGAGTCTTAGTAATAGAATCCCGTTTTACCCTTTGGGTGCGGAACCCTAAAAATGCTACGATACATAGAACATAGATCATTGCATATTTTATGGCTAGCTCCGCCTCCGTGCGTTATGTAGTTTATTCTTGAATTATAGTTTGAAGGAGAAACTGTGGCCTAAATGTCAAATTCATCATCTATACCTAATCGGTAGATGTGATGAGTGAATGAGATCGGTCAACGTCGATTAAAAGTTCCTCTGTATACTGTCGTCGGTGTTACTACACGAATCGATCTGAGATCCAAGATAAGATATTCGACAATTATGTGAAGATAAACATGATTACAATGCCGATTCGTATTACTTTCTCATTTATTCATATAAATACACAAATTCCCAGGATATTTTTTGATAATCTCTTTCGAAACATCTTCTAGACATCTTGAGTTGGTACTTGGTACTAGAAGATCTGAGGACCATACCTAAGGATCAAAGTCGTAAAACTGTTTTTTTCTAAACTCTCTCTTCGTAGTGTATAAATAGAATCGCGTGCTATAAAGGCTAGGCTCTCATTTACAAGTTTGAGAGAACTGGTGGTCTAGTGGTAGCGGACCCGCCTTCCGATCCTAAGGTCGTGGGTTCGAAACCGGTCGTGCACCAATAAGTTTTTCTGTTCAAAAATTTATGTGCACAATGCCAGTACTCTCAAACGGTGAAGGAAAACATCGTGAGGAAACCAGCATGTCGTGGAACCTAAAAAGTTCTATAATGTGTCAAGTGTTCGAAAGGAGCCTCTTGAGGTGCACTTAAAATCCTTTCACCACACTGTTTCGAAAGAAACTAGTGACACGACAATAATAATAATAATAAATATTTATTTCCAGTAAAAGGTTACACAAGAATAATTAAGTACAGTAGTAGTGGTATCTAAATTTAGATTTCATCAAAGTCAAAGTCAGAATGTATTTATTCAATAAAATCACAAGGATCACTTTGAAACGTCTTAAAGCTAGGTGACTCTAGGTGCCAGTTCCACGCGACCAAAGCCTAGAAGAACAGGCAACAAACTTACGGCTTGGTTCCTACCTTGATGTTTGTGGCTCAATCACGGTTTACCACTACAAAGCGTGCGAAGCCGCGGGAAGCCACTAGTGTAATAATATATTGAAGTTTAGTGAGGCGTAGGCATACAGAAAAGGTAAACATAATCAAATTTATAAGACACTAGCGGCCTGTCCCAGCTTCGCATGGGTGGTCATAAATTTTTTGAACATTTTAGGATAAACTTAGACCGTGGGTTCGAGCCTCGCGTCTACTAATTTCATACATTTGCACGTCCTTCTCCTTGAGTGACTGAAATCGCACCCCGAGCGTGACCCGTGGACCCGTTAACATTTTTTATTTCGTCATATCTTTTGAATGGAATGTCCGATTTGAATAATTTAAGAAGTGATCTATAGCTATTGTAACCGTCTTAATTATGAAATGATTTATTTTGATAAGGATTAATACCAAGGTACAAATAAACACCCTTTTCTAGCGGCGGCAATTCAATTAAATTTTTATAATAAAAGAACACTTATTGTGACATAACTATAATAGTTAGACATATGCTGTCGCGACATTTTTTGTAGATAATGATGTGTTCTGCAAAGTCGTAGTACATTATTTTGTTCTATCATCAATAGTTTTCGCAGCGCACGCGATGTAAGGTTTTCTTTTTCCACCTTGGGTTACATTATTGGAGTTTTAGTAAGGATCCCTGATTTTTTTGAAAATATAATATAGCCTATGTTACTCAGGGATAATGTAGCATTCTAATGGTGAAAGAATTTTTGAAATCGGACCAGTAGGTTTTGAGCCTATTCGTTACATACAAAACAACAAAACAACAAAAATACAAATCTTTTCTCTTTATAATATTAGTGTAGATCACACGCTACGCCTCAAACTAATAATACCTATACATAAAAGTGTAAAACTTTGTAATGTCTTTGCATAGACACCTCGCTCTAACTAAGTATAATATACTTGTATGTAGACGCGAGTGATCACTGCTTCGGCTATTACTCTAAGTATATTTACAAGTTGATGGTGCTATGTGTACCCTACATACCGGATGGTGTGAGTGGTGCTGCGGCGCGTGATGCATGGCGCGGATGGCGTGCGGCGCGCGCGGTGCGTGGTGCACCGGCATGCCGAGTCCGCCCATCCCCTGGTGCATGCCGCCCGCTCCTGACGGACCCAACGGCACTCTGCACACAGATGCACACTCCCATTACACAATGCGGATAACATGCTGCTGAATGAGGGCATTGAGGACAACTTAACGTTCTAACTTTAAATCATAATCATTTATTCGCAGGTTTGTGCACCGGCATGCCGAGTCCGCCCATCCCCTGGTGCATGCCGCCCGCTCCTGACGGACCCAACGGCACTCTGCACACAGATGCACACTCCCATTACACAATGCGGATAACATGCTGCTGAATGAGGGCATTGAGGACAACTTAACGTTCTAACTTTAAATCATAATCATTTATTCGCAGGTTTGTGCACCGGCATGCCGAGTCCGCCCATCCCCTGGTGCATGCCGCCCGCTCCTGACTGACCCAACGGCACTCTGCACACAGATGCACACTCCCATCAGACAATGCGGATAACATGCTGCTGTTTGAGGGAATTGAGGACAACTAAACGTTCTAACTTTAAATCATAATCATTTATTCACAGGTTTTTTTTTTGTACTTGCTGATGTAACTTGCAAATGGCCCATCTGATGTTAAGTGGTAACCATCAACTACATTATAGGTGGTGGTTACCGGTATTTTGAATTGCGATGCTTTGTCCATGGTAATGGTGTCTTTGTCAGTGGTGTCTTTGTAATTGGTCCTATAACAAAGCATTCATCGCAATTCACGATAGGAACGTGCCCAACGATACACTGCGTCCATCAACTTGAGGCGTACATTTGTTAAGCCTCATGTACCTGTAATTTCACTGGCACCCTTCAAACCGAAACAGCAACGCTGCTAGGAGGCAGAAATAGGTATGGTGGTAGTACTTCCCCGGACGAGCCACACACAAAAAGCTCTACTACTCTTATGTAGGTATAATATAGTTGTCATTTTTTTTCATTATCGTTCTCTACTGTCTAAACTATGCACCACGAATGGCTATTACTAAACTAAACGAAATTTACTAAATTAAACTAAAGAACAAAAATATAACTGCAATAAAGTATGAACAACTTGATATTCTAAACCTGTATTTTTTTTATTGTACCTTTTCTGTCAGTAACAAGTGAGGTTGTATATGATCTAGTGGTCCTCCGAAATGAGGATGAGATCAGAGGAAATGACAGTAGCGGTTTACCAACTGGCAGAGTTTTAACATCTCAGAAATATTCTAATTAATCTCAAAAATATTCCGTCTTGTTTGTGTTAGATACGGCAGTGATAAGTTACGGAAATATAGGCATTTAGCGGATGATGTTACTCTCAGATGGTCAAACCCATCCTAAAATCAGAACTGCGATGACCGTTGCGACGGTAAAAGAGCCGAGTAGAACCATAGTGGATCACTCTGCTTTTCATCATTACAAGGAGGATACTCAAAAAAAGTCTTATTGGGGACGGCCGACTTTAAAACCTCTCAAATAATGTTTACAGTAGAGATAAGAAGAAATTATTATATGTGTAAAAGGTAGATAACATGTTTTTTTATACATGTTATCTACCTTTTAATAATTTCCTACATATTGCAAACATGTTGATTTGATATAATATACACTGTTTTAAATTGTAGTTTTAGTAAGAGCTTTTACGTAGTTTCTTTTTGGCACGAACTTGGTTCAGCCAAAGAGCCAGCTGTTCATTACAAACATTCAAATATACAATTTTTTTTCGCATTGTGTGCAAGGCATTAATATACTTTTACGAAGGATAATAATGTAGGTTTTTTATTTACAGAGCAAAAAAGCAATAGGTATTTTTTGGCTACTTTACCTATAGACGAAAAATCTACTTACGTCGAATTTAAAACAACCCAATAAGAATACCTAAGCATAAGAGAAACTTTAAGTTTGTTTGTGAAACAAATTGTCTCACCTCTTGCGTGGACTAAGTAGAGATTTCGTTTAAACGTAATTAAATCAGATGAACAAATTTCACCATAAAATCACACGTTTCATCCAGTCACTACGCGCTTGCAACTCGGTCCGCTTGGTGACACCTCGGACACCCTTCCGTCTGATCGGTCTGCACACCACTGCACTGTTATTTCAACTGGCAGGTCAGTTCAAAGGCCAATGATATATTAGTCACGGCGTAAAAAGCAGGGCTTCGCAGACCCGGAGCTTCAATAGAGACATCGTCATATTTTTCTTTGTGGGCCATTCAGGACCAGTTTCAACAAAGACTGCCGCAAAGACCCTCGACGTATCAACAAATTACACATTATTAGCATATGAATAACGTCTTCACTCTATAGTCTGATATAAAACAGTGTTATTAAATAGGTAGTAAGTGTCGAAGTTTGAGTTACCAACTCTTCTGTATTCTTATTGGTTTTGGCTTGAACCCTTTGGGACAAAAGCGGTTTGCATAGGGTCTTGAGTAGTATTAGGGTAGGTACACATTTGTTAGAAAGTTAAACAAATTGTGGCTTTCTTTTTCAGGGTTAAGCTGCTTTTGTAAATGTGCTCATTTCTGAATTTTTCTTATGTATAGTTTTATGTTAAATAAAAACTTACCTACTTATATACCTGGGTCTATTCCCAACCAGACAATGTGTTACTATATCTGTCAAAAACAGTCTGATCAATCGGATCACGCGATTATGCTTACATCTCGTAGTCTAACTGGTAACGCGGAAGGTCCTATCCAATCAATACTTTGAATTTGAGCTTAATAAAACATGATTATTAGAACCGTTTGGTTGTCAACCCTGTAAATATCGGTATATAATTAGCTTAAATGCTAAATCTAGATTATGAATATTTATTTCAAGCTGGATGTTCCAAATGAGTTTAAAACTTAGGAAATTGTCAGAGCACAATTTTTGAATTTATAAGATTTGTAGTCATCATCATATTGTTTCACGGAAATAAATTCAAAAACTTAATACAAATTAGGCTGCAATTTTTTTTTTGTGATGAGTCGGGCAGCCAAAATTTATTTAGGTTTGTTTTGTTGGCGCCTCAGCGAGAACTCTATCTTGGAACACCGAAGACGCCTAGGGAAGCCTGCACCAGCATACGTGAGCTGCTGGCCTTCCTAGAGGACATTGGGTGGCTGAACTAGCAACCGCCACCTGTCACGCAAAAAGGGCCCACCAGCGGCCTACTTGCGGAAACCAGTCCGCTCACCAAGTACCAAGTAGGTTTTGTTCTTTTTCCCATCAGATCATTTTTTCCAACTACAAACCCACCCTTGAAGGTACATTAAATTATCTTAAGTATTGATACTAAATCTATACAATTAACCTGTGGAACTAACTCAAATGCTAACCCTTAAAAACTAAATTAGAAGTAATTATACTGGATTCTGATCATTTTATGCTGGATTACAACAGTTACCATCCTCATATAAGAATTATTCATGAAAAACTATGTTTTAAACTAAAATTATATCTGCAAAATGAAAAATTGAGTTGGGATCAACAAGTTCATGCATGTAACTGCATAATTTTTTGTCAATTATTTAACCTGAAAAATGTGTGCCTGATTATCATTATAGTACAACTGGGGTACAAACCATGCAGTTGTGTTGTCAGATGAAAATATTTGAAATCCCCTATCCTGATCAATCTGGTACAAGTGAGACTTGAGCATTGACCTACCAACTTGATAGTTATCTGATAGTTTTTTTTTTATCATCATCATCCTATCCTATCCTATCCTAACGCTAGACATATGCCTCTACTACAGGTGCAACAAAGTACAGTTATTTTATTCTGACCAGTAATATTATATCGATAGTTAATAAATAAGTTACATATTTCAAAAAAAATATACAACTCTCTATCTAACTTTATATTGTCATACAAAACATAACAATTTACTGTTTTATTTTGCAATTTTTGTCTTTCTAGTTAGGACACACATAGCATAGAATGCAGTAGAAGAATTATATTGGCTAAGAAGATTTACTAATTTAACCTCATTACACACTGGTAAAAGTAGGCATGAAATGGCATGAATTATTCTTTACTAATTGGAATTCTTTGTTGAGTGGGAATTTGCTTAACGTTTTCTTAACTTTCACAAAGATTATTTTATTGATGTTTGACATGAAATAGAGTAACAGAGTGTAAGGAGTTGCAAATAAAATAATAAAAGCGGGACGTTACCTAGTAAGTGTTACGTGCCTGTTCTCTCTGTGAAGAGGGGGCGGCATATTATGGTGTCCTGTGTGGTGCGCCTGGTGGCCTGTCAGGTGCTGCGGCGGGTGCCCTGACATCGCCTGATGATGCATGTTCGGGTGATGCATCATCTTCACGTTTCACTGGTGCAAACAAACAACTTTAGAAACCGACATATAAACACCGAAAGACAGCTGCCAATAATGCCAAGTACGACATGAATTTCTTACCTATATTTTGTGCTGTCGACAAAACAGTCTCCCGGCTAGGTAATCACCATATATCCGCTCGCGAATCACGCCAATTACAATTTATTTTGGCAAACAGTAAAGAAAATTGTTTCGTTCAACATGCGGCCATGTTAAAAAATGTTGCCAACGGTAACAAATTAATTGTACTATTATAAATACTTTAGAAGGGAAAAATCTACCACTTATGCATCATTTTTCATTTTCCTGCCCTTATCCCACGCTAAGTGGGGTCGGCACAACAGGTTTTCTTCTTCCACTCTCCTCTATCATTCGTCATCTCGGTGCTCACTCCTTTCTTACTCATGTCATCTTTCACACAGTCCATCCATCTTTTCTTTGGCCTACCTCTCTTTCTAAAACCATCCACATCCATATCTACCACTTATGCATGTGGGAGAAAATCATCAATCCTCATTATTTTTTATTCATCATTTAAAAACCGTAATAAATTTGCTGTGATAATCTTCTCAGCCGTCCGTTATTTTGAGACTACTAGAAAAAACCAATATTATGTCACACTTTGTAGAACCTCTATAAAAAAATCCTTAGACTAAATATCATATAAAATTCTCATTGCTGGAAGCACTGAATTACTGTGACGTGCTTGTTTTGTTTGGTTAGGGATGGGACCACAGACTGAAGCGTACTGAAGTAATCAGCTGGAAACTTGGGACAACAAGGGACATTCTAAGGCTGAAACCATAGATTTTTCTTGATCTAAGGCTGAAACGGATGATGGGATGGCCGAAGGCACCCTTAGATTAAACCAAAAGAAGAACGTATCAGTAAAGAATTCTAAGCAGTTATATAAACGACATGTTAACATGATAAGGATATATACACGACTTCACGGATGTCGCGACATCCGTGAAGCAGTTTTCTTTAGATTGGATAGAAACTTCTTGCTCGTTGTAAAGAGTTTCTTTTTTCATTGGGTCTCCACTATTAGTAATTTGGTCCTTCGCCGATTATCATAACAGGCGGTAAACTTACTAGCATGAATCTTCAAACAGACATGGGCCCACCTACTACAGCTTTGAGTAGGGAGGTAATTATGTAATATTACAGACAGGGCCAATACCTTCTTCAATTTTATAGGTTGTAGATTTTATAGTAGGTAGGTACCCCAACTTATTACTTACCTATAATACCTACGTACTTTTATGCTAAATATAATGTTTCAAGCGGCTTCGTGGAAACCACCCTCAGGCAAACTAGATAGGTATCAAGTTAGGATGTTCCACTCATCATCGACTTATGTTAGTCCACTGCTAGACGTAAGACGTAAGTCTCTCCCAATAAGCCTTAGGTAGGTACTGAGCCTCTTTGACGTCATCAATGTATGTGACCTATTTTAAGCTTTCTTCTTCACACTAAGTAGGTACATAAACTGTGTAGGTATACAATAATAACGGTAGATTAGAGAAGATGAGTATAGACGCACTCATGTGTAACACATAGCCTAAAACAGAGTGTAAGTCTGTTTTAGGTGAGTGTGTGTATCATCTAGGTCTCAAACTACTTGACGTTAGCAGCTAATGCGGATATTATGGTACATAGGTGGATTATTTACAAAGGAGTTATGAATAAAAATATTGAGTCAATGCAAAAATATTTAATTACGCTTACAAGCAACTCAAAGCTCATTTTGACAAATGTAAAGAAAAACAACAGACATGAAATGGAAGTAATCTTCATCATTTCTGATTTGAACATCTGTTAGATTGGAGTAAGCTGGTTCGATTTCTTGCAATGAGCTGTCTGGACTCTCATCGCTGTCCTGGGTGGTTTCTGCCCAGGACACGCGCTTCGAACTTCTAGACGTATCCTTCTTTTTATCAGAAGTGGGGGTTGAGTGAGAGACGGGAGATAGCCCCTTAGTCGGCGTCTGACTGCATTTGTCTAGGTAGTGTTTCCGGAGGATGTACTCGCGCATCGAGTCGTTGGTTGAAACTCGTTTGGGTGGCGGCGGAGGGGGAAGTGAGGAGTCTTTATCTTCGACGTTCAGGTTCCTTTCATTTCTCACTAGCTCGATTCTTTTAACTTCTTCCTCGTCGGCCGTCAGAGGCCACGCGCCGAGTTTGTTGCGGTGTAAGTGTGGTGCAGTGTGCGCTGAGCAGATGATGCGTTTGCGAACAAAGTCTAGGAACGGCGTCAGCTCCGAGCTTAGTTCACGGCGGACGAGTTGTTTGTGACGTGTGGGCACGTTCTTGTCTCGGACCGCTAGCAACGCCTGCGGACAAAGTTGACATTCAGAAATGCATCTTATAGAAAAAAGTACTTCAGTTGAATTCAAGTTGAAATTGAAGTTTCACACGAGTTTTAAAGAAAAATGTATGTCTAGGCTGCACCGATTACTATTTGATTAGTTTGTACAAAAATCGCAAACATTCGTTTCGGAGCTCCACGGCTACTGAGAGACATTTAAAAACAAAATCAAACAAGCTTGTTTGTTAATTTCCTAGTAACTCATAGATATGCGTAGCTATAGCTACCTGTGACGCTAGCAAGGTGGTGGTAGCTTCCAAGGCACCAGCTACCAGTCTCTCGTTCAGGCAGGGCAGTGCACTCGCAGCTGAGGATATGCTGGTGAGCGACTCTGAGCGGTTCACTCGCTTCGAGTCGCCGGGGCTGGAGCAGGAACAACGCCGGCGACCGCGCGGCGACCGAGATCCACTGCCTTCTTCCACGTGGTATGCCTGGAATTATAAACAACCTTATTAGTTTATGAACTCAGTGACTGGCAATAAAGGCACAGCTTAAACCAGCAGGGTTATTTTAATACATTCGGAAACGTCAGAATTTGAACGAAATTTTCCGATCGGAAACGTTTCTGAATGTTTTTTTATAAGCCGTGCTGGAGTATGAAATTTCGTGGGTAGTTTTTAGTTTTAGTGAAAGGGTGCACTAGGCATGAAATTCTCGATTCTCTAAAGGGGTGCAGCGGGTATTGTAATTTGCATGAAAGTAGCTTCACGCGATTCCACTAGTGAGTAATTAGTCGTAACTTCTATGGATTTCCTACAAAAGCCCTGAAACTGAGCTCTTTGTGAAGGGCTCGTCCGGGGAAGTACTACCACCACGCCTTTTTCTGCCGCCAAGCAGCAACGCTGTGTTTCGGTTTGAAGAGTGTGGTTGCCGGTGTAATTACAGGCACATGAGGCTTAACATCTGTATACCTCAAGTTGATGGACGCAGGGCAGTGCATCGTAGGGCACGGTCCTATCGTGCGTGACTTACGAGGCAATGCTTTGTTATAGGTGATGGTTACCACTTAACATCATGTGGGCCATCTGCTTGTTCCTTCAATCAACATCGTTGATCGAAGGCTTGTTCCATCAGCTAATTGTAAAAAAAAACTTCTAGAGGAAATCTAGACAAATCATGCTCACTGTAAAACACATTAGAAACGATAGCCGATTATGAATAAAACTCCTAAAAATAAAACTTACATGATTGAGAGATCTTGTGAGCAGACAAATGGCCGACACTAGCGTGCCAAACGTCAGCTGTGGGAATGGTTCGTAAGTGATCTTGGGTGTTCCAAAGTGTAGTTCCACCAAGGGCTGCCACCTCTCAAGATCTAGTCCAGAATCAGCCAGGAGTGAGAGTAAATCTGGACTGAAGGAAAGCAGGCAGAGTGTCGCCATGTGCAGAATTTCTAGAGTCCTGCAAATCAAAGATTGAAATGACTACAACAAATAGCAGCAGCATAGCAGAAAGTACCGTCAACAACTAAAGTTTATAAAAGTTCGATTTATATAACACTATAGGCCGGTGTCTGAAAGCTCGATCAATACTAATCGGATGTCAAGTCACTCGCCATTTCAGCTATTACATCGAATTAGATAGAGATAGCAAGTGACTTGACATCCGATTAGTTTTCATCGGGCTTTCAGAAACCAACCCTTGGTGTTACAAAGACAAAAAAAGTACAAGATAAAAAAAAACTTTTAATATTGAGGCTTTGGGTTCCAATAGGTTCTCATGATTGCATATCTTTTTTTAACAATAAACATTTTTGTATTTAAAAAAAATCAAAATAGTTTTTTTTTATTCAATTACATAGTTTTGACAGTGAAATTAATAATTAGTTTTGATTGGGCTTTCAAAAACCGGTCGTTTGTGTTACAAAGACAAAAAAAAACTTCCAATATTAGCAAAACTTTTAATATTGAGGCTTCGGGTTCCAATGTTGCTGACTGTACCCATGATTGCATATCTTTTTTTGACAATAAACATATTTGTATTTTGTACTGGTTTTTAATTATCAAAACAGTTTTTTTTTTAATTCAATTATTTTTGACAGTGACATTACGTTTCATAAAGTAAAATGAACAAGTGCGAGCGAGACTCCTACGCGACTAGTACCTGTGTAAAATAACTGGTGCTTGGTTGGCGGGATCCTCAGCAGATTGCAGGGCGGGGTCGCTGGAGCGCCGAGAGCGAATCATCAACGTCACACACTGGTAAAGGCAGACGCTTATACTTCGCTGCAATTAAACAGAAACAACTTTAAAACTTTGAATCCAAGGCACGGTAGATATCCGAAGAATAGAGAAGATATGAAGTAAGAGTACTTTATTTTTAACCAACTTCAAAAAAAAGGAGAAGGTTCTCAATTCGACTTCGTATTTTTTTTTATGTTTGTTACCTCTGAACTTTCGACTGGGTGAACCGATTTTGATGATTCTTTTTTTATTTGAAAGCTGGTGCTTCCCGTGTGGTCCCATTTCAATTTGGTCCAGTCAATGGCATCCATGAGAAAACCATTGAAGTCGTTTTTTTTTTGCAGAAAAGTTATGTGTAATTACTATGGCAATAAGTGGGCTAGTTGCCAAATTTAATGTTTTGGAGATCAGTAAGAATTTGGAAAGGTTTTTCGGTATCAAGATATCTGAGGGGATATGTTTCGTTTAAAATAAAACTCACCATGATAGCGACCAAAGAACTGATATTCTGAATCCTCCATCTAGCCTCAAACTTCACCAGCTGCACTATCAAATTAAGCGTAGAGGCACACACATTCATCGCATCAATCGAGTAAACTTGACGCGGCAGTAGTATAGCCTCCACCAAATGATCCAAATGCACTCCAACGAAGGTGATCGCGTCACTTGCGAAGAACTGCCCATGTTTCATCACCATCATAGATATAAAATCCAAGCTGTAAGCGTAAACGCGCCACCATTCATGCGGCTTCCAAGTATCAAACTTCGGAGGCAGTAACTGCATCCACAGGAACTGGTCCACGTCTACGCTGAGAAGGTCTCTGGAGAACGGACCGCGGGAGTAGGCTGTGAGGCATCGCAAAGCTGCTAGAGATGTGTGGTAATGCCGTCGGTTTTGTAAACAAGTCTGTAAACAACATAGTAGTTTGTTTACAAACCGACTCGATTGAAACCATTGTGAGAGACCAGCGAACATGTCATCGTATAAGTCCAGGCATTGTTCTAACATTGCTAGTGATAGGACGACGGGCGCTATGTCTCCCTTGACCTCGTGACCTGTCACTTCGTCTTTTTCCTCTTTTATATCTCCGAATAGTTTTTCCAGTTCGATACTGTTAATGTTGGTGACGGATGTGATGATGCTTTGAGCGGTAACGCTGTTCGCTTTGATCTCGTAATCCAAGGTGCTTATAGCGACGGTGAATATTGACAGAATGGCGCGAATCGCTCGCGGGTGCAGGCAGTCGTACACAATAGATGTGTTTGTTAATAGGTTATCGATTTGTTTCGCGCTTGCTTTCCTGTTATCGAAGCAATCGTCTTTCCAATTCGCTAGCATTATGACGTAGAGTTCGGATAGAATGACGACCAGTCTTCCGTCTTTTAAGTCGTCAAGCTCGTTCAATAACGCCGTCAGGCAGGGAGCGACCATTTTAGCTTTGTGTGCTATGTTCAAACTTATTGGCATACATTTGCAGAATATGGTCGTGAAGTCTTTCCAGGAGGTCAATAGCCCCAGCCATATAGGTACTTTATCCGGCACCTCACTCTGGCATCTACCTTTGAAGGCAAACATGTGATCTACCCATGTATCTAAGTATTTTTTGTCTGTATCAAAAAAGAGTTCTAGCACCTCTTTTAGACCAGTATCGATTTTGTCACGTGACATAAATAGTTCAATGCCAAGAACGTTGAATATCTGCGAATAAGTCCTCAAATTCGGTTTGATTTCGCTGAAGAGTGGGCTGGTCATGTATTTCCAGAATTTTGGGTTGTCTCGTAGCTTTTTCACTAGTATTTGCATGTTGTTTTTCCATAATGCGTGGAATAGCCCCATCAGGCATGCTAATATGGGGCTGTGTAAGAAATTGACATCCTGAAAATAAATATTATAATTAGCATGAGTCTAAAAAAAGTTTGCTCGTTTATTTACAACACATTTATTTTCGGTAGTAATTCATATTTTAAGCAATTTAAGTCATATTTTATTGGCAAAAGAATCAGATAACCGTTTTATTTTTAATAATTAAGGAGTATCTTCGAGAAAAAATAAGTATGGGACCAATAGGAAGACCTTGCGAAATTCTGTATATGTTACTCACAGAGTTGACAGTTTCAAGATAATCAGCCATGTATCCCAGAATGCCTTCGAAACATTCCTCGACTTCCTCCTTCTTTTCTGGAAGAACCTTATCATCTTTCTTCTCTTCTACTTTCACTTTCTCATGGTTCATCATGAAGAAAGCCTCGGTAAGGCCCGGTTGTTTGCCAACGCAAGTCGCTACAAACTCTAGAATAGCCACTTTTAGCTCCTTCGTTTCGTATTCCTCTCGAAGGCGTTCAAGGAACATTGCCCGCACTTGGTAAGCTGTCATGTCTAATGACGCGAAAAGGGACATTTGGAAATCCTGCGAAAACAACATTTTATAAGCTCAAATAAAGGCTGTCCACAATATAATATATGGGGTTGACTGCATCATAAACATAATGCAGCAGCCTTTTTCAGGCTTATTATGATAAAGCATTGATTATCTTTTATACATTCTTTGTTTTTTGTTTTTGATTAAGTGTTTTTACGGTTCCGTACCCAAAGAATAAAACGGAAGCCTATTACTAAGACTCCACTGTCTGTCTGTCACCAGGCTGTATCTCTTGAACCGTGATAGTTAGACAGTTGAAATTTTCACAGATAATATATTTCTGTTGCCGCTATAACAACAAATACTTAAAAACAGAATAAAATAAAATAAATATTTAAGGTGGCTCCCATACAACAAACGTGATTATTTGCCGTTTTTATAGATAATGGTACGGAACCCTTCGTGCGCGAGTTCGACTTGCACTTGGCCGGTTTTTGTGTATAAGTGAATTTGTAAATTATTTGAGAAAATTTCTTTTGAACCAAACCTAACTTACATTAGAAAATATTTTCAAAAGGCGACAGCTCAGCTCCGGTAGACTCTTATTAAAAGCATGGTTGATATAACTGGCCACTCGAGGCACAACCTTCAGCGAATCCTTTTGCTTATTCTGCGTGAAGATGAGATGCTCCAGCGGCGTCAGCTCTCCGGCTTTTGTTACGGTGGACTTGAGGCGCAGAGCGAGCATTAGTACAGCCATGCATTTCTGCATGGTGGATATGTATTGGGGCCCTGTGCCTGTTATCCAGTTCGTTTCGCTCTGTATCATGCGTTCGAGCTGATCGTTACCTGAAAAGGTTGGCGTTTAAAGTAGTAGAGCTCTTTGTGTGTGACTTGTCCGGGGAAGTACTACCACCACGCCTTTTTCTGCCGCCAAGCAGCGTTGCTGTGTTTCGGTTTGAAGAGTGTGGTTGCCGGTGTAATTACAGGCACATGAGTCTTAAAATGTATGCCTCAAGTTGATGGACGCAGGGCAGTGCATCAGAGGGCACGGTCCTATCGTGCGTGACTTACGAGGCAATGCTATGTTATAGGTGGTAACCCACTTAAAATCAGGTGGACATTTGCTTGTTCCATAAGTAGTTGTATAAAAAAAAAGTAGCCTAACTTTTGAAATGATTTGAGATCTGGTCATCAGCCTGAAGAAGTCCACTATTTGATTAGGTGGATTGGTGGGAAACTCATTCATATGCTAAAGTTATCAAAGTTTTACTAGATAAACTTACCAATAGAAATTATCTTCAATAATTCAATAGCATTTTCCGTATGCAGAAAATTGTACACGCACGTTTTTCTCAACGTATCCGAACTTTGATTAGGTGGTTTAATATCTTGCAACACCATTGTGATAATTTTCGCGCAACGTTGCAACAGTGCCCTTCGCTCGGTCGTGTTGCTGTATCGCCATCCGTAGATGTTAGGGAATACCTCTTGTAGGACGAATATAAGGCCTGGGAGGATTATGTCTGTGGTCACGCGTTCGTCGTTGGACGCCTGCGCATACAAGAAAACTCAGACAAGAACTGATAGTTAAATAGAGGAAGTAACGGTAATATCTACATTCAAATAAGTATTTTAAACTAGCTGGTGCCCGTGACTTCGTCTGCGCAGGATTAATATTTCGAGTAGCTTATATTAGCGTGGCGTACTTATGTGTAACTCTAGCGGTTTTGGCAGCGCACGCCAGAACAGCTCGCAGATGGTAGATTTTTTCCTACTTACTTGACACTTATCGTCATATTTTGGCCAGTTCACACAATATCTTTATAAATTGTAGCTTATGTGTTAGTCTGATGTATACGCTATATTATTGTAAAGTTTCATTAAAATCGATTCTGTAGTTTTTACGTGAAAGAGTAACAAACATCCATCTATCCATACTTACAAACTTTCGCGTTTAAAATAATAATAGGATATTTATGATCATAATTTAATTCCTATTTACACAGACTAATAGAAAGATAATGCTTTTTGTTCGTATAATATTCAATTAAATGTAAAAAATCACAATATATAGGCGCCCATATAATAATATAGGCGCTTTCTCAAATTCTCACGCCATTTTACAGTAGTTTAGTATCCCAGACTGCTGGAGCCTGAACCAGCATGGAAAAAAAAAATCGATTTCGGTATAAAGCAGTAGACAGGCGAAAAAAAGTTTGTTGAATACATACCTTATGAAATTCGCACAGTAGATCAATATAGGCACCCAAAAACTTATAAGATCCGGAAGGCTGTTCGATGGTCACCAGGTAGGAGCCCACGGCTGCCGAGTCAAAGGAAGCTCCGTTTGCGTATTCCACGTGCGTCAGTTTCTGGTTCATCACACGAGGTAGAAGACCTGTGTTTATCAGTCTAAAAAAAATCACCCATTTTTAAATAAAAATCTATATACTCAAATTGTTCTTACTCTTTAAAAAAAATATCAAGAACAACTTCGAATAGTCTAAAAAGAACAGTAAACAATAAAACTACAAAATATATTTGTGGACATGTCACTAAGTTGGATTTTTCAGTACAACGTTCAGCGGTTTCTGGCTTACCTTTGATGAATTTCTTTTGGAAACAAGGGTATAAGGGCAGTGCACACTCGCAGACACTCCATCAATAACGGCAGCGGCGGCGCATCAGCCCTCATATAATGCACCAACACATCAAACACACCCTCACTAGGCGCCACTAAACTCTTCGGTATCTCCTTATCCACTGCCAGCTCTCTCAAAATCCCAGACAAAACTCTTGTCCCCTCATAAATCCTCTGCAATGTCGCGTTAACATTATCGTGTAGCTGTTTCCTATCCAGCGCTTTTACTATCTCGTGGTTGAAGACTATCCAGTAGGAATAGGGCGTTCGGAAGTGTATCATTGTCCCTTCTTTTCGATCCATGATGGTTGCTTTAGAGCCGACCTCTATTCTGTAGGAGAGGTCTTGTAGGGGGAAGTACTCTCGGCCTATCATTGCGTCGTCCGCTTCGATTGATACAATCGGAACCGCGTTAGGATTGTATATCTCTGTGTAGACTGGCAGGCTTTTAAGTTCACCTATGAGCTGTGGATGAAAGAATTGGTATGTCATTTTGTTTTAGATAGATATGTTGCTACTAAGATGTTTGTAAACAAACATTTGTTGTTTTCTTATTAATGTTTTGTTTTTATTTTATCTACCATTGTTCGAATGATACAGTCGCAGACGCAGAGCAAGCAAACGGACATACACGACAAATGGCCTTCATCAAATTAAAAGCAATTTGAAACAGACGGTTTGATCAAAATTAGATAAAGTGGTCCTATACTTTTGTGTTTTATTTTTGAACTGTTTTATGTGATTTCTAGCATTTTTTATAAAAGGAATTGAAATAAATTAAAAAACAAAACGCAATTTCACTCACATTCCTGACACTAGACTTGCCGGCTTGCGCCAACCCCGCCGCCAAGGTAGACAATGCACTGAAGTTGAAAGGAAAGTATTCCAATGCGGTATTCCATAGCGACATCACTCCAAAATCATTATCCTTTTGATGGAGGTCCCAAAACTGACTGAAATAATTTTATATCTGTTTAACATTTAAAATACGCAAAAAAAGGAAGCAAAATAATAAAACGAATTTATTCTCAAAGAAGTTGGAGGGTCACGCATCATTGAAAAACAAATGATATAATATGGACGCTTACGACCGTATACAATAACTGGACACGACAGATCCGACAGCTATCTAGTAATGAAGATCCTTGATGATGTCTAAGGAGGGTAGTCAGAGAGAGGCACTTCGGAATATTACATGCACACACGATCTTTTTGCAGTAATTACCGACTATGGCCAAGCCCGTAGTGCCTGCTTTAATACTAACCGATTCCTTCACGATGTTTAAAAGCAATTTTAAAATCTTCTTGACAGCAATTTTAAAACGGCTGGACCGATTTGAATGATTTTTTTTGTATGCGTTTGGGTGGCACCCTGGATGGTTTAGATTCACAAATCAGCCCGGCAGATGGCGCTGCAGTCGATTTCTAGGTTATTTATCTATACTGCAATTAAATCATGCAGGACAACGTCTGTCGGGTCCGCTAGTATAATGTAAAAATGCTACCTGGCTATCTCCGGAGTCTCCAGTAGTTCCGAGCACAGCTCCATGATTCCTGGCTGATGGCTTAAAGTTCCGTCTCCATCAAACTTATTGCACAGGTCGTTTAGCAGTTGGAACACTCGAAGGCGAGCTATGAGTGCGCATTTTGATTTATCCTAAGAAAATTACATTATTATGTTATTATAATAATTCAAAGAAATCATCATCAGACCTGCCAAGTAAGGCCTGCCTGTGTAAAAAAAAATCCTCATATCTGATTCTATAATGTATTGTATACCTAGTAGGTATGTGTTAGAATGGAAAATATTTAAGATGGTAGAGATCTAACAGGCATTTCACACCCAATTACTTCAGTAATTCAAAGTTAAATGTTCTTTGTCACTATCTCACGTCATCTACAAGAAGAAAACACTATGGGGAGTTAAGTTTTAGTCTGGAATATAGGTAGGTATACCCGTTTGAACTGGGGCATTATTCTCTATGACATAGGAGATTCCGTGCCATAACCGTGTGACGTCACAGCGTGGTCTAAACGCAAACGCGATTCATAAACCAAAAAATGAACTAAGAATGACAACTAAGTCATAGGGAATACGGTTTTGTCCGATTTCCCGCCGCTGTCTAGTCGTATCTGTGTAACGCGATTGCATTGGCAATAGAGAATAATGCCCCTGGTCATAAACTCCTGTCGTAACTTAAGTAAGAAAAAGCACTGGTGGTCTAGTTTTAGCGGCCCCGCCTTCCGATCCTAAGGTCGTGGGTTCGAAACCGGTCGTGCACCAATGAGTTTTTCTGTTCAAAAATTTATGTGCACAATGCCAGTACTCTCAAACGGTCAAGGAAAACATCGTGAGGAAACCAGCATGTCGTAGAACCTAAAAAGTTCTATAACATGTGTCAAGTGCTCGAAAGGAGCCTCTTGAGGCGCACTTAAAATCCTTTCACCACACTGTTTCGAAAGAAACTAGTGACACGACAAGAGAGAGAAAGAGAGTAAGAATAAACCTATCCGGACATAAAACAAATTAACTTTGTACTCACTGAAAATACTGAGCTGTTCAACATTTTTTGCAAGAATTTAAACACACCCATTCTCAATGCAGTGGCGCCAAAGTGTTGGTATATGCTCTCAAACAGTTTGGCATGGCATGGACTCTGAAATACAATGTTTTATGTACAATTTATCTGCTTTAATTTAATTACGTTTTATCGGAGTTCTCATAAGAAACTCTAGCTTAAGAGCCTTATGTTATCAAGAGAAATCACACACAGAAAAAGTCTACAACTAAATTTCATTCTTCACTGCACCCACACATGCTCACTAAATAAATAATTTGGGGGATCACCTGTGAAACCCTGGCTCTTAAAAGACTTGTTAGAGTGTTATAGGGAGAACTCTTAGAACCACACAGACATATATTACTCACACAAACATACTCACACTAAAAATATGCATAGAAACATTTTGTACTTTTTTTGAAGACTGCTATAGACAACATTTCACACTTACCTGTAAAGATAACATCATCCATGAGATGAGCATCGCACTGTGTTCTGTGTTCATATGTAGCTTTGTAAGTTCATACTCAACAGTCTCCTTCGTACTATCTATCCATGATGATATATTTTCTCTAAAAACATTTAGATACTGAATTTAGAACCTAATGACTAAAAATGGTAGATTGGTGCATTATTTTCGTAGTCTATTCAAATAAATCTGTTACAAAGCTAAACTTAGGTAGGTTTAGAAGAATGCACTTACATTTTGCTGCTATCTGCAGCCACCATAAAAATACATATTTCCATGTACATTATTCTCATACATGCCTCTCGGTGTCTTTCATCGAGTAGATCATTGTAGCCATTACCCTTCCCGAAGCCATGCTTTTTGAACAGTGAAAAAAGTTTGGTAAATTCAGTATGTGTAAAAGGATTTTGCTCTCCTATTTGTAAAAGAATCTGCAGAATCGCAAGTTGTTCTTTGAGGTTGGACTCTGCCCATTCCTGTCTCACAGTTTCACTCTGAAAGTCGTTTTGAATTTTTCTTGGTGGTGGCACAGTAACAAGTAACTTTTCAAACTGCGACAGCAGAGATGTTTTCATATTCGGAATCCCAATTTTGTTTATAATTTTGCTAAACTGTTCATGATACTTGTGATTTGTTTCATCTTTGAATTGATATATGTATTGGAGTAGTTTTAAAAGGAACAGTCTCTCTGAGTAGTAGAAACTCCATACATTTGGGAGAAGGACAGATGGCCTGGTATCATAATGCGAGGTATTTTTCAGTGCATTTGCTGGAGTGCCACATGATATGTGACATAAATAGTTTTTGAGTATTTCCCATATTTGAAAACAATCAACATCCTGTAAGAGAAAGTTAATGCTTAGAAGTAATTCTAATTGATGTTGTAAGGAAGCCTTACCCTAGGGCAGTCAGAAATGGGTACTAACAATATAATTTTGGAGAGTCTGAACTACGTTCAGCAGCTTCGCTTGATCAGGGTGCTTTGCCTGGAGCTTAGCGAAGTCCTCAACTTTATTGGGTTTGTAACTGGCTAGACCTGAATGCAATCCTTCAGTAACTTTACAGTTACCCAGTACTTTGGCTATGTCATCCGTCTCTAAGCTCTCAGAAGTCGTCCAACGCCAGAGTTGCTTCCAATACCTGCGATAAAAATAAAAAACACGGTAAGAACATTAATAATAATTTTTGTGTACTTACTTTATTTGCACATGATCTATATACCTGACACTAAAATCAGCACTTGCGCTGGTCATGATTAAATTCTACTTTTATTATTAATTTTCATTTCTTTTTTACACGGCTTTATTAGTTAGTAGATTATTATATTGTTTACCGCTTTTCAATTTTTAGGTTATACTTCAACTGTTACCAAAGCATCTGTCAAATTTTAACGGTAGTTTTCTGTCTAGTTGACATTGACATTGACATTGTTCAATGGTTTGATGGTTTCGTCGTACTTGATACATCATGTCACGTCATCTCCTTCATGTCATGTCATCAGTCAGTCTTGCGTGCGTGCGGTGCAGGGCTGGATTTCAGATCAGTTCATTTGGATAAAATCGTAATCATAGTCACATGAAGTCACATGAATCACATGAAGTCACGCACGATGTCACGAAGTCACTTAGTCATATCATAACCATAACCTTATCCACACAACCATAATCATATCTTCATTGTACTTTCATTTATTTCTATAAAACTAAGTAACATCTGAATTTGAATATAAACAGTCTCCACACAAATAACAGACACCTTTCTTTTCAATAGATTTTTGACAGATTTATTTCTTGCTTACTACGCCCCATCTACATAATCTAGTAGCAACTGTAGTGATAGCTTTAAAAAAAAAAAACTTATTTGTACCATTTTTATTACCTACTTTTTCAGCCTGATTCCAGCCCTGGTATTTGCGGGCAGTGCGGTCGGTCGGCCGGTTCTTTCTTGTCCTTGTCGGACTCGGCGTTTTGTAGCAAGAAGCAGTCAAAGTCAATGATTTCTTTCTATATTTTAGATTTTTATTCTAATGTGTTACAAAAAACGGTAGATTTAGTAAAGTAGTAGTGAACGTGTTGCGAAATTTTCCTACTATACCTAGTCAGCGCTACTACAATTTCTTATAGAAAAAAGTTTTTTTTTACTATTTCGGTGTTTCCTGTGTATAACTCGTACAGATTGTTGAAATGCCACCTGCAGCTACAGCAGTTAAACCTAGACCTGATGATGATCCTATCGGCATTAGAGCCGTCCTTCTTGGCCCACCTGGGTCAGGCAAGGGAACTCAGGTATGTAGAAAGTACTTTGAACTTTGACCTTGTTATTATGTCCCCTTTGGTAATAATAAACTAAAAATGCACAGTAGGTACTTACATACTAGTATATCTAGAGACCTTGATTTGTTATGTCATGAATGTTGAAACTTTTTGGTATCTGAACTAAAACTTATGTTCAACAAGAATTAGTAGGGTACTTAAAATCACTTATCTATTGTATAATATAGCAGTACATATTGTACATATATTAGAAACTAGCGGCCTGTCCCAGCTTCGCATGGGTGGTCATAATTTTTTTGAACATTTAAGGTAAACTTATACTTACCGTGGGTTCGAGCCTCGCGTCTACTTATTTCATACATTCGAAAGACCCGTGGACCCGTTAACATTTTTATTTCGTCATATCTTTTGAATGGAATGTCCGATTTAAAAAATTTAAGAAGTAATCTATAGGTATTGAAACCGTCTTAAATATGAAATGATTTATTTGGATAAGGATTAATACCAAGGTACAAATAAAGACCCTTTTCTAGCGGCGGCATTTCAATTATTTTTTTATAATAAACTAGCGGCCTGTCCCAGCTTCGCATGGGTGGTCATAAATTTTTTGAACATTTAAGACAAACTTAGACCGTGGGTTCGAGCCTCGCGTCTACTAATTTCATACATTTGCACGTCCTTCTCCTTGAGTGACTGAGATCGCACCCCGAGCGTGAACCGTGGACCCGTTAACATTTTTAATTTCATCATATCTTTTGAATGGAATGTCCGATTTGAAAAATTTAAAAAGTAATCTATAGGTATTGAAACCGTCTTAATTATGAAATGATTTATTTGGATAAGGATTAATACCAAGGTACAAATAAACACCCTTTTCTAGCGGCATCATTTCAATTAAATTTTTATAATAAAAGAACACTTATTGTGACATAACTATAATAGTTAGACATATGCTGTCGCGACATTTTTTGTAGATAATGATGTCTTCTGCAAAGTCGTAGTACATTATTTTGTTCTATCATCAATAGTTTTTGCAGCGCACGCGATGTAAGGTTTTCTTTTTCCACCTTGGGTTACATTATTGGAGTTTTAGTAAGGATCCCTGATTTTTTTGAAAATATAATATAGCCTATGTTACTCAGGGATAATGTAGCATTCTAATGGTGAAAGAATTTTTGAAATCGGACCATTAGTTTTTGAGCCTATTCGTTACATACAAAACAACAAAACAACAAAACAACAAAACAACAAAACAACAAAACAACAAAAATACAAATCTTTTCTCTTTATAATATTAGTGTAGATAAAATAAAGCTCTGATGTAATCTGATACACACACAGTTCACCCTTAATTTTTTTTGGCCTACCTGTAAACCTTCCATGTCCATTTATAACTAACTCATTAAAGTTTTTTGGTAAGACAACATCTTTCAAAATTTCAGGCTCCGCTACTTAAAGAGAAGTACTGTGTCTGCCATCTCTCCACTGGTGATATGCTTCGTGCTGAAGTTTCATCTGGCTCAGAGCTTGGCCGTCGATTGAAGAAGACCATGGATGAAGGCAAGCTTGTCTCTGATGAGATGGTTGTGGACATGATCGATAAGAACCTAGATCAGCCAGAGTGCAAGAATGGTTTTTTACTTGATGGCTTTCCCAGGACTGTGCCACAGGCAGAAAAGGTTTGTTTCCTAGTACTGTTTGTTTTCATCATCATTTTCCTGCCCTCATCCTACCGTAAACAGGTTAGGCGCAACAGGTTTTCTTCTTTCTCTCTCTGCAGCTAATCATCATCTCTGTGCTCTCCTTTCTTACATCACACAGTCAATCCTTCTTTTAACAAGAGCAATGCTCTATCAAATAGAGCATATTATCCAAAGCTTAACATAGGCATATTCTTATTTATCTTTTAATTTATTATATTGGCTTAGTTAAAAACTAGAATCCACTGCAACCCCCTCAATCATGCTCCTGGTCAACTATGGTCTAGATTTATTTTTTTGTAGATGACTACAAGTAGCCTTTATCATTTATCTAATTGTTCAAGTTTGATAAGATTGAACAGCATAATTACTAAGATAAACAACTTCCAAAAACGCAATTTGGTAACAATTGTTATTTTTAAATTGGCGCTATAATATAGATAATAACTCTATTTTTCTTTTTCAGCTTGATGATTTGCTTGGCAAGCGCAAGACTGCACTGGACGCCGTCATTGAGTTTGGTATAGCCGACAGCTTGCTGGTACGTAGAATCACAGGTAGACTGATCCATACTTCTAGTGGTCGCAGTTATCATGAGGAGTTCCACCCTCCCAAGAAACCCATGACTGATGACATCACCGGTGAGCCATTGGTGAAGCGATCAGATGACAATGTCAATGCTCTCAAAAAACGTCTAGCAACATATCATGACCAGACCGTCCCTCTAGTTGACTACTACATGAGAAAAGGTCTCCATTGGAGAGTAGATGCTTCCAAAGCTGCTGAGGATGTGTTCAGCAAGATTGACAATATATTCAAAAGCAGAGTCCTTGGCCGGGAAAGAGCTTCCAAGTAACATTATAAGCAAAAGTGTTATGCGTACAAAATAATTTCATGCTGTTTTGATATTTTAACATTCAGAAACTAAGTTTGTACCTATATCTATACTTATATTTTAGAGACAATTTTTCTTGGGTAAATACACTAAACTGAAATCATGAATACAGTTGTTTTATTGTTACAGTATGATAAGTTATCTGTTTATATTAAAATAAAATAAACATTAAGACAAATTGCTATCCAAGTGGTTCCAAGAATTTTATGAACAACTAAAAAATGTGTTGATTTTATAGTTTTTAAGTTCTAAAAACTGATATTATACATGGAGCTTCGGATCTCACTTCTTCTTAAATAACTATATATAGGGACATTAATTATTAATATATATAGGGCCCAAGACCGTAGAGTGGAAGGGGTATAGGGAGGCCTTTGTCCTGCAGTGGGACGATGCAGGCTGAAATATAGGACCTACATCAGTGTTGATCAACTTAGGCCTGATTTCACCATGCTCTGTTAGATTAACAAAGCATTAAAGGGCCATTTAATATGTCAAAATGTACGCGTTTGACATCTTAAGGTTAGATTAACGGCCTGTTAATCCTTGGTTAGTAACTAACAGAGCATGGTGAAACTGGCCCTTAACCTTTTTCTACCTACATCTCGTATCTCAATAAACAAGGTCCAACAAGAGTAAAATTAAACTGCTTTTAATTACTTTGAATGGATTAAAGTTTAATAATTAGAATAAAGTGTAGTCATAAGGAGATTAGACAATATTTATTTATAAGCTCGGAAAAAAGCCTAGCTATATTGTTATTGACAACTCAAAATTAATATTTTTTGAACAAGGAACATGCCCGTAACCATAGTATTTTACATACATAGCATTGGGCCATGTTTATTTACAATCTATAAAAATTAAAAATGTGTCATTTTATTCCATGTGTTCCCATAATGACTTTTTATGTTATTTCTAACTAACTTATAATAGAGTTGTGCCTTATATTTGTTGTCAATTATTCTCCTGTGCAAAGTGAACTTCTAGGAATGCATAAGAAGGTACAATAGTAACTTAACTAGTGGTATTCTAGAATCTAAGATAAGAATTTGGTTTATAATTTCTTGTAGAAGAGTAGTGGTAAGAGCTTAAATTTTATATCAACTACAATAATTTTATTAAAATTGTAATATGGTACGTAACGTGCATACTTATACATTATTATTTCTACAATTAATATAGATTCGAAAGGTTTAGGGCTGGTTTCACCATGCTCTGTTAGATTAACAAAGGATTAAACGGCCGTTAAAAATGTCAAAATGTAACTAACAGAGCATGGTGAAATTAGGCCTTAAAATTCATCACGGAGGCAACTCACAGCCATTATTATTTTAAACTCTTCAACAATGGAGTATACACTCTATAATACGGTTATTGATTTCATGCATGGGCCAGTTAAAATTGGACCGAATAACTAGGTAGATTTATACTATTCATACCTAGAGAAGAGGTAGGAATGTGGGTAAGTCCGAATAAAATACATCCGGGCCAATACCATCACGTTTTATCGCGATGTAATTTAAAACTGAAAATTTTGAGACCGACAAGTCGTTAAGTGACTCGGAAGTATTATTTTTAATGCCATAGCAGGCAGAAGATCCGACGGGCCACCTGACGGGAAGCGGTCACCGTCGCTAATGGATACCTGCAACACAACAGGCGGTGCTAATGCGCTGACAGCCTATCAAAAAAGATAAAGTCACCTTTTGAAGGACCCCATATTAATCCTTTAAAAGAGATAATAAAAAAAGACTGACCATCACCGCTGTAATCATGTATGAAAGCTGCATTCAATTTACTGTGTGTGGCGCGAAGTCATACTAGCACCCCAAGTATGAGTTTTGTTTACCATATTTGGTTTTTCGTTTTCGTTCCGTGTTCATTGCGGGTTTTGTATGAAGATGCGATAGAGATACCGATACGGAACTTTATGTTGCAAGTCTCAGACAAAATATTATTTTGTCTGAGGTTGCAAGTATGATGAAAATTAGTAGTAGAACATAAAGTTCCGTATATACATTTAGTACCTACCTACCTAGGTAGGTACTAAATGTATTTGATATTGTTATGGCGATACACAACAGTAATTTGAATCCGTCTTCGGTGTTTGCGGTGGAATATGTCAGACCATCGAATATACCGAATATGTAGATGAGGCACAGGACCTGCGTGATTTACACGCGCCACTTCATGTGTTTGAACAGATGTAAGCCCCCATAGAGACGGCGATAGGTCTCGTGTGCCAGGGCAAGCGTGGAAACTAGATCATAAAGAATTATATTTCGGTTTTTTTATAAGTAGGTATAAGCTTGCCTGCCCAATACGCACTAGGCCTCTAAACCATATATTTTTATTAACTAAACGCTCAATTATGGTGAAATATAAAATGAAACACAAATAAAACAATAAAATGTATGTATTGTGATGTTGGTCATGAAGAATAGTTAATACCTACATGTCATTTTTACAACCATACCGAAAACAGTCACTGTGGCGAAAATATAGATAAAAAGCAAATGATGAGACACAAGCTTTTACTTTCACGTCAATATTTACCTAATTTTAATCACATCGACTAGCAACAGCAATCTAAGCGTGGCTTAATTCTACAAATTCTTTACAGTTCAAATATGTATGTCCATTATATTTATTTGTGGTAAATTAAAAGCACATCTCGATTTATTATGATTCAATTATAGAAAAGAAAAAAACATGTGTAAGAATAAGCGTGAGCTACGTTTGATATAGCGTTAATAAAACATTCTTTGTTAGATTATACCGCGTTTACACTCAGCTCATGTGCAGGGACATGGGCAATGCGAGAATATAAACAGGCCACTTCCATGTCCGCTCGCGTTGACGATCACGTTGCCCGCGCTCCCTTAGTGTTTGGGCTAAATGTGAACACACGTAGCCGACGACGCTTCCGCGGACATATGGCCGGCCACGTTTCCGTCCACGCGAATGCCTAAATGTAAACGCGGTATTAGAGATGTTCTAGTTATTGTTCGGTAGGTAATGTTTCACTGAAAACATCCTGCCCTCATATTCTCAGTATCTTTAAATACTAGAGCACAGGTACATACCTAAGACTATCCACAGTTTCTGTCATGGAAAATTTACTCGTTTAATTAACACCAAAGCTCCTTAGCATCAAAATAAATAATTATACCTAATTAAAAAATTAAAAGGTCCATTATGTACAGTTTGCAATGCGAAACACATTCCACATACAAGTAGGTATTTCAACAAGTCCTACGCCACTACACAGCTTTGGATAATCGTAACGACGTCTATTCTAACACTAAATTACAATACATAAAGCTTTTGTTTAGAACAACATTTACTTACGTTAAAAACATTCAATTGTTCGACATTTACGTTTAAAAGTGGGGTGTGCCTTCTCTTGCCTTAAAATGTTAGTTATCAAAAGATCTCGTACGAATGAGATCTATCAGGCACTTTGTTACTCGATACCTGACCAAAACTTTAACCGCTTAACTTAAACTCATTGTGAGCTAAAACTATTGTCATGTTTCAGAACGAATCCTTTGAAATTACTCCACGTGAGTAACAGAGGTAAAGATAGTCTAAAGTCTTTAATGGAATTCTAATTACCGTGATTTTTGGATCGATAGGTATAATGAATTAAGGAGAGGGAAAGAGAGAAAAAGGGTTAAAGTCGGATCCGTTTCTGCCGTAAACCTAAGTGCCGATGGCACATTCAAACATAGCTCCCCCAGGACTTTATTCCGTGGAATAAAGTCCTGTTCCGGCTTATTTATAGTCCTATTTCACTGATAAGCGTCTCGCCGCGGTTGGACCGAGTCCATTGAAGAGTTGTTTGGAGAGCATGAGATGGGTTCAGTGGTCGTGCAAGCGATCGTGCGAGCGACTCGACGAACGTGAAGTCTTGCGCTGGTCGAGGTAGGCCGCTGGCGCCCATCCTTCGCGTTGACCAGCTGTTGGAAGAACTCGGATAAGACCAGAATTCTACAACTACAAATAAATAGTAGAATACAAGACGGTTCTCATGCAGAAGGAACACAAACAAATATACTAAGGTACTACTACAGCAAAATCCATCCTGTTGAGGGTATCCTTCAAGGCTTGCCATAAGGGCCCAAATCGTTTATAGCAATCGATTTTCCAATCTCTGCAATTGCTGCAATTTTTGGAAGTACCTGACTACCTGCTGATCTTGGACACCAAGAGATCTGGAAAGATGTCTACCGTGGTTGGGATTCATTATTTCAAAGAATGAGCACCAATACCTACTGCTTATTCTTTTATTGCTGCTACATACTGACCTCCAAGTCGCACGTACCACCACCCAGCACAGCCAACCTTCAATAGTTCCGCGTTCTGGCCTTCCCGGAGCGAGACCTCACTCGGGCCCACTGCCGTGTAGTCTGATAACGCAACTAGCCCGCACCCCACCGCCTGTATTGCAGAAAATTTAATTTATCTCACAGTTATAATTCTACAGTGTTTTGATACTGACTGATGCTAAAGTTAACTGGCTGATGGGCAGGAAAACGGAAGCATCTGAGTGCTTATGATTTCGTAATGAAAACATTTAGCAGGTGCCACGAAAATTACTAAAATGAATTGTTTGGTAATTAGGCACCCGACTAACGATTTATGCTAAGTGAAAATACGTAGCATGTAACTGAGTAGTTTGCATCTAAACAATATATAGATCACATACTGATAAATGAGTTATACATCTTATTCAAACATCGAGATATACAGAAGTCACATCGATTAAACACTTTCATGCATACTGCCGCCATCCATTATACCAACTGCCTTTTAGCCGGAAGTACCCACAATGTAAAATGACTCTTATAGTCAGTTCAGTGTGGATAAACGTGTGCTCGCTATGTAGCTGATAGGTAAGTAGGTACTTATGACTACTATAAAATTACAAGATACTAAGGTACGTTTTACAATCCGCTGTTAGATTTGCGTGCTATTGAATTTTCGTGTGTAGATATAGCATAGTAGGTAGGCTAACCTAATGTGCTATATTTGCATTGCATGCATCACTGTTAGTTTTTCCGTATTGGCAGTTGGCTTAACATGCACGTAAATAAGAAGCCACAGTTTCAGTCGTAAATATAAGTACATACATAACAGATTAGTAGGTTCATAAAAGACTATTGCAGTTACTGATTTATTGTATTTTATATACAGGATGTTAAAATACTACTACCTAAAACTTCAGGGGGCTAAAGTACCCATCAATCCTTAGAAATAGTTATTCTTATTGATGGGTACTTTAGCCCCCTGAAGCTTTCGGTTGTAGTTTTTTAACACCATGCATGAGGTCTAGGAATTTTACCGTCTATAAATAATTTCTTTATATATATAATTTTCATTTTCCCAAGGAGACAATATGAGTATTTTTTACGATATATAAAGTGTATATTAATTATAACAGAGTTCAGTTTTGTAATATTCGCTGGTATACTAGTTTCTAAGAAGCTCGAATTTTGAATCACACGTCCAAGTCCATATGGTGCATTAAGAAAATTTTGAAAACAACAATATATTCAATAATGTGTATAAAAAAAATATTGAGTCACACTCAAAGAAACACCAAAACACACGGGTAATCAAAATATGGTTAAAGTAAGCCGCACACAGCACGTCCAAAGCAGCAGCGGTATGTGAATGATGCAAGCCGAGATGCTGTGCTCTGACCACTTCAATGTCCATTTAAATACATACGTATAGTATCGTCTGTTGCGTTGTAAATATATATAGGTAGGTATAGCAATTGACATCAGTCAATATAACATTCAATCGAAGCAAGCGCATTATCTATTCAACGTAAATAAACAAGCACACGGACAATGAATGACATAACAAACAAAACATGACTTACACGATAGTTAATGTTCAGCGAATAGAATTGAAATATCCTCGTTCTCTTTGGTTAACAAACTTTGGATAAAATCAGTCTCTCTTTCAATTATGTACAAATCTGTATCGGTTTTAAACGTAAACGTTCAGTATTGTGACACGTAAAACGTGGACGTGGCTTGTGCGGAGCCCGATACAGAAAAGAACTGTACCACTCTGTGTATGGTACCGTTGAGACCGACAGCCTCCGTCACCTGTTGAAACAACACAACATAGAGTATGACGTCCATTTTGTCGAAATATCGTACAACAAGATGGCGTCCGGATTTGACTACTGTCAAATTAATAACCTCATAAAATAGTTTAGTGAGGTGCCTCGTAGTCGGTGCAAAACTAAATTCGCTTGACCGTGCTTCGTGTCGCTAAATCATTTCAAAACTAAAAGCAATGATGAGTGGGAGGCAAAATTAAGTCGTGATAGCGTGATGCCTTTCGGACGAGGGTAGGACGTTGGCAACTTTGTTTTTTAAAAGAAGAGTAGGTAGGTATTTAAGTAATTTAATTATTTACACGAAAACTAAGTGAACTATTTAGCGGATGTGGCGAATTGTCTATTCAAGCGTTTTTTTTCTAACATTTATTTTGTATGGAGCTTTTTTTTATTTCCATGAACCAGGGACGCCATGTGCTCGGGATGCCAGCTGACATGCGCTACCCGTGACTAGCCCACATTCCTTAATATTTATACACTTACTTATTAAAACGAGTGAGTCACATCTTTCATCACTGCAAACCCAAAATTAGTCAGCATTATTAAAAGACTTTTAGGTAAGCTATCCCGTAAGCAGTAATTATAGGTACCTATTTATTTGTTAGTAGATGTCATGAAATAATTATTAAAGTTACAACATTTAACTGTGGTTAGGTGGGTAGGTAGGTAGGTACTAGGTACCTAGTCATTTATTTATTAAAATTATATTAATAGACTACCGGGAAACATCAAATTTAGGTAGGTACTTGCTAACTAACCTATTAAAACTCCCTGAAAAACAAAGGGAGCTTTATTTAGTAATGTTTCATATAACAATAACACTCCTTATTATTACCAATTATCTTATTTTGCTGCAACATTTATCACAGAGCCAAAGTAGGTAAATTAGTATTAGAAACATTCCCAAATCGCAAATAATTAAATAAACGACCCAAAAACTACAAGCCAAAATATAACCCCATCATAAAAATACTGCGATATCGCTCTTGTGCAATATTTTGAAAATCAGGATGACACGGAATAACCGCAGACATTCCCTGTTACTCAAAAAAGTAGGTATAATAGACAACGAACAGAGCGTTTATTCCGATTTATGACAACTTGTTTTTCCGTTTTTTGGAATCCGAAACGAAATTCGAAAAAAGGAACAACGTGTTGTCAAAAGTCGTGTTAGACATTCAGTTGTACGCTTAGGATGAGGAACCACGTAAGCTGCATAGATCGTAAATGCATGTTATACCTACCGCGTTTACATTCCCGCTGCCATTCGCGTGGCCGGACATTATGTCCGCGGCAGCGTCGCCGGCAACGTGTGTTCACATTTAGCCCGGACACTTAGGGAACGCGAACGTGAGCGGACATGGAAGTTACATTCTCGCATTGGTCATGTCCCTGCACATTTCCACGGACATGAGCAGCATGAGTGTAAACGCGGTATAAGAAATGCGTTCTGCGCAGCTTAGTCACGTGGTTCGTCAGAAGAACTTGTTTGTCGCCTAGTTTAGGTACATTTATTATTACGGGTATTTATTGCCTATTACCTTATTTATTCTCCCGATACTTATGTAGCTTATTTTAATTATGTTCTTCTTATGCTTAATATAATTATGTTCCTTGGCTAGTATATATTCTTCCTTCCGGTTTTACGCTCAATACTTTCTTTTAGATAATATTCAACACTGTCGGTTATTAAGAATGACAAAATCAACACAACAGTGACACCACCACCACCACCCACTGACAAGTTTTTTGGCTGTTTGTTTTCCCAAAATGAATAAATATATTTTAGTTGGTAGCACGACTGGGCTGCGCAACCGAGGTCTCAGCGATATAGTGTATGCTGGCTGGAGGCCGTTTGATAAGCTTTTTTTTTCGTATGGACAAACTGCTGGTATGACGATTGCCGACAGCGTTACAGCGGCGAGCGCGGAAGGCACCACTTAGCTATGAACGTCGGCTGTTGCCAGGGAAGAGAGATGACGATGAGTTTCATCACTCAGAAAGGGCGTTAAGCCTATTTCGTTGCTGTGTTTTTGATTTGAACTTGCAGCTACATGAGGCTTAAGGCGAAAAGAACTGCTAATGTACCTCTCGCTCGCACATTTCAACAATTAGAAAGATCACTGAAATTTTTATGAAAAATCGCAATCAACCAAGTTTTGTATTTTATTATGTTGTTGTTGTTCTGCTTGTTCCATCAGCAGTTATAAACTGGATCAAACCACCACCTGTATCAAAGATTCGACTCGTAAGTCACGCACGATAAGAACGAGCCCTAATGATGCACTGCCCTGTGTCCAACAACTGCGTAGCTACCGCCGTATATTCCGCATCAATTATACCCCCGACGTGCGTAACCAAAAATTAATAAAACTTACCAAATTTTTTTAATTTCAGTAATGACAAATGTAAAAAAAAAAATTATGATGAATAAATATCTCTTTTAATTTTATGCAATCATTTTATTTCTTTTGTGAAAAATCTTTACCCTTCATAAGGGCTCCCAAACAAATTTTTATACGGTTCCCCGCCAAGGCACGCTATGCCACTGGGTCGGTGTATTTTTTTTTTATACGACCAGCTGTTGGAACATGCAGATGGCCCACCTGATGTTAAGTGGTAACCATCACCTATAACAAAGCATTGCCTCGTAAGTCACGCACGATAGGAACGTGCCCTACGATGCACTGCCCTACGTCCATCAGCTTGAGGCATACAGATGTTAAGCCTCATGTGCCTGTAATTACACCGGCAACCACACTCTTCAAGCCGAAACACAGCATTGCTGCTTGGCGGCAGAAAAAGGTGTGGTGGTAGTACTTCCCCGGACGAGCTCTTCGCAAAGAGCTCTACTACTCTTAAAACTGTACTGTACTCTACTCTTAAGCTCTATTACTCTTTGGGTGTAGTTATGTGTTGGTGAAGGTACGTACCGGCGCGTGGTGCGGCTCGTCGTCGTCGTCGTCCGAGGGGTCGGTGGACCAGCACGGCTCGTCGTGCGCGTCGCACGAGGCGGCGCGCGCGGCGGGAGCCGCGGCCCGGCCGGCCGGAGCACCCGGCGCCACGTCCCACGATGACGTTTGTATTAACGTCCTGCAATATAACATGAATACTTTATACTAGTAGTTCCAAAACTTTTTTTTAAAAACTTCAGGGGGCTAAAGTACCCTCGCGATCATAACACATATTTAAAAGTATTACACGGGTATTTATCGCTTTTACCTTTATTATTTTCCCGACGTAAAGGTAAACGCGATAAATACCCATGTAATACTTTTAAATATGCTAAAGTTCCCATCAATATGAATAGCTTTTATACCATTCCCCCTCTTAAAAGCTTATTTTGTTTTATAAAACAGTGAATAAAAAGCAATCTTTTAATCACTGCTTTGGTGTTTGAATTTAGAACACACCAGTATATTCGACCTCCATCTCACTCACTCAATGCTTTACAACCTCCTTGCGCAAATAATACTCGATACAAATTCCTTGTGCAAATAATACTCGACATACAAACTCCTTGGGCAAATAACTCCTCGAGATTTGATTGGTATTTGATTGAATGTGGCCCTCGCTTTAAATCCGTCCTTTATTCACTTATTGCATAATTTACTATTTCTAAGGAACCAACACTGTGAATGCGAAAAAAGAACAGCTGTTTCATGCAAAAGTTCAATACCTACCTGGCTAAAATGTATGAAACAGCTGTTTTTCTTCGCCATCACAGTGTTGGTTCCTTAGAAAAAGTTATTCATATTGATGGGTACTTTAGCCTCCTGAAGTTTTCGGTAGTAGTATTTAAACACCTTGTATAGGTAATTTGTGTATTTATCACATCTATTCGCAAAGAGCTAGTATGTTCTTCGTAAACAGAGAGCTAAATAGCTATTACAAGTAAGTGCAAAATAAAAGGAAAAGTGATTTGAATTTGGAATGTGGATATTGTTAGTAAAACTTCCAATAAATCAATCACGCACTTTAAATGAACAGGCTGTATGATAAAGAAAAAAGCGCGTGAGCTAAAAAAAAGTTCATAACGAATTTAAAAAAGAAGTGTCCAACTCGGGAACAACACTATATTTTAAGCTCGAGTGACGTAGGTACGTATGACAAAAGTTATTTTTTTTCAGTCACAAGAGAAGATACTGTCAATATCTTTATTTAAATAATTCTACTGTACGTGTGTATGTCACTGAACTCCTCCTAAACGGCTGGACCGATTTGAATGAATTTTTTTGAATGCGTTTGTGTGGCACCCTGGATGGTTTAGTTTTTTTTTTATACAACCAGCTGGATGGATCAAGCAGATGGCCCACCTTATGTTAAGTGGTAACCATCACCTATAACAAAGCATTGCCTCGTAAGTCACGCACGATAGGAACGTGCCCTACGATGCACTGCCCTGCGTTCATCAGCTTGAGGCATACAGATGTTGTGTCTGTAATTACACCGGCAACCAACTCTTCAAACCGAAACACAGCGTTGCTGCTAGGCGGCAGAAAAAGGCGTTGTGGTAGTACTTCCCCGGAGGAGCCCTTCACAAAGAGCTCTACTATTCTTAAAATATTCACAAATCAGCCCGGCAGATGGCGCTACAGACGGCTTTCATTTCATACTTTGTTTAATATCCTAATCGCTGGAAATATCATGCAGGACAACGTCTGTCGGGTCCGCTAGTTTGGTATATAGCGAGTTAAGCTCACCTGTGTTGTGCACTGTACTGCCTCACTCTCTCTCCCTTGAGTTCCTTCAGCTGGTCCAGCAAGACCCGTTTGACCCGCTCGACCCAGGCGCGTTTGACGTCCGCCGTGGGCGCAGTTATAGTGTGCACCTCGCTGCGACCCTGCCGCCACACTTCGAACTTGCGCTCGTCGCCTTTCACAGACTCCGTTAAACCTACTTGTGACATCTGAAACGGTTTTTACAAAAAGTTTTTACTGAGTCTTTTGTAATGGGACGAGCCGCTTTATGTATAAGACATGCATTATGTCCAAGTCAGATGAATTGGCAATATTTAAATTTAAAAATAACAAAGTGTGCATAAAGTCTTATAAGATTTTTTGTGCGTGATTTTTGAATGAGAGAGGTAATGTCATAATGCGATGGGAATCACCTTGATCTTTTTGCCTTAGGACGTAATGTTATCCTATTACTATTATAAACGCGAAAGTTTGTAAGTATGGATGGATGGATGTTTGTTACTCTTTCACGTAAAAACTACTGAATGGATTTTAATGAAACTTTACAATAATATAGCTTACACATCAGAATAACACATAGGCTACAATTAATAAAGATAGATAGATAGATAGATAGAAAACTCTTTATTGCACACCACAAGGACATTTAACACATTAAAAACAAAAATAAAGTTCAAAAGTTTCAGTGAAGTACAATGGGCGGTCTTATCGCTGAGAGCGATCTCTTCCAGACAACCTTTGGATGGAAAGGATTTCACTTGAACATTTCAAAACGGAACGATATTGTGTGAATTGTCCAAAATAAGACGATGTGTCAAGTAAGTAGGAAAAAATCTACCATCTGCGAGCTATTCTGGCGTGCGCTGCCAAAACCGCTACAGTTACACATATGTACTACGCCACGCTAATATAAGCTACTCGAAATTCTAATCCTGCGCAGATGAAGTCGCGGGCACCTGCTAGTATTATCATGCTATTCTACTCTATCTTACCTGTAGATCATGTTTGAAATGATACGTGGCCTTATTATGGCTGTTCTTAGTGCCCGGTTTGCAGAACAGCATCGCCTTTTCGTAGAGGAATATATGCCGACGTCGAGGTCGTATCCTCAATCGCAGGTCACGCTTGTTCTCAGACGCGACGAGGAAAGACCCCTGCATCAGGAGTTCGCCTTGTTGATTCAAATCCACCTGGAAAATTATTAGTCAGCTGTTTAAGAAGAATGCTGGTATTCTTTCTGCCGTATTTCAGCTTGAACAGCATGGCAGCCAGTTAAAATACTTAAATTTATCATGTTGGCAAAAATACACCGAGCCTAACATTTAGCACTTTGGCTTGAAAAAAAATGAAAAATCACTATTTGCCAGAACTGAAACGGCGACCTGCAGGGTGATTACGTTACTTTGTTGCAATCAGTTTCTATATGAAACCAATAAATTTATAAAACAATATGAAGGTTTTGCGATTATCCATCAACAGAAACACCAGTGGTAATCTACACTGAGAAAAATGACTCTCGTCCTTCATTAAATTTAAACATGAAGAATTATGTTTCGTTTAGACGCCTGTGGTTTTATCAGGTGCATTATGAAATTTTATTCTGTAGGGCTTATTTAACGTTTCAATACTACTATTTAAAGTGAAATTAATGATTGGTTGTCATGATTGTTCAACATTAGAACGAAAAGGTACTTTATAATGAATTCTCGGTACAAGCATGATTTTCTATCGAGAAATTCACAATATTTTTTAAGGGTTTCATAAAAAAGTGACAAGCACGACGTTTTTATAGTTTAAAACTTGTATGAATAGAGAGGACTAATAAATTATCAGGACTGTGCATGGTTATAATCAAGATTGGTCACGTTACAAAATCATGAATTCCTTCTGGGTTATTATGATAGTCAGTAGGTATAGATCGTTGGGAAAAAATATAATTCTATTTATGCTTTCATGATAAACTTTCGTGATTGTCATGACAAACTTTCGTGATAGCAATTAGCAAACTGACGTTCTGTCAGTTTGGACAGGACAGACACCATGCAATGTCAAGTCCACCAGATTTTACTTACCTACGTTGAGAACAGGCAGAATTGCCAAGTTGGGGTGTTTTCCCCTAAATTAAGGGAGTAAGTAGGTAATCTTGTCGACACCTACATATAAACAAGTCCAATTTTAATATTTTTTCAAGATTAATAATTAGAACGGCTTTGGCTATGTTCGTATTTTTTTCTTTTCTTTCTTATATATTTGTCAAATGTCTTTGGTGGACGTTTGATAAGGGGGTAAAATGGGCAGTTTCTGTGATTTTAGAAGGTTCGTAATTCCTGTAACTTTTAATTTAGGTAGGTATGGTGAAAACCTAGTACCTACCTAGTTAAAGTATTTATGTAGGTATTAGCTTTGGCTAATACATAAATACTTTAACTAGGTAGGGTAGGTACCTACATTAAAAGTTACAGGAATTACGCAATAGCTTTAGATTTCAATTTTGTGTGACACTAAACCGTGAACTGTAAAACGGTTACAAGAAAACATTCAGTGTAAAAAATTTTATAAACTTGCCAAGTGCGTGTCAGGCCACGCATAAGGTAGGTAAAGTTCCGTAGTTGTCCGTCACGAACACATACACCTCTCTCTCTCTTGTCGCGTCACTAGTTTCTTTCGAAACAGTGTGGTGAAAGGATTTTAAGTGCATCTTGCAGTTTGCATACCTACATTTAATAAACTACAAATATTCCCTAGTTTTAGTGTATTTGACATTTACAAATTATATTAGTGAGATGTAATGCTTAGTAAGAAATATAATTCGTCAGATTGTTCAAGGTTTTGTTAGAGCGTTTCGAATATAGGTATAAGGCGGTCTCTCTTTTATGAGAAGTGGGCTTAAACTACTTACGGGGTACAAAAATTTTGGAGTTGGCAACCCAACCCTGGATGATCGTTTGTTTGAATTTTCGCGTGCGTCTATTTTGTTTGTCCTGCACCCGCTCTAAATTAAAATCTACAATTGTGTTGTTAATTGTGATGAAAATGGACCAGTGCATAAGATCTCACAAGTAAATGGGGATAACTTGAGTAGGTATGTAAATATATTCGTAGGTGAGTAGAAAATTACGAGTGCTTGTGTTTGTTTTTCTATTCGGTGCATGTGGTGCGGTGTGTGTAATAGGTGGCATGATTCGGGTCTCAGCAACGATCACAGGGATTTGACCAGGACTAAGTAGGTAAGTATCTCTAAGTTTGTAGGTAAATAGGTTGTAGGTACCTACTCACGACGGCGACCTGAGACCAGCGTGCGGCGGCGTGCCTTGAGGACGCCGATCATCTCTGCAGTGATTGCATTGCCACAGTTCTCTGTTCTCAAACACTAACAATATATTTTTATGTACCAATTGTGTGATGGTTGTGTTTATAAGCATTCAAAGGCATCTAAACATAACATCCTTGTATCCATGCAACTAACCTTGTTCAAGTAGGTACTAACCTATAATAATATGGTGGCTTCTGCTTTGTCTAGATGCAAGAATTGACATTACAACAATACAACTCCCTGGGGACACTGAAATATCTTCATTATTTAGTCTAATTGGAGATAGACTAAGATTAAGATCAAATTTGGAGATTTGGAAGGAGTTTGCAAGTACTAGCTCAGAGGTACATTCAAGTCCAATAAGGTCCCTGTCAAAATGCTTTGCATGTAAATTTTTTTATAGTGAGCAATCTATGTCCCCTTTGTGAACTTTGATTAGAAAACAATATTTATAATTGTTGCAGCTTCCAGACTTTAGCTCAAGCTTTTAACATGAAATTAACTCTTCCAGCCTGAGAGGTCCTCTCCATACTGAACCGCAGTGGCCAAATGACCCAAGTTCAAGCTCAAATAATGAAAAGTTAACTCGGTGAGGAGATTTTAAATTAACTAACTTGCTAGGCCAATTTTATAATGTCAAGACTAGAACTACAAGGATCTCTGTACTATCTAGTTATTACACTAGAGAAATGTTTGTATATTATACTAATCCTTAAAAAACTATTTCTATTTCAAATTACATTCAAATTGGTTCAGCTCTTACAGTGTGATTATACCACAAACATCTAAAATATACACTTTTGCAGTTATTATTATTAGGTGTAAGACCTATTAGTAGGATAGAAAACACTAATATTTAGTATACTTGCAGGTCCTAGAAATAATAAACCAAAAAGCTGAAGGTCAAGCAATCCTCACAAAAGGCAATAATATGGTGTATTTCCTCGAGAGTCATCAGCTGTCTTCTATGCGCCATATGCTTCTACAAAATCAAGCACAGACACTACTGAACTGATTGTACCTGGACCGGGAATACAGTTTTCTCAATTACAACAGGGTGAGTTCAAAGCTATTATTTCATTCCGTTGTTACATGTTGCATAATAATGCAATCTGTTTGTTCAAAAGACTTGTGATAAAGATTACAGTGCATTATGTTTATTTTCAGATGACCCAACAGTAAGCGAAGAACATCTTACAATATTAGAAAGTCCAGACCCAGGACCATGGCAAGATGTGGAAAGAAGCAGCACAGTATGTGCCTAAAGATACTAAATGATGATTTTGACTTTTACAAAATAATATCTGCTGTTTATGACAACTGTTTTTTTACACTTAGTGTTTGTGAAAGTGGTTCTTTTTTACCCCTAAATTTATCATGTTGATAATTGTGTGTTGTCTAGTAATTAAAAATAAGACTTTAAAACTATTATTATTGTTGGAAGTATTTAAAACAATAAAAAATTTTTTAATTAATTGGTTATTTTTTCATTTTTATACCTAAAATCCGCTTTCAAATTAGCATAAAATAAAATAATATAGGTACATATTACATTACTATAATCAGTTCCAATCCAATGTCTCAAAGAGGTTCCTCTGAGTTATGTACAAGCGCCTACTTTATGTTAAATCTGTATGTCTAAATGGTATCTAAATCTGTATGCGTATTGAGTGTTTCCTCGTGGACCCATTTTATTGTCATATCAGTAGGTACACCTATCTAATTTCTCGGCGCCCCACTGATATTTTGAGAATATAAGCAGTTGGGCAACGAGAAATAAGATACCCTCGTGCATCTACTGATATAGATCAGTAATTGTAGGGGTGTTTTCTAGAGGAACCACTTTTTTGTCCTATCAAAAAGTGGTTCTTCTAGAAAACACCCCTACAATTACTGAAAATATTTCCAAAAAAAAAATGGTAAAATACCGATAATATATCAGGAAAGCGTACATATATAACATGCCGGTATGGATAGTTAAAAGGTACAGAGGTTAAATCTATCCTTAAAATACCAACAATAATTAGGGTAGGTCATTTAATATTTGGATTTTATAATATTAATCTAAGAGGAATCTCGTTATAAAAGTCATGACATTCAGTAAATATATTATTAAGTTTCACGAGGCGTTATTGGGAAATTGCTACTGATTATCATAATGTTCACACTAACTCAACATTACATTAATGGTATTGTACCATTACTTCAACAATCTTTATCATTATTGTGAGGAGTATTTAGAGAGTTCGTCACGATAAAATATCATGATGCGTACCGATAAACCATCAGTAAACAGCATTCGATATCATTCCCGTCATGATATATACTCATTTTTGTCATTATTATTAGCAGCCAGCAGAGAAGCTAGTCATGATATTTTGTGATGAAGGTAACTGTTTTAATACCGTGCTGTTGTCATGATGTTTATTGGTGACGTCTATTCATGATAAATTGTTACGATTTACGCACAAAGTATTAGTAAGGACTCTAGGTCCGTTTTTATTGGGAATACGGATAAAAGTCTCGGCATTCCTTTTTAATTGTTCGTAATTCCGAAAGTTATTTCTCTCAGTGTAACTTTGTTAGCAACTGCAGCTAAAATGTAAACGCATAGCCGTCATATTTAATTATTACAAACAGAAACTGATTGAAAAAAAGTAACGTGATTACGTTACTTTTTTTCACCCTGCTGAAGAAAAAGTACAATGTCATAGCAATTTTTGTTGATAGAAATCAACGTTAGAGACAGTTTTGGGCTGGAACTGGAACCACCACCTGAACCTGAACCTTTGACATTTGACCCCTTTGAAAGTGAATGATGACAGATTTCAAAGGAAACTGCTTAAGTACATTAGCAAACTTACAGGTACTCCAGTGATGGCGATCTGGTGCATGGAGTCATTGACACACTTCAGCACTACGAGCATGCAGTCTAACGCCTGCTGGAGCTTCGTCGTCATGGAACCGCACTCGCCATACCGTAGGAGATCCTGCAATTCAAACCAGAACCGTAGAGGCCATCCTTTTTACTCAAGAGAGCTTAGAACATGCCAACGTGAAATCTATATCTTAAGGCGGCTGTACACATGCCTGTAAAATGGAACAGTACCGGGCATGCTTGTTATCGGCATGTAGAAGTTACTGGCGCAATGTGGATAGATTTGCAAGTTAAACAAGTTTTCCCCTCCCTCACGTTACATGCCTGCTGGCAGAAAATCAAATGTTGGGCTAACTACTTGCGTGGCAGATATAGGCATGCCAGTTAGCGTGAAAGTAGGTGGCATGTGCAAGTAGCTTTTATGCAAGTGTGCCAGCTACAGTCATGTGTATCATGTGTAGTCATGTATGCCTTTAGTCTGAAGAGGAGATTAGGCACCTCTTGAATTTGTCCGAGATCATGCTATTTCCTCCTAAATTTGATAGATAGTGTAAATTTTGTTCAACTCATGACAAGGACCTAGATTTATTTTATTTTATTTCTCTGTTACTTATCTATATTTTTTTTAAGTCGTGTTGTAATTTACATAGTACAAGTATTTGTACTATGTATAATTGTATTGTATAATATTGCTAGAATTGTATAATTCTAGCGAAAACAAACGTCACGATGCGATGTATATTAACGATAGTTTAAAGTGCGATGTAGACGCTATACCAGTTGCCAAATAACGTGGCAAAACACTTTCCTTCACCACGATGTCCCAAAATGCTAGTTATTTATCGCTAATTCTGTCGCTTACCATATAAAGACAAGACAGGTATCGCTAGAATCTAGTAGTACCAGTCGTCTAGACATTGCAGGAGTTGCAAACATTTACGCCTACCTGCTGTAGTGTATTACAGTGTATTTTTTTACAGCTCTAATTGATCGAGTGAGCGAAGCGAACGAAGATCTTAGTTTCAACTTGGGCGATTTGGCATTTTATGTATGTATGTATGTATGTATGTATGTATGTTTGTCTGGCGATAACTTTAGAACCGTTGATCCGATCTGCATAAAATTTGATATGTCGATAGCTTGTACTTGAGAAATTTACTGGTAAGTATATGAGTAAAATCGGATGAAGGGTTTTTGAGATATGGGGTTTTTTATGAGGGCAAAAATAAAAAAAGTTACATCAAAAAATCAAGTTACATGTCATATGAAAGGGCTTTGTTTGGACATTCCAAAACAATTTTTACTTTTTTTTTAGGACGCTCGGTTTTCGAGATAAAATTTAAAAAGTTAAATTAAGATAACCAGCGATCCAAGAGCTCCCATCTCTAAGAGTTTCGTTGACATCAAGGTTTTTCTACTGGTCGGCCAGTTACTTTGATTTTTCTTATTTTTTTTTCTTGAAATAAATTAAGTAGGTACTCAGTTCTCATAAAATGGTGACGACGACCAGGTCTGATGATGGAGCCAAGGTCTGTTCAACGGAACTCTTCAATAAATAGGCCAATAGAGTTGAAACTTGGTAACCATACCAAGTTAGTAGGCGGTAGTCAGAAAAAAGTCCAAAGATAATGTTTGGACTTGCCTCTGACTACTACCGGCTCAAAGTTTTGATGCGTTCGTCGGGTCGCATCACGAGATCTCAGTTCGGGGCGAACTACTAGTTATATCTACATAAGTCGTCGGAAAGTTTATGTGTTTTTTTTTATAAAACTTGCTGATGGAACAAGCAGACGGCCTACCTGATGTTAAGTGGTAACCATCACCTTTAACAAAGCATTGCCTTGCAAGGCCCGCACGATAGGAACATGCCCCACGATGCACTGCCCTGCGTCCATCAACTTGAGCCTGATGTGCCTGTAATTACACCGGCAACCACACTCTTCAAACCGAAACACAGCAACGCTGCTTGGCGGTAGAAAAGGCGTAGTGGTAGTACCTCCCCGGACGAGCCCTTCACAAAGAGCTCTACTACTCTAGATGTTGGACAATTAGTGGGTATACTCACTTTGAGAAGCAGCTGGTACTTGGTTATCCTCTGCACTGGCTTGAGTAGATACGCGGCAAGGGGCAGTTTATGTCCAAGTCTCAATTGGCATGCCTGTAGGAAGAGATGTGTGTCGACCAGGGTTTCTCGTAACCGCTCCGAGCGAGGTATGTTTTGGCAGTAGTAGCTGTATAGTCTGAAGAATGTCTCCCTCTAAAAATATTCAATAGAATTAGGTTGGAAAGAAAAACAATAAGTATTTGAAACAGAATAGATTCTAGTTGGATGATCAGGATACTTCTTTAAATTATCAAAATTATATGTGTTTTTCTTATTCATAAAGTATGTAACATACAATTAGCGTGCATAACGCACTCTTCTACGTAATGCGAAAATGAAATTAAATATGTAGGAAAGTTCAGTCGTCCATCAAATGAAAGAAATAATTGCTTAGGTATAAAATTAAAGTTACCTTTTCAACAAAACATAGTGCAACCAATTCCGTTGCTGAAATGGATTTCTCCAGATCTTTGAGGAAGATTTCTTGGTGGAATGTGAAGAGTTCGTGCAGGTTTCCGAAGAGCACGTCAGCTTGGCCTACGAGGGTTGCAGGTAGGAGGTGTTGGTTCTCTGCTTTCTCTATTTCTTCTTTGTAACCCTGAAAAAAATGGTGAAGTTGCGAAGATTAGTAACCCGTGGAAATGTATTCGAACAAAGCCATCTTAAAATATCAACAATATGCCTATATGACGTATTGTTTAAGAGATTTTGATGTTTGAACCTTGTGGGAAGGTCAAACAGATGCGTTTTGTAGCAAACGATTATTTTATCAACCTACGTATTTTCGCTGGAAAACAGGGAAGTTCGGATTATTGCGTTCCGGCTCTAAACACAGAAATAGCATTGATATTAATCACCCACGCAATATCGGATTATAAGATAACACTCTGACGAAACATGTCTAAGTTGATCATAGTTATAACAATCTTCACATGAATACAAGTTCATTAAGATTAAATTTATAGTGATTGATTACCGAAGTGAGAAGCGATGAGCACTGACTAATGGTATCGCACCACTCTTGCAACCGTCTATCGTAGTCCTTGTAAATAGCCTCAAGACATTTACACTCCGACAAGTATAAACTTTTGTTCATCTTCCAAAACTGTGTTTTCTTCTTAAAATTTTGCAAAGTTGTCGTTTTCGGGCTAGAAAATATTTGATTCCTGTTTAAGCTCTGTGTTTTTCGTTGACTGTTGGCATTGTTCTCATATTTCTTATCGATTCCAGAGCCATACGCGTAGCTGTAATGACTGTAGCTATTCTGAGATTTAATGCACTTGCTCGGCTTTCGACACGACAAAGTTGAATGAAAGCTGCGTATATAGCCGCTCTTATTACTCCCCCGAAATATGGACGAGGTCTTCTTGCTCCGATGAGACTCGGAAGAACAATGATCTTTAATTGTGTGATTCCATTCATCCATTATCCTTTTATAATCTTTGAGGATAGTCGATATAACCGCTTCAGTTTCTTTTATGTCAGACATGGTATCTCTCAGTTCGGAACAACTCGAAGATTTATACTGAGAGTCTTTGGGTGTCATCAGATCGCTCACATTTTCGCAAGATGAAACCATAATATCTGCATCCATGCATCCATACAGAGGATTCTTCACAAATTCGTCCGGTAGATCGACAATAGTCTGTGCAGTCGTAATCGATTCCGGTGCTGTGTCGCAGCCGGAGACTGTGACCGCATCGGAATCTGGCAGATATGTGATTTTCTCCGAGGTTTTTTCTGTATGTTCATAGCCGAGTATCGGTTTACCGTAAAAGAAGTTACCAGTGAACGGTTCCATATGCACCGGTTGAATGTTCCGCGGATTATACTTGATGCGAGCAGGCTTTCCCACATCACTCACAGATTTTTTACACATTTTGGTGCGAAGATGCTCTTTTTCAAACAACGGTATTTGGTTTGCATAGTCACTAAAGAGTGTGGAGTCGGAGGCCGCTCTCGTTAATCGTTTCTTCTTCCGGGTGGATTGGTTCTCGTTTTTTCTGTAATACCACGAATAGGATGTACCGACACTGACGTTCGCGGAAGATTTATGGAGGTCGTATTTTCCATATTTCATGGTGCAGTGAGTAGCGAGGTGCAGCAAGCACCTGAGGATCTGAACTGGCGTGCAGAGAGCGAGCGAGCAGCAGGCATCGCGTTCCGCGCCATGAGCCGCCGTGGTGGTCGCGTGTGGTGCATCTAATGCACCAGATATCTATGCGCATCAATACAGAATTGTATTGTCCGCGACTGTGTCTATGTAGAGCACGCACTTCTTTCAAGCCTATGACACATTTGATTTACAGAGCGAAGCGATGGTATGGCGATATCGCGCTTCATTGGAACTATTTACATATTGAATTGACGCAGATGTTCACTGTTCAGTAGCATGATTTTTTGCAATTCCACCATAGTTTCTCTCGAAAACTATTATGCAGTTATTTGTACAAGTTGTAGGCAATTGTTCATTATTCATTTAAAGTCCTTATTTGTGAAAAAAAAGTCGCCTACAAGTATTCTCAAGATTACCTATAGGTACCTATTAGATAAATCCCAGCTTTCGGTTCCAACATTCCCATAGACAGCTATGCTATCGATTAATAACTTGTTTTATAGCACGCTAAGCACTTATTCTTAGATAAAAGTGATCATTAATTTACTACTTTGTAATAATGCCTCGAAGGCTGAGGAATTCAATTGCTAAACGTTCAAAATTATATCTGTAGGTAAGCGGTAAGCCCTCGAGCAACTTGGCCACACCCTAAACGTATTTGCATTTTACCCACTAGAATCAAACTTTCTCGACGGTTTCGTTTTTATTAATTGATGAATATTATTAACACACGATCCCTCTGTGCACCTTATCTTACCAAATCTATAATTCGCAATTTATCAAATGGTGGAATATGATGATGACACACAAATGTCTATTTAAAGAAGCGGACTTACCTATTTATGGGACCAGTCTTTAAACAGCACTTTTTTTCGTGTTCAAATGTTTACTGTTTTCATGCGGAAAGGCCATTCCAAAAGGCTCACCTATGACTGTTATTCTCAAGTATGTTAGACCTTCCCTTATTATAAACTTCAAAGGTGAAATCAGTCATCCTCAAGATCCTTGAAAATATTGATTGACATCTTGTTGCGTTACTTTACTTACGAAATCCACAGGAGGTGAAAGAGTCCTACTCTATGCCGGGCCATCTAACAATAGTGGAATGATTTAAACTGACTTACATTGAGTATGGAGCCGAGTTCCTGTACGTAGACCCTCTCAGTCTGCATGAGCTCGCTGAGCACGTGGCCGCGCCGCAGCCGCCGCGCCTCTGCGTCTTCGCCGCCGGAGCTTTCCGAACTGCCAGATGTTTCCATCTAGGACAAAGAAAATCATACTTATTTTTTTGTAAGTAAAATAATATAGGTAGTAGGTACTTATGTATGTATGTATGTACCTTCATTATTATAAAAATATAAATGGACCATTAACTTGTCGTAGGTTAGTAAGGTTAGTGCTTAGATAACTAGGTATTTTTTCCTCAAACTTAGGATTTGCGCAGTTTCATGAAAAAAAATACCTTACCTATGTAAAAATTTGTATGATTCACGCATAGTTTAGCGACCTACCTCCTACCTCCATTAGTATTTATAACATCAGTAAAGTTGCACAGTAGGCAAGTACCTACCTAGTTACCTACAAAAGCTCAGAGAGTCACGAGGGGCTTCACTTAATTCTAGAACAGGCTGAGAATAATTTAACCTCAACAAGAAGTGCTACATTTTGAGTTTGACCCGGACTATACCTACTTGTTGGAACGTAACGTCATATAAGTACTTCTACAGGTAGCTAGACCTCAATATTTTAGGCATATTCTTTGGCAGTAAAAGAGCAGATTTGTAATCAGATAAATTTGATGTAGATTTAACTTTTAGGTACTTACAGGTTTATGTGGTTCAGAAAAATCTTTAACAATTTTATACCCCGTCTTCAAAACAACATTCAGAGTATCCATTCTTACACACTAAATAACATTAGTTCTTCAATAATAATTTATACACTATAACGCACTGTAATATCAACCACAATAGCACTAAAATATTGTATTCTAAAGCGTATTAGTATTTCCAATGTCTAAACATTTGTTTATAATAGTCCGAAAAAGATTGAAAGCTGAGACAGGACAGCACATGGTGTCTGTCGGTTGAAAGTGTAAGAATAAGGAACTGCCTCGGGATGCAAGGGGAGGGACCCGTTGCGACGTAAAAAAAGTTGTAGGCTCCAGTTTTGTCGGCTGCGTGGCTGCTCTACTTAAAATGTTATTGCCAGTTGAAGCAAGTGGCGTTCTCTGAAGTCTAGCTAGGCTATCGGCAAGTGTGTGATTGACTATGATCAAATATTTGCCGAATTACACAATTGTAGGTACGAGTATTTAACGTCGAATAGAATTGGTATTTTTAATTTATTTAATAGGAATTGAAAGTCAAATTTAATGGAGTACCTATGTTTATGAATAGAAGCCACAGTTCGTACGACAACTTCGGCTTAACTTGTATGAACTTAGCATGCAAAAGTCCGTTAAACCATTTTATTTAAAAAGTAGAGCAGCATGACCATCCAATGGTTCTACGGCCCGCGATAAAGGGCACCGTGCAGTTATGTAAGGGATCACTACGCCACAACCAATGTAGCAATAGGTAAGTACGACACTACACCGAACGTACCCGCTTATGTGTGAGTGTGTGTCTCGACCTCTTGCTTGGTTGTATTAGTAGAGCAACACACCTGCCATCCTTCGTGTATGCCAGTGATGTACCGGATATTTGAAAAGCGGGATGGTTGAAGAACAAGATGATTCAGATTACCGGCTCAGTGTCTATTTAATGAAGGCATTTTCAGTCATCCTATCATCTATCTATATTCACATTATTGTTCCCATTTTTATTTTGAGTAACTATGCCTATGCCTACCTCCTGATTATTCAGCAGATAATGATGATTGCAATCCAAAGTCAAAAGGTATTTATTCATTTGAATCACACATTTGAAACGTTTTAAAGCTAGATAAATCTAGGTGCCAGTTCCACGCCACCAAGCCTAGAAGAACAGGCAACAAACTTACGGCTTGGTTCCCATCGTTCTAATAATCCTATTATACCATAAATACACGCCGCACCTTCTTTATCCGGATGATACGGGTATCCAGGACAACACACCCCTAGTTATATGAGCCACAGGCAACTTATCAGTCACTATGATTTCATATTCTAAAGAGGTTCAAAAGCTATTCATCAGTGGCTCCCAGGATTCTGTTCACGAATCCGTCGGAAAGAAGCTATTGTTCTCTCTTTTAGCGCATTTCAAGAAAACATCTGTCTTTTTGTTTTGAAGACGGAGTGGACGTTTGAGCACGTGCTCGATGCAGTGGGAACAGTTTTTTTAAGTTTGTACAGATTGCCTCCTTTGTTGGTTTGTGGTACCTACAGCAGGTAGATAAAGTTCGATATTTGAGAAAAACAAAACTCTCGTAATATCTGTCAATGTCTAAAGTTTAACGAATCTGTCAAAATGGTTAAGTACCTACCTCTACTATTTAAGTGAGGTCTTATTAATAAAGACGCAGACAACCGTCAAAAACATCTCGCTAGCACATCCAAGATTTTTGCATGAGAAATCGCAAACAACCAAGTTTCGCAGAATATTTCTTATTTACATCAAAAATTATGTTTTTGCCGGAACCTTTGGTAAGTAGTACCTAAAGGTTCTCTGAAACTTGGTTATTTGCAAATTTGCTCAATTAAATTCAGTGATTTTATATCTTCAAAAATGTCGAAAAAGGCGAGCGAGATGTTGTTTGATGGTGGTAAGCCTCTTAAGAATGTTAATTTCAGCCTATCTTAGGGCCGGCTTCACCATGCTCTGTTAGATTAACAAAGGATTAAAGGGCCGTTAAATATGTCAAAATGTATGCGTTTGACAGCTAAGGTTAGATTTAACGACCTGTTAATCCTTGATTAGTAACTAACAACGCATGGTGAAACTGGGCCTGAGTTTCCCAACGGAATCATGACTCTTGATCCCAACATGACTTCATGGCTAGCTCTACGTAACCTAGATTCACTAACTTCTTTAGATACATTTAATATACCTAGGTACCTAGATACCTGATCATATAAATCGTTAAGAAACTTGATATACGGTCCCACTAATCCATGACCCCCGTCCGCAGACGCACTTGAACTGATTGACCATAATGCTCGTTCAATTGCCCCTGTAGCTGCGCATTGCAACGTGATTCATACCGGCAAGCGTATTATTTATAGTGCATTTTTACAGGAACACCGACTTTATCCTTTAATCATATTGTAACGCGACTCGATGCATCCTGGATCATTTAATTGAAGGCATCAAAGAGCTAACGCTAATGTAATTTTATCTGAAGCTTTAATGGAAAAAAACATCAGTTATTCGGATCCAAAAAGACATTACCAACGTGACCAGATACAGTTTAATGATAATACGACTTTACGACTTAGGTACTTAAATTGCTTTATAATCTTAATGAAATCTTTGATTTACAGACAGGTTTATGATATAACAAATTTACCTACCTGCACGCATGTCCACATGTATGCACTTGATATACGCGCCTAGATCTCTTTAATCTCATCAATCTTAGAAATTAAAATAGGTAGGTACCTACCTACGGGAGCAAAGCCACCAGGAAAGGTGGTTGCGAAACCAAATAACCGGCACAGCCTCCCGTTATGGCCGACCGTTAGTGTAATCGCAGCAATATGGAACTCATGTTGTTTGCTAGGAAGCCTATAACTCTACCCTAGAATGTACCAGTGTTTACTTTCGAATCATTGAATCATATTATTATGTAGGTACGATTAAAACCTACACATCCAATCAAAATAGTTGGTTAAAATCCAGGCTCTATACAAAGACTGGTCCAATAAGGAAGATTAAAACCAAACTTTTTAATTTGCCATTGTTGGGGAAGGGTCCAGCTTCGTTAAGAACACATGAAACAGTTGGTTTTTTATACAGTTTTACAACAAATTAATGAAACTACGTAGTAGCTTTTTAGTAGTTCTAGTCGTGAGGATTTGGTCATATAAGAAGATGTAAAGACAGTAACATCTTATTGAATGTTGCCAATGTGAAAAATGATAGTTTTCTGACAATTTTACTTGACCGAATAATAATATCGTACCAAAACCAGCATTTTCTGTTTATAAAGCACGTTTTAATTTACCTTTTATATTGCAACCAAAAACAACTATTTCAAAGTGATTCTTGTCATTCAACTGAATTAATACCGTGAGTTTGATTATATCATATCTATTATCATCCCCTAGTGAAGACAAAAAACAATTACAATAAAAAAAATGTCTACCTTTTCAGTAAACACGGATGTTGTTGTCTTTTCTTCTGTATGACTCATTATTAACAAATTTTCGTCAGTTACACTCAGCCACTTACAGTATTCAATTTCCAATGTAGCGCCTCTATCACCTGCGCCCATGCCACTTGATAGCTCGCCACATGCTTTTGCTGCACCATATTTGAAAAATTCGTCTCTAACTTTTTAGCGGTTTTCCCCCTCATACACGAAATTTCACTGTTTGCCTCAACACCATTATTATCCAACGTTTCTATTGGGTCTGAAGAGGTTATTTTGACATTAGCACATTGTTGCACCATATTTGTTAAAACTGTTTCTAATTTTTCACCGTTTTTCCGTCTCATACACGGAATTTCACTGCTTGTCTCAACACTATTATTATCCAATATTTCTATTGGCTCTGAAGAGGTCATTTTGACATTTGCCCATTCGTGGTTAAAATTCTGTCACCATAAAACAATCGTGACAGTCAACGTCACATGCTGGTATGTCATAATAACACAGTGCAACTAAATAAAATAGAGATAGTTAAGAAAGATAACAGTAATCGTGTTACTTCATAAATAGACAAATGCATTGAGTAGGTATAATGAGGTCAAAGAGTATTCTTCCGGCAGCATAAATTATTGTGAAAAAGATTTAAAAACGGTGAACGTTTTTATACGACAGTTTACGACATTACATTATATTTAGCGATGATTAACTGCCATGTCAGGAAACGCTACAAACTTTCTTCGAATTTTCTCAGAATATATTTTCGAAAGCGCATTGTCCCAAAGATGAATATTCGAGCAAGAAGTGCAATTAAATTACAATCAGAAATAACAAAAACTATCTACCTGTCGAGTGAGATTGTTTCGATTGATTCCATTGACCCCAATTGTCGGTAACGTTAACCGTACGTTTTGCGACGATGTTTTCGTCAGCGATCACGGCATCAGCATAAGATACCAAGAGCCAATCAAAACAACCGGTCTTGCGGAAACGATACGGAAGTAGGCCACATGGTAGAAACTCGAAACTTAACATGCAGCACCACTCCGCTACGACCTTCAATTCAAATGAAATTAAAAGCTGACTGCGCTTTTCTTACCAATGCAAAAGATGACTATAGTGACCTATAGCTAGTTGGAGCCGCTACCTAGTAAAAAATGTAGTAGGTAGGTACATAATTTTATTGTGACAACAATATGATAAACTTTTCACTCGTATGCTAAAAAATAAGTGAATCCGCTTAAGACTCAAAGTAACCGACATAGCTCGCAGGATGCTAGCTATTTGTAGCAATTAGTATTTTTCGAGTGCAGAGAATATCTGCAACAAGTAGTTAGTATTAAAAAACATTTTTCAATTGTATTTCAGCACTTTTTCAAGGTAAGTTTTGTTTACTGCCACTGCCTCTTTGTTAGTTTTGTATCCGCAATTTCAATAGTTAAGTGTAGCAGGCGATTCGGAAAGGAAGTATAGCAAAAAAAATCAACGTCAATGTTTTCATTAAATTAAAAACAATTAAATATCACATTGAATTGTCTTATAATGATGTGAATCTAAACGCTAGTTTCACCCGACGAAGCAAGTTCAGCAGCAAAACTTCGGAGCCAAACAATTCTTCGATTGGGAAGATTCCGAACGGTACTGACTTGGATCAGTTGCGCTATCCTCAGATAGTTCGCAACGGTCTGCAGATAGCTCAACTCCACTCAGTTCCATGTGTATTTTGTAAATACTTGTATTTGTTTTACTTATATAATTATCTTTGTTTGGCTTTTTTTTAAACATGCAATTAGCAAAAGCCTCTTTGACGCACACTTAAAATCCTTTCACCACATTATTCGAAAGAAACTAGTGACACGACAAGAAAAAGCAAAAACTTCAAAGCGCCATCCCCATGGCGTTTGTATTTCACATTCAAATTACAGACTTCTGTATTTGCACCCGACCCCTACATTACAACATTTAGGTAAAATATTGGATAGACAAAACATGTATGTAGTACCACAGGTAAGAGAATACTAGTAGTAGTACAAATCCGTCAATCTTAAAAATCTCTTTACGGATTTTGGATCGGTGTAAACTTCTATGCGAGACAATACTAAAAAACCTGGATTGAAAACAAATCTGTCTGTGTACAGACAATTTGGTAAAACAGGCTATTTAAGAAATCCCCTGCAAAACCAAAAATCTTTGGAAATGTGACTGCTTGTTTTAAGCAGCCTTTAATAAAGATTTGAACCATGACCTTACCAGTCACGTACCCTACCTACCACATGCCGCAGTGCTGTGGCGGGCGGCGACGACGACGTAGGCGTACTTTCACCATTTACTTACTGATGATTTTCCTTTGAGAATAAGTTTGAATAAGAAACATTCAAATGTGTCGACGAACTTTAATTCTAGCCGACTTCGACAAAGAAGGAGCTTATCATTTTTATAATTCTTTACTCATTTTTTGTTGTTGGATGAAATGAAGCTAAACCTAGCACAAAGACGAAATAAATGGAATAGTTCATACGACAATTTTGTTCAAACAACACGTAACAAAGTTAGGTAAGAAATGCAATTAAAAAAATTGCAAAAAAAACATGAAAGCGAGTCAAATGGAAAAATACTAAAAAGAGTACGCAACGAGCAGGTTAGCTTCTTGGACAGCAATTAAAAGAGATAAATTAATTGGTTCCCACTAACGATTTCTATGACCACCGGATGTTTTGCAATATCTACTAACATACAAGCTCTGCCGACTTTTATTGATAAAGTGATAAAGTATCTAGGAGAGCACTTAATGAGTAACGACAAAACTGTTCAACTGAGAGTTGAACTCGTAATGACGGTTCTGTCAACACCATCATTAAACTGAAGACGTTAACTCTTATACATAAGCTTCCTCTATATATTTCCAGGTAGAACGAATCAGAACCCCTTCCATACACACAAAACAAACAAGAACTATTTGGTAAATAACAAGATGGATGCCATAATAATACGTAGGCAAGTCTTTAACAAAACTCTTTTTTTTTTAACTTTAATTCTTATGTTACACGTCTTAATAAAGGTTACACCTATGACTGATGGACGACGGCTGCGGCTGTTCAAATTCATTTAGGTATATTTCACTACACAGGTACTCGTACATAGTACGATATGAATGTAAAACGCTTTCATATTTTTTATTTTCTTTATATCTATATTTTGGACAACAATCTCCGTGAATGTGCTACAGGAGGTATTACGTAAATAAGATATCCCACTTTGGGCATATCTTTATGAAAAGTGAAGTAAACGACACTAATCCAGGCCTGAAACTGGTTACACCTGTTTCGACCAAGGTTTAAAACGAGAGAGTATCGTAATCTCTCACGCATGGTCAAGGAAAGTTGTATCATCGTAGTGCCTCATTCTACCAATTAGCATATTTATATATGATTAAAGCTTATGATAACATTGATTGTTACGCCATCAGAGATGCCTTTTTAATTTTTTATTACTTTTCTCATGTTTTCATTCGTCCATTTTTATACGGCACGTTATGGTTTCGATTGATTCTTATTTCAAAAGCCAGCAGAAACTATAGGTAAAGGTAGTATTGCAAGACACAAAAAAAATACATTAGGGGCTATAGGGGAATAATATATTGTCTGGAACTGCAACAGGCAAAGCTCAAATCGGCAAGTGACAACGTATTTTTCCAAATAAGACTAATTCGCTTCCGCAGTGATTTTAGACATACGACTCTCACGTTAACTTTCTCCAAAATTACTCGTTTTTGAAGCTACAAAATAGATTACTTTTAAACATGCTTTTGTCATTTGTCGGCTTTCCAACGTAGTTCGTAACACGATACGAGCATTAGTCAGGGTTTCATGGAACATTGAGTACGACAAGGTATCCTCTAGCTAGACTTAGCTACCGTTAAAGGGGAATGAATGCGATGACATCCGCCTCCCTCAAAGTAAAGCTACAGATTATGTTCGGGATCATTACCAATTTTAAAATCGGATTACTATCTCACATAAAGTTAACTTTATAATATAAATCCTTATTGTTGAATCTTAAAGCTGTATAAGCTTTAAGATTCAACAATAAGCTGTGTAATAAGTAACCATTTAATTGAAATTAAATGCGTTCGTAGTAGGTCTACAATATATTTACCTTAACTTTAGTTATAAAGTACACTTTATCAACATAGGATCAAGTAATACGTTATGTTTTGGGTATTTTTTTATAAGATACCATGGATTTAGTGTACGGTATAACTTTCACCAAGAAACCAATTATTATATCTCCTTTACTCTATTATAAACATACTCCGTTAGTGAAGTCAAGTGTGCAATTAAATACAGTAAACGTGTAATCTGTCGACTCTGTATAATCACGGGAAATGAGCCCAATATGTGTAATATGGACATATGAAAGCCAGTGGCTTTGGAAACATTGAACTTTAGTAGAAGGTGAAAACCTTTTGCAAGAGCTATTGTGTGGCACGCAAGATGTTCTTATTTTCTTTTTTGAATCGGCCGGTGGTGTTTAGTTAGTTGAACTATCTAACGGTTTGAGTAAGCATGTCAAATGACTTTTTTAATTATTAAATTATATCTCAGACCTACAGTTATATTCAGCGTGAAGGTATGCTAATTACGAGTTACAAATAACCGAGTATGAGTATATATGTGTATACTTATTTATGCTGGATATCACATACACATGTTAAAAGGTACCCAAGTAAATTAAAATCATGAAACAGAATAGAGCTAAAGCCATATCTGAAGATATCTGAAGCCATATATATCTGAAGAGACAGGTGTTATTGAAAAAACCTTTAGAAGCAGTTAAAACGAAGGCAAGAATACAGCCTTGCTTGCAAAAACAACGTACAAAGAATCGTTACGAAAGAACAATTGGTTCAATCATTGTAAAAATATTTTACGACTGCAATAAAAAAATCAAGTTTAGAAAATTCTAAATGGATTTACACTGCTGAAAAGGAATTTTGTAGCCGCAGACCGCAGGGAGGCAACTTAAAACGGGTCCAACCACAAGACTGTCATGAACATTGAACATAATAGAAGATGCCACAAGAGAGACATGTGAGAGACTGAGACGACACGCAACTGTCAGAATAGAGGGCAACGACCGACTATGTGTAAACTGAAACAGTTTACAAAAATAGGTGAAGAGTTTTAGTGGGCGATAAATAAAGGAGGATTGATGAAAACTTTCTTTGAATTTTCTAAACTGTAATCACACAAGAATTAGAGAATAAACTAGTATGCGTTATGCTTATTACTAAAACAAATCCGTCTCTTCTTTGGATTTGTCTAAGACAATGACGGAAATATTTTATTTTGACGGATAGCGTTACTCTTAGATAGTAAAACTCGCCCTTAATGTTAGCACAGTATTTGCACTCATTTAATGATAACAATGTTGAAATAACTTAGTTATTTTGTTGATAACACAAACAATTTGTGACCTGAATTAAAACAGTCAAACACGATAACGATTTTCTAGCAAAATTAAATAAGCTACAATTTAAATCAGATCGATACTGCAACTTTTGATGTTGTAAATATTTAGAATTACCTAAACCAGGAAACATGTGTCAATATTTTTACAAGAAATAACTATACGTATGTGATCGTGCTATCTAGATTTCTTTGTTTTTCTGTCGCAATAAAAAATCACATACACAAATACATATCAGCATTGTACCTAGTCATCTTTATGGAACCGGATGGACGGTAGGTGGTTGTTGGCGATGAAACAGTCTCCTACGCATCAATACGGAATAGTCGCATGAAAAGAGTGAGACAGCATGACTAAAAACATGTAGTGGTTTTTAGAAGGAGGTGGCTAAAAGTGATATGTCTGTCTCCCTCTATTCATGGCCTTATTTTTGCTTATGATTAGATTAGTATTTTGTTTGTATTAGGAATAAATGACAAGTTACGGGTTTTTTATTTATGTCAGGAAATAGGGAAAATTAGCGTCTATGTAATTAATAAACTAGGTAGGAAATAAAGTTGGTAGTTTGAACATAGTAGTCGAAGAAACATAAATAATATTTTGTCATACTGAAATTTAGCATAGATATATGTGAGCTAGAAACAAATAAAGGCCTGTAGGCCCTAGGGGAACTTTTGACCTGAGAGGGGGGCACTGTGCCCGTCAGGTATCCTAGATACTAAGAGTTTTTGTTAATAAATGAGGTCGGTATGGAGTGAAAGAGGGTTGACTAAAGGGTGATTTAGGTAGAGGTAAACAAGGGTTTGGGCCTCGGTCTCCTTAAGGTAATGCTTCGAGGTACGTAAGGAGGCGAGGTCCGACCAGTGGTGTGGTATAACATCGGTAATGGTATCTACTTATAACTGGAAGAAGGGAATCAAGATCCGAAAAAGTCTGAGGAGCAGTTCAGGATCATCACCAAGGCAAATGCTAATTGCTGTAGGAAAGTCAACCCCCTCGCACCCCCATTACCGCCACCGAAAAGTAACCTTGCGTTTCTTTTGGAACAACAGTAGCAACACGAGGCCCTCCACCTCACGCCCACCCCCAACGGTGACGGACGGCTACACCAGACCCAGCAAACACCTCCACTATCAGGTGCCGTTTAGGCCTAGAGCTAACGGCGGCGCAAGCTACCCGTGCTCGGTCCACCTGATTGTGGAGAGGCACCCGACACCGCCCTGCAGGGCGTGTGCAAGGTGCGGGGGAGTCCTATACGCGACCCCCCACAGCTGGTCCTTCGGTGCCGGATCTGTGTCATACCGTAACCATCGCCTTGGGGGCGGCTGCTTCTGTTGTTTATCGGTGCGAGGGCGTCTGGCGACTTTCCGTAAATCAGCTAGCATTGGGGCCGAATTACCACTTGCTGACGGAGAGTCTGGGAGCCGTCACGGCCTTTCACCCGAAAGGCTGTGCGTGCATACCAGGGAAGCAGACGACCACCCGACACCATGCCCGTGACCCGCAGTCGCGCGGGAGCGAATCGCCGTCAAATGGAAGAGGAACAGACCCCGGAGACCACGGAGGCCTCCGGGACGTCCGGGACGGCTGCAACAACCACAGACACCACGGGTACGGCCGGTACCGCGCTGGAGACCAGAACCCTGGTCCCTAGCGCCCCGGAAAGAAGCAAAAGAAGGTTAAGTGAAGCTGGAGGTAAGTCCAGTCATCCTAACTCAGACAAACCCTCGTCGGCGGCAGAGAGGACACGGTTGCGGCGGGAGGCCCAACTGCGTGCAGAGATCAGCCGCAGGGAGATGCAGGAGGCCCAGGCCGCCGCCGCGCTGGCGAGGGCAGAGATGGATCTGTTAAGGATTGGTGAGGACTCTCCAGCAGAGGACTCGGCAGATGAGGAGTCTGCCGACGATGAACCCGACGATCGAGCCAAAGAGGTCCAAGACTGGGTTAACGACACGGTAAGCAGGATGTCTGGTGGAGGACGTCAGGGAGAAGGGAGGACGCCCGCGGAGGGGCGACCAGGTGGGACCAAGGATGGCCCCTTAAAATCCCAAGCTCCAACTGCAGCCGAGGTGAAGCCAGAGGACCTAAAAGGTATGGAGGCCGGCAGCATAGGATTGTTGGCGAAGGCAATCGTGAGCGCTATTGGCACTGCTCCGAGGACCGGATATACGCACCAGCCCGCGTATATGTACGAGTTACCGGTTTTCGATGGGAGCAGTGGGGAATGGCTGGCCTTCAAGTCGGTGTATGAGGATACGGCGTCCTTGTTCAGCACGGTGCAGAATATGGCTCGGCTGAGAAGAGGTATCAAGGGCGCGGCTAGAGACACGGTAAGAAGTATTTTATACTCTGAGTGCGCACCGGAGGAGGTGTTGGAGTCTCTACGCCGAAGGTACGGCAGACCAGAAGCCCTAGTCTTGGCGGAATTGGAAAAGGTAAGAAGCCTATCCAAGACTACGGAGAGCGCGCGAGATGTGTGTATGTTTGCTGGCACGATTAACAACACCGTCGCGACGATCAAGGGTCTAAAGAAGCCGCAATATTTGAACTCTCCTGAGATGATAAAAGTAATCATAGATAAGTTACCAATGGTGCTCAAGTACAGGTGGTACGACTTCGCGATCGAGCACGAGAACCCAGACTTGGTGCTGATTGCTCAGTTCCTGAACCGAGAGGCCGAACGGTGTGGACCGTACGCCGCGCAGGAGACCGTCGTCTCCAAGAAGGCGACTCAACAACGTCAGGCGACGCACGCCACGACGGAGCCGCAGGAGGCGCAGCAACTTTCATGTCCACACTGCGAGGGAGGCCATCACCTAGAGGAATGCAAGAAGTTTCTTCAAGCTTCAGTAACAGACAGATGGGCCATAGCGAGGAAGTCGAGGTACTGCTTCAAGTGTCTCCGCAGCAGACACAGGAAGGATTCGTGCAGGAGGCCATCGTGTAAACACTGCCGTAGATGGCACCACGCCTTACTGCATGAAGAGCAGAAGCAGGCACCGGACAAGGTGACTACAGATCAGGAGAGTCCTGCCAGGGAAGTGGCAAACAACGTTCATTCGATGAACTACAACAAGGACGCAAGAGCGTACTTGAAGATGGTACCCGTGGAGGTGTACGGGCCGAAAGGGAAAGTCAGGATATTGGCTTTGCTGGACGAAGGATCGACAATCACCCTCATCGACTCAGCGGTGGCGGATGAAGTCGGCCTGGAGGGACCCAGGCAAACCCTATCGTTGGAAACGATAGGGGGGCGAGTCATCAGGAAGGATGACTCCATGCGGATTGACATCAGCCTGAGGGGCATTCACTCGAGTCAACGGAAGAGGATCAGCGGGGCGCGTACGATCGACGAGCTCAGGCTATCTCCTCAGGCGATCAACCGGTCGCGACTCGACGAGTGCAGCCACCTCAAGGGGTTGTCAGAGAGACTCTACTACGAAGAAGAGTCACCGAAGATGCTCATAGGTCAAGACAACTGGGAGCTCATCGTGTCACGAGTAACAAGAAAAGGTAAACGCGGACAACCTGCTGCCTCCCTCACGCACCTGGGATGGGTGCTACACGGGACAGACGGGGGAGCAGCTCAGAGGGTGAACTGCCTTACCTATGCGAAGATCTCTGCTCGTGAAGAGAGCTTGGATGAACTTATGAAGGAGCACTTCGCGATAGAGTCGTTGGGTATACAGCCGCGACGACCTAGCACGGACGCCGAGGAACGCGCCGTGCAACTACTTCGTCAAACCACGCGTCAATTAGCAAACGGACGCTTTGAGACGGGAATGCTGTGGAGAACTGACGAAGAAACAATGCCGAATAACTACGATTCGGCACTGGGAAGATTGAGGAACATCGAACGCAAGTTGGACAAGGACAGGGGCCTGAAGACTGAATACGAACGACAGATCAACCACCTTCAGGTCAGTGGGTACGCAGAGGAAGTCACCCACGAGTCCGCGTCGACCAGGAAGTGGTACCTGCCGCACTTTGCCGTGACACACCCCACTAAGGGGAAGATAAGGTTAGTGTTCGACGCTGCTGCAAAGTGTGGAGGCAAGAGTTTAAACGACGCGCTGCTACAGGGTCCGGACTTGCTTCAGTCGCTGTTTGGAGTACTACTGCGCTTCAGAGAGAAGCCAATCGCAGTAGTGTCAGACATTCAGGAGATGTTCCTCCAAGTGAAGATACGAGAGGAGGATAGAGACAGCCTACGCTTCCTATGGAGAGGGGCGAAGCGCTGTGGAGCGCCTACAGAATACAGAATGACGTCCGTTATCTTCGGTGCCGCTTGCTCACCTAGTTTGGCGATTTATGTTAAGAATCGCAACGCACAAGATGCGGAAGGTGAATTTCCAGAAGCAGCAAGGGCAGTGGTGAAGAACCATTACATGGACGATTATCTACACTGCTTCGACACCACGGAAGAGGCCCTGACGATAGCACGTCAGGTAGACGCCATCCATCAAAGAGCCGGCTTTCGGCTGCGAGGATGGGCGTCAAACAGCCGGGAGGTCCTCAGGGGTCTCACAGACCAGGTAAACACAGAGATAGAGCTCGGGTCCAAGGAGGAACGGACTCTGGGGCTGCGCTGGTTTACTGAAGAGGACGAAATGGGATTCAGGACGCAGCTACGCAACGTGGTCAACGTCGTGAACCAAGAGAAAACTCCAACCAAGCGTCAGGTGACAAGTGCAGTCATGAGCACTTTCGATCCCCTGGGTCTAGCTTCTCCTGTTCTGATCCAGGGGAAGAAACTGATGCAGGACGTGTGGAGAAGCGGCGTCGGCTGGGACGAGAAGGTAACCGACACGGAAGAGGCCTCGTGGAAGATCTACCTACAAGATCTTCAACTGCTGCGACATCTAAGGATCGTGCGATGTATCTCCCGCTGCAAGGGAGAAGGAGACATGCACGTGTTCACGGATGCCAGTGAGACGGCATACGCGTGCTCGGTGTACTGGAGACAACGCAGCCAGGAGGGAAGGTACAACGTGACTCTGGTAGCCGGTAAGGCACGAGTCACCCCACTGAAGCCGGTCTCCATCCCAAGGTTAGAGCTTCAAGCCGCGCTGCTAGGTGCCAGACTGGCGCGTTCCATCGAGGAAGAGATGGACATGAAGGCGTCCAAGAAGACGTACTGGACAGACTCGAGTACGGTACTCTCTTGGATAAGGGCTGACGCGAGAACATTCAAGCCCTTTGTCGCGCATCGTCTGGCGGAAATAGAAGACACGACACGACCACAACAATGGCGTTGGGTACCCACGGCGGAGAACCCGGCTGACGACGCCACAAGAGAAGTCCCCAGGAATTTTGACGGCGGCCACCGTTGGTACACGGGGCCGAAGTTCCTTGAGGGGGAAGAGGAGGGGTGGCCAGAGGACCGCACATTCAATCGCAAGTCTACGAGCGAAGACAAAAATGAACTGAAAGTCGCTACTGTAAGATCACGTGAGTACAATCTAGGTACTCCCGATCCCAAGAGATTTTCGAAATGGACGAGACTGCTGAGAGCGACGGCAAGAGTATTTCAGTTCATCGACTTGTGCAGAAAGAAGGAAACAGTAGGTGCGGCCAGGGGGGAGAGGGAAGACCCTACCTGGAGGAAGACCACCAAAACCAAGAAGCAGGCCTACAAACGGCCTATCATAAATGTAAAGACACGATCGTTTTTACCTTTAGATGTCGGCTGCTTGGAAAGAGCAGAGCGGGCGCTTCTCATGAGGAGCCAAGACGACAGTCACTTCGAGGAGAAAGGAAAACTCAAGAAGCTTGACGTCGTGAAGGAGGGCGGCCTCATCAAACTACGCGGCAGAATCGACGCCGCCGATATGACAAGCCAGTACAAGCGGCCAATCGTCCTGGACAGCCGAAACGAGGTAACAAGACTTTTGATAACTCATTACCACGAAGTCTTCAACCACGGCAACCACGCGACGGTCATGAACGAGATTCGTCAACGTTATTGGGTCCTCGGGTTGCGATCAGCGGTGAAGGCTACGAGGCACGGATGTCAGTGGTGCAGAGTCTACAGAGGGGGGCCGCAACGCCCGCCCACTGGAAACCTGCCGAGGGAGCGCCTACAAGTCGGCGAACCACCCTTCACGAATACCGCCGTCGATTATTTCGGCCCTATGACGGTGACGGTGGGACGGCGGCACGAGAAACGGTGGGGCGCTCTATTCACGTGTCTAACTACCAGGGCTGTACACCTCGAGTTGGCAGCATCCTTGTCCACAGATTCCATGATCATGGCACTAAGAAGGATGGCTGCACGGCGGGGGCAACCGAGGACAATCTTCAGCGACAATGGCACCAACTTCGTGGGGGCCAACAAAGAACTGAAGACGGCAATCGACGAACTGAACACGGCGGGCTTCGCAGAACAGGCCATGGCAGCAGGGGTGCGGTGGAAGTTCATCGCACCAGGCGCACCGAACATGGGAGGGGCCTGGGAACGACTGGTGAAGTCAGTGAAGAGCGCACTGAACGTGACGCTCAAGGAGAGACACCCCAAGGAAGAAGTCCTTCACACACTACTGCTTGAAGCGGAGCATGTGGTGAACTCAAGACCGCTCATACAGACGGAAGAAGAAGAGGAAGGCCTCACACCGAACCATTTCCTCATTGGGAGGTCATGCGGCGCCCCCAGGCTGGGGGCATTCACCGAAGAGGACCTCACCGGACGGCGGTCGTGGAGGACGGCGCAGCGACTAGCCGATCACTTTTGGGCTAGATGGGTGCGGGAGTACCTACCTACACTCCTACCCAGGCGAGTCGACGGCGCCACAACTGAACGAGATCTGCAGTGTGGGGACACGGTCCTCATAGTGGACCCCACACTGCCACGCAACGTGTGGCCTCGCGGGGTCGTGACCCGTACCTACCCAGGGTCCGACCACCGCACCCGGATCGTGGACGTGCGCACCCCGCACGGTATCTTCAAGCGGCCAAGCAGCAAGGCGGTACTTCTGGTCCCGACGACAACCCTAACGTCTGAAGGGCCAGAACACGCCGCCCCGCTCCTGGTCCCAAAAGACAACCCTAACGTCTGATAACGGACCAGGGAGCCACCGGTCGTCGAGTCACCGAGCTAGGATCGACGATCAACGGGATGGCGCGATGGCAGACGGGGGAGCCCTCCAGGCTCCTCGGGATGGCGCGCTTGCAGACGGAGAAGCCTTACCACACTTCAGGATGGCGCCAAACCAGGGAATCGGTGCTGCGCACGAGGGGGAGGATGTTGGCGATGAAACAGTCTCCTACGCATCAATACGGAATAGTCGCATGAAAAGAGTGAGACAGCATGACTAAAAACATGTAGTGGTTTTTAGAAGGAGGTGGCTAAAAGTGATATGTCTGTCTCCCTCTATTCATGGCCTTATTTTTGCTTATGATTAGATTAGTATTTTGTTTGTATTAGGAATAAATGACAAGTTACGGGTTTTTTATTTATGTCAGGAAATAGGGAAAATTAGCGTCTATGTAATTAATAAACTAGGTAGGAAATAAAGTTGGTAGTTTGAACATAGTAGTCGAAGAAACATAAATAATATTTTGTCATACTGAAATTTAGCATAGATATATGTGAGCTAGAAACAAATAAAGGCCTGTAGGCCCTAGGGGAACTTTTGACCTGAGAGGGGGGCACTGTGCCCGTCAGGTATCCTAGATACTAAGAGTTTTTGTTAATAAATGAGGTCGGTATGGAGTGAAAGAGGGTTGACTAAAGGGTGATTTAGGTAGAGGTAAACAAGGGTTTGGGCCTCGGTCTCCTTAAGGTAATGCTTCGAGGTACGTAAGGAGGCGAGGTCCGACCAGTGGTGTGGTATAACATCGGTAATGGTATCTACTTATAACTGGAAGAAGGGAATCAAGATCCGAAAAAGTCTGAGGAGCAGTTCAGGATCATCACCAAGGCAAATGCTAATTGCTGTAGGAAAGTCAACCCCCTCGCACCCCCATTACCGCCACCGAAAAGTAACCTTGCGTTTCTTTTGGAACAACAGTAGCAACACGAGGCCCTCCACCTCACGCCCACCCCCAACGGTGACGGACGGCTACACCAGACCCAGCAAACACCTCCACTATCAGGTGCCGTTTAGGCCTAGAGCTAACGGCGGCGCAAGCTACCCGTGCTCGGTCCACCTGATTGTGGAGAGGCACCCGACACCGCCCTGCAGGGCGTGTGCAAGGTGCGGGGGAGTCCTATACGCGACCCCCCACAGTGGTCGTATAACACGCAATCATAACTGCTGAGAAAAATCAGATAGGTTTGGCATGTTACATGAGGAGGAAGCCAGACTTCCTCCTCTGTCTTTTGTTAATCAAAATATTGTGTTCCGTAAATAATAAAGAAAACCTATAAGTACTGTGAAAAGCTACGTAAAATGTACAAAGCGTAGTGAGTTTACTATACTTTAAGAATCTCAATATTGAAACGACCGACACTCGTAAAACAAGCTATTTGAGACAAGGTACTAATTAGACCGCGTATGTTTGTTCTTCAAACATCGGTTAGCGCCTCCGTTTATGCTAAATATTTATGATCTGTTTGCTTGCATGGTCTAACTAAACATACATACGTTTTCCTCGTATGTATGGTGTTGATGACGGTACATGTTTGGTCATTTGTTTTTTTACATATGAACTGCAAGCCGCTGACTATCCTTTTAGACCCTACTGGATCATGCCTAGGGTGTAGGTAGTTATCAGCTTATGCTTAGTTTAAAAAAGATGTATAATTTTCCGAAAATCTAAAAAACTATGGTTTTTTTATCATTAGACGTTACAAGTAGGCATATCAACATGCGTTTCATTCGTATAAACAACATAGTATAGAATCACGTTTTATCACTTCACACTTTTAACTGTGTCACAGAACATTAATAAGTACTTGACAACAATACATATACGTTATATTTGGTAATTAATGTCGCTCGAATATGTTTTCCAATTAAATTATAAGGCACATTATAAGCGCGTGTATTGTGCCCATTTGGAAACGAATGACTGATTGACCAGTATTAAATGTGAATTACAACGCGAGGTAATCAATATTTTCTATGTAATATCCTCATACTGACTTATTTCAGGCTATTTTATTTCTAGTTGAAGTGTTTTTTTTTATTGAGATTTAAAAGAATTAACCTATTGAAGGTTAGTTGGTAAGGTACCATAGTAATAATATTTGTGTTTCATTATGTCATAACTGTGATTTTGAATCGAGGTAAATGATCATGGTAGAGTGAACTTACTCTTCTGTGAATTCTATGTGAAATGTCTATTATGTTGTTTTGACGTTGAGGAAAAAGGTTGCTACACTTTCAATTTAAAAAAAAACGCTTCATGGCGGGTTTTGGGTTTTATTACATTACCTATGCGAACTGCTAAGGAGTGCAAAGTCATTACCGTCGTCTGTTTTTCCTGACCACTACATAGTCCAGTCATTTAGGCTTAAATTAGGTAAGAATCTCGGAATTCAAGATACCCAGCTGTAAGTCTGTAAATACTTGTATATTGACACCCTAAAAGTTGTCTCAAAACCTACTTATGGTAGGGTGTACGCAACTATTAAATTTCAAGGTCAAAGGTCACAAAAATTGTTTTTTTGCGCTTTTTTTGTAAATATCTCATTTCCTATGGGTTTTTTGCTATTTGTATTTATATCGATATTGTAGAATATAAAATTCTCTACAAATTTTGTTCAAATAAATTTTTCATACGGTGAACCGTTTTCGAGATAGAGGGCGGAGAGCGCGCGGTCACAGCATTACTTCAGGTCAACCGGTGCCTCCGGTCGAAAACGCGCCATATATAGTTGATGAACTATCGATAAATCAATCGATCTTCATGCATTAAATCTATATCTATTCAATAATACTGATAACCGTTTCCTAAAATTAAAAAATAATTAAGGGAAAAACTTAAATCATAATATAATTATATTCCCATTTATGCAGCATTTGAGGAAGAAAATTGTTCGGTCCAGAGATGATTAGAGAGTGGAACTCAAACCTTATTGGCAATCTATAATGCTCCGAAATCTGTGAAAAGTCTCGATCATCTTCGTTATATACATTACGTTAAGTCTACAAAACTTAATAAACCTGTGCAGCTTTCAAATATTCCACCAACAAGTGCAGCTGCTCATCAATATTTCAAACGTGTATATTATCAAGTTCAAACTTGGTTAGGCTATGATTTGGAACCCCAGGTATGGGGTTGGCCAATGCATGCGAAACGATTTTCTGGAGCCTATCATGACAATTTTACCACCTGCTCCAGAAGATTTGCTAAATACAATTTTCTGCAACTGCAAGAGTGGTAGTGGTTCGCGATGCGGATGCAGGAAAGCGGGCTTGCAATCCTCTTTAGCTTGTGATCAATGTAATGGGCAAGCTTGTCTCAATGCTCTACCATATCAGAGCGACATTAACGAAGATGGAACCTTTGACCCCGAAATCATGGAAGAACTTGAGACAAATGTCGTTGAAGACGATAATGAAGACCAGTTTGAAATTTACCAGCAGCCGGAAGACGACGATGAAGAGGAAGAAGATGATTAAAATTATAAATTGTAGTTTTTGTACCCTTTATTCCATTTGATATTTTTGATATTTTTTAATAAAAAGATTAATTCATAATTTATTTGTTTTTTTTTCATCATGTAAGAAGTTATTAATATTAATTAGGTTAAAATTCAAATATAATTCCTATATTTTCTTTAACAATTCTGCAATTACATGGGCAGGTAAGTGTTGTTAAATAAATTAATTCTGAATAAAAAGTGGATAAGTTAGGAAAAAAATGATAAAATATAATATAATAGTTAATAAAAATTTACAAATATTTATAATCGATTGATTTATCGATAGTTCATCAACTATAGAGGTATATGGCGCGTTTTCGACCGGAGGCACCGGTTGACCTGAAGTAATGCTGTGACCGCGCGCTCTCCGCCCTCTATCTCGAAAATGGTTCACCGTATGAAAAATTTATGTGAACAAAATTTGTAGAGAATTTTATATTCTACAATATTGATATAAATACAAATAGCAAAAAACCCATAGGAAATGAGATATTTACAAAAAAAGCGCAAAAAACCAAATTTTGTGACCTTTGACCTTGAAATTTAATAGTTGCGGACACCCTACCATATGTAGGTTTTGAGACAACTTTTAGGGTGTCAATATAAAAGTATTTACAGACTTACAGCTGGGTATCTCGAATTCCGAGGTGAACTTACTATAATGACTGGACTAACAATCTAAATATCTTCAAGGCAAGAGTGAATAGGTGTCTTCTAGACCGTTCTGCTCCAACGTCGACTACATCGTCGCTTACCATCAGGTGAGATTGTAGTCAAAGGACGGTTTATTCATTATAAAAAAAACTTCGATTTATGGAATAGGTCAGTTTTTGTTTTTGATTAAGTCTCTAGGTACTATACATACTCTACTTTTTAAGGAATAGTTTAATACCAAAAGAATGGTTGAATACAAACAAAACAAAAATTATTGGTTTATTGTCGTAATCCCCACTAAGCTGTCCCCACCAGTTGGGATTATGACAATCTTCAAAAAAAATTGGCATTTTCCCCACCAACAGTTTTAATCCTGATTATGACAATAAAAAACTGAGTATTTTAGTATGATTAACGGAAGAATAAACGAGGTTCTGTTAAAATTTGATCCGGGTTATTTGACACTACAACTCATTGGCAACCTTTCATTGTTTTTTTTTTGTTATTCTGTGTTTTATGTTCCAAACTAAAGAATTTGTATTTGTTTTGTATGCAAAGGTTTTTGTTTGATGAGAATTGCGACAGTTTTCCGATCAATCTTATAATATCAGCACCGTTACTCTACTAAAATATGAAATACAATTTGTTTGTTTTTAACATAACTGGGTACATTACATAGCACAGTTAGGTCCATGCAAAAATGCAACCTACTAAAAGTTACATAAAATGCTAATTTGTTGTCCAAAAGTAGAACATTTTTGGTCACACTCATTCATTTGACTTCCTATGCTCTCATGAGAATGTTTCTCACTCCATTGAATAGTTACACGTTAGCGAATTACCTAATAGCGATCAAAATATCTAGGTAGGTGAAGCCGCCCAATGAAAAAATACGGAGACAAAACCGCTTGAAAATCATCAAGATGAGCTAATCTACACTAATATTATAAAGAGGTAACATTTGTATTTTTGTATTTTTGTATTTTTGTATGTAACGAATAGGCTCAAAAACTACTGGTCCGATTTCAAAAATTCTTTCACGATTAGAATGCTACATTATCCCTGAGTAACATAGGCTATATTATATTTTCAAAAAAATCAGGGATCCTTACTAAAACTTCAATAATGTAACCCAAGGTGGAAACCAAAAACCTTACATCGCGTGCGCTGCGAAAACTATTGATGATAGAACAAAATAATGTACTACGATTTTGTAGAACACGTCATCATCTACAAAAAATGTCGCGACAGCATATGTCTAACTATTATAGTTATGTCACAATAAGTGTTCTTTTATTACAAAAAATTAATTGAAATGCCGCCGCTAGAAAAGGGTCTTTATTTGTACTTTGGTATTAATCCTTATCCAAATAAATCTTTTCATAATTAAGACCTTTTCAATACCTATAGATTACTTCTTAAATTTTTCAAATCGGACATTCCATTCAAAAGATATGACGAAGTTAAAAACGTTAACGGGTCCACGCTTCGCGCTCGGGGTGCGATTTCACTCTCTGACGTGCAAATGTATGAAATAAGTAGACGCGAGGCTTGAACCCACGGTCTAAGTTTATCCTAAAATGTTCAAAAAATTTATGACCACCCATGCGAAGCTGGGACAGGCCGCTAGTATTCTAGATACGTAGAAATGAGACGTAAGGACAGAAAAAAACAAAAAAAACAATAAAATAGAAAATGACTTTATAAAGCCATGCCTGGAGACCTGGAGACGGCTTTTTGGTTAGGGTTCGTAGTGAACCAGTTTTTTCAGTTTAGAAGCTTTTTCGATTACATTGTTTATGTCCACTGGCCTCTAGCGATTATCATATTATCGTAACATCTAGTGAAATATTTACCTGCAAAAGTGTCATGTTTGCGTCGACTTGGTAAAAGAAGGATGTTTATTTTGATATGCTACTAACATGCTTGGAGTTTTGTGAAAGAAACTATTCATTGTGTTAATTTATTACTCATTTTATATACTTACTACTATTTTAATTTACATTTTTAATTTAATTAATTTTAAAACGATGCCTGTTTATAATTGATTGTTGTGATTGTTGTATTGCCGACAATATCGTGGCGGCGCATCTGGACAGCAATGGATACAAAAAGCACAAGACAGAGTAACTTGGCATTATAGGAGGCCTATATACCCAACAGTGGGTGCTTGAGGCCGTTTAGATAGATGGATAGAATTGGTATAAACCCGTGCTATTTTTTTATAATAAATAAATACATATACTTAATATAGATTTTTGGATGTTGGGTGTTTGCTATAAGATAGCAGATCAAATTTTATATCAAATTTGATCTGATTGAGATGAAGGAGGGGAGTTCGTGACCTGGGAAATAACATTTATCATATTATGATATATATATAGGTACCTACTTAAGGTATCGAGCTAATCATGTCTAATATGCAATTAGCATCTTGGAAACGAGAACCAAGATGTAGGTATAAACTAGACAAGATAATTTATTCAAGTCCTTGAAATTAATATTGACATCTAGAGGCTCATTAAATGCGTAAGGCTTACACATTTATTGATGAAATTGTGAAACTGATTGCTTACACTGTAAGCAATCAATTTCACAATTTCAAAATGCGAAACATCTAAACTAGACTGCATAGACAATTAATTCAAGTCCTTGAATTACCTATTAGATGGCAGAATTTTGTAATAGCGATATCATTGCATAATATTGAAATGGCAAACACCTATCACATCATCATCAAACACAATAATGCATAGATAGACAAAGTTATGCAAAGTTATGCCTAACATATAATAGAATATATTTTATTTAGAACAAATTTAATGGAATATGAATATGTTTATTTTGTGTCTTAAATAGAAATAATTAATTTAGAATGTGACCAGGTAGGTAAGGTGCATGTCTTTAAGTTTAAAAAATTGCATGTTTTTTTTAAATATCGGAGGCTTCTCTATATTGCAACACCCTTACTGGGTACATTATGTATTGAATCACAAAAATACTTAGTCATAAGGCCTGACAATGTTTAATATGCATACATAATAATGCAATAAATATACTGAATACTGAATCTAAGTTTACAAAAGGGCTGCTACAATTTGTTTGATGATTAAAAAAGGCCACCATGCTGTATGAGCTCCAAAAGCCCATACAGCGCTGGTTTTCAGTGGCGCCATAGGGGGGCGTCCTGAGGTCCTGTTACGTGAGGCGTTTAGGGGGGGGAGCAGGTCTAGATGAACCTAAAACCTAAACCTAAATATGAAAAATACTCATTTTTAAAAATCTCACGTGAGATCCTAATCTCACGTGAGATTTTTAGACTTGACTACTGGATGCCCCTTACTACCTACATAGAAAGAAAAAAAACCCGGTTTGTATAACGATAACTATGTAGTCTCCAAGTAAGATTGAACTGGAGCAAATGTCATTACAAAGAAATTGTCGGCCAGCATGAGCACAGAATAAATTACAGTTGGTTTCATGAGCCATCAATCTCCCATCATCCATGCTATACCTATCAGAGGTGATTTGCCTCAATAGTCCGCAGACACATCGTGCTTCGAATGAAAGTGGGTTATCTTTCATATTGAATACGGTATGGTAATTTACATTGCGTATAAAACTCGGTAAGTGTACCTACTCTTGTGAGAAGACGAAGACTCGATTAACGAGTAATTTCCCTTTGAACTTTGATTTCTGTCTACTCAAAAATTTCTATAAGTACATAGGTAAGAATTTGTATATACAAGATTTTTCAATACTTACTTGTGTTTAAAAACTTCAGGGGGCCTCTGGTGCTCGAAAGGAGCCTCTTGAGGCGCATTTTGAATCCGTTCACCACACTGTTTCGAAAGAAACTAGTGACACGACAAGAAGAAGAAGAAGGGGGCTAATGTACCCATCGATATGAATAACTTTTTCTAAGGAACCAACACTGTGAACGCGAAAAAAAAACAGCTGTTTCATACAAAAGTTCAATACCTACCTGGCTAAAATTATGAAACAGTCTTTTGAAGTTTTTAAACACAAGCATTGGAACACCTTGTATACATAGTACATAATGTATATTTAGTAACTGTAGGTAGGTACATGGTGGAATCGCAGAGTGAGTTTCTCAAATTCATCTTTTAGGATTTGGCTTCAAACAAAAAATTTATGCGAATAAAAATAGGTATACTTAGAAAGATCACTTTGCATGCTTTTGTTACATCATTATGACGTTATACAAGGTGTGAAAATAGAGGTATAACTCAAAAATTTACTTGCCCATGCCGACTACGTTCGCAAAACATAATAAAACTAAAATATATAATTTGTAAAATACCGGATTCTAAATCAAAATAATAAAGTTTATTGGGGTCATCAACCCTTTATAAAGTCGGGCTCAATGCACTCCTGTAAATATGATATTTCGAGTCAATTAGCAAACAATCACAATCTAAACATAGCCATTTATGAATTTTAACATATTTAGGTAAGATCATTTTGTTTAAGATAATGTACCCGGAGTGATCTTTTACACCTTGTACTCTACCGGCCTTAAAGTCAGTGGACCTTGGAGTCTTTAAACTAACAAATATTTGTTCACAAGCGATAAGCATGTCTGTTTATGAAAACTGAAACCTTTTCCTTTTATTCTCTCCTTGAATTGTTCAAGCATCACCAAAACCAACCATCACCTCACCCAACAAACATAGGATTATTTCTGCACCTAATGAGTATTTAGTATTAATTCAAGTTTCAGATGTTCATGGATGATACAAGTTTATTATGTCTACCTTGTCGCTACAGACGCAAACGTAGTTCGGATTGCAGTAAGAGCAATCACATTCGGCGCATTCGCTCCAAAAAATTTCACCGTTGCAACCGAGACGGCCGCCCGATTCCACGTCCACCCACGTCGATCGCTTCATCGGGATGATCTCTTGGTACCACACGACACAATAATTACCAATGTCTCACAGAACAAAATCCAAAATCAACATCACGTTACGAAACAGCTGCGGCAGCGTCCAATTCATAGCACTTCACTGAAATTTAATGCCACTGACATGACACCTTGAACTATTGAAAGTGAACACTGAAACAATACTCAAAAGTCCTTGACTCAAGTCAAAATCGGATCCAAAACGTAGTGCAGATGCGAACGGAAGAGTACTAGGCTCGCATGGGGCATGTAGAGAGGTTACGCGAACTAGGCGACAAGCCGCAAGACCGCCGCGCTACGGCTCATCGGACAGACTGGAGCGCGAACCCGCTACGGCTTGCGTTCACCTCCGGCTGGAAATCCTCAATTAATCAGCCAACACCACAATCAAAATTGATTCAACGATCTTTGTATGACGGACATGCAGGGCTATAAAAAGCGAAACTTTCGTAGGACGATCAAAAATAAGCATAACATCAGTTGTTAAAACAATATACCGTCTCGATTCTGTTATGATTTGAATAATATTACTTTAAAATAACATAAAAAAATAGCTCGTAAATCCCAACAACTATAATATAAACCAAAAACTATATGCAATATTTGTCAAAGTGTATTCTGATTTGATCGTAATAAATCTCCTAGCGGTGGTGGTTTTCCTTATTTTATGATGCACTTATAGATGATAAACACGCACGCATTGAATAGATTATTACTATTACACTCGAAAGGCACTAAAATCTCAACAATATTATACTTCAGTATTGTCTCTCCGTATCACGTAACAAATAAAACTTAATGATTGCGAGCTGATCGTATCTCTGCAAATAATTTCCGTCTCAATGAAACACCGAGTTTGTTGACAAATATTGGAAACAAACACGTCTCTGGAATGCGTATGTGTATCACTATAGTGATGAGTAAAAATACTTTCTTATGAGAACACAAAGAAGTTATGTTACATAGTGACGCAGAACGTAGTAAAATATCCTTTGGTTTAGTAAAATAACTACGACAAGCGATTCAATTGCAACATTTGAATGCAGAACAATGTTGCAAGAGGAGAATAGGAATAATAGTAGTAAAGTGTATGAAGGTCGTCATGATAAGCAATGAGAGCTTCCCACGAAAATCAAACAAACGACTTACGAAAAAACTATTGCATTTTGTTTACAAAACCTGAGCAGAGAAATCGTCATCACCTTCAAATAACTTCCATATGGTTCGTTTATATCAGGTTCGAGCCTATGAACTTTGTTTTGTTCAATTATGCACGCTCTAATTCCCTTTACTTTACGTTATTGGCCGTTTATTCTCACGAACGCATCGAAAGATTATGCCGTTGCGTTCACCAATTATTGTACAAAAGTTATCTGAGTCAGCATTGTTTTACTCGTTCAGAAGATGTCTCTTTGAGGATTCGTATCATGATAATATTTATAAAATAATACATGGAGACACAAAGCTCAATTATTTGAGTGAACGTTGCATATCATGGAGGGCAACCACTCCTTGATACTGCAATCGCCGTTTATAAATGCTTCAGAGACAAATAACTGAATGCAAACGAACAAAATGAAACGATTTGAATTCTGCACGAAGCGGAGAAACTTTATTGTAGATCAATTCCGCGATTCCAAGTTATTTTTCTTAAATCTGACAGAGTTCGACGCTTGTGCGCGCATTCTGTACGCGAACAATTTTGGGTCACTGTCTCCGTACGTGATTTGACTGAAACATGACGGTATAGCGATTTATATGTATTTCAAAGAAAGTGGAATACTTTCGTTTGATCTCTCCTCAAACGTGAATTATCGTAAGCGGCATGCGGTAATGAAAGCTCGTGGGTAAGCTTGCCCTAAGCATAGTTATGTGCTAGGAAAACGCTTCAGGATTGTCGGTTGCGCACACGCATATTTCACGTCTAGTATTGCGAGAGAGGTAATAATATGTTGCCTAGCCGGCCCACCTACCTAAATGTCCTTATTTGTCAAATAGGGCTTCAAACGTGAATTCTCTTGACTTTTGTAACATACAGTTAATGGATATATACCTACAAATATGTAGGTATACCTAAGTAATACCACTTCAAAAATATTATGTATAACTATACTTTCACAAGATTGATTAAAGTTTTAACATTAACATTATGGGTTAGGATAACTTACTTTTACGGCTTTCTTATGCAGTCTTAAGATGATAGCGCTTAAAATAAGAAAGACACGAATCAAATCATTGAATAGAGGTGCTAAGTCATCGTTTGTTTGTTGTATGTTGGCATTGAACTTCATTTTGATCAGTTCGAAATTGATTGGCACGATGATTGACGCTTTAAACAAGCTTCAAACCTGATTATTGTTTGTACACAAACCTATGCTACCATTTAATTATCAAGGTAAAGCGTGTTCATATTTTCCCTGTTATAGATACCTACCTGCAGGATTGTTTTCCTTTGGAAACATTGATAGTCATATTTCGTTATGTAAACTCAATAAGATGGTGCTATCGAAACCTTTAGTTTTACAAGTATTCAAGTAATCACATAATTTAATTGCATTACGAATTTGAATAAAATTACAAGTGATAGTAAACTATAACCGAATAAAAATGTGTCAACACAGGAGAAAAAGTTTCTGATTACTTCATAGTTGGCAGTATAAGGAGACCACGTCTTAATTCAACTGCAAAGTTCATAGTATTTGTCATTTATACTAACGCTAAGTATGATGTGGGTGGAAAGGAGAGAGGCACTGGGTTGCGCATAATATTGTTTATTGCCGCTTGACCTTTATTCACACCAAAACTCTTTCTTTGTTGGCAATTTAAGAACATCAGTTCAGTGTCGTCGGTATCCTAGTCACAAGGAAAACCGCTATAGCCGCCAAAAAAACTTAACAAATTCTTCATCTTCAAGTAGGCTTTGCAAGAACAACCTATTTCTTATTCAGTGGAATAACTTAGATCGAAAAGAAGTAAGTACTTACTTTTTTATTTACTTATCAAGACGCCGTGATGCCAAGAGGTGATGTAATTGTATACTTTACTTACTTCAACAAAAAAGTAAAAAAGTAAGTAAGTAAGCAAAAAAGTACCTACTTATTCAACACCTAAAGCTCTGAGAGTAGCGACAGTCGGAATGACTCCATAGTGGGACCAAAGTGTTCTAAACTAGGAGTAAAATAGGAGGGAGGGGAGGAATTGTGGTTACAATCTCAAACCGTCAAACCTCCATGATCGACGGGCGAGTAAGACCGTGGTTTGAAAAACCGACGAACCTGGCTCGCGGCTCGTTGGTGCTGATCGATTAGCAAGCAAAACAGTCGCAAACATGTCTTGTTCCGAGTCTGAAGCCTTGTGTTATCTCGCCATAGGATATTACGCAGTTATGAAAAAAAAAAAAACGCCCTAAAGTTTGGGTTAAAAGTTGGATTGAAAAAAGGCAAGCTTTGTCACATGCCGAGTAAAAAATAAAGCACGACGACGAGCCGCGAGCCAGGCTCGGCGGTATTTAAAACCGTGGTTTTGCAATGATACACCGGCGAGCTTTACCGACGAGCCATAAAACCGCGGTCTTACTCGTCCGTCGATCAGGCCCTTAAGGCAAGGCTTGTCCTAAGCGAACCATTTAAGTGATAGAATACTTAAATACCTTGTTTTTTAACATATAACACCCATCAGACATATCTGATGATCACACAGATGTTTGTCCTCGGTATAGATCGAACCACCTGAAGCGCCGAAGGCCGAATGAGCTGAGTGGCCAGAGGGCTTATTACGAGTTTAGTGCCGATCGTCGATCGTTACGATACACCGAATTTTCTATGAAAATAAATCAACGGCATCTAGCGTATTCTTTGAGAAACTGTTTTTTTTCATAGAAAATTCGGTGTATCGTAACGATCGACGATCGGCACTCGATCGGCACTAAACTCGTAATAAGCCCTCTGGTAATGGGAAACTCGTACTTTTTCACACCATTATTTTATTAAATAAATAAACACGTACTTATCTCAATAACAAAAATTTTGATGAGAGAAGGCTAAAGCAGCTCAACTGACCCAGGGCCAGAGAACTTGCCGAAAATGGTCATCAGTGGGCGAGCGGCATTTAGACTGTTAATCGTAATTGGAGATTTTGCGGATGACTTGAAACATTTCGAAACTAAATAGGTAATACAAGAATGTAAACAGCAAAACAGCTATCAGTAGCATAATATTTTCTAAGAAATGAGACAATCTGTTACCTGTAGGTACATGTAAGTACTAAGATTCTACTTGGGAAACAAGCGTTCTCACATGTTCAAGTTCATAGCGCTACTTCAGATTGCTCGTGTCGACAAACAAAGGAACGGAAAAGAGACAAAAAGTAAGACAATACCGTCATGCCCCAACTGCTGGCAGGAAACAGGTGTGACTACAAATCACATAAGCGTATTGGTATACTGCATTGCACGTAGGAATGTTGGTTGAGTGAAAACTAAATGGTAAGTAGCTTTTTCTGTATGACTTGATCTGTTTGGGGAAACACCACAGTCCTTCTAGTCTTGAAAGTGCACACTGCACTATGTTCTAGTCGGATTCTAGTGAAACATTAACAAGATAGTGATTATAAAAGACCTTATAAAAGAAAAAAACTAGCTTCAAGATCAAAGTTTTAGGTGTAAGCTTTGAGAGAAAGACACGAGTATCATGTCATAATTCATCGAAGGTCATGCATGGTGTCAGAATTAACTATGATATCTATTGTGTAGAAGACAATAGTGTAAAGTGAGGAAGCACTCATGAACTGGAGATTATGCACTTGCAAAGTTCCCAAGAAGAAACTGCTTAGAAATTCCCACGAGACTTGCCAGGATAAAGTATCCCTAAAGAGCTTGTGCTATGATTGTTAAACATGACATAACGCTTTATTATAGAACGCAGACACCTACAAGATAAAGTTCAGCTCACCTTGAAAATGGAATGCGACCAGTGTGGAGTGATAAGTATACCTAAATGGACTAGTAAGTATATCTAATACTTGGTGTCCTGTTGGCATCTTACCGCGTCGCCCATTCACCTAAGTACATAAGCTACTTAAATTATTGTATTCGACAATTTTTCTTCGAAACTTCGAAAGCTCTTTTTACCTAATAGGTAACTAAATACTGACTAATTATTATGTCCATTTACTCAGCCCATGTCCTAAAGTCGGTACTCCGCTATTACCTGTATTGAATACTGCAAAAGTCGGCACAAGTTCCTAAATTGTTATCCTCGCCTCCGAACGAACGAAATAACAGTAGTCTAGTTTTAGAGTTTATCAATCTGATAATTTAAGGCTTCTTCTTGTTTCTTCTAGGCTTGGTCTACTAGCCTAGGTTCACTAAGTTTATATTCAATCATTTCAAAGCGAAACGTATGATTTATGGAATTTAAAAAAAAATACTTTGTTTCTTCTTTATTGCAGAATTTTATTAATTCATGTCTTAGTGGGAAATTTTCAAGATTTTTTGGTACATTTAATTCCATTCCAATATAATTTACATTTTTTTTGTTATACTGTCTCAATTTGCAGTATGTAATAGGTAGATATCTACACGATTATGCTGTCGACCTACTAATTATCATGCTACCATTAAGCCAAATGTTGTGTAAATGCGATCTACATTCTACTACACCCACGTTTTAGATCATTGAAGTCGATATACAGTTGAGATTTTTTTAGGTGACGGATCCTTCAGGTTTTGAAAGGGCAAGAAGAGATATTGATTGAATTTGCATAATGAATTATTCAATTAAAATTAAATTATTTATTACCAATCAGTTTTTTGTTGCAATTGCAACGCGCCGCGCTGTTATGCCGTAGATGGGAAGCTGTACTTGTAGACCCGTTGATATCTTTATCTAGATGCGTATAAACCTAACTATTAAATAATTATTTCAGACAAGCCACTTGGTCCGATTACCTTGGCGCATTCCATGGAGCGGGAAGTAACGCAGCTTTTCGAAAGGTATTACGTAGGTAGGTTTGAATAATTAAAACTCGTTGATTTGAGAAAATTTTATGAGGTTTATATTGAATCATCTTCAAAATAGACTTACAAACTAAAGAAATAATTACGAAATATAGCGCAGTTTTATTTTATTCCTATTACTTGTTAGGTTTACCTACTCCATACGTTGTTCTTAAGCCAAAATTATCAAAATCATATCTGATTTCAGATATATTTTACTCACAAGGTTGTTGGAATATCGGCGTATTAAACGGGGTAAAAACATCAGGCATGTAGAAATGAAGGGGGGTAAAATAATATGGAAAGGCTTTATGTCCATACATTCCAAAAGGATGATATGATTATCATCCTATAGTTCATGGCTCATGCGCGGAAAATATTAGTAGAATTTGGATAGCCAATATATTGTTGTGCACTCATTTGTGAGAATTTCCGAAATACTGATACTGGATAGTTCAGATGAGATTGGATAAGATATATCTCACGGATATCCTAGCGATCTCCGCTCGGGTAATAAATTATTCAAAATTCTTTAAAGGCCCGAAGTAAGAGACTTCTGTTATGTTTAATGTATTAGGTGACAGAATTCAAGAACTTTCCTAATAGGTAAACGGTCCGGCATCGATTGCTCCATCATCGCAGTTGTAGCCGTCCAAAATGCTGCATTATTATTGCTCAACATAACGCTTGTTTGCTACAAATCTTTAAATAATGGCAAATGATTTGATGTTTTGTATAATCATTACCTACAATTTGCATCACAGCTATATGGATGAGTGCTCCCTATTTTATTCATTTAGTCATCTTTATATACCTACACTATTGACGCAAATAAATAATTTATGAAATTTAACGAGTTCACTTATAATTTATTTAAAATTATAAACACCGGTAAATTTAGTTTTAAATATGGTAATTTAAGGTAGAGAGCTACATACCAAACTCTTAGTAATAGGTTAAATTTAAATTTTCCTTATATTAACTTATTTTTTATAATCGGACTTGCTGATTAAACAAGCAGATGGCCCACCTGATGTTAAGTAGTAACTATCGCTTAATATAAAAGCATTACCTCGAAAGTCACGCACGATAGGAATCGTGCATTGTGTCCTACGACGCACTGCCCTGGGTCCAATAACTTGAGACATAAAGATATTAAGCTTACTTTTAATGACTAAATATCAGGCGTTCACAAACTTATCTCGGTCGATTTCAGACGTTCAATGAACACGCCAAGTTACTGAATATTCGATGACGAATGTACACGAGTCATATCTATTAGTATTCAACAATATGATTATTCGGACACATAACATAATCCGTGCATGTACTGTCACGGATATTCCACACCCATCATGGTTTGTTTATTACAATGTTATACCGCCTTTACTTTCACTTATACCATGAATTATGGCTATCAGAAAGTGAACCGTGACCATCATCGTTCCGTACGCTATTTGGAAACATCATTTTAATTAACCCTAAGTTCACTTTTAACATCGTACCTTTGCATTGCATACTTACTTTCAGATTGATCTGTAAAAAATATATATGTATATTTGTATATTTAGGAAAATGTATGTAATGAAATGTTCTGTATGTCTGTTCTGAAATGTATATTTAAGGCAAGGCAAAAGTTTAACAAGAAAGACTTGTGAGTTGTATAAAAAAGTAAACCCAATCTCGGGAATCGAAGTTTCTGAATTCACAGAATATCAGTTAGTATTTTATAATTTTCGAGACAATTAACAATTCCATGTTTTAATTTTCGAGACGAATAACAATTCCATGTTTATGTGATTTACTTCCGATTTCACATTGCGGAACCCTTGACGAATGTGTTTACGGTTAATTTGGAGGTGATAATTAAAGATCCAAAACTCTATATCAAAAAGTTTGGAGAACAAACTTACTATAAACTAAGTAATAGTGAATTAATATGAAATATCATAAAAACAGATTTAATTCTCAGACTGTTTTGCAACATTATAATGTAATCACTTCTTCATTCCAATATTGTTATTATATAAAAGAAATTGTACAACCAAACAAAAAATTATAGTTATTAAAATGTTAATTGACCAATTCGCGTGTTAGCTAAACTTGATTATCTTCGTAACAGGATAATAAATAAGAGAAAATGAATACAACATCTCAGTTTGCATTGAATTAGGTACCCCTGATAGATTACAGCTAATTATGTAATCTAAATTTCGGTTTATGAGGAACCCATGAGGAAAATAAAATGGATTCATTTCAAAGTATACAAGGTGTTCCCTTAATTGTGTATATAAACTTCATGGGGCTAATGTACCCATCAATATGAATAACTTTTTCTAAGGAACCAACACTGTGAACGCGAAAAAAAAAACAGCTGTTTCATACAAAAGTTCAATACCTACCTGGCTAAAATGTATGAAACAGCTGTTTTTTTTTCGCGTTCAGTGTTGGTTCCTTACAAAAAGTTATTCATATTGATGGGTGCTTTAGCCCCCTGAAGTTTATATACACAATTATGGGAACACCTTGTATATATATGCAAATCGTTGATTCATTAACAAAAACTATTTCCCTTTCCCAATATATCTGATGTAATCGAAATAAGAATAAGAAAAGGTATTTATTTCAGAAAAAAAATGTTTGTTTACATATGTAGTAGGTGAAACATGGATGCGGTGTGTTGACGAATATAATTTTTGAATATACAATTTAACAATTTTTGGTCTCTATCTGTACTTTATAATGAAAAACCTTGAACCTTGCTCTAACTAAGTTAGTAACTTGTATTTAGACACAAGGTTAAATATACAAAGCAAATTTTCCTTTTTCCAAATATATTAAATGGGCTTTTGTACAAATAAATTCGCATGCAAGGTAGACACGACATGGAGCGCGTTGAAGTCTTTTGTACCGAAATCATTACCTATCTAATACAACTTTTTATGCTATAGCTGGCAGACAAGAAACCTGATGGAAAATGGATAATTATAAGGTATAAAGATTTTTTCAACCACATATTAATTTACCTATTATATTTCTGAGATATGGGCGAGAGATGACGAATGATAGAGGAGAGAGGATGAAGAAAACCTGTTGTGCCGACCCTACTTAGCGTGTAAGGGCAGGAAGATGATGATTTCTGGGAGATGGGTTTTCTATCATGCGGACCAAAACTTCTACGAAACCTATTTCGTTAAATTATTTTTCCCAAAGGAAAAAATATTTCGTTAGGCTTAAAATTATTTTATTAGGCTGATGTCTAATATCACATACATGTTCAAGAGAAAATATAGGTAGGTACAAATTATCCATTACCATTAAAAATCTAATTTAGATACTAATGGTATGGCTGCACTGTGTTAATAGAAATTATAATGGTGTAACAAGTATGGTTTGAAAGCGTGCGCACTTTAACATCGCGATGCGAGTGCGACCTTGTTAGGGCTGTTCCACTTTTTTCTTTGATTGAATCATGAATGGTTGGATGATGGTTCAATTCTCTAATTGGTTGTTTGAAATAGTATAAACACATGTCCCGCAAAAAATATTTGGACGCACATACCTACTAGTTAGGTTGTACAGTACAATGTTCAATACGTTGTTGCTTGATACCTGTGATATTTCAGAATAAATGTGTAAGTCTAAACATAATCTCTTTCAGAATGTATCTTGTAATAAGGCTACCTACTGCAGAATATTTCCAAGATGTTACTAGAGATGCTCGCGTCATGACTAATCGGCAACCCTAGAAATGTTTCTAATGCTACTTTCTACAGACGTGCAAATCGTAGTTTTTGTGACCTTGCGGTATCGCGGCCGGCGCTTCACTGTTATTACTTCACTGGAATAAGATTTGACTATAGCTTAGTGACTATAGAAACCTTTTTAAAGCTGAAGAGCTCTTTGTGAAGATCGTCCGGGGAAGTAATACTACCATGCCTATATTTTTGCCGCCGAGCAGCGTCGCTGTGTTTCGATTCAAAGGGTGTCGGTGAAATTATAGGCAAATAAGACTTAACCTACCTATACCACAAGTTGATGGACTCAGGGCAGTGCATTAAAGGGTATGTTTTTATCGTGCGTGCCTTGCGAGGGACTTTTTGCGCGGCAACTATTTGGATGGGTGACCGCTAGTTCCAGCTCTAGACCTTGAGAGCGGCTTAATTGAGTAGTACGTACCTTTCCAAAAAGAAGAAAAGGGTAATTTATGTAGTCACGCTCGTCAATGACTAATTCGCTCTAAGAAAGTTTTGAATTGAAAGGCCTTTTAGTCTGTGCCGTCCTTATGGTATCTACCTAATAAGGTTCTATAATCTAAATAATAAGGTTTATAGCCTTCCGGGTACGTTTCTGAAATTTTTCTCCAAGCGGAAAAACGTCGGTATACCTTTAAACCAAAGAAGGTTTTACCTTCAACTGCATACAAAACGTTGACTCGTTTAGAATGCAAGATCCGTCGCAGGCGCACTTTCCGCATACAAATGTGTATGTGCAAGAAAGCTGTACAGGTGGTATGAGGAAGGACATAACAACGTGAGCCATTAGGGTTTGTTTGTTTTGATTACGTCACGGATGAGCTTGCGCAGATTTCAAAGGGTTCTGAAAATTGCGTAGAAAGTGGAGGTCGAATCTGTGTAATATAATATCATAACCGGCTTACTGTAAAACTGTTTCGAGTAAATTAGTTCCACCACCACACAACGGTCAGAACTAAAGGTTCGCTTTCCTCTGGGTTTTGACGTGTATTTTTTTTATACTGCAATATTAGAAACCATAGTATCTGTAACACGTAGTTGATGCACTGATCTTCTGATTATTATGTTACGGTTAAAAGATACAATATGATATAACAAATTTGAAAACAAATTAAAGGAGATTCTATTACAAAAAACCTACTAAACACTAGACGAATACTTTAATGACTGAATAATAAAAATAGAAATAATTAATTAAGAATGTGACTAGATAAAGTATGTTAACGATTAAGGTCTTTAAATTAAAAAATAAATAAAATATGCATGATTTTTAATATCGGTCCGCTTCTTTCTATTGCAACACCCTACTGGGTGCATTATGTAAAGGTTAAAGGTTGTCTGGAAGAGATCGCTCTTTAGCGATAAGACCGTACATTTGTTTTTCCATAATTGTTATAATTTGTCCTATTTTGTTAGTTTGTAAGGTGTGCAATAAAGAATTTTCATTCATTCATTATGTATTGTATCATAAAATACTTAGTCATAAGTCCTGACAATATGAAATCTACATACAAAATAATGCAATTAATATAACTAGTAGTTCGCCCCGAACTGAGATCTCGTGATGCGACCCGACGAACGCACCAAAACTTTGAGTAGGTGGTAGTCAAAGGCAAGTCCAAACATTATGTTTGGACTTTTTTCTGACTACCGCCTACTAACTTAGTACGGTAACCAAGTTTCAACTCTATTGGCCTATTTATTGAAGAGTTCCGTTGAACAGACCTTGGCTCCATCATCAGACCTGGTCGTTGTCACCATTTTACGAGAACTGAGTACCTCCTTAATTTAAATCAAGAAAAAAAAATAAGAAAAAGCAAAGTAATTGACGACCAGTAGAAAAACCTTGATGCCAACGAAACTCTTAGAGATGGGAGCTCTTGGGTCGCTGGTTATCTTAATTTAACTTTTTTGTTGTATCTCAAAAACCGAGAGTCCCAGAAAAAAAGTAAAAATTGTTTTGGAATGTCCAAACAAAGCCCTTTCGTATGACATTAAACTTGATTTTTTAAGTAACTTTTTTTAATTTTGACCCCTTAAAAAGCCCCATATCTTAAAAACCCTTCATCCGATTTTACTCATATACTTACCAGTAAATTTCTCAAGTACAAGCTATCTACATATCAAATTTCATGCAGATCGGATCAACCGTTCTAAAGTTATCGCCAGACAAACATACATACATACATACATACATACATACATACATACATAAAATGCCAAATCGCCCAAGTTGAAACTAAAGATCTTTGTTCGCTTCGCTCACTCGATCAATAAATAAAGAATACACTCTTTAGTATAGAACCGTATGACTGTACTTTATTTTTATGGAATGAACATTTACTTATCTTATCAATCCCGATGACAGGGTTCTTGTTAACATTCTGGTTCCTATAGCACAATGACCTTTGAACCTAGAAGATCACTCACCTGGTTAGCAGCTGGTAGGACAACGGCACTCTGTGGTGGCACGGACTGCACGGGTCTCGCTGGCTTGGCCATGGCTCGCTGGAGAGTCGCCCTCTTCACTGATACCATAAGCCAAACGTCTTCCACTCTTTGAGCCACCTGATGGAAAACATTTTTGGATAAAAGAAAGAAAGAAAATGTATTTATTTGTCACACGAACATATTTGACAGCCTTCACAGCTCAGTTGGTAGTAGCTCTGCCTTCTGCGCCATAGGCCGTGGGTTCGATCCCCACACAGAAGAAACATTTGTGTGATGAATATAGATGCTTGTTCTCTGTCTGGGTGTTATATAAAATTATAAGTAGGTATGTATTTACAAAAAAAGTATACAGGGTGTCCCAGAAATCAACGTCAAGCCGAAAACGGGCGATGGGCCAAGTCATGACAGTTATGAGAGAAATATAAAAAAATATATTTGTCATGTACTTTTCGAATTATGAGTATTACAAAAAATACAGAAAAACTGACACCCTGTGATGATCTTTTAAGTCCTGTGACTACAAATATTAACTATTCGTGAAACTTTTTTCTGTAATGTAACCATGAATAACCCTTCTGTAAAATACAATTCAAAATTAAATCATAACTGCCTCAGTTTTAAATAAAATGTTGATTTTTGGTCAACATTTAAGTTAAAATAATAACATCACCCAACTTTAACCGACTGTACCGTAAAAAAAATGTACTACACTACTTTGGCAAGTAACTTTAAAAGATGGCGCATTTAGTCAGGATTCCAAAATAGTATGATACTTGCTAGAGTATTCCATAATTTTGGAAAAAAAAATTGTTATCTTAACTAAATCCGATTTCTTGTCAATTTTATTTAATTAGATAAAATGTTTGTAACCTTTAAATTATGGACTTAAAAATGCCTACGCTGCGTTTTTAAGTCGCTCACAATTCACAGGTACAAGTACATACCATTTCGACAATGTAAGTGAAATAGATAGAGCCGCCACCTTGTCGAAAGAGTAATAACCATTTGTTAGTTTTAGGAGCAAGTATGAAATAAAAATCAGTCATTGGATTTCTTCAGTCATGATTTTAATTTAATTACATCAAGGATTTACAGCAAATGTTCAATCTGTTTGTCTTCAGCTGTAATGCAAGCTCTACATCTCCTTAAAAATGACCGTGTAATAAGACGGGCGTATCTTCTCAGGTTAATTTTGAGCTTGCAGTAAAGCTGAAGGCAAACAGTTTGAACATTTGCTGTAATCCTTGATGTAATTCAATTAAAATCAATCAACTAACAAATTACTTGATAACCCATGGTTATTACTCTTTCGACAAGATGGTTGCTCTATCTGTTTCACTTACATTGTCGAAATGGTATGTACTTGTACCTGTGAATTGTGAGCGACTTAAAAACGCAGCGTAGGCATTTTTAAGTCCATAATTTAAAGGTTACAAACATTTTATCTTTTTAAATAAAATTGTCATGAAATCCGGCTTAGTTAAGAAAACCAGTTTTTTTTCCAAAATTAAAGAGTACTCTAGCAAGTGTTATACTATTTTGGAATCCTGACTAAATGCGCCATCTTTTAAAGTTACTTGCCAAAGTAGTGTAGTACATTTTTTTACGGTACAGTCGGTTAAAGTTGGGTGATGTTATTATTTTAAATTAAATGTTGACCAAAAATCAACATTTTATTTAAAACTGAGGCAGTTATGATTTAATTTTGAATTGTATTTTACAGAAGGGTTATTCATGGTTACATTACAGAAAAAAGTTTCACGAATAGTTAATATTTGTAGTCACAGGACTTAAAAGATCATCACAGAGTGTCAGTTTTTCTGTATTTGTTGTAATACTCATAATTCAAAAAGTACATGACAAATATTTTTTTTTATATTTCTCTCATAACTGTCATGACTTGGCCCATCGCCCGTTTTCGGCTTGACGTTGATTTCTGGGACACCCTGTATATGTATTATATCAGCTATCTTGGTTCCCATATTACAAAGCTTTGGCTTAGTTTGGGGCGAGATAGTGCTGTGTGGATAGTCCACCAATATTTTTTTATTTATGTGTGGATCTTAAATTTAAAAGTTAATAACTAATAGTATAACCTAAAGAAGAGACAAATAAACGTAAAAAGAGAAGGTGCAGAGTAGTCCTCCATATGCCAAGTGCGACAAACAGGTCCCGTCTCAGCGAAATGCTGCTGATCATCCATAGATGGTAAGCTGATTTTTATTTCATACTTGCTCCTAAAACTAACAAATGGTTATTACTCTTTCGACAAGATGGTTGCTCTATCTGTTTCACTTACATTGTCGAAATGGTATGTACTTGTACCTGTGAATTGTGAGCGACTTAAAAACGCAGCGTAGGCATTTTTAAGTCCATAATTTAAAGGTTACAAACATTTTATCTTTTTAAATAAAATTGTCATGAAATCCGGCTTAGTTAAGAAAACCAGTTTTTTTTCCAAAATTAAAGAGTACTCTAGCAAGTGTTATACTATTTTGGAATCCTGACTAAATGCGCCATCTTTTAAAGTTACTTGCCAAAGTAGTGTAGTACATTTTTTTACGGTACAGTCGGTTAAAGTTGGGTGATGTTATTATTTTAAATTAAATGTTGACCAAAAATCAACATTTTATTTAAAACTGAGGCAGTTATGATTTAATTTTGAATTGTATTTTACAGAAGGGTTATTCATGGTTACATTACAGAAAAAAGTTTCACGAATAGTTAATATTTGTAGTCACAGGACTTAAAAGATCATCACAGGGTGTCAGTTTTTCTGTATTTGTTGTAATACTCATAATTCAAAAAGTACATGACAAATATTTTTTTTATATTTCTCTCATAACTGTCATGACTTGGCCCATCGCCCGTTTTCGGCTTGACGTTGATTTCTGGGACACCCTGTATATGTATTATATCAGCTATCTTGGTTCCCATATTACAAAGCTTTGGCTTAGTTTGGGGCGAGATAGTGCTGTGTGGATAGTCCACCAATATTTTTTTATTTATGTGTGGATCTTAAATTTAAAAGTTAATAACTAATAGTATAACCTAAAGAAGAGACAAATAAACGTAAAAAGAGAAGGTGCAGAGTAGTCCTCCATATGCCAAGTGCGACAAACAGGTCCCGTCTCAGCGAAATGCTGCTGATCATCCATAGATGGTAAGCAGCGCTGGTTTTCAGATGAGACCCGAGGGTGGCTTCACGAACACAATACCTGATCATAAACGAAATAACGCGGTGATAACTTGGAAAGTCTTAGATATCTTTGTTTGGTTTCGAAAAAATATGCATTTTTTTTATTCTACTGGCTGATGATGATGTTAAGTGGTAATGAACACCTATAACAAAGCATTGCCTCATAAGTCACGCACGATAGGAACGTGCCCTACGATGCACTGCCCTGCGTCTATCAACTTGAGGCATACAGATGAAGCCTCATGTGCCTGTAAACGGTCAATACGTGTGAAGCTGCCTAAGCAGCGAGTTTTCACACGATATTTTGCCTTCACCGTTTGATAACAGAGAAAATAAATTTTACGAATATAAAACACACGAGTTACTAAATAGATACTAATGGTCTTATTCATATTGCTGAGCGCTCCATTAGCTAAACTGACCGATAAGTCTATTGCTGCCTCTTTTCGTTGACATGAAAGTGACAAAATGGAGGGAATATACAGGACCTAAGTATTTCACTTTTTTAAGTACAAAAGTGAGAGTACTGGTGGTGTACTGGTAGCGGCCCCGCCTTCCTATCCTAAGGTCGAAATCGGTCGTGCACCAATGAGTTTTTCTGTTCAAAAATTTATGGGCACAATGCCAGTACTCTCAAACGGTAAAGGAAAACATCGTGAGGAAACCGGAATGTCGTAGAACCTAAAAAGTTCTATAAACATAATTGTGTTAAGTGCTCGAAAGGAGCCTAGAAAGGCGCACTTAAAATCCTTTCACCACACTGTTTCGAAAGGAACTAGTGACACGACAAGAGAGAGAGAGTACAAAAGTACCTATTTGTCTATTTAGTATATAAACTAAGGTTTCCATACCTGTGTGACCAAAGCTCTAGTCTCCTGTGTCGCTGACTGCATCAGCATTTCTCTGAACTCCTCGGGAGCTGCTAATCCAAAGCTTTGCGCGTCTTCCAGAAGCTTGTCCACGGCGATAAGACCGCCTTCGCCGGCCAGGATTTCCACGCCCGTAGCGCACCATTCGTTAGCCTGTTGGTGGAATTGAAATATAATTCATCATGCAACAAAAACTTATGTAGCTCGATTAGTACATGTGTTTTGTGCTTCTTTTTATTTTGCTCGCTTTTGTTTCAAATATGAATAATAATCAGAATAATAATCAGAATAATCAATTTATTGGTAATTAGAATTATTACAAGTCAGGGTTTGTGGTACGTACTTAAGTATACAAATTATAGCAATGCAAGATTGAAGATTGAAGATAATTGCGTTTCAATGAGGAGGCATATACGCCTATACCAAGATGCACACCGCCTAACTATCTATTTAAAATAAATTTACTTAAGTATACAAAAAATAACTTAGATTTAGATTACTTGATTAACGATTGGTTTGAAATGAAAATATTTATGAAAATAACGCAAAACAGTTTTATTTTTCTATGAGAAAAAATAAGCAATTCCAAATTCAAATGGATCGTAATAATTCCTAATTCAAAATTATAAAGTTTTTTATTGTCTGCCATCATAGTAAAAAGGTAGAAAAAAAATGACAAGTAGGTACTGCATTCTACCAAGGTTTAGGATGCACCAGTACTACTTTTTGTTGTACGTTAAAATCTAAAATAAAACGTCATGCTTTTTTTATATTCAGCTAGACGGTCTTCGGTTGAATATAATATATTTTTTGCTCCATATCGATAAGATATGGAAGAAGTTTTTTTAGGATAGAAGAGTTACGGCCTCACTACAATAAATCTATCAAACGATAAACTATGCTCAAACTATTGCCATCTCTTACCAATGTGTAACGGCAAACATAGACAACGCTAATTTTAAGCATCATTTATATTTAAACACCATTATAGCATGAGGGTATATGTTAATAAGAGTACTTGCCTTATCTATTCTGTCCATTAGTTCCCGTGCTTTTGTTAGTAAAGTATTTCGTTTTTGTATCTTTTCAGTGAGCAGCGTGCTCGTTCGTCGAAGTTCTTCACATTTCGACTCTATGTGGTCCACTGAGCTTAACGGGTCCTTCATTAATTTATCACCTATAAACATATAAAGTTAAAGCACCTACTAAGATATATCCTAAGGTACTTTCACCTGCTAGTTATAGTCAGATGTTTGTGGTTCAATCACCCCCATTGAACAGATTGGGGTTAAACTTAGAAAAAATGTAGTTCGTAACCTGGATAAGTATACAATTCTGACCGTGAACGGTGTTAAAAAAATTACGAAACAAGCTAGCATCATCAGCAAGTCGTACCTTGTATAAAAAAAACAAAAATTACAATCATCATTCCATCAGCTAGTATAAAAATAAATTTGAAAAAAAAGGGAAAAGCCTTAAATCTTGATGTTGGCAAGATCAGTGGTCTCAGCGATATTTACGAATTAGTTACCTACCATCTTCAATAACAGAGGAAGCGGTGTCGAGATCACAGTTGCATAGTTTTTCAAAGTCGTTCGCATCTTGTATTAGATTATCAACTCTGCTAGCTGTCTCACCCACCTCGGTCATATCACATGCTCTCTTTAGATGACTATCTAAAGTTGCCTGCAAATTTAAAATACATTATAATCCAAAAACAAAGTCGACATGAAAAGTTAAAGTGTTGTGAAAGAATCGCAAACATTTTTTAATTTGAAATCAGAATTCAGAAAAACACTCAATTTGAAGGTACACAACAAATGTACCTACTTATGTAAAAAATGCACCAAAAAGATTTTAAGTAATCAAGGAACTTTTTTGATAAGTAGCCGCGAGAATGGCGAACAAAAAAAAAAGAAGCGAACTGTCAACAAAGCTAAAAACCGAACAAACAGTGTCTTTCTTGAAATCAATAATATGGATATCGTGTGCAATTTTCGTAAATGCAGAAGAGCCCTGTCTAGTCAAGCATGGGTAACGACATGTTCACATGCATTTTGTGTAGAGCACGGAAAAAGTGAATTCAAACGAAACAGTGAAAATTCTCTGAACTGTCCAGCTTGTGGAACAGAGCTGCGCGACAAATTCGACGTAATCCAAGCGGACCTGAAGCCAGGGGAGACCTTTCGATCAATAGTGCTAGCAGGTATGAGGCCAGACACTATTATGGACATAGCAATGAGGGCAATGTCATTTTGGTCATACCAAGTCGAGCAAGAGACTTTATATCAAGAAAGCGTGGCGAAACATGCGAGAGAGAAACTTCAGTGCATGGAAGAAATCAACACGTTGAATCTACAAAAACTAAAAGCTGAATTAGAGACTTGCAAACGAAAGATATCATCGATGCAGACTGAGTTCAATAAGAAAAGGAAACAGGCCGAGGAGTTGACTGCGCGTTTGGAAGACAAAACACGGAAAATACAGAAACTTACGTTTCAACTTGAATCTCACAAAAGGAAAGATATTCGTGTAGGTAACTTCGAAACCGCAAGTAAACCTAACCAAGAAACTTGTATGGACATTTCTGACTTAGTTGGTCAGAGAGCGGCATCAGAAGCATTTGTCTTCAGGCCTTTGAATGAAACGGATACTTCTCCGTGTCCTAGAGTATGTTCACCAAAAACACCAATGTTCGATTTCCGTAAGAAGATAACCAATAGACAAAACCAATCATCGCATTTTCAGTTTAGACCAATCAAATCATAAGAGGAGTCGTGATCGACCAGCATGTAAGAATGTAAGACTATCAGGAAATCATAGTTGTAATAATGTAAGAGTAACGTTTCGTACATACCTGCATCTGTTTAAAATTTAATAAAAATGTCCTAAATTTCAGCCAGTGATTTAATTTTGTGGAATGTTTCTGCCAGAAGTTGTCGAATTGCTTCTCAGTCTCGTCCAGTTGTACCAACAACCTGAAATCAGAAAACAACACAAGGTAAGCTACTTACTAGGTACAAGTAACTGAATTTGAACACAATGGGTGTAGGTTTCAATCGATATATGTAGAAAAAATAAAAAGATACACAACTTAGATTAATAATAAAATATTAGTGGACTTTCCACACAACACTATTTAGCCCCATACTAAGCCAGAGCTTGTAGTATGGGAACCAGATAGCTGATATACATGAATACTTTTTTTTTGTAAATATATGCTTATAATATAATATAACACCCAGACATAGAACAAATGTTATCATCACACAAATGTTAGTCTCGGTGGGGATCGAACTCACGGCCTACGGCGCAGAACGAAGAGATATTAAATATATATTCTCATTCACGATTCATGGATGAACTCATATAAGAAGTTACTTAGATTTAAACTGTTATAAATAAACCCTGTCATGTTTGGCGTTACCCACTATACCCATACCTATTGGTAAAAGATAGCATTCGCTTAGGTAAAAATTCTGTATCTTTTGAGGGATAGAAGAAGGTGGAGTCCCAGAATCATGAATGTCACTGTCCAGAATAAGTAGGTACTCTAAATACCTACAGAACGCACATATTACGTAAACTTAAGAAACACTTAACATCAGGTGGGCCGTGCCCGTATGTCTGTCTGTCTCTTACATTACAGCACGAGTTTCAAGATGCAGTGTAATTTAATATATCTTTTGCTTACCTTTCGACCGCAGCGACATGGCTTATAATATTGTACGTTAGATTTGGTGTCCTCACTTGCGTTAGCAACTCTTCGCCTTGCGTAGTTGCCGACGCGAGTTCACTTTTTAAAGCTTTATACCTACAAACATATTAAAAAGTTAAACAAAATATTATGCGACACTAAAGGCCGCTGGCACAACGATCTGATTTCATTGTTTTTAGTTATGGCGAATTCAAGAGCTAATGTACCTCTCGCTCGCACGTTTCGACATGTTGAAAGATATAAAATCACAAAAACCATTTTTGAAAAATCGCTATTGAATAAGTACGAAAACAAGTAAAGCAAACTTTTGAGTAGGAATCAACATGAAATTTTGACTAAACTGTGTGCAATGTAATTGCACACCAAATGGTTGTTTGCAATTTTTCGAAAATGGTTTTATATCTTTCAACAAGTCGAAACGTGCGAGCGAGAGGTATACATGTTTACAAAGTAAACAGAATTGTGTAAACATAATTTCCATCGTCTGACGTTTGTTCAGCGGCTGATTTTACTTTGCAAGACTTTAATCGTGATAAGCCTTCCGAAATGCGATTAGCGGCTCTCTCAAAACGATCAGTGATCATTGTGCAAGCAGCCCTACGAAACGTATGATTCATCAAATGAAATCACCTAAGCTAGTTTGAAGCAGAGTCGCTAACGGAAAGTACTCACCTAGATTCCTGACAGTCTAAAAGTTCTTTGGTTTGTGTTGGGTCGTTCCCCATATCGCAGTCTACTATCGTATGCATAAAGTCGTCTAGTTTACTTGAGATCTCTTTCATTAGGGTCGAAAATTTTTCTAATGCCTAAAAGAGAAAATACAAAAAGTGATTACGTCATAACATCAAGAAGTCGTGTGCTCTAAAATGAATACCAGCGGTCGCTACAGCGCAGATTGGCGTAGGCTTTTACATATACGCATTCTACCAATACGCTGATATTGAACCTCAGTAGTTCACGACGATATAGTCAGCACATACTCAGTGAAATGAATCGCCGCATTCACTTCGCATTCACTATATCCACATCTGAATCTGATAAGTGCCATCTTTTTAATTAAATAGGAAATAAAATAAACTACAAAATTCGTAGCAGAACCTGCGCTAGCGATTAATAATTGTACCATTCTCTAGCTGCGTTGCTTGATGTTTAGTTTTACAGAACATCAACAGATGGCGCTTTATAAAATTTGAAGAGTAATCCACTTGATTCTTAAAAAACAAAGATTAAACAAACTTACTATCCGTTGTTGTATCCACTCTGCATGTGAATACTGCAACTCTCCACCAAAATCCGGCGTCAATTGAGATCTGTCGAAGTACTCATACATTTCTTCAACTGACGAACAGACTAGCACCTTGAACCTGAACTCTTCCTTGAAGAGTTTGCTGCTCACTTCAGATAGGGCTTTTTGAAGGAAGCTTGCTGGTCGGAGGACGTAGACCGTGTGGATTATGCCAGGAAAAAACTCCTGAAATGTTGAGAATAGATGGATGTTAGAACTAGTGAATATAAGTATACAGAATATACAAGGTGTTCCTTATACTTAAAACTTCAGGGGGCTAAAGTACCCATCAATATGAATAACGATGTTATTTATATTGATGGGTAATGTGAACGCGAAATAAAAACAGCTTTTTTATACAAAAGTTCAATACCTACCTGGCTAAAATGTATGAAACAGCTGTTTTTTTTTCGCGTTTACAGTGTTGGTTCCTTAGAAACAATTATTCATATTGATGGGTATTATTAGCCCCCTGAAGGTTTAAGTACAAGTATTGGAACACCTTGTATAAATCATACAGAAACTAAGTTATTTTGGGACAGAGCAAAAAATTCTACAATCATGTTTTCTTTCGCCGTTTCGGTAGTTAGGTAACTACTAGTTTATTTAAAGACTTACAGAGATTCTAAGTAGTGCCATTTTAACTGAGTTCCACCGGTCCTTCCTTCGATCTATGATTATATGGAAGCCCATATCTGCTTCTAGTAATCTGGAAATATAAAACATACTTTATGAGATAGCTTTTAGCGACAGAGTATCCAACAAAATAAATCAATCCATGCTTTGAAGTTGATAATTATAAAAGACAATTTAATTCAAAATGATCTATGAAACATCAATGTTTAAATCGTAAACAGACTTTTCAGTAGGATATACGTACAGCCAGCGTCAAAACTAGACTAACAATATCAATTACTCAACGCTCCTTTTCGCTCGATTTTGCAAAGAAATAGAAAGGGGTTGGGTTTTCAAGAACAATGGCAAAGGTGATGGCTTAATTTTCAAGAAAATACAAGTGCGCTAGTTTTACATAGTTTTTGAACTTTATAAACAAAAAATACTTATCTACTTTTGACGCTGACTGTACATATGTTATCTTATAATAAATATTCTGAGACCCACTTACGATGGCACTGAAGTGAGGTAAAGCAGCAGCCGCCTGTACTCCGCTGCAGACAGGGCATGGAAGTTGTTGTTATCCGGGAAAGTGATGAGCGGTCGGTGGTCTTTCGCCAGGCCGCCCGTCGCCAGCGCATACTGGGGTAGCAGGAGCTCTCCCACATTCCGCCCTTCCTCTCCCTCACTCCCACAGCCATCGCACTCGGCTTCTGGAAAAAACAAAGAGTAGAATAGAAAAACTGTTCACAAACACTGGTATAGAACATTAGAAAAAAAATAACAAAGGCAGACAGAAGAGCGTACACAATGAAAAACAAAGAGCTTACAGGTGGGTAGTTTAACACGATTGTGGATGCTGACCATAACTCAAAAAGATCCTAACTCAGCTTAATGCTGCTCCGCCGAGGCCGAGGGACGAAGACAAAGTATCGTAAATAAAAAAAAAACTATAGCTTATGGTCATAGAATGAAATTATATTTTTCGTAGATGCGTGCTACGCGGTGCTACGGGACAAATTGTTAGAAAAATCATAGCGTGGTCAAAGGCTACAAATAAAAAAAAACAACGCAGCCCAATGGAGACAGCGACATAATATGCCTGATCAATGATACAGTCCTTGCCACAACTTGATTATCTTTCACGGAGGTCATGACCAGCTGTCGAGGGTAGGTGAAGTATCTTGAAAAAACAACAAAATTACGTACAAAAAACTTTCAGCGTTGCAAACAACCAACGTCAGCCTTTGATTTAAGTAATTGGAAAAAGTTCTCGACTCACGCGTTTCAACTTTTCATAGTTTGAAGTACCTACCTATTAGATGTAGGTACTTCAAACTTCTACTAACATATTCGCATTGGCAGACAGTTTCAGTCGTACGTAGTTTCACTTCAGTTTCAACTGCAGCTCAACTTTTAATCAGTTGTCAAAACTCATCAACCTACGGAGTGTTATTTTGCTTAACTTGGCATAATTTCTAATAACCGTATCTTATTTTTTCTCTATTTGAGCTATACATAAATAGACAGTTCTACTGCTAGTTAGGGTAACCAATTCCTTTTTGCCTGTTTCATATGTTATATGAGTGTCTGTTTAGCGTCGTCGTGTTGTCGTCTGTCGGATATTCTTTCATCTCATTGGATGGATGGGCTTATACTAGTAGTGAGTAATATATCAGCTATGTATTAGTTGCTTGGTTTGGGGCTAGGTAGTGCTGTGCATAATGTGCACAGAGTACTGTTAATGTCCACCAATATATAAATGTAAAGACCGACCAATTGTTGCTACCAATTGTTTAAAAGGCCAACTTGTGTGGGACTGGGTGATGTTTTGGCAAAATTTGCGCCATTGGCTATTGTTTAGTTCGACGGTAAGCACTAATAAATATTAACTTCTTATCTAATACTAGCGACCCGCCCCGGCTTCGCACGGTTATCGTGGGTTATCCCTAAGAGATTATGCTTGTATTATGCATATAAACCTTCCTCTTGAATTACTCTTTCTATAAAAAAAAACCGCATCAAAATCCGTTGCGTAGTTTTAAAGATTTAAGTATACATAGGGATATAGGGACAGAGAAAGCGACTTTGTTTCATACTATGTAGTGATTATTACAACAAAGCAAATGTCAAAATAATTGATATCCTCATTAGATTTTCCTATATAGGTACCACAAAACAAACTTACACAGCGTAGATAATCGAGTCAAATTGCCCCAATTCATTCTTGTCTCTACGTCACTAGCTATGCTCCCACAAAGCAGCTTGCGTGCTGCTAGGCCATTAATTGGATACCGTAGTACCATGTTACGCTACTGAGGAACAGGGAGCCGTGATTCAAAGCAATGACTCTAATGGGTGTTCCCGACTGTTTGCTTTGTATCGAGAATGTAAATGGAAAGCAGTGGGAACAAAATTGTTTTATAATACCTATTCCAAACGTTATTTTTATCGGAGTGAGACTTGAACCCACAACTGGACTGCACTAACCTCCTGCGCAATTGGACTCATCATACCCGGCGAATAAATCATTTTATGAGACCGTGGCTCCATCTACAGGTCTGAAATATAACAATCAAAAATCTCTAATAAAAAAGAAAGTAGTAGAGTCAAAGCACGCACCATGAATAAACCAGAGAAAAAGAGTACTCAGAAAACTCAGTCCTTTTCTAACATATTACAAGTAACGTTCGACTCTCACTCAAGTATATTTTTATAACTTTACCGGCGGAACTGAACCTCACTCCCGGAAATTAAATACTAACGGTGGTAGAATGTAAACGATGATGTTGCCAATTCTCCAAGTTCATTGACTGCATTAATATGCCGCATACAAGCGTGTGTAAGGTTAACTGAAACTTGTACTAAAACTGACTTGTAATTTGGAACAAAAGGCACGGGATGGCACTAAGTCGCATCGCAAGTCGCGTTCTCATTAGTTCGCTCGTGTGCGATGAGTGGGTTCTTCTAAATATGGAACAAGAGCTATTATTTTGTTCTTTTGTTTGTGGACATACAAAGTTGGGGTTAGTTCTTCATGTTAGCGTACTTGATATTTTATCGTCATATCTTGGGCATGAATTACAGGGAAACAAATCCGAAGCTTTGTTCCTTTTCTTTTTACTGTAATTAGAACGCAATTGCTAGAAAACAAAGAAACAGCTTTACTTATATCCCCAGGCATTTTTACATAGGTACCATATATTTTTCATTAAAGTAACTATTCACTTTTAAATATTCAGATTCTGTCATTCCTTTGTATTCACGTCTGGTAGATTTATTAGTTGAAATACAAAAGAAACGATACAATTACAATACGTAAATACAAAGCCGAATACCTACGTAATTTTAAATGAAGTGTCCATCTTTGCAGGCTATTGTACAATTCACCACAACCAACCAAGCTGAGTATGATTACTCTAAAACAAGTTTCATTGTTAACTATACAGTTAATCTCACCGTAGAACGGTCTATGATTACAAGCTACAAGATTCCTACACGTATAAGTCTTCATACACATTAAGCGTATACACAACGCACGTTCAAACAGATAGGTGGGTATTACAGGTAACGGCTATACCAGTAATTGTGGCTTACATAACACCCATCTACGCAAACTGTCGCAAGGTTACGGACTGGCACCTCCATTGATAAGTCGTTCCAACTTTGACAGTTGGTTTTACTTTAATTTGCATAAAGCATGTTCGTTTAATATAAAGGTAATTAGTACGTAGAATATACATATATTTAAAAATGAGTAATTGCTGTAGGATAGGTACTTATTTTAATAACATATTTGAGTACAGTCTAGACTTCATGTTTTTTGGTAAATGTATAAACACAATGGTTCTCAAATTGGGTTTTCATTGTTTAAAGTACTTGCTTTAAATAAAACTATTAGTAGGTATTATGAGTGTATGTTATAAATTACATTTACCTGAATGTTATTTAAACACCGAACAATGTTTAGTACTCAATAAATAAAAAATAAAAATGTATTAATACTTTTGAGAACTAAAGAAATGTCTACGGAGCCTGGCGATTACAAGCCGTAAATAATAAAAATACCGTCATCAGAGTTGGTTGGCCACTATAGCTAATACGAACTTACTTACATAGGTTTCTTACCAGTCGTTAGTCTATTTCATTTGAAACATTTGATGACGGTATTTTTATATTTATTATTTATTATTATTATTATTATTTATTATTATTATTATTTTTATTATATTTATTTATTATTATTATTTATTATTATTATTATTATTATTATTTATTATTATTTAATATTTGTTAGTCAAATGTATGATACGAAAATTCGTATCATACATTTGACTAACAATCAATTCGTAATTTACATGAAAAATATAAACCTTGACATTAAGTATTCAAAATGAACTTCTATTCTCGAGACATGACTACGAAATTCCACATTCGAAAATACCAGTTTGATAATGCTTGATTACTTGTTTTACTCTCATTAAAAACTTTGCGAGAACAAACAAGCTTTTGAAATATTGATCTGGCTCATTATAGATTACTAATAAGGCTGGAAAAGACTTGATAATTGTGCAAAAATCTAAGGAACATGGACTGCTGGAGGAGGCTTTCACCCAATATTAAAAGAACGACTAGCGACCCAAAAACACGACCTATAAACCATAGTCTGCAAATTTTATCTCCTTTTAGTATTTTGTTTAGATACTTAATTCAAATATTTTTTAATAACTTTATTATTACATTTTAATGAAAATAAGGTTTTTTATTTATATGTATCTATTTATTTAAACCAAATAAAGGGCAAAACACTAACCCATTCTCGCAAACTAACCAATAGCAAAATAGAGGCAATGAAATTTATCTACGATCATGAAAGCCCTCGCATGAAACGACCTAAATCTGGAGCGATACTCGCGTACAAAGCGTCGTCAGCAACTCCTTGGACTGTATTGTGATTTGAAGGGCCCTCCTGACGCTATTGGGCTCTCGTGTATGCGGAGCGAGGCCTATCTATTCGGTAGAATTAATGCAGATTTTTGCTCTGTAGTGTAGAGGGTTCATGCAACGATTGTGCTACATAGCACATATAGGTACTGTTTCAAACTTTTGACATAGTTAAAGTGAGTGACGAAAGCAATACCATACCATAAGCAATACCAGCATAAGTACCTCAAAGTCAAAGTCAAAAGGTATTTATTCAATAAAATCACAAGGATCACTTAGAAACGTCCCTATATCTACTAATTTATAATTGCAAAAGTGTGTCTCTCTTATATTAACGCAGACTACCGTCAAACTACTTCTCGCTCGCACATTACAACGCTTTTGAAGATTTAAAATCACTAAATTAGGTTATGAATTGCAAACAACAAATTTACGGAAAATAACAATCAAAAGTTCACAAAATGATTCATTTTGATCCATAAATATAGTTTTTTGAGTTTTTGGCAGACGCTGGTAGCCGAAACATGGATCTTAGATGGCTTTAACTCGAGGGTAGCCGGGGTACACCAGAATGCGTCGGTTTAAACCAGTTCGTTGTATGAATCCTGTTAGATTGCAATAACGGGTGGACGTCGAGTGGCGACAGTTAAACATTTCTTACTTATACCCCTTGTGAAGTAACTAACCTAACCATGATACAATCACAGCTAAGCTACAACATAAATACCATGCCTCCATTGTCCATATATTATATTGTCCATATATGTCTGTTATATTTTAAACAAGAAATCCGCTTACCTACTGCCACACTCATCACGAAATCTTCGAAACTTAGGTCTGAAATTTTGTACAAGCACTCTTTCAAGAGCAGTTCAGGGGAGTAGATGCTCACAAAAAAATATTCTTTGTAAATATAAAGGTACCTAAATAAGAAAACTCGCACTCCAAGTTGAAAAGGCGTGCCAAAGTTTTTATAAAATGCACGCGAACGAAGTTGCGCGGGATTCCACTTTACTGTATAAGCAAATAAACACACTTATCTACTATTATTTAAAACTTGCTTTTAGAATGAGGAAATTATGGAAAACGTGTCGGTTTGATGAGTGTTTGACGATAGGTTAAAGTTTTGTAAGTAAGCGCACGTTGTGTGGTGAGTAGTTCCAACTAACAGGTAGGTAAGTAATACTTAGTGATAAATATAAATCGAAAAAGTAATGGCAAACAGTAGGTACAATAGCTAAATTACAATTATTTGCTACAAACGATTTGGGAGTTAAATAAAGTCTATCACCTCAACTATAGGTGGTATGAGCATTGAGCATGTTATGCGAAGGGAAGAATGTAATTTATCGAGACTAATGCTAGGGATGATATAGCAGTAGACGGAGAGAAGACGGATGGACTGAGTGAAAGATGACATGAGTAAGGAAGGAATGACTGCTGAGATGACGGCTGAAAGAGGAGAGTAAAGAGAAAAAACCTGTTCGACCCTCATGTAATGGGATAAGGGCATGAAAATGATGATGACTGATCCGTAATGTCCTAAACTTTAGGCAGAGCCTGTCCTTCCTAAAATGGTATCACTTGAATTTCACAGTACCTACATTATACCTACCTAAGTATTTCTCGATAAATATTTTCCCGGTGTAAGGTAGTTTACACAAAATTAGATCTGAACTTAACAATTGGTTTTATATATTATGCCGCAGATATTTAAACCTAATAATAATTTAAGTAAGTACTTATCTATTGTTTCATGTTTGGAAATAGGTAAAAAACGTAAATACCTACCTGGAAATAGTTATAGTATCATAGATACCAAATATAGTGACTAACGTAGTACCTACCTTACTGTCTTTTATTCATGCAACAAATAGCACGTTAGTTAGGCAGCGCGTCTCGCTCATTTAATAATGCATGGAATGCTTTATCAACGCCCGCCATTGATCTCTTGAACGTAGCGTCAATGTTTACGTTATTACAGTACTGTAGGCGAACCTAGGCAACCGTGAAGTTAGCTGTGGGACCGTAAATATCGTTTCATGTCACCGCATAAGGTCGTAAATTGTCCGCCGCTAGTCCAAACGGCTAACTTCACGTTTACCTAGACCAGCTGACCGAACTGTACCTGTAAATACTTCGTATGCTGATGCTGATGCTGAATAATGCTGAATAATTTAAATTTTAACCATTTATTGGTAGTGAACGTGAATTCGTTTAGTGATATTATTTGATCTTACTCCGAACAGTTTGCTATTATAATACATAATATACTGTCTTTGGTTTAAAAACTTAAACTAGTAAAACTTAAGTACGTAACACTAGAATACAAAACACTTGCCGATCCTGCTTCTGCTGATGAAAAAAATCCCGAGTCTCATCTGTGCTAGGAACACGCTACCGCGACACATGTACCGGCGCGCACGGTGCGCGTGCTTCGAACGTGCGCTGAGCGCCTTCTGACCAACTCGACCGACGTTGTCATCTTCAACAACCGTAACCAAAACGTAACCAACGCACCGAAAAAAACGCAAATTATAAACGAAAAATCGATTTTACGCAATGGTGATCACGGTACCTTCGTTTCGATTGAATCTCAACTATACTTCCGACTATTCGGCATGATAATCGATGATCAACGATGCTGGAATGCTAAGACTGCAATAGTCGTCTTGCATGCTTGAACGTATAATTAGTGGACAGTTACCTCGGAATCCAAAACACTGCATCCTCCTGCGCACGCGGCAGCACGCGCCTGGGGCGACCACACTCAAACTAGCACTGTCGCGCTCTGACATCACGCTGCCCTCTGACATACGACCTTTGAACACTCTGCATGTATGCACAGCACGCTCGATTGAGATTGAGACTCTTTCGCGACGTATTCCGATGTACAACACAACAATGCGGCAATGCGCGCACTGAACCGCGACTGACGATGATGTCTAGTATGTACCTACCTACAACTTCGACGTTATCGACAGCATTCTTCCAATCAACTAGATAAGCTGATCTCTACAGTACTGAGACTAGCAAAAGGTAGATTTATACAACCTAGTATTTATCTGCTATCGAGAAACAACCTTTATCAATGGCAGCGAAAAAGTCAAACGTCCGGAGATTGACGTTTTGGATTAGGCATCACACTCATGTAGTGTTTTTATTAGATTGTAATAGGTAGACTAGTATATCTAGGTACTTTTTGTTTTTTCTCAAACATTTAACTTCTAAAGTACAATACGGATTACTAAATACTGTGGAATTTTACGATAAATACGCTTCACATTCAATCCCGTTGGCAAACATTCGGTTTCGATGCCGAAACGAGGCCACCACGGTGTGGAATGCCGGCAACCAGACTGGAACACCAATGTTTTACTGGACTTTCTGACAAGTTAATTTACCATAACTACCTAGCTAGCATTTACCGATAGGAGTTTTAAGAAACTATAGCGTGAAATCGAAACATCGCTACGCTCAGGGGCCTTATGCTCACTTCGAGCGAGATTATCTCACGGTAGAGATAACGTCATATCTCGTTCAATAACTCGTTGACGTTGCGTCTTGCATGAACTTTGTATGAGAAAATTGGGGAGTGAGATAGTGAGAATGGGGATAAATAGTTATCGAACGAGATATGACGTCATCTCCATCGTGAGATAATCTCTGTCGAAGTGAGCATAAGGCCCCAGAACTGGTCTAGTTTTGAAGTTTTCTGAGACTTGGCGACACTTACCTACTTTAAGCAAAGAACAAGTAGGTATTAGGTATTGACCTAATTTTGTAGTCGGACGATAAATAACTAGACTGCGGCTAGACATAGATACATAATTATTGATCCTCAGCTGAAAGAAAAACAAGTTTCATCGAAGGTTATTGGCAAGGAATCGCTATTTCGCTCAGAAATAAGAATAATTCAAGAAGATGTACACACAAACAAGAACTCGTTTTTTTATAATCTAGTTTTATGTTTTTTGAAAGCGGCAAGGCTATAGAGTAAAATGAAATAAAAATTTTGTTAAAAAACTACGGATGTGATGACTAATATTCTGTAGATGTTGATGATGTAGATGTAGATAACTCACCTATACTATCACTAAATAGGTAAGTTAGTTCACAGACAAGCAAAACTAAACAACAGAAAACAGAGAACAGTAAGAATTTGAATAAACATAATTTATTTAGCATTTGTGTGGAGACAATCGATTAGGAATGGAAACATTCACACCTATTTAACTCATAACAAAAGCGAGAGTGTGAATGTGCTAGTATGTACCTATTCGATTTCAATCGAATTATAAAAACTACAAACTACAAAGAAATATCGGATTGAAAGGCAGCGAAACAGAAATGATTACGAGTAAATTGAAGAGATAAAAAATGCACAAAGAAGCACTATAGACTACTATAGGTAGACTGGGAAATCTTTCTGAATTTGAATTTATTGTTCTAATGTGTGGAAGATTTTGCTAGACTTATTTATTTCAACAGTGAGTTGTAAATGTGTAACGAACAAATCTTAAGTAAAAAAAAAAAATTATAAATTACTCAAAATAAAAGGTGCACATTGATGCTTAGGTTTTTCAACAAGTTTTTCATGGAAACCCTACTCAACATTTGCTCTTTAAAAATAAATGCACGAGCACCATAATAGGTGTCTACCGTACAGGAGATAAGTCGTGATCCAATTTTTATTTGCATACACTGGCCACTGGCCTTGGTCAGTGGCAAACCTACAGTATCACGTTTTGTAGGATGTGGGTACTGGGGAAAATATGGTTGCCAAACCAATAACTTCAATTAGATGATGTTAATATATAACCAACCTATAAACTTTTTTTAAAATGGTTATGTTAATACTGTGCTGGATATTGAGCACTTTTCAGATTTATATAGGCACCCTCATCTCTTGTATCGTACCAAGAGATGTAAGGGAAAATCTGCAGTGTAGGTATGGGATAAAAGTTTTACGAAACCAGGGCAATCTGTACCCCAAGTATGAGTTGTGTTTACCATATTTGGTTTCTCGTTTATCGTTCTTGTTCCGTGTTCATTGCGGGTTTTGTATGAAGACGCGATAGAGATACCGATACGGAACTTTATGTTGCAAGTATGATGAAAATTAGTAGTAGAACATCAAGTTCCGTATCGGTATCTCAATCGCGTCTTCATACAAAACCCGCAATGAACACGGAACAGAAACGAAAAACGAAAAACCAAATATGGTAAACACAACTCATACTTGGGGTACAGGACTTGAATTGCGCAAGGCTATAGGATATTTGTTCAAATCAATGGCATTAATTATACACATCTGTCAAAATATAAACATGAATCAATGCTTATACTCCTCGCCATCTCCGACAATGAACGTGGAAGGTTGATGAAAAGGTGATTGAAAAGGGAAATGAATGGCAATACTTTAAGCAGTTTAAATCCTTTTTATGCATTGGTAAAACCTAAATAAACAAAGTAGAAGCTAGTCAGCTAGGTATCTCTATCTAGGTACTATAACGCGCAGTCACCATTGTAGTACCATTGCTGGAGTTATCTCAGTCACGGACGACACACAATAGAAAGATAACATAGCTACCTACTTTAGCTACCGTTGTATCTTTTAATGCATTGTGTGTGCTGTCCACCGTCGTTCATCACAAGATAGTGTTTGATTGTAGAGTGTAAAACAGATAGGTTTCGCTGTAGCGAAAAGGTATCGGTTGGCCTATTCCAACATCATCGACCGATCGTTTTTTATAGTACTTATTAAATTTAGTGTGAAAGAGGCGAGTCAAATCAAATAGTACCTAAGAGCATTAGCCTTGAGCCCGTTGAGGGTTTGGTGACTGCCGAGCTCAGCGTGTGCTCCAGACGAGAGCTCAAAACTAACCTTCTACTCCGGGCTCCGAAGTCTAATGTGTGTTATAGTGGACAGTTAAGGGGCTGACAACTATCAAACAACTTCTCGCTCGCACGTTTCGACATGTTGAAAGATATAAAATCAATAAACTCATTTTCGAAAATCGCAATCAACCATTTTGTGTGCAATAAAATTGCACACAGTTTAGTAAAAAAATAATTTCGATCGATACAAGTTTTCCTACTTAAAAGTTTGCTTATGTACGAAACCTTTTTAAAGCAAACTTTTGAGTAGGAAAACATGTATCGATCAAACTAAATTTTTTACTAAACTGTGTGCAATGTGATTGCACACAAATTGGTTGATTGCGATTTTTCGAAAATGAGTTTAATGATTTTATATCTTTCAACATGTCGAAACGTGCGAGCGAGAGTCACATTAGCTCTTGTCTTCGCCTTAACAAAAAGTTTTTGATTTTGGTAGATGTTGATAATCGCAATCGGGTTTTACACGGAAAAGCTATACTAATAAATTTGAAGCAATCTCAGCCATACAGCCTGCAGTTCAAATGAGAAGGCGAGACTGACTGACATGGAAGGCATCGGAAATGACTGTCCAGCCAGGGTTTTAACTACACTCTTTTAGGGTCCTTACGAGGGAGTGGCACATTTCGACAGCATATGCAGGAAAAATGTATTCTGGAAAAGAAAACTGAAATGGGCGACCTTTTTTAAAAAGGGCATGCGTTTTTATTCAGAATGCTATATGTTCCTACCTACTACATAATAAAGACATACAAGTATCTATATATGTATTCTTTGTACCAATCGAATATTCAATAGAACATCTATGGCGCTTGACAATAGATGAGCAATAGGACATAGGGTTGTATTCATACGCGTGATACGGTACAGGATGTTAGATCTATATGCTTTTTATATCTAAACCATAGTTAAATGGTATATAAAACATGATACATAAAATATTTTCAATACCCGTATAACATTTTCACAATATTTACCTATGTAAAAAACTGATGCTGCTACGGCGTAGCTGCTACGAAAACTTATTTTCTACGGGATAAGATCCATGTTTTTTTTGTAATTCGATTGTATACCTAATTACTGACTGACAACTGAATAGATAAATGCGAATGTCAAATAGGTACATTACATACCTATGCACCAAGGCTTACATCGACCACAACATAAGATAGATTCAATTTGCGCTACACACGTAAGTAGGTATGTTACGTACTTGTAACACCGAGGTTAATGTAATAAGGGTTAGCTTATTTCGCTCAAAACCTTTTACAAGCTACAGTCAACAATCCCTTTAATATTATGCTGATATTCTTATCAAGATAGTGCACTCATTTACTTAACATGTTAGGATTGTGATAATGTAGGGAGATAAGAGATATTTTTTGTACGTAGTATAGAAAGGTGTCCTTTCTTTTATCAAATACTTTTAGAATATCTTCATCCTACATCGGTATCTAGTAAATACTCGTAAAAAGCATATTTATCTACTAGTAATAACCACGGAGCTAACGCAATGAAATATAAAACATCAAATTAAAGTAGCGGATTTATTGTGGTAGCGCCGACTGCAGCGAAACAAAAAGTAAACCAAAAAAATAGCTGCAACTCAACCAAATAACCCTGAAAATAAGTTTTCACCTGCCCTCCTGGCTGCCATAATATGGTGTCTTAAATACTTCAGTTGCAGACTCGCACAATTAAATCAAAACAAACTACCTCTCCCGAACGATATCTCCAACTTGTTCGGTACCTCGAACCGTATTCTCATCACTCACTTTTCCCCAATCTTATTTAAAACTAAAACTTATAGGGAAAAACAGGTAAATCGCGGGAAACGAAGTGTCGACGCGATGAACCAAATCGGATGTGCTTTCTGTGACAACACAACGCGAACTGACTGACGCGGACGTACTTTTCGTCCGCAACGCTCGGGATGGCTCCCGCCGCGCCGGCCTACATCCAGTGTGCCCACAGTCTACGTGTGAGATGTGATGTAATCTCCATAATATGACGACAGAGATAAGGTAGGTAAACGCTGTTTTGATTACACGTCACAGCAGCTGGTGAAGATGGATTTTGTAGGCTCCTGTTTTGCCTATTAAAACGCGAATGACAAACGAATTGCCTATAAACGAAACGAACGCGCCATTAAAACTGATTTAGTATTTGATACTTTAATAGTTGCGAAACTGTGTCACACTGTTTCATGATAAAGCTTACAAAGAAAGCTAAGATTGTGGTCACAGTAATCAATAATCAGGTTCTTTTGAATGTGATTTCGCCAAAATAATCGATGTCTTTAACCTGCGTTGCTCGACAGACCTTCCCTAATAGGGTACAGGGCCAGAATCCAGTCGCTGGAGGGACGTTGAAACCGGTCGCGTTTTTTCATCTGAGAATACGCTTGAAATTGAACACTGATTACATTCCTATATAAATCTAAAACAACGATATGATTTTACACTGAACAAGAGAACGCACCCATAGAAAATCTAAAAACTTACATCAACAGACGTAATTCCGACTGTTGATAATTTCGAAGTAATTCCGAAGCAATGTTTGTACAGCATCGCTCGCCGGCTCTATTAATAAGTAGTGCAAGCATGCACACAGACACCTCCTCATTTAAATAGATATCGTCTAGGGATCGTCTAATTTCACTGCACAGTTTGAAGTTTCTAATGGCAACTACGATTAGAAACCCTATGTATGCAGGTGAATTTGCTTTTGAAAATGGAATAAGATAGATAAGTTTGTATCACAAACGGGTCTTTAATTCAATTCAATTTATTTAATTCAGACTTAGTCCATAGAAATTTGTTAGTAACATATTAACTTATAAATAGTGTTAGTGCTTTAGGATCACCTAAAAATTTTTGTTTCTCCACATAGGTACCTACTTTTCTGGTCAGCCTATGATATAGGTATTACTTTTCCACGATGTTACAATCATCTTTAATTCCCTCGATTCTAAGTAAGGATGGGCAATCATTAATTTAATTGCTGGTGAGTGGAGTCAAAAGAGTTTCATGCTACAAGTAAATCTTACAATAGATAAAGAAAAAAACTGAAAGAAGGCTATTTTGAGCATAAACCAACTGGCACAACTTCCTTCGTTTTTCATTGATTACTAAACTAATCAGCCGTCCTCCTTCGCAATGTTAGTTCGGAAGTTTTATAGGTAGGTACTCGCCTAAATAGAGCGAATTACCACGCTAACTATTCTTAAAAGCATAGGCAACAATAATAAGTGCAAAAATAGCTTATAAAGTATTATTGCCTTAAATTTTTATTCCTATTTCCCAAAGTGTCAAACGCAAGAACGTGCGTGAGTGACTAAACATCGAACATCAAAAATTCTGATGGCTTTAAAAAGCGTTGCTTCACTCTCAAAATCAATAAGCGAGTGGCAGACAGTATAGTTGATTGGACGAACAAGCAGTCGCATCGCTGAGCAATTACCTACAGGCAGGAACTTCTAGTATGTGATGTAGACAGTAAGGTAAAATAATGATCCTCTCGAATTTTACTAGCCATACCTCTTTGAAATAATATACGCTACGGTTCCAGTAGGTATGTAGGTACGCTCATTTCAACGCAGTCTTCCAGACGAAGTATTTTCAAAGGGGATAGAGATGCGGTGTGTGCAATTAAGGTTCAGAGAAAATATATTTCGATCTGAACACGTTTTCCTGCAAAAACATTTGCTTTTCTAGTTTTCGTACACATAATCAAACTTTGTGGTAAGAAGCTTGTTTGGTTCAAAATTATATTTTTGCCGAACCTTTGATATGTTATTTTCCGTTTGTTTTGTTATTAATGGTAACGCTTGCGATTAACCACCACTAGGATTCGTTACCATATTTACAAACGCATTGCGATATAAGTACCTAATATCGGCCGTTGTACCTGACGCATTTGTACGAGTTCCTATGTCTGGGTCTGGACAAGGAAGACAGATTATTAAGAAGTTAGACTTTATTTTGGCTATTACCACAAAATAAGGCTGATCCAAATTATGTTTGCTGAATGATAACTGCACCATATACCTACTTCGAATACCTACCTACATGTCGCTTATTGCTTTGACGATAGGTAGGTAGTGAGGCCGACCACTGTTTTAATATCAGAAGAGTTTTAGACAGTACATTTACTTTATGTAAGTATGTACTTTTATAGGAATCCTAACAATGAGTCAGTAAAAGTCGGAACAGAAGGACAATGGCAGCTCTAACAAAGGCCGACGATGGACGGATGACGGCTCGCATAGCAATAAGTCTTCTTGCGGATGATGAGGATTGCGGACGTTTGGCGAGTGGACTTATTTTATAGTACCCGACATGGAAGTTGAGCGGTGGTAGTCGGCATCCAGGTAAATCGATCCTTGTAAAGGTATAACCATCGCACGAACATCCCCCTTCCATACCGACCACCGCAATTTCCATGCCCGTACCGACTATAAAAAGAAGGAGGTTCTCAATTCAACTGTATGTTTTGTTATATATTTGTTACGCGATTAGGTACTCGCCTCGCCAATTAGAAAGAAGAAAGAAAGAAGCAAATATTTTGTTTTATGTTTTTTTGGATTTGTGTTGTTTTTTGTAGAATATTATTTCTATCCTAATTCTGTGTTTTTACAAGGTGGAGATAGGTAATACGTTGCTGACACCAAACAAACTAAAATTGCCTCCTATAATAGCCTGAAACCTTTTTATGTTACATATTTTCATACTAAGGCAGAGTAAGCTTTAGAGCCAAACGAATGTTTGGTTTAACTTGGACGTAGGACTTAATTTTGAGTGTCTCGTTGCTTCGTTGTTGCACTCGTTTTTTTTTGGTTTGTATAGTCTTATCTGTGGTATAGTGCAAATAAGTAGAATCTAACATAAAGCACTTCAATGAATCTTGATTGACCGTAACCCTTCATCAGACACAAAAAACCCGTCTACAAAGAGATTGGAGTGCCGCAAATTAATCAAGACTGGCAGGCAAGTTCCGGTCGTTAACTCATTGGCAACAGCCAATAAACGATGTTTATAGGTAGAGGCAACGATAATACTAGTTTTAACGCATAAATTCTAACGCGAGGCTCTGCAAGTAAATTTTGAGACCTCAGACGTTGTTATTGTTGTTTCCTGTAAATCCTAAATACTGAAGAGACGAAAACAAATCCATTAAGCGAACCGAAACACCAACAACGCGTAACGGCTGTAAGAACGTTCCTTCTATGTTGCTCTTTTTTAATCAATATAAATTGCAGAACTATACAAGAACTGCAAAGTATAACGGCCTGTTAATAGGCTGCTTCTTTTATGTGAGTGATTGATTGAGATTGAAATGGAAACTCACCAAGAGCCGCGGCCCGCCGCTGGGACTTGGTGCTACACTTCCAAAACTTCATGGCGACTGTCTCCGAGGTCATCAATTCGTAAGATGACACCGCGCGCGCCCGCTAAGGCAACTAGCCATCGTCAAACTGCCCGATTCAAACCGAAACAATGACTTTTGTTTACAAATTGAACGGCGACGCGGAGAATTTATTAATTTGCCGAGTGGAGTGTCCGGCTGCAGGAGACCAATAAGCTGAGGCAGAACGAGTGCGATGAACGTACACCCCCGTCCGACCCGACACCAATCTCCGGTTGCAACTCAGCACCGGCACCGCACCGTTCCAATGGAGGAAGGCGTGGGCCTCGACACACTTTACTTTGCTTTCGTTTGGACCCTAAATGGAATAACTTAAAAACAGATTAGCGTAAAAAAGTTTAATTTCTATCACATCATGTCTTCCTACGGTAAATTTGGAACATAGATGCCGAATTCCAGGCTAGGGGCAAATCTCTACGATTCGAAGCAAATTAACCAGTTTATAAAATGTTTCGTTTTAGACGGTTCATTTTATAAAATGATGATTTGCTGTGTTCTTCGGCACTCTCGCTCTTTTTGACATCTCAATATAATCTGCTTCGAATCTTACATGTTATTGCACTATAAAAATACATGGATAAGCATAGATATTTTCTAGGCACAATTTCTGTACTGTCTAAATTAAAATTTATTATGATTACACACTTCTATCAATTACATAACACTATCTTAGCTCAAATATGAGATTTTCACAATCGTCACCCTTCTGTTTTCAGTAACTAATTTTTATAATGTAAAGGTACTGTGTTCTGCATCAGTCAAATTCTTTATCTACTAATATTGCTTGTTTGGTTTTAATGCCTCTCTCTGTATATTGCAGAAAATTATAGGTAAATAAATTGTGTCAAATTGAAAATTACCGACAAGATTTCAGCGTTCCTAACTAGGTCCCGAATAAGACTTCCAGTGAAAATGACAATTGCTGTGATAGATGATATAATAAAACTCTAAAACACAGTGTACGAATGGTACAACCTGATGATATTGGACCATCAAATACCAATGTGGTAAATTCAAAACTAATAAAAGTATGTATAAACAATTGGAATAGGGTTGACTATGCATAAAATTAATCTTATCTACTTATTATAAATACGTGATTGGGCTGTATAATCAAATTGAAAATAGGCATCATATAGCTAAAATCTAATGTGATTAATTGAATAAATATGGTTTTAAAATATTCACTGGGATTCAATTTATTTCCAATATTTTGTGCGCATTTTCGTGCTCAATTTCACTTACTTTTCAATTTTATTCGCTTTCCGTCCGTCTGTAATATACCATCATACAAATTGCCTTCACCTCTGATTACATGATGCCTCATACATTATGATATGTCTATCAGCATAAAATTCCTAAGTTGTGGTATGTGAAAGGTAGTAGGTAAGCAAGTATTTAAGAACATTTACCATGATCTGTTGTTACAAGAGTTTAACTTACAGCTACAAGTAAATTTATCAATCCTGCTCAAAAAGATATAGTAACACTTAAGTATAAAAAATAAGTTCTTACTTTATAATTTATGTGAGATGTTTTATAAAGAAAAACTTACAATTTATTAATCCTATATTTTGTAATATTACGCTTTTAAATGAAATACGATATTGTTTATTGATTGAAGGCACTGCACTTTTATATAAAACAATGGTAGATCCAACTTCGCAATGAAAAGAGTTACGCTTACACAATTTGAACAACAAATAATTTTGCACCTGATTCACCAACCGATCTTTCGAAACATTAACATTCTCTTATCGATTCGATTCGATTCGATAAGAGAGACACGAACAAGAGCAACGGCTCACGTTCGATATACTACCAAATTAAATAAGAGAAATAAACCATTTTCTTCATTGTACTGACTGGAAAATGAGAGAACAAAAGACCACTAAGACAGAGCCCCAAACGCTACACAACTAAGGAGGAGGAAAATACACTATTTTTATCATCTGTGCACTGCAATATAAACTAAAATACACGTACAGCCAGCAACATAAGTTAATTAACATTGAATAATTTTCAAGACACACAGTTACCATTTATGAACATATCTCGAAACAAACTCTGATTGTTATTCAACTTCCATTGTTGACTATACCTATTCGTTGGATAGATAAACGTAATAATTTTAAATAACTACTAACTCCTCGTCTGCTTCAACACAGAACTGGTCAAGACACAATAGAAAATCTATAAATATTGGTGGCATTCAGCCCTAAACTAAGCAAAGATTGTATGGAAACCAAATAGCCGATATAATTTATGTACTTATTTTTTTCGTAAGTATGTTACAAAAGACCTGAGCTGTGAGGCCTGTCAATGTATGTAATTGTGTCTGGAATCAAAAGTTAAAATATAGCACTATGCATTCACGGCATTTGAATCTAAAAAGTGCGCAGCGTTATGTCTGTTTTATAAAAAGATCGCGGTGAATCAAGTGCATTCAGACATTCCTTCCTCATTTCATACCACACAAAATGCATTAAAACTGATACCAGTTTCATTAATGTCTTTTCATGATGAGTGATTAGATGACAGTTCTTGCACAAGTATCTCCACAGTACAAAACCTCAAAAAGATTTATAATATAAATACGTCATACACACCACTTAAAAACATAAGTACCTAGGTACATATAATTAAAAAATAAACTACTTAGCTAATCGCTAAATAATGGTGTAAGTTTATATACTTAAAAGATAGTTATTAATCAGTTTTTCAACCAATACTGAATAGGTGGTTCCCTAAGAGAGCTTACAAACACCAAAAGCAAAGTTAGCAACTAACAATTTGCAACCTACAACGTTCATTTATTCTCTTTGAGATTGTCGCTCTTCAAAAATAACGCGATATAGTCCCAAGACCTGGGCCAATCTCAGATAAAATGTACTTACGCTAATTGATACTACTGCTGGTCGTAAATTGTCATCTTGCCAGTTGCTGGTTGCTTGCTGTTGGGGTGTGAGCCTTACTATCCTCTATAACTTATTGCCAACGTTCCGCGGCGCTTATTCTCAGCTTACAACAGTTCAGTCGTAAAGAGATCTGCCTCAACAACTCATCAGACGGTAGTCAACCGGTACCGAGGTGTCAACCAGGCGCGACCGAGCGGGGTCAATGTCTGTACCAGGTGCCCTGCACACGAGTCTGGAAGTGGGACACGGGCGTTACAATGTACGCCTGTTGGGGTTGTTGCACGACCGCTAGCGGTATCACTTGTTGCGTCATTTCCACCGGCTGGCCGTTCTCCTCGGACACGCCGAGCGATTGTAAGTGCTGCTGTGATACTTGCTGCACGTTTTGCTGCAACACCTGTTGGTGCTGGCTGACCTGCGGGACGAGCTGCATCTGCTGCTGCATCTGTTGCGGTTGCTGCTGCTGTTGCTGCTGGTGGATGACCACGTGCGGCTGGTTCTGCATCTGCTGCTGCTGGTGCACCTGCACTTGCTGCACTTGCTGTTGTTGTTGCTGCTGTTGCTGCTGCTGTTGTTGCTGTTGCTGCACTTGGTGCTGCTGTTGCACCTGCTGCTCCCTCTCCTCTTCCTTTTTCTTAGCCTCGATAGCTGCTTTTTTCGCGTCAGCCTTCTCTTTCTCCTGCTGTATCCTGATAGGATCCTTGTTCTTATCGTACGACATACATTTACCGCTGCGGAAAGGCACCATGTCTTTGGGAATCTCTTGTTTCTTAGTTGCGAACTTGACATGCGGGAATTGGTCTTTCATGAACGCCCGGAAAGTTGAGTAGCCCATTAGTTTTACTCCCGGTTCTAGGATTTCTCCATACTCCTTGTAGGCCTCGAACAGGTGCTTTCTCGAGTCGCCTTGAATGATAACAGTCTTACTGGCTTTCTTTCCGTCCCCTGAAGGCTGAACATCTTTAGGTGAGCTTGCATGTTGCTTTAGGTATTCCTTCAAGAAGTTGGTGGCATGTTTGTAAATGTCGAGTGTGAATGTGTTGTAGGGCTTCTTGCCGACGTTACCGTGTATCCTGGGCGCGACGCCGTGCGTCATCACATGTTGCCGGATGCGCTTCAGCTGGTAGTGCGTGACATTCTCCAAATACAGAAATGCTTCTAGACAAACTTTCCTACCTTGATACACATAACAAGCTCTCAATCTCCTTCTGACTTTATGCCTTGAAGTCTCAGCAGGGTTTGCCAAGCTAGCCATAGTAATGCCCATTAGATACATGTCATGTTCGCTTTTGGTTAACTCTGCAATGTTCAGTCTGTGGCGATACACTGCCTCAGGATTGAGTCCACGGTAGCAGTTATCCTTGCAATCACAGCCTCTCCTTAGTCTTTCGTTGACCTGAAATCAATAAAAAAAGTATTAGTGACACTTATAAAGTACATCAGTGCAGTAGAAAAACTATGTCATAAATAACACTTCACTGTGATGAATAACAGCTATTTAATGTCCAATTTATTGATTAAGGCCAAGTGGCCATCTAATTAGGGACAGGTTAATATTTCTTAGGAAATGCAAACTTTAAAGGGCTGCTAATTTGACTCTCTAGATAATATACAAATGTACCCTATACAATATAACTCTATGTTATGTATACAATATATCTCTATGTTGAAAATGGCAGGTATGTAAACTGCTTGCTGTGTTACCTAATTTAAAGGTTATGATCTCTTGTTTTGTACCCTAATTTAATCTGTAAGTTGAAAATAGGCTTCATAAAATTTCTCTATAAAAATAAGTTATGTCCCTAATTTGTTGCCATTGAAAAACAATTTCAATATCATTTATTATCTAAATAAATAAGTGACCGTTCACCAAGTAAGCTATAATAGTGTTTTATCCAAATCGGTCCTGCCATCACAGCATTTGGAATTTTATAAGCATCAAAATTTCTATAAAAATATAAGAAGGATGAGCCGATTAGATAATTTATAAACATGTAGGTTTTTATAATACAATACCTGAGCAGGATTATCCTCCAGCTTATTGTCAAGAACATCTTCATCACTGTCCGATTCAGATTTTTTCTTTTTTTTTCCCTTCTTTTCCATTTTAGGCTTTTTATCAACATCCAAGTCACCAGTCTCAATGTGTGGACCAAACTCCATGGTATATGTACCCGGTAGTGCTTGAAGACTTGCACCATTTTCAACTTGGATTGTGTGCCCTTGCCACAAGACCTGCAATTTATTGTAATTTAGGGTTTAAAATATGAAACCTTAAATGGCCAAGTACCAATTAAAAACTAGATCATTCTCTCAGCCCACTTAATCCAAAGTAATACCTGGGACAGGACTTCAGTACTTAATAAATAGATGGATTAGTGAAAAAGTTGCCACTGCTGCTGTATAAGTCATCTACTACCTATGCATGGAAAGACCTATTTGCTTATAGCAATAATAAGCTAATTTCTCTAGGACTGTCAATTAATACAAGCAATCAAGTTAGGTACTTGAATGTGATAAAATTATTTGAAACTAGCTGGTGCCAGCGACTTTGTCTGTGCAGATGGTAGATTTTTCCTACTTTCACACAATATCTTTATAAATTGTAGCCTATGTGTTATTCTGATGTATAAGCTATATTATTGTAAAGTTTCATTAAAATCCATTCAGTAGTTTTTATGTGAAAGAGTAACAAATATCCATCCATCCATCCATACTTACAAACTTCCACGTATATAATATTAGTAGGATTACTCAACACAATTGAAATAATTGCAAATTATTATAAATAAAATAATACCTGATCTTGGTGACCATTGAAGTTATGCTGCTGCATGCCTTGCGAGCTCATCTCAAAAACGGAATGCTGACCCATGGGGGTGTGCCACTGCGCGCCTTCGCCATACTCGCCGCCTCCGTTCTGGTCCGTCGGGAGGGTCACGATGATAGCCTCTTTGCTGTCCACACTCCGACGCTCCACGGACAATAGCGAATGCAGAACTTCACTCGCTTCCTTCTCCGCGGGATTCACCACTTCCATCTTTTCGTACGACATCCTGCCCGCTCCCTGCAGCAAACGATCGCTCATGTCAGATCACATGTATCTCTACATAATGTACTACACGTATGTACAATCAAATCAAACCCGCCCCGACCGCTTTATCGACATCCCCGAAACACATTAGCGAGAAACCGCGTACTAACTTTTCAAATTCATGTAAATAAACATAACAAAAACCGCGCAATTATTAACCTTAATCGCATTTTTTAAGTTTCATTATCGCATAGCGGATCGAACTCCCGTGGAATATTGGGCCATATAGCCACAGCAACGGAAGATTGAAACTTACCTTTTTCGCTCTGAATCACAGGCTGAGGCGCGTGAAAATGTATCCCAGCTTTCCACGGTCGATAATGGTTCACTTTAGTTCACTTCATATTGATATTGCAGTCATAATTGAAGAGAAATGCACAATTATTTCACTGAATTCACGGAAGCAATATGGCGATTCTCTTTCCGTGAACAAAATCAGAGGACGCCGCAAAACCATCGCAGAACACGTATTAGTACAGTGCGCCGCCACCAGATAGCGCTTGGGGCGTGCGCATTTCCGTATCGACGCTGCTACTCAAATAATGCGCGGCAAATTTAAAAACGAAGGTTAAATACTTTTGAATTATTTTATGATTTTAATATTATAATCTACCTGTGTTGTCCTACAGTATTTTTATATCTCATTAATCACGTGAGTACGGAAAAACATACGTATAACAAGATTGTACCTACGCTATTTTAATCTAAAAATGTCGGATTCGAATTTCAATAGGTACTTTGTCAAACCAAATGCAGGCTGCTGCAGGCTGCAAATGAGTCTAGTTTTGGATGATTTTAATTTAAATAAAAAAATTCTTGGTAAGTATATGTACAGCGTAGGTAATGAAATAATAATTAATACATTTTGGTAGACATTCCGCTCACTTAAATATTTACAGCCCCAAACTAAGCAAGCTAGGATTATGGAAACCAGATAGGTACATAGCTGATATAGGTACCTAGGTAATACATGTATTTTTTTTGTAAGTAAATGCTTTTTATAATTATGTCAATCACCCATACAATACAATCTTAATTTAATGGTCATTACACAAACTCCATTTTAACTGGCTCTTTACAGTACCTACTACTAACTACCTATTTATTCTGATTTAGTCTAGGTTTAGAACAAATAAAACATAGGTAGGTACACCAACGATAGCATCTCATTTGGGTAATTACCTACTTAAAGTAAGTACTCCTCCTGTATGGTAGATCCACCAAATGTGGTTAGGTACAAAAGTAATTTAATAATCAAGGGTCGGAATAGGTAGTATTTTTAAGTACCAAATGACGTCAAATACGCTACTACGAAATCTAAATATGGATATGCCTTTTTTAATTCCCGTGTCGGAAAAGATTCGGGTACGAAATCAAATGTTATAAAAACTGACGTTACCGATTCGACCTTTCCGATTGTTTTAAAATAGCTCTGCTGTACGTCTAACTTAGTTTATGTTTAACATAGGAAAAAAGTGTTTTAGAAGACAATAATATCAATCTTTACATCGGTTACGGTTTAAAAGGCATATCCATGTTAGGATTGCGTAGGTAATTCTACGTCATTTGGTACTTAAAAACTCTACCTATTCCGACCCCTGGTAATAATGAATGACCGATGTAGGTACCAGAGAATACGGAATATTTTTTAAAATTATGAAAATTAAATGTCCAACCATCTTAGCGAAAGTGAAGGAAAACATCGTGAGGAAACCGGCATGTTGAAAAGTTCTATAACTTGTGTCAAGTGCTCGAAAGGAGCCTCTTGAGGCGCACTTAAAATCCTTTCACCACACTGTTTCGAAAGAAACTAGTGACACGACAAGAGAGAGAGAGCGAAAGTGACTGTACCTACTTACCTACATAGGTATGTAAGTACCTACCTAACAACGGCCTGTGCAACGCCACACACTACCTATAACTTGTTCATCAGGTTAGGGACATTATAAAAGGGTCCGCATCGAGGTGGAACAAAAGCATCCGTTGAACAGCCGCAGCAACATTTGGTTATTAAAATATAGTGATAAATTATTACCATGCGCATAGGGAGTAGTACCTACCTACCTCCTACCTACATCATATAAAATCTAGGATCTAGGTAGGTACGACTTTTATTTGATTAAAATACGGGATTATTATTTTTGAGACAATCAAACATAAATTTTGATTTATTTTTCTGCCTAGTACCTACCTAGGTAATTAGTTAGGAATCCCTAAAAAGTAAGGTCGCCATCGTAGGTAATATAGGCACGCGCTTGACATAGGTATTATTTTTTATACCTACCTACCTATCTTTTTCGTTCATTCTTCGTTTCTAAATCTAACCGAACGAAATGTGTATTAAAAAACAAGCGCAGCAGAAGGAGTACCTACCTACCTATGGTTTAAATAGGTAGGTAGGTACCTAGTTTGCGAGTAAAACGGACAGACGGAAATGGTAAATCTATGTAGGTATAAGGCCTGCTTGTCGGGTTTTGGCACCCTAAAATGTACCCTGTACCCTAGTCCATATTTTGTGTCATTAGAAAATATAAGTTGTTAATAATATAGCATAAAGGTATTTATTAGCACAGAAACCGGAAATGCATCTTATGAAACGTCATTCCATAAATAAGAAAAAATGCGCGAAAAATTATGTATAACCATTCAGTCGGTCAGTTCATTTCATTCATTCGTTTCGTTTATTTCACTAACTTTATTTGTTTTGTAATGGTTTTGTTTTATTTATTTTGGTAAGAAGGTACCTAGATGGGTGAGTGTTTGTACCTAATTTGTTGTAAAATTGCGACTTTATAATCTAGGTTGGCTGGCTGTCAAATTGGCGCCTACCTAATGGTGTTTTTTTATGCAGATTTAGTGGTGCAAGGGGTGGGTATACCAACACATACCTAAATACCTACCTAGTACCTAGGTAAGTCAAGCTTTATCAAAAGAAAACCTACACTTTGTTATTGACACCAATAAAAAAAAAGCTGTACCTACCTACCTAGGTAGTGGATATTTTCATTTTCATCACCGTCACCAAAAATTGTTCTTTGAGTAGGTAGGTAAATAGGTTCCTGCCTAGATTAGTTTAGTTACCTAGTAGGTATTTTACTAGGTTGGGAGGTAGGTACATTTGGTTTTCCTTAGAAACGAAGGTAGGTTAGGTAGATAATCGTCTTATAGGTATGTACGTGCACATCATAACTATCTAGGATAGCTGCTTTGTACTTACCAGTTGCTGAATCTATGGTGAAGCAGCTACTGCGAGATTTCACTACCGCTGATGGAGAGGCACCATCGGGCCACTCCATACGCTCCTCCATAGCCCTGGAGGCACTCCTCTTGAACTGCTCCAGGAAACTGTCTATTTGTGTTTCTATGCTCGTAGGAGAACTTGCCATCGCTACTTTTGTTACCACCGAAACATCGAAAACAAACACAACACACTACCATCGCATTTTTTTGATTTAGTTACCTACATTTCACGCTTTTCTGTCTTTTATTGCTTTTTAGTTCCTATTAATAATCTCTACTTTCAATATTTGTCTTGGGTTGCATAATTTGAGCCACATTATTTCTCTAGATTCGTTCATTGACCCAAATTCTCCTGCAAATTGTATCAAAGAAGACCGCAACGAAACGCCCGAAATTTTATACGACTATCCGATGGCGAAGTGATTTTTGACTGCTACAGTACGTACAGTACAACAAAGCGATACCGATACCGCGCGCGCCGGCCGAGTCGCTGCTGTATGTACCTACGGCAACGAAAATAAAGCGAATGCCACCGACATCTATCGATCGCAACAAACAGCTGATAACAGGTAAAGTTGCCAGTTGTCACATTTGAAATGGAAAGGTGACCTTTTAATAATTATTGTTATTTCCAAACTGTTTTGGCTCCTGTGTTATTTGTATTTATTACGAAGGCTTTTTTGGTATTTTTGCTTAATGCTGCATAGTCTATCGTTTCTTGCAAGCATGCAACGCTTCTTGCTAGCCGAGTTTGCGCGTGTGTGTAATACAATGTTCACTATGATGACTTTGACGTTGACGTTTGTTCGTGAATGTGTGTGTGGCGCTGCGCCGGTGCGAGGCGAGAGGCGAGGGGGTCGCGCTCGATCGCCGGTTGCCGCGCACGCTGCGTGCATTTGCCAGTGTTGCGCGAAGAGTGCGTGTAGTTCGTGATAGATAATTATCGGAGGTGACTGGAACTGTCACACACGAGACTACACCCGGCCACATAATGTCAAGTAAGCTTAAAATTATCTCACATTATTTTCAATGCAAATACTAGTTATGTAGTAAATTATTAGTTGTGTAGATAGAAAGGTATTGAACATTATGAGCTCCATGAATTATTAACAGTAATTATCGGGTCGTATGATGTTCGCGTACCTAGGTGGTAGGTAGTTTTAGAAGGGGGTAGTTAGCTAAAAGGTAAGAAAGTTTGTAGTTTACTGTAAATTTATATACCGTCTGTATTTTTATTTAGAAGCACTACCTACTAGGTTATTAGGTAGGTATTACAGGAAAAACGATGAACCTATAATGAGGTAAAGTAGGTTTTCTTACATAATATCGAAATAGCATTGCTACTCATTTTTTACCTCAGTTTTAATAACAATAAATAAATTATTAAAGTAGGTAAGGTAGGTACCTACCGAGTTTAATGTTTCTTAATTGTATCTATACCTACTTGGTCCAGATCACTAATGGAAACTACCCGATCTGCGATCTCAACCTTCTGAAACTATTTTCTGGTTTGACGTAACCCAAGGTTCTATCATTAACTGACCCTTTAAACTTCATTATGTAAAGTTAAACGTAAAATAGCTTTCACTGTTCGCTTATCATACGAGATCGTAAACACACCATGTTATCTGCAATTACATTCATAAACATTGCGCCTATCAACAATGCGATATCAGTTCTAGTAACGAACTTTGCGTTATTCTGCCACTACGCAAAGAGTGCAATAATCTTGACCGTGACTCTCCGTACGAATTCCCCTGGAGTTTGCAAAATGCAAGTTCCTACCTATTGATAATTTCAATGCTTTTCTTAAATAGGTATACCTACGATACGAACGTGCGTGGATGTTGTGGCTTGGTAGGTAGGTAGGTATCTGATATTCGATACTAACCACAAAGGTTCATCCGATCTCATTGCGGTTTAACTGGCGCCATTTAAATTCTGAAGTATTCGTAATCGTATAGTCTAGGTAGGTACCTAACCTACATAGATTTGGTACCAATATACCTATAAGTAACCTACCTCATTTTACGTTTTGAGAAAGTTGAATAATTAAATAAGTACTTGTATGTACCTGCATCACATGTCACTCTGCAAATATGAAATCTATAAAAAATAAATTAAAAAATTTAAACAAATGCCTACTTGATACTTGAGATTACCTATCACAATTTATGAGCTATCCTGGGTAATTTAATTAAATCTTATAGATCTGTCGTCGTAGGTTTCAGTAGGAGCTACATGCAATAAAAAACTGCTTTGGAATGAAAGGAAAATGGAAGAAACAGACGTTAAGAACCTATAATTTTAACTCTCTCCAAGAATAGAACCCGGAACTGGCTTCGTGTCTAGACTGGACTTTATGGGTAGTCTACACATAATGTCCAGTCAGTGTATGTAGGTGTTAGGTATTAGTGTAGGAGAAATGCAAAATTAGATTTCATTCCGTTTATTAGACATCTTAAACGACGATTTATTGGCCTTGTACCTTCAAGCAACCAACTTGGAAAACTAGTCCTACGCTTTCTCTGGGAACCTGTATCTACCTACCTACCTAGTGTTTTCTATCTTAAAACAAAATATTGGGTCTTTGAAATGCAATAATGGCGTGCGCCATTCATCGCAAGATGCGAACTTAGAAAGTGCACACTGTTTTTCTTGCTTGAGTTAAGGCGAATACATCTAATGTACATCTCGCTCGCACGTTTTACTACATGTTTAAAGATATAAAATCACTTAACCTATTTTCGAAAATTCGCATATAACCATTTTGTGCGCGATGTGATTGCACGCACAATGGTTGTACTTACCTATGCGATTTTTCGAAAATGAGTTTAGTGATTTTATATCTTTCAACATGAAACGTGCGAGATTTGCCTAAAGTATTGTTGTTCTTTTTAAATAGCTAAGTGTTTCAATGGTAAGGCACATGTTTAATCCTTCCCACTTAGGTGGTTTGGTCGGATACTCGTCAACTTCATCGTTGTATTCTTTTATTCCGTAAACGGTTGACTGCCCGCGTGGTTCCATACCGTCGGACTGGCCGCACCTAAATAGAAACCACAGGGACATTGCTCCCACACCGCGTCCCATCCTGGCATCTCTGAACTCAAGTGCCTTGTTGGGGAGCCTTTGGCAGCACGAATATTATTTCCATCTATCTAAATCTGGTCATCTGCTCGGTGCTCTCATACATCATGCTCTGTTTTCAGAATCCAAATGTTGTGATTTATGATGTTGATGTGATTTTAAAACAAAATAAATATATTATGTAGTGGTTGATGATGTCGGCAGTAAAACAGGGATGACCTCGGTGATTGACGGCATTTCCTAGGGTAATTTTAGATTTGGAATAGGATGTTTGTAAGAAAATATGTTTACCTAGATATAAGTTTATGTCGGTAAAAGTTTGCACTTGTGACCATGAAATCAGTTAGAAATTTCATTACGTAGGCAGTGGGTAGGTGTATCTTATATTTATTAGGGGAATATCTCCCTTGCGTAGGCTATTTTCGTGGGGCTATATCTTTCTTTCTTTCAGTAATTTATCATGATAGATCATTATATACCTAGTCGAAGAACTGACAACCGCTGGTGAATATTTGAAGAAGCGTAGGAAACAGCCCTACCGACTACATTCTACAAATCGCGGGAAGTCGGCGGATGGAGAGCAGAATTCAGAATTGTACTTCCTGGAAATGTTGAGGGCCTATGTCCAACAGTAATTCATGAGGCTAAAGATGATGATGATCGTTAATCGCTAGGTACCTATCGCTGTGCTTGGTCGTCAAAAGGTGACCGGTCTAAAAAACTTTTAAAAGACTACGCATGCAATGAATTATCGATGTGTCGATTTGTCAACAGCTTGTGCCAAGAGATGCAGTTTAAAGCTGATTCTCTTTAAGAAAGACTGATTACCAGTTTAATTGTGGAATAGGCAAGCGTCGCCGACTAGCTCGCAGAATATCTGACGCTATACAGTGGTTTTATTTCGAATTTTATTTGTGTCGCGCTATTTCTGTTAGAACGTGCGGCACTTGTCTATTACATAGCGTTCTATGTGGCCCACGCTTGTTGGATGCCGGGAGTAGATAATGATATCATGAAAACATTTTTCAGTTTTCTTCAACAGTAAAATATCTGGATCTATCAAATAAATTAGGAAGGAACCTATTCGTCATCGAACCTAACAACCCACTTACAGACTACTAGACTCAGGTCGAAGATATGGTTGCTTGATCTTCGGTGGGTATATCAACACGTGTAATTATTGACAGGAAAGAAATAATGCGCACGTTAGGGCTTGGTAGCGCCAACTTCTGAACACGTGCCAATAACATTTTAATATCCTCTACCTACATTCGTTTTCTCAAGAGGGCAAACTGCGCATTTCCTGACAACTTTTTATGACGACAGCAACGATCATGATCACCCATGCAAAACACGAAATATTGGCTAGATAGACTACGTCACTCCAACGCTGAGATTTCCAGCTATTTTCGTTATTTTACGTCTTTGGCACCACATTCTAGGAAGGCTAAAGAGAGGAAATGCGATTGAGATTGAAATGAAATAGTGTAAAGAAATTAAAGCCCTACTCCCTTTTCAAATGTGTTTCGTTATTGTTATGGCCAATAAACAATAGAATATTATTATATCGACTACTTAATTTGATGTCACCGTAGCAGCATGAGGAGTTAGGAAGGTGCTTTCCCAATATATATTGGAGGCATTCCGAAAATAACCTTCTGCTTCAGATGGAGAGATGAAATTTAGTCCTTATTGTGACTGATTTATAATAGGTACCTACTTAAATACCTATCGAGACTTTATCTATATTTTTAACTGTATTTAGTTTTATCAATGATCGGGTGTTTATCTGTTAGGTAATTGTATGTAACAACACGAGTTGTTGTAAAAGCCATAGACAATCAATGTGTTTAAATTCAATCCCCTCTTGAAGGATCAATGAACTTATTGAATATCGATACGAAACTGATCACTATGTTATGCTTTTCACAGACCGAGCATGGGTGACACTAGCAACGAACGATTCATATGGCCTTGGAGCCTTGGTGCTGGCGCACTCGCTGCGCCGCGTCAGCTCCGAACACCCGGCCGTCGTTCTTATCACACCGTCTGTTACTGATGCTATGAGGTAAATCAACTAAGTAATAGTCATTGTGGCAGTAGGTGCAAGCCCATCGCCACTGATAGGATACTCACTAGCTTCCTCAAGATTTTTTACTTCACCGATTGGAAGCAGTGGTATTGCATACTATCGGTTTTGAACCCCACCGTCAAAAGACGGGGTAACTCCCTCTAGGTCTTATAGGTACATCGTCTGAATAATATCCAAGGTGATAAAATAGATTTTCAGCAACAGCTGGATTTCCCCATATTTGACGTCATCTTATCCAATGAGATTTTATGAGGTCCAAGGCCGTAAAGGTCAAAACTGTGTGGTGAAAGGGTTTTAAGTGTGTGGAGTAAGATGCTCCTTTCGAGCGCTTGACACATGTTTTAAAACTTTTTAGCGGAATGCTAATATTGATAGACGTTGTTCTCAGAGAGCGCCTCAACGCAGTATTTAGCGAGGTGGTGATTGTCGACGTGCTGGACTCGCGAGACGCTGCGCATCTTGCACTGCTGCAGCGGCCCGAGCTCGGCATCACTTTCACGAAGATCCACTGTTGGAGCCTCACGCAGTTCGAGAAATGCGTATTCCTTGACGCTGATACCCTAGTAAGTCAAGAGTAGATTATAGCTAAGCGTGCTCAATCTTAGGCTGCATTTCTATTTCCATCAACTGTGATGGCATCCGAACGCCATCAATAAAGAAGTAATTTGAGTTTTACACTATTCATACCAATCACTCAAATCTCAGAACACACATTAGTTTTGGCTCATCACAGTGATCACCCGTCTTGAATTAGACGTCAGTGCTTGGATATAGTTATTGGTATAGATTGTAGATGAAAGTAAATAGAGGACTTTACGAGGGCTGGCTACTGTGATGATGATCATAAATAAGCAAATGAGTCTAACAAAATATGAGAAAGCAAAGCTGCGTTATATATATTAACAGACGTAATCTACGCGAACGTGCGTGCTTCATAAATAACAAAACATTATTACAGCATTTAAATTCAAACAAGTGATATTAAAACAGTAGGTAATATAGATAAAAGTCTTAATAGTTCTCGATCAATACAAAACTCGTTTGCACACTGGTCACACGATCTTCTCCAGGCAGAGTAAATTGGCTAAATTGTTTGTGTTGTTTTATTTGAGGAGAGTGATCATTCGTCTGTTCTACTCGTAGCTGGAATGTGGTATCCACGAGCTAAAAACAAACATGTACCAAAATATAATATTTGCCATTCGTGTTATAAGTTACTCGTACGTCTTCGATGATGTTTGCTAATATCTCGAAAGATTGGCATCACATCCTAGAAATAGACGTGGCAAGACCGACTAATGTAGCTTACCTAATCTACCTATACAATCGCATTTTTCTCAAGATCGATTAACGACCATGTAAAACTCATCAAATCTATTTCAACATGTAATTGTTTATGTGATAGGAAAGTCAATGTTACCGGACGTGCATGTAATGTAACACGAGATGACGATGAACAACCATGGCCCAAATAATTCTGTCAATTTTGGACCAGCTCCAAATACTATACTCATTCTTTAATTTTCTGACGGTCGGGAAGAAGTGTTTTTGTGTGGCGAAAACGAATCCAAATGATTACGAACTGCTCGTACTTATCTAATATACAGATACATATTTGAATGTCATGAGAATATTATACAATTGTAACTACCTAGCTAAGTAGGTACTATTTTAATAAAATATTCAGCTTCTCAATAGGTAAACATTGAGATAGTGTATTATTAGGATCCCATCGACTTGAATTCGTGTTTTTTATCACAGGCAGGTTATTGAGTCAAACGAGTCTTATCCGACATTCGATAAGAGCTTCATTTTGGTTGCTTACACGTAATAATACAGTGATTACATGTGTGCTAACATTCTATTCATAAATCTCGTAGTCAGTACCTCGTAAATATTATCAAATAGTTTAAATATAAAACAAAGGATCAGCGACAGGTAGATTAACAATTTCAGCTAGTGAGTGTTAAGAAATGGCGATATCGCTTTGCATATTTATGGCTAAAAGCGAATCTTTCAATAAATTCTGAATCAATTAAAAAGCAACATAAGCAACTAAAATCTCATCAAAAACACCTTAAAATCATATCACTTTAAATTCCTTTAGACTCGAGTAACTTGGAAATCATTTATATTGACGTATGCACACTAAAAAAATACTGATTATAAAAACTGCCACTGTTGCGTATTACCTATGCTTTATGCTCACTCCTGTTTTGATATACACATTGATTATGTTGTAACAATAGGTTTTTACCATTAGGAAAGGGGTAGTTAAAACCAGTGAGTTTCTTGTGTAGTAAAATATTTTTCTTACTAAATTGCTTTGAATAATTACCAAATATTTCTATTGATACGAGTGCTTAATAGATCGATAGATATTCAGACATACCGATAACTGATATAAAAATAACACGCGTTTTATTAATCCGCTCTCCAAAGATATAGAATAAATAAGTACCTAATCCTTTTAGAAAAACTTGTTTGTAAGACATAGTGACCTTTTTTTAAATTATATTTTATAATGTAAATAGTCTACTACATAATGTAAATAGTATAGCTATAGAATGATGTCCGCAATTCATATGTATTTTCTTCTTGTTTTTGAGCACTCTCATTAACATTCTCAGAAATTTGCAATCAAGGACAGATAGAATCGTCACGCTAAGCTACGTCGCGTCGCTGACTACGCATTTCTGTCTTCTCTCCCCAAGGTGGTACAAAATTGTGATGAGTTGTTCGAGCGAGAAGAACTCTCTGCAGCCCCCGACGTCGGCTGGCCCGACTGCTTCAACTCGGGAGTGTTCGTGTTCAAGCCCTCAAAGGAGACCTTCGACAAGCTTATTGCCTTCGCCCAGGAACGGGGCAGCTTTGACGGTAAACTTTTATTTAGACTAAGAACAGAAAGATCAGAAGTGCTCGCAAATTATGTAGTTGTCTCACTAAGGATGAACGAAAAACAATTCCAATCTTTTATAAAAACTCCACCATCAACAATACTTTGAAAGCTATATTATATGAGAGAATTAAAACTTTATGAAACGACTACTTACTAAGAGTTTTAATTGCAGCTACCATAGTTTCGATTCCTATGGCCCATGGAACTCTAGTGAGGAATATTGGTATTTCCTACAAAATTATACCTGTTTAATTTTCATGGATTTAGATCTTACTTTAGAATTATACATCTTTATATGGTCTTTAGAGAATTTGAAAAAAATAGGAAAAACCCACAGCAAAACATGCTATGTAAGTGAACTTTACCTTTGGATGTTTATCGTCTAAGTCTTTTTTCTAGCACATAGCTTTATAATCCATCTACCAGTCAAAGTAATTGAAAAATTAAATGTACCTATTTCTCCAACAGGTGGTGACCAAGGACTATTGAATTCTTTCTTCTCCGACTGGGCACGTGCTGACATAAACAAACATTTACCTTTCCTGTACAATGTAACATCGGCCGCATTCTACTCATATCTGCCTGCTTTGAAACAGTACGTTTTCTTTTAATTAAACAAGCCAATTTTTACTTGCCCATGTTAATATTATGTCAAGCATTAAAAACATTCGTAATAGATATTACCTATGTTTTGGAAGACTACGAAAATAATTCAATTATGTTGGAAAGTATCGGCCAGTCGCTTGTAAAAACTACATGGGTACTAGAATATTTTCTTGTTCCAGGTTCGGCCAAGATCTGAAGATAATCCACTTCATAGGAGCTGCGAAGCCATGGCTACAACACTTCAACTTCGAATCGCGTACCGTCGATGCGCCCGACCACATCAGAGGCTTACTTCAGCTGTGGTGGGACATCTTCGTAGGCCAAGTGCACTCCCAACTCGATGCTTCGATGGTGAGTTTGTTTTACCTGATTTTTGGGTCAAGAAAACACCCGAAAATGGTTATTTTGTGTAAATGTTATATTGATACAGGGATTTCTACATGGATGACGTTATTCCTTGCTGGTTTTTTTGCAAATTGATCCGTTGAGTGTTTAATTACAGAGTATTACCGATAAAATGTCGTTAAATTTACAATAGCAACCACAGGTACTCGTAGGTACTATTTGCAACGTGCATTTGAGATCTATATTTAGGTCAGGTACTCGATACTCTGCTGGTTGTAATCGAATCTTCTTGCGGTTGCGAGACTACATGTAACCGCAAGAGCCTTTGTAGAAGTGGTGTCTAGTAAATCGATCCATTCGTATACCAGCTTCTGATCTGAACACTACTTACAACATGTTTTCCAAGCATACAAAATGGGAACCTCAAGTTACAGAGGTGAGAACTCAAGTGTATAATCACGTAAGCAAACGTATATTAGCTATAGATAGGTATCTCCTTCCTTTGATTTTCTTTTCCCATGCACAATAATTTGTTTAAAATATTTTTGTATTTCACTGACCCGTATAACGCTTGCACTGAAGCTTGTGCACCATACCTAGCGCTATTTATTTGCACCTTTGCCTTGAATAATGATGCTCGTTCGACAAGTGTTTCTCCAAAATACTAACGTTTTCTAACTTTTCCGTTTGGCTGATAGTCGCTTCATGCAAGGTTTGGTAAAATATTAGTAATTTGGGAGTAGATGGTGTTGGTATTTTGGTGGAATACTCACCGCGGAAACTTTTTAAACATACATTAATAAAAAATGAAAAAAACTATTGGTTTTAAAACTATATTTTGATAACATAAGCAAGTTCATCCCTTTATTCGTTTTATTTTAATTTACTGTATGTTTATTCTGTTTCCGCAATTTTGCAATTTTGTTTTGTACTAATATTCGCTTGGACAAAGCTCTTTGCACTATTTCGTAGTTGGTGCGTGAAGCTAGGTTCAAGTGTTTTTGCATGCATTGCCACTGAGTTGTTTCACTTCAACAATAGGTTGAGGTGGAGGAACCTTCTGAGACGCCGCCTCCGGCGTTGCCCCCTCAGGACGTCAGCCAACACTATCATTATCAGCCTGTTATAGACCCAGAGTCGGAATTCCCCTGGCACAGGCCCGAAGCTCAAACACCAAACAACACCGAAACAAATGTAGAAATAACAGATATCCAAGATCGTTGGGAAACATACAGAGGAAATATCCCACCCATGCCCGAGCAACATTCTGAAGCAGACGCTAGGAATCGAGAAGAAATGAGACAGTATGCGTGGGATTATCAACATCAGGAAATAGAAGAAGAAAATAGCCCTCCACATAATACACACATTTACCAACACAGTGAACACCAACATCCAGATCACCATTCACATAGTGAACAGCAACACTTTGACCAACACACACATGATGAACATGATTACAATCAGAGTACATCCAGTTATCATGATCAGCCGAATCATCATGGGCATTGGCACCATGGTGCCTCTGATCATTTTCACCAGGATGATAATCATCACCACGTACAACAATACGATCACTCACAGAACCAAACACACCACACTAAATACCAGGAACAATCTAGTCAACACATTGCTCAATCGAAAGAATATCCTTATGATAGTTTTAGTCATCAACCTGAGTCCTCTTATCACTTTGATGAACCCAGCACTCACGTATATGACAAGATAGACAATTTACACGAATACAATGTTCCTATTAAAAACAACATAGAAGTCTTTCACGTCCACGTACAAAAAAACACTAAAAAACGTCGTCCCCACAGGCATAGGATAGATTTAGGTATCGTACCTGAAACCAATACGTTGTTGAACGGCGACGTGTCTGAATCGGAGAGCGATTACTTCGAAGACAATATAATCCCAAGGCACCCTTACGATGGCTTTTACTTGCGGCATCGAGCTACTATAGACTCTCGTGGACGCAAAGTGTGCACCCACGAGATTCCTCCCACTCCATCGCCGACGCCATCACCGCCAGAATCCCCTACTCCTCAAGACTATGAAACGGCGGAGGAAATTATATCAAGTGATATTGAAGACCACGTAAGTTTCAATTCCTTCAATAGACCATCACATCAGATCCTGAAGGTAAAACAGTTTTTTTTTGCTAAATAGTGAGTGTCAGCCAATGTAAATAATGTAGATTAGATATTTTTGCATGCATGTTAATCCAGAACGTCGCACGTTGTAATAACAAACCTTAAAAATTCCTTGCTTGAAAAATTAATACAACATCCCATCCTTTTTCAGAACAAAAAAAACGAACCACTCTTTATGTTTGTATATATGTATCTAATCTGAATAAAAACATATTGCCATCCCATATACCTACACTCTCCTACCTTCCTGAGACATATCTACATGCCTTTATTTAGAATGGGTATCAGTGCAAAATATTAATTTTCATTCTAAAACCACTACTGTGTGTTTCAGACCGGAGTCGCCGGTAATTTGGCGCGAGTGGTCGCTGGCGGACCTCACGAAGCTTTGGATGACTTGACGCGCCGCCAAGGATGGGAGGCTGGCAACATCGATTACATGGGCGCTGATTCCTTCGATAACATTTGGGCTAAGATATCGCAGACCCTAACTCAGCCAAGGTCGCCTTCTCCACCTAAAGAAAACTCGCCACAGGAAATACCAGTTCAGGTGTGTTTTAGATGAATACTCTTAAGAGTATACCGCACCAAATGGCCTAACCTCGCATAAGGGGCTCGCATTTAAATGAAACTCAAAATTTACGAATTTCTGTTATCATTTTCAGGCTGTAGAAACAACTGAGGCAGTAGTGAATGAGCCGGTTGCGGTGGTCAAGGAAGCGGTATTAGTTGCTACCCCGGCCCCAGCTGCCCCAGAACCAGTTCCAGTAGCAGCGCCGGAACCAGTTCCAGTCGTAGCGCCGGAATCAGTTCCAGTCGCAGCGCCAGAACCAGTTCCAGTCGCAGCGCCAGAACCAGTTCCAGTCGCAGCGCCAGAACCCGTCTCAGCTCCAGTTGAAAAACCCATCCCAGCTCCAGTGGTAGAACCCGTCCCAGTTCCAGTAGCTGAACCCGCCTCAGTGGCCACACCTGTCAAAGAACCAGCAGTGACTTCGGCGGCTCCTGTTAAAGAAACTCTAGTAGCGTCTCCCCCTAAAATAGAAATTCCAGCACCAGCGGCTCCAGCTAACGTAGAAACCCTAGTCGCACCCATAGAGTCGGCCGCGTTAGACGATATTCCCGTCACAGTGGCTGACGAAGAGCCTGTAAAGGAGCCAAAAAAGACTGAATCTGTAGAAGCTCCGGCTGCGCCAAAAACTGTTATTGTACCATCCACTCCGCCTGTGCCAACTACGCCAAAAACTCCCGAGGCGACGACGCCTGAGAAGATAGTTTTACCTTCTTGCCCCGTGGCTACAGATAACATTCTGGTTACTGATAGCCCCCCATTGGCCAACACTCCGTCCAAGGAAGAAGCTCCCGAGGTGCCTGCTGCTAAATGTGAGTAGACCGGAAATCTGGTTTGCACTCAGTTTTCACGAGTTCATTCTTGCAGTTTTCTCAGACTAATACATTTGTTATAGCTGCATCCGTTTTACGTAGAACACCGGAGAACTCATGTCCCAATAAATTTTCCAAAAGGGGGTCATTGTTACACAATATCACAAATGAAATTAACTTTTGACTGCTGACTACTTGACAACTTAGTTGTCAAGTAGTCAGCAGGGTTATTTCTTTCAAGAAATTATACAAGTTTATATGTGGGTTTGATTAGAGAATTTCTAAAGGTTAAAGTACCTTTTTTCAGGATATTGGCACTTTGCAATGTCCCCGGTGTTCTGGCGCGTCACGTAGAACTCGATGTGCGCACATGTTTTTCTTTTGTGCCGTTTTGTGATGTTTGGTTTTATGTTTATTTTCTGAGCATAAGTTTCAATCGTTGTTATTTCACCCAGCTACCGAGGAGGCAGCGCAAGAGACGCGGCTTTGATAGACCAGGTAAAGCCTACCACACTTGGGCCCAACGCAATGGTAACTATGGGGTACTATGGTGGAGGGCTTTCCTTGGCTGAGTGTACACGGCAGACTGAGTCAAAGCAATAGTATGAGACATGACTTTGGTGTAAAGGCTGATTCCAGACCTTTCCAAATGTGCCTTAGCCTATTGAGTGTCGGGAATAGCTGTCGTGTGCATTCAGCTATTGATTCAATGTTTGTGAAGTCGCGTCTAATCCAAAATTATAACGTTGAAGTCATATATTAACGAATTCCGTAGCGAATTTAATAGTCCTCTTAATAGTGTATTCCGTGGTTGTTGGGTTGCGTCCAAGTGGATGCACAGCGTAGGGGTGTTTGGTCAAATACTCATCGAGCTATTTCCGAATCAGACTGATTGATATTATGGTATTGATCTCAAATATCCAAGATGAATAGCGAAATAAGTATTTTACCAAACAACGGGATTGGCAAATTTTTCGTATTTTCGGCGAATCCTGCTACGATCTGATACAGGAATTTGCTGCAAATATTTTAACCAGAATTGCAGCAGGTTTCAGTTTTGTTTTGTTTGCTTCGACAAGTTCGTCTCACACATTGCAAGGAACATTATTCAACGCTTCTGTACCTGAACACCTAGTATAATATACTGAAACAAGCGGCACTTTCACTTCACGATGCACTCGCAAACATTAGAGCTCTAGTTTAATTTCATTATTTACCTACAAACTATAAAACAACATTTTTTCATGATTTTAATCCAATATTTAATTTTGCCACAGCGGAGTATGAAAAATGTATGAGAGCTTCTGCAAAATAAACCGATAGAATTGGCAATCTATGACGATGGGTTTGCTTTTCTATAAGTTTGTTTTGCCTATCCCTCCGCTGCAGTGAGCCCAGGTTAATAAGGACTCTTCCCGTCCCATACCGAAATAAACAATAATAATCCTTGTAATGGTCGCGCTTCGGAACTCTTCTGCTAGACTTACAACTGTTAAAGCTAATCGCTTGCATCGTTTGAAATAACCACGCTACCTTTCCCCGACTTTGTTCCAGGCCCTAACCGCGCTTGCTCTGTAATGTGACCGCACTGACCGCCATACTAACAAGCGAGAGTCTGAGAGATAAAGATGAGAATAAGGGGTTTGGTTGTGTAGCGGAGGAGCGCGAGCGCCGCAAGGTGGGCAAGCTGCAGCTGAGTCCGCCGGCCGCCGCCGACCCGCTGCCGACGCCGGACAGCGAGGCGGAGGACGCGTCTGCGCTCGCGCACGCCATTATCGCTAGCGAGCTGCGCGACATACAGACGCCCACGGTCACTTCGCCTCAAACCCCCGCCGAGCCTGCTTCGCCGCTTAGTCCCAAAGCGGGTCTCACCGTCGACGAGCCTCAGGTGCCGACGCCTCCGGTGGGTGCCGTCTCCCTCGCCCAGATCGGCGTTAAGCCTAAGGAGAAGACGACCACTGCTGCTCAACTAGAATCTTCCATCGCTGCGGCGACCGAGAAACCAGACGTGCCTAAAGATGAGCCTAAGGATGCGCCTAAGGATGCGCCTAAGGATGCACCTAAGAAAAAGATCATCAAGAAGGTGGTGAAGAAGGTGGATAAAGAGGCCGCTGCCGCAGGCGCAGGCGCAGACGCACCGGTCCCGCCGCCGCGAAAGAAGGAAAAGAAGCCCAAAGAGAAATGAGCGCTTGCTCCTATAGTTCCTCTGTGCCATAATCTTAGTGCCTCGCCGTGTATATGTTGTCTATTTAATTTCTAAGTTATGCTTTTATTGTATGTACGGCGTAACCTTTTATATTTTTATACTTATGTTAGATTTATTTTTTATCTTTTCACGTAACTATTGTATCGTTAACTTTTTTATGTTAATCTCAGTTTTATTTAGAGTTATGTTTTAACAATCGCATCGGTTTTAAATTATGAGCAATTATTTACCAAAGGATGAATATATAAACTGTATTTATTGAATCGAAGATTTTGATGTAATTTTGTATTAAAAGTCTATTTTGGAATATTTAAATAAATATTTTATTTACCTTTTTCTAGGTGTTTCATAAAATACATAGGTAGGGCTAGTATTCTCTTATCTGTGGTTAGGGATCACAGCTCTTGAGTTGCATATAATGCTTTATGCGCTCAGGTTTCGGGTTCGATTCCCACCGCCGACAAATGTACCTACCAATAATTTGTGTGATGAATAGCTACCATCCGTAAAAACATCCTCAATGATTTTTTTGTTGTTGATACATAATAAAGGTATATTTACCGTACCTGGCTCAAAGTCTAGAGACTGTTTTATTTTCACACTCACAATTTTATATTTAAAAACATTTACTTATCTTAAACAATACAAGCGTTACTTGTTAGCTACGCACCAACTTATTATAAAACGTGGTCTAAAGATAAATCAATTTTTGGAATTAAATAGCGTGTTGTGAACTGTACCCCAACTCTTGAGTTTTGTTTATCGTAACGCTAGGCTTTTTTTGTACCTATGGAGGTTCGATAAGTGCCTCTATCGGGTGTGCTGAGAATCAACGAGTCTCCATGAATCTGTCCATTTATGTTACTTTAGTTATTAGCCAATCCACAGAACTTTAAAATGTAGGTACTGGGTAGGTAATCACAAGAAAATAAATTGCCCATTACACCAATAGAACTAGTTGCCACGCAGACTAATGTAGATGGCGCTGTAAGGCAAGTATGTAAGCATTGTGTGCTTGCGATAAATATTAGTATAGATGGCGTTAAATTAGATTAGAATAAAATAATTTATTCATTCTATTTTTGCTTGCGAATTTGCCGCTAGGCCGGCTGATCCATCTCTAGACAGCAAACATTTAAACAGGCAGGATTTTAAACTATTCATACTTCAATCTTAGTTAATATTTTAATAAAAAAACATAAGCGCTTTGTACCCATACCTTCGTCAATCGTTTTGTTCAATTTGTTTTCACTGATTGACTATCCTGCGTTGGAATGGAAGGAAACTGAACGGTCGGTCGCAGCCAGCACATGCACCGATGAACAAAATGCACGCCAACAAAGAAAAACTGTCTCTATAGATACCCAAAATGTAAAGCAATGCAAAACGTGATACACTAGGTACCTACTGAAGATAAAATACAACGGAAGATAAGGTAGTATGGTTTTTAAAAGCTTTAGCCTGCCGAAATAGGGGCAAAACAAAAAAAAAACGTGAGCGAGCGAACCCGAACCCCTCACTCGCTCGACACGAGAGAACGAAACGAAATGATTTGAGAAAGAAAACCAGTTTGACAGACGCTCTGTGACGGGAAGGTTGTGCCGCGTTCTTTCACAAAGTATCGTTGTTATTTTATCAATGTTTATAAACATTTTTGATAATATTTCGAAGCTAAAACTCGTGTCAATGATTAAAATTCCAAACTGCTGCTCGAGCGCGTAATACATCGTGGTTACTTCTACAATATTGTTGTGGATTCGTTTTATTCATCGGTAATCTTCTATCGGCGAGGACTCTGCATCGTTGATTTTGTTGGACGGTGGATGAAAATGTGAAACAAATGTGTGATGCTAGTGAACTTCCCGTGCATAGGTAACTGTGCAGTCAGATATTTGAGGGTACCTACTGTGAAGAAACTGGCAAAATGAAGTGGTTGGCGCTGATATTACTCCTGCCGACTTGCTTGGCTCACCTGAATGTTTACCTTAGTAGTGCTGAAGTTTGGAGGCTCCTGGGTAAGTTTTCAAAAAATCTATTGATACTTTTATAAGTCGGAGTTATAAGTAAAACTTTTGGAAACAAGTAACATTAAAGTTTTTCGAGGAAACTCCTATTCCTGACAACCAAAGCTGACAACTAAGTTTTTATTTCTTCATCTAAGTGTGAATATATTTGATTATGTTTATATACATTGGTTCAACTTTTACTTCGTTAACTTGGTCATTTGAGCTTGTTTTTAAGTAGGTAAGAACTTAGAAAAGTACCTATACATTATTTGAAGTTTTCATAAACTTGAACCCAGCCATCATCATCATCATCATCATAAGAACTAGCCATATAAGAACTTATTGCAGAAACTTCTAATTGTTTGTAGGGTAATCATTTATTTAACAAAATTTTTATTAACAGTACTGATAGGTAGGTATACATATAGGTAAACTCTGATAGATAATATTACATTGTTTCTATAATAAAGCATTACTTACTAGGAATTTATGATTGATTATTGAATACAAGTAGATATCTAAGAGCTGATTTCACCATGCTCTGTTTAACAAAGGATTAAAGGGTCGTTAAATATGTCAAAATGTACGCGTTTGACATCTAAGGTTAGATTAAACGGCCTGTTAATCCTTGATTAGTAACTAACAGAGCATGGTGAAATCAGCTCTAAGTTGACAGAATGTCTGCAATATTTTAAAGTGACACAAGTACAAATATAAACTCTTATAATGCAGCACAATACCCAGGCTCAAACTTAACTAAGCATCACTTGTTAAACTGTTCTTCCTATCTTGGCCCATGTATTTGTATTGATCTATTATCTAGGCATTTATTACTGTGGCCGAGGAGTGGGAAGACAAGTTGGATGTCAAGTAATACAATGAGTTGACAACATTGTCAGCATCATGGGTAAGCTGTAATGAGGGTAGACCAAGATTGTATAAAATGGCAAGAGCAGTGAGAGGACTATGCCGAACAGTGGGTAAAGGTGGGCTACATAGGTATCTTAATCATAATATTGATACTATTGGTTTCACTTGCTTATTATAGATAAAAATAAATAATATTATCATTTGTTATGTACCTATCTACAAATTTTAAAACATAATAGCTACAATACTTTAGTTTATTAAATTAAATAAATACTAGGAAATAACCAATTTTTTTAAATTGATTCCGGGAAGCCGTTGGGTAGGAACAGCTCACAAATTTAAGCAAATCAAGCAACCAAAATATAATATTTACAAACAAAATATGCTCTCATTAGACAATTAAATACAGCCTCCAACATCCCTATTTACTAAGATTATGGCAAAATATTCAAATATCTCTGCAATCAAAGTTACCTATAGTTACTTAAGATAAGTAAATAAGTATAGTTTATGACTCTGCTTGGCCCCTCTCAAGCCGCTTGCAGCCCTGACAAGAATGTTTTTTTACTATTTGACCCACAATGAGTAGGTAGATATTACCCACCTGTTAGATATTAGGTATAACTCATCCAGTAAGTAAGTATAGGCATAGGTTCAATAAAAAATCTGTAACCATGCCTTCCTATTGACAACACTATTTTGGTTGTACCTACCTAGGTACTTGTACTTACCTCTAATCTAACTGACTTAATCCTGTTAAAAAAAAAACATAATCTCCTGTAATCTAATTGCAAGTGCCCACATAAACCATAAATCGTTCAAGGGTCCTATCTAAGAAATCTTTTTGGACACAATAAGCCCCTATGTGACATTTATTTCTTAGAATACAGTTTTTATGAATAGACTTTAATTTCTTTTTTGTGGTTAGTAGGTAAGGTTTTAAAGCATTTTCTTAATATAAATCATTCAGTAAGTATTTGAACTAAACTAGCACAGAGTAAAAAATACTTAGTAGGTAGGTATAGGTAGGTAGGTATAGGTAGGTTGGTAGTTGGTACCTGCTAATAATTGAGTAATCTCTGATTCATAAGGGCTAGGTACCCAGGTACCTATTTTAAAACCAAAATGTACATGCTGAAAAACCCCACTCAAAAATACCTATATCTATCTTTAATTAAGTTTGTAAACAAAATAAACACTCAAGTGGTAAATTATAGTAGAGCAGAGCAGGTAAACCAAAGTGACAGATTGCAAAAGGCCCGTGCGCCGGCGCAGGTACCCACCGAGGTACCTACCTCTTAATGGGCTTAGAGAAATGTCAAACAATGCATTTTGTCCATTCCTATTGTGAACCTGCAGCCATTGACACAGAATAATGCAGTGTAACTTTCGAGCGCAATCCATCATTGTCAGACGGAGCATCTGCTCTTTGTTCCTGCTCAAAAATTTGAATTTCAATAAACAATGCAGAGCCTAAACGGGACTATGCCGGAGATGTCAACTCCTCGCTGTTCGCAGTATCCTACCTATGTCCATTTTTATTAAATTAACCAGAAGTTCTACCTCTTCTGTAATAGTCCAAGTAAGTAAGTACCTAATACTTATAAAAATATAGAAACATAGCTAAAAAACACACATACCCATACAAAACAGCTTTATTATTTTTAAGATCAAAATTGGCTTCATTCAGTAGTCTTAGGAATCACTTTGAATTTACCACGGTACCTAGATGTGTATGAGGTACCATGGTGTAGGTCCCCTTTTTGTTTAGTTTCGTATGATACAAATGGATTGGCAAGAGAAAGCACTTGCTTACATAAAATTAATATTTCACTAATAGTGCTTCGCGCCTTGTAGTTTATTCCAGATGACGTTTATGGAGATTCTTTGGAGCAAACTCATAAACTCGACGTCTAAAAAGAGTATTCCGACATATAGGTACCATTTAAACGATTTGAACAATTATTTGCACCATTAAACATTCCTCACGCAAAAAAAATTACATTTGAGCTTTTTTCAACACCCTTTATCATTTTACCTACTATAAAATACCTACTGGGTAAATAACTTTAAATAATTGTGCAGTATTTGTTTTAATAAAAGCTTCTCTGAAATCTGTTACACTTACATTTCAACTCGAATTAAAATGCACACGAACAAAACATTGCAGTGTTGATATCGCATCACGTCACGCAATAACTTTCCAGTGTTTGCCGCCTATTTAATAAATCATGGGCGCTGATAACCAGCGCTACTCTACGTGCTGGTGCAGGTGAGGCAGTAAGACGACAGCTTGCTTTATGGCTGCCCGGTATCTTGCATCTGGAACTGTCCAAATGAACGGAGGAAGCGAGGTATTATATGCGAACAACCTACGAACAGGGAGAAAGGGTGCAAGTCATAGTCTAAGAGCGTAGAAAGTTACTTGGAAGTTGGAAATAACAAAAAGCGTAGAGAATTTAGGAGTTACATTTGCACAGTATAAGCCATAGGAGTATATTTTATAACCGGCCGAGAATACCAACATGATTGCCATAATGTAATTGATGTTTCTATTGTAAAAATATTTCTATCCATGCTAAGCCAAAGGCGATGTGAAAATACCAAAGTGAAATTTCAAGTTTTCCGTTTGAGAGCGGCGTTTATATCATTATGATGAATAAGTGGCATTGAATTTACATACTCCACTCTTCTCCATTTGGGTGGACTAGTTATGATCTCGCTGGAAGGATCCTAAGAGATACCAGCAACAAAGATAATATTAAAATCGCTCGATGAGCAACAATTGAACCACTGTTCGATTACCGACGAAAGGCGTGAGATGGCATTGTTATACGAATGGCCCTCACGAGCAGGAACGAAGGCGCAGTGCTCTCCTTGATATAAACACTAGATAAGTCCAGTTTATTACGTCACTTGCGGAATGCCATTACGAAGCTTATTACATGAAATTGCCTACTTAATAAGACAGAATGGACCCCATTGTTGTGTGACCAAGATTGTCTGTTAGATTAATCTCCTAGGTACCTAGTTAGCCTGCTATTTTAAATAAGCTTCACAATCTTTCCCAATTATTATTTTACAGCATCCGCCATCTGTAAAAAGATCTTGAGTTTCACGGCTAGGCGGTACGTGAAATATTCAACAAAAAACTCGTCGTAATTCGATATTAGATTGTCGTGTGGGGTTTCGTCACGCCAGGAGGTTTTACCTTCTTACATGGTTAAACTACTTTGTGTCAGCACTGTAGATACCTAAAGAAGGCTTCATTTTTTGTCTGTGACGTGAAAACTTTTGGCCTTACGTCTTCTTCTTCTCTCCGTTTATGGCTCCTGTCTGTCATTCGACAGACAATCTTGCCAGTGTCAAGTGATTTGTATTGAATAAATACTTTTTTGTCAAGTCAGTCTATAGTCAAGTCGGCCGTCATTTGTTTTGAAGAAAATGATGGCGGTTTTCTTCAAAACATTGGAAACATTTTCGGACAAATCAGGATATCACTTAGTACACTTTCATTCCAAATGCTTACACTTGTGCTAAGACCTCAAGTAATGTTGGTTAAAATACCACCGAAATTACACAACACAACTCAAAATAACACTAGAAAAACAATCAAAATGAAAAAGCCATGTTGCTTCCTGAACTGTCAGAAAACGAATCTGGCCTTACGTCTAAGTGATGTGTTTTCTCGTGTCTTGTTTGTTGGCGCGTTTCTTGTGTTAGTCACGTTTCCGGCGAGTTATCGTGCCTTGTTATCAGAAGGGCCATCTTAATTTTTTGTCCGACCTATGCCAACATTTGTCCCACGTACCATTCACCTACGTGTAAATTGTCCCGCCCGCTGACTTATCCTTCGCATCCTGGCCGTAATCTCGAGATAACTCTTTATTTACACATCAGGTATAGGACGTTAGGAGAAAGCGCACAAGTAAATGTGTTTTGTTATTTTAATACACACTATTAATGCTGCATTCAGTGAACGCCATTCGAAACCCGTCCCCCTTAAATATGGACGTCGCTTAGAGAATTAACAATGAAATATTTCAATAAACAGCCAAGCGACGACGCGATGCGACGATGCAATATAAATATGAGCCCGCGTCCTTCTCGAAACTATTCTTTATGTAAATACCGTTGACATGGATGATGTGGAGTGGGCCTTAAATAAATTTAATTTCACGGACGAATGGCTGACGCTGAGTTTTTAATCCGTGGGGTTCGCGTCGGCTGCAGGTGGAGCTTAGAGTAAACATGATCCGTGATGGGAATCAGAATAGTTAATTAAAATAAAATTTGATTCTTGTCTATTTTGAAACACATTTATACCCACACAGATAATAAGCCTAAAGTTTGAATAGCTTGAATAAGCTTAAAGCTTAAGTCGGATTAATTCAACAGTACTTAGGATGTAACATTATGCAGTTGGCAGAAATAGAATAAGGTGTGTGTTCCAGGCTTGCCGCTGCCGACGAGATGAGTAACATGAACATGAATATATCCAGCTGTTATTTTCAATTACGTTGAGCTTCGGTTCAGTTCCTCAAAGCCTTGCGATCCATTGTCTAACGAACTCATGCAATTTAAATGAATTGTCATGTCGTCGTTGTCTTTATTTCCATTCGAATTATCTGGGGGCTTCAACCAACGTAAGATAATTAAGTACTTTCATGAATAAAAATCGCAGAAAGTCAGTGGATAGCGTCTAAGGCTCTAAAATTTTTTTTCTTCTGAAGTGGACTATTCCATTTTTTCTGCAGTGGACTTTTCCAGAATGATGATGAATAAAAAACATTGCTTCTGCATTTTTATACACTAACTCAAGATTTAAGATGGTCCAACTATATGAAAAGCAATAGGTGCTTATAGATATCGTCGCATAACGACATCTTGGCAGGGTATCCAGGTCAGTCTGCAGCTGAATAAATAGATCTTTTATAAATAACGCGAAATGAACTGAGACCGTCCACAAAGTTCGAGGCATGAGCACCAATTTGTTTATACAAAGCCAAACGGAACGTCATCTCGTAATTGGCCTTCCATTTAAACACATACACAACACGCATAAATATAATGTTAATTTCTACAATTCTCGACAGTGAAAAGTTAGACGCATGTTACGAGCATACAAGAACGATACATCAAGTACACGAGAAAGATGAAGACTTAAAAATAACGTTTGTGATCGATAGTTGGACATATTCAAAGTAATGGTTATGGCTTTCGAGGGTCGAGCACTCAATCACACCTCGACGCGGGCCTGGTGCTGTGGCAATTTGCCCAGAATGCATGGAGACGTCAGCGCGACAAAAAGCTTCGATCGATCAGCTCGGTTCCTGCGCTAGCGCATAATGTCAGATGCTTAGTAATTCTTTGACGTTTTGTGTTGTTGACGATTTTATTAGGTAACTTTAGCTGCCTTAGTATAATTATTACCCTCCTTTACTTACTACTACTAAGTGAAAGTACAGGTAGGTATCATCCTTGTTTCAACATATCGATTCAAGTGCATTGAAAACATAAAATTTATCTAAGTAGGTACACAATATTTGTTGTAGCCCAAAAACTTGCAACAGAATCCAATATCTGAAAGTATCAGCGGTAATAACTTCTGAGAGTTTTCTCACTGCGACACTCCCGCGGGAGCGGTGGGAAAATAGGCGAGACAATGGGCCGGGTAACGCGCCTTTCTAAAATGAGGAACCACGCTCAATGCTTCCTCTTTGGAAATGAAAACACAACAAGAGAAAAATGAGGTTTCAGAATCTTGAATTTGAAAAACGACATGCGACATGGTTTGTACTTACTTACCTACCTATTTAAGTATGGTTGAAAAGAAAACAATTTTGCGCTCGACGATTCGAAACAAGATCTGTAAGAAACATGGAGTTGAAACCGCTGAAGCTTAGACACGGGGCGAACGGTCATTTGACTAGACCCTCGTCCGGCACCTGCAACTGACGCGTGATAGGCCGTCAAGGCGTCCATCAACTGCCAGTGATGACGAGCCAGTCGGATCCCAGTTTAAGCCCAGTTTAAAACCTGACAGCTTCCCGACCGTGATAGATGATGCGTGTGAGTGAGGAATGCGCCCAAACTGAAATAGCAGACGCCACGGCACGCTCTCGTTAACCACACCACTAATGACATTACAAAATGATTTCGGTTTTGCCTTTCCCATTAAAATTAACGCATGTTTGTTTTGCTTTTATTTATTTTACTGTCAGTGTCACGTGGCCACTAACCCCAAGTTTATAGTAAATTATTATTTTAGGTTAACAATGAAAACGTCGCGCCGCGGGGCATTAAACCACGACGAAAACAATATCAAAACTCCTGTAGCGATGCCACACGACCGGTGTTTTATTCTCCTTCTGCCTGTTTATTCAGAGCTCAAAAATGTCCCATCAGGGACAATTCTGCGCGCCACCCGTGACAATTGTGTTTAGTATGCCGTAATTGAATAGGCGGATGGGAACCGCGGCACGCGACTGCCATGACTCCACAGAAAATGTGCAAATAAATGGTGTAATAAAACTATTGTGCCTCTCACATTATTACACAGATCGAAACCGTTATTTCTCGCACCAGAGACGCTGTGTCACTAAAAGCTTGTAATGTTCTAAATGTGCGAACCATTCGCACTTCTGGAACATTATCTAAATTGTTAAATGCACTTAGAAGCCCTGTAAAAGATCATTAAGATGGTGAAGTTTCACACGTTGTTCTTCTTAAAGATGACACTTGTTTGATGGCTACTTAAACAGAGTAAGGGTTGATGTTCGACGATATTCAAAAGTAATAAAACTTCGGGATATACGAGCGTGTAGGCGTCAAAAATATAAGGAAAACATAAAGTAAGTGGCTATTTCAAAATTTTACTAGTAGATAGAGACCACACACAAGCAACGGTAGAGCTCCCTGCGCAAACAAACCGTGGATCTCGTACCTGGTTCTCTTGTAGCTGTCTATGTACGGTCCGCTTAGCCTGAACGTGGTGTAAATGAGCTCTAACCACATCAGCACTATCATTATAAAACGCCATTCTTTATCTCGTTATCGACTCGATAACTTGAACGTAGCTTTCACGGATCAAAGCACTTATTTTGTTTGCGTATCCAATCTTGCTGCTAGTTTTAAAGCAGTAAGTTTAACAGACAAAACATTTGGGTGATGCTCGTTCGATTGCTGCTTAAGAAAAGAATAATACCTAATTATCCAAATTGTGTTGGCAAAACAGTTTCCCAAAATTGGTCTTGCCTTAATTGAGAACCGTGAAATATGACTCGAGTCATTGTGCCCAAACTTTTGTGACAATGCAATATTTACAGAGAAGGATGAAAAAATAAACAAATATCGGGGACAATTGGATGAATAAAATATGCTGGCACAATGCAGGGCCAACACGTCATAATAAGGCTGTGGCTTTTGTGCCACTAGCTGTAAATCATACAGTCCTTTGGAGAGAATGGCACACCATAAATAATGGCTCGAAATTTAGACTGCGATGTTATCCACGTTTTGGTGCTCGTGAAGAGAATTTTAATGGCGAAACAAATTAATCAATAGGAACGCGAGTTAACGCGACAATACTCCATTTTTTTGGCCACGAAACCTTTTGTGATAAATGTTTATGATCGTCGACATTGCATCTCTGCCGTTTCAAAAAGGGAAACCAATTCAAAGAGATTTAACTTTATAATTTAAAGCAGTTATTTATGTTGTAAATAACCAAGCATGCCGCATTTATCGATAATTGTTCCAATTTAATAGCGTTCCGCATTTAGATTGAAACCAGAGCTGTAAATATTGAAGCAGTGCAGCCACTTTCAATTTTTATGAGTTCGTAAGAAAGCAATTAAGTTGAGCATTATGACAGTATTGAAGAATTTAACGCGGTCGACGTTGTTACGACTACTGCATTTAAATGGTTCAGTGCACCCCTGAATAAACAAGGCTATTCGGAGTTAAATTTGCTTGCACCGGATATGACTGCCACTCGAACGCATCCATCATGTGCCTTTAAACGAAGACTGGACAACTGTAACTCGTGCCACTTGAAACTCAACTAGGATTACCTTTGAAAGAGAATCCTTTTCTATAGATGGGTCATCTGTAGTTTATGATCAGTAAATCTTGCTGTTTATGAGCTCCTAAATAATAACTTTTATTGGTCGACGTCACCCGAGGGATTGACGAATGCATCATGGTTTATATTTCGATGGTTAACCGATGTGCTCGAGGATTTATGTGTTTCCATCCTATGAAGTTTATTGTCAATACAATATGCGCTATATTTGAATGCGGTTGCCTTGTAAAGTGGACAAAACCTTAAAAATCGTGACTACTCGCAATTCAAGAAAAAAATATCAAGATGTTACACTTCTTGGTTTGATAATATTTATGTTCTTGTAGCAAATTTGAAAAACACTTGTCTGATCAACATACCCTATGTTGAACAGACAAGTGTTTTTCAGAGCCAAGAAACCTTACAAACTAATGAGAGTTAACTTTTAAAAAGATTAAAGTGTAGGGCTAGAATGAATAAAGTAACAAAACGAGATGATTAAAATATTTGTCATGTCTTGAGTTGGATATAAAAGAGGAAGTAAATAAAACAAAATCTTGATTTATTTACAGGTTTTACCAGTTTCTATAGGAATACTATTTATGTGCCAGTATTTTTTCCCTTACAATAAGATACGAGAGTATTATATTGTCCTGCACAGTCCTTTCTGTTATCTGGAAAGACCACCATGGACGGTATCGTAAAGCCCAGCGGGGTATCTGCAGATAGCAATAACGCCAACTCAATGCTATCTTTGCATATCAGTGTCACATCACGTGGGGATAATGTGTGGGTTTTATTTACTGTGTGGGCTCGGTTGTTTGGTAACAATCACTTTTTTAAACGGATCCTCATGACATCGATTGATTTGGGATTCAGAATAAACGTTTGGAAGTGAATTTGTATGTTTCGCAGCATGAAGTCAGAAGATAGAGTCATGGTTCAGCTTGGGGCTCCGACCTCCCGCAGAGCTGAGACCCGCTGCGCAGGCCTTCCCAAAAATTTACATTCTGATCCCTTACAAGGGTTCTATGACGCCAACCAGCTAGATAAATACAGTTGATACTGTCTAGTCATTTCTACCCAAATCAATAAAAAATGTCAAGCCGATCCCCGGGGAACGTCGCGTCCCGACTTATTGTGTTGTGAAGATTTGTTTACATAAACATATAATTTTTATTTACGTAGAGGCAAACAGTTTTTTGCCCTTTTCACTATACTAGACAATGTCAAGCTTTCACAATATTATGATGCGAATGAATAGGATTCTAAAAATTGATAATTGTTGCTATTCGGATGGTTTTGTAATAATACAACAGTTAGTGACGCCTATCCTCTACGAAAATGATTATGCTTTATTTTCTGGCTAGCGACCGACGGAAAGCTATTATTTACGTTCGTCTGGAGTCTTGGCCGAGCAAACATCGTGACGCCCTTGCGCGTTCAACGGTGGAAGTTGTTTGAGAAAATACACTTTCGGGAAGTCGACACTCGTACCAGCATAGTCAAATATTAGCCGAATCCGTTGAGATGTGCGTGAACTAATATTTGTTTTAAGCAGAGGTCGTTATTACTACTGAAGGTGGTCATTTAGAATTTAGTTGGAGAAGTATCGTTGAACTTTGTGAGTCATTTCCTTTCCTTGCAGTCGTTACGATTACTTCGTTCTTGTTGGGTTTTATTTCTGGAATTGTTACGTTGTTCCTGGACTGAACACCACTCGTACGTTAGCCGGTAATGGGTATCTTAGCTACATTTATATGTACAACCACTCGTAACTGGAAACGTTACGACCGCATGTGGATTTTTATAAGATAACCTGCTCTCACACTGCATGTCGTCCCTCCGAAAGACGCTCGTTAATCAATTATGACTGATTCGATTGGTTCAAACGAATAAATGCTAACGATGAATGAAGTTATGGATTTAGAAACTCGCGTGGACGACTTGTATTTATTATTCAAACGGGGAAAACATGTAACCGTAAGCAAATGGCACTTGATTAAATGTTTAATAATAAGCAGCAGTTCTCCGCGAAATCCTGGCATTTCTGAATACCGTCGTCTACTGAGGTTAGATCTGACGAACGTTAACGCTAACGAAGCATGCAGGGTGGTTAGGTTAATTGTGTTAGCCGGTATCGGAGGATCTCCGTCTGACTCTGAGCCCACATTACCATGTATGAGTGTCCCAAAGATTGCATCTCGCAGAGTCGTGATCGAGGGAAACGTGCATTGTGTCCTTTAGTCACGTTTCTACCTGGACAGAAATGAACGTCACATTCATGCAAACAGTATGCCATAAACTTATAGAATTTAAAGTCCAAGCTATTATCTTTATGTCGTCTATAATTTTTTCCGTGATTCAGAAATAAAGCCTCTTAAATGTATACGCCCATGGAGACGTGGACGTTATAAAGAGTAAAAGCAAGTGTGCGGGGTAATGTTACGAATATCAAGGTGTGGGCGCAACGGACTCTTAGCACATCTTTTTGCAAACGCATCCAACTTTGAAATCTTTACGAGAGTAAACCGAGTGGAAATATTTATATTACGACCAAGGTGTATTTATTATATTTTTAAACCAACATTTCTAAGGTGGAAAACGGTTCTCAATTCGACGAATATGTATTTTTCAATTTATTCCGTGACGTTTGGTTTGAGCTTGAATTGGGCTTTGTCTAGTGTGCGTATGTGTAATCTCAGTCGCGTTGCTGTAAGGTTAAAATGAACTAAACTGAAATGGCGATTTTGTTCAGGACTAGCTGGGCGTATCAGATTACTCATTAGTCCCCCATTCGGCTTCATTTAATTTAACATACTTCCTTCATCACTAACGAGTTCATGAAATACCTTCTCTTGTTGTTTTTGTTTGCTGATCCTATTTTCCCCAGTTCGATTTAAAACTTATTCCTTTTTGCTAGGAGCGCTCGAAGCTCATTTGACTTTTATTTTCGACTGTAACTCGCATTTCTCGATGTTTATTTTTCGTACGCTACCGTTTAAACCGAACACAGTCGGGATCGGTTCGTGCATGTGTTTTGTTTATTTTTTTGATCCTATCCTAACCTCTCGTGACATAGGGCTCTTAAAAGACAAAAACATGATTCGCATGTTCGTGCCATTCGAATCCCTGAATCGGTAGCAACTAACTAAAGTGGCTCATCTAATTGTAATGGGCAACGGCCGGCATCGTGAAACAGTCTGGCTGCCCCGAAGGCTCTAAAAACGATGGGCGTGGCCAAGAGCCTGTTTGTTTTTCGAGTCGACTTTAATCGACGCCGAAAGCCGAATCTTTTCAAGTTAGAATCCTTAATTCTGATTTATAGATACCGCATGCCGTTATTATAAAATTATGTTTATAATATCCCGCGCCGGGTGGATTCCCCTTGACGTTCTCAACCCATAATATCAATTATCTCATTCATAAGTCTTACTTAAAATTCAAACTGTTAATTAAAATACTGCCACATGAAACCCAGCTTTTAAGAACAGTTTTTATTACAATTTGGGATAAAGTTTTCGTTGAATAAGCAGTTCATATTTGTTGCGCTTTTGTTATCTCAGTGTAACTGGTCTGATATGCCGAAGGTTGCCTTCTGTTGAGATCGATCTTGTTGATAGGTAGGTTGCGTTAGCTGAGCAGCGCAATTTCGAGGAATAATGAGGCTTGTTGGTTATTCCTTCGGGGAAAAGGAAACGGTGTACGAAGCGAAGCTGACTTGGACAGATTGTGAGCAATTGAAACTCAGTCGGTTATCCGTGTGCTTGGGTTAATACTGCGATCCATCACGCTCTCGACTCTCGGCGCTCGATGATGGATCTCTGATGGGGATCACGACTCGTTTCTTTGTTGTTTTGTCTTGTTGATAAACGCGCTGCGCCGCTTTTTTCTCCTGTATTAGAACCTTGTTACATTTGAATAGACCATTTACTAGGTTAATTGGTTTGAGTCTCGCGTTGATGGTTTGAAAAGTGACTTACATTTATCTGCCATCTTATTGTAATCTGAATACGTATTTAACTCATCAGTGGAGACTTCATCTTTACTCAAATCAATCATGCGCATTTTTTTAATATCTTAAAGCCGATTGATGCAATCTTAGTGCGTTAATGATAATAGATTACATAGGAGTTCAAGTTTGAATTTGAAAATTATTTATACAGACGGGCAGCGTAGGTTTGAAATGCTTTAGACAGATAACATCATCTCGTACGTCGTATTATGGGGTGTCTTGTAGAAGTTGTAGAGCTTTCACCGATGCGTCAGCGCTGCGATGCCCGTTGGACGCGTGTTGTGACAGCCTCCCACGATATACTCGGTGTTTATGCGCGCGCGCCGCCCGCCATGTTTGTTTTATCTCGATCCAATGCGTCCGTGTTAATAAATGTCTTGTATTAAAAAATACATCCATTTCAGGGTTCTGAAGTTCGAGAAGGAACCTTTATAGCCTGGCTATGGATATCCGTCTGTGTGTACTGTACGTACATCCTTATTCAGGTCTTATCGTGTTTGTAATGTGTTTTTTATTATGTTTGTAGTTTGATAGGTCTTTAAAAATATATTTTTCGAATTCATGAATACATTTTCGTAAACAGCTAAAACATTAAAAAACCGTATCGTACGCCATTTTACAGCGATATGATTGATTTGTGGTAAATCTGTAGTTTGTTTAGCTGGCTGAGCTTTACTGACTTGCCTGTGATGCCTTCACTGTGCGTGGTCCAACACGCTCTTGACTAATTTATTTATTCAATATCTTTTGTACCTATTTTATTTTGACTTCAGTCGGTTATTAATAAATAATGGATTCTTTCGATCAAAACTCAAGATCTACGTGTATGCAGGTTTTTTATTTGCCTTCAGTTGTGTGGGTCTAATTTTATTGGGGTTTATACAAAGTAGTGCGGGTACGTGTGTGTATTTTATATTCTGAACAGATGTTATCCTGGGACGATGGTTGGGAAATTAATTGAATGTTTGTTATTCGATTCGAATCACACGCATATTTAAACATTCAAGCATTTAGATTCGACTGTGTGACAGAGTGGGTAGGTACTAGGTACTTAATTTTATTGTAACGATATGTACAACACGTAGGGGTATCAAATGGCTCGGATACGATCGAACCCATATTAAATAATAGGCCCTTGTCGACGCTGGTTATTTTATTGTTGGTTTTGATTACCCAACCTCGTTATGGTTTACGAGCACATATTTAACTGGTTAGGAGATTCGGTCCGTCCGGGCACTGTCTCATTGTTACCCGGAAATTGATCCCCCGACAGAAATCGTGGAAAGCCGTGTAATTGGATCGCTAAATAGCTGTGTCCGATACACTCAGTAGTTCCGCCTTAATCCAGATTGTCACGGCTATTCATCACTTTAGACCACTGAATCTTTTGATTTCGCCACTAAATGAACATTCCTGATTTAAGTAAAAGTCTACCCGACAAATGCCGTTGGCAGCAAGTTCTTTAACTGCAGCTTCATTTTGTTCTCGCTCCGTAATTCACCCACAATTTGCACCTCGACGAGCACCGTGAATTCTTTTGATATTCAAAATTTTATTTTATAAGAGTTGGAAAATAACACGAGTGCACGGCGGGGCACCGGAGGGCACGGCTTACATGCAGCCGAGGGCCGAGACCGTTTATAACTTTGCTCTTTTTGCCCATTGTTTACTTTACGGTCGATGTTAAATTTTTATGATTTCCATTATGAGTGACGGTGGCGCGGCACTGTAAATCTCGTTCTGAACGGCTGCCAATTTGAAAATGGGCTTGCCATCTCGATTGCCTTTTTTGATGCCTTTGGAGCGTTTATTACCAATAACAATTTTGGAAATGGAAGGCATTTGAAGCTGTAATTCATCTGCAGGTGAGAGAGGTTATTCGCATGATACGTAGGTGTTCATCGGGTGTAAACAGCGCGGCTGAAGCACGCAGGCTTGCGTCTCGGCGCTCGTTTAGAGAGCCCTCGTCGAGAGCACTCCGTAAACTGCTCTCTTGAAGCCTACGCTCAACAGACGTTTTTTTACACTCCCTGCCTGGCCATTGTTTTCCCTTTTTTAACCCGACTGTCCAGAAGGCAAGTCTTTCGGGTGTATGTTTACGTACTTTTTTAATCACTTGTAATTCAGAAGGCAAGTCATGAACATGATGAATACAAAATAGATTAATTTTGTTTCGTCGTAGCAAACAGCTTCATGGATTTTGTTAAATACAAATGCGATGAAAACGTTCATAAATTTGTAAGAAATTAATATAAATATTCGCGGATATTTCACACAGCGCTATCTAGCCCCAAACTAAATAGGTACATTACATACTATGTTTAAAGTCGCCAAGAATCATTGCGCTCTTAGGAATATAATAATCACCCTCCCTCGAATCTGTAAGGGCGTCCTAAGTTCCAAAGTAAACATCGTCCTGTCGTGCTTCTGTCCCGCACTCGTTATGTTAGTACAAATCCACGACATAATACAGTGTGGCGGTCGGAAAATATTTGGTGAACGCTATTTGACAAGCGTGTTCGTGTGTTTTGTTATTGGACACCTCCACTCCGCACACAGTTTCTATTTGGATTGGTCTGACAGAGCAAAGAGAGTTTTCAGCCCTGTTATAGGCATATTCTATTGTTGTGCTTAAAGGTGGCCCAATGACAATACCCACATTCATTTGTACATCTGACGTGACGTGGTGAAACCTTTTACCAAATAAAGTAGCATTTCGGTAGCATTTTTACCTAATTAAATAGGCGTCTTATCAGGCGAGATAAAATTGGTATATAATATAAATCTTATATCATCGGAACGACACGGTTGATAAGGAATCGATTTTAGACGGCTACCGTGCGATAACCTCGGGTTGTACCAATCCGACAGATAAGCTTGAGAAATGCTAGTTGTCGTGTCTGTTCGTCTTGCACGTGAGTTGACTTGGTAATTGGAATTTAAATGATAAACTGTAAGCTCATAGCGAAGGGTTGAATATAATCTCGCAACGTTTATAAACACGTCACGAGCGCACTTGTGAGTTTTTTTCCCAGTTTTCATGCGCTGTCGTTTGTCACATCGCGGTGCATGAGATACATTCGAGCTGACGAGTGAAATGGGCAACTTTTTTAGTCAAGTTTCATGTTACATGCGGTGTTTGTCGAGCCTCTAGGGACAGGCAATTTGGACGTTCGACGCTGCCATTAGCCAGTTTCCTGAAGCTATAGCGGGCTGACTTCGACCTGTGGTTTTTGCGGTCCTCGGGCGAACACGAACCTAGCGTTGCAATATTAGATCACGACTTTGGATACAAATTCCGATAATTTCAGTAGTTCCAATTGGCCTCACCTAAACATGGACTAGTAAGTCCGCTTGTTGTGAAACAAAAGGCTTTCTGCAGCTGCGCATAATGTGACTTGTACGTAAGATATTTTACAATGAATACGAAAACCAGCAGTAGGTAGAGGTTGTTGTAATAACAAGGCGTGGACGCGATATTGCTGATCGCCAGACATGATACTGCCAAAGTTGCATCTAAAAATGGAGCTTTGTAACATTAACGTTCATGTTTACGTTTTCGCAATATAATTCAACGACAGGTGGGTACTGTTTACTCTTAACAGAAACACTTACAAGCGTCAGGAATATAAATCCATCGTCACAGTACTTCCAGGCTGATCGTAACCGGGCCATGTTTGTTTTATACCAACAGTTATTTATTATATCGTTAACATGTGTATTACCGATAATAGGAAACACGGTCCAATCAACTTACGTTTATTAGATCATTCCCGCCTCTGTATATAAATACGGTATTCCAACACTTCCAGCTAAGGTGCTAGAAATGGTTAAAATGAATCGTCTATGTTTCCGCCCAGCTACACCTAATTAGGGATAACGTTCTAATAAACATGTGGCATTGTGGGGCAAAAAGTCGGGAGAAGATTCCGACTGTCAAGCTAATTCCACGGGATCAGTCGGGAGTGGGGCACGCAGGCAAAAACGGCCATCAATCAACACGCCAATACAGATTGGGATTTTCGGGATGTTTTCTACCTTGTTCATTTAGTGGGCCTTGCTCGCTTGACTGATTGATATGGTCTTATCAGTTATTCAAGACATAGGGTAAGGTAAAGTAAAAGTTTCGGAAAAAGCGACCTATTTGTAACGCCAAAGGAGTTTAAACGTGCATTACGTATATGCTTGCATTACGTGTTCCGATTTGAACGGGTGCCGGTGCTATGAGGCTATAAACGACTATACGTTTCGAATAAATAACTCGATTATTTCACCTACAGAAAAACCAGAACTAGATTGAGATTTAATATGACTTGTGTGTCTTTTACGGAGCCAAGCTAAAGTGGTTCTAGCCTAACGTCACTCGATACGCCTGCATCCATAGTTTCTCTCACCCATATAAGTGCACACGTGAGAAGTTTCTGAGAAAATTAAACACATCTTACTAAGCTAGCCTATCCCATTACATTATTTGCGCTAACGAGATGAAATTATGAGTTGCAAACTTGCAAATAAATCTTATGCAAACTGGTAAGGCCTCTTACTTATGGCAAAAGCTAAGAATATAGAAATCGAATTTCCGAACAAGCGCGTGAGTTGGTTTTACAATTTTATTCTCGAAAAATATAAAACTGATGTCCATAAATTTCTGCTTGTGATAAAATACAACTTTACCAATAATGACCCGACTTGTACGTGATATAATAAAATAAAACCTCCATTGGATTGGAGCGAAACTTGTTTCAAAGTTACGGACTAATTTCGGTTGATATGGTTGGCGTATCACACTTATTGGTGATTATACTCGAATTTATCGGTCGATTCGGTCCAATTAATTCATTACCAATTCATTTGTAACACTTTTAGTGTGTGTTTGTGTAATTGGACTGATGATTGATGAGATACAAATTAATGTTAAGGCTTTTAGGTTTATAAATGACCTTCCTACATTCAATAGTTTCTGACTTGAGCCGGCTGAGCTGGATTTTTATATGAATCAGCATTATAGGCTGGTAAGTTGAGGTTGCTACGGTTCAAACAACTTGTTTTTTTTTTGTTGAAATTCACAACTAACTAAATAAATAATTAGGACGTTATTTTGTACGATTACATTTTGCAGTAGTTGGTATTCGATATGTGACAGGCTGCAAGTCCATTACCGCATCTTCGTCATAAAAAATAATTAAATATTTCTATCTGACGGATAGCGTTGACGGAATCGAAGATTGTAAAAAACTCATCCTTAGGGCCGGTTTCACCATGCTCTGTTAGTTACTAATCAAGGATTAAAAGACCGTTAAATCTAACCTTAGCTGTCAAACGCGTATACATTTTGACACATTTAACGGCCGTTTAATCCTTTGTTAATCTAACAGAGCATGGTGAAACCGGCCCTTAAAGAGGTAAAGTGTAGAAATTAGTAAATTGTTACATTTATATAATATGTATACAAATTAATAATTAACACAAATGTTACTACATTATTGTGTAATTAAATACGTAAGGGGAAGTCGGGGGTAAATGGGACTGTGGGTAACGTCGCGTCGTCGCGGTGAAGGATGGCTGTGATTATTACAGACATTACTCCCGCCCCTTACTTCCTCTTACACCCCCAAGCCCACGTTTCCTCGCACCTTGATTTTATTACAGAAATTTAGTAGGCACAGTCGGCTGCGCTAAGATGCATACAACACGTAACGTTGAATTCTCTTAAACTTTGGTAACTTATCAACTGATTTAGTAAATAGTAATGGAATCTATAAAACACAAAAGTAAATGCTAAGTACACTTGTTTGTAAGTATCATAAAACTTAAAGTATTTGTTCTTGAAATACCAACACTCGCTTGATTACGAAGCTTTTCGCACTTCGAGACTTATGAAAAGACTTCAATTTAACAGGGCTTTGTGTCGAAGATCAGCTTTGAAGGCTCGTACTAAGGTAAATCTTGTTAAGGACAAAGACCAGATTACGTACGAACAGACAGACGAACGGATCACGTTACCCACTTCATTTCCGGAACATTTACTTCGAAAAACCTCAAAGGTCTTACACTTGATTGGTCACGAAACGATTTGGTCTACAATTATTTCACAAAAAAATTTGGTACACGTACCTCTGTTTTTATTGTGGTAGACGTTTTTTGGAGTAATTGAAGTTGGGTAGGAAGGTACAGTCGCCTGCAATAAGACGGTTCATATAATAATTTTCGGAATTATGTCGACTTTTGTAATAAAAAACGTTTATTTTGTGTCACCAAAAGGTAGGCGAAATTCAAAGAACAATATTGGTCATGACATGACAGCTAAATCGCCCGTCACTTTGCGTTCACGTTTATGTATTAATTACTTACTTACTTTAGTACCTATTTACATCCAGACGTCTAGACTTGATACAAAGCAATGACTAATGGGTATACCACAATAGATAAATACAATATAATTATAAAAATTATGTCAACTTACTAAAATGTGGTAGAAAACAGAATGGTGGTTATTGCTTTAGTAGCACTTGCTCTGTTTTGTAGAATAGAATCGTAGTTTTACTAGCTTTGAGTATTTTTGCTGTTCTGTGCTTTTAAGTCTTCGTATTTTTGAGACTAATTTCCAGTTTTTCAATTTTATACATAGACATTTTACATGTACATCGTACTAGCCTTGGGTACTATTTCTTTAAATAAAACTAGGGAAAACTATCAAAAGCTCATTTCCGTGCGCATTTGTTATATTTTACAGCGAATTAGATGGCGTTTATGTGTTTTTGAGGATTATTTTACGAGCAATGTGACTATCTTTAGCTTCCTAAACCGCGTGTTTATTAGTTGTTTTACAATTAACGACAGAATTTCGTAGACAAGTTACCCGTAGTTATTTATGAGCTAGCTTTAGACAGCAGACTTCGAATTTACCCATAGAATAAACAATACTTTTCTATGGAAGCGGTGTTCCAAAAAAATTGGGAAATCAAAATGAATTCTAACAGTAGTAAATTTTCCATGCCGTTGTAAACAAATTGGATGAAATAAATACCTAGTTGGTTTTTAAAATCAAAATTCAGTGTATCACATTTCCTTAACTAGAATAAGTGACCAAAAAAATAATTTATTAGGATTTCGATAGAACAACATTTGCAGTCAAATTTAAAATTCGTGCTTAACTATCGGTGGTTAGAATAGCTTCGAAGAAAATTACGACTGCGTTTTCCGGTGCCGAACTATAAAACTGTCGCCGTTGCAACACGCAGTGCCTGAATACATTCCGCTTAAGCTTACCAACGTATTTCTTACAGTACCTTAAGTCCAGTATATAAGTCTGAGTATTTTTTTGGAATTTGTTTCTTTTTAGGATTTCGACCCCGTTTTTCCAGCAGGTTTCGTATGGAGTTAGTTAGCCGCCATTAGCTCGACTCCTTGCTGTGTCACTAGTTCTTTCGAAACAGTGTGGTGAAAGTATATTAAATGCACCTAAAAGAGACTCCTTTCGAGCACTTGACGCATAGCACTAGCTCGCCTTATACGAGCTTACTTTTTAGCAACTCAAATAATATTTTCGCTTGCTACTCTTCTGTTGACAACACAATCTAAGCTATAAGTCTTAAAGTGTCCAGATGATATCTTTAAATAAATAGTCGCTTCAAGCGTAAACGTGCGAGTCCAAACTCAACCGAATATTGGTTACCTTTATCTACAAGTTGAACAATGTATCTTAATGATTTTTGTTGCTGGGTTAGTCTGACTGAACGCAAATTTTTAATAACCAGTGTACTATTTATTACACCTTCACACACATTGTATCCGTTTTATGATACGCCATTATCATGTGCCGTTAGGATGTGGTGAGCTGTAAAATTACTAAAAATATTTACTTGTCGGTTTTCCTGCCGGCTCTGTTTCCTCTTTATTAAAGATCCATTTTAATCAAGTAGATCTCACCCCTGCTTTGAACCCTCGGTAGTACAGTGCAGTGTGTGAAGTTGTCTGTAGTTTATGGTTCGATTTGTTATACTCGTTAACCTGAAGAAGCTGGCGGCTATTCATTGCAACGAGGGTTTTCTTTGTCAGCTTTTGTTTTGCTTTGAGATGTTAAGAGAACTATCATCATCACTCAATACCGTGCAGATTTCATTGAATCAAATCTTCGTTTTGGAAAAAACAATGCATTCCGGCCCGCGAGCGATCATCAATTTGTATAGCTGTACGCTCTACTTGCTCCCCTTTATACGAGCGACACCTGCATTTTGTTTTATTTTCTTGCACGTCTCCGCATAATTCCATAATGCCACCGCTCCGAACTCCGCCTAAATCCAAGGGGAACGTTCTATACGAAATATCAGACGTCTATTGTGCCTCATTCTATTTATCCACACAAATGGGTTTTTGTGAATGTAATGAAGGCATTATTCGGAGGTGCGAATGCTGAATGCGTCAATGGCAGACACGCGATTCAGGATATTATTTCTTGGAATTCGATTATTGAATTTCTTTTTTACGTCTTATGAATTGACGGCTCTCTAAATCGCACCCTTTTTAGAGATAAACTAAAGTGGTGTCTACGTATTTGAAGATTGCTGTTGGTTATCGAAACAGGAGCCGAGCTCATTTCGTCCTAATTGAGGCTGTCTGCCGTGTCACTATGTTATTCCTTAGAAGGCATTAGTACGATAAGCTTCAAAAGCAAGTGTCTCAAGAAATTAGTTCGGATAGTCATAAAAAGTGGGCGCCTGGTAAAGCTATCTCTAGTTATTTGTCGTATCAAGTGGTTCTTTTTTCGTCGCCGCTTGTTCAAAGAAGCCGCAAACGGTAGCAGTTATTCTACCACTTACGTGGGAAATATAGCGTTTTTAGCGGTTTCTGGTTTATGACGGTATTAGCATACAGCATCGTAAAATTGTAAGCTACTGCCCATGATAGTCGACGCAACATTGTATAGAAAAAGTATTTAACAAATTTGTAGAGAAACTAAGCTTTTTTAGTTTCTCTACATATTTGTTCGTAACATTCTAGGAAATAATTTAAAGATCTTTTAAAGATAATGTTGGTGATTAACTTTCCAAGATGTCGTTCCCTTCGAGGCATCCTATGATAAACATCTAATGGCGGTTTGAAATTCATGTGCTTGAATTCGAGAAGGTTAATTTTATTAATTTGATGGCCACTGCATGTTTATAGTAAAATATATTTCGAAATCTTATCACATCTGCATAAAGATGAATAGTTTAGATACAGGAGGTTGTTTTGATATAATCGGCTTAATAATAAATTACCTACTTATCGATTAAATATTGCTACAGTAAAGTTTTTTATCAGCGTAAATAGGTTAAAAAAAACATAGATGTAAAAAGAAAAAAGTAAAAATAAAATAAAAAAAGAACATAATAGTATAAAATACCTACATAAGCGATTTGTAAAGCTCGCCAGATTTGCGAATGCATAATTATCCTAATGTTAATTTTCCACGGTATGCAAATAATACCATTATAATTATATTACCGCATTATCCTCTTATCTCCCTTATCTAACCGCCAATAAACAAACACACATTAACCCCGCTAAAATTGTAAATTTAATCAACACCAGGAATTCATTTGCTTGTGTGTCGGTTGTACTAAAACGTGTTTACATAGGACTATTATACTAACGATATTATCTCCGTGGTCTATAATGGCGTCGTTTCTACGGTACGGGGTACTTAACATATTTATAGGTCGGGTAAAATACTGGAGAATGGTTATTGAAAGTTATTTTTTAATATTTATCGCGCTCATTTACACTTGCCCAGTCCACAACAATAAATCTCCAGCTGCTTTCGAAATGCTTATCTTCGACGTGTTTAATTAATATTTCATTTGTATAATGTCCAGCCACACCTCATCGTTTCCATTCGGACTTTCGCTCCGCCCAACGAATACGTGCGAAAAAGCACACACCTTGTTACCATATTGATACAACCTCTACTTGCCGTAATGTATACTTGAAAAGACCGTTTGGAAGCTCAATAAGGAACATGCATAACCATAAAATTAATGATTATGTAACGTGATAGTAGTCCGTAATAGCCAGGCATGCTTGTGAATATTTCAAGGCGTAAACATAGTCGATCGAGCTTCCATCATGGAGGGTTCCAAAGAAGCTGTCGTCCAGGAAGTCCATATTAAACGTCGTTACGTTAATCATTCCGCAAGACGACCAGTTTTTGTTATTAGAAGCTAGATTTGATCTGATGTCCTGGTTTTTGTAGAGTTCTCCATTAATAGCGCTTAACTGACATTCTTGTTTTGGTATAAAACATGTAAATTCATACAATTTGCAACGAATTCTGCATTTCAAGTACAAAAAACAGCTACTGAATTATCCTGTGTCGGTATCAAAGTTTCATAAAAACGTCTCCTTGTCTCATACGTTTTTTTAGTAGTAAACCGGTCCACTTTTTATTTTTCTCTAAATCAGTTCCCATGATTTGTGGACAGGTGGCGCGGGCGTCGTATTGCGGCATCTTTGTAATGCCGCCTTTGATATAGCCGACATTGTACGCGTGCGCTTTCAACTTTTTGCGTTCAGGATTTCGTGCTATTGATAGCCTGAATTCGTTTGTAGAGATTTGATTGACGCAAATATTGTAAAAGATATACTTGCAACTGTTCTGTAAAAGCAAAAAATCACGACGGCTCGCGTTACATGGTTCTTCTCTGAGAGTGTTATATTTCGTCTCGTATTTTACTTGCTAAAGTAGTATTTCTATGTCTCCAGGTCTAACCGCAGAACTTTTCTACGTACGTGACGGTCAGATCAACTTTTACGCTCTGAACTTCGAGGTGCCTGTCCCGGCTACTATCGGAGAGCTACACTTCACCTGGCAGAGTCTTACCAGGAAACCTGTAAGTATTTCATACTCCTTCCATTCAAATATCAAGTTATTCTTTCTCGGTTACTCTGATGCTACAAGGTTTTTATGGTTATGGTTTATTTTAGCCATAAGTAACAAGCTTGAGAACTTTGATGTTATGTGAGCGAATAAAGTAGCCATGCTTACAATGCTGTATAGACAGCAAACAATACAGAGACGGTGTTGCTCATTCAATAAAAAGTAGCACAATTAGATCTTTACTTTGGTCTTATGCCCGATTCAACATTCCAGGCCTATCGATCTTAAGATTTCACATCGTGCATCGGTAGTAAAAACCTAGAATTCATAAACATAAGAAGTTATAATGGGTATAAACAATCGATTCGATGAAACGGTCGTACTACGGCTATGGTAAATAAAACCCCGAGTAGAATTGTAAATATACTGCGGACTTTGGATGGATAGTAGATGATGGTTTACTCGCATCGAATTACATTATTTCCAATGGCCTACAATTGTTTTATATTCTCCCTTTGAAGAGCCTAATTATCAGATTAAAGAAAGTTCCCAATGCTTTGAAAAGTCTCAACATAAAGCTACGTGGGTAACATTAATTGAATGAAAGAGGAAAGTTTTTCGAGTAGATTTCTAAGGAATCAATAGCTATGTTTGTGCCGTGTTTACTTCGGGTTTCGACTGGGGATGCGAAAACAAGTCGGTCTTATGGTAATTCCCACATCATTATTACAATTTAGACTTAAACTTTAGTCAGGTTAAGCATAAACATCCATATAAGTAGATGTTTATGCTTAAATTGTCGGCGGTTTATAATAAAGGCAGCCATAGGAAGTTCGTACGAACGGAATATTCCTCGTCTGTTTCTAATTCAAATTAGATCGCCTCTCATGCAAATGCCGGCAGTTTCTGATCAGCCGTTCGTGATTTATTTACCTTGTATCTTGGTGCATCGCTAACCAAATATTATGTGCATTTATTTATTTTATCCGCACCCGTCAGCCGGCCAGACTGACGGCCACTCCAAAGCGTCAGACGAGGATTTTGATACGAAAACCGACCCGCTCCAACGCTCACTTCTACATATTCAGTGCGCAACAAAAGCAAATAAGAATCTTACGAATACATTCAGTTCACTGAGTCTGTCAATAGGATTTGCGCTTATTTGGCCGTTATTTGCAAGTCATACGAGTTTATTAAGCCGCGTTAGTATCGCAAGTTTGTCGGCTTCGGCTTGTTGTAGCTTTGTGGCGCATTTAAAAAGCAAATGTGGGAAATGCTGTGGTTGCGATCACGCGGCTGCGGCGGCGCGGCGTCTTATCAGCATCTCGCGAGCTTTGTTCGGCCGCCACTATCAGATCGGCACGAGCCCCCTTCGCCGCGCGACGCCCTACTCTCACTCCCTTATTTGCTCGGCGGCACCTTTGACTAGCCGCACCAAATATTTGGTAACCGGTTAACTAGCGCCGATGAGCGATCGCGCCACTATTGTCTGTACTCACCGACTCCCAGTGATAATATTTAATTAGTGGCTCTGCTGTCGCACCTACGCGCTTTACGAGCCGCGATGCCTCCGTGCGCCCAAGTGTAATCGAGAGCCGGCCAAAGGGCCCGCGGCGAATATTGTTTGTACAACCAATGTAAACCCATTCATGTAACGCCGCCGCATGATTTGAGAAATAATGAGCGCCTCTTGCTCATAATATTTAACTTGTTTCTAAACAAACCGGCAGGAGATTGTATTCTAAACATCTAACACCGCACAGCGTGTGATAATAATGTCCAAGTCGTATGCATACGGAAAACATAAAGCAAGCTGAGCGAGCTGACGACGCCATAAACATATTATGCAAATCCGATGTCCGACGATGTTTGTGTGTCGTTGATGCGTCCTATAAGGCGAGATGTTCGTGATCTCTCTTCCACCACACGCGGGTCACACTCGGCTATTATGCGGTCACGGTTTCGGCTGGACCGATTAGGTGCGGACTGCGTGCCGTGTCAGTCAATTGCGCATTTTAATACAGTTACATCGCGATGAGACCGTCCCGTTAGGAATGTATGTTTACTTTCATATAAACGTGCTTGACTCGCAATTCACGATTACCTATTTTGTTGCAGTTACCGTACACTCTGCGCGTGGATATCGCGTCGAAGCAGAATGCGTTGCACCAGCCGACGTTCAACATATCCAGCGAGGGCTACGTGCCTACGGAGCCGCAAACATGGCGGGTGGACCTGCCATGTACGCGCACGGTAGCCGCCGAGGTGCAAGTCAACATCTCCCTAAACGTCTCGACCGGTTCGTCGTCCACACTGTTGCATTTCCGTCGGCGGAAAATATGTTTGGTGGAGGCAGCTCGTCCAGCCGTTAGGGTCGATAGCGCACCGCACGTGTCTACTTCGGCTGATATCTTCTATGCGGGAGCGGGCTGTGCTGGCGCCGCTCTATTGATAGCCGCTGTTGCCGCCGCGGCTTGCAGAGCGCGAGCGAGGAAGCTCAGACGGGCGAGAAGCGACGAGCAGGACGCCCACGCATTCTTACCAGACTCTTCTTGCAAGTCCGCCGCCAGCTACACCAGTTACCGCCGACCCACCTCTGTCCCCGCTGCAGCAGCCGAAGAAAGAGCCAGAGACCTTCAGCAAAGGATATCAGAGTTGACCATTCAGAGGTGTCGCGTACGACTTCGCTCGGTCGCCATGGAAGGGACGTTCGGCCGGGTTTATAGAGGAACATACGCTGATGAAGAAGCGAGGGAACAAGAAGTACTCGTTAAAACCGTAGCTGAGCACGCTTCTCAAGTTCAGGTATTCATCAAACACATCGACTTCTTTTACCTAGTTATACATTGGAGCATAAAAATAACTTTGTAACGTTTTATAGGTGTCACTTCTTCTCCAAGAAGGATGCATGCTCTACGGACTGAACCACGACCGCGTTCTGTCAGTTCTCGGAGTCAGCATCGAGGATCAAACCGCTCCATTCCTCCTTTACCCTTGGAGTGGTACTTGGCGGAACCTGAAGCAGTTCCTGCTGTCTTGTCGGGGGGTGACGGTGGGGGGAGCGGCCGGTGCAGCGCCTCCTCCGCCGCTGACGACGCAGCTTGTCGTCAGAATGGCGCTACATGCTTTGGACGGGCTGATGTATCTTCACTCGCAACACGTTTTGCATAAGGATGTTGCTGCTAGAAATTGCATGTAAGTTAACTGTTCCAATTCATCTTAGGTCTATCGCTTCCTAAAACAATAATTGGTGTGACGTACAAAATGGTTTTAAGAAATGACGATTTTATCCCGAAGTATTTCATATTTGAAACATGTCACATCTTGTAAATGTCACAGCTACAGTCCAGTTTTTTAATAAACAACTTCATCTCAAATCTCTTGTTTCCCAACAGAGTGGACGAAAACCTCAGAGTAATGATAGCCGACAACGCACTATCAAGGGACCTCTTCCCCGCCGACTACCACTGCTTAGGCGACAACGAGAACCGACCAATCAAATGGCTGGCTCTCGAAGCGTTGTCAAAGAGACAGTTCAGTCCGGCGGCTGACGTGTGGGCGTTAGGTGTCCTCCTGTGGGAGCTCACGACTTTGGCCCACCAGCCGTACGCCGAGGTGGACCCCTTTGAAGTGGCTGCGTATCTGAGGGATGGATATCGGTTGCAGCAGCCGGCGAACTGTCCCGATGAGTTGTAAGTATACGTACTGTTCAGAAAAAAGCTATTTTGAATACTCAGTTAGAAAGTCTAAAGGCTTTGAAACGTCTTAAAGCTAGGTGAATCTAGGTGCCAATTTCACGCGAGCCTAGAAGAACAGGCAAACAAACTTACGGCTTTGTTCCTACCGTTCTTTATGATCTTTGAAGTATGTAGGTTCTTTGAAGCTTAGGTCGGCCTATAGGACTATCGGTTAAACATAACACTATTATGCAAGCTGACCAATGAACTACAGAGCTGCAGTAGTTCTTCGAAATTAGATTGATACTTTTAGCTAGAAACTGCATTAACATTACGGTTTGTAGGATCGTCCGTCGATCCGTTGTGAAATCAGACCGCATATGGCACACACGCCTGTCTGTTTTATCTTTGATGATTGGAGAATGCCGCATTTCATAGTTGGCCATCTGGCTGTCCGACTTTCTAATCTTGCTTTGACACTATCTATGACCCAAGAGATGTTATTGCCCATATTTGACCCATAGTTATCTAAACGATTTTCAAGATCTGTCGATAATGATTCTTTCCAAACTCTATAAACTCACAGATTTTTTCAAAAAACGTTGAATAATTTTGGATAGTATTTATAAAGTCAAAGTCAAGGTATTTATTCAATAAAATCACAAGGATCGCTTTGAAACGTCTTAAAGCTAGGTGACTCTAGGTGCCAGTTCCACGCGACCAAAGCCTATTATGGCTTTTTATCTCTGAAGTATAAAATGAAAAGAAGAATCATCAATATCAATACATAATTGTCGGATTAATCACGTAACAAACATAAAAAAACATAAAGTCGAATTGAGAACATCCTTTTTTGAAGTCTGTTAAAAATAATGAAAAATGACGTTACATCTGATTTTTTTTATTATGTGCCGGTTACAGAAGAAACAAACTAACAAACCATTCGTCCACAGATTCGCAGTAATGGCGTACTGTTGGGCGATGTCTGCCGACGATCGACCGACACTGCAACAGTTGCAAATATTCCTGCGAGACTTCCACACGCAACTCACTAGGTTCGTCTGAACGGACCTTTAGCCCAAAGAAGACAATAAGTGTAAAATAAATGACAAGTAATAGTGAGATACTCTCATAGCCTTACAAGTGTAAGTGAACTCGCTAAGAGGCCTTCAGTGTGGATTATAATGCGAAAGTGAAGTTTTTTAAGACTGATTTAAGTGTATTTACGTTGTTCCGTTGTCACATGTCGATGTTTTCCACAGATCTACTTAATATTATCTGTGATTTTTGACACCTTTTATACCTTTGATATATTGTTTTGGTTTTAATAGATTACTCTAAACCCTCAAACTCGATTTCATCATAGTGAGGACCTGTCTTACCGATTATTTTATTTCTGTCTACTCCCTCTCTCTCTTGTAGTGAAAGGATTTTAAGTGCGCCTCCAGAGGCTCCTTTCGAGCACTTGACACATGTTATAGAACTTTTTAGGTTCTACGACATGCCGGTTTCCTCGATGTTTTGCTTCACCGTTTGAGAGTACTGGCATTGTGCACATACATTTTTGAACAGAAAAACTCATTGGTGCACTTATCTCTCTATCTAATTATATGTCGCAAAGATTTTGATAGACTTTTGAAAAAAATTGTTTTTACTGTCAAGCTTTTCTTTCTAACAAAAGTTCTAAATGCAATACTTTTTGTATTATAACCCTGTTTCAAAACCTATGGTATAAAGTTTTTTCATTCCGATTAGACAACATAAATATAGGAAGTCACATTAATTCTTAAGATTATGCTGCGCGTTAAGTTTCCAGTGTCTATTAGGATAATTTTACAAACTAACCAATAGGTACGAGATTTTATTAGGTAGCTTGCTTGTGATATTTCTAATTTGCCGCTAATTTTATTCAATAAGGTTTTGAAACAGGTCGGTAGCAAAACACCTAACGATATGCCTTGATATAAATGTTATCGATATGTAGATGTTAGTTATGATCTCATAAAGGAACGATTTTTATAAATGTATGCATCTGCTTTATGCAGCATAGTAACATAAAATGAATCATATTACTAGCGTTTAGAAATGAAACTCGAGAACTTAACTCAAGGGATACTCTCAACCTAATGTTATGGTGATACTTCACATCGGTATTCGTGTTATTATTTTCTCGTGTATTTGCTTATTCGTCTTGTTCGTGGAAAATTGGCAAATATAGGCGAATAGGGCCACTACACATCGTTATATTTGGGAAAAATCAACGAATACGCGATCACAAATAGCAATGTGTGTATAAAAATGGCAAAATAAGTGATACCAGTAGGTGTTCACTTATTTTGCCAATTCGACCCCTTCACAAACAACGACGCAGTTTTGTTTCTGTATGCTAGTAATTGATTTATTTTATTACAGAGTCCTATATACGACAGATAGCGAAGTCAATTGAAATGTTATAAATAAGACGAACAATATTATTGTAACTAGAGCAATATTTCTTAGGCGTGTTTTGATATGAATGTATAATCTATGCAATAATTACGGAATGTTGTAAGAGTATCTTTTGTAGCCACAGCTTTAAGAGATACAAGAGATGATCTTACTATCATTCCTTACTGGATAGGACATTAACAACGTCAGTGAATATAAAAACTTCAAAAGTTAATACTTCCTTGAACACCAGGATCCCAGACACAACAGATTTCTAATGTTCCCGACTCGATATAGTACAATTGGGTTTCAAAAGCTTAAACTACCCTTTTCTGTTCTGCTTATAATTCCTCTCTCATAGTTTTTGACTGTTTGCACTCAAAGCTGCAAAAGTGGGTATGTGCTAAATGTTGTATTTGGACATACCATTGCCTTCGCCAAGAATCTTAAATTGGAATTAACTAAAAAAGATTGGGCCTCGATCACGATTTTGACATTTGTGGCGTTAAACGTATCGTATCGATATCCGACTTTATTGTGTTGTATAAATATGATACGTTTACGCCACTTAAGTGAAATTCATTCGTGACCAGGCCGTAATTTTTACTGTAGAACCTATATGTAGTCATGTCAATGTCAAAAAGTCACGTGGACATAATAACAAACGCTAAAGCAAACGAGTTTCAGTTCTGTATTAAATATCATTATTATTTTCCGGTACGTTTTTCTTTATTTGTACAAGAGATTTGAGTGGTTTACTGTGTGACAACTTTTTGTACTTATTATATTATTTTTAACCTCAAAACTGCCATATTAGTAATAAGATGAATATGTAAATAAACGAATACATTTATATGACTGTAAATTATACGTACCTATATTGTATGTGCCTCAGATTTTATGAAAGTTTTAGATGTTTATAATAAAATAGATGTTTTAGAAGAAATACAATTTTAATTAAGACTGGAAAGCGATCATTTTAAGGTTGATTTGTATCTGTATGTTTTGTTATTTAGAAAGTTATCGTGCCAAAAAACTTAACACGCTATTCAACTATAAGAAAAACACTGTGTAACTATTTACAATAAAACGATTATTTAATTTATATTTAAAGCTTCACGCGTTTTAAGAACATTGACAGTAAACTTTTATATGATTTTTGCTTTGTTAATGGATATTACTTACTTTAGTATTTCTTATAAATGCATCGATGATTTATCGATATACGTACCCTGAAAAAATATTGTTTGTAAGTATTGGATGTTTGTACATTTGTGTAAATAAATTAAAACGACAAAATGTGAATATACGAGTGGATCAATACTATAAATTAGTTTACTTCTCTGAAACCTTACCTTTTCCAATCCCTAGAAAATGACATTCTTTATTAACTAATTAGGTGTCACAATGATTAAATAACAGTGACACTATTGGTGTCAAAGCCTAGTTCGGAACGATTTTAACAAATGACGGCCGACTTGACTATGGACTGACTTGACTAAAAAGTATTCAATATAAATCACTTGACACTGGCAAGATTGTCTGTCGAAGGACGGACAGGAGCCATAAATTGAGAGAAGAAGAAGAGTTACCTAGTAGAATTTATGTTGAAGTTATCAACTATCTGACCAGCCAAAATTCGCGCGGGTTAAATTATACACAAAAACCTGTTATGGACAACAAGCCAAAAGTCAAGCCTGTTAAAACAGAGTAAATCTACTCTATATCTTCCGAGATGGGAGGTAATAACAGGCATGTCTTACCTTACTTCGGTCTAGACTAGTGCTTTAAAAATATATTGCTAAAGTAGCAAATAGTGCAAAAACATAATCCACTCGTAGGCCCCGACGAGATTCGAACTCGTGATCTCCTGTTTACTAGACAGGCGCTTTAACCAACTAAGCCACGGCGCCTCTGCAGAACGAATGTGAAATTATGTATTAAAAGATGAAGCGCGTTGAAGCTATCTATAATTAAAACCTGCGCTTCCTAAAAAGCGGTCCAGTGGGAGTAACCCCGCCTTCCTATCCGATCGTAAGGGAATAGGTTCGAATCAGATCGTGCACCAATGGATTTTTCCTCTCGAAAAATTTAATTTATGTGCGCAATGCCAGTGCTTTTAAACGGTGAAGGAAAACATCGTGAGGAAATAGTTAGTATACGTATGGAACACCAACTACTGCAAAATGTGGGTATGTGCCAAATGCAATGCACCTCTGACTACCCCCCTTAGACATCCTCAAAGTATCTGGAGTTCGTACTTGCTACTAAGAAGTCTTAGGGGATATATACCGTGCCTGGGGATCAAGGTCGCGAAACAGTTTTTTATGCTTCTTAAAAACTCGCTGATAGAAGTTTCGATATTAGTGACATCTACTCCGAGTGAAATTATTTATATTCTGTAACTGAGTGTAGAGAAGAAAGTTAGGTGCAATGTAATAGAGCTACCTTCTAGACTCTAGGAGGTAGCTCTAGACTCTGGGACCTAGAGTATTTTCAACAACCTGGTAGGTAAGTAAGCAGACAATTTGTGTGTATTGTATACCTACCTACCAAGCAATTGCGTACCGTAGGTACCTGCCTAACTCTTCTCACAACTACCTGAGTCTCACATCACGTTATTAAAATGAAAAAGCTATGTTGCTTACCAAAATGACAGAAAACGAATCCTGTCAAAAGTTGTTTTTGTACCTAAAAAAAGTGGTTGACAGCAGTAAATAATTACCTTTTAAAAAATAAAAAGCGCGTTTATTACCCGAGGAAAACCAGTATAGGTAGCAGCTAAAACGAGTCATTTGTCGAAAGGTCTCTGATGGAAAATCCATGTACAAACAATAAGGACTTGAGAGTCCGACATTCGACTAGGTCGTTAGGCAACACTAGCGAGGAGATTTCATTCAACAAGCCACGCCTCACTTTTCTATCGCTATTGTTTATTTTTATATTGGTAGGTTAAGTACTTTTTACTTTACTTTTCTTTACTCTGTATACTTTTAATTATGTACCTTACTACCTCGTTCATATTTTGTATTTTATTATTAGTATTTCCACTGTACAGATACCAACGCCCTCCGTTGGTATCTGCGACACAGCTTAATACTTCTGCAGATATAATCGTTCCCTACTTTATGTAAGTAGGTAACTGGTATTTTTGTTTCCCAAATAAACATAATTTAACACAGAGAAAAGCTGCAGGTCAACTAGTGACCTAGTTCAGCTAAAACTCCACTCAACATTCTGCTGTGTTTTCATTATTCAGAATTTCTTGGAACAATTTAAAAAAGTTGAGCAAAATAAGAATCTAGTTTTCATGATGCCCTCTTATAATATTTATTATAAACATGTGAGTGGAAATTGCTTATTTCAAGAAATATTGCATAGCAGCCGTGGCCGAGCGGTTAAGGCGTCTGACTAGAAATCAGATTCCCTCTGGGAGCGTAGGTTCGAATCCTACCGGCTGCGAATCTTTTTGTAGAGTACGAAACTGTTTAAAATTTTTATTATCTATTTTTATAAGTACAATGGATGTTTATCTATAACATCGTTAAACGTAATTTATGATCGAAATGACTGTTTTTATTGCTGAACGTAATAATTAAGGCGCTATAACATTATGGTTATCTGATGTATTCCCATTATGGGCTATTAGGGAGCTTCTGGGACATGTCACAGCCTTTTCCGGTAAAAATATGGCGCGGCGCGTTCTAATGACGTGGAAAAAACCCCTAAAAATGCGGGATACGGCTGGCTTCGCTTCCGATTAATTAGGCCTAGGGTTATACGAACTCCGGCTATTCCGTCTTTGTCCGACCAAAATTTGAATCATCATCATCATCTTCATTGACAGCCTTGACAGCTCAGTCCGTAGTGACTCTGCCTTCTGCGCCGTAGGCCGTGGGTTCAATCCCCACCGAGAACAAACATTTGTGTGATGAACATATAGATGTTTGTTCTCTGTCTGGGTGTTATTATAAGTATATAAGCATGTATTTACAAAAAAAACGTTTATATGTGTTATATCAGCTACCCAGCTACCTAGGTTCCCATATTACAAGCTTTGGCTTAGTTTGGGGCTAGATAGCTGCTGTGTGGAAAGTCTAGCAATATTTATTTATCATCAACTTAAGGTCTCTCCCAAGATGCTCCACCAAGCCCGGTCTTCGGCTCTTTCTGTTGTCCTACATTGCCTTGCTCAGCTTCCATCATGCACAACGCTTACCTAAATCTAAAATTACAATAATCTTACTAAAAATATACTCTAATAACTGCCGGTTTCTGAAAGCTCAATCAAAACTAATCGGATGTCAAGTCACTCGCCATTTCAGCTATTACATTGAATTAGATAGAGATAGCAAGCGACTTGACATGCGATTAGTTTTGATCGGCTTTCAGAAACCGGCCGTTAGTTTTAACTATGCGCTTATAGGTATAATTCCTAATTTTTAAATAAATATGTTTGTTTTTTATCGTTATTACGAGTATTATGACAGGAAAAGAAATGAAATTATTTCTAACAAAACCATTGGACCACGCGCTAGATTAGCTGTTACGTTAAATCCTACTAATATTATAAACGCGAAAGTTTGTAGGTATGGATGGATGGATGGATGGATGAATGGATGTTTGTTACTCTTTCACGTAAAAACTACTGAATGGATTTTAATGAAACTTTACAATAATATAGCTTATACATCAGAAAAACACATAGGCTACAATTTATAAAGATATTGTGTGAATTATCCAAATATGACGATAAGTGTCAAGTAAGTAGGAAAAATCTACCATCTGCGAGCTATTCTGACGTGCGCTGCCAAAACCGCTAGAGTTACACATAAATGTATTACGCCACGCTAATATAAGCTACTCGAAATACTAATCCTGAGCAGACCAAGTCGCGGGCACCAGCTAGTAATAGATAGATAGAAAATCTTTTTTGCACAAATAAACAAACTATACATAGTTTGTACTGTAGATAGATAGATAACTCTTTATTGATTACCACAACAAATTAATATACACATTTTTACTTAAAAGCTAACAATTGTAGTAATACAATGGGCGGCCTTATCGCTAACAGCGATCTCTTCCAGGCAACCTTGTAGATACATAATAATGGTTCTAGTAGGGTATCATGAGCACCATTCCGTCTTTTGCACATTGCATACATTTTCCGGCTTCTGCTTATTCATCCGGCAACTCACGGCGACTACAATCGAGCCTAGAGGCTGAATTAGCAGACCGGAGTGGGCCATAAAACGATGTTATACTGTATACGCAAGCTCAGCACGGCCCGCGCGGATATTCCCATCCAAGTAATTAATTTACGGATGTTTGTCGAGTAATAAAATATGGGAATATTTATGTACACTGCGAGATTCTTGTTTCCTAATTGTTGGGTAGCAGAGGGCGATGTTTATTAAATATCGAAAATAAATAATTATTATTATTTTAACTACATACCTACTCGTACCTAAAATATCACATAAAGGATTTTAACTTCTTTTTTCATTTTTTTTTTCTTTTTCCTACTGATTTTGATCTGTGTGATTTGGTCCGCAGATAGCTTATCCGTTTCATGTGTATTTTGTAAATTCTTGCATTCATTGTGATTTTGTTTGTATACATATTATAACAATCAATTTCTTATACAATACATTTATATTATTACCATACTTCATCATCATCATGATTAGCCAGTTTAAACCCACTACTGAGTATATAGGCCTCCTCCCTCTTCAACATGCCACTCATTCCGGTCCCTTGAGAGTTTCATTCACTCATTCCCAGCACACACTACAATATCATTCAACCAACGGGCGAGTGGTCTGCCTCTTGGTCTTCGAGCATCCCTTGGTCAGCCTTCGTCCATCTCCCGTCTCCAAGTTTTTAAGACATACCTATATATATGCCAACATTCTTGCCAGGTGTCCTGCCAATCTCCACTTCACTAGTAGATAAACTTACACGTATACATAGGAATGTAGATACAGAGTCCCATGAGCTTCCTGACAAACCATTACTTTTCTATGAGATTATTGATAAAGCCACTTATCTCCTTGATGGTCTCCGAAACATTGTCTAATGGAAAATCGGGGAACCACAGTAGTCCCTTGAGATGTTCGCTATCGCAACTCGGTTGCTTTATAAGGGGCTTTAACACAATCTTTAATTAAAATCGTACAAGATGTTTGTATTGCTGTTAATAATATCTTCCTATATTTATATTTATTACGTTGGTACATATTTTTTTATTGCGTTGCGTCTTGTATTGCTTTGCATTCAACATTTCCTTGCCCTCGCCAAGAAAAGGCATAAAAGGTAAAAAACTCTCCACACTCATAATCAGCCGTCGTCGTCTCAATATTTATTTATTATTTACTCCTTTCTTACTCATGTGTTCATCATTATCATGTTTTCATTTTGATCTTGTATTGCTTAGCATAGACTCCAAAAAAAACACTCTAGGTATAAAAATAAAATCACCTGCTAAATAAAAGCGTAATTTTTTTATCACTAGATTTATTATTAATTGGGATGAGTTTCATAATGGTCGCTGAGGGCTACACTAACTAATACGGCTGTTAAGACTGTTACCATCTCTTTTCGTTGACATTAATGTGACAGTGACATCTTATAGAGCCGCTATAAAAGGTCAGGGTTTATGAAACAGTATTTATTCCAAAAAAACTGTATAAAATTTATTCGTCGTTTAGGTTGGAGCTTTTAAACCTGTCTATTTCACATTCTCTTCAGCCTGAATTTATTAAGAAGAATCTCCGTTTTAGCCATAAAGTATATTGTATCAGATGTCTTAAAGCATTGCTTTATATTAAGGGATTTATTTTGTTTAAATAGGTACCATAATACCTCTACAATAATTATGATCCTGTAAACACCGGGTGCCAAGGCTTAAAATAGAAGGAACGATTATAAATTCACTTAGGTACCTCTAGTACCAACCCCCACAAGCCCGTAATTCCACACATGTTAATTATTGCCCTGGGAACTAACGTTATGGCGCTTGCTTTTGGCATTTTGTATAATTATGCTAATTTATTGTTCAACATTCTGGCTGTCGTGTCGTTTTAATTGTTTCATTGTTTTTAGACGACGTTTTCTCGATTCTAGCAGCGGCGATGAGCTTGCAACCTGTCATGTATGGAATACTAACTACTACAAAATTAGGGTATGTGCCAAATGTTATACTCCGACGTACCTCTGACTAGTACACCAAGTATATTATACACTGAGGAGGGGATATCCATCTCTTTTCGTTGACATGAAAGTGACAGTGACAACACTAAATAACACCCCAAGTGTTGTTGGTGTATAATATGGGCGACGGTGACCACTTAACATCAGGTGGGCCGAAAGCCCGCTTGTCTGTCTCTTACATTAAAAAAATGGCGGGATATATAACTTTTTAGGGAGTATGTGGGTAAATCTAGGTGCAGAGTATAAGATCCGCACTATTATTCATTCTGTGCTTCCGTTGATATTTACAGGTAGGATTTATTTAATTTCTACGACATACAAAAGACATAAACGCGTCTTCGTCAACAGTCTACGGCGTAGAGCCTGTAGCACTTTTCTGTAATTGTAGACATCGTAGAGATTGAAGACAGAAATTCGCCTCTGTTTTCCTTTTGTGTAATAAAGAATTTTCTAATCTTATCTAGGTAGTCTAGATCTATTGTAGACTGGTAAAGAGCTTCCAGTGAATATAGGTATTCAGTGTAAGCTCCTGAATCTAAGCGGGCACACAAGCATAAGGCGGCTTCCGCCTGTTGGGAACGTTTGTAAAACCGGAGGAAGGTACCACTTTCGCGCGAAGTCTAGTTTATTAAACGTCAAGAGGGAATGTAGGTAGGTGAAATAGTGACATCCAAAACTTGCTTGATAAAAGTTGTAGTGAAATTCGTGTATCTTAGCTGATATACCCACATGAAAACATTGCTTGATAAAAGTGGTAGTAAAATGTTTTATGTTCTCAGGTATTACCCACTGTCTTCTATTATTAAAAAAAATAGCCTTTTATTCTATTATAATTAAAAAGTTGTATCATCATCATCATTTTTCTGCCCTTATCCCACTTCATGTGGGGTCGGCACAACAGGTTTTTCCCCTCCACTCTCCTCTATCAGCCGTCATCTCAGCAGTCACTCCTTTCTTACTCATGTCATCTTCCACACAGTCCATCCATCTTTTCTTTGGCCAACCTCTACTCCTATATCCATCCACATTCATCCCTAGCATTCTTCTCGTTATATGACATTCTTCTCGTCGCATAGCATGCCCATACCACCAATAAGTTATATCATCATCAATAAAAAAAAGGAGCGATACAGATGTTAAGCCTCATGTGCCTGTTATTTCACCTGCAACCACACTCTTCAAACCGAGACAGAGCAACACTGCTTGTTGCAGAAATAAGGGTTGTCTACCTTCTGCTAGTTTTCAAGCTTGTTTGTTCGCGAACCTTCCAGTGGAACACGATCGCCCTGTCGACGTCCAATGATTGATGCACTACTTTTATCGTTTGACTATTAATCATTCCGCGGGAGTATTGTAAACGGATTTACTTCGTCAAACGATAACTGAAGCTTCGTATTGACTTTTTGAGGTACAGTGCAGAGCACTAGTGGTCTAGTGGTAGAGGCTCCGCCTTCCTAAGGTCCGATCCGTAGGTTCATAAACGGTTTTTCTGTTCATGAATGTATGTGCACAGTCCCGGGAACCGTGTCAACCTAAAAAGTTCTAAAACACGTGTCAAGTGCTCAAGCGGAGCCTCTTTGAGCACTTTAAATCCTTTCATCGCACAGTTTCGATAGAAAGCAGTGACACGACAAAAAGGGGTGGGAGATTGACATAGTTTTATCCTTAAGTGTTAATTATTTATCTGTTTCAGGTACAGTCAGCAACAAAAGTAGATACATCAATAATTTATAGTACATTGTTATCCTAGGGGTGAAAGTAACTTATTTAGTCCCGAGACGGGGTTTGGCGCCCGAGCATAGCGAGGGCGCCAATAGTTTGAGGGACTAAATAAGTCTTTAACCCGTGGTAAACACTGTGCTTTTCATTACGAATACAAGGAAAGTAAAAATAAAAACATGAATTAGCTAAATAAAAAATGAGTGAATTGTAGTAGATCCAATCCATACTGCATTATAACCAAAGAGTTTTGATGTTCGATCTAAAAAGGTTAAAGGCCATGCCGCATTCTAACCAGAATTTTTATGTTCGATGACATTTGATGTTAAGGATCCTTTTTGCTACTTATATTATATTTACGAAAAAGGTTAAAATTACATGTTTTGTGAAAAATTAAGTTTTTTTTATTAAGAGAATAAAGTGTTATAATATAAATTATAAAAACTATTAAAAAAAATCCATTAGAGTTTTCAATAACTTGGTTGATTATGTATCTCTTTGGTAATAAACCTCTTTTGTTTACGAATGCCAATAGAAGTCATACTGTTGACATTTGTAAACCAAAGAGGTTTGTTTATTTTCCTAGGAAATGTGAAAATAGAACTAGTTTTTTTTTAATAATTTGACAGCTGTCAGTTGAAAACAATTCTCACTAGGGCTGGAAGTATTACTTTCAACCCGCTCCTCAGGCAACTTCAGACCTACTTTCCGAGTATGAGCAATGAAAAGTTATTAATTGCCAATTTTCTTTGGGTTTAGCCAAAAAATGGCGTCTTCGGTTCGCAGATAGTGACTCAAGGCAGATCTTCAACTAAAGTTTTTACTAACCGAAATGATAATTTCTATTTTCTACGCCCACCGAATTTACGTAGTAGTACTTATTTCAGTTCCATGAACATACTTTGCGAAGCCTCCATATTGCAGTCAATAGAAGTGTCACGGATGATGGATGTGCCAGCAATCGGATACCAGGTGCGATGAGCTCACGCAATCAATCATTTTAGTATTTAATCAATTTGCCGGCCGATCGCGTCATTGCGACATTGATTTTGCTTACTTCAGGATGGCAAATACAGTAGTAGCTTAGGCTGGATTTGAATCAGCTTTGCTAGTATACTAGTGTAGTAGTAGGAGTGTGGTAGTAGTACAGTAGTGTAGTATAATTAAATAAATCCGTCTCTACTTTAGACTTATAGAAAACATACGTAAATATTTTAATCTGGCGCACAGCATTCAGAGTAATGCTATTTTAAAACCTTCCACTAGAAGCTAAGTACCTACTTATCTAACAAGGGGTAGTTTATTTTATTTTATTAGTTTTATAGTGTTTACTATACATTTTATAGAGGTATACACTTAAGGAAATCACAAAGATTGGAATCCACCTTTTTCTGCCGCCAAGCAGCGTTGCTGTGTTTCGGTTTGAAGAGTGTGGTTGCCGGTGTAATTACAGGCACATGAGGCTTAACATCTGTATGCCTCAAGTTGATGGACGCAGGGCAGTGCATCGTAGGGCACGTTCCTATCGTGCGTGACTTACGAGGCAATGCTTTGTTATAGGTGATGGTTACCACTTAACATCAGGTGGGCCATCTGCTTGTTCCATTAGCTCCTGGTATAAAAAAAAAAAAAAAAAAAAAAAAAAAAACCCACTCGGATAATAACTTTTGGGAAATTATAAAAGGGTAGATCATGTTATGAATACTTTATTTATCAATTTTGTAGGTAGGTATAGGTAATTGGAATGTGCCGTAAAAGTATATTGTCTTTGCCCTACTCTATCCGAAGTAGGAATTATATTTTTTAAGAAGATGTATTTTTTTATCCGCTATTCTTGGACAGATTCTTAAGTTTTTGAATGTAGACCATGAAAAATAAAAAATAAACATAAAAAATAAACATTAATGAAAAATTCACTATGAACAGCAATAAGGCATTATTACAGAGTAGAAAAACAAATCGAAATCTGTTTTCTTGTTACAATGATTGAGTTAAATAAGTTCTTAATTGAATTGATGGGATTATAAGAAAAGAAAACAGTACACCGAAACGAATTTAGGTATATTTTGAGAAAAAACTTATTCTACGAAATACAAAACCATATCTATATTCTTCTGAGCCAGCCGACCGTGCTCACCTAAGCGAAATGACACCACAAAATCACTACCTTCCGATTCAATGAACGCCATACAATTTTACTACAAAAAACCTTTTGCACACCTTTGGTTCACAGAGAAGTAAGTACAAGCTATAGAGCACAATCTACTACCTGGCCAGCTAGCTTTTTAGACTACACTGCTTTGTAAATAATTATTAGGCTTGTAAATACAGTTTACAATGAAAATTTTCCAAACGAGGGCTTTGTGTGGTGTCCAATTGACATACTTATATCTCACTAAAGATTAGTATGTTTGTAACGAATAAAATCAATAACTACTGGTCTGATTTCAAAAATTATTTCTCCATTAAAATGCTATATTATCATTAAAAAAATAAATGTCCACCTGTGCGAAGCCAGGACGAGCCTCTAGTGACTAATAATTTTAGACGTGAGTTCTACATTCTGTATTACCATTTAGGTATATTTCAAGTGATTGAACTGAATAAAGACCATTTTGATTTTGAGTATTCTGTAAAAAATATTCTCGAAATATAATAAAATGTTGGTAACCTGTACCTCATTACTCTTAGTATGAACCCTTACATGTGGTACCCATGTTTACCCGACCAAGGAGGTGACACTTCATTTTCTTTTCAGCTCGCGGCAGTTACTGTTCAATATCCTGTGGTGTCTGAGCCTCCACTTTGCATAATGAAAGCTTGAGGTTTTAAATATTCAGAAACACTTCGGAAATGTATCGGGGGCAAAGTAGTAGGGGGAGTGTAGGTGGTGGATAAAACAGCTGATGAGGTGAGTTTTTACCTAAATCAGAAAGTTAAATAGGCCAAGAAGAATCTACAGTCAGCGACCAAGGTCCTTCTGTGCCGTAGGCCGTGGGTTCGATCCCCACCGAGAACAAACATTTGTGTGATGAACAAAATACATTTTTGAATGTTTGTTCCCTGTCTGGGTGTTATATAATTTTATAAGTATGTATTGACAAAAAAAAAGCATATATGTATTATATCAGCTATCTGGTTCCCATATTACAAGCTTTTTTTAGTTTGGGGCTAGATTGGTACTGTGTGGAAAGTCCTCCAAAAATATTTATTACACACCCAGACAGAAAAAACGTTCGTAACAGAATGTGTCGTACAAAGGAATCGAACCCCTTATTACAATCGTGCAGAAAGCAGAGTTACAACTGAGCCACTGAGCTGTGAGCTCAGTATAAAAGTTATGTCAAAAAGCTCTTCTTCTTCTCTCCGTTTATGGCTCCTGTCCGTCATTCGACAGACAATCTTGCCAGTGTCAAGTGATTTGTATTGAATGAATACTTTTTAGTCAAGTCAGTCCATAGTCAAGTCGGCCGTCATTTGTTTCGAAGAAAATGGTGGCGGTTTTCTTCAAAACATTCGAAACATTTTCAGTCAAATCAGGATATCACATAATACACTTTCATTCCAAATGTTTACACTTTGTGCTAAGACCTCAAGTAATGTTGGTTAAAATACCACCGAAATTACACAACACAACTCAAAATAACACTAGAAAAACAATTAAAATGAAAAAGCTATGTTGCTTCCCAAAATGTCAGAAAACGAATCCGTCAAAAAGCTCATAGCTACACAAGCGCGTTGTTCCCTTTTGTACGAAGAGCAGTGGCTGTCGCCACCTTCGTTTTGGACTGCATTTGGCTGAAATGGTGCCAACAGAGGGAGTCTGTCCACGGTTCATTTAGCTAAATACCGACGGTGCTGCCAACGGAATGCTAAGCTACGTTCCAACAAAACGGTGACTGTCATGACGGCTGTTTTGGAGAGACGGATGTTGTTGTAGATATGATGTTTTTTTTTGCTGGAGATTCATTTCTGTCATCTTAAGAAGCAACATAGCTTTATAATCTTAATTGTTTTTCTAGTAGGTATTATTTTGAGATCTGTTGTTATTATACTTGAAATTTTTGGTAAAAAATAAATTTACAAAAACAGTGTATTTTTATTAACATTACTAGATGGTGCATGCAACTGTGCCGAAATGTCGGGAAACAATCAAACTCAAAAATCATGGTAAATATCCCGTTTTAAATGAAAATTATGTTCATAACCATGATAGTTTCAAAAATTATAACATTACTAGAGGTCGTTGTTCTATGTGTATGAAAATGTTTCTCGTGGGTTTTGAAGGAAAGCGCCACCGTTTTCTTTAAACCAGATGACGGTCGACTTTATGACTTTACTATGGGCTGACTTGACTCTATCTAATGTATTTCAACTATTTCGCTCAACACTGGCTAGATTGTCTGTCGAAATGACTTACAGGTGCCTTAAATAGAACAGAAAGCGAAAAAGAACTCTTTTTGATTGTTTTATAAGTCGAATTTTCCTAATATTTTCTAGTCAGTAGGTCAGGTACTTCTTGTGATTTAAATTAATTCTACTGTTTTCAACTTAAACTAACATAAAATTGACGTTAATTTATACCCACTTGTTTAAAAAAAGTGTTTTTTTCTCAACCTAATATTATAGTTACACTTATTTTAGCCGACTTTGTAATTAGCGTAATCATTGCCTCATTGTGTTTGTTAATGACGGTCGCCGCTTTATAGGAAAGGAAAGTCGTTTCAATTTTGTATTTCAGATGATTGCCTCGTAATCAAGGGAACAAGCTTGTTGATTGATTACTAATTCTATAGGAAAGTTGTGCGGAAATTTCAGACTGTGCAGAGATTGAGCACTTTGAAATAAATTTAAGCAGGGCCCTTATGCTCACTTCGAGCGAGATTATCTCACGGTGGAGATGACGTCATATCTCGTTCAATATCTCGTTGACCTTGCGTCTCGCATGAACTTTGAATGAGAAAATTGGAGAGTTAGGTGGTGAGAATGGGGATAAATAGTTATCGAACGAGATATGACGTCATCTCCACCGTGAGATAATCTGAAATTTATTTTGAAATTTTGAAATTGCATATTTTGAAATTGTTTATCTATGTAGTAGCTTTTAAGGCAATGCAAATTAAATAAGAAAACTTGTTTGGATCGAAATTAATTTTTTGTTGAATTTTATTTAATTTTGTGTTTGTTGAATTCTGTGCAATCACATTGCAACTTGGTTGATTGCGATTTTTCGTTAAAAAGTTCTGTGATTTTATATCTTTCAAAATGTTGAAATGTTGAAAGAGAGAGGTGACTTTGTCCGTGAGGATTTCGCTAGCTACGTTTGTTTGGACTGAGATATTTTAGCACGGGAAGAAGGGCCCAAAAGAAGTCCGCCAATGCAAATTTTCTACCCCAAAGTTCATCGAAGACCTTATCTCTCGTCTAGAACCTTACGATCCATACTCTGTTGAGCTCTAAACGTCACATTTTTTAAAAAAAATTGGAGTGCTGTGATTACATCTTGTTACTACTTACATCCTGGTAGGGATAGTAGGTAACTATTGGGCATGGAAGCTATCTCTATCCCAAAATTCATCGAATACTTAATTTATCGTCTAGAACCCTATCCATGTTTCATACGAGACATTATTTTACTCAGACCGTCACATTTTAATTAGAAACCAGTTATAAACCCAGCGCTGCGATTACACTAACATCCGTTAGGGGTAGTACGTACTAGGTAACTAGTGGGTGGACGTACTCCGGAACTAATCAAGCTGGAGTTTCCGACACGTTAGCTTCCACTCGATGCATCTGAGCGCAAAGTTAACCGCCAGTTGAACCTAGAATAATCAAATTAAATGCTTGGTAGGTATATCTTGTTATAGGTATAACATTTTAACATTTTAAACATCTTACAAAGTAAGTCGTATAAAACTTACTTTGAAAATGAGCTGAAAAGAAATTTCATCAGTGATAAATAGTTAAAATACTGAAAATTTTAAATCAGATGATTTGTAAAGGTTATACCTATTACCTTCCTTCATAAATAAATACAACTAAAACTAAAAAATACCGATATTTATGTATTTTTAAGATTAAAATCTTACTAAGTCGTAACCTTCATATACATAAAAATATAACAAACACTAAAAAATACCTAAAAATCGGTACTGTTGAAGTGGCTAGTGACATTGATTTTAATAGTGTATGTAAATATTAAAGTACTTATTATGTTTCTCAAAACTGCGGGGATAGATTTTGACATCCAATTGCACAGAAACGTGCCCTACGATGCACTGCCCTACGTCCATCAACCTGAGGCATACAGATGTTAAGCCTCATGTGCCTGTAATTTCACCGGTAACCCTTCAAACCGATACACAGCAACGCTGCTTAGCGGCAGAAATAGGCATGGTGGTAGAACGTCCCCGGACGAACCCTACACAAAGAGCTCTACTACTCTTATAGGAATACAAATACTTGGTAATTTACAATTCCTTTTTTAAAAAAATAACACAGAGCCAACAGGTCTTTATTACACTCTGAAACTTCACCAGACTCTACCTTTCCACACTTAAAAAGACGAGGTCAGCCGCTCTTTCGTCGCAAGTTAAAATTACTTTTGTATAATTTTATAGGCTTTTATATTGCTCTTTCTCCCATTCTTCTTTCCCTTAGCTCATTATGTCGCTATGTGCCGAGATGCAGGGAGTAAAGCGTTTTTTACTGAATAAACAAAGTAAATATAATTAATCAAAGTCCCTGGTTCATATCTTTGCACAAGCGAAGCGACATACGAAGCGATCTATAGGTTTGTTCAAAGAAAAGAAAAATAACGATATACTACAAATTGAAAGGCCTGATTTCTGAAAGCTCGATCAAAACTAGTCGCGTTAAACTCTCGCTGCTGGCTCGGTCATAAGTTATCGGAACGAGACAGCAATATTTCTCTCTCTCTCTCTCTCGCACTTAGGAGAACGGACGATCCTTCTGTTTAAGCGTGTGTTAAGATGATTTATGACCGAGTTTGCAGCGAGAGTTTAACGCGACTATAGGTTGAGCACTGACCGAGTTTGCAACGAGAGTTTAACGCGACTATAATCGAATTAGATAGAGATAGCAAGTGACTTGACATGCGATTAGTTTTGATTGGGATTTCAGAAACCGGCCGTTAATGAGATATGATAACGGCTTGATTCCTCAGGTACGGAAGAATTTAGATCTTTTGGTAGACGTGCTCTGTGAGGTCAGGCATCGTTATTGTGATCTCGATAATTTAATATAACTAGTATAACGCATTCGACGCGGTCCATAATTTTGTACATTTATTAAAAAATGAGTTTGAATTTGAATAGGCAGAGGTAGCTCGACATCAAGTGGTCCATCGACTATTAGGTACCATCACTTTATAAAAACCTACCATTTATGTACCTAAGATCAATTACAACCCTCATGTCACTGCTAGAATCCTGATTGGTGGAAACGGTGTTTTTCTTCATCGTTTGAGAGCATTGACATTGGGAACATAAATTAAGAATTACGTTTCTTGTAGTGGTATTGTTGTTTTCTCTTGTAAGCTCTATTTTCGTTTCAGATCTTAAAATATTCTCAGCTCGCTCTGCTTATCGCTGAGCTCGTAAAAACTACATTAGCTCTGAGCCGTATTGTAGCAGAATACGCTCAATTAGCTTTCTTTGGGTAAAATAATCACTCACGATGCCGGTGATGGAATGTAAGGGTGGTTTAGAGGACAGAATATAACTGAAGCGATTGCTGTCTATTATATAATCGTCAAAGGAGTATAGGTTGATATTTTGTGTTGCGTTTTCTTCATCAAGCTTTTGTCAATGTAGTCTTTTTTTTAAACTTACTACAAAGGTAATTTAAGCTACCTACCCTCTTAAGGTTTCATTCACAAAGTTTCGCAAATATTCAGAAGACTTCTCGAATAGGGCCTCCTGTAATGCACTTTTAAATTTATATTAGAAAGAATATTAAAATAAAACTGTGCTGAAAAAGCCTTATCTGCCTTCAACGCTTTTTTCTTTTAATTAAAAGTAACGCCAAGGTGTGAAAAATGTGGCGTAGCGTGACAAAATGAAAGCTTTCTCAGAGTAAAGGAACTGCGTCGCAGTGTTGCGGTTTGACGGGTGTGGTTGCCGGTGAAACTACAAGCAAATGAGGCATAACACCTGTAAGCCTTAAGTTGTCTGACTGTAAGTTGTTCATTTTCCTCACTTATTCACCCATAGAGTAACGTTTACACATACTGTGGAGCGGTATCATGCGGAGGCAAGGTAATGAGTTATTTCAATAATATGTATGATCGCTTATGACCACCATTTTTTTTATATAACTAGCTGATGGAACAAGCAGATGGCCCACCTGATGTTAAGTGGTAACCATCAACTATAACAAAGCATTGCCTCGTAAGTCACGCACGATGGGAACGTGGCCTACGGTGCACTGCCCTGCGTACATCAACTTGAGGCATACAGATGTTAAGCCTCATGTGCCTGTAATTACACCGTCTACCAGACTCTTCAAACCGAAACACAGCGTTGTTGGTGGCGGCAGAAAAAGGCGTGATGATACTTCTCCTGACGAGCCCTTCACAAAGAGCTACACTACTCTAAAAAAGTTCTGTCAACGATGACACTCTGTCCTTTGCGAGTCAGCAGGTGAATAAGCGTTTTTATTGGCTTTTCATACAAATATTTTCATCTAGGGCACGTTCTATAGCTAGCTTACATAACTCTTGACTTGTTAAAATTACCGGAAGCACTTCGGGTGAAAATAAGGCGAAAATTAAACTTCTCTCTAGATTCGAAGTTAAAGTAATCTGCGGCGGGCAACTTTCCTTTTACATTGCCAACGGTAAGCTATGTTAACTTTTCATACGTTACATGACTAACTATTTAGATAGCTTCAAAAAATGGTGGAGATTCTCAATTTGGCTGTATTTTTTCCAAATATTATTCGTAGTATGAATAGAATTCTAGGCTTCGGTCGCGTGGAACTGGCACCTAGAGTCACCTAAAGAGTTTTAAGAGTAGTAGAGCTCTTTGTGAAGGGCTCGTCCGGGGAAGTACCACCACGCCTTTTTCTACCGCCAAGCAGGGCGCTGTGTTTCGGTTTGAAGAGTGTGGTTGCCGGTGAATTTCAGGCACATGAGGCTTAATATCTGTAGCCTCAAGTTGATGGACGCAGGGCAGTGCTTCGAAAGGGGGCACGTTCCTATTGCGCGTGACTTACGAGGCAATGCTTTGTTATAGGTGTTGGTTACCACTTAACATCAGGTGGGCCATCTGCTTGTTCCATCAGCCAGTTGAATAAAAATAAAAAACCTAGCTTTAAGACGTTTCAAAGTGATCCTTGTGATTTTATTGAATAAATACCTTTTGACTTTGACTTTGAATATAATTGAATAAAGGATTATGTTATTTGACACACAAAACCGGGTACAACATAATATAAATATCCAACAAAAAAAAGGAAAACTAAAACATGAGGTATAAACAAAATAATAATAAATTTAAGGAGGTAGTTCATCCTTGCAAAGCGCCAGAGCGCTTACTTATAAGCGCCAGAGCCTAATTTTAAAGCTGGGTAATTTTAAGTTTAGCAATCCACGCTTTTACGATCGTCGTCATAACTGCACCGTTTCAGTGTATATAATATCTAATGCGAGGAATAATCGTACGACAGTAAAGCCGGATTTACATGATAAGAAGCGAGACAAGACCGGAGGCGCAGTGTGCGCTGGAGCTGTACACGCTGTATCACGCTGTACCACGCTTTACCACAGCAACAAGGTACAGTAGCGGAGCTTTTATTCATTATTTGCTACTGTTATATTCTAAGTTATTTGATACCAACCCTTTGTTGAAAGGATTTTGAAATTCTGGTGATAGGATTTTAGGATTTAAATACCAAGACACATAATACCGAGGTATTCCTCGTATCGCACCCAGATGAAGCGCACCAATACGAAGCGCACCAAAGTACTTTCTCAGAGCGAACCCGTATTGGTGCGCTTCATTTATTTATAGGTATAAATGTTTAGTTTTTATACCTCGTGGCGCACCAACAACAATGATGATGGAAGTCTAGTGATGACAGTAAAGAGAGTCTAGTCTAGTGATGGAAGGTGGAAGAATTTTTAAATGTACCTCAAAGAGGCTACTTTGGAGCAATTGACTGTTGTTTTAGAACTTTTGAGGTTGAGTAAACTCATGTATAAACATCTCGTAAAGCCGAAAATACACGGTTCACTTTGGCCTTTCAATTTGGATGAAGCAACCAAATTGATCCATGTAAACATAAAAATGAATCATTCAATTGAAGGCATTCCTTTCATTTCTGCTCCATTCAACCAAAGTGATTCAATTTGGTTGAACCGTGTATTTACGCCATAACATAAAGTAATGCTACTGGTTCGCCCTCACTACACTGTCCCGGAGGCTTATCTTCGCCGGTTGTAGGTCGCTCGATACAAAACACGCGAGTCGAATACAAAATCAAAGGGGGTGTAGTGTAGGTAATGTAGAAGCATTCGTAGCGCTTGTTTTTCTGTTGACACAGAGCACAACTTCTGATGTCATTGAATCTTTTCGAACCTTTGGATATCACTACATATAGGTAGTATAAAACAAAGTCGCTTTCTCTGTCCCTATATCCCTATGTATGCTTAAATCTTTAAAACTACGCAACGGATTTTGATGCGGTTTTTTTTTATAGAAAGAGTGATTCAAGAGGAAGGTTTATATGCATAATACAAGCATACTCTCAGGGATAACCCACAATAACCGTGCGAAGCCGGGGCGGGTCGCTAGTAAAGGATAAAACGAAAATCAGGAATACGGTGATGTAGTCAATTAAAATTCTACTTTAATTAATCTTAAAATGTTAAGTTAAGTAAGTTGTTCATGTTAAGTAATTACCAAATAAAAAACACAGATAAATATACTACAATAATACATAGATAATTAATTTAAATATTACATATTTTTACTCAGTCGGTAATAGTTAGTAGTAACAGTAGCCTGCTTAAATGTGTACCTAACGTCAAACAATTCGAATCATGTATATACATTTAAGACATTTTAAGAGTAGTAGAGCTCTTTGTGAAGGACTTGTCCGGGGAAGTACTACCACCACGCCTTTTTCCGCCGCCAAGCAGCAACGCTGTGTTTCGGTTTGAAGAGTGTGGTTGCCGGTGTAATTACAGGCACATCTGTATGCCTCAAGTTGATGGACGCAGGGCAGTGCATCGTAGGGTACGTTCCTATCGTGCGTGACTTACGAGGCAATGCTTTGTTATAGGTGATGGTTACCACTTAACATCAGGTGGGCCATCTGCTTGTTCCATCAGCTAGTTGTATAAAAAAAGAAATACCTAGGTAAGGATATACGCATAGGTAATTTAAATAAGAAAACTTGCTGTTTCGATTTGGTTCACCGGATTAAAATTGGCCTAAACTTTGTATGAATTAGCAGTGTTCTTGTAACACACTCACAATGTTTACTCGGGCTTTTAGTAAAAGGAGCCACCGTTTTAGCACATGCACTTAGTTCTTTGCTCAATTGATAGAACCACTTAGAACAGAACGTGTTTCTGCATAAACTATGGACAATGTTTGCTTAAGTTTGAGTTCATTCGTTTAATGCCCATGGAAGGGGTCAAGTGTGTTACTTCGATTCATCATCATCATCAGACTGAGAAGTCCACTGCTGCACATAGGCATCCCCAATTCATTTCTAGGAAGAGCGATTCCGAGCCCTCTCCATCCTCCTACTTCCTGCTATCTTAACAATTCAATTCAATTCAATTTATTTAAATCAGACTTAGTCCATATGTATTTGTTAGTAACAATTGAACTTAAAAATGTGTTAGTGACAATGTCGTCAGTCCATCGGGTAGGAGGGCGTCCAACGCTTCATTTTCCTGTTCGTGGTCGCCATTAGAGAACCTTTCTTTACCTTACTTAGATTGCATTAATAAAATATATACTAGTTTCGCCCCGAACTGAGATCTCGTGATGTCCGCTCCAGTTTTACATTGATACCAAACACAATATTTGGCCTCTGACTACCCAATACGAAGATTTTGTTGTAAGATCTTCGTTCGCTTCGCTCCTCGATCAAATATTGAAATTCCACATAGCTTTGTCTAGGCGCAAACTAAGTAATGCTTGACTATGTCAACCCGATACCTGATATAATATTTGCATACCTTTTTTTTATAAATATTTAGATACTTATGATAAAATTGAACACCCATACCACAATATTTTTTTAGCAGTTTATGTTCGATTGGAAGCGATCGAAAAGATTAGGTAATATAAATGCTGTTTGTGATTCGAGTTAGTTGGAAGTACCTAGGAACACATTTGTTTTGCTATGCTTTATTATTTCATACCCAAAATCACTGAAGAATTCAGGTAACTACGCTACTGTTTTGGAACTACCTAAATCATAAAAGTTTACATAGCACGCGTATACTAATAATTTATATTACAATACGTTAAATAGAATAAATTACCTCTTTAACTAATATAGATAAAAAATGAAGGTCATGTACCATCATTTTTAGCTAGTCACATTAAATATACTAGAATTACTATGTAGTTTAGTCCCCAGAGTAGAATACCTGAATGACCTGAAATCCAATTTAATGGTATGTTATTTCCTTTTTTATATTTTCAACATCAATTCATCACAATTACATTTTAATTAGGTGCCTTCCAACCAAGCACAACAATTAACTTTTCATGCGCATTGCCTTTTTAAGGGGCTGACAACTATCGAACAACTTCTCGCTCGCACGTTTCGACATGTTAAAAGATATAAAATCACTAAGCTCATTTTCGAAAAATCGCAATTAACCATTTTGTGTGCAATCACATTGCACACAGTTTAGTAAAATAATCATTTTGATCGATACATGTTTTCCTACTTAAAAGTTTGCCTATGTACGAAACCTAGAAAAGCAAACTTTTGAGTAGGAAAACATGTATCGATCAAATTAAATTTTTACTTAACTGTGTGCAATGTGATTACACACAAATTGGTTGATTGCGATTTTTCGAAAATGAGTTTAGTGATTTTATATCTTTCAACATGTCGAAACGTGCGAGCGAGAGTCACATTAGCTCTTGTCTTCGCCTTAAGTCATCCCATCCGTACACAATGGTGGAGGTATACGAAACAGAATACGACTGTAACTAATGTTTGAGCTTGAAAGAGGCCCAGGAATGGGACAAATAGTGTTCTTTCATCGCTAGGACAAAAGCGTCAGGCGGTTGCTGTTATTTCGATGTCGCGATATGAACGCGATAATTACCTCGGTACAACCAAGTTCATTCAACTTATGTAACTTTTTTTTATTCAACTAGCTGATGGAAAACAGATGGCTCACCTGATGTTAAGTGGTAACTATCATCACAAAGCATTACCTCGTAAGTCACGCACGATAGGAACGTGCCCTACGATGCACTGCCCTGCATCCATCAACTTGAGTCATACAGATGGTAAGCCTCATGTGCCTGTAAAATTACACCGGCAACCACACTCTTCAAACGTAAACACAGCAACGAAACTTTTGGCATTTCGTTCGTCGAGCTCAAATTTTTTCTGTCTTTGCACTTTCTGTATAGCTACTTGTCTACACGTTACGTAGTTTTTAAGTTAGGGTTTTCTGATGTACCTACATTATTTCATTATTTTAATTGTTTTTCGTATCGTCAGGCTTTTTTGTATGGAGACTCGAGAGTTCACAGCACGCTCGATAAATGCGCTTACGAATCTCTATACAAAAAAAAGGCGGCCACGTTACGAAAAACGAAACACAAAACTCAGACTTGGGCTACAGTTACAACACAATCTTGGTTTGTTTCCAACCAAAAAGACGTGTATTAGTTCTTCATGTTTATCATAAAATATTAACGAAACATTTTTTGGGCTCATTTTCAGGACATCATGAAAGATATAAAATCACTAAACTCATTTTCGAAAAATCGCTTTCAATCATTGTACGAAAATTAGTAAAGCAAACTTTTGTAGGAAAACATGACACACAAAATGGTTGATTGTGATTTTTCGAAAATGAGTTTAGTGATTTTATATCTTTCATCATGTCCAAACGTGCCAGCGAGAGTCACATTAGCTCTTGTATTCGCCCTATAATTTGTTGTGCCAAATTTTCCAAAAAAAATATTTTTAAATTAATCGAATTATAGATGGTGTATTCAGAAATCAAAGAGCCATAGACAAACCCACCATCTAAATGACAATGACAATAAACATAAACTGGTGAGCAACATTAAAAGTGATTTCATTTCCATTTTTCGTTCACCTGTCTAAGCCGAAGCTTAGCTTTATCTAGGCAGCAGCAGACGTGCGAAGCGATTAAGTTAATTGCTGGCCATTCCTCCTGCTCATTGAGATTCAGGGTCGTTGACCCGACACAGTTTGGTGTAATTTACTCATTGAAGTACCAGAGCTAAGCATCACCGCTTTGGGTTAAAAATAAAATGGTGCTCTATAATCGTTGTCAGTTTTTAATGTTTGTGATATTAGAGCTTGTTTAGAAAGCTAATTTATATATATTTTAGTCATTAGCTAGGAATTAATTGGAATAATATGTTTTGTTTATGGTAATATCATCGACGCCGCGCCTTAACTCCAAAGAACGTCGCTTTATTTACAGCTTTGAGGGTTTTTTCACATTTCACAATACAATTATCCTTTATGTAATTTTTTTTACATAAAGGAATATTGTAACGAGTATATAGATACCTTCCTACAATTTCTACGAAATTGTAGCTAAGTATCTATTTACTCTTATGTATTACAATACATATCTACAAATTCTACGAAATAGTAGGTATAATTTCTATGAAATTGTCCTATCTATATATGTATGTATGTATGTATTTTCATGCTCGAGGTTTTTGAAGAGCGCGATTCTGAGCATAATTCGTATTTATTATTTAATCTTTGGAGAAGTCGTGGTCTCTGAAACTGACTGATAAACTCACTTGCGGAATCAAAAATATTTGCCACCAGTGTTATGTTTATAGTAATATTTTATTCAGAACAAAGTTACAAAGTGCAGACGTTACAAACTAAAACGATGAAATTGCGAAAGTTATAAACTGTTGCAGTCTGAACACCCAACTCCTGAATGATAAAATACTGAAAAAACCGGCCAAGTGCGAGTCGGACTCGCGCACTAAGGGTTCCGTACCATTTCCATAAAAACGATGATTTCCATAAAATAAAAACGGCAAAAAAATCGCGTTTGTTGTATGGGAGAGAAATATTTTTGTTGATAAATAGTATTTATTGTTAGCGGCGGTATTTATTGTTAATAACTATCCATGGTAGGTTAAGCATATGAGTGGAGATCTGATAACACAAGTAAGTAAATAAATAAATATTTTTAAGAATACTACAATCTCCATGTGGTTTATATTACCAGATATCGGCTTAAATTTTTTCATTAAAACCTCAATTCACATTAAAATTGCCCCATATTTGGTTTGCTAATTACGATCAGCATTTCGATAATCGAATACATACCTATAACCATCGATAGCACCCTGTAATGAATTCTCGCTGCCTCATTTAAATTCAAATTGGAGGCGAGGCGGGACAAATGTGATTATAGTCGACATGTTTAACGAGGTACCACGGAACTTCATGTTTACTGAAGCTTATTTGTATCGATATAGTGAAGTAATCGATCATCGGTCTTTTTCTTGTCGTGTGACCAGTTCATTCGAAACAGTGAGGCGATCATAAGTGCTAGTGCGATCAAGTTTTAAGAGTAGTAGAGCTCTTTGTGGAGGTATCGTCCGGGGAAGTACACCACCACCTTTTTCTCCGCCAAGCAGCGTTGCTGTGTTTCGGTTTAAAGAGTGTGGTTGCCGGTACTATTACAGGCACATCTTAACGTCTGTTTGCTTCAAGTTGATGGACGCAAGGCAGTGCGTCGTAGGGCACGTTCCTATCGTTCGTGGCTGACGAGGCAATGCTTTGTTATAGGTGATGGTTACCACTTAACATCAGGTAGGCCATCTGCCTGTTATATCGTCCAAGACGAAAGTCGTTAACCAGTGTATGTTGCCAGTGATGACGTACGGAACTGAGACGTGGTCGCTTACTATTGGCCTCATCAACAAGCTCAAAGTCGCACAACGGGCTATGGAGAGAGCTATGCTGGGAGTTTCACTACGAGATAGAATCAGAAATGAGGAAATCCGTAGGAGAACCAAGGTAGCCGACATAGCTCGCAGAATCAGCAAGTTGAAGTGGCAATGGGCAGGTCATATAGCTCGAAGGACTGATAACCGTTGGGGAATAAAAATTCTCAAATGGCGACCATGAAGTGGAAAACGAAGCGTGGTACGCCCACCTACCCGATGAACTGACGACATTGTCAAAATTGCGGGAAGTCGGTGGATAGAGAGGGCTCGGAATCGTTCCTCCTGGAAATGTATAGGGGACGCCTAAGTCCAGCTGTGGACTTCTTTAGGCTGATGATGATGATGAAGCAAAGTCAAATAAAGCCCGTGCTGGAAATAGCTCATACGATCTTTAAGAAACTGTGGTAGTCAAAGGCGTTTCTTAAGGCTTTAGTAATAAACGGTGCAACCGGAATAATCACCATCTTGGAATTTCAGCAGCTCGAAGTGCAAAACCAACAAAACCTCTAGATCTTATTTATAGTTTAGTTAGTGCATTTGCGATAACAACTGCCATTGTTCCGTGCGATCGTAAATATGGGACACTTGTTGTAACGAGCCCCATTGTTGGCTGGCTTGTGTTCACTGTCATGCGAGAAATCGCTGGGGCAGAAAACACAGTAAAGTCAAAACGTGAAAGTATGCCTAGGTAAAAGAGCACCTAGATTCAGATAATAACACCTTCAAACACACCGACTAGTGTAGTAGATAAATAGTAGGTATACTTGGATTCAAAAATATTAGACTTAGAGCTGATTTCACCATGCTCTGTTAGATTAACAAAGGATTAACAGGCCGTAGAATATGTCAAAATGTACGCGTTTGACATCTAAGGTTAGATTTAACGGCCTGTTAATCCTTGATTAGTAACTAACAGGGCATGGTGAAATCAGCTCTTAGAGTCGCATTTATGATTTCTAAGAACCGAAAGCTTCACATAAGACAAAGACTTTCAGAACTTCGTTGCTATGGCAATGTTTAGGGTAGGTGTAGATCCGGAATAAGTGCTAAGCCTGCCGTTCTATAGGCCATGGTTGCGAGGAACTGGCGGGTTCACCTAGTAAATAAGGCGTTTCAAAGTGATTCTTGTATGAATAAAGACCGTTTTTTTTAAAGAGTGCTTTCACACATTTAATTATCAGGGGTCAGAATAGGTAGAGTTCTAAGTACCAAATGACGTCAAATACGCTACTACGAAATCTAAATATGGATATGCCTTTTTTAATCCCTGTGTCTAATGTGTGTGTGATTGGAAAGTTTTCCGAATGTTTTAAAATAGCTCTGCTGTAGTTTGTGTTTAACGTAGGAAAAAAAAGTTTTAGAATACAATAATATCAATCTTAATATCAGGTGGGCCATCAGCAGGTAGATTAATAAAAACAATTTTTATTAATCCCCAATTCCGGGTTTAAAAGCCATATCCATGTTCAGATTGCGTAGGTAGGTAATTTCACGTCATTTGGTACTTAAAAATACTACCTATTCCGACCCCTGATAATTATATATGTGCACAACTGGAGACAAACCCACGACAATGGAAACAGTTAATTCAGTTTCCAGTCTTGCCAGTGTGATATCGCAGTACTTCGCACGTGTTCACTTGGCGACACACTGCGTTGGTCACGCCTCATTGGTCTGCAGGTCATGGCTCAATTTAATAAAACTGGACATAGCTTAATTAAATGATTTTTTTTAACAGTTTTAGATTTTTATTACTTGCCAACAGGCAGGCATGGCGATGACAAGTGCTCGCTCACACATTTCAACATTTTGAAAGATATCAAAGAATCACTGAACTAAACTATGAAGAATCGCAATTAACCAAGTTGTGTGCAATGTGATTGCACACAGTTCAATACCATGTTGATGCAAACAAGTTTTCCTACTAAAACGTTTGCATATGTACGAAAAATAGCAAAGCAAACTTTTTAGTAGTTACTGTTGACAAAGTGGGTACTGAACTATCCGCAAAGGTATTTGAATCACAACTGAATATCTGAATATCTGAGAGCACTGGGGGTCTAGTGGTAACGGCCACGCCTTAAAATTCTAAACCGGTCGTGCACCAATCAGTTTTTCTGTTCAAAAAATTATGTGTAGGTACAATGCCAGTACTCTCAATATGGAAAACATCGTGAGGAAACCGGCATGTCGTGGAACCTAAAAAGTTCTATAACCGTGTCAAGTGCTTGAAAGGAGCCTCTTGAGGCGCACTTCAAATCCACTCACACCTCTGTGTGAGGCAGCTAGGGCACTATTTACTTTAGTTAATAATATGATTGTGTCGTAGATAGTTAATTGCAAGCTGTAACAGGGCTGACATAGTCGCTCAGCGACTTAAAGTCCTTTAAAAATGTAAGAATAAAATAAATAAATAAACCGGCATATCGTGAACCCTATATAAAAAGTTCTATAACATGTGACAAGTACTCTAAAGGAGCCTCTTGAGGCGTACTTACTTAAAATCCTTTCACCACACTTTTTTGTTTCGAAAGAAACTATTGACACGTCAAGAAGAAGAAGACCTGAATATCTTATTCAAACTCGTTGGTTATCTTACCTAATGTTTTTAGAAAAACAAAACAGTTTTATTTTTTTTAAATATATTCGATTATTAAATTCCGATTTCAAATATTCTCGGGCCCTCGATTTGTTTATCGAACAAGAGAATCGTAATTTACTTTTAACTCGATAAGCCCGCTTGTAACTCAATTTTGTGTAAATAATCGTACGGAACTGTCTTTGTTTGTACTCGGTGCTCGTAATGGGATTTGCACCCATCTAGGGGTGTCTAGAGATGTACTTTATAATAGCCGCACATAATACTATAAAATTATATTGTTATATAGAAACACATCAGCGCAACCACTGGAAATAAAGTTCATGCAATTGACTAGTCATCGTACATTATTTAATTTTATCTCTATGAGTGAATAATTTTCGTTTATTCAGTTTAATTTTTTATATTTTTGTAATACCTACTTTGTTGTATTATCATTGTTTATCTTTTAGGTTTGTCATAAACATAATGTTTAAAAATCTTTAAATAAATAATTTAAAAAAATCTATTTACTTGAAAATAGCTGCCCAGTGCCCACAGCACGTTGAGTTTACGCTATCGATACATAATTTTTTTCCTGATCCATGTAAAAAATACTATAAATAAATAATTAGGTTAGCTATAATGCCTACACCCATCTTTGGGTGCCCAACATTACCTGTAATGTTAGTATAAGTTATTAGTATATAAGTTGTTATAAATAATAGTTTTATGTACAAAAATAGTTATTAAGTTACCTTGTTGGAATAAATGGCTTATTTATTTATTTTATTTATGATGAATACATGAAAATTCTTTATTGTACACTAAAATAAAACATTAGTGCATTAAAAAATAAAAATAAAAACTACAATAGTCGGTCTCGCTGAAAGCTTTAAGCTTGTTGCTCTAAAAGCCGGACTTGCAACCCTACGACAGTGGTTATGGTTTGCGCCTATTCTAAAGTAATTTGTAATGATTTTAATGCTCAAGCGATGATCGCGGGCATGCGATGTATTGTGAATGTGCACTCCCCAGATTTGTATTATTGTCCTCAAGTGTATAATTGCCGAAATGCTTATCGTGGCATGATGTTTAATGTATGGAGGGATGTTTTTCAGATATAGGACTGAACATAAGCCTCTTTCATAGAGCGACGAGAGCGCTGGTGGTTTAGTGGTAGCGGCCCCGTCTTCCGAACCTAAGGTCGTGGGTTCAAAACTAGGCGAGCACCGTGCACAGTGCCAGTGCTCTTAAACGGTTAAGGAAAACATAGTGAGGAAACCGGCATGTGGCCTAAAAAGTTCTAAAACATGTGTCAAGTACTCGAAAGGAGCATCGTTGAGGCACAATTAAAATCCTTTCACCACACTGCTTCTAAAGAAAGTAGTAACACGACAAAAAGAATAAGAAGAAGAATAGAGCGACCTATCTTGTGCGGCTTGGTATACTTAATCAATCTCTCAACGACCTTCTTGGCTTCTTTTCATCAAGTAACCGACCTACTAGTAGGTACCCTGCAATTCCAGTGTAGGGTTCTGCCGCCCGCGTGGCTTCGCTCGTTACTTCGTAAATTTTTTCACTAATCTACACTAATCTACACTAATATTATAAAGAGGAAAGATTTGTATTTTTGTTGTTTTGTATGTAACGAATAGGCTCAAAAACTACTGGTCCGATTTCAAAAATTCTTTCACCATTAGAATGCTACATTATCCTTGAGTAACATAGGCTATATTATATTTTCAAAAAAATCAGGGATCCTTACTACAACTCCAATAATGTAACCCAAGGTGGAAAACAAAAACCTTACATCGCGTGCGCTGCGAAAACTATTGATGATAGAACAAAATAATGTACTACGATTTTGTAGAACACGTCATCATCTACAAAACATGTTGCGGCAGCATATGTCTAACTATTAGTTAGACATATATTAGTATTAGTAGTTATGTCACGATAAGTGTTCTTTTATTATAAAAATTTAATTGAAATGCGCCGCTAGAAAAGGGTCTTTATTTGTACTTTGGTATTAATCCTTATCCAAATAAATCATTTCATAATTAAGACTGGTTCAATACCTATAGATTACTTCTTAAATTTTTCAAATCGGACATTCCATTCCAAAGATATGACGAAATTAAAAATGTTAACGGGTCCACGGGTCACGCATACAGGGTTTCACTCACTCTGGCGTGCAAATGTATGAAATAAGTAGACGCGAGGCTTGAACCCACGGTCTAAGTTTATCCTAAAATGTTCAAAAAAATTATGACCACCCATGCGAAGCTGGGACAGGCCGCTAGTAATATATAAATAAGTAAACATTTCGAGGATTAAAAAGAAGCCTATATGCTAATTTCTAAGTTTCACCTCGAGCTAAAAAGTAAATACCTAAATAAGTAAAAATTTCGAGGATAATAAGAAGTTAAGTACAAACTATTTCACCTGGATTTAAGTGGTGGTTTACTTATTTCTAATAATGATACCATGCATGCTCACAAAATTACAATTGAAAGAGCTTTTTCAAAAATTTGAATTTTAAGGTGCATATCCGTGCAAAGTCAAATTTAAAACATTTATTTTATTGTATCAATTATCATTTTGAAACGTTTTAAAGCTAGGTGAATCTAGGTGCTAGTTCCACGCAAGGCTAGCAGAACAGGCAAGAAACGTTATAACAACCATCGGTCTATTAAATTCTACGCGCGCATTGAAACTAGCAGATTTTTTCTAAAAATCCGTCGGCCCCTCCCCCAGGATTAGTGTATTATTTCTGCAGTACGAGTATAGTTCGTGTTTCAATTAGTTACAAATGGATTTCGCATTGCAATTACATATGGCGGTGCACGCTGCACTGGATACCAACCAAATTCAATTGTTGCTGTCATAGTTGTGCACACTGTGAGGCTATAACGCGCGAGCTATAAAACAGTTTTAATACAGCTATGATTATTCAGAATTGTATTTATTTTGAAGATTGTATTATTCCACAAACTTTAGTATCCGAGCCCCTCAAATACCTTTCGGATTCTATTTTTTCAGTCTATTTTTTCAGTTGGTAGTAGCTCTGCCTTCTGCGCCGTAAGCCGTGGGTTCGATCCCCACCGAGAACAAACATTTGTGTGACGAACATAGATGTTTGTTCTCTGTCTGGGTGTTATATAATATTATAAGTATGTATTTACAAAAAAAAATGTATATAAGTAGTATTTCAGCTATCCGGTTCCCGTATCACAAGCTTTGGCTTAGTTTGGGGCGAGATAGTGCTGTGTGGAATGTCCACCAATATTTATTTATTTATTAAAAAAAAAACATTACATTTAATTGAACTAAGATTTTCTGATGCTTTTATTACTAAAGCATTTTTTGTCTTTGTTCTGTTGTTGGTTTTCTTGATGAGTGAATCTTATGATCAGCCATTCTGGCTTCACCACATGTTAGTTATACGGTCGGTTTCTGAAAGCTCGATCAAAACAAATCGGATGTCTAGTCATTTATTACATAGAATTCTATGTAATAAATGGCGAGTGACTAGACATTAAAGACAGAAACCGACCGTTAATCTTTTAAACAGTTTCTGACTAATTTAACTTTGGTATTGTTTCAAATATACATATTAATAGTTATTATTCAAATAATAATACCTAATAATTATAATGTACTACAATAAAATTAAAATTGATCTACTTATCTTAAAATAATGCATGCAAATTACGTCTAAATTAATCACTAATTATTGTACTTATGAACTGTTCGAGGAAATAAAGGCTATTTTATTTTATTTTATTTATTGTTTCAAATAGCTTTGTAACTTTATTTCTTACTCCGTCTTTTCTCAATAATTACATTTTTGAAAACATTCCGAATGTGAGTTCTTTGTGAATGTGAGTGCGCTATGATTTATCGAGAATCTTGCAGTAGTAAACCACCCTTATTTCGTTTAATCCAAGCTTTGTGGAGCCGCCTGCTTTGCCATATGGCATCTTACAAAAGACCTTTTGACAAAGATTCAACAAAGCGGGACTTAGCTACGTTTGATGACGACTGTGATTTCACGGGACTCGATACAATTGGTGTGAAATAACAATGAATGACACAAAAGATATTATAAAGCGTTTATTGATGTGACAGATGCTGACGTGTTGAATACGAATTGAATCAATGTTTACTTTGACATTTTGTATTGAGAATAAATAATTTAGCGACGTTTCCGTTTGTGATTTACTTATCCGCTCGGTTTTTGGTTTACCCTTTGTGTACAGAGCACTAGTTGCCTAGTGGAAGTGACCCGCGCTCTTTGATCGTAATACTGCGTTTACATTTAGACATTCGCGCTGCCATTCGCGTGGACGGAAATGTTGCCGTCCATGTCTGCGGCAGCGTCACCGCCAATGTGTGTTCACGCAACACGGGCAACGCGAGCGGACATGGAAGAGGCCTGTTCACATTCTCGCATGGCCCAAGTCCCTTCCCATGTCTCTGCACATTTCCACGGACATGAGCTGAGTGTAAACGGGGTATAAGGCCGTGGGTTCGAATGCAGTCGCGCATCTATGGATTTATCTTTTCGAAAAAAATAGGGCTTATTTTCAGCGGAACCGGAAGTTTTCTTAAGGTTGTTGAACTACTCAACAAAAGCGCATCTACCTAACAAATAGCATCCTCTTTCGGTTAATATGAAAGGAAAACACAAAAGCCTGCTCTCTCGATTTCCCTCGCACCTTGAAATATATCAGGAGACAAGTGGTCCGCATTCGTAGATTTGAATGCGCCCTTTGTTGTGTAAATCGTCCCCTTGGCCCTCAAGAAGGAACTGAAACTGAAATAAAATTATGGCTGAAAGAGAACACGCAGGCGGTAAATTAAATTTCATCACGCCACGAGAAAGCTGGGAGTTATTTATTATTGTTAGCGAAACTCCCTTTGAATTTTTAAGTTAAAATGCAACCTTCAGTTTTTAATGACACGGTTTTATTAGAAAACAAAGTGAGGCTCACGACTGTTATTCCCAGGCACGGTAGACATCTCAGATCTCTTGATAGTTACCTAGAAGGTGCACGTATCTAGTAGGTGCCTTACTCAAGATTCTATTGAGAATTTCCAAAAGGAAAAGAACTGAACGGTAGGTTAAAAAAAAACAAAAAAAAAATTACCTAGGTACATCTTATTTCATATTAGTTAAGTATTTACTTTTTACCTATTACTTTTTAAACACACTTTACTTCCGACTAAAGATTTTGAGAAAATGTATTAGAACCAATAAATGTATGCTTTTATCACCAGTTTCCTCTATAAATTAAATTACTCGTGCGCTTGCCTTCATAAAGTTTTTGAGCACTCTGTATGCAAGGCTCGCATGAGAAGTGCCAACCGCTTTGCGAATATGAGCTCTGAGGTATTTTAATATTATGGACGAGCTCAGGATATCAATAACTTAAGCTGGAAATGGATGTCAGGTTTTATTGTTTTGCTTGTAATAAATGGCAATTCTTCATAGTGATTTACTACGTAGGAATATTTGTTAGGGGCCTACTTATGTTAAAATTAAGCAAATGATTGCTCACTTATGAATATGAATAAATATTTTTTTCTAGGTAAACGTGCCGCATCGTCGACCTCATCTTCATTTAACATCGGGTGAGATTGCGGTCAAAAGTTTTACCTATAAGTTGTAAAAAAAAGACTTATTTTGTCGTGATACAGCCCATTATACAATTAACCAAGCAAAGCTTTAAATATGCTTTATATCTATATAGATTCCAAACTATCTCTTCTTCTTCACTAATACTCCTGTCATTTTGACAGGATTTTGTTTTTAGTCTAGGAGACAGTACTGCCATGTATGACAGTAACTTAACTATCATGATGTCAGAATAAAACATGGTGACATGGTGGTCATGGTAAAATATTTCACGCCATCCACCGAGCTTCCATAACTTATAGACACTCCTGCTGCCATATTTATTTGGTTTCGTGGTGGCCTTGGCATAAATAATACTCGTCCATCATTTCCCGTGGATGTCGTAATAGGCAACTAAAGATACACACCAGGAGATGGGCCACAGCATCTCTTGAGCACATAACACCAACTGCGGTCACCGATCAGCCTGCCAAGCACTACGACTACCTTTAATTTATGAGGGAGGCCTATATCTGATGAAGATAACGGTTCGTTTTGTTATATTGGTAACTGCTGCTCTGGAACCGAAGTCGAGAGTTTTGTTTTCTGTATGATCATGCCGGATTTTGTAAAGAGCCTTCATAAGCGCCTCTATTGTTGAGAACTCTCGTGGCTCTTTACAAACCCAGACTTGAAATACGGAAAAACAAAAACGAAAATTACTCCGACTCGAGGTACAGACCGTAATTTATCGTCTAAGTATTATTGCAAACCTCACACTTCTTGCTGAAAAGGTCCCCTTCATAATAAAAGCTCATGACGTGTCAAATTTCACGTGGTCTATCTTTCACACGCAGTCTCCCAAACTTGGGATTTATCTGACCCATACTGTGCAACCGAAGACAGGCCCTTGGCGATACTAAATCACTTTTATGTCACCCCCTAACCTGAATTTCACGCGATTATGCTTTTCTGATTGTATTTTATAGTTGAGTAGCGTTCGTGTTCTCTTTCGCATAAAGTTGGAATTTTCCTACGATGTTCTTGGCAAGTTCTTCGTTGCCGGTCACGGGAATTTGACCCCGTATGGCTAAAATAAGGCGCTCGGATTTTGATAACTTTGTTTGCAAGCTAAGTTACTGTTTTTTTATATGATGACTGTCAAATAAAAAACCTTATGAATAACCTAATCTTACTAAGACTTTCTTAGTGCTCGAAAGGAGCCTCTTGAGGCGCACTTAAAATCCTTTCACCACACTGTTTCGAAAGAAACTAGTGACACGACAAGAAGAAGAAGAAGAAGACTAAGACTTTAATTCTTAATAATTTCTACCTATTGGTAGGTCAATAGGTACATATTTGAGTTTCAGTATGCGGAGGAGGGTCGGATTTTTTTTTACTTTAATGGGAACACAAAATCAAAGTCATAAGGTATTTATTCATTTGACTGACAAGGACCACTTTGAAAAGTCTTAAAGCTAGATGAACCTGGGTGCCAGTTCATAGCGACCAAGCCTAGAAGAACGAACTTTTCTTGATACATTACGATCTTATTTACATAACCTACTTAAGGTAAAAAACATATCTATGGTCAAGGATATTCCTAATAATTTAACCACTCCTATCGACCTAGCCCTTCTGAAATGGGAAGGTCTCTCCTAAAACGCACAACTTATAGGGGGCTGAAATGTATTCAGAAAAGGTTCGACTGACCTTCTTGTTTATTTATGGCCAATAATATGTCAGCGAATTTGTGAGATAGAGGGACCAAGGGTCTTCCACAATGGTATATAAAAATAAACTTTAATTCATATGTAAGAATTTAGCTCGGCAGATTTCGTATTGACCAATTTTTCATGGCACATCACGTAAACATTTCCTATAATTCATACATATACACCACTATTTTGTGACTACCAAAAAAAATTTAAGGACAGTTGCAGCAGAGGCTACTAATGCTATTGGCACTGTCAAGATTTTTTAATATTTAACTTTTAGCAAGTTATCGAGGTTTGTTTTCAACCAAATTCCTGCACAATTTTATGGACACACTACAAGAAAATACTACGGAATACTACTGCTAGTCAACATCGTAAACACTCCATTCATTATGACTCCTTCCATCTACCTTCTCGTCGTATAGTACCTACCTACGTCACATCATCTTGTCGCACTCATCGTATTCCTTCTCTCTCGCTCACTAGATAAATCATTTAATGGGTAGGTAGATAGGTAAGTATCATAAAAAAGGCATTATTTTAGGGATTTTTTTAATACTTTTATTTGTAATTAATTGCCATTTTTCCTTCATAATTTTACGGGCTCAGGATGTCAAGCTATTTACAACAATTAAAGTTATTTACAGTATGTACTTACAACTACGCACGTATTTACACTTCCACTAACCACAAGTATTTTAAAAGTTGTTCAAAATGTCCACCTTCATTGTCAATGCAAACACACACACGTTTTAACAAATTGTTTTCAGGGAAATACTTAGTCTTTGCACTATCAAAAGGGTCTAATGCGCTGTTAGGCTCACTCACATACACTAGTCTTTTTATTTCGCTCCACAAAAAGATTGGGGAATTTTTGAAAGATTGTCAGATCGGGCGAGCACGGAGGCCAGGCAACTGGGCCACCGCGACCAATCCATCGGGTGCCAAACTCCTGAGATAGATACTCGATAGCGCACCGTCCTGCTGAAACCATAGCTCCCGCCGCCAGGTTGAACGGAATATCCTCCAGCCTGGCGATGGCTAGTAGCTCCTGGGTCTTCATGTAGTGTATCTCAGCTGAGCGCACAATCTTCCAAGCGCAGGACTGGCTTGTGCTAAAGCGACGTGCCGCGTCACGCGTGCTCCTCCGCGGATCTTCTTCAAAATCATTTAGGACTTCATCGTAGAAGTTTCGGGAGTATGCAGGCCCTCCTCGTCCTTGCGCATGCGACGGCACGTAAACAGAGCCATGGTCCAATATGCGTTGGTATAATATGCTGGACATCGTGGAGTAATTTGGTTGCCGATTGTTTGGGAACAATTCGCGGTACATCCGTAGGTAATCACTCACATTTCCCCAGACTTAAAATACGTACGTAACATGTATGCGTTATTCTCTGGCAGTGTACTGACAAGCTATCGTGAACGTGAAAACCACAATAAATTAAGTACCTACCCGCGTACAATTTTTATTTTACGGATGTCACTGACCTGCATCGAATTTAGAGTACCTATGTATGGGTTTCGTTCGACACGAGTTTGCCGGCCATAGATAAAATAATAGTTAGTATTGCGCGAGCGGCGCGTTTTGTTTCGTTTCGAACGAGACAAAAATTTATGAATGGATGAGAATGAGACTCTGGTAGAAGACTCTGTAGTAGGTACGTACGGATAATGGGTAACTAGTTATCATCCTTTTCTCGGGATATTCTTTTTAATAATTTTTTTTGAGTTTTAACTACATAAATGTGATCAGTAACTGACACTGAGCATACGGTTTTTTTTTTTGGTAATTACAAATTAGTGGTGTATTTTAATAGCTGAATACAACCAAAAGCAAACGAGGGGATGTGCCAATTATAATGTTTGAATGAGGTGCCACTAGTATTCGGTTCTACCGTAGCACAGTATGATAAATGACCCGAAAATCGGACATCACTCTTTTATGATACTAATCGAAACTTTAAGCTGTTTTTAATACTAGAGTAGAACTCCTAGAAGTCAATTCAGTTTAGAATAGGAGTTATGATTTTTTATTTATTTTTCTCTGTATGTCAGAGAAAACTAAAAGAAATGCTGTAACTTTCTATGTAAGCAAAGTTTAAAAGTTTCAATAAGAGCACGCTATAAAATCAACTAACTGCTATTTTTGGAAACATATAATTGATTTCTAGGTGAACAATAAAGAAAGTTATATAATTTTTTTAGTAATTTTGAAATTATTTTTTTGCGCTGTTTTCTTTAAATATTAGCACTTCATTTTCACTCACAGTGTTCATTAGTGCTATGTTAACGTGCCTGTTAAATATCAGATGCGTAACACGTAGGAATTCGGAGTTATTGAATTTTAAAGTTTTGTTGTTAGGGTTGGCACTATGTAGTGTTAATCTTTTCTAATCTTTTTTATATCACTGTTATTACTCTTTTTCTCAATACTCTCTAGGAAGGAATCTCTGTTCATTTTAGGTACTTACAATCAATATTTTAGGCTTCTTTTTGGTAATCTGACTTTATAAATCTATACTCTCACAAACACCAATCGATATAGCAGAATTTCCTGATCCGAGGCTGACTTAGTGTTAGGGGGACAAGAGGGCGCCAACCCTCTTGTTAGTCCACGAGTGGCTATCAATGATGCTGTGGATAACGCCACAGCCGGTGCTCTTCAACCTCCGGGAGTATCCACAAGTGCGAAAGGAGAAGAAGAATCTGTATTTACGAGACTTCAAGCCTACCAGGTATTAATTAATTTGGCTAAGCAAAAAGGCAAAAATACTCGACCGAGTGATTTACCTTTAGAATATCGGACAGCTGCTATATTAAACAGTCTATCGTTCAATGATGAGTGATGACTATAAAAATGATAACGACATCAAAGTATATGTATCAAAATTTACTGCCAAATTCGATTCTTTATACAATCAAAGCAGACGTAACTGGAAACATTTTACCAAAAAGCACACAAACATTCTCAGCACAGATTTTCGAGATAAGGAATTTTCAGATTTTGAAAAGAAAACTCTAGAAAGTCGTCAAGGGGACACTTCCAATGTTCCTGTTGTGTGTTGATGTGCATATCCTAATCTTAGTTATATGCCTGCCCATACCGAACCTAGTCACAGTCACATGACTGATCAGTCAGAAGCAGGCTCCAGTTACATGGCTGATCAACCCGAACCTAGCTCCAATAACATAACTGATCAGCCCGTACCAGACTCCAGAAACATGACTGATCAACTCGAATTTTGTCACTGTAACATATCTAATCAGTCCGAAACTGGCCCGAGTTACATAACTGATCATTCCGAACTTGGCCCAAGTTGCATTAATGAACCTGATTCTAGATTAGAAGTTAGCGATGATTGTCAAATCAGGGGTTCATTATATACCGCGCTCAGTACAAGACAACAACTAAGAAGTCGTAAACGATTATCATCATTATTAGAAAAGGAGCCAGACGAAATAGTTATTAAAGTTTTTGGAGAAACAATAGAAATAGAAGGGCAAAAATTAAATAAAAATACGGCAAAAGACTTAAAATATGTAATCAGTACATCTCTTCTTCTCAGTCCAACAAGACCAACCAAAGTAGCAGCAAAATTGAAAACAATTCCAACGCCTTACACTGCAGAAGGAACTTTAGTTATTTATATAGATAGGAAATTCTCAGTTGAGACATATCATTTTTTGCATCAAGACCTCAAAGATAAAGGTTTTAACGCCTTTCCTCCATACAATCGCGTTCACGAGGCAAAAAAACTATGCTACCCCCTTTCTCCAGTTCAAGTATCACAAAGAAAAGCGTTCGTTTCTCTATTGAGTTCACTTTCCCATACTTTTAACAGAATTATTCAGTCGCACGTTGAAGCCGACGAAACATCAAGTCTCGTAGAATTTGATCACATGGACACGCAAACTCTACAAATAGAAAACGTAACATAATCCTTCGTCCTCACAGTCGAGTAAAAATCCTTTTCGTGTTTAATACAAAATTTCATACTTGCATACTCGGTTTATAATTTTCTCTAGTAATTTTTTTATGATCTTGTTGTGACAACCCTAATATCATAGAAATTATTGAAAACCATAGAAACCTCATATCTTCGATTTCCTGATAGATTAGCATGTGATTTTTTGTACATGTAACAATACAGTTACGAAGAATGTTTTCAGATAAATATCAGGTGCTAATCACTAATGGTAAAGGAGAAAAAAAATTAAATGTAAAAATCAAAAAAATAAGCATATTAACTTTACTGTTATAGCTAAAACTATTTTGCTTAGCTTATAAAATGCCCTGTATATAATGCAACTTTACCCTAGAAATAAATGTACAAATATGTTTTGCAGTTCCTTTATTTTCGCGATTTTCTGAAAATCTATAATTTTCTAAAAAAAAATATTATTCGAGTTCTAAACTGAATTGACTTCTGGGAGTTCTACTCTAGCATTAAAAACAGCTTAAAGTTTCGATTAGTATCGTAAAAGAGTGATGTCCGATTTTCGGGTCATTTGTCATACTGTGCGTAGGGAATGTCTATATTATGCAGGGGGGGCTACCTTTTTTTTTTAACTTGCTGTAAAAACTTTGATCGATCATTTTGGTTCACTTCTCTTCCAATCCATTTCATTATAAGTACCTACGTATCAATTTACCCGCTGAACCCATAAAAATATTATCAGCTTAGAGCAATACGGTAAAAATTTATCGCTGAATCTCCCGAAAATTCGGCTATTAGGGATATTTTATACGGTGGAATGAGCGAATTCATATCCGGCTGATGTGAGCCACAAATTCTATACAGCTACGATCCATCTTTACGGACCCTGGCTGCTTAGCATACGTATTGCTTCCCAGTCATTGCCACCCACATGTATCTGGCTTCGCTGGATTAGTGGTTCTTAAACTTTTGGTTGAACCATGCAAGAAACAGAAAGATGAAATGAAATACATTTATTTAACGTGTAATGTAAAATGTAATTATAAAATGTGTATAATCTGTGTACCATTTACTATGGACCCACGTGTCTGCAATAAATATTTATTATTATTATTATTATTATTATTAACATACACACAAAATATAGAACGGACAGCTACAGTACAGACAAACAGAGTAGGTTTTCTATACAACTTGCTGATGGAACAAGCAGATGGCCCACCTGATGTTAAGTGGAAACCATCACCTATAACAAAGCATTGCCTCGTAAGTCACGCACGATAGGAACGTGCCCTACGGTGCACTGCGTCCATCAACTTGAGGCATACAGATGTTAAGCCTCATGTGCCTGTAATTACACCGGCAACCACACTTTTCAAACCGAAACATATCAACTGCTTGACGGCAGAAAAAGGCGTGGTGGTAGTACTACCCTGGACGAGACCTTCACATAGAGCTCTACTACTCTTCAAATAAAGTAGGTAGCTAGAGCTACTAAGGTACACAGAAACTTGGTCTCAGCAAGTCCCGTACCGAGCAGAATGGTGAAGACTCAGATTTTTGAGGGTAAGTTGTAAAGAGAAACATGACATGACACGGCGGCTATGTTTACAATAACTCTCCCTGACTTTGGCAATAAAAGGATTTGAACTTATACCTACCTAGTCTTCAGTCGGAAGTCCGGGGAGGTATTTGCCATCAATGCTGGCAATAATCCAACCTTAATTATTTGCAGTAAAAAATTTAAGAAGACGGTGAAAATAAGCTTATGAAGCTCGTCCTTAGATAAGTTAAAAGAAATATTGGATTCGGCTTTATTTTCTTTCCAAAAGTAAGTAAGAAGTTGAGAAACGATGTGCTATGCGATGCTAGAACATTATAAATGGTGCTAGGGCTGACTAGTCATGTCAATGTTCTGAATACATTGTAGCTCAGACCACTTGTGAGCATTTGATTTGAAGCACATCGTTGTAATTTGTAAGTTAATGGTTAGCCCACCTTTGCTTGTGGAACGGGGTTTAAAATTAGCTCATAATTTCTGTATAAATAAATACTTACTGAGCTGGGATCACAACAAAGTTGAAGTAGCTACAAAGTAAAAGGTGGTAAAAGTGAATTCCTATACGAAAAAACTCAAATAACGTACGAACCTTGTTATGAAGTCAAGATGCAAATGCAATGAATTATAAATCTCTAAAAAAATATGTTATTCAAACTTCGTATTTACGACTTTAGAAACATTCATTCCACAAACAAATTAAACGTTTTTTAAGCCAGTTAAAAGCTATTACTGAAAGTATTCTTTTTCATAATTAAGGGAGCTATTTATGATTTAGTAGGTTCTCTGCGCGCCAGACATTTTTGCGCCTCTCCAAGCGATAAATAATGAAATTAGGGAGCTTACGAACCGTGATTCAACAGAGTTCATTATAAAATAAATGCAAGGTTCTCATACCATTTTATAGAATACTAGCAGCCGCCTGCGGTTTCGCTTGCTTGGCACCACACTGGAGCTTCATTATCTACATCTACACTAATATTATAAAGAGGAAACATTTGTATTTTTGTATTTTTGTATTTTTGTATTTTTGTATTTTTGTATTTTTGTATTTTTGTATTTTTGTATTTTTGTATTTTTGTATTTTTGTATGTATCGAATAGGCTCAAAAACTACTGGTCCGATTTCAAAAATTCTTTCACCATTAGAATGCTACATTATGCTTGAGTAACATAGGCTATATTATATTTTAAAAAAAAATCAGGGATCCTTACTAAAACTTCAATAATGTAACCCAAGGTGGAAAACAAAAACCTTACATCGCGTGCGCTGCAAAAACTATTGAAGATAGAACAAAATAATGTACTACGATTTTGTAGAACACGTCATCATCTACAAAAAATGTCGCGACAGCATATGTCTAACTATTATAGTTATGTCACAATAAGTGTTATTTTATTATAAAAAATTAATTGAAATGCCTCCGCTAGAAAAGGGTCTTTATTTGTACCTTGGTATTAATCCTTATCCAAATAAATCATTTCATAATTAAGACGGTTTCAATACCTATAGATTACTTCTTAAATTTTTCAAATCGGACATTCCATTCAAAAGATATGGCGAAATTAGAAATGTTAATGGGTCCACGGGTCACGCGCGGGGTGCAATTTCACTCACTCAAGGAGAAGCGCGTGCAAATCTACACTAATATTACTAGTAGTTCGCCCCGAGATCTCGTGATGCGACCGGACGAACGCACCAAAACTTTGAGTCGGTGGTAGTCAGAGGCAAGTCCAAACATTATGTTTGGACTTTTTTCTGACTACTGCCTACTAACTTGGTACGGTAACCAAGTTTCAACTCAATTGGCCTATTTATTGAAGAGTTCCGTTGAACAGACCTTGGCTCCATCATCAGACCTGGTCGTTGTCACCATTTTATGAAAACTGAGTACCTCCTTAATTTATTTCTAGAAAAAAATTAAGAAAAAGCAAAGGAACTGGACGACCAGTAGATAAACCTTGATGCCAACGAAACTCTTAGAGATGGGAGCTCTTCGATCGTTGGTTATCTTAATTTAACTTTTTTGTTGTATCTCAAAAACCGAGCATCCCAGAAAAAAAGTAAAATTTGTTTTGGAATGTCCAAACAAGGCCCTTTCATATGACATGTAACTTAATTTTTTTATGTAACTTTTTTTATTTTTGCCACCATAAAAAACCCCATAACTTAATAACCCTTCATCCGATTTTACTCATATACTTACCAGTAAATTTCTCAAATACAAGCTATCGACTTATCAAATTTCATGCAGATCGGATCAACGGTTCGAAAGTTATGGCCAGACAAACATACATACATACATACATACATACAAACATAAAATGCCAAATCGCCCAAGTTAAAACTAAGATCTTCGTTCGCTTCGCTCACTCGATCATAATAAAGAGGAAAGATTTGTATTTTTGTATGTAACGAATAGGCTCAAAAACTACTGGTCCGATTTCAAAAATTCTTTCACCATTAGAATGCTACATTATCCCTGAGTAACATAGGCTATATTATATTTTCAAAAAAATTAGGGATCCTTACTAAAACTCCAATAATGTAACCCAAGGTGGAAAACAAAAACCTTACATCGCGTGCGCTGCGAAAACTATTGATGATAGAACAAAATAATGTACTACGATTTTGTAGAACAGGTCATCATCTACAAAAAATGTCGCGACAGCATATGTCTTACTATTATAGTTATGTCACAATAAGTGTTCTTTTATTATAAAAAAATAATTGAAATGCCGCCGCTAGAAAAGGGTCTTTATTTGTACCTTGGTATTAATCCTTATCCAAATAAATCATTTCATAATTAAGACGGTTTCAATACCTATAGATTACTTCTTAAATTTTTCAAATCGGACATTCCATTCAAAAGATATGACGACATTAAAAACGTTAACGGGTCCACGGGTCACACATGGGGTGCGATTTCACCTCTGGCGTGCAAATGTATGAAATAAGTAGACGCGAGGCTCGAACCCACGGTCTAAGTTTATCCTAAAATGTTCAAAAAATTTATGACCACCCATGCGAAGCTGGGATAGGCCGCTAGTTATATTATATTGTAACAAGGATCATACAAAAGAACGGTAGGAGCCGAGCAGTTAGTTGGTTGCTTGTTCTTTCTAAGCTTGGCCGCGTGGAATTGACACCTAAACTCACCTAACTTTTGAGTCGTTTCATGGTGATCCTTGTGCTTATTGAATCAAAAGGATCACTTTGAAACTGAATACGTTTCCAAGTGATCCATGCTAGCTAGACAAAGGTAGTTATTTATTCAATTGTGAAGAAATATCTTTTGACGTGACTTTGAATGGCATGAGTGGGAAGTCGTGGGTAGTTTTAATCGTCTCGTAGCAACGAAAAAGGATACGTGCTTATTTTATGGAGACGATTGTTCAGTGCGGCATTTACACTATTCAGCAGCATATTGCAGTCCATTCCGGCACGTAAGTCCTGTCCATTACTCTCTCATGATTTAGTGGGCGGGCGTGAGGCACGCGCCGCCCGCGCTACAATTAGAACACCTACCACTTTACTTATACAAACGAAGTGAATTTTCAAGATTTTTGTGCTTATGCGAAAATAAAGTAAGTGTGTTGCTGTTTACTGTACACTTCGCTTCACGAAAAAATACTTCATCAACATGTTAACAACTTTTTTTATACTACTAGCTGGTGGATCAAACAGATGGCCCACCGATGTTAAGTGGTAACCATCACCTATAACAAAGCATTCCCTCGTAAGTCACGCACGATAGGAACGTGCTCTACGATGCACTGCCTCAAGTTCATCAACTTGAGGCATACAGATAACGTCGAAGTCATCCAGCTCCTCGACAATATAGACAAAAGAAAACTTTTTAACCTGCTGCGTTTGTTTCTTTTAATAAATAAACAAATAAAATAACTAGTAGTTCGCCCCGAACTGAGATCTCGTTATGCGACCCGACGAACGCATCAAAACTTTGAGTAGGTGGTAGTCAGAGGCAAGTCCAAACATTACCTTTGGACTTTTTTCTAACTACCGCCTACTAACTTGGTATGGTAACCAAGTTTCAACTCTATTGGCCTATTTATTGAAGAGTTCCGTTGAACAGACCTTGGCTCCATCATCAGACCTGGTCGTCATCACCATTTTATGAGAACTGAGTACCTCCTTAATTTATTTCAAGAAAAAAAAATAAGAAAAAGCAAAGGAACTGGCCGACCAGTAGAAAAACCTTGATGTCAACGAAACTCTTAGAGAGGGGAGCTCTTGGATCGCTGGTTATCTTAATTTAACTTTTATTTTTTTATCTCATATACGGAGCATCCCAAAAAAAAAGGAAAAATTGTTTTGGGATGTCCAAACAAAGCCCTTTCATATGACATGTAACTCGATTTTTTTATGTAACTTTTTTTATTTTTGCCCCCTTAAAAAACCCCATATTTCAAAAATCCTTCATCCGATTTTACTCATATACTTACCAGTAAATTTCTCAAGTACAAGCTATCGACATGTCGAATTTCATGCAGATCGAATCAACGATTCTAAAGTTATCGCCAGACAAACATACATACATACATACATACATACATACATAAAATGCCAAATCGCCCAAGTTGAAACTAAGATCTTCGTTCGCTTCGCTCACTCGATCAAAAATAAAGATTAAAAAAAAATAAGCCTGTTAATTCCATAATAAGTTTTACATGTATGTTTTATATTTTCACTATTTTTTATACATGTTTATAATACCACTAATTCTCGGGTAAAGGCCTCCTCCAAGTTTGTTTCTTTTACTCAACCATAATGTTACCATTATTATAAAAAGGTGATTTGTTTTTTCAAAGTTCTTTTGATAAAACTAACTAAAATTACTTACGACTTTCCATTTGCCTTATCATACAATTCTATGATTTATAGTTCGCCGTCGTCAAATGCCATTTAGATAACACCACACAAAGATAGTAACAAAACATTGGATAAAACAATAACCACTTAAAACTAAACAAACAAAAGAGGCGAAAGCAAAAAAGCAGGCACTTACACGCGCAATCATTTCTTACTCAACGCTTCTTCGTTCATATCTCGAATAATTTATCATCTTGTAACAAGAAATTGATATATGCAATGCGGCGAGCCGTCAGATCGTCTACATAAATCCCTGGATCTCGTTACATGGATAACCTTGAGATAAAACCACACCAAAATCGACCTTATTTCGATCTACAATAGTGTCTTATTGCAAGAAAGTTTCGAGAAAGAAAACGCTATGGTGCCAAGCCCGACGGGAGGCAGTGTGGTAACTCCTTATTTACATACGTGTTTGTTTTGTAGATACAAATCATATTTTATGTATAGCTATATGTTTGTGTTATTTATATTATTTTTCACGCCATGAAGCAGCGAGTTTTATTTGCTACATGGCTACTAAATTAAGAAGGCAGTAACATATACCTACATGAAGTTTATTTTGTTTATCTTTCTTTTTGATAATTTAATAGCAAAATTCCAAGGAATAAATAAATCTTATTTTTACAACTTTCACATTGAACAATGAAGTGGCTGGTGATATTGTCTACCTAAACGTAGTGTATTATATTATTATTATTTGGAAGGCGATGTATGAATGTTGGTATTATTAATAGCATCTTGGCTTGTCCCCTGTCGGATCAAGCCAAGATGTTATATAGGTTGGCAGAATTAGGGTTAATCAGGTAGATTAAGTTTTGATATGAGATGTATTTTTTTTTATATTTTAGTTTAGGGCAGAGTGGTCGCCCAGCGACAAAGCCCTTAAAATAAATAAAAAATATATACATACATACATACATACATAAAATCACGCCTGTTTCCCATAGGGGTAGGCAAGGATCACGGATTTCCACTTGCTACGGTCCTTACATACCTCTTTCGCATAACATTCTCATAAAAAATATTATATTATTGGTTTAGCATTCTACCTGTCATCTTGGTCATGCAAAAAAAAAAGCGTGGCGTCCACAGAATCTGTAATTGTTAATCATTCAAATCTTAACGCATAACAATAGATTTTGCACAAAATATGCATTGTAAAATATAGTGAGTAGGTAATATTTTTACAAGACATTTGCTTTTCATCAAAAGCTGGTAAGCCCGTGTTCAGCATTCTAGATAAATTATTAGATTGCAGCGACAGTAGCAGTCTAGCTCAGACAGGATGATTAATAAGCTCAATGAGTAATTGCAGAGCTTACTTTACGTGACGTTTTTCCATCCAAATTCATCCAGCCAAACTTATACAGGATAGAGAACAATAGATACGTTATAGATAACAAGGATACGTAAAGGCTTTAAGGAGAAGACAAGAGCTAATGTGACTCTTGCTCGCACGATTCGACATGTTGAAAGATATAAAATCACTAAACTCATTTTCGAAAAATTGCATACAACCATTTTGTGTGCAATCACATTGTTTTCCTACTTAAAAGTTTGCTTATCAGTAAAGCAAACTTTTGAGTAGGAAAAAATGTATCGATCATAATGAATTTTTACTAAACTGTGTGCATGATGATGAGTGATTTTATATCTTTCAACATGTCGGAACGTGCGAGCGAGAGTCACATTAGCTCTTGTCTTCGCCTTAAGAAAGCCCTCTCAGGAACTTTGCCGGAACGAACTTACATTATTTGTCTAAATAAATAATAATTATAGATTATCTTTTATCATACTAGGTATTACACATAGGTTATACCTAAAGTGTTAAGTAAATGTTATGGAAAGGAAAATTTTCCCGAAATATTTTTAAATTTGAACATTAGTGTCAGAATTGGTATAATACTTAGAATAAAATAACTGCTTATTCTGAAACACAGGAAACTTTAAATCTGGCATAACTATGTCATCACAAAGACCCATTCGCAAAAACAAACACAGACCCATTTCCTTAGAAACATTCAAGCACTGAAATGCTTTATGTCACTTCACCAGGATAGCTTGGAGTTGCACGTGCGTTTCGGCTGTCAACAGGCGGTTTAGTTGTCACCACCTTCCACTAGGCACGTCCGTCCAGCAACGTAGCATTGCACCACACCGTATGATACAAACTTTACTTGAAGATAATAATAATGATCGTGAAGAAACCTGGGGCCATGAATTAATTTGTCTTTAGTCGCGTAAACGTATCATATCCCTTATTGCAACAAAATAAGGTCGAATATCCAGGTCGTGCACCAATGAGTTTTTCTGATCAAAAATGTATGTGCACAGATGCCAGTACTCTCAAACGATGAAGGAAATCATCATGAGAAAACCGGCATGTCGTACTCGTAGAACCTAAAAAGTTTAAGAACATGTGGTAAGTGCTCGAAAGGAGCCTCTTTGAGGCGCACTTAAAATCTTTTCACCGGTATTCGAAAGAAGAAGAAGAATCATTCTGTTTATTGTCTATTCAATACATCCGAGTGGCCACCGCTTAGCCTGTAAATGTGTCATCCCCTGTACTGTTTCCGTTAGCATCTCCATTTGAATTAGCTATCCATTTGTTTTGTATTGAGGAAGCGGCGTGGATTTAAGACGGCACTGATTGGTATATTGCCGAGCCGACTTGGTTTGATCCTGTTGGTGACTTTAATTAGTTTGTTTAAAAAGACGGTTTCCTTGCCACTTGGATGAATATGTTGAACATGGAAATTAAATAAAAGTCACATCAATAACTATCTATAAAAAGTTTAGGATTTTCAGAGAGTTTCTTTCCTTTTTTTTTAACGCTCCATTTTGTCTATGTAGATTACTGGCTTCCAGCTACGGCTTGAACGTGGGAAAATATAATTTAAAAAGAAAACAAATATAAAATTGCGGCGAGGCATTCCTCGTAGAGCACCGATTTTTAGAGCGCGGCGACAACGCGACGACGACGACGTGATTGGATAAAATGGAAACATTCAAATAATTCCACAAAATTCGCATTTACTCCCAATAGGATATAGGTGCTTACTTTTTAATAACTGAAAAAGGGCAAAAAAAAAACTTTTAAGTAAAACTAATCGCGCTAAAACCATTTAGTAGTTTTGTTGATTGATTTTTGACTTTTGCGTCTATCATTTTTTACCTGCTTCTTCCCTCAATAAATGAAAGAATCATTAGATCGTCCTTTTTACTAAACGAATCTCGTTAATAATACAACGACCTACATAGATCACTGATTACAACAATGAATTACGAGAAAACCCTATCCAACAATGTTTCAGCTGATTTCGTTATTGTTCACTCGACTGCGAACCTACTGTTATCTATTCTGCGCTCACTCCGAACTCCTGAAAGTAAGGAATTAGGTTACCAGTCGGTACCATAATAATATTTTATCGAGGTTTATGATGCCGCTAGTTATGCCCGCGACTTCTTTCGACGGTATAAGTTAAACAAAAACGAGAACATGGAAATAATCTGGATATCTATCTAAATATGTTTTAGAATGGTTTTTTTTTTCAATAATTAGCTGATGGAACAAGCCGATGGTCCACCTGATGTTAAGTGGTAACCATCACCTATAACAAAGCATTGCCTCGTAAGTCACGCCCGATAGGAACGTGCCCTACGATGCACTGCCCTGCCTCCATCAACTTGAGGCATACAGATGATAAGCCTCATTTGGCTGTAATTACACCGGCAACCACCTTCTTCAAACCGAAACCCAGCAACGCTGTGGCTGAAAAAGGCGTGGTGGTAGTACTTCCCCGGACGAGCCCTTCACAAAGAGCTCTACTAGTCCGAGCACGGCCTCACCTGTGGATAGCGTAGCGATAGGGTGACGATTATGACGATTTCCCACTTCATTGTTGCCAATATTAGAAAATTCAACAATATTGACGCATCAATTTTCAATAGATGGAGCCACGGTCGTACCGTAAGTAGTAGCATTTCCCCGAGTTATTCGTCGAGTGTGAAAAATTCGCGAGTCGCGTGGAACTAGAACCTAGAGTCTTAAAACTAGAGCTTTAAGACGTTTCAAAGTGATCCTTGTGATTTTATTGAATTAAAAGAAAAAAACCTTTTGACTTTGACTTTGAATTAGAGTCCGATGGCGCAGGTGGTTAGCGCAGCCCCGGGAATATCGTGGGTTCAAATCCCACTCGGGTTATAATAACTTTTGGGATAATATAAAAGACCAAGATTCTTGATGAATTACGATCAGTCAGTCAGTAGCGTAACAGTTTTCTATAGTAATACGATTCGGAAAAGTAATGTCGCGGTTTCAGAGGAAACTAGTCGTAACTCATCGGTTGTAAAAACTTACTGTCCAATTGTATCGCTCGCATGTTACGATTTATGTTTATGGCATTGGTATTCATCGAGATTTTTTTTTTATATCGAAATAACAATTCGTTTTGTCCTGTTCTGATTTGAAAGGATTTTTAGGGTTGTATTGGTACTCTAAAAATCTTAAGTATTTACGTCTTAGAATGATGAATGCAGTGATGTAAAATACATAAGAGAACATACCTACAAGTTCTTAATGGACGTGCTGTGTAATTGATCGAGTGAGCGAAGCGAACGAAGATCTTAGTTTCAACTTGGGCGATTTGGCATTTTATGTATGTATGTATGTATGTATGTTTGTCTGGCGATAACTTTAGAACCGTTGATCCGATCTCCATGAAATTTGATATGTCGATAGCTTGTACTTGAGAAATTTACTGGTAAGTATATGAGTAAAATCGGATGAAGGGTTTTTGAGATATGGGGATTCTTAAGGGGGCAAAAATAAAAAAAGTGACATAAAAAAATCAAGTTACATGTCATATGAAATGCTTTGTTTGGACATTCCAAAACAATTTTTACTTTTTTTTTGGGACACACGATTTTTGAGATAAAACGAAAAAAGTTAAATTAAGAAACCAGCGATGCAAGAGCTCCCATCTCTAAGAGTTTCGTTGACATCAAGGTTTTTCTACTGGTCGGTCAGTTCTTTTGCTTTTTCTTATTTTTTTTTCTTAAAATAAATTAAGGAGGTACTCAGTTCTCATAAAATGGTGGCGACGACCAGGTCTGATGATGGAGCCAAGGTCTGTTCAACGGAACTCTTCAATAAATAGGCCAATAGAGTTGAAACTTGGTAACCATACCAAGTTAGTAGGCGGTAGTCAGAAAAAAGTCCAAAGATAATGTTTGGACTTGCCTCTGACTACTACGTAAGTACTCAACGTTTTGATGGGTTCGTCGGGTCGCATCACGAGATCTCAGTTCGGGGCGAACTACTAGTTGTACTGGCTGTAAATGAATAGTCCAAAATCAGGTGAGCTATCTGCTTGTTCCATAATTTTTAGGTTCAGTTTAGCTGTGAGGTACCAGGGGCTGATAATAATTTATCGGATCACAGATAAATCCTTTGAATACTAATTTCAAATACTCATCCTGAAGAAGTTCACGGGTGGACATAAGTTTGCTTGTCGACAAGAGTTTGCTTATTACGAAAACTAGCAAAACTAGAAAAAAGCAAAATTTTGAGTAGGAAAACATGCATCGATCAAAAAGATTTTTTTATTAAACTGTGTGCAATGTGATTGCAAATTTGCAAATACAAGGTGTTCCAAAAATTGTGTACCAACACTGTGAACGCGAAAAAAAAACAGCTGTTTCATACAAAAGTTCAATACCTACCTGGCTAAAATGTATGAAACAGCTGTTTTTTTTCGCGTTCACAGTGTTGGTTCCTTAGAAAAAGTTGTTCATATTGATGGGTACTTTAGCCCCCTGACGTTTATATACACAATTTTTGGAACACCTTGTATAGTTGATTGTGATTTTTCGAAAATTAGTTTAGTGATTTTATATCTTTCAACATGTCGAAACGTGCGAGCGAGAGTCACATTAGCTCTTGTATTCGCCTTAACAAGTTTTTTCAGGGTTCAAATTTCATAAATTTCTTGCTTATTGCATCACGCATGAAGACAAATATACCCTCAGTGTTTCAAGTCTATACAACCAGTGGTTTTGGCTGTGCGCTGCCTTTTTATCTGGACCAAGATTTTTAGAGAAATCGATCTGTAAGGCAAGCAAAACCAATACTTCAACAAACAAGACGCCACTTTAAAATACCATCAACAGCTAAACAACTAACAAAACATTACGTCACAGTTTAAAACAAACAAGCTCATAAATCTAAAACTTCCCCTTCGCAGTCGGAAACCCTTCCGGTTTGACCCAGCTGTAATTATCTGAGCTGTGTATTGTCGTGAGAATGTGGCTTCGGATAAACTATGAAATATTAGTTCTATCTCGCTTTCAATTGGTATATTTGGGAGAAGGAAAAGAGATGACAGTATTCTAATCAAGTTTTGATGGAGTGTGTTGACTGAAACAGGAAGTGAGAAACTTTTGACGCGGCAACTAACAGTTATAAATTTCTATGATTCATACCGGCGATGGCTCGTGACTTGTCACGGAATGCCAAATGTAATATTTATTTAGTCGCGCCTTTCACAATCTTTATTTGCTTAAGTTTATCTAGAGGGTCTTGAAATCGTAGGTACCTACATGGATATTTGAAAGGAAGTTACAACAAGGATTTTAATTATACTAACTCTAAAACCCAATTAAATGCATTTTCTCAAGACCCTTTACTTTTTGAGAGTTGCCATTAGACGTAAAATAAACAGAGAGTTGAAACGGTTCAATGTTCATAAAAAAATAATTATTGTACTATACCCCAAGTATGAGTTGTGTTTACCATATTTGGTTTTTCGTTTTTGTTCCGTGTTCATTGCGGGTTTTGTATGAAGACGCGATAGAGATAGCGATACGGAATTTTATGTTCTACTACTAATTTTCATCATACTTGCAACATAAAGTTCCGTATCGGTATCTCTATCGCGTCTTCATACAAAACCCGCAATGAACACGGAACAAGAACGAAAAACGAAAAACCAAATATGGTAAACACAACTCATACTTGGGATACTGAACAAAACAAATCAACAAGTACACCTTAAAAATTTACAAATCGGCGGTCTCATCGTGGAAAATAATCACATCCAGACAGATGAGAAGAGTGTTGAAGTGTGAAAAAGATCGGCTTTACTGTTGTTAAAATAAATCATATCCATTATTTCTGTGCTTCACAAAGCCAACAGCTTATTCATTGAAGGTCCGATAAGATGATTATCTATAATTTATGTTGTCAGCAGAAGTCACTTCTATTATATTATATTTAACGGTTAAATACTTAACTGTAACTAATTGCTTGTGATGGCCACGCGCCTTTCAATTTCAATTTAGTGTAAAATTGATGGACGTCATGCAGGCTGGTTTGATCAGCTAGGCCCCAGGTCGGATATCGGTATGATAACGCCACAACTTGCAAAATGTATTAGTGATCAAGGCCCTTTTCTGCAATTCAAAGTGATCCTTATGATTCAACTGGATATACCATTTGACTAATAGGTATGGATTATTTTTTATTTTTCTGTAGCCTTCTTTTTTTGTTCTTCTTTGTATATATTATGTTTTTATTTTATTTTTTAAATGTCTAGGACCTGGCTGAATACCAGTGTTGCACTGTGTGGCGTGAACCACACGGTGCGGCAAATACTGAGCCAGGGACCTATTTGGCCTAACATAGCTATTGTTATTTATTGTATGTATATCTCTGTGTGTTTATTGTATGTATATATAATGTGTTGGTCAATAATTTACTTTTCTTTCTTTCTTTTCTCTACGTGCTTCATCACAAACGCCGCATCTTGACATTGATTCCCTAGAAACACCTGATCACAATATTTATTTATTTAAACACTCCAATATGTATGCGCATCGGATACAAATCTTCAAACTACACATCAAACTACACAAAGCCATAGAAAAATGACGCTTACCACAATGACATAAAAGCGAGCAGTGTTTAGCCTGGTGCGTATATTGGAGTGTAGTAAATCGCATCAACTTTCGAATAAATATACTAGGCTTTTAAATAATTATTACACAGTGATTTCATACCTACAACTTGGAGTATTTCTTTACGCCCAAAGTTACGTTAAAATTACGGATCTTTCAAGGATCATAGCTTTCAAGTTATTTTCTAAGTTATGAAATATAGTTACTTGCATGCCTAACTTTGGACGTACGTTGTATAACAATCTAATATTAAAACCCTGCAGAAAAAAATATGGCTTTACTCTTTCAAAGTATCCTTGTGATTTTATTGAATAAATACCTTTTGACATTGACCTTGACATTATGCGCGAGCGAATTCTGGGGATCCCACTAGTGTTTTTTAATCACATTTAAATTCACGGAATCCAAAATCTAACTTAAGAAGCACGCGCTAAAATATTCATGAGAATTTAAGACTCTTAGACAAAGCAGCTGCCGCCAACTTAATTTCGGCGAATCCCCGTTTTCTTGATAATTATGGATATTCTATTCGAAGATTGATTATCAAAAGTTTCATTTCTGCTAAATATTTTGATTTAATTAAACATTTGCTTGCAAATAAAGCAGGCTGGGGGCCAATCGCACGGTTCAACGACAATCAACAAATATAAAATTAAATATAATAATTATAATTATGGATAATATATCATATTAACGATGATCGCTATATTAACGTTTGTATAGCATTCACGTCTTCTTGTCGTGTCACGAGTTCTTTCAACACAGTGTGGTGAAAGGATTCATTTTAAACACCAAAAATTCTGTTGTCTTCGCTTTTGTAATTTATTGTCGATATTGGTTTTGCATGAAATCCTGATTCTATTCAAAAACTATACAAAAAAACAGATGCTCTTTGTAAGTAACTTAGTAAACCGATCCAAAATGCACCTTACAGATGCATAGTTTTTTTTGCCACAATCTATTTAAAATCTTTTCTATCGTAACTCATAAATCAGCGTTCACCTTAACGTCTTTATAATCTCTGGAAAGGGCATAAAAACTAATCTGTCACATTAACATCTGCACAACTCTACTGTTAAATGGTTTGTGCTCAGATTATTGGTTTAATAGGGTTGTCAGGGTGGTGGAACTTTTTTCGTCATTCACGTAAATAGTACATAAGTTGTAGATGAAATTTTGTTATAAAACAGAGACAGAGCCAAAAAAATAACAAAGGTACCTATTGTTTATAATAAATGGTATTTAAGCAACAAAATCCCCTTACCACTTTATTTATGTAAAAAAAATAGGTTACATAGGTCTTTTAAGAAAAACTAAACTATTGCTGCATATGCAGACATTCAATACATTTTTTTTTTCTTTTGATAGGTAAAACGTTTGACCGCAATCTCACCTGATGTTAAGTGACGATGCGGTCTACGGTGTGACACGCTTACCTAGAAGATACCTATTCACTCGTCTCTTGAAATCGTCCAAATTATAGGCATTCGGAGAAACGGACGCCGGTAAGGACAAATAAGCCTACAGGCTAGTTTTTTCATTAAAAATATTTTTTTTTCCAATTTAACTTGACAGCCCTACTAGTCGTGCATACTTTATAGATTTAGAGGGTCCCTTAGGGTCATAAACAGTGCCCTTAAATTTAAAACTTAGATTAAACACTATCCGTCACTAGCAAACATTACGCATTCGCACTCCTACAGACGTTTTAATCCTGCTCTTGAAATATGTCCGGGGGTGGGACTCGAACCCGCGATGCGAGGGACAGTCCAATTCACTGACAACTGCGAGATTAACGGAAGATATCTACGGGTTTTTTATGGGCTATGAATAGTTTGTAAAGAGGATCTATATAGAGAGGATTTTACCAATCATAAGCAGTAGCAATATACTTATACCTACTCTGCGTAACACGATCCACACAACATTAACATTATTAGAACAAGCTTTTTAGTATCTTTAAAAGTTAGTTAGTAAGTTTATGGCTATATTTTTATTTCAAGAGGAAATGAAGTCCTAACAAATTATAAAAAAGTAAAAGATAAGCAGCTTCAAGACTTCGATCTACAGAGATAATAAATATCCCTTCAGATCTCCAATATTAAAGGTTCTTTGAGGATGTCTTGTCTATGGGGGAAGTCAGAGGTATGAATATTAAAGTATTACATCTGGAACATACCTACGTTTTTCAGTAGTATTCCATTATGTCTGTGCTAACGAAATACCTTTAGTTTACCGAAATCGGAACGACAGCAGCGGTATTAACAGCTCATAAGCATATTAACACAAGAAGTAGGTAATCCTATGTACCCTCTAGGCAGGGGTTACGAAAATTAGACCCCGGGGAGTTAAATGCATCCGACCTGCATATGTGCATTGTACTGTAAAAGGCTCTATACAGAAAGCAGCCAAGACATTTGAAAATTTTTGTACTAAGATCACCGAAAGTACTTTTTTGGAGAAGGCACAAAATAGTTCTTCCTTTGTTGTTGCAAAATTAAATCAACAAGGTAATTTTAAGGACATTCCGGGACGACGAAAAAAAAAATGTTTTTCCTGGAAAATGACAAGGAGGCGGGCGTAGTAGATTTCAAAATACTAGAATTAATAAAAAAAAAAAAAGCAAGCAACTTAAAGTAGGTACGAATCGAAATAAAGTATAAAATAATTGGCTAATGGAAAACGATAACGCAACTTCTACGCTGGATAGTCCAGCGGCCAGTTCATTCATCATCATTATCATTCACAGCCCGACTTTACCCACTGCTGGGTAAAGACCTTAGTTTGCGCCATCTACCACGACCCCGTGCCAGCCGAACCCATTGCCGACCCGCGATTTATACTATGACCCGTTTCTTTGACAGTAAATAAATTTAAAAGTCTTATATGGTAACTTCAAATCACGCTTCATTCAGTCGAATACTTTCCCAGCATCGCTCCATTCGCAATGAAGTTATCAAAGGAGCTCAGGGGCGCTCAGTGGGGTTCCGTACCTCCACGCCGGACAAAAAACGGTAACACGTAACAGAATTGCGCCATTGTCAAGGGGGAAAGCAAATACAAATAGCACAGAACGGTAAAAGTATTCTGATCGCAGTATCGTCACTTCTTCTTGACGTGTCACTAGTTTCTTTCGAAACAGTGTGTTGAAAGGATTTTAAGTGCGACTTAAAGAGGCTCCGGTATCGTTAAGAAAAGATTATTTAGAAAATGTCAACTTACAAGACAGGGCGGGTAAAAATGTGTAGAAAGTTCAAAGTTTTTTTTAATTAGAACGATATGCAGAATATACTTCCTCTTCTTTTATTGTTAAAATCTGCTTGACCTAAGTCTGCTTTGGCCTCCTGGGAGAGTAATTTGAGCCCTCTCCATCCACAGAATTCCCGCTATCTTCACAATAACTTGAGTATCTATAACTACTCGTAAATATAAGGAAAATGTATCTCATCAACAAACCTTGGTTTTAATAATATAAACTACTGATGAAACCATGTGTGACAGTTTTTAATAAATGAATAAACAAATGTCACAAGAACGGCACTTGTTGGCGTGTCACTAGTTCTTTCGAAAAACTGTGGTGAAAGGATTTTAAGTGCGCCTCATAAAGGCTTCTTTCCAGCACCTGGCACATGTTTAGAACGGCACTAGTGTTACTACTGCTAAAGCGGCGATAGCAAAACCGTGCAAATAGTAAATAACGCATAATGCAGTTAAAAGTTTAAACCCCTCTATTGACTGAGCGATCTCTGGGTGCGATGATAAATGGACTTTCTGGAGCAACTCCTAGGAATGATATATGGCGCGATTGCGTTCAACTGCTCTCATTGAAACTGTTATTGAGTAGATTTGTTGCTTTATTGTGGTATTGAAGTTTTAAAGTTGGTAGTTTATGTTGGTTAGTCAAAGTCAAAAAGTATGCCTTTCTAGGTCCAGCAAGACAGCAAGGCAAAGGCGTTTTAAAAATTTTAAAGGGTTAGCAACGCGCGTGTGACGCCCCTGGTATTCAAAGTCAAGGTCAAAGTCAAAAGGTATTTATTCAATAAAATCACAAGGATCACTTTGGAACGTCTTAAAGCTAGGTGACTCTAGGTGCCAGTTCCACGCGACCAAAGCCTAGAAGAACAGGCAACAAACTTACGGCTTGGTTCTTACCGTTCTTTTGTATGATCCTTTTACAAAGTAATATAATACAATATTGAAGTTTATTGCAAACGTCCATAGGCTAAGGGCCGGTTTCACCATGCTCTGTTACATTAACAAAGGATTAAAGGGCCGTTAAATATGTCAAAATGTACGCGTTTGACAGCTAAGGTTAGATTTAACGGTCTTTTAATCCTTGATTAGTAACTAACAGAGCATGGTGAAACCGGCCCTAAAGTAACTACTTCCCAACAGGTTTGCCGTACGCTTGTTTCTTTACTAGGTTGTATAAAAAAAGCAAGGGTATATTATTTTGACAAGGGCTACGAGACGACTCCTTTGACACGAGTAGTTAGAAACTTTTATGGTTTTATTTTTAATAATCGTTTTGTGTTGGAATGTTAACAAAAGGTATTTACTTAATTAAATTATAAGAGGTACCAGTTCCACGCTGCAAGCCTAGAAGAACCAGGCAACTAAACTTACGGCTTGGTTCCTATAGTTCTTTTGAATGATCACTGTTACAAAATAATGAAGCTTCAGTGACAGTACTTTGGGGACTGGTTTTTAGGGTTCCGTACCTAAAGGGTAAAACGGGACCCTATTACAAAGACTCCGCAGTCCGTACGTCTGTCTGTCTGTCTGTTCTGTTGCCGCTATAACAACAGATACTAAAAAAATAGAATAAAACAACAAACGTGATTTTTTTGCCATTTTTATAGATAATGGTAGAGAGCCCTTCGTGCGCGAGTCCGACTCGCACTTGGCCGGTTTTATTTAGCGATAGCGGGACACTACTCATCATTTCAGCCCGTTTGCACGCACCCACGGCTAAGTACATGCCTCCTATTTAATATGACACTCTTTTCAGTCTCTTGGAAGCCCATCCACTCATTCCCAGCACTCACTACAAATTCGTTCAACTAACGGGCACGTAGTCCGCATGTCCATGTCTCATCGTCCCTTCTTGCTTTAGATCTAGCACACTAAATTAAATTTAACGTCACTATTATTATCTTTTTCCTTTAAAAATCTTCTTTCCGAACAAATTATTCTTTGTTGTCGGATGAATATGAGAAAAAACAAAATGTTATTTATTTTAAAATTATAAAGCGCTTACACAAAACTTCCACAAAGTACGTCGCAACGCGTGCGTCGTCGAGAATTTCAGCGCTTATAACTTTTATGCAAACTTCTAGTACCTAATTTAAGTAGTTTCGCAACTTTATTCAAAGCAGGTATTTTACCTAAGCTGCAAAGCGAGGAAGGAAATTTAATAAGTTTGGTAATTGTTTTCCTAACTGAAAAGCGTGTTTACGCTTATTAAGTAGTGTAAGTACAAACAAACATGTAATTTGTTTATATATAAATCCACCAAACTCAACATTGGTTGAATTTATAGAGCTCCCGCAACCTTATTCTAAAGTCGTGGGTTCAAATCCAGTCATTAACCTTAGTCGAAATAAATAAGTAAACAAAATAATTGCTCTGGAACTTTGAAAAAAATCGTGAAAGTGATTTGGTAGATTTGCTCCTGCAAAAACAAAATATATATAGATTTTTTAATTAAAACACTTTAAAGTCTGTTTTAAACGAGCACAGATTCGAGCCTAAAGATGATCAAGAAAAAGAACGGACGAGTCTATCAAGCTCAAAGAACATTGTTAAATTTCCAATCCACGGCGATGGGTTCTTGGCGAGGAAAGTTCTTCTGTGGAACAAAGGATTAGGACTATACGCGACGGAGCGAAGCATTTACACTCAGTTTTAATCAATGAAGTTCTGAGCGAGGGATCCGCCACAAAGAGAATTATTGAGTCGGGGAAATGGCTCAGACAGTTTGGTAGGGGCTAAGTCAAGAGTGGTAGAGCTCTTCGTGAAGGTCTCAACCGGGGAAGTACCTACTACCAACATGCGTTTTTCTACCGTCAAACAGCGTTGCTATATTTCGGTTTGAAAAGTGTGGTTGCCGGTGAAATTAAAGGCATCTGTATGCCTCAAGTTAATGGACGCAGGTCATCGCATTTTAGGGCACGTTCCTATGGAACGTGGCTTACGATGCAATGCTTTGTACAGGTAATGGTTGCCACTTAACATCAGGTGGGCCCTCTGCTTGTTCCATCATCAATTTGTATAAAAAAAGAATGGTAAGGTCACTCCACATGCAGGTATTTCTGGTGTCACCATATAACTATTGTGAAGAGGGTGATTAATGGAATTCAGAGCAAAAGGAATGACCCTAGTGCGGCACGTTAGCGAGGGGTCCTTTAGAAATTTTAGAATCATTCTTATCGCGCAAAACAGAGTCTTATGTGAAAGTTTGCTTCTGGACTCACAAAATAAAAGGTATAATAAGTAATAATAATCATGATAATTGATAGTGAAAACACCATAAGAAAGCGCAATTTTGTGATTCCTGTTTCATAATGAGCCAAAGACACGAGAGTCCGGGAAAAGGTTTATGGGAATTCAAATCTTGATCTTGCGCTGCTGTCATTCGATAGATCCTACTAATATTATAAACGCGAAAGTTTGTAAGTATGGATGGATGGATGGATGGATGGATGTTTGTTACTCTTTCACGTAAAAACTACTGAATGGATTTTAATGAAAATTTACAATAATATAGCTTATATATCAGAATAACAGATATAGGCTACAATTTATAAAGATATTGTATGTATTGTCCAAAATATGACGATAAGTGTCATGTAAGTAGGAAAAAATCTACCATCTGAGAGCTATTCTGGCGTGTGCTGCCAAAACCGCTAGAGTTACACATATGTACTACGCCGCGCTAATATAAGCTACTCGAAATACTAATCCTGCGCAGACGAAGTCGCAGGCACCAGCTAGTAACAAATAACTTTCTCTCATTAACATTACCACAGACTACATATTACGCAGTATTATTTGTGTTCTGTGACATTTCCAAAAGTTTGTCATCGTCTATTTGGGATCACTCGATCATCCACTATCGATGACATGTATAAACAGCTACACCAATCGATTAATCTTTAATCTAATCGGCTGTGACTTAGGCAGCTGCATGGTTATTGAATTGCGGGCATCAGTGAGACTGCACTTTTGAAAGTACAGTCATTGACCAAAACCAATCAAAATTACTATAACCTTTTTTTTGGGATCAACCTCTACAATAGTAACTATAGTTTACAGAATACAAAACGGCGGACCTAAAAGTTTTCGTAGCGCTTTGGATTAAAAACCTGTTGGAATCATTCGATATTTGAGTGTTACGAACTAGAAATGGGCAATAACTTATCGTCGGTGACTGTACATACCTATTGAAAAGCGAATATTGGAAAAATTGCCATTGCAACATTTGCAACAATGAAATCGTTTGTTGATAGTGTGGCGAATGCAATAGCGAAGCGATATTGCTGCTACAGAATACAATTGGAAGCTTTTAAAAAGAGGAATACGAGTAACTAGTAAGATTGGTTGGTTTGTACATTCTCATATAGAAATGGTGGATTTTTCTACTGTATGCCACTGGTATTGGCCTGAATTGTTATAGGTAATCTTTATCCAAGATAGATTTCAATTGGTTTTGTAATATTTTATGATTAGGCTGGCTTTGCATATTAGTATAAAGTTTAACTAGTTGGTGCCCGCGGCTTCGTCTGCGCAGGATTAGTATTTCGAGTAGCTTATAAAATTAGCGTGGCGTAGTACATATGTGTAACTCTAGCGGTTTTGGCAGCGCACGCCAGAATAGCTCGCAGATGGTAGATTTTTTCCTACTTACTTGACACTTATCGTCATATTTTGGACAATTCACACAATATCTTCATAATTTGTAGCCTATGTGTTATTCTGATGTATAAGCTATATTATTATAAAGTTTCATTAAAATCCATTCAGTAGTTTTTACGTGAAAGAATAACAAACATCCATCCATCCATCCATCCATACTTACAAACTTTCGCGTTTATAATATTAGTAGGATAGGATTAGTAGTACAGTTATTTGTGAACTTTCCTGTTTTCTGTGTGGGATTAACCACCTTGCCAATAAATTCATAGACAGATAGGTAGATAAGACACATAATTACTCCGAAGAGTGAGAAGAAAATCTGGAGACTTATTAGTAAAATAAAAGGAAAAAAACTTCTTTGGAGTTCTTCTTAGCGGTGGATCCAAAGCAGAGTGTCAATTTCAAGTTTAAATAAAACACGTGTAAAGTAATAAAACTCTATAAAATAAGAATTTCGTCGAGGGAAATGATCTCAGACTTTGGCCAAGTTGGATTACATCGTTGTTTCCACAGCCTCCTGAGAACAGCTGATCCATTCATGAAAAGTAATTTATTAACTGACTTCAATAAAGGAGGAGGTTCTCTATTCATTGTTTATTTCTTTTTGTATTTTTGTAAAGGTATCTCTCTCTCTTGTCTTGTCACTAGTTTCTTTTCGAAACAGTGTGGTGAAACGATTTTAAGTGCGCCTCAAGAGGCTCCTTTTGAGCACTTAACGCATGTTATAGAACTTTTTAGGTTCTACGACATGCCGGTTTCCTCACGATGTTTTCCTTCACCGTTTGAGAGTACTGGCATTGTGCACATAAGTTATTGAACAGATAAACTCATTGGTGCACGACTGGTTTCGAACCCACGACCTTAGGATCGGAAGGCGGGGCCGCTACTACTAGTCTACCAGTGCTCAGTGCACTAGTGTAACGCGATTACTTCACCAATTATGGATAAATTTTGATGGTTCTTCGTTTTTTGGTTGGTCATACTGAACATACTTGCAGAAGTGGCCAATTGTAATTTTAATCAAAATGACATCAGCGCTTTTCCAAAAATCAATAAATAAAAGAAAAATACATAAGAGACGTTTAGGTTTGTTGTTTGCGTTATGTTTTTCAGTGTAGTACTTGTTCAAACAAGTCATAATAGCCACTATCGCATAGGTACTTGTAGAAGAGTGAACGAACCGTTCTCCTAAGCCTGTGACCGGCATTCATAAACGTGATCGTAATACTTTTTCCGCGAACCACTTTGTTACAAGTTTTATTTGGTAATTTAGTTGAGAGAGAAATATGAGATCTCGTAAATAAGCTTTTGGAAGTTGCATGAATAGTAAATTAAGTGTTTGTTTTTTAAAGATCACGTCGTAGGTATCTCATACCCTCGAGCTCAGTTGGTGTAGCTTCCCTTCAGCGCTGTAGGTTGTGGGTCCGATCCCCAACAAGGACAAACATTCGTGTGATGTACGTAGATCAAAATCTGTCTAAAGTCAAGCTTGTGTAAAATTACCAATAATGTCTCTTACTAGCAATTATTAAAATAAGTTAGTTTGCGGGGTGTCGTTTATAAATATATAATGAAAATTTGCACAAAATAAATTGGTTTAAAAAAAATATGTTATAAAATTGTTTTATCATTCACACATTACAAAATTTAGCTACTAGCTTTGTGACCGCAACTTTGTTGGCCCCCAAAGTTTTGAGGTAAGAAATTATTACAGCCGGCACCTTTGGCGGCCATCCAAAACTGATCTTGCTGGCACCTAACATCTTAACTTCTTTAAAATAAGAAAAGAATGTAAAAGTTGAAGCCGCAGCAGAAACCACCAACGCGACAAAAATATTTGGATCAATTGGTAGGCATCCTCTTAGATCTCTTGGTACTCAAGGATTGAAATGGGTGGGCAGAGGCAAGTCCAAAAATAACAAAATCAAAGTCAAAAGCCATTTATCTAATAAAACCTCAAGGATCACTTTTAAACGTATTAAATCATTTATGGCGTTTTAAAGTAGTGCCAGTTCATTTGGCACATGCCCATATTTATAATATGGGACCCATCTCCCCTGTTGGTAACATTTGGCACATGCCCATATTTATAATATGCGACCCATCTCCCCTGTAAGTCCCCTGCACTGACTTTGATCCCTTGTTACTTGAGATCTGATGAGAGCAGTTTTTTGTGATTAGCGATGCACGGTCACGTAACGTCTATGAAAGTAACATCATGGATTATGGGTGGCTAAAACGTTGCCAGTAAATTGTCGTTTATGATCTTTTAAAGCAAATACGAGTACCTATTTCTAACATCAGCTCAAGTTTTCAACTTTATTTGTAGATCCGTCTTGAAACAGCTATCTGTAACGTTTATTTCTAACTTTGCTAAATCCAGAGAAAATTGGTATTCAAAAGCTCGCTTTAATTGTATCACTGTTCTTCTTGACGTGTCACTAGTTTCTTTCGAAACAGTGTGGTGAAAGGATTTTAAGTGTGCCTCAAAGAGGCTCCATTCCAGCACTAACTAAAGTACAGAAAACTGTTTAAAATGCTGGCTCCAGTATTTGAACACGTTGTTCGTACGTGAAATAAAACCCATTGTAAGTATTTCGTTTGTAAATGAGAGGCATTTTAGTGAGTTAGCTTAAATCTGGTGTCGTCAACATATTAAGGGGCGCATTACTCTGTTACTGCCCTGACCTGATGACTCTTTGTCTCAATCAGGGTAGCCTTGAGATAAGCTTCGATATCGATGCCATGATGGTTTCCTCCTATGCTCATCACCATGCTCACATTATCGCCATGCCTTTTTCTGCCACCAAGCAGCGTTGCTGTGTTTCGGTTTGAAGAGTGTGGTTGCCGGCGAAATTACAGGCACATGAGTCTTAACATCTGTATTCCATAAGTTGATGGACGCAGAGCATCGTAGGTCACGTGTGTGACTTACGAGACAATGCTGTCAAAGGCCTTTGGTGTTTGCCTTTGTTGTATATAGTGGGTTGGAAGTTGGTAGTTGAAATAAACTTCACTTGTAATGTATTTCCATTTATTGTCGGCGCGAGCGCACACACGTCCGTGCACCGTGACGGATTTTTAGGGAGAGCGAGAGCGAACAACGTGTTCAGACACAGATTTAAAATTTACCTCAGATCTAAAATATTCTATAGATACAATCATATTTGACTATTATTTAACAGATCCTAATGTCTCTGACAAATGCATTGTTTTAGGTGGTGGTTGCTTGTTCCATCTGTAAGAAGTAACAAAAAAAAAGTGCTCATTGCAATGCTGCGCCACTAACTTACAAACATTCTGGTGCAAACTGACTGTACTTATTTTAATCCATAGGTGCATTTGGCCACCCCTAGCGAGCACGTATCGACAGTCGATAATGAGGGTCGCACATTGTTTCGGAAGCTGGGGGGTGTGTAATAAGAGAATTTTGAGGGCGACATCTCAATTTGCAACGGTCATGTCGCAAATGCACGTTTGCAATTGCCGAATTCCAGTGGGTGCAGTTTTACAAATCATATTATTTATTTTTATTGCTAAACTAACGAGCTTCAGTTTTGTTGTTAGTTTCTTACTGCAATCACACAAATGCAGTCAATGACATACGTTGCTGTTATGTTGTAAATTATCTAAGGAGTAAATCAAATTAAAATAGATTTATTTTAAATCACAAGGTACCTACAGGTTTTAAATCATAAGGTACATTCTGTAAATATTTTTTAAGTAAAAACAATTTTTTTAATTTGTAGAACTGTTTCCTTGTGTAACGTGCAAGAAACTTAAGTAGTTGCCTAAATAATTTGATAAAAAAATAATTACCTACATAACCTAATCCCACTCCAGCTTAGTAGATCAAAGCAATAAAAATATTAAAGGCTTGAAAATCTTACAAAATACAATAGAGAAAGTCTTAGAGTTGTGAACACAATCTGCGCCAGACATCGGAAAAATAAACAACATTTGCATTTAAATTACGATACCCGAAGCCTGAAGCTATTTTATCGAATTGTTTTCACCGAATTCAGCCCATCCTTCGGCGATATCCTACACAAACAGTGGCCCAATCGATAGCCAACGATAATGATCGCAATAGTGATGTCCCAGGTTTTGCGGATACGGAAATATACGGAAATGTGCCAAGGTCTGTGTGGATTTCGAAGAGTTTGTAGTTTTTTATTTTTTTATTCTTCTATTCATAGAACAATCATTTGATGTTAAGTAGTAACATAACAAAGCATAGCCTCGCAAGTTACGAAGGAACTCGCCCTAAAATGCACTGCCCTACGTCCATCAACTTGAGGCATACCTGTGCCTGTAATTTCACTGGCAACCACACCTAAAAGCGAAACACAGTAACGCTCTTGGCGGCAGAAATAGGCATGGCGATAGTTTTTCCCCGGACGAGTCCTTCACAAAGAGCTCTACTACTCTTATCAGGTGTATCAGGCACATCACTTGATCCTATAGGATATGCCCTACTGCTACACCCAATCGGTAACGTCCTATTATAATGAGGGTCACAATTGACATTAGCGACACGTGATGGTGCATTCTAGATTGGGTTCCGAATGTGGCAATAAAATGTAAATCCATGATTGTATTTGGCTGGTTTGTTTGTTTTGTGCATTGCGTTTGGGCAAGCGAATAAATATTTTGCTTACTGAATGTTTTCACTGTCAATAAGCAAAATGTTTATGATATTATTGAAAACAATATTGATATTTATATTTGGGTAATTTGGCTTAAATATTCAAAGTCTGGTAGGATGTACTTAGCAACTTACTACCTATTATCAGATGTAACGTGAGCTGAGTGAAACGAGCTATTATAAATAAAACTAGTAGTTCACCCCGAACTGAGATCTCGTGATGCGACCCGACGAACGCATCAAAACTTTGAGTTGGTAGTAGTCAGAGGCAAGTCCAAACATTATCTTTGGACTTTTTTCTGACTACCGCCTACTAACTTGGTATGGTTACCAAGTTTCAACTCTATTGGCCTATTTATTGAAGAGTTCCGTTGAACAGACCTTGGCTCCATCATCAGACCTGGTAGTCGTCACCATTTTATGAGAACTGAGTACCTCCTTAATTTATTTCATGAAAAAAAAATAAGAAAAATCAAAGGAACTGGCCGACCAGTAAAAAAACCTTGATGTCAACGAAACTCTTAGAGATGGGAGCTCTTGCATCGCTGATTATCTTAATTTAACTTTTTAAATTTTATCTCGAAAACCGAGCGTCCCAAAAAAAAAGTAATAATTGTTTTGGAATGTCCAAACAAAGCCCTTTCATATGACGTGTAACTTGATTTTTTTTTATGTAACATTTTTAATTTTTGCCCTCTTAAAAAACCCCATATCTCAAAAACCCTTCATCCGATTTTACTCATATACTTACCAGTAAATTTCTCAAGTACAAGCTATCGACATATCAAATTTCATGCAGATCGGATCAACGGTTCTAAAGTTATCGCCAGACAAACATACATACATACATACATACATACATACATACATACATAAAATGCTAAATCGCCCAAGTTGAAACTAAGATCTTCGTTCGCTTCGCTCACTCGATCAATAATAGTATATTTACATACTAGCCGGTGCCCGCGACTTCGTCTGCGCAGGATTAGTATTAGCTATAATGGCTTACACATAAGATATAGATATAATACTGTGGCCGGCTTTTTTGTAGGAATATTTAAGATAAACATTTCCATCATACATTACATATGTGTAACTCTAGCGGTTTTGGTAGCGCACGCCAGAATAGCTCGCAGATGGTAGATTTTTTCCTACTTACTTGACACTTATCGTCATATTTTGGACAATTCACACAATATCTTCATAATTTGTAGCCTATGTGTTATTCTGATATATAAGCTATATTATTGTAAAGTTTCATTAAAATCCATTCAGTAGTTTCTACGTGAAAGAGTAACAAACATCCATTCATTCATCCATACTTACAAACTTTCGCGTTTATAATATTAGTAGGATGTAGGTAGGATTGCATGAATTATAACTTTTTGCTTTTACATGTTAAGTTTTCAATAAAATGAAATGTCGGTATGTCGGTTTGAAAAAAAAAAGTGATTTCGAGATGGAAACAAGATAGTGAACACACTCCTTTAAATGGCTAAGGCCGTCTCCGATTTGTTTTTAGATTTATACCACGTAAGAGTGTTGGTTTTATTTATTAAACGTTGGCCTTAGAAACAATTGCAGACAATTATCCTCGGGAAGGAACAAAGGGAACAAAACTAAGGTTTTGAATAAAGGTTTAGAATAAAGGTTCTCGGTAGCCACGAACTGGAGATCGAAGCGTGAGACGCTTCGATCGCGGGAAGTCGGTGGAAGGATCAAAATCGTTCTTCCTGGAAATGTTCCTTTAGGCCTATGTCCAGCAGTGCACTTCTCAGTCTGATGATGATGATTTCTTGGCAGGAACACAAAGGTAGTATAAGGACCAATTTGGTTGTCTCCATCCCGTTCAATCTTAATTGAGTACTGTCGAAACAACATCTTCTGAAAGCTTTCTACTGTCGCCACATTCCAACTCCTTCTCCAGTCACGAATAACTTACAACAAGGAGTCATTAGAAACTAATTCTGTGGCAATTAATCAGTATCACGCCGGTTCAGAAATAAGTTCAACTATTTTGTTTACAAACCACTTAATTGAGTTGGGTGTCGATGAAGTTGTGGAGATAATCTGTACTCGAAGTCTGAGTTTGGTTACCATATTTCGTATGTGGTTTTTCGTAACGTCAGGCTTTTTTGTATGGAGCTTCGTTAAGCGCCTTTATGGGCGTGCTGAGGACTCACGAGTCTCCATACAAAAAAGGTCTGACGAAAAACTAAATACGAAAAATGGTAAACAAAACTCGGACTTGGGGTAATTGGCGCGCACGCAGCTCCAATAAACCAAACATGTTATAGACAATTTCGTTTACTATTTTTGTCGTATCCCAAAAAATATACAAACTACAATAAAATATATTGTGTATTACTTTGTTTTTTTAACTACCCCTCTCTTGGACCCTAATCTTAGCAACCCCATGGCCGACTCCACTACCAGCAATACCTAGTCATCATCATCATCATCATCATCAGTTTGCCATAGTCACCACGCTTGGCAGGCGGATTGGTGACCGCAGTGTTGGTGGTGCTTACTCTGGAAATGCTGCTGCCCATTTCCCGGTGTGTTCCCTTAGTTGTCTTTTACGACATCCACGGGAGGTGATGGAGGGGTCAAATTCTATGCCGGGACCACCACGGCCAATACCTAGTAATTCTCGGAAAAACATACAAGGCTGATTCGTTCAAGTTGTTTGTAAAATCAGCGTTCGATCAAAATAAGTAAAGTTTGTAAACTTAAAATAACCTACATTGTAGAGAGACGTAAATAAAAGTATTAACTAAAATCAAAGAAAACTTATAACCATATTCAACAACTTCTAATTTGGCTGAATTTATTTTTGAGGCGACGAGATTAAGTTCAAGGGACTGTTGAGTCGTAAAAAAATAATATACTCAAACCCATGTAGACGTACCACCGAACAATTGATTCATGATCAGCAATTACTTATTTCATTACCTCCCTTCGCGACCGTCTCTCAGACTCATACGTCACTCTGACGCACCGTATCTTTAATAATAACTCAAGAAAATTTAAAGCTCACTAAATTTAGCTCGTGGTTTTGATTAAACCACAGAATTAATAATAAACCCAAGACTTAATTAGCCATTAGCTTATATAGCGATGTTTTAACTTATCAAGTTATACAATTTCTAAGTTTAAAATTTCTAGTTTAACACCGAGCTTTAAAAAAAAAGTTATCCATGTTATTCAGTTTATTTGCAACCTTTTGACTTTGACAAATATTTTAAAATTACCATATCTCAAAGCGTTAATTCCCACTCCCATTTTGTTGTCACGGTAAAACACCAAAACAAATCAGATGAGGATAGACTTAAAATACGGCGGTGAGCCTCATACGTCTCTCAGACGTGCGCCCTTCTTCGCGACGACATTATTTATCAAGCCGCTGGCTGCAGTGACATGCTGCAACTGCAACAGCGCTGTAAACTTGCAGGAGTGAACGGATAAATCAACTATTTGCGAGTGCGCGAAATGTGGGATTGCTCTGTAATACAGGGTGTTGTATTATTAATTTTATTAAATGCCATTCATATTACAGTAAAGAACATATTTTATTCTGGGTCTGGTCTATATACCCCACATAGAAAAGTTTGAAAAAAATTGAAGATTACCATTCAAATGCAATTTCATTAAAAATGTAGGTAAATAAAGAGAGCCACCATGACAGTCTGTAATTGACGTTTGATATGACGCATTGCATTTTGTAATTTTTTGACAGATTTGTTGTTTTTTTGACGGTAATGACTTTCACTCTCAAGCTTGACTTATACAACAGTTGTCAAAATGACATTCACGCATGTCAGTCCGCCATATTTTTAGTGCATTGTGTTGCTCTCCATGACCAATAAAATCTTGATGAGCAAGAAAACGTAGTAAAAATAAAGCAAATTAAAACAGTTACTATATTGCTAAGCGATAATTATATAAACTGTACACAGACCCGACCCCGGCTCCATATATTGATGAAACAACGCCTTTAATATTACACTTTAAAAATAATATGTAGGTAAACGGTGGTGTGTAACGTACCTATTTCATGCCAACATTTGTGTTGCGCTCTGAGGTATTAACCTATGTTTTTCTAATATAGATTTTACGCAGATATGTGTACCTATACATATAGGCGGCTGTTGGGCCTCGAGGTTGTTGTTTTGTTATTGTTTTTCTTTGATGTATTTTAAGCAGTTATGTCTCTAATAGTCATTTATTTATTGGCTACAATATATTCAGACCTTTTAGAGACGAAAGAAAGGAAGTACCTAATAATTCTAACGCCCGGTTTCTGAAAGCCCGATCAAAGCTAATCGGATGTCAAGTCACTTGCTTTCTCTATCAAATTCGATGTAATAGCTGAAATGGCGAGTGACTTGACATCCGATTAGTTTTGATCGAGCTTTCAGAAACCGGCCGTAAATAGTCTAGTAGCTAACTATGTGCTGACCCCACAAAAAATGCAACAAGGGCAAGAAAATTATGAGGTAGGTAACTAATGATTAATTATACATAGGTATCCTTACTTACATAATAAACCTGAAGCCTACTGAGCTAGAAACAAAAGTTTGAAAATAAATTGTTACATATCCTGAACATCCTCTATTCGCCATTCTGGTATGCGCGTGCGCCGCCGGCTGCGATATCGTTAGCGACGCGGCGGTCGGCGCCGGCGCGGGACTGTCACCTTGTTATTTACACCTACGACTAAAGTAATATTAACTTGGATAATGTCGTTTATATAGGGAGTTGCCTAAATCTCATCATCATCATGTGGATAAGTCCACTGCTTATACATTTACGGTAGAATGATTCTGAGTCCTCTCCAGCCATCGCCATCCCGCGATCCTCACAATGTCGTCGGTCCATAGGGTAGAAGAGCGTCCCACGCTTCATATTCCAGTTCGTGGTTACCGTTCGAGAACCTTTATTCCCCAGCGGTTGTCAGTTCCTCGAGCTTAATGGTCTGGTACCGTTGAAGACAAATCAATTTACAGTGCAACCTGATTTCAATCGAATCATTTAAGTCACAGGAGATGAAGATAATTGAGTTAATTAGGTAAAGAGATGGATAATTCTACTTCCGAAGGTATACCAATTCAGTACAGATCAGAGGAATAACCCATAATCAGAATCATGGCAAACGTCCAAGAACAAATGAATATCAATTAAGACACTCAAAATCCAGACACGTAAATCAAGGACTCAGGTATGCAACGTGTGCAAATAACGACAAGAAATTGTCGAATAAAGTGAGAAAAATAAGAAAAACGAATAAAATACATTAGTTTTTCTTAATAATATTTTTTCCTAAAAAAATATTCTTTTTAAAAAGTTTCAATCACGTTCGAAATTTGAATAAATATTATGTATTCAAATTTCGAACGTGACTGAACCTTTTTACTGCGTAATTTTTGAGCCATACTCTCTGTTTTCTCGTTTATTATTGAGGACCTAATTGTTTTATGGACCAGTAAATTGTCCGAATCAAATATTTAGTTTGTTAAAATTTATGAATTTGCTAAGAGAAGCTTGTAAAGCAAAATGGAGACGGAATAAGATATTTCTAATTTTATAGATGACAGTGGTTGCCAGATGTTGCTACTGAATTAGCATCATTGGAGTTAATAACAATTACACACTGTGTAAACGTGAATAGAAAACGTAAGTACCTACATTGTTTTTTCAATAATACACTCACCCGCAAAAATAAAGGGTCACCTAGTTAACTTCAAATAACTTTGTAACCACACAATCTAGCTCTTTAAATTAAAAAGTATCTGAAAAATTTAATTACGCATAAAATAAACTACCACCACTCTGCGCTGGCTAAACCCAAACTCTAACATGGTTCTGGTACATTCTTCTAAAGTCAAAAGCATGATTTTGCACAAATAACTCGAATTGAATAAAGAAAATCAATTTCGAGTCCCTTATTTATACAAAATAAAAAAAACTTAATCAAAGAAGTCTAAATTGAAAAATGAATCACAATTTGAAAACAGGTCGTTTTAACGCATTTTTTATGTCATTTCAGTTAAAAGTGGGTATACCGGGAGCGGAAAACCGGGGAGTCCCACATATCCCCTCCATCCTCCAATGGGGGGGAATGCGTAATGCATTTTTCCCAGCGTCAAAAAAAAAAAAAAAAAGGGTTGCATACAGTCCGCATATCCTTTTTTGGTTTAATTTCATAAGCAAAAGAAGTTATCTTGATCATTTCTTGAAGATATTGCTGATTTCAAAGGTGACCCTTTATTTTTGCTGACGAGTGTATTTAAATCTAACGTTTACGTTTGCAGCCGTCTGCAGACTGTTTCAGCTGTAGGTACTTATTTTGTACGTTTCGTAACGAGATATTTGATTTGAAAATAATACAAGTAATAGGTATTTAACTTTTACTAGCATCTTTCCTACTACATTAACTTATATTATTATGTATGTTAGTCTATAAGGTATTTATTTAATATGGACAATAAATGTAATTTATTAGTGTCTGAAATAAAATTGTATTATTATTATTAATATGGATAGGTCTGAAATAGTTTATATTTTTTTGATAATTATAAAAAAAAAGATATTAATAAATATGAGATTGAGAAAAAAAAACAAAAGTTTTGTAGGTCTGTGGGAATAACGCAGATTGGAGTCTAGAATCTAGACTCTAGATAAACCTTGGCACACATTATCACAAAATTAAGTTATAAAAATAATTCTGTGCAAATTAAACCTTATCAGACAAACTCGTAAACAAACATTTTGCCGAAGCTGTAATTATTTGAAAGCACTACCAAATGAATTGCTCATGACTGATATAAATTATAACGATTTTATTATCCTGTGACCAAAAGGGACGCCGTTTTATTTTTTGGTTAGTAATTTTATCGCCATGGGATTCCAGCGTATGCTTTTGAGTCACTTTATTTATGTGGGAATTAAACTTGTTTATTTAATGGTAAGGTAAACTAGGCATTTTGTGCCCTTCTACGGTTTGATTATAAATAATACAGGAACAGAACAAACATATACAGCTTTACGACTTTGATCAAAGCACGGTAGATATTCCCTCTTAATACCAAGGTTTTTTAAGAGTAGTAGAGGTCTTTGTGTGTGGCTCGTCCGAGGAAGTACCACCACCATGGCTTTTTCTGCCGCCAAGCAGCGTTGCTGTGTTTCGGTTTGTTGACCGAAACACAGCAAGCAATTGTTCAAGTTGATGGACGCAGGGAAGTGTATCGTAGGGCACGTTCCTATCGTGCGTGACTTACGAGGCAATGCTTTGTTATAGGTGATGGTTACCACTTATTATCAGGTGGGCCATCTTCTTGTTCCATCAGTTAGTTGTATAAAAAAAAAGTCCTAACTCCAATTTTTTTTTAAGATCCCCTTAATAACCCTTTTAGAAATTTGAGTTGATACTTGTAAATAGGTAGTCAGAGTTACGTCAAAATAGGTATTACATTTGTCATATACCTACTCACATTTCAGTAGTTGGTATTCCATACGTGACAGTTTACAAGCCCATCGCCGCTAGAATACAAACTGCTTTCTTAACGATGTTTTTCTTCAGCGATTGAGAGCACTGGTATTGATCAAATATTTTTTAAACAATTATTTGGTTCAACAATCAATAACTAGTAGTTCGCCCCGAACTGAGATCTCGTGATGCGACCCGTCGAACGCATCAAAACTTTGAGCAGGTAGTAGTCAGAGGCAAGTCCAAACATTATTGTTGGACTTTTTTCTGACTACCGCCCACTAACTTGGTATGGTAACCAAGTTTCAACTCTATTGGCCTATTTATTGAAGAGTTCCGTTGAACAGACCTTGGCTCCATCATCAGACCTGGTCGTCGTCACCATTTTATGAGAACTGAGTACCTCCTTAATTTATTTCAAGAAAAAAAATTAAGAAAAAGCAGAGGAACTGGCCGACCAGTAGAAAAACCTTGATGTCAACGAAACTCATAGAGATGGGAGCACTTGGATCGCTGGTTTTCTTAATTTTACTTTTTTTGTTCTATCTCAAAAACGGAGCGTCCCAAAAAAAAAGTGAAAATTGTTTTGGAATGTCCAAACAAATCCCTTTCATATGACATGTAACTTGATTTTTTTATGTAACTTTTTTTATTTTTGCTCACTTAAAAAACCCCATATCTCAAAAACTCTTCATCCGATTTTACTCATATACTTACCAGTAAATTTCTCAAGTACAAGCTATCTACATATCAAATTTCATGCAGATCGGATCAACCGTTCTAAAGTTATCGCCAGACAAACATACATACATACATACATACATACATACATAAAATGCCAAATCGCCCAAGTTGAAACTAAGATCTTCGTTCGCTTCGCTCACTCGATCAATCAAAGACAGGGATGCTGGTGTATTACCGACTTACGGCCGGTTTCTGAAAGCTCGATCAACTACTACTAATCGGATGTTAATTGAGAGCACTGGTGGTCTAGAGGTAGCGGCCCTGCCTTCCGATCCTAAGGTCGTGGTTTCGAAACCAGTCGTGCACCAATGAGTTTTTCTGTTCAAAAATTTATGTGCACTATGCCAGTACTCTCAAACGGTGAAGGAAAACATCGTGAGGAAACCGACATGTCGTAGAACCTAAAAAGTTCTATAAACATGTGTCAAGTGCTCGAAAGGAGCCTCTTGCGGCGCACTTAGAATCCTTTCACCACACTGTTCCGAAAGAAACTAGTGACACGACAAGAGAGAGAGAGAGAGTGAAAGAGGATGTTAATTCACACACCGTTTCAGCTATCAGCATCGGATTAGATAAAGATAGCAAGTGACTTGCGTGCTATTAGTTTTAATAGGGCTTCCAGAAACCGGCCGCTAATGTTTTTGTGACCCAAAATAAACTTTTTTTTGATTTGATTGTCAAATCATATCAAACAACGTTTATTATCGACACTGGTAACCAATTTTTTTTTTTTTTTTTATACAACCAGCTGATGGAACAAGCACATGGCCCACCTGATGTTAAGTGGTAACCATCACCTATAACAAAGCATTGCCTCGTAAGTCACGCACGATAGGAACGTGCCCTACGATGCACTGCCCTGCGTCCATCAGCTTAAGGCATACAGATGTTAAGCCTCATGTGCCTGTAATTACACCGGCAACCACACTCTTCAAACTGAAACACAGCATTGCTGCTTGGCGGCAGAAAAAGGTGTGGTGGTAGTACTTCTCCGGACGAGCTCTTCACGAAGAGCTCTACTACTCTTAAAAATGTATAGAATCTCTTAAGAATCGATGTTTTGGCAAATATCGAAGTGAAATTCAGACGCTTGTTTGGTTCAATTATTCTTCTTTTAAATTACTCAATTTTGAACTGCAACTTGTATGTTTTAAATACGTGTTTCAAAATGTACCCAAACATAAATTTAACCCGAAATAGGGATCCGTCATAAATTTTGTAGCTCTTATCGCGTATTGGTATCTCGTAACTTGAGGAGCACGTTTGATCGATGGCCGTAGCCCCTGTCTGTAAAAAATGTGATGAATTTGTTACCATTCGGGTTCGTCCTAACGAGGACATTATGGTGTCTCACTCTTAAGTTAAAATAGGCACCTACCTAAATATAAATACAAAAGAATTAAATATATTAATAAAACACCAAAATTAACCAGGCCTCTATAAAAAAAAACAAACAGCCTCTTTCATAAGTTTAACACATGTTTATGCAAATGCAAATAAATGATCTTTATCTTTATCATACGCAGGCACGGTAGATATCCCTTCTGATCTCTTAGTAGTACCACAGATAAAATAATACTGTAGTACCAATTGCCAACTCAAGATTGTTTGAAGATGTCTAATAGAGTTAGTCGGAGGTACGATATTGTTTTGTTTTGAGTCTAGCTTAAAGTTTGATGCATTGTTTCTTGGCGATCCTAATAAATAAAAAAATACTTGTTTTTTTTTTATTATTTTATACAACTAGCTCATGGAACAAGCAAAAGCATTGCAAAGCATTGGCTAGTAAGTCACGCACGATAGGAACGTGCCCTACTATACACTGCCCTGCGGCATACAGATGTTAAGCCTCATGTGCCTGTAATTATAACGGCAACCACACTCTTCAAACCGAAACACAGCAACGCTGCTTGGCGGCAGAAAAAGGCGTGGTGAAACTACTTCCCCGGACGAGCCCTTAACAAAGAGCTCTTGTTTCTGTAACTTGAAAAAAAACAGCATGTTAACTTTTATAATAAAATTTAGTCTATGCAAATTTGATAGAAGACTTAAATCCATTTCAGTATGAGAACATCCAATAAATAATGTTACCATCAATGACAGCCTTCACAGCTCAGTCGGTAGTAGCTCTGCCTTCTGCACTGTAGGCCATGGGTTCGATTCCCACCGAGAACAAACATTTGTGTGGTGAATATGGGTGTTTGTTCTCTGTCTGGGTGTTATTATATTATAAGTATGTATTTACAAAAACAAAATTATTTATGTATTATATCAACTATCTGGTTCCCATATTACAAGCTGTGCTTAGTTTGGGGCTAGATAGTGCTGCGTGGAAAGTCCACCATATTTATTATGATTATATTTATATTTATTATGAATACAAATCCAAGGCAATAGAAGAAGCGTGGGCGCGATCGTATTGTATGTAGAGTAGTCGTAACGAGACGCCCACTGCGGTAGGTACAATGATAAACAAATACACTATGACGTATTTTTTATTTCCGCTGTATTTTGAAGTTATAAACTAGTTCTTGTGGTGAAAGGATTGTAAGTACGCCTCAAAGAATCCTCTTCGAGCTCTCCCTTACACATACATGGATATTTTTTAATTCTACTAATAATTTGTAGTTGAAAAAGGAGATGGCCCAAATCCCATACAAAAAAACCCAGTCCCGGCGCAAAAAAAATTATTCTCAATTTGTTGAGGATGTTTAAAAATAATATTTTAAATTAACACTATCTCTCTATCGGGTGGCAAACACTTTGTTTTTGCTCAAAAAGTTTTGTAGGGGTTCTTATTAAAATCTTATTTATCGACTAAAATACTTATTATTATTTGTAATTATTGAGTAATCGCAATCACATTCAAGATTATCACAAAACCAGAGACGGTAGGGATACCTATATATAAATAAACACAAACATAGTAATAAATGTATTTATTTGTTCAAATACATCTGGATAAATACATTTATAAAGATTAACATTAATTGTTTTCCAAATCTATTAATGCATAATCTAAGCCTTCAGCCGGATGATCAAGTTCTCTTTCATTATGTCTAGCCTAACCTAAAAAGTAAATGACGCTCTTAGCATGTGCGCAGCTTCCCGAAGTCCGTTGGCCGTGTATGCAGGAACAATAATAGTGTGTACATATTTTGAACATATTTTGATAACCTTTTTATTTATTTATGCTTATTATTTGCTTGCATATATTATTGTATGCAATAAGCTTGTTCGTAAACAATTATAGAATAAAAGGATAAAAATATTTTAGTCGATAATTCGAGTTTTTAATAAGAACGCCTACAAAACTTTTTGAGCAAAAACAAAATGTTTGCCACCCGGTAGAGAGATAGTGATAATTGAAAACATTATTTTTAAATCTCCTCAAAAAATTGAGAATAGTTTTTTTTGCGCCGGGACTGGGTTTTTTTTGGGCCATCGCTTTTATAATAAATAATATTAAAACTAAAATAGAATTTATTTCTGTGCTACAGATTTTTTGTAAAGTTGATTATCAAATATATCGTAAAAAAGCAAAAAAATTAAGTTGATTAAGTTGATAACGTAAAAATGGCAAAAATAGCACCCTTATTATACGACCACTTTGTTGCTTGCGTCTGTATGGTTTTGCCTAGCAGTGACTAAAATTGAGGAAGTTATTAAAGATATTTTTTAGCCCCAAAATGCAATGGTGAAATCTGTTAGGTCTTTAAGAGACTAAGGGCCGGTTTCACCATGCTCTGTGAGTTACTAATCAAGGATTAAAAGACCGTTAAATCTAATCTTAGCTGTCAAACGCGTACATTTTGACATATTTAACGGCCCTTTAATCCTTTGTTAATCTAACAAAGCATGGTGAAACCGGCCCTAACAGCCGGTTTCTGAAAGTGCGATCAAAACTAATCGGATGTCCAGTCATTTGCTATCCCTATCTCATTCGATGTAATAGCTGAAATGGCGAATGACTTGACATCCGATTAGTTTTGATCGAGCTTTCAGAAACCGGCCGTAAAACTCACAAGGCTCTCAATAGCAGCTGGCTATCTCGAGCAAGACATAGAACGTTTTTTATAAAATTCTAACCGCTGATAGCACAACCGATGTGCTGTTAACGTTAACGTTATATGGAGGCGACCTACAATGCACTGCCATGCGAACATCAACTTGAAGCAAAAAGCAGTTATGTGCTACAGGCACATGAGGCTTAAGGCGAAGACAAGAGCTAATTTGACTCTCGCTCGCACGTTTCGACATGTTGAAAGATATAAAATCACTAAACTCATTTTCGAAAAATCGCATTCAACCATTTTGTGTGCAATCACATTGCACACAGTTTACTAAAAAAATCATTTTGATCGATACATGTTTTCCTACTCTAAAGTTTGCTTTACTAGTTTTCGTACTTAAGCAAACTTTTAAGTAGGAAAAATTGTATCGATCGAAATGAATTTTTTACTAAACTTTGTGCAATGTGATTGCAAACAAAATGGTTGATTGCGATTTTTCGAAAATGAGTTAAGTGATTTTACATCTTTTATCATGTCGAAACGTGCGAGCGAGAAGTTGTTTGATGGTTGTCAGCCCCTTAACAGCTTTGAGGCACATTTCACCAGCACCCAGCAGCCTTCCAACTAAAGAAAAGTGTTTTGTTGTTCTACCATATTATTTAGATTATTATAGTTAATCAACACCTTAGTATAATTCCTTTTAATCATCAGTCCTAAAGCCCCGTACTCATGTGTCATAAATCAAACACATCGTAAAACTTATCGTGTAGCTGTGCCCTTTCTCCAATAATGGAATTACAGCTCCATCATAAACCTTATCTATTCAATACCACTCCATGCACTCACTGCTATAGATTGTAAAATCACTTTGTTAGTATAATTATCATTCTAGAGGAGGCAGGGGAGGTTTCATACCTAGTTACAGTTACTATAATATAGTAACAGCTGAAACTAGAGATGTGAGGGGATATCAACCGAGCCTGGTGATCAAAGTCGTGAAAATGTATTAGCTTAAGGCGAAGACAAGAGCTAATATGACTCTCGCTCGCACGTTTCGACATGTTGAAAGATATAAAATCACTAAACTCATTTTCGAAAAATCGCAATCAACCATCTTGTGTGCAATCACATTGCACACAGTTTAGTAAAAAAATCATTTTGATCGATACATGTTTTCCTACTTAAAAGTTCGCTTATGTACGAAAACTAGTAAAGCAAACCTTTGAGTAGGAAAACATGTATCGATCAAAATGATTTTTTTACTAAACTGTGTGCAATGTGATTGCATACAAGATGGTTGATTGCGATTTTTCGAAAATGAGTTTAGTGATTTTATATCTTTCAACATGACGAAACGTGCGAGCGAGAAGTTGTTTGATAGTTGTCAGCCCCTTAATAGAAAAAAATATTGATTCCTAAAAGGTGACATACTCCACAGAAATTTAAATATACATATCTTATTCCTCTGTTCCGTGAGATACTCACAAGCTCTTTGGAAAATTAACTGATATGAAAAACTATCGAAATACTCATAAAAAACGGTACATGGGTGTGTCACAATATTGACGCACGTCATTGTGTGTCGCATGCAGCGTTACGGCACTGCGTAGGATTACATTCTGTGGTTATAGTATGGGAGTGAAGGCGGCTATTTACGGAACAATTTGTATGATTACTTGGACTGGGTGAGTGATAAAAAGTAATTTGTTTGTTTGTTCGTTATACTTATAAGTTATAAAATAATGATTACATTATTCACAGTGACTTCTCTTATAACTTGTGTTTTCAATGAATAAAATAAATATTGTTGATAAATATTGAGACGTGGGTTTTGTTTGAGTATGGTTCTGGAATAAGAGTCGACATAGTAGGAGTGAACTAACCACATGCTACTGCTATACAACGTGTATCATAATACCCCTATAACCCCGGTAGCAGGGTATTCTACAGGTCATGGCGAACAACTATTGATAAAAGACTTTTTAAATTTCAAAGTTTTTCATTCATGAAATGCCTCTTAAACTTTTCGCCAAAAATGAAAATAACTTAAACATGACGCAGCAATATTTACAGCTTTTTTTTACCTATAATTTTATTGTGAACTGTAGATAAAATAGGTAACAGAACTGCCACCAATAAGTAAACGCAAATAGCGTATGTACCAAGGTCACGAACACATTATCAGAGTTTTTGCTCAGAGACGTTTGTATGGGAAATTCGGAAGTATTCAAACTTTGCACACGTCAAAGTATTCCAGTGCTTGGTCTGATCACTCGGTTTTTGATCTTATATGGGTATTATGTTACACGTTGTATACCTCGCCACCACGGTTCTGCAGCGCCTCCGGTATGTTTACGGAGGCACGCGCTGACGGTTTCGCCGCTTGCATGCGGAAGCAAATTGCGTCACTGCTGACGAGAGTCCATTCCTCAAGCACTGTGTGCGAGTAATGACGGCATAGGTACGCCATTTCTCGGACCGTGCGCCTACCAATCAACCTTGCAAAGTTTTTAAGTTTGGCTTACTATCAATTTATGGATCTAAATTATCAGAAATAAAATTTATATATCTATTGTTATTATATTAATACCTCAAGTTCAAGTTTTTTCGTTTTTAGTGTTTGGTCTTCCGTATTTACATTCGGTTTGTCGTTTAATAAAACGTTCTTGGTTAAATTGTTCAACAAATTATAGAGATAAATACCTCATTTATCTAACAAAATGTGTTTAATGCACTGGGACTGGAACCTAAACGTCACATTTCCAACGGTTTTGACGTGCTAAATAATCCTAGAGTCTGAGTTTTGTTTATCGTTTTCGGCTTTTGTTTTTTTTTGTTTTAGTGTTTTACCCTAATGGTTATCAGCGTCTTAGTATAAAACTTATCGTGTTGCAGCGTAAATCCCCTTTCTTGTACACATAAAACAGCTTCGTCTAGACGTGGGATACGTGGGTGAAGTTCGTCAAACGTCAATCGCAGTTCGAACGGAAACGTCTCATGCATAATGCAGCTTTAGGATAATCGGACCCGATACTGATTGTTAGTCAAATAGCTATTATATGCATTAACATTTCGTATGTCTGTACCATCGCTATGACACAAAAAAATATATATGTCTATACCAGGGGTTCCCAAACTTATTTTGTCTACTACCCACTTTGAGAATAAATTATTTTTTAGCGCTCCCATTTTTCACCTACTTAAAAACCACTATAACTTCAAATTAAATTAATTATTGTAAGCTATATTAGCGAAGATTAAACATTCATTCTAAACGAGACTTTTAATATAGAGAGAGAGCAAGACTTGAGACTTGAGCGATAGTACACAACGGCGCTCAGGTCTCAAGTTAATTCCGCCCATTTTTTTTCTGGGTCTCTTGCCGCCCCCCTTTAGGCCTGCAGCGCCCACAAAGGGGCGTTATCGCCCACTTTGGGAAAGGCTGCTCAATACCATCGCTATGGCACTAAAAATGATTAAATGTTTCTTACATAAAAACTTATTAAGAGGCTGACAACCATCAAACTTCTCTTTCGCATATTTAAACATTATTGAAGATATAGAATTACTGAAGGTCTCGCAGGTGCAGGTTTTAGGTGGTCAGCGCTGCCCCGAATCAAGGGAAAGTCACGGGTTCAAATTTTCCTTGGATAATAGCTTTTGGGATATAATAAAAAATCTTACTCAAGGTTGTGAAATAGACTGAAGCAGATGAACACTTTAACACCTCTTATTTATTCGTAGAACACAGGTAAAACAATTTCACTTTTATTCTTCGCACTTGTTACAGATGACAGTATGTTAGCCAGTCAAGTTTACTCCACCAAGTCTCTTTCCAGAATCCCACATTTTTACCATCTTCTCCTTTCCCCCTTTTTACAGTTCGGCAACCTACCAACGTTAACAATCCTACCAACCTTACCGACCAAAGCTACGACTTGGCGGTCAATTGCCTGACTAAAAGACAGGAAGATATAAAATTAATTATACTACTTCAATTTTAATCTAAAAAAACAAGCTTAATATTTACAAAATGAATTATAAAATTCGAGAAATCATTACATTCGGCCATCCGCCATCATGCGATCTCCTGACGCATGATCAAATAAATAAACTGAACGTACTAATCAATTAAGAATATTTATATTATTTTAATTTTAAAGAAGAACAAAAAAAATCTTTTTTTTTTATTGTAATAGCTTACATACAAATTCATTTTATTATTTCAGTCCTTATCAACTTCAATTTCTTATTAAAATTTATTTTATTAAATAATTATAGAAAATACTCAAATAAATTGAATTTATGATTTTAACACAATTACATTTTCATTAATTATAAAAACAACATGTGAATAACAAAAAAAACAATAACTCCCAGTGTTTCGCTACATTATTATACTAACAATATTACTTTAAATTATTAATCATTACATTTGGCATATAATTAGTATCAGATCTGACTGTATTATTTTGTTGCCGACCTTTTGTAGGCATATTTTCGTCATCATTATCCTCGCTTTCGGATGAAGTATTACTTTTGTTAGATATTAGCATCGTTGTTATGAGAAAGGTTAACATTGATCCAAGGTCGAATCCGATCAAAAGCAACTTCGCTATCGTATTTACTTTTAAGAGTACTAAATCCAGTAAGTTCAAAAATTTTATATCGATCATTATATTATATACTTCCGTGATTTTAAAGAAGCCTATAAATTTTTATAAGAGCTTAGTACTATTGTCTTTATTGTTAAAATTGGTTCTCGGTTTTTTTTTTATTAGAAATAAATTAGAATATTATTATTATTTACTGTAACGATGACATGGGTGTCGGAAGACCAGCGTTATAATAGCGTATGCTGCTATAGCATTAATGCCGAGTGACTGCCAATTTATATCACTTGCCTACTTACTTGTATTGTCTTTTCTTGTATTTTTTTTTTATAAACTGCATTTACGTTAGGCATAAATAAATGATTCTGTTTTGTATTGTATTGTATTGTAAGATGACATTTTCCATTAACTACGTGATAAGCACCTTGGTGCAATTTTGATCGATTGATTTTCTTTACCCGGTTCAATACTACTGTAACCTTCCACATACACATCCCCTGAAAAGTTAGATCCCTACGCTATAACTTCAACTAACCCTGACAAAGGAACTTGGGTAGAATTTAATGTAGTCAAGTTTGCGTTAAGAGCAGGACTTTTGTAGAAGACTAGTTTGCAATTGTCTTTGAACACAGACACAGAAGAAAACTCTATAAAGTTTTGCCCTATAAGCAATGCTGTTGTCACAAACTCATCAGTAACTACAAGATCTTCGATCGTCGCCTCAACATCATCGATTTCAATGTTCACAAAGCTCCTATAGACAGGTGTAACTACAGAATTACCGAAACCTTTGATGGTAGGCAATTGTGTGTATCTTTTTAAGAAGTTTAGGTCTTGAGCATCATCTTCACGAACTTCGATTTATTTGAAAAAAATACTGTTAGTATCACCAGTCGTGGAAATAGTCAAAGTTTTCCGTTTTTCAACGTCCGTACGCGAAACGCGGTATCATTGGTAGAAGTTTACAGTTTTCATTGTCGTGATCAACCCTTTGGACACTTTTGGCATTTTACTAACGGCTTAGGGCATTTAAAGTAAGAGTGACCTTTTGCGCGACATTTAAAAAAAAGTCACTAAACCATGGAGGTAATATCATAATGGAGAGTGCGATAAGATCCACAACCTTTTACAACTGTGTATCAAACAGTGATCATCTATCTTTGTTCCTCCCACGCAGCCTAGACGAATACAATATCGACAACTGCACACTAACAAAAAAACGGACACGCCAAAAACCGAAAGGCTCCGTCCAGTATGATACTTCGTCCAAGCGCTAAACTGTTGTTTGAAGTTGACGCCAAATCTCCTGCAGATGTCTTCGAAGACTTTCGCTTTCGTTTAGAATGAGTGTGTGTAACAGGAGGATCCTCCTCAGGAGTCATCGCACCGTCGGAGTTCATAGAAAGAGAAAAAAATACTGTAGTTATCATATTCACCAGATAAAACTTATTTCTTAGTTTCTAACTTTTTTTTTTATTTATATTCATGTTTTATTTATTTTTTTAATTTTTCATATGGTTTACTTGGCTTAGCATAACAGCTGTTCATGTAATTTTGCGACGTACTTAGCCACTTACAGGTCCAGTGCTTAAATGCTTATATATATATATATATTTTTGCACCATTGTACTAATTATTTTGTTAGTTTTGAACTTACAGGTATACATACCCCAAATTTCACTAAGAAATTCACTAATAGCGCACCTGGCTAAGCTCTGGCATACATAGCCTGCTAATAGCGCACATGGCTAAACTCTGGCATACATAGCCTATACCTGCATACATAGCATGTACCTACTACCTACCTATAAATATATCTATAAATTTTTACTTTATACCTCTAGATATTTAATTTAGTACACTTTGCTTCAGAGTCTCACATCAGAGGGTAGGCTTGATCATCGATATTTATAATTTTATGACAGTTTATCAGGTGACAACTATAGTATAGTTAATTTCTGCTTGATATAGGTAAGACAATTTTTATTGCTATTGGAATATTGATAGTAGCAGTAATGTGAAATGGAATAAAAATATATAAATGATAGGTAGGTAATCCACGAATTGAAAGGTGCTAACACTACCGGATAGTCTCTGTTCAGTACAGACCAGTTCGTGTGAGGAACAATTCAAAATGCGAATATAAAATAAGATAAAAAGATAAAATAACCTACCCTTCAATGTTAAAATTATCGGATAATATTAAAATTTGTAAGATTTCACCTACTTTATTCTAGAAAAATTTGCTCGATATGTATTCAACTTGAATGTTCATGGGTAATAGTATAGGCCCTGACAATTTTTAAAAAACGAATAGTGCTGGTACGGCCAGATAGTCTCGGGGCAATAAGTCGAATTTAATAACCTTTTACTCGAAATAAAAATATCATAATGTGGATGAAATAAATTTTAATCACAGCTACAGTTACCAAGTAGGTAATTATTTGGCAAATATCAGTGCATTGTGTACGTAGCAAAATTGTTAGCATTATCTAAATAAATTGTATGGCATACATAGCCCCCTGAACTCACTTGGTCCATCACAGCATACCCTACTTATTGTTATGGCATACATAGCCCCCTGAACTCACTTGGTTCATCACAGCATACCCTACTTATTGTTATGGCTTATATAACCTCCAAAACTCACTTGGTTCTCTACATCACTATATTTAAATATATTTTTTTTATGTAGGTAGACTTTTTATCGTAAAATATTCTTTCGATTAGCAACATGCCATGGTGGTAAAAAGTTTCACCAGTAATAATTTTATCAAGTAACTACGGTAAAAATTTGATGAAAGACATCAATAAGTTTCAAACTTAATACTTCGAGTGAAACAGCATGAATTTTATTCCTAGTATTCGTTAGACTCCACATTGTTAAAAAATATAATTTTAGCAAAAATTGTTATGACAAAAACTTTTGTGACGGTATTAACAAAAATATTTTCATAGATATGGTACAGAAAAGCAACTCATGATCACACACAGTCACTTGCACGTTTAGTAGATTGGTATTCTTTGTCGATTTCTATCAGCTTTTTCTAGAAAATCTATCCAGACTTTGTAAATTTTATGTTTAATGGGTAGGCACAAGTACCAACAGCTCCATAAACCGAATAGTGCTAGCATGGCCAGATAGTCTCGGGGCAATCCCGACTGGACCACGCCAACAAAGATTCAGTAGAAATAAAGCCGCTAAGTACCTATGCTTTCAACTGAACAAAACTAGCACGCTCGGATAGTCTCGGGTCAATCCCGACCGATACATGCTAGTGAAATCTGTATCTCCATTATACTTAAATGGAATAAAATATTGTACCAATCTTCCAAGCGGCAATAAAATAATATCATGTGGGCAGAATAGGTAACATCTTACATACCTTGGTTCAATCCAACTTCTGAGATGAAATAGACTGAAGCAGATGAACACTTTAACACCTCTTATTTATTCGTAGAACACAGGTAAAACAATTTCACTTTTATTCTTCGCACTTGTTACAGATGACAGTATGTTAGCCAGTCAAGTTTACTCCACCAAGTCTCTTTCCAGAATCCCACATTTTTACCATCTTCTCCTTTCCCCCTTTTTACAGTTCGGCAACCTACCAACGTTAACAATCCTACCAACCTTACCGACCAAAGCTACGACTTGGCGGTCAATTGCCTGACTAAAAGACAGGAAGATATAAAATTAATTATACTACTTCAATTTTAATCTAAAAAAACAAGCTTAATATTTACAAAATGAATTATAAAATTCGAGAAATCATTACAGTTGTTATGAAAGATCGCAGAAACCCAAATTTCGGAGGGTAACAAGAGAGTAGTAGAGCTCTTTGTGAAGGGCTTGTCCGGGGAAGTACTACCGCCACGCCTTTTTCTGCCGCCAAGCAGCGTTGCTGTGTTTCGGTTTGAAGAGTGTGGTTGCCGGTGTAATTACAGGCACATGAGGCTTAACATCTGTATGCCTCAAGTTGATGGCAGGGTAGTGCATCGTGGGGCACGTTCCTATCATGCGTGACTTGCGAGGCAATGCTTTGTTAGGTGATGGTTACCACTTAACATCTGTATGCCTCAAGTTGATGGCAGGGTAGTGCATCGTGGGGCACGTTCCTATCATGCGTGACTTGCGAGGCAATGCTTTGTTAGGTGATGGTTACCACTTAACATCAGATGGGCCATCTGCTTGTTCCATCAGATAGTTGTATAATTTAGTTGTAAAAAACATAATTTTAATACAAACAATTTTTTTTACCTAATAGTTTGATAAACTACGAAAATTAGAGAAAATAAAACATGTAGTAAGAAGAAATCTAAAATTACAATCGGACTCATGGAAAAATGCATCCAGCAAAGCTATTCAGTGCACGCACGAGCACATTCAATCAAAGTACTCGCTTGTTTACAACGCAACTGAGTTGAATACATAAACGTACACTTACTTTACCTACATGCTTCAATATCCTATCCTACTAAATATACAAGGAGTTCCAATAATTAGGTTTAAAACTTCGGGGGGCTAAAGTACTGTAAACGCGAAAAAAAAACAGCTGTTTCATACATTTTAGCCATGTAGGTATTGAACTTTTGTATGTTTCGCGTTTACAGTGAAGTCGCGGGCACTAGCTTGTGTTTAGTAATAATCTTAAATCGTTTTAATATGACTTTCCAAAAGTAAATTGCATCAACATTCAAATAAGGGTCACCCGTGAAAACCATTATAAAACCCTTACCACTGCCCGCCATAAAGTGGACACTAACTACTAACTGCTCTCATCCGTACTTAACTCAAAGGAAAAGTAGTAATTTATACTAACGCATTACCCCAATTGTCTACTGTACCTTACGCTACCCTTTCCGATACGCAACCTGAATAGCACCTTATTCCTGAAACGCTAACGTTCAAAGTTGTTTGTGTGTGATATGTTATTTTAATTTGTGGGGCATTCTAGCTAGTATCCTCATGGTTGGCCGGACATCGGGTCTGGGCGCTTAATTATGTGATAGGAGTCCGTTTCAGAAGCCCTACGGTCTCGCTCGTGTGTACAGAACATTTAATTGAGTAGGTCCAGTGTCCAATGAAATGCTTGAATGCTTGGCTCAAAAATATTTTTAAAAATAGAATGCTATGCGAAAGAACTCCTAGGTATTTTGTTCAAGCTCAATTTGAAAATAGAATACAATGTTAACCCCTAGGTATTTCAAATGATTGGATTGAAATAAATCTTACAGCTAGACGAGTTGAACTATACCGACCTTGTTGCTTGTTTTTTTTTTCAAGATTTTTTTAAAATTTGTTTATTCAACAAGCAACGGCGCATTTTACTCTGTCACTACACTACTGGTTGGGTTTTTAAAGGTCTAATCACTACTGCTTGTTTCGCGTTAAATATGATGTCAGATCTCTTGGTGAAAAACATACCTAAAAAAATATTATAATAATGTCCTTCAGGGTAGGCAACGCCACGACAACGCCCCTGGTGTTATTAGTGTCTATGGGCGACGGTGACCGTTTACCATCAGGTGGGCCGTAAGCCCGTTTGTTTATCATTTACATTAAAAAAAAAAAATTATAATTTTAAACAATAAATCGAAATATTCAACCAATGATAACTTTTTTAGAACCTAGGTAGGTACATACACGAGAGAGATCATTTTGAAAGTTACCAAAAAATGCGTCTCTTGTTTCTATACGTTGTACTCAGAAATAAAAATGAAACTTTTGCCACAATTTCAATAGGTCCACGTTCCCTATGTCCAAACTAGTAAGTAGAACAAGGGACAAGTAACAATAGCAATTCCACTAACGACCATGTGTTGGTTTGACAAAACAATTCAAGGGTGTCTTGGATTTGGGGTATCTTCCATTTGATTAATTCGGTCCTAATGGACTTTGTGGAATTTGCAAGTTTCGAGTAATTTTCTATGTTGGATTAACTGAAGTAATCCATTGAACCGCATGAAGTTACGGTGATTAGTTCAGTACTTGTAGCAATTGGTTTAAGATAGATTGCAATTCAGCTTAATTACCTCTGTCATTTTATGAATATGTCCTAAGTTTAAGTGTAGTAGAGCTCTTTGTGTAGGGCTCGTCCGGGGAAGTACTACCACCACGCCTTTTTCTGCCGCCAGCGTTGCTGTGTTTCGGTTTGAAGTGTTGTGGTTGCCGGTGTAATTCAGGCACATGAGGCTTAACATCTGTATGCCTCAAGTTGATGGACGCTTGAGGAATACAGAGGTTTAGCCTCATGTGCTTGAAATTTCACCGACAACCTCACCCTTCCAACCGATGCGGCAATGCAGCTTAGCGGCAGAAATAGGCATGGAAATTTATCTATTTGAGATTATAAAGAAATAAAGCAATTATAATGCTATGTTAATAGCTTATGTACCTATTTACCTACCAGAAACACACATTAAATATAATTCTTCTGGAGAAACTACGTCACGGCATCTCTATTTCGTCCACTTGTAAAATATTACACGGATGCTCGGGCAATAAATTACTTATAACATTTTATTCATTTCGGAATGAAATACGAGCGTGGAATTAGATTTGTGGGTTTAAATCTGTACGATATTTAACACGCATAGTGGGAAGCCACCAAAATCTAGATAGGTTGATTAATAATTGCTGCTTACTTACCAAATAAACCTAGAAGATAATTACCATAAAAACGTTAGTGTATTCGTTCTATGAGTATAATACAATGAGCGAAAGTTTGAAAACATCGAATGAGATTGATTTTTAAACGCAACCACGGCCGCGCAAATTTTTGTTCCATTTTCAATTTTCTGAAACTGGCCGCACAAAAAAGGAAAACATCACAAAGGATTCGAAAATGGAACGCAATGCAATCAAACCCAAATCCTGTTTCACTCGCCATATCACTTGTTCAACGGATATAGGCACGCGAGGCGAAGACCCGTGGTTTTCTATTTCAGTGGCCTTTTCCCGTCCGCATTCAAAGGGTAGGAGGAGCGGGGAAGGTCAGAACAAAGTGGCCAGAACAGGCGATGGAGGGTCGCGTGAATGACATTTGCGTAAGCGCCTACACTCCCCCGAGATTAGCTGCGATGATCCCTTTGGTTGAAAGTTGAGAACAATGAATTGTGGAGAAGTAAAAGTTATACAAAAATTAATAAATTTGGTCCTTTGGTAAAATGTACCTAAGAATATTTTGTAAGTATTCAAATTTTCCGAACAAAATACGTATTCCACACTTTATTAAGAATGCTAAAAATCTTCTAAAATCTCAGCATGGTAGGCACTTCAAGATTTAATTGACCGGGATACTCTGAAATTTTGGGATACTCAGCGCGGCGCGGCGACAGCAACAACTCGACAGTGTAGCGTTGTCGCGTAGTTTTATAATAATCAGTAAAAGTCATAAAAGCTCTTACTTATAAACGTTAATAAATACCTTTTGCCAGATTTTTATAAGCAAGGCCGGTATTGTTTTCCAAAGACCCTCTGAACCCAGCTTCACCTGAAAAACTATACACTAAGAAATCCCTCTCCATAGTTTCCCCTGTCCAGCTCGATATTACTCATAGATCCTCACTTTAAATTGTATCGGTCGGTAATGATTGCCATCAGACGAACTTTACGCGTCCAGGATAATCGGCGATGGGACTAAGGCACGCGAGCGTTAGCATTTTTAATTAGCTTTTATTACAAGAGATAACCCTATCTAGAGGGCTATCTCTTGTAATTAGCTATTTAGAAGGAGTATGTATTCTGGTAACAGTGGCGTTGGGCGTGCAATGCAAGCCCGGGGCCTTACTCTTGAACGCGATTTCGATCGATCGGTATTGGAATTATGTCATTTCGGACTCTTGACAGCGATCCTAGCGCCATATTAATTTCAATGTTGTGTGGATATTAAGTGAACTAATTTAGATTGGATTTGTATTGTTTAATCCGATAGAGGCCCTGGTCCATATGAAATGTTTTACTGCAAAAAGTGAGAAATTGTAAATGTTTGACGAACGTTCCTATGACTAGTAATCAGGGGCACGGCTAATAATAATATGATATTAAACTTAAGGCGAAGACAAGAGCTAATGTGACTGTCGCTCGCACGTTTCGACCTGTTGAAAGATATAAAATCACAAAACTCATTTTCGAAAAATCGCAATCAACCATTTTGTGTGCAATAACATTGCATACAGTTTAGTAAAAAAATCATTTTGATCGATACATGTTTTCCTACTCAAAAGTTTGCTTTACTAGTTTTCGTACATAAGCTAACTTTTAAGTAGGGAAACTTGTATCGATCAAAATGAAATTTTTACTAAACTGTGTGCAATGTGATTGCACACAAAATGGTTGATTGCGATTTGTCGAAAATGAGTTTAGTGATTTTATATCTTTTTATCACATCAATTCGAAAATAGATAGTTTGCTCTTCGAAAACAGGCAGCAAAATAGCACTTTGATCCCAAGGGCGGTAAAGTACTTTACCGCCCTAGGGCGGTAAAGTGATTTGAATTTGGAATGTGCTTATTGAATAAAAGTTCCAATCACCAAAGAGATCACGAATCCTGTATGAACAAGCAGGCTTTATGATTAAAAAAAAAGCGCCTGAACTAAATAAAAATAAACAAAAACACGTGAAACGCGCATTCCACCTTTGTTCATAATTGTTTACTCAAATTCAGATTTTATTTAGTTTTATGGAAATAAATAAAATTACAATGAATACATGATTATGACTATGAGACTATGTGATAATGTGACAGTGTGACAATGTGACAATGTGACAATGTGACAATGTGACAATGTGACAATGTGACAATGTGACAATGTGACAATGTGACAATGTGACAATGTGACAATGTGACAATGTGACAATGTGACAATGTGACAATGTGACAATGTGACTTTGTGACTTTGTGACTTTGTGACTTTGTGACTTGGTGACTTTGTGACTTTGTGACTTTGTGACTTTGTGACTTTGTGACTTTGTGACTTTGTGACTTTGTGACTTTGTGACTTTGTGACTTTGTGACTTTGTGACTTTGTGACTTTGTGACTTTGTGACTTTGTGACTTTGTGACTTTGTGACTTTGTGACTTTGTGACTTTGTGACTTTGTGACTTTGTGACTTTGTGACTTTGTGACTTTGTGACTTTGTGACTTTGTGACTTTGTGACTTTGTGACTTTGTGACTTTGTGACTTTGTGACTTTGTGACTTTTTGACTTTGTGACTTTGTGACTTTGTGACTTTGTGACTTTGTGACTTTGTGACTTTGTGACTTTGTGACTTTGTGACTTTGTGACTTTGTGACTTTGTGACTTTGTGACTTTGTGACTTTGTGACTTTGTGACTTTGTGACTTTGTGACTTTGTGACTTTGTGACTTTGTGACTTTGTGACTTTGTGACTTTGTGACTTTGTGACTTTGTGACTTTGTGACTTTGTGACTTTGTGACTATGATTATTCATAAGTTGCACTAAGTTATTTTCTCATAGAGGGTGATAAAAAGTAGAGTGTCCACCTCGGGAGCAACACTATTTTAAGCTCGAGTGAAGTACTTTGAATCCCTCGCTACGCTTAGGATTCTACTTTAGAATCCCTCGCTACGCTCGGGATTCTACTCTAGAATCCTTCGCTCCGCTCTGGATTCAAAAAACACTCGCCATAAAAATAGTTGTTTGCTCCCTTGGTAAACAATCTACTATTCAACATGTCGAAACGTGCGAGCGAGAAGTTGTTTGATAGTTGTCAGCCCCTTAATTTGAGTTCATACAAAATATTTGATAAATAAAATCACAAGTTTTAGAGTGACTCCTCTGAAACTTATACACTAGATGAATCAAGACGCCAGTTCTCCTGCACCAAACTCTCTCTCTCTTGTCGTGTCATTAGTTTCTTTCGAAACAGTGTGGTATTTTAAGTGCGCCTCAAGCAGTGGTGGTCTAGTGGTAGCGACCCCGCCTTCCGATCCTAAGGTCGTGGGTTCGGAACCGGTCGTGAACCAATGAGTTTTTCTGTTCAAAAAAATTATGTGCACAATGCCAGTACTCTCAAACGGAGAAGGAAAACATCGTGCGGAAATCGTGAGGAAATAAAAAAACCGGCATGTCGTAGAACCTAAAAAGTTGGGTAACATGATTGTGTCAAGTGCTGGAAAGGAGCCTCTTGAGGCGCATTTAAAATTCTTTCGAAAGAAACCAGTGACACGACAATAGAGATAGATGTCATAAGATACGACGAAAGAAACGCGTCAGAGGATTGATAGCATCTCCTAAATACGGTCACCAATCAGCCTTCCCAGAGCTATGACTACGGCCAGCCTCTCCCAAATATGGTAGGACTATCTAGTAGTGGACTCACTGATGATGATGAAGCTTTTATAGAAATTTTTTTACTTCCCCGCTTTGCTAGCTCTTTCAAAATTCATCCCCAAGCCATAAAACCAACAAAGTGAGTACTACCACAGTACTTTCAGCTTCGACAAGTGCACCGGGACCGCTCAAACCTCCCTCAATTAGTTACGCAATCGGAAACGAAACATTTTGGTTTATTCCTGTAGTTTCACTTGTTTATAAAGGCCGGGTAAGATGTTAACTTTGCTCGTTAACGGTTATTTCAGTCGTTTCGGATTGAGCTTTACAATTTGTTAGTAAAACGCTGAATGGGAAAATAGAGGTAAATGTTGTTTTTGTGAGCTCTGGTGGAATTCGGATGTATTTGCACTGAGGGTAAATAAATAAACATAATGTCTCAGATAAAACGGGAATTGCGGTTAATATACAGGGGGTTAAAATAAAGCTTCCGAAAACTGAAATTACGAATTAGGAAGAAGGAAAAAATGCAATCTCTCTCTGCAAGGTAAGATCAATATGGGGGCTGTTTTTCAAAATATATATCGTTTGTACAGGAGCTACTGCTTGAAAAGTGTTAAATGACCCAACAATGACTGAATCCACAAATCAAACCGAGTCACTACCTACATTCATAAATTTTTGGTGGTAGTTAATCGATCGACTGATAACCTCAAGTTTTACGTAAAAGATTAACATCCTGTAGCCAATATAAGTTTTTAAGTCATCGGCATTCGAAAATCTGCTTTAAATAAAAACCAATAGTTGGCAATTGCTTACTCCTCCAAGTTCCCCTAAGAAATTTGAGCGATGCAAACTTCACAGATATTGTAGCAGAAGAAAATATTGTAGAAAGTTTATCTGTGGAGAATGAACTCGGAACAAATTCGAATTCCCTAGGGCCCGAGCTATTTTTGAGTTTAGAACTGATTTTAAAACGTGTGAACGAATGCATTGAACTCAATAACGTCTTCATTGGATCAATTTAAGTAGCGCCGGGCTGACGATCTCTGGGGTCGTACCATAAATTCTTACAGCAATTCAACTAGAGGAAAAATCGACCTTATCACGACGGCATACGAGTTAATTATTTTGTCAAATGACAGCGATTCAGAGAATTTAATCGCAATAAGATTTCAACGCATCGCATTTCAATTTGTGAAATGACTCGCTTGTCGCCTGATGTTGTTGCGTAGCATAATACAACAATAAAGTAATAGTAAATTACCGGTACTTTTAGCGATTTTTTTTCGAAACTAGCTAACCATTTACAATACAGTATCTGAATCAGATTTTTATTCCCGCCAATAAAATTGCGCGTTCTCTTTATTTTTTTTTATTTTTAAAAAGTAAAACTTCTTAAGGGCAATTGCAGTGTACACGCTCGCTAGCATTAACAGTTTCCTCTTTGTTTTTCACCTGTCAAGGTTGGCTGGTAGAAAATGCTGTCTAGCATTAAGCTCTCCTTTTGTACAAACTTTGTTTGGTGCAATATAGAATTAAATAAATAAAAGTTAAATAAAAAAAATGGAATTTCTATTGTTTTTTATAATTTTTTTATTTATTACAAGCTGGTCTGCGACTTCTTCTGCGCAGGATTAGTCACTCAATCTTTATAAATTGTAGCCTATGTGTTATTTGGATGTATAAGCTATATTATTGTAAAGTTTCATTAAAATCCATTCAGTAGTTTTTACATTTTTACATGAAAGAGTAACAAACATCCATCCATCCATACTTACAAACTTTCGCGTTTATAATATTAGTAGGATATTTTTTTATAATTAAGCAATTTCCGAGTTGTTGAGAAAATTAGTACCAAACGCATTCTTTTTTAGCCCCTTAAATTAAGTTATCCTACGATATTTCCTGCAGACAGGAAGTCAGATTCTATTGTATGTTAATACCAAAGTTACTTTAAGATAATATATTATCAAGACATCCTTCGAATAGTTTGCGGCATTGGTATCAGCTGTCGTCTGACGCGGGTTCGTAATTTCCGGGACAACTGGGTGCCCGGGACTCCGGTATCCAGCTAGCTAATCGAGTTTACCCACTAATCCTGTAAATACAACAAATTCTACGACAAACCACGGCTTAAGTTTCCTCAGAGATTAGAATACAGTGAAGAAACTTATCCGGACTTACCCTTAAATGTTGACCGCAATTTCTTTGACTTGCCTTCTTTTTGACGAAAGGTTTTACTAGTTGCCGCCTGGCTGCTAACAAATGAACATTTTTAATCAAGATAGATAGATATATAGAAAACTCTTTATTGCACACCACAAGGACATTTAACACATTAAAAGCAGAAATAAAGTTCAAAAGTTTCAGTGAAGTACAATGGGCGGTCTTATCGCTGAGAGTGATCTCTTCACGACAACCTTTGGATCGACAGGATTTCACTTGAACATTTCACAACGGTGTCATAAAAACAGAATACGCCCTCTCTCTTGTCGTGTCACTAGTTTCTTTCGAAACAGTGTGGTGAAAGGATTTTTGGTGCGCCTCAAGAGGCTCCTTTCGAGCAGGCAGAATACGCTCATACCATGGTACCCTATACAAATGAGCGTATTCTGCAAATAACAATTTATATAAATCAAAACATAGACAAACTGGCTTACGGTCCACCTGATGGTAAGTGGTCACCGTCACCCACAGATTGCAGAAACATGGGCGCGATGCCATTGCCTTGGCTATGATGAGTGATTAATATATAGTATAGAGTACGTACATAAGTCAGTTAAGTAACTAGGTATCTACTAACTAAATCCGTTAAATAACGGTTGCCAAGAACTAGGCAACCCTAGCTATTAAGGCAAGGCTACGCCGCTGACGGCCTCGCTAAGTTGATAATAATTCAATTTGTTACGTTGATGAGGCGACCTACAAACCTTAATTTTGTGCTCGGAACGATGGAAAAACCTATGAAGGATTTATGGGAAGAGTTTTTTAAGGGGCTAACAACCATCAAACAACTTCTCGCTCGCACGTTTCGACATGTTGAAAGATATAAAATCACTTAACTCATTTTCGAAAAATCGCAATCAACCATTTTGTGTGCAATCACATTGCACACAGTTCAGTAAAAAATCATTTTGATCGATACATGTTTTCCTACTCAAAAGTTTGCTTTACTAGTTTTCGTACATTAGCAAACTTTTAAGTAGAAAAACTTGTATCGATCAAAATGATTTTTTTACTAAACTGTGTGCAATGTGATCAACCATCTTGTGTGCACACAAGATGGTTATCCGCACGATATTATCCGTTCTCAATAAAACAACATCCTTGCTATGCTCCGTAGGACGGGATATTTACTCAAAACAAACGTCAAACCAAACTGTTCTCTATATCTGTGCTATTAAGCTTTAGAATTGTTTGCGGGCAGCGGCACGCGTCACGATCATAAAAGCGTTCAACTATTTTTCATCCTCCTTAGCGGTTAATCGAGCGAAGGTAAACATGCCATTTTTCGCGGAAAATATCGGAGCATTGTCAGTCGGTGGGAACCAATGGGAACCAACGAATATGTCGAATACAATCATTAATCATGCATTGAGTAGTGAGTACACAATGTCGGTAATGGAGTGCGTTCTGTCGCAGCCCAATGGGTTTGTAAAAGAGGTAGACGAACAATAGTGGGGCATTGTCTGATCCATAGAGCTTTCAGCATCGACTAATGACTGGCACGGGGATTAGGCTCTGTATCGGTTATACTCATTGTAAGCATAAACTAGCACACCTAACACAGTGTGTAAAAAGAATATCTACTTCATAAACATAAAAAAAACCACAAAAAACAAAAAAATACATAAAATACAAAGCAAATCAATTTCAAATTTTTTCCGGTAGTCGGTCAAGCGAAAGACTTGACTGATTGATTACCGCAAAAAAGATAAAATTAGATAGGTAAATAGAAAAAAAGATTATTTTAAATAGAAAAAATATTTTTTTTTTAATATTCTGACTACTGAATACTATAGTATACTGTCAATATAATGTAGAAATGCAGCTTTCTTGAAATATTCATAAATTAGATATCCCACGGGGTAAAACCCTAATAATATCATCTTGATGTAAGGGGCTAAAGTAGTAGAGACAGCTGTGCTTATATTTCTTCAGTGTTTGTTATCTGGTTTTGTACACCCTGTTAGAGGTACTTATAGGTACCTACCACAGCAATATAGTAATTTAGAGAAGAATCGGCGTTTTGTCATAAAATTTCCAGGCTTTTATCAGCAAATATTGAGAGTCTAATCGAAAAATGATACGTTATTTGACAACGCGACTTGTATTAAAAATTAAACATAGCCTGTTAGTTCCTGCATGCATCTAAAGGTCAAAAGACATGGTTCCAGTTTAAAGAAAACAAAGTCTTATATAGCAAAAGGTAGAGTTGAAAGTTGTGTAAAACCATGGTGGTGTTAAAGGTTGTTGGTTTAGATTTGAAGGGATGATTAAAAATGGTCTGTAGCTATCAATCAAGCGACAAGTCGTCTGCGATACGCAGCGCTTCTTATTTGAATAACACCAGGACAATAAATCTGTGGAGAATCCAACATTTACTTATTAAACTTTATTTCTTTTGAAATTATGTGTGTGACTGGAGTAGACTCGACTAGACTAAGCTTTACACAGCGCTTAAAATTAAAATGTACTACCACTACTTAACATATTTTTTTTTCGTGTGACTTTTACATTTCAGTAGACTTACCTAGGAAGTGGTACCACTCGTCCTAAACACTGTCACTAGTCACATCACTCGTGTGTGACTTGCGAGGCTTGCATTGCAGGCGTGATGCTTTGTTAAACGTGAAGGTTACCATTTAACATCAGGTGGGCCATATGTTTGTTCCATAGTCACCTGAAGGGTGATCGCAAAAAATAATTACACGCAATGTCAGTGTGGTGCACATGTGCTGGCATCCATCATCCTTCACGCCCCACCTCATGCACAGTAGAGGAAAATATGACCTTTTGGACAAAGTGGGTGTAAAGAATACAAACTAGAATGTTAAATAGTGTCAATGCCATGAAAGAAGATCAGCAAATCTTTCTTATACAAGGTGGTCCATAAGTTGTGTATATAAACTTCAGGGGGCTAAAGTACCCATCATTATGAACAACTTTTTCTAAGGAACCAACACTGTGAACGCGAAAAAAAAACAGCTGTTTCATAGAAAAGTTCAATACGTACCAGGCTAAAATGTATGAAACAGCTGTTTTTTTTTTCGCGTTCACAGTGTTGGTTCCTTAGAAAAAGTTGTTCATATTGATGGGTACTTTAGCCCCCTGAAGTTTATATACACAACTTATGGAACACCTTGTATAGAACATTCTCGTGTCACAATGTAGTTACCATAATCCTCCGAAACGGCTTGACCGATTTTTATGAAATTTTATATGCATATTCAGTCGGTCTGAGAATCGGCTACTATCTATTTTTCATACCCCTAAGTGATAAGAGTTGTCCACCCCTAACATGTATATGGAAAAACAACGTTTGCCGGGTCAGCTAGTAGTAGTAGTACATAAAAATAAACTTTAAGACACAAGTTGTCTCAATACCCGCAAGCTACGTACAAACAGGGTGTTTTCAATCCGGGAGATTGATCGTTCCGTATCGGCTAGACACAAATTGCCGCTCATTTTAATATTAGATTTCGATAGAGCTGGCTTATATGCGGTGTTATTACAAAATAATATCATGATGTGCTAGCTTTAGCTACATAATAAACCTTGAAACTATTTTAGCTAGTATTTTCTATGCGAAAATTTTGTTTTGATAAATATTGGTGGACTTTCCAAATTAAGCCAAAGTGCAAATATGGGAACCAAATAGCTGATATACTACTTATATACTATTTTTTGTTGTAGATATATACTTATAACACCCAGACAGAGAAAAAACATCTATGTTCATCACACAAATATTTGTTCTCGATGGGGATCAAAACCACGGCCTACGGCACAAAAGGCAGAGCTAAGAGCTTTTTTTTTGGGCGGTAGGTGTCAAAAAAGAAACACCTATAAAATTTTGATCTCCTTTAATTTTTGTAAAAATATAGTTTTTGTTCACCAAAAGCAATTATTTATATATATGGAAATAGTTTGAAGCACAGTACCTGCCACCAAGTGTTATCTCCTTTAACACTTCACTACATCACACAGAAGACACTTAACCTAAAATTTGGTTCATCACTGTCACGAAAATGGAGGAAATGCGAGAAATCCAAGGCTCCATGGCACAGATGCAGGCACTTTTCGCAGAGCAGATGGCTGCTTATGAAGGTAAGCTCCAGAAACCTGAGGCTGCAGCAACAGTGGGTAGTCTAGCCGCTGAGTTCGCTGCTTTCAAGTCATTTGTCCTGATAGCTATGAGAGCTCTGCAGGATCAAGTCCGGGCTACAGCACAGGCTGTGGATCAACTAGAGATGCAGAGCCGCCGGAAACATCTGCTTCTGCATGGGGTGCCTGAAGAGAAGAAGGAGGAAACAGATGCCGCTGTGGTGAAGGTTGTTGTGGGACGGCTCAAGTTGTCGGGCTTCTCTACTAGTGACATAAATCATTGCCATAGAATGGGCCGCTTGACATCTGACCGGCCTAGACCAATACTTGTGAAGCTACAGGATGTGTCAGTTCGTGACAAGATGTGGTTTGCTAAAACCCAACTCAAGGACACAGGCATAACTCTCTCTGAGTTCCTGACTCGAGCTCGGCATGAAGTTTTCATGCAGGCCAGGCAACGTTTTGGCATCAACAAGGCTTGGACTCGTGAAGGCTACGTCTTCGTAATTGGGCCAGATGACATCAGGCGTCGCATTAGCAGTCTTGCTGAGCTCGACAAACTTTCGAGTCCGCTGGCTGCACCGACGGCGTCGTCATCTCCTGCTGTCGCGAATGCGAAGCAAATATTCGAGTATATGTACGTAGGTATAGCTAGTATAGGCTGAACGCTCAGGGAGAAATAGTGCTGTGTGACGTCATAAGGAACAGGCGGGGTGAGCGGGTGCGCGCGCGCCCGCTCCCGCCCCTCTGGCCCGGTATTGCGCCACGAGACGTCCAAGGGGAAGCATTGGTCTTCTTCATCAACTCGTGTCACTATAGCTTTGTCGAGACAGTGTGGTGAAAGAGTTTCAGATGCGCCTTAGTTCTTCTTGTGTCACTAGCTTTGTAGAGACAGTGTGGTGAAAGAGTTTCAGGTGCGCCTCAGAGAGGCTCCGTGCGAGCCATTCGAGTTACTAGAAACATTGGTGAGTGAGCTTGAATTATAACTGAGCATGAGTTACCAGATCTTACTGCCTTTTATGTTGAACAGTTTGCCGATGTGTTCGGCCTGTTTGCGAACAGTTACCAGAGTATGTTAGACCAGACGATCAGATTAAACAGCATTAGTACCAGACCAGAGTTTTAGCGAGGCTCGGGGTGGCTATAGGGGAGGTTGGAGGCCACACCGGGGGAACACCCCCCAATACTTACTCCAGGGGGAACAGCCCTCAATAAGTACCCAAAGGGAACAGCCCCTTAATACCTACACCAGAGGGAACAGCCCTTAATACATGCCCAGGGGGAAAAGCCCCCGATACTTACGATCAGGAACTTACGATCAAGATATCAGAATCAGTCGAAACCAGTAAACAGAACATCAGCTCGGTAATCAGATCAGATATTCGTCGTACCTCTTAGTGTATAGGTACTTGGCGACATGGTGGAGATGCGGGATATGTTTCCATGAACATTCTCGAGAAAATTATTAGAAGCAGAAAATTTTCAAAGTACCTACAAGTTACATTAACCCCTTTGACTGCTATAACAGCGTGTAATACGTGTGCCCACAATACCTATATTTTTCAGGAGAAGGATAGTCAGAGGCGCGACCGAGTGTTGCAGTAGGCAGGCACATAGAAATGTTTAGAATACTCGTATTACAAACGACGTTGGGTGATGACGCGCCATACCCATAAAGTTGTTTACAACTGAGTGGATGGTTTCTTTGTTCTTTGGTTTACAATACATAGTGTACCTAGTAGAATTAACTAAAAGCTGTTCATAGAAAAGTTCTAGGACAATACAATAGGTACATATCGCAACATATACAGCCTTATACTGGTGTATTTGCGTGTGTCCGCTAGTAGGTATGTAACCAAAGTTTTATTATTTTGTTTTAGATTTTCGAACGTACCTACCTCCGTTTACGAAGAAAACAGTTTTGCTCTTGGGTCATACTGTAGGTAGTAGGTACTGTATTAAGAATGGACGACGTCCTCCGAACTCGTTTAAAATTGATATATGAATCCGTTCAGTCTCACATAAGTTCTGCTCAGTGTGAACTAAAGAAATTAACAGAAAGTTGTACCAACTTAAAGGAACTAGAACTGACTGGGTCTAAGCTAAAAGGTGCCAATCAAAGGCTTGCCTCAGAAATTCATAATTACTGCAAAGTTATTAAAGAACCCGATGTGGACGTAATCAGTCGGTACACACTGTCACAAATGCAAACTGAAGATTTGATATCCGAAATAGATGTTATTATTAAGCGTAATGACAGAAAACGTTCAGTGGTTACCAGCAGCAACGAAAACATGAACATAACTAGCAAGTTGCCAAGAATGGAGTTACCCAAGTTTGACGGTGACGTTCTCAAATGGTATCAGTTTTGGGATCAGTTTTCATCAAATGTAGATAGTCGCAGTATCAACGAAGTCGATAAGTTGTTATACTTACAATCTGTTCTCGAAGGTGATGCAAAACAGGCTATCGAAGGGCTAGACACAACCAATACGAACTATAGTATCGCCGTGAAAACTCTCAAAGACAGATACGGTAAACCTAGCGCTATTATCGACGCTCATTATGTGGCTCTTTACAGAATAAAGACGGCAAAAACAAATCAAGTTAAGGATTGCAGGCAAGTTCTCAATGAAATTGAGAGACATCTTAGAGTGCTAAGTTCATTAGGTGAAGACGTGAATCATAACCATCTCAGAGTAATGATTATGGAAAAGTTTCCAGAAGACCTAATTTATGAATTGAGAATGAAGATGACAGGCGAAGATGAAAAAATAGATGACATCAGAAAATATTTAGAGTATATAATATCAGCTAGAGAGACATCGAATAGGCTAAAGAATTGTATAGAAACGAAAGATACAGACACAACAATCAACGAGAGCAAAAGTGACAATTTCACTTTAGGTTCCATGCATGTTAGGGCAGAAGAAAAGAGTGATACTGAATCACGTAGATTCACAGTTTTTAGAAAGGATAAATCAAAATTTGATAATAGATCGTTCAATAAATCACAACAATACTCAAATAAAAGATCATATGACACGTCAGACAAAAGCAATGAGCAGCATAAAAGGAAAAGTAGGTGTATATTTTGTAAATTGCAACATTTTAATGATGAGTGTACTTCTTATAAAACTATGCAGGATAGGAAGTCACAATTAAGAAACCGTTGTTACAGTTGCTTCCGTGAAGGACATAAGGCTAACCTTTGCCAATCCAAACGTAAGTGTCGACATTGCAATGAAGTTGGTACACATAATCGAGCATTATGTCCCGCAAAATTGTCACAGCCAAAAAAGTCCATCCAGACAGAGTAAATCAGACAAATTCATTTTAGATATGAAGCAAATTTTACGTTGTTTTTCAAACTTGCACCGTGGTGGTAAATAACTCAGAGACAACATCGAAATCATTGCAATCAAACAGAAGCTACGGCCAACGCTTTGAAGCTCTTGACTGCAAAGAAAAATCAGTTTTATATTTAGAGCGAAATCATCTCTTCAAAACCATGACTCGAATCAATGTTACACGTTTTATTCACGCCAACCTCAAATTATGTAGGGTTACGAACTCAGTCATTAGAAACACATTGCAGGTATGGAGCGATACTCAGACAGAAATAAATTAAAATGGCAGACAAAAAAGAAAATGATTAAAGCACTCGTTTGAGTCACCTAAGAAGATCTTGGTTACACAGGACCCTTTCCTAGTAAATTCAAAACATGGTTCCTCATCACTGCGTTCATAGTCTTGATAAGATAAAAACCTACATGTTGTGTGTCAGCTAAAACAGATAATCGATGTGTTGAAAGTATAATATCGAGGGCTATTGATGTTATAGACTCGACTGGGTTGTTGATTAAAATCAGAAAACATGCAATAGGCATACCTAGTCGCAGTAGACGTAGAAAAGGCTTTCTTACAGTTAGGTCTCCAAGACCTAGACTGAGATGTGACAAGATTTCTTTGACTAAAAGACATAAAGGGTGATGCTCGGTCAGATAACGACTTGCGTCTATGGTTTTGCCGCGTCCCCTTTAGTGTAATTACCAGTCCATTTTTATTGAACGCCACGATAAGGTTCCATTTAACGAGATTAGACAGTATTCTCATGAAAAACCTAGCAGAAGATATTTACGTAGATAATATAGCTGCAGGCGCACAGACGGTACCTATCAGATGTACTAAGATTCTATGAGACATCTAAAAAATCAGTATTCAGTATCAGTAAAAATCAGTTTAGAAGAAATATAGTCAAAACGTGATGTTTCGAAGAGCAAAGCTTCATTCTACGGCCCATGTGATTTTACAGGTTTCGAGGTACCTCAGTCAGCAAAGTTATGGAAAATAAGAGTAAAATAGAACGTTAAATTAAATGAGATGGCAAAACATAGCGTCAAAGTTTGCTTATCATAAGGACATATCACATCAGTCAGTATATTATAACGTCTAAACAGAGGCGAAATAGGAAATCCGATTATGAGCTCGATCACAGACCAGCTTACGGATACGTACGCAGTGGTCATAGAATTGCCGCGGTTCTTTAGATATTAATAATATTTTCATTTTAGTTATTAAAAAGTTTAGATTAGTGCCCTTCTGGGACCAAATTAACCTAAATATTTTTGCGTCTTGAGATTAAATGTGTGGACAATTTTTGTGGACCGATATCCAATAAGTTTTGAGTTCAGACAAATCTCACAAACTGCCACTGTTTGTTTCCCGTAGAATAAATGAGATAAAGAAGAGCAAAATCTAGCCAAGTTAGGTATGTAGGTACCTACCAATAAAACTAGGCAAACTAGCAACCATAAGACATAGGCACTAGGGCAGATAAGAGTCGATTCTTAAAAAAGATGGCCTGATATTTTGACGAAAGATTCAGATAAGTGGCCTACGTATTACTACCTACTATTAGCGTGTACTTAGTACCTATCCTATTAGCGTGGATAATGTTCAGACTCAATTTTTTTGGCCGGGAGGCTCTTGCGAATTTGAAACAGACTAATCATAGTACAGAACAGAATAAGAAAGTGAATCAGCCTTATTAAGTAGTTCTCAACACTATGACTCTGACGAGACAAAGATACGATGCCCCCACCGTCAAACTATCAGCAATGCCTTGTTTACCAAAAGAGAGAGTGAAGCTCATACTATCTTTGGCTTTTACGGGTTTATATTAATTCGGTCCTCATGAGAGGTCTCAAGAAAAACGTTGTGCCTATTTACGTATTTAACTGTTAAGGTTATACATAAGGAAGTGGTTAAAGTCGTAACCGCGGATGAGTGTTAGTATATTAGCCATAAGAAGATATGTTACAGTGAGAGGTTTCTTACAAGAGTCTTATTGTATCAGATATCACCATACAATACAAGCCAGATGTACTGACTTCAGACTATTATTGTATACCCACAGAACAAATTGCGTTGCAAGTTTATTCCAGAGTTGGCACCTTGGGTTGGAGGATTTTACAAACGCTTGATAGGTTTAATTTTAAGTTTAGTTAAACATAGTATGAAAAGGACTCTAGACAAACACCTTATAAACCACAATCAGTTGTGTACGGCAATCAAGGAACTAGAGGCTATTACACCTAAATACCAGACCTCTGACCACAGTAGGTGCGGAGCTAGAACATGTTCGGACGCCAGTGTAGGAAGTCCAGTGACAACTCATATCTCATACCGCGATTTCTTAGAATCAGCAACGATAGCCAAATCTATTCTGATTGATGGCTGGAAACGCGGTCAAGTAATTATAATGGAATTTGCGAATATGTTTATCAATCAATATTTGACTAGTATTCGTGAAAGAAGTGACAAACACCGGCAACCATGAGTAGTAGTTAATAGAGCACCAAAGTTATCAAGATAAAAGCAGACGGCAGTAGAGCACACTGGAAAGTTGGAGAAATAACAGAGTTAGCTAAGGGTTCGAATGGACATGATAGAGTAGCCAGAATAAAAGTACCATCAGGGGCATCAGGTGAAACATTCACTCGTTCAATAGGCCATCTGTTTCCACTTAAAGTTGAAGAACAGAATACAGTACCTTTACTAAATCAGAAAGATCCCACGATTAGAGCTAGTCCTGATTCAGAAGAAACTCATGTTGAGCAACCAGCAACACCAGACCAAATATCACAATAATGGCAGTTCTTCAACAAACATTGAAGTCAACGAACCCATGAGCATTAATCGATCAGAAACTTCAGCACAACCAGCATCAGAGACTAAAGCGAGCCCAATTAGAGCTTCAGCGGCTAAAGCTAGACAGAAGGTCAAGGAGTGGACCTCCCAGATGATGATCACATTATTTGAGCAGTAGCATTAGACAGATACAAAGTACATAGCAGTAATTAAAGTATTTTATATTTAATCTCAGTTGTAATTTCTAAAGGATTAAAATTAGAAGTAAATCGAATCAGATTTTTATTTCTTTTCTCCCAGGGGGGAGTGTCGCGAATGCGAAGCAAATATTCGAGTATATGTACGTAGGTATAGCTAGTATAGGCTGAACGCTCAGGGAGAAATAGTGCTGTGTGACGTCATAAGGAACAGGCGAGGTGAGCGGGTGCGCGCGCGCCCGCTCCCGCCCCTCTGGCCCGGTATTGCGCCACGAGACGTCCAAGGGGAAGCATTGGTCTTCTTCATCAACTCGTGTCACTATAGCTTTGTCGAGACAGTGTGGTGAAAGAGTTTCAGATGCGCCTTAGTTCTTCTTGTGTCACTAGCTTTGTAGAGACAGTGTGGTGAAAGAGTTTCAGGTGCGCCTCAGAGAGGCTCCGTGCGAGCCATTCGAGTTACTAGAAACATTGGTGAGTGAGCTTGAATTATAACTGAGCATGAGTTACCAGATCTTACTGCCTTTTATGTTGAACAGTTTGCCGATGTGTTCGGCCTGTTTGCGAACAGTTACCAGAGTATGTTAGACCAGACGATCAGATTAAACAGCATTAGTACCAGACCAGAGTTTTAGCGAGGCTCGGGGTGGCTATAGGGGAGGTTGGAGGCCACACCGGGGGAACACCCCCCAATACTTACTCCAGGGGGAACAGCCCTCAATAAGTACCCAAAGGGAACAGCCCCTTAATACCTACACCAGAGGGAACAGCCCTTAATACATGCCCAGGGGGAAAAGCCCCCGATACTTACGATCAGGAACTTACGATCAAGATATCAGAATCAGTCGAAACCAGTAAACAGAACATCAGCTCGGTAATCAGATCAGATATTCGTCGTACCTCTTAGTGTATAGGTACTTGGCGACACCTGCGGCTCCGGCGAAGCCGGCTCCAGCCAAGGAGCCAATTGCGCCGAAGTCAAAGCGTGTTGTGACATCGCGAAAGTAGCTTCTTATTCCGATTGTTATCTGCAACACCCGCATTTGTTTTCCTCCCATCGCTGAAGTACCGTCTAGTTTTGTTATTTTATTTGGTCAAGTACACTATTAAAAATAATTCACAGACAAGACAAAGCTAGCAAAACTCTTCTTCTTTATTTTTATATACTGCAGATGGCAGCAAATGTCAGTGTCAACTCAGAGCTTAGCTGTCAGTATCAAATTGTAAAACGTAAAAGTGCGTTCGATAACTGTGTAGTGGTAGTACGAGTAATTTTTTTTTATTTTTTGTTTGCTTAAATTTACTTCTTGCTTTTACTTTTATTTTTTATTTTTTATATTATGCCACTGATTCTCTTCCAACACAACTGGCAGGTGCATAGGGTATGCAATTTAGAAAAGTAGTTAATAAGCGTAGATAGAGCATTTAGTAATAGTACATTTTATTCATTAGTATTTTATTTTATTTCTTTGTAGGCATTATTATTATATATTTGTAGTACATTTATTTTATATAACACTAGTAGGTATGTCATCTGGTAGTAGCGATACTGAACACTTTTTTTCTTTTTCTTCCAGCGAAGGCAACGTAAGCAGTGACCATAGTTTTTCTAGTATACCAACTCTCTATCAATCTCTCGAGACTCAGTTTTCTGATGTCACGAAAAATTTTAACATTATTCACATTAATGCCCAAAGCATTCCGGCCCACTATCCTGATATGCTGGCGTCTTTCGATCACAAAAACATCCACGCTGTTTTAGTCTCCGAGTCGTGGTTAAAACCATGTTTACCTACGACTTCCTACTCCCTACCTGGTTTCATTCTTGTTAGAAACGACCGCACTGACGGACGCGGTGGAGGCGTTGCTATTTATTTACGCGCGCATATCCCTTACACTGTAGTTCATATGTCTCCTCAACCTCCATCACCTGGTGCGGGTGAGCATCTCTTCCTCGAAATCCTCCTCTGTCGTACGAAAGTCTTACTCGGAGTCTACTACAGCAAAAATTCCCACAATAACTTTTTCCCCTCCTTTGAAAGGCTTCTTGAAGACCTTACTCCGTCTTATAGTCACACCATACTCATGGGTGATTTTAACACCTGTCTTCTTAAGCAGGACTCCCGATCAATTTCTCTTGAAAATGTCACTAAGGCTAGCAACTTGACCATCCTTCCTTTAACTGCTACTCACTTCTTTCCAAATTGTAATCCTTCTCTCCTTGATTTGATACTTGTATCTTCACCAAATAATGTCTGTAAGCACGGGCAAACTTCGGCACCCGCTTTTTCTTACCACGACTTGATTTTCCTTTCCTACAAAATTCGCCCGCCAAAAGCTAAGCCTAAAATTATCCAGCAGCGTAACTTTGGCAGCATGAACTTGGAGAACCTCCGCGAGGATGCTCGGCAGATTGACTGGTCTGAATTAATGGATGCTGGTGGCGTTGACGACATGGTGGATTGTTTAAATTACCAACTCACTAAGCTCTATGACGTACATGCCCCATTTCGCGCCGTCAAACTTAAGCATCTTCCCTGCCCATGGCTTACTGATGAGATCCGCTTGGCCATGCACAAGAAAGACATGGCGAAGGTTCGCATGAAATGCAAACCTATTGATGCGAACAAGAAAAAATACAATGACCGTCGCAACTACTGCAACAGGCTGTGTAGAGACGCACAACGCCGACATATTCACGACTCTGTAGACAATATTGATCCGTCTAAAGTGTGGAAATTTCTTAAAACGCTGGGAGTTGGTAGATCCAAGCAAGAAATTATTCCTAAAAATTTAGATATTAACCTTCTTAACCAGCACTTTACAAATTTTTCCAATATTGACACTTCTACCAAACTTAATACCTTAAGCTATCTTTCTTCTTTACCAACCCCAGACATTCCTTCATTTCATTTTACTCAATTTGCCGATTGCGATGTTAAGAAGAGCCTAGCATCTATCACTTCAAGTGCTGTAGGCAGTGACAGTATCAGCCGTAATATGATAGTACCTATTCTTGATGAAATAGTACATGTCATCACTTACATTTTGAATGCGTCTATTGCTACCAGCACATTTCCATCAGCCTGGAAAGAAGCTCAGATTGTCCCCTTGCCCAAAAAACCTAATCCTACAGCCTTCTCTGAATACCGTCCTATATCTATTCTTCCTTTCCTGTCAAAAGTCCTTGAACGCCTTGTTCACCAACAGTTAAGTTCCTTTTTATCCAAAAACTCCTTACTCAACTCGCACCAATCGGGCTTCCGTTCAGGCCACAGTACCGTGACTGCATTGGTGAAAATAACCGATGACATACGATTTGGGATGGACAGTGGAAAAGTCACAATACTTTCACTACTCGATTTTAGCAGTGCCTTCAACAATGTTGATTTTGACCTTCTTTTGGGTGTATTGAGCTCTCTTAACATTTCTACAACGGCTATTGACTGGTTTCGTAGTTACTTATTTGGACGCCAGCAGCGGATCCGTGTTGAAGATACTTTCTCTTCCTGGTGCACTCTCTCTGCTGGTGTCCCTCAAGGTGGCGTCTTATCTCCTCTTCTTTTTACCATTTTCACTCATTCTATTTCTCAAAATTTAATATCTTCCTACCACCTGTATGCAGACGACTTGCAAATCTACTACCAAACCACTACTGACAACATCAACGGTGCTATTAGTCTACTCAATTCAGACTTAGACAGAGTATGTGACTGGAGTAAATCCTTTGGACTAACAGTAAATCCAAATAAAACAAAGGTGATACTGTTGGGTAGTAGTAAGCAAATTCCTAAAATTAATGTTTCACAGCTTCCACAAATAATGTTCAATGGAATACCAATAACCATCAGCAAGTCGGTGAAAAATCTGGGAATTATTATGGATTCCAAATTTACTTGGGAGCCATGGATAAACGAGGTAAGTAGGAAAATGTTCGCATCATCAGGATCTTTACGTAGACTCAGAAACTTTTTACCAACCGCTACCAAAGTTATGCTCGCACAATCACTCCTACTCCCTATCCTTGACTATGCTGACGCCAGCTATCTTGATATCTCTGAAGTTTTGCTAAACAAACTTGAGCGGCTGCAAAACCTCTGCATTCGGTTCATTTTTGGCTTACGCAAGTATGACCATGTCTCAGAATTTCGCATGAAACTCAAGTGGCTCCCTATCCGTTATCGCCGGAATGCACATGTTCTGTCTCTTCTTTACAATATTCTCTTTAATTCTTCCTTTCCACCTTACCTCAAGGAGCGTTTTCAGTTCCTGCACCAAACGAACGATCGAAGTCTTCGATCTTCTGAAACCCTACAGCTTGCAACTCCTGTTCATAGTACAGAAATGTATGGCAAGTCTTTCACCATACAAGCTGTAGGACTATGGAACTCTCTGCCTTTATCTGTCCGTCTATCTAAATCTATCCATATTTTTAAAACTAGTGTTAATAATCATTACTTTTCTTTGTTGTCAACGTAGACCAGGTACCTATATATAATCCTTTGATATAATTATGTGTTATTATGTGTGTGTAGGTATATGTATTATAGAGTATATTTATATTCTATTTATATTTATTATGTTAGGAATATTAATATGTATTTTTTTTTTTTTTTATTATTTTATTAGGTATTTACTTAGTTTTACGTTTTAGATTTAGTTAAAATAGGTTTTGTACACCGCCGTCTTTCTGATTTTCGTTTAATCCTTTCCATCCAAAGGTTGTCTGGAAGAGATCGCTCTTAGCGATAAGGCCGCCCATTGTACCTAATTATTTTTATGTCTCTGTATGTGTTTTTCTTTGTGTACAATAAAGTATTTATCTATCTATCTATCTATCTATCTAATACCAACTGAGCTGTGAAGGCAGTCAAATATATTTGTGTTGTTTTAATCCCGATTCACGTAAATAAAGGCTGTAACGATTAGAATTAAAATTTGAACTATTCAACACTTAATACTAAGGTCTAATAACGTTAGTGTTCTGATGCTTTTTTGTGGAGGGCAAGAGACAGTAACCATTTTGTCAGTGGTGGATTTACCAGCAGGCTGGGTAGGCTGGAGCCTAGGGCGGCAGATTTAAGGGGGCGGCAAAATAGGCTTTTTTCTGTTATATATCTTTGTTTTTGGGTATATTTTCCAAGCTAAGAAAAGATCTATCATGTACCTTCTACTAAGATTGAGCTTTTGGAAAAGGAACTGACACATCAATCACCTAGTTCGTAACGCAATCATACTAATAACGGGAAAAAGTTGATGTAATGAGGACGATAATGCACACATAAAGTTGCATTTTCATTTTTTTTATAAATATGGTTGTAATCTAGGGTATCGAATTCAGTAGAGGCGGTATGAATAGCCTACTGGCGGCAAATATGTAAATCCGCCACTGCATTTTGTAATAAGGATAACTATGGAAACCACAAATTGGAAGACGGGAAGTTGGTGGATGGAGGGGACCCAATCGTTCTTCCTGAAAACGTTTGGTGGCGGCCTGTTTTTACTTCTTGGCTTGGACTTCTTGGGAATCTTAGATAATACCATGGTTATTGGTATATGATTTTTTTGCCGTACCTACTTAGCTGTTATAAAACCAAACACCTCACGTTCGGAACACTTGCGACCTAATGTCTCCTTTCACCCAACTTGCCCAGGGCTTGATTTCGGTCACTATACCAGGTCATCGACCTAAACAAACCAACAAAAAAACCTATAACACAAATATCGATTCTAATGAACACACTCCTAATTTCGGCTACCGTGATGGATAGACTCGATACCAGACTCGATTATCGAATAATCGTAATCCCGTGTTTGTTTACGTTTCGTATCGCGTGGCCAGCAGTGTACACAGGGGATAATTGATCACCCTTGAATATTGTTTGACAAACAAACGATTGTTATATTCAAATTAGAGTGCTTTTTAATTAATATTTTTTCACACATTTCAAAATTGAATTTTAATTATATGTCTTGGTACTTTCTACTACGCTCCATATAAGTGCGGTATATTGTATGGTCCAATTATTTACTTTCTTCTCATATCTACCTATTCTTGTATTTTTTATAAATTATGTTTACATGTGGCATTAATAAATGATATTATGGTATTATTATTGTATCCCGGAAAGTACAGCTTTTACAATCCCGATTTTCCGAGATCCCAATTTTTTATGTATTTATTTTATTTTGTTTTATTTGGGAAACAAACAGTACAATAATAATTATAAATAACTAGATTTAAGTTTTACAAAAACCAGCGAAGTTTCCATGATTAAATTATACATTAAGAGCATGTGAACAGACTGACAAAAAAATTAATTAAATTTACAAAATGCAAAAAATATATACTTGTAGAAAAACAAGATATCAAAAACAAACATAAATAATACAATAATTTAAAAATCAGAATTCAGAATAAAAGGTAAGTAATTCTGAATTTATAATTTTGTTATAAACAAACAGCGCATATAAACTCAGTCGAAATGCTCTTCAAATATTTAGTAACTAACTCTGTTTGAAAATGAATCGATTATTTGTCAAGCGAGGACAGCGTAGTCTAAACACGTCCATGTCTGCCCGCATGTTTGTTTGTTTTGTTCGTTTATTTGTTCAGTTGCCTCCAACGTCGAAGATGGTCGACCAATTAAAATAAAAGCTCCGTATTTTGTTTCGTTGCAAGGAAGTGCGACGCGTTGCGATTGTTTTGGGTTAAGGCGAAGACAAGAGCTAATGTGACTCTCGCTCGCACGTTTCGACATGTCGAAAGATATAAAATCACGAAACAAAAAATTTCATTTTGTACGATATATGTTTTCCTACTCAAAAGTTTGCTTTACTAGTTTTCGTACATAAGCAAACTTATAAGTAGGAAAACATGTATCGATCAAAATGAAATTTTTACTAAACTGTGTGCAATGTGATTGCAAAATGGTTGATTGTGATTTTTCGAAAATGAGTTTAGTGATTTTATATCTTTCAACATGTAGAAACGTGCGAGCGAGAAGTTGTTTGATAGTTGTCAGCCCCTTAACTGTTAGCATATACATAGCAGCAATATGGCTTAGCATGCATGATATCCAAGCAGTAAGTTTGTTACCTGTTCTTCTTGGTCGCGTGGAACTGGCACCTAGGTTCACCTAGCCTTAAAATATTTCAAAGTGATTAATTGTGATAAAAAAATCAACCAGGTCCCGGCCTGATTGAATCACAAACATCTAAACTTTAGCATTCATAATCTTTGTAAGAACGTATGCTTGAAATGTTTTTTCGCCAGAACAAACCAAGGAGTAAAAAAAAAACAAAAACTCCGGACTCAAAGGAGCAGTTTTTTGTCACGTCACGAAATTCATGTCATTGGGGACGACGACGTTTGTTTGTACATTACTACTGATTTTGAATATGGAATGCCATGTCATACTTTAAATTAAATTAATGTCATGCGTGTTATGTCATTTAGAAAATAATATCACGTTCGATGACGAGACAACTTTTGGATGAAGGGAGTGGTTTTATTGAAAATGTAAGTACCCTACCTAAGTATCTTAGTTAAAAAGGTAAAGTAATTAATAAGAAAATCGTAGTAAAATATTCAGAAACGAAATATTCTTTCCTTAATACATTTAAACCTAAAGCATTACAAAGTAAGATGAAGCATTTTTTAAACCCCTTCCCTACAACGCCTCACCCTAGGTTGGTGTATCATATATTCCACGTCATTCCCACGACACGACAAAGCATCTTCACAATCACATTTTTTATTTACGGCAATATTTATTTTATTATTTTCGGGGCTGGTCCCGACGCCTGTCTATAGTTTCTGCAACACCCCTGGGGTGACACGCGACCTCAAATGACTCATTATTTTGGATGGAGCTTTGATGATAAGTAGATAAGGACAGGGATGAAGTTGACAGTTTAACAATGCCCGAAGCGCCTTTCTGTGTCTGTTTACCTGGGTACCTCAAGCACAGAGGATATAGACTGGATATAAAAATACCCATAAGTCCCTTTTAGTTATACACTATCCGTCAAATTTTCATATCATATTAAATAAATATAAATATTGGAGGACTTTCCACACACTATCTAGCCCCAAACTAAGCCAAAGCTTGTAATATTGGAACCAGATAGCTGATATAATACATATATACTTTTTTTGTAAGTACATACCTATTATTATAATATATAATTACACCCAGACAGAGAACAAACATCTATATTCATCACATAAATATTTGCTCTCGGTGGGGATCGAACCCACGGCCTACGGCGCAGAAGGCAGAGCTTCTACCAACTGAGCTGTGAAGGCTGATATTAAGTTATGAGTAGATCTAACATTAAATAGAGTACTCCAATCATTCATCACATAATCTAGGGCAATATGTCGTAAAATAATCTAATCTTAAATATTACGGCACAAGCAAAACAATATACAACATGGCGGCCTAGTTTAAGTGTTTTTAGCTTTGTTTATTTATTTACAACGCCAAAGCAGCACACATAAAAACTAAAGCAGAATGTGTGCCAATTAATTACCAGCATGCACATATGATTTGCAATATAAAATTATACGATTCTTCAAACAACAGCAGGTGGAATCAAATAATTACAAGCAAAATAGGGATTGACGGAGTCTTTAGGACTCAAGAAAAATTACTCTTGAAATGTCCATCAGTGATGACGATGACTTATTCTAATTTCATCTAACTTAAGAGTAGTAGAGCTCTGTGAAGGGCTCGTCCGGGGAAGTACTACCACCACGCCTCTTTCTGCAAGCAGTGTCGCTGTGTTTCGGTTTGAAGAGTGTGGTTGCCGGTGTAATTACAGGCACATATCTCTGTATGCTTTAAGTTGATGGACGCAGGGCAGAGATCGTAGAGCACGTTCCTATCGTGCGTGACTTGGGAGGCAATGCTTTGGTATAGGTGATGGTGGATGCCATCTGCTTGTTCCGTCAGCTAGTTGTATAAAAAAAAACATTCAAACAATATCCATCTTAAGTCATTTTACTCGTGGAGTCTGCTAAAATGTGTCCTACAATATATTATCTACGAAATGAAAACTGCCCATTTCCTTCCCTAAATCCGACACTGTAATAAACGCAATTTATAAATGGTATCATCGAGTGAAATGCTACTTTAAAATAAAATTATCTCTGAAAGAGAATCAGGAAAACAGATAAAATTACTTCACATTGTCGATGTTATGAAATCGAAGGATCCAACCTCATTTCACAAAACAGCTTCACGACTTTGGCACTTCCCTAGGCTCGGTAGATATCCCCTCATCTTAGTACCAAGTACGAACTCCAGATTCCTTGGGGACGTCTTACGCCTTTGCATTCGACTATATACTTGCGGTAAGCCACTGCCTCACAGAAAACCAGCTGTATTGTCTTTTGAGCTCTTACAGCAAGTGCTGAGTGGTGGCTTTTCTTGTCCTCACATAACTGGTAACAGGTCCTTTAGTCGCGTGGAACTGGCTCCTAGATTCGCCTAGTTTTAAGACGTTTCAAAGTGATCCTTGCGATTCAACTGAACGAATACTTTTTACTCTGACTTGACTATACCTTATAGCTCTAAATAAGCGATCCCGCGGCGGCTGGAGAAATCATCGAGGCTAGTGCACGTGATGGCTCCCGCAATTTATAACAGTCTGCCAAAGGCCGTTAGGGACGCTAGTTCGACGCAGTCCTTTAAAACTCTATTGAAAAAGTGGCTTGTGCAACAAGCCCCTCATGAATTCTGACATTTTGTATTATAACCATTTTTTTATTTATTTCTGCTGTATTCAATTTAATTATTTACCATGCTGACATTTATGATTATTTACAAATCCAATAATGTATTTACGTTTGTAAATTTTTATTTTTTTATTGTATTCATACAACATATGTATGTACCCCTGACATGTAATACTGTATTACCAATAAATGAACTATGAACTATAAAGTTTGTTGTCCTCTATTTAACGAAATAAAGAAAGAAAAAGCGTTCATTACCTTAAACCTTAAATATTGATAGAATATCATTTCATATTCATTTAAACTAAAACAGTTCAGGCAAAGTGTGTGTGGATGTGATTGTGTGTGGGGCTCATATCCCCACACACTACACAGAATGTGAGTGAGCACAAGAAAGGATGTGAGTGTGTTTGTGGAAATGCGATTCTCCTGATAACACAGGTCTCTTAAGAGCCAAGGTTTCCCAGGAGAACCGCGTATGTAATTGAGTGTGTTTTGAAGTTAAACGAAGTATACTAAGTTGCGTTGTATTGTTTCAGCCGCTGTGCGATGGTGATGGCGCGGTATTGGCAGTGGCCAAGTGGAAGGGTAGTATTACTGTTTTTTTATGTTTTCATTGTTATTACTTTGCCTATCGTTTGAAGTTCGATGGAGGTTTCAACAGGAAACCGTACCTAATTCCTACTAATATTTTAAAAGCGAAAGTTTAGATTTTTTGATATTTGGATTTTTGCTGCTCAACACCCTAACCACTGGACCGATTCGGATGAAACTTGAAATTAATATAGTTCGTAATTTAATTAAATTTTCATAAACATTACGATTTCTTTTTCTTGACATTAAAAAAATCTAAGGTTAAGCAACAAATGCAACTAATACAAGCTATATACTTTATATATATATACTTTTGATGATACTTTAGTTTCAAAAACATCTGCCAACTTTACTGTAAATAATAATAAGTTCAACTTATTTCGCAGTAATAATCAAATTCACAAGGAGGCAATACAGCTACACGCAACAGGTAATTTACAATCTACAGTAAAAATAAAATGAGACAGTGAAATTGGTTTGTAAACATAAAATTATCGTAATTGTAGACGGCCTGACAGAACTGATAATCAATAATTGAGACCGAAGAGCATAAGCAAGATAGAATACTTTGGGAAATATTTTTGTAGTTATAATAATTCATTTATTTTAGGCTACACAGCTTCTTGTCGTGTCACTTAGTTCTTTCGAAACAGTGTGGTGAAAGGATTTTTAAGTGCGAGCCCCCTTTCGAGCACTAGACACATGTTTTAGAACTTTTTGGCACGCCGGTTTCCTAACGATGATGTTTTCAAAAAGTTTGCGAAAACTAGAGATAAGCAAATTTACTAAGTAAGAAAACTTATTTGGATCAAAATATTTTTTTGTTGCACTGAGTGCAATAATAGCACACAATTTGGTTGATTGCGATTTTTCAGTAAATAATTTCAGTGACTAACGGCCGGTTTCTGAAACCTTGATCAAATCTAATCTGCAGGGTGATTACGTAACTTGTTTGCAATCAATTTCAATCAGTTTCTGTTTGTAATAAGTAAATATGACGGCTATGTTACATTTTAGCTGCAGTTGCTAACAAAGTTAGATTACAACTGGTGTTTCTGTTGATGGATAATCGCAAAATTTTCATATTGTTTTATATACTTATTAGTTTCAATAAGAAACTGATTGTAACAAAGTTACGTAATCACCCTGCTGATGTCAAATCAATTCAGCGATTACATCGAATTTAACTGAAATAGCAAGTGATTTGACATCTGATTAGGTTTGATCGAGCTTTCAAAAACCGGTCGTATATCTTTCAAAATATGGAATGAGCGAGCGAGAAGTAAATTAACGATAGTTTTCGCTTCAAAGATCAGTTCTACCTTCATCTAAAACTGAAATCAGATAGTAATTTCTTAAACACGCGTCCATCGATGGTAAAACAAATATTGAGGCATCTGTAATCAGAGGCACTCAGAGGTAATCACTACTTGGTAATACAAATTTCAAGTAGGTAACAGTTACTGTACTTATGTTAAAAATAAAGAATAAAATTGGCTACTTGGGTGTTCTGAGTTGATGTATCCGAATAAGTATAGAATTATACGACAGCCATCACAGCTCAGTTGGTAGTAGATCTGCCTTCTGCGCCGTAGGCAGTGGGTTCGATTCCCACCGAGAACAAACATTTAATTTTGTATGATGAACATAGATGTTTGTTCTCTGTCTGGAATTATATTACAAGTTTGTATTCACAAAAAAAGTATGTAAGTATTTTAACAGTTATCTGGTCCCGTATTAGGTACAAACTTTACCCGGTTTGGGGCTAGATGCTGTGTTGAAAGTCACCAATATCCTACTGATAATTAAATGCGAAAATATCGATATGTGGATGTGTGTATCCTAATCTTGCCTAATCACTGAATCGATTGGGCTGAAATTTAGAACAAATATAGTTCATAACCTGAATAAGCTATAAGTACCTATACTACTTTTATCCCGTAAAATTCCGGGTTTTGGGGTAGAAAAAAAAGTACTCTGAGGGCTTATAAGGATCTAATTCGTTGCATTTTTTTTTATACAACTATCTGATGGAACAAGCAGATGGCCCACCTGATGTTAAGTGGTAACCATCACCTATAACAAAGCATTGCCTCGCAAGTAATTACATTGGCAACCACACACTTCAAACCGAAACACAGCAACGCTGCTTGGCGGCAGAAAAAGGCGTGGTAGTAGTACTTCCCCGGACGAGCCCTTCACAAAGAGCTCTACTACCTACTCATGCTTGATTCATTTGATAAATTCAACGACTTTTATGCCTTTTGTGATTCATTTCATTTTTTTTATTTTTTTAACAATCTATATTAAACTGGATCGCAAAAAGATTTCATGGCACGGCCTGTATCGTCTTACCACATCCTTATTCCCTTATAATCTTTTAAAAGCCTGGACCAGATGTCTTTCAGCCCATAATCTACTGAATACCTCATAATCCTTACTTGCTACGGTTGCATCAAACTTACCATGATTCTATCGACCACCAGAGCCATGTTTACTGCAACTATAGACTTTATCTCAACGGCGATAAGGACGCAAGTTCTGTGAGTTTCATAAACTGGTTTGGACGCATGCATTGGCACCAGGTGGCCTTGCTCTCCCCTAGGATTAGGCTTAAGTAAAATCGGTAATTATGAACTTCGTTTGCAAATTGTATCAGCATGAAGGTTTCCATCAAGTAAACTTTCTGGATCTAAGGATATTTATTTTTTCAAGAATCTTACAGAATAAAATATTATTTTTTTCTATAAAATAACAGAAACCTGGGCACTCTTCTCTTGACGTGTCACTAGTTTCTTTCGAAACAGTGTGGTGAAAGGATTTTAAGTGCGCCTCAAGAGGCTCCTTTCAAGCACTTGACACATGTTATAGAAATTTTTAGGTTCTACGACATGCCGGTTTCTTCACGATGTTTTCCTTCACCGTTTGAGAGTACTGGCATTGTGCATATAAACATCGGCACTGTTATATTTCTTCATATTTCTCAGTAGATTCTTTGAAGATGTCTAAGGGGGGTAGTGGTCAGAGGTACGTCCAAATATCATATTTGGCGCATTTTGCAGTACACGGTATACCAGCATACATGACAGGTTGCAAGCCCATCGCAGCATTATGAATACCTAACTAACTGATTTCCTCACGATTTTTTCTTTCGATGTTTGAGAGCTGGCATTGCGCACATATATTTTTTACACATAAAACCACCGGCGCTCTAATACATACATTACATAATATGTTTAAAGCTCCTGGCCACTCTACTCCTCTTCTATAAAAATGCGAAAGTGTGTCTGTATGTTACGTTTTCACACATTTAATGTCTCAAGTAATGTTGGTTAAACCGAAATTACACAGCATAACTTCTAATAACACTTGAAAAACAATAAAAATATTTCCAAGATGCCTGAAAAGGAATCTTGGGTGAACTCATCAGAAGAAGAGTCTTCTCTCCATTTATGGCTCCTGTCCGTCATTCGACAGACAATCTTGTCAATCAAGTGATTTGTATTGAATACTTTTTAGTAAAGTCAGTCCATAGTTAAGTCGGCCGTCATTTGTTTTAAAGAAAATGGTGGCGGTTTTCTTCAAAACATTCGAAACATTTTCGGTCAAATCAGGATATCACATAATACTCTTTCATTCTAAATGCTTACACTTTGCGCTAAGACCTCAAGTAATGTTGGTTATAATGCCACCGAAATTACACAACACAACTCAAAATAACACTAGAAAAACAATTAAAATGAAAAAGCTATGTTGCTTCCCGAAATATCAGAAAAGGAATCCGGGTGAACTCTTCTTCTTCTTCTTTTATTTGTGGCTGTTCATCACCAACCTTTAATTTTGACAGTGACATACTAATCTGTCAAGAAAGTACCGGGAAATCAATAATACAGAAAATGTTAGTTATTCATCCAAATTGATTTTATTGCCTTCAAAGTATGCTCCTTCAGAAACGATGCACTTACGTTAACGAATAATCCAATCATCAAAATTTTTTAAGCGCTTTTTCTGGAATTGAGAATTTTCCTTCATGTCTTCTCCCGAATGAAAACGGGTACCACGAAGCGGTAATTTGAGTTTAGGAAAAAGAAGGCGCATTATCGTTGTGCAAAATCGAAGAATTTTGTTTCCGTAAATCGGCCTGTTCTCAAAATCTGTCACACATAAGCACGTGTTTTGGATAAAGTCGATTTACCGTAAGCCATCTGTAACATTTTCAGGGACCCCAAATACGAAATTCCATTGGCGAAGCTAAATTTAAAACAACAAGCCAAATCTAACTAAAAACAGCACTGTATTTAATCTAACAGATTCAACTCAAACTCCGCAACAAAATAGAAAACATATGTGCCGATCTAACAACAAAAAAAAAACAGAAATATGAATAAATCATCCATTCCCGATACTTTTTTGACAGAATTTACATATCATTTAGAACCCGTGCGGAGTCAGGCGGGTCAACTATACATAAATAATACTTTTAAAAGTTCTTATAAAACTCGTGGCCACTCCACTCCACATCTCAGACACGAGGTGATTACGGACCTTGTTTGTTTTGTTATTATTGTTTTTTATCTAAACACGATCGTGATTATCGGATGGAAGTGCTTTGGACGTCCGTCCGACTATTTATTTTTATTTTCTGATGGCAACCACTTGAGCAGCCCCATCTATCGATGAGTTACCTGATTGGTACCTGTCGGATTTTAATTGAAACGATTTTCGAGCAAACAGCTTGATTGATTTTTGTATGGGCCTTGTTGATCTTATAAGTATTATTTACTGCAAAGATTTGATCTCTAAAGGTATTATTTACAAAATACACAAGCACACAAACCATTTAAAAACAAAGAAACCATAGAAGATCAGTAGGTACTTGAAAAGAGAGTTCCGTAGATCGATCAAAGAAAGGAAAAGGAGGAAAAACGATTAATTTACGACTTAAGTACTTACACTGGGTACTTTACTAAATTCTTGATCCTTTAAGCTTTTTGAATGCTTAATCCTGAAGCTGTAGTTAATTGATCGAGTGAGCGAAGCGAACGAAGATCTTAGTTTCAACTTGGGCGATTTGGCATTTTATGTATGTATGTATGTATGTATGTTTGTCTGGCGATAACTTTAGAACCGTTGATCCGATCTGCATGAAATTTGATATGGCGATAGCTTGTACTTGAGAAATTTACTGGTAAGTATATGAGTAAAATCGGATGGAGGGTTTTTGAGATATGGGGTTTTTTAAGAGGGTAAAAATAAAAAAAGTGACATAAAAAAATCAAATTACATGTCATATGAAAGGGCTTTGGTTAGACATTCCAAAACAATTTTTACTTTTTTTTTGGAACGCTCGGTTTTTGAGATACAACAAAAAAGTTAAATTAAGATAACCAGCGATCCAAGAGCTCCCATATCTAAGAGTTTCGTTGGCATCAAGGTTTTTCTACTGGTCGGCCAGTTCCTTTGCTTTTTTTTATTTTTTTTTTCTTGAAAAAAATTAAGGAGGTACTCAGTTCTCATAAAATGGTGACAACGACCAGGTCTGATGATGGAGCCAAGGTCTGTTCAACGAAACTCTTCAATAAATAGGCCAATTGAGTTGAAACTTGGTTACCGTACCAAGTTAGAAGGCGGTAGTCAGAAAAAAGTCCATATATAATGTTTGGACTTGCCTCTGACTGCCATCTACTCAAAGTTTTGGTGCGTTCGTCGGGTCGCATCACGAGATCTCAGTTCGGGGCGAACTATACTAGTTTATTTAGGTTTTTTGGAATCATTTTTAGTCTTGATTTCCAAGATTTGTTTATAAATTTGAAGCTTTTATCACTAGGTACATAGTATAAAACAAAGTCGCTTTCTCTGTCCCTATATCCCGATATATGCTTAAATCTTTAAAACTACGCAACGGATTTTGATGCGGTTTTTTTATAGAAAGAGTGATTCAAGAGGAAGGTTTATATGTATAATACAAGCATATACCCACAATAACCGTGCGAAGCCGGGGCGGGTCGCTAGTAAAATATAAACTGAATGCTCGAAAACCGACCACATCATGTGTTCTGTGGTCGGTGTAGTCAGAGGATTTCCTTACAAGGATTTTAAGGAAACCATGCCATTTATCTTTTGGTGTCTGATTTTTGTGAACTTCCCTGTCTCAAGTGACGAGTGTAGAAAAATATAATACAATTTACGATTTCTTAAGGCTGGCACAAGTCCAACATGCCTCATTGACGGACAAATAGCTCGCGGTTCAGTTCTACCTGGCATTTGACCCCGCTGCCAGTCTGCCACTCAATCAGACTGTGAAATAAGTATAGGGTTAGCTTAGTGGGTGGTAGTTAGTCATAAGCTTTGAGTCATTTGTTTTCATGTTAAATTGGGCTTTTTTATTTCTGAAAGAGGTACTCGTAGGTGCTTGGAAATTATTTATAACTGAAGATAGATAGATAGATAGAAAATGCAGCACATTAAAATAGCAGTGCAAAGGCGAGCTTAATGCTAGAAGTAGAAGTAGTAGAAGTTCGTGGATAACCAGTAAATCCCATAATAAAAGTTAGTGAGATATAAAGATAATGAGAGAAAAGAAATAGTAAATTGTTATCCTAGGGGTGAAAGTAACTTATTTAGTCTCGAGACGAGGCTTGGCCAATAGTTCGAGGGACTAAATAATTCTTTAACTCGAGGTAAACACTGTGCTTTTCATTACGGATACAAGGAAAGTAAAAATAAAAAACATTAATTAAGTAGCTAAAGAAAAAATTAGTGAATTGTAGTAGATCCAAGCCATGCTGCATTCTAACCAAAGAGTTTTGATGTTCGATGTCATTTGATGTTATGGAGAAGTATCTACTTATATTATATTTACGAAAAATGTTAAAATTGCCTGTTTTTTAAATATTTTTATTTATCAGGGTTATAGTTATAAAACCTATAAAAAAAATCCATTACAGTTTTCACTAACTTGGCTGAATAAGTAGGTACCTCTTTGGTAATAAACCTCTTTAGTTTATGAACGTCAACAGAAGGTCAACGGTCATACTGTTGACATTCGTAAACCAAAGAGGTTAATTTTCCTAGGAAATGTGAAAATATAACTATTTTTTTTAAAATAATTTTACAGCTTTTGTCGGTTGAAAACGATTATCCCTAGTGCTGAAAGTATAACTTTCAACCCGCTCCTCAGGCAACTTCAGACCTACTTTCAGAGTATGAGTAATTAAAATTACTTAAATTCCAAGTTTAATTTAAATTGATTGTACACAATGATGATATGATTTATCAAGTTTAAGTTTTTTTTACTCGCGTTTAGGATAATGATTATAAATTTCAGGCAAAATATTTCTCCAAATTTTCTATCATAAACGTACCATTAGTTTTTTTTATTATTAAATTTGGATCAAATGGAATCGTTCTATGGACAAATCCATAGATCGATTTCCTAAAAATAGGAAACTGTAATTTGTACTCAAGAATGCACTACAAATAATACTCAATTGAACCAATACGAAGTAGATGCATTTCCCATTCTATTTTCAGGAACAACTCGATGAAAAATGCGACAGGCCATCCACAAAGAAATAAAATATCATTCGTTCGAATTTCGAATCCGCGACATTTCGTGTCGAAAAATTGGATTTTGTAAAATCTGAGCAAAAATGAAAAGGCATTCGGTGCCTCAGCAAAGACGTGGCGTTTTCCTAATAATAAAAAGGAGGTGTCTAAAAAGCTTCATCGAAAACCCTACAAATCTTTACACATACCAAAAATTTTATAAAGATATTATGAAAAAATTAAAAAAGGCTCTGTAAAATCACAAGAATCACTTTGTATCCTAATAAATATTGATAAAAATTAATTAAAATATAGAAAACTACGAATAAAAAAACTAAAATCCTTCATATTGTGTCACAAAAGCGTAAGCGAACTACATAAATAATAAGTAATAAAATGATTTGGTTACGTGACAAAATCGGTCGTCACTCAGCTTTGTGATGATAATGCTGGTCTTCCGTGACACCGGAGTACAATATTGTGAATTTCACAAAATTAAGGCGACGACAAGAGCTTATGTGACTCTCGTTCGCGCGTTTCGCCATATTGAAAGATAACTCATATTTGAAAAATCGGAATCAACCATTTCGTGTGCAATCAAATCGCACACAGTTAAAAATTTTTACTAGTTTTCGTACATAAGCAAACTTTTAAGCAGGAAAACTTGTATCGATCAAAATATAGCTATAAATAGGTACATTGATTTGCTATTGTAGATTCTATATAGAGAATTGCACACTTGTCGCGTAGCACTGTTGCGTCGGTCGTAGCCGTAGGCTTGCTACGACAGTGAATTTAAATGATAACACCAACACAGCTTTGGGCTGCAGTTTTGTCACAGAGTACCTATATATAAGTTTTATGGCGAGTTATAGGTATATGGGCAACAAAGACACACGAGAACAGATTTTACTAGCACAACATCAAATCTAGATTTGAACTTCAAAGTCCCTTGAAATACTCACACCATTTAAAACTACATATAGGTTTTAATCGAATTGAATTTTGCAAAGAAGCCGATTTTTTGTGCGAGTCGTGACCGCCCACAGATTAATCTGATTGAACTAACAAGTAGTAGGTACCTTTAGGTTTTTATTTCCCTATGCAATAAATTTCTGACACATCGGCATGCTTTGTACTCCGCCGGCTTTTTTGTAACACTTTATCATACGAATAAATATTATTAGCAGAGCGTGTAGGTAACTATGGGTATGTTAGTAGATACTAAAATATCATATCGACTACTATTATCCGCCAGTGGCTCTGCTCGTGTGGTACCTGCCCTGGGTAAATTCCTGATACTTCCTGGCCGCGCCACAGCTCCAATTTCAATTTGACAAATTAGGTGGCGTGGCCAGGAGGGATCCTTCCTCGCCGGTTTAATATTATTAACACTGATCGCTATACAAATGCACGTTAATTGGGCGTCCTAATAATAGTAAAATATAACAGCAAAAATTTTTGCATTTTTGCTGCAAACCTTGCAATATTAATATAAAACTAAAATACTCGCACTGAATTAAAAAGTGCCTGATTAAACTCTTAAAACCAAATGCTATGAAATAATTTCAGGCGTTTGTATTATTGTGCGCGGACACTTTTTCTGTCTTTCCAAATTGTTTTTTATGAGTGGATTTTGTCTTGTATTAAATTTATTAATATTCTAATACTAAACCTCGTTTCAATATGCCCGACAGATTATAACTTCCATGCGTGTGACTATCATACCTGATTTTTCAGTATAGGACTACTAGTACTAGTATGGGAAGGCATGCTCACTCGACATTGGCATCGAGCTCACTCTACTGATTGCAAGCTGTGCCATTTGCATCACTGTTTCAAGTAGGTACACTCGGTGACATAAAGGTGAAGTAGTTTTTCAACTTAATATCTTCATCATCAATTTGATACACTGCCGGACATCCCCAAGATAAAGATATTTAATTTGTTAAACATAAGTAGAATAGTTGCATTCAGGTGTTAAGGCGTAGACAAGAGCTAATGTGACTCTCGCTCGCACGTTTCGACATGTTGAAAGATATAAAATCACTAAACTCATTTTCGAAAAATCGCAATCAACCATTTTGTGTGCAATCACATTGCCTACGGTTTAGTAAAAATTTCATTTTGATCGATACATTTTTTCCTACTCAAAAGTTTGCTTTACTAGTTTTCGTACATAAGGAAACTTTTAAGTAGGAAAACTTTTATCGATCAAAATGAAATTTTGACTAAACTGTGTGGTGCAATGTGATTGCACACAAAATGGTCGATTGCGATTTTTCGAAAATGAGTTTAGTGATTTTATATTTTTCAACATGTCAAAACGTGCGAGCGAGAAGTTGTTTGATATTTGTCAGCCCCTTAAAGTACCTAATACTTATAGGTTTCATTATATTTTGCCTTGACATAAGGTGTGCAAATTCTTATTTTATATTAAATACTCGCCATAGACCTAACTAGACCTGTAGCTGACGAAGGGATTTTTATAACTGTGTTTATACTCGTATAAATATCAAAAAAATACTTAGCTTTCAAATCAATAAAGATAAACTTTTTTTCACTAAATATTAGGCTTCCCTACCCAAAGGGTAAAACGGGACCCTATTACTAAGACTCCGCTGTCCGTCCGTCTGTCTATCTGTCTGTCTGCCTGTACGTCTGTCACCATGCTGTATCTCACAAACCGTGATAGTTAGACAGTTGTAATTCTCACAGAAGATGTATTTCTGTTGCCGCTATAACACAAAAAAATAGAATAAAATAAATATTTAACGGGGCTTTATTTAAATGTTTAACAATTGTGATTTTTTTGCCGTTTTTATAGATAAAGGTTCGGAACTCTTCGCGCGAGTCTGACTCGCACTTGGCCGGTTTTATTTTTATTGTACACGTGGATACCGATCAAGTCTACACAAGAAAAATGACACTTACTACAAGGACATAAAAGCGAGCAAATACATAGCCTGATGTGTATACGTCACAAAATATCTAATGTAATATGTAATATTCCAAAGACAGTTGAAAAGATTCTTGTCGGCAGTCAACGATTTGCATTTTTTTTAATCTTTATTTATTTGTCGGAATATTTGTTGGTTTATCTCTTAGAGCTGAAGAAACGCGGCAAGCGGGTATTGTGTATGACGAATTTTATTTTATCTATGTCCACACATTTTCCATCGCGTCTGTACAACGAGATCTGAGAACTAGCGCACCATCTTGGTAATTTGAAAAGCGACTGCACTGTACCTATGTCTCGGCAACTCCCTTCGAATGTACCTGCAAGTGAAAGAGGTTTCACTTGTACTTTTATTAGTCTTTTAATTGAAAAAATATTCTACTTACGGAATCTTCGAACTTTCCGAGATAAGTTCACAAAATTATCGAGGTACTATAGTTAGATATAAAACTGAAAGTGAAATAGCTTCAAGTCTTTGACCCTAGACACGATAGACCCCCGGTACATCTCTTAGTACTAATGAAATGAAATAAAATGAAAAAGCTTCATTGTACACCAAAAAAAAACAACAGTAGGTACAATAAAAATATAAATAAAATAATAAAGGTACAATGGGTGGTCTTATCGCTGAAAGCGATCTCTTCCAAAAAACCTTTGGATGGAGAGAATTGTAAGGAAGATTGGTCTCAGGTGCACGCGATAAATACCAAGATAGTAATTATAAAAATCAAATGACACAAAATCTATTACTATCTACAATTACTAAGTTAAGATAATTTTAGGAGGTAGTCAGAGATACGTCCAAATATTAAAGAAAGTTGACAATAAGATAAATCTATTTATAAAAATCTGTTAATTAAAACCTAATTATAAATGGATGTAAGAAATACGTGTATAAATATGAGAGTAAATATTTAAGATCGTGAATTCATGAAAATATAAAACCTGAGACAAATGTAGCCTTTCCGAAGGTTGAACGCTTGACAAAACTTGAACAAAACGTTCTCCGCTATATTACTATTCACCGCCATCACTGATAACGGCCACCGCTTGTTACAAAACCAGGGTTTTACCTCATACGTAGAAGAGCTAACTCTGAGATAAGGCCGTGTTTACACATGCATATTGCGCGGGCGGGTCTGGCCGGATCAAAGACTCAAAGCGATCCTTAGAGGATAGAGGCAAACGTCCCAAGGATTATTTGAGAATACGATCTCATACTGACTGAAAGACTTGTATAAGTGGTGCAGTAGGTATAAGTATACCTACACAGGGCTGGGCAAAATACATGCTTTGCTTTATAAAAAAACATTGACAGATTTATTTTTATACCTAAATAAATAATAATAAATAATAAATATTGGAGGACTTTCCACATACCGACACAAAATATACTATCTGGTAAGAAACCACTGTGGGAATGTCAAATAATAACTGAGATTGGGTAGGTACATGGACACACGGTAGTGTATACAGTTTTACAATAAAAAAATATTCTTATTCTATACCACAAAATGGAAACAACTAGTTGACATCTACAGTAAGAGATATTCCAGTGATAGTACATTAATTTCGTATCTTATCGTAACTGCCCGGCTAGCTCAGTCGGTAGAGCATGAGACTCTTAATCTCAGGGTCGTGGGTTCGAGCCCCACGTTGGGCGAATACTTTTTGCATCTTATTTCTAAGATATATATTTTTTTTTAATCATGAGGCCCAAGTCATACTTTTTTTTGATAATTTCGTTTACATTGATTTTGAATTTGGTTCTAGGTACTATCATTCAGATAAGAGAATACTAGGTAGGTAGTTGCTATACAGCTGCAGACTAAGACACATTTCAACATTTTGAGTGATATAAAATCACTAAACTTTTTTATGCATAATCGCAATCAACCCAGTGTGCAAACTACATTTTACTCAGTTCAGCAAAAATACAATTTTGATCCAAACAAGTTTTCCTGATAAAAAGTTTGCTTTATTTTTACTTTTTTAGACAACATGGGTACCTAGCGCCATCTAGCATTTTAGTGCCGTACTAGGTGCTGTAGAAGATGTGGTTTGTATTGTATTCCTTTTTTCATCTGGTACGAAAGCCACTGCTAGTTAGATCATAGTGGTTCGCCCGTTCTCCGACAGATGGCATAAGTCAAATGAGAGACCTGTTTATTTTTCCAACTTGTTAACACCTAATATTATTATTTACTTGTAGTGGAATCCCGTACGACCTCAGACAAAATAAAAAATATTTTGTCTGAGCGTACGACTATGCTCGCAATTCGTGAAGCTATTTTCATAATAACTTTAAGGGGCTGACAACTATCAAACAACTTCTTTTTTACTAAACTGTGTGCAATGTGATTGCACACAAGATGGTTGATTGCGATTTTTCAAAAAAATGAGTTTAGTGATTTTATATCTTTTTGCAAGTCGAAACGTGCGAGCGAGAGTCACATTAGCTCTTGTCTTCGCCTTAAGATTTGCCTCAGTCTCAGCCTCAGTCCACTGCATGCTAGACTTAAGCCATCCTAATATTTGGGAGGGTTATCCGTAGTCACCCCATCCGCAGTTAGGGTGAAAACAAGAGCTAATGTACCTCTCGCTCGCAAGTTTTGACATGTTGAAAGATACAAAATTAATTTTAGTAAAAATCTCATTTTTATCGATACAAGTTTTCCTACTCAAAAGTTTGCTTTACTAGTTTTCGTACTTATGCAAAACAATTTTTAAACTAACTATTATCTAACTATTACATAACTTATTTATTACTAGCGACCCGCCCCGGCTTCGCACGGTTATTGTGGGTTATCCCTAAGAGATTATGTTTGTATTATGCATATAAACCTTCCTCTTGAATCACTCTTTCTATAAAAAAACCGCATCAAAACCCGTTGCGCTTTGTTAAACATTTAAGCATACATAGGGATATAGGGACAGAGAAAGCGACTTTGTTTTATACTATGTAGTGAAGAGACATCAAAGCGCATTCTCTGAATTTCGTCAGGAAAACCAAAAAAAGGTCAAGTTGATGGACGCAGGGCAGTGCATCGTAGGGCACGTTCCTATCGTGCGTGACTTACATAATGCTTTATTATAGGTGATGGTTACCACTTAACAGCAGGTGGGCTATGTGCTTGTTCCTTCAGCTAGTTGTATAAAAAAAAGTATTCTCTTATCTGTGGTATAGGTATGTAATGAAGTCAGAACAAAAACTCTTACACTTAGTAGGTACAATGTTTTAATCCGAACAATAAAGTTCAACGAAACAGCATCCCATTAAGATCAAATCTTGCTAACCAATTTATACGAAGGTGTCTTAAGTTTTTCATAATAATATCATGGAGGGTAATTGTGGAACTTCCTCCACGACACCGCTTAGTGTAAGTACAAGCAATTTGAGTAGTTTATATAAAACCCTGAGGACACGCAAGATGTGACTATTGTGTCATAGTTTTGTGATGAAGAGACTGTCCGTTTGTGTCACTATTTGGGGTAAGAATTTTTGAGACACAAATAAATTATTGCACATCGATATCTTTTAGGAGAGCGCTAAAAAAGCTTCTTTATCTTTAGAAGTCTCAATAATGTTCTAGGTACAAGCTTTATGGCCCTGCAACCCACGACTTTACAAGGAAGACCTGGCGACCTTGCAGAAGCATGCTTCTGTAAGGTCGCCAGGTCTTCCTTGTAAAGTCGTGGGTTCGAATCAGATCGTGCACCATTAGATTTTTGTTTTAGAAAAAATATGCGCGCAATATTAGTGCTCTCAAACGGTGAGGGAAAACATCGTGAGGAAACCATTTTGTACTCAAATAGTGGCGATAGGCTTGTAACCATTCGTATGGAATACCAATTACCTACTGAAAAATGTGAGTATGTACTTACCAAATGTACCTAATATTTGAACGTAGCTTTGACATCTTCAAAGAATCTTGAGTTTGTACTTGGTATATAATCTACCGTGCCTGGTGATAAAAGTTGTGATGCTGTTCCTGGTTTTCTGTTTTTACAAGTTTCACTTATTTTGGGGACTATGCGCTGTGTGAAAAGCCCCCCAATATTGATTTACTACTCTACTCTGTCAAGAAAGTACCGGGAAACAATCAATAATACACAAAATGTTCGTTATTCCTACAAATTTATTTTATCGCCTTCAAAGTATGCTCCTTCAGAAACGATACACTTACGTTAACGAATAATCCAATCATTTAAACATTTTTAAACGCGAGTTCTCCCGAATGAAAACATATACCACGAAGCGGTAACTTGAGTTTAGGTAAAATAAAGAAGTCGGCTGGAGCCACATCTGGTGAATAAGGTTGAGGCTCGATGGTATTTTTTGAGTGGTGCAAAATCGAAGAATTTTCTTTCCACAAATCTGGCCTCTTCTCAAAATCTGTCACTTATAAGTACGTGTTTTTGATAAAGTCTTCTGTAACATTTTCAGGGACTCCGAACACGAAATTCCATGGGCGATGCTAAATTTAAGACAAACTCTTTGTTCGATGTTTTTGTCCATTAATAAATTCGCAACACACTGTATTTAATCTAAATAACAGATACAACTCAAACTCCGCGTCAAAATGGAAAACAATTGTACCGATATAACAACCAAAAAATAATAATTCGTAAACATAAACAAATCATCCATTCCCGATACTTTTTTGACAGAATTTATGTTATAAGGGTTGTTGTATTGTTTCTACTGCTTGTCAATGGGTGGTTTCAGAAGAAATGTAATGCAATGCTTGATGCCTGCAATCATAATATCAATTCATTCAATTTGCAGTTTACCTATAGAACACATAAGACACATAACACATTTTACGAATCACCTTCATTATGTCCAAAAGTGAGACTTTGGAAAATGGAAGCAGAAATTAATAGCTTTTATTTGTGCTTTGAGCAAATTCTACATAAATGCCTTAATTATTTTCACCCTTTTACTATACATAATAGTACATTGTGAAAGTCACATATTTAGTCACGAGACGGGGTTTGGCGCCCAAGCTAGCGAGGGCGCCAATAGTTCGAGGGACTAAAATAAGTATTTAACCCGAGGTAAATACTGTGCTTTTCATTACGAATACAAGGAAAGTAATTAAAAATAAAAAACACGAATTAGCTAAAGAAAAAATTAGTGAAAAAAAAGAAATTAAATATTTTTATTATGAGAATACAGGGTAATAATTATAAAACATATTAAAAATCCATTACAGTTTTCACTAACTTGGCTGAATAAGTACCCCTTTGGTAATAAACCTCTTTTGTTTTACGAATGTCAAGAGAAGGTCAACGGTCATACTGGCTGACATTCGTAAACCAAAGAGGTTTATTTTCCTAGGAAATGTGAAAATATAACATTTTTTTTTTAATAATTTGACTGTTGAAAAAAGCTGTCAGTTGAAAACGGTTCTCCCTAATGCTGAAAGTATTACTTTCAACCCGCTCCTCAGGCAACTCCAGACCTACTTTCAGAGTATGAGTACCTAATGAAAAATATATTACAGTGATTATTCTGAACATATTATTCATCAAATACTAAACTAACTACCTACCGCACTTACTATCGAAGGACAAAACGTACCTACCTACGATAAGGAAAAACTATTCAATTAAACTATGTAGCTAGCTGGCTACATTATATATAATGCTCGATGACACCTGCGGCTTTACTTGCGTGTGTATAGTGATTGATATTGATAACATTAATTGTAGCCTACGCGAATCTATGTTACGAAATATATTAGTTATTCTCGATTCCGATTTCGATTCCGATCGGTTCATGCGTTAGGGCGTGATAGAGCCACAAACATCCATACATCCATGCATCCGAACAGACATAGACATCTAAACTTTCGGATGGAGTAGGAGTAGTAGAATTACCTACCTTTTTATTGCTTTTGGCAAGAGTAATTGCGAGCTGGGTCTACGATCTCTACAGGCTTGTCAAGCGTGTCTTATTAATCCAGCTAACATGCTGCTCATGTAAATCTTTATATTAAGTATAATTAATTACAATTATTGTAATAAAATTAGTAAGTAATAATATTGTTGGTAAATATGTAGGTATAATTATTAAGATAGAAAGGGCAGAGGTTTTATTACCATTAGAGTATGATCAAATCATTTAACACTGGCCTGAATAATTCAATGTCGTCTTATCAAGCAACCTACATTGCATATAAAATACACTATATTTAGCTAACTAGCCGGCTACTGTCTTTTTCCTAGATACTTGGGTCTAACTTATAGTAACGTGACATTGACGAATCTTGGACAACATTTAATCAGATGTAAACATTTTATTCATAAATTATACAATCCTACGTTACACATTCCGTTTTAATCATACTGTAGGTAAAAAAAACGGTAACTTATACTATAACTATATTATTAATATTATTTTTTTTATTATATAAATTCATTTTAAAAATCTAAGGACGTGCCTACAGAGACATGAATCAATATATTTGAATTTTGAAAATTGGGCTCCTTCTGTTATTGACCTATCAAATCAAATCAAAAGTTTTTTTATTAAGACAATGTTATCTACGTTACTATATTATCAGTATAGACATTAAGGGGCTGACAACTATCAAACAACTTCTCGCTCGCACGTTTCGACATGTTGAAAGATATAAAATCACTTATCTCATTTTCCAAAAATCGCAATCAACCATTTTGTGTGCAATCACATTGCACACAGTTTAGTAAAAATTTCATTTTGATCGGTACAAGTTTTCCTGCTTAAAAGTTAGCTTATTTACGAAAACTAGTAAAGCAAACTTTTGAGTAGGAAAACATGTATCGATCAAAATGATTTTTTTACTAAACTGTGTGCAATGTGATTGCACACAAAATGGTTAATTGCGATTTTTGGAAAATGAGTTTAGTGATTTTATATCTTTCAACATGTCGAAACGTGCGAGCGAGAGTCACATTAGCTCTTGTCTTCGCCTTAAATAATTAACTAATCTTAATACTATTTCAGCTATCCTTGGAGCAAGTCATGGCGTCTCAACCAAGATGGATTTCGAAGAGTCTTCGTTCACCAATTCAAGCACCGTTGAAGATGAAAACGTTGAAGTGAAGCATACAATCGTAGTTTCGACTAAATTGAAGAACAATAACAGAAGAGGTCTGCATAGTAATGAAGGTAAGGCTGACTTATTGTCATACTAGATAAACTACCTATGAATAGTAAAGTACCTACTAAATGGGTAGGATACCTTCCTAAGGAAAATAACAAACAAGTTCAACGTGATAAATGTTGAAACACAAGAGAGTTCAGTCATAGGAAATTACTTAATAATAAATAAATAAATATTGGTGGACATTCCACACAGCACTATCTCGCCCCAAACTAAGCCAAAGCTGTGATATGGGAACCAGATAGCTGATATACTACTTATATACATTTTTTTATTATAGACAGAGAACACACATCTATGTTCATCACACAAATGTTTGTTCTCGGTGGGGATCGAACCCACGGCCTACGGCACAGAAGGCAGAGCTACTACCAATTGAGCTGTGAAGGCTGTCAAGTTACTTAGTTCCGACTTTGGGGTGTTTTTAATTTTACTGTCTTTCATCGTGAGGTAGGATTTTTATATTTGGAAGAACCCACGGCCTACGGCACAGAAGGCAGAGCTACTACCAATTGAGCTGTGAAGGCTGTCAAGTTACTTAGTTCCGACTTTGGGGTGTTTTTAATATTACTGTCTTTCATCGTGAGGTAGGATTTTTATATTTGGAATAAAAGAAGTACATGCTAATATTATTATAGGCTGAGCTTTTCAATAAAAAAAGTGTTAGTTTCAACGAGCTTACTTTTTTCTTCGTTTTTTACTTTTAGTGAATCACCTTTGTCTATCAACCGTGATGTTTCTATAGTTACTTGAATATATTGTGCACGTACTGCATGACCTAACCTAAGACAACTACGCAAATTGCTTTGAGGAAACTGAATTATGGTTGGTTTTATGGATCAGCCTTGAAGACTATCTTCATTCAGTCGTCTGTTGTAAATCTCGGGCTTAAGGTAGGATAGAATAGAAAAATGTTTATTTTGTCTCTTAAATATCTAAATTTACAGCAACAGCTGTTACAATTTCTTAGATGACAAAAAAGCCCACCACTCAGCATTTGCTGTATGAGCTCATAAGCCCATACAGCGCCGGTTTTCAGTGGCACCAGTAAGTCAATAGTCAAGCCATAAAATTTTACATCTTATAATACATATAACAAAGAAAAAATTTAGGTATAGATGGGTTCTGACATAAATACGGCGGTAAGCCACAATCTAATTGGTTTAGCTATTATTTTTTCATATAAAACTGAGTAGGTGGTCCTATAACTGCCGAAGTCATAAAATTACAAGCCTAAACACCTACACAATATGTATAAAATGATAGTTATGTTTGCTAAGTAACACTTATAAAAATTGCATGGATGAACCTGAATTGTTACCAGAACTTCACACAAAGCCAAATATGAGTATAGTTGGAGATGTAGATTGCTTGACTGTAGTATCACAGCTTTTGCAGGAAAATAAAGAGGAAAAGCAGGAAAATGGACCATGCCCCATCCCCCCATGCTTATCAAGCCCAAGCATGAGTAACATAAAAAAAAATGATACTGGAAAATTAAAATTGAGACCAGAGCTTCAAACAAAGCCTAAAATATTTATTGTTGGAGATCAAGACTGCCGAAATTTAGCGTCAGAGCTAATTCAGAGACGTACACAGGAAAAAAACTCTAAGAACTACAGTGTAACAAGTTCTTGCTACCCAGATGCACCAACTAGTTATATTCTGGAAAACTCAAACCTGAGTGAGCTGGACTTAAAAAATGATGACTGGGTAATATTATCTATAGGCTCAAATGATAGTAACCCTACAAATCTCTTCATTGAAATTGCTGCACTACTAAAAAAATTGAACAAACCAAATGTTATAATAAATGAAGTTGTTAGAAACCCTCACTTAAATGAGGACAAACTTAACGCCAATATAAAAAACATCACAAAAAATTTCATAAATTGCAACTTTATAACACATTATAAAAAAAATGCTTCACATGATAACTCTCAGCAAATAAATGATCTTATCAACACTCAAGATTACAAGAACTGCTTTTTAGGTAAAAATATAACAAAAATGACAAAAACTGCACCAAAAGGAGGATCTTATAAACAGAATACCTCAACCACAGGTAAACCAGTAAACCAAAACCTAAAGAAAGGTACTATACCATTCTATTTTGATAAAATGAACAGGGCCATTTTGAAAATGGATGAAACTAAAATAGCTGAAATACACCAAAAAAATACTCAAACGGGAATTCACCAAAACACACCAAAGCGTGGTACAATCCCATTTTATTTTAGAAAAAAAACTCAAATAAATGAAAACCTTCCCAATAAAGGGTTGTTAACAAAACAGCTTTTTCGTTAAAAATAAAAAACAGAACAACATTAATATAATGCACCTAAATGTTCAAGGTATTAGATCAAAGGTAGACCAGCTTGAAATATTCACTAACTCTCGAGATATAGAAGTTATTTGCATTGATGAAACACTTTTGAAAGATGATGAATCAGGTTTTTTACAAATTGATGGGTATCATAATGCTGCAAACTATTCCAGGAAAAGTAAGTCACGATGGAGAGTTGGAGGTGGAGTTGGTATTTTTGTCAAACACTCAATTCACTTCAAAAAACTAGATTGGATCTCAGATATGTCAATTGAACGGCATTTTGAATGCTGTGGAATAGTCTTAACCGAAATAAATTATATTATAATATCCTTATATCGTACACCTAACAGTAATTTTGACATATTTATAAACTCTTTGGAATGTCTTTTAAATAAACTTTCAGTAAGACTAAAAAATAATAAAAAGAAGGTAATTATATCCGGTGATTACAATACTGATCTCCTTATAAATTCTAAAAACAGTGAATTATTTAAAAATACTTTGCGGATGTTCCATATGCACCCTACTGTGTATACTCCTACTAGAATAACTTCCCACTCCAAAACATGTATTGATAATATAATAACTAATATAAAAAACTATGATATAGAAGTATTAAATTTAGGTATATCTGACCACACTGCACAAATATTAACAATACCAGTATCTATAGGTTTTAAAGAAAGGTTCTGGTATGCTAAAAGACGAAATATAGATTTACATTTAGATTTATTTAACAAATACTTATCACAAATAAGTTTCTCTGAAGTTTATTATGAAAATGACCCTAACATTGCATATAAAAAATTCATGGAATTATTAAGTCTCATATTTAATCTTTGTATACCAATGGAAAGATATAGAATAACATATAAAAAGAAAGTGAATTGGAAATCGAAGGGAATAGTCATGTCTAGTAAAAAAAAGCGTCAAATATATTTACATAGTTTAAAGAGTAATGATAAAACAAAATGCAATTTATATAAGGAATATAGTAAAAATTTAAAAAAAGTCATAAGAGTATCTAAGAAAATTTCTAATATAAATTATATTAATAATAGTACTAATAAGACAAAAGCCACTTGGGGAATAATTAAACAGTATACTAATAATACGAATAGTATACAAACAACAATAGATAAAATCGAAATAAATAATCAAAAAGTCTCAAAACCTCTTGATATTGCCAAGTCATTTAATAATTACTTTATAAATTTAAATAATAATAAACAAACTAATTTACAAAGACACAGTATGGTTAACACAAACTGTAACAGTATATTTCTCACTCCAGTTAGTACAGATGAAATCAAAAACATAGTAAAAAAATTAAAGAACACAAAAAGTTCAGGTTTTGATAACATACCAATACAAATTGTAAAAAGTAGCATCGAAATACTAGTCCACCCATTAGTTCACATTATTAACTTGACATTTGAACATGGATGTTTTCCTTCTGATTTAAAGAAAGCACTTATAAAACCGCTGCATAAAAAAGGTTCAAAAACTGACATGGGGCATTATAGACCGATAGCAATTCTTCCCAGTATCTCAAAAATTTTTGAAAAAGCTATTTACAATAGAATCTTTTCTTTCTTAGACGCAAACAACATTATAAATTCTAATCAATTTGGGTTCCAAAAAGGAAAAAACACAACACTAGCCATCTTTAAAACTTTACGACAGGTATGGGAAGAAATAAATAATAATAAACCTGGAGTTGCTTTATTCCTAGACTTATCTAAAGCGTTTGACTGTGTAGTTCATGACATTCTTATCGATAAACTAGAAAAAATAGGCATAAGAGGTGCAGCATTATCATTGATGCAATCATATTTAGATGGTAGAAGTCAATCCACTATGATTGATACATACAATAAAAATACTAAAACGATTGAACGCATAGAGTCTGGATTTGAAAATATCTTGCTTGGAGTACCTCAGGGTAGTATACTCGGTCCACTTTTATTTCTTATCTATATAAATAATTTACCACAAATAACTAAACATGTATGTGTCATGTTTGCAGATGATGCTACGATCTTTATACCACATGATGATAACCATAATATAAGTATATTTGAGACTGAAATAAATAATACCCTTAGTAATATAATTGACTGGTTAGGTTCAATAAATCTCAAAGTAAATATAGATAAAACAAAATTTTTAAGATTTAGACACTATAAAACACCTTCAATAAAATTAAATATTTCCCACAATAATACAAATGTTGATGAAGTAAGTGAAATAAATTTTCTTGGTATAAAAATTGACACAAATTTAAATTGGAAATCTCACATCAGTAAAGTAAATCATAAAATTTCTAAATATATTTATGTAATTTCAACTCTGAGCCATGTTTCTTCTACATCTGTAGCAAGAAATGCATACTTTGGCCACGTTTTTCCTCACTTATGTTATGGGGTAATTTTCTGGGGTAATTCAGTTAATGCAACATCGGTTTTTTTAATGCAAAATGAATGTATTAGGGCCATATATAACATGAAAAGCACCGAATCGCTCCGATCTGTTTTTAAACAGAAAAATATACTCACTTTAACTGGGATATTTATTCTAGAAATTTGTCTGTTTGTTAAAAATAATATAACCTATTTTAATAAAAAATCTAGTCGATCTGATAATTTACGTAGTAAGCATAAATATAATATCTGTATTCCTCAAATAAATAACACAATGTTCTATAGAAGTACCTATTATACAGCCATAAAAGTATATAATCATCTGCCAACAGATTTAAAGGAAGAAAATGGAAATTCATTTAAACATAAATTAAAGAAATGGCTTTTATCTAATGTTTATTACACTCTAGAAGAGTACTATAATACCTAGGTACCTACTTTGGGCTGTTATTAGTTTTAAGTAAATTGTAACCTAGTATAATAATATTGTATGCCCGAAAGGGGTAGACTGTTGGAACAAAATTACCTCTATAAGATCTATTTACACAGTTTTACAATAAATGATTCTTATTCTTATTCTTATTGCTATATTAAAACTTTCTTTTTACTTGTTGAATCAAATAAATGTCTAGCTTGTATTTTGTAAAAATTGCTTAGATAGATAAAGTCAGCTGTAAATTACTTAACAATTTGTGTTCTCTGCAGCTCTATTTTGTAAGTTTAGTTTAAAATAAGTGTCTCATAAATGAATTAAATAATCGCTGTCTTTTAATTTAGTTTGATAAACCAATAATCTTAGCTTATTCCGTAGGAGATACCGGAGGATTAACGTACAACATAGGACGTAAGGACCACGCAAAGGAAGACAGCGGTGAAGTGCCAATTGTAGCCGGTTACAAAGCTGTGGAAACCACTCAAATTCGAACTCCAGACACCAGGAACAAACCACAATTTTCTCAGATTCCTCGCGGTTTTCAACCTCCTCAAATGTACCCAGATTCAGTCTTCATCAACCGCAATATCCGCGATGAAGACGACATTTTTCCCAACATTGCAATAAATCCTTCACAGTGGAAACCTTCTAGCTTCTTCAATAATATCAACAACTGGGGCCAAGATCCTCGAAGAGATTCAAACTTCGTGAGGGATCGATCACCTTACCATAACCAAGCAAAACTGCACAGGAAGATTACTGAAGACGGTATGAAGGAGTTCTACTGTAGAAAATGTCACGAGCTCAACTGTCAAAGTTATAGAGATGCGCCCTCTATCTACCCTCAACCAAGAACATGGGTCACAACCACACCAAAGATGAAATTGGACGGAAAATTGGCGAAATTAAACTGACCTGTTTCATTGTTTGTGTTCATTCTATGCATCCGTGAGGTAGAAAAAAACAGTGATGCCATAACCTTGAGACGCACCTCTCTACAGGTTGAATTGAATGTGTGCACGTTTTCGCACGTGTTTATGTAAAAAATATTATGGCCTGCCTGCTTGTTAATTGTAGCTGCTTGATTATTGCAGATTAGGTGTTAGGAAAACGATTGTAAGAAGTGAAATTATTTCAATGTTGAAGCAGTACTATAAGCTCTAGGAACCCTCTGTCTGCGAGGATTATCGTAAGTCTCGATAATCATAAATCTGTGTGTCTGTGAATCCAGGTTACAATAAAATAATAAGATGATAGGCGGGTGTGATTTGGAATCACCAGATCTTCTGATAATTTCAAATCTAGTAAAATAACAAAACTTATAATCCAGCTATTCAGGCATTTATTCAGGAATCATAATGGGAACAAATAATCCGCGTGTTGAATCGAAGCCTTAAGGGCTTTCTACATGGTACTTGGAAACTTTGCCGTTAGAATTGATTACAGTGTCAGCACTTTGCTTGCGAGTCTCCCGCCCGTTTACGTTCGATGATGAAGAGGAGGAAGATACTGAGACGGAATTAAAGCCACCGGGGTTGCCCGATTCTTGGTCACTCTTGAAGACATTCGGAGAGTTCTGAAATTATAAAAATCAATTTTGACTTGAAACAACCACATCAAAGATGAAATTCGACGGAAAATTGGCGAAACTTTGTCTAACGACATGGCTGATGTGTTTAATATCAGAGATGATGGTTCACTTGCTCAGTCCACCTCAGTAGACGTTTTTCCGTTACGTAGTCCACCTGATTTATGTGAAATGTCCATTATTATTTTTTATTTTATATTAATATTTTTCACGAACTTCTACTCAAAGAATAATGCTTATTGCACCAATAAATGTATATTGGTACTACGAGATTTGAGGGAACATCTATCGTGCCTTGAGTTCAAAGTCGTAAAGTTTTCAGTTTTAGTATCTGAATTTGAATCTTCGACAAAAACCTTTCAGAAGACTCATAAAAATCTAGGTAAGTATATTTAATTAAAGTTATTCTCGCATTGTATTAAAGATAAATAAGAAGAGTTTTTATTGCTGCTTAAACCTGAAACGATGAAGTAAGAAATAAATTTAGATTAACGTGACGGCAAGGTTACCAGCTGGTGACGGTTCAGACTGGTCATGTTGAACGCGTTTGAGCAAGGCCTACGTCATTGTATTGCACATCTAAATACAGATGCATATTAGTGATATCATCTTTTCAGACAAATTTACGAAACAGAATAATTGATTGAGTGAGCGAAACGAACGAAAATTTTAAAGTCAACTTGGGCGATTTGGTATTTTATGTATGTATGTTTGTTGAGCCATAACTTTCGAACCGTTGATCCGATATGCATGAAATTGAGTAAGTCGATAGCTTGTACTTGAGAAATTTACTAGTAAGTATATGAACCACTAGTAACTATAAACTATATTACCAAAACGCGAGCCAATCTTGGCTATCTCGACATAGTTTCAGTTCATGGTATACTTCCTGTCGTCATAAGGTTAATGGTTATACTTGAGTTTGGTTACATACTTCGAGTTTTTCCTATTGAAAAATGTATGTGCGCAATGCCAGTGCTCTTAAATGGTAAAGGAAAACATCTTGAGGAAACCAGTTAGTATTCTAACAGCGGCGATGGGCTTGCAACCTGTCACGTAACCAACTACTGCAAAAAGTGAGTATGTGCTAAATGTAATGTGTGGACTTGCCTCTGACTACCCCCCTTAGACGTCCTCAAAGAATCTGGGGTTAGTACTTGGTACTCAGAGATTTGAGGGGATATCTACCGTGCCTGGGGATCGAAGTCGTGAAGCTTTTTCAGTTTTTTTTTTGTTACATACTTGATATAGTGCCAAAAAGATGAGGACACTCAGTACAATTATTTATTTTGTGCCTCTAGTAGAATTTTGTTAGGGTTTTGAATAATGACCACCGTTAATTTACTTACTGGATTGCCTGGGTTAATAGCAGCCACTTGATGCCTGTAACCAGGTCCCACTGAAGCTCCAGCATATGCGCTATTGTCGTAATTGTTGAACTCGGGCATCTGGAATTCTCCTGAGAAGGGGAATCCGCTGGGAAACTGTGGCCCAGCCATGTTCGGGAAACCAGCGGCGTCTCGGTCGTTAAAAGGTGATAACCTGGAGGGATTCAAATTGTGTGAAATGCCTGCTTGGTTCGACGTCAAGTCAAAGGCTTTGTGAGCCGCGTCCAGCGCTAGCCTTTGCCCGTCTATATTGGTTTGGAACGCTCTGAAACCACAAACATCAAGTTCATACCATGATCTAAGCGTGCACGTAGATTGTTTTTTGTAGCAGATCGAAATTTAGTGTGTGAGTTAGTGAGGACCATTTATGGCATGAATTGTTATGTAAGTGTTAGGATAGATATTGTCATTGTCTTAGAATGAAATTTAAATTTACCTGTTGATGTAATGGATGAAGAAGTCATTATTTGGTATATGATTGACATTGGGTCCATAAAATGAATAGTTTGGTAAGCTATTATAGTTTCCATATTTTGGTTCGTTGTATGCTGGCCCACCTGAGTATGAGTATGGTGGTGTTTGTATATGAAATGTTTGAGGTACTTGCACGTGGTAACGAAACCCTGGACTGAAATGATAATCAATTTAGTATACCTTCTCAACAAATTGGACACCGCCATGGGCAATTTACACGCAGCATTACTTAGTTTGATTGAATTTATCTGAAGGTACCATTGTGTAGTTATTTACAGATACATGTCCTGGTTTTGAGTGTGTTTATTTGTACAAATCAAACTCTTACAGCCATCTCTTACATCGTTCATTATTTAGTAAACCACCACCTTAAATGCCATGCAAATAAAATTCTTCCGTCACTGTCATAAATCATTTTTCACACTTGCTATGTTAACAAATCAAGTAGGTATCTAATAATTTTGGGCTCTAAGTTCTTTGCCTCGTGGTTCTTTATGAATCGTTTACACTCAGCTCATGTCCATGGAAATGTGCAGAGACATGTAGAGACAGGCGCAGGGACTTGGGTAATGCGAGAATGGGACGGCAACCCATTTTCGTCCACGCGAATTGCAGCGCAAATAGCTAAATGTAAACGCGCTATTAGTTCGTCAGCTAGTACAAAAACAAACTAACAACCTTCCACCTGATGATTGAAGAACCTGTTACCAAAGACCGTCACCAAGCGATGTTGAACAACATCGGCTCTTACTCTTGCAGCAAGTTCTCGAAGTTCCTAAAGTACTCTGGGAAGAATCCAAGGAAATTGCTGGGGTCTTCAAAGTTGGGTGGTAAGAAGTCCGTGGGGGGAGAGAAGTCCGGGGGGAACGAACCCTTGGTGTCAACCACCTCACCGTCTTTCAAACCGTATGTACCACCATACCTATTGCCCGATGAGTCTTGATATGAGAAGGCACCTACGCCATTGGAGTAACCTGGAATTAAAAAAAATCGTAAGGTGACAGTGAAAGATTCAATACAAGCTTTGGTTAGTTTGGGGCTAGATAGTGCTTTTTGGAATGTCCACCAAAATTTATGATCATTCCAAAAATCTATGCTCGAGGCTTGATCCATGTTTGACTATTAGTTTAAAGTAGTATTTAGGGTTTTTGTCACAATTAATATAACAGTTCTGTATCTCCTGCAAATTTCTAAGAAGTATGGGGATGTTCGGATTCACCCTTACTTTAATTAAATTTCACTGTTCGTGTGTAATGATGATATAACACTAACCCATTTGGTAAGAAAAGCGACAATTTAAGCATTGCTTAGATTCTGCTATATTTCTAGGAGTATGCCCATTTTAACATTTTTATAAAAAGAGATACCTACATATTGAAAACAATAGTAGGTAACTTAATGCAAGTTGGTGGATTTTCAGGTGAAAATCAACCTAAGCGAGTCAACTAAAACCTTGTTTAGCGGGTAAGGTTTAAAAAAACGGCCAAGTGCGAGTCGAACTCGCACACGAAGAGTTCCGTACCATTTATCTATAAAAACGGCAAAAATGTTTGTTGTATGTTTTTTAGTATTTTTTGTTATAGCGGCAACATATACAACGTGTTTATTAAGAGTTGTAGGGATCCGAAAGCAGGATATTCTACCGGTCATAACGAACAACTTTTGTTCTATGACTTTTAAAATTTCAAAGTTTTTCATTCATCAAATGCCTCTTAAACTTTTATCTAAAATGAATCTAAACGCATCATGAGGCAGCCCTATTTACAGCTGTTCTTTGACCTCTAGTTGTCAATTGTAGATAAAATAGGTAACAGAACTGCCACCAATTACCTAGTAATGTGCCTACCTAATAATGATGTTGCTGTTTTTAAAAATCTTGGTATGTAAAAGAAATATTTTCGCGACTGCAATCCCTAGTCACGGTAAACATTCTCTGAGATCTTTGGTACTAATACTTATTCAGTAACTAGGTACCTACGTGGCTACGTACTCAATATTTAATAGAATATTTATTTTTGTTTGATTACTAGATGTCGTAAAGCAATGTTTATGATATTCATAGTTCTTTAAATTGTAACATGTTACTTTACCACCATGGTTCATTGACACCACAAAATTATTCAACTGCAATTTTGGGAAGTGTCTAGTCTGTCCTATTTATTCTTTGACATACCTGTCTGTCATTGGTTGCATTTAAAAACGCATATCCAATCAGGACGGCCGACGGCCGCCGATCAGTGTTACCATTTGTGGCAGATTTCTGCCATTTGGCAGATTTTAAATATTTCAAGAAAAATCTTATTAGTTTGAATTTTTAATGAAATAATATTTATAATTTATTTATTTTTTACCGAACTGGAAACTTCTTATTCTTTTTTACCTTTATTGATTTGGTTTCTAAACAACTTCTATCTCGTTTTAGATAACTGCAAACCGTTACAAACGATCAAAAGATAGTAACTGAATGTAATGTAGGTATTTAATTTATTCCGTAGCCACGAAGGAGATGGTATGAAGTCATATTTTTGGTATTTTTATAGTCAAGCTTGGTAGATTTTGACAGATTTTTTGGCAGGTGTGTGGTAGAACCGCCACTTTTGAGATGGTCACCCTGTTTGTGTTTACATGCGTTGTTGTACATTGTTTTGTTGAGAAAATGTCATCAAACGTGATAAAATGGTGATTGTTATGTAAAAAGCCGTAGTCAGTCAGTGTGTGTATGAGCAGTGCCTACGAGGTAATGGTTTAGTGTGAAGTTTGAAGCCTGTGTCGTGCGAAATCTCGCAAACTTACCAAAATCCAGTTTTATCCAGTGTTATTATAGCCAGTAAATAATGACAAAATCCATAGGAACCAGTAAAAATATCGTGTCAGGGGATTGGCGGCGTACCTACCTACCTACCGAAAGGTAAGTATTTCAAATTATCTCGTAGGTTATCGTTGTTTTTTTCTTTCCTAGATAGAAGCGCGCGTGCGTGTGACCTTGACACGTACACAGAAAGGGCTGTTGCAAATTTCTGAGAAAATATTAATTTTACTTTTCTATGGGAATTTCGAAAACGATGTATCCAACCGTTGCACACGTCAAAGTATTCCAGTGCTTGGTCTAAATACACGCTCTTTGTTTTCCTACATAACTTCATCAACACGTTGTATATACATCATCTGTGAAAATTTCAATTGTCTCCACCACGGTTCATGAGATACAGCCTGGTGACAGACGGCAGACAGACAGACGTACGGACTACGGAGTCTTAGTAATAGGGTCCCGTTTTACCCTTTGGTACCTACGGAACCCTAAAAACGAAAAAGGCAAGAAAGGAGTCAATGAAAAAAAATTAGGCAAGCAATCAAAGTGTGGGTGACGTAAAGTACGAGTATACCTAATGTTATTGTCCTATTTCACAAATCTCAAAATATATTACCAAGTAGGTAGGTAGGTAGGTAAGTATTGAGAAGACCATTTAGGTATTTACATAATTGCGAGCAGTTGCTCTGATACATTATAAAACAAACATAAAAACACTATAACATAAAAAAATAATTATCACGAGATCGTGTCAAATCGTTTAACAAGACGTTCATTAACATGTGTTTACATCAGAAAAACTGATGCAGCATCTGAGATCATGGATCTGATGGGAAAACCCGACGGTATACCTACCTAATTACTGATTTTATCTATCTAAATACACTACACTAACATAATTTAAGAATTGCATCACTGACATACTGACTGACAAACTAAGCTCACTTGGGTAGCTCTGCTTTCTGCGCTATAGGTCGCGGGATCGATTACCATCGATATCGAATTTAATTGTGATAATATTATTGGGTATTTTGTATTTGCTTAACCCGCAAGGTCTAGAAACGAGTCGTTCGTCAACTAACACCATGAATCTTGTGTGAGTTGACGGTGCCTCATGTGCCTGTAATTTCACCGGCACACGCACCCTTCAAACCGACAATGCTACAAGACGGCGGAAAAAGGCATGGTGGTATTACTTACCCGGGCGAGCCCTTCACAAAGAGCTCGCCTTTTTTTTATACAAACAGCTGTTGGAACAAACAGATGGCCCACCTAATGTTAAAGTTGATGCTATTTCCAGTATTAACAATTTTGATCTATTTATTAACTTGCCGCATTCCATTCTTAAGTATTTGGCGAAGTCATCAGTAGACGAAGGACCATCCTACACTTTGTGATATATCGTTCGAAAACCTATATTTTCCACCATCATCAGCCTGAAGACTGGACACATCCCTTATAAATTTCCAAGAGGAACTATTTTGAAGGCCATTTTGTGACAGGTTGCAAGCCCATCGCCCCTGCTATAAGTTAAACTCAACGTTTTTTATTAAATAATATCACAAAGATCGTTTGACTAGTCTTTTACCAACAAGTATACTCACGATGTTTTCCTACACCGTTATATTTTTACGCCCATATTTTGTACTAACTGAAAACTCCTAACTTCAGGATAACTCCACTAGACTTGTGAAGTCACGGGCGTCACACTAGTCACAACATAATTATACCTATAGTGCTGGGTTGTTGTTGTAATTGCTTGATATAATCATACATTTTGGTCAATTATTAAATAGCTTGGTAAGTATTGTTTTGATCACTTACATTCATATTGTTTAATACCTATTTGAAAATTTTACATAAACCTATTATTAATGGCTGTAACTTGAATAATTTTTTTACAACAACAAACAGCCCAAGGGAAATTACCTATCTATGTATCATTATTTGGCGATGGTAAACATACTTGATGTTCCAAAACCGGATACTATTTGCTTTTAAATGTATGCTCAACCGCTCAACTCAATACGTACAAGGAATTGTTCTTGAATGGTTTCCAAGTCTGTTAGAATAGGTACTTCGAAATTTTTTTGTTTTTTTTATACGTTTTCCTAGAAGATGAATGATATGACATAGTGAGTAAGGAAATACATTATATGACGGACGCAGAGCAGTGCATTATGGCACGTTCGTAACGTGCCACGATCTAATACTGCGTTTACATTTAGACATTCGCGCTGCCATTAGCGTGGACGGAAATGTTGCCGTCCATATGTGTCTGCGGCAACGTCTCCGGCAATGTGTGTTCAATGTGTGTGCAACACTGGCAACGCGAGCGGCAACGCGAGTGGACATGGAAGTGGCCTGTTTACATTATCGCATTGCCGAAGTCCCTGCCGATGTCTCTGCACATTTCCACGGACATGAGCTGAGTGTAAACGGGGTAGGTATTAGGTATCTGCGAGGCACTAGCGAGGCAATTCTATTTAAAAGTGATCGCCAAGGGTGATGGTTACCACTTAACATCAGGAGGCTACTGCCAGCATAGTATAAAAATGAAACATGGTCTACTGTTACCAATGCAGCAGTCTATAAATGTACGCATTTAACACTTTCAATAAAAAAAGAACAACGCCATCTACCTATTCTCAAACTAAACAATGAAACGCTACCGTGGCCATTACTGGTAGAAATATAATTAGAATACTTAAATATATAATTAAATACAGTCGGAATCAGAAGTTGATGACTTTTCCCAATTTCGAAATTGTTTGCTCAGCTTCCAATACCTAATGATTTTCACCAGAATACCACTTTTCAGTTCAGAGTTGTAACTCCTCAACAACTGAAAAAAATAAAAAAATAGGTAGTTTGTTTTTATTCATAGCATATAAAAGTATGATCATCGTTTGATTTTTATATTGACTGTACCTACAAATTCAGTTTGTTCTAGAAGGTCTATGCTAGATCTAACTACCTACTTACATATTATTAGGACATTTAATATTATCGCTCGTTGATGAGCGGGTTTTGAGTCACACTGACTCACACTGGCTTTGTTGATGGTAAGTATTCATTTTAGTGTCTTTGGCGCAACTGCATAGAACGGGACCGTGGTCTGGTAAGGCACATTTATTTATTGTACTGTCAGCTTTAAAAGTAGATTAAGAATTTCAGTTATGCAAAGCCTATTTTATTTAGATTCAGAGCAAAGAAATGTCAACTATTTGTAGATTACCTATCTTCAAGGCTGGCTTGGCATGGCTCAAGGCGGATCTTTAAATAGAGTTCAAAATTTAGAACACTGCCCGTATTTAGGTACTAAAATATAGTAAGTGTCGCAACCCAGTTGCGCTACCAACAACATGTAAAACTCGTTGGAGGGTACCTAACCTGATGTTTGTTTTTTAGCACAACCAATTTGGTCGTGCAACCAGCATAAGGGCCGGTTTCACCATGCTCTGTTAGATTAACAAAGGATTAAAGGGCCGTTAAATATGTCAAAATGTACGCGTTTGACAGCTAAGGTTAGATTTAACGGCCTGTTAATCCTTGATTAGTAACTAACAGAGCATGGTGAAACCGGGCCTAAGAGTAGTAGAGCTTTTTATAAAGGGCTCGTCTGGGGGAGTACTACCACCATGCCTTTTTCCCCTTTATCATGTCAGGCTTGCTCAGATGCTCAGATTTTCAAATACTCGCTCTTTCTAACCGTCACCCTTTCAGCCAAGCAGCGTTGGTGTGTTTCGGTTTGAAGAGTGTGGTTGCCTGTGAAATGACAGGCACATGAGGCCTAAAATCTTTATGCCTCAAGTTGATAGCCGCAGGGCAGTGCATCGTAGGGCACGTTTATATCGAGCGTGACTTACAATGCTTTGTTATAGGTGATAGTTACCACTTAACATCAGATGGGTCATCTGCTTGTTCTATCAGCTAGTTTTATTAAAAAAAAATGATTTGAACGAATAACCTTAAACTAAACTCTTTTCATTACATAAACTCTAAACCACTAAAACGAAACACTACAATAACGTCTGATAAAAACATAGATTGGAATTATTTTGATAGCACAAAAGCAATAAAATTATTCAAGTTACAGCCATTAATAATAGGTTTATGTAAAATTTTCAAATAGGTATTAAACAATATGAATGTAAGTGATCAAAACAATACTTACCAAGCTATTTAATAATTGACCAAAATGTATGATTATATCAAGCAATTACAACAACAACCCAGCACTATAGGTATAATTATGTTGTGACTAGTGTGACGCCCGTGACTTCACAAGTCTAGTGGAGTTATCCTGAAGTTAGGAGTTTTCAGTTAGTACAAAATATGGGCGTAAAAATATAACGGTGTAGGAAAACATCGTGAGTATACTTGTTGGTAAAAGACTAGTCAAACGATCTTTGTGATATTATTTAATAAAAAACGTTGAGTTTAACTTATAGCAGGGGCGATGGGCTTGCAACCTGTCACAAAATGGCCTTCAAAATAGTTCCTCTTGGAAATTTATAAGGGATGTGTCCAGTCTTCAGGCTGATGATGGTGGAAAATATAGGTTTTCGAACGATATATCACAAAGTGTAGGATGGTCCTTCGTCTACTGATGACTTCGCCAAATACTTAAGAATGGAATGCGGCAAGTTAATAAATAGATCAAAATTGTTAATACTGGAAATAGCATCAACTTTAACATTAGGTGGGCCATCTGTTTGTTCCAACAGCTGTTTGTATAAAAAAAAGGCGAGCCCTTCACAAAGAGCTCGCCTTTTTTTTAGTAGATATATCGTTCGAAAACCTATATTTTCCACCATCATCAGCCTGAAGACTGGACACATCCCTTATAAATTTCCAAGAGGAACTATTTTGAAAACCATTTTGTGACAGGTTGCAAGCCCATCGCCCCTGCTATAAGTTAAACTCAACGTTTTTTATTAAATAATATCACAAAGATCGTTTGACTAGTCTTTTACCAACAAGTATACTCACGATGTTTTCCTACACCGTTATATTTTTACGCCCATATTTTGTACTAACTGAAAACTCCTAACTTCAGGATAACTCCACTAGACTTGTGAAGTCACGGGCGTCACACTAGTCACAACATAATTATACCTATAGTGCTGGGTTGTTGTTGTAATTGCTTGATATAATCATACATTTTGGTCAATTATTAAATAGCTTGGTAAGTATTGTTTTGATCACTTACATTCATATTGTTTAATACCTATTTGAAAATTTTACATAAACCTATTATTAATGGCTGTAACTTGAATAATTTTATTGCTTTTGTGCTATCAAAATAATTCCAATCTATGTTTTTATCAGACGTTATTGTAGTGTTTCGTTTTAGTGGTTTAGAGTTTATGTAATGAAAAGAGTTTAGTTTAAGGTTATTCGTTCAAATCATTTTTTTTTAATAAAACTAGCTGATAGAACAAGCAGATGACCCATCTGATGTTAAGTGGTAACTATCACCTATAACAAAGCATTGTAAGTCACGCTCGATATAAACGTGCCCTACGATGCACTGCCCTGCGGCTATCAACTTGAGGCATAAAGATTTTAGGCCTCATGTGCCTGTCATTTCACAGGCAACCACACTCTTCAAACCGAAACACACCAACGCTGCTTGGCTGAAAGGGTGACGGTTAGAAAGAGCGAGTATTTGAAAATCTGAGCATCTGAGCAAGCCTGACATGATAAAGGGGAAAAAGGCATGGTGGTAGTACTCCCCCAGACGAGCCCTTTATAAAAAGCTCTACTACTCTTAGGCCCGGTTTCACCATGCTCTGTTAGTTACTAATCAAGGATTAACAGGCCGTTAAATCTAACCTTAGCTGTCAAACGCGTACATTTTGACATATTTAACGGCCCTTTAATCCTTTGTTAATCTAACAGAGCATGGTGAAACCGGCCCTTATGCTGGTTGCACGACCAAATTGGTTGTGCTAAAAAACAAACATCAGGTTAGGTACCCTCCAACGAGTTTTACATGTTGTTGGTAGCGCAACTGGGTTGCGACACTTACTATATTTTAGTACCTAAATACGGGCAGTGTTCTAAATTTTGAACTCTATTTAAAGATCCGCCTTGAGCCATGCCAAGCCAGCCTTGAAGATAGGTAATCTACAAATAGTTGACATTTCTTTGCTCTGAATCTAAATAAAATAGGCTTTGCATAACTGAAATTCTTAATCTACTTTTAAAGCTGACAGTACAATAAATAAATGTGCCTTACCAGACCACGGTCCCGTTCTATGCAGTTGCGCCAAAGACACTAAAATGAATACTTACCATCAACAAAGCCAGTGTGAGTCAGTGTGACTCAAAACCCGCTCATCAACGAGCGATAATATTAAATGTCCTAATAATATGTAAGTAGGTAGTTAGATCTAGCATAGACCTTCTAGAACAAACTGAATTTGTAGGTACAGTCAATATAAAAATCAAACGATGATCATACTTTTATATGCTATGAATAAAAACAAACTACCTATTTTTTTATTTTTTTCAGTTGTTGAGGAGTTACAACTCTGAACTGAAAAGTGGTATTCTGGTGAAAATCATTAGGTATTGGAAGCTGAGCAAACAATTTCGAAATTGGGAAAAGTCATCAACTTCTGATTCCGACTGTATTTAATTATATATTTAAGTATTCTAATTATATTTCTACCAGTAATGGCCACGGTAGCGTTTCATTGTTTAGTTTGAGAATAGGTAGATGGCGTTGTTCTTTTTTTATTGAAAGTGTTAAATGCGTACATTTATAGACTGCTGCATTGGTAACAGTAGACCATGTTTCATTTTTATACTATGCTGGCAGTAGCCTCCTGATGTTAAGTGGTAACCATCACCCTTGGCGATCACTTTTAAATAGCATTGCCTCGCTAGTGCCTCGCAGATACCTAATACCTACCCCGTTTACACTCAGCTCATGTCCGTGGAAATGTGCAGAGACATCGGCAGGGACTTCGGCAATGCGATAATGTAAACAGGCCACTTCCATGTCCACTCGCGTTGCCGCTCGCGTTGCCAGTGTTGCACACACATTGAACACACATTGCCGGAGACGTTGCCGCAGACACATATGGACGGCAACATTTCCGTCCACGCTAATGGCAGCGCGAATGTCTAAATGTAAACGCAGTATTAGATCGTGGCACGTTACGAACGTGCCATAATGCACTGCTCTGCGTCCGTCATATAATGTATTTCCTTACTCACTATGTCATATCATTCATCTTCTAGGAAAACGTATAAAAAAACAAAAAAATTTCGAAGTACCTATTCTAACAGACTTGGAAACCATTCAAGAACAATTCCTTGTACGTATTGAGTTGAGCGGTTGAGCATACATTTAAAAGCAAATAGTATCCGGTTTTGGAACATCAAGTATGTTTACCATCGCCAAATAATGATACATAGATAGGTAATTTCCCTTGGGCTGTTTGTTGTTGAAATAAATTATGTTTAGAGAAGACGAGGTAGAACTAGGAAGGACTAGCGCTCTGTGGGTCTGCTATGTTATTTTCCCAGACTATTACTCTTAGCGAAGAATCAAATCAGCGAATCAGCGGATATCCAGAAAAGTGTGTCTATTCTGAATTTCCTTTTTTCATATTTTGTAGAAGGAAAGTAAATTGGAAGATATGTTTTTTGTTGAAGTCGCGTTTTTTTTACTCTAACTATGGTAAAATAATATTAAAATAGATCGAAAACTCTATTAAACTAAAAACTAAAATGATCGATGAAAAAAAAAAAAACTATTTTACTTGAACACACACGCTGAATCACAAACAAAAGGATCGTGTTTTTTTATTCTGTACTAGCTGGTGCCCGCGACTTCGTCTGCGCAGGATTAGTAGTTCGATTTTTTCCCACTTTAACTTGACACTTATTATATTTTGGATAATTCACACAATATCTTTATAAATTGTAGCCTATGTGTTATTCTGATGTTTATGCTATATTATTGTAAAGTTTCATTAACCCTTAAATGCATAAAGTAGTAAAACTGCAACATACCATTCAAACGACCATAAAATTATTAGTATGAGTTCAATGCATGCTGTTGCAGGATTATTACTATCATGGTGATATATTTAATCGAGTGGCAACACACTTTTTTTCTTCACGACTGTCAAATTTAAATTGACATTGACAAATCAAAGCCGATCGTACGGATGAAAATTGTGTATTTGCTTTGCAGTGTAATTATTTGGTTTTCGAAGGTACGTTTTTTAAGTTTTTAATAAAAATAGCTATGAAAATAAAAAAAACTATTTTTTTTATTATTTTTCCCTAAATCAGCATATTCATGGCTCCAAAATATATTTTTTCTCGGTCTAAAAATAAAATCATGCATAAAATCATGCATTTAAGGGTTAAAATCAATTCAGTAGTTTTTACGTGAAAGAGTAACAAATATCCATCCATCCATCCATCCATAGTTACAAACTTTCGCGTTTATAATTTTAGTAGGATTTTTATTTTTTTATATTCAAGTATTTTTTTGTTTTATTCATTTTAATACAAATACATATTACTACTGCAATTAATTGCAGCAATGCTGTGGCACTTTGTTTCCCTTTTTTCTTTTAGGAGAAGTGTTAATTGTTGTGACGTCAGAAGCCAAGTTTTTTGGTTTGTTTCTTTGAACTAAAAAGTTGTTTAACGGATCTATTTTAGGGAAAACCCATTTGAATAGTTATAATTAATATCATCACTGAAACAATACGCTTTTTGTAATTTCGGAGCAATTAGGTACTTACATTATGTAGGTATAGGTACCTAGGTAAGCGTAGAGCGGAAATGTTGGAGAAAAAATATCGTTCAAAGCTACCAATTTGCTGTTAGCTATAAATTTATTGATAGCTAACAGCTCTTAAGATACAATGAAAATACTTAGGTTTCTAACATATGCCCAATAAAGTATTTAGATTTTTTATCGGTAAATTGATTTTGATTACGTTTTGTTTTTTTTTTTATATGAAAAATTATGTAGTTTCTTATACAACTTGCTGATGGAACAAGCAGATGGCCCACCTGATGTTATGGGGTAACCACCACCTATAACTAAGCATCGCATCGTAAGTCACGCTCGATGTGAACGTGCCCCACGATGCACTACCTTGCGTCCATCAACTTGAGTCGCATGAGGCATACATAACATCTGTATGCTAAGCCTCATGTGCCTGTAATTACACCGGCAACCACACTCTTCAAACTGGAATACAGCAACGCTAGTTTAGGGCTAGATAATAATGTGTGGAAGGTTCACTAATTTTATTATTTATAATAAACATATTATTACATTCAAATATTAATAGGTTCATCTTTGTGCCGTCTCAATGACACAAGATGAGTACTCGCAGCATCAATCACAAGTTTTGTAATGAATAATTCATTCATGAATAAATTCAAATACATCTATGGCAAAGCTTTGCATAATTTAGCGGGTATGCTGACTCAAGTAGACAGGCATATGCATCTAATAGATGTAGGTACAGTAGTCACATGAGGAAGGTAATAATTAATTAATCAACCGTAATTAATCAATAACATATTTTTTTTAACTTTCGTGATATGAAGCAACGAGCTCTAACAATGATGATGTCAGAATTGTTCATGTATCTAAGTACTTGTGCATGTATTTATTGATAAACAAAGCCGTACGGTACGTCTATGGTACCTATACCTACCCATAACCAGTTGTGAACATTGAACCTAGCTATTTAATCGATGATAGGTCTATGGTACTGCGCGCCAAAAACAAATGAAAAATGCAACGCTATGAATTTTATAGTTTGGTCACGACCTATAGTTAGAGTACATGCTGTGCCTTTGTCATTGAATTCCTATCTTGGTATTTTGAGCGAGTTAAGTAACAGAGGTCAGCGACCGTTAAAATGTCTTTAATAATCGATTTAAAATAGACAATTATCCATAAAATCTTATTCGATAGTTCGCTACTCGGTGTTACGATAGCATAGGTGGTTGTTAGTATATTAACTTCCTTTGATCACTCCAAACATCGATAGAGAAGACTCTTATAGTTCTTGAACGAACCGTGTCCAGCAGTGGACTTCTTTAGGCTGATGATGATGGCGATGATATTTTAATAATAATTATTTTAATTAAAGGTTTATTTAAATCTGTATGCCTCAAGTTGATGGACGCAGGGCAGTGCGTCGTAGGGCACGTTCCTATTGTGCGTGACTTACGAGGCAGTGCTTTGTTATAGGTGATGGTTACCACTTAACATCAGATGGGCCATCTGCTTGTTCCATCATCTAGTTGTATAAAAAAAAGCTTAGGTTTTTCTGTTATAATGTTATTCTAGTCATTGGACCGTTCTTTTAGTTTTAACGTTGCTATGTATAAAAAACTTATAGCTAGACTAGTGTTTGTGTATATTTCAAGTATGTACCTACATAGTTAAATAGAGTAAGAAGTACCGTATGTGCTAAGTGGTAGTTTACTCTTGAGTGTAGGAGTTTTTTTAGGTCAAAGCCTCCGAATACAAAATTTATGTTACAGTCACACGTAATAAGTACACAATAGAAGATTCGATTAGGTATGACATTGACTTTTATAGGCTGGTTTCTCTAGAATTCAAAACTCTGCTGTCCCTTAAATAAAACTGCCTATCTTAACAATAGCATATTTTGCATGGCGCCAAAGATTTAGAAACATTTACCTAGACATATAGTTGAGTCAGACTCCCAACAAGGTTTTAAAAATAAAGTTAAAAGTGTTCTCCTACAGAAAGCCAACTATAGTATTGAAGATTATTTATGTGACAAATTTGATATCTGACATTTCATTTCGTATTAATTATTATTTTTAAAAGTGTATAGTAGTATTAACTCTTTGACATTTTATTTTTTACCGTATAATACTGATTTATCTGTTTTAATTTACTTAATAATATAATTATAAAAGTTGCATGCTGTAAAGCTGAATATGGCTGATCTATATAAATTTAAATTGACATGATTTAACTTGTACCCATTTTCGCAATAAATGAATTATGAATTATGAATAAATCTAAACCATAAAACCCTTAACAAAGTCATTTTTTTTTTATTTATTTATTTATTTGCAGAATTACATGTACCTAAGTAATAATGATGTTAAATATGTTTGTTTGTAGACCTATCCGTTTTCGAGAAGAATGATTTGGATCATTCTCCATCTACCTCTGACTAACCCTTTCATCTTTATCAACCTGAAAATGTCCTTTGGTGCACGTACTGCCTCAGGAGAGGAATGTATAGGAATACATTTCCAGGAATAACAATAATTACACAAATTAAGACGAAGATAAGAGTTAATGTCATTAGGTACAAGTTTTCTTACTTAAAAGTTTGCTTATGTACTAAAACTTTTAAACCAAACTTTTAAGTAGTTAAACATGCATCAATCAAAATGAAAATTTTACTAAACTGTGTGCAATGTGTTGCACACAAAATGGTTGATTGAGATTTTTCGAAAATGAGTTTAGTGATTTTATATCTTTCAACATGACGAAACGTGCGAGCGAGAGTCTTAATTACACAAATGTTTCGGTTATGTAAGGGATCGAACCCACGTCCTACAGCGCAGAAGGCAAAGCTACTACCAACTGAGCTGTGTGTGAGGGCTGTCAAACACACACCCTTCAACATATACTCTGTATTGATATCCTTTTTACCCTTCATTATTTATTGCACATAATACAATACATAGGAAAAAGACAGAAATAGAGGACATGTACAAAGGCGAGCTTAACCCTAACAAGAGTTTTCTTCCAGCAAATCTTAGAGGCTAGAGAGAGCCTGCCTATACCCTATATTTACCTTTAGCATAGCTCCAGTCTAGTTGAAGGCAGATCACACCAATCAATACAAAACTCTTCATTACGACAACCGCACAATTAGACAAATTATCGAACAAGTTTCTGATTAAATCACAAACAAATATTCAAACACGAGTGTACCAGGCGGCGGTGTAACGTATTATGTTCGTAGGAACATGATCCTTGCGATCTATAAACGTAGTTCTACAGCTTATCATTAGTTCGTCACGCCTCTACTGCTTTGTGATAAGGTGCAATTTGCGTTGACTTTTCGCGGTTAGATTTTCTCAGATATGCTTTCAGGGGTAAACATCCGGGGGCAACGATTTTTACATGCTGAAGGACTATGGCAATTTTTCTTTGGTATGATTTTACCATTTAAAATAGTAATCTGACTAGAAGAAAATAAATAAGTAGGTACATGGCATGGCTATCATGTATATTTTTATGTCATGTTTTAATAATTAAAACTTCACCAAGACGGTTGAAGATCACGATGCAAGATTAAAAAGGTCAAAGCTGGTCATGAGAAGTCGACAGACATAAACTTGAATCCTTTGTTTGTTAAAGATAGCACATTAGCAAAGTAGCTGGTCTGGGCACGAATCTGGTTAAAATCAAAAAAAGTAAACCTATGGTATCAAAGGACGGTGTAGAATGTGGAAAAATGTATCTTATAAAAAAAATGGCTATTATTAATATTAATCGTTTCTTTCAGGCAACATAGTAGTTACAATATAAAAAAAAATACTGCAGCTTGATACCTATTAATTAGCTTAAAAACATTAAAACAAATACATAATAATTCATGCCAGTGCTTTCAAACAGTGAAGGAAGCAAATTTTTTTTTTTTTATATAACCAGCTGATGGAACAAGGAGATGGCCCACCTGATGTTAAGTGGTAACCATCACCTATAACAAAGCATTGCCTCGTAAGTCACGCACGATAGGAACGTGCCCTACGATGCACTGCCCTGCGTCCATCAGCTTGAGGCATACAGATGTTAGCCTCATGTGCCTGTAATTACATAAATAGATTTGAAGTGACATCCGTGTCAGGGGACTAAAGTCATGAAGCCATTTCTGTATTTTTTCATCTGTTTACTTTTAATTAACACGCATTGTCTGCACAGTGTCACGATATCTCATAAAAAACCTGTATTATGATGAGATGCCAATTGCACAACCCTCAAGCTAGGTCTTCCGCTTCCACGACCTGCTTGGCTTTCTTCTACATTTATGTTTGTCTATATCTATATTTATAATGGAAGCTATTTATTGCCAAAGCAGCTTTTTATTTACAAGCCAAATTTCATTACGATCGGCAAATATTACATACTGACTGACATCCCTGTCAATAATATCTCTTTTTGTTGACTTTCGTGATATATTATCCTGAATTGACCAAAAAGGTTTCAAATGTTTTGAAACTTTTTCAAACAAATGACTGCAGACTTGACTATGGACTGACTTGACTATGAAGTATTCAATACAAATCACTTGACACTGGCAAGATTGTCTGTCGAATGACGGACAGGAGTCATAAATGCAGAGAAGAGAAGAAAGAAGATTTTCTGCTCAGCGCTCGACGAGACAACACGTCAAGTTGGTGCCGTAATCCGTTACAGGGTTGACGAATAAAAGCCAATAAATAAAGCCAAAAGATAAAAACTGTCGTCCTAATTTCAGTGCGCAGCAAGTCAATCTTCTTGAAGATGCTTCGTAGAGAGGCGAAACACGTGTTTTGGTGTTTTTTATTGTGTCTTATATCTAATTACACTTTGCAGGTGCTATGTACTGTGTAGGGTTGCACACAAGTCTAGATTTGGCTTAGCATAAACATTAGATAAGTGGATTAGTACTACATATTTGTTTCAGTTAATTTTTATTTAACAATGGGATTCCGCAAAGTCACGTCGGAAATAAATAACTAGTATAATCAAAAATGTTAAAGTGTACCTATCCACTTTGCCATTTATAAATATTTATAATATGAAGCTTTACAGCGGTCATAGTTATTTTCTACTGCCTAAATTGCCCCACTTGTTACGTGCACCAGAGCCGACCTCAACTAGCTGAAGGAATAATCAGATGACCAACATGATGTTAAATGGTAACCATCACCTGTAACATGCCTCGTAAGTCACGCACGATAGGAACGTGTCCATCAACTTGAGGCATACAAATGTAAAACCTCATGTGCCTGTAATTAGACCGGCAACCACACTCTTCAAACCGAAACACACCAACTCTGCTTGGCGGCAGAAAAAGGCGTGGTGGTACGAGTAGTACTTCCCCGGACGAGCCCTTCACAAAGAGCTCTACTACTCTTAAAGTTGCCGCCATAACGTGGCAATTTTTTGGTCAAAGCCAATATGAGCCCACGTATTCGTAAAAGAACCATTGACACGAAAGAAGAAGTATCTCTGTTCCCCATGCCAGTACCGACTAGGCTATTATCTACGTCATGCCCTTACCTCAGGACTTCAAAGCCTGCTGTTTGTGGTCCGACACCCGCTTGGCGTAATTCTCATTGTAGATTAGCTGGTATTTACGATCTTAGTATAATTGGCTAAATAAACATGTTGTTGCTACAATTGCCAAGATTTTATCTTAGAAGTGCATGAGAATCTACTATTCTGCTATCTATGAAATGACCAGGTTAAGGCGAAGGCCGCTAATAATATTAATTTATATTTGAGAGTGCTTGAGATATTGATTTATAATTATTTATTGATGCAAATTGCCTGCCAGTGTTGTTTACGACTTTTAGGTAGGTTTGAAAAAAATATAGGTAGGTAAATGAAATGTTTCATGTTGATTTCGTTGAAATTTTATTGTTTATTTGAAACGAACACCTGGCTACCTATGTACCTGATTGCTTAGAAAAGATTGTTCTCAGCAATAAGGTCTCCCATTGTGTTCTGAATTATTTTCTTTGTGGTGATCAAATAAGAGTTAATCTATCTTTCTATACAAGGTGCTCCAATACTTGTACTTAAAACTTCAGGGGGCTAAAGTACCCATCAATATGAATAACTTTTTCTAAGGGACCAATACTGTGAACGAGAAAACACAAAACTATTTCATACATTTTAGCCAGGTAGGTATTGAGCTTTTGCATGAAACAGCTGTTTTTTTTTCGCGAGTGTTTTCGGGAGTGGTCTTTTTTTTACACCTTGTATGTATACGTAACGAGATAAATTTAGATCAGTTCGACTCAATGCATTTGTACGCTTTTATCATGAACTTTAGCTTGTATGCACTTTTATTTTAGCATTTTAATGAAGTACCTAGCTATGTCGAATACATTAAAATTTTGTACGTATTAATTATGTTTGACATGCAAAGAAATCTATTATCAGCCACTTTAAGGAGAGATTGACTTACAAATTAATGTAGGTATACAAGTATTTTCAAAATGTACAAAACACATATGAAACAATTGAACTATCTGCAGACCGTTGCGATATAATTTTGCTACTAAAGTAATTTTTAAAGCTAAATGAAACTTGTATGACATATTTCAGCCTTATTTAGCCAGTCAAAGTACAATGTTATTTGTATATTGAATACAGGATCATTGTTAAAAGTTTTGCCCTACATCAAAGTTAAGTGAAGCATCAAAGATTTTTTATTCTTCCTCCTACATAAAAATATTGACTAAATCAAGATTAACTACAACAAAACATGTACTTACCTATGTATATGTATAGAATTCAATTAGCCTGCTCGTGAATCACGCTTCTTTTTATCTTGTTGATGTAGGTATACAATCTCATTGCTCATCTAGAGATTTTAAACATAAATATGCATAGAATCATTCAAATTATCTTTTTGTGTATTTAAACTTGGCCAATGTGAAATCAGCCAATTGCGTATTAATAGATAGAAACAGAAAAAACAGAAACAGAAACAGCTTCACGACTTTAATCCCCAGGCACGGTAGATATCCCCTCAGATCTCTCCAGATTATTTTGATGATGTCTAAGGGGGGTAGTCAGAGGTACGTCCAAACATTAAATTTGGCACATAGCCACATTTTGCAGTAGTTGGTATTCCATACGTGACAGGTTGCAAACCCATCGCCGCTATTAGATTACTAACTGGTTTCCTCACGATGTTTTCCTTCACCGTTTAAGAGCACTGGCATTGCGCACATAAATTTTTTGATAGGAAAAATCCATTGGTGCACGACCGGATTCGAACCTGCGACCTTACGATCGGAAGGCAGGGTCACTCCCACTAGACCACCGGTGCTCTCGGTAAATAGATAGATAGATAAATATTCTTTATTGCGCAGAACAACATGTATCGTACTTAGGCGAACTTAATACTAGAGAGCATTCTCTTCCAGTTAACCTCGGTGTAGTTTCGAAAAAACCGAAAGGCTAGTGCACAAACATGGATGATAAGGAGAAATGGATCTTCCAAAAACAAAATTATCGACTGCGCAATGCAAAATTATTTCTGGTCAAATCCTATCGCGGGAGCTTTATATTGCTGTTTACTGAAAGAAAAATAACAACTTTTTCTTATAAAAAAAGGCTCGTAAATTATCTGGTTCATTTAGTAGTATGTGTGTAAAATTACCAAGAATATTTTTTTATTAATGTATACTCTACCTGCTCACATTTTCAAACACGTGTAACTTTTATTAGTTTAAATATGTAGTTGGAAAACATTAATATTCATAAATTCTTACCGAAAACACCTTGCTATATAATTAGTCCATCACCGGACCGTCATTCAGTGACCTAAGCTAATAATTATTCTGTTCATTTTCCTCCTGCGTAGTGGGACAGGCGCGGTTGGAAGGTCCCAAAATCATACACGTCAAATTGAAAAATCTTCTAAAAAATAACAAAATAAAAAAAAGAGATTTTTTTGCCCCTAGCCGTGATGCATTTTATGACTGACATCTATATTGTGCAATAAAGTCTAATTTACTCGACATAATGTATTGACGGCTTTCACGCGATTATGGACCACTACGACAAATAATGGGTGGGATTCATTTTCTGACATTTTGGGAAGCAAGCAACATAGCTTTTTCATTTTATTTGTTTTTCTAGTGTTATTTTGAGTTGTGTTGTGTAATTTCGGTGGTATTTTAACCAACATTTCTTGAGGTCTTAGCACAAAGTGTAAACATTTGGAATGAAAGTGTATTATGTGATATCCTGATTTGTCCGAAAATGTTTCCAATGTTTTGAAAAAAACCGCCACCATTTTCTTCAAAACAAATGACGGCCGACTTGACTAAAAAGTATTCAATACAAATCACTTGACACTGGCAAGATTGTCTGTCGAATGACGGACAGGAGCCATAAATTGAGAGAAGAAGAAGACAAATAATGGGTTAGAAAGTAGAATGAAGTTGCAGCCGTAATTCCTGATTAAACATAGGGAAGTTGTTTTTACAAATGCCTCCATACTGGAGTCTGTGAAGAATCTCTATTAAAATATTTGTAGAGCCTGAATGAAAAACACTGGCAATAAGCAAAAATTATGGTCATGTAGGTATTGTGTTGCGGAAAAATTTGAAGCAGGCATTTTAGTTAGGTAAATGAAATACTTACATAGATAAATTACTTGCCTTGTAAAACTATATGCTGGAATATATAATATAACATTTTTCATCTTATATCGAATACTACGGAATATTAAAAAAAAAAAGAATGTGAAAATTAATACATTTCAAATAATAGTCACAGTCATAGTCACAGTATGCACACGAATACAGATCAACCTACACAAAGCCAAAGAAGAATGAAGAATGAAGAATGAAAAAGAATCGCCAGCTTGACACTCCACTTTATTTTCGTTTGTATTATGTTTATTAATCATTTCGTGTTATTTAACATGCATTGCATTTAGTTAATAGGTAGTATTTAAATTTTATGTTTTTTACCATTGGTGTTACCCGCTCAAGGCCCTGGCAGAAAACCAGTGCTGCGCTGTTCTGCCGCGCTTAACATAAGAGCGGTAACCAACACTTTTTCGAAATTTGAGTTAGTAGCATATTCGGAATCAGCGCATCGAGATCTACAACTTTTAGATTGACAGTTCTTTAAAAAAGTGCCTCTAAGTGCTATTTTAGATTTTGATAAGCGCCGTAACCATCACTAGGTTTCTTAATATTCTTAGCATTACAGCCGTAAAAGCACATGCTGCTGCTGAATACTTTTCTTTTATAATTTTGGCCTGTAGTTTCAAAGCAAAAGCGCAGTAACTGCTTTTAAAGACAAATTTGTAAGGAAAATTATTAAAATTCATGACGAATTCCTTATAGTAACCGTGGTAACTACCAATTACAGCTGTTAAAATAAGGAAGCTGAATCAGCCAGCTCTAATGAGACTTGTGATAAGCGCCGTAAGTGAACATACGGCTCTTATTACAAGAAGAGGTATCCCTTTACCTAAATAAATCCTACAAATAATCGCCGTTATTACCAGTTACAACGCTTATACTAATGAAAATAAAAAATAAAGTCTTATTTTACTTAACATTCTGCCGCGTTTTATATGATTATGTTTTGTATTTCTAACCATAACAGCCGCATCTTCATCACATACGTCTGTTATGTTAAGGGATACTTACTATAAACCTTAAGCTCATCTTAGATTACTGCAAATGTTACGGCGCTTATTCATAGTAAGTATAGGCTAGCCAGAAGTTTCTCAACTAATTTATCTTTGTCTTATCACTAAGTACGTTCTAAATATTACATCTGGAGATTGTTTAAATTTTGATTGTAAGGGTTATCAAAATAAATCAACTTGATAAATTTAAAAACGTTTACTAAAAATTCTGCAGTTTTATTAAAATTATCATAAAGGAAACATTAAGTTTTTTACCGTGCATAGGTTCAATTACCTATCAATTATAATTAAAAAATCACAGTTATTATAAGTTAAAGGCATCAAATGGCACATTTTTAAGATTACCTTGTTATGTTATACTTCATAATATCAAATTACATGCTAAATCAGTCGTCAAACTAAAAAGTAAATTTATAAAAACTACTCTCTTCCACCCACGCCGACCAAACTCCCTTATGCACACCAGGAGACCAAGGGGTATTTGCCATCCCAACGGGAAGTTGATCGAAGTTGCGGATCATAGAGATAACCGTGGACACACGTACGAACATTAGCATTTTATATAATATATATATTAAGATTAAGATTATATTTTTAATTAGGTGAACGTACATGGTGACAGTCATGGTCACTGGTTAAGACTGAAGTAGATTTTATAAATTTACTTTTTAGTTTGACGACTGATTTAGCATGTAATTTGATATTATGAAGTATAACATAACAAGGTAATCTTAAAAATGTGCCATTTGATGCCTTTAACTTATAATAACTGTGATTTTTTAATTATAATTGATAGGTATTTGAACCTATGCAGGGTAAAAAACTTAATGTTTCCTTTATGATAATTTTAATAAAACTGCAGAATTTTTAGTAAACGTTTTTAAATTTATCAAGTTGATTTATTTTGATAACCCTTACAATCAAAATTTAAACAATCTCCAGATGTAATATTTAGAACGTACTTAGTGATAAGACAAAGATAAATTAGTTGAGAAACTTCTGGCTAGCCTATACTTACTATGAATAAGCGCCGTAACATTTGCAGTAATCTAAGATGAGCTTAAGGTATAAAGTAAGTATCCCTTAACATAACAGACGTATGTGATGAAGATGCGGCTGTTATGGTTAGAAATACAAAACATAATAATAGGTTTACTTAATCATAAGAGCAGTGAGATGTGTTCCTTAGCAAAAGAGCGGTATGTGTGTTGGTTACAACGCTTATAGTTAGGAATAGTAGGTATTATACATTAGGCTTCCTAATAATAAAGTTATTTTTACATTTTTTTATTATTAAATACACATATTTGTGTTATTTTTCTTCTCGGATATAAACTACAACATGTTATTTATAATTTAAAATAATCAGAAGTCAAAAATTGCATTTTTTGTAGACGTGGTCGTCAAAAGTAGTTTGAAAACTTTAAGCGCGATTTACTCGAAATTAGCTGGCACGTACTTACCGCTCTTAAGAAAAACACGGCAGTGTTACCTGTAAAATGGGTATCGGTGCAGTAAATACTGAGTCAGGGACCTATTAACCCTTAATTGCACCACACATGACAATGATTCTGCCAATTTTTTTTTGTAATTTGTTTTTTTTTGCACTGCTGTATTACCCAACGTTAATTCAACGTTTATTTCTTTGGGTTAATAAGTAATATTTCTTTCTTTCTTATACTATAAGGACATAAAAGCTATCAGTGTTTAGAAGCCTGATGATCTGTGTGTACCAGTTTGAAATGGTGAGCGCAGGGGTTCAACATTTCAGTCACAAAACCAACATAGGGTTGTTAGTTTTGTGTCTGATATAAACGAAAACTGACACGAATGAAAACGTAACATATGGATTTAAAATGAGTAGCCAAAGATAATTTAATTATTTATTCTAAATCTTACATTAATCACGGAAATACATACTCGTAGGAGCTCAATATTTCGACATTAAATATTGAGCGCGTTGAAGTCTTTTTGATCAATAAGTCATACTTTTGCAAATCTAACGATTTAATATTCGTAGATTTCATTTTTTTTCAGTAAGGTACTGTAAAAAATAGTCAAGTAAGTACCACAAAGCCTAATTATTTAGTTTTTCCATCACACCTCACCAAATATTTACAAAAATTTTAGGTTAGTCTTCCCGGTCACAGTTTATATTCATAACTAATTTTAGTTGAAATTACTGAGTATGGGTGATTTTATATTCTACTTGTCTATAATGTTAGGTACCTACTACCTCCCATACTATTGTACCTAGTTTATATAAACAGGTGCACAGAGTATTGACTGTTATAGCTCAGCACGTGGATCACCTCATTTAAAAGTAGACTTATAAAATTTATTTTTATGAATATATTGCGTCGCAAAATAATGATTTAAAATAGCTGTCAAGAATTTAAAGATGTTTTTGATAAGACACTTTGCGACGGAATTGATTTTCAATCGGTTTTATAGCACTAGAAACTAGTGATGATGAATAAAAGAGGTTTAATTATTTCATTTCCTGTGCGTCACGCTCATAAAACTTAAATCTAGTTACTGTGGTTAGCTCAGTTTGAACAATGGGTTTTGCTCAAACTTAGGCTTGAAGTCGAACTCCTTTACGTCTCCATCTTTGTTGATAATCTTGTGCCCAGCGCTCTGCTCGGTCTTCTGCCCGCCTAGATCTGATGAGGAGTGGAAGGTGACCTCGGATTCGCCGTACACATGGCCCCCCTCAACCGGTTTCAAACTTCGAACGTTGTCGAGAGGAACTGGCTGAAATTGAAGAATGTTATATTTATATTTCAGGATTAAATTCTATTAAGCAATCCTTTTGTAATTCTTGGCGACGCGGAAGACCCAGAATGAGATGGCGAGCTTGAGTTTAAGGGGCTGACAACTATCAAACAACTTCTCGCTCGCACGTTTCGATATGTTGAAAGATATAAAATCACTAAACTCTTTTTCGAAAAATCGCATTTAATCAACCATTTTGTGTGCAATCACATTGCACACAGTTTAGTAAAAATTTCATTTTGATCGATACAAGTTTTCCTACTTAAAAGTTTGCTTATGTACGAAAACTAGTAAAGCAAACTTTTGAGTAGGAAAACATGTATCGATCAAAATTAAATTTTTACTAAACTGTGTGCAATGTGATTGCACACAAGATGGTTGATTGCGATTTTTCGAAAAAGAGCTTAGTGATTTTATATCTTTCAACATGTCGAAACGTGCGAGCGAGAAGTTGTTTGATAGTTGTCAGCCCCTTAAGCTCATGGCCTGTCGATGCGTTAAATCGCGAAGAGTGGAAACAGGGAAGGAGGCCCTTGCCTTGCAGTCGGACCATAACGGCTGAATACTCACTACATAGTATAAAACAAAGTCGCTTTCTCTGTCCCTATATCCCTATGTATCTTTAAAACTACGCAAAGGATATTGATGCGGTTTTTTTTTATAGAAAGAGTGATTCAAGAGGAAGGTTTATATGCATAATACAAGCATAATCTCTTAGGGATAACCCACAATAACCGTGCGAAGCCGGGGCGGGTCGCTAGTATTAAATAATAATAAAAATTGAAACTCTTACAAGGATGACCGAGAATTCAAAGATAATGAAAATTTGAATGATTAATAATCGGATTGATTTTTTTTTCTTTATGGTAAGCATCAACGAATTACAATGGAATGGATAATTATTATTACCTGCCATGTGTCTGTCCCGAACTTGCTAGATAATCTGCAACAAATAATAAATATACACATAAAAAATCCTTTTTCACCAGATAAGTTAAAGAATTTTGACATTTTTAGTTTTAGTTTAGTTTACATGTTAATAAACATGGTGGCCTATTTAGATCGGTCAGTATGGGCAAGTCTGTTACTATATCGAATCAAAACTAATTGGATGTCAAGTCACTAGCTATCTCTATCTAATTCCATGTAATAGCTGAAATGGCGAGTGACTTGACATCCGATTAGTTTTGATCGAGCTTTCAGACACCGGCCGCAAGTCATAAAAAATTCTGTACTTGGGAACCATGTGATCGATTTGAGTGGCAAGAAAAACTGCATACATATTTAAAAAAAACTTTTACTTAGTTCGGGAATCGAACCCAGTCATATTACAAAATAAAACATACATTATTTATATTTGGATATCGATTATGTAGGTCTTAAGCAGTAAGTAAATGTTACTATGAAACATGATATCTAAACTGAACGACATGCATTGTATTTTATTTCCAAATGGCAACCATTTTTTTACCAGCAAAGTTGTGGCTTTTTTTATACAAATATCTGATGGAACAAGCAGATGGTCCACCTGATGTTAAGTGGTAACTATCACTTATAACAAAGCTTTGCCTCGTTAGTCACGCATGATAGGAACGTGCCCTACGATGCACTGCCCTGCGTCCATCAACTTATCAGTAGCCGTAGTAACTGTAAAAATGTTTTATAGGAATACTTACAAATCTTGTACTTTGTCCCACGCGCCCGAATTTGCTGCTTCGACAATATCATCGAAAGGTGATTGAAGAGGAACGCCTGAAAAATATCAAACAATTGTTTTAATATAGGGAAGTATACAGTAAATTATTTTACATCTCTCATGTTCGGTAAGTAGGTTCTTATTACCTCCAAATGGGGCTTGTAGGTGACTAATTAGCGCTCTAGGGTAATAATGTAGCTAGAAAAGCCCTAGGGCGGTAAGTAATTAAAAAAAAACACTTCTTTCTTTCAAAAAGTTCGCGTACATCTAACCATCATACTGGCAATAGACATCATGCATTCAGCCCAATGACCAAAGAGGTCGCTTTGCTGTTCAGCCTTGTCTTCGTGTGAGTATAATAGTCATCAATTTTTGAATATCAAACGGCGAAGCTCAATTTCAAGAATTTCAAAAGAATCAAGTGAAGAACTTATTAATTTGAAAAAATTAATAAGTTCTTCACTTGATTCTTTTTAATGAAAAAAGGCGGGAATAGAAAACTTTTACTTTAAATATTGTTTATTCTTGTAATGCCGGTTTTTTTCTACTTACCTCACAATCGAGATGAAAAGCAGAATAATTAGCTCGGGTGTAAGGACCAATTGCACCCTCGAACTATAGGCGCCCTCGCTCGTGCGCCTAAATATCTCGGACTGCAATTGATGCCTTACAGCCCTTGGCTACTAATCTACTATTCATTACTCATACTCGGAAAGAAGGTTTGAAGTTGCCTGAGGAGCGGATTGAAAGTAATACTTTGAGCCCAAGGGAGAATCGTTTTCTACTGACAGCTGTCAAATTATAAAATAAAAGTTCTATTTTCACATTTCCTAGGAAAATAAACAAACCTCTTTGGTTTACGAATGTCAACAGTATGACTGTTGAACTTTTGTTGACATTCATAAACTAAAGAGGTTAATTGCCAAAGAGGTACTTATTCAGCCAAGTTAGTGAAAACTGTATTTTTTTTAAATAGGTTTTTATAATTATAACCCTTCTCTTAAAAAAATATTTCTGTCTTTCTTTTTAACAAAACATGTAATTTTAACCTTTTTCGTAAATGTAATATAAGAGCTACAAGTATCCATTACATCAAATGACATCGAACATAAAAACTCTTTGGTTGGAATGCAGCATGGATTTTAATCTTTTTCGATCGAACATAAAAACTCTTTGGTTAGAAAGAAGCATGGATTGGACCTACTACAACTTTAGCTAATTCATGTTTTTATTTCTACTTTCCCTGTATTCGTAATGAAAAGCACGGTGTTTACCTCGGGTTAAAGACTTAGGTATTTAGTCCCTCGAACTATTCGTCTCGGGACTAAATAAGTTACTTTCACCCCTAGGGTAGCAATGTACTATTATATCACTGATCATAATAATTGAGATGCTGTTGTTGAAATTGTAATGCTGGTCTGCATTGCAATATTTTGTCATAGTTATAGCCCTACACGTAACTCTTTGGTCTAGATCAATTCTTGTCGTAAATGCTATCTACTGGATTACTATCTACTAACAGGTAGAGTTGATAATAAAATAGGACTTGTTATTTACTTGCTCTTTTACCTATTCATTAAGCCTATTCAGCTTTCTAAAAATATTGTTCAGTAGGTAAATGTGTAACTCATAACCGACCCACGTAAAGATAACGCCAACGCACCACCTACGCAACGCAAAGGACGTACGTATTATGACGTAGGTAAGGTCGTAAGTATCTGTGACGTATGCCTCATGAGTTATAATAACTTTGGTAATGAGTATCACATCGTTAAACTGAACGTAATAATCCCATTACAAAATTTAATAGAAATTGGTATATAACACACATTTTCATAAATTGGTTTTCAGATTTTCTGTTGGAAAATTATTTACGAATATCCATGTCGTTTTTATTGATCGAGTGAGCGAAGCGAACGAAGATCTTAGTTTCAACTTGGGCGATTTGGCATTTTATGGTATGTATGTATGTATGTTTGTCTGGCGATAACTTTAGAACCGTTGATCCGATCGGCATGAAATTTGATATATCGATAGCTTGTACTTGAGAAATTTACTGGTAAGTATATGAGTAAAATCGGACGAAGGGTTTTTGAGATATGGGGTTTATTAAGGGGGCAAAAATAAATAAAGTTACATAAAAAAATCAAGTTACATGTCATATGAAAGGGCTTTGTTTGGACATCCCAAAACAGTTTTTACTTTTTTTTTGGGACGCTCGGTTTTTGAGATAAAATAATAAAAGTTAAATTAAGATAACCAGCGATCAAAGAGCTCCCATCTCTAAGAGTTTCGTTGACATCAAGGTTTTTCTACTGGTCGGCCAGTTCCTTTGTTTTTTCTTCTTTTTTTTCATGTTATAAATTAAGGAGGTACTCAGTTCTCATAATGGTGACGACGACCAGGTCTGATGATGGAGCCAAGGTCTGTTCAACGGAACTCTTCAATAAATAGGCTAATAGAGTTGTAACTTGGTAACCATACCAAGTTATTAGGCGGTAATCAGAAAAAAAGTCCAAAGATAATGTTTGGACTTGCCTCTGACTACTACGTACTCAAAGTTTTGATACGTTCGTCGGGTCGCATCACGAGATCTCAGTTCGGGGCGAACTACTAGTATTACAAGATACTTATTCAAGAATAGCAAGATGTTATTATTTTATTGGTCAAATTATTGCTTGAAGAACGCCACGGAATTTGGCATTGTCACTCGAGTTTCGATTTTACACATTTATTTTACATTATTATTTGGATTTCCAAACACAAGCGCTCCTTTGGTTAGGGTTGGTCTATGGTCATTCTTGCGGGCTCTTCGGATGGGTGACCATTAGAGGTTAAAAGATTGTATTAAATGATAAACCCTATTATTGAAAACAATAGGTAAGAAAAGTACCATGTCATTGTCAAAGTGCGTAGACCAAAGTACGAGTACGCTAACTAGTAAACTAATAACAGCTGTCAAAAAAAACGACTGTCATATCTTGCCAATGAGTGATAAACAATGATAGAGCTATAATATATATATCAAATATTCGTTTTCTGACATTTTAGAAAGCAACTATGTTTTTCATTTAACAATTGTTTTTCTAGTGTTATTTTGAGTTGTGTTGTGGAATTTCGGTGGTATTTACTTGAGGTCTGAGCACAAAGTGTAAAAATTTGGAATGAAAGTGTATTAAGTGATATCCCGATTTGACCGAAAATGTTTCGAATGTTTTGAAGAAAACCGCTACCATTTTCTTCAAAACAAATGACGGCCGACTTGACTATAAAGTATTTTATCTATATCACTTCATATTGGTAAAATTGTCTGTCAAATGACGAACAGGTGCCAAAGAAAAGAAGAAGAAATAATATCTATGTTCACCACACAAATTTTAGTTCTCGTTGGGGTTCGAACCCATGGCCAGAAACACAGCGCAGAAGGCAGAGCAAATCTCAGGCATGTATAAAAGTCTGGGGGTTGGTAAAAATTTGTGACCGCGGAGAACAATTTTATGGTTTTATGAATTAATTTTTCGTGATTTGTACCGACTTATAACAGACCATAATTTTAACTCAAATGATGTATGCCTAAGTAAAAAAACATACGTACGTTGTGCAAATAAAAATAAGGTTTTGGCCATGGCTTCCAGGCGTTCAAGCTCTTTAGTATTATTTATTTGCCAATTTGCATCGATATTCAACCTCAAATTGATCTATCATTGACACAAGCATTAGCTCAGACAATATTTTCGTTCTTGACTTTTATTGGTTGAGATATACAATTTTCGGTTTTATGCAAATAAACAGGTATGAACATTATTATGAGTAGTGATTCTGTTATCTAAGTTTTGTGTTTGTTTATTGTACGGTTTTAGTTCGACAACATTATAATTTTTTACAACGAACTTTTATCTAAACAGCACAGTTGGTAGTAGTTCTGAACTGTCGGTTGTGGGTCCGATCCCCATCTAGAACAAATATTTGTGTGATGAACATTTATTTGTTTTCTGACTCTCTCGGGAGATGTTATGAGAAAAAAAAACATGTCTTATATGTAGGTAGGTATTTATAAGACATGTTTTTTTTTCTAGCAAGTACATCCGCGAAGGTTTTAATAGTAAAATAGGCTAGATAGTGCTGTGTGAAATGTCTAATAATGTTTATGTTTATACAAGGTGTTAAAGTACTTGTACTTAAAGCTTTAGGGGACTAAAGTACCCATCAATATGAATAACTTTTTCTAAGGAACCAATACTGTGAACGCGAAAAAAAACAGCTGTTTCTTGCAAAAGTTCAACACCTACCTGGCTAAAATGTATGAAATAGCTGTTTTTGTTTCGCGTTCACAGTGTTGGTTCCTTAGAAAAAGTTTTTCATCATCAATATGAATAACTTTTTCTACTTTAGCCCCCTGAAGTATTAAGTACGTACAAGTATTTTAACACCTTGTATTTATATTTCTAAGGGCCGGTTTCACCTTAGTTACTAATCAAGGATTAAAAGACCGTTAAATCGTTAAAGGCTCCCAATAAATTAGTGTTCAAACGCTTAGTCTATGAACATTTCCTTAAACAGATCTCATCAGTTCACTAAAATGTTATAATGTTGTTTGACACCACTCATCCACTGTATTTCTGTTTGTTGCTTCATGTACTATTGAAATGTATTTGCAGTTATATGTTTGTGTTAGGTGTAATTCTTTTAAGAGTCTTCTTTTTTTTCTCCCCACCGTGTAACTTTGCGTTTGTTAATTTGTAACTGTTTATTTTTAATAATAGCACGCCAAAATCATTTTCTACCTTTAAGGTTTTCTGGTAGAAAATGCTTATAACATTAAAAAAATAAATAAAAATTCAAGTGTACAAAAGGTGGGCTACCTTTTGTACACTTGAATTTTTATTTTTTTTGTGCAATAAAGTGTTAAATAAATAAATCTAACCTTAGCTGTCAAACGCGTACATTTTGACATATTTAACGGCCCTTTAATCCTTTGTTAATCTAACAGAGCATGGTGAAACCGGCCCTAAACGTACGCAGCGAATTTCTGTCTGTTCAAATTTATACAAATCGTTTTAAAACACCTATCAACTCAGTTTGACACATGATAATTGAACTTTAAGTTGAGGTCAAGAATTCTACCGTGACACAGGTTGTAAAATATGTAAACTATGCTATTTCTAGTATATATTTTACGACCAAAAACATGTTGCACTAGAGTTAAAAAACCTGTTGCTTTTGTTTGCATAAGCAGCTGATCGCGGAAGTAAAGATCTATCATTGAAGATTTTACAATTTAGTTTTTTTTGCCCGTTGGAATATAGCTCTCAAGGTTAAGTTGAGGTGCCTGGTAAGGCTTCAGTGCTGTTCAAAATAAGAGCTTGGTTTCGAGCTTCGATTGAAATGTCGTTTGCCATAGTATTCGAAAGAATCCGTCGAAAAAATCAAAAATGTGCAAAAATCTGGTATGCAAAAATACAGGTTCCCCAAGTACCATTTCATCTTATCATCGACAAAATACAATCCTATAGACACGAGAGTGTCACAAATTGGAAATACAGCAATATATAACAAATATTTTATTTTGTCTTAGATTTATCCGCTTACCTTGGATGGCGACTGCTAGTGCGATAAAAATAACTATAATCTTGGACATTTTCAAACACAAAACTAAATGGTTGTAAAACTGGGATTTTTTGCGAATATTTCGTCGTCCGATTGTGCCGAGTTATCGCGTCCTAATGCCCGCCGTGAGTGATATCAAGGCTTATATCGGACGTGCTATACACGTAGGTATACTTAGATATAAACAATAATTGACATCTAATACCTTATTTATGGGATAACAAGGGCATTATCACGGGACCATGAGCTTTTGTTCAGTTTATTTTTAGCACTTTATCACTCAAATATTCATGTCTGAATAGTTTATTTTGGTAATTTAGATGCGGATTTCGATTTGGGGTAAATCGAAACCTGCTGACCGACCTGGCGCTATCAGTAGGCAGGTATTTTAATTGGTTTTCGTTTTGCCCATTTTCACTTACAGGATGTTGTAATTTAAATTTCTATCTAACCTTTTTTTTTATACTACTAGCAGCCCACCTGATGTTAAGTGGTAATCATCACCTATAACAAAGCATTGCCTCGTAAGTCACGCACGATAGGAACGTGCCCTACGATGCACTGCCCTGCGTCCATCAACTTGAGGTATACAGATGTTAAGCCTCATGTGCCTGTAATTACACCGGCAACCACACTCTTCAAACCGAAACACAGCGTTGCTGCTTGGCGGCAGAAAAAGGCGTGGTGGTAGTACTTCCCCGGACGAGCCCTTCACAAAGAGCTCTACTACTCTTATTGCGGACGTCGGTCGTCATGTATTGTATCAATGGTGTTACTAATAAATTCTGTGTTCTATTCAACTTAAGAGCTGAGTTCACCATGCTCTGTTAGATAACCAAAGGATTAAAGGGCCGTTAAATATGTCAAAATGTAAGCGTTTGGCATCTAAGATTAGATTTAACAGCCTGTTAATCCTTGATTATTATCTAACAGAGCATGGTGAAATCAGCTCTAAACCTCCAGAGATCTGGGGCCTAATCACAAACGATTTTGTCGTTATTCGCGTAAATGTATCGTATCTCTAACTACAACAGAATAAGGACGAATATCGCTAACGCCACAAATGTCAAAATTAATTCGTGATTAGGGCCCAGTCCGCAAGGGTACACTTAATGCACATCAAGCATTAAGTAAGCTTAATAACCTGGGGTAGGTTGGTAAGTATTTCGTGTAAAATATTGTAATTATTCGTCTCTTAAGAATATGATTTTTTGAATAAGTGGAGGCTGGAGTTTACGAATTTATTCAATTTTTTTTTTAGATGATAAGAATATCATTTGAACAAATGGACTAGTTTTTTATTAGGTTATTAGGTAGGTTAATTAATTTTAATTATAATTAATCGATAACCGTTATTCTAGTTTAAGTACCTGCTCAAACTGTATTTATACATAATTAAATATGATTACTTTACTAGCTACCGTCCGCATCTTCGCTCGCTTATGAAGAGTGATTGCGAACATTCAAATTCAAATTCAAATTCATTTATTTAACGAAACATGGGTTACAGAAATATAATATGTTGGATTGTATAGATTCAGCCATGGTCAACTTTACAGTATGCTAAATGTAGCTATAAAAAAAAGATTAAATTTTACATGTCAAAGTTATAGAAAAATAAAACAATACATAGATTCATTTATATAAAATTGTCGTTTAAAAAGTCATTAACACTGTAGTACACCTTATGCAGAAGTAATTTTTTAAGCTTTAATACATTGTTTGAAGTAATTGCAAGTATATCTGGAGGAAGATTATTATAGAGGTAGAGCCTCGGAGCCATGCAAAATATACTATTACTAGCGGCTTGTCCCAGCTTCGCATGGGTAGTCATAAATTTTTTGAACATTTTAGGATAAACTTAGACCGTGGGTTCGAGCCTCGCCTCGCGTCTACTAATTTCATACATTTGCACGTTCTTCTCCTTGAGTGAGTGAAATCGCACCCCGAGCGTGACCCGTGGACCCGTTAACATTTTTAATTTCGTCATATCTTTTGAATGGAATGTCCGATTTGAAAAATTTAAGAAGAAAGAAAATGATTTATTTGGATAAGGATTAATACCAAGGTACAAATAAACACCCTTTTCTAGCGGCGGCATTTCAATTATTTTTTTATAATAAAAGAACACTTATTGTGACATAACTATAATAGTTAGACATATGCTGTCGCGACATTTTTTGTAGATAATGATGTGTTCTGCAAAGTTGTAGTACATTATTTTGTTCTATCATCAATGGTTTTCGCAGCGCACGCGATGTAAGGTTTTCTTTTTCCACCTTGGGTTACATTATTGGAGTTTTAGTAAAGATCCCTGATTTTTTTGAAAATATAATATAGCCTATGTTACTTAGGGATAATGTAGCATTCTAATGGTGAAAGAATTTTTGAAATCGGACCAGTAGTTTTTGAGCCTATTCGTTACATACAAAACAACAAAACAACAAAAATACAAATCTTTTCTCTTTATAATATTAGTGTAGATGGTGTAGATTCATAAAGGCTGTTTTATTTTTTTGATAAAATGAACAAAGCATATGAAAAACGGCTAATTCTTGTACATATATTTTCAATATGAGCCTTCCAATTTAATGTACTGTCTATATGAAGGCCTAAAAATTTTGTTATGTCAATTAGTTCTATTTTTTTCCCATAGTTATAAATGTCAATATTTCCTATTTTTGTAGACCTAATCCTAAACATCATCAATTCGTTTTTGTAAGATTAATTTGTAGATTGTTTAATGTCAGCCAATTTATTATACGAATTAGTGTACTATGAATGTCATTCTTGAGAGATAATTGATCATTTCCAGTAAAAAGAACAGTGCTGTCATCAGTAAATAAAATTGTGTCGTGATTCGTTACCTTAGGGAGGTCATTGATATAAATAATGAAAAGTAGAGCCCCAAGCACGCTTCCTTGGGGCACGCCAAATTTCACAGTCTTATATTCAGACAGGAATTTAATTTCTTTTTTTAACCTGGGACACACTCTCGTTATTTGCGTTGCTTGTTTACGTTCGGTTAGATAAGATTCGACTAGACTTAAGTTATTTCCCCGTACACCATAGGCATCTAATTTGTTAAGAAGGGTCTGGTGGTCCACATAGTCAAAAGCTTTTGTAAGGTCTATATAGAGCGCACAAGCTGAGATGCCTTTATCCAGATTAGACATGATAGTACTGAGGAATTTGTATATAGCTAAATTTATTGTTTTATTTTTTCGAAAACCAACTTACTCATTGACAAATATATTTTTTCTTTCAAAAAATTAATAGATCTGCTCGTATATAATTTTTCAAAAACTTTGGACAGTACCGGCGCCAGTGCAATGGGACGATAACATGTCATATCACATTTGTTGTCTTTCTTGAAAAGTGGCTTTATAATAGTACGTTTCAACTTTTCAGGAAATACTCCAAAAAGGATACAAAGATTTGAAATATGACACAATGGTTCTGATATTTTCTGAGAAATTAACTTAATTATCTTCGTCGAACCCTGTGCTTGCAGTGTTTTTAAGATTTTTTATTATTATTTCAATATTTTTTGGAATCACAGGAGTCATAAATAGTGAGGCAGTTTGCTTAGGAAAGTTATTGGGTTTTAATGATGGATTCAAACTTTTTATTTGATTGATGAAGAAATTATTAATAACATTACCTAATATTTTAGGCATTTTTTTTTTATTCGTGTTAGATTTTTTCGCCCCGAACTAAGATCTCATTTGATTGATACCAAGCTTAAGTTTTGGACTTGACTGTGACAACCACCTACTAATTAATTAAAAACCTGGAACTTGGTTGTTTTTCTACACTCTGTATAAGAATTCGTAGCATTCATGACTTTGGTATCATCGCATTCTTGAGCCCTGCTTAACAAATAAATATTTAGTTTAAAAATGAATAAAATAAATACGATCGCAGCCCGATCATTTAATTTTATGTGATTTAATTAAACAGAGCACGCACATAGTTTTTTTAACGTTTTTTGTTTTATGCATCGTTTTCAAAATTTTATCATCGTTTTTAATAGTTTGATGTCGCCTAAAAGGGCCAGTAGGTAGGCATTTGGGGTTTTTGGCAATAAAAACCTATTAGAGCTAAACTGTTTTAATCCAATCATGAACCAAAACAGTAATATTACCAATGAGTAAAGGTAAAATCGCGATATACCTACAACTCGGAAGGCCTTCAGAAGACCTAGGTCAGGGCTTTCGAACGGACTAAAATGCCAGTATATTCTTAAACAAGTAATAGTAGTAGATCCCTTTGTGAAGGGCTCGTCCGGAAAAGTACGACCACCATGCCTTTTTCTACTGCCTTTTTCAGTTGTGTTTCGCCAAGCAGCGTTACTGCTTGGCCAAACACAACCAAAAAACTGAAACACAGCGTTCCTGCTTGGCGGCAGAAAAAGGCGTGGTAGTAGTTGTTCCCCGGACGAGCCCTTTACAAAGACTACTCTACTACTCTTTGATGTGTCGCATGTCGCATGGTAGTGCATCGTAAGGCACGTTCCTATCGTGCGTGACTTACGAGGCACTGCTTTATTTTAAGTGATGGTTACCACTTAGCATTAGATACCATCTGCTTGTCCATTAGCAAGTAGTATAAAAAAACGAACAGCATCACCATCATCATCAGCATATCCTGTGATAGAAAAAAAATGTTAAAAAAAAAATTGATGGGCTTTCCACACAGCACTATCTAGCCCCAAACTAAGCACAGCTTTGTAGTATGAAAACCAGATAGCTGATTTAATACATATATACTTTTATATACTTATAATATTATATAACACATACAGGGAACAAACATCTATGATTATCACACAAATGTTTGTTCTCGGTGGGGATCGAACCCACGGCCTACGGCGCAGTAGGCAGAGTTACTACCAACTGAGCTGTGAAGGCGGTCAAAAAGAATAAGATTAAGAAATAGGTATTTATTTATTATAATTTAATACATGTTCCTCATAATATATAAATAACGTTTATAATTATGGGAGTATCTGTGGTTGTTTGGGCAAACAACGATTTCTTTGGGTTTGTAGCCAAGTTTCGATGCATGCCTAAACTTATTTGTTTAGTAAAATACATTGATTTATGCACCTAGGTATTTAAAATATTTGTGGTATAAAACGCGTCCTGTACTGCTCTTGTCGTACTGCTAGTTTCTTTCGAAACAGTGTGGTGAAAGGATTTTAAGTGCGCCTCAAGAGGCTCCTTTCGAGCACTTGACACATGTTATAGAACTTTTTAGTTTTAGCAGCACAAGACTGCACGAGAGCACTGGTGGTCTAGTGGTAGCGGCCCCACCTTCCGATCCTAAGGCCGTGGGTTCGAAACCGGTCGACACCAATAAGTTTTTCTGTTCAAAAATGTATGTGCACAATGCCAGTACTCTCAAACGGTGAAGGAAAACATCGTGGGGAAACCGGCATGTCGTAGAACCTAAAAAGTTCTCTAACATGTGTCAAGTGCTTGAAAGGAGCCTCTTGAGGTGCAATAAAAATCCTTTCACCACACTGTTTCGAAGAGAAGACATCGTTATTTAAAATGTCACAATTTTATGACGACTCTCTTTTTAGGGTTTGGGTTGATATTGCCATCAAAAGTACCTATTTAGCGTTGCTGTGTTTCGGTTTGAAGGGTGAGGTTGCCGGTGTAATTACAGGCATATGAGGCTTAACATCTGTACACCTCAAGTTTTTAGAGTAGTAGAGCTCTTTGTGAAGGGCTCGTCCGGGGAAGTACTACCACCACGCCTTTTTCTGCCGCCAAGCAGCAACGCTGTGTTAAGGTTTGAAGAGTGTGGTTGCCGGTGTAATTACAGGCACATGAGGCTTAACATCTGTATGCCTCAAGTTGATGGGCGCAGGGCAGTGCATCGTAGGGCACGTTCCTATCGTGCGTGACTTACGAGGCAATGCTTTGTTATAGGTGATGGTTACCACTTAACATCAGGTGGACCATCTGCTTGTTCCATCAGCTAGTTGTATGAAAGAAAAAAAAAAGTTTATGGACGCAGGGCAGTACATCGTAGCGCACATTTTTATCGTGCGTGACATAAGCGGCAATGCTTTAGTTTAAGGGGCTGACAACTATCAAACAACTTCTCGCTCGCACGTTTCGACATGTTGAAAGATATAAAATCACTAAACTCATTTTCGAAAAATCGCAATCAACCATTTTGTGTGCAATCACATTACACACAGTTTAGTAAAAATTTCATTTTGATCGATACAAGTTTTCCTACTTAAAAGTTTGCTTATGTACGAAAACTAGTAAAGTGCAACCATATTAGGTAAATATTTGATTTTAGTAAAACAACATTCACTTTAGGATAAATATTTACTACTTAAAATTCTATTTTTTTTTTACTTTTTCTAAGTTTCAATGAACTAATCAGTATCTATGCAAATAAAACAAGTTGTAGTCAACTATTTGTATTCTAATTTCAAGCCAAGAACATTTTGTACCAGCATTTAGACACTTTTAATGGCTAGTACTTTTTAGTGTTCCCGCACACGGGCCTCCGGCCACAACCACAAAACGCCGCCACTGGCATATTTCCTGTAGTTTTCATACGAAGCGAGCAGCGACGATTTTTAGCGTATGGCGGCTACCGGCGTCAACCGTGTGCGGCGAGTCCATTTAGAATGTATGAAAACTACAGGAAATATGCCAGTGGCGGCGTTTTGTGGTTGTGGCCGGAGGTCCGTGTGCGGGAACACTTAGCCCACTATTTGAATGTGGAAAAACACGTCACGATTATGAAGCCGCAACTAGTTTGAAACTAGTGGCAATTTTCACTGTCAAATGCAACTTTTAATAAAGTCCAAAAAGTACTGTTTGACAACGACGGCTTTTTACAATTTTATAGTCCAAATGCCATACAATTACTGTCGGAGTAACTATCGTGTGAGACGTAGGTAATCTTTATATGCAAGGTGTTCTAATACTTGTGTTTAAAAACTTCAGGGGGCTAAAGTACCCATCAATATGAATAACTTTTTCTAAGGAACCAACACTATGAAACTGCTGTTTTTTTTCGCGTTTACAGTATTGGTTCCTAAGAAAAAGTTATTAATATTGATGTATGGATGGGTACTTTAGCCCCCTGAAGTTTTTAAACACAAGTATTGGAAGACCTTGTAAATATTTTTTAATATTACCTAAAATTTTCGCCACCAATAAGAACGAATGCAAAAAATATCTCATACGTATATAGTTTAAAAAATAATTAATTAATAATAAAATAATATTAATTAAATTAGTCGAATTGGTATTCAAATAAAATGTCGCAAATACAGTAAAAGTGATTGGAGTTTTATCAGAATTATGTAGCCTTCTTGTCATTCGAGAACTCGTGCTTGATGAATTTCCCGTCAACCCAGCTCCCGACGACGCCTTTGTACTTCTGGACGCCGTTGATAACAGATGAGCCGACGCTGACCATTGACCCCTGACCTCCTGAGGGTTGGGCGTTCATCATGCTACTTATCTAATAAACAAAAAGTATAATTACCGAATGTGATATTAGATAGAAAATTATACATTCTGTCAAAAAAGTATCGGGAATTGATGATTTGTTCATGTTTTCGAATAATTTGGCAACATGATTCCACTCAAACTCCGCGCCAAAATTGAAAACAATTGTGCCTGAATTTTCTTTCCACTTTGCTTTCTTCTCAAAATCTGTCATTCATAAGCACGTGTTTTAGATAAAGTCAATTTACCGTAAGCCTTCTGTAATATTTTGAGGGACCCCGGACACAAATATTTATTTTGGATTACTCAAAATACTAACATGATTACGTATTTTTGCCTGCATCGCGTAAGGGTCGAGGGCACTGCCAAGCGAATTGAACCTGTTACAAAATTTAAAATAAATTAAAAAGTTAGTTCGTATGAGCTTATGGTTAACTTTGGTCATAGCTTAAGTGACTGACAACTTCTCGCTCGCACTTTTCAACTATTAAGAGTAGTAGAGTTTGTGAAGGGCTCGTCCGCGGAAGTATCACCACCACGCCTTTTTCTGCGGCCAAGCATCGTTGCTGTGTTTCGGTTTGAAGAGTGTGATTGCCGGTGTAATTACAGGCACATGAGGCATAACATCTGTATGCCTCATGTTGATGAACGCAGGGCAGTGCATCGTGGGGCACGTTCCTATAGTGCGTGACTTGCGAGGCAATGCTTTGTGTAGGTGATGGTTACCACTTAACATCTGCCATCTGCTTGTTCCATCAGGTAAAAAATAAAATAAAAAATAATAATAATAAATAAAAAAGTGGCTGACAACTTCCCGCTCGCACTTTTCAACCAACTATTGTAGATTTAAAAGCCTATGAATTATTTATTTACAAAGAAAATTACAATGAATACAAGTATTTAAAAAACGTACAAAATACATATGAAACAGTTGAACTATCTTTAGACCGTCGCAAACGATCTGGAGATAGCTCAACTGATCTAAAATCAGTGCCAAGTGAAACGTCCCCAAGAGAAGTTTTTTATACAGTTACGAATGTTCGAAAAGTTCGAAAACTAGTAAAGACATTTTTTGGTAAATAAGAAAACTTCTTTGTAAAAAGAATACTCTATTTTATTTTGTCTAATAATTATGTATTTAGCATGCAGCGAAGCTGATAGTCTGAGTCTACACTCAACGAATCAACCCAATATATTCTGTAACCAAATTGAATATAGTTGATATTCAATGAAATGATAATTATTTGGAAATGTATTTTTAGCTTTAACCACATTTTGGAAGATATTTGATCGAGTGAGCGAAGCGAACGAAGATCTTAGTTTCAAGTTGGGCGATTTGGCATTTTATGTATGTATATATGTATGTATGTATGTATGTTTGTCTGGCGATAACTTGAGAACCGTTGATCCGATCTGCATGAAATTTGATATGTCGATAGCTTGTACTTGAGAAATTTACTGGTAAGTATATGAGTAAAATCGGATGAAGGGTTTTTGAGATATGGGGTTTTTTAAGAGGGCAAAAATAAAAAAAGTGACATAAAAAAATCAAGTTACATATCATATGAAAGGGCTTTGTTTGGACATTCCGAAACAAGTTTTACTTTTTTTTTGGGACGCTCGGTTTTTGAGATACAACATAAAAGTTAAATTAAGATAACCAGCGATCCAAGAGCTCTCATCTCTAAGAGTTTCGTTGGCATCAAGGTTTTTCTACTGGTCGGCCAGTTCCTTTGCTTTTTCTTATTTTTTTTTCTTGAAATAAATTAAGGAGGTACTCAGTTCTCATAAAATGGTGACAACGACCAGGTCTGATGATGGAGCCAAGGTCTATTCAACGGAACTCTTCAATAAATAGGCCAATAGAGTTGAAACTTGGTTACCGTACCAAGTTAGTAGGCGGTAGTCAGAAAAAAGTCCAAACATAATGTTTGGACTTGCCTCTGACTATCACCTACTCAAAGTTCTGATGCGTTCGTTTGGTCGCATCACGAGATCTCAGTTTGGGGCGAACTACTAGTCTAAAATTAAAAAATGAAATGAAATGAAATACGTTTATTTAACACACACATTAGAGAGGAACACAGAACAGAGAAGTTAACAGATGAATATAAAACAAGATAAAAAGAAGGAAGTAACAAAAGTAAACAAAATAATTATGCCAATTAGTCCTGCTCTGTGCCTAGTGAGGTTAAATTGGTTCTATCTCAGCGTGATGCTACCCCGTGCATGAACCATGTAAGGGGTAGCGCTGGTTTTCAGATAGAGCCACGAATAGGAGGAAATACATGGGCAAAAAAAATTAAATTCTTTAAAGTTTTGTTCTTATTTCATTTCCAATATAAATTTACAATTGTGACGGGTATACTTACGGGTCATAATGTGCAGCTGAAAAAACAAAAGACACAATTAAAACATAATTTGTATAAATAGCAGTAGGTAGACAAGGCTAGACCTAGTAGGTAGGTACAGGTAAAGTTGGCACTTAGTAATAAAATATCTTTTTTTTATACAACTAGCTGATGGAACAAGCGGATGGCCCATCTGATGTTTAGTGGTAACCATCACCTATAACAAAGCATTGCCTCGTAAGTCACGCACGATAGGAACGTGCCCTATGATGCAGTTCTGCGTCCATCAACTTGAGGCATACAGATGTTAAGCCTCATGTGCTCATCTGATGGGATCTACCGACCTGGAGATCAAAGTCGAGAAGGTGTTTTTTTCTGATTATGTAGGGAAATAAAAAAATGTTTTTAGGACACAACGCTATGCAGTCTCAAATTATCTAGCAAATCTTCTACAACGGGTACCAGATGACTGATAGAATACTTATAATCCTTTTTTTATAGATACTTAGGTAGGTAAGTACATCTTTTTTATAAATACTTATACACAGTTTTATCTCAGTGGGGATCGAACCCACAACCTACAGCATAAAAAATAGAGCTACTATCAATCGAGCTTTCTCTCGAAGGTCTCGAAAATCTAAACAGCTATAAAAATGTTGTCGGGGATCGACAAATATCTAACCAGCTAAACAAGGCATCTGGAGGGCTACCTCCGTGCTTTAATAATATGAGTCAGTAAAAAAATGTGTGGTAAAGAATAGCATAACAATAAATTTTTATTTGACACGAAGCACACAGAAACGACACAGAAAGAAGAAAATTTACACAAATGCACTAGGTATAGGTACTTACGAGTATCTTTATAGAAACAAATAGTATTTACACAAATTAAAACCATTTTTTTTTATTAATTTGTGTAACAATTTCTTTCTAAATACCTATTTAGAAAGAAAGAAAGAAAGAAAATCCTACTAATATTATAATCGCGAAAGTTTGTATGTATGGATGGATGGATGGATGGATGGATGTTTGTTACTTTTTCACGTAAAAACTACTGAATGGATTTTAATGAAACTTTACAATAATATAGCTTATACATCAGAATAACACATAGGCTACAATTTATAAAGATATTGTGTGACTAATCCTGCGCAGACGAAGTCGCGGGCACCAGCTTGTAATAAATAAATAAAAAAACAGAACGGACAGATACAGACAGACAGAATACCAGTATACCTAGCAACTAAAAAAAACATAACAATAAAAAACATTAATTGGCTAAAAAGGCCCAGACTCAGCTTTTGCTGCCTAATAAAGTAGTTATTCTACCTTGCCAAGCAGCACTAGTTATTTGTTAGTTTAGAATATAATATTACCTAGGTACCTCTATGTAAGTACAAAAAAATTAAAAATTATAAAAATAAATAATGGCGGCTGTGGATCAAAAAGGTCCCATCTCAACAATGTCACATCGAGTGGAGTGCAGATGGATCGGTGTGGAGCGACGTTATGCTGACAATACGAGAGTAGGACAAAGCTAAGATATCAATGCCTGTTGAGGGATGGAGGGCAGTGCATCATTGGGCAAGTTCCTATCGAGCGTGACTTACGATGCAATGCTTTGTTACATCAGGCCATCTGCTTGTTCACCAAAAATTGTATTAAAAAAAATGTTTACCTTCGGCACAATAAACAAAAGCTATCGCTAAAACGATGATTAATTTAATCATTTTCTATGATTTCAGAAACACGTCTTCTTGAACTGGATCACTGAACAACACTGAATCTAAACTTCAGTTGGTTTATATTTCTAAGATTAAACCGGCCAAGTGCGAGACGGACTCGCGCACGAAGGGTTCCGTACCATTATTTATTTATTTATTAATTTATTTATTAATTTATTAATTAATTTATTTATTTATTTATTTATTTATTTATTTATTTATTTATTTATTTATTTATTTACTTACTTACTTACTTACTTATTTATTTATTTATTTATTTATTTATTTATTTATTTATTTATTTATTTATTTATTTATTTATTTATTTATTTATTTATTTATTTATTTATTTATTAATTTATTAATTTATTTATTTATTAATTTATTAATTTATTAATTTATTAATTAATTAATTTATTTATTTATTTATTTATTTATTTATTTATTTATTTATTTATTTATTTATTTATTTACTTACTTACTTATTTATTTATTTATTTATTTATTTATTTATTTATTTATTTATTTATTTATTTATTTATTTATTTATTTATTTATTTATTTATTTATTTATTTATTTATTTATTTATTTATTTATTTATTTATTTATTTATTTATTTATTTATTTATTTATTTATTTATTTATTTATTTATTCTTAGATTCACAGTTTTTCTTATTGTCTATTTTAATCTATTAAATGTACACTGTGCACTAACCAAATCGAATCTACATTTTATAGGCAAAGTAAGTAGGTAGGTAGATGATACTGAGAAGACAAACCAAAATAATAAGGTGAAAGTTAACAAATAAAACAAAAAATCAAAGTTGAAGTTTAAGTTAATTGCATAATTATCTACAGAAACTGAAAAAAAATCACGTTTGTTGTATGGGAGACCCATGTGAAAATTTCAACTGTCTAACTATCACGATTCATGAGATACAGCCTGGTCACACAGACGAACAGACAAACAGACAGACTTGCTGGCAGACAGACAGACAGGCTGACAGCCAGACAGACAGACAGACGGACGGACAGTGGAGTCTTAGTAATAGTACTAGTATTCTCTTTTATCTGTGGTAGTAGGGTCCCGTTTTACCCTTTGGGTATGAAACCCTAAAAAAGGTACAATGTACTAACATTGTAAAAATAAACCTTGAAAGAGACACTGCCAATGAATATCGCTTCTTTTACATATTCATGTAGGGGAGATAGGGGCTTTCAGGAGGCTTATTTATTAGGATATTCTACAACTCATTTCTACGCGGTTTTCCGGCTCGAAAGCGTTTCGTCAATCTAAAATATAAATATAGGTGGACATTCCACACAGCAGCACTATCTCGCCCCAAACTAAGCCAAAGCTTGTGGCAAATATGGGAACCAGATAGCTGATATACTACTTATATACTTTTATTTTTTTGTAAATACATACTTATAATATATAAATAATAACACCCAGACAGAGCACAAACATCACACAAATGTTTATTCTCGGTGGGGATCGAACCCAGGGCCTACGGCGCAGAAGGCAGAGCTGTGAAGGCTGTCAATCTCAGGCTGTATATCTAAAATATAATTAGCTAAACTCCTATACATGATTTTAATTTATGTAATAAAATAAAGTTGGTCTGTACTGTAAACCTCTTTTATGATAAAGAAAATAAAATAAACGTAAGCGAGATACTTAGAATTATTTGGTTTGAATAACAAAATCGGTCGTCACTTAGCTTTAAGGCGAAGACAAGAGCTAATGTGACTCTCGCTCGCACGTTTCGACATATTGAAAGATATAAAATCACTAAACTAATTTTCGAAAAATCGCAATCAACCATTTTGTGTGCAATCACATTGCACACAGTTTAGTAAAAATTTCATTTTGATCGATACATGTTTTCCTACTCAAAAGTGTGCTTTACTAGTTTTCGTACATAAGCAAACTTTTAATTAGGAAAACTTGTAAAATGAGTTTAGTGATTTTATATCTTTCAACATGTCGAAACGTGCGAGCGAGAAGTTGTTTGATAGTTGTCAGCCCCTTAAGATTATATAGCTAGCTTTGTTTGATGCACTATTACAACGCTGGTCTTCCGTGACGCCGGAGTAAAATAGCAGCAACTATGGTACACAGCACCATCATTTCTCCAAATTATGTTTCAATATTTATCCATTTAAGAGTAGTAGAGCTCTTTGTGAAGGGCTCGTCCGGGGAAGTACCACCACCACGCCTTTTTCAGCCGCCAAGCAGCGTCGCTGTGTTTCGGTTTGAGGAGTGTGGTCGCCGGTGAAATTACAGGCCCATGAGGCTTAACATCTATATGCCTCAAGTTGATGGAAGCAGGGCAGTGCATCGTACGCCACGTTCCTAACGTGCGTGACTTATGAGACAATGCTTTGTTATAGGTGATGGTTACCACTAAAATCAGGTGGTCCATCTGCTTGTTCCATCAGCTAGTTGTATAAAAATAAAAAAATTTAATGTGCTCTATTATCTCTTTCTTCTATTCCAGTTTCGGATATCTTACTCTTTTAAAAAATGGAATAAAACATCATTTCACTTCACATGACATCTTATTATCGCCCTATTGTTTAATACAATACTGAGCCAATGGACGATATTAACGTAGCGGTAAATTATACACAGGCATTGAAAAAATATGGCCAAAATATGAATGTAATTGTAAGGTGGAAACAATTTGTTCAATGAGTCATGATTTCCTTTTGTTCTTTTCGTGGAAACTCACGTAAAAACACATATAAATGCTGTGTTTGTCTCGTTCAGGGTATATTTTAAGGCGAAGACAAGAGCTAATGTGACTCTCGCTCGCACGTTTCGACATGTTGAACGATATAAAATCACAAATTTTTCGAAAAATGAGTTTAGTGATTTTATAACTTTCAACATGTCTAAACGTGCGAGCGAGAGTCACATTAGCTCTTGTCTTCGCCTTAACACAAAAAAAGAAACTGCTTCACGACATTGATCCATTTTTGTGAAGTGCTCGTCGGGGGAAGTACCACCACTCGCCTTTTTCAGCCGCCAAGCAGCGTCGCTGTGTTTCGGTTTGAAGAGTGTGATTGCCGGTGTAATTACACGCACATGAGGCTTAACATCTGTATGCCTCAAGTTGATGGACGCAGGGCAGTGCATCGTCGGGCACGTTCCTATCGTGCGTGACTACCGAGGCAATGCTTTGTTGATGGTTACCACTTAACATCTGGTGGGCCATCTGCTTGTTCCATCAGGTAGTAGTATAAAAAAACACAAAAAAAGTGATCCCTAGTCACGGTAGATATCATCTCAGATTTCTTAGTACCTACCTAACCTAAGATTATTTGAGGATGTCTAAGGGGGATAGTCAGAGGTATGTCCAAATATCACATTTCACCGCTGTTGGATTACCAACTGGTTTCCTCACGATGTTTTCTTTCACTGTTTGAGAGCACTGACATTGCGCACATATTACCTACTTTAAAAGTCTTAGTTTATCTTACTCCGTAGGTTTCATTTTAGTTTGTTGTCATGTTTAATTTTCTACAAAACAAACGGCAGTCGACCTTACTTTTTAGGGTTCCGTACCCAAAGGGTAAAACGGGATCCTATTACTAAGACTCCGCTGTCCGTCTATCACCAGGCTGTATCTCATGAACTGTGATAGTTAGACACTTAAAATTTTCAGTTAATATATTCACTTTAAAAATAAATTATATTAAAACAAAACAAATATTTATGGGGGACTCCCATATAACAGACATATTTTTTCTGCCGTTTTTTATAGATACGGAACCCTTCGTGCGCGAGTCCGATTCGCACTTGGCCGGTTTTTTTTTAATAACCCTACTCAATAACTTGACACTGGCTCATGATAAACGAAGGCACATGACAGACAGAAGACATGAATGAGCGAACAAGAAAAAGACTTTCAAATGGCAAATAAAAGAAGAAGGAGGCTTTCAAATGGGTTTTCTGTCAACTTGGGAAGTTGGCATTGGTGTTTCAGTTTTTATAGTGTTATTTTGAGTTGTGTTGTGTAATTTCGGTGGTATTTTAACCAACACTACTTCAGGTCTTAGCACAAAGTGTAAGCATTTGTAATGAAAGTGTATTATGTGATATCCTGATTTGACCGAAAATGTTTCTTATGTTTTGAAGAAAACCGCCACCATTTACTTCAAAACAAATGACGGCCGACTTGACTATGGACTGACTTGACTAAAAAGTATTTATACAATACAATTCACTTGACACTGGCAAGGTTGTCTGTCGAATGACGGACAGGAGCCAAAAACGGAAAAAAGAAGATTAACAGGTGGATTCGTTTTCTGTCATTTTGGGAAGCAACATAGCTTTTTCATTTTAATTGTTTTTCTTGTGTTTTTTTGAGTTGTGTTGTGTAATTTCGGTGGTATTTTAACCAACATTACTTGAGGTCTTAGCACAAAGTGTAAGCATTTGGAATGAAAGTGTATTAAGTGATATCCTGATTTGACTGAAAATGTTTCGAATGTTTTGAAGAAAACCGCCACCATTTTCTTCAAAACAAATGACAGACGACTTGACTATGGACTGACTTGACTAAAAAGTATTTATACAATACAAATCACTTGACACTGGCAAGATTGTCTGACGAATGACGGACAGGAGCCATAAATGGAGAGAAGAAGAAGATTAACAGGTGCCATAAACGGAGCGAAGAAGAAGGCTTTCGAATAGGCAGCTTTGGGTCTATCTACATAGTCTAGTCCAGATGGAACTTGTGAAATGCGCACAAATATGTATTGTATTAATAAAATAAAAAAAACAACTGTGATTTCTGATAAAAATATACTTTTATTTTATTATATACTGACATAGTCTAACATTAAATTTCACCACAATATATAATATTTAAATACAATATTTTAGTTTGCATATTAACTTTATTTACTAAAAACCTATTATATAATTGATGAACAACCATAAAACAATATAAAAATTCTTATAAGTAGGTACTTAGAATTAAATTAAGTTTTCTCGGTGCCTTACAAAATTGCAATAGTTTTATCTGCGTATTTTTTTGCTGAACGTCAGGCGCTAGATTTAGCTCATAATAATACAAATTCATTTATTGAACAAAAATAAAAATGCTTACAAAGGTTACTGATGGTCCCCGCACTAGGACAAGCCTGTATCGCGGGAGACCAAAGTACCTACTAAAACAGACTAAGCTTACACGCTCAGTCTGGCGTCAGTTCAGTCCATCAGTTTATTCCGGCTCAGACTGATGCTAGAATGATGGATGAAAAACACGGTTACACGCTCAGTCTAGACTGACAGCAGACTGATAAAACTTACGTTAGTCATCATTCGTAAAGTGAAGATGACAGTCAAGTGAGTCACCTGATCCTGCCTAGCCATGGATATTTTGAAAAAAAGAGCCAGAGCTATTATAATTGCTTTAGTGTTAAAAAACGCGTAAAAAGGAAGCGATGAAAACCTGGCTACATAAAAAGAGAACATTGCACGCATCTAAATTAAATGAAATACGACAGGATGAAGAAGAAGACTTTCAAATGAGAGAAGCCTGCTACGATCATTTGTTGCAAATGGTCAAACCATATTTGAAAAAATAAGATACCTGTATGAGGAAAGCAATAACCTAGAAGAAAGATTAGCTGTCACTTTACGATACCTTGCTACTGGAAGAAATATTTTTAAAATATTTAATTTTTGTCATTCTGGACCGTCAGTCCGTCAGTCAACCGGTTAGACGATAATTCTCCCTTCATTCTGAGCAGACTGATGGACCAGAATGACGCTAGACTGAGCGTGTAACCTTTGACTTATTATAGTAGTTAGAAACAAAAACGCAAGGCACAAGGCAAGACACGAGAAAAAATAACATAAGTAACTAAAGACTCACAAAACTTAAGGACGACGTATGACGATCTTTTTTATGGTACCTATAAAAAAATCTTGCTGATGGAACTACTCACAGATATTCGAGCACATCCTAAGATAGAGTAAGCGATCGACACGTTCGCTTTAAAATGGTTAAATTATTTTATAAATATTTAAATATTATAATTATGATATTTCATATAAATATATTATAATTCTAAATTATTAAGTAGACTCTGATAGCGTAGTTCAACTTATATATAATATCAAGCAATTTTATTGTTATACTGGCTAATTTAGCACTATTTGAAAAGGAAACGTCAAGCGATTTAAGACACAGCATTTACACATTTATAAATACTTATACATATAAAATTACTGAAGGTAGTTATGAAGAATTACATGCAACGTTTTTTAATATTACCATTGTAAAGGTCCAACAAAAATACTATTTTAATCCAAACAGTTTTCCTACCAATTTTTTTTACTTAGTTTTCGTACTTATTCAAACTTCTAGGTAGTAGAGCTAGTTCGGATCAAAATAATATTTTCGTTGAACCTTTGAATGGTAGGTTATCATCCGAAACTTTGCTTTTTGTGATTTTTAAAAACTACCTTCAATCATTTTATAAATATTTCATTTAAACAATTCTAAAATATTGAAATGTGTTTAAGTTCTTTGACAGTTGCCGGCCTCAAGTCAAATAGTACCGTGTAGCGAGAGTGGTATGTACTACGGTTTCACTTCATACTTTTTAACATCTTCCATAACACCTTCGTTATTGCTGAGCAGAGCAGCCTCACCCCCCTCGCTGGTCTCCACACCATTGACTGTATTGGACGAGTGATGGCTACTGAAGGTTTTAAATTCAAACTTCTCTCCGGGCCCCTTGGGCTGGTAATTTATCATTTCATCGCGACTCATGGGTTTTATATGCTGTAAAAAATAAATAAAGTAATTGTAGGGCACGTTCACATTGTGCGTGAATTGCGAGGCAATGTATCACTTTATATCACAAACATATAGCAAAGCAGCGTTGCTGCGTTTCGGTTTGAAGGGTGTGGGTGCCGATGAAATGACAAGCATATGTGACTTATCAACTGTAAGTATGCATCAACTTGATATGTTAAGGTTAATATGAAAAAATATTTCATAGCTACCTTTGCCATGCAGCGGGACACTACATCCAATTAAGGGGCTGACTACTATCAAACAACTTCTCGCTCGCACGTTTCGACATGTTGAAAGATAAAAAACCAATAAACTCATTTTCGCAAAATCGCAATCAACCATTTTGTGTGCAATCACATTGCACACAGTTTACTAAAAATTTCATTTTGATCGATCTAAGTTTTCCTACTTAAAAGTTTGCTTCTGTACGAAAACTAGAAAAGCTAACTTTTGAGTAGTAAAACATGTATCGATCAAAATGAAATTTTTACTAAACTGATGTGTGCATTAGTGTGCAATGTGATTGCATACAAAATGGTTGATTGCGATTTTAAGAAAATGAGTTTTTTGATTTTATATCTTTCAACATGTCGAAACGTGCGAGCGAGAGTCACATTAGCTCTTGTCTTCGCATTAATAGTAAGAAAAATAAATTTTAGTCATTTTATCTGATCAAAATTTTTTGAATGTACGAGCGAGAAGTTATTTGACGGTTATCTTCGTTTTAAGATAAGCTTTGGTCTTCATTATTCAGGCTTGCCACAGAATTCATTTTATAAACCTACCTATCTATCAAGAATTTAGGGCCGTTTGCACAATGATCTGAGCTTATGAAGTTAAACACGTTTACAAAACTAAACAGATTTAGCGAAAACATCATTTCCACTGTCTGGCAGTTCGCTAATAATCATGTTTAGCGGCTTATTTTTTTCGTGTACTATAATTGTGATTAGATTCCTAAATGCGATCAATGGCTCGCAAAACACGATCAGTGATCGTTTTTTTTGCCCTAAGAGCAGTTTTTTTTGGTGCACATATTTTTTAACCAAATCCTTTCAGCCAAATTAACATACACACTCACATTCTTTCGCATTTACTAGTATAATACTGTAAGTTTACAATGGTGCAGAATAAAAGTGGTTTATTACCTCAAATTTTGGAAACTCGAAGGCAAACGGTGGTGGCCTAGGGAAGTGCATACGCTCAAACTTATGAAACATTGGTTTTCTAAAATGAAAAGGCTGAAAAAAAAGATTATTTATTAATAATACTTGTGTTTATTTATTGAACTAGTTCGTCTTTGTGTGTTATGTATGTTTAGTTTATTTACCTTGTCAGTATATAAGAAATCCATAACTTATTAGATATTTAATATTTACTTATATTATAGTACGTATTCTATGTATTGTATGGAGTGTGAGTGTTACAGAGGCCCTGAAAAATTGGTTTTAAGTTAGTAACTTAATTTAATAAGTATCTAAATCAAAAATAATAAGCAATTCTAAAAGCAGTCTTCAACTTAGTCTCCTTGAACTTCGCTTTTTTGGAAATAATAAGGAACTACATTTTTTTTTATACAACTAGCTGATGGAACAAGCAGATGGCCCACCTGATCTTAAGTGGTAACCATCACCTATAACAAAGCATTGCCTCATTAGTCACGCACGATAGGAACGTGCCCTACGATGCACTGCCCTGCGTCCATCAACTTGAGGCATAATTACAACGGCAACCACACTCTTCAAACCGCGGTTTGAAGGCGTGGTGGTAGTACTTCCCCGGACGAGCCCTTCACAAAGAGCTCTACTACTCTTGATAATTAGGTTCTCATTTTATTGTATCTATGTAATAGCAGATAAGCCGCGAAAACAAGAAACAGACGTATGTTTTCATATTAAGTGTTTTTAAAATAATAAGCAAAATTGAAATGAAACGTACCTACTCCTTTGACTTATCAGGGAAAACAACTAAAACAAAGGTTAAATATAATTAAATAGTTAAACATGGTAGTATTACATTCAGTGCTATTATTATACTTGAATAGTTCACAGCAGCACCGGAATGAACCTAAGCAAGCGATGTATTGAACTTTTTGTGATGTAGTTTGCAAGTTTGACACAAAGGATAACTATTTGTGTGTTGAAATGTTGATTCTGTATCTGGGTGCGTACCTTTTCTGTATTAACGATTAATAATACTAGTAGTTCGCCCCGAACTGAGATCTCGTGATGCGACCCGACGAACGCATCAAAACTTTGAGTACGTAGTAGTCAGAGGCAAGTCCAAACATTATCTTTGGACTTTTTTCTGACTACCGCCTACTAACTTGGTATGGTTACCAAGTTTCAACTCTATTGGCCTATTTATTGAAGTGTTCCGTTGAACAGACCTTGACTCCATCATCAGACCTGGTCGTCGTCACCATTTTATGAGAACTGAGTACCTCCTTAAATTATTTCAAGAAAAAAAATTAAGAAAAATCAAAGGAACTGGCCGACCAGTAGAAAAACCTTGATTTCAACGAAACTCTTAGAGATGGGAGCTCTTGGATCGCTGGTTTTCTTAATTTAACTTTTTAAATTTTATCTCGAAAACCGAGCGTCCCAAAAAAAAAGTAAAAATTGTTTTGGAATGTCCAAACAAAGCTCTTTCATATGACATGTAACTTGATTTTTTTATGTAACTTTTTTTATTTTTGCCCTCTTAAAAAACCCCATATCTCAAAAACCCTTCATCCGATTTTACTCATATACTTACCAGTAAATTTCTCAAGCACAAGCTATCGAAATATCAAATTTCATGGAGATGGGATCAACGGTTCTAAAGTTATCGCCAGACAAACATACATACATACATACATACATACATAAAATGCCAAATCGCCCAAGTTGAAACTAAGATCTTCGTTCGCTTCGCTCACTCGATCAATAATTGCAAAAAAAAAGGCTCAAATACACTGAAAAACATAATACAAAATTTTGTTGAAGGGTAACAAAAAACCAAAACGTCATCTGTGTAGGTACTTATACAAGGTGTTCCAATGATTGGGTTTTAAACTTCAGGGGGCTGTTTCATACATTTTAGCCAGGTATTGATGAATCTGTTTTTATTTGGTAGGTCATACCTAAATAATGAAATCGGTATTATTTTGGTAATTCAGAAATTGTCCCATATATTTTATTTTTTAAATAGATTTGTTTCACATGTTTTGCTTAGTTTCGGACTAGTGCCGGCTGTGTTTATTCACAAATTTTTATTTTTGAAATGTGCCCAAGATCTTACTTGATTTATGCTCAGTTTCTCCATTAATGTTGACCAAGATTTCACCAGTGCCTTCGCCTTTCGAGTTTATACTGGTTCTTGAGATGACCCCATGATATGGTCTGCCTTTGTTGGACCCTGCATTTTTGATATCTTCGAAAGTCGGTAAAGGGTAGGATGGAAAAGGTTCGTTAGGTTCGTTAGGTTTGGTAGGTTCGTTAGGTTCGGTAAATTGGTAAGGCTTATAAAAATGCGGTTCTGAGTTATGGAATTCGTTAGGTTTGTTAGGTTGGGCAAATTGGTAATGGTTATAAAAATGCGGTTGTGGGATATTGAAATCGTAAGCGGGAATTGGAGGAGGAGGTGGTAAGTGCATTTGGGGTAAGCCTGGCAGCTTGGGAGGTTCTGGTAAAGGTAGTGGCTTTCTTAACCCTATCATCTGAAACTGATAAAAGATGGGCTTGCAACCTGTTTCGTATGCAAAACGGATGCGCATCAAGCTATACACTGCTCGTTCTTATGTCGTTGTAGTAAGCGTCATTTTTATTCGGCTTTGTGTAGTTTGATCTGCATACGTTTTATATGTTATGGTTGGACGTGGCTGTTTCTCCTTAGACATTCTCAAGGATTCTGAGTTTAAAGAGATCTGAGGGGTGTCTACTGGGAGATAACAGAAACGAGCCTATTATTATTGTATACATTCTATATTTTTTTTCCAAATTAGGTTAAATAAGTGTGTCTAGTTAAGGTAGTGACAAAGACGAACTAGGCATGTTATATGTGTTTGTCTGTGTGTGTGAGCCTATTTTATTTACCTGGGGAAATCTGTAACAAAAAAGAAAGGTAGTTAGATCTTTCAACATTCACTAAGGGCCTGTATTTAGTTACACACATTTACCGATCTAAACTGAATTGGCGTAAACATCGTTTCCTTCTTTTGACAGTTTGCCAATCGTGTTTAGCGGCTCTTTTTCTTCGGCCATCTTTGGTAAAACGTTCGCCGTGATTAGCTTCCTAAATGTGATTAGTGGCTCGCTAAACACGATTAGATTGTTGTGCAAGCGGTAAGGTATAGAATTAGTGCAAAAGACACAATACAATACTAGTCTACACGTGCGTGGTGGGCGCATTTTGAAAAACCGGCCAAGTGCGAGACGGACTCGCGCACAAAGGGTTCCGTACCATTATCTATAAAACGGCAAAAAACACGTTTGTTGTATGGGATCCCCCTTAAATATTTATTTTATTCTGTTTTTTTTTGTTGTTGTAGCGGCAACAAAAATACATCATCTGATAAATTTCAACTGTCTTACTATTACGGTTCATGAGATACAGCCTCATGACAGACGGACAGACAGATAGACGAACGGACAGGGAGTCTTAGTAATGGCGTACCGTTTACCCTTTGGGTACGGAACCCTAAAAACACTAAAAGAAAAGAAACAGCTTCACGACTTTTTTCCCAAGAGATATCTACCGTAGATCTTTTAGACTTCTTAGATCTTTTGGTTCCAACTCAAGGTACTTTGGGATGTACAGGGTGGTTTTTTGAGAAGATGGCTGAAGGCCAAGTCCGAAACCACGAGAGTGAGAGAATCACTATCGATAACTAAATATGCATTTATTGTTTTCTTATAAATCGAAGGCATGACTTCTCTAACTCTCGTGGTTTCGGACTTGGCCATCACCGCCCTTCTCAAAAAAACATCCTGTATAGTGGGTGTCAGTCAGAGGAACGTCCAAGCTTACATTTGGAATAAATCCACATTATGCCAAAGTTGGTTGTACTGTTAGAAAACCTCACGATGTGTCCCTGTACCGTATTAGAGCCTGGCATTGCGTACATATATTCTTCGAAAGGAAAATCTATTGGCGCACAACCAGATTCGATCCCATAACCTTACAATGAAGAAGGCGAGGTCGCTCCCGCTAAACCACCGGTGCTTATTATATAAAATATTTAAAAATAGGTATTCTTACTCGTGATCAGGTTCATCCCTGAATCCTGAAACAGACAAAAACTCTGCTGCATTTACAAATAACATAAGAAGTCTAACGGCCGGTTTCTGAAAGCCCGATCAAAACTAGTCGCATGTCAAGTCACTTGCTATCTCTATCTAATTCGATGTAATAGCTGAAACGGCGAGTGACTTGACATCCGATGAGCGAGCTTTCAGAAACTGGCTGTAAGTAAAGTATATGTGAGACTTAGAAAGGATTAAAGGGCCGTTAAATATGACAAAATGGACGCGTTTGACATATAAGTTTAGATTTAACGGCCTGTTAATCCTTGATTAGTAACTAACAGAGCATGGTGAAATCAGCTCTTAAGTTTTACAATGTATGCTTACAAGTAGCAATAAAATATTCATTTAAATATTAAAAAACCCGAGTGCCCAAACTAAAAGGATGGAAGCAAGATTATGTTTTAAATTTCTTCTTGATACCTAGTGAACTCCAGTTGTTCAGTCTTGACGAATGATACAATTTAACTAGTAGTTCGCCCCGAACTGAGATCTCGTGATGCGACCCTACGAACGCATCAAAACTTTAAGTACGTAGTAGTCAGAGGCAAGTCCAAACATTATCTTTGGACTTTTTTCTGACTACCGCCTACTTACTTGGTATGGTTACCAAGTTTCAACTCTATTGGACTATTTATTGAAGAGTTCCGTTGAATAGACCTTGGCTCCATCATCAGACCTGGTCGTCGTCACCATTTTATGAGAACTGAGTACCTCCTTAATTTATTTCAAGAAAAAAATTTAAGAAAAAGCAAAGGAACTGGCTGACCAGTAGAAAAACCTTGATGACAACGAAACTCTTAGAGATGGGAGCTCTTGGATCGCTGGTTATCTTAATTTCACTTTTATTATTTTATCTCAAAAACCGAACGTCACAAAAAAAAAGTAATAATTGTTTTGGGATGTCCAAACAAAGCCCTTTCATATGACATGTAACTTGATTTTTTTATGTAACTTTTTTTATTTTTGCCCTCTTAAAAAACCCCATATCTCAAAAACCCTTCATCCGATTTTACTTATGTACTTACCAGTAAATTTCTCAAGTACAAGCTATCGGCATATCAAATTTCATGCAGATCTGACCAACGGTTCTAAAGTTATCGCCAGACAAACATACATACATACATACATACATACATACATACATACATACATACATACATAAAATGCCAAATCGCCCAAGTTGAAACTAAGATCTTCGTTCGCTTCGCTCACTCGATCAATAATCACAGGCAGTCGGAGGCGTCTGTATAGGTACCTACTGCTAGGATGGACATTAAACGAGCCTCCGATTCCGACATCTCCCAGCCGTTTGGGTGCTACGTGGTAATAAAGAAAATATCGACGGATAGATACATAGATACACCCAAACACATAACCCGGGGTGCCATTTGCACTCGGGTAAAAAAGCGCAGCAGTAAAATGAAGTCACTTGCTCGAAGAACTGTTATAGAGTAAAAGATCTCTTTGTGAAGGGCTCGTCTGGGGAAGTAATACCAAAAAAACGTACTACCATAAAAAAGGGTTGTAAATGTTCTCGAATGGCGACCAAGAACTGGAAGACCAATTGTGGGACGCCTTGAAACCCGATGGATCTACGACAACGTGGAGATCGCGGAAATTCGCTAAATGGAGAGTTCTCGGAATCGTTCATCGTGGAAATGTTTACATTAACCCCTCCCCATATATTTACATATTGGTCATAGATTTATTTAAGAGATGAGCTCTTTGTAAAGGTCTCGTCCGGGGAAGTACTATACCACCACGCCTTTTTCTGCCGCCAAGCAGCGTCGCTGTGTTTCGGTTTGTAGAGTGTGGTTGCCGGTGTAATTACAGGCACATGAGGCTTAACATCTATATGTCTCTATCTAGGTGGTATTATAAGTATGTATTTACAAAAAAAAGTATGTATGTATTATATCAGCTATCTGGTTCCCATATTACAAACTTTGGCTTAGTTTGGGGCTAGATAGTGCTGTGTGGAAAGTCCACCAATATTGATTTATTTATTTAGCTGCATTTTATAAGCTTATTTTATATCAGCTTATTTTATAAGCTGCATTTCTCTCGTTTTCATTCCATTTAGTTTTTCAACTGCGCAATGAAAAACTACAAAATGCAATATTTCAGTCTCGATTCAGAATAATTGAGTAGGTATTGCTTCAGAATGAAATTTTCTTTGTTACTTAGGCTACATGAATCATTATTTTTCCGATGACGTCACGACTAGACTATTTGAACAAATGCTCCAACTTTGTGCGCAATAACTGCAATGATGTAAAAGTAACAATAAATAGGTAATTATAGTGTAAATAGATCACCCCCTAAGCTTAAAGAGGCCTTTAGCAGGGCTATTTGAAAACATTATATACTAGTGGTTCGCCCCGAACTGAGATTTCGTGATGCGACCCGAACGCCCCAAAACTTTGAGTACGTTGTAGCCAGAGGCAAGTCCAAACATGATTTTTGTACTTGTTTCTGACTACCGCCTGCTAATTTGGTATGGTAACCAAGTTTCAACTCTATTGGCCTATTTATTGAAGAGTTTCTTTGAACAGACCTTGGCTCCATCACCAGCTCGCTGTTACCATATTATGAAAAAGAAGTACCTTTATAATTTACTAGCGGTCCTACCTGTCCCAGCTTCGCATGGATGGTCATACATTTTTTGAACATTTTAGGATAAACTTAGACCGTGGGTTCGAGCCTCGCGTCTACTTATTTCATACATTCGCACGCCCTTCTCCCTGAGTGAGTGAGTGAAATTGCACCCCTTTTTAATTTCGTCATATCTTTTGAATGGAATGTCCGATTTGAAAAATTCAAGAAGTAACCTATAGGTATTGAAACCGTCTTGAATATGAAATTATATGATTTATTTGGATAAGGATTAATACCAAAGTACTGATTTTTTTGAAAATATAATATAGCCTATGTTACTCCGGGATAATGTAGCATTCTAATGGTGAAAGAATTATTGAAATCGGACCAGTAGTTTTTGACCCTTTTCGTTACATACAAAACAACAAAACAACAAAAATACAAATCTTTCCTCTTTATGATATTAGTGTAGATAATTTATACAAATAATTAATAAATTATAAAATATACGCATCTTAGGGCCGGTTTCACCATGCTCTGTTAGATTAACAACGGATTAAAGGGCCGTTAAATATGTCAAAATATACGCGTTTGACAGCTAAGGTTAGATTTAACGGCCTGTTTATACCTGATTAGTAACTAACAGAGCATGGTGAAACTGGGCCTTAGTGTAGGCTTAATTAACACCCTAATAAACCACTGCGAACGTTCTAGATAGCTCAATTGATGCAAATCAAACGTATTACGAAGATATAGTTAATGCAGTTACTATAGGGAAGTACTTACAAAATGACATATACGGACAAAAAGACACATAGAACTTTTTTCAAAATTGGCGGGTTTTAGCGAGCTGTTTGCGTTGACATCCGGTCGCCCGAACGTCTACTACCGACCTGTCAAAACTGGAGAGGTCTTCGCTCCATCATTTGGCCAGTAATATTTGAAAGAGATTTTCGGCCAGTGCAAGTTTTTTTCTTTAAGTGAAACTTTTTTGAACCTGATGAGTATTTCGCTTTATTACTCGATTGTGTTACAAAAACTTTGATCTCATACTTATTGGCTTTGTGATTGTTTATCGATTTTCTTAAAACACTTGATTTTAAAATATTTTTTTTTAAGTAGAATTTTTTAGACTTACTACGCACAAAATAACATACATGTGACACGGACAAAATGACACGGTATGTCATTTTGTTCGTACCTTTTTCTTTGATGATAAACTGAGGGTGTTTTAAAATTATTCCTACATTTGACAACATGCGTAAAACTGATCGACAGTCTTGGAGCAATGAGTTCATGAAAAAAGCCATAGAAGCAGTAAAAAAAGAAAGACGCTACACGACGAAGCTAATGCGCTAAGAAAAAACCAAACCTGGTGAAGGAAGGTTAATAACTGCTTATATGGTTCTCTTTGGGCACATGCTGAGTGTGCTGACTTGCCTAAGAGAGCAAAACGTTATAATTGTGCACTTTGTGTATAAATACAAGGCTTAAATGTATATGTCATTTTGTCCATTGCTAGTATGTCGTTTTGTCCATACCATATGGACAAAATGGTTTTTGATTGAACTCTGTTTAAGATTTAATAATCATAAAAGTATTTGTTTTTTTGTTGATTATCTTAGTTTATTTCATAGATAAAACACCAAAGTTTATTGCAGTACAATTAAACCTGTTCTAGTTATAATAAATAAAAATAAATTATGCTTAAAGAAAACAGTATGTCATTTTGTACGTACTTCCCCTACTACTACTGTTTGCTGGCAGAAAAAGTTTGAGCATTATGCCCTCATATTGCACTTTAACTGTATGCTTCGTGCATTAAAGAACAAATAAGCTATCAGGTTCCAAATTTTACTTAGCTTGGGGCTAGACTACTATAAGGAATGACCCTAATATTTATTTATTTATTACTTACCATCGGAAAATAATATTTATTTATAACTTGCCATCGGAAAAGGATATATATTTATAACTTACCATCGGAAAAGGCGATGAACAAGGCTAATACGGCCAACATAATCGTGATGGCCATTATCGGAAATTGTATGTATTACACTTATTTTAAAATTCTTTTAAATCGTGTTGAAACAACGAGCAGTAAGCTTCACACTGGCAGTTCATGTACAAAATATTCACTTATGTATTAAGTATTCATAATAATTGTTTTCGAAGCAACACAGCTGTACAAATAACTATGTGTGACGGACGCTTATTCTTGGTAATGTTATTGAAATTAAAGAAAGATACCAAACGCAAATTTTCACCACTTAAAACTTTTGTTTTCAAAGTCTATTATGAGGCAAGTAACGATGTACTTGCATACATATTAACATGCATATTTTAGCATTAATGCTTCTGCAAAATATCTTCATGAATTTTGAGTTCAAATGATTGAATAGTTCTTCATGGATTACCTATTTCACATATTTTTTATAATCTTGCAATCTTCTAGGATGGTTGTTGTAGTAAGTTAATATGTACACTAGTAATAGATAAAGAAATAAACAGCTAGTGAGACATTATTATGTTTTAAACGTGATTTTAGTTAATTTTATAAGTACACGATTTCGTTTAAATGTGTTAGTTCCGGTGAAATGCATTAAAATGTAGTAACCTTGATAGCCTTCATAATATACTTAGTAGTAGCTCTGCCTTATGGGCCGTGAGGTCGATTCCCACTGAGAACAAATATTTGTGTAATAAACAAAGATATTCGTTTCACACTTCGTAATAACGTAATTCGTTATCTACGAAAATCACAAAAAAAAATATAATAACTTTTGGGTGATTAAAAAAATATCTGTCTGGGTGATATAAAATACAATACAATGTATGGATTTACAAAGAAAATAGAATATTAGTATTATATCAACTATCTGATTCCCATAGCTTGGTTTAGTTTGATGACAGAATGTGATATGTGGCATGTCCAAGAATATTTATTAATATAATTTATAATAACAGAACTTATATAAACAGAACTTGAATGATGAATGTTATTAACAACAATTAAATAAGACTGGCCTGACTGGCCGTGGTGGTCCCGGCTTAGAATTGGACCCCTCCATCACCTCCCGTGGATGTCGTAAAAGGCGACTAAGGGAACACACCAGGAAATGGGCAGCAGCATTTCCAGAGTAAACATCATCAACACTGCGGTCACCAATCCGCCTGCCAAGCGTGGTGACTATGGCAAACCCCCCCCCCCAATGATGAACACGATAGATAGACGGCCCCCAGTCCCCGGCAGTTCCGTTATTCCTGGCACAGGTGGCGATCATGGTAACGGCGGAACAGGGGGTGCTAAGAATCACCGGCAGAGACCCAGCTACCACTCCCAAAAACGACCCTTGGCCCTGGCAACATATAACGCGCGCACATTGAGGTCTGACGAGAAGTTGATAGAGCTGGAAGAAGTGTTTAGTAAGTTGCGCTGGGATATCATAGGATTATCAGAAGTCCGAAGAGAGGGGGAGGACACGATAATTCTGAATTCCGGCAACTTATTGTACTACCGGGAGGGAGATCAGCTGTCCCAGCACGGTGTCGGGTTTCTCGTTCACAAGTCCCTTGTCAACAACATTGTAAAGGTCGAAAGCGTTTCGAGCAGGGTGATATACCTTATACTCAGAATCACCAAACGGTATTCGCTTAAGGTCATACAGGTATACGCCCCTCACTCAAAACGCCCGGACGAGGAAGTGGAGGCTATGTATGATGACATTTCAAATGCCATACAAGCCTCGAAAACACACTTTACGGTTGTGATGGGGGACTTCAACGCGCGGCTAGGCATGAGGAACGGCGATGAACTGAGAGTGGGGCAATTTGGATTTGGACAGCGGAACCAACGGGGTCAGCGATTGGCTGACTTTATGGAGAAAGAGGGACTCTTCATGATGAACTCTTTTTTCAAAAAGCGGTCGTCCAGGAAATGGACGTGGCTTCACCCCGGTGGACACAAACGCGAGATAGACTTCATTTTGACGACCAAGAAACATATATTCAATGATGTCTCTGTGATCAACAGGGTGAAAACCGGAAGTGATCACCGCATGGTAAGAGGCTCATTGAATATCAATGTTAAGCTTGAACGGTCCCGTCTGATGAAGTCTACTCTTCGCCCAAGTCCTGTTCAAATCCAAAACCCCGAGAGCTTTCAGTTGGAACTCGAAAATCGCTTCCAATGCCTCACCGAATGCGAAACTGTGGACGATTTAAACAACGGGCTGGTGGAAATTGTCCAAGATGTTGGGTCTAAGTACTATAAGACTCAACGCAAAAATAGACCCCAAAAACTCTCTGAGCACACTCTGAAACTCCTAGCAGATCGCAGCGAAATGAGACTGCAGTCTTCAGTGGACATGTCGATATACGGCGTGCTCAATAAACAGATCTCCAAGTCCATGCGACACGACTTGCGGCTTTTTAATACAAATTGTATTAAAAACGAGATAGAGCGCAACAAAGGCTCGAAAGTGTTCGCAAGAGATCTGTCTATTGGGCAAAGTCAGTTGACAAAACTGAAGACTGATAGTGGCAGTATCGTTTCCTCGAAGCCGGAAGTTTTAAGAGAGCTCGAGAAGTTCTATGGACAATTATACACCTCATCGCAAAGTCCTGCTGCAAGCACGTCTAGCGATACAAGAGCCCGTTTAACTCGACACTACACGGAAGACATCCCGGACGTCAGCCTATACGAGATCCGAACGGCTCTCAAGCAGCTTAAGAACAACAAGGCACCGGGAGAAGACGGAATAACGACAGAGCTTCTGAAAGCGGGCGGAACGCCGTTACTTAAAGTCCTTCAGAAGCTATTCAATTCTGTTATCTCCGAGGGTACGACGCCAGAGGCATGGGGCAGGAGCGTGGTGGTACTTTTCTTTAAGAAAGGTGATAACACCCTCTTAAAGAATTATAGGCCCATCTCGCTGCTAAGCCATGTCTATAAGCTGTTTTCGAGAGTAGTTACCAATCGTCTCGCTCGTAGGTTTGACGACTTCCAGCCTCCCGAACAAGCCGGGTTCCGAAAAGGCTTTAGCACCATAGACCACATCCACACGCTCCGGCAGGTTATGCAGAAAACCGAAGAGTATAACCAGCCACTTTGTTTAGCGTTTGTGGACTATGAGAAAGCCTTTGATTCAGTCGAAACCTGGGCAGTCCTAAGGTCACTCCAGCGATGTCAAATTGACTATCGGTATATCGAAGTGTTGAAATGTCTATACAGTAAAGCCACAATGTCTATCCGACTCCAGGACCAAAGCACGGATCCTATCCAACTGCAAAAAGGGGTGAGACAGGGAGATGTAATTTCTCCGAAACTGTTCACCTCGGCACTGGAGGATGTTTTCAAGCTGCTGTCCTGGAATAGGTATGGCATCAACGTCAATGGCGAATACATCACTCACCTTCGATTTGCCGACGACATAGTCATAATGGCGGAATCGCTGGAAGATCTAGGCACGATGCTCAGAGACCTCGATATTGTCTCCCAACAGGTGGGTCTTAAGATGAACATGAGCAAGACGAAAATCATGTCTAACGCTCATGTCGCACCCGTGCCGGTATATGTTGGGAGCGATATCATCGTTGTAGACCACTATGTGTATCTGGGTCAGACGATCCAACTAGGTAGGTCCAACTTCGATAAAGAGGTCAGCCGACGAATCCAACTCGGATGGGCAGCGTTCGGGAAGTTACGCCGCATCTTCTCGTCACAGATACCGCAGAGCCTCAAGACGAAAGTCTTCAACCAGTGTGTGTTGCCAGTGATGACGTATGGAACTGAGACGTGGTCGCTCACTATTGGCCTCATCAATAAGCTCAAAGTCGCTCAACGGGCTATGGAGAGAGCTATGCTGGGAGTTTCACTACGAGATAGAATCAGAAATGAGGAAATCCGTAGGAGAACCAAGGTAGCCGACATAGCTCGCAGAATCAGCAGGTTGAAGTGGCAATGGGCAGGTCATATAGCTCGAAGGACTGATAACCGATGGGGAATAAAGGTCCTCGAATGGCGACCACGAACAGGAAAACGAAGCGTGGGACGCCCTCCCACCCGATGGACTGACGACATTGTTAGGATCGCGGGTGGTCGGTGGATGGAGAGGGCACGGAATCGTTCTTCCTGGAAATGTATAGGGGAGGCCTATGTCCAGCAGTGGACTTCTTTGGGCTGATGATGATGATGATGATGATGATGAAATAAGACAATTTTTTTTTTTTTTGGTGGACATTCCACACAGCACTATCTCGCCCCAAACTAAGCCAAAGCTTATGATATGGGAACCAGATAGCTGATATACTACTTATAGAGGTATACTGGTTCAGTTTTGTAAATACATACTTATAATAATGTAAAAAACACCCAGACAGAGAACAAACATCTAAGTTCATCACACAAATGTTTGTTCTCGGTGGGGATCGAACCCATCACGGCCTACGGCGCAGAAGGCAGAGCTTCTACCAACTGAGCTATGAAGGCTGTCAAATTGATGCTGTTACTTTCACTTGTTGCACCCATTTCTGTACGTTGTTGCTCCTAGTTACTATAGAAGAGGTCTTTGTGATGGTCTCGTCGGGGGAAGTACTACAATCATGCCTATTCCAGCCGCGTAGCAGCGTTTCTGTGTTTCGGTTTGAAGGGTGTGGTTGCCGGTGAAATTACAGGCACATGTAGAGGTAGATTATCATAATTTAAATGCCTCCAGTTGATGGACGCAGGGCAGAGCATCGTGGGCAAGTTCATATCGTGCGTGACTTGCCAGGCAATGCACTGTTATAGAAATGATGGTTACCACTTTACATCAGTTGGGCCATAATAATATTATTATGCTTATTAAGTAGTATAAAAAATAATTGGTCTAGTTTTGGTCAATCCATCGCCATCTCGTCTAGTCGAATTTCCATCTTAAGAGTAGTAGAGCTCTTCGTGTGTGGCTCGGCCGGGGAAGTACTACCACCACGCCTTTTTCTGCCGCCAAGCAGCAACGCTGTGTTTCGGTTTGAAGAGTGTGGTTGCCGGTGTAATTACAGGCACATGAGGCTTAACATCTGTATGCCTCAAGCTGATGGACGCAGGGCAGTGCATCGTAGGGCACGTTCCTATCGTGCGTGACTAACGGGGCAATGCTTTGTTATAGGTGATGGTTACCACTTAACATCAGGTGGGCCATCTGCTTGTTCCATCAGCTGGTAGTATAAAAAAAAAAAAACTCTGCTTTAGCCATTCCTGTTTCGGTACCAATGGAACTTAACTTGTTTTAAAATTGATCGAAAAGCTATAAAATCTGCTTAAACTATTAGCATATTTTAAAAATGGCGAATGGTGGACAATGTGATAATAATCCTACTAATATTATAAACGCGAAAGTTCGTAAGTATGGATGGATGGATGGATGTTTGTTACTCTTTCACGTAAAAACTACTGAATGGATCTTAATGAAACTTTACAATAATATAGCTTATACATCAGAATAACACATAGGCTACAATTTATAAAGATATTGTGTGACTAATCCTGCGTAGACGAAGTCGCGGGCACCAGCTTGTATATGATAATACGATTTAAAAATATTTCCTTAAAAGCCTCTGCGTGGGTGTCAATTCGATAAACAAGAAAATCACTGGGAGACTCACCTAGTGAACAAGGGCCCCGGTGCATAGAGAGAGAATCGGGCCCTCACCCTCTCTTTCCACATAGCTTGAACTTATATTAGCCTTTAAAATTAATCATTTAAAAAAAAAATGTGAGCAGGGTCAAGGTTTTCTAGCTTTGGGAGCTGGCTGACCCTCTCTTTTCAGAGCTTAGGTTAGAGGGCCCCCTGAGCTCTGGGGCCCTGGTGCACTGCACCACCTGGCCCTACGATAGCTACGCCACTGGTTCAGATTGGCAGTTCCATTTGTCAAAACACTCGTACAGTAGACGCTAGTGCCATCGCTACAGATTATTACATGGCAAATTGAAATATCACTGCGAATACCGCGGTCACTTGAGTGAATGTTGTTTACGGAATAGCACTATTGAAATCCATAAAACTCATTCATTCTGACATAATTTCGACGTAACAAGATCGCTTATAGGACTACGGACGTAACTTTTGTTGCGTCGCCACCGGACACAAGTTGGAGGTCGACAGACAACACGCAAAAGCTCATTCAAAATAACCCAGTTACCTATACAAAATAAATATTTGTAAATATAAATACATATTTATGCACATAAATAAATATTCGTGAATGAACAATGACAATGGCTTTATCTATCTTAGGTTTAGGATCACGTTTCAAGTTTAGGTATTATTCTTTTTACATCCTGTATTAGGCGTGTGGAATACGAACTACTGCAAAATCTGCAAAAAGAAGGGCACGTACGGGGAAGTACTACCACCACGCCTTTTTCAGCCGCCAAGCAGCGCTGCTGTGTTTCGGTTTGAAGAGTGTGGTTGCCGGTGTAACTTCAGGCACATGAGGCTTAACATCTGTATGCCTCAAGTTGATGGACGCAGGGCAGTGCATCGTAGGAAAAAATGGTGATGGTTACCACTTAACATTAGATGGGCCATCTGATTGTTCCATCAGCTAGTGGTATAAAAAAAAGTAGCATAGAAAAAGAAGGAGCGATTCGCTACCATACCGCGGCACAGCTTCATCATAAAATATTCGGAAAAATCAGTTTCTCTCTCTTTTGTTTTTATGCAAACGAAACAAGAGAAAGGAAGACAAGTTCTGAAGTCTCTGATCGGAAATGTTTCCGAATGATTCAAAATAGCCCGATTCATTTCATCCTCACCATCTGGATGGCTGGTTCTGCTCTACTACTCGTTTCTCACGGTCATTTTTACCTCGCACGAGTTAGTTGTGGAACGAACTTCCCCCTGCGGTTTCCCTCGGCGTTACGACATGGGGTCTGCCAGCTTTCGCATAAAAAAAAATTACGCCCAACGGCTTCCAAAGATAAGAAATCTTTGTCAGCCGTCGTATTACTCGAAGACTGTCAAATAACGGGTGCGGTTTTTTCAAAACATAACTTTATGGTGTTAAAATAAGCGAAATGCTATAAAAACCATCTTCTACCTCCAAAGGATCCGTGTGGGAGTGGCACGTGATAGCGCGTCATCGCTGTATTATGCTTTGCTGTCCAAGTTAAGGCGAAGACAAGAGCTAATTTACCTCTCGATCGCACGTTTCGACATGTTGAAAGATATAAAATCACTAAACCCATTTTAGAAAAATCAACTATTTTGTGTGCAATCACAATGCACACAGTTTAGTAAAATACAAGTTTTCCTACTTAAAGTTTGCTTTACTAGTTTTTGTACTAATACTTATGCAGAAAAAGTGTTTAGCAGTGTTTTTACGATAATAAGTGTTTATTTGGAAAACACATCCCATTCCAAATGTTGGTGAAAGAAATTCACAGAATAAAATAGACAAAATACCTGCCAATAACCAACAGCATTTAATCAAAATTGTTCATGTATCTCTGAAACCTTGATATATGCGACGGTTACCACTTAACATCAGGTGGGCCATATGCTTGTTCCATCAGCAAGATTTATAAAAATACCTGACCGATAGGCTCACTTAGCGGCCTTAAGATGTCAAGTGATACAATACCATTATTGCAACACTTAGGTGTTACTTATGAAAGTGATCTTTACCTGCCCAAGTAGGTATTTTAGCACAATATCAAAATCAAATAAAAAAACGTTATACAATTACCTGATGGAACAAGCTGATGGCCTATCTGATGATGGTAACCATCACCTATATCAAAGCATTGTCTCTCAAGTCACGCACGATAAGAACGTGCCCTACGATGCACTGCCCTGCGTCCATCAACTTAAGGCATACAGATATTCAGCCTCATGTGCCTATTACACCGGCAACCACACTCTTCAAACTGAAGCAACGCTACTTGGCGGCAAAAAAAGGCGTGTTGGTAGTACTTCCCCGGACGAGCCCTTCACAAAGAGCTCTACTACTCTTAAAATCTTGATGCACTACTACCTACAACGCTGGTGTTCCGTGACGTCGGAGTACAAAAGCAGCAACTGTGGTGCACAGAATATCATACGTGTCTGGTCATAACAGCATAATTTAGTACCTAGGAATCACAGCATTACACATTAACTTACCGCGATTTCGATCGCGTTGTATAAAAATCGTTATGTAATTATATAATGAAATTGCTTTTTTATCAAAGTATAAAAAAATAACGATCATTTGAGTTTCATCGCAATCAGTTCGGCCATTACGGAATGGCTGAACTGATTTGATCTCTATCTAATTCCATGTAATAGCTGAAATGGCGAGCGACTTGAAATCCGATTAGTTTTAATCGAGCTTTCAGAAACCGGCTGTTAGTTAGGTATGATACAATTTAGTCACAAATAACAAAAAAAACACTTTATATTAAAAAAAAACAATTTCATATTATTACAATAAATACGACATAGCTCGCAGAATCAGCAAGTTGAAGTGGCAATGGGCAGGTTATACAACGTGTTGATGAAGTTATGTAGGGAAACAAAGAGCGTGTATTTAGACCAAGAACTGGAATACTTTGACGTGTGCAACGGTTGGATACATCGTTTTCGAAATTCCCATAGAAAAGTAAAATTAATATTTTCTCAGAAATTTGCAACAGCCCTGTCTGTGTACGTGTCAAGGTCACATGCACGCGCGCTTCTATCTAGGAAAGAGAAAAACAAAGATAACCTACGAGATAATTTGAAATACTTACCTTTCAGTAGGTAGGTAGGTACGCCGCCAATCCCTTGACACGATATTTTTACTGGTTCCTATGGATTTTGTCATTATTTACTGGCTATAATAACACTGGATAAAACTGGATTTTGGTAAGTTTGCGAGATTTCGCACGACACAGGCTTCAAACTTCACACTAAACCATTACCTCGTAGGCACTGCTCATACACACACTGACTGACGACGGCTTTTACCATAGCAAACACCATTTTATCACGTTTGATGACATTTTCTCAACAAAACAATGTACAACAACGCATGTAAACACAAACAGGGTGACCATCTCAAAAGTGGCGGTTCTACCACACACCTGCCAAAAAATCTGTCAAAATCTACCAAGCTTGACGATAAAAATACCAAAAATATGACTTCATACCATCTCTTTCGTGGTTACGGAATAAATTAAATACCTACATTACATTTAGTTACTATCTTTTGATCGTTTGTAACGGTTTGCAGTTATCTAAAACGAGATAAAAGTTGTTTAGAAACCAAATCAATAAAGGTAAAAAAGAATAAGAAGTTTCCAGTTCGGTAAAAAATAAATAAATTATAAATATTATTTCATTAAAAATTCAAACTAATAAGATTTTTCTTGAAATATTTAAAATCTACCAAATGGCAGAAATCTGCCACAAATGGTAACACTGATCGGCGGCCGTCGGCCGTCCTGATTGGATATGCGTTTTTAAATGCAACCAATGACAGACAGGTATGTCAAAGATTAAATAGGACAGACTAGACACTTCCCAAAATTGCAGTTGAATAATTTTGTCGTGTCAATGAACCATGGTGGTAAAGTAACATGTTACAATTTAAAGAACTATGAATATCATAAACATTGCTTTACGACATCTAGTAATCAAACAAAAATAAATATTCTATTAAATATTGAGTACGTAGCCACGTAGGTACCTAGTTACTGAATAGGTACCAAAGATCTCAGAGAATGTTTACCGTGACTAGGGATTACAGTCGCGAAAATATTTCTTTTACATACCAAGATCTTTAAAAACAGCAACATCATTATTAGGTAGGCACATTACTAGGTAATTGGTGGCAGTTCTGTTACCTATTTTATCTAAGGTATTGTAACTAGAGGTCAAAGAACAGCTGTAAATAGGGCTGCCTCATGATGCGTTTAGATTCATTTTAGATAAAAGTTTAAGAGGCATTTGATGAATGAAAAACTTTGAAATTTTAAAAGTCGTAGAACAAAAGTTGTTCGTTATGACCGGTAGAATATCCTGCTTTCGGATCCCTACAACTCTTAATAAACACGTTGTATAGCTTGAAGGACTGATAACCGTTGGGGAATAAAGGTTCTCGAATGGCGACGCACGAACAGGAAAACGAAGCGTGGGACGCCCTCCTACCTGATGGACTGACGACATTGTAGGGATCGCGGGAAGTCGGTGGATGGAGAGGGCTCGGAATAGTTCTTCCTGGAAACGTATAGGGGAGGCCTATGTCCAGTAGTGGACTTCTTTAGGCTGATGTTGATGATGACAATAAATTGTTGTTAATGCCACTTTTTATTTCTTTTTAACAAACATCTAAACCTGTAAATTTTCCCATTCAAATGTGTAAATATCGGAATTAGCTTAATCCGAAGACAGGTTTCCGAATCTGCAATTTGCAATTTAAACACAAATAACAACCTACTGCACAGAGGCGATAGTAGGTAAAATAGTAGCAAACTAGTTTTTAATTTCGTCAATGCATTACGTATTCGTTCCTTGTGTCGCACGTTGAGACACTGTGTTCAATGCCACTGATATGCCACGATTCGCTTAAAAACAGCTAACGTTATCTTATGTCCGTATTCCAGAACAGTTTACCGAGGCGAGTCGGTAAATTGTTAAACTTCTCGAAGTTTGACAGTTTTTCATTGAGAAATGTCGAAAATATTTGCGGGAAAATTCGTATTTGTACTTAGTCTTTATTAGACCGCGTTTACATTTAGACATTCGCGATGCTATTCGCGTGGACGTAAATGTGGCCGGCCATATGTCCGCGGTAGCGTCGCCGGCAACGTGTGTTCATATTTAGCGGAGAATAATCGCGTTTCCACTATTGTTACAATAACGGACCCTGTTTTCTAGAGAGCCAAACCTTAGCGATCGATGGCGTTTTTAATAGGCCTTTGTGTTTTTAGTAGTGCTGATTAGAGCGAAAAGCAGTTTGTGTAATTATTTATTACTTACTTACTAGGTATAAGGTTCAAAGTCGCAGTAACCGCCACTTAAAAATATACATTTTATGCAGAAACAGCTTCACGGCTTTAATCCCCGAACTCTGTAAATATCCCCTTAGTCTATCTACTAAGTGACTCGTGGCTAGGTCACGGGGAACTGGCACCTAGATTCACCTAATAGCCTTTTTAAGAGTAGTAGAGCTCTTTGTGAAGGGCACGCCCGGGGAAGTACTACCACCACGCCTTTATCTGCCGCCAAGCAGCATTGCTGTGTTTCGGCTTGAAGAGTGTGGTTGCCGGTGTAATTCTGGCACAGAGGCTTAACATCTGTATGCCTCAAGTTAATGGACGCAGGGCAGTGCATCGTAGGGCACGTTCCTATCGTGCGTGACTGACGAGGCAATGCTTTGTTATAGGTGATGTTTACCACCTAATATCAGGTGGGCCATTTGCTTGTTCCATAAGCTATTAATACAAAAAAAAAAAAAAAAAACTGTAAAAAGACAGCCACGTTTTTAGAAGAAAGATGGATTAAAAAAAGCATCTGCGGAAGAACCACCTTAGTGAATGACTAACACAAACCTTTCTCCATTTAATTTTCTGAGTCATGCCAAAATAAATAGCAGCGTTTTACCTGAAATAAAACGCATATTAATATACTTACCTCAGTAAAAGCTTTATTATGAGAATGCATTTCCGTTTCCGTCGATTTTAACCAGTTTTCATACTTTTTACACCGAGTGCTTCCGGTCAAGTGGCGCCACCTGGCGGCCGCGCGCCATTTTGCTTCGTAAAATGTGCAGCGCCATTTTGGAATCATTGGCTTAGTTTCAGCAGGCAGAAATAAAAATGAAAGCTTTTACTGAGGTAAGTATATTAATATGCGTTTTATTTCAGGTAAAACGCTGCTATTAAGATACTGTACGCTCAGTAAAAGCTTTATTATGAGGATTTGTTTGTTATCGCCTGGTGTCGCCACTTGTAAGATTTAGGTAACTCTAGCGCCAATGTGAATCTAAAAATATTTTACTACAATAAGTAGATAGGTAAAACACTGTAATGGCAACCTACAGTGTAGGTACAATATTAATAAAAACTTTATTTTACGAAAGTATACTATTTATCATTTGCTAATAATGATTCATTTATTACGATCACAACGTATTATTATGAATAATACAACTGATAACGTACAATATAGGAATAGGAACTAGCTTCCGTTTGGTTAAATGTACCGAATTCATTTATTTATATCAGATTTAGCTATGATCTGCTACTAAATAAGCGATCGTAAGTAATCATAAATTACCTGCTAAGCATGGTGACTAGGGAAAGCTTTCCCAATGACTACTAAATCTGTGGAGGACATGGTCCAGCAGTAGACCTCTTCAGTATGTTATTTCAGACAAAGTAAGGATGTTTAATACGTCAAACAGATGTGTGATATTAATAGACTGATTGTTGTCTTTTATACCTCTCAATATCAAATTCATTAATCAAGAAGATAATTTTTTGTGAATGTGATGCATAGATCGAACTCTAGAGGTGCTGTAATAGCAGTCTCTCTAAACAACGATTTGATCCTCCAGCCTGCTATTGACTGTGCGTGAAAAACGCTTAGCAAAATCTTTTATTTTACTGTAACAAGCAAATTAAATAATTTGGCTGTGTTGCATAATTAAGTTATTCAATAATTAATGAGAAGGAATTTGTGTTAGCATGATCACTAAATTAATAATAATTAACAAACATCTATAATTACTGCAATCAGTATTGAACCAATAAATGACAAAACTATTAAGTAGGTACCTACAAGATCTACTGTGGAATCATCAACTGCTAATATTATCTAGTCTTATTTTATTGAAACCACTTTTTGTCAACGTCTCAAACCGGAAACTTTGATTACTCTGACTCTCTACTTACTCTCTTCTCTTACTGACTTAGGAGTATCCTAAACGAGAGACCAAGAAAAGCGTCTGCATCATAACGTAAGAACCAAGCATTTATGTGAAAGTATTGAATGAAATTATTTGTAAAGTGCAAATCACAAAGAAATTATACTTATAATAATAGTTGTGTGTTCAAAATTTCATTTCAGTGCTAAACAAGAAATTAATAACGGTTGCAAACTACAGTCATGTTATCAGGGTATTTAAAACTATATTTTTTGTTTAAACAAAGATAAAAATAATTATTGGTCCGTATTCAATAATATACTAGCATTTGCTTACTACAAAAATTAAATCTTTTATTAGAGGTCGATAATTTGATAGGAAAGGTTTTCCAATGTGAAAGGTGCTGCTAGAGCTCAAATATTGAGGTTAGCGTGTCAAAGTTTTACTGCGGAACTATTAATGAGTAATATTCCATTGACAGAAATAGGTGAGCCGTGACATTGGGGATAACCGGTGGTAGAAATACCCACGTGAGTGGATAATCTATTGAATACTAAACGCATCGTGAAATAGAGTGATGGTTCCTTAGTTCTCAAAAAATATGCAAATAATATAATTGTAGGTAGGTTGAATGTCCTCAAATCTCAAAAATTATAATTGTAGGTAGGCTGCATGTGAAATTTCAGAGGCAAATAAGTCGATTACGCAAGTTGCCTACTTTATAAACACTATGTTTACAAAGGCTAGTCATAGATGCCACTCGGGATGATGGTAGTGACATAAAAATACGGCCTGATTTTCGAACTTGGACACATGCCAAAGTGTATTTCGAATGGTAGTAATCGTAGTAGTAACGAAACGTAATTTCCATTTGATTGACATGAATTGATTTCATATCTTCTGTTAGTAGGCAAGCGACTGCAGTACAGACTGGTCAGCATCTCTTTTTAGTGTAAATGTTTTGGTAACCAGCTGATAGGATTGAGCAATATGGAGTGTACCTACTCCAAGACCATATATTCAAAACATCTTTTAGAAATCTGTCAGAGTTAGGTAATGTAGCAACGATTCTTTTAGAACGCCTGTTGTAGGGTAGGGACTAGTCTAGTGAGGAATTCATGAACTTTGTTAATGATGAACATAATATGGATTAAGTTTTTATGAGCACTGATAATTGATTTCTCAAAATTAATAACGACCCTTTGCTTTTTAATGTTTAAACTGTAAATTTCTTCGTCGTGGTGTGCCTAATCAAAAACAAGTGATCATAGTGATGCACAGATTTTTGATATACATATAAACTGAATCTGAGCCAGTAATACTTAATAAACGTAAAAAGTAAAATTAATTTTTACTTTATAACTTGAAGCTCAAAAGTTAAGTTAAGCATACACTACCCTTACCCAAACACCTAGGTTAGGTTTTATGTCTGGAACCTACAATACTTATTATACGTAAAAATAACTCATCTATATAACTTGAAGCTCAAAAGCTCAAGTTAAACACACTACCAGTACCCAAACACCTAGGTTAGGTTAGGTTTGGGTTAGGTTAGATTAGTGTTGTGTAAAAAATGGCCAGAACTATCAGCTTTGGGTCCATAACCAGATAAGTTTTACTTATTTTTACAGCCAGCTAGGCGCTTGGCTAGGCATTTGATACGATAACTTTATCAATTTATTTTCTTCCATTGTGAGTGGAAGAGTGATAATAACTGTTTTGCTTATCACGTGGCTTATAACTGACTTTATGAGGTATATCTGTACTTACCATATTAATCTTCATTATTTAGCCATCTAAAACTTCTCTGAGCCTTAGGTTTTCACGATAAAGTCGCTAGTTTCTATTATAGAATGAAACTTTCTTATTTTCATTCATCATTACAATAGTGAGGGTTGAGAGATTTTAAATGGAAACTGGCTATAGGAACATACACCCCGCGAGGATGTACTTGTTACAGACATGTTTGTGCTTTGAAAGGCCATCGCACAAAGGATCGCACAAATTTTCACGCAATGGAACAGTTTTGCTAACGCCTAACTCTCTCGAAAGGCGGCTGTATGCTTGATAAGATTTCTCTTGCGAGAAACCAACAAATTTAGAAAAGAAAGTTCGTTTACTAAAATCTCATCTCAATCACACGTGATTGAACACAGTTTTACTAACGCCTAAACCCCCTTGAGAGGTGGCTGTTAGATTGATTGGATTTCCTTAGAGAGAACCCAGCGTATTGAGAAAGCCATATATACTAATAGTTTTTACTAGTATTTAGTTCCACGCGATGAAACATAGGTTTTCAAACGCCTAACCCCCGCGAGGGGCGGCCAAAAAGGCTTTGCCTTTTTAATTTGACAGGATCAAAATTTGTTCACGTTCATTAAAAGCAACAGTTTCATGCGATGAAACATAGATTTTCAAACGCCTAACCCCCGCGAGGGGCGGCCAAAAAGGCTTTGCCTTTTTAACGTGACAGGATCAAACATTGTTCACGTTCACTAAAAGCTACAGTTTCACGCGATGAAACATAGATTTTCAAACGCCTAACCCCCGCGAGGGGCGGCCAAAAAGGCTTTGCCTTTTTAACGTGACAGGATCAAACATTGTTCACGTTCACTAAAAGCTACAGTTTCACGCGATGAAACATAGATTTTCAAACGCCTAACCCCCGCGAGGGGCGGCCAAAAAGGCTTTGCCTTTTTAACGTGACAGGATCAACTTTGTTCACGTTCACTAAAAGCTTATACAGTTCCACCTGATGGAACATAGATTTTTAAAACGCCTAACCCCCGCGAGGGGCGGCCAAGAGGGCTTTGCCTTTTACCAAACTATGTTCGTTATAATCTACGACATTTGGGTTGGTGACCTAATCAAAAGTGATATTATATTACTTACGAAAATAATAAAGTGGGTAGGTAGCAAAATTCAAGAAAAGTGATTCTTCAGTTGTACGACTCAGATAAGCCCAAGAAAAAAGATTGTAAATACATCATGCAATATTTTTGTTAGAGATAAAACAAAACTAAATTTCTGTTAAATGCAGTTAGTATAATGCAGTTAGTTTTCAGTCGTATTTAGGCATGTTAACGTAAGGTATCATACGTTTTCCCCCCTTCGTTTGTTTCCAAAAGTCTATGAATACCTGAAGTATGTCAAGTAGCTATGTGCAGACTTCTAGCCTAAGCACTTGTTTCAAACAGCTATGGGGGTTTTAAAGCAGATAGATCCTTTCTGTCTTGATATTAAAATTTGTGATCTTGGACCTCATCGCAAGAACAATGATGATATAATATTTCCCGCTAACCATATTAATAAAAATGGAATCCTGAACCTGTTGAACACCCTGAACCTGTATTGACAGACTGGTTAGTAAATAAAATAGAAATATAATTTATTCTGTAGGTTTCTAGACTTAAAGAAAAAGAGCACGTATGCTCGCAAGTAATAGTACCATACAGCTTCTGTGTGAAAGCAGAGGCTTTTATATCTAATATATTTCTGAAAAAACAACTTTGTACAAAATATAATACCTACTAAATACACGTTCAAGTACCTAAACTGGTAATTTTTTGACTATGAGAACGTGATCCGAACGAAAAATCGTTAAAAAATTGATCACGGTCATCTATTTAAAATAAAGAGGGTTGTACTCACGGTTTTTTCCCTCTTTGCACAGTTCGAAGTACTTACAGAATTTCACTTCACTTAATAAATTAAAATTTTCTTCATCTTTTAAGAATAAGATAAGATTTGAACATAAAATATTTATATGCAACGGTCGTCGCAGAGATAGCTGCTAGACACAAGTTGCTTCGACGGAAAACAAAACGCCAATAATTCCAAAATGGCGCTGCACATTTTACGAAGCAAAATGGCGCGCGGCCGCCAGGTGGCGCCACTTGACCGGAAGCACTCGGTGTAAAAAGTATGAAAACTGGTTAAAATCGACGGAAACGGAAATGCATTCTCATAATAAAGCTTTTACTGAGCGTACAGTATCTTAATAAAGCCAATTTGTGTTTAATCCATCTTTAAAAAAAACATCTGCGGATGAACCACGTTAGTGAATGACTAACACAAACCTTTCTCCATTTAATTTTCTGAGTCATGCCAAAATAAATAAAGCCACTTTGTGAAAACGTGGTAGCAGGTGTAACAACAGACATTTTCTGTCACCTTGGGAAGTATAGCTTTTTAATTTAAATTTTCTAGTGCATTTTGAGCATGGAGGTAGTTATGATGCTGATGCTTAGTCTAAGATTTTGAGTTCTGTTTTGTACTTCTTCTTCTTTTCTCCGTTTAAGGCACCTGTCCGTCATTCGACAGACAATCTTGCCAGTGTCTAGTGAATTGTATTAAATAATTTATAGTCAAGTCGGCTGTCATTTGTTTTGAAGACAATAGTGGCGGTTTTATTCAAAACATTCGAAACATTTTCGCTCAAATCAGGATATCACAATACAGTTTCATTCCAAATGCTTACACTTTGTGCTAAGACCTCAAGCAATGTTGGTTAAAATAGCACCGAAACTCAAAATAACACTAGAAAAACAATTAATTCCTTGTAATCAAGGTGTTTCCACTGGTCGGCCAGTTCCTTTGCATTTTCCTATTTTTTTTTCTTGAAATAAATTAAGGGGCTGACAACCATCAAACAACTTCTCGCTCGCACGTTTCGACATGTTAAAAGATATAAAATCACTAAACTCATTTTCGAAAAATCGCAATCAACCATTTTGTGTGCAATCACATTGCATACAGTTTAGTAAAAAAATCATTTTGATCGATACAAGTTTTCCTACTTAAAAGTTTACTTATGTACGAAAACTAGTAAAGCAAACTTAAGAGTAGGAAAAAATGTATCGATCAAAATGAAATTTTTACTAAACTGTGTGCAATGTGATTGCACACAAAATGGTTGATTGCGATTTTTCGAAAATGAGTTTTGTGATTTTATATCTTTCAACATGTCGAAACGTGCGAGCTAGAGTCACATTAGCTCTTGTCTTCGCCTTAAGAAGGTACTCAGTTCTCATAAAGCGGTAACAACGACCAGGTCTGATGATGGAGCCAAGGTCTGTTCAACGGAACTCTTCAATAAATAGGCCAATAGAGTTGAAACTTGGTTACCATACCAAGTTAGTAGGCGTTTACGTTTTAACATAATGTTTGGACTTGCCTCTGACTACCACCTTCTCAAAGTTTTGGTGCGTTCGTCGGGTCGCATCACGAGATCTCAGTTCGGGGCGAACCACTAGTTTTATAATACGTTAAACCATGAAAGATAAACTTATTCTTGCTAGACTCGCCTGATCATTTAGCATAATAAACAGGATCATATAAAAAAACGCAACTTATCCGTAAGACTGTTGCCTGTTCTTCTTGGCATGGTAGAATCGAGAAAAAGATGGCATCTAGATTCACTTAGCTATTAAATTGAAGTATATTTCTGAAAAAACTTGTTTATTCGCAGGATGTGTTAGGTTCTACTGTGTTACGTTGAAGAGCGACATGTCCTGACTCCAGATTAACTGTTGGCGTGCGCGTGCGCATGTGACGCATTGACCGTGACACGGACGTGTGGCCATGCGCCTGGTCACAACTCTGGGTCTACTCGCAAGACGATCAGGGCTTTCACTACATCAATGGGACCTATAAATAGTGTATTAGAGCAACATAACTGCAGATGGACCACATTGAGAATAGAGACGTACAAACTGTCTCGCAAGTATGTCCATGAAATAACCTTAGACGGGATGTCGAAATATTTATTTAGCCACAGCTCAGTTGGTAGTAGCTCTGCCTTCTGCGCCGTTGGCCGTGGGTTCGATCCCCACCGAGAACAAACGTTTGTGTGATGAACATATATGTTTGTTCTCTGACTGGGTGTTATATAATATTGTAAGTACAACCCGGTCACATTATCTCGAGACCTGGCGTCGATGACGTCACGTCGCGTCGTCGCTCTCTGATATGGTGCGCAAAACGAGCATCCATTTCATTTTCGCATTCCAGCGATGCGTCGAGTTAATGTGACCGCGTTGTATGTATTTACAAAAAAAAAGTATTTAAGTAGTATATAGCTATCTGGTTCCCATATCACAAGCTTTAGATTAGTTTGGGGCGAGATAGTGCTGTGTGATGTCCACCAATATTTATTTATTTATTTACTTACAATGTGGTCCATTTTTTAGGCCGTAGGTTAGGTATCTATGCAAGTTTGCTAGCTTAGCAGATTTTTTTTAATACAGGCTTATTAATTTGTCTTAACAATATGGCTGTTGACCATTTCTATATGAGGTTATGAAGCAAAAGCGGTAACTGGACGGTCAACGGACGTGGTTGGAGAGCAGGGTGAACGAGGTCTCAGTACCTACCGGTCGTTTCAGGAACCGATTTATATTCAAAGTCAAAGTCAAAGTCAAAGTCAATAGGTATTTATTCAATAAAATCACAAGGATCACTTTGAAACGTCTTAAAGCTAGGTGACTCTAGGTGCCAGTTCCACGCGACCAAAGCCTAGAAGAACAGGCAACAAACTTACGGCTTGGTTCCTACCGTTCTTTTGTATGATCCTTTTACAATGTAATATAATATATTATTGAAGTTAAGTGAGGCGTAGGCATACAGAAATTCAAACAGGTTAGCAAAATGTTGATGACCCGTTTTGACGGTAACCTTTTAAAACACTGCTGAGCGAGTTACTAGTTTCTTTTTAGGGTTCCGTACCCAAAGGGTAAAACGGGACCCTATTACTAAGACTCGGCTGTCCGTCCGTCTGTCTGTCTGTCTGTCTGTCAACAGGCTGTATCTAATGAACCGTGATAGTTAGGCAGTTGAAATTTTTACAAATTATGTAGGTACTTCTGTTGCGGCTATAACAACAAATACTAAAAAACAGAATAAAATGAATATTTAAGGGACTCCCATACGACAAACGTGATTTATTTGCCGTTTTTATAGATCACCTATAACTAAGCTTTGCCTCGAAAGTCACGCACGATAATTATTATGAACATGCCATACGATGCACTGCCCTGCGTCGATCAACTTAGGCATACAGATGTTAAGCCTCATGTGCCTATAATTACACCGGCAACCTCCCTTCAAAACGAAACACAGAAACTCTGCCTGGCCACATAAATAGTCATGCAACTACGATTGTGTTATGCTGATGGCCTATTGGCACATTTAAGCCGCACCAGAACCTTACACGTACCAATCCATTTTCACGTACTTAATTTTATTTTTATGACATTTTAAAGGCAACCATAGCCACACTTCCGTAATGCCATAGTCGATGGCACGAAACTTTATGATTATGATGATCGAAAAATAAGTCTACCATTAAATTCGTATCCAGTACAGTACCAGATTCTTGGTTACATAACTAATCACAACCACTATTACTAAGCAAACGCCAAGATGTTCCAATTCGCAGCTCTTCAATAATAAATCCTGAAGGTACTATCAGTAGGTTCGAATTACAAAAGCACATATCTCCACAGCCCTTTACTTCCGTAAGTGAACACACAGAGACGTGCTTGGATTCCACAACGTCTCATAAAGGCAAGTAGGACGATCGGGTTTCCCAACCGTTCGGCCATCTAATTTCCCCGTTAAACTGGTCAGACAATGCTGTCGTTAAATCTTAAAGGATCGGTAATGGGTGGGGGGATCGGTGCGGTGGTCGCAGGATGTGGTCTCGAGCGCAGCGCAGTGGGTTTTCTGAAGGCTGTGTCGCGAGCCGCATGCCAACACCGCGACTGACCTCGCACGACCCTATTAAAACAAGATACGTCGCCGACCCGACATAGTGTCACCGATGATCCGCAGGATGAGGTCCATCTGCTTGTGTTTGTGTCTGGCAGCTGTGGTAGAGGTGGTAGTGCCGGCACCGTCGGGCGGGATCGTGTTTCCAGACGAAAGGCGACGGAATAAGAAGTTGGAGCCGATTATCACGCCACCGGTTCTACCGGTGCTGGAGCATTTGGAGCGAGATCCGAGTACTCTACTGCCGAGCGAGAGGCGAGCGCCTCAGCCTGTGAAGCCTCGTTTCGGCGGAGGATTCAACGTCGCTCCATCGAACGGTGGACTGACAGCCAGTATCAGCAGCAGCGCCAACGGTGGCGGCGCCAGTCAAGCCGCCTCACAATCCTTCTCGTTCGGGTTCAATGAGGGATTCAGTGCGTCTCATTCCGCGAGTCAGGCGTCGTCGTTCAACGGCTTCGGAAGGTCAGTGACATTTGTATGTTGTGGTCCGGTTAGTGACACGGTTGACAGGTCAACAACATCAGTCTCTTTGGGCATAATCTCTTGATTATGGATGACACTGTGAGAGTGGACCGCCCTATATCAATGTTATTTCGGTGGTTGCCATGTTTGGTTACTTTAGCAGAATATCTTCTGCAGTTTGAAAATAAATCACATGAAGTTCAATTTTATACTTCAACGGGCTCCTTTCCAAAAACCGATTTTTCATTACTTAGGTAACACAGCTCAGCTCTGCCGCTGCTGTAGGCTGTGGGTTAGATCCCCACCAAGTACAAACATTTGCGTGATAAACATAGAAGCATGCTTGGTGTCTGGGTGTCATATTGTACTCTAAGTAGGTATCTACCAATTTACACGCTTTGCTCAGTTTGGGGCTAGATAACGTTGTGTGAAATATCATCAATATTAATTTATTTTAAATGCTGTACAAACGTATCGAGTCGAGTCTATTTTCGTTTCAAATTTATGACTAAAATGGCATTTTAAATTATATTCTGAATACCTTCTTGATAAGTTCTGGTTTCAAATTAATTGATTTAATTTAAAGTGAGGTAGATAACGCCTATAATGCACAAATCCAGATTGAGTCACTAGTTTAAAAGCTGCAGCACTTCAATGCAATTCTTAAAAATATCACTATCGTGACCACGGAATCCTTCCGCGGGATTTGCGGAACCTTATGTAATACATTCACCCATTTTTAACGTCAACTACGTGAGTCTTTTGATGAGTGGAAATCCCAACGTTAGTGAGGCGAAGCCCGTCATCGAAGTGAGCCCGGATCCACCCGGTCCAGCTAGTTGATCCACTTCGAACACGGGCTAAATTGTCTTCGAACTAGTTCACCAGGAGTTCCAACTCCTGATGATTCAGTTGTTAAGAGAATTGCCACCCTGATAGAGACAAACAATTCTTCTTCTTTTCATGTCACTAGTTCTATCGAAGCAGTGAGGTGAAAGGATTTTAAGTGCGCTACAAAAATCCTCCTTTCAAGCACTAGACAAACAATGGAGTTTCAAAATGGCACGTGTCATTTGGTCCTCTTCAGCTTGATACCGGAGTATCCCAACTTTCTCAAAACAGAAGTTAATAGTGATATTTTATAAATCAACACATACCTACTCTGCACTGTTAATTTCCCTAAAAAAATAAAAATAGATAAATAAATCCCCTCAAAATCCCCTCAATCGCGTTCGTATCGTCAGCTTGAACGGTCGCTTCGTAGTGGCTGTGTCAATGTTGACCTACTTTTATTCGCGTTCATAAACGCGACGTACGCAATGGCGACTCTGAAACGCTCGGACACGATCATCGTCCACGAGTTTCTTGCTTTCGTGCAGAACAAGTTGGATGTTATGGACCAGGTCAGCCTGACCCAGATCCTAACTTCCAGCTTCACGGAAGCAGATATCCTCGACGCGAAGAAGGTGCTTGCTGAAACTGCGGAAACAACAATCCGTCTGGTCACACGACAGAGGGACGGACGCGGGAAGAAGGACATTGAAGACATCTTCAAGGTGTTCCTGCAGACTGACCCTGACGACGTGCCTACATATGTGGCCCGCAATTTATTCAAATTGCCGGCCGTAGACTTCGACCATGTCGATGTAAGTCTCCTGCTGAAGAACATTAACATGCTGCGCGCGGACATCATTGATATCCGTGCCAAATTGGGAATATCAGAGCAGGCAGTAACCGACTTAAAAAAAGAGCTCGCTGTATTACAAAATATTAATACAGCGCCGATGATTTCGCCGCAGTCAGCATATAACGTGAATGCGCGACGCGGCGCGATTCGATGCAATACATCACCGGTCAGCGATTCTGCAAGTGCGACATATGAAACCGTTTCGCAGGTAAATGACCGCCCGGCCCCGGTGACATCGGGACCACGGACGTCATCACCGCAACCTGCGGCGATTGTGCCTTCTCCTGCTTCACGTGCTCGACGGCAGAAGAAAAGTTACGCACAAATGACCAGCCAGCCTCAGCCGCCACGCCCGGTGCCCAGCGCCGAGAAGCAGCAGCCGAGTTTGGCGAAACAGAAGAAACCCATTGTTCAAGCGAAGAGGGTCGATGAGGACGGCTTCACCCTGGTGGAGAAAAAGCGTCGACCGAAACCCTCACGCAATAAACGTGGGACTGCTCCCCCATCTTTGCTGTCTCTGCAGGTTGTGGAACCGATCATCGGGATCTACATCTCCCGATTGGACCCCAATACTACAGGAGAGAGTGTTCTTAAGTATGTGAAGGAAAGGAGTCGGTGTCTGATCAATCTGGCACCCGAAGTCCTTGGACTTGGCCTGCAGCGCCTGGAGTCGAATAGGGCGACTAACTTTAAGTCGTACGTGCTCCGGGTTCCTGCCAAGTACAAGGACGTGTTCCTTGCGCCCGACTTCTGGTCAGCTGGAGTTGTTTACCGTCGCTACAGGGAGGCGCAAACGATCAAGAAAAGTCCCTAAGTCCTGTTAGTTTGTTTAAGTTATATTTTATGTATGTTAGTCCGTAAGGTATTTATTGATATGGGTCATGGCATTATATTTTATATAATGTCAGGTTGCCTGAAATAAATGTATTATTATTATATATTATTATTATTATTATAAAATAGATAAGGGGATATTGGGACAGGTTGAATGGGTTTACTGAAATGGGGTTCTAATATACTGCACAGTTTAGTTGGTTGCGGCCACCTTCTCATTTACACGTGAGCATAATTGATGCGCAAACAATACTTCGATAAATAAATACTTACCTAAATAGTTATTGCTGGAGATTTCACAAGAGACCACAATATCTAGTCACCTATTCGCTATTACAAGTAGCTACTTAGTTACGTCACAGAACGGAATTACTGTTGGGAGATGCGTAGGTTGTCTTACTCGTATGATGTACACAACGTAAATGGTGGCACTTTTTCGCTATTTGAGTTCGCGTATTCGTGTTATTTTTCCAAATACGACGGTGTGTAGTGACTCTTTTCGCATTTATTTGCCTATGTGGGTTCGATCCCCACCGAAAACAAATATTTGTTTAATGAACATAGATGTTTGATCTCTGTCTGGGTGTTATTATATAGAATAAACATCAGTATTATATCAGCTATCTGGTTCCCATGTTACAAGCTTTGGCTTAGTTTGGGGCTAGATAGTGCTGTGTGAAAAGTCCACCAATATTTATTATTTATTTTCACGTACAAGGCGAATACGAAAATACACGAATACCGCGGTTATCGCTAGGTATGTGTGGGCGGTGAGTTTGAGTTATTCGGACTTTATACAATAAAGCCGAATAAATAAGCAAATAAAAAAGCGAATACCGAATATGTGAGAGCCACCATAAAATCCACGATGATCCGTGTTTTTATTAGTGTTTCAAAACACCGCGACAAGCGTCAAGTCTCTGTTATGTAAAACATGGCTTTGTTATGTAAAATATAATATTTTTATATATATTTTTTATACAGCTGATGGAACAAGTAGATGGTCCACCTGATGTTAAGTGGTAACCATCACCTATAACAACGCATTGCCTCGTAAGTCACGCACGATAGGATAAGCCTCTTGTGCCTGTAATTACACCGGCAACCACACTCTTCAAACCGTAACACAGCAACGCTGCTTGGCGGCAGAAAAAGGCGTGCTGGTAGTACTTCCCCAGACGAGCCCTTCACAAAGAGCTCTACTACTCATAAAATTTGGCACGTACCCACACTTTGCACGTTGGATATTCCATCAAGTTCAAAAGCCATTGCCGATGTTATTACTTGTTTCCTTCACCGTTTTCACACGGCATTGCAAACAATTTATCAAAGAGAAAAATCTTTACAATCAAAAGAGTGATCACTGTTACAAGACCACTAATGCACCTTTTTTTTTTTTTTTTTTTTTTTTTTTTCCGCTGGGAAAAATGCGTTACGCATTCCCCCCCATTAGAGGATGGAGGGGATATGTGGGACTCCCCGGCCCATGAGGGCCGGTATACCCACTAAATAACCCAGCGGCACTCCCGCGTCGTCTACTATGGAGGGGAACTGGGAAACCGGCAGAGCCTTTTCTTCCAGTCCCCCGCCGACGACCGCCCGCCTTTACAGCGGGGCCTTCACGCCCCCCCTGCAGGGAAGGGCCCGGAAACGACCACGAGTGCTTGGCCGTTTCCGCCCGACGGAGGTGGCGAATAGTGCAATGCGAGAGATGGCGCCTCCACGCCTATCTCTCGCTATTCACCACCTTGAGGGGGAGGAAGACGTCCTCTTCTACCCCTCCTCCGCCTGCACAGCGGCGCGAGAGGGTCCTCCTCCCGCGCGCGCTCCGCTGCCTCCTTCTGGGACATCACGTCCTCACAGAAGGAGGCGACCGCCGCCCAGCCCCTCCCGTCCCCCAGCATGGAATTCACCACACTGGGAAGCGAGAGGTCTGGCCCCACTACCGCCACCAAGCCGCGGCGCGGCTCGGCCCACGACGGGCACACCTCGAGGGTGTGCTGGGCCGTGTCCTCCGCCGCGCCACAATGGTGGCACGACGGGGCTCCCTCCTTTCCAATTCGGTGCAGGTACGTTCCGAAGCAGCCATGCCCGGATAGCACCTGCACCAGACGGAACGAAAGGAAGCCGTGGGGCCGCTCGAGCCAGTCCTGCAGGACCGGCCCGAGAGCGTCCAAAGTTCGGCGGCCAAACGCGGCGGAGGCGAGGTCCACCGTCCAATGTTGGACGATGGCTTCCTTCGCCTCTCGCCGAACGGCCTCCCGCTCCTCTGGGGCGGGGTGCTCTCCAAGCGCCCTACGCCCCGCCGTCCACTCGTACACTCTGGCGAGCACCCACGCCTCGAGCTCCCAAGGAGGAGTGCCCGCCAGAGCACACGCCGCCGCGAAGCCCACCGAGCGGTAGGACCTCGCGACCCGCTGCGCGATGGCCCTTTGGGGCCTGCGGATCGCGGCGGCGTTCTCCCTTCTTTGAAGGGAGTCAGGTGGCCAGCTTTGTCTACGAGGAGGACCTCTCGATCCTCCAAGTAGCTGGCCAGGAGGCTCCGCAGGTACTGAGGCACTCCATGGTAGCGGAGCGCCTCAAGTATTGTGGAGTGAGGGACGGAGTTGAAGGCGTTGGCTATGTCAAATGACACAGCCAAAATTCCGTCCCTTGCCTCCACAGCCTCTCTCACTTGGCCCTTCAGCCGGGCCAGCGCGTCGATTGTCGAACGCCCCCTTCGGAAACCGAATTGGGCGTCTGACAGGTTTGGCCCCACCTCCAACAAGTGGCCATTGAGCCGGCTGGCGACAATCCCCTCGAACAATTTACCGACCTCATCGAGCAGGACGATGGGTCGGTATGCCGAGGGGGAGTCTGTTGGGCGTCCCTCCTTCCGGAGGAGGCACAGTTGGCCCTCCTTCCAAGGTTTTGGGAACCTCCCCGACGCGAAACACGCGTTGAAGAGGTCCCGAAACTTCTCCGCCATCTGGGCGGCGGCGATCGCCACCACCCGTGCGGGGACACCGTCCGGCCCTGGGGCCGTTTTCTTGGCACGGAGGCGGAGGGCCTCCGTGGCAAGCTCGTCTGCCGTGACCGGAGGGACCTCCTCCTCCGGCGGAGACGCTTCCCGCGGGGGGTCCATCACTGGAGGGGTGAAGTTGGTCCTAGATGGAAATAGGGACCGAACCACCCCATCCAGCAATGCCGGCTCGAGGGACTCCGTCAGGGGGGGACCAAAGGGGCGCAGTTTGTTCCGCGCCGCCTTGTATGGTCTCCCATACGGGTCCCTGTCGAGGCCCTCCAGCATCTCCGCCCGCGCGGCGTCCTTGGCAGCCCCCATCTCCGACTTGAGGACCTTCTTTGCCTCTACGTAAGAGGCATACAGAAGGTCCTCGTTCTCAGGGTCCCTCCGGCTGCGCCGCCGACTCCGCGCGTATTCCCGCCTTGCCGCCACGCAGGCGGCCCGGAGTCCCGCCAGTCTCTCCGTCCACCAGTACACGGTGCGTCGAGGAGGCGGGCGGCGAGACCGAGGCATGCTGGAGTTGCACACCTCGGTCAGGGACTCCCGCAGTTGGGCCGCCGCGGAGTCCACGTCCAGGACTTGGACAGGGGGCGCGAGCCAGTCCTGGACGAACGCCGCCTCCTTAGCCGCCTCACGGTCGAGGCGGGTAAGAGCCCACCGTGGAAAGGGAGAACGGCCCGAGAGGGCCGTCCTCCGGGGGCTCTGGGTGGAGATGTCGAACCGCACATATCGGTGGTCCGACATTGTCTCCACCATCTCTACCCGCCAGTTCACAACGCGGGCGGCTAGGATGGGGGTGGCGAACGAGACGTCCACCACTGACCCTCCCCATCGCCGCACACACGTGTGGACCGTCCCTCTGTTGAGGAGGGACACACCGGACGAGGCCGCCCATAGCTCAACGGCGGGTCCTCGGGCGTTGCAAGAGGCGGCCGGGTTACCCCAGGCCGCCGATTTGGCGTTCAGGTCACCCAATACGATGACCTGGCGCGGCGCCGCCCTACTGGCAACCGCCGTGAGGATTCCGAGGAAGTCCTCGAAATCCTGCAGAGGGCGGTTTGGGGAGAAATACACGCCCACCAGGGCTATTTCTCCCCACGCGGCGGCCACGTATCCCGGTCCCCTCTCTAAGAGCGAGAGGGGAGGGGAGTCTGTGGAAGACCGCGCCACTATAGCTACTAAGCCGTCTCGATCGCCCAGCCAACGACTGGGGACTGAGTACGGCTCGGCGACTACCGCCACGTCCACCAACCACTCCGCCATGACCTGCATCAGCAGGTCCTGGGCGGCTTTGCAGTGGTTGATGTTCGCCTGGAGGATGCGATGCTCGGCCCTATCCATCAATCGGACATCGCACCCCCCTCATCAGCCGCCGAGGTCCCCGCTTTCGGGGCGGCGGTCGCAGCAGCAGGCGAGGTCGTCGCCTGCGCTTTGCCCTTCTTTGGGGGAGGATTGCAATTCCTCCCCTTCATGGTGTGTCCCGCTGGGCGGCCGCTGGCTGCGCACACTGCGCAGCGCGGCGTGGCGGCCTTGCAGGAGGTGGACATGTGCCCCTCCTTGCCACATCGGTAACAGCTGTCCGTCCTATCCACTGAGGACGGACAGAGGGCCCGCGTATGCCCGATTCCGAAGCACTTGTAGCACCTGAGAGGCAGGTCATCAAGTGCCCGGACCCGGCAGGAACCGAAGCCCACAGTAAGCCGTCCCTTGTCGAGGACGGCCTTGGCCGCGGTGACTGGGCACTCAAGGCGGATAGTGCCCATGCCGCCGCGGCCGGGCCTTATGTCCCTACCCTGCACCGCTACGACGTCGCAGCCGCCTATAGCTGCGACTGCCGCCACCACCTCCTCTTTGGTGACCGAGTCATCCAGATCGGTCACCTCCAAGGCCGCAGACTTTACTGGCCTGACCACCTTGGCCACGTCCACGATGACCTCTCGCAACTTAGTTGCGAAGAGGTCAGCGTTGGTGCCGCCTTGGGCCCCTGGGAACTCGAAAATACGAGCCCCAGCTTGGGTTCGGCGGCACGTGACCGTTCCGATCCCGAGTTGGGTAGGATCGGCGTTGGTACGAGCCCGCTTGAGGACGGACTCGTATGTTTCCCCCCGCTCCGCAGCTTCCGCAGTGAGCGTCACCACGACGGCTGCGGTTTTGGGAGGAACCAACTTCCTCGCGGAGGCCCTATTGGCTGCCGAGGCAGCGGTGGCGGGCTTAGGGGCCGACTTCTTCCCTTTCCCTTTCCCCTTTCCCTTTCCCTTACCAGTCGCTGCCGACGGGCAGGAAGGGTTGGGGGCGGGGGGGGCAGGGGCGGTGACCGTCTTCGGCTTTTTGGCCTTGCCCTTTCCCCTCACCACTTCCGTCCAAGGCTGGTTGGATGGAGTGGTGGAGGGTAATTGGGCATCCTCCCTCTGGGAAGATGGCCCCGGCTTGTTTGCCCTCTTGTCCGCCGCAAGCGGCGGTCGGAGGCGCCTCTCCGGCAGGAGCCTGTCTTCGATGCCATCGAAGCAGGCTCTCGTAAAGGCCCTTTCCTCCATGACAACCTTGCGGATTATATCCTCAAGATTGGAAGAGGGGCCTTCAGCTGCCGGTCTGGGGCCAGCCTGAGTAGGCCGGGCCGCGGCTGCAGCTGCTGGTCTAGGCTCGGCCTGAGCGGGCCGGGCCGTGGCTTCAGCCAGCTTCTGATGCAGCTGGCTAACCTCCGACTGCAGGCGGTCAACCTTCGCCTGCAGTTGGCGCGTCTCGTCGGTGCCAGTGCGCTGCACCAGCTCCTCGACTATACCGCGCATGCTCGCGGCCCGGCACTTCAGGGACTTCTGGATTGTGCCCTTCAAGTTCGAGGACTTGGAGGCCACCAGCGCGATCTCCTCCGCGTCCTCCTTTGCCATGCGCTCCAGCTCGGCTAGGGAGTGGTCCGCGTACAGGACGCAAGACTCCCCGTAGCCGGCCTTGGCGCGCGCAGTGCGCGCCTTCTGCTCCTTGGCAGCGACCTGCTCTTCCAGGTCCTGTTGGAGCTGCACCCGCCGAGTGAGGTTCAGCTGTCGCTGCGCCTCTGCCAGACCCACATCGTGGGTGTCGGCAACACCAGATGGCTTTATCGCCTTGAGGGCCTTCCGCTTGGGTTTGTTCTTGGACTTGGATGAGTCCGAGCCCGAGCCTCCCTTCAGGAAGTCCCTCTTCCGCTTTTGGCGAACCAAAATTGGACCACCGTCCGACTCGCAAGTCATAGACTCGTTGTCGGAGTATGAGTCCGACAACTCGTCCGCCCTGGCGAAGAGGCTAACCGCCGTAACCGGCGTGCCTTCGTCAGTTTGGCCCTGAGAAGGGCCTTTTGGTTGGCCCTGAGAAGGGCCTTTTGGTTGGCCCTGAGAAGGGCCTTTTGTGAAACGCCCGGAGGCGTCCCGCGCAAGCTTCTTAGGCATGATAACCGCAAATGTTGTAGATACCCGCAAGAAATCTCTACAACGCACAGTGCACTTTGGCCGAGCTCAGTTCTGCCACTCCGTTACGGTGGTCAGAACTGAGTCGTTTCCGGGAGACACGACGTGGACGTAAGCACTGTGGGGGGTCCCCCACCACTAATGCACCTAACCTAACCTAATAACCTAATAATGCACTTTCTTTTATTTTTTACTAATGTTTACCTTAACTTTGCAGCAGTTTCAGCGGCAGCCAGGCTAGCAGTCAAGCAGCATCATTCAACGGTGGTGGAATCTCTGCTTCAGGCGCGGCTTCATCTGCCTCTGCCTTTGGAGGCAGCTCGGGTAGCCAGAGCGCATCTTCTGCCTTTGGATTCAACAGCAATGGATTTAACACGTTAAATGGATTCCAGCCACCTGACGTGAGTTTAAATTTTGAATTTCTAGACTCTAGAGTAAAATACTACAGTTTAAATTCGTAGACTCTCTATATAGTAGAGTAAAATACAGGGCTGTTTAGTCTCAGTCATATTGTATAAGAATCTAGTACCTAATAAATAATCGGAGATATTTACAGACGGTCTACTTGATGTCGAAGTCTTGATGTTGATGTCTTGAAAGTTGTGTAGCGGAGATTAAACGTCGGATGACACAATGTCGCGATTGCAGAAGGTCTGGAAAAATCGGGAAATAACATGGAAAACAAAGATCCGCCTCGTCAGAGCCCATTTTCCTCTATGGCGTTGAGACGTGGACCATCTTGGCCAGGGAAAGAAAAAGGATCGATGCATTCGAAATGTGGTGCTGAGGGCTTATTACGACTTTAGTGCCGATCGAGTGCCGATCGTCGATCGTTACGATACACCGAATTTTCTATGAAAAAAAAACCGGTTCTCAAAGAATACGCTAGATACCGTTGATTTATTTTCATAGAAAATTCGGTGTATCGTAACGATCGACGATCGGCACTAAACTCGTTATAAGCCCTCTGGAGGCGAATGCTGCGAATACGGATCGGAGTCACTGTAGACAGGCTGTGTACGCCTACAGAACAACACCTGGTTGATCACGATCTTCAGGAATGAAGTACCGACCAGGAAGACTTGATGTCGAATGGTTATCTCTGCTTGCATAACTAATTAAAAAAACTTCAGAACTACCTTGAAACTTACCTCTTCATTTATTCATTTCAGGCCACCTTCGGTGAAGGTCTCCTAGACGTCAGGCACCGAGGAGTCCCCAGCTTTCCCTTCCCGGAGTTCCCGAAAGGCTTCAGCGCTGGTGGCTTCCGCCGTTCTCGTCCATCTGCCAGAAGCAGAGATGCCATCATAACTACCTTTGTGGTATCCGACTAAAAATACCGTTGTGAAATTCGAACAAAAATTTAGCTGTCTGGGAATTCTTCGATAGACTCAAGCTAGTTCCAAGCAGTTATGTTACCCTGGTACAGTCGTCCCGACACATTACATTTTTGAAATGTTTAAGACATGTATGTATGTCCTTGTTTCTTAGCAAGGTTTTAAAAATATGCAATATTCCAACATCATTAGTTTAAATAGCATGAACTTAGTCCTTTCACCATCTCTGAGTAGCATTATCCGTCAGATAAAAATACTTTCGTCTCTACTGAAATAAAACAGTTATTGTTTGTTTTCATACAACAGCTGATGGAACTAGCAGATGGCCCACCTGTTAAGTGGTAACCATCACCTATAACAAAGCATTGCCTCGTAAGTCACGCACAATAGGAACGTGCCCTACGATGCACTACCCTGCGCCTATCAACATCAACTTGGGGCATACAGATGATAAGCCTCATGTGCCTGACACCGGCAACCACACTCTTCAAACCGAAACACAGCAATGCTGCTTGGCGGCAGAAAAAGGCGTGGTGGTGGACGAGCCCTTCACAAAGAGCTGTACTCGTACTACTCTTAAAAAGATAGCGTTCCTCAAATATATTAAAATAGGCGCAAAGTCATAAATGAACAATGTTGAACTTCTCCAAAGACTCTTTGAAAATGTTGGCTCGATAAGCCAACATTTAGAGAACTTATGAAAGAGCTTTTGGTAGCATAAGGAGAACGCAAAGCTGTTTAAAAAATCTAGTCGATGTGTCAGTGAACGTACAATTAAGGAAATACTGCTTTCACAAACCTTGATAATAATAAAGGCCAAAACTTACTTCCTAGTTTACGGGCTCAGTAAAAGAAACAGAAATCGCATCTCAAGATTCAAGAAACTTTCGAAATGTCCCAAGATAAACAAAGCTACATTGTACAATTGCAGTATTTATGGATTTAACCGATATACGTAAATTATTTGTAAATATGTTAGATAATTTAGTATCTTTAAAACATAGGTACGTTTACTTTTCTATATAGCTGACAAAATCATTGTAGTGTTGTTATCAAAATATAAATTTAAAAAAAAATCGTGACAACTCTACCAAGACCTGCCGTTGTTTTTTTTTAAATATCTTACTTTCTCTCATCCCCCATTATATAAGCTGCATTTAATTGTAAAGTTAAAGTTACTCAGAAAATTTACCGTTATCCACCCATTGGCTGTGCCGTTGGTATGGATGTTTTTTTATATTGTCAAAGTCAAAGTCAAAGTCAAAATGTATTTATTCAATAAAATCACAAGGATCACTTTGAAACGTCTTAAAGCTAGGTGACTCTAGGTGCCAGTTCCACGCGACCAAAGCCTAGAAGAACAAGCAACAAACTTACGGCTTGGTTCCTACCGTTCTTTTGTATGATCCTTTTACAATGTAATAATATAATATATTATTGAAGTTTAGTGAGGCGTAGGCATACAGAAAAAGGTAAACATAATCAAATTTATAAGACAGCACACTTGACCAATCTTTGTCTAATTTATTTAGTTTCATGAAAGGTTTCATAGTATCTATGAGAAATAACTTTATTTTATTCTTAGTTTTCGAAGAAAAATAAACGATATGTAACGTGTGAATATATTTTATTATTAAACAATATTAAAAAATATTTTTAGTGTTTTAGGGTTTTTTAAAACAACCCCTAGAAAAAGGTAAGGCTCTCCAAAGTATTAATATATTAGACGTGCAATCGCTTTCAAAATTGAGTTAAATACTTGTTTTACTTGTATTTAAATGTAGAATTCATTATTTTTATAATAAAATATAGAATCAAGTCTTTCCGGATATTTCAAATCCGCTTTTTTGATCGAGTGAGCGAAGCGAACGAAGATCTTAGTTTCAACTTGGGCGATTTGGCATTTTATGTATGTATGTATGTATGTATGTATGTATGTATGTATGTATGTTTGTCTGGCGATAACTTTAGAACCGTTGATCCGATCTGCATGAAATTTGATATGTCGATAGCTTGTACTTGAGAAATTTACTGGTAAGTATATGAGTAAAATCGGATGAAGGGTTTTTGAGATATGGGGTTTTTTAAGAGGGCAAAAATAAAAAAGTTACATAAAAAAATCAAGTTACATGTCATATGAAAGGGCTTTGTTTGGACATTCCAAAACAATTTTTACTTTTTTTTTGGGACGCTCGGTTTTCGAGATAAAATTTAAAAAGTTAAATTAAGATAACCAGCGATCCAAGAGCTCCCATCTCTAAGAGTTTCGTTGAAATCAAGGTTTTTCTACTGGTCGGCCAGTTCCTTTGATTTTTCTTAATTTTTTTTCTTGAAATAATTTAAGGAGGTACTCAGTTCTCATAAATTGGTGACGACGACCAGGTCTGATGATGGAGCCAAGGTCTGTTCAACGGAACTCTTCAATAAATAGGCCAATAGAGTTGAAACTTGGTAACCATACCAAGTTAGTAGGCGGTAGTCAGAAAAAAGTCCAAAGATAATGTTTGGACTTGCCTCTATTTATTTAATCGTATGACATTTCTTAACAGGCGAAACAAAAAAGTATAAAACACAAACAAAATCAATAAAATATTCTAAAACTAAATATAACAGCTACACTACTTAATCTAATTTATAAGACAATGTTCAGATTCCCAAGCCAGGCTAATGCTTCAGGGGGGAGATCGATGAGGTCGGTCCAGGGTCCTGGGTATGAGTGGATTGGGCAACGTGAGATGATGTGCTCCATCGTCTGGTCTTCTTCGCCGCATTCGCAGAGTGCCGAGTCTGACCAACCCCACTTATGCCGAAAGTAGTTGCATCGGCCGTGTCCAGTGAGGAGCCTGTTGAGGCAACACCATAATTTGCGGGGCAGGGAGAAGCCTTTGTGTTTCGAAGTGGGGTCGACACAATGGGCGCACGAACCTCTTGTATTTTCCAGCCACTCACTTTTCCATTTTTCTGCTATCTGGAAGTTGTCTAAGTGTTGGGCAGCAGCGTAAGGAGTACGTCTAGATTTCAGTCTTTGAGGTGGTGGGCAGATGAAATCACCGTGGACAGGGAGAGCAGGCTGTGAGGATATTTTGTCAGCTTCTCTTTTAAGCGCGTGCTTTCGACGGAGATGTGGAGGTTCTATGTGACTCAGAACTGGTAACCAGTGAAGTGGTGTTGATTTCACAGTTCCAGTGATGCAGCGCATGGCGGCATTTAGCTTCGTGTCTACCTTGTGCACGTGAGCGCTTTCTAGCCACACTGGTGAGCAATATTCTGCAGCTGAGTAGACAAGCGCGATGCCAGTTGTGCGGAGGCAGTCAGCAGATGATCCCCAGGTTGTTCCACACAGTTTTTGGAGTATATTGTTACGGGATGAAAGTTTATGTGAAAGTTTAGTTAAATGTTCTTTATATGTTAAGGATCTATCGAGAGTTACGCCAAGGTATTTCGGAAAGGGATTGAATTTTAACTTTTCGCCGTTAAAGTCGACTGTAGGAACGTAGTTTGCAAGGCTGTTGTTGAGATGAAAACATGTCACTTCGGTTTTACTCAGGCTGGGGATTAGTCGCCAAGACTCGAAGTATTTTGATAGAACCTCGAGATCTGCAGTCAGGATGTTTTCGCTGGTCTTCATATCTGAACTCTGAGCGACTAGGGCGATGTCATCTGCGTACATGAATTTAGTACCTGTAGTAGCAGGGAGATCGTGTATGTAGAGATTAAAAAGCTGCGGAGCCATCACCGATCCCTGAGGTAATCCGTTATTCAGCTTTCGCATGCGACTTTTGGTGTTTCCCAAGTGCACCTCAAACTCTCTTTCGCTCAGCATGTTGGATATAAGGTTCACAATTTCTCGGCTTGGGATCACTGATAGAAGTTTGCACACGAGCCCTTGTTTCCAAACTGTGTCGTAGGCTGCCGTCAAGTCTATGAAAACTGCGGTGGTCTTTAATTGCCTTTGAAAGCCGGCTTCGATGTGAGTTGTGAGGGCCAATACTTGGTCAGTGCAGTTTCTACCTCGTCGAAATCCTGCTTGTTCAACAGGTGTCACAGCATCTATGAATGGCTCTATCCTGGTCAGATATCCGTTCCAGCAATTTGAAAGTGCAGCTCAAGAGGGCAATTGGGCGAAAGTTCTCAGGTTGGAGTTCGGATTTGCCAGGTTTTGGAATTGCTATTACTTTGGAGATTTTAAAATATCTTGGTAATTTGTTGTGTATCAGGATGGAAGAGAAAAATATTGTCAGCCAGCTAACAGCTCGAGGACCCATATGGCGTAACTCATTGTATATGTTGTCGGGACCAGCGGCTTTGTTGTTCTTTAAAAGCTTTATGGCTTCTATGATTTCCCCAATAGAAAAAGGTCTCGATAGGTGTTGCTTTGTTGGCGAGCTTTGCTTTAATGCCTTAAGGTCCTGTTTGACCTTTTTTGTGAAGAGTTTATCTCGTTTTACACGCGTGACATCCACCATCCGGTTCGCGATAGCGTCTGGCTTGACGCAAGAAATCCTTTTAGCTGGGTGCTGTTGTCCGGTGAGACCATGCAGCACTTTCCGGGCTTTCCTGCTTGATTTTTTAAAATCCATGCGTTCGACCGTAGCTACCCATTTCGCTTTCCTTTGTTCATCTAGTGACTTCAGTAGCTTGGCCCCTGTGCTGTGGTCTCCAGTTCTTTGGAATTCTCCGTAGAGTTCCTCAATCTCCGTACTCCAGCCTGGGATATATTCTTTTCTATAACCTCTGGGGATATTCCGTTTAGCAGCTTTGATCACAAGTTCGACGAATGTGTGATAGTTTGAAGGGTTTGGTTCCAGGTGTTTTGATAACAGGACTGAGTCGAGGTTTTTAGAAAAGCCTTCCCAGTTGGCTTTGTTGAAATTCCATCTAGGCAGGGGCATTGAGTTTACCAAGGGTATTGTTAGGCCAATATTAAGAAGTATAGGGCGGTGTTGACTATTTGGAAAGTCCGTAAGTACTGATTTAGTAGCAGGTAAGGGTTGGTTCAGATGGTCAATGGAGACAACAGCGAGATCGGGGTTGTAGTCTCTCTTCCATCTTGCGGAGTGGAAAGAACCCTTATCTTTTGCGTCAAACAGCAAGTGTAGATCACCAATTTCCATCCACTGGACCAAGGCACACCCATTGTCGTCGTCCTTTGAATATCGCCATTTAGTATGGTGGCTGTTGAAGTCGCAAGTGTAGATGCACGGGTGATTGTAATAAGGTAGAACATTTTGAGGCCATTTGGCACCAGGAGGCTTGTATATGTTGGTCACAGTGAGTTCGTTTACTTGAACGGTGATTGTGAAGACTTGGCCAAGTTCGCTAGAGTCGATGAGCTGCACATTGCTTAAGCCTGTCCGTGCGTATGTGGCTATACCGTATTTTGGGTGGTGAACAGCTTTGATCAAAACGTAGCCGGGTAGGCAGCCCCTGTTTTCCAGATCAGAGTCATCTCTAGTATGGGTTTCCTGTACATTGACTATGTCTATTCTATGAATCTGCAAGAGCTTTAGCAAATAGTCACTTTTGGCTTTACTTATGCCTTCAATGTTTAATTGTAATATATGGACTGATGGTCCGATATCTTTAATCAACAGGCTCTGAGAAGAGCCGACTTGCCTCTGACTACTACGTACTCAAAGTTTTGATGCGTTCGTCGGGTCGCATCACGAGATCTCAGTTCGGGGCGAACTACTAGTGGTATATTAATTTGAGAAGTTTAGCAGGTAGGAAGTAGGAACATTGAACAAAATCGCGAGCATGACAGGTGTTCTTGTCTTTAAACTGTACTTTTAAACTAAATAATACTCATATAATATGTAATTTATAGAACAAGATAAGATACATTTAAGGAGTTTCTTTGTGAAAATCACTTATAATATTTTTCCAACTTGCGCGCTTGCTAGTATTGTGTCAATATGTTAAGGCGCAGATTGCTATTTGAAAACTGCTAGGCTTTGTTAAAAGTATTCTTTCTAGGCTCTAACACTGAAAAACGAGGCCAGTCATCGCTACTTGTAGCGATGCAAACAGTGGCGTAGCTATCGTAGGGCCAGGTGGTACAGTGCACCAGAGCCTCGGAGCTCAGGGGGCTCTCTAATCTAAAACTCTCGCTTTGAAAAGAGAGTGTCGGCCAGTTCCCGAAACCAGAAAACCTTGAAGCTGCTCGCAATTTTTTTTTAATGATTTATTTTAAAGGCTTTTATAAGTTCAAGTGGAATGAGGGGGTGAGGGGCCCGATTCTTTCTCTATGCACCGGGGCCCTTGTCCACCTAGCTATGTCACTGGATGCAATAGGAATTCTTACAAATATTTGTTTTCATATGGCATCCCAGATGGCGCTAGTGGATTGGTTGGTTGGGATTTGGTTGAGTGGGCTGTAGGATTGGTTGAATTGGGATTGAAACACGAAATTCATTTTATCATGTAGCCGGTGCTGCCATTTATCGTAGGAATCGGTTGAAGACCTAAATGTGATCATGTTTTGTTTGACACATAGACAATAGACACGACCATAAAATATTTATTTTCTTTCCTTCATTTACAATATCATATTTAAAATACCTCGGCTCAGAGCGCAGGCTTTAGACCAGGGCTTAATAGAAAAAGATGAAATAAAAACAAGCTAATAGATACGTAGCTACTTTAAATCGATATAGGTAGGCAGATAGGTATAGGTTGATTGTTGTACCGTGAGAAGTAAAGCTGTTTGGACATTTTATATTTCGATTTATTTATTAATAAATTTGTTCATTCATTCATTTATTTATTCGTAGATACACAGTTTTTATTATAGTCTATCTTATGCTATACAATATCTGTTCACTAAACAATTTGAATGTACATTTTAAAGCAAATACATTCTAATAATAGTATTTTGTCACCTTAAAAACATTCGCACCACACTGCTACACAGCAGCATTAAAATAATGCAGATTTTTACAGTTTTTTTCTATTATGCATACATAAGTAATGTCATCATCATCATGACAGGCCTCTCCAATATATTTCAAAACAATTCTGAGCCCCCTCCACCCACTGACTTCCTGTGATCCTCACATAATGTAATTTTAGTAACGCAAGTAAAAAAAGTCAAAGTCAAGCAAAGAACCTTCTAGCCAAGATTAATTTGCGAAAACCGGTCTTCCGGAGAACTGGTCTGATGGTTAAAAATACCTTTTTAGAACTCGCACAATTTGAATTTTGAATCTGATTCACAGCGTTAATATTCATTAGGATAATTATAATTTAACTAATGAATAAGTTTATTAATTTTATATATACCTTCTTTTCATATACCTACGTAAGGATGGTCAACATTATCATCAGCCGGCAGTAGTCACATAAGCCACCATAATTTTCAAAGGTTTGACGCAGTCACCACGCTCAAATATTTTGTTTGTCCAATAAATTGAAGATCAAACGCGTTAAAACGAATAAAATACATAATCGATTACTTTATAATCGAATCGTTGTGAAACTTGGTGCGGATTTGAATAATTAATCGAATTGACATATTGACCTAAGCAGGTACCTACCTACAGTGATACGTAGAGTACGTACATTGTCACCTTACGTCAGTTTGTTGAGTCCGTGAAGTTTAGTCCTATCTATGTTACTATTGAAAGGATTACAATGAAGATAATCTACGTGGCTTTGTTAGTGTGCTTAGCTGCGACATATTGTACTGCCGATTGTGATCCATCCACATGCAGGTACGATGCTGAACGTAACCCACAAGGCGAGTACGAAGATCCAAACTATATAGAAACGAACAACGGGTTTCTGCCGCTGAATGAATTGAAAACCCGTTTCTGGGCAGACTAAGGTATGTGAACTAACCTTCAAGATGAGTAATGGCGAAATTAATACAAATCGATTTTAAGAATATCATCATCATCAGCCTGAATGGTATACCAGTTGAGGTATGGAAGTTTTTGAAAGCGAATGGATGGAAGTGGCTGACTTTATTCTTCAATAAGCTGTTACAAGATGAGGCGATCCCAGAAGAATGGTGCAACATTTCGTTGGTGCCCATTTTCAAAGATTTGAAAAGATGCGGAGTAATAGGTTAGCGTGGTATGAGCATGTTATGCGAAGGGAATAATTTCCTGTAACAAAGAGAATGCTAGGGATGAATGTGGATGGATATAGGAGTAGAGGTAGGCCAAAGAAAAGGTGGATGGACTGTGTGAAAGATGACATGAGTAAGAAAGGAGTGACTGCTGAGATGACGGCTGATAGAGGACAGTGGAGGGAAAAAACCTGTTATGCCGACCCCACATGAAGTGGGATAAGGGCAGGAAAATGATGATGATCATCATCAGCCTGAAGAAGTCTACTGCTGGACATAGGCACCCCTATTCATTTACAGGAAGCACGATTCTGATTCGAGCCTTTCCATTCATCAACTTTTCGCAATTCTCACGATGTCATCGGTCCATCGGATAAGGGCGTCTCACACTTCCTCTTCCAGTTCATGGTCACCATTCGAGAACTTTTATTTTCCAGAGGTTAGCAGTTGTTAGAGCTATATGACATATATAACATAACGAATAAACCATCCTTTGACTACAATCTCACCTGATGGTAAGCGACGATGTAGTAGAGGTTGGAGCAGAACGGTCTAGAAGACACCTATTCACTCTTGCCTTGAAGAGTTTAGATTGTAGTGGTCAGGAAAAACAGACGACGGTAATGATTATGAGTTCCACTCCTGACCAATTCGCATAATGTAGCTAAAAACAAAACGCTTATGCTAACCAGATATGGATGATACCCGGCCGTGCGTCTACTAGTCCTGTGGTGGAATGGTGATGATTAAGAAAATTTGTCTCTAAAGCTCATAAGATATATGTGCCAGAATTTTTGGAATATAGGTACATATACACAGTCAAAGTACAGAATATAAAAAGTACTACGAGTACGTTATAGCCATAGTTTTTATTATTATACCTCTATTATATAATAATAGAACTACGATTTTTAAAACTACAATAAATTAGCTCTGATACAAGTATGGTCTGATTAAGATAATATCATCGATTAATGGAAAATTAACATTTTAATTCCATTAAAATATTTTTTAATAATAATGATAAACATACAATTATGTATATAACACCTTTCTGAGCTATTGCGTAAATATAAAAGTAGTGAACTTGATTTTGTTTATTCTTGTATAATCAGGCTTAGTAACATCTACTTTTATTCAGATAATTATGTGAAAGGGTTCCCGTTAGATAAAAAGAAAATAAATAAATATATATTATGTACATTTACGTAAGAAAATAAGGGTTGTCAAGGCAACCGTAAGCGTTTTATTGTAATTTATTGACGAGTTTAGTCATTTAGTACCAACCAGCAAAAGCAAGTCAAGCAATAAAACGATCAATCTTCACTCAGTCACACCAATAAATTAAGAAATCTGTTGAAACCTTTAACATTAGTTACGGATCCTTCCCGACTCAGGGTGAACGAGTCAATATGATTTATGTAAATGATACTCATACAATGTCAACTTAATTTAAACTAGAAAATATACCATCATTCCGCTTCAATCAGTCGATTTGTACTCTCGTTATCTGTGTAAATACGCAATCATGAAAAGACTGATACTCGTTTTCATGTGCTTGTGTTGTGTTAGTAGCTTCAAAATATTCCCGCTAAATTTGCAACAAGATTCGGAAATTACAACAGAAAGCGTTACATCGGAAACTGTTGTTTTTACAAATATACCGACGACTGCTGTTGCTCCAGAAGTGACAGACACTACGTCAGACTCCGCAACAACTCTATCAGATTCGGCAACAGCTTCAACAATCTCAGATAAGCCTTCAACTTCAAGCAGTTTGACAAATGCATCAACAAACCTAACTGATTCTACAAACTCCTCGAATTCTACTGCGGCCTCAGTGAGTCCTATAATAGAAAATAAGGAAATAAAAAGCACATCCGAAAATGTGTCTGATTCAACTTCAGAAATACCAACGAGCCTAAGCACAGCTTCTGGAGATTCATCAAGCCAATTAGAAACTGAAAAGCATTCGGACAACCAATCAGGATCCATATCAGACTCGTCAAGCCAATCAGAATCTACAAAGGCTTCAAGTCTGCCAGCTGCAGATGTCAAACTAACTGAAGAGACTTTAAATAGCCAATTAGAATCACATGAACCAGAATCTGCAACAGCTTCAACAAGCTTATCCGACGGTAAAACAGTTTCAGCAAGTCAATCGGAAACTGAAAAGAATTCACCAAGCCTATCAGAACCTACAACAGACTCACCACACGGACCAACAAAGGTTTCAATTTCAATAAACATATCAGAGCCTGAAGCAGATTCAGCAAGTCAATCAAAAACAACAAATCTGCCTGCAGAAACATCAACAACCGCATCGAATTCTGTATCTAATTCATCAGGACTATCAGAAACTGCAACAAGCTCAACAAGTTTATCAGATATTTCAAGTTCTTCAAATGCTGTCACAACAAGTTCAAAATATGCGGCTGCAGATTCAACGAGCTCTATAGATTTTACTACGGACTCTAGTTTGTTTGAAACCACAACAGAAGACCTCAGCTTTTTGTCACTAGATTTATTACCACCAAAGGTAAATTAAGTGTTTTATCTTGATAATTTAAAGATGTCTGTAATTTTCAATGGAACTTGTTTTTTGCCACAAATTTTAAAATGGTAGACATTATCATATGAGAATCTTCGTTCGTTCCTTTCATAATATTTTCAATCACAGATTATCTAGAAATATATTTATTAGTCAATCGTGTTTAAAGATAGATTTACTGTAATTTTCAATGGAACTTACTTTTTTGCCAAAAAATTTAAAATGGTAGACATTATCATATGAGAATCTTCGTTCGTTCCTTTCATAATATTTTCAATCACAGATTTAAAATATATTAGTCAATCGTGTTTAATTCAATATTAAGTCAAGATCTACAATATCTTCCTCCACTAGATCATTGTGTATGTACTTACCAACATTTAAACCTATTTGTTATTTATCTAACTGCTGTAGTTACGTACGTACTTGTAATAGGTACTTTATTCTTTTTTTAAATCAGTTTTTGGGGTGAGTGTGTCAAGGATATTTTTTTATAACATAGATATTACGAAACTGTCAGCCGGCACCATGTTCAATGTACTTACATTTATATGTTTTTTCTTGCATGGTGGATTTGATATGGATATTTTCATGATATTGTCTGATGGGACATGATTTCAGATAATCTAATTTATGCTGCCCAGGAACTAAAGATACTTATTACAAGTTGTAAGCAACATGCTCTCAATGCGTACGGAGCTGAACAAGCTGAACAAAACTTTCCTACACTGGCATTGCAAACATAAATTTCTAGAATAGAAAGAGTCCATAATTAGATCAGTCAGATCCTTAGGACTTCGAATCTGGAATTCGAAGTTGCTACAGCTAGAGATCACCACCAAACTTCTATCTATTGTTAATATCATAAAACCCGTTTAACTTGCCTTTTGTTTTGTTTCAGACTGAATACCGGAATTACAACGAGCCCGATCCACGATACGATTATTGAAAGGTTTATTAAGGGAAATACCCGTATCTTCATTGCCATAGAGAATATTGTTTTTGTTTGAAACTGCAGATATCTAAGTAATGGTTTGCGTCACAAAGGCACAATCAAGATTTAACTACGACGTTAATATAATCATATTAAAATATTAATTAGCACGCGGTATTTTTATTTGTCTATGAACTACGAGTATGTGATTTTTTCACGGATTTTACTGGAAAATATAGTGTTTTGGAGAAAATGAAGCTGCGAACACGTAGCGTATATATATCAGAATCCGCCTTTTAGACTCTATGTTTAATGCACACGTTGATAGTTTTCGAGGTAGGCTTGTTTTGTTTTGGTAAAGGCAGGTACGATAAAATACCGCTTATTTGCTACTCAGTTATGGTATGACATAAAAAAAGATTTCAAAAAAGTATCACCAGGTAGATACTCAAGTAGTTTTTTGTTTACCTTATTTACATGATAATTATAAAATACTCTCTCACCCCAACAAGCTTAGGGGCTGACAACTATCAAACAACTTCTCGCTCGCACGTTTCGACATGTTGAAAGATATAAAATCACTAATCTAATTTTTGATAAATCGCAATCAACCATTTTGTATGCAATCACATTGCACACAGTTATGTAAAAATTTCATTTTGATCGATACAAGTTTTCCTACCTAAAAGTTTGATTATGTACGAGAACTAGTAAAACAAACTTTTGAGTAGGAAAAGATGTATCGATCAAAATGAAATTTTTACTAAACTGTGTGCAATGTGATTGCATACAAAATGGTTGATTGCGATTTTTCGAAAATGAGTTTGGTGATTTTATATCTTACAACATGTCGAAACGTGCGAGCGAGAGTCACATTAGCTCTTGTCTTCGTCTTAACAGGGTTGCCAAAATTTCCCGGCTTCATATAATTATTTGATACTGTAGCTGCCGGTTGCCCCTAAAATTACATAATTACATAACATTAAATCATTATATGCGTTAAAAGTATGTACCATGGATAACAATTTTTTTTACAGCCCCAAAATGAAGCATTCAATTTGACACAAGTTTTTGTCAGTCATGAAAAACATAACATATACTCGGTAACATTGTATTTGCCTACTATCAATTACCTGAGTAATGTCGGAATTATTGTAGGTTATAAGTACATATTTTATAATTGCTAATTGTGTAGCACTTATTTCAACCGCATAAGGTTGTTATTTAATTTCTTGAATGATGTTTAGTTTATGTAGCTTGGCAAGTGGAGATTCCCACTGACAAACCGGCCGCACCACTCCTTAAATTGTGTGCCAAGCCAGTTACATGAATAACATAATAATCCGCTTATGTTTTACCTGAGAATGTGACTTACATAATGATAAGGTACTTATAGCTCAGCCGGGTCACAGAATAGTCCATGGCATTGTTCCAAAACATTAATCATACCATCTTGGGCTTATCTACGTATTCGTGATCTAGAATATCTAGATAAATCGCTAGGTAATATTCCCTTTGAATTATATGTTATGGCAGCCTTCACAGCTCAGTTAATAGTATCTCTACCTTCTGCGGTGAGACCGTGGGTTCGATCCAACCATCTACTAGCATTTGTTTTAAGAGCATCGATGTTTGTCTTTGTTCTCTGCTTGGTTTTAGCAAATAAATGTCTGTCTATGTCTATGTCTATGTTTGGAGCTTGATGTGTGCACCAACTTAATATGTACTAGCATCAGCCCGTGGTTCCATTTTCGTAGGATTTAGGCCTCCCCATCGCCCACTTGACAGGTAGATTGGTGACCGCATCAAAGGAAGATTCCACTGCCCATAGCTCACGCACGACCTCCACAGTACGAGATTGAGAGGTCCTTCAATGCCTGGGCCACAACGGTCATAAACATTTAGATATATCTACCTAGATTTATAATATATTAAGAATCTGATACTCGGATGATTGCACTCCACGACTGAATCTCTCAAAATCGTGATTAAAAACAAACAAGGTTGGTATAAATAAAGCTTCCTCTTTACTTCCTTTTACATTCAATATTGTGCACGATGAGGGGTATTCGCGAAGCAAGTATCATCATTGCATTAATTGTGAATATTTTTGCTTGTAACGAGACGGATGTGGAGTTTTATTCGGTGCTAGCGCCTCCAAAGAGCTCAAGAGCAATAGTGACAGAGAGAGCTAAAGATTTTCCTTTACTGAGGCTGCTAGCGAGAGGAAAGGCGCAAGTTCCTTCTGGAGATATTAAAATTGTTCATCCGGTATACGTGCAAGTAAGTATACAGTTATAGAAAATAAAAAACACCCTCACGATCTTTACCCAGGCTTGGTAGATATTCCCTCAGCATGGATATTTTAAGAATTCGGAAACGTTTCCGATCGGAAACATCAGAGTTTATCTCTCTCGTTTTGTTTTCTTTTAAACAAAAGAGACAGAAAACATTTCCGATCCAAAAAGTTTCCAAATCCTTTAAAATATCCTTCAGATATTTTAGCACCAAGTCCCAACATAAGTAGTAGAGCTCTTTGTGAAGGGCTCGTCTGGGGAAGTACTACCACCACGCCTTTTTCTGCCGCCAAACAGCGTTGCTATGTTTCGGTTTAAAGAGTGTGGTTGCCGGTGCAATTACAGGCACATGAGGCTTAACATCTGTATGCCTCAAGTTGATGGACGCAGGGCAGTGCATCGTAGGGCACGTTCCTATCGTGCGTGACCTACGAGGTAATGCTTTGTGATGTGTAAAATTGTATAAGTGGTAACCATCCAACCAGCTTGTTCCATCAGCGAGTTGTATAAACAAACATCATAACTTTTGCATTTATAAATTAGTGGCATAAACTAAGGCTTAACTCACTTACAGTGATATAATTATATTTTATTTTAATTACTTGCAGAAGCTTGAAGATCAAAAGGGTATTGAGCGATCATTACCGAAGGAAATCCCCGGAGCTAGCAAAAACTAATAGGTTCTAATTGTTTTGTCGGAAAAAAAAGAGTTTAATTTGAATCCCAAGTTTTAATTTGAATCGTAAATAATTTCGTGCAAAAGTTCTTCAAAGACGGTATTTAAATGGCAAGTTTATTGACTTTATAATACTCGTGGAACCGCGCGACTTCATTTGTGTGACGCTATTCTCATACAAGCACGCCTTTAGTGAGTAAAAAAGGTATTCCCAAAGATCAATCCCTAATTCGGGACCTTTTTAGTCACTCCATTTCAGCAGAGCTATTGAAAATTCTACTTTATTGATCGAGTGAGCGAAGCGAACGAAGATCTTAGTTTCAACTTGGGCGATTTGGCATTTTATGTATGTATGTATGTATGTATGTATGTATGTATGTTTGTCTGGCGATAACTTTTGAACCGTTGATCCGATCTGCATGAAATTTGATAGGACGATAGCTTGTACTTGAGAAATTTACTGGTAAGTATATGAGTAAAATCGAATGAAGGGTTATTAAGATATAGTGTTTATTAAGGGGGCAAAAATAAAAAAAGTTACATATAAAAATCAAGACACATGTCATATGAAAGGGCTTTGTTTGGACATTCCAAAACAATTTTTACTTTTTTTCTGGGACGCTCGGTTTTTGAGATACAACAAAAAAGTTAAATTAAGATAACCAGCGATCCAAGAGCTCCCTTCTCTAAGAGTTTCGTTGGCATCAAGGTTTTTCTACTGGTCGGCCCGTTCCTTTGCTTTTTCTTATTTTTTTTTCTTGAAATAAATTAAGGAGGTACTCAATTCTTATAAAATGGTGACAACGACCAGGTCTGATGATGGAGCCAAGGTCCGTTCAACGGAACTCTTCAATGAATAGGCCAATAGAGTTGAAACTTGGTTACCGTACCAAGTTAGTAGGCGGTAGTCAGAAAAACGTCCAAACATAATATTTGGACTTGCCTCTGACTAAATACTTAACAAGTATTATTATTATTTTATTTGTTACTTACTTCATGTAACAAGCTTTACTTAGTTTGGGGCTACCTAGATAGTGTGGTGCGGAAAGTCCACTAACATTAATTAATTTATTTATATTTCAAATTAGAAGTTAAATGTTGTTCTGGAATTTTCCAAAATGTACCTACCACAACAATGATGGTATTAAATGTATTTGTCTGTTGCGTAATAAAAATGCCAATTATGTCACCAGCGATTAAATAATTAAACAAATCAAAAAGATATCATCACAATGCTCAGTATAAAAGCCACCAGGGCTCACTGAAGTATATTACTAGCCTGTAGAAATTGCAGAGGTTTCTCCATAAAATCCCTATTAAATCTTCCATTGACAATGACTAAGTTTGGCTTACTACTTCTTCTGCTGGGTGATATAATCGTAAACTGCTACACTGCAGGTCACTATGGAATTTTATCACAGAGTGCAAGCCAGGTATTTGTGTTTTGTTTTTAATTCTATCATACATAATTATTTCGATGCATTTATTAAAACATATAAAATTATAAAATATTAAAACATTATATTATACTATAGTAAACATTCTCTTTTGACTAACACTTAAGGCGAACACAAGAGCTAATGTGACTCTCGTTCGCACGTTTCGCCATGTTGAAAGATATAAAATCACTAAACTCATATTCGAAAAATCGCAATCAATCATTTTTATATTATATTGATACAAGTTTTCCTGCTTAAAAGTTTGCTTATGTACGAAAACTAGTAAAGCAAACTTTTGAGTAGGAAAACATGTATAGATTAAAATGAAATTTTTACTAAACTGTGTGCAATGTGATTGCACACAAAACGGTTTATTGCGATTTTTCTAAAATGAGTTAAGTGATTTTATATCTTTCAACATGTCGAAACGTGCGAGCGAGAGTCACATTAGCTCTTATCTTCGCCTCAACTTTAAGAGATGAAATAAAAGGCTATATTATAATTATATATTTATAATTCAGTTGCTATAGATATTATGAAGCTTAATTACTTTTTAAGTACCTAAGTACTATAAATTTTCCACTTTAGCCAACTTACGAACAGTATAACTAAACGTATGTTCTTAACACGAACTTGTTTTTTTTACAGGGTTCAAAATTTGAAGTCACTGACTTGAATAAAAACAACTTGAAGGTCAAACGTGAAACTTCAGGTAGGAACCTATAACTTACCTATTTGAATTATATATAAAAAGCCAGGCGTTTTTATTATTATAACCCGTTTATAAACGAATTTAAAATGGCGCCGGTAATCATCCCATTTATGCAATGGGATGATTACCGGCGCCATTTCAAAGCATCTTTTTTCAGTAAAATGGCCTAAAGATCCCATTTTCTCTAATCTAGTACGAGTTTTTTTACATGTATCCTAAAGATTTTTTGAATCCAACGTCAATTTTTATATTAAAAAGTCTATTTTTATCAAATTTATTATATACATTTATTCTTCCAGTATACCAGCAGCCCAGAGGCTCCAATGACGTAGTTGTAGTAAGCCCAGGTAATAAAACAAGGTTTTTTTTATGGCCCACCTGATGTTTAGTGGCAACCACCACCTTTAACAGAAAAACGCATGATATGATCGGTTTTTTCAAAAACTAGTGATGTGATCGTGCCCTTCGATGCACTGCCCTGCGTCCATCAAATTTTAAGAGTAGTACAGCTCTTTGTTAAGGGCTCGTCCGGGGAAGTACTACCACCACGCTTTTTTCTGCCGCTTAGCAGCGTTGCTGTGTTTCGGTTTGAAGAGGGTGGTTTCCGGTGTAGTTACAGGCACATGAGGCTTAATATCTGTATGCCTCAAGTTGATGGACGCAGGGCAGTGCATCGTATGGCATGTTCCTATCGTGCGTGACTTGCGAGACAATGCTTTGTTATAGGTGATGGTTACCATTTAACATCAGGTGGGCCATCTGCTTGTACCATCGGCTAGTTGTATATAAAAAAAAGATGTTAAGCCTCATGTGTATGTAATTTCACCGGCAACCAAACTCTTCAAACCGAAACACAGCAACGCTGCATAACAGTGTTATAAGACCTCTATACATCTATTATATCTCTACATTGTTCACATTACGAGTTTCTGATTATTACGTAGGAATTTATAAGGATTTTCCTTTTTCAATTAATTATACTGTGTAGTTTCTTAGCTATTTAATGTTTCCAAGAAAATGCCAAGGATCCATATATTGTTGATGTTATTATTGGATGACAGATATATTTTATCAGAATATAAGTTAACCGAACTTATCAGAAAGTTCGTTTTGACTAAACAAGTTAAGTACTTTATTTTCAACATTTCAATTCGGTAATAGCTCTTTTTTCTGTTGAAGAGAAAAAAACCGGCCAAGTGTGAGTCGGACTCAAGCACGAAGGGTTCCGTACCATTATCTATAAAAACGGCAAAAAATCTAGTTTGTTGTATGGGAGCCCCCTTAAATATTGATTTTATTCTGTTTTTTAGTATTTCTTGTTATAACAAGAAATACATCATCTGTGAAAATTTCAACTGTGGTGAGACAGACAGACGGACGGACAGCGGAGTCTTAGTAATAGGGTCCCGTTTTAGCTTTTGGGTACGGAACCCTAAAAACAAATAAGCATTTTTCCGCTTATCTTTTTTTTGCTCGGCAATCAATGTTTCTTCTTCAAGAAAAAAACATAATTGAATAGAAACAAGCTACTATGTTACTAGGCGATAAACCGCTGGTAGATTACCTGTCATTAGTCGCAGTAGCGACTGGTAACATTATCCCTCATTTTCCTCCAAGCCTCCATACTATAAAATGGTGTTTAAATTTAAATAATGCTTAAAATTAGCGCTGTCTCTGTTTGCCATTACGCATTGGTAAGAGATGGCAATAGTTTAATCTAAGTTTATTGTTTGACAGATTTTTTGTAGTAAGGCCGCAAGACTTTGATTTTAGTTTAAAGTATATCTGATTGCTTATAACGGTTAAGCAAAGTAAATTTTATATTTAAAACTAAAAAAAAATGGGTTCCACTTGCTATTTTATTTACACCTGTACTTCTGTCGAGTAGCGAATATGCCGAATTACGAATCTGTCCAATCCAGAATCTGTCGAGTACAGAATCTGCCGAATTACGAATCTGTCCAATCCAAAATCTGTCCTATAGCGAACAAAGGGAATCAAGGAGGGTAGTAAAGTTTTTTAATATGTTTACTCAGAAAAATCTATGTTCGTTTAATTGTGTGACTTGCGAGGCAATGCTTTGTTATAGGTGGTGGTTACCATCAGAGAAGCCATCTGTTTGCTCCATCAGAAAGTTGTATAAAAAATCTATTATTACGGCCTATTTTAAGATTATACACCAGCAGGGTGATTACGTAACTTAGTTGCAATCAGTTTCTATATAAAACCAATAAGTATATAAAACAATATGAAAGTTTTGCGATTATCCATCAATAGAAACCCCAGTTGTTATCTAACTTTGTTAACGACTGCAGCTAAAATGTAACATAGCCGTCATATTTACTTATTACAAACAGAAACTGATTGAGGCTGATTGCAGCAAAGTTACTTAATCACCCTGCTGCTGAGCTGTTGATTTTTTATTCAATGAATACATTTTCAGGTTCCAATCAGGGAAATCATGGGATACCAAACAATGGAAACAGAGGGCAGACCGTGGTAGTTGTGCCAAGTAAGTAATATACATCCACTGATTTTATTTTATATCTAACTCATTTATTTTCTCAGACACAAAGGTTCCTTACTAGTAATATCTTCACACTGCATTAGTTTTTATATCTCCAAACTGCACTAGTGGTGGGGTACTGGAGATCTAGTGGTAGCGGTCCCGCCTCCCGATCCTAAATTAGGGGGTACAACACCGTTCGTGCACCAAACTCAAACGGTGAAGGAAAACAGAAACCGGCATGATGTAGAACCTAAAAAGTTCTAATTAATGTTTCAAGCTTGATAGGAGCCTCACTTCAAATCCTTTCACCACACTGTTACGAAAGAATTTGTGACACGGCCAGAAGAATAAGTATATATTCTTCTTCGAAAATGTTGAAATGCGCGAGCAAGAAGTTTTTTGACGGTTATAAGCCTCTTATAGGACTGTTTATCTTTGGACCGATGATTAAAACCAAATAAAGCAGGTTTTCTTAAAATATGATACGAATAATTTTCCCTGAATTATAACCAAATGTATTGGGAAATGTACCGGTCGTATTTATGAGCCATTGTTGTCAAAACATTATAATTCTGTCTAGAACACGATATATTTAGATCTGTGGTCCGTAACCTGGGTTTTTCAAGACCACCGAAGTTCGCTTTGTGAATTTTAACTATATAGGAAGGACCGGCAATACAAATAAATAGGTAAGCCTTGCAACTACTCATCATTTTTTTAACCAACTTAAAAACAAGAAGGAGGATCTCAATTCGGCTGCATGTTTGTTACGCGTTTATATACTCCGCCAATTATGAGAGCGAGGAGTTGTTAGACGGTTGTCAGCCTCTTAAAAAAACTCATTGTTGTTTTCATTTTTAACTACCAATGAGCACTGGTGGTCTAGTGGTAGCGGCCCCGCCTTCCGATCCTTCCGGTCGTGGGTTCGAAACCAATGAGTTTTTCTGTTCAAAAATGTATGTGCACAATGCCAGTACTCTCAAACGGTGAAGGAAAACATCGTGAGGAAACCGGCATGTCGTAGAATCTAAAAAGTTCTATAACATGTGTCAAGTGCTCGAAAGGAGCCTCTAAAGGCGCACATAAAATCCTTTCACCACACTATTTCGAAAGAAACTAGTGACACGACAAGAGAGAGACTGTTCACCTACTTACTCAACTTATGATCTCTCAATCAGAGCCGAAGCAGATACCCTTGTGTCTAAACACAAGTTTCTAACTTAGAGCAAGGTTCAACATTTTTCACTGTAAAGTACAGAGAGACCAAATTGTTAAATTGTATATTCAACAAAATTTGTATTCACCAACGCATTTATTATTACACCTAAAGTAGGTGTAAAAATTAATGCCTACTACACCTACTACACCTACTACATACGTAAAGGCCGCTCCACATTCTCAAGAGAATCTCGCGAGAACGCGATAAACATGCGAGAAACGTGAATGTGGAACCGATTCTCGTATTCTTCTCAAGTTCTCGCGTAGTTCTCCGGCCTTTCTCCACTTTTTGTCGGTATTTTGGCGCGAGACAAAGGAGCGCGAGAACGTGAGAAAAGGCGAGAACGTGTATTGACTCCACACTCGCATGTTTCTCAGTAGCGCGCGAGCCGCCGACTTGAACGGTTGTATGTTGTGTACCTACCACGTGGCGTCAATATGATCGTAACTTGGACAAACGAACTTGAGTTGAAATTTTTAGAATATTTCCAAGCGGAACCCGTGCTATGGAATACAAATTTAAAAGACTATAAAAATAAACTAAAAAACCATGAGCGGTTACTTCTGCGTCCATCGTCATCGAGCGCGAGAACTGTAGTGAGAACTATTTGAGAACTTTGTGAGAGTGTGTACCCAAAGAAGTTCTCGCTACAGTTCTCGCTGAGAATCTCCGGAGATTCTCGCGTGAATGTCTCGTGAGAATATGGAGCGGCCTTCAAACATTCTGTATTTTTTTCTGAAAAAAAATGGTGTAACGGCTCATTGGGGCGAAAAGCCCTGCATTCACCGCAGTTAGATTTAAAAAAAAATATTCTCGCGCGTTTACATTTAGACATTCGTGCTGCCATTCGCATGAACGGAAATGTTGCCGTCCCATTCTCGCATTGCCCAAGACCCTGCGCCTGTCTCTACATGTCTCTGCACATTTCCACGGACATGAGTGTATGTCCCTGCCACAGAATACCCCGTTATTCTGTGGCAGGGACATCGCAAAATGTCTGCCATCAACTTTCTTTACGTACGTTTGTAGTACGATTTTAATAGCTATTATTATTATTTGTTTCAGACAACAACGGTCGCTGATACATCAACACAAATGGCGAAACACTATGAATCACTAGCCTTCCGTATTAGCTATTAATATTCATGTCATACTTATTATAAGCCATGTACCTACTCGTTTAAAAAACTGTTTTATTTCAATGACAACAGAAGAAAAAAATTGACTTCAGAAAACGTCATAACTTGATGTTCCTTGAATACCAACTATCTATATACATATAGACAAAGACATTTTTGCAACATGCTCTAACGTAATACGTAGCAACTTATAAAGTGCCTACTTTACCTACTAGTGGTTGGCTCCGAACCTCGTGATGCGATCCGAACGCATTAAAATTAAAAGAAATTAAAGTAGGTAATCAGAGGCAAGTCCAAACATTCTATTTGGATTCTTGGATTTCTTGCTTCTGACTACCGCCTACTATGTTGGTAACCCATGGTCTTGGTAAGTTTCAACTCTATATTGGCCTATTTATTGAAGAGTTCTGTTGAAAAGACCTTGACTCCATCATCAGACCAAGTCACTGTCAGCATTTTATGAGAACTAAGTACCTTTACTTTATTACAAGAAAAATAAGTAAGAAAATGCAAAGGAACTGACCGACCAGTAACAAAACTATGATTTCAACGAAACTCTGAGATACGGGCGTCTTAGGAAAAAAAAACGGTTTTGGAATGTTCAAACAAAGCTTAAGCTTAAGCGTAACTTGATATGTTTGCATAACTTGATATGTTTGCGTAACTTTTTTTATTTTTGCCCCCTTAAAAAACCCCATAACTCAATAACCCAGTAATAACATACTTACCAGTTAGGTACTTTCTCAAGTGCAAGCTATCCAAATTTTTTACAGATTGGATCAACGGTTCGAAAGTTATGGCCCGACAAACATACATCTACATCTACACTAATATTATAAAGAGGTAAACTTTGTATTTTTGTATTTTTGTATTTTTGTATGTAACGAATAGGCTCAAAAACTACTGGTCCGATTTCAAAAATTCTTTCACCATTAGAATGCTACATTATCCCTGAGTAACATAGGCTATTTTATATTTTCAAAAAAATCAGGGATCCTTACTAAAACGGTTCTGACGCATAATGACCAATAATTCAGAATTCTCATATTGACCAAACACATAAACGCGAAATGTCCAATTCTCAGAATGACCAATACGCATAATGCCATATTAAGCCAAATTCCAATACGCAGAATGACGCATACGCCAAACGACTAAAACGCATTATGAGCAATGAATAATACGCATTTTGACCCACAGTTTTGACCAATACTTAGACAAATTTCTGTAATTTTTTTGTAAATTTCTGTCAAATTTTATATTCGTCATTTTGTCATTTTCATGACACCGACCGCCTTAACGTTTTCAACATAAACAATTGATTCGTTTTCTGGCATTTTGGGAAGCAACATAGCTTTTTCATTTTAATTGTTTTTCTTGTGTTATTTTGAGTTGTGTTGTGTAATTTCGGTGGTATTTTAACCAACATTACTTGAGGTCTTAGCACAAAGTGTAAGCATTTGGAATGAAAATGTATTATGTGATATCCTGATTTGACCGAAAATGTTTCCAATGTTTTGAAGAAAACCGCCACCATTTTCTTCAAAACAAATGACGGCCGCCTTGACTAAAAAGTATTTATTCAATACAAACCACTTGACACTGGCAAGATTGTCTGTCGAATGACAGACAGGAGCCATAAATGGAGAGAAGAAGAACAACATAAACAATTCGCAAAAGCATGTGGCATCGATAGCGCGATCTGTAGCATAAAATTATATCCGACCAGCCGATCCGATCTTATTGATAATAACACCCAGACAGAGAACAAACCATGTTCATCACACAAAATGTTTGTTCATAAACTTTCAAGTGACCAGTACTTACGTATGTTGTGGAAAAAGTACCAATTACCTAGGTAATCAACAAACAATCAATCTACAAGTGTGTCATTTCGCGAATGTTTCATTGTGCATATTGGTCAATATACGGATAGGTCATTTCGCGTATGCGTCGTTCCGAGTTTAGGTCCAAATGCTTATGTGTTAATATGCGTTTTCGTCATAAAGCGAATATTTTTTTTCAATCATTGGTCATTATGCGTCAGAACCACTAAAACTTCAATAATGTAACCCAAGGTGGAAAACAAAAAACCTTACATCGCGTGCGCTGCGAAAACTATTGAAGATAGAACAAAATAATGTACTACGATTTTGTAGAACACGTTATCATCTACAAAAAATGTCGCGACAGCATATCTCTAACTATTATAGTTATGTCACAATAAGTGTTCTTTTATTATTAAAAATTAATTGAAATGCCTCCGCTAGAAAAGGGTCTTTATTTGTACCTTGGTATTAATCCTTATCCAAATAAATCATTTCATAATTAAGACGGTTTCAATACCTATAGATTACTTCTTAAATTTTTCAAATCGGACATTCCATTCAAAAGATATGACGAAATTAAAAATGTTTGCGGGTCCACAGGTCACGCGCGGGGTGCGATTTCACTCACTCAAGGAGAAGCGCGTGCAAATGTATGAAATAAGTAGATGCGAGGCTCGAACCCACGGTCTAAGTTTATCCTAAAATGTTCAAAAAATGTATGACCACCCATGCGAAGCTGGGACAGGCCGCTAGTACATACATAAAATGCCAAATTGCATAAGTTACTGTAAGGTTTTCGTTTGCTTCGCTCACTCAATCAACTAAAATGTATGCTCAAAATGTTTGTTTTAATATCATAATAATGGTTCTTTTAATGTATGTTTTTATTTAACCTAACAACACAGCCTGTCTGAAATTTGGCTGACCGTTCTGTTTTTTTATAAATATCTATACTAATACTAGTAGTTCGCCCCGAACTGAGATCTCATGATGCGACCCGACGAACGCATCGAAACTTTGAGTACGTAGTAGTCAGAGGCAAGTCCAAACATTATCTTTGGACTTTTTTCTGACTACCGCCTACTAACTTGGTATGGTTACCAAGTTTCATCTCTATTGGCCTATTTATTGAAGAGTTTCCTTGAACAGACCTTGGCTCCATCATCAGACCTGGTCGTCGTCACCATTTTATGAGAACTGAGTACCTCCTTAATTTATTTCAAGAAAAAAAATTAAGAAAAAGCAAAGGAACTGGCCGACCAGTAGAAAAACCTTGATGTCAACGAAACTCATATAGAGATGGGAGCTCTTGGATCGCTGGTTATCGTAATTTAGCTTTTATTTTTATATCTCAATAACCGAGCGTCACAAAAAAAAAGTAAAAATTAATTTGAGATGTCCAAACAAAGCCCTTTCATATGACATGTAACTTGATTTTTTTATGTAACTTTTTTTATTTTTGCCCCCTTAAAAAACCCCATATCTCAAAACCCCTTCATCCGATTTTACTCATATACTTACCAGTAAATTTCTCAAGTACAAGCTATCGACATATCAAATTTCATGCAGATCGGATCAACGGTTCTAAAGTTATCGCCAGACAAACATACATACATACATACATACGTACATACATACATAAAATGCCAAATCGCCCAAGTTCAAACTAAGATCTTCGTTCGCTTCGCTCACTCGATCAATTATTATCTTAACACACACACTTTTTTGAACTTGCTTATGGAACAGTCAAAGGGTCCACCTGATATCAAGTGGTAACCATCACCTTTAACAATCACCGAAGAAATGCCTCACAAGCTGCGCACTATACGAACGTGCCCTAAGATGCACTTTAGCACACTTAATAGGTAAAACAAAATTGGTACAGAATCGGTAAAATGATACAAAAAATATATTACAAAAAATTAAGTAGACACGACAGTCAGATTTAAACATAGGTAAAGAAAAAAAATTATAAGCAATCAATCTGCCTACGTCTTTAATTCGTAGCGGTAATAATGACTAGGTATTCTATAGTCAAGGTTATGTTATCTGTGGTCAAGATCAAAGGGTAAATTGCTGCAAACTAGCCAATAATAGAAAAAAACTTCCTTTTACTACACTTTTAGCAGAATACCTAAACCAACCTAAACCAACTGCTTACGTTCAAATGCGTTACCAATGAAATCGATAGAAACAGTAGAACTTTATTGGCTGTAATTTTATTGTATGTGAAGAAATCCTGATGAATTGTACCTGCCTTACAAGATAAAAAATAATATTTACAAGATCTTGTAAATACTATTGTCTCGAAGTTCATTCTTGTGCTAGCTGTAGCTAACTTGAAAAGGTAACATCAATTGTCAAATTATTTTGTAAGAAATGTGCATTATCCACTGGAAGCCGTGAATAAATGAATAAATAAAAAACCTGAACGTCAGACGTCTAAACAATGTTCAATGTCTACAGCGTCGTGTTATCGGACGAAGCTCATCGGGTGATTAAAAACGTTATTGATCACACAAAGATCAATTATAACTTTATTTTCCCACTTTTTGCGTCTTGATTTCTTGTTTCCATGTAAAATACCTTTTCCAGTGTGCATACAAATGTATAATTACACGCATCACGGCATCTACGTAATGACGAGGTAGATCTCGGACAGCTGATGTCGGTGGTATTATCATATCATTGATGCTACGATGAAGTATCTGTACTTCAGTACCGTAGTCTACTTTACAAAAGCTGGATCAGTTTTATGAATGACTAGATGGCGCCTGCGACTTCGTCTGCGCAGGATTAGTATTTCGAGTAGCTTATATTAGCGTGGTATGTACTACACATATGTGTAACTCAAGCGGTTATGGCAGCGCACGCCAGAATAGCTCGCAGATGGTAGATTTTTTCCTACTTACTTGTCACTGATCGTCATATTTTGGACAATTCACCCAATATCTTTATAAATTGTAGCCTATGTGTTATTCTGATGTAAAAGATATATAATTGTAAAGTTTCATTAAAATCCATTCCATGTGAAAGAGTAACAAACATATCTATCCATCCATCCATACTTTCGCGTTTATAATATTAGTAGGATTATTTCATTTATTTTAGGCAAGACAGTAGTTAAAGAAGAGTAGTAAAGAGAGCGCTGATGGTCTAGTGGGTGCAGCCTCCCTCCCCTTCCAATCCCGAGCCTTTCTGTCGTGGGTTCAAACCGGACGTGAACCAATGAGTTTTTATTTTCAAAAATTGCAGTGCACAGTGCCAGTAGGTTTTAATGTGACTTTCAACTCTGATTAGTGTAGCATGTAGTTTTTATTTCTTTTTCTTTTTTAATAGTACCTACATATCTATACAATGTAATAATGTAAGTATATAATAATTACAGCCCTCACAACTCCGTTGATAGTACTATAACGTTAGTTTTTTATTCTGATAAAACCTAAGTATAAATTATATAATATCTCATTATTATTAGCAAGCTGAAATGGCAGTGGGCCGGCCATGTTTGCCGTAGAACCGTTGGAGCAAACGAATACTTGAGTGGAGACCGCGCTTAAGTAAGCGTAGTGTAGGACGCCCTCCGACGAGGTGGGGCGACGATCTGCGAAATGTAGCTGGCAAACATTGCATGAGAAGAGCCGAAGACCGGGCTCAGTGGCACGTCTTGGGAGAGCCCTACGTCCAGCAACGGACGAACATAGGTTGATGATGATGATGATGATGAATATCTCAGAGCCTTTTGAACGCCATTTTGTTTTGAAATTTCTTTTCATCGAGATAGTTTTATTATCTTAAGAACTCATACTTAAAACTGACCGCCTTAGATAGCGATCTGATATTATTAATACACATAGTAGGTAGAGGCTTTATTTAGGGCAAGATGGTTCTGTGTGAAATGTTTGCCAATAATGATATTGCCGTTTTCATATCACTGTGTCAAACAATAAAATCGTAGCACTATAATGACGAACGATGACGAATCATACAACCTTTAATCAATTATCTATGAACTTTGCATAAAATGTAAAAACATTGCAATTCCACTTGCGGAACTGGAAAATATTTGCAGCATGTTTACACACACATGTGTAAAATACTTAGGGTGGAGAATTTTTCAAAAAAAAATGAAGTTCCAATCTGAGATATTTTCGTAGGTTTCGCCGCGCCGTGACCACATACAGTTCAGTAAGTTTGTTCAGTCAGCTACACATCAAGTCACACACCCTATATACCTTTATCTACGATGGACACACATACAGTTCAGTAAGTTTGTTCAGTCAGCTACACATCATGTCACACACCCTATACAAGGTGTTCCATAAGTTGTGTATATAAACTTCAGGGGGCTAAAGTACCCATCAATATGAACAACTTTTTCTAAGGAACCAACACTGTGAACGCGAAAAAAAAAACAGCTGTTTCATACATTTTAGCCTGGTAGGTATTGAACTTTTGTATGAAACAGCTGTTTTTTTTTTCGCGTTCACAGTGATGGTTCCTTAGAAAAAGTTGTTCATATTGATGGGTACTTTAGCCCCCTGAAGTTTATATACACAACTTATGGAACACCTTGTATACCTTTAACTACGGTGGACACACATACAGTTCAGTAAGTTCAGTTCAGTAACATGTGTAAAATACTTAGGGTGGAGAATTTTTCAAAAAAAAATGAAGTTCCAATCTGAGATATTTTCGTAGGTTTCGCCGCGCCGTGACCACATACAGTTCAGTAAGTTTGTTCAGTCAGCTACACATCAAGTCACACACCCTATATACCTTTATCTACGGTGGAACTGGAAAATATTTGCAGCATGTTTACACACACATGTGTAAAATACTTAGGGTGGAGAATTTTTCAAAAAAAAATGAAGTTCCAATTTGAGATATTTTCGTAGGTTTCGCCGCGCCGTGACCACATACAGTTCAGTAAGTTTGTTCAGTCAGCTACACATCAAGTCACACACCCTATATACCTTTATCTACGATGGACACACATACAGTTCAGTAAGTTTGTTCAGTCAGCTACACATCATGTCACACACCCTATATACCTTTAACTACGGTGGACACACATACAGTTCAGTAAGCTCGTTCTGTCAGCTACACATCAAATTACACACTCTATATACCTATAACTACGCTACATATAATGTAAATAGTCATATAAAATCATGACGGCATAGCAGGCGGTGCGAGTGGACGAATAAAATAACAACAACATAATCACACCCTCTCTCACATCGCAGCGTTCAACTTCAAACGTTCAAAGTCCACACTGTTTAGTCTGATGCGTATCTGTGTGTACAACGATCAAAAATAAGTAGGTAACTTGAATTTTATGGTTTCACTGGCTAGACATAAAATTTTCCATGTGATCTTCTCTCTAATGATATAAAATAAAATAATAAAAAACAAAATGGACAATAATAGACGCAGTGAATAAGGCCTCCGACATAAATAAAGAACAAGCTAAGGACCGGATCCTGTTTGCTCTAAAATAAAATTAAATAAAGATACTGCGACTTGAAAACAAGAGCTCTTTGCAATAAAAAAGACACACCCGGTTTATACTGTAACTTAAGGCGAAAACTTACTAAACTTCAATAATATATTATACTAGAAGCTTCTCGCGGCTTCGCACGCGTTAAAGTGGTGAGCCGTGAGCCGCCTATTGCACCTTTTTCAGGGGTAATTTTCAAATATTGAAAACGTGATTCTAAATTATTTATTTTGGGGTTTACCCCAAGTTTAAAGTCAATCGCACCACGCGTTAAAAAACTTCCATACAAACTTTGACATCCCTTTGCACACTTATAAAGGGTAGTTTTAAAAAACTAAAAATGCCTTTCCTATTTTTTAACTTTGAAGTACACGTAATCTAAGTTTCAAGTTTGTAGGTTCAAGGAATACAATTTTTCATACCAACGTTTTCAACCCTTTTTACACCCTTAGGGGTTTAATTTCCAATAATCCCTTCTTAGTACACTTTTACGCCATAAGACCTATGTACTCTTCAAATTTCAAGTCTCTAGGACCAGCGGTCAAAAAACTGCCATACAAACTTTTACATCCCTTTGCACACGTATTAAGGGTAGTTTTAAAAAACTAAAAATGCCTTTCCTAATTTTTAGCCTTGGAGTACATCTACTCCAAGTTTCAAGTTTGTAGATTCAAGAAATACGATTTTTCATACCAACGTTTTCAACCCTTTTTACACCCTTAGGGGTTGAATTTCCAAAAATCCCTTCTTAGTACACCTCTACGCCATAAGACCTATGTACTCTTTAAATTTCAAGTCTCTAGAACCAGCGGTCAAAAAACTCCTATACAAACTTTTACATCCCTTTGCACACTTATTAAGGGTAGTTTTAAAAAACTAAAAATGTCTTTCCTATTTTTTTGCCTTGAAGTATATGTACTCCAAGTTTCAAGTTTGTAGGTTCAAGGAATACAATTTTTCATACAAACGTTTTCATCCCTTTTTACACCCTTAGGGGTTGAATTTCCAAAAATTCCTTCTTAGTGCACCTCTACGCCATAAGACCTATGTACTCCACAAATTTCAAGTCTCTAGGACCAGCGGTTTAGGCTGTGCGTTGTCTATATGTCAGTCAGTCAGTCAGTCAGTCAGTCAGGACTTTGATTCTTATAGTATTAGAGATTACATTGTAAAAGGATCATACAAAAGAACGGTAGGAACCAAGCCGTAAGTTTGTTGCCTGTTCTTCTAGGCTTTGGTCGCGTGGAACTGGCACCTAGAGTCACCTAGCTTTAAGACGTTTCAAAGTGATCCTTGTGATTTTATTGAATAAATACCTTTTGACTTTGACTTTTGACTTTGACTTTGACTTTGAAGACAAGAGCTAATGTGACTCTCGCTCGCACGTTTCGACATGTTGAGACATATAAAACCACTACACTTATTTTCGAAAAATCATTTATAGTAAAAATTTCATTTTGATAGAGAGATGTTTTCCTACTCAAAAGTTTGCTTCACTAGTTTTCGTACATAAGCTCTTGTATTCGCCTTAGCGAAAGCTAATGTGACTCTCGCTCGCACGTTACTTTAGTAATACCCTTACATTAGACTCAAACATCTTCACGACTTTGATTACAGCCACGATACATATTCACTCAGATCTATCAGTACCAAGAACTAATTAAGATTCTTTGAGTATGTCTAAGGGAGGTAGTCAGTGGAATGTCCAAGTATTATATCTGGCACATACCACATTAAGGATAACCGCAGCCTCCGCAAACGACAAAATAAAACAAGCGCCGTCATAACTAAAAAATACCTAATTCATATAAACCACCGCTAAATTGTATCGTTTACGCAAAACAATTAACAATAGTCTATGATTTATAGTCCGATTATAATCGTCATTGTGGGAGTAGATTCTGTGAAGTCCTGGCTGTTTTTCCGAGTGGTGACGTCACGGATATCGCGTTGTATAAATAGGTTTGCCGGCAAGTCCTGCGGTAGTAATCATGTTGGGATTCGGTCGCGTGGTGAGTGCGCTCGCACTGGTGGCTCTCGCCACAGCTTCTATAGGAGATAATTCTTTGGACGATGAGAGAGTGGTAAAAGTGTCTCCGGTCCTCGCCCCGCCTCGGGACTCGAGGACTCATGACACGACTAGGGCGAGGCAGTTCCCTATCTTAGTTCTACTGGCACTGCGGGAGCCCCCGGTGAACGTGAGGGAACATGAAGCCAAGTCTTTGGGAGAACGCCCTATTTACTATGTTCAGGTAAATATTTTTATTTTTAATTGATGTACCTACCGGTTTTAGGGACCTTTAGCTTACGCAATAGTATTAAGTATTAGAAAATTTTGTTTACCAAATACCTTCTTTATATCCACCGTATTTTTAATAGGTAGGTCAATTGGATGACTACTTATTAGTAGGTATACCATTACTAGTCTCTCTCTCTCTCTTGAAGTCTTCAAATCCAAAATCAATACCCACTACCTATCCCTCATGATAGAATCTTATAAAAATAAATAATTTCTTCTTTTTTCTCATACTTAGTAGTTACTTAGGTGAGTTATGTTATATTATATATATTTTAGTATTAGATTAGTATGTTTATTTTAGACCTAAATTTAGTTTATTCGTTTGTTAAATACTTAGTTATGTACTTTTCTAAATCTTTGCTTTGTTTAGTATAGGCCTTCATTCAATGTGCACTACCCAAAAATGTTGTCTCATTACCCAAAGGTTAGCTGGTAGATAATGCTATCCAGCATTAAGCTCGCCTATGTACAGTATATTTTATTTGTGCAATAAAGAATTTTCTATCTATCTATCTACTAGTAGGTAACTTTTTGCCACAGATTACCTAATTTAAAAACATAATTATTTTTTTGTGGGAACCATAGATGAGCTGTCAGAAAATGTTTTAGAGTATGTGCATTTTTCCTAATTACTTTATATTCAGTGATTCAATATGTAAAAATATGCGAGCAAGAAGAAAATCAGCGGTTGTCAGTGTCTTAAATAAAAATTGTTAGTAAAATATTTTATCATTTGAATTAGCGTACCAACAATGTTTGCTTAAATAAAACTAGAGGGTGGCCCCGAACTGAGATGCCTCGTGATATGATCCAAATGCTCCGAAAAATTAAGAAGGTGGTAGTCAGAGGCAAGTCCAAACATAATATTTGGAATTGCTTCTGACTACCGCCTACAAACTTGGTATAGTAACCAAGTTTCGACTCTATTGGCCTTTTTATTGAAGAGTTCCGTTGAACAGATCTTGGCTCCATCATCAGACCAGCTCGCTGTTACCATATTATGAAAACTAAGTACTTTCTTAATCTAAACCAAGAATAAGAAAAAGCAAAGAAACTGGTCAATCCGTCGAAAAACCTTGATGACAACGAAACTCTTAGAGATGGGAGCTCTTGGATCGTTGGTTAACTTAATTAATTTTTTTGTTGTATCTCAAAAACCGGGCGTCCTAGAAAAACAGTAAAAATGATTTGGAATGTCCAAACAAAGCCCTTTCATATGACATGTAACTTAATACTTTTGTGTAACTTTTTTTATTTTTGCTCTTTATAAAACCCCATATCTTAGATTTGACTCATATCCTTACCAGTAAATTTCTCAAGTACAAGCTATCGACTTACCAAATTTCATGCAGATCGGATCAACGGTCCTAAAGTTATGGCCCAACAAACATACATGAATAAAATGCTATCTGCTGTCTATCTTACAGTGGGTGATTTGCACCCACTGTAAGATTTTCGTTCGCTTCACTCAATCAAATATAAATAGTTATAAAAAATATATAGCAAAAAAATATATGATAATAATAACTATGTAATAAGAGCACGATGTATTTGTTTTGAGCAGGTTTCAAACTCACTGGTAGGTACTAGTTTTTTTAATATAGGTACGATGTAGAACATAATCTTTAATATATCTTAAAATCGATCAAATTAAAAACTGAATTAGTGTAATTAATATTTAGTTTAATAGTTTAAGGTTTGAATCCATGAGCCATCAACGATAGTCATCAACGATAGTCGGCGACAAAAGTAGATGGACATATCTGGATTCCAATTATTTATCAAACGTAGTAGAAACGATAGTAGAAGTTCAAAATATTGAAAGTGCGCTCACTTTCAATATTTTGAACTTCTACTATCTGGAATAGCCATTTCTTTCCAGAAATCCGATAAAAAGGGCACTACAGAACTAATTTTGTTAATCTCCCTTTGATGATGAATGTATATGCATAAGGTCATTCAAAACCTATTCTAGGCTTTGATCGCGTGGAACTGGTACCTAGAGTCACCTAGCTTTAAGACGTTTCAAAGTGATCCTTGTGATTGTATTGAATAATACCTTTTGACTTTGACATTTTTGTAAGGTACCTTATAGAAAGAAACTATTTTTGACACGATAACCTCATAATAGTTCATAATAGTTTAGGTCTTCTTCGTGTCGTGTCACTAGTTTCTTTCGAAACAGTGTGGTGAAAGGATTTAAGTGCGCCTCAAAGAGATTAAAAGAGGCTCCTATTGAGCACTTGACACATGTTTTAGAACTTTTTAAGTTCTGCGACATGCCGGTTTCCTCACGATGTTTTCCTTCACTGTTTGAGAGTAACTACTGGCATTGCTCACATATTATTATATTTTTGAAAAGAAAAACTACTTTGGTGCAAGATCGGTTTTGTACCCAGGACCTTAGGATCTGCAGGCTACCACTAGATCACCAGTGCAGTTTTAATACACAAAAAATGTTTGTGACATTTAACTGTACGGGCAGACTGTTTGTATTTTTTATACAAGGTGTTCCAATAATTGGGTTTAAAACTTTGGGGGGCTACTTATTCATATTGATGGGTACTTATACTTACCTTATACATTCAACAGTTTACAATAAAGATTATTCTGATTCTAATTCTGATCCTGAATGTATTTGTGTACATAATTGTCCCACTAACTACTACTACTAGGTTTTTTTATACAACTTGTTGATAAAACAAGCAGACGGCCCATCTGATGATAAGTGGTAACCGTATAACAAAGCATTGCCTCATAAGTCACGCACGATAGGAACGTGCCCTACGATGCACTACCCTGCGCCCATCAACTTGAGGTACACAGACGCTAAGCCTCATGTGCTTGTAACACCGGAAACCACACTCTTAAACCGAAACACGCTGCTTGGTAACATTAAAAGGCATTGTGGTATTAAATACTTCCCCGGACGAACCACAAAGAGATCTATTACTTTAAAAAACGAGTCATCATCTTCATGCCCTTATCCCATGCTAAGTGGGGTCGGCACAACAGGTTTTCCTCTTCTACTCTCCTCTTATCTAAGACTTTGGCTTATTAGTAAAGGCTATTATAATGTAAAAGATTTGCTAGGTTAGAATGGTTACTGCAATTCATTGACATAACATAATTTTATTTAATTGGGAGTACTTTGACATGGATTAATATATTTTGACATACTATACCTACTAACATACTATTATTTATTTTGATTTGACATTTGATTACTATTGTTTATTTTATATTTATTGTGAATTTAACTGTTGTTTGTATAAAAAGTACCTACCTACCTACCAACATGTATAAAGCCCACACCTACAATTTGCATCCCAGCTATGGGGAATCACTCATTCCCCATAGCTGGGATGCAAATTGTAGGTGATTACTGATTAATTTTTTTTGTTATTTTTATGTACCTACATTGAAGCAAATAAATGATTTATGGTTATGATTATGATGATTATTATCATTCGTCATCGCAGTGCTCACTCCTTTCTTACTCATATTATCTTTCACACAGTCCATCCATCTTTTCTTTGGCCTGCCTCTCTTTCAAAAACCATCCACATCCATTTCCAACACTCTTCAACGTAATATGACTTTCTTCCCACCTCAAAACGAGTATAAAATCTTAACCCCTCTTTTTATTTCTAGAAATTAGAAGATCAACAAGACTCTAACAGTGGTAAAAGTCGTCAAAAACGCCACGTCTTTAAACACCACAGCCACAAGCACGGCTACGGCGGCTACGGTGGCGGATATGGTGGTGGCTACGGTGGCGGCTACGGTGGCGGCGAGGTGACCAAGACCAAGACCATCTACGTCATCAAAGAAATAGGTAACTTGTAGTTTTAGACATCTTTTTAGGCTTTTCGTCGTACTATTAGAGATTTATTTACCACTAGCGGCCTGTCCCAGCTTCGCATGGGTGGTCATACATTTTTTGAACATTTTAGGATAATCTTAGACCGTGGGTTCGAGCCTCGCGTCTACTTAATTTCATACATTTGCACGCCCTTCTCCCTGAGTGAGTGAAATCGCACCCCGTGCGTGACCCGTGGACCCGTTAACATTTTTAATTTCGTCATATCTTTTGAATGGAATGTCCGATTTGAAACATTTAAGAAGTAATCTATAGGTATTGAAACCGTCTAAATTATGAAATGATTTATTTGGATAAGGATTAATACCAAGGTACAAATAAAGACCCTTTTCTAGCGGCGGCATTTCAATTATTTTTTTATAATAAAAGAACACTTATTGTGACATAACTATAATAGTTAGACATATGCTGTCGCGACATTTTTTGTAGATGATGACGTGTTCTACAAAATCGTAGTACATTATTTTGTTCTATCATCAATAGTTTTCGCAGCGCACGCGATGTAAGGTTTTTGTTTTCCACCTTGGGTTACATTATTGGAGTTTTAGTAAGGATCCCTGATTTTTTTGAAAACATAATATAGCCTATGTCACTTAGGGATAATGTAGCATTCTAATGGTGAAAGAATTTTTGAAATCGGACCAGTAGTTTTTGAGCCTATTCGTACATACAAAAATACAAATCTTTCCTCTTTATAATATTAGTGTAGATGTAGATTTACAAATCACTATGAGAACTAAAACTTAATAGGAGTTGATTCATCAATGTATGGAGCCCGGACTGTACACAGAGTATAGTGTATATCACTTAGCAATATAGTAACGGGTTTTAACTTATTTTTGGCGGTTTTGCTTATTTTCTTCATTTTTACTTCGTTTCAAGATTTTCTTGGTCAAAGAGAGCAACACAATGTACAAAAAATATGGCGGACTGACAAGCGTGAAATGTCATTTTGAGAACTGTTTTATGTGTCTAGCTCAAGCTAGACACATAAAGCTAGCGTCAAAAAAAAGCAACAAAACTGTCAAAGCAATACAAAATGCAATGCGTCATTTCAAACGTCTTACGAATTACAGACTGTCATGGTTTCTCTAAAAGTGTTCGCTTAATATGAAATTCGACCAGATAAACATTTAGCTATCGCAACTTTATTTGCCTACTAATCATCTATTTATTTCAAATCTTTCTACGTGATGTACATAGACCAAACCCAAAATGAAAAATGTCCTTTAGTATCTATAATTCTAACAGGCAGTATTAATTTTATTAACATTAAACACTTCAAAAATAAAAAATAAAAAAAAATGTGGGTAGGCTAGTCATGGTAATAATTGTAAGTAGGTACACTTGCAACTACGCAGATATAGCGACCGCTGCAAGTGGCACGGGGAGATCAATGTTAGAACTTTAGAAGTTTTAACTTTTCTGTAGCAAAATATATATTTCGATTATATAAAGCACACACATTTACTAAGTCTGCGACAGGTATAAATGCAAGCATGTCCAGAAAACACGTTTAAATAATTAAGTGTACAAAAGAGGGGCTGTGAGCAGGTAGATAATGATGTTAGCGTGCTATCTTAACAATAAACAGTTACATACTTCAAGAAAAAACGCAACGCTATTTGGCATATTATGGCCATCCATCACTCTGAAACGATGTGCCCTGGCCAGGCCTCTCTATTCCAAGAGGCATTAAAGTCCCGAGGTCCATAATAGGACTTCTAGTTCTTGTCAATCAAATCACCAACCAATAACCATACCGATTCCTATTAGCGATATCATAGGGTAAAACTGTGTGTTTTGAAAACGAGGCACCTATCCCACTACGGCATCTATCCTGGTTTTACCCTATATGTTTACACAGCAATGCTGCTTGGCAGTAGAAATAGGGAATGTTCGTTTCCGAATGGTAGTAGGAACCCCGGATGAACTGGTCGCGTGGAACTGGCACCTAGCTTTAAGACGTTTCAAAGTGATCCTTGTGATTTTATTGAATAAATACCTATTGACTTTGACTTTGACTTTGACTTTGAACTTTTTTATCGAATAGCTCTACTACTTACTACTAACTTCACACTGACCTTCGACCACCAACCAATTAATTATTTTAATGGTTGTTATATTCTAATTGTCATTTACAATTAATAATTTTGGGCTAGTTTATCATCAACGTCATCAGCTAGAAGAAGCCAACTGCTGGACATGCCTGCCATGTACATTTGAAATGTAATGTAGAATTGCCAGGAAGAACGATTCTGTGCCCTCGCCATCCACCTTGTTCCAATACGAGAGCCGTATTTCCCAGTGGTTGTCAGTTTTTTCATTTATATGTATAACCTGCCCATTGCCACATCAACCTGGTTTTGTAAAGTGGGTATTAAATATATGGTATATCTCGTATTACAGGTCATCATGGCGGAGGCGGTAACTATCAAGGTGGTCACGACCATGGTAGCGGAGATTATGGCGGAGGTGGAGGCGGAGGAGGTTATGGAGGAAGTCAAGGCAACTACAACACTCAAGGACAACATCCTCAAAACTATGGACACAACAACAACCAAGGCGGAGGCTATGGCGGAGGCGGAGGCGGAGGCTTTGGCTTCGGCGGAGGCTTTGGCTTTGGCGGTGGTAGTGGCGGAGGCGGAGGTGGAGGCGGAGGTGGGGGCGGTACTTCAGGCGGAGGCGGGGGCGGAGGTGGCGGATCTGGCAAATAACGAGGATTTATGGCGGAAATAGTCGCCTTTACAGGGATTTTTTATTTCAGAAATGTAAAAAAAGTAATGTGCCTATTGTACAAGATTTTATGTCATTATGTACTCTTGTTTCTTAATGAACTGCCAACATTTAACATCACGGCAACTTATGTCTACCATCATTGGGTTTTTACTAAGTACTTCTAGCAATAATATCGCTGCTTACCAAATATATTTCTCTCCTAACATGTATTTTATATATTTTTACTTAATTAATTGACTTTCTGGATATTTCAATCATAAACTATCACAAGATTGTTTGTTGAAATACTCAGTAGGGTTAAAGTAGAAAAGTAAGGTTAAGTAGATTATTTTTATAAGTTTTATAATTAAATTGATAAAAAAAAATTGCCTGTTGTTTTTATATTCGAATTATTCTGTTACAATACAAATTCAAAATAAAGTAGGTACTTACAGTTATTTACAAAGAACATTACTATTATTTTTTTAAATATACAAAACGATCTATTGAGCATCTAGATCGATCTAAAGCTCAAAAGATCTAAATCAATAGATATCAATCGGTAGTGTCCCCAAGTTTATTAAGAGCTCTTTGAGAAGGGGGAGGTAAAGTACCTACCATCAGGGCCGGATTATCTGTTAGGCGGATTAGGCAACTGCCTAGGGGCCCCGCACCGACAAGGGGCCCACGGGGGCCTCATCGATGCAGGCCACGCACCAAGAATAAAAAAGGTTTCATTCGTGACATTCCCCATCATCATTTACATCCGGTAATATTGCCATAGAAAAAATGTGTTTACTGTAAAAAGCGCCATCTAACATGATTAAATTTTAGCTATCATTACTTATCTATAAACTACGAGTATATCATGTCATGACCATTTCAATGAAAGCAAAAAGCAGGAGTCGATCTGGTCCACTCGACTTTTGTAATAGGAAAAATATATTGGAAAAAGTAAGAAAAGGGTAAAGGAAAGCGGCCCCGAGAATTGCATTGCCTAGCGCCCCGATAGGGTTAATCCGGCCCTGCCCACCATACCACAATACCTACCGGGTGCCGGTGAGACTGGAGGCACATGCAAGTTGAAAGGCAGTGCATTGTCGGACACGTTCCTATCGTGCGTGACTTGCGAGGCAATATTATGGTCATCAGGTGGGCTATCAGCTTGAAATAAACTAGTGGTTCACCCCGAACTGAGAATTCGTGATGGCCGCTCCTGTCTTACATTGATAGGTACCAAACACGATATTTGGCCTTTGACTACCACTAACTAACTTGAGGTAACTAATTGTCCTTTATTCCCAGATCATCACTTAAAACCCCATACCTTAATAACTCGTCATCCGATTTAACTTAACTATAAACTTAACCAGTAAATTTCTCAAGTACAAGCTATCGACTTACCAAATTTCATGCAGATCGGATCAACGGTTCTAAAGTTACGGCCAGACAAACATACATACAATACATAAAATGCCCAAGTTAACTTAGAGATTTTCGTTTGCTTCGCTCACTCAATCAATTTTTTTAATTAAACCATTAAAGTTTTATGATACCAAACCAGTTCCACGTCAACAAGGACTGGAAACACATCCCAAGAATTTTCGCTTGCGCTTCTTACAATACTTAAATGATTCAATTCTATGTCTATTGTATCTATGTATTTTTATTTTTCCTACGCTTTACTATAGGTATTTGATTGGCACTGCGCTGGAGCTTCGTTATTTATTTTGTACCAAGGATCATACAAAACAACCACTGATCTCTACTATACAAGTACGCAGAGATCAGTGAAAACAACAGTAGGAGCCTGTGTTTTTGCCTGTTATTCTAGGTTTGGCTGTATGGAACTGGCACCTAAATTTAGCAAGTGATTCTTGTGATTCTATTGAATAAAAAAGATTAGCTATCTATTTTATTCAATTGAATCACGGCCGGCTTCTGAAAGATCGATCAAACCTAATCTCTGAAAATGTCAAGTCACTTGCTATTTCAGTTAAAATTTATGTAATAGCTGAAAAAGCAAGTGACTAGATATCTGAAGGCTTGATAAAGCTTTCAGAAACCGGTCGTAAGGCTTTGAATTTATGCTAAAATACCTATGCATAAAACTCCTGTGCTTCTTCTAAAGCTTTGGGTCAATTCTAAAAACTTTTAAAATATGTGAAACCAGACAAGTGTCCTCTCGTTACAAAGCCTAGAACAAACAAGAACTTACATCCTTTAATCCTATCATTATTCGATTACGTTATTAGGTACGTTATATTTTGTTACAGAAATACATAGTACCTATATTACCTTTTAGAACAAACGCTTTGATATAAAATGAGCTCAATAGCCAAAATACAAAAATCCTACATCATTACCTACCTACAGTACATACGAGTAGCTTTTTTGCAGTCTTATCTCATCACAATTTGCAAGAATCACTTGAAATCTCAATAACTTGATTATGACTTCATCTCTACGTAAGTACCTACACTACCTACCGTCTACCTCTACCTGAATATTAATTAAATTCTCACAATAACAATTTTATATTTTTTGTTTATTATTTTCCCATTTTTTTTATCAGAACCGCAATTGAATTCAAGATAAATAATATAGGTAGGTTGTCGAAATCATCGTGTTATGAAGTTTTTTATGCTAAACTGTACCCCAAGTATGAGTTTTGTTTACCATATTTGGTTTTTCGTTTTTCGTTTATGTTACGTGTTCATTGAGGGTTTTGTATGAAGACGCGATAGAGATACCGATACGGAACTATTATGTTCTACTACTAATTTTCGTCATACTTGCAACATAAAGTTCCGTATTGAAATCTCTATCGCGTCTTCATACAAAACCCGCAATGAACACGGAACATAAACGAAAAACGAAAAACCAAATATGGTAAACACAACTCATACTTGGGGTACTGTTTATACACTGCTGGGCAATGGTCATCCCAAGGACTTCCAGTTTTTCTTATCCCGATCCACATTCTACCTTGTAATGCTGTACCTACCTACAGTATAGATGTATACATGTTGTTTATCCGGCAGAGTTGTCCATTGACGCAAATTCGATAACCCTTTCTCGAAAAATCTATTGATTACAAACTAGAATGTAGTCAAACTAGATGCCCGCGGCTTCACGTTAGGTATCAGGTGATTCCTAACAACAATATCTAAGGCAATTTTCTTGTATTGGGTTCGTTAATGTTTTCTAACCCGTTTCTGTTCAATTTTCTGGATAAAAAGTAGCATATGGGCTAATCCTGGTTATGAAATATAATATTTGTTCTAAGTTTCATACCGATCGGTTCAGTGATGTGAGTGAGCAAAACACATCCGAACATCCAAATGTCGTAATAAAAGCTTTTTTTGACAGCTTTACAATCGATTAGCACCACACCTGGGGCCTTATGCTCACTTCGAGCGAGATTATCTCACGGTAGAGATGACGTCATATCTCGTTCGATAACTATTTATCCCTGTCTGTCGAAGTGAGCATAATTTGTATGTCAGAGCGCCTTTGCGCTTGCCTGTAGGTAAGCCCGGTAACGCTATCGGAAATCATCATACGAATGAACCAGAATTTTAAACCATTCCATCAGGCCGGATTATCCAATAAGCGGATTAGGCAACTACCTAGGGGCCCCGCACCGACTAGGGGCCCACGGAGGCCTAGTTGGTGCGGGCCATTCCCCACATTTACATTCGGTAATGTTGCCATAGAATAAAATATTTTACTCACTGTAAAAAGCGCCATCTAACGTTGTTTGGTCATGATCACCTATCTTTATCTAGGTATAATCTAGAGGTATTCATGATCATTTCAATGAAAGCAAAAAGCAGAAGTCGATCTGATCGATTTTACTTTTGTAATAGGAAAAATATATTTTAAAAAGTAAGAAAAAGGTAAAGGAAAGACGCCCCGAGAACTGCATTGCCTAGGGGCCCTGATAGGGTTAATCCGGCCCTGCATTCCATAAAAAGGGTTGCAAAGCAACACAATAATAATAAATTGTAATAAGAATGTATATTGAAGCATATTCCACACAGCACTATTTAGTCTAAAACAAAGCAAAAATTATACTGTGCGAACCAGATAGCTGATAATAATACTAATATTTTCCTTAAGACGTGAAAACACCGGTTTTCTAGCAGCAAGATGTCCTTGCAGCATCACGAATAGAACACCAACTCGTAAAACGTAGGCATGTGCGTCATGACATAAATGAGCGCCTGATATTTTCATTACAGCCAACTTTAGTATTCAATTGCTCTTGTATTTGCTAAGGTGCCTCAGCGGACGTAAAGCACGTGCACACGAACAGCAGCTCCCGAAAATGAGGGATACCCCTTTTTTTTTAAACAAATTGCTGATGGAACAAACAGATGATGGATGGCACGTTCCTATCGTGCGTGATTTGTGAGGCAACGATTTGTTATAGGTGATAAGCTACCACATTACCTAACAAAAAATGGCCATATGCTTGTAGAACCTTCGATCATCAATTGTCGTTGATCGAAGTGTAGAACACATCAAATTACCTACACGTAAGATATGAAGCCGAATTGCATTCGGCCACAGGTAAGAGAATACTTTCGGCTATCCCGATGATGTTTTGATTGCTAAGTGGGTTTGCAAGCAGATGGCCCTCCTGACGTTAAGTGGTAACCATCAACTATAACATAACAGTCACGTATTTTCACCTATTATTTACGTATTCACGTATTATTCGTACGAACATCTAAATGTCGTAACTTTCGCATCTATTTATAAAATTAACCTTTTTTGACAGCTTTACAACCGTTTTTTTTATTATACTACTAGCTGATGGAACAAGCAGATGGCCCACCTGATTTTAAGTAGTAACCGTCACCTATAACAAAGCATTCCCTCGTAAGTCACGCACGATGGGAACGTGCCCTACGATACACTGCCCTGCGTCCATCAACTTGAGGCATACAGATGTTGAGCCTCATGTGCATGTAAGCAATGCTGCTTGGAGGCAGAAAAAGGCTTGGTGGTAGTTTTTCCCTGGACGAACCCTTCACATAGAGCTCTACTCATCTTTACTCGTGGTATTTTTATTTTATTTTAGTTAGGTCACATCGCAAAAACCAACCAGGGTGCACCCGGACGATTGTGAGGTTATCGATCCGGTCAAAGTCGGCTTTTTGCATGATTGATCGAGTGAGCGAAGCGAACGTAGATCTTAGTTTCAACTTGGGCGATTTGGCATTTTATGTATGTATGTATGTATGTATGTATGTATGTATGTATGTTTGTCTGGCCATAACTTTCGAACCGTTAATCCGATCTGCATGAAATTTGATAAGTCGATAGCTTGTACTTGAGAAATTTACTGGTAAGTATATGAGTAAAATCGGAAGAAGGGTTATTAAGATATGGGGTTTTTTAAGGGGCCAAAAATAAAAAAAGTTACATAAAAAAATCAAGTTACATGTCATATGAAAGGGCTTTGTTTGGACATTCCAAAACAATTTTTACTTTTTTTCTAGGACACTTGGTTTTTCAGATACAACAAAAAAGTTAAATTAAGTTAACCAGCGACCCAAAAGCTCCCATCTCTAAGAGTTTCGTTGGCATCAAGGTTTTTCTACTGGTCGGTCAGTTTCTTTACTTTTTCTTATTTTTTTTTTCTTGAAATATATTAAGGAGGTACTCAGTTCTCATAAAATGGTGACAACGACCAGGTCTGATGATGGAGCCAAGGTCTGTTCAACGGAACTCTTCAATAAATAGGCCAATAGAGTTGAAACTTGGTTACCGTACCAAGTTAGTAGGCAGTAGTCAGAAAAAAGTCCAACCATAATGTTTAGACTTGCCTCTGACTACCACCTACTCAAAGTTTTGGTGCGTTCGTCGGGTCGCATCACGAGATCTCAGTTCGGGCCGAACTACTAGTTTATGATTAATCTGAGAAATTAAGTCAACGAACTGATTTGCGCAGTATAATTGCAAGATCAAATAGGTAAGCCGACGTCATAAAGTTACCAACGCGCAGGTTGGTTTTATTATTCCTGTCCCATGTCCTCAAAGAATCTGGAGTTAGGATTTGGTACCACTGATAAGAGAATATTGTACTAAGAAATTTAAGGGAATATCTGAGGATCAAAGTATCTGAGGATAAAAGTCGTGAAGCTGTTTAATTATTTTTTTATGGACTTTTTATGAACTTGCGTTTGGCTTTTTAGGGTTCCGTAATCATAGGGAAAAACGGGACCCTATTACTAAGATTCCGCTGTCCGTCCGTCTGTCTGTCTGTCCGTCTGACACCAGGCTGTATCTCATAAACCGTGATATACCTACCTAGTTAGACAGTTGACATTTTCACAGATTACATTTCATTTTTGATGATGTAAGTACCTATTTCTGTTGCCGTTATAACAACAAATACTAAAAAACAGAATAACATAAATATTTAATAAATAAATCGGGGGCTCCCCACAGATATATATATACAACGTGTTGATGAAGTTATGTAGGCAAACAAAGAGCGTGTATTTAGACCAAGCACTGGAATACTTTGACGTGTGCAACGGTTGAATACATCGTTTTCGAAATTCCCATAGAAAAGTAAAATTAATACTTCCTCAGAAATTTGCAACAGCCCTGCCTGTGTACGTGTCAAGGTCACACGCACGCGCGCTTCTATCTAGGAAAGAGAAAAACAACGATGACCTACGAGATAATTTGAAATACTTACCTTTCGGTAGGTAGGTAGGTACGCCGCCAATCCCCTGACACGATATTTTTACTGTTTCCTATGGATTTTGTCATTATTTACTGGCTATAATAACACCGGATAAAACTGGATTTTGGTAAGTTTGCGAGATTTCGCACGACACAGGCTTCAAACTTCACACTAAACCATTATCTCGTAGGCACTGCTCATACACACACTGACTGACGACGGCTTTTTACATAACAATCACCATTTTATCACGTTTGATGACATTTTCTCAACAAAACAATGTACAACAACGCATGTAAACACAAACAGGGTGACCATCTCAAAAGTGGCGGTTCTGCCACACCTGCCAAAAAATCTGTCAAAATCTACCAAACTTGACGATAAAAATACCAAAAATATGACTTCATACCATCTCCTTCGTGGCTACGGAATAAATTAAATACCTACATTACATTCAGTTACTATCTTTTGATCGTTTGTAACGGTTTGCAGTTATCTAAAACGAGATAGAAGTTGTTTAGAAACCAAATCAATAAAGGTAAAAAAGAATAAGAAGTTTCCAGTTCGGTAAAAAATAAATAAATTATTAATATTATTGCATTAAAAATTCAAACTAATAAGATTTTTCTTGAAATATTTAAAATCTGCCACTTTTGTAAATCGTCACCAACAGCTAAAATTTAGGAGCCAAATATGCCAAAATGGCAGAAATCTGCTACAAATGGTAGCACTGATCGGCGGCCGTCGGCCGTCCTGATTGGATATGCGTTTTTAAATGCAACCAATGACAGACAGGTACGTCAAAGATTAAATAGGACAGACTAGACACTTCCCAAAATTGCAGTTGAATAATTTTGTCGTGTCAATGAACCATGGCGGTAAAGTAACATGTTACAATTAAAAGAACTATGAATATCATAAACATTGCTTTACGACATCTAGTAATCAAACAAAAATAAATATTCTATTAAATATTGAGTACGTAGCCACGTAGGTACCTAGTTACTGAATAGGTATTAGTACCAAAGATCTCAGAGAATGTTTACCGTGACTAGGGATTACAGTCGCGAAAATATTTCTTTTACATACCAAGATCTTTAAAAACAAACAACATCATTATTAGGTAGGCACATTACTAGGTAATTGGTGGCAGTTCTGTTACCTATTTTATCTAAGGTTAACAACTAGAGGTCAAAGAACAGCTGTAAATAGGGCTGCCTCATGATGCGTTTAGATTCATTTTAGATAAAAGTTTAAGAGGCATTTCATGAATGAAAAACTTTGAAATTTTAAAAGTCGTAGAACAAAAGTTGTTCCTTATGACCGGTAAAATATCCTGCTTTCGGATCCCTACAATTCTTAATAAACACGTTGTATACATATATCTGTGGGGCTCCCATACAACAAACGTGATCTGTTTGCCGTTTTTATAGATAATGGTACGGATCCCTTCGTGCGCGAGTCCGACTCGTACTTGGCCGATTTTATTTTATTTGGATGCACAGCAATGATGTTGGTAGGTACTTATTGATAAAGCTTAGCTTTAATTTTGTAATTTTTCGACTTGGCCGACTCGATTTTATCACGCTTTGGCCTAAATATTGTAACTTATTTAATTATTATATTAATATTAATAAAATTCGACGTAAATAGTAAATACTAGGGCATGCTCCCGGTACTGATCAGTATCGAAATTCCCGGTAATTTCGATACTGATCAGTACCGGTACTCCACAAAGCAAGTACCGGTACTTTCGATACTTTCGATACTCGATATCACTCATAAACTGTCGATGTTTTCTAGTGCGATATACATCAATTTCCATAAATAAACACTAGCACTGCGTTCAGTTTCACTTTTCTATTTAGATTTCAATTTTTTAACGAATTATGAACCTAGATTTAACAACCTTCTAATGAAATCTAAACAATTTTAAGTATTACGATTAGGTACGTAGTTTGTGTTGATTTTTTTATGATTATTCGATTGATCATAGCTCGTTCTGATTGTTGTTTGCAAGTGGGTGGATTGAAAAGTTCGCGACCTAACCAAGAAACTAAGTTCAATACCAACAATTTTTTATTTATTTAAAAAAAGTACTCCTTCCATTTATAAGTAAGGCCGTAAATGTTTGTTTGCGATTTTTTTTTCTCATCTACTCTGTAACCATACATGAGGATCGCTAATTGGCTTCTCTGATAACCTATATTACTTAGAATTTAAGTTTTAATAAGCTGACGGTCTTCCTAAAATAAATAAACAAAATATCCAATTACACATTCTTCGACCTCTTCATTCGATGAATATTTTGGCGGCCGATTGTTTTTTTGAGGTTTGGGATCAGATGAAAGTCTAAAAGTCAAGGCCAAATCAGGAAAATAAGCTACGTAGAAACCACAATCTTTTAATTTGAGGCATGGATTCAATCCATCCAGATAAAACAAGATTTTCTATCTCAGTATCTTGAGCATTTCTCTTTAATTTCTTGTAACGAACGACGCAAAAGGGTTAAGTAATATGCCGAGCTAATGGTTTCGCCCTCAGCGAGGTGGTCCACCATGATGACACCCTGAGATCTCACCCTTTTCCACAGTGGTGAACTCAGATTACATACGTTATCTAATCTGCTATAAAAATCTTGAGGCTCAGCCTCAAACGTGACAATACAGTTGCAAGATTTTGTGAGCTCAACGCACTTTTGCTCATCTGAGAGCAACATGGGGACCAACCTAGCTGAGACCTTAGAAAATCGAAGTTAACTGACAATTATGTTTTTTGTATGTTCATATGAGATGGTTGAAGTGTGTGCAATCTTCTTTATGATCAGTCTTCGGTCTTCCCTTATGAGATTACACACCTTTTCATTGTTTTCCTTAATCGGAGACGTCTGACGAAATTATTTTATGATCGCACGTTTACTTTAAAACGAGAAATACTACAATAACCAAATTTTGGATTGTGACAACCAACAAACATATAAATAAAATGGCGGTAGTATAAAAAAGATATAATAACTACACTTGGTACTTCTGTTCCAAGTAAATACCAGCATATGAATTATTGATTTAGTTAGATAACATAGTTTGTTACTGTTCATTCCAGTTGTTGATTCATTTGATGATTATTATATTTAGCTTGACCTCACCTATTCTGATTGTTGTGTGTAAGTGATTATTATTGTTCTAGATCATATAAAAAAACTAATAATCTTAAGTTATTTTATTTACTATAGTTTTTGTTTCATTTTACGGCTATACAGTTAGTTAATTGAAGATAATTAGCTCAGTATCGAAAGTATCGAAAATACCGGGAATTACCGGTACTGACCCAGTATCGGCCGAAAATTACCGGTACTGAGAAAAGTATCGATACTGCATGCCCTAGTAAATACCCAATACTTACTTTAAATGTTTGCACAAACAACGAACACCAGTCAAAAAAATGGGAGCCATTTTACGCCACCGTTGTAGACAAAAGAAGCACCACATAGGTCAGTTGCTATCTCTGTTCGTTGACATAAAAGTGACAGTGACAAGTATTATCTACTTAAAGAGCCTTTATACAGCTATAAACCATAAAATGGCAGGGAATATAAATAGGGTCCTATATTTTATTAGGTTCCTTGCAGTTGAGGTCAACGTCCGCCAAGGTTCGACGTACAGCGGCCGGCCCTGTGGCCTTGCACATGACCTTGCTCCGTCATCTGGTGCAATCCTGCCTCGTATAGTGATGACGATCATTTTCTATACAGGGATATGAAGAAAAGGTCCGACTAAGTTATCTACGTCCTGTCCCTACCCTACACTTCTTGGGTGACTGCTAGTTGTGTTTATCTGAGCGAATCCGAGCTTGGGACGGAGACTTTAGGTCAGCCTTAAAACTTTATTACCAGCGTTTTAAACCCATTAACTCAGTACGAACATATTTCAGTACGTATGTATAAACTGCGTTTTCTGTTTTGGGGTAGGTAGGTACTTGCGTGCTCTTATGCCGGTACAGACTAACCAAGCGAAAGCAAGCGAAGGCTAGAAGCGGAACTTCGCGCCGTTGGGACCGCACGCTCGCTCGCCTACCACTGCGTATGTCTACATACATACAAACATCGATTCCTTGCTTCCGCTTATTAGAGTTCGCTTGCTTTCGCTTCGTAGGTCTATATCCGGCATTACAATCAACAACTTCATATTCAGTTTATCGCGGATATTATCTACATCAAGAACAGGAGATCTAGAAAATACCAATCTTATTCGATACACATACCAAGCCGAAGCGAGCGAAAACAAAATGTACCTTCCGCCTTCCGCGCCAGCTTGTCAAACGACCACCATTACCAATGGTGCTATTTCGTAATCAACAACCACCCAAACTCTCCCAAAGCACAGATAAGAGAATCATAAGTGAGTTCTCAATTTGGCATTCTGTAATACATTGAAACGACAACATGAGTTAGACGAAGCTTGCGATTAAAGTGATCGCAATCCACTAGGTGAAACTTTTAAGGTAAACTCTACAGTACTTAAAGAGTGGAGTCCTGTTTAATAAAAGCCTGGATCCTGGGACTTAGGAGTACGAGATGTTGCTTAAGTTGCAGCAAATTTTATTCCCCAGCGGTTATTGCTACCAAACTCGACAGCTAAATAAAAAGGACAGCAAACACTTCAGTGTAATACATTTTTTCGTGTTATACTCCTTGTTGATGGATCTAGCAGAAGGCCCACCTGATGAACAGTAGTGACCATCACCTATACAAAGCATTTCCTCGCCTATCACGCACAATAGGAACGTGCCCTACGATGCACTGCCCTGCGTCCTCCATCAACTTGAGGCCTACAGATGTTAGCCTTACGTGTCTGTTATTTCGAGATCAATCGCTAACGTATAATTCTAAAGTCTCCTGTTTTTAAACAGGCTAATCGTGGTAATTTAAGACCCATACAAACAACAACTTCTCGCTCGCACCTGGAGATATCACTCACTGAATGTAGTTATGAAAAGTCACGAACATCCAAGTTTCGGGGAAAAACATTTTCAGCAAAAATAAAATTTTGAACCAGTTAAGTTTTCCTACCAAAAAAAATTGTTTAACGGGTTTTCGTTCTAAATCAAACTTTTTGGTCGTCAACTTTACATAAATGTACCTAAGTCATCACCTACCTACTAGTAATTTTTTTGCGTTAGCAGTCGTTAGGCCGCGTCAGTTTGCAAGCGGCTTAAGTTGTAACGGAAAGTAAATATTTTATGTTAGGAAAGTTGCGCTTTCGCGCTTTCAGACTACCTTGTTAATATTTATTAAATTTACTTTACTGCTCGTAAAAGGTAACGCTTACTATCGCAATAACATACCTATATACCAGACCTATGTTTATAATTTCTTACACTTAAATAACGGCCGTATTTGAGTAACTTACTTGGGCTTAACTTTTTCAAGCGACTGTGAAAACATGACGCTGTTCTGATTGATCCGGCGCGAAGAAAATAATGTTTAATAGAATTTATGTTCGAACTGAGAGATCTTAGGGGTATATCTTTTTTTTTATATTACTTGCTGCTGAAACAAGCAAGTGGCCCACCTGATAACTGGTAACCATCACCTACAACAAAACACTGCCTGAGTCACGCACGATAGGAACGTGCTTTACGAAGCACTGCCCTGCGGTGTTAATCCTCATGTGCCTGTAATTTCAGTGGCAACCACACTCTTAGAACCAAAACACAGCAACGCTGCTTGACTGCAGAAAATGACATGGTGGTAGTACTTCCCCGGACGAGCGCTTCACAAAGAGCTCTACTACTCTTAAAACTTAAGCAATATACAGTTATATAAAGTGCATCTCTGATTGTACCTTAGTTTTTCCTAGTATGAATCAGCTTAAACCAGATCAGTGTGGTGCACTGATCAGCCAATTTGAGTTCCATGACCCCGACTAGGTTATGGTCAATTGCCTAGGTAGGTACGGTATCTAAACAGATAGGTATCATGTTATAAGAAAACATTTAAATTCCCATTTCTTTATATTGCAGAGAAACCAGATATTGGCAGAGCCACAGATAAGAGAATACGTAGAGCTAAGCCAGTCGGTCTCATTAAGTGTATAAAAAGCATAAAATTGGCTGATAGATTAAATAAAAAAATTTTTTTTTGCTAAAATCTTCTCATACCGGATGAGAAAAAAAAACACAGGGATATATATGAGAATATAAGAATTACATCGATATTTTCAGCATGTCATGTCCTATTATTTAATCAGAAATCAGAAATGTTGAAAGATCATAGCTATGGTTAGGTACAGTTTTAAAAGTTTGTCCGTTCCGGATGTACAACAAAATCAAAACGCATTGTTGTTTACTTACGGCCGAAAGCTCGATCAAAACTAATCGGATGTCAAGTTACTCACCATTTCAGCTATTACATCGAATTAGATAGAGATAGCAAGTGACATGACATCCGATTAGCTTTGATCGGGTTTTCAGAAACCGGCCGTTAAAGTTTTCACCCAAGAATCAACTAAAACATTTTGTTACTAATACTTTTAATTTCTTGTAAGTATATGATCTACAAGAAACCAAAAGGTAGATATTATAGAGCTTACAATTATCGTTCAAAATATTCATTTAAGTTAAAATATATGCATTTATAATGCATTCGAGACTAAGGGCTGATTTCACCATGCTCTGTTAGTTACTAATCAAGGATTAACAGCCCGTTAAATCTAACCTTAGATGTCAAACGAGTACATTTTGACATATTTAACGGATCTTTAATCCTTTGTTAATCTAACAGAGCATGGTGAAATCAGCTTTAACTCTCTCAAATGATTTTTGAATAGGTATATCGTTATTTCCTTGAAGAGGTACCTTCATATACAAGGTGTTCCATAAGTTGTGTATATAAACTTCAGGGGGCTAAAGTACCCATCAATATGAACAACTTTTTCTAAGGAACCAACACTGTGAACGCGAAAAAAAAACAGCTGTTTCATACAAAAGTTCAATACCTACCAAGCTAAAATGTATGAGAAACAGCTGTTTTTTTTTTCGCGTTCACAGTGTTGGTTCCTTAAAAAAAGTTGTTCATATTGATGGGTACTTTAGCCCCCCGAAGTTTATATACACAACTTATGGAACACCTTGTATAGATACTTGCAAAATGCCAATCAAAACTGTGTTGGTACGCAATGTTTTGTATTTCCCGACAAAAGGCGAGTTATCTCAGTTAAAGGTCAAGTGTACGTTAGGTTTTATCTGAACTTATTTACTAATAAATTCTGCAGGCACTTCTGCAAACTAGGTACCTATTACTACCTATCTACCATGTCAGTCTTTTGTTTTAACCCAAATAATCTATCACGGTGAATGGAAAGGGCCAAAATTGTTCTTCTAAAATGTAATTCGAGTATGTATATGAGAGGTCTTCGTCTAGCGGTAGACATCTTCAGGCTGATGATGGTGATGATGATGAAGATGTTGCCCAGCAGTGGGACAGCTTTCTTCCACTCCTCCCGATCCTCCGTCTACTCTACCAACTCACTGTTGAACAGATGAATGAAAATAACAAAGACAGATTATGACACTTCATGAGAGACTATGGGGGCCAGGTACCAAATGACAGCAATTTAACTAGGTATACACACTCTGTCGAAAAGATGTTTAAGTTTTTTTTTATTTTTTTTTCTTTCGTTACTTTTTCTTATTTTTAAATACTAACATAGCTTATAAGTTACCCTGTAAGTTAACTAACAAAAATCAACCAAAAGTTGTACTTATTATCAAAATAGGTAAATGAACGTCCTTTCATATAGGTAGGTAGGTACAATTTTTGTTTACCGCAGGTTCTCCGCCAACAGAAAGTGGATCTTGTCTGGAAAAGGTCATCTCAACTGTTTGTCATTTCAACCATGCTTTTGTATTCACCTCTGGTTTACTAAACCATACAATTAAAATGGTAGGTATGCTTTTGAAATTATGAAATGTACCCAACTTATTGAACGTGACTGTACCTGGTTTACTAGACATATTATAGGTACTTACCCGAAATCAATAATATGCCGTACTTTCCCGTTGTATAAAGCATTCTGTTTAAAGGTTAATAGTTCATGCAATGAGATTCAATACAAAAGAACATAATAATATTATTGTGGTTCGAGTAGGTAATTACTAGTACCTATTTAAGTATAGAGTTAAGAAAGTACCTATTTAGGAACCTTTCAACCTGTCCAAAATAAAAGTGTGCAGTACCTATACCTAACAAAATTTTTAGTAGGTATAGTTTATAGGTACAAGGCATAAATGTTAAAGCTATCGACTTTAAATAGGTACCTACAAAAAACTAAGCTATATGTAAACATTAACCAAATAGAAAATATCGTGTAGGTACCAAAAAGACAAAAACTAACCAAAAAGTTAAGTAGTTTTCCTCAAACTAATTTGAGATTAATTTTAGTATCGTAACAAAACTCCATCAAAGAGGTTACGACGCGCAGAAAAAAAAATGGCAGATCTACTGTCAAAAGTATTGCTCTACCAAAAAAGATCTCACGACGCGCACAAAAAAAAAACACTGGACCTGCTATCAAAGCTCTAACATTCGAATCGTAACGTGTACATTTATTATAGCTACCTAAATATTATTAACACTTTAGCGGTAGAAAACTGCAATTCTACGTCCGCAGGGTAACTGTGCACGGGTAATGGTACTGTTTTTAATCCGGTTGGAACTCGCGGGAGCATCACTTGCAAGCCCGCTGTCGAGGCCGTAGCCCGCGCTTGCCTGTTACGCAATTAAAAAAATATATATTTCAAAAATAGAAATGTTCAAATCGTTCGTTCTGTTGTGTGTTGCCTGTTTTGTGGTGATTGGTGAGTATTGCTGGTTTTTTTTATTGGAATCAACTTTTTTCGTACACGTTAAAATAATATAATATTTATTAAAATTTATGGTTTTTATATTGTAGATTACATTATTATATATAAAAAAAATCTACAGTCAGACTTCATTTAACTGCCGACGTAGTTTCAATGTTATCGTAATTATCGTAATGTGATTCAAAACATAAATAAATTTTTCGCTAGCATTCAATAATTTATGTATGTATAAATCGTGATGAACCCAAACAAAAAAACAGATTTTAAACAAAAACAGGCTGACATGCTAATTAATATGGCTGAGCATTGTTTTATAGTGTTTGGAGTCACGGAGAGGGCAGTCGTGATTGAAGATCCTTTCCGTAGTCGTGAGTTGGATGGATCTTTTTGCATGTAGATGATTCATTATTAAAAACAGAAAAACGTTATTTTAATACTTACCTACTGTCTAATTACAACTCTTATACAAAACATAAATACTTACTTATATAATAATATACAAATTTTCCAAGTGTACTATGTTATCTTACTGGAATAAAATAAATGAATCTGAAAATCTGAATCATAATAGGTTAGGTACCTATCTACCCCTAAAAATGCGATACCAATTACCAAAGTCACAGATAAGAGAATACTAGTACCAAAGTTCACCAACCAAATTTTGAGTTAATTTTACACAAAGCTGCGTATATTCTAGATTTGATATCAATAAAATACAATAGAATACTAAATTAAACACAATGAACCAAAACTATTTTTGGTATACCTTATATTCATATATATAAAACCTTTATTTAATCGGTTAGTGTAGCGCTAAAAATCTTCAAAATTTAAATTTACTTTTCATGAGCGGAGTCACGAACAACGAATAGTCAACAGAATGTATAATAATAATAGTATGTAACTAATGTATGAATGTCTGATTAGAAGCATCTAAACGTCAATCAACGAATTCAAAAAGCTCGCCTTGTAAGCGATTGTGAAAAATCTCAATAATGAATAACCTCTTGATCATGGCCAAAACACAAATACAAATAAGGTACCTAAGCAAGAACCAATTTCTATAGATATCCACGAGTTCCTATCAAACTATGCAAGGCCCCTCTTTTCCTTTACTTTTTAAGCTCAAAAAAAAAATACGATTTTTATTTTTTAAATGTCTCTTCCGGCAATGGTCTACCAACATGCTTATTTCAGCCGCCAAGCAACGTTACTATGTATCGGTTTGAAGGGTGTGGGTGCCAGAGAAATGATAAGTTCATCGTAGGGCACGTTCCTATCGTGCGTGACTTACGAGGCAATGCTTTGGTGATGGTTACCACTTAACATCAGGTGGGCCATCTGCTTTTTCCATCAGCTAGTTGTAAAAAAAAGTACATGACTTAAAATATTTCATGCCTCAAGTTGATGGTCGCAGGGCAGTGCATCGTGGAGTACGATCCTATCGTGCGTGACTTGCTAGGCATACTGTTATAAGTGATGGTTACCACTTAACATTAGGTGGTTGATTCACCAGTAAGTAGTATAAAAAAATCATGGCCTAAATCACAGGTACAGGATATTATAAAATATTTCCCTGATGACTAACTTAATAAAAGCTTCAATATAAAAGGTATAAAATCTTAGTCATAACCGAACTACGCGTACCTAGTGCTTTTTATAATGTGAAATGATATCATCGATTCCTGAGACCGGTCAAGCGAACATCTCTTGAAATAATCAAAATGATACAAAAAACTAATTGATGTGGTGCTACGAAGCAAGTGAACCTTTCTGAATTTTACCAACCATTACTAGCTAAGTACCATGAAAAGTCTAAAAGCTTAGAGAAATGCAGCAATGGATAGTGATGAAAACGATGATTGCTGATGAGAACAGGTAGGGTTTTATTGCAAAAACTCGTAGCAGGTTGGGTTACACTCGAGTGGTCAGGAGTGAGGACAATGACACCCCGTGCATCCCTTTTCTGTAGAAACTCCAGCAAAATGATCGAGAAAATTCAATTAAGAGTCAATAAATAGATTGGTGTTAAAACCTCCTTTTAACCTAAGGCGTAAGGAGTATTTAGGCTTTGTAACCGATGAGTATCACTGTAAAAGCTAAAAGATTTATAAAAACACATTGTTGCCTGTTCTTCTAGGCTTGGTCACGTGTAACGTGATTCACCTAGCTTTAAGACGTTTCAAAGTGATCCTTGTGATTCAACTGAATCAAATCAACCTTTTGACTTTGACTTTTTGTCATAGTGGAACTACTAGTAACTTACGTAATTGTATAGTTTTGTGTTCTGTCAACTTAAAATTGGAAGTCAGAGGATCCCAAAACACAGAATTTAACCTAAGATGGGAAATAGTGGTATGTTAACATATAAAAAAAATAGTATCTACAAGCATGACTTTGTTCTCAGTTTCATGCCAATCGGCCAACCCGTTAGTAACGAGGTAATATATATAATCGAACATCCAAACATTTAAATTCGCATTTCCTTTAAAAGACCTTACAAGTTATACCTATAGAGAAACCAGATATTTCTAGAGCCTAATAGGAATGCATAAATTTTGCTGCTAATGAGATTAAATAGAAATTTATTTATTTAGCTAAAATCTTCTAATACTACAATTCTAAACAACAGTTTGGCGTTTTTAATAATCAATACTCTTTAAATTTTAAGGACCGCAATATTTTAACACGTGTTACGGCTCATAGAGTATTTTAAATAAACCATACTCAGACTATACCTAATTACTTATACATGTATTGTATGAACTAAATATTTCAATTCAATAAAAAAAACGGTAATACTTTTTATAAAAAACGGTTATATATTTATGATTGTTGTAGCCCTCTGTTTCGGTTAAAATAACCTGATGAAACGTATTAAGATGGGTAGGTAGGTACTTAAACAATACGCTGTTTTATAATAATCTCATCAGTGAGAGCTATGAGCTCTGAATCTAGGTATCGACTCAAGTTGTTTAGACTTATTTAGATAAGAAACCTAGTCCCTGACTCCTACTTGACCCGCTTTCACGGCAGTATCAGTGAGTCTATAACTGCATTTCTCTCACACTTTATGTGTGTAATTTCAAATTTTACACTAGTTTTTTTGGAGAGCTACTCTAATCGAGACCGTTTTTTTTTTAATTTATTATACTAGGAAAATAAACTGTTTTTTTACTAAGAAATGGCGACACCGTTTTTTACTACTGCGATTTTCAGTATTCAGCCAACTAGAATACCTATATAATATCGCCTAGTGATAAACATCAAAAAAGTAGGCTCATAGAAGTAGTGTGGAGAACAAATGAAGACTAATTCGTTGTCGTTGAGATTATTTCACATTTTTTACAAAACAAAACATGATCATCACCATTCTCTTATCTTCATTTCATCACTACATCATAGACGAAGATTTTAAAACATTGCTCATCTTTCTCAGATATGAAATAGGTAATATTGAAATATTATTGTTAGTATCAATAATGCAAACAAAGGCTGTGTAAAGCTAGAAATATAAATAACCGTAATTGAAACAAAATACAGAGAAATCGAAAATAGCTCTACACGAAACATTGAGATCAAAATACTCTTTCCACTTGACGCAATTTGATTGAAGAGTACTCAAGAAATGAAACAGGTACCTCCTACCCATCAGTAGTGGTATTCCGTAAACAACAAAATCACCCAGTGGATCCGCGCTCACTTCGATCACGACCTTCGCCTGACTCACGTTGGCATTTCCACTGTCAAAACAGTCACGCAGGTGGCGCTAGTGATGGTATATTAACAAGGTGTTCCAATACTTGTACTTAAAACTTCAGGGGGCTAAAGTACCCATCAATATGAATAACTTTTTCTAAGGAACCAACACTGTGAACGCGATAAAAAAAAGCTGTTTCATGTTGATGGGTACTTTAGCCACCTGATGTTTTAAGTACAAGTATTGGAACACCTTGTATAGTATTACAGAATGAGATACTTGGGTGAGTGCTGTTGACGGAATAGCGCTACCGGGTAGGTACAGTTAGTATTTTGACAAGCAAAAAATACACCTTGAGTTAGATGAGACCGTTATAAGGCCGTCATACATTCACATCTTGGTACTGCGTTTTAATGGAAACTGTATGAAATATAGGAGATACACTATAACTTAAGATATGCACATAAATTAACCAAACAGTAAATGTCAGTCGAGACTCCTACAACTTCCTACACATTTCTAACCTCTCACGCAGAAATTAGAGGTTGATAGGTACTCGTAGATGGTAGCTTGCTAGAGGTGGTTTTATAGAGTAGTAGAGCTCTTTGTGAAGGGCTCGTCCAGGGAAGTACTACCACCACGCCTTTTTCTGCCGCCAAGCAGCGTGGCTGTGTTTCGGTTTGAAAAGTATGGTTGCCAGTGTAATTATAGACACATGAGGCTTAACATCTGTATGTGCCTGTGTGCCATCTGTGCGTGACTTACGCGGCAATGCTTTGTTATAGGTGATGGTTACCACTTAACATCAGGTGGGCCATCTGCTTGTTCCGTCAGCTAGTTGTATAAAAAAAGGTGTCTGATTGTATATAGACCAGCGTTATAGTAGCATCAAACCCTATTGAAGCACAAAGCTGATACAACGTTCTTTGTGTTTTGTGACATAAAGTGAATGTCTGAATTTTGATTTTGTTTAATCTATTCTAGACACGACTCTACCAATAAAATAAAATAAAAAATTGGTGGAAATTCCACACAGGACTATTTCGCCCCAAACTAAGCAAAGCTTGTGATATGGGAACCAGATAGCTGATTTACTACTTAAATACTTTTTTTGTAAATACATACTTATAATATTATACATATAACACCCAGACAGAGAACAAACATCTATGTTCATCACACAAATGTTTGTTCTCGGTGCGAATGGAACCCACGGCCTACGGCGCAGAAGGCAGAGCTACTACCAACTGAGCTGTGAAGGCTGTCTACATAGTTACAATAGTTGATACTTATCGACCTTTGACGATTAGCACTAAACAATCTATGGTAATAATTTCATAATGTGCGAAACAAAAATAAAAATGAAACTTAAATTTTGCATCTTTTTATTTTAATGAAAATAAATTAAAACTGTGATAAGCTTAAAACAGTATCCGACCCAAATTAGTCGTTACCTACTCTGAGTTATTATTACTAAAGCTATGTAATATGGGTTATGTATTTAGGTCCTTGATATAGACTTTCAAAAGTAGTAGAGCTCTTTGTGAAGGGCTCTTCCGGGGAAGTACTACCACCACGCCTTTTTCTGCCGCCAAGCAGCGTTGCTGTGTATCGATTTGAAGAGTTGGTTGCCGGTGTAATTACAGGCACATGAGGCTTAACATCTGTATGCCTCAAGTTGATAGACGCAGGGCAGTGCATCGTAGGGCACGTTCCTATCGTGCGTGACTTACGAGGCAATGCTTTGTTATAGGTGATGGTTACCACTTAACATCAGGTGGGCCATCTGCTTGTTCCATCAACTAGTTGTATAAAAAAAAAAAGACTGATTTTTATCACCAGCTTGTCTTACACCCAATACTTGCAAAAAACCTATTTTTTTATAATACTCTATCTAGAACAATCTAAAATTATAGGGTACCTTCTTAATACCGATTAATTTATGGTAGATTATGATATTTCAGGTATTATGAGACTAATATAAATATCAATATTCCCTAAATCAAAACATTCACTAGCAGCCAGCAAACAGCACCTATAAACATCTCGCTGCTAATGGAGTAACGGTACAGAAATTGTTTTATTGAAGTTTACTGTTGCTGCTTGGAGATAAAATAACAAATAATGACGCTGAGGAGTCGGCCCAACCGCTAGATCACATTCAGATCGCGTTGTTCATAATCACGCTTACAAACTTTCGAAAACATAAACTAAACTAGACAAATAAGAAAGACCCATCTATTAACTAACAAAATTACAATGAACACAAGTATTTACAAAATACACATGAAACGGTTGAGCTATCTGCAGACCGTTGCGAGCGATCTAGAGATAACTCTACCAATCGTCGCCTCAGTTATAAAATTCACAATGTCAATGGTTTAGTTAGCCAGTAGCCAATTGGTACGCAAAGGACATTTCAGCAAGTTTTAAATTTATGTAATGGGGGTAGGATTTTGTTTATTTATTATGTGCCGAACCTACCTACCTTTTATTAGTGTTGACTTGTAGATAAATGGTGATTTACGTATGCTGTTAAATCGTGAGCTCATTGTTGTGTTTCTATAATTATAGGGACCTATATCTACCTATGATGCTAATTTCCATGTACTTAGGTAATTCATTTAATCGGCGCACAAATTGATGATACAATCATATTAGTGTACCTACCTATAGTTTTATCTTTATCTTTTATCTTATTAATACTAACCTTACCTATTGTTTTGTCTTCCGTCCATCAACTTGAGGGATACGGGTGTTAGGCCTCATATGTCTGTATTTTCACCCGGCACCCACATCCTTATTATTTTCCTACCCAGTCAACAATCTTACAAAAAAGTCAGTAATTTTAGGAAGTCAGTTAAAAAGCAATAAGCTAAAAACAAATAAAAGCTCTTTTCTCCATTCCATTTTTTTATACAACTAGCTGATGGAACAAGCATATGGCCCACCTGATGTTAAGTGGTAACCATCACTTATATATAACAAAGCATTGCCTCGGAAGTCACTTAAAAATTAAAAATGTATTTGTAACTATATATTTATTTTTATATTTTATATGGACTATAATATTTTAATATAGTACCTACATATAAAACTACTAGGTAATTTATCACTCACGACTTTAGCAGCAAGCCTTACAAAGGAATAATGTCTACTCTAGAATGATACTGTTTAGCAAAAAACTCAGATGCAAACCCCTCATCGGTTGGTCCTAACCTAATCGCATAAATGCAATCGGGTGAACGACCTCCGTAAACGAGGAACGTGAATGCCGTCCTCCTAGTCATTAGGCATCTATCTATCCTATCTATCTAGGTAGGTGTATAGGTATCTCTCTGGGTATAGGGGATAGGGATGAATGAGCTCTGAAGTTGCGAATGGTTGGAATAACCGATTCTGTTTGCATGAGTGAAGTTCTTTGAAACGATGAGCAAGCAAAATAAAATTCTAACATCATTCGCAGTGAAAATATTGCTGTCCACGAAAATCTTGGGCCAAAATGAAGAAAAACTTGAGTCTCAAAGCGCATATTTTTTTATTTATGTTATACTAGCTGGTGCCCGCGACTTAGTATGCGCAAGATTAGTATTTCGAGTAGCTTACATTAGCGTGGGGTAGTACATATGTGTAACTCTAGCGGTTTTGGCAGCACACGCCAGAATAGTTCGCAGATGGTAGAGTTTTTCCTACTTACTTGACACTTATCATATTTTGGACAATTCACACAATATTTATTAAAATATTAGTTGGATTTAAGTACCACTTAGGTAGATACCTAATGATAAAACATGCAGACGGCTCACCTGATAAACGATCACCTCTAACAAAGCATTGCTTATCTCGCAGGTCACGCTAGGAACGTGCCCTAGGACACGATACACGGCCCTGCGTCAATCGACTTGAGGCATGCGTTAGGCCTCATGTGCATGTAATTTCACCGGCACCCACATCCTTATTATCCTCATAGTTTCGTTAGATGCTTTATATAACATCCTTACCTACAAGACATTTATCGAATTGGTGTTGCACGGATGCGCCGGCGCAGATACCGAGCATCCGTGAATCATCCCGTGACCACATAAACACGAAGTACCTACCTACCTGCCTTGCAATCTTCTAACTACTGTAGCTCGGCATAACTGCATCTAGCTTTGACGTTATATAATAACAAATATATAGTTTGAGCAACTCCATTTCTTTATGGCTGATTTAGGCCCAGTTTCACCATGCTCTGTTAGTTACTAATCAAGGATTAACAGGCCGTTAAATCTAACCTTAGCTGTCAAATGCGTACATTTTGACATATTTAACGGCCCTTTAATCCTTTGTTAATCTAACAGAGCATGGTGAAACCGGCCCCTAAGATGCGGTTGTTGATGCTGATTTATTTGAAGCGTGAATATTGAAGTCGCACTGACTTGCCTTTCTGTTTGATTTATCGTTTTTCTGGAAAAATATTTACTTAACTTAACGACAATTACCTATACAAGGTGTAAAAATACTACTCCTGAAAACTTCAGGGGGCTAAAGTACCTATAAATTAGAATAACGTTTTCTATTAAGGAACCAACACTGTGAACGCGAAAAAAACAGCTGTTTCATGCAAAAATTCAATAACTTAATAAATTAAGAAAAAATCAATAAACAGCTGTTTTATTTTTCGCGTTCTGTGTTGGTTCCTTATCCTCAGAAAAAGTTATTCATATTGATGGGTACTTTAGCCCCCTGAAGTTTTCGGGAGTGGTATTTTAACACCCTGTATAAGGTGTAAAATACCACTCCCGAAAAAGGAGAAGGGAACTGCTAATGTGCCTCTCGATCGCATATTTCAACATTTTGAAAGATATAAAATCACTGCAATGGCAATCAACCAAGTCTTTCGGCAAAAATATAATTTAGATCCAAACAAGTTCCTTCTCAAAAGTTTGCAGAAATACGAAAACTAGTTAAGTAAACCAAGAAAACAGCCACTTTTGAAGACTTTATGCTTATAAAAAATTGTTTAAAACTTACTTATTTTTCTCTCATAAGTTCGGGCATCACAAATCCAATTAGTTCGTGCCACAGTAGTATTCGGAAACATGCATCAACAGTTCTCATTGTTAGCGTGACCATATCTCACGAGTTTCACATGACAGTTGCATTTCATTTCGGTAACTTTCTTGGAGTCTGTTAATTGGTTACACAATTGTAACGAATTCATGCTTTCTAGAGCCGCGTCTATCGATCGACACTAGACAGTAATTTACAAAGATGAATAGCATTCGTAACGGTGTCACAGAATTAATTACCTACAAAAATCAAAATCAAAATCAAAACGGTCTTTATTCAGTACAATCACAAGGATAACTTTGAAACGTCTTATATACTAGGTGAATCTATCGCCAGTTCCTCGCGACCAAAGCCTAGAAGAACGGGCAAGAAACTAACGGCTTGGTTCCTAGCGTTTTTTTGTATGATCCTTTTTACAATTTTATTATGGTACCTACTTAATTGTTTAGTGTTTTTAATGAGATGGAGCATAGATCAGTCCCAAGCTTTTTGTCAGGGAAAATAATCAAAACTAAATAAGTAAACTCGCCAACTGCATACCATTGTGATAGTCAGGTTATCTAACTTAACATGCAATTCAATAGTCGTTATTTAACGTTCTTGTCATAAGTAACCCAATCTATCCCAAAGATGACTGGAAGAGATCGCTTTCAGCGATAAGGCCACTAATTTGTGTAATAAAGTATTTTCGTACCGTACCAACCGGAGTACCAATTTCTACAAAATTTGGACGTAGAGGTACTCGAGCAAGCCGGGGGTGGCAATCGGTCACTTCACAGAAAAATCACCCTTATGGTGGATAAGCATATCTTAAGCCCATGGTACCTATCTACTATCCTTTTAGACGCCCACAAAGCATCTTAAGCTGATTTAGTAGAGATCTGAGGATATCTAGGTATCGTGTCCAAGGGGGGACAGGGAGGGGCTGCTGCCCCCCCCCCCCCTAGAGATAAATTTTTTTTGCCAACTGCAAAGGCAAAGACTCGCGCTACAAGCTGTAAAGCTTCATGCTCTTGACTGTACCTACAATTAATAATTTTCTCATTCCCCCACTGGAACATGGGCTGGCGACGCTCCTGATCGTGTCTCGAGATCAAGTCGTGAAGCTGTTTCCATTTCTGTTCATATACCTACATTATTCTTTTATCTTTCCAGAGGCGCGCCCAAAATGGCAGTTCCTACCACAAGTCCCTGGCTACGTGCCCGTCTACATCCAGACCGGCGACACCCCCCTAGAGCAGATCAACCCCGAACTCGCAGAAGCCTTCCACGCGCTGCCAGCTGGCAGATCTGCCAGTAAACAGATCGACGCGTCGCCAGAGGAGATGGCAGACCAGCCCAGAGACGATATACCACTTTCAGCAGAAGACACTGTGGATCACCGTCCGTATGCTAAGACGCTGCTAGAGAAAAAGAAGAAGGTTAACTCCGAAGTGATCAAACCGATCGAGCGTAGATAAATCTAATGTTATACTTTAGCAAGTTTTAAGTAGGTGTAATGTAACTTAGGTATGTAAGCGTAAGCGAAGGATTTTTACATTCGTTCAGGAAATTCGAAAGACTTCCTAACATCGATATTATCATTCATTAGGGGCCATTGAAATATTAGACGTTAAAAACGACTTAGAAAATATGGCAGTGTGTTTTAACCGTTTTTGACATTGAGCGACAATATCGCTTCTGCGTTCAACAAGCGTTCTTAAGTAGAAATGCGGCTGGTATCTTGGAGGAAATAATATTTCCTCCAACGATGGTATTGTTAAATAATCTCATCCCATTGGCTAACGTAAACTGTCACTGTTATAATCATCCAGTGAGATGCGAGATAACCCGACAGGCGTCTTACAGTCGACGCCAATCGCGCGTTTGTCTCACTATAATTCGCAGTAGCTTATGCTATCACTTTAGTATGAATGTGTAAGGTGTTGACAAATTGAACTTGCCATTTCATTATTTAAATGTATTTATTAAGACGAACAAGTATACGAAACTAAATCGCTACATGTAAAGTTTTTAAATAAATGTAATTTATTTTTATAGTTCACTTTATTTTACTTTTCCCACATCTAAAAATCAGTAACACTCCAACAATTATATGTATATAGAGCTCCATAAGAATGATTTTTGGAAGAATGAGTTTTGCTCGCATTTGCAATGTAAAAAAATATAGTAGTAGTAGTGTAGTAATTTAAAGGGTAATTAGACTACTATTTAGGACTATTTTTTATAAGATGCCGTTTAAATATTTTTTTTATTACTAGCTCAACATTTTACTTGCATAATATTTACATTTCACTGTGCTATGTGTGCTCTCAAACGGTGAAGGAAAACATCAAGAAACCAGTTGCATTCTAGTAGCGGCGATGGGATCATAATCTATACAAGGTGTAAAAATACCACGGCTGAAAACTTCAGGGGGCTGAAGTACCAATCAATATGAATAACTTTTTCTAATGAACCCACACTGTGAACGCAAAAAAAAACTGTTTCATGTAAAAGTTAAATACCTACCTGGCTAAAATGTATGTAATTTGTAATAATAATGTAATTTAACATTCTCTAAAAATAGACATCCTTTAGGAATCTATACTCGGTACTAAGATATCTGAGGGGATATCCATCCACCTAGAGATCAAAGCCGTGAGTTCCATATTTTTTGTTAATATTTTATAACCTAAAAATAAACATGTAGATTGAAAAAATTAACTAAACTTTAATACTTTAACTAGATTTTAACTTAATTGTAGAAACAATCGTAACATCTTTTATATACCGCCCACTTCACATTACACAAAGGTTCACTGGAAAAAAATGCTGACTAGCATTAAGTTCGCCTAGGTACTTCTTTTTTGTGCAATAAAGAATATTATAATATAATCTTACATAACTAATATTCACATTTCATTTAGCTACACTATCACTGAGTTTAAGATCTCCGCATTGTCAACATTACATTGATTTCCCAAATAATTGTCCTTAAGTTTGTGATCACTTCTTTCAATTGCTTATTTTTTAACACCACCTGAAGACAAAAAAACAGGAATTAAAACAAAACACTTAAGAGGAAGTCGAGGCGGCCGCATTGGAAAGACTGAATTAAAGGTACGCGTCCATTGACCAGCGCCGGACGCACCGCACGCACTGCACGCAACGGATTTTAGTTTGCTTTGTATGATTTTACATAGCGCTTCACTATCCGCCCCGCCCTTATCGAAAGCCGGCATTTATGATCAAAAAATGCGTTGCATGCCGGTGACGTCAAACAAATCAGTTCTCCGCTGACATCGCCCAAACACGTGCGGCAGGCACGTGTTTTGGTTTGCCTTTAGCAACTAATAATAATATCTTCGGCAATCTCCATGACCGAATACGTCAACTCACGAGGAAAACACTCGAAACTAAACAAAAAAATCCGGATACAGTGGACGCATGCAATCGGCAAATCCGTTGAATCCGTTGCGTGCCGTGCCGGCGCTAGTCAATGGACGCGTACCTTTTAGGAAACTGCATCCGTACCCAAAGTCTGAATTTGGTTTTTCGTGACGTCAGGCCTTTTTGTATGGAGACTCGTGAGTTGTCAGAACGCCCGATAGCGGCGCTTATCGAATCTCCATACAAAAAAGGCCTGATGATACGAAACACAAAACTTAGACTTGGGGTACAGACCCCCGACAAGATCTACAATTCAATTTGGCAGTCAGTCATCTAGAAATTATTAGAGTCATAGCAATTTGTGTTCTATATCAACGTCTATGAAGTTTATTATTCTTGATTATTAGTAAATTGGGGTTTGTTTTGGCGACCCCGATTCATGTCTTTGTGTTTGAGCTGACCTGTTCAGTTAGATCTCTGTTTTCATCTAGTGCTACTCTGTACGCCTCCGTGTTCCGCCTCTCGTCCAACGCCTTATTCTCAGCCTCGTCTTTCAAAGGAATGAGACTTTCCATGTGCGTGTATTCGTAAGTACCCTGCAATGATTTATAAATAAATAAATATTTTGGCATTTGACATTATGGCTTAATTAGGTCAAAGTGAAACAGTTACTACGGAAAGCAATGAGGATTATAAAACAAAAAGATGTGTTTTCATTGTCTATTGTTGGCATTTTAGATGGCGGTATTGACTTATTTTTAAGAGAGTAGTCTTTGTGAAGGGCTCGTCCGGGGAAGTACTACCACCACGCCTTTTTCTGTCGCCAAGCAGCAACGCTGTGTTTCGGTTTGAAGAGTGTGGTTACCGGTGTAATTACAAGCACATGGGCTTAATATCTGTATGCCTCAAGTTGATGGACACAGGGCAGTGCATCGTAGGGCACGTTCCTATCGTGCGCGACTTGCGAGGCAATGCTTTGTGATGGTTACCGCTTAACATCAGGTGTGCCATCTGCTTGTTCCATCAACTAGTAGAATAAAACAAAAAAAACTGGCATTGCGCACATAAACTTTTAGAAAGGATAAAGCCATTGGTGCACAACCAGATTCGAACCTTCGACTTTACGATTGGAAGGCGGGGTCACTCCCACTCCACTGCCTCTTAACCTGCAGTATCTCAGTTCAATCTACGTCTGTGGTCTCACCTTTTTGTCGTGTCACTAGTTCTTTCGAAACAGTGTGTTGAAAGGATTATAAGTGTGCCTCAAGTAGGCTCCTAGCACAAGGTGAGTTACAGTCTCACCTGACAAGTTTCATTGCACTTCTCGTAAATAAGCCGCAGCCTCTTGAAAAGCAATCTGATGGTTCGCAGTTGTTCCTGCATCTTCGCTTTCTTGTCGTTACTTGCGCTTTCACCGTGCTGCATACCGTTTGGAGGCTGAGGAATTGTAACGACAATAAATATAATAAATCAGCATCTTCCTGCCCTTATCCCACGCTAAGTGGAGTCGGCACAACCGGTTTTCTTATTCCACTCTCCTCTATCATTCGTAATCTCGGTGCTCACTCCTTTCTTACTCATTTTTTCAGTGGTCGTAGCTGGGACACTGTCTTTGATTTGGCTCAGATGGGCTTTGACAGGGTTAGTGACTGGCTATCTAATAATATTCTTACTTTAAACATTGCTAAAACTCAATATCTTACATTTGCTTTCTCGACATTTCACCTTCCTTCAGTAAATTACTCAATTACTGCCCACAATTGCCCCCCCTTGACCGCTACATGCACCTGTCCTCCTCTCCAAAGAGCTGATAGAATAAAGTACCTTGGTGTCATCATTGACCAATCCCTAAGTTTCAAGCCCCACGTAGAGTTGCTGGTTCCCAGATTACGTAAACTCATATATATATTCAAAACCCTTAGGCATGTAGCAAATATCCAAGTTAATAAAGATGGTTTATCACGCCCTATGTCAATCGCTGTTAGATTACTGCATCACCTCCTGGGGAGGTGCAGCCAAGACCCATATGCTGGAAGTCGAAAGAGCGCAGCGTGCTATACTCAAAGTTGGTGCCAGTCTTCCCTTTCGTTATCCTACGGTAAAGCTCTTCCTAAAGTGGGACGTACTAACAGTCAGACAAACATTTATCCTTCACACAGTTCTGAAAAAACACGCTGAACTGAAATACGACCCACTACTAACAAAGGACAGGAGAAGGAAGGGCAAGGTCTGTAAAATTCCGTCTTTTCGCACCAGCCATGCTCAGAGCTCTTACTGCTTCTTGGGTGACTACCTATACAATAAAATAAACAGTTCCCTAAATATATATTCCCTAAGTAGACCCAACTGCAAAAAAACCATAAGCAAATACCTCAAATCCCTTAACTACCTAGAAACAGAAAATCTTTTAATCACCATGACTTAATCTTCTCCCATCACTCTTTCCCTAAATTTATCGATGATTACCAACTAATCACAAGGATCATTGTGAAACGTCCTAGAGGCTAGGGGAATATAGACCTAGCATAACCCCATGATCATTTGCACACATACACACTTATCACACGCACATACTCACCCTCTCTCTCACACACACACTAAACCCTCGAACACACACTCTCTCCCACACACGCACACACCCTCTCTCTCCCTCCCCCCCCCCCCCCCACACACACAACCTCACACACACACACACGCGCATACAAATAGGTAGCAAGCTATTTATCAGTTAGGTTAGTACATAATATTAATTTTAATTTAAGCCTTAAGCTTTTAATTTTAATTCTTCTTTAACAAATACTTGTATGCCTCTGTACATAGGTCTTATTACAACAAGACCCAATGTGTCCGCTGAGTGGGGCCTGGTGACCTGTAATACAGGTTCTCACGAACCTACATCAGGCACCAGTCTTTCACAATGCTATATCATTAAATTTATCTTGTTGTCGACTTGTGACTTGATTTAGTTATGTATTGTGAAAGAAAATAAATAACTTTTTACTAAAAAAAAAAAAAAAAAAATGTCATCTTTCACACAGTCCATCCATCTTTTCTTTGGCTTACCTCTCTTTCTAAAACCATCCACATCCATTTCCAACACTCTTCTCGTAATGACTTCGAACCCACGGCCTACATAAGTCAGAGCTACTACCGATTGAGTTACTAAGGCTTCAATACTCAATTCATTTATTGTCAACACTGGTTATACCCCGTTTACACTCAGCTCATGTCCGTGGAAATGTGCAGAGACATGCAGAGACAGGCGCAGGGACTTGGGCAATGCGAGAATGGGACGGCAACATTTCCATCCACGCGAAATGCAGCGCGAATGTCTAAATGTAAACGCAGTATTAGGTAAAAATTATACATGTGGTAGTATCACAGGACACTGCAAAGGAGACTGGCAGACCGAGGTGTTTTGTTATAACAGGTTTTTTAATACTAGAGTAGTAGAGCTCTCTGTGATGTCCGGGGAAGTACTACCATTTCTGTACAACATACTATAAAACGCGTTTACATTTAGACATTCGCGCTGCATTTCGCGTGGACGGAAATGTTGCCGTCCCATTCTCGCATCGCCCAAGTCTCTGCGTCTGTCTCTGCACATTTCCACGGACATGAGCTGAGTGTAAACGGGGTATTAACATCAGGCTTGGGTTTTTGTTATACTTATGCTAAATAACGTTTATTCAATTCTCTTCTTTAGCAGTCCTCTTCTCAAAATAGAATTTAAAAGAACTTAGTACCACTTACTTGTATAGCTTTAAGAGTCTGAAAAACATCTTGTGTCCTGCTTACAATATCCTGAACAGTCTCCTGGCCGAACCTGAAAAGTAATACGACTTCAATGAATCTAATTGTAAGTCCCTTTAAGAGTAGTAGAGCTTTAAGGGCTCGTCTGGGGAAGTACTACCACCATGCCTATTTCTGCCGCCAAGCAGCGTTGCTGTGTTTCGATTTGAAGAGTGTGGTTGCCGGTGTAATTACAAGCACGGAGGCTTAACATCTGTATGCCTCAAGATGATGGACGCAGGGCAGTGCATCGTAGGGTACGTTCATCATGCGTGACTTGCGAGGCGATGCTTTGGCCATCTGCTAGTACCATCAGCAAACAATAAAAAAAATTGCATTAACATCAAAATATAAATTTAATAGTCTTCTCACCTCCCACAAATGTTTTACTAAGAAAAAGTGAATCTCTTGAGTACCCATCAAATAAATAAGTATTGTGTGAGGGCTTTGTTGTTCTGCCCTCAGCTGCACTCTCATTTGACTGGTATAACCAATAAACATTAAGTAAAGAAAGAAAACGTATTTTGATTTTTATTAGTTTTATAGTGTTTACCTACACTTAAGGAAATCACAAAGATTTTTATATAATCCCAAAAGTTATTAGCCACGTATCAAGGGGAAGGTCAAAAATCTAAGGGTTCAAATCCCACTTGGATAATAACTTTTGGGATTATAGTATATAAAAACGTATTTTGTTCTGATGGCACAATGTCAGAAACAGACACATAGTCATTGCAAATTGTTAATTCTTTTGAGAATAAATTAGACATAGACATAGACATAGACAATCATTTATTTACTACTTAGCACACAACATACAAAACATGATAATGAAATACATAAAGAAATAATAATAAATCATAACAATAGAAAAACAAAAGGGGATAAAAAAAATAAGAACAAAACAATGTTAAAAACCTACATGCTTAAATATGATGTATGCTACAGCAGCAAATGGGTCTTAGGCTCAGCATAATGCCCACTTATCAGTAGACGCTGTTATTCTGCCAAGACCCTAACTGCCACAAGACCCTGTGAGAACGTGTGTGAGAAATTAAGTAATAGTTCAGTGCTTGCGAGTAGCTTCACAGAGGTCAACTTGCTTGCCGGCTACTACTTACTTGCATAATGATGCAGTGTTGAATTCTTTCTGGTGCTGGGCCTGTGACTGCTGCGGCGGGGGAGGTGGAGGCACATTTGTTGGTACCACAGGGCCTGTAGTTTGCATACCTCCTGAAAAAAAACCAATCATATATTACTTTTGGCAGCTTCATTTTTTTGTGACAGGACCCAAAGCCTAAAGCTTCGAAACACAGCAATGCAAGCATCACTGCTTGGCAGCTGAAATAGGTACGGTGATAGTACTTCCCTGGACTATCTTATTCCACATAGTTTTTTTTTTATTATCGGAGAGGTTTTTTTATATTTTTTTTTTATGAGGAGATTCAATTTAGGGGAAATGGATACTTGTACCGTCTCAAGAACACCAACCCTAAGCGCCCTAGTTGAAAAACCTGGTAACACTAGGTTTAAAAGAAGTCACATCCTGGACAACCTCAACTAAAAAATAAAGGGGGAAAAAAGACTGCTGCGTCTGGGCCCTAATCGCCATTCGTCCATCCACTCATCCGCCTATAGTCCACCAACTGATAGCGATTTCAAATGAGAACAAAAAAAATATTGGGGAGGGATTCGAAACAAACCTTGCCTTGATATGGGGCTGCGCTATCAGACGCACACTGCGAATACTCGCAGGGACATGCTACTATGGTACTACTGTGACTATGACTCATCTACAGGTCTGACATACATATTTCTATCAAGAGTCTGGCTCGATAACTGAAGTTACATTCAGTTGTCTTATTCTTCTACTTTTAATAACCCATTTCTTAAAAATAACTCCCCATTTGTTCCATTGTACTTTTTTAAGTGTAAATTAACCATAAGCAATGTAAAACAAACATTGTTTGCTACATTGAATATTTGCAGACAATGCAAATATATGTTTTTTTTTTTTTTTTTTTATACAACTAGTTGATGGAACAAGCAGATGGCCCACCTGATGTTAAGTGGTAACCATCACCTATAACAAAGCATTGCCTCCTAAGTCACGCACGATAGGAACGTGCCCTACGATGCACTGCCCTGCGTCCATCAACTTGAGGCATATAGATGTTAAGCCTCATGTGCCTGTAATTACACCGGCATGTCTGGTGTGCTGCAAATGCAGAAGCAATGACAAACAACAAAATACAAACCAGGTTGCTGCACTGGTTGTGGGCCCATGCCAGGGTTAGGTGGTCCAACAACACCAACTCCCATTCCTCCCACACCCTGGAAATAACAAAACATTGCTATTAAAGGTATGTAGTTATCTATAATAACAACAGTTCCAGACATGTTCAGACAACCGGATTGGTTGCAAAGAATTGGTGCAAGATTCACCTATTTTATAAGATGTTTCAAAGTGATTGAACTGGATAAAGACTGGAGAAGACATTTTGATTGAAGTGAGCTAGTGACAGAGATAGCTGGAAAAAGTGCTTTGTGTCTACAGACAACCGAGGAAATGAGACTAACCAAATAAGATAATCGTTCATGTTTCAAAACTAATGTAAATAAACAGTAATTGATCGAGTGAGCGAAGCGAACGAAGATTTAGTTTCAACTTGGGCGATTTGACATTTTATGTACGTATGTATGTATGTATGTATGTATGTATGTATGTATGTATGTATGTTTGTCTGGCGATAACTTTAGAACCGTTGATCCGATCTGCATGAAATTTTATATGTCGATAGCTTGTACTTGAGAAATTTACTGGTAAGTATATGAGTAAAATCGGATGAAGGGTTTTTGAGATATGGGGTTTTTTAAGGGGGCAAAAATAAAAAAAGTTACATAAAAAAATCAAGTTACATGTCATATGAAAGGGCTTTGTTTGGACATCCCAAAACAATTTTAACTTTTTTTTTGGGACGCTCGGTTTTTGTGATAAAATAATAAAAGTTAAATTAATATAACCAGCGATCCAAGAGCTCCCATCTCTAAGAGTTTCGTTGTCATCAAGGTTTTTCTACTGGTCGGCCAGTTCCTTTGCTTTTTCTTGTTTTTTTTTCTTGAAATAAATTAAGGAGGTACTCAGTTCTCATAAAATGGTAACGACGACCAGGTCTGATGATGGAGCCAAGGTCTGTTCAACGGAACTCTTCAATAAATAGTCCAATAGAGTTGAAACTTGGTTACCATACCAAGTTAGTAGGCGGTAGTCAGAAAAAAGTCCAAAGATAATGTTTGGACTTGCCTCTGACTACTACCTACTCCAAGTTTTGATGCGTTCGTCGGGTCGCATCACGAGATCTCAGTTCGGGGCGAACTACTAGTTAAGTTTTTTTTTAATTGAAAATGAAGTGAGCTAGTGCCAGAGATAGCTGGAAAAAGTGCTTTGTTTCTACAGACAACCAAGGAAATGAGACTAGCCAATTATGATAATTGATCATGTTCCAAAACATATGTAAATAAACAGAAATAAATAAAAGATTTTTATGAATTGATAACTGATACAATATAAATGCAATCCCCTAAGTAATTTTCAAATGAATAATGGAATAGCTAATAGCATATTTCATATTTCATTTATTGGTAATACAGTATTACATGTCAGGGTACATCCGTATGTTGTATGAAGGCAATAAAAAAACATATAGCATGGAGCATACATGGTTTTTGCAGTAGACAGGCTGGCAAGGCATGGCAACCATGCCCTAAGCAGAGTGTAGAATGACCCCCCACTGCATTAAATTACATGGGTGCCGGTTTCACCAGATTGAAGTGTCGCTCTGGTGGAAATCTATGGGGGAGACTGATTTCCCGCAGATTTCCCTACAGCTGAAAAAAGGACAAATAAAATTCTGAGATTGCTGGTACCTGTACTTGCCCCATGGGTCCAGTTGGTCCTAGGCCCATATTGCTCATTTGGTTCTGCATGGCAGCTGCATATGGAGGCACCATTGGGTTGCCCATGTTCACCATACTTCCAGGATTTGCCATTGGATTGCCCATAACTCCTGAAATAAAAGATAATAAGTAATTAACTAGTGACTGGCTTAAAATAATTCCTGCTTAAGAACATTTTGTGTGATAACCTTAATATAGAAGTTAGTCTAGGTGTTAAAATAGACCCAATTCTACCAATGTACCTACCTAATTATTACAAGAAAATATCTATGGTACGTACCCATTCTACCAGCTAGCTGGTTCTGGCACTATGCACTATGTGGTTACCTACTGGTAACTGTAATAGACTTGTAGGTTAGGTGTTCATGCTGACTGCCGCATACCAGACTGAATCCAGGCTATTCCCTATCTATTATTGCTGAATTAGCTTGCATTGGCAAAGGAACGACAGCAATACGTCAGGGCATAAATTAAAAGCCGAGCCACTGACGCTGTTGTAAAAGCTTGTATACTTTTACCTGCTAGTTGGCTAGGCATAGTGGGCAGTTGCCCTCCCATAGGCCCTCCACCGAAGCCCGACCGCATGCCCGCAGCATTTGCTTGGAAATTGTTTGGAAACTGGTGCCCCTGGCCTGCCATCTCTCAGCCTGCCAGCAGAATAACAGTAGAAGTCAACTCAAGCTAGGACCGCCAGGCGCCAACAAAAGTTAGGTACGATGTAGATGTGATCGGTTGATAATATTGAACAGTGCAGAACACAATTTAGCGTAGATACCTCACTCGCTCAACATAGATATCCCAAACGTTTGGTAATGGACTACAAATTGAATTCTAAAACAAACAAAACAAATCGACTCAAATATTTTTTCTTTTGTAACTCTTCTTCTTCTTCTTCTCTCAATTTATGGCTCCTGTCCGTCATTCGACAGACAATCTTGCCAGTGTCAAGTGATTTGTATTGAATACTTTTTAGTCAAGTCAGTCCATAGTCAAGTCGGCCGTCATTTGTTTTAAAGAAAATGGTGGCGGTTTTCTTCAAAACATTGGAAACATTTTCGGTCAAATCAGTATATCACATAGTACACTTTCATTTCAAATGTTTACACTTTGTGCTAAGACCTCAAGTAATGTTGGTTAAAATACCACCGAAATTACACAACACAACTCAAAATAACACTAGAAAAACAAATAAAATGAAAAAGCTATGTTGCTTCCAAAAATGTTAGAAAATGAATAACTCTTCTTCTTTATTCCTATTAATTAATTATTGTTATGCCACCTATCCGTCATTTCGACTGACAACACAGACCAGTGTCAAGTCAAATGTCAATATTTGTTTGATTTTAACTTTGGCTAAAACTGCGTGTTTGGCTGATTTTTTTTAATAAATTACCTACCTATATTATGTAGTGGTTTTTTAGCCAATAGATGGCGGGGCGGGCGTTATAAAGAAGTGGACGAGTGGGAGCAGCCTAGCAGCCTAGCTAGGCGGCTTCCTTTATTAATGCATTAAATTATTCGCATTTATGCTAAAACGTGAACATCGAAGGGTCAAAACCGTTACAGCCCTTTCACACGGCAGTCCAGTTTAGCAGGACCGGCTTTTTACGGTATCCTGCAAAACTGGACGCTGTGTTCACATGGCAGTTCAGTTTTGCAGGATTCAGTAAAAAACGTGATACATATAATGAGAAAAAGCTTCACACCACAGTGTCCAGCAAAAAACCGCACGCAGGTAGCCGTGTGTGAACACTGCTATTGAAATATATGTGTGATTAAACGGGATCCCGCTTTTTACTGGACTAAGGATCCAGTTTCTAGTGACAAAACCGAATGGCACATTTCGACCGGATCGGTATTTTGCAGGATCCCGCATGCGGGATGCTCGTGTGAACGCTAGCATATAAACACAATTCGCCATCAAACTGGATCCTGCAGAAAACGGGATCCTGCAAAAAACTGGACTGCCGTGTGAAAGGGCTGTTATGCCTAAAAACGTAGGTACTTACCATAGCGAACCTATACCTAGGGCCTATGTCTATTATTAGAATGGTTTTTGCCAATGTCAATAGATGAGCTCGGGATCACCATAAGATCAACTCCGGTTCACCTTTTTTTTTTTTTTTATAGTGGGAAAATGCCTTCGCATTTACCTTCCGCCGTGGGGGTGACGGAAGGGGGTATGTGGGGCTCAAACCCACTAAAAACCCTCCCTGTGAGCCATCCTCCGCAAAGGTATGGCGAGATGGGGTCGCGTTTGCATTCACTATCTCGCCACGGCGGTAGGCCCGGATTTACTGTGTGTGAGAGATGTGTCGGCTGATTAGGGCGATCGGAGCTCCGCTTCGCTTCCGCCAGAAATTCAGGATTCAGGGTTTTTTTGAATTTTCGGTAGGGAGGTAGTACTTCGATATCGAAACAAAAAAACAAATTTGTAGCTTATAAATTTATTTTTCTTTTACATTTATTAACTTATATTAAGTACATTATAGTATGATTTATATTTAAATTATAACAATTTATTATGGATTTGCGATAAATATGAAACACCTGCATAAAAATAAAAAATTGTGCTTACATACAGTAGGTGAATGAAAATGCACTAAGTATTGGATTGTCCGGTGCGGAATGACGCATCGATACTTAGAATATCGTTTATAGCTAATGTACCTATCTAAAATAAAATTATGTACATTACTAATACATAATTCTATTTTTGTAACCACATGGATGTTCTGTCTCTAAAATCTGTAGGTAGTGTATTTGCAATAGGTGTGTAGGTATTCAGATTACCCACATAATGTAATTAGGATAATATTTTTTAAGGCAAGATGGCCACATTTTATGGCTACGTTTAAGTACCTATTTATTTTGGTAATATACTTAAAAATATACATATCTATCCTATCTAAGATTTACATTATAATAGTGTATAATGTACCCATAGACCTACTGCAGTTTTGATTCGGTCGGAAGTAAATATTTAGATAACATTTTTTATGATATTTTTCGCAAAATAAATATTTTTCAACATGAAGATTTACAAATATCAACAAAATAAATTACAAATAACAGTATATTCTTTTTATTATTTACGTTATTTACCAAGTAAAATAAAATAAGACATAGTTACTAAGATATACTATTTTTACGATACATAGGTACTAAGGTCTACATTTTTAGTGCCCCTAACTTGTACTACTTACTTGTAAGTCGAAATCGTCAGTGTGATTTTGCTTTCATATGTTGAAAAGGTATGTAGGTAAGTAGGTAATAAATGAATGATTCAAATTGAATGAAAGAAATAAACATCGCGTTCCTTACATCTTCAAAATATAATTATGAAAGAGGATTACACCAGAAGGTATAAGTCGAAAACTTAGAAAGCTCACGTTGAACTTAACATGCAAAAGGACTATTTCATTAGACTGCCGACGTTCGTCTAAATAATTACCTATTTAAATATTAAATGGACTAGAATTAATCTAACTAGTAAGTACCCTATGCCGCTGGATAACAAATTGTTTGTATAACATAATTATAGGGCGTTACCAAAGTTTTAAGCTCCGTACTCACATTAGGTATTACTCGATAGTTTTACTCCAAAACGAGTAAATATTAACGTGTGCACCGCAAAACTCACAGCTCGATGCGTGAGTTTTGCGGTCCACGCGTTAATATTTACTCATTTTGGAGTAAAACTATCGAGTAATACCGAATGTGAGTACGGAGCTTTACAGCCGATTTCTGAAAGCTCGATCAAACGTAATCAGATTTTAAATCACTCGCCATTTCAGCTCGAATTAGATGTGACTTGACGTCCGATTAGTTTTGATCAAGCATTCAGGAACCGGTCGTTGTTGAGATACAATCAAAGGTTTACTTAAATTAAATGTTAGCATTACCTATTAGCCCTATATTGCTCTATCTTAAAGGTATTAAGTCCTATATTAGGACGTATTGAGCAACATGGACACACTAAGAATTAGGAAACTTAAAAGATTTTTAATTGGTAGTGTGTAAATTATGTTTTGAATTTGCAAAACTTTGCGAGCGTTTAATAATGACCCAGTAGATATACCTACCAAATAAAGTAGTAGAATACCCACTGTCTGGAATTGTAGGAATTTGTATATACCTTTTTTCCCTAGCAGAAGCTTTTTAAGGGGCTGACAACTATCAAACAATTTCTCGCTCGCACGTTTCGACATGTTGAAAGATATCAAATCACTAAACTCATTTTTGAAAAATCGCAATCAACCATTTTGTGTGCAATCACATAGCACACAGTTTAGTAAAAAAAACGTTTTGATCGATACAAGTTTTCCTACTTAAAAGTTTGCTTATGTACGAAAACTAGTAAAGCAAACTTGTATCGATCAAAATGAAATTTTTACTAAACAGTGTGCACACAAAATGGTTGATTGCGATTTTTCGAAAATAATTTAAGTGATTTTTATATCTTTCAAGTTGTCCAAAGGAATAATAAAATTACTTTGTAACTTTGAGCTGCCGATGCCGCTTTTTACCATTCTTGTCGGCTAACTTCTTTAGAGAACTGAATAAGTGATACTGGCCGAACGATGAATTAAATAGATGAGACTAATTCCCACACAAAAGGTGTTTATTGTGTGTGTGTGTGTATAATAAATAATGTTAAGTTATACTTAAGTATCTACATTGAAGCCTAATTAAATCTATTTATAAACTAGAAGATAAATAGAAAAGGAAGAAGTTATTGCCAGATGGATAGCTAAATTATAATAGGTACCTAGGTAATATGCAAGTTTAAGATACAAAAGTTCTCTTCTGAACTTTGTACTTACAAAGGTAAGCACCTACCAAAGTTTACTTGCATCTGTGGAAATAATGAAAACAAACCTTTCATATTTCATAGTTGCCTTTTCAGAAGTCACATGCATGTTACTTATATCCAATAGCGATGTTTTATAAGGAGTTACATAATAATATAGCTTTTAAGAGCGAGCGCGCAAAATTACTTTCGGCCGGTTTCCGAATGATCGATTAAAACTAATCGGATGTCAAGTCACTCGTCATTTCGCCTATTACAGCGAATTAGATAGAGATAGCAAGTGACTTGACATCCGATTAGTTTTGATCGGGCTTTCAGAAACCGGCCGTTTATGGAGCAACTCGTATGACGTAGCTGGTTATAAAACTCAGTACTGAATACGAAACCAAAAGAGGTAGGTACACAAAACATACATGATCATAGATTTGAAAGTTACCGGCATTCATGATACACTGGTTACCGTATTTTGTACCTGTCTAGATTGATATTATTGTCACGTAACAGCTGTCAGGTTGAAAAGAATTAGAAGGAATTCTATGATAAAAACATATTTTTATTTCTCTAAAATATTATTTATAAAAATAGGTAAGTATAAGTAGGCAAGTTAAATCAGGTATGATGTACCTACTTAAATATTTAAGTACATTAGAAGTACCTAGATTAATTAAGTCAACGCCTGGTTAACAAGACATCTTATTATCTTTTACTAAAAGCTCATAGCCTTTGGTCATTATTTGGTTTACTGTTTTTGGCTTCCTTTTGTGGTTTATGCTACTTAACCTTCGAAAACCCATTGGATTAAGAAATGTATTGTGGAAACTGAAATTTTACGGGGAGTCCAGAACCCCTGTAAAACTCCATGAGATATGCCATATCCTACGAATATTGCATTTTAAAGTAAGGTAACCATTATTGAAGTTTAATGCTCCAGATATTATATCAGACTTCCTCAGAGAGGCTAGGGACTGTGATATTTTTGCAATATGTTCTGAATCAATCACAAGTCCACAACGTGCAAATAGACAAAGTGCTTTTGACTAACTAAATGATGACTGACCTCTTTCGCAATTCTGAAATCTGGGTGTGGGGATATATAATAATAATTTTGCTTGCCTTCCTCGACGGTTTTTGGTAAAATACAGTCACTTTAAATGTCCCTGATCACTTTCGATCTGATACTGACCGACCAGGTCTCAGATCTTTTAGAAGTGGTATTCCGGAGTGTAGCCTTTTGTTTTATTTATTGCATTCTTGCCTCCTGAAGTTGTGGAGGGTACGACAGAGGGGGGAGGAGGGGAGCCTGGACGCCGCCTCCTTGGAGGGTGTAGTATGGAGACATGTAACCGGCACCGCTGGCTGCTGCAGCAGCTGCTGGAACAAATCATTATTGGTGTTAAAAAGGTTGGTGTTGAGTTGACCCTACACATCAGATGCGTTAGCCTTTAACTTAAGATACCTATATAATAAATCCAATATAATGGAATATTTATATGAGCAAAAGCAAACTCTAAAATGACGCACAAGGCCACCCGAAGCCTCTCTCATAAGCTTAACTGCTGCAGTCAGCAATACTACTTCAACACGACCCCTCAGAAGGATGGAGCGCTCTGATAAAAATCTCACCAGTGATCAACTGGGACTTGATTACTGGTTGCATTTTCATCAGAGTGAATGTGCTTTTTTTGTATTTGTGACCGTGTCAAATATTTCAAATGATTCTCAACTTAATTAGTCTTTGAGAGCATGCTACGCCACGCTTCAGTAGGTAACAGAAGAATACTAACCAGCAGCAGTTGCATAGGGGTCGAAACCGGCCGCGTATTGCTGTTGGTAAGCCGCAGCACCCTGTGCCGCTGCAGCCTGGTACTCATACAGGTGGTTAGCAGCAGCCACCGCAGCGGCATGTTGCAGTTGTGGCAGCTGCACCAGCCCTCCGGCCCCAGAGCCCACGCCCGCGCTCACACCGCTCATCGCATTCATGTAACTCGTCGGAGTCCCGTACACGTAACCAGGAGACAACCTGCAGAAAACAAACAAACCTCAGCAAATAAACGAAGGAAACAAGCAACCCCAGATGACATCTCACTATGATATACAGCTATAGTGAAACGTCATGAATTAATTCTGAACACGGTCCACACTCTAGTACCTAGCCCCACAGGCGATTCGAGCAAGATTAGTAGACATCGAACTGTTATACTTAAAATAAAGGACGGCTGTCGCCGCGGATGGCCCGCCGCCGTGCGTCATTGCCACGAAGCTTTTAAAAAGTAAACCAATAAAAATAATGAACGAATGGCACTCCGCTCAGACGGAAATATCCGCATCTACTGTGTAGGTACCTACCTATCTACTTATCGCAGCATCGCATTCCTCCTACTGGAGAACGTCGCCTCGTACAAATTAAGATTTAGATGCTACCTTTATATTCCTGTTACGAAACAGGATAAGGTTTCCCGAAATATTTTGTGTTCACAGTGCACGAGTCTTTTGGTGTGGGTAAAACACCGTTGTATTATATGAGTTTGGTGCATTAATTAAAAAGTTATTTTCATCGACGATCATCTTATTATTTGAAGTTGTTTCAAGCTCGCCGATGCCTATTGCCTAACGATGGTACGTGATCTATTTTGAAACTACAAGCCATTACGCTAGAGTATAAAATGGTAGTAAAGCGGTGAATGTGTCGACTTCGCTTAATTCTTGGAGGAAGGCGGTCAAGTTGTTTCGAGAGGTTTGCTCCATCCGGCGAGTCTTCGCGTCATCACTTCTCTAGTGCTCTCGCCCGTAGCCGTGCTAACTACCGCATTTTGCGTCTGTCTTTTTCTAACATAATATAAGTTGACAGGGACAGATCGATTGGCATTTTGTAATTGAGTGGCGGAGATTAGCTTGGTACAGAAGATGGAGATGAGAGCGCATGCGTAATGTACGCCCGCTTCCTAACTCCGCCCGCCTAGCACGCCCACCTGTGGTCTACTGATTGTATTTGCAACTGTAGGTACTTACAACCTACTTATTGTTCCTCTGTATGCTCATAGCTTCTGGCAAATTACTGTGATCAAGCTAGGTATGTGGCATGGCAACGCAAGCTCAATGAGCCGACTCTACTTAAGACATGAAATGGTGCAATTACTTAGACTAATAATATTACTTCATAACTTTATCTAATTAGATTTTTATTTATTCAAAGGGCACAAGGCACAACTAGGTCTCAATCCATCACTATTATCATTCACTAAGTCATGTTGAACAATTAATTAATTTCTAAATGCATATGGTAATGTTCTAGCTATGTCAGGCTAAGATAAGAATATTTCCACTAACTCCAATTACTTATGTAGGTCCTACAATATATCGGTCACCTAATGACATTGCACCTACAAAGTCAATTCATCATTTCAAAAGCAAAGAGCGATTAATGCTGAGCCAGGCTTGATTATGTTTCCATTAAAACTAGAGTGTCAGTGAATAATAGATGAATGTGGTACGGCGGGCGGTGTTGGCGTGATGGCCCTGTGGCATGCCTTGGGCGAGCATCGATCGCTGGCCGATGTAAACTGTAATTATGAACAGGGGCACGCGCTAGAGATAGTCGATGGCTCGGGTGGATACAGTAGGTATATTATTGAAGGATAGACAGCACGGCAGCGGAGGCGGCGGCGGCGGCGTCGCAGCCGGCTCGAGCGCGCGCGCACACCTACGCACACACTGCGCGCCCTCGAGCAGGCAGACCACCGGTCGCACCAAATACATCAACATTAATTTAAATCCACCACCAACAAAACTCAAATCAACAAAATCTTACACGAACACGGCATAAAACATAAAAATTAAAGAAAACATTGTGTTGAGAACTTGAGACAATGCGGATAGTGACGGGTGGGCGGCGCCCGCGCCCGTGGCGTCGCATCGCGGGCGCCGCCCATGCCGGTATAGCTTTAAAACGTAAACATTAAAAAACCCAATCGACTAATTCACACCCAAAACGAAAAAAATCCACTCTCACGCTCACGCTTGCCATAGATACCTATGTGAACATTTTTTGTAATTTAGTCTAGGTGAGGTCCGCCGGCCGCCGCGCCGTAGCCGTCCGGAGACGCCGCTCGCCTCATCTACCGAGACAAAAGTCAGCTCAGCAACTGTGCCTTACCTTAAAACTATGCTACACTTTATTAAAAAACTTCCCCCAAAATTAATAGTTTTCCAAAACTTCTTCCCTAAAGAGTGGATAACAACGTGGACCTTGCAAATGACTACTATTCTTTTCTTGGAATCAACAAAGATCTCTTCGTATCACGAGTAACTTTTCATCATTATCTGCATGTACCTAAAACTATGTTTTGAGCTCAGTTACCGTGTTACCGAAGTTTAGTCTGATTTTTGTCTCGTGAGATGTCAATAGAGCGGCATGCGGCGCCGCTTGTGCTGGCAAATATCGAAGTGTTTAACCATTGAACATTGAATACATCGTACTGAGGCTGTGAAAGTGCTGCCAGCGGCTACTCACCCGTAAGGAGATTGCAATACGGTGGGATAGCCGGCTCGAACCCCAGCCGCCGCAGCAGCCGCCAATCCGAACCCTGCAACAAGAACACCGTCTATTAATAAAACGAGATAAAATGAGGTGACAAGGAAAGGGGACAGTGAATTCCGTCGAAAAAAAACATTATTCTTTCATCGTCCATCTCTTTTATTTTCGTTCTCACTTAGCGGAAGTGGCTAGGAGAGAGCTGAAATATATCACGGTAGGTTGGACAGCTTCCAAATGACACACGAGTCAACTTAGCGCAAGCAGCGTCAATGTTAATTTCTTTTTATTGCATTGTTAAGCGCGAGCAGTCGGAGGCTATTTCCGTCGCTCGGCGGCCGCCCGGGCGCAGGCATCCAGGGACGGTCTCTTGACAAGAAGACGACAAACACTCTATAAATGGCTTTCAAACTTTGGCACCTGAATTCAATTACTAAAATGCCTGTCGAGGCATCACATTGTCTACTGACTGGCAGCACCTACGCTCCTACAAATTCCGATCATCCTATCACGTCTATTTAAAGGTATCATCTTGTCTCGGCGGTTTTGCTGTCAGCTCTTACCTCGGTATTTTTTCGCAACTTGTTGGTCTTTAGAGTTTGATTTGGAGCCATCATTCCTTTCATCAATTTTCGTACAAAATACTATAGAAGGTCGAAAAACTATCGTTCCAAACCTAATAGCACAGTAATTTAACCGCAATCACTGCTTACTAAATTTTTGATGAGTGCCTGGCTACTGATCAAAAGAGCGTGTCAAAATATTTCGCCATTGTACGGTTTTCACCGGTGATTATGGTGGATCACATCCGCAGGACCCCGGAAGGAGTCACGGTTCGGCTGTGGCTATTGATATCAACATCGGCCTTCTGTTGATTACTAAATTGACGCTTTTAACTGTTCAACCAGCAATTTGTGTTTGATTGCATGGTGCGATCATGAAACAAGGTACCTTACTTATTACTAGGGGATTACTTCTTTGCTGTGGCCCAGTGGTAGAGGATAATACCGCCTAAGCATAGGTACATGTATCGGATTCCAACTCTCTCTACAGCATCCAAGTTCTATCTGCATAAATTTTAGTTTACGGTAACGTTTAGATAATGAATGCTGGCTGATCATGAATGAATTTTGACATTTCACGCGTTAACGTATCCTAGCGATATTCGACCTTAAACTTTTACGTGACTAACGTCAAATTCGTTCGTGATTAGGCCTCAGAATTCACTGCATTACGCTAACTATTGGTACGTAAGTAAGTAAAGGGACCGTGCTGACAACCTACGCCTATGACATTTTGCGGAACTGCTACAATCCTACGTCTCACCAGCTAGGCAAGCCTAACTAAGCAAGCAGAAATAAACCAGACGGGTGTACCTACCTTCATGAAATTTCGTCACTCAAACATTAGCTTTAAAATCAAGGCTATGCTGTTTGTGTTCGTGTATGCCACATTCCACCGATCGATGCCCGATGCCATGCTATTTGACGGCCGAGGTCGAGCCACTGTCCACAAACCTTATCTTGATTCATTAAAATTTTCCTCTATCCTTTATGCCCATTGTTGTACGACCTAAAAGCAGGCGACTCTCTTTTGTCAATCGTATGTGACCCAGATCAATTTGGCTATAGCTATTTACAGTAATCGATTGTTATTATTAATATGATTACACATAAGTAGCTAGCTATCTAGAATTATATTTAGCTGATAAACTCTAAAATTTACTTTTAAGCATTTATGTAAATCATAAAAACCATTAAAATCTGAATCAGTTTCAAAATCGTAAAAATCTCGCGTGCTCAGATTTTTGTGTAGGTGGTAGGTGCAGTTCATATTAGTCTTTGTTTTGATAATTGGAAGCTTTTCAGGACGTCTTTCTGGAGTTGGGGTCGTCGAACTGCAAAGCCGACAGTAAGTGCTTTACGACGCTTGTAAGGATTCTACGGAAATACGATTTTAGACGCGAGCGGACTCGGACAGAGCGGGCGGAGCCAAACGTGTATTATTATATTTGTAGTACAAGTACACTGCAGTACGTTATTCCAATGCCATTGCCTCTGCAAAATACCGACGCGCCTAGCTATCATAAAACACTTAAGTACATATTGTGGAACTCTAAATAATCGAAGCATCCCAAAGTGTGATCGTATTGTTTACGATCTCTACATTTATGCAAATGCAAACTGCGATGCAGAACCGAACTGAAGATCTTATGAAATCTTGCATTGAACATAAAACCTTGTTTTGTGTATTACCTACAATGTAAGATACAATGTATAATAAATTAAATATGTCAAGCTAGTTTACTGACTCAGAATAGAGTCATGGCCCAGTTTTGGCCAAACTGTTCGTCTCATGGCCGCAGATCTTCATGTGTCGAGTCCGTTGGCCTTCTCTTTGATCTGACCGGTGTCGTCTGTCATCAATCCAGTACTTCTTATGACTGTACCGTCGCAGTCCTCATGCCACAGCTCGATTAATTTCAACTGGCGCGTCAGTTCCCGGGACACCATTTCCAGAGGAAACACGTGCGAGGCGTGTGGCAATACAGCCGTCCTAATTTTTATTGGCAGTAATGCAATTTACATCAAAGCATGCGGAAATCTTTGTAACATACCAAGTTTATCAGTTTTTCAAACGATCTTCTTCGGAAGCATCGTTTGAAAAGATAACCTCAAGAGGTTTGCTTTGCGTCGGGCGCTATGTAGGTCCCGACAAAAGATAAGCTCGCGAGAAAAGATGAGACATTGGCGCGCTGCCAGAGCTGGATGTCGTGGCAGAGGCGGCCGGCGACGTTCCCAAAACTGCGTATATTTAGATAAAATAAAGAGCGCACCGAAGACAAAACGAGACGCAACTCTGTTTTATAAATAACCGCGTCGTTCGCCGGACGGAGTCAGCCTCGTTCGACCAACCTCTGCGCGCCAGCTGTTATACATAAATAATAATTAAGACACGGAGAAAGCTCCACGCGCGTCTTAAAGAGTCCCGCAATTATGATAAAGAACCCTAAAAATGTTCGATAAACGTGATCGGCTGAATGCTAAGTGGTTTATAGAAGCGCCTCGTGTAATCTACTGCCTGAGGATTACCGAAGGAGCGAAGGGCTTCGCGGAAGTCGCGGCTACGGATCGGGTTACGTACGGAGCGACAAAGGGAGCGGAACTACTACACTCGAGTGTTCCTGTGTAACTCCGGTCGTTGTCCGACATTGTTCTAGGATGGTATACATTTACGCCACTGCGTCGTAAATTAACAAATGGCTGGTAATTAAATGTGATTTTATGCGATACATTGCGCCGGCTCGGATTAGCAGAGATTTCGGCTGGATGCCAGTCGCATCCGCATCATGCGGAAGACTGTACTATTTACTTGGAACGCGTTCAACAACTCCGAGGTTATTTATTTAGTGAGGAGACATTTCTCTATCTTAATTTATCGCTTTAAATACTTCTGTTAGAGCTTGCGCTATTCCACTTTCCAGTGATTTTCCACTAAGTTTTTCTGTCCTCAATCTCGGTTGACAATTATGTGAGTTTTAGTTATTTGTGACGGTTTAAGCCTGAAACGTCAAACGACCGACGCTTGATGTGGTAATTACAGGTTCCCGTAGCCGACATTAAAATTGAGATACACTACTTACTAATAATGCCGTGCAGCTCAGGTAGGTTAGCACCTGTTTATGTCTTCATAAAATTACCTACCAGTCGCGATCAAATGTCTATGTTATACCTATTTCTAAACTAACCATTTCATACTTCAACAATTTTTTTAAGTTGAAAAGAACGAAGATATTGTTCAAATAATATTATCTGCAGATAGCTCAACTATTTCATATGTATTTTGTACATTTTGTAAATAATTGTATTCATTGGCATTCATTGTCTTTGTAAATAAATGTTTATAATAGTTTAAAAAAAATACTCGATAGCACCAAACTTGTGCCAGCTCCTCCTGCGAGCGAAGGTACGTATCACACCACCTAGTTGGCTTCACTATACATATAAATGAGCTCAATGCTATCGATGCTCATGATAATAACGAACCTACCGAGGTACAGAACTAAGAATGAATTCATTTATTTCACCATTTAAAGTCATTCAGAAACTTCATGAAAATATGAGCAAATTCTTCCACTAAGTACTCAAAACTTTGGCACTCGACCAAGTTTGATGACGTCCTACTTTTTAGAGGCAAATGATTTTGCACTGAATCTACTATTTCATTTTTATGCATAATATTTTTTCTCAAATGAAATAAAAAAAATGACGACCAATTCTCAAAAATGATGGGCATGTAGCGTCCTCATTGATTATTGTAAATGGTAAGAAGTTCTGTATTTGGGGCTGCCGTACAATATACCGTTTCTAATATAACTGCGACCGTCTGACGAAGGTAATCCAGTTACGGTTTAAAAGGATGGGAAACTACGAGGTCAAAATTCTAAAGACTGCTGTAGTAATATTATACTACTATTGTTGGCAACTTCACTAAAATTTGCAAACATTTGGGCTAGTAACGGAAGATTATAAAAACTAGATACTAGATAATATTTTTGGAAATTTCATACGCTATTAGCGCTATGCACAACCTACGCAAAGCCGACAGATCTTACTTAACTATACTGTTTTTGTTAATAAATACATTATACAATATTACATTCAGACACATAACAAAAGCAATGCTCAATTGCTCATGACACAAATGTTTGTTGTATGGATCGAACCTACGACGAAGCGAAGAAGGTGCCAAAACTAGTTGAGATGTGAGGCCAGTTTTTACGTTTCAAGATCCGAGCGAAATCGTCAAGTTTCGGGAATACTATGAACGCTATAAGACAGTCAACAGTTCTTAGAAAAGCAGAACCATAGTGCATCGCGTGCGGCCTCCCTTGCCAATGCATTACTTATGCATGTGAACTACCGCGGTGTCCGAGTACACCCCCCTCCCTTTGCCACAGTAGATATGAGTCTTGTTATTTTGAGGCTAAATTTAATGCTCTAATTTAGGTCAGTTTTTGAACTTGTACCGAGAAAATCAGTGAATAACTCTTTATTCTTATTGTAGTGTCACTAGTTCTTTAGAAACAGTGTGGTGAAAGGATTCCAAGTGCGCCTGAAATTATATTAACTCTTTGAAATATTATCTCTGGTTACAAAATGTACCTACCTAGCCCACAAAGCTCAAATTGTTCAACCATCTTAAACTTTGTCTTAGTACGTATAGTTGCTTTTTTGTGTAGGCCGTTTCGAACGATCTAGAGATAGCTCACCGGATCCAAATCAGTGCCAATATTTCTTGAAAACCTGCTAATTAGATAAACCTTCCTAATAGAGACGTAACGTAACGTAGTAAAAGATTTAAGTTTTCGCTTTTTTTAACTCGTTCCATCTGCTCTTCGTATTGAAATTATTTTTATTTAGTTTTTCATTTTTGTGTAGTAATTAAATCATTATTATTTTTTTTTAATTTTAATAATAAGTTTTTTAGGCTTAGTATTAATGTTGTTACTCGCAAATTTTTTTCTATATATATTTTGTTGTTAGCATTGTGACTTTGCCTGTAACTGCGGTGGCATTTAATTTTTGGTTTTTGCGAATGCGAATGTATCGATGTACACAGTGTTGGTGATCAAATAAATAAATTTGATGCGTCAAGTTGGGTAGGGTAGAGATGGCACAACTTTATCGATTAATAAGGGACCTAATACTTATTATGCACGGTACAGAAAATCCATGTCCCCATCCCCTGCAGTTTGTTTGTTTGGGATTAAGAATGCACTCGTATTGCACATACTGCACCCACGTGCCTGCGATATTGTAATAAGTATTATTACTTCTAGCCCAATGATTTAGAAAAAAATATCGCTAGCAAATTTAGAGTGGAAAATTTATTACCTATAACTAACCTCCTGTTAAGTTTTTATCAGAAATAAACTTTAGTCTCTTTACTAAAGAAATAAAACTAAAACATAACAGAGACTTACGGCGGGTTTCTGAAAGCTCGATCAAAACTATTCGGATGTCAAGTCACTCGCCATTTCAGCTATTACATCGAATTAGATAGAGATAGCAAGTGACTTGACATGCGATTAGTTTTGATCGGGCTTTCAGAAACCGGCCGTTAGAAATATATTAATCGTTTAATTAGGAGAATACTACATTTAAATTTGTTCAGGAAAACAAGATAATAAGAAAAATAAATGTACATTCCACATAGCACTATTTAGCACCAAACTAATTAAAGCTATATTAATAAGGTGTATTTTTGCCGCCAAGCAGCATTGCTGTGCTTCGGTTTGAAGGGTAAAGACTTCGATCGTAAAGATTCCGGTGAAATTACAGGCACATGAGGTTTAAATTTTGTATGCCTCAAGTTGGTCACGCAGGGCTATGCATCGAGCAGGTTCCTATATCGTGCGTCATTTATTTATGTGCAAGTCTATATGTGATGGTTACCACTTAACATCAGGTGGACTATCTGCTTATTCCATCAGCTAGTAGTATAAAAAAGGGACATCCGGAGTTTTACTTATAAAAATAATCATAGGTAGTGCACCTATGATTATTTTTACCGATTTTGAACTCTCCACCATTATCAGGACGATAAACTTTTAAGTATCTACCTAGATAATATTGAGGTAGGTACACAAGGACAAGTAGTGACTATGCGATTTAAATAAAGAGCAGTCGAGTAAATAAACCTACAAAGTAACCCTTACTTTGTAGGTTTATCTACACTAACATTATAAAGAGGAAAGCTTTGTATTTTTGTATTTTTGTATGTAACGAATAGGCTCAAAAACGACTGGTCCGATTTCAAAAATTCTTTCACCATTAGAATGCTACATTATCCCTGAGTAACATAGGCTATATTATATTTTCAAAAAATCAGGGATCCTTACTAAAACTCCAATAATGTAACCCAAGGTGGAAACCAAAAACCTTACATCGCGTGCGCTGCGAAAACTATTGATGATAGAACAAAATAATGTACTACGATGTTGTAGAACACGTCATCATCTACAAAAAATGTCGGAACAGCATATGTCTAACTATTATAGTTATGTCACAATAAGTGTTCTTTTATTATAAAAAATTAATTGAAATGCCGCCGCTAGAAAAGGGTCTTTATTTGTACCTTGGTATTAATCCTTATCCAAATAAATCTTTTCATAATTAAGACGGTTTCAATACCTATAGATTACTTCTTAAATTTTTCAAATCGGACATTCCATTCAAAAGATATGACGAAATTAAAAACGTTAACGGGTCCACGGGTCACTCTCGGGGTGCGATTTCACTCTCTGGCGTGCAAATGTATGAAATAAGTAGACGCGAGGCCCGAACCCACGGTCTAAGTTTATCCTAAAATGTTCAAAAAATTTATGACCACCCATGCGAAGCTGGGACAGGCCGCTAGTTTACCATAATCGCTAAAAGAAGTTACCTAGCATCAATATAATTATCCTAATAGATATATACTTTTACGATTTAACTACTCACATCCAAATATTGAACTATAAACATTCTCTTTGCTCAATGCTTCTTTTAATTTATACACATCGTTGAAAAACATGGCGGTTATCGGTTTTGTGGGAAACCTGAAAACCGCATAACGTCAGTTTCTCCAGAAATAAACCCGACATTGTAAATCTTGGTAATTATACGTGCATGCGTAAATTTTACAGTTTCATGCAACATTTGGCTCTCATCTGTAATAATATATAATTTAAAAAAAAATACGTTCATGGTATGAAAAAACAATATTATGTTAAATGTATTCTAGTGATCAAAACAAGAACGAAAATTTTTTAAGACAGTATTTTTAGCAGCAACTGATTCTTTTCGCTTAGGAAGTTACTTGCTGAGTTTTTCACGTTAGATTCATGAATATTTTTTTCAATTGCTTACTTGTTTTCGTGAAATAAGTAAAATAAAGAACCATGAAAAAGTTAAGGGTGTTTTGAGGTCATAGGATAGGTGTAAATCGATTAGTGCGCGCTCATTCTACTCAATAATTCAACGTGGCGCGCGTTGTTTGGACAACTGCCCCGGCGTCGCGTCGCTTCGGCCTTCATCAACACCCATACAATAAAACTTTAACAATGTTTTCATAATCGAACGCCCAAACCCGCCTAAACCGCGACGTATTTAGAAACTGGGCTAAACATTACCACGCTAGTTACTCAGAAAGTGTAGACAGTGAAGCAAAATTCGTGCCTCGCGTAGAAAATAAAACAGCTAAGTAAACTGAATAGCTGGAACAATAGCGGCAGCCAGTCCATGGTAATGTCAATAAATGAATCAGCCACATTCAATGAAGCCGCAACTTTCGTCGGGGCGGGTTTAATTTAGCTCGAAATAACACCAAACGAATAGACGATAGACCAGAATGATTCCTTTCAGTGCGGTACAACGAGGAAGCTTGCTTATTTATTTTGGCGCCAGCGTCCGTCGATGCGCGCGCGCCGAAGACAGACACGCAGTTACTTTTCCATCAAATCTATCGGATGGATTTTTATTAAAAAGTTTGAATCAATATTGATCGTAATCTGACTTCCGAGCTTGCATGATTCCAATCTAGTACAATTTGAATGGGCTCGCATCGCAGGTAGTAACAAGCGACCCGCGGGGATGTCCGTTGCCGGGTGTGCGCATGCGTCTCTTTCAAATTGCAAATCGCGACGCGACCCTCCACGAAATAACGGTACAGACTGAACGTTGCATTCATGAAGGACAATCGACAAACCGGTCTAGTTTAACGGTCATACTATGAGAATGGGATTTTATCCAGATATTTTTATAAAAGGATTGCAGATAGACCAGATAACACGAGATAATGCTGCAAAATGTCCAGCGAAGGAATTTAATTCAGTGCACTGGAGTTTATGCTAAGTAAGGAGGGCGCAGTAAACAAACACCGCCACAGAGCAGCAATCCTGAGATACAGTAGACTAAACAGGGGCAGCAGGTTTAATGCGTTTAATAATAACGGCTGGATTCCAACTGAATATTAGTATTACACAAAGGAATGGAATAAAATTCTCTGATTCAATAAGAACGCGTCATAAAAGAGTCTCAAGAGATCAAGTACAGTAAGGTCAGAATATAAGTGATCAGTGTGTGAACTTTGACTAAGACTGAGTGTCTGTCTGAAGTAATTAATTAATTTATTATTGATTAAATAAAGGATTTAAAATACAAACTCCAGAAACGAAACATAGTCCATTAACTGCATAAACATGAACCTCGAACAGTAAGTAATGTGCTAAAGAAATTACATAGGTACGATGGGGCATATTTTTGAGTCAAACTTGTTTTATGTTTCATTTATCTAAATAGGACTACTTACAAATAATTCTGCGATAAAGACTTGAGGAAAGCGAAAAATTCACTCAATATGTAAATTATTATGCAATGGAGTTCAACTAAAAATTTTACTTGCTGCTTAGTTCAGTTCTTCTGGATATTTTCCTATATTTTGGCTTATGTTTTAGAATAAGAATAGAATTAACGCTATGGCAGTAAGTAATATCAGTAAAATAGGTAAGCAACATAAAAAAAAAATGGCCCAAGCGACATCATTATTTTTATGCTAAAATCGTATTCAGCTCAGCATAAATGTTGGGGGTAGGTATTACCCCTCAACAAGTTGTTAGTTAACCTTAGCTTTGGTACGTAACCGGAATTTCCAATTGGTATTTTAAACAATAAAACATCATTTTTTTTAAATAAATAATTATAATATTGGTCGACTTTCCGTACAGCACTATCTAGCCCCAAACTAAGCCAAAGCTTGTTATATGGGAACCAGATAGTTGATATAATACATATATACTTTTTTTTTTATTAAATACACACTTATAATATATAATAACACCCAGACAGAGAACAAACATCTATGTTCATCACATGTTTGTTCTCGCTGGGGATTGAACCCACGGCCTACGGCGCAGAAGGCAGAGCTACTACCAAGTGAGCTGTGAAGGCTGTGATTTTGAATCAAACAAGTGAACACAAAGAAAATGTACCTTAACGTGCCCTGAAAGATTCCTATGATTTGCATGGAATGCGTCATATCGCATCATAATCGCAAATGGCATGGCGAAAGACAAAGCAGTCCCAGAGTTGGTGACGTTGAATGTTATGAACGGCGGAAACCATACAACTAAGTAAAATGTACTAATAATAGAAGCAAGTTGGAAAGTTGGTTACAATGGTTTGTGAAATGTCCAAAACACATTTTCACGTTTAAGTCCGCGTGTAAAATGGGTAACGGCACGGGAAATATAATAATATAAATCTGGTCAGAATAAAATTAGTATCTTACCCGTCAGTGGAGACCTTATAGAATTTAGTACATGAGATAGATACTAGTGGCTGCCCGCGGTTTCGCTTGCGTGGTAGTGGTGATTTTTAACATTAATTTCGTAAATAATAATATATTAGCTAAATATTTTCTTTTCTGAGTACGTTTATCTGTTATACCGCGTTCCTGTTATTGTTTGGGATAGAAGTTATTGTTATTGTTATTGATTGCCTATATAAGTTAGGTTACAAAATATATATTTTCCAAGATTCATCCAAATAACGCGTGATTTTGCCACAAACATCCTAAAACCGTAACTTTAGAATATTTTTTTAGAATATTTTAGAATAAAAAAAAACATCTAAGCTCTTCTATCCAAGACTTAGATTTTCATCAGTTTATCTTTAAATTTCTTATCAAAACAGCACTTCCCGTTCATCGTAAATTTACCCATAACATTTTACTCCAGAAAAAATGGCATACAGCGTTCGGATTCGCCTTACGCATAGTGGCATATGGCAGAGCCGGTATACCTCGACCAGGTGCTCGTCATGCGCGCCCGCACCCATTGTCCCCCCCTCTCACTGCATACCCCCCTCTCCTGCAGTACCCGACACATCAAACAATGCTGCGAGCTCTACAATGAACGAGCAAAATGTCAGAGTTGAATCTCGCTTCGCTGATAATTGATATGTTTTTTAATTCTATAAAAAATCTGCAACAAATGCTACTAAAAGGGGATCAGTTGGTATCAGTTCGCTTTCTTTTGTTCGTTGCTAGTTACAGTCAATTTTTTTTTAAACACTTCCAGTTTACTTAGCGAGGGGTCTTTGTTAAACTGAAAACAGCCGCTTTTGTGGTATTTTTATTCGTTCATGAACTTGGAAAGACTTTGACTTTGGAGTTTCAGTATGTTTTGTCTTGGATCAATCACTCGCAAAAGAAAATATCGTATATTTATAAACTGACATACTTACCTACTCTATTTTTAAGTTTATTAATGTAATAAAATCCTAAGGAATACTTTGAAACGTCGTATAAATTCCAAGAACAGGCAAGAAACTTCAGGCTTTTTTGTTGTATGGTATGTAGGTATACCTGCAATAGTTACCTGCACAGTGAAAATGTACCTCTCGCTCGCACATTCCAACAATTTGAAACATATTAAATCACTTAACTTATTTATGAAAAACTGCTTTACTCGTTTTCGTACATAAGCAAGCTTTATTGTAGGAAAACTTGTTTGGATGAAAATGATATTTATGCTGACTTTTTTTTATACATTTAGCTGATGGCACAAGCAGATCGCCCACCTGATGTTAAGTGGTAACCATCATCTATAACAAAACATTGCCTCGTAAGTCACGCACGATAGGAACGTGCCCTGCGTCCATCAACTTGAGGCATACAGATGTTAAGCCTCATGTGCCTCTAATTACACCGGCAACGGCAATCACACTCTTCAAACCGAAACCCAGCAACGCTGCTTGGCGGAAAATGGCTTGGTGGTAGTACTTCCCCGGACGAACCCTTCACAAAGAGCTCTACTACTAACCACAATCAATCAAGTCCGAGTATAAGAATACTCGGACTTGATTGATTGTGGTTTTTTATTAATACGTTCAGTCTCTCTCTTGTCGTGTCACTGTTTCTTTCGAAACAGTGTGGTGAAAGGATTTTTAGTGCGCCTCAAGAAGCTCCTTTCGAGCACTTGAAATATGTTATAGAACTTTTTAGGTTCCACGACATGCCGGTTTCCTCACGATGTTTCCTTCCCCGTTTAAGAGTGCTGGCATCCGTTTGGTGATTTTATATGTTTCAAATTGTTGAATAATAGCGAGCGTGAGGTGCATTAGCAGTTGTCATCGCCTTAAACTATAATTCCCTACAATGAGAGGTTACTGGGCCTGTTATCACGTTCTACATAATGTATCTGATTGCTGATTGCACGGAAGTTATAATGCTTTGTCATTTTTGCCGTCTATTTGATGACCGTAGCCAACATGGTCACCAATGGAAACTGTGATGGTGTCATGTATGGATGGTTTTGTATGAAAGATGTGATGATAATATTTTTTTTGTATTAACTATATTGAAATATTTAAGTTTTATGATACTAAACAAAAGTATTTGCAGCCTTTCAGATAAACAAAGAGAAATTATACCAAATTATAGGTACTGTTTGAAAATACATAATAATTTAATCTACACTAATATTATAAAGAGGAAAGCTTTGTATTTTTGTATTTTTGTATGTAACGAATAGGCTCAAAAACTACTGATCCGATTTCAAAAATTCTTTCACCATTAGAATGCTACATTATCCCTGAGTAACATAGGCTATATTATATTTTCAAAAAAATCAGGGATCCTTACTAAAACTCCAATAATGTAACCCAAGGTGGAAACCAAAAACCTTACATCGCGTGCGCTGCGAAAACTATTGATGATAGAACAAAATAATGTACTACGATATTGTAGAACACGTCATCATCTACAAAAAATGTCGCAACAGCATATGTCTAACTATTATAGTTATGTCACAATAAGTGTTCTTTTATTATAAAAAATTAATTGAAATGCCGCCGCTAGAAAAGGGTCTTTATTTGTACCTTGGTATTAATCCTTATCCAAATAAATCTTTTCATAATTAAGACGGTTTCAATACCTATAGATTACTTCTTAAATTTTTCAAATCGGACATTCCATTCAAAAGATATGACGAAATTAAAAACGTTAACGGGTCCACGGGTCACGCTCGGGGTGCGATTTCACTCTCTGGCGTGTAAATGTATGAAATACTAGCGGCCTGTTCCAGCTTCGCATGGGTGGTCATAAATTTTTTGAACATTTTAGGATAAACTTAGACCGTGGGTTCGAGCCTCGCGTCTACTAATTTCATACATTTGCACGCGCTTCTCCTTGAGTGGGTGAAATCGCACCCCGCGCGTGACCCGTGGACCCGTTAACATTTTTAATTTCGTCATATCTTTTGAATGGAATGTCCGATTTGAAAAATTTAAGAAGTAATCTATAGGTATTGAAACCGTCTTAATTATGAAATGATTTATTTGGATAAGGATTAATACCAAGGTACAAATAAAGACCCTTTTCTAGCAGAGGCATTTCAATTAATTTTTTATAATAAAAGAACACTTATTGTGACATAACTATAATAGTTAGACATATGCTGTCGCGACATTTTTTGTAGATGATGACGTGTTCTACAAAATCGTAGTACATTATTTTGTTCTATCTTCAATAGTTTTCGCAGCGCACGCGATGTAAGGTTTTTTGTTTTCCACCTTGGGTTACATTATTGAAGTTTTAGTAAGGATCCCTGATTTTTTTGAAAATATAATATAGCCTATGTTACTCAGGGATAATGTAGCATTCTAATGGTGAAAGAATTTTTGAAATCGGACCAGTAGTTTTTGAGCCTATTCGTTACATACAAAAATACAAAAATACAAAAATACAAAAATACAAAAATACAAAAATACAAAAATACAAATGTTACCTCTTTATAATATTAGTGTAGAAGTAGACGCGAGGCTCGAACGTTTATCCTAAAATGTTCAAAAAATTTATGACCACCCATGCGAAGCTGGGACAGGCCGCTAGTGTTTAATATATTATGAATTCTCCTTTATTAACTAGTATTGTATTGAATCAAAATTTTGGAATAAAAACTTGTTTAAATAAAATGGATTTTTTTACTGAACGTTTGTAATGTTAATCTCTGAAACTTTGTTCTATGCGATTTATCATAATTTAATTCAGGGGTTTACTATCTTCCAAAATGTGGAAATGTGCGAGAGAGTTCCGTTCCATTATCTATAAAAACAGCAAAAAAATCACGTTTGTTGTATGGGAGATTTAAATAATATTTTTTTCTATTTTTTAGTATTTGTTGTTATAGCGGCAACATAAATACATCATCTGTGAAAATTTCAATTGTCTAACTATAACGGTTTATGAGATACAGCCTGGTGACAGACGGACGGACAGCAGAGTCTTAGTAATAGGGTCCCGTTTTACCCTTTGGGTACGGAACCCTAATTACGTAAAAAAGCTGTGAGTCCGGTGGACCTATACTGGTGCATACTGCTGTCTAACGACGAGCCAAACTAATAATAATATGGACCAAAGTAATTTTGTTGTATGCAAAATCATTTGAAACTCTGCCAGTGAATAAACAAGTTCCTACTTCTGAACTTCCTTGCGCTATTACAAATTGATTGCCTTCCAACCCATAGTTAACCGAATCGCATGAATGAAATACAAAAATCATTCATGGAGTTATAGTACACATGAATATAGATCAAACTACACAAAGCCAGAGAAAAATGACGCTTACTACAAGGACATAAAAGCGAGCATTGTAGCCTGATGCGGATCGCGTGGCACAAGTCACTCATGACTTGCAAGGAAGCTACAACGTGACAGCCTTCACAGCTCAGTTGGTAGTAGCTTTGCTTTCTGCGCCGTAGGCCGTGGGTTCGATCCCCACCGAGAACAAACATTTGTGTGATGAACATAGATGTTTGTTCTCTGTCTGGGTGTTATTATATATTTGATCGAGTAAGCGAAGCGAACGAAGATCTTAGTTTCAACTTGGCCGATTTGGCATTTTATGTATGTATATATGTATGTATATATGTATGTATGTATGTATGTATGTTTGTCTGGCCATAACTTTAGAACCGTTGATCCGATCTGCATGAAATTTGATAAGACGACAGCTTGTACTTGAGAAATTTACTGGTAAGTATATGAGTAAAATCGGATGAAGGGTTTTTAAGATATGGAGTTTTTTAAGGGGGCAAAATAAAAAAAGTGACTTAAAAAAATCAAGTTACATGTCATACGAAAGGTCTTTGTTTGGACATTCCAAAACAATTTTTACTTTTTTTCTGGGACGCTCGGTTTTTGAGATACAAAAAAAAAGTTAAAATAAGTTAACCAGCGACCCAAGAGCTCCCATCTCTAAGAGTTTCGTTGGCATCAAGGTTTTTCTACTGGTCGGCCAGTTCCTTTGCTTTTTTTTTTTTTTTCTTGAAATAAATTAAGGAGGTACTCAGTTCTCATAAAATGGTGACAACGACCAGGTCTGATGATGGAGCCAAGGTCTGTTCAACGGAACTCTTCAATAAATAGGCCAATAGAGTTGAAACTTGGTTACCGTACCATGTTAGTAAGCGGTACTCAGAAAAAAGTCCAAACATAATGTTTGGACTTGCCTTTGACTACCACCTACTCAAAGTTTTGGTGCGTTCGTCGGGTCGCATCACGAGATCTCAGTTCGGGGCGAACTACTAGTAAATATGTATTTACAAAAAAAAAGTGTATATATATGTATTATATCAGCTATCTGGTTCCCATATTACAAGCTTTCGCTTAGTTTGGGGCTAGATAGTGCTGTGTGCATAGTCCAAAAATATTGTATTGTTAAATATTGAATAAGGACAGCTCAGTTGGTAGTAGCTCTGTCTTCTGCGCTGTAAGTTGTAGGATCATTTCCCAGCAAAAACAAGCTTATAAATATGTATATTTGTTCGGTGCCTAGCTGTTATAATAAATAATTAAAAATAAATGGTCTTTGTTGTAAACTTTTTGCACAGCGCCTATGATACATAATTATGTAATCCGTAACGCATAATTCATCAGTATGTAGGTAATTACAAAACGTTTTGTAAAGTTTTTATATGTCCTAACTAATTATACTTATTTCTTTATTGGAAAACCAACAGCTTTGGAATAAGCTGTTACCTTAAATAACATTTATGGTATAGAAATGAAAGAGCCAACTATACGTTTAAGAGTAGTAGAGCTCTTTGTGAAGGGCTCGTCCGGGGAAGTACTACCACCACGCCTTTTTCTGCCGCCAAGCAGCAACGCTATATTTCGGTTTGAAGAGTGTGGTTGCCGGTGTAATTACAGGCACATGAGGCTTAACATCTGTATGCCTCAAGTTGATAGACGCAGGGCAGTGCATCGTAGGGCACGTTCCTAAAGTGCGTGACTTACGAGGCAATACTTTGTTATAGGTGATGGTTACCACTTAACATCAGGTGGGCCATCTGCTTGTTCCATCAACTATGGTATAAAAATAAAAAAAATAAAAAAACGTTTTCACGGATAAAAAACATCATTTATTTAACTAGAAAATATAATTCACTATTGATTTTACAAGGTCTAAAATCTAAAACCAATAATTTTAATATTTAATGGGAAGGGAGCTCGCAGGGGTAAAAATCGAGTATGCGCCCCTAAAATTAAGTTAAAAATGCATCAAACTAGTAATTTCGATCCCTTGGTTACAATTTACAATCCAATATGTCACCGTGTAAGGGTTGCACCACACGATGCATGTCCGGTAACTAGGTACATACTGGGTATCCATTAACTAGGTAATTATGTAGCGTAGAGAAGTGAAACTCCTTCATAATTCTCTATTTTATGTAATTATAGACGGGCCTTTGCATCGTATATAAATAACACAGCGCCAACTTTACTCATGCCCCTAAGCACTTATTTACTCTAGTGCCTGGGACAGGATTTAACTGTATCAAAAAAATGTATCGTACAAATATCAAAAAAATGTATCGTACATAGGCGAACTTAATGCTAGAGAGCATTCTCTTGCAGTTAACCTTTGTGTAGTTTTGAAAATACCGAAAGTGAAACCGTAATCAGAGCTGACTGCTGTGGAGGATGGTCAATGGTTGTACCTGCCATGTTTTTTCTATGATAGACCTTAGGATGACTAAGCTGAGAGGTAGGTCTAATGTAAAAAAACTGTGTTTTACCACCGGCGAAGACCTAGGCGAACGTATCTCAATCAGATAGCAGACGTTCTAGAGAAGGGCCAGGTCAAGAGTACCATAAACCGACGAGAATGTATGAATGTTATGAGAGTGAATGAAGCGAAAGAGGTATATAAGGACCGTAGCAAGGGGAAATCCGTGATCTCTGCCTACCCCTATGGGAAACAGGCGTGATTTTATGTATGTATGTATGTACCACTTGACACCAAGTTTGCTGTGCAAAGCTTTACTACTAACACGTCGCGTCAAGGTCTGGGAGTTTCGCTTCTATGCATTACTACTTCCTACCACTACTACCTAGGGCGCAATCAATTAGTGGCTCGTAACTTCCGTTTCCGAGCGTTTAGGCACTTCCGCCGGGGCTGACAAACATACAATCAGAACTTTATAATAATATAAGCTTTAATATTTTAGTGTTAGAGTGGAGATTGCAATGCGCTTGCAGATTTAATCGTAAAAGGTTGAAGTAAAATTGGATTGAATGCAGGTGTTGAAAATGTCATATCTAACATAGGGTGAAAATGTAATAGATAGTTGTTTTATTTATTTACTTATAAAAACCAGCAAAATTGGCATTCATCATAAAAATTATAGGAATTATTGATAATAATAAATAAATAAAAAAAATACTACATAACGTGCCTTCTGAAGCATGGAAGCACCAATACTCGTGAACACAGAGTACTGGTGGTCTAGTGGTGGCCCTGTCGGGTCATAGGGTTTGTGTTCAAAACCTGGTCGAGAATCAATGCGTTATTCTGTTCAAATGTATGGGCACGGTGCCAGTACTCTCAAACGGTGACGAAAACATCGTGAGGAAACCGGCATGTCGTAGAATCTAGAAAGTTCTCAAAACATGTGTCAATGTGCCTTTTTGAGGCGCATTTAAAAATCCTTTCTGCACACTGTTTCGAAAGAACACGACCAGAAGAAGAAGAAGACCAAAATTTGTCATAGCTTGGCTATTGTAGCTAGGACCGACAACGTTTCCTTTCTTTCGAAGCACAGAAGCACTTAACAACCAGCGCAGCAGCCAACCCAAAGGTGGAATCAAATGACTAAATGGCGAAGCACTTGAGATAACAACAAGTACCGAATCGAATAAAAATTATCAACACGTTGAAGCTATCTACCTACTTGCGTTGCATGGATATCGTTATCGCTCCTAATCAGTATATGACCCAATTTATTGTTAATTCATTCCGTTGGTATAAGGGTTCAAATACACTGAGCGTATCTCACGCGACGAATTTTGAGTCTTCACATTACAAAGCGCGGCAACCCTTTTCTTCTTGACAATAGTTTCTTTCGAAACAATGTGGTGAAAACCCTAAGGCTGCGTTTCCACCAGAGATGTGCGATGGAAATGTGTCGTGCGAGGAGATCTTGCTGTCCTGTGAAAATGTGTGGGGGTTTCCACCAAAGCTATGCGATGAAAATGTGCCTACGAGGATGTGTAGCGGAGCTGTGAAAATGCGCATTAATGTGTGGTGAGAGGATGCGTTGCGAAGCTGGTATGGACGTCTATGGTCTGGCTGGTACAGTATGCGCAAACCTCGCAACACATCCTTCTCAACACACATTCCTCGCAACACATCCCTCGTTCACATCCCTCGCAACACATCCCTCGCACACATCCCTCGCTTGTTTTGTATGCGCAAAAATCTAGCTCCGCTGAGCTTATTCGCCGGGCATAGATTTCAAAGTATGGATGCCGCGTAACGTGACGCCATATACGCGCAATGTTGTTTACCCCTTACTTTGTTAGTTTTTTTTTATACTTATTGCCGATGGAACAAGCCGATGGCCCACCTGAAGTTAAGTGGTAAGATGGTTGCTCTATCATTGCCTCCTAAGTCACGCATGATTTGAACGTACACTACGATGCTCTATCAACTAACATTGTAAAAAAATACTATTGTCCTGAAATTAAAAATCTGGCTAAACAATGCTTCGATTGCTATCTATTACCAATAGGTGACTGTCCCTTCTTTATGCAATGTAACGTTTATAAAATAAATGCTTTGTCACCCTAATGTTTGTCATACTACGATAACCGTACCTATAGCTTGTGAAGACTGACTGACTTAGTGCTCATCTTTGACGATCAATGCGATGAATATAAAGTTCAACTGACAATCAAGAAGAAGACCCTCTCCTCCAGGGGGCAATTTCGTATTTATCTAACAGTCAATGTGAAATTAACTGAATGAAGGCTGAATTTATTCATGTCAATTTATTTATTTTATGTTATTTCTAAACTTATTCATTTGTTACAAAAAAAAAATACAAAGTTTAGTAAAATTCTACTTACAACATAGACAAATCGGCAGGCTGGCGCCTAGAAAAGGTTTTTAATAAAATAATCTTTACATACTTTACTTTACTAATAATCATGCTTAAGTTAATTACTTACTTAAGTTGTATCGGTAATTATAAGTTCTACTTTTTAACATTCGGTATAATAGTATCTACACAACACTAACGTTTATATTTTAAAGCACCTTCAAAATGAGTATAATTATAATTAGGTTTTGAAAAGTGCACAAGGAGTATGATCATCATAATTATCATATTTTCCATAAATGACTACACCGCCGTCAATTCAAAATTATTTCTACCCATCCAAGGTTGCCTGGAAGAGATCGCTCTCAGCGATAAGGTCGCCATTGTTTTGCCTAAAAGTTTGCCATAACCCTGTATTTTGTCTATGAGTGGTGAACAATGAAGATTTGAATAACTGAAAAAAAACAAATCTATCATCAAAATATGTCTTAAAATCGCAGTCAAATTGAGTCTAGATATTCCACGCGTTCGAAAAATCTAAGTCATCTCACAACAACCGTTTCCCAAGAAGTTATGAAGACACACACATGCAGAGCCATTGTCTCCCGCGTAGTTATTGTATCACACACGGAGAGACGATCTCACATTTTTTGTCCGTTGACAACACAGGCTTCGACAAAAAACACTCATGTGTACGAGAATCGGGCAAAAAATGCTCCTTTTACAAACAGCTGAGCGATAAGACGAGATTTTAAACCAGTAACCCTTCGTAGATTGTGATGTTTGAATAAGACTTCTTGCCTGGATTTTTATGGATCTCACAGAGATGTAGTATGAATAGCTCTCGTTTCATGGTCGATTTGACAGTAATCGCGTAGAAACTAACCGACTTCAAAGAAAGAAGGCATAACTCCGTCATTTATGAACCGATTTTAAAAACTCGGTCCCATAGAAAGTATCAGTATCATCAGGAAAAAGTATCATCCAAGTAAATGAAATTGCTTATTTTGCGGTTTTATGTTTTCGTGTATTTGAAGTAGGTTTTTTTTATGCAGAAATGTTATGATAATTCCTAGAAAATATTCAATTTAAACAGTTCAGCTATTTTTTTTTAGAACGTCTTATAGAACAATCGTCGACCGAACTTGTTTGGCTGTAACAATAGCCGATTGTAAATGAAGGCAAAAAGCCAAAGATCACACTCAATTCAATGACGCACATTACGGAAGGGCCGGTGTCCAGCTGTTGTGTCCATCTTCAGTTATTCAAATAATATGTCATCTTCATTTTATTGCGTCTTCAGCTTGATTTTTGTTGCATCGTGTGTATGAGTGCAGACGGTGCGGTTTATTGAGTGGGTAGGATATTTGTTAAGATGTACAGATTGTATCATTATAAATTACTCGTGTACAATGAAAGTGCTTGTTACATATACTCTGAATATTTTTATACGAGTTTATAGGGTACAATATTTAAATAGCAACTGTACTAGTTAATATAGTTTACTGATAATAAATAAAAATAAAAAAAACTCGCTGGGCTTACAACCTGCCTCGTGTGGAATACCAACTGAAATACTGCAAAATGTGGGTAGGAATATGCCAAATATAATTTGACGTACTTCTGACCCTTGTGACGACTAGATTTTCTGACATTTTTGGAAGCAACATAGCTTTTTCATTTCATTTGTTTTTCTAGTGTTATTTTGAGTTGTGGTGTGTAATTTCGGTGGTATTTTAACCAACATTACTTGAGGTCTTAGCACAAAGTGTAAACATTTGAAATGAAAGTGTAATATGTGATATCCTGATTTGACTGAAAATGTTTCGAATGTTTTGAAGAAAACCGCCACCATTTTCTTCAAGACTAATGACGGCCGACTTGACTATGGACTGACTTGACTAAAAAGTATTCATTCAATACAAATCACTTGACACTGGCAAGATTGTCTGTCGAATGACAGACAGGAGCCATAAACAGAGAGAAGAAGACCCTTGTGACCCTTGCACATCCTGAAAGGATCTTGAGTTGGTAGCTTTCTCTAAGTGACGATCGTTATTGGATTCGTCGTGATATATTTATTCTCTTCAAACAGTCTTCATGGGGATGATGGTCTCGGGGGAAGCCTATGTAAATCTTTATAAAGTATAGGTACAGGCAACGCTGTCTTAAGGCGAAGACAAGAGCTAATGTGAAAAGTTTGCATAACTAGTTTTCGTACATAACCAAACTTTTAAGTAGGAAAACTTTGTTGTATCGATCAAAATGATTTTTTTACTAAACTGTGTGCAATGTATGTAAGTTGCACACAAAGTGGTTGATTGCGATTTTTCAAGAATTAGTTTAGTGATTTTATATCTTTCAACATGTCGAAAAGTGCGAGCGAGAGTCACATTCTTGTCTTCGCCTTAAACAATGCCTTGGGAACACAAAAATTAGGTGCTCTGTTGGAAAGCGTCATTGGCTTGTCAGCTCAGGGTTTAGACGGTACGGGTGGTCAGAAAATGTGCACTAACCTGGCGCAAGGTTCCCTCTAGGCTTGGCTCCTAAGATGGCGAGGTTGACGTTCGCTTTCCGTCCGTCTATGATGGGGTTGGGATCTTTACACGCTCGTTCTGCCGCTTGCCTATCACCCATTATTACCTGAAAGACAAGAATCTTGTTTTATAAAAACATACGTTGTAAGTAACAACGGAACGCTCGGTGAACTCTGTGTAGGTACGGTATACGTTTAATAAATAAATAAAATAAAACAGATTTTATTTCAGACAATTAATTATCCATAACTAAGACTACACACAATGAAGCGAAAGAGGTATGCAAGGACCGTAGCAAGTGGAAATCCGTGGTCTCTGCCTACCCCTATGGGAAACAGGCGTGATTTTATGTATGTATGTAAACACAATGATTACAAAATTTGACCAGTTAAAAAACCCATCACGGAGGGTCAACCCTAGGTGGGCCTAATCACTCTTTGAACATAACATTTCCTTAGGCGAGTCAAACCTATCCGATATGGTTTAAGGTTTCAAGGTATACTTTATTTTTTTTACACACGGATTTTACGAACGGTGTAATTATTAAGCCTAAGTGTAATTATTATTATAATGGTGTTGTAACTTCAAAGCTTTTAAAAATTTATGAATAGTTTTTTTTACCTGATGATATTCTCATTATTGATACAGTATTGTATCATTACGCTATTCGTATCATTATTTATCATTTAGCCAAAAAACTTATTAACGTTTTGGTTGACCTACCCCATATCTACTGCTGGGTAACAACGGGGAGGTTACCCCTATATTACGCCAAAGTTATAAGCTAATTATTAGTTATAAGTCTTTCTGATTTTCGTTTTATCCTTTCCTTCCAAAGGTTGTCTGGAAGAGATCGCTTTTAGCGATAAGGCCGCCCATTGTACCAAATTTTATTTATGTTTCTGTATGTGTTATTCTCTCGTGTACAATAAAGCATTTATCGATCTATCTATCTAATTCAAAAAGTTATTTGTTATTGTAACTGAACATCTGAAAACATACATGTCTAAATCGAGCACTTCCAATAGCTACTCGTGTTGCTATTGGAAGCAAATAATGAATTGAATTAAAGGATGACGTAGAAAAGGCATTAGCTATTGTAATGCATGCGTGAGTCGGGTCGCCACCTCGATGCCTCACTATCGATCCGACCAGGCCTAGCTGACCTTCCACATACCTGGAAACCTCACCCGTCAGAGCTCTATCCTAATTGGATAGCATAGCAAATGGAACTAAAGCAAAATGTCTGATGACCTCCAGATAACGAAGGTCTGGTGTAATTGTAAATTTAAATATATCGCATTTTAGGAGCTTCGTTGAATATATCACAAAAAATAACATACCTACTAAATGTTAATTCAAAGCTAAAATATTCTGAGCTCACGACCTACAGGAAGATTTTTGAGAATTTATCATCGCAACAAAGTACCTACTGTATTTTTATCAGAGCTATGTTCAAGAAATGGAATATTTTATTCATGGGTCTAAATATAGCTGCACGCACACAAATGTCAAAAACATAACTTTATATCTATGTATTTTCTTTTTACATAATAATATGTAAATATTATATGTAAATAAATACATTTTGGTGCTGTAACAAATATTTATACGTAAATATATTTACGTTCCTAAGACGTGGGAACCGCAACTTAGCTGAGGCCATTAAAATCCTAACAGGGATCAGTTATGAAGTGGAATAGCATTCATACTGTAAAATCGATTCTGTAAACATCGAGTTAGGCATTCATTTGGTATTCTGTGCAGTTCAGCAAGTATAACTCCTCGAATGGTCGAGGTCTAATAGCAGATTCGTGAACGGATTCAGCCCCGCCAAGAAGTATCCATTTGTCATACAAATCCGCAGAAAGACAGCAAATAACGAAACCGATAAAATTCACTTCACACTTGCTGAATTTCACTAAACTTAATTAAATTTACCTATTAGCATTTAAATATTTTGTATATTGAGCATTTAAATGACAAAATTTGTATTTTAATGTGTTTTAACACTTTAAATAAGTTCAATAAACTTGGTGATGGAGTTTCGAACGAAGCCATGTTTGTTTTTATCCGACTGCCAAAGCAAAGGTGGTTATGTAAAGCGTATAAATTGAAGTTGGCGATAACGAAATACATCGAACGAGAACTGTTACTAGTGTATTCAAATATTATTACTAGCTATATTTACTGCTGTGTTTATCCTTGACTAGTTTTCTTTAACTCGTATAAAGTTTACAGCATTGAGGACACGTCATCATAGAATATACTACGTGTAGTTTGTTGAATGATTAGCAGTTGATAGAACGACAGATCAAAATCAATCAAAATCAAAACGGTATTCATTCAATACAAAAGCTTACTATTTAAGGATATACATATATAAGGATTACTGAATAAAGACCGTTTTGATTTTTATTTTGATTGAGTACAATCACCATGGAGGTATATGATACTTAGTCTAAGATAATCACAAAGATCACTTTGAAACGTCTTATATACTAGGTGAATCTATCGCCAGTTCCTCGCGACCTAAGCCTATAGAAGAACGAGCAAGAAACTTACGGGTTGGCTTCCTAGCGTTTTTTGTATGATCCTATTTACAATTTTATTATGGTTCTTAATTGTTTAGTGTTTGTAATGAGTTGGAGCATAGTTCAGTCCCAAGCTTTTTTTAAATCTATAATATAATCAGATATTTTATAATCAGCTTTTGTAAAAAGTTTTCTTTTTTTTTGCAGATGAAGCAGAAACGGAATAAAAGAACAAAATTAGAAAATAAGAAAATATTGGAGTGGCAGATAGCCGAAGACTAAAATAGCTATAAAGAATGGAGCTCATCAACAGAGGAAAACTTACGAGGCTGAATACCGAACAAAAAACTTTCCATTCACGAATTTCACTCTTTTGAAAACATAAAATAATATAGAATCTCTTCTCTTGTCGTGTCACTAGTTTCTTTCGAAACAGTGTGGTGAAAGGATTTTAATTGCGCCTCAAGGCGCCTCGAGGCTCCTTTCGAGCACTTGACACATGTTATAGAACTTTTTAGGTTCTACGACATGCCGGTTTCCTCACGATGTTTTCCTTCACCGTTTGAGAGTACTGGCATTGTACATATACATTTTTGAACAGAAAAACTCATTGGTGCACGATTGGTTTCGAACCCACGACCTTAGGATCGGAAGGCGGAGCCGGTACACCACTAGACCACCAGTGCTAAATAATAGTTATAAGGAATAATAGAAGCTAGCTATGAAAAATCGCAAACAACTTTTGTAGAATATCATGACCAAGGTTCAGCAAATATATAATTTTAATCCAAACTAGTTCGTTTTCTTATCAAAAAGTATTGAGTAAGAATTTATACATTATTATGATACTTTATTATGACAGCCTTCGCAGCTCAGTTGGTAGCAGATCTGCCTTCTGCGCCGTAGACCGTGGGTTCCCCACCGAGAACAAACATTTGTGTGATGAACATAGATGTTTGTTCTCTGTCTAGGTGTTATATTATATTGTAAGTATTTATTTACAAAAAAAAAGTATATAAGTAGCATATTAGCTATCTGGTTCCCATATCACAAGCTTTGGCTTAGTTTGGGGCGAGATAGTGCTGTGTGGAATGTCCACCAATATTTATTATATTTATTATTATTATATTATTAAATTTTCTTACCCAAAGTTGATAACAGATTTGATGCCAGGGTTTATACCATTGACCTTTGATGATCATTATATCATTGATGTTTGATGATCATTATATCATTGATGTTTGATGATCTATCATAAACCATGACAGAATAGGAACAATAATGAATAAAATGATAGCATTGAGTTTATCCTTCGCAATATTTATTTCACAAATTCACACAAACAAGTAAGATACTTTTTTAGGTTGTTTGTAGAAAACTTTTTTTTATACAACTAGCTGATGGAACAAGCAGATAGCCCACCGTGATGATGTTTTTTTTTTTTTATACCATTAGCTAATGGAACAAGCAGATGGCCCACCTGATGTTAAGTGGTAACCATCACCTACAACAAAGAATTTGAAAGCATTGCCTCGCAAGTAACGCACGATAGGAACGTGCCCTACGATGCACTGCCCTGCGTCCATCCACTTGAGGCATGCAAATGTTAAGCCTCATGTGCCTGTAATAACACCGGCAACCACTCTTCAAACCGAAATACAGCAACGCTGCTTGGCGGCAGAAAAAGGCGTGGTGGTAGTACTTCCCCGGATAAACCCTTCACAAAGAGCTCTACTACTCTTCTGTAATCAAGTAAGAACTTGATTACAGAAATCAGAAAATTGATCACAGAATAGACAATGTTCGTAGACGTCTACGGCGTAGCGCGTAGAGGAGGCGGTTCGGGCCCGCCCTGTCTTCGATGACCTTTCACGCCTATTAACTAATTATTTAACTGTCTGTTTCAATGTTTTAATTACTGAACACTTCAAAAACCATTTCAATGTTTAATTATTGTCAGAACACTTGCTGTAATTGAATGATCCTAAAATAAGTGTAGATTTTTTACAAGTTTGTCATTCAATTATGTAGTACAGGCTGAACCGATTTGGGTGAAACCTAGAATACATTTAGCTCGTAGCTTGGAATAACTTCTTTTTTTTATATACTACTAGCTGATGGAACAAGCAGATGGCCCACCTGATGTTAAGCGGCAACCATCACCTATAACAAAGCATTGCCTCATAACTCACGCACGATAGGAACGCGCCCTACGATGCACCGCCCTGCGTCCATCAACCCGAGGCACACATTGCAGATGTTAAGCCTCATGTGCTTGTAATTACACCGGCAACCACACTCTTCAAACCGAAACACAGCAACGCTGCTTGGCGGTAGAAAAAGGCGTGTTTATAGGCGTAATAGGGTAGGCGGTGTTTTTTTTGGTACTAAGTACTTAAAACATTGTCTAGTTAGTTACTAATGCGGCTTGATACTTTAAAAACTAAGTTATTAATTTTCAAGTTCACTTAATCTCCAACAGATTTTGCAATGGAAATTGAGTTTGATGAGTTGAAGAAATGATGCATAAATTGGAGTTTCATAAATATTTATACAAGTTTTCGAAGAAGGTCGGAAATGAAGTGATTTTTTTTTATCTTAGATTGCTATCCCGCGTGTCAATAGTTCATATTTTAATATATTGTATAATAGTTACCTTGCCAATTATTTAAAAATGTTTTGGCGGCGTTATTTTTAATTGTCCAAAAAGTGTCAAGTAACATTTTAATGTGAATCTTTGATTTAACTTAAGTCTTCCTAAATCACTACCTCTAACAGTATTTTAAATGTGCATAACAAGTTAATAAAAATTAAACAACAAAAGACTAGAACGGAAATGGAAAAGAAACGCCATTTTATATTCATTTGAACTATGCACTTGGTAGAACATGTATTTTTCATGTATTGTATTTATTTATTTATATAACTAGAACGGTTTTCATAGCCAATTACTCTAATTATTAATTATACCTAATATAATTAAATCTAACTACTAATTTAACATTGAAAAACAAATTAAAATTAAAAATAAAGTATTTAAATTTTTTTTTCTATTTTCTCATCGTTGTTGTAATGTTTTAAGCGAATGAAAAATGTAAAATCGAAACGCTTGTGATTGGCCGATGCCAATCGCCAACCAATAAACATACATAATAACATACTTTAAACCTAAACGTATGTAGTATACATTATCTTAAACATCTAAGAAGATTAGTAGTACTCTTTGTGAAGGGCTCGTCCGGGGAAGTACTGCCACCACGCCTTTTTCTGCCTCCAAGCAGCGTTGCTGTGTTTCGGTTCGAAGAGTGTGGTTGCCGGTGTAATTACAGGCACATGAGGCTTAACATCTGTATGCCTCAAGTTGATGGTGGCAGGCCAGTGCATCGTGGGGCACGTTCCTATCGTGCGTGACTTACGAGGCAATGCTTTGTTATAGGTGATGGTTATCACTTAACATCAGGTGGATCATCTGCATCAGCTAGTAGTATAAAATAAAACAAAAACTTGCGAGAACTCATGGCTTAGATAACTTGGCATGTATAGGCCATGTTTTTCGTGTGGATTTGGTCAAAGATCTTTGGGGATATCTAGCATACGATACGATACATATTAGAGTATGGATCTTAAAACCTTATCCAAAGATATACGTGTATCTATGGATAAGGTTATAAGATTTTGAAAATATTAATTATAAATGTAATAATAATGAAAGATAACCGTGGCGAGTTAATCACGCGGTTATCTTATCATCATAGCTAACCGGAGCGAAGCTACGGCCCTGAAATTGGCGAAATTATTTCTCCCTTCACCTTATCGATATGTAAACAACCAAGTGAATTTGTTTCCAAATGTGTTTATATATATTTATTTTTCAATACAATTACATACATTTATGGTATTCTTTCTCAGAAACAATAAGGTAAAACAGCAGTGTATACGGGCAGTGCTTCGTAAGGCGCGTTCCTCTTTCATCGTGCGTGACTTACGAGGCAATGCTTTGTTATAGGTGATGGTTACCACTTAATATCAGGTGGGCCATCTGCTTGTTCCATCAGAAAGTTGTATAAAAAAAAGGAGTAAAAATATATTTCTTTATAATGACATAAATAAAAAAACATTTTCTTGCAAAGATCAGGGGGTTGCTAGGGGTTTGTAGGGGTTGTAGAGTTGGGGTTCGTAAAAGTTTGTAGGGTTTCTGGAGATCGGTAACGGAACTTAACTTGCTCTAAGACACTGTGCAGGCTAATAGAGTATTTTAACTTTGCATTTGATAGAAATACTATTATAAATTTGTAACTGTATTTGGAATTAATTATAACAGGTAAGGTAAAACAAGGTATTAATTTGAAGCGTAGCGTGTGCTGTCCCCTGAGTTTGATTGCCTCTTCCTATTTTTGTTATACCTATGCCTTGCTAGCAGTGGCGTAGCTATCGTAGGGCCAGGTGGTGCAGTGTACCAGGGCCCCGGAGCTCAGGGGGCCCTCGAACCTAAGCTTTAGAAAGAAAGGGTCAGCCAGCTCCCGAAGCTAGAAAACCTGGAGCGTGCTCACAATATATTTTTTTTATGATTTATTTTAAAGGCCAATATAAGTTCAAGCTATGTGGAAAGAGGGGATGAGGGCCCGATTATTTCTCTGTCCACCTAGCTACGCCACTGCTCACTAGGTTCGATTGGCACCACACTGAAGCTTCATTAACTATATTATAGGTATTCTAACAAGATTTATACTAAATAACGGTAAAAAAAAGTAACTTTGTTGCCTGTTCTTCTGAGCTTGGTCGCGTGGAACTGGCACCTAGCTTTAAGACATTTCAAAGTGATATTTGTGACCTTTTGACTTTGTATTTGACTTTAATGGTTTCTTTCAACTAAAGCTAGTGACCTAAAAATTGTTGACAGAAACAAACAATATTCTAAAACAGCTTACCTACATGTTTGATATAACTTTGTCGTGTAGAGAATAGAGTTGTGTATAACATTGTACCATTCACGTCGCCTATGGCCTCCCTATCGGATGACACTCCTTTGTGTTGGACGAGTACTTCATCACGAACCTTCGTCGGTCTCTCCCGACTGAGTTTTGAGTACAAGACTGGAGGAAACGGTTTTTTTTTAACTCTGTTCCTTACTCTCTACTATAGGACTCATAAGATTGTTGTAATTGATTCGCTTGAAACATAACAAAAAAACGTTGAGTTCATAGAAAAAAATGATTTGTATCCTATTAAAACTATTAACAATACTAATCTATATATCATATTTATATCACGTTATCCTTGTACTTAATTACGTTTATACCAAGTTTAAGGGGCTACTGAATTTTCATTGAGCATGTTCACTCAACTTTTATTTATGTTATTTAATTGGCACTCATTTGGATCAGTTGAGCTATCTCTAGATCGTTTGCAACGGTCTGCAGATAGCTCAACTATTTCATATGTATTTTGTACATTTTGTAAATACTTGTATTAATTGTAATATTCTTTGTAAATAAATGTATGTTATTTAATATTATTAGATACGATCTATCTGCCCAGCTAAAAGAAGGTTCAAATTGTTAACAAAAGTTTTCGGACTAAGTTGCAGTTTTTCAAAATAATACGAGTTTCAGCTAAAAATCAAAGGATTAATGATTTGTTTTAATTACGGATTTGTATACTTACATAATACAGTATACGGTATACTTACACAGTACACTAGATGGAGATCAGTATTGAAATAGCTGTCTATTAAACTATGGTGATTATGAAATCTGCATTCAAATCAAATTAAACCGATGTTTTTTTTTCATGATTCCTGTCATGTGATGAGACCCAAAAAAATGCGCCAATCATTTTAAAAAATGCATTTTCTTTGCAGCGTCGCAAAGTGTTGCCAACGACGAATTTCGATTATTACAGCTATTTGGATGTCACAAAGAGGGTGCAACGGGTCCCTCCCATAGGGTCTAAGCCACCCTACGTTTTGAAAATGGGGTTGTGATTCATTTCCCACGAGCCCTGCACCAACCATGATGCTAAATGCCCCAAACTAAGAATAAAAACGAAGATGCAATATTTAGCCAAACTATTTTAGTTATGTTGATCAAGTTTTATTGAAAAAAATGTCACACAAACAATAGTATTAGGTAGGTAGTTGGTTTAGAAAACTCGCTTCGCAACTAAACGAATCGCTAGGTATAAAAAAATCTAAGCAACTGCATGTAATGAATAAAAACCCGCGCGTCCAATTCATTTTCCACGCATTGATTGTAGCTGAAATGAATTAGCTTTACTATTTTGCTGTAAAACTCATATTATACATTCTAACTTAAACGTATGTTTCTTACTGCTTTCAAGGTCTATCTCATCTGTACCAACGTAAGCTAGGTTTTGCAAAAGCCTACAATTGTAGAATCCAATTAGTTTAGACGCACAATACACCTGTGTGAAACAACAACTTCCGTGCTAGATGTAATTTTGCGATATAGTCGTAGCCGGTGTGCTAGGTATACAGTAGGCATTGTAGGTAGCAAGGTGCGTTATCGCGCCGCTAACCGTGCGATACCGCTGTTTCATAGCCAACATTCAACTGCGCACGGGCATACAAAGGTTTACGTGTCAATACAATTTTACACAATGCTTTCAGTCGTGAAATACGTCATGAATACTCACAAAGCCGTATCCTCTGCTTTTGCTGGTTTGTCTGTCCGTGATGACTACTGCCTCTTCGATGTCGCCGTATACCGCAAAGTGTTCTCGTAAGCTTTTGTCTGTGGTGTGGTAGGGAAGTCCTCCGACGAAGAGTTTGGTCCATGTGGTGTCTTTCTGGCCGGGCAGCGCGCCCAGCGCCAGGAGTCCCTCGGACTCGGCGCCCGCCATCAACATGCCTTGTACAGCCTCCGTCGCGGCGGCCTACGTGCACTCGGGGGTCACTGTCACTGCCGCGTTCGCGGGCTTGGGGTTGTAGCTCGCGGTTGCACGAGTCGTCGGTGTATGTGGTGTGGTGGCGGATGCGACCGGTCGTTATGGTGGTTGAACGCGAACTGATGCTCGGTCGTAGCGCACGTGGCGCTCCGGTACTAATTTTAGCCCCCGCCGCGCCCCCCTCGTCACCAGATGCGTCGTTGTCGGCACCCGTCTGCCTGGCCACATGCGTTGCGTGCCCTGCCATGCCCTACTGCCTGCTACCCTCCACGGTCGCATAATGATATGCCTCGTTATCACAGTTGTTTCTCCTACCCAGTTTAGGGACACACGGAGAGCTTGCGAACTTAAACTGCCACGTTAATCATTACTTTTACTCACGTTACTTTCCTTCCCAGTACTAAGTTTGTTATCATTTGAAATTCTTTTAGGGTAACTAGCACCTCAATCCGCGGTTATCGCTCGGTAACCCACTACAACGTTTAGTTAGTGAATGTAGACAGGCATGTATAGATAAGGTTTGATAATGTGAACCAGCAAAGGTATAATTTAGTGACACTCCAGTTATGCCGACGCTTAACTGAGTAACAAAACTGTACGCTCTTAACCTCATTGTTTTGGTGTCATTACCTTAATACATTTTTTTAGGTAGTAGGTACTCAAGTCTTTACTTAATTCGCTCCTTAGTATATTTTTTGTAGTATATTAATCAAAAACGAATATGTTTTATGAAACTAGGAAAAGCTCAAAAGCTCCCTTTGCTTTAGATTGCAAATTCAACGTACCTACCTACTGACCAGCCGCTACGATGGACGGATACAATTCTAATGTAATACGAGTACCTTGCCAGAGATCGGGTCCTTACATATAGGTATTTATTTTTGTACATGAAAGTATTTTTTATCTACATCTACATCTACACTGATATTATAAAGAGGAAAGATTTGTATTTTTGTATGTAACGAATAGGCTCAAAAACTACTGGTCCGATTTCAAAAATTCTTTCACCATTAGAATGCTACATTATCCCTGAGTAACATAGGCTATATTTATTACTAGAAAAAAATAGGGATCCCTGCTAAAACTTCAATAATGTAACGTGTAAAAAAGGTGTAAAAAAATTGGCCATAATAATATGTCTTTCATCGCATGCGCTACGAAAAATATTGACGATAGAACACAAAAATGTTCTACAATATTTAAAAAAAATTGATAAAATTCCTATGAAAGAACCAATCATAAAGTATATCAAATTATATAAACCAAAGTAAAGATAAAGTATATCCACAAAAAAAAAGATTTTTTCAAATTGTTTCATAAATTGACGGAGTTATGCACTAGCAAACATTAAAAAAAAAAAAAAAAAAACAGTTGAATTGAAAACCTCCTCCTTTTTATAAAGTCGGTTAACAAATGGATGTAAATAACTATATTTTCTTTATTTCTATAAGCAGAGGAAACAGCTGCACATGTACTCCTGTTGTGCAGTAGCGTGGTAGGCACCACGCTACTGTAAACTTATGAAAACACCTTAGAGCACCGAAGACGCCCGGTAAGGCTTAAGCAAGCTTCTGAGGGCTTATTACGAGTTTAGTGCCGATCGTCGATCGTTACGATACACCGAATTTTCTATGAAAATAAATCAACGGCATCTAGCGTATTCTTTGAGAACCTGTTTTTTTTTTCATAGAAAATTCGGTGTATCGTAACGATCGACGATCGGCACTAAACTCGTAATAAGCCCTCAGGTCTTCCTGGAGGACATCAGGTGGATGAGCTAGCAACCACCCCCCGTCACGCAAAAAGTACCCACCAGTGGTCTAGTTGCGGAAACCAGTCCGTTCGCCCAGGACCAAGTATATTGTGTTTTTTTTTATACAACTAGCTGATGGAACAAGTATCTGCTTGTTAAGTGGTAACCATTACCTACATAGCATTGCCTCGTAAGTCACGCACGATAGTAAAGTGCCCTGCGATGCACTGCCCTCGTCCATCAACTTGAGGCATACAGTTGTTAAGCCTCATGTGCTTGTAATTACACCGTCAACCACACTCTTCAAACCGAAACACAGCAACGCTTCTTGGTGGCAGAAAAAGGCGTGTGTTTTGTTTATGTTGTGACAGCACTGTTAGTCCAGTTCCTTTAGGAACAGAATGTTAAATTCTCATAATGTTGAATGCCCAAAATGTATAATTTCCCAAAATGTTGTATTTTTTCGTTTCGCAAAATGTTGAAGTCACTTATAGCGAAGACAAGAGCTAATGTGACTCTATCTTTCAACATGTCGAAACGTGCGAGCGAGAAGTTGTTTGATAGCCCCATAAGGGGCTGACAACTATTGTTGAAATCCCCAAAATGTATTATTTTTGTGTAAAAAACTTAAAACGGAAACACAGCAACGCTGCATGGCGGCAGAAAAAGGCGTGGTGGTAGTCTCTTTTACCTAATTACGTATTTTGAATTATCACGTTATCACATATAGCACAGGCAGGAAACCTGATCGGCTATACGTTATCCGTCACAGATAGCATAAGTGTAACGAGTGACGCTGTGGGAACCATTGTTCTTGCACGGCGTGTGGAACGAACGCTTCCTCCCACTCTCTGTAAACAGTTGACAAAGATTGTTTCCTTTTATTGTAGCTGTTTCCTATTTGAAGAGTTTCGGTAAGGACTATGAGGCTCACTTTACCTCTCGCCATTGCCGTCAGTCACTATGAAATTGAATTAAATAGATCCGACTCTTACCAAGTGACGTCCGATCCTAAATTATCTCGTTCTTCCAAGTTACAGAAGTACTTAGAAGAACAATGATCTTTATTGGCAAGTTCTTCTTATAGGTGTCCAGCTCCTCCCGCCAGTTATTAGGCCGTTAGAAGGCCTTTGTTCATAGCTTATCTACCGCAGTAGTTTCTATCAGGACGAAGTTTTATAGCTAGGAAAGCTACGGGTCGACGGGTCCTTAAGGCGAATACAAGAGCTAATGTGACTCTCGCTCGCAGGTTTCGACATTATTGAAAGATATAAAATCACTAAACTCGTATTCGAAAAATCGCACTCAACCATTTTGTGTGCAATCACATTGCACACAGTTTAGTAAAAAAATCATTTTGATCGATACAAGTTTTCCTACTTAAAAGTTTGCTTATGTACGAAAACTAGAAAGGCAAACTTTTGCAGACAGTGTAACTCAAGTTTATGCAAAAGTTTGCTTAGTGTTTATAGTGAAAACTGCCATGCTGGATAAAAAATTCACGTACGAGTAGTTAAATTGATCGCACCTTGTGGAATCTAAGATGGTTCGATTTATCGGACAATGCTGTGCTCAGGAAAAATAGATGACGGTCAAGAGTTCTTTTCCTAAACCGTTCATATTACGAAGGAGAAACTGAACCTTTTGGCGCAAAAGGGTGTATGCTATCGAAGAATGGCGAATACTCGTATGCCTAAGAGCATTCTTAAATCATTTTGTGTACGTTGTACCTTAAGGTAGGAACCTAGGCGTAAGTTTTTTGTTGTCACGTGGAACTGGCACCAAGATTCACCTAGCTCGCGTTTCAAAGTGACCCTTGTGATCAATTGAATATATATCTTTTGACTTTTACCTTTATACGACGTCCAAAGGAACACAACGACACACGTCTTTCTAAATTATAAACTTTTTTAAGCTTCTATTCTTAACCTTTCGCACCTGGCCGGGATCTTCCTGGCTCAGCTGTTAACATCAGCTGTTTCTACGTCACATACCTACTGTCAAATTGAGGAAATTCAAACTGAGGTAGGTAACAATAGACCTACGTCACTAATAACCTCATTTCAAAATAAAACCTGCCGTATCACAGCGTCGTAAGGTTTATAACAGGTGAGATGCCGTCGAACTTATTTCATGCCTCTTTGTATTTCAGTGTCAATTAGAATTGAAACCTCATAAGCAGACATTAGAGTTCAATATACCTTGCCTGTGTGCCACAGGTTCACACACAGTTTGAATTAAGCTTTAGTATTTTGGTACCATATACAATTTGAAAGGTAGAACGGTATTGCTCCGGTGAGGTAGGTACGAGGAGGGACGTGGGTTCATTGATCGCTTTTATTGTGAGCGCGTGCGCTGACAGCTGGCCCTTTCAGCCCCTGCGAAGGGTGGTGGGCAGATGGCATAGGAGAATATTTTTTTATTGAACAATACTTGTTTCGTCATGCGGTAAAGCTAGTGAGGAATAGTGTTTGCAACGACTTTTTTTATGTATGTTTTTGGGACAACGTTGTGCAAACGAAGATGTTATCTTGATCCCGTAAGTATAAAACGTACAAAGTTATACATATAAAAGACCGAAATACCTTTTGTTGAGACTAGATTGGATTTCTCAAAATTCCAAACGGGACCAAATAGTAGGGTATAGTTATGGTGGGTTTTTATCGCCGAAGTGAAAATCAAAAGGTATTTATTCAGGTATTGATTCAATTACCATAACAAGGATCACTTTGAAAAGTCGTAAAGCTAAGTGTATCTAGGTGCCAGTTCCACGCCACCAAGCCTAGAAAAACCGACAACAATCTTACGGCTTCCTATCGTTGTATAATCCTTGTTACAATATAAAAATAAAGCCTCCGGTATGGCACCAATCAAACTTAGGAAGCGTAGGCACAACAGAAATAGGTAATCAAATTCAAAAGACGGCACACGTCGTTGAAATCCTACAGGTTTTCTGTCAAATTTCCAACAAATAGAGATGGGATCGGTATCCAGTGTCAGACTCAGTAGTAGCCACTTGTATAACATTATTTAAAAAAAAAGGGTAAAAGTCTATCGCTGGCGAGAATGGCGAAATGGCATTTTAGGGCGGATTTGAGATTATCGAAGAGAAATGAAGTGATAGGTATAACACGTACTCCCAAAGTATTTCTAATTCGATTTCGATTTATAAATAGATTCACTATTGGTCTAGAATTACCCCTCTGCTTCCAGTCCTTGCAGCCGACAGCTCATATAGGTCATAACGACGATGGCCTGCCACCAGGTTAGACCCTTTCAGCCCCTACGATCTCGACTCATATAAAACTAAAATAAATATTAGAGGGCATCACCACCACCACACAGCACCATCTAGCTCAATTTAATACTACCATTATTATTCAAATATTTATTTTATTCTATTTTTTTAGTAGGTATTTGTTGTTATAGCAATAGAAAAAATATAGCAATAGAAATACATCATCAGGGAAAATTTCAACTATCTAATTAACACGGTTCATGAGATACGGCCTGGTGACAGACGGACAGACAGACAGACGGCGGGCAGCGGAGTCATAGTAACATGGTCCCGTTTTACCGTTTGGGTACGGAACCCTAAAAAGAACCAACAACAAATACCTTTTATTTATCAAGGGGTCGAACAATTATCAAATTCGCGGGATGTTATTAAGTTCAGACGAGTAAGCGCGATATTATATTAATTAAGACAGATAAAATCTGGTCACAGGACGTATATTTACAAAAAGTTTTATTTCATGAATAAAATGATGACAATGATGTATTGAAATTGATGAAAGTAGAGCAGATACAAGTACGAATAAAAAGGTTTTTGAATTTTGGACAATTGAAATTGGTACAATAGGGATCAGAGAGACCCCGCGTGTGCCTGCGCACCCCATGACGCTTTCATCCCCTTTCTAAACAAATGCACACAGCCGTAACCGGTTTAGTAAAATTATTGATTTTGGTACGCTTGCTGAGGACTCTGGGAGGGAAATGGAAATAATTTGATGGAGTTATGAAATGAACGCGCCAAAAACTTTGTAGGTTTTATTTAGTAGTCAATGTGTAGACTTCAGAACAAATAGATATTTTTTGGGGAAGGAATGATTTTCCTAAAAACTCGGTGTTGCTTACTCCTACCAATGTTTATTATTTATATACAAGGTGTTCCAATACAATGGTTCAATCCCTACCTGGCTAAAATTTATGAAACTGTATTTTTTTCGCGTTCACAGTGTTGGTTCCTTAGAAAAAGTTATTCATAATGATGGGTACTTTAGCCCCCTGAAGATTTAAGTACAAGTATTGGAACACTTTGTATAATAATTTTGTTATTTAGTAAATAAAAAATAACTATTAAAAGTTTTAACAAAATGTACCATGAAATAGTTGATCTATCTGCATACCGTTGCAAATGGATGTTTTTATATTTTTTTTTATATAAATAGGTATAGGTGTCTAATATGAAAAAAATACTATCAATAATGACAACGATGACTACAAAAAAAAGTAGTAAGTACAGAAATCAAGTAATAAAATTTGAATAAAAATCTCTTTATCGGTTACCGCGCTGCAAATTTCAATAGCCAGTACGAAATGGAGCGCGTTCAAATCTTTTCTGAGAAAATATTGTTACGTCATCAACTCTTAGCACAATTTATTCGTAGCGAAGGTCTATCTATAATAACTACTGTACCTATGTTTAACTGCGGTTTAACTTCCTTCAGGGATTTTTTCTTCCTGTTACTCCACTTGACGGTTTTTTATACGATTTGTTGGTGGAACAAGCACTGATTTAAATTGGTTAGCATTGATACAAAGCATTGCCCCGCGGGTCATGTTATGAACGTGCCCTAAGAAGCACAGACTGGCAAACATCAACTTGAGGCATAAAGGAGTTGAGACGCAGACGTTGAGATTGGCGGTAGGCCAATGTAGGTATTTCTCACTCGCACATTTCAACATTTTGGAAGATGACGGTTGTCAGCCCCTTAAGCCTCATGTGCTCAAATACCTCTTGAATTATTCTAGTACCCTAGTAGTAAGTCTGAGTTTTGAATTCGTTTTTCGTTTTCCGTATCGTCGAGAGACTCTTGACTTCTGAGCACGCCCGATAGAGGCGCCATACAAAGACTTGATAAACAGGAAGGCACCATCTGTTGGTATACTTCAGTAGCTTATAAAGAGCTAACTTACTAGGGACAATGTGGTTATATTTGTTCCGTGAGATGTTCATAGGTGGCGTAGCAACCGTAGCACAGATATCCAAATAGAGTTAATAGATGGCGCCACATATCCTTTGTTGGCTACTGATCAAATTATTTATTCGTAGAACTAATACTTAAAATAAAAATAACTGACTATTTTTAAGTGCGTGATTTTTCGTGAGTCTTATCAAAACTAACCAACTCGAGCGATTTACTAGTCGTTTAGGAAGAGTTACACTATAAACCTCCTCACGTGGTAATTTATTTATTTAATCGTATAAGACAATACACAATAGGCAAAACAAAAAAGTATAAAACAAAATTACACCTAAATAATACTAAAACAATATTAAACCTAAATACCTCCAACAACTACACTAATACTTAATCTCATTTACAAGTGGTAATGAGGGTCTGATACCTCATTACCACGCCTAATCTATTGAAATCGTCGAAATAAATCTTATGAGCAAAAACTCGAAGGGTTGACTGGTAGCCACTGAAGAGTTCCACTATCCACCTCCTGGCTCCATCATCAAATTAGCTCCAAGATATCGAACTATAGTGTTTTTTTAAGTTTTTTTATGAATCACCGAACTTAAAGAACAGCAACGAGTTGAACTAAGTAACAAATGATTTTGTAGACCGTGGTACCCACTACTGGTAGACTGGTGGACTGGTGTACTGCTAGTAGTACCACGGGCAACAAACAACAAAGTTCGGTTCACACTTAGTCGTGTAGTTATGAGTGCAAATCAGAGGCACTTATCTAATGTTAAAATGTTAACAATAGTTTGCCAGTAAGAGGCATATAAATGGTGCAATAATGAAGTAATTTCTATATTTGAGATGTGAGTAGGTTTCGCTGACTCCTACTGTGATGACACGCTCATGAAGTTATGGAGTTAGTGACCTATATGTGCTTCTTACATATGCCTACTATAAATGCACAAGTTTCGGCGTTGGATGTTCTGATGTTTTTGGCTTATTAACGCCGAAAATGATGAGACTCGAAAATTACAATAGATATTGAATATTGCACGGGAAGTTATAAATTTATCACGGCTAATGTAACATAGTCGTAAGGTCGGAAAAATAAATTTGATACGCGATAAATACCCTTGTAGATTCAATATAATATGTCATGATCGTGAAAGTAACGACCGGTGTCTGAAAGCTCGATCAAAACTAATCGGATGTAAAGTCAATCGCCTTTTCAGCTATTACATCGAATTAGATAGAGATAGCAAGTGACTTGACATGCGATTAGTTTTGATCAGGCTTTTAGAAACCGGCCGTTAGTTAGGTAAATAGATTTAGGGCCACTTGCACAACGATCACTAATCGCATTTAAGAAGGTAATCGAAAAAATAAGCCGCTAAATACAATTAGCGGACTGTCAGACAGTGGATATAATGTTTACGCTAATAATTAAGACGCAGACTACCGCTAATAATATACTTCACGTTCGCATATTTCAACATTTTTCAAGATAGGTAAAAGATGGCATTTATCTTTTCTCAATTTTATGCAAGGTGTTAAAATACTAGTACCGAAACTTCAGAGTGCTAAAGTACCCATCAATATGAATAACTTTTTCTAAGGAACCATCCCTGTGAACGCGAAAAAAAACAGCTGTTTCATGCAAAAGTGTATAAAACAGCTGTTTTTGTGTATTTTTGCCCCCTAAAGTTTTCGGTAGGTACTAGTATTTTAGGAGTTACAACATCGCCAAAATAGCCGGCTTGAGACAGAATGGAATGGAGGCAAATGGCTTTTATCGCTCTAGGCGGTACTTGCACCGATTCGGAATAAAACTTTTTTACAAAACGTATATAATAAATAAATGTAGATTAAATTAGAATAAATATGTTAGTAGTAGCTAGTGTGTAAGTTTTATTTTTATTTTATTTTATACTAATATTTTAACACCCTGTATAAGGCCGCAAGAAGGAGCCTGTAGGTAGGTACATGGGTGGTTTACATACTTTATCAAGATAGTTGGTAATAGTAGCTTCGAACTAGTTATCTCGGCCGCAGCATCAGATCACTGCTATCAAGTTACGCTTTACGAGCCTGCAGAATTATATTTTTAAACGATATCAAAAAAGGAGGTGTGTCCTAAGGCGGGGTAGTACTACTTTTAGGTTTTTGATCGTGTCTCGATCTCGATCGATCGTCTACCAAAATATAAAAGTTACACGAAAAAAAATTAAAATATTAAAATTGAACATGCACTTCAGCGCTGTGTAAAGATAGAAACGTGAATAATAATAATTGTCTCGATAAAAAAAATCATAAAGATGACACTTAATCGATCGATATTTTAAATGTTATAGCGCTGTATTGCTACTGCGCTATATAGCGCTGTGTAAAAAACTGTTTGTTATGTATGTTTGCTACGCGTTTACTCCGCCAATCTCTTTCTCTTGTCGTGTTACTAGTTTCTTTAGAAACAGTGTGGTGAAAGGATTCAAAGAGTATGGATTGGTTTTAATGATTCTTTTTTCGAATTAACTGAAACTAGTTCAGCAGAGTTCAGCTCTTTTCTAAAAAAAAAAAATATTTACATAGATGACGTTTTGGTTTGTAGTTCCCTTCACCGAAAGTTTTGTTTCGAAAGATTTTAGTGTATTTGAAGTCGGTTTCTATTGCAAAAAAGTTAATTATTTTCCATTTTGATACTTCATCAGTGTTTTTTTTTATGTGTGCTTTGTCACTGTTATATCACAGTACATAGGTAAGTATATTAGCAATGAAGTGCAAGTAACATATACCTACACACCTTGCCAATGTAGGTCATCATGATCATGATAGTGGAACTGTAGCATAATTATATTCGTTTTTTTTCAAAGTTTTCTGAAGGTACAACTTAGATACTTACCTACTTTGGATATTTTATGTTTATGAAACTAAGTTTTACGCTTTATATTTGTCTTCGATAAAATAAAATAGATAAATAAAAATGATTTCAATGACCCACCTGAAACCACATAACTGACTACATAAAAAAGAAGACCTACAACAAAAGACAATCAAAACTTTTTCCCTTATAATTTATTTTGTTAGGTTATTATAATACACGCCGCAATTACCTACGGTACCCGATTTGCATGAACATACCGATTCTATTTTATTCTATAGGTGGAATGGAACCTGGAATAGCATATACCTTTCACCACACTGTTTCGAAAGAAACTATTGACACGACAAGAGAGAGATAGCATACACCAAGGCAAGGGAAACCCGTAGAAAGAAGATAGTAATAACTACACAATTTTATCTACATTTCACTAAAACGTTTCAAAGTGGTCCTTGTGATTCAAATGAATATACCTTGACTTTGGCTTTGACTCTCAATCTAAAATTCTAAAACAACAATCGTCATCAATCAGTTATGCGTTCTATGACATCATGAATATAAAAGGTCAAGTGAGACCTCTGGCGTCGTCACTGGTGAGTCATCTAGCGCATCTAGCCAATCGATAGCATGACGTCATTATAGTAAAACTTGGAGCTAAAACCAATCGTAAAAGTTTTATTTCCTTCGACCAAGACTGCGCCCATTATTGACAGCGGTAATGTAGCAAAGACTATGATTATGAACTTTATTATAGAAATAGTTTTATATGATTACGTGGATTTTTACATACGAGTAGAACCGAGTCTGAGTTTCTTTCTGTATATCGTCAGGCCGGATATTGTATGGAGACTCGCTATGCGCCTCTTTCGGTTGCGCTGAGAATTTCGTGACTTTATACAAAACCAAAGATAAGAGAATACTAGTAAAAAAACCAAGGCCCGCAATACGAAAAACCAAATACCAAAAACTCAAAAAACTAGGACTTGAGATACTAGAAGACGAAACGTAGAACGCTCGTTGGACAGACGACATCGCGAGGTTTGCGGGAAGTCGGTGGATGGAGAAAGCTCAGAATCGTATCTGGAAATGTACAGGGGACGACTATGTAGACTGGATTTCTTCAGGCTGATGATGATGATTACGTGTATAAAAATATTTTGTCGCCAAATTCCGTATTTCATACTTAGGTCTAATAGTTTGTTTAAAAAAATGAATTGCTAGCAATTTTCTGGTTAATCTCTGACTCATCTATTATACAATTAATTCACCTTGACCAGAGCAAGGACGGTTTGTTGTGTATCTGTATCGGACAATCTTGGGAACCGACTAGTAGCCGTATTGTATCCATTGTATAACAATTACCTACCAAACTCCTTGGAGCATATCGCTCTATGTTTTTGAAATCTTTGGAATAGAAATAAAAACTGTTTTCATAGATTTTTTTTCCTTAGCCTATAATATCGTCCATTGTAATGATAATTTAATTTATGTATGGATTGATAATGAATCTGAAATAAATTAAAAAAATATATATTAATTATTATATTTAAATAATAAACGAATGCATTAGGTACTTATATGCATTGTTTTGTGATTTTTCTGTCAAAAGCTCTACAGTTATGATTGAACTTTGGCGTTTGTTTTGGTTCAAAATATAAACTAAAGATTACATAGGTAGGTTACCTTGGTAGGTACTTAATTAAACATTTACAAAAGTTGATGCTAACAGCTACTTTGTTATTGCAGACTTAGCCTGTGCCACAGAATATCATACATTAACTATGGTACCGGTTGTTCCTTAACTAAAGAACGTCTTATCTGCCTTAGAAGAAATTGGAGAAAAACGAATCTAATGATTTATGCGCAGAGCTTTGTTTTGTGAGCGGCAGCAGTATGACATCATCGCCGCCTGGAGGTCGCCACGCCATTTTCACGATATACAGAACCTACAGTAGACCAACTTGCTTAGAGGTTTTTACCGGACTGTTTCCTACGTTGAAACCAGTAGGTATAGTGTAAGGACATAAAAGCATTTCTTAGTTACTAGTCTACACTAATCTACACTTCTACATCTACATCTACACTAATCTACACTAATATTATAAAGAGGAAAGCTTTGTATTTTTGTATTTTTGTATTTTTGTATGTAACGAATAGGCTCAAAAACTACTGGTCCGATTTCAAAAATTCTTTCACCATTAGAATGCTACATTATCCCTGAGTAACATAGGCTATATTATATTTTCAAAAAATCAGGGATCCTTACTAAAACTCCAATAATGTAACCCAAGGTGGAAACCAAAAACCTTACATCGCGTGCGCTGCGAAAACTATTGAAAATAGAACAAAATAATGTACTACGATTTTGTAGAACACGTCATCATCTACAAAAAATGTCGCGACAGCATATGTCTAACTATTATAGTTATGTCACAATAAGTGTTCTTTTATTACAAAAGATTAATTGAAATGCCGCCGCTAGAAAAGGGTCTTTATTTGTACCTTGGTATTAATCCTTATCCAAATAAATCCTTTCATAATTAAGACGGTTTCAATACCTATAGATTACTTCTTAAATTTTTCAAATCGGACATTCCATTCAAAAGATATGACGAAATTAAAAACGTTAACGGGTCCACGGGTGGCGCTCGGGGTGCGATTTCACTCTCTGGCGTGCAAATGTATGAAATAAGCAGACGCGAGGCATGAACCCACGGTCTAAGTTTATCCTAAAATGTTCAAAAAATTTATGACCACCCATGCGAAGCTGGGACAGGCCGCTAGTATTGTATAAAGATGAATTTTGCTTCTACCGTAACTGGTTACGAATCTCCGGTTTCGTATGCGGCGGAAGGGGACTGTCTCTTGTCTGGTCTCTATGGAAGCTACTAGAAACCTCTAATCTTGAGGAATGATGATGAAAGAATGAATAAGAGTCCATAGTTCTACACTGAAATGCGATCAGTTGAATCACTGCCAAATGAGTTCATCCCCTTCTAGACAAATTCTTGAATCTTACAGAATTAATTGCGTCACATCCACAGCTAAACATGACTGCGCTCGAAAAATATTTCGAAAGGTACTCACAAAACCTTTGAAATGCTATCAAAGCTAGTAATTTCGTATAATTGCCTCCATCTGTGTGCGATGCATCTGTGTGAGTGAGCTGGATTGCTGCATGAAGGTGATTCACTGACTCTGCCGCGTATATTGTGCCGATGTGATCGCGGGTAATACGTGGACCGCTCCAGTATCAGAATAGTGCTCGGCGAGCTCTTACGTTTCTCAGACAGTGAAAAAGTTTATTTATTGAACAAATCATGGCTAACATCATGGGTAAGTCATTTGATTAGAATTCATTAATTTCAGGCCAAGGTTTTATTTCTTTGGATTTGTAAAATAAGTTCATTCTAATATTATGGGTTTACGGGTAGCGTCGTACCGACAGATGGTGGTTCTATTGACTTCGTAATGTGAATTCTTTTTGATGACCTTGAACGAAGCTGCTTATTTCAAAAAGCCGGCAAGCTATCGGCCTTTTGTTGGCACTGGTCCAAAACTAGGTGTGGTTGCGGGATTATGATCAATACTCTACTGAAAACTGCATTTCCCAAGAAGTTAGGTTAGTTACCTATTAACTTGTCACATTAATTAGGGGACTGGAATTTAAAAAGTGATAAGTAGGTACCTAACATTTTATCACATTTAAGAGCACACAGCAAGTAAAAATAAATTCCAAAGAAGCGTTTCCAGATAACAGGCTAATTAGACGACAGCAAACAAGTTTTGTAGCATCATAACATTGGTTTTATTTGACATCGTCGGATGTTTAGTCGCGATAGATGAGCTCATCTATAATTCTGTCACAGCCGAAGGTTACATGGCCCTACGAACTTGTCACGCCATTAAACTCGAAGTTCCTATGATACATATAGGTAGGTATTACATATACCGTCGTATCCTACGAATAAGGTGACTCTTGCAAATTACAAGGTTTTCAGGAGACGGTTTTTACTGATTATTTCGATAAGTATTAAACTTTTTGATGAAATTATTTTTTTATCTGGTTTATTAACGTTCTATTGATAATTTCTATAGCTTGTTATTATTAAAATAATACGCTTTCCCTTAGTTTTGTTGATTAGAGCCTTGTTCCACGTACTAGTTTCAGGTTGGCTCGGTCGTAATCGCCTTAGTGACTCTTATTCCACGGAGATTTCGGTTGACAACGCTTACAATCGCCTTTGAGGCCTTGTTCGCCGGAGTTTGTGAGCTATGCGTGGTAATATGTAGTTACTAGATAATTAGTCACGTGCAACGTCGCATATTATCTAGTGCCTATACAAGGTGTAATAATACTACTCCTAAAAATTGGGTGGTGGTGGTTTTAATATCATCAAGTAGAACTTAGGTAAGTAAAGTACTCCCTTATCTTTATTGGCCAAAATAAAAATAAATACATAGGTAGGTACTTAGGTTCTCAAATTAAATAGGATGTCAAATTAATCACTAACCTACTCTAGGTTAGTGATTAATTTGACATCCTATTTACCTACCTACTTATCTTATATTTTTGTATTGGTATGATAATTGTAATTTTATACCTACTGACTGACGCTTGATTTATTTACCTAGGCAAGTAGGTACTCCACTACTTTCTTATTAATTGCACAATAGGAAATCATAAATCATAATCATAAATCATTTATTTGCTTCAATGTAGGTACATAAAGATGACAGGAAAAATAAATCAGTAGCACTCATTCCCCATAGCTGGGATGCAAATTGTAGGTGTGGGTTTTATACATTTTGGTAGGTAGGTAGGTACTTTTTATACAAACAACAGTAAAATTCAATAAATATAAAACAAACAATAGTAATCAAATGTCAAATCAAAATAATTAATAGTATGTTAGTATAGGTTTAGTATGTCAAAATATATTAATCCATGTAAAGTATTAAATAAAATTATGTTATGTCAATGAATTGCAGTAACCATTCTAACCTAGGAAATCTTTTAAATTATAATAGCCTTTACTAATAAGCCAAAGTCTTAGTTCTTTGGTGAACTTATTTAGCGGAAGGCTTCACAACTCCTTGGGTAGAGCGTTAAATATTTTTCCGCACATGCGTAACAATTATTTAAATATAATGCTGTACGAGGAACCCTAGGTAGTACAATTCTGTCAGAATCCCTGGTATTGCGTTGGTACAATTCGTTTGCTCTTACAAATAACTGACTATTTTTCCTGACAAATAAAGCCGCCTCAAGGATATAGATACATGGTAGAGTAAGCAGTTTCAAGTCCCTAAACAGTGGTTTACAGGATTCCCACGGCGGTATACCCACAATTGCCCTGACGCATTTTTTTGTGCAATAAATGCTCGTTGTATGTCTGTACTATTTCCCCAGAGTATAATGCCATAACGTAGCACTGACGCGACAAATCCTAAAAAAGTTGTAGTTTCGACCTCTAGAATATCGGTGTATCTGCTAGTGATGCGCATTTTTTTAACTTTATTAGCGAATGTACCAAACTAAATATAATTTGTTTTATTTAAATTAACTTGTAAATTATTGTCCTCTAGCCATTTAGTTACAGATTCTATTGTATTATTAATGTCAGATATGTAATCGTTAATGTCAATATTACGTTCGGATGTTACAAGCAAAGAAATGTCATCAGCAAATAAAATAAATGGTTTATTGGTAATGTCAGGAAGATCATTTATATAAAAAAGAAATAACAGTGGTCCTAGGACACTGCCCTGAGGCACCCCATATTGATTATCTTTAAATGAAGATCTAAATGCAGTAAGTTCTTTTCGTTCGTTGATATTTGTAACTTCCACGCACTGCTGTCGATTATCAAGGTAACTCCTAATCCAATTTAGAGCGGGTCCTCGTATGCCATATTTGTCTAATTTATTTGTTAAGATATGGTGAGAGACAAAATCGAAAGCCTTTGACATATCAAAGAATATGACAGTAGTCCGCTTATTGTCATCGATATTATCCATTAGGGACTTAACAAGATTAAAGCAGGCTAGTGTTGTAGATTTTCCTCTCTGAAATCCATATTGTTCTTGTCTGAAAACATGATTTTTTTCTATGAAATACACTAATCGTCTTTGTATTGCAACTTCAAATACTTTTGTTAATATAGGCATTAGTGTTATTGGTCTGTAATTATTTAAGATTGATTTATCACCCTTTTTGTGGAGAGGTTTCACAATAGACTTTTTTAAAATGGTCGGAAATGAGCCCTCTACAAAGGATAGATTTATCAAATAGGCTAATACAGGGGTGATTTCAAACGAACAGGCTTTCAAAATTTTCGTTGCTAGTTCATCATACCTAACCGCATTTATGTTTTTGAAAGAAAGAATCATTTTTTGAACATCGTCGAAATTGTAAGGTTTTAAAAATATACTATTGCAAGTCATTTGTCTACATGTATTGGGTGTTTTATAATTATATTTCTTATTATTTGTTTGGTCTATCCAGTAATTATTGAAAGTGTCTGCAATTTTTTTTGGGCAGTTAATAGTTTTCATGTTATGCCTAATATTATTTATAAAATTCATTTGTTTAACCTCTTCAGTTTCCGTCTTAATCAGTCTCCACGTTGCTTGACACACATTTTTAGCACTATGTATAACTTTATGGTTATGGGCTTTGATTGAGTGGTCTACACATTTTCGGAGTAGGACTGTATACTTTTTATATTTTATTTTGTTAACCTCTGATTTATTAGAATAGTATTTGTAGCGTAGTAATCGTTTTGTTCTACAACTTATCTTCAAGCCTTTAGTGGTCCATCTTAAATTTGGAACTCGATTAGATATTTGAAGTCGGTATTTTGGAAAGCAAAGATCATAGAATAAACTAAACAACTCATGAAACTTTTCGAAGGCGCTATCAAGGTTCTCCTCAGTAAGAACTTCAGAGAAGGATAAATTGGATAGACATTGCCTAAATTAGTGGATGTTTTGTATTGTGTAGTCTCTTATAAAGTTGTAGTACTCCAATAAGGGAATTTCTTGGACCGCTGTAGGAATGACGAGTAGCTGAGCAGTGTTATGATCGGATAAGCCAAGGTGCAAAAACTCCCCTCGAGCTGAACTTATGTTGCTAATAATGTGATCAATGCATGACTCTTGTCTGGTTGGCAGGTTTATGTGCATCGTTAAGTTGTAGTTGTTAGCAATGTCAATTAGACGAGTCGAGTTTTTAGAAACTTGGAGTGTATTAATATTTAAATCTCCTGCCAGCACTATGTCTCGTTTGTGGTAATGGGTAATACGTTGAAGCAATAATTTATCTAGTTAGCTGAAAAATATTTCAACATCTGAGTTAGGTGTTCTATAGAGACAATCATGTCTGAAAGCACAATCATGTCTTGAATCAACAGCTTAATGCCGCAACATTCGAAATGTCTGACAATAGCTTTACCTTTTTTTACAATACCTTTGACCCAATCCAGTTGCTTGAATGACATACCTTGCTTCACGAGTACACAGACTCCTCCGCGGACTTTGTTGTTTATCTTTGGCCTACAAAACAAAGATGCCCTAATATAGCCATTAAGTTTGATCATGAACTCTCTGCCATTTTCTATGAATGATTCCGAAATGCAGATTACGTCCGGATCCTCCTGTTTACCTACGAGGTCTTCAAGGGTAATTACAAAAAGATGTTGTTTATTTACGAGGCCATTTATATTCTGATGAAGTAATATTAAAGAACATTTCTTAGGAGTCACGAAAAAACTCGGACCCTCTCAAAGATATTCCCTCTGTATCCGAAGCAACGCGGTTTGCGGTAGTACTCTCAGTCTGTGTGCTCTTAACTGCACTTACCCGTGAGACTGGCACACTCTGGCCAATACTGGCTCTGCACGCCTGACCCCCGTTTGTAACAGTCCCAGAGACAGTTTTAAGTGATAGGAACCTCTTTATGCAATCAATTTGGTCTAAATTTGAATTAATTTTGTTGCAAACATCATGTATAGTACAATTGTTGGAATTAATGTCAATAAATGTACAGTGATTATACTGCCTACTGATTAGATCAACCATGTCATTAAGTTTTATTTCATTAAGATAAATATTATTTCTAGTACTCAATATTAACACTGGACAGGTTACCAATTTTAAAAGTGTGCACAGTTCAGCAATCACATGTACTTTTTTCTGGTACTTGGTCTTGCATAAATTAATATCAATGGTTCACATTGATATTAATTTATGAGATCGTTTCATGTCTAATTTGTATCACACAACACATCAACAATCCGCACTTTACCGCGTTCTTCGACGAACAAAACTCCTAATGCGTTTAAGACCCGAACCCCCACCCAAATTTTTTGATTTTGCGCGTAAAATACCGCCACAGTGGCGTTAGGTTCTTTGTTCGTCGGAAAGTATGAGCTCTCCATCCCGCGCGCTCGGTTTCGCGCGTGGAATATAGTTACAGTGGCATTAGGTACCATATTCGTCGGAAATTACTCGCTCTCCGCGCAGTGCGCTCGGTTTCGCGCGTGGAACACAGCTACAATGGCGATTGGTACCATGTTCACCGGAAAAAAATCAGCCATGTAATTAGGACCTAATTTTAAAACCTTAATAAATAATTGATTTATATAACATTTTGAACTTTTTTTGAAGTTATCTGATGCATATCATGATAAGGATTCCAAAAATGCAAAAAAAGAATAAAGGGACAATGGCGACTGTCACCTTGTTCGTAGGATACGACGATACGTAGGTCCCTTCCCTACTCGGCGTTCATACCTACTACCGAATTGGTGTGAACCAGAGCTATTAAGTAAATAGGTAGATACCTAGTGTGGTTTTAGATTAGGTAAAAAAGTACCTTAAACATCAAATCAAGCAAAAGTACCCTTAGGATCCCGTCTCCAAAGGTAAGAGTAGGGGCGGATTTTACAATATGCGGGACCCAAAGGCAGTGCAATTCTCTTTAAAAATTTTACTTAGAAACTTTAACTTCTTAAAAATCTCGGTGCGCGGGACCTCTAGGCAACTGCCTAGAGGTCCCGCGCACCGAGATTTTTACCTACATTGCCTACATTGCCTAATAAATAAGTTATACCTATAGCAGAACACCCAATAACAGATAAAAAGCCATAATTCAGTCTGCTACGTTTCATTACCAATAAATTGAAAATATTGATCATAGAATTGGCCCTTTGTGCCACTAAATAATAGTACCCCTACCTACTTGTGCCCAAAGTTAAAAATGGCCTAGGCTAGTCTCTTTTTTCTGGGCAGGATTTGTGCACTCTTGCCACCTCTTGATATAGCGCAGAGTGCGGAGTCCTGAGAGAGTGCGTATTGCTGCAATAAAATGTATAAAAAATATATTAGCGCAACAAATGTCAACATACACGCATAGAAATAAAGAACGGATTAATTTTCCTCATTTTCTTTGGTAAGATAAAAACAGATGCTCTTTTTATACAGACCTCTTTTTCTTCTTTATTAAGACAAATACATACACTTTAAATGAATGGCAAAATACTTAAAAAAGTAAAATTATCATGAATTTGTAGTACTTACTACTAGGTTAATACCTAGTTATTTACATTAAGTAGAAAAAAGAAAATGCCTGGTTTATTTCCCGCATTGCGCAATAGGTAGGTATTCTAAATATGTCGCAGGTTTTTTTTTTTAAACTCTCGCGATCATAACACATTTGAAGTATTTATCGCGTTTACCTTTATTATAGCCGAAACGTCGGGAAAATAATAAAGGTAAACGGGTAAACGCGATAAATACCCGTGTAATACTTCAATATCTGTCACAGGTTGGTAAGGTATCATAATCAAACCCTGAATTTGATTATGGCATTGTCCGCAATGGAACAAACTAAACGGGCAGGCTTCCTGCTATACGTGAATGACTCGAAATACCTATTGGGAATCCGAAATAAATAACTACTTACCTAATTTCAATATGGTGGAGAGCCCATGTCCAACAGTTTGGTTAGGTATTTCACTCCTTAAAACACGTCCACTAGTTTCGAAAGAAACAAGTGACACGACAAGAGAGTAAAGAGACTCCTTAAAGTAGGCCACAAGATACAAAATATTTATACAAGATACATAATAAGTGTGCCACAAGTTCTTATTCTTTTTGGGTTTCACCGTTTAATTAAAAATAACTAGTTGTATACAATCAATGTTTTTACCAAAAACTTTTAAATGTCAAGTGTAAACAGGCCTTTCGTGACTGGAATGGAGGTGGAGCTGCGAGGTCGATGTAACATTGATTTGATTTTATTGGATGACATCATACAGACTATTGAGTTGGGAGACTAGACTACATATTTTCACATGGTCTGAAACCTAGGTAGGTACCTACTTGTTTTAAATAGGTTAGGTTCAAATTAAGGCAGAACAAAATAAGGTAAAATAAAGATTTGCTAAAAAAATACCTAAGTTACTACCTACGAATAATATAAAAAAGCAAATAAGCTAAATTCCTATCCAGAACTAAGTAAACAAGAAAATCGACAAACTATACACAGATGGACGTGTAGGTCGTCTGAGTCGGCATTGATTATTAGATGACATCATGCGATGCGAATGAGACTCGTAACAAAAAACAGAAATATAAACTAGACAAGACTTCAAATGAGGGATATTTATTCGTTTGTAACAGTGTATCAAACTTGTCACAAAGTTTGAACACCAAACAAAATACCAAGAAATCGATTGATGCCGTTCGCATACCAAACTGCACGAACTACCTATATTTAGAGCTAGGTACTGTTAGTGTGAGGCGCGCCGGGTAAGGCAAGCTCCAAACCTACTTCTAAATACTAAATAGGAGTAACGGAAATTCGCACTGCAGATAGAATGCGAACCACACCCGGGTGACTGACTCTGTGACTATGCGCGGCTATTTTAAATCAGACATCCATTCCTGTTACATGTCCATCTTACTTGTTTTGTTTTCTAGATGTGGCGACTGAGGACAACCTCCAGTATCAGTTTTATCCAGTTTCATCTGGATCTGTGCAGTTCAAAGTGAGAGCCCCCAACGATGCACACATCGCGCTCACCACTGGCCCTCAGGAATCTGAGCCAATTGTCGAGGTTTGTACCAAGTATTCATATAATATAATTTTATTTTAACTGAAACAATACAACTGAAACAGCTTCACGACTTTAATCCCCAGGCACGGTAGATATCCCCTCGGATCTCTTAGTACCAAGTACTAACTCTAGATTCTTTTTGAGGATGTCTAAAGGGGGTAGTCAGAGGTACGTCCAAACATTAAATTTGGCACATACCCACATTTTGCAGTAGTTGGTATTTCATACGTGACAGATGGCAAGCCCATTGCCGCTGTTAGAGTACTAACTGGTTTCCTCACGATGTTTTCCTTCACCGTTTAAGAGCACTGGCATTTTTCGATAGGAAAAATCCATTGGTGCACGACCGGATTCGAACCTGCGACCTTACGATCGGAAGGCGGGGTCACTCCCACTAGACCACTGGTGCTCTGCATATTTTAACATAATAATATAATTTTAAATCACTATTATAATCTTCGTCTATGACCAATTACCTCGGCACTTTCAGGTTTTCCTCGGCGGCTGGGGCAACACAAAGAGTGTTATCAGGAAAAACAGAAGCAAGCCTGAAGTGGCAGAAACCGAAACCAATGGCATTTTGAACGGTAACGAATTCCGCGGATTCTGGGTGCGATGGGATGGCGGCATCATCTCCGCGGGTCGCGAAGGCGAATCCATTCCTTTCATCTCATGGTCTGACCCTCAGCCCTTCCCCATCGGATTCGTGGGCGTGTGCACCGGTTGGGGAGCCAGCGGCTCTTGGAAGATCGAAGGTTAGTCAAACAAAGCCTCCAAAGAAAAGCTCGCGCAAAATGTACCCAACTCCACAAAATTTACCCTTTATTGTCGATTCAGATGGGGTGGAATTCAATACTCCGGACAAGTTAGAATACGTTTTCGGCCCCGCCGCTTCGGGCTCCCTGGAGTTCGAATACCGCGGCCCTCACAACTGCCACGTTAGTCTGACAACCGCGCCGGCCGAGGTCGACCCCATGTATGAGATTATTCTCGGCGGCTGGGAAAACACCCAATCAGTAATTAGACACTGCCGGCAGAAACCCGATAAGGTAGATACTTGGCTGTAGTTGCGTTACCTAGCGTCATTATATGATAAGAATCGATCGTAAAGCTTGGAACTCTTGGTATAGGTGACGGTCCCCACCCCTGGATTGTTGAATCCGAATGAGTTCAAAAAATTCTTGTTGGAGTGGAGATGCGGAAGAGTGACGGTGCGAGACCGCGCTTCGGGCAGCGTGCTGCTGGACTGGGTGGACCCCGCGCCGTTCCCCGTCACGCACTTCGGCGTGCGCAGCGCGTGGGGCGCGCGCGGCACCTGGCGCATCAAACACTTCCCTACCGACGGCGGTCAAATCCGTTGAGTGCCCTTGGCATGCTTCTTTTCGATTGCTTCAACGTAATCAATGTTAATGTTTAAATTTTAACGGGATTTTGTAGCTATTGACATTCAAATAATTATTATCTATCTAACCTTTAATATTGTATGGATATTCCTAGTCAATCTTCGAATAGGCACTAGTGATTAACCAATAAAACCACCGGACATGGACTTCGTTTTGATTAATTTATTGGAAATGTTAAATGTCTGCACTTGGATGATGACAAGTTTTCGGTATGTTGTTGGGTACATTTTGTTTTCTTCGCAACGCATTACTTCTTTCCGATACTTTTTATTTCGTGTCGCTTTTATTTCTAACTTTGCACTAATAGTCTGAAATACTTTTCGCACCTAAATAATAAAATGACAAAAAAATATCACTGTCCAATATATTTAGGAATTTTTCGTCCAATTAGTTCAACTGGTTGAACTTAATAGTTGAACTTATTGGAATAGGTCATTTATTGGGTACTAGACATTTTTTATGTTTTTATCCATGTTTTTTATATGTCTATCAGTCTGTCTGTCACCGCTCTCCAAGCTACATCATTTACCTAGTTATAGATGAGTACTCGGCTATGGCTTAATATAACCCAAAATCATCGGTTATTAGTCATTAGTAATATTTATTTACTTTATTCATTTTTAATTATCTACCGGGCCTTCAACCTTTACCATTTATTTTAGCACATCGCATTCTAAACTATGCACGAAGCCTTCTACCTACCTACTTTATTCTATAGATTTTAGATTCTATAGATATACTTAGCAATGCTTGAGAAAACCGTCTTTCAGAAATGTTGCTAATTTAGTTTTGTTCAACTCCAGTACCCCCGACGGCCCCGACTGCCGCCGCGTTGTTCGCTGCTCCCCCCGGCTACCCAGCCCCTGGGTACCAAGCTCCCAGCTTCCCTGGCGCGCCAGGCGGAGGGCTGTGGGTAGACGCCTCAGGCGGCCAGGTCCCGCCCGGCGCCGTGCTCGGAGGCCAGGACTGCTCCGGAGAGCCGCTGTACGTCATCCGCGCTCAGCACGAGGGCGCCATGCTTCCAGGCAAGCTGGTCGCGTCCCATGGATGCGCCTACGTGCCGTGGGGAGGACAAGAGCAGGGAAAACCTGAATACCAGGTGTGTTTACGACGAAAACAATAGCGTCTCAATAGGGACATTAGGGAAAAAGTTGCTCCTAAAGGTTCACCTCTTGAATAAGGCCTGTATTTTTCGAAAAAGAAAGAACCTGCTTTTGCATGCATTTAAAAATAAATACTTAGTTAAGTACCTATCAAATTTGTTCCAAATTAAAATTGTTTTATGAAAATTTATGAAATAATGAAAATTAAAATCTTACTTGCAAAAAGGTTCTAATTTCCAACCTTATTATTTTTCCCACCCTTATCATTTTACAAATCTAATTTTTTTTTTCCAGGTCCTAGTCGGCGGCCCTAACAATTGGGTGCCCACTAGCGGCTCGAACGTGCCGCCCAATGCCTTCCCCGGAGGCGAGTCCGAGGACGGCGAGCCCCTGTTCATCGGCAGAGTGCGCCACGAAGGCAGCGTCACCACCGGCAAGGTCCAGCAGTCGCACGGCGTCTGCTACATCTCCTTCGGCGGCCAAGAACTCGGCTTCCCAGACTACGAAGTCCTCATGCCTTGAAACAAATGTACCTAATCTTACTACGCACTTAGTCGCTTAAGAATGTTATAGCGCAAGCTGCTTGTCGTATGACAACTCTGCGCCTGATCTTATGTTAAACTGTCTGATGCACTGCATAATATTTTATGTAATAGAACTGCATATTTTTGTTAAATTATTGTAATTAAACTACACCAAATGTATGTTTTTTCTATTTACCTCGTAAACGTTTTCCTACCTACTAGGTACTTAAGTTAGTTCAGCAATGAAAACAGGTCCATCGCAGGTCAGATAGGCTAGGCCTATAAAAAATCATCTCAGTAGCATACAAAATTATTTGATAAAAATTACCAAACAACCTAGTTTTGAAGTCAGTGGATAAAATAGGATTTCACATTCTGTAATACATCACTAGCGCCCCCCACATGAGTGGAAATGCCAACGTTAGTGAGGCAACCGACGCTGTTCGTGATTGAAGTGAGCGCTATGTAAAACTCCCGGTTATTTTGTTGTTTACAATTTAGATAATCAATACCCAGAACTTGTGGCTATGAAAAGTTATCGAGTTGATTTACACTGTGACCTGTCGAACGTCGATAGGAGGTTGTTGTTAACGGAACGGATAGAAAACCACATCAATTATGTACATAGCTTAAAATGCTGAAACCGTGAGAGAACATGTAGGTAGGTACTAATACTGTGCGTTTTGCATAAACCGTACAATTATGATGAATGGATCATGGTCTGAAATACCTAGTCTTTTTTTTATTATAAAAAAAATACTTACATAATATAACCTCTAATTACCGCTGTTACAAATTATTTATTCACAAATAAATTCAGTGATTTTATATCTTTCAAAATGCTGAATTATGCGAGCGGTAAGTACTTTAACGGGTGTCATTTCAGCCCTAAAGCAACTCGAAATAGTCCTGAGAATTGGAATCTTCTTGAGAACCTCCTTGTTGCGGACGCCAAACCACGGCATTCGGCAACTTTTCTGGGAGTACTAAAATCTCGTACTCACGCACACTTACTTCTGTGTGCCTGTAGGGCAAGTAACATAACCTGAGACTACTGTGCACCTTTCCCGGTATAAGGTTACCGTCGATGCGTGCTCTACCTAAGAAATAAGGCTCGTTATTAGCCCGTGTGGGGGTATGAAATCTTCAGTGGTTTTTAACCACGACACATGACGGCCTTCACAGCTCAGTTGGTAGTAGCTCTGCCTTCTGCGCCGTAGGCCGTGGGTTCGATCCCCACCGAGAAAAAATATTTGTGTGATGAACAATAGATGTTTGTTCTCTGTCTGGGTGTTATATAATATTTTATATTTACAAAAAAAAGTAGTATATCAGCTATCTGGTTCCCATATCACAAGCTTTGGCTTAGTTTGGGGCGAGATAGTGCTGTGTGGATGTCCACCAATAAAAAAAACCACACAATCTGAAAGCAGTAAACTTTTATAAATCAAGCTTAGAACCGATTTCAGAATGCTCTGTTAGAAAATGTACGCGTTTGACATCTAAGGTTAGATTTAATGACCTGCCTTTGTTAAAATTATAAAATCGGTGGTTTTGCATTAAAACCTCAACCTAACCTAACAGACTTATAGCTAGAACCACAACAAAAAACCAAGCAAACTCGCTCGCTACCTACTACCGCCGCTAGTGGCTATGTGTAGGTAGCAGGTATGTTTGTTATGATGACCAACAATTCAGAACCCTGTACCGTCCCACACCCCGCGTAGTGTAGACGCTCTTGTTTTTATTCGTAGATACCTATTTCTCGGTCGCGAACTAATAGGTGACTAATAACGTATCTGAGGTTATTAACAACATGATGATGCAATAGGTTGTAATTGAGTTTGATGTCCAAATTGCAACCTTACCTACTGTTTGCAACCAATTGCAAACAGTGAGCAAAAAAACAGGTATTTCATACATTTTAGCCAGGTAGGTATTGAACTTTTGTATGAAACAGCTGTTTTTTTTTCGCGTTTACAGTGTTGTTTCCTTAGAAAAAGTTGTTCAAATTGATGCCCCTATGATTTAGCCCCCTGAAGTTTTTAAACACAAGTATTGGAACACCTTGTTTATAACAAAATACAATATTTTTTTGTAGGGAACTAGGATCTAGCTTTTTCTAATAAATAGTTTTCCTAGTGTTATTTTTAGCTGTTGTGGAATTTAGCATTATCGTACCAATCGATAACATTATTTAAAAAAGTTGCTTCACAATCGACGTGTAGATGGCGTACCTACCTACTTTGCATTGGAGAGTAAAGATTCTCGTCGTTGTTCGATTGATCCGGCACAGATAAGAAAACTTAATAGCTAGAATGCATTTCCTGTTTGAATCCATTTAGGTACTAGAAAACTCAATAAAAACACAGCTTTAGTAAAATAAAAATGTATATTCTTAATGAATAGTTTTAGTTCACTTTGAATTTAAAAGCTTAAAATTAAGAACCACGATAACCGTAAAAAAAACTTCTCTGTTTTATGTTTAGTTTTAGTACCTTTTATGTAGGAAAACTTACATGGATCAAATAAACTACCTTTAGTAATGTAATGTCTCCAAATATTTTTAAATGTGCGAGCTAGAAGTTGTTTCACGGCTGTAAGCTTTTAAGCAGACCAATTTTCTCGGTATCCATGTTCGTAGACAGCTGAGTGGTGGCGATGATTCATTTTACGCCAAACCACAGCATCTGGCAATCTGTCTGGGAGAACTAAAATCTCGTACTCGTACATTTCTATCTCTTTATCTTCGTAAGGTATATAACATGTTTTGTAGTGTGTGTGCACCTTTCCTGGTATGAGGTGATGATCGATGCGTGCTCTGCCTATGAATAAAGGCTCGCGGTTAGTTTCGGTTGCATACCCTGCAGCGAAGGCATGAGGGGGTATTTCATCGCCTCTTGTTTTCACCCATGACGCATTGTGGCCGCACAAAATCTGTAGCAAAAAAGTGTACTTAGTCCTATTCAGATCTACATTGGTGGGAGCAAATTTACCCCACTGCTGAAGCTACTGGTGGCCGAATGCCTCTCACCTTCCTTTACTAATATAGCGGTTTTTTGCCTTTTTTGTTGCGACCCAGTCCACTAGCATCTACAGCTCTTGCTGTCGACAACTGAGAGGTAGGAACTCTGGCCAATCGCTAGTTGTGTACCAACTTGCATCTATCACGATGAGATTGAATAAGAAATTGAAGGTCATATAGCTCAAAGAACCGTTGAGGAATCAAGTTTCTCGAATGGCGAGCACGAAACGAAGCGTAGAACGCCCGCAACATTTTGTAAAGATCGCGAAAGTAGATGGAAAGGGCTCTAAATCGTTCGTCCTTCCAACGAAATAAACTTTAAACATTCCAATAACACTTAAAATTGCATGCTCTCTCACTATGTACCTAGGTAGGTACATAGTGAGAGAGCCAGTCACCATTCCAGTTAGGTACTGACTGGGATGGAGATCTAGATACTCACCTCACACGTATTCTTTTTGGTAGTCTCAAGGCCAAACCCCACAAATGCGCATTGCTGTGATGGCATGTACTTTCCTGGGATCAATGACGCGCGGTGCATCGCCCTAGCCACATACAAAAATTCGCCATTTTCATATCCTCCAATAAAAGCATCCTGGGGCACCCGTTCGTTGCTTTCTTTTTTAACCCATCTAAGGTGTCCGCTTTTTATTGGCTTGACGGACAGTGAACGAAAAATAACTGGTGATACTACAAGAAAAGAAAACTTCGTCATAGACAGGTAGGTAGGTAGGTAGGGTGCCAGACAGAACCAGTCGTCAATCGACTGGCCCTCTGTCGGAAAATGTATTATTGCTTTGACTGCTAACATTAATAATATAGGGGTTTTCCTTATTCATGTTTTCTTCCCGGAGGTTCGTTCATGTTTTCTTCCCTGTTGCCGGTATTTTTTCAAGATAAAAGTAACATAATGCAATCCAACGCACGGTTGGAGCCGGTACGGTCTAGTCTAGAGCTACGTAACAGCACAGATAAGAGAATAGTAACAGTAATCATAAAAAAATGTACACGAAGTTAATGAAAAATTATTATAAAAGCAACTGTGTGTGGAGAAAAGCGACACAGGGATTATGTAAATAAGTAAAAGATTCTACCTTCAATCTTCCAATGCCCTATTGAACCCCATCCAGTCCGCACGGCAACATGGGTGATCCTATGAGGATTTGGATCTAAGTATTTAATAAAAGCCCGTTGGCCTCCCACTCCCGCGGACACCTCGTTGTTATGCCATCGTACCCATAAATCGACATATTTATTTTGATTGAGTATGCCGGGAGTTAGGACCGTCACCTTGTCGGGTTCACCATTCCGATCTCTTCTGATGATAGATTTAGTATTACTCCATCCACCTATGTGAATCTGAAAGTTAATTACTTAGGTCAAAGCCTTTGCAATTCAAAAAGCGTTTATAATATAAACTTACTTCAGTCATAGGGTTACTCTCAAATGGACCATTCGTAAGGGCTATGTGTGCATCATTAGCAGCTTTAACTTTAAGTTTCACAGCTCCTGAGGTCTCCGGTAGAAACACATACTGCAGGTTATTTTGTGTCTGAATATCTGATGAAGAAGCAAAATGTAAACTTCAATGTCACAAGTGAAATTAAGTAGATACTAGGTACCTACTTAAGGGGCTGACAACTATCAAACAACTTCTCGCTCGCACGTTTCGACATGTTGAAAGATATAAAATCACTAAACTGATTTTCGAAAAATCGCAATCAACCATTTTGTGTGCAATAACATTGCACACAGTTTAGTCAAAAATTCATTTTGATCGATACAAGTTTTCCCACCAACTAACTAACAACTTTTAAGTTAGCTTATGTACGAAAACTAGTAAAGCAAACTTTTGAGTAGGAAAACATGTATCGATCAAAATGATTTTTTTACTAAACTGTGTGCAATGTTATTGCACACAAAATGGTTGATTGCGATTTTTCGAAAATGAGTTTAGTTATTTTATATCGAAGTGTTGAAATGTCTGTTCAATAATAGAATGGACCCCAGAGACGAAGTCGGTGGATGGAGGGGGCTCAGAATAATACTTCCTGGAAATATATAGGTGACATCTATGCCCAGCAATGGTGATGACGATGATGATAATGACAGAATATAGAGCTCACGAAAATGGAAATCGTTTATTTATTTCATTTATTATAAAAACATTTACTTCGGTGCCCCCACCCTCGCCTCGCTGCGTGCGTTGCCCGCTGCGCTTTTGAGCAGTGTTGCCGTTTTAGCATTTTTAGTGCTAAATTTAGCATATTACTTGACTCTTTAGCATGAAAATTTAGCATATTGCATATTTTGGCATTTCAAATCAAATGTCAATCTCAAAAGATTTAATAGAGGTAAGGCAACTCTCTAAAGGAATACACTTCCCCGAAATTAGTTTGTGATTGTTTTTACGTACGTATTCTTTTAACGTAGGTACCTAAAGAAGTATTATGACACATCCGAGGAGTAAAAGATAAATTTATTGTTACCGATGAGTGTGGATGTTGAAAGTGGCCCATCGACATCACAACTGACGAACATGACGATATTTTAGGAATATTGTCTAATTTGGATTAAAATGATTAAAACGACCAAATGTTCTATAGTATTCACCTTTCCTGTCTTTCATAACTTAATAACATCAGAAATGTGGCAAATTGTGTAAATAGGTACCTATGATATTTTCGTTACCACTCGGCGCTGAAACGGATGAATGATGGATTTAGCTAACATTTGGTGTGTAACGATACCTTAGAGCCTAGAATATTAAGTTATACTATTGCTAAACCGAAAAATTGTCTCACGCAGCACGCACGCGTATGAAATCTTGGGCACAGGTAGGTTGAAAACAAAATTTAGATTTTAGCATGTTTTTTAGCATTTTTGAAAAAAGATTTAGCATTTTTTAGCATTATCTGTAGCAATTTTCTCAAAATAAAAAACGGCAACACTGCTTTTGAGGCCTCACCGGCCACCTTGCGGCGTTGTTTATTTTTCTATTAGTATTTTATTTAAACTGTATTTTTTTAATTCGTAAAAGTATATTTTGAATGAAATGTCCGATTTGAATAACCCAAGAAGTAATCTACAGGTATTGTAACAGTCTTGAATACGGATTTATTGGTTTATGATTCATTTGGTTAAGGATTAATAATAAAGGTAAGTACCTATTGATAACATGGTCTGATTTTGGTCGGCATTTCTATGCATGCATACTTTTAAAATGTAAAAAAGAAGTTATAGTTACTTATCTACCAATAGTTAAGTTTTTTGTTTAAATTGACGTGTTCTTTATAATTGTAGAATTTTATTTGTTCTATCGTCAATAGTTTCCGCAGCGCATGCGATGAAAGACATTTACAAAAAAAATACTTAGGTTACATTATTAAAGTTTTAGCATGGTTCCTTAATTTGTTCTAGTAATAAATATAGGCTACGTTACTGAGGTCAGAATTTTTGAAATCGGACTAGTGATTTTTGAGTTTATTCGTTACAAACATAAAAAAATACAAATCTTTCCTCTTTCTTTAAAGGTAATATTAGTGTAGATAGATAACCATGCATGCTATGTATCATCATAACATGATAAGCCGCATAGTACCTACTTATCTACCTACATAAATTATAATAATTGGTGTTTTTATACTGCTTGTTAAGTACCTTTCCAAGTAGGTAGGTACTTAACACTTTAACTTACCAATCCAATCACCCATGACTTCGACCTTGGATGAAATCTACTTCAAATATGTCGCTATGTATGTAGCTGTATACACCAAACTAAGGCTAAATGCACAAAGTAACCTATCTACTGACACACTGAATCATAGATGATAAACTATTATAATTGAATTTAGTAGGTAGTATAGACTTTGCTACCTACTAATTTGTAAGGCAGAAAGTTCATTTCATGCACCATAATATTAGAAATAAAAACACAACACCTTGCACAACACTAAAAATAAAAAATACACTCCTACTCATTCATTCATTTCGTTGATCATTCGCCGTGTTCATCAAGCTAGCAGGAACACCTCTCTAATCTTGTTTTTGCTGCTGCTAGCTTGGCGCTTGAATTTTTCCTTTACTGGAATTGGTACTAATTGGTACTATCTTAATTGATGTTATTTTATACTTCTTCTACTTCTAAATAAACAAACTGCTGTCAAACAGGTGACAGACAGGTGCTTTGCAAAGATTGGTATACCTAGATAGCGCTGAACGAGCTAGCTTTGTAAAGTTCTTTGTCTCCTCATTGCGTAGTTTTTATTTTTTTATTTTATTTATTATAACCGTAAATAAAATGCGTAAATAAAATGGCGTTACTTTCTTTAATCTGATTAGTCTACACCTCCGATTTATCTACACCTCGACTCTACCAGACTACAGTTTTAAGAGTAGTAGAGCTCTTTGTGAAGGGCTCGTCCGGGGAAGTACTATCACCACGCCTTTTTCTGCCGCCAAACAGCGTTGCTGTGTTTCGGTTTGAAGAGTGTGGTCGCCGGTGAAATTACAGGCACATGAGGCTTAACATCTGTATGCCTCAAGTTGATGGACGCTGGGCAGTGCATCGTAGGCCACGTCCCTAACGTGCGTGACTTACGAGGCAATGCTTTGTTATAGGTGATGGTTACCACTTAACATCAGGTGGGCCATTTGCTTGTTCCATCAGCGAGTTGTATAAAAAAAAAACAGTTTCTACAACATGGAATCTCTAGGTCTGGGACAATATAGGTTTAAGTAAGAGCCAAACTGAGCGTCTTTCCTCTAGCTTCGACTTTGGTAACTCTGTTTCCGTCTCTGGGTGAAGAATGGAAGTATTCTCAGCCCCAGATGTTACTCGGCTGCGGTGGCAGTCGCTTAATTGGTAAGCTAGCGCTGCGTCCAACAAAAATATCCTTTGTTTCATACATAGATTTATAATACTATAGATTGCCTACGAGCGTATACCCGAGCAAGACGGACAACAAGTACATACAATTTATGGGTTGCCACATCTTACTATTTTCACCCAACCAAGCAAAAGCTATGCTGTCGCCGCGGCTCCAGTTGTTTGTTTAATTATGTTTAATTAAAGCTAGTTTCTGCAGTTTAATAGTTTGTACCCTCCTCTAGGTTACGCCATTTTAATATCTTCTAAGGAATGAGCTAGAAAAAAGCCTACACAGCTCAGTTGGTAGCCTTCTGCGCCGTAGGCCGTGGGTTCAATCCTACCGAGAACAAAAATTTGTGTGATGTGATACTAGACGTTTGTTCTCTGACTGGGTGGTTGTGATTTGGCTTATTTTGGGGCTATATAGTGCTGTGTGGAGCGTCCACCAATATTTATAAAAAATAAAATAAAAAAAACAGGACAAACTGGCACTAAGCTGGCATTTTAGACATTGACATCAGAACCCTAGGCCCCGCGAGCTAGAGTCCTGGATTTTCCTAGTGAGGGCGACAGAGCTAGCTAGTGGTGCTATTCTTCACATTCTACCACCTACCAATAGTTTAACTATGTTACTGCACCAGCTAGGTAAAATTTTTATGAATAAAAAACAATTTATTTATTTATCATTGATTTATTTATTCTACATCCCTACTCATCAGAAACCGTAATTCAAAAGGTTAATTTATAACGCGTGCTTCAATTTTAAATTATATAGGTATAAACAATACATCTTAACAGGAGGAAGCCAGCTTATGCTAGAGCTGACCATAAGCCTGAGCAATGCCACCACTTTGCCCTGAAGCGCGAAGTGATGGCATTATGAATACAGCTATTCTCAGAACATCACTATGAATATGTCATAAATACATTAAAATATATCACGTGTAAGTACGTATTTATTTATTAGACGATAAATATTTAATAGTTTGTACATAACAATTTCAGATGAGAATATTTTCTTAATTCACACTTTTTAAAGCAAAATTTTAGAACATACTTTTTATATCCAGAAAAAAAAGCGGAGATACCGTTTATGTTGAAATAGCCCAAAAGTTTTTTAGTCCGTAAGTTTCTTGCCTGTTCTTCTAGGCTTTGGTCGCGCGCGAGGAACTGGCGGTACATTCACCTAGTACCAATTTAAGACGTTTCAAAGAGATCCTTGTGATTGTACTGAATAAAGACCGTTTTGATTTTGATTTTGGAGCTTGGTGACCTGGAGCTTGGTAACCCGTAGCTTTAACCCACCAGCCCAAAGTAGTTGCATCTTTGGGAAATCTGTAAAACAAACATGTTATTATTAGGCATATGTAGGTATTTAATCATACTACGCGATGGTGGTCTCAGACATAAAATAACTACCAACTTCTCATATGAAAATCGTGAGGAGACTTAAATTATTAAAATGTAACGCAAAGCTAAAAAAATAAATTAAATGAAATTAAGATATATGTACCTACTACCTATACCTATATTATATTTTTTTTCATTATGTACTTAAGTCAAACAAACCTTATTTCTTTGAATAAGGTAATAATAAGTTGCGACATTGTCATTTGTTTTCTAGATTATTGTGTGTATTTGAACTTATCCTAACATATCAGAGTCGAATCCACCCTAAAGTTGTTCGTTTCCCAACATTTTTGGCAAATAGATTTTGTTTTTGTTGGCAGCCCGAAAGATCGTATAACCCAGCCAAATTATGTTTCTATAGAACTGTATCGGTTAGAATAGCCATGTCATTTGTGTGGTTTATAGTAACCTATACTCAATTTTACAAAATAATTAAATTCTAGAAAACTAATATGATATGCGATAGAAAGTAAACACAACCGTTAAATGATTAATTGTGGACACTGTGCATTCTCCGTTTTATAGTTTAATTGACAAATAGAACATAAAAGTGCTACTTACCGAAGGAAGCTTAATTTTCAGTTTTCCGAGCTGTATCATTATCACAGCCTAAAATACTACAATGGACCACATTATAAACTTAACTCTACGTATACTGGGACCTAGGCACACACTATTTTCAAAGAACTTTGGCACTAAACACCTGTAAACTCACAAGCACCAAGTGGTTTGTTTAGCACCAAACTTGGTGCTAAACAATCAAAAACGTATACGCAGAAAGGGACAAAACATTTATATTATATTTCTCTCACTCATAGGTATAATTTGTATTATTGCGTCTCTCTTACTCTTGGTATTATTATTTGATGCTCTATCTATTGTATTCTTGATCTAAGGTTTCATACCTTAGCCGAAAGACCGAATGAATAAAAACAAAATTGTAGATAAAAAATATATGCAAAGTTGCCCTTTTCGAGCTAGATCTAGTAGGTACTTTTTAGTGTAGATGTCATGGAGGGATTCAATCAATTCAATTCATTTAATTCATTTGTCATATCAGTGTTCCCGATTAAGCCCGTAAAGAGCAATCTAGCCCGTTTTGTATGATACAAAATTATCTCCGCGCTTATCGTTGGGAAACAATGCGCGCCATCTAGTATATACTTGGACATTTTTATACTTGGACGTTTTTATAGTTGGGCATTATTTTGCTCTTGGACATTTTTCTTTTTGGACATTATTCGTGCAAATCTAGATTTCGTCGAGTCATACCTTAGACTTACCGCCGGTTTCCGAAAGCCCGATCAAAGCTAATCGGATGTTAAGTCACTCGCCATTTCAGCTATTAAATCGAATTAGATAGAGACAGCAAGTGACTTGACATGCGATTAGTTTTGATCGGGCTTTCAGAAACCGGCGGTAAGTATCATATAGACGGAGTGTTTCGGTTTTTGGCGTGGCCGTTTTTTGTTAGTTTGTATGTATTCGCGTGAGTGACTAGAGAAGGGACAACATTGACTATCCTATCGATAGAATAAGAAATGGATGAAAAAGGCGTTTTAATTGGAATTCAACTTTTTAATTTTAACTGGTTGCTGACTTTTATTGCGAAAGCCCAAAACCATTATAGACACTGAAACACTATCATCGTCAATAATGTTTCCCACAGTGACCTAACCGTGAGAGCGATTTCCATCCCACTCGATACACTTTCTTATGGCCAAAGTCAAAGTCAAAGTCAAAATGTATTTATTCAATAAAATCACAAGGATCACTTTGAAACGTCTTAAAGCTAGGTGACTCTAGGTGCCAGTTCCACGCGACCAAAGCCTAGAAGAACAGGCAACAAACTTACGGCTTGGTTCCTACCGTTCTTTTGTATGATCCTTTTACAATGTAATAATATAATATATTATTGAAGTTTAGTGAGGCGTAGGCATACAGAAAAGGTAAACATAATCAAATTTATAAGACAGCACACCATTTCGTCCATGCATAAGAAAATTTTGTAGTCTATCAGTTTTCACGCCTAACAGCTTTTATCCACTCCCGTCTTCATTCTGGGCATTTATAAGAACCTAAAAAAAGAGACGAGGTGAGAGCCTTTAAGGTGTGAAAAATTGAAACTACAACAGAAAAGCCGATCTGACTCGGCGCATTAGATGTTTCATATCAAAAACGGAAAATAAAATATTATCGATAAAGCTAAATTGGTCGGTGGAAGTACATCACTAGAACAGATGACTAAAACAATAATTTAGTTTTTGCAATAATTAATGGGTTTACATCATTTTCACATAGGAAACTAGTCATATTTTCCTATAAAATGTAATTCCTACAGTCTTTATTGGGAGAAAAAACGTATTTTTTTAGCATGTAAATACCAACATCGCGTTTACCAACATCTTGTTTTCGGATGAAGCTCATTTTCATCTTACTGGCTATGTTAACAAGCAAAATTGCCGCTACTGGAGTGCAACCAATCCAAAACAAAAACATCAGACACCCCTACATTCGCCTAAAGTCACCGTATGGGCCGCAATGTCGGCGCGAGGAATTATCAGAATTTTCTACGCGCTACAGTCGCCGAATTACCATTTTTATAAAACTCGCGTACGCACAACGCACGGTCCGCTCCCGAGAAACGCTCCATAGCGACTAAATTAAATTCCCAAAAGCCAGGCTACCGATTGACATCCCCCCCGCGCCCCTCAGAATAGTTGCGTTCACGCAATAACCAAAACAAATGTGAACTTTCTTTTGAGACACCCTGTATTAGTGTAGATATAAAATACAATCTGAAAATTTGATTCATCTGTAATTTCCACTACACTTTTAAAGTAAAATTTAATGCAATTAGTATGTCTATGTCAATTTGCAGTAAAGATAAAATAAATATGTTTAGGGTATTTTTTTCCGTTTCACACCAAATTTAGGGTAAATTTGACCAAGCATAGGGTAAAGTGAAATTAAGACTTGGCAACACTGAGTCAATTTAGTAGCGCAAGTTTTGTTGATTTCTTAGATCAAGTAGTATTATTAATCTATGGTTGATTTCATTGGGTCCGGTTAATGTACGACCATGTATTACACAGCCCGAGAATGTACAACCCGGATAGCACGGCCCGGAAAACGCAGCCAGGAATTCATGTACAAAATGTACATGAAATCCGGGCCGTGTTTTCCAGGCTGTGCTTTCCCAGCACAGTCGGGATTGTACAGCCAGGATTACACGACCATGGATTTGATTGCTCTGATTGGTCGAAAGCCTATGCTCTGTTTAGATGCACTACACAGTAAGTATAGGCAAGTAGCACAGATTAAAAATTATATAAAAATATATAAAATAAGAGAATTATTCAGAGATTAATGTTAGAAAAAAAAAAAACTGGCACTTCGGCGGCCGCTGCCGCGGCACGCTCTCTTTGCTCGCTCGCCTCGTGCGTAATTTATATGTTTTAACCAATCCGAGTCGGATTAACAAGTGAGTGAGTAAGTAATTGACGAGTGTAAACAAAGCCTAAGTTTTGGCATCAAAATTTTGGCTGCGTTTTATCGGGTCGTGTTTTCCAAAGGTGTGTTGAATTTGTACGGCTTGGAATGTACAGCCTTGGATTACACAGCCATGGATTTCGCGACCAAATTGTACATTGTTTGTTGTTTGTTTGTTTGTTTTCCACTCTTGCCCCTTCCGGTTGTACACTCCCTCCTAGTGATTGAAAAGATTGTTGTTGTGTAATATTCTGGATGCTCTTGAAACACCCACGGCACACAACACTTTAATAGAACGGTCTCTGTCACAACTCAACTGCTTCTAGGCTGCTGTGCGACATAATATAATCCTTTCTGTTTGGTTGTTGTTCCATTTTTCATTTTTCTTGATGTTTGCCCGCGCGTACAGGTTTAAACCAGCCATGCATAGACAAACAAACCAGGCAGACGATATCCACCAATGAGCGCGTGGTTGTCACTCTGACAGTGACATTCGGATCTTTTTTGGTGAATTTTCTCGTATGTGTAGTGGTTCTCGAAAAGATAGGTATCTTTAATTATTGTGTACATTAGCCAATGTTTGTTTTATTGTTTAAAGATAGCAGGAACAGGTAATTTAATTTTTAATTTTTCATGTTATTTTTAGGTATTCGTTAAAATCCATTTATTTTTATAGCTTGTAAGTAGTACGGTACTCGTACACACATCACAACTTTTATTAAGTAATAAATTGCGTCTTATTTCGGTTCGTGAGGTCACCCGCTCTATGGTTCCATCTGAAACCAGCGTCGCTCTGCAACACAACGTGTTGTGGAGTGGCTTTAAGCTGAGATGGGACCAAATTTTGACCCACAGACGCACAGAGGCAACTCTCTGGCATAACTTACTTTTTACTTTTTATTATTTGTTTTATCTACTTTGTTTTTTATTTTTATTTTAAGCCTATTTATAGTTTCCTATAGTTATAGTTTAGTAGTAAGTTATTTTTAATTTCTTTTTTTCTTTTTTCTTAGCTGTGTCAGATGTTTTTCTCTGTGTATGTCTTTGTGTGTTGAATAAAAAATTCATTCATTCATTCATTCATTCATTCATTCATACATCAATTCCGGGCTGTGTTTTCCACGGCTTAGCAATGGGCAACTCGGTTAAAAACACAACTCGGTTAAATCGGTTTGAAAAAATAAGCAAATCGGTTTGAAACCGATTCAAACCGATTTGCATCCAAATCAAATCAGTTTACAAAACATATGGCACTGAAATAGTATTGACCGATGTAATTTAGGTCGAATGATTTGGTACTTGTTTTATTCTCGTTAAAAATGAAGAAAAACATATGTACTTATTAAACATACTTACGTTTTTTCATGAATAAGTCGTCAAGTTATAAAAATGAAAGAAAAAAACAGGTTATTGTTCAAATGAATAACGCGTTTAGTGAAGAATGAAATATTTTTTAAACCGATTTGGTTAAACTCCTGAATAGGTTTGACTCGTTCAATCGTCAAACCTATTTGAACCGATTTGGTAAACCGAGTTGACACATCGCTACCACGGCTGTACAATCTATGGTTGTACATTATTGGCACCCATTTCATTCACATAGGGATAATTTAAAAATATAAATAAAAGTGAGCAGAGCAGCAAGTAGAATTAGAATGCTGAGAGATCAATCAATTACATATTATCCAACCATTATTATTGTTCTGTGACGAAACTACACCAAGACTACGCTTCACCTATAGACAGCGAATGTGAATTTTTCATAGGTACTTCCGGGCCTATAATCCGCTTGAGGAAGAGGATATTCCGTTTATCTACCACAAGACGAACGCATACCTGTTTGCATCATGGGTGATATCATAGGTGGGTACAAGAATTATTGATATATATAGGTATGTACTTTATAAACAGATAATGAATGATCAGATCAATAAGAAAATGTTTTCAATTTCAGAAACAACTATATCAGCATTTGAGCCTCTAATTTTTTATAAAGTTGGAGGTGATGGCATTTGGTTTGATGTGAAGGCCACTAATAAAGTGTTTGTAGGCCTGGCTAAGGATTCAAAAAAAAGATGTCAATACTGGGTAAGGAACATTTTAGTTCAAAGTGAAATATATAAATCAACCTGTAGACATAGTCTTTGTTTTTTTTTTCAGTCATTGTCATCATGCTTCCTTAATACAATGCTAGGTCTGTTTGGTTCAACTGGTTTTCTTTTTCTACTTCTATCAGATATCATTTAACCATCCACATATCTATACATATTTGTAATTATGGCTTTCTTCCCTTCCCATGACATGCCCAAACCACACTAACTAGCTTAGCTTGGGGTCTATACACATAACACTTGTCACTTTCATACAATTTTATCTTCCGCAGGCATGAACGGAAACAGAAAGTGTATATTTTCTGGCCTCCCTTGTCTGTTTCTGATGCTCCAATCTTAAAACTTCTTCTGATTTACCTACTTATTCCTTGGTTTATTGAGTGTACTTGATGTTTTTTTTTTTAACTTAACATTATATATTATTTTTAGATAATTTATATACAATAGGTAGGATGACATTTAGGTCGGTACTAACACCAACCTAAATGATAATAGACTTTCTGTCTACAATATAACATTTATAAATCATTTGTTATTTCAGCATTGTAAAAGTAACTGTGCTTTTTACAGTTGGAAATAAGTAATCCAGGAGCTATCAGAATTCTCGAGGCATCTGCTGTAAGAAAAAGCAAAACTGGCTTACAATTTACTCTCACTCAAATTAATTATAGTAGGTTTTGGATCGCTTGGGACTCCAAATACTTGTGGGCTGGCATAGGAAGGAGAAGGAATTCGGTCATTAAGTGCCCTATTTCCTCTCAGTTAAACTATGTAACATTCTGTATAAGAGAGCAGTTTCATCCTTGCTCAATTAAGTTTGAAGGTTGGTGCAGTTTATTTACTTTTTCAATCTTACAGTCTTTATTTTTCCCAGTTGGGCAAAATTCTCCCCCAGAGTCCACCAGTTATCTCTTTTATAAGCTTTTACCTTCCAAGGTGTTAAGATTGTCCTGGCAAATGCTCCCGCTCTCTGAAGGATGGTGAACACTTGTGTCAGCCGATATCATTTTCTTATGTGTCATTATATTTTTCAGTTCCACCACTCTGTTTAAGAGCTCCTCCAGTACTATGTGAACCGAAGATCACTGCTGGAAAGCTAAAATGGGAATCATGTCGTGATCAACTACCTGATGAAGCTGTGATTGGAGGTTACATTGATGGTGAAATTGTATATATCGTCCGAGCTCACTTCAATCATTCAATGACACCTGGAGTATTTGTGCCTTCTAAAGGCCTGGCATTTATACCTTGGGGTGGATCAGACAATCCAACAGCTAATTTTGAAGTAAGTCATCATATGTATCTACTATACAGGCTGTTTCATCGAGAATAAAGAGGTTTATATTTTATCATAGACAAGATAAAGTTTGGTCTATGATTTTATCAATTAAATTATTAATTAAAAAAAAACACATTGAGTATGTATGTACTGCATCCCTATAAACATAGATTCTAATATTAAGGTATGCACTCAACAGAAAAATAGGTGGTGTTGGGGGTTGGAGGAAAGATTCTGTATTCCAACCCAGAGTGCCTGCAAATATTATTGTAAACTTACATATTAGACTACTTTAATTACAGGTGGCAATTAGATACTCAAAGTAATTGAGTTAATTAGAATATAACTAGTAGTTCGCCCCGAACTGTGATCTCGTGATGCGACCCGACGAACGCACCTAAACTTTGAGTAGGTGGTAGTCAGAGGCAAGTCCAAGCATTATGCTTGGACTTTTTTCTGACTACCGCCTACTAACTTGGTACGGTAACCAAGTTTCAATTCTATTGGCCTATTTATTGAAGAGTTCCGTTGAACAGACCTTGGCTCCATCATCAGACCTGGTCGTTGTCACCATTTTATGAGAACTGAGTATCTCCTTAATATATTTCAAGAAAAAAAAATAAGAAAAAGCAAAGTAACTGGCTGACCAGTAGAAAAACCTTGATGCCAACGAAACTCTTAGAGATGGGAGCTCTTGGATCGCTGGTTATCTTAATTTAACTTTTTTATTGGATCTTAAAAACCGAGCGTTCAAGAAAAAATTTAAAAATTGTTTTGGAATGTCCAAACAAAGCCCTTTCATATGACATGTAACTTGATTTTTTTATGTAACTTATTTTATTTTTGCCCCCTTAAAAACCCCCATATCTTAATAACCCTTCATCCGATTTTACTCATATACTTACCAGTAAATTTCTCAAGCACAAGCTATCGACTTATCAAATTTCATGCAGATCGGATCAACGGTTCGAAAGTTATGGCCAGATAAACATACATACATACATACATACATACATACATACATACATACACTAGTAGTTCGCCCCGAACTGAGATCTCGTGATGCGACCCAACGAACGCATCAAAACTTTGAGGTAGTCAGAGGCAAGTCCAAACGTTATGTTTGGACTTTTTTCTGACTACCGCCTACTAACTTGGTACGGTAACCAAGTTTCAACTCTATTGGCCTATTTATTGAAGAGTTCCGTTGAACAGACCTTGGCTCCATCATCAGACCTGGTCGTTGTCACCATTTTATGAGAACTGAGTACCTCCTTAATTTATTTCAAGAAAAAAAAATAAGAAAAAGCAAAGGAACTGGCCGACCAGTAGAAAAACCTTGATGCCAACGAAACTCTTAGAGATGGGAGCTTTTGGATCGCTGGTTTTCTTAATTTAACTTTTTTGTTGTATCTCAAAAACCGAGCGTTACAAAAAAAAAGGAAAAATTGTTTTGGAATGTCCAAACAAAGCCCTTTCATATGACATGTAACTTGATTTTTTTATGTCACTTTTTTTATTTTTGCCCTCTTAAAAAAACCCATATCTCAAAAACCCTTCATCCGATTTTACTCATATACTTACCAGTAAATTTCTCAAGTACAAGCTATCGACATATCAAATTTCATGCAGATCGGATCAACGGTTCTAAAGTTATCGCCAGACAAACATACATACATACATACATACATAAAATGCCAAATCGCCCAAGTTGAAACTAAGATCTTCGTTCGTTTCGCTCACTCGATTAATAAAATGCCAAATCGCCCAAGTTGAAACTAAAGATCTTCGTTCGCTTCGCTCACTCGATCAAAATAAACTAAAAATCATGATAAATACATACCTAGGTTTTTGCAAGCTAGATCAAAAAGTTAATAGGTATAAGTTATTAGGTACCTATATTTATTTTACATTTTTTAACATTGGATGAGAAGAGCCGAAGACCGGGCTCAGTGGACTATGTTCGTCCAGCAGTGGACGAACATAGGTTTATGATGATGATGATGATTGGTTTTACGGAAAAATGACGGCAGTTTTTTTTATAAACTTTTTTCATGCTAATTAAAATGTAGCTCCAAAATATAACAATTTAATTTTCATTTTCTAGGCACTGTGTGGTTTCGACTTGGTATGGAAACAAGCTTCCGCGAAGCGCGTCCCAGCTGACGCGTTCGTAGCCGGCTATTCCGAAGATCGTCGTGAGCCGCTGTACATCGGCCGTGCTTCATACGAAAACAGCAAAATACCAGGAAAAGTACAGCTATCCCACAAAGTGTGTTACATACCCTACCAGGGGAGTGAGGTCGCAGTAAAGAATTTTGAAGTGCTAACAGTGCCTGGACTAAATGATTACCGTGCAAATGAATTTCTGGAACCCATGTTAAATTTTCCTGTTTATAATGATTATGACGATGATATGTCAGAAGATGAGGAGGCAGATAATGATGCTGTAATCTTCTAGAATAGAATTAGGGAAAGATTTATAAATAAATATATATATTTTATATAAAAACTAACGAGTTTGAAATATTACCAATTTTATTTACTATTTTCCGCTTGATTTAGTGAGCGAGCTGATGATTTTTCACCGCCTGTGTTGGTTCACTCGACTCCACGGTGTCTTGGTCCGTACCCCTAATATTTATAAAAAAATCGTGGAGTTAGTAGCTCTCATGGGAGATCCAAAGTTGAGTGGGCAAAGCAACACTCATAAGAGTTCTAGCGGGAGCCAGGCCGCGCCGAAACGAATATTTTACACGATTATGGGAGTAGAGGGTATGATTCTTAACCTCCCCCAACCGCGCAAACTGCGGTAGTATTGTGAATTTCTATCACTCGTTTCTTTCTATAGGTCTCCACACCTCCCTCTTAATGTAGAGCAACGCGAGAACCGGTAAGCTCACGCTACCCTTACCTCCTGAGTTTTGTTTTACAGAAAACACCCTACCAAAAAAAACCTAGAAGTGGGTACGTACCTACCGGAGTTAAACCTCTTTCCTGTGTTCTTATTTAAACTCTTTGCTCATTCACAGAAGAATTTAAAAATAATGCTTCGAACGTCACACATTTTGTAAAATGAAATCACATCAAGACCATCGCTTTTCAAGGATTTCTCAATAAAATAAGCAAATAGAATAAAAGGACTGTTTCTAAAAAGGAATTTACTTGCACAACTACAAAATGGCGGACGCTGGGCCATCCGCGACTCCGTCTGAGTTTGCTCCGAGCGAGATGCCCGTCTCTGAACCAGGTGAAGGTAGGTACCTACTAGGTACCACAGACCAAATATTTGGTCTGAGCTAGGTACACACAGATATCTAGGCTATACACCGCTCGCTTTTATATCCTTGCAGTAAGTGCTATTTTTATTTGCATTTGTTTAGCTTGATCTGTATCCACGTGTAGGTATCATACTTGACTTACCATTTGACTACTTTTAGTTTCACTGCCTTTCATTCCTATTCAAGCCTGCCTGCCTTTTTTAAACTAATAGATTTCGGTTGGTAGGTACTAACTACACTGATGATGGTGCTCTTACTAGGGTATAAGTTGGTACCTAACTGACCTTATTCTGCAAAGTAAGCAATCTGTCTGACATGTAGGTAACTGTTGGTCAGGCTGATTTGCGAACGAACGGAACCTCGCGAAGTTGCCGCATGTCATTGTCACGAACAAGCCATTGAAGTACGTAGAAGGTCTAATTTAATTAAGTTCTCAACACTCCATAACAACGCCAGCTGCAGACCCGTCGTGCTTCCCGCCCTACCCGCCGTATGCGGTAAAGCCGGCTCCACCCTCCGTGGCGGACACCATCATAGCCGGCCGGGACATGCGCGTTCAGCACAAGTCCACGCCGAAAAAGCCGGTGCGACCAGCTCCCAAGCCCGCTAAACCTAGGTACTTCTGGTCTCATACATTTGATACGACACTAGACACCCGTAGGAGTTGGGTAGAGACTTTGTTAGGTGAACTACCTATAGGTATATAACCTATGATCTGCGGGAACTAGTCTAATAAAAAGCGCTGCTAACCATAAGCTCAGTGGACGAACCTCTGACTACCTTTTTCTATTTGGTACCTACTAGTGATTTGAAGGAATAGCTACCGTGGCTAGGGATTAAAGTCAGAGGTTTCTGTTTTAACACACTCCCATAATGTATTACCCGTACACTGGTAATGATTAGCGACGCCATTATGGATTCGTTTCTTTATCGTCAGTTTCTGTATTAGGTTAGGTGCCCCTTTTCAGTGCCACCGGGACCACAATTAGGTCTTACTGGACCTCAATTAGGTCAGTGATAAACAATTTTTTTATCACATCAATTCGAAAATAGATAGTTTGCTCTTCGAAAACAGGTAGCAAAATAGCACTTTGATCCCAAGGGCGGTAAAGTACTTTACCGCCCAAGGGCGGTAATGTGATTTGAATTTGGAATGTGCTTATTGAGTAAAAGTTCCAATCACCAAAGAGATCACGAACACTGTATGAACAAGCAGGCTTTATGATTAAAAAAAAAGCGCCTGAACTAAATAAAAATAAACAAAACACGTGAAACGCGCATTCCACCTTTGTTCATAATTGTTTACTCAAATTCAGATTTTACTTAGTTTTATGAAAATAAATAAAATTACAATAAATACATGATTATGATTATGAGATTATGTGACATTGTGACAATGTGACTATGTGACTATGTGACTATGTGACTCCGTGACTTTGTGACTTTGTGACTTTGTGACTTTGTAACTTTGTGACTTTGTGACTTTGTGACTTTGTGACTTTGTGACTTTGTGACTTTGTGACTTTGTGACTTTGTGACTTTGTGACTTTGTGACTTTGTGACTTTGTGACTTTGTGACTTTGTGACTTTGTGACTTTGTGACTTTGTGACTTTGTGACTTTGTGACTTTGTGACTTTGTGACTTTGTGACTTTGTGACTTTGTGACTTTGTGACTTTGTGACTTTGTGACTTTGTGACTTTGTGACTTCGTGAATTTGTGACTATGATTATGATTATGATTATTCATAAGTTGCACTAAGTTATTTTCTCATAGAGGGTGATAAAAAGTAGAGTGTCCACCTCGGGAGCAACACTATTTTAAGCTCGAGTGAAGTACTTTGAATCCCTCGCTACGCTTAGGATTCTACTTTAGAATCCCTCGCTACGCTCGGGATTCTACTCTAGAATCCTTCGCTCCGCTCTGGATTCAAAAAACACTCTCGCCATAAAAATAGTTGTTTGCTACCTTGGTAAACAATCTACTATTTTTTTTCACTTAAATAGACCTCCGCGACCTATCAAAATTGCTATGGTTTGGTTGATAGGTAATCGTCCCACACGATTTATAACATAGCTCATTACTTCTCGGCAAACATGAATCAAGCTGACCCTCTCTTGTGGGTAGATAATGTTATAATGATGCAGGTATATGTGTTTATACACTGACTTTACATGGTACCAGAGGCCCAAAAGCAACCGATGTGAAGATGTCCAAGCGAGCGAATCGAGCTCACGCGCGCTGCCTTCGTCGCCACAACGCGGTCCTGACCGACCGCCTCGAGAGGATGTCCAAACCTCCCAGAAGGAATATCATCTGCCTGTGGAGGGAGAATGCCGAGACCTTGCCGGCTGATACTGTTAGTTCGTCCGGGAATTATTATCACCATGCCTTTTTGTGCCGCTAAGCAATGCAGCGCTTCTGTGTTTCGGTTCGAAGGGTGTGGTTGCATCCATCAACTTGAGGTATACAGATGTCAGGCCTCATCTGCCTGTAATTTCACCGGCACCACACCCTTCAAACCGAAACACTTGCCGTGTTTCGGCTGGCTGACGCTTGCTTGACGGCAGAAATAGGCATAGGTCTATGAATAGAAAAGGGACCCTCCATCACCTCTCGTGGATGCCGTACCTATAAGGCGACTAAAGGATCGCACCAGGTTATGGGCACAGGAACTCTGAAGTACCTACTTAATATCACCGTATATAGCCACCAATCCACCTGTCTAGCTTTGATTACGACAAACCTAATAATGTAGGTATAAGAGAAGCCTTTGTCCAGCAGAGAACTTTTTGCGCTGATGATGATGATAACCCCCAATAGACAAGTGTCATGGAATGATCAAAATAAAAATGTTACGAAAGTTTCGATTTCTAAAAGCGCTTAGTGGATGAAGACATTTTAGCAAATCAAAACAGTTTAAATCCAGAATTATGTGACTGTTGTTATTAAAAACTTCTTAAAAAATTTCTAAGCTTGGTTGATGGTTTTCAGATCTCTCGTCTCCGTTCCATGCTGGACGCTGATGAGCCATTCAAGCCGGATCAAGCTTATGAGTACTTCGTCAACCTAAAGAAGGCCAAGAAGAAAACAACCACGTTAGTTCATGAGCTTCCGATATCGTACCTATAGCTGAGTTGTATTCGTTAGAAGAAAAGTCGTGTCGTGTCGTGTCGTCGTCAAAAAGTCACGTGGTCTGCATGAGTAGTCGATTAGGAACTCGCATGAAAATAAAGCAAAAATACACACAAATACGTATGCAGATCAAGTTTGGGATAGAAAAATGATAATTTTTACCTCTTTACAACTGCTAATTTCCACTGACTCTGGTGCACCGGTCGACATATTGCACCTTCTCGATCGATTCGCAGCGGTCAACTTCAAACAGTTCAAAGTCAAAACTGTTGATGTGCAAACTGTCTGATGTGTATTTTTATTTTAAACAACTAGCTGTTGGAAAAAGCAAAAGGCCCACCTGATGTTAAGTGGTAACCATCGCCTATAACAAAGCTTTGCCTCATAAGTCACGCACAATAGGATCATGCCCTACGATACACTGCCCTGCGTCCATCAACTTGAGGCATACAGGTGTTAAGCCTCATGTGCCTGTAATTACGCCGGCAACCACACTCTTTAAACCGAAACACAACAACGATGCTTTACGGCAAAAAAGGCGGTGGTGGTAGTACTTTCCCGGACGAGCCCTTCACAAAGAGCTCCTACTCTTACCAACCTACTCTACCTACTCTTAAAAAATGTGTATATATAGATATGTGATACATTTGATATGCAACCACAGAATGCGCGTGAATCAAATCAAGAAGGATGTCCTTGCGATGTGCGGAGACAAGCGCTTCGTGTGGGCTCGCAACGCCACCGTGGCATTTGCTAGGGGCATTCAGCGACGGCTTTCCAGGCCGGGCCGCTACGCCTTAGCTGATGGGTAAGATACTTTTCATCCATAAACGTTAGAACTCGGCAGGTTTTAGGCATGATTGATTTCACCATGCTCTGTTAGATTAACAAAGGATTAAAGGGCTGTTAAATATGTCAAAATGTACGCGTTTGACATCTAATGTTAGATTTAACGGCCTGTTAATCCTTGATTAGTAACTAACAGATCATGGCGAAATCAGCTCTAATCCTCTTAACAGTTTAATGGAAGTTAGGCCCACCTAACTATCACACATATTTGTATTGGAAATGACTGAAAACTTTGGCGTAAAGGTATATATGAAAAACTAGCATTCACCCGTGGCTCCACTCGTGTGGTACTAACCTGGATACGTGTGTTATTCCTGTACCCCAATTCTTAACGTTAGTAACGTTAGGCGTTTTTTTTTATGTTACGAAAAACAAAACTCATACTTGAGGTCATCATACATCACGAACTGTGTTTCTATAATTATATGCTAAGTTCCATCCATATTCGTTACGTAGATTAGTGGGAATGAGCACACACATTCAAAAAAAATGGCATTTATTTAATCTTGGTAGAAAACAGTGTGTCTTTATAACTTAATAAAAAAAATATAGTAGCTGTTACACCAATTCAAAACAACAGTAATTTAAATGAAGGAAATGAAATAATAAAAGAGTGTCGGAAAGGAATGAAAGGGAAACCTGTTATGCCGAAACCTTTAGCGTGAGATAAAGGCAGGAAGATTATGATGATGGTTTTTTCAGGATGCTGAGGCTGTCAAATATAATAATGGACGACATCTGCGGACATATGCATATGAAGACGCCTTCACGGCGCTGCCAGCATCCCAAAGCTAAGTTCATGATGGAGATGTCTGATAAGGTACCTACTTTACCTTCGTTGAGCTCTTTGATTATTGTATAGCATGCTGTGTAATAATATAATTTACTATGTATGGAACTTATTTTAATTTTGTGTATCATTTGTTGGCAATCCTGAATACATAAATAACTAGGTTATTTGGGTAGTGGGCTTGAGGGACGTCAGGCGGGGAGTTTGGGAGGATACAGAGACTGAGGGTTGAATGAAAGTTTTTTAAACATACATAAACAAACACAATAAAACCCTTCCAAAAAAATCCTTCCGTTCTCAAATCTAAAATATCTATTGTCATCAGTGGGTTGGTGGTACCTATACCACCCCATACCTAATAAGTAGGTACCACCAACCACTGGGTTGGGCCATTATTAAATATTTGTGTTAAAATTATCGTAGATTTTTAATGTTGGTTATTTGTTGGGTCATTGTAGAAAATATCACTAACCGTCTCCCAACATATTCCTAACTGTTGGCACTGTTGGCCAACGGAAAATGCTACTAGGGCACCAATTACCTACTGGCATCTATCTGGCTCGTTTCAATCAGGTTGCAGTCTGGATAGATGAAATCCTATGCGAGTCTGATGACAGAATGCTGATGATGGACTTCGATGAAGACGACGGTAAGTTTCTCTAGCTTTTAGGGACAATTGTCACCTTTCTACTATATCTGCTGCATCGGTCTAAGGTAAGCAAATCTGTGTATGAAATTGTGGCAATTGTTCGTTTCCTACTTTCCGAAATAACTCCGAGAAAATTGGACCGAAAAGTCCGCTCCAAAGAGACGCTCGTGGATGGTATTTAAAATATAATTACGTAGACAAGTACATTTTATTCGTTTTCTCTCTAATTTTCCTTCTACGAATTGGTAATTTATGAATTATGTTCGCGAATTTGTCTTATCGGGTAGTGAACAATTGTTGCAATTCAAAATCCCCAATTTTCTCGGAGCTGGCATCGGAAACATTTGACTCGGACAAGGTATGACTGCTATTTCTTTTGGCGAGTAGAAGTGGAGCAAAGCTACGCTGACGCGGACAGGCCCGAAGTTCCCCCGGACGTTACACCGACCGCTTCCGCTCACTCTACCGGTGACGGTCAGACTACGGGGTCCCCCACGGCGACCCCAGAAGCCCCGGGGGCTCCAGGGGCTCCGGGAACCCCCGCCGGATCTCCAGATACGACAGCGCCCGCAAGTGAAGCCGCCACCCCGGCGGCAGCTAGCGCCGAACCCACGCCCGGAGCCACTCCGAAAACTTCCAAGACTGAACTTGCTCCGAAATAGATGTGAGTTTCAATTGAAGAAGAAAGGAAAAATATTTATTGAAGGCTTGCCAAAAAATAAATTCGTTAGAAAATAAAATAATATAATGTTATGTACCTTGTGTAGAAAATAGTCCCCTATCATCGATGTTTATGCGCTATGTAGGTACCATGTCTATGGCAGTACGACCACCATGCCTATTTCTGCCTCGCATTTCAGTTTGCAGAGGAGGCATTTCTTTGTTATAAGTGATGGTTACCACTTGACATCAGGTGGTCCATCTGATTGTTCCATCAGCAGGTAGTATAAAAAAAGAGAAGACGTCAACTTGAATTGATTATTGAAGGTACTTATAATAATTGTAACCTTTAACCGCAGATGTGATAGGCGCAGACGAAGCCGGCGACACTGGCTTCGCAGATGATTTCTTGAACATGATGGGGGGTGTAAGTATATTACCAACTCATTTATTTATTATTTATTTACCAGTTTGAGTATTTTAAAACTCTTTTTCTGGCGTTAAGGAGATAAACTTTAACTGTGTCTTGAAAAATGCCATGAGCTGAAGGCAATTCTTCAAATTATATTAGCTTTTGTAATGATAATGATTATTTGATAAATTATTAGGTAATAGTGTTTGGGAAATCATCCTACTATAATGGCTGATGGAGTTGGATGAATTTTTGTATGAATGTAGGCAGATATACCCTAGAGTAGTAGAGCTCTTAGTGAAGGGCTCGTCCGGGGAAGTACTACCACCACGCCTTTTTCTGCCGCCAAGCAGCAACGCTGTGTTTCGGTTTGAAGAGTGTGGTTGCCGGTGTAATTACAGGCACATGAGCCTTAACATCTGTATGCCTCAAGTTGATGGCCGCAGGGCAGTTCATCGTAGGGCACGTTCCTATCGTGCGTGACTTACGAGGAATGCTTTGGTGATGGTTACCACTTAACACAAGGTGGGCCATCTGCTGCTGCAAAAAAAAAGCTAGACGAACACATAATGTATTTTGCTAACACCCTGAAATTTCTATAGGAAATCTGCGTGTTATTATTACTGAAGATGGAAAATAATATAAATAGTTTAGAAACAGTCCCTAACAAGCATTCTGTCGAAAAACCCGAATCGACGGCACCCACTTGATATAAATACATTGTAATTGTGAAACCAATCAAGTGGGATAACAAAGAAACTTAAAAGACAGAAGTCGAGAAATAGATTAATGAAAAAATAAAGTAAAATGCAAACAGATTCTATACTGTATCTTTATTTTATGAGCTCATCTATCCTTGTTACAAGTGAACACACATCAGGTAATTATTAAACAAAATACTTTTATTTTAAAATCATTCTTCATTTTCCGAAAATAAAATTTCATTGAAAATTTTAAGTTATATTGTTCGTGTTCAGTTGTATCAAGTTGGATAATGAAGGATGATTTTGTGAACATTGCCACATATCTGTTCAGTTGAATGAGTTGTGAAACAAAAGACAGCTATAGTAAGCATCAAACAAGTTAGAGACCACGTGGGTTACGCAGAACGAAAATTCATATAAAAAATGCATTCTGCGCAGCTTCATCACGTGGTTTGTCAGATGATTTTATGATTTTATTTTATTTTATTAGTTCTTTCTTTGGTCAACTGATCAGATACAGGTGGCGCTCTTATATTGATATAACATTGCATTCGCAATAAGTTTGTAATAAAATGTTCGATGTTTTTTTTTCAGGGTGGATTGCTGAAAGGCCGTAAGTAACCTGTCATTTGATTGAAATACCTAAGTGCTCTGTTTTTATACAAACTTGGAGCGGAATATATGTAAAAAAAATATATTTATTGAATCATTTTTTTTTCTAGCGCAACCCGCCTACTTGAAGTTCTCAGGTTTGTGCTCACGATTGTGCTATTAGATCAGTCAAGTAATAATATACCTGAAATCCTGAATCCTGAAATGATAATTTCAGCCTTTACACTGAAACATTACAATAACAAATTTAAGTACAATATAAAATAACTGATTTTGTCAGTTTGTATCGGGAATAGTGAGGATTAACGCTCTTAATTTAAATTTCAGGTGAAATGCTGGACGCTTTCCTCCTTTTAACGGCTGCCATGAACAAGAAAGGAGACCAGAAGTTGTTAGAACATGGCAAATTCTCGCAGACGTACTCTGAAGGAGCTGACGAGTAAATAACTTTTTTATTATTTGACAGACTTCACAGCTCAGTTGGTAGTAGCTCTGCCTTTTAGGCTGTAGGCCGTGGGTTCGATCCAGGCCGCGAACAAACATTCGTGTCATGAACATAGACTGTTCTCTTCCTCAGCAATGGCTCCCATGTTAAAAGATTTGGCTTAGTTTAGGTCTAGATATAGCTTATCCACTGTCGGAAGCTACGAAATAGCTTCCGACAGTGGATTCTTTGGCGAAGTACCGTATAAAAAGTAGCCGGGACTAAGTCATTTAATTTGAGCTTCATCTAAATCGGGCCAGCTGTTGGGTGATGGATGAGTAACAAAAAAATATCCAAACATCGAAATATTCGTATTTATATTAATACTGGGATGGTTGCTAGAAGCACTAGAAGTAAAATGGCCGTTAAAGTTGCCATCTCGTCTCGTTGATATGAAAATGACAGTGACAAGAACACTTTTTCTGACTCCAAGCAGCGTTGCTGTGTTTCGGTTTGAAGAGTGTGGTTGCCGGTGTAATTACAGGCTTATCATCTGTATGCCTCAAGTTGATGGACGCAGGGCAGTGCGTCGTAGGGCACGTTCCTATCGTACGTGACTTACGAGGTAATGCTTTTTTATAGGTGATGGTTACCACTTAACATCAGGTGGACAATCTGCTTGGTCCATCAGCTAGTGTTAGGTACATAGCTAAAACGTCGTGCCGAGAAAAGTTCTTAGAAAAATGTTTAACGTACCTACTTGATACATTTTATGATGTGGTTTCCAGATTGAAATCTACGCCAGATTTTGAGGCGACAGAATTTAATACGGTGTTGGCCACCCACCTGAAAAAGGATCTCACTGAAACTGCCAAAGCCGACACGCCGAAGAACATTGAACCCTTTATGAAAGGTTATTTTTGTTTTAATGGGTGTGGGTTGCTTACCATTTGTTGGAGACGCCATTCGAGAATTTTTATGCCCCAGCGGTTGTCGGTTTAGTCATTTGAAATTTTTCGAATAGTTTTCATAGTTTTTGCATTTGTTTCAGATATCGTGAACATTTGTTCCAACTATCTTGCACAAAACGCGGAGTTCAACAGTAAGTAATTATTTAATATTACGCTTACTATTCACTACGAGCATTGAAATATAACAGTAATAAAAATATTTACAATAAAATTCTATTCACTATGTGATGATTTAATTTTCAAGTTACAACTGTCTTTACAGGACTATCCTAATACAATAGAGTAATTCTAAATCTTAAAGTAAATCTTATTCCTATTCTTAACTATCTAACTAAACCATAACATATTATATACAAAGCTCAGACAAAATAAAAAAGTAAAGACGGAACTCTGTGAACAACAAAGTGAGGCCGGCCAAACTACGCCTTGACGTGTACATACACAATTACACACACATACGTACAACGTAACTACGCCTTTCCATGTCAGTCTAGCTATCGCGGCTTGTGGGGAGCAACGTTTTGAGAAATTATAAATTTACCAGTAAAAATGCCGAATTGTGTTGTGAAAGGGTGTAAGAATCAATCTTCAAAATATAAAAAAGCGGTATGGAATCGCATTTCACACGTAAGTAATTTGGAAAGCAATAATTTTCAATAAATCAAAATAAAAGTTTGAGGTTATTGCTTGGAACACAAGTGTTGCCAGTATGAAGTGTTTTTGTTTACCCTATTATTTGGTAATAATGTGATACGCAACGTAACGTTACTCGTTTCTTATGATGGTTATCAGTATATTTTAAACCCGTCGAGTGCTTAGAGAACACACGGGTGTTCGCTAAGTTCGTGGGCCCTACGTGTCCGGCGAACACACGGATGTACACAAGATTTCGAGCCCATTGGTTGCTCACTTCTACGAGGTCAAATTACCTTAACGCCCATTGGCTGCACTCATTGTGAAGCTAGGTTCAATACAGAACGAAATACAGACAATACCGAGACCAGAAATTCATACTCACCGAACAAAATTGTCAAACATCGTGTTGATGGCTGGTCTGTCGGTCATCTTGACCCACGGCAACGCGATATCTTCCCCGTTTGTGAACTGATTTTTACGATTATTATTTCTTAAAATAGGTTACATCCGTAAAATTGTGAAAACCGTTAGATTATAATCTATCTCGCGAGATTGTAATCTGTCAAAAAATTGTAAACTCGTAGATTTCGTATGTCCGTTAGGAAAGGCAAACACAACCTAACCGATCCCATAATCAGATAAGTTGTGTTAGATTACATCATGATAGACGTTTTATTTAGTAATATTATTTTTGTAATTTTAGGGTAATTTGAATTGTCATGGCAACACCGGCCTTCGCACACATGTTTAGAAAACTGGCCTCACTTTTCTGTTCGTAGAGCTCCGTCTTTACTTTTTTATTTTGTCTGAGTTACAAAGTAGCCTTCGCAATTTCGTACAGAGAAGCATGCAGTATATCAACAGTCTCCGTAATCCTATTGAGGGTGTATATAGCGCGCGTAAGAGGCGCCTTGCCCATATATAAGCATTAAAATTATTTATATTTTAGAGGACAAGGGTCCAGCGTTTCGGTTACTTGTGAAGGCTATGAAAGCGAAACCAAACGAACAACTGTATCAGAAAGAGAAAACGCGTCGCACACTTGGCAAAGCTGCTACCGAGTAAGTTGTGTATTTTTCAAGGTAATTCGTGCCTTTTTTCTTGAAAATTACTAAACAAAGATGAAAAAATAGGTACACGACTGTATTCCTCAGACACGATAGATCTCTTCAAATATCTTGGTACTACGAGTAATTCAAGGTTTTTTGAAGACGTCTAAGGAGTGCAATCCAAATTATAATTTTTTCAGCTGTAGTTGGTAATCTATTCGTGACAGGTTGCATGCCCATCGCTGCTGCTAGAATACTATTTTTTTTTATTGGTAGTCTCAATAAAAAAAAAAGAAATAAAGTAACCTGTGCTACGACCGTAGAACTCATTGAAATTCTGTGCTACGGCGTAGCAACGTAGTCATTTAATCATTTCGACTGAACTATGTTTGATCGCTTTTATTCCAGACTTGAGGAATCAAGAGGCTTGGAAAGTGACCATGATGATCCCAATTTGTCTCAAGAAATCCACGGGGTCCTTTCGAAACTGGTTGAACGCGAAACTCCTACGGATTTCCAGGCTGATATGACTGGTGACCATTCTTAGTTGTACAATAATAATCAAAAACTTTTCATGCATTCCCCAATACCTATATTATTCTCTCTGCTCGACCACGGATTGCAAAATAATTTATACATCAACGTCTCTACATAAAAGTTTTTGTTTTCAGAAACCTTGGATCTCAGTTCAAAATATTTATCGCAGCGAGCTATAGATGAAAGTAAGTTTTTATTAGATTCCCCAGATATAAAATTACTGAAAAATCGTAAACAAACAAGTTTCAGTTTTTGTATTTAATCAATCTTTATGGTGGGATATCTTGTTTGAATCGAAAAGAAATTTTTGTTGAACCCTAATTTGTAATATTCTCCGAAACGCATTGAAATTTTTCATAACTTATTCAGTGATTACTATAAAAGTGTTGAAATGTGCGAGCGAGAAGTTGTTTCACGGTAGTCTGCGTAACACTACTTAACACTTAGTTCTTACCTTGTGTACCTTGCACAGTTGAACGCGGGCCAGCGTTCGATATCCTGATCAAGGAGCTGGAAAGGAATGGTTCAGAGCCTTTCACGCCTGAGCACGTTCCTATTGGAACTAAGTTTGCGGCTGCTTACACGTAAGTAGATATTTTGATTCTAACTTACTGGCCTCACAGCTAGATTGTAGCTCTTCCTTCTGCGCTGTGGGATGTCGGTTCGATCCCCACTGAAGACCAGCGTGATGAAGATTGATGTTTATTCTGTCTGATTTTGTTATATAATAATATATTTACAAAAATATGGGTTTATGTAATTTATCTTATCTGGTTTCCATAGTCAAACATTACTTAGTTTGGGGCTGGATGGCGTTGTGTGAAATGTCCACTTAATTTACATCATGTATAGAAGAGGACGAATGAAAGGAAAGAGAGTTTATTCTCACACCTTGGAGCCAGGGTGGTCGCGCACCATTCGGTTTCTGAGGAACTTCCTCCCGGATGATCATATAATTTATTTCAGTCTAAAATCAGCTCCGGGTCTTGGAAGCGTAGTTTCCGACCCGGCCACGGCGCCACAGTTCATACCAATACTGCATCGAGCCGTCGATCCCGCCACGCCGAAAGCATTGACCAACGATATGAAAGGTAGAATTATACAAACATTACTAATTCACCATCATTATTAACATCCTATTCTGAATCCTAAACTCTGTCCGATGAAAATATGAGCATAGGTATTTTCAGTTGCTGCCAGCTGTTGGAAACATTAAGTTTATTTTTTATTTAATCTGTGCTAGTTCTTGTTGGTTCATTCCTTCTTCCAATAAAACTCAAGTTTTGAACACGTCTCTCTCATTATAAAACCCAGTGCTCTCATCTGTTAGGACCTACATTGCCTTTTTTCTCCACCAGCCATCCTGCGCAAACAATGTGTAGGTACTTAGATTTTCTAGTTTTTTTTTAATACCAATAATTTAAAAATACAACATAACTCAAGTTTTTTTTTATTTTCTGATTACTATTATGAATATCACCCGTTTTCGGGTTGGCGTCGACTTCTGAGACACCCGGTATAAAAAGTTGGCCGAGAACATACCAATTTCATATTTTTTGTAGACGATTCTTAATTAAAAAGCTATAGCCATGTTTGTTGTCTGGTCGTCCTTCCGATGTACTAGATTTATCAGTTGAGTCTTATATATGTTCAAATACTCGTAATAAGGATTCAATAGTACTAATTTTAGTTCTTTATCTTACTTTCAGAGGTCATTGAAAGATGCGCTAATTACCTATCAGCGTTCATACGTGACAGAGGTATAAACTTTTTACAATAATTTCATACATAGTTGTCGAACATTCACTCATTTATGTTGCTTTGATCAGATAAGGCTCTACAGTCGCTCCTGAAGATGATGAAGGCAAATGCAAGCAAGGAACTAGCCAAAAGAAATAGTTATTCTATGAATTACGGCACTGGTGCTACGGAGTAAGTTACATTTGAATCTAGTGTTTTTATGTAAATTTGCTTGCCCTCTGAAAATATGTGCCAAATTGATTAGACGTCCTCAAAGAATCAGAAGAATCCACACAGAATCAGCAATTATTGAATATATTGAATATAGGTGGACTTTCCACACAGCACTATATCTAGCCCCAAACTAAGCCAAAGCTTGTATGGGAACCAGATAGCTGATCTAATACATATTTCCTTTTTTTTTTAAATACATACTTATAATATTATATAACACCCAGACAGAGAACAAACATCAATGTTCATCACACAAATGTTTTTTCGCGGTGGGGATCGTACCCACGGCCTACGACGCAGACGGCAGAGCTACTACCAACTGAGCCGTGAAGGCTGTCAAAAAATTATAATTATTAGTATGATTGTAGCACAAGTACCTACATAACTCAACAATTTTTTTAGGACTGAATCTGCACCAATAATCGTACCGTTTCTACCTGTGAAAGACATCGCTGATGAAGTGAAAGGGAAATTGACCACTGATATGGAAGCCCCCACGCCTCCTGAACTCAAGATAGCCATGAAAAGTAAGTCGACTCTCATGAATGTATGGTGAAACATTTTTATGTTTGAATCATAATAAAACCAAAATATTTTACAGGTCTGGTTCAAGATGTTTCGAAGCATTTATCTCAGCCCATTGCGATGCGAAGTAAGTACCCGAACTCGGTAGATAAATACATTTGGTCTGGTCTGGTATCTAAGACGCCGATTTTTCAAAACTACATTTAATATATGAAAAATAGTTAACACCTAAGTTCCCGAGAATAGTTTAACATTTTAATGTAATTACATTACAAAGATTCAGTAAAAAAATATTTTTGTTCAAAACAATTTTTCGTACCAAAAAAATTGCGTAACTCGTGTTAAGAAAGTCTGAATCGATAGAGCAATGCTATTTTCAAAAATTTCCTACTCCTACTTTCCTACTCGTAGTAGATTTGAGCAATACAAGTCACCATTTGTTACAGGTGGTGCGGCTGGCGATAGATATTCTCTGGACTTCTTGTCGGCCATCAAGAGATCCTTGGGAACGCGACCGCTCTTCAAGTACAAAGCGTATGGGCAGACGTATGCTGATGCAGCTGAAGTGTATGACTTTCCTCTTTCCTCTCTTATCTCTTTCTTTTAGATCTACCGAGTGTAAAAATAGATTTTTTTTACACCTATTGTAAAAATTGCATGCTGTAAAGCTGAATATGGCTGATTTATATAAATCTATCTATCATAAATTAACATGTTAAAATTAAATAAATTATGTAAACAAGCGTATAGCTAGGTACGCAGAGGATTTAGTCTCTCCATCGTTTACGTAGTACGTGATTAATATTCTATGGTACGGCGTACCTACTGCCGAATTCTGGTTACTGGATCATTTTACTACCACCTTGTCCCAAGAAGTAAGAGCGCAACTATGACATAATCCTATAGCACAAACTATGGAAATAGTAAGCTGTGTTATATAAATGTAATAGTGGCACTTCACATCGCTATTCGGTGTTCACGTTTTTATTTGCTCTTTATTCGACTTTATTGTGTAGAAGTCCGAATAGCTCAAACACACACGAATAGAGGCATTACACTTAGTTGTATTTGGGAAAATAAGACGAATACGCAAACAAGAATAGCGATGTGAAGTGCCACCATAATAATTTACATACATAAAATCATGCCTGTTTCCCATAGGGGTAGGCAGAGACCACGGATTTCCACTTGCTACGATCCTGACATACCTATTTCGCTTCATTCACTCCCATAACATTCTTCATACATGCTCGTCGGTTTAGGGTACTCTTGACCTGGCCTTTCTCTAAAATGTCCGTTATCTGATCCATGAACGTTGTTTACCAGGTTGAAATACGCTGGACCTCTGGAATCGGACCCCAAGGCAGAGGATTTACAGCTCGAGATATCAGCCGAGATGAGCCGAAGTATGCCTTCAAGATTGGCACCTACTATTGCAGCAGGATTAGCAGGTAAGTAGCTAAATTCTCTCATAAAACATTCACTAGATGCCGATTCAGATGTGCAGAGACATGAGCAGGGACTTGGGCAATGCCAGAATGTAAACAGGCAACTTCCATGCCCACTACCGTTGCCGCTCGCGTTGCCCGTGTTGCGTGAACACACATTGCCGGCGACGCTGCCGCAGACATATGGACGGCAACATTTCCGTCCACGCGAATAGCAGCGCGAATGTCTAAATGTAAACGCAGTATTAAATAGAATCATGGCTATATCTGTTAATACTCTAGATTCTAAGGAGTACCTAATAAAGAGATGTTTATATGTTATTTTCTTTCGAAATAGTATGGTGAAATGATTTCAAGTGCGCCTCAAAGAGCCTTTTTTCGAGCAGTTGACACATGTTTTAGAACTTTTTAAGTTGTACGACTTGTTTCCTCACGATGTTTTCCTGTACCGTTTGAGAGTACTGTAAATGTCTCTCTGAGTACACGTATATTACCTGTTAGTATTAATGGTATATATTTTTCTTTGTAATTTTACAGATGTCATGTCCAACGCTGCAAAGCATTTGGCTAAAGCAGGTGTGGAAAAAGGTGGGTACTTACTTTTTATGGAATTTTGATGAACAGTGCCCTTCAGCCATATGTATTTTAAAGTATATTAAAATATTTATGTATTCGGTCGGCAATTTAGGGCCACGAGTACATTTTTTATACATTTGCAATACCTGCAAACTACTATAGCCACATCAGCGTAAAGAGGTCCACTGCTGGTCTTATTCCACCCCCAAGTTTCCAAGAAGGACCTTTGACCAAGAAGGTTTTGAGCCTTTTATATCTACCGACTTATCGCGATCTTCACAATGTCTTGGTCTAGGGGATATCTTGTGATTTTTTTTCTGCTCCGCGGTCGCCATTCGAGAATATTTACTACCCAGACAAAAGAACGGTAGTTCAAGCCAAGCCGTAAGTTTGCTGCCTGTGCTCCAGGCTTGGTCGCGTGCATCTGGCACCTAGATTCACCTCACTGAGTGATTCAATTGAATAAATTCTGACTTCTGACTTATGTCTTTGAATTTGATTTACAATAATTGCATACGTTTTCGTAATTGTTTCGTTTTAGGAAAAGCGCTTGAATACTTAGTCAACCTAATGAAGGAGCAAGGAGATAGTAACCTGGGCCAGATGCAGGGATATCAGCAGACGTACAATGATGGCGCGAGGAGGTACGTATCTATGTGTGAAACATCGTCAGTAGCCTTAGGAAGTACTGCTGCTTATATCATCACTCGCGCCGCGTTTTACAACATCAAATACATCAGGTGATGACGGGTTCCATCGATTCTAAGCCGGGACTACAACACCTCTTCATATAAATAAATAATAAATATTGTTGGATATTTCACACAACACCATCTGGCCCCAAACTAAGCAAAGTTTGTATTTGTACTATGGGAATCAGCCGGATAAATGATATATTTGTTACTTATGGGAAGGTTCACTCTAGATCTTTTCTGCGGCCGTAGGTTCTAGGTAGATTTTGTATGTAAGTACCTATACCTTAAATATATGCTATACTGCATAATGCTAAGCTAACTCGTTTCTCAACTAAAACTCAAATAATAATTTAACCAAAACAAAAGTGTTTTGTGCTAATAGTTATATTTTCTTCAAACTCTAGGATAGAGAACACACCGAGCCTAGCGAATGAAAAGGTCGACAAAGGAACATACGAAGCGGTACGAAGCAAGCTTACCGCATTGGCTACCAACAAACCTTCGTCTGAACATGAAAAGCACTTGCCTGGTAAGAGCATTAAAAAAGCCTTTCGCACTACCTCACAAAGGCATGTCCTCTAAGGACGCGTTGCACTGTTTCCATCACTCTGACACATAAAGCTCATGTGCATATAATTTTGCTGCTACATATTTATGTTTTGCCTGCGCCTCGATAACTTCGATTTGACACTACACAGGAGCTTCATTCATATATTATTTTGTAAATAGGATGTGATACAAAAGAACGGTACAAACAGCCGTAAGTTTGTTGCCTGTTCTTCAAGGCTTTGGTCGCGGGGAACTGGCCCCTAAATTCACATAATTAGAAGTTTTAAAGTGGTCCTTTCGATTCAACTGAAAAAGTCATTAACCTTTTGTCTTTAAATTCCACCGGCAGTCATACTCTTCAAATGAGAACACAGCAATGACAGCATCACTGCTTTTTTTTATACAACTAGCTGATGGAACAAGCAGATGGCCCACCTGATGTTAAGTGGCAACCATCACCTATAACAAAGCATCGCCTCGTAAGTCACGCACGATAGGAACTTGTCCTACGATGCACTGCCCTGCGTGCATCAACTTGAGGCATTCAGATGTTAAGCCTCATGTGCCTGTAATTACACCGGCAACCACACTCTTCAAACCGAAACACAGCAACGCTGCTTGGCAGCAGAATAAGGCGTGGTGGTAGTACTCCCCCGGACGAGCCCTTCACAAGGAGCTCTACTATTCTTAAAACTCTGCTTGTTGGCAGAAATAGAATAATAGTGGTAGTACTTCCCCGGAAGAATCATAAATAGATCTACTACTGATATTAATCTAGAATTCTCGTGTTTTTCCAGGCGTGATCGAAGAGTCTTCAAAGTTTCTTTCATCGCCGTTGCCAGAGAGCGACGCGGAGAAGCGTCGTGTGCTGGCTGATCTGATGGGCCGGAAAGGGAACGAAGTTATAGGGCAGGAGGGACTATACAAGCTCACGTATACCGAGGCTGGCGAAGAGTAAGTACAATATTAACTCATTAGAATGATATTCTGTTGACCATGGCGATTAAAGGTTCTCGGATGGCGACCACGAACCGAAAGACGCACCCCCATCCGATCCGAACCGGTCTGACAACATTGTAAAGATCGCGGAAAGTCGGTGCATGGAGAAGATTCAAGATCTTCGTGGGTATGTATGTGGGTAGCCTGTACAGTGGATTTCTTCATGCTAATGATAATGGTGATGATAACAATGATGATAGATTTTCATTCTTTTAGGATTCATACAATGATATTGTCACGTTAGGGACAAGACTAGGTGAGAAATAAAATAGGAAGTGGTAATTTTACACGTATATTAAAAATTAAAAGAATTAAGAGGGTCGCAGGTCAGGTAGGTACGCCTAGGTCAAATTCCACACCGTTACGCTTCGGAAATACCGCACTCTCCTTTGGCTTCTTCGTCCACACGTCTCCGCAGGGATTGCCGGCGTTGTGCTGCGTCCAGGAGTAGGTAGCGTAGCCAGGGTAAGTAGTTCAGGATTCGGCTTCTATTGTCCGCGTCCAGCGAAACAATAATGGTACGGGCTGTTCAGTGAACCCGGAGGGTGTTCCTGGAAACGCAAACACTCAGGCATTAGCATCACTCAGTGAAGGGGTTTCTGAAGAAAGCTTAGGGATCATACAGTACCCCGAAAACAGTTTAGCTACCCCAAGGGGAAAAGAAATCAAGGTGGCATTTACAATTTAAAAGATGAAGCTAAGTTTAAAATATAAAGAAACAGTTACATGATTTTATTAATAAAGGGAAGCTAAGTAAGTAATAAGAAAATGAATTTACGTTCTAATAGAAAACAAGGGAAAGGAATATCGAGACGGCCAAGCATTTATAGTAGCAGCAGCTAACATAAGCCTAAGTTATACTTATTCTAGCAAACATCTATTTGGACTGGTCATAGGCAGCCGTTAGGTATTTGAAAACAAAAGGACGCGTCGTCGTTACAATTACAAATTACGGTTAAGTTAAAGCACAGCTACAATCTATTTAGTAATAATGCACAGCTTACCCAGAGGTGGGAACACAAGAGTTTAAATGAATATATCAAGTAGTGGGCTACGGAAAAATCCAGTAGATACTTGGATGACCGTTATATTTGAGTAGTTATAGAGAGCGAGCGCAGCACAAACGGACGTGCAATGGCCTTCGCAGTGTGTTGTGGACTGGCAGTCGGTCGCAGCGCAAGTGGGCTCCGCCGCAAGTACATTTTGAGAAACCGGTCCCGTTAGGCGCGAGCGCATTGCCTCGGCCCTAACTACGTATATATAAAAGATTGCGACGGTTTGTCTGTTTATAACTGAATTAAGTTTTAATTAAAATAACGTATCGTTACAATATCACAGTAGAGTTTCATTTAGCATAATTATTGATCGAGTGAGCGAAGCGAACGAAGATCTTAGTTTCAACTTGGGCGATTTGGCATTTTATGTATGTATGTATGTATGTATGTATGTATGTATGTATGTATGTATGTTTGTCTGGCGATAACTTAAGAACCGTTGATCCGATCTGCATGAAATTTGATATGTCGATAGCTTGTACTTGAGAAATTTACTGGTAAGTAAATGAGTAAAATCGGATGAAGGGTTTTTGAGATATGGGGTTTTCTAAGGGGCCAAAAATAAATAAAGTTACATAAAAAAATCACGTTACATGTCATATGAAAGGGCTTTGTTTGGACATTCCAAAACAATTTTTAAATCCAAAACAAAAAAAGTTAAATTAAGATAACCAGCGATCCAAGAGCTCCCATCTCTAAGAGTTTCGTTGACATCAAGGTTTTTCTACTGGTCGGCCAGTTCCTTTGCTTTTTCGTAATTTTTTTTCTTGAAATAAATTAAGGAGATACTCAGTTCTCATAAAATGGTAACGACGACCAGGTCTGATGATGGAGCCAAGGTCTGTTCAACGGAACTCTTCAATAAATAGGCCAATAGAGTTGAAATTTGGTTACCATACCAAGTTAGTAGGCGGTAGTCAGAAAAAAGTCCAAAGATAATGTTTGGACTTGCCTCTGACTACTACCTGCTCAAAATTTTGATGCGTTCATCGGGTCGCATCACGAGATCTCAGTTCGGGGCGAACTACTAGTATTATCTTGTTAGAATAACATAACTTTAGGAACCAAGCTCTTCTCTTCTTCTCAGTTTTTAGTTTGGCCACGTGAAACGGGCGCAGAAAACTGATTGGCATACTTGGTTTAGCGTTCTCGTATATGTTCTCAGGATAATGAAAGCGCCTATCGGAGTAATCAAAGCGCATGACGAGGCAAAGAAGAACATCAATTTGGACAAAGTGAACACCGTTATACCTGACAAAAAGTTGCAGGACTTGTTACAAGGTGAATATATTACCTAAAGTCCAAATAGTTCAATTTTCACAGTGGAAAGATCAAAATATCTTATATCTTAATATTTTTACAGATCCGGCAAACGAAGGAGCTGCATACATTACAGATTTAATCAAAGGAAGAGGTAGCATTTTGACATAATAAAACATTTTAATAATTTTTTACTCAAAAAAGGTAGGTAAGTTTAGTTTCTAAGAACAATATCGTATAAAAATGTAGGTAGATGTATAGGTAAACAATAAAAATTAAGGTAAACTTTACTTAGGCTGAATTCGAACACCGGTAACGGTATATCCTTCAGATAAAAATATTTCCGTCTCTATTTGGACTCGTCAAAAACAAAGACTGGTATATTTTAACTTGACGGATTGCGTTTCTCTGAAATGGACCTTCGGTATAATAAATAACTAAATAATAAATATTGGTGGACTTTCCACACAGCACTATCTAGCCCCAAACTAAGCCAAAGCTTGTGATATGGGAACCAGATAGCTGATATACTACTTATATACTTTATTTTGTAAATACATACCTACTTATAATATTATATAACACTCAGACAGAGAACAAACATCTAGGTATGTTCATCACACAAATGTTTGTTCTCGGTGGGGATCGAACCCACGGCCTACGGCGCAGAAGGCAGAGCTTCTACCAACTGAGCTGTGAAGGCTGTCAAAAAAGGTATATAAACGTTGTGATGGAAGCCATAGTAACATATTTAAGATGGTTCTGACGCATAAATAACCTGTTTTGCGATATACTGGTGCCTGAAATAGGTTTATGATAAACCAGCGCTGTGCTATCATCTGTCTGTTAAGTATTCATGTAGCAAACACTGATTAACAATTTAAATGTGGAAGTAAAGTACATACATACATAAAATCACGCCTGTTTCCCATAGGGGTAGGTAGAGACCACGGATTTCCACTTGCTACGGTCCTTACATGCCTCTTTCGCTTCATTCACTCTCATAACATCCTTCATACATCCTCGTCGGTTTAGGGTACTCTTGACCTGGCCCTTCTTTAGAACGTATGCTATCTGATCGAGATACGTTCGCCTAGGTCTTCCCCTCCCAACAGTCCCATTTACGCTCGTAGCTCGGAAGTTAAGTATCCAGTTTAAAACGAGGCTATTTACAAATGTGTACCAATTTGTTTTGAAACAGGTGAAGCAATGAAGGTGATCCACGACGGAATTAAGAAGGAGGGAAGCAAAGATTTCCTAAGCGTTGGCAAGTTCAAGAAGAACCACAGTGAGGCGGCTGGCATGTAGGATTACTTTGACTTCCTTCAGTGTTGAATTCTCACTATTAATATGTCCATAATGCTGGGTTTATAATTTCCTAATATCAGTATGTTTTTTTTATACAACTAACTGTGGAAGCTATGGAACAAGCAGATGGCCCACCTGATGTTAAGCGGTAACCATCATGATGATGACAAAGCATTACCTCGTAAGTCACGCACAATAGGAACGATGGACTGCCCTGCGTCCATCAACTTGAGGCATACGGATGTTAAGCCTCATGTGCCTGTAATTACACCGGCAACCACACTCTTCAAACCGAAACACAGCAACGCTGCTTGGCGGCAGAAAAAGGCGCCGGACGAGCCCTTCACAAAGAGCTCTACTACTCTTTGTTGCGGTAATCAGGGTTACTTGTCATAATCCCCACTAAGCTATCCCCACCAGTGGGGATTATGACAATCTTCAATTTTTTTGGCGTTTTCCCTACTCCAATGATTAAACCTGATTCAGTTACAGATAGAATCTCTTTCCTTATTCAAAAGCTAGGCTATTGTCGGTGTATCCTATGAAGAGGCTGACACCCGTCTAGCAACTTCACGCTCGCACATTTCAGCATGTTTGAAGATATCAATACTGAAGGAAGTTATGGAAAACGTTAATCATAAACAACCAAGTTTCGGAGAATACGATTACATTACAGAGCTTCAGCGAATAATATGTCACTTTAGGTTGGCGCCTGCGCCGCACTTCGGAGGTCAAAACCCGGCGCCCGTTCTTCTGGAGAAAGTGACTGAGCGCATTGAAGCCATCCCGAAGACTGGAAGCTCGGATTTGGCCCGTGATCATATGAGTGGTAGTTATTAATATACCGACTGCCTTGGCATAACAATTACAATAAATCTATAGTTATTGTTCTTTTTTCCAGATACCTCAGTAATAACTGCATCTTATATAGCCGGCATTGCCACGAAAGAGTGTAAGTTTTTTTAATTATTCTGAATACTTTGATACTCATCCGATTTGCACGAATAATGTCCAAACAGAAAAATGTCCAAAGCCAATGTCCATTAGTAAATATGCCCAATAATAAAAATGTCCAAAAGTAAAAATGTCCATTAATAAAAATGTCCAAAATTAAAAATGACCAATAATAAAAAGGTCCAAAAGTAAAAATGACCAATAATAAAATGGTCCAAAAGTAAAAATGTCCAGCCAGTCTTCAATCGTTATGTGTAGAATCATGTCGTATACCGGCTCGTCGTGCCCGTTTACTCCCACGTTCTGTTGAGTAGTTCTGTTCACAGAACTACTGTGTTTTTTTTTCCATTAGTTATGTGACTTAAAAGACTATGCTTTACACCTGGTTTCAATCTCAACTATTCCCACCTTTTCTGTTGCGTAGTTCTGTCTGTCCCTTTATTTTCATATGGTCAGACTTTCAAATGGTCAGATTTTCAAATAGTAGCTTTCTAATCGGTACAGTCAAGTGTTATTTATCAGCGTTTCAAATTGATTATTCGCAACTACAGAGTAGAAGTGCAGAAAAGACTGTCAGTTGTCAAATTGGCACTTACTGTCAGATGTGACAGAAACTGTCTCAAATCCAAGATAATCAAGGAAAACAGACTGTTTCAGTCAATATTGACAATGAATATTGAATTGACAGTAGATGTCAAAACTGAAACGGTCATAACTAGGAAACTACTCGAGCTAGACTTTCAGTTCGTAGCTCAAATGAAAGGAAAGAACAAAATCTACATTTTCTACGACAGCTGTCAAACTGACAGTTTCTGTCCGATGTACGAGTAGTTTCCAAGGCCGTTTTAAATTTGACATATGTCAGGTTGACATTATTTTTTTTTGTGTTTTCCATTGTATAACTTGCATTTGTGACAGTTTCCGTCACATCTGACAGTAAGTGTCATTTTGACAGCTGTCAAAGACTTTTCTTGTGAAGAAGTGTGACTTGTGAAGAAGTCGTTTTGAATCTCAAAATTGACCTGATTCTAGAGGGCCTTTTCTGTATATGGTCAATTTTCTAGTTGGGCGTTTTTATAGTTGGACGTTTTTCTAGTTGGACGTTTTTCTAGTTGGACGTTTTTCTAGTTGGACGTTTTTCTAGTTGGACGTTTTTATACTTGGACATTTTTATACTTGGACGTTTTTATAGTTGGGCATTATTTTGCTCTTGGACATTTTTCTTTTTGGACATTATTCGTGCAAATCACTCATCCCACCCTATATTATACTAATAATAAATGCGTAAGATACTATGTTTGGATGTCTATGGCTCAATCACGCCCTAACTTGTTAAGTTTCAGTTGAATGGGATGGTGCTTAACAAATGTATTTCGTAACCTGGATTAGCATCTAGGCTATTTTTTTATCCGGAAAATATACCGGGAACAAGGTAAAAAATATAAACAAACCGATAGACGGAAAACGCCTAAAATATTAATGTTACAATGTTAGCAATCACTTATCTACTTAAATTATACGTGAGCGAAACCGCGGGCGGCAGCTAGTAATCAACAAATATTCGTGGATATTTTTCACATATCGCTAACTATCTACATTATAATATATTTATATTTTAGGTGGCTTAGACGCAAAAGCTCTAGCAGCAATGGATGGTAATCTAACAAAAGCTGGTGGCACCCCACCGATGTCCAAAACCTCCAGCCCAACATCCCTGGGCAAGGAGGGTCCTAGTGGGGTGGGTCCCGCTGGAGGGGTGGGCAGTGCTGGAGGTTTGGGGGGTGCTCGGGGTGTGGGAGATCCTGGGGGGGTGGGAGGCCCTGGGGGGGTGGGAGGTCCTGGGGGGGTAGGGGGCGCTAGAGGGTTGGATGCTGACGCCGAGCGTAGTCGCAAAGAAGAGGAAGATAGACGGAACAGCGCGGAAGCGGAACGAAGGAGATTAGCCAAGCTCTCTGGGGCAGGTAAGTACCTATGATAATATTTGTTCCATTATTGTGTTACGCTTTTCATAAAAAAATTGTAGCTGTATTTCGTTCGGTTTTATTATCTTATTCATTTTATAAAAAAAAAACCTGCGTACCTAATTAAGCATGAAAAATTATTGCCTTGAGCTTGTCATGAGCTTTAAGGTAAATCGATCTATGTAATAGGAGCCTCAATATAATAATCTGCCGGATATTGTAATAGATGCAACTTACGACGCAAAATTGCCGCTCTATACTCAAATTTAATAAAAAAATGCTTATTTAAATCATTTGATCAAATCATTCTCTTAATCATTGTTGATGCCAGGTAGTGAATTCGACCCGGAGCGTGAGGCAGCTATCGGCATCTTGCACAAGCAACTTCGTTCCAAGGGCGGCGAGGTTCTTTACAAGCAGCCGCAGACTGAACTCACGCACGCCCAGGCTTCCGCTTGGTAAGAAATAAAGCTTATTTGAATTTTCTTGGTCCATTTGCATATCAGTTATCTGGTTCCCATAGTACGGCCTTGGGCTATAAATTGTGTGGTGTGAAATGTTCAAATTCAGTTTTAGTTAGTGCCGTCTCTATTTTATTTGCACACCGACATCGGTAAAGCATCTTGTCTCACATATTGGTTTGGTTATCATCATCACCTGCTCAGTCTTTTGGCTTGTCTTAGTGAAAGTCACGACTTGTCGAGCCACCGTTTTTTCAGTCCACTTTTACAACCACTTTCAGTTTCTTCTGGCTGTCTGAGTACTTTTACCTTTTTCTGTATGCCTACGCCTCACTAAACTTCAATATTGTATTAGGTATATTACTTTGTAAAAGGATCATACAAAAGAACGGTAGGAACCAAGCCGTAAGTTTGTTGCCTGTTCTTCTAGGCTTTGGTCGCGTGGAACTGGCACCTAGAGTCACCTATAGCTTTAAGACGTATCAAAGTGATCCTTGTGTTTTTATTGAATAAATACCTTTTGACTTTGACTTTACGGTATTCCTCATTGTTTCGGATATGACCATGCACGCTCACTTGAATTCATATACCTAAGGTGATATAGATAACTCTTGACAGGCCTATAGAACCTTTTTCCCTTAATTGACCAATATCTCATAATAATTTCCATAGGCTCGGTTTGAAACCACCAATGAAGGTGGACAAAACTGTAAAAGAATCCGCGGACACCGCTCGCCTCAGCAAGAAGTTCGAAAGGAAACTCAGTTCGCTGGTCAGCAAATGCACGCCAAGCGATATGTATGACACTATGCAAGGTAAAACGATCTTTACTACGTTAAGAATAAAGCGCACAATCGTTACAGTAGTAATTTTATAGGAAGTATATTTTATTTTGTCGTAGATGTCGTCATCGAAAGCTCGAGAATTTTGGCAGAGGCATTCGTTGCAAGCAGTAAGTCCAAAAATATAGCTCTATTCTTCATCTACACTATGTTTTCGAGTAATAAATACAGCTTAAGTTACTTAGGCATTCTAATGGTGAAATAATTTTTGAAATCGGACCAGTGGTTTTTGAGCTTAGTCGTTACATACAAAAATACAAATCTTTCCTCTTTATAATATTAGTGTAGATTACATTTATTTATTTACTAGCGGCCTGTCCCAGCTTCGCATGGGTGGTCATAATTTTTTTGAACATTTTAGGATAAACTTAGACCGTGGGTTCGAGCCTCGCGTCTACTTATTTCATACATTTGCACGCGCTTCTCCTTGAGTGAGTGAAATCGCACCCTGCGCGTGATCCGTGGACCCGTTAACATTTTTAATTTCGTCATATCTTTTGAATGGAATGTCCGATTTGAAAAATTTAAGAAGAATTCTATAGGTATTAAAACCGTCTTAATTATGAAATGATTTATTTGGATAACGATTAATACCAAGGTACAAATAAACACCCTTTTCTAGCGGAGGCATTTCAATTAATTTTTTATAATAAAAGAACACTTATTGTGACATAACTATAATATTTAGACATATGCTGTCGCGGCATTTTTTGTAGATGATGACGTGTTCTACAAAATCGTAGTACATTATTTTGTTCTATCATCAATAGTTTTCGCAGCGCACGCGATGTAAGGTTTTCTTTTTCCACCTTGGGTTACATTATTTGAGTTTTAGTAAGGATCCCTGATTTTTTTGAAAATATAATATTGCCTATGTTACTCAGGGATAATGTAGCATTCTAATGGTGAAAGAATTTTTGAAATCGGACCAGTAGTTTTTGAGCCTATTCGTTACATACAAAACAACAAAACAACAAAACAACAAAACAACAAAAATACAAATCTTTTCTCTTTATAATATTAGTGTAGAAGAGTACAATTTTGGCTTACAGCTGGCGCTGTAAAAATCTAACTGGTATTGTTCTTTTTAGAATTTTTGTTATGTTTCAGGATAATATTTGAATCTAAATATTTTTCAGATTATAAGGCCTTGGTAAAGGACGCTCTAATATCGGAAATGCAAAAACGTGGCAATGAAATACTCATTGAAGTTGATGGCGCTGCGGAAACGTTCTTCTTTTCTGCTCAAAGGTGGGCCTGTTTCAAGGGGCTGACACCCGCCAAAATACATCTAGCTCGCACATTTCAAGATTTAAAAAAAAACAAGTTTTCCTACCAAAAAGTTTGTTTTACTAGTCTTCGTACTGCAAACTTTTTTGTAGGAAATTTTGTTTTGATCAAAATTATATTTTTGCTGCTTGATTGCGATTTTTCATAAATAAGTTCAGTGATTTATATTTCTTTTATTCTATATCTTTAAATGTGAAATGTGCGAGCGAGATGTACATTAGCCTTAGTCTTCGCTTTAAAACATAAAAAACATAGTACCTACATACAGAAGTCCTACCCTCACATTATCACAGCATGTGTCGCTGGTTTTAGAAACTGTAAGTCATTATTCAACTATTCTAATATCCAGGATTTTTTCTGGGACACAAGGGGCGGACAAAAAAATCAACAATTACTGTCAAAATTCGCAATTCCAGCCAGAAATAGACAAGAGTTTCACTCATGTTCTTTCTGTTATTTTTTTATTCATATATTTTAACAACTCTGATAATTTGATTTGCTTCTAAGTATGTACTGTTATGGAATCTCCACAGTACACAAAAATACCGTCTGGGGGGATCACGTGCCCCCGTGCCCCCTTAAATCCACCCTTGGTTTAGTTATTTCTTTATTGTGATTGCATTCAGGTTGAAGAAAGCCAAGTCGTTGGAAGTGAAGGAACCGTGCAATCAAGTGGCGTATTATTTGTCGAAGAATTTGGACGATATGATCCGATGCCGCTCTATGGCGCGGAAACTGACTGGCACTATGAAAGGCAAGTCTGATCTCCGAAAACAAAATATAAAACAGATGTTTTATTTTTTTTATCCAATAAGGAACATTGCAGTCAGATTTAGCGCGCACTTTTTATTTTTTTTATTTTCATACAACTATCTGATAGAACAAGCAGATGGCCCACCTGATGTTAAGTGGTAACCATCACCTATAACAAAGCTTTGCCTCGTAAGTCACGCACGATAGGAACGTGCCCCACGATGCACTGCCCTGCGTCCATCAACTTGAGGCATACAGATGTTAAGCCTCATGTACCTATAATTACACCCACAACTACACTTTTCAAACTGTGTTGGGTACCTAGCTCAGTTGGATGGTAAATAAAATGCGAGTGGACTGTAAAATACTGATTCTATTCGAACAATTAATATGATGCGTTATGCGTGTCTACTAGGGTCTGTGATCTTGCGAAGTGTAGTGCGTCGCCGATCGGTACCGAGCCGGCTCCCTCCGTCCTTGGCCCCCTCCGGTGTCCGCTTGTAGAGGTAAGCGAAGCTTTTTCTCCGACAAACTGAAACACAGCAACTTCCCCGGACGAGCCCTTCACAAAGAGATCTACTACTCTTAAATGCTCTCTCTTACGCGATAATCACGTTTATGTGGAATGATATTATATAAGAACGGTAGGCACTAAGCCGTAAGTTTGTTGCCTGTTCTGTTTGTTTGGTTTAGTCGCGTGGAACTGGCACCTAGATTCACCTACTAAGTTTTAAGACGTTTCAAAGTTACAAGTGGCAGTGACGTCACAAGGAGATTCAATCTCGCTCCAGTTGTGTCATTAGTTTATTTCGAAACAGTGTGGTGAAAGGATTCAATTGAATATATCTTTTGCCTTTGAAACACACACAGACCTTTGACTTTGATATAAATTAAATAACGCCGCGAAGAAATTTTCGATAAAGCAAGCATTTAAATGAGGATAGCCAGAAACAGGCGCGGATCCTGCCCTAAAAAAGGATGTGGTCACAGCCACCCAAAAATCGCGCAAGTGCGAGTCGGAGTATGAAGTCGCTCATGATCGATTTGTAGTGCATTCCTACAAAAGAGATGTTTACAAAATATATGACGCCCTGACTACAGTCCGTGGGCGAACACTGTGTGTGTGACGTCACAAGTCCATTAGAGTTGTGGGCATACCCATCGTGCCCACAACGGTGGATCCGTGCTTGGCCAAAAATAATCAAAAATGAATTCAGACTTAATTCAAGACCTTTTTCGTAATTTGCAGAACACATCAAAGATGCAGCTGATTATTTGTCTGAACTAGTAACAAAGCCAGGTGAGTTATTATTATTATTCCTTAAAAGTAATCTAAGCTGTGAAACTGATTGAGATGTTTAGTATTCTTTGATTCCTCAATTTTTTTCATGTATAACCTAATGAGTTGTTGTCAGATGAACAAATTGAGGCTTACGTGGCACTGCTGGGAGAAATGGAAGTGACTGGAGACACATTGCTTATTGAAGGGGACATTCCAAAATCTTATAAGGACTCTGCCGCTTAGTGAGTACTTAAAAAACAATAAAATCTAGACGGTTACATCATACCTACCGAGATTATCCTACTAATATTATAAACACGAAAGTTTGTAAGTCCGGATGGATGGATGGATGTTTGTTACTCTTTCACGTAAAAACTACTGAATGGATTTTAATGAAACTTTACAATTATAAAGCCTATACATCAGAATAACACATAGGCTACAATTTATAAAGATATTGTGTGACTAATCCTGCGCAGACGAAGTCGCGGGCACCAACTTGATTTTAATATGTAAAGTTCGATCTGAAATAAAATGTTTTTTATTCTACTGGATGAGCTATAGTTTCAATATTTCATCTTTATTTTTATGTAATTGATATAATCAGGAATTTAGCAATACAGTGGTGTCGATTCTGTTGTTGCATTATTCTAAACTAACCTAATCTGACAGCTCTAAAATTATAGCCGTCCTTGTTGTTTCGGTCTTTTGGAAAGGGACGGCAATATTTTTAGTGATTTAGGTTTTCTATGATTTAGGTTTTCACGCCATTTTGATCCCACAGCCTGCGCCAGTTAACTTCATGTGAAGATCAGATAAATCGAGCGAACAGTACATTGCAATCGTCCACAGAGGCCAAGTTGAAGAGTATAATGGCGAATGTGCCTCCGCGGGGATATACTAAGTCACATTTAAATGGTAACACCAAAAAATAGCTGTTATATTACAAAACCAAATGTTTATTGCCAGCGTAACTGTTTAGTTGAGAATCTCAAATACAGGAGCCACATTTAAAATGATTAAAAAATTTACTTCGAAATGAATATATTTATAGGAAGTTGACGGATAGTAAATTTTTATACGGCTTTGAAACTTGCGTTTTAGAGAAAGGCCAGATCAAGATTAAGTACCATAGACCAATGTATGAGGAATACCTATACAGTATTTAAAATAACAGTATTATGTCCGCTATCTAGTTATATGGCTATATGGTTGAACGATTATTTATTTATTTCAGCTGTCATCAGCGAATCCACGAAGCTACTGGTGTCCTACATCGTGCTGCAAGGTATGCATAACAATTTTAAAACGTCTGAAGGGTTGAATAGTTTGTCGTGACACACTTATTTTAAATTTTAGGCGAAAAGACTGAAGCTCTCAAGTTCTTGATAGAGAGGTTGGAAGAAGCCGGGGAAGGTGTTTTATTGCGACATGGTACCATCCGAAAATCATATGCTGAAGGGGCAGAAATGTAAGTCTACTTACTTAATTTTTTGCATATAGTAAAGGTTCTAACCGTAGTTTTATCATCTTGTGAGGCTCACTAATATTTCTGATATTTTGATTATTTTAAGATGGTAAGTAAATATAAATTATACCGAATTGATTCATAAAAATTGTACCTAATCATAAAAGAAAACAGTAAATTCTAACTAAAAACAATACCTATGTTAACATTATCATTAACTAGGCACATAAGTTCGTCTGGACATTGTTCATTGAATTGAACATTATTCTAAATAAATATCGAAATATATATTTTGTTCAGGTTGAAAGGAAAGAATGCAGATCAACTCGGCGTGTTCAGTGTGGACCCGGTAGTTTCAAGGAAGATACAAATCAAACTACTCAACCTCATGCATAGACGCACGCCTGATAAGTTCCAAGCGCTTATGGACGGTAACATGCTAATACAATTACCTAACTAATATTTATCATTAGCCTGAATGTATGCCTCAAATTGATGGACGCAGGGCATTGTAGGGCTCATTTCTATCGTGCGTGACTTGGTTATAGGTGATGGTTACCCCTTAACATCAAGTGGGCCATCTGCTTGTTCCATCAGTCAAATAAATAATAAAAAGTCCACTGTACATAGGCCTCCCTATACATTTTCAGGAAGGAAGATTTTGAACCCTCGCCATCCTCTGACTGCCACTGGGTGGGAGAGTATTTGGCGCCTACCCAGATAAAAAGTTACGTATATGTTCATCCAGGCGACGGACATGTATATTCCAAGTTTACAAAGTTTTACGATATTCTTTATAGGAAAATTTTACTTAGAGGTGATTTCACCATACTCTGTTAGTTACTAATCAAGGATTAAAAGACCGTTAAATCTAACCTTAGCTGTCAAACGCATACATTTTGACATATTTAACGGCCCTTTAATCCTTTGTTAATCTAACAGAGTACCTATGGTGAAATCAGCTCTAAGATAGCATGGTGAAATCAGAGTTTAACCTTTTAGTTAATAAATAAAAATGAAAAAAAAGTGTCTTACTAATCTGAAGACTAACCCGTGTATTATCATTACAGATGTGATAGAAGATACGACAATGTATTTGGCGGTTCATTTCCTGCAACCCCGTAAGTTTGACTTGGTGTTTGTTTCACCAGTTCTGGGTAAAAAAGTCTCTACTTTAGAATCGCCAAAGACTACGAAAGATTTGTGGAAATATTTTTTATCGAACGTTTACAGTAATCAGGGATAGTGAAACACATAACTTTATTTATGTTTTTTTTTAATTAGGTATTTATACTGTTTTTTCTAAATTCTTTATTGCAAGCAATACAATCCATATGAAAGAGAGCGAAATAGAAGACGATCTTAATCTTCATAGTGTTCTTTCCAGCAAATCAAATCTTTGAGACTAGCTATAGACTAGAGATAAACCTACCAACGACGTCGCAGTCGAATTGTGCAAAGTTCCCTTGAAATGTAGAATAGCAGTTTTTTTATTTTAGAAAAACTAACAGCTTCTTAAGTATCTATAGTTAAAGAGGTAATAGGTACAAACTAGCTAATTAGTTTCACTTATAGTTTTTATTTTCATTCAATATTGGACAGGTTATATTTACAACAGCTTAGTACAACCTGCGCGTGCAAAAAATGGGTCTACTTTTCAGATTTATTTAGCAACTCTTCCTCACAGGTGTGATCCAAGTATGCAAATGCATGAAGAACGTGTTCGTGCAATGCGAGTTGTGGTGCGACGAGATCCTGCGGCGCGTGGCGCGGCCGTGCTGCACGTGCTCGCGGCACGTGTCTGCGCAGGCGCTGGCAGACCTGGCACCAGCTCATAGACTCCGCGTCAGCCCGGGATCCTCCTCCGCATTCGCGCCGGGACTGGAGATCTCTCTCACCCAGTGCCCCTCGCGACAGGCTCGCTGTAACAAACGCGGAAACGCGAGCCCCTGCCCTGCATCCAAACCCACCTCCGGCTGCGCCAGCCAATCGACCACGCAATACCTTCTATACTCCACCTCTTACAACCAGAGATCCGCCAGTCCGACCCGACTGGAAGCGACTCCTTCGACGTCCCCGGCCAAATCCTTACTCTTCGATATACACGGCGAGAACGTGCAGCTTCAACATCGAAGAGAAGAAGAGCGCAAGGAATCGGATACGTCTTCCCCTTGTTCGTTCCATACGCCGGCGTCGACGTCCGCGTCGGAGGCGAAGGCTCCGTACTGGCAGAGTCCGACGACGATGTTCGCGATGCACTCGCAGGATATCAATGTGCAGACGCGTCCGGAGCCGGAGAGGCGACCCAGTCCAACCAAGAGCGGATACACCAACACGCGTACGTGAACAATGTTATACTGAGCCTTGAATTTCTTATCTAAAATCATACTAGGTCGAGGTGAGTTTAGCTGCTATTTTCGATAGGTAGTTGATGATTTAGCACTCTTCGATTTCTTTTTGAACAGTACCTACTTCTTCCAAGCCTTATTCCCACATTTTCAAAAGTTCCATTCACACAAACACAAAGTTACCATCGGCGTTATTTATTCTCGAATTAGAATTTAGCGCGATATGCAGATCCGGAATCAGCGGAAAGTTCCATGGAGTGAACAAAAATAACCTTGCAATATTTTGTCCGTAGCTCCTTATTTTCACAATCCAAAGTCGATATAATTGTTTGCTCTACTGAATTTTCTGTTGACAGGCACACCTATAGTTTCAACGGACCAGATGTCCGATTGGCACGCCATGATGGTCAGCTTAATGTGGAACGTGCAAGCGTGGCGTGATTGGATACAGGAGAATATAGATCGAGCTCTGTCTTACCAACGAGAAAAAGACGTTACGGCTGGTATGAATACATTAAAAGTACAGTCGCCTGCACTTAATATTCTTATATTTTTTTCATTCATGTTTTGTAAATTCGGTCATTATTTTTGTATTCAATAAGGTACTGGTAAGTATGTTCGTATGATCGTACTGTTCAACTCTAAAAAGTTTTTCTGTAAGGCTTAAGTATAAGGCTTAACGGCTGAAGGCCAAAAGCTTAACGTGCTATCCGAAGCACGGATGTGCTCAGATGTAAATACCACAAGTAGTCACCCATCCAAATGGTTACATTGTAAATTATGACAGCTTATAAAAAAGAACAAAATTTCTCTTTTTTTCTGTCTAAAGGTACGCGTCCATTGACCAGCGTCGGACGCACCGCACGCACAGCACGCAACGGATTTTTCGGCTTTCGATGCGGGCGGCGCTGATAGTAGACGCAGTGCTATGTAAAATCATACAAAGCAAACTAAAATCCGTTGCGTGCCGTGCGTACGGTGCGTTCGGCGCTGGGCAATGGACCTTAAGATTTATGCGTACAGACATACTCATTTTGGATTTGGAACCTGAACTATTTATGTAATAGTGTAACTTTGAAATTGTAATGTTATAGCTGAAGCGGAAGAAACGTGGGCAGGTTTCCAAAGAAGAGTAGCCGCAGAGGCATTGCAGTGGCGTCAATACAACATATTTAGCCGACAGTTAACATTACGATTAGCTCTACGCTATAGAGACAAACAGGTAAATTACCTATACAAATTATGCTTCATAAGTTGTTTTTTTTACATTAATTTGAACTTTGATTTAATTTAAATATGACGGATTGCGATTTATTTGATATAAATCGCATAATTTGTATAGGTAATTTACCTGTTTGTCTCTATAGCGTAGAGCTAATCGTAATGTTAACTGTCGGCTAAATATGTTGTATTGACGCCACTGCAATGCCTCTGCGGCTCAAATCAAAGATTAAAATATTTCCGTCGTTGTTTTTGACAATTTTAAAGTACCTACAGACGGGATTATCAATACTAAATAAGAGCACAGTACATATTATATTAACTGTATTCTTATTCACCCCAACATTGTTGTTTAAATAAATAAACATGGCCATCAGTAGTGTACAATGATTTTGTAAGTACTTGTTTGCAAATTGAATACTTTAATTACCCTTCTGAAAATATTTGTAGATTGTATCACCTACTCGAGCTACAAACAAAACTGAGACCTACATGGAATGCCAACAAGAAATGTTGGAAATCATTGAAATGTTCAACCGGTGGACGCAATGGCTTACTGCTGTGGTGAGCATCAACACTTTGTATCTACAAAATATCATAAATGTGAAGTTGAAATTAAGTTTACACGTTTAGGTATGTTTATGACTCAATTACGCCTTAGTGATAGTTTTTATCCTACTTGATGCCTCAAGCATTGCCTCGTAAATCACGCACAATAGGAACATGCCCTACAATGTGCTGCCTTTGAGGCATACAGTTGTAAGCATTTAATTTCACCGGCAACCACACCCTTCTTCAACTGAAACACAGTATTTGAATAAAACTTGAAATATTAATAGTTCTGAAATATCGGAAAATTTTCTTGTTCCATCAGAAAGTCATAAAAATAACATATTTTGGTAGCTAATTGAAAATACTTCAGTTTTTTTGTATGGAAGATTTATTTAGTCTATTTCTTTAGTCTACGTCTTCCATAAATTCTGCTATGCTTTAATAGCATTTATTTATGAGTTTTTTTTTTAGTTTTTTTTTAAATGTTATGATCTTAGCTTAGTTTTTTATGTTTTCTGGTATTTATAAGGTAAATAGTGCGTAAATGTATTTATGTCTTGTAGGTGAAAGAAACAAATTCACTGTCGCAAGTTGCTGGAGCAACTGAACCGATGCATGAACAGTACGGTTTTTTTAATATTATTTTTGCTCATAATATTTAATTATTAATGCCGTTTTTTTTATAATAAATAATCTGATTAGACGATGGGATCATTTTAAGAAAAAAGTCCTGGAGTATTCCGAGGACTGGACGAAATACAACATGCATTTGAAAGTTTGCTGGGAGCACAAGTATAGGACTCTTATTGCTGGTGAGATCTTGAATTCTCTGACGTAGGTATTTGCACACTGAGACTTAGCAACGCCATTGTATTTGGCTAAGTTACAGTTCGTTTTTAGGGTTCCGTACCCAAAGGGTAAAACGGGACCCTATTACTAAGACTCTGCTGTATGTCCGTCTGACACCAGACTGTATCTCATGAACTGTGATAGTTAGACAGTTGAAATTTTCACACATGATGTATTTCTATTGCCGCTATAACAACAAATACAAAAAAACTGAATAATACAAATATTTAAGGGGGCTCCCATACAACAAACGTGATTTTTTTGCAGTTTTATAGATAACGGTACGGAACCCTTCGTGCGCGAGTCCAACTTGCACTTGGCCAGTTTTTATTTATTTGACTGTTTAATTTATTACTGCCCCATGTTTTGTATGGCTTTTTTAACCCGGTATAAGAGAAAGCAGTCTTGTGCTACATCGTAGAGTAGCGGTCTACGGTGGCTACGGCGTAGACCGTTGTAGATGAAACAATTCGACGTCGTAGAAGGCTTCTACTACGCTGTATTACTATTTTGCATACGCGCGCTGCATTATTGATGAAGGCCAGTCCCAACATTGTGCTTGGCTGCAACGTAAGACTGGGACAAGCTACTAGTTAGTCTTGTGCTACATCGTAGAGTAGCGGTCTACGGTGTCTACGGCGTAGACCGTTGTAGATGTAGCAATACGACGTCGTAGAAGTCTTGTACTACGCTGTAGTACTAGTAGTCTTTTCATACGCGCGCTGCAATATTGATGAAGGGCAGTCCCATTGTGCTTGTCAGCAATGTAAGACTGGGACAAGTCACTAGTTAGTCTTGTGCTACGCCATATAGACGGTAGTGTAGTACGTTTGTGCTACGTTCTGTATCCTTGATATTCGCCGTAGAAAGTTTGATAACCGTTTCATTTCATACGTGCGTCCCAATACGGCTAAGTATTATACTATTCTTTAATATAGTCGTACCTACTATGCCAGTATAGTAGTCTTGTGCTGCGCCATATCACCCAAGGCCCCCGTAGTATTTGCGCGAAATATTATATCATATTGTGTCAAAATTTTCATCTAAAATGTTGTTTTATGAGCTATTATTTTGTGTAGACTGGCTGCCTGCGTGGAAGCAGCCAGGGCCGGTGTGGGTGGTGAGTGCTTGCGGCGCCGTGCCCAGCGGCGCGGCCGCAGCCGGCGTCTTCGACAATGAGCTCATCTGGGTCGCACGCACTACGCACAGGTTTTACAACCACGCATTATTAGTTGTTTAGCATGGCGACCACAGGTGATCACAGGTGACCACTCATTCTTTGGGCCGGTTTCACCATGCTCTGTTAGATTAACAAAGGATTAAAAGGCCGTTAAATATGTCAACATGTACGTGTTTAACAGCTAATGTTAGATTTAACGGCCTGTTAATCCTTGATTAGTAACTAACAGAGCATGGTGAAACTGAGCCTTAGTCGACTAGCATGGCGGCCACATATGACCACTCACTACTAATTGACTAGCATGGCGGCCACAGTGACCACTCATTCCTAGTAGACTAGCAAGGCGGCCACAGGTGATCACTCATTCCTAGTTGACTAGCATGGCGGCCACAGATGACCATTCGCGTCTAGACTAGCAAATTTAAAAATAAATAAAATAATTTCAGGTGCAACGTCCTGCCGGCCGCCTTACACCCTTCTAAGCACTGTTGTATTGTATACGCAGACGGCGGGGCTCATCACTACACTAAGTACCAGGTGGGATATCCTTCCCAAACTTTTGTAGTTTTACAAAAAAATATCCTACCAGTATTTTATATCTTCCAAAATGTTTAAATGTGCGAGCATGAAGTATTTTGACTGGTGACAGCTGAATAATATCTTTTGGGATATTATCTCTTTCAAGTTAAAGCAACAGTAAAGCAACAGGAAACAGTCTAACGACTTTGATCCCTGGAGGCATACCTGTGAGTTGGCACACATTTCATAGTTTTTTGTTTGACGATTTTTTTTTTTTTAATACAACCAGCTGGAATGAAACAAGCAGATGGCCCACCTGATGTTAAGTGGTAACCATCACCTATAACAGAGCATTGTCTCGTAAGTCACGCACGATAAGAACGTGCCCTACGATACACTGCCCTGCGTCCATCAGCTTGAGGTATACAGATTAAGCCTCATGTGCCTGTAATTACACCGGCAACCACACTCTTCAAACCAAACCACAGCGTTGCTGCTTGGCGGCAGAAAAAGGCGTGGTGGTAGTACTTCCCCGGACGAGCCACACACAAAGAGCTCTACTACTCTTAAATGTATGTATACCGAGTTTAATTATTGTTCTTGTTTCAGGTGATGTGTAACGCAGAGGCGAAGTGGTTGGCTTGGCGCGCCGGCGCAGTGGGCGCGCGCGCCGTGCGGGTAGCTCCCGGCACGCACGTCGGACGCGTGCATTACCGAGGGTCACATCTCGTGGGTGCTGTCTATGCACCTCACTATAGGTGAGCTGGCTAGATTAGTCCACCTCGACTTGTTATGGCGAAGACCTCTCGCTAGCACATTACAACATTTTGAACGATAGTATTTGTTAGCTACTTAAATTAGACAAAACAGGCACGCAGTGAAAGCGCTGAAGTCAGTTAATACTGTATTTACTGACTCGCTCGCGACTTCATCCGCGCATTACCTATATTCTATCTAGATTTACAACCAATACCTATCTCAAAAACATAATACAATACAGATAGGTAGGTACCTACTGAAATTTGAGTCTATCTTATCACCTGTTACCTAATTATATCAATGCCATGGCATAGGATAAGTGATACAGAAGTCCGATCCAAAGATAAAGATGTCACAACACTTTCTCTGAATTCGTTCATTTCTTCCTTTCTCCTTTACAAGATTCTTAACCCAAAACTCAATTTTACCCTCTGCATACATAAACTTAGTCTAAGGAAAGATATATCTGTCTCGCAGGTGCCACGTGGTGATATTCGGAAGACCATTCGCTTTCAACTGCTACGAGCTCCTAGTTCTTGGCGACGCTGACGAAGCATAGAAGACTTTGGGAAAGCCGGGACAAATTCATTGTTTGTTTTTCAAAGGGTTCTTCAAATTCTTTGCGACGTGCCTTAAGGATTATACGAAGCGTTGGATAAGATGTCGTCGAAATAGATTCTCTCGAATCGATAAATTATGGCGAAAATTAATTTTGGTCTTTCTAATAAGATATTTTTTTTCGAGAATTATGACTTATTTAGAAGTTGTCATCGGAAAGAATTTTTTCTTTGACTTGTGAAATGAGAATCACGCAAAGTGAAGTTCGTGGAATATTTTACAATTTATAAATGTAAAGTGATGTTGATGTATGACGTTTTTGATTGTATAAGTTCTGTATTGGTTTTTTGTTTTGATAATAAAACGAATTTTAACATAATACTTTTTTTATTCAACCATTTAAATAACAATCTCATAGAATACAGAGTGTGAAAGTGTTTTACATTTATTTTTCAATGTTCATTTTGTTCAGGTTTTTCGAGGACCACTCTCTCTAGTGTACCGTCGGTACCAGACAGCCTCACCATGTCTCCAGTTTTGAAGATGTCCGTCGCGTCTTTGGCGCCCACTATGCACGGTAGACCGTACTCTCTAGCTATTACGGCACCTGCAAAAATAAACACAAAGAACATTGATCCAAATAAGAAAACATACTTTTCTACGTAATTATGATTAGCTAAAGAAACGTGGAAAAGTCTTTTTGGTTAATTGTCGAAATCCCCACTAAGCTGTCCCCGCTACTGACCCGTGGTCCAACCGCTATGTCCAACTTTTTGTACCACGGGTAAGTGAAACTATCCATGGTCCAACCGTCAGAATATTTTTTTTCTGCTATTTATTTTTATGACCCGTGGTACAACTAAGGGGCTATGGTCCAACTGGCATATGAACAACTGCTATGTTCAACTGGTTGTACCACGGGAAAGTAAAATTACCTTGAATCCAACTGTCAGAATACAATTTTTTAACCTTTTCATCACCACAGGTCGCCTAAAGACGACGCAAACACAGACTAGAAGTGCAGAAAAGACTGACAGCTGTCAAATTGACACTTACTGTCAGATGTAACAAGAAATCGTCACAAATCCAAGATAGTCATGGAAAACAGACTGTTTCGCTCAAAATTGACAATTGACAGAATTGACTGCAGATGTCAAAACTAAAACGGTCATATCTCTGAAACTACTCGTGCTACACTTTGAGTTCGTAGCTCAAATGAAAGGAAAGAACCAAATCTATATTTTCGATGACAGCTGTCAAACTGACAGTTTCTGTCCGATGTACGAGTAGTTTCCACGGCAGGCCGATTTAAATTTGACATCTGTCAGATTGACATTCATTGTTAATTCTGACCGAAACATTTTTTTCAGTTTACCTTGCTTATCTTGCATATCTGACAGTTTCTGTCACATCTGACAGTGTCAATTTGACAGATGTCAAATACTTTACTAATGGTGAAGAAGTAATTTTGAATCACAAGATTCGTGAAAAGAACTACTGGGAATTCATTTCCCATTTAATTAAAAGATCTAATGGGAAAACAAACCCAGTAGTTCTGCCAGAACCAAACAGGTGGGAATATACGACTTTTTGCCTTACGTTAGTTGGTCCATGGATAAACGTGCGTTTCCGTGGTCCAACATGTTGGACTACGGGTAAACATACTTTTTAGTGTTGGACTACAGATAAATTTACTTACCCGTGGTCCAACATGTTGGACTACGGGTAAACTTGCTGCCCCTTTGTACAACCGGTTGGACCATGGATAGTTTCACTTACCCGTGGTACAAACTGTTGGACATAGCGTTTGGACCACGGGTCGGTAGCGAGCTGTCCCTACCAGTAAGGATTATGACAATCTTAAAAAAAATTACGTTTTCCCCACTAACATGTTTAATCCAGGTTTGTTTTCTTCCATCATCCACATTAATCATCATTGTAATTTAACCAGATAGTATCGAGACATCTCTTTCTGTTTCATATAATGTTTGATTGAATAATACTAATATTCCAATAATCAATAATTTATTTTATAAATAAATCATGACCAAAGTAAATCTATCGGAAGAGTGAGTTTTCCATTTGGCATTATGTAATACATTCATTCACACATCACGCCACCCGCGTGAGTGTTTTAGCGGTGGAAATGTCAAGGTGAGTGAGGCGAAGTTCATGATCGAAGTGAACTCGGATCCACCGAACTATGAACTATGAAATTATCAAATTTTAGTCAACAAACCGTGTGAAATGAGTCCTCCAAGTTCAGTGACGATTCCGGTGAGCAGCGGGAAGTACGGCGACCAGCCGATGTCTGTCGCGTGCGTTATCAATATGTCGCCTTGATGAAGTTGGTCGATCTGCAAACAATGACAAACTAACGTAGAACGGAGATAAAACATAGAAGGAATGCTTCGAGGAAAATAGACGCGTACTAAAACTTATTATTGGAACTTCAGACACAATATTCATGACGACTGTTAGCACATTGTTTTTTCCGTTGAGTTTGGTTTTAAAATGCCATTTAATGTTTAGATCACCTAGATTAGTATATGTCAGTCAGCTTGCCAAACTGCGTTTGTACGGGCGAACCAAATCCCAGCTCGGGGATTTATTTTCTGACATTTTAGGAAGCAACATAGCTTTTTCATTTTATTTGTTTTTCTAGTGTTATTTTGAGCTGTGTTGTGTAATTTCGGTGGTATTTTAACCAACATTACTTGAGGTTTTAGCACAAAGTGTAAACATTTGGAATGAAAGTGTATTGTGATATCCTGAGTTGACCGAAAATGTTTCCAATGTTTTGAAGAAAACCGCCACCATTTTCTTCAAAACAAATGACGGCCGACTTGACTATGGACTGACTTGACAAAAAAGTATTTATTCAATACAAATCACTTGACACTGGCAAGATTGTCTGTCGAATGACAGACAGGAGCCATAAACGGAGAGAAGAAGAAGAAGAATCCCAGCTCGGTAAAATTTTGGGTTACTTTTTTGTGATAGGAATACCTACCCATCCCGTTCATTTTATTTCCGATAATATAACCGAATTGATCAAGAAAACCGATTTCAATGAACCTACTAATTCAGAAGACTCACCTCCGAAAGATCTTTGACAACGCAAGCTCTAGCCACGACGACGCCCCCGCAGACAGTGGCGGCCTCTATCTTCACATCACCAGTAGTGACGATGGCCGCTTTAGCTGCGAGGGGCTCCAGCCAGCCTTGGTTGATCTCTGCGAACTTCAGCTTGCACCATCCGGGGTAGTGCTGTTGACGCTGGCTGGCCCTGGGAAGACATATTATTTAACATGATATATCTGGTCTCAATGTTAATTTAAAAAAAAACTAGGATTCTTCTAGAAGTTTTATAGGCGCCAGATTCACGCGACTAGCTTAGAACAACAGAATGTAAAACTTTAGACCAGCCAAATCGCGGCATATCACGCTCTTTTTGTCTAGTTTCTTAGAATTTATCAAATTACTATTCATCTTACATAATCGAAATTAAGCTTATTTTAGAATGGCATAGGAAAGTCCATCGCGATGTGAGATCCGGGTTTCGAGCATTGAAATTTAAAACGTTCAATCATCAACCCAAGAGTTTTAAAACAATACACTCAAACTAAAAGACTACATTATCTACTATTCTTTATACAAGGTGTTCCATAAGTTGTGTATATAAACTTCAGGGGGCTAAAGTACCCATCAATATGAACAACTTTTTTTAAGAAACCAACACTGTGAACGCGAAAAATAAAACAGCTGTTTCATACAAAAGTTCAATACCTACCAGGCTAAAATGTATGAAACAGCTGTTTTTTTTTCGCGTTCACAGTGTTGGTTCCTTAGAAAAAGTTGTTCATATTGATGGGTACTTTAGCCCCCTGAAGTTTATATACACAACTTATGGAACACCTTGTATAGCCTATGTAAAACCGCCCTTAATAATCTTAATAACATTACATTGGTAGTTCTTCCCCAGACAAGCCCTTCACAAGTCACATTAATGTGAACTATTTAAATTAAAATTAAATTAAATGATGTTTACTGTTCGATCCATTGACGAACGAAACAAAATAAAACTTACTTCCTCAATAACGCCGGATCCCTCGTCCGAATATAAGCTCCGAGCTCTTGGAACCGAAAGAAGAACACGAGGTCTACATTCGGTAGATACCATTGCTTAACCAGCTCCCGTCCGAGTCGAAGGAAAGCCATCCTTAATTTGTGGACGGCAAGGATCAAATGGGCTTTCGTGGCTTCGCGGTGGCGGACTGTGCGCCGACATAGAGGCATTACCCACTTGAGTACCTTTCTGAAAACCACGAAACATGAAAATAAATAGGCAATAGCTTTTGTAACTGTTTCCACTATGACTACGTCGTACAAAATACTAAATAATAATATTCATAAAATAACAACAACCTTTTTGTATGCCTATATGACATATACCTATATTATGAATAAGCGACCAATAATAGAAGACTATAAGTTTATGGAAATGAATAGGTGTATTATGTGCATTATACCTAGGTACCTAGTACTGTTCTTTTGTGGACTCCTGAGAGAGGCTACAATTTCTGCATCCGTCTTGGAGTGCGCTTTGCTTTCACTGGTGGATTGTAGATTCTGTAGCACTTTCATCATGTCTTCTGGCACTAGGACCCACGGTTTGGTTAATAATTCGAACTGAAAATAAGTTTTGAAATCGGTTTAAACACAAAATTCAAAAAGTTACTTCTGTCTATTATCTAGATTCCCGGACTCAAAGTTGACTAAGAATATACTTTTCTAGATAACTGTCTATATCTATTCTAAGTTTCATACAAATCGGTCCAGGGCTTTAAGCTAAGTTAAGATGTTTGTATATAGCTTGCGCAAGCAGCTCATATACAGTTTTAAAAAAGGAGGCTTTTGTCCTAAAGAGGTGGGACAAAGGCCTCCGTACGTTTGTTACGGAAGAAAAAATGCATCACGACTTTCATCTCCAGATACGATACATATCTGCTCATATATCGAAGTACCTACCAAATACCCAGGATTTGTTTAGGACACTAAAGGGGGTAGTCAGTCATGTCGATTGTTATCAGAATCCACAGATTTCAATCACATACCTCCATGATAGCTCTATGTCCGTGTTGCTCCAAGAACTGAGTAACATCACTGTACACCGTCGGTAGATGCGTCTTCAACCATTGCATAGCATCCTTCGGATCCAGTTCGCGGAACTCAGCGTACTTTCCCGAAGCATGTAGCTTCCTCGCGAGCGAAGCAAGCCCCTGCGGTACCTCCGCGGATAGCACGTCGCCAGAGCTTAGGAGCGCGCTGATCTCGTTGCATAGTTCCGGAGAGAATTCTGGACATAATTATATAATTTTTGCAAAGATAAAGATAATTTATTTGCATAAACATGTGTCAAACGAAGAGGATGAGTAAGAAAGGGGTGAGAGAAAACTTGTTGTGCCGACCCCACTTAGCGTGGAATAAGGAGGAAGATCATGATATGTTAAACGAAGGTGGTAATAACTTTCTAAATATTTAAAATGATTATTTTCTTCCCATTTATTCGAAAAGAGGTTCTTCGTTCCTCGATAAGTGTGCGCAAAATAGGTCATTCCAGCGCACTTAATAACAGGAGTCCGGTTATTGCACGACATGATAATGTACATCACGTTAATGTACAGCACGTTAATGTACAGCATGTTAATTGGAATCCACTTTGGTACTTTTTGGATTCGTTTTACCTGGGTGTACATTATTGGGGTGTTCAATAACTGGATGACAATTTTGCACGGCATGTTCTGGTACGGGATGATAATGTACACCCTGATAATTCAAACCACTGGACACGGATTAACTGGGTGTACATTAACATGCTGTGCAATAACATGCTGTACATTATTTGGCCGTACATTATTGGCTCCCAATAACAGTGAGGAAATGACATTTGAATTTAGAACACTATTAAATTAAAAAGTTTGAACGCAAATCGCTTCGACAAAGTCCTGGCTGAATAAAAAAAGCACGCCTGCTGCCGCGCCATTGGTTAACCAAATAAAAAAAATACGCGAGAACGTCTTATTGGTTTTTTTTATTACTTTTTATAAAAAATATTACAGTCAATTTTAATATAATTCACACATATTGATCTAGCAGTGAAAGTGAATTATTAACACAAGAAAGTGCAGAAACTGCCATAAAAAAAATTACTACCGAACCAAGAGAAAATAAAAATTTGCAATTTGGTTACGTAAATATAAATTCGTCACTACTAAAAGCATAAATCTTGTTTATTTTTTTCATAGGATGAAAAGCAGAGTGTGCCACACGGTACCAAAATTATTTAACCTCGAGCGACGTACTTTGAATCTCTCGCTACGTTCAGGATTCTGCTCTAGAATCCCTCGCTTTTATCTGTTGTTACCTGAACGTCCTTCCAGCAGCACATTCATAGCTATGAACTGACTACAAGTACTGGCCATGCTAGTCATACTGTGGTTGTAGGATACGCCCATCATTGTCGCTTCTGTATCCGAAATAGCTTGCCACAGCTCGAAGGGGTCATTGACGCCTTCTCCGATGGTCATTTCTTTTGAATTTTTGATAGCTTGCTTCATGGCTCGCTTGGAACTAAGGATCGCCTGGAACATGAAATTTCAAGGCTACTGCAATACTCACACAATATTTTTTTTAATAAGTACTACTTGCTGATGGAACAAGCAGATGGCCCACCTGATGTTAAGTGGTAACCATCACCCATAACAAAGCACAACCTCGTAAGTCACGCACGATAGGAACATGCCTTACGAAGCAGTGCCTTGCGTCCATCAACTTGAGGCATATAAATGTTAAGATGTACTGTAGGTGTTTACTAGTGACTCTGAAAAAAAAACCTACAGGCTGACAATTATCTAACAACTTCTCGCTCGCATTTTACAATATTTTTGAAGGCATAAAATTAAAGAAGGTAGTTGTGAAAAATTGCAATTAAGCAAGTTTCGGAGAATAGAATTACGAATTTTCTGCAAAAATATTTATCTATCCTCCGAAAACGGTTTTTTGCGATTATTCATAACTTCATTTAGTGATTTTATATTTTCAAAAATATAGGGTAACTACGCCCCTTATCGTCCAGTTAGCGGAGTTGTCACATTCAAGCACCAAAAAGTCTATGTTATTGTAAGTTTATAGAGGTGAAACTTTTTCTGCATATAGCCTATATCCTCTATTTTCATTTAATGTAAAGTATTTAATTATGAAGTAGACTGCGAATTTTATAAAAATATTTTAATGTCAAATACCTATTTTGACCAGTTTTCGTCCACAAAATCCAGTTTTCGACCATCTACTCCCCAGTTTTCGACCATTCATTTCTGATGGGAAAATATTTCAAATATAGGAGTAAAAATTGATAGAAACGAAACAAAGTTATAGTTATCATGTCGTATATTTTAAGAGTCATAATAATAATCAAAATTTCTGCATTCAAAGTTCAAAACTTACCATCTAGGTATCGAAAATCATTTTTGCTAACTTCTGAAGAAATGTCCCTTTGCATTTTAGTTTCTATAATGTAATAGTGTACCACAAGAGTTTTAAGTACTTATTTATTATATAATATTATTCAATCGTAACATATCATCATCATCATCAACCTATGTCAGTCCACTGCTGGACGTAGGTCTCTCCCAAGACGTTCACTGAGCCCGGGCTTCGGCTCTTCTCATTCCGTATTTGCCAGCTACATTTCGCAACGATGATGACGACGAAGTGGGGCGACGATCTCGTCGCCCCACCTCTGCGGAGGGCGTCCTACACTACGCTTACCTAAACGCGGTCTGAAGAACCACTGGGACCACTCAAGTATTAGTTTGATCCAGCGATTGTCAGTTCTACGGCATACATGGCCGGGCCACTGCCATTTCAGCTTGCTAATCCTTTGAGTTATGATGTCGACTAGTTTAGTACTCCGTCGGATAACTTCGTTTCGGATTCTATCCTTCGGAGAAACTCCGAGCATAGCTCTCTCCATAGCTCGCTGGGCGACTTTCAGTTTGTGAGCCGACCCTACTGTTAGTGTCCACGTTTTGGCAGCATAGGTCATAACAGGTAGGACGTACCTACTGGTTGAAGACTTTCGTCTTCAAACATTGAGGGATGGGTGACGATAAGACCTGAAGAAGTTCCCCAAACGCAGCTCAGCCCAGCTGAATTCTCCGGTTTAGCTCTCTCTCAAAGTTGTGTCTACCCAACCGCAGGGGCAGACCCAAGGTAGACATATTCCTGTAAAACTTCGAAAGGCATTCTGGCGACAGTGGTCGGTTCGGGTGATGCGATCAATAATCATGATCTGAGTTTTATCCAAGTTCATACCCAGCCGACCCGTCGTGAGGCAGCAGCTAGGCTGTTCAGCATCTGTTGTAGGTTCTGCAACGATTCTGCCAATATGACGATGTCATCAGCAAATGCCGTAATGTTGTGATGTATTCGCCGTTAATATTAATGCCCATTAGGGTGCAACTCAGTGTCTTAAACAAATCTTCCAGTGCGCATGAGAACTGGAGGATATAACGTCCCCTTTTCTCACTCCGCAGCACAACTGGTAGGTTTGGACAGCTGGTTCTGGACCTGAACAGACATGGTGGCATCATTGCTTAAACATCTCAGCACTTCGATGTATCGCCAGTCAACCTGACATCGTTGCAAGGACTGCCGAACAGCCCTTCAAAGGCCTTCTCCACAAACGTAGTCCACAAACGTTAGGCACAAGGGCTGATTATACTCTTCATATTTTTGTATAATCTGCCGTATTGTGTGAATGTGGTCTAATCCTGCTCGAAACCCAGCCTGCTCCGGTGTTTGAAACTCGTCAAATCTCGCGCAAGACGGTTCGAAATAACCCTAGAAAACAGCTTGTAGACTTGGCTCAAGAGCGACATATGTCTATAGTTTTTGGCTAGGCTAAGAAGGCTTTGTTGCCTTTCTTGAAAAATAACACCACGAAACTTTTGCTTCACACCCTTGGAGTTCTTCCATGGTTAAGAACGGAATTTAAAACACGTTGGAATTCTTTCAGAACAGGAAAACTACCCGCCTTTAAGAGTTCCGAAGTGATTTCATCTTCCCCTGGGGCTTTCCCATTTTTCAACTGTTTCAAAGCTATCTCGATCTCGTCAAGGCTGATCTTTGGATATCTATTGTGTAGTGGCGTGTCAGTGTAGCTCTACCATCCTCGTTACTTGATTCGGGACACAATATCTGCGAGGACACAATACTACCGACCGTAAAATTCCTCTATTTCAGCTAAGACCTCCGGCCTGGAGAGGAGTAAATCAATAATTTCTTGAATGGTCGAAAACTGATCGGATGTATCGGTTTTCGTCCACAGTATTACTAAGAATTTTAGAGGAAATTTATATGTAAATAATGCAAAACCTCAAAAAAAAATAAAAAAGGAATAAATACATGTTATTCTATAGCTTAAAATTCAAATTTATTGATGTTTTACAGCATTTGTTGCATATTAAAATCATGGTCGAAATCTGGAAGTCGTATTTACCCCATCCTGTTCTCGACCACTAGCATTATATTAGTATCTGTATTTGTTGATATAATCATATTAGCCTGGACGAAAACTGGCTAATAAATTTAGGAGGAGTAATAAGACTCAATATTGTTTAAAAGCAGCAGTTAGTTTTCATACATTAAAAAATACAAGACACCAATTTCTTGACATGATACCACCAGTTCCCGACCACGTGGACGAAAAATGGCTTTTCATATAAAAGCGTGGTACAGTTCTCGTCCACGTAATTTAAATAACTTATTATTTATATTTAAAGCGAAAAACATTATAAACGTATTATTTGATCTATTATGAAGGCATACGAATAACTATTTTTCTAAAAGTCATAAAAATGAATGAATAACTTAGCGTGAAAGCGCCATCACTTCACTATTTTTTTCGTTGTTTTTAGCGCTTTTGTATCAGATCACGGCCGACCCCAAACTGATTCTATTATTTATAATTGTTTCACTTGTGCTGGTGACTTGAAACTTTTTTGAGTGTTTGCTTGGACATTCAAGAAGGCGCCAAAATACTCTCTCTCAATGTGTGCATGTTAATTTTGCTATTTTTAGTGTTTATCTACTAGTAGTGCCGCGAATGGTCGAGAAAGGGACGTGGACGGCGAACTAGCGCATCTACCCTAGAAAGTGTGAGCGAGAAATACACTAGCGGTAGTCTACCTCGTAAACCCTAGATAGAGTTCTGGTGAAATGTACACCAACATTATTTACTTATTATTATTTAATAATAATAAATATTGGTGGACTTTCCACACAGCACTATCTAGCCCCAAACTAAGCCAAAGCTTGTAATATGGGAACCAGATATAGCTTATATAATACATATATATATACAACGTGTTGATGAAGTTATGTAGGGAAACAAAGAGCGTGTATTTAGACCAAGCACTGGAATACTTTGACGTGTGCAACGGTTGAATACATCGTTTTCGAAATTCCCATAGAAAAGTAAAATTAAGATTTTCTCAGAAATTTGCAACAGCCCTGTCTGTGTACGTGTCAAGGTCACACGCACGCGCGCTTCTATCTAGGAAAGAGAAAAACAACGATAAACTACGAGATAATTTGAAATACTTACCTTTCGGTAGGTAGGTAGGTACGCCGCCAATCCCCTGACACGATATTTTTACTGGTTCCTATGGATTTTGTCATTATTTACTGGCTATAATAACACTGGATAAAACTGGATTTTGGTAAGTTTGCGAGATTTCGCACGACACAGGCTTCAAACTTCACACTAAACCATTACCTCGTAGGCACTGCTCATACACACACTGACTGACGACGGCTTTTTACATAACAATCACCATTTTATCACGTTTGATGACATTTTCTCAACAAAACAATGTACAACAACGCATGTAAACACAAACAGGGTGACCATCTCAAAAGTGGCGGTTCTACCACACACCTGCCAAAAAATCTGTCAAAATCTACCAAGCTTGACGATAAAAATACCAAAAATATGACTTCATACCATCTCCTTCGTGGCTACGGAATAAATTAAATACCTACATTACATTCAGTTACTATCTTTTGATCGTTTGTAACGGTTTGCAGTTATCTAAAACGAGATAGAAGTTGTTTAGAAACCAAATCAATAAAGGTAAAAAAGAATAAGAAGTTTCCAGTTCGGTAAAAAATAAATAAATTATAAATATTATTTCATTAAAAATTCAAACTAATAAGATTTTTCTTGAAATATTTAAAATCTGCCAAATGGCAGAAATCTGCCACAAATGGTAACACTGATCGGCGGCCGTCGGCCGTCCTGATTGGATATGCGTTTTTAAATGCAACCAATGACAGACAGGTTAGTCAAAGATTAAATAGGACAGACTAGACACTTCCCAAAATTGCAGTTGAATAATTTTGTCGTGTCAATGAACCATGGTGGTAAAGTAACATGTTACAATTTAAAGAACTATGAATATCATAAACATTGGTTTACGACATCTAGTAATTAAACAAAAATAAATATTCTATTAAATATTGAGTACGTAGCCACGTAGGTACCTAGTTACTGAATAGGTATTAGTACCAAAGATCTCAGAGAATGTTTACCGTGATTAGGGATTACAGTCGCGAAAATATTTCTTTTACATACCAAGATCTTTAAAAACAGCAACATCATTATTAGGTAGGCACATTACTAGGTAATTGGTGGCAATTCTGTTACCTATTTTATCTACAATTGACAACTAGAGGTCAAAGAACAGCTGTAAATAGGGCTGCCTCATGATGCGTTTAGATTCATTTTAGATAAAAGTTTAAGAGGCATTTGATGAATGAAAAACTTTGAAATTTTAAAAGTCGTAGAACAAAAGTTGTTCGTTATGACCGGTAGAATATCCTGCTTTCGGATCCCTACAATTCTTAATAAACACGTTGTATATATATACTTTTTTTTTGTAAATACATACTTATAATATTATATAACACCCAGACCGAGAACAAACATCTATGTTCATCACACAAATGTTTGTTCTCGGTGGGGATCGAACCCACGGCCTACGGCACAGAAGGCAGAGCTACTACCAACTGAGCTGTGAAGGCTGTCAAATTTATTTATGTCTATTTACTTGTAAAAGACTGGTTTTAACTCACCTTTATAAGACTTACGATCATGACCGCTTTATCGTACCAGCGCGGCGTCCGCCTGTGCAGCGCCGAACTCATGATAGCGTCGTCCGCTACATTGTGGCCGTGGATCGCCATCTCTATCATGCGGATGTTTATGTCGATCTCGTTAGGGACCTTCTGGTATAGCGACTGTAATTCAACGCGAACGCAAATTTAAAAACTAAGAGCTAATTTCACCTTGCTCTGTTAGATTAACAAAGGATTATAGGGCCGTTAAGTATGTCAATTTGTACGCGTTTGACATCTAAGGTTAGATTTAATGGCCTGTTAATCCTTGATTAGTAACTAACAGAGCATGGTGAAATCAGCACTAAGGCTCTCATTTATTTCATGCTTATTTCTGCCGCCAAGCAGCGTTGCTGTGTTTCGATTTGAAGAGTATTGCCGATAAAATTACAGGCACGTGAGGCTTAACATCTGTGTGCCTCAAGTTTGTGGACGCAGGGCAGTGCATTGTAGGGCACGTTGCTATCGAGTGTGACTGGTGAGATGGTTACCATTTAACATTGGGTCTTCCATGAGCAAGTAGTACAAATATTATAGGTCTCTCTCCACAATATTTGTCACTATCACTTTCATATCAACGAAAAGTGATAGCAAAAGACTCTCTTTCTTGTCGTGTCACTAGTTTTTTTCGAAACAGTGTGGTGAAAGGATTTTGCGTGCGCCTCAAGAAGCTCCTTTCGAGCACTTGACACATGTTATAGAACTTTTTAGGTTCTACGACATGCCGGTTTCCTCACGATGTTCTCCTTCACCGTTTGAGGGTACTTACTGGCATTTTGCACATACATTTTTGAACAGAAAAACTCATTGGTGCACGGCAGGTTTCGAGCCCACGACTTTAGGATCGGAAGGCGGGGCCGTTACCACTAGACCACCAGTGCTCTCAGCAAAAGACTTATCGGTAATTAAAGTAATGGAGCCCTCAGCGACAAAAACGTATGACGGAGTCAGACTGGCCTCACAGGTCAATTAAGTCGGTGGAGAAGGCTCAGAATCGTTCTTCCAATCAAATCAAATCTACATTACCGATGTATGGAGTAGCCTGGACTTATTCAGGCTGAAAATGAAAGTGCATTAAAGAGTTTAAATTGTATGAAGGCCACCATTTATATTTCTGCCGCGAAGAAGCGTTGCTGTATTTCGGTTTGAAGGTGGTTGCCACTTAACATCAGGTAGACCACCTGCATGTTCCATCACAAGTCAAAATAAAACCGGCCAAGTGCGAGTCGGACTCGCGCACGAAGGGTTCTGTACCATTATCTATAAAAACGGCAAAAAAAATACGTTTGTTGTATGGGACCCCTTCAAATATTTATTTTATTCTATTTTTTTAGTAGGTATTTGTTGTTATAGCGGCAACAGAAATACATCATCTGTGGAAATTGCAACTGTCTATAACGGTTCATGAGATACAGCCTGGTGACAGACGGACAGACAGACAGACGGACGGACAGCGGAGTCTTAGTAATAGGGGTCTCGTTTTACCCTTTAGGTACGGACCCCTAAAAAGACCATTGTACTTACATTGAACAACTGCAGAGCGCATCTGTAATGTGTGGACACCACACTGGGATCGAAGGACTCACGGGTCTTCCCGACTAAAGAGTCGATCCCTGTCGTGAGAGGTTCCTTCATGACGTCATGCGACATCGGCGTCATTGGACGGGGGAGCACCTGAAGCAGGACGAATAAGAAATCCTACTTAATATTATAAACGCGAAAGTTTGTAAGTATGGATGGATGGATGTTTGTTACCCTTTCACGTAAAACCTACTGAATGGATTTCAATGAAACTTTACAATAATATAGCTTATACATCAGAATAACACATAGGCTACAATTTAAAAAGATATTGTGTGACTAATCCTGCGCAGACGAAGTCGCGGGCACCAGCTTGTATAAAATATTACAAACAGTTTTAGAAGTATCAGATTTTTTATCAATATGAAATAATTCTTCTGAAGAATCCTTCTTCACCACCTTTTTGCACGCATAGGATGACTGGTAGACAATGCTATTAGCATTAAGTCCTCCTAGCACTACATTGTTTTGTGTGAAAGTTTTATATAAATAAATAAAGAATGATAACAAAATCTGTTTAAAATATGGAGCTTGGAACTGCTTGCATAACAAAAATAAAACAAACAATTGGACTTCAATTTTATTATTTAATATTTTTATTTAAAATTTTATGGAAGTTAAAAATCCAATTACCAATGTTATTTATAAATAATAATAAGTCCCAACTTATTCGTGTTAAGTTCTATCTATGGTTCCAACAAATCTGCTTTTGACTTTTTTTTAACTTTTAGCTAATTTATTTTTTGGACGTAGTAGAATAAAAATAATCAAAGGTCTTCCAGTAATATCACAATTCTGAAATTAGGAATACCTCATGATGATGATTTACAACACTGATTACAAAATTAAATATAACATGATTTTAATATGACAGCCTTCACAGCTCAGTTGGTAGTAGCTCTGCCTTCTGCGCCGTAGGCCGTAGGTTCGATCCCCACCGAGAACAAACATTTGTGTGATGAACATTGATGTTTGTTCTCTGTATTTAATATTATAAGTATGTATTTACAAAAAAAAAGTATATAATAATATGTCAGCTATCATCAGCTATCTGGTTCCCATATTACAAGCTCTGGCTTAGTTTGGGCACAGATAAGAGAATACTAGTAGTTTGGGCTAGATAGTGATGCGTGGAAAGTCCACCAATATGTATTATATATTATTTCCATACCTCTCCAGTGTTCCCAAACGAGATAAGTTCGTCGTCCGCCATGATAGGGCAGTCGAGTTCATGCAATAACTCCTCTTCAGTCCATCGCTCCAATGACGTGATTGGACGCGCTTGAAGCAGGAACAAATCATTCTGAAGGCATAATAGAAGATAAAGATTTATGAATACAAACACTTTTCTACAAAATACCAAATACCAAAGAAAAAGTTGAGCTATTTTTCTATGCAGATAGTATGCGAATATAAGTAGGTAATAAATAAATAGACTAGGTGGACGGACACATGACACACAAAGCCATTTCTTTATACTACGTGCTGAAGGAACAAGCCACTTAACATCAATAGGCCACCTGTTGTTTGGTGGTAGTAACCATCACCAAATATAACAAACCATCGCCTCCTAAGTCACGCACGGTAAAACATGCTCTCAGATGTACTGCCTTGCGTCCATCAGCTTGAGGCATACAGATGCTAAGCCTCATGTGCCTGTAATTTCACCGGCAACAACACTCTTCAAACCGAAACACAGCAACGCTGCTTAGAGGCAGAAAAAAGCGTGGTAGTACTTCCCCGGACGAGCCCTACACAAAGAGCTAAGAGTAGACTCTTAATAAACGAAAAAAGTACCCAAAAACTTTAACGTGACCGTAAAAAAGAATTACCTATTTAGACAGCCTTCACAGCTCAGTTAGTAGTAGCTCTGCCTTCTGTGCCGTAGGCCGTGGGTTCGATCCCTACTTAGAACAAACATTTGTGTGATGAACATAGATGTTTGTTCTCTGTCTGGGTGTTATATAATACCTCTATTATATGTATGTATTTACAAAAAATAATGTATTTACAAATGTGTATAAGTAGTATATCAGCTATCTGGTTCCCATATCACAAGCTTCGGCTTAGTTTGGGGCGAGATAGTGCTGTGTGGAAAGTCCACCTATATTTATTTATTTATTTATTTATTTAAAATAATCCTTACCCCAGCAATGGCCCACTCGATATCCCTCGGGGCGGCCCACAGTTCCTCCTGCACCACTCCCAACTGCGCCAGTCTAATCACCTCTCCCTCTGACAGGCATGCCGTCTCCCTCTCACTCGCAGGCACGTCTTCCACTCCCACGCCTTGGGCGCTCACAGTGATGCGCTGTGTCTTCGTGCCGAGGATGGTTTTGGATAGGGAGAGGTTTTTGCCGCGTTTGATTATGAATGTGTCAGGTTCAATTGACCCGGACACTACGCTCTGAAAAAAATAATTAAATACTTTATTGCAGATTTTTCTTCTTAAGTTTAGGATCGTAGCTACTGTCAGGGTTCTGATGCAGTTTCCTCCAATTGAGTTTTTCAATGCGGCCTCTTTGACTTTCTTACGCGAAATGACAGCGACCTTCTATTTTATCTGACTCACGTAACTTATTATTGGCCTTCCTCTGCCTTGCTTTCCTTCCACCTTTGATTCCTTCAAAGATTTATATTATTGCAGGTTAGGTTCTTAATTTATTACATTAATCCACTACCGATCGATTTTAAGGAAAAGGTATGTACCGTTGCAAAAAGGCCTATTAATCCAATTTTGATAAATATTTTCAACATCGTCGTTTGAGTAAAATCATGTCGTATTTTTTTATTCTTCTTGCTGATGAAGCTTATAGCCCCACTCGATGTTAAGTGGTAACCATCACCTATAGCAAAATATTGCCTCGCTAGTCACGCACGATAAGAAACGATGCATTACCCTGCGTCAACTTGACACACAGCAACGCTGCTAGGCAGCAGAAGTAGGCATGGTGGTAGTATTTCTCCAGACGAGCCCTTTAACAAGAGCTCTACTTATCAAAGTTAAATGTTTAAACAAGCGCAGATCTACCGTTGTTATGGGCACTATGGGCATGCCCACAACCCTCATAGACTTGTAACGTCTCACACACATGCTTTGCCCACGCGGAACTATAGAGGGTACACAAAACCTAGGTCAGGGCGTCATATATTTTGTAAACATCACCTTTGTAGCAATGCACTATATTGATCATGAACGAATTCATACTACGACTCGCACTTGGCTGATTTTGACAACCTTTTCTGAGGCTGTGTTTAATTATTGGTGTATTGTTGTATTACTTTTTTTTTTATACCATTAGCTAATGGAACAAGCAGATGGCCCACCTGATGTTAAGTGGTAACCATCACCTATAACAAAGCATTGCCTCGTAAGTCACGCACGATAGGAACGTGCCCTACGATGCGTCCATCAACTTGAGGCATACAGATGTTAAGCCTCATGTGCCTGTAATTACACCGGCAACCACACTCTTCAAACCGAAACACAGCAACGCTGTTTGGCAGCAGAAAAAGGCGTGGTGGTAGTACTTCCCCGGACGAGCCCTTCACAAAGAGCTCTACTACTCTTACCTCTCCCAGTCCGAAGTTGGCAGTGAGCAGCAGGCGCGAGGGATCGCCTCGCGCCGGGTGCCGCGTGAACAGCACGCCGGCCGCGCGGGGACTCACTAACGCTTGTACCACCACGCCGCCGCCGCACACACACGCCTGCCCGTTCTGTCTGAACATTATACTCTAAATAAATATAACTAGTGGTTTGCCCCGAACTGAGATTTCGTGATAAGATCCGAACGCTCCGAAATTAAAGTAGGTGTTAGTCAGAGGCAAGTCCAAACATTAGGTTTATTTTACACAGCCTTCACAGCTCAGTTGGTAGTAGCTTTGCCTTCTGTGCCGTAGGCCGTGGGTTCGATCCCCACTGAAAACAAATATTAGTGTCATGAACATAGATGTTTGTTCTCTGTCTGGGTGTTATATAATATTATAAGAATATATTTACAAAAAAAAGTATATAAGCAGTTCGAGGCGAACTACTAGTATGTATTTACAAAAAAAAAGTATATATGTCAGCTATCATCAGCTATCTGGTTCCCATATCGCAAGCTTTGGCTTAGTTTGGGGCGAAATAGTGCTGTGTGGAATGTCCACCAATATTTATTTATTTATTTATTTGGACTTGCTTCTGACTACCGCCTACTAACTTGGTATGATAACCAATTTTCAACTCAATTGACCTATTTATTGAAGAGTTCCGTTGACAGACATTGGCTCCATCATGAGATCAGGTCACTGTCACCATTGGTGGACTTTCCACACAGAATCATCTAGCTCCAATTTTAGCAAAGCTTAAAACCAAGCTATGGAAACCAGATAGATGATATAATATTAATATTTTTTTTTATAGGTACATACTTATTTATGTACAACCCAGACAGAGAACAAACAAACATAATCACACAAATGCTTGTTCTCGGGAGGATCGAACCCACGCCTCCTATGGCGCAGAATGCAATAATTTTGGATAATTTTAATAAAGATAACTTACAGTTCCCAAAATAAAGTTTTCACTTAGATTGAAAATCAAGGAGCCTGTTTATTTCCTTGATTTAAGTTTATTTAATTAATAGATTAATTAAGGGCAAATTAATTTAATTTGCCCCTATTTTTTAACTTTATTTTTTTTTAATACTTATTTAATTTTATTTCCTTCATCTTGTTTTAACCACTATGTACAATTTGTGATTTCTGTATGTATTTCAATCTTTGTTTATTAAAATTGTACGGATTATTTATATTTATGTAGTTATTCAGCTTGTAAGCATAGTAGGTAAGTAAATAGTAAAGAGAATACTGGACTATACCTCCGATAATAAGCGCTGGTGAAGGCAAACATGGATCCCCAGCATTGAACAACGCCGCGCAGAATATCGTCGTCACTCACACAGCCCAAGATGGTCTCATTCTGTCCCGCCGCCGATAGCACTTCACTATCCTCTCCCACCGCTAGAAAACAAGTATTGGAGTACACACAGCTTTTTGTAGCCCCAAGCCAAAGCGTATAATAAAAAAATATAATTATAATATTAGTGGACATTCCACACAGCACCATTAGCACTACACTAAGCAAAGCTATGGGAACCAGATAGCGATTTATACAATATTATATTTTTTTCAAATACATACTTATAAAATATTAAAACAAAATGAACATAAATGTTTGTTCTCTGTCTGAGACAAAGAACCAACATTCACAAACAATCACACAAACTTTTGCTCTCGATGGGGATCGAACCCACGGCCTTAACTGCAGTCTAAACACAATTTTTGGACTTGCCTACCAATACCTGACTACCACCTACTTTAATTTTCGGACCCTTTGATCCAATCTGCACGAAACTTGGTAGGTCGATAGGTTGTACTTGAGAAATTTATATGAATTAATATGGGTTTATAAATTTAATCGGACAAGGGGTTATTGAGATACGGGGTTTTCAAAAGGAGCAAAAAAAATTGTTACACAAATATACCAAGTGAGGTGTCATATGAAAGGGTTTGGTTTGTACATCCCAATACCATTTATATTTTTTTTCTAGTAGAAATATATGATTTTTGTGATACAATTGGTTACCCCAAGTAGGTAGGGGGTAGTCAGAGGTCAAATCTCGAGTTTGGTATCAATGTAAGACTGGAGCGGACATCACGAGATCTCAGTTTGGGGCGAACCACCAGTAAATACACACAAGCTTATATTATACTAGCGACCCGCCCCGGCTTCGCACGGTTATTGTGGGTTATCCCTGAGAGATTATGCTTGTATTATGCATATAAACCTTCCTCTTGAATTACTCTTTCTATAAAAAAAAACCGCATCAAAATCCGTTGCGTAGTTTTAAAGATTTAAGCATACATAGGGATATAGGGACAGAGAAAGCGACTTTGTTTTATACTATGTAGTGATACCTGATGATCTAACAGCAAAGCGTAGTTCCGGACCAAGATTCTGCTCAGTAGCTTTTATTCTCAGCTCAGCTATATTCGCTAGGACTTCCTCCTTCACGTCTCCGGATACTGCGCTTGCTGCAAATAGTTCTACAGCTCTGGAAAGATATAAACTATTGTAGAAAAGTCAATCCTCACAGCTCCGGTGGTAGTAGCCCTACCACCTGCACTATAGGTCGTGGGTTCGATACACTTTGATCTGGATGGTGTGCTGTGTCGACTCTACGTTCCTAACAATTACTGCTGGGGTCGGAAGCACAAGTTGTTTGCAGTGCCGGCATGCCGCACGGTGGCTCGAGCCGGCTCTCCCATCCCGCGCGCTTTCACTGCACTCAACGCTCTCCTCGACAATAACCCTGACTTTGACCTGTTCGCTGACAGCTGGTCCAAGGTTTTGACTGTGTGTTTATGTTTCTGTGAGCGTCTTTCTTAATTGTAATTGTGACATTTATTGATAATTGTAAACTGTGATTGTATGAATTTAATAACTTTTACTACTACTTTTACTTTTTTTTACATTTTTACTTTAAATAATATTTCATTTAATTTAATATGTTTTATAATGTATTCTTATCTGTTAAATTAATGTAATTGGTTATGTACCGTGTTAATTAAAGTTAATAAATAATAATAATACTTTTCGATCGATACTTTTATTCTAGGACGCCCGGTCCATAATATCTTAACTTGTCAATATTAAAACTTTTTTAATTTTATTTTTTTAATTTACCTTTTTTGTTGGATACAACGAAAAAGTTAAATTTAGATAATCAACGATCCAAGAAATCTCATCTTTAAGAGCGTCGCTGACATCATAGTTTTGTTACTGCCGGGAAGTTCCTTGGCTTTGTTTTGTAAAAAAATAATAAGGTTATTGAGTTGAAACTTGGTTACTACCTCTAGGTGGGAGCAAAAAAAAATAAGTTACAAAAAATAAGTTAGGTACAAAAAATATATCAAGTGAGGTATCTATGAAAGGGTTTTGTTTGAACATCCCAAAACAATTTTTATTTTTATTCTAAGACGTATGATTCTTGAGATTAAAACAGTCAAAAATATCTTACGCCTCGCATTTCAGTTTAAAGAAACGTTCTTCGTAGTTCTCGTTAGCCGCCTCTATTTCCAGGACAGCTGCTTTGATCGCTGGGTTCTGCTCCAAATGTTTGTTCAAAGCATTGATCGTCAGACAAAACCCGGGAGGAACTCTGTAGCCCTAGAAAATAAGAAAATAAAACGATATAGTACAGTCACTACCAAAATAAACTGTTTCAAAAGCTGTTTAAAACTGAAAACGAAAACTAGTACTGAGGCATTATTCTCTATGACATAGGAGATTCCGTGCCATAACCGTGTGACGTCACAGCGTGGTCTAAACGCAAACGCGATTCATAAACCAAAAAATGAACTAAGAATGACAACTAGGAATGACAACTAATTTATTTATTTAATTCTTTATTGCACCAAACAAAGTTTGTACAAAAGGAGAGCTTAATGCTTAATGCTAACAACTAAGTCATAGGGAATACGGTTTTATCCGATTTCCCGCCGCTGTCTAGTCGTATCTGTGTAACGCGATTGCATTGGCAATAGAGAATAATGCACCTGGTTTTATTGTCTTTTCATCAAAATACACATTATAAATAGGTCTGATTTATGTGATGTATGTGAATTCAATTCCCATCCTTGACGAACACATGTGACTTCTGTGTCTGGGTGTTATACAGTGGCGGATTTACCAGCAGGCTGAGTATGCTGGAGCCTAGGGCGGCAGATTTTAGGGGGCGGCAAATTAGGCTTTTTTTCTAACATGTATATTATTATGTTATATCTTGTTTTGGATATATTTCTATACTAAGAAAAGCTCAATCATTAGCTGATGTAATGTGGATGAGAGTGCACCAATCATAAAAAGTTGTAATTTTATCGACAATTTTTTTTGTAAATATTATGGTAAACGAGGGTTTTGAATTGTAGAGGTCAGTAGGGGCGGCATGAATAGTCTACTGGCGGCAAATAAATATGTAAATCCGCCGCTGGTGTTATAATTTAATATATGTATGTAAAAGGTGTGAAGTTGCCGTTAACTTCATACTTTGATCTTTCATTCGTTTTATAGTTTTATAGTGTTTACCTAAACTTCAGGAAAACACAAAGATCTTATAATATCCCAAAAGTTAGGATAAAACTTTAACACCTATAAATTATTATTTTTTTAAATATGTAGGAGTAGGCACACATTCTCCAAGCTACAGCTTTGCTTAGTGCAAGCTTTGCTTAATTTGAAACTAGATGGCGTTGAGTAAAATATCTGAAGATTTATTTTTAATCTATTTTCATCGAATACCTCTTCAACCTGCATAGAAGCCAGCAACGCTAGCGAGGCGCCCTTCCCGCCAGTGAAGTCGGAGCAAGCAGCGCGCCGGTCTTCTAACGCGAGGCAGTAGTCCACCTGACCTGCCTCCATCGTAGAGATGTGCTGGAGCATGCGAGGCGGGTTCAGACGCACCGCCGGTTCTTTCACCACTGGAATTTATATCTAAACTAAAGGCCAATCACGAGCAACCGAAAAATTGAGCAGCCAGTATAAAGCAGCCAGTCAACGTCAGCCGTGCGTCAGTCAACGGCCGAATCATTTTGAATATCTTTAGAACAAAAATACGTTACAACTGCGGTGAGTGCGCGGAGACAAGAGACAGCCTTGTCCTGAATTGGCTGTCGTGTAATCATGCAGGTTCTAATAGCTGCCTAGTGCGCGGCCTCCTATCAGCCCTCATACATCAGATTGGCTGCCTAGTGAGTTGGGACACAGGCAAACCACTTAACACTGACAACTCGCTACAAAGTTAAACAGCATCGTAGTAGAAGTGGTTTGTACTTGAATTCATTGTCAGGTCAACGACTGGAACTCCAAAATCCATCATTCAGCGAATCATGATCATGGTGGCATGGACATTCACTCTTACTAGATATAGTGCTAAACAAAATAAAGCTCCTACGAGATCAGGGCAATCGGTAAATCTTCATGGATAAAGGTCTCTGTTGTCCATATGACTTTGCCTCCGTCTTCTCGCTTTCGCAAAGTCCAATAGTCGCCGGGAGCTATCAGTACGTCTATTCTGAGTTTTGACCACTTGTTTTTTCGGATCTTATATTCGAAACGAAAATCGAAATTCGAAGAAACACGATTGGGATTTCGTTTTCCGGCGGATTTTGTATGAAGATGCGAAAAGCCCATCCAATACAAATCCGAAATTCGGAAAAACGAGTTGTCAAACTCAGAATAGACGTACAGGTGTCGTTGTTTTGTGATAGTCACCGCGAGTGTTAAGTATATCGTTTCGTTTATACTTTTTGGGGCCGATCGACTGATAAAGCTTTAGCGTTCTCCGTTTGAGCACCCCTGAGCTAGGGCATAAGGGCATAACAAACTTACCTGACGGTCTGTATCCGAGTTCCAATACTCCCGAGCCGGCAAACCCATCGATTTCAGCTACAAGCGTGCGGTAATGCACCACGTGTTTATAGGGCACGCCACTCGGCATCGTGCCTCCCTCACTATTGATGCGTACTATCAATTTCAGATCACGCTTTTTGCCTGTAAATATGAAATACACTGTACAATACTGACTACTACTTATTGTATAATACTGCTTCTGAATTATGACGTAAGAGTTAAATCACAGATATATTATTAAGGCGAAGACAAGAGCTAATGTGACTCTCGCTCGCACGTTTCGACATATTGAAAGATATAAAATAACTAAACTCATTTTCGAAAAATCGCAATCAACCATTTTGTGTGCAATCACATTGCACACAGTTTAGTAAAAAATCATTTTGATCGATACATGTTTTCCTACTTAAAAGTTTGCTTATGTACGAAAACTAGTAAAGCAAACTTTTGAGTAGGAAAACATGTATCGATCAAAACGAAATTTTTACTAAACTGTGTGCAATGTGATTGCACATAAAATGGTTGATTGCGATTTTTCGAAAATGAGTTTAGTTATTTTATATCTTTCAACATATCGAAACGTGCGAGCGAGAAGCTGTTTGATAGTTGTCAGCCCCTTAATAGGAAAGTGAGTGCGTGAGTATGTTTGTTATGTAACCAAGCCGGAAGTTTGTTGCCAGTTCTTCTAGTCTTGGCCGTGTGGAACTGGCAGCTAGATTCACGCGCTTTGCTTCTACATTTATTATGCGAACTACCAAGGAGTGGAACTCATTGCCGTCGTCTGTCTTTCCTGATCACTACAACTTGGGTCTCTTCAAAGCAAAAGGGAATATGTGTCTTCTAGACTATTCTGCTCCATCGTCAGCTACATCATGACTTACCACCAGGTGAGATTGTAGCCAAAGGACAGTCTATTAATTATTTAAAAAAAACAAAACGTAACGGCTGAACGGATTTGAATAAAACTTGGGATAACAACTCCCGACCAGGATCCATCTTAAATAAAATAGCGTGTCCGTCTGTTTGGCTTTCAGCTTGTTAGTACTCGTATGAGTTCTTCGGTTCCTGCTTGGAAAGGCCTTCCCTATTCCTTCCACACATCGCGTTTGTCGGGTGTGTTTGCCTAACTAGACTAAAAATATCTAGCTCGTCCCTCCTTCCTGGCCTTCTCCGTTTTTGTCGGTTAATAACTATAAGAACTCTAATAATAAATAATTAAAAGTTGAGGAACTTACTGCCCACGTTTATCGAATATATCTTCGGTATCTCGGCGGGAGTCTCGCAAAAGTTAGACATGATCAGGTCTGTTGACGTAATGTTTTCTACTGAGAAGTTGGGGAACCTTATCGATCCCGAAATACATCTACAAAAAAACAATCACACTAGGTACAGAGAAATACATATTGCCCCAAAAGTAATATCCCACTCGGATAATAAGTTTTGGGAAATATTGAATAGTAGAAATCGGAAGCACGAAATATTAAAATTTAAAAATGTAATACAAAAACCGGCGAAGGGTTCTGTATCATCATTATCTATAAAAACGCCAAAAAAAACACGTTTGTTGTTTGGGAGCCCCCTTAAATATTGATTTTATTCAGTTTTTTAGTATTTGTTGTTATAGCGGCAACAAAAATACATCATCTGTGAAAATTTCATGAGATACAGCCTGGTGACAGACGGACAGACAGACAGACATACGGACAGTCAGCCGAGTCTTTAGTAATAGGGTCCCGTTTTACCCTTTGGGTACGCCTAAAAAGAAAGTAAATATATGCTGGTCATCATTTCACACAATCACAGGTAGAGTACGACGACAACCAATATGCCCAAGAACCGGCTACAGAAAAAGGTTACAGCATCGTGGTAGACACAACTAAGAGAGGCCTATACCTCCTACAGTGGGTAAAGTCTGTGCATAATTCTTTCAAAACTCAAAGTTATGTTACACTAGGCAGCTGAGACTTCCTTTTGTTTTAAAAGTTTTTTTTATACAACTAGCTGATGGAACAAGCAGATGGCCTACCTGATGTTAAGTGGTAACTTTCACCTATAACAAAGCATTGCTAAGTCACGCACGTCCATCAACTTGAGGCATACAGATGTTAAGCCTCATGTGACAGTTACACCGGCAACCACACTCTTCAAACCGAAACACAGCAACGCTGCTCGGCGGCAGAAAAAGGCGTGGTGGTAGTACTTCCCTGGACGAGCCCTTCACAAAGAGCTCTACTACTCTTCAGTCACGCACTTATCACTTATCAGTCTTGCTTCAGCTACAACTAGTGGTTCGCCCCGAACTGAGATCTCGTGATGCGACCCGACGAACGCACCAAAATTTTGAGTAGGTGGTAGCCAGAGTCAAGTCCAAACATTATGTTTGGACTTTTTTCTGACTACCGCCTACAAACTTGGTATGGTTACCAAGTTTCAACTCTATTTGCCTATTTATTGAAGAGTTCCGTTGAACAGACCTTGGCCCCATCATTAGACCTGGTCGTTGTCACCATTTTATGGAAACTGAGTACCTCCTTAATTCATTTCAAGAAAAAAAAATAAGAAAAAGCAAAGGAACTGGCCGACCAGTAGAAAAACCTTGATTTCAATGAAACTCTTAGAGATGGGAGCTCTTGGATCGCTGGTTATCTTAATTTAACTTTTTTGTTGTATCTCGAAAACCAAGCGTCCAAGAAAAAAAGTAAAAATTGTGTTGGAATGTCCAAACAAAGCCCTTTCATATGACATGTAACTTGATTTTTTTATGTAATTTTTTTTTATTTTTTCCCTCTTTTAAAACCTTATATCTTAATAACTGTTCATCCGATTTTACTCATATACTTACCAGTAAATTTCTCAATTACAAGCTATCGACTTATCAAATTTCATGCAGATCGGATCAACGGTTCGAAAGTTATCGCCAGACAAACATACATACATACATACATACATACATAAAATGCCAAATCGCCCAAGTTAAAACTAGATCTTCGTTCGCTTCGCTCACTCGATCAATAAAATACTAACTGCGTCAGAACATTATTGTAAGAAAGGCATCTCAAATGCACCACGGTTCCGTCGACACTTGAAGCGGTGAGGCGAACAGATCTCCTCAGCTCCTTGTAACCTTGACTCCAACTCCTTTCCTTCAATCCTCGCGTTCGGAGGTAGACGCTCTTGTCTGTGGCGCCTTCCTCATCGTAAGCCTCGAAACGACCCTGCATCGAACCGAATTGCAGCCAACCGGCATCTTTGTTTTCACTTCTGAAAATATGTCCCAACAAAAACATGTAAAAAGTACATACAAACATACATACAAACCTGTTCTATAGATCCAAAGTCAAAGTCAAAGTCAAATTCAATAAAATCACAAGGATTACTTTGAATCGTCTTAAAGCTAGGTGACTCTAGGTGCCAGTTCCACGCGACCCTTCTATTTACATAGCTATGTCAATGGTTATCAAGACACTTATAGAAATAAAAATCACAGCTATTCAAATCAATAAAAATCAGAGCAAATGATAAAAATCATTGCCATCTTTTTTTTTTATATCATCTTTTATAGTGTTAATAAAAATATTAAATCATAGCAACAGAAATGTATTTACTATATTTGACATTTTGACAAATATTTCGTTCATATGTTTATTAAGAACATTTGTTACGTTAATTTATTGAAATTTACCCACAACTCTACAAGTTATATGTTCATAAAACAACTTGCAAAGTGTATTAATAAATAAATATTGTAGCGCGTCATCCTGTTAATCTACCGGATACAGGATATGAGGATGGACCACGCGACGGTAGCGACAAGCTCGCTTCACGGGTGCGTGCAGAAAACTCTGAGACTACTAGCGCCACCTCGCGCGACGCGCGAACAATAGGACGCGTTACCGCGAGTTACCGCGAGATAGTGTCCGCGCGCTTTTACTTTACGTGTTTATTGTGTTCTAATTGTATTTTATTTCTGTATTTGTCTTATATTTTACATCATTATATCATCTAAAGATCCAGTGAGCGTTTTTAGTTTCCTGAACCCCAAAGAATCCTAAGTAGACAGCCGGGCATCGTTAAAATATTTAAATTCGCCATCAGGGCTTTGCTTTTCCACATGTACCTAAACTATCTTAGCTTACATTTTGCACGGATATCGCTTAGGCCCATTATTTTACCGTTCACTCGAAAATACAAAACTTACAGCATATAACTCCATTTGCTGTCACGCCAAGGCTCGTACGCTAATGCTTGAGCTGCTAGCTCGTTGCTCCAGTCATCGGGATGGCGGACCACTCGAGACGCTGCCGTCCAGCTGAATCACACAAACCACAGATCTTTAAATAAAACAGATCGAGTATTACTGCATAGAAGTCTCTGTGGCTATTATTTCGAGTATCCTCCATAGCGGTATTTATTCGTTTTAATACTTTTTTTTATAATAGCTGATGGAACAAGCAGATGGCCCACCTGGTGTTAAGTGGTAACCATCACCTATAACAAAGCCTCGTAAGTCACGCACGATAGGAACATGACCTGCGATGCACTGCCCTGCGTCCATCAACTTGAGGCATACAGATGTTAAGCCTCATGTGCCTGTAATTACACCGGCAACCACACTCTTCAAACCGAAACATAGCAAAGCTTCACAAAGAGCTCTACTAATCTTAAACTTGTCTAAAACATTTTTAGTTTTATGCATATTGAATGCATCGAGTCTGAGTTGAGTTGAGCTGAGTACTCAATATTGTGTTGTGTTTTAAAACAGTTTGTGTATACCGCAGCTAGTTTTTCGAGTGGGTTTGGTATGGAGTCACGATAAACGCGTGTTGATAACTCTCGTAACTTCATACAAAACGCATACCTACAGAAAACCAGCTTGCTTAACACTAAAAAGAATGAGCGCAACTCTCAATGTCAAGTCTCATTAAACCAATTTTGAATTTGAATTCTTACGTTTAAATGGAATGCCGTAAGACATAAACTAATAGAGCAGACATTACTTACATAAGGTTGAGTCTGACATGCTGGGTGGTGTTATCATCTCTAGTCATGAGCCCGTTGTAAGTGATTCTCATCCGGAGCCCAGGTTCTAGCACTTGGAACTTCAATCCGTGAGCGCTCCAGCCGTGTTGGTAGTAATCCCAAGCCCCAACTGACGAATCGGGATGTTCTGGAACACATAAAAAACACGTAGGTACATAAATATTGAAATCACATAAGCTCTAATATACCTCTCAAAAGCCTTTTAGATATATACTTTCGGTATGACTTACTCAGAATAATCATGTGGCAATACATAGCTGGTTCCATGAGGCAGGAACACAGATAAAAATTCTTCACAAACACTTAGGTACTTTATATCGAAGGCACAACAAATCACCACCGGGGATGCTTGAACATTGCTGCCACCAACCCAAGGTCCTCCGCTATTTTAAGGAGCTGGGCTGGCTGGGGTGAGGTTAGCAGGAGGACAATGCACAATACACCCCATTGCGAGACGTCCATGCCGATCTCATTCTCCCACCACGTAGAATAAGTATTTTACCTCCCAAAAACCTTTATAGACACTTTTGTTGAGTTTACCTATTCAGAATACTTACGTGGCAACACATAGCTGGTCCCATCAGGCAGTTTGACGTGCAAGTTAATTTCAGATAGCAATTGCCGCTCATACAACGTTCTGATTCCCAAAAACAGCGCTGTGCCATCGGAAGCTGTGGCCCTTACAGTCAAAGCATCCCAGCCATCGCTTCTGTGGACTGGAACCAGGTTCGCCCATTCATTTGCTTCAGTTTGGGGTAGTTTCTTCTTCCATTGGGACACTACGTACCGTGCGAATAGCAGCTTTATAGGGTAGTTCCATCCTGCAATTAAGTCATGGAAATAAGACACACACGTAAAGTCAAAGTCAAAAGGTATTTATTCAATAAAATCACAAGGATCACTTTGAAACGTCTTAAAGCTAGTTGACTCTAGGTGCCAGTTCCACGCGACCAAAGCCTAGAAGAACAGGCAACAAACTTACGGCTTGGTTCCTACCGTTCTTTTGTATGATCCTTTTACAAAGTAATATAATACAATATTGAAGTTTAGTGAGGCGTAGGCATACAGAAAAAGGTAAACATTATCAAATTTTACACACGTACACTTTCATTACAAAAAAACACACTTCAACTTATAATTTGCATCTCGTAATAAACTTCTTTTTCTTGTCGTGTCACTAGTTCTAACGAAACAGTGTGGTAAAAGGATTTTAAATGCGAAAGAAGCTCCTTTCGAGCACTTTACATGTTTTAGAACTACTTTTTTAAGATTCTACCATATGCCGGTTTTCTCACGATGTTTTCTTCGCCGTCTGAGAGTATTGGGACATATTTTTTGAAACGAATAAGTTGCGCAAACGTCGTCTGACAAACCAATAGCGCGACGTCAAATGTGACCTCTCCGGCTTGCCTCATCTCATACCTACCTCAAGCGATCTTTTTATGTGCGCGAGTTATACCTGATCATACTATGATATAACTCACACAAGCACCCACTAGGACCAACTAGGAGCATTATAATTATAATCATCGTTAAGCGTCATGAATTTGTCCCCATTCTTTCGAGTCTCAGTTGACACAAATGTGTAAAGTAGTAGTTATAGATAGTAACGTATAGTCAGTATGGGATTGTCGTTAAGCGATTTTTCAATTATGATAACACACATGCAAATAGGTGTAAGTACCTGTACCTACCTATAAATGTGTTTCAATAAATCACTTTGCTATGTTACTAATGGAGATAAAACTCTTGAACCCTTTTTGAATTAGGTACCTACTTTTTGACCGACTTCAAAAAAGGAGGAGGTTCTCAATTCGATTGTTATGTATGTATGTTTTCTTGTGTTGTTGATACGACGCGATTCCTCCGCCAATTATGAATGTAATTTGATGATTCTTTTTTTGGTAGGTCATACCTACTTCTAAGGTGGAGATTCAGCACTTCTTGAAAAATACAACAAAACAAAATATATGACGAGATGACGTTTTAGTTTGTAGTTCCCTTCACCAAAAGCTTGTTTTTATGCTTTTCTGTGTTTTGAAGTCGTTTTCTTTACGCAAAAAGTTAACAATATTTGGCATTGAAATGCACAATCTAAATGTCAAGTTAAATTGTATTAAATGAACGTAATGAAAAGATTCATTTTCTGACATTTTGAGAAGCAACATAGCTTTTTCATTTTATTTGTTTTTCTAGTGTTATTTTGAGTTGTGTTGTGTAATTTCGGTGGTATTTTAACCAACATTACTTGAGGTCTTAGCACAAAGTGTAAGCATTTGAAATGAAAGTGTATTATGTGATATCCTGATTTGACTGAAAATGTTTCGAATGTTTTGAAGAAAACCGCCACCATTTTTTTCAAGACAAATGACGGCCGACTTGACTATGGACTGACTTGACTAAAAAGTATTTATTCAATACAAATCACTTGACACTGGCAAGATTGTCTGTCGAATGATGGACAGGAGCCATAAATTGAGAGAAGAAAGAAGAACGTAATAAGCAGAGATATGTTACTATAGTAACAACATAATCTATACAAACTCTCACCTGGCACATTGTAGTTTCCATGCTTCGGCGAATCCCTTCTAAACACTAGAAGGTACGCGACTATAGCAGAGGTGATCAAACCAGCTTGAAGCAGAACATCAAACAGATCCATACTGTAAAAGCTGTCTCCACTAGTTCTGTCTTTATCTCCCTAGGTATTGTCCAGTAGGTTGCGAGTTGGTACTAAAAATAGCGACTGCACTGCCGTGCAAATGTTCAATTATTGAGCAGTTGTTTATCAAGAATCATTATCAATTGATTTAGGTACACCTGCGTCTGTCTGATAATTTGTAATCGTAGATACAATTATGTAAGGTATTTCATTTACTATGATCGTTGTAACTGTATATTACCAACGTAAGTAATTTATTTTTAAACTCTGATAAGCAAAACACATAATTTTTTTCACGATGTTTTAATAACAAGGTCAATGTAACAAAAAACAGAAACTTATTCAGCTTCACTACTTCGAATGAACTTTGAGGCACGGTAGGTATCCGCTCAGATCTATACCAACTCCGAATTGAGGATGACTAGGAGGGGTAGTCAGAGGTAGGTCCATACATTTGACAAATACCCCCATTGTGCAGTCTTTAGTATTCCAAACGTGACAGGTTGCAAGCCCATCGCAACTGTTAGAATGCTAACAGGTTTCCCCGCGATGTTTTTCTTTACCAATTGAGAGCGCTGAAAATGGCATTGCGCACATAAATTTTTCGAAGGGATATAAATCCATTGGTGAACTACCGGATTCGAACCCAAGACCTTAGAAGGCGCGGTCACTCTACTAGACCATCGATGCTTTTCAAGGTCAAAGCATGTTAGAATAAAATATAAATTATCTATGAAAAACCGCGTAGTTTATCTAATAAGATCAGTGTTGAAAATACTAAAACACAACAATCAATCAAGCCACAGTGAAACAGATGGTCCACCCGCTGTTGAGCAGTTACCTGCTGACAATGGAGAACGTACTGTGATATTGCACTGCGTCACTCATAGACAAAAGGTGTTCTAGTATTTTTTCTGAATAAAAATGTTATATGATTTTATATCGCTCGTTTATAAACTGAAAAACTACACGGTAGATATCCCTTGAACCTGGAGTTCGTACTCGGTACTAGAGATCTTATAAAACTTATTAAAATACACAGAGCATAGCGACACACTTCCAAACACGCGCACTTCACATATAATCAAATAGCACATCACAATCACAACTCTAGCGCAGTACAAACTATTGCTTATTCTGCTCCGTTTATTAGTGAGCACAAGGTCATGTCCATACGATTACCTACAGCTGATTGAACAGCGAATAAAGTGGAAGTACAAATGACATGTCCATCCAAAGTTATTGACTCTACAACGTGTAACTAAATAAAATAAATAAATAAAAATAAAGTAACATAATACCCCTATAAGACCAAAGACTAAGTAATCAGACCAAGCACTGGAATACTTTGACGTGTGCAAAGTTTGAATACTTTTATTTCGAAATTACCATACAATAGTTAAATTAATATGGTCTCAGAAATTTGCAACAACTCTCATAATGCGTAGATACCTACGTCGAAAAAGCTACTAGGAAATTATAAGTAGCTACTCAACACAGGTACTTTACAAGTTACCTAGGTCTATAAATTAACATACATACTTACATAAAATCTACGCCACGCCTACGTAGGCTTCCACGCCACGGATTTCCACTTGCTACGATCCTGACATACCTCTTTCGCTTCATTCACTCTCATAACATTCTTCATACATACTCGTCGCTTTCAGGTAATCTTGACCCAGGCCTTTCTCTAAAATATCCGTTATCTGATCCAGATATAATTCTTAGCAAATTTATTAATTTAATACAAACATTATTTTATTTGTATTCTGTTTGAAAGTTCTGGCTATCTGATTTTAAATTAAAACAACAGTGGGTACTTTTAGGAAAACATTTTATTTCATAATTTCATTTATATCTATCCATTATACAAAACATAGCTTTTTAAATCAATTAGCTTTTTAAATTTCCAAATATACAAATACATTATTTATTATTTAGGCAGATAACTACAACAAATTGACAAATGAGTTTCTATTTTTTTTTAAACAATTTATCAATAATAATAATGCAGTATGGAATTATTATATTCAACTTTTTATAATTTACTGGGTTTTTTGCCAATAAGCGCTCAGGCACTTAACCTATTCTACACGTAAATAAATACACAACCGCCATGTCTTTTTACATGTTGTATAAATAAACTTTTTTTAATCTGTAGTTTTTATGTTTTATAGATATTTTAACATTTAAATTTTACAATTTCAGTCATTGTTACAAAACAACTAGGTACGCTATATTTTTTTCTAAAAGAAATGACGTTTAATAATTCTTACAACATTCACTAGTTTTAAATGCAATGAATTTTAATATTTTGAATAATCAAAATAAGTAAAAATTAGCCTCCGCTTATGTTCTATTACTTAGTGCCAGTTACACCATCTTTGAGTAACGCTATCTATGAGATAAAAATATGTTCATCTCTACTTCAGACTCGTCAAAAAAAGCTGGAAACATTCTTGAGTTACTATGAGACAGTGGAATAGGCCCTAAGGCTTCTAATTTTCATAACCAATCATATTTAAAAAAAAAACTAAGTTACATTTTATTGGACAAGCTCTTATCATCATTATCTAAAATATAAACAAATAAATAAATAATTTAAATAACCAAGCACCTGTATTTTATTTATAGCTAAAATATTTATCTAGCTAGTGTTTCTAATGCTTCAAATAATAAAAATATTAATATTATTGTCTCAAGAAATATAAAATAACAATAGAATATGTGATGTCGCTCCCAGACCATTTTTTCACTTCACTACCAACAAAAAGTGACCCGACGCGGTCACGCTAACGACCCGAGGGACCGTCCATTAGTCACGTGCAGCTTGAACGGGGGGTAGGGGATTTAGCAAAAATCACGAAATATCACAAGGCGGGAGGGGGGGGGGGTGTAGTAAGATATCACGTGTATTTATATTTTCGTCAAACGCTCGATTTCTAAACCGAAAAGCGGCAAAAATGTCTTAGACAGAAGTCTAGACTTTTTTGTCATGGTCCTTAATTTCAGATATACTATATCAGATATAATATATCGTAATTTCATTTATATTATTTAGATAGATTATACTTTATACCTGTCTTTAGATAATACTCAAAAAAATTTAAGATTCTTTGTAGGTACCTACTAAAAAATACACGTGATTTTTTGTAGTCTTAAACCTCACTACATATCACAAAGGGGGAGGGGGGAGGGGGTTAAAAATGCTAAAAAAACATCACGTGATTAATGGACGGCCAACGAAACGGAGTAAAGGTCGTTATTTTTTGATGTTTCATACAGGGTGTAAAAAGACCACTCCCAAAGACTAACGGTACATCACAGCTGCGTAGGGGCCGTAAACGAAATAGTTTCAAAATAGGTTATGCTGTCCGAAATATAGTACTAAATGTGTTCTGGCACCCGTTGTTGGGTGTGCTGAACTAGTCTGAACTAGTTAAACGAAAATATACAGAATCCGGAATGTTTTTTTTTTCAATACGCTATTTTAAAATTGTTTTTCGATGAAACAAGAAGGGTCTGAATTTACCGTTTTTAGGTGTATTCTTTTTAGACCCTATACTTTTTTTTGTGCCCAAATAAAAACATTTCCATTTATAAAACAAGAGTACAATCAAGGCAATATACAAAATAAATTTATGTTTAGTCTTATTTCGATAAAGCAAAAAGTCGATCCAAATGTTTTGAAGTATTGTACAGGTATTTTTTTGTTTGTTGCGCTCTTGCTAAGACTCAGATCTAGCCAAAAGAGTTTAAGGCAAAGACAAGAGCTAATGTGACTCTCGCTCGCACGTTTCGACATGTTGATAGATATAAAATCACTAAACTCATTTTCGAAAAATCGCAATCAACCATTTTGTGTGCAATCACATTGCACACAGTTTAGTAAAAATTTCATTTTGATCAATACATGTTTTCCTACTCAAAAGTTTGCTTATGTACAAAAACTAGTAAAGCAAACTTTTGAGTAGGAAAACATGTATTGATCAAAATGAAATTTTTACTAAACTGTGTGCAATGTGATTGCACACAAAATGGTTGATTGCGATTTTTCAAAAATGAGTTTAGTGATTTTATATCTTTCAACATGTCGAAACGTGCGAGCGAGAAGTTGTTTGATAGTTGTCAGCCCCTTAATAGGTGGTTTATTTTTCATTGTAGCAAATACAAATTAGCCTCAATGCTCAGAGGAAATATATGAGATCCGAAAGTCAATATTACTATAACAAACATGCTACGCTTGACATAGCAAGCAAATAACAGACATTTTTACTCTACACGGGGCGGGATTTACCATCTTAACGTTTTTATTCCTTCAGATACAATTATTTCCGTCACTACTTTAAGGCGATGACAACTGCGGCGCTCGCACGTTACAACATTTTGAAAGTCATAAAATCACTGATCTTGTATATGAAAAATCGAAATCAACTAAGTTGTGTGCAATCATTGCACACAGTTTAGCAAATATATCATTTTGATCCAAACAGTTTTCATACTTAAATATCTTTCAAAATGTGGAAATGTGCGAGCGAGAGGTACATTAGCAGTTGTCTTCGTCTTAACTTATCAAAAAAAAGACTGAAGTATTTTTATCTGAAGGATTCTTTGAGATGGGGAAACACGCCCTTAATTTAACAATTTCGTGTAAAAATACCTGGATATTGCAGCCTCATTTCGGAACGGTTTAGTCGTCTTTCGGTTTGATAGGTTCTAATTCCTCTGGATTCTCGTCCATGCTGCCTGCCGTGTCTGTGCGGGACTTGTCAACTGGGTACAACCTGAAAATTATGCAAGAGTTAGCAATAACTGGCATTACTGCACGGCCCTGACGGAAGACCAGCGTCAGTTGCTAGCTAACTGACTTATGCTGAGTCAGAGTCCGTTTGGCAGCTCTTAGGTTTTTTATTTTATTTTATTAATTAAGTTCTTTTTAGTTTTAAATCTAAGTTACGTGCAAATAAATATTTTTCTTTCTTTCTTTCATTCTTTCTTTCTTTCAATACTACAGTATAGTTTTACTTAGTATATCTCTGACAAGCGACCCGCCCCGGCTTCGCACGGTTATTGTGGGTTATCCCTAAGAGATAGACATATAGACTTTTTTGTAGACCTTTTTAGGGTGTACAATACTGTAGTACATTATTTTGATCTATCTCGTAGGGTTCAGACAGCGTTTGCAATGTAAGCGCAAAAAATGTGTTTATTTACGACATCATTTTAGAAACCTCTTAAATTATCAGTGTTTCTCTATTATATTATGCATGTATTATACATATAAACCTTCCTCTTGAATCACCCTATCTATTAAAAAACCGCATCAAAATCCGTTGCGTAGTTTTAAAGATCTAAGCATAAATATGGACAGACAGACAGCGGGAAGCGACTTTGTTTTATACTATGTAGTGATGTAAGGTTGGCGTAAGAATGTTTAGTAAGGCTGTAAATAATTACAACAATTTTTATCTTGATCTCACGAGACGAGAATATTTTGTTCTATCATTTTTAGCTTATGAATTTCTCATCTGGCGGAAGTCTGCTGCTGGACATAAGCCAGTAATATTAACAGGCAGTATGGCCAGCCATATAAGGTAATTCATCATCATCATCAAACTGAAGAAGGCCACCGCTGGACAAAGGCTTTCCCTATACATTTCCACAAAGAACGATTCTGAACCCTCTCCATCCACCGGCTCACAATGTCATCAGTCCATCGGGTTTACCCGCGATCCACACAATGTCGGCGGTCCATCGGGTAGGAGAATTTACCAAGCTTTGTCTTCTAGTTCGTGGTCGCCATTTCAGAACCTATATTTCCCAGCGGTTATCAGTTCTTCATGAATTGGAACCTCAAAATCAACAACCCTGGCCGGTGTAGAAATCCTTAAACAGACTAAGAACCACAGACAACTAAGAACTCAAATCGGCCGTTGTAGATGTAACTTAAGCAGATGGGGTATTATCGGCGAAACCGCTACCTCCTCGTGCTCCTACTAAATACTCCTACTGATAGGAGCACCGGGACACCCATGTCCTGATGCTCCTACTGCAAAAGGAAATTGTAAAACGCTAAGTAGGAGCATCGAGACATAACGAAAATAGAATTACTTATAGGCATACTCTGATTCAAGTACAGGTGAATGCAGTTATCTATAAAATATTAAAAGTCACTTCACTGTGATATGAAACCTCCTTTTGCTTGTTGGTTATATTATATTATATTATATTATATTATATTATATTATATTATATTATATTATATTATATTATATTATATTATATTATATTATATTATATTATATTATATTATATTATATTATATTATATTATATTATATTATATTATATTATATTATATTATATTATATTATATTATATTATATTATATTATATTATATTATATTATATTATATTATATTATATTATATTATATTATATTATATTATATTATATTATATTATATTATATTATATTATATTATATTATATTATATTATATTATATTATATTATATTATATTATATTATATTATATTATATTATATTATATTATATTATATTATATTATATTATATTATATTATATTATATTATATTATATTATATTATATTATATTATATATATTATATTATATTATATTATATTATATTATATTATATTATATTATATTATATTATATTACTTATATTATATTATATTATATTATATTATTAAATAAACGAAATCTTTATAGTGTTCAGGTATGAGAGTAGTTATTATTTGTTTATTAGTTGCTTAAAAAGTATTTTGTAGTTGACTGTTCAATATGTTATGTGATAGGAACAGGAGGAATAAAATTTAGAATATTACATTATTCCTCGTAGTTTTTATGTTCAGTAGGAGCATCAGGACATGGGTGTCCCGGTGCTCCTATCAGTAGGAGTATTTACTAGGAGCACGAGGAGGAAGCGGGCGAAACCGACGCAATGTGGTGTCTTTACCACAGACGTGGTCACCTATTGATCTAAGTGCTATAATAAAAAATAATTGTTGATAATCGACTCGAAAGAATAAGAATCTCACCATCTCTGATACAAGTAGACCAGGAACACGAGGTCGTCTCTGAAGCAAGCCACGCGATGCGCCGTCGGCATAGTTATTATGAACGCGAACACATCATCGATGAAGGTGTTGAACGCCTTGTACATAAAGGCTCGCCACGGCAATGCCGCCACGGATCGCAGGCGGTAGTTCACAAACAACTGCGGTAGCATGAAGAGAAAGCCGAAGGCGTATACGCCGTTCACGATGCTGTGTAGCGCCCACGAGTACCAACTGGAAGAGAACTGGAGCTTCAATATTGTATTATATTACACAAGCTGGTGCCCGCGACTTCGTCTGCGCAGTATTAGTCACACAAATATTTATAAATTGTAGCCTGTGTTATTCTGATGTATAAGCTATATTATTGTAAAGTTTCATTAAAATCCATTCAGTAGTTTTTACGTGAAAGAGTAACAAACATCCATCCATCCATCCATACTTACAAACTTTCGCGTTTATAATATTAGTAAGGATTGTAGCAATGATCATACAAAAGAAAGGTAGGAACCAAGGCGTAAGTTTGTTGCCTGTTCTTCTAGGCTTTGGTCGCGTGGAACTGGCACCTAGAGTCACCTAGCTTTAAGACGTATCAAAGTGATCCTTGTGATATTATTGAATAAATACCTTGTGACTTTAGAACAAAACTTGGGTTCAAGTATGGCATGAAAGCTCTGCCGTTTGCGCTATAAATTGTGTGTTTGATTTCCACTAAGATCATACATTTGTATGGTGAGCGTAAACACGTAATACGTGTATATGGGTTTAAAAGTAGATTTAAATTTGTATTTAAATTAAATGTATTATTTAGTTATTTAAATACAATTTAAATTATACGTACAAATGTATTTAAATTAAAGTATTTGTATATTCTACTTATGTTTTGCAAATAAAATATCTTTATCTTTATCTTCATTTAAATTTGTATTTACAATAAAAATGTCTACTACGTGTCGCCCGGGGCTTCGCTTACGTATTAATAGTGATTATCAACCTTTGCCGGTAATTTTAGGAGATAAAAAGTAGCCTATATCAGGGTTACGAACTATATTTGTTCTAAGTTTCATTCCGATTGGTTCAGTGGTTAAGGGTGTGATTGAGTGAGCCACAAACATCCTAACATCGTAATTTTTGCATTTATTATTTAAGTAAAGTAGGATAGGATCAGTTTTTTTTATCGTATGCATAAAATGGGGCAGAAATATCACAAGCTATATTTTTTTATATAACTAGCTGATGGAAAAAGCAGATGGCCCACATGATGTTAAGTGGGAACCATCACCTATAATAATGCATTGCTTCGTAAGTCACACACAATAGGAACGTGCCCTACGATGCACTGCTCTGCGTCCATCAACTTGAGGCATACAGATGTTAAGCCTCATGTGCCTATAATTACACCGGCAACCACACTCTTCAAATCGAAACACAGCAACGCTGCTTGGCGGCAGAAAAAGTGGTGGTAGTACTTCCCCGGACGAGCCCTTCACAAAGAGCTCTACTACTCTTAGCCTAAATAGAAGGAGAAAACTCAGGAGATAATTAAAATATGTGTAATTAAATACCACCAGTCACATGACATGTAGGTATATCATATTCAGACAATTCGTCAACGCTTATCTAATAATGCCAACAACATACATAGATAATTCTTAATAACCCTCATTGCTTATTACTCGCGCCTTGCAGATACATATTTAAGTGCAGCATAAACCATTTGGCACGTTCCATGCATTTAGTTGATCCACATTTCACAGATACTAAGTTTTTTATGACGTATATTTTACAGAGTCAACAATTTCTAAAAACTAGGAGCTAATGGCAATAATGGGCATTCTGTAGATTCTAGAGAATGAGAAGAATCTCTAGTCTAGAGATGCTTCTCTAGACTCTAGAGATTCGTCTATAGACTAGAGATTCCTCTCTAGACTCTAGAGATTCCTCTTTAGACTAGAGATTCTTCTCTAGACTCTAGAGATTCCTCTCTTAGACTAGAGATTCTTCTCTAGACTCTAGAGATTCCTCTAGACTAGAGATTCTTCTAAAGGGTTCATCCTGGTCAATCAGACGCCATGTCACGAAGAACCTAGAGATCTAGACTCTAAGAATCTCTAGAGTCAAGAGAAGAATCTCTAGAATCTCTAGAGTCTAGAGATTCTTAGAGTCTAGATCTCTAGATTCTTCGTGACATGGCGTCTGATTGACCAGGATGAACCCTTTAGAAGAATCTCTAGTCTAGAGGAATCTCTAGAGTCTAGAGAAGAATCTCTAGTCTGAGAGAGGAATCTCTTAGAGTCTAGAGAAGAATGCATAGGATTAACATACAGATTAAGGATACAGGATTAACCCTTTACTAAGTGCTAGGTTACTATAATCATATCAAAATGACAAGGGTCATCTACTGGTAAAATTAAATTTTTCAAAAAAACGTAGAGTACATGTTAGTAGGATTAGGAAAACTAACGGCCGGTTTCTGAAAGCTCGATAAAACTAATCGGATGTCAAGTCACTCGCCATTTCGCAAGTGACTTGACATCCGATTCAGATCAAATTGACATCGGGCTGACAGGAAAGAATAGGTGCTGAAGAAGTCTTATCCATCTGAAATTCTGTTCCAGGAAATACAAAGGCCTGTAAATAGAGTTCTGAAAAGTTGACACTGTTTAAATAATCTGGGTGTAATTGATAAAAAGATCTGATTTAGGATGATGACTAGATGGACAAGTTAGGTCAGCTAAGCTATAGCTCAGTTTTTATGAGTCGAAAGAGGACTTCTAATTAAATAATTTGTAGATTTTGAAGTGTCCTAGACTGGTTTGACGATATGGATCACCTATCATTCTAAGCTATCTTCTAACATCTTTATAGAAACGCTCACCTCTTATGCGGTTCATAGATCAGCGAGTAAACCGCTCCGGCCCCGCAAAGCGGGTACAGTAGCATGGAAAGGTAGCGCATGGCTTCAGCATCGGCCTTCGCGGTGGACTGCTCGCCGGCGTCCGCACTCGAGTCTCGCCAGATCCTGACCTTCCAGCCGGCGAAGGAAATCCGCAAGTGGAGAACCTTCTTCACCTTCCAAAGCTGAAAATATTACCATTTATATACTTACGAGTAATAAATATGATATCAGTTATCAGTAACCCAAGTCTGTGTTTGTTTTTCGTTTTCCGTATCGTCAGGTCGTTTTTATGGAGACGCGTATCTCAGCACGGCCGATAGAGGCGCTCATCCAATCTCCATGTAAAAAGAAAATTAAATTCAGACTTGGGGTACAGGTTCCTATAGTACAAGCTTTGCTTAGTTTGGGACGGAGTTGTTTGAAATGTCCTCCAATGATTGATTTCCTCCAATTTGACAGCCTTCACAGCTCAGTTGCTAGTAGCTCTGCCTTCTGCGCCGTAGGCCGTGGGTTCGATCCCCACAGAGAACAAACATTTGTGTGATGAACATAGATGTTTGTTCTCTGTCTGGGTGTTATATAATATTATAAGTATGTATTTACAAAAAAGTATATAAGTAATATATAAGATATCTGGTTCCCATATCACAAGCTTTGGCTTAGTTTGGGGCGAGATAGTGCTGTGTGGAATGTCCACCAATATTTATATTTATTTTATTTATGAATATTTGGCCAAGATAGACGAGGCTGGGAATAATAAGCAACTACACTAGCTAAGTAGGCCTGGTTCATTTATTAGTGAATTAGGTAGGTACTATAAAGTATGTATAGAGATTACGGCTTAGCAGAAAGGCACCGCTCTAGATATGCAAACGTGTGCTAATTTCCCTATTAAGGCGATTGTATTCCCTAATAGGGATATAATAAGGCGAATACAATAATAATCTATACATGTTTTCCTACTCAAAAGTTTGCTTTACTAGTTTTCGTACATAAGCAAACTTTTAAGTAGGAAAACCTGTATCGATCAAAATTAAATTTTTACTAAACTGTGTGCACACAAAATGGTTGATTGCGATTTTTCGAAGGTGAGTAATGATATTTTATATCTTTCAACATGTCGAAACGTGCGAGCGAGAGTCACATTAGCTCTTGTCTTCGCCTACGGAAATACTGATTTAGATGAATCTTAAAATACAAATAGTTCGGAAACAAATTAACTCTTTTTGGCCCAGCTATGGGTACCACGCGAGGGGAGCCGCGCCGTTTGCTGGTCAATTGCTATTTTTACATTACTTTTTAAAGATAATCCGGATCAAGAGAACCTAAACTGACGAGCATAACGTATGAAAAATATTATAAGAGTGAATGAAGCAAAGCTGGTCGTAGCAAGTGAATGATCGAAGTTGAAATACATTACCTCGATAACAGCACTAATTCCAGCCGGTACGAGCACCAACATAGAAGTCTGCTCGTCCACCAGGTAGAAGAATATGACGAACTGTGAGAACGCTCGCCAGAACACAGTGCGGGCAGACAGACCGGCGAGCGAACGCTTGCGTCTCCAGAAAGAAACATCGTTCTTGAATGCTAAGAAGTCGAATAGCAGCTGGAAACATGTATATTTTTTACATTTTTCATTTATTCAATCATAATTATTTTACAAATCATATATGAATATCACATTATACCCTTATTAATATTGGTCGCTGAGCGATCCACTAACTTATAGCCGCCGCTCAGTTTTCTGCTCTCTTTTTGTTATATTTAAAGTGAAATTTTATAAGGCATTTTTAAGAGTAGTAGAGCTTTTTGTAAAGAGCTCGTCTAGGGAAGTCTTACAACCACGCCTATTTCTGCCGCAAAGCAGCGTTGCTGTTTCAGTTTGAAGGTTGTGGTTATCAGTGTGATATTACGGGGTCATGAGGCTTAACATATGTATGCCTCAAGTTGTTGTACGCAGAGCAGTGCATCGTAGGGCACATTCACATAGTGCGTGACTTAGGAGGCCTTGTTCCATCAGCAAGTATAGTAAAAAAAAACGTGGCTATAACGTGACAGTAAATATGAAAAAGCGCCATACTTTTCAAAGTCAAAATGTATTCAAAGTCAAAGTCAAAAGGTATTCATTCAATAAAATCACAAGGATCACTTTGAAACGTCTTAAAGCTAGGTGACTCTAGGTGCCAGTTCCACGTGACTAAAGCCTAGAAGAACAGGCAACAAACTTGCGGCTTTTCAAGTTGTACTTTCGGAATTCTATAGGTAGGTACACAACAGATTTTCTGTTGTAGGGACCTACCTACCTCAAGTCATTGAGCTTCTGGTAGTAAGCTAGATAAACGAAATTGAATTAAAATTAATCTTTTGCCGAATACTCTGATTATATTACAAATATCTATGTATTAAAATAAAAAATTGGTATATATAATATCAGCAACACATACATACATTACAGAAATTGAATTAAAATTATTCTTTTACCGATTACCATAATTATATTACAAAATCTATGTATTAAAAAAAATATTAGTACTTATTACATCAGCAACACATACCTACATACTTTACATTCATTAAATATATTTTTCATCAGAATACTTCCCTTACATGTCTATTGAAAGGTAAGTTTACAATTACTTACAGCAAACTTGACTGGAGTTTTTCAGAGTGTATCTTGTTTTAATGTTTAAGTGATTCTTGTGATTTTATACTTTAAAAATGTACTTGACTTACATGACAACTAGCAATCAGGACAGTTGCGGACAGCAAATACAAATTGGTATCCGCAAAGATTCCTTTGACATCATCCACATCCTTGTCACTAAAGCCGAGACTATGAAGTTGGTCTAATGCAAGTCTCACATGCATGGCCAGTCTCATGGACCCGTATGAGGCAGGGGACACATTTATGGTTATATTAACTGTACTTGAGCTACCGTTTAGGAGTTGTAGCTGTGACATTCGAGATTTTAGCACATTATGCTGGATTATTGGCAGGTATCTACCACTCCTGATCCTGTAAAAGCATGACAAGCAACCATTATCTACCAACAAAAATATTTAATGTAAAATTATTTGTGTGCAAAGTTTGCTTTATTAAAAATTCATAAAATAGTAGCCAACATAGTAGCCAACCCCTCAGATATTTTGAAACCTAGTAGGTTAGATACCTATTTCAGTTCCTTTGAGAATGTCAAAAGAAAGTACTCAAGAGGCATGTCCAAACACATAGTGTGGCATCAAGTTTAACTTATTTACCTCAGGTAAGGATAAAATTCGCCAGGAATTTTATTTACAGGGAGATTCAGTTCATCAGTCAAAATAGAAATGGGTGCCACTGTACTAATATGGGAAAATGGTACTAATCCCTTATTTAGGTTTTTCTTATTATCATTCTGAAAGTAGAAAATGTGATTAAATTTAAAACATTCATTGATCATTTGAAGTCAAAGCTTATATGGAGAAAGGCAATCAATAACAGTTTTTAGCAAAGCAGCAAAAGTAAGCATTTAAAATGTATATTTGTATGATAGTAATACATTTTATGAAATGTAATTAATTTTACAGGCCTGACAGATAAGTTGGTGGCAGGTCTGCCATTTGAGTCAATCATTTGAGTGATGACTATAGATATTTGTTCTGTGTCATATCTTATGGGTATTCTGGTTTCCTAAGTGTACAAGCTAAGCTTTGTGAAGAGAAAAGTCATTGTGTGAAATGTCTACCAATATAGCTTATCCATTAATTAGTAATGTATTTTTACATACATTCTGCTGGAGCAGGTTAAATGTTTCAGCCCGTGGTTCAGTATAGGTCACCAATGGCAGTGTATGAATAGCTTCCGTGCGATAAATTTCATCAAATGGCTTGTAAAGTCGCAAATCGTCCAATAATGCTGCATGCATGAATAATGTGCCATTATTTCGCGTTTTTCGGGGCACTTTTAATGCAATTTCGCTATAAAAAACGTTCAGAATTTTATATGTTATAAGTAGGTTATTATATAAGTAGGTATATTTATATAAGTAGGTTATTTTTTAAATACGTTATGATCTATTTCCTGGAGCTTACAAGGAGGCCGGGTTTCGGTAGTCAAAATTCATGGAAGTATGGATTTTAGTGACTGCATCTGATGACGAGCCATCGAAGTACGGCTGTTGCTTTACAGAAGTAAAGATGACGAGGTGCTGGACTGGATCTGAAGCTAAATAGGAAGCGTAACATCTCTCGCCACGACTGCACACGGGTGGTATAAATATTTCAGCCAGGGTCCATATTGTGTTGACAATGTACACGGCAAAAATTAGAGAAATAACTGAACTAACTGATACATATTTCATGACTAATATCTGTAAAATTTAGAAGCTATGCTTTTTTTCTAGCCTGTAAGTACTGATAATAAAATATTTTTGACCAAATACAAATGAGAGAAACCAATAAATGCTGCCAAAAGAAGACAGCCAAGTCTTACTCTTTCTTACTGCCACTGTCATGTCAGTCATAGTCATGTCATGCATGTCACCATCAGACAGTATTGTCTTGTGTGTTGTGCGCCTGTGCGTAGGGATGGGTATTAAAATAATAAATAATTCTTTGAACTGAATTTACGATTGATTTAATTGGTTTTGTGATTGGCCTGACAACATAAGTGGTAGTAGCTCTGTTTTCTGCTGTGTAGATTATTCCCTGACTTATGGAAAAAAGCATGAGTTGAACCCGTGCACAAAGAAAGTTACTCACGCTTACCTGCATTTATATATTGGAAATATGTTTATTTGTTAAAAAAAATACTGAGTATTTCTTTGACAAAAAATCTATCAGAGCCGATTCCTTAAGAATGAAACATAAATATAATATATGTATACCTCAGATTAACAACACCATGTATAAAAAAAGTACATTTGTTGCAGCTATCAAAATTTACAATAGTTTACCCGATAAAATTAAACCTCTTCAAGGAAATATATTCAAAAATCATTTGAGAAAATGGTTAGTCTCGAATGCATTTTATAACTTAAACGAATATTATGAACGATAAAATAGAAGCTCTATAATATCTAGATCTCGGTTTCTTATAGTTCATTATACCTACCTACTTGCAAGAAATTGGGAGTACCTATTAGTGGGTATTAAAATGTTTTAGTTGGTTCTTGGGTGAAAACTTTAGAATATAACAATGCGTGTTTGTTGTACGTCCGGAACGGACAAACTGTTCTTCTTCTCTCAATTTATGGCTCCTGTCCGTCCTTCGACAGACAATCTTGCCAGTGTCAAGTGATTTGTATTGAATACTTTTTAGTCAAGTCAGTCCATAGTCAAGTCGGCCGTCATTTGTTTTGAAGAAAATGGTGGCGGTTTTCTTCAAAACATTGGAAACATTTTCGGACAAACCAGGATGCCACTTATTACACTTTCATTCCAAATGTTTACACTTTGTGCTAAGACCTCAAGTAATGTTGGTTCAAATACCACCGAAATTACACAACACAACTCAAAATAACACTAGAAAAACAATTAAAATTAAAAAGCTATGTTGCTTCCTGAAATGTCAGAAAACGAATCCAGGACAAACTGTTAAAACTGTACATCAGGGTTGACAATCATAGTAGTGTCAAACGGGTAACCGCTTACGTCACTAAAATGTGAAGTAACTCCAAAACCTTTGCAAAGATGGCAGTATTTAAAATTCTGAACATCTCGTGGCAAAAAGACTTGTATAAAATATATAATATAAATCTTGCGGTAGACGGTAGAATGTGGATTCTACCGTCTACCGCAAGATTTAAAGAAAACTGCGAATCCAACATGGCAGTTTTTGTTATTACCGTTGTTCACAGTGTTTATACCTACTTTGAAAATTCCCGTTTTACTTTGTTCCTGGTTTTGAACAAAAGTCTAATAGAAAGTGCTGTGTCCCCGGATGTTTATATAGCTTAGGTAATTGTTTTAACTGTTAGAGTCAGCCATGGAGTTCATCATTCAAAAAAACTTGATTACGTGTGTTTCACGAGCCGAATCGCAGCTCAAACCTCACCATGATACCGAAATGGTAGTGTTAATGTTAATAACATCAATTCTTCTGTAATCTTTCCAATTTCTAGGTAAGTAAGGTACAGATATCTTCCCAAGTAGCCGTACATCATATTTAGTACATACTTAAGTACCTACAAGTAATATAGGTTAGGTAAAATTTCGTTTCCTTCTACTGAGTTGGATAATACATTGTGTAATAGCACAGATAAGAGGTAATAGTCTCAGTTCCACTAAATCAACTGTTTTGTTTAACTATTTTCTCTTGCAAAATAGAACGATAAAATATATAATTGAAAATAATTAGCAACATGCACATCATGCTTCATATAAATTTATTGTATGTTTAAACTTATAACTTTTCTGTAACCTATCTGTTATTTTTTTCAGACACCAAGATGAATTTGCACAAATTCCCTATTCCAGCTAAGGACAAAAATCTATTGGTGGCAATATTTTGCAGCTAAAAGATGACCATATTTTTAAATATCGCCGTGTATGTGATGCACACTTTGAAGAAAAGTGTTCATGCTGGAATAATCATCTTAAAGAAGCTGTACCCATGAGAAAAATACCTACCAGGTCAGTAAAAAATTATAAAACTAAGCATATTAAATAATATTATTTTTTGTTCTATGTTATGATGGAACAAGCAGAGAAGATCTTATTTTAAATATTTATTTTTGCGTGATAAATAATAATAAAAACGAAACATTAGTAATACCTATCTATATTGCCATGCTGTTTTCACCTCTTTGTTTTGCCAGATTAGATTAAAATACTAATAAAAGGTATATTTTTTTCAGATGAAGGCATTCTTCCGGAATAAGCCAAAAATACAGCTGATATGATATATATGTTTCTCGACCAAGTTTTTGATTCCATGAATGCGAGCATAAGCAAAAGAAAGGAGCATGGCAAGCCTCTTCTAGGACCTGTGACGCCTACTTCCATACACCACAAAACATGGACGGAATCCAAGCATCTCATGAAAAACATGAAATTTATGAATCCAAAAACATCAAATAATGAGCAAAAAACATGTCTGAAAGGTTTTTATAAAGAAATATTAAATAATAAAACACATAGTATGCAAATGAACATTGTTTTATTGTATTTAAAAATAATAACATTATAGAAAACGGTAGATAGGTAGAGATAAATGTATAGCTAGCTAGCTAGCAACCGTAGCGAGCTATAGATACCTACCTACGTACATACTGTGTTGGCATTAGTTCCAAAACCTTCGACCAGTGGGCGACACTTTGTATTACCCGATTTTTTAGCTGAGTTGTACCTCTATTTCATTTATAACAAAGTACTCTGTGCTGTACATAACCATAGCTTTAAGATCTTTTTTGTACTACAGTTATACAATAAATAATTTCTGATTTCTGAAGAGGGCGTTTTGAATAGTGTCTCAAATTATCGTTCCATACCAGTTTTGTCTTGCATTAAAAAAAAATTAGAAACTTTTTTTATTTCTATTGTTACCAAGCATACCAAAAATACTATTTCAGATTCTCAACACGGATTTAGAAGCGTTAATTCTGTTGAAACTAATTTGTATTCGTTTTGCATCTAAAGTACCTCTCAATTTAGACAAAGGGTTAGACACAGATGCTATTTGAACAGACTTCAGTAGTGCTTTCGATAAAGTCAACCATCCTTTACTTCTTGACAAGCTCAGTTAACAGGGTTTCTTTGGAGATCTGCTGGATTAGTTCCGTTATTAATTGAGCAATAGACCTCAGGTGGTATCTGTAAAAGGTTATGAATTTAAGGTAAGGTAAGGTAATAAATACTATGCCAAATGTGGTGTACCCCAGGGATCCCACTTGGGGCCTATTCAATTTCAAATTTTTATAAATGATATTACAAAAAAGATTAAACATTGTAATGAAGCTTTATTTGCAAATGAACATAAATTATATAAAACAATAAACTCTCAATTAGATGTCAAATTATTACAAGAAGACATAGATTCAATAGTAAACTAGAAGCAGTAGTGATAACAAAATGATACTAAATCCCTCAAAAAACATTGATGTTAAAATTTTCTAAAAAAAAGAAGGCATTGCTGTCTTCACACCAAATAAAACATACTTATAGAAATTTCTAAAGTGTTCGAAATAAGAAACTTACGGCCGGTTTCTGAAAGCTCGATCAAAACTAATCGGATGTCAAGTCACTCGCCATTTCAGCTATTACATCGAATCAGATAGAGATAGCAAGTGACTTGACATGCGATTAGTTTTGATTGGGCTTTATTTTGCACATTTTGATAACATAGTTAAAAAAGCGGCTCAAATGCTAGTAGATCTCAAACGTAACACAAGTTTACTTTACTACTTTAACGTAACTAAGTTTACTACAAGACTTTAAAAAACCTAGCACAAAGATAATATTATTTATTGCGCTTTCATACAGGGAATGCGTACGCATGCCCTGCATGTAACTACCTACATGGTGGTCCAAAAAGTAGTGATAAGCGGAAGTCCAGAGATAGAACACCACTTGGGTTACCCGAATCACCCCCATGTATGTTCCGTGATTTTAATCAGTGCTTGCTTGGAATCTTTGAAGGTACCATGAAATTATGAGCTGTTTAATCTGCGATTCAGCTCCAGCTCGAGACTGTAAATGAGCTGATGCGCTGCAGATCATGTTTTTCGAGTGAGTTACTCATTGCTAACTGGCACCTAGATTCACCTAGTTCTAAAGACGTTTCAAAGTGATCCTTGTGATTTATTGATTAATACCTTTTGACCTTGACAGATTATCTGTCGATATGACAGACAGGAGCCCTAGACAAATAGTACAAAAGGTCCACCAAGGTCCACCCTTTCAAGAGAGCTTAGCCAGTGTTGCGGTTTTAGCGACTTTGTCGCTAGATCTAGGGGATTTTTAACTGCTTTTTTTGAGATTTAGCGACAGAAAATCGTCTTTTTAAAATAACTCAAAGCTATTCAACCTTAAATGTATTTAGGCAACAATAATAATCGAGGGTGATAATTCGGCAATTCCCCTAGCAGTGAAGTTCATTCTTCGTGATACCAAACACTATTCCGTCTCTCTTTATCATTAGAAAATGTTAGATAATGCTCGTTTTACACAGTGTATCTGATGCAACTACCGTAAAACTACTGCAGTTCGCTTAATTGTTTCACAATTTGACAACAAGTCCTCTGTTTGTTAGTTTTGTACTCATTTTATCTGAATAATACAAAATATAATGAGATAAAGTGAGTTTTTTCAGTTTCGATTATCATCATCATCATCAGCCTATCATAGTTCACTGCTGGACATAGGCCTCCCTTAATGAGTGCCATAGCGTCCTGTCTTCCGTCTTTCCTTTTTTCGAAGTCGGTTCAAAATTTGCGACATCCTGGATTTTTCATATAATCTGGCGACTTTTTGATGCCAGCTTAGCGACTTTTATTTTACCTGAGTGGCAGCACTGGCTTAGGCTCCTACCACACGAACAGTCGAATTGTGCCCTAAAATCTAATAAGGCACACGATAACAAACTTTATCATGTCCACACATACAATAATTTTGTTTGTGTTTTCACGTTTTTATTCGTAGTTATATCTTAGGTAATGACTAATTTGGTAGAATTTAGTAGAATTTGCGCGTGCGTGTGTAGTTGAGTTAGATTATTTATTTAACATACATAATCATGTTGGCAGCACTGCCACCTAATGGACGATAGGCTCAAGGCAACGTAGTGTAATAAATCGGTGTTTCCTTGGAAATAGTATTGATGTTCTAAGGAATTTTGGATTCCCAAAGGTAATTAGCGTCTCGTATCCGTGACCATGCTGTTTTGTGTAAAATTTAATATTTAAACTAGATTGCAGGCCTATGTGGCAGTGTTTTGACAGCTACATTGACATTGCACCTCTGATATTTTGTTTATTTTCAGTTCAACAATCAGCAGCATGGATATTGGGCATTGGCACTACATGATCTAGTGTGCCTCCAAGATTTCGATTGATGATGAGTACAACAATAGAGAACATGCATCGAAGATTCGATGGCAATGGATGCTAAAGATTTGAGAATAGGGACTGCTCTGGGTGAACGCAACGATGGCAGTAAGTACTCTCAGAGCGGGATCGCACTGCAGTGTATCAAAAATAAATCCTATCAAGATATCGGATCTAATCCAATGGCTAAGGCTGAGGTGGCGGCGGTGCGGCCCTGCGCCGTCATCGGACCTGATCGGGTCGTGCTGCCATCCGCTTCTGACGCATATCTAAAAAAAACCTCCGTCGACCAATGGCCATGTCCAGACAACTTGTACCCTCGTCCACCTGAGTATCCTCAAAAACAACTGATCAATGTGAACCCATCAAGAAACATATCACCGAGACAAACATTCCAAGAGAACATGCAGCGCATTATGGTGCCGCCTACATATAGTGCTGTCAAACATGGTGATGAATCTTTAAATCATGTTCAAGATAGAAATGCTGCACTCTCTAAAAACACAAAACAAACCATGGCCCCTGAAGCCAAGTACTGTGATGTGCCTTATGCTGTGAACTTGTTAACAAATGAACATAAAAATGTTAGGGAAACGGAAATGTGTGCGCCTAGTGTGAACTCACCTCTAATGCGAGCTGCTCCACATGGATGGCCAGGTGGAGTAAATGTGCACTCCCCTAGGACTTACAGTGCTCATGATGTTTATCAATATCCACAGTACCCTAGTTGTGCTGGCCCCAGGCCACCAGTCATGCCAGTGGCTAGGCCCCATAGAGCATTTCAAGAAGATCCAAGCTATGTGTATCCTGATTCCTACTATCAAGATGCAAGTGTACGATTCAAGCCATATCCGTCAGTGAAAGAGAGATACCCACAAGCAAGGTATGATTATATTAATAACTACCCAAATCCATTCCATCCACCTCCTCCTTATGCATCACATAAATATGACATTCCAAACACAAGACCACCTCACCCATATTCAGTATACCCACATGTGAAGTATCTGGATAACAGAGCACCTGATCCCAATATTGAAGGATATCAAAGACCTAACCAACAGCCTAGTAATTATAACATGCAATTCCGTAACCAAGTAATCCATCCAACCTATGGTTCAGCTCTTGGGAATCCACAAAACAAAGTACCATCATACCAATCAGATAAATCTTCAAATAAGATATCCTCGGATAATAATAAATCTTATGTTGATTATGAAAATGCTAAAACAAAATATTCATTGCCAGATAGTTATTTTGTAAATGAAATGGGTAGGGTTCACCAAGTTCAGAAACCAGTAGCTATGCCAAATTACGCGTCGCCTGGCATACATCCTGTTCCTCTGCAGCAGTATCATAGAAAAGATATGGCTATGAAATCCTTTGAATATATGCCACATTATAGACATTATGAACACCCTCTAGGTTTTCACCCATCAGGACATCATCCACCTCAGTTCTCGCCTAGTGCATTGGCTATATCTCCTACTGATTCTAATACTAGTAATGATACTACCCAAACACAAAGTACTTCTCAAGAAGACTGTGGTTATGTAAGTCAATCTTCTACTACAAGTGCAAGAAGTTTTGATTCTAATATTAATAGACTACCTAATGAATATTATAGACGATATGACTATAGGTATCGACCGGTTATCGGCACTTCGCATACAAAATCTGACATGACTCTTACTAAAGAAAATCAAAAAATTGATGTTAGACAATTTTTATCAATGTGGAGTGAAGGAGATGAAGACAACAGTAATAGCTATTCTAAAGAAATATCCGCTACAAATAATTATCGACGGCCCGAAAGTGGGAGGAGTCAAGATCAACTTTATGTACTTGGTTTAGTAAATGTTCCTAGTGACGAACTTGCTAAATATGAACACATTCAGAAAGTTTCAAAGCTACCTGAAAATATAAAAGGCTACAACAGTATTGAGCTGCTAAATCAGTTCGAGGAAGTAATTGAGTCTTCAAACATGAATAACTTCAAACCTTCAGCCTCAAAGGATTTTTTTCCAATGAAAGATCGCAAAAATGCTATTAAACAAATAGTAGAAGTCCTGCCAAGGCCAGTTTCGCCACTGGATGTGGAAGCAAAGATAAGTCAATCAGTTATACATAAGGAGGTAGGCTGTAACTTTGAAATAAAGCCCTGCAGTCCCAAAATGTTAAATGTTGAAATTGCAGCACCAGTACAAAATATTTTGGGAGAAAGATCTATTGAAAAAGTATCAAATCCTCTTTCCAATAAAGCTAAATCGCCATTACTGATGAGAATAGACGGAAACACAAGCAATAGTATACAAAGGCAAGAAAGTACGCACGCTCCTTACGAAAATGTAAGTTGTAAAATGATCGGCAGTCCATTTACTGCAAATAATATGGAATCTGTGAAAACTAACTATAGTTTGCAAGATTTGGAAACTAGTTCTGGTGTATGTTTAGCATCATTGCCCCGACTGGATAACGAAATTGAGCTGAACTTCCCTGAAGTTAACCAACAGTTCATAAATGCGAATAAAGGATCTCGCAACTTGCAAAATAATTTACAAGAAGAAGCCCGAGACGATAACGTACAGGTGACTACTCCAACTGTCAATGATAAAGCTAATAATGATTCAGAAAAATACTCCAACGGTACTGTAGAAGATTCAGGCACAAAACTTTCTAAATTAAGTAAATATCGGAAAGCAAAAATCAATAGTTTGGAGTATCCAGAAGATGAGTCGAAAGCAAATGCTATACGAACAGATAGTGTGATAATAGAAAACCCAGAAAATGTAAGAAAACATGAAGATAATAAGGAAAAGATTACAGTAATAGATGACAATGGAAATACACCGATAAATTTAACCTCGCAAAGCATTTTACATGTAGAAAGTGAATCTAATACGACAAACAATTCAAAACCTGAAATCAATGCAATGGAGTGCGCTCTAGATTTCAGTTTTAGCAAATCTGAAAATGACTTACCTTCACTGAATGTTTTTGAAGACGAACCCATAAACACCTCGCGCGAAGCGACGCTTGTGGAAAACGATTCTACTCATTGTAAAAATATCGATGATATCATAGAAAATATTGAGCATCCCAATAAGGCACTAACACAATCATCTGATTGTACTTCCAATGAAACAAATGTTAAAAGTATCATTGTTAAAAATCGTAGTTGCGACCATAACAAAACATCAAAAGATGATGTGAACTATTCTAGTATTAAACAAAACGATGCCTGCCCTGAAACTCTTAAGAAATCAGATGAGTATTTCTCAAAACATATCGAACCGACGAGTTTGTGTGAAAGCAATGACAAAAATACTGATGATATAAACATTGATGGAAATAAAAGAAAATTATCAAACGTCATTGTAAAGTTTAAACACGAAAATTCACCCAAAGCTAAGCCTGATATTATAACAGGTAATTTTGAACAGGAGCTGCAAAACAAAAACATTCAAGATGATAAAAGAAATAGATCTCTTAGTAAAAGTTATGAGATTGACTATACACTTTTTGAGGAAACATCAACCAACACAAAAACAGTCATAAAACATAATAATTTATCTGAAGATGTTAACATGGAAGTCACTGCAACAGACATCTGTAAAGATAAAATTTGTAAAACAACTCCTACTGACAACTTTTCCTGTAAATATCATAGCACTGAAATTTCGGAAACTGACCAATACACAGATAAAATTGACATTGTTGAGGACCAGTCGACTTTAAATTTATCAGTAAACGAAGACTTTATTAAAAATGATAAGAAAACACTACAAATTTCAGCAAAAAATTATGATAAATCCAACCCAAAAAGTCTCATTGCAGACATTGATAAAAAAATCAACGATACAACTCCTAAAATATGTGACAAGGCTGAATTTTCGGAGTATGCTAAAATTAATCAAGCTAATAAATATTATAATGATTTGATATCTGAAAGGGAACTTTTCGTAGATAAAACATATTGCATAGGAAGAGAAAACCAGTTCCCTAGTAATGCTCGTGAAGAAAATTCGTCTCCTGATGTTATAAAGATTCTTGATAATTCGACTGAAGTACAAAGATCTGACACAAACACTAGTGACGCCACTGATAATAAAAGTAATCTGGTAGAATTCAGCGCTGTACCCACTATTCGAGATGTCTGTATATCAGAAAACGAGTCATTGGAGCATAAACTATGTAGCACAGATAATAATGATAAACCTAGCATGAACTCCTTTGGAGAAGTGTTTGAAGATTCAGTTGATGTTGCCCATTCACAATATTTAGAAGAAAATGTATCATTAAATGATAACAACGGACGTAAAATGACCAGTAGTGAGGTAAATTCTGTATCTGGCGGAATACAAGTCTTAGATAAAATTAATGCAACGATATCCAACGTCAACAACAGGAAACAACATTGTACTGTAGTACCATATTCTCAAACGCTTGTTGAAAAAAAAAGTAGTATTGATTCAGGGTATCAGTCTAACAAGAATTCATTCGCAGAAATCGATGACGGAATCATTGGATTTCCAGAAAACTCTAGTGAAGATTCTGTTTTTGGAGACCAAGATTCAAAATCGAAACAAATGACTGCAAATGACTTTGTTGAAAACAATAACCATAGTAAAGACACGCTTCAGCCGACTTCAGATAGCTTTATCCCTACAAGCGATATAACTAAAATATATGGTAATAAAACTTTTGACGATTCCAATAATAAAATAGAAGTACAGTCACAAACATCACAATTAAGTCATGTTATTGATGATGTCGATACCAATATACAAACGGAGGATAAGGACACACTTCGTTCTGTTACTGATACATCAATTAACGCAAGTTGCACTTTATTACCTGAAAATGAAAATTGTAGGGCTTCAAATATCAAAATGAATATAAAATCAAATCCTCTAAAATCCAGTCTTGTTTTTGATAATGTCGACGCTAATATGCAATTACTATTTGCACAGCCAAATGAAGAAATACTTTCCGGCAGTGTAGATGTTGAAGAAGTTGGTAATTTAAATTTTATTGATGCTAATATTCAACTTCTGGTTGATAATGATTTGCCTAAGGACTTCAAAATTTTACATTCCAAAAAGGTGTTTAAGGTAGACCAAACACTATTAAATATTAAAAACGGATTGAATCCAAATGAAATAACAGAAACTCAAATTAATGACGATGAAATCGATGAGGAAACGAAAATTACAGATAATAGTAAGACAAATTCTGATGAAATTACGGATGTAGTCGTAGTTGAACCATGCACAAAAATTTTGAATAAAGACGAAACAGATACCGAGTTTCATGTTAGCAAAAATATATCTAGCTGTCATTACAAAGAACTTTATTCCCCGTGTATTCAAAAACTAATGATGTACCAGGAAGGGAAATGTAATTTTCAGGACATCAAAAGTATGAATAAAATAAAGCAATTTAATAATGTTATCGAGACCACGTTGCTTGAAAAACAAAACATTGATAATGCTGTAAAAGAAATAACCCTTAATACTGATGATTATGAAGTTAATTCAAAGAGAGAATGTGAACTGATTCATAATGTGTATCAAAAACTCGATGTTGCATGTGAAAACACTGAAACAAATTCGAAGAACCCAATTGGCTGTTCTAACGAAGAATCGAGTAGCAGCTTAGATGTCATTTCTAATGATGAAATAACTGTTCAAACAGACGAAGGTCAAATTAATAAAGCTGCGCAAGAAAATAAATCCGAGTTTGATAATAATTTTACTGAAGATTGTACTGTTCAAAATGATTTGGTTGATACGCAAGTGATTTCGTTTAACTATCATAATAATTCGATAATTTCTCAGATCACCGAAAACGTCTTTCACACAAATGGCACCGCGTTAGAATCAAAATACCAAGACCAAATTGAAACGGGTTTGCAAATTAATCGGCGTTGGTCGCTAAAAAGATCGTTCTCAGATTCAGCTTTGAGTGCAAATGTAAGTCAAAATAACCAAACACAAGGTTTCGAAAACTTGAATTACTCTTGGCCTTCGAAGCGCAATAAAATGGGTGAATTTGAGAACTATTTACCTAATAACCGAAGAAATTCCGTTAATGTTGAAGAAAATGTCTCGTTTTGTATTTTGATAGATGATAATTGTATAATAACCGAAGAAAATGAAGAAAAAATATGTTTCGCAGAGTTGCAGGAAGATTTGACTACTGACATAGGAACAAATGATGGTGACGACAGCAAATCATTGAACGAATTGACTACTAGCGCTCATACAACAGATGTCGACTTTTCAAACTCCGTAGTTTTAGAATTAGACAAAGAAAATCCTGTTGAAAATACATGGGTCGACAATTTCTCAAGTGTAGAAGACGTTTTTAGCGACGAGGTGGCAGAAAATGTTGTGATTAGTGCCCCTTCTTCGCCATCAGATTCTACAGCGGAATATGAGCATAATATTTCCGGTATTTATGGAAGCACCACGTCATATAACTGCACAGATGAAGAAAAGTTTTTGCACTGTGAAAGCATGTCTAGCAATGATACTCAAATTGTAGATACGTTGTATAAGACTCATCAAATTGATATAATGAATAAAACATTATTATACGGAGACAAAAATGTCGAATCAGATAGTGATCAAGAAAATATTCTGTTAGAATCTGATAACTGGAGACCTTCGCCTACAAATACCCCAGATTACATTGATCCTACACAGGCATCAAATGATTTCCACTTGGAAACGCCAGAAAACAAACAAAACGTTTTTGTTAAAGAACTTTCGCCTTTAAGAAGAATTGATGATTACTTAGATGTAAGTAGTGCTGAAAATGAAACGGATGATCACATAAACAGTGTTGCAGTAGCCGAAATATTAACAAAAGATAGCTCTGTGTACTCATATGAGTCAAGTTTAAACAAAGTATTTGATTACAAACCTAAAGATCGATCTGTAGACACTACCATGCCGACGTCATCTAGTTCTCCCGAAGTATCCTCCACTACATCCGAAGACAAGAGCTCGAGCATATTATTAAAAATAACAAACTTAAACGGGTCCAGAGTGTCCCAAATTAATGAAATCGAACTGAATAATAGGCCTCGTTGTAAATTTACTGAGAAAAAAGATTATTCATCTTCTAATTTGAATTTTCCAAATCGTCCATTAATTACTAAGGCTGCTCAAAAATACATTCCACCAATTAAAGAGTCTATACGTGACCTGAAAGTTAAAATTTCATTGCCTCAGCAAAGCCTGATGAAGTTAAAACAATTAAAATTGTCTCGAAACGAGCCAAAAGTACATAAACAGCAATGTGCTGTTCCTAGAATTGTTAAGAAGCTTAAACCAAACTTCGACGATGTCCTCAAAAGTATCGACGAAATACAAATTAAAAGGCACAAAGAAAAAAGCAAAAAAATTAAAACTATAGTCCCAAAAGTTTTAATTAAGAAAAACGAAAATGGATCCCACTATGCTAGTACAAGAGACACATTTAGTCCAGATCTTACCGGTAGAAAATGGCAACCATGGGTATTCATAGAAAAAAACCATTTTATTGATAAAATGGCGGTTAATAACAAAATGAAAGCTATCTTTAGCCATCGAAAAAAGACCTATGTGTTAGCAGAAAAATTCAAAAAATATAAATCCGTCAGCAGCGCGAAATTCGTAATATCTCAGCCCAAAACCCCTGGACAGTTAAAATATACTATTCGGTTAAAACACAGTTGTTGAACAAAAACACGGTACGGGAGGTCTTAAAATATATCAGCGTTTTTGCTATGTGTCTAAAATCCTATCAATCCCACCCACAAAGGTCTTGTCCTGTCTGATGATCACCTATGTTCCTTAAGTTTTAACTTAGTTACCTTTTAGTTGAGTAGGTATTTAGTTTACAAAGGCGCCAAATTCAAAACCTAAGTGTGATAATAACAAAGATAAAGAATTTAGGCAGTACATACGTTATGATCTGATTTTGTTATTACTTCAAAGTTTATTGTAATTGTTTTACCGACCTTCCATTCCATTAAATATATATTAGTTCTAGGCAATGTTATAGTTATTGATTGAAATAAAATATTTACTATTAACTTGTCACAATTTTAAGTTTTATAAATTGTGGCTTGTATTTTTAAGATAAAAAGGAGAATTGATTGTTCCATCCCCTGTTTGTGATTAATTGATTATAGTCATTTCTTAACTAATTCTTATGGCTGTTTGGCTATTTACCAAATTTAAAATCATTGTTATCACATAATTTTGAAGTGTTTATTGTAATTGCTCACTTATATACTAATTTTAAGTCCTATACTATACACAATACAGGTTATAAAAGACAGCTGCTGAAAACTGAAAGTACATGCACAACCGATGCCGCGGTAGAGGTGGCATAGCAATACACCTTAATTTCAGTTTAACTCAAAATAAATCCTGCTTTTCAAAAGTAGTAATGGCAGGATTCCTTGCACTGTTTGGATTATTGTATTAGTTTGAATTCATCATAAACACCATTTTGAATCCAACAATATTGTTTTAAAAAAATTATCAATTTATTTCTTGATATTGTTTAAGATGCATGGTCTGAATGAAGGTCCCGTTTCAGATTTCGGATGCAGTCTTTTACATTCTGTGTAATATTTTATACTTACACAATTGTATAATTATAAATATCATGTCTTTAAGGATATAGGAAAATATGTGTGTAGTGTATCAGTAAATGACTGAAGTATGTTATGCTAAATGTGTTGCTAAAGTACAAAATATATATCATAATAATAAAGTAATATGCAAACAGTTTTGAATTAGTTAGGCATATCGATTTTGTGTATTTTCGTTTGCGTCGTTGTAAAAGTAGCCGAAACTACGCAATATAGGGTAGGTAATAAAATTATAGCGTGAAATAACCAAAGCCAATACTCAAGAAACAATATTTATTTGAAGAGTATGTTACAGTAGGTAATGTTTAAATTGTACTGGTCCAAAATGATGAGTATATGTTAGATACCATAGTTTTGAAACCGGTTGCCTGGCAACAGTTTTTCTACATCTAATGAGTGTTGAAAAACCTAATGTATTGTATTCGCGAATTTAGCATCAGTAAACTAGGGTGACATATAGACAAAGGTTAATTCTAAGGGTAAGCAGAAAGATGATGGAGCATATTTATTGTTGACCTCATCAAATGCAACTAAGTAACTAAAAGTTAAAATGTCTAAAACCTACAATGGTAGACATTTTTCCATATAAATCTACTCCAAAGCGCTAACAGTGCCTTTTTATATCAAGCTGATATTATACATTGCACCAAATATAATTTTAATATAGATTGTATTTACCTACTACATAATGTAATACATAGGTACCTAGTTATTTATATGAATGTTGGTATATTTGAAAATATTTTGGGAGTTTATATTTATTGATCTCATAATCAAGGCACTTCCGTTTTCATATTTGCCTTTTCGTGCCTATAATAAATGAATACACTATTTTGATATCGTGTACAGGGTGTTCGATAAAATATACCAAATATGTGCTTTTATGTCCTGCATATGAAATGCAGGCACTACATATTGCAACTGTTGCCTTTGTAGAAATTGTGATACAAAAATGTTAATGTATCATGCTGTAAATATTTAGGCGATACTTTAAAATTTTATTTATGTTGTCCTGGATGTCCCAGGCCCATTTATTGATCGAGTGAGCGAAGCGAACGAAGATCTTAGTTTCAACTTGGGCGATTTGGCATTTTATGTATGTATGTTTGTCTGGCGATAGCTTTAGAACCGTTGATCCGATCTGCATGAAATTTGATATGTCGATAGCTTGTACTTGAGAAATTTACTGGTAAGTATATGAGTAAAATCGGATGAAGGGTTTTTGAGATATGGGGTTTTTTAAGGAGGCAAAAATAAAAAAAATTACCTAAAAAAATCAAGTTACATGTCATATAAAAGGACTTTGTTTGGACCTCCCAAAACAATTTTAACTTTTTTTTTGGGACGCTCGGTTTTTGAGATAAAATAATAAAAGTTAAATTAAGATAACCAGCGATCCAAGAGCTCCCATCTCTAAGAGTTTCGTTGACATCAAGGTTTTTCTACTGGTCGGCCAGTTTCTTAGCTTTTTCTTGATTTTTTTTCTTGAAATATATTAAGGAGGTACTCAGTTCTCATAAAATGGTGACGACAACCAGGTCTGGTGATGGAGTCAAGGTCTGTTCAACGGAACTCTTCAATAAATAGGCCAATAGAGTTGAAACTTGGTTACTGTACCAAGTTAGTAGGCGGTAGTCAGAAAAAAGTCCAAACATACTGTTTGGACTTGCCTTTGACTACCACCTACTCAAAGTTTTGGTGCGTTCGTCGGGTCGCATCACGAGATCTCAGTTCGGGGCGAACTACTAGTTTATTAATAAGAGTAGCATATTCTAAGAAAATGGTTAATAGTATGGGTTATGTTATTATGGTGTTAAAGGTACAAAGGAATTATTTTAGTCCAGTGAATGTTAGACCTTTCACACGTGTTTATTGTGTTTTAACCAAATGTTATAATGATTTTAAATATTTTATATTTATTGTAAATAAATAGACACGTTCATTCCACGATAAAATATGCAATAGTAATTATCGTAGATTTACCTATTAGTTGAGCGAATGAGCGAATTATAATAGCATGTTTTTTCGGGAGTTTTTATCGCGCGCGATAATATCTTCCATCGTAGATATCACGATGACTGAAATCATATAATGATAATTATTTTTACCATTTAGTTTTTATCTTCATCATATTTGAAAGTACCTAACTGTATGTTTGTTAAGCACTATTGAGTGGGTTTTGTTTTATTTTTCATGCACCTTTATTTATGGGCATTGTTACGACTTTTAAGTGATTTTAGTATATTTATGTACTGTGGTTAAAATATTTATAAGGGTTACGGAAATTCATAGATTTTAGGTATCTTTTTTAATTATAGGTAAGTAATTGTACGAACATAGTGACCTATGTTATTTCAAATTAAGCGTTATGAGTAAGTAGCATAATAATATTATGCGAGTAACTTACGTGATTATAGTTTGGTGATAGAAGTTAAACGTTACAAATTGAAAATGAGTGTTGAATGTGCCGTGACCACACCTAATTGTTAATGGGTAAAATGTTTTGTTTTCGAGTGGTACCTTGTTATAAATATTGTTTTGAAATTGACCAAATAAATGTGTTCTCAATAAAAAACGTGTTTGTTTTAAAGAATGAAATCTAGTTTATTTCTTATACAGGTATGGTAATTAATGAAATCGAGTTTATATCTTATACAGGTATGGTAACTTTAGCAGATTCTTGTTGAAGAGCACTGATTAGTTCATGGTTCAAGATGAAAACGAAACGGAGTCCCGCTATCTGAAACACAAATAGGTACATTAGATTAGATGGCAATACCATATTCAGCGAAGGTAGGTACTCTCTTGGTATTCAGTGACCGAAGTTTACCAATAATACATATGTTCAATTGCGGTTAAACGGTGGTATAGTGGGTGTGGCCCCGACACGCGCCGCGCCGCGCCGTCTGATTGATAGGTCGTGGAAAATATCGTAAGTAAACTAGTTAATATTCTAGCAGCGGCGTTGGGCTTGCAACTTGTTCCGTATGGAATACAAACTTCTGAAAAATGTGGGTATGTGCCAAATATATAATATTTGAGCGTACCTCGACACTATTTTTGATCCATAGACATCAATAGAATATCAAAGCCGTGAAACCGTTTTTTTTTCTGGCATAACAATTTCATTTTGTAATGTTTTTTAAAAAAAAATAAAAGCAAGGACTACATAATGTACTGTAACCCCTTTACAATCTCGCTTTATTTTATCTTTCTCGTGTGAAATTCCCTAAGGCATTATTTTTCTCCGTTTCAATGTCATGCGTTCTCCTTCGCTTGTGATTTCACGCGCTGTGGGTTGCGTTGTTGTCATCATATCGATATGATGATGGCTGTGGTTATTGCTGATAGCATGTTAGTAGTATCTATAGTCTGTTCGCCGAGTCGAGTTAATATAAGGCGCACTATTACCGACTGGCCAGAATTGGTTTTTAGGATGGGAGTTGTGTCCAAAAATACAAGGTGTTCCAATACTTATACTAAATGATATTTCATACAAAAGTTTAATATCTACCTGACTAAATGTATGAAACAGCTGTTTTTTTTTCGCGTTCACAGTGTTGTTTTCTTAGAAAAAGTTATTCATATTGATGGGTACTTTAGCTCCCTGAAGTTTAAATTACAAGTATTGGAACACCTTGTATAATGGTGCGTTTATATTGCCCCCTTATACCGGTGCCTCCCTGATATGTCGTAAATCTCGTTTTATTTATTATAACCCTAATTTACCTACTAATAGTAATGAAAGTTTAAATAACATTTATAGCATAGGAAGGCAATTAACCGCGATAATAAAAACACAATCCAATACCAAGCCAGACGAAAATATAAAACTGAAAACACAAATAAAGAGCGCCAAACGACACGTCCGCACCGCACGAGAGACAGATAAGACCGGCATTAGAGTTGCAATGTGAACTCGCCCTATGTCCATTATCTGCGACCAATGACGTACGTTTCCGTATTTCCATATTCCCTTTTCCCTATTAAGGCGAATACCACAGCTAATGTGACTCTCGCTATAAATGTTTTGTGACTCTGCAATGTGATTGCACACAAAATGGTTGATTGCGATTTTTTTAAAATGAGTTAAGTCTTCTTCTTCTTTCGTATCGCTGCTACATCTCAAAATTTAAATCCACTTTGTCCTGTACCTACCGTCCAGTACCTACAGTGACTACCTCCACAGCACCATCCGAGCAGGTCATTAGGTCCTCTAAGGTGCATGAGGTAAACATATTTAGATTTTTTTAATTTGAGGTGGGGCATGATGGACACGCGAGCACATGTGGCATGGACTGCACCTGGGCACCACAATGGCTTTGCGATCATCCCCCATCTGCTTACGTTACAAAAATGAGTTAAGTGATTTTAATAACTTTCAATATGTCGAAACGTGCGAGCGAGAGTCACACTAGCTCTTGTCTTCGCCTTAACTCGACTCGGCGAACAGACTTTGGTATCTAAGTATTATTCTGCGGTTCAATCTCCGCCATCTTTTATAGAGATGCGACTGCACGAAGAATCTAGATACATACGTAGCTGCAACGCCTGACAGAATAATTATGTCGGGAGAAGCGCGATTAGTTGCCGACATCATTTTTAGTCAACTTTCTAATAATTTTGAAACCAATAGAAGATACTCTGCCTATCGACGAGATCCTATCGCTAGATGAATCAGACTGATAGAAGGATATTATAAATGTTGCGCCGGCCGACCCCACCTAACATGGATAAACGCAGGAAGATGATTAGGAGATAATTAATACTTGTTTATTCACCTCTATCACGCTATTGTGGTTGAGTTTTACTTTGTTCCCTTGAAGTACCGGGCGACCGTCGATAAAAATCGGCGACTTTCCTTCGGAAGTGATGAAAAAGTCCCCAGTGTTCCGAAGGCGGATAGTGGCTTGCCTGCGGGACACATTAGCGGCCGGCCCTTCGAGGGACAAGTCGATGTCGATGGATTGGTCACGCGTTCTTCTGCCGACCGCAATCTAGGAAAATAGAACACACTTTAATATTTAAAGTCGACATGTCGATCGCACACATGAAGCCCGGTATCCACCGCGAGCGGAGCGGAGCCATTAAGGGGCTGACAACTATCAAACAACTTCTCGCTCGCACGTTTCGACATGTTGAAAGATATAAAATCACTAAACTTATTTTCGATAATTCGCAATCAACCATTTTGTGTGCAATCACAATGCCCACAGTTTAGTACAAATTTCATTTTGATCGATACAAGTTTTCCTACTTAAAAGTTTGCTTATGTACGAAAACTAGTAAAGCAAACTTTTGAGTAGGAAAACATGTATCGATTAAAATGAAATTTTTACTAAACTGAGTGCAATGTGATTGCACACAAAATGGTTGATTGCGATTTTTCGAAAATGAGTTTAGTGATTTTATATCTTTCAACATGTCGAAACGTGCGAGCGAGAGTCACATTAGCTCTTGTCTTCGCCTTAAGGACTCCGTTTAACTCGCAAGAATAAACTGCATACTTGTATTTCCACCAACAAATAGTCGAGCGGAAAGGACTAAGCGAGCAGAAAGTGTTAAAATAAACTCGCTCAGCTCTTTTTCCTTTTACATTGGAAATCAAAAGATGAAACTCTTTGTTGGTGGAAATGTAAACCTATTTCATTAAAAAGGAGTCCGTTCCGCTAACCATTTCTCGCCCATTACCCTTTCGCGGTGGTGACCGGGCTTGAGCTAGGTATAGTTGTAACAAGTTTTAAAAATGTTTACGAGTACTATACAATACAAATATGGAATTGTAAAGAAAGGCTTATATTATGACCGTGAATTGCCAAATATTTACACAGACGACAAACTTCTATGGATAAGAATTGGAATGATAAAAATACAGAGCAGGTCGACGGCCGTGTTTAATTGTAAGTTACCTAGTATTTATTGTACGCAGCACTAAACCAATGCATTGTCGTTACAGCTGTTAATTGGTGCGGTTAATAAAAACTGAATGGTTGTACGTAGCGGACAGTCATCATAACCTTGATAGAATTCTTCCAACCACACTTCGTACTTAGGTTATGGCGAATACAACAGCTAATGCACCTCTCGCTCGCACGTATCGACATGTTGAAAGATATAAAATCACTAAACGCATTTTCGAAAAATCACATTGTACACAGTTTAGTAAAACTTCATTTTTTTTGCGATATAAGTTTTCTTACTCAAAAGCTTGCTTTTCTAGTTATCGTACTTATGCAAACTTTAGAATAGGATTTTGAAAATGGGTTTAGTGATTTTATATCTTTTAACATGTCGAAACGTGCGAGCGAGAGGTACATTAGCTCTTGTATTCGCCTTAAGGGGCTGCCTTAGTACTTAACCTGAGTACGTTTGCACCTACCTCAAAGACCACGCTTTCTAAGTTGATACCACGACTGAATCGCAGGAAAAAACCATAAACAAAATGCACGTTTTCTCATAAATTGGTATTGCTAGCTACTCACTATTAATCACATGTTTTAAGTGCTTGTGTATACGAATAATTTCAATTTAAAACGCACAATTTACGTAGAAACGTTAAGTAGCTAGGTACGTATTTGTTTATCCGGCAAATATTAAACACGAGCGGTGTAATTAAAACAATATTGAAATCGTAAACTGAATGCCTAGGTACGTGTATAAAATGAACACGTAGTAGGTACACCTATTATCGGTTGTAAATAAAATGTGGGTACTACCAAGGTAGATTATACTATAGCTATCGGATACGAAAGGATGTACCTACTTACTACCGATTTATTTATACCTAAGATAGTGGTAGGTTATGTAATACCCTTCAGGCAGAAACGACAAAGACCCCTTCCGCATAGGTAGTAACTTAGCAACCTACGTACGGAGTGACCGTGAAACAAATATTCAATTTAGTTCTTATTTTTGCCTTTACAGTGTTGCCATTTTAACACTGCCTTTGCAGTGTTGCCCGAAGTTTCACCAACGTCGTTTTATGTTAGAACTTTGTACGTAGGAGATTTAGACAAAAATATTTCCTGTTCTACTTTTAACTTGTCAAAAACGAAGGCGGAAATATTTGTATCTGGTAAAACCTATGGAATATAAATCTACTTACATAGTATTTGTTTTTATTCTGCAGTTACTGTTGTTTCATGCTTCACGTTTCAGGTGCATATAATCTACTACTGTACTGTTTAATACTATTTTTTATTTTTATTTAATAAAACCACCTACCTTAAGTTCGATTATACTTTTACATGGCGACGAGCAAACATTCTAATAAAGCATTACAACATTCATTATAACATTCTAATTCTAATATTCCAAAGCAAAATATATTTATGTTTTACGTGTAGGATAGGAACGACACTAAGTTCCCCGCTGCCGCTACTATCTCTTCCATCAATGTAACTATATTTGCCTGTCAGTAAGTATGTAAGTATAATAACAACCAGAGTTGTTGACACATTAATTGAACAGATATGGTTTATCAGCAAGCTGTACATACAAACATATCTCGGTATTTGTAGTACCTACCTACTCAGATTGTCGTCAGCCGTTGATGTGGAAGCATCGAAGTTTTGTAAGTTCGCCCGATTTCAGATGAACTATTAGAACTCAGGCGCTCTGAATTTCGGTGCATCTAAGTCGTACAAAAACTGTTATTGAAAACGGTAGACAAGTACCTACCTACCTATACTGCCCTGTGATGATACTTTACTGTTTATTCTCGACTTTTACATCCACCTTCGGATTCATTTAAAAACGGCTGATCTGCAAGATTTTCCTTCACCGATCAGATTAAATTTATCGTCGATCGAATCTGATATTGGTCAATACATCAGACAGGCCTAGTCGAGCAGTTGAAACCAGAAACTAAATATTGTGAGTTATTTCCAAACAGATTGCATTATCTTTCATAAAGTAGGTACATAAACCTACCTGATAACTCATATCTACATATTTGTACGTCACTAAAATCAACGAGCAACCTAAAATGTACCTACCTTCCGCAGTAGCTACTATTGCGCTTATGAAACTAAATTCTAGGTAGGTACCTTAGTACACTACACACTCTGCATTATCGAACATTTCTTGGTAAGAAACCTAATCGAGTTACGAGAACATGAATATGTTCATTAACCTAAATTTATTTGCATTCGATACTGCAAATCATTGAGACAGTAACCCAACTTTGTTGCATTCAGTTTCAATCGGTTTATACAGCAGGATTTTAATTATATTACAAAAGAAAGGGGTAGGTTGATGAAGGTGTATGTAGATTGAAAGAGTGCAGATACGAACAACATTGAAAAGTAGAAAATATGGATATGAATGATTACATTTTCAAGATACGATTATGTGAAATAACACAAAGCTGGCCTGTATAGAAAAGTATTAAATTATTCCTAATCCACATTATAAGAATACGGGTAACCTAATCATACCTGTCCTTCATAAAATATTGAATATTTCTGACGATAGATATATTCGAAGTCCTATCTTTCACTATCAACACAATCGTGACTGATTAACAAAACAAAGATATAAAATAAAATTACAATATTATTACCTCCCTACTAACTTACGTTTCCTTATAAGTAACAAGTCTACCTAAAAAGAGTAGGTATATGTCGGATAGATAAGTCTATATTATAATGTACAAGTTAAAAAGGACGCTTCCGACTGATTTGGATCAGTTGCGCCATCTCTAGATCGTTTTTAACAGTCTGCAGATAGCTCAACTGTTTCATATGTATTTTGTAAATACTTGTATTCATTGTAATTTTCTTTTTTAATAAATAAATATATCGTTTAATATTTAACAATTAAAATAAATGGCTCTACCAGGATTCTGAACAAAATTTTTAAATACTTCACTTTGCTACTTTACATTGTTATTGCGGGAAATACAAAATATACATTTGGGGTTTTCCATAGTCAAGCCAAACAAGTCAGACCCAGAAGTAGGATCCAACGAATTCTTCAGATTAAGAATTAGCAATTATGTCAAACAAAATTATATCGACAATTAAGTTGAACTAACGGCAAAAGCCGAAGCTTAATGATTAGCAAAAATATTATTAAGTAAATGACAGGCAGGAAAACGTTATTAATGTGGAATATAATTGAAAATCAAACGAACTAAGTGAAGTTCGATGACAATTATGTGAGCAGCTTAATTCGATGCGATTTACTGTTTACGAGTTGTAGTAGCGCCACCTAGCGTCAGCCTTGCACGGATATTTAGAGGGTTTTTTTTTTTTTTTTTTTTTTTTACACTGGCAACACTTTGGGAGCTGTCATTCAACTCATTCCTACCCCACCACCGATACTTCGAGAACGGGTGGTAGGCAATCTAGAACTCATTTTGTTTAGAGCACACATTTTGTTTACATTTCTCATTTACATTATTATAGGGCCGGGAACATAAATAGTTAGGTAATAACCTAATAAAACATTTTTAATCATAAATTCTAGGGAGGGTATGCGTAAATCGCATCGAATTAAGCTGCTCACATAATTGTCATCGAACTTCACTTAGTTCGTTTGATTTTCAATTATGTTTTGCAGCTTAATTCTTAGCGATTTACTGTTTACGAGTTGTAGATGTTCAGAGTAAGTAAATGTGAAATGGAATAAAAACAATCAAGTAAGTATAACTTCGTTGTTTTATTTGTACTTATATAAATTATTATCTGTTATAGTAATAACAATCAAGACATGAAATAATAATTCTTGAAACCAAAGTAATGAAATAGTATAAGTTTAATTACAAATCAACTTTATTTTACAGGTTACAATCATTAGAAGAAAGAACAGTTGTAGCAAAGGAATTGGGATCATCAATGATTGGTCTATTATAGAACTTTGCAAAAACTGAAGAGGAATTAGTCCATCCTGCAGTTTTTCTAATAAGGTCAATACTGACCCCAAGTCTGTTGGCTGTAGACGTGGCTGCATGGCGAGTACTATGGGCACTAAATATTGAAGTATCTACTCCACTGCTATGAAGTACATCTTTTATCCATTTACTCAGTGTTTGTGAGGTTACATTGTTGTGAGGTCTTTTAAAACTGATAAACAAAGAATCATTTTTACGGAGTGTTTGAGTTTTATTTATGTAGGTTTCCAAACACCGTGCTGGACATACTTCAGGACGTTTTTCAAAATAAGGTAACCTTAACACTGGCTGTGAAGAGTTAGGTTTGGAAGTTTTAATTAGTTCAGGTATGGTAATAACTATATAATTCGGAGATTGAATCTTAGTGTCTTTTAATTTTATTAATGAAAGAGTTTGCACGCGATGTGCCGTTACCAAAGCCAACAGAGCTGCAGTCTTTTTGGAAAGAGTTTCCAAGTTGAGCTCCGTATTTGGCCAATTATGTGCCAAGTAGTCAAGTACTAAACTTGGGTCCCATGTAAGGTTATATCTTGGATTGGTAGGTCTCAACTTGAAAACTCCTTTCATAAACCGTTTTACTCTAACATCATCTAAATTATCTAATAACAAAGATAACGCTGATTTGTATGAATTGATGGTACCATATTTGGCACCTTTATTGAAAATATCAGTAAGGAAATGTAAAACTATTGGAACTGAAGCTGTGGTATAATCATAATGGTGAGAGTTACAGTAAATTATCCACGCTTTTATACAGCCGTCATATTGTTTGTAGGTAGAGCTAGTTAATGATGAGAGCATAATTTCAACAGTACTAGGTGATAAATTTTTCTTCAGTAAAGAGTTCCGGAAAGCTTCACGGCAACCAACTTCAGGGTTCTGTGAAGATTGTGATTCACCCTGAAAGGAGAAGTTAATAGTTCAATGTCAGGGCCGAAAAACAATAATTCAGAGTTAATAATTTTATGTAAGACAGGGAACCACGGTTGAGATGGCCAGTATGGTACCACAATTATACCGTCAGCTTTTTCTTTGATTATTTTTTGCAGTACCTTTGCTATTAAGGCGAATGGTGGAAATGCGTAAAAGAACTGATTTTTCCATGATATGGTAAAAGCATCAACCGCCCATGCTTCAGGATCATTTTTCCACGTTACGTAAGTATAACATTTTGCATTACATCTACTTGCAAACAGATCAATATCCGGAAATCCAAAACAATGTGTAATTTTGTTGAAAACATCATTGTTTAGTTCCCATTCTGTATCCTCAAATCTTTTTCGGGATAATTGATCTGCTTCGCAGTTGTCCTTCGTGTTGATATAAGATGCAAAAACAGTTAATTTACGCATTTCACACCACTGCCAGATTTCTCTGGCAATAAGATTAAGATGTTCAAATTGAATGCTGCCCATTCTATTGATACATGAGATAGCAGTTACATTATCAATCCGAAACAGTATTTTTGAATGGTGTAGGTTTCTTGCAAAACATTTTAGTGCGAGAAGCGCAGCTTTTAACTCCAACTCATTTATATGCAAATCCTTTTCACAATCTTTCCAATATCCAAATCCTTCATTTTTATTACAAAAGGCACCCCAGCCACTGGTAGATGCATCGGAAAATATTTCCAAATCAAACTCATCATAATGTAGGTGATTATATCCATGATCAATATGATTCAACCACCAAGTAATATCAGATTTAAATTGTTTTGGTAATGTCACTACTTGGTCATAGCTGGGGCTGTGAAGTAAACAAGAATATTTAAACTGCTCAAAATATTTAGTATATAACCATGAATATTGAATTGCAGGACAAGCAGATACTAATAAACCGACAAATCGGGCAAATTCACGCAATGTACATCTTTTTACATTTAAGATATTGGAAAGCTTGTCTTTAATTTTAGTTTTCTTAGAATCAGGTAATTTTAACAACATATTCACGGAATCAAATACGAAACCTAAAAATTTGCATTGAGTTTTAGGTTGTAAACAACTTTTCTCAAAGTTAATCAAGAACCCTAGACATTCAAACAAAGTCCTTGTTACCATAATGTTATTTGCACATTCTGAGGATGTTCTGCCAATGCAAAGAATATCATCGAGATAAACCACTGATATCATTTGATGCTTTTTTCGTAACCATTCCATTACAGGCTTTAATAACTTGGTAAAAACGTACGGGGCTGTGCACAAACCGAAAGGAAGACAATTAAACTGGAATAAACGATTATCATATTCAAAGCGTAGGTACTTTCGCTGTGATTCATTTACAGAAATTAAAAAATAAGCATCCTTTAAATCTATAGATGCCATATAACAGTTTTCGGTTATTAGTTTTGAAGCAGTGCGGTAATCTTCCATTTTAAAATGGTTTGTCTTAACAAACTTGTTAAGACATTTTAAGTTTAAAATAAATCTTTTATCACCGTTCGGTTTTGGCACTAAGAACACGGAAGATAAAAATTCGCCAGGTTCATGATCACAGTGGGATATTGCGTTGATGCTTAGCAAATTATTAATACAGATATCAAAATCTTGGCGTTCTTGTTGAGATTTCGGGAAAACACTGGGTTTATCAGTCCGAAATGGAGTAGACTTAAATGGAATAGTGTAACCTTCTACCCAAGATAAAATAATGTCGTCATCAGTTATTTTAGACCATTGGTCAAGAAAATGCTGAAGCCTGCCAGCATATCGTACCTGTAGTTCTACTATCTCCGGTGATGAGTGGCCGACGATGACTTCACTGGAGGCGGCCGGTCGCTGGGGCGTCGCGCATTGCTGCTGCTGTGTGACTGCCGCTGCGAGTAGTTGGTCGTTCTCCGACTGTTGTTCGGCTTGTTGTCCGTTTTTCGATGAGGCACGAAGTTTAAATGACTCTTGTTTCCACTGGTCGAGGCAACATTTGGTCGTTGAAACTTCTGCTTCTGAGCATTTTTCAAGGCTTCTCCCGACTGCTGAATGGCCTTAGCGGCTTTCAGTTTCTCAGACACATTCTCTCCAAATAAAAGCTTATCCCGACTGGATTCAATAAGAGTGTCTTTTAACTTCGTGTTTATAGAACTTATGACAAAACCTCTGCGAGTTCTTGTCTCAGAAAAGTGGCTGTCACAGAGAATACGGCAAGCGTCACTAAGCGGTTTTAGAATCTTTTGCTTTGACGTTTCGTTGGATATAATCATCTCTGTAGCTGTGGCTAATGCCGACAGTGCGACGCCAAGCTGCTTTTGCTTATGTAAGAGTGAAGAATCTCTTTTTACCAAGGCATCATGTAGGGCAGCCTTAACTTCCAGGTTGAGAGCAGGAGCCAGCAAAAAATCGCAGTTGCTAGGGACTAAATAATCCTTAAGGAGATTCTCCTTTACGTCCTTTGATAGGCCTTTTGAAAGGATATCTTGCCATCGCTGGGCAACGTCTTTGTGAATCGGCGGACCCAAAGGAGTCTCCGCTTTTGGAGCATCGCCCAATAACTGGAGGATTTCATCGTCCAGTTCCAGTTCACCTGTTTTATTTTCTTCCGACGTACCAGGCTGTGGAGGCGATGATGAAGCGGACTGCTGCGGGTTATCAATCGCGGCGGGACGCGGCGAGTGCGACTGCGGCGAGGGTGGACTCGGTGAGGGTAGACTCAAAGCAGGTGGGCTCGGTGAACGTAAATGAGGCGGTGCTTCCTCATACTGAATCGTATTCATCGCAGACTCGCAATATGGTGAGCCATAATAGGGCGTGTCCAGCGGAAAATCTGCGGATAAAAAGTATACATCTGCTTAAAATGTATATTTCAAAATAATGTGACAGTATCAGCTCAAAAAATTATTAGCAGTACGCATCACTTTTAAAAAATGACAGAGGCAACCCAGGTGCGGTACCCTCGCATCATATTTTTTGATCAAAAAATGTGACAGTAACAACCCATGTTTAGCAGTACGCATCACTTATTGATCAAAATTTATAAAACCGTTCAGAACTTTAGAAAAGATAGGCTTACCTTCAAATCTTTCTTCCGATAAAGAACGTTCATTTGTAGTCTTCGAAAGTCGATTTTGCAACTTTTGAATTTTACGGCGAATTTCTTCCTCTGTTTTTTCGTGTTTCCTCTTTTTTCCCATCTTCGGAGACCGGACTTCTTTTTTAAAAGTTTAAAGTTGGGGAGACGTGCGAAGGCTTGAGCACGGAAACGCAGAATGAGTTCTAGATTGCCTACCACCCGTTCTCGAAGTATCGGTGGTGGGGTAGGAATGAGTTGAATGACAGCTCCCAAAGTGTTGCCAGTGAAAAAAAAAAAAAAAAAAAAAAACCCTCTAAATATCCGTGCAAGGCTGACGCTAGGTGGCGCTACTACAACTCGTAAACAGTAAATCGCTAAGAATTAAGCTGCAAAACATAATAATACCAACCTAGTTCCAAGTTTGAACTTCAAACAGCTAATGATTATAAACGCGCACACATACAATGTTCCTACCCTTATCAATTTGTTGAGGTAACCGTTCCGCTTATCAAATTAATTTAATAGGTACTTGCCACCTATGATATCAGTGAGTATGCATCGTGATGTAAAGACGAATGTACACAAGCACAATAAGAAATAAAGGTACATATTATTATCAGAGCCTATGATTTCAAATGCGTTTCGTTGTGCATACTGCATACTGACAACAAACAGCGCTGTAAAAGAGGATTGAAATCGCATGGCAAAGATTTGAATGTCTCCGCATGACATTTTTTGTTTTTGGGCTTCTATTGATAACCAAACGACTTTTGTTTTAAGTTAGAATTGCGTTATTTTTGATTATTATATGTTTTTATTTTTATAGCATCAATTTTGTGTGGAAGCCACTTTTAAAATTTCTATTCGATTAATAATTTAACTCTTTGGTATCATTGCATATCATAGTTGCTATTTTTTGCATCGATTACAGTTTAATTACGTCATTCTCGACATCTCGACGAATTACAATTTAACTTTTGGTGACCATTACCTTCATTACGATTGGTTACTAGGGCGACATAAAATTTTAGTATGTACTAAAGTTTTCATTATTAATGAAGGTAGTCAAGTAAAATTACAGGGCGTCATATTTAACGCAAGCTGTGACTACTATCACAAGTCACTTACGTGATAGTAGAGTTAGGTAGAGTTTCTTTAGGATTAAAGTGAGTAGGTAGTCAAGTACCGTGCTGGTAGGGACCTTTCTTGATTTTTACGGATTTTAAAATGACGTTACTCTAATCATAATATATTATTTCTGACTTTTATTTCGATCGTATTTGCATAATGTGTGATTGAATTAAATGAATTTCAACTAGGTTAAATGGATCAATCTTTGCGTAGGTTGGGGTAAGATGTACTAGTACTTACTAAACTAGAGAACCTACTTGTTTTGAAGACAACATTGAGTGAATAATCAATATTGTATCTCTTGTTTACAATTTCATTACATTAGCTTGCTTGTGGGTATACCAAAGTTATTTCCAAATACCTACATTGGAAAATATCGCTACACTTCAAAAGCCGATTCGATTTTCACGTTCTTAGAAACCACGAGGCTATAAAATCGATAAGATGAATGGTAGGTATTGCACTCATACTACGCGGTGCATTGCTATTGCCTATGTGCTGACTAACTTGAAATACAAAACAAAAAAACATTTTTTCTTTCCATTTTAAACTTTACTGTTTTTATAAAACTTTTGTCGGTGTTCATCTTTGTCTACTCTAGAGGTTACTCTAGACTTCGACCACAACAATCTACTTAGCTACTTGTAAGATACCAAGGAATTACGAAAAGCACTCTTGGAGTAGCCTTGCAGCTTGCTTAGTTTTTCGTAATAGATTACTGCGCGGACACGATTTTTGAAAAACAAAGGAAAGATGCCGCTAAAACGGCTGATATCAAATATTAGGATCTAAAGCCATTACAAATAAGGCTGTAACTTACTCGACAAGAGGACCTTGAGAATCCCAACGTTTAGTTAAACGGTCCTGTGGTACCGGGAAGGTAGCCTAACTCAATTAGCACCGCTCAACAAACAGTTACAGATTGTACTAAACATGAAGCCGTTACCCCGTCACATTCGATGTTTACATATTTATTCAGCTCACAAGGGCTTTGACCTCGATGTTCAAGTAAGTGACAGAATATACTTCAAAGTTCTTTATCGATTGCCTCTTATTGATTGTCTCTTTTGGACCCCGATACACGCAAATCTTGATGATATCGAGTAAGTACATCGAGTGACAATATGCGACAATCGACCTATTTTTTTTTTATCGACTATTATGCTCGGAAAAATATATCAAAGATGTTGGAAAAGTCGATAACATACAGCATTTTTTAACAGCCATGCAAACGCGCGTTTGTTGATTGACAGCTAGCAAAGTAGCGTTTAAAAATGCAGTGTGTAACCGCTCTTATAATAAACACAAGACAATTCTACCAGCTGGTATAATATCATTTATTATTATTATTAAAAACAACTTGATGTATACTCGCATAGTTCGAGCAGTGATCATAGCGCATGCAACCGTGCCAAAATCGGAAAACAATCAAACTCACAAATCATGGTAAATTTCCCGTTTTAATGAAAATTGTGTTCAAAACCATGATAGGTTCAATAGTTTTTTTCAGACATAATTGTTTTTGCATAATTTTATCTTTTTTAGTGGCTATTTGCCAAATGTAATGTTTGGTCTTACCTCTGACTAACACCCCTTAAGAGATTTGAGAGGATATCTACCGTGCCTGGGGATCAAAGCCGTGAGGCTGTTTCAGTTTTTTTTTTTAATTTTGTCAATTTTTTTATCACTTTTTCGCGCACTATGGTATGATGACCGAAGTTTGAACTAAATGTAAACTTTTTAATGCACGTACCTACTAACCCTGATCAACTTCATAAGTACAATAATTATATTGCAAATGAGTAACAGCTCCTTAGTTACCTACAGCTATAATTAATAACAACTCTGTTTACAAAATAACATGATATTAAAAATTACATTTGAGGAAATATGCAATAATTATTATGTACGACGAAAAAAGTCATATTCGTTAGTTTATACCACGCACGAAAATTATATTGTTTATCAAAACCTCCGTCTCGGATTCATTTTCTGCTGTTTGTAAGCGAAATCAAAATTAAACGGTCAGTAGAATTATAAGGACCACTTTGAACTTGGTTAACAAACCCTAGAAGCAATATTTATGTAGGCATTATGATTTTATTATGCGAATAAAGTGATGAAACAATTATTATTAGTACCTATACCTCTATTATTTTAAGTCATGTTGTTTAAGTTTGGTGGAAGAACTAAAAAGTAGGGTGTATTAATCAGGGGTCGGAATAGGAAGAGTTTTTAAGTTCCAAATGTCGTCAAATACGCTACTACGTAATCTCAATACGTATATGCCTTTTTTAATGCCCGTGTCGGAAACGATTCGAGTTCGGAAATCAAATGTGATAAAAACTGACGTTTCCGATTGGAAACCTTTCCGAATGTTTTAAAATAGCCCTGCTGTACGTGTAACGGGTAACGCTACTTAATTTGTATTAAACATAGGAAAAAAAGAGTTTTAGAAGACAATAATAACAATCTTAACACCAGGTGGGCCATCTGCTTGTTCCATCAGCTAGTTGTATATAAAAAAACCCATAAGTTTTAGAAAAAAAAATATTAATACCCAATTCAGGGTTTAAAAGGCATATCCATATTAAGATTGCGTAGGTATTTTTAAGTCATTTGGTACTTAAAACTCTACCTATTCCGACCCCCTGAATCATAATACGCAAAAACATTGGTCCCAAAAAGAACTTTTTTAGATTTTTTTAAGGCTTATTTAGCTTGAAATATGAATGATAAGTTTTGTTGAGCTGCCGTGTCAAAAGATAAGCAGCATATGGCGACAGAGCTAATTGATATTATAATGTATGCAATGTTTATAAGTATGGGGGATACCTATTCTATGAATTTTGACCTGGATTTTCTCTATAACCTTACAGGTAGTGGTTTAACATTCCCGTAAGATTTATTTTCCAGAAGCATTCCACAACACTATTAATTTTCATTTTATATTATTTGTAAAAAGAAAAGAAGAAGTGACTGGAGAGAAGGAATAATAAAAAATCAATAAATATTGGTGGACTTTCCACACAGCACTACCTACCTAGCCCCAAACTAAGCCAAAGCTTGTAATATGTGAACCAGATAGCTGATATATATACTTTTTTTATTGTTAATACATACTTATCTACACCACAGATAAGAGAATACTCTAAACTAATATTATAAAGAGGAAACATTTGTATTTTTGTATTTTTGTATGTAACGAATAGGCTCAAAAACTACTGGTCCGATTTCAAAAATTCTTTCACCATTAGAATGCTACATTATCCCTGAGTAACATAGGCTATATTATATTTTCAAAAAAATCAGGGATCCTTACTAAAACTTCAATAATGTAACCCAAGGTGGAAAACAAAAACCTTACATCGCGTGCGCTGCGAAAACTATTGAAGATAGAACAAAATAATGTACTACGATTTTGTAGAACACGTCATCATCTACAAAAAATGTCGCGACAGCATATGTCTAACTATTATAGTTATGTCACAATAAGTGTTCTTTTATTATAAAAAAATAATTGAAATGCCTCCGCTAGAAAAGGGTCTTTATTTGTATCTTGGTATTAATCCTTATCCAAATAAATCATTTCATAATTAAAACGGTTTCAATACCTATGGATTGCTTCTTAAATTTTTCAAATCGGACATTCCATTCAAAAGATATGACGAAATTAAAAATGTTAACGGGTCCACGGGTCACGCGCGGGGTGCGATTTCACTCACTCAAGGAGAAGCGCGTGCAAATGTACGCGAGGCTCGAACCCACGGTCTAAGTTTATCCTAAAATGTTCAAAAAATTTATGACCACCCATGCGAAGCTGGGACAGGCCGCTAGTAATATATAATAACACCTAGACAGAGAACAAACATCTATGTTCATCCCACAAATATTTGTTCTCGGTGGGGCTCGAAAAGAGGCAGAGCTACTACCAACTGAGCTGTGAAGGCTTTCAAAATAAATTATTTGTTATGGTAGAACTCCAAATGGCTATTAGTGTTCGTGTATTCGTCTTGATTTGCCAAAAACGACGATGTTTAGTGACCCTATTTACCTATATTTGCATATTTTTCACTAAATACGTAAATAAAAACGCGAATACCAAAAAGCCATTTGAAGTGCCACCATTAGTTTTTCTCATATTTTTATTTTGTATGGGAAGCCGTGAGCATACAACCCCGAACATTGAATATTGATAGGAAAATATTGACATCATTATTAGGTTATACAACGTGTAACATAATACCCTTATAACCCTGGAAGTAGAATATTCTACAGGTCATGGCAAACAACTGTAGTTTTAAGATTTTTGAAATTACGAAATTTTTCATTCATATCATACCTCTTAAACTTTCCTCCAAAATGAAACTAACACAACATGACGCAGCCCTATTTACAGCTATTTTTGACCTTTAATTGTAAACTGTAAATAAAATAGGTAACAGAACTGCCACCAATTAGAGGTAGGAAACGCAAATAGCGTATGTACCAAGTTCACGTACACATTATCCCCGTTCTCATTTTGATAAATAGGAGTATTTCCCTCGTATTATATCATTATGATTCAAATATTACTTGTTCCAGAACGATTTGCCGTATATGCTAAAATATTTAGCCTATTAATTAAACTGGGTAGGTATCCACTTACACAGTAACATTATTATTGTCAGGGACAGCAGGACATTTGGTTTGAATTTGCAATCATTACGTGGATTCAAATTACGAATTACTTGATGGTATCTGATGATCATTATTTGTTCATGGTAATTTTTATTTCGCTGTATAATATTCGAATAACCGTTTCATCTACAATATTATTTTACATTTTGAAATATATTTGATTGTGTAAGCTTGTGAAATCTCATTCTAGTCGATAGATAGATAGAGAACACGGTATATACAAGCTACCACCTCGAACCAAGACCCTAAGGAAAAAAGTTCCCAAACTACCTCTCCCTACTATCCATCAGAATAAGGGGATATCAATGCTGAACAGTGCCTGGGGAGTGCACTATCCTAAGGTCATGGATTTAAACTGAGTTTTTCTGTTCAAAAATGTATAGGCACAGTGCCAGGTACTCTCAAACGGTAAATATAAATATCGTTTGGAAACCGGCATGTCGTAGAACCTAAAAAGATATAAAAACATATTGTGTCAAGTGCTCGAAAGGTGCCTCTTTGAGGCGCACTTAAAATCCTTTCAACGCACTGTTTCGAATAGGATTATTAAATTTAGAAAGGATATTATTTAACAGTACCTACATGAAACTAGTGACAAGACAAGAAGAAGAGTCTGTCTGGGGTTTCTGTCGTGCGTGCTCCCTCCTACATTCAATCGCAGGTAAATCATTGTTTGTTTTATATTTATTGTGAATTTTACTGTTGTTTATATAAAAAGTACCTACCTACCTAACCAAATGTATAAAACCCACACCTACAATTTGCATCCCAGCTATAGGGAATGAGTGCTACCGATTTAATTTTTTGTCATCTTTATGTACCTACATTGAAGTAAATAAATGATTTATGATTTTGATTATGATTATTGAACAGATAATATTTCATCATCAGGGCCATCTCGGCCCAAGTGCTAGTTACGACACTTTTTATCATTAAAAAAAGTTATGAATTGTGTTTCACAGTAGGACTTATGTGTTATATGTAGTTTACGAGACGAGGCCCTTTTATTTTTGAAAACATTTAATACGGTAACGATTACAAAAGAAATGTTAAATTTTCACTTGTACAGGTAAGGGCCGGTTTCACCATGCTCTGTTAGATTAACAAAGGATTAAAGGGCCGGCCGTTAAATATGTCAAAATGTACGCGTTTGACAGCTAAGGTTAGATTTAACGGCCTGTTAATCCTTGATTAGTAACTAACAGAGCATGGTGAAACTGGGCCTTAGAGTGTTGGATTAGTATTGGAGAATTTTAATTTAATATAAATTGTGTATGAATGTAAAATAATACCGTGTTTCCATCGAAGTCCAAGAACACGCTATAGATCCACCGGACATATAAAATTCCGCTTTATAATTCCAGCAACCATGTTTGTTTGAATATCAGTTTCGAACGAAGCCAAACAATGGTGTGAATCGAGTATGTTGTGTAAACACAGGTACGTGGCAGTCACCTAACAATACACAAGAGTTTCAGTGTGGATTGGTGATGTGACTGAAAATTGTATTAAATTATTTGCCTTTGGAACTGTGGACTTTATTCTCTCGCGTTAATAAATGTGACTGTAACTGAAATAAATCAATCAGCCTGATTAAACACTCCATAAAAAAAATAATTTGCAAGTCCTTGATAGTCCTTTTTTTCTTTGGTGGGCAAGTTAAACTCGCAAAAAAGAATACACACATTTTTTTTGTATTTCATTTTTCGCGGTGTAGTGTCGCTTGCGTGAACAAAGCTAAATATAAATTTAATACATAATACTGAGAATATCTTAAAGTTATTGCATTTATGAATATACTCATTGTATGATAATTATGATATACTTAGTCGAAAGCAGGCGACTCCGTTTGTCTACCTAGTACCTACTATACAAGCCACTGCAGGGTGCTATTGAACATTCTATTATAATTAAATATACTTTTTTAGTGTACACAGTAGCTAAACGAAATGCATATAAGTATCAGATTTAATTTTATTTTTTTAGGCTCTGTGTTTTCAGTCAGACAGTACCTAAGTGAAGCAACAATTTCATATACAAACCCACAGATGAAGACATGGTCACAGATTAGTCAAAATATTATGTACCAACACTGAAGAAATAAATAAGTTATTTTGTTAAGTCGCATAAGTACATAACTACCATACCAACTTAATTACCATTTCATTGTTCTACATTAAAAATATGCAAATATAATTCGCAGGTGAGGCTGATTAAATGAGGGTCAAACAATTAATTAAAGAAATTATGTCCTTTTAAAGTCAATTGTAAACTATAGGTAGTGCTGACGATAAAAATATTAGCCCACCAGCTTTAAAACGTTTTGTTCTTTAAATAGTGCTTAAGAAAATAATATAATAAGTCGAAAGGAGCATTATGTGAAAACATTTACGTCTATTGGTACGTCTTTTGGAAGTTTATGCTTTTATTAATTTACTGCAAGTTATATTAGGATGAGCCTTTTTCGGAATACATGTATGTGTATATTCAAATTTCGCTTCGAAGCACGAAGATTTTGTGCTTCGTAACGTTAGTATGTTTTTGGAAATACGTCAAGTTTCAAAAATTTCACTTTCGGTTATTAGATAATTAGTCTTGATGATTATGACAATGGTTTAAAAAAAAACAGAGCCTATCTACTTTCTGTCTTCATATCAGATGCGCTATTATAGCTATATCGTACTTAAAAAGAAGAGTGAAACGAATGTGGGTTATAGCAGCAGAGGAAGGCAACAGAATTAGATGGACGGATTATGTGAAAGACGACGCAAACGTGAGTGAAAAAAGAGCAACAACACGACAAAAAAAATACAACGACGCAAACACAATACATTTAGCTAGTGACTTCGCTGTGGCCACGTTGCATTTTGAAAATGAATATAGAATAGTAGATATTTAATTTGACACACAAACACGACAAAAAACATAACTGTAAAACATGAGCATAAAAGATTTCAAATAAATACTTATCCTATATTATTGAGGACTAGCGACCCGCCCCGGCTTCGCACGGTTATTGTGGGTTATCCCTAAGAGATTATTATGCATATAAACCTTCCTCTTGAATCACTGTTTCTATAAAAAAAAACCGCATCAAAATCCGTTGCGTAGTTTTAAAGATTTAAGCATACATAGGGATATAGGGACAGAGAAAGCGACTTTGTTTTATACTATGTAGTGATGCGGACCAACATTTTGTGAGTCAAAATGATCAACTCAGTTAATATAGGTCAATAACGACTTCTATGGCCACATTGCCTGAATCGTGTAGCATATCTATGTTCTATAACATGGCTGACAAATGACAGTATAGTTTCGAGGTCGATCGACCAATGCGAAGGATAATAATATACTTAGTAATAATAATTGTTGTAGACAATCGGGTCGATCGATGGCCTATCATAATGCCCCATTAGGGGTAAATGCATATCTATACAGGTAGGGTAATTGTCACATTCACGTATAAAACAGGTTGACGACTTTCTATCGGCTGGATGCGGCGCTTACGTACTAAGGAGCATCGGAGAGGGCATCAGCGGCGAGCGAACAAGAGTTGAAAACCCTTTCAAAATCTGGTTTTTTATATTATTAAAAGTTACAAGGACAAGAAGGTCGCGGGAAGGAAGTCATAATGTTCAGTAGTGAACTTCTTTCAGGCTGCTGGATGGTAAGTTTTTTTGTCTTCGTACAAAACCCACTAGATAGAAGCTGAAAAGTATAAAAAAGACGGACTAGCCTAGGAACAGACTTATAACGAATGTGTGACTTTACAGTGATGTACTCACTTTACAGTCACATAGAGTACCTCGGTGGACCTTCTTCGTGCAATTGTTTTAAGTCCCTATACCCGTCTATTACTTTACGTTAGCAACGTCTAGTGGGCCAACAAAAAAATCAGCAGGGGCATAAAACCAGCACCGGAGATTCAGCGGCATACGTAAACGCGCCCTAACGTAGGGGAGGTACTACGGTCGGTAATTGTCGCCCTTGGCGCACATTCCCGTCGTCAGGGGCTGACACCAATACCTAGTTTTCGTGCTTTCCGTTTCATCGGTCAGCACTGTTTATTTGTTGACTGCACGTAATATGTTCAATGTTACTGTTTATGAAGTAGGTAGGTCACCGTGTCATAGGAATCTTGCAATGTCAAGTGAATCGTACGTTTGTTTGCGAAAATGTGTATTTTTTTCAGGTAAGAAAATTTATTATGTGCTAAATGATGTATTGTTGATATCTGGAACTGGGGCACTGAACCGCTAAAAGGTCAACTTCTTGAAAGTCATCAGCTTAAACTGCTTAGAATTTAATCTACTTCCGTAGATTTATCTAAATCTACTTCTAAAATAAACCGCCCATTGTACATTTTGTTTTTCTTTAATTGTTATAATTTGTTCTATTTTGTTAGTTTGTAAGGTGTGCAATAAAGGATTTTCATTTACTCATTCATTTCTTTTGTTCAGTTTCATTTTCAAAAGGAAAATAAACTATACTACAAGTTTCATCCTTTAACAATTTTTCCCTAAAGACATCAAAATGTGTTCTACAATCACACAAGATAGCGTGCTGATCAAAATTCGACTTTACATAGTTAACTATGAAATTTTCCTAAAATGTATTCCGTGTCGTCGTCGAAACAATAAAAATGTATCTTTACAACATTACGTAGTTATAATTTCTTTGTAACGAACAGATAGGAGTATTGATAATTCTGAATATAGCATTACCATGGGGATGAAAGGGAAAACAAACCGAATGACCCACCTACTCGGTCAATTAAAACAACAGACAACTCATTATGATTATTGACAATATTTTCATAGGCAAGGGCGATGGTTTTTGTTGATTCGATGAAAATAAACTATGATCTATGTTTTTATAGTAATACTTTATACAAAGTTCTTCAAAACATGTAAGTATACCATTACACAAAATTTGCTAAAACATGTAAGTATAAGTAGGTACACACACAAATTGCTGTATTAGAAAAAAGTATTCCAGACTTTCATCAAATTATTTTACCGAGTACCTGAGACGAACCTGAGTATCTGAGGGGATCTACCGCGCCGGGGTACGTAGAAGTAAAGCCGTAAAGGTGTTTATGAGTTTTTTTCAAACCTGTACCCCAAGTATGAGTTTTGCTTACAATATTTCGTTTTTCGTTTTACATTTTTGTTCCGTGTTCATTGCGGGTTTTGTATGAAGACGCGATAGGGATACCGATGTGGAACTTTACAAAACCCGCAATGAACACGGAGCAAAAACGATTCGTTTTGTTCCGTGTTCATTGCGGGTTCCGTATCGGTATCTCTATCGCGTCTTCATACAAAACCCGCAATGAACACAGAACAAAAACGTAAAACGAAAAACGAAATATCGTAAGCAAAACTCATACTTGGGGTACAGGTGTTAAGGCTTGAGACTAGGCAAAGAGGGCAACAAGCTCACATAATCTAATAACCATGTCCCGTGCACAGTGGATATGAGCATCGTCAGGAGTCGTAATTTAGACTTCACTCACTGTACAAGTTATCTGGAATACCTATAAATACGACGTAGTGACGACGTAGTGCGTCGCGTCACGACGCACAGTTTGGGAAGCCCTGATATAATACTTGAATACTTATTTTTTTTGGAAATACATAATCACATAATTACACCCAGACAGGGAACAAACATCTATGTTCATCACACAAATGTTTGTTCTCGGCGGGGATCGAACCCACGGCCTATGGCGCTCCGCCAATAACCAACTCAGCTGTGAAGGCTGTAAATGTCCAGTAACATTTATTTATTTACTGCTTAAACTATTGTCATCTGTGACGAATGGATAGTGACAAATAGTGACAGGGTCAATTAACCTATGCCGGGATAGACACAATAGAAAGCAGAATTGTATTTTGCGTAGATCAACGTACATTTTGAGATTCTATCGATGCTCCGTGCCCCTAGTCTGAGTTTGCTTTTTCGTATTTAGTTTTTGGTAACGTCAGGCCTTTTTGTATGGAGGCTCGTGAGTTCTCAGCAAACCCGACAGAGGCGCTTATCGAATCTCCATACAAAAAAGATCTGACGTTACGAAAAACGAAAAACAACTCAGACTTGGGGTACCGTTCTGCTGAGTTGAGTTCGGTTTTGCAATTCATAAAACGCAATGATTATTATTGTAAGGTCAATAAACTAGATATTTGTGCCACACACAATTGAAATAAAAATAAGCTGTTTTTGTATTGAAATCTTTGAAAATAAATCTAAAGCTGCAGTATACAAAATGTATATTGCATAGGCGTATAAATACCGTAATAAACTAAGCAACCAACGTATGGTACCGTATGGCACTATTGGTATTATTTTAGTTAGAGTTTCACACTAAGAGCTGATTTCACCATGCTCTGTTAGCTACTAATCAAGGATGTATATGTGTCTGGCCATAACTTTCGAACCATTATTCCGATCTGCATGAAATTTGATAAGTCGATAGCTTGTACTTGAGAAATTTACTGGTAAGTATATGAGTAAAATCGGATGAAGGGTTAAGATATGAGGCTTTTTAAGGGAGAAAAAATAAAAAAAATTACATAATAAAATCAAGTTACATGTCATATGAAAGGGCTTTGTTTGGACATTCTAAAATAATTTTTACTTTTTTTCTGGGACGCTCGGTTTTAGAGATACAACAAAAAAGTTAAATTGAGATAACCAACGATCCAAGAGCTCTTTCTAGGAATCTCTAGGAATTTCGTTGATATCAAGGTTTTTCTACTGGTCGCTCAGTTCCATTGCTTTTTTTTTTCTTGAAATAAATTGAGAAGGTACTCAGTTCTCATAAAATGGTGACAACGACCAGGTCTGATGATGGAGCCGAGGTCTGTTCAACGGAACTCTTCAATAAATAGGCCAATAGAGTTGATACTTGGTTACCATACCAAGTTAGTAGGCGGTAGTTAGAAAAAAGTCCAAACCGAATGTTTGGACTTGCCTCTGACTACCACCTACTTAAAGTTTTCGTGCATTCGTCGGGTCGCATCACGAGATCTCAGTTCGGGGCGAACCACTAGTTATATTTATTTTATATCGCGCAGGGTTCTTGCGTGGAAACCACGTTCCACCACCAGTAGTAACCACTAAAACTAGATAGAAGCGTAACCTAGTGAAAGCTGCAGGAAGCCGTTGGGTGCACAGGATCGGTCCTTAAATAGATGACCTATGTACAGTACAGCAGTGGATGTCTACCGGCTTAAATAATGTTAAATGTATTAATAATGGCGCAACTTAATTCTCCAGGAATGGTGGAGGACCTACAAGTCCTCATGACTTACGGCCGGTTTCTGAAAGCTCGATCAAAACTAACCCGATGTCAAGTCACTCGTCATTTCAGCTATTACATAGAATGAGATAGAGATAGGAAGTGACTACATATGCGATTAGTTTTGATCGGGCTTTCAGAAACCGGCTGTTAGTGTAGGTTCTGTCATATAAATTATGAAATGTTATATAAGCCATGTTATATTACCATTTGAGAAAACTTTTGTATTGTAGATTGTAATATAAGTGTGTTTAAATTTAAATAAATAATTATCTTATTCCTTACCTCACGGGATCTCATGAGGTACCGCACAAGCCGGCCTCGCAGCACCGCCAACGTAGTCTTATCCAGGTCTGGGCCGAGTCCACTCACAGACTGCACCAACTCATACCAGCGAACCAGCGAGTTCTCCAACAGACGGATATCTTGCTTCTCGACCCTGCAGAATTTATAAACACCTGTAGTTTATGTAATAGATAAAATTATATCGACACTAATATTATAAAGAGGAAAGATTTGTATTTTTGTATGTAACGAATAGGCTCAAATACTACTGGTCCGATTTCAAAAATTCTTTCACCGTTAGAATGCTACATTATCCCTGAGTAACATAGGCTACATTTATTATAAGATAAAATTAGGGATCCCTTCTAAAACTTCAATAATGTAACCCAAGGTGTATACAAATTGGCCATAATTTGGCTTTCATCGCATGCGCTGCGAAAACTATTGACGATACAGAAAATTTTCTACAATATTAAAAGAGCACATCAATATCTACAAAAAACTCGTCGATACCATATGTCTAACTATCGTAGTTATGTTACTATAACTTCTTTTTTACATTTTAAAAGTTGATAGAAATGCCGACCAAAATCAGACCATGTTAACCATACCTTTATATGAATCCTTATCCAAATAAATTATTTTGTATTCAAGACTGTTTCAATACCTATAGATTACTTTAGAAATTTTCAAATCGGACATTCCATTCAAATGATATTACGAATTAAAAACTTTAGTTTCCTTTAAAGATATAAGTGAACAGGCAAAGCGCATTCTCACTCAGCGCAGCGGGCAACGCTGCGAGGGAGAAGGGCGTGCATATGTATGAAATAAATAGCCGCGAGACTCGAACACACCCACGGGTCTAAGTTTATCCTTAAATTATGAAAAATTTATGTCCACCCATGCGAAGCTGGGAGAGGCCGCTAGCCATAGATAAATTTAAATTTGAACCGCTGGAATAAAGGTTTTCAAATGGCGAACACGAACTGCGACGCCCTCCTACCCGATAGACCGTGAGGAAAGCTGGAAGTCAGTGGATGGAGAGGGCTTAGAATTGATCAGGAAATGTATAGGGAAGGCTGTCCAGCAGTGGACTTCTTCAGGTGGATGATGATGATTATGATAGTGTTACAACAAACATCTGCAAAATCCATGAGGTGGTCTAGTGGTAGCAACCCCTCTTTTCCGAGCATAAGTTCCGAGAGCGTCTCTTGCAGGTACGCGCCATTATAAATTTTGCAGTCACTGGTACAGTTCTGGTATAGCGTCCCGTAAATAGGGACATGATCAAAAAAAGTACCCCAAACGCTGTATAACACATCTACAATAGATGCAAAAAGGTCTGTAGTTTGTACTGCTAAATGTCTGGCCCCATAGACACCCCCCATGATTCTGAGTACCAACAGATTTGAAGGCATGATACTGTGCCTGGGAATTACATTCGTTAGGTATTATTAGTTAAATATGCATATGTATTCTGTGTTTATATTATAAACTAGGAGCTTTTATGCTCGCATTGTTCTGTTCAAGTTCTGTCAAGAGTACCCTAAACCGACGAGAGTGTGTAAAATTAACAACAGAGAATATGAATAAACTTATAAAAGATAAAAGGAATAGAGACGAGATAATAAATTTTTGTATAAATGTTGCAAGCAAAGTAATAATAAGAAACATAGATAGATAAGATTTGCTGATCATTTATATTATATAATATAAATTAAATCAGCAAAGTGTTAAAAATAAGGTAGCAAATAAAATATGTTAGAAATAATTAGCAAAATAGGTAAAATAGATTGTAAAGCTAGTAAGTAAGAACATAAGCAGAAAAATAGAATTAAGAAAGTAGAAAAAGAGAAAATGTTTAAAAAAGATTTATAAGCCTGTAAGTTAGTTTTAAGCTTTTGAAAGATTAAAAATAAATCCCCTGTTGTTTTAATAAAAGAAAGTAGGAAAAGTCTCCGATCTTGTCAGAGGACCACCGTAGTGCCATTTTGAGATGGCGGTAGGAAAAAGAAAAAAAAAAAAAAAAAAAACCGACGAGAGTGAATGAAGCGAAAGAGGTATGTAAGGACCGTAGCAAGTGGAAATCTTCCCCTATGGGAAACAAGTGCGATTTTATGTATGTATATGTATTGTTTTGTTTCTATTGAATGATCGGGAGACTTAACACTTTTACGTTTCAGAGAGTTGAACGCAGTACAATACAACACCAGGCGCCAGGTCCTTTTTAAGAGTGCTTCATGAGGAGCTAGTGATCCAAGTCAAAAGACATTTGAATCACAAATCACAAGGATCACTTTGAAACGTCTTAATGCTAGGTGGACCCAGGTACCAGTTCCACGCGATGTTATAACCCGCCAAACATAAGGTAAGGGAAGTAAGTAAGGTGAGAGTAAAAGAGCGCTTTGTGAAGGGCTCGTCCGGGGAAGTACTACTAGACCATGACTATTTTTGCCGCCAAGCAGCGTTGCTGTTTCGGTTTGGGAGGTAAAATTTCAAGCACATGAGGCTTAACATCTGTATGCCTCAAGTTGATGGATGCTGGGCATGTTCTTAACATGCGTGACTTGAGAAGCTGCTTTGTGGTGGCACAGATAAGAGAATACTAGTACAGATACCCCATCCCATACATTGAAACGGTTCCAGTCTTAACTCGGGCTGTGGCTCGGGCAATTTTTCGGGATGTATGAAATAGCCCGAAGCTAAACAAAATAGCCCGCATAGCCGCTAGATGTCGCGAAGTTGCGTTGCGAGCAAGCGGCATCACGTAAAATGCACTTACAACCAATAGATGGCGATAAAATTAGTTCTGCCAACACGCACATACTATTATTTTATACTGTGTCCGCACGCAGTCCTTCGCCCACAATGATAGTTTTGCCAGTTTTGTTTCAAAATAACTTGCATTTAAAAGATACCTATGATAGGTGTATTGTGTTATTGTGTAGTCTATATCTATTCGTTTAAGTATTTTTTTTAGCAAGATGTTGTTGCTGCCTTATGAAATTTGTTTAAGTAGGTAGGATGTATTAGGTACCTAACTACCTACCTACTTTTTTGCTCGAACACTAGGCTGTTTTAGTTCGGAGGCACTGACTGATCGCTGTTTCAATTATGCAGGCGTTATTGGGATCTATTCGCTACAAGAAGTAACAGGGTAAAAGTTTGGGAAAAACTCCCAACTTGTGCCTCAATTTAGTTTGACGAGGCAAAATCAGCAACACACTCAGTGGTCATTTCGTCGTGTCCCGTGCTTCGATCAACAATCAACCTAGGTACCTAGATAACGAGTGACTTACAAAATCAAAGCTAATATGATAAAATACTGGATACTGGATACTGGAGGATTGAACCCACGGCCTCCGGCCCTGAAAGCAGACCTACTACCAACTGAGCTATAAAGGCTGTTAGACATACAACGAAATTAGTCTTCCAAATAATCCCCGCGCATTCTCGAGCTCCCTAGCTACTTAGCTCGTATTTAGTTTGTATGTTATGTATTTGATATAAAGTTCACTATGCTATGGACAATTTCGTTGCAAAAAGTCGCTTTCATTCCAACCCGCGGCGATGTAAATTAAGCCTGAGACAAAAGTTTTAAAACAGTTTAAAGTTCAACCTAATCACAACCATAGATCCTTGTAATAAAGTCACAAATCTTCATAATACTATCTCACACTTATGATCATTCGTCACCAAAAACGAGGAAATCTTTTCATTTAGATATGAAAAGACGTAGGTTAAATAACATTTATTGTGCAATCAACCTTAACGTGCAACAAATAAAGTACTTTTCCCCATTTTTACTTTGCAAATTAGATCGTTTCTTTTTGTTTCTTTGAATTTATAATTTTGTGACGAAGTTCATTATTTAAAAAAAAACCCACCAGAAGAAAAGCGATAACCTATTGACTTTGAGATGAAGTCGACCCTCTTATTAGCCGTTCAACTGATGGCCCACCTGATGGCTTCAAGCTGATGTAAAGGCGTTACATCTAATGGCCTAGCTGATGTGGAGCTGTTACCTCTTTTGAGCTACCTGTACCCCAAGTATGAATTTTGCGTTTTTTGTTTTACGTTTTTGTTCCGTGTTCATTGCGGGTTTTGTATGAAGACGCGATAGGGATACCGATATGGAACTTTACAAAACCCGCAATGAGCACGGAGCAAAAACGATTCGTTTTTGTTCCGTGTTCATTGCGGGTTTTGTATGAAGCCGCGATAGGGATACTGATATGGAACTTTATGTTCTACTACTAATTTTCATCATACTTGCAACATAAAGTTCCGTGTCGTTATCTCTATCGCGTCTTCATACGAAACCCGCAATGAACAAGGAACAAAAACGTAAAACGAAAAACCAAAAATGGTAAGCAAAACTCATACTTGGGGTACTGGAGTCGCGCGGTTACTTCTAACCCGATAATTAGTGATCACCCCACTTGATGTTGAATGGTCACTACCTATTTGTGGAAATCCTAAAGTAGATGATGTGTTTAATAACAGAACCCGTTTTTCGTACAATATGAAAAGGAAATAATTGACAAAAGTTGGTTATAGACGTAATCTCTCAACATAAAATAGCCCACCTGATGTTGAATGGTTACCTTTCACCACCCACTCCAAGATGTTGAGCGCTTATTTCTTGGATTTGAGATACCTAGTAGTTGGCCATCGTCGATAGCCGCTGAACATCAGGTGGGTCTTCTAAAATAATTGAAGTGACACCTGATGCTGAGCGGTTATCTAAAGTAGGTAGGTCAAGTAAACTTTGTATTTACCTACCAACTATATACTTGCGTTGACGTAATAAATAATTTTCTTTCTACGGCACTACGTACGTCCGTAAAGTTTAAGGGGCTGACAACCATCAAACAACTTCTTGCTCGCACGTTTCGACATGTTGAAAGATATTAATCAATCAGTTTTTTCCTTCTAAAAAGTAAAGTAAAAGTAAGTAACTAGTTTTTGTACTAATGCAAACTTTTGAGTAGGATAACTTGTATCGATTAAAATGTTTTTTTTACTAAAATAAGCATTTACCAATTAAATAATAAACCATTTTGTGTGCAATCACATTGCACACAAAATAGTTTATTCAGATTTTTCGAAAGTGAGTTTAGTGGTTTTATATCTTTCAACATGTCGAAACATGCGAGCGAGAAGTTGTTTGATGGTTGTCAGCCCCTTAAAAAGGCATAATTTTTGGCGGGACTTATTTAAACCGATTTTACAAATGGCGGACTTTTTGTTTTTTCAGTTTTTGTTTTGACATATCTGATATTTCTACTGTCAAAACTGACATTTCATATTGTCAATTATCAAACTGCTTGCTATTGATTGTTAGCAAGAACATCTACAAAATAAAGAAGAAGTAGAAGATTGCTAACAAAACATAGATTTATAATACTAAGAATACAATAGATAGAGCATCAAATAATAATACCAAGAGTAAGAGAGACGCAATAATACAAATTATACCTATGAGTGAGAGAAATATAAAATAAATGTTTTGTCCCTTTCTGCGTATACGTTTTTGATTGTTTAGCACCAAGTTTGGTGCTAAACAAACCGCTTGGTGCTTGTGAGTTTACAGGTGTTTAGTGCCAAAGTTCTTTGAAAATAGTGTGTGCCTAGGTCCCAGTATACGTAGAGTTAAGTTTATAATGTGGTGCATTGTAGTATTTTAGGCTGTGATAATGATACAGCTCGGAAAACTGAAAATTAAGCTTCCTTCGGTAAGTAGCACTTTTATGTTCTATTTGTCAATTAAACTATAAAACGGAGAATGCACAGTGTCCACAATTAATCATTTAACGGTTGTGTTTACTTTCTATCGCATATCATAGTAGATTTCTAGAATTTAATTATTTTGTAAAATTGAGTATAGGTTACTATAAACCACACAAATGACATGGCTATTCAAACCGATACAGTTCTATAGAAACATAATTTGGCTGGGTTATACGATCTTTCGGGCTGCCAACAAAAACAAAATCTATTTGCCAAAAATGTTGGGAAACGAACAACTTTAGGGTGGATTCGACTCTGATATGTTAGGATAAGTTCAAATACACACAATAATCTAGAAAACAAATGACAATGTCGCAACTTATTATTACCTTATTCAAAGAAATAAGGTTTGTTTGACTTAAGTACATACTTTTTTTTCATTATAAAATAAATTAAATGAAGAAATAAATTAAAAAATAAATTAAATGAAATTAAAATATATGTACCTACTGGTACATATATTTTAATTTCATTTAATTTATTTTTTTAGCTTTGCGTTACATTTTAATAATTTAAGTCTCCTCACGATTTTCATATGAGAAGTTGGTAGTTATTTTATGTCTGAGACCACCATCGCGTAGTATGATTAAATACCTACATATGCCTAATAATAACATGTTTGTTTTACAGATTTCCCAAAGATGCAACTACTTTGGGCTGGTGGGTTAACGCTACGGGTTACCAAGCTCCAGGTCACCAAGCTCCAAAATCAAAATCAAAACGGTCTTTATTCAGTACAATCACAAGGATCTCTTTCAAACGTCTTAAATTGGTACTAGGTGAATGTACCGCCAGTTCCTCGCGCGCGACCAAAGCCTAGAAGAACAGGCAAGAAACTTACGGACTAAAAAACTTTTGGGCTATTTCAACATAAACGGTATCTCCTCTTTTTTTTCTGGATATAAAAAGTATGTTCAAAAATCTTGCTTTAAAAAGTGAGAATTAAGAAAATATTCTCATCTGAAATTGTTATGTACAAACTATTAAATATTTATCGTCTAATAAATAAATACGTACTTACACGTGATATATTTTAATGTATTTATGACATATTCATAGTGATGTTCTGAGGATAGCTGTATTCATAATGCCATCACTTCGCGCTTCAGGGCAAAGTGGTGGCATTGCTCAGGCTTATGGTCAGCTCTAGCATAAGCTGGCTTCTTCCTGTTAAGATGTATTGTTTATACCTACTTAATTTAAAATTGAAGCACGCGTTATAAATTAACCTTTTGAATTACGGTTTCTGATGAGTAGGGATGTAGAATAAATAAATCAATGATAAATAAATAAATTGTTTTTTATTCATAAAAATTTTACCTAGCTGGTGCAGTAACATAGTTAAACTATTGGTAGGTGGTAGAATGTGAAGAATAGCACCACTAGCTCTGTCCCCCTCACTAGGAAAATCCAGGACTCTAGCTCGCGGGGACTAGGGTTCTGATGTCAATGTCTAAAATGCCAGCTTAGTGCCAGTTCGCCCTGTTTTTTTTATTTTATTTTTTATAAATATTGGTGGACGCTCCACACAGCACTATATAGCCCCAAAATAAGCCAAATCACAACCACCCAGTCAGAGAACAAACGTCTAGTATCACATCATACAAATGTTTGTTCTCGGTAGGATTGAACCCACGGCCTACGGCGCAGAAGGCTACCAACTGAGCTGTGTAGGCTTTTTTCTAGCTCATTCCTTAGAAGATATTAAAATGGCGTAACCTAGAGGAGGGTACAAACTATTAAACTGCAGAAACTAGCTTTAATTAAACATAATTAAACAAACAACTGGAGCCGCGGCGACATCATAGCTTATGCTTGGTTGGGTGAAAATAGTAAGATGTGGCAACCCATAAATTGTATGTACTTGTTGTCCGTCTTGCTCGGGTATACGCTCGTAGGCAATCTATAGTATTATAAATGATCTAAGTAACAAAATAATATGTAAATGTTGCCAACTCCAAGTTTGCCTATGATAAAGGTAATCAAACTGCATTATAAACATAATCAATCATTATTGGTTTTTTTCAGCTATTTTACATAATTTGAGAACCAAAAAGAACTACTACTTTGTATCGAACTATTTAGGGACTTTATTTGCGAAACATGGAAAGCATAAACATTATATCGAAAAGAGAGTGACTGCTGGAAATAGAGCGAATGGGGCACAAGACACGCTTATGAGCAGCCAGAAACTGTAAAAGGCACGAATAGCTGTACATAGGGGGGTGTTCGTGCCGACAATAATGTATGGTACCTAGTAAAAGTTGGGCAAACATCAGAGTAGAGTAATGCATTAAAAATGAAAGCGTTACTTATTATGTGTGATGTTAATTTGAGTGATAGAGGAACAGTGTGATTAGAGAGAAATGTGGAGTGAAAGAAGACATACCTAGTGATGAGGGTATAGAAAGCTATGTTAAGATGGTTTGGGCATGTTGAAAGGATGGATGAAAGGAGATTAACGAAACAGGTGCATCAGGCAAGCGTAAATGGCCTTTTTTGTCATCAAAATTGTAACAGCTCTTTTGTAAATTTCGATTTTTAACAGACAAAATAAAGATTCTATTCTATTCTATAAATGGGACTGTTGGGAAGGAAGACCTCAGAAGACGTATCTCGACCAGATAGCAGACGTTCTACGGAACAACCAGGACAATAGTACCTACCTTCCCTAAACCAACAACGTATGAAGAATGTTTAGAGATTGAATGAAGCGAAAGAGGTAGGTATGTAAGGACCGTAGCAAGAGGAAATCCGTGGTCTCTGACAAAGTCCTATGAGAAACTGAATAAGGAATCAAAATAAATATATTAGTCATATATCAACTAAGTATATAACTTTCAGTTTGAGAAACAAACAGAATGATTACACTTAAAACAAGAAAGAAATCGCTTTTAGCGATAAGGCCGCCCATTGTACTTTATTATCCTACGCCTAGATTTATGATGTATCCTTGTGTACAATAAAGTGTTATCTATCTTAATTTGAGTATCCCGTTTTTTTAAACTGAATTTACGCTATTTATATTTAGGGAAATTTAGTTGGCAACTGGCGTGGCGTTGACTTGTTTGTTTGTTGTTTAATGTTTATGTGTTTGGATTTGCACACCTATTCAATAATTGCATGTATGTTGATTGTCGGACGCATATAAACGGTTGCACCGCGTTAGCCTCATCGATACAGATAGAGTAACATGTAGCACGAGCTTGTGGTGCCTATATTTACCTAAAACCTACAATAGGTTACACAATTTGCCAAGTAACATTTTTGCTTCATTTTTGATGGGTACCACCCAACCAAGAGAGTTCGAAACAGAGTCTGCTGTTCCATCCAAGATTTAGGTAAATACCTGCTTACTCGATAGATTATTGTACTGTACCTACTCGAATTTCTTTAAAGACAAATTTATTGCTGCTGATAAAATTGATCCTGTTTTCATAATTAAAGTTTTATTTATTATTTTGCAGGTACTATAAATTAAAAACATTGTCATAAAATTATATTATTTGCTGAGCAGTCCTATTGCAACCTTGAACATTTTCCTGAACAGTAACTGCCACATCATGAGATGCCACCACCAACTCCTACTGTCTCAAAATCTACAGCCAACTACCACACTTCATTGTGGATGTGACTACCGCTATAATTCATTATTAAACTAAAAAAACTTACAAGACCGAGAACTTTACTGTACACAAATTCTATGAAAACAAATTCAGTGCCGCTGAAGAGGTCTGACAGTTTCGCTGCCTGCGTGCATAAGAAAATTGCATCACAGCTGACCAGAGTCAGTGGAAGTTCCAATAACATCCTGGACATCATTGTTCATTAATAGGATAGCCCCTTCCTCAAGCACTGTTTGCGAGTAATGACAGCACAGGATCACCATTTTTCTAAATACTAACCTAACATAGTTCATTAAGTTTATTATGTACTAACAATAAGGATCTAAGTTATCTGAAATAAAATTTATATTGAGTACCTATTACTAATATTATAACATTTATTCTGTTTTCACCACTGATGTTTTCATTATTATTTTACCAACTCAATATAATAGTACTTTATGAATAAATACTTAATTAAATTGAATTTTAATTAATTTACACACACCGACAGAACACCTAGTCAAACACCTGTATAATGTAGGATCTACATTATACAGCACTTGGCTCCATCATCATATCAGCTAATTGGAATACAGTACTATGTATAAATTCTTGAATAAAAAAATACCCATCCCAAACAGCTACACTTAATAACAAATACATCATCGAAATATAATTAATTATTATGAGTAATACAAGTAACAGATAATTACTATAATCCTTATTAACTAAACTTGAATCTGTGTCACGCAAAAGTGTGACAGAGATTCAAGTGTAGTTTCTATGTGACAAAGTAACTATCTGCTATTCTGTAATTCGCCTAAATCATTGTTACACCGAAAATTACTATTATCCATAATAACTAAACTTTAATCTGTGTCACGCAAAAGTGTGACACAGATTCAAGTGTAGTTTCTATGTGTCATAGTAACTATCTGATATTCTGTAATTCGCCAAAATCTTATTTTCACCGATTTTTTACATCATCATCACCCGATCCCATACTAACTATGTTTAATTCTATGTCACTAAAACTAGCATCAAAGCTAATGTAGTGAAGATTTATACAACCTTAATAAATATGTTTGCTAAAGTGCAGTATATAAAATGTCAGCATTTTATAATAATTTGTTGACGATGCATGCGTAAACATTATTTATACATCGATGATTTCTGGATTCAGTGGAATAATAATGAAATTATGCTCACATTTATAATTTAAGAATCAGAAAGTTACATGGTAGAATATAATGTGAAAACATTTGTCGAAAGACCGAATGCAAACATTATAACCAAACCACACATAAAAAAAATCGGTTTATATAAGCGCGCCGATAATTTTTGGCTCAGATTTTTGTTGCTGTCTGGCCCGCGCCCGCGCCAGCACTGACAGCGACAGAGTTTCACGTTAGAAGAGTGCGGCAATGTTTAGGTGAAATTATGCAAGATGAATTGCACCTTGTTGCGTCGCAGTAAGAGTCCTATTATTTATTCTGTACTAGTAGAAGTATCTAGAAATTTCCGTGGCTAAAAATCGAATCATGTTAATATACACCGTTTTTTTATATTAATAATAAATAAATTATTTTTTATTTTTTACATAGGTAGGTACGTAGTAAAATGCCTCTATAAGAAACGAAACAATTCTATAAACGCAAATAGCGGCATCTTTTGAACTTTTGAAACCGAACCACAACGTAGTTCAAATAATTTCCGCAAGAAAAAACGTGGTCAATATTGATTATTGTAAAAATATGAAGATTTCATTAACAGCTTATTTCCTCATCTTCCTGTGCTTATGGGAGATTTTTTTACAATATAACATAAGCTATTCATGACCTTAATACTTTTTTCTGGACTAAAACAAATATCAATAATTCAATCGCAACCGGTATCGCCATCTATTGATGTTTAATTGGAACTAAAAATGCTTTGTAGGCAATGAGACACCATGGTGGTGGTTACCACTTATCATCAGGTGGGCCATCTGCTTGTTCCATCAGCAAGTATTATAAAAAAGTGATAGAAAATTTATAACTTTCTTTACTTTAAATGCATAAAGAAAATAAATAAATACTGATTTGAATGGCATTTTGGTACCTGTCAACTAGCTGCATTTCAACATCAAGGCCTTCTTGTTTGTAATCTATCAATTCTGCATCATTCATTGTTTCCTCAGCATCCGAGAAGGTGGTGATATTGTCATTATGATCTGTAAATAAAAACGCTTTAAAAATTGTCTTATTTTAGTTATTTATAATTTTTTTTTAGGCCTCTCTACCTTTCGTTTCTATAAAATTTTGCTTAATATTTAGTTATCCTTTTTTTATCCTGAAATTTTGTTTTTTTTAATGATTTTATTATCAGATCGGGCAACCCTATCAAAGAAATAATCAATATTATCTGTGTCTGTCTATAAATAATTATTTTCTTCCATTTAATAGGTATGTACAGTACATACATCATGTCTATCTATATTGTGATCAGTCATACCAGATTTTGTTTAAATTTGCGACAGATCAAGTGGTAACTAATAAAACAGACTCACTCTTTGGCAACGGGGTCACAATCTGGTCCGGCAGTAGTTGATACTGCTTCAAAAGCTGCCAGTGAGCCAGCAGCAATTTGGCTGTGCGCGACGGGTAGAATACTTGAGGGTTTGCTTGAAGGAGCTCTTGGAACAGCTCAATTTCTGGAAGACCCTGAGCCTGGAATGTAAGGATAATAATTAAATTAATTGAAATAAGAGCCCTAAGTTTTTTTTTCCAAGTTTTATCTGCGATCAGTTGTTTTAACTATGAGCAAATATTTTGTAGGTTTTATTGTTGGGCAGAATACACTCCTGAATTGTCTTCTCAGTAGGTACACTTTATTATTGTTCATTCAAAAGCATGACATCTTTTCTTTTAAGTTTCCTCATATAGAGTAGTAAGTATGAGTTGTTTGAGAGATGTCCAAAATACTATTAGAAAATAATTAACAATAATATAATGGGAGTATTTTTACATTTTCATTTTATTTATTAATCCTTTAACATGCAGAGGTTAATCAAATGTTGTAGCTGACTATGTATAGTTTGCCTCATGTAAGATGAGTGCCTAACGTTACTGGAGGGGATTTGAAAGTGTATGTCATCTGACAATCCTATATGTAGCATGACAGCAAATTAAACTTTGTCAACCACCAATTAGTTCCAATTGTGTACACTGGCATGTGAGAGGTTAAAGCGCTTTTAGGGCCGGTTTCACCATGCTCTGTAAGATTAACAAAGGACTAAAAGGCCATTTAATATGTCAAAATGTACGCATTTGACAGCTAAGGTTAGATTTAACGGTCTTTTAATCCTTGGTTAGTAACTAACAGAGCATGGTAAAACCAGGCCTTAAGGTGACCTGAGTCATATATGTATGTAAACCAGGTAGACTTAACATAAAACTTACACACTTAATTGTGCCAATAAGATCTTCTTCAGCAGTAGAATACAATGCTTGTTGTTGTACAGCTGCCACTAAATCTGGGTGCAAGTTGCTCATAGCAGCCACAGCCACTCGTGACACCTCTGCATTGTAGAGTAGAGAATACCAACGAGACTGGAGCTCACTCACAGTGAAGCGGCAGGAGAATTTTACTCCACGGTGCACTGTACGGAGATCATTTGTCTGTAATTATGAACATGTATGTAAGGTCAATTACAAAAGCTTAAACATAGAGCATTTTGGTACTGACTAGCCTACTTGTGTGGTACTTAAAGAGTAACCTATAATACACCTTCTCCTAGATGTTTGAAATGTCAATCAATATTTGTTTATTTAATTATTCTGTATTTCAAATTAAATCTAATTCAGATTTATTTTTATAATCTTTATTGAGTCATAATCATTGAAACATTCATTTTAATGTTACTAATCAAATAAGAAGCTGTTTTGAGGCAAATATTCCTCCAAAAGCAATTCTTGTATTTGCTTTGATTCCTTTCAATTGATCAGGCAGGATACCTTTATGGATTTGATTAAACCAATGCTGATAACTCAAAGTTACGAATACACCAAAAATAAAATCACCAACCTGTTGTACTCCTAAAATTAGTGCCAAATCATCAGTAGGTTTCCAACGACCTAAGTCTTTTGTAGATAATTGACTGAGCTGTCCTTTACGGCGTGTTTTGCGACCTAGGTTTCCAAGTGAAGGAAGTTTGGTTGCTGCCCTCCTACGCTCTGGTGCTGGTGGTGGTGCTGGGTTATGGGAAGTAATCGGAGAACTGCTCACTACCGGAAACTCTGGAACACTGCTTGTGTACGACTGCGTACGAATTCTTTTCTCTCCTTTGCCAATCGAAGCCCCAGGTTGAAGACTGTATTCGACGAGCTCATCGTCAAAACGCCTTCTTTTTATTGATCGCGAGGAACTAAAACAGTGAAAGTAACGAAGTAAAATGCTAGTTCGAAGGATAAAATACATTTAGAAGAGCATTACTTACAACCTGCGTCGTTTATTATCGTCATTTGAGCTATGGAAAGGAGAGGGCGAGGCCCCTGCGTAGTCGACGTTGTCGAAAGTGTTTGAGGAGGTTGCAGGAAACTCCATTACACTATAGTGTTGGCAAGTTTATTTTAGATAAAATAACCCATAAATTTTACTGGTATTTCGCAAAAGTCAGAACAGAAAGATAGTTACAACTTCTCTTGAACGAATTTGTCAAAACAAAAGCAAGCAAAGCAATCAATGAAAGAAAGGGCGAGGCCAGTGTTACCGCTTTGGTTTTTGAAAAGGGGCAGGGCCATGGAGGTAGTATACCTATACTGGAGGGAGCCTTATGACACATCCTTTTACAACTGTGTATCAAACAGTGATCATCTATCTTTGTTCTTCCCATGTGGCCTAGCTACGAGTAAAAGAAAAGAAGATGTAACTTCACTCACTCCATCTCACTCACTCACTGTCTGAGTAGATCGTGTCCGTCAGTTGATGCAAGTTTTGATCTTGTTTTGATGTTCTAGAAAAAGTCGGTAGCAACATTGCGGTGAAGCGGAAGAAATTGTGAAAAATCAAAAGAATTATTATTGTCTAGGCAAAATATATTTGAAAAGGTGAAAGTATTTCTTGTGAAGCTGTGTTTTGTGTATCAAAAACAACAAAAGGAGGAGTTAAAGACCCGGAATTGTCATTTGATACGTAATATTCTTTTTCTATTTTCATGCTAAAAAAAGACGTTTTTTCTCCCATAAAGACTGTAGGAATTACATTTTATTAGTACTAGTTATATTTTCCTATGTGAAAATGATGTAAACCCATTAATTATTGCAAAATAAAAATTATTGTTTTAGTCATCTGTTCTAGTGATGTACTTCCACCGACCAATTTAGCTTTATCGATAATATTTTAGTTTCCGTTTTTGATATGAAACATCTAATGCGCCGGGTCTGGCGCATTAGATGTTTCAGATGTTCAGATCGGCTGTTCTGTTGTAGTTTCGATTTTTCACACCTTCTAGGCGTCTCGCGACGGCTGAATTTTTATAAAATTTTACATTATTTTTTAGGTTCTTAAAATGACTAGAATGAAGACAGGAGTGCATAAAAGGCGTGAAAACTGGGACCCTACAAAATTTTCTTATGCATGGACGAAATGGAAAGTGTATCGAGTGGGATGGACATTGCTCTCACGGTCAATGTGGGAAACATTATTGACGACGAGTGTTCCAGTGTCTTTATTGGGGCTTTCGCAATATAAGTCAGCAACCAGTTAAAATTAAAAAGTTGATTTCCAATTAAAACGCCTTTTTCGTCTATTTCTTATTCTATCGATATGTTAGTCAATGTTGCACCTTCTCTAGTCACTCACACGAATACATATCGACAACTGCACACTAACAAAAAACGGACATGCCAAAAACCGAAAGACTCCGTCTATACAGGGTGTCCCAGAAATCAACGTCAAGCCGAAAACGGGCGATGGGCCAAGTCCAAGTGGCCAAGTTATGAGAAAAATATAAAAAAAAATATTTGTCATGTACTTTTCGAATTATAGGTATTACAAAAAATACAGAAAAACTGACACCCTGTGATGATCTTTTAAGTCCTGTGACTACAAATATTAACTATTCGTGACACTTTTTTCTGTAATGTAACCATGAATAACCCTTCTGTAAAATACAATTCAAAATTAAATCATAACTGCCTCAGTTTTAAATAAAATGTTGATTTTTGGTCAACATTTAATTTAAAATAATAACATCACCCAACTTTAACCGACTGTACCGTAAAAAAAATGTATTACACTACTTTGGCAAGTAACTTTAAAAGATGGCGCATTTAGTCAGGATTCCATAATGGTATGATACTTGCTATAGTACTCCATAATTTTGGAAAAAAAAATTGTTATCTTGACTAAACCCGATTTCTTGACAATTTTATTTAATTAGATAAAATGTTTGTAACCTTTAAATTATAGACTTAAAAATGCCTACGCTGCGTTTTTAAGTCGCTCACAATTCACAGGTATAAGTACATACCATTTCGACAATGTAAGTGAAACAGATAGAGCCGCCACCTTGCCGAAAGAGTAATAACCATTTGTTAGTTTTAGGAGCAAGTTTGAAATAAAATTCAGTCATTGGATTTCTTCAGTCATGATTATAATTTAATAACATCAAGGATTTACAGCAAATGTTCAACCTGTTTGTCTTCAGCTGTAATGCAAGCTCTACATCTTAAAAATGACCGTGTAATAAGACGGGCGTATCTTCTTGAGTTAATTTAGAGCTTGCAGTAAAGCTGAAGGCAAACAGTTTGAACATTTGCTGTAAATCCTTGATGTAATTAAATTAAAATCAATCAACTAACAAATTACTTGATAAACCATGGTTATTACTCTTTCGACAAGATGGTTGCTCTATCTGTTTCACTTACATTGTCGAAATGGTATGTACTTGTACCTGTGAATTGTGAGCGACTTAAAAACGCAGCATAGGCATTTTTAAGTCCATAATTTAAAGGTTACAAACATTTTATCTTTTTAAATAAAATTGACATGAAATCCGGCTTAGTTAAGAAAACCAGTTTTTTTTTCAAAATTAAAGAGTACTCTAGCAAGTGTTATACTATTTTGGAATTCTGACTAAATGCGCCATCTTTTAAAGTTACTTGCCAAAATAGTGTAATACATTTTTTTTACGGTACAGTCGGTTAAAGTTAGGTGATGTAATTATTTTAAATTAAATGTTGGCCAAAAATCAACATTTTATTTAAAACTGAGGCAGTTATGATTTAATTTTGAATTGTATTTTACAGAAGGGTTATTCATGGTTACACTACAGAAAAAAGTTTCACGAATAGTTAATATTTGTAGTCACAGGACTTAAAAGATCATCAAAGGGTGTCAGTTTTTCTGTATTTTTTGTAATACTCATAATTCGAAAAGTACATGACAAATATTTTTTTTTATATTTTTCTCATAACTGTCATGACTTGGCCCATCGCCCGTTTTCGGCTTGACGTTGATTTATGGGACACCCTGTATATACTAAGTCTAAGGCATAAGGGAGGCAGGGCCACACAGCGGGCAACACACACACACACAGGCGATATAAAAATGACTGACAGATTTATTCGTTTATTTTAGGCTCTTTACAAACGTGTAAGTACTAGATATTTTTGCTTGCTCCATTAGAAATCGGAACATAACTAGCGTTTGATAATATTTTTTGTTGTCTGTGACATGATAATGTATGGGGCCCATCTTATTATTAATCTATGATGGGGCCACAGACACAGAACAGTACACCTAACCTAGCAGAGCCGTATTTATTAATGTTCTGTGAGCAGAGCAGACACGGGGCCTTCTTGAGTAATAATGTTGGAAGATTTTCTGTCATATTTTTAGAAGCAATATAGCTTTTTCATTTTATTTGTTTTTCTAGTGTTATTTTGAGTTGTGTTGTGTAATTTCGGTGATATTTTAACCAACATTACTTGAGGTCTTAGCACAAAGTGTAAACATTTGAAATGAAAGTGTAATGTGATATCCTGATTTGACCGAAAATGTTTCCAATGTTTTGAAGAAAACCGCCACCATTTTCTTTAAAACAAAATGACGGCCGACTTGACTATGGACTGACTTGACTAAAAAGTATTTATTCACTTGACACTGGCAAGATTGTCTGTCGAATGACAGACAGGAGCCATAAATGGAGAGAAGAAGAAGAGTAATAATGTTCTGTGCACGGCAGTGTTTCCACTTTTAGGGATTTCGCCCTTTTTTAGGGCGAAACTACTTATTTCATGTACAGCTGTTTTTATTGCGACAGGGATTTAGGGAATTTTAGGGCAAAAATTAGTTGATGTGGTAACCCTATTTATTCTATGCTCTATGGCTCTACCTCTCTGAAGGGATTCCCCAAATTCGTTTCGTATAATAATCCGACAAAATATGTTAGATTACCTTTTGGATAATTTTATTTACCTACATATTATGTTGTAAAGGACATCAGAAATTAGTAACATGATTTATGGATTATTTTTGATTGCTATTTTTCTATCGGTCGCGAAACAAAAGTAACTAATTGTATTATCATATTTGACTGTTTTTATATTTGAAAATGGAAGACACAGGTGATGATAGTGAGCAAGTGCCTTCCTCATCTAAAGATAAAGGAGGAAAGTCAGCTGCAAGAACGGAGAGTAAGAAATATGCACAAAAATTAAAACGTCTTGGTTAGAGCATCCAGATTTCCAGTTTTGGCTAAAGAGATCTGACAAAGGGGAGACAAAAGCTTACTGTGAAGTATGTGATTGTGATATTTTGTGTGGAATGTCCGAATTACGGCGACACAACAGAAGTGCTAAGCACTCCAAGCAGGTAATAATACAAATGTGGAAAGACTTTTTTTTTAAATTAACATTCGCCCTAAATTAGGGAATTTTGAAAAATAAATAGGGATTTTTAGGGTCAATTTCTAAAGAATTTAGGGCAAAACCAAAATCTTAAGTGGAAACACCGGTGCACGGGGCCCACAAGGATTAGAATAACTTTGTTTGGGGCCCACTTTCAAATTAGTGATGTGAACCGATTACAATTTTTAACACCGGTCTATACCGATTAGTTATTTAAAAAAACCGGTTATTTAAGCTTATCTTAGGTTTTTTCTAAAAAAATACTAGTTTTTAATTATTTATATAATATTATTCATTTTTCTTAAAATATTTAGGTACAATAACAATCTCAAAAAATAAAGTGGTCATAAAATACGCAACAGCATCTGCTTGTAGCCTGCTCTTTCTAGAGGATAATACATATCCTGATTTAATTTCTTGTAATTGATTTTCCTTTTACTTTAGGCATTTTTTCGCTAACTAATCTATCAATTCCAAAGAATTCGTAGGCAAAACTGAAATATTTAAATCTAATGAAGTTAGTCGCATATTAAAACAGGATATCGGGTGATTCCCCTACCATAGACAACATTTAAACGGAACCGACTCATGTTCGGATACATATCGAAGACTCGCATACATACATTGTGATTGTTACCGGTTTTTTAATCAGAACCGGTGATTATCGGTTTTAACAAAAACCGGTTTATTAAAGGTTTTTACTTTTTATGAAACCGGTTCACATCACTATTTCAAATGAGAAGGCTCTCTTGATTGATTTGATTGCCAAAAACCAAAATAAAAAGTGTAGTTCTGGAGGAACTAATATTGGATTGGGCAATTTTTGATAATGGCGTACTTAGCTCGCCTTATTAACTTCAGACCAAAGGAAATGCTTACCAGATGTTACAATAAGATCGTGATCACTGACGATGGTTCTACCATAGTTGCATTACATCAAGACAAAAGTTTCCCGTTTGAGCACTCCAGGCCTATACCGGATGAAGAAAAGGTGAGCTCTGGTGTTCTGCGGATGGAGAACGTTGACGAGGTTCGAAAAGTATTTAGTGAAACCAAACCGGAGATCGCCAGGAAGCAGCTAGCTGCACTTACACTAACAACAGACCACCGCTGGTTTCCCAGGGCTCGTGACAAGAAAGCTAAGAAAACAGAAATGAACAGGCCTTACTTGTAAAGATGTGTAACAGATTATTAGGTTAGGTATTGTTTCTCTAGGATTATAGATACATACTAAGTAAAAATAAATAAAATACAGATTTATTGTTAAATACTGATTTTAATTCATTCTTATTCAATGCCTAACTTAGGTGGTTATGTTTGTATAGCTCAAAATTCTTATCTTAGGTTGCCATGCCAATGTTTACCCACTGATGCAGGTCAGTATAGTTTATAAAGAGGATCAAGATCCAGGTTGGCACAAATAATACTTTGGCCAGTATCTAGACCACCATTCATTCACCCCGGTGCGCTCATACCTTTAATAAAAAAATTGGGTACACCAGCCACATTAGAGCACATCAGAGGGCAGAACCACAAAGCCCTCACACAGTAAACAGCCATTAACAGTCGCCGTAGCCGAAATCGGCTAGGACTACATCATCATCAGACCACCATTCAGTATTCAGGGTGGTGTGGCCAGGTGGTGTTTTGTTAAATAATTCAATAACTAAGCAAATCTAGATGCCTTTTGTACGAAGCCAACCAGCAAAGAAAGATGAAGCTCCATTGGTTCCTAGTTTTTTTGATAATTGTATGATCCTTACTATTATTATTAGAGTATAAATTACTAGGGTGGTATAAATATTGTAGGATTTAATATAATTAAATAGTTGGTATAAAACTTTGAAATTTACATGAATCATACAAAATATACCAAGTTTGATATGGAATTACATGAGTAAAACAAGCCATAAGCTGTGCCATAGGTAGGTACCATACCAACCACAATCTAATATACCACCTTTTGGAGTACATAGGTATATGGATATTTAAAGCTCCCAATTTTTTTTGTCCATAACTGAAAAGAGTATTGGTCTGAATACCTAATAATACTTCCTACTAACTCACCTACCTACAAGAGTAGAATATCTCTTAATAATACTTTGTATAACCTAGATATTTCATGGAAATTTTAATATATGTAGATTCAAAAGCTTTTTTAATTCCAACTGCTACCATTTATTACCATACAACATTTGTAATAAAAATAAATCTATATGCTATGAATAATTAAATGAAAAATAGAATCTCTTGTTTTACACACAATATCACAAGTTTTGCCTTTGGTGCTGTTTAAATTTCACCTACCAACCAACAGAGACTAGCATTCAGTCACAAGCTGTTCCATACATATTTTAACTATCTCTACATATAAAAAAAATATGGGCACTTTAAATTAACAACTACATAAAAAGGGTATTCATTTTAAAACAATATCAATACAAACACACCTCTACAAAGTTAACAGCCTGTCTGATCTAAATTCCATAGAGCATTATTTGAATAGTGACATTGATGTGCAGCCAAATGCCACTTGTTGGCAACTAGTGCAAATCCCTAACAATGAGTGCTCAACGGCTGTGACACGGGTGAGAATTCGGCATTGACCCACATGCTTAGCTAAATACAACTAGTGAAAAGCCACCACACAAGCAAGGGCGTCGCCAGCCCATGGCCCAGGGGGGCAATGAGAAAAATATGAAGGTTCCAACTTAGGCCCTTAGGACTTTGATTTCTTTGTAGTTGGCTACATTTTTTTAATCTCTAGGAGGGGGCAGCTGCCCCTCCCTGCCCTCCGCCCCCCCTTGGCGACGCCCTTGCACTCAAGTGTCACATGTACAGTCTTGAAGATTTAACTTAACTATATGACTTTACACCAAGGAATATAATAATCAATGGTCATTAGATGACTGTAAGGCTAGACAGTTGTACTATAGTCAAGAATATTATTTAGGTACATAGGTACTTTAAGGTATCGTTTACGCCACGAGTCGTGAGCATGATCTGATGTAGATTTATGGGTTTTTGCTCACTGAACACATGTACAAACTAACTTCCACTCTACTATTCCGTGCTCACTTCTCATAGCGTTAACTATTACTAATCTAAAGAAGCTTTAACAATTCTTACAACTGGATAAACATACCTACCTACAATTTAATAATGCTAAGTTTATTGATTTAAGTATAGTTAATGTCACTTAATAAATAAAATAAACAAATGGCACATATAAAACAAGCCTAATCTTTAAAAATGACTAAATATAAAAATAGATTTTATCCAATTTAGATAAATAATTAGGTAGCTCGGTAGGTATGGATATGGAAGTAAGTACATACCTATATAATGGCAGATGTCTAATAATAAGTCGTAATGTCGTTAATAATAAGAAAAGTGTAAATAATAGAATAGAGCTAGGTATACCTACCCACCTACAATTCATATACGAAATTATGAGAATCCTACAAAATTTCTTTGAATTAACAGAACAGTCGTCTGCTACAAAAGTCTTTAAAAAATAAGTTACCCATTTATTTACACATTGTTGTATTGAAAAATATACCTTTGTAAGTAAAATTTATAATATTTTCAGCACTATAAAGTTGTAAAAATAAAATCGTCATTTATTGATTCAAATAGGCAGGTAAACGTTATTACATTTTTGGCTTTATTGCTGGCCATAGCCATAACTCATAGGATTCCTAAATTGTTAAGTAAATACACTTTATTCTTTTCGTTAAAAAATATAAGATGAATTGTTATTATTTTTGGTATCAATTATTTTTGTTTTAAAACTTGTCATGATTAGTTAAATATCTAGATCAAAGATATTCTCAAAAATAAATACCTAGTTATATATCTATTACTTCAACACTTACGTATCTACTCATTACTTATTTTAACATTTAGATAACATTTTTAAATTAGAGTTGTTATTTTACATTATGACTTCTAGGTACATACATAATTTTGTTATGCATCATGTGACACAAAAAAAAATCAACAAATTCACTCTCAAAATGCACAATCACTAGCAAAGTGTTGTATATAATTATAATTCACACAGTAGGCATTATTGCCTTTCGGTTTGTCGTCGATTACATTAAACCACAGAAGATATTTTAGGTAGGTACCTATATAATTTTAAAATGTTAATTACTCATTAAGGTAATTTTTAGGCACGGTAGATTCCTCTTCAATCAAGAGATCATTTAGATAATTAATGGAGCAACTTGCCTAATATAATACGAGCAACTCAAATTAACTCATCCCTATTTATTTAATTCATTGTTGCACTAAACAGTACAAAAGGAGAGCTTAATGATGATAGACAGCATTTTCTACCTAACCATCAAAACGTTATACCAATTGAGAGTGCATTGACATTTTAAAATTACTTTATATTGTAATTCTTATCTTCTGCGTTTAAAAATACCGGTGGCTGAGCGTCCTATCGAGACTGCGGACGCGGCGAGGTTCCATATCGACTCTTGATGACAAACCGAAGTGCGAGAAGGGGGTGTAGGGTCAGCGAACGCGAGAGATGCGCAGTTCTCTGTCGAGAAGTTGAAGCTGGCGGACGAAGCCTTCGTTCGGGTGGATATCACGCCGGGCGCGGACGGTCGCAAGAGCTTCGGTCAGAGACATGCCACGCTTGATCATGAGGAAAGCGAGTGCGCATGTCGCGGAACGAGAAACACCCATCATGCAGTGGACGAGAACACGACCTGTGAATGTAAATAACTTTATTTATAAGATTGAAACAAATCTGCAAGACGATATGAAAGAAAAGCAAAAGCTTCACGACTTGGATCCCCAGGCACTGCAGATATCCCCTCAGGTTCAAGTACAAATTAAAGATTCTTTGAGGATGTGTCATATACGCTATCTGCCTACGCACGGGACCCACACAATTAAATTGCGGAAATGAGATGTAGGTGGGTGTAGTAGGTGCCCTGAGATGACTCAAGAGCATTATACCTGGTCAGATCTAGATTAATTTTAATGATGACTAGATACTATTGCATACTACCCACGATAACCTAATTCAAATTCTTTTTAAATAGAAGAAGACCCAAAATCGTTCTTCCAAACAATGTTTCAATCGTTTTTCAGCAGTGGACTTCTTTAGGCCGATGATGATACAACTGGTAGGCTGGTCCTACCTATGTGTAATAGAATGTATACCAAACTTCTCTTATCTGTGACCAAACATTGTTTCTACGGACGAACCTCCAGAAGAAACTCCTTCATCGATAAAATTGGCAGCACTATGGAAGTACTTCGATATATCAGTGGTTGGCAGATCCATCATCGGGAAACCCTTGTAGCGCAGTCCGGGGCAATCACGGTAGTACAGATGGTCTGTATCCACCTGTGTGTACCGTTTGCCTTCCGCTGTGTTCAGGACGTAATTTATTCTCATACGACGCAGGAAGTTTTTATCCTTTGCCGCTACGCTATAGGTATCATAAACAGAAACTTAGTGAAGCTGTTTTAATGTAAATAGTTACTAACATTAATAATTTGGCGTTAAAATACAATTAAATTCTAGGTGACACCCGTGAACGACACAGGTCATCCAAGTATATGGTCAGGTCACGACTATTGTTGTGTTATTTACTTAAATATATTATAATATATTCTTATCAAAGTAAAACGGCATTTATTTAATTAAATTATACCCATACACGTCTAAAGATACCTAGGTGAATCAAGGTAGGTACTAGTTTTTTTTTATTTTCTATACAACTAACTGATGGAAAAAGCAGATGGCCTACCTGATGTTAGGTGGTAACCATCACCTATAACAAAGTATTGCCTTGTAAGTCACGATATTGTGCGTGCCCTACGATGCACTGCCCTGCGTCCATCAACTTGAGGCATACAGATGTTAAGCCTCATGTGTCTGTAATTACACCGGCAACCACACTATTCAAACCGAAACACAGCAACGCTGCTTGGCGGCAGAAAAAGGCGTGGTGTTCCACGCAACCAAACCTAAAAGAACAAGTAAGAATCTTACATTCCCACTTGGTTGGTACCATTCTTTTGTATGATCCTCTTTACAAAATAATAATGAAGCTCGATGAAGAAGTAGTTTAAACGTTAGTACCTATGTATAATCTAATACAAATATTTGACGCGTGAAATTTTCACCAAAATTAGTCTGCTAGTTATTTTTGCGTTGCTGATGTAAAATAATCAGAAAAAGTCATGGGTATTGGGTATGCAATTATGGTTACTTTACTTACGCATCTCCGACGTATAGTCCTGGGTAGACCTCATTTAGGTCTGGAGTTGGGCTGTACGCGACTTCCGCCAGTGGATGCGAACGGAACGAAGACAGTGAACTTAGGACTGAAGACGGAGAGGACCCGAAGTTCTGCACACGAAATTTATGCGTAAAACAACTGCACAACAGTTGGCCCATTTTATTAAAATCTATAAATACGCATGGTGGCGCAACTCGTATTAAAACCGTGCACAAACCGTTAGTCTGACTAATGTAGTGATATTGCGCTACGATACGAACATGTTATTATAATAAACGTCATGTTATATTAAACTCGTCGGAAAATGATAACATAAGGAAGATAAGAAGGGAAGTAAATATTTACACAAAATGTTCTGTTCAAATCATACTATTATGTCTATGTGATGCTAAGTCTAAAATAAATGTTTTTATGGGTATTATGAGCTGAAAACGCCATAGCTAAAATACTGATAATAGAATGTTCAAAATCATTCATCCTACAATGTAAGTACCTAGGTTTATTAAATTAAGATTTACAAGGTTTCTATTCGAGGTAGGTTGGTATTAGGGTTGCCACCCGTACTTTATAATAAAGTATTGTACTTTATAATAAAGTATTGTACTTTATTTCAGGTAATAGTACTCTATACTTTATGAGAACAATAAAGTACACGAACATACTTTATTTCGCATGATTTCATGTCTTTGGGATTTTGTAAAGTTTAGTCGTGAGTAAAGTGTAGAGATACTAATTTGATACAAACTGCAAAAAGCAATAAAAAAAAAATATTTTTAAACATTGGAAAAAAGCAAAAGAAATTGTACTTTATTTTGATACTATGTACTTTTTTTTCTTACCTATTATAACCAACATACTTAAACTGCAAAAAAAAGGTGGCAACCCTAGTTGGTATAGGTAGGTGCTGGACAAAACCTCATTGATCTCTTTGATTGTGATACTTATCTACTATGAGACCAAGACTATTAGTTAGGAATTAGGTAGGTAACTATGTAATTATACTATGTTTATCCTACATCACAAAAATACCGTGGGACTTGTTAGTTCTCGTGCTTTTCAGACTAACTAAGTAGGTACTTTTAGACATTTAAAACCAACATTAATTACCAGGGGTCACACAAATCTTCATAAATACCATGAGAGTCCTCAAGTAGGATCCCACGCGCTGCTCATGAGCTGCGCAGTACGAATGAGATCTCGGAAAAAGTGAGTACTGTTGGTAATAGGTAACCATTAGGTACGCGTAGGTTTATTTACGCTAACCTAACCTATGACGACATCCGATTTGTATGGAAAAAATATCACTAGATAATGTTCCTAATGTTTTAATTAAATGAGACTACCTACATACCCACTACCTACCTATAATTTTCATTTAGTTAGGTAGCAATAATACCAACTCATACAAGAATTAACTTTTAAAAACACTTTTGTTGGTAACTGTACAGTAGATGTTTCTAATTTAGAAATAGGGCTTGTCACACAAATTGACAAATTGACACACTCCAAATTTAGGATAATATTCTGCTTCCTTTATAATCTTTAATGCTTAGGTATACTGTTATTTATTTATAAATTTATTATGAACAGATACTATAGTCAATCTTGCTCTAGAATTAAATTTTAAAAGTTAAATTTGCATGCTCAAAGTAAAAACATAACTGAGTAACGAACTAGAAAGATAGTTAAGGTCTGTCCACCAGGTTTATCAATTTTTGACAGATTTAACATGAAAGGCCTGCCAATATTTAAAAATAAAATAATATGCCAACAAAGTCGAACCATTGTGAACTGTCTAAAAGCAAAAAACCTGGTGGACAAAGTTTTAGTATGCCAGACACAATATAATTTCTTATAGTGTCAGGAATCCAAGACACACACTAGAGATTGAAGTTTGCTATTGAAATTATTTCTTATAATATGTATTAAAATCGCAAACCAGATGGACCAGAACTATAACTATAAATGTAACTAGTCAAAACAACTACAAAAAAAGACCAAAATAGATAGGTAGGTATAGAAAACTGCACCTTCTGAATGTTTACAAGATAAAAATTTAATAAAAGCTGGATTAAAATTTTCTCTATTTTTCTAGGTAGGTATGCTTGATGCATGATGTGCTTTAAAGGTTAACTATGTTTGTGTAGAAGGAAATATTCAAAATATTTCTCTATACATTTTTATTTTAATCTTTAGACATGACCCTTTCATGTATTCATTAGTGCAGCTTAAACTACAATCAAGGATGCTATTAGTGAACACAAGTACATACATCATAGTAAGATAGTTGGCGTCGGGAACACCGGGGGTACAAATACTGTGGAAAATACAACACTTAGGCCTTGAACCATTCAAATGAATAAGGGGACTAGGTACCTAAGTATTTATAAAATAAATTATTGTGTCTTGGTTGCATACAAATTTGGAATAAAAAATATTTCATTCCATGCTGTGTTAAAAGCTGGGAACACACTAGGTATTGACCATTCTATTAAAAGCAGCCCAATAAGAAAATTGATATGCCTTCCATAGCTTAGTGGCCTTGAATCTATGAGTGAGAATACAGAAATAGAATTATTGGTAGCTAAAATTCTACTCTTATTTTAGAAATACATATTTATATGCCATAAAAATTTAGAGACCTCATCCTATCGTATGATTTTTATTGAAGGTTCATATAGGTACAAGGGAGTTAATATTAATAACTTGAGAACTAAAAACGCCAGTACTTACAGAATCCCTGTAGCTCATTTTGAATTGAACACAATAACGTCTTATTTAAGCAAGTCTTCTAACAACACGTCTAAACACTCTTTAGTAAGGAAAATATACTGCGCACTTGAAATCCTATTTATTATTTTAAAAATTAGATCGTCGTATTTCTCGTTCCCCTCAGCACTCCTCACCTCAGCTGACAGACACTGACAGACAGACAGACAACTCGCACAGCGAGCGTCAGAGTGTTACCACCTTACTTTTTGAAGACACTAACACTGATTCACTTTGGTTGAAAACGAAGTGAAAGAGTATGTGTGCTGCTTACTTATTAGAAGTGATCTGTTCATTCCGTTCTCTTTTGTTATTGTGAAGTGCACACAAACTAGTAATAATGTTTACGTTAACAGTTAAGTATCACAATAACTAAACTATATAATAAAATCTTTAATTTAGTGTCTGGCAGCCAGACACTAGATTAAAGAGCCAGACTCTGGCTCTGCTTCTGGCAATACAACATACCTATATAAATTTTAAAGCGTACATACATACAAGTTCTATCTATGTACAGTACCTACCTACATAGAATATATTAAAACTGCCAACCATATTCAACTTCCTTTTACCGGTAGAATGAACACACCACCTATAAATATTATTTAAGATGGTGGCATATCTATTTCTGTAAAAAGACATGCCAAATTTCTAGGTGTTTTATTAGATTTTAAGCTTTTTGGTTGGGAGGCCACACTGCGAATATATCGTAGAAAATTGCGAAAAACATCTTTATTTAAATGTGTTTGGTGGGGTGCTATACCTTTTCTCAAAAACTTATTTACAATACCTAATGCATATTCAGAAGTATACTTACTAGATTATGGCACCTTTTTGTAGGAGCCTGGAAGAGTGCTATTTTTGTAAAAATTAGACTCTATTGGCTAGAGCTATGCGTATTATAATGGGAGCAATGAAGTCCAGTCCAATTATTCACTACAAATAGAATGTTACCATAAATATTGATAGAGTGAGAAGACCTTTACCCTTTTAAAAACTATATAGGTAGGTACCTATACGATCTTGTTGCTTTACCCAAGATTTAAGTATCTTAAAAAGTCTTGGAATGAATATTGGGTACTCTAGTAACATTAAAGGTAAATATTTTTGACTGATACAAAAAACAATACGTTGAAACCCTTTTTTTTTTGCATTATAACATTCTTATCAAAACAGTTTTGCATTAAAACTGTTTTGTTAAGAATGCATTTGGGGCACTCATGTACCCCCAGCCCATTTAGCAAGGATGAAAATAGTGTCTGATCGATTTTATGCCTATGGATGAATGAATTTGGTGACCTCAATCATAATAATGACAGAGGTTACCAAATTATATTCTTTGCTTGTCCTCAGTATGACCTTAAAACTATGTTAAGATCTTGTTTCCTGTCGAATTCCTCTTTCTAATAATATCATTGTTTGGCATCTTTTTTACCTTTATGTAAATATTATAGAAATTTCGTAAATTTTGGGGATACCTATATTTCCTTACCTTACGTATTAATACTCCTTGATCCACTCTAATAATGATAAATAGTTTATGTCAAGTATAAAATCGGGAAAAATGATATTAGATTTATGTACTTGTCTAGGATTTGCTAAATTCATTCATGTTCATCATGATGTCTAATTGTGTATTACAACGAAAGACTAACCGCCGGTTTCTGAAAGGCCGATCAAAACTAATCGCATGTCAAGTCACTTGCTGTCTCTATCTAATTCGATGTAATAGCTGAAATGGCGAGTGACTTAACATCCGATTAGCTTTGATCGGGCTTTCGGAAACCGGCGGTAGAAATTCTAGTCTCGAGAGCAGTAGAGTAGTATGGTCTTAAGATTTTAGCCTGCTCCCAGAGGGAAAACAAAAAAAGATGTTGTATGTAATTGTGGGTGCCAATAATGTACAACCATGGATTGTACAGCCGTGGAAAGCACAGCCCGGAATTGATGTACAATTTGGTCGCGAAATCCATGGCTGTGTAATCCAAGGGTGTACATTCCAAGCCGTACAAATTTAGCACACCTTTGGAAAACACAGCCCGATAAAACGCAGCCAATGGCTTCCTTTGGCATCCAAATACGGGCTGTACAATCCCAGCACGTGTCGAGAATGTACAGCCATGGATTACACATCCATGGATTTTGATGCCAAAACCTATGCTTTGTTTACACTCGCCACTTACTTACTCACCCACTCGTATTGACCTACAGTCGAGCTTGTGCAAAGGACTGGGTGCCATAACGGAGAATCTATCTACAGTGGGAAATGATATTACAATCTATGTATACTCTGCGAACAACAACAATGAATTTCTTCATAGTTTGAGTAAAATTTACTAAAATTTCTTTTACATGTTAAACATCTATTTAGTATGGTGTTTGCGATTTTAATAAAACCATAAAATTTATATTACCACTGACAATTAGCTGCTCAGTAGACTATTTTTTGAGTTATCGTCAGAGGCCAGTCCAAACATTGCGCTTTTTTGATCGAGTGAGCGAAGCGAACGAAGATCTTAGTTTCAACTTGGGCGATTTGGCATTTTATGTATGTATGTATGTATGTATGTATGTATGTATGTATGTATGTTTGTCTGGCGATAACTTTAGAACCGTTGATCCGATCTGCATGAAATTTGATATGTCGATAGCTTGTACTTGAGAAATTTACTGGTAAGTATATGAGTAAAATCGGATGAAGGGTTTTTGAAATATGGGGTTTTTCAAGGGGGCAAAAATAAAAAAAGTGACTTAAAAAAATCAAGTTACATGTCATACGAAAGGGCTTTGTTCGGACATTCCAAAACAATTTGTACTTTTTGTCTGGGACGCTCGGTTTTTGAGATACAACAAAAAAGTTAAATTAAGATAACCAGCGACCCAAGAGCTCCCATCTCTAAGAGTTTCGTTGGTATCAAGGTTTTTCTACTGGTCGTCCAGTTCCTTTGATTTTTCTTATTTTTTTTTCTTGAAATAAATTAAGGAAGTACTCAGTTCTCATAAAATGGTGACAACGATCAGCTCTGATGATGGAGCCAAGATCTGTTCAACGGAACTCTTCAATAAATAGGCCAATAGAGTTGAAACTTGGTTACCGTACCAAGTTAGTAGGCGGTAGTCAGAAAAAAGTGCAAACATAATGTTTGGACTTGCCTCTGACTACCACCTACTCAAAGTTTTGGTGCGTTCGTCGGGTCGCATCACGAGATCTCAGTTCGGGGCGAACTACTAGTTTTATACAAAATAACTGATGGAACAAGCAGATGGCCCACTTGATGTTAAGTGGTAACCATCACCTGCAAGTGCAAGTGGTAATAAATCATTGCCTCGCAAGTCACGCATGATAAGAACGTGTCCCACGATGTACTGCGTCTGTAAGGAGGGGTATCTTTTGTTAAGGTCATTGCCCTCTGAAGTCAATAGTAACATGTCTACGGTGTAATAACGGAACTCCGTTACAAAGGAAAATATTGTATTTTTTTTTATTCAAATGGTGGCTTTGGCGGTGGTGTACAAAATGATTATGGGTGTCGTCTCCGAGTAATCAGCAATTACGAATATCAGGTGCGTGTGTGTGGAATCCCCATCAGGGAACATACACCACACTTATGATTGAAAATGTACAGAAAAGGTTTCTTCGGTTCTTGTATCGGAAGGTACACGGTTATTACCCGTTCATGTACCCTACCCAATATCTACAGGGTACATTAGGATTTAATTCTCTACAAACCCGTCGGGTATTTGACCAAATCCTTACTGTATATCGCATACTTAAGGGCCTCCTTAACTGCCACTGTTGAATGAGGCCAGTCGACTTTGTGTCCCTGAAAATCGCACCAGATTTCGCCTAAGGAGAGTGCCTCATTTCGCGGTAACGCCCGCACGCACCGTGGCTCGCCAACAGTCCGCAATCTGTAGGAGTCAACGACACCTCAATACCCTCACCGCCTCACACGCACAACGGACATTTTTGCCGATAAATGGCCCATTATTGAAAGATTGTGCCTACAATATTGTGAGAGTTTAGAGTACCTACAAATAATTTTACAAATAATATTTTATAGTAGACTAGCGGCCTGTCCCAGCTTCGCATGGGTGGACATAATTTTGTTCATTTTGTTCATTGAACCAGTTTTGAATATGAAAAGATTTATTGGGATAAGGATTAATACCGAGGTACAAATAAAGAGCCTTTTCTAGCGATGGCATTTCAATTAATTTTTTATAACAAAAGAACACATAATGTGATATAACTATAATAGCTAGACATATGCTGTCGCGACATTTTTTGTAGATTATGACGTGTTCTGCAAAATCGTAGTACTTTATTTTGTTCTATCATCAATAGTTTTCGCAGCGCACGCGATGTCAGGTTTTTGTTTTCCACCTTGGGTTACATTATTGGAGTTTTAGTATGGATCCCTGATTTTTTTGAAAATATAATATAGCCTATGTTACTCAAGGATAATGTAGCATTCTAATGGTGAAAGAATTTTTGAAATCGGACCAGTAGTTTTTGAGCCTATTCGTTACATACAAACATACAAAAATACAAAAATATAAAAATATAAAAATATAAAAATACATAAATACTAAAATACAAAAATACAAATGTTTCCTCTTTATAATATTAGTGTAGATGTTTAGCTACCTTTTTTTATGATCTCAATCTTGGTTTGTACTTCTTTATTTTATTTTTGTAGAATTTATTTTGTTATTAGTTATGTTAGTTTTTTATCTTTTATCTTTTTATGTGTACCATTTATGTGACGTGTTAGAATAAGTGTGTAAAGTTACTTAGATTTTTTCGCAATACTAAACTAAACTAAAAGTCACTTTCGCGGTGATCCCAATGGTGGGCTTGTGGCAGGCGAGGTTATTGGCGAGGGCAGTTGGGCCTACAAAATGACATAAGATACTTAAATAGGGCGGAATTAAGTCTTTTATAGCTGCACACCCTTTGCTATACTCCAACCCAAATTGTCGAAGCGGGTCAGAAATTGGGGGATCGGGCTTCGGAATAAGTGACGAATGGATTGGTTCTGTGGCGAACTCCTTCTCCACCTGTAAACACAAAGCGAACATTTCATCAAGAACATAAAACATTAACTTTCCGTAACATACCAACCTAAGTTCCACCCTGACGAGAGTACATCCCTGCACGCTTCTAGTTTCGCTACTTGCCGCTACGGAGACCACGGCGCTAGCGCATCGACCGACGACACCGGGCGGCCGACAGTGAGGAATTAAGAAAGACTGCAGATAGTGGACCCGTGCTTGCTTATTAGCATGGCAGCGATCAAACGTATCATCATCTTTAGGAACATACCAGCTTCCTCGCGCGATTTATGGACGTGCATATTGACCTCATCGGACCACTACCAATATGCAGTGGAATGCATTACTGCCTCACCGCAATCGATCGTTTTACCAGATGGCCTGAGGTAATACCAATACCCGATGCGACAGCTGAAAATAGCCAAAGCCCTTCTTACTGGATGGATATCAAGATTTGGATGTCCTACCTCTATCGTAACGGACCGTGGACGACAATTCGAATCTTCTCTTTTCCAACATCTCTCAAAGTCAGCCGGATTCTTACATAAGAAAACTACTGCATATCATCCCGCATGCAACGGAGCCATTGAGAGATTTCATAGACAGTTGAAGACCTCGATTACCTGTCATGGTACCGAACATTGGATGGAAGCACTACCTGCCGCATGTCCTGCTCAGGATACGGAGTGTAGTCAAAGATGATTTAAAAGCTAGCCCAGCTGAACTAGTATATGGAGAGCCACTTTTTGCCAGGCGAATTCTTCGATCCAACAACAGCTGGAACAACCGACATTACAGATTATACAGCACGCCTACGTCTATTTGCGAACAATTTGAAGCCAGTACCTGCCTCGAGACACAGCCGACAATCCATCTTCGTGTACAAAGATCTTGCTACCACAAGCCATGTGTTCTTGAGAGAAGACGCGCTGAGAGGCTCCTTACAACCAGCGTACACCGGCCCACATCCTGTAATAGAAAGGAATGATAAGTTATTTAAACTACAGATAAAAGGCAAACCTGTTACTGAATCCGTTGACCGCTTGAAGCCCGCCTACATTCTTCCAGAAAAAAGAAAAAAGTCAGTCAAATCAGTCCGATTTCCAGAGCAATATCGAGACTATAAAACTTAATCGCCCTAGACGGTCTCTGGAAGGGGGTGATGTGGCGAACTCCTTCTCCACCTGTAAACAACACAAAGCAAACATTTCATCAAGAACATAAAACATTAACTTTCCGTAACAAACCAACCAACCAACGTTGTTTTGTTTGGTGTACAATAAAGTATTTTCATTTCATTTCATTTCATTTCAACCTTAGTTCCACCCTGACAAGAGTACATCCCTGCATGCTTCTAGTTTCGCTACTTGCCGCTAGGGAGACCACAGCGCTAGCGCATCGGCCGACGACTTAGATCAAGTATTATTAATCTATGGCCGACGACAATGGGGGCGCGGGGCGGCCGCGGGCCGATAGTGAGAAATATTGACCCGCGGCGAATGCACGCTCGTTCCGCTAACCTACCTAACTTTACACGTAGTGATTATTTAGTGTCAGTGTCAGTGTACCATAACTACTTACTTTACAAATGAAATTATGGTAGCTAACCCTAACAAATTACCTACCAGTGTTGTGTAGCGGTAATATTAGAATCACGACGTCAACTGACGAATGTGAATAAGACGTAACTATAGAAAAAGTTTTGTGTGAGCCCAACTTGACGACGAACGAACCTTCTATCAGTAAGCCAATTGATATGGCAGGGAAATAAGATTCACTTCACTAACGACAGTTGTCAGATATTTAATAAGCAGAATGCTTTTGTTGCTACCGCTTCAATCATAAACGGTGTGTATAAATTAAATACTCCAACTTGTTTATTGGCTTCAGTGGTCGAGTCTCCAGAGGTATGGCACCGTAGATTGGGCCATGCTAATAGTAACTACATGAATAAAATGCAGAACGCTGTGGAAGGAGTCATGTTTGATGAGAGGGCTGATATAAGCAAGATGAACTGTGTTGTATGCTGTGAAGGAAAACAAAGTTGCTTGCCTTTTGCTCATGAAAGCAACAGGAGTACTGAGTTACTGAATGTAGTACACTGTACAAGAAAATAAAGATTCTTCATAGTGATAATGGGGGAGAAAATTTGTAATCATGATTTTGATAATTATTTAAAGACAATGGGAATAAAATAATTTACTAACACAATGGATTGTATACTTTGTCCGAAATAAAAAACTTTTGATTTTTGATTTGATTTGATAATTCATCAAAAGTCTAACACCTACACGCCTGAACAAGATGGGCTTTGTGAATGTATGAATAGAACAATCATAGAGAAAGCCAGATGTCTTTTGTTTGAAGCAAAATTAACAAGCAATTTTGGACGGAAGCCGTTAATACTGCTGTATATTTACAGAATCGAATTGTGAAAACTGGACTGAAAAATCATACACCATATCAGTTATGGACAAGCACTAAGCCAAACCTTAGTCACATTAGAATATTTGGTAGTACTGTCATGAAGCACATACCAAAGGAGAAGATACATAAATGAGACAAGAAATCTGAAAAGTGTATTCTAGTAGGCTATCCTGCAACGTGGGCAATCACAACTAGTTGAGATGTAATTATTATAGAAAATAATCCTCATCAAGAGAGTCTTATTGCGGTGGAAGAGACAGATGTGATGCTAGAAGGAAGTCCAGTATGTCAGAATTCAGAGGGAGATTTGTCAGGCAATAACAGTGAGCTGGATGACTCATTTGTTTCTATAGATAGCACTTGTGAGGTGGTATGCTTACTGACCTCCATGGTTCTAAGGTGGCTGTCAACAAGTCAACAGTGACAGCTTCATTATATTATAATATTGTCATAGTTACCTATGTCTGCCTAACTAGAATTCTTAGCTAAATAAAGCCACATTCTGTTTGGTATTACGTCTATTATGCTACAACTTGTAAAGCTGATGAAACTTATCTGCCACGTGAGAAGTCTATGACATCTGACGAAGACCCTAATATGCAAAGGAGATTACCAGTAAGAGAAAGAAAAACACATACTTCGACTTATAAATTTGATTATGTTTACCTTTTTCTGTATGCCTACGCCTCACTTAACTTCAATAATATATTATATTACATTGTAAAAGGATCATACAAAAGAACGGTAGGAACCAAGCCGTAAGTTTGTGCCTGTTCTTTCTAGGCTTTGGTCGCGTGGAACTGGCACCTAGAGTCACCTAGCTTTAAGACGTTTCAAAGTGATCCTTGTGATTTTATTGAATAAATACCTATTGACTTTGACTTTACTACATTGAGGCTATTATTTGCGTTGTCGTTTCAATTAATTAAATTTAGATGTTATTCATCTACATGTCAAAACAGCTTTTTTGAATGGGGACCTGGATGAGACTATATATATGCAAAAACCTATGGGTTTCGAAGGTTCTAGTGACAAAAAAGTTCTTAAACTGAAAAAAGCTATAGATAGACTTAAACAGGCATCCCGAGCATGGCATAAAAAGGTAGATAACTGTATGTTAGCAGATGGCTATGCTAAGTCTAAATATGAACCGTGTTTGTATACAAAAATTGTTGATAATAGTAAAACCATGATAACATTGTATGTTGATGATTTTTTTGTATTCTCTAATGATAAAAAAGTAATAAACATCTTAAAGACATGTTGAGTAATTATTTTGAAATTAAAGACCTAGGATGTGTCAAAGAATGTCTAGGCATGTTAGTTAATTTTGATGAGCAAAATAGCACTGTTACTTTAAGTCAGGAGAAGTATATTGATCAATTATTAAGTAGATTCATGACATGACAGAATGTAAGACAGTTGATACTCCGATGGAGGCAAATTTAAAGAGTAAGAAAGAAGATACTTCTAATTGTCAGAATCCCTATCAGCACCTTCTTTTTTTTTTTTTTTTTTTAATCTCCACTGCGTCTTGCAATCAGGGGCCTTATGCTCACTTCGACAGAGATTATCTCACGATGGAGATGACGTCATATCTCGTTCAATAACTCGTTGACCTTGAGTCTCGCATGAACTTTGTATGAGAAAATTGGGGAGTTAGATAGTGAGAATGGGGATAAATAGTTATCGAACGAGATATGACGTCATCTCTAACGTGAGATAATCTCTGTCGAAGTGAGCATAAGGCCCCAGCCTATGCGGGCATTGAGCTAGAGTTTAGACTTTTTTTTTTTTTTTTTTTTTAATATAGACATGTATGGAAAACGCCCAATGATGCTTCCATGTTAATCTTTTAATCCTTTTACTAGGTCTTGAGGGGCTCTCCTTTTGAGTCTTTTAAATGAAGTGGTGTTTTGCATCAAATGTTTAGCCAATTCGTTTGGATGATGTTCTAGACGTTTTGCGTATGATGTTATTCTGTCGGCTATCTCTTGTTTGACAGTTGCAACTTCAAGGTCATGGTGGAGTTGACTGTTTGTGAGGTACCACGGAGCATTCACTATCATACGTAGTATTTTGGATTGGAAGCGCTGAATTATTTCCAGATTCGAGCTTGCCGCTGTTCCCCATAGTTCAACTCCATAAGACCAGACTGGTTTGAGTATGCATTTGTACAGGAGGAGTTTGTTGTTCAGGGATAGATTTGATTTTCTGGCCAAAAGCCAATAGAGTTTCCTTAATTGCAGTCCAAGTGCCTTTCTTTTGGTAAATATATGCTTTTTCCATGTGAGACGCCGATCCAGATAAATCCCCAGATAGCGCACGTCTTCGCACTGAGGTATTGATATCTCATTCAACTTTACAGCTGGGCACGATCCATGTCTTAGGGTAAAGGTGACATGCACAGACTTGCTTTCGTTTGCCTTAATGCGCCAGTCTTTCAGCCACGTTGAGATGTTGGTGAGACTTTTTTGCAGCGTGGATGAAGCAACAGCTGGGTTTTCGTGAGCTGCAATCAGGGCTGTGTCGTCAGCGAATGTACCAACAAGGACACCTTCAGTTAATGGAAGGTCTGATGTGTATAGAACGTAAAGAGCAGGGCCCACAACACTTCCTTGAGGGACACCAGCTTTTATTTGGTGAAGTTTAGTTTGATCCTCTCCGTGCTTCACATAGAAGTGTCTCTGGCTAAGGTAAGATTTTATAAACAGGAAGTGGCTCAAAGGTAACGTTTTGCGAATTTTGAACAACAAACCCTCGTGCCAGACACGATCAAATGCCTGAGAAATGTCCAAGAAGGCAGCAGAGCAGTACTTTTTATGTTCAAAAGCGTCGTTAATAGAGGCAACTAGGCGATGGACCTGCTCAATTGTTCCATGTGCTGCGCGGAAGCCAAATTGATGTGGTGGTATGAGATGAGTTTTGACAACTTCAGGCATTAATCTCTTCAGAAACAGGATTTCTAGTAGTTTGGAAGCGACCGGGAGAAGACTTATGGGGCGATAAGAGGAGACGTTGGCGGGATCCTTTCCTGGTTTGAGTATTAGTATAATCTCTGCAACTTTCCACTGGGCGGGGACGAATTCTCGACACAGTATGGCATTAAACACTTGTGTAAGGAAAGAAATGCCGATATCCGGCAGTTCTTTCATAATTTTTGCAGTGATTAAGTCGTACCCAGGAGCTTTATTTAGGTCTAGTTTCTTGATGGCAAATTTCACCTCACTCTTTGTAAATTTCTCAATAGGGGGTGTTAGTTGGTAAGTTGCTGTCAAGCACTCCATAATTTCATCTGTTTTAGACGATCCTGTGTCTGGGTTAGGGGTAAATACTTTTTCCAGGTGCTCTGCGAACAGTTCAGCTTTATCGGCGTCGCTCTTAGCCCAGCTTCCATCGCTTCTACGCAGAGGGGATTGGAATGCAACAGGTTTTTTTAGGCTTTTTGTAATTTTCCATAAGGAATAGTCTGTGGCAGCCGTAGCATCTAGACTTGATAGTTGGTTCTCTACCTGTTTGTTTGCAATATTTTCGAGCAATTTTTTCAAATTCTTGGCCAACTTGTTGAATGCTTTTTTGTCTTTATGGTGCCTGGTATTTTGCCACTGTTTCCTTGCATTTCTCTTGTCTCGTATCATGTCATTAACTATTTGGGGATATGTTGGAATAAAGTTTCTGTTACCGCTGTTTTTAGGAGTAGCTTGCCAAGCTGCTGCCTGAATGCAGTTATTAAAGTTTTCGATGGCTACAGTTATGTCGTCGTTAGATTTAAGCGGTATTTGTGTGGTCAGCGTTTCTTCTGTGAGTTTCCGAAAAAAGTCCCAGCTCGTTTTCTTGCTGTGTAATTTACATGGCTTCGCAACTATTACAGGGTCATTATTCAATTCAGCTATAACTGCGGTATGATCCGATGATAAGTCATAACTGGAGTGACAGCGCAGGGACGAGCAGGGGAGCCCTTTAGTGATGAAGAAGTCCACTAAATCAGGTTTTTTATTTGCAGCAGTTGGCCAGTATGTTGGTTCTCTGGTGGAAGAGACTTTCAAGTTAAGTTTGTTAACTGTAGTGAGTAATTCTCTGCCCTTTGTTGTTGTAAGTCTTGATCCCCAGCTGGTGTGCTTAGTGTTGTAGTCTCCACCAGCTATGAATCTATGACCGAGTGTTTCAAAAAAGGCTGTGTACGATTCGTTTTTGAGGTTGTGTCTAGGAGGCATGTATAATGCGGACACGGTTAGTGGGCCGTTTATACTTTCAATTGTTATATTTGTTGCTTGGATTTCATTTGTGCAGTATGGCTTTAAGGCGTAGTGTTTTATGTTCTCCTTGATAAGTAGTGCCGAGCCTGCATGGGCTGTACCGTCTGGGTGATCGGTGAAGTGAAGCTTGTACTTGGATATCTCGAAATGAGTTTTCGTGGTAAAATGCGTCTCTGATATCAGCATAATGTCAATGCTGTGGGAGTAAAGGAAAGTTTTTACTTCAAGTATATGGTTTGACAGCCCATTGGCGTTCCACATTGCTATCTTTAGCGGTCTGCATGAGTGTAGTCTCGGAGGGGCAAGGTGGGCTGCTTGCCTCCCGCTTGGATAAAATCCTGGCTGTACCCTCTGGTTGCTTGTGACCGTAGCTCAGACATGAAGTTCATTAAAAGGTTTGTCATAGTCGTCATCTGTAGCATCATTTGTCTGAACATATCCATTAGTTCTTTGTGGTCGTTTTTATTTTCCTGTGCGGCCTGATTGTGTTGCTTGTTGCATGGTGTATTATGTTTCTGTACAGTGGGCTTTTCGCTTGTTTGTTGGGGTAGTGCAAATACGGGCACTAGTTTTGGCTGTGAAATTGTATGTGGTTTCACTGGTGGTGTTTTTGGCTTATCTTCGGCTGGTTTGCTACGGGCAGCATCGGCGTAGTTTGTGTTTTGTCTTGGTTTTTGTGGTTCGTATGGTTGGGCTCGAGTCTCTAAATAGTTGTTTTGTGTTGTCTTTATGCGTAGTGGAGGGTATTTTTGCTTTTGAAGCTCCTTGTAAACCGTGCAGCCTTTGTAATTTGCCGGGTGGTTTCCGTCACATAAAACGCATTTGACGTCTTCAGACCGTTCCTTGCGAGTGCAGTCAGAGGACGCATGGTTTCCTGCACATTTGATGCATCTTGGATTGCGTCGGCAGTAAGTTTTGGTGTGGCCATAATCCATGCAGTTGGAGCACTGTGGAATTGTGCGTTTTGGTCTAGGCGGTTCGAATTTGATGCGACAGTAAAGTAGGGAATATATGTTATATATTTCTTTATTATTTTGGTTTGGTTTCAGATCTACTGCGAACATGTGCAGCGGGTTTTTAGACGAGGCTTGTTTCATGTTCCATATATTACTAGCAACATGGCCGAGATTTGCAAGAGCTTCCTTTATATCTTCAGTGTCTGTTGACGGATGCAAGTGCTTGAGAATGACTCTAAAGTTCCTTTCTTGTTTGGGTTTGTACGTATAATATTTTATGCCTTTGGCATCCACTTCTTTGACAATTTTTTTGTAGGCTTCACTTGATGCAGGTTGGATTTTTACTTGGTTGTTGCGTAGTATTTTCATTTCAAATAGACCTTCTGCGGCTTCATCGAGTAGTTAAGTTAAAGGTTGTATGTTTGTGACATCATCGATGAATATGGGAGGAGGCTTTGGTTCCCTTTCGGTTGGTAGAGTCTGAGGCGATTTATCCTCTTCTACATCTAATATCGAAAAACTATTGCTTGTTTCTACAATTGGGGCGGCAGTGCTTTGCTCCTGGTTATTCAGGCCTCTGTGGTTGTTGATGACTTCCTCTCTTCTTTGCATTCTTTTTGCTTGATTTACTGAGTCTTTAGCCTCAGGTGAACGAATTCTCTTTTGGTTTGGCACTCTCTGCCATGGGACACTTTGGTTGTCGCTATCGGGTTTGGGTTGATTTGTGGTAGGTTTATTATTTTGTTCGGTGGCATCACTTAGCGATGCTGAACGCTGGCGGTTGAATAGGCCTGGGTGGAATAATTGTTGAGTTAAGGTTTTCTTAGATTTTTCCGATGATATATCCTTGGGTAGCACTACTTTGCCCCCCCCAGAATACGTGGGGCAGCCCGAGCTATGCTCAGGGAGGGATTCTCCGGCGGCGCCGGTACCCTCCTGGGGTAGATTGTTTTTGAGTCTTGCTTCCATTGGTTCGGTGTTATTTTTTCTTTCGGGGTTGTCTTCCCCTAATCGGACGATTCGGTTTAAGCGCCGAAGATTCGCTTTCGCTCTTCATACTTAGCTACTGCGGTCACGAGGTGGTTGTTATTGTGCGGGGCTCGTTATAGACCGCAGCATTGCCCGGAGGGGACGACCCACGTGGATGAGAAAATGTGGGCCCATCGCTACGCCGCGGCGGCAGCGTAGAGATGGCGTGGACGTGTATGAAGAGCATATTCAGTGCGTGCCTGATAGCCTAGCTCCGCACACCTAGGCGTACACTACGGTAAGCTTAGCATTTTTTAGGTGCGTGTTCCCCGACAAAGAACACGCCCCACTAAGACCTAACACTGACCCCCCCCCCCTTCTAGCTCTAATCCGCACCTTCTAATTCTAATTCTAATTCGTGGTGGGGGAATGAGATCTGCACGGACGTCCCGCAATGGGGTGTATTGTGCATTGTCCCCCTGCTAACCTCACCCCAGCCAGCCCAACTCCTTAAAATAGCGGAGAAGGACCTTGGGTTGGTGGCAGCAATGTTCAAGCATCCCCGGTGGTGATTTGGATGCAGATGAGAGGAATGACCCGATCAGCTTCTGCAGTCCAGTTTTGGACCTGGCTTCGTTAGTTGCGGAGCAGTGCAGTACCACATGCTCCACAGTTTCTTTTTCCTGAAGACATCCACCACATAGGTCGCTGTCTGTCGCTCCGATCTTGAAAAGATGGTAGTTGAGGTCGCAGTGGCCCGTGATGATTCCGACCATCAGCTTTAGGTCTTCGCGTCTCAGCTTTAACAGGATGGTTGTTAAGTGCCTGTTCGTGGCTGGAAGCATTCATAAGATATTACGAATTAAAAATGTCAAACTAAATAAAATACCGCCGCGGGCAACGCGGCGAGGGAGGGGGCTCCGAAGTGGAAGAGGGGCCTACAAATCTAGGAAATTGGTAGGTAGGTATGATTTAGGTAGGTCTACGTTTATCCCGAAATGTTTAAAAAGTAAATGTCCACTCGTGCGAAGCCGGGACAGGCCGCTAGTCATATAAAAGACTATAAAAAATATTTTGTAGAAAAATGAACGAGTCTTAAACGGGAAAAAATCCTTTAATTTGTATGTTAGCAACCTATCATACCAGATAATGCGAACGACGGGCCGCCGATAAAAAGTAAAAGTTCTACTGTTCAAAATAAACCTTACATGATAAACGATAAAACAGAAAATATTTATGCAAATTATAACGAGCCCAGAACGTAAAACATCCTTAAATATTTATGTTAGCAATCTCTGCTACCACGCGAGGGCATCCACGGGCAGTCGCTAAAAAACTCAAATTAATTCAACTTAGCAATGTGTCAAATCGGTTCAAATCGGTTTGACGATTGAACGAGTCACACAAATCTATTCAAGGGTTTAAATAAATCGGTTAAAAAAATATTTCATTATTCATTAAACGTATTGATGACTCGACGACCCATTCATGAAAAACCGTAAGTATGTACCTAGGTACTTATATATTTTTCTTAATTTTTAACGAGAATAAAACAACTAGCAAACCATTCGATCTAAATTACATCGGTCAATACTATTTTGATGCTATCTGCCATTTGTTTTGCAAGCTGTTATTCGATTTGGATGCAAATCGGTTTGAATCGGTTTCGAACCAGTTTGGTTATTACAAACATAATACCAAAATTGTTTCTAATTCAAGCATATTTCCTCTATATTACTTATTATATTATTTGAAATCAAATAGTATTATTTATCTGTGTTCCTGGGTAGTTTTTTTTTCAAATTACTTACCTAGTAGATAGAGCTTGTAACAAAGCTATGAAGCTCCCGATCTTTATCAGCATTTTTGCCACTCTTGATCAGTGGAGCTGTTTTCAGCTTTACACATATATTATTATTATGTGATACACAACTCAAACGGTTCAAAGATTGGTTTTATATAAACAGTACCCCAAGTATGAGTTGTGTTTACCACATTTGGTTTTTCGTTTTTCGTTCTTGTTCCGTGTTCATTGCGGGTTTTGTATGAAGATGCAATAGAGATACCGATACGGAACTTTATGTTGCAAGTATGATGAAAATTAGTAGTAGAATTATATTGAAATAAATATTTTTATAGCTCTTTTTCATGTTAAACCTAAGATATTTATAAGTATTTAAATAAAATTCATACAGTATATTACGTGTATTTATTATTTTATCCTTATAATATTCAAAGATTTAATAAATTTATAAGGAACCAACCCACACATGAGCAGTTTTGCTACAAAGAAAAAGCTTTAACATTTAACATGTGCGGTTTGGTTCTTTATAGAAAAAAATAAACTTGTTGATTTTTCCAAAGACATTACTTTCCTAACTTTGGATTTTTCAGATTGCTGGGTTACCATAGAGCATGGATCTTTTTAGTATATGTTTTCTTCAGTCAAAATTTGACAGCCTTCACAGCTCAGTTGGTAGTAGCTCTGCCTTCTGCCTTCCTTCCACTCGACACCACCAAAACGACACCATCCGTGGTGTCGTATGGAATCTCTAGTCCATACGACACCACCCTAGTGATGTCCAGAAACGCGTGTTTTTGACTAACAGCTCCCAGTTCATTATTATTACTATTAGCCTATAGTGTCCCATTGTTGGGCAAAGGCCTCCCCCCATTTCCGCCAGTCTCTACGATCATGAGCCTTCATCCTCCACTCCCTCTCATAGGCGTCCAACTAGTCCCGCCATCTCATGCGCGGTCTGCGCATGAGTTCATTAAAATAAATTAATAAATATCAGACAACATCACATACATTGATCCGACCCCAAAGTTATTATTTCAAGTTATCTATAGTTAAACGATAATTAATAAAACAGAGTTTATGAAATATTATTTTTTTATTTCAGCGAAGTAAGTAGTTATGTAGGTATTAAAGAACGGACCGGAAAACTAGTCTTGCAGCGTGTCCACAATTGTTGTTACGTGCTTGTAATAGGCCTTAATGAACTTTTCTTTTAGTGTGTCTTTTCCGGGAAAAAAACTTTCAGCCAACAATTTTGCTGTATTTTGCTTTTTTTATTTTTACAACTTTGTATGTAGGTAACCTCACTATTAGTCGATGGTGTCGTATGGACTAGTGATTCCATACGACACCACCGATGGTGTCGTTTTGGTGGTGTCGAGTGGAAGGAAGGGCCTTCTGTGCCGTAGGCCGTGGGTTCGATCCCCACCGAGAACAAATATTTGTGTGCTGAACACAGATGTTTGTTCTGTCTGGTCGTTATATAATATTATAAGTATATATTTACAAAAAAAAAAAGTATATAAGTAGTATATCAGCTATCTGGTTCCCATATCACAAGCTTTGGCTTAGTTTGGGGCGAGATAGTGCTGTGTGGAATGTCCCCCAATATTTATTTATTTATTTATTTAATTGTCAGATCACTTTGATCTTTAGAGGGTTGGTAGATCGTGCATTTTAAAAGCTTTCTTTTATGTCGATTTTGACATGTGTGTGGGTTGGTTCCTTTATGCATAACTACGTCCAATTACTCAAAAGAGTAAAGAAAAGGGGGCATATCATAACACCGTTTAGTATTATTTAATTGTTTGTAGTTAGTTTTGTTTAAAATGCAAAACCGTCAAATAAAAATAGACTGTGAATCATACATTTTAAAGTCGTGTTTCTCTTAAACATTAGCATATGCTACTCAATTAGGGATGTGACCTAATTAAACTAATGAATGTGTTATCGATGGCTTTAATAATTTTTTACCCCTATATACTTCGATCAACAATCAACCTAGATTACGTGTGAAGGGCTCAAAAACGGCCCGAGAAATAAGAGCACAAATAAATTTGTGTTCTTATTTGAGTTTAGTATGCTCCAACCACAGCCAACGTGCGGACGTGCTAAAATGCCTCAGTGTGCTTTAAAACTGCGAAAATAACTCCTAAAACAGTAAGTTTTCAGAAGGAATGTCTTTTTTTCGGTAATAACATGTCAGTTTCCGTTTTGCGATACTTAAATCATTGTTAACAATTAAAAACAAATATTTTGTCGTTTAATCAAAGTCCGCCATCGAGGAACCTGTAGTGTGTGTGAGGAGTAGTAAAATACAAAGAAGCAAACAGAAACGATATAGCTCACAAGGTAATAATGGAGGAAAGTACTTTATTTGTTGCAACATAAGGTTGATTACACAATAAATGTTATTTAACCTATGTCTTTTAATTTCTAAGTGACGGCTGTAATTGACGAATCATCATAATTGTAAGATGGTATTTTGAAGATTTGTGACTTTATTACAAGGGTTTATGGTTGTAATAAGGTTGAACTTGAAACTGTTTAAAAACCTTGGAATCAGTTCGATGTAGCTGTTTATGTGTGTGTAAGTAGATGTTCAAGCGGACAGTTTTTAGCTTTGATTTTGTATGTGACACGGAATCTAGTGATTGTTAATCGAAGCCTATATAGGTTAATAAGTTTTAAGGCGTTGTTTTTTTTAAGCTGAAATTTACAGAAGTATTTTAAAGAATTTTTCCGCACATCAAACCATATCAGTGATTACAGAACGGTACATAAATGTGCGGATCCATCATTTATTAAATTAAACATTTACTCAAAAATACAGCTTTTAAACAAGTACGTTCTGTTTCAAGGACAATAAATATGAAAATGAAAAATATGAATGCAAACAAACAAACAATCAAATCTTTCCTCTTTATAATATTAGTATAGAAGAATAGATGATAATGTGATAATCTTATTATAGAAAGAAAGAAAAGAAAAGCTTTTTATTTAGACCGCCACAAAATAAATATAACCTGACGTACCCATTTCGTTATCCTTCAGTAGGTAGGTAATAATCGATATCGATATGTTCGTCTTGCATCCGCATTGGTACATCACTAACCGAGTAGCGATGTTTTAAGGTCAATCGACTAACAGCCATTTTGCAATCAATCATGAATATGCTTTGTTGTTAGCTTAGATCAAGTATACAATAGATAGAGCATCAAATAATAATACCAAGAGTAAGAGAGACGCAATAATACAAATTATACCTATGAGTGAGAGAAATATAATATAAATGTTCTGTCCCTTTCTGCGTATACGTTTTTGATTGTTTAGCACCAAGTTTGGTGCTAAACAAACCGATTGGTGCTTGTGAGTTTACAGGTGTTTAGTGCCAAAGTTCTTTGAAAATAGTGTGTGCCTAGGTCCCAGTATACGTAGAGTTAAGTTTATAATGTGGTGCATTGTAGTATTTTAGGCTGTGATAATGATACAGCTCGGAAAACTGAAAATTAAGCTTCCTTCAGTAAGTAGCACTTTTATGTTCTATTTGTCAATTAAACTATAAAACAGAGAATGCACAGTGTCCACAATTAATCATTTAACGGTTGTGTTTACTTTCTATCGCATATCATAGTAGATTTCTAGAATTTAATTATTTTGTAAAATTGAGTATAGGTTACTATAAACCACACAAATGACATGGCTATTCAAACCGATACAGTTCTATTTCTATAGAAACATAATTTGGTTTGGCTTAGACATGAGTCGGATATATCAAAACGTAACTTATATCGGATATGGGTTAGATATCATACCATATCGATATTCATATCAACATATCCGATATCATAAAAACTATTCAAGCCCTCAACTGTTACGTATTAAAGACACGAACAAAACGAAAACTTCACAAACCAAACGATATGAAACAAACACCAATTGATATTCGCTACCTCCCCCTTTCTAAGAATGAATTGTTTTACTGGTAAAAAAGAGATGAAGCGAATATGACGTAACTATAGCCAAATAGTTTGCGTTTGTCGTTTCGTTGTTAGTTTGCCATAACTAAATATCATGTTAACGTTTGCAACCCATACGGCTGATATCGATATCAGAAAACCGTTTTCTATATCGATATGCAAACTGTATATCGGTTAGATAACCGTTTGCGGGAAAAAACAAAAACGCCCATGTCTAGTTTGGCTGGGTTATACGATCTTTCGGGCTGCCAACTAAAACAAAATCTATTTGCCAAAAATGTTGGGAAACGAACAACTTTAGGGTGGATTTGACTCTGATATGTTAGGATAAGTTCAAATACACACAATAATCTAGAAAAAAAATGACAATGTCGCAACTTATTATTACCTTATTCAAAGAAATAAGGTTTGTTTGACTTAAGTACATAATGAAAAAAAATATAATATAGGTATAGGTAGTAGGTACATATATTTTAATTTCATTTAATTTATTTTTTTAGCTTTGCGTTACATTTTAATAATTTAAGTCTCCTCACGATTTTCATATGAGAAGTTGGTAGTTATTTTATGCCTGAGACCACCATCGCGTAGTATGATTAAATACCTACATTTGCCTAATAATACCATGTTTGTTTTACAGATTTCCCAAAGATGCAACTACTTTGGGCTGGTGGGTTAAAGCTACGGGTTACTAAGCTCCAGGTCACCAAGCTCCAAAATCAAAATCAAAACGGTCTTTATTCAGTACAATCACAAGGATCTCTTTGAAACGTCTTAAATTGGTACTAGGTGAATGTACCGCCAGTTCCTCGCGCGCGACCAAAGCCTAGAAGAACAGGCAAGAAACTTACGGACTAAAAAACTTTTGGGCTATTTCAACATAAACGGTATCTCCGCTTTTTTTTCTGGATATAAAAAGTATGTTCAAAAATCTTGCTTTAAAAAGTGTGAATTAAGAAAATATTCTCATCTAAAATTGTTATGTACAAACTATTAAATATTTATCGTCTAATAAATAAATACGTACTTACACGTGATATATTTTAATGTATTTATGACATATTCATAGTGACGTTCTGAGGATAGCTGTATTCATAATGCCACCACTTCGCGCTTCAGGGCAAAGTGGTGGCATTGCTCAGGCTTATGGTCAGCTCTAGCATAAGCTGGCTTACTCCTGTTAAGATGTATTGTTTATACCTACTTAATTTAAAATTGAAGCACGCGTTATAAATTAACCTTTTGAATTACGGTTTCTGATGAGTAGGGATGTAGAATAAATAAATCAATGATAAATAAATAAATTGTTTTTTATTCATAAAAATTTTACCTAGCTGGTGCAGTAACATAGTTAAACTATTGGTAGGTGGTAGAATGTGAAGAATAGCACCACTAGCTAGCTCTGTCCCCCTCACTAGGAAAATCCAGGACTCTAGCTCGCGGGGCCTAGGGTTCTGATGTCAATGTCTAAAATGCCAGCTTAGTGCCAGTTCGCCCTGTTTTTTTTATTTTGTTTTTTATAAATATTGGTGGACGCTCCACACAGCACTATATAGCCCCAAAATAAGCCAAATCACAACCACCCAGGCAGAGAACAAACGTCTAGTATCACATCACACAAATGTTTGTTCTCGGTAGGATTGAACCCATGGCCTACGGCACAGAAGGCTACCAACTGAGCTGTGTAGGCTTTTTTCTAGCTCTAGAAGATATTAAAATGGCGTAACCTAGAGGAGGGTACAAACTATTAAACTGCAGAAACTAGCTTTAATTAAACATAATTAAACAAACAACTGGAGCCGCCGCGACATCATAGCTTATGCTTGGTTGGGTGAAAATAGTATGATGTGGCAGCCCATAAATTGTATGTACTTGTTGTCCGTCTTGCTCGGGTATACGCTCGTAGGCAATCTATAGTATTATAAATCTATGGTTGTTAGAGACTATAACAAAAATCGATAGCGACAGCGCCATCTCTTGTTGAGTAGTAGTACCTTGCCTGAGTACTATTTATGGGTTAGTACAATTTTTACCATGACAGTGCATCTAAACAGAGCATAGACTTTCGACCAATCAGAGCAATGGTCACAAAATCCATGGTCGTGTAATCCTGGCTGTACAATCCCGACTGTGCTGGGAAAGCACAGCCTGGAAAACACGGCCCGGATTCCATGTACATTTTGTACATGAATTCCTGGCCGTGCAATCCGGGCTGTACAATCCCGACTGTGCTGGGAAAGCACAGCCTGGAAAACACGGCCCGGATTTCATGTACATTTTGTACATGAATTCCTGGCTGCGTATTCCTGCCCGTGCATTCCGGGTTGTACATTTTCGGGCTGTGTAATACTTGGTCGTAAATTAACCGGACCCTGTAATTGTCATGGAATCCGGTTAATGTACGACCATGTATTACACAGCCTGAGAGTGTACAACCAGGAAAGCACGGCCAGGAAAACGCAGCCAGGAATTCATGTGCAAAATGTACATGAAATCCGGGCCGTGTTTTCCAGACTGTGCTTTCCCAGCACAGTTGGGATTGAACAGCCAGGATTATACGACCATGGATTTTGTGACCATTGCTGTGATTGGTCGAAAGCTTATGCTCTGTTTAGATGCACTACACAGTAAGTATTGTACTATCCCATTCTCAATTAGGCAAGAAGCACAGATTAAAAATAATGTAAAAATATATAAATTAAAAGAATTCTTCAGAGATTAGTGTAAGAAAAAATAAAATTCTGGCACTTCGGCGGCCGCTGCCGCCGCACGCTCGCTTTGCTCGCTCGCCTCGTGCATAATTTATATGTTTTAACATAACCTAACCAATCCGAGTTTGATCAACAAGTGAGTGAGTAAGTAATTGACGAGTGTAAACAAAGCTTCAAAATTGTTTTGGCATCAAAATTTTGGCTGCGTTATAACGGGCTATGTTTTCCATAGGTGTGCTGAATTTGTACGGCTTGGAATGTATACCCTTGGATTACACAGCCATGGAATTCGCGACCAAATTGTACATCATACATCATACATCATATTGTCAGTGTAATTGTACATCATACATACAGCCAAAATTTTGATGCCAAAACTTAGGCTTACTAGGCCAGAATTTTATTTTTTTCTTACACTAATCTCTGAATAATTCTCTTATTTTATATATCTTATTATTACATAATTTTTAATCTGTGCTACTTGTCTAATTGAGAATGGGATAGTACAATACTTACTGGGTAGTGCATCTAAACAGAGCATAGGCTTTCGACCAATCAGAGCAATGGTCACAAAATCCATGGTCGTATAATCCTGGCTGTACAATCCCGACTGTGCTGGGAAAGCACAGCCTGGAAAACACGGCCCGGATTTCATGTACATTTTGTATATGAATTCCTGGCTGCGTTTTCCTGGCCATGCTTTCCGGGTTGTACATTCTCGGGCTGTGTAATACATGGTCGTACATTAACCGGACCCGAATTCGCGACCAAATTGTACATCAATTCCGGTCTGTGTTTTCCGCGGCTGTACAATCCATGGTTGTACATTATTGATTGGCACCATGTCATGCATGTCATGTATGTCATGTCAAAAAATGACATTGACATACCTACTTTTGTTGTATGTATGTAATTATTTCGCAGTATAATTTTCTCGTGTTATTTTGATTAATTGATTTACAGTTACCAATGAAAGTACAGAATAATGTTTAGATAAAATAAACTTATTGAAGTTTTCAGGTTCAAGTGGTATCTACTTAGAAAATGGATGATAAAGAAGAGCTAAATCTAACCTCTCAAGAGTTGCAAGTTTTGTCCGAGCTCGACAGGTAAATAGTGCTTATTTTAAATTGCAGTCGCTTTTCTCACAAATTCCTGGCGTCCGCGTCCTAAACACTTTTCTGTATGTTCAATATCAAATCAGCTAGATAAATTTCCTAGAGGAAGACATTTATGTTTTAGGTACCTAGGTTCTGATTTAGTAGTTAAGTTACTTAGTTAGTTTCCAGCATTTTTACTATTAGCATATTGTGTGCTGCAAGTTTTCAATCTAGGGGTTACTAATAATAAATCTTGCTTACAAAACAACTTAAGGATTGCCATCTCTCATCAGAATCAGAATAATCTTTAATATAAACTGTTGAATGTTTATGGTGGTGACTAGCTATTACAAAAGGTCTACCCTAATCCGACTGAATATTGACATTAGTCAATGAGTTGCCAAAATCAGGGCACAATCAGGTCAATAGCGTAGTGCAATCATTAAAATGTTCTCAGTTAGGTCTATTTGTAAATAATTAAATAAGTATGAGGGTTAGTCCTAAGATCAAAATAGTCAATGCTACTTTACTTTATGTTAGTTTACTATTCATAAGTTAAATTTGTCCTGTCATTTTTGTCATTACCAAGCGGTAATGACAAAAATGACAGTACAAATTTTAAACAAATGTTTAAATGTAAGTATGTTAACACGTATGAATAGTAAACTAACATATTAAGCTTAAGCATTGTTTAGCTTTTGACTGATTCTTATAAGGCCAATAAATGTTTGTGTTATGCTACCTATTTTATTAAAATTCCATTTTAATTTTTTTACAGTCGTAAGTTTGGTTTCCTAAAGCTACGAGGCACTGAACATGGGCGGACACGAGCGCTTGTTCTTAAAGCAGTCAAATACCTTGAGGGGATGCTGGTGCAAGTCAAGGTATATGAATACTTGAAACCTATTGCTAAAAGTATAACATGAACTCTCATTTCTAACATAATAATATGAACTGTTAAAAATGCTATCATTCTGTAATTCCTGTGGCTCAGAAGGCAGAGCTACTACTACTGAACTGTGAAGGCTGTCATAACTAAAAGATTTCAAAAGTTAACGAAAGCTTTCAACTAACTTGAATCCTTGTGGCTTTTAAAGTATATTGTGGCAAGTGTCCACTTATGCTACAATAATAAAACATGAAACATGCAATCAGTATTATTGAGTAGTAGAGTTCTTCATTTAAGAGTTCATCCAGGAAAGCACTACCACTGGTCCTAGTTTTATGATTTTTTTTTGATTTGAACATTGATGCTTGCATATCTGAATTTTAATCCTTAAAAGTGATAAGTCTTATTACTTTTAGGTCTCAAAGTAATAGGCAAAAAAACACTCAACATGAATAATAGGTAATCAAATACTGTTTTAGCTCTTTTTGCATAAAAAAACAACAGGGTCTTAATTTTTACATGTACAATATCATCTATACCTGTTTTGTTTCTTTTATTTTAGGAAGAAGACAGAGCCAGCTCCCCTGATGCAAGAAGAGATATCTGCATTGATCCTAAGACTTATTGCAAGTTAGGGCATTTTCATCTTCTTCTTGAAGATTATGCTAAAGGTAAGATATTGTGTTCACATTGTTTTGATGAGTGCTAAGTTGTCATCAAAATATGCATTGGCCAAATTGTGTCAAAGCAATGTAAATAAAATTTTGTTACTCCTCTATGTAACAATTTGAACTAAAAATGATGTAGAGCTCTGGTGGTCTATTGAGCGTGATTCTGCCGTCTTATTCTGGGATTAATATAATGCATGTGGCATCAGATTTGTGTTATTATTTACACAATATTTATTAACAAGCTGCATCACCGCAAATTAATCAAAGATTGCACAATGGGAACTAGATAACTGATATCTATGTGTATTACTCACATATTTTTTTATTATAATTACATAGTAATTTTATAACACCCAGACAGAGAATAAACAACTATGTTGCTTGTTCATCACACAAATGTTTATAAATTTTAATTCATGTTTGTTTATTACTCTTTTGTTTTTCCAAAAATAAGTTGGTAGGTTTGTATATGTATATGTATTTTTTTTAAGGATCTTTGCTTCAGCTTGCTTTTGCTTAAAGATTTACTTTTAAAATGCATGTTTTAAAGCTCTATGTTGGTAGTACAATAAATATACAGATAGAAAAGTAGAAAGAAAATAATACATTTATATGTATTATTTACTTTGTACTTTTTAAGCTTATCATGGGCCAGTAAGCCAGTTGGAACTTAGTGGACATACATGTGTGCATCTGCTTTAAGACAAAAAAAAATATCTTCGCTTACAGTTGGTGAAGCTTTTGCTTATTATTAGTTTTACCATTGTCTGTTAGTTACACTGTCAGCTTGTTTAAGCCTTTTAACTGACTGTTAAGGTTGTTTTGTGTTTCATGCCCTTAAAAGCCATCAAACCTAATCGCTGGTCTTGCGATCCGTTAAACTACTCACAGTTGATTTATGTGTCAAAATGGACGCGGTAATCAAAGTATTCCTTTGTTAATTTTATTCCATGGGACGTAAAATACATAACAATACTTTAACATTCTTGTTTATTTTGATGCCTGATTAGTTAATGCTTTGGCAACAATACTTTGGTGAAATCGCATAGTTCGAACTATTGAATAATGCATGTAGTAATTTTAATGTACAACCATCTTAACCTTATGTTTTGTTATAGCAATGTCTGCTTACCAAAAGTTCTTTGCCCTGGAACCGGAGAACTGGAAGGATCCACTGTTCCTGTATGGACTTGGGCTGTGCTATTACCACTACAATGCTTTCGATTGGTAAGTTTTATAACTCTGTAAAAATATTGGATTACAAAAATCCATTGGTGCACAAAAGCATTTCGAATATTGTTGTACCAATATACAAGGTGTAAAGTCATGAACGACATTAAATTGAAACACGTACTCCTAATTGCATTTTTAGATTTTAGCAGTTGGTTTTATCAAAAAAGCCTGAATATTTATCGAGATATCGATACTTTTCCAATAAATAATTTCTATGCAACCTGTATCTCTAATCGCCGGTGATGAGGTCAAATTTCCGGGGTCATGAAGTCATGTGACTCATCAATCAAACGAAAAAAAGGACAGAGATATCATATTTATACGCGTTAGACCGCATAAGAAACATATTTGTGCGCTCACATTGTAAAATTTCGCTGTGCGACAAGGACAGATATCATTCCGCTTACGTGTGTGATAGAGACAGAGTAGCGCGCCCCACTATGTGCCACGCTGCCGCCCGGTGGCCAGTGAAAGACATTATTATTTAGTAAACAATCGCCTTGGTAGCGACCATGACATATCTAATTTTGAAAATTGTAAATTCGTGTTATTACTCGTGACTAGTGTCTAGATTTGGTACCGCGAAATAGACTTTTGTGTGAGTGTGTGTGTCTTGTTAATGTCATCAAAATGCAGAACTTGTATTATGAAGGGAAAGATAATTGTGAAACTAGGCATACAAAACAAACTCTAGAACAGTTGAAGGAGCTCTTCAGTGCATTCATTTGTATGTGCAACATGCAACAACGTGAGCATATTGGAAACGTACGGATTTGAGGTACCTAACTAGTTTTATTTTTCCTACATGCTAACGTTGCTCTACTATATCGGCGAATCAAAGACGCCGCCGCGCCGGCCGCGCGCCCGCGCTGAAAGGGCGTTCACCTTTAGGCACGGGCGCGCGGCACAGTTTAGGTTTAGTCGTAGTAGGTATGTATGTGCGGTTTCTGCGCGCGGGGCGCGGCATTGAATGAACGTACGTTGCTTTGCTTGTGTGTTTATACAGAATGTTCAATAATTTTATGCTTATTCTGATATTTAGTTTGTTTGAAAATAAAAAAATCTCAATTATGAATGAATGTTAATAAAACCTTTTTTAAATCAATACTAGATAGTAGTACTACACGTGTATTAATTTAATGTCGTACAGTCGTTTACACGTTGTATAAATATTTTTCTTTTCTATTCTATTTTTGAATTTGAAAATAGAAAATGCTGTCAAACGATTTAAAAAAAACCAGTTTGTATGTTAGCACCGTCGATGGGCCCTATCACATATTTGCGTATGAAAGCTACTGCTAGAATTGGGTTTGTGCCAAATATAATGTTTACACGTCTCTCCGACTACCATTGTTCTTTATTTGAGGCAGGAATGAACACTGGTATGTCCTAAAATTAAAAAAAACCTCAGAAATTTTAAGTACCTACATTTGCGTGTTATTTTTTATTCGCCGCTGATCATCACATATTGAGAAATCTTGTCAGACGCTTGAGTATGACATTAAACTTTATATTGTTAGAAGCCACCAAAGCGAAAACTTACACCTCAACAGTACTATTTTCCGGACGTTTTGCTACAAGGTCTTTTTTGCATCTTTGTAAATTCTACTAAAAAGTCTTTTTGCTATCTTGGTGTTCTGATATTTTGTGTTTATTGATTTGATTGACTGATATTCTGTTAGTGTTATTTATTCTGTGTTCTGCTGCTTTTTTATGATCTTTGAAATGGCTGCACGAATTGTTACGAAACAATGCACCCATTTCATAATTTAGTTATCCCTCAATAAAAGTATAAATGTAAGTATGTATAAAAAGTGATCATTTCATAATGATCAGTTTTTATACATACTTTTATTGAAGAATAACTAAGCGTGCCATTACACCTGACAGAAACTGTAGATACTTACAGCCTAAGATGAAAAATTATAGGCTTATTATAATCATCCTGCAAACCCCGATCTTTAAAATTGTAAACACTTGGAAGGAAGAAAACTCTAAAGCTCTCATCAATAAGACCACCCATCGTACTTTGCTATAGCTATCTTAACTTTATTTTAGTGTATGAAATTATTTGTGTGTGTGAATTTATTTTAGTGTGTAGTGTATGAAATTAAGCTTTTTTGCTCACTCACACTATAAAAAGCGGTACATTAGTCTGTTAGATTTTTGTCTTTGTATCTAATTTATCAAAGAAAATAATAATCGATGTAGGTATTCGGTCTGCGCGGCCAAAAACATCGAATTTTGTTTTTAATTGCTCTAAGTCTAGTTCGTCGACGGTAATCAGTGTCTTAATGCAGATCCTATAAAAAATCATATCTCCAGACTAGGGGCTAAAGAAAAGCTATGAGAACGGAACCGATAGATTACTGAAATACTTTTTTTTTGGTAATACATACTAACTTTTAATAACCCAGACGTAGAACAAACTGTCTATTCCACAAATGTTTGTTCTCGGTGGGGATTGAATCCTACTACTTACCTACTTACTACTACCTACTTATGGCAGAGTTACTACCATCTGAGCTGTGAAGCCATTGAACACAGGGGGGTAACCAGTTGGTGCAGCTGTCCCTAAGCTTGTTTTGGAAAGGTCAGAGTCTAACATCCATAGAGTAGTTCAATAAGTTAGTAGGCGAGTACATACTAAGTAGGCCTAAGGCTATTGAATGATTCATATTGGACAGCTGTATGTATGGAATAAGGAGTCATGCTTATAAATGTGTTGCTTCAAGTAGCAGAACACTGTTGAGGGGAGAAGTGCCTGTAAATTGGCATTTCACCTCTTGCAATTTTGAATTATACAAATTGTGTGCTTGCATTATAAAAATATTATACATATACAATACATGCAGCTAGACTTATTTTTCAAAATGAATAAATGTCACTCACTAAATTAAAAATGGCCCTAAGTCAAAAACTATTTTTTTACAGTAGAGCTCATACAAAGTCACACAAGTCCCTTTTGCTTAAAAAATGATCTTTCGTTATATGAATTTATTAAATAAAAAGTCACTAATCATACAAACAATAAGTTCATTTACGGGTTTTACATCGTAATTTTGTTATATGTGAAAAAAACCCACGAAACAAATATCCACTCAAAAAATAATCTCAAAATAAATTTCGGTGACTTTCCGTGAAATGACAATGCTTTCGTTTTTTAAGTCATTCATGCGTTATATCACAAAACCTAACACAAAATAATGTCAACAAAACATTTTGCATGGTAATTAATTGAGGGTTTCGCCAACCCTTTCAAATTCAATTATTGATTTTATTACTCGGGACTCGCAACAATTTAACACAATAAGTACTTGTAGGGTACCATGCCACTAAAGTAAAATATTGTAATAATCTAATAGTTTACTTTAAAATCTTTCCTTGATAGGTATGAATTAGTATGAATCCATTCAGGCTTGCGAGTAATAAACGAGCGATCTACAAAGGCATGCGTAAATAAATGTTCCGTAATCCGATCCCAAAGATTTGTTTGCGTTGCTGTTTAGGATTCTGTACAAAGGGTAAAACGGGGCCCTATTACTAAGACTCCGCTGTCCGTCCGTCCGTCTGTCTGTCTGATTTTTTGTCGTTTGTTTTGTCCGTGATTTTTTTGCCGTTTTTATAGATATTGGTACGCAACCCTTTCGAGAGTAGTTACCAATCGTCTCGCTTGTAGGTTTGACGACTTCCAGCCTCCCGAACAAGCCGGGTTTCGAAAAGGCTTTAGCACCATATACCACATCCACACGCTCCGGCAGGTTATACAGAAAACGTAAGAGCCAGCCACTTTGTCTAACGTTTGTGGACTATGAGAAAGCCTTTGATTCAGTCGAAACCTGGGCAGTCCTACGGTCACTCCAGCGATTTCAAATTGACTATCGGTATATCGAAGTGTTGAAATGTCTATACAGTAAAGCCACAATCCGAGTCTAGGACGAGCACGGATCCTATCCAACTGCAATAAGGGGTCAGACTGGGAGATGTAATTTCTCCAAAACTGTTCACCTCGGCACTGGATGATGTTTTCAAGCTGCTGTCCTGGAATAGGCATGGCATCAACGTCAATGATAAATGCATCGCTCACCTTCGATTTGCCGACAATATAATCATAATGGCGGAATCGCTGGAAGGTCTAGGCACGATGCTCAGAGACCTCGATATTGTCTCCCTACAGGTGGGTCTTAAGATGAACATGAGCAAGACGAAAATTATGTCTAATGCTCATGTAGCACCCGTGCTTGTACATTTTGGGAGCGATATCATCGAAGTTGTAGACCACTATGTATCTGGGTCAGACGATCCAACAAGGTAGGTCCAACTTCGATAAAAGAGGTCAGCCGACGAATCCAACTCGGATGGGCAGCGTTCGAGAAGTTACGCCACATCTTCTCGTACCGCAGATACCGCAGAGCCTCAAGACGAAAGCCTTCAACCAGTGTGTGTTGCCAGTGATAACGTATGGAACTGACGCTTACTATTGGCCTCATCAACAAGCTCAAAGTCGCTCACCGGGCTATGGAGAGAGCTATGCTGGGAGCTTCACTATGGGATAGAATCAGAAATGAGGAAATCCGTAGGAGAACCAAGGTAGCCGACATAGCTCGCAGAATCAGCAAGTTGAAGTGGCAATGGGCAGGTCATATAGCTCGAAGGACTGATAACCGTTGGGGAATAAAGGTTCTCGAATAGCGACACGAACAGAGAAACGAAGCGTGGGACGCCGACACCCGATAGACTGACGACATTGTCAGGATCAGTGACATAACTATAATAGTTAGACATATGCTGTCGCGACGTTTTTTGTAGATGATGACGTGTTCTACAAAATCGTAGTACATTATTTTGTTCTATCTTCAATAGTTTTCGCAGCGCACGCGATGTAAGGTTTTTGTTTTCCACCTTGGGTTACATTATTGAAGTTTTAGTAAGGATCCCTGATTTTTTTGAAAATATAATATAGCCTATGTTACTCAGGGATAATGTAGCATTATAATGGTGAAAGAATTTTTGAAATCGGACCAGTAGTTTTTGAGCCTATTCGTTATATACAAAAATACAAAAATACAAATGTTTCCTCTTTATAATATTAGTGTAGATAAATAAATTTAACGCGTCGTCAAACGCTTTGACAAAAAATTACGGTGCTCAAATGGAAAACAGAAAACACGATGTCCGGAATCTGCGCTCGTTGGTCGTTCGTGTCGACATCGTGATTCACCGGACGGACGCAAACGTAGGACGGTAGGACAGGAGGAGCGCGCGGTAGGGCTCGCGGGGTGCGCGGCGCGCGGCGCGGGGCGGGTGGGAAGGGCGTGGAGCGGCGCGGCGTGAGGTGCGCGGGACGGTGCACGCTGCAGCGCGAGGTCGTCGGTCGCGCGTCGCGCTCACTGTCAGTCGGGAGCGGGATGCGGTGACGTAAACTGCAACGGCGCGGGCCGCTATCGTAGTGTAGGACGGGACGTCTTCGTGTTTATTTGTGACGAGTGTATGAACAAAATCAACCTGAGTGCTTGAGCTGCTTTTTTCTGAAAATCTGAAGACGTACCTGCTCTTCACTACGTGGGCCTCTGCGGCCGCATAACTCTAGCCCGGATTCGATGGTCCCCAAAATGGTGAGTGCGGTCGAAGATCCCGCTCGTGGTTTGTTTACGTCGGCCCTACAGTCGACTCTCTCTCTCAACCTGCCGCCTATATCCCTGCATCGCGTTCGCACGCGAGTCTTTCTATTGTGTTTTGTTTCCAAAACGCAGACACCTACGTCGTCGGCGGCTCCGAAGCTGGTCCCGTCGAGAGGTTGATTTTTTGCTCCCTTGCGTGTTTTTGCAATGTGTTTTCGCAGGTAGCTGTTCGAGGCAGACTTCACTCATTCATCAGATCGACTTGTGAAAGTTCGACTGGACATATTGCCGGGATCAACGAGGGTAACGGAAACATGAGGGTGGGCAGTGCGTGCACTGCTAGGCTAGTAAATAATAAGTTGGCCGTCGCATAAAATGTAGGTCGGTGGAGTGTGGTTATAACCACGGCCTCCGCTCGGCCGCACGCGATGCTATGTTGCCTTTCCTTACTACCACATACATCAAGTCTCTAATGCATTTTATCCACTGCTGATGCATTTGTATTGTTATTTCAAGCCACGAAGTTTTGCACCTAGCGGCAAACTGATCTCATACATGTACATAAAATACTTTCCACGCGCTTTATCAAACGAATCGTTTGTTTTCTCTCCGTAACTTACTGTTTCAAGATTACAATTCACAAATTCGTCGAAGTAGTCAACCATTTGTGTATGAAGCGTGCCTTAACACAAAGTCATATTATGTGCCAAGATCCGTCTTTGTCATATCAATTTAATTAAACGAGCACAGGAAATTCTGTGAGTCATGACGTACTCGATAACCATATCAGGTGGAATTCGCGCACTTTTGACTTACGTCATTGGTCACCAGACCGGTAGTGATGCGATGCTACTACCTATAGAACAAGCCGAAAGATCTGCCTGTATGCCATTTGTCTATTATGGAAAATGTAGAAACAAGTCTGAGCGATTACAATGTTTCCAAACACTTTAAACTAGTCGACAACAAAAAAAAACGGTGTTTTTGCATATTTCGTACTTTGAAAAGCGATATCTCAGTTACCAAGTCGTTTATCACGCGTAAACGTTATCATCTATAGTAATATCGGCTGTATAAACCTATAATACTACCTATAGGACCGGTCCGCGTATTATCTACGCAACGCTGCTAGCCGCTCCAAGTAACGGTATTCCACTATGGAGCCCTCCAGTTACTTGCTAGACTCACCCGGCCCGTTTCGCAAACTTGTTCATCAATATGCCTGACTGGCCTTCTCATAGAGACGCAAGCAGGAAATAGCATTTCTACAGTAGTTAGTTGGAATTGCTTAAATTACAGTACGGAATTTAGTGAAGTGGACGCCAATCTTTCCCAGAAAACGCTTCTATGTCATTTCTTCTAAATCGTTGACCAATGTGATTTCACTTCATTTGTATTGTTTCAAAGATCTGAGGCGTTGATGTTCGAGCGAAAGCCTTGACATCATTGGGTTTAAACTCGTGGCTTTCCAGAATATAAACGCGTCAATTCCCAATTCTAGAAATTAATCTGAGCTCTGATTCCACGCAATTATCATCATCCTTAACGATCTTATATCTGCTGTTTTTACAAACCAGATTTATTTTTAATCGAGTTAGACAGTAAATTATAACAAAAAATCATTCTAAATAATGCAACTCAGTTTTTATTTTCAACGTGTTTATTCGATGATAAAATGTTGTATATTCAATACAGTTACAAAGAATACTCGTTGAAGCACAGATTTCTTAGTAAATAATCAAAATGTATGTTTTTACTGAATAATTTACATTATTATTCAATTCGAAACATTCTGAGTTCTTGTTATTCCTGGTATTGTTGTATCACTTTTTATTAATCCACAGTCTGTAACTGTTCGCTTCTTTGTTATGCAATTGTATTCGACATTTGCCGGTCAGCTGCTGTTTAAGTTATGTGGAGTTGTTGAATGTTAACTGTCTTTTGTTATAGACATAGGTAATGACTGGCTAGAGCAGCTTGCGGTGGCTCGTGCTCAAGGCAGGTGTAAGCCGGCTGCTACCACACCTGTCATGGCATCAGCTGCTCCTTATTACCTAGCTTTCGTAACACAATTTAATAATGATAATGATATCGTCTAAGTAAAACAGTATAATGTGGCCACACGCAACATGCGTGTCGCCACATCAACTCGTTCCTTTGTCACGATTCCATTCCTACCTGTTTAATTTACTTTCATGCAGTTCTTCATTTGAGTAAAGGCTACAATCGTAAGCAAAATCGTTCGTTTTACATTTAACGGTGGTTTATAATAGGTATACCTTCTATCGATGTACGGTAATAACTTTTATCGTTATTGTTTCCTTAGTTTCTTCATAAACATGAAATGAAAAAAACATGAAAAACATGAATGATTATTGCTTTAGTTTGGTCGAGTAGTAAATTCTTACATGAAATTGTTACAAGAACCAAGCGGCGATCAAATAGTAGTTTTATCGAACTATTGTTGAATTTTACTACGTATCGTAGTAAATAAGCGGAGGTTAAGTGTAGAAAGCGATAAAATTTCCCGACATGTTTGCTTACTTACTATTGCTAGGCTACTTCACAGAGTAATTGAGTTTGGTAGATAGGTAGTTAATTTCACTATTACCGGAGAAGTTTTCCGGTAGTCTGTCTCGAATCGTGTTAAACTAGATTTCTCTTTCAAAATATTTCATGAATTCTGAACGGTAACTACCTCCGAGAAGTATACCTATTCTTAGGCATCGAAATTCCCAGAATAATTTTCCCTTGCTTCCTTTCTCTAAATGTGAATGTTTATTCAAACAAACGCTCGATCCGTGTCTCATTTATAAACATTGAAACGTCGTCGGTGCCTGAAGTTATTATTATGCATTCTGAATTCGTTTTCAATGCAGTACTGACCTTGCAAATCAGCATAAGAGAATAATGTGCGAAATGGTTCCTAGTTCCTAGGTATCTAAGGAATTCAATTCAACTTCATCCACACCATCACCATTGTCAGCAGCCTGGAAAATTCCACTGAAGGGAATAGGCATTCCGTATATATCTTTAAAAAAATCTTTAACATAATTAATATAAAACTTTCTTCATGATATTGTTGGTTATTGTTACGCGTTATTATGATTTTCCATTTGTACTTACATATAATAATTTTTTTCTCGATTTCAATATTATTATGCTAGGACTAGCCACAGTAGTCAGTCATCTAATAGGTGCATGAAATCCTTGGGTTAAGCATTCAAAAGTTCGTCACAGTGACTTGGTATGTTGTTTATTATAACAAACGATTCTGTTCACCGCATAGTAACATAACCGCTAGGAACCGGAATCCGTGAACGCTTGTCTATTCGTGTTTCATACCAAGTATTATAATGGGACGGAACGCCAGAAGTTGATGGTTTTTATGTAAATTAGTTTTCGTCGAAATGCTAAGAGCAAATACGCAATAGAGGTTGGTGTCCCCGACCCGGGGACTGCATCTAGTAGATGTGCGGGCGGGACGCGCCTCGCCCTTCGCTTCGTCCCACAGCGTGGTCCGCGTCACGTACGCGTAGGCCTACCAAACCAAGCCCTTCGAAGGGCTTGCCGAGGGCTGAGAGGGGCCGCGCGCGCACCCGAATCAGGCTTGTCTTTATCGGGTCGAAGGGCATTTATTAGCCCCTTTCCCCTCTTTTGCGAGATCCACTGCGGCTCTCACTCCCCGAATTATTTTCATCGCGCTGCTCTTTGTAATCGATATTTCCTTATCAAAACTAGGTCACGGCTTTGATACTTGAAGGCGGGATGAATGCAATGGTGACTGAGAACGGTCGTCGACACTAACGGATCGCTATTTATACCTGGCGCGTAGTGCACCGGAACTCGCTTCTCGTTGCATTCGCTGCATCCGTGCCACCCGCCTCCGCCTCCGCCCTGTCAATGACCTCGGTGCCTGAGCCGACCCAACCGTTCGTTTCCTTCTACAAATGTTTTACAAACAAAATAACCAGAAAATGTTTCGAGCATGACTCGAAACCATTTTCTAATACCAGTTCTCCTACAATAGTTATAGGGCGAGCGTTGCAAAATGCGATGTGGCAAGACAGTCGCGCGCCCTTCGGCTTTGTTTAAGTTACGTAAGTTAGTATGTACACCCACCCACGTCTGTTGGGCACCCACCCACGCAAGGTATGAACTGTGTCAAGCGGCGTGCTCCAGTTTTTCAATAACTAGACTCCGTGTTTTGTACACGTGCAAAAAGAAAACTGCACTTCGCCTGTCAGGGGAAATAATACGGGCACGGCACGCATTTGGCAATACAGTTCAACTTAGACTCCTTAAAATCAAACCTTCTCGACGAACGAATGACTAACTGATCGATGAACACGTGAGGAATAGTTTGTGGCACATCAGTCGCCTGAAATTAGAACTATCCTTGGACCAGCAATATTACCAGTTAGCATTGAATAGCTTCATTCGAAAATTGACTTATTGATTGCGTAATAAATGTCAAGTGGAAGGTGATTATATTTGCGGACATGGAAGCTGTTCGCTATTCGCATAGCGATCGTTGGCCGCGCTGGAATTTCCGCGAAAAAAGCCATACGTCACGATCTCGATACGTCACAGCGGCAAGACGGGGCGGGTGTGGCACACAGTTTCGCATCGTCAGACGCTCAAGGCTGCTGAAGTGGTGAGTAAGCATCTAGCAAAAGCTTTTTGTTTACGATACCAAGTTGGCCTATTACGGTCATGTGTTATTATGAACTTCTGTTGCAGGCTTAGTAGGTTCGATTCATATGAAGCAGAAATAATGATTTCAAAAAACTGGCTCTGAAATAACATTTAGCCCTCGCAGAAAATGTTGTTTTCGTCAACTTCAGTCTACTTTGTTTTCGTAATAGCGATGTCTCCTCAGTAAATATCTTAGTTTCTTTTAAAGTGAATGTCACTTGTATGGAAATTTCAAAATATTGTCCTTGTGCTACATACTGCAAGTAAAATTAAAAAATTAACTGAGTCCGATAGTAGGCATCCTGCTTCTAAATCGTTAAAACCCAGCAAATTTATCGGTTTTGGTTTTCCTGATAAATTACGTAAGTACGTAATTGTCGTCACTCTACGGGGATCGAAAATGTGCATGGTTTATGTAAAATAAATTAAAGTTTATTGAAATATTATTTATGGACATTTAATACGGGCGGCAGTAAATACATACTTATGGTACAATATAACACTCAGTTATAGAATAAACGTCAATGCTCATCAAAAAAATGTTTGTGCTTCGTGGGGATTGAATTGAGCTGTGAGGTATATTATGTGTATATTAGAGTATATCTGTATGCCTACGCCTCACTAAACTTCAATAATATATTATATTATTACATTGTAAAATGATCATACAAAAGAACGGTAGGAACCAAGCCGTAAGTTTGTTGCCTGTTCTTCTAGGCTTTGGTCGCGTGGAACTGGCACCTAGAGTCACCTAGCTTTAAGACGTTTCAAAGTGATCCTTGTGATTTTATTGAATAAATACATTTTGACTTTGACTTTGACTTTATTAATAAAAAAAAACGTCCTTCGTAATTCACACTTTGTTACGTTTTGGCTATGTACACAACACAACACACAGATAACAATGCCGACTGATATCATTGACGTCACCGACGCAACGTGGTTACTCGCATGTTTGTACATAGGTAACTAACTACCTTCCTCCATATTTATTAGCACTCATTTTGTAGAACCATCTGTTACTTACTTGTTGTGGAGGCTAAATTAAATGCTCAAAATATTAGCTAAGCCATGTGATTCTCCCGTCACAATATGCATAAAAAAATGGATGTAGGCATGTACCGATTGCAGATATGTATTTACATTTCAAGGCTATAGATATACCGCACACTGACGGACATTGACCACACTGACTGTAGCCACGGTAAATAAACCTAAAGATAGCCATCCCAAGCATTATATAGACATCCGTTATCATAAAAAAAAACGTAGCTTGTACATGCATTCCTCGAGAATCTGATAAAAATAACTGTTTCAAGAGAGTTTAGTATGATTTACATTGAAGAGCGTATGTGGTTTGTAGCGCACACATAGGTACAAGCATACGTAATTAGCGTGGCCAGCGGTTCTCACGGATGTCGATCCGTACAGCCATCTAGCCGGGCCGTCCGTCACTTTGTACGCATACGCACAATGGTTTTAGAAAGCCAGCGACCGCGAATAGGGAGCATTGGAAAGGGCTCTATGCTTGCGAGATGATGTTGCGTCACTATCGAACGATAAGCCGCTCCCCTTGCCTCGCGGCCCTTCCGAAACCCAGTACCTACATTAAAGCACGCGTATGGAATCGAATTTAACTCACACATATGCGCTTCTACCCTTGTGTTGTCCTAGTGTCCCGACTCCGACGTCGCACGCTATAAGCCTAAATTTTTGTTCTCAAAGGGTTCAACCCTTTTAATAAATCGTAATGCTAGAGATGGGGACGAGTTTTTTAATTCTGCATGTTAATAAGAATTGGACTTGTTCAGACACTTGTATGCATTCGTATGGGGAGTTATCAAGGGCACTCTACCGTTTGTAATGTAATAATAGCGCAGAATGTCAGCTCTTTCGATGTTCGTAGGGGGATGTGTGCTGTGTTTGCTTCAATGTGCGTTAACTTGGTTAGTTTTGAATGCGATGTTATTTAGTCTGGTTATCTTTTAGTATACATAATCATAAAGCTATCATATAAATAATTACATAAGTCATGTCTGTAAATAAATAAAGCGTTCTGAAACAAGACGAACCTGTTTGATAATGGATTCGCATCTCGCGAGCACATCAGGTTATAGCGTCATGCTGTGCTTGTAATGCAGTACGGTATGCCACTGGAATTGTCCAGTTCTTCTGCTAGTGGACTACAGGCTTCCGGGTTCAGAGACATCTCGCGAACTGGAATACATTACGGTCCATATAAGTCCGAGCTGAAGATTCATTAGATGTTTCCTATGCGACTCGTTTCTGGCCATTCTATTTGTAGATGTAGCTGAGATGCTCGTGAAGCTTTTGATTTGGGAAGCGTTCTTAATCTTATTCATGGCGTTTTCATAGTTATCTAAATGAACTTTTCCATATCAGTAAATCACCTTTGCTAAAACTTGATGTAAGTATGTCAAGTGAACGACTATCGCAGATATCGTGGCTCACCTAGACTAACATCAAGGTAGATTTGTAGGCTGGTAGTCTAACTATTATTACTAAAGTAGATAGAGAATACAAATTACATTCCTAATGCAATAATGTAACTGCTGACCTAAGTACACCTGCAAGGATATCTTCTACTAAAAAGGTTGGCTTATTGCCTGTGCTCGCATGTTTACTGGTATTGCATAAACCAGTAATAAATTCTTACAATGTTTGAATGAATTTTCCCTGAATTTTTAAAAAATAATGCTCATTCCATTAACATGAACTGGCAGAAAAGATGTGGACAATTGATGAGTATTAGGTACAGTGACCTTGTTCTGGCACAGTACTAAATACTTCTGGTATTGTGTACCTCATACGGTATAGTCATACTTTGATGCATGTACCTTACCTTTGTACCAATCTAAATATGATAATGTTTCAGGCTGAGATTAAAATAATACAAGTCCAACATATAACAACCGCTAGACGAATTTCGGCGTAGCGTAAACACGCATGACCTAAATCCTAATCCTGGTGGCCTTAGAACAAAATAGAATTGGAAGTGAATTCCGAATTTATGAGCACTTTATACTATTTCTGTGAAGTAAATTGCGACGGAAATAGTTGTACAAAGCTGATGAAACCATATAGTTTTCATGAGATCATATCGAGTAGGTTACTCTACCATTAAGTGGTATCGAATAGGGCAAAAGTGGGTCAAGCTAGTATGACGCCAGCAGCGATAAAAGAGCCCTCGTTCATTATCAATTTTGTAGTGCTACAGGAGTGTTCCCAAGTCTCAATATTTCGTTGATAAGTAATTAACAACACACCACTATAAAAGAGGAGAGTATCAACATTATAAATTCACATTGTTCGACTTTAAAACAATGCAAATCCTAGCAGTTGTTACCATGTAGTGCATAGAATTGCAGTTTGCATTCAGTTGCTGTGCAACCAAGGTCGTGAAGCAATAAACCTAGCTGGGCTGGAGGTTGAATGCATCGCATGATTGCGTCACTTCACCAGTATATTGATAATTAGGTTCTGCATAGAACTTTACAGAAGTCTTTCATAAGACACCTGTTCTCATATAATTCATCAGTATAAACTGGTTCGATCGTCAAAAACACACTAGCTGAGTCTCACATTCATCAAACTTGTTCAATCTTCAAAAATACACTTGCTGACTCCACTTCACAGACGTCTTTCATAATAAGACAGCACTGTTCTCTCATATGATTCAACAGTATAAACTGGTCCGATCTTCAAAAGAACACTTGCTGACTCCTATAAAAGCTTTAGCCAATGAAGACGTCATCCAAACTTGACCTCGTTTGCAGAACACATGCTCGGCTCATTTTCAAGGACTCTTTGTTAATAAAAAATGTTATATTATTTCGCTTGAGTAATCGTTCCCCTCCTTGCTCTGTACCTTCATGGGAAAGTCTCGCGTTTGTGACGAACACGTAGACTCACCTAGCGACTGCTTACTTCAGTTATGTAAAGTGAGTGTGATGACGACCGACGAATGAACTCTATAAATAGCGGTCGATCCGTCCTTGAGCCGCCGCGAGTCTGAAGAACTAGGTCACTCTGAGCTGCCTCATTCCATCTCCCCCCTTCGCCCACCATCGCTCTCAAACGTGCATGAGTGCCTGTGTCGCTAAATACAATTATTCAATAAATAGCATCTGCTGATGCGACGTTCAAGCGCTTTTGTCATTTTGTTAGAAAGTATTATGAGAAAGTTTATTTTATAAGTAATGTTAGGTATATATAATGAATGGTGGTTATTATTGTAATAATACCAGATGTCTTCATCTAAAAAACTAACCTAACCAGCGTAAAATCATAAAGTAGCGAGAATTTCTTTGGTGTTGGCAGTGTGTTCATGTAATTTCCCTACCTGGCTGAACTGATCATACTCAAGGTTGGGTTTGAGCAGGTAGCGAACCGGATTATAATCGATCCCCTTCGTACATTCAGGATACATAATTATTTATTTAAACATCTGTTTAAACATACACTGTACTTTAAAGTTACTGTACTGGGATGTTTCTAGCAACCATTTTGAACTAGAAAGGGTTGCGATTATCTTGATCACTCTCGTCTGGGCTCAGATTTTGATGTTACTTTCTCACGTACCTATCTCGTAGTATGTAACATGTACTAGGAAAAAGAATATAAAATATAAGGTGGATGAAGTCCACCAAGAACCAATATTCAGTTACTGGTTTTGCGTATATTTTTGTAAAATCAATATTATTTGTGTTCTCTTACAACGTATGGATGTGTTGGTGTGTGCAAGCGACGCTCCCTGATTGCAATAACAGTTATAGCATTGTTATCATATCAACTGTGTTGGTCGCGTAGCGGCCCACAAAATTATCAAAACTTAACTGACCGAGTTTATATATTTGTGCTTATACAAGTGCAAGAAGCGTTCATAACTAAAAGCTATATTGCCAATATTTCTCACGGAATCGTTTTATGGAGCAACAAGATTAGCATCTATCATGGTATCATGATTATGTGTAAAATTCACGATGTCATTGTCATCGCATATTTGCTTTGGAAACATACTTCAAATTTTAATGCATTATTGTAATGGATCGGATGTGTTACCCTTTATGTATGAGACAATTAAATCGATAATAGGTTCGGTTTCTAACTTTCAAAATTAAGGTACACGCCACGACTTGGAATTTAGTCGATTGCGTGACGGTAGCCAATCATAAAGAATTCTGCAGAACAATGGATACGAACTAGTAGGTACTGAATAATGTTATGTTGGCTAGGTAGCACGGCCAATTTAATGTTGGGCATTGCTCCGGTGAAAGCTCTCCACACTTGTTCGGATCTATGTGCGTGTGTGCGTAATCTTCAATTATTTTAGTCGTCCCGGTATTGGGGCGAACATCGGTGGCACCTGTCTCGCTCCTTTGTTTCGGTTTGCAAATGTCAGCAGAGGTCATTTAAATAAAGGCATATAGGCGCTGGATTCGGACTGCTATGCTATCGCTGTCTAGACGCTGTGTTGCATGGTTCGATCGATTGCACGAACAAGCCTCAGACGGTCGTCGACCCCTCGGGCGCATCGGTGACGTTACGCTCCGGTGATGCGCTCTTCACTAACCTTACGGATATTATGACTTGATTCCGTCTTTTGTAACTCGCGCACCTTCATCGCACCGTGCCATCGCCGTCGCCGCGCGCAGGCATTCATTCTTTGAATCCATTCCATAGTTGATTTATTATTATAGGTAAAATGTGTTTCTTGTGTAAAATGGAATAACTTGAATGTATGGTTGTTATTCATATTTCTTGTTTTTATTGAGTTCTTTGCAGTAAATAGCTTTACTCACATTTTTGTTATTACATTATCTTCATTTGTGTGTGCGTGTATAATTTACTTCGGAGCTTATCGAACTTTTGTGCGTGTCCTTCACACTGTCTGTAGGATTATTGAAGAACGTACAAAGGACACGCAGTTTGGCTAGAACCGAGCGGTTGAAGTAGGTCGAATTTGCTATTTGCGTGGCGATCAGGTACTGATAATATCTTTCAACGAGGTTTGCAAAATGTTTTTTCAATCGTTGATAACAATGTTTCTTCAAATTATACCCACATATTGTGTTCTCACATATTCACACATAGTCTAAGCAATAAAACTCAAAATTTAAATTTGAAGCTCATGCCTATTTATAAGGAGAATAAAAGTTTGTGCAAGAGTGATTTTGGTACCTGTTTGTCCTTTCCGCATATTAAATTCGGGCTTAGTGATATTTCCATCAACCTTTCGAAGGTCTTTATAGCCTGCTCATTGAACCTCCGACATGTAATGCAAACTGCTCCAAGGGCCCACAAAGGGAGACCGGTTTTTATTTTGGGAGTTTAAATAAAAACACATTGCTCCAAGTTCCCATTGTTATAATGCCGTCCGCTTCGTTTCAAATTCGTTCGTTTTCTAAAGCTTTCTTAGGAATCGTTGCTCAAAAAAATTGAATTGGTGTACCTACGCTAGAATCCCGAACGGCACTATTGTTCGCTATGCTTATGTATGAATGGGCGCATTCATAACTTTAATTATTATTGTAAAAAAACGATCGTCGTTTGAAATTAAAAAAAACTTTAAACCTTTTTGGCCCATGAAGTTCAGGTTGTAAACTGGTAATTTAGTGCTGACATTATTGTCTTATATTTCTAAGGATCTTTTGTTTCCAACTTTGTCGGGGTTCCGCTAAACATTGAAATACATTTTCGAACAAAAAACTATTTAAACAAGAAGCAATAAAATGGTATCTTTGAAGCATGTTGTATAATACGTTATCGGCAGGGCTACGAAAGCGCTTCAAATGGCTCTTTATGTATCGCCGGGCTTCAATCGCGCAGCCGATGCCCATCTACGCCTTGCACTGATGTTCAAGGCCCGAAGACACTGGGCAGCAGCAGCTGCACATTTCAAACGCGCAAGACTTGCCCCTCATCAAGACGCCACTTTTACAAGACTCGAGCTAAGCTTTCACGCCGCACACCTCCTTGAAGCCAGAAGCTTGAGAAAATCAGCGAGAGACGCCTACGAGAGACTCCTCAAAGAACCTCAACTCTCTTCCTCATTGAAGGCTGATGTCTGTAGACAATTAGGTGAGATTTATGTTTATTTATAAAACCATCTATTTATGTAAATTGTGCTGGTCTCCTTGTTTTTCGCGATTTTCCATTAAGACCTTTAAATCTTTTTCTTTGAAAGTAATTTTTAAATATTTTGTTTCACTCAATTAACATTTCCGTCATTCGGTTAGCATGCGATTATGTCATAACTGTTCCAAAGAAGAAATCCAGGGTTGAACTTGAAATTTTTCATCTCGAAACTGAGTTTATTGTACGTAACTTTTTTTCTCAATGGTAACAAGTAAAACTTTCATTTGATCGTGATGTAATCATTCTAACAATGGTTTCTGTTGACGGTTCGAAAACACGACAAGGAAATTAGCACACCTTCCTTTTGGCTACGTCCTTCCTGTAACAATCAATAAAATTTTTCGTTGATCGTGACCTGAAATAGCTACGGTTTACGTATTTTACCCGAAATTGTGTTTTCTCGATTTTCACGACAGAAAAGTAAGGAAGTTAGTATGAGTTACAATTCAACTCTGATGATTTCAGTCAGTCATCAGTTTTTAAAGATTTACACGATAGGCACATAATTAAATGAGTACCTATTCAGAACACGTCATTATTATAATCTAGTCTACATAATTTCTAAAAATAAAGCCACTCTTATAATTTAATAAAATTGGATTGTCAAAGTGACCAATAAAATGATGTGACAGGTTGGCTATACCACCGCTGCGCTTCTCTTGGCGAGCCAGCAGCCCGAGCCCGTGCTGCCATCTGGTGTCTACAGCGAGCGGTTACCGCGGAACCAGAATCTGGCGCCGGGTTATACCTTTTGGGAAGGTGTTTCGCAGCACAAGGCAAAGTGCATGATGCTTTTATCGCGTACCGGAACTCTGTGGAAAAGTCGGAAGGGAATGCCGATACATGGTGCTCTATTGGGTTGGTATTCATGTCACCCTTAAATGAAATTATTTATTAAAGAAAATTACGGTCGATTTAGGAATACGCTTCAATTCTTGGTGATAACTTGGTTGGGCTGAACAGCTGTATCATCTTGGATTAGTTGTTTATACTGTAAATATCAATGTAATCTCTATTTTTTATCATCAACAATGTGTTTTTCTGCTATAATTCAGCACGAACTATTCCCACCAGAGTGTTATACCAGCAACAAAACCAGCCCATGGACGCCCTACAAGCGTACATCTGCGCCGTTCAGTTGGACAAGGGGCACTCCGCGGCTTGGACCAACCTTGGCAGTCTGTACGAAAGCTGTCAGATGCCGCGTGATGCGTTCGCTTGCTACACCAATGGAGGACCTGCGGCGACGGCATCCAATGCCGCTTTGAGACAAAGATTGGCGTTCTTGAAGTCCCATTTAGCTCATGCACCCATGCCTTCTGTCACTGGAAAGTAAGTTACTAAAAAGTTTACATAGTTCTGACTTAAGGCGAAGACAAGAGCTAATGTGACTCTCGCTCGCACGTTTCGACTTGTTGAAAGATATAAAATCACTAAACTCATTTTCGAAAAATCGCAATCAACCATTTTGTGTGCAATCACATTGCACACAGTTAAGTTAAAATTTCATTTTGATCGATACATGTTTTCCCACTCAAAAGTTTGTTTTACTAGTTTTCGTACTTATGCAAACTTTTAAGTAGGAAAACTTGTATCGATCAAAATGAAATTTTGTGTGCAAATTGCACACAAAACGGTTGATTGCGATTTTTCGAAAATGAGTTTGGTGATTTTATATCTTACAACATGTCGAAACGTGCGAGCGAGAGTCACATTAGCTCTTGTCTTCGCCTTAAAAATAGGGTCGTGGGTATCAGGTGGGTACGAGTACCAGTAACACAGCACCCAGAGCAGGATAAAATATTTATCGATTATCAAACATTTAATTTTGTTCACGGCCGGTTAATCAAGGCCTCACGCAGATTTCAATTCAATAAAATAAATTCCGGCGGCCACATAGTCGCTTAGTGAGCTCATTTGAATGCTGGGCCAGTTGTTTCACTGGCAATTTGAATATATTTTATGCCTAATAAGGAAGCCACAACGCCTTATTAGCGAGTAGTACTTATATTTGCAAATTAAGTTGCCTAATCTTAATATTGATGTGAATAAATTAATTGGTCATCGAAAGACGCTAGGCGCTAAATGCCTAAGACAAAATTACAAAACCGGCGCTGACTGAAATAAAGACGACAAATGAGTGAAATAATAAGTAATTAGTATCGTCAGCTTATTCGGGTGTCGATATCTCATAGTTACTCGACAAGCGACGTACAAAATGTTTTTAGCTTTATGGGGTTTCCTTTCATGTCAATTACCTGTAATTGATTTTCCTTATTCTGTCATTAAACAGATCCACGGTTTTTACGGCAGAATACATGGTTGGGAAATACTATTTGACAAGGCAACTGAGTAAATCCAACTTGACTTGTTTGTATGCACGTGCATCCTTTAGAAAATACTGTGTTGCCCTGTCCACATTACTTTTCAACACGTTCCTTCCTAATTATTCGACCCGCATATTTACCAAGTGGGTGGAGTAGACTCTGAAATATCTCCATCGTCCTGCCTCAACTCAAAAATAACCATTGAAAAATGAACTTTAACTTGATCTTTTAAAGCACATTTTACAAAATGTCATAAAACTAATTATACAAGCATAAAAATTTTACGGTCAAATAACTTAAAAAGTTGCGAACATTAATTTAATTTTGCAAAATGCGTTTTGTTTTACTGAACAGAGCTCACCCTTAGCTGTACTTTGAATAGGGTTGTTAAGGCGAAGACAAGAGCTAATGTGACTCTCGCTCGCACGTTTCGTTTCGACAAGTTTACTTTACTAGTTTTCGTACATAAGCTAACTTTTAAGTAGGAGAACATGTATCGATCAAAATGATTTTTTTACTAAACTGTGTGCAATGTGATTGCACACAAAATGGTTGATAGCGATTTTTCGAAAATGAGTTTAGTGATTTTATATCTTTCAACATGTCGAAACGTGCGAGCGAGAAGTTGTTTGATAGTTGTCAGGCCCTTAAGAAGATTTTCAGGTTAGTTTGTAAATTGCAGGCGTCGCCAACTACCTTCGATCGAGGAAGCATGGAACCTACCGATCTCCGCAGAGATGTCTTCAAGGGCGCCCAAGTCAGCGCCGCCGCCCTACCCCGGCAAGCGGCCCGAAGAGCCTCCACCACTGACGCATCATCAGCTCCAGACGTTGCAGTATCTGCAGAAGAATTCACATAACCTGTCGCCGCAGCAGCAAGTACTGTGATGCATTTAACAGTTTTACGCACTGGTTCTTTCATTATACTGTGAAGTTGTTTCATCACAGAACGAAGCTTATAGTATAGTAATAGGCCAAATATGTATAGATTCTCAAAGGATGTTATGGGAGTAAAGGCAAGAACGGAGTAAGTTCTGAGATCTCAACTAAGAGAGCCTAAGAAAAAACATGTACTAATTCTGGGATACAATACTAAGGGCCAGTTTCACTATGCTCTGTTAGATTAACAAAGGATTAAAAGGCCGTTAAATATGTCAAAATGTACGCGTTTGACAGCTAAGGTTAGATTTAACGGTCTTTTAATCCTTGATTAGTAACTAACAGAGCATGGTGAAACCGGCAATAAAGCACACCTCTTTGGGATAAGAGATCTGAGAAGACATCTACCGTGCCTGGGGATCTAAGTCGTGAAGCTGTATCAGTTTTTTTCCTTGACAACTCTGATTACTCTGTCATCAAAGCAAGAGGTTTTCTTTTGATCAATTTTTCTTTAGTTTGATCATGTATATAGATGATGAAACATACTTCTCCAGAAATCCAATTATACTTAGCCACAATACTGACCTAATGCGGCCGGAAGTGAGTCAGGGTTACAACAAACTTCCATGTAAAATTTCATTATCACTAATCCCTAAGGTTTTTAGCGTCCAATAAGACAACTACCTATTCCTACATCAGTCTTGTTTAATAGGACCTTAGTATGATAGGTTTAAAAACTTGTATCTAGACTTATGAAAAGGCTGAAGTATTTTAAGGTATTTTATTCTGTACATAATGTTATAATACTTTAGCCGATGCTATATTTTTAGTAGTAGATATTAAACGCTGAAATGTTAATAATCTGTTCACTTTCCTTCCCTAGTAGTTTGAAATTTACTGACTAAATTATATTTGTTATGACTTCCTCAGAATTATGAGAAATAATTTACAATGAGTAATGAAACTATTATTTTTACTTTGCCAATTTTGTTCACAGGCCCTGATGCAGCAACTTCTAACTCAGTACCGTCTGTCACAAGCGGCCAGAGCGCGTGCGGTTTGTATAACTTTATTGTAAAATAACGGCGGCAGGTTTAGGAACTCCCCTCTCTTCATACATCACGTGAGAACATACCTTTTCACGTGGTTTTTGATGACTTTGTACTGATGTGTGTACATTTTTCAGGTGAAAAATGAAGGGAGTTCGACCGGTGGCGATAACACAGATTCAGCTTCCGAAGACATCATGAAGAGGTTCTCAGATTCAAAACCGGAAATCAAGAAAGAGCCTGGTATATGTGAGTATTCATTTAATTAAAAAAAAAACGAAACTGATTCACGAATATTATCCTCATGCACACCATATTATCCCCTCAAATATCTTCGTACCGCGTACCAATTTGACATTCTTTGAGGATGCCTAGGTAAATAGTCAAAGGAACTAGGTATTTAATTCGATAAGTAATTTTATATTTTAATCTGGCCATACATTCGTATATTATGGACTTTCACTTTTTATTTCAAAATGCTCATCTGTTTAGCTTTAAGATCAGTTATGAGTACTTATGAGTCACAAACTAAATATTAGTCACGGCAGTAATCACCTAAATATCTGTAAAAAAAAAACTAACGAAAATCAACGGCCATGGTAGACCTTCAGGTCAAATAAAAATAAATCGTAACTGATTGGTGTATGTAAACATTTAGATGTGTTTTCGACATGAAATCGAGTTCATGACTATTTTATTCAAGTTTATCTAAAGAGGAAGTCAAAATCTATTCATACTTTAACGTCAATATGTTAACCTCTGTGTTTGACTCATTTTAATCGATATAAAGTCAATGCCATTGTCAAATAAGTACAAAAATAACCTGTTATCATCTTCATATTTTGCAAAAATGATTAAAAGAAGAAAGAAGTCCACAAAATCTAAGAATAAAAAAACAAAATGTATGACATAGTATTATTATAGTTCAATAATTTTACTATATAATAAATCTCTTATCTGTTTTTAAAATAATTGATCATTCGCGATTTCTACACAAGTAAAACTACTAACCGGTAAAATTAATGAACTGATAAATAATAATTTTACTGTATTTTGGTAATACGTTTTATTTCATACAGTTTTTAATTTCATAAATAATCGGTATACGACTGAGCACTGCAGGCATTCCATTTTTGGTACTCACTACTCACCTACTCGGAAGGTTGTCTTAAGGGATCAGAAACACAATAACACAATAGCACAACATTTCGCAAAAACCCGCATTTACAGTTGTATTCCATGTATTCCATACGTGATCGATTGCAAGGCAATCGCCGTATAATCGATTTATGTCTCGTACGTAAGTAATAATTTTATTTCCGTTTGTAGCCGAGACCCACTCCGCCATGTCGAATGAAGCCGTGCTGAGCGGCCGACAGCCGGTCGTCAAACTGGAGCCGCTGAAGACCGAAGCGCTGAAACCCGTCACCTTCAATATAAACATGTCCGCCAAGCAGATCATTGATGCATGCAAGTGAGTATACTGAACATTTATGACTAGGTACTCATTTCAGGCAACTCATCTCGGATCTGAGTTTAGTTGGTAACACTAGCCCTACCTTCTGATGCGCTGTTGGTTCAATTCACACTCAGGATAAATATTATTATATTTAGTTAAAAAACAAAAGGATTTAAGTATAAATTTTTGGTTTCCATCATCAGCTTGAAGAATTAGCTAGACATACAGCTAGACATTGGCCCCCTATTTAGATTTCTAAGAAGAACGATTCTAAACCCTTACAATGTTGACAAGCTTTTAATTACTCGTGGGTTAGATGTTGCCGTTCGAAATATTGACAAATATTAATTTGTATTCGTCAGAGATAACGCGGGTCCGTCCAGTTCGTGGTCGACTCTCGGCGACGGCGTCGGTCCGCCGGAGCCGCCGCCCATTCCGCCGCCGCGGCTCACCGCCGAGCAGCTGTCGCCGCCCGCTCCCTTCGTGTACGTGGAGGCGAAGCGCGACGCCTTCTCGCCGCAGCTGCAGGACTTCTGCCTGAAGCACCCGATAGCGGTGGTGCGCGGCCTCACCGCCGCCCTGAAGCTCGACCTCGGCCTGTTCTCGACGAAGACGCTCGTGGAGGCGTGGCCGGAGCACACGATGGAGGTGCGCACGCAGGTGATGCAGAGCGCCGACGAGAACTGGGACCAGACGGGCCGCCACCGCGTGTGGGCGTGCTCCTCGCACCGCTCGCACACCACCGTGCGCAAGTACGCGCAGTACCAGGCCGGCTCCTTCCAGGACTCGCTGCGGGAGGAGCGCGAGCGCGGCGCGGGCGGCGGCGCGGGCGGCGGCGCCGGCGTCGCCGTCTCCGTGTCCGACTCGGACGGCAGCGGGCCCGCCAAGCGGCGCCGCAGCCAGCGCATGCTGCGCTTCGGCACCAACGTGGACCTGTCGGACGAGCGCAAGTGGCGGCCGCAGCTGGCGGAGCTGCAGAAGCTGCCGGCGTTCGCGCGCGTCGCGTCCGCCGCGAACATGCTGTCGCACGTGGGGCACGTGATCCTCGGCATGAACACGGTGCAGCTGTACATGAAGGTGCCGGGCTCGCGCACGCCCGCGCACCAGGAGAACAACAACTTCTGCTCGATCAACATCAACATCGGGCCCGGCGACTGCGAGTGGTTCGGCGTGCCGGACGCCTACTGGGGCGGCGTGCACGAGCTCTGCGAGCGGCACGACCTCGGCTACCTGTACGGCTCGTGGTGGCCGGACGCGGACGAGCTGCGCGCGCACGGCGTGCCCGTGTACCGCTTCACGCAGCGGCCCGGCGACCTCGTGTGGGTGAACGCCGGCTGCGTGCACTGGGTGCAGGCCACCGGCTGGTGCAACAACATCGCGTGGAACGTCGGCCCGCTGACGGCGCGCCAGTACGGGCTCGCGCTCGACCGCTACGAGTGGAACAAGGTGCAGAACTTCAAGTCGATCGTGCCGATGGTGCACCTCACGTGGAACCTGGCGCGCAACATCCGCGTGTCGGACCCGCGGCTGCACCGCGCGCTGCGCACGTGCCTCGCGCAGACGCTGCGCGCGGCGTGCGGCGCGCTGGGCGCGGTGCGCGCGCGCGGCGTGCCGGTGCGCTTCCACGGGCGCGCGCGCGGCGAGGCGAGCCACTACTGCGGCGTGTGCGAGGTGGAGGTGTGGCACGCGCTGCTGGTGCGCGAGCACGAGAAGCGGCACGTGGTGCACTGCCTCGAGTGCGCGCGCCGGCTCGACGCCGCGCTCACCGGCTTCCTCTGCCTCGAGGAGCACCATATGGACGAGCTCGCGCAGGTGTACGACGCGTTCACGCTGCACCGCGCGCCGCCGACGCCGCATGCGACGCACGCGACGCACACACCGCACGCGACGCACGCGCCGCACGCGCCGCCTCTCGGCGTGGTGGCGCACACGCCCGACTGAACGGCGTCACGTACCTGTATTTGTTTCGTGTGAGTGTACATACATCGGTGATGTAGTTTTCTTCTCTAGGTTTAGCGGAGTCCGGTCGAGCCTCGCCTCGGCAGGCGGGTGACCTTGATGCAGTATTAGAAGCTAGCTGTTCCGGTGCGTTATTAGATTTAACGTCGTACTTGACCAAGAGTAAAATGAAACTAAGATCAATGTCTATTTTTACTACACGGCGCGTGAATATAATAGTGCGGGAGAGAGTATTTTTGGTGTATGTAATTTTGTACATGGGAAACTTTTACAGTTTTACACACGCTCCTCGATCACTTTTGTAATTGTGAGAGATATAATTACGCAGTAAGTCAATTCGGTAAATTTTAGGCTTCGTTTGATAATGTTAGTAAATGGCGGCGGCTTGGGATCGTATTGCGAATGTATCGGTTTTAGTAGGAGGGAGCGTGGCGGGGGAAGGTTCGGTTCGGTGTGGGGGGTCGCCGCTGTAAGGTCTCAGTGCTCACGTGTTCACCATTTATATGAAAATAGCGTTATTTTTGTATAGAGGCATATTATTTATTTTATTATTGTATTTGAATTTAGTTTGTGTGCAGACGATCTTCTTGTAGCAAATAGTAGCATAAGTGCACGGATTGAGACCTTGCGTTTTAGTAGGGTCTAGAGAATGGTGCCGCGATGTCCCAAAGAATGTAAACTCACGCGCAAGCAACACGCTTGCGGGTATTGTATGAACTGTTTATGATTCCGACGCATTCTCGTTTATGTGCCTGTAACGTTATCGTGGGATCTGACATTATTTAAAATTCTTTAAATTAATTTTACAAATTGACTGGTTTATTTGATTTGGACTGTTATGAAATTAGTCTTATTTTTTTTTATTGGAGCCTATTTAATTAGAATCGATAGATTAGGTCAGGGCTGGCAGAAAAGTACGACTCGCTCTTGACACACTGATTGTTTTTATCTAGGAGTTTAATATGTGTTGTGAAAATTTAATGTTGGGTGGTGGCTTTCCCATTTTGGCACAATATATATTACGCTATATTAATATAGCGTTGCCCTGCGATCAAATATCGAAGATTAGCGCAAATCCGCAAATGCAACATAGTGACATTTACTTAAAGAATACCACATTATTATTCTATTGTTCCTGTTTATGAGGATATTTGAAGGTGAATATCGCGCCTGTGTGGGAAAGCCCTGTGTCAAGGGATGAGTTTGTAACAGTTTGTTGAGGAAGTTATAGTCGGATTTTGTAGAGTGAATACTGATAACTATTTTGTAAGTAAATTGTAACATCACTGCCATGTAAGTTAATCTTACAGTTTGTACTATCTATAGTTATATTACATTTTTAATAAATAATACAATTATAAGCTGATTTTTATTTTTTAGTTAAAAGACATTGTTTTTTGTTTAGTTTTTTTTATTATTGACGCCGATTAATTTTATTTATAACATGTTTCATAAACTACAAGATAATTTTTAACATGAGGCTGACTTGCACAACTAAATAGCATTCTGGATTTTTGATAAAATATTCTTAAACTTTTAAGAGTAGTAGGGCTCTTTGTGAAGGGCTCGTCCAGGGAAGTACTACCACCACGCCTTTTCTGCCACCAAGCAGCAACGCTGTGTTTCTGTTTGAAGAGTGTGGTTGCCGGTGGAATTACAGGCACATGAGGCTTAACATCTGTATGCCTCAAGTTGGTTGACGCAGGGCAGTGCTTCGTAGGGCACGTTCCTATCGTGCGTGACTTACGAGGCAATGCTTTTTTTATATAGGTGATGGTTACCACTTAACATCAGGTCTTCTGCTTGTTCCGTCGGCTAGTTGTATAAAAAAAAAACTGATGGGATCGAGAACTGTTCCTTTGTATCTATTGTAGTTTTAAAGGCATCTTTTCACTTATGCCCCTATTTATGGGACACTAAAGTGCCTTTTTTTATACTTATAGCTGTTGAAACAAGCTGATGGCCCACCTGATTTTAAGTGGTAACCATCACCTATAACAAAGCATTGCCTCGTAAGTCACGCACATTAGGACAGGATACTAGATTGAGTGGGCTTGCCGAGAACCTTTCAAATATAATTTGCAAAAACATTGAGATATTATTATTAGCCTTCCGTTATGCAAGCCAAGTTTATAAGGATTTCTCCCAAATCATTTTTATTATACAATATCAGTGCACTAAGGTTGCTTACCTCTGAGAAAAAAGCATAAAAGGCAGTCTTAATTAACAAGATGTGTGATGGTCTAATACAGTACATTTTTGATTACCTATTTTAATACATTTCTATTATTAAGCCATTAAATATATAGCACCTAAGTTTTACCTACACATGTTAGGTAATAAAATGATAGATAAGCTCACAGGACAGATCTTTGTATGTGAGATAGGGCGGGTTCGACCAACTACAAGTAACGCTATACGTCACACAAAAATATTGCCGTCTTTACTTTAATCCACCCAAGCCAGCAAGCCAAGATTGGCTATCATCATCATCATCAGCAGCAGCGACAAAGGCAGCTTCAGACGGCCACTCAATTGGAACTTATGAAATCTTGAAAGCAGACATTCAAGGGCCCGGAGTATGGTGTGAATGATCGACACTACGGTGTCGTAGACAGCACTAGTGCGGGGGCACGGTCTATTCGCCTCTCGGCCGTCGTACCATACGCACGTAACACTATCATTTTACTTAGAAATTATCAGTCTGTTTGCACACCAAGAGCTAAGCTACGTTAGTTAGTTTAGGCAGCTTTTCATACTTGAGTGCAGACTAAGCTATGTGAGCTATGTAAGCTATGTAAGGTAATATTTATATGTAATTGATAGCGTTACTCTCTGCCATGTTTAATACTCTGTTTAAAATATATGAATAAGTCGTAAATAGAGCCGGACATTGAAGTTCTGTCTGAAAATACCAACATTATTAGTGTGTATATGTAAGATCAACATTAAATTGAAACAGCTTCACGACTTTGATTCCCAGTCACGGTAGACATTCCCTCAGTACTCTTAGCACCAAGTACTAGAGTGCTTAGATTCTTTGAGGATGTCTAAGGTGGTAGTCAAAGGTATGTCTTATACATTTGGCATATACCCACATTTTGCAGAAGTTGGTATTCCATACGTGACAGGGTTAAGTATACTTTACAGTTTTATTAATAAGCTGTTTTTTACAGAGCTTATTCAAACTGAAATTAAAACGGACATAGCAAAATAGATTCTTAAAAACAATTAAGATATATCACGGCTTTACCATGGCATTTATTAGCCGTTCTCACACAGCATTAAATTACTTCTTAAAAATAGCTTTATACAGTCGCTAAAATCCTAATAAAAAATTGCGTGTAAAATAATTCCTTTGGTTCAATAAAGTCAAATTGCAATAACTTATGTCTCAAATATAATTGGAATTCATTAAATGCAAGTAAAATATTCAGAAATATAGAAACGCTAAAGACGTTTGTGCAAGCAAATAAAACTTATAAGTACGTACGTACAATATACATTACTAGTGGAAGAACAAATAAGTCACATAAATCACAAATTAATTGGGTCTGGGATCACAAAGTTCGTCCGACACATTGCCACAGTTTCTGCTTAACCTATCACAGTATCTATACTGTATAGTATAGATAAAGCATTCTACTTAATATATCAATGTTACAATGTTTGTAGCTCAATCAGGCCCAAATCGATTGGCGTGAAACTTCTGTAGCCTAAATTAGCATAGAGGCTACTTTTTATTACGAAAAATTACCGTGAACTATGTCAAAAAAATTAAGTCAATAAAGGGTTACATACAACTCCTTATATATTAATGTTAGCAAACACTACACGCGAGTGAAGCCGGCAGCTACTAGGTGTATGTACAATCCGTACGACTTAACTGCGGACTTCCCTGGAATGCGACCCCATAGTACAGTCACGTGCATTAATAAGTAAACAGTTTCAACTTTTCTTAATAATGTAAACATAAGATTCCTCAAAAGTCGCTACACTGACTTTACGATCAAAATTATGTCTACACCAAAATGTTCCAAAATGAGGTATACATTTTCAACAAAATAATGTAAGCACAAGACAAAATTAAAAATAAGTAAACAATACAAATATCATAATTATGTATCCACTATAAATTTCAGAAATATGTCTACAATTTGTATTTTTTTATAAAGTGGATACATTGTTTAGAAAAGTTGAAACTGTTTACTTATTAATGCACGTGACTGTACCATCACGATGACGTCACAGCGTGAAGTCCGCAGTTGTCGCACGGGTGGTATAGGAGTGTGATTTACCTTGCAATCAAACTTGCTGTCCTCACAATGCAGTAACAGTAACAAAACATAATACGTTCGATGAAGTTACATGAGAAAATCGAGCAAATCAATCAATTTAACAGTAACATTCATTTACATGTAATGTATGATTAGCTACCTATTTATATTTCACTACATAGTACTGGTACTTACTCGACTATAACTGTGTCAGTGCGTAGGACGCTCAATTCCTTAACAACAACAGCTCATTTTATTATTGCGACAAATTTCTGCGTTTTACAATACGCTCAGATATGTTTAACACCATTCTTGTTTAGAATGTTTATAGGTGGTTTGTACAACGCAGATGCTTGCACATGAGTGCTTTACTCTAAGCTACATTCAAATCTACGCGACCATGCGTTTAAATAGTACTAATCCCAAGCTAGAATAACTAGTGTAGTGGGAATAAAAAAAAGTGTATTTTATGGTACTACAACACTCAGACCCAGAAAAAATATTTGAGGACTATATTATGTCGTCCCCAAAAATCAAACAAGCACCTTGTATTTCAACATTCGGACATTCCCCGCCCACCTACAGAGGTCGCTAAAGATGTGCCAATGTATAAATGAGAACTCTCAAATTTAAAAACAGCGTTCTCTTCGCATTTTAGTCACGTGGGTTTGGTTGTAGCTTTGCCGATTTCACATCTAGCCAATAGTGGCTTGGAATCTGAAACAGTCAGCATTTCATTGGTCGAATACTGAAAGGCAGTGAATGCTGACTGTTCCTTGGTATGTGAAAGCAGCATTATTGCTTAGGAAGCCTCGACTTCCTAGTACTTGATCCTCAGGAGGCACCGGTCCTCAGCACAGGCTTTCGCAGAAGGAGAGCAGAGTCGGCCGATACGATAGGTAGCTCGTTCGTGCAGTGGTACTTTATTAGGTGAGGCACGCTTTCGAATACGCGATCCTTTGTTCGGACCTGAAAATTCATTATGTTTGTTATGTTACGGCAACTCATTTTGTCTAAACAAAAACATACATAGATAATACAAACTGTTTATTTTCGCTGCGAGTTTTCGTAACATACTAACTAGCAGACATAGTGTAGTTAGTACTCTAGAGCAGCCTTTCCCAAAGTGGGCGATAACGCCCCATTGTGGGCGCTGCAGGCCTTAAAGGGGGCGGCGAGAGGCCCAGAAAAAATGGCGGGAATTAACTTGAGACCTGAGCGCCGTTTTGTAATACCGCTTGAGTCTCAAGTTAACTCTAGTAAAAGTCTCGTTTAGAATGAATCTTTAATCTCCGCTAATATAGCTCACAATAATTAATGTAATTTGAAGTTATAGTGGTTTTTAAGTAGGTGAAAAAATGGGGGCGCTAAAAAATAATTGATTCTCAAAGTCAGCTGCAGACAAAATAAGTTTGGGAACTCCTGCTCTGGAGTACTAACTGGTTTCCTCCAAGCCCATAACCGCTGCAGCGGCGATTGGTTTGCAAACTGTCACTTATGGAATTCTACAACTACTGCAAAATTTTGACAAACCTCAGACCCCCTTAACCTCGATCGTTTGCTGGGATTCCAGACACAATAGAAAATGTATTGCGTCTCGCGTGGATTTACGTTCCGGTATACATGAGGATACACCTTACCATACGCCTTTGAGAAATCTTTAGTTGGTACTTGGCACTAAGAGATCTAAGGGGATATCTACCGTGCCTGGGAACCAAAAGTCGTCTTCTATCTTGTCGTGTCACTAGTTTCTTTCGAAACTGTGGTGAAAGGATTTTTAGTGCGCCTCAAGAGGCTTCTTTCGAGCACTTGACACATGTTATAGAACTTTTTAGGTTTTACGACATGACGGTTTCCTCACGATGTTTTCCTTCACCGTTTGACAGTACTAGCATGACCAAAAGTGAAGCGGTGACAGTAATGACAACATGATAGTAACATACCACTCCATTAGGGTCGACGAGGAGCAAGTGTTTGTGCGCGTTTCTGCGAGCACCCGTCAGTACAAACTGTCCGGGGCACGCGGCTGATTCGCGGACTAAGAACTCTCCGTCTTCTACCACCAACTGTGGACAAACAACATGATTACATACATAAAATCACACCTGTTTCCCATAGGAGGTATTTTACACGCCTTTTTCTGCCGCTAAGCATCGTTGCTGTGTTTCGGTTTGAAGAGGGTGGTTGCCGGTGTAATTACAGGCACATGAGGCTTAACCTCTGTATGTCTTAAGTTGATGGACGCAGGGTAGTGCATCGTACGGCACGTTCCTATTGTGCGTGACTTACGAGGCAATGCTTTGTTATAGGTGATGGTTACCACTTAACATCAGGTGGGCTATCTGCTTGTTCCATCAGAGGAATAGGTTTAAGATACTTACCTTCTCGGCAGTAGTCCTAGATATGGGTCCGTGGAACCAGGGCTCCCGCGCCAGTAAAGCGGCCTGCGCGTTGGCGGAGAGTGGCTCCGCCTCCGCGCCGGGGGACGACACCGTCGTCGAAGATGTGGACGCAGCCGACGATGACGTCATCGGAGCTGCTGTAAACGGCTCTACAACACAAACAGGCAATTTTTTTTTTGGCGTCGCACTTTTGGTGCATTTCCCATTTTGCTTGTTTTTTTTTTCTTAACAAATATTAGGGAAACATAGGGATTCAATTTACACGGAAGGATAAAGGAGATCAGTAAGGTTAAACAGGCTAGTTAATAAACAGACAATTAAGATTTTGATAAGAAAATAGAATAAAACCGGCCAAGTGCGAGTCGGACTCGCGCACAAGGGTTAAGTACCATTATCTATAAAATCGGCAAAAAATTACGTTTTTTGTATGGCAGCCCTCTTAAATATTTATGTTATTCTGTTTTTTAGTATTAGTTGTTATAGCGGCAACAGAAAGACATCATCTGTAAAAATTTCAACTGTCTAACTATCACGGTTCATGAGATACAGCCTGGTGACAGACGGACGGACAGCGGAGTCTTAGTAATAGGGTCCCGTTTTATCCTTTGGGTACGGACCCCTTAAAACGGCGTCACGACTTTGATTTCCAGGCTAGGTAGATCCTGAAGGCTAGTTAGGTCCTCAGATCTTCCTAGAACCAAGTACCAACTCAACGTTCTTTGAGGGTGTCTTAGGGGGGGGGTTGTCAAAACGGTAGTTCACTTACGCATGTCGAAAATGTCTGTGTGATGATTGGGCAGTAGCGCCGTCGGCGGCGTGCGCGGAGGGGGAGTTTGGTTTACATAATGCCGCACGCTTTCCTCACATCTGAAATGAAAACATGAATTCATAAATTATCGAAACGAGAAAACAATATTGATCTCTCTCTCGCACTTAGGAAAAGTGCTTAAACAAAAGGATCGTGTTACTCCGACCGCGCAACCACCGGGCGCTCTCGCTGAGTTATTCTTTTTATCGATAACGTGCATGTCCCCCGCCGGGTACTCTCAACACTAGTGTTAAGATCACAGATATATATATACATAGATGACGCAAATGCTTGTACTTCCCGTGTCCGAACCCTTACGAATCGTCTAGGTTGGCCGCCGCTGCTCACAGTCCGTGCGCGTCCGTTGTTGCAGCCAGACGTCCGCAAAATTGTATAAAATGCCTCGTTGCATGATATTGAATTGCAATAGCTCAACAAATTCTAGCCCCCCAAGGCAAGGATATATTTCATATCACAGGTAAGTAATTTTTAAATCATATTATGCGTAAATTCATTTTAAAACTAATTTTAAAGTATTCAAAGCTGTGATTTCAAGAGTATACCTAAGTAACTATAGATTAACGTTAAGTAAACCATATTTACATTACATTGCCGCGTTTGCTTTGAGCGTTTAATCTGACGTTCTGAGTTAAGAGACGATGAATATCGGAACAAGCGATACTGTCGCGCATCGCTTCGTATTCGTGGTACAGGCAACTTATCATTCGTCTGTCAAATCTCGCGACTAGTGTTGTTCGTCCTACAAAGTATATGAATAATCGATATCGGACAGACAAATGATATTAACCATTATAATAAGAGATAATTTAGTAGTTATTGATAAAAACAAGCTCATAAATAAATAAATGTTCTAATTTTATACAAAAGCTTTAAGTGGGAGGGTAATATTTTTAGAGTTCATGTAGGTACCTATTTAATATGTTCATGTTCATCCTTTGAACATACATATACATACATACATACATACGTATCTATAGGCCTTTTAAGTGCCTATTGGCCTTGGACGCTGTTTAAATAATCTTATATAGGTGTTATAGGCCTAACTAACTTGTGTGTGTGTAAGAGTGTGAATAAATTAATTAAAATGTGTCAATATTTAGTTATATCCACTGATATCCATTAAGTTACCTACCTAGAACCAATAAATAATGAGAAAATTCATCAAAATCAGTTATAATATTGTGGCTTGACTGGCATTCATCTTGTAGGTAGATAGTAGATACTTACGTTGTTTTTATGTGTTTTCATGAAATCTTTTGTGATTTCCTACCTTTACTTACCTACGGGGTAAAAGGTACCTAAGTACTTATACATAATTATGCACCTACCTACCTAGCAACTTATATATTTAAAATAGCGTCAAGATAACACGCGCGTTACCATTGCGACCGTGCGCATTGACCTTGACACGTACACAGACAGGGCTATTTCAAATTTCTAAGAAAATATTAATTTTACTTTATATTATTTATTTTAATTCCGTTAATATCATTTGTCTGTCCATATCATTCGTCTGTCCATATCATTCGTCTGTCAGAAAATCGATGTCATTCATGTAAATCGATTCGTAATAGGTCATCAAAAACTACTGTTTCATAACATGCATGTTTATACTAATCCCTTGTGTTTTAAAGAATTATTAACAAATATATATTTGTAGACTTACTTGAGATTAAGCGAACGAAGGTATCCAAAAGCGTCGACAGAATGAAACGGCTCAAAAGCGCGTTGAGCACGACTCCTCACATTGAAACTACAAGGCGTACTGTAGTGGCGACCGCGGAGTGAGCGAGCGGGACCACAGATATAAAATCTATGAGTAGGTATGAGCGAGACGATCACGGCGGCGCCGGCGGTTCCAGTTGAATCGTTTAAATCATAGCGGGACGGAGGGGCATCGGCGGCATCGGTGTCTTTTAATCGGTTTAGATTTCCCGTCACTAAATTTCGACTGTGACGTCAGAGTAGGTATTAAAAAGTCGGCACGCTTGGTTTCAATACAAATCATGATACTTGCGTTATCTATGTATATATATATCTGTGGTTAAGATGATTTATGACCGAGTTTGCAGCGAGTGTTTAACGCGACATAGTAATTTATAGTCTTTGAATAGAATAAATATTTTTTTAAGATAAGTATATCAATAACACACAGTGCTTGAAAGCAGCCTCTTGGAAGCACTCAAAATCCTTTCACCACACTGTTTCGAAAGAAACTAGCGACACGACAAGTGAGACAGACACACAAGCCAAAATGAAATCAGTCAAAGCTTTTTAGCAGTTGCCGAAATACAATAACACGTTACATATGTACATATGAATGTGTTGAATTATGTAATATGTTCTTTGTATATTTCCTTATCCCGAATATCCACAATAATCCCCATGCTAGTATTTCCTGTATATCTATTTTAGACTTATTATAGAAGATTTTTTGACAGGCCTATGTTAAGCTCAGTTGATAGTAGCTCTGCCTCCTGCGCTGTTGGTTGTGGCTTCGATCCTCACCGAAGACAAAAATTTGCGTGATTAACATAGATGTTTGTTCTCTCTCGTTTTTGTTTGCTCATAAAGAAACTGACGTTTCCGATTGTTTTAAAGTAGGCATGTAGGTTTTTTTTATTTTATCGACCTCTCGGAACGTCACTATTTTAAAATTACCTGTTGCTTTAATTTTGCAACAACATTTAATAACTAATTCATTCAAATTCAATCATATATGAGGCATGCAGGTGTCGAGATGTACTTACGAGGAGGTAGGGTAGAGTGAGGCGAGGGAGGCGAGCGGAGGCGGCGGCGGATGCCTGTGCGCCGGCGCCGTTGTCTCAGGCGGCATCTTGTCTGGCATGTCGTTGTAGTACTCGCGGTCCTCTAGCACCGCGGCGCTGGCCGTGTCTAGTAGCTGTCGGGATCCGTTTAAATTGAGACTGAAAATAACATAATCGTATTAGCTAATTTGCGTAGAAAATACTCTTAAATACATTCATACAATACAATACGACACGGTCGACTTTTATTTGTTCTAGAGACGTTGTAGTACAGCCCAGGACCTTATACCAGACTCACAATGTTAGGTACATTGGAGAGTAGCTCTGCCTTCTATGTATACAACGTGTAAAATCATACCCTTATAACCCCGGAAGCAGGGTATTCTACAGGTCATGGCGAACAACTTTTGTTCTACGTTCTTTGAACGGTAGGAACCAAGCCGTAAGTTTGTTGCCTGTTCTTCTAGGCTTTGGTCGCGTGGAACTGGCACCTAGAGTCACCTAGCTTTAAGACGTTTCAAAGTGATCCTTGTGATTTTATTGAATAAATACCTATTGACTTTGACTTTGACTTTGACTTCTAAGACTTTGAAATTTAAAAGTTTTTCATTCATGAAATGCCTCTTGAACTTTTCTCAAAAATGAAACTAACACAACAAGACGCAGCCCTATTTACAGCTGTTTTTGACGTTTTATTTTGTGAACTGTAGATAAAATAGGTACCAGAACCGACACCAATAAGTAAACGTTGCAAATTTGTTTGGAATTTCAAAAACGAAGTATTCTAACATTGCACATGTCAAAGTATTCCAGTGCTTGGGTCTGATCACTTGGTTTTTGGCCTTATATTATGTATATAGGTTGTAGGTACGATTCATAACCATTTGTGCTACATAAATGCTTGTTCTGTATTTGGGTATATAAAGTATACCTATTACTTTTTTGTTATTTTAAGAATGTATGTATTTATAAAAAAAAACACCAGGTTTGCTTATTTTGGAGCTAAATAAAGCTGTGTGAAATATTTTTTTTATAACATTCTCTCATCCTTGTCCACAGGAAATACGTTCGGGCTGACTAAGCTGCGAGTTTTCACAGGAAGTGTGATGGTAAACAACCACGTTACATAGGTCAAGAAAAAAAAAACAACAAAAATACCAGAAATCAAATGAAGTCATCCCACATGACCACATTCCATAAAACTAAGTGAGTGTAAAATTATGGTAGGCTGACTCATACAAAAGTAGCACAAGTTACTTTTTAGCAACAACAGTATGTTGCACTGTTATTATTGTTTGGAGTTTGAGAAACCAATAGACAAAGATTACTAATGTATATTTTGTGGCTGTGACCAAACTATTCAAGCAAATCTTTTTTTTTATGATTTTCACTCTAAATAATGGGATGATACATATAAAAAAATACATAAATCATTACGATAAAAAAAATATCAATGCAAAAGTTCTCCCAACTCAAACATGTGTCAGTAAATAGCTGAAACTAAATGAATCATTTCCATAAAATATTGTTTAATTTGTTTGTATCAATATGGCATAGAAAAGCAATACACAGAACTACCACATATTATTAGTATGATATGACACATCAATAATCTTATTGGGTGGGACAATAATGAGGTAACCAATACTTGGTATTCTTTGGTCAAAAGTGACCAAAAACTGTGGGAATTGATGACTTCATCTGTTCAAGGAAAGATATAAAAAAATACAGGTAAATAATAATAACAGAAGTGCTGGTATACCTTTGGTTAATCTTAACAAATTAATAAATGGTAACTTCCTCAAAGAAGTTCACAGAGGTATCATAGAAGAGGTGGAATACCCACTACTGCAAAATGTGGCACATGCTATACATATGCAATATGCATGCATGTAAATGTAAAATATTGACCTAAAAAAAAAAGGTATGCCACCAACACTTAAACAAATAGATATGCCTCCAACTATCCATTTTAGACTTACCCATAGCACCTTGAGTAGATACTAGGTCACCAGGGATCAGAATATATGTTTTTTTTTAATTACTAATTTAAATTGTAGTCATTGTACCTAAATTAAGCATAAAAAAATGTAGGTAGTTGACAAACAAGTGTTTCTTTCATGGTATGTTCTTCTCAATGGATATAAGGTATTTTATCAGCAAATTCCACAACATATGAAAAGGTAAATAGGTACTCACGAAGAAGGTTTTGTCAAGAACTCCTTGAATCTGAGCTCAAAGGCCTGCCCTATAGTCGCGATCACATCTTGCGCCAACCGGCCGCCACATTCCAGTACATAGCATGCTCGCCATTCCGTTGGCGGTACTGTTTTAGCGACATACGCTACAAAATCCAAAGAGTCTGCATCACCACCTAGAATAAAAAATACACACATTAAGATTTTTTTATTATTTATTTATTATTAGTGTTGGCATCCACCAAACCTTATTTACCCATTACCTCACCCTGTGCTTATCCACGAAAGGCAACCGTTGAACAATTATGAAGTGAACTTTTAGCAGAACTTATCTTTACTGGATCTGCCCTTTATTGGTCTGGCTCTGTCTCATAGGCCTTTGAATTATTAGAAATAAATAAGTATTCACCATACCTGATGCAAATGAAACCCTAGGCATATCATGTTTTGCCACTGTCTCTCCCCCCTCCAACTCAGCTAGAGTGATTGCTTTGGAAGATATGGTGAGAGCTACGTTGGATCCCGAGTGGTTCATCCTAGGTCGTGCAGCAAGTGCTCGGGCGGCCGCTTGGCAGACACGCCGCTTTTTGTCGGCAGAGCGTAGGCCTGCTGCAGCACACACTCGAGCTATGCATTCTCTGAAATAACGATACTTCCGCTTGATTGATTTATAACACACTCACAAACTAATAGTCCTTCAAGCCAGCTAATATTCAATACAATGATATCTCAAACACTTTCAAATCAAAACATGCCCACATCTAATTATCTATTTAGCTTAGATTGAAGATTTGGATCACATGAGGAATACATGATACAAATCTTTCATAGGGCTGTTATTACTGGGATTCAAATTTTTAAACAGTAGAAAACTAGTAACTCTTAAGGTCTCACCTATTAACTTCGGAAGCTATGCTGCAGTCAGCTAAAAGTTAGTTACTTTCTTGTTTTGTAGTTCCAACCAACCATTACATAGGTACAAGGTAATTAAAAGGCCCATATTAAAACAATGCTCAAGGGCATGTATTGTATTTTGTAACAGTTTGTAATGAAAATGTTTTGTTTAAGTTTACATAAAATAATGGTGTATGGCATGGCCTTAGCTCCAGCACAGACAGGAAACATGACACAATCCAAATCAAGGATTTTTTATTGTTTTATGATTTCATTTATTTAATACAATCATGGTAAAAATCAGTAACCTAGCTCATAGGTAGGATACTGGAACATAGCAACAAGTAGACAAAACCCGAGTAGTTAAGTGTTATTAAAAAATGTAATAAAATAAAAATCTAGGCTAAGTTAGGTGACTTACTTTGCAACTTGTGATCTAGTGTCAAAATCCAATTTCTTCATAGATGTAAGAACTTCCATGCAGCCAATGTACTGAGAAATAAAAGAAAATAAAGTAATTACTGTTGAGAAATAGTAACTCTATGAACACTTAACATGCAAGAAACTTTGTAAGTTTGTAAACTACTTTACAGAGCAGCTGGCCTTAGGAAACATCAGGTAGACTAAGTGAGTTGGTATATTTGTCATATAAGGACATAACATTTGCATGACTAAAGACTTCCCGTCACGAAGAGAAGCAGGATAGGTACTCACTCTGACGGCGTATGTGATTCCATCGCTCGCAAGGACCGAGTCTGGGTGTAACCATCCTCGCGCTGGCTTCGAAACGAAAGAACCACCCTCTGCCATCTTCGGAAGCAACACTGATCACTTATTCAAATAAAAACACCGTTTTATTTACACTTCACCTAGTTCTAGCTATTTTATACGCGCTTTCATTATGATTCAAACGATTAGCTCGCAGCGACGTTGGTGGTCGGCACTTTGTTAGTTTGTTGTTTAGAAATTCAATAATCTGATGTACATAAAAGTGAGCTATTCGATATAATTAATTAAGCAAAGTTTTTTAACCAGAAAGAGCGTGGGAACCGTGAGTGTAGTAGAATGAAATAAAAAATGCGTTTATTTATTCACAAAAAGCGAAGGCGAAGCAAAATGAATGAAAGTGAAAACTTTTCGCTAGCTAGCTAGCTGTACTGTAACTGTAATGACTGTTTGTTTGACATGACATTTGATGAAAGACTTCAAGTTAACCAGACTGATTGATTGTCATGACATTTGACAGCAGCTCAGACAATGTCAACATGATGTCAACGTAAGTTCATTCATGATGTCAGCAGCAGTCAGCAGTCAGATTAAAAAAGAGAAATGTTTATTGGCAGTAATAAAATCAACAGTAAAGTGTGAGGCTCTGTCTCCTGGAATAGAATAGAATAGAAAACGTATAATTTGCGTCTAATAAACTTAAAATTATTACAGAATAGGTAGGTAACTTATATCTGATTCTAATAAGACGGTAAAAAAGGTAGCCATTCAGCATTTGCTACGGGGCCATAGCTGCGCTTGTTGCTCGCGTTTTTATGTTATGATTTTAAGACAATTACAAAGAAAATACCTATAGCTTCAGAAATTTAATAACATATTTATTGACGTTATTAAACCCTGAGTAGAAGTTTGTGCATCAAATCGCGCATCAGCCACTGAACAGCCATAAATATAAGAAGTTGATATCAAACCGAGACCTCCTACCGTACCTAGGTCCCTACGCGTGTCTTGGAATATTTAGCAGATTATAAGAATATTTCCAAACTATTTAGGACATTTTAGGACCACGCACCGCAAGACATATAATTGTAGCTTAGGTAGGTACCTACCAACCTAATATTTCTCAACTGATATTTCGTATGACTACCATAAAATGACCTTCTATTTGAATAGATCCAATTTAATTTGGTAACCTAGAGGTACCAAACTAACCAAGGTATAATACCTGCTAGAACACCTAATAGCAGGTTGCCTGACGATGAGAGCACTGGATTTACAATAATATTTCGAATTGAAAGATCCATCAGTGTCCCATCGGAATTGAACCTACGACCTTACGAACAAAAGGTCACTCACTCTCTCTAGACCACCATTGTTAAAAATCTACCTAGGGACTCCTTAAATAAAATATTTTTATTTTTTGTAGGTTTTAATCTAAACATCCTAACGTCATCATCACCAGACTGAAGAAGTCAACTGCTGGACACAGGGTCGGACTGGGCCAGAAGGGCCCGGGTGGCTGACCACAAGCCCTGGGCCCGAGACTAGATGATGGTAGACATTATTACATTTAGGTCGCAAGAGCTGAGACCTAGCCAGCGCGGGCCTTCTATCCTACGGTTGCCACAAGCCCCGTAAGCCAGGCCCATGGGGGGCCCGCGAAGGCTTGGGCCCGGCTGGCAAATGCCATTTCGACTATATGACCAGTCCGACGCTGGCTGGACAGAGAGGCCTCCCCAATACGTTTCCGGGAACATGAGCTTTCTTCGTCCACCGACTTCTCAACAAATAAAAAAAAAATACCTATGTACCTAAGAAAGAAAGAACCTTCTTTCTTTTGTCTTGTCAAAACAGATCTTACTTTTAATTTATGACTTTACTAAGTTGGGTCGCTTGAAAGTAATCTGACGTTTTCTAATAACTTTACACGAATAACAAAGTAACGTCGTTTAGAAGTTTGTCCCGTGGCGGTGTTGTAGGTAAATGTTTATTTTTATTGTTCAAATCTACCCTCGAACATTAACTTAATCGCCCCGCTGCTGCTGCGAGAGTGCTACGGCCTACGCGTCTCGTCACACCGAAAAGTGGTCTTTCCTGTAAGACATGTGACCTAGACGAGAAATGAAAAATATCCGAGCCGGTACCGTTTTAACACTATATTTAATTTGATTTTCGTACCTGAATAGGTACGTACATGTAGGTATTAAATTTTTATGCCGCCAAGCAGTGTTGCTGTGTCTCGGTTTGAAGAGTGTAGAGGTAGTTGCCGGTATAATTACTGGCACATGAGACTTAACATCTGTATGCCTCAAGTTCATGGACGTAGGGCAGTGCATCATAGGGCATGTTCCTATCGTGTGTGGCTTGCGAGGCAATGGTTTGTTGTAGGTGATGGTTACCACTTAACAACAGGTGAGCCATCTGCTTGTTCCATCAGCTAGTTGCATAAAAAAATTGTACATATTATGTATAGGACCTATATTTACTTGCATGAATAAATCTGATTGAGTACTAACTAACGGTAATTTGGGTATCAGTTTGATTTGATGTTGTCAAGGTAAGCAGGTAGGTAATAAAACATCTGTTTAAAAAAACCTGATCGAGGCTACTAATAAAACCTAAACACATATCTTAATATTTCAGACATACATCACAGCCGTTCAATCTTTCACGATTGAAGATCCCTCGGAAGGAATAGCTAAAGCCTCGTAGCATTTTTTCAGTAATTTGTTTCGGTGGAAATGCGTTCGCCGTAGGCCCGTAGCAACGTAGCGCTACGCAGAGTACAGCGCTTGCGTACGTCAGTCGGCGGCCGCCCCGCGCCCGTACGCCCGGCATGCGTATCTACGTCACCCGGCGCTTCCGTCTACCGTGCTCATACCACCGCGCGCCCCTGTAAGTACACATCCACTATACTATCCTAACAAACCAGTAAATACCACCACCAAGGCTGAAGCCCGATATTTTAATTCATAGTTCGTGTTATTGTTGATGCAGAAATGATTTCCGCACGTGTATAGCTCAACGCACAGTAACAAATGAGCGTTCGTTCGATAGCCCACTGCCCCTGTGAGAGGCTTCTGGCTCAAGGGTTGCAATGAACAGATTATAGGTTAAATGTTGTTCTGAAATTAAAGGGAAATTGTCTTTTATGGCGGATTAATTTTTGTATGTGATGTTGTGGTAATTATGTTTAATTACTGATTTATGTATGTGTGTTTATTCCAGTTAGGTATTTAGATAATAAAACATTGTTTTATTAGACGAATATTTAGATATTGCACGGGAAATTCATTTTATTCACACTTTTCACACTAAGGACGATGTAGATGATCCCTTTTTCATCTTATCTCTCATATTATCACAAATAAATAAATAATAATTGATTAGTAATATAAATAAATAAATAGAATTAATATTTTTCCCCAGAGCTCTATCTAGCCCCATCTTAATACTAATAGGTACATAATGTACTTACATTATAATACTGCCACATACTGAAAGGACATTTAGTTTTTATCTACAAGCCATGTAATTTCTCGATTTCCTTATGTTCGTCTGCATCTAATTGTGTGTACCTATTTCTATGTGCTTTTTTTGCCAAATAAATTATTATTATTATTATTATTAAACGTAATAAAAAGAAGCCGGTTTATATTCATACAGTTAAAAGTTTTGCCGAAGTGCATTGTGTATTTTGTAAAAAATTAAAAAACATAAGTTTATCCTATAAATGTTCATTCATTCCATTCATATCGGTCTGTCTACCATTCATTGGGAATAAACAGCCGTGCGTCTATCCGATTTTTCTCTGACTACCCTAAGACATCCTCATAAATCCTGAGCCGGTACTAAACCAAGATCTGAGGAGATTAAAGCCATGAGGCTATTTCTATTTTAACAAATCTTATAAATACTAATAACCGACAAGTGTTCATTGTGAAATACTAATGACTCCAGACTAAAAACTATCCCTACACCTTGCAAAAAGACTGTATAGTTATACTGCGCGCTGCTCATTTAAAAAGGCAAGTAAAGGCGAGTCGAACAATCGCCGTCTGGGCGCACGTTCAAGCAAGTCTGGGCGTCCTTTTAGTTCGTCTACGTTCAAGCAAGTCTAGGCGTTCTTTTTAGTTTGTCTACGTTCCGTGAGACGCGGCTTGAAAGCGGCTTGCAATTAGCCCGGGTAAGGCTCTATTCTTAGCTTTTATGTCTCGATTTAAAGTTTTCATGGTTGTAATGAGGGAAACTGGACAGTTGGTAATAAACTGTTACGTTTGTTTAAAGCTACGGGATCGTAGACGCGTAGGTCTACGGCGTAGGCGTTATAATAAAAGCTAAATAGATTCCAATAGTGTAAAATAAACTACTGTACCTACTAGACATGTATGTTACAAAACTCGTTATAAACTTTTTTCGCAGTTTTACCCGTAAAAGGATACAGACGCAACCAATTTTAGGGCGAATATAAAAGAGCTAGTGTGACTCTCGCTCGCACGTTTCGACATGTTGAAAGATATAAAAACACTAAATCCATTTTCGAAAAGTCGCAATATACTATTTTGTGTGCAATCACATTGCACACAGTTTAGTAAAAAAATCATTTTGATCGATACAAGTTTTCCTACTTAAAAGTTTGCTTTACTAGTATGTATCTCGTGCGAGCGAGAGTCACATTCGCTCTTGTCTTCGCCTTAACTTCTTCAAAATTAAAATCTGCAGCAGTCGGAGAGCCCCTAGTAATCCATATCGCTTTTTATATGTTCGACCAAAATAACAAAATATGTATTATACCTGTATTTTTATAATCTTCCTAAGTTTATATTTTTAGTGGGATTCATAGTTTTTTTATGGGAATAATAATTATTATTTTTATTTTCTTATTACACTAAATATGCCTTTGGCTACAAACTCAACTGATGGTAAGTGACGATGTAGTCAACGTTGGATCAAGACGTTCTAGAAGACACCTATTCACTCTTCGAGACTTTTGAAATGTACCGGATACCATTGCACGTCTTATCGATATCAAGTCAATCCGATAACAGGACGTATGCATATATAGTCGGACAGCTATTTAGCCCTAACGCGATGTAGTCATATCGAGATTTAGTCAGAAAGCGACTTAGTCATAATGCTATCTAGTAAAATCAAGATGTAGTCTCAAAGCTCTAACCCTAACCCATAACAACAAAACTAAAAAGCTGGGTTTATCAGAGTAATGCTATCAGATAAAAATATTTCAGTCTTTGTTTTAAAACAAATATTTTTAACTGACGTTATCCTTATTCTGAAACGGTAAAAGCCGTCCCAAAACGAATAACAACGAAGATTTAAGAAGATTATCTTCTGAAAGACTGTAAAATTCAAAACTGTCGCGTACAATCTGTTTTAAAATTCAAGCAAGCTAGATAGCTACTCAGTGCGGCTTTATCCATTTCCTTCTCCGCATTAGCAGGACGTCGTGCATAAATGAATAATTGATTTATTAATTAAGCTACGTCAGATGTGCCTGCGCCTTTTTAGCCTTTTCCCAGTTTTCTCATTAGCCAGTGGCATAGTTCGCTGGTTTCGTGGATTGAATATTGACCAGCAGACAGCGGTTAATTGAATCGTTTGCTCCTGATGAGGAGAACTTGGTATTGTAATTTATAATGAGAGCCATCGAAGTCTGTTTCATTTAACGTTGTTGTTTTGAATCGAGAAATTCTATTGGTATTTTCAGAGAACTCAGCAATGCGGATGTATTATAATGTTTTACTTCCCAAATTACTCAATGTCGGAAAATCCTTGGCCACCCCAGGCCTTCTCCAACCTTGTTAGGCTCCCAGAAAACTTCTGTGCTCTTCGGAGAATGGCTGGCTACTTTAGTCAGATCATCCTTCGCGCATGTTTAAAATGTGAGTACAGGAGTCCAGTACAAGATTCCTCAATTGTAACGTGTGCACTTGTATGCTATGTATACAGGGTGTAAAAATACCACTTCTGAAACCTTCAGGGGGTTAAAGTAACCATTAATATGAATAACTTTTCTAAGGAACCAACACTGTAAATGCGAAAAAAACAGCCCATACTTTTACTCATATTGACTGGTACTTTATCCTCCTGAAATTTTCAGGAGTGGTCTTTTTACGTCCTGTTTATGAAGTACAACATATTCGTAGCAATATATTTCGATTCTACAAACATGTATTGTATCTGTATCCTTAACATAATCTTTTCTTATATAAGCAGTAGGATATCGAATATTCTCCACGTACATCGTTCCATTAAGAATGTATTATGGATAACAATTGCTGCAGACGTTTCGATTTCCTCGGACTCCACAAACGCTTTTCCGATGGTGCTAAATAAATCACCATTATTCGTTTTCCTTCCTCTGTTGATTTTCTTTTTCAGGCGACGCGACGGATGAAGAAAGATATTCTTGTTAAATTGGGTCAAGTGTTTTTGGAAAAGAGCCTTCAATTTCCTGCTTGTTGAAATTTTAATGAATAGAAATGAAGGTATCTTCAGCAGCAGCTGTCACTGCAGTCTGCAAACCTATCAATCTTAATCAATCAGAATCTGGAACATCACTCGTGCAATTGTAAAGAACCACGGGAGATATCTGTGAAAGGGAATTACGAGTGTTCTTCATTAGATTCTATAGGTGTGAAATTATTTTTGATCCCATATTCGTTACATTTCTGTGACACAGTTCCTTCACAGAAACCCTTAGCAAAATAGCCAAGTTCGACACTTTGTCTCGGGACCGCAATTTATTAGTTTGTTTTCGATTCATTACTCACGAAGATCCCGGCAAGGCTTTACTGTGAACGATTGCTGTGATTTTATTGTCTTTTTTATGGTGTTGGAGTCATTCTGTTGTATATGTTTATGAATTCTCTTGGTTTGCAATTTGCTAAACGTTGGAAAGTAAGTTTGCAGTACATAAAAACTGTATCTTTTCAATCCGTTTAAAAAGCTTTTAGCATTAGTAGGTTTACTCGTAAAATGCGTCTGGTATCCAAGCATTTTAGCTATGGCAGACTTTACGACAGACAAGCGTGTTGACATATATATACCTACTTACGAGTGTGCGGTCTGTGTAGCTGTAGCTATATGAAGCTACATAGTACCAGTGGCTTTGTGGCAACTGTAATTTCAGGTATCTAAAATGTCGAAACCGCAAAGTTTGGAATCAATACTCCATTGGTAGTCGGCTCAGCTCTCGCACTGAGTCAACATTACAGATTCAAGAGATAGTTCCGTTCCAAACTACGCTCGGTTAATAGATTGCCAATATTAGCCAAATCTCGTAAGTTTTACACCCCAGCTGGGGATAAAGCCGATCCATCTGTCTTTTTCACGGCTGTTCGTTCCCACAGGCCTGGATTAAGTGGTAAAGGGTGTCTTGCATCAGTCAATTTGGTTTACGTTAAAAAACCATTTAGTATTGACGGTCGAATGTGATGATTGAATATTTGAGTGCAGGGGTTCCTTAGCCAAACTATTACTTTGCCACGTTACTTCCTAATGTAAGCAACGATCGACGAAACGCTAATGCGTTGCTGACACGCACTTTTGTTTGTGAAAGGAACGAACGGTTAGGTAACTGATTGATGAAAATAAGAGTTGAGCTGTTCGATATGTTCGGAAAATAAAAGTGTGTAAATAAATGAAAAAAGTTCAGATCGGAACTATGAGAATTATTTAACAACATTTATAAGATTCTTATCAGTTCTCACAAAAGTTCCCACGTAAAAATTGCTAGAAAAAGTAAGTAATATCTCTGCTCGGCTTGAGTAAGTAAGAGTCACTTGTATTTCTTTTTTAAAAGACAACCATTGATGGAACAGTCTGCACCCTCGAAACGACCTTTTACGACGTCGGGAGGCGCGGAGCTGAAATATGACACGGGGGGAGGGTTCAGACGAGTATTGTGGTAGCGCCTATTCTTCCCTATGAAATGACGTCACTATAAACATTTTATTTCACTACTTTTGTTTTCCATCAAAGCGTGGTTGAAGTGCAAAAACAATCGAGACCCTTTACGACTGTGAAATTCTTTGATTTCTTTGTACGGCTATAAAAACACAAAAAAAGATTTCGAGTATATATGCGGATGCGAATGGATAGTGGTGTGAATATGAGCGATACTGAATGTTTATGTAAAAGTGTTCCGATACAACGTTTGAATATTTCATGAATGGAACCTTTCCGATTTACATTTTTACAGACACAGATATTCAGGTGTGTCAGTCAACTTGCAAAAGTGCTTTGAGCGCTGCTCGGGTCGTGTTTACCTGCTTATAAATGACAAGGTTCTTGACATAGTTCGCATTCAGGGCAGCGGTTGAAGAGGCTTCTCATAGAACTGTGTTTGTTCATAATGAGCTCTCTTGACTAGTTTTTCTTACGGATCTACAGGTTAACTACACAAAACATGGCATCCTCTTTGAACTCGATAGTATTACATACATAAAATATACTAGGAATAAGTTAATATAAAAAATAAAAAAAATGTGTGAAATAAATATTTTTTATTAAAAAAAATCTGTTGTGCGACAGGTATATAAAATGCTACTGTAGCATTTAGCAAGGCGGTTGCAGGAAATCCACTACTAAAAACTTTTATATTTCAACTGTAATATAGCTTGCCTACAAGAAGACAATGCCTACAGGCATACCTAAGCTTGGTATTACCAACCTACCTCTATACCTGAATTCCTTAATCCAATTTCCCAAGTAGGTCTACTTAATTCATCAACACTTTCCTATTGTAATTGTATAATAGTTCACGTTCAAGAAACAGACAAAGTCAGCATACATAGGTTTGGAATTACCATCCTACTTCTTCTCTTTCTTTCTTTATTGTTTATGAACCTGGGTTTTACAAAAAAATAAGATGGTTGGTGTGTAGTTTAGAATCTCCAGATCCTGCTGCTTAGCATACAAACATTAATACAGACGACTAATACCAAGAGTAGAGCTTAAATTAATCCTATTTCCCAGGTGCCCTCGGCATGCTGGGCGCGCGGCTCAAATCATGGATGGAGGCGCAGCTGGGGCGGGCCAAGAAGCGTAAGCAGAAGCAGTCGAGACAACCCACGACCACCGCCGCGCCAGGACCAGCTCCTCCACCCCATCTCTCATCACCAGAAAGTGCCTATAGCACGGGATACTCGACTGATGGCACCTCGCCTGGGACACAGCTGGAGCCGTTGGCAGCGCCTATGGTCGCACCCCCGCCCCCGCCTACGCCTCCTACCACTCATCTCTACCATGAACCTGCTTTGTCTAAGGTAAAACTGTACAAAAAGTAGTTAAATCGTCAGTAGAAGATGGTGTCTCTATAATTAAACTCTTTAAAGGATAATGTGATGCATTGAAACACTTATGGATCTCCTTCGAATGTTTTTACGGTATGGCTCGATCTTTTCAGCTTACACATCCAACCCAGGAACCGACCTTACTTGCCTTACTTTTAAAGTGACCTATGCTGATCCAACCCAGTTCTCAAAATTGCCTACTGTACTACCTCTAAAGTACAAAATTACCCATTTCACGCGTCATAGAGTTATTGTCATCTGTATCTTCAATGGAATGATCAAAAGAGCCGTTTCGTCATTATATACCTCTTTACTAACATCCAACGGTTTCCTGCCTATCTTAGGCACTATTTTCCTTAAAATTGCTCCATAAATACGAGCACCTTATTACCGTCCGCCTGCCTTTGTGGTAATCAAAGCCGCCCACTATCAAGTCAGCACACTAAAGCCTCAAGCATGAAATTGCCCTGCAACTCAGACAAGACAACATCAAAAGACTCATAATGTGACTGTAATTTTCGCTAGTTTTTCCTACCCCTTACCTACCTATCCATCTCTATAGTACCTTTATAGTACATCGTAATGAAACCAATTACTCGTTACTTAAGAGCTTACTAGCAGAAAGAGGGAGGTGATTATCCGTTTCATAAACAAGATTTTTGCAGCATCAGAAAATTTGTTTGATCATCTTCAATAAGAAACATCAACCGTGGGAGTGCTTATCGCCTATTTATCTACTACATCTCTTCTTGTCACGAGGGATTAATGTTGAAACTTAATTGAAGTCAATTGAACCTCAACCCTACCGGAACAACAAACGTCCGAAAACGGCTTGAGCAAATAAAATTATTTCCTATGATGGTGCTAAAACCTCATTATCGTCCTATCTCACAGCTATTTTCGTGATATGAGGCTCGACCCACGTTCTGCTCACCACGGGTTTACTTTATTAATTAACTAGACCGGATTAATTGACGAGGGGACGACCTTTTATCCATTACAGACTAGGCGGTCTTTCTATGTCCAACGTTTGTGATATGAGGTTTAGTGTTTTTATTCATTAGCTGAGCTGGTTTCCGGAATCTGTTTTATAAAAAGCTTGCTGTTCTCCGATCTTAGTACCTATTTATAACCGACTTCAAAAAAAAGATGAGGTTCTCCATACGACTTTATTTTTAAATGTATGTTACCGCTTACTTTTTTATTTGAGAGGATATACTTTCAGATTGGTCTGGTCCCACAGAAATTTCATCTAAATCGGTTTAGTAGTTTGGCTTTTAAATCAAAACAACAGGTAAAAGTTATGTCATCCAAGTACCTAAATGAAATTGCGTATTTTGGTGTTTTCAGTGTATTTGAAGTCAGATTTTTATTTAAATTTAAATGAACTATAACTAAGGCGGTTTTGGGTTCTGTATGGCCTTATGTTTGCAATACATACAAGATACATAGGTACATACAAAATCATAATAACAATCGAAGTTTGATAACTTTTTACATTAACTTTCAATAATTTTCTTGGTTTTTATCAGTGGGCTAGGCCTTATTTTAGGCTGTATTGTAGGTATAATTTATTTACAACGTGCCTATCTATTTCTTACTTCTAATTATCCTTATTATTATTCTTTCCTCAATTTCAATATCTCAGCGACATCCAAAGCTAATGAACGTTGAAAGCAATTTGTTCGTCGCTGCCTCGTAATCCCTTGATGTAAGTGCCTCGTTCGGTATAATGAGGGATTTACTGTGAAACGGCTTTCTTTTTGTTTTGAGCGATTAAAGAAAGATTCGAGGATGTAAATGAGACTGCGAGTATTTTATTCCGTCTAATTTTCTCAATATGAAATGACAATAACTTTGGGACATCTTGCCTCTGTCAGTATGAGGTGTATGAACTAGGAAACTTGAATTAGAAACTAAACTCAGGTCTCAAATTCATATTAGAATTAGCATTTATATTAGAATGCATTCGAGTAAATTTAATCAATGTAATAACGTCCATGTGTGAAGATTTGATACTCTCGACTCGTAGTCGAACCAGTTTACCAAAATAATAACTAGATGGCGCCACTAGAAAGATTAGAACGCGCTATCGTTATGTTTCGACATTATCCATGGGTTCAAGAACCTAACTTTCCATTCAACTTCCTTGTCACGGGGAGCATAATGCACAGTGATCGTAAAGTGAGGGCATTGATGCTGACACCCACAAGTTAAATCTTGAAAACCCGTGCCCGGCCGCCGTAAGGTGGTTGAGCACAATTTTTGATAGCTCTCCTTACTTTACCGGAGGCTTTGAAAATTCGATCGAAGTACGAACGAATATGTATCTAAGTTTACTATGGTATGAAAGGATGTTAACGAACGGTCGTGTGGGTCCAAAATATTTTTTTTTGGTAAGTAAATTAATAATCAGTTTACAATAAATATTTAAAAAAAAAATTATATATGAGAATAGGTGTTAGAGCACTAGTGGTCTAGTGGTAGCGGCCCCGCTCGCCTTTCGATCTTAAGGTTGTGGGTTCGAAACCGGTCGTGCAACAATGTGAGTTTTTCTGTTCAAAAATGTATGTGCACAATTCCAGTACTTTCAAACGGTCAAGGAAAACATCGCGAGGAAACTGGCATGTCGTGGAACCGAAAGTGCTTGAAAGGAGCCTCTTGATGCGCACTTAAAATCCTTTCAAGACACTGTTTCGAAAGAAACTAGTAGTGTTAAACACGACAAGAGAGACGAGCTAGTGGTATAAAAAAAACATGTTAATATGGAAAATGTCATATGCAATTTAAACTTTCCAGCAACGTCGCTCATCAGCGGCGTCCCGACGCGTCGCCCCTGAGCCCGTCATCGTCATCTGCGCCACGCCTTCTCCCCGGCCGCGCTGCCGGATCCGCACCAACCCCTGGCTCGGCAGCTCACCGAAGAGGAAGCCGCCGCACTTGTTCCACCAGCAGTCGCTCCAGTGTCCGTCGCAGCATCCGCAGCTTCACCACGCGCCGTTTTCACTTGATTCACATCCGATGAAATTCAATATCAGGTAAATCTCTGCGAACTTTATAGCATGACTGGTTTTGTATGACGTGAAGACGTCAGAATATCCAACTTCCTTCCGATGACACCATGCCTTTTACTACCAAGAAAAAAAAAATGAACTGTACAAAACAAAGATACCTACGACTAATATGCTACCTAGGTATTACGTTTCTGCTAGCTGGTTTTAAGGTGACACTAACAAAGTTAGCTAGGATTACAGATTTGGGTCACTACGACACGCACGATTCAATTCAATTAGCTCATCGTAAGAAACCTAGCCTTTTTTTTAGCTTCAATTTACCATACCATAGCATTATAAATTTACTGATCAAATACATCATTAGGTATTGGGGCGTACAGTTATGAGGATAAGTAATAGAGGGACAAGTACTGTAAAGTAGATAAGTAGTAGTGTTATTTGAATATACCTACAGGATAGACATTTTTAACGCCACCTGAAGGTACTTTAAATACTGGAGATATAAAATTTTACTCAAAGGCAACATTCCTTTATTTAAAAAAAAAAAGAAAACTGCATTTAAAGATTTGCAAATTTCGCTTGCCATACCCGAGAATCGACCGCATCGAACCGGCTAAAATTTGTAAATTAACATCCTGTACGTTTATGACATTGATCGTTAGGGTCAATCACTACGATCAAATCTCTCTAACGAACATGGTAAATTAAATGAAAGAAAAGTATTTAAAGAACTTTCTCTTCAGTACCCCAAGTATGAGTTGTGTTTACCATATTTGGTTTCAAAGCATGTTGTTGTGTGGTTTCAAACAGTTTGTTGCAAGCATGATGAAAATTAGTAGTAGAACATAAAGTTCCGTATCGGTATGTCTATCGCGTCTTCATACAAAACCCGCAATGAACACGGAACGAGAACGAAAAACTAAAAACCAAATATGGTAAACACAACTCATACTTGGTACTGGTGGCGTTAAAAAAATCCACCCTGTATTTATACTTACGTATCTATATCTGCAACAATAGTAGATTGTTTACCAAGGGAGCAAACAACTACTTTTATGGCGAGAGTGTTTTTTGAATCCAGAGCGGAGCGAAGGATTCTAGAGTAGAATCCCGAGCGTAGCGAGGGATTCTAAAGTAGAATCCTAAGCGTAGCGAGGGATTCAAAGTACTTCACTCGAGCTTAAAATAGTGTTGCTCCCGAGGTGGACACTCTACTTTTTATCACCCTCTATGAGAAAATAACTTAGTGCAACTTATGAATAATCATAGTCACGAAGTCATAAAGTCACAAAGTCACAAAGTCACAAAGTCACAAAGTCACAAAGTCACAAAGTCACAAAGTCACAAAGTCACAAAGTCACAAAGTCACAAAGTCACAAAGTCACAAAGTCACAAAGTCATAAAGTCACAAAGTCACAAAGTCACAAAGTCACAAAGTCACAAAGTCACAAAGTCACAAAGTCACAAAGTCACAAAGTCACAAAGTCACAAAGTCACAAAGTCACAAAGTCACAAAGTCACAAAGTCACAAAGTCACAAAGTCACAAAGTCACAAAGTCACAAAGTCACAAAGTCACAAAGTCACAAAGTCACAAAGTCACAAAGTCACAAAGTCACAAAGTCACAAAGTCACAAAGTCACAAAGTCACAAAGTCACAAAGTCACAAAGTCACAAAGTCACAAAGTCACAAAGTCACAAAGTCACAAAGTCACAAAGTCACAAAGTTACAAAGTCACAAAGTCACAAAGTCACAAAGTCACAAAGTCACAAAGTCACGGAGTCACGGAGTCACGGAGTCACGAAGTCACGAAGTCACGAAGTCACATTGTCACATAGTCTCATAGTCATAATCATGTATTCATTGTAATTTTATTTATTTTCATAAAACTAAGTAAAATCTGAATTTGAGTAAACAATTATGAACTAAGGTGGAATGCGCATTTCACGTGTTTTTGTTTATTTCTATTTAGTTCAGGCGCTTTTTTTTTTAATTATAAAGCCTGCTTGTTCATACAGTGTTCGTGATCTCTTTGGTGATTAGAACTTTTACTCAATAAGCACATTCCAAATTCAAATCACATTACCGCCCTTGGGATCAAAGTGCTATTTTGCTGCCTGTTTTCGAAGAGCAAACTACCTCTTTTCGAATTGATGTGATAAAAAATGTATTTCAGATCGCCACACTTATCGCCCCATCTGTCCCCCGAGCCGACTCGCTCTCCCTACCGCGGCGCGTCCAGTGACGAAGAGTGCCGCGGCTTCAAGCCTAGAGGAAGGGAGACGGCGATACTGTCAGACGCTGACTTCGACTCCCACAGCGACACGGGCTTGGATGGAGGAGATGAAGACGAGCCCGATGAGTTTGCGTCTCCAGGGCGCAGGCGCGCTAGGAGGCGACGGCCGCCGCGACGACCACCTCGATCTGCTGGTATGTACAAAACAAACATTTTTTTTATACAACTAGCTGTTGGAACAAGCTGATGGCCCAACTGATGGTAAGTGGTAACCATCACCTATACCAAAGCATTGCCTCGTAAGTCGCGTAGAGCTCTGTTTTCTCCTCTGTTGTCTCAAAGAGCACTACCAACCCACTCCACATAACACAAAGGTTAACTGGAAGAAAATGCTAATTAGCATTAAGTTCGCCTATGTACTTTATTTATGTGCAATAAAGAATTTTCTTATCTTATCTTATCTTACGATAGGAATGTGCCCTACGTTACACTGCCCTACGTCCATCAACGTGAGGCATACAGATGTTCAGCCTCATGTGCCTGTAATTACACCGGCAACCACACTCTTCAAACCGAAACACAGCGTTGCTGCTTGGCGGCAGAAAAAGGCGTGGTAGTAGTACTTCCCTGGACGAGCCCTTTACAAAGAGCTCTACTACTCTTAAAAAACATACATACTATTGGTTAGAATAAAAATAGTGCAAACTCTAAGCCAATGGTGTCGATTCTGTTATGGCTTTAATAAAAGTAGCTGGCAGCAGCTGGAAAACACTGGATGAGAAGAGCCGAAGATCGGGCTCAGTAGCACGTCTTGGGGGAGATATTGGTTGATGATGATGATCAAAGTTATAGCTGTCCTCGTTTTTCAGTTTTTAAGAAAGAGTCTGCAACCTCCAAACCAAACCATTAGTTTGATAATGCAACATTTTGTGTTAAAGGCTAGTAGAAATGGCATATCCATTTTAGTGCAGGCTTCTCAAGGTATGTTATGAAAAGAAAGTCTCTAGTGCATGAAACAAGTTACAAGTTAGTTTAGTTGAAGAGCTAACGCCTATATATCAGTCAGGAGCAATCATTACTCTCCTTGTTTGCTAATTGCTTGTGTAAAATACGGTGACCTGGATAATGCTCTACTGTAAAATTATCCGTAGGTTTACTAACGCAAATTGCTCTTATTTATACTACAGAAACCTATACACAATGATATAACTAACGGTATACCTGAGAGCCTAAGGCAGCCTAAGCCTCTGGCACTGCGGTGGGCACCACAGCTTTGCCAGATATTCTGTCTTCATACAGTACAAGAACATCCATAGCTATATTACTAGCAATATTACTAAGTAATAGTTACTTGTGCTGCTAAGTGTTTCGCCTCGAAATGAGATCTCGCGATATCCGCAACAGTCTTGCTTTTTTACCGAACACTATGTTTAAACTTGACTCTGACTACATCCTACTAACTTGGTAACTTGCTCACCAAGTTCCAATTTAAGGCTTATTTTTTAATGAGTTCTTTCGAACAGATATTATTTTGGCTCTATTATCAAAATAAACATAAATTTATTATAACATGTAATGCCAAATCGCCCAAGTCCCCAAAACGACTAAGGCCGATGTAAGTTTGACATCCTGAATCTTTCTGAATACAAAATCTAAAGATAAGATTTTATTGATGTTATTGAGATCTTGGGTCGCTACAATCAATAAGAAAAACATGTGTGGTAAAACACATCGCATCTAACACCTCTAACACCTCTCCATTTCAATTCCAGGAGCCACACCACCACGTATGCGTCGCCGTGCCCACGCACCCTCCGCGCCGCCCGTGCGAGAGCGGGATCCTCTGCTAGAAGCTGACAGAGAAGCCGAGCGGAAGTACCGCGAGCTGATCCGCGAGGCTGAGAAGTTACTGGTGACGGTGTCCCGAGCACCGTTGGAGCCGCCCCATAACCCGCGTGTTAGGGAACTGCGAGCCACAGAGGTGGGTAAAACATTTATAAGCTAGCAGGTATTCTTAGTGATAGGTTTCAGGACTCCGTGATGGCTTGGCCACTGCTTTAGCTGGGACCAACAGTTAAATATACCCACTGAAGCACGGGAGCGCACATATCCAGAATGAATATATTTAGGGGAGACTAATAAACTAATAATAACTTTTTGTTCCTATAATGTCCCTTCCTATTACAAGCCAAGCGTTCTTAATTTGTCAGAACCTTTGTTTTGTTTTGTTGATGCTTACATGCGTGCGTCTTCTGATCGATTCCAAATGTTCTATCAATCCTCTCCAACCAAATATTGCCTGTAAAAGATCGCTACTGAGCGATAAGATCACCTGTTGAACTTTCATGCTTTACTATCATATGTTTGTTAATCATTTTCTAAAATAAAGTGTTTTTCATTCATTTATTCATTCGTTCATACATTTTCCTTCAGTTTATCTTTTAAATTTTTCACTCTTGTTGGTATTTTTTGCATGACTACCATACTTTCTTCTTTTCAAGGTGGAAGCTCCCCGCAGAAGTCCAGAACGCACCCATATAACGAATTTCATGCGAGCCAACTCTCCAGAGCCGCCTAGACGACTGTCCCCTGTTGCCAAAAGATCTCCATTAGCCTTGCCCCCTCCACCTCCCGCCCGGATCCACCCTCCCTCGCCGACTGACAGGCCTCACTCGGAGCCGCCGAAACGGAAGGCGTATGCACGGGATGAGGTGAGAGCCGTTTTTCTCAAGCTTCCTTTTTTTCTGGTCAACCTGATGTACCAGAAGTGGGAACCATCACAAAGCATTGCCCTCACAAGTCACGCACGATATGAACATGCCCAACGATGTACTGCCCCGCGTTCATCAACTTGAACTTCCTTTAGAAATTTAGGAACCTCATATTGTGCGTGACTCTTGTCAGATAAAACACTTAAATTCTGCTGTACCCTTACTCTGAAAATACTTAGAGCAAGTCTGTCTTTTTTATTGAATTTTAGTGGCAGAATCTGTGATTAGCAATGTATCTCAAGCCCTACACAGAAACAAAGATTGTTCGTAAACCGGAATGCGGGAAGGTGATTACTCTGACCATTTTGCACGAGCCACAATATGTGGAATGCAAACCACAACTTATTAATTATCTCGTATTCAGCGTCGCAATAATTGTAATGTACAGTGGAACTGCAGGTTTGCTTTGAATGCTAATTTGAGATGCACTATCGAATTTTGCATTGTTCGGTCTAAATGGCGTTGTTTTGACTCGTGGCGTGAATCGTGGGCGATTCAATAAAGGGGGCTTTACCTCTGTCTTTAATAAGTGGTTAATCCCCCACTTATTAGTTTGGTATACGAGTCTCAATCTGCGTCTTCTGTGGCTTATTATCTTAGAAAAAATATTATTCAGTCTAGACCACAACCAGCAGGCTTCAAAAATCCTATGCTTGACCCATACCTACCTATCATATTTTAATATTACAAAAAATAAGAAGAGCCAGGTGGAATAGTAGTCCAGGTCTGGATAGGTATCGTCACATTAAGTCCAATTATCATTTTTGGACAAATTAGTGTACAATGTTGTTCTACGTTTCAGGTTGGGCAAATGAATGTAAACTTTTGTTCTACGTTTCAGGTACTTCAAACCTTAGAGGGTCTTCGTAAAAGTCTACAGCAGCAATCAGCTCTTCTCGCCGTGCAGAGGACCCGGCTCGACTCACTATAACCTCCCTCGTCCTTGCCAATTCTTTTTTACCTCTTTATAATAATTCGTCAGTGGGCTGGTTCGTGCTACCTTAGAATTCATTCAACAAGTATACATGCTCCATTGGTATACCGATAATGGGTGAATACTAGCGTAGTTTGGTTACATAGTTTGAATCAGTCTTAAGAACGAACAGTACCTAGTCAATGTGTATTTGGTACAGCTCTGTTGAAGATACTAGGTCTATGAAGTTGCCATCTACAATATTCAGCCAAACTCTAAGGCCTAGATCAAATCCATTAGCTAAATTTTTCTGACGTCTGACTTGGTAACTTTCGTGCGCGATGGATATATTGAGTTTGTGGTGTATATATCACGTCACGACTGAGCTATGTGACGAATGGTTGGTCTTTGTTTACAAATTTCGCGAACACCCCAACTTCAGGGCCTAGTATCGCCAGACTTGTACCTCGTTAGTCAATGAATAAGCCTTTTGATGTGTTTACCATTAGTTAGTATGTATTGTGTTTGGTTATTTTATACTAGTCAATGTAGACCGTTCGGTTTTTGTATCTAATAGTTTATTAGATGCCGTTTGAATGCGTCTTGTTTAGGTTGTTCTTTTCTTTTACAAAACAGAGTAGGTACTTAATGTGTATCTAATAATCGATTGTAAACGCGATTTCAACAACGTCTTTATTTATTTTGCCACAATTTATCAATTATGGCCACTTCAAATGTCAACTCTATCGAAAAGGAAAATTCCATAACGATTTCAATTCATAGAGTTGCAAGTAATTATACTACCTGTCTAAAATTATAGATGAATGGCTTTTTTATGGGTATCTCCGTTATTGTGGTTTGTATAACACTCATCGAAATTTATTACACATTCATTACCTACCAATGCCCAAATCGATTTAGGTGCAAGACGCAAACGGTCAGTAGTTCTTCCATTTTATACTTTTCTAGTCCCTCCATAAGTTTTAGAGTAGCCTCCTATAGAATAGTTAGTGTAGAAATGTTATCGTTTAGGCGAGGCCAGTTTCAATATCTTCCATTAATACTGTAGCATTATTTATTAGTATAATGGTGTTATACCTTGGCTGAGGATCTGATGATATGGGATATATAAATATAGCACACAACATAGAAAAAAGCAATTGCTAGATTTCCCTTACGTTTGGTAAATGCTACTCAAGCATACTGCGAGTATGTTATCTTTCAATGCTGAGGCTTATTAGACAAATGAGCCAGAACGCAGATTCTTGAAATTGATTAATAAACGCTCATCGGCTAGTTATTGATTGGACCATAAATAGTGTGGGTAATGCATAGGTATATTGTATCGAGTGAGGGTATCTAGAGATAAAAAGTTGCCATGAAAGTTATCATTGCCTCTTCCCAGACAATGATGCAATAACATGTGGAGGAATGGCAGTGCGTGTGTGTGACTTAAATACCTACGTACTACTTCATATAAAAAGTTGTGTCTTCATATAAAAGAAGCTATTGTCGTTCTGAAATTAGCATGTGATTTTCCAATGTTATTCGATATCTCAGCCTTCTAATTACTACAGGTTAGATGTTTCAAAATAGAACAATGTACTCAAGTAGCCGATAGTATAGCAGTAGAGTTGCATAGTAACTTTTATTTATTCTGCGATTAGACTAGTGCTTTCACTCAAACAAAATATTTTAATCAGTAAATTTAAACTGCATTTAAAGTTACCAAACGTTTCAAGTTTGTTTGATATTATTATAGTTGACTTGACCAATAGCTAAGGAGAGAAAACTATAATTTGATAATATGTATTTAAAGTATGATCTATCTGCTGATAAATTGTTCACGTACATATGTAGGTACATAATTTATAAGTTCATGTTTGAATATTAAAATACAAAATGAGCAAGTCTGCGGATGTACAGGTTAAATAATAGTTACTATGTAACGGAGCGGTCTCAATATAGGGTAAGGAGGCCACGGTGTTCTAAGACTGCGTTATATTATCATAATTTATACGACGTTTACTCGTACTTATAAACTAATCATGTTATTTGTGTAATCGATAATAACCTGAAATCTATGTTCTTTGAAATACGTGCTACTTTGCTTCAAAATCTGGCAGATGTCTTTGAAACTCACACTGTGACAAGAAATTTGTGACAAGAAGTTTGAGTTTTCGTTTTGTTTTTTTTTACGCCAGTTCTTTTTTTTATGGAGTTCTTTTTCTAATGAATCTCCATACAACTTAAAACGAAATACGAAAAACGAAACTCAAACTTGGGACGAAGAAGACGGATGACGGAATTTGGATGGAAAAGTCGCAAGTTTGACCGAGTATTTTAAACCAAGGTGTTACTCACCTGTTGTTTTGTTAAAATATTATTTTCTTTTCTAGAAACTTATTCTTATTAATTATTTCTGTTATTTAACTCTCAGCGAGGGTTCAATAAATGAAAATCCTTTTCGAATTGTTATGTTTATATAAAGTCAAATTGTTTACCTGTCACTAGTAATTTAGATTTTTTATATGTTAGGTTCCTAAATGGTATGTTAGAAATTCTGATTTCAGGTACAAGGTGCATAATCACGAATGAATTTTGACATTTGTGGCGTTAACGCACCTATACAAGCGATATATTTTTTTTTTTTTTTTTTTTTTTTTTTTTTTAACTATCATGGTTATGAACATAATTTTCATTTAAAACGGGATATTTACCATGATTTGTGAGTTTGATTGATTCCCGATATTTCGGCACAGTTGCATGCGCCATGATCGACCCGTGATCATGGCGCATGCAACTGTGCCGAAATATCGGGAATCAATCAAACTCACAAATCATGGTAAATATCCCGTTTTAAATGAAAATTATATACAAGCGATATTCGATCTTATTCTGTTGTTGTTAGGAGTGAGAAACGTTTACGCGACTAATGTCAGATTCGTTCGTGGTTGGTGACTGGTGTTTTTAATCCATGTTTTTGTTAGGTCTATTTAGAAGTATGCCCTAAACATACCGCATTATACTGTTTCACCAACTGCTAATATAAATATTTTTCAAGTTTACTTGTTTACCTATTGTAAGTATAAATAAGATTTATACGTTTAGTTGAATTTTCATTAAAACATTGATATTGATGACAATACTGTTTTCTTTAAAGACCCACCATTACCTACTAACCGACTTACCTAGATTTAGATCTGTGTGCTTCATAGCTATAAACTAGAGGGCGCTGTTTAGTTTAAACCACAATCAACAGATGGCGTTAGTTGCTACGGTAGCGACAAACTGATTAGATAATTTTGTTGTGCATGAAGATTTTATTATAAAATAATAATTGAGTGATTGCACTTGCAAGGAATAATTTAATCGATGAGGGTAATTTTTACACAAAAACGTACTAGTAAATGTTTTACTATAGGTACAATGTATACCTAATAATTACCTACCTATAAAGGTATATTATGTATTCAGTGTATCGGTTAATCAACTTATTAAGTAACAAGGTATTCATTATTTATAGAATGTAATGAATAACAACTTCTTTTGTTTAACTCTTTGACAGACGATTTTTACAATATTTACTATTCTCTTTTTTTTTAAATAAAAATAGAGATCAATTACATGTTGTGGTCTACGCTATTATATTTCACAAACTACAGAACTGCATAAATAAATAAAACTGAGTTACTGTCGCAAAAAGCACCACTGCCAATTTTGGAGATGCAGGGATTTGAACCCTGGACTTTCAGCATGCGAAGCAGACACTCTACCACTGAGTTACATCCCCGGTGTAAATACTCGCTAAATTATCAGCCTGTCGAAAATTTGATTTGGCTAGTATAGTATTTATGATATAAACCTTTTCTTACTTTAAAACTTTCACTTATTGATTGAGTGAGCGAAGCGAACGAAAATCGTGGGGATTTAAAAAAAAAGTTAAACAAAAAAATCTAATTACATGATAAAATGATGATGGTCTGATGATGGAGCCAAGGTCTGTTCAACGGAACTCTTCAATAAATAGGCCAATTCCGTTGAATCTGTTTACCATACTTAGTTAGTAGGACGTAATGTTTGGACTTGCCTCTGACTACCACCTACCTTAGTTTTCAGACCCTTTGATCCGATCCGATCCGATCTGCACGAAACTTGGTAGGTCGATAGGTTGTACATTAGAAATTTATTATAATTTATATGGGTATATGAATTTAATCGGACAAGGGGTTATTGAGTTATTTATGGCCTATGGGGTTGTCAAAGGGAGTAAAAAAAATTGTTACACAAATATACCAAGTGAGGTGTTATATGAAACGGTTTGGTTTGTACATCCCAATACCATTTTTATATTGGTTATCCCAAGTAGGCCAAATATGGTGTTTGATATCAATGTAGGTAAGAATGGAGCGGACATAAGGAAATCTCGGGGAACATCAAGAAATTTCGGGGCGAAACACTAGTCTAGTTAATGAATAAACAATAAACATTTGGGGCTAGATGACATTAACAAAATGCCATCTAGCAATTAAATATCTATTTAGAAAAAACTAACTATCAGCAATATTGCATTACCATTGCAAAGAGACACACCTACAGCTATTAGTAAGAATACCATTATCTTGCAATAAGTATATTAGGTAAGTAAATAAATACATATTAAATATTGGTGGACATTCCACACAGCACTATCTCGCCCCAAACTAAGCCAAAGCTTGTGATATGGGAACCAGATAGCTGATATACTACTTATATAATTTTTTTTTGTAAATACATACTTATAATTTTATATAACACCCAGACAGAGAACAAACATCTATGTTCGTCACACAAATGTTTGTTCTCGGTGGGGATCGAACCCACGGCCTACGGCGCAGAAGGCAGAGCTACTACCAACTGAGCTGTGAAGGCTGTGAAGTAAAAGACGTGTTAGACAAAGACCAAACATTTCTATTCATATTATAATATTATTAATGCTAGTCCTTGGTGAGAATCGAACCCACAACATGGAGCGCAGAAGGCCGAGCTATTTACGACAACAAAGATTATACTCGTATTTTACCCTGAGGTTAAATTAACCATAAGGTTAATCTTTCCTTTGTACTTGTCCTCTATTCAAGTCTTCTACTTACCTAAGTATTGTATGGTGAACAATAAATAATTAAGAAAAGGTAAAGTAACTACATACCAAGGTAAAAAACATTTAAGTACATACATTTGATAAAAAAATGTCCAACCTACCTAATAGATAGGTAAATTTTTATACTACTCGCAAATCAGGAAATGATTTGTCAGTAAAAAGTCAAAGTGCACTGATAGTCTACTTTTCCATTGAACGCTAATTTTGATCTTTATCGACCCCTCTTTGTTGGAATAATAATAAATGTAAATCCATTTGTTTTGAAACACGTCGAATGCGTCTTTGGACTTTGGGTCGTTTAAATAAAGTGGTTTGTTTACATTCGAATCGCACAAGGTAGATTAAAAACGTACGTTTACGTAAATCTACTACTCTACAGAACAAGGCAAAGCTGCGCTGTGAGAGACCTGTCATTAAGAGGCTGACAGCCGTCAAACAACTTCTCGCTAGCACAGTTCTATTGTGAAAGTAAAATCACTGAACATATTTGAAAAAAATCCGACTAAGTTAAAAAAATATAAAAACAAATATAAATAACCATTTATACTTAATTTATTAATACATATATTAACGTCATTACCTAATAATATTATATATAAATATATAAAAATAATGTTTTAATAATGAGAGGATTCTTGAGATCTTTGAGATGATTTGTGTTTACCTATAATTTATAGCGTTTATCATTTATTTATCGGACACGCGCGTACTTTACCTTAAAGGCAACTGAATCCGCCAATACCTTCTAGGATTTGCTACAACCATGTTAATTAAATATCAAACAATAGGTACCTGTCTACCTTACCTACGTGTATTTCATGCCATCACCAGCTAATTCCGTACGAAGTCACTCCATGCATGGAAAAGTTTCGCGAATCTGTTTTTTTCAATTGAATAAACTTGATGTTTCTACTTATATGTTAGATATCACCTAAATAGCTTTTCAATGGCTAGTGCAAATATTTTCCGTTTAGCAAGTAGGCTTTGCGTCACCAAAAGAAATACGATAAAGTAAAGGGGAGAAGGAGATAAAACACATTGTAGGAAAAAAATGGACGCGAGAGATATTAGATGCCTGTTTTTAGGCAAGGTCGTATCGCACCTAGATACTACTGTAGAATTGGCATCTAGATTCACTTAGCTTTAAAACGTCGACACACACACCCACACACACACAACATAATCCATCGCCAATCAACATAAATCCAACTTTTTTGTTCACTTAATGTTTTGGAGTTCCTAAAGTCGGAGGAGGGCGCGACACAGTTTCTGAAGCTTCTGCGAATGTTATCGTTTCCTACACTAGTAGTTCGCCCCGAACTGAGATCTCGTGATGCGACCCGACGAACCCATCAAAACTTTGAGTACGTAGTAGTCGGAGGCAAGTCCAAACATTATCTTTGGACTTTATTTCTGACTACCGCCTACTAACTTGGTATGGTTACCAAGTTTCAACTCTATTGGCCTATTTATTGAAGAGTTCCGTTGAACAGACCTTGGCTCCATCATCAGACCTGGTCGTCGTCACCATTTTATGAGAACTGAGTACCTCCTTAATTTATTTCAAGAAAAAAAATTAAGAAAAAGCAAAGGAACTGGCCGACCAGTAGAAAAACCTTGATGTCAACGAAACTCTTAGAGATGGGAGCTCTTGGATCGCTGGTTATCTTAATTTAACTTTTATTATTTTATCTCAAAAACCGAGCGTCCCAAAAAAAAAGTAAAAATTGTTTTGGGATGTCCAAACAAAGCCCTTTCATATGACATGTAATTTGATTTTTTTCTGTAACTTTTTTTATTTTTGCCCTCTTAAAAAACCCCATATCTCAAAAACCCTTCATCTGATTTTACTCATATACTTACCAGTAAATTTCTCAAGTACAAGCTATCGACATATCAAATTTCATGCAGATCGGATCAACGGTTCTAAAGTTATCGCCATACAAACATACATACATACATACATAAAATGCCAAATCGTCCAAGTTGAAACTAAGATCTTCGTTCGCTTCGCTCACTCGATCAATAATTATTATATTGTCCCTTGTTAGTTACCTAATTCAAAAATAAACTTATTTTATTTTTTCTGACGTTTCAAAGTGATCTTTGCAGGTAATTTAATTGAATAAATGGAAGGGCCAAGCCCAAGGAGGCCTTTGCCAAAACAGGGGAAACAGATGACAGTCTGTCTTTAGTGTGAAATATTGTGTAATAATTACTTATGCAATTTTTATGTGCATTTTAAATTTAAATGAAATGAAGTTGATTTTGCGTCACTAGATTAACGAATGCTATACTAACGGCCGGTTTCTGAAAGCCCGATCAAAACTAATCGGATGTCAAGTCACTTGCTATGTCTATATAGTTCGATGTAATAGCTGAAATGGCGAGTGACTTGACATCCGATTAGTTTTGATCGAGCTTTCAGAAACCGGCCGTAAGATATTTTAATCGATTTCTTCTAGGTACATATACTTATGTAAATCAACTAACAATTAATTAGAACGAAGACTTTTGTGTAATTTGTATTAATAAATACTCGTCTAATCGACCATGTCGATCTACCAATATAATATTAGTAGTTACCTAGGTATCGATTAATTAACCACGAAGGTACCCACTCGTTTGAGTGCTAGTGTACTAAACTCCTACGTCCTGTCGTATTAGTAATGCGTTAGGCCAACCTTGAGAATCGATAAAGTTTAACCGAACTGCAAAAACAATACAAACATTAGAAATCGCACACTACTAGACAGTGAGTAGTGGTGCATGCACAATGCACTTGTAACAGGAAACTCGCAATGATACCACCACACATCATACGATATCTAGCTAGATCATTCATCTGGCCAGCACTATCCGACTGGTATTTCTAAAGGAGTTGCGTAGCGTAATGACTTACAATGAAGGATCTGGTACACGGACAAAAAAACTTTAATAAAATTTTATGGGCTTCAAAATGTCACTTTGTTCAATTACTAAAACATAATTTTGTAGATAGAATAGATAGAAAACTCTTTATTGCACACCACAAGGACATTTACCACATTAAATCAAAAATAAAGTTCAAAAGTTTCAGTAAAGTACAATGAGTGGTCTTATCTCTTCCAGACAACCTTTGTAATAAAGCTAAAAAGCTTAGCTTTTTGTAAATACTAATTCATTTATTTAATCAGACAACAATATGGTCCATGGTGTTAGTAACAAAAAAAGACATAGGTTGACGGACGACCATTTAGTTTTTTATCAATTGAATTTAGGATGCTGTTGCTATTTCGCACTCATTTTGGCGGTATAATTTTGGTAAAAATAATTAATTTGATAGTGCTTCCCACAAATTTTATTGTTACGATTTTTTATTGTGTCGTCTATAAATAAATAGCTTATCAATTACCTATCTAAATTTGCTAAAATAATTATTTAATTATTTGATACTATTGTACTTAATTGCTGTGTTTTCCCACAGTCGTAGCATAAAGCCACCTTTTAAACAAAAAAATTATCAAAAAAATTGTTTACCAAACTTTTTAGTCTATGCTCATTTTTTCATAATCAGCAGATTTGTGGTCGGTGTTAATCAAAATAGCGCCTGAGATGTTGGAAGTTGGTTCTCATCTGATGATTATGCCCAATAACGAGAGATGTCCGTGTGTGTGTAAGATGTTTGTCCACTCCGAAGCGAGATGATTGGTCATAATAGGGATGTGGGTCGTCCTTTGTGCATCGTTTGTTGCGCATCTAGAAAGCTGTACCTGCTCGTACCTACACGAGATTTACTATCTGATCTGCGTGTTACAAAAGAAGACCCTTGCGCTATACACATACGATTGGCAAACAAAGTAGGTAGGTATATGTTTTTACCTACCTACTTAGATATATGTTTTTTAGCAGATTTCTAAAGAGATGAGATTCTTTCAGCGCTTATATTTTCTTACACCTTAGTACTCGTGATTGACTTATCTGATTGATGTAGGATCTCGAGAAGATCCAATGAAACTTAGGTTCATTGGATCTTCTCGAGATCCTATTTGTATTCTCTCTAAAAAATATATAAGTTTACTAATGTAGGTACTTGTATAAACGGCATTAAGTATTACTACATGGTTCTGTCTTGGCATCTTGACGATAAAAATATGCGTATATTCGCACTCGACATAATGTGATTGGGTTGAGAGTTGGGACATAATGATTTCGGATGAAAACAATTTTCACGCGGTTGTTGATAGCAGTCGGGAGATTTTCAACTTCAACGTCATCATTCTTGTGAAATCTCGCATTGCAAGCATAAGAGTCCCTTCACATGTACCACAATTCGACAAGTGGTAGAAAGTCGGTATCGTCTACACACGGTTAACGCGGCTTAGCTTGTAGGCACTATGGTAACCAGATATCTGATAGAACCCTACCTACTTCTTACGAATATTTTAATACGAAAGATACGATGTTTGGATGTTTGAGGCTTGGGGTGAACCTTAGAACAAATATAGTTAGTAACCTGGATTAGCATAACTATTAGTATTTCTCGGTGGGGATCAAACCCACAACCTACAACCTACAACGCAAAAGGTAGAGCTACTACCAATCGAGCTGTGTCGCAAAACGAAATTCAGATATGCAGATTGCAAAATGTGGTTCGTGGTCTGAAAAAGATGTAATCCTGCAATTTTCAGTGTTTTTTTTGTATAGTGCTTAGAGCTAATTTCACCATGCTCTGTTAGATTAACAAAGGATTAAAGGGCCGTTAAATATTTCAAAATGTACGCGTTTGACATCTAAGGTTAGATTTAACGGCCTGTTAATCCTTGATTAGTAACTAACAGAGCATGGTGAAATCAGCTCTTAAATAAATAAAAATAACTTCAATGCCTGTTCACGTATTTTTCATTGTTGTGTGATCTTTTTTTATCTTGTTACTACTTTCGTTCGAAACAGTGTGGTGAGAGGACTTTGTTTGTTTTGTGTCTGAATGTCTGAATAGGCTCTAACACCTTAGCTATAGCTAGTATCCCCACGTGTAAACATTGTATCGCTACTGGGTCGACCTTTGTGCTAGGACGCGTTGCGCGCACGCAGCGTTGCGCCACTCGGCCGTCGCATCTTGAGGTCCTATTGCGCTGCCCATGTCTAAGTAACTTTATTTATTGATACATTTTCTGGGTTTCTACCACCAAACGTCAGTAGGCCTCAAAGTTTTAAAAAATAAAATTATTCTACCCGAGGGGGGATCTCTGAGGAGATGTCTGCATATCATGTAATAACCAGGAGTCGGAATAGGTAGAGTTTGTACCAATTGACGTCAAATACGCTACTACGAAATCTAAATATGTATATGCCGTTTTTAATCCCCGTGTCAGAAACGATTCGGGCTCGAAATCAAATGTGATAAAAACTGACGTTACCGATTCTAAACCTTCCAAATGTTTTAAAATAGCTCTGCTGTACGTGTAACGTGTAACGCTACTTAGTTTATGTTTAACATAGGAAAAAAAGTTTTAGAAGACAATATTATAAATCTTAACATCAAATGGGTTATCTGCTTGTTCCATCAGCTAGTTGTATATAAAAAAAACTCATAAGTTTTAGAAAACAATTTTTATTTATCCCCAATTCCGGGTTTAAAAGGCATATCCAAACCCTACCTACTCCGACCCCTGGTAATAACATATGCTATCCATATTTTTTTACAATTCCATTAGTACTAGTACCTACTCGAGACCTTACGAATCATCCTCAACGTATCATATAATATGAGGAATCATGATAACAGCAGCTAGAATATGAAAATTGTGTAAATATTTTTTCCGAACGAAAAGAGTCGAACCTGTTGCCTAATTTCTTTTGACCCGAATACCTACTAATAAAAATAAATAGGTTAAAGAACTGGTAGCTACATCTACATCTACATCTACACTAATATTATAAAGAGGAAACATTTGTATTTTTGTATTTTTGTATGTAACGAATAGGCTCAAAAACTACTGGTCTGATTTCAAAAATTCTTTCACCATTAGAATGCTACATTATCCCTGAGTAACATAGGCTATATTATATTTTCAAAAAATCAGGGATCCTTACTAAAACTCCAATAATGTAACCCAAGGTGGAAAACAAAAACCTTACATCGCGTGCGCTGCGAAAACTATTGATGATAGAACAAAACATGTACTACGATTTTTTAGAACACGTCATCATCTACAAAAAATGTCGCAACAGCATATGTCTAACTATTATAGTTATGTCACAATAAGTGTTCTTTTATTATAAAAAAATAATTGAAATGCCGCCGCTAGAAAAGGGTGTTTATTTGTACCTTGGTATTAATCCTTATCCAAATAAATCATTTCATAATTAAGACGGTTTCCTATAGATTACTATAGATTACTTCTTAAATTAAAAATGTTAACGGGTCCACGGGTCACGCTCGGGGTGCGATTTCACTCACTCAAGGAGAAGGACGTGCAAATGTATGAAATTAGTAGACGCGAGGCTCGAACCACGGTATAAGTTTATCCTAAAATGTTCAAAAAATTTATGCGAAGCCCATGCGAAGCTGGGACAGGCCGCTAGTTATCTATATGCACGGTAAACAGCCCCCTAAAATTCTTGACACCTACATTATTTTATTTCTTACTACATTGTTTATTCTTGATTTGTTCTTCTATATTTGCTGTTATTTTTCTGTTTATGGACCTGCCTACTTAATATGTGTGTGTTAAATCAATTTCATTTTCATTCTGCCATCCGGCCACTGAACTTCACAGAAGTCGTTGCCTTCATTGCTGCAGCATCAGAAAATTTTATTGTGCATACTTTTACTGCACCCTAAACTTTTTAGATTACTTATCCGAATAGTACCCGTTTGGAAGACTCAGATCTGTTAGTTCTACTTTTACTCTTCACTTTAACATACCTTTAGCTATGTCACCAAAGTAACATAGTTAGAGGAAGTGGTAGTAGGGCAGTTTGTGAAGGGCTCGGCCGGGGAAGTCCTACCACCATGCCTAGAGTGTTTATATGTATTAAAAGCAAAAAGTACCGACAGGATGTGATTTACCATTTATTTTATAAGGTTATTGTATATTTTAAGATGTATTATTATTAATTTTAAAGAGTATACAATATGGAGTTTATAATGCTAAAATAGCTAGTTTAATGTACTTAATTCCAAATTTTCCCTCACCAAATATATCTACACCCAAATTTTCCAGAATTTATATATTAGGTGCGCATTGACCGCTACTGACGTCAATCAAGAAGTTCCGGTTTCCCAAAAAGAGCCAGTCACAAAAAACCAAACAATTCCACGTGGGAGCGTGTGTGTATACTTACTATGTATGATGCTATAGAGGCTTGTAGGTACAGACATCATTGCGTCATCGAATTTGATCATAACAAGTGTAAATTTTCATGTCCACTGTAAGGTCGCCTCTCTCTCGGATATGACCCGTTGCGGGTGTAACAGTCTTTTTTGTTATAACTTAGCTTCCGCCTGCGGCTGTATTTGCATGGTTTCCGGATAAACAATAGCCCTTATGCTATTATGAATAAATTATTACACTATTACAGCCCTCATAGGTCAAGGTCAGTTTCTCTGCCTTCTGCGATGTAAGCCGTGAGTTCGATCTTTACCGAGAACAAACATTTCATTAATAAACATACATGTTTGTTCTCTGTCTGGGTATTATAATATAACGATAAAATACGAGTGTATAAGTTTGTTGCCTATTCTTCTAGGCTTGGCCATTTAGGTACACTGAAAAACATAAAACAAAACTTTTGCTGAATGGAACAATCCAAAACACACACACACATCTGTGTATATTTTTTGTTTTACTTAGTTGATTTTTTCAAAAAATGCTGAATCAAATTCGATAAAATTTTTCATGAAGTAATGACCTACCAAACAAAAAAACATACAATAAAAATCACAATAATAATAATAATAATAGGGTAATAGCGTAACAAATATACAAAAAAATATACAATCGAATTGAGAGCCTCCTCCTTTTTAGAAGTCGGTCAGAAATGGTGCATCTTTACAGATTTGAACTTGCAGTGCGTATCTAGTGTATAGTGGTCGGTAGATTGCCTCACTAAAAACCTTATTAAAAAAAACCGTTGGGAAATAACGCAACCGCAAAAAAACGTTCTAATTTAGTACCCTATTACCATAATTATACTATAACAGTAACAGGCTCTACATTTATAGTAGAGCTAATGCTATTATTTGAATTTTGCTAATATTTATCATTTGAGTCACATCTGTCTTAAAAATAAGTTATGAGGAAGTCTTAATTTACGTCTACGCAGTTTGGGTAAGGTCGGATAATATTTGAAGTCCTCCTTCGCGATGTGGATTTAGGTCTTGAGGCCAAGGAGAAAGTGCAATGTTCTGAGTAAACCTTTAGCTGGCTATGACGTTATATTATGGACTTTACGTGGAAAACCATAGTCGTAACACTTGCAAGAATAACACATGTAGTAGGTACCTCTGTCTCTCTCTCTTGTCGTTTTTCGAAACAGTGTGGTGAAAGGATTTTAAGTGCGCCTTTAGAGGTTCTTTTCGAGCACTTGACACATGTTGTAGAACTTTTTAGGTTCTACGACATGCCAGTTTCCTCACGATGTTGTCCGTTGATGTACTGGCATTGTGCAAATACATTTTTGAACAGAAAAACTTATTGGTGCACGACCGATTTCGAACCCACGGCCTTAGAATCGGAAGGCGGGGCCGCTACCACTAGACCACCAGTGCTCTCAGGTACCTCTGTGTACTATAGAGGTACATACCTACCCTACTCCTTATATCATGAGTTTGTTTCATGTTTATGGACGCAAGCCAGTGCATCCTAAGGCACTGTCATAACGTGCGTGATTTAGGAGGCAATGCTTTGTTATACGTGATGGTTACCACTTAAGTAGATTGGTTACTTTTTTAAGAGTAGTAGAGCTCTTTGTGAAGGGCTCGTCCGGGGATGTACTACCACCACGCCTTTTTCTGCCGCCAAGCAGCAACGCTGTGTTTCGGTTTGAAGAGTGTAGTTGCCGGTGTAATTACAGGCACATGAGGCTAAGTTTCACCATGCTCTGTTAGATTAACAAAGGATTAAAGGGCTGTTAAATATGTCAAAATGTACGCGTTTGACAGCTAAGGTTAGATTTAACGGCCTGTTAATCCATGATTAGTAACTAACAGAGCATGGTGAAACTGGGCCATAACATCTGTATGCCTCAAGTTGATGGACCCAGGGCAGTGCATCGTAGGGCACGTTCCTATCGTGTGCGACTTATGTGGCAATGCTTTGTTATATTTTGGTGATGGTTACCACTTAACATCAATTGGGCCTATATAAAAAACGTAGGTATAGGTACTGTATAGTATGTCTGCTTGCACTCAGGTATATAGAAAAGATAGAATCCATAATTTTCAAAATATGTCTTTGTTCACATTTTAGATTCTGGCATATAATACCATGTTTGGAAAATGAAAAGTTTATATTCACAATCCCCAAAACAGAATTCTTTAGGAATACACATTTATTGATCGAGTGAGCGAAGCGAACGAAGATCTTAGTTTCAACTTGGGCGATTTGGCATTTTATGTATGTATGTATGTATGTATGTATGTATGTATGTATGTTTGTCTGGCGATAACTTTAGAACCGTTGATCCGATCTGCATGAAATTTGATAAGTCGATAGCTTGTACTTGAGAAATTTACTGGTAAGTATATGAGTAAAATCGGATGAAGGGTTTTGAGATATGGGGTTTTTTAAGGGGGCAAAAACAAAAAAAGTTACATTAAAAAATCAAGTTACATGTCACATGAAAGGGCTTTGTTTGGACACCTTAAAACAATTTTTACTTTTTTTTTGGGACGCTCGGTTTTTGAGATAAAATAATAAAAGTTAAATTAAGATAACCAGCGATCCAAGAGCTCCCATCTCTAAGAGTTTCGTTGTCATCAAGGTTTTTCTACTGGTCGGCCAGTTCCTTTGATTTTTCTTAATTTTTTTTCTTGAAATAATTTGAGGAGGTACTCAGTTCTCATAAAATGGTGACGACGACCAGGTCTGATGATGGAGCCAAGGTCTGTTCAACGGAACTCTTCAATAAATAGGCCAATAGAGTTGAAACTTGGTAACCATACTAAGTCAGTAGGCGGTAGTCAGAAAAAAGTCCAAAGATAATGTTTGGACTTGCCTCTGACTACTACGAACTCAAAGTTTTGATGCGTTCGTCGGGTCGCATCGCGAGATCTCAGTTCGGGGCGAACTACTAGTTATTTACAATCAGGTACTTGCAGGTACAAGTAAAAAGATTGAGAGTAAAATTCCAGAGCAGACTACCTTGGCAGGTTACTTCTTGTATTCTTGTTTTTGTTTTAAGCCGACTGCTATAAATACATAATGTCAAGGCTACAAATTCCTGTTAAAATAGATACACATTTTCTTATTTCATAAGACGGTGAAGGGACAATTTGAGAAGTAACCAACATGTTCTATCAATAGCCAACAAGTACGTTTTACAATTTTTATTTTATAGGCATTTTATAGGTCTTTCCTGTGTAATTTGCCAGTTTCCATTCGCTAATGAAACAAGTAAAATTGGTTTTTGAGCCTTTAGCGAGTAATAAAGTTGCAGACAATTTTTTTATGAAGTCCTACTTGCACATGAAAAGTTGAAAATTTCAAAAAAAGATTATAGAGAAAAGATTATAGATAGATAGCTTGTAAAATACACTATGTGTATATACTGGGTAAAAACGTCCAAGCTTCTTCTTCTTCTTCGTTTTTTATTAATACTACTAACAGATGGAACAAGCAGATGGCCCAACTGATGTTAAATGGTAACCATCACCTATAACAAAGCATTGCCTCGCAAGTCACGCACGATAAGAACGTGTCATGCACTGCCCTGCGTCCATCAACTTGAAGCATACAGATAATAAGCCTCATGTGCCTGTAATTACACCGGCAACCACACTATTCAAACCAAAACACATCAACGCTGCTTCGCGGCAGAAAAAGGCATGGTGGTAGTACTTGCCCGGACGAGGAGCCCTTCACAAAGAGCTCTCCTACTCGTTTATGGCACCTTACTGACATTTGACTGACAATCTTACTAGTGCCAAGTGAAAAAGATTAATTACTCTTTAGTCAAGTCAGTCTATAGTAAAGTAAGCCGTCATTTGTTTAGAAGAAAATGGTGGCGGTTTCCTTCAAAACTTATGAAACATTTTCGTTAAAATTTGGATATCCAACACTTTCATTCCAATTGCTCACACTTTATGCTAAGACTTCAAGTAATGTTGGTTATAATACCATCGTAATTAATTACTTACACAACAGAAATAAAAAAAAACAGAAAATCAATTAAAATTTGTTACTAAAAGCTATGTTACTTCCCAAGATAACAGAAAACGAATTCTTACGTCCAACTAAGCTAACTTACCAAAATGAAATCGGAAAAACAGATAGGTAGTCGCTGGTAGCTTTTCGGAGTTTCACCAAACATGACAGTTGAATTACCTTTTTAATTTATTGAAAATCTCTCAAAAACCTAAAATATTTTAATTTTGATAAGAGCAGCTCTTATCAAATTTACAATGCGTTAGATAAAAATATTTTTTCTACTTTTCTCTACGATTTAAAACTAAAATAAAAAATAAGAATATTTTTATTTTACGGATTGCTTTACACTGAGGTGGTGAATCTCGCCGTAAATAAATTATTTTAATATTTAGAACCATAATTTTATTGATTCCTTGGTAATGTCATGCCTATTTTGTAGATTAGGTTTGACCTTTTGAATAAAATTTAGTGTTTACAATTTATTCTTACCAAAGAGTCGCACGACACACCCACAAGGCTGTGTGAGTGTCGGTCGATCAAGGGGTCAAATTACGATTTACGATAACAATTACAGTTTGCATATTCCGAGGTAATTATGAATACAAATTTAGGCGATGACAACTGTACCACAGATAAGAGAGACTGTACCAATTCCGGGCGTCACGGAAGACCAGCGTTGTAGTAGTGCATCAAAAATGATTACGGCATAAAGCTGAGTCACGACCGATTTGGTTGTCCTAACCAATATTGTTCTTTATACCTTCGCCTATTTTTTGTGACAGAAAAAAAAAACGTTTTTTGATTTTGACTTTGAACTGATAATATGCCTCTCGATTGCACATTTTAACACTTTGAAGATATAAAATCGCGATATAAAATTAAATAAAAGATATAAAATTATGAAAAAACGCGATCAACCAATCACAATGTGTGCAATCACATTGCACACTATTCAGCCAAAATATCATTTTGATTGTTTCCTACTAAAAAGTTTCCTTTACTTAGTACTTATGCAATTTTTTTGGTAGGAAAACTTGATTGCGCACAACTTGATTGATTGCTATTTCATAAATAATTTCAGTGATTATTATATCTTTCAAAATGTTGAAAAGTGCGAGTGAGAGACTTTAGTAGTTGTCATGGTTTATGAGCAGCTTGTGTGTAGTAGGTACTCTGAGCATCAATATTATTTGCCAAGACTTCCGGCGTGACAGGTTTCTTTCTCGATTGCAGCCTCTAATGGTGTAATTTTCACAAGTTGTGTAGTAGGTATGATACCGCACATTATTCCTTAGTTAATTTAAACAGTTGCCTAAACGCGTACCTAAGCGTAACCATAATGGTAATGGGAATCATAATTTTGATGATAGTTTTTGCAATATTAGCAGTATATAAAAGTTTTCTAGCATGATAAGTTAAAAATAGTTGATAATAAACTATCCATTTTGATACTGTTAAGACTGTAAAAAAACATCATCTAAGTTTTGATTCCCATTATCATTTTGGTTAGGTTAAGTTTTTTTTAACTACTTGCTCTTGGAACAAGGACCACCTGATGTCAAGCGGCTCATCACTTGTAACAAAGCATACAACTCCCGTATTAGAATAGGTATAATTATCTTGTTATTGCATGTCAAAGAAAAAATATATTATGACATGAGCAATGCTTATATTTTTGCATTCTCTTACTAATGGATAACGCAAATCGTTTTAAGCATTACTAAGCCATTGCCACTTAGGTATTCATTAGTTATTATAGTTATACTTTAAAAGTCTGACAACCGTCAAACCTTCCATGAATATTTCAACACCTTTGAAGATATTTAATTACTTACTTTTTTTTGTCGTGTCACTAGTGCGGTGAAAGGATTTTAAGTGCGCCTCAAGAGGTTCCTGTCAAGAAAAAACTCCTGTAAAAAGTTCTATGACACATGTTATAGAACTTTTTAGGTTCTACGACATGCCGGTTTCCTCACGATGTTTTCCTTCACCGTTTGAGAGTACTGGCATTGTGCACATAAATTTTGAACAGAAAAACTGATTGGTGCACGACCGGTTTCGAACCCACAACCTTAGAATCGGAAGGCGGGGCTGCTACCACTAGACCACCAGTGCTCTCATTTAATTTAATTACTGAATGTACCTAGGTTAAATACGTTCTCTTCAGAGCGTCTTAAATACATTCTCAGAGTTTACTATTTTGGTGACGCAGCAGTAATAGCTGACTTCGCGAACCAAAGTCCAATGTCTGAATATCGATCGATGTTCATTTTGCAACCGCAACGTTGAAATCGGACTTTGCAAAATCTAAGTGTAAAAATATTGTTATAAATTTATATAACCAGAACCTTGAATTTAATGTATTATTACTGTGTTTTGCGTTGCAGAATAACTTTGCAATAAAAAGCTTGTTTTAAATTCAAATAAATATGTATAAGGGACTATAACGTCGTGAACTTGGTGTTTCTGGTTTAGGTATTTTTTTATGTTAAGGTTTAATTAAGTTATATTAAAATAAACTATATAAGTTAAAAATAAAACCTTCAATATAATATAGCTTCAAATAATACCTTTATGATATCACAGCAAAACAAGGCGGGGTCTTCAGACCTTGATACTTGATTCATCTCATACCTCAAGAAAAGAAAAATTTTACAGTTTTGGTCATTTTAAATTTAAGTAGGTACTTACCTTTTTTTTGTACTACTAGCTGATGAAACAAGCAGATGGCCCACCTGATGTTAAGTGTTAACCAACACCTATAACAAAGCGTTGCCTCGTAAGTCACGCACAATAGGAACGTGCCCTACGATGCCCTAAGTTACCTATCTGATAAATTCATTGTAATAAAGTTAATTCACTGTTCTCCACTTAATCTAAATATTTCTTTACCGATAAAACGCTTGTTCCAGTACATTACATTTTTGCGTTTATTTGGTCGTACCTACCTCTGACTACCCCCCTCAGACATCCACAAAAGAATCTAGAGTTCGCACTTGGTACTAAAAGCTCTGAGGGTATATCTACCGTGCCTGGGGATTAAAGTCGTGAAGCTGTTCCAGTTGTTTTTTTAAATTATATTTTAAGTTTAGTTCATTGGCCGACACGATATTGATGGATATCGTATCAAGATCTAGCCGATCCAGAGGGTACGGCTACTTCGCAGCTAAAGCCTTGTAATTTTATAACGGCTCTATAATGTGTACTTGTCACTGTCACATTCATGTCAACGAAAAGAGATAGCAACAGTTTTATCAGTCATTTTAGCTGTGGGGCAGTCAGCTACCAACATATATGTTGGTATGGTTATTTATAAATAACCATACAGAAACCTATAAAAACTATTTGAGTTAAGGGAATTGACTGGGACCCGGCTAATAGGATTTACAAATTGCAAGGCTAATAGAGCTGCGATTTACAAATTGCAAAAAAGTATGATTCAGAATTGTAGATGTACACACTGATACAGATCAAGCTACACATACATATAAAGAAAAAGCACACTTACTACAGGACATAGAAGCGACAAAGTACGACCAAGCATTTCCTTTAAATATCATACCTACAGACGTATCGGAGAATGTGAGGAAGCTTATCACATGAAGCCTAACAAGCCTACGATGATTACTAGACAGAATAATCAACAGTTACTGCAGAAGCCTGAAAACGTTTAAATCATTTGTCCATCCAGCCCTACTTTCCATACTCACTAATAGGTTATCTACAAACAATCACAATATTATTATCTACGGGGCAGCACCTATACATAGTGTCTGTGAATTATTCTTACCATAATATATCATAGGGGGAAGACAACTGCTAATGTTCCTCTCACTCGCAAATTTCAACATTTACAAACATTAAAATCACTGAACTCATTCATGAAAAATCGCAACCAACCAAGTTGTGTGCAATCGCATTGCACACAGTTCAGCAAAAATATAGTTTTTATCACGTCTATTCGCACAGAGGTAGTTTCAAAAACAAAATAGCAGACAAAATAGCCTCCCTAATAGCTAAATTTCTTAATAGCTAAATTAATAGCTAAATAGCTAAATTTCCCTAAAAATCCCTAAATAGAATTTGATATGTACCTACGTAAGTCGGTACATATCACCTGGTAGTACATCATTTTACGTAAATTATTTCGTAGCTCATAAAATAAAACGTTACATATTAAACAAGTAAAATATTTTATTGAGTAAATACAACCATGCAAAGTTGTTAATTATTTCCTGAACCGCATCATCATCCTGTTCCTCGTTTCAGTTTGACGTCTAATTTTTGAAGCCATACGTTGTTGAAATTCTTTTACCATACGTACGTTGAAATTCTTGATCGTGTCCACAGTGGAATCAAATTTTACACACGATCCTTAATCCCGATTATGGAAAATCGTACCATCATGATACTCTGTACCATTCTAAGGGATAATCTGTTCCTAAGTTAATTTTTGATTGTCCCTTAATAGAAAAAGCACGCTCGACTGACGCATTGGAAACTGGCGTCATTAATGCTAAAGCAAATTATGTGAGTTTCTGACACTAATGAATGAATGTTCACTCGTTTCATATCGTGCGTTCTTTTCTAGGCACAAAACTGAAAACAAGTTCGATTTTGCAAGTTTTGTTTGAAATCCCTAAAAAAAATCCCCAAAATATTCCAGTCCCTAAAAATGTCCCTTTTAACACTTTTATTCCCTAAATTTAGGGACAAAATCCCTAAGTTGGGAACCGTGTAGCCTCCTAGGAGCCTAACTAGGAGGAAGTAAAAGTGATTTGAATTTGGAATGTAGATATTGTTAGTAAAAGTTCAATCACCAAAGAGATCAATCACATGAATTGTATGAACAAATAACATGCTGTAAATGAGCGCCAAATAAAAAAAATGGTTTGAAAAAAATAAAAAACGCGCGAAATGCATCGACTATCATAAAATAAAGACTCGTCTTATTACCACTGTTCCTTAGAATAAAAACATTTTATTATTTTTGAAAATGGAACTCAAAGCGGAACTGGTTGAGAAGTTTTTGCTTTTTTTTAGTATAGTACAAAAAGTAGAATGGAACTCAAAGGTTGAGAAGTTTATTTGCTTTTTCTTAATCTACATCTACACTAATATTATAAAGAGGTAACATTTGTATTTTTGTATTTTTGTATTTTTGTATGTAACGAATAGGCTCAAAAACTACTGGTCCGATTTCAAAAATTCTTTCAACATTAGAATGCTACATTATCCCTGAGTAACATAGGCAATATTATATTTTAAAAAAAAACAGGGATCCTTACTAAAACTTCAATAATGTAACCCAAGGTGGAAAACAAAAACCTTACATCGCGTGCGCTGCGAAAACTATTGAAGATAGAACAAAATAATGTACTACGATTTTGTAGAACACGTCATCATCTACAAAAAATGTCGCGACAGCATATGTCTAACTATTATAGTTATGTCACAATAAGTGTTCTTTTATTATAAAAATTTAATTGAAATGCCGCCGCTAGAAAAGGGTCTTTATTTGTACCTTGATATTAATCCTTATCCAAATAAATCATTTCATAATTAAGACTGTTTCAATACCTATAGATTACTTCTTAAATTTTTCAAATCGGACATTCCATTCAAAAGATATGACGAAATTAAAAATGTTAACGGGTCCACGGGTCATGCCCGGGGTGCGATTCTACTCAGTCAAGTAGAAGGGCGTGCGAATGTATGAAATAAGTAGACGCGAGGCTCGAACCCACGGTCTAAGTTTATCTTAAAATGTTCAAAAAATTTATGACCACCCATGCGAAGCTGGGACAGGCCGCTAGTATAATATAAAAAAGTAGGTTAAATTAAGTAGGTTGTATTATAAAAAGTAAATAAAGTAGGTAGGTTGTAGTAGAAATGGTAACAGTGAGCTGGTTTGAATAAAGATTAGGAACTCTTCAACAAATAAGCCGATTGAGCTGAAACTTGGCATGCATCTTACTGTTCCAATTTAGTAGAGGGAAGCAAGTCTAAAAGCATTAGTCAAACATTATTAAGTAGCTAACAAGTTTGAAGCAAAGGTCAAATACTTACTTATTCTTGACGTCGATGACACGCTACCTGTGTCATTGATGTCATTGTTCGTGAAGTATTTTTCTAGAAAATCGTAAACAAAATAGAAATTTATGTGGATTCATTTTCTGACATTTTGGGAAGCAACATAGCTTTTTCATTTTATTTGTTTTTCTAGTGTTATTTTGAGTTGTGTTGTGTAATTTCGGTGGTATTTTAACCAACATTACTTGAGGTCTTAGCACAAAGTGTAAACATTTGAAATAAAGAGTAATATTTGATATCCTGATTTGACCGAAAATGTTTCCAATGTGTAGTATAATAGACTCCTTTGATTTTTATGAAGTATTTGGTTGCTATGCGACCGATTGTTATTCAAACCTGTCATTATATATTTTGTGGAATAAAACCATTATTGCAAAGGTTTTATCATTTATATCAATTTATTCCACAAAATATATAATGACAGGTTTGAATAACAATCGGTCGCATAGCAACCAAATACTTCATAAAAATCAAAGGAGTCTATTATACTACATTCACCCCACCTAGAGATTAGTCCTCGTAACGGTTTGGTGCTCTCCGATATAGTGAAGATGATAAGAAATTTATTGAAGATGAAGTGAGAAAACTTTTAAATGATGGCATTATTGAAGAGAGTACATCTGCATGGAGAGCTCAAGTCCTTATCACACGAAATACCAATCATAAGAAACGCCTCGTAATTGATTACTCTCAAACGATAAATAGATATACACTACTAGATGCATATCCACTTCCAAATATGGAAGAGTTGGTGTCTCAAATATCGAAATATTGCATATTTAGCGCAATAGATTTACAAAGCGCGTATCATCAAGTTCCTATTCTCACAGAAGAGCGCCACCTTACTGCATTTGAAGCCTTGGGAAATCTATACCAATTTCGGCGAATTCCATTTGGCGTTACCAATGGCGTCTCAAGTTTTCAAAGAACCATTGACTGGGTCATCCGGAAAGAAGGACTTGAGGGAACTTATGCTTATCTGGATGATATAACAGTCTGTGGGAAGACTCAGGAGGAACATGATAGGAATCTAAAAAGGTTTATGATGGCAGCTGAGAAATACGGCCTTACCCTAAATAAAGAAAAGAGTAAGTTTTCCCTGAAATCCATTAACATTCTAGGATACAGTATAGAAAATTATGTTATCAAGCCCGATGCTGATCGCCTGCGCCCATTACTAAACCTGCCACCTCCATCTGATCTGCCATCACTACGAAGAGTGGTAGGAATGTTTGCACACTATAGTAAGTGGATTCCTAATTTCTCAGAGAGAATTCATGATCTCACGCATGTGAAAACATTTCCATTGAATGAGCAGATAATAAGAAGTTTCACAGAATTAAAATGTGATATATCCAAATCTACCATTCATGCTATTGATCACAACGTACCATTTACAGTGGAAACAGACGCATCAAGTCATTCTATCGCAGCGACTTTATCGCAAGGAGCACGACCAGTCGCTTTCTTTTCCAGAACGTTGAACAAAAGCGAACATAACCACTCAGCTATAGAAAAAGAAGCTTACGCTATTGTGGAATCGCTCAAAAAATGGCGTCATTACCTCATAGGCAAACCATTTCGTCTCATTACTGACCAGCGATCTGTTTCGTTCATGTTTGATAATAAGCGGACGAGTAAAATTAAGAATGAGAAGATACTACGTTGGCGTCTTGAGTTAGCTTCATTCAAATATGACATCGTGTACCGTCCTGGTAAGCAAAATGATGTTGCTGATGCACTCTCACGGGTCTGCGGATCAGTGTCAATGCGAACTGAAAAGCTGGTTTCATTACACGAAGCTTTGTGTCATCCAGGCATAGTACGCATGAATCATTGGGTAAAATCGAAAAATTTGCCATATTCTACAGAAGAGATTAAGAACATGACTAATTCCTGTCGGATTTGCTCTGAAATAAAACCAAGATTTTATAAATCTTCTTTGCCGGATCCTTCGTTGGTAAAAGCTACATCACCTATGGAGAGATTAAGTATTGATTTCAAAGGTCCAGTGCCTACTAATACAAGAAATAAGTACATACTGACGGTGATAGACGAATACTCTCGATTCCCGTTTGCATTTCCGTGCGCTGATATGAGCTCATCGACGGTAATCAAACATTTAAATCAAATTTTTATACTATTTGGCATGCCATCCTATCTACATTCAGACCGAGGAACCTGTTTTATGTCTGAAGAAGTAAAGAACTTCTTAAATTCACGTGGGATTGCTACTAGTAGAACCACACCATATAATCCAAGAGGGAATGGACAAGTTGAACGGTTCAATGGAACCCTTTGGAAATCAGTGCAATTGGCTCTACGTTCACGCAATCTAGCGATTGAAAACTGGGAAAAAGTCCTAGATCAAGCTTTACATTCCATCCGGTCTTTGTTGTGCACAGCGACTAATTGTACGCCGCATGAAAGGATGTTTACACACACCAGGCGATCATCTAACGGAGTATCAATACCCACTTGGTTGACGGAATCGGAAAGAGTATTAATGAGAAAATTTAATCGTTCGAATAAATATCAACCTGTCGTTGAAGAAGTGACACTACTTCATGTGAATCCAGACTACTCATATGTTCGCCTTGAAGACGGTCGCGAATCTACTGTCTCGAATCGCCATTTAGCACCATTGGGTCAAGAAAGCGAGGTAATTAAAGCGAGGTAATTCAAGAAATACCTGAACATCTTAATGAAACTATTACAAGTGAAGAAGATTTCTTCGATTCACATACTACAAATGAGATAGACGAAGGACAGAGGTCAGAACAGCCACCTGATGTCGAAGAGGAACAGAATGTTGTGCCTGTGGAACGTGTTGCAGGATCTCCACCGTCGACACCGCTGCCGTTGCGAAGATCTACCCGGGAGCGGAGAGCACCAAACCGTTACGAGGACTAATCTCTAGGTGGGGTGAATGTAGTATAATAGACTCCTTTGATTTTTATGAAGTATTTGGTTGCTATGCGACCGATTGTTATTCAAACCTGTCATTATATATTTTGTGGAATAAAACCATTATTGCAAAGGTTTTATCATTTATATCACAATGTTTTGAAGAAAACCGCCACCATTTTCTTTAAAACAAAATGACGGCCGACTTGACTATGGACTGACTTGACTAAAAAGTATTCATTCAATACAAACCACTTGACACTGGCAAGATTGTCTGTCGAATGACAGACAGGAGCCATAAACGGAGAGAAGGAAGGAAGAAGAGAAGAAGAAGAAATTGATGTGAAAACCGTGCAATGCAAATAATTTCAGTTTGGCGTCGTTTGAGTTTATTGAACGTAAAAGTCAGTAAAACCAGCCTTAATCCACCATAGGCTCCTAAGCATTTCAAGGAAGAAAGATTCCCTCTCCGTACACCCACTTTTGTTTTTTAAATAATGAATAAACCATTCTTTGACTGCAATTTCACCTGATGGTAAGCGACGATGTAGCCGACGTTGGAGCAGAACGGTCTAGAAGACACCCATTCACTCTCCTTGAAGAGATTTAGATTGTAGTGGTCAGGAAAAACAGACGACGGTAATGAGTTCCACTCCTTAGCAGTGACTTAGTAATGACTCCCCGCGATCCATACATCATTGTCAGTCCATCGGGTATGCGGGTGTTCCTCCTTCGTCTTCCAGTTCGTGGTCGCCGTTCGATCAACTTTATGAACAAATAAGTGAGCGGATCAAAAGGTTCAAACCAACTCTTTTTTATCTCGAAGCCATTCTTGAAAGTCTGAACTTTTAAGAAGTCTCTACACAAAACTGGATTCAGGACAATCTTTACTTTTTCGAGTCAACAACCTCAAAATTCGAATACATTGCATGCGGAAGAGGGAGAGACTGAGACTGGACTTTTGATTTTCGATATACACATTCCTTTATCATCTAACATCACTTATCGGTATCAAAAACGGACAATATCGTAGCAACTAGATTTCAGAGATGAATAAGACTTCAGTTTGTACGGATCTCATATACATATTATGTTACACTTTGTATAGAGAAATTCATTCACGGCTGATATACCTTTTACCCATACCAAGCGCTTTGCTTCAAATTTTATAATGCAAACAGCTAAAGAATGGAATTCCTTACCGGTTCGTTTTTCCGAAAACCTATAATTTTGATGTTTTTAAGAGAAGAGCGAATAAGTATTTTCTAGGTAAGCGTGACCGCATCATCACTTAACATCGGGTCAAATATTTTTTACAAACGTAAGTTGTAAAAAATAAACTCATAGTACGAGTCCACGCACTTGTCCAGTTTCTCAAACTCCCTATTTTTATTTATCATCTTATGTAAAATCAATCTAAGTAGTTACTGAATGGCGTTACATAATTTAAATTGACCACGTCGTAGTCGTATTGAGCAATGGCTGCCGCTTGAGCAACCGACCTCGGAAAATTCGCTTCAATACGATTTTTATTCAATGCTTTTATGCATTCCTTATCAAACATCGATTTAACTACTAACGTAACATACATCTTTTATATTTATCTCTATATATATAAAAATCAATTGCTTACGAAATATTTGAAGTTTTTAAATGTTTGTCGTCCAGGTAACGGTGAGAAAATATGGAAAAATTGTGAGGAAGATAGTAAAATCAACAATTTCATTTACCCATATAAACTGTTCTACCTAAAGCGAAGGGAGAATTTTAATGTCGTTAGGAAAGGTGATACGAAGTACACCGGGTCATCTAGTAATATAAAAAACAGCCCACACAGCTGGACAGACCCCACAACTCAGTTGGTAATAGCTCTGCCTTCTGCGCGGTAGGCCTTGTGTTCGATTCTCACTTAGAATAAACATTTAATGTTTGTTTCTGTCTGGGTGTTATTATATATTAAAAATAAATATTTACGAAAAAAAAGTATTAAAGTATTGTATCAGCTTCCGTTCCGATATAGCTTTGCTTTTGTATACCTCTATGTATATTAAAAGTATGTATTTACGAAAAACAAGCATAAAAGTATTGCATCAGCTATCTGGTTCCGATATAGCTTTGCTTTTGGGGCTAGATGTACTGTGTGGAAAGTCCACCAATTTTATTAAATTATAAATACATTTTCAGTAAATAAAATAATAAAGTTTATAGGACCGGAGAGTTTTAGGAGGAGGCCTATACCAAATATACTCTAAGGAACGTACATTGTGATCGAGAAAACAAAAACAGCTGTTTCATACATTTTAGCCAGGTAGGTATTGAACTTTTGCATGAAACAGCTGTTTTTTTTTCGCGTTCAGAGTTCTGGTTCCTTAGAAAAAATTATTCATATTGATGGGTACTTTAGCCCCCTGAAGTTTTCGGTACTTACTGGTATTTGAACACCCTGTATAATATACACCCTGTATATAGATACCCTGTATATAGATTGTTTAAAAAACACATTCTATTGGGTATACCGTGTGATTCGGTATCGGTTATTATTACGGTTTAACGGTCGTTAAAAGTGTTATTGAATCAACCGGTTACCGTTTCTATTGGTAACAGTTTGAAACTGTAATATTTATGAATCGTTTTTGTCAGTGATCAAGATCCTTGAGCATGTAGGAGGTAGTCAGAGGCACATCTTGTTTTTAATACAATTAGCTGGTGGAACAAGCAAATGGCCCATCTGATGTTAAGTGGTATCCAACCCCTATAACAAAGCATTGTCTCGTAAGTCACGCACGATATCGCGATAGGAACGTGACCCACGATGCACTGCCTGCGTCCATGCAACTTCAGGCATGTTAAGCCTCATGTGCCTTAGTAATTACACCGGCAACCACACTCTTCAAACCGAAACACAGCAACGCTGCTTGGCGGCAGAAAAAGGCGTGCTGGTAGTACTTCCCCGGACGAGTCCTTCACAAAGAGCTCTAAACTTATTATAGGTTAGTAGGGTAAATAAAACCGAACTACGTTGCATGTTAACAATGTCAAAGATTCTGGCAGCCCGCCACTAGTAAAGAGCAAATTATGTCATCACCACTGACCTATCAAAGATAGGTAGGTACTGATTAGATAACTGGGACAACTGCACCAAATACAACACAAGTCATTGAACTCTAAATATTGCAATCTATCTCATATCTGTGACTAGTAGTGCTATTCCGTCAACAACATTCACTCAAGTGACCGCGGAAGCCGCAGTGAGTTTGTTATTGATACCCATCACTAGCGCCACCCGTGTGAATATTTTGGCGGGTGGAATGCCAACGTGAGTGAGGCGAAATTCGTGATCGAAGTGTGCATGAATCCACAAGGTGAAACTCCCCGTGAATGTAGTTGAGAGAATCGACACGCAGAGCACACACAAAGTCAAAGAAAACCTTCAGGGCCGGATTTAGAGGTCCAGAGGCCCCGGGGCAACAAAGGAGTGGAGGCCCCCTCGCCCCTAATTATTTTCCAAATAATAGTGAGTAAATAAAGTGAAAAAAAAAATCTGTCGAGTTTTTCAATAAATAATTTATTGTGAAACCAAGTAGATTCTCTTATAGAAAAAGATCTGTCTGTCTGTCTTACATCTTTTAAAGTTACTTGCCAAAATAGTGTAGTACATTTTTTTTACGGTACAGTCGGTTAAAGTTGGGTGATGTAATTATTTTAAATTAAATGTTGGCCAAACATCTAACATTTTATGTAAAACTGAGGCAGTTATGGTTTAATTTTGTTATCCATGGTTACATTACAGAAAAAAAAATCACGAAAAGTTAATATTTGTAGTCACAGGACTTAAAAGATCATCGCAGGGTGTCAGTTTTTCTGCTATTTTTTGTAATACTCATAATTCAAAAGGTACATGACAAATATTTTTTTTTATATTTTTCTGATAACTATTATGACTTGGCCCATTGCCCGTTTTCGGCTTGACGTTGATTTCTGGGACACCCTGTATATAAGAAAAAAATCGTCGAGACACGGAATCGAATACCCAACCTCCGAGTTTGCGGGCAAGTACCACCCCACTCAGCCATTAAATGATTGGGGTACTCCTCCAAGCTGGCTAGTGAAGTGCTTATCAGGGCCATTTGAGATTTTGATATTTCACTGATTGCCTGATTGGAGTGAACAAATATAGATCAATGATTTCTGTTATTTAAGATTAATATAATCAAATAATCATGTATGTACAAAGTACTGTAGGCTGTAGGTAAAGGTAAAATAGCAAAAAAAAAAACAAAGTACAAGAAGAAGTTTACTAGTGTTTACTAGTTGGAATTTGAAAGATTTTTTTCCGAAGTCTCTATTGTGGGGGCCCCCCGTTTGTGGAGGCCCCGGGGCCATTGCCCCGTTTGCCCTCCCCTAAATCCGGCCCTGAAAACCTTTATTAAAACCTAGGTGCCTTGGAACCTTGAGGTTTTTTAAATGAAGCTGTTGATATTACTGAAACATATTTTGGGCCCGCGTTGAATTATTTGTTATTTTAGGATCCTAAAAAAACGTACCTAAGTAAGAACGAATGTTATTGGTGTCTAATCCCCGCTGTGTAACCCGTATTTGGTATATTTACCTATATCACCTTACATATTTACCACAAGCTATGTGTAGGTAACTATAATAATTCTAGAGTACATTTGACCATCGGGTAGAAGCAGAGGTTTGGTCAATGTCAATGACTTGCCTTCTCCAAGGACCGCCTGATGTTTGAATTTATTTACGGGTAAAAATAAAATTTCCACATTTAAACAAAAGTGGAAAACAATTGTTAATAAACAATAATGATAATTATCATCAGAACGATCTTTTTTGGATTGTTTTGCTTATCTTTAAAAGAGCAGAGGCAATCATCGGAGGAAAATACTTGGTAGGTACTTACCTACCTGAATATTCGTCAAGTCATAATACCGCGTTTACATTTAGACATTCGCGCTGCCATTCGCGTGGACGAAAATGTGGCCGGCCATATATCCGCGCCAGAGTCGCCGGCAACGTGTGTTCACATTTAGCCCGGACACTTAGGAAGCGCGGGCAACGCGAACGTCAACGCGAGCGGCAACGCGAGTGGACATGGAAGTGGCCTATTTACGTTCTCGCATTGCCCATGTCCCTGCACATTTCCACGGACATGAGCGGTGTGTAAACGCGGTATAATAATATTGTCTGAGATATAAAGATTACTCAAGGGCAAAGGTGAATTGGGGTCAAGATTTTTCATAACTACATTCAAGTGATTGAATATCTTCAAACATTTTAAGTGCAAGTAAGCGGTAGGAAAACGAGTAGAGGTAATATTCACATTTACATGACCAATAATTATTCGGGAAAAAATTACACATAAAAATTCTTTAAAAACCCAACCCATTCTTAGCAATCCAACAAATCAACAAATTCTGCTAATTTCCATTGAATTGATATGAAAACAAAAGGTGATTCTAAAGTCAAAACAGGAGGTAGTAAACAAGAGTATAGTCTTTAGTATTATCAATTCTTTTTTTTAAACTTCCGGAAAACACGTACATATAAGACATTCCTCCTTGAAGTTTGAACCTTCATGTATTGCGTAAAGAGATTATCGGCTGCGTCGCAGAATATAAATAAGTACTACGGCTACGCTACACACAGTAGTAGTACGGTATGACCTACTGTACTATGCTTTATTGGTTATCCATTCATTCATACAATGTCGGCCTAACGATGTTCCAATACCGTACAATAACTTCACAGTGAAAGTGATGAATTGAATACAATGAGGATAGGGAATGTGCCTTACCACTTGCATTAATTTTTTTTTTAATAGTGTTCTTTATTATTTTATAATATACTCTAATAATATTACAATCTAGCCATAATTACGGCTATTAAGTAATTTAACACAGACCTAGTTTTTTAAAGTAAGCTACATTTAAGAATGTTGACACTTTTCTTACTGTCTCTATTTATGGCGAAGACACTTTGTTCTTGTGTTATTGATTAGAGTTTTTCACATTACAACATAATATTATGAAAAAAGAAGGAACCTGTGAAGTATTATTTTGATAATTTGAATTTTTTGTCGTAAATCTTACCTTTTTTTATACCAAAGTCAAATCCGGTCATCTTTTAGAATACGCTAAAGCTTAAAAATATTTTTTATTTATTTTCTTTTCATTAAAAAATATTTCATAAAACAAGGGATTCTTAAAACAAGCTTGCTTTAAAAAAAACCTTACCGATAAAAGTCCGATTGATACTTCAGTTATCTTATTGTCATTATATTAAAACCTTTCTAAAGTATTATACTCGTATCAACGTATAATTGCGATTAGTTTTTAGCCACCGTTTCACGCTAGTTGGCAATATTAGAGCCAGACGGTTTCCGAGACATTGTTTATATTTTTTTATCATAAACGAGCGTACAAAGTACATTAGCTTTTATCGACCGGTAGTTCGTGATCGATGCGTGATGAGCAGCTGCATTCGGAATTTTGTTCTATTTTTTATTCATAGATAAGTCTATGAAAATTATCATAACAATAGGTTCAAAACATAATTGTATTTTGTAATAACTCAACAGCCGTAGGTAGCACAGAATTAACTAGTAGTTCGCCCCGAACTGAGATCTCGTGATGCGACCCGACGAACGCATCAAAACTTTGAGTCGGTAGTAGTCAGAGGCAAGTCCAAACATTATCTTTGGACTTTTTTCTGACTACCGCCTACTAACTTGGTATGGTTACCAAGTTTCAACTCTATTGGCCTATTTATTGAAGAGTTCCGTTGAACAGACCTTGGCTCCATCATCAGACCTGGTAGTCGTCACCATTTTATGAGAACTGAGTACCTCCTCAATTTATTTCAAGAAAAAAAAATAAGAAAAATCATAGGAACTAGCCGACCAGTAGAAAAACCTTGATGTCAACGAAACTCTTAGAGATGGAAGCTCTTGCATCGCTGGTTATCTTAATTTAACTTTTTAAAATTTATCTCGAAAACCGAGCGTCCCAAAAAAAAAGTAAAAATTGTTTTGGAATGTCCAAACAAAGCCCTTTCATATGACATGTAACTTGTTTTTTTTATGTAACATTTTTAATTTTTGCCCTCTTAAAAAACCCCATATCTCAAAAACCCTTCATCCGATTTTACTCATATACTTACCAGTAAATTTCTCAAGTACAAGCTATCGACATATCAAATTTCATGCAGATCGGATCAACGGTTCTAAAGTTATCGCCAGACAAACATACATACATACATACATACATACATACATACATACATACATACATAAAATGCCAAATCGCCCAAGTTGAAACTAAGATCTTCGTTCGCTTCGCTCACTCGATCAATAATTGTACTGTGGTAGTCATTGGATATCGTTTTTTTTTAATTTGTAATGTTGTGTTGTGTGTTGTTGTAAAACTTATGGGGGCTAACAGTAGATGCCTTACGACTGATATGGTGATGATCATAAAAACTCAATTATAAAAAAAAACATTTCTACGTTATGCTGGATCTGCCAAACCACAACATTTTAAGAGAAGTAGAGCTCTTTGTGAAGGGCTCGTCCAGGGAAGTACTACCACCACGCCTTTTTCTGTCGCCAAGAAGCGTTGCTGTGTTTCGGTTTGAAGAGTGTGGTTGCCGGTGTAATTACAGGGACATGCGGCTTTACATCTGTATACCGCAAGTTCATGGACGCAAGGCAGTGCATCGTAGGGCACGTTCCTATTGTGCGTGACTTACGAGGCAATGCTTTGTTATAGGTGATGGTTACCACTTAACATCAGGTGGGCCATCTGCTTGTTCCATCAGTTGTTGTATAAAAAAAATACTTTTCCATATCCGATGTATCATTGAGTTTTAAATATTTACAAAAAGTGCGTCAGCTGCGTCATAAAATTTTTTTAGTTTCATCATTTAGCTAGTACATCGAGCTACCGATTTCTTAGTGAAATAACTGTTTAGTTCTCCTCATGTCTCTTAATATCAGAGAACATTTCAGTAGAATCATCGAGAAAAAGTTCTAGTTATTTGTGTTTCTTTTCTATGTGGCCTGTATTTATATTGTAGTTGTACCTACATGTTACTGTCATCCTATAAATCATCATCATAGGTACGTATTATTAAACCCTGGGATATTTAACTGGTTTAGCCATTGTTTGATTAATAAAAAAAGTTGCAACATTTTACCGAAGCTACAACCTACAAGCTACAAAAAGCTACAAAAAGCTACAAAAAGCTTGAGGAATAGACTTACTCAAATGGCGACCAACGATTCGGAAGCAAAGCATAACCCTCTCCACCAGATTGACCGATGACATGAACAAGATTATACATGAACTAGCGGCCTGTCCCAGCTTCGCATGGGTGGACATAAATTTTTTCAACGTTTTAGGATTAAACTTAGACCGTGGTGGGTTCGAGTAACTTCTAAATCGCGCCTTGCCCGGGCCCGCGCTGGGTGAGAACGCGCCCCGTGACCTTATATTTTTAAAATCTTTTGAATGGAATGTCCGATTTGAAAAATTCAAGAAGTAATGTATAGGTATTGAACCAGTCTTAATTATGAAAAGATTTATTTAGATAAGGATTAATACCAAGGTACAAATAAAGACCCTTTTCTATCGGCGGCATTTCAATTAAATTTTTATAATAAAAGAACACTTATTGTGACATAACTATAATAGTTAGACATATGCTGTCGCGACATTTTTTGTAGATGGTGACGTGTTCTACAAAATCGTAGTACATTATTTTGTTCTATCATCAATAGTTTTCGCAGCGCACGCGATGTAAGGTTTTCTTTTTCCACCTTGGGTTACATTATTAGAGTTTTAGTAAGGATCCCAGATTTTTTTGAAAATATAATATAGCCTATGTTACTCAGGGATAATGTAGCATTCTAATGGTGAAAGAATTTTTGAAATCGGACCAGTAGTTTTTGAGCCTATTCGTTACATACAAAACAACAAAACAACAAAACAACAAAAATACAAATCTTTTCTCTTTATAATATTAGTGTAGATGTAGATGTAGATAAGGTGTGTAACAATTCCAAAGTCAAAAGGTTTATTGAATAGAATCACAACACTTTGAAACGTCTTCAAGCTAGGTGCCAGACGATGATATTCTATAGATTTCTAGATAACTCAGTGACAACCGGAAGTATTCTCCCGGTAGTCTTTTATTTGTAGTTTGGTTTCCGTCTTTGCCTAAGCAAGAATGCAAATACACCAAGCATGGCTCAGTTTGCATTGAAACCATTTTAGAAGTTGACGCAAACCTTGAATATATTGGCATTCGAAGAGCTTCCGACCTGCTTCTACTCAAAGTAATTAATTAATTAATAAAAAATAGTAATTAATATAATTAACAAATCAGCTTGAGAGTACCAGTGATAGTGACCCTGCCTTCCGATCTTCGCAGGCTCGAAACCTCTCCTACAACAACAAAAAAGTTATCACTTGAAATCTCGAGGTGATACAAAGAACGTCTATTTCTGCCGCCGAAACACGAAGGGTGAAAGGTGGGTACTTGTAAAATTGACAGGAAATATATTTTATGCCTCAAATTGATGGACGCCGCGCAGTGCACGTTCGTAAGGCACGTTCCTTGAAACTTCCCACGAAATTGAAGGGCAATGAAATCAATATCTTTTGTTTCTTGTGGTCGTCGGTTAGATGAACACCGTTAGTTTCTTTCCAATCAGCATTCATCTCATGCTCTTTTTTTATTCAGCCAGTTTTCATACAAACTATTCATGATTTCTTTGGCCCATCTTACTAGTACAGGTTCTTGATGAGCCCGTAAGATTAAACCCAAAACTGTCATTCATTCAAGCATGATTAAAGCCGAAAGGTGAATAAAAAACAGCACAATAATAACCAGTCGACCTCAAAGATTCAATACATCACAAAAAACCGTACCGTTAAAGTTCGCGGAAGTTTTGACAACCTCAGGCCGAATTGAGGTCAGAGCAATTTGTAGATTTGCAATAGAAGATCATACGATCAGTAGGTACAGATGGATACAAACCTTACAAACGGTCAACGAGCCTTGTCACCTTCTTCTTTAGTATTCTTGTCAGTTGGCTGAACCTACAGAAGAGGCTTTACCGAAGAGGTTATATGATGGGAAACTAAACCTCTTCGAATATTTTTTCGGCAATTGAGCAGATTCAAAATGATCATGATGACGTCAACGAATGACTTGACTAAATCTCTAGAGTTAAGCCCGATGGTTTTCGCACAAAGCAAAAAAAAAAATCTTCACCTTTCCAAAAAGTAGTACCTATAAACATATCAAAACATAGGTAAACTGAAAGTTACATTTGTTTATCCCCCTGTCACGGATTTCCATCACCTAATTCTGATCACTACCTATAGGAGGTGAAAGAATTAGGTAATATTTATATGAGAGTACTGGCACTGCGCACATAAATTTTTGAACAGAAAAACTCTTTGGTTTTGAACCCATGACCGTAGGATCCGAAGGCGGGGCCGCCAGTGCTCTATTTTATAAATAAGTTTTATTTACTACTTGCTATGTAGGTCAGTATGCTAAGCACACTTTTTAAAATAAATTACCATCGAATATCAACTATAGGCTATTGAGGCTTAACATCTGTATGCCTCAAGTTGATGGAAGCAGTGGCCAGTAGGGCACGTTCCTATTGTGCGTTAATTGCGAGGCAATTTTTAGATAGGTATAGGTTACCACTTAACATGAGGCGGGCCATATGCATGTTTCATCACCAATATAAAAAAAAATTGTTCAACTGTTTTCAGTTCGTCGAAAACCCGTTAACTGATCGTGTAACTTTTATCATGAACTGTACAATGGCAACCACGCGACGGGTGGCGCGATGCAGAGAGGCCATCCTCTGATTGGTCGAGCCTCGGAGTCAGACCACAGACATAATATAATGTTCGAAATTCGGATGCTCCTTGGCAGCATTCTTCTCATTGTGCATTGATCCAGCTTCAGATTATAAGATCACAAGATAAGAATTGGATGATCTATAGTATTGATGTTACGTGGCTAGATAGAAGAGAAGGTAGTTCGCTTAGGGTAAAGGGGCCGCATTTTGATGTATTTTCCTACATTGTTTATGCATGCATGTAGGTAAGAGTAATAGAGCTCTTTGTGTGTGGCTCGTCCGGGGAAGTACTACCACCACACCTTTTTCTGCCGCCAAGCAGCGTTGCTGGGTTGCCGGTGTAATTGCAGGCACATGAGGCTTCTGCTTCTTCGGGCCATCTGCTTGGTCCATTAGCTAGTTGTATAAAAAAAATGCTCTTATTTTTACTTAGAACGAATTCAAAGCAACCCATGTTATAAAAATATTTTTATTACATGTGTTTTATTAATGGAATATTTAACAGGCAATTAAATATTACATTAATAAAACACATCGATTATCTATTTATAGTTATACTAGTGGCTTCCCGCGGCTTCGCACGCGTTGAAGTGGTGAGCCGTAATTAAGCCACAAACATCCAAACATCGTAACTTTCGCATTGATTTGTATATTAATAGGGTAGGATACCTACGCAGGTATAAGAGATACCTATAGGCGTACATTACCTATATTAGGTAGGTAGGTAGGTATAGGTACTGAGTTTAGCACAAACATGACAAATACAACAAAGACAACCTTACACGGAAAATACCTCTATGTATTTATTGGTTCCTAGTTTACCCCAAAAACAAACGAAACGAAACAGCTTCACGACTTTGATCCCCAGGCACGGTATCCCCTAAGATCTCTTCGTACCAACTCAAAATTCCCGTTTTAGAATGTCCCTTACAAACATTGACGCCTTGTTGTATCTTTTTTACTTGAGCGCAACGAAGGAGGGTAACGTTTTAGGGGTTGTTTTCGAAAATTAAACTGTCTTTTTGTTATTTATCCAGAGAACACATTTTCTTTTAGTTTGAAGTTAATTTCACTACGCTTTAAAAATCTCCCATACAAACCTTGAAACTTTGTCAGTCTTTTGCAGCCTATGCAGGGGTGGTTTTAAAATATTTAAAACGTGATTTTAAATTATTGATCGAGTGAGCGAAGCGAACGAAGATCTTAGTTTCAACTTGGGCGATTTGGCATTTTATGTATGTATGTATGTATGTACGTATGTATGTATGTATGTATGTATGTTTGTCTGGCGATAACTTTAGAACTGTTGATCCGATCTGCATTAAATTTGATATGTCGATAGCTTGTACTTGAGAAATTTACTGGTAAGTATATGAGTAAAATCGGATGAAAGGTTTTTGAGATATGGTGTTTTTTAAGGGGGCAAAAATAAAAAAAGTTACATAAAAAAATCAAGTTACATGTCATATGAAAGGGCTTTGTTTGGACATTCCAAAACAATTTTTACTTTTTTTTTGGGACGCTCGGTTTTTGAGATACAACAAAATAAGTTAAATTAAGATAACCAGCGATCCAAGAGCTCCCATCTCTAAGAGTTTCGTTGAAATCAAGGTTTTTCTACTGGTCGGCCAGTTCCTTTGCTTTTTCTTATTTTTTTTTCTTGAAATAAATTAAGGAGGTACTCAGTTCTCATAAAATGGTGACGACGACCAGGTCTGATGATGGAGTCAAGGTCTGTTCAACTGAACTCTTCAATTAATAGGGCAATAGAGTTGAAACTTGGTTACCATACCAAGTTAGTAGGCGGTAGTCAGAAAAAAGTCCAAAGATAATGTTTGGACTTGCCTCTGACTACTACCTGCTCAAAGTTTTGATGCGTTCGTCGGGTCGCATCACGAGATCTCAGTTCGGGGCGAACTACTAGTTTATTGTGGAGTATATTTACTTCAAGTTTGAAATCAATAGCACTATGCGTTAAAAATCTTCCATACTTACTTTTACCAGCCATTTGCACCCTTTGCAAGGGTAATTATCAAAAGTTAAAAGTGTCATTCTTAATTATTTATTTCTTAGTATATTTACCTCAAGTTTTAAATCAATCGCACCACGCGTTAAAAAACTCCCATACAAACTTTGACATCCCTTTGCACACTTATTAAGGGTAGTTTAAAAAAAAATGCCTTTCCTGTTTTTTAGCCTTGGAGTACATTTACTTCAAGTTTCAAGTTTGTAGGTTCAAGGAATACAATTTTTCATACCAACGTTTTCAACCCTTTATACAACCTTAGGGGTTGAATTTCCAAAAATCCCTTCTTTATACACCTCTACGCCATAAGACCTATATACTCTTCAAATTTCAAGTCTCTAGGACCGGCGGTCAAAAACCTTCCATACAAACTTTTACATCCCTTTGCACACTTATTAAGGGTAGTTCTAAAAAACTAAAAATGTCTTTCCTAGTTTTTGCCTTGGAGTACATGTACCAGCGGTCAAAAACCTCCCATACAAACTTTTAAATCCCTTTGCACACTTATTAAGGGTAGTTCTAAAAAACTAAAAATGCCTTTCCTAGTTTTTGCCTTGGAGTACATGTACTCCAAGTTTCAAGTTTGTAGGTTCAAGGAATACTATTTTTCATGCAAACGTTTTCAACCCTTTTACACCCTTAGGGGTTGAATTTCCAAAAACCTCTTCTTAGTACACCTCTACGCCATAAGACTTATGTACCTACTCTGCAAATTTCAAGTCTCTAGGACCAGCGGTCAAAAAACTCCCATACAGACTTTTACATCCCTTTGCACACTTTTTAAGGGTAGTTCTAAAAAACTAAAAATGCCTTTCCTATTTTTTGCCTTGGAGTACATGTACTCCAAGTTTCAAGTTTGTAGGTTCAAGGAATACTATTTTTCATGCAAACGTTTTCAACCCTTTTACACCCTTAGGGGTTGAATTTCCCAAAACCTCTTCTTAGTACACCTCTACGCCATAAGACCTATGTACTCTTCAAATTTCAAGTCTCTAGGACCAGCGGTCAAAAAACTCCCATACCAACTTTTACATCCCTTTGCACACTTATCAAGGGTAGTTTTAAAAAACTAAAAATGTATTTCCAATTTTTTTGCCTTAAATATAAATACTCCAAGTTTCAAGTTTGTAGGTTCAAGGAATACTATTTCTCATACAAACGTTTTCATCCCTTTTTACACCCTTAGGGGTTGAATTTCCAAAAATACCTTATTAATACACCTCTACGCTATAAGACCTATGTACTTTTCAAGTTTTAAGTCTCTAGGACCAGCGGTCAAAATACTCCCATACATACTTTTACATCCCTTAGCACACTTATTAAGGGTAGTTTTAAAAAACTAAAAATGTATTTCCTATTTTTTTTGTCTTGAAGTATATGTACTCCAAGTTTCAAGTTTGTAGGTTCAAGGAATTCAATTTTTCATACAAACGTTTTCATCCCTTTTTACACCCTTAGGGGTTGAATTTCCAAAAATCCCTTCTTAGTACACCTCTACGCCATAAGACCTATGTACTCTTTAAATTTCAAGTCTCTAGGACCAGCGGTCAAAAAACTCCCATACATACTTTTACATCCCTTAGCACACTTATTAAGGGTAGTTTTAAAAAACTAAAAATGTATTTCCTATTTTTTTGTCTTGAAGTATATGTACTCCAAGTTTCAAGTTTGTAGGTTCAAGGAATACAATTTTTCATACAAACGTTTTCATCCCTTTTTACACCCTTAGGGGTTGAATTTCCAAAAATCCCTTCTTAGTACACCTCTACGCCATAAAACCTATGTACTCCTCAATTTTCAAGTCTCTAGGACCAGCGGTTTAGGCTGTGCGTTGTCTATATGTCAGTCAGTCAGTCAGTCAGGACTTTGATTCTTATAGTATTAGAGATTTAAGACGTAGTTATTTAGCCAGATACACTGTGTACAATGCCTTGCAAAATAGGAAAGATAATACTTCATAAGACGTAGATAAATCGAGCAACTAGTTTGCTCAATTTATCTATTTATGTAAAACTGTAATACGCCAAACGTGTGTATAGACTATAGACCCTACTTGCGTAGTAGTATGTAGGTACCTTGATGTATACCTACCTACACATTTCAAGTACCTAGACCATCCACGAAGCAACTATGACTAAAATACTTATCTTTACCTACAATTTTTTTTGTTTTTTTTTTTTATTTCATTTTGGTCCGTTGTTATTATAATACGAGAATACTCGTATCATGTACTTAATATTAATGAGATTCTAATAAAAATAAATCTCTAGTCGTTGTTTTTTTTATATTGAATAGTCCTTAGTGGGATAAGGGCAGGAAAATGATGATGATGAGTCCTTTGATTACAATCTCACCTGATGGTAAGCAAAGATGTACGTTGGAACAGAACGGTCCTCAAGACGCTATTTACTCGCGCATTTCAGATTTTAGTGGTCAGGAAATACAGATGACAAAGATTTAATATAGTCCCAAAAGTTATTACGGTTATCGAGCAGGACTCTTGATAGTTATATGTCAGACCTATAGATGGAACCACGGTCGCATAAGTACCGTAGTAGCATGTCCCTGAGTTATTCGTCGAGTGTGATTAGAATCCGATGGCGCAGTTGGTTAGCGCGGCCCCGTATCAAGGGGAAGGTCGTGGGTTCAAATCCCACTCGGGTAATAACTTTTGGGACTATATTAAATCTTTGTGATTTTCCTTAAGTGCAGGTAAACACTATAAAAACAAATAAAAATACAGATGACGGTAATGAGTTCCACTCTCCTTAGCGGTTCGCATACTGATGATGTTAGACGCTCGGTGCGATAGCTGATTTGCTAACCAGGTGTGGATGGTACCTACTGAGCCGTGCGTTTACTAGTCCTGTGGTGGAATGGAGATAATGGTATAAGATCGTGTAGTTCAGACAAACAGACACACTTTCGCTTATAAAGATAGTATGGGTGGTGTGGTGTCTAGCCTAGTCGCGCTGGCAACACTAGCGACATGCTGGCACACTGGCTTGGACGGCGTGGCCGGGCGGAGGGCATAACCTCGTATAATAATATATTTGGGTTTTAATGGATCTAAAGAATCCCACAAAGTGGCGACTGAGGAGAACGTGAGTAATTTAACTCATTTTACTGAAAAGGAAGGGATAGATGGCATTCCAAAGTAATTATTTTGCAGTTGAAGTTCAAGTTCCAATTCAATAAACAAGGTACGAAACCTACGTTGAACTAACATGTACAGTACGAGGGTACCGTATATTAGATCAAAGTATTACTTACTGAAATGAACTGCAGCAGATGAACACTTTAACACCTCTTATTTATTCGTAGAACACAGATAAAACAATTTCACTTTTATTCTTCGCACTTGTTACAGATGTCAGTATGTTAGCCAGTCAAGTTTACTCCACCAAGTCTCTTTCCAGAATGCCACATTTTTACCATCTTCCCCTTTCCTTATTTTCTGTTCGGCTACCTACCAACGCAATCAATCCTACCCACCTATCGGACCAAAGCTGCGACTTGGCGGTCAATCGACTGACTAAAAGACAGGAAGATATAAAATTAATTATGCTACTTCAATTTTAATCTAAAAAATCAAGCTTAATATTTACAAAATGAATTATAAAATTCGAGAAATCATTACATTCGGCCATCCGCCATCATGCGATCTCCTGACGCATGATCAAATAAATAAACTGAACGTACTAATCAATTAAGAATATTTATATTATTTTAATTTTAAAGAAGAACAAAAAAAAAACTTATTTTTCATTGTAATAGCTTACATACAAATTCATTTTATTATTTTAGTCATTATCAACTTCAATTTCTTCATCAAATTAATTTTGTTAAATAATTATAGGAAATACTCAAATAAATTGAATTTACGATTTTAACACAATTACATTTTCAGTAATTATAAAAACAACATGTGAATAACAAAAAAACAATAACTCCCAGCTTTTCGCTACATTATAATACTAACAATATTACTTTAAATTATTAATCATTACATTTGGCATTTATTTAGTATCAGATCTGCTTGTATTATTTTGTTGCCGACCTTTTGTAGGCATATTTTTGTCATCATTATCCTCGCTTTCGGATGAAGTATTACTTTTGTTAGATATTAGTATCTTAGTCATGAGAAAGGTTAACATTGATCCAAGGTCAAATCCGATCAAAAGCAACTACGCTATCGTATTTACTTTTAGGAGTACTAAATCCAGTAAGTTCAGAAATTTTATATCGATCATTATATATACTTCTGTGATTTTAAAGAGGCCTATAAATTTTGATAAGAGCTTAGTTCTATTGTCTTTGTTGTTAAAATAGTTTCTGTTTTTTTTTTATTAGAAATAAATTAGAATATTTACTATAACTGTAACGATGACATGGGTGTCGGAAGACCAGCGTTATAGTAGCGTATGCTGCTATTGCATTTATGCAGAGTGACTGCCAATTTATATCACTTGCCTACTTACTTTTATTGTCTTTTGTCGTGGCATAAATAAATGATTCTGTTTTGTATTGTATTGTATTGTAAGATGACATTTTCCATTAACTACGTGATAAGCACCTTGGTGCAATTTTGATCGATTGATTTTCTTTACTCGGTTCAATACTACTGTAACCTTCCACTTACACATCCCCTGAAAAGTTAGATCCCTACGCTATAACTTCAACTAACCCTGACAAAGGAACTTGGGTAGAATTTAATGTAGTCAAGTTTAAGCTATTTTCAATGTCGACGTTTGCGTTAAGAGCAGGACTTTTGTAGAAGAATAGTTTGCAATTGTCTTTGAACACAGACACAGAAGAAAACTCTATAAAGTTTTGCCCTATAAGCAATGCTGTTGTCACAAACTCATCAGTAACTACAAGAACTTCGATCGTCGCCTTAACATCATCGATTTCAATGTTCACAAAGCTCCTACAGACAGGTGTAACTACAGAGTTACCGAAACCTTTGATGATAGGCAATTGTGTGTATCTTTTTAAGAAGTTTAGGTCTTGAGCATCAGATTCACGAACTTCGATTTATTTGAAAAATTTACTGTTAGTGTCACCAGTCGTATCACCAGAAATAGTCAGTTTTCCGTTCTTCAACGTCCGTACGCGAAACGCGGTATCATTGGTAGAAGTTTACAGTTTTTATTGTCGTGATCAACCCTTTGACACTTTTGGCATTTTACTTATGGCTTAGGGCATTTAAAGTAAGAGAGACCTGTTGCGCGACATTTAAAATAAAGTCGCTAAATCATGGAGGTAATATCATAATGGAGAGTGCCATAAGATCCACAACCTTTTACAACTGTGTATCAAACAGTGATCATCTATCTTTGTACCTCCCACGCAGCCTAGCTACAAGTAAAAGAAAAGAAGATGTAAGTTCACTCACTCCAACTCACTCACTGTCTGTGTAAATAGTGTCCGTCAGTTGATGCAATGCTTTGATGTTCTAGTTGGAGTCGGTTGAAATATGCGGTGAAGCGAAATAAATAGTGAAAAATCAAAAGAATCATTATTGTTTAAGCAAAATATATTTGAAAAGGCGAAAGTATATCCCGTGCAGCTGTGTCTTGTGCATCAAGAAAAACAAAAGGAAAAAAAACAATAAAACAAAAGGAGGTTAAAGACCCGGAATTGTCATTTGATACGTAATATTCTTTTTCAATTTACAGACTGTAATTACATTTTATTAGCACTAGTCATATTTTCCAATATGAAAACGATGTAAACCCATTAATAAAATATACCCATAAAATAAAATTTATTGTTTTGATCATCTGTTTTAGTGATTTACATACACAGACTAATTTAGCTTTATATTTCACACCTTCTAGGCGTCTCGCGCCGGCTCAATTTTCGTTAAATTTTACATTATTATTTTTTTAGGTTCCCAAAATGCCCAGAATGAAGACGGGTGTGGATAAAAGCTGTTAGGCGTGAAAACTGGGAGTCCACAAAATTTTCCTATACATGGACGAAATGGCCATAAGAAAGTATCGAGTGGGATGGACATCGCTCTCACAGCCAGGTCAATATGGGAAATAATATTGACGATAATAGTGTTCCAGTATCTATATTGGTTTTGGGTTGTCGCAATAAAAGTCAGCAACCAGTTAAAATTAAAAAGTTGATTTCCAATTAAAACGCCTTTTTCATCCATCTCTTATTCCATCGATAGGTTAGTCAATGCAGTCCCTTCTCTAGTAACTCACACGAATACAATATCGACAACTGCACACTAACAAAAAACGGACACGCCAAAAACCGAAAGGCTCCGTGCAGTATGATACTTTGTCCAAGCGCTAAACTGTTGTTTGAAGTTGACGCCAAATCTCCTGCAGATTGAAGACTTTCGCTTTCGTTTAGAATGAGTGTGTGTAACAAGAGGTTCCTCCTCAGAAGTCATCGCACCGTCAGAGTTCATAGAAAGAGAAAAAAAATACTGTAGTTATCATATTCACCAGATAAAACTTATTTCTAAGTTTGTAACTTTTTTTTTAAATTTATATTCATGTTTTATTTATTTTTTTAATTTTTCATATGGTTTACTTGGCTTAGCATAACAGCTGTCCATGTAATTTTGCGACGTACTTAGCCACTTACAGATCCAGTGCTTAATTGCTAATATATATATATATATATATATATATTTTTTTTTTTTTGCACCATTGTACTAATTATTTGGTTAGTTTTGAACTTACAGGTATACATACCCCATTTTTCACTAAGAAATTCACTAATAGCGCACCTGGCTAAACTCTGGCATACATAGCCTGCTAATAGCGCACATGGCTAAACTCTGGCATACATAGCCTGCTAATAGCGCACATGGCTAAACTCTGGCATACATAGCCTGTACCTGCATACATAGCATGTATCTACTACCTACCTATATATCTATAAATTTTAACTTTATAGATATTTAATTTAGTACACTTTGCTTCAGAGACTCGCATCAGAGGGTAGGCTTGATCATCGATATTTATAATTTTACGACAGTTTATCAGGTGACAACGGCAAGTATAGTTAATTTCTGCTTGATATAGGTAAGCCAATTTTTATTGCTATTGGAATATTGATAATAGCAGTAATGTGAAATAGAATAATAAAAAAAAAATATATAATAGTAGGTAGGTAATCCACGAATTGAAAGGTGCTAACACTACCGGATAGTCTCTGTTCAGTACAGACCAGTTCGTGTGAGGAACAATTCAAAATACGAATATAAAATAAGATAAAAATATAAAATAACCTTCAATGTTTAAATTATCGGATAATATAAAAATTTGTAAGATTTCACCTACTTTATTCTAGAAAAATTTGCTCGATATGTATTCAACTTGAATGTTCATGGGTAAAGGCCCTGACAATTTTTAAAAACCGAATAGTGCTAGTACGGCCGTATCGGGGCAATCTCGACCGATACATGCTAACAAAATGTTTCATACCGTTACACTTAAGTCGAATTTAATAACCTTTTACTCGAAATAAAAATATCATGATGTGGATGAAATAAATTTTAATCACAGCTACAGTTACCAAGTAGGTAATTATTTGGCAAATATCAGTGCATTATGTACGTAGCAAAATTGTTAGCATTATCTGTACAACATTTTTTCACTGTGGCATAGGTACATAGACCCACTTAGTTCCTCACCTTGCTTATAAAAAAAAAATTGTTATGGCATACATAGGCACATAGCCCCCTGAACTCACTTGGTCCATCACAGCATACCCTACTTATTGTTATGGCATACATAGCCCCTGAACTCACTTGGTCCATCACAGCATATCCTACTTATTGTTATGGCATACATAGCCCCTGAACTCATTTGGTCCATCACTACTTCAATCGTAAAATATTCTTTCAATTAGCTATGCTATGGTGGCAAAAGTTTCACCAGTAATAATTCTATCAAGTAACTGCGGTAAAAATTTGATGAAAGACATCAATAAGTTTCAAACTTAATACTTCCGAGTGAAACAGCATGAATTTTATTCCTAGTATTCGTTAGACTCCACATTGTTAAAAAAAAATATAATTTTAGCAAAAATTGTTATCACAAAAACTTTTGTGACGGTATTAACAAAAATATTTTCATAGATATGGTACAGAAAAGCAACTCATGATCACACACAGTCACTTGCACGTTTAGTAGATTGGTATTCTTTGTCGATTTCTATCAGCTTTTGCTAGAAAATCTATCCAGACTTTTGTAAATTTTATGTTTAATGGGTAGGCACAAGTACCAACAGCTCCATAAACCGAATAGTGCTAGCATGGCTAGATAGTCTCGGGGCAATGCCGACTGGACCACGCCAACAAAGATTCAGTAGAAATAAAGCCGCTAAGTACCTATGCTTTCAACTGAACAAAACTGGCACGATCGGATAGTCTCGGGTCAATCCCGACCGATACATGCTAGTGAAATCTGTATCTCCATTATACTTAAATGGAATAAAATATTTTACCAATCTTCCAAGCGGCAATAAAATAATATTATGTGGGCAGAATAGGTAACATTTTACATACCTTGGTTCAATCGCACTTCTGAGATGAAATGAACTGCAGCAGATGAACACTTTAACACCTCTTATTTATTCGTAGAACACAGATAAAACAATTTCACTTTTATTCTTCGCACTTGTTACAGATGTCAGTATGTTAGCCAGTCAAGTTTACTCCACCAAGTCTCTTTCCAGAATGCCACATTTTTACCATCTTCCCCTTTCCTTATTTTCTGTTCGGCTACCTACCAACGCAATCAATCCTACCCACCTATCGGACCAAAGCTGCGACTTGGCGGTCAATCGACTGACTAAAAGACAGGAAGATATAAAATTAATTATGCTACTTCAATTTTAATCTAAAAAATCAAGCTTAATATTTACAAAATGAATTATAAAATTCGAGAAATCATTACATTACGTAATTGAGATACCTGTTAGAAAAAGATCTAGAAAATTTATCGCTGCATAATAATTTTACCTGCGCCTACCCTAACCTACGAAAAGCTTCTGTGAAAGAAAAGATTTTTACTTTGATCACTATGAAGGTAGAAATGTTTTGAAAATTATTAGCATTAACAATGCTGCCGTAGCCAAAATCGGCCTGGACGACACATCACATCATCATCAACCATATCTGTACGTCTTGACCCACGTCACCAGGTACTACAGTGTATGGAATACCAACTACTGTACCTGTACTGGGTTTGTGCCAAATGTTAAAAGTATTTGGACGTATCTGACCACTTTAGACATCCTCAAAAATCTTTAAGTTGATACTTGGTACTAAGGGATGTGTGAGGATATTTACCGTGCCTGGGAATCAAAGTCTTGAGGCTGTTGCTATTTTACTATTATTTTTATTAGCAATTAGGTGAATGGTTTTTATATCTTTTATACCTACCTATTGCAACTGAAATCTAGACTGAAAAATCAGCACCAGTTTTAAGGGCAATGCAACAAAGTAGCTATACTATTGTTGCGCTGAGCATGAGCCACAGCCTAAAATGAATAAACAATATCTAATATGGAAAATGTTATGTTACAGGCTCCAAATACCGGTCATGTAAATAAAGGCCATGCAATAAGTGTCACCACATCAGAGACGATGGAAAGGCTATGTAATTAATCTCATCAGAAATGATGTAAAGGCCATGTAATTAATGTCATCAGAGATGATATAAAGGCTATGTATAATGTTATTAAAGATAACCAAAAAGCCATGCAAGAAATATTTCATCAGAGATGGAAAACAAAGCCATGCATTTAATAAATGGTCATCGGAAATGACAAAAATGGCAAAAGAAATGAAAAATCATCAAATGCAAATGCAAATGTGTGTGATCACATGTGACAATATAATAAAAATTAAAGGCCATGAATAATTCATATTTGTTAAATATGCATCGGAAACTGGATCACAAACATACTTAATAACACTTAGCTTTTGAGTGTTTTAGATGAAATGAAATTTATTTATTTAAAATCGTTAACAAACATTACAGTATTTTATTAAATTGGGTTTATGTTAAACATTTGCGATATTTCCTGTTCGAACAACATTTGTACCCAAACTAGAATAACCCTGTGTTATAGTATACCAATGCCAGGTGTGGCAGGCAAAACACAGGAAGATTATTGGGTATTATCTCGATTTCCGTTTCATTTGTAACATACTATATACTTACCATTATCATTATAATTAATCTACTGGGTGGGTATAATCTACCTCGTTGATTATTCGTAGTGATTGCTTTACTGTCAAAAGTTTATGTGTGTTGTGAATTTCACAATTTATAATAATATTACCGAATCTTTAGAAAGAAATAAAAATATTTGTTCCGTAATAATATAGAATATCAAACAACCTCCCATTATTAAAATGTGAGTAGGTAGGGTATGTGTGCCGGTTTGCCGGCCGCCTTCAGTTTTCGGCCTTTACGCGTACTTGATGCAGTAAAATTAAGATATTATCGTTTTGAAATGCAATATCTGAAAGATTTTTTTATCAAGACATCTGAAATTAGTAGCTTTGTTTTTGACAACATTTTTGGTCGGAAACAAGCTACGAGTGATTTCTAGCGAATTATTCAGATCGGCGGCGGTCATCGCGGGTATCGCAGCGTGCGGAAATTAGGAAAAAAATAGTGACGCGCCTTTCACTCCAAGGTAAGTTATGTGTTGTTTTTCTAAGCAAACATTGTTGATAGGCATTTAAGTCACTTCAAAACTTAATTGCCAACATACTACTAACATTATTTTTGCAAAATATTGTATAAAACAACAATTAATATGGGGGCCGCGATCCAACATATGAATTTTTTCAAAAGTTTAGTTTTCGGCCTAGGGGCCGGTATGTAGTACATCGATTCGTCTACACTTTTGTCTCTTTTACTCAATTGGTTCAAGGGTTTAGCTCACAACTCTTTGTTTTACGATAGTAACATATGTGAAGACCCTAGCCATTAGTTCTCGGCCGTCAAATTATGTGGCATTCATAATGAAAAAGTAGTAATAGTAATGACTACTTTGGGGTGGCCGAAAACCCAACCATAGATAAAATGGCACCTCAGTTTTCGGCATGACCGACAATTGTATTGAAATCATGTGGCCACTAACTGAATGTCGCTGTTAGTTTTCGGCCTTAAAGCAAAAATGTTTGTATATTTTTTATCTTTTTGAGATAAGTAATAATTTTATTTTGAAAATAAATCTAATGATAGTTACGTATTTTACAAGCTTTTATTAACCTACTTGGTAGTATGTCTGTCTGGCTTTTCGGCTTAAAACTTATTGTACGTTTTCGACCACCTGCTACACAAATCTTAAATCCTCTTGATTACATTCCCTAAAATGATATTTATTTATGTTCTTTCAAAAAACATTATTTTCTTCAGGTGTATTCTCCTCCGACGGCTGTGGAGAAGATAAAGAAAAAAAGAAATGTACGAACTCAATATTCGAAAGAATCATTACCTCAGGCAAAAGATGTCGATAAGAGAAGTTTGTCGCCACTATGGAATTCCTAGGTGTACCGTACAAGACAGATTTGAAGGAAGAACGACTGATAGTATAAAAAATCCAGGACCTGATCCAGTACCAACCCACGGAGGTGAAAAAGAAATAATGGAATGGCTTATCAACCTTGCAAAGTTTGGGTTTTCTTTGAAATAAGCCGAACTTCTCGACACGGTTCAGCAAGTTATTAAAGATACAGGTATACCTAATAACTTGAAAGAAACAAGAAATAAACAAGGCGAGAGCACGGGTAACAGAAGAATTAATAGAAGAATAACAGAGGGTATAAGGGTAACAGAATTTGGTTCCGTTAAGTTATCGTGTTTCTTACAGAGTCAAATAACTTAGACGTACTGGAATCTCCGGAACGCATATTTAATGGCGATGAAAGTGGGTTTGCCTTATGTCCAAACACTGGCGAAGTTCTTGAGCCAAGAGGGTGCCGGAACCTTATGAAATAAAGACTGGCAAACCATGAAGAATAAAAAACAAAAACTTTGCCAGTTTTTGGACAAAAGGCAAACCCACTTTCATCGCCATTAAATATGCGTTCTGGAGATTCCAGTATATCTTGGTTATTTGACTCTGTAAGAAACACGAGAAGTTTACGAGACCATAGTCAGATTGATTCTTCTGTTACCCGTGCTCTCGCCTTGTTTATTTCTAGGAAATTTCTGGGTTTCTATTCATAATTTTTTTAAACCAAATTTTTAGCCTGAGCAATTATCTTCAATCTCAAGTTATTAGGTATACCTGTCTGTATCTTCAATAACTTTCTGAACTGTGTCGAGAAGTTCTGCTTTATCAAAGGAAAACCACACTTTGCCAGGTTGATAAGCCATTCCACCATTTCTTTTTCACCTCTGTGGGTTAGTACTGGATCGGGACCTAGATTTTTAATACTATCCGTCGTTTTTCCAGCAATTCTGTCTTGTATGGTACGCATTAGAATTCCATAGTGGCGACAAAATTCTTTTAACGATATTTTTTTGTCACGAATGTCTTTTGTGTTTGCGCCTGAGTTGATGATTCTTTGATGATGATTCTTTTGATAAGTCGGTACGCTATAGCTAAACTGTTACCTAAGAAATAATAAAGATAAACTTAGTTGATATTGTTTCGAAAATATTTATCTAGTGTGTGACAAAATGTTTCAAAATCCGGTATTATGTTGATTGTAATTTTGTATAAAGGTACATAATAAAAATACTGTTAAACCCACAAAAAAACGTTGATTTTATGTTACTTTAGATTTAAAAATTCATTTAAAATCCGTCTTTATAAGGTGGCCGAAAACAGAAGACTCCATGGCCGAAAACTGAAATTTGTGGCCGAAAACTGAATTTTTGTCATTTTTCCGGATTTAATCAAAAATAAAAATAACTATAAGCTTCTAGCACTAAACAGTACATTAAAAATAAACTTCATTATATAGGCTATCATACTACATCATTAGAATAGGTAAATTAGGATTGTATTATTTTTTTCTGAAGCCCTAAAGTCGACGGGAGCACTAAGAGGCCGCTATCTAGCACAATGACCCTATTATGTAACAAGAAATTAAGAAGAAACTTAACCTACACAAACACGGCAATGCAACTGTTAACAGTTGATAACGCCACGAATATGCATAAATATGCACGAATACATAATATAATTAAATGCCTTGACAATTTATTCTAATTATGTTATTATAACTCTGCTAATGATATGTAAGACAGACCATCATCATTTACAGCAAACTAGGCGGTAAAACCCACTCGGGTACGAACACTCCAAAAATCGACCGACCTGCTTGGTAGCTATTATAAATACTTACTATATAGGTACTTATACTATCAATAGAATGGTAATCATAACTGCATATTTTGTTCAGAGATTTTTGAGCTACCTACCTACATTGTAGAACACTATATAAATTCAAAACAGCCATACGTAAATCAAACTGTTTAAAAAGTGGTTGATCTATTTAAAGAAACGTCGACAGCATTTACGAAAATAAAATAAAGGTTATTTATTTTCTAAAAAATAATAATTACAGGAATGATGGAAACAAAAGCAGAAATTGTGTTAGTAGGAGTTTGCATTCTGTAGCTACAGCAGCAAAAGAGACTTGTGCCTATGTTCAAACATGGTGTATGGATGGAACATCCACGTAAAAAGTAAAATTATTGTACCGATGCCTATATACTTAGGTAGAGACAGTCATACCTCACTATATTCTTGTATTTCCTGGATGATTGATAGAGAATGCTATTAGCATCAATTTTATGTGTGAAAGTAAGTATTAAATAACCTATCTGCTTATCACAAGCCAATAGAACATTCAACCTGCATACCTTGGTATTTATTACTAAGTGAACTAAATGAAGATTTATAATAGACATTAATATAATAATCAAGTAAACAAAAGGAAAAGAATTACATTGGTTCAACTAAACTTGACAAAGTACAGTTTAAAAACTGGTTTTGAATAGAAATAAAATAATAGTAATACATAACAATTAAAAATAAATGTTTGGGCAACATTTTGATAGAAATTGGTATTTTACCCTGTTTTATCTGATAATGGAGAAAAAGTACTTTTTATCTCTACTAAAACTTAACTTTGGCCTTGCACACAGCTCTTAATGTGTCACTAAGTAAGTTTTTCAATGTGTTGTAAGATTTTGATAATGTTGATAAAATCTACTGGTCACTCAGACTGGTAGTGAGCAACTGTAAAAAGAACGTACTGACTTATAAAAGTTACTAGACTCTTTGAAGGCATGAGACATCTAATGAACAATCTGAATATATCAAAGTGTGTCTTCTTCTGGTAAGGATTCTACCAAAAGCTATATCAACTGTATTAATGAATTGGACCTATATTCACCTTGAGTGTGTTTTAGGTACTATCTAAAATACTTCATATTTGCCGGCTGCAGTAGGGGCGATGGAACCTGACCTTAGTATAATCTATTTGATACTGCCATGGATACCTAATGAAAGTTATACATAGCCTAGAGAACATTATCAATTGGATTGGTGGTAGATTTAGTCAATTCTTATACCTACATACCCCTAGTCCCTAGCTGTTCTAAAGGTCCTGTATAAACTTGTAAATTTTGGTGTACCTGCCTATCTGGAAAATGGGGGGTATCTGAGTAACAGAATCAATCAGTGATTACATACTTCAATGGGTTAGGTAAATTGATAATTGGGTAATTAGAGACTGCTTCAAAGTATGATCGATTGTATCCGCACGGATCTTGGATCAGACCGGTGGATTGACCTCTTCTTGATGTTATGTACCTATTCCGGCAAGAACTAGATTATGCTAATCAACACAAATCAAACGCCAAGAGCTGAGTTGTTCTGCCCATGGAGGTAAATGTTCTGCCTGTTGAATTCTTCTTCTTCTCTCAATTTATGGCTCCTGTCCGTCATATGACAATCATGCCAGTGTCAAGTGATTTGTATTGAATACTTTTTAGTCAAGTCAGTCCATAGTCAAGTGGGCCATCATTTGTTTCGAAGAAAATGGTAGCGGTTTTCTTCAAATCATTAGAAACATTTTCGGTCAAATCAGGATATCATATACTTATACAGACACTTTCATTCCAAATGCTTAAACTTTGTGCTAAGACCTCAAGTAATGTTGGTTAAAATGCCACCGAAATTACACAACACAACTCAAAATAACACTAGAAAAACCTTAGACGCAGATGAGAAAAATAATTAAAATGAAAAAGCTATGTTGCTTCCCAAATTGTCAGAAAACGAATCGCCTGTTGAATTGAATTGAGCTATGAAGAAACTACTAGGAACCAAGTTAGGCTAAATTGTTCTTTCAGCTTACTAAATAGGTTACATTCAAATTTGAAAACGACTGACAAAATCAATGTTATGATAATGATATTATTCTATTTCTATATAAAATCTGTTGTGCATCAGACAAGATTTATGAGTTATGAAGAATTATGCTTTTATTCTTATAGAAATATCCTTCTACTAATACGATGAATTTGAAATCTATTCGTTCAATTATTAAATATGTAAATGTACCTACAAAAATGTTCATGTTAATATTAACAATTAAAGCATCTTTCATGCTGATACAATGTAAGAACTTTTAGATTTAAACCAGCAAATAAAAGTAACAAGAGGTGAAATCGGCATGATTTCTATATGATGTCTCACCCAACTATTTTAACTAGTTTCCTTTTAGTATAGTTTATTGAATATGAATTGTAAAATTCAATCAAAGAGCACGAATGGATTGCCTTGACCACAGATAAACAAATATTATAGTGCCTTGACTAACCTGTAAGTTCTACCAGTAGTTTAACTTTTTGAAATTTTAAAATTCCATATGTTAATCAATGTTCAATACTAAAGGCCGCAAATTAATAGAATGGAACGAACGGACAGAACGTTCAACATTTTGAATCGGTCAAATTTTATTCTATTACCTGGTATTAGTTTAAGGTTAAGGATTTAAAAAAAAAAAAGATAAGGGGAAGGAATATAGGTAGTGATAGTAAGAAGAAAGAGTTAATCAGTTATTATTTATAATACCTATAACTATTCCAAAATATTTGAAAATGTTAGTGTTGACTTAAAATGTTGTACCTATACTATAACTGTTATACAAACTAATTTTACTATTTATTTCATCGTGTTTAATCTTTGTTCAACCTATGCTACATTTCCAATAATTTAGGTATGTACTACATAATACAATATGTATTGAATATGGGTAAGTAAATAAGGAAATACAATCTAAAATGTAAGTAATAAATAATAGCGTTTGCAAAGAGCTACAAATGCTCTATTGCATCATGTGTGTTTTATACATTTTTGTGTACCTGTATAAGTTGTGGTTTGCTTTGTTTATAAATGTGTTATATACAAAGTATAATAATATAAAGTATAAACTAATCCATAACTATTAAACTGTGCCTTATACTTTCATGATTACTGACTCTTTTACAAATATGGTTTACTGTAAGTGTTCTGAAATTTGTAAATTTTAATAAAGATGAGGATGTGGTGTCTAGCCTAGTCGCGCTGGCAACACTAGCGACATGCTGGCACACTGGCTTGGACGGCGTGGCCGGGCGGAGGGCATAACCTCGTATAATAATATATTTGGGTTTTAATGGATCTAAAGAATCCCACAGGTGGATGGATGGAGGCATGGATTATTTTAATGATCTTAAATGAAATAATAACAGTACAGCCTTAAAATTAGCAAAAGCGGAATGAGGGGTCATAAAATGAATAGCTACCATTAGTTTAACCATGGCACCCATAGATATAAAAACTTGGACTAGATAGACAGAGCTTTCAGGTCAGTAGGTGAGCAGCACATGGCAAAGACTAAAATTCAGTCTCAAACACCGACACAAAGTTGTTTGCTTATCGATCTACTATAACAGGGATGGCGATTTTGGTGCTATTTATGATATAGGCTTAGGTACAGGTTGCTTTAGGACGATTAATTTGTAATAACTCATAAAGTTAAATTGTAATTACGTGTCTACTTACTTATTATTATATTTAATTTTATGCGGACGAATAATTTATAGTAATATAGGCTTATAAATACATACTACAATTAGTTATTATAGCACCGGTAGTCTAGTAGGTGTGCTCAACCTACGACCTTCCAGAGCGTAAGGTCGTGGGTTCGAATCCGGTCGTGCACTATTAGATTTAAGTGCGCAATGCCAGTGCTCTCTAACGGTGAAGGAAAACACAGTGCGGAAACCAGTTAGTGTTCTAGATGGGCTTGCAACCTGTCACGTATAGAATAGACAACCTGGTGGTCGTCTGCGCAGGATTAGTCTCACAATATCTTTATAAATTGTAGCCTATGTGTTATTCTGAGGTATATGCTATATTTTTGTAAAGTTTCATTAAAATCCATTCAGTAGTTTTTACGTGAAAGAGTAACAAACATCCATCCATACTTACAAACTTTCGAGTTTATAATATTAGTAGGATTACCGAGCCCTTTGTGTGTGGCTCGTCCGGGAAAGAACTCAACATACTTTTTTCTGCCGCCAAGAAGTGTTGCTGTGTTTAGGTTTGCCTAACGAGGTTCTGTTAGTCGTGTGGAACTGGTACCTAGAGTCACCTAGCTTTAAGACGTTTCAAAGTGATCCTTGTGATTTTATTGAATAAATACATTTTGACTTTGACTTAACCTTACTTAACCTTACTTAACCTTAACAAAACATTAAGCATTTTTAGAAACATATTTAGGAGGAAGTTCTTTAAAATTCTAATTAAGGCGAAGACAAGAGCACCTCTCGCTCGCACGCCTGGACATTTTGGAAGATATAAAATCACTTAACCCATTTTCGGAAAATCGCAAACAACCATTTTGTGTGCAATCACATTGTACACAGTTTAGTAAAAAAATCATTTTGATCAATAAAAGTTTTCCTATTCAAAAGTTTGCATAAGTACGAAAACTAGTAAAGCAAACTTTTGAAGAGGAAAACTTGTATCAATTAAAATATTTTTTTTATTATACTGTGATTTTATATCTTTTAACATGTCGAGACGTATCTACGAGCGGTACATTAGCTCTTGTATTCGCCATAAGTCCCTATCGGTAAAAAAATACTTGTAGGGAGTACCCTAGCATTTAGTTGATAAGCTAGTTAGTAAGTTAGAATGTAAGTATATAGTCTGTGTCTGTGATCTATGAACGGAAGCGGAACATCACTTTTGAATGAGAGGCACGTGCGGTCCCGTTCCCGTTCCTGCGCAGCCGTTGCATCGGCAGTTGGAATTTTGTAGTGAAGCTGAGCGCACGCTCACTCTTACACTGGCGCGCCAACTCGAGGCCACACGACCCACGCGTTAGAAAATAAGCTTTCCGCGTCGCGTTGTCGTGTGAAGTGAACCCACCCCAATAAACTTTCAACCCTGTTTAGTTAGTGTGTCTGATATTATATAATGCCGAAGAAAACCCGGAAATCTACAACGCGCGATGACGCCGACGCGTCATTCGGTAGCGCCACGGACATTGCCCAGGCGCCGACTGCTCCAGCCAGCGTGACGCTGTCGCAGGAACAACTCTCGGCGATGTTTGCCATGTTCGCCAGGACGCAAGCCGAAGCAAACATGCAGGTGATGGAGCGTGTGGACCGCCTGATCGCGTCAAGTACGCCGACGCATAGTGAAGCGCTGTCGACACCGACACCGCCGTCCATCGTCCACCAGGCCTCAAATACCGCCACCATCACTCCCGCCGCCGACGCAGTCAACGACGAATGCCACTGCCCTCGTGACCCCCATCGTCTGCACGCTGCCTGCAAACTTTACAGGCTGCACCACCCGCTTTAATGGGTCTTCGGGGAATGCCGACGATTTGGAGGCCTTCCTAGATGCCATCGAGATCTACAAGGAGTGCGTAGGCATGCGAGACGATCACGCACTGCGAGGCCTCCCACTCCTGCTGGAAGGCCAAGCTGCAATATGGTACGTTGGTGTTAAATCTACTACTACGAGCTGGACCGACGCTCTTGATAAACTACGCTGTGCGTTCGGGCAACGGAGGCCGCCGTATGAGATTTACAAAACACTGTTTGCGGCAGAGCAAACAGAGGACGAGCGTACGGACGTGTTTGTGGCCAAAGCACGTGCCCTTCTTGCAAAGCTGCCGGAAGAAGACCTGACTGAAAAAGTCCAGCTAGACATGGTTTTCAGTCTCCTACACCGCAGCCTCAGGAAGCGGATGCAACGCTCAGCGTTTGAGACCTTCGATAAGATGCTAGAAAAAGCCAGGGCAATCGAAGATAGTCGAAGGGAGCAAGTGAGGATAAACATCAACTCCAACACCAGTTCGCGCCCAAACTCAAATATTACCGTGCCGAACAACAGCAGCGCCCCCAATTTCCATACGACGGCCGCGACCCGAAACCGAAACGACGCTCCGAGCACTTCGTCGAACATCGGAAACAATCGTCCTTGGCAACAGCGCGATAACACCCGAAGCTCGCGTTTCGCTCGTTATTCGTCGCCTGCGCCCGTAGTTCGGAATTCCACCGCGTTGCCGAGCACAGAGAGCGCTGAGTCGCTGCCGCGTCGTTCACGTTCACGTTCCGAAGAACATTCCGCTCACTCACTCGGTCGTTCTGGATCTGTGAAATTCTGCGCGTTCGAAACCTCAACGCCACGACAACAACGAAGCCACAACAACCACATGAGCATGGCTGTCGAGAGAAATTCTCCAGCCTGCGCCGTAGCACCGAGCTTGATCCACGAGAGCACTGTCACCCTGCGAGCCCCAGGGGGCCGCGCCCGCCGCCGCCGCGCCGCCGCTGAGCGCCGCGCCATCGCCGCCGCCGTCCAGGCCACATCGGCGTCGTCGCCGGCCAGCGCTGCACATGAGCTGAGCGCTGTGGGCTGTCACTCCGAGGACGCCGCCCCTGTTTCGATGCGCGTGAGTCCGCCCGCTGAACTATGTGAGTACTATTATCAGTGCGGGAAGTGTAAAAGTGCTATAAATAATAGAGACTCTAAGTTAGGATTAAATAGAGACTATAGAATAACATATTGCGTTAAATGCCGGAGTGACGCCTTAGACTTAAGTAGCTTGTCTGTCCCTGTGCATGTAAAGGATATGAGCCGTCCTATCCTGGAAATAAAAGTTAATGGTATAGATGGCACTGCTTTGATCGACACAGCTGCCAAACGTTGCATTGCTGGGTGTACTCTTTATGCACTCCTCCTCAAGCAAAAGTTTCCCTTGCGTGCATCAAACATGCTTATAAAACTGGCAGATGGTAGCATGCAAGATACCTTAGTAAAACTGGCTGATGTGGAGGTGGGAATCTATAAAACTAGTCTTACGATTCCTATAACATTTGTTATTTTGCCTTATGCTATGAACAATGACACATTGTTAGGGATTGATTTCATAGCACGAGCTGGGTTTGTCTTCAATTTCTCTGCTATGACTTGGTCTTTACCTGACACACCTCAAATTATTCATCAGCTCAAGTGTGAAGATGCTATTGCTCGGCCTGTTGGATACTGTTCAGCTGAATTTTTAAGAGATGATGAAGGGGCAATGCTTGATGCAGAGGAACGCTTTTCTTTAGCAAACCTGCTTATGTGCTATGATGATGTTTTCAGTGAGAAAGGAGAATGCACACCCTATGCTAAACATCATCTAGACACCGGAGACCACCTGCCCATTGCTGTACCACCCTACCGGCTGACCCCTGCGAAGAGAGCGGTTATGGAAGCAGAGATCAACAAGATGCTGAGTGATGGTGTCATCGAGGAGTGTGAATCTGCGTGGGCCTCCCCAGCTTTACTGGTACCTAAGAAAGATGGCACTTTCCGCTTTTGTGTGGACTACCGTAAGTTAAATGCCATAACTAAAACAGACTCATACCCTCTTCCACTGATTGATGATCTACTTCAGTACACAAAGAAAAATTGCTACATGTCCACTATAGACTTGAGATCAGGTTACTGGCAGGTGATGCTTGCAGAGGAGGACAGGGACAAGAGTGCATTTACTTGCCCACTGGGTGTCTACCGCTTTAAGGTGATGCCGTTTGGTATGTGTAATGCACCTGCTACCTTCCAAAGACTAATAGATAGGTTCAAGTCCAGTGCAGCACTAAAAGATATCACCTTACTGTGCTATCTTGATGACCTGATCCTCATCACAGAAGGCAGCTATTCCAAACATCTCACAGAACTGCAGAAGGTGTTTGATCGGTTGAGAGTATTCAAACTGCGTGCAAACAGGGCTAAGTGCATGTTTGTTCGTACTAGTGTTAAGTATCTGGGTCACATCATTACTCGAGATGGGGTATCCCCGGATCCAGACAAGGTTACAGCAATTAGCAACATGAGGACTCCCAATTCAATGAAGCATCTCAAAAGTTTCATACAAACCTGCTCGTGGTTTAGGAAGTTTGTGCCCGGCTTCTCCAAAATCGCTCAGCCCCTAACACAACTGACCAGAAAGGATGTAGCATGGATTTGGGGAGAGGCCCAGGATACAGCTTTTAACAAGCTCAAGGAACTACTGACCACGGCACCAATTTTGAGTCAACCCAATTATAATCATGAATTCATACTCAGGACCGACGCCAGCAATTACGCCCTGGGAGCGGCTCTACTGCAGGGGGAGTCGCCGAGCGACGAGCACCCCATCGAGTACGCGTCGCGGCTGCTTACGCCCGCCGAGCGCAACTACTCCACGACGGAGCGCGAGGCGCTGGCCGTCGTGTGGGCGGTCGACAAGTTCCGCGGCTACATCGACGGACACCGCGTGCGCGTCGCTAGCGACCACCAGCCGCTCAAGTGGCTGCTCACGCTCAAGTCGCCCGCCGGCCGGCTCGTGCGCTGGGCCATGAAGCTGCAGGCGTACGACCTACACCTGGAGTACACCCCAGGTAAAGCGAACGTACTCGCCGACACCCTGAGCCGCCCGCCTTGCGAGGACGAGTCGCGTCCGACATGCGGGATATGCACGGTCGTGATAGAGACCCCACGCTGGGAAGCGAGTGCCCTCAGAGAGGCGCAGCTGGTCGACTTCGACGTCGGCAAAATTATAAAAGATTTGGAAGGAAACGAGGAAGTAGCCAGCACCAGATGGGCCGAAAGAGGCTATTGTGTGACGCAGGGAGTGCTTTACCGTTACACGCACGACGAGGACAACGAGGAGCCCCAGCTCGTCATCCCCGAGAGCCTACGAAAGGAGATCCTGGTGGAATGCCACGATAAGGCCACGGCTGGACACGGTGGCATTGAGAGAACGTTTAAACGTATAGCGCAACGTTACTACTTTCCTGGGATGCGGCGATACGTGGCGGAGTACCTTAAGACTTGCATAGAGTGTCAACGGTATAAGCCTTCTAACGTCAAGCCCGCAGGATTGTTACAGACGCCGGTGCCCGCGCAGCGCTTCGAGGTGCTCGCCGTGGACCTGTTCGGGCCGCTGCCGCGCGGCTCGCTGGGCGAGCGCTGGATCCTGGTGGCGGAGGACCCCGCCAGCAAGTGGGTGGAGCTGTTCCCGTTGGTGGAGGCCACGGCCGAGGCGTGCGCGCGCGCACTCATCGACGAGGTGTTCCTGCGCTACGGCGTGCCGCGCCGGCTCGTTTCCGACAACGGCGTGCAGTTCGTCGCTGACGTAATGAAGCATGCCATGGCGGCGCTCGGCGTCACGCAGAACCTGATCCCGCTGTACCACCCGGAGGCGAATCCGGTAGAGAGGAAAAACCGTGACATCAAGACCCAGCTCGCGATCCTTGTCGAAGGTTACCACAAGGAGTGGCCCGAGGCGCTGCCCGCGATCCGCTTCGCCATGAACACGGCGGTCTGCAAGTCCACGGAGAAGACGCCGGCCTACCTCACGTTCGCGCGCGAGCTGCGCTCCCCGCTGGACGCGCGCGCCGACATTCGTAACGTGGCCGACGCCGTCAACTACGTGCCGCAGATCACGCCGTACCTACGCAAGCTTGCCAACGCCCTCGCCGACAGTAAGGAGACCATCGAGCGGCAACAGGATGCCAGAAAAGCTGCCAAGGATGGAAAGCGCCAAGAAGGTGAAACATTTACTGCAGGCGACTTGGTGCTACTGAAGACGCACGCCCTGAGTAACGCCAGCAAGGGTGTCAGCGCCAAGTTTATGCCGAAGCATGACGGACCATACGTGGTGCTGAATCAGGCCAGCCCCACGACATATGTCTTGGCCCATTACAGGAAGCAGGATGAAGTTCTCGGCAAGTACCACATCTCCCAGCTTAAGCGGTATCACGCTAGGGATGATGAACGGTCGGAGGTGTGTCAACCTGTCGCTCCTAAACGCAAACGCGGTCGACCGCGTAAGAATACTTAGCTTACCTGTTACTGCTTATGGGAAGATTGATCTTGCGTGGGGTCCAACAGCAGATCAATCGGGGGAGTATGTAGGGAGTACCCTAGCATTTAGTTGATAAGCTAGTTAGTAAGTTAGAATGTAAGTATATAGTCTGTGTCTGTGATCTATGAACGGAAGCGGAACATCACTTTTGAATGAGAGGCACGTGCGGTCCCGTTCCCGTTCCTGCGCAGCCGTTGCATCGGCAGTTGGAATTTTGTAGTGAAGCTGAGCGCACGCTCACTCTTACATACTATAATAAATGCGCATTTTTTAAAGAGTTACTTACCTGCCTAATTATGACGTAATATACCTACATAATATAGATAGAATATGATTGAGTGTTATAATTTTATTATTTAGCGGTGTACGCACGGATACGCATTAGAATATACACTGCTCGCTTTTTCTTCTTGTAGTAAGAGTCTTTAAGAGTAGTAGAGCTCTTTGTGAAGGGCTCGAACGGGGAAGTACTACCACCAGCCATTTTCTGTCGCCAAGCAGCGTTGATGTGTTTCGGTTTGAAGAGTGTGGTTGTCGGTGAAATTACAGGCACATAAGGCTTAACATCTGTATGCCTCAGGTTGATGGACGCAGCAGTGCAGCGTAGGGCACGTTCCTATCGATGTGACCTACTATGTAATGCTTTTTTATAGGTCATGATTAACACTTAACAACCGGTGGTCCATCTGCTTGTTCCATCAACAAATAAAAAAAAAATAGTGTTAATAAAAATAGCGTTAGGCTTCTTTGGCTTTGTGTAGCTTGATCTGTCTCCGTGTGTAGGTAAGTTAACAAAAAGCGACAGGTTATGGTAATATTTCTAGTCGCGCCATGACCATTTTGCGAGCTGATCTCATTGTGGTTTATAACTAATTATAACATATACCATAAAAACCCTCAAGAGTACCTAATTTTAAATAAAAGTAAAGCAAATATCTTCTTCGTACAATAAAACTGCTAAAAATGGTTTATCTCGAAAACTCTTGCGAGATCTAGCCATGTTTAGTGCAAAATAAAACTGAATGCAAATAATGAATACAATACTACCTACATCTTCTCTAATTGGTTCTATCTAAATTACGTTTCTAAATATTCTTATTAAATAATCTATAATTATTATTCAATTTTAACCTATTAATTTTAATTTTTTGACAACACTACGAACTATAAAAATATGTGTATGAAAATATTCTATAAATCTTTCTAAACTGAAGAAGTAATTATATTACATGATGTAATCTGTGATCGAATTGCGAGACCCAGTAGCTACTCCGGCCCGTAAAAAATATAAGAATGGAGGATTAGGTTCAAAGTATTCTTTGTGATTTTATTGATTTTGACCTTTTGACTTTGACTAAGAAGTATGTCCACATGGAGGCCTTAGAGCGGCTTACATTTATCCTCTTTGTAATGGGACTTTCGTACATTATTCTCTAACAACGCAAGCCATTCACGTGAATGTAGAAGTGAACCAAGAGCGGCTTGGGTTCGAGTTTTGAGGAAAGGTTAAACAAAATAGTGACTTTATAATGTTAATTGGTATAATGTTGATACCTACTGATGATAGGTATACTGACCCCTACATTGGTAATATAGTAAGACGGAGACTCTAATGTACTTCTCGCTTGTACATGTCAACATTTTGAAAGATATAAAACCACTGAATTTATTTTAGAGCACTGGTGGTCTAGAGGTAGCCGCCCCGCCTCCCAATCCTAAGGTCGTGGGTTCGAAACTGGTCGTGCAACAAAGAGTTTTTATGTTCAAAAATGTATGTGCAAAATGCCAGTACTCTCAAACGGTGAAGGAAAACATCGTGACGAAACCGGCATGTCGTAGAACCTAAAAAGGTCTATAACATGTGTCAAGTCCTCGAAAGGAGATTATCTCACTTAAAATTCTTTCACCACACTGTTTCGAAAGAAACTAGTGTCACGACAAGAGAGAGAGACTGAATTTATTTAGGAAAATCTAAATCAACCGAGTTGTGTGTAAGACATTACACACGTGACGAGATTCATTTATCAGAAACTAGCTGACCCGACAGACGTTGTTGAATTCGAATTGGTATAACACACCAATCAATCGGTGTTGTCAATTATATGTCCAAAGCGCTAAGGTTAGATTATAAATAATTTTATATGGTGGTTAAGTATTCTTAAATGTTCTAATTTTCCGCGCAATTTTATAATTTTTTTCTTTCATAAGAAACTTCTCCTGACAATTACAAACACAACAAAAAAGAATTAGCGAAATCGGTTCAGCTGTTCTCGAGATTTGCGCTTAGCATCACATTCAGCGATTCATTTTTATAATAGAGAAGATATAGAGACGATCGATGAATTAGGCAGGATAGGTTACAAGTTAGATTGTGGTCACATCGAGATCTCACTACGGGACAAACCAGCCAATAATTTATTAAAACCAATCTCAATATTATACCACGGACGCATACTTATGTACAAAATATACCTATAGGTTCATTAAAACATTCAAATTGTATATAGGTAGGTATTTTATTGGAATAATTTGGAGGACAAACATTTGAATGATGAGCACAGATGTTTTTTTTTTATTCTGGTTTTATAGGTATTAAGTATTAAAAAAAAAATGTATTTCCTATTGATGGTTTGTAGAGTGTGGTTGCCGGTGTAATTACAGGCACATGAGGCTTAACATCTGTGATGGACGCAGGGCAGTGCATCGTAGAACACGTTCCTATCGTGCGTGACTTACGAGGCATTGCTTTGTTATAGGTGATGGTTACCACTTAACATCAGGTGGGCCATCTGCTTGTTCCATCAGCTAGTTGTACTTATAAAAAAATAAAAAAAAAACAGTTAGGTAACTGGTTCCAATAGTACACGCTTTGCATAGTTTGGGACAAGATGGCGTTTTATGAATAACTCTTATTTTTTATATTTATTAAGACATCCAACCGCAACGTACTCGTACCACCGTCAGACCAACTAGGATACCGCATGGTTTTACCACAAAAGTAAAATCGAATTCCACTATATGCCAATACATTTGTTATCCTTTTATTAGGTACTAAAAGTATATAAATTAAATTGATTGGCTGTTAGCTACAATAATTTACATATTATATACCTACAAAACCAGGTAATCCTATCGATAATACCTATTCAATGTTATGGCCGCGCACACCTCTAAAAACGTGCCAAAGATAAATAGGTACTTACTAAATTATTATTATTGGGGAGGTTTTATTTTTTATTACCAGCACGTGGCATACTTTTGCAGTATCGTAAATCGTAAAACGAATCGACGCTCGCAAATTATTCAAACATTCAACATTTCGTATATTTCTAAACTCAACAATATACAATCTCAGAGTGTAGTTCTGAAAAATTGCATTTATAAAGTTTTGGAGAATAACACCTACTTAGGTGAGCATAAATATCATTTCGACCTAAAAAAGTTTTCATACCAGTTTTATGTTATAGCACGAAAACTAGTTAAACAATTGTTTTATATGAAAACTTGTTTAGATCTCAATTTATTTTTTGTTGAACTTTAGTTTTTTTATTTTCTGAAACTTCGTTACTTGCGATTTTTCAAAACACATTCAGTTTAGTTTATGTTTAGTTTGGCATTATAATTATAATCCCTTATTTATGAGAAACAGAAAACGATGTAAGTATTTAAAAAACTGTGTCAGACATCAACGCCCTCCTACGGAAAAAAGTCAGACAAGTTTCTATTCTAGGATGACATGGGTAAGAAAGGAGTGACGACTGAGATGACGGATGATAGAGGGAAGTGGAGTGAAAATACCTGTTGTGCCGACCCCATATGAAGTGGGATAAGGGCAGGAAGATGATGAAGTAGTTCTATTCATTCAGTAATATTGTAACGTCGAAATTGTTGATAAGTACGAGCGAAGTATTATGACGGTCAGCATCACACATGCTATGATGAAGGATAGGATGGCTTTCAAGCAATTAGTTTTTGGAATTTTAATTGCTGAAGTTGGAGAAACAAAGAGAGGAAATTGGAGGAGTCTTCATTATAATTGCACTCTGACGTAAGTTAGAACATATACAAAGTAGAAAGATATTTATTCAATTGAATCACAAGGATCTCTTTGAAACGAATCAGTTCAACGACTTTGACATAGGGTTGGAAATGCGTTCTTAAGAAATACCCAAGTAGGTACTGTGACGTCAACGAACTTGTTTAAATTCTGCGAAGCTATTATACATAATGGCGACCAGTTCCATAATAATATGAAACTACAAAAACTCAAGCTATAGTTTAATAAAAATGGGCAACTAACACTATGACGACAACAAACTATTTCAAAGATATCTATAACGCAATCTTACATACAGCTTTGCAAAGAAAAGTTGAAAATAATAGGGGCGCCACTTCCAATACATTTTCGAAGTTCACTCACATGCGGTCTTACTTGCACCTATGCAAAACACCCGCATGTCAAATTAGTTCCGTTTCTAGACTTTTCTGCCAAGCCTCTTGACGAAGATAATCTAAGGCTTCGTTAATTCTATTTATTATTTCTACGTTAATTATTTCTACGTATAAAGATCAAAAATCTTTTATACGTAGAATATTATTTTCAACCTAGCCAAACTTACAGCATAAAAATATTATTTCTCTAATATTTTTACTAAATAAAAACATAAAAAACCTAAAAACAAAGTAAATGAACATTATTAAAAACATACAGCATAAAAAAAATCATAGCATTCATAATTTACACTTATAATATATATCTATCATACTTATAATATCACTATAAAAATACTTTTAATTTACTCAATACAATTATACGACCCAGCCAGAGAAAATTTGTGTTCATTACTTATATGTTTGTTCTCGGTTGCATGGGATCGACACGATCTATAGTGCAAAAGGCAGAGCTACTATCAACTGAGCTGTGCGTTCTTTTTTTTAAATTAATTTTGAGGGCTTTGTCGCTAAGCGACCACATTCTGTCAATCTTAGTGATGTTATACAACGGTCACCTGTTTTTAGAAAAACCAAGATATCATGATATCATGCACGTAATAGTGCGTTTATTGTAATGTTATTATGAAGTGTCATGCTGGTAGCTTACGTTGAACTAAGGAAATCAAGGGCCAAGGCTGAATGATTGTCAGTGTTTGTTGATGAAACGAAACAAGAAGACAAAGAAGTATTGAAAAAAATGCAAATGATAAATGATTCGATATAAGCTGTAGGTAAACATCAAAAAAAAAATTATTTGAACGACGCTTCCTTAAGAACTTAAGAAATTCAAATGAAATAAACACTTCGACACGGTTAAAAATAAAAAATATTTTTTTTTAATGTATAGTAACACCAACATAAACATTTAAAAAATGCGATCATCGTAATGTGTTTTTGAGAACTAGGCTCGTGTTAAGACGCAAACTACTGTCAATATAAATTCATGAAGGTATTTATGATATTTATGCTGAACCTTTGTAATGTTATTATCCGAAACTTGGTTATTTGCAAGCTAATTTACACCTTTAGTAGCTAATTTTATATCTTCAAACATTTTGAAATGTCTGAGAGAAAAGTTGTTCGACGGTTGTCAGCCTCTTAGTACAATTTAACCAGGAAAACCAGTTTTATGAGAAACTGGTCTGAGATAGGTTTTAACAGAAATACCTGTAATACAGTACAATCATTATTACGTTCATGTTGTACCACCGTGTCATTGTATGTACAAAACCTTTAACAGGCCTTGCAATAAATTCTTAAAGAATGGAGTTCTAATAACGCTTATCAACAAAGAATACAATGTTACTGAAGAACGCAGTTTTTTTACGACTTATGGCCCACTTGATATGAAGTATCATCAATTTATCATCATCTATACTCGCAGAATACTCATTTTAAGAACAGTATACTCATTTAAGTGATCGTTCCAGTGATCTATAATTGATAGGTTTGCGTAATACCACAAAATATAGTAAGTACTATACGTAAAACAACAGATTAGTAAACGTTACTTGGCAAGTTACTTTTGTCTCATTCATAAAGCACTATAACTACCCACTCCACATTACAGAAAGGTCAATTTGAAGAAAATGCTAACTAGTGAATTAAGGCTAAGTAAAAACCAGGTAAAAAGTAAACTTTATACCTGGTTTATTAGTAAGGCTGTTATAGAAAATTATATTTAACTTTTTTCGTCGTCATGAAAATACTTCTTATTTAGATACAAGTAGTATTTTCATGGGACCTACTATCAAGCTAAACCTTTCAGGTTTCAACTTTTGTTTTACTTTTGAAAATATACCTTTATAATTTTTTTTCGGAGTTGCCTGGGCGCCTTTGAGTACCTGTCGGATTATAAATTCAATACGGGACACCCTGTATGGTTTAAAGCTTGAGTTTCTAAGATATGGTGGACTAGTCGAAGTCAAGTTTACACGTGCATTTTTCCCTAATGACAAACTCAGATACCTACCTAATCTAATCGGTAACTAACAATTGAAACTTAGTCACCACACCATTCGGCGAATCAGCAGACTGATCACGAATGAATTTAGACATTTGTCGCGTTAACGTATCCTAGCGATATTCGACCTTATTCTGTTGTGGTTAGGGATCCGATACGTTTACGCGACTAACGTCGAATTCGTTCGTGATTAGACCGCAGAACCATGACATCTTTTACGATAAGTTTATTTTTACGTACGGGAGGTTATCGGTAATAGACCGACGCTTATTTGTTTTTGCGTGTGAATCACGAATTGATGAAGTGGGTGTGTCATCATAGCATGGTTCTTGCGAAATGATGAAAACTTCAAAGTAGATATCACGTGACGTAACACTCTTACCAAATGAGAAATTATTGTACTACCTGGGATTCGTTTTCTGTCATTTTGGGAAGCAACATAGCTTTTTCATTTGTGTTATTTTAAGTTCAGTACCCCAAGTAAGAGTTGTGTCTACCATATTTGGTTTTTCGTTTTTCGTTCTTGTTCCGTGTTCATTGCGGGTTTTGTATGAAGACGCGATAGAGATACCGATACGGAACTTTTATGTTCTACGACCAATTTTCATCATACTTGCAACATAAAGTTCCGTATCGGTATCGCTATTGCGTCTTCATACAAAACCCGCAATGAACACGGAACAATAACGAAAAATGAAAAACCAAATTTGGTAAACACAACTCATACTTGAGGTACTGTTGTGTAATTTCAGTGGTATTTTAATCAAGACACTTTGCGCTAAGTCATTACTTGAATTAGAGTTGGTGTTTAGTATGATCGTGTACCTATTATGTGATATCTGATTTGAACGAACATTTTTCTCGTAGCCACAATTTTATTAAACCCATACATGACAGCCCGACTTGGCGTTAAATGACTGACTTGAATAAACACTTTAATTTTTTTTCCACTTGACACTTCCGAAACTATTTGTCAAAATGACAGACAGGAGCCATAAATAGGCAAAAAAATGTATTACGAGTTATTTATAGAATGGCCACTTATCTTCCTAACAATTTGAATTACCCCAATTCCATGAAGTGAAGGGAATATGTATTGATTGTGTGGAGAGATCCTTTTTTTTAGGCAAAACATTAGTTTATATTTAAATGCAAGACTCGTATCATTTGTATGGCTAATGTCTCAGACGCATTGCGATGCCATTCTAAGTAAACGTGCTAGTAGGTACGTGCAAAGTAATGCAATTTGAACTGAAGAATTGTAAGAAAGCCAGAGTTAACCGCTTAATATCAGTTGGGCGAGATCGCCCAACGAGCTCGCGGCGAGATCGCTTGTTATAATTAAAAAAAAGTACAATTATGAACATGTATACAACTAGCTGGTATCGAAAATAAAGACGATCATACAAAAACTCCTATACTTACCTAATCTGATAAATGTTTAGAACTTTAATGAAATGCGCTAGTAATATTAGTTGGAGTAAAAAAAACATCTTATAACTAAATTATAACTCCTATAGTTTTGTGGCACTAATTGTTACAGTAACTGTTGGTAAACAGTGCAAATTAACGTAATGTAATTATGCAATACTGTGCCAGCAAGCCGACGACAAGGACAACGTCCGTTTATATTGTAGGATTTTGATGAGACACGCAATTCGAATGAATGAAATTGTCTATAGTCGCGTTTAACTCTCGCTGCAGGCTCGGTCACTGCTCAACCTATAGTCGCGTTAAACTCCCGCTGCCAACTCGGTCATAAATCATCTTAACACACGCTTAAACAAAAGGATCGTCCGTTCTCCTAAGTGCGAGAGAGCAATATTGCTGTCTCGTTCCGATAACTTATAACCGAGCCTGCAGCGAGAGTTTAACGCAACTAATAGCTGATAAGTAACACTGCACAGTGGATGCGTCTATAAAGGCATTGTGGATCCATGAGTGTGACACCAAGATTTGGTTACATTTAACAAGTCACTTCCGCTAACAGTTTTGTTTTATTATTATATTCATATTCATTTATTCCAAAAAAACAAATACAATTGTGTGTATAATACAAAATTTAAATAAAATTAAAACTAAAATACATACTAAGACAAAATTACAATTAAAAGTTAAATTATAGTAATAAAATATTTAAAATAAAGATGCTTTACAATATAAATAATTTTTTTTATACAATAAGTGTAGTTGTATATTTTTTATATATAAGTAAGTAAGTCTTCATTTGTTTTTTCATAAATACTATTTCAATTACTTTTTAGCCCGCTCTAAGTATCTTTTATGACTATGAAGAAAAAATTTATGTTTGCTGGTGGTGTTAATTCGCACACGTGAAAAGTTATTTATCGTGTTACAATTTTCTATTGCCCATATTCTAAACAATTTTGTACACATGAAGGATCTCAATAAGTTATTCAAAAATAAATAGTTTAGTACAATATTTGTGAACAAGTTAATTATTTCCGGGTTTGACAGATGAGTGTTAAAACGAACAGATGCGCCAATATTTGTATTGAGACGCAGACAACCGTCAAATAACTTCTCGTTTTCACATTTCAACATTTTGAAAATATAAAATTAATTAATTTCAGTTTAGTTAAAATGTAATTGAAAAATCGTACTTAATCAAACTTATATGTGGGAAAACTTGTATAGATCCAAATTATATTTTTGTTGACCTTCGTAATGTCATTCCCCGAAACTTTGGAACTTTCAGTAATTTTATATCTTCACAAATGCGAACAAGAAGTTGTTTGACGGTTGTCAGTCTCTTAATACAAAGGGCATCGTAACGGCTGAACTGAACGCTTTTGGATCAATAAACTTAGTTGTTTAAAGTTTTTGACCCTTTGGTCACCGCGTGCCGGTGGAAATGTATTTGTGTGACGGTAAACTAGTGGTAGTTAGGTACTGTCCAAAGTTTTCCACCTTTTCGTCGCCGACCGTACAACTAAGTAGAAAAAAGTATTAGTGACGTCTCGGTAGAACGTTGACCTGAAGGTCACTACTACTAACTAAATACTATATTATTGCGATCATAGAACAGAGGACATACATAACTTTTCTTAAGGTGCTGACAGCCCATAATGCTCTCGCTCCCATCTCATTGACATTCGCATCATTGACACTCATTAACATTAATTGCAGATTTTTTTTAAACATGTTTCATGACAAATTTCAGTAATTTTATAATTTCAAAATTGTTAAAAATGGCGATCGTGGCGTACCCTAGCAGTTGTCAGCGTCTTAATGAAACGAGTTATAATAAAAATAGAGGTACCTACTTATTTGAAAAAAGTGATATGCGTTTTTTGTGATCATCATAAGATATAAGTATGCCTGATTCTAACTACATATACTTAAATTATATTAAAGTATGTTTAACTTTGACTTGCCCTTGACTTTATCATCATGATAATGCCTTATTTATGATTATCTACATTATATATTTATTGCCAAACAACGACTTAGTTATCATAAACCTTTCGTTCTCCGTCGACATTTATAGTTTTTTTTTGTTCGAGATATTGGCGGTTTAGAATTACATCTAACTGAGTAGGTATGGAACCCTCATACGCAATGAGTCGTACCTACTCGCACTTGTTCATTGCATACACAGTAATATTTAAATATGCGAGTACATAATATAGTAACTTTGTTCTATATACAACGTGTTGATGAAGTTATGTAGGCAAACAAAGAGCGTGTATTTAGACCAAGCACTGGAATACTTTGACGTGTGCAACGGTTGAATACATCATTTTCGAAATTCCCATAGAAAAGTAAAATTAATATTTTCTCAGAAATTTGCAACAGCCCTGTCTGTGTACGTGTCAAGGTCACACGCACGCGCGCTTCTATCTAGGAAAGAGAAAAACAACGATAACCTACGAGATAATTTGAAATACTTACCTTTCGGTAGGTAGGTAGGTACGCCGCCAATCCCCTGATACGATATTTTTACTGGTTCCTATGGATTTTGACATTATTTACTGGCTATAATAACACTGGATAAAACTGGATTTTGGTAAGTTTGCGAGATTTCGCACGACACAGGCTTCAAACTTCACACTAAACCATTACCTCGTAGGCACTGCTCATACACACACTGACTGACGACGGCTTTTTACATAACAATCACCATTTTATCACGTTTGATGACATTTTCTCAACAAAACAATGTACAACAACGCATGTAAACACAAACAGGGTGACCATCTCAAAAGTGGCGGTTCTACCACACACCTGCCAAAAAATCTGTCAAAATCTACCAAGCTTGACGATAAAAATACCAAAAATATGACTTCATACAATCTCCTTCGTGGCTACACGGAAAAAATTAAATACCTACATTACATTCAGTTACTATCTTTTGATCGTTTGTAACGGTTTGCAGTACCCCAAGTATGAGATTTGCTTACGATATTTCGTTTTTCGTTTTGCGTTTTTGTTCCGTGTTTATTGCGGGTTTTGTATGAAGACGCGATAGAGATACCGATACGGAACCCGCAATGAACACGGAACAAAAACGAATCGTTTTCGCTGCGTGCTCATTGCGGGTTTTGTAAAGTTCCGTATCGGTATCAATATCGCGTCTTCATACAAAACTCGCAATGAACACGGAACAAAAACGTAAAACGAAAAACGAAATATCGTAAGCAAATCTCATACTTGGGGTACAGTTATCTAAAACGAGATAGAAGTTGTTTAGAAACCAAATCAATAAAGGTAAAAAAGAATAAGAAGTTTCCAGTTCGGTAAAAAATAAATAAATTATAAATATTATTTCATTAAAAATTCAAACTAATAAGATTTTTCTTGAAATATTTAGAATCTGCCAAATGGCAGAAATCTGCCACAAATGGTAACACTGATCGGCGGCCGTCGGCCGTCCTGATTGGATATGCGTTTTTAAATGCAACCAATGACAGACAGGTTACTCAAAGATTAAATAGGACAGACTAGACACTTCCCAAAATTGCAGTTGAATAATTTTGTCGTGTCAATGAACCATGGTGGTAAAGTAACATGTTACAATTTAAAGAACTATGAATATCTTAAACATTGCTTTACGACATCTAGTAATCAAACAAAAAATAAATATTCTATTAAATATTGAGTACATAGCCACGTAGGTTACCTAGTTACTGAATAGGTATTAGTACCAAAGATCTCAGAGAATGTTTACCGTGACTAGGGATTACAGTCGCGAAAATATTTCTTTTACATACCAAGATCTTTAAAAACAGCAACATCATTATTAGGTAGGCACATTACTAGGTAATTGGTGGCAGTTCTGTTACCTATTTTATCTACAATTGACAACTAGAGGTCAAAGAACAGCTGTAAATAGGGCTGCCTCATGATGCGTTTAGATTCATTTTAGATAAAAGTTTAAGAGGCATTTGATGAATGAAAAACTTTGAAATTTTAAAAGTCGTAGAACAAAAGTTGTTCGTTATGACCGGTAGAATATCCTGCTTTCGGATCCCTACAACTCTTAATAAACACGTTGTATACAACGTGTTGATGAAGTTATGTAGGGAAACAAAGAGCATGTATTTAGACCAAGCACTGGAATACTTTGACGTGTGCAACGGTTGAATACATCGTTTTCGAAATTCCCATAGAAAAGTAAAATTAATATTTTCTCAGAAATTTTCAACAGCCCTGTCTGTGTACGTGTCAAGGTCACACGCACGCGCGCTTCTATCTAGGAAAGAGAAAAACAACGATAACCTACGAGATAATTTGAAATACTTACCTTTCGGTAGGTAGGTAGGTACGCCGCCAATCCCCTGACACGATATTTTTACTGGTTCCTATGGATTTTGTCATTATTTACTGGCTATAATAACACTGGATAAAACTGGATTTTGGTAAGTTTGCGAGATTTCGCACGACACAGGCTTCAAACTTGACACTAAACCATTACCTCGTAGGCACTGCTCATACACACACTGACTGACGACGGCTTTTTACATAACAATCACCATTTTATCACGTTTGATGACATTTTCTCAACAAAACAATGTACAACAACGCATGTACACACAAACAGGGTGACCATCCCAAAAGTGGCGGTTCTACCACACACCTGCCAAAAAATCTGTCAAAATCTACCAAGCTTGACGATAAAAATACCAAAAATATGACTTCATACCATCTCCTTCGTGGCTACGGAATAAATTAAATACCTACATTACATTCAGTTACTATCTTTTGATCGTTTGTAACGGTTTGCAGTTATCTAAAACGAGATAGAAGTTGTTTAGAAACCAAATCAATAAAGGTAAAAAAGAATAAGAAGTTTCCAGTTCGGTAAAAAATAAATAAATTATAAATATTATTTCATTAAAAATTCAAACTAATAAGATTTTTCTTGAAATATTTAAAATCTGCCAGATGGCAGAAATCTGCCACAAATGGTAACACTGATCGGCGGCCGTCGGCCGTCCTGATTGGATATGCGTTTTTAAATGCAACCAATGACAGACAGGTTAGTCAAAGATTAAATAGGACAGACTAGACACTTCCCAAAATTGCAGTTGAATAATTTTGTCGTGTCAATGAACCATGGTGGTAAAGTAACATGTTACAATTTAAAGAACTATGAATATCATAAACATTGGTTTACGACATCTAGTAATTAAACAAAAATAAATATTCTATTAAATATTGAGTACGTAGCCACGTAGGTACCTAGTTACTGAATAGGTATTAGTACCAAAGATCTCAGAGAATGTTTACCGTGACTAGGGATTACAGTCGCGAAAATATTTCTTTTACATACCAAGATCTTTAAAAACAGCAACATCATTATTAGGTAGGCACATTACTAGGTAATTGGTGGCAGTTCTGTTACCTATTTTATCTAAGGTTAACAACTAGAGGTCAAAGAACAGCTGTAAATAGGGCTGCCTCATGATGCGTTTAGATGCATTTTAGATAAAAGTTTAAGAGGCATTTCATGAATGAAAAACTTTGAAATTTTAAAAGTCGTAGAACAAAAGTTGTTTGTTATGACCGGTAGAATATCCTGCTTTCGGATCCCTACAATTCTTAATAAACACGTTGTATATACAGAACAAAGTTACAGAGTGCACAAGTTTCAAATTAAAACGATGTAACTGCAAAAGTTATAAACTGTGTTGCAGTCTTTTTTTTATACAACTAGCTGAAGGAACAAGCAGATGGCCCACCTGATGTTAAGTGGTAACCATCACCTATAACAAAGCATTGCCTCGTAAGTCACGCACGATAGGAACTCGCCCTACAATGCACTGCCCTGCGTCCATCAACTTGAGGCATACAGATGTTACATCTCAAGTGCCTGTAATTACACCGGCAACCACACTCTTCAAACTGAGACACAGCGTTGCTGCTTGGCGGCAGAAAAAGGCGTGGTGGTAGTACTTCCCCGTACGAGCCCTTCACAAAGAGCTCTACATACTATTTCGCACGAGTCTCGACCCCCACCTTCTAAACCAATAGGTCTGTTATTAAACAAAACAAACAAGGAAGGATAAAAAATAAACAAAATTCAATAACATCTTAATAAAATGAAGGTCCTTTATAAAATATTATATGGTTATTTAATCATTAATTATATTATAAGTTACACATAAAAAACAAAGTATAAATAAATAAATTAATATTGTTGACTTTCCACATAGTTTTATCTAGCCCCAAAATAAGCATAGCTTGTAATATTGGAACCAGATAGATACTAGATGATTATAGTACTTATCGTATTTTATTTATCGGTTTTCATAGTAAAAACTCTGCTTAGTTTGGGGCTGGATAGTAATAATGAGGCATTACAAACACTATGCTTATTTCTGCCGCCAAGCAAGTGTTTCAGATTGAAGGTGAAAGGAGGCTAACATATGTATACCTCAAGTTGATGGACGTAGGGCAGTGCATCGAAGAACACGTTCCTATCGTGCGTTAAATATGCAACAACGCTTTGTTTTAGGTGACAGTTACTTATTAATAAATAGTTTAAAAAAAAACCGCACAGGTAAGTCTGGCTGCCGATTCTTATACATATTAGTCAAGTTAGTTGAGATTAGCTTAAGGCGAATACAAGAGCTAATGTACCTCTCACTCGCACGTTTCGACATGTTAAAAGATATAAAATCACTAAACCCATTTTGGAAAAATCGCAAACAACCATTTCATTTTGATCGATACAAGTTTTCCTACTCAAAAGTTTGCTCTACTAGTTTTCGTACTTATGCAAACTTTTGAGTAGGAAAACTTGTATCGATAAAAATGCATTTTTTTACTAAACTGTGTGCAATGTGATTGCACAAAAAATGGTTGTTTGCGATTTTTAGTAAGTGGTTTTAGTGATTTTATATCTTTCAACATGTCGAAACGTGCGAGCGAGAGGTACATTAGCTCTTGTATTCGCCTTAATGGGTCTAGAATATAAAAGTAAAATAAAGTAAGCCCAGACTTTTCCAATTAAACTTGCGTCTCAGAAAATTTCTATAAAGCTATTTTCCGTTGAAAGCTAAATAGTGCGTCATCTTGGCTTGCTACATGTAAATGTAATTACACACGTGGTAATTTTCCTGTCGTGAGTTTTCTTGCATCTAATTACAATGTAAACGATGACAATGTAATGTTTACAATAGAATCCTTTGTTCCAATAACTTGTAACAGGTCTGTAAATGTTTATAGATTATCTTGTTACTTACTATATTAATGGATAATAAAGTGGTTCTGCTGGCCGATCAAATAATCTGGTCGCATCAATACCTTTGTCCATTGGAACAATGAGTATCATACGCTTACCAACTTGCTAAAATAACTAAAGGGAGTTATCAGAGAAACGTCCGAAAGTAGCTTGCAGTGGTTCTTATTTTATACGTGAGAAGCGGCAAGTCCATCACCGCTGCTAGAATGCTAACTCCTTTCAATTTTGAACGTATTATCTATGACTACTTCCATTATACATCCTTAGATATTCTAAGATAAGTAAGTATACGAAGCTGGATGTCTAACGTGCCGGGGATAATAGAGGTAGCACTCTAAGGTTGTGAAATGCGCTCTGTGCTGAGGTTTTCCCTAGAGATTACTGCATGGGATTCTTCAAAAAGGGTGTTTTTTAAATATTAAAAGGGTCAGCAACGCGCGTGAGATGCCTCTGGTGTTAAAAGCGTCCATAGGCTACGGTAACCGCTTCCCATCAGTTGGGCCGTACGCTTGTTTGCTTACTTGGTTGTTTAGAACGCCTTTTTCTGTCGCCAAGCAGCAACGCTGTGTTTCGATTTGAAGAGTGTGGTTGCCGGTGTAATTACAGGCACATGAGGCTTAACATCTGTATACCTCGAGTTGATGGACGCAGGGCAGTGCATCGTAGGGCACGTTCCTATCGTGCGTGACTTACGAGGCAATGCTTTGTTATAGGTGATGGTTACCATTTAACATCAGGTGGGCCATCTGCTTGTTCGATCAGCTAGTTGTATATAAAAAAATGGTGTGCCAATATCTTTTAATAACAAATGAACAAAAAATTTCATCACCCGTGACTTCTTTTGCTGTGGTCCGGGTTATCTCGCTTATAATGAACGAACCGGTTATCTTCACTATATATTTTTTCCAATAGAAACTTCCAAACATTAGTAGTTCATACCAGATAGGCGTTAAATAGTGACAATTAAGTATTTATCGGAGCACGAGTGATTCCCGTGATTTAAGTTTTTAGATCGCAATAGTTCGCTCGCGTTGATATTGCGTCATGCAAACACGACGTCCGAACGTGGTCTTAATTTTGCATCTTTTAATCAAAGGAGACAGAAACGAAAGGCTAGAAATCGTGTTATTGTAATTTGTTGGCAAAACCCGACAGCTTAGTTAAAGTCGAACGTAGTTGTAAATTAGTTTACGGTTATTTAATAAAACTTGAAAACCGACTTGAAACATTTTTAATTGAAAAATATGTGGCCGAGATTTCAGGATTATTGAAATTTAATGCTCGAAAACTGTAACAGAAACTGAAACAGCTTGGTGACTTTGTCCCCAGGCACGGTAGATATCTCCTCAGATCTCTTAGTACCAAGTACGAACGCTTCTTTGAGGACGCCTAAGGGGAGAGGTACGTCCAAACATTACATTTGGCACATCCCACGTTTTGCGTTGGTATTTGATACGTGACAGATTGCAAGCCCAACGCTGCTGCTAGAATACATGCTGGTTTCCTCAAGATTTTCTTTCACTGTTTGGGAGCAGTGGCATTGCGCATTTCATTGATTTTAATGCCTTTAAAATTATTCTCATCATTCAATTCTCAACTTCCCACTGAGTTCAAGTACCTGGCATCCACTCAAATAAAAAAACTACAGATTAAGCGAATATGATTGTTCCTTCAAAAAGATCAAAGAGTTCAAAAAGTTCAAAGAACTGCTTCAAGAAACAGAATTCAAAAATGCTTTCATTACTTTTATTTAGAACAGTTTTTTGAACTTTCGAAAGTCGTTTCACAGACGCGTCTTAAACAGTCTTACAAAAAAAATACTATACGCTGGGAATTCTCAATATTATGATTATATGTAATAGGTAATGGCGCAGATATTTACAACAAAGAAAATAACAATGAACTATTCATTGTAATGTTACAAAATGTTAAAAATACATTACATTGAAGAACTTTTTGTGCTACCTAAAATTTGATAAAAACCAGAAAGTTTTTTTATCAAAAGTTTTAGAAACAATGTTTTAAAAAATCTTTAAGTTTATAAAGCTAGTTTCGTTTAAGTTTAAGGTAAAACTACCATTATAAAATGGTAGTTTTAAAATTAGTAGAGCTCTTTGTAATAGAGGTGGTCCAGGAAAGAGCTATCTCTTTTGTGGACTAACTTAACGTGTGTAGTGAGAACCTTTCAGAGTCATCGAAAAAAAAAAAACATTTTTGTGGGATCAGCTGCAATTTTTATAAAATCTGGACAGTCCGTGGTTTAGATTTTATTTTTAAGGGTGAATCTTAAAAATCAATCGATGTCTTGTTGTATTTTTTACTGTTTCTGGTAGTTGGTAAAAGAACTAAATAACAATCGACCGTTTTGGTTTACATATTTTTATAATGGCCTCGAAAAATACCTTTGGAAATAAATGTAGAGTACTAAAAAGACGTTCTTGTCTAGACGCTAAAATCTACGAAGCCAGGCCGTAAACAATGTACTTACTTACTAGGGTTTATGTATATCTAGAACTAGCCTGTGCTAGTCTAGTCTTCTTGTCAGTTCTAGCTTGATTCTTCGTAGAAAAATAAAACGTGTTTTACTTTATTTGCTTGCTTTTGCGACAATGGGATAGGCAGGTTGAATAAAATATAGATTTGTAGTCAATACATTCTGAGGTTTGGGGGGGGGGGGGCCCAAAGGATAAACAAAATTATGAACCTAGTTGTTTGTTCTCTATGAGGATGTTAAATTGCCTACATAAGAGTATGAATTTAAATAAAGTATGTAAGTATTATATCAGCTGGATCCCATAGTACAAGATTTGCTTAATTCTGGTCTAGGTAGAGCTGTGTGGAGTGTTCTCCAATATTTATAATAAGTAATTATTTTATATATTTTTAAAATCTGGTTATAGAATAAAAAAGAATGATGCAATAAAATGTTGTTCTCGCGCAGTCATCAACCATAACGATTTTCCTGAATTATTGTAATACCATTGTAACGATGGTCAAGCCATGCTGGGTTTACCGTGTCGTAGAAAACAATGCTGATACGAGTACCTATTAGATAACGCTGGACCAAGAAATTACGATAAAAACTAGCGCGTTGCGCACTGGTGGCGACGCTTCTGCGCATGCCCACAATGCGACCACCTCTGGCTTAGCTCTGGCTATCAGCTGACGTCGTTTGAAGCTACGCGGAGGCTTGACGTCAAGTTACGTCACACTGCTCGATTAGCAGAAGCCACTGAAGGCTTGCGGAACAATATCCATTATCAATTCCTGGATGGTAAGAAAATATTATGAAAATCGATCTTACCTTGAAGGCTGAGAATCAAACAGTTGCTAGAAAATTCTTGTTGCTAATAAGGTTCAATGTTGAGGATGTTTAGTATGTTTAGAAAAACACAGACCACTATCCGTAGACCTTCAACCTACGCAGAGCTATTTGAGTGGCGGGCTCAACTCGAAAAGAATGCGCAGTATTACGTGATCGCAGTACCTACCTAACGGCAAAGGAACATCGTGATACTGCATCGTGAGCATTGTTATGGAAAAGAGCACAGTGTTACACCTTGTAGGTCTTTTCACAAAAATACAGGCTCATGAAAACTATTAACTGGCTTAAGATACACGACCACCTCGTTTTCATTTTTAAGCCTTTATTTACATAAATTTAAATTACTTATAGACATTATTTGTAGGACATCGACACTTATCTGTTTACCTTTTTTTGTAAAGGACTCCTCCAAGATCATACACTCCTTTTTATCCCTTGGCTATCCTAGCTCATGTTTTTTTTCGGTAATATCTTTAGCTCGTCCTCCCATCATGGCCACGTATTGACGTGGACCCAATGGTATGATCAAGAATTATGGAAATGAGATTGAGACAGTATATTGTTTTCAGCAGATCAATATCATATATATTAAGATTATAATTGAATAAAATTTACCTTTATTACTACTACACTATACATATTTCCTTATACATCGATATTCTTGTAACTAGATCAACGTAACCTAATGTGCGTGACTTGCAAGGCAATGTTTTGTTTTTGGTGATGAACCACTTAACATCAGGTGGGCCATTTGATTGTGCTATCATCAACTAGTAGAAAAAACTGTTTATCTTAAATAATATTTTTTTCCTCTTTATATAGATAGATAGATAGATAGATAGATAGATAGGTTGCTCAGGTATGCTCAGGTAACACATACTAATCCTAAATCACTATGCAGTAACGATAGACCGTGCGATTTGCGTTCTACTTTTATCAAGTTTCTGACTGGAGCGATGCGGCTGTGGAAACATTCGACTTTTGACTAATCGGCAAACGGGTTTAACCAGCTTTTGATTGGCCTGGCCGATGCAAGTTTTAAGGCGAAGGCCAATTTTTGCTGTTTATTCCGACGGCCACACCTTCCACAGAACAGTGAATGTTCTACGTTAATGCAACTTAATTATTATGTAAGAGAATATGTCTGCACGGTTTCTTAGGCTAAATTGCAATGGTTGAAAATGTTTGTTCCAAAATAAGTGTACAACCAGTTTTTGAACTAAATATGTCGTACTTTGTAGACAATGTGATAAATTTATTGTTATAATTCACACTGCTATCAAATGGTCCATAAATAAAAAAACGCTATACTTATTCATAAACAAAAGGATCACCGGTAGTCAGTCAGGTCTGTAGACCATGGTCGCTGTCTACTGTTCACTCGAAAACAGGTGTTATCGTACAGGTCTACGGGGTCAAAGCCTTTTACAATTCGGCCTCCAGATATGATTTGGCATTGGGCGTAGTGTCCTAAGTGTAAAGTCCGAAACTTGATGCATGCAATCTTTCGAACCTCGAATGTTCTGAGATACACAGATGATATAGTATGTACTGGATTGGAGGGGATAGACAAATGAGCCTCGAAAATTCAAAGGTTGTCACTTGTCAGCAGTGATCGTCCACAAACAATGCGCGAATTAGGTCAAGCTCATACGGGAGGCTCAATGTAGGTACGTAAAATAAAAACGAACGAACAAAATAATTACCTTTTAGAATGGATTCCTCATTCATTGCGGTATAGGTACGTCTGAATTTGTCAATCGTGATCCTGAGATCAGTTAGCCGGGTCATGCTCATTGTCAGCCAAAATAAGTCCGCTGTTGGACATACGCCTCCCCTATACATTTCCAGGAAGAACGATTCCGATTCTCTATCCACCGAGTTTCCATGATCCTCACAATGTGCGTTCATCGGATAAGAAAGCATCACACGCTTCAACTTCCAACCTTTATTCTCCAGCGGTTGTCAGTTCTTCAGGCTGGGTCACTACTCCACTAAACATGTCCAGTCCTCTTTTAAAACATCGGTACCTACTATCTAAATGAATACACCAGACGGTAGGACTAGCACGCAATGCTAGCCGACAATTGCGCAAACGACGAAGGCCATCATACGGAAACCTGAACCACTTGCAAAGTACCGCTAATTCGTAGAAGCCGACTGCAAATTCCTTCATTCGATCTACCTGTGCTTGTTACATAATTTACATGGATCATTTTATTATTTCAGAAGATAAACTTGCATGAAAACTCTAAAAGTATTATCCTACCTCTTGAATACATGCTTTTTTTTTATACAACCAGCTGAACAAGCAGATGGTCCACCTGATGTTAAGTGGTAACCATCACCTATAACAAAGCATTGCCTCGTAAGTCACGCACGATAGGAACGTGCCCTACGATGCACTGCCCTGCGTCCATCAGCTTGAGGCATACAGATGTTAAGCCTCATGTGCCTGTAATTACACCGACAACCACACTCTTCAAACCGAAACACAGCAACGCTACTAGGCGGCAGAAAAAGGCGTGGTGGTAGTAGGTACTTCCCCGGACCAGCCCTTCACAAAGAGCTCTACTACTCTTGCTGAAATGGGCATCAGGCAGGGAGACAATTCACGTTTTATCTGACAGTTAACTGATTTGAGGGTGTACAAATTGTTATCTCAAATAGGATAAGTTTATGTATATATAGTGGTATCACGTCTGTCGCATGCTGGACGACCTGTGGGCAAAAACCACTACCGGCGCTGCGCTGTGGTGACTTGACACAGCGACGTGGCGTCACGGTAGACCACGCATGAGATGGCAGGAGGAGCTGGACTCCTATGAGAGTCCTGGCGAATAAATGCTTATGACATACAGGCGGAAATTGCCCAAAAATGGGACAGTATGGGCTAATAGTAATAGGAATGATAGTAGGTATAGAATGATTCGAGAGCACCATTTGTGCTTAATATATGAGATCGAAACTTGAATTTTACTAAAAAACTAAAATTACGCGAATTAGCCTTCGGACAGAGGCGTAGCTAGGTAACCGATGGCCCTGGTGCAAAACTGGGGCGGCCTTAGCCCCTCGGTAGCTAGGCCACTGCCTCGGGATGCTACGAATACAAACCACAGCTTATCTAACGTATCTACAAATGTTTAGGAATTGAAAACGTTGTGAGAAACGTCAGAAGTTCACCAGCATACTTCACATACTACACCCACACACACACACAAACACACTGGCTTCTCCTGTGAAACCTAGATTCTTAAGAGACTTGTGTATTGTGTAATCAGGAGAGGCCAAACAACATACATACATCATGCGCACACAACCACAAACCGCAGCTACATATTCCATACTAAGTACATATCGATATAAATTCATACATTCACATTCATGCTTAATACAAACTATAAATACAAGTTATTAGTATATGTCATCAATGGGTTTAGTAATAGTCGTTTTTATTACAAGTTTCTGATAAAAAATTTAAAACCGTTATTGGCTTTTAGCTCTACTCATTTATGTTACCTTCTATATAAATAAAAAGCTGTGGATTTTGTTAAATAAACAAAATAAAATACTCCCTGAGATATGTCACAGGCGGAAAGTCCCGCCACAAAACAGAGATAATCTTTAAACAACTGATACAACTATAGTCGGCACGGAAGAGTAGTAGAGCTCTTTGTGAAGGGCTCGTCCGGGGAAGTACTACCACCACGCCTTTTTCTGCCGCCAAGCAGCAACGCTGTGTTTCGGTTTGAAGAGTGTGGTTGCCGGTGTAATTACAGGCACATGAGGCTTAACATCTGTATGCCTCTAGCTGATGGACGCAGGGCAGTGCATCGTAGGGCACGTTCTTATCGTGCGTGACTTACGAGGCAATGCTTTTTTATAGGTGATGGTTACCACTTAACATCAGGTGGGCCATCTGCTTGTTCCATCAGCAGGTTGTATATAAAAAAAAAAAAAAAACATAGAAAGTAAGCTACATTGCGTGCCTGATCGATATCCACATAAAGTTGTAAAGTGGTACCCACTTACCGCATCGCACTCTTCAGCAATGCAGTAGTGACACAGTAAGTAAAGCCTAACCACAGAATATAAATTAGTGTGTACTAAATGGGAGGTAATTTCGAATTAACGTTTTCAACGACAAATTTACGCCTCTTATTGAAGAACAATGAACCTACAGTACTACAGGTATTTTTAACTTCACCATGAAAAATTGTGTGACTAGAAAACTAATATAAACACATATAAATAAATCAATGTCAATGTTTATTATAAAAAAAAACAAATAAGATATCTTTAAAACGTGCAAAGTATAAATTTAGATGCCAGATCCGTGCGACGTAGAAGAACACGTTAGAAACATACAACATCGTCGAGGTGATTCCCAGTTCCCTACCCCTTCCAACGCGCATTCCTGTTTCAATTTACAAATCTCCGTGTGTTCCATTTACTACGAATGTCTGGCATTGGATGTTTTCCTCGTACACTTGACATTGTAGACCGGCAGGTCAGAAGGCCCATTTTGCAATCGCGCATTAGAAGAATAATGACCACCTGTTCTAAAGTCATGCGGCGTTGAATTGCCGAAAACAATGCATAATGTGTACGTTAGAACTTTGAAGTAGGTAAAGCTAGTCTTGTTAGGACTGATATTTAACCAGTGATGTATATGATACCCTATACAAAGTATCTGAAATACTAGATGCAAGATACTTTGAAAAAAAGCATTTCAGATACCAGTTACAAATAATTTTCTAAAAAGGTTTCTGAAATACTAGATACAAAATACCTTTCAACTTTTTAAAGATAAAATACTTTTGTAAGAAAACAACATTTAATTGAATTTAAGTTTATTTGTTCGAGAAAACATCGATCGATTAAAATTGAGACTTTTTATGTTTTTGTTGAGATTTGAGTAAAACTCAAACATATCGTCGCTCATCTTCCTTCGATGAGGCCTCATTATCATGCCCCCAAAGGAGAAGAGTCGCTCCACAGGGGCAGAGCTGGGCAAACAGGTATTATATTTTAGAATATTTTTTTAATTGTAGGATAGGTTGCGTTTGGAAAGAAAAGCAGCGAAGTTCATTTTAGTAAAAGTATCTTAAGGAACAAAGTATCTTCAAAATACTAAGATACCAGGAAAATGTATCTAAAAATAAGTTACAAAATAAAAAAAAACAAAAGTATTTCAAATACAAGATGTAAATAGGTATTTTGTATCATGTATCTGTATTTCAGATACTTTTATCTAAGTTATGTCACATCACTATATTTAACTAGGTACGATGAGTTGTAAAACGCTTGAACTATTATGTGTTAATTAATTGTATGTATTTTAGTTTCGAAGGTATTTATGATATAGCCCCTGTATTTATATTTTAATTACTGTGTTGCCTGAAATAAATGATGAATAATAATGGTTCATTGCATGTGCTGAGATTTGCCAAGTGTTGCTAAATACGAGATTGCTTCGGCTCGTCTTGTGCTGATTTATGTTTGTATCGATTTTAATCAGGCCACGTGTTACGATGGGTTTTGATGAAATTGTGGTTAGTAGCAGTATCATACTCAAGAAGAAAACTTCAGGGGGCTAAAGTACCCATCGATATGAATAACTTTTTCTAAGGAACCAACACTGTGAACGCGAAAAAAAACAGCTGATTCATACATTTTAGCCAGGTAGGTATTAAACTTGTGTCTGAAACAGCTGTTTTTTTTTTCGCGTTTACAGTGTTGGTTCCTTAGAAAAAGTTATTCATATTGATGGGTACTTTAGCCCCCTGAAGTTTTAAACCCGAGTATTTGAACACCTTGTATACTTTTGTTACACTACTTGCTAAAGTAAATGGCCCACCTGATGTTAAGTGGTAACCATCGCCTATAACGAAGCAATTGCCTCGCAAGTCACGCACGATATGAACGCGCCCTTTGTAGTGTTATTTACGAAGCTTGGTTGTTCGCGATATGACTATATCTTTGATTTTGTATCTTCAAATATGTTGAAATAAGCAGACGAGAAAATTCTTCATACAAGAAACTGTCCTTATTATTAATTGTAGTTGTATTTTTTTATACAGCATCAGGGGCATCTTTTTATTAATGCCCTTATTTACCGGACACTGTATTCCCTGAGAAATAGAAATCAATATATTATACCTCTATATAAATATAGTATTAATATCGGTGGACTGTCCACACAACACCATCTGGCCCCAAACTAAGCAAAGCTTGAAATATGGGAACCAGATAGCTGATATATTACTTATATACTTTTTTTGGTAAATAGGTACATACTTATAATATTATTAACACCCAGACAGAGAACAAACATCTACGTTCATCACACAAATATTCGTCCTCGGCGGGAATCGAACCCACGGCCTACAGCGCAGAAGGCAGAGCTACTACCAACTGAGCTGCAAATGCTGTATCTATTACTGTCGCTGTATCTGGCTTAAAAGGAAAATTGAGATATACTTATCTACCGCCTTACGCCTTACTTATTACGCCTCCTTCTTTCCAATTTTCTTTGACAATATTTATGTGTGTGTGTACTGTTTTTAGAACTGTTTAAAGTATGATACTTAGTCTTGGCGTAAGGTATATTAAACATTTATTATTTATTGATACTTTGATGAAATCTCTACATCAAAGTTTACAACTATACACAGTATCATACTATGTAGGCTTACACGGGCTGTGCATAATAATTATATCGACAACAATAATTATTAATTATTGATCGAGTGAGCGAAGCGAACGAAGATCTTAGTTTCAACTTGGGCGATTTGGCATTTTATGTATGTATGTATGTATGTATGTATGTATGTTTGTCTGGCGATAACTTTAGAACCGTTGATCAGATCTGCATGAAATTTGATATGTCGATAGCTTGTACTTGAGAAATTTACTGGTAAGTATATGAGTAAAATCGGATGAAGGGTTTTTGAGATATGGGGTTTTTTTAGAGGGTAAAAATAAAAAAGTTACATAAAAAAATCAAGTTACATGTCATATGAAAGGGCTTTGTTTGGAAATTCCAAAACAATTTTTACTTTTTTTTTGGGACGCTCGGTTTTCGAGATAAAATTTAAAAAGTTAAATTAATATAACCAGCGATCCAAGAGCTCCCATCTCTAAGAGTTTCGTTGACATCAAGGTTTTTCTACTGGTCGGCCAGTTCCTTTGATTTTTCTTATTTTTTTTTCTTGAAATAAATTAAGGAGGTATTCAGTTCTCATAAAATGGTAACGATGACCAGGTCTGATGATGGAGCCAAGGTCTGTTCAACGGAACTCTTCAATAAATAGGCCAATAGAGTTGAAACTTGGTAAAGTCAAAGTCAAAGTCAAAGTCAATAGGTATTTATTCAATAAAATCACAAGGATCACTTTGAAACGTCTTAAAGCTAGGTGACTCTAGGTGCCAGTTCCACGCGACCAAAGCCTAGAAGAACAGGCAACAAACTTACGGCTTGGTTCCTACCGTTCTTTTGTATGATCCTTTTACAATGTAATATAATATATTATTGAAGTTAAGTGAGGCGTAGGCATACAGAAAAAGGTAAACATAATCAAATTTATAAGACACCACACGCTACGCTTCAAACTAATAATACCTAATGCATAAAATTAAATACAATCTATTAAATCAGAGAAAAATAAAAAAAAACACACAATAGTAGGTACAGTACAGACATTGCAGACATGTTAGCTGCCGATGGGCAGAGCGACCGGGACATCGGGCCACGCACTTTTATCATCAATATAGCTATCTAAAGTATAATAAGCTTTACTTATTAGATTATTCTTAATGTATGCTTTAAATTTTCTAATAGGAAGCCCAGTGGCACTTTCTGGAAGTTTATTATAGAAGCGTATACCGTTCCCCATAAACGAGCCATTTACCTTTTGGAGTCGAAATTTAGGAATACATAATTTGTTTTTATTTCTAGTGTTAACGTTATGTGCATCACTCTTTTTCTTAAAGCTATCTATGTGTTTATGAGTGTATAATAGATTTTCATAAATATACTGTGAAATTACTGTGAGAATATTAATTTCTTTAAATCGCTCCCTCAATGATTCGCGTGGTTTCATTTTATAAATGGCACGTATCGCCCGTTTTTGAAGTACAAATATACTTTGTACATCAGCAGCTTTCCCCCAGAGCAAAATACCATAAGACATTACACTATGGAAATAGCTAAAATATACTAGCCTAGCTGTGGCTTCATCTGTAAGCCATCTTATTGTGCGAACTGCGTATGCAGCCGAACTCAGTCTACCAGCAAGTGATTTGATATGTGGACCCCACTGCAATTTTGCATCAATATTAAATCCTAAAAAAATAGTAGAATTGACAAGGGTAAGTGATTCTCCATTTAATTCAATATTGGTTGGACGCTGAACCACATTTGGCAAAGTAAATTTAATGCATTTCGTTTTCCCGGCATTGAGCAAAAGATTATTAACAGTAAACCAGTTAAGTACTTGCGACAGAGATGCATTAACGTCATCGAAGTTAGTCTTCAATCTGTCGACTTTAAATATTAAAGAGGTATCGTCAGCAAATAGAACTATTTCACATAAATCCTTTACAAAAGGTGGAAGGTCATTTACATATACTAGAAATAAAAAGGGACCCAATATGGAACCTTGAGGTACCCCTATATCAATAACCGACCCAGACGACCTCTCACCGCCAACATCAACTTTTTGCACTCTATTGGTTAAATATGACTGTAAAAGACCAATTGCCTGGTTTATGATGCCGTAATGTTTAAGTTTAGATATTAAGGTGGCATGACTTACACAGTCAAAAGCTTTGGACAGATCGCAGAATACCCCGATCGCATCTTGTGAGTGTTCCCAAGCATCATAAATGTGCTTCAGGAGCGTCGAACCGGCATCTGTCGTTGATCGACCTTTAGTAAATCCAAATTGATGACTATGAAGTATGCCGTTGACGTTGAAATGTGATAATAACTGAGTAAGAACAATTTTTTCAAAAATTTTACTTAACGAAGGCAGTACCGAAATAGGCCTGTAGTTCGCAGGATCTTGTTCATTTCCAGACTTGTACAGGGGAATGAGTTTACTGTGTTTCATTAAATCAGGGAAAACGCCCTCATCTACACATCTTTTAAAAATGTATGCTAGACATGGTGCAATATCAGTTATAATAGCGCTTAAAACTTTTGTGGACATTCCCCATAGATCTTCAGTATTTTTAATATTTAAGGATTTAAAAGTTTTCACAATATTATCAGCATTAATATATTTAAAACTGAAGATATCATTACATTTTTTAACGCTAGACTCTAATAGTGTTGTCGCTTCAGCAGCTGAGGAATTTAGGGATGAAGTCACAAGTAACCATACCAAGTTAGTAGGCGGTAGTCAGAAAAAAGTCCAAAGATAATGTTTGGACTTGCCTCTGACTACTATCTACCGCCTCAAAGTTTTGATGCGTTCGTCGGGTTGCATCACGAGATCTCAGTTCGGGGCGAACTACTAGTTTAAATAAATCAAAGATAATTATTATAGACATATTAAATATATTTCCATAACCTGAAAACGTTAGTAATTTGTACATACCTATGGATACACGAGCAAAGTAATGCTATTTCGTAAAAAACATTCACCCAAGTGACCGCGGAATTCGCATTGACATTTGGTAATACATTCACCCAACTCTAGCGCCATGTGAGAAAAATGCTAGCCGTAATGAACCAAGCCGTAAGTTTCTTGCCTGTGTTCGATTAGGCTTTGGTCGCGAGGACCTGGTGGTAAATTCACCTAGTAGGTATATAGGTAAGACGTTACAAAGTGATTTTTGTGACTGTAATGAATAGTCATTTGATTTGGATGTTTAGTGTTTCAGCGAGTAGAAATGCCAACGTAAATGACGCGAAGCTCGTGATCGAAGTGAGCGCGTAGGTGATTTTATTGTTTAGAGAATTGACTCCCAGTATAATTGCTTGAGCTTGACTTTGAGACTGTATTTTAGTAGGATTCCTTTGTCATTTTATCAGCGTCCTCGACTTGTCTAATGTTTGCATCGAACACTGCCTTTTGTCTTTTGAACTTTATGACCGAGGCTCGCGGCTCGTGCGTGTTTGTGTTATTCGAATGATTGATTATGATGACAATTGATTAAAAGCACGATCGATCTAGTGGGAGCGAATTCATTATAATCCAAACACGATCTCATACCAAAAAGTTTGTTTTTTTAGTTTTCGTATGAAACTTTTTGGTGGGAAAACTTTTTAATCAAAGTGAAATTTTTGCTTAACCTGTGCAATGCATTCTCCAAAACATGGTTGCTTGCGATTTTTTATAACTTCATTCAGGGATTTTATATCTTCAAAAATGTTGAGATGTGTTTACAAGAAGTAGTTTAACAGTGATATTCGTCTTAAAAAAAAAGCTTTGCAAACTTGGTAGCCGAAATCTTAGCAAAAATATAACAGCGGCTTAAAAATCCCACGCCACGTGAATAATAAATATTGTGATCCTCCATGTTGATGACCGAACAGTCTATAAAGGTCCTTCTTCCATAATAGATGCATGTTTACCTAGATTATACCTATGATTATTATTCTAACTAGAAAATTATAAAGACAAGATCCAGTGATTTTATATCTACAAAATGTTGAAATGTGCGAGCGAGAAGTTGTTCGACGGTTATCCCCTCCTTTTTTTGTTACGATACAAAAAAAGGATGGGTCAGCTGCAATCAACCATTTTGTGTGCAATCACATTGCACACAGTTTAGTAAAAAAATAATTTTAATCGATACATGTTTTCCTTCTCAAAAGTTTACTTTACTAGTTTTCGTACATAAGCAAACTTTTAAGTAGGAAAACTTGTATCGATCAAAATGATTTTTTTACTAAACTGTGTGCAATGTGATTTGACACAAAATGGTTGATTGCGATTTTTCGAAAATGAGTTTAGTGATTTTATATCTTTCAACATGTCGAAACGTGCGAGCGAGAGTCACATTAGCTCTTGTCTTCGCCTTAATAAATAACTCATAAACTTATCTCTGTCTTTCGTCTGAAACGAAAAAAGTATTTTCATATGCTATGAGATTTGAATACAGTGAGAATTTAGTGCGTTTTGTCACAGAATAAATAATTGGTTTTGTTAGTTGTGGCTTTTAATGGCTAGACAGTGTACACCTGTCTGTAGGTACCTTACAAGTACCTAGTCATTATCTTGACGACATGTAAAATACTTTATTTCACTTTTAGGTATTAAACGTACAACAACCAATCAACCAACGTCGCGAAACCGCGGCTAAAATGCAAAAAAAACACATTTTGGTGAGATCCAGCATATTTTATTTACATTTATATTTAAGTGGCGATAAGTCCACAATGTGGGTGACAAGTTGCAAGGCCATCGTCACTTCTAGTTAACACTAACTGGTTTCCTCTCGATGTTTTTCTTTACCGATTGAGAGCACTGGCATTATGCACATACATTTTACGAAGAGATGATGTCTATAAAATAACCTGCAAGTGTGAATAATTACGCAAATTCATTCTCGCTGCTACCCACGTTACATAACTAGATTACCTACATAACGTTAAGTATATGGAGTAAGAAAATACCTATTCGTATGTGTATCTGTGTATTGAGTCATTCGTTACTACATTCTTAGGAAATTTGCTGATTTATTCCATCCAAGTCTGAGTTTTGTTTATAATTTCTCGTAACTTTAGGCCTTTTTTGTATGGATACTCGTAACTCAGCACGCCCCATAGAGGCGGTTATTGAATCTCCATACAAAAAAGGCCTGACGTTACTAAATACGAGAAACGAGTAAGAAAAACTCAGACTTGGGTTACTGAGGTTTCGTTTAGTGAACCTAGCCTTGACTGCCTTGACATGTTGCTTGGTACTAGTTGGCAAATTCTTTTCTAATTTTTAGTAACTAAAATGAGCTTACGTTTCACGTTAACGTTTTGTAACCAAAAGCCAAAGCAATAGTTACCCAAGTACTTATATCTGTGTTGATATTTTTCAATATCTCATGAAAAATGAAAGGAACTATACTTACTGTTAATTTATAACGCTATGATATAGGTTTATTTTAAAGATGCATACAAAAGTATACAGCTTTAAAAAAACTAAAAATAAATAAATATTGTTTTGTAAATAAAGATTTATAAAGAAAATTCCAAAGAACAAGTAGTTTTACAAAATGTTCAAAATAAATTTGTTCTGCTAATCCAGTTCACGAGCAATTTTTCAATCATTCTAAGTTTAATTCAAATCGATTCAATGGTAATTGAGCCACAAGCATACATAATTAATTGAACTTTAGAATTTATACAGTGTGGTGTTTTTTCCAATGTTTCTAAAAGAAGCCTGAAGTTGCCTTTTTTTTAAAGAAGGCAACCGTACTTCTTAAGGCGAAGACAAGAGCTAATGTGACTCTCGCTCGCACGTTTCGACATGTTGAAAGATATAAAATCACTAAACTCATTTTCGAAAAATCGCAATCAACCATTTTGTGTGCAATCACTTTGCACACAGTTTAGTAAAAATTTCATTTTGATCGATACAAGTTTTCCTACTTAAAAGTTTGTTTATGTACGAAAACTAGTAAACCAAACTTTTGAGTAGGAAAACATGTATCGATCAAAATGAAATTTTTACTAAACTGTGTGCAATGTGATTGCACACAAAATGGTTGATTGCGATTTTTCGAAAATGAATTTAGCGATTTTATATCTTTCAACATGTCGAAACGTGCGAGCGAGAAGTTGTTTGATAGTTGTCAGCCCCTTAACAGCCCAATTCTTCTTGTTTTACTGTTTGTTTACTCACAACCAACGTCGGAAGAAGTTAATTAATTACATGTTCTTATCAAAAGCAATCGTAAACATAGAACTTGTGATGTCATCGGATTGAGCGTTGCCCTGAGATGGTTAAGGTGATATCAGACAGTTCACTCGAGTGAACATTCACTCGAATGAATGCTTCATTTTTCTTTCATTCCATGTTCACACGACTTACTGCGAATGACAAAGAAAAACGAGAAAGACAAAATGGCCGAATCCGAGTGAACGTTCTCTCTGTGTGCAGACCGTTCATTTTCCGTTCATTCGCAGTTGGAGTGAAAGATGCCGAATGACAAAATCAAACATTGTCGGATCGGTTCATTAATGAATTCATTCGGCACTCTTGTTTCATTTGGGGTTCAGACGAATCATTTCGAGTGAAAGATGCCGAATGAAAGACAAAAATGAACGAAAAGTGAACCGTCTGATACCGCCTTTACATACGCATTTGTTTATTTTTAAACTGATCGCAATGGATTCAACAATTGTAAAACAAACTGCCATCGGTTTTTATACGTTTATTGATGAACTCATATTTATAACAGAGTTATTTATACATTTATTTAAGCTGATGTTCGTTCACATATACGCTTAGCCTGTACCCCAAGTATGAGTTTTGCTTACCATGTTTGGTTTTTCGTTTTACGTTTTTGTTCCGTGTTCATTGCGGGTTTTGTATGAAGACGCGATAGAGATACCGATACGGAACTTTATGTTGCAAGTATGATGAAAATTTGTAGTAGAACATAAAGTTCCATATCGGTATCCCTATCGCGTCTTCATACAAAACCCGCAATGAACACGGAACAAAAACGTAAAACCAAATATGGTAAGCAAAACTCATACTTGGGGTACTGATAACAAAACCTTTGGTAAAGAAAAAAAAAGTAGGTAATGCTTGAAATTGACGTGCGGGATGCACGACCGTTATAAATTATAATAGGACAATAAATAGTAATCGTTGATTATGTTATGCCGAGCAAAGCGAACGAAGATTTTATGGACAACTTGGCGATTCGTGATTGTATTTTTGTATGTATGTACGTACGAGGATATATTTTTTATTCTAGAACGGACATGGTTCTTTTTACATTCAATTCAAAAAGAAAATATAGATAACCATTGATCCGTGAGCCCTTTATCTCTTAAAGTGTCATTGATTTCGTAGTTCTGTTTTATTTGGGGAAGTTACTTTGCTTTTTCTCGGTAATTTTTGTTGCTGGTTGATATAAGCCAATTGAGCTGAAACTTAGAATTACCAAACCAAGTTAGTAAGGGGTAGTCAGAGGCAAGTCCAAACATTCTGTTGGACATTAATGTAAAAGACTTGAACGGACATCACGAAATCTGTTGGGGCAAACCACTGTAATACGCTAATTGATCGAGTGAGCGAAGCGAACGAAGATCTTAGTTTCAACTTGGGCGATTTGGCATTTTATGTATGTATGTATGTATGTATGTATGTATGTATGTATGTTTGTCTGGCCATAACTTTCGAACCGTTGATCCAATCTGCATGAAATTTGATAAGTCGAAAGCTTGTACTTGAGAAATTTACTGGTAAGTATATGAGTTAAATCGGATGACGGGTTATTAAGATATGGGGTTTTTAAGGTAGCAAAAATATAAAAAAGTTACATAAAAAAATCAAGTTACATGTCATATGAAAGGGCTTTGTTTGGACATTCCAAAACAATTTTTACTTTTTTTCTGGGACGCTCGGTTTTTGAGATACAACAAAAAAGTTAAATTAAGATAACCAGCGACCCAAGAGCTCCCATCTCTAAGAGTTTCGTTGACATCAAGGTTTTTCTACTGGTCGGCCACTTCCTTTGCTTTTTCTTATTTTTTTTTTTGTAATAAATTATGGAGGTATTCAGTTCTCATAAAATGGTGACAACGACCAGGTCTGATGATGGAGTCAAGGTCTGTTCAACGGAACTCTTCAATAAATAAGCCAATAGAGTTGAAACTTGGTTACTATACCAAGTTAGTAATCGGTAGTCAGAAAAATGTTTGGACTTGCCTCTGACTACCACCTACTCAAAGTTTTGGTGCGTTCGTTGGGTCGCATCACGAGATCTCAGTTCGGGGCGAACTACTAGTATAATATAAAAAACCTATGCAATGTAAATAATGATGTAACAGTAAATATGGTTGAAGTAACTGCCAGTTGGAGTTAGTGATGGACACGAGAGCGTTGACGCACAAGACTTTGAGAAGTCAAGTGTATTTGCATCATCATTATCGGTGTCAAAGTGTTAACATAACAATGACAAGCCTCCAATGCAAACAAAACGTATATCTGTTGTTGATTAGTTTTCTGTCATCTTGGGAAGTAAGCTTTTCATTTAAATCCGTTTTTCTAGTAATTTTAAATTGTATTTTTTACTGTTCCGGTATTGTATAGAAACCCGCCACCATTTTCTTAAATACAATTGACTTTCGACTTTACTATGGACTTTAACTTAAAATACTTACATACTTTTAAGTTATTTTTAAGTATTTCAACTATTTCAATTCACACTGGCAAGATTGTCTGTTGAATGACAGACCATAAACGGAGCAAAGAAGAATCTGTTATTGTGACCTTTCGCACTGTCAAGTTATACCTAATAGCTTTGCCAATAATTACAATCTGGTCTCTTCTTCTTTTATTTTGTGGCTGTTCAGTGGCCGATAGGGTTTGCCACGAATTTGCTAATGTCAAGTTGTTATAGTCTTAGGGCCGGTTTCACCATGCTCTGTTAGATTAACAAAGGATTAAAGGCCCGTCAAATATGTCTAAATGTACGCGTTTGACATCTAAGGTTAGATTGAACGGCCTGTTAATCCTTGATTAGTTACTAACAGAGCATGGTGAAATCACCTCTTAAAACAAAAAGGCAGAGATCTGAGTTTACAAAGGAGACTCTAGCAATCTAGTCTCTTCTTCTTCTCTCAATTTATGGCTCCTGTCCGTTATTCGACAGACAATCTTGCCAGTGTCAAGTGATAAATATTTATTAGTTTAGTGAATACTTTTTAGTCAAGTCAGTCCATAGTCAAGTCGGCCGTCATTTTGTTTTGAAGAAAATGGTGGCGGTTTTCTTCAAAACATTCGAAACATTTTCGGCCAAATCAGGATATCACATAATACACTTTCATTCCAAATGTTTACACTTTGTGCTAAGACCTCAAGTAATGTTGGTTAAAATACCACCGAAATTACACAACACAACTCAAAATAACACTAGAAAAACAATTAAAATAAAAAGCTATGTTGCTTCCCAAAATGCCAGAAAACGAAAAAACCCAATCTACTCTCATTTCCCTGCGTTTTGTTTTGTCTTCCTACGCCATCTTCACGTCATCTCTATAATTTGTATTTAATATTATTTTCTGGATTGTCTTGCCGTGTTCATTAATAATTCTGTGCAAATATTGACAGCCTTCACAGCTCAGTTGGTAGTAGCTCTGCCTTCTGCGCCGTAGGCCGTGGGTTCGATCCCCACCGAGAACAAACATTTGTGTGATGAATATAGATGTTTGTTCTCTGTCTGGGTGTTATATAATATTATAAGTATGTATTTACAAAAAAAAAGATATATAAGTAGTATATCAGCTATCTGGTTCCCATATCACAAGCTTTGGCTTAGTTTGGGGCGAGATAGTGCTGTGTGGAATGTCCACCAGTAATTATTTTATTTAAAAAAAAATATCTTTGTTTTTCCTTCCTGCATATTTTCGTATAATTTTAATGCTTTACCATCTTTATTAGGCAGATAGTTGAAACACAAACCATTATTTTTTATTGGCATTGCCATCAATAAATAAAGTGACGTCACAACTTTCATATCGTAAAGCTAATCCTTTTACTACTTTTAATCGGCGTGTCGATAATATAAGTCCTGGCTTGTGCAGTAACTGTTTGCTGTTTGAAGGTCTTGGCTGGTTTTACTCTTTGGAAAGCAATAATTAAGTAAGTACTAGTAGTTCGCCCCGAACTGAGATCTCGTGATGCGACCCGACGAACGCACCAAAACTTTGAGTAGGTGGTAGTCAGAGGCAAGTCCAAACATTATGTTTGCACTTTTTTCTGACTACCGCCTACTAACTTGGTACGGTAACCAAGTTTCAACTCTATTGGCCTATTTATTGAAGAGTTCCGTTGAACAGATCTTGGCTCCATCATCAGAGCTGATCGTTGTCACCATTTTATGAGAACTGAGTACTTCCTTAATTTATTTCAAGAAAAAAAAATAAGAAAAATCAAAGGAACTGGACGACCAGTAGAAAAACCTTGATACCAACGAAACTCTTAGAGATGGGAGCTCTTGGGTCGCTGGTTATCTTAATTTAACTTTTTTGTTGTATCTCAAAAACCGAGCGTCCCAGACAAAAAGTACAAATTGTTTTGGAATGTCCGAACAAAGCCCTTTCGTATGACATGTAACTTGATTTTTTTAAGTCACTTTTTTTATTTTTGCCCCCTTGAAAAACCCCATATTTCAAAAACCCTTCATCCGATTTTACTCATATACTTACCAGTAAATTTCTCAAGTACAAGCTATCGACATATCAAATTTCATGCAGATCGGATCAACGGTTCTAAAGTTATCGCCAGACAAACATACATACATACATACATACATACATACATACATAAAATGCCAAATCGCCCAAGTTGAAACTAAGATCTTCGTTCGCTTCGCTCACTCGATCAATAAGTACCATATTTTTATTACTTTTTTATCTGATCTTTATGCGAATCCGTTTTGGGGTCATTTTACGATTGTCTCTAAGCAAAATAATGTATCTTTCCTAACACTATAGTGGCTAGTATTTGTATCGATGGTGTTCTTTTGACTTCGCAGACACTTGTCAAATCATTGATTTGTCAAATTAGAGACACGTCAAATCCTTTTCCATCTTTTTCTTCTACGGCGTAAACAATCTAATCTTAAAATGTGCTGCCATGATAACAATAACACTCTCATTATTTGCACTTTCTATTAATATACCTAGTTACCTATTCTCGTATATGTTTGTTTATAGTTTTAATATCTAGATAACAATAAACTCATTACCTTGGCAGATATTTTTATTAGTGCGACTATAATTCCATGCAATAAGAATTGTCGTGTTAGTTATATTGAGTTGGTATGGTATTCTAACGGCCGGTTTCTGAAAGTCCGATCAAAACTAATCGCATGTCAAGTCACTTGACATGCGATTAGTTTTGATCGGATTGTATGACATTGAATTTTGGCTTGTTTGAGATCTTGCAAATGTGTACTACTTCTTGACTTAAAATGTTTCTGGTTTTTTATTTAATGCATGTAGGTATTATACAAAGTAAATTTTAAAACAACAGATCGTGTATTTACATTTTACTTTGTATAAAATAAAACATTATACACCTAAGTTTATGTTTTAAGTACCTACTTAATATGTTTTATTATAATAATCTATAACGTATTTATATTTTCAACAAACTTTACACAGCGCTATTTAGCCCCAAACTAAGCTTAGCTTGTACTTTGGGAATCAGATTAGCCAACAGATGACTTAAATAAGTGCTTGTTTTGTAAATACGTAATTATAATGTACTAGCGGCCTGTCCCAGCTCCGCATGGGTGGTCATAAATTTGTTGAATACTTTAGGATAAACTTAGACTGTGGGTTCGAGCCTAGCGTCTACTTATTTCATACATTTGCACGCCCTTCTCCTTGGGTGAGTGAAATCGCACCCTGTACGTGACCCGTGGACCCGTTAACATTTTTAATTTCATCATATATTTTGAATGGAATGTCCGATTTGAAAAATTTAAGAAGTAATCTATAGGTATTGAAATCGTCTTAATATTTGGGTAAGGATTAATACCAAGGTACAAAATATAAAGATCCTCTTCTAGCGGCGGCATTTCTATTAATTTTTTATAATAAAAGAACACTTATTGTGACATAACTATAATAGTTAGACATATGCTGTCGCGACATTTTTTGTAGATGATGACGTGTTCTACAAAATCGTAGTACATTATTTTGTTCTATCATCAATAGTTTTCGCAGCGCACGCGAAGTAAGGTTTTTGTTTTCCACCTTGGGTAACATTATTGGAGTTTTAGTAAGGATCCCTGATTTTTTTGCAAATATAATATAGCCTATGTTACTCAAGGATAATGTAGCATTCTAATGGTGAAAGAATTTTTGAAATCGGACCAGTAGTTTTTGAGCCTATTCGTTACATACAAAAATACAAATATTTCCTCTTTATAATATTAGTGTAGAAGTGTAGATTAGTGTAGATGAAGAAGTGTAGATTAGTGTAGATGAAGAAGTGTAGATTACATCACCCAGAAACAGAAAGAACATAAATGTGAATCACATCAAAAATGTTTGTTCACGGTGGGAATCGAACCCACCAGCGCAGGAGGTAAAGTCACTACAGTCGCGTTAAACTCTCGCTGCAAACTTGGTCATAATTTTTTGGAACGAGACAGCAATATTGCTCTCTCTCTCTCTCGCACTTAGGAGCAGCACAATCCTTTTGTTTATGCGCAGAGATGTGCATTATTGGAGTCGATAAGAATATACCATCTATACATATATATTTTGTACTTTTTTATAAGTTTTTTTATGTTTTTATATGAACTTACAGATTTGTTTTATTTGTTCTGTGTAAAATTGTATAAAAAATAATAACAAATTAAAAAAGTTATCATGATTAAGATGATTTATGACCGAGTTTGCAGCGCGAGTTTAACGCAACTATAGTTACTACAAACACAGCTGTGAGGCCAGTAGTAGTAGTGATATAACTTACTTACTTTTTAATTAAATATATTACTTACGTACCTATCTTTTATTTACAGTCGTGTCCCACGATGCTGCTCACCCTCGACCCCTCATCTAGCCAACACATAGCACTGGATCCTTTTTCTTTTCATTGTAGGCACATACAAGTGCTTTTTTGCTGGTTTACGTTCAAAACGTTCAAAATAATGCCTTTGTTATTAACTGTCTTGCTTTATTAGTTTACATACTCGTTATTAAGGCGAATACAAGAGCTAATGTGACTCTCGCTCGCACGTTTCGACATGTTGAATGAAAAATCGCAATAAACCATTTTGTATGCAATCACATTGCACACAGTTTAGTATAAAAATAATTTTGATGAAAAATGAATGAAAAGTTTGCTTATGTACGAAAACTAGTAAAGCAAACTTTTGAACTAGTAAAGCAAACGTGCTAGCGAGAGTCACATTAGCACTTGTGTTCGCCTTAATAAAAAAAAAAATTATTCTCTCTATATAAAAGGTTTATCTTCGCTTGTGTCTGAGTACTAAAAGTGCACGCTAGATGCAAACCCTACATTTCCAGGGACTGGTGCCTGTGATAGGTTTAAGAAAACCTGTGTTACAGGTCATCAGACCTCGTCCGAGGATGCTATTAATAGGTACTCAATTAGTACCCAAGTCTAGTCTAGAGGTAGGATAGACCAAGTCTCTTTCAAGATTAATCTCTCTGTTGCAAGCAACCCACACGGCACCTTATTGTATTCAGGTAACCCTTCTAATTATAATTTGATGCTAATTATATCAACACGGGTGATGTGTTAGTCGATTGGGCACGGCGACACATCTTATCTCCTCTATCTAGTACTGATAGAACGAGCTCGCTTGAAATTGTGTAATTTGATGATTACAGTTTTTAACTTTTATACGAAAGAACGCATGTTGCATCAATGTTGTATTATTTTAATTGTTCTGGCGAATGTTTCAACAGCTTTACACTTTGCATTGTTTGACTGGACTGAAACAATGTATCGTTTTGTTCCAAGATGACTAGGAACCCCGTTTGAAACATACACAGAGATAAAATCAGTTGAATTGTCTTATTAATGCTTGTTCACTCCAACCAGTTGAAAGTTTGGTTGATATTTATTTATATAATACTTTACAATTTTCCTACTATTCATGTGTACTGTGTTATGTATTTTCTTTGTTACTATTAGATTTTAATTTTCCTCATTCAGAATCTGCATGTTACAAGCGCATTGATTCTGGACTTTTGCCAAAACTCTCGCTCGAAGCTTACCTAAATTCCTAGTAGCATACTCGTAGTTATAGTTTGATGCAGTTAGCGCGTGAAAGGCCCTCATTTGCTGCATGCCTATAATTTGGATGTTTTCAAGAGAAGAGTGAATAGGTATTTTCTAGGTAAACGTTCCACACCGTCGACCACATCATCGCTTAACATCAGCACCTCAAGTCTGAGTTTTTTTATTGGTTTCTGTTCCGAAAACCAAATCTCAGACTGGTGAGATTGCGGTCAAACGTTTTACCTATAAGTTGTAAAAAAGACATGCAGAGAAACAGCACTGGAGAAACATCCAAGGCCCATTAGAATCACTAAAAGAAATCAAGTTAAGTCAGTCTAGTTGGAAGGCACGCGGACATCAAATGGCAATAAGGAGACGAGACAAGCGACTCCCAAGGCTAGTTCAATTTATAAATTCTGTTGCTGAGTAAAATATTACTGCATTATGTACGCATCGAAATCTAGATAGGTATATCACGAGACGATACTAGTAACTCCGATCTTATGTATTATGCTACATTGAAATAATACAGTATATCGTGAATAAAAATTTGCGTACCGTAAAAGTGCTCGCGATATCGCAAGCCGGCAGTTCGCATATTAACATTCTAGACTCGAATCATACGTAGGTATTCCCACAAGTCGTCTAAAAATCGATATAGTCGAGCACGTTCCTCGACAGGGTTTTCCAGTCCAGGGACAAAGCAAAATATTTTATGTTCGTGATAGAATCAAGATTATTTTGATCTTGTGACACGCAATTACGAATATTGATTTGGTGTCTGTCTCCTTGTGGTATTCATTGGACCTTGTCTATTATTGTACTGCCTACAGTTTTCAACTTATTAGGTTAATTTTGCAAAGAACATGCGGAAGTTTTTACTTCTTGTGTGCCACTTCGTAGTTTGACCTTCTCGATTTCATCTTTTGGAATTGCCAAACACAAAATACAGACAATTAACTCATCAGGCAACCTTGGCGTGTTTGCGTTTCTTTCTAAAAAGAGTTTGTGTAATTATGTATTGATGCTATAATCGATTCTACAATGCGCTAACTCATACAGAAAAGTGTTTCACAATTTTTATTTGTTAGCTTCTTTACATTTCAATCTGTGCCTGCGTAGTAGTTATATTTTGCTTCATTGCATTTGTTATTAGTTCAATACAGTGATCAAATAAACTTGTCGGTCCAATGTCTAAAGCAGGAGTTTCAAAGTAAACCAAAAAAGTTAAAGAAAAATTAATTTATTAAATAACCATAAACTTACTGAGAATCCCATACACGTTCAGCCCTTTAACCTATATTTACAGAGCGGGCTGCTATGTCTATATGTACATCGCGTCGGGAACAGGCTTCGATCACAGATAATGCGAATTTGTTCTAAATGGGTGCTCCAACCTCTTCTTGATACGACCTCGTGAGGTGCGTGGCGGCGGCAGTGAGCTGGCGTAGCGAGCGGCGCAGGCCTCTGAGGTGGCGTCTGCAGGCGGCCGCGGCGCGCGCTGCCGACTCTCTCTCGTCCTCGCCTTCGATGCCGGAATCACCAGCGGCACTGGAAGCGTCACTTTCAGTATCACTCAGATCTGAGACTCTCCTTCCTCTCTCTACCTGTTCCTCCGAATCGCCAGACCAGAGCAGCTCGTTTTTAAGATCGTTGAGTAAGGCGAACATGCTGAAAGGGTCGTCGTCTCCCTCCTGCTCGATGTTCATGAGGCGGCTAGGGATGAGCACGGTCTCGTCCATGTTGTTCACGGTTTTGACGAACTTCTCCATGTCGTTGAGGATGCTCTGCTTTGAGAAATCAGCGCCGTCATTTCGGGCAATTTTTCGTAGAGTGTTCCTGTAACAATAGAAAAAAATGTAAGTTAAACTTGCTTTTAAGATCAATTATTATTGTGTTGGATTTTAGGTCAATAGCTTTAAAGTACAAACTACAGAAGTACATGCAATTTGTTTAACAATAGTAGGTACATAGTTAAATACGAGAAACGTATGCCGTTTTAATAAATAAATGAGGAATCTACGTTTTAAAGTGTTTTTAGTGGTTTTATAGTGGCATGAGAATTATAAATTGCTAAGCATACATACAATAACTGTTGTTCTAAATTAGGTACATTTAAATCTACTTGGAATGTTGAGGTTGTGAACTAAGTGCAAATCTTTTGATTCATGTAAGTAAATGATGTACCTACAAGTTTTTTTTGAAGTAAAGCTTTTGATAACCAGGATGATTTATGTATTTCTTAAATAAAATTTCATAATTTTTTCAACTGTAAAAGTTTAAACAACCTTTACAAAGCTTTAAGTTAATGTTAACTTCTTAGATAAAGATTTAATTTATTATTGTTTTGAAGTCAGTTTATCTTTTTCTAAAATGATATTAATTATTTTTATTTAACGATTTATTTACCTACTTCCGCATAAACGTGCGAAAAGCTTACAGCAGACATTGTTATTTTCCAAAAATAATTAATAAGCTAAGATTTTTATCATCATCATTAGCAATACCTATCTGTATTATAGAATATTATATAGAAGCCAGTTAGGCCTATTTCTTAAATTTTAATTCTTCTCCATCCATCTAATTCGATTTTGAAGTGAGGAGAATCGTTGATTTTGTTCGATAATCAATTACTTAACCCCTTTTTTCAATTAAAAATGATTCATTCTATCATTGCAAAATTGTGATTACCTATCTATCAAATTGATAAGTTCAAGTCGGTGTGAATCACTCTGGGATTTCTGCCATTAGAGATAAGGAATTGATTTGGTATCAAAAGTTAGCACACATGTTTCTATAATTAGATATGTAGATACAATGGCGAACCAAATTATATTTATACAACCCTGTACATGTCATTTCGCAAATAAATATGAGGAACTTTGACTCTGAAGAAGAAAATGATCTGGCATTAAACCCTAATTCTTAAAAAAGTGTTATGGCCTTAAAATTGGTCACTGAACGTTCTATTAGCTAAAAAGACCTCTAAGTCTGTCTTATCTCTTCTTATTCTTATTTGTATGGCCTTTGCAGTGTTGTCCGCAATTTCGCCAATGTCACGTTTTATGTTAGAACTTAGCACGAAAGAGAATGACCGGTGATTTGTCTTTTTTCTTTTAGTTGACGTAAAAGTGACAGTGACAAGTATACTTTATGGAGCCGCTATAAAATGGCGGGGATTAAAATGATTCAATAGCTGAGCGAAAACGTCTCCTTAATTTAACTTTAAATAGAAGTAATTCCACTAAATCACTTCTACTAAAGCCAAAAGGCAAAACCTTTTTAGCCTTTCAAGTAATAATTTCATACAGGTAGGTAAGTTGCGACAAGTTCTGACAAAGGCATTTTTATAGGTTATAGCACTGACCGACAGCTTATCATGCCCTCTAAAATGGAAACGCAGAGATGATAGGTAGGTATAGGTACCTAGGTACTGTAATGATAGGTAAATCGAGAACGAGAAAATCAGAGTAAAACCTGTATAAACCGACTGGGGCCACCGGCGCCGTACGGTCTCGTGATTTAGGTTTACGAAGAACTAAAAAATGAAAAAAAAGAGGGTTGGTAAAAATAATCCCCAGGTACCTGCTTACGTTAGCGGCATTATGGGCATAATTATACCTATAAGTACATAATTATGTACATAAACATAATTTGCACTTATATAGAGTATTATAGGGTAGGAGGCACCTAAGTATTACACAAACGTGATTCTCATTGATACCTTGAGCTTGTTAGGGTGTATTTTTTATACAAATTAATGTTATTTAGCCAAGGATGTCAAAAACAGGTAGGTAGGTGCGCTCATTCATAATACCAAGAAATGTCATCATGATTATATAATTATACCTACTTAATACCTATTCAAGGTTTTGAGATGATGTTTGACCCACATAATGATTGGCGAAATTAACTTAATAGTAGGTAAAATGCTTTTACCAATTAGGAATCTCGCTCACTACGTAAAGGCAATGTTTGGTTACCTAAAAAATGGATCCTACTAACACGTACCTACCTAGGTAACTGAACTGAATGCAAGTCAACTATTGCAAGCTTTTTCATTCATTTTGTTCATTTTGGTAGAAAAAACTGGTTTGATCACCAACCTGACCGCCAACAAGAATGAGGGTAGGTAGTAAGAATAATAATTGTCAATCTAGCAAACTTTACACCGTGTAGGTATTACTTACATCAAAATAAGGACTATGGACATTACTGGACATAAAAAGCATTAAGCTTGAATTCATTAAATAATTATTAAATTAAGCTTGAAGCTTGACCTAATATCAGAAGGAAGAATCAAGTTGGTACGTAGGTAATATTCCTACCTAGGTATCTGAGAATCAAAGTCGTGATCTTGTTTTTTTTTATGTTATCCTACCTACATGTTTAAATTACATGTTACATAGCTATGAATGCGGCAGTAACAAAATTACTTAGTTCAAGTAATAATGATAATTATGGTATTTTCAGTGAGTCACCGAACCGACCGTCATTGCTCCAGCACGCACGGTCTGCGCACGCCCAGAAGCCGGGATGAGGATAACCTCATCGATGGTTCCAAATTCATGATTGTAACACCCTCAAAAACTTCACACTATTCATTCTTCAACGTTTCTCTTTCGTCACAAAGCAGACACTCAATGAAAGGCTAGATTCTAAATGTGAAAGGAAACTATCACGCCATTCGTCGGTCGATTGCTGCGTCCACTTGAACATTAGGATTGAGAATAGGAGGGGCACTGGGCACTCGCCACGCATAGCACAGCATTCAAATGCATCACACGACACAATCACACCACAAGCCCGCAAAGGACGCTCAGGGACCGCAAACAGGTAGAGCATAATATACACGTTTCGTACCTGCTGGATTCCAAATTGCTCGATATATCGGTGTTGAAAGACATCTTCTTGTGTTATTTAACAGGTCTAAATATCACTGAATATTCACACACGCCCTGATTTTTGATGACACAAAAATTTTAAATGACGTTTGGTTTTGAGAACAACGCGACTGACACGGACGGCCTCGGAATGGAAACGAAAGAAACGAGCGGCGAGCGAGCGCGCGACACGAAGCGAATTGACGTTTTGCTAGGAGGAGGGGAGCGCCCTCGTATTTATATGACTCGATCATACGATGCGGGGGACGCGGACTTTGAAAATAATCAGCGTGTTGTTGATTGAGCCGTTGATACCTACTTTTAGACATCGGTATAAACAAAACAAACCCTCTGTATTTTTTCAGCGAGCATTATCTTGGATGTTTATGTCAGAAAAGTTTGTTTCTCGGGAATTATCTGATGACGGCCGGGCGCGTCCCACAAAAGTCACACCACATGCGAGTCCTCTCATTGGTCTATTTAATGTTGGTACGTCGATGATTGGGTAGCTTTTCGCGGTAAGATTCAAATCGGAATGTATTTCGATCTATACGCATCATAGCGTAATGTAAACAAACAGTCGTGCCTTTTCTCATTCAAAACAGAAATGATTCGATATTATGAATGCACTACATCAGTACCTATCTATATTTTCTTCGTTGATGATAAAAGCGGTTAAGTATATTCGATCAGATAAATGTTGTTAAGAACGTTGTAGGTACCTAGGTATAGTAGGTATATTTGTGCGTTCTTGTGGCAAATAAAATAAATGATTGTTTAATACGTCCATGTTTAAGAAATGAATCAGCAGGTTTTCATGGTAAAGTTCAGTTTGATATCTTAGATCGTTTAGGTACGCAGTTTATTCCCTTTTTTACGTACCTACGGTAAATTGTTACGTACCTATTGTTAATTAAATAAAAGACGTAAGTAGGTAGTGCATTAATTATTGTTTAAGTTAAATTATTCAACAGGCACACCTCATTTCTTTCACTAACGTAATGGGGCGAGGTGATAGGTCTTAAGAATAAATAAATTGAATTGTAATTATTACATACGGTCTGTTGGTACTTACCTATTGATTCCACAGTAACAACACTTTGTTTTTCAAAGGCCATTGTTTATCAAAAGTGTAATCGTCGTAACGTGGGTTTATTACGATTAATTAATTAGTTGAAAACTAACCTGATGGAACTGAGCCCCAAAGCAGAGTTTTTTTTTATTGTTTAGTTTTTCGTAATGTCAGGCCTTTTTTGTATGGAGATTTTTCGAAATTGGTTTTAGTGATTTTATATCTTTCAAAATGTCGAAACGTGCGTGCGAGCGAGAGGTAAATAAGCTCTTGTATTCGCCTTAAGGTCTTTGCGTATCCGGCCAGATGTTTGGATGTAAACTAAACCATTTTTTATAAGTACTTAATTAATTTATTAAATAGACATTGTAATCCAAAACAGTGGTTAGACAAACCTATGGGCTTTAAGGCATAAATGGAACTGTACATAACTTTGTGTCCAATAAAAATATATAAATAAATGTCTGGATTATGTTGAGGCGTCGTATAGTTCCAAAACAATACAAATTTAGCTTGTTTATTTTGTATTGTTGTATTTTAAAGACTTTTACTTTATGTCATTTTAATCAAAATGTGTCTACCTTTATCTAAGGAATTTAACTACCGGTTAATGTATTGTTGTGGTAAACTAAGTCACTTTGATTAGAATACGTAATTTATAAATCTAAATGTTGTTTGTGTGTAGGTAAGTATTACCTGGGTCACCTCAATTTCTTTAATTTATTAAATTATACTTCAACAAGTTGCAATATCATACAAATCAATGGTGTCAATGAAGCTCACTTAATTGGTTCCCATACAACTTTACACACGTTTGTGTGTAATTGTCCAAAAAATATTTATTTAAATATTATTATCACTGTCTTTGTTATTTCAGTTTTTAAGAAAGGGACGGCATATCCGTTTTTTTTGTAACAAGGATCATACAAAAAAATAGTATAGGAACGCACATATTAATAAGTTTGTTGTCTGTTTTTCTACAGCTTCGTTGCGTGGTACTGGCACCTAGCTTGAATACGTTTCAAAGTGATCCTTGTGATCCAATCCAATCCAAAAAGATATTTAGATAGAAAATTCTTTATTGCACAGAACCAAATGTATCGTACATAGGCGAACTTAATGCTAGAGAGCATTCTCTTCCAGTTAACCTTCCAGTAACCAGTGTAGTTTTGAAAAAAACCGAAAGGGTAGTTCAGAAACATGGATGATAGAGAGCTTTTTTCTAAAAATACATATTTGATATAACAAATATTAAAATATTTATAATGAATATTAAAATTGGTAGGAACATAATAAGATATAGGTACCTAATATTACGTTGGGTACTACATCACAAATGCATAAATAATATAGATACTTACCGTTTGAAATACTACCAAAAAATACAACCTAATCGACACCAAAAACGGCTAGTTTTGACAATACATGACGTGCTTGGGTTTCTTGGGTAGCTTGGTAAAAAACTACTAAGTGGCGCTGGGACTCAAACCTACGTCATGGAAAATAGAAATGACGTCTGTCACTCAATCGAGTTCATTGGACTCGTTCGTAAAACACCTAATTAAGTAGGCATAAGTCCAATCGATATGTTGATTATTCTAATCTCCAGTTGTCAAGTGAACATGTTATTATTTTCCGTTGGGGGTAAGGTTATCTCGTATCATAATAGCTTATATTTATCATCACGCTTTATAACACACCCACCGCATGGATGATGATGACGTCATAGGTTATTTGTGAGACCTGAATAGAGTAAAACACTGGGAGTCAGTACTTGCATCATTCAAAACATATGCTGAAATTGAAAATACTAGCCAGAATAACAGAACCACGCTGTTGATCCTTGGCATGTTTTTTACTTTCACTGACGTACATTGTTTGCGTTTGACCATTTAAAATCACAATTATGGACGTCATAGAAGTATCTAAAGCTTTGGTTCTTTGAGTTATACGCGGTGTAAAAAGACGACATCGGAAGGTATAGGTAAATGCATGTTTGGCTAAAGGTTCGTGCCTCAGAACACAGAAATTTGTGCTTGCCCATAAGTTCGACAAATGCTATATTATTATAGTCATTATTAACAAATGGCGTTATCTCTTGGGATGTTCAGATAACAATAAATATAAATAAATATTGGTGGACATTACAGACAGCACTATCTCGCCCCAAACTAAGCCAAAGCTTGTGATATGGGAACCAGATAGCTGATATACTACTTATACCTATACTGTTTTTTTGTAAATACATACTTATAGTATTATATAACACCCAGACAGAGAACAAACATCTATGTTCATCACACAAATGTTTGTTCTCGGTACGTATCGAACCCACGGCCTACGGGGCGCAGAAGGCAGAGCTACTACCAACTGAGCTGTGAAGGCTGGATATAATAATCTTCTAGGATAACATGATACATCGTCGACCGCATCATCACCATAACAGCAGTGAGATTGCGGCCGTACGTTGTACCTACATATAAGCTGTAAAAAAAACGTGGCGCGTTTAAATCTTTTCCTACTTCGTAGCACTGATTTTCGTAGCAATTACCTACGAATTTATTATGATTTGCATATTTTTATGTCAGTCTCGATTTGACATTTTGTTGTTTTTTATGGTGCTAACCCCCATAAGGTTCGGTCAAACCTGCGCGACCAACGCGACTGCGAAGGGGAGCGTCCATCGCTACCCATTTTTTTTTATACTACTAGCTAATGGAACAAGCAGATGGCCCACCTGATGTTAAGTGGTAACCATCACCTATAACAAAGCATTGCCTCGTAAGTCACGCACGATAGGAAGGTGGCCTACGAGGCACTGCCATGCGTCCATCAACTTGAGGCATATATATGTTAAGCCTCATGTGCCTGTCATGTGCCCACACTCTTCAAACCGAAACATAGCAACGCTGCTTGGCGGCAGAAAAAGGCGTGGTGGTAGTACTTCCCCGGACGAGCCCTCCGCAAAGAGCTCTACTACTCTTTACATACTTTATACCTATATGGCGCTTTGCACACCTACGCGACCGCAACGCGGGCAAAGTGATCAGGTAGTACATACCGTGGTACATGACATACGTACCGACTGTGTAATGTAAACGCTAGTTGTAGACTGAATAATTGTATCACTTTTTTTTATTTTAGGTATATATATATTATATAGATAATTATATTTCTTAGCTTGTAATTTGTCGCACGTAATTCTTGGTTTATATACCTCTACTTAGGGGGGTTGGTAGAAAATGCTTGTGCATTAAGCCCTCCTTTTGTGCTTTAACATTGTGTTTTGTGTTTTGCAATAAATGATAAATAAATAAATAAAAGTGCCATAGAAAAGTATGGGTAGCGTCCGCGCGCGTCAGACGCGTCCGCTTCCCGCGTTAATGACGCGCAGGTTTGGCCGAACCTTAATGCTAATAACAAAGATTAATTTAGAATGTCCACTAAAATTAGAAATTAAAATAGTTAAGTGCTATTTTATTTATACGATAACAAAAATAACTTGCGAATGCGCATTACAAACCCACTGAAACCAGTTTAATCTATTTTATCATATTTACTGCTTTAATTAAAGTCAAAAAACCGGTACGAATCAGTTATTTTAAGACATTATTGGTTTTATTTGACGGGTGCAAACGATAATGACAATCACGCGACGTTCATTATCGGAATATATTTGTAAAAATTGGTCCACGTATGGACACGGTGTAGGCAAGTGTTCAATTTTAAATAATTGATAGGTTGAAGGGCAAATGAATAACGTGAAACAGCTTCACGACTTTGATTCCCAGGCATGGTAGATATCCATTGTATCAAGTACCGACTCAAGATGAACTAAGGCAGGGGTCTAGGGGTCAGTTAGAGGCACGTCCAAATATTACATTTGGCACATACCAACCCACATTTTGCAGTAGTCGGTATTCTATACGTGACAGGTTGCAAGCTCATCGCTGCTGCTATAATACTAGCTGGTTTACTCAAAATGTTTTCCTTCACCGATTTAGGGCCGGTTTCACCATGCTGTAATCAGCATGGTGAAACCGGCCCTTTAATCCTTTGTTAATACAAAGGATTAAAGGGCCGTTAAATATGTCAAAATGTACGCGTTTGACAGCTGTTAGATTTAACGGCCTGATAATCCTTGTTTAGTAACTAACAGAGCATGGTGAAACTGGGCCTTAGAGTAATTATTAAATTAATGAACTTCACTTTAGCATTGCATTATAGGTATATCGAAGAGAAAACATTTCATGAGAAACAAGACATTTTTTAAACTAATATTTGCTGATAAAATAGACTAATGGCCCACCTGATGTTAGGAGGTAACCATCTATAATAAAGCAATGCTTCGCAAGTCACGCACAATAATATGAGCGCACCGCCCAGCGTCCATCAACTTGATAGATTAAATATTCGTACTATTATTTATTCTGTGATTCTATAGAAAGTTTGTATCAGAACAAAATATGGGTATAATATGACTTAACTCTTTTTTAAAAGCTCCTTGTTTGTTGGAAACTACTGAATTTTACATTTAAACCGCTTTTCTTCAACAAAATATTAAGCTACGCTTATTACTGCGGAATAAAATAACAAATAAAATTTTAAATTTATTTTGTTATTGTCGGTATCATTGGAGGTTTAAAGTTTAGCCACTTACTCTTGTTTGTTTTAAGTTTTCCAAAAATATGTATTCGGTGTGGCAGGTATCAAAAGTATAACAAAAAAAAAAAGAACGAACAACAACCGAGATTCTGTGTGCCGGCGAATGTGCCGAGGAGGTTTTCATAAATAAAGTGCAAAACAAAAAAAGACCATAGATTTAATTATGCAGATAGAAGAAAAAAAAGCGGCACCATTTTATTTATTTATCAACAAAACTTGCGAGGCATTAAATGAGAAACATTTATATGACTATGTATAGGAATTACATTTTTAAAAAAACAGCTAGCGACATCTATTGAAGCAATTTCTAAATATAACGAACTAGTAATGCTTACGTTCTAGCTTTACATAATTTAGGTTCAAGTAGCAAAGAGGTTAGATAAGTAGGTATGCAATATAGTTATTTGTAAACAAAACAGATGGCGCTCGTCGGAGCTTTATGTTTTTATTTGAGGTTCTACGCTAGATGTCACTACGTGTTGTCATACGTTTACTACGTTTTTGATGCTATAGTTTTTATAGGTAATATAGTCGGGATTCATTTTCTGACAATTTGGGAAGCAGCATAGCTTTTTCATTTTATTTGTTTTTCGAGTGTTATTTTGAGTTGTGTTGTGTAATTTCGGTGGTATTTTAACCAACATTACTTGAGGTCTTAGCACCAAGTGTAAACATTTTGAATGAAAGTGTATTGTGATATCCTGATTTGACGGAAAATGTTTCCAATGTTTTGAAGAAAACCGCCACCATTTTCTTTAAAATAAATGACGGCCGACTTGACTATGGACTGACTTGACTAAAAAGTATTCAATACAAATCACTTGACACTAGCAAGATTGTCTGTCGAATGACGGACAGGAGCCATAAATTGAGAGAAGAAGAAGGTAATATAGTCAAAAAATACAATGACATATTTTGACCCAGCAATGTAGTTGTGTGCATCGTAACTTGCAAACATTCAGTTAGAAATAAACTTCATCATCATCATCATCTTCCTACCTTTATCCCACACTAACGGCCGGTTTCTGAAATCTTGATCAAAACTAATCGCATGTCAAGTCACTTGCTATCTCTATCTAATTCGATGTAATAGCTGTAATGGCAAGTGACTTGACATCCAAATAACTTTGATCGAGCTTTTAGAAACCGGCCGTAAGTGGGGTCGGCACAATATAACAATGTTGTATTATAATAAGTTAGAAATTAACTAATAATGGAATATTCAAAAATATCCACTAATCTAATAATATGCGATTTCCTTAAGAGTTGAAAACACAAAAAAAAAACTTCTAGACGAAATCCTAGTTAGCAACTTACGAACATCACATCAATTTTTTTTAGTATTGTTCTAAAATGCAGCTACAACATTGCTACCAGTCATCGTAGCAATTTCCTAATTACAGATAAACAATCAACAACAAAGTCTCCCTACTTAAATAGGAACAAATAGGTACCCACCTATCTCCAAGATTGAATACATAATAGTAGGTATATAGGTATCTGTAGCTATGGCTCAATACAGGTGCATTAAGTAATTAAGCGAAGCCAATATCATTATTTTTATACTCCCGTGACGAATCAAAGGCTGTCCCGTTTTGTTTGCACGCTCGTTGATATCCCGCCGCAATGAAATCGCCCGAATATCCAACGTGCTGCACAGTGTGGAAAAGGCTTTTTAGAGTAAATATAATCAATATTGGTGGACTTCCCTCATAGCACTATCTATCCCAAAATAAGCCAAAGCTTTTTACATAATACATATATACTTTTTTTTTGTAAATACATGAGTACTTATAATATATAATAACACCCAGACAGAGAACAAACATCTATGTTAATCACACAAATGTTTGTTCTCGGTGGTGATCGAACCCACGGCCTACGGCGCAGAAGGCAGAGCTACTACCAACTGAGCTGTGAAGGCTGTCAAGTAGAGGCTGACTGACAGTTTAGACTGTCGAAATGTATCAGTCTTGGACTTAAATTATAATTAATCGATCAGATAAAAGCATTAGTTTTTGATAAATTTTTGCCTTGATTTTTATTAAATTTGGGTTTACATTTATGTTTTAAGTACATATTGTTATTTCTCTATATACCTACAAAGAAAGATTTATATTCTGATTATTGTAATTAATTACCCGAGACTCAAAAAATCAATTATGACAATAATAAACTAGTGTCTTTTGCGTCTATAAACTGTTTGATTGAATACGGACCTACAAGAAGTGTCGCATTCGTATCGTAGGGACGTTTCTATCGAGCGTGACTTACGATGCAATTATCTGTTATAGGTTATGGTTACCACTTAACATCAGTTGGGTCATTTGCTTGTTCCATTAAAAAGTTGTATAAAAAAAAGACAAAGTACCAAAATAATAATAATTAAGTTTAATAGCATCTTTATTTATTATCTCACGGTTCAATTTCATAAGATAATCATCGGCTAAAAATACATAAAAACTACATACATATAAAGCCATGTCCACACTTCTGTAGCCATAGTATCTCGGGCTTAATTTGATTAGCGACCGCAAGCCATAGAGTGCGCACTCGTGGCCGGACAGTAAACTTTGTCAGATTCCGCATCCAGCGGTCCATAGCCAAACATAGTTTAAGGGTTACGCAAATAGGGGGTTGCTAAAGGGTTATCTGACTCAGTCTTTGAAACGGTAGGTATAGGCACTTCATTGGCACGACTTGTTTTGAACCCACGATCTTAGGATCGGAAGGCGAGGCCGTTACCACTACACCACAAGTGCTCTCAGAAGTGATAGCTTCATCATGTAGATTATGAACTCATGGACTTAATATACAACTTAATTATAAGAATAAGACTCAATTTTAAGAGTAGGAGAGCTCTTTGTGAAGGGCTCGTACGGATAAATACTACCACCACGCCTTTTTCTGCCGCCAAGCAGCAACGCTGTGTTTCGGTTTGAAGAGTGTGGTTGCTGGTGTAATTACAGGCACATGAGGCTTGACATCTGTAAGCCTCAAGTTAATGGACGCAGGGCAATGCATCGTAGGGCACGTTCCTATCGTGCGTGGCTCACGAGGTAATGCTTTGTAATTGGTGATGGTTACCACTTAACATCAGGTGGGTCATCTACTTGTTCCATCAGCTAATTATATAAAAAAAATGATTTGGCGTTAGGTTATAATATGAATATTTCCCATTCGGTATAAGTTTCGCATGTTTGAATGTGTCTCTGCCATAAGCCCCCAAAGATCTGCTGTACCTCAAGGGGTTTGATGTCTACTTGGTGATCACACACGTGATTCTTTATTATTCTTTAAAGGCCCTATTCCACACGTTTTCAAAATCGTTATCAAAGGAAGGCGAATAACAGTACAAATTAATTATTCCGCTGGCATCGGGGGCAGAAATACCGGAGCTCCATAAGACGGGCCTTAAATTTCTAAACCCAGCTAAAATGAAATCGCTTTGCCGAGAAAAAGGGGTTTGTTTTAATGCCCATCAGAAAATAAATGCTCGGAGACAATAATGTGGGATTCGTTCTTAGATATAAATTCGGTATAAAAATAAACTCGGTCGAGTTTGAACGGCTGTAGTGTTGGGAAATGTGAATGTTTAATAACTGTATAAAAGCGTAATAATGTTCACTATTTAATAGTTCTTTTAGACTAGTAGAGCAGGAGTAGTAACTTAATATAATCTTTTTCTTTTCGTGTCACTAGTTTCTTTAAACAGTGTGGTGAAAGGATTTTAAGTGCGCCTCAAGAGGCTCCTTTCGAGCACTTGACACATGTTATAGAACCTTTTTAGGTTCTACGACATGCCGGTTTCCTCACGATGTTTTTCTTCAATAATATAATAATAAAAGGTAATATTTCGTAGTACTAGAAGTTAGGGCCCGTTCATATGACGCGATTTCGACGAGTGCGCGACGCGTGCGCTGATGAAAAGCTACCCAAGCGCGATCAGCGCGTTGAAATCGCGTCATATGAACGCGACCGTAGAGTAGTAGAGGTCTTTGTAAGTAAAGTAGTAGACTTGTCCAGGGAATTATTACCGCTATGATTTTTCATACCTCCAAGCAGCGTTGCTGTGTTTGAAGGGTGTGGTTGCCGGTGAATTTACAGGCACATGAGGCTTAACATATGTATGCCTCATGGTGATCTTCTTCTTATCGCATCACTAGTTTCTTTCGAAACAGTGTGGTGAAAGGATTTTAAGTGTGCCTCAAAGAGGCTCCTTTCGAACACTTGACACATGTTTTTACAACTTTTTAGGTTCTACAACATGCCGGTTTCCTCACGATGTTTTCCTTCACCGTTTGAGAGTACTGGCACTGTTCACATAAATTTTTGAACAGAAAAACTCATTGGTGCACGACTTATTTTGAACCCATGAACTTAAGATCGAAAGGCAGGGCCACTACCACTAGACCACCAGAGCTCTCAAGGCGATGGAAGCAGGGCTTTGCATCGTAGGGTACATTCATATCGATTATCATATCGCTTTGTTATAGGTGATGGGTACCACTTAACACCAGGTGGACCATGTGCTTGTTCTACCAGGTTGTATAAACAAAACATGGTCGCTTGGAACTGCTGCTTACAAGTGTGACGGCAATTCGCGTGTTATGCCTCTTGTGTTGCAAGTGTCCATAGGCTACCGTAACAGCTTTCCATCAGGTGGGTCGCATGATCCTTGTCATTTTGTATCTATTAGTAGTATTTAGATTCTTTATATGGATATGTTCAAAACAATTTAGTTATTTAACATCAATTATGTAATGATTTTCAAACTTGTAAACTTTACTTTTATTTAGTACCTTTCCGGACTACTCTCTTACAAAGAGCTCTTCTACTCTCAAAAATGACATAATTTGCGATCTCATCGATACATTGTTATTGATCATCACTAGCGATACTTGGGCCGCCCGCCTACGAAGGAATTGCGACCAGTATAAACGATAAAGCTAGAAACAAATAAATGAAGAGACCGATCGATAGACTTTTTAGGGTTCCGTACCCAAAGGGTAAAATGGGACCCTATTACTAAGACTCCGCTGTCCATCTGTTACCAGGCCGTATCTCATAAACTGTTGTAGTTAGACAGTTGAAATTTACAGATGTTGTATTTCTGTTGCCGCTATAACAACAAATAATAAAAAACAGAATAAAATAAATATAAAGGGGGCTCCCATACAACAAACGTGATTTTTTTGCCATTTTTATAGATAATGGTACGGATCCCGTCGTGCGCGAACTCGCACTTGGCCGGTTATTTCTACTTAATTCCATCTAAACGAAGAAGAAGTATCAAGAAGATTTACTTCTTGTTACTTCTTGCTATATCTTATGATCATGCAATCTTTGTATTGATCGAGACTGCAACACCATTAAATAAGACAATTTTTTTTTCTTAAAAAAATTATGTGAGTTACTCACTTAGATACATTTAAAAAAAAAAGAAAAAAATAGATGTTATGGCTGTTTTTTACTAAGTTTCCCAGGCATGGTAGATATCCCCTCAGATCACTTATTGAACTCAGTATTCTAAGGAGGTACATCCAAATATTACATACACACATTTGCAGGCAAATGATAGGTTGCAAGCCTATAGCACAGATAAAAGAATACCTACTAGTACCCATAGTCACTGTTAGAATGCGATAATTTTCATAGGGAATATAAAATTATAAGCCCATTTTTTTTAGTCTGTCTCCAGAATAGTAACGAGACCCAATTTCTTATATTTCTACTAGTCCTGCCACTTCCTATCCTTACTTGTAAAAGCTTACATTTTTTATGAATTTACACATATATTTTGTTACGACGAATCCGAAGAAGCAGCTTGCCAATCACCGACATTCCTTTATGTCGGTGATTGGCAAGCGTACCTCGTAATATTTTTATTTTCTATAAACCATACTTAGTTTATCGAAACGGAAAAAATATCCCCCTCGAGTACCGCGAACATTGTTGACACAGCTAAGTAGCCCGCCACGCCACGCTTCATTTGCATTTCTCCTAATCTCAGTTATGAATAAAGAAAAATTCTCGGCGACGTTTTTAAGAGAGGCGCGATTCTAATGAAGAAAAGCGGCGGGATTAAGCTCCCGCGCACTTTCGCGACATTACACTTTTAATTTGAAAGAATCTTATTATTTTCTTTTGTTGGTTTAAGCCCTCAAGTCGCGAGACGGGTCGAGACGTGACCTGCAGTGGAAAAATGCGATTGCGATCTAAAGCCAACCGTTTAAATGAACGAGATTGGAGCTTAAAAAGTATAATGGACGAGGGGGGTAGGGTGGCGATCCTGGGGGCGCAAGATGGCCGATTTGCGATTGAGATGAGACACCCCGTACCCCGCTCCCACAGCCCCGTAAGATCAAGCAATATAATTAAGTCGCTCGTTACATAAGTACCTATCTATGTACCAATGCTAAGCTCGCATCAATTTATGGTAAGATATTTAATTTTTCTGTGATCTTTTTCTTGATGTTAGAAAACATACACGCAACCTGTTGTCAGTAGGTATATGACGTTCGTGCCCTGAGGAATTTTTAGAAATACTTTTTAGCGTCCACTGAAGACTGTATATTTACTGAAGTAAAACTCTATTAACAAGGCTGAAATTTGCTATAGCACTACTCATAGCACCTGCTACGTAGCCATAACCGTTTTCGATAAAATATGATAATATGCAAAATCTATAACAAGTTATAATCGGGCAAAATACAAGAGCAAAAATGATTTAAAAAGCTTTAAAACACAATCAAAGTGATGCCTCTTCATAGATTCTAAGGTATATCACAGCAGGTTACAACATACGGAAAAAGGTAAAGGGAAGAAAATATAAACAAAAACAAAGCTCATAATGAGCGGTTCTGTATCTAGACAAGGATTTATGTAACGCTTAAGTATTCATAGTAACTGTTCAAGTCTTGCAAGGCACCACTCTTCATCTAACAAGAGAAGCTTTACTTAAACATTCATTCATTTGTAAAATAGTGTTTCTCTACTTTTCAGCATTCGAATCGGGAGCTAAGCACTATGAAAATAGAGTTTATTTTATGTTGCGAAAAATGCAGGAGATAAGGTGTTCTGGTAAGAGATGGTTAAAGGCTATACCTACCTTTGCAGAGAGATCGCCTTCGCTTCAGATGACAAAGTTGATCTGGTCACGTTATGAAAAATGACAAAACTGCACGTTCGCTCGCCCACTTGGATCCAGCGAATGAGAGCTTTATTTTATACCTACCTACCGACCTGTTTTTATACCAACGGATACCTACAATATAATTGATTGATACTAATGTTTTTTTTATGTTTTGTATAGTTTGTATGGGAACTTCGAAGAGAAACTTCATGAATAATGAAAACATCATTCTTTAAAATTAAAATGATCAAGCTCGTTTCAGATACAAAGTCAGTCAGTTTACGTATGTTTGTAATAATATGCTCTAATGTTCTGTTTTAAATGAATATTTTGTAAAAAAGTATCACAGTTTCATATATTATAAAACAATCCCATTCATAATATACCAAAAAACGACGTTCGTACAAAACAAAGGCATGGAAGTTCATGACCGCAGCTGATCCGAAAATGCACTATGAAAAATCTATGAGACTTAAACAAAGCAAAGTCTTTCCTTTGAAGAGCTCTAGAATAAGGAAAAGTTGAGAAGTAACCGAGGGGGGGCGCGACCGCAACCCCACCTGGTGGCCCAAAAAATATGGCATAAATGAGTCGGCGACCCCCTCGTTCGCCACGAAATTTCAGCCATACTTCCAAACCTATAATCCCTCATAATCACCTTTACAAAGCAAAGATTAAAAACGATTCTCGCGCCCTCTGCCGCCCGCGACTCTTTTATATGCGAGGCAGCGAAAAGTAAGATTAAATCATTATTTTTCTTAAGCTTCTCTCGTTTTTTCTCCGCTCTAGTGGAACTTTTTGCTTGGACTTTTGATGCGGACGATCAAAGACTTGTGTTCAAATTTACATAACATTCTTAAATAAATTGAGGGTGGTTGGGGTGGCTCGATCGAGCACGAATCGCCCGGTTCTGTACAAACTTATTAATGCGAATTCCCGGATTTATGCTTAATGTACTATTAATTTATTCGACGGATTAGAGAAGTGCCATCTGATGAAGGTACAGTAATGCTACATGTGAAAACATCTGGTTTGGTGCCACGTGGCTGACGACATCTGAAGCAAAAGGCTAAGATGCTGGGCTATAATCACTATAATCCAATTATATCTTATTTATATTATTCTAATAATATGGTTTTATTTACAAAAAATTACATGTACTTACAAAATGTACAAAATATACATGAAACAGTTGAGCTATCTGCAGACCGTTGCGGACGATCTAGAGGTAGCTCAACTGATCCAAATGTTATTATTTAATATATTCTACTTAAAATAGACTGGTTCTCAGACTTTGAAACTTGACTAAAATAGAATTTCGCAAAAAAATATATTCAAACTCAGGTACCTACATAATGAGAAAACAAAAGTTAAGATAATTATGGACAGCTGCTTGGCTTTATAAAAAATATCTTTTGACACGTCTTGTTTTATTCAGTAGTACTTAACTACTTCAGAGTAATAACTTTATGATCCTGACGTAATTTAAGAAAATATGTGAGCACAGGGACGTATATATAATATTTTATGATAACTAAAAAAAAAATATCATGATATCAATTTTATTATTTTAATTACTATAGAAATAAGGTTTTAACGATTAGAGACACTGAGTTGCATACAACTTCTTTAAAATAACTTCATAAAAGTAGTTACGAGTTTTAAGAGTAGTAGAGCTCTTTGTGAAGGGCTCGTCCGGGGAAGTACTACCACCACGCCTTTTTCTGTCGCCAAGCAGAGTTGCTGTGTTTCGGTTTGAAGAGTGTGGTTGCCGGTGTAATTACAAGCACATGAGGCACATCTGTATGCCTCAAGTTGATGGACGCAGCGCAGTGCATCGTGGGGCACGTTCCTATCGTGCGTGACTTACGAAGCAATGCTTTGTTATAGGTGATGGTTATCACTTAACATCAGCTGGGCCATCTGCTTGTTCCATCAGCTAGTTGTATAAAAAATAAATTTTAAAAAACTAATACCTTCACATGCCGATACTGTAAAAAGAAAAAAGTTAGTCAATATCTTAATTAAATGTTTTAAAGTAACGCAGCACTCACTGAAGATTCGCTTTGTGTTTCGAAATTCACTAGAGTATTAATTAGAGGAATAACTAATTAAGGCCTTCTTGTTTTGTGTTTATTTTTATGTCAGATTTTAAGGATTCCACCAACTTGTGTTTAGAAAGTAAAGTTAATCAGAGCCAAATAACATAATTATTATAATAATAATTTTACCATATTAGAGATCATTTTTACATAGCTCTACCTAGCCTTAAACTACGGGAACGTAATTAAAACATGTATGTAAATCTAAAAAATATATGTAGGTATTTAGTAAATAAAATAATTAAAACTTAATTCCAATTAATAAATTATAATTATTTTATAAGGACTTTATGAGGTAGGCAGTAAGCACAAAGGCTCTTATTTATAATATTGATTACCTATAATTTAATCGATTTTGATTTCTAATAACGATTTTGTCTTCACTGTCCCACCATTCTACGATTATTACAATGACGTCGGTCCATCGATCGGGCGGAGCGTCCAATAATTTGATTTTCGGTTTGAATTCATCAATTGAGAACCTGATCCTTAGCGGTTGCCGGTTCTACGAGCTATAATACCTATCCCATCTACGACCTATGTAAGCAAAAACCACGCCTTACGCCTCAGCGACTAATAAATTGATAGATTTTCTTGGCAAACTTGCATTTTTCTTCTGTTCGTCAAAGTCAAAAGGTATTGACAGCCTTCACAGCTCAGTTGGTAGTAGCTCTGCCTTCTGCGCCGTAGGCCGTGGGTTCGATCCCCACACAGAACAAACATTTGTGTGATGAACATAGATGTTTGTTCTCTGTCTGGGTGTTATATAATATTATAAGTATGTATTTACAAAAAAAAAAAAAGTATTTAAGTAGTATATCAGCTATCTGGTTCCCATATCACAAGCTTTGGCTTAGTTTGGGGCGAGATAGTGCTGTGTGGAATGTCCACCAATATTTATTTATTTATTTATTTATTTATTTATTTATTTATTTATTTATTTATTCAATAAAATCACTTTGAAACGTCTTAAAGCTAGGTGACTCTAGGTGCCAGTTCCACGCGACCAAAGCCTCGTACTTACCGTGCCTACCGGATATCTACCGTGCCTGGAGATAAAAAGTCGTGATTCTGTTTCTGTTTTCTCACATCCTTATAACTGCCAAAGGAACCGAGCATTGTTTGCGTGAGTATGTAACTTATCTTACTTAAGCCGAACTTGGTATTTAGTTAAACCTAAGCGGTTGTTTGCAGCGGCCGTTTGATTGTTTTAGGCGCAGGTAGTGCTAAGCCCCCGTGAAATATGTGGCTACTTACTGTTGAGCCAAGTTTACTTGTGCGGCTTAAGTTTTACAACTTAGGAACATACGTGGTGCGAGTTATGTGGGAGAGGAGATTTTCCCTGGAGAAACTGCTCGATTTTGTAAACTGACACGTCATTGAACACTAGATGGTTTTAATTTTGATCACAGATACAATAAGGTGAAAGATAACATCGTGAGGAAACCAGCCTATTATTGAATCAGCGGCGATGTGCCACTTGTGGAATACCTACCTACTGCAAAATGTGGGTATATGTGCAAAAATGTTATATTTATACGCACCTCTGACTAACCCTTTAAGACATCCTCAAAGAATCTTAAGTTGGTAGGTATTCAGAACGATACGATCCTACGTGCCTGGCGATCAAATTCATGCTAATGTTTCAGTTTCAGATTTTCAGATACCAGTGCCTAAAAAAACAGCACCCTGCCAAAGCACAAATACCTATGAGCAAATCATGCTGCATTACATAGTTTGCTCAGTGAAGATAAATAGGCTCATGCAACTTGTACAGATATTTTCCATTACCGGAGTCTATCAGGTTTTATCAAGAGTATCGATCCATCTACCACTCAGCAGACGAGAACGAAATAAAAAAGCTGCTGCGCCGTAAAACTCAGACTGCAGTTTACGAAGTTATCGCCGTCGATTCCCAATAAGCAAACACGAATGACAAAGTCGGAACTAACTTAATTTTTGAGCCTCCAGGTTGGTTAATTGAGAGGAGCGCACGGAAATGCCGTCACAAAAGAAGCACTTAAATGACGAGCGGCACTTCATCGGCTCAAAATAAACTTATCTACGACGGGCAAGGGTTTAAATCATTTAAAAGCAAGGTACAGTAATTGTCAGGACAGGGTACGAGGGTTGCGGCTGATTCAATAACGCTCGGTGTGCCTCATAATGCTATTTATTGAGTTTTTGATCTCGCCCGGATGGTGTATGGAGGTAAGTGTATTGTCCTCTGGAAGTTCGCTTATTATGTAGAAACCAATAATATCTAAATTATGTTTGGCTTTTCAATTTTAATTAACTTTAACATTTATATAAATGCTATTTATTAAATAGCATTTATTTACGTAAATGCTATAAAATTGACAGAACCAATAATCTAAGGTCGGTGCATCGAGAGGGCTCAAAAAAGTTCTTCCTAGTTCTTCAATAGTTAAGAAATGTGTGGGGGAGGCCTCTGTCCAGTACAGGGGCGGATTTACATATTTGCCGTCAGAAGGCTATTTATGCCGCCCCTACTGACCTCTACGATTCGAAAACCTGGTTTACCATAAAATTTACAAAAAAATAATTGTTAATGAAATTATAAATTGGTGCACTATCATCCTAACATCAGCTCATAATTGAGCTTTTCTTAGTATAGAAATATATTCCAGAAACAAGATACATATAACTGTAAGAAAAAAAAGCCTAATTTGCCGCCTCCTAAAATCTGCCGCCCTAGGCTCCAGCCTACTCAGCCTGCTGATAAATCCGCCACTGGTCCAGTAGACTTCTTCAGTTTGATAATGATATACATATACCTATTGGTGGACTATCCACACAACACTATCTGGCCCCAAACTAAACTAAGCCTGTACTTGTAATATGGAAACCTGATAGCTGATATATTACTTATATACTTATTTGTAAATACATACTTATAATATGTACAATATATAACACCCAGACAGAGAAAAAACATCTGCGTTTATCACACTATTTTTGTCCTCAGGGGGAATCGAATCCACGGCCAACAGCGCAGAAGGCAGAGCAACTACCAACTGAGGTGTAAGGCTATGTATGATATGATGATAAGCTGAAGTCTAGTGGCGGTTGGTAAACTACAGAATAACTATAAGCTCGCTATAGGAACAATGTTTGTTCCGCCAACTATCAAGTCCACCGACAAAGCTGTCGTACTAGATAGTAACGTCACCATTGTCGATAGTGTGCCGATAGTCGGCTGCTCTGGCATTGTGTGTGAGTTGGATTGCCAGTGGCGAACTAGCAATGCGACCTCTTTGAGAACTAATTTCGATCTATTTATTTAGTTGGATTGCCAGTGGCGAAAATATCATGAAGTTATACATAATGTATAGTTTTTTCAAACGCCTTCCGAATGAATAATATATAGAAAATGCTGTCTAGCATTAAGCTCTCCATTTGTACAAACTTTGTTTGGTGCAATAAATAATTAAATAAGTAAATAATAATTCTTCTTAACAGCAGCGCAAGTACCGATCGCATGCGATCGTCAAAAGATAGCGACCCCGAGTTCCGTACTCGCGCAATTCGTCAAAATATCACGAATTTGACGATCGATAAATTTAGCGAAATAAGTTCCGTACTTGCACTGCAGTTTCGTTGTTGTTGCTAAGAGATAAAAAAATGAATACAAATCTTAAAGTAACCATGCCACAGAATAGTCCGTTTCTTTGTGGAACAGAATAAAAATTGTAAATCATTTGTATTTATCAATTTATTGTAAATTTTATCGAGTATATAAAGTTATTTGCTTGGATTCTTGTTAGTTTATTTATGTTTTTGCTTGGTGAGTTACATTATTATGTAGGTAAACTTTAGGAAATCTTTAGGAATAAAGGTCCTGCAAATTTATTCTTATCTCGTCGCCTAATTAAAATGAAATCACAAGCTTCTCCACAGTTTGTAATCATTCTACTTTTTCGCGAGCATCTTCGACTTCATTGCCTTTTTTGCCGAAACCAGCACAGAATTAACATAATAAATCTGCGTTCCATCAATCAAGAGCAGATGACTTCTTTCTAAGGGCTTCGTAAGCCCTCACTTTCATCTGGACTTTGAATCGACAATGATAATTATACAGCTATCTTTTGATAATGGATGAGCATTTAAAAGGACTGTTTGATTATTGTTAAGAAATTTTTGCTCCAATCAATATTGAATGAAGAATTTTTTATGTTTTTTTATACAGCTGATGGAACATGCAGATGGCCCACCTGATGTTAAGTGGTAACCATTACCTAATAACAAAGCATTGCCTCGTAAGTCAAGCACGATATGAACGTTCCCTACGATGAACTGCCCTGAGTCCATCAACTTGAGGCATACAGATGTTAAGCCTCATATGCCTGTAATTACACCGGCAACCACACTCTTCAAACCGAAACACAAACGCTGCTTGGCGGCAGAAAAAGACGCGGTGGTAATACTTTCCCGGACGAGCCCTTCACAAAGAGCTCTACTACTCTTAAACTCTCTCTACCGTGCCTGGGAATCAAAGTCGTGAAGCTGTTTCAGTATTAGCATAGCCTAGTTGACATAATAAACCAAATTTGTGATATGATATTGCTGTTGGTTTTTTCACAATTACGTAAAAGCGGCTCGTTGGTCTAGGGGTATGATTCTCGCTTTGGGTGCGAGAGGTCCCGGGTTCAAATCCCGGACGAGCCCAGCTTTTGCTATTTTATCTTATTTTCTAGTCAACATTAAGTTTTTTTTCCGATTTATTCAGCTCACAGAATTTTTATGTTATTATTTCTGACATTATAACTATGGCATTTGCTGTCAAATTGCTGTCAAAGTGAGTGAGCTTGAAATTTTCATGAGTACCATTTAAGATACGAGTGTTATTATAGCAAAACCAATTGCCATTTCGTAGAGCTTTTCTGGAAATACAAGTAGATGTCGTTTGAAGTCACTTGAAAATTTCCCGTTCGAAATGGCGTCCGCTCATTTATGTAGTTTTAATTCCGCCATTCCTTAGCTCGGAGCTGGGATCTTATTTCATTAGCCAGCCGCGAGTCGGCAGCGCCAGCCATTTAGCTAGCGAGCTACACAGCTGACAAGGTGCGGATGTGGTGACGAGAAGTGTGTAGAGCGATTTGTTTTTTTACGAGTTTGAAACGTATTAAAGTTAGGTGACTCTAGGTGGCAGTTCCACGCGGCCAAAGCCTAGAAGATCAGGCAACAAACTTATGGTTTAGTTCCTACCGTTTTTTTTGTATGATCCTTGTTACAATGTACCTATTATAATACAATATTGAAGCTCCAGTGTGGTGCCAATCGAGTTTAGTGAGGCGTAGGCATTACAGAATAAGGTAAAGGTAATCAAACTCATAAGACAGCACACACAACGTTTCAAACGAATTTATTTATTTCAAAATAATTTCATAGGTACTACTTCTTTTTATCAGTTAGGTTAGGTAATCTACTCCGCTCAGAATCTGACCTGTGTTCAGTGTTTTGTAGTTTTATTGTATTTTCTATCTTTCTAAATCGGTCAGCGATGTTTAGAATTGCCTCACGAATATTTTATTTTGTCTTGCTACAACTAGTATTCTCTTATCTGTGCTACAACTAATATTTGAACTAACTACGACTATATTAACTCTCGTCAATTCAATGAAATCATACTAGGCATCAACGATGAAGACTTAAAAGTTATGTATTAATCTTTCTGAATTTCTTCTGAAGCAACCACAATCTTTTAAACCGAAACACAGCAACGCTGCTTGGCGGCAGAAAAAGGCGAGGTGGTAGTACTTCCCCGGACGAACCCTTCACAAAGTGCTCTACTACTCTTACCTTTTTGACAGCCTTCACAGCTCAGTTGGTAGAAGCTCTGCCTTCTGTGCCGTAGGTCGTGGGTTCGATTCCCACCGAGAACAAACATTTGTGTGATGAACATAGATGTTTGTTCTCTGTCTGGGTGTTATATAATATTCTAAGTATGTATTTACAAAAAAAAAGTATATAAGTAGTATATCAGCTATCTGGTTCCCATATCACAAGCTTTGGCTTAGTTTGGGGCGAGATAGTGCTGTGTGAAATGTCCACCAATTTATTTATTTATGTTTACTTCGTATTTTAAATATTAGTAGGTATAGTAGGTATTAGCTACAACTATACTAATTCTCGTATCTTATATTTTTGATCATTCAAATCATAATAGGGATCATAAGACATAAGTTATATATCTTAAGTCTATTGATAGATATTCTTACTTTAAATTCTTCCTTTTTTGCATTAAATTGAGGAACATATAGAAAAAACGTGTTTATGTAGGTAAATTTTATAAGTAATAAACCCTCTCCCTAATACGTAGTTCTTTTGTAAATACGAATGGAGTTGTACAGCTCGCTAGCTCATGGAAGATACTTGATCTGTTTATGTGCGCTGTTCCGCTTCTGCGGAGCGAAATTAGACCTTGTTGTAAAGAAAGAAGTGCATATAATAATTTGAGACGGCATTCCGTTTTAAATTAATTAGATAAATAGCTTTTTTGTTCATCAAATACGTAGCTGGCAAAGTGTATTGATTACTTTTAAAATGCGTTTGTAAAAAATATACTTTTATACGCTAAATCGTGTTATTAGATGTATACTTGACAGTCAGTTTCATACAAATTAATTAGTATATTTTCGAAGTTTGACCCAAATCGGTTAAATTTCTGTTTTAGGCTCTTCTCAAAAAAGTTTGTATAGGTCGTGGCACGTGCTCAAAATTCTATATTTATCAGGTAATAAAGTTAAAAAAAATAATATTTGCTAAGCTCCGTTACGTAAGTAGTACGACCTATTCTGAGAACAACATAGTGATAACAAACTTTTGAGTAAGAAACTTGTATGGAATAAAATGATTTTTTTACAGAACTGAGTGCAACACAAAATGGTTGATGAATGGGAAGAGCTAATGTAAGCTTAATAAATTACAGACCAAACCTCTGATAAAGTCTCGATTCGTGTTTGACCAAATTTTCAGAATACGGTCCTTTCGTATTTATGATTATTAGCCCATGCTGATAGTGCGGACAGGCACATCGCAATGAAAAACTGTCAAATTTTTGTACCTGCCTATATAGCCTTTTTATGCTTGAGCATTCTTTCTGAATACGGGCCCTTCGTGTTTGTGTATTTTAGCATGGGGACAGGCTTAATGCTGAACAAAAGTAGACGCATTTTTTGTGAATTCATAAAATTACATCTGAATCTATTTCGTCGTCCATTAAGCCACCAAAAGTGATAGGGCTTATAACACAATTGTGAGTGGTTCCTATTCTTTGATTGATGCTACTTTTAATTACAATTTTTACTGTCAACAACTCATAAATCTTCCGAATTCTTGTGGAATTGAAACTCGTAATGACTTTATTATTTTGTAATGCTTTGTTGATTTACATAATTTTTACACAAATAAACTGAAAGTTGTCATGAAAATGTTTTCAAAAGGCAAAATGCTTAGTTCGATCGCTGAAAATTTAAGATATTAATTTAATTTAAGTATAAGTACTAAATTAATTTAGGTATAGGAATATTTGGATTAGGTATAATTCTTTCGGGTCTTGCTATTCGAAATATCGGATTAACAGTAGCAGAACGATAAAATTAAACTTCAAGCTATTGTGATAAAATATATTTTGCTTGGTTTTTGTACCCTTCAACATAAAGAAATCGGCAATTATACTACCAAGTTTACTACCAACTTACTAAACCTTGTCTTGGGAAAAAAATTGTACAAACATAAAAAAGCCACGCTTAAATTCGTTACTTATCTTGCAAAGAACAAGTAGAAATGGTCCTGAATTTACGATTGTAAATAGGGCATTCCGTTTGTTTACTTATGACCGAGTAATTCGTCGAATCCGTATAATTACCGGCATTAAGATGATTCTCGTTCCCCCGAGGAGGCACAGCTTAGCGAGGATAGCTGACGCAGTTCACTATTCCTAACCAAATGTAATTTAAAAAAAAAGGCAAGTATTGATGTTCAAAGTCAAAAGGTATTTCAATTAAATCGCAAGGATCACTTTGAAACGTCTTAAAGCTAGGTGACTCCAATTACACTAATTATTATACAGGTAGCATTTCAAATTTGAATTACAAAATAAACAATAAAAAATAAAATTAAATTAAGTAATGTCAGTATTTAAGTACATACAGTCAAAAGATTAAATAATAATTAAGAATTAAGAATATTAATTATTTAAAAAGTTGTGAGGCGAGCTCTGCCCTGGCATGATGATCCAGCCATTCGATCAAGAGTGTTACGTCCAAGAAGAAACACCTACCATGACGGAAAATCCCTAACATATTGTTTTTATACGATTGCTGATGGAACAAGCATATGACCCACCTGGTATGCATCACCTATAACAGCATTGCCTCGTAAGTCACGCACGATAGAAACGTGCCTTATGATGCACTGCTCTGCGTCCACCAACTTGAGGGCTTGAGGCATACGAGTTAAGCCTCATGTGCCAGTAATATCATATGTTTAACAATAGTTTCGTTCTACAAAGTGATCTAGCGCGGCCCTTGCCACTGGAACAAAGCAAAGTGCCCTAAGTAATGTTAAAACATTCAAATGTCCGCGGACCGAATGTTTTAAAGTTGTGGTTATAAATTTACAGACTGCCTTGGAGATTACAATTCGAAAGTAAATAGATTGTAACGGCTCTAAAAAGCTCCAAAAAGCCGAAAGAGGCTCATTCAGGATTTGAATCCGGGCTTCTGAATTGACTTTAGACACTGTCCTACTCCAAATAACTGTGAGTGAATTCACAATGGACCTTGAAATGAAAATTATTGGAGTGTATATTATGCATAAATAAATATTGGTGGACTATTATACGACACTATCTGTCCTCAAACTGAACAAAGCTATTGAAACCAGATAGCTCTTATAATACTTACATACTTTTTTTGTAAATGCATACCTACTTATAATTGTAATCAAAATGTAAGTAAGTATACAAAGTAAGTTAGAACCACATAGACTCAGTGCACAACACATCAAAGATAAATCACATAGGTATTAATTCTACGACTTTATTGTACCTTCTGGTATACAATCATCAGACTTTTGTCGTCGAATGATGATAGGTATAATTAAAAAAAACGACTGCGTGTGATTTTTTTAAGATACAATTTAAAACAGCCACCTTTATGATCTAGTTACGAGTGAGAGAGGTTCCTGTTCTCATACTATACGAATATTCGGTAACATTCGTTAGAGATGATTCTACATATATATACTACTAGCGGCCTGTCCCAGCTTCGCATGGGTGGTCATAAATTTTTTGAACATTTTAGGATAAACTTACACCGTGGGTTCGAGCCTCGCGTCTACTTATTTCATACATTTGCACGCGCTTCTCCTTGAGTGAGTGAAATCGCACCCCGAGCGTGACCCGTGGACCCGTTAACATTTTTAATTTCGTCATATCTTTTGAATGGAATGTCCGATTTGAAAAATTTAAGAAGTAATCTATAGGTATTGAAACCGTCTTAATTATGAAATGATTTATTTGGATAAGGATTAATACCATGGTACAAATAAAGACCCTTTTCTGGCGGCGGCATTTCAATTATTTATTTATAATAAAAGAACACTTATTGTGACATAACTATAATAGTTAGACATATGCTGTCGCGACATTTTTTGTAGATGATGACGTGTTCTACAAAATCGTAGTACATTGTTTTGTTCTATCATCAATAGTTTTCGCAGCGCACGCGATGTAAGGTTTTTGTTTTCCACCTTGGGTTACATTATGGAAGTTTTAGTAAGGATCCCTGATTTTTTTGAAAATATAATATAGCCTATGTTACTTAGGGATAATGTAGCATTCTTATGGTGAAAGAATTTTTGAAATCGGACCGGTAGTTTTTGAGCCTATTCGTTACATACAAAAATACAAAGGTTTCCTCTTTATAATATTAGTGTAGATAGTGTAGATGTAGATAAGTATCTCTGAATATTTAAAATATCATCGTAGTAATTACCCAGGGAGATAATAAAATGACCGAGATGCGATATAATGTTGTTATAGCGGCAATAGAAATTCATCATCTGTAAAAATTTCAACTGTCTATCACGGTTCATGAGATACAGCCTGGTGACAGACGGACGGATAGACAGACGGACGGACAGCGGAGTCTTGGTAATAGGGCCCCTTTGGGTACGGAACCCTAAAAACTACAAAAAGCCGGGCTCGTCCGGGATTTGAACCCGGGACCTCTCGCACCCAAAGCGAGAATCATACCCCTAGACCAACGAGCCGCTTGGTAAGGTTTCGTTTTTACGAACCTCATTGTTCGGAGTTTACTGTTATTATAATGACGTCATTTCATAGCTGGTACTAAAATCTATTGCATACAGTATTTTCAACAAATGTTTTCAGTTTTAGATTTTATGGTGTTTTTACAGGTTGCAGTAAGTTAAGTTCGTTGGTATGATTCCCGCTTTGGGTGCGAAAGGTCCCGGGTTCAAATCCCGGACGAGCCCGGCTTTTTGTAGTTTTTAGGGTTCCGTACCCTATTACTAAGACTCCACTGTCCGTCCGTCTGTCTATCTGTCCGTCTGTCACAAGGCTGTATCTCATGAACCGTGATAGTTAGACAGTTGAAATTTTCACTGATGATGATTTTTGTTGCCGCTATAACAACATAGTATACTAAAAAACAGAATAAAATAATTTATTATAATTTTTATTGAAATATTGGGAATTTGATTAAAATAAAGAAAAAAAACAGCCTCATGTCTTTATCCCTAGGCATTGTAGATGCGCCCCAGAATTTTAAGTTTTCATAAAATGAAAAATTATCTTATCGGAGATTGAATAAAATATAAACTTACTAAGAAAATGAAGTCACAGTAAAATAAATAAGTAAGTATAAATAATAATCTTTTTAGACTTAAAAGTAGGTAGTTACTTACGTATAGAAATTATTGAGCTCCTGCAATCAACCATGCAAATGGAACATTGCGATTTGCTCATTATGCCGCATTTTATAACGGGTGCTAAAATGTACGTGATTCAACTATGTTTTTATTTCGACTTTCCAATATTCCGCTAAAAATAAAGTCAACGTCAAGAGCGTAGTAGAAGAACGCAGGCATTAAACATACGGTTGGTGGATGGCTTCCGTTCTTTTGCATATACCGTTCTTTATCTTTTGTATTCATAACTACCTACATGAATTAATTGGCATTGTATTTATTTTTGTCCGATGATTACTTTCGAACATCTTATATATATCTAGAAAATTATAATTCTTAACCTGGTTCAACATAAAAGCTACATTTTGTTCCAAAAAGTTGGATGCGGTAGAAAAAAACTATCGAACCTATTAAAGGGAAAACGCCTAAAACATAAATTATAGCAATCTCTCCCAATACGCAAGCAAACCCGTGTGTGGAATCAAGTTAGCTGTAGGTAAGCTAGATCGTGGATATACCGTAAATTTCTGTATGCCTCAAGAGGATGAACGCATGGCAGTTCATCGTAGGGCACGTTCTTATCGTGCGTGACTTACGAGGTATTGCTTTGTTATAGGTGATGGTTCAGGCGGGCCATCTGCTTGTTCTATCAACTATAGTCGCGTTAAACTCTCGTTGCAGGCCCGAGCAGTGCTCAACCTATAGTCGCGTTAAACTCCCGCTGAAAACTCGGTCATAAATCATCTTAACATACGCTTAAACAAAAGGATCGTCCGTTCTAAGTGCGAGAGAGAGAGAGCAATATTTCTGTCTCGTTCTGATAACTTATGACCGATCATAAGTTGAGCACTGACCGAGCCTGCAGCGAGTGTTTAACGCGACTAAATTTGTATAAAAAAAAATCTAGAGAGTGCGAACCATTACTATATTTTGATCTAGTTTGTAACATATTTTCCTATAACCTAAGGGTAATCTAGGGTAAATAAACACAACTATATTTACTAAAAATAATACAAGCTTTATTTTTATTGCCTAAGTGTTTTTATGTACAATTCTTGTTATGAAAAGATTATGCATATGATGTTAACATTAATATTAGTGTTCTGAAATCCTAAATACCTGGGGGAACACAAAACTTATAATTATAGTGTGTGTACACAGTAAAATACAAAATATGATATGGATTGGTGAAGCGTTTGGTCAGAGCTAGGCTAAAATTTACTCTCTAGTATTTATCTGAATCGATGGCTCTTATACGAATGATATACCTCAACCAGGCGAGGTAGAACGTCGACGAATTTCACGCGGGCATCGGAATTGCCTCTGACTAACCTTTTGGGGAATATTAAATGGGTCCTCGGAATGAATGTAGCTACGAGGTAACTATGTGTAGTCTACCACGAAGATAGTAAGAACTTGGCGGGAGCAACCACTTCAATCCCGAAGCAGCTTGGCGAAAGGCTGCCGGCGTCTGAGGTATCTGAGGTTGGCACCGAAATGCGCCGACACACGACTGGGCAGGAGTTCAGCTCCAGGGTACAGCCTTTTCTGATCGACCAAACATAAAACTTGAATTAGAACTGACTCACAGAAACACGACAGAAAAATCCAAATATCACAATCTCTCTTCGGAACTCACCAGGCCTTGAAGTATGATCACTGAATATAACACAACGACGGCGCGTTGTCGGACAATTAAGTCTCGTGCGTCTCGTAATCGACGACGGGTTATTTATTTAGTAAATAACAGAGAATTAAATACTATTCTCTGACGATTCGAATATATCCACCATCTCTCAAAAAATATCAGTTATCATTTGTCGTGTCATGTCTGCGCCATAGACACACATCGACCATTCATCTACTCAACTCGATCGTACATGACCGATTCTATAATTCGGACAATCGAGATACCCGATGAAACAAACGAACAAGATTACGTCAATTCGGTCTTAATGAATCAAATTAAAAATCCCTATAATCCTCCAGGAATGATCCCGAGGAATCCAAAACAAGTTAAAACTGTATCTATCCAATAAAACTGAAAAATAACAAAACGCGATTAATCGACTCGATATATAATCGTTCGAAATGAAAGTTCACTATCTAAAAAAAACAACATACCATAGATTTTTCTACACTCTACTTTTTCAATTAGGCTTGCCAGCAACTGAACAGTAATTCGCTCAAATCGGATGATCGATAATCGATCGACCGAGGGAAAAAATGATTTGAATGAATAAAAACGATATATCTGCCTGACTTGAGTTTCCACAGAGGATCGTGAACAAAATGCAGTGGATTACTTAGTATTACCCTTTAACTTGAGAGAACATATCTAATTATCGATACGATCAATATTCGACGCTCGCTCGTGTAACACGGCAACACCAGCCTATTAGCTTCTTCTTCTTCTCTTAGGCTGTTTCGTACACAACAAAATTATGACAAACTCGTTAGACAAAATGGTTTTTATGATGGTGATAAAACGTTATAAAATGGTGTGTATAAAATTACAATGGCTCGCGACTGAGTTATGTGTCGACACATAACGAATTTTCTGTTTAAGGCGCCAAGGTTCACGGATGAGTTCTTATGGTAATAATCTTAATGAAAGGAGGATTCAAAATACAATGGCGCGTAAGTTGAAAAATCTATGAAATTTTATATCTTCTATATTAATGGTTTTCAGTAAAAAAAAACGGACGTTACAAGTTTCTTTGCCGCCATTTTAGCGCTCACCATATTTGCGATTGATAGAAGCAAGCGGTTCAATTCTGAGGAAGAAATGTCTCGGCTAATGATTTGCTAACGACTATTTTTATATTTAATGCATCTCGAACGCAGATTATTTCCTTTGAGGGTCGTTTGTGACTCGGTTTTTATGAGATCTCATTTAGTTCAGGCTGCAAATATTGGTACAATACAGTTCGATCAGAGACCGTTATACGAGTTTTTCTTAGAAATAGGTATGTCCATCATAATGAGCCATTAATGAAACTGTATTTTTCTTTTACGTTTGGTGGCGAGGAACTGACACCTAGATTTATCTGGTTTGCAAGAAATTTCTAGGAAATATGTATTTTTTTTAGAAGCTATATATACGGTAATACAAATACTACTTTTTGCAAACTAAACATTTTAGGAAATCATCTTCTGCTTACAATCAAGATGACGAATGATGGAGGAGAGTGGAAGAAGAAAACCTGTTGTGCCGACCCCACTTAGCGTGGGATAAGGGCAGGAAGATGATGATGATCTTTCTGCATATTCAACATTTTGGGATTCAACATGCTGCAAATAAGATAATTCATTTATTTTCTCTGCGCAAAAGGAAACTATAGCAAATGCATCTTGTTGTAACATTTTACGAATTCAACTTTCTGTTCTTGAAGCCGTTCATAGTTCATCTCGAGCATACTATTGTCTGACGCTTTTATACAATAAATCAAAAAGAGTGAAGACTCTTTGAATATTTACTCTTTATCTTGTAATTAATATAATCCGTTTGTCACGTAGAACTCCACGCGACAAACAGAAGGTACTCATAAGACATTCATCAATTTAAATCATCAAAGGTTTTAAGGAAATATGGTATAGCTACTTTCAATAATTTTAGTCAGAACCCAATTTTATTTTGTTTTAGCTCCATTCCGCGAAGCAATCCCATTGACTACGTACACGTAGAGCTATTTACTACATCTGCACCTGTATTGAGAAAGAACCTATTAGATTCATTCGCGTTCAAATACACATTGGGATTTTACATCTTACGACACGATTTCCGTGCAGCAAAAGTACTTCGAAATGTATAATACTCCTAAAAAATAGTATCTAGAGTTTTAGAACCTAATTATTTATAAAACTGTTTAGAAACTCTCATAATTAGCAAAAAAATATATTTTTAAACAATTTATGGGGACGTCATGGCTGTTTATAAATCTGTTTTTTTTTTCAATACTGCTGTTTGAATTAAGAATGCTTTTATTATTTGAATTTAGAATGCATTTAGTCAATGAAAAGTCAATGACTTTCATTAGCGTCATCGAAAATAGCCTTCCTGGTATAGCACCGATATTGTTCCTCGTAGAGCACCAATCCATATTTGGATTGGTGCTCAACGAGGAATATCAAAAATGCTTCTATAGTATGGTGTAGTAGAGTTTCCTACGGAAATCCTACATTCTGATTTCCTACATAATTATTGTCAAGGCTCAAATATGTCAAATATGACAGAAAACGTCAAATGTAGCAGAAAACCTCACATGTACTGATTCTCAAGACCACCTTGTATTTTTCATAAAATCAACATTTAGAATTTTATTGAATACTCAGATGAACACGCAGTAAGCATAAGTGAATTATTTTATGGCTAAAATCGTTCCATCTAAGTATCATTTTCCCTCGCGTCTTTTACCCATCTCTCTTCGAGTAAGTAAAACACGGTGCTCTTACTGCCGTATCGGTTGATATTACTCGTATTTCGAAATTATTTCGCATCTGTGGCCCGTTTCGCTTTGAAATAATAAAGTTCCGTTTAAGCGCAATTTGTATGTGAGATACCTACGATTGGGAAACGTGTTAGTAGAAACGTACTGGTAGTATTTTTTTCAGATGTATTTCAATTGTATTATTAGATCTAATCTAAACACCAGGTGGGCCATCAACTTGTTCCGCAAGAAAATATAAATAAATAAATTGTAATCGTGACAAATTCAAGCAGGTTTAAATAAAATTATATTATTGTTTTTTTAATAAAAAAATATTGTGCAAAAGTATTTATTTATTTATAGTTAACTATTTATTCGTGTTCGTATATATTACTAACACCTAAAATGAAAAAATCTAAATTTATGCAAAAGTTGGGCTCGTCAGGGATTTGAACCCGGGACCTCTCGCACCCAAAGCGAGAATCATACCCCTAGACCAACGAGCCGCTTAACGAGGCCTTCTATTTACCAAACATAGTTTATATTAACTTTTAATGGCATTAGGTATGACGTATTCTAGTATCGTGGTACCTAGCGGCATAACCTACTTTGTCAGATTATGTTCCAATATTATTTATAGTTTATTTCTTCAATGTATAATTCGGTTGTTTTTAAAATTGGTTTGTATGCTGTATGTATATCCCACTTTTTTTTTATCCAGCGGCACATAGTTCAACTCTTGTGACTAACCATATTATACAGGCTGGTTTTTTGAGAGTGGTGGTGATGGCCAAGTTCGAAACCACGAGAGTTAGAGAAAAGTCGTGAAAGGAGTAATGCCTTCAATTTATAAAAAAACAATAACTGCATATTTAGTTTTTTTTTAAACTGATACTTTGGACGGAAATCGACCCTAATGATTAAAAAAAAAAAGACATTCTATATTATTAATATTAAACCAATGGATTTTGTTAATGATAAGGATCAATCTAGGCTTTGGTCGCGTGGAACTGGCACCTAGAGTCACCTAGCTTTAAGACGTTTCAAAGTGATCCTTGTGATTTTATTGAATAAATAAGTACCTTTTTACTTTGACTTTGCAAAGCAATGTATTACTAAAAATTAAAGAAAATAGGAAATTTTTACAAATTACTATATACCTCCTCAAAAAACCACCTGTATAATACGGATTTACGTACCCTTTTTTTATTTATACTGTAAGATTCATTGCTCGAATTCACAGTATGTAGAAGGTGATAGAAAATAAAAATCCGATCGAAAATTTTACTTACTTTCAGTTCCCAGAACACTCTATTCCCAATTAAATGTAACACAATTTCGTTATTTTCGCGTATTCTATCGTATTTGTTTAAAGGCATCGGCGGCCCAACAATAACACGGTAGACGAATAGCAAGTCATTTGCGTAGATCAATGAACGCATAGAATTATCAGGCGCTTCGTGCGACAGTCTGTTTGAGGTTGAAGCTTAGGTAAAGTATTTGTCAAAAAAAGAAAATAACTCTTTTTTTGAAACTATAAATACAAAATATTTCTGAATTGATCAGAATTTTTCTTTGGTTGCTGTTCAAGTCAACGCAACGCATGTACGCATGCGGGAAAATTATTTTACTAAAATATGAACATTGAAGATAGGTACTTCAATGTTCAAAATTTAGTAAAATCAAAAAACTGAATAAAATTGAATGGATTGGGTACCTGTTCCTGTTGAACCAGTTATTTTACTAACCTACTAAATATCTAGAAATGTATTAATGAATTCAATTTTGAGAATATAATAAATTCGTAATGCATATAATTTTCTTAATTTTCTGAAATTAGTAGAGATCATAAATGAATTACTCGATCAAAAATTTAATATTAGTAGCAGCTTGTCATTTCTAAAAATTCGTATTCCATCATCATACCTGTAAAGGCAGGTATCCATGCGGGGTGAATTTCCCGGAATCCAGCGATGATCCTGCGCATTCAATCTCACTGCAGCATCCTCCATCACAATCCACCAACCTGAACTCTACCTTAAGCAAGGTGAATAAGTTTCAAAATCACTTGCTAAAAATAGAGTTGATAGGTTGTTTAGTAATAAAGCTATGTCATAGTTGCCTCGATAAGATTGATCGAGTGGGGTAAAGAGACCAGATAATCTGGGATCGGATAAAAAATCGGTGACTTGTCAAATTCGTCGCATTCTCGGGTTGGACGGCGATGGACCGATGCTTGGTTGGTCTCGGTTGTAAGTTTCAAACTATTCGGACGTCAAAATTATCCCAAGTGAACGTTTTATGAAGTTACTCAGGCGATAAACGCTTCATTGTTTATTTAAATATTCATAATTTAGCCAGCACTTGCAAATCGCAAAGATGGCTGCTTCTTTGCTGAAGATTTCGCATTTTAGTGAGATAAATGCTGAATTATCGTAATGTAATTTGAAAGCTTTGGTGTTTCATCATCAGCCCCAATGAGTCTACCGAGAGCACTGGTGGTCTAGTGGTAGCGGCCCCGCCTTTCGATCCTAAGGGCGTGGGTTCGATACCAGTCTGTACCAAAGAGTTTTTCTATAAAAAAATGTATGTGCACAATGCCAGAACTCTCAAACGGTGAAGGAAAACATCGTGAGGAAACCGGCATGTCGTAGAACCTAAAAAGTTCTATAACATGTGTCTAGTGCTCGCAAGGAGCCTCTTGAGTCGCACTTAAAATCCTTTCACCACACCCTTTCCAAAGAAACTAGTGACACGACAAGAAGAAGAAGTTTACTGCTTAGGTCTTTTCCACTTTACGAAGGTGTGCTAAGATCACCAGTAGCAGGCATTGGTGATGGCAGTGTTGGTGTGTGCGTTCCGGTAGCTGCCTCTTACGACTCACGAGAGGTGATGGAAGGATTTTTTTCTATGCTGGGACTACCACGACCTGCTTGGCTATCTCAGTCGGTGGAGTATGAGAAATTTATAGATTTCTTATTTCTTTCCGATTTCTTATTTAACTCAGTGCCTATTACGTTTCCTCTCCACCATGATTCAAAAGAGGCTATATTATTATTCAGTCATTGAAACTGTCAAACGGGAAGCCTACACCACACTGGACCTTTCATCGTAGTCAAATCAAAAATAACATGACCATCATGAACTTGCTTGCATAGTCATAGACAAGGATCCAAAGCCAGGTAGGTAGAAAGTCAAAATCCTGTGACATTTCATTAATTATAATCCCAAAATCTGTTTACTTTTTCAACATAGCCTGATCTTCGATTCGCAGCGGGTTGCAATATCTTACAGATCCTATTTTGAACACTATTAAGTAGTAGTTTAAAGTTTAAATTCGTATCTAAAACGTGCAACCTGATGGATACACCTTTGTAGTCGTGATTCGAATCCGTCGCTTGAGATGTTTTTTGTGTGACATAAGGATTATTGATGATTATGCGATTACTTAGCGATATGTGTGATGGGCTTGTACGAAAAATAACATAAAAATGTTCCGAAATTAAAAGAGTCTTTGGTGTGAGGTTGTGGAAAATTATCCTCAGGATGTTTCATTATTGCTTAGAGATTTAGGTTTTTGAAAACTGTTGGTACTTCACTAAAAACGCGAATACCGAATAGCGATGTGAAGTGCCAACCTAATGATTTCAGCACTTTTCAGCACAGTCGGTAATATCTCTTTTAACTTTTAACTTTCCGCCCTGCAGGCCGTGGATTCGGTCCCCACTCCACCACGAACATTTTCGTGATGAATATATTTGTCCTCTGTTTTTATGTTATAATATATAAAAAGTATTTATTTGCAAAAAAGTGCATAAATCTACTGCCCTGCGTCCATCAACTTGAGGCGTACCAGGTGTTAAGCCTGATGTGCCTTAATTACACCGGCAACCACACCTTTTAAACTAAAACACAGCAACGCTGCTTTACAGCAAATAGGCATTGTGGTACTTAGAATATTAGTACTTATTTGCCATATTCTTAGCCACTGTACGTAAAAATTTACAAATCAAACTTCCTGCCCCTATCAAAATGAAGATCACAATCAAACGTAGCCTATACTATACCACGCTATTGTTCTTGGGATCCTTATTAGGGATGCCTACTGCGCACAGCTTCCTTGTAAGTTTTAAGCATACATTATCGTTTCGAACCTAGACTTCTTGGAAACGGGGTTAAAGCAACAATATAGTTGGTTACCCATATGTATTCTCTTATCTGTGCCCATATTTTGTTAAGTTTGTCATTAGTTAACTGAAACTGAAAAGGAAATACAAAAAAAAATAACAACTCTCGTCTTTCTCATCCACGGATTTTTTGGTACCAAGTACTGACTCAAGAATCTGTGAGGACGTATAAGAGGGGCAGTCAAGTACGTCCGCGTGTTACATTTGCTATTCTATACGTGACAGGTTGCAAGCTCATCGCCGTTGCTAGAATACTAAATGGTTTCCTCAAGATGTTTTCCTTGTCTTTGAGAGCACTGGCCATTACGCACATACTTTCTTTAAGTAGAAACTTCAATGCCTAGGATTACGTGCATTTACAACCTCTAGTTGATTTGCTGTTCATCAATTTGACAGACGTCTTGCTCAATTGGTAGTCTTGCTCTGTTTCCTGCGCTGTAGGTTGTCGGTCGATCCCCACCAAGAAAAGTTTATGTGATGTTTTTTTTATGTCTAGGTGTTATACTCGTATTATATTTTTTCTATTGTAGGTCCCATGGTACAAGTTTTTCTTAGTTTGGGGCAAGATAGCGCTATGTGAAAAAGTCCAATAGTAGGTATATTTTTTTTAATTATTTGATTATTTTTATAACAATAATGATATTATTATTTATTCAACCTCAAAGAATTGTAGCATATATTTTTAAACTCGGTCAGTGAATCTGTGATTGAAGGCAAAGCGGTCTCAAACAAATGAAGAGTCAATTTCTAAATAGTGGAGGTCACAACAATGTTAAGAGTTGGCGAGTGTTCGGTTCAGATACTATATCAGACGTAAACCTAGGCAGCATCCGAAACTTAATATGAAACGTCGGGAATCCATAACCAGGCATAGGTGAGGAGATAGATAGCGTGACTTGATGACGTCACCGAGTCACCGGTGAGCGCCGGATGAGCGTGCTGCGTCTCGGATAGATAACGGAACAATGAAGCCCGCAGCTGGCGAGAGCTCGCGCATCGACCGGTAGGCGTGGCTAAACCCCGCCCCGCGCCAGACAGAGAGCGTCTAATCTCGGATAAAACCTGCCGGATCAACCTAAACCGAACACCCGCATTGGAGGAGGATAGCTATGTCGACGCCTAGCCTTGTCATTGGTATCTTGGATATAGGTGGATTAGGATATGTACAGGATTTCGTAAATATTTCAGCGTTTCAGGTTATGTAACGGGGTGGTTGGACGACACAGTTCGGCTTCGCTGGCTCGGGACTTAACCGAGTGACCCAATTTCAGCTGCGGGTAAGTGCTCGTACAATTGGAAGTCGTTTAAAGATCTTGAGACTGCTCTTTTTAATAATAAGACACACACAATGACTGTATTTATTCTGCTGCTTAGTGAGATCAACCGTGGACATCTAGATCTCTCAATGTCCTCGTACATTAACCACTATGAAACGTTTCAAAGTGATCCTTGTGATTGTACTGAATAAAGACCGTTTTGATTTTGATTTTGACTATTTAGAACGTATAATATTACAAGGAATAACCAGAGTACAGAAACGTAGATGAAAGGTTTTTTTTTAAATTCATATTTATTCCAAAAAAACAAATACATTTGTGTGCGGGATTTAAATAAAATTCAAACTAAATACATGTCAAGACAAAATTTATTAGAATAAAAAAATTAAAATGTCATGTCAAATTCAAAGTAATTAATTATTAGTTATAGTAAAAGTCAAATTAATACAAAAATCATAATAAAAATGGGCAACAGCAGAAATCCAAGTATTTAATTTAATAGTTCGAATAAAATTGTGACCTCGACTCAAAGTTATCGCAGAATCTCTTTAATGATCTTCAAATAAGCTCAATAATGACATATGCGCTGGAAATTAGAAATTGAAAAATTGCGTTAGACCAGGCTTATATTGTCTCCCTAGATGTACCCCTCAAATCCATGTATATAATTGAGGGCAGCTTGATAATCAGCAGGTATGTATATCGTGCCCAAATCGTAATATTGACCACTTCACGATTTGGCTGATCATTTCATGAAATGGTTGTATTTAAAAAAATGGCCAGCCAAAATTGATCATATTAGCCAATCGTGGATGGCCATATTGTCAAACGTTGACGTTTTAATGATATGATACATTTGGGCTGGCCATTTCACGAAATACAACCATTTTATGAAATTATAAATATAAATATGTAGACGTAATTGTATATAATTATTGTAGGGTTTTCTTGATATCAACATATAACTTTCGTAAAATTCAAGGAGTTTAAGTCGAGACATAGATTGAACTCATGATTGTATGAGGAAAAGTAAGCTCATTGCACTCACTAGAGGGGTAAATAGGCGCAAAGTCTAATCATTATATTTGACACGTGGCCTACTTATTGTCTGCTGTTCATTATTTTGGTAGTCTAATAGTTAATACTAATACAAATTGTATGGCTCACCCTCGTCTGAAACTGGGCAATTTCAAACTAGCTAGTCAGTAATTTATTATTTATTAGGAATAAGATAGGTTGGCATGTTCATTACGTACCTTTTGCATGTTCTTGAGTAGGTAAAAAAGAATAGTAGAGCTCTTTGTGAAGGGCTCGTCCGTGGAAGTACTACCACCACGTCTTTTTCTGCCGCCAAGCAGCGTTGCTGTGTTTCGGTTTGAAGAGTGTGGTTGCCGGTGTAATTACAGGCACATGAGGATTAACATTGTATGCCTAAGTTGATGGACGCAGGGCAGTGCATCGTGGGGCACGTTCCTATCGTGCGTGACTTACGAGGCAATGCTTTGTTATAGGTGATGGTTACCACTTAGCATCAGGTGGACCATCTGATTGTTCCATCAGCTAGTTCTATAAAAAAAAGGTACTTAATACTAAGAAATCTACCGTGCCTAGGTATAAAAGTCGTGATGCTGTTTTTATACATGAAATTACTATTGTATTCAACTTGACGGAAATTATTTAAACACCTCGCCCCATACCACGTTTGAAACTAGGTCATTTTCTCGCGGCTCCACGCTCGAGCTTCACCAACAATATTTTTAATACAACTATCGGGCGTAACAAGCAGATGACCCACCTGATGCTAAGTGGAAACCATCACCTATAACAGAGCATTGCCTCGTAAGTCACGCACGATAGGAACGTGCCTTACTATGCCCTGTCCTGCGTCCATCAGACTGAGGCATACAGATGTTAAGACTCACCCCCTTACAACAAAACTCACCAACCTGTAAGATTTCATATAAGGGATAGGACTTACTGCATTGTTTATATTGAGTAGTGGGTCTCTACTCTAAATACATCGACCAATACTAATATGGCACCAGTCGATTGCATCCAATGTCTTCAAATTTAGAAAGATCATTAAATCTTCTATGAATTCTATGTATAAATTTAAAGCAAAGCTACACGACAAAATCTCAAAAAAAAAATACTAAAATAATAACATCTAGCGTTGATTATTGCAATTAAATACTTTAAAAATATTTATAAAAAGAACTTCTTATTCATTAGCTTTGTGATTTAAAATTTTTGTGATTTTACAATTAGCTGATACGACTAGCGACTGGCCTCACAGCGTAGTTTGGGGTTAAGTGGCGCTGTGTAAAAATATTCACCAATATTTGATGTTTATTTGCGAGATTTGGTCCTATAAATTTGGTGTCACAATATACATACTTTTTGCATTTGTGCCGGTTTGAGTTACGGCTTAAGGGGCTGACAACTATCAAACAACTTCTCGCTCGCACGTTTCGACATGTAAAGAGATATAAAATCACTAAACTCATTTTCGAAAAATCGCAATCAACCATTTTCAATCACATTGCACACAGTTTAGTAAAAATTTCATTTTGATCGATACAAGTTTTCCTACTTAAAAGTTTGCTTATGTACGAAAACTAGTAAAGCAAACTTTTGAGTAGGAAAACATGTATCGATCAAAATGAAATTTTTACTAAACTGTGTGCACACAAAATGGTTGAATGCGATTTTTCGAAAATGAATTTAGTGATTTTATATCTTTCAACATGTCGAAACGTGCGAGCGAGAGTCACATTAGCTCTTGTCTTCGCCTTTATTAATACATAATTTTTAGAATAATGCAAAACAATAATAAGTAGTTGAGAGTTGGTTCGATTACGTAATGATATTTTTACACTCAGCCAGCAGTGGTATATTCAAATGGATCAAGTAGGTACTCATAATTTTTTCGGTGCCGGTGTTACTATTTGTAGGTAAGGTACGCAACGTAAATAGTAACGTGACATACGCGTAGGCAGATAGACACTCTTCAATCCAAATATACCAATCTTTTAGAACTGTAAAGTGGTAGATGCTAAATAGATAAGAAACTCGTTTGGTAGAGGCTAATGCCATTTGAATGTGTACTGTGTACACTAGTAGTTAGAGTTCTTGTTTCGTAACATGATATTTATATGGAAGTAAGGAAAATTCTTGTAAAGGAATTTGTTTACAATATTTATAAAAATAGACTTATTGTTGTATATTCTAAGGCATGGTCGCACAGAAATCTCAAGTTTCGGCTTAGAAACGAGGTCTAATGAGGGTAGACAGTAGAAACATTAAACTTGAGGCATATCCCTAGTTTTTATCTTCACAATGTTTTCGATTATAAAATTTCGTTATGTTACTCACATGATAAAGCCAAACGTATAAACATGACTATTTATCATCACCATTGTGATAATCTTGAGGAGTCTGTGGGCAGGCTCGAAGGCTCGAAGTCGCTCCTCCCTGGATATATGGAATGATCCCCCATGCATCGGTCTAGCCCAGCAGTAGGCTGATGATAACAGTTATAAAATAAATTAAATAAATATAAATATTGGTGGACATTCCACACAGCACTATCTCGCCCCAAACTAATCCAAAGCTTGTGATATGGGAACCAGATAGCTGATATACTACTTATATACATTTTTTTTGTAAATATATACTTATAATATTATATAACACCCAGGCAGAGAACAAACATCTATTGTTCATCACACAAATGTTTGATTGGATCAGTGACTCGGTGGTGATCGAACCCACGGCCTACGGCACAGAAGGCAGAGCTACTACCAACTGAGCCGTGAAGGCTGTCGTAATTATCATCTTTTACAAAATTCGGAAAGGCTATCTCCATCCCCCACTTCCCTTAATATAAATAGTACTCGATATCTAATAAAGGGAATAAAGGATCTAATTTTCTTTCTTCTTTCTTTCTTTTCTTTCAAGAAGAAGTGTAAGAAGGGCCCGCGACCGAGCATATTGTAAAGGCATAAGGTTACCAAAAAAGTGTACATAAATATGGATATACTCATCCATAGCCTAGAATGATAATGATTATCTTAAGAAGTATCTTTCATTAGAAACAATTTTCAAAACGTGGATATACTGAGCACTCTTAAATCCAACGTGTCTCTCTCACTCAATGTATTAATTTTGTATTCAGTGTACCAAAATTAAAAAACTTATTCAACAAAATATAAAAACTGGACCAATGTGAAAACTGTGAAACTGGATCAAAAAAAAATAATTAAACATTACTTTATCCAAAATTTTCTAGTTTGACGGTCTTTTAGTTGGATTTATAAGAGACGGCAATAATTGCTTGTACTGCCAAACTAAGGTACTTTAGGATAATGAAACAACAGAATCAACCCAGTACAATCTACACATCTCCGCCGCTAAGCCCTCCTAGTGCTTGTTACCAGATTTAACAAGGAATCAATTGTTTATTAAACAAAAGAATATCGGTACAACAAAGCACCCTCGACGCTACCTACGCTGGCCCGTTTCTCTCAATGAATTGTTTCATCCCCTGTGATAGATTTGTTCAGTACCTCCTTTTGTTTTAACTATAACGGTTTATTTATAGTCCAGTGTTTGAGATAACCGGCAAGATTGTGCCTTGTTTTAGTATTTAGCGGGATTGGGTGCGATTAGGAACCTTTATGGTAACTGGCTCGTAAGTGGCTTAGTCGTTTTACTTAAGATAATCTAAGATCATAGTACCCGATCGCTCACTTTAAAAGGTGCGAGAGGTTTTATACACTAACGAACGGATCGATGGTGAGTGAGGCTAAAAAAAATACCTTTTAGTCAAAAATGTTTAAAATTATTCTCGTCATCTTTATGATAATTATGAATAAAACTCATTGCTCACTAACACCGCCTGTAATTTACTTTGCAATGTAAAACGGTAAATCTCGTTTGAAAAGCCCCAGAAATTAAGAAAAATTAGTCTTCCGGTAGGTAATAACGTTTAAACGGTCTCTAAACGGCCACGTACAAAATTATGGCAAGCCGTGACAATTTTTTCTCACATCCCGGTGAGGCGGGAAGCCGACATGATTTATTTAATGAATAAAAATGCTTTCTAGAAGCTTTCTTTGGCTATTTTACATGGATATTACAATTAGTTACTGTGATAGCTTTTGAAATTGCAAGCTAGGTAAGGTGGCCGAGTAATGTAATGATCGTGGAATCGTTTAATATTTTTTTACGTATTATGAATATATCATAGAATTATTAAGAAACGTAATAGGTTTTTTATATGATAATATTTGTTTTAAAAACCGAATAGAGCCATCTGTTTTATATCTCTGTTGTTTGACAAATTAAAACTCTCGGTTTCAATCAATTTAATCAACTCAACCCACATAGTCTACGTCAATATTTGTAGAGCACCTGAAAATGAATTAGCACTTCTCTCTGGCTGAAATAAACCAAAGTGCGGCCTCGCTCAACGTGTCCAGCTAATCTAATCGGACACCCCTACAAATTAAGCCTCACTGAATTACAAGTGTAAATAATCCAGAACGCCCAACCAACGTGGGCCGGGCTTGAGTGCAAAAAAAGAAACTCGTTAAAATAGCGGCTTAAAAAAGAAAAGCGCTGAAACGAAGGCTCGGGTGGTATCGGTTTTTCTCAGTGCGGGCGGTGCGCTGGGCGGGGCTCAGCTAGTATCGTGCCGCCGGCCGGCACGAGCGGACGTGTCTACTCCATGTCGGTTCTAACCTTTGTGCACATGTTGAGTGAAATTTTCGGCATGTCGATGTCGTCTTCGCCGTGAATAGTACAAGATGGACTTTCAGAGTGCAATGGAGACTTTTGCAGAGGCGTGGGCAGCAGCCAACACAGTGAAGTCGGAGGTAGCGAGCGATCTTTCCCAGGTTAGTTATTTGTATATTTTCAAAATAATAAAAAGTATTACGTCTTACAAAATGACAACACGTGTTATCAGAAGCGTATGTAAACTGCAAAAAAAATCAGGGTCATCTTATTGAAAAAAATCCTTGACAGTATTATACGTACTTTTTTGAAATTGACGTGTGTGACTATAATGTCACATTAATAATTGATAACAAGTACAACATAAACAAGCGATTCAAAAAACGGTGGCACAAAATAAACATACCTACCTAAGTGCTTACTATTATATTTCCTAATTAAATATTGCAACTGTTTGTCTAGTTTTGAAAAAATATAAACTAAAATTTAAACTACAATTGTGTAAAGGAAGAGCTTGCAGGCTTGCTATGTTATTTTTTACGCAATTTAGAAACACGTGTAGATATTTTTAGAATTTTCTTGGTAAAAATATAATAATACCCAGCTTAGGTTGATCGTCATCGGGCAAATCTTTGTACCTACATTTTGTTTATGTAGTATTTTATCATTATTGTATATTTGTTAAGATACCGTTTATTTTGTATTTGAATATTTAAAGTATTTTATTGATTTGATTGGCATCGTCTTCATAGACGTAACGAACATTATTTATTTTCAAAATGTAATGATAAATCACCAATTCAATGATAATTTGATTTTTAATTTAATCTCAGTATTACTTTACTTTTAATGAATTTTACTTTTTCGGGTTTCTATACAAAAACAAAACATTTACTATTTTTGACTATTAAAGAAATGGAGGGATTGATGATACAGATTATTATTTATTTCAAAAATAACTTGGATTCAGTTAGGTTTTGTATACAATTATGTCCATATTACTCTACCTCTCTCTATCATTTTCGTATGTTTTTCCAATTTGAAGATTAGCACACATACCTACTTTATATCGTAGGTTTTAAAGCTTTATTTGAACTGAACCAAGACCTGTAAACAATTTTATTACATAATTTGAAGGTAATTTTTGTTTACGAATTATGTAAATAATCTATTTAAGTATCGTAATCATGATTCTGATAGACAGAAGCCATTTAAGTAGATACTTTACCATAGATAACATCTATGGTTCTCGTAGCCAGGCTGAGAACATAGTGAACTTTTTTTCAACTTATAGACCACATTTTACCTAATGTTAAATGATAATGCGGTCAACAGAATGATCGCGGGAATTCGGCGGGTAAAAAGATCTCAAATATATTCTTACCGGAAATATATGCATAAGGAAAATATCCAACATTGGACTTATATATACTGATGATGATAATGATAGCAGACCTCATTAATGGTTAATTAGCATCGATTATTTAAAGCAATAGTAATTGCAGGTTAACAATGATTGTTAAAATCTATTCGTCTGACCATCAGATCATCGTTAATTTTTAGCAATTATTGCAACGAGAAAAAGGAACAATAATTTATGATCGAATTTGCATAGAAATCGATTGCCTATCGCTTCCGATTAGCACTGATTTGGATCAGTTGAGCTGTCTCTAGATCGATTGCAACGGTCAGCAGATAGCTCAACTGTTTCATATGCATTTTGTACATTTTGTAAATACTTGTATTCATTGTAATTTTCTTTGCAAGTAAATTTATCCATGTTCTACTAGGACAGACAAGGTAAGCGTTAAGAAACTATAAATTATGCAACTCAAATACCGCGATCAAATTATTATCTTTTGATGATGATTTTTAGCAATTAACGTCCAGGAGGCTAAATCCGTACCTAGATTCTTTTTTAATTTCTAGAACAGTACTTATTTCAACAAATTATAATGATAATAACGTTAATTATAACGATATTTCATTGGTATCTAATGATGATATGCTAACTAGAAAAATATAAAAAAAAAATCTTAGTAATGACATTACTGATACCTACAGTTAAATATTATCACATTGTTTTTTGTATTTTTACTTTACGTGTTTATTTCTCAAGATTCTTGATGAATTATTTTGTCGTAAAATGTTATTTAATGCAAAGATAATGGATTTTTGCGGTTCATACGCGATCTGAATTAGGTGCTTGAATTTGTATTTTAATGACGGTATCGGTTTAGCGTTGATTGAGGAAATCTTTTTGTGGTTTTTGACAACTTATAGGTAGGTTACGTTTCGGCTTTTGAGATACACTAAATAGCTAATTTTGTTGTTACATCTTTTAGCAAAAAGAACCATTTAACCGTATTGGCTTTATAATATCGCGTGTTAACACAATACTAAATTATATTGGTCATGATATAGGCGAGCCTTCAGTGTTAGATATTGTGACTTATGAATTTTCTTCATTTGACTGCTAAAGGTGAGTCTAGCACAAGGTGCTTTTGAGTGATGAATTACCTAGGTATATTATTTATGTATTTTTTTGTATTATTAAACCACGATAATTTGGTCTATTAAGCAAATATTTTAACTGAAATTTGGATGTATTCAGATTTCGTATGGTTTTTAAATACAGTTAATCGCGAAGCTTGTACATTTGGACGTTATTCAAATCCTTTACAAACGGGATAACTTGGTTTCAACCATTAATTAAATTTAATATATGTAATGAATTTAGACAGTGTGCTATGAAGTTATCTTTATACCTTGACAGTCTCTCTCTCTTGTCGTGTCACTAGTTTCTTTCGAAACAGTGTGATGAAAGGATTTTAAGTGCGCCTCAAGAGGCTCCTTTCGAGCACTTGACAAATGTTATAGAACTTCTTAGGTTCTACGACATGCCGGTTTCCTCACGATGTTTTCCTTCACCGTTTGAGAGTACTAGCATTGTGTAGATCAATTTTTGAACAGAAAAACTCATTGGGGCTACTACCACTAGACCACCAGTGCCTTGACACACCTTGACAGTAATAAAATGATATCATTATATTATATCAGTTCTTTTGAAAGTGAGTTAACATGGGTCCTGTTAATAACACAATGTGCGCAGACTATATAGTCTGTGTTAAATTAGTGCGTCTACGAGAAGGGTATAGGTTTGTATGGTTTTAGAAGGAGAGGTAGCCCAAAGAAAAGATGGATGGACAGTGTGAAAGATGATATGTTTAAGAAACAAGTGAACACCGAGATGACGAACGATAGAGGAGAGTGGAAGAAGAAAACCGTTTTTTGCCGGCCCTATGCAGCATGGGAGGGCAGGAAGATGATGATGAGGAAATTAGCAAAATATTCGTTTTTTTTTTAAATTAACAATAATCATCAGATATACAAAAATACCTATCATTCGGCCCGTTTTTCAACAAATCACAGCGTGTCAAATAATCGATCAACTGGAATCCTGCGATTACCGATAGCGGTGTTTGTAAATATTCGCTGTGAGCTAATCCATAATGGATTATTGTTACAGCGATAAGCGAATATTACCGCCGATTGGCGTTATCGCTTCGCTTAGTATGACGATAACGTAATGTGATTGATTTTGAAAATATGTTTTTACATTATTATTTATTTGAAAGCGTAATGTTTGTCTCCGGAGAATCGATTCTCTGAACTACTAAATGATGAAGAGTGTTGCCTAGTAGATCCGCGCTCACTTCCATCACTTCTCATCCACGTTGGCATTTCCACTTGCCATGACACTCACGCGGTTACCGCGATAGATATATGTATTACAGAATGCCAAATTGAAAAATCACTGCGGATTCTGCGGTCAATTGGGTGAATGTTGTTGACGGAATATCACTACAGAATATTAAAGTTAGATGAGTATAGGTTCATAGTCTTTTAATTTACGCGTAAATTTGTTGCAAATAATGCTTCTACTATTTGTTGGAACACACTATTGGCACTTGCACCTTTAGTTAAAAAAGTTTGTATGTTTCAAAATTAACTAAAAAATATTGTTAAATTGAAATATGCACCTAATAGATAAATTAAAATGGCTGCATACCTTCAAAGGTATCTACAAAGGTATGTAAGTGATCACAGATCAATTTCAAAGAGATGCACCCATCGTATTCACCGTTACTGATTCCCAAAGATGACTAAGGAGTTTCAAAACTAATATAAAAAGGGTTATAGCTACAATTACGTCTCAGATAGAAAGTGGGCAGCGCGTGCCACCGACAAAAACCACTAAGAGAATTTAGTAAAGAATAATCCGTGCAATGAGACACGTACCTACGTACGTGAAATATTCCGTGCCCAATTTAAACCGCGCAATGGTTAGGCGTAAACCTAATTATTGCTCTAAAGCGCACTATTTATTTGTTATCCGCTACCATTCACTTTTTGCTCCTGTATCTTTTGCTGTAATTTAAGCGCGATTCAGCGGCTCTTCACAACCTCGCCAAACCCTTGTTGACATTCAATTTTATAAATTAAAAAAAATCTGAAATTCTATCTAGTAATTGCATGAAATAAATTCACAATGAACATGCGTTCAGCAAAACGTGTTACGTAGCACGTATTTTATCGTTTTGGTTTTTATCCGACTCTTCTACGATCTAAGCTGTCAGTGGCTAGTCGGCACGCGCCGATATACACTCTAGTAATAGGCTCCATCTCGCGGATAAAGCAGCTACACCCGTTACTTTTCTCAAATCACGTACACTATTGTAATATCCAATCGGTCAGAAATGAGATTGCGGCTAACAAGTTATTTACATTGACGTTTTAATATCGACACCGACTGAAAAAACTATTTAAAAAGGTAATTATAATGTGGTGTCCGTAATAGCCACCGTACGCGCGGGCACGCCGCCTTTGTGACGCAGCTAAGCCCCAAGATTAATTTTGCCAGCACAATGAACCAGTTTAAAGTCAATAATACACGTCTTAATAAGTACCTATTGGTTGCGATATTTGTTTGTCAATTTCAAAGTTTCGAAAGTGAGCGCACGTTCTACGGCCGAGCTCCCGGGGCCGACCGATATGATCTTTATTGCGGTTCGTTTTTTTGGGAGAAAAATGATTAATATAAGGGATCGGCGCGGACGGATAAGTAGTCGAGATTGACGGAATGACGCGGGGTCTGTGACCGGACAAGACGAGCTGCGAAAAGCCGCGAGGCTGCATTGCGCGGCCGCAGCCAAAAACTAACCATAAATTACTGGCTACTTGCTGGACCGCTGCTGACGACACGCGCGGTGCTTTTTTACTGCCCCCAATCCTGTTACAGCGTAAACTTCTCACGGACATCAGATCATTATAAACCATATCTTTGAGAAATTGCCTCAAGTAATGACGTTAAAGAATTATGAGCCTCTGTTTTGTAAGATTTCATGGGAAATTCGCAGTATGACATTGTCATCTTTTAATCACGGTAAGATCAATGTGCTCGCTATCCTGATCGGCTCTCGAGTTTCGACGTAAATAAGGTAATGCGTGCATATTTTGGAAATTCGGCAAAGTATCGTAATGACTACCCTTGGAAGAGATAATGAAAACGAATAAAGAGCCAAATACATGCGCGCGGATGTGGAATTTCGGTAGCCCACGGCTTGTGCAGGGACGGACTGCATCTCGCTGCTTGTTACGTTTTTTGTATTCCAATTTGTAACATTCGGTATGTTTTCAAATAAGTGGTTTTATCATTGGTCTGTTGTAAAATTACTTTCTTTTAAATCTTGTGTGCCAATAGGAATACAATAATTATCATTATGAAATTGATATTACTCATTACTCGTTTCTAGCTTTATGTTTTTTACTAACATCAATGTTAAAATATTGTAAAACTAGATCTACTGGTAAGTACTGTATATATTACAGGGTTTGAAATTGTAATGTATATGGTTGTTTCCTGACCTTTATAAATAATAATAAATTCAATAGCTAATATACGTCCATCTGAAACGATACTACACTTGACAAGGAGTAATCGCCGGTAATCGTCGTGAGTTTTCCATAATAATGGAACAGCAAAACAATTTTGCGAGTGCTTCAACGACTTCTTAAATATTCATCATACATACAAAAAGTGCCCGCCTTTCTCCAAGGGAAGGCGACGCTCACTCTAGCGATTACGCTGTTTTTTTGCTTCCCTCATTATGTAGATTCTGTCGAAAAAGGAATAAATTTAATAACATGCGTTCGTGCGCATGCGTTATCGAACGCACTTGCCTCTGATAATCTGCTCGCGCGCCGCTCCACGCAATTACAGTACACTGAACAACGAATAAACACGCCGGCGTCGCTTTGAACGCGAAATCCTACTTTCGATTCTAAATTTAAATAAACAGGTACTACATCTATTTTCAAATGATAAAAAAATGGCTCATATTTTATTGTTTATCATCAGTGCCTTACTATTTCAATCTGAATCCTCCTTTAAAAGTATCGAATCAGTAAAATAATGGTACCAAGCGTAAGTAGAGAAGGTAGATAAAAATAGTTAAGCCGTAAGCTTGTTGCTTGTTCTTCTAGGCTTTGGTCGCGTGCAACTGGCACCTAGAGTCATCTAGCTTTAAAACGTTTCAAATGATGGTGATTTTATTAAATAAATACCTTTTGACTTTGAACCAAATGTTTAATTATGCTTATTCATAAATGTATCATATGGTTAGATATCATTTAAGCACTTTGCCTGCTGTCGGTCATCTGACCTGTATTACCAACAGTAACAAACAGAGTTCTTTTTTCCTGAAATGTTTTATCCTATTCCTTATTTTAATCGACCGAACTCCCGTCTTGCCGGAGATCCATCACTTGTCACAGTTTGTCAATATAATATCATACATAATGAACTAGGTAGCAACAATCTCATTTGCGATTCCAATACTTTTTAAACAGTGCTAAGTCTCTTTTAATTTGCGCAACAGTTTATGATAGTTACAATGAAATAAACTAATAGTTAATCACGCAACTGCTACCTAATAATATCCGTCTGTGTCTATTGTTGTATAAACTAGCATGTCGTTTCAATTATGAAGTAAATAAAACTATTGTGCAGTGCGCCTTTCATTTTTGGTGGATTAGGCAACGTGTTCTATACTTATTTCAAACTGTTGTGACACATATTAGATTTAAAAAAAAAAGATAGAACGTGGTCAGATCAGACTTTTATTCTTCTACATTAATATAATTATAACTTACTCGGTAGCTACTCGCTTCTTTAGAGATTTTTTAAAGATCGATTTACTTATCGAGCTTTATAACCAAATCGACATTTACCGTTATACTAATTCTCTGTCCTAGGTAAGCGTCAGTCCTTTGGTTTTACTCTCGTTCAGCCAATTTGATAACTTATTGTATCATAAGATATATATTTACTATTTGGGGTGAAAATACAGGCACATGAGGCTTAACATCTGTATGCCTCAGTAGATGGACGCAGGGCAGTGCATCGTAGGGCACTTCCCTATCGTGCGTGACTTACGAGGCAATGCTTTGTTATAGGTGATGGTTACCACTTAACATCAGGCGGGCCATATGCTTGTTCCGTCAGCTAATTGATGAAAAAAAAACTATAGGGTCCGTAGACATTATAAATACCCTGAACCTTTTAAAATCTATTATTTTCAGTGAAGAAAGTTTATCATCCATCTAAGCCGTCGCATGAGTGATAATGTTTTTAAAGATGCATTACCAGTCGCCGTTTCCTTGACAAAAAGCTTACCAAGATATCGTATACGGCATCGTCCGTTAAAACGATTCGAGGGAAGACCCGGAAACTGGGCTTGCGGCCACCTAATAAGGATGATCTCTACAACTGAGGAGTGCAATTAATTATGGATGAAAGCTGTGGAATCTATGCAAACACTACTTAAGATTACGAGCAGGAATGTTGGGGTGTTCGGTGATCGCTCATGGTAATGTTAGGCTTAGTTTAATCAGAGGCGTAAGCACCGGTTTTTAACCGACTTCAAAAAAAGGAGGTTCTCTATTCGTTGTTGTTTTTTGTTACTGAATAACTCCGTCTTTCTGAACAAATTTGAAAAATTCTTCTTTTATTTGCGAGGTTATTTTTTCAGATTGGTCCGTTTTTATTAAAATCACCAAAATCGGTTCAGTAGTTTGGCTTTAAAATCAAAATAAATATTAGATACCAGTGAACTCCGTACCGTGATTTATGAACCGATTTGAAAAATTATGTTTAATCAGCAGCGTTAGCATCAGTTTGTCAGCCGCCAAGCAGCGTTGCTGTGTTTCGGTTTGAAGAGTGTGGTTGCCGGTGTACAGGCACATGAGGCTTAACATCTGTATGCCTCAAGCAGTGCATCGTAGGGCACGTTCCTATCGTGCGTGACTTACGAGGCAATGCTTTGTTATAGGTGATGGTTACCACTTAACATCAAGTGGGCCATATGCTTGTTCCATCGGCTGGTTGTATTAAAAAAAAAAAAAAGTTTTCAGCTTTGTTTTTTATACAACTAGCTGATGGAACAAGCAGATGACCCACCAGATGTCAAGTGGTAACGCACGACCATCACCACGCACGATAGGAACGTGCCCTAAGATGCACTACCCTGCATCCGTCAGTATCCACTTAACATCAGGTGGACCATCTGCTAGTTCCATCAGCTAGATGTATAAAAAAAAGTGATCGTGGAAAATAGAAAGACATACCATGTTAGTAATACATTACCTATCTACATGAAACCTTCTTTTTAGGGTTCCTTTACTAAGGTAAAAAAATCCAAGTGGTGACACTTTTCTATCTGGCTGCACTTGCTCTTTAACAAGCCACTTTTATTTAAAAGTAGGTATTTCTCCTAGTTATGAGTAATCTAACACTGTAATATTACAAATCATACCTACTATTTTGTTGTTAGTAACAATAGTGAGAAAAAGTAAAAAAAAAACGGTTTAAGTTCTTAGATGCTCACGCGCACTTGATATCCGCTTTTTCTGTTCACTTCATAGAATGCCAGATCTTGAAATGTTAATGAACGGTAATCCGCTTCGCCTTTAGCTAGTTTTCATCATCATCATTATAATTTCACTTTTGCTGTTCCGAGCAATGACTGACTGAAACTAAAGGGAAGAACTTTTTAGTTTCAGACACCTATTGCATTATAGAATAAAATAAATAAATAAAATAAATATTTGGGGACATTCCACACATCACTATCTCGCCCCTAACAAAGCTTGTGATATGGGAACCAGATAGCTGATGTACTACTTATATACTTTTTTTTTTGTAAATATATACTTATATTAATATATAACAACTCAGACAGAGAACAAACATCTGTGTTCAGCACACAAATATTTGTTCTCGGTGGAGATCGAACCCACGGCCTACGGCACAGAAGGCAGAGCTACTACCAACTGAGCTGTGAAGACTGTCAGTAGAATAGTAGATATTCTGCCATGCATCATGTTAAGAAGAATTTGTAGTACTCAGGGCCTTTTCGGCGAGGGACCGGACACTAGGCTTATGTTAGGTTACATATAGTTATTTGTTTTTTATCTAAACTTCATTATTTAATTATTTTAAGAGTAGTAGAGCTCTTTGTGAAGGGCTCGTCCGGGGAAGTACTACCACCACGCCTTTTTCTGCCGCCAAGCAGCGTTGCTGTGTTTCGGTTTGAAGAGTGTGGTTGCCGGTGTAATTACAGGCACATGAGGCTTAACATCTGTATGCCTCAAGTTGATGGACGCAGGGCAGTGCATCGTAGGGCACGTTCCTATCGTGCGTGACTTACGAGGCAATGCTTTGTTATTGGTCATGGTTACCACTAAACATCAGGTGGGCCATGCGCTTGTTCCATCAGCTAGTAGTATAAAAAAAAATGTGTACAAGACAGAGAGCAGCTCTGTCTATATTTTTATTTTCAGTGTAAGGATCAAACTGATATTTCATTAAAAAAGTAACGTTATTAGCAAAAATGTGTTCATAATTTTGTAACAATCAAAACTGAAATACAAAAATACAATCCCGAGTAGGTAATTGCATTTTTCAAGGATAACAAAAATACGTGCACCGCCGTATTAACTCGTTAGACCAGTTAGGAATTAAGTTCTAAAAGAATTTTCTCCGAGGATCAGAACAGCCAAAAACTGGCCCCCGCTTCTTAGCCTTGAATGGTTTAGCCCTCTGGACATGAGCAAATAGCTGACGTGGCCAGCGGGCGACCGCGGCTTGCATACACAATGCGGAGCGCGGAACACGGGTGGCGTCGGGCGGTGCGAACGCTTTTTTGATGTTTGCTTAATTAATCAGGCCACCCTGAATACTTTTAAAGTTTTTAAGTGTATATAGTACTAAGTCGGTATTTTCAATCATAAAATTTTGGATAGGTGACAGGGAGACTGCAAGAAATGAATTGAATTAAGAATTGACACTCGACATCGGCCTAAACATTTACTATATGTAGAAACTGTATTTTTCTAAGATTTCGTTAAAGATAATAAAAAAACATAATTTAAATCACCAAACTTTTTCAAAATAAACAAAATAATCCTCCCTAAATCACTCGAACGAAAACAAAACACAAAGGCCGTCTCCACAGACGTCTGTAGGAACGCCTGTAATGGAGTATTTCGTATTTGCTTCATTTTTTATTTTTTGTCGGTTCGATTACGCGAACGCGATCTCTTCGTCGTGCTCGGCGAAATTCGGGAGCGTCTGAGCCGTCGAACCACCAGATATTAATTATTGATTGACGATAAAGCATGCGTAAATATTGTTCGCGAACGCTTCGGCATGTTTGGAAAAATACACATTTTTTATTGCCGACGTTATTCGTGTTGTGTCTAAACGAACGATGTGTCGGAATGCCAGCTATATATTTTATTAATATTTTAATAACTTTAATATTTAAATGTGAATTCTGTGCTTTATTTTCATTGGCGGCATTTGATGATCCTCGAGGTTTTACTTGTGTTATGACAAAAATACCAAATAACTTGTTAACCTTTTCTATTTTTAAATGAAAAGTTCAACAAATTTTTATGAACGAAATATACAAGGTTATAATATAAGTACCTACTTTGCTGGTATTCTCTGATAAGTAAATGTACTTCATCTATTATAGACCTACCGACAAGGTCGTTCACAAGTTGTAGGTAAAAAAAATTGTGGACATATGTAGCCATCTCGTCCCAAACTTAATAAAACTTGTGCTTTGTAAACAGGGATCAGGAACTGATAGATGCCTACTTACCTACATAATATCCATCTAAGTTCATCACACAAATATTTATCCTCGGTTATTATTATCACGCCATTCATATATTTCACACCATTTATAATTATAACACTAGAAAGTACTAGATGTTCCCTTATAGAGTTCCTAGCTCGCCAGCTGTCGTCTGCACCAGCGTCGCCTAACGCACCCCACTTTAATCCACGCTTAGCTACATATGCGACTACTATGGTTGAGAACGTTTTCTTTATACGAATTTAAAGAATTAAATTGACTGGTCACCTACTAAAAGATAAAATGAGGACAACTTGAAATATATGTTGAGTACTTAGTTTGTTATGTTTTCTGTTCCTACGAATAAAGTAACCTCATAAATTATAAAGCTATGCGAGCTTTAAATAGAACATATGTATAAAAGTATATTACAGAATATAATTATGAATACCGTTCTTTCGCTAATTTATATGGCCTTGAATTATTTAAATAGATTTATTACAGTCGGTCAAATCGGTTTTCATTTGTTTTGATGAAAACGGTGGCGGATTTATTCAAAACCTACAGAAAACTCTTCTCAATCCTCAAAGAGGTTGGTTTAAATACCACCAAAATTATAAAATGCATAAACTATTAAATTAAAAAAAGCTATATTCCTCCTAAAATAACAGAAAACTAATCCTATAATGACATCAAAAATAGCCACTTCAATTTGTTTATAAGTATATATGTATATTATATATAGTTATTGTCTATTATAAAAGTACTTACCAAAAAGAATCTGATAGGTTAGATAAATAAATAAAGCATTTAGAAAAAAAACCACTTAGCAATCCTATTACGGCTTACCTCAAATGCATTTATCGCATTATTAACAAAGTGGAAAATTCCTACAAAACTACTCAATTATCCACTCGTTATTTCGCAATTAACGTTTCGCGTATTTTTCACATACCACCTTCTACCAAAAGAGAGACAACTAGCAAGTGACTGGAAATTAGGTTTTTGGTGACATTACGAACTCATCAAAACAAATTAAAAACCTGCCAGTTTTGGAGTAGGTTACAAAAACTGACTAAAAAACCTAGGATTTGTGTGACTAAATCCTGTGACAAATTTAAAATATCACAGCAAACAACCAACTGAAATCGGGTTTTGTTTTTATGCAATAGCCATGTTCGAAGTTTTCGTAGCGGCAACGCGGGCTGCGTGTATCGTGCATTGTCCCTAAAACAAAAGGTCCCGTAGCACCACTCGAGCTTAATTTTCGAGTGCCGAGTTAGTATTTTTGAATTCGTTTTAATCGTGGGATAAACAATGCGAGAGAGTGGGGTTGCACTCGGTCACGCCCAGAGCATGTGCGTACCTTTATTTCTAGTGGAGACATGGATGGTTGACTCCACAGTTTTTGTACTCGATTCGAATTATTGGAACAAATCGACGTCGCGATTATTGTAAGTAGTTTAAGTGGTCATTGTGCGATTTAAATTTTTAAATAATGAGTTGTTAATTTTATTTTAAATTCGTGACCACAAATGTTCAATGAGAGTTGGGGCAGATGTGTTTGTTGCTATTCTACTTTTGAACTTGTGAAACCACTTTTCGTAAAACAAGGTTACTTATCGGTTTAATAATCTGTATCGGTAGGTTTACGTACTTTTTACTGTAAGTTGCATGCAAATAAACAGGGCTGATGGAACAATTAAACTCGTATTCTTTATTAAATATAATTAGACAGCCTTCACAGCTCAGTTGGTAGTAGCTCTGCCTTCTGCGCCGTAGGCCGTGGGTTCGATCCCCACCGAGAACAAAAATGTGTTTGATGAACATAGATGTTTGTTCTGTCTGGGTGTTATATAATATTATAAGCATGTATTTACAAAAAAAGTATATTATACGTATTATATCAGCTATCTGTTTCCCATATTACAAGCTTTGGCTTAGTTTGGGGCTAGATAGTGCTGTGTGGAAAGTCACCAATATTTATATTTATTGTTATATTATTATAATTCACTTTGGTAATTTTAGATCGCTATTTTTTACTTTTTTTTATCTTTACAGTTCACCACGCAGTTTTTTTTCTACCAGCAACTGTTCTCGCTTGTTGCTATAAGATACCGAGTTAAGTTTGTCAATGGTAACTTATTTATATAAATATAAAAGTAGTAATAAATGAAAATGAATAAAATCTATGAGACCTCTGAAGAAAAATCATTAAAATAAATTAATTATTGGCGGAGTAAACAAAACATACAAAAAAATATACAATAATGTAGTCGAATTGAGAACCAACTCCTTTTTAGAAGTCGGTTCAAAAAGAGCTTAATAATATACATAATTACTTATCTATGTACCTACTTTAGTGATTTTGAAGTACCACTGAAGTAAAAGAGTAGAAGTTGGTAAGGATTATTTATCAAGAATAAAATATAGCTGATTGCAAACGCAACCAATAATCGCATAAACGGGCACGCTAGCTACTTATTCGGAAACTACTCTGCGTAACTATTAGATTATCGATAGAATGTCACAAAAAAGGTTTTTGCATATAAAATCGTATGTAAATGTATGTGAACGAGGTATTGGAGGGTAAGGGTGAGTGATGCGAAACGTTGCGATCGACGACTCCTGCGCACAGGGAAATGACGGAAACAACGACAAATAATCCCGCACACATACGCACCTCTCAGGTGTACAGGGTCGGCAACTAGCATGACGGAGATAGTTACGACGTAAACAATACGACGGAGAACTTTAATCCCATAACAGTTTCTTCTCCGTGGTCGGTACTTTATTCCTGAAGATCGTTATCAACCAGGTGTTGTTCTGTAGGCGGAGACGACCTATCTCCAGCGATTCCGATCCGTAGCCAACTGGACTACACTGTAGAATGACGTGTTCCTGTCTCTAAGCTGGTCAGACCATCTGGTTGGGGATCTTCTTGGGGGTCATTTTCCTTCCACGTGGCCAACTATGACCAGCTTTTCTACATTGTCAAAGTCAAAGTCAAAATGTATTTATTCAATAAAATCACAAGGATCACTTTGAAACGTCTTAAAGCTAGGTGACTCTAGGTGCCAGTTCCACGCGACCAAAGCCTAGAAGAACAGGCAACAAACTTACGGCTTGGTTCCTACCGTTCTTTTGTATGATCCTTTTACAATGTAATAATATAATATATTGTGTATAATATATATAGTTTAGTGAGGCGTAGGCATACAAAAAAAGGTAAACAAAACTCCACATCTCCACATCTCGCAATATGGCCAAAATATGAGATGATATGTATAGATTTTAAAGCACGATGGTGGGATGACACGCGACGGAAGATTTTGATATTTTTCTGACGGACTGGCAAACATAATCGCGATGTGTGGAATGGCGGGACCTGGAGGGTTCTATGTTTTTTTTTTTCGCAATGCGTGGAAGGAATGGTGTGGAGTCCTTTTTCCAGCAGAGTGACTTGGAGGGCTTATAATACTTTTTTTTAATAAATATCGGTGGACTTTCCGCACAGTACTTTCTATCCCCAATCTGAGCAAAGCTTGTAATAAAACTAACATACTTATTTTCTTTGTAAATACATACCTAATAATTAATTACTTAAAAATTTAATGTTAGTGCTATGTTGTCTATGCTCTATCTACATATATAATATATTTTTTTATAGACTTTTATTTATTACATAAATATTATAAGACAAATGGATACATTTGTGTAATTAAATACCATTTTTAAAATATGTAGTTTAACTATGATTTCTTTATTGGTAACCTGGTAAAAACCGAAGAAAAATAATACCTACCTGGTGCAGTCGGCGACAAAAGTAGATTAACAGTTTAATTTATACCTTTTTACTGTGGATAGAAAAGTAATATTAATTGCAACTTTGGTTTGCAGATAACTTTAACTCAGTTGATCTTGAATTATATTTCAAAACTTGGATGTAAAGTGTGTTAAGAAATATTTACAAACTTAAAAAACCAGAAATCTTCATCAACTTCTGTCGCTGTCTATACAAGTCATAACGTAGCTGTAATCCATTGTCTATGCAAATTAATAAATATTAATAAAGGCCCCTTAAGTATGCAACTGTATTTGCCATGAGTTTTTGTTCTGTTTTACGAGTCGATTGCATAAACTAGTTACGTAGAATTGCATAAAAAAGGCCATGATACACCATAACATTTTTATGTACCTTGCCTTTGATACTGACAGGTCACATGTCCTGTATAGACGGTTAAGGCGAAGACAAGAGCTAATGTGACTCTCGCTCGCACGTTTCGACATGTTGAAAGATATAAAATCACTAAACTCATTTTCGAAAAATCGCAATCAACCATCTTGTGTGCAATCACATTGCACACAGTTTAGTAAAAATTTCATTTTGATCGAGACATGTTTTCCTACTCAAAAGTTTGCTTTACTAGTTTTCGGACATAAGCAAACTTTTAAGTAGGAAAACTTGTATCGATCAAAATAATTTTTTTACTAAACTGTGTGCAATGTGATTGCACACAAGATGGTTGATTGCGATTTTTCGAAAATGAGTTTAGTGATTTTATATCTTTCAACATGTCGAAACGTGCGAGCGAGAAGTTGTTTGATAGTTGTCAGCCCCTTAATGAATTTAACGCTTTTGATACAATCGAAGGACAAAAAAAACATGCGTGCGACTGACGCGTAAGTTAATAATCATCCCCACTATAGTCACGAATTCACACACACAAAGAAAAATTTCGAATGTAAAATTATTGTTGTTTCGGTAAAGGAAGTTGCGGATTCAAACCGAAGTAATGACGCTCTGACCTGCACGCAACGCTATTTTTTACACAAAGACAATTTATTATTAGGTCGAGATATAAACTGCTCGCTTCAGTCGCTACAGTTACTTCATGCGAAAGTGTAAAATCGTTACGATGCATGAACAAGAGATAAGCTTTCAAAAATATTATCTTTCCTGCGCCTAAACGGAAAAAAATGTAATTACGGGCATTGCGCTAGAAATTGCATACATTTACTCACGCATCGGAATTAAGTAATTAATGCGTGGGCAGTATCGGGCGACGATCTGCGCAAAGCGATCTCATCGAATTTTACAACAATCAAAGCTTCGCTGTCTGTCTACGGTGAAAACAGTAGCAACTCGTCACAGTCGCGCGACTTGTTGGCCGATCTATCGGCGGATGCGTCGATGGCAATCGCAAGCCGGACCGTTACACAAGTTTTTCGCGAGAAAAAAATACAATTATTATAATGATCGTCCTAGTATGGGATCGCTACTTGTGCATGCAAATTATTTACTAATTAAGAGGGAAATAACTTTTCAATGCGTTTGCATGTGGTTGAAGTATAAAACTATGGGTTTTTATGACTTGTCACAACAAACACACTAATTAGCCAGAGTTGATTGATCTAATAACAGCCAGGTAGGTACATTATTACTGTGGGGTTATAAATTCATTGAAATAGTTATCGATATGAGATGTTTATCGATTTAATATTGAGCTTGTGACCCCTTTATACTTAATCTAAATTGATGCATTTCTTGGGAATAATTCTTAGGCCGTTACGCTTATAAGTCCCTTGTTTGTCGAACTCTACTGGTTTTTAAAGCGGCTTAAAAGTGAATAGGGACGGGAAGTAAAGGGTTTCTATACTGCCGGTTATCGTGAACTTAATCTTGGCGAGCAAATTGGGATTAATTGAACTTTTTCCTTTTAATTCTGAGAGCTTTTGTGTTCTTTGCGTAATTCGTTATGCGTGTCACTGGAGGAAGTTTATAGAGCAGATGTCACCGCGTTTTTATTTCCGAAACATATCAGACTATCATAATATTATTACCATTTTCTACAAGGGGCGGGCGCTGAGAGTCGGGAAACAGAATTTCTTGTCCGAAGCTCAGAGCACCAAACTATAGTATGCCTGTAGCTTCTAGTAATAGAACGTAGATATACTATAATTATGTAACCTTTTTCTGAACAATAAACTATATTTATTATTATTATTTATTATTTATTAGATTTGCAAATTGTTGCAACATTTCTAGAAGTAAATTACGTTTTTACACTTATCGGCTGTTACAATAATTATTATCTATGCCGTCTAGATTTAATTTATAATCTATCTATTCAAGTAGCTGCACCACTTCGAAAGTCTAAATCAACTAATCAGAAGATTAGATATCATTAACTATCTAAGATTTATTTGCTACTGTTGATATGAATTATGATATTGACATAGATTTCCAGTGAAAATGTGTTTGATGAACTCAATTTCCTGTACCTAAGTACTCGTAATAGTCTTGAATTTATCGTATTATGTTATATTATTATCACTTTAAGAGCGTTACATGACTATAGCAACTATACTCTCTTATGTTTATGGATAAATAAATATAAGATTAGAATTTTAAGTTAGTATTTCTGATGTCGAACTTATTGCAAAGAAAATTCAATCGACGATACACGAGTGTACATAAATTAAAAAAAAACATTATATTATACCATTTCAGGTTTCATCCTAAAAATAAACAATCCATAAAATATTGACATTCATAATTTTTGAGGATTATTAAAATTGAAGCTGTATTTATAAGTCTGAAGGTTAATGTTAAAGGCGAAGACTACTACTAATGTATGTGTCACACATTTCAAGATTTTGTTGATTACTATTTTTCATAAATAAGTTCAGTGTTACATCCTTCAAAATGCTGAAATGTGAAAGTGAGAGGTACATTAGCATTAGTATTCTTAAATAATTAAGCTAAGGTCAGAATGAAATGTTAAAGTTCATAGTATAATGATATCTATTAAACCGTAGTATCAGCTCAATATAATCCGGCGTTAGCTGAATTAAGGGTGAGGGTTAGGTATCTATAGCCGACGTCGGTTAGGGGCCCTCAGGTGTGACGCGACGGAAGCTCACCATCATTAGCCTACCCACATACTGCGTACAGCCGTACAGCATGCGTGGGCATACGCACACAGCCGTACAGCATGCGTGGGCGTACGCACACATCTGTGCAACATGCGTGTGCGTACACACATCTGTTTGTGTAGGTGCAGGACGGATTAGGAGGATTTCTGTTGCGTGTGAATGTTGTTTCTACAGTACCCCTTCGTTTTGTTTACTATATTTCGTATTTCGTAACTTCAAGGCTTTTTTATATGGAGATTCGAGAGCGCCTCTATCGGGGGATCTGAGAACTTACGAACTCCATACAAAAAAGGCCTGACGTCACGAAAAACGAAAAACGAAATATGGTAAACATCACTAAGACTTGGGGCACTGAGCTTATAAGCCATTTGACGGTACAATGTAACATCATGAGGCTTTTTTTTACAACGGGCTGATGGAAAAAACAGATGGCCCACCTGATGTTAAGCGTTAACCATCACCTATAACAAAGCGTTGCCTCGCATGCCACGCTTGTCTTTGTCTTTGGATCTTGAAAAGTTATCCTTTTAAGGCGAATATGTGCGACAAATTAGGCCATCTTATAATTTATCCTACTAATGTTAATAATAATAAATAAGTTTGTAAGTATGGATGGATGGATGTTTGTTACTCTTTTTTAATGATAAAGGATTTTAATGAAACTTTACAATAATATAGCTTTTACATCAGAATAACACATAGGCTACAATTTATAAAGATATTGTGTGACTAATCATGCACAGACGAAGTCGCGGGCATCAGCTTGTATGATATAGTTTTCGAGATCGCTGACGAGCGTATTGAAATAATGTTGATAATGATAAATATTAGTGCATATCTTTCACATTCACCAGCTAGCTGATAGATTTCTTACCTATTTTTATAAATGCATACTGATTTATAATTTATAACACCCAGAAACAACGAATATCAATGCTCATCACACAAGTTCGTGTAATGTAGGAATCATTCATATTGACACATTTGTAAGCACGGTGTCAATTAAAGCATAAATTTTGCTTCGAATTTCTAATAAAAGCTTTAATTCAATTAAAACAGAAAAAGCTGCTCAAAATATTCTTATTCCATCCCTGTAAAGACAGGTACTAGACGCGACACACGCGGGTACCGGTGGACAATTAAATGCGAAAAATATAAAATATTACATTATTTCAACCGTACCGATACACCAACGAACGGTGCAATAATGACATGCGTACACGTTCTCATCCAGGTAGTAATATGTTTTTTTTTGTTGAACAAATTGTTTGAGTTAATATTTTATATATGTTTAAATTATCGTAAATAATTAATATTAATATAAGGTTATGAATAAGTAAATAAAAAAGCTGACTGATTAATAATTAACTCAAAATGTCTTTGGGTCTATCAAGTTAAAATTTGTTTTAAAATTGAATTAATTGTAAAATAGTTGTTTGTTTAAATTGTTTTGTGTTTTATACCTATTATCATGTTATTGTTTCATCATGTTGTCACTGTTTTTGTTCATTTTTGTAACTACCTACATTACCCTAATTATAGAGGTATGTTGTGTGTTCTTGTGGCCAATAAATAACTGTCTATGTCTATGTCTATGTCTATGTAGAAAAATATATATAAAATAGCATTTCCTTTTTTAACTACCTACATTACCCTAATTATAGAGGTATGTTGTGTGTTCTTGTGGCCAATAAATAACTGTCTATGTCTATGTCTATGTAGAAAAATATATATAAAATAGCATTTTTCCTGGTAATAAGCTGTTAAAAAACCCGCCAGTAATTATGAAAACTAAGTATTTTCATGAATTTCGGTAAAATAAACTTACTGAAAGCAATTGTTGATTAAGCGCATAATAAATGAAGTGGTATTTATATCTGAGGGTTTCCGTGCTTCGGAGAGTACGTTAAACTGTCATCCCTGGCTTAAATATACTTTGACTTTGACTTTAAGCAGCCGTTAAGCCATGTCGGAAGCCTCAAAACTCCGTCACCAAAATTGTCAATTAAGTAACAGTCTATTAGGTACAGGCTTAACATCTGTATGCTTCAGGTTCATGGACGCACGGCAGTGCATTGTAGGGCACGTTCCTACCATGCGTGACTTGCGAGCCAATACTTTTATATAGGTGATGGTTACCACTTAACGTCAGGGAAGCCATATAATTACAGCCTTCACAGATCAGTTGGTAGTAGCTCTGCCTTCTGCGCCGTAGGCCGTGGGTTTGATCCCCACTGAGAACAAACATTTTGTGTGATGAACATTGATGTTTGTATTCTGTCTGGGTGTTATATAATATTATAAGTATGTATTTACAAAAAAAAAGCATATATATATTATATCCGCTATCTGGTTCCCATATTACAAGGTTTGGCTTAGTTTTGGGCTAGATAGTGGTGTGTGGAAAGTCCACCAAAAAAAAAAAAAAAAAAAATTGTTTAAAGCATGTGGCATTAAAAAAAAGCATAACTGCTATGAAGATTTAGTAGTTTTTGTATAATATGAAGTTGTAGTAACAGGTGTCGAAAGTAACTATGTCGATAGAAGCGTCCCGCGTCGCTACGCCCACAAGGTGTTCATAATTAGCTATACACAGAATAAACACAAGTTACAGTCATTGATATCAGTTAAATCGATGTAATTGCACACTGTAATAACCACCTAATTTTCACTTACACGCGAATTACTTACACACAGCCTTATCATGGAGACACGAACGTGGAGTTTGTTATTTCGCCAAGAAACAGTCGACGACAAACGGAGGTGAACATTTATGGTATTTAAAGTTTAAATAATTCTCAAACTAGTCCAAATTTCATCAAAGTTTTCAACTTATAATATAAGAGTAGTAGAGCTCTTTGTGAAGAGCTCGCCCGGGGAAGTACTTACTACCACCACGCCTTTTTCTGACGCCAAGCAGCGTTGCTGTGTTTCGGTTTGAAGAGTGTGGTTGCCGGTGTAATTACAGGCACATGAGGCTTAAAATCTGTATGCCCCAAGTTGTTGGACGCAGGGCAGTGCATCGAAGGGCACCTTCCTATCGTGCGTGACTTACGAGGCAATGCTTTGTTATAGGTGATGGTTACCACTTAACATCAGGTGGGCCATGTGCTTGATCCATCAGCCAGTAGTATTAAAAAACTTAATTTCAGAATCATTCACAATGTCTTCGGTACATCATAGCTAGAGAGAGATAGAGCTATACATAGACACAGATAAGAGAATACTAGACATAGATAACTCGCGTGAAAATATCCACAAATATTTTTAATTTATTTATTTATAGGTAATTAACGAACGTAGCTCCAAAAAAGTTTACGATCACACCTCTATCTTGCGACAACATCTTCAGCAGATAATTAAGATTAACTGTACAAATTAGCCATTTGAAATCAAAATTATCAAAAAATATATGTATGTGTTTTATTTATGAGTAAACATAGAATATATTTTCTGTAATAAAACGTAGAATCTTTTTTAATTAATTGAATTTTATTTAATAGTTACCGTTTAAAGACAGATAGATATTCGTTCGAATTGTTGAATATTCATACATTTTCAAATTTATTCATTTGCTTAATAAACTTAACGTGGTGGTGCAATAAAAAATATTTTATAGCTTTTTTACACCTGTTTAAAAGTCATTATCGCTTAAAATGATTCCATTGTATAATCAGTTGTTAAGCAAACATATAAAATGTGCAAGTTATGACTGGATGAACCAACATATAAATGCCACTTGATCGAGCTAGATCCTCGTTTTAGACGCCTACGCGCCATTTATTTATTCGCATTTGCATACTTGATCAGTAAATTAATTATGCTTTCTAGCAGAAAAGCTTATTTTTATAGAAATAAACATAGACATAGACAATCATTTATTTGCCACAAGAACACACAACACATACAATCAGGCTTAAAATACATATCTGTGCCTCCTGTGACCAGTGATACAACTGAAAAATCATAACTTTACAGGACAGCAAAAAGAAGATTTAAAAAATTCTACTTCGTGTACTAAGTGGGTTAGGTTACATTTAAGTACCTACTTCTGTAGATAAAAACATTCACTTTCATTGTGTATTTAAATTTTTGTGGTAAATAACATAGTTTCGAAGTAATTTATGAAAAACCTAACAGTAGTACCTTTTTTATTTCTATTATGTGTTAAAATTACGTGATAAAGGATACAAGTACAGTTAAATCATGTTGCACCTATAAGTTGTCTTAGTGTAAACTGATATACAAGAAGTAAAAAAAACGAATAACTCCTAAGAATAATGTTCAAAACACAATGTTGCTCAAACAAATCATAGAAATACTACTCTAAAGATTCGACTTTTTCGTTGAGTTGTACCCTAATATAAACCTTTGAAAACCTAATAAAATCCTTGATAAAAATCGGTTCAAAGTGATATAACTCTAAATATATTAATATTCACGATAAGTATACTGCAAAATAAAACGTGAAAATTAATATAATCGCTCTTAAACCACGAGACACGAAAAAAATGTCCGGAGCAATTACCTAAAGGGGTTACGACTTGATATATATCTAAATTCACGACATATTTGCCAAAATCCTGTCAGTTATAACTGACAGGATTTTGGCAAATATGTGATATAATATAATAGTGATATATCACTTAGCACCAAATTATCTCCGAAACTATAGCAGATAGAAGAACGTGAGTTAGACCAAAAAATCGTATTTTTTTTATCTCGTATCGAAAAAAATCGTATTTCTATGTAAAAATCCCAAAAAAGGTACAACTCAAGTTAAATCATCTTTCACAGGAGGCACAGATATAGATGTAGGTAAAAAGATACAAAAAAACAATTATAAAAAAAGACAACTAAAACCGGTTTTTTTACAAATAATAATAATAAACAATAATCAATTTAAAAAGCATATAAAATAAAACATAGACTTACATGACGTACTAAATATATAAACTAATACCTAACAGAAGTGTTATTTATACGTTTTTCAATTTGAAATTTCTTAGGTGAGAAACATTTTTTATTTTTTAATACAACTAGCTTAAGGAACAAGCAGATGGCTCACCTGATGTTAAATGAAATTTCTTCAGTAGTTTTTTTTTAATACAACTAGCTGATGGAACAAGCAGATGGCCCACCTGATGTTAAGTGGAACCATCACCTATGACAAAACATTGCCTCGCAAGTCACGCACGCATCCTCTTTTTCATCGCTTTTGCTTTTCTTTCCAATTTTTCCAAATTTAATTAATAATTAGCCTTTTTGATTAATAGCTTCAAGTGCGGTTGCTTTTTTCGTATGTTACCTGGATGACAGTTCGTAGCAATGTACTATTAATAATCCAAGCTTTATTTATTAATAATCCAAGGTGTAGCAAAATCGTAGTCAAGCCATCGGCGTGCTTGAGGCAAAAACATCAAAACTTTAGCATATAAAATATTAACATCATTTGATTTCAAATATAATTTATTTTCAAAAAAGTTTGTACTTATGATTATAGATATAAAAATATTAAAGATATGGGAAAATTTAAAACTTTGCATAACTGTAATATGTTTAAAGGATTTACTGGAATTTATTTATTATATCTTGATATAAGGTTATCCACGATCATAATCCGATCCCCAGCTGCTGACATCAGCGCTGATAGCATAAGCCACTATATTTAGAATCAGTGCTACTGATTAATCAACATTTAAAACGATAGTTATAGAGGCCTAAGTCATAGTACAAACATGAGCCAGTAGTGCAACTCTTTCAAATTATGTCTATTGTTGTTTAAATAAAACTGTCTGATTTAACTTTTATTTTAATTTTTAATTCAGTCACCCTTTTTTTTAAACTACTAACTAATGGAACAACCAGATGGCCCAGTTATGTTAAGCGGTAACCATCACCTAAAATAAAGCATATCCTCGTAAGTCTCAACTTTTTATCTCTTTAAAATTGGCATCTCGAATGCACTCTCTTTACACTTAATACGATTCTTAGGGGTTGTCCTACTAGCTAATAATAATTAATACTGTATCAACGGTTATATTAATTATATAACTATTGATATAAACGTAGTTGTGAACGCCTCAAGTTGCCTCAAGCTAATGGACGCGAGGATGTTAATCGGTAACCATCACCACAAAACATTGCCTCGTAAGTCACGCACGATTGGAACGTGCCTTACGATGCACTGAAATTAAACACTTGTATTGAGATGCAATGGGCAGGCCATGTGGCCAGAATTAATAAACAAAGATGGACTATAATAGTTACCAAGTGGAAAGGACCTACTTGGCTTAATCTTGCTCTATGCCGGGACACATGGAAAAGTCTGGAGGAGGCCTATACCCAAGAGAGCCCCTAACCTAATTTTTTTTTTCAAATTATTATGTACATAAGTTTACTCGAGAATAAAAAGGCTTTTTTATTTATTTTAATTTTATTTTATTTATTGAGATGCAACACTGCATCTGCTAGTATTCGGCTCAGTCAGCTCACGCCGACAATTGACACCGTAACCCTGGCTTCTGGACTATCTTTCATCACTGTATCTGATTCGGTTTGGCATTGGAACCGTTTGGAATTTAGGTGGAATCAATTGCAGCTTATAAGGTGTCTATCTGTCGAGATTAGAATTAATTGTTTGTCTCATGGCGGATGATTTATTATTTTACTTATGATGTCCAGATATTGTCAGGTCTGTAGGTGGAGCTACTTTTTTAGTACCGTTTAAATAATATTAAGTTACCCATTGCTTGCCATGTCGTCGCTCATTCAAACTAGTTTCATTTATACCCGTATTTTTTATTAATGTTTACACGTTTTTACTATATTCAATATGTTAAGCTAACTGTCTGACATTTAGGCCTGCTCTAACTTATTTATAATTTACACCTAAGTCACTTGCATTTCTGATTAATTAGTGAATTGTAGTCTGAGTAAAAGTCATGTCCATCAACGGATCCTCGTAGGTATTTTCAAATCCCACTTCACAATTTTTAGGATATTTTAAAAATCTTACATGAATAGCAACTCCAACAAAATATCCACTCGTCACCATGTAAATTATAACCAGAAACGCAACTTTGTATAAAAATATCAGCTTGTTATTCCAGTCAGTGAGCGTTTATCCATATTTACCATGTAAGTAGAGGTAGTTGTAGTGAGCACTTCATTGTTCCTTAAAGCGATTAGCACTCACTAGAAGTGATGCAAAGTGTATTGTGTCAAATAACTGTTGGACAGCGATTATCCTGCCTGATTGACATAGGAATTGCGGTGAGAGTGAGTGCACGCGTCTGGGAAAGGTCTCGATGCGCGGGCGCACGTTCCGACACCGATTACAAATATCCACATTTGTAAATCGTCGGCGTGATTGGCTGATTCTACAATTAAGGTTGTAGATTCTTTGGTGATTGAAATTAAGGTTGAAACAGTCGATTTGAAGTGGTTGAGTTTTTTTTTATACTACTTGCTGAGGGAACAAGCAGTTGGCCCACCTGATGTTCAGTGACAACCATCACCTATAACAAAGCATTGCCTTACAAGTCAAGCACCATATGGAACGTGCCCTACGATGCAGTGCCCTGCATCCATCAACTTGAGACATATGAAATGTAGTTGTCGCTTACGATAGTAGTTTACTAAAGTGTTGTTGTTTTAGTAGATAAGAAAAATAAAAGGTTGAGATGTTGTTTTGACAAGGGCAAATATTGAATCCAGAGCTAAAATAATAATTTAATATAAGAACCACTGGCGTCAGTGAGGGGTTTCAATAACACCATTCTTTAAGCGAGTGATTTGATCGCACAAAAGAAAAATAACTTTACTTTTGAATGAAACACTGACACGATTGCTACCACTCTTTTTTGAGTTTGCTCCAATGAATATATCAATTTTCATTTCAGTTTCATGGTAAGATGGCAAGATCAAATCATTGTTTAATCTTGATATAATAATGATGGTGATACACTAAAGAGAGCACTGGTGGTGTAGTGGTAGCGGCCCCGCCTTCCGATCCTAAGGTCGTGGGTTCGAAACCGGTCGTGCACCAATGAGTTTTTCTGTTCAAAAATGTATGTGCACAATGTCAGTACTCTCAAAAGGTGAAGGAAAACATTGTGAGGAAACCGGCATGTCGTGGAACCTATAAAGTTCTATAACATGTGTCAAGTGCTCGAAAGGAGCCTCTTGAGGCTTACTTAAAATCCTTTCACCACACTGTTTAGCCAGAAACTAGTGACACGACAAGAGAGAGACTAAAGAAAGCTGAATTTCCGAAATGAGTATGTTATCTTTAATTAACTTGATTACTACATAATCGGGCCTCTCAAAGCCATATCCCATCAACAGGCCTACAATACGATCTATCCAGATCTAACAGCGGTTAGAACAACAGATTGCCAACTATCTACCATTTATCGTGAACGGATGCGATAGTGGTAATAGTGGTCAGTATCGTACGATAGATTCGTACTATCAGTACCTACATGTATCGTATGTAAGTTTACATGGGAATTTATGCGTGTAGTAGAATAGCCGAATATCCGGACACGTGATAAGGATAGGGTTATTAGAAACAGGATTGCTCATTGTCAGTTTGTAGGCAACTGGATTATATAACAATGTACCTCTACAAGAAATGACTAATGTATAGATGAATTATTTATTGTTCTGACTTTTATGAAAAAAATATAATGAACAAAGTCATATATTTTATGTATTTAGTTCACTCTAGGTAGAGGCGTGTTTGCCTCAAACTAAGAATTCATTATGTCATAAGGTGACAAAAAAAATTGACAAGTAAAATATTACCTGAAATTTAATCACGAAATCCTGAAATTTATTTTTCTATTATTTATGAGACTAAAATTACATACGATATAATTTTGTCTAATTAAAACAATAAATATATATATTAATTACCAATATTTTTGTTTTCTATATAACAGCTTGGTCTTGGACTACGTAATCGAAGTAAGAAGTCGTAACAACAAATCAGTTCTAAAAGCTACTAAAGTCAATGATTCAAGTCATAATAACAACGATTGATAGTTGAAATCAAAGTAGGCACTGTTCCCTATCAAAGCTCAGTACCAAAGCTCGTAGGAAAGTTCAACGCACAAAGTGCATAATCGCATAATCGTCCGGAGCCAAATGTCACCGACCCACTTATCTCATCCGCCATCCCTTTTACAATTACAACAACAAATGAGTAAGAGCTGCACCGATATGCGCGCGCGCATCGATACCGATACCACAGAGGATGCAGCAGTGCCGAACGTCACAACTTTCACTTATTCCCCTAAAATACTTCTTTACCATCCTCCTTTTAAAAATAAAACGAAAATACCTGTAATTTGGATCTTCAAGAGAAGAGTGAATAGGTATCTTCTAGGCGTGCTAAACCGTCGACCCCATAATCACTGGGGGTGCGATTGCAATCAAACGTTTTGCCTAGAAGTTGTAAAAATAAATAAAAATAAAATATGTTTAGGCCATTTTTCATAAAAGCCATAAACAAACATTTCAAATTCAAAACAAACATTCCTTAAATAATTTTAAATTCGTACTTGTTACTCAAAATTACTTTAAATATACTGTGCCTGAGGATCAAAGTCACGAAACTGGAGCTTTTTAAATTGAAATTGGCTTCACGCATACACAACACATAATGGAACCTAAGATCTACGCAATACAGTTTATAATTCAACGATGCAAACTAATAAAGTGACACAGGGCTAGCCAACGCAGAGGAATAAAATCCTGTGTGAACGAACTCTAATCTCTGTTTTGTGGCAGCTTCCAGACTGAGATGTAAACGTGCTCACGCACTGATATACTGTGGCTATTAAACTCGTAGATAATATATGTGTAAGTGATAGATAACATGCGTGTTGACATGGTCAAGAGGGCAAAGCATTCTAGGAAGTGATTAGGCATAAATTACTGATGAATTTTTCGCTAAGCACTCATTTTTACCATAACCAACTTCGGCCACTCGGCCTGTAACCTATACGTGACCTTTTGATGGTTATCAATGGATGTTATGCCGAGCTAGCCGTGAGTTCTACAAAATTGGATAGGGCTTCAGAAAGGAGGGCGCCACAAGCTTTGTATTCATAAGGACTAAAGCTTGAAACGTCCTACAAGAAATAAAAAAGAAACGTTTGAAAACAATATTTTGTAATTTATTTTATAATCTAAAAATATCTCCAAAAAATATCAGCCTAAGACATAGTGTGCAGCTTACTAATTAATATTAAATGTTATCAAAAACAAAAATATTCCTTATGGGAAGTTACAACTTGAGATTTACCCCGATGCGGGTCAATTAAACACTTGAACAAAATATCTTTAAAAACCAATGACAATTAATACCAAATATGTTACACAATTATTCAAAAATTAAACACCAACCTAAATTTGGCTTCATCCACCAAACACAACCTAAAAAAGGCGCTCAGCGAAATATGCTAAGCTACTATTACTAACATTGAAATGTAGTATAGGTATAATTCAAGGGTTTTCTGGAAAATATCGCGCTCTGCGATAAGATCGCCTATTTTAAGACATTGACATATTGTTCATAGTGCTTAAGTTTTTCAGAGGTAAGGTTTTTTCAATTATTTTTATTTTTAATTGTATATATTTCAAAATTTAAAAAGCTTTGTCTAGTAATACTTTTGACCGAAATACTCTACAGGATACATAATGCAAAGAAAATAATAATAGGTAACATTGATGAACATTCCACACAGCACTATAGTCTTAAACTAAACAAAATTTGTACAATAATCAGATACTTTTTTTTAAATCCATACTAATATTATAACACCCATTATTTTATTTATATTATTACATAAAATGCTAGCTCTCGGTGGGAATCGAAATCATGGCCTACAGCGAATAAGGCAGAGCGACTGCTAATTTAGCTATAAGGCATTAAAGTTATCTAATATATCTTATGAAATAGAAAAGCATTGTCAAATTTAATTTAATTACAACCAGTCGCTTTAAAATTACTTGGCTATCTGAGCGTATCCGTTCACAAGTTATAATAATTAACAAAGGTCCCAAAAATCTAGTTTTCTAAAAGGATATCCGTGACATATTTACAACTTTAAAACTGAAAGGTGTCTGTCGGTAAGACGAGCTTTTAAAGATTGTGTTAAGGCAATTAAGCGGATTTCTTGTAAGTGAGGTAGCCTTTACCTGTGTTTTATGACATCTCAACAAAGTACAGAAATCTGACTTTAGGAGGCTTTTAAAAGGCTATTGTTTATCCCATTACGTCAGTAAATCTTTTATCTTTTAACATTTATTGCTACAAACAAGATCATCTTAACGGTAATATTCCAGGGACCGATCACAATAGGATCTACCTGTTGTATTGTCAAAAGAACTTTAAAATCCTTAAAGTCAGGATTTTTTCATCCACGGCGATGCTTATAAAGGATTGGTTACCTAGTCTAAATAGTTATCTCGCTGTATTTTTACAGTGAAGTATTCAGACTATACCTACCTTCCCGTTTTGTCTTTGCGAAGCTATTGAAATTGAACCAACTAAATTATTCATTTCGATTTGGTGCCTGTGCCCATAATTGGTGACACCCAAATATGAATGTGAGCAGTATCTGTTTTATTTCCTAATTAATTTGATATTATTCAAGTCATTGAAAGGGCAGACGCGACGTCATATCGACATGGCATTCAATCCGTATGCACTTTACTTAGAAACAGAACTGTCGAATAATAAGTGCATTGTGTGCCCATATTAGTGTGTCGCGGATTAGTGAGGGGAATACACAATGTCGATTATTTGCACATCGAAATATGACACTGTAAATTGTCGATGAAACTTTATGACCGGAATAAGATATCTTGTAAAAGTGGTTATGTGTTCTGAAAATAAAACAATAAAATGATTTTAAAATATTTTAGAATTTTTGGTGGTCGTGCTTGTAATCTATGAAGTAACGGTTAACCAGATGTTCATTATCGGGATCCTGATCGAGGTCGTCGACTCCATGTGAGCCTATCGACACATCGACGGCGGGAGGCGCGCGCCACGCACTTCCGACGCGACGGATTTGCCGGAATCGGCGCGGGCGCATCAAACGCTGCAAAATTCGGACGGAGACGCGCGCGTGAATCGATTTGAATATTGTTTTCGGTGCCGACATGTGAAAGACTACTGACAAGGTTCAGTCGAATGGAACAGTACTCTACAACGCTACTTTGCGATGCAATTGCTACGGCTAAGTATGCCACCGCAAAACCTTCACAATTTTTAAGACCCATAATCTCTCCGTGTTGGGGCTTTATACGAGTCCACGAAATATCTTCTTGACATTATACCCCCATGTTAAATTCAGTAGAAAATTGAGGCGCAAATTAACAATTACCTTTCCTCCTCAAAGGTTAAGTAAAAAGTAACATTTTAATTACGAGGAAATGTCGTTGGCTAATTATATTTTTTGAAGGGATTCAGTGTATCCGTATTTCGACGACTCCCAGGCCCACAGGAGCTTTCTTGCTACTCACATCTCACGTTTTTGAGTAGCCGTAATATTTAAATTGCCGACATAGCTCCTGCAGGCATACCATGCATGGGAATGTGCGCCGGCGGTCGTCAAAACCAGCTTTTACCGAATGCGATATGCGTTGTCCAAACGCATGGGAGCTATCGTCTCCTTCCTTTTCTAACTTGCCAGACGTGACTGCCGAAGACAAAGAGGCGATGGAAAGTATAGCTGCTTTTACTGGGCGCATGTTACGTTAGCGAACGCATCCCGCCTAAATTTTGCATGGATGCGTCGCGCATGCGAAAAATGATGGCGCGGGCTCGGCGGCGGCGCACGAGCACGTACGCAATATTACCTGCCGATGCATATTAATCAAGGAGGAAGTTTTGTTAACAATATCTAATGTGCTCCGCGAATTGTCCGCGGCTCTATTGATAGCTTTTTTGATTCCCTTCCGAAGTTCCTATCGATATCGGAGTTGAACTAGACGGCGCCTTATTCACGCAGCTAATTGCATAATGCATGACGAGACTTCAAAATAATATGAAAACAATTGACGTGTTGTTAGCTATCTGTGCTTCACAGTATCTCTGCCCAGGATGTTGAGTACTTTAATTGGGTTATTCCATTTAAATCGTTCACAGTTCATCACGGCAAAAGTAATCTTCGCTGATTATTGCCAGGATTTTCGAGTGGAATTATCTGGAGTACCTACTATCGTTTCCTTGATAAACAGTTAAAAAATGAATGACACCGATTTATCATTTCTTACATGAGTGCTAGTGATAAAGAGTATTGTTGTTACCGTCTTATATATGATTATTTCCTGAATAACAGTTACCTAAAGGGCATAAATGCTCTCAACAATTTGTTCTCTCACTAGTCGATCTGCTGTGCGTGTCATTTGTGTCAATACGAAATCAGATAACGCGCGTCGGATTATCCATCCGATATCTGATCAGCGATAGCGATACAAATAAGCAGTAATCAGTTCTGTACGTGCATTATCTCGGATTAGCGATATTACTCGAACAGATTTATTGTTTTATCGTATAGGCGGAATGCTTTGTGTCAGATTATTATTCAGATAGTAATGTTTTCGACGGCAGTGTGATTTTCGTTTTAGTGAGTGCTCGGCTTGTGTTTCGCGTGGAAAGTGTCTTAATCCTTTTTTTTTCTGACTTGCCTGATGAGAATGTACTTTCTACGATACTTCTTCGTGCTTCCATTGTCAGTTTGTGGGAAGTGTTCTTAAAATTACGAATTCTCGCAACCTTACACTTACTTTTATCTTACGCGTACAATGTGTTCAATGGTGGGAGGTACTTTCAGTTATGAAGTAAGTTTTTACTTTTTCAGCTTTCGTTCATGTGCTGTTGTTTGACTGAAATTTAGGTTAGATTATACAGGGTGTCCCGGAACTCAACGATAACCTGGTACCGGGTGAGAGGCCAAGGTATACTGTTAGGTTTATGATTATACTCTTATAAATAATGTCAGTAATTTATAAAAGCTTTAGTATTTGTTTAATTTATTCCACTTCCTGCGGATGTTATCTTGGTTTTTGACATTTGTAAAAAACCAAGATGGCGACACCGACTGGACGGTGTCGGTAGGCTACGAACTTGGCCGACATTGGCATTCGAGCGCTAGCTTCTAAGCTGAGTGGTTGTGTCTAGTTAATGCTAATGTGCTATCGTTTATGTAAAAAGTGAAGAACCTAAATGTATGGTGTGCATGTGCATTGAAAGGTCAATGCACACGCACACAATGGATGTAATGTAAAGTGAAGTGAAGTAATAAATGCTTGGTGATTTTGACATTGGTGTTTTACCATTTCTACCTGACCACCCCCAAAAGGTCAGAAGGCGGGATCGACGGAAAATACCATCATCTTATTTTTCCGCACCACGTCCATGATTGGAACAAAAAAGATAAGTACAATTTTATTTATGGGAATTTTTAAATAGGTTTTCGCTTTTGCGTTTTAATAGGATACCTAGCCTATCGAATCTTGAGGGACTAGATATTAACAGAAGGCTTATTTTTTAGAATGGAGAAGTTTTTTTTTTTTTTTTACATTGATGTTTATTATTATCTTAAGGTACCCTTAATAAGGAAAAAGGGATGGATTAGGTAATACTGTGCTACTCACATTAGGTAGGTACCGAATGTGATGTAGGTATATATTATGTCGTGTCTCTAAAAACTAATTAAAATATGGGGTAAACTTAGTATTATAAAAGTTATAGATTACCTGGATAAGAAAAGTTATAGATTACCGGGATAAGGAAAATGGATAGCGATTTCTACACTTAATAGTCTTTAGGCTGAATGCAGGTCGCAATTTTTTTTATCAACCCTCAACAAATATTTTTTTTCTTTTTATCCATGATTTCATTTAAGATTTATATACCTACCATCTCCTACTTTATGTATGACTGGCGGCCTGTCCCGGCTTCGCATGGGTGGATATAATATTTTTTTGAACATTTTAGGATAAGCTTAGACTAAACTTCATGCGTTTGCGCGCCCTTCTCCCTGGGTGGGTGGGAGCGCGCCCCGTGGCCCGCTACCGCGTCCGCTAATATTTTTAAAGCGAACTAGAATGTTTGGTTTCGTATCTTTTGAATGGAGTGTCCGATTTGGAGGGTTCAAGAGGTAATCTATGGGTATTGAAGCGGACTTGGATATGAAGTGATTTATTTGGATGAGAGATTAATATAAAGGTATAGATAACATGGTCTGGTTTCGGTCGGCATTTCTATCAACTTTTGATATGAAGAAAGGAGAAGTTATGGTAACATGGCTGCGGTGGTTAGACACTTGATATCGCTGAGTTTTTTTTGTGGATATTGATGTGTTCTTCAATATTGTGGAGCATTTTTGTGTTCTATTGTCGGTGGTTTTCGCAGCGCATGCGATGAAAGCCAATTTGAGGCCAATTTTTGTACACCTTGGGTTACTTTATCGAGGTTTTAGAAGGGATCCCTATTTTTTTTTCTAGTAATAAATATGGCCTATGTTGCTGAGTGATAATGTGGCATTCTAGTGGAGAAGAAAGTTTTGAGATCGGACAGTGGTTTTTTTTAGTCTAATCGTTATATACAGGAATACAAGTCTAAATAAATTAATATAGTACAATGGGCGGCCTTATCGCTGAAAGCGATTTCCTCCAGGTAGATAATGCTAGTAAATAGTAAATAATGAAATGAAAAGTTTTATGTTATATTTGGTATACTAGTTAGGTATATGAAGTTATAGGCAGTGGTAACCGCTTTACTTCTGGTTCGCCAAGCAGCTTTGCGCTTTGTTTCGGTTTGGTTGTCGGTAAACTTACAGACATATTCGGCTTAACATTTGCATACCTCAAGTATATGGACGCAGGTAACCAGGACACTTTAATAAGAAAGAAAGAAAGAAAGAAAGAAAGAAAGAAAGAAAACATATTTATTTGCACGCAACTTAGATTTAAAACTAAAAAGAACTAAATTAATAAAATAAAAAAACCTAAGAGCTGCAAAACGGACCCAGACTCAGCATAAGTCAGTTGGCTAGCAACTAACGCTGATCTTCCGTCAGGGCCGTGCAGTAATGCCACGGACAATCTACACACATAAAATATTTAAAAAAAAGATAAAAGATATATATAAAAGATATAATAAATAGAAAAGATAATAGTTTACATAGTAGGATACATTCTGTTGTGCGAGGCAATACTTTGTTATGGGTAATAGTTACCGCATCAGGCGGGCCATCTGCTTGTGCTTCAGGAAGAAGAAAGGAAATAAACAAAGGTACCACTTGAATTGATTTGTTTTTTTTTATTTTCTATTATTTTGCAATCTGCACATTGGGCACTGAGCGAGAGTACGAAGTTTCACGACGCCAGGCATTCGTCCAGTGACACATCCAACTATGGTCTTTTAGTCCTTGAGTAGGTCTTGAGGAGCTCTTCTCCGTATATTCTTGTGACAGTTATGGCGGCAGGGGTCACAGGCTAGTTCGTACGGATGTCGGTCCATGCGTTTGGCGTAAGATTTGAGCTTGGTTTGGACGCCTTCTCTAACGGTTGGGATCTGAAGCTCCGTGTGAAGCTGATTGTTGGTAATGTACCACGGTGCGTTTTTGATTGAAAGCGTTATATTGTATCTGGTCGTTTGCTGCCGTTCAACATAGCACCATACGACCAGATGGGCTTTGTAATACATTTGTAAAGGAGTCGTTTGTTGGTCAGTGAGGGTTTTGATTTACGAGCCATCATCCGGTGTGGCTTGCGGAGTTGGTGGAATGCCTAGAGTTTTTCTTTTGGTGTACATGTGCTTCTTTCTCGAAATCAAAATCAAAACGGTGTTTATTCGGTGCAATCACAGGGATCACTTTGAAACGTTTTGTATACTAGGTGAATCTAGTGCCAGTTGCTAGTGCAAAGGACTTCTTTGCAGCATTGCGAATGCGACAGCTGGACTGACAAGTGTGGCGATTGAGGCTGTGTCGTCAACCAACGCAAGTGTACCCGCGGGAACGTCGTCTATCGTTGGTGGGTCAAAGGTGTAGATAAGGCGCAGCACGGGGTCCATAACACTCCCCTGCTCTGATCTCGTGTGTTCCAGTTCTGTCGTCACCTGGAGGTGCAGCTGATTAGGTGGGATTTTATCGGTGGATAGGGGTTCGCTGGAAGAGCTTTCAGGATTTTATAAAATGGGCCTTCGTGCCATACGTGGTCGAATGCTCAGCCGATGTCTGGGAGCGCGGCTGAGCGGTACTGTTTTTGTTCGAAAGCATTGTTTTTTTTGGGATACTAAACGGTGGACCTGTTCGGTTGTCACGTGGGCTTCGCGAGGGCCAGACTAGTGTGGAGGAGTCAGTTTTGATTTGGCTATCAGGGTTTTTCTTCAGGAAAAGTATCTCAAAAACTTCCGATGTTGTCGACGGAGGACTGATGGGGTGGTAGGATGACTCGTTTTCTGGATCCTTTCCTGATTTGAAAAAGAGGGATATCGGATAGTTTCCATTGCGCAGGGACGGAAAAGGAGGATGGATGAGGAGGATGGATGAGGATTTGAGTCAGTGGAAGGAGCTCTGAATATGGTAGCTCTCTGAGGGTCTTGGCGGTAAATAGGTAATATCCAGGAGCCCTATTTAGGTTTAGATTCCTAATTACGGAGCGGACTTAATTTTAGGTAAGTTTTTTTTATTGGTGGAGAAAGTTGATGGGTGGTGGTTAGGTTCTCCATTACGTCATCGATTTTGGACGGTCCGGTGTCTGGAGTTGGTGTGAAAACATTTGATAGGTGCTCTGCGAGGAGTTTTGCTTTGTCGGCATCGCTCCGGGAGATTGTGAAGATATTGGCTTTTTGATGGTTTTGTTGGTTTGCCATAGCGAGGTGTCCGTGGCAGCTGTTAGAAGGTTTTCCAGATCATGATTTTGAATATCCTTGAGTTAAGAGTGGTTTTTAACATTTTGACGTATTTATTTAAATCATTTTTGTCGTTACGGCTTAGAAACAGTTCGTAGGTAGAGTAGCAGTGCAATGAGAAGGTTGGTAGTCCTTTGGTGACGAAGAAGTCTACCAGATCTGGTTTCTTGTTGGCATCGCTGGGCCAGCGGGATGGTTATCCGGTAAATGAAACTTTGAGATTTAGTTGCTGGATTGTTTTCATGAATTCCCGTTCTTTTGTAGTTGTGATTCTGGAGCCCCAGTCAATGTGTTTAGCGTTGTAGTCGCCACTGGCTATGAACCTGTTGCTCAGTTGATTAAAGAAGGATAAGTAGGCTTCGTTTTTTTTATAGGTTATGCTTTGGCGGAATGTATAAAGCTGTTATTTGTAGAGGACCCTTTAGAGTTGGATACGCAGTGGTTTATCTTTTCTTTCAATATCAGTGCAGAGCCTGATAGTGAAGCTGTAGCTGGGCTGTTCCGTTGGGGAGATTTGTGATGTAGATTTTGTATTTAGGTATTTATTTCAATGTGACTTTTTGTTGTGAAGTGTGTTTCGGAGACAAGCATAAAGTCTATATCATAGTACAAGAAGGTTTTCACTTCGAGATTATGATTTGACAGCCCTTTGGTGTTCCACATGGCAAGTACTAATGGTTTGTAAGGGTGTAGCCGCGGGGGGGGGGGGGGGGGCAAGGTGGACCGATTGCCTTCCCCATCTGGATAATACTACTACCTACTATAATTACCTACTATAATTTCTGTGATTAAAAAGTGTAACAGCTCGAGTCAGTGCCAACATCGACACAAACCTTACTAGGTTTCACGATGTTGTAAAGTGAATACTGTAATTAGTGATTTTGTTAAATAAATAAATAAATAAAATAATAAAATCATGGCAACTTCCTTGGTGGGTATTCTGCGTTCGAATTTCTATCATGAAACTTAGCAGAAGGTTTGACATGGTATTCATCTGTTGCATCATTTGTTTAAACATTTCCATTAGTTCTTTGAAGTTGTCAGAGGCGTCTCTCGGGATTTGTTGTGGTTGCTTTCGTGCTGGTTGTGTTGGCAGCGAATCGGAAGTAGTTGGTTGATTGATTTGTATGGCTCTAGGTTGATTGGTGGTATCAGGAAAATTACTGCGCTGACTGTGTAACTGGGAATGTGGTTTTGGATCGCTAGTAGCGATATTATTTGGATATAAATTTTTGTGTCGTAGCGGTGGGTATTTTTGTTTCTGAAGGTTTTTGTATACCGAGCAGCCTTTGTAGTTAGTTGGGTGATTTCCATCGCAAAAAGCGCAATCAGTTTGCGCAATGTGGAATGGTTCGTTTGGTATTGGGGGTTCAAACTTTATGCGGCAGTGTAGAAGATTAGTAATTTTGTAGATATCTTTATTGTTGACTTCGGCTGCAGTTCGATTACGAACAGATGTAATGGGTTGCTCGTTTGAGCTTGTTTCATGTTCCATATGTTAGTGACTGAATGGTCTGAATGGACCTAGAAAAGCTTCTTTGATTTCGTCCGTGTCTGTTGATGGATGCATATATTTCAGGATTACCTACTTTGAAGCTCCTTTCCTGTTTGGGTTTGTAGGTGTAGTATACAGTCCCTTTAGAATCCACTATCACATCTATCACAATTGTTTTGTATGCTTATTTAGAAGTTGGTTGAATTTACAATTGTTCTTGGGTAGAACTTTGATTTCAAAGAATCCTTCTACTGTTTACTCAAGAAGCTGTGTGAGAGGACGTAAGTTAGTGACTTTACCAATGAATATTGGTGGAGGTTTAGGGTGCTTTATGACTTTTTGAGTCTGCGATTCTTCCACTTCAGTTCTAAGACAAGTGAATTAATTTGTTGTAGGTAAGGATTGGCTTAATCGATAAGTTACTGAAGTTAGTCTAGCCTAGCTAGCTGGTTTGTTTTGGCATTCTGTCACTTTCAGTTCTTCAGTCCAGTAGGGTTTTGGATTGACTGAGTTGATACTCCTGGGTTATCACTATTTTGATCATTGGTTGAAATGTAGTCTTATAGAGACTGCGATCTGGGCCGGTTAAAGAGGTCAGGATGGAAACTTTGCTGAGTAAGCGTCATGCTTGAAAGTTTATTTTGAGATGAATTTATGATTTGGAATGATTATATTATATGGTCAGATTAATAAGTTGGAAAAATGGGCAGTTACTAAGGCAGCTTGAAAGTTTCAGATAATTGGAGGATGGACGAAAAACTACCAATGATGGCCAGGAAAAGGAGGTGTATCCAGTAATCATGGTGGGACCCGTATGCCCAGACGAGGGGAAGGTCTGACGTATGATGGATCCGGAGGATCAGTTTTGGACATTCATGAGACCGAACGAGGGAAAGGTTTGGCTCATGACGGAATGGATGGAATGATATGACCAGACGAGGGGAAGGTCTGACGTATGATGGATCCGGAGGATCAGATATGGACATTCATGAGACCAAAACGAGGGGAAGGTTTGGCTCATGACGGAATGGATGGAATGATATGACCAGACGAGGGGAACTTCTGACGTAAGATGGATGCGGAGGATCAGGATATGGACAATCGTGAGACCAAATGAGGGGAAGGTTTGGCTCATGACGGAATGAATGGAAATAATATGACCAGACGAGGGGAAGGTCAGGCATATTATTTCTGTTCAATGGAGGGGCGAACCACTAGTGATTAATAAACTATATTAAATAGGTCTAATTACTTTTATTGATAGAAGCGTGAGGACACGCTAGGCACAGGATGGCCGAGCTGTTAGGTTTATGATTATACTCTTATAAATAATGTCAGTAATTTATAAAAGCTTTAGTATTTGTTTAATTTATTCCACTTCCTGCGGATGTTATCTTGGTTTTTGACATTTGTAAAAAACCAAGATGGCGACACCGACTGGACGGTGTCGGTAGGCTACGAACTTGGCCGACATTGGCATTCGAGCGCTAGCTTCTAAGCTGAGTGGTTGTGTCTAGTTAATGCTAATGTGCTATCGTTTATGTAAAAAGTGAAGAACCTAAATGTATGGTGTGCATGTGCATTGAAAGGTCAATGCACACGCACACAATGGATGTAATGTAAAGTGAAGTGAAGTAATAAATGCTTGGTGATTTTGACATTGGTGTTTTACCATTTCTACCTGACCACCCCCAAAAATACCAATTAAGAAAAAAAAAAAAGAAAAAAAACCAATCAAGCGGTAATAGACATTTTTCGAAAAAGTTGATAATTTGACATCCCTGGTCACATTTTTAAGTACAGTGATCACAAATTTTACAATGTTTTTTTAATAATTTAATCTCAAATAACAGTGCTACCATAAATCGCCGCGAAAGTAATACCTTAACATTCTTAACTAAGTAAAAAAAAACATATATATGTTACAGATCTACCAATATACAATATCGAATAGAAAGTTATTATTTCAACTAAAACTACTTAATTCTTCCATCACTCTTGGTATGTTTATCAGTAACTTCACCATGTAGGTATAATTTATAATTGAGATTAATTTAATTATTTCACCATACTAACTCTTTGGTATTCCCTGCGTCAGATTAGACACAACAGATTACATATTTTTATGACTGACGCTCACATTTATTTTCATTCGGTGATAACGTTGGGTTTTATAGGTAAGTTATTTTGTTAAGTCAAGATTTAGGAGGGTCAAAGGTGTTTTTATCTCCGCGACAAGTTGATAATCATGTTATTTTTGCAAGCGGTTCCAATTATACACTTCTAGCTGCTGCCCGCAGCTTCGCTCGATTTTTAAGGCGAAGACAAGAGCTAATGTGACTCACGATCGCATGTTTCGACATCTTGAAAGATATAAAATCACTAAACTCATTAGCTCTTGTATACGCCTTAATAGTGATTCCTTACTTTAATATTTAACAAGCTTTCACTTTATTAGGTTCGTTTATTTTTTCTACCTTGTTGCTCAATGTAAGTAAAAAGTACCAATTTGAAAATACTCTAGTGGTCTACACTACACATAAAGATTGTAATAAATTTTAAAAGCGAACAATTATTTTTATGTTTTTATGCTTCTATTTTTTTTATATTACTTTATTGTCCTATTTTGGCAAATGTTTATATGCCGTCAGGCTGTACTAGCGAAACCTAAATACTTACCCTAACACTAATTTTGTACCTAGTTTCCATAGACAATAAATATCTTTATCTTTATCTAAACATTTTATACTATCCCAATAGTTATTATCCCTATAAAAACGAACAAATTATAAAATTCGTGACAACTGACTTTAAGCAAGCTGTATTATTTTTGACTAACTCAAATTTCAGCTCAGTGGTGGAATACTTTTTTTTTTTATACATCTAGTTGATGGAACAAGCAGATGGCCCACCTGATGTTAAGTGGTAACCATCACCTATAACAAAGCATTGCCTCCTAAGTCACGCACGATAGGAACGTGCCCTACGATGCACTGCCCTGCGTCCATCAACTTGAGGCATACAGATGTTAAGCCTCATGTGCCTGTAATTACACCGGCAACCACACTCTTCAAACCGAAACACAGCGTTGCTGCTTGGTGGCAGAAAAAGGCGTGGTGGTAGTACTTCCCCGGACGAGCCCTTCACAAAGAGCTCTACTACTTACACTATGGGGTGTGACCCCCAGATTTCTACAGATACTGAGCCAGGGACTTAATTAGCCTGGCTTGTTTTTTATACCACCTTACAATACACGATTAAAGTACTACTGGTACTAGCAGTAGGTAAGGTACACGAATTATGTAGGCACCTAACCTACTAGGTTCTAATTAGGCATCACCTGGTTTTTTTGTGTTGATCAATAAAATGCTTTTCTTTCTCTCTCTCAAGTACAAAAAGTAACGGCATCTCGATGAACCAAATCAGTTCGTGAGGCAATAACAAAGAACTATCCAGTTTTGATTGCTCACACGTTAGCGAAAGCCGACCGAAATTAACTTAGCACATGGATGCTCGAAACCATTTGTTTCCAATTTGTGGGCCGTGGGCCGCTCGTCAATGTGCCCAGTTGTGTTTATCCCAACCAAAAACAGTGCAAATGACACTAATTACGCCATTGTAGCGGGTTCGTGCTAATAGGTTGCCCATACCGCTCGGCTCTGAATTCGACTAAGCCCGTATTCACATTTCTTTGTATTGGATACAAATTGAGTTGCGTAGAATTTAGGAGATTTTAACTCGCTAACAGAGTTTGATCACGTGTGCTACTTTTTACTTTGAAAACGAAACGAATACTTTGATAGGTATTCATGCTATTTTTATATAAAAATACAGTCAGCGGATAAAGTAGATTTCATAATAATATAGTAGAATTTCAGTTATGTCGGTTAGTGAATTGCAATATCGTGGTCAAGATCTTCAATTGTAGTCTTTTTCGAGTCGTGTCACTGATATTTTTTTTTTCAGTGTGTCTCAAAAAGGTTCTATTCGAGCACTTGACACATCTCATGTAATAATGTCCATTCCAATTGTAGTTTGATCAGTATGCTACTTTAACAAATATTTGAAACTTTAAAACCAAAAATTATTCATCTTCTTTTGAAATGTTATTCATTCAACCCAGGAAAATAGTAGGTAGGATAATCAAAAAAAGGAGAAATCGTGCTTCCTGGATATAGCTATAGGAGGTCTATGTCCATTGTCCACCAATGGATATCTCATTGATGATATTAATGTCTATATCTTGTTTTTATTTTAGATACTCGGGTTTAGATTAGGCTCTCAAGGTAAACTGAAGTATTTATTTTATTATCAACATTAAACCTTAATAATCATAATAAAATAAAATCCTTTTTCGTAATTAAGCTTCACGAGATGGTGAGATTACGTAGATTAAGGGATTATCTGAGATTATAATTATTGCGCAAATGAAAAATCTCAGATTAGAGGCGCCTTGGATTTTAAATAGAAATCCGCCCCTGAATACGTATATCGCGACAGGACTGACACAGTGAATCAGCAATCATTGCAGCCAACGTCACTTTTAAAGTATTATTTTCATCATGTTGATGGACGCAAGGCAGGGCATGTTGTGACTTGCGAGGCAATGCTTTGCTAGGTCATGGTTACCACTTAACATCAGGTGGGCCATCTATTTGCTCTGTCAGCATGTAGTATAACAAAAAACGTTTAACTTGTTATTGTTTTGAATATATTATTAAAAATGTTTTGAATATATTATTAAAATCAACCACAAGGCTCTCTTAGAGTAATTTAAAAAAAAAAAAGTAATTTAAAAATACATCATATCTTTCAAGCCGGTAAATCTTAAACTTAATAGACAAAACAGGAGATGAATTATCATCTTATCTCTGGCTCATAGATAATTATTATGACCCATCATTACACTGACTATGATGACAAAAGAGATAATCTTTCTTACTTACTTAATGAGTATCTTTATGTATTTATCTTTAAACATTGCTTAAATGCGCAGCGTCACTATAAATCATTGTCACCACCGTTGCTTAGCAATCTAACAGATTTTTAAATCAGCTGGCTAATCAAATAGTTCTCGTACAGTCTGTCAAGGGCGGATTTAGGGGGGGGGCACTGGGGCACGTGCCCCAGTACGGTATTTTTGTGTACCTACTGTGGAGATTCCATCACAGTACATACTTAGAAGCAAATCAAATTATCAGAGTTGTAAAAATATATGAATAAAATAACAGAAAGAACATGAGTGAATTCTTGTCTATTTCTGGCTGGAATTGCGAATTTGGTTCGTTCCATTGTTAAAAGACAGTTATTGTTGATTTTTTGCCCTTGTGCCACTAAACTATTGGCCACATAATAAAGTTTTATTAACTTCTATCTATAACCAACAGCAAAAAAAAACATAAAAAGACGATTTAAGAATTAATTAAAAAATAAGACTTATTATTCGATTTTTTGTAGTTGCGATTTTTCATAACTACATTCAGTGGTGTTAAGTATGATCTGCGTATGATCTGCGTCGTCATTCTGCGTCTTATGTATGATAAAGAAACGAAACAGAATTGGTAATCATATAAAATAATTCCCTTATGGGTAGAGATATTTTAAATACTGATAACCACTTCCGTTGTTGGTTTAATATAATATAGGTAAATAATGTAAGAATTTAATAATATAAAATTATGCGCTAAAATGCCACAACCTGTGATTCTCTGAGCATAGGTTACCTCTCAACACCAGATGGGATTTTGTTTTTGGGGTCGTTTCGCACCACAAGCGATTCGAACCGCGGTGCGATAAACCCAAACACTGTTTCTGAATGGGGCCATTCGCACCGCAGTGGTTACGGCGGCGTCACTAAATCATAATCAAAATCAACGGTCTTCATTTAGCAAAATCACAATATTTTTTTTCAAACTTGCTCATTGTTATAGGACATCGTCTAGTAGGTAAGTCTTTTGTGTGTGACTCGTCCGGAGAAGGACTACCACCATGCCTATTCTGCCGCCAAGCAGCGTTGCTGTGTTTCGGTTTGAAGGGTGAGGTTGCCGGTGAAATTTCGACGTAGACCATGTTCTTATCGCGTGTGACTGGCGAGGCAAGGCCTTGGTGATGGTTACCACTTAACATTAGATGGATCATCGGCTTGTTCCATCAGCGAGTAACAAAAAAAAATGAGTAATGTCGTATCTATAAACTCTTTCGTCTCGATCAATATAGCGATTGATGACGTGTGAACATCGGCTTGTATCGTCAATGTTTAATCAAATTGAAACAGAAACAACTTCAAAACTTTTATCCGCAGGCACGGTAGATATTCCCTCAGATCTCTTAGAACCAAGTACCAACTCTTGATCCTTTGAGGATGTCTAAGGGGGGTAGTTAGTACGTCCAAATATTATATCTGATTCATGCCTGCTAAATGTAGTTTGTATTCCATACGTCACAGGTTGTATGGCCATCGCCGCTATTGGAATACTAACTGGTTTCCTCACGATGTTTTCCTTCACCGTTTGAGCGCATATTAATTTTTCGAAGAGAAAAATCCATTTGTGCACTACCAGAACCCCCGACCTTACGATCAGAAGGCGGGGCTATTTCCACTAGACCACCGGTGCTCAATTATTATTTTACCAAATTATTTAAGGTATTTTACAGGGTGTAGGTATGTAATAACATAACCTACATGGCCATGGTCCCAGAGTCGTGAATTCGTAACGTCATTGATAATAATAATTAAATTAGCGTCTCCATTTGCCAAGGTTTTTACCGAGATACAATAAACTCTATTGGAACAGTTAAATAATTATGTTTTTTCCCAGAAATACGATGAATCAATTTTTATCATGATGTTTGTTTATACTTAAGTTAAGCAAAAAGTATCATTACTGCCCGAAGATAATGTTTTATCTAGAAAATCTTACTTCTATTTATTAACTCCGCTCGAAATACAAGACTGTTATTCATGTTTTATTTATTTTATAATGTTTTACAAGTCACATTAGTACCGTATTAATAGATCCCTATAACAAGGGGAAGGACGTGAGTTCATATCTTACTCGGGTAATAACTTTTACATCTCTCATGTTCGGTAAGTAGGTTCTTATTACCTCCAAATGGGGCTTGTAGGTGACTAATTAGCGCTCTAGGGTAATAATGTAGCTAGAAAAGCCCTAGGGCGGTGAGTAATTAAAAAAAAACACTTCTTTCTTTCAAAAAGTTCGCGTACATCTAACCATCATACTGGTAATAGACATCATGCATTCAGCCCAATGACCAAAGAGGTCGCTTTGTTATTCAGCCTTGTCTTCGTATGAGTATAATAGTCATCAATTTTAAATATCGAACGGCGAAGCTTAATTTCGATCTTGAAAAAAAAAATTGAAAAGTTCTTTACTTGATTCTTTTTAATGAAAAAAGGCGGAAATAGAAAACTTTTACTTTAAATATTATTTATTCTTGTAATGCAGGTTTTTTTCTATTTACCTCACAATCGATATGTAAAGCAGAATAGTTAGCTCGGGTGTAAGCACCAATTGCATCCTCGAACTATAAATATCTCGGGCTGCAATTGATGCCTTACAGCCCTTGGCTACTAATCTACTATTAGCACATTATTAAATCTTTGTAAAGACTGTTCTTTTTAGTCCGAGATAGTTATACAAGTCAAGTAAACTTACGGAAATATTTGTGATTTCCTTAACTACTACTAAGTACCTACTACTAACTTAAATTTCCTATAGTTTTTTTTTATTTAAAACTTTCAAAGACACACTACGTTTCAAATTACTTCAAAATACTCTTTAAAACGTATATAAATGTTAATTCTAACGCAAACTGCGTAGGTGTTGAGACTAGTGGATCCTTATATTGACATCCCTAAAATAAACCTTGGATAAGAGAATCCCGCATGGATTATACTTGGATCCCGCTCCCGGCGCGGTAGTCAGTGTCAACATGGCCTTTGGCGTCTCAGACCTTGTTTGCTAAAAGAAACAGCTGCCGTCATATGCAATAATCTGTTCGGAAACATTTGAGTAAATGCTTGGGTCATCCAGAACGAAAACTGAAGAAAACCACATGTGGATAATTTACCTAAGAATTTGTTCTGAGGTAAATTACCCACGGGTAAGGCTATCCCTACTACTACTACAGGGGGAATAAGATCTGCACTATAGCTCCATTTTGATATTAACCCCAGATACATCCCATTGCGGGACGTCTTTGTTAAATACACCATACAAAATTCAAACACTTGTTCGCACAAGGAATGCTGTCAAAAAGGTTGTTCAATAAGGTTCGCCACCCCTGGAATAGACCATCAAAAACTTTAAACCTGATTTTGAGAAACTTCAAAAAACTCTAAATACGATATAATGGCTTCCAAAGTTTTGCGAACAAAACTAAGATTAGCGCAATCCGTGATAGTTATAGTATAAACATAACCTGGTGATAAGGAAAGGTCGATGAATAATAAAAAATATACAGGGTTACAGGAAAAGTCGTGCTAGATCCGTTAAGGGCGTGGAGTACCCATCATTCCTGACATATTTCACTATGAAACACCCTACCCTAAACTAAACCCTTTTCGAGATATTCGACTTTTAATTTTTTTATTGAAAATTGCCGATTTTTAGGCAATTAAATTTATTTTTGGTTGTTTTGTGTATCTTATTATTATTATTATTGCATTTTTACATGTGTAATTAGATGCTTTAGGACGTCAATCATTAAAATAGTGCATAAGTTAATTGAATAGACCGTAGTAGACAAGTGAAAGTTAAGAAATAAAAAAAAAATTAGAAAGTTTATTTTTCTCTAAGGGATATCTAAAAAAAATATTATGGCAATTCTTCGGCAGATGTTTTTAAAAATATCTACGTTTCATCAGCTATCTAACGAGGTATAATAATCTAGGGTTTTATTCAATTGCATTGAAAAAAAATTAGTTTTATAGGCGACAGTGGAGAAGAAAATTTATACTTAGCCCTAAAAAGTAAAAGTAAAACAATAGGTAAGCATGAAATGTCATTTATTAAAGGTTTTCACACAACTTTTTCTTATTCTACAGTTCATGTTCAACATGGCCGCCTCTATTTCTGATACATTGTCGCATCCTTCTACGGAGACCAGTCTTCACTACTCCAGTGGTCAACGTGGTCCTCATTTTATTTGCTGCATCCACAATCCTTTCTCTTAGGTCTTCCACAGACGAAACTGGATTCGGCTCGCTGTACACAAGACTTTTCATGCACCCCCACACATGAAAATCCATGGGGGTTAGGTCCGGACTTCTTGCTGGCCATGGCAACGGCCCACCTCGTCCTATCCATTTGTTTGGATAATTTGTGTCCAGCCAGTCTCTGACACTTCTCCTGAAATGGGCAGGGCAGCCATCGTGTTGGAACCACATGTCCCTGATCAGGTTGAGTGGCAGATCATCCAGCAAATCACTCAAGTCTGCTCTCAGGAAATTTTCGTAGCTTTCCCCATTTAAATTATCCGGTAGAAAGTAAGGTCCAATCAAATGATTGGAGATAATGCCCATCCACACATTCACGCTGAATCTTCGTTGGGACCCCTTCACTCTTTTCTTATTGGGATTCCTTAGTGCTTTTGGGGCCCAGTAATGGGCGTTGTGATAGTTAGTTATGCCATCTTTATCAAATTTGGACTCATCCGTCCACAAGATATTTCTTAGAAAATCTGGGTCTTCTACGTCAGCATTTAGCATAAATCTGCAAAAGTCCAATCTTCTCGCGGGGTCTCCTTCTTCAATAACGTGTACCGGCGTGTAATGGTATGGGTATAGGCCAGCAGTATGCACTGTAAACCACACTCTCCATTGCGAAAGTCCCAGATCACGGGCAACAATATTAGTGGAAGTAGTCGGATCCGCTCGAAAGCGTTGCACTATCTCATTGTCCTGTTCTTCGTCGTCAATTCGTGGTCTACCCATGTCTGTATTACGTCTCAAAACAGAGCCAGATTCTCGAAGTCTTCGATAAACTCTGTCAAAAACGGCCACATCCGGCACTCGACGACCGGGGTAGCGAGTTACGTATTCGTTGCGAGCTTGCGCAGATACACAATCGCAGTATCCGTAACAAATAAGCATATCAGCATATTCCTCAGGTGTGTAGGACGTCATCTTCAACACTTCCGTATCACAGGTACAAATCAGAGTCCGGTTAACAAGTATAGTAGTCACAAATCAGAAGAAATAGTCCAGAATCACAGCCAAGTCGAGAAAAAGAGCAAAACGATATCACATCTACTATGTACGAAGCACAAAAGCAGACTGACAACCAAAACAATACCCCCTGTTGTATTCCCAGCCCTAACCGGTCTCTACACATTTTTTCTTTCATTCATACCTACATAAATCGTCACTTGTCTCGCTCTCACGGTGTGTCTGAACTTGAAGGACAATAGGCGCGGGACCGTTAGAACTGCTACCTGGAGCGTCCCAACTACTTTTTTTCCACGAAATGTAATACAAACCCTAGATTGTTATACCTCGTTAGATAGCTGATGAAACGTAGATATTTTTAAAAACATCTGCCGAAGAATTGCCATAATATTTTTTTTAGATATCCCTTAGAGAAAAATAAACTTTCTAATTTTTTTTTTATTTCTTAACTTTCACTTGTCTACTACGGTCTATTCAATTAACTTATGCACTATTTTAATGATTGACGTCCTAAAGCATCTAATTACACATGTAAAAATGCAATAATAATAATAATAAGATACACAAAACAACCAAAAATAAATTTAATTGCCTAAAAATCGGCAATTTTCAATAAAAAAATTAAAAGTCGAATATCTCGAAAAGGGTTTAGTTTAGGGTAGGGTGTTTCATAGTGAAATATGTCAGGAATGATGGGTACTCCACGCCCTTAACGGATCTAGCACGACTTTTCCTGTAACCCTGTATATGGATTACCCAATAACTGATGTGTTTTTCTCATTTTGCTTACAAGTTTTGCTGGACTATAATAGTTTTAAGTGCTAGGTAATCACCTATTTAGGTATTTCACTGAAACACCACGATTGCACGACTGGTTGCGAAACTGTGGTCGCTCAGTGAAATTAGGGCTCGTTGTACCACCAGTTGCACATTCATGGTGTCTTTGAACTTTCAAAGGAAACAGAGTTAACTTCCTGGAAACTGCATTTTAGTGGTTGCGCAACCAGCATGCCATCGGTTATATTCCGAGCACTCGTCGGTGCTGGTTGCACGACCAATGGTTGAGGTGAAGTTCCCTGCATAGAGCTGCATACATTTTGTTGGTAGCGAGACTGGGTTGCGCAACCGTGGTCGCTTATAAGGAGGATGATGATGACTTACCGCAGTAACAGCCTTGCGACTTATAAAACCACGTTGGTTGCCCCGTTGTTGGGTGTAGCGAGTGAAATTTTGCTTTAGTAAAGGGCGTAGTTATTTGGCAATGACTTGGAAAATGTATAATATAATGTGGTTGTAAAATATTATTTCACATTTCTAATAAAAATTTCAACATTTTTAACGTGGTTCTCATGTGGTATGGTCTTAACATCTGACCCTAAAGCCGCATTCACACCAAACGTATTGTCAGCCGTAGATTGTGAACACGCTCAATATTAACCTCGGTAAAATCACGAGCGGATAGTAGATTCGGCTTGTAAGAAATTTTTAATATGTATAGAAAGCAGTAAGCCGCGCAACTTTCCCTCACAATAATAGTTAAATAAATAAATAAATAAATATTTGTGGACATTCCACACAGCAATATCTCGCCCCAAACTAAGCCAAAGCTTGTGATTTGGGAACCAGATAGCTGATATACTACTTATACCTATGCTTTTTTTTTTGTAAATACATACTTATAATATTATATAACACCCAGACAGAGAACAAACATCTATGTTCATGTCACAAATGTTTGTTCTCGGTGGGGATCGAACCCACGGCCTACGGCACAGAAGGCAGAGCTACTACCATCTGAGCTGTGAAGGCTGTCAAATTGGCTCCTGTCAATACGTACGTACGCGGCCTAAATTATGTCAACCATTTGGTATATAAGCTCGCTCGAGTTACTGTATTAGCCCGCATTACCATAATATCTTATCTCAATGGTGATCCAACTCTGCCATAATGACAGATCATTGTAATTTAAAGATAACTTGTCTTCTATAAGATAACAGATTTCTGTTTTACAGTAAACATTTTTAATCAGTAGGTACTTTATTTACCCATTTTGATGATTTAATAATAATTAAAAATATTTTTTCGGGATAAAAAATAGCCTATAATGCCAATCCAACGAAATTTATTTGTTCCAAGTTTCTATCTAGTTTTGAAGTTTTGTATAGATCTACAAACATCCTTCGCATTTATTTATAGTAGTATAAAGTAGGATATACTGCGTTTACATTTAGACATTCGCGCTGCCATTCGCGTGGACGGAAATGTTGCCGTCCATATGGCTGCGGCAGCGTCGCCGGCAATGTGTGTTCACGCAACACAGGCAACGCGAGTGGACATTGAAGTAGCCTGTTTACATTCTCGCATTGCCCAAGTCCCTGCGCATGTCTCTGCACATTTCCACGGACATGAGCTTAGTGTAAACAGGGTAATAGGATTAGTAGGAGGATAGCATAGGATAGGTTATAATTTGTTTTGCCTTGGTAGTTTTCGAAAAAAAAGTATAATTATGCGACTTTTGTGCCACGTTGACAACCCAAGAATTATAAGATAAGCCCGTGTGATGTACAAATATGAGACGTAACGCTATCTCTCACAAATAAGTGGGACATAAATTAATCAGAACTGAGCTTGATAGACAACACTACTAATTCTATGGTAAACGTTACTATCGTGGTTTTGGCCCGTGTTTGTAACGTTACGTGCTGCTGTATTAAACGAGATAAAGTCAGATCTATTGCTTCATGATTACAGTTGCAAGGTGAGCTGATTTTTCTACACCAATGATTTTTATTATCCGTTGCTCTAAGCATATTGCTTGCGTCATATTATATAACATTTGATCTTAACTTTGCAGTCTCTATGTCATTTCAATTGATCTATTCCTCTTTTTTCTTCTTTCTCCATTCCTGTCTTTATTATTTGGGGTTGGGTCTCTTCACAGACAGTCTATCTTGGGTTATTAGCTCAGGCAATGGGGCTTTCGCGACGTCACTCTTCATATTGGCCTACCAGGTGGATAAAAATGATCTTTTTTCTATTTTACCAAATTTATTTGCGTTCCTGAGTAAATGTAGCAGTTATTTAGATAGATAAGTAAATTTGTATCAAAGTTTACAATTTATGAGTAAGTTTCATATCATATACTGACATTGATAGAACTATTCCCAATTCATAATTAGATAGTTTTGTTTGTGTTTATCGTCCATCACCTTTAGATACTGATTTCGTGCTAATTCCCACATTATTATTATCAGTTTGTAAATATTTGTGTCCGGATGTTGGTTTAATTAGAATTTTTATATTTGAATCAATAAGTTGATAATGTTTAATTTTACGCTGTTGAATGTATGCGTCATAGAATGCACACAACAACCTTAACAATGTGCATTTATCCTAGTATCGATCTTTCGTTCTTATTAATAAGAATGATAGATCGATAATATCGATACAGAATTCTGTCTCTCTACTGCCTCTGAATGTTTTTGTAATTCTGTCTCTCTTCTGCCGTGGTATCTGTCTGTATCTTTTTGTCAATTCAGGCTGGAGAGGGCACATGCCAACACAGAACTGATTCAAAATCAGACGCCTAATACAAACGGCCAAGTTCCCTGTAATTGTTCGTGTTGCCGTGATTGCTGGCAGAGTTAACACATAATACATTACAGTTTGTGTCACAACACAATCAGGCTGGTACGAGGACGAATCAGGCGCCGAGGAGCGTAATCTGGGTTAACAGGGGTCAAACGGCATCACAAATTCCAATACGACATTAGACGTATCTGTGGCGCGAATCAACCATCCACTGCGGAGGCTCGGCTTGTTGATGCACTTGCTTCTATTGATTTGAACTTTGCTTGCTCTGCTTGCTGAATTACAGGTTTAGCGAACGGACTCGCATCTTGTCGTGTTTCTGTGACGTCACGTCTAGGCTCACCTTATAGACGCAGAAAAGAAATCTCGGTGAGCCCCAAGTCTGGGTTCTCAACACGCCCGATAGTGGCGCCCATCGAGTCTCCATACAATAACGGCCTGACGATAAAGAAAACGAAAACAAAAGTCAGACTTGGGGTACAGAGGACACAATATATATAATTCTCCTAATGTCCTACACAGGTCTAGGTTTTTGGTCGCTTCTGACGTCATTTTATACAATGAGATTTGTCGATTGATTTCAAGCTTATATCCCCTGTTCTTGCATGTAGCAAGATAAAATATGGCTATTGATTATAATTACAGATTTGAAGATTTTATAATGTTCTAAAAGTTATCCCATCGGGTTTGACCGCACTATGGAATATTTTTTATTTCGTAGGTAGGCGCTATAAAACTAATAAAACATGGAATTACAGATTTAGCAAGTCTTAATCTGATCTATTTATAAGTGGATATGACTGAATAATTTCATCATGATTCTGTCTTGTCGTTCGGTGGTGATAACCATTCTGGCCGTAGGTAATTCTGCTATTACAATTGTCGTACACAATCGCATAATATATTTTTATCAAAAAATTCATACGATTAACATCGTATCGATTAAAATAATATCAACTATCATATAATTCCGCTGCAGAACTTTTACTCCTAGAAATTTATGGAGAAGGTTTACAGTTGATATCCCATTAGTTTAACAAAATATACCTTGATACTACTCTATATTCATTGATAGTAGAAGTAGTAGTATCATAGATAAAGTCACTCTCACCATTAAGTAACTTTTTAAATGTATTTAATAATCCTTCAACATTTCAATATCATGCTGATAAAACTCAAGAAAACATCACTCCTTTAAAAACAGTTTTTATGATTGAATAAACAAGGTCTTCAATCGAACGATGTACCTTCTCCGATTTTCATTAAAGGGACTGACAACTATAGGAACTGACAAATATATCTCGCTCACACATTTCGACATGTTGAAAGGTATTAAATCACTAAACTTATTTTCGAAAAATCACAATCAACCATTTTGTGTGTAATCACATTTATTAAAAATTTGATTTTGATCGATACAAGATTTCCTACTTAAAAGTTTGCTTATGTACGAAAACTAGTAAAGCAAACTTTTGAGTAGGAAAACATGTATCGGTCAAAATGAGATTTTTACTAAACTGTGTGCAATGTGAATTGCACACAAAATGGTTGATTGCGATTTTTCGAAAATGAGTTTAGTAATTTTATATCATTCAAAATGTCGAAATGTGCGAGCGAGAGTCACATTAGCTCTTGTATTCGCCTTAAATCGAATGAAGCTTTGCATAAATTCACACACAAGTGCCGCTGACAGGTTTTTTTCTGCCAACTTATGAACATAAGACACGTCTCGTTTTCATCATTAGTCCTATTAAAACCCAATCATTTTGCTCAATTCGCTATTATGTGGTCAAGCTGTTGACTGTTCAATGAATATAATCAGAGCGTTCATGTTTTGTATCGACTGACGCAATGCCCATGACGAGTGTCCAATTTGAAGCTCGATTTGCTTTAAGTGGTTCGACTTTTCTTAGATTAAAATTCATAAGCATATCTAGTTGGCTTTGGTGTGGATGGTTTTAGAAGGAGAGGTAGGCTAACATAAAGATGGATGGACTGTGTGAAAGATGACATGAGTAAGAAAGAAGTGAGCACCGAAATGACGAATGATAGAGGAGAGTGGAAGAAGAAAACCTGTTGTGCCGACCCCACATAGCGTGGGATAAAGGCAGGAAGATGATGATGACCTAGTTGGTTTCGGATATTTGTTTGATATTGGTTCTCCGGTAGCATGTTAGCTGAATTTAAGTAAAACATTGTTTTTAAAACAGGTTTTTAATTTTTAAGTATTTAATAATTGTTTTTGAAAGCTATATTTACTACATAACATGCAGCTGTACTTAGTCTACCAATACTTCAATACGGACTCCATATATCATATCGATTTTATATGAATACTAGCTGGTGCCCGCGATTTCGTCTGCGCAGGATTAGTATTTCGAGTAGCTTATATTAGCGTGGCGTAGTACATAGGTGTAACTCTAGCGGTTTTGGCAGCGCACGCCGGAATAGCTCGCAGATGGTAGATTTTTTCCTACTTACTTGACACTTATCATCATATTTTGGACAATTCAGACAATATCTTTATAAATTGTAGCCTATGTGTTATTCTGATGTATAAGCTATATTATTGTAAAGTTTCATTAAAATCCATTCAGCAGTTTTTACGTGAAAGAGTAACAAACATCCATCCATCCATCCATCCATACTTACAAACTTTCGCGTTTATAATATTAGTAGGATTTTGACCTAAAGTAGAATCAGCAAGGTTGAGTGACTTCTTAAAACTAAGGTGAATTCCACCAACAAATTTGTCACCTCATTGTGACTATACGCTTATCATTAGTACGAAGGTAAAAATAGCTATCTCTATTTCGAGTAAAATTTACAAATTGATGCTAATAAAACAACAGAGCCCAGTATTAGAATTCTATATTCTATACGCAACTTTTCGTGACGTCGATAATCATCTAGGTGGAAACGTTTTCATGACAAAAAATTTCATGTAATACCTACAGACACATACGTACATCAGTAAGTCTACATCGCTGTTTGTTTTGTAGGATCGTAGATGTATGTATTAATGTGAATATGATTTTTACTGCACAAATACTATAGCTTTCAAGATATCGGTTTGTGACTACATAATCCTATGTATCAGCAGTTTCGTTGTCATTTAAAGCTTTTTAAAAATACAAATACAATAGCTATACATATTTTATGATCGTAGTTATACCTATGTATTAATTATCATGACTTTTAGCGTACAAATACTGGGACGTACTTTCAAGATATCGGATTGTGGATATAAATAAATGGTGAACGCGCAAAAAGTTGATATTTATTTTAGAAGCCTAGTCAGATTGTTTGATGATATACCACGTATCATGAGTGTGATCGCCAGTGCCTTATTAGGTTTCATTAACAAAAAAGAAGAATATTTTCATCATTTGTTTGTTGGATCAAAACTGCTCTTAAGTAAATTTGTATTGGGATTTCCTTTATTTTGCGATTGTATGCTTTTCCATTTTCGTTGATTGTATTTTTGTCAACACCATAATCAGTTTCTTTGATTAATTATTTAGCGGATACCTAACGAGATAAGTTTTGTTGTATCCTGGCAAATGATAAAAAAACACATTCACGACTTTGATCATCAGGTACGGTAGATATCCCTCCAGTTCTCTTATTACCAAGTACTAACTCAAGATTCTTTGAGTATGATAATGGCAGTAAAGGGTAATAAGTATTGCATAAATATTATAATGATATCATCTGCCAAATTTGTAAGGTATCTCTTGATTTCATGAGTTAGAATGAGTAGAACTAAATAATAATAATACTACTAGCTTTTTTCATAGTAAACGAACTAGAAGCATGGTCTGCAGTTAATTTTAAATATTAGTGGACTTTCCACACAGAACTATCTAGCCCCAAACTAAGCCAGAGCTTGTAATATGGGAACCAGATAGCTTATTTTTATTTGTTTTAGTGTTTAGCTATACTTAAGGAAAATCACAAAGATTTAATATAGTCCCAAAGTCGATTCAACTGAATGCAACTTCGGTTATCGATCAGGACTTTTGATAGTTATATCTCAGACCTGTAGATGGAACCACGGTCGCATAAGTACCGTAGTAGCATGTCGCTGAGTTATTCTTCGAGTGCGATTAGAATCCGACGGCGCAGTTGGTTAGCGCGGCCCCGTATCAAGGGGAAGGTCGTGGGTTCAAATCCCACTCGGGTAGTAACTTTTGGGACTATATTAAATCTTTCAGATAGCTTATAACAGCTATCGGCTATCAGCTATACATAAATACTTTTTTTTTGTAAATACATACCTACTTATAATTTTATATAACACCCAGACCGAGAACAAACAAATATTCATCACACCAATGTCTGTTGATCTATGTTCATCACACAAATGTTTGTTCTCGGTGGGGATCGAACCCACGGCCTAACGGCGCAGAAGGCAGAGCAACTACCAACTGAGCTGTGAAGGCTGTAGTTATAGCTATTTTTTTTGTTTTATTAAGGCGAAGACAAGAGCTAATGTGACTCTCGCTCGCACGCGTCGACATGTTGAAAGATATAAAATCACTAAACTCATTTTCGAAAAATCGTTTAGTAAAAAAATCATTTTGATCGATACATGTTTTCCTACTCAAAAGTTTGCTTTACTAGTTTTCGTACATAAGTAAATTTTTAAGTAGGAAAACTTGTATCGATCAAAATGAATTTTTTACAAAATGGTTCAAAATGGTTGATTGCGATTTTTCGAAAATGAGTTTAGTGATTTTATATCTTTCAACATGTCTTAACGTGCGAGCGAGAAGTTGTTTGATAATTGTCAGCCCCTTAAGTCAACTCAACATCACGGAACAAGCAAATCATATAATTACTTCCTAAACCTTTTTCGTTTGATATAACATGTTCGTTTCATAAAACAGTTAGGTGCGGTTTTATTTTTTGGTCCGCATATAAAAAATGTACTGTTGAGTAATTCAATTTAAATTGATCAACGGTGAGATCCCTTTTACAGTGCATTAAATGTCTGTCACGTTTGCTCGCAGCGTTGCACGTTGCATACATAGCTTGCCAATGTATGTATCTGTATCGAGCAAATTGTAGAATAATTCATTATTGAGCTTTAGTGAACGGCTTTAGTAAAGGAAGATGGTCAGATCAGCTTAGACGAAGGTACTGCTGTGAGAATAGTGAATTAATTTCGAAATCTATTCTCGCACAATTAAACCTCTTATTCAAAGTCAAAGTCAAAAGGCGACCAAGCTTAGAAGAACAGGCAACAAACTTACGGCTTGGTTCTTATCGTTATTTTGTATGATCCTTGTATTCATATTGATCGCTGAGCGCTCTATTAGCTAAAATTAACGTTAAGCCTATTGCCGTCTCTTTTCATTGATAGGAAAGTGACATTTATAGGTATACTTTATGGAGTTGCTATAAAATGGCGGGGAATATGAATGAGGGCCCAATTTTTTTTTTTTGTTTCGAATAGTCACATGATAGTTCGTGTATTTATCTTCCTCAAATTAAAATAAATTATAAAATATACGTAGATAATTGTAAAAATCGCCAAAACATGACTTCATGTATGTTTTGTATCGTTTAATTGACAATAAGTAATCGTTTTTAAATATTCCCTTTTATCAACTTGATAAATAATATTAATGATTCTTTTTTTAACAGTAATAAATCTGGTTCCCTTTGTTAGGAAATGTCCACAAATATTTATTTATTAGAATTTAGTAAATTATTTTTGTAAATTTTAAAAAGCTGTTGCTGATTGGTGTCTGCCTACTCTTACAAAACGAGCCATATCACGAACGGAAGGCGATTCGCTGAGTATGATACAGATGGATCAACGACAGCCTTCACAGCTCAGTTGGTAGTAGCTCTGCCTTCTGCGCCGTAGACCGTGGGTTCGATCCCCACCGAGAACAAACATTTGTTTGATGAACATTGATGTTTGTTCTCTGTCTGGGTGTTATTTAATATTATAAGTATGTATTTACAAAAAAAAGCATTTATGTATTATATCAGCTACCTGGTTTCCATATTACAAGCTTTTACTTAATTTAGGGTTAGGTAGTACTGTGTGGAAAGTCCACCAATTTTTTTTTTTCTAACATTTACTGTCTCACTGCTGGGCAAAGGTCTCCCCCATGCTCTTCCACTCTCCTCGGTCCTCGGTGCGTTGTACCCACTCTCTGTTGAAGGAGTCTAATTCGTCTCGCCAGCGCTTCCTCGGGTGGCCGCGACGTCTTCTTCTAATATTTATTTATTTATTATTTATTTATGTTACTCCTTGTTGCAGACCCTAGCAGCAGAACTGCGTCGCAGCAAGACGCCACCGCGACGCTCTCCAGAGGACCGCGCGGTGCCGCGTCCCCCGTCTGCACCGGTGCACCACGAGAGGCACACCCCACACCTGTCTCCAAAGAAAGAGGCTTTCAACCATTTGCTGAACAAGAGCGTTACTGGTAAGTTTACTGTTGTAGTAAGTAAAAAAGACCTAAAAAAATTATAAGACATTTGAAAACAAACTAGATGCTATTAAAAAAACTCACGGTACACTTGATGAATACTTTTGATAATAACAATGGGACTAGGTAGCTAAACGATGCATGTATAAAATAAAATATAAAATTTTCAAGATGTTTTATATCGGTCCGTTTCTTTCTATTGCAACGGCATAGATATAGGCACTGTAGACATTCTCAAAGACCCAAGGTCACTGAGGATATTTACTTCTTGTTAAAAGATTTTTACGTGTATAAAAATACATGAATTTTCACGAGTAGGTACGCATCAAAAACTTATGTATCTATCAATAGAGCATAAATTGCTATACTTACCTCGTTCTCTTGCAAGCATTCGGTTTTATAGACAGTACCGTTGTACCAAGTCTGTACAGCTCAGGAGTGCTATTCTGACATCTACACTCGCCCAAGTGACTGCGGAATCCGCGGTGGGTTTTAAATTTGTCATTCTGTAATACATTCACCCATCAAAGTTGAATCACAAGGATCACTATATGAAACGTTTAGAAACTGGGTGAAATTAGATGCCAGTTCCACGCAACCAAGCTTAGAAGAACAGGCAGCAAACTTACGGTTTGGTTCCTACCGTCTTTTGTATGTTTTTATCTAGCGCCCGCGTGGGTGTTTTGGCGGTGAAAATACCAACGAAAGGGTAATGAACGGACTCCTTTTTAATGAAATAGGTTTACATTTTCACCAACAAAGAGTTTTATATTTTGATTTCAACTGCAAGCTCTGAGCGAGTTCATTTAACACTTTCTGCTCGCTGAGTCCTTTCCGCTCGACTATTTGTTGGTGGAAATACAAGTATGCAGTTTATTCTTGATAGTTAAACGGAGTCCGTGATGGCTCCGCTCCGCTCGCAGTGAGGCCGAAGGACATGATCAAAGTGAGCCCGAAACCACTAGGTGATACTCCTCGTGATTTCATTGTTTAGAGAATCAACTTCTCAGCTCAGTACACATTATTCAAAGTCACGCGCGCCGTCCCCTCCCGCCTTTGTCCGGCTATCCTGCTCATCTCTTTAATCTGATGCCATAATTGATATAACTTAACATGACCAGTCGTTAACTCGAGAAATAATTTTCAATTTTCACGACGCAATAAAATAGTATGAAAGAGAGCGGCGTATGCGACAACGAGCAAAGAGGTTTTCATTCATGTATGTGCATTGATTTGAAGTAATTTTACGAGGGTTATTGCATGGCGTCATAGTTTCAAGAGAATAAAAATAATTTCACCGTTATGCAAGAACAATTAAATCATTAACAAAATGTTGTACCTACGATTGTCGATTGATGAGTCGATTTTAAATCGACGTTAAAATACTATAAAAAACTAAAAAAAAAGTGTTATAAAAAAATATTAGCTTGCCATTAGGCTCAAATGATTTTGATGCAGCATTAAATTATAAGCACCATGATACGACTCTGTATAATACCAAAGCGAAAAGCGCTAATAAATGCGCCTCCAAATTGTTGAACTAATTTCACGCACACAGAACAGTACCTACAACTACCGATCAGTATGGTACGTATATCAGAATATCGACCTCCAAATTGCGTGAATCCATCGGCCTCCAAACACTGGCTCTAATACCTATTCATCCCCTACGCAATAATTTTCCATTCACTCTCCTTTGTAAATCATAATCCCTAAATCTCATTGGCTGTCCTTGTCTGTCCACGGGAAGTCAGGTTGTCTGTCTCGTTTCTTTTACCCCTATAATCTAATCCCGGACATCCCGTCGGTAAGACGAGATCGGATTGTAGACGGACGACGTATCGAATTACGAGTTGGTATTCGTACAATGATGAATAAATATTGGTGGACAGCCCTCAGCACTATATAGCCCCAAACTAAGCAGAGCTTGTAGTATGGGAACCAAATACTTTTTTGTATTTATTTTGTATACTAGTTGAGGATAGAAAAAACAGATGGCCCACCTGATGGGAAGTGGTAACCATCACCTATAACAATGCATTGCCTCGTAAGTCACGCACGATAGGAACGAGCCATGAACTTGAGGCACACAGATGTTAAGCCTCATGTGCCTGTAATTACACTGGCAACCACACTCTTCAAACCGAAACACAGCAGCGCTGCTTGGCGGCAGAAAAGGCGGTGGTGGTAGTACCTTCCCGGACGAGCCCTTCACAAAGAGCTCTACTACTCTTGAACCTACCTGATGTTAAGTGTTAAACCTACTTATATTATTATATAGCACCCAGACATTATTATAAATAGTAAAATGTTGACAGCCTTCACAGCTTAGTTGGTAGTAGCTCTGCTTTCTGCGCTGTAGGCCGTGGGTTCGATCCCCACCGAAAAAACATTTGTGTGATGATGATGACTGATGAACATAGATGTTTGTTCTCTGGCTGGGTGTTATTATGATAATAAGTATGTATTTACGAAAAAAAGGACATTAGGTACTATATAATATCAGTTGTCTGGTTCCCATATTACTAGCTTTGGCTTAGTTTGGGACGAGATAGTGCTGTGTGGAATGTCCAACAATATTTATTTATTTATTTAATGTCCTCCAATACTTATTTAATAAAAATTAATTTTGCATTTTTGTTGTGTATTAAATATCATACACACCTAACATTCATTACTCAAACTTGAATATGTAACTACGTTCCTAGTTTTCGTAAGTTCCCGCCGGTAGGCCCGGTGGCACCTCCTAATGCCGGTTTAAGCGTCCGTTATAAATCATTATTAATTTTGAATCGCCGTCGATCCGTGGCGATTAGCGATTGCACAATGCCAGGCGGATTATGCCGACATCCGTAGATATCTTTTTGTCAATTCGTACCTGCGTAGCGTTAGCAAAATAAGTATTAAGTTAAAAAAAAGTAGCTACTAGGTATCATCGGTTTTTTTTTGTATTGGTCTATATAATGCTTTTCTTTTTACTAGATGTCATCTACACTACACATATAAAAAACTAAAAATAGTATTCCGGACTCAGCCAAATAAACTTACTATCAAAACTAAAAGGATAGGTCGACGACATTGTCAGCGGCGTGGGCCGTAGATGGATAAGGGTGGCCCAAGATTGTGTAGAATGGAAATAGAGGCCTATGCCCGCAGTGGGCTGTCTGCGGCTGATGATGATGAATAGGATAGACAAAAAAAAGTTTATTTGACTCTTTACGGTTACAATTATAGTAAATACATTAATGTTTACGGCTAGACACAGGTTGTAGTTCGAATGATCCCGCTAATACCTAACATTATGATAAAAATATCGTGTATTTTTAATACAATTGCTTAATTAAAACAGCGATGAAAATAAGTTTAAAACACGCGTTATTTGCGAACGGTACACTACTCGAATAAGCCGGTTTTATACAGATAAGCCGATTTATATTTTTTATAGTGCCGTATTATTTCTTTTATTTTGTATGTAAGACATAACGCGCGTAGTTAAGCATGATTTTATTGCTAAAATCGACGGGACAGTAGAGATTGAATGTAAATTAATATATAATTTCACGTTTATTGCCTAATACGGACCTATTAAATAACAATATTTAGTTAATCTTAGGATCTATCTTGTTGAGATTCTATGTGTTTTTAGTTTTATTGATATTTACTTTTTGAATATCCGCGATAAACTATCGTGATATAAGATTTTGTAATAATATAAAATCAAACTGTTGGCGTGTAGAAATAGTTTACTGATGATGTTTTTAATTAGATACCTACTTTTAGTGAGTTTGAAAACATAATTTGAAATCCGTTATTTATTTAATATTACGAATGCTTTTAACTGTAGGTAGGAAGGCAGGTACTGTAATGAAAACAGAGTTCCGATGATCAACCGCAGTGTTCCTAAGAGGCTGGCTAAATCTAATGAATACTAATTCCTTTGTAAGTCTATAATTTCAAATCATTCTTTAAGATATTTTTACATAGCTTTCTTTTAATCATCTAATTCCAAATCTATTTATGAACAAACCAAGTGTAATATTTCTCCCCTTAGACATCCATCATCATCAAAGAATTTGAGGTTTGTTCTAGGTACTGAGATATCTGAGGGAACGTCTACCGTGCCTGGGAATCAAAGTCGTGATTCTGTTTCTTTTTTCTTTAGCAAGTCTAAAATATTAAATAAATCTTGGTGTTTTATTTTATTTAATTCAAAATTAATTTATAAATAAACAAAACATGACATGTTGTATTCCACTACAAAGGGGCCTCCACACGTGCGCTTATCTCCGGGACACGGTCTGATCCGGCGCGGATGATCCGGATGATCGCGCGATCTCGCAGTGTTGCCATCGTTTTATTTATACACGTTCATGGAACTGTCGGTAGCGAATGATTTTCGGAACTAAGTTGATGAACTTTAAAGCTTTTCAAAATGCAAAAATGTGAAAACGTAGCTAAATCAAAGCAAAACAGTCTGATGTGTAAGTACATATACCATTTTTTTAAACTACATTATTTTACTGCATTTTTATACTACATATTGCGACCAAAGCTGGTTAAATTCATAACTCTTTCAACAGCTTTTGAACATTTTTCATAAGTAAATCCAGAATATCCTCGACCTCTACCGTCATCCGTCGGTTGCGTAATCCGGCTTAGGACAGATCCGTGTGTGTGCACTACGCTGTATTGTCTCGGCCTTGTAAGAATGTATGTGGATACTATGCGTATTTTAGAAGGGTAGTTTTTGTATTGATTTAAATACAGGGTAGGTCTAGCAATTCAATATAGGTATCTATTACAAAATAACCAAAGTTGATTGTCTTTATAGAATTTATTAAAAACAAATCTTTTTCTGAAAAAAATATTATCAAAATTGCCAACTTTTGTGATGGAGTTTTAGGCCGTCCTAAGACGTCCGTCGTGGTTTAACGATCTCTTTTTCGACTAACGTGGCACAGGTTCAACTTTAAATAATAGTAGAATAGAATATTACCATCTCCCCTCCATCGTCCGTTGCCTTTTTGAGGAAAAGGGATCTCTTATGCAGGTGGTATGGCATAGAAGACGGTCAAACAAATGTGACATTGTTTGAACCCGCACTCATTGACCCTGGGTCGGAATGCAATATCCCTATTGGCACAAATTCTCCATACAGCGCCTGACCTGTAGAGCCTGGAACGACATCTTGACGTAATGTGACGTCAGACGCTCGGAAGAGCACATTATAAATTCACCCATCACACTAGCGGTCATCCATCCAAAAATAATGACCACGCCGAACATCGCTTAACTTAGTCAATCGGTTAGAAATAAACAAGGTACGCGATTCGAATCGAGCGATTTTACGTTTAAAATAGCAGATTTAAATGATTTAAATCCAGTTTTACTTAGATTTGGTAGAAATAAAATGAAGTACAAGTGCCGAACAAAGAGCCGGAACGACACGTAGCTAAGCAGAGCACACACGTACGAGCTAAGTACAGTGAATCCGGATCAGCTGAGATTAGGCAGCGGCTGCCCACCGTCCGGGATACATCTCAGACCGGATTACCTAGATCCGGCTTTAGCTGAATATATTTCAAAGGACTTGTACGGAAATAGAACTTGATAGTCAAATTGAAAGTTCTTAGTGGCTTGAATTTAATGTGCCTAACGTTCAATAATATTTTTACTGCAAAATAAGGAGCTGTTACTGTCGATGTAAAATAAATATTAAAAATTAAAGATCGCATCTGTATAACTGAGGAGAAAGCCCTAGTTTATGCTCTAAGTATATAATATATTTATTTAAATAAAAACTAGGTATAAACATTTTTTTCCATTATTTTTAATAGATAGATTGATAGAAGAAAGAAAATTCTTGCATACAGCAACTTAAAGAAAAACTATACATAAAAAAGGCAAAAGCAATGTTTAAATACAAAGGGCGGTGTTATCGCTCAACAGCGATCTCTACCAGACAACAGTTCAAACTTGTTCATGCATTATCTAAATAAAAGTTCTGCCACATTGAAGTATAGAGATGTGTCGGGTTCCGTAGTAGCAAGCCCCATCAATCATCTACAGATAATCTGCCTCTTCAGCCCAATTTGAGGCATGCATTCGGCTTAACCCACACATACACAACGCAACAAGGTTTGACTAAGAAGACATTAAAGATCTTATTCCAGTAAATACAGAGGTTGGAATCGCGTGAGTTCGAGAGAAACGTAGATGTGTGCGTATCATAATGCAAATCCTTTATGATTATTTCTTTGTATTTGATTTTTTGTAAAGGCTAATTCACACAATCGATAGAAAAAAGTGTAGGAACATTTAGGGTTTTAAAATACATTCGCCAATCTGAATCTAGTTTAACTCGGAAACCTATACGATTATTTTCTGAACGTTATCACGTGTCTTCTCATTTTTATGATGCAAATGGTTTAAGAAAATCGAAATGCAATCAAAACAGAACCCAAAAAGTTGACTATCTGAACTACTTTCTTTTAAAAGGGACACCGGAATCTAAACTTCATTATCTTTCGTAACATCTCATGTGTACCTTAAGGGGCTGACAACTATCAAACAACTTCTCGCTCGCACGTTTCTACATGTTAAAAGATATTAAAATGAGTTTATCATTTTCGAAAAATTGCAATCAACCATTTTGTGTGCAATCACATTGCACACAGTTTAGTATAAAAATCATTTTGATCGATACAAGTTTTCCGACTTAAAAGTTTGCTTATGTACGAAAACTAGTAAAGCAAACTTTTGAGTATGAAAACATGTATCGATCAAAATAAAATATTTACTAAACTGTGTGCAATGTGACAAAATGGTTGATTACGATTTTTCGAAAATGAGTTTAGTGATTTTATATCTCTCAACATGTCGAAACGTGCGAGCGAGAGTCACATTAGCTCTTGTCTTCGCCTTAAGGGCACAGTGGATTATATGCGTGTGTGCGTAGAATAATCTGTCGGTGACTACAGAGAAGCAATCAGCTGAGCCGTTGATCAATCGATAAAAAATCGTGCCGGTCGACAAATAAGCGTGGACTGCGGCCGGATGATCCGAGCCATTTGTCAAGATTAGGCTTACAGGCTCACGGATTGTCGGCCGTATCTACCTACTCGTGCTTGTGTTTTGTACGGTCAAGAGGGAGTAGGACTTGCGTAGCGTATTTTAGTTTTGGCGTTGCTGTTTTCTTGTTTCGTAAATTATTTAGGAGTAAACTATTGAGTGGATATAGTGAGTACATATATATTTATCGCGTTTTACCTTTATTATTTTCCCGACGTTTCGGCTATGTTGTAGTAGCCGTGGTATACCCGTGTAATGTTATATGTGTCTTCAATATGTGTTATGATCGCGAGAGTTTAAAAAATACTAAACTATTGAGTTTGTTAATAAACAAATTATTTAATTCAGAATTATTTTACTTAAGTTTTTTTACTTCGTTTGTATAAAAGGAATACAGATTTAGGCTGGATTCAAACAAACTAGTGTAAGCCTTTTATTTAGTAGTAAATAACTTTGTCTCTTCTTTGGGATTTGACATAAAATATTTTAATACAAACTAGGAAATATTTAAAAATATTTTTATATCAGGATAGCGTTAGGTACATTTGGTGCTTTTTGTCAAATTTTCAACCATTGGGCTTGAAATCTGTCACGTATGGAATACCAACTACTGCAAAATGTGGTTATGTGCCAAATGCTATATTTGGACGTACCTCTACACCTTGGGGAAAAATGCGTTACGCATTCCCCCCATTGGAGGATGGAGGGGGTATGTGGGACTCCCCGGGTTTCCGCTCCCGGTATACCCACTAAACAACCCAGCGACACTCCCGCGTCGCCTATATGGAGGGGAACTGGGAAACTGGCAGAGCCTTTTCATCCAGTCCCCCGCCGGCGATTGGCCCGCCATGACAGCGGGGCCCCCGCCTTAACGGCGGGGCCCGCACGCCCCCACCTTTGCAGAGGGGGGCCCGGGAACGACCGTGAGTGCCCGGCCGTTCCCGCCTGACGGGGTGGTGAATAAGTGCAATGCGGGAGAAGGCCCCTCCAGGTCTTCTCCCGCTATTCACCACCATGAGCGGCGCGAGAAGTTCCGCGTCTCTCGCGCGCGCTCTACCGCCTGGGTAGACCCGTAGGTCTACCCTGCCTCATCACACTGTGCCCTCTGCTAGACAGAGGGACACGCGGAGAGGCCCACCGTGTCGGGTTATTAGCCACCATGAAACACGTACGCAGTAATCTGCAGGCGTGTTTCATGGTGTTACCAGGGTGCACCACGAGGAGGTTACCCGACCTAGCACCCCACGTACCTCTACACCTAAGCCATCCTAAGAGGTGTGGAGGTACGTCCGTGCCTGGGTATAAAAATAGTGAAGCTGTTTCTGATTTCTGTTTTTTTTAAAACAATAACATAAAAAAAAATAGCCTTTTCTGTAAAAAATATCAAAATTATACGATTTTCTGCGACCAGAAGCGCCTAAGATTGCTTTGCTACACAATTGCCAAAAATATAACGAGTTAATTAATAGATTAAACGTCAATTTATGGCGGTAATTCATAGGCCTTTGTTTAGCATCGTAAAAACCATAGAAGTGAGCGGCAAAGGGTGCCGGGACCCGTCTGGGTTAGGGGCGCCCTTAACGAAATCTTAATCCCCACAAAGGGTTAGAATTATCTTATTACGCGCAAGAAACAATACTTTAGTTCGCGTCATTTCTATTAAATGTTTTATGGTCGCGAGGTAAATCTGTTATGTCTATTTTACCAAAATTATTCAAAAATATATGAATTACTAGCTGCTCGCGGCTTCACTTGCGTTTTATTAGTGATTTATAACATAAATCTACCTTATTGGGTAATTGTTACCGGTAGTGCATCGGGATAAAAAGCGTAGATGCTTATAAATGTTAAGATCTATATAATTCTAAGTTTTATCTCGATCCGTTCAGTAGTTAGGGCGCGTGATTGAGTCACAAACATCCAAACATCGTTACTTTTGCAATTATAATATAAAGAGCTGATTTCACCATGCTCTGTTAGATTAACAAAGGATTAAAGGGCCGTTAAATATGTCAAAATGTATGCGTTTGACATCTATGGTTAGATTTAACGGCCTGTTAGTTATCCTTGATTAGTAACTAACAGAGCATGGTGAAACCAGGCCTAAGTATGGCAAGTAGAATTCAGTAGAAAGTAAGATTTCAACCCAAAAATAATTGTATGTATAGTTTAATCTCTATCACACATGCATGTCCGATTATCTATAAATCTATAATTGTTTTGAATTGCGCAAGCTTAACAAGGAATATTAATAGATAAAATTACAAGACCAAGATTCCTTAGCGACTATTTTCGACTAATCTGAAGACACTCGTGACAGATCAAAGCTGGCCGTATCCTTATTCTGGTGTCGCTTTAATCTGGTGACGCGTTGCAGAAACATAAATTTAGCTTCAATCGCAAATTCAAAGGCCATTAATCGCGGGTTCAGTGTGGACGCATCTTACATCGCAGGGCTGCTGGAAAAATTATAATCAGCCGATGCAATCTCGATTTTGTAAGTTTCAGGCAAAGAAATACAATAGAATATTATTTGTCATACAATTGACAATTTCAATCACTAATAAATAATTAACTTATTAAGTTACGGGCATATCTACCGTGCCTGGGGATCAAATATGAATTCCAGATTCTCTTTGTTTTAATCCTATATAATATTTAGGACACAAATGATCATACAAATAATGTAACCTTCTTCATTACTTCAAAAACGAGCACTGGTGGTCTAGTGGTAGTGCCCCCACCCTATCCGATCCTAAGGTCGTGGGTTCAAAACCGGTCGTAAACCAATGAGTTTTTCAGTTCAAAAATGTATAAATGTATACTCCAGTACTCTCAAACGGTGAAGGAAATCATCGTGAGGAAACTGACATGCCATAGAACCTAAAAAGTTCTATAACATGTCTCAAGTGCTCGAAAGGAGCCTCTTGAGGCTTACTTAAATTCCTTTCACCACACTGCTTCGAAAGAAACTAGTGACACGACAAGAAGAAGACTTCAAAAATACTGTCGTAAAAAAGAAAATGACAGGAGAATAAACAAGACACGCTCCATTTTTTACCGGCAACCCTAAGGATAAAGACACAACTACATGCGCGCATCGGACTAAGCCTCGTATTCCTTAGACCACTACCGGTATATCTCCTGAGATCTGATAAGATTCAAATAAGGGATTAGAAAGGGACGCGACGAGGATTTGCGAATACGTACCGTGAGTGTGAGCAGGACAGACAATAGGATTATCTCTCGGCGGACGAGCCAAGTGGTATCCATAAGTGTAGTATACTAAGTTTGTAAAGCTGGATTTGAGTGTATGGTTTTTTACGGCTGCATTTTCTCAAATTATGAAATATCTTTTATTTTATCAATTCTTAATATTAAGAAGTTAATTAAATAGTTATTTGATCAGCTGTTTCCAAATATCTTGTACGTCTTGAAAGATAATAAATCAAGTGGCGTTTTTTATGCAACTTTTGATGAGGCAGATGTCTGTTAAGTTTAAGTCATCAACATCAGTCTGCGAATATTTTGGTTGCTTAAAAAATGGAGGACCAATATCGATTATAATATAGTAAAATATATCTTTAGATAACGGAATAAATCGATATCTTAAAGGATTCTAAGTGCGCCTTAAGAGGCTCCTTTCGAGTTGACACATGTCTTTTTAGGTTCTACGACACGCCGGTTTCCTCACGATGTTTTCCTTCACCAAGTACTGGCGTTGTGCACATAAGTTTTTGAACTGAAAAACTCATTGGTGCACGACCGGTTTCGAACCCACGACTTTAGGATCGGAAGGCGGGGCCGCTACCACTAGACCACCAGTGCTCTCAAAAAAACATAATCCAATCTAGCTGAGATTCACATAGCATTTCTGTTTTGTATTATGAATTTCAAACCAATAAGAAGCTTTCATTTTCAGATTCAGATTTGGATCACTTTGCTTTTTACCAGCTAACACGTATAAATATAGAGGTACATTATATAGGTTGGTAGATAGAGTTTTGCAGTAGGATCAAGATAAGCTAGGATGGGGTTGAATCTGTATCCCGGATTTACACACCCCGACCTTGTGAGGGATTTTCCCGCTAAGCTTTTTATTTTTCCTTGAAAAGTGTAAAACTTCGCTCAATTTTGTGAAACGCTTGTAGAACATTGAAGTATTTGGCAAGTCTATTCGTAGCTCTGATTGTTATTGTGTTGTGGGAGCTAAAATGACTAAGTGAAATTAAAAATATAAGCTCACGGTAGACATCCCTTCAGATTTCTTGGTACTTAGTACCAACTTAAGATTATTCGAGGATGTCTAAGGTGTTAAAGGGTTAGTTAGATGTACGTCCAATACCTAAATTTTGCAGTATCTACCCCCAAACGAAGTACAGGTTGTACTTTAGGAACCAGCAAACCGATCGAGTACTTAATTTTTTTTTTACTCTACCCAGACTTAGATTGAAAATCAATATGTTATCACAATTGTTCGTTCTCGGTAGAGGCCAAACCCACTACTAATAGCACACGAGGCAGAGTTATTTACAACTTTACTGAGCTGTGAGACCAGTCACTAAGGCGAAGACAAGAGCTAATGTGACTCTCGCTCGCACGTTTCGACATGTTGAAAGATATAAAATCACTAAACTCGTTTTCGTAAACTCGTAATCAACCATTTTGTGTGCAATCACATTGCACACAAAATGGTTGATTACGATTTTACACAAAATGGTTGATTGCAATTTTTAAAAACAGAGTTTAGTGATTTGATATCTTTCAACATGTCGAAACGTGCGAGCGAGAGTCACATTAGCTCTTTTATTCGCCTCAATACACAAGCATTTTGAATGAAATATGCACGGTACTGATTATGAGAATAAAACCATCAAAGGTCCTTATTTATTGTATTAAAATTGCGTAATCGATCTTGTGCTTATTTTTGAGGGTTGTAATCCTTACCTTGTGAGCATTAAAAAGAATGAAACCCAATCACGGCTAAGGATTATTTTTTTTATTCATTTTTCGTTCTGTCGAACTAATCCGTCAGCTTATCTTCAGCGTGCAGTAATGCTACCGAATCAATACTTCCGAAGAAATGTAGTTCTTATGTGTGGAAATATAAAGTTGAAAGTCGTTTCAGCGGGTAGAACAGGGGTTTGATTTGCTAGTCAATGAACCTCGCGTGTAAACCGCGACCTACCATAGCAGTTGGAGAGTTGAACGATGCGTAGACTAATAGTTCTTTGAAGTTTTAGCATTTTATGAGAAAAAGCGATTGATCTGCGATGTTTTTGGGCCCACCTGATGTTGAGTGAGCAAAGAGTTCATTCCCCGAGTACGTGCCCTTTGTGTCACTGCGTCAATTACTCTGAGACGTAAAGTTGTTAGTCTCTAGTTAAGTATAATGCTTGGTACTGGAACTCCTCACGTAATACTTGGCGGGAAAAATGACAGTACTTCTCTGTATTGAACTGAGATTTATCCATTTTATGTAAGGGTGTGTTTCGTTGACACGAATACAAGGTGTTCCAATAATTGTGTATATAAACTTCAGGGGGCTAAAGTACCTATCAATATGAATAACTTTTTCTAAGGAACCAACACTGTGAACGCCAAAATAAAAACAGCTGTTTCATAAATTTTAGACCGGTAGGTATTGAACTTTTGTATGAAACAGCTGTTTTTTTTTCGCGTTCACAGTATTGGTTCCTTAGAAAAAGTTATTCATATTGATGGGTACTTTAACCCCCTCAAGTTTATATACACAATTATTGGAACACCTTGTATAGTATGATAGTAGGTACTGCCGTACGAGTCCCTTACAAACTCTCTCAAAAAGAGCTCTTCATTATCTGTCACTCGCTGTACTTCAAAATTATCGGAAACGTCCACTCGTAGGGATGTTTTCGTGACGCTTTAAATATTTAACCCCTGGATAGAGCCGCTCCGAGTAATCTCGCGTGGATGACTCCGAAAAAAGATAACCCGTAGTACGATTAAGTGTTAGGTTTTTGTACGCAGTTCATGTTTATGAGTAAAAAAAAGGAAGGGCTCTCTTGTATGGATGTAAGTAAGACATTATCACTATAGGTTGCCATTATAAAGGCTGGAAGAATATAAAAAAAAAACATTATCTCGATAAGATTCAGACTTTGAGGAAGTTGCCAGAGTAATTACAGGCGCATGAGGCTACATCTGTATGCATCAAGTTGATGGACGTAGGGCAGTGCATCGTAAAGCACGTTCCTATATCGTGCCTGACTTACGAGGTAATGCTTTGTTATAGGTGACGGTTACCACTTAATATCAGGTGGGCCTTCTGCTTGTTCCATCAGCTAATTAAAAATACTTTTGACACTATAGTATGTTTTTTTACTTAAAGAGGTAAGATTCGCAATCGGAACTTTTTGTATAGCGTGCCATCCACGCACAAAAGCTTCCCTATTAAGAAACTGATATTTGTTTTGATGTTGTCTTTGCAGAGATTTTAGTAATATTACCGACGGTATCGTACGTATTGACATTTCCTCAAAGCACGGGGTATTTACACGTTATCTATCACTGTAATTACTTGCGTCTATTCACCCGGTTGTTTTGGTTTTTGTAAACAAAAACCTCCTCGTTTGATGTATGACTTATCCAATAACGTTAATGCTGTGGTGAGCATCTATATAGAAACAAAAAGAGGGTTGGAATCATTAAAGTACATTTCTTTGAGAAAATAAACAGGAAGCATATAACTCAATCTAGTAGGTATAATATATTTTTTAAATATTTGCTTTAACTTTTGGTACACTCTCGTTTATCCATTTTTGGTTATCCTTTCCATTCAAAGGTTGTCAGGAAGAGATCGTTTTTAGCGTTGTACTCAATAATTTATTGGGCGTACAATCGAGATAAACCCAATATACATAATATATATTTTATAGTGTATAGTTTTTAAAAAAAATTGTGTATCTGACTAACAACCTGATGTTAAATATCCTAGAAGTTAGCATATTTAGAAGTTTTACCTGTGACTTTCGCTTCCCTAAAATATCTCAGATAATTTGTACACATACAAAATATCTTCGAAATGTAGAAATATATGTTGATACTGATAAAAAATAGCGAACTTTACAAGTCCCGCTGTCCATCGCGCAATAGCCAACCCCCGCCCCGGCTAAGCCAGATTTCAATAGAGTATAATCTCGCCCTAATGAATCTCCAATCCGGATTACCCGGGCCATAATGGCTGAACGGCGGCCGGCAAACGAACGGTTTAGAAAAACTTTGATTAGTCGTGTGCATGCGCTCCGAATTTTGGGATTAATCATTTGTATTGCGGAGAAGGTAATCGGATCAGCGATGATGATGTACTCGTAAGTGTGTTTTGACGAACCAAGGCAAAAATAGAAGGACGTTTTTTTATTTTTTACCTGGTTCGTTAAAACAGTTTAGTAGTGTAGGGGTTATGATACCTACACTTCTAAGTTTATAACCTCTAAATGAATGATGTTTTTCCATTTATTAATAACAATAAGCCTTAAAATTAAGTAATTATGGTTTAGTAAAGTTGCCTGAAATAAGATGGTTAATCTTCATATTTCTCCATATAATAAGACGTCAAAAGAAATGTCAGATCTACGAGACGTGAACACAATAGTTTTGAATAATGTTAAGATTTTATTGAAGGCAACTGTACTAAGGTCAATGTCATCGCATGAAGGGACAATGCAGGAACTTTACATCAAATTGAGAACTCCATTTATTCAGTAAAATCACTTGGATCCCTCATATAAACTAGATAAAGCTTTACAAAGCTAATGGAACCGATATCATGACATGACCAATAATGACCGTGGCTTGACGGATTATCTGCCTATAGCGCCAAGCAAAATCTTGATCCGTTCGACCGTGCACCGTTGCCGCAGATGAAGGTAGCTTGCACCATACACAACGACCGATTCACTAAAGAGATACGCCTTTTTATTTACTTCACTTTCTATTTTTTAACTACTTACTAATTATGCACGCAGTACAGCCTTAATTTTAGTTGAAAATTACCTACCTACTGTACATTTTGTGTTTAAAAAGTGTAACAGCTCGAGTCAGTGCCAACACACAAACCTTACTATTGTTACGAGCTCGGGGTTCGTATGGATAGAAAATGCACAATAATAATCCGAGAGATGACTTATTTATTTACACTAACACTTAACATAACTAAAACACTACTTAACACTACTTAATTATCATTCAACTATCACTTAACAAAAGTTCTCTTCCTTTATCCACTTCTTCCAACTCACTTCTTCCTGAGCCATTCCCTGGAACTGACTTCTTCCTCGAGTCATCTTCACAAACTGGCTCTCTTCTCGAGCCATCTCACCGAACTGACTTCTTCCCTGAGCCATTTCCTCGAAGTGACTCTCTTCTCGAGTCGTCTCCACAAAACGAACTGACTCCTGGAACCGTTTTCACTAACTCACTTTCTTCTCGAGTCCTCTCCACAAACTGACTGACTCTCTTCTCGAGCCATCTCACCGAACTGACTGCCTGTCGCTCTCGCCGACTGGCTTTATATACGACGCAGCTAACCCGAGAATGTTCTGGATCATACTAGACCATACTTGCATCTCTTTCCACAGTAATAGCTCTCGTTCATTTCCTTCGATTGATTCTAGAACAGTAGTCTAGAATATTCGAAGGTCTGCTATCTTTTTCTAGTAGTGCTATCTCTGTCACTCCTATGCAAATATGGCTCTATAGTGAAATGTCCTTCGAAGGTCCATAAGGGGTCCTGAAAACGCCTGAAAACGTGTTTTCAGGATATTGCATGGATCGATGGGTAATAGCCTGAAACGGACTGAAAACATGTTTCAGGCGCCTGAAAACCACGGCAACTTGGTCGAAATTGTAATCAACTGGGAGGTGACAGAGCCTCTTCTGGCAACGGCTGAAAACATATTTCAGCCTTCTGAAAACACCTGTACGTCAGGATAAATAACGAAACAAGTTGCTAGGCGTCCGGCGCAACACTATGTTTCAGAATATTGTAAAAATGAATACAGTTATAATTTTTTATTAAATACTCTTTGTAAAATAAATAAATAAAATTCGATATTTGTTATCTAAAAATACTCTCTAGACAGTGAAGGCCAAGAAAGTGATCTTAATTCGCGTCTGATTCCATCTAATAAATCGTAAAGGACGCACGACACTGGGCTAATCCCATTGGCGGCATTAGAACGGCTTTGGGTGGACAGATCGCGAGCGCCAAAATTACCTAGCAATTGGTAGCCAAGCCGAACAGCCTTTGGCCAGAGGAGAAGCAGCTGGTAAACTCTATACATAGATAAGAAAACTTTACGAGCCTAACTGGTATACAAGCCTAACTGGTAGTACCTACGTATACAACGAGATAGTCGTTGTACTGACACTGATTTGAAAACACAAAACTTACGAGAAAAATTGACAATGAAAACTCATCAGTTTGTGAATGTAAGTAATATGTATGAAGAAACTTTGGGTTAAAAAGTAAAAGTGTTCCAACTATCGTTGAAAAAGCTACTGCTGTGGGCTCAGTCTAAATCGACTGCAGACACTTTTATTGGGCGGCGGCGATTCGCTGAAATCCCGCTGACCCGTGCTCGCCGATCCCGGCCTTCGTTTTATCCCGGCCCCGCTTAATCCGGGATTTGACGTCGCTTAATCCGGACCCGTGTTGGATATCGCGTCGACACAGCCCTCGCCCGCACTCTTGTTCATATTGATTTCGGATTTTACGGCTCACCTCCATAAAAGCACGTAAACAAAGCGAAATCAGAACCTTTCACAGATTATTTCTGCACCCGACGACATTAACAATTAAAATTAACTTATCATGATAAAATAATTCAATTGAGATGAAAGAATAATCCATAACTATGAATGTCACGTGGGATTACTCATCGAGTGCCTCGCTCGGATATTTGGGCTCAATTATATAAAATTGTATGCAAAAAAATGAGGAGATTAATTTGTATTTTCATTGGATGGTGCGTTATGCGAAAAATTGGGCGGTCGGGAAGCAAATGAAAATGATCGCCTCGTATAATTTTATTCTCGTGGATTGTCGTTCGCAAAATGAACTACTTACTAGGTATTGGGAAATAAAGTGCAATTTGTATGGGGGTGGAAATTTTGCTTTTTTTTGCGTGAAATATACGAACGATTTGTGCAATAGTTAGTTTTGTTTGCATAAATCATCGTGCATAATGGTGGACCACTGAAAAGATAATAATATTAAATTAACATTTTCGTTAATAGAGCTCGCAGATTTGTTGGAATACATACCTATAATTTTAATGTGATTCGGTTGCGTTTAGAAGCCAAAATGATATTACTGTGATGTTGAAGTGAATAGAGTCGCTTATTTCCTATTTTAATGAGGATTATAGTTTGTAGTGCATTTAGAGCACTTCGCGCGGTGAAATTAATTACTAAATCGGGTCTGTCTGCGCTTTCTAAATGCGATTTGAATGAAAGCCTACATTTACACAATTTTAGTTGGCGGGCTTGAAACATCTGTTTTTGTTGTTGGTTTTTTGAATTTCATTTTTTTCTGAAACACAAACATGTTCAATGTTCGTACATGATTCATACAAATGATTGACTAATATAAGCTACTTGTGGAAACTGTTTTACTTATAAATAGAAAATAGTGACTTTATAGTCTAGACGAGCTATTAAGCCTATAAAACAAAACTTCTGTTTCCTGAGAACGATTACCGCTATTTGCAGATCGTATTATTTGATTGCAGTGCTGCGTAGGGCATCCTATCGTGCGTGACCTATGAGGCAATTTAGTTACAAGTGATGGTTACCATTTAAGATCAGGTGAGCCTTCCAACACGGTTCCATCCAAGTTGTAAAAAAAATGGTTGTAATTCATGACATTTGCATAGCATATAAAATAGCGCATAGCAACACGTGACCGTGAGTTGTATAAAAAAACAGCTGTAATTCGTGACACTTACCACTTTACAGGAAACCCGTATTAAACTAAAAACAACCTTTTACCTGCAAAGTTAGCCACTAATAGAGCTCGTCTAAACTGAATTCCGCTGAAGCCTACCCGGGGATATTGGATTAGAAACAATTCTGTATAAACTTTCCCTTCGTTGTGAGAGTGCGTGTGTAAAAGCTTTATTCCTCTTCTGTGACACATTACCGTCACAGTAATCCTGTATGTTACGCCATATGTAATTATGTATAGAGGTCTGATATATGTTTATACACGGTGAAATTTTAGACTGTTTTTCTAGAACGAATATTGTTAAGACTATCTCTAGTATACCTACAATTGAAATATTAATATACATTTTTGCTGTTAGCAATAGTCAATGGCACATAGTGTGTACAACTGTAGGTATATATACATATAGAAGGTAAATATTTCAAAAAAGAGTTCAATAAAATAGGTTATATGACCTGAAAATATACCTTCTTACATAATTGATTAGTTGATCCTAAAAGGCAATAATAATTGACCCAGCGGCGCATTAGTGTCGCCTCTGGTGTTGCAGGTGTCCATTGGTGGAGACCACTTTACATCAGGTGGCCCGTCTGCTTGCTTGGCACGTATGGCAACGCCTCTCCAACGTAGATATATCGATTTCCAGGACAAATAAAGTAAGATACAGTTTACTATTCTTCCAGGAATAACGATTATGAGTATTCTTCATACATCGGCTTCCTGTGATCTTTTCGAGTCTTTGGTCCATCGGATCGTATACCCCGATTACATTCAGCACATGTCCGTGAAAATGTGCAGAGACATGGGAAGGGACTTGGGCAATGCGAGAATGTAAACAGGCCACTTCCATGTCCACTCGCGTTACCGCTCGCGTTGTCCGTGTTGCGGGGACATACATTGCCGGCGACGGAATGTAAACGCAGTATTACACAATAAAAAATCTACAAAATGCAATAGTCATCGCAACTCATACTATTTAAAGTACCTACAGTCCAAGTGGATTATAGCAACGTAGGCATATAATCAAACCATTTAATTAATAGAACAGCTAAAGCTTAACACACACACTAATACGCACTATTCTCAATCAATGGCGGTCAGAATAGTCCAAATAATCGGCGGGCAGTTAATGAACGCATTTGAAAAGTTAAAAGCCTGTTAGGTCGTGGGCAAAGTGCATTACGAGATAGCGGAAGCGGGCGCCTGTCGACTAAAAATCAAAGTATAGTCAATGCTGTCTTACCTATGGGTTTCAGGGCTAGTTTTTAGCAATGTTTAGATTAAAGCAATGTCTTGAGTGTCATAGTTCCTTATATGCCTTGTTGTTTTGTGGCAAGCTTTTTTAGTCAGCTAAATTCCCTATATGATTTTAGCTTTCATAGATAAACTCAAATATACAAGGTTGCGCATTTTGCAAAAATATCTTTTTGCTTAAGTTTATAAGTGACTGTTGAATTTATCAGTAAAAGCTGAAAACGAACTCTCCCTTTACGAGTTTTCCGCTCCCACGTCAGCGCCAGTCGCCGCTCATTCACTATAGCCTAAGTAAAAAGCCCACTAGGCTGCGGACACAGTGCGACTAATTAACCGGTAATGCCTCGCGTGGACGGGACTTAGCGGCATTATCGTCTAAATTGTCCTAATGTTTCGTTGTAGGTGTGGACCGGTCATTAGTGCTGTCGATTTGCGTGCCTATTTAATTCTAACTTTATGAGAATTGACGTAATTATGATTTCGATAATGTTCTTTTTCTACGGTAAAAATAACAAATATATTTAACCATATAAAATCTTTTTTTATCATGAAATCCCAGACATTACAAGGCTTGGCATAGGCACTCTTTGAGGGAAACCGCCTACAGCCCTCAAAGAGCTCACTAAAAAACGATTTTTGAAAGTTCACTTGAATGAGGGAACATCTTTACGTGAACAAAGTCACAAGTGTCTAATTAGTTGTTTAGAAAATAAAATAACAATCTATAGCTATCCGCCATGTTAGTTTGGAACTGAAAGTTTCACTGTTTTATTAAGACGTAATGAGACACTTGGGAGCGTGATAGTGACGCAACATTTTAAGTTAAGTTATAAATGCAAAAGTTTTCTAATTCAAGAAATTTTATGATATCAGTTATATTCTCATTTTAAGTTAGTAGAGCTCTTTGTGAAAGGCTCGTCTGGGGAAGTTCCACGCCTTTTTCTGCCGTCTTTCGGTTTGAAGACTGTGGTTGCCGGTGTAATTATAGGCACATGAGGCTTAACATCTGTATGCCTCAAGTTGATGGACGCAAGGCAGTCCATCGTGGGACACGTTCCTATCGTGCGTGACTTGCGAGGCAATTCTTTGTTATAGGTGATGGTTACCACTTAACATCGGCTGGAACATCTGCTTGTTCCATCAGCTAGTTGTATAAAAAAAACTTACAAATAAATACATTTATAATACAAATATTTACAAAATATACAAATTTTCTTTTTTTCGATCCTGGAATCATATTAGTTTTATATATTTAATCTTCAAGCCTAATGTGTGCATAAAACATAATCAGTTGCCTGTTCAGTAAAATGTAGTATAGTGTACATCTGGGTATGTATCGTGCGGGTAAAGCTGGCCTAATCCGCGCCCGATCCACCGGCCGCAAGACGCCGCTTGTTGCTCACTAGTAGGGCTTCACACTATTAACTATTATGATATTATTGTATACAATATACCTTTAAACGTTAACATTTTTGTTTGATTTGTTTTATAGTGTTTCCCTTCAATTCAGGAAATCACAAAGATTGTGATTTCCTCGTAATTACAACAACAATTAGTTATTTTCGAAATAATATAATCTGGAAAGTCGGATAATAACTTTTGGGATATCTTAAAATCTTTATTTAAAGTTTTTTTTAATATTACTAGCAGATGGAACAAGCAGTTGGCCCACCTGATGTTAAGTAGTAACCATCACAAAGCATTGCCTCGTAAGTCGCGTACGATAGGAACGCGCCCTACGTACACGTATTTATAAAAAAGGAAGGTATATTCAATAAGGAACAGTAGAAATCGGAGTTTATTCTGTTTTATCTAGGTTTTAGGTTATAAAAAATAAGTATATAAGTAATAAATATGTCAATACAAAGGATACAGATTTTTGTTAACTAACCAGTTAACAAAAATCTGGTGACAAGATATGAAACAGCCGAAAAATACGTAGATATATTATGTAGTCAAAATTTGAAAGCTACGGATTCGTAGACGTCTCGTAGAGGTCTACGCTACGCAATTTGCGTAGACACAATATTTGATAAACATAGTAACATTTTTTTTATTATGAATCAGTTAAGTTTACGTTATTTCAATTGTATTGTACGAGAAAATTCCCACAAGGAGGCTTGTGGAAATAAAGGCCCTAAAAAATCATTTGTAAAAATCTGTGTGCTCAAAACTGATGCACAGCTAAAATCAAAACAATAAGAGAATACAATGCACACCTTAAGCTAAGGCATCCCAGACGGGCAGCTTCCTAAACCACCTCGGGATTTAGTTAACCGTCGGACGCACATCGCAGATTAATTATTTATGTTCGGCCCCACTGCCCGAGGGAAGGTTTAGCTCCCAGACGCTCGATTCCTCTCTCATGCAAACTACTCGTCTTAACGCAAAATTGACGCGCGAACTTTAATATTAACATTGGTTTCTCCTCCTTAAATATTAAGGTCGATTTTCCTTTGTCTGAATAATTTAAAGGTCCTTTGTTTCATTGTCCGGCGGAAAGATCTGGGGGCTTGCGATGACCACCTTGTCATGGCGAGCTTTGTTGTAAATCTACGTTGCATCTTTGCTTGGCGTAATCGTTTAAGCTTAGCTTAGGCTTGCTGCTAAATTAATACCTATAAATTCTATTTCTATATCTGAGCTTGTAGTTTATTTACACGAGTTGGGTTTTGATGGCATTATTCAATAGAAAATCTAGTAATGAGTGTTGTTAAGTAATTTCTTCTTAAAAGCCGTGATGTATGGACGTGGCTCTGAGTACCTCTTAGACCTAGTAGTTTCCAGATCTAAGGGGATGTCTACCATAATTGGTAAATACGTCGTGGGTCAATAATTTAATATTTTTTTCATGGTCAAAAACATAGTGGTTGTTGTTGAAGAGACCACTTATGGCTTAACCATCGCAGAGTTACGTTATCTGATTTGTCTAAAAAAAAAAACAGTTTGACGACTTTGATCCTCAAGCACGAAAAATATTCCCTCAGGTCTCTTAGTACCAACTCAAAACTCTGGGGGAGGCAGTCAGAGGTACGTCCAAATATTATACATATTTGTCAAATATCCAAATTTTTCAGTAGTTGGAATTGCACACGTGATAAAAAAACAATAAAAACGCATTCTTTTTTAGTGAGACGCTTCTATATAGATACTCAACACATATGCTGAGTAAGATATAGTTGATTAAACCCGTCCAAAGTACATGCGTTGATTTGAAAAAGTCTTCGAAGGTGGTAAAGTCATAAAAATCATAAAGTAATAAATAATTTCTTCAAAACGCGAGTAACGTACACGCCAGTCATAATCCTTAAAGCAAAGCAAAGCATGTTATATGGAGAAACCTTCTTAACCTAACAGGATTATCGCGTGAGGTAGGCATTCACGGCCGGATCACGGCTTGCCTTAAGACACAGATTTTATTACACAAATGAGATTAATATGAGTACTTAAAACGTGCGTAGGTGGAGTAAGACACGATACGGTAGGTATGTATGTATTTTACAGCATATTTATCAAGACACCGTTGTGCATTTACTTGATAAAATCAGTTAAAAAAATCTACAATTATTTTTTTCACGCTTAAAAGCCTATTTCATCCAAAATACTGTCCCAGATACTACACCGTCCCTTAAAAAGGGGCATGAGTGAAATAGTGACCTATAAATCATCTATAAAATGGCATGTATACTTTTACTGGCTCACTTCTCGGGGAAATTAATGTTCACATCAGACTTTACAATGTAAAATTCTTGAAACCTAATCAATTAATTAATGAATGTAACCATCATACATAATATTCTACCTCAGCGACATAATTTTGGTAACTAAGACAAAACAAACAAATGAAGACACCCCCTACATCGGTTTCACCAGAAAGACATTCATGAAGATACCTCGAAGTCTATCGAACAAAGAAATTAAGACATGAGCACACCCACGTTTCAGCACCAGAAAATACATTTAATGCGCTCGCGATGTCAATTAAACGGATGCCGCCCTCAAAAAGGCCATTTGTTAAATAACCGCAACTCCCGGCGTAAACTGACAAACGAGCGATAGCGTCTAAACCGCTTTGAACTTCTTTGACGCGTCGATAAGCATGACAGGAGTATTGTGAGTGTACGCCGATCTTTACAATGCTACGTTTTGCAAGTTTTCACCCAGTCGCGCTGTAAGTGGGTTAGAGATTGACGGTGAAACAATGGACTTTGATACTTGTACGTACATTGTTCCTGGTTGCCGGCGAGATAATGATGACGTTGCCGAGGACTTTGCTGAAATAATTAGCTCTAGCGAGTAAATTAGGTTAACGAATCTAAGGCATCCATTTGTTATTCATGTCTTATTGTTGACAGAATGTAACATAGTATATACTAAAATACTTAAATTACTATAATGATTTAAATATATTTTGTTAGCATTTTAAAACTAAGAACAAACACCACCTTTTCCAAACAAAAACATACTTTTTTACACAAAAAACTTCTAAACGTATTTTTAAGCTTCATGTTTGATGAAACTCTTTATTTTACACAAAAGAAAACACAAACAGAAAATTACAATGATCATGTACAACGGGCGACCTTATCGCTAAAAGCGATCTCTTCCAGACAATCTTTTATGTAGATTTAATAGTTTTGTACAAATGAAATCAATAAGAAACCTTAACATAACTTTAAAACTATATAAAACATTTTAATTGCACAATTTTCTAGTACAGTAGATCCATTATTATTCGTGCAATAATTAGACCAAGTTGCAGATAATGTGATAGTTACTACGTGTCCCTCAAGGCACACTTTGTAAGCCTCAAAAAGGGATGAACCATGAACGAACAGAGTTTCTTAATTAAAATCTCAAACACGGCTTTTGACAGTTGTAACACTTGTAACGCCATCACAATAATTGTTAGCGTTATCTCGTATCTTATTGTATTCAGCTGAGGAGGAGATGAATTTAAGGAAATTGAGTTGTTTTGTGAGGGGTTAAGATTGAGTTTTGATTGTTCATTGTGTGTGGGAAGCTTAGTTTAACTTGGTGCTTATTATTGCAAATATCTTCTTGCAACATTCAATTGCACACAAAATCAAAACAAGATATATTTTATTTAGTTATTTTATGGTATCGAGTTTCTTCTAAATGCCCATTTCTACAATATCTTTCAGTATTCAGTATATTTATTGCATTATTATGTATGTATGTAGATTTAACATTGTCAGGCCATATGACTAAGTATTTTGTGATTCAATACATAATGTACCCAGTAAGGATATTGCAATAGAGAGAAGCGGACCGATATTAAAATAACATGCAATTTTTTTTAAACTTAAAGACATGGATCGTTTACCTACTTTACCTACCTAGTCACATTCTAAATTAATTCTTTCTATTTTTATTATTCAGTCATTAAAGTATTCGTTATATATATATTCGTTTTAGTTATATTCGTTGTATATAGCTCGAAGGACTGATAACCGTTGGGGAATAAAGGTTCTCGAATGGCAACCACGAACAGGAAAACGAAGCGTGGGACGCCGACACCCGATGGACTGACGACATTGTCAGGATCGCGGGAAGTCGGTGGATGGAGAGGGCTCGGAATCGTTTTTCCTAGAAATGTATATATAGGGTAGGTCCAGCAGTGGACTTCTTTAGGCTGATGATGATGATGATGATGAAAGTATTCGTTTAGTGTAGAGGTATAGTAGTAGAGGTAAGTTTTTTGTAATAGCATCTCCTTTAGTTTATTAACAAATTTGTTATAATTTTCTTTAGTAAGTCTGTAGTTGCTAGCAAGGGCACGTTAAGGGCATATTTGATAGTGGCCCTCAAGCCATGATGGAGGCCTTTGGGTGGCCTAGAAACTCCGTCACCACTTCTGATTATCATTTTTTTTTTTTTTTTTTTTTTTTTTTATTGTTAATAGCTAAACGTTTGACTGCCATCTCACCTGATGGTAAGTGAAGATGCAGTCTAAGGTGGAGCACGCTTAGCTATAATCCACTTGTTCACTCTTGTCTTAAATATTCCTAGGTTATATCGTTCCGGAAATACCGACGACGGTAAAGTGTTCCACTCCTTGGCAGTTTGCACTAAGAAAGTGGAAGCAAAGCGCTTCGTGCGATAGTGAGGGATATCCACCATGAAGGGGTGGCACTTATCCGTGCGTCTAGTTGTCCGGAGGTAGAAGGGAGACGGGAGAATAAGATCGTGCAGTTCCTGCGCACACTCACCAAAATGTATTCGATAGAACACCGATAGGCAGGCGATTCGTCTCCTGTGTTCGAGGCTATAGAGCCTGGAGTCGAACAGCTGGTCACTGCCAATGAGTCTCCTGGCTCGCCGCTCAATAGAATCTAAGGCTTCAAGCTGGTACTTGGCAGAACCGTCCCACAAGTGGCAACAGTACTCCATGCACGATCGGACTTGTGCTTGATAAAGGTCCAGAAGCTGTCTTGGTGTGAAGTACTGTCTGACCTTAGAAAGGATGCCCAGTTTCTTAGCAGCCACTTTAGCCTTAGATTCTATATATGAGCCGAAGTTCAAATTGGATGTCAGCTTCACACCCAAGAGCTCAAGGTGGTCAGAGATCGGCACCGATACATCCAGGAAAGAAGGGTTCAGGCGGAAAGGCCGCTTTTTTGCGGAGAAAAGACATGCCTGAGTTTTTGAGGCGTTGAAAGAGACGAGGTTGGCTGCACCCCAATCAGAGACATTAATCAGGGTGCGATTTACTCGTTCCACCATTGCCTCTCTTAGGGACTCGATCGTATCTGCGCTTGCACGGGCATCGGAAGTGTATCTTTCTACAATGGTGCTATCATCTGCGTACCCCACAATACCGGGCTGAAGCAAATCGTTGATATGTAGCAGGAATAAGGTTGCAGAAAGAACCGACCCCTGAGGTACACCGGCATTAATAGCCAATTGGTCAGACGAGCAGCCATCAATGACTACTCGAATTGACCGTTCCCTCAGGAAGTCAGAAATCCACCCACGCAAGCACGGCGGCAGTCCGAACGAGGTAAGCTTGCTAATAAGACCGTCGTGCCAAACCCTGTCAAAAGCCTTGGATATGTCGAGTGACACAGCAAGAGCTTCACCATGCCTCTCTATGGCTTCGCTCCAGATGTGGGTGACGTACGCTAAAAGATCCCCAGTAGACCGTTTACGGCGAAAACCGTACTGCTGGTCACTGAGGAGGTCATTGGCTTCAAGGTACGTTAGGAGCTTATTGTTGAGAACCCGCTCCATTGTTTTACACAATAGAGAGGTTACAGAAATGGGTCGATAATTAGCAGGGTCGGCACGACTTCCCTTCTTAGGCACTGGTTGCACATTTGCAAGCTTCCAAGAGCGTGGTACAAGGCCAGTTTCAAGAGAGAGACGAAATAGGCGAGTCAGTATTGGAGTCAACTCAGGGGCACATTGTTTGAGGACAATTGCAGGTATTCCATCAGGCCCGCTAGCCTTATTCACATCCAAAGCACGCAGTGTTTTTAGCACCTCCTTTTGGTGTATGCGGACTTTCGGCATTGCCGTCGTACAACAGGAGACGGAAGGAGGCACTTCACCAGCAGTGTTAAGGCGCGAGCATTCTGCAAACTGAGAAGCAAATAGATTGGCTTTCTCTACGGAAGTGTGAGCAAGCGAACCATCTGGTCTAAGCATTGGAGGAAGTGAAGGGCGGCAGAAGTTAGTTTCGATTGATTTCGCGAGAGACCAAAATGCCTTACTACCAGCTGGATGTGAAGCCAATTTAGCACCTACTCGGCTTATGTGGTCGAAACGAGCTCTCCTTAAAACTTTTTTGCAGACTTTGGCGGCTTTGTTATATGCTCTCTTCTTAATGCTTATATCTGGTGCTTTGAGATTTCTAGCGTCAACCCAACTAATGAATGCTTTTTGCTTAAGTGCATCGGCACTTCTGCATTCAGCATCAAACCAGCGTTGAGGTGAATCGGATGGTCTAGTGTCTTTGTATGGAATATAGTATTCCATACCACGACGAAGCACTTCAATTATAGCATCTGTGCAGGTCGACGGATCGCCAGAAGAGAAACAAGTTTTCCGCCAAGGAAAAGAGGCAAAAAAGTGCCGCATCTCGTCCCAGTTTGCTAACGCGTACTGCCACAGTCGACGGCTAGCACTAGGGCTTGGATCGGGTGGGGAGTATGCTGATATGGACTTCACAACACAATGGTCAGAACTACCAAGTGGAGAGGTGACCGACACATTGTATCGATCAGGATCAGTCGTTAGGATAAGGTCCAAGCAATTGGCGGTGTGGCCGTCGATGTCTGGAACTCTGGTCGCTTCCTGGACCAGTTGAGTGAGGTTGAGTGAGATCGAAAACTTGAGCGCTTCCCTTCCAGCATGATCAGTGCACTGGTATGGGAACAACCAATCCTGGTGATGGGCATTGAAGTCCCCCAGAAACACCAGTTGGGCAGATGGGTACCGAAGCTGGGCCAAATCTGCTGCCTCACTGAGATAATTAAAAAGCTGAGTTGTCTCTTGGTCTCCGCTGTGTGACCGGTATATTCCAGCGTAGAGTATTTTCTCCATACCCGTCTCAACAAGTATCCAAATTACAGAGTACTTGGAATTTTCAAGATTTCGGAGGCGCCTGAAACAGATGTCATCGCGCGCATAAACGCAGGTACCAGCCCGTGGCTTAAAGTTGTGTTCAAGCACGTAACCTGGGTATGCAAGGTATGACGCATCAAGTGGACATCTGATCTGGGTCTCCGTAAGAAAAAGCAGATGAGGTTTGGCAGTCTCGAGATAGTGGTGGACTGGAATGATATTTGAGTGCAAACCTCTGATATTTGCTAGGTGCACTTGTAGAGAGAGGACGTGCACACGCTGTTTAACTTTTTTGCTTAATTTGCTTCTTTTCATTGTTGGTTTTTTTTGAAGAGTGAAGAGTGGTAAGGGGACGGCAGTAGGACAAGACACACTGCAAACCTAAACACTGATAACGGATCACTTATACTAGCGGGGGACTAGGCGGGAGACTGCGGGGACGCCCGAACCCCCCCGGAGATGGCCATCGGGTCCTCTCGTCCGGTCGCCAACCGGCACGATGGAGCATCCCGGGATTTTTCGCGAGGTGGCGGGGCAGCCTTTCAAAAGTGGCTGGCTCTCTACTTGGGCCCCCTACTACCTGCGGTCGGCCAGCGGTGCACCGTGCTTCGGATCCCGCTACCCTCCGCGACTAGCCTCCCAGCATAAGCTCAATGTTATCTCGTCTATGACCGGTGTGATGCAGTACTGAGTGTAATCATCCTGACCCGACCCCTTTGTGGCTACACCGAGCAACACCGGGCTACACCGAGCAATCAAACTTCAAGTCAACATGATTTCAACATGATATCTTTTTCATGTCGTGTTAATTGTTTCTCTCGAAACAGTGTGGTGAAAGGATTTTAGGTGCGACTCTATGAGGACTCTATGAAGATTTCGAGCACTATGGTCTTTTCTAGCACTTAGACAAATACAATTACGAATAATTTACTTCCTTATAGAACGTGAGCACAAATTAAATTGTAGAGTCTGGGCCGGTTTCTGAAAGCTCGATCAAAGCTATTGCATCGAATTAGATCGAGATAGCAAGTGACTTGACATGCGATTATTTTTAATCGGACAATTAATTATTTTTTAATTATTTTAATTATTTTTCATGAGACAGTGCATTCTCCCTCTGTTTTACACATAATATAGACAATGCATTTTAAAACGTTACAAACCATAGTTGTAAAATTCAAAGGTTCATTCACCCGGAAGTTAAATCTGAGTATTAAAGTAGAGAATAATAAAGGCGTTGAGACTTAAGACGAGTAAGCCTGCTGCAAAGTCCTAGAGTCATGTTACGTTCTAGACTGGACAGTTGATACGTTTGCTTAGCTTTTATTTCCTACGTGTGACATGGCTTTATTTTCAAACGGTTTTGACGATCGTTTTTGACTACTAGTTTCATTTCATTTCATTTATTCAGTCATAATTATTTTAAAAATTATATATGAATGTCACTTAAGTATATAAAAAAAAAACAAATATTATAATTAATTTAAATCTAACAATTGCAAAACAATAAAAAACAAATATCACAGTAATTAATAATCAGTTCATAATATACAATACAATATCATTTATTTATGTCAATATAAAATCAAAATAAAAATAATCATTGAAATAAAAATTAAAAAATCATAATATTTGCAGCAGTTTGTAATTCATAGGTGCGGCAGGTGGCAAGCTCATCGCCGCTTAACAGATAGAGATACAGTAAACAGTGGCGTAGCTAGGTGGACAAGGGTCCCGGTACATAGAGAAATAATTTTGTGAGCAGGCTCAAGGTTTTCTAGCTTCGGGAGCTGGCTGACCCTCTCTTTTCAAAGCTTAGGTTAGAGGTCCCCTGAGCTCCGGTGCCCTGGTGCGATGCACCACCTGGCCCTACGATAGCTACGCCACTAACTTTAAAGATCAAATTAATTTGACCTATGATAAAAATAAGTGAAACTTTGTAGGTATGCATAATAAATTATTAGAACAATATGAATTTGTATTTTTTGCGAATAAAGACAGATGTTATTGTTTTTCTCTTTAGGAATTCGTATGATGACCATCTTCGTATATCCAAGGATATAACCAGGTTTTGTAATTATGCAAGGGATTGTTTAGTGGAGAATTAGAGGCAGAGGTAGACCGTCTGCCGGTCAGGTGAAAGTTTCGGGTCCGGTGTAGGGATTACCTACTAGACTGGAGTTAGCTATACATTTTGTAGCTGTATGGGTGTTAGTGTCAAAATCTTGGTTGAGGCATAGAATATGCAGGGTGGCCCATTTAGATCGGTTAGTATGGGCAAGTCTGTAACTAAGATATATTTTATTTGGTTATTTTATGTAGGTTTTATTTTTTGTTTGGTTATTTTAGGACATACAAAGATCTGTTCTTAGGAACCATGTCATTGATTTCAGTAACAAGAAAAACTGCTTTAGATTAAAAAAAACTTGTACCGAGTTCGGGAATCAAACCCGGTCGTATTGAAAAATTAAACTTCACGTTTTCTACCCTATTCTAGATTTTATATCGTAATAAAAACTTCAATCTCAAAGTGTACGACTAAATTTGAACTCGACCTATTGTTTTGTGACAAAAATAGTAACTGAAACATAAAAATAGAAACAGCTTCACGACTTTGATCCTTATACACCCTCTCAGATCTCTTAGTTCCATGTTATAACTTAAAATTCGAGGATACGTGACAGGTTGCAAGCCCATCGCCCCTGCTAGATCACAAACTTTCCTCACAATGTTTTCCTTTACCGATTAAGAGCACATTACGCAAATAATTTTTTCGAAGAGGAAAATCCAATAGTGTCATGTATAAACACCTAGTCTATTGGATTCGCGTGTCCGGGTATTCGTGAGCGATGATCTATTTAGATCGGATAAGGCCTGGCGTGACGGATGCTGAAACCTCGCAAATACAACATGCCACCGCATCCTGCTGTTTGTTATCATTATTTGTACGGTTTATATTGGCAATTATTTGCTGACAATGGTTAAAAATCATGTTCTTACTGTGTAGTACGCCTTTTTCTGCCGACAAGCAGCGTTGCTGTGTTTCGGTTTGAAGAGTGTGGTTGCCGGTGAAATTACTGGCACATGAGGCTTAACATTCTGTATGCCTTAAGTTGATAGACGCAGCGCAGTGCATCGTAAGGCACGTTCATATCGTGCGTGACTTACAAGGCAATGCTTTGTTATAGATGATGGTTACAGCTTAACATCAGGTGGGCCATCTGCTTTTTCCATCAGCTAGTTATTCAAAAATAGTAGTAGTAAAACTATGAATGAAGCTCTGTCTCCTGCGCTGTAGGCCGTGGGTGCAATCCCTACTAAGAACAAACAGTTGTGCAATAAAAATAGATTTATTTTCTTCAATACAAGAAAACTTTAAGGCACGCAGAGGCTAATCCGGAAAGACTTCCAAACACTTTAGTCTCTGAACCAAGTTAAACCATCATTAGGACAACATAAAACAACAATTAGACAAAGAGCCGTGTCTCAGCTTAGATCGAGTGCTCTTCAAGAGTCTTGCAAGGGTGGTAAGTCATGTGAGTGTTTTAAAACTTTGTACTCACGGAATTAGTTGATGGGGTTGGAAATTATTTGGATTTAAGATTAGGGGGTATAATAAAGAGAATACGCCCATCTGAGTCTTTTTTACAGAAAACTTACTTTTTTGATACCACTTTCTAATAGATCAAGTAGAGCCTTTTTTTATCTTTTTCTTCTTGTGTCACTAGATCTTTCAAAACAGTGTGGTGAAAGTAATTTAAGTGCGCCTCAAAGAGGCTTGTTTTCGAGTACCTGGCATATTATGTTACAGAACTTTTTAGGTTCTACGACATGCCGGTTTCCTCACGATGTTTTCCTTTATTACTGATACTAATTACTGGCACTGTGTGAAGTAGTAACCATCATTGATAACAAAGCATTGTCAGGCATATTAGCCTATTTTGCCTGTAATTTTACCCTTTCAACTGAAATAACAACCTGAGTACTTACATGTTTTATTGTCAATGTGAATTTTGGAGTCAAAGTGTGACAAATCTGAAAACTAAGACACACAACGTGAATATATATCATTTCTTAAATTGAATATTGCTACACCGAAATTTCTATTAAACAATAGATAACATTTAATAATATCGAAGTCCACTAGTTTCATAACCAGGGATTAGTTGACCGAAAGACCGTCCGGCGGGTCGCTCGACTAAACCTCAAGTAATCCAGGCTGTATATTAAAACCATAGGTGCTAACCTGAAACTACCTTCACTTTGAAAGTACAGGTTGTTCTATTTGAATCAGTTTTTTAAACCACACAATACATAACACACATATACACACACTAACTTTATAATAAAGTTTGGTATGCATTTTTTCTAAAAAAATACTATAAACTCATGCCATGAGTTTAATTTCAAAGCAAAAGTTTTCAATTATTGAATTCAATCACAAATATCACTGTGAAACGTCTTATGTTTCAATTTCAAATAGTAGGTATATTAACAAATCTATAATAATAAAATAACTAGTCATCTTGTTTTAAAAAAGACAAAAGTTGATGAGACGTAAATTCTAATTTTAATACTGAAATTTTATTTTTTCAACTAAAATTGGTATGACAGCATCATAAACAAATAGTATGAGTCGTTTTGACACAATCATTAAATACTTAACAAAACACCCTCTATATGTTTTCACCCTTTGAACGTAATCCATTTTATACATTCTCGCCCACAACTTGAATGAAAACTATTGAAAGTTACTTACGAGATTACCTCTCCGAAAACCTCGGCTATTTTAAAGGTGTAACACAAACTAACCTACTGGCATTATGGGATTAAAGTAGCAGAGAATTTATAATATACTCCTTTTGGTACGACTTTGTTCTAAACTTCTGGATTGTTTATGTAAATGACCGCCTGAAGGCATTTACCATAATTTTCGTATAAAAGAATTATCAGTAAAATTTATAATACAATACTATAAAGTATTAATTTAATATTTGGACGGGTTAAATATAGATATATAACTATCCCCGTTAAACGTCCTCAGAGAATCTGGACCTAAATCTGAATTTGTACTTGGTACCAAAAGATCTGAGGGGATAACTACCGTGCCTGGGGATCAAAGTAGTGAAGCTGTTTCAGTTTAATTTCGCCTTTCTACGTGCGTTAAGTATTTTCTATCTAGCTACACTAATAATTTTTCACTATTAATTAAATAATTTTTCGCTTCTTTCTAGTTTCTTAAAATTAAATTCACCAATATTATTTGTAAAAGAACCGGCTTTTTCTTTTCAAAATTTTAAACGCGTTTCAGTCTGAGTTGCTCTTAGACGGTCCGGAAAAAAGCGCATTGAGGCAGCAAAAACTATATAATATCGAGACAAAGGCACTGCCGACATAAAGCAAGGATTAATTATTATTTTAACGTTTCAGTCGGTTTTTTGCCGCGTCCGCGAGCAAGTCAAAAGCATTGCTTTCTCGCTTGAAAAGTTGATAAATAATTAAGAAGGCTCCTTAACGACAGCACTTCGACGGAAAGCGCATCATTTTTAAGAAGCTCGAGAAAGGATTTTCCATTTACGCTTTTTACCACATTGCTTTTTGGAAATTATTACTTTAGAGGTAGATTCGCAGTTAGTTGCAGTCTAAAGTCTAGCAAATATTTCTGACTGTTCTGTACATGTACCTTCATATTTTAGGTTCTTTTTTTCTTCTTCTTTTGCTTTTTGGTTGACTTCGTTGTCCTAATGACATGTTTTGTTACAGGAAAAACACTGCCAGTCCACTGTGTAGTGGAAGCGGTATCCTCCCTCGAGGAAGGCACATGGAGACGCCGAGCAGTGGTGGAGACAGACAGCTACGTCATCATACCCGCCGCCACGGCCTTCCACGAGCTAGTACCAGCTGCTATGATGCGACTTGGGTACCCTCATGAGCTCGCTTCTTCTGCCAAAGGTAAGACTTACGATACATATCATTGGTTATGAGCATATTTCTAAGATACTTCTAAGTCTTTATTCTTCTGTATTGATCATAATTACAATAAAATTTGGGTATATTCTCCCACATGCACATGCGCTAAATCTGACTACTGCACAAATATGCATGCATTTCGGTCTGATGCCCTGAAGAGGGTCTATAACGATCAAGAGCCCAATGTAGTCAACTAGTGACCATAGATTTTCAGGGCAAATGATTTTTGAGCCTGAAGAAGGCTCTTCACCAATTTTCTAGGCCTTTCCAAAATAGGAATGAAGTGAATCGTTCTCAACAGTGTTTTATTTGCAGGTTCAGTGGTGATAAATAACTGGAAGCCACTTACCTTCGACCGGATCTCCGACGGGCCGCTTGCTACGGTCGGCGAGGTGCTTGGTGAGCTGACTACCGTGGCGACCTTGCGGATCCAGCTGCTGAGGCCTAGGCCTACGCCTCTGCAAGACATAAAGGACAAGCTTTTGAGACTGCTCCTGGTACAAAGCAGACCTTTGCTGATGTCTACTGGGTGTCCTTTGGATGAGGTAAGGATAATATTCATTCTATTTTTTAAGCACCCGTAGTCTGCTGGGCGTGACACCACCTTGTGATCTTAAGGTCTTAGAGTCGACCAATGGATTATTCTACTCGAAAAATTATGTTTGTACACTCACCGCGGCGATGAGCTTGCTACCTGTCCCGTATGGAATACCGACTAATTAAAAATGTGGGTATGTGCCAATTGTAATTTTTGGAACTACTTAACTACCCTCTTGAATATTCTCCAAGAATCTTGGTTAGTTTTAGTTTCAGCTACTGAGAAAACAAATGTTTAAAATTAAAAAACAATATTTCTTTGATGTGTGTATGCAAAGTAAGAGATATGTAAATAAATCTATCATAAGCTGTCCTAAAACATCTGTCAGATCGAATTACATTCCGAGCATCATAATGGACACAAAGCGTGTACGCCACAGCGCCCTGAACCAACATTGTGTAATGTTCTTTAATGCCCAATTGTTGGCACCCCACCTGTGCCGAACCCCGCACTAAACCTTTACCCCTTATTATCGTGGAACTCATTGTTTTCCGAATTTTAAGTCCACCATTGAAATCGCGGATTCACGGTACAGCAACGTATTGTATGCGGGGAAATTGATTTAATTGGTGCTATGAATATTGAATTTTGTTATTGTGATAAATAGGTTGTATGCAATAGAATACTCAAAACCGTTTGGATAAAGATAGTAGTATGATTTTTTTAAATAGTTACCTATCAAATTCAAAGCTTATATTAAGCGTATTTATTTAATTGAATATCAAGGAATCTCTTTGAAACTTCTTAAGGCTAGGTTTATCTAGGTGCCAGCTCGAAGAATGCCAATCATGAGTTCAGAAAAAAAAAATACAGTTTAAATTTTTATCCTAAACTAGCAAGCGTAGAACCTAAAAAGTTCTATTACGTGTGTCAAGTGCTTGAAAGGAGCCTCTTGAGGCGCACTTAAAATCCTTTCACCACACTGTTTCGAAAGAAACTAGTGACACGACAAGAAGAAGAAGAAGAAGCGTATTATCTTAATCATTATTATCAGCCTGAGAAATTTATTGCTGGACATAGGCCTCCTCACGCCTTTTTCTGCCGCCAAGCAGCGTTGCTGTGTTTCGGCTTGTTTGTTCAAAAATAAATAAAATAAAAATAAAATAAATAAAATTTGCAGAGTGTGGTTGCCGGTGTAATTACAGGCACATGAGGCTTAACATCTGTATGCCTCAAATTGATGGACGCAGGGCAGTGCATCGGAGGCACGGTCTTATCGTGCGGACTTACGAGGCAATGCTTTGTTATAGGTGATGGTTACCACATAACAGCAGGTGGGCCAGCTGTTTGTTCCATTAGCTAGTTGTATAAAAAAAAAGTTCTTCCAGCCATTTTCAGGAAAACGAACGATTGATTAACTTAATAAATGAGTGCATTGAATGCAGTGAGTCTTTGGATAATCATAGAGCTCAATCAATTTACTCAATGTATTCAGCAAATTGCATTTTTCAATAAGCCTATCATAATAATGGCTCGCTTATTAAATGGAAAAAATAGTAGCATTATCGTTCGTAGGTTTATTCAGTCAGTGAGCGACTCAAATTAAAATAATCTTTTTAATTGTCGTTTATATAAAACATCGTGAAGAGACCAGTTAGTACGGGTGTTAAATAAACTAATGACACAACAAGAAGCACTGGTGGTCTAGTGGTAGCGGCCCCGCCTTCTGATCCTAAGGTCGCGGGTTCGAAACCGGTCGTGCAATAATAAGTTTTTCTGTTCAAAAATGTATGTGCACAATGACAGTACTCTCAAACGGCGATGGAAAATATCGCGAGGAATCCGGCATGTCGTACAACCTCAAAAGTTCTGTAGCATGTGTCAAGTGCTCGAAAGAAGCCTCTTAAGGCGCAATTAAAATCCTTTCACCACACTGTTTCGAAAGAAACTAGTGACACGACAAGAGAGAAAACGGTCTGCAGATAGCTCAACTGTTACATATGTATTTTGTAAATTCGTGGATTCATTGTCTTTGTAAATAAATGTTTTTTGTATGTTGGTCGAAAAAAATACGAAAAAACCTATAGACTTTGACTTATCTCTCAACAACATCATAAATTCCATCACAATTTATCACGAAAATACTCATCATTTTGAAGAAGTCGCGAATGAGACAGATTATCAAACTCACTAAGTAGCATTCCGACAGTATAGGAGGTCGTTATAATTTGCGAGGTTACTCGTAAGTCTCTACTAATAGGGATCATCACTCGAGAGAAGAATTAGGGAAGCATTTGTTTTGATGTTCGCGGGCGCTCAACGTCTTACGGAAGATAATGTAAATTCTCATGTTTTTGTCTCAAATGAGTTTTTTGTATGTATTATGAGCTTCCTTTGTTTTCATATTTAATACACCAACTTATAAGGGTGTAAGTACCACTCATTTAGAACGAAAAATAATTAAATTTGGTATGAGTAGGTATAGATTAATAAACACTCGTACCCAATTTTATTCTTTTTATTATACTGTTTATAAATACATCATTATGAACATACTTGGAGTTTCCTTCCACTATAGAATTAATAAATGAATATATGCAATAATTCAATAAATAATTATAATTTAAACTTGACACTGAAATTACCTAGATTTAACTTTGTCATTTTTTTTTATTTAACATTCGGCTATACACACTTTGACCTAAATATTGACTATTTTTAATTAAACATTTCATTAACTTTGACATACATTCCCAATACCTTGTTTATTTAGAAAACCTAGTTCTTCTTTTTCGTGCCTTGTATAACAGATAACACCTACTTTTTTACTGTAACTATATATGTCTACCGACTATACGTATTATAATTTAAAACCTCGGCCTGCCTCCATGTTGCCATACCCTATGCAGGGTCCATGTGATACTTACTAACAACTAACAACAATGTATGTACCAAAACTAAACCATGTGTAAGCAATAAATGTATTGAGTATTGAGTATTGAGTATTGGAATTTCAAGACGATCGATTTTAAACCTTCTCCATTCATTGGTTTCTCGTAATCTTCACAATGTTTTCGATCCATTGATGGGATGTATTCTCATTTGCTGTAGTTCAAAATTTATGTAAAATTGTAATCAATAAATATCGTTATAAAGTAATCTCATAAAGCGATTAAATAGAGGTTTAAAATCTCATACGATGCTACGGGTAGACAAGAAATACCTACAGCAATTTGTAGACGCGATGAGCACCTGCCTACACGCAAGATCTACATACATAATAAATTTAATTGAATCTCAGTCTCATCCGCACCTCGCGAGGCCTTATTATATTTTCTAAATATCCGCCTTGTGTCGAACGGGTTACGTCACTCCGCCCGCCCTCGTCTTACCGAGCCTCCGCGAAAGAGGGTTAAAAGGAGTTTTAGATGTACGAACGCTTTTGATCTTATTAATACCATAAAATAATGCTTTATAATCTTATTAAACGCGAGGTTAGCGCTCGATGCGCGCCCTTCGCGGGGCTTACCCCGAATGGCGGTGCCGTTTCAATTTGGCACTTCCAGTGACACAGTTCTACGTAAATTCACTCTTGATTCCAAGTTCGAAGAATCGAACACGAAGTTACCGCAAATGAACCAAAGGAACTTCGACGGCGAGATAATCAAACAACTCCAACAGCAAAGTTGGAGCTAAACGCCAGATGAACTCGGCTATGATATTATGGCAATTTATCTCACGCCAATTTGCGCCACTTCAGTTTCAACTCAAAACAAACTTTCGAATGATCGAGAAGAATTGAAGATGCTTTTGATAATAATGATAAGAGCGCCTCGGATTAAATTGTATGCTGGGCCCTCAATTATATTCAAATGTTCAATTTTCGAATCCTTTTAAGCTTCAAGGTAACTCTTAATTTAATCACATCTCAACGCAAGTGGCGTATGTACACATAACAAAATTATATGAGATAAGACTAAGCCTGTTGTGTTCCAAGTTGTCCTTTCAGTACAAGTATATCAAGCAGTTCGCAATCACACACCGAATTACGTACTTAGACGGATTACACGTGACGCGAGTTATCACGCGCAGGCGCCAGTTCTTGTAAATCTTCCACGAAGACAATATCTGAAAGCAAATATGGCCTCACTATTTAAAAATATAAAACAAAGAAACGGATTAACGTATCACTCGGCGTACGCTAATTCCTCTGACATGATTTATAGACACAATCTCAATGTGTTCTAAGACGTAAGGAGGTACCAACATTTAATTTAACATCTGATTTGGCAACGAGCTGAGCAAACGGCTCTGACAAGCTGCTTGACGTCGTAATCGCTGGCATTGTTCTATGTAATCTAGAGAGATCTCACTTGCATAACTGTCAAGCTGGGTAAACTCCTCGACGTAGCTATAATCTGACAAGTTCTTTATGATTGACTACTTGCTATGCGATTAATGCATAACTAAATATACACTTGTTATCGCGATGTACAAATAATTGAGAAATTTAAACAGAACTTAGGAATATTTTGTAGTCACACGGTCTGTTTGCCGCTCAAACAGCGGCGTTGGATCGGCTTGGGGTTTTTTCGATAGCGCGGGAGCGTTTTAGTGTAAGCACTTAGTGTATCGGCTTCGGTGCCGGCGCCTAGTTGAGCAAAGTGGGTGGATGCTAATTGGCAAGACGCCCTTCCCGCTCATTGTTTTAGAGCAGACCATGATTGAAGTTTCGTCGGTGCGAGGGAGTGTTGCGCTCTAACCAACGAGCAAACACCTCCGTCAGAGCCGGCCCGACCGCGCATGACACATGCATTAACAGCCGACCTAATATTTTCATAATCTAATGGCGATGTTCTGTGAAACAATGCTCCATGTTTATTCAAACAGTTATCTGTGTATCTGTAGCTGGTTAGAGTGACCTCTTTAAAACCTTCTAAAATTGTTTGCGGTATCTTTTTTCTTTATTTATGTTTCAAGTGACTTTGACTTACGTATTGTTTCTCTTGTTATAGATAACACTTGCTCAGATATGTCGTGGGCACGACAGAACACCGGGGCCGCATAACTTTCATGAGCCATCTGAGGAGATGCGCCGTAAGTTTGAGTCTTGGTGGAGTGCGCAGGTGTCACCTCGGCCTCCGCCATTCAGTCCTCGAAGATACCCATCTCCAGGACCAAATCTGAAAAATCGATCTCCAACTCTGAACACGATGCCGGAGCACCTGCACCCGGCACTGCAGACCGTTCAAACTCAGTATCCAACACAAAAGACTAGGATGAGGACCAGCTTTGATCCTGAGCTCGAGCTGCCAAAACTACAGCGGTGGTTTTCTGAGAACCAGCACCCAAGCAGGCAGCAGATACAACAATACGTCCGAGAGCTGAATAATCTCGAATCACGGCGCGGCAGGAAGCCCCTTGATGTCAATAACGTCGTTTACTGGTTTAAGAATGCGCGAGCTGCCCAAAAGCGTGCAGAACTCCGCAACATTGGAGGTCTCGGTTGCCATCTCAATGGATTTAACAGTAGAAGCCACAGCCCAACCAATGGTTCTATGATGGGAGGCAGTGATAGTTATAATCCTCATGATCACAATTCAATGAAAAGCCCTTTGGAGCTTTCTGAGAGCCCTGGCAGATACCCGATGTCCGTAATGTCTGAAGACAACTTATCCAATGGAGGCTCCGATATGGAAGACGATGGAGTTGATTTAAACCCCGATGACAGGCCTGAAAGCCCAGATGCTCCTCTCTCTTTGATTACAACAAAGAAAAATAACAATGACTTAGAAGACACACCACACGAATCTCTCAAACCACCGGATATTATCAAGGTACTTTCAATTTATAATATTACGCCTTGCCATTTCTAGCCCTTAACTAACAAGAACGATTTCGAATATAAGGTCGTTATTTGTTATTGTCTGGTGTCTTTAGGTATAGGTATAACAAAAAGCAGGTATATTCTAAATATTCAACAAAAATAGGTATATTATAAAATATCAGATGATAGATGTAATTCTTTTTAATAATGTGAAAATTAATAAAACTTTCTTTGACACAGGTCCACGATATCAAAATGGAGCCAAGGGATCTAAGCAAGCACGATCCAGCCCACTCCCCTCAGCGTTCGCCAGCAAAAAACAGTGACAGCTCACACAACAATAACAGTAGCATTAACAACAACAACGAAGATGAAAACGGAGTCGCAGACGAGCACGAAGCTTCAGACGATGACGTCATTCAGGAGCGTCACTATAGGCACTCGTCTCCTCACTTAGACCGCTTACCCTTCCCAATGGTTCCGAATCATCCAATGTTCGGACACGGGATTATGTACATGAGCCAGTACATGAGTGGTTTCCCAGGAGTCAGCCCTCTTCCCGGCGAAGGTGCCAGTGGCCTCAACCTAGCTCTCGGTGGAGCATCCGACGAGCGTCGTAAGCGCAACCGCACTTTCATCGATCCAGTATCTGAAGTCCCCGTTCTTGAGCAATGGTTCTCGATGAACACACATCCCTCGCACAACTTGATCCTAAAGTACACGGAGGAGCTGAACAGAATGCCGTACAGACAGAAGTTTCCGAGATTGGAGTCAAAAAACGTGCAGTTTTGGTTCAAGAACAGGAGGGCAAAGTGTAAGCGATTGAAGATGTCTCTGTATGAGCCGGCTTCTCCTGGACATTATGCGCACCCGGGACATCCGCATGCCATGGTTGAGAGGAAACTCGTTTAGATTGGATTGGCTCGTGAAGTTTTGTGTTTGTGGCGTCCACCGGCTAAACACGAAAGACTGAAGTGGAGTCGCTATGGTGTGCAGTGCCATGTTAGTATTAAAGCAACGCTTAGGTTGCGTCATTATTAAACTGCTCGTATTATTCAAACGACATTATTGACTCTTGTAGGTACTCAGTAGTTTTTCTTAAGTATGCGACGTTATAAGCATGATAAGTAGGATCTACGTATCAAATAGAGCAGCGATCACATCGTATTATGTACATAGATGTACAAATAAAATGCTATCAAAGGACACGTCACGATTATTTGTTGATGAATCTCAAATATTAAATAGTTTTAATGTATATAGACGCAAACTTCTTGATTTATTTATTAAATTTTACAGTAGCTTTATAAAAAATGTTATAGTGAATTAGGATAAGATATTGATATTCTCAGTAAATTCCACTAATATTGGTAATTAGTTATTACTATAATATAATTTTGATGTTTAGAATAGTATTCAATGTTATTCTAATCTATAATGAACTGTATTAAGTAGTAGGCAATATTATATTGCAATTTAGTATAAATTTTAAGCTACATCGATCTTTTATAAGTAGTTAACGCACATTCCTTAGTTATTAATTTTTATAGCTTTCTCAGTCCAAAGATTGGTCAAGTTTCTTAGAATTTGGTAGTTTGGCCTACTTTACTTCGTGTTATAGGTTCTTTACATAACAGAATACATTCAGGGAAGTTTCTCTCAGTATACAATCCATAACGCTAACGCAAGACTAGGAAGAGTCACCCATAGCTGTTATTAGATGAAAACAAAAAAAAACAAAAGATTAGATCGTTATGAAAGCAATTAATAAAAATATAACCTTCTGATTTAAAAAAATAAGATTTTCAATCTTTGTCAGATTTGAAATACTGCATTTTGGCATTTTGAAAATTAGTATCCATGATAAATATGTACATTCATAAATACATTTATTGATATAAATAATAGTTATGATGTATATTATGATTATGTATGATTTATGTATGTTATGATGACATAAGTTTTAAATCATGTTTCAGTATTTATACGCATTTATCAATTGAGGCTGTTTGTTTAACACTTTCCACTATCGATGTTTTTACTATCAAATAAAACTACAACCAATTCAAGTATTTTAAAAATACATATGAAACAGTTGAGCTATCTTCAGACCGTTGCAAATGATCTTAAGATAGTTCAACTGCAGGGTGAATACGTAACTTTGTTGCAATCAGTTTCTATATGAAACCAATAAGTAAATATAACCATATCAAAATTTTGCGATTATCCATCAATACAAATACTATCATCATCATCATCATCAGCCCAAAGAAGTCCACTGCTGGATAGAAAGACCAGTTGTAATCTAACTTTGTTAGCAACTGCAGCTAAAATGTAACCGCGTAGCCGTAATATTTACTTATTACAACTGATTGAAACTGATTGCAACAAAGTTACATGATCAGCCAGCTGATTCAATCACTACCATTTGGAATGATATTGTTTTTTAGTTTTAAACACATCATTAGTTTATGTCTGATTGTTTTAATTGTTCCAATGTTAAGCTTGTTTTTGTGAAGCTGTGATGAATTTTCCAAATAATTGTATATAATAAATAAGGTTTTTAACTACGTCACTAGGCTCACACGAACAGCATTTATTGCTTAGGTAAATATTGCTAAATGTTTATTCAATTCAATTATATAAACGAAACTTAATTGAATATAATATGGAAAGAACTTACTTATCTATTATTTTACTATTCCTATTATCCTATGTTCTTTTATTATACTATATCCTATATTTCCTATGTTCAGACGGATACGCATCAGACTATACACTAGCTTTTTTTTATCTATATTATATCCTTGTAGTAAGCTAAGTGGTTGAGCTCTTTGTGAAGGGCTCGACCGGGGAAGAACCTACTACCACAATGCCTCTTTCTGCCGCCAAGCAGCGTTGCTGTGTTTCGGTTTGAAGAATGTGGTCGCCGGTGTAATTACAGGCACATGAGGCTTAACATCTGCATGCCTCAAGTTGATGGACGCAGGGCAGTGCATCGTATGGCACGTTCCTATCGTGCGTGACTTGCGAGGCAAGAGACTTGTGTGTAGCTTGATCTGAATCCGTGTGTACTCTTTTGATTTTAGCCACAGCTTCCTAGCTGTAAACAAAACACAAAACAAAAAATGTAGTAAACAAAAAATGTATATTTCATAATTTCAATATAAATTTTTTGTTTACTAAACAAAAAAAATATATTTCATAATTTCAATATAAATTTTTTGTTTACTTATCAGTTTTAAATAACGTTTTTTTTGAAGTAAAACTTTAACCAATTTGATGCTCTAAAATATTAAGAATGGTTTTAATTCATTCCGAATCTGTATAAAGAAGTTTCCAGAGCTCTCAAATTTCCAAACAGATTTTCCTATTATTGCAATTCATTAATATTTTGAGAGCACTGGTGGTCTAGTGGAAGCGGCCCCGCCTTCCGATCCTAAGCTCGGGGGTTCGAAACCGGTCGTACACCAATGTTCAAAAATGTAGGTGCACAATGCCAGTACTCTCAAACGGTGAAGGAAATCATCGTGAGGAAACCGGCATGTCGTGGAACCTAAAAAGTTCTATAACATGTGTCAAGTGCTCGAAAGGAGCCTCTAAAGGCGAACTTAAAAATTATTTCACCACACTGTACACAATAGAGAGAGATTAATATTTTAAGTTTAGTTTAGAGTATTTTATGGGAATTCTCGACATCATTGTCAGGACTGTTTACAATTTACAATACATGGTGTCAATAGTTATCTGCTGGACTAGACGACGGAAGCGGCTGGCTGGGGACCCAAATCACCTGTCAAACTAAACTTACGAGTCTTGTAATCGGTAGCGATATCTGCAGACATCTTTGTCGTGACTTCGATCTTCTGTGAATCGCCGTTTTGGGAACTTGACTGTGAGTCTATCGCCTATCGTCATTCCTGTAACACAGATATACACGATTAAATTTATAGTAGCGCTCATCTGGAGAAGAACTACGACCATGCCTATTTCTGCCGCCATGCAGTGTCGGTTAAAAGGGTGTGGTTGCCAATGAAATTACAGGCACATGAGGCTTAACATCTGTATGCCTGAAGTGGATGGACGACGGGCAGTGCATATCGTGCGTAACTTACGAGACAGTGCATTGTTATAGGTGATGGTTACCACGCAACATCAGATGGGCTATCGACTCGTTCATATATCAGCAAGTGTATGTATTTTTCTTTATAGAAAAAGTTTCAAAGTCCACTCACATACGAGTGGTACTTAGGTAGAAGTACCTACGAACTAATTATTTATGTACTGCTCAGCTGATTTGAGTTATAGCTTATTTTGTTATAACGTTTTTCAATCATGTAGGTACTTTTTTTTTGGTCCTATCTCAAAAACTAGGTACCTATACAAAGATTGCTCCAGAAACTGACTTAAATTTCACAGTAGGTATATTTATTACCGATTCCTAAGTGGATAAGAAGCTATTTGAAGGTGCTTGTATTAAGTTCCAAGCTCTGGTAATCCATCGTAAAAATAAAATGGTAGCTTATTCACAATAATATTATTTTAACAATTATTTCCAATTCCATTTCGAACCTATAAAAACATCCAGACCAACCTACATCCCGATAACTTGCTATAGCCACTTCAAAAGGCGGAAAAGAGTCTTTTCTTTACAATAGGAATCTTGCAAAATACCTTCCCACATCATAACAAATTCAATAGGTAGGTACCTACTTTGGCTCACCATAAACATTTTGAAGTGCAAAAGCATTGCCAGAAGCGATGGGAGTACGTTGTAAGGATTATGCCAATTAGAGAGATTTAAACATCGAAGGAACGATTCTTTGATCGTGGCACTGAACTCTTATCCGATTTTAGTGTATTTTGCAGCGATTTTCTGATTGAAGTGCTTATTTCATCAGAAAAGAGTAGTAGAGCTCTTTGTGAAGGGCTCGTTCGGGGAAGTACTACCACCACGCCTTTTTCTGCCACCAAGCAGCGTTGCTGTGTTTCGGTTTGAAGAGTGTGGTAGCCGGTGTAATTACAGGCACATGAGGCTTAACATCTGTACCTATGCCTCAAGCTGATGGACGCAGGGTAGTGCATCGTAGGGCACGTTCCTATCGTGCGTGACTTACGAGGCAATGCTTTGTAGGTGATGGTTACCACTTAACATTAGGTGGGCCATCTGCTTGTTCCATTAGCTGGTTGTATAAAAAAAATGTAACGATATGGAGTGTAAGAAGAAAAACATAGTTTGAACGTATTAGCGATAACTTCCTACGATATTGAGTAGGGTACCTACCGAGGAATATGAGGTGATGGTTTCGACTAGTTTTTAAGAATGATTATGCAAAAATACACCATACTGAAAATAATAAGCAAGAAATGTACAATGTGGCCTTTTGGCTCAGTCGCTATCTTTTTCAGACAACTTTTGGATGCAAAGGATTGATAGAAAATTTGGTAATTTTCGGGGACGCACGCAAATAAAAAAATAGAATATAAATAATGAGCCATTTTATACATAGGTAGATAGGTACATACATAGGTAAATAAAATCCTTACATACCTCTTTCGCTTCATTCACTCTCATTACATTCTCTCTTCTTCACTCATTTCATTCAGCCTCTTAGTGTTTTTTATAACTGCTCGAAATCCGCATCGTAAGTAGGATTTACATGCAACTGTTTTATTGAGTTGCTACTAAAAAAAATTAGGCACAATTGTTTTACAAATTAACAACTGCTTTCTGCAACTGCTTGTAATTAAAAAATGGACGTAAGTGTTACGAATGACTTCTTCTTCTTGTCTTGTCACTAGTTTCTTTCAAAACAGTGTAGTGAAAGGATTTAAATTGCGCCTCAAAGAGGCTCCTTTAGAGTACTTGACACATGTTTTAGAACTTCTTAGGTTCTACGACATGTCGGTTTCCTCACGATGTTTTCCTTCACCGTTTGAGAGTACTGGTGCAGTGTAAATAACTAACAAATAAGAATAAGGAAGGTAAAAACTGCCGTCATATTTATCTATTACAGAAGCTAGGTATTACTTTTTAATCTAAACAAATTGCCGTACGCAGGTAAAGCCGCGCATTAATGTTAGTTAACCGAGGATTATGACGTAAGGTAATAAAGCAATTTGTTATCAACTAGTGGAATTCCCGTGACCTCGCCTGCGTGGTGCTTTTTTCTCGCAATACTCTTTAGAAGCTAAAATTCAGGTATAGCACTGATAATGCAATGCTAATAATGGCGATGGGCTTGCAACCTGTCATGCTTGGGGATGAAAAAGGGATCAACCTTGTCATCTACTCGCAGGTTTTGTTTATAACAAGGTGACGGTCGTCCACCCGATATTGAGTGGTTATCTCTGCCTTTAACATTTGCCCACTGGAATCGTACTGTGTGATTCAGTCCGAAATGTAAAATGCGCTAGTCTCAAGTGCCTGCACAGAGGTACCATAACCATATAAGCCTTTATCTTCAGAATCAGAATAATCTCTATTGTGAACTGTTAAAAATGTAAGGTGGTAGTATATAAATAGCCTTCCCTATTCAAGCGTGCAATATAAAGTTATTTTTTTTAATCTTTCGCAGCATCTTTGGCGGCCGAAATAGCTTCATTATACTCAATATAATCACGGTTCTGCTATAAAAATATTGATAGGCACTTAATTGAGAGATGGACGAAAATTATCTTATATAATCCTATCTTACCCTACTACTGATATTTTAAATGGCTTAAAAATGGATGAAAAATGGATTTGGATGAAAATAGAAATCATATAGTAAGAACTTAATATAATATAATAATAATATAGTAGAAAATAATACCTATAATAATGTAGTATAGGTACCTGAACTAGCATAATAAAATAAGCAATTTTTTATACCAAAAAATTACGGGTTCCTGAAAGTAGAAAACGAACCAGCCAGCCTTGGGAAAGGTCAAGTAAAACGCCTTTAATATTTATATTAGCAAACACTACTGCTACGTGAGCAAAGCCGCAGGAAGATATTAAGTAACCAAAATAATATACAACTGCAAATAAAATTAAGAGACATGTAGGTAAATTAAGAATTTGATCCAAACAAGTTTTCCTACTAAAAAGTTTGTTAAGGTTCGGTTCCCATATGGTAAAACCTATTACTAAGACTTCGCTGTCCGTCCGTTTGTCTGTCTTTCTGTCTGTCCGTCTGTCACCAGGCTGTATCTCATGAACCGTGATAGTTAGATAGTTGAGATTTTCCCAGATGATGTATTTCTGTTGCCACTATAACAAAAACAACAAATACTAAAAAAGAGAATAAAATATTTAATTAGGCAATACAACAAACGTGATTTTTTTGCCGTTTTTATGGATAATGGTACGGAACCCTTCGTGTGCGAGTCCGAATCGCACTAGGCCGGTTTCTTATGTAGTTTTAGTTTTTAGTCAAACTTTAGGTCGGAATACTTATCAGATTTGATCAGATCAAAAAAGAACGGACCTTTGTTATACTAACTCGATTGTTAGCGATTTTCATAACAATATCATCATTAATTGATTTTATATTTAAAAATATATTGAAATGTGCAAGTGAGAAGTTGTCTGCGTCTAAAATGTTCTATAATAATCTTTTAAAATAAATCTACCTCCGGTCTTAAGCAAGTTTGTTATTTATTGACTTAGCCAAGCTTCGGACTTAGACACGATCGCTCCCTTGTACGACAATAAAACTCTTAAGCCCCATTGCCTCGCGAGAAAGATTTACTCTAGCAACAATATTATATAGATTGTCTTGTTCATCTTGTACAATGTTTTGTCAGAAATCTTTAGTGTATGGGTTAGTGTTAGTGTATAACATGTTTCAAGTACTCGAAAAGAGCCTCTTCAGACGCAGTTATAATCCTTTCACCACACTGTTTCGAAAGAAACTACTGACACGACAAGAGAGAGAGAGTGTTTAGAGTCTAAAAGCACAGATTTTTAGAGCACTGATTTTGGAGCACTGATCTTATTCCTCGTAGAGCATCTACCAATATTTAGATGGAATAGCAAAAATTATTCCACGTAGAGCACCGGCAGTAGTAGCTTCTAGTGTTGGAGTATTCTTAACATTCTACTTAAAACTGAGGAAGGGATTGTTGAGAGAAGAAACTATTTGGTTTATGATAGGTAAGTACTTTTTTTTTCTTTTTAACGTATCTTATCTTATCTTAGTATATAATAACGAATAAACTAAAGAGCTGTCAAACAAGGGTATGTATACCTAGCCAATCATCGATAGAGAGATGATAACTGTAATTTACCAAAACACGACAGAAAACCTTTCGCACTAGCTAAGACTCAAAATATGTGTTCCAATCTGAGAGTTGTAGTACCTTCTTGAAGTTATTGATTTCCTACAACATCGAAATTGGCGACAGACTATGTATGTCTCAACATCATCATCAACCTAGACCACAGCTGGCCGTAAGTCTTTCTCAATACGTGACAGAATTGTAGCGTGAGGTACCGCGTGTGTGGGTTGTTGGTGTTTACTACTTTTTTTAAGCTTTTTTATCAATGAATCATATATATCACTTTGTGTTGAATATTGGAAGTTAGATTATCTTAATTATTATATTTTTTTATTATGGCGAAGACAAGAGCAGTACCTTTCGCTTGCACGTTTCGACATGTTGAAAGATATAAAATCACAGAACCCATTTTCGAAAAATCACAATCAATCTTTTGTGTGCAATCATATTGCACACAGTTTAGTAAAAACATAATTTTAATCGATACAAGTTTTCCTACTCAAAAATTTGAATAAGTACAAACTTTTGAACACAAAATGGGGTCAGTGATTTTATATCTTTCAACATGTCGAAACGTGCGAGCGAGAGGTACCTACATTAGCTCTTGTCTTCGCCTTAACAAGGAAGATACAAAAGAACGTTAGGAACCAAACCGTAAGTTCTTTTCCTGCTCTTCTAAGCTTTAGTCGCGTGGAACAGCCACCTAGATTCTCCTAGCTTTAAACAGCTTCAAAGTAATCGTTCAGATCCAATTAAATAATAAAAAAAAAAGTATACAACTGTAACTGTAACTGTAACTGTACAAAATATGAAACAAGCAGATGGCTCACCTGGATGTTAAGTGGTAACCATCACCTATAACAAAGCATTACCTCGTAAGACACGCACGATAGAAACGTGCCGTAGAAGCACTGCCCTGCGTGCATCAACTTGAGGCAAAAACTCTCAAGCTAACCATCGCTTTATCCGTATCTACCGAGAAGGAAGTCGCTCCCCAGCTGGGCTTTAGTTATGATATAACAAGGCGCACAGCTAAGCTGAGCTTACGGTACATTTCATTAATTGACATGACGTTTTTTGCCCTCCATGTTTGCGGGGTACGTTTTTAGAGTTGGAATGAAAAGAGGAGAGCGCCTGATAACTTTTTCCAAATAATAAAAATAATAGGGAAATTACAGGCGCATGAGGCTTAACGTATGTATGCCTCATGAATTGTGAGTTGATGGACGCAATGTAGTGCAGGGTCTGTTCATATCGTGCGTGACTTACGAGGCAATGCTTTGTTATAAGTGATGGTCACCACTTAACGTCACGTGGGCTATCTGCTTGCTTCATCAGCAAATAGTATGAAAAAAAACACCTAAAAAATGAAGCCTTATTCGGAACCATCTTTGTTGGTAGTTTATTATTACAGTCCTAACAAAACGAAATTCATAATATTTTTTGTCAGTCTGTTAGCGGTCAGTTCTTCGAACATTTGGTTCCGTGGTAGTAAGACGCGACTTAGAGAACGCCCCAGGAGTTGAGCAGCAGCATCTTAGAGTAGGTATCATCGATAAATAAATAAATTTAAATATTTTTGGACTATCCACACATCAATATCTAACCCCAAACTTGCAAAAAAAAAACAGTTAAAAAAAAGCTTGTAATATGAACTGGGAACCTGGCTGATATAAAACTTTATTTTTTTTTGAAAATACATAAGTATTATATTTTATAACACCCAGACAGAACAAACATCTATGTTCATCACACAAAAGTTTGTTCTCGTTGGGGATCGAACCCACGGCCTACGGCGCAGAAGGCAGTTCGGCTCACCAATCTGCCAGTATAAAAAAACAAGGTGAATAGGGAAAACCTCTCGAAATATGGGGAGGTCGATATCCAGCTGTGGACTTTTTCAGACAATGATGATTTTCATTAATTTGTGCACTCTCATTTTTTAAACAGCACTATCATGCTTTAATTACCCATAAGTGAAGCTTGTACTATGGGAACCAGATACCTAATAAAGTACTTATATACTTTTTTTTTTTGTAAAACTTACTATTAATATATTATAACACCCAGATAGAGAACAAACATCCATTACAAGAAAGTAGAATATAATTTTCATGACAATATTTATAGTAATAGGTAAACTGGATAATGTAATGAGCCTTCTCATAATCACTAACGTATTTTAACTTAACGTAACGTAGTTTAGAGCACTGGTGGTCTAGTGATAGCGGCCCCGCTTTCCGATCCTCCGGGGGTTCGAAACTGGTCGTGCGCCAATGAGTTTTTCTGTTCAAAAATTTATGTGCGCAATGCCAGTACTCTCAAACGGTGAAGGAAAACATCGTGAGGTAACCGGCATTTCGGAGAACCTAAAAAGTTCTATATCATGTTTCAAGTGCTCGAAAGGAGCCTCGGCGCACTTAAAATCCTTTCACCACACTGTTTCGAAAGTAACTAGTGACACGACGAGAGAGAGATTACTAACGTACGCTACATCGTCAAACAAAAAGTACCTAGGTACTTATAGCGCGTAGCTTTATCTACGTACTTCCTTTAATAACCACCCCCTACTTATGAGCCATAACTCAAAGTTGATCCTTACATCGACTTAGAAGATGAACCTACCTCAGATGAAGCTCTCGCAATAATTTCGCTTTGTTATAACTTCGCTTACATTCTCTTAAATATTTTAGTATTATTTCCATGTAATTAATCTAGCAAAAATGAGAAGTTTATCATAAAGTTTAGAGTCATAGTTTGAATCATAAATATTTTATTTTATTTTTATTAATTCAAAAGTAGCTACAAGAATAATACACAACATGGGTTTTTTTAAATATATTATAACTAAGATTTTTGTAATTTCCCAAAAGTTATTATCCGAGTGGGATTTGAGCCTACGAAGTTCCCCTTGATAGTGTTGTATTCATAAAACTAATAAAAAAAAAGAATAAAAAAGGAGATATTAGTATAATCAGTTACCTAATTTCCTTTTCGGCTTTGTTTAGTTTATGTGTAAATTATGCTCTTTTTAAAGCCTATCAATATTTATTTAAACGTACCTACCACAGGTATCTCACGGGTATGTACAAGGACCACCGGTTGAACATTATTCAATTTCGCAAAAGCAAAGTCACAGAGCAATATTGTTTACAAAATGTCGCACATCTTTGACGTTTTTTCGCTCAGCCGGTCGTGGTCGGTGTAATCTCAAATCTCCCGCCGCCAATTTATTTTCATTAGCGATCATCCTCGGTTAATTTTATTCCCTACTTACTCCGGGAAGAATCGGGAGAGTCAGGCTAAGAAAGTGTGGAAGCTATCTCGGATGTTGGTGGTCATGGTTATATTAGACTTATACGGCCTTCTACAAAAAATCTGTCAAACGATATACTATGCTTAAACTATTGCCATCTCTTACCAATGCGTAATGGCAAACAGAGACAGCGCTAATTTGAAGCATTATTTAAATTTAAACAACATTTTACAGTATGAGGGTTATATTATGATCATGTTTGATTAGAACCCACATTTGTAATAACATCAAAGGCATCAACAAGAACTACTCAAAATCAAAAATCGGTATTATTGTTATTAAATTCTTGTGATACATAATAATTGATAAAAAAATAATATTAATAAAAAAATATTGAAAGCGGAATCGAACATTGGATTTTCATTAACTTAAATATTTCTGTACGTACTTACTTATTAAAAACTATAACTGATAGAATTCTAATAATATGATTTTTTTGTGAAACATACTTATATAATCTTTAGCACTCAGATACGGCATAAACATGATTATAACATATACACAATATTATTGTGTACTACACCAATTTATGTCCTTCGAGTAAGTGAAAATTCCAGATTATTTTTTCAGGTGGTAAAAGAAAGAAGTAAGCTCTCTCCATATCATCCAGCGATCTGCTTCAGCCCGTATCCTGAGCCGCGTATCAGCGAGTTGCTTAATTCATTTCCACGGGATAATATTATTTTTTTACTCCCTCCCGTTTTTTGTGATGAGCCGCAGCTTATTTTTTATTCATTGCGATGGATATTCATCTCAATTTTTTGAGTTAGATTGAGGTGTAATCGAGTTGACAGTCGCCTTTGATTTCATTCGCTCTTGGTTTCACCATTTAGGGGAACGTAATTGTTTGTTGCGGTTTAATTAGTTTATTTCTTTGAATCTAATTTAATTTACATTTTTTTTAAAGGTTGAGTAATAACGTGCTTATTGATGGTAAAGCACAATTATATTACATATTATATTATTATTATTTGTATTATATTGTATAATAGTTGACACATTTATATCCTAACCGAGAACCCACCGAGAACAAATATTTGTGTGATCAACTTAGATGTTTGTTCTCTGTCTGGGTATTATTCTATATTATAAGTATATATTTACAAAAAAAAAAGTATAAATGTATTATATCAGCTATCTAGTTCCCATATTACAAGCTTTGGCTTAGTTTGGGGCTAGATAAAGTGTGGAAAGTCCTCCAATATTTATTTTATAATTCGACTACTGTATTAATAGAAGTCGATAAAGCAGCTACGCGCTACGATGTAGCTACGAAGCTCTACGATAAAATACGATCGCTACGCACCTCCGCAGATGCTTGAAAGGACTTGATTTTTTCTCAATGCGTATGAAAAAAGTGGAATATTCTTTCTTTCTCTCAAGGATTATAAGAGTAGTAGAGCTCTTTGTGTGTGGCTCGTCCGGGGAAGTACTACCACCACGCCTTTTTCTGCCACCCAGCAGCGTTGCTGTGTTTCGGTTTGAAGAGTGTGGTTGCCGGTGTATTTACAGGCACATGAGGCTTAATATCTGTATGCCTCAAGTTGATGGACGCAGGGCAGTGCATCGTAGGGCTCGTTCCTATCGTGCGTGACTTACGAGGCAATGCTTTGATATAGGTGATGGTTACCACTTTGTATCAGGTGGGCCATCTGCTTGTTCCATCAGCTAGTTGTATAAAAAAAAATGATGGACGATAATGGACATTCCACACATCATTTTCTAGCATCAATAAACTTGTACTATGAGAAACGGATAACTGAAACACCGGCGACGCTGTTTGGCGGCAGAAAAAGGCGTGGAGGTAGTACTTCCCTGGACGAGCTCTTCACAAAGAGCTCTACTACTCTTAAAATATATTTATTTATGCTATAACAACCCACACATTTTGTAACGTTTCTCTGCAACCTTTCATAACAATTTGAAAATTAATGTAGAAAGCTGTAGTTAAAACAACAAAAGGAAGCCGAAATAGTAAATTATATTCCTAAATCTGTACTCAAATTAATTTGTCTCGTCTCACAAAATTAACGCATGAGTAACATCGCATGCCCTGACATCTCGCTAAATCTCACCTGTATGCAACTTACTCATACGTTATAAAGAGATGATACAACATTTTAGATGAAAAACAATGGAAAATAAAAAACTAAACGATTCGATTGATGTCGCTAGTTTTGTAAGTCACGAAAGAGATTAAGATGAATCTCAACAAACGAAGTGAAAATTTGGTTTTGTTTCTATACTTTCCGATATGACTGTGACTTACAAAACTAGCGGCATCAATCGAATCGTTTAGGTTTTTATTTTTTATATTTTCCATTGTTTTTCATCTAAAATGTTGTATCATCTCTTTACGTACATGACAAATTCTTTGTGTTATTTGTAGTTGTTATTTTTATTCGTAAAGTAATATTTTAAAGAAGATTAAAGGACGATCTACGTTTAATTCCATTGTTTTTATTACTTGTAAGTAACTTTGACATACTTACCCAAAAGTTACGAAAAGCTTCTTTCTTTCTTTCTTTCTTCTTTCACTGAACTTATGCCCCTTAAGTTGATCACGATAGTATGGTATTTTTGTTATTTATTTTAGACCAACTGCTTATTTAAACTTAAATTATAAGTAATATAGGTTATCAGAGAAGCCAAATAGCGGTCCTTACGTATGGTTACTGAATACATGAGAAAAAATATATACAAGGTGTTCCAATACTTGTGTTTAAAAATTTCAGGGGGCTAGTTTTTTTTTCGCGTTCACAGTGTTGGTTCTTTAGAAAAAGTTATTCATATTGATAGGTAGTTTAGTGCCCTGAAGTTTTTAAACACAAGTATTGGAACAACTTGTATAGTTTATATAAAAAAAATATATATAAAAAAATATAATATATAGATAAATAGTATGAAGTGTCAGCTTTTTATATGTCCCGTACATTGGCGCGGCCTCAGGTGAAAAGATCCCACGCTCAACCATCGTCTGCTATATTCTAGCTCAGCTGCTCTGTCTGCACTCGTCATGTGGGTTTTTGCTGTTTTCTAAAGTGTTGTTTTGAAAATATAATAGAATAGAATAGAAAAATCTTTATTTTGTCTGTTAAAATCTAAATTAGTTAAAATCTAAAAGAGCTGTTACAATTTTGATGACAAAAAAGGCCACCACTCAGCATTTGCCGTAATTAATTTATACAACTAGCTGACAGAACAAGCAGATGGCCACCCTGATTTTAAGCCACCATCACCTATAACAAAGCATTGCCTCGTAAGTCACGCACGATAGGAAGGTGCTCTACGATGCAATGTCCTGCGTCCATCAACTTGAGGCATACAGATCATAAGCCTATTAAGCCAGATAGTGCTGTGTGGAATGTCCACCAATATTTTTATATATTTATTCAATGTATCCGAGTGGAGAAATCATTTACAATGGATTCGGCCACTTCGCCTCATGTGCCAGTAATTACACCGGCAACCACACTTTTCAAACCGAAACACAACAACGCTGCTTGGCGGCAGAAAAAGGCGTGGTGGCAGTATTTCCCCGGACGAGCCCTTCACAACAAGAGCTCTACTACTTTTAAACTACTACTCTTCTTCTTCTTCTTCTTGTTCTTTCAAAACAATGTAGTGAAAAGATTTTAGTGCGCCTCAAAGCCTCTTTGAGGCATTTCCAACACTGAATTCTAACTTGGTTCTATTTAGAATATCGGTGGTCTGGTGGGAGTGACTTTGCTTTCTGATTTCAGGCCGTGGGTTCAAACCTCAAACCGGTAATGCACAAATGCATTATTCTCTTCAAAAATGTAAGTATGCAATGCCAGTGCTCTTAAATGGTGAAAGAAAACTTCATGATCATAATTTTATAAACGTTGACGAAAAATCGATTGAAATTAAAATCACGCCAACACCGGACCGGATCGGTAGTTTTTTGGCCCTATTTTTTTATCGTTAGGTTAGTTAGGTTGGGTTCAAATCCAATTGTGTATTAACATATTTACTTTTAAAAAATGTATTTGCGCAATGCCAGTGTTAATGTCAGCTCTCAAACGGGGAAAAGAATAATCGTGATCAGTTTTCTGACATTTTGGGAAGCAACATAGCTTTTTTATTTTAATTGTTTTTCTAGTGTTATTATGAGTTGTGTTGTGTAATTTCGTTGGTATTTTAACCAACATTACTTGAGGCCTTAGCACAAAGTGTAAGCAGGAATGAAAGTGTATTATGTGATGTCCTGATTTGACCGAAAATATTGCGAATGTTCTGAAGAAAACCGCCACCATTTTCTTCAAAACAAATGACGGCCGACTTGACTATGGACTGACTTGACTATGAAGTATTTAGGTAATACAATTCACTTGACACTGGTAAGATTGTCTGTCGAATGACGGGCAGGAGCCATAAATGGAGAGAAGAAAGAGGAAACTAGTTAGTTGTTCTGTGTATTTGTTGTAATGTACCTATTATATGTACGTAGTAACAACGTTTCTAACGGTCAGCAGGTGCCTAACAGCTCAATGTCTCTGTATATTTTGCATTTGTATATTTTGATGGCATTGTATTCAATTGTAAACAAATGTATTTAAGTACAAACAAAAAATATATTTTTACTTAGTTCAAGACGATACGAAAAATGAAATGTCCACAAAAAAACTGAATACTGTAGTGTTCCCACTGTTCGCATACTGTGGGTAGCTCGGCAAGATGCGATCTGATGCGATGTACAAAATACCCACATCAATAATAAACCTCTCCATTCTGTATCTCGATTCGTGAAGTTTTATTGAATACCAATATTCCCGTATAAACCATTGGCGACTTCGGTAAATCAATTGTGCGTGCTATATTACCTTAACAAGAGCCCAGGAGTGATCTGCAATAATGGGTGTTGGAAAAATAAATGAATTTGACATAAATACGGGGAACTGGACGTTGTACTGTGGACGTGTCGACATGTATTTTCGTGCAAATGCCATCAAGGATGAACTCAAGTTGCCGACATTGATTGCATTGGTTGGTGAGGACGTATTTGAGTTAATGGTGAATCTGGCAAATCCAAAAAAGCCCACTGATCTCACCTACGATGAGCTGGTAAAACTTGTGCGAGACCATTTGCAACCAAAACCATCCATTATGGCGGAACGGTACAGATTTCGACAAAGAAGACAGGCAGCTGACGAGAGCATCGTCCAGTATTTGGCAATGTTGAAAAAGTTAGCAAAAGATTGCGAATTCAAAGAAACTTTGACGGATAATTTGCGTGACCAGTTTGTGTGTGGAGTTAATAGCGACTTGATACGGCAGAGGTTGTTCTCGGAGCCCGATCTAACCTATGCAAAAGCGCTATCTTTGGCAACGGCCCTGGAGGCTGCGGAAAGAGATGCAGCAGCCGTGGACTCATCGGCGGCATCTAGCAGTGGGGTGGGTGTGAGCGCAGTGCATGCGATCAGGGCAAGAAATACGCGCGGCGCGCGGTATGGCAGCTCGGCAAGGGGCACCGGAGCGGCCCCATCGGCGGGACGAGCGGATGCCTGTAAGGCGTGTGGCGGGCAGCATCCTACGGATGGATGCAGGTTCAAAAACTACGTATGCAGCAACTGCAGAAACAAAGGTCATCTGCGGCGGGTGTGCCCTTACAAAGACGTTTCTAAAACGTACGGCGGCGGTAAAGGCGCGGAGGCACAGCGCGGCGGTGGCAGTGGCGGCGGCAGCAGCAGCGACGGACGCTATCGAGAGGCGCACCACTTTGTGCGGCCGGCAGGCAACAGCAGCGAAGACTCAGCCTCGGAGGCAGAGGTCGAGGAACCGATGTTCCAAATGTCATTAGGACACTACACACCGGTGAGTCTCGATTTGCTGGTGAATGGGCGTAATTTAAAAATGGAAGTAGATACGGGAACACCGGGCTCATGTATTAGCAAAAAAACATATGACACTTTATTCAGTGGTATGAAGTTAGAAAAATCGAAGTATGTGTTCCTCTTCTATGATGGTAAATCCAAAGTCAGACCATTAGGATGTATGACAACATGTGTAGAATATAATGGATGTAAAAAGGAGCTAGAACTTTTTGTTATCGATACAGGCGTCACATCGTTGATAGGTAGGCAGTGGCTCGCGGAGTTAGGTATTCAGATACCCATTTTGCGTTACCCAAATGTATCATGTAATTTTAAATTGCAACCGGTTAAACATGTTGTGGATGAAATGTTCGACAGATATAAGAAAGTTTGGAGCGGCGGTTTGGGCCGGTACACGGGAGGGTGCGCCACGCTGAGGGTCCGGGAGGGCGCAGCGCCGGTGTACCACCGCGCGAGGCCGGTGCCGTATGCGTTGCGTGAGCGCGTCGACGCCGAGCTCGACGCAATGTTGCGCAGCGGGGTCATTGAACCCGTCGATTGCTCGGACTGGGCGACGCCGCTGGTGCTGGTCAACAAGAGTGACGGTGGGCTACGCATATGTGCCGATTTTAAGGTAACGCTCAATCCCGTACTTATGATCGATAGGTATCCGCTGCCGAAGATCGATGACTTGCTCGCGAATTTAGCTGGGGGGGAAGAGTTTACTAAGATCGATTTGTCTCAAGCTTACAATCAGATTTGTCTATCGGAAGATTCTAAAAAATACTGTGTCATCAATACTCATAGAGGTTTATTTATGTATAATCGTCTTGTATATGGCTTAGCTTCCAGTAGTGGAATATTTCAAAGAATTGTGAGCAGTATTGTCGATAGTATTCCAAATGTTCAGTGCTTCGCTGATGATTTAATAATAACAGCACCAGATAGGCCGTCGCATCTAAAATCGCTAGAAACACTTTTAAAAAAGTTAAGCTCCTCAGTAGGACTGAAAATAAAGCTTGAAAAGTGCTCGTTTTTAGCCAAGGAAGTCAAGTATTTGGGTTACATTGTAGATAAAAACGGAATCCGACCAGATCCAGAAAAACTTCGTGCCATTAAGGACATGCCAAGTCCGGAGGGAATACCCGAGCTTAGGTCGTTTTTAGGAATGGTTAATTTTTACGCTCGATTTGTACAGAATATCAGCGGTATGCTGCACCCGTTGCACGACTTACTTCGCAAAGGCTCGCGGTGGCAATGGAGCAGCCAGCACCAGCGGGTATTCGAGCGCGTGAAGCAACTGCTCATGAGTAGTGATGTGCTGGCGCACTACGACCCGGCTCGTGAGCTGGTGCTCACGTGTGACGCTAGTGCTGTAGGCATCGGCGGCGTGCTATCTCAGCGGGACCGCAGCGCGGGCGGCGAGGAGCGCGCTGTTGCTTACGTGTCCAGGAAACTCACTAAGGCGGAACAAGGTTACGCTCAAATACACCGTGAAGCGCTAGCTATCGTTTATTGTGTTAAGAAGTTTCATCAATATCTATTGGGTAGGCGGTTTAGGTTAATAACGGACCATAAACCTCTGGTTAGCATTTTCGGACCAAACAAAAACATACCTACTATGGCTGCGAGCCGCATGCAGCGCTGGGCGTTGATACTCGCTGCGTACACCTTTGACATAGAATACGTAGGTACGTATGATAATGGCGCAGACATTCTGTCGCGGTTGCCGGTCAGCGAGAAGTGTGCGGAGGAGCTACCGGAGCAGACTTATTTACATTTCGCTACTAACGCAATGCTTCTTGATGGTGAAGTTATAAGGCGAGAAACGACTCGAGATCCTTTACTGAGTCGCGTGTTTAACTATGTCGAAAACGGATGGCCTAAAGCGGTCGACGTAAAGCAGCTCGACCCATACTTTTCGAGGAAAGACGAACTATACATTGAGATCGGGTGTGTCATGTGGGGCCATAGGCTTGTTGTTCCGGAATCATGTAGGCAGTCAGTTTTGCGGGAACTACACGAACCCCACATGGGTATTGTGAAGACTAAAGCATACGCGCGCAGTTACGTGTGGTGGCCCGGCTTGGACGAGGCGGTGGAAGCAGCGTGCCGCGCGTGCGTCACGTGCGCTGCGGTGGCACCCTCGCCGCCCTCCGCGCCGCCCGCGCCCTGGAGGTGGCCTCACTCGCCGTATGAAAGGATACATCTTGACTTTTTAGGACCCATTGAGGGTCAAACTTACCTGGTCTCAATCGATGCCAGGTCGAAGTGGATTGAGGCTTTTAAAATGACGCGGACTACAGCTGAGATGACGATAGCTAAGTTGCGCGAGTCGTGGTCACGTTTTGGCATACCTAAACAGGTCGTATCAGATAACGGGCCTCCGTTCACTAGTAAACAATTTAAAGATTTTTTGACAAATAATGGCGTGTATCAGATGTTCTCTGCTCCGTACCATCCCGCATCCAACGGAGCGGCTGAGAACGCTGTAAAAATTGTTAAGAACATTATAAAAAAAGCTCGCCGCGAAGGAATCGATCCGGAGCTTGCGATTCAGAGGTACTTGTTGATCTACCATAACACTCCGCATTGTACAACAGGCGAAAGTCCTGCTCGACTGTTACAGGGTAGGCGGTTGAGAACGCGCTTAGACGTGATTAAGCCGGATCACGGACGTAAACTGCGGAATAAAGAATTAGTTACATGCGAAAACTCAAAAAAATCCCGGAGTTTAAATCCAGGTGATCCTGTGTGGTATAGGAAATTTAATGATAATACCAAGTGGTCAGATGGGCAAGTCATTGAGAAATTAGGTAGGAATGATTACTCAGTCAAAACTCGCGATGGATCGGCAGCGCATAGACATATCGATCAGTTAAAGCGGAGGAGCTCATGTGTGTTTCCCAGCGACTCAGGTGCCAGCATTGGCGGTGAAGCCGGCCTAGAGCCGTCAACGGCGTTCGAACCGCTAAGTGTCGCAACCAAACCATCTGTCTTGGTAGGAGAGAAAGAGAGAGGAAATGGTCCAGGGTCTGAACATACCCTATCGGCCGAAGACAGTGTCTCAAAACCGATACCATTCATGGAACCTCCCTGTACCGAAACAAACTTGCCTAATCTAAATAATAAGCAATCGGAGAAGCGGTTACGTAAACCGGTAGTTAGGTTTGGACTAGAAATCGATTAATAGCAAGATAGGACCTCTTTCCGATTTAAATGTATTTCAGTAAGATAACAGATAGAATATTATGTTAAGCATTTTTTTTTGTGTTTAGTTATATGTAAGTAAGTAGAAGTTGATGTACTTACCTACCTAGATACCTTGCTCAAAAATATGTTAGTTGGTAAGCCTTTTCTTTATGTTTAAATTTAGTCATAATTAACGGTGGAGGATTGTAGTGTTCCCACTGTTCGCATACTGTGGGTGTTCGCATACGGCAAGATGCGATCTGATGCGATGTACAAAATACCCACATCAATAATAAACCTCTCCATTCTGTATCTCGATTCGTGAAGTTTTATTGAATACCAATATTCCTGTATAAACCAAATACAAACGTCAAATTAATTCCACAACTGTTTATGAACTGAAGGGCCGGTTAGACTAAACAAGTTAATGCTTAACGAGCGCTCGTCAAACGTTTAACCGCCCCGGGGGACAGCTGAGTGAAGTCTAATCAGCCGTTTTAGATGGCACAGTAGCTCGGCGATAAACGTAACGCCCGCGAACAAATCAGGAAATTAGCTACTAAAAAACCGGGGTCAAGAGTTCTACGGTTGGCGACAAATGGTCCAGTAGGCCACGAAAAGTAACAAAAAATTATGTAGGTAACAAAAATGGCCACAACAGATATAGACTTCGCGTGAATATAGTTTATTGTGAAGGTAGAATTTTTGAAACTATCATGGTTATGAACATCATGGTAAATATCATTTACATGATGTTCATAATTCATTTACCATAGCTGATGCGCATCAGATTAAGGAGAAATACTGTGTTTTAGGGCTTCAAATATTAGTTTACACAAATCTATAAGAAAGTAATTCCTAAATAAAAAGCAACAATATGTAAGCTAAAGCGAAACTAAGTAGTTCAATGCTAGCCTACGGATCTCTAATGAAGCCAGCCACCCCAATTTTTGACATCTCAGTATCCACCCCGTGTTGCAACGCTTGGAAATCTGTCTCCCCTTCGACGCGTAAGACAATTGCACAGATAATTTTTACTTTTATTTTTAATTATTTATGTTCCGATGAGCTGTGAATTTCCAGTTTTATAGATGCTCTTTTGTTTATTATAATTGAAATGGATTTCTTTTGTTTACTTTTGTTTGTGGGTGTTTGAAACAACTGCAATGATTTAAATGATTTAATGTAAAATGTGTAAATGTGAAAATGCTTTGTATGCCTAATGGCAGGATCTAGTGTTAATCTCTAACCATGACATCTGTTTTTATAAACCTACCTAGATTCACAGAGAATAAATGATTTATGATTTATGCAAGTGTCATATCTGTATTACTTTATTATTTTTAGGTATAGTTGTCAGTAAAACTTGTTTTACAGCTGATTGCAAGCTGTTTTTTATTTATGGTAGGTATTCGGTTCCTGTATTGCAATTCCGGATTTTGTAAGGAGTGACACGAATTCCCAGCATATATAATGCGTCCAGCTATGCTGGGAGTTTCACTACGGGATAGAATCAGAAAGGACAGATAACCGTTGGGGAATAAAGGTTCTCGAATGGCGACCACGAACAGGTAAACGAAGCGTGGGACGCCCTCCTACCCGTTGGACTGCCGACATTTTCAGGATCGCGGGAAGTCGTTTGATGGAGAGAGCTCGGAATCGTTCTTCCTGGAAATGTATAGGGTAGGCCTATGTCCAGCAGTGGACTTCTTTAGGCTGATGATGATGATGGTGCTGACAAGAATATTCAGCCTGCCCAATAAGGGCACTTTATCACTTTTTCATACAAAACCTTGGTTCGCAATTCAAAAACCAAAAACGAATAGGGAAAACACGGATGTGTGTAAACATTTTGCCTTCAGTATCTTACTACCATGATATCGCTTAGTTTGCTTACTTTGGGGCTAGATAGTGCTGTTAGGAATATTATTTATATCTATTATTTTATTACGCTCGTAATACAGAAAACCAAAAATGAAAAACAAGACTTGTGCTGCTGATATCAAAGTGACAAACACATTCCGCGTTCGGTAGACGATCTTATTACCATGATATCACGCCTTAGCTTACAAAGATACACACTCTGATCTGCCATTACCGCATACTCGGCCATTTAAGAAAGTACCGCGGAAACTGAATGAATAAAATATCGTAGATTGTGGCGGAAATGTGCAGCGTTCGCTAACGCGCGGTTTATGCGTCAGATAAGGTGCAGATGCTAATGTGGGCGATGCACATCTTTATATTGGCACAGCATTAAGGATGTTTTTTGTACAACGGTACTTATTATTCTGAGTATTGTAAAACGTCCGCAGGCTTGAAGAAATAACAAGGGTATTATGAATCTTATTTTTCTTGTCGTTTCTCTAGTTCTTGCGAAACAGTGAAAGTGGTGAAAGGATTTTAACTGTGCCTCAAAGAAGTTCCTTTTGAGAACTATAAGAACGGGTGCCCAGTATAGTTATTAAAATATATATACAAATATAAAATTTGAAATGGAATGGGTCATTTAAATTTAAACTACTAATAATAATTTGTACAAGAACCATTTTAATAAATATTATTAACAAACCATCATCATCATCATCATCTTCCTGCCCTTATCCCAATTCATGTGGGGACCCAACTAAACCAAAATGTATTATTATTTTATAAATGTCTAACTTGGAAATTTTTATACCTACGTAGTTTAAAAGCTTTAAAAGCACTTTTCTTATTTATCCCTCTCCATAATAACTTCATAAAGTCTACTTCATTTTCTTAGTACAAACAAACGAGAGAGCAACTTGTAAAATGCCATCTAACATAGAAAATTCAATAAAAAGCTAAAAGCCAATCTTATCTCGGCGAGAGGAAATTAAGAAACAGCGGCGGGCATCTGACACGGTGGCTCTTTACAGATCTGTCAGTAGTGAGGGGACGTGTGCCATTTTAATCGATAAGAAAAAAAAAACATTTTACTTAAAGACTTAAAGAAAATATCGAAAAGGGTGTTTGACAGATTTTCGTCGAGAATAATAGTTTAGTTTAAATAACAGTTTAAGTATATTATACGAGATTGTTTTTTAAATAAAATTAAATACAATAAACAAACACTGTTACACTTAGTATTTTTTAAACTCTCGCGATCATAACACATATTGAAGTATTACACGGGTATTTATCGCGTTTACCTTTATTATTTTCCCGACGTTTCGGCTATGATAGCCGTGGTCGCGGGCAGACTGAGATTGATGAGCATTGAACTTGAGATCTACCGTCGTCGAGAAGTGGAAGCAGTTTCAACAACTACCCTCACTTGATCGTCAAAATCCATAATGTCCGTGTCACTACGTATCATCGCGACGAACACACCTACCAATGACGGGACTGTTACACTTAACGTCGTTCTGATTTTTGATTAGGTTTTCACGTGACAAAATAACTTTGTCAGTATAAAACCTAATCAAAATTAATCTATAGAATTTGATAGGTTGCAGATTGTGTTAATATTATTACAAAAACCGAATTCCTATTTACCGAAAACTAGTAAGGGCAAGAAGATGACTAACAATACAAAAACATCGACATATTAAAACATTTCCCCATCCCTGCCTATTTTTAAAGATAGAGTGTTGAATGCGACAGCGTCACGACATCGGGTTTTCTCGTCGAATCGCTGAAATAATTCCACTGTGACACCTACCGTCGGGGGACGGAAACGCAGCCTTATCTCTCCCAGAACCCGCTTGTTCCATTTTTAAACAACTCACTTCTTTATTTGTATTTATTCCTCCCTCTCCCTTCCCTGCCCCCTTCCGCGCCCATGTTACCACATGAATAGAGACGCCTACTTAATGGGACTTTCAGTTACTAAGTCATCATGTTTTTAACAATACGAAGATAAGTAAGGAGGTCGACACGCGGATAATAAACGGTGAAAATATGCGTGTGGCTTCGGGGAATTTTGAAAGAGTATCTTGATGTTGCCGTAAATAAGCCGATACGGTGGAAGTTTGTTGTTCTTGTGATATCGTATTTTTTTGCATATTGGAACAAATTGAAAAGTATGAGAATACAACGTTTTTGGGTACATTTTGTTGATATTTTGTTGCTATATGAATATACAATTTTCTGACCTTCATTCAATAACTACTTTGATAGATTTCGAGTGATCATTATTGTACTTATGCTGATAGACTGGTGATCTAGTGGTAGCCTTCCGATTCTAAGGTCGTGGGTTCGAAACCGGTCGTACACCAATGAGTTTTTCTGTTCAAAAATGTATGTGCACAATGCCAGTACTCTCAAACGGTGAAAGAAAACATCGTGAGGAAATCGGCATGTCGTAGAACCTAAAAAGTTCTATCACATGTGTCAAGTGCTCGAAAGGAGCCTCTTGAGGCGCACTTAAAATCTTTTCACCACACTGTTTCGAAAGAAACTAGTGACACGACAAGAGAGAGCTGATAGACCACGCATATAACCCACCTGACAACAGGTAGGTAACTATCACCTATAACAAAGTATTGCTTGCAAGTCACGCGTGATATAAACGTGTTCTACGATGCACCCTGCATTCATTAACTTGAGGCATAGAAAAGAAAAGCTTTAGCCTCATGTGCCTGGAATTTAAGTGGCACCCTCAAATCAAAACCACACCCTCTTAGTGTCCTTGTTTTTATTTTCTTATTCTTTTTATCTTTAACTGCCCACCTACTTACTCAACCTATCATGTCTACAATCCGAAGCAGAGACCTTTGTGTCTAAACACAAGTTTCTAACTTAGTTAGAGCAAGTACAGATAGAGACCAAATTGTTAAATTGTATATTCAACAAAAATTGTATCCGTCAACACACCGCATCTATGTTGCACCTACTACATATGTTAAACATTCTGTATGATTTATTCTGAAAATAAATACCTATTATTATTATTATTTCATTAAAAATAAAACACAGCAACACTGCTTGACGGCAGAAATAGACATGGTGGTACTTCCCTGAATGAGGATTTCACTAAGAGCTACTACTAACAAAACTACTCAAGATTCCCTTACGACTTTTTATAGTGTCAAATGCTAAGGTGAATGGCAAGATAAAAAAAAATTGCAGCACGAAATGGAAGCCAATATTTGCAATAATCTCAAAAAATCCCAAACCATTGTAGATAAAGCAGTGTCATAACTCAGTGCCGTATTCCTACTGGGTACAGTTTATCCGTTATCAGTGTAACAATGCATTACCGTAACAATATCATTGCGGGGGCTATTCAACATTTTTATTATTGCGCTACTATTGTCTTATGGCGCGACTCTGCCAGATAACGTTAGTGACACACGGCTGTGGAGTTTGGCGAGCATTCTCTATAAAGTCAGTAAAAAAAAGTAAGAATAGTATTTTTTTATTTCTATTTTTACTTTTTTTAGTTAGCTCGGCCCCGTATCAAGGGGAAGGTCGTGAGTTCAAATCCCACTCGAATAATAACTTTTGGAACAACATTGTATTCAAATATTTGTGATTTCCTTAAGTGTAGGTAAACACTATAAAACTAATATAAAAACAATTGCAAAATTAAAGTTAAATTGCAGAGTTAAATTTTAGACATTCCAGCTCTATCTAGCCTCAAGCTAAGCAAGGCTAGTATTATAGGAAACCGATAGCTGATGTAATATTTCCATACTTTCTTATAATACATACGTAACCAATAATTTATTTTTGCAAACAGATACCTACTTATAACAAAAAGTAACATCCAGGTCCAGAGCGGAAAGGACACAATTAGCTGAGCCAACTGAACTGCGAAGAATGTCTGTGAAGACTGAATGTAAGGTTGTATATAACAAAACAAGAACTTTGACTATGTAAACGGATTATTTCAATAAATTATACAGTGCTTTTATGAATCAATATATAAGCTCAGATGGGACCAAATTTGACCCACAGACGCACAGGGGCAACTTGCTGGCACAACTTAATTTTATTTTTTATTCACTGTGTTTTTTTTTCTTTTTATAATATGTATAGTTCCCCTATAGTTATATTTAGTTATATAAGTTCTTTTTAAATTTTTGTTTTAATCTGTGTCAGTCGTTTTCTCTGTGTATGTATTTCATTCATTCATTCACTCACAGGATATCCATGGATAGAAACACTGGCTTAATTCTGGCCTGCAAACAACCGAAAAATCTATTGTTGGACAAAGGTCCACCAGTCGATTCTCACCAGTCCTCTGTAAAAAAATCGATGCTATACAAAAACAACATTTTTGACCTCAACACAATCGAATAGCACGATAGTGTAGCCGCGCCGCTCAAATCAGACAGCAAGCTCTCTGACCCTCGCGTCACTATACCCCCAAATAACTCTCAACCGAGATACGTCTCAGATTTATGTCTATAATGTTTGTTGTTTCACCTTCCCGCGAATAATGCCCGCCCAGATTTATGAATAAGCCCGTTGTTTACGGCGATTGGTGATAAAGGCGGTATGACTAATTTCTTGGTTCCGTGGTTTCGCGCCCGCTGATTTGATTAAACAGTAGGAAAACATGCTTGCGAATGCACGAACAAGAAGCGGAGAAATACTACAGATGGCCAATTCACGTAATGAAATTAGTCAAACTAAAGTTTAATCTCAAATGTTTGTGAGAGACGTTATCTGAATTTTGTCATGTCAAATTTATTTTATTTTAAGGTCTGATCATGGTCTGATCCAATTTCAAGCTTGTCATAACAAGATTGAAATCCGATCAGACCATTGACATAAATGAAATTGACATGACATGATAAAAATCAGCCTAGATCCTTTGGATTTCCTAGATCGGATTCATTTTCTGACATTTTGGGAAGCAACATAGAGGTAGCTTTTTCATTTTATTTGTTTTTCTAGAGTTATTTTGAGTTGTGTTGTGTAATTTCGGTGGTATTTTATCCAACATTACTTGAGGTCTTAGCACAAAGTGTAAACATTTGGAATGGAAAGTGTATTATGTGATATCCTGATTTGACGGAAAATGTTTCCAATGTTTTGAAGAAAACCGCCACCATTTTCTTCAAAACAAATGACGGCCGACTTGACTATGGACTGACTTGACTAAAAAGTATTCAAAACAAATCACTTGACACTGGCAAGATTGTCTGTCGAATGACGGACAGGAGCCATAAATTGAAAGAAGAAGAAGATTTCCTAGATCCAATTAAATTTTAACTGATTGTCAGATAAATACATGAATTATCACTTGATTCCCCTTTAGAGTAAAGTCCAAGCTTTTTATTAAACAAATTAACTGAAAGTCCTATTTTAAATTAACTTTTCACTTGATTCACGAAAAAATTTGACGAAGTTAGAGCAATAAATTAAAAGATTTATTAAATTTTTTGCATTTAAAATAAAACTTCGTAAATTCAATGCAACAACATCACATTCCCAACTTATTTAAAAACGACCCTCCTGTTACTTTTAGAAACATGCCCACAAGCTGAAAATTGCCGCTATAAAAAATTAAGCCTATAGTTTCAACATACCGGAAAATTTGTAATAGTTTCATTCACAAAGTGTTAAATAATTATCAACAAAACAATAGTTTGAACTATTAAACTCGTAAGCCAAGCCCACCAATATTAAACCGCAGAGCCAAATTATGCAAATACGGGCCCCGGAGTTTCCTGCTTACAGTAGATACCATTAATCATTATCTAAATTAATTTCGAACGTTTTACAAAATCTCCTCTTAGTTTCTTAAAGTCACAATAAAGAGGATCGGGCCGCGGTGGCCATAATTCATCCACTAAGATTACTGATCTTTAATCCCCCTCCTTCACTTAAAGTTAAGATTTACGAGCAGAGGAATTATATTACGCCCCGCGAAATAAGCTGCTGTGACATGTCTATGAAAAAGGTGCATAGGTTTTTGGCCGAGAGTTTTTTGACGCGGAAAAGAGTATCACCTGAATTGTAAGAAGCCCGCTGTGGGCCATTTAAATAACAATAAATCCAATTGGTTTGACTTGTTTTCGTTTTAATCAAACTTTTAGGGTACTGATTAAAATATTATCAATATTTTTGAAAATATGAGATTAAGTAATTTTTTATATTCAAAAATGTTTATAATGTGCGAGCAAGAAGTTGTTTAACGGTTTTCAGTCTCTTAACAATCGAGTATACTTATCAATACTGAGTGAATAAACTATATTCTTTGCTGGAATTTCGTTACAATTTGTACGTATTTATGGACCTAAGAAATTAGTTTTTGGAATAAGTTTATAGTAAAGTTTTACAATAAACTTATTCCGCCCCGCAAAGGCTTTTTTGAAAGGTCATATAGCTCGAAGGACTGATAACCGATGGGGAATAAAGGTTCTCGAATGGCGACCACGAACAGGAAAACGAAGCCTGGGACGCCCTCTCACCCGATGGACTGACGACATTGTTAGGATCGCGGGAAGTCGGTGGATGGAGAGGGCTCGGAATCGTTCTTCCTGGAAATGTATAGGGGAGGCCTATGTCCAGCAGTGGACTTCTTTGGGCTGATGATGATGATGATGATGATGATGAAAGTTTTACAATACTAAATTGTAAGAACACAATTCAATTATCCATCTAAAGAGGCGACGTTTTCGGCTTTTTCAGCACATTACCTGGTTGCTGATACTAACTCTGATTTTTACCTGTGGTCTACAATAAAAAACAGAGGTAATTGATTTAAGTTTGTTGATTATTTTTTTACTAAATTAGTGTAGCGCTTGATATGCGATACCCTAATATCATTACAATCTAGCCAAGATAGGCTATTGAGTAATTTTGATTTAACTTAATCTTATAGAAATAATATTACTAAGAATGTGTCCATTGGCACTTTTCTTACAGTCTCTATTTAAGGCGACACTTTGTTCTTGTGTTCTTTAAAAGTAGCACTATCACTACACAATATTAGGTTTATCACTGCACTAACTCAAAAGGTTTGGTTCTTTTGAGTCTTCTCACTTTGACTATCTAGGCCAACTAAGCATAGCTTAAACTATGGGAACTGATATCAAATCAAATCAAATCAAAATATGTTTATTTTGTGTCACAAAAACATAGGCGAAAATTAAATTTAAAGAACAATACTGTGACATCAAAAACGGTCGTCACTCAGCTTTATGCTGTAATAGTGTTTGATGCACTATTACAACGCTGGTCTTCCGTGACGCCGAGGCACACAGGCAGCAACTGCGGTGCACAGCACCATCATTTTCTCAAATAAATCGAAATAATAACAAGATATCAGAAATAAATTAGGGTTAAAACAAAAGACACATTAAATTATAAAATACGGCAATATACATACATTCCTATTTCTTTTATAAGATGAACAACAATATAATATAATAATAACATATCAAATTAAACCAAACGTACTTGATACTTAGATACATTTCATGAAATGTAATCTAAACCTTTTTTTATCTTATAAAATTTGCCTGAGTTAAAACTTAAAAGCTTCAGTTGTTTTTAATTATGTACCAACTGACGCAAAACATTATATATACATAAACCTTAGATCTAATACCTGTTACGGAGTTAGCTAAAGGAATATTTATAGCTGTAACTTTATTTAATATCAGAACCTTTTCATCCACACCCCATGTAAACTTTTAAGCGCAACGTATACTTTTATATTGGTTTAGTAACAATTTTTCCATTACTGATAAAACAATGTTTACAAAAAAATGTAACGTGTTTTATTTTTTTACTATTTTTAATTTAGAAAAAAAAATGATACAGAACTTGACAAACAGAATTAAATGCAATGCAAGCTCGTTGAACGGGTAAGTTTACTTTTCGACTAGTTTTTTCTTATTTAGACAACATGCTATAAGAATTAATTCAAACTTTCAGAAAAAAAAACATTATTTTGACCGAAAATATGTGTTATACGTGAGCTTGTTTATGAAAATATCACTTAACAATTTTTTTTTTAAATCGGACTTCGGCTTATTAACTAATTAAAGCAAACGAAAAAACAAAAAACAAAGAAGAGCCTCACGGTTTTAATCCCCAAGCACGGTAGATATCCATTCAGATATATTAAAACCAAGTACTAGTCGAGACAAGGATGCGGATACTAGCAATAACGATTTTATAATGTTCCAAAATGAAGAGCTCGTACAACGCCTTTTTCTGCCGCCAAGCAGCGTTGCTGTGTTTCGGTTTGAAGAGTGTGGTTGCCGGTGTAATTACAGGCACATGAGGCTTAACATCTGTAATATGCCTCAACTTGATGGACGCAGGGCAGTGCATCGTAGGGCACGTTCCTATCAAGCGTGACTTACGAGACAATACTTTGTTATAGGTAACGGTTACCACTTAACATCAGGTCATCTGCTTGTACCATCAGCTAGTTGTATAAAAAAAATTAATGAATCGAGGGATAGTCAAAATTACTCGAAATCGACACGATTTCAAGCAAGAGTCTACTATACAAATTCATCGAAAGCTACTTTTTTACCATCGTAATTAAAATAACTAACATGACTAATTAAATTGTAAAATTACCCTTTCCACGCTATTTTCTTCCAAACAAACAAAGCGCAGTAATTGAAAGATTGGAAGTTCCCGACCAGCACATATTTCAAAACCTCTTCTTGTGGATAATATAAGGAGATAGAGGACAGAGTCGGATATAAAATATGGCGTCCTTTCATGAATCTTATTAAGATATCCTCCGAAAATTGAAAGAGACACCACTACCCAGTCCCTGTGATAGAAAGAGAGGTAAATAGTCGGTTTACGTTAAAATAATACAGTTAAAGAGGTGTGCCAGTGAGAATTTATCGTCTCTATGAATATGATTTTCTTAAGTAGCGGATATGGTTCCCTGGAGAAGCTTTAGTGTCATTTTTGAATTCGCTTTTATAAGATCTTAAAGTATGAAGTTTGCATAAACCTCCAAGCAAAAAAACTTAAATATACATATATATACACATGTTACAGATTTTGTTTTAAGTTTTTCTATAAGTTTATTTCAAGCATAATCCAAAAACAATATTATGTATGAAATAAATAGTAAATATAATACTTATATACTTTTTTTTGTCAGTACAAACTGATAATATAATAGAACACCCAGACAGAGAACAAACATCTATGTTCATCTCTCGGTGGTCGAACCCACGGCCTACCAAATGAAAGCCAGAGCTCCTACCAGCTGAGATGTGAAGGGATGCCAAAGAAGTATTCTTTCGAAACATTGGGATGAAAGGATTTTAAGTGCGCCTCAAGAGGCTCCTTTCAAGCACTTGACACATGTTATAGAACTTTTTAGGTTCTACGACATGCCGGTTTCCTCGCGATGTTTTCCTTCAGCGTTTGAGAGTACTGGCATTGTGCACATACATTTTTGAACAGAAAAACTCATTGGTGCTCGACTGGTTTCGAACCCACGACCTTAGGAACGGAAGGCGGGGCCGCTACCACTAGACTACCAGTGCTCCAAATATTTGAATAAATGAGGTATATACATGAACTAGTGGCTTCCCGCGGCTTCGCACGCGTTGAAGCGGTGAGCCGTGATTGAGCCACAAACATCCAAATATCGTAACTTTCGCATTGATTTGTATATTATTAGGGTAGGATTTTAAATACCTACGTAGGTATAAGAGATACTTATAGGCGTACATTACTTGTATTAGGTAGATAGATATAGGTACTGAGCTTAACACAAACATGATAAATACAACAAAGACAACCTTACACGGAAAATATGTACTTATTTGTTCCTAGTTTCTACCCCAAAAACAAACGAAACGAAACAGCTTCACGACTTTGATCCCCATGCAGGCACGGTAGATACCCTCAGATCTCTTTGTACCAACTCAAGATTCCCGTTTTAAGAATGTCCTTTACAAACATTGATGCCTCGTTGTATCCTTTTCATGGGGCTGACGCGAAGGGTTTGTATGTAGCGTCGCCAGTCGTCTCTCCCCGCTCATTAGGTTTAGACATGTAATACCTACCTATTAAGGGTAGTTTAAAAAAAAATGCCTTTCCTAATTTTTAGCCTAGGAGTACATGTACTTCAAGTTTCAAGTTTGTAGATTCAAGGAATACAATTTTTCATACCAACGTTTTCAACCCTTTTTACACCCTTAGAGGTTGAATTTCCAAACATCCCTCTACTCTACGCCATAAGACCTATGTACTCTTTAAATTTCAAGTCTCTAGGACCAGCGGTCAAAAAACTCCCATACAAACTTTTACATCCCTTTGCACACTTATTAAGAGTAGTTTTAAAAACCTAAAAATGTCTTTCCTATTTTTTGCGTTGAAGTATATGTACTCCAATTTTCAAGTTTGTAGATTCAAGGAATACAATTTTTCATACCAACGTTTTCAACCCTTTTTACACCCTTAGGAGTTGAATTTCCAAAAATCCCTTCTTAGTACACCTCTACGCCATAAGACCTATGTACTCTTAAAATTTCAAGTCTCTAGGACCAGCGGTCAAAAAACTCCCATACAAACTTTTACATCCCTTTGCACACTTAATAAGGGTAGTTTTTAAAAACTAAAAATGCCTTTCCTATTTTTTTGCCTTGCAGTATATGTGTAAGAGCAGGGGTAGTGATACCAATTAAAACACGTCGTCATCGTATTTCATATTTCTATAATAATCCAAAACTATGACTCACCAACATCAATCGTCAAACAATCTGCACAACTAAATTATGAATACTAAAACTTCCCAACAATAATCATAAAATGACTTTACTTGAATTTAAACAAAGACTCGACGTAATCTAATCACAAATAATTGAATCTATCAGAAACTCGACTCAAAATAACAACCCAACAGATTAACCAAAATAACTCGAAATTAATTTACAATAAATCATAGAAAGACAATTATCGAATTTATACAAAAACAAAGTCCGCCTAGTAGTTCGTCTCGGCACTGCGCTCAGTCCGAGCGCAGGCAAGCGAATGAAGTCCGCTGTGCGCGTCATCGACTGTTTATAAAGGCGGCGCGCTAGGTGGCGCGCCCCACCGGCCGCCATGAGTCACAGTACAGGTGGTGTGTTGTTTGCTCGTTCACTGGTGACGCAACTTGTTTACGACGCTGCTGCATTGTGGCGTGTTGCTTACGCGTTGACCGGTGACGCAACTTCTTTCGACGCTCGCGCCGATACGGCCATACTGACGTAGGCGCGTCCCTGCGCCTCATCCTCGTTTGACCTATGGAGAACAAAAGCATCATTAACACATCCAACCTCATAGCCTCAGCGCTAATTTTGGGAAAGCCTCGAGAGCCTCAGCGCTCATTTTAGATTCTCATTATTTTTCACATAAATTTCTCACTTTCATCAGCACGTAACAACAACAACACTAACACTAGAAAATGATTCTCTTCTTTTTTTATAAGCTCGTTATTAAACACTTTCAAAGTAACACTATTATTCACGTCACAATATGATCTCATTTTCATATAGAAAACTTTCACACAAGTGACAACTGTAAACACTACACTTGTAATATTAATGACACAATTGGATCTCATTTTTATAAAGAAAACTTTGACACATGTGACAACTCTAAACACTATAACACGTAATACTCACGTCACTATTAGATCTCACCAAACACTTTTCCAGTCACGATAATATCGGCTTTCGTCTTCCTGCTCTCACCCTACGCTGAGAGTGTCTGCGGGATCGGCACAGCATTAGTCATCATCGGGTTTTCTTCCACTCTGTTCGATCATTCGTCTTTTTGATGCTCACTTCGTTCTTACTCATGTCGTCTCATCTTTCATACAGCCTGTTGATCATTTCTTTTCTTTGCTTCTTTTAGAAGTTACCTACTATTAAATATCTTCTACATTTAAATCACATCGCCGATACGGCCACGTAATTTTTAGAAACTCATAACATAATATAATAAAGCAATACTCACTTGCTCACCTCGGTGCCCAATCGTAGTTGTTCTCGTACAATACTTGCTCACCTCGGTGCAAAGTCGTAGTGGTTCTAGCTTTTAAAAAATACACCCATAAAATACTCGGAAGAGAAAAAAAAATACCGTTCATTAATACGTCTTTGTGTAGTCCAATCGTAGTAGTTCTCGTACAACACTTACTCAGTTCGGTGCCAAGTCCACTGTGACTTCTAGTCTATAAAAATACACACAAAATATTCAAAGGGGAAAAATAGAAAAATACTGTCTATAATACATCTTTGCGTTGTCTGAAAACTATGGCAATTAAAGCCAATCCGCGTGACCGAATCTCTCGTGTTGTCTCAAAAACTAGACCAATTTGAGCTAGTCCCCGCGACAAAATCTGTCCAAATCTAAAAATAAGAAGGTAGATTATTAATTATAAATTAGCATGATGTCATCTTCGATGAATTATCGCGTCGCGCATTGAGACTTACTCGTTCAAGATTATTCTGTATCATCATCGTAAACATATATCATCGTGTTGGCAAACAAAATCTATCTATTTAACCCGTTGGCACCCACTGCTGGGTATAAGTCTCCCCTCTATTACGCCACTCTTTTCGGAAAACAAAATAATAAACATTAAATCTTCTCCAAGAATATAAAGAAAAACAAGTTTCTTGATATAAGAAGATAACTGCGAAACACATTGAATTCTCTACAGTTAATTCAACATCAAAGCGGCAGTATCTCGCACTCGCAGCACACTTCTACTTGCAGAACGTATTAATATAACAAAAGAAATGATGTCAATAAAAAAAAAAACACTATCTTCCCATAAACGTCGACGTTGAGGTTCCTCACTGCTGAGGGTCGTCAATAGGTTATTCAATTTAATTACACGAATCATTCTAAAATCAACCGATCGCTCCATTGCATTAAGTCTTCGCGGCCAACTGCTTCCTTCCACTTTGACAGCGACCATAACCTTTTACCTATAAACAATTAATAAAACACTCTGTAACGTATAAACAACATCCACTCGTACTCGATTCAAACGAATACATCCTATTTAGATCACCTATTCGTAAAACATCAAAAAATTCACAGCTTGGTCTCGAATGTAACTGAAATAAAAGTCCAGGAAAATAATCAAATTGAAGCCCGATAGAAATACATTTCTAAAGAAATATGGGCATCTTGTTAAGCCACCAAAAAGTACATCCGCCAGTACATCCACATTGCTGCTTTTCAGCTACACTCTAGATGTAATCTTCCTGTCCACTAATCCTTCCAACCAGCTGCGTGGGGGGAGGTCTCTGGATATCCTCGATTGTTAATTAATTCAGGCGTGACTTTGCGGAATTCCATTGTTAAATATAAATCGACTGAAACAAATATGTAGCACTTATCCGCTAATCGAATCTGTTTAAGCTTAACCCAATGCAGACTCGTGTGTGTGCAACCCTACACAGCACCTGCAAACCCTGAAAGTGTAATATGGTGTATTGGACACAACAAAAACCACAAAATAAAACTTAATGTCCTCGATCGCTCATTGCGCCGCATGGCAGAGCGTTTACGATAAAAAATTGACCCCAAGTCAATACTTAATATTATGATGTATTTCACTGGTTCACTCTAAATGATAATATAGAGTCATTCGATAACAAGCTCGACAACTGGATGTTTTTTCTTCTTGATCGTATGAACTTTTCAGTGTTGCTCATAATTTCGCCAATGTCACGCTTATGTTAGACCTTAGCACTGAAACGCAAAATCCGTACTTAAACAAATCAACCAAAAATGATGACAATTATAGATACACCAGCAACAGCTACTCGTCTATAAATAAACAAAAAGGATTTGATTTCGAATTATCCCATCTATTTCCAAACTTCTTCTGGCAATGTTTATAAAAAAAAACTAAATAATATATAGCAACAATGACTGCAACTTCCATCGAACTCGTACGCTAGGCAACCCTTCAACTACTATCGGCCCGTGCCGAATGCTCCGCTAGCTGTAAATCAAAATAAAATTGAAAAAATAAATGGATTGCACTACACGCATTTAAACGCCACGCTAGAACAATGGCCTTAGTCACCCGGAGCTTCCCACCGCAAGCTACTTCTTTGAATACATTGGCTGAGTGGTTAAAAACTAGATAAATACAGAAACAATTTAACTACATCCTGATCAACAATGGCTGGATGATATTATCATTATTGTTATAACATTGCTTTATGTGGACTGCGGCTCCGATCGTTTTCAGCGAATAGTATGGTTTAGTCTCTGAGCGCACAATAAAGGCTCGCAATAATTTCTGAATGACTAGTCAATGGTAAAATGTGATAGTAAAATACACAAATAAAAAATTGTCTTACTAATCCACCAGTCCAGTAAAATTGTATCAGGTACCTTCCACAGTATCTGCATTAAGACTCTGCACTTGTAAAAAGTAAATTAATCACAAAATCAACCTTTAATCAGATATCGACATTTGCTTCGCCTCTATAAAGCAACTGCAAGAAGAGCTACCTTGCTGTGCACTGAAATTAAGATAAACAAACACACTGGCTACTATCACTCCTCAATCCTGCAGCGGTTATTAACAACAACCAGTAAGTCGCCTCAACTAGCGCTGAGAAGAAAGTATGAACAAGTGAAACTGCAAAACTAGTTATTTTCAATAATACCTTCAACTTCTACATTTTAAAACGTAAACACAATAATAACCTGTAGGTATCTGCTAGTTTATAAATTTAATATATCCTTTTATCAACACAACGGGACCACTTGGGATAAATAATCAGTAGGCATCCGTTACTATCAATAACTGAAATAAATCATCACACCAACATAATTTGACTCCATATTTCACAATGTCACTACCACAAAGTAAAAAATTTCTGAAACAAAGTAATTTATCGCAACAAAGTAATTAACTCCAGGATCACAGGACCATAGAAACCGCTGTGAGCAACCTTTACATTAAAAGGTAATGCAGCAACACATTTGACAAAGACGCACTTAAACAAATCGTCTGTACTGCAATCAGGAACACTCTCTGTCTCTCAAACTGATAAGAAAGTCAAACTACTCTTGGGTAGTAGTTAACAAGCTGAAACAAACAGACTACATGAATTTCTCTTCTTAGTCTCAAGGACTCCGCCACAAAATATTCTGCGATATGATCTAAAACGATAGCAAAATCCACAAAAATACAAAAAAAAAATACCCTCGGCCAGACTGACCACTACTATCGCAGAACGGCCGTCTAAGAAAAGTACCTACAATTAGGGATGGTCGTAGGCAACGCAGGCGAATCTCACTTCCGATGTAAGAGCAGGGGTAGTGATACCAATTAAAACACGTCGTCATCGTATTTCATATTTCTATAATAATCCAAAACTATGACTCACCAACATCAATCGTCAAACAATCTGCACAACTAAATTATGAATACTAAAACTTCCCAACAATAATCATAAAATGACTTTACTTGAATTTAAACAAAGACTCGACGTAATCTAATCACAAATAATTGAATCTATCAGAAACTCGACTCAAAATAACAACCCAACAGATTAACCAAAATAACTCGAAATTAATTTACAATAAATCATAGAAAGACAATTATCGAATTTATACAAAAACAAAGTCCGCCTAGTAGTTCGTCTCGGCACTGCGCTCAGTCCGAGCGCAGGCAAGCGAATGAAGTCCGCTGTGCGCGTCATCGACTGTTTATAAAGGCGGCGCGCTAGGTGGCGCGCCCCACCGGCCGCCATGAGTCACAGTACAGGTGGTGTGTTGTTTGCTCGTTCACTGGTGACGCAACTTGTTTACGACGCTGCTGCATTGTGGCGTGTTGCTTACGCGTTGACCGGTGACGCAACTTCTTTCGACGCTCGCGCCGATATATGTACTCCAATTTTCAAGTTTGTAGATTCAAGGAATACAATTTTTCATACCAACGTTTTCAACCCTTTTTACACCCTAATGAGTTGAATTTCCAAAAATCCCTTCTTAGTACACCTCTACGCCATAAGACCTATGTACTCTTAAAATTTCAAGTCTCTAGGACCAGCGGTCAAAAAACTCCCATACATACTTTTACATCCCTTTGCACACTTAATAAGGGTAGTTTTTAAAAACTACAAATGCCTTTCCTATTTTTTTGCCTTGAAGTATGTGTACTCCAAGTTTCAAGTTTGTAGGTTCAAGGAATACTATTTTTCATACAAACGTTTTCATCCCTTTTTACAACCCTTAGGGGTTAAATTTCCAAAAATCCCTTCTTAGTACACCTCTACGCCATAAGACCTATGTACTCTTAAAATTTCAAGCCTCTAGGACCAGCGGTCAAAAAACTCCCATACAAACTTTTACACCCCTTTGCACACTGAATAAGGGTAGTTTTCAAAAACTAAAAATGCCTTTCCTATTTTTTTTGCCTTGAAGTATATCTACTCCAAGTTTCAAGTTTGTAGGTTCAAGGAATACTATTTTTCATACAAACGTTTTCATCCCTTTTTACACCCTTAGAGGTTGAATTTCCAAACATCCCTCTACTCTACGCCATAAGACCTATGTACTCTTTAAATTTCAAGTCTCTAGGACCAGCGGTCAAAAAACTCCCATACAAACTTTTACATCCCTTTGCACACTTATTAAGGGTAGTTTTTAAAAACTAAAAATGCCTTTCCTATTTTTTTGCCTTGCAGTATATGTACTCCAATTTTCAAGTTTGTAGATTCAAGGAATACAATTTTTCATACCAACGTTTTCAACCCTTTTTACACCCTAATGAGTTGAATTTCCAAAAATCCCTTCTTAGTACACCTCTACGCCATAAGACCTATGTACTCTTAAAATTTCAAGTCTCTAGGACCGGCGGTCAAAAAACTCCCATACATACTTTTACATCCCTTTGCACACTTAATAAGGGTAGTTTTTAAAAACTAAAAATGCCTTTCCTATTTTTTTGCCTTGAAGTATGTGTACTCCAAGTTTCAAGTTTGTAGGTTCAAGGAATACTATTTTTCATACAAACGTTTTCATCCCTTTTTACAACCCTTAGGGGTTAAATTTCCAAAAATCCCTTGTTAGTACACCTCTACGCCATAAGACCTATGTACTCTTAAAATTTCAAGCCTCTAGGACCAGCGGTCAAAAAACTCCCATACAAACTTTTACATCCCTTTGCACACTTAATAAGGGTAGTTTTCAAAAACTAAAAATGCCTTTCCTATTTTTTTTGCCTTGAAGTATATCTACTCCAAGTTTCAAGTTTGTAGGTTCAAGGAATACTATTTTTCATACAAACGTTTTCATCCCTTTTTACACCCTTAGGGGTTGAATTTCCAAAAATCCCTTCTTAGTACACCTCTACGCCATAAGACCTATGTACTCCTCAAATTTCAAGTCTCTAGGTCCAGCCGTTTAGGCTGTGCGTTGTCTATATGTCAGTCAGTCAGTCAGTCAGTCAGTCAGTCAGTCAGTCAGGACTTTGATTCTTATAGTATTAGAGATGAGGTGCGAAAAGTTGAACAAAGTAACCTCTTAATTCCATAGAGCAACGCGGCAACCGGCATCGGAGCTTAGTTCCAGACAGCACGAAAAAAAAAGCTAGTGTCACCTTTTGTTACCTACCCTTAAATTTCCATCAAGGTAAACGCGCCAATAACTTGAAAACTTAATCTTTGCTTCGACAAAAGAGTAGAAAGCTATATAGGGTAAACGCGGCAAATGTGTCCCATAACTCACAACTTTCTTTCACGAGTGCAGCACACGCTATCTCACATGCAAAATAAGTTCCGGATACGCTATTGGTTAGCGAAAACCGATAATAAAGTTGAACAACGCCAAAATATTGGGTCTTTGAATAATAAAGTGATATTGTTATAAGATGTGCTCTTAAACGGTGAAGGAAAACATCGTGCGGAAACGCTCTAACGTCGAAGTCGAACGGACGCCTAAGGGGGATGTCCAAATATTAAATTTGGCACATACCCATATTTTGCGATGACTTATTAAACTTATTTACTCAGATTTTCTTATTCAAAACAAAATAAGTAGACCTCTCAGGTGTGGCAAAGACAGTGTATCATCCTTACCAAGCCATAATCTTCGAAATTATTATTTATATGGTAATTACACACGCGTCTTCCATATTATAGCTAATGTTATTTATGGCGGGATAAAAGAACGGTTTTTGCATATCGAGGGGGAGTATGCTCTCAATTGAATGATAAGGTTTGAGTGATTTTAAGATGGTTTAAATGATGTTTTATACTTTGAGGATAGCGTTTGTAATTGCTTGCAAATTTATACTTTTAATAGCTTTTTCATCGTTACTAACACAAACACAAGACATGGATAAGACATTATATAAAACGATGTTTAAGATTAAAATTGTTTTTTAAGAGTAGTAGAGCTCTTAGTGAAGGGCTCGTCCGGGGAAGTACTACCACCACGCCTTTTTCTGCCGCCAAGCTGCAACGCTGTGTTTCGGTTTGAAGAGTGTGGTTGCCGGTGTAATTACAGGCACATGAGGCTTAACATCTGTATGCCTCAAGCTGATGGATGCAGGGCAGTGCATCGTAGGGCACGTTCCTATCGTGCGTGACTTACAAGGCAATGCTTTGTTATAGGTGATGGTTACCACTTAACATCAGGTGGGCCATCTGCTTGTTCCATCAGCTGGTTGTATAAAAAAAAAACAAGCCGGGTAGGATCGCGTGAAACTTGCACTTATAATATTTACAAAGAAAATTACAAATATACCTGCTTACTATCATGTATTTAAGCTAGCATCTGGATATTCTTAATAACACTAACCTATCTTTGTAATGGGTAAAAGTTGATAAAACAAGCAGATGTCCCACCGAATTATAAAAAAGGTAGATACCTACTAAATATCAAATACATTAAGCAGTTGAGCTATTTGCGAACGTTGCGAATGATCTTTATGTAGATATAATAAAATGATTTGGATTTTGGGAATAAGTTTACTGTGTTTCATTAAATCAGGGAAAACGCCCTCATCTACACATCTATTAAAAATATATGCTAGACATGGTGCAATATCTCTAATACTATAAGAATCAAAGTCCTGACTGACTGACTGACTGACTGACTGACTGACATATAGACAACGCACAGCCTAAACGGCTGGTCCTAGAGACTTGAAATTTGAGGAGTACATAGGTCTTATGGCGTAGAGGTGTACTAAGAAGGGATTTTTGGAAATTCAACCCCTAAGGGTGTAAAAAGGGATGAAAACGTTTGTATGAAAAATAGTATTCCTTGAACCTACAAACCTGAAACTTGGAGTACATATACTTCAAAGCTAAAAAATAGAAAAGGCATTTTTAGTTTTTTAAAACTACCCTTAATAAGTGTGCAAAGGGATGTAAAAGTTTGTATGGGAGTTTTTTGACCGCTGGTCCTAGAGACTTGAAATTTGAAGAGTACATAGGTTTTATAGCGTAGAGATGTACTAAGAAGGGATTTTTGGAAATTCAACCCCTAAGGGTGTAAAAAGGGATGGAAACGTTGGTATGAAAAATTGTATTCCTTGAACCTACAAACTTGAAACTTGAAGTAGATGTACTGCAAGGCTAAAAAATAGGAAAGGCATTTTTAATTTTTTAAAACTACCCTTAATAAGTGTGCAAAGGGATGTAAAAGTTTGTATGGGAGTTTTTTGACCGCTGGTCCGAGAGACTTCAAATTTGAAGAGTACATAGGTCTTATGGCGTAGAGGTGTACTAAGAAAATATTTTTGGAAATGCAACCCCTATGGGTGTAAAAAGGGATGAAAACGTTTGTATGAAATATAGTATTCCTTGAACCTAAAAACTTGAAACTTGAAGTAGATGTAAGTACTCCAAAGCTAAAAAAATAGGAAAGGCACTTTTAGTTTTTTTAAAGTAGGTATTACATGTCTGAACCTAATGAGCGGGGAGAGACGACTGGCGACGCTACATACAAACCCTTCGCGTCAGCCCGATTGCAAGTACCTGTGTGTGGCTAGGCCGCCACAACAGTTTGATTTTCGAAAACAACCCCTAAAACGTTACCCTCCTTCGTTGCTCTCGAGTAAAAAGGATACAAGGAGGCGTCAATCAAACCCCGTATTAAGGGGAAGGTCGTGGATTCAAATCCCACTCGGGTAATAACTTTTGGGACTATATTAAATCTTTGAGGCGTCAATGTTTGTAAAGGGCATTCTAAAAACGGGAATCTTGAATTGGTACAAAGAGATCTGAGGGTATCTACCGTGCCTGCATGGGGATCAAAGTCGTGAAGCTGTTTCGTTTCGTTTGTTTTTGGGGTAGAAACTAGGAACAAATAAGTACATATTTTCCGTGTAAGGTTGTCTTTGTTGTATTTGTCATGTTTGTGCTAAACTCAGTACCTATACCTACCTACCTAATATAGGTAATGTACGCCTATAGGTATCTCTTATACCTACGTAGGTATTTAAAATCCTACCCTAATAATATACAAATCAATGCGAAAGTTACGATGTTTGGATGTTTGTGGCTCAATCACGGCTCACCACTTAAACGCGTGCAAAGCCGCGGGAAGCCACTAGTCAGTTATAATAGCGCTTAAAACTTTTGTAGACATTCCCCATAGATCTTCAGTATTTTTAATATTTGAGGATTTAAAAGTTTTCACAATATTATTAGCAATATATTTAAAACTGAAGATATCATTACATTTTTAACGCTAGACTCTAATAGTGTTGTCGCTTCTACTGTATGTACTCTTTTTAAAATGTGACTTTGCCGAGTGTACAAATTGAATCAAAATGGAATAAATTTAATTGAAATATATATTTTTTATTCACTCCTTACCTCTAAGTAAAATGATACAAGATGCGGGTGTACCAATGTATGACTTGCAAAGCTTATATTAATTTAAACTTTTCTGATCTAATAACTTCATTCTCTCTCACATAAACTAAGTTTAAGTTATTGCACAAACATTATAAATATTCATTAAAATTATCGTTGGATCGCGCGGAGCTCCGTAAGCTCAAGGTATAGAAGCATACAGGGTGTCCCATATGTGTGAAATGAAAAGACAAAATAGATTCGTCACTGTAATCCCTAGGCACGGTAGACATACCCTCAGATCTTATGGTACTTAGTGTATACCTTCATAGGATCCTTTGGAGATATTGAAGAGGGCTTCACAACTTTGGTCCTCAGGCACGGTAGACATACCCTCAGATCTTATGGTACTTAGTGGATACCTTCATAAGATCATTTGAAGATATTGAAGAGGGCGGCTTTACAACTTTGGTCCCCAGGCACGGTAGACATCTCCTCAGATCTCTTAGTACGAACTTCAGATTTTTTGAGGACCTCTAAGTGGTGTAGTCTGAGGTACGTCCAAACATTACATTCAGCTTATACTTACATTTTGCAGTAGTTGTTATATTAAAAAGGATAGATAGATAGATAGATAAATACTTTATTGTACACAAAGAAAAATATGATATAAAATACGATATAAAAAATATGGATATGTAATAATGAAAAATAAAAACTACAGTTGGACGACAATACATATGATATGTTTTTTTTCATTAAAACTACACTTATCGTACAACACCTTGAACTTAGCATGTCTGTGTATTATCCCCTCTGGCAATAATCAGAGATACGACGAAATACGAGTGTCATTATTCATAGGACTTTGTCAACATGCACTTGATAAATTTATATTAGTCGGTTTATGCCGCGAAATCATTCTTGCAAAGGTGGAAAATGGAGACGTATGGGTAAGCATGATTTAGGAAGAAGATGAAAAAAATATGAGACATTTGAGGATTATAAAAGTAACTCAAAGACGCATTTTGAACGCTATGTTCATGTTTTTAACGTGTCAAAATAATTTGATATTTAGTGTAGCCACACAGACTAAATTCATTATATATTTTCTGTGTGCATAGTGATGATGATGATAATGATATAAATGCCAAGAAGGGACATTTTCATACCTACACTAAAAAAAATGTTAGTGGACTTTCCACAGCACTATTTAGCCCCAAACTAAGCCAACAATATGGGAACTAGATAGCTGATAAAATACATAATATACTTTTTTTAATACATTCTTATAATATTACAATTATATAACACCCAGACAGAGAGCAAACATCTATGTTCATCACACAAATGTTAGTTCTCGGTGGTCGAATCCACGGCCTACGATACAGAAGGCATAGCTACAACCAACTGAGCTGTGGAGGCTGTCAGTTAACTTAATACTCCTTTAAAATGATCTTTTACTAAGGAATTAAATCTATAAGTTTTATCGAGCTACGAATTTGAACCCAATAAACCGTCGGAAAAGGAAATAGACTCATTACCAGCACAGCCTACTTCCACACCTCCTTAAACCAACCGCCATAAACCATGGTTCACATTAATCACGATATAATACTAGCAATAATTAAAAATCTCATAGGTGCCGTGCGCCGCTGCAACTCACTTAATCGTTACCCCATTTGATAGATGGCGCTATCCTTCCAACACGCTTACAACCTTGCCACAGTAACCTGATAGAAACTCTTATACAATTTCTTGGAGTGGAAAGCTGACAGTGACTGCGATAAAGTTCCAAGACGCTCACGTAGATAGGAGTATTAGGAAGCGTTTACAAAAGCGGCACGTAGAGTAATAAATAATATAGTAATCAGTGCGATTCCTTACATCCCATCTCTTATTAGGCGAGAACCTACATTCAACATTTTGCTAATGCTTCGGCTTACTAGCACATGTGGGACAGAAAGATTCACGTAGAATTTATTGTGTTTCGGCTTATGAATCATAAATAAGGGGGCTAATTAGAAATGCCTTACGACTGCGAAATTGGAGCTTTGGTTTTACTAGCTAGGTGTTCTGTTGAGTAAGCGGATACGAAGACGGATTGACTTTATGCTATTTAAAGATACAGTATTAAGAGTAGTAGAGCTCTTTGTGAAGGGCCTTTCCGGGGAAGTACTACCACCACGCCTTTTCCTGCCGCCAAGCAGCGTTGCTGTGTTTCGGTTTGAAAAGTGTGGTTGCCGGTGTAATTACAGGCACATGAGGCTTAACATCTGTATGCCTCAAGTTGATGGACGCAGGGCAGTGCATCGTAGGGCGCGTTCCTATCGTGCGTGACTTACGAGGCAATGCTTTGTTATAGGTGATGGTTACCGCTTAGCATCAGGTGGGCCATCTGTTTGTTCCATCAGCTAGTTGTATAAAAAAAACAAAGGTTTTTTGGAAACAGTGCAGTGAAAGGATTTTAAGTGCACCTCAAAGAGACTCCTTTCGAGCACTTGACACAATGTGACAAGTCGTAGAACCTAAAAAGATCCAAAACATGTTTTATCGTAGACGCTTATGCTCGGTTCCTGTATTTCACGCGTGTTTTAGAACATGTTTTAGCACTTTTTAGGTTCTACGACTTGCCAGTTTACTCACGATGTTATGTCACAGATTTTATTATTTTTATTTATATTATACAAAAGTGTCAAAATAGTTTTAAAGTAAGTCCATTCGCACGCATTATGTTAATGGATAATATTTATTAATACCTAGGTCATAATCATAACTAAAGAGCTTGTTAGATATTGGTTTACATAAATCGAAGTAATATTAAAGTCTGTAATCTTTTCTTCCGTAAAAATCAATATCATAAGAAGGTTCGTGTGTGATAAGGGCTTGCATACACCGTTGATAATGCGAGCAAATTATGAAGTTTTAACAAGTTCGCGAAATAATAAATCTCTTTCGCGCGCGGTTATCGCAGTCCGCGTAGGCTTCGGCGTGTGGGGTTGCTACTTTCAAAGAGTTTTCAAGGATTTAGGGTAATTTTGAGGATCTGGGGCCTTATGCTCACTTCGAGCGAGATTATCGCACCATCCTACTCCCCAATTTTCTCATTCAAAGTTCATGCGAGACGCAACGTCAACGAGTTATCGAACGAGATATGACGTCATCTCCACCGTGAGATAATGTCGCTCGAAGTGTGCATAAGGCCCCTGGTAGCATGATATTTTAGATTACATTAAATACCAAATGAACAAAATTTATCTAAACTAGCTATATAATATTAACTGGGATTCTTAATATTATAATAATAGGAATGCTAATTTTTTTTATTCGCGAAAGCAAAACCTGTTTAGAGGTAAATTGAATGGTTTGTTGGATAATTTGGTTTAATTAAATATGATATCAGATTTGAACTTTTAATAACAATTTATTTTTTTACTTATATAAAGTTAATTCTACGTCTGGCAACACCACGAAGGCGTGCGAGTATAAGTGGTAAGGTAAAGAATGGAAAGTAAAGTTGGCGCAATAAATTAATTGCCGACTAAGTTGCGAGTAAGACGCGCGATCCAACCAAGTTTAGACTATTAATTTGGGTCTTATAGGACGAAGGCGACAAATAACCCGGGATAGATGTGTGCGTTTTGTGTGGAGGTTATTAATTTTAGGGAAACACTGCGGAAAAGATTCAAATTTCGAACTGGGATTCGAAGTTTAGGTTGGTAGATTGGTTACCCTGTTGTCGAGTCATTGTACGTTCGATCAAATTAAAAAGGTTTCTTATTTACATTTGAATGATTTTTTGTCAAAATGCGTATCGTAATTGAGGTAAAATTCGTTGACGACGACGCGGAGACACCTACCAGTTCCCGTAATCTACGAGCGTCCGTTAGTAGTACTCATGGATACGCAACTGGCTATACTTACTCACACCGCACTACTTGCTTTGTGTTCTTGCAGTAAGCGTTTCTTGTAGTAAGCGCTAATCCAACACTACATTTTGTTCCAAGATTTGCCTCCAATGAGTTCTAAGGTTCGGGCGAGATTGAGTAGGATAAACAAATAAACAAAAGACCGACGAATCGAAAGTTTTTGTATTTCTACACATTCAAAGTTATATTAGTGCCACGTTAATTTAAAAACTCATCGCAAATAGCTTGACGATCGCAATGAATCTTCAAAAGATAATTTAAAGCAAACTCGAAAACCGCCATTAGAAACCTTTACGATGTGAAAATAAAAACTTCAAACACCGAATTCCCCTACTTGTGATTACCATAAATAAGGTAGACGATACACTACGACCATTTTCCTTCCCCGGCGTATTGAGAGCCATTTTGTCTGATTGATTGGACTATAATGACACCAACAAAGTTTTCCAAAACGACTCATTTCGTCAACAAACCCCAATTTTACGCATTAAATACTAAAAGGTCCCAATAAATTTTAAATGGTGATCATTTTGGCTCACAAATCGGCAATATTAAGTTTGGCAGATTTGTTTTATGAATACAAATTATATTTATTGTTGTAACTTTAGCTGTAAATAAGAACTTATTCGATTAATTACTTTCGATAGGTTTTAAAATTATTTAAGAAGAATAACCAATCATATTTAATTACAGGCACATGAGGCTTAACATCTGTATGCCTTAAGTTGATGGACGCAGGGCAGTGCATCGTAGGGCACGTTCCTATCGTGCGTGACTTACGAGGCAATGCTTTGTTATAGGTGATGGTTACCACTTAACATCAGGTGGGCCATCTGTTGTTTCATCAACTAGTTGTATAAAAAAAAAAAAAAATTTTCGTCAGCTATTATTGTTGCGTTTTTACTTCACTGACGTTTAACATGACGTATACGAATAAAATTTAGCAAATAAATAAATCGATATTTTACCACTATTAAAGTTTTTATGTTCATATTATTTGACTGCTAATCTATACACTGTCACTATCAAATGTAGTCAGAGGTACGTCCAATTATCACATTTTGGCAGCCTTCACAGCTCAGTTGGTAGTAGTTGGTAGCTCTGCCTTCTGCGCCGTAGGCCGTGGGTTCGATCCCCACCGAGAGCAAACATTTGTGTGATGAACATAGATGTTTGTTCTCTGTCTGGGTGTTATATAATGTTATAAGTATGTATTCACAAAAAAAAGTATATATGTATTGTATCAGCTTAACTGGTTCCCATATAACAAGCCTTAGCTTAGTTTGGGGCTAGATAGTGCTGTGTGGGAAGTCCAACAAAATGTATTATTTATTATTATTATATTAAGAGATCTGAGGACGTCTTCCGTGCCTGAGAATCAAAGTTTGCAAGCTGTTTCCGTTAAGTTTTGATTTCATATATATTATGGGAACAGCTATGAACTTGCATCGCCAACCCGCAAGGAATCAAATAGTTCCACATGATATCGGAAAGTTATAAAAAACCACGTGGCGTGTGGGCGGATCTAAGGCTCATCCCACCAACAGGTGGGGGTTGGTGATCCAGCTGATCCGCCCTCCGGATATACGGATAGCCGCGGATACGCCGGGATAACCGGCACGCCTAACGCCCAGCTTAGCTTCAGCTTAGCTATCTTGTATTAGGTGAGCTCTGGAGGCAGGATTTAGAGAAATCGTTACCTTTTATGTACTCGTTTATTGTTGCGGGATACTTGAATTAAACCGAGGTTTTTGTATAGGTTCTGGAAACAGCTAATCAACTATGATGATAGATAGGCTTACACGTTTTAACACATTTCTTAAATTTGTTGGAACTAAAAATAGTGCTATTTCGCCAAAAATAAATTGAGATTCTTAAAATTTTCGCATAACTATCGGCCGGTTTCTGAAAGCCCGATAAAAACTAATGGCATGCCAAGTCTCTTGCTATCTCTATCTAATTCGATGTAATAATTGAAATAGCGAGTGGCTTGACATCAGATTAGTTTTGATCGAGCTTTCAGAAACCGGCCGTATGAGTTTTCCATCGTTCTCATAAATATTTTTGTTTCTAAAAAAAAACTAAAGTAAAGGTCTTTTTACTATTTGCTTCCCTTCTGGTACATTTTATTAATACAGGAACACAGATTAGAATTTAACAGACTAGCTCGAGGCTTTCAAATAAAAAAAAATAAAAAAACATTTGTTTTTAAAATATGTGAATTTATTAAAGTTATATAATTATTGTCTACTTTACCCACCCTTTAATTGTTATAAAGAACCTCCAGCTAAAATCGTCTAATTTCCATCTGAGAACCCTCAATCACACAAAGGGGCATCGTGGATACAACCGGGCAAAGTTCATCTTACCTCTAAGACGTCCGTCTGACGACAACTAAAACTACTAATTGGCGAATCGAATTACAGAACCGGGTATCGAACCCCGATCCTGCACTTACGGATCCATTTAACGGTTTAGTGGAGATGGATCCCTTTTGCGAAACGATATTCGGCAATTAACAGATATAAGTGCCAAGGTAATTTGGAGGGAAGATGCATACCTTGTTTTCTCACATAGGGGAAGTAGAGTGTGGGTCTCTTCGTCTGTAGATACACCGTTTTATGATGAAATGACACAGATGTGTCAGAAATTTCATTGTCATGACCTGACCATTTGTACTTGGCATGCAAATGGCCTTTGTTGTAACGTAAGCTAAGACTAGTTTTTGAAATATTTGTAGCTACGAAATCATCACATGAAGTTAATGTCTAGTTTATCTGCGTCAGTTTATCTGAGTCACACAAAACATAATACGAAAAAATCATAATAACTTTCATATAATTGACAAGTTGAATTACCTATGTGCTTTTCGTTTGACTTTCTGAGCACTGGTGTTAAAAATATACCCTCAAAACAACTCACAGGTTTTTCAAATTACTCATTTGTAAAAGAAACAATTGGTAGTTTTAAATTAAAACGTACCTTTACTTATTTCACATTGAAAGCCCGTCGAAGATAATGTGTTTACGTATCGATTTAAGGTGAATTTAGTTTCCACGGGTAAAGTGGTGACCCCAAAATAGTTGGTCCGAAGTCCGATGGTCCACAAGACGCTCGGGAGCACTTTGCCGACCAATAGTTCTTAATTAGCTGGGGGCGCCACTTGCACCATTATACCGACGGTTTAGTGAGAAATTATTGCATAACTTATACTTTGTTGTGTGTTATGCAGGAAAGGAATGTAAAGAATGTACGCATTAAATAATAATAATTATATAAAATTATTTTTTTTATTGTAACCTTATGCCTTTGAGCACCGGTAGTCTAGTGAGAGATGTGGATGAAGGTCAAAATCTGGTCCTGCTTATAATATACTAGCTGACCCGTGCCCACTTTGTTGGGCGGTGTCAAATTTGCAATAAAATAATATTGCAGCTATAAATTGAGATGAAGGCTATCCTATCTTTTAAGTTAGATCAAACTGCACACGGTGCGCAAATTTGATTGAAATCGGTTAAGTAGTTTAGGAGTCCATTCATAGCGGACAAACGACGTGACGCGTAATTTATATATATTAAGATATTGGAACGGTGTTTTCTGTCAGTAGTGAAACCATTTAGTATTCTAGTAAAAGGCTTAAAATAATCTTTGTTAAAAATAGCAGGAAGCCAGTGAATGGAGAGGATCTCAGAATCGTTCTACGTGGTCTATGTCCAGCTTTGGACATTGACTAGGGGGTTACTTCTTCGGGCCGATGATCATGATGATGAACTTCTTCCGTTAAGGTATTAATATTACGATTGCGCATTTTATTATTTTCATCAGTTTTGTCGTTGAGATTTTTACGCGATCACGGTAACCCTTTTAAAGCTAGGGTTTCTCTTTAATGTATTTCACTTATCTACCGGTTAAAATAAAGTGCCATCGGTCCCTTCGGTCACCCACCGACCATCCTTAGAAGCATTACTGGGAAATGCACTAATGCCTCTTCGATACCGTGGAAAACTGTTAAGGGGCTGGTTAGGGGCTTTCTAAGATACTGATATAATTAGTGCATTGTGCCTCTAACGTCCTACAAACCATCACCGCGATTAATTTTCAACTGCGCTGCTCGAAAATTATCCTTCGCTATCAAACAATAAGGATTATTTTCAGTTCAGCGCTGGCAAAGCAAAGTTTGCTAAGGTATAGACAAGTTTGCCTGAGTTACTGGCCACATACAGGGGTCATTATCATCCAGAAAGTGGCTTGGAAGCTTTTGAATATAGAACGTTCGGGCTTAATAATTCAATATTCATCTTGTGCATTGCATCTTCAGATGTTTTCGATGCGAGTTCTTGGAAGCTGGTCTTTGCAGCGTTAGAGTACCTACTTACAATGAGTATTGAGTTTAATTCTAATATAAGCTGCACTGACGTCTCGGAAAGGGGTGTATTATGCATTGTTCCCCTGTTATCCTCACCCCAGCAAGCCTAACTACTTAAAGTAGCGGAGAAGGACTTTTTGTTGATGGTAGCAATGTTCTAGCATCTTCGATGGTGATGTAGACACTGAGGAGCAAGACCGATCAGCTCCTACAGCCCCAAGTATAATACAAGATACAATTCCTGAATCAGAACCATACATATCTAGCTCTTACCCGCGGCTTCGCTCGCGTACGTTTATTTTACTGGCAACATCTTTAATAAAAAAATATGTATTTTCTTCCCCATGGAACATTCTTGAGCCACGTAATTTTGTCAGAAGAAACAGGTGCTAACTGACGACTTGAAGTTCCTGTCTCTTCGATTGTTTGTATAAAATAAAATAAAAAGTAAAAAAAAAGTTTAAAAAGTCGGAATAAAAAGTATATTCGCCGTCTGGTTCTAAGCTACCTCTCCACCAATTTTCAGCCAAATTGGTTCAGCCGTTCTTGAGTTATACATAGTGTAACTAACACGACTTTCTTTGATATATACAAGGTTAATTAATACTTGTGATCAAAAACTTCAGGGGGCTAATAAAGTACCCATCAATATGAATAACTTTTTTAAAAAACCAACACTGTGAACGCGAAAAAAAACAGCTGTTTCACACATTTTAGCCAGGTAGGTATTGAACTTTTGTATCAAACAGCTGTTTTTTTTCGTACTTTTTTACTATTTTCTACGTAATGAGTGAAACAGCGGCATTCATAATTTGTGACATACTGAGTAGCACAGAGGTAATATAATTAAAAAGAAACAGTCTCACGACTTTAATCTCCAAGGATGGTTGAGGTCTCCCCTCAGATCCAAGTACCAAATCTCCGGTGGTCAAACGAGAGTGACCCTGGCTCTTGATCATGTGGACGTGGATTTGAAACCGCTAGTGCAAAAAGGGGTTTTAATCTTCAAAAAATTATGAGGTGCTCTCAAATGGTGAAAGAAAACATTGAGAGAAAACCGTAACTTGAACATGAATTGAACCGTATACTGAGCAGAGCGTAGTATTATTATTCAGTGACAGAGCATTGCATTGAAGGTTGAAGGATTAATGATTAAGGGTACAGAGTAATAGAGTTCATACATCTTGACAGATATTATGCAGACAAACCAATGGAACAAAGTGATTTTTTTACTAACGCTGATTTAAAAAGGTCCACCTAACGGTAATGGCAACCTATAGGACAGCATTGCAATGCAAAAGTGCCTTCACCGTCCAACCACGAAAGACATGTGCCTGCAATTTCATTAATGATCACATAACGTTACGTTTTTCGGTTAAGTCTGCAACCCTAAAAACAAACATTGCTACGAAGCCAGAGATATGGAACTGCACGCTACAGATATTAGCGCTACGATGCTACGCCGTAGCGAATAAACATAGATCTTTTAAAACGCCCGCCTCCATAATTGCCTGCAGATGGACTCGGGCCAATTACAGACATTAAGGCCGACTCCAACTCTGCCGATAAATGGTACAGATATAGCGGCCCAGATTCTTTGACTAATGCTGGATACCCATCGCTTCTTCTTCTTGTAGTTATTTCTTATAGTTCTTTTTGAAAATGACATAAGCTTGACGTGAGCATCTGTCAAAATAATGCAATTTTCATACAAATTTATCTCTCCGCATAAAGTTGATTTTGTCTTGACCCTGATGTAACCAACATCTACTACAGATACAACTATTACAGATATATTAAAAAAAAGCTTGTAATAGGTATCGTCTACGCGCGGTCCGAATGTTTGATAATTCCTTTGTATAACGTAATGATTAAATAAAATATGTAGTGGCGCTAGTATCGGGGTATCCATTCGCCTTATGCCAACATGCGTTTTTGGTATTTGATGCTTCGTCTTGGTACAACTTACTGATAGAAGAAGCAGATGACCCACTTGATGATAAACGGTAACCATTCGCTTCGCAAGTGACGCACGATTGAAACATAGCCTACGATCACTTCATTGCCTTGCGTCATCAACTTGAGGTACCCACCCACACCCTTTAAAACGAAACACAGCGGCACTTTTTAAGAGTAGTAGAGCTCTTTGTGAAGGGCTCGTCCGGGGAAGTACTACCACCACGCCTTTTTCTGCTAGTTCCATCAGCTAGTAGTATAAAAAAAAGCTTCATGTCAAAGTTGTAAAACATGAACTAAAACAAGCTTGAACCGTATACATTTCAGAAAATAGCACGATAGTAGGTATAACATGGTATTTCGTTGTGGTTGCGTCTCTGAGACCTAAGCTCGATCAGGGCACATTAGCCTCATGATAGTGCGGTCTTAATGGGGGTGTAGGAGACATACGGCTCGGCAAGATGTAGGTATGTGGTTGAACGTGAAATAACCCTCTTATTATAAAAATTGTTTTGTTACTACTATGCGCAACGAAGCAATTTTTTCTTGGCATTTCTTTTATATCGTAATCATCATCTGCTTAAAATAATCAATACTTGGGGCCTTATGCTCACTTCGACCGAGATTATCTCACGTTAGAGATGACGTCATATCTCGTTCAATAACTCGTTGACCTTGCGTCTCGCATGAACTTTGAATGAGAAAATTGGGGAGTGAGATGGTGAGAATGGGGATTTAATAGTTATCGAACGAGATATGACGTCATCTCCACCGTGAGATAATCTCGGTCGAAGTGAGCATAAGGCCCCTGAAGTTATGTTCAGGTATTGACTATGATTATTTATTGGTTGCCCTCACTTATTTCCAGGAAGAGCTATTTTGAATAAATAAAAATAAATAAATAAATAATAATAAATCAAACCTGATAAAAAATTTGGTGAAGTATAAGTAATTTGAAAGGCTTACGGCTGGTTCTATAGTGCCGTAAAACTAGTAAAACAATTGTATTAGTAGGACTTGTTTGCATCTAAATGATGTTTTGGAGAATCTTTGTAATGTTATCCTCGATTTTTCGGAACTACATTCAGTGTTTTTGTATCTTCAAATAAACGTGCGAGTGTGAAGTTTTTTGATACCTGTCTGCCTCATAAGCAGACGAGGAGTTATAATGAATGCATAGTTAACAGTAACACATTTATCTAAATGAAACGTTTCTTTAGAAATTTCTTTAGTTTTTGTTTTTGTCTACGTATTTTTATTATAACAAATTGTTATTGTAACGTCCGTGTGTATCGCTGTGGTAATGTGCGCGCTAGTTTATGTCGCGCGCGATAGTTGCGGCAAAGGTTATTCGTTGCTCTAATGTGCAAGCGTCGTTTGCATCGCGTTCTGGACGAACTACTTGCATACTCACAGTTTGGGGAAACTTTACATTCCAATGTTCAATGATTTCATCGTGGCAATAGAAATGAACAGATTTCTTTTCATCCTACATGAATGGAAAAAAAAATTTTTTTCTTAGAACTAGCTGATGGAACAAGCAGATGGCCCACCTGATGTTAAGTGGTAACCATCACCTATAACAAAGCATTACCTCGTAAGTCACGCACAATAGGACGCGCCCTAAGAATCACTGCCCTGCGTCCATCAACTTCAGGCATACAGATGTTAAGCCTCATGTGCCTGTAATTACACCGGCAACCACACTCTTGAAAACGAAACAACAACGCTGCTTGGCGGCAGAAAAAGGCGTGGTGGTAGTACTTCCCCGGACGAGCCCTTCACAAAGAGAAATTTATTTCTTTGATAAAGTATCTGACTATTAATAAAATTATTAATGCAGTGCATCTGCTCAATAAAGATTAAAGAGTTAACAGCTCGATTCATTGTCAAAATCGACACAAACCTTATTAATTCTAAACCTTTTTTGTTAAATAATAAATAAAGAATTGCAGACCGAGGTTTTTTTTGTCCTCCGTTTAAGGTGAGGTTTTATTTAGTAACTACAGACATGTTATTGAGACGGGTAGATTATAAATACTTATGACGTATTACCTAAGTAAGTATTAAGTACTTACTAGAACTAAAAAAATGTTTTTCTGTTATATTTTATTTATCGTCAGAGCTATTCACCCTAGACACTGGAATTGAGAAACAACTCAAATGAAATTATTTTTGCACATTCAATCATTCCTCACCGTAATAACTTTACAAACTTGCAAGTTATTCCAAATTAGCCGTCTAAGAGAATCCCAGCTTGTTACCATTCCTACTTGCGACTCGTTACGAGGGAAACTTGAGAATTCGCAACAAAAATAAAGCGAGAAGGCGACGGAACACCCCCCGCCTCACACTATTCTCATTTCGTGTACTGCCACATTTAATTTTGTTGAAATTCTAACGTAGCTTTGCAAAAATGTCAACTTTATTCCGCCTCAGCCGCCGTCTACGTTTCACTCGGATGCTTTGCTTCTTCATTTTCTAGAATGTTCCGCAGTTTTGCGACGGGCTTTGAGGAACTATAACTTTATGAAAACTTGTACCGGAGCTCTGAAGTAAGACGCGGCTTCCAGCAAAAATGTATCAAAGCGTATTTAATTTTCGCTATGACTTTTCCGTTGGCATCGACGCGGGCGTAAAGTGAATACCTATGTATTCTACACTATAGAGCTATCTAGGAGTGAGCGGGAAATTAGCTTACAGTCGGCTAGTTTTCTAGCAAGTTCAAGTGGGACAGGTTTTTTAAATCCAAATACATTTTTTTTAATTAACATTAATATTTTACAGATCTTGAACAAGATAAGACTGTGTTTCAGGAGGCTTTTCTATGATAAAAAAAGAGAAATTATGTCTTCTAAATTAACTTTATCAATTTTCAAAACTTACTTTTAATTTATGTTGTGTTGGTATTTTTTTATACAACTTGCTGATCGAACAAGCAGATGGCCCACCTGGTGATGAGTGGTAACCATCTACTATGCGATTCGCAAGAGCAAGACGTATAAGTAACTGCCAACTTATCCACATCAATCAATACTTCTCGAAAATAATCCCGCATCCAATTTAAAACAAGATTCAAGAACAGTACATCAAACCGTCGAATCGGAAAACCATTTATCAAATACGTTTGCGAAACACAGAGCTTACAATCTTATAACCCATCTGAAATTCATATTGAAAGTCGATCGTACAAAGCCGCGTACACACTGTGAAAGGCTCAGCTCCCGCGGGAGGTCTAAAAGGCCACGCTCACAGTATAGAGCTTTCTTACCAGTAAATAAGAGTAGTAGAGCTCTTTGTGAAGGGCTCGTCCGGGGAATTACTACCACTACACCTTTTTCTGCCGCCAAGTAGCGTTGCTGTGTTTCGGTTTGAAGAGTGTGGTTGCCGGTGTAATTACAAACACATGAGGTTTAATATCTGTATGCCTCAAGTTGATGGACGGAGGGCAGTGCATCGTAGGGCACGTTCCTACCGTGCGTGACTTACGAGGCAATGCTTTTTTATAGGTGATGGTTATCACTTTACACCAGGTGGGCCATCTGCTTGTTCCATCAGCTAATAGTATAAAAAAAACACAAGCACTAACATCAACGTCAATTTTAATCATAGGTGTAGAATTACATCCTACTACTTTTCATCCATGTTTGTGCACTACCCTTTCGGGTTTTTCAAAACTACACAATGGTTAACTGGAATAGAATGCTCTCTAGCATTAAGTTCGCTGTCAAGGCATTCCAGTCAACATACTCGTAGATATTTATTTATCGATTAATCATATTTTGAAGTGTCGAGGCTATGCATAGTTTCCACTTAGGTAAAATAAAGTGGGCCATATGCTTGCCCGAACAGCAATAGTATTAAAAATAAAAATATGGAAGGCTATCATTATCATCATCATCCTTTTGAAGAAGTCCACTGCTGGTCAAAGGTCTCCCTTCTTTCAAGAAAAAATATTTCGTGCCTTCTTCATCAACGGACCCCGCGATCTTGACAATGTCATCTATCTATCGGGTGACATAATGGAGATCAAATATGTGCCTCCTCTGCTTGTAAAATCTACTGTGGCAGAAGTAGCACTCATCGGAGAATAAGCCTGTTTCCCGACGACGAGGTTTAGAGATGCGACATCGACTCGATGCTGTTTTCTACTGCCATCAATACTTAAAACGCTGAACGGCTTAGTGATGTGGTTATGGATGTCGATAGTTTTTACACGATTTTTTATATAACTTACTGTTGAACAAACCCACCCGATTTTAAGTCAAAATTTCATTTCGTTGCTACTTTTACCGCCGAAATATAAAGCCTGCTCACGGTAACACCAACAGTGGACTTTTTGGATTCGCATTTACCCTTTACAGCTCCCGCTGGCACTTATAGCGAAGACAAGAGCTAATATACCTCTCGCTTGCTCGTTTCGACATGTTGAAAAATATAAAATCACAAAACCCATTTTCGAAAAATCGCAATAAACCATTTCGTGTGCCATCACATTGCACAAAGTTTTTTTGCAATGTAATTGCAATCATTTTAATTGATACAAGTTTTCCTACTCATAAATTTGCATAAGTACATATTGTTGCGCCGGACGCCTAGCAACTTGTTTCGTTATATATCCTGACGTACAGGTGTTTTCAGAAGGCTGAAATATGTTTTCAGCCGTTGCCAGAAGAGGCTCTGTCACCTCCCAGTTGATTACAATTTCGACCACGTTGCCGTGGTTTTCAGGCGCCTGAAACATGTTTTCAGTCCGTTTCAGGCTATTACCCATCGATCCATGCAATATCCTGAAAACCCGTTTTCAGGCGTTTTCAGGACCCCTTATGGACCATTGAAGGACATTTCACTATAGAGCCATATTTGCATAGGAGTGAAAGAGATAGCACTACTAGAAAGAGATAGCAGACGTTCGAATATTCTAGACTACTGTTCTAGAATCAATCGAAGGAAAAGCACTACTAGAAAGAGATAGCAGACTTTCGAATATTCTAGACTACTGTTCTAGAATCAATCGAAGGAAATGAACGAGAGCTATTTCTGTGGAAAGAGATGCAAGTATGGTCTAGTATGATCCAGAACATTCTCGGGTTAGCTGCGTTGTATATAAAGCCAGTCGGCGAGAGCGACAGGCAGTCAGTTTGTGGAGAGGACTCGAGAAGAAAGTGAGTTAGTGAAAAAGGTTCGAGGAGTCAGTTCGGGGAGATGGCTCGAGAAGAGAGCCAGTTTGTGAAGATGACTCGAGGAAGAAGTCAGTTCCAGGGAATGGCTCAGGAAGAAGTGGATAAAGGAAGAGAACTTTTGTTAAGTGATAGTTGAGTGATAATTAAGTGTGTTAAGTAGTTTTAAGTAGTGTTTTAGTTATGTAAAGTGTTAGTGTAAATAAATAAGTCATCTCTTGGATTATTATTGTGCATTTTCTATCCATACGAACCCCGAGCTCGTAACAATATACTAGAAAGCAAACTTTACGCGCCTTAACTTTCTTGCCCCGTAGATACAGTATTTAATGTATTGATATATTTAGTATTAATGTATTTAATGTTACTGTAATAAAGGGTATTTTTTGTAGATATTGCGGTTAAACCGTGAAATAATTTCAGATAATAGGGTAATTGACGTTGGGACTAAAAAAATACTATCAGCGTAGATTTAAAAAAGTCTTACATCTAACTTTATCTTCCATGTAAGTTAAGCTAATCATTTTCAAAGGTAACTGATCCACTTTATATCCACTCCACTCTACTTTATCGATACCTTCTTTGGCATGAGAAGTAGTTCCCCTCCCTAATATAAAAGGATTGACATTTGAGAACGAACGAAGTAGCGGATTCAGACGGAGACAAAGTCGACTTCGAAGTACCTATCGTTGATAATGGCAAATATTCAGCAGATATTCAAATATGAAGCCTTTGTTTGAGGACAGATAGGGAGAGCTTATTAGTCTGATTTATCATCGTGAAGTGTACTTATTGTACCATAAAAGCATGTTCTTACAGTATAAGAGAGCTTTGAGCTTTTAAAAACCATTGTGGTTATAGGTGTATGAGAGCACTGGTGGTCTCGTGATAGCGGCCCCGCCTTCTAATCCTAAGGTAGACGGTTCAAAACCGGTGTGCGCCAATGTGGCCTTGCATTGCATGTGCCAGTCTCAACATACTATCAAACGGTGAAGGAAAACGTGAGAAAACCAGCAGAATCTAAAAATATCTAAAACAATTAAAATGTACCAAAATGTACGTCCTTTTTTACATAATACATCGCCATATTTAAATGAATAAAAAAAATACATAGGCAAAGATATCACATAACGCCATGTACCACAACAAACAAAATTATAAATCTAACGAGAGTTTGAAGAGTAGTAGAGCTCTTTGTGAAGGGCTCGTCCAGGGAAGTACTACCACCACGCCTTTTACGCATCGTAGGGCACGTTCCTATTGTGCGTGACTTACGAGGCAATGCTTTGTTATACGTGATGGTTACCACTTAACATGAGGTGGGCCATCTAATTGTTAATCAGACAGTTGTATAAAAAAAAAATAACGAACATGAAACTATTACAACCGAGTTTTATTAAAGTCGGTACAAAAAAGCATGATCCCTTATTCCTTATTGCTGAAAACCAACATCAGATCAAGAAGTAACAAATTGCCGTCATCTCGTTTCGTTGGGTCAAACAGCTTAACATACGAAGGACAAATCTTTGGGCCTGCCCGATTGCTAGCGGAGATACCGCAAAACAAAATGAAAATATTTTTGCAATCCCTCACTTTTGTAACCTTTGATACCAAATTATTTTATGTTTGCACTATTGTTTAAAATAATGGAATGATTATTCTACAAGTAACTTGGATAACAAAGGTTTCAGACATTAAAAGAAGAGACCCCAATCCATTTGATTGTTAAAACTTGTAATTTATGAATAAAATATTTTGATTTGGATTTAAAACAGTATTTTAATTTGTAATATAAAAGTACCTACAAATCTTCTTTACATATCTTCTTTATTTTTCCAAATTAGTCTAATCCACTTTTGAGTTTGTAGATTTATAAAATCGGTCATGATTAACTAAAGTAAATAGTCATAGATACTAAGCTTACGTCACCGCTTAAGTTAGTGCTGCCACCATTGCCGTACCTAATCACTGGATTGTTTACAACCGACATTATTCATTTACGTTACCATTACATACACCATTTTAAGTGCGCCTCAAAGCGGCTCTCTCAATAAACAATAGCGAGTAGTGTTTATAAACGCTACTCGCTATTTATTTATTTATTTATTTTTATTTCTTAGGAAAACAAACAGTACTTATAGTCTATGTAGTAATTAACAATATAAAGCTATTGCCCATTGATACGTTTTCGCATAGTGAGACTAAATGGAGCTTATTTGTTATATAAAAAAATTAAAATACTAAACAATGAAGTTAAAGAAAACTAAGGAAAAACAATAATAAAAGTTGCTTCTAGAAGAAACAGAGAGCCTAGGAAGACTCATCAAACCAGCGCTTCGTTAGGATATCCTTAATTTTTTGTGCTTTAGAAGAAAAAAGATCCAGTTCGGGGATGTCAACCAAGTTATTAAACGTAATTACTGCTCGACTAAAGAAAGTATTTTGCCTGTAGTTAGTTGAACTAAACGGCACCTCAAGGTGAGTTGGATGCCTAACTGATCTGCTTGGAACTTTCAATTTAATATTTTCTAAGAGTTGAGGAGAATCTATTTTACTTATAGCTATTTTACTAAGGAAGATAACATCAGCCATTCATATATAAGTCCAACCATTACCTAGTGGGCAAATAAATACGAAGCTCCTTACGTATCATATTTCGCTGATCCCCAACTAAGAAGGGTCAGACGATATCGGACAATTGGAATATTTGTAATTGTTTTTATCCTTCGCTCGAATATTCGACCATTTTGCTTTTACGTGGCACTTTGGTGTATTTTGAAGCGATTTAAGATTTATTTTGCTTGTTTTGTTTTAATATATAATATAATAAGATTAGCCTTCTTTATACTGTATTTCATTTATATTTAAATTCTTACGTGTATATAATCTGTGTCCAAATAAACAAATTTATTATTATTATTATTAATACAGACTATATAGGCAGAATATAATTAAAAACAGCACGGACTTAGGATAAAATAAATAGTTACTACCGATAGCTTACATTTACCTATCACAATGTCAACTTAGTCAAAATTGACCTTTAAAATTAGAAAGCTTTTTTACGACAAGTTTGAAATACTCGACGAATAACTCAGGTACATACTACTACGGTACTTATGCCCCGTATCAAGGGGAAGATCGTGAGTTCAAATCCCACTCGGATAATAACTTTTGGACTATATTTAAAATCTTTGTGATTTCCCTATGTGAAGGTAAACACTATAAAAACTAATAAAAATTAAGTTTGAAATAGTTCTTGTGATTTCATTATTTGATATTTTTTTCGTTGACTAGCTAAAAATCACTTCAACTCAAAACACTCAGTTGTATTTCAAAATGGACACCAGAATCCCAAATCTTAACAAAATAGCTCCCACTACACTTTAAGTCTAAGTAAGTGGCGTTCGGCGGCCGAAGATTTGCCGGACCGTCTGTAATGGGCCTTATCCTTATTTATTGAAGTGGCTGCCGAAACTGAATCGTTACGATATAAACTTTAAGTTTTTCCATGTTTATTGCAATAAACGGAAAATTATGAGAATTGACATGAGACTCATTTAAATATAGCGTTTCGAGCTGGCTGGAGCTATTATTTGATGGCTCCTGTGGTTCAGTGAAGCTCAAACGCAAGATATGGTTCGGTTCTCAAAGCTGGACTTGTTCTGCAAATATGTTGTTCTTGGTCTAGGTCTGGGTGTCGATCTAGATAAAAAAAAAACTTTTATTTGTTTTTGCAGTGTTTATAAATTGGGTTGGGATTTCTTCTTTTAAGTTTTATAACCTGTATTAGAAAAGTCCCCTCTTTTCTGAGGTCTTAAAGTAGGTACGCTAATTAGTTATCTAAAAATACTTTGATACTAGATGTCGGTTAAGTACTACGGAAGACCAGCGTTATTCGCGTATTATTCGCTATTAGAGTATCTTGGCGTTATAGAAAAGAGTAAGCCTATTTTTTTTATACAACTAGCTGATGGAACAAGCAGATAGCCCACCTGATGATAAGTGGTAACCATCACCTATAACAAAGCATAGCATCGTAAGTCACGCACGATAGGAACGTGACCTACGATGCACTGCCCTGTGTCCATCAACTGGGGCATACAGATGTTAAGCCTCATGTGCCTGTAATTACACTGGCAACCACACTCTTCAAACCGAAACACAGCGTTGCTGCTTTGCGGCAGAAAAAGACGTGGTGGCCTGTATAAGTGTATACCCAACACTGGATGTTCGAGGCTGTTTTAGATGGATATATAGATTATTAGCTGGCAATTCTACGTCACATACTTTTCATGTCCATTCTTGTATTTAAATTTTGTTTATTTGTAGCATAAACAAATGATTTTGTATTGCATTGTACTCATAGTACTTTTTCAGATCCGGCATTATAAAAAAACTCTTCAAAACAAATTAAAATAAATAAAGGATTGTCTATTACCATTCTCTTTTTTTAGGAAAATAGTCATCTATCAATGAAAACTCAAATTAAAACAAAATTAGCTTGCTATTTTTACATCGCACTTTGCCAAAACATTTTAGGTAGGCGTACCTTGTCGAATGAAATCCTAAGTGCAGGATTACCAGGTGTCGTGACACGTTCTTCACGCCTTTCTGAGCTCGTTTGTGACCTCCCCCCTTCTCCCCTGAAGCCGAAGTTAGTCAATCAATAGGGGGTGATAAGCTACATCGATTAGGGATGTTTTGAGGTTCGGTACGCTTGAGCGGTTTGAGATTTTGTGGAGCTATTGCCGTGCATGTATTTTGTGTCAAAAGGCATTTATTAAATTAAATCACAGGGACTCCTTTCAAACCTCTCAAAGCTAGGTTAATCTAGATGCCAGTTCCACGCGACTAAACCGAAAAGAACGGACAACAAACTCATGTATATCATTGTTATAATAACATACTTACTACGTATACGTACGTCTTACTTTAAAAAACTAAGTTAGTGTTAAATTACCTGTTAGCCGTAATTATGGCTATATTGTAATATTATTAGAGTATGTTATAAAATAATAACGTAATACTATTAAAAAAATACAATAAAATTTTAATTGTGATACTACTCCCGCGCTATTTTTACTTTCTATGTATTTTCTTTCTTTTATTTTCTTTGTATCTACCTATGTAATTACTTCTTTTGAAACAAAGCTTAGTAACATTTGAATTTTAGTGAAAAACTTGTCTGAAAAAACGATTTATTTTATTTTTATATTATTTTATTGAAAAGATCAACGGGAAAAAAAAAGATTCAGATATACCTAATTGTAACCAAACTTACAGGATACCAAAAATGGTACGAAAATGCAATCAATCAAACTTGAATTAGTTGATTACCTAAACCAAATTTATATTTAAAACCTCTATCGTCATCGAAACCTTATCATTAATCTTATCTTCGTGTTGTTAAACCCACATCATAAAACGAAGATCTGAGCGCAAAATGAACCTATTTATTTTCATAACTCCGAGCAATTTCGGCACGCACACTCAAAACATAGTTGCTTTTACGAAATCCCTGTTAAAAATTTGACTCTGACTCATTTTCGAGGTGAAACTATTTCTTTGGTTAGATAAGTCGATACCTAATCTGTGATAAGACAACGTCGATAACAAAAAATACAGGATGTCCCTTACGCATGTTTTAAGTTCAAACATGATTGAAATACAAGTGAAGCCGGAACAATGAAAACTGTAGAACATAGGTAACATAATAATATGTTGAAAATCAAAAGGACACATAAAAAATAAGGAACAAGTAAAGCGAAATCAAGCCCGTATTAAAAAGTCAAGTGCAAGCAAGCAACTGATAAAGTTACATTTTATCAAACAGATAGGCAGGCTGACGTCATGATACAGTAATGAAATATGAACCAAATCATGCTGTATCACCCTGTAGGTACCGGTACATATGATGGACACTCAGTAGAGCTCACCTAGTATTTGTTAGTTGTCACTATCTGTACCACTAACGTACTGAATTTTACGTTCCAAGAAGTAGGTACTACGAAAAACCTGTGCTGACACTGAATTTATAGAGTTCTGAACGGAAAAAAATATTTGCTGAACATTTAGTAGGACCATGTGAAACGAAGTTATAATAAATATGTGATAAACATTCATTTCTAATGGGATCTGGTAAGTGGCAGTTCTATTTATGTTTTTTTTATGTTTAAACTAAAACAGCTTGCCTTATTTTTCACTTATTTAGAAAGGTTCTTGGAAGAATCTATAAGTGCCAAGACGGCTTGAATTGGTTAAAAATTGTACTCTGTTCTTGTCTTTCATTTTCGAATAAAAAGTAGAGTACTACTACTATATATAGCTACTATACTATGTACAAAGAAAAATATGTGTTTTGCATTATACCTAACACCTAGACAGAGGTTTAATATACAATATGTTTGAAAAAAAAAGGTGTTTCTAACAGTTCTAATCATAAATAGAAATCGCTGTACTTATAACTTACTTACCCTTTTCGGATACCTAATAGGTACCTGGGTGAATGTTTTAGAGGCGTGTCCTCTACCTAGGTAAGTAAAATATAGCGTACCTTCCTAGGTACGTTATATTTTATATTGATTATTTATATTATATGCTTTTATATTGAATCATAGTTATTGTTGAATGCAAGAAGTAACAGATACAGATCATTTTTATTATCGATTTACAATATTTTTTTCCTAATAGGTAAGAATAGTAGAGCTCTTTGTGAAGGGCTCGTCCGGGGAAGAACTACTACTATGCCTATTTCTGCCGTCAAGCAGCGTTGCTGTGTTTCGGTTTGAAAGATGTGGTTGCCGCTGAAATTACAGGCACATGAGGCTTAACATCTGTACGCCTCAAGCTCATAGACGTAAGGCAGTGCATCGTACGCCACGTTCCTATCGTACGTGACTTGCGAGGTAATGCTTTGTTATAGTTGATAGTTTCCACTTAACATCAGGTGGCCCATCTGCTTGTTTCATCAGCAAGCCGTATAAAAAAGGTGCTAATAGTAAGTAGGTAGATACTTGTATATTTTAGTACCCTAGTTTCGCCCTAGTTACGCCTTGTTACCCTGAATCTTATCAGCTTTAGGTTATGTTACAAACAAGGCCTAATACTTTTACTGATTACTGTCACTGACCTACTTCAAGGTGACCAAGAAAATATCAGTGAAGCGACAAACAAAAGACTATTTTATGTGTATTTTGAACAAATTGTAAATACTTGTATTCATTGTAATTTTCTATGCAAATAAATTACTACACTTATACTAAAAGAATATTTTTTTTTATTTATACAACTATCTGATGGAACAAGCAGATTGCCCACCTGATGTTAAGTGGTAACCATCACCTATAACAAAGCATTGCCTCGTAAGTCACGCACGATAGGAACGTGCCCTACGATGCACTGCCCTGCGTCCATCAGCTTGAGGCATACAGATAAGCCTCATGTGCCTGTAATTACACCGGCAACCACACTCTTCAAACCGAAACACGGCAACGCTGCTTGGCGGCAGAAAATGCGTGGTGGTAAATATTTAGTGATTACGACCAAAGGGTTATCACTTACCTTTTTTTTAATTCACACAGTGACTCTGAATGTTCTAAATAAATAATTTATCCAGCAGGCTTCACAGCTCAGTTGGTAGTAGCTCTGCCTTCTGCGCCGTAGGCCGTATGGGTTCGATCCCCACCGAGAACAAACATTTGTGTGATGAACATAGATGTTTGTTTTCTGTCTGGGTGTTATTATAATATAAGTATCTATTTACAAAAAAAGTACATTATGTATTATATCAGCTATCTGGTTCCCATATTACTTTGCCATAAGCTTTGGCTTAGTTTGGGGCTAGATAGTGCTGTGTGGAAAGTCCATCAATATTTATTATTTATTTATTTCAGATGTACTTCTAGTAGCTCTGTGGTTATGGCTGGCACCGGTGATGGTCGCCCCAAGAGTGCTGCGACGTATGGAAGTGGAGGCAGACGAGTCCATCTGCCGAAAGTATACCTTGAACGATCTCATTCATGTAGACTGTTCAGACCGGGACCTGACGGAACTGCCTGATGGCTTGGATTATGAAGTAAGATTGGTTCCTATCATTACCGTTATTCCGTTGATGTTTGTAGTGTTTGTGAAGTTTGGAATAACCGAATAAATAACGAGGTCATAAAACCTCACAATAAAAATGAATCTCTCTAAATATTCACTCAATTGGAGGTCCTAAATATTTGAAAGTAAACAGAGTTAACAGTAAAAATTAAAAACGTTGGTCTAATGCTGCAAATTTGTTTCTGTTTTCAGGCCCAAGTGTTGCTGCTGTCTAACAACGACTTCGTGACATTCCCATCACAACTGGCAAACTTCACAAAAGTAATATCCCTGGACCTATCATGTAACCACATCAATCGTCCACTACCCAGTTACTTCGAAAACTGGCGTTCACTCAGTCGTCTCAATTTATCCAACAACAACTATGAAACATGGACAAGCAGTGGGTATCAACTCAACATAAATATCCTCGATCTATCTAAGAATAAAATTAATAGCATAGACACAGATGCATTCAGATACACGCCGCAACTACACCACCTAGATTTATCAGAAAACAGAATCTATGACTTACCACCAAAAGTATTTGCGGACGCAAAAAACATGGACACACTCATTTTATCTCGAAATTACCTGTCTGAAGTTCCTTATTTTCAATCGCATTCCTTGAAGCACCTGCTTCTGAGCAACTGCCAAATAATGGAAGTAAACGTCAACTCTCTGATTGGAATGAATTCACTTTTACAAATTGACTTATCCATGAACCAGCTTGAGGAATTACCGGATAACCTAGCCTCTAACACCCTACAAGAGTTTGACCTAGGTTATAACGAAATAAGTAATATTAACGATCTTACTTTCTCATCTTTACCGCACCTAGCGGTATTAGATTTGAGAGGTAACGAGTTCAAGGAAGTGTGGTCGACCTCACACTTTTCCTCAAATCCATTTTTGAGGGAAGTCTATGTGAAGGGAAACCGTTGGAGTTGCGAAGGGTTCACTGTGAATCTTCTGCTAACGTATGAATTTTTGACGAAGGAGCCGTCTAAAACTGCTGATATAGCGTCGCTTATTTGCTATTCTCCTTCAAACGTGACGCAGTTAAGCTGGCAGCAAGCGTACATACAGACATGGCATCCGAACGATGTGACGATGGAATCCTATACTACTATCGCTGTGCTGATTGGAGTCATTATTGGGATAGTGATTACGTCACTGGTATGTCGAGGTTTGATGTCCATTAATAAATCAGAGCCACCAAGGCCGCCTGTTACAACCACTGCTAACTTAAACAGCAATACACAGCCTCGAGCTGAGTCGGTTATCATGCGAGTTCCACTGCATGAAGAAGACTTACCGCCGAGCTACGATGAAGCTTTGCTAATGCCCCGGCTGAACTCTTCATTCCATTCTCTGCCTGATTTTATTGACGAAGAAGAACCCCATAATAGAAGGTATCGCAGATCGAGGTCTATTGGTGATCTGACTGAATACAGACCGAGGGCTGCCGATAGACGTTCAATTAGGCGAACGGTAGAAATTCATATTAACTAACTTAAAAATAATAATATACGTTAATGCATTGTAAATAATCACCTTATCACAAAATAACTGTAACATCACTTTAACTTAATTGTTAATAAATTAAATTTTAACTTAAGAAAAAAGATTTTAGTATTTTTCACCCCGAAAAACTCAACTTTTGTGCTTTATTTATTTCGCAATTTAACAGGCAGGTGGTGCCATCTGTCATCACAATACTGAGACTAATTTCGTGTAGAGTGGGGTTTGTGCATGATTTGTCAGCGAGAGTCGTCGTTCAACAGAGTTTAAGATACAGCACGTAGATGGCCCTCCTTAGCTTTTATGCGACGTAAAATAAAGATTGTTTGAGTAGTTATAGTAGCTGAATGAAACAAGTGTGAATGAATCAGATCTTTTTATCAAATGGGTTCGCCTGATGACTGTTACCACCAGCTGTTACAAATTGAGTATTTATGTGAAAAATGTTGTTAGTTGATCGAGTGAGCGAAGCGAAAGAAGATCTTAGTTTCAACTTGGGCGATTTGGCATTTTATGTATGTATGTATGTATGTTTGTCTGGCGATAACTTTAGAACCGTTGATCCCATCTCCATGAAATTTGATATGTCGATAGCTTGTACTTGAGAAATTTACTGGTAAGTATATGAGTAAAATCGGATGAAGGGTTTTTGAGATATGGGGTTTTTTAAGAGGGCAAAAATAAAAAAAGTTACATTAAAAAATCAAGTTACATGTCATATGAAAGGGCTTTGTTTGGACATTCCAAAACAATTTTTACTTTTTTTTTGGGACGCTCAGTTTTCGAGATAAAATTTAAAAAGTTAAATTAAGATAACCAGCGATCCAAGAGCTCCCATCTCTAAGAGTTTCCTTGAAATCAAGGTTTTTCTACTGGTCGGCCAGTTCCTTTAATTTTTCTTATTTTTTTTTCTTGAAATAATTTAAGGAGGTACTCAGTTCTCATAAAATGGTGACGACGACCAGGTCTGATGATGGAGCCAAGGTCTGTTCAACGGAACTCTTCAATAAATAGGCCAATAGAGTTGAAACTTGGTAACCATACCAAGTTAGTAGGCGGTAGTCAGAAAAAAGTCCAAAGATAATGTTTGGACTTGCCTCTGACTACTACCGACTCAAAGTTTTGATGCGTTCGTCGGGTCGCATCACGAGATCTCAGTTCGGGGCGAACTACTAGTTAAGTTTTTTTTTACTGTGTAAACTAAATTCAACAATCACTGAAAAATAAGGTTCTCTTTTATTCGCTGTAGGCCGTGGGTTCGATCCTACCGAACCAAGTATTTGTGTGATGAACATAGATGTTATTTTTATAAGTATTATATCAGCTATCTGGTTCCCATAGTCATAGCTTAGTCTACAGCTAGATAGTGATGTGTGGAATTTCCACCAAAAGAAAAGGCTAAAAGGAAGGGCGGAATGTTTCCAATGATCCTCAATTAAGGCAAGTGACAAGTATTACCTAGAAACAGAGCGTTGATTATGCGATACACACTTTCGCCACCGTTATCGCTATCATTGATAACGCATTTTGACTCACAATGTAATCGTCCGCCGCAGACCACACATCCAAAGAATTGTTCTGTTGTAAAGTGTTACAAAAAAGATTGTAGTGCACTGTGATAATGTGGATTATATAAATTCGTATTTCATTGATAAAACCAAGGTGAGTACTGTGGACGTAGCTTTTATCCTATTTCCGAAATAACGGTATAGCTCCTAATTTACAAACTCATTATAAAACTGACAACCGGTATGGTACTCATTGCTCACACATTTCAACATTTTTGATGATGTAAAATCACTGAATGTAATTATGAGTAATTGTAAACAACCAAGTTTCGTAGAATAACATTACAAATGTTCAGAAAATTTTAATTTTTATCCAAACAAGTTTTCTTATCAAAATAATAGATATTCTAGTTTTTGTACTAAAAAAAGTTTTGTGCTCAGAAACTTGTTGGTAATTTTTTTTTATTATATTAAAAAATATATATATAATATTATATAAAATTGTGAGATAGCTCATTAGTAAGCCTCAGATTATCATCATCATCAAATCCATCATCATCAGCCTAAGATAGCACTCATTAACATAAATAAGCCTGTTTTTGTGTTAGTAATATAAATTAGGTCATACATTTTTCATAGGATTCGATAACATTATGTTTTTTAGATTGCTCTTGAAAGCACTTTGCTCGTATTAACAGCTATTATAAAACATATCTGAAAATCACTCGTTTGATTATGGTTAATTAAAGGTTTGATTAAAGGTTGGTAATGTTATTTATTACTCATAAGCATAACACAAACATCTTACTTATCATTTTATCTGTCCTTACATTATTGCAGTCATAATCAAACATGTTGTTCCTCCTCTATAAATAATGAAAAAAAAAACAACAACAGCTTCACGACTTTTATTCCCAGGCACGGTAAATATCCCCTCAGATCTCTATACATATAATTAATGAACTTATATAATTATTCACAGACGGAAAACATTGACCCAGGAAGGAGAACTATGAAAATATTTAGGGCGAAAAAAGATCACGATTTCGCAACAGGTACGTCGACGACCTAAATCCTCCTTACCTTAACTAGCTTTATCAATACCAGATAACAAAGATAAAATTGTTGTTGGTATAAACGTTTACGAACTGGTTTATACAAAGATTGAAATTTTAGGCAACATCCTCATTTTGGTTAGTATATATCAGTACTTATTCGATTGGCTCCACACTGAAGCTTCATTATTATATTATACTAGCTGACCCGTGCCCACTTTGTTGGGCGGTGACAAATTTGCAATAAAATAATATTGCGGCTATAAATTGAGATGAAGGCTATCCTATCTTTTAAGTTAGATCAAATTGCACACGGTGCGCAAATAATTTGATTGAAATCGGTTAAGTAGTTTAAGAGTCCATAGCGGACAAACAACGTGACGCGTAATTTATATATATTAAGATTACCTATATTGTGACAAGAATCATACAAAACAACGGTAGGATCCAAGCCGTAAGTTTAATGCCTAGGCTTAGTCGATTAGTACTGGCACCTAGAACATTTTTTACTTAGCTTTAAGAAGACGTTTCAAAGTCAACAGAATAATACCTTTTGACTTTGACTTTGATGCTATCACCATTATGTCTAGTATTAAGTTTGGTGTATTATCTCTTGGCGATCCTAATAAATAAATAAATAAATAAATAAATTGTGACAGCCCTCTCAGCTCTGTATGTGAAGCTCTGCCTTCTGTGCTCTAGGTCGTGGGTTCTATCTCCACCGAAAACAAACATTTATGTGATAAACATAGATGTTTGCTCTCTGTCTGGGTGTTATATACCTTTATAAGTATGAATATGTAAATATCTTTCGCACTATTCAAAGCAATTTTTAATATTTTATTTTATTAATTATTATATTGCTATGGATATGTAATAAAAAAGTAAATAAGCACTTCGGCCTGCCTCTACTTATATCGTCCACTTTCATGCCTAACGCTTTTTTTGTATTGGGTAGCCTCTATGCTAACATTTATTTATTCGATGGTACGACGTGACCAGAAACTTTTGAGCTCTAATTGTGCAGGTGTTGGTTGTTACTCAACTAGTAATGGTAAAGCATATATAGTTCGTTAGTCTATATATAGATAGTACCTAAAGTGTGCCAATTTGACCCAATTCGTTACACAAAGTTGCCTGTCAATTTTTGAAAAATAAGTTCAAACGCCATTACACACTGAAAACATCTACCATCACTTGGTAAAAAATATGAAAATCGTCAATGGTGTGTATGTGTTTCGAATGTCTTAGTGAATTGGTTGGATCTGCTGAGTTTCGGCAAATAAAAAGTAAATATTATTCTCAATTCCAGATAGTAATGAAATCCAGACGTAATGAATCTCCTGCTAGTTTTCCCATTGCTTCTCTGCTCGGCAGCGAATGCGAACCTTCCAGAGTTTGACGGCTCAGGGATAAGTGATCTCTGCTATCTGTGCTCCTGCAGCCTTGACAGAGCCAGTGTCGACTGCTCCAGACGAGGTCTCAGGGACATACCAGAAGGATTGGGCCCACAAGTAAGTTTTGTAAAATTTAACAAAAGAATTCGTTAGAGACAAAACAGAGTGTTTCTTTCGTGATAACATTTTTTATTTTTATTTTGTTTCAGGTTAAACTTTTAAATATCTCGAACAACGAGATCTCGGTATTTCCGGTATCAGTGAGCAGATTTTATAACTTGGTCACCCTGGACGCCGCTGGAAATCGTCTGAGTGAACTGTCTGAAAATGCACTCTTCAATCTTACATCACTAGAAGTGTTGAATTTATCTCGAAATTATTTCGATTCGTGGCTTGACATAAACCCAAATGAAATTCTTCAACCAACAACAAACCTCAAAATCATAGATTTATCTCGAAACAAATTCAAAACAATGGGCAACCTGGCAAACCAAGAGCTACTAATAAGCGCTTCATTGGAAACCTTAATCCTAGATTACTGTGAGATAGACTCCATACATGGAAGATCACCGCTAAGCGGGCTAAATAACCTTAGAGTACTCAAACTAAATTTTAATCCCCTATTGCGGATACAAAATCTTATATCGTCAACTTTGAAGAGTCTTTATGTAAGCAATTGTCAGCTTAGTACTCTAAACCACAACGAGTTTATGTATTTACCTTCCCTTATTTATCTGAAAATGTCACATAATAATCGCCTAGAGCTTTCAGATTCCGCGTACAACTTATTTTCCGACTCGCTAAAGTTTTTGGACATATCGTTCTGTAACGTCTTACAGCCTAATCTACAAGGATTTCCCAATCTTAGGAAGGCTTTGATAAATCATAATATGGTCAGATATCTGAGAAGCAATGAATTTGTTAATAATACGAAACTGGAATATCTCGATCTGTCGTACAATAATATTGGATCGTTGAAAACTGATACTTTCAGAGGACTCAATATGCTGAAATATTTGGATTTGTCTTGGAATGAAATTGCTAACATTCCCGAAGATACTTTGCTTGAGATGCCATCGCTAACCCAAATAAAACTGGCCAGAAACTATCTCACTAAGGCTGGACATCTGAAATCTACATCAGTGAGTGTGCTTGATTTGAGCTCTTGTGAAATAAGTTCTATTGGCAAAGACTCCTTAGAAGGGTTGCAGTCTCTAGTGGACCTAGATTTATCCCGTAATCTCATGTCGCATATACCTGATAGTATATCCTCTAATACGTTAAAGTATTTAAATCTAAATTACAATCGTATTACATTTGTGAATAATTATACATTTTTCATGTTGCCCCGATTATCTGGATTATCGATAATTGGAAATAGATTTACAACTATTTGGAAGAAGTCATACTTTGAATCGAACCCATATTTAGAAAGGCTAGACCTTAGTGACAACATGTGGCGCTGTGATTGTGCTGACAGCAACATGATAGATTTTTACGAGTTCGTTACATTGGAGCCTAACAAAAAAGAGGAATCCTACAATCTTGTATGCAATAGCCCTAATAACGTTATCGGACAGACATGGTTAGAAGCTTGTTACTTTTCTTGGAACCCTTCCGAAACAACTACAAATGCTAATAGTCTTATTTGGTTCCTAATTGTTATGATAGTTGGTGTATCTTTGTGTATACTTTTGACAAATTGTATTAGAAGATCTATGAAACGTCGTCTGGCAGCTATTCAAGCTGAAAGAGAAAGGCAAGTTGAGGAGTCTAGGGATAGACTCAGACAGCTGAGAATGCGTGCAGAACAAGAAGCACTATGCAATACTCCAGATCCAAGAGATTTAATCGCACCTCCATCTTACGATGAAGCTCTCTCCATGCCAAAATTAAATACATCCTGTCCTTCGTTGAATGAAACCGGATCAGGAAAAGGGAGAAGGAAGAGAGGTAAAAGAAAAACTAAGTCAAGCGGCGATTTGTTGGAAGAGACGGAACGGAATGGCGATTTGCCAGTTTTAGACGATTACGAATTAAGTGAAACCAATGATGATGACCGTCGGAGGAGGCGGCGACGTGTGAAGAGGTATGGCAGTCATGAAATTGCCGATTTGGAAAATTCACCAGGGGCTCGACGCCGACGCATGTCAGAGTATGGCGTCGACGCTGGTGATAGCATTACTGTAGAAATAGAAGCAGACTTAGAGCCACCAGTAAATCCTACTAATGGTAGAGCTGCTAGAGATGACAATGCTCTGAGAGAGAGCAACTTCTAAATCCCTCCGTATTTATTTACATATTAGTAAGCTAAGTTCTTATTTCATAAGTATACCTACGTATCTATCTAATTTAAAAATGAGCTTTATTGTGAATAAAATATTAACTAAATGATAATGTTTAAACTTGTCCTGCAAATTTAAAAAGAAGACTATAAATATAGTTTATTTTACTTCCGGGTAGGTTACTACCTACTACGCCTATACTGAAATGGATACATTTTATTGTATTTAAAATCATTTTTGTAATCATTTTTGGATTCAACTTTAAAAATGTATAACAGTTTTACTCAGCGCCATCTATTCTCAAGCAGATGTACGATTGTAGACCGAGGTTGCAAGGCACACTCACTCTCAATACCAACTATAAAGCCCCATAGTCAGCTACTCTAACTAGTTAGTGTTGAACGTTTCCAATAGATGGCAGTATTATAATTATGCGCTATGTGGGCTTACTCTCACATTATATTTTAATCATATAAAATTTATATTGGAGTACAATGTAAAATGCTATTCTGGTAGAATACTATTTTAATTTGAATTAATTAATGAACACGGATTAAGGAGCGCCGCCGGTAGTCTAGTGGGAATGCCCCCGACTTCAGATCGTAAGATTTGAAGCCTGTGGTGTACCAATGGATTTTTCTCTTCTAAAATTTTTGTACTCAATTCCAGTGCTCTTATACGATGAAGGAAAACATCCGGAAGAAACGTAAGGAATACCAACTACTATGTACCAACTAGTATGTGTCAAAATGAAAATTTACTGAGATGTTTTTAACATTCTATTGGGTTACCTCTCTATTAGTTTCTGTGCCTCCTTCAACTGGTTTGATGACGGCTATCAGCTGTCCTTAGCTCATCGGTACAAAGCTGGGCCGTAATTACTTTTACGTACTGAGCTAGGTCATTATGGTTATAATACCTAAACAGCTTGCTTGATTATTCCTAAGCAATCAACTAAGTGAAGCAACGCTCTACGCTGCCACCGTTTTGTATGGATGGTTAGTGGTCATCTCTACTCATATCTAATCTGAGCTTCTATGGCTCGGAGTCGGCTATTGGTCATGGGCTTTAGCGGTCGTAACGTTCATGGTGGAGGTCCAACCTATGGTCTCCGCAATGCCTTAAAACTCCGTCATAAGTTTGGCTAATAGCGACATAGGTACTGGAAACAAACTACTGTCAAACAACTCTAGCTCGCACAATTCAACTTTTTTGAAAAAATAATCTTAGCTAAGTTTTTTAAGAATAATGGTTTCGTAGAATAACATTCAAAAGTGTTTTTGACGGCTGTCAACTTAAACTATGATCTCATTATTATTTCTACAAATGAGAGCACATTGGGTTATCCCTTTCACTATGGCTTTATCAGTTTGCACATAAGCAAGTGTTACTTGTTTTTGGTCTTGGTATTCGATTCAAAGTAATGGGTCATATAGTGGGATAAAAAATAATACAGAAAATAAATCAACTTTTATATTTTGTATTTCCTCAAATAAAATTACAGTATTAAAAAAATCTTCTTAAGAAACTATTTTTTGTTCTGCTTTTATCACTTTCACTTCCATAAAAATAAAGATTTTTTAATTCATATACACATTAACATACTCACATTTAAATAACTAAATGTCTAAAAAATCTTGAACATACGAAAAGGAATCGTTATTTATTATTATATAAAATAATTTCACATAAAAAGATCTGGATGTAAAACTAGAACGAATGAAAATTAAATAATATGTACATACACACGCAGCTATGATTATGAATGAATTGCTTACAATAAATGGTATCACATCCTTATTTCCTACTAGTAACGATACTTAGAGGAACTTATACTTAGCCAGACCATGGAGGAGGAATCGAAATGATTTTTAGAGGATTTTTTTGCCGGTTGTATAGTTCAATTTTTGATTTGCAAAGTAAGTACACAACCATTGCCCACTATTTATTCCAATTATTGTATTATTTATTATAAAATTATGAAGGACGTAAAATAATAATGTAAACACATTTTTACATAACATTATCATATTTTCTTCATTGTTTTTATTTTAAAATATTTACGGCTATTGTAAACATGGCAACACTTTTTACACGTATAAAAATATGTTTAACTTATTTTGCAATATATTGTTATAAATATATCAATAAACTACTAAATACAAGGCACTGTCGACTACAAACACACTTTGGCAGCAAAAGTTCACGAGATTTACAGTCTTCATTCCAAACAATTCACCAGTCTACACCCAATAATCACAGAATTTTTTGCCAAATACGAAGTGTTTGTTCATTGACACTGATGAAACCTACGCAAAGTGTTTAGTCCATACGTTTGAGTCTACACGAGTGTGGATTTCAAGTGGTTGTACGAGTCGCATCCTCTGACGGTGTAATTATGATGTCTCCGGCGTTCGACCTACTCCTGGTGACTAGTACTGGTGTCTTAGGTTTTGGGATTTCCGCCATCTTTATGCGAACCCGGCCCATATCAGGAGAATACACTGGAATATATTCTCGCGAAGGTGATAAGTAGTCGGAATCAGTATTCTGGTCTCCATTCATGAGTGGTTGAGACATGTTTAAGTCAGCAGTACCATTTAGCTTCGCTTCATCATCATTATTAATGGGTACGAATATGTCTTCACTGGATAGTGAATCAGGTGACGCTGGCGCAGAATCAAAAGAAGTTTCCTGTTTAGGATTGGCATCATTTTCTTTTAAATTATTGTCTTTCGAACTACTTTTGTTTTGATTTGAGTCTCTAGGGCTGTTCGTTCTTACGCCATTTGGTTCACTATGGTTTATTCCGTTACTAATATCACCATTTCCTCCTTTTTTCTGATGAATTTCGTGTGTAGGAACCAGTTCATACTTCCCATTGGCTTTTCTTTCAATTGGATCTTCTAAGGGTGCTGGTTTTCCCAATAATGATTTATTCATATCTACCATTTCTTTGGATGCTTTCTCTACATCTCTCTTTTGCTGACGTAAAAGTCTTCTGTCTCTCCTTTTTCTCATTTGCCCTTTAGTTATAGCAAAACCTATTAGTCCAACTAATAGTATGACAATTAATGCAATGCATACGTAGGTGCCCGCTTTGTGTGTTGCTACATTTTCGTTCGAAGTTGGTAGTGGACCTTGGACTTCAGATGCTTGAGTAACTCGTATTTGTTCTGAAACAGTAGTATCTCGAGGTGTTGATGAAGTAATCACTTTTTCTGTAGGTTCTGGAGGACTATTTTCGGCATTCCAGTACTTTCCGCCTTGATACACAGATGGAGGTTCAGGTATCGGAAACTCCGTTGTAGATTTGTTGGTATCATCATCGAAAACTCTTTGAACTGGTCCTGGATTTAATTCTACAAACGCTTCGGTCGTCGTTTCATATTTAATTTCATAATATCCAGATCCTTCTCCGGATCCTTCCCACGGATCTACGGTGGTCTGGTCATGATCAAAAATAACATCATTAGCCTCCGACAAGTCATGTATTTTTCTAGGTTCGATTAAATAATCAGACGCTGTAGTGCTTTCACCATCTCCAGATCCAGACCCGGATCCCTCGATTAAATTTGAAGGTGGTGGAGGTTTCATATTTCCTAATATTAAAAATTGTTGCGAGTCGTCATCTTCTACAATATTTTTACTTTGAAATATGTTTCCGTCCTCTAGATCACTACTTGTTACCGAGGGCATCGATTTCAAAGCAGCAGACTCCTGACCAACTTGTACTGCGTCAAGAGGTTGGTCACCCATCATCATATCTAAATAATTGACTTTGGTTTTATGAACTTTGCATACATCTTTTGTTTTCAGCTCCAACCATGATTTTTCTTTTAATTCTTCTGGAGAGGCACAAACGACTGAGTCTATCAACACTTTTTCCATGATCAAACGATCACGCGCCAACAAGTTTTCGCATGAACAATCAAGAGGGTTTCCTTCCATCTCCAAATGCTCAAGACCAGCCAAATGTCCCAGATCCGAAGGAACATTTTGTAAATTATTGTACGTCAAATCTAATGAACTAACACTCGCAGGCAAGTGTATCAAGGAAAGTTTTTGTATTCTGTTATTAGCCAGGTTGAGATGGACTAGTTTCTTGGCATTATGGAGAAATTTGTTAAGATCTTGAATGCCATTGGTTGAGAGATCCAAAGTGACAACTTCAGTAAGCCGGTCGAGCTCATGACTTAGTTTTGTTATGTTGTTGTGCGAGAGGTCAAGTATGTTTATATTGTGGTGTTTCTGACGGAGGGTGAACTTGTAGAGCTCAGCGAGACTACTGCAGGTGGCACGATGGAGACCATCACGCGTGGTGGTACAGATGCAGCCATCGGGACAAACAGCAGCTAGGGTCGGTGCAAACAGCAACGACGCTGCCAGAATACAGGATGACAGTTGAAGCCACATCTTCACAGGAATAGTATACCTGAAACCAATAACAAAAGAAGTTTAACAATCATGTTTACATACACTTGATTATAGGTCGTTGCATTTACACGATTTAAATGATGAAAAGGAATTTACGTCAATTCACGTTTGGCGCTAATCTGTTAGCGTCCACATAGAGCATCGAATTTCAACCGCAATGAAATGTAATCCACACGTGTTTTATAAACAGTTACCGAGTGTTTTACTGAGTTATGAAAACAAAAAATTAGCACTAAATTGTCAATTGATACAAGGCATCTTGTATCTGGTCAGTTATTGCTGCTATTATATAATTCACAATATCCCCGGCAACATCAAATCGCCGACTAAATATAGGACGATAAGTTATGGCCGAACGGTCCCCTGCGGTCTATTACCTACTCAACCTCTCCAATTATTGCAACTGCAGTTAGCCTGCAATTTGAATCTACCAGCTTCCTCTGACTCGCAACGGCATCTTGAGAATATTTAAATGCCTGGTACATTCTTCTATACATATCTTTGTAAGGTCTCTTTTACTTTTAGAAAATTATACTTCCGTAGACATATACATAATACATAGTTACACCTTTTGTAGTCTTTGAACTTGAACCATTTGTAAGTAACCCTGGTCTTCCCACCTTCCGTATAATTTCGTTATGGCACCATCCTATTTGTGATGTGATGTAATATAATCTATTTCTGGACATAATAACATCCTCGGTGCACTTGGCCGGCCAAGAAGTGGTTCAATGTTAAGTCGACAGGAAGGCGGTGGTTACCCATTTGTGCGAATATGACAGTTCTCTCACGTAAGTACTTTGATAGGGTTCTGCCAGACTGTTTAAATCACTTTAAAATCGTCAGAGTATATTTATTGTTAATACTTTTATGGGCATCATTTCAATTAATTGATTCATTTTAATTAGGAAAGCTCAAGTTTTTAACTACAACGATGCGTTTTATGTTTTACTTAGAATAATTTTATTCAATATTTTATTTTTACATCATTATAAATGTATAATATACACGTCAACGGCAGAGTAAGTACCAGTCTGCCTTAATAATTATAGTTCTTAACCTGAGCTGAGTGCACGGTGTTAAGGTCAACAATAATGACGCTATACCACTTACGACCTTACAGGTCGTTTACTTCTGATATACATTATATTGTATTTTTGTCTTTTACTATCTTTATGACGTTTCAAAATTATCGACTTTAAGACTTTGACTACATAAATCGGTTCTTTCCGCAGGCAAACATAACAATTGATCAATGTTTTGCATTTAATAAACATAAAGTACATGACTTAAACATTTCATTTTATAAATCTGTGACATTTGAGAGTCCATGGTCAACCAGTATGGTCCTTGTGACTCACTGCTTTCGATATCACGCCACCACGCATCAGCTCGTCGTATCACTGTTGTTTTCTTACACAGACTTATTACTCATTACACCTTCGGCCCCGTTTCGCATGATATCTTCAAAATAAAAATATTTTTCGTTCTGTCTGAATAGGATTAGCCGTTACCAGAATGAGTGGGAATATAATCAAACTCACTCACTCACAAAATTCCTAATAATACGTATTATAATCCAACCGACAATAGCGTTATTCTGAATTAGTAAACCCATCTCTTAAATTATGAAATTGTCGTGTAAATCAACAAAATAATCTTAATAACTTGAAGTCACTTATTATGAATAGGAAGTAAGATTATAAGCTATAGGAAAACGTTCGTAGAAAAAGCATACAGTGTCCATTTCTTAAAATGCCTTTTAGATTATATGATGAGTTCCGGATTTGACCACTTCGTTATCCACGTCAGGACATTCATCTATTCCTAAATTTAATTTATCTAAAAATAATTTAAAAGGTACCGACCTCTTGAAGTACAATAATTTCAGAACATTGAACGTCATCATTATATCTGGTAATCGTATTTAAATATTTGTATGGAGTTGTAAAATTCAATATAACAATACATTGAAATTCAGATTTGGCAAGGCGGACGTCAAGATTGATTTAATGAAGACATTTATATTGAGTTCATATTGTAAATATGAATCAGCTTTTTTCATGTTTTGCATCGAATATATTTGACTGTGCCATGAACGTATCAAGGTGGTACAGCTGTCTTCTTGTTTCGGCATATTATTGTCTCAGTCATTTTGAAAATGGTAAATTTGCTAAATTATTTATAGTGTTAAATTAATTTAACCTAGCAAACTCAATAGGTATCATCAGTTTTTATTTGTTTAATACTTGTCATCTGACTTGTCATCTCTTGAAATCACGATGTAACGTTTTTTTTAATTACTAAGTATGAAGACAATTTTTAAAGTTGTTAATTTTTTTATTCCTATTTATGATGATTCTTACTTTTTATAGTAGCATACCTTTGCCTAACACTCTAAGCATATTCATAATGACTCTTCCTACCAAAAAAGCGAGAGATTAAATTTGTATGTTTGTGACTATATATGACATCATGACCAATTTATGTGAAGTTTAAAAGATTTTGCTTTCGGAATAATGACCGATTACTTCAAATTGTAGATTTAAAAACAGGATCTGCTTAATAAAAAACGACGGCTTCCTGTACTCAAATCAGAGTTTTTATACAAAAACAAAACTCAAATTTGAGGTACTGGAGAAAAAGTGCTTTAAATATCAAGTATTAAAGTTAGTGAGTAAGTATTTAAGTGTTAGCAATCCCATAGTCAAAAAAGCAGCGGGCGGCAACTGGAAGAGTATCATATATATAAACTAAATATTGGTGGTCAAACCACGCAGCACTATTTAATCCCCAACTTTTACCTAATACTTATATTATTATTTTTACACGTACTTTTTATATATTATAACACCCAGACAACAAAGAACAATCATCTATGTTCATCACACAAATGTTTGTTCTCGGTGGGGATCGAACCCACGGCCTACAGCGCAGAGTTACTACCAACCTAGCTGTGAGGGCTGTCAAAGAGTATGTTGATTGAAACGCCCTGTTTACATACGATTGCAGTGACATTTTGTACGAGAATCGTTACATTAATGCAGTCAGCCTTGTTGCCACTTGAAACAGTATCGTTTCAAGTGGCAACAAGGTTGAACTTTGTATAACAGACTGTACTGCATGTGACTGTGTTTGTACAACAGACTTTGTATATCGCTATTTGGAGGTTGTGTTTTTCCAGTAGGTATAAGAATTGTTTTTACAAATTATGCTGAATAGGTACTTTTTTTTATGAGGGCAAAATATAGAATCCAGAGCGAAAAGAAAGGGAGATATAATAGGATCTCGAGCGTGAGCGAGGGGTTCTAATATAACAATTCTTTTCGCGAGATATTATTATTCAATCGGTGGAGACTTGGGGTAAACGACCACCACCTGTCATGAAAATAATTATTTAAATAGCACTAAGAAAAACACAAAGGTTTGTAGGGATAATGCTACTAGCGAGTATTATGTCAACAGCTTTTACAGAACATTTATGTAATCTGAAAGTAGGTAAATGCATTTTAGTACGTAGGTAAGTAACTGTATTTGTAGAGGAATCAAAATCGTTATTTCTGCAAAAAAAAGCGGAGGCCTATGTCCAGCAGTGGACCAGTGAACTCTATATGAAGTCATTAGATTTCATTATATTTAGCCAGTTGGTAGATTTATATATTAGCTAAGACGCTAACTCGCTTACTATAACTACAATACTACGACCATAAAAAAATAGTAGTGTTGTCGACATAATTCAGCCTCGCTGAGTCAAGGTTCGAATCAGGCGGATGAGCGAATTCAATAATATTACAAAACGGATGTCGACCCGCTGTTGTCAAGCTAGCCGAAAACATATCAGTCGAAGGTCAAAATACTTAATAGATTTGCACTTTGAAACTGACGTGGGTATTCAAATAAAAACTTTAAATCTATTTTTGAAACTTGTTCAAATAGAAATCTTGATAAATCATCGGCAACAGTTTTTTTAAGCCTTACAAAGCCTTGATCAAAATCAAAGGCAAATAACATAAAAGTGCTTAATATTGAATGTCAAAGTCAAAAGTCAAACAACATGAAAGTCCTTTTTGAAGTTGGTTTAGTCAGATTTTATTTCAGAGACAGACAGAGTTATTAAATATCGCCATTTTAGTCATAAAAGTCATTTTTATGTTAGTTGGTAGTTCAATAAACTGTTTATTACGCTTCGACTAATAATTAAAAACACATGTTACCGCACTTTAGGGTTGTCACCCCGATTATTACATAAATACCTACTTTTAGAATCTAAGAAACTTTAGTCGAATGAGGGTGCGAATTTCACCCGGCAATTCTTAAAAAAATATAAATATTATGTGCCAAAGTTGACGCTTTTAAATTATTCACAGATAGAATGTCTAAAATGCTATTTCATGCGGGCATATGCGGGTTTGAAGCCGAACCAAGCTTAGAAAGCCTAACGGCCGATTTCTGAAAGCTTGATCAAACCTAATCAGGGGCCTTATTCTCACTTTGAACGACTTTTGAAACTCACTCAAATATCTCGGCCATTCGATCTCTGGCAGAGATAGGCCATCTCGTATATGAAAATGTCGCTCATTGAGCCAAAACCCTATGCTCACTCACCACCGTGATTTATCTCGGTTGATGACATATTTTTCAAACGAAATGCGTTTCGTTTCGGTCATATACGATTAATCGAATGATTTTTTGATCGATTATTCTAGTGTTTTGTACAAATGACCATCAAATTAAATTGTGATTTGGTGCTAGTATAAAATTGAAAAAACTGAAAAAAAATTGAAAAAAAAACAAAGCTGAAATTGTGGAAAATAAACTGTTTTTTGTACAAATTGGAGATTTCTAGTTCATTGTATGAATGTTGACTAAAATAGACCAAAAACTAAACGTAATCCTTCGCTCGGACAAGCAGTGCTGCCATTTGATTCTGACGTTTTTGGCGTTAGATCTAGCGGTTCAATGACTTACCTACTCGTGTTTTTTTTTTCAGTCTCGAAGTTAATTTTATTTTATAACAAGTTTAAGATGCGTTTGCCATATCGATGATATTTGCTAGCATTAGTCGCGAATTTTGTGTCGTAGTCGAATCGGGAATTTTGTTTTTTTTTTGAGTTACAATAGAACAATCGGTTGGCCTTGTACGGTTCACACAGTACAATAGTGCAGTGTGTATTTTCCGGGAATCTCGCGGCAACCGCGCGACCGGGAGCATCAGTCCACATCAACATCGCGGATCGACCACATCTGTCATAATCAAGTTAATAAAATGATGTCCTATACAGGCCTACTTGATGTTAAGCTGTTACCTCAGCCTATTTCAATCGCCATTATCTCTACCACGCCATTGAGGACGCGTCCTAAGTGGCATTGCATTGCGTCCCTCACTGTTTAGACCTACGGGTGTTATTATATTACATTTATTTACATACTGTCTTATCTTAAGGCGAAGACAAGAGCTAATGTGACTCTCGCTCGCACGTTTCGACTTGTTGAAAGATATAAAATCACATAACTCATTTTGGAAAAATCGCAATCAACCATTTTGTGTGCAATCACATTGCACACAGTTTAGTAAAATAATCATTTTAATCGATACATGTTTTCCTACTCAAAAGTTTGCTTTACTAGTTTTTGTACTTATGCAAACTTTTAAGAAGGAAAACTTGTATCGATCAAAATGAAATTTTTACTAAACTGTGTGTAATGTGATTGCACACAAAATGGTTGATTGCGATTTTTCGAAAATGAGTTTAGTAATTTTATATCTTTCAACATGTCGAAACGTGCGAGCGAGAAGTTGTTTGATAGTTGTTGTTATTTATTATAGTTGATCAACCAGAGTCCGATGAAATTAAACATTTACTTGATTAATCACCAAATTTATTGCGAGTTACTCGCGTTCATTTTAGATCGGCAAAGATACAGTTTTGGAGGCATAATTTGACATACGTCTGACAATCTGACACTAATACTAACTAAAGTTTGACAGCTGAGAGCTGCGGTAGAATCTATGAAATTACATTATGTTTAACAGTTGTCAGCCCCTTAACCTTCAAATCGGCACACAGCAATGCCAGCGCCAAAAAAAATGGGCGACTAGGCTACTTCTCGTCAAATTTTTGGCGACTTGGGTCAGTCTAGACTTGGCAACACTGATTCCAAAGAAAACAAGTGGAAGTTTCGTTTCCGTAAATTGTTTGTTATTATTTTGTTGTTTACAAAGTATTGTAAGTGGTTTTCGACGGTTAGAAATAGAAGTAAAGAAAATGGAAAAAAGGTAGCGAAGTATTACCCAACTCTCCAGCAAAATATAAAGATGAGAGAGTTGATGGAATGCTATCCTGCCCTAAAGTCGGGCAAGTTTTCGGCATAATTTTCTTAGCCGACCTAACAAGGATTGGAAGGCATGGCGAAAAGTAAGTGACCAACCATTTACCTTTATTAATACCTAGGCAACCATCTAATTATAGGTACTTACTTAATACTTTATCTTTGTATCTTTGTACCCTAGGACATACCAACCTTCTATCGTAACCTAAGTATAATGAAAAACTGACTGTGAAATGAGACATTTATACAGCGTCTAAATTAGGAAGAAGATTTTATGTATTTGTTCTGCATAGTTGTGTTTATCATTATCTTTATTAAAAACAAGTGGGACCTAGTGATGGTCGCAAAACTTAGTTACATAAGTACTAAAACTATTTTTGTTTTGATTGCAGATAAATGCACAGCACCACACGGCGGCTGGATAAGGGTTTAGAGATGGTCTCTAATTTAAATCGACGCCAATCAATTAAAATGGAACATCAACCATGTCCTTAATGCAGACCCGCTGTCACCTGTAATATAATAAAAAAAACATGTGGTACAAAAATATACCTAGGTTCACCTATATTTCATTATTACCTTTAAGTTATGATATAGTTTATTGAAATAAAAGGATTTAATAATAATATTTGGTAGTTTGACATTGTTTCTTTTTGTAGTAACCCATATCTATTCATGAAATGGAAATGACCGTGCCCTTGATTATGTATGTTCCATCAGTATACTTATGTTTGAGTTAACATATACCATATTTGGTACCAACTAGGTGCTGGTAGCTCCCTGACCCCAAGAAACAATGTGCGGAAGATCTAGAAAAATTATATTATTGCCCCCAAGTGATACTTGGCTTCCAATCCACAATAATGGTAGACTAGTGTTTTAATCATGTTCTAATAACTAGGTAACATAACGTAGGTATCATAAATTTGGCTGTTATATGAGGTTAGGTTACCGACTTACCTAGCATTTTTTTGCTCCAAGTAGGTACGGCCTGATTTCCTCGATGAGCTCCCGGGTCAATGCTTTACTGAGCCTAAAGTGCTTCATAAAAGCATGATTCGAGAGCTCAAAGGCATCGAACAGCTCCGCCTCGTTTCTTCGTTTTCTATTAGGTATATCGTAGCTGTCGAGGCTTCTACGACGAGGTAGGAATTGCTGGAGGAAATAGTCCATTGCCTCGTCTCTCGTCTCGTACTCGCAAGTAATTTAAATAAATTTCGCTGAAAAATTATCGCAAAAATAGCATGAAACATGGAGTAGGTTGTTATTTTATGCTCAGTGAATGAAGATTCAAGAGATCTCGATTAACGCGCTCAATCTCGGTCAGTACGGACCAGACGTTGCGTCTCGTATGAACTTTGAACGAGAAAATTGGGTAGTGAGATGGTGAGAATGGGGATAAATAATTGTCACGAGTTATCGAACGAGATATGACGTCATCTCTAACGTGAGATAATCTCTGTCGAAGTGAGCATAAGGCCCCAGATGTCAAATCACTTGCTATCTCAGTTAAATTTGATGTAATAGCTGAAATAGCAAGTGATTTGACATCTGATTAGGTTTGATCGAGCTTTCTGAAACCGGCCGTTGGACAAACATCCTAAAAAAATTGGTGAACTTGGTAAACTTTGTATTAAGTGATCTGAGGGGATATCTACCTAGGACCAAGGGATCAAAGTCAAGCTGTTTAAGTTTCCAAAGTAATTGCCTGTATCTGGAAGAGACCACTTTTTTTTATACGACCACCAATTGTATATCAGTATCCTTTAATTGTGTAAGTTTGTTTCTCTATTATGTTAGTTTGTAAGGTGTGTAATATATAATTGTCATTCATTCATTCACTCAAAGTAACAAGACATAATCTGTGGCCGAACGCTTCACTGCGAAAATGCTTAGAGTACATCGGTGTTCATATTAAACAGAAGACGTTGTCTTTGATACAGTAACTAGATATATTTCATGTCTAGACGTAAACTAAACTCAATTAGAATAAATAGGTTACTCTATCCTACGAGGTCAAGCCTAAGAAGTTGAAGAAGGGCAGCAAGCAGATGTAAAACACTATTTTACACGCCTCAAAAAAACACTTTCGGACGGTTTCTGAAAGCCCGATCAAAACTAATCGCATAACAACCGTCACTTGCTATCTCTTTCTAATCCGATGCAATAGCTGTACCTAATTATACCTAATCTAGCTAATTCGATGTACCTAATAGCTGAAATGGCGAGTGACTTGACATCCGATTAGTTTTGGTCGAGCTTTCAGAAACCGTCCGAAAGTGTTTTTTTAAGGCGTGTAAAATAGTGTTTTACATCTGCTTGCTGCCCTTCTTCATCTTCTTAGGCTTGGCTTCGTAGGATAGAGTAACCTATTTATTCTAAGTCATTATTTCTTTATAAGTGTATCTTAAATCATATCATATTGCATCGACGCAAAAGTTTTATTATAAGTTGTTCGTTAAGTCCGATGATAATTAATTTACAAGTTCGTATTTTGCTATATATATATAAGAATATAAAAAAACCGTTCGTCCCGAGGAAGCCAGTTATGTATATCTTTGGCAAATATTGTTTCGATGGGCTCAGTACTTCAGCCAACGGCGAGGCTGCAGTCAAACGTTTTATCTATAAATTGTAAAACAATACTTCGTGATTTAGGTACCTATAACGTATAATAATACATATAATAATAACAGTTTAGCAAATACCAATAAAAATAAATTCAGTAACGTCACACAAGTCAAGAGCATCGACAAACGAGATAATCGTAAATCTTAGCTTTGTGAAAGTAATAAACGTCAACAAATGAAAGATAATTAGCAATTTAGCTAGTAATTTCGCTTGCAATCTTCATTGAAAAGCTTATTGCGTTTTTTTATTACAATACACTGTATGGACACTGACTGTTTACTGTCTCCTGGCTTTTATCACGTACTTAAAAGTATTTTACCATCGCTATAAGAAGAGATATCCCACGTTACACCCCGGTTTCTCAAGAATTTAATTGATCGAGCGAGCGAAGCGAACGAATATCTTACACAAGCTGGTACCCGCGACTTCGTCTGCGCAGGATTAGTCACACAATATCTTTATAAATTGTAGCCTATGTGTTATTCTGATGTATAAGCTTTATTATTGTTAAGTCTCATTAAAATCCATTCAGTAGTTTTTAAGTGAAAGAGTAACAAACATCCATACTTACAAACTTTCGCGTTTATAATATTAGTAGGATTTGAACGAATTGACGTTGTGCTTGAATGTTTCCGATATGCATGAAACCGAATGAATCCGATATGCATGAAACTACAGACTTTTATTATATTTAGAACTAGCGGCCTGTCCCAGCTTCGCATGGGTGGTCATAAATTTTTTGAACATTTTAGGAAAAACTTAGACCGTGGGTTCGAGCCTCGCGTCTACTTATTTCATACATTTGCACGCGCTTCTCCTTGAGTGAGTGAAATCGCACCCCGCGCGTGTGCCGTGGACCCGTAAACATTTTTAATTTCGTCATATCTTTTGAATGGAATGTCCGATTTGAAAAATTTAAGAAGTAATCTATAGGTATTGAAACCATCTTAATTATGAAATGATTTATTTGGATAAGGATTAATACCAAGGTACAAATAAAGACCCTTTTCTAGCGGAGGCATATCAATTAATTTTTTATAATAAAAGAACACTTATTGTGACTTAACTATAATAGTTAGATATATGCTGTCGCGACATTTTTTGTAGATGATAACGTGTTCTACAAAATCGTAGTACATTATTTTGTTCTATCTTCAATAGTTTTCGCAGCGCACGCGATGTAAGGTTTTTTGTTTTCCACCTTGGGTTACATTATTGAAGTTTTAGTAAGGATCCCTGATTTTTTTGAAAATATAATATAGCCTATGTTACTCAGGGATAATGTAGCATTCTAATGGTGAAAGAATTTTTGAAATCGGACCAGTAGTTTTTGAGCCTATTCGTTACATACAAAAATACAAAAATACAAAAATACAAAAATACAAAAATACAAAGTTTACCTCTTTATAATATTAGTGTAGATAGTGTAGATGTAGATTGCTAATATGCAGTAAAAATATATCATAATTATAATTGAAATCAGGGTTGGATATCGGGGTCCAAATTGACACAAAATTAATGCTATTTGCATATTTTTTATCTCATTTTTGCGTGGGAAGGGATGTTGTTTGAAAGGGCTTTGTCCTAACGTACCTACATCTAAAACTATTTTCATTTTATTCGTAGCTTGAGATACGAAAACTGTTACATTTGGAAAACCAACCACCACCTGTTGTGCGGTTACCTCTACCTTATCTTACTGTCTCAGTAACAGGACACGTCCACTGAGGAAGCAAATTCTTCGGAGAACCGACGAAAGCCTTGTCGAATGTTTGGCTTGAGTAGTAAGAGATAAAACACATTAAACAGTACTCTTGAACCTGAATTCACTCCAAGCGTGGGTAGAACGCAATAAATTGTTAGATAAATATACCGCAGATAGCGAATTCGAACCTATTTTCCGTACCATTAATATAGGCGATAGATATGAGATAGGTCTAGTCGCACACCGAAGCGAGTAAGTTCTAATCACTAGTTTCTTGTTTAGACAGCCTTCACAGCTCAGTTGGTAGTAGCTCTGCCTTCTGCGCTGTAGGCCGTGGGTTCGATCCCCACCGAGAACAAACATTTGTGTGATGAACATAGATGTTTGTTCTCTATCTGGGTGTTATATAATATTATAAGTATGTATTTACAAAAGAAAAAGTATATATGTATTATATCAGCTATCTGGTTCCCATATTACAAGCTTTGGCTTAGTTTGAGGCTAGATAGTGCTGTGTGGAAAGTCCACCAAAATTTATTATTTATTTATTTTAATGCCCCATTGTTACACTATGTGCTTTTGAAGCAATGCTGAATACATAATAAAAACTCTATCAACTATCTAGTTCCCTTAATACCTACAAGCTTTGCATAGTTTGGCTCTAGATACTTTTTTTTTGCTGGGCGTCTTAGCTAAGCACAACTTAGGTATTGTACACTACCGTCTTTCTGATTTTCGTTTTATCCTTTCCATCCAAAGGTTGTCTGGATGCCGCTTTTAGCGATAAGGCCGCCCATTGTACCATATTTTATTTATGTTTCTGTATGTTTTTTTCCTTTGTGTACAATCAAGCAATTATCTATATAAGCAACGCGTGACCTGGGAGTTTCTGTAACAAAAGCCCATAAAATATTTTATGCCCGAAGCAGCTAATAGGGTTTGGGATCAGTTTATATTTTGTAACAGACTGATAGCACATACGACCTAATAGCTGATTTAGAATCTTAATTTCTCAAAAGAATTACTAAAATTCACTTGCTGAGTATAATATTGAAACAATAAATTTATTGGTTTCGTACGTTTAAAACTTTTAAATAGCTATAGGAAATACCGAAAAAGGAAGTAAAGAAAAAAAAAGCTTTGTGTATGTAAACCATTCGGGGTTTGGTAATTATTGAACGACACACTTGCTGTATCGGTGTGCGTGCGGATTATAGAGCGTTGGAGTAATAGATGTTGGATAACAGTGATTTGCGTACGCGCACGCAAGAATTGACGCGGGTATCGATAGTTCACTGTATGAAGATACAGAGCATTGATTGAAAATGTGCCATTCAAATTAAATGTTGTGATTTATAGGTCGTCACTGATTACCTACCTATCATATCGGAAATGGAAACAATTTCACGACTTTAATCCTCCGGCACGGTAGATGACCCTCAGATCTTTAAGAACCAAGTACCAATTCAAGATATTTTGAGGATATCTGAGGATTCAGAGGTATGTACGTACTGTAAATGATTTCATGGCCAACTCTGTTGGCAGGGTTTTTAGGTCTCCGTCATGGCTTACCTGCTAGAGCCAGGGCTGATAGCTTAACGTACCCTCCGAAGCAAGGAAGCGCTTAGTTGTAATTACCACCAGCGATCACCCATCTAAATGGAGGACACGCAGAACGACACAAGCAAGCTAGAAGCCATGTCATTGCGTTCGTATGATCTTAATCTTCTTTTTATGTATCTATTTATTTTTATATGTTACAAAATTGCTACTTTTTTTCTGTTTATTGTACTGTGGTTTCCCTACAAATAAATCTCTATCTCTACATATATAAAAATCAATTGCTGTTCGTTTGTCTCGCTAAAACTCGAGAACGGCTGGGCTGATTTAGCTGATTTTAGTTTTGAAATGTTTGTCGTAGTCCAGGGAAGGTTTAAACGGTGGGAAAATATGAAAAAACTGCGAGTAAGATAGTAAAAACAACAATTTCATTTTCCCATATAAACTGTTCTACCTAAAGCGAAGGGAGAGTTTTAATGTCGTTAGGATAGGTGATGCGAAGTACACCGGGTCATCTAGTTAATAATAAAAAATCGTGATCAATGATAATCAAAAAGTCTACAAATGTCACATAAATGTTATTCAGGGTTTGTTCAACCTGAAATCAATGCTATCAATTATTATTCAACTGAAATAGTGTCATTTCTGAAACAAAGCGTTGAACAATAGAACGGAGCGGAAAGAAAACCTGCGTATTGACTTCATGACCAATCGGCTTATAAACAACTTGCTACAACAATACTGTTTTATATCTTCTGCGAAGGCAATTGAGTACTTGTAAACATTCCGATCCGGGAAATGCTATTATTATCTACAACTGAGCTTTTGTTCCTTCTCGCCATGGTGGTTCTTTTTCTGTACTTCAGAGCTGATGATACTACTACTCGGTCGCACGTTTCGACATGTTGAAAGATATAAACTTACTAATCTCATTTTTAATCAAAAATCGCAATCAACCAAGTTGTGTGCAACACATTGCACAAAGTTTAGCAAAAATGTCATCCACCCCACTGCGTGCGTCTGAAGATTATAGGACCAGCATTTCTTTGCTAAATACCAGCTCAATTCACCTTACACTTTCGCACATTTAATGCTGACATTACCGCGCAGGCGCATTGATTCGTAAATTCGTCACATTTGCCTGTTAGAGTGGATGAGATGCCTTGTTTGGCGCATTTATAGGCAATTATTATTGTCATTTATGCTAAGTGAAAGATTTTCTGCTAAAAGGTTTTATTTATTATACCTATTGCAAAATTTGCTGTATTTTCATTGAATATTTATACCTTAATTGTTGCAATGTTCTTATCGTATTGCACAAGTTGCTGTATTAAATATTTTATATTTTAATTATTGCCTGGTCTTTCTTCTAGGCTTGGTCGTGTAGAACTGGCACCTAGCTTTAAGTCTTTTCAAAGTGATCCTTGTGATTCAATTGAATAAATAAACAAGAAAAGCGACATTTTGAGAAATTCGTGCTGCCATACAAAAATGCGTTTAATGTATGTAAAAAACTTGGACTACTCTGTTCTCAATTATCGGTACACCGCCCCTGGCGTGTAAGAGTGATACGCGTGAAATGTGCCAAAAAAACTCTTATTGCCAGTTATAAAATAAAATAAATGTATCGACAATTTTAGCTTAAATGTATATCGGTTCAAAAACTCCTCAATGTCACTGTGTCTGTGCAGAAAGCGCAGATATACACCCACACTTCATTTCTGCGGTTTTGTCACATCGCATCGTACGAGTTTAAAACTAGTGTGTAGGAAGAAAATCATTTGTCACTTTTACACAGATAGATGTGCTCGTGGCATATATTTTTATTCTCTGAGTAAATAACCAATCACAAAGTACGCAAAACGTTCAATAAAGGCCCTTTCTCACTAAGAGATCACGGTTGCGCTGGTGCGCTTGAAATAGGGTTGCGCAACCGTGTCCTTGAACTTTCAAAGGGGACACCAGTGTTGAGGTCCAGGAAACTAAACATTTTAGGGGTTGCGCTACCAGCGTGCCACCAGTTGCATTCCGTGCTAGCGTCAATTTGGTTGCACGATTAAATTGGTTGTGCAACCAAGCAAACACCAGGTGGGTTGCTCCTTATAGAGCTGTATACATTTTCTTCACTGATGTTGAGTGGTAACCATAACAAAGCATTGCCTCGTAAGTCACGCACGATAGGAACGTACCCTACGATGCCCTGCCCTGCGTCCATCAACTTGAGGCATACAGATATTAAACCTCATGTGCCTGTAATTACACCGGCAACCACACTCTTCAAACCGAAACAGAGCAACGCTGCTCTGGTTGCGCAACCGTGGTCTCTCAGTGAAATAGGGCTCTTATTGACCTACACGAGGAGTAGTTTTGGTGAACATTTCACACAGCGCTATCTAGACCCAAACTACGCAAAGTTTGACGCTTAAACTACATACATGGCCAGTGGCGTAGCTAGGTGGACAAGGGCCCCGGTGCATAGAGAAAGAATCGGGCCCTCAACACCTCTTTCCACATAGCTTGAATTTATATTGGCCTTTAAAATAAATCGTGAGAAAAAAAATGTGAGCAGGTTCAAGGTTTTCTAGCTTCGGGGCCTGGTTGACCCACTCTTTTCAAAGCTTAGTTTTAAGGGCCCCTTGAGCTCCGGGGCCCTGGTGCACTGCACCACCTGGCCCTATGATAGCTACGCCACTGTACATGACCAACACGCTTGTATCTCATATGGTCTTATGTATCCGCATTTACACGCAATATCATACACAAAAAACGAATTGCAATATCTTAGTGAAATCGTAAATTCAACAACTTCCTATCCTGTAATAGGATTGGAAGTGCTTGAAGCGTTGCTTACTTGGTCATTCCTAACCGATCGGCTAAGCAACGTTCTGCGTGGCCACCATTTGGATAAGTGACCGCTAGTGGCATTTACAACAAGTGGCAACCGGAGTTGGTACTAGATATATTTATTTATTTATCAAGATCTTTACTCAGTCTATTGAAGTTCTTGCTTGCTCGCCACAGAAATGTGTTTTGCCTGTAGTTAGTACCAACTACGGGGATATAGGTAGAGGGATTATATCTTTTGCATTTAGTAGGGACATTAAATTTAATTTTGTTCAGTAAGTCAATTACTTATATCGGTCAATTGTGTCGGGACAATTTATATCATTAGTTGTAATTTTTAATAAAAAGCATAAAACAGCGATTTTCAAAGCGATATATGTAAGGATATCTACCGTGCCTGGGGATTAAAGTCGTGAAGCCGTCTTTGTTTGTCATGTAGATTTTCACACACTGCCTTTCATATTCGTAACCTACTATGCACAGGTATGTAGGTCATATTATAGGTAAGTAGTACACTAAATGGGTTGTGACAGTATGACGCAAGCTTGTAGAATTCGTGGGCTGGCTATTAACGCATGGGCGCGTCTCATTAAAACTAAGTTACGTGTAAACGAACAGACCTACAAAATTACCAGCAGTGAAATTAATATGGACAGTGAGCTCGGATTAATCCAAAATGCCTGTCTAGAGAGATAAGAAACAAATTACGAATTATAATTGAATACGTTTCAAATATGACGTAAAGAAAACCGGTACGCTTAAGACGTAGACTACAGTCAAATCACTTCTCGCCCGCACATTTCAACATTTTAAGGTATTTAAAATCACCGAATGGAGTTATGAAAAACGAAATGAACCAAGTTTCAGAGAATAGCAGTACAAAGTTTCAGCAGAGCATAAGTAAAGCTGGTAAGAAAACTTATTTAGATAAAATGCCTTTGTTCTAAACAATTTTTCTTACCAGAAAGTTTGTTTTATTATTCGTTTTCTAAAACGTCGTAGTGCAAGTAAGCGTTAATAAACCATAAAATCACTTAATTTCGCGAATCGTAAAACTTACACTTCAGTTGCGCTTACGCATGACAAAACCAACGTGCACACAAGTCAGATAGTTACAAGCAAATTACTAAAACATGCACACACCTAAACAATAGGCGCTTCGACAAATACTCAGATTTCACTCGTGCGCGAAACTTGAGTCTTCTCCGTTGTTGCAGTGTTCATTCGGTCTTTTTGAGCTATGATTTTAGTTATTTTAACCGGAACGGAGCCTCAACGTTGCCATTCAGCGTGGCAATGCAGCCTAATCTTGGGGACGCTTCCGATCGGCACTGATTTGGATCAGTTGAGCTGCCTAGGTCGTTCGCAACGGTCTGCAGATAGCTTAATTGTTTGAAGTGTATTTTATACATTCTGTAATTTTTTCAGTTCATTATAAGAATTGGCTGATCTGGTGAAAATAAAACAATTTAAGTACTAAATACTTTTAGTGTATCTTATGTATAATTTCAGTAACACAAAGTTAGTCCAATAATAAACAACGAAATTTTTCAAAATTGCTAAAATGTTGAGGACTTTTGTAACAATCTATCTATATTTTGTACACGCACCCACCTCTCATTTCAATTTTATCTATCCTTCAAGGTTTGCTGGAAGAGAACTCTTTTTAGGGTTAAGCTCGCCTTAGTACATGTTTTATATTTAAGTTTACTAAATGTTAATACTGTGTACAATAAAGAATAAAGAATAAAGAATCTATCATGATATTTTTTAAGTTTTTATATAGTGTAGTGTTATTTTACCTAAGAATGTAAAATTTTAGTAAAACATAGCTAGTCCAAAAACAAAATAAAGAATTTTTTTTCAAAATTGCTAGAAACTAAAGGACCTTTATAACAATCTATCGTGATGTTTTTTTGGGATCTACGTTAAAATCTTATCGGCTTCAGTTTAAAACGACCTTCAGTTACTAGTAAAAAGTCACATTTTATTTGCGTTCGCTAAAATTGGAAACATGCCAACCTCGAGTATATTCAAAAACTGTGAAGAGCAAATTATTGTTATCTAGCAACAACAGAACCGCCGTGTAATCGCCCCTTAACCTACTTACCCACATTTTACGAATTGTAAAACTACCAATTCTAGAGTAATACAGCTCTTTGTGAGACTCGTACGGGAAAGTCAAAGTCAAAAGGTATCTTTTCAGTTGAATTACAAGGATCACTTTGAAACGTCTTAAAGCGAGTTGAATCTAGGCGCCAGTTTCAAGTGGCCAAGCTTAGAAGAACAAGCAACTAACTTACGGCATCACTTTGAAACGTCTTAAAGCGAGTTGAACCTAAGCGCCAGTTTCACGTGGCCAATCTTACAAGAACAAGCAACTAACTTACGGCATCACTTTGAAATTTCTTAAAACGAGTAGAACCTAAGCGCCAGTTTCACGTGGCCAAGCTTAAAAGAACAAGCAACCAACCTAACGGCTTGGTTGCTACCTAACCGTTCTTTTGTATGATCCTTGTTACGATATTATACAAGGTGTTCCAATACTTGTGTTTAAAAATTCAGGGGCCTAAAGTACCCATCAATATGAATAACTTTTACTAAGAAACCAACACTGTAAATGCGAAAAAAAACAGCTGTTTCATACAAAAGTCAATACCTTACCTACCCCGCTAAAATGTATGAAACAGCTGTTGTTTTTTCGCGTTCAGTGTTTGTTCCTTAGAAAAAGTTATTCATATTGATGGGTACTTTAGCCCCCTGAAGTTTTTAAACACCTTGAATATAATAATAAAGCTCCAGTGTGGTGCCAATCGTATTTAGTGAGACCAACACTGAAGTAAATGTAAATAAATAAATGAAAGTAAATGTTAGTAAGACAAAAATTATGGTATTTGAAAGAGATGAATGTATGACGGTATGTAATATTTTGATTGGTGGAGAAAGAGTGGAACAAGTGAATGAATTTGTATATTTGGGGACTTTGTTTACGAGAGATGGAAAGCATGAAAATGATATTGAAAGGAGAGTGACTGCTGGAAATAGAGTGAATGGGGCACTACACACGTTTATGAGCAGCCGGAAACTGTCTAAAAAGGCACGACTGGCTGTACATAGGGGGGTGTTAGTGCCGACATTAATGTATGGTAGTGAAAGTTGGGTATGGCAGAATAAACATCGGAGTAGAGTGAATGCAGTAGAGATGAGAGCGTTACGTAGTATGTGTGGTGTGAATTTGAGTGATAGAGTGAGGAACAGAGTAATTAGAGAGAAATGTGGAGTGAAAGAAGACGTAGTGATGAGGGTAGAGAAAGGTATGTTAAGATGGTTTGGGCATGTGGAGAGGATGGATGAAAGGAGATTAACAAAACAGGTACATCAGGCGAGCGTAAATGGGACTGTTGGGAGGGGAAGACCTAGGCGAACGTATCTCGATCAGATAGCAGACGTTCTAGAGAAGGGCCAGGTCAAGAGTACCCTAAACCGACGAGAATGTATGAAGAATGTTATGAGAGTGAATGAAGCGAAAGAGGTATGTAAGGATCGTAGCAAGTGGAAATCCGTGGTCTCTGCCTACCCCTATGGGAAACAGGCGTGATTTTATGTATGTATGTATGTAACACTGAAGTGTGTTCAAAGTTAAATAAAGACACTTCCGCACTAAGGATCAAAATAAAATGTTTTTTAATTAAAAGCGCAACATAATACATAATTATAACGTGTAAGAGCAATGACCTGGATAAACATTACAAGCCACGATATAGTACCTACGGTTTGATGAACAATGTACCTAGAAGTCTTTCTCTGATGATAAATTAGCGATTTTACTAAATAAGTATCAAGAATTCTCGAAATAAAATCCTAAGTATCAACTCTACTTAGTGCCTATTTCAGCATCTCTGAGCAACGCTATCCGACAATTATAAATATTTCCGTCTTTTCTTCAGACTTTAAAAAAACAAATACAGGGAAAGTACCTTAAATACTGTAGATAAGATATTTTGCTGAAAGGAGACTTTATTTTATTTTTAAAAGTTAGTAATACTGCATTCAAAGATTTTCTAAAAAAATCTTTATCTCTGAATGCTTTTGCTTCATATCGCGATATCGCATAGTCTTGGGACGCCCTGTATAGTATATATCTGACGAATAGCGTTAGTATAACTAAAGTTTTTCTGTGCATTTATTTAAATTTGGAATTTATTCTGGCGAAGTAAAGAAGGTACCTACTACCTACCTTATTATAATTCGCTTCGGGTTAGAGGTTAGAAACGAATTTTCTGTCTGTCACCGAAACTACAAACGTGTTACATTTGGAGTTACATGCGCTTATATTTAAAATGTTTCGAAGTCAAAGTCAAAAGGTATTTATTCAGTTGGATCACAAGGATCACTTTGAAACGTCTTAAAACTAGGTGCCAGTTCTACGCGACCAAAGCGCTCAACAAAATAACTCTCCCCAATACCAATAGGTACCCTATTTTATGTTTCAAGAAAGAAAGTCATCAATATTATTATTATGAAAGTTGAAGAATGAAAGTAACTCCATTAAGAAGTTCAATATAACTAATTATATATTAATTATATTAAGGCGAAGACAAGAGCTAATGTGACTCTCGCTCGCACGTTTCGACATGATGAAAGATATAAAATCAGTAAATTCGTTTTCGAAAAATCGCAATCAACCATTTTGTGTGCAATCACATTGCACACAGTTTAGTAAAAATTTCATTTTGATCGATACAAGTTTTCCTACTTATAAGTTTGCTTATGTACGAAAACTAGTAAAGCAAACTTTTGAGTCACATTAGCTCTTGTATTCGCCTTAATCGTCCATGAACGCGGCACGAGATCATTATGAAGAATGCGGCATACAACTTATTGTCATCGAATTGAGAGTCATTCGAAAAAAGACTTTCCGAAATTGTATTAAGAGGCTGACAACCGTCAAACAACTTCTCGCCGAGACGAAGTTTTCCTACCGAAAAGTTTATTTAATTACGAAACCTAGTAAAATACATTTTTTGTTAGGAAAACTTGTTTGGATTAAAATTATATTTCTGCTAAACCTTTGTAATGTTATTCTCCGAAACTTGGTTATTTTTGACTTTTCATAACTATCTTAAGTAATTTTATATGTTGAAATATGAGAGCTAGAATGTTTGACGGCTATCTGCATCTTAACTAATTATTTTGTTATTCATTCAGTACGGGCACCTATAGGTCGCAGCGTGCGTCATTGTTTTTTGCAGATCAACACTCAGAATAACCGAATAGCCAAGTTGTATAACATGTTTATCAAAGAGTTTACGGGAATGTTTGGGCGCCTGTCGGTCTGGTCATTCAGCCTACATCTACAATAATAGAGAAACTGAGCTCCGATGTTTCAAGGTTTTATGTGAAAAGTTTTTATGAGAACACCGTTGCTCTGTGGTATCATGAGTACCAATGGTTTTTTTTATTCGAAAAAAATATGTATTATAAGTACACATATTTTTTGTACCTATATGGCTTAGTCAGTCCACACGTACCTATTTATTATTTATTTATTTTTATTTATTTAAGCCCCCCTGTAACTTAACTAAGTATACATGTATAGCATAATATTTTTTTTTTAAGATAGTTTCAATTTCAATATTATTTATTATTTTATTTTAATTGATCGAGTGAGCGAAGCGAACGAAGATCTTAGTTTCAACTTGGGCGATTTGGCATTTTATGTATGTATGTATGTATGTATGTATGTATGTATGTTTGTCTGGCGATAACTTTAGAACCGTTGATCCGATCTGCATGAAATTTGATAAGTCGATAGCTTGTACTTGAGAAATTTACTGGTAAGTATATGAGTAAAATCGGGTGAGGGGTTTTTGAGATATGGGGTTTTTTAAGAGGGCAAAAATAAAAAAAGTGACATAAAAAAATCAAGTTACATGTCATACGAAAGGGCTTTGTTTGGACATTCCAAAACAATTTTTACTTTTTTTCTGGGACGCTCGGTTTTTGAGATACAACAAAAAAGTTAAATTAAGATAACCAGCGACCCAAGAGCTCCCATCTCTAAGAGTTTCGTTGGCATCAAGGTTTTTCTACTGGTCGGCCAGTTACTTTGCTTTTTCTTATTTTTTTTTCTTGAAATAAATTAAGGAGGTACTCAGTTCTCATAAAATGGTGACAACGACCAGGTCTGATGATGGAGCCAAGGTCTGTTCAACGGAACTCTTCAATAAATAGGCCAATAGAGTTGAAACTTGGTTACCGTACTGAGTTAGTAGGCGGTAGTCAGAAAAAAGTCCAAACATAATGTTTGGACTTGCCTTTGACTACCACCTATTCAAAGTTTTGGTGCGTTCGTCGGGTCGCATCACGAGATCTCAGTTCGGGGCGAACTACTAGTTTAACTTGTTTTATTTTGTTATCATATAGATATTTTATTTATTATTCTAATTTGTAGGGTATGTGGCTATAGGCACAGATAAGAGAATACTACTATAGGTCATCCCATATTTGGGCAAAACTTTAGCCCTCTGAAATTTTAAGTACAAGTATTGGAACACCTTGTATATGGCTAGATATTGAATAAATGTAAGAGTACGAGAATACCTATGCCTACGTGTTTACTTATTATAGAGAAGATACAATATGTTAAGCGGTATTGTGTTTGTCTTGTGACATCTGCAGCATTAGTACCGTTGCTTTCATATGTTTTTATGTTTTTTTTTCGTTTTTATATTCTCAGTGTCGCCAGCTGTGACTTCTGCTGTGTCGCAGACTGCGAATCAAGTCAGTAGGGTGATGTAAGTTATTATAATTTCATATAACTAGATATGGTAAGCATCTCTTATAGCGCTATCTAATCTAAGCAGCCTGGGTTTGCCGTAGCCACCCATATTTTGCAGGCAAGTCTATGATCATCACACAAATGTTCTAAATCGAACTGACAACAGCGGAAGACAACAGCGGAAGAGCTACGACTGAGCCGTTGATCTATATAATGTGGCAGCACTGACTGATAAACAGCGCTGAGCTGAGTGAAGTATAATGCTGAGCTGGAACCGATTTGCTGAAGTAGCACACATATCTTTAAGTTATTTTATTTTTGTTAATTCACTCCATTTATTATCTGCCCATTTATTTTTGTTACAACTATATTTATATAATTCATATTGTTTCTTTTGTTTCCATTATGTATTTTATATTGTTTCTTTTTTTCGTTTTTTTAATAATTTGTAATGTGTGTGTTAAAGTAGCAAATAAATGTCTGCCTATGTCTATGTCTTTGTCTACTAATAACATTTAAAATAACATAAACAAAAAGGGAGTAATAGAATTTTAATTATTATTATTCGCAAGGTGTCATACAAAACAAGTTTTTGTTTTAATGAATCGACTCTGTCTACGTGTTTGTGACGTCAAAGATGATGAGGCAGTGCTGCTTCATAATACACTAATAGCAACTAATAGGTGGTTCTTAAAATTTCTGACGACATAACTCATATACTACTCAGATTTAATTCTAAATGGTAATGATTCTTGTAACAAGTTGATAGGTTTGGTCTTACAAGACCTCAAGATTACAAGTCGTAGTGATCATCTAGGCAATGACGGTTGCCTAGATGATCACTACGACTTGTAATTTCAAATAACACACTTAAGTTTATAGAAATAAAGTTCAAAACAACATGTGCTCTGCCGACCGCCGCGATATGGATAATGTGATAAAACCCCAAATTTTTATGATATTTTATGTAACTATAATAAATAATAAATATTGGTGGACATTCCACACAGCACTATCTCGCACCAAACTAAGCCAAAGCTATATATACTTTTTTTTGTAAATATAATCTTATAATTTTATATAACACCCAGACAGAGAACAAACATCTATGTTCATCACACAAATATTTGGGCTCGGTGGGGATCGAACCCACGGCCAACGGCACAGAAGGCAGAGCTACTACCAACTGAGCTGTGAAGGCTGTCAAAACTTATTACTTATTAGTGTTATTACAAACTTGTCGCAGTAATAATCGTATCTTCATATATCAAGGAGAATATCTAGATCAAAAAATGGCCAAAGTAAAGATAAAAATTGATTTGTTGCTTATAGAATGAATAAAAAATGCCAAACTTTATTAATAAATATGTATATATTCGTAGCTTTCTTATAGATAGAGTTCTAGATACCCTAACTAGTAGTCTAGTTGGCTCTCTAGGTCAGCTTTGAGGTCCACAACTGTTTCCAGGGACGCCGTTATTTCATGGACATGATTTAGATGGAGAATGCTTGCCCAGCATGCATCCCACGCATAGTCGACCTTTATTATAGGAAAGACTGACTTGCGGAGTTGACTTAATGCCTGGGTTTTTTTACCTATTCCTATACCGTTTGAGAGCACGGCATTGCACACATTGATTTATAGAGTAGAAAAACATAGGTATCCTAGGATCGGAAGATGGGTACGCTACGCTCCCACTACCACTAGAAGTCTACAATATTATTATTATTTTATAACCTATACTGTACCACTGCTGGGCAAAGGTCTCCCATGCTCTCCCACTCTCCTCGGTCCTCGGTGCGTTGTACCCACTCGCTGTTGAAGCAGTCTAATTCGTCTCGCCAGCGCTTCCTCGGGCGGCCGCGACGTCTTCTACCCTCGGTAGGTACCCATTCTGTGACTCTTTTTGCCCATCTTTCAGGTCTCATGCGGATCACATGACCTGCCCACTCCCATTTCAACTTAGCTACCTTGCGACCTACATCAGCGATTCCAGTTTTGGAGCGCAGTGTGGTGTTTCGAACTCGATCTGTTCGCTTCACACCCAGAATACTGCGCTGCATCGCTCTTTGGTCCTCTGAGAATCCGTCAGCGACCACGTTTTAGCACCGTAGGTCAAAACAGGCAGAATACACATGTCGATGAGTTGACGCTTCAGTGACCGCCCTTCATCAGCTCTTTCATGGACCAGCAGCTCTTCCAGGCATTGTCGATATGGCGGCCGACTTCCTTATCTTGCCTGTTTTCGAAGGATGCTAACTGGCCCAAGTAAATGTACTCATCGACATAGTGTATTTGCTGCCCGTCTACCTCGACCCTACGTCTCGTGCTATTGGTCATGACTTTAGTCTTCGACTGATTCATCAGAAGAACAACCTCGTTACTTGCCGTGCTGAGATCTTGCAGCATTGTGTAGTTCGGATCCACTTGAAGCAAAAAGGACAATGTCGTCGGAAAATCTTAAGTTTGAAAGCTTCTTATCGCTGACTTCAATGCCTTTAGTGGACCATGTAGTAGCTAGTTTAACGAATATCTCTTATAGGGTGCTTGTAAACAATTTGGGAGAGAGAGACAATATTATTAAGATATTAAAATATTTGACGTGATCTGTGCCTTAAGAATAGTGAAAAATAGGACGTTCCACTAAGTTCAATCATAAGTTCAACCAGTTGAACTAATCGCACCAAAAAATTCAAGATAATTCAACATTGATATTTTTTTGTAAAAGTTGATCTTTCTGGACAAAATTGATTCTATTATTAAATTTATTGTTAAATTATATTTATATTAAATTGATAAGTTCAACTTACGCCCCTTGAGGAGCATTTTCACTATACATTGCTGGTTTTGTACTTTTAGGTAAGCAACCGACTGACGAATTATTGCACTATTAAACTACATATTATCTCCATTAAAATATTTTGTCAATTTTGTTATAACTAAGATAACCTCAATTATTTCTTGTTATTTAAATAAGTTGCCACTAAGTGATTATTAAAATTCTTATCCTCATTTTCAACATACTCTTGTTCTTCAGTAATAAATAAAATTGAAGATAGCTAGTAAACTCAAAACAATTTTTATAGTGATCCAAAGTTAATAACTGATGGGTGGGATTTGAACCCACTCATGTGATAACTTGTGATATTTTATACAATCTTTATTTTTGATATATCTATATTAATAAAATTCATTTATACAAGGTGTTCCAATACTTGTGTTTAAAAACTTCAGGGGGCTAAAGTGTGAATGCTGTGTGAATACTGAAATAAAAGTTATTTGATTTGATTAAAGTACCCATCAATATGAATAACTTTTTCTAAGGAACCAACACTGTGAACGCGAAAAAAAAAACAGCTGTTTCATACATTTTAGCCAGGTAGGTATACTTTTGTATGAAACAGCTGTTTTTTTTCGCGTTCACAGTGTTGGTTCCCTAGAAAAAGTTATTCATATTGATGGGTACTTTAGCCCCCTGAAGTTTTTATTTTTTATTTTATTTATTAACAAAATCCACAGCTCTTTATTTAAATAGAAGGTAACTTATGAGTATAGCTAAAAGCCAATAACGGATTTACATTTTTTTAACAGAAATTGGTAATATAAACGACTATCACTAAATTAATTGATGACATATACTAATAACAACTTGTATTTAAAGTGTGTATTGAGAATGAATGTGAATGTTTGAATTTATTCACATTCATACTATTTTTTTTTGTATACAACTATCTGATGGAACAAGCAGATGGCCCACCTGATTTTAAGTGGTAACCCTCTTATCATAACAAAGCTTTGCCTCGCAAGTCACGTACAATAGGAACGTGCCATACGATGCACTGCCCTGCGTTCATCAACTTGAGGCATACAGATGATAAGTCTCATGTGCCTGTAATTACACCGGCAACCACACTCCTCAAACCGAAACACAGCGTTGCTGCTTGGCGGTAGAAAAAGGCGTGGTGGTAGTACTTCACCGGACGAGCCCTTCACAAAGAGCTCTGCTACTCTTAAAAATACACACACACTTTTTAAACACAAGTATTGGAACACCTTGTATAAGCAAAACTTTATACTGATAACATAGTAGTAATGCAACAATATAATAGTGATTATTGACATGACAACATAAAAAAAACTATAAATACTTATAAATTGATCTGTGTCCATTATAATATTATTGTTAAGCATATTGAACTAAGATAACCCCAATTAATTGATAACATAATATAAGTTATATTAGGAAGTTGAAAAAAACGGTTATAAATAAATAAAAACGTATAACTTTTTTATTAATAAAAATAAAATTGTAGCTTAAAAATAAAGTCTACCAGCAATTTTTTTTACCAGAACTTTTAAGTTTAAAATATGGTTTGGACATTTATGTTAACAATAATATCTATGGTTTCAACAAAGATAAAATATGCGCTAGAAATGACACATTACTGACCTCAAAAACAAATGAAACTACGTAGCCAACTAACTTTTTCAGTGAATACTAAGCTTGACACACATTTTTCAAATATCGACGGCATCGCAAAAACTGCCAATCAACTTGCGAAGCATATTTTTTGCTGTTCGAGAGTTTTTGAAAACGGAAATATGAGAAGTATTTTTCTTCGTATTCATCCATTGGTTTTGTAATTTTTTGCACAAATTCTTGAAATTTTATTGGCAACCTACCTTTTATCTGTGAGATAAGATTTTTTCTAATCTCTATGATGCAATATCCGTACTTTTTTTAAGCTAAGTATTCACCAGTGGCTTTTAAGTCTAACAAATAAGTTAAATTATCTTTTTAAATTGTAATACCAAAAAAAACTTAATAGTTCATAGTTCATTTATTGGTAATACAGTATTACATGTCAGGGGTACATACATATGTTGTATGAATACAATAAAACAAATAAAAATTTACAAACGTAAATACATTATTGGATTTGTAAATAATCATAAATGTCAGCATGGTAAATAATTAAATTGAATACAACAGAAATAAATAAAAAAATGATTGTAATACAAAATGTCAGAATTAATAAGTACGACATCTATTAAAAAAAACTTTTTATTATGAAATTCTGCTTCTAAATTGTTGAAATGTGCGATCGAGAAGTGATTTAACGGTTGCCAACCTCTTAATTGTTAATTAATTTCGATTTTTTAAATTTATAAGTAATATATTTTATTTTTATTAATGGCTACATAATTATACCAGAATAAAAAACACTATTCAACGATACATTGTTGCATGAGAGCACTGGTGGTCTAGTGGTAGCGGCCCCGCCTTCCGATCGTGATTCGTCGTGGGTTCGAAACTGGTCATACACCAATGTGTTTTTCTGTTCAAAAATGTATGTGCACAATGCCAGTACTCTCAAACGGTGAAGGAAAACATCGTGAGGAAACCAGCATGTCGTAGAACCTAAAAAGTTCTATAACATGTGTCAAGTGCTCGAAAAGAGCCTCTTGAGGCGCACTTAAAATCCTTCCACCACACTGTTTCGAAAGAAACTAGTGACACGACAAGAGAAGAGAATGTCGTGATGTTGCTCTATTCACTTACTAAATGTTTCTAAAAATTGCATCAAGTGCATCAAGACTGGACGTAACTTTTTCGTCCAATGATTGATACAAGTACCTAAAATCGATTCGTACTTTAGGTATCGTGTTGCAGCGAAAGGGCTGATTATGTTTGTTGTTTGCCGGATATACTAATTAACATACACATATATAGTTTGGATGCAACAAAGCGTTGTGACCTATTTATTTAATTAACTGTAGATATGAATGCATTTATGTTATGCAAACGTTAATTAAACAGCTAAGGGTAAATATTATTTTTTATGCAACTATTTAAAGAAATGACTGAAATTAAACATCGATAACAGACTGTTGTCAACATTCAACAACTAAGAAATCGAGATAACTATCAGTTTGAGCTACATTTTATTCAAAATCGTGTCTCTGCTAAGCACAGTTATAAATTGAACGTCAAAGGAGAACGCTTTGCAGAAAAAGATTGTGATCTTTGAATCTTTCCGTTTAGCCCATTCATCATTTTGAGTTCGACAACACAAGTTCACTCACCTTTTAAAAGAAGACTTCACCAGGTGTTCAAAGACATCACCACACTTGCACTTCTGCAACAATAAAAAAAAACGATAAAGGACTATTATTCAAATTATTATTCTATTTATTACAAAAGAATGGTTGGAACCAAGCTGTAAGTTTGCTGTCTGTTCTTCTAATGGTCACGTGGAACTGACAAATAGTTTTAGCTAAAATTATTATTGTATTTACCTATACAAAATAACAGTAGGAGCAAAGTACGAGTATGTTTGTTGCCTGTTCTTCTAATGTTCACGTGGAACTGGCAACTAGATTTACCTATTTAAATTAATATACATGAAACTATTTGAATAAAACGATGAGGATTTCATATAAAATAATAACTATCTAATTAATTAACAATAGCAGCTTCTCAAATATAGCAAAAACAATACAATACAAATGTTTTTATTGTTTCCAAAAGATACATAAAATATTACAACGATGAAATCTCCTTTTAAGTAAGAAATACTTGTCATAGGAGATCTCGCTCTTGCTTAGGTCTATTTACAATAGGAATTTAAATAAAAAACTAAGGAAGATATTACAGAAGCTGTCTACAACTTAAGTAACGTACAACAATAACCAATGAAGAAGATGGTTCGGATATTACTTTAAGAGAAATAAAACCAGCTGGTATGACAACGGCTTTTTGTACAAATAATTGCCTCAATAACGCCGAGACGGAGGCATGCCCATACAATCTTTTATTCCATTTGATCCCCAAACAGCTGTACCAAACTCACAGCTATTATTATTGAACAGGTAAAATAACATGCGATATCGCTTTTACGAACCGGCCAACGGACTCATGAATCAAAAAACTTTAAGCGAGTGTGCAGCTTGCTTTATAACATTCCTGAACTAAGCCAAGCAGGTGATAAAGATAATTTAAAACAAAAACCAGCCAAGTGCGAGTCGGACTCGCTCGCGAAGGGGAACCCTTCGTGCCATTATCTATAAAAACGGCAAAAAAATCACATTTGTTGTATGGGAGCCCCCATAAATATTTATTTTATTCTGTTTTTAAGTATTTGTTGTTATAGCGGCAACAGATATACATCATCTGTGAAAATTTCAAATGTCGAACTAACACGGTTTATGAGATACAGCCTGGTGACAGACAGACAGACAGACGGACGACGGACAGCAGAGTCTTAGTAATAGGGTCCCGTTTTACCCTTTGAGTACGGAACCCTAAAAAACTAAGTAAAGCGCTTATCTAACGACCGGCTGCCTAGCCGTGAAACCAAAATAGTGATCGGATTAATAAAAATGTCGATTTTTGAAATATCTAGCAGTTTTATATCATGATATAATATAAAACCATATTATATAAACAATCCCTTACTAAATTTTTAAGGATTTGCTTAACTGCTACGACTAAAAAATATGATCAAAGTTTGGATTCCCATTACCGTTTTGGGTTTGCGGTAAGGCAGCTGGTATAATGTATATGTGCAGTTTTATGTAATGTTTTATAAGTTGAATCGCATGTTGCCATTTAGGCCCCGCCACCGGTTCATAGGTTATCGAAAAGATTGCACGAACTTTATTGCTTGCAAAAACACGATACAGACGCGGTTTGTCATAGAGTGCGCGCATGATACTTATTTTATTTACGGAAACAATTATTCCGACTGTTTCTATTGGTGTCCACGCTCCCTGTAGATAATATAATAGCGACGATAAGAATGAAAGGCGATAAGAGCAACTATTGTTTCTGTACTGCATTCTCTTTCCGCAGTAATTTATGATAAATTACTCAAAAATGTTGAGACACTAAAACATTTAAAAAAACTGTTATCTCTATACGTTAATTGTTTAAAAGACACACATTTGAATCACAGCATGATAATACTGGAACCTTGATCATTTCTAAATATAACTTTTTCTCAAAAGTATTCAGATTCTAATAAATAAACAAGTACCAAGAAATACATGTTGGTGGCGCGGTGGTCACAATATCAAGATTGCTGTCATGTAAATGAGACAAGGTTAAATATTGATAAAGATTGACTTTGATTCGACTTGATACATAATTCAAGATAACCTTAAAGTAAGCACAGTCTGTCATTGTTTTCAGTGGAGCGAAGTAAGTTATTCAATCTAACCAAGTAGGTATTTCGCAAATACTCAGAGCAGGGAGAGATAATTATAGGTTATTAATTATATATCTCTATATATAAAAATTAATCGCTGAATGTGTTGCTAAGCGCAAATCTCAAGAACAGCTGAACCGATTTCGCTAATTCTTTTTTTGTTGTGTTTGTTATTGTTAGGAGAAGGTTCTTATGAAAGAAAAAAATAATAAAATTGCGCGGAAAATTATAAAATTTAAGAATACTTAACCACATATAAAATTATTTATAATCTAACCTTAGCGCTTAGGACATGACGTTTGATATATAATTGACAACACTGATTGATTGGTGTGTTAGACCAATTCGGATTCAATATTCATAGTTAAGACAGGACAACGTCTGTCTGGTCAGCTAGTTTTTTAATAAAATTGCGATATATAGGGAGTCCATTTCCTTCTTTTTCTTACAGGTTATGAAATGAATGACCAATCAATAAATATTTAAGACTCGTGTGACACTTACATGACATTGAAGTGAATGAGTCACAATTTAACATAGGTTAGGTAGATATCTAAAATCAGGCGCTGACTTCACTAAGTAAACCAGTGACACCTTTGTTACATCAAGTCGACACTAGAACTCTTATAAACGTTACTCAAGTTGAAACACTGATCATCTCTTTATACTTGTTTAAAAGTAAGGCCATATATATTGTAGTCAAGTTTTTTTTTATACAACTAGCTCATGGAACATGCAAATGGCCCACCTGATGTTAAGTGGTAACCATCACCTATAACAAAGCATTGCCTCGTAAGTCACGCACGATAGGAACGTGCCCTACGATGCACTGCCCTGCGTCCATCAACTTGAGGCATATACAAAATACATATGTTAAGCCTCATGTGCCTGTAATTACACCGGCAACCACACTCTTCAAACCGAAACACAGTGTTGCTGCTTGGCGGCAGAAAAAGGCGTGGTGGTAGTACTTCCCCGGACGAGCCGTTCACAAAGAGCTCTACTACTCTTAAAATTAAAAAGTAAATTTCAAGATGAAAATTATAAAAAAACTATGTACGCGGATACTTTTATCGGAATTTTTTTAAGAACATTTTGAATCGGAACCACGGTAAAAATAGCTTATTACAAAGAGAGTAGGTAGTTAAAATAGCGGTATACACAAACGCCGCTGTGGATACCGTACGAGATAAATAAATAAAGCGTTGAGATGCAGCATACCCATATTATTGCCAAATTTGGTAATCAGTTACACCAAATTTCAAAAAAAAGGCTATTCCCTGCAAAATATATCTCAAACTATCTTTCGACCGCTTAGTTTGTATAGTAAGTACTTTTTTGAATAAATATAATAACTAACAGAGTAACAAACAAAACAGAGAGTAAAAAACAAAATATGTGAAATGGAAGCTATATTTCCCTTACGAATTGTAAGGGTACTTATAGCTCAGTAGGTACCTACAGCAATATACATTCAAGCACGAGAACATAATAATATGCAGTTTGACCGTATGCAGCACTATACGGTCACCAACCTACTATTCTATACAAGTCTTCGATCACAATGCAATGAAACATCTGCGTCCCCATTGCCTAGATTTAACTAACATGCATACAAGATATTGAATATCATCTAATTATGTATAGCCTTGGTATAAGATTCGTAATAATGATAACACCAAAATGACAATGACAAAAATGGAACCATCCGTTTCGTGACCAAGTATATCCCGTTCGGAATTACCGCTGTAATGCAAGACTGTAACAAATTGCTAAACTAGCGTTTACAACAGTGAGATGAAATAATGTGGACAATAAAAGTATGCACCTTTCAATTTACTACGTTCGATAGATGTGAAGAAACATTGATGATATGGCAACTGAATACGCTAGAAGAAACAAGAGGTCATGGTGTGGAGTACCTACAAACGACATCAAATGAAAATGACGCGAATGAAAACGCACACACATCATTGGTAATTTATAATTCAGTAGGCTTTATTCAGCAAAGGTATGTAAGTAGCTCTGACGCTAAAGTAAAATACCCGAAGGCCGGTACCGAGGTACGAGAATCTCAAGCAAGACACAGAATGTTGAATCGAAATAAATAAGCTTATTCTTGTACTTATTATGTACCTAAGCAATTTAACCCATAATTTTATATTAACTTGCTCAGACGCAGAGAAAGTCACTTTGCAAATAATTAGTGTGGGTGTGAGTTGCGAAACTGGCCATTCAAACGTCGGATAAAACTTGCTTATTGCAAGTCAAAATATTAATGATTGCAAAGTGTCTGCGAACAATAACATGGAGAACAATTGTAAATCAAAACAACCGCAATGAGAAGCAAATGATGACAAAATCAAAGACATTGATCAATGTTATAGAATTGCTTTTGGATGAACCAACTTCAACTAGAAAAAGCATTGGTAAAGAAAACAAGTTTATAGCAATTGAGAAGTATGTGGAGGGCCGAGTTAAACCGGACGTTCAAAATAACATATCATTTTAAATTGCATAAAACTTGTTGAATCGGATTCTTGCTAACTTCTTCACTTAGTACTCGAATGTTGCAGAATACAAGGCGCATTTGCGGTTGGCTATACTTGAGCATTAGTGCGTAAATTGTGCGTGAGTGTACATAATCTCATCTGGCTCATACTATTAGCAAACATGCAATAGATGCAGTTGCGTGGGAACCGCTAACCAAGATCATCTGGTGGAACTCAAGCGTCTAAGAAACGCTTCATTTGTTCCAAGAAAGTTTTTTTGCTTTTGGGGATCACGGCTGTCAAGCGTCGATCCAATTTGGCTTAAAATATTTTAAGGATAGTCAAGCCTAAATAGAGTTTCTAAACGACGAAACCTGTTCCCCTAATGGCTATGAATAGGGACGCTCCAAATGAAATCCAATAATGCTTTCGTTGAGTAAAACTAAATGGGATGTTTGTTTATTTGTCACGCTCAGGGACCAGAACTTTATTATTGGAATTCACAATTTCATCGTAGATTATATAAAATCTAATCTAAAATAGAGCGTGATATCTCTGCCTATTTATTTAGTGTATCTATGTTACTCATCATTCAACAAATATGGACAGAGCGAAAGATAAAGTGGCTATCTGAACAAATTCCACAAGAAAACGGACCAAACGGCGATAAAGATTGTTTATCCCTAGCAAGGTCGGCTAGGGCAGAAGCACCTCAGAATAACGTGATCAGAGGCCTCTTACAAAGTACATCAACACTTTTAGGTAAAGTTTTTATCTATTTTAATATAGCTGTTTGAAATATACACCAGTATGCACAAAACTAGAAAAGACAAACGAAGCCTAAGAGAAAAATTATTATGTTCAATAATATCAATAGCTTTAGCAGCTTTGCAATCCACAGCCGAGGAACACACGGACAAAAAAGGGTCGTAGGGGCCATCAAAGACGAGGCAGGGCCAATGTCGGAGGTCTTGTAAACATAATGTAAAGGAAACGGTTTTTTGAGTGGCCGACGCAGGTAGGAATCCCGGAATTTCTACTTCGATATTATCAGTCACTTACGTAAGCGTACAAATCTTGATACTGCTGAGTGTTTGCACAAATATGGCGACCCTTGTCTGGGACGTGACTTCGTTACTTCTTTTCCACGTTTTTTATGCTTTATCTTCAAGATCCTGCTTGCGTGTCTGATCGCTCGTGAACGGTCGTTGGGAAAATATACTGGAACGGATAAAAGTGATAGCTTAAATACGAAACATTCAAAGTAATCCACGATGAATAACTTGAAATATTAAAAATTTAAATACAGGCATGCTTCCTGTACAGCTTTTGTACTTAAACGGCCACTACAGTAGCCTATAATAATAATAACCAGTTTTACATTTTTAACCATCGTCTACAACAAAATATGTTTCACATGGGCTTATGTTGTTTGTTTAGTAGTCGTCCTTGGCTTGAGGTCAGAAACGACAAAAAACTTGTCCCCGGACAAAAGGCCTGTCTACAATCCCCAACATTAATGCTATGTACCCTCTGTCTGTGTGATCCCTGAATAAGTTAAGGACCAAACAGGTCAACTGAATTCGTGTGCACACCTCTTTAATATTTAACGATTTGAATGTGACGTCGCGTCTGTTCATTTGATGTGTGAATTTAAATGTTTGTACTTATTTGAAACATTTGGGTGAAACCTTTGGATATACCTCTATTAAACAATTTAAAACTGTACGACACTAAAATAAATGATTTTGTAACGTATTTGCGCTTAACAAGATTTGTTTGAATTATCTCATAGTTGAATCTTTTTAATTAAAGTTGTTCATACATAATGTAAACTCATACCGTTTGCGTCCACATAACAATTGGATGAAGCCATGTTTGTATTGAAACAATTGAGTGTGTACCGGCTTGCAATTATGCCAATCACGCGCATAGATGCCGATGCATACCTACTGATGCAATACATTCAGGCTTGAGCCTAATATTAAATAAACGGTTTAAGATACAATCAAAAAGTTCAGAAATCGGGATGAAAGTACTAAAACATAAAATTCAGTAGACACATTTATATTCCCGAAATACTTAGAAAAATACACCGTAATAAGTAAGAAATGTGATTTTTAACTACAGTATCTTTGGTCGCGGTCTGAATAAGTATCATAAGAATATGCATTCTGCATAGAACCTAAGTTGGTTAAATGACATCAAAAACGCAAAGTAATTTGACTGCGAGACAATCCTAATCGAAGCCAAACTGACAACGTGTCGTGAATTAATTCCATGTATGATTGATCATTCAGTAAAGAGTAAGAGTAGTAGAGCTCTTTGTGAAGGGCTCGTCCGGAGAAGTACGACCACCACGCCTTTTTCAGCCGTCAAGCAGCGTTGCTGTGTTTCGGTTTGAAGAGTGTGGTTGCCGGTGTAATTACAGGCACATGAGGCTTAACATCTGTATGCCTCAAGTTGATGGACGCTGGGCAGTGCATCGTAGGGCACGTTCCTATCGTGCGTGACTTACGAGGCAATGCTTTGTTATAAGTGATGGTTACCACTAAACTTCAGGTGGGCCATATGCTTGTTCCATCAGCTAGTTGAATAAAAAAAAAGAACTGCTCGCAAAAACTAGAGTGAGGATCTAACAAGTAGAGATTGATTCGATCAAAGAACCCGCGTATGAGCTTATAAAATATTTCATTTCAAAGTCATAAAAGGCTTTAAAAAGTTATAGAAAATGACGTCTTCATCCGATCCATAAAACATATTCGTCCCGCGGCCACGAGTGATCTAAGAAAGGTAACAACAATTTATGGTCTCAGCGAACCACAACAAGGCAAGAAGACACTCCATCATTATGAGATCTTTTACGGTAGATGTAATGAAGGAAATCGCTCTCCACGTCGCGGCTCCTTTTATCTGGTTAATTAGCTAAAACGGCAAATATTTCGAATTATTTTTCAGGTGACACTTCGAACGCTTGCGGCGAAGTATGACCTCTAAATTGTGCGGTGACAACATTTTGTGTACATTCAATTATATACCCTGTCGCTTTGGGAGAAAGACTAAATTTGTTACTCAGATTCATTAGCGGGAAGCTGTGACTGTGACCGCAAGAAGGTCGTCTGCTTCTCAAAAATTGTGTGTTTGGTAAAACGTAACATTTTTGTTTGACTGAACACGCTAAATGAGAAAAAAAACATAAGAAGGCACTTTTAAAACAAAACCTGTTCTATTGTCACATAAACCTTGGAGAGTTCTTATTCATAGGTATATTGACCAACTTTTTCACAGAAACTCAATTTCTTAAGGTGTTGTAGTGACTAACTCAATGCGATCTTTGATTAATTAAATTTTGAGGCTAAAATATCAACTTACAAGAGAGGATGCCGGAAAATGGATTCAATGAACCTCTAAATCAATTAAAATTACAAGTTGCGCAACAGAGGATCGTTCATCCGCTTCACTGCACTCTGCTTTAGAATATTCCACGCCTCCATTTTCAAATAGTCATTTTTGGGTTGATTGGGCTGTCTAATTGACATATCTATGTAATATAGATTGAGTACATGATACGAATAGCTTTTGACAATTTATCGACTCTCTTGATCCTAAAATAATTTAATAAAACTGAACTGAAACTCCGGTATTAAGAAAATTTGCCTGCCCCATCTTTCTATGAATATTACAATAAAATATTTAAGCAAGAAAGTTTGATTCCTTTTTCAAATTCAATTGACAGAAATCTCGATTCTTTTTTCAAATTCATTCAACATAGGAAAAAGTTCAACTGCCACAAAAAGGTTTCAGTTCACCCATAAAAAGGTTTAGTGCGACGATAATGCTAAGTCAATTCCAGTTTATTGGAAAGCTAGAATACAAAATGATTCGAGAGTTGTCGTGGGCACAGACCTGTATTGTTAAACCTGGTATAGCCCTAGGGCTAGAAGTGTAAGGGCAACGACCTTCGGTAGGAGCAATGTCACCTATTCCTACTAAGGTATAGGTACGGTCGTATCTTAGGCAATTTTTCAATGTCGGAAATACAAGAGGTTCAGACACGAATACTTGCGAAATTGTAACTGATCATAAGGAAACAGTTTAACAGTCCAAGAATTTACATCTTTCAAGCAGTGAAACCTTTCCTGACTGTGAATAAGGATTTACTGCTCAGCCCACTCATGGAGTAGGCGTGGACTGTGATTGCCTTTGTATAGTAAAGGACGTAGCAAGTTACCCGAAGGGACTCTTGATTGGAAACAATAGATAAGCGCGGTATGGGCATGGCAAGCGAAGGGAAAAATGTCTTGTACCGAGAACAGTGTTAGAATGTGGATGGATGTGGGTATAAGTAAAGGTATGCCATAAAGAGATGTATGGATCTTGTGAAAGACGACACGAAAGGAGTGACTACTAAGATGACGGCTGATAGTGGAAACTCTGGAAAAAACCTGATGTGCCAACCCCATATGAAGTGGTTTGAATAAGGGCAGGAATATACCCAAATTGACATAGTAATCAATAGAATTATTGATTCGTTTGCGTCTGGCTCTCTAGAGAGTCCGTGCGGGTTTAAAAAGATAACCTATTTTCTTTTACTGATTATTCTGAAATCATACAACGTTACATCACTTTCCAAAAATAATTTACTAATCGTGAATTTTCTCAAAAAAACATATTTTCATCAAAATGATTCATAAAGCTCATCTCATTCATGACAGCGATAAAAAAACTCCGAAAAACAAGTCTTCGGCAAAAGAGCACGTTTTAACCTTCTAATACGGATTCTGAGATCAAGAGCTGATTACGCGATCGCGGATACTGAAAAAATACTTATAATTTGGTTTTATATACGTCAGAACTTAACCTTATAACCTATACATAGTATTTATTAGTTACACTTTGTACCTTTACAATTTACGCAATCTTTCATTGAAATTTACTAACATTATTCATCTCTGTACCAACTACCTACACTTTATAGATTATTTTTTATTTTTAAAACGTTTTGCCTGGTGACTTTTATTGTAGTATGAATAATATATAGAAGATTTTTTTCTCTGAAATACTCATCATCTTCCTGCCCTTATCCCACTTCATGTGGGGGCAAAATATGAATAGAGGTACATTCAGCAACGGAAGATTAATGTTTGATGATTTACAATCTTTAACACTGGGACTGTAGCAGTTTGATGATAAACTCAACACTTAATCAACTTAAGTAGCTAACTGTACGAATTTAACTAATACTGGGAAGGGAAGTTGTATTTTGTATAAACCAAAGCTTAGAGTTGTTTATACAATTACAACGCATCTGCGGTATATCTGTGTTTACTGAAAACAAAACTGAAGGTCAAACCAAGTAAAACTCACCTGATTAATTCCTAAAAGTGCTTTGACGTCAATGATGATAACACATCCGAACCTTTTTGCATATACATCGGTGAAACATCGGTGGTTATTATACTTTAGATAGCTATATTGATGATAAAAGTGCGTGGCCCGATGTCCCGGTCGTTCTGCCCATCGGCAGCTAACATGTCTGCAATGTTTGTACTGTACCTACTATTGTGTGTTTGATTTTTATTTTTCTCTACTTCAATAGATTGTATTAAAAGTTTGAAGCGTAGCGTGTGCTGTCTTATAAATTTGATTATGTTTACCTTTTTCTTTTATGCCTACGCCTCACTAAATTCGATTGGCACCACACTGGAGGTTCAATATTGTATTATTACATTGTAACAAGGATATACAAAAGAACGGTAAGAACCAAGCCGTAAGTTTGTTGCCTGTTCTTATGGGCTTTGGTCGCGTGGAACTGGCACCTAGAGTCACCTAGCTTTAGAACGTTTTGAAGTGATCCTTGTGATTTTATTGAATAAATACCTTTTGACTTTGACTTTGAAACTTCTATCCGCTACATACGTAATACATATATTTTTAGTAAACATTTAAATATAGAAGTATATGAACCTAATATAGTACAGCTTTTTGTGAAAGCTCTTTGTGAAAGAATTTTTCCAGGCAAGTGCTACCGCCCCGTAAGTATTTTTACTGCCTTTCAGTGATAGGTACCTACTCGTATGGCTGTGTTCTGATTTAAAGGTATGGGTGTAGATGTAATAACCGACATAGAGAGAGTAATGGATGCTGAGTAATGCCATATAAGGCACGGCCTGAGGATGCTCTGTGAGGTAATATAATGGTATAATATAATGGTCAAGTGACCGTCTATCATATTATCTCATATATTTTACGCTTCCGATTGGCACTGATTTGGATCAGATGAGCTATCTCTAGATCGTTTGCATCGGTCTGCAGATAGCTCAACTGTTTCATATGTATTTTAAACATGGTATTCAGTGTAATTTTCTTTGTAAACGTTTTTTATCACATATTAAATATACGGAAGTTTCATAATAGCGTTTCAAAGCAACGTATGCTTACTACTTAAATTCCATCCAATAAGAAGAAATACGAGTAGATGCCGCAGTATTTGCCGTATACACATTAAAGTCGTGTCTGGATGCATCCTGAGGGACCATCTAATATAGACAACCCTTCGTGGAATGTTATTGAATAAGGATCATCTCACCCTGAGTTTCGTTGAGAGGGCTGTGGTACGGCGTGGCAATTTATCATTCTGTCCAATAACTTTACAGTAACTTGGTGCTGGTTTATTACAAAAATGTGTAACGTTTCAAATTTATTCGAATGGTTTTTTTATAACTTCTGTTGATTTATTCACTAGTTTATGATATTTGTTGATCATTTTATTTGACGTGCTTTACTTTATAGTACCTACTAATGTAGTGTATATTCTTCTTCTTATCGTGAAAAACGAATGTTTTTTAAAACAATGAGGTAAAAGGATTTGAGTGCGCCTCAAAGAGACCTCTTTTTAGCCCTTGCCACATGTTGTAGAACTTTTAAGGTTCTATGACATGCCGGTTCTCATATCCTTACGATGTTTTCCTTCACCGTTTGAGAGAGTGTTCACATACTTTTTTGAACAGAAGTGATACCTAGTGATTTAATTTCAGTAGCTAATATGACACTATTGAACAGTATTAAAAACAACATGCATAATGCCATGTCATTTTGTGGATTCAAATCCAACTAGGTTCATGTTTTCTTTATCTAAAAACAATACCACAATGCCGAGCAATCACAATGAGACCTAGCAATATGCCACTTGTAAACCTGTCGATATGGATGACTGCCAACTCATTCAATCATAACACTGAATTCAATTCCATTTTCATCAAAAGTGTCCCGCTTCATGCACATGGCATCATAATCCACACGTTCTTCAAAAATCATGCTAGCTAACCTTAATCTCTCAAGAATATCTATAATTATCTTAATCTTCGAAGAACCTAAATCTGTCATCCGAATATCAATTGCTTTCTACGTGAATTTGCATCTAACATCTCAAATAATTTGCTTCCCCGCTGATATCAGACCTCATTCCACACCCTGTTGTTCTGACTACGAACATCATACAAATGTGTAAGAACGAGTAGTGCCATAAATATAGTCCCATGCCTTTCCAGTCCAAGCATCTCGTTTGCTTATACTAGGTCCAAGACCCCATAAAAGGCTGGAACAAGTTAGTCTTCCGTATTCAAGAACCACTACGACTAGTTAGTGTACAAAAAAGCTATATAGTCGGATATAAGGAGGCAGCATTTGAATAATGTGGTAGATCTGGTTACTGATAGGCCTTAGATCCTGGCTATTTATTATGGTATTCTTTCAATGCCACTTATGTAAACGACTCCTTTTTATAATCACTCTTTTTATAACCTTTGAGTGTTGATATGAATAAGTAGTAAGCAGGTATGGTATGAATTTAATGTGCCTTAAAAACATTATGATCGATCAAGTACGTCATAACATAGCATAACCAGTACTTGTAGAAACAACTTTTTGTAGCATTGAAGCAACTCTCAACTAATGTAACTTGACTTGAGTAGACAAGTCAAAAACAAACAAAAAATGTTACACGATGGCGCTTAGATCTACGCATAATATTATTCATATAATTTCAATTCAATGAATACATCCGACACGTGAATTTGAAACTTTGATCAGTTTCTTATCGGCAGTCGGTAATAAATGCTATCAATTACCTACTGGTAAGTAAAGTGACTGTACCTAAGTAGTTTGTAAACATTGCCATTTTAATTAGAACCCATATTACCGACTAAGAGTACTTAGTCGTTAGTTTTAAATTTTAGCTTATCCATATCTATACTAATTAGGGCGTGTTAAATGATGTTTTGATGGTATACTTTTTTATGAAGCACTTCTTTGTGAAGATAATTAGTAAATGAGCATACTTAGGTATTCTTTCGCATCAAGGTGACGACTTATATTCTTTTGTTAGCAATTTTAAAATAGGTAATTATCTAATAATAGATAAATAACATTAACATTTAACATCATCATAAACATCGAGAGGAAACCAGTTAGTATTCTAACAGCGGCGATGGGCTTGCAACCTGTCACGTATGGAATACTAAACTACTGCAAAATGTGGGTATGTGCCAAATGTAATGTTTGGACATACCTTTGACTACCCCCCTTAGACGTCCTCAAAGAATCTGAAGTCGTACTTGGTACCAAAAAATCTGAGGGGATATGTACCGTGCCTGGGGATCGAAGTCGTGAAGCTGTTTCAGTTTTTTTATTAACGTGTTAAGTAATAAAAAAAACTTTAACGTTTAACTGCCTGTAGTACCTACCTAGCTGCAATTGAAGTGCCAATAGTACTTTCGTTACAATAAAATTGAATAATAACCAAAAGGAAAGTCTTTCCATTTAGACAAATTCAAGTATATGCTACAGTCTTTTTGTCAGTTCAAAGGGCTCTTTGTAAGTGGTCATGAGAAAGTTTATACAGCAGATAAGGTGCGTGGACAAGCAGGCCTTCAGTTCGTTATGATCGTGGGTATTCGTTTTCGTGATTTACTCGAACAGATTCCAGATTTCTTGGTATCGGGTGATAGTTTATCGAATAATCGATAAATTGTATAGATAAGAGCAACTGTACTGAGAACGAATGTTGTAATGAGATTTACAATAACTCCTCGTTATTTTTAATACGACATGAGATCATAACGAATTTGACTTTACACTTTCGTACAGTTTAGTATTTTATTTGATTTAATTAGCTTTAATAATAACAAAGGAACACAAATAAAATTTATTTTCATTCTAATTAATTCACATAAATGTACAATTACAAAAAAAAAAAAACTGACGCATTAAAATTGAGTTTCCATTTTGTACTCCTCAGGTATAGTTTAAAGATTTACAAAGCTTAGACACTGTTTATCAATAGAATCGACCTATGTTTTAAAATGTAATAATTATCACACAATAGAAATACATAATACTGTCCTTTGTTTCAAAATGCCTTGGTGAGATGCGACTGAACATACGATGACGCTTTATTCTAACAATATGGTAAGTATCATACATCTCTTAGATAAGTAGGTACTACTGTTCTACTAGTTTTTTTCTACATCAAAATCCGTGTCATATTTTTTATTCCGCTCCGTATCAGAAGGACAATCTAGCTAAAATTCGATACAAGTATTCCATGCAATTCGCAACATAGGTATATCTAAAAAATATTATATAATGTGCCATATTTCAAAGATATCGGTTCAGTGGTTCAGTCATCGGAACGTAACGAGCATATAGACAGAGATATCTCGCTTAAAATACTAGTGTGGATACAATTACAATGGGTTTTGTGGCGCCCTAATCCACGCATAATGGTCTATGAACTCGGTGACACACCTAGCCACCGAGATGCCCTATTTACCACTTGATGAATTCATCGTAGTCAGTCACGCGTTTTAAAGGGTTGCCACAGACGCCAGATGGTCAAAAATTACAAGTATGTGTATAATTTAAATCTATGTTGAAAAACGCATTGCATGTATTCGGGCATGACGTCATTACTACAACATTTTAAAAGAAATAATAAATGTTAATTAATGTACCAAAATGGTAAGTATATTTTTTTATAATACTATATAGGTAGATACATCATATTTTAGAAGGTATTCATAAAATATGATGTATCTAATATATAGGTAATGAGGTATTCTGAATAATATGAGTTGTCAAAACGATTGATGTCATCAATAATGATCAGACGAAATAAAACAATGGGCTTGACATACCTATGTATGCACTAACTGCATAGTTACGCAAATCCATACAACAATCTACGTAATATCTATTATATAGTCTGTGGTAATATTTGATTGTGAAATTCCTTACTAGATAAACAATACCGATATTAACCTGATCCATATTTTAATGATAGGGTTGTCAGGATAAAATTAGAAGCTACCGAATCTACTTAACAGTACGGTTGTTTAAACAATAATGAAGCATCAGCGGAAATTTATTTATATTAACTTCTATACTTAGATCGTTCAACAGTCTGCAGATATCTCAACTGTTTTATGTGCATATATTGTATAAATAGTAGTTTTGAAGTTCAATAACAATCATAATCGTCATCATCAATACAGTCTTCACAGCTCAGTTGGTAGTAGCTCTGCCTTCTGCGCCGTAGGCCGTGGGTTCGATCCTCACCGAGAACAAACATTTGTGTGATGAACACCGATGTTTGTTCTCTGTCTAGGTTTTATTATATATTATAAGTATGTATTTACAAAAAAAAGTATATATGTATTATATCAGCTATCTAGTTCCCATATTACAAGCTTTGCCTTAGTTTGGGGCTAGATAGTGCTGTGTGGAAAGTCCAACAATATTTATTATTATTTATTATCATTCAGTGACTCAAGGTTATATTGAAAGCTAAATTCTTCTCAAAAACAGCTGAGGAGAAAATCAAGGCAGTGGATGCATCTTGTCTGCGTATTTTTAAGACTAATTAAATGAATTAATTGAAAAAGAAATTAAGATCTAACAACCCTATTAATATGTTTTGTTTTATAAGATTCGTAACCGCTAGCTTTCCTACAACCACAAAACTAGAAACATTCGTTGGTAGATAGATTATATTTCATACTTGCTCAATGATAAAATTAGCTAGGGAAACTAAACTAGGTGATTGTTACAAAACTCTTCGTATCTGAGATAATAATAATATAGAAATATTGATAGCGTAGTATGATATGGACATTATTTTTTATAAAAAACACACATACTAATAAAACCTTTATTATAAAATAAAAAGACCCGAGTGCCATAACTAAAAGGATAGAAATAAGATAGTGTTTTAAATTACTTATTGATAGTTAAATCGTGTTGTTCAGTCTTGACGAATGATAAAATTTAATAATCACAGGCAATCGGAGGCTCGTGTATGTAAAATAAATAAATAAATATTGCTGGACTTTCCACACAGCACTATCTTGTAATATGGGAACCAGATAGCTGATATAATACATATATACTGTTTTTGTAAATACATACTTATAATATTATATAACACCCAGGAGGGAACAGACATCAATGTTCATCATACAAATGTTTGTTCTCGGTGGGGATCGAACCCACGGCCTACAGCGCAGAAGGCAGAGCTACTACCAACTGAACTGTGTAGGCTGTCATGTCCTAGCAGTTTACTGACGCCTCCGACTGCCTGCGATTATTACATTATTACATACATAGTTGATAATAGTATATCATCTGTATGGTTTTCTGTGCCAATAGAATAGCTCAACTGTTTTATGCACCAGCACCAAAAGATCTGCCTATCAGTTTGAAAATATTTTGCTTTGCGTTGGTTTTGTGTAATAGCAGGTCACGCCTTCTTTTTTGTTGTCTAATTTGACCAATACAGTCTGGACAGTCAACATCTGCACAACATATTTTTATAAAAGTTCTTTTTATTGAGTTTTTTCCATTGCAAAGACATCAGTCAACCAGTCGGTCAGTTGTGTGCAGTTGCAGTTACGGTGTAGTCGAGATCGAGAATACAATTACCTGTCTTTAAAAACAAAAGAAATCGAGCAAGCCGGGGGTGGCAGCCGGTCACTTCACAGAAAAATCATCCATGTCTAGGCGGATCTTTTGCTGATGAACACAAAAAAAAACCAGCTGTTTCATACATTTAAGCCAATTTGATCTTTTGTATGAAACAGCTGGTATTTTTTCGCGTTCACAGTGTTGGTTCCTTAGAAAATGTTATTCATATTGATGGGTACTTTAGCCCCCTGAAGTTTATATACACAATTATTAGAACACCTTGTATAATTCTACTGTATGTGTGTATGTCACTGAACTCCTCCTACACGGCTGGATCGATTTGAATGATTTTATGCGTTTGGGTGGCACCCTGGATGATTTAGATTCACAAATTAGCCCGGCACATGGCGCTGCAGTCGGTATCTATGTTATTTATCTATACTGCAACTAAATCATGCAGGACAACGTCTGTCGGGTCTTCTAGTATATTATATAAACGAATAGTAGTAATACGCACGTGTTTTTGTGGGGAAAAACAACATCTTTTGTTATAAAAGGTCGCAAACTCAAAAATAGGAATAGAAAAGAACTAAAAACTCCTTTTTGTAGTAGCACAAAAGCCATAGAAAGGTACATGTGCTCATTATGATGATACAGTTCCATAGCCGTGAATAATAGCCTCTTTCAAAATGATTTATCTTACTCGTAGTCTACCTAGTGCCCGGCAGTCATCGGTTAAAGACCTAATAACACCAATTTTTTGCGCATTTCATGCAAGCGTTGATACAAATTCGCGCACCAAATTTTAAGAGGGGGTGAAAGTAGGTGGGCTTTCACTCCTACATTGAAAAGATACAATTATTTTTGCTCGTGACATTTGGAAGTTAAGGGGCTGATGTATTCTCAAAGTATTCGTTCATACACTTCAACATTTTGAAAGATATCGCGTGTCACTTACGAGGCATGGCTTTGTTACGAGTATAGGTGATGGGACATCTGCTGTTTCCATCAGCAAGTAGTAAAAAAAGATAAGAAAAAAAAAGCATTGCCTCGTAAGTCGCGCACGATAGGAACGTGCCCTACGATACACTGCCCTGCGTCCATCAAGTTGAGGCATACAGATGTTAAGCTACCGGCAACCACACTTTTCAAATCGAAACACAGCAACGCTGCTTGGCGGCAGAAAAAGGCTTGGTGGTAGTACTTCCCCGAACGAACCCTTCAGAAAGAGCTCTACTACTCTTAAAATATTAGGTAATGTTATTGCAACACAATAACATAACAGACACTTCAGCATTCACAGATTGGTTAATTGCGATTTTTTATAAATAAGTTCAGCAATTTTATATCTTTCAAATTTTTAAAGGAACGAGCGTGAAATAAATTAGCGGTTGTCTTCACCTTAAGCACGGCGAGATTAATAACTGATAGCAGAAAAACCGAGATTACGGTTAAGCAATTGCCAATTATGGTGTCTTACATGTCCATATTGTCCAAGTTGGTTTAATGTAATGGCACTTGTTTATTTTTAATGCTATGAAGGCTGACAGCTTTTTAGGGTTATGTACCCAGAAATTCATTAAAAACGTTTGCAATTTTCATTATATTGTTTCATTTATGATCAATTTTAACCTAGTAAGGAATGATAATGAGTTTGATATATTTTTTTATACTATAACTTGCTGATCGAAAGATCAGATGGCCCACCTATAACAAACCATTGCCTCGCAAGTCACACACGATATGAACGTGCTCTACGATGTACTACCCTGCGTCCATCAACTTGAGGCTTACAGATGTTAAGCCTCGTGTGCCTGTGAATTATATGAACATAACATTTCAAGACTTTCAAGTGTAGGTTAAGGTTATCAAAGTTCTTAAAAAAACTTTTACAAAGTTCTTAAACCAAACACTCATATCAAAACACTTCTTTCAAAAAACCGTGGCTGCTAAACCATCCATCACGATTAAATAATTTGCTTGCAACGTCATATTTACACAATTTATCTATAGTAAATACTGAGATTGAATAACTTGTGAAATGTTTTTCAAGGGCAGCAGAAAGATAGACGAAAATGGACCGTGTTCCAGTAACAATACAAAATAAAATAGTATAAACGTTTTTTCTGTGAATTGCACGCTAAATTTATTACAGCGAGTGCAAAGTTACGACTTCCTTGCCGGAGTATTTCAAGTTCAATCTTTAAATAAAATAAATCTCCAGAAAACGGGCCGAAGAAACCGAATGTTATTTGATTTCAATTTACAAAACGATGATGCAACATTTGTAATGAAGGTTTTTTTATACAACTGGCTGATGGAACAAGCAGATGGCCCACCTAATGTTAAGGGGCTGACAACTATCAAACAACTTCTCGCTCGCACGTTTCGACATGTTGAAAGATATAAAATCACTAAACTCATTTTCGAAAAATCGCAATAAACCATTTTATGTGCACATTACATTGCACACAGTTTAGTAAAAATTTCATTTTGATCGATACAAGTTTTCCTGCTTAAAAGTTTGCTTATGTACGAAAACTAGTAAAACAAACTTTTGAATAGGAAAACACGTATAAATCAAAATGAAATTTTTACTAAACTGTGTGCAATAACATTGCACACGAAATGGTTGATTGCGATTTTTCGAAAATGAGTTAAGTGATTTTATATCTTTCAACATGTCGAAACGTGCGAGCGAGAGTCACATTAGCTCTTGTCTTCGCCTTAAGAGGTAACCATCACCTGTAACACAGCATTACCTCGTAAGTCACACACGATAGGATGCCCTACGAGGCACTGCCCTGCGTCCGTCTTGAGGCATACAGATGTTAAGCCTCATGTGCCTTTAATTACACCGGCAACCACACCCTTCAAACCGAAACACATCAACTCTGCTTGGCGGCAGAAAAAGGCTTAACCTACTATTAGAAACGTATCGTATTTTCACTATCTAGCACAATTTGACCTTCTGTGATGACATCACCAAAACCGTGAGGCGTTATCAAAGGATTAACATATTATAATCGTTATCACGTCAGTTGTATTATCACACGGATAAAGTACACAATAAAAAGTGCTAGCCAACGCGTGCTAGCCAATGTTACCAATTGACAGCCTCAAATTATTTGTCACATGGTCCTAAAACTTGTATTTAAAATAAATAAATACCTATTAGTGGACTTTCCACACAGCACTATCTAGCCCCAAACTAAGCCAGAGCTTGTAATATGGAAACCAGATAGCAGATATAATACATAAATATTTTTTTTTTGAAAATACATACTTATAATATTATATAACATCCAGACAGAGAACAAACGTCTATGTTCATCACACAAATGTTTGTTCTCGGTGGGAATCGAACCCACGCGCAGCGCAGAAGGCAGAGCTACTACCAACTGAGCTGTGAAGGCTGTCAAATGTTTTTATTCTCTCTTCACAGCGCATAGCTTTCGTACGGTTGCTAGGCATTATGCTGAGTCGAGGCCCATTTGCTGCTGTGGCACACAGATACATGGCAGTAGGTATCTTATTAACATCTTATTTTCTTTGCATCTTTCTCATTTTGTGCCTTTGTTTTTAAGCTCGTTTTTAGTTTTTTTATATATAAATAAAAATATAAAAAAATTATATTTAGTATAAAAAAATCATTCTTCTTCTTCTTGTCGTGTCACTAGTTTCTTTCGAAACCGTGTGGTGAAAGGATTTTAAGTGCGCCTCAAGAGGCTCCTTTCGAGCACTTGACACATGTTATAGAACTTTTTAGGTTCTATGACATGCCGGTTAAAATCCATAATCATAAAAAAATCCATTGTGAGAGACTGTTGCCTGTGATAGCTTTAAGAAAACTTGTAATTACCACGGGGATGAAAACTTTTAATCATTAAAACATTATCTATTTCCATTAATTCCATCTAAAGGTTGTCTGGAAGAGATAGCCTTATAGCGATAAGACCGCTCAATGAACCGTTTGTATTTATTTAATTGATTGTTTCCGATTTTGTTAGCTTGTAAGGTGTACAATAAATAATTTTCACTCATTCATTCAATAAGTAGGTACATAACGTTTAGGAAGCACGTTTCGTTACTGTTTTCACTAACAAATTATTAGAATTTAATGTTCTTATACCTACTAGGTAAGTATATGAATACCAGACTAGCTATAAAACCGTTTTCTAACCAAACAAAAAAGATGAAATAATAATGGTGCTAAGATCATCCGATCCACAATCACAGCAATTCAGACTTTTATTGCCTGTAATTTGGCTTTGCGTTCGGATTGGATGGACATTCTTTTTTTCTGACTACCTCCATGAAATACAAAGGTAGGTACGGTAAAGACATACGCTGCATGAGAAGTAAATAAATTAATAATATTATTTTGCCGAGAATTTCGAGGATTTTTATGCAAATTATTCTACAAATTCAATTTGGAAAACAAATTAAAATTAACGTTATTGTATTGAAAAATTTAATGTTTGAATGTTATTGGCTTACTAAATTGACTTAATGTACAGTAATAGGTAGGTAGGAAGGTATAAGTAGGTATTCGTTTATTTTGGCAATCGAATCTTACATTTGTGTGCATAGAACTTGACTCAAGTTAGACAGTGTACCCAATCCATATTAATACCTGCTATAAAAACAACTTGCAATGCCAGTAACACTTATAAATATTTTTATAAAACTAATTGGGCATAGATTTTTTTTTATAAAAAAATAAGGGTCAAAAACCTAACCTCTACTGACGCATAGGTACTTCGCGCAAATAAACTTGTCATTTAATTTCCCTATAAAAGTTATATGTAATTTTTTATTTATCTTTAAAAATAATACATATAAGATATTAATTAAATAGCATTAAGACAATTACTAAATTTTTTAAAAGTAATGCTACCAGAGAATCATAAGAGAGTCTTAAGTGCACTGATCAATAAAATATTGCGATTGAAATGACCTAAGTTTGATACATTGCGCAGGCGCAGCTAGCAGCGGCTCGCTGTGCTACTGAAAACCGTGTTATGCTTAGGTTTTGTACTTGTTTGCTAAGCAATTCTGCCGTTTCTTCACCTAAATTCTCATATTTCCTTTATTACTTGCAATTTCCGTTATGTAGCTACATGTGATACATGAACTCTTTTGAATGTTTAAAAACGACTTAATAGAAACTGTTTTCATAAAAGAACGCTGTTATGGCGTTTGTATACACTAACAAAAGAATTCGCGAAGAAAGATAAATATAAAGAAGTATTGTACAATAAAATAATCGTGAGAACTACGTGCCCCTATAGAAAATAGTGTTATGTTATAACATGCCATAGGTACTCATAATGTCAACGTTTTTTTTGTCTGTCTAGTTAGAATGGATCATGCACAGTGCACGCGCATCGCTTTTATTATGAGAACATCTAAGCTGAAAATCCAAAGAGATTCCAGAGATAAAATGCACGGATACATCACTTCTGTCGAGTAGCGAATATGCCGAATTACGAATCTGTCCAATCCAGAATCTGTCGAGTACAGAATCTGCCGAATTACGAATCTGTCCAATCCAGAATCTGTCCTACAGCGAACAAAGGCTATAAATAAATAAAGTATGTTACTGAAAATATCGTGAGGAAACCAGTAGGTATTCTAACAGCGGCGATAGAACCTGTCACGTATGGAATACCAACTACTGCAAAATAGGTATGTGCCAAAAGTCATGTTTGGACGTACATCTGACTACACCACTTAGACGTCCTCAAGGAACCTGGAGTTCGTACTTCGTACTAAGAGATCTGAGGTGGTATCTACCGTGCCTGGGGATCAAAGTCGTGAAGCTGTTTCAGTTTCATTCAGCACGCCTAGGAAATACCTTATCTTCGAATTACGTAGAGACTTATTTCTACAAAAGTTCTCTAGTTCGTAATTCCTGAGAAGAGATATCAGAAGGGAGTTCACTGTAAGGTGAACTATGAACGCCCCTTTGAGAGAGATTGGTGACGCAAATGACGATCACAATACATCAAGGCAAAATGATAAAATTGCAATAATAAAGTCAGCAAAATAAATGCAGCGCATGTGACGATGCAACGTTAGTGATCGTAGGGGCACGGTTGGATAGAAATGGATGAATTTGCTCAAGATCGAGAATCTTGTAGTAGTAAAGTAGAGCGAGCAAACAGATAGCTCATTTGGTGTTGCTACTACTTAAAACAATTATCACAGCTATCACAAAGTATAAGCCTACCAAAGATGGTACTACTACGCGTACTATGTGTCATTGCATTACGTAAAGGTGTAAGTCCTGGCCTGTATTATACCCTTCAAATTAAAACACAGCAATGCGATCATCACTGCATGGCAAAAGAAATAAGATTACTGGTAGTATTACTGCTACAATAGAGTGCAAAACGAGAAGGCAGGCGTTTGGGACCACAATAAAAATGGAGTCATATTGCGAGTGGTCCCAATTGCCTGAGGAAAAGTAATTAAAATAATGAATCAGGTGATTAGGCCCGCGGTTCCTTTTTCTTGCGGGCCCAAACACCTACCTTCTCTGCAAAACCACTCTTTATAACTTTATTTAACCCCAGGACGCGCACAGGTTGCCACGCTACGCCTCACGCGGTAACCGTAATAGGGACATTGCGATTAGAGTGGTCTCGCTTCTATTAACCCGACCACCTCGGGGCAGCCCTGCAGCCTCATTTCCTTATTCTAACTTCCGGCTTTAAACTGTTTCACGACTATTGCTTGGTTGTTTTACGAAATGAACTTGAGTCGTGGCTTCATTTCTAATTTGTCACGCGCTTTCTTTGATTATCGAGTGTGGGGTCTTGGGAATGTGGAAAGGTTTCCGTAGACGGTTACTGAAGGTTAAGATTCCATTTTCATTTGCCGTTCGTTGTAACCTAAAACTTTTCTAGGTTAAGACTGACGATTTTTACCAATTAAGCTTAAGAGCTAAGTTCATAAAACCAACCAACAGTAGATTATTAAAAAAAATATGTAGGTATCTCTTTCATATTTATACTGTTTACAAAAAAAGTCGCTTCTCGATTTCTCTTCAAATACTTTTAAGCAAAATTAGCTTTTTTTATGTTTGGTTTTAATTTTACTCTCATCTTAGACCAAAAAAGATACCTACTACCCTTTCAGTCAGAAACACAGACGAAAAGAAGTAACATTTTTTTTTTAAATAAAGAACTGATTTTTTAATAAGAAAAGTATATAAATATGCACTAATGGTCGCAATTACTCGTTTCACAATATATCAGATGTTGAAAACATAAAAAAAGAATCTGTCAGTTAATTACCGTAAATAAATAGTCATAATTACGTATTTCCTCATTAAAATGCCCTTTTTGTACTTATTCTGCAAGGAATTTTATCCTTTCACGAGAGGTCGCATTCAAATGTCAGTAAATTGAATGATGCGGGTAGTATTAATTTTGGGTAAATGAGACCAGCTGGGTATCAACATAATCAAAAAAAGTATTTGAAGAGAAATCGAGAAGCGACATTGTTTTGTAAACAGTATAAATATGAAAGAGATACCCACATTTTTTTTTTAATAATCTGCTGTTGTTTGGTTTTATGAACTTAGCTCTTAAGGGCCGGTTTCACCATGCTCTGTTAGTTACTAATCGAGGATTAAAAGACCGTTAAATCTAACCTTAGCTGTCAAACGCGTACATTTTGACATATTTAACGGCCCTTTAATCCTTTGTTAATCTAACAGAGCATGGTGAAACCGGCCCTAAGCTAAATTGGTAAAAACAGTCAGTCTTAACCTAGAAAAGTTTTAGATCACAACGAACGGCAAAAAATAGTTTTATTTGTACCAAATTAAATACAAAATTATATTGGTGGGCATTCCACTCAGCACTCTAGCCCTTAACTAAGCAAAAGCTTGTAGCCACTATGGGAATCAGATTTTCATAGGAATCAGACCTAGCTTGTTTCCAGCATTTAGTATGCATACCTATATCTTAGCTGTATGTAGATCTACACCAAAAATGATACTTTTTTTATACAACTAGCTGATGGAACAAGCAGATGGCCCACCTGATGTTAAGTGGTAATCATCACCTATAACAAATGATTGCCTCATAAGTAACGCACGATAGGAAAGTGCCCTACGATGCACTGCCCTGCTACTAACTAAAGTATTTTCTAGAATCGTATAAAACTGAAAAAAAAAAAAAAACAGAAAATAAAAACCTACAACTTGTTTACACAATGAGTACCTCGGTACTTACTTATAATCATCTAAGCACAGTAAAAATTGAATTTTATCATATTTATCTTTCTCGTCATCTACTTTATGTCATAATAATTAAACTCGTCATACACGTTTACACAACACTCGTAAAAACTAGAAATAGGAAATAATTTAGGCGAATTAAAACCTTGAAAACTTGTTTGTCATCACCTGATCGACGACGCTGCTAGGCAAAACATGCTTAAATTTAACGTACCATTAGTTAAATTACTGACAGTTTATCAACGTGGTTAGGTAAAAAAAAAAACAAAAAAACTGTGACTTGTCGTAGTTTAAGCTTTGAGGATCAGAGGTCAGGTAATTCTGTTGAAATCCTAAATAATTACTTAACTGTAATTGATTTTTTATCCACAATAAATTAATTATACATGCATACAATAATAAATGAATTGTCAAAAACTTACCAAGGAGGTTGTGCAATATAAAAAAAAGGATCGTTTAATCGTTGTAGCAGTCGTTCAATAGTCTCGATAATATTCCGTTTCACAAATTTGCTCACTCGCACTGTCACTTTTGCACGACCGGCTTTTTTTAAAGTTCGCGAGGTGATGATAGGACGGTGCGTGGTGTAGTGCCGATGGGCTGAGGCGGACTGCCGAAGCCGGTCGCGCGCCACCGGTCTCGCTGACGAAACGGTTCTGAGACTATGCACAGTATGCACGGAACTGACGGAACAGAATAGGACTAACCGTATCCCACATGAATTCACTGGTCACAGCTCACAGCTGTGCAGATAAGACGGCCTCCTTTGAATCTCCGTCTCTGGGAATTGGCCAATGTCAAAAGGAAAAATTCACAATGCGTTTACGAATTCCTCATTTTGTTGGCGCTCCTTGCATTAACCTACGTAGGTACTTTACTTTAAAAGTATTTTTTGGGTAATTTATGTATTAACAACTGAACGATACAACAGCAGTCGGTACCTTATGTGATTGTTTATTTATTTTTGAAAATTTGCAGTGAATGGTGTTTAAATTAGTGTGCTTTGCGTAAAATATCCAGATTAAGAACATACCATCAACAACAGTTAGTACCTTATGTAATTGATTATTTATTTTTGAAAATTTGCAGCGAAAGTTGTTTAATAGTTGTGTTTTTTGCGTTAAATACCTACCTATCCAGATTAAAAACATACCATCCATAGGTACGTCCTTATTCAAAAGGTGGGAAATCCATTTGTAGTAGATACCTAGTTTGTGTACCTAAATGGGTATTTACAAAAATGAATAAGTGTTATCTCAATTTATCTGGAATAGGTACTAGTTAGATGACAAAATAACTCGAACATTCGACAGCGGCCTTGAAGATTTTATTAAATGAAATCTATTTTAAAATTAACATAATAATGTTACAGATAAACGCACGTCATTGGGTGCTACCAACAATGCTTGCAGTTATTCGAACACGAAACTCGATTCGCTGATCGTACGACTATCATGCCACCTCCCTATTCGCTGCTCAAATGCTATTACTTTTTTTTCAACACGTTTGCGAGCGCGGTTGTTATAGCTTCAACAATCATGTTTCTGTTATATCATTGCTTGGTTGGATACGCCAAATTATCTAATAGGGACTATTATCTTTTTGCAGAAAATAAAATTAGTCATTCATTTCAAATGTTCCGACAGTGAATTCTTTTAGCTTCTTCAGGCTTCTTGATATTATGATAGGCAAAATAGCCATAACAATATGTCGGGAAAACAATTATTGTCATTATACGAACGCGACTTGCCAAAATTATGTGGGAGTAATTGAATAATTTCAGAAATTACAATATGTACCTAGTAAAAGAAGCGTATTAAGTTAGGTAGACACGTAAACGAAAATTAGATAGAGAAGGCTAAATCAAAATAAAAGTAAATCGTTCTTCCTTTCAGGCATGCGTCCAGTAGTGACACATAAATAAATAGTGTGAAGTTTTAACTCTGCCTTCTGCACTGTACTGTACCTACTGTAAGGAATTCCCACCGATAACAAATATTTTGTGTGAAGAACATAATAAATAATAATAAATATTGGTGGACATTCCACACAGCACTATTTCGCCCCAAACTAAGCCAAAGCTTGTGATATGGGAACCTGATAGCTGATATACTACTTATATGCTTTTTTTTGTAAATATATACTTATAATATTATATAACACCCAGACAGAGAACAAACGTCTATGTTCATCACACAAATGTTTGTTCTCGGTGGGGATCGAACCCACAGCCTACGGCACAGAAGGCAGAGCTACTACCAACTGAGCTGTGAAGGCTGACATAGATAATTAAAAAACTTTAGCAATGACTAGGCACTAGCCGGCTGCACTAAGATTTATTGATCGAGTGAGCGAAGCGAACGAAGATCTTAGTTTCAACTTGAGCGATTTGGCATTTTATGTATGTATGTATGTATGTATGTATGTATGTATGTATGTATGTATGTATGTTTGTCTGGCGATAACTTTAGAACCGTTGATCCGATCTGCATGAAATTTGATATGTCGATAGCTTGTACTTGAGAAATTTACTGGTAAGTATATGAGTAAAATCGGATGAAGGGTTTTTGAGATATGGGGTTTTTTAAGAGGGCAAAAATATAAAAAGTTACATAAAAAAATCAAGTTACATGTCATATGAAAGGGCTTTGTTTGGACATTCCAAAACTATTTTTACTTTTTTTTTGGGACGCTCGGTTTTCGAGATAAAATTTAAAAAGTTAAATTAAGATAACCAGCGATCCAAGAGCTCCCATCTCTAAGAGTTTCGTTGACATCAAGGTTTTTCTACTGGTCGGTCAGTTCCTTTGATTTTTCTTATTTTTTTTTCTTGAAATAAATTAAGGAGGTACTCAGTTCTCATAAAATGGTGACGACAACCATGTCTGATGATGGAGCCAAGGTCTGTTCAACGGAACTCTTCAATAAATAGGCCAATAGAGTTGAAACTTTGTAACCATACCAAGTTAGTAGGCGGTAGTCAGAAAAAAGTCCAAAGATAATGTTTGGACTTGCCTCTGACTACTACCGACTCAAAGTTTTGATGCGTTCGTCGGGTCGCATCACGAGATCTCAGTTCGGGGCGAACTACTAGTTTAATTACATTCAAAAACTTTCAAAATGTTATAACAGCTTTAAAATAAACGCTGACGCAGCAAAAACTCATATCATAAAATATGTTGTAGAGTTCGCAATTTTTTTTTTTGCAGTGACACCATTTTGTAAATTACGGATTGAAAAATTGGTGCAGCCGACAATGGTATCACCAAGGACCTTTTATATACCCAAAAAACATTTAAAATTGTTGATCTACAAGCAACGGAAGATGAGGCGGTATGACTTTAGACTTTAGCCTGGCAAAAAATATTTTTAACAAAAAAGCATGGCCTGAAAATCTGTAAATTGTGTTGTTTTCGAGAGTAGTTTAATCCAGTTTCTACGTGAACAATGTTCGTCAGCGAAATAAATCTATTCACGCTATTGGTTGATACGATCGGATCACTTTATTCTGCTGATCAACAAAACTGATATAATATAAATCATGTATTAGTCTATGTTATTTAAGCCGTAATTATGTTCGTACTTTTACGTGTCACAATTAGTAATTACTAGCGACCCGCCCCGGCGTCGCGCGGTTATTGTGGGTTATCCCTAAGAGATTATGCTTGTATTATACATATAAACCTTCCTCTTGAATGACTCTTTCTATAAAAACCGCATCAAAATCCGTTGCGTAGTTTTAAAGATTTAACCATACATAGGGATATAGGGACAGAGAAAGCGACTTTGTTTTATATTATGTAGTGATTTAAGGTAGCCGAAATGAACACACATATAAAAATGAAACAGCTTTACGGCTTTGATCTCCGGCATGGTAGATATCCTCCCAGATCTCTTGGTACCAAGAGTAGTAGAGTTAGAGTTTTAAGAGTAGTAGAGCTCTTTGTGAAGGGGCTCGTCCGGGGAAGTATAGCGTTGCTGTGTTTCGGTTTGAAGAGTGTGGTTGCCGGAGTAATTACAGGCACATGAGGCTTAACATCTGTATGCCTCAAGTTGATGGACGCAGGGCACGTTCCTATTGTGTGTGACCTACGAGGCAATGCTTTATGGATACCACTTAACATCAGGTGTGCCATCTACTTGTTCCATCAGCTAATTGTATAAAAAAAAACCCATGATTCGTTTGAGGATGTCTAAAAGGCGGTAGTCAGAGGTAAGTTCAAAATATGTATTACATTTGGCATATACCTATATGTGTCAAACCTAGTCTTTTTTAAAAGGAACAATCCAATTTCCTGTTAGTGGTTAGATACCTACATAAAAATACAAATAATTTTTTTTCCAATAACTTATCCTCAAACAATCTACCGACCGTACCTAGGGATCAAAGCACCCAATGAAGCTGTTATTTTTCAGTTTATTTTTTGTATTACCGATGATGGCTATGGTAATTTTTATACGATATTCGCATGGGTATTTAAAAAAAACAGCTTCACAACTTTAATCCCCAGGCACGCCTCTTAGTACCAAGTACTAACTCCAGATTCTTTTGAGGATGTCTAAGGGGGTAGTCAGAGGTAAGTACGTCCAAATATTACATTTACATTATTCAAAAAAATCTAAATAAAAATACATACGCACATACTTTTGCATTTATAATAATTTAGTATATTAGCATAAACAGAAGGTATAGGTACGTAATGGCACTTATTTTACTAATTGAAAATCGAAGTTCAAAACTACAGAGATAAACTACAAACTAATTACTTTGTTCATTTTAAACAATATTTTTTTACATGAACTGTGTGGATTTATCCAGAACTAATTCAACAACAACAAGGTCTTCTTTCTTCCCCTTGTGAGGGAGGAGAGGGAAGGGCCTCGACCTAAGTCTTTGCCCTAACTTTCACCACCAGGGGTAGTAACCCCTGGGTCTTTGACGGTGCATACTAATAATTTTTTTTTTTTATATGTTTATGTTTTTTTTTATATTATAAATATATATATATTTTACAATTTTAACTTAACCTAACACATTTATATAACATATAACACACAATTTAATTTTATTTTTTTAAGTTCAGAACTAATTAACATAGAAAGAGTAGACCACAAAACGAAACAATACCTACCATCACGAAAATATATTTAACGTAAGTACCTATTATAAATGATTATTAAACAAGATGCTGTTATTTTAAGTGAAACTTTGCTAGGGAATCTACTTTGTTACAAACGCAAATTTTTATTTACAAGTATAGTTTGAATTAGTACCCAGTTATTGGTAGTTATTACACAGAAATAGAGTTTTTAGGCTGCCCTAAGGTCTCCAATATGACTTAAGCTGGGATTGACGTGTCATGTATAAACATAAAATAGCTAGTCGTACCTAAATGCCTTTAGCAGTCACCCTTAGACCCTATAGATTGGTGACCCCCAAACAAGTAACGGTTGCAATTTTTTTATGTGTAGGTACTAGTGGAATCCGGATCGGACGTACGAGAGTAGTAGTAGAAAAACCTTGATGTCAAAGAAACTCTTAAAGATGGTAGCTCTTGGATAGTTGGTTATCATAATTATTTGTTTTATATGTTATATGTTTATTTGATTTCTTTGTATCTACTTTAACTTTTGCTGTCGTAAATTGTTTTTTTTCTAATTTAACTTTTTTGTTGTATCTAAATAACTGGACGTCCTAGAAAAAAAGTTAAATGATTTTGGAATGTCCAAACATAAGACATGTAACTTGATATTTTTGTGTAACTTTTTTTTGCCCCCTTAAAAACCCAATAACTTAATAACTCGTTATCCGATTTCGCTCATATACCAGTAAATTTCTCAAGTACAAGCTATTGACTTACCAAATTTCATGCAGATCGAATGAACGGTTCGAAAGTTATGGCCCGTCAAACATACATACATCCATAAGATGCCAAATCGCCCAAGTTGACTGTAAGAATAACCCTTTTATTGACTTTTTACTTGAGTAGTAGAAAGTATTTTCACAAATCATCTCTTACTGAGCATCTACACCCCTCAAAGAGGCAACAAACAGAAACAGCTTAATGAATTTGATCTCCAGCATGGTAGATATCCCTTAGCTCTCTCAGTAGCAAGAATAGTCAAGATTCTTTGAGGATGTCAAAGAGTGTCGGAACCTAATTTCAAATCTCTTAGCCTTGTAGTTTCGCAGATATAATCGTCACGAATGAGTAAGTGGACTTTTCGTTTATAAATATAGAGTTTTCATCACCATGTTTCAAATTAGACACAGCATGTTTTTCCTGTGTCTTTTCTAAAAATGGTACTTTATCTCTACCAATAAAACTAACATAACTTTTTTATCTATCGAGTGCTTTATACCGTGCCGTCATTGAAATGTTTACAACTTTCTACCCATACTCCGTAAGGTTATAAGACTTAAGTCAATAGCAGTTACTGCGTTTATGATCGAAAGTAAGACCTACCTTTTTTATGAAAGGAACATTATCAACTCAAGCTGCTTTTAAACGACATACCGTTTTATAGTAAGGATCTATGCAGGCATCTATCTATCACGTCTGTTTTTGACCTAACCGCTATACAATATTATAAATATTATCAATAATAGGTGCCTTCTAGACCGTTCTGCTCCAATATCGGCTACATCGTCAATTAACATCAAGTCAGATTGTAGTCAAAGTACGGTTTAAACTTTGTTAAAAAAAAGCAGGCACATATTTTCAACTACAAGATATAAAATAACAGATTCACGGCTTTTATCCGCCCAGCACGGTAGATAGGCACGATAGGGATATCTACCGTGCCTGAGGATAGCCGTCTCAGATGTCTTAGTGCTAAGTACCAACTCAATATTCTTTGAGGATGTCTGAGAGGGGTAGTCAGAAGAATGTGAAAATTAAGAGTAGTAGAGCTTTTTGTGAAGGGCTCGTCGGTACTACCACCACGCCTATTTCTGGCGTCAAGCTGCGTTGCTGTGTTTCGGTTTGAAGAGTGTGGTTGGCGATGTAATTACAGGCACATGAGGCTTTACATCAGTATGTCTCAAGATGATGGACGCAGGGCAGTGCATCGTAGGGCACGTTCCTATCGTGCGTGACTTACGATTCAATTCTTTGATATAGGTGATGGTTACCACTTTAGATCATATGGGCCATCTGCTTGTTCCATCAAATAGTTGCATGAAAAAAAGGCATTTTGGAACATAACACACACCGAAATTACACAGCAAAACTCAAAAAGACACTACAATAACAGTTAAAATTAAAAAGTTATGTTGCCAAGATGACGAATTTGTCCCCTTTGCCACTCTCGATTATTCTCTCACTTCCACTATCATATACCTAAGACAATTTGCGCTTACTATCGTCCATTGACCCAAATAACCTGTAACGCTTTGTAATTGTATAACACACGCGCGAATAAAGAAATGGCAACACTAATCATCCCTTTCACTCACACACTATTGTTAATATTAGTTACCTTTCACTTGCACGCGTGAGAGATGACTAGTGATTCGTTTCTTATGACGTGGTATACTTACCTTAGGAAGATCTTAAATTCAGATACTTTAATCGTCTAACAAACACATCAAAGCAACGGATTCCTACTGTGTTATCGGATGTGTCAATAACAATATAAAAATATATGTTTAATCTTTCGAAGCACTCACCATATGAATTGGAATTTAGGTTTCCCGTTATTTATTAAAGGAAGAAACCTTTATACCCCGTTTGCACTCAGCTCATGTCCGTGGAAAAGTACAGAGACATGCGCAGGGACTTGGGCAATGCGAGAATGTAAACAGGCCACTTCCATAACAATATAGTCGTAACGCTATCAAGCCTTATGGCGATCTAGTCCAAACGCTATTTAGTCATATCGAGATTTAGTCAGAAAGCGATGTAGTCATAACTGATATCTAGTCAAATCAAGATGTAGTCTCAAAGCTTCTAACCCATTTTATTACTGCGTTTACATTTATACATTTGCGCTGCCATTCGCGTGGACGGAAATGTTGCCGTCCATATGGCTACGGCAGCGTCGCCAGCAATGTGTGTTCACGCAACACAGGCAACGCGAGTAGACAATGTCTACTCGCGTAAATATCTTGGACTAGATCGCCATAAGGCCTGATAGCGTTACGACTATATTGTCGTTTGTTTTCTGAAGTACAGTTTTGTATCACTGCGTTGTCCATCTGTCTAACTTGGTTAAAGGTATCGTGAAATGTAATACCAAACTTCATAGTAGAACCCCGTGCGACTTTGTTGGCGTGACGAATTTCATGCATAGTTTGACATTATTTTCAACCACCTCAGCGCCTCAGTGTTTTTTTGTATGTCTGAGCTCAGTCCTTGATCACCATCAGCCTGAAGAAGTCCATTAGGTACTAAATATAGCCCTCCCCTATACCTTTCCAAAAAGAACGATTTCAAGCCCTTCAACCACCAACTTTACTGCGACCGTCACAATGCCGTCGGTCCATCAGGTGGGGCTCAGTTCTTCTTGTGTATAAGTACAGCATTGGACTTTATGTAAGTTTATAATTAGATCTCATTCAATGGTCTAACTAAAATAAAGTGTTACAGTTCGAACATTGGCGCAACAAATCAAAACAAGCATCTGCCTACTTAATACCTTAACACATGCCTTCTGATAATTATATTAACAGAAGGAATACCGTTAGAGGGTATAGAACTCTGATAATATCCAAAAATTCAGAGACAAATATACGAACGATACAAAAACAGGTTCGATAATTTTATCACCAGAGGTGGATACTCAAATCTCATAGTACTAAGTACTAGCTCAAGAGTCTTTGAAGATGTCAAAGGAGAGTAGTTAGAGGTACATCCAATGTAGGTTGCTCTAAAACTATACCGTCCTAAAACAATGACTGAAATGTTGCCCTTGACACTGTATTCATCGTCTACAATAGATGCAATTAGCCTACTATGCTTTAAAGTATACAATTAATATGGTATACCATATCCATATGAGATATGAGCGAATTTATTCTAATAATTTTTAACTATGTTATAAACAACATATTCATTTCAATTTCCGTTTTTAATTTCAACACTATTTTTATAGTGCATTTTAGAGTTTTAGGCTATTTATAAACTAGTGGTTCGCCCCGAACTGATATCTCGTGATGCGAACAGACGAACGCACCAAAACTTTGAGCAGGTAGTCAGAGGCAAGTCCAAACATTATGGTTGGACTTTTTTCTGACTACCGCCTACTAACTTGGTATGGTTACTAAGTTTCAACTTTATTGGCCTATTTATTGAAAAGTTCCGTTGAACAGATCTTGGCTCCATCATCAGACCTGGTCGTCGTCACCATTTTATGAGAACTGAGTACCTCCTTAATTTATTTCAAGAAAAAAAAATACGAAAAATCAAAGGAACTGGCCGACCAGTAGAAAAACCTTGATGTCAACGAAACTCTTAGAGATGGGAGCCCTTGGATCGCTGGTTATCTTAATTTAACTTTTTAAGTTTTATCTCGAAAACCGAGCGTCCCAAAAAAAAAGTAGATTTTTTTTTGGAATGTCCAAACAAAGCCCTTTCATATGACATGTAACTTGATTTTTTTATGTAACTTTTTTTTTGCCCCCTTAAAAAACCCTATATCTCAAAAGCCCTTCATACGATTTTACTCATATACTTACCAGTAAATTTCTCAAGTACAAGCTATCGACATTTCAAATTTCATGCAGATCGGATCAACGGTTCTAAAGTTATCGCCAGACAAACATACATACATACATAAAATGCCAAATCGCCCAAGTTAAAACTAAGATCTTCGTTCGCTTCGCTCACTCGATCAAATATACAATAATTATTGTCTTTTTTTGAGTATGTATTACAATTAGGGTTGCCAGATGTCCGGTATTTAAGCGTACAGTCCGGTATTTTCGAGGCCTGTCCGGTAAAAAATAAATGGTCATACCGGACAGAACAATGTTCGGTATTTTGAGGAAAGTCGGTAGGTACTTCTGGTCACAAAACAAAAGTAGGCATATATTTTGTTAAGTAAGTAGTAGATTATAATATTCATACCCATTGTTTAATAAAGACTTTCTCAAAGTGAGCATAGTCTTGGCGACCAAAATGTTTTGATTGCATTATATTTTGTTACTAATTTAGTTGATTTATGTGGTGTAGATTAATAAATAAACGTATTTTGTTCGACCTACCTTACACACATCCAATTGGGGTTGTCCGGTATTTTTTCGCGACTCACCTGGCAACCCTAATTACAATGTATACAAGTATTTATAAAATGTACAAAATCTAAATAACACATATTTATGTATGAACTGACTCTTTTAGAGAATTCTGTCTGAGTGCTATATTAAAAAGTAAACAGGATGAAGCTGGGCCATCGATTCTACCAATGTCAAATGTGGTCGTTGCCCTGCCCACAGTACCCAATGCACAGTCGCAGAGGTATTAAATGAAAATTGCTCGAAGGGGACTGAGAAAAATAGATTGATCCCCTCTGATGCCGGAAAACCGTTGGAGACCTCCAACGGACAATAAAAATAGATTTGACCTTGGCAATCAAAGGTATTATTTATGCTACAAAACTCCTTTGTAGCAGGAACCTATTTTGAATTTAGGAAATTAGTTTGTGTACACTTTATCACTGAGTGAAAACGCCCTATAGTTTCGAGGTAGAAACTACCTCTAAAGAAACTACCTCTTTCGAGGTAGTTTCTAAAAAAATATAATTTTGAGAAATAATGTTTTGATTATCAAATCAAAACATTATTTCTTTGAATTTTCATTTAAAACGGGATATTTACCATGATTTGTGACTTTTAAAAGTTAGTATAGTTTCTAAAAAAAAAAATTATTTGAAATATTCTTATATAAAATTCTCGTGTCACAATGTTAGTTACCATACTCCTCTGAAACGGCTTGACCGATTTTTATGAAATGTTATATGCATATTCAGTAGGTCTGAGAATCAGCTACTATCTATTTTTCATACCCCAAAGTGATAAGTTTTGTCCACCCCTACATTTTTATTTTATTGTTTGGTCAATTTTAATTTTTTTAATATGTGGCATTAAAAAATACATACAATCCTAAATTTTCACCTTTGTATCACCCACCCCTATATTTTAATAGTCATTGTAGTAAGTATATATATGTATAGTATGTAATATTTTATTATTTAAAGAACCTAAGTTAAGATTATATCTATATTTAGGTTTGTGCTGCAGTTAGAAAAAAGGTGATTAGCTCAGCGCATAATATTTGCTCGAGATCAAAACACTATTCTACGCTTCACGCTATTCCGTGAAAATTCAGAGAGAAAATTTAAAAAAGTTACAGATGAAGAATCAAACGCAGTATATCTTGTCGCGCGAAACAAATCGTGTCAACGGTCACGTAAGTGTAGTCCGATCTCCCCTTCCACCAATCAACGGTCACGTAAGTGTAGATCAACGTCTGATCTCCCCTTCCACCAAATTTATCTCCCTTATTATCCGATTACAATAATGAAAATAGTGGTTAACACAACCAATAAATTTTATTGTCCCCTAACAAACCTATCCAGCCGTGAAAAGAAGTTAATTAAATAAATGTATTATGTACAGTCGCATGCACTAAAATGGTTACCAAGATACCAGATTCAAAGTGGTCCTTGTGGTTCAATTGAATAAATATCTTTTGTGTTTTCAGTTTAAGAGTAGTAGAGCTCTTTGTGAAGGGCTCGTCCGGGGAAGTACTACCACCGCGCCTTTTTCTGCCGCCAAGCAGCAACGCTGTGTTTCGGTTCGGAGAGTGTGGTTGCCGGTGTAATTACAGGCACATGAGGCTTAACATCTGTATGCCTCAAGCTGATGGACGCAGGGCAGTGCATCGTAGGGCACGTTCCTATCGTGCGTGACTTACGAGGCAATGCTTTGTTATAGGTGATGGTTACCACTTAACATCAGGTGGGCCATCTGCTTGTTCCATCAGTTGGTGGTATATAAAAAAAAAACCAAACGCGCATATTTACACTGATACAAACATTACGTTCATCACACATTCAAACTATTTACCCGTGATGTGTAAAAATATATAGGTACCTACTTTTTGAAATATTATAATATTTTGTTTTTCTGATTATGGGATATAACTTCGACATAATACTACTGATGTACTGCTGAGTCGAGACCTTACTGCTATAACACATAACACCTATTATATCAGCTATCTGGTTCCCACATAACAAACTTTGTTTAGTTCGGTGCTAGACAGTGCTGGGTGGAAAGTCCGTCAATATTTATTTATTTATAATTGTTTATTCATACCCTTCTTTTGTTACTATAGACACATTGTCACCTTACCCATATATACTTACATACTTACATTTTACTTGTTTATTCTAAACTGAGAACGCGAAAAAAAAACAGCTGTTTCATACATTTAAGCCAGGTAGGTATTCAAAATTTGCATGAAACAGCTGTTTTTTTCGCGTTCACAGTGTACGTTCATTAGAAAAAGTTATTCATATTGATGGGTACTTTAGCCCCCTGAAGTTTTCAGGTTTGATTTTTTACACCTTTTATATTTCTATTATAATAATGTCTAAACTGCAAATAAATGTTTTCGACTGTGACTATGACTATTTTTAAGACTACAGATTACGCGCATGGATTAAACTCCCGTTAAAACAAACATTTATATCACACACACAATTTGAGTAAGATTCGCAACAGGTTATCTACTTTCACTGAATCGGACGATTTTAAATACTAAAAGACAGTAACAGCTTGGGAGGTGATAAACTTTAATAATTATTGTATGTTACAGTGAAACGAATATTATATCGTTAAAGAACTTTTACTCTCAATTCGATCTTAATAGGTAAAATGTCTTGCGAAATGGTTTTATTTTAAGGAAGACAATGGTTTTTGTGATCACGAAAATTAATTGGTAACTATACCAAATCATTTTCGTGAAATCTAATTTACTAAAATCTAATTTACTAAAATTAGATTTTACTATATAAAGAACCATGGTCGTCATGATTTCGAGAATAGTATTAATATACGAGTAGGTACCTTGTTTTTACGAAAATTACGCAATATCTTTTTTTAGGTTCCATTGCATACTGAAAAAATTGCAATGTCGCACTGCACTACTGAAGAACTTTACTGACTTTTCTCGTATCTAATCAGAATAGAAAGATAGAAAGAAAAGAAAGAAAATCCTAAAAAGTTACTTAAAAATACATTGTAATAATTATTTTTAATAGGTAACTATATGCCTAACGATACTTAAAAACAAGCAATAAGCAGGTACAGTCGCCTGATTAAAGATGGTTACACTCCATCGTTCTTGCAAATTTCGCAGGTTTACAGGTGTTAGATCTCCCATCAATTTTCTTCCAGGTCTGATAGTTGTTCTAGAATAAATTTGATTATGTTCAACTTTTTCTGTATGCCTACGCCTCACTAAACTTCAATATTGTATTGAATATATTACATTGTAAAAGGATCATACAAAAGAACGGTAGGAACCAAGCCGTAAGTTTGTTGCCTGTTCTTCTAGGCTTTGGTCGCGTGGAACTGGCACCTAGAGTCACCTAGCCTCACGACGTTTCAAAGTGATCCTTGTGATTTTATTGAATAAATACCTTTTGACTTTGACTTTGAATACAATACCATTGGAATCTTCTACCAAACGTGAAAACGAAAGTGGTAGAGCTTTGAAAATTATGAAATTATTATTGCTGGTGGCTGTACCAAACATGAATATTATGTAGCGACTTAAATAAATTGCAGACAAGGTTAGAAGTATACTGCAAGTAAATAAGTATGCAATAAACGTAATTTAATTAAGCGGACAACTTACAGCTCACAGCTTTCTACTATAATGCGGAGTAGAAACCTACAGAATCAGTGGATAGCCCTCATAGCTCAGTTGGTAGAAACTCTGCCTTCTATAGGCCGTGGGTTCGATTTTCCTCACACATTTCAACATAAATATTTATTCTTAGAATAAGAATAAGAAAAATAATCATTTATTGTAAAACTGTGTACATAGATCTTAAGGCCGGACTCCACCGCGAGCGGAGCGGACCCATTAAGGACTCCGTTTAACTCGCAAGAATAAACTGCATGTTGCTCGACTATTCGTTGGTGGAAATACAAGTATGCAGTTTATTCTTGCGAGTTAAACGGAGTCCTTAATGGGTCCGCTCCGCTGCGGTGGAAACCAGCCTTTACAGAGGTATTTTTGTTCTAACAGTCTACCCATTTCGGGCAAACAATATTGCTATGCTATTCCTATAGCCATCCTTGACCACCCATTGCAAATAATAAATTTACAATAGGTAACCTCCAAAATCTGGTTGGTTACGCTTTTTTATATCAAAGTTCAGTGATTTTATATCTATAAAATTATGTTATTTGTGAGTGAAAAGATTTCTGGCGGTCATCAGCGTCTTAAGCTCAGATCGCTGCTTCTAAAGAATCTTTTTCTGCCGCCAAGCAGCGTTGTTGTGTTTCGGTTTGAAGATTGTGGTTGCTGGTGTAATTACAGGCTCATGAAGCTTAATATCTGTATGCCATAAGTTGATGGACGCAGGGCAGTGCATCGTAGGGCACGTTCCTATTGTGCGTGACTTACTAGGCAATGCTTTGTTATAGGTGATGGTTACCACTTAACATTGGGTGGGCCACCTGCTAGTCCCATCAGCTTTGTACATCAGGATATTTTTAAACTTCAAATATGTAAAAAAATATGTGAGCGAGAAATTGGCGGATGGTTGTCAGCGTATTAAACTCAGCTCACTGCTTCTCCAGCAAAACTAGTTGGGACTTTTAGTAATACTCATTTCTTTACCACAAAAATCCGTTGTGACTACCGTACTGTAAAATAACATTGAAAAAAGTAGAAGCGTAAACAGAACACACATACAGCTCTTATCACTATACCACATTTCCTTTTTAAAAGCCGGTAATTAACTAGATACGCGTAAGCGATTGACCCAAATTCCCTATTGTCTCCAATTTTAACCGTAGTTCGACATCGCTGCACACTTAACTCTATCTTATCTAAAGCATTGACCGCTTCCATTGCACGGGTGATAGTGGTTTGCGGCGCACATGTATCCTTTAGGTACATTTGTTTAAACAGTTCTCACCGATAAACCATTTTGTTGTCTAATTTTCCGTGCTTCCCACAATGGTTATGTAAAAATAGTAGACCGTACAAAGCCTTTACACCTCAGTTGGTGGTAGCTCTGCCTTCTGCGCTGTAAGCGATGGGTTCGATCCCCACCGAGAACAATAATTTGTGTGATCAACGTAGATGTTTGTTCTACCTGGGCGTTATTATATATTATAAGTTTTATTTATTTTTTTTATACATATATTTTAGCCGATGGAACAAGCAAATGGCCCACCTGATGTTAAGTGGTAACCATCACCTATAACAAAGCATTACCTCGTAAATCACGCACGATAGGAACGTGCCCTACGATGCACTGCCTTGCGTCCATCAGCTTGAGGCATACAGATGTTAAGCCTCATGTGCCTGTAATTACACCGGCAACCACACTCTTCAAACCGAAACACAGCGTTGCTACTTGGCGGCAGAAAAAAGCGTGGTGGTAGTATTTCCCCGTATGTATTTAGCAAAATAAAGTATTATATCAGCTATCTGGTTCCGAAATTACAAGCTATGCTTAGTTTTCGGGCAAGATAGAGGTGTGGGAAGTCAAACAAAACAAAGTTACGCATGATCCAAAAAATCCTATATTAAAAAAAGAATATCCTATACTAAGATTAAATTAAAATGCAAGTGCAAATAAAATAAATGAAAATGAAAAAATGTTTATTGATCTCCAACACCTCAAAAGCGTTAGTGGTGGTAAGTGTTCGATATGATACAACTGATATAAGATTGTCTAGCGATTTCAAAATAAAGTGCTAAGGCATTGTCAATGCACCTTGGTACGTGAGAAACGATGATCTACACCGGGACCTCCAGATTGAATTCGTTGATAAATTAATTAAAAAATACGCAGAAGCTCACGAAAAAAGACTTCTTCACCACGTGAACGTCGAGGCCATCCAGCTCCTCGACAACACAGACAAAGTGAGAAGACTCAAAAGACCCAAACCTTTTGAATTAGTGCAGTGATAAACCTAATATTGTGTAGTGATAGTGCTACTTTTAACGAACACAAGAACAAAGTGTCGCCTTAAATAGAGACTGTAAGAAAAGTGCCAATGGACACATTCTTAGTAATATTATTTCTATAAAATTTAGTCAAAGCAAAATTACTCAATAGCCTACTTGGCTAGATTGTAATGATATTAGGGTATTGCATATCAAGCGCTATACTAATTTAGTAAAAAAAAAAATAAGATTGTCTAAGCATTATTGAACATTCAAGCTTTTGCCTAAGCTTTTCTCGTTTACCTTAGGTAGGTACCTACTTAGTATGTAAGCTCACGGATTTGACGGGACATGCAGGAAATAAATGAACTGTGAGTCAAATAATTAATGTCTATAAGTCTCTACTACCAACCGCTATTTATTCAAAATATTATTTTAACAGTATTTTAGAGCGGCGACGGGCTTGTAACCTGCAAACTATTGCAAAATGTGTATCATGAGCAAAATGTATCGTCACATTTTGACGTACCTCAGACTAACCCTACTTAGAAATCTTTATTCATCTAGCTGATGGAACAAGCAGATGGGCCACTGATATTAAGAGGTAACCGTCACCTATAACAAAGCATTACCTCGCAAGTCACGCACGATAGGAACGTCCCCCACGATGCACTGCCCTGCGTCCATCAACTTGAGGCATACAGATGTTAAGCCTCATGTGCCTGTAATTACACCAGTAACCACACTCTTCAAACCGAAACGCAGCAACGCTGCTTGGCGGCAGAATAAGGCGTGGTGGTAGTACTTCCCCGGACGAGCCCTTCCCAAAGAGCTCTACTCTCTTACTACTCTTAAAGAATAAAAAGTATAGAAATCTGAGAGAATATAACCGTACTTGAAGCTGAAGTACCGTACAGCTGTTTCATTTTTTCCCCCAAAATGCCTAAATTCTTACGATTTGTGGTTAAAGAATTTTATTCTCAAAAGAATTAACAATTCACTTAATGAGAAATAATAATTTTAAACTTACGTTAAACTGCTTTACAGCGAGCATGCAGAGCGTTTTGTGTAGGTAACTGTAATCAATTGATAACTAAAACAAATAGAACTGTATAAATGTAAATTTCCACCCATTAACATCTTTTTGGGATGATAGTATATATGTTAGTAAGCTTTGCACCAATCTACCTGCCAAGAGTGCTGACCACGAGAAACTCCCGCAAATAAATGGAGGAGGCCTATATCCAGCATTAAACTTGACCAAAGAGTTAATAATGATGAGTTTAAAATACTTTGTCAATACAGAGCTTTAGTAAACGGAACCGGAACCAGAAAGTATTCATAAACACGTAACTTATATTTCCATGAATTCTACATCACACTTTAGTATTATTATGATTCTAAAGGAAACAGGTTAATGCACCTTCTTAGATATTCATAGGCGCATAGGCGTGTATCAAACTACCCCTATATGCCCGCACGCAATCGCCTTTCGTTGGCTTTCATCCTAAAGGTTACTGGTTCTTGGGCTGGTTAACATTCAATTACGTTATTTCTATCTGGCGACTCTCAATATGTAAAAGCTACTATATTTGATGGTTACCACTAAGCATCAGGTGGATCATCAACTTGTTCCATCAGAAAGTGGTATCAATATTGTAGGTAGGTAATAGTTGTTGCTAATTGTAGTAGTTAAGGTATCAAATGTAACGCTTGACTAAAGCTTACATAGATAAAGAATAATCGTAATCCAGGATTAAATCTACACTGGAAATTGTAAAAATTTAACATATTTAAGTACAAATAAAGATATTTTAAAATTGAAAAATTAAAAATTGAAAACACTAAGCATCAGATGGATCATCAACTTGTTCCATCAGAAAGTGGTATCAAACAAAAAACCTATGCACTCACACGCAATCTTCTGTTTTGGGGATAGATTCAAACTGTTCGGAGCGTGCGCAATCTATCAAAGCACTAACTATAAACACCTCGAGGTAGTTCAAAGCACCGCTCCATGCGTTTATAAGCAGTTGAAGTCTGAGGAAATGGTTGATATTACGATGACGACAGTAAATCAGCGGATGTCGGCGACAACAAATGCAGTTTGCGTCGTAAAGTACGAGTAGACTAGTGGGCGCGACCACGGCGTGCTATAGCGTAGGCAAAACAGCAATGTGTGTGATGAGGGCTAGATCTGTAGAACTCTTTCTGAAGGTACTGTAACACATTCTTACGCACCCACAGACGCACAGGGGCTACTTGCTGGCACCACCTACTTTTTATTTTATTTTTTTATCTGCTTTGTTTTTTCTTTGTATACCTACTTCCCTTAAAGTTATATTTAGTTATGTAAGTTCTTTTTAATATTTTGTTTTTTTATCTGTGTCAGTCGTTTTCACTGTTTGTTTTTATGTGTGTTAAATAAAAATTCATTCATTTATTCTTAAAAATAACTAAATATTAGTGGACATTCCACACAGCACTATCTAGCCCCAAACTTCTTTGTTCTCGGTGGGGAACGAACCCACAGCCTATAGTGCAGAAGGCAGGGCCAACCAACTGAACTGCGAAGGCTATCCTGTGTTAAAAAATTAAATAAAATATTTCCATAAGGCATCATAGATTGTAGCTGTAGCTGAAGATAAGCGCGTATTGGCGTAGTGGTAAGGATTCAAACAGGAAATGCATTTTAGTATGTTATCTGTGCCGGATCAATCGAACAAAAGGAAACGTTAGTAGTACGTACAACGTTATCTAGGAATTGATTGGAAAGTATTTTTTTTAAGAACGTTACTGATAAGTCCAGGTCAGACTCGCCAAAGTGGATTCAAAAAAATTTGAAAAAAAAACATCAAAAGTCTATTATCGACAGTATGATAAGGACCCCAAAAAAATGACATCCTCGTTTTCGCACACAAACTGACGGTAGTTTCTATTTTTAATGCAAAAGTAGAACACCCAAGTATTGGCACTTGGGTTACAGTAAAAGTCTCGTTTAGAATGAATGTTTAATCTCCGCTAATATAGCTCACAATAATTAATTTAATTTGGAGTTATAGTGGCTTTTAAGAAGGTGAAAAAATGGGGGCGCTAAAAAATAATTTATTCTCAAAGTGGGCAGTAGACAAAATAAGTTTGGGAACGCCTGGCATAGGTACTTAGCTAATTATTGCACAGTCTGTGGCAGATGCACACAAACACGCCTAAATTTTATACTTAAGTCCATAAAATTAACGGAATAGTACAAGATGTTTATTATACCTATTCAATATCTTCAGTCAACGAGATTTGATTCACTTGCGTTTACGACTGAGCTTTGAACTAAAAGGTGAGCGTTCAACTTGACTTGATGAGGTATTTAGATAAAATAGCCGTTAATTAGATAAGGTAATTTTCACTATTTACAGAAAACGAACTTAGGAAAATATTAATTTGAAAGTGGAAATGGGAAAAACTGTGAGACTTGGCACTCGGTGAAGACAGGCTATCTTTTTTAAAGTTTTTAGGGTAAAACGGGACCCTATTACTAAGACTCCGCTGTCCGTTCGTCTGTCTGTCTGTCTGTCTGTCTGTCTATCTGTCTGTCACCAGGCTGTATCTCATGAACCGTGATAGTAAGACTGTTGAAATTTTCACAGATGATGTATTTCTGTTGCCGCTATAACAACAGATACTAAAAAACAGAATAAAATAAATATTTATGTGGGCTCCCATACAACAAACGTGATTTTATTGCCGGTTTTATAGATAATGGTACGGAACCCTTCGTACGCGAGTCTGACTCGCACTTGGCCGGTTTTTTATACAACTTGCTTACTTGCTTATAAAACAAGCAGATGGCCCATCTGTATAACAAAGCTTAGCTTTGCAAGTTACGCACTTAGAAACGTGCCCTAAGAGGCACTGCCCTGCATTCATCGCCTTGAGGCATATTGTTAAGCATAATGTACCTGTAGTTTCGTCGGCAATCGCCTTCAAACCGAAACACGGCAATGCTGCTTGACGGCAGAAATTGACATGACAGTACTTCCCCGGACGAGCTCTTCGCAAAAAGTTCTACTACTACTAAAATTATCTCTTACTTACTTATTGATGTTGGCGAGTGTTTGTTTTATGTGGATGATAGTAACTATGAAATAGTGTTTTTACCGATAAAATGGCGAGATATTGCGCTGCTCTTTCCCCCTACTATGGTACCAACCTGACTAGGTACAATACAATCTATTCACGCAGACTGCCAACAATAAATTGCAATCGGGACGGATGCTGTGGGCGATATAGCTCAAGGTGCAAGGATTTGAAAGCGAATTGTCAGTTCGTTGACGTCTACGAATTCGGTGCTCATAAAGGTCAATGCGGGCTTGAATTGCGTTTCCTTTTTGGCGCGGCTGTGTTTTGTTTTATGCATCCGTCAATTTAATCTTGTTGTTTCGATCCTTTCGAAGGTCAAACCGTCTTTCTTATAGTCTAGTGGGGAGTTTCGCTTAGCTAGCATAGCTGACGTAGCTGTTCATACTTTTTGGATCTTTTGCAGTCTGCACACAAGTATGAAAAAGTTTTTTTTATACAACTAGCCGTTGGAACAAGCAGATGGCCCACCTGATGTTAAGTGGTAGGTAACCATCACCTTTAAAAAAGCATTGCCTCGTAAGTCACGCACGATAGGAACGTGCCCTACGTTGCACTGTCCAGCGTCCATCAACTTGAGGCATGCTGATGTTAAGCCTCATGTGCCTGTAATTACACTGGCGAACACTCTTCAAACCGAAACACAGCAACGCTGCTTGGCGGCAGAAAAAGGCGTGGTGGTAATACTTCCCCGGACGAGCCCTTCACAAAGAGCTCTACTACTCTTAATAAGCTAAGCTAAACTAATTTAGCTTAGCTCTTGGTTTGCAACCGAAATAACAGTAAACAGGGCTTTGCCTCTAGTGCACACATTTTGTACTTGCAGACGCAGCTGTTTACTCATGCCCCTATTGTCGAGATGGTGTAATATTTCAGACAGAGTTTTAGATAGAGTAGACTTGCCTATACCATCTATACCAGCTTCCTGCCTTCATCGATTAGTAACCTTATTGATAAAGGACATTATTCACTTGTGCTTAGAGGCTGTAAAACCCACAACTGCTTAAGCTAAGACCGACGTTATTCAGAATCGAAAGGATTTCTCACTCGACTTTAAAATATCAATACTAGCAGTGATGATTGCTTACTGTAATCTGATTTGAAGGGTAAAGAAACTGGCACATAGAGGCTTAATACCTTTACGCCGCAATCGTAAAGTCGCAGTGCAATTGTATTATATTACATTGTAACGAGGATCATACAAAAGAACGGTAGGAACCAAGCAGTAAGTTTGTTGCCTGTTCTTCTAGGCTTTGGTCGCGTGGAACTGGCACCTAGAGTCACCTAGCTTTAAGACGTTTCAAAGTGATCCTCGCGATTTTATTGATTATATACCTTTTGATTTTGACTTTGAATACCACATAGGACACGTCCTCGGTGGAAGTGCGAGGCTGCATCACTCATTGCAGTTAAAAAAGGCAGAGGTGACCGCTCAATATCATGTGGACCACCTGTCGTTCGGTCACATGTTCTCATAAAAGAAATGAATTCCAGACAACATAGTTCTGAATCTCAAAAGGTTTAAGTTTAATTCAACAGTTTTCGTTCATTCAAAATTATGATTATGTGCCGAAAGTTGCATCAGAATGCTAAATCAAGAAGCAACTTATTAATTACTAACTTTCTCTTAAAGAAGTCTATAATATTTAAAATAATTAACAATTAAGGAAAGAAGGCGCCAACTAATTTTATATCCTTGGCTCATCAAAACAAGTTTGTACTCATCAAATGGAATGAATCAACATTATTCAAAACGGTTGTAAAACAGATTATCGGTAGCTTTACACACCCCTAGAAAAAATAAATGATATCTTGTTTTTTTCCTTCCACAACATAAAATTACTAATTTTTATGACAAACAAACGCAGTGGAATTCAAAATCAAAAAAAAAAAACAAAATAAGTTTATTTTGGAACAAAAACAAGGTACAATTTAATGTAGAAAACGATAACATTCGCAGAAGTTTAAAATAACTGTGTCGCGAACATTAACGCCCTCCTCCGACTTTAAGAACTCCAAGACATTTTAAGAGCTATTGTAGTATTATGCAGTAAATTAAAAGTTGTAAAAATTGACTCACTTTCTAAGATTGTGGTGTATATAAGTGAAAATTCTCAAAAAGAAAGTGTTTAGTCAAAGGTAGTCAAAGTCTACGGAATTTCACGTCGTGAAACGGAACATGCACCTTCCTATAAGAACTAGAACTAAAAACCTAAAGTTATCAGTAGAGATCTTATAAAAAAAAATACACAAAAAACATCGGATAGTAGCCGATTTTTACAATAAAAATAGAGAACTCAATATCCTATAAAAATGTTATTTATATTAATTAAATTCTTATATAGATTATGACTAAATTGGTATATAGGCGACGGTAACAGCTTACCTTATCAGCTTAGCCGTAAGTCTAAACATGTTTTACAACAAGTCTTCATCAAAAAAGCAGCCCCTTGGTTTTTGTAGAAAAATTATTCAAACCTGGAATTTTTATGGTTTGGGTAAGTGTTATGTAGTTTCCGAACGATTTCATACGCTTTAAACTAACAGTCATAGTTGGCAACTAGCATTCGTAATAAAAAAAAACGAAGAAACCAAGGGACCTCTTTCGTGAAACGGACTCTACGTACCATGCGCTGCAAACCCGCGCATTGCGCCGTAGCTGGCAATACCGTGTGTTCTACTCCTAATTCAGCGATTCTATCTATGTTTTATACTTTACAGGATAAGGACGTCCTGGGGAGCAGTGCACCGTCACCTCAAACTGTTGTGCTGACTGACAAAATAACCGCTGGGTGGCCGCTATCAATCTTCATACAATATCCAAATTAAACGCTCCTCGTGTGACCATACGGATTGCAAAACAGGCTCATAAAAGTGTTGCGTCAATTTTATTTGGAATTCTTCATCTAACTTCAGTCCTTTAGCAAACCATCAACATCATCAGCGTGAATGAGCCCACTGGTAGATATACCTCCCGCGAATTTGAGGGGTTTGCCGTCGTCACCACGCTTTGCAGGCAAAATTGTTAAAATGTGCAAACGAGATGTTCTTTGACGGTTCCCAGTCTCTTAAATGCTGGTTTTACCAAATCAGAGTAACGCTGTTCGATAAAAAAAAGCGTTTATTGTTTTCATATAAAGTAAAGACGGAAATATTTTTGTTTAAGGGATAGCATTACTCTGAGATAACAAAACCCCCCTCAGAGGTTAAGCTCTGATTTCACAATGCTGTGTTAGATTAAAAAAGGATTAAAGGGCCGTTAAATATATCAAAATGTACGCGTTTGACATCTAAGGTTAGATTTAACGGCCTGTTAATCCTTGATTAGTAACTAACAGAGCATGGTGAAATCAGCTCTTAGCGTAACACCAGTCCAACTGACATGTTAATTTTTGTAAGCGGCGATGCCTTTTAAAAACTACAAAGGCTAACAAGAAGGGCTCAGACGCGGAACGCCAACTTTGCAAAATGTACCTACACTTATCTTTCCATTTCGTTCACTATTATTCTCAAAATGTATATTACGCAGAATGTCTTTTTCGCGAAATGTCCTCATCGTAAGAAGGTTTCTTCTGTTGTCGGTCTCGGGCCCGCATTTCAGCAGCAATCTTCGCATTGATAGTTCGCCAGCGGTCAGCGCGACCTTGTGACCGACTCAGGACACAATTAGCAGTGTTCCGTGAGCCACAGGAAGACACGGGTCTGACGCTGGTCCTTGGCCGTATCCTGATTCTTGGACAATTTTGACGGTAATCACAGGATTTGTCGCGTGCAATGATACTTTTTTCACGCGGCTAAAATCATTCCGGTCTTGCTAGTAGCTTTATTATGTCTGAGCCTGATGACAATTTTAGGGCGAAGACTCCTGCTAATGTACCTCTCGCTCGCACATTTTAACGTTTTGAAAGATGTAAAGCCAAAATCATGGCTGGTCGAGAGGGCATTCTACAGTGTCGAGGGTTTCTTAGGCAACTAAAAAAATGCTTTTAACTATGAATTTATTTACTAATCTATCTTAATGTTATCCGAATTTATTTTTATAATTATTAATGAATGTATTCCAATTTTACTAGTTCGTAATATTATGATTGATATTATTATTATTTTTTAATTAAGTACAATGTACCACTTAATTTATTACAAGTCAGGGTCTTGTAATATTTTTTTGATTACCAACAAATTGATTATTCTGAACTTATTTATGAAAAATCGCAACAAACCAAATTGTGTGTAAGCGCTCAGTTCAGCAAAAAGTATCATTTTAATCCATATAAGTTTGGTTTGCTTAATATGTGCGAGCGAGGGAAACTTTGACAGGTGTGATTTCATTAAGGGACTGCCCTTAATGAAATCACAACCAAAACAGTCTTTGTTCACTAGAAAGGATCACTTTTTATTAAAGTAGTTAATATATATAAATAGTAATAGTAATATCAATTTAAATCAAGTTGTATTAGTGGACATTCCGTCAATATTTAATGTAGCCCCAAACTAAGCAAAGCTTGTACTATGGGAACCAAATAGCTGATATTATACTTACTTATAAACTATTTTTTGTGTTAAAAATAAAAATATCGAAATACATTGTCATATAAAATTAAATCTAAACCCAGACAGAGCACAAACATCTACATTTACTACACAAATATTTTCTTCTCGGTAGAGATCGAACCCACAGCCTACAGCACAAGAGGCAGAGCTACTACCAACAGAGTTGTGAAGGCTGTCAATATAATTTAAATGGACACAAAGGTTTGCTATTTTTGTTCCATTAAGAGCACCCCAGCTAACTTCCACAGCCGAGTTGATAGATGTTCATTGAATATGCAGTTTATTCTAGGATATCACCAATCAGTATGATTGAGTTACGTCACGTCACGGTATTATACGATACATGTTACGTTACCTCTGTAGGTATTACGAGACTTTCAAGGTTAGAGGATCAAAGTGATTCTCGTGACTTTATTATTCAGAAACTTTATTGCCAGCCTTCACATCTCAGTTGGTAGTAGCTCTGCTTTCTGCGCCGTAGGCCGTTCGATCCCCACCGAGAACAAACATTTGTGCGATGAAAACATAATTGTTTGCTCTCTGTCTGGGTGTTATATAATATCATAATTATGAATTTACAAAAAAAAAGTATATAAGTAGTATATTAGCTATCTGGTTCCCATATCACAAGCTTTGGCTTAGTTTGGGGCGAGATAGTGCTGTGTGGAATATCCACCAATATTTATTTAGAAAGTTTTGATATAATATACCTAAGTGATCCCTGTGCATTGACTATTCCATTATCTAAAAAAAAACATTTACATTATGGTATTTCATTTTCAAAATGCCATAAGAAACTGTTTAAAACATTATTTACCTGACAGTTGCGATAATCTTGTTCGGCAAGTTTTCCTTACAACTTCATAAAGTGCCACTCTGAGCTCGACGTTAAATGGAAATTAAGTTTCCATCGTAAATGTTTTACTTGTAAAGAAAATATCAACCTGATTTCTAAAGCTAATTTAGCTGTTAATGATTGACCTACTGACCTGTAGAATGAAATATTGGCATACACTTGTTTTGCTAATAAACTCTAATGAATGAAATATTGGCACAAACTCGTTTTGCTAATAAACACTAATCGAAATGAATCGTTCAATATCAAATGGGATCGCACAAAACTTGAACTTTATTCAGCTAGATATTAACTGTATTGTATATAATTGTTTATTATATTTATATTACGATCGGCTGCAGAAGAATTTATACTATTACATTGGCACTTCATGACTAAAGATCGTGATCGTGTGTAGTCTTGAAGATGTCTTTCCTGTATTGGAACGGACTGCCTGACTCCAGCGCTTTCTATCGGATCACATCGTAAAACTGGCATCTACGCTCTTTAAAATGGTATCAAATCATTAAACTTTTATACACCATAAACTTAACAAGCAAAACCAAAATCATGAGATCAGTTTATAAGCTAACTGATGTTTAAAGAGTAGTAGAGCTCTTCGTGAAGGTCTCGTCCGGGGAAGTACCACCACCACGTCTTTTTCTGCCGCCAAGCAGCGTTGCTGTGTTTCGGTCTGAAGAGTGTGGTTGCCGGTGTAATTACATGCACATGAGGCTTAACATCTGTATGCCTCAAAATTATGGACGCAGGGCAATGCATCGTAGTGCACGTTCCTATCGTGCGTGAATTACGAGGTCATACTTTGTTATAGGTGATGGTTACCACCTAACATCAGGTGGGCCATCTGCTTGTTCCATCAGTTAGTAGTATAAAAAAAATGTTTGAACTGGGTTGTCCTGACTGTGATTTTCTTCTTTTTCTTGTCCTTATTCCATGTGGCAACGGCTCACCAGGCAATGCTTTGTTATATCAAAGTGATCCTTGTGATTTTATTGAATAAATACCTTTTGACTTTGACTTTGACTTTATAGGCGATGGATACAACTTATCGTTAGGTGTTCCATCTGCTTGATCCAACAGCAAGTAGTATAAAAAACATTATACAGTTTTTGATAACGGATTGATTAGCCTAGATCTGATTATTCTAATCTTATATACAATCATCTCAAAATGAAACCACACCCGAAGCTAACAACGATAGCAATCCCTCCTAATAACGGCCAATAGAGAAAATAATTGCAAATTCCCGTTCGGTTCGGTGTACCAACAATCGCTTTGTCCAGTTATTTGAACGGAGCGAAAAAAATCACATGGCGTGATTTCGTCTGAGAAAGTAGGCCTGCCATTGACTTGTACGACTAGACTGCCTCTAGACAGAGGGCAGCCACTAATCATTCGTGAATTATCTGCATGTAACTCGTACATTGCGGTTTTCTCACGACGAATATAGAAAGTACATTGCTCGAACAGCAATGGATTATGTATGCAACAATTTTGTAGATCAATGACGGTGAACTTTTGTTGGAGGAACAAGTAATCCTATTAGGAAGTGATTGATACATTTGATCAGTGTAATTATTCCGAACGTGTTGAGATAAAGTCGACAAAAAATGGGGCTTGCCCGATAGTATGTATAAAATAAAAGTAAGATTAAATTGAAACCAACTCATTATCGTTCACTTGTAACAACTTATGAAAGTCTTTTTATAAAATTATCGACCGGATTAAAATAAGTAATATACATTTAAGTATAAATTAAGAGCACTGGTGGTCCAGTGGTAGCGGCCCCGCCTTCCGATCCTAAGGTCGTGGGTTCGAAACCGGTCGTGCACCAATGAGCTTTTCTGTTCAAAAATGTATGTGGACAAAGCCAGTAATAATACTAAGCCTCTCAAACGGCGAAGGAAAACATCGTGAGGAAACCGGCATGTCGTAGAACCTAAAAAAATGTTCTATAACATGTGTCAAGTGCTTGAAAGGAGATTTTAAGGCGCATTTAAAATCCTTTCACCACACTGTTTCAAAAGAAACTAGTGACTCGAAAAGAGAAAGAGAGTATGAATTATGAATGTATTGCTTTTTGAACCTTATATCAAGGAGTTAATTGTCATTTTTATTATTGCCAAACAGAAAATAGATGCATGGAATTTACGCAGAGCCAAATACTTGATTAGGTAAGTACCTAATAAGTTACCATAGTTATACCCTCAGGTACCTAAGTGAGTACTTTCACTCTTTTAGAGCTGCTTTTCTCACTTTCCCTAGCTTTCATACAAAACATTATGACTATGCTAAGACAGAAATAATGATTCACATCGGATCGACTTTTATTGATGGCGTTTTGATTAGAAACATAAAGACAGGGGCCTGTCTCATAATTGCTTTCACGGTGCTTATTCAACAGTTACGTAGGTATATTGTACACCACATTACGTAATATTCTTGTGTATAGTACTTCCGGAAACTGAATGCTCCTTTTAAAGTCCGACATAGTCACGTTATTTTGAATATGTTTTTTTATAAGTAAAGTGTAGATAATTTAAAAAACATCAGGGGCAAGTTTTTTCATTGACATAGACAATCATTTATTTGTTATTCATTTGTTTATGTCTAGCACACAACATACAAAACATGATAATGAAATAGATAAGAAGAGTAATAGTACAATAGAAAGATAAAAGAGAAAAACAATAATAACTAGTAGTTCGCCCCGAACTGAGATCTCGTGATGCGACCCAACAAACGCATCAAAACTTTGAGAAGTTAGTAGTCAGAGGCAAGTCCAAACATTATCTTTGGACTAGCATACTAACTTGGTATGGTAACCAAGTTTCAACTCTATTGGCCTATTTATTGAAGAGTTCCGTTGAACAGACCTTGGATCCATCATCAGACCAGGTCGCTATTACCATTTTATGAGAACTGAGTACCTTCTTAATTTATTTAAAAAAAAAAAATAAGAAAAAGCAAAGGAACTGGGTGACCAGTAGAAAAACCTTGATGTCAACGAAATTCCTAGAGATGGGACTCTTGGATCGTTGGTTATCTTAATTTAACTTTTTTGTTGTATCTCAAAAACCGAGCGTCCCAGAAAAAAAGTAAAAATTGTTTTAAAATGTCCAAACAAAGCTCTTTCATAATTATGACATGTAACTTGATTTTTATGTAACTATTTTTATTTTTGCCCTCTTAAAAAACCCCATATCTTAATAACCCATCATCCGATTTTACTCATATACTTACCAGTAAATTTCTCAAGTATCGACTTATCAAATTTCATGCAGATCGGATCAACGGTTCGAAAGTTATGGCCAGACATACATACATACATAAAATGCCAAATCGCCCAAGTTGAAACTAAGATCTTCGTTCGCTTCGCTCACTCGATCAATAAGCCTACATGTTAAAATATGAGGTATAATAGGAGGCAAGCAAATTATACAGCAGCAAATTTTCACTCATGCCTCTATTTACAAAACGCTATCTACCTTGCCTTGCTTGACTTGCCCAGCATCTATACTGTTCTAACAGCTTAATCGGCCTAATCCACAGGAACGACATGGTCATGGTCAATATGTGCGGAGCTCTAGTGGTAGTAGGGCCTGCCGATTCTAAGGTCACGGGTTCTAACCCCTATCAGATTTGAACTCTAGATCTTGAGGATCGGATGGCTGCGTCTCTGGATTTACCCATTCAATATTTTTTAACAGTTTATTCCCGTATACGTCTCACTATAATCTGGTTTAGATCTGCTGTGTATTCAGATTCGAGGACTGAGAGGAAGCTAAGTTTGAGCACCTAGCTCTAGAATGCTCAGTGTTCCCTACATGACTATGTGATAGGCACTCTTTAGATTTATCTCTTTAAACTCCAGTGCCAGAAATTTTCAAAAGTGGTGCGGGTGCGCTTAATTCCATCACGACTATAACGTAAGAATGTAACTGTTATCTTAAGAAGGTAACTGGTAACTGTTACGGCATAACAGTGACAGGACATTTTGGAAACATTGTTAGGCGGCTTTAATAATATTTACTCCGGTCTAAACACACAACAGATCTAACCTAGATTATGAGTTACATGTTACATGTAATTGTTTACCAAATAAGTGCCGGATGATAGTCTACAATTAACGCAGAAGCCTTTTTTGTGTTTATGTTCAATGAGTGTTTTTTTCTGATACGGTAAAGCCGTTAGTAATTTCAATAATAAGTACCCGTCAATTTTCCTGTCACCATCAGACATTATAACTACTTTATCATTTTTATTGCAGTACGCTCTTCAATCTGTCTTATCCATTACAAATTGTTACTTTCATTTGACATTCAGGTTGTAGAAAAATAGTTCTTATCGAACAGAAGCTTAAGTTCTTTTTAATAAAAATATGAGTGAACTAGTAAAATAGTTTCTTAGATTTTGATGTGACAAATGAGATGAATCTACAGTAATCTCCTGGCCGGGTGGTCTACGTTTGATACCGCAATTCATCAAACAATTTCACTTTATCGATAGAAACTTGTGGACAAATGTTGCTGTTTCAAGTATCAGTTTATCTTTCTAATTCGTGACTAAAGGAGGTGGCTCACTGTGTAACATACACAATTGAGTTTGTAGGTTTTAGTGGTACCAATACTTGAAATATATATATTTTTCGTTTTTATTTTATTATACGTTGTTAAACATAATGTTATGATACATAATGTTACGATAAGTGTACTTGACACTCGTCGTAATATTTTGGACAATACACACAATATATTTATAAATTATAGCCTATGTGTTATTCTGATGTTTAAGCTATTATATTAATAAAAAAAAAAATTGGTGGACATTCCACACAGCACTATCTCGCCCCAAACTAAGCCAAAGCTTGTAATATGGGAACGATATAATACATTTTTTTTTTTGTAAATACATACTTATAATATTATATGTATAACACCCAGACAGAGAACAAACATCTATGTTCATCACACAAATGTTTGTTCTCGGTGGGGATCGAACCCACGGCGCAGAAGGCAGAGCTGCTACCAACTGAGCTGTGAAGGCTGTCGTACATAATGTTACCATTTTGCTGAAGGAACAGGCAGATGGCCCACCTCATGTTAAGTGGAAACTATCACCTATAACCAGTACTTTGGTATTAAACCTTATCCAAATAAATAATTTTATATTCAAGATTGTTTCAATACCTGTAGATTACTTTTTGAATTATTTAAATCGGACATTCCATTCAAAAGATATTACGAATTTAAAAATTTTAGTTCGCTTTTAATATATTATGGAACGCGCGTTCTCTCTCACTCAGGGAGAATGGCGTGCAAATGTATGAAATAAGTAGACGCGAGACTCGATCCTAAGTTTATCCTAAAATGTTAAAAAAATTATATCCACCCATGCGAAGCTGGGACAGGCCGCTAGTAATATTATATAGTATAGGATGTGAAGGACCATCAAACCAATTTTATAGCTATGCAGATAATAAATATCTACCTAAAGTTGGGGTATGCATATTAACCTTTCTCCAGGAATTTCACGAAACTTAAATGTCATGTACGTACATATATACAAAGCTCTCAGTCACGAACTGACGTTTGCTGAAAATACAGCGGCCGTTATTTCGCGGTACAGTAAAACTTAATCGAAGGATCTACAGAAATATATCACCTATCATCTTTTTTACCAATTAGTTTTTAGCATGTTTTGTCATTTATTATCTATCACACAATATAATTGTGATCACAAACTGGTGTACTAGTAGAAGTTATACTAAATAATAATTACATTTACATAGGTCCTCAGCAACTTATTATCCAAATTTTATTATAGATAGGATGAATATCCAACAAAATGTGATTAGTATTTTCGCTGATGGAACAAGCAGATGACCCATATGACAAAGCACGGCCTCATAAGTCACGCACGATAGGAATGTGCCCTACGATGCACTGTTCTGCGTCCACCAACTTCAGGCATACATACAGATGTTAAGCCTTATGTACCTTTAATTTCACCGGAAACAAAGCCTTCACACCCTTCAAACCGAAACACATAAACGCTGCTTGGTGGCAGATATACCTAAGCACGATGGTTTCCGCCCTATGTTGAAATTTGCCTGCACTGAAATTCAACTAAAAAATTAAACCGGCCAAGTGCGAATCGGACTCGCGCACAAATGGTTCCGAACCTTTATCTATAAAAACGGCAAAAAATCACGTTTGTTGTATGGGAGCCCCCTTAAATATTTATTTTATTCTATTTTAGTATTTATTGTTATAGCGACAACAGAAATACATCATCTGTGAAAATTTCAACTGTCTAACTATTACTGTTCATGAGATACAGCCTGGTAACAGACGGAGAGACAGGCAGACGGCAACGGAGTCTTAGTACCTTTGGGTACGGAACCCTAAACACTTTGTTTGCGTGTTTTGCCATTCCTGGCACAAGTAGGTACGTCGTTTCATTATCACCTATTGACCATTCGCATGAATGATCTAGGCAGAACAGTTCTGGCGCGACGCCAACACGATCTTACGATAAACTATTTTATCGTTTCACTTTCCATCTGACCTATGGCCTTTATCTCAAGTGGATAGGGTTGAAGTTGGTGTGGTTTTTGAAGTATGTGTGTTGTGGATGATGGGGGTAACCTGATGATAGTCGATCAGCCTCTGTATCGAGTGTCGTTCCGGTCCGGCGCCGCTCGACCTGACTTCAATGCGAACGTAGCCTATGTCCTGGTTTCGCCCTTGCGGCCTAGCTCTATTTTTTTAAACTACTTGCTGTACTGACTACGTCACTGAACTGACTGAACTTTTTATTGTTTTTTATGAGAATAAATGTCTTGAAACCTAACGTGCACATGGCTCACCTGTTAAGGGGCTGACAACTATCAAACAACTTCTCGCTCGCACGTTTCGACATGTTGAAAGATATAAAACCACGACTCACATTAGCTCTTGTCTTCGCCTTAAAGTGGAAATCATCTCATATAACATAGCACCACTTATTTCACAATTCGCGCACGATAAGGAAGTACAGTTCACTACCCAGCATCCATCAACTCGAGGCATAAAAATAAAAAAACATTTTGATCCAAACAAGTTTCCCTACTAAAAAGTTTTACTAGTTTTCGTACTTCTCGTACAAGGTGTAAAAATACCACTCCTGAAAACTTCAGGGGGCTAAAGTACCCATCAATATGAATAACTTTTTCTAATGAACCAACACTGTGAACGCGAAAACACAGCTGTTTCATGCAAAAGTTCAATACCTACCTGGCTAAAATGTATGAAACAGCTGTTTTATTTTTTCGCGTAAACAGTGTTGGTTCCTTAGAAATAGTTATTCATATTGATGACATAAGACCCCTGAAGTTTTTGGGAGTGGTATTTTAACACCCTGTATATATTTCAAAATGTTTAAATGTCCGACCAAGACTCAGGCAGGCATTAGCAGTAGTCATCGCCTTAAGGCGAAGACAAGAGCTAATGTAAACGTGCGAGCGAGAGGTACATTTGCCTTTCTACTTTTTTTTTTCTACTTTGCCTTACCAGAGATTATTTTGATCTAAGGCGGTAATTTATAAGTCTTTGAAGCCATCCAACACGCCCTTGACCAATTTTTGTTCATAACAGCTAACTGATAATGTAATTGGCTGACTCAATTAGGTTGAATTATGCCGGTATCGGCTTGAGATGAGTAACCTACCTAAGGGTCAAACTAGCGAGGGGCGTATACTTGAGTTAATCATCGTAAAGCTAGATAACTATTATGTTCAAACGAACAAACTAATATTTTTTTCAATAATAATTACACAGAACAATGTGGGTACACTAATTATATACATTCTGGCCATAATAATGGGCTAATGAGTAGGTAATTATGTTCAAATAAACAAACGATGTAAATTTTTATATATTTGCTTTCGTCTGAGTATAATGGCTTTTTATAATTTTTTTTATAATTCACATAAAATAATGTTATAACAATTTAGCCACATCAAATAAGCTAATGAGTAATTTTGTATTGGCCTAAATGTAAGAATTCAAATCTAAGAATGTGTTCACAACAGTAGTAGAGTTTAAGAGTAGTAGAGCTCTTTGTGGAAGGCCTCGTCCGGGGAAGTACTACCACCACGCCTTTTTCTGCCGCCAAGCAGCGTTTTTGTGTTTCGGTTTGAAGAGTGTGGTTGCCGGTGTAATTACAGGCACATGAGGTTTAACATCTGTATGCCTCAAGTTGATGGACGCAGGGCAGTGCATCGTAGGGCACGTTCCTATCGTGCGTGACTTACGAGGCATTGCTTTGTTATAGGTGATGGTTACCACTTAACATCCGGTGGGCCATCTGCTTGTTCCGTCAGCTAGTAGTATAAAAAAAAACAACAAAAACAAAATAACTATAAATATAATTTAATTCGTTTTCGCAAAAACAATATGATAAATGATATAGTTCTATCATCAATTCATCACTACACCGCCCACTATTTATGAAACAACAACAAACACTGACAAACTCAACGTCAACGATCAATTTAAAGTTCACTTTCATTGCCTTTCTACTTCAATAAAGCCTTGCTTTCTCAAGAACCAGCCACCGTTATATCACTGCTGTTACCGTTTAGGTAGTCGATCAACACGTCAAAATATCCAAAGGATTTAAATGCAGACAACCAAATAAATTCTCACGAACTTTTTTTTAAAGATATATTCACTATCTTTGAATGTATGTATGAAATATCGTAAAAAACAAATTTCCTTAAAATTATTTTAGAAAAGTTTTAATTACAAAAATACAAAAAAAAAAGTTTATAGTTTCTGTAACGCTATTCGTCAAACAAAAATATTTCTCTACTTTAGACTCATTAAAAACAAAGAGGTTTTTTTTATATAGATAGGTACTTCATAAAATGCAAACTGAAACAGCTTCACGACTTTGATCCCCAGGCACGGTAGATATCCCCTCAGATCTCTTAGTACTCTAGACCCTCTGAGGATGTCTGACGGGGACAGTCAGAGGTATGTCCAAATATTCCACAAACAGGTTGCAATCCCATCGTCACTGCTAGACTAACTGGTTTCCACACGATTTATTCCTTCACTGTTTCTTCTTCTTTTAAAACTAGCGGCCTGTCCCAGCTTCGCATGGGTGGTCATAAATTTTTTGAACATTTTAGGATAAACTTAGACCGTGGGTTCGAGCCTCGCGTCTACTTATTTCATACATTTGCACGCGCTTCACCTTGAGTGAGTGAAATCGCACCCCAAGCGTGACCCGTGGACCCGTTAACATTTTTAATTTCGTCATATCTTTTGAATGGAATGTCCGATTTTAAAAATTTAAGAAGTAATCTATAGGTATTGAAACCGTCTTAATTATGAAATGATTTATTTGGATAAGGATTAATACCAAGGTACAAATAAAGACCCTTTTCTGGCGGCGGCATTTCAATTAATTTTTTATAATAAAAGAACACTTATTGTGACATAACTATAATAGTTAGACATTTGCTGTCTCAACATTTTTTGTAGATGATGACGTGTTCTACAAAATCGTACTACATTATTTTTTTCTATCATCAATAGTTTTCGCAGCGCATGCGTTGTAAGGTTTTTGTTTTCCACCTTGGGTTACATTATTGAAGTTTTAGTAAGGATCCCTGATTTTTTTGAAAATATAATATAGCCTATGTTACTCAATGATAATGTAGCGTTCTAATGGTGAAAGAATTTTTGAAATCGGACCAGTAGTTTTTGAGCCTATTCGTTACATACAAAAATACAAAAATACAAAGGTTTCTTCTTTATAATATTAGTGTAGATTGATCCTGACCTTTTTATATAAAATTGATCAGGGTCCTGGATTGATCTTGAATTGATTCATTCAGGACCCTGTTTACTTTAACAGCTGAATAACTGTGATACACTGTATACTGCCATATGAAGGTCATATGACGGTGGCAGCATAGCAAGATAAACGACTCCTCTGTCCAAGGTTAGTTCATCAGTAATTAATTAAAAAGTTTAAGAACCACTTAACCCGTCTGCTTTCAATTGCAGCTTGGAAGAGCATTTTAATCTAGCAGACTCTTCAACTGCATGACAGTTGAAACGTTGTTAATGTCAAAAAACTAGTACGTCTTGTTTGACCGTCTATTACCAATCGACAAATCACGCTGTCCAGTTAGTTTGACAGTTTTTTTTTAACTTATTACGCTGACAACGTCGGAGTCCTTGTTGCTCGCACATTTCAACATTTTTGAACATATAAACTAAATGTATACAAGGTGTTCCAATACTTGTGTTTAAAACTTCAGAGGGCTAAAGTACCCATCAGTACGAATAACTTTTTCTAAGGAACCATTACTAAAACGCGAAAAAAAACAGCTGTTTCATACAAAAGTTCAATACCTGGCTAAAATGTATGAAACAGCTGTGCTGTTTTTCGCGTTCACAGTGTTGGTTCCTTAGAAAAAGTAATTCATATTGATGGGCACTTTAGCCCCCTGAAGTTTTAAACACAAGTAAAACGAAACCGGTCGTGCACCAATGAGTTTTTCTGTTCAAAAATGCCAGTAGGTACTCTCAAACATTGAAGGAAAACATCCTGAGGAAACATGTCGTAGAACCTAAAAAGTTCTATAACATGTGTCATGTGCTCGAAAGGATCCTCTTGAGGCGCATTTAAAATCCTTCATCACACTGTTTTGAAAGAAAGTAGTGACACGACAAGAGAAGAGCCATCTAGGATGCCTCGGACAAAACTTTTTCAAAGAATGTTCCTCAATCGCCAGGTTTAACACTTCACAGCCGTCGGAACGTCGGTCGGAAGGCCGTACACATGTCCCAAACAGGTTTAAAGTGCGTTAATCTGGAAGCTGTTTTCTTTTTAACAATATTACATCCGGTAGGACCTGCTCATGCACCTGTTCCATTTCGTACAACGTCTTTTGAAAGTCTGTGAGCCTAATACAGATTTTAAAAAGTTCCCAACTAGCATCCATAACTACGCATAACAATAAAAAATAGCCTATGTGCTATTAATTAAAGATTACACACACACATTCCTAAACATTCCTAATTATGAGAGTTATGATGGTGGTTCTTCACATCGCTATTCGATATTCGCGTTTTTACTTGCTCTTATACTTAAACAAATAGTGAATAGTGTCACCACACATCGTCGTATTTAGGAAAATAAGACGAATACGAAGCACGAATAGTGATGTGAAGTACCACCATCAGAGTGAAGCGAAAGAGATATTATCTAAGGGTCGTAAGTCAAGTCAAAGTGAAAAGGTATTTATTCAATAAAATAACAAGGATCACTTTGCGTTTCAAAGTTTGCGTCTTAAAGCTAGGTGACTCTAGGTGCTAGTTCCACGCGACCAAAGCCTAGAAGAACAGGCAACAAACTTCTCAGTTCAGGCATCAAAATCAGTCTTTGCCTACCCCTATGGAAAACAGGCGTGATTTTAAATATGTACAAAACTGTAAGAAGGTATATTTCTTTAGGTATATAGTTACAAAGGTATAGAAATACAAAGTACTTATAGCAATGGATATATGGTCGTAAAATCGGTAAATTGCGTTGAAAATGTTAAGTAAGCAATAAAAATAACGGGGTCATTACTTCCAAGATTATGCAAAGTTTCACGTCAGCAAGGTAAATGCAACTGCGAATGATATAAACATACTTGCAATTAAATGTCTGAAATGTTAGCAAAATTATTATAAACGTATTCAACAAAGGTGCCATGCGAGTTAATAATGCTATTATTTTGGCAGAACCGGGCCAGGGTACCGACCGGCACCTCTTATAGCAGTATTAAAATAATATTATGAACTATCAATTTTAGCAGTTGTGAAAACAATCTTGAAAACAGTTCTAGCTTCTATAAGTTGAAACGTCATCTAGTACGAAAATACTTGTCAGCTATTCTTTTTTATCTGGTTGTACCATATTATATACGTCATCAAGTCTGTTCAACCACAACCAGATAAAAAAGAATAGCTGACAAGTATTTTCGTACTAGATGACGTTTCAACTTATAGAAGCTAGAACTGTTTTCAAGATTGTTTTCACAACTGCTAAAATTGACAGTTCATAATATTATTTTAATACTGCTATAAGAGGTGCCGGTCGGTACCCTGGTCATATATTTTATTTTTTTATAATATACAAGTGTTTACTAGTAGTTCGCCCCGAACTGAGATCTCGTGATGCGACCAGACGAACGCACCAAAACTTTGAGTAGGTGGTAGTCAAAGGCAAGTCCAAACATTATGTTTGGACTTTTTTCTGACTACCGCCTATAAACTTGGTACGGTAACCAAGTTTCAACTCTATTGGCCTATTTATTGAAGAGTTCCGTTGAACAGACCTTGGCTCCATCATCAGACCTGGACGTTGTCACCATTTTATGAGAACTGAGTACCTCCTTAATTTATTTCAAGAAAAAAAAATAAGAAAAAGCAAAGTAATTGACCGACCAGTAGAAAAACCTTGATGCCAACGAAACTCTTAGAGATGGGAGCTCTTGGGTCGCTGGTTATCTTAATTTAACTTTTTTGTTGTATCTCAAAAACCGAGCGTCCCAGAAAAAAAGTAAAAATTGTTTTGGAATGTCCAAACAAAGCCCTTTCGTATGACATTTAACTTGATTTTTTTAAGTCTTTTTTTTTATTTTTGCCCCCTTAAAAAACCCTATATCTTAAAAACCCTTCATCCGATTTTACTCATACCAGTAAATTTCTCAAGTACAAGCTGTCGTCTTATCAAATTTCATGCAGATCGGATCAACGGTTCGAAAGTTATGGCCAGACAAACATACATACATACATACATACATATACATAAAAACATACATACATACATACATAAAATGCCAAATCGCCCAAGTTGAAACTAGAATCTTCGTTCGCTTCGCTCACTGAATCAATAAACTTTGAATATCCTCATAAATAAAATAAAGAAAACAAAAAAATACTTTCAATACTTGTTCAAAATCCTCCTTCTATTCTAAATTAGACCTTTTAAAACTCAAGATAGAATTTAAAATTGATATAACAACTTGTACCTTCTCTTAATATGTATAAAATTCTGTTAGAAATCCTGTTCCATAGAAGACTATAGTACCTTGATATCTTCTGGTCCAAGCACTTCGCTCAAGAATGTTACGGTCCATTAATCAAATCTTGAGTGCCAAGATTTATAATCGGGGCAGGATTCCATTAAAACTTTAAGGACTATCTCATTTATCACAATACTAGTTAAACTATATTTATTATCATTATCCAAAATATCACGCCTTTTTCCGTAGGGTAGGCAGAGACTAGTTCTTCTAGTCGTGTTTCTTTCGAAACAGTGTGGTGAAAGGATTTTAAGTGCGCATCAAAGAGGCTCCTTTCGAGCACTTGACAATGTTTTAGAATTTTTTAGGTTCTACGACATGCCGGTTTCCTCACGATGTTTTCCTTCACCGTTTGAGAGTACTGGCACTGTGTACATAAATTTCTGAACAGAAAAACTCTTTGGCACACGACTGTTTACGAACCCACGACGTTAGGATCGGAAGGCGGGGCCGATACCACTAAACCACCAGTGCTCTCTCAATTGCAACGATGACATATCGTTACCACTTTTGATTCATCCACTATCAACATTATTGAAACACACTTGTTGGTTTAGGGGTGGTTTTTGTACTACTTGCCAATGGAACAAGCATATGGCCCGTCTGATGTTAAGTGGTAACCATCAATATACCTATAACGTATAAGAGTAGTAGAGCTCTTTGTGAAGGTCTCGTCTGGGGAAGTTCTACCACCATGACTATTTCTGCAAGAAACGTTGCTCTGTTTTCGTCTGAAAGGCGTGGTTGCCGGTGAAATCACAGGACATGAGGATGAATATCTGTATGCTTCAAGTTGATGGACGCAGGGCAGTGCATTTTAGGGCACGTTTCTATTATGCGTGACTTACTTTGTGTAGGTGACGGTTACTTTTGCAGACATGTCACAGGTACCGTACAAGATAAAACGGATCAACCAATCGGCAGTCATCTTGGGATTCTATGGATCCTCATCATCATCATCTATCCTGATTTCTTTCAAACTGGAGTTTTTATCTATAAAATGCATCTATCAGTTTGCTTGAGTCGTATCTCGTCGTCTTGAGGAAGCCTTGTCTCAAATTGACGATATGAATAACCACTAGCTAATATTATCATAACCGCAGAAAAGATATTTTTTTATATAACTATAGCTAATGGAACAAGCAGATGGCCCACCTGATGTAAAGTGGTAACCATCACCTATAACAAAGCATTGCCTGTAAGTTACACACGATAGGATCGTGCCCTACGATCCGGGAACGTGCACGGGAACGGGCACTCGAGGCATACAGATGTAAAGCCTCATGTGCCTGTAATTATACCGGCAACCACACTCTTTTACCGCAACCGGACGAGCCCTTCACAATGAGATTTACTACTCGATCAACCAATCGGCAGTCATCTTGGGGCTCTATGGAGTATATTCTTACCGTTATTGAAGAAGAAAATCCGTCTACTGAAATGCCTGTACTTAGAACCAATAACGGCCTGGTAATGAACACTTTGCATAATTGATCCATTTGGTTCCGTTTGCTGTAAAACTAAACCACAGTGTTGTGTCTAAGGTCCGGTAACGAATAGATGGTACCACGTACAAGCATATTAGACCAGTAGACATTAATAAGTGGTACAAGTTATACGCATTTTCAAACAAAGAATTAAAAGATAATAAAACCGGCGAAGTGCGAGTCAGATTCGCGCACGAAGAATTATTTTATTCTGTTTTTTAGTATTTTTTGTTATAGGGGCAACATAAATACATCATTTGTGAAAATTTCAACTGTCTAACTATCACGGTTCATAAGATACAGCCTAGTGACAGACGGATAGACAGACAGACGCAGACAGACAGACGGACGGACAGCGGAGTCTTAGTAATAGGGTCCAGTTTTACCCTTTGGGTACGGACCTCTAAAAACAGAAACAACCCCAGGCACGGTAGTTAGACATCCATACCGTGCCTACTACCTACATACTTACAGATTGGTCCCATAGAAATTTCTTCAAAATCGGTTGAGTAGTTTGGCTTTCAATCAAAAGAACAGGGAAAAGTTTATGTCATCCATGTAAATGGAATTGCGTATATGTTGCTGTTTTATGTTTTCAGTGTATTTAATGTCGGTTTTTTTTTGCAGAAATGTTGTGTTATAAATAATATAATAATAAAAATATTTATTTTCAGAAAAGGGTTAAATAGTATAAAGAAGTACAGTAGTAGTGTTATCTAAAATAGTTGATTGAATAAAAATGGATAGACCTTTGTAATGTCTTTGCATAGACACCTCGCTCTAATATATACTTGTATGTAGTAGGTAGTTGTTATGTTTAATATATGTTTAAAAACCCATCGCCGCTAGGATCACAAAAACATCTCCTGGGTCACAGAATACAGAAGCTAATGTGTCCTGTGACTTGGGCCAAGACCAAGCTTCGTGGGAGTCGGTTTGGCCGCACCCATACTTATACCGGAACAATTAGTGACTATCGCTATTAAAAGCGATCACCAATGAAGAGATGATGGCTCGGATTGGCAGGTTTTGTGTAAACGATAGTATGTTTAGTTGTGTTTATTATGTACTAGCGGCCTGTCCCAGCTTCGCATGGGTGGTCATAAATTTTTTGAACATTTTAGGATAAACTTAGACCATGGGTTCGAGCCTCGCGTCTACTTATTTCATACATTTGCATGCCCTTCTCTTTGAGTGAGTGAAATCGCACCCCGTGCGTGACCCGTGGACCCGTTAACATTTTTTATTTCGTCATATCTTTTGAATGGAATGTCCGATTTGAAAAATTTAAGAAGTAATCTATAGGTATTGAAACCGCCTTAAATATGAAATGATTTATTTGGATAAGGATTAATACCAGGGTACAAATAAAGACACTTTTCTAAGGGCGGCATTTCAATTAATTTTTTATACTAAAAGAACACTTATTGTGACATAACTATAATAGTTACACATATTATGCTGTCGCGACATTTTTTGTAGATGATGACGTGTTCTACAAATACGTAGTACATTATTTTGTTCTATCATCAATAGTTTTCGCAGCGCACGCGATGTAAGGTTTTTGTTTTCCACCTTGGGTTACATTATTGGAGTTTTAATAAGGATGCTTGATTTTTTTGAAAATATAATATAGCCTATGTTACTCAGGGATAATGTAGCATTCTAATGGTGAAAGAATTTTTGAAATCGGACCAGTAGTTTTTGAGCCTATTCGTTACATACAAACATACAAAAATAAAAATCTTTCCTCTTTATAATATTAGTGTAGAAGTGTAGAAGTGTAGATAAGGATGGGTTTCACCAGTCTGAGTAATGCTATGTTTAGTTATGTATAAGGGCGGTTTTACCATCTCTGAGTAATGCTATCAGTCATAAAAAATGTTTCCGCCTTTGTTATTTACAATTCTTAGAGCTCTTCAAAAATCTTAGAGCTGATTTCACCATGCTTTGTTAGATTAACAAAGCATTAAAGAGCCGTTAAATACTTCAAAATTTGACATCTACGGTTAGATTTAACGGCCTGTTATTCCTTGATTAGTAACTAACAGAGCATGGTGAAATCAGCTCTTAGAGACCTAAACAAGTTATTTTTTTAAAAACCCCCGACCATTTAGTTAACTTAAAGTGTGCTACCGATCTTCAAACGCCTGAAAATATGTTTTTTTATAAATCATAGTTCAATCATATAGAATTTCAAAGAAAAAAACTAAATCTTGGTTCATCCGATTGGAAAATGTCACAATCTGTCTGTGTTTAAAAAGAAAAAAAAAGCAATATTGCTTTATTTGATCAAGTAAAATTACCGTTCTATCGCTTCGGTACCTATCGTATATTTAATGTAGAAGCAATAAAATTAAACACTGTAAAACTGTTATAGAAAATGGACTAAATAAGTATGTAGGTACACGATGAAGAAGTCTTCTTATTTTTAAGGAAATGCTTTCATATCCTGTCAATCATAACAATAATCTAAATAATTTAGTTTTTTGTTGCCTATTCTTCTAGGCCGCGTAGAACTGGCACCTAGATTCACCTAGCATAATGACTTTTCAAAGTGATCCTTGTGATTCAATTGAATAAATATCTTATGACTTTGACTTTGACTTCAGGTAAAGTACCTAATTGATACTCGTAAGTCTGACATAGGATTCGTTTTCTGGCACTTTGAGAAGCAACAAAGCTTTTTCATTTTAATTGTTTTTCTTGTATTATTTTGAGTTGTGTTGTGTAATTTCAGTGGTATTTTAACCAACATTACTTGAGGTCTTAGCACAAAGTCATTTGGAATGAAAGTGTAATCTTAATATATTATATAAAATGCTAATGTTCGTACGTGTGTCCACGGTTTTCTCTATGATCCATAACTTCGATCAACTTCCCGTTGGGATGGCAAATACCCCTTGGTCTCCTGGTGTGCATAAGGGAGTTTGGTCGGGGTGGGTGGAAGAGGGTGTTCGTGGGTGGCGAAAATGTGGAATAATATATATCTTTCCTTCTCTAACTATACATGTTAGAGAAGGACAGAAAACTTCTGTAAAATTCAAACTCGGGAATCTCGGGAATGATCTAGAAAGTTCCAGAATGTGTGCAACTGATGAAATTAATCTAGAAAGTTCTAAAACCTTCTGGAATGATCTAGCAAGTTTCAAAAAGCCGTGCAATTACTGTAATTGATCTAGAATATTTCAGTAAGCTTCTGGAATGATCTAGAAAGTTCCAAAATGTGTGCAATCGATAAAATTGATCCGAAATGGTCTAGAAAATTCTAAAATAGTTTCTAAAATAGTAATCGATCTAGAATGTTGTAGAAAGTTTCTGAAATGATCTAGAAAATTCTAAAATAGTTTCAATTGTTGTAATCGAACTAGAATGTTGTAGAAAGTTTCTGAAATTATCTAGAAAATTCTAAAACATCTGAAATGATCTAGAAACTTCCAAAATGCCTACAACTTGAAGATCATTCAAAGTTCGAGTGAACAGTAACTAAACAAATTCAAGTAATTCCGAGAAACAAAAACGACCGAACTATTTGAATATTCTAGAGTGTTTTGGTACTAGAAATTTCGATATTTGACGATATATAAGTACTTGACTTTTCGTCAGTACATGCGATGTATTTTAACCCGAGCAACGCCGGGTTTCGCTGCTAGTATGTAATATCCTGATTTGACTGAAAATGTTTCGAATGTTTTGAAGAAAACCGCCACCATTTTCTTCAAAACAAATGACGGCCGACTTGACTATGGACTGACTTGACTAAAAAGTATTCAATACAAATCACTTGACACTGGCAAGATTATTGGTGATGGTTACCGTCACTTAACATCAGGTGGGCCATCTGTTTGTTCCATCAGCTAGTTGTATAAAAAAAAAAATATCTGTCGAATGACGGACAGGAGCCATAATTTGAGAGAAGAAAGAAAGAAAGAAGAAAGTCTGACATAATTATAAGAGTTTTTTTTACCACGCCAATTCTTAACACCCTGACATTTCGATATAAGCGTCATTGTAATGTGACATAATGCAGGACATAACGAGTGTTTTAATATCACAGTAGAAATGAAACACTTGAGTGGACTAGCCGGAAGCTTTCAGACTATTTTGAACTTACTTACATGCTGATAAGGGCTACATTCCCATGGATGATTTTGAAATCTATATTGAATGAATGTTTTGACTACGTAAAGCCTCTGACAGTTGCTTAAAAATTTCGAACCTTATCTCGACCTGATAAGGGTGAAAGTTGAAAGGTTTCATTTGGGTTACATTATGAAGCAGTAAATATTACGAACAAAACACTTGTGACAAAATTTATAGCTTAGAGTGTTCCTATTGGTTATAACCCCGATACTGGTTTAAACAGTTAGGTTTTTATTATCATGGGTTAGATAATACCATAAAAACCACTTTTGAACATAAAAAACTCTTCAATTGTATTTTGAAAAACTAACATTATGTAAGTATAAACTCTTATGTACCTTAGTTACATTTTATTGTACTGTAACTGAAAAAAAAAACAAATCTGTGATGTGTGTGACATGCAACGCAAGATGGCGCACTTGTTCCCAAGTTTAAAATAGTTTACTTAATAACATACTATTAAGTAAGTAAACTAATTTTAGAAATCACGTATAAAGTGCTACTAAATTTAATTCTCTTCTATATTTAAATATTAGCGTAGTACATACCTAATATTATTTATTCTGTGATGTTAGTCAGAACATCGATCGCCAAAAGCATTGAACAAATATCGTACTAAAAGTAATATTTTTCAGCGATAAGGACGCCCAATATCCATATCCTTTATGACGTATCCTTGCGTACAATAAAGTGTTATCCGTCTATTTTTCGACTGCCTTATTTTTCTTTCAGATAATCATGCTTATTTATAAAGACGATATCCAGGCCAGCCTTCACAGCTCAGTTGGTAGTAGCTCTGCCTTCTATGCCGTAGGCCGTGGGTTCGATCCCCACCGAAAACAAACATTTGTGTGATGAACATAGATGTTTATTCTCTGTCTGGGTGTTTTTAAATACTATAAGTATGTATTTACAAAAAAAAGTATTTAAGTAGTATATCAGCGATCTGGTTCCCATACAGCTTTGGCTTAGTTTGGGGCGACATAGTGCTGTATGGAATGTCCACCAATATTTATTTATTATTATTTTGACTTTTAAGTAAATAAGTGTGTCACAAAGTAAATACTTACATCTAGGTATATAAATAACTTGCGGATCTACTACACGCAACATAACCAGTTATTGCGAGACTGCTTGGCGTCTTAACCTCTCAAATGGCAGGATTAATTTTTTTACCTTCTAAAACACACACCCGATTATCAACCTTGACCACCAAACTTTAGAACTAAAATAGCGTAACTAATTGCAAGTGTCAATGACCTATGTAGAGCAATGCATTGTGCAAATCGTAAAGTACTTACCTATTGTAATGTAATGCAAAAATTACGTAACGACCAATTACATGGTTTTGAGTCCGTGATTATCATTTTGTAAGAGCCATCTATTGATCAATAACAATATGGAATGATGTGGTTATTTTATTCTGATGACTATACAATGACAATAATGGATTTAAAATTGCAGGTACACCATACACAGCTTTGTAAGTGACCTGCAACTAGGTACACTTTTATAAAGTGAATATTAATTAGTAATCATCAGTCTTTTCTTGGGGTTCGGGAACTTGGGAGTTATCATCAGTTTGGGGACTTTGGGGCTTATTGGAGTTAATAACAAAATTACATAGTTTCCTAAATTTACTGATATATCAGACTGTACTAGTAAATCGGGGGAAGTGGGTAATACAACTAGCTGATGGAACTATCAGATGGCCCACCTGATGTTAAGTGGTAAACATCACCTATAACAAAGCATTGCCTCGTAAGTCGCGCACGATAAGAACGTGCCCTACGATTCACTGCCCTGCGTCCATCAACTTGAGGCATACAGATGTTAAGCCTCATGTGCCTGTAATTACACCGACAACCATACTCTTCAAACCGAAACACAGCAACGCTGCTTGGCGGCAGAAAAAGGCGTGGGTAAAGGACGATGATGGATCAAAAGCGTTTTAGGCGTCCCGCGACGATTTCGTAAGACAAAAGATCAGGCGTGGATCCAGCTCTCAAAATAAGTTGTGGTCACAGGCACCCGAAAATCGGCCAAGTACGAGTCCTAGTAACTCGCTCATGATCGATATTCCTACAAAGGAGATGTTTACAAAATATATGACGCCCAGACCAAGATTTCGTATTGAGTGTAGTTCCACGTGGGCAAAGCCATGGGAGGAACTGTTTGAGACGTCACAAGTCTATTAGGGTTGTGGGCATGCCCATCGTGCCCACAACGGTGGATCCGCGTTTGCTGATGATGATGGTGAACTAAAGCGTGGTACCTTCCATGGAATCAAAGATGACACAAACTTCGACAGTAGTTAGAAATCTGGCATCTGGATCAAGACATTATCTAGCTATCTCAAGATCTATTATTAATCTGTTCAAATAGATCTATTCATCGATTTGTTACATTTTATTCAATCTGATCTATTCTAATATTATAAAACGTACAACTTGAATAGATAAAACTCGAATATAATAACTTGAAGTAAATAAATATACAAGCATATCTTGGATAGAACACCAATGAATAAATACAATTTATCTAATTAATCAATCGAATCATTTAGATGAAATTAAGGTAGTTGGATAGATATGTCTTGATCGTGATGCCCCAATTTCTACCTACTTTTGAAGACTATAACAAAAACAATACATTGACTCCCGTGTGAGTAAGTAGGTACCTCTAATATTAATTCACATAAAATAACTTTTCTTAGAAATCAGTATGTAGCTTTCCACGATTTTATTAACAAAGAGTAAACGAGTATATTAGGTCGTCGGTGACTTCATGAAGACATTGGACGGCTTCTATGAATCAAGGAGGTCAAATTTTAAAATGCACCGTTTTCCTTGTCGTTTTAATGTTTAAAATATAATAATATTGAGTAAGTGCGTAGTTACTAAATCCCCTGGAGAATAAAACTACTCAAAGCAAAAAGCGGATCCAATGATTTCGATACAGTTTCTGTGGATTTCGATATAGATTAATTGATTCTGAGAAATGGCCCCAAAATTCTAATGTTTTAGTCTAAACAAGTTTATTTTTTATGTCTGTGGGCCAAAATTTCCACATTTAAGGCGAATACAAGAGCTAAATAATGTGAGTCTCCCTCGCACGTTTCGACATGTTGAAAGATATAAAATCAATAAACTCATTTTCGAGAAATCGCAATCACCCATTTTGTGTGCACATTACATTGCACACAGTTTAGTAAAAATTTCATTTTGATCGATACAAGTTTTCCTGCTTAAAAGTTTGCTTATGTACGAAAACTAGTAAAGCAAACTTTTAAGTAGGAAAACATGTAGGTATCGATCAAAATGATTTTTTAATAAATAAATATTGGTGGACTATCCACACTATGCTATCTCGCCCCACTAAGCCAAAGGTTGTGATATGGGAACCAGATAGCTGATATACTACATATATATATTTTTTTTGTAAATACATACTTATAATATTATATAACACCAGGACAGAAAACAAACATCTATGTTCATCACACAAATATTAGTTTTCGGTGGGGATCGAACCCACGGCCTACGGCGCAGAAGGCAGAGCTACTACCAACTGAGCTGTGAAAGCTGTGAGCTGTGAAAGCTGCAATGTGATTGCACACAAAATGTATATAAATAAAAAAAACATGCGGTGATAGTAGTGTTTTGATAATATACAAAACCACATCGGAAGGTAGGTACCTACTGTATGACGAAAAGTCCAGAATATCAGTTCAAAGTTAGAGAACAATGAACTTCTATGCATAATACATACTATCGCTGTGGAACTCCGGATATTAGTCATGATAGCGTTATCACAACTTGTACTTTTATTCAATAATCAACTCGCTTTCAATGCCCCCAACGTTTGACTTCTTTTATCCTCATTAGCATTGTTTTCGTTATAACTTCCCGGAAATCGTCCGGTCGATTTGCGATAGAGCCTAAACGGTAAAGACCATAATTCACGCAACTATTTTAAAACTGCATTCAGAAGTGAGATAAGGGCAGGAAGATGGTGATGATAATTAAGAGAGAGATACTAATTCGTTTTTTTTTATACAACTAGTTGATGGAACAATCAGATAGCCCGCTTGATGTAAAGTGGTAACCATCACCTATAACAAAGCATTGCCTCGTAAGTCACGCACGATAGGAATGTGCCCTACGATGCACTGCCCTGCGTCCATCAACCCGAGGCATACAGATGTCAAGCCTCATGTGCCTGTAATTAAACCGGTAACCACACTCTTCAAACCGAAACCCAGCAACGCTGTTTGGCGGCAGAAAAAGGCGTGGTGGTAGTACTTCCCCGGACGAGCCCTTCACGAAGAGCTCTACTACTCTTAAAATCAGCCGGAAGAATAACGGAATAAAAAAAACTAAAATTAAACTAAGACTGGAGACTCAGGTGGATAAAAAATTTGTGGTCATCAAATTATTATAAAATGTTTAATTCGCACCAAATGTTTTGGTTTCACTTTGATTGCTGCGCTACCCCTGATGTAGTATATTTGGAGATTCAGAAATATAGTATTCTAAACTTTTAAAAGAACGGAAGATACTCCAAACGCAATGTTCAAAGACCTTATTAGTGGAAACATATTGGCACTTAAATCTAAATAAATAAATATAGGTAGACTTTCCACACAGCACTGTCTAGCCCCAAACTAAGCCAAAACTCGTAATATGGAAACCAGATAGCTGATATAATTCATATATACTTTTTTATTGTAAATACATACTTATAATATTATATAACACCCAGACAGAGAACAAACATCAATGTTCATCACACAAATGTTTGTTCTCGGTGGGGATCGAACCCACGGCCTACGGCGCAGAAAGCACAGCTACTACTAACTGAGCTGTGAAGGCTGTCAACTTGGTAGGTTCGTATGAGATCTAAGGGGACGTACATGTGTGTGCAGATCAAAATCGATGAAGCTGTTTCAGTTTTCTTTCTATACTTAATTCATTTGTGCTCGAAAGGAGCCTCTTAGCGCCTCTAAAAGGCTCCTTTCGAGCACACTTAAAATCCTATCACCACATGGTTTCAAAAGAAACTAGTGACACTATAAGAAGAAGAAGAATTGACGTCGGGAAATAATGTCGAAATACTATGGACATCGGATTATAAAAAAAATATCTAATATGGAGGGTACTTAGTTGAAACGTAAGGAATCAACAGGATATGCACGACAAAGAGTAAGTTGTAAATGGATAAAAAGGACGGAAGCCATTTCCGATTGTTCAGTCGACACACATTTGTTTAACAATGTACTTTTGTTTATTTATCGCGATTCACTTATAAGGTCTGGGGGAACTATAAAACGGCCTTGCTTTTTGGTGGGCTTTCAATACTTGTCCGATGAATCAGCTGGTTGCCTTGTTGGGCATTGACATTGGCCAAGACAGTAAGTAAATCGGTGACATTTCCAATTTACAATACATCATTTAAGATTAAGCACCGGTGGTCTAGTGGGAGTGACCCCGCCTTCCGATCGTAAGGTCGCAGGTTCGAAGCCGGTGGTGCACCAATGGATTTTTCTTATCGAAAAATTTATGTGCGCAATGCCAGTGCTCTTAAACGGTGAAGGAAAACATCGTGAGGAAACCAGTTAGTACTCTAACAGCGGCGATGGGCTTGCAACCTGTCACGTATGGAATACCAACCACTGCAAAATGTGGGTATGTGCCAAATTTAATGTTTGGACGTACCTCTGACTACCCCCTTAGCCATCCTCAAAAGAATCTGAAGTTAGTACTTGGTACTAAGAGATCTGAGGGGATATCTACCGTGCCTGGGGATTTAAGTCGTGAAGCTGTTTCAGTTTCAGTTTCCACTTTTCATTTAAGAATTTTTTATAACAGTTAGTACCTTACCTACCTGTTTGGTTAAGATACAGGGTATCAAAGCTCATTTTTCGTGGCACATTGCTCTACATACGAATTTATCTAGTATAGTTTTAAGAATAGGGGAAGAACTACCACCATGCCTTTTTCTGCCGCCAAGCAGAGTTTTTTTTTCGGCATCTCAAAATGCCACTTAGGTGTCTCTCCGACATGATTATCAGAGACTTTTTTAATACTACTAATCATGCATATAATACGCCAAGCAGAGTTGATGTGTTTCGGTTTGGTTGCTGTTGAAATTACAGGCACATGAGGCTTAACATCTGCATGCCTCGAGTTGATGGACACAGGGCAGTGCATCGCAGGGCACGTTACTATCGTGCGTGACTTACAAGGCAATGCTTGGTTATAGGTAACGTAACCACTTAACGTCAGGTGTGCCATCTGCCTGTTACATCAGCCAGTGGTATAAATAAGAGAAATCTCGCCAACGCGTCACAAGTAAGGTAGTAAGGCTTGGTTTTCAAATTTAAAAAACTGCAACTCATATAGCAGCGGTTTTAAACTCTATTTCACTGATAGATCACAGTTACGCTACTAGTATTGCGAAACTGTGGTCTGTCAGTGAAATAGGACTCGATGCGCCACCTGTCGCGCAACCGTGTTGTCTTTGAACTTTTAAAGGAGACAGGAGGAGATATTTTAGTGGTTGCAACCAGCGTGCCACTAGTTACATTCCGTGCACACGCCAGATGCCAGTGCGAACACCAGATGAGGTGCCATTCATAGAGCTGTATACATTTTGTTGGTAGCGTGACTGATGGTTTGTGGGTCTTTCAGTGAAATAGGGCCCCACTGACGTGACTGCGTGACTTCCGAGGCAATGCTTTGTTGTAGGTGATGGTTACCACTTAATAACAGGTGGGCCATCTGCTTGTTCCATCAGCTAGTTGAATTAAAAAAATATAGGACTCGATGTTGTCGATGCTGATTGCACGACCAAATAGGTTGTGCTACCAAGCGAACACCAGGTGAGGTGCCCTTCATAGAGCTGTATACATTTTGTTGGTAGCGCGACTGGTTTGTGCAACCGTGGTCTTTCAGTGAAATAGGGCCCCAGTATCTTCAAATGATGTGTCTTGATCTGAACTTTATTCTCTTTCGGTACCAGGTTTCGTCTATTAAACTATTATACTTTAAGAGTAGTAGAGCTCTTTGTGAAGGGCTCGTCCGGGGAAGTACTACCACCACGCCTTTTTCTGCCGCCAAGCAGCGTTGCTGTGTTTCGGTTTGGAAAGTGTGGTTGCCGGTGTAAGTACAGGCACATGAGGCTTAACATCTGCATGCCTCGAGTTGATGAACGCATGGCAGTGCATCGTAAGGCACGTTCCTATCGTGCGTGTATTACGAGGCAATGCTTTGTTATATGTTACCACTTAACACCAGGTGGGCCATCTGCTTGTTCCATCAGCTAGTTGTATTAAAAAAAACATATGCATAAATATGATCAAATCATATACCGAAAAGCTCGTCAGCAGGGTAACAGGGTTTCCTCAGGATCTGTTATTTATAACAACCAGTGCTTAATACAGCTGAATGCGTAATACTATTTAAATATTAGGTTATGGGCCAAGATTAAAACGAAGACTAGTTATGTCTTTGTACAGCTTTACTAGTTTTCGTACTTATGCAAACTTTTTAGTAGGAAAACTTAAACTAGGAAAACACAGTTCACACAACTTGATTGATTGCAATTTTCATAAATAAGTTCAATGATTTGATATCTTTCAAAATGTTAAATACAATATAATTTGTTTTTTATTGCAGCAAACTTAATCTAGATTACATTTCACAGGGTCACAGCCTTCTTTTAAGTTTACCTTTATGTCAAATCTCTGAAATAACGGCGATTATAAACTGGTGGTCGCTGTCTGAACACAGTATTGTAGTTCAGAATGTCAGTTCGTAATCTGAGTAGCAAGTTTCCAGCGAAGTGAGAATCGAGACGGCTTTCTGTTTACACACGTTCATTATGTTTTCTCAAAATCAATATGGTGTTTGGTACGCAACCAAGTTGTTTGAGTTGTGGAATGAATATATATTATTGTTTCTGTTGTTAGCCAGAAAATGCACGTACGATAATACACGCGACAGGTTTTTTTAGGATTCCGTATACTTCTTTCCGAATTCTGTTCCTTACGATGCACTGCCGTTCATCAACTTGAGGCATACAGATGTTATGCCTCATATGCCTGTAATTTCACCGGTAACCACACCCTTCAAATCGTCACGGCGTCACGGCTTGGCGGCAGAAATAGGGATGGTGGTAGTAGGTACTTCCCCGGACGGGCCCTTCACTAAGAGCCATATTATACTACTCTTAAAACTCTCATCTGGCAATATATTTGGCAGTATGTATTTATTCATAGAATGTAAGTAATATGTACCTATGTAATTTTATTTATAAATGTTTAGCTAGTTATAGTAGTAGGTAGGTAGTAGAGGTACCTATACCTACCCATGTTGTTTTTTTTATTATTATTTTATCATGTTATTTTTATGGTGCACCCACACCAACCATCTTATTATAGACTACTCTCCAACCAAAGGTTGTCTAGAAGAGATCGCTTTTTAGCGCTAAGACCGCCCATATTTTGTTAGTTTGTAAAGTGTACAATAAATCATTTTCATTCATTTAACTCTTTTTCCATAACTCTTGACATTTCGCTTGCATGGTCTCATAATAAACCATAAATGTTAACTTCCTATTAGTAATATCGTCTATTGTCAAATGTATATTAATATTCCTATCCAAACAAAGGCAACTAATCTATGCGTTCGGGTGGTCTCCCATTTTGTATGACAAAGTGACACGCATTTTATATGCAAGCTTAAGTTCAAGTTTCTGAAGTGACGAACGTCAACGTCCATATGACGGCAGTATTATGGCGTCAACAATAATTATATAGGTACTGTTTATTTTTAACTATCGCGATCATGACACAATTTACACGGTACCCGTGTAATACTTAATAAGTAATCTTGTCATAGATAAACTGAAAAAGCGCCCATATTATCTCTTACCTAGTAATGCTATCCGTCAAGTAAAAAATACCCGTCTTTGTTTTTCAAGAGTCTAAAGTAGAGACGGAAATATTTTTATCTGACGGATAGTGTTATTTAGAATAGTGAAATAGACATTTTCTGTATGTAGAGAGAGTGTTTGTATGAGAGAGTGTCATGTCAAATGATAAATTTAAGTAATTACGAAGTGATAAACTCAATTCACAACCGTATTATAAAGACGATTTTATTAAAAAAAAATAGTAAAAAATCTTTCGTTTACTTATGCAAACGTTTGAGTAGGAAAACTTGTATCGATTATAATGTTTTTTTACTAAACTGTGCGCAATGTGATTGAACAAAGTGGTTGATTACGATTTTGAAAATGGGTTTAGTGATTATATATCTTTCAACATGTCGAAACGTGCGAGCGAGAGGTACACTACCTCTTGTTTTCGCCCTAATATCAATTGGGCCAACGGCTTGTTCCTTCAGTAAGTAGTATAAAAAAAGGCAGGCACTCATTATGACGGTCACCGCTCATTCGAAAACGATGACTTTACTGTAATCTGATTAATAATAAAATATTCAAATACCAAATAACAATGGATTTGTGGAAGAGCGTGCGCGCGCATTCGTCATTCTAAAGTTTTTTGAGAGTGTTTTGTAGTTTTTTACCAACAGATTATTTTGTTGACGCGACTGCGTGCACGTTCTTCATCTGCTTACTCTTGGGGCTCTCCTTAGAGTAAGCAGATGAAGAACGTGCACTGGTGGTCTAGTACTAGCGGCCCCAGATCCTAAGGTCGTAGGTTCAAAACCGGTAGCGTACCATTGAGATTCCTTTTCAAAAATTAATGTGCACAGGCCAGTACTCTCAAACGTTGAAAGAAAACATCGTGAGGAAATTGGCATGTCGTAGAACCATAGAAGTTCTAAAAACATGTCAAGTGTCAAGTACAAACGTGCGTGTGAAAGGAGCCTCTTTGAGGCGCACTTAAAACTCTTTCACCACACTGGTTCGAAAGAAACTGGTGATAAATAAGCTTACTGGTGTTCGTAGCGCATTTTTCTTGGTAATTCATACGGGCAGTAGGTACTGTCAGCGGATCAAAGTTATATGGTTATGTTGTGTTCCAGCTTCATGACTTTGATTCTCAGGCACGGTAGATATCCCCTCAGATCTCATAGGTAGGACTAAAACACTCAGGCAAAGCAAATATATCATGTTCATCACACAAATGTTTGTTCTCGGTGGGGATTGAACCCACGGCCTACAGCGCAGAAGACAAAGCTACAACCAACTGAGCTGTGATGGCTGTCACCAACAATAATCAACCTTGCCTTTCTGCCGCCGCCATGCAGCGTTGCTGTATTTGTGTGTGCTTGTTGCCGGTGAAATTACAGGCACATGAGGCCACAGATAAGAGAATACTAGCTTAACATCTGCATGCCTCAAGTTTTTTTTTTTATGCCACTAGCTGATGGAACAAGCAGATGGCCCACCTGATGTAAAGTGGTAACCATCACCGATAACAAAGCATTGCATAGTAAGTCACGCACGATAGGATGCCCTACTATGCTCTGCCCTGCGTCCATCAACTTGAGGCATACAGATGTTAAGGCTCATGTGCCTGTAATTAAACCGGCGCAACCACTCTTCAAACCGAAACACAGCAAAGCTGCTTAGCGGCAGAAAAAGGCGTGGTGGTAGTACTTACCCGGACGAGCCCTTCACAAAGAGCTCTACTACTCTTAGTTGATGGGTACAGGGATTGAATAGGAATATGCTATGAGATGCACTGGCATCTCATAGCATATTCCTATTCAACATGACTTACGATGCAATGCTTTATTATAGGTGACGGTTCCCACTTAACATCAGGTGGGCCATCTGCTTGTTTCATCTGCAAGTAGCTTAACTATTATCTAGCTTAGGACTTCTGAGTGTTAGTTAAGATTGACAAGTGAACATTCCCACGGTTAGAGCTCGTTAGACGCACGGGTAAATAAATACGGATGTACCCAATTTCAATAAACATTAAATACTCCTAGACTCTTGCAATGAAACAAATTGCTCAATGATACCTAGTCGTGATTCAGTACTATTACGTACCTACTGCCTACTGAGTGCAAAAAGACAGCCGAAAACTTGAAAAGGATATTAGATCCAATGATATAATAATAATCTAAATTAAAACTAATATAAGAGTAACTTAACCAACCCTAGCTTACTCTTCTCTGCTCTTCTCATCCATTCTCTGAAACAGGGCCTATGTTTCTGCACGAACGTTTTCTTACACCTTGTATTTAGTCTTATGTAGGTAAAGTATCCAACCGCACGGATGTTGCTGAGTAGAACGAAATTATAAATAATTTTAATTATAGAACTCTAGCTCTAATTAAAATTATTTATCTAAATGTTATATTAAAATAAATTATACAAGGTGTTTCAATAATTGGGTTTAAAACTTCGGGGGGGCTAAAGTACCCATTAATATGAATAACTTTTTCTAGGAACCAACACAGTGAACGCGAAAAAAAAACAGCTGTTTCATACATTTTAGCCAGGTCGGTATTGAACTTTTGTATGAAACAGCTGTTCCATAGATAAAGTTATTCATATTGATGGGTACTTTAGCCTCCCGAAGTTTTTAAACCAATTATTGGAACACCTTTTACATTATATTAATTTTATTGAGATATAATAATATTATATTTGATTATTTAATAAACTATCTATAGTTAAAATCGAAGCGGCTAAAACCGTTCGATTAAAGCATAATGGGTATCCAAAACTTACGCAAATACAAGCCTCGAATGAAAAAGAAATAGCCTTCTTCTTCTTGTCGTGTCACAGTTTCTTTCGAAACAGTGTGGTGAAAGGATTTTAAGTGCGCCTCAAGAGGCTCCTTTCGAGCACTTGACACATGTTATAGAACTTTTTAGGTTCTACGACATGCCGGCTTCCTCACGATGTTTTCCTTCACCGTTTGAGAGTACTGGCATTGTGCACATAAATTTTTGAATAGAAAAACTCATTGGTACACGACTGGTTTCGAACCCACGACTTTAGGATCGGAAGGCGGGGCCTCTACCACTAGACCACCAGTGCTCTTCACGGGAGAGTCCGTGTCTACACAGTAAAGCAGCTGTGAAGGGCGAGCTGTTCTAAATCGCCTTTCAACTTGCAAGAAAGGAGCCTCCTCACAGGGGCGCAAAATTTCAATCCATTCAACCCCAAACACATACGACATAAGTAATAGCCTTCAAATTATGCACCCACACATGCAAAAACTTTTCGATTAGAATTTCAATAGACATTCAAAGTTTCTATAGAACCAAAATTCGCGCAAAAAGGAAAGAACTTCATTTTGTAAGTTTATGAAGAAGAAACCCTATGAATAATTGATCGAGTGAGCGAAGCGAACGAAAATTTTAGTTTCAACTTGGGCGATTTGGCATTTTATGTATGTATATATGTATGTATGTATGTATGTATGTATGTATGTTTGTCTGGCGATAACTTAAGAACCGTTGATCCGATCTGCATGAAATTTTATATGTCGATAGCTTGTTCTTGAGAAATTTACTGGTAAGTATATGAGTAAAATCGGATGAAGGGTTTTTGAGATATGGGGTTTTTTAGGGGGGCAAAAATAAAAAATGTTACATAAAAAAATCAAGTTACATGTCATATGAAAGAGCTTTGTTTGTACATTCCAAAACAAGTTTTACTTTTTTTCTGGGACGCTCGGTTTTTGAGATACAACAAAAAAGTTAAATTAAGATAACCAGCGATCCAAGAGCTCCCATCTCTAAGAGTTTCGTTGGCATCAAGGTTTTTCTACTGGTCGCTTAGTTCCTTTGATTTTTCTTATATTTTTTTCTTGAAATAAATTAAGGAGGTACTCAGTTCTCATAAAATGGTGACGACGACCAGGTCTGATGATGGAGCCAAGGTCTGTTCAACGGAACTCTTCAATAAATAGGCCAATAGAGTTGAAACTTGGTTACCATACCAAGTTAGTAGGCGGTAGTCAGAAAAAAGTCCAAACATAATGTTTGGACTTGCCTCTGACTACCACCTACTAAAAGTTTTGGTGCGTCCGTCGGTTCGCATCACGAGATCTCAGTTCGGGGCGAACCACTAGTTTACATGGTTTAATAAAACATTTCTCGCTAGACTGCTTGTAGGTAATATTCTTGGAACTGAACAACAATGCAGTCCAATGCCGTACACGTGGATTGCACTTGCACAGGTCGTAGAGTTCAGGCGATATTTACAAAACACCGTATTGTCGGCAGGATGCGCGCGTGCCTAGCACTTCGAGGAACGTTGTGAAGAAAAGTGCTACTGGCTTGATACGAGTAGTAAAGCTCTTTGTGAAAGAGTAGTAGAGCGCTTTGTGAAAGAGTAGAGAGCTCTTTGTAAAAGAGTAGTAGAGCTATCGACAGCCTTCACGGCTCAGTTAGTAGCTCTGCCTTCTGCGCCGTAGACGGTGGGTTCGATCCCCACCGAGAACTAACATTTGTGTGGTGAACTTAGATGTTTGTTCTCTGTCTGGGTGTTATTATATATTAAAAAAATATATATCATGTATTATATCAGTTATCTGGTTCCCATCCCAGCTTTGCTGTGTTGAAAGTCCACCAATATTTATTTATTTATTATTTATCTTTGTGAATGAGTAGTAGAACGCTTTGTGAAAGAGTAGTAGAGCTCTTTGTGAAAGATTAGTAGAGCTATTTCAAAATTTCAGCTACAAATAAACTATCAAAAAAATTGAAATACAACATCATCATAAGCATGAAGTCCACTGCTGGACATAGGCCTCCGCTATACTTACATGTCGAAGAACGATTCCGAGCCCTCTCCATCTACCGACATCCCGTGATCCTCTCAATATCGTTGGTCCATCGGGTACGTCGGGGTAAGTACAATCAAATTAAAACACAAAATCACAATTGAAATGAAAAATATTCTCTTATGACATTTGCCACAGTTTTCTGCACAATTGTACTCTTTACTCACTCCGTACGCAGTACTAATTAACATTGAGCCCCACCGGTTGTTCATCCGACTCATAAATTTAAACAAACTGAATAATTCTCAATCTTCTTCAGGAAGCTCAAAATATTATAGAACCAACACTAGATTAAGTTACCTACCATTGACGCAAAATAAACACTATATCTACAAAGACGAGTAACAAAAATTATAGAGCTCTTTGTGTGTGGCTCGTCCGGAGAAGGACTACCACCATGTCTATTTCTGCCGCCAAGCAGCGTTGCTGTGTTTCGATTTGAAGGCTGTCGTTGCCGGTGTAATTACAGGCTCATAAGGCTTAACATCTACATGCCTCAAGTTGATGGACGCAGGGCAGTGTATCGATCACGTTTCTATTGTGCATGACTTGGCGAGGCAATTATAGATGATGGTTACCACTTAACATCAGGTGGGTCATCTGCTTGTCCCATCAGCAAGTACAAAAAAAACTTGAAAATTATAACATCTAATTTTGAGACGGGTGTAAAACATTTTATTAGAAAATGGTAATTCCCTTTGTTTGTCTAGTATTTTTTTATTTATACTACTAGCTGATGGAACAAGCAGATGGCCCACCTGATGTTAAGTGGTAGCCATCATCTATAACAAAGCATTGCCTCGTAAGTCACACACGATAGGAACATGTCCTACGATGCACTGCCCTGCGTCCATCAACTTGAGGCGTACAGATGTTAAGCCTCATGTGCCTGTAATGACACCGGCAACCACACTCTTCAAACCGAAACACAGCAGCGCTGCTTGGCGGCAGAAAAAGGCGTGTAGTGTAGTAGGGTACCTAGGGTGCAGTAGTAGTACCTAGTTATTTATCAAAGCTGTCGGTAGATCAAAGAAGGATAAATACCAAGAATATTATAAGACTGTAAAATTCGCTGTGACCTAATCAATTAAACGTTCAAGGCTAGATAAAACATTAGACAAAGGTTAGTAAACCTAAACCTACCAAAGCTAGACTGAAACCTGAGGCCCGTATTTAGAAACAGTGCTCAAGTCGGAATCAAGCCTCAAACACCGGTTATTGCCTTTTTTTGTTAGTGTATACATTTTTTTTTTATACAAAGAAGAAGAAGAACAAGCAGATGGCCCACCTGATGTTAAGTGGTAACCATCACCTATAACAAAGCATTGCCTCGTAAGTCACTCACGATTGGAACGTGCCCTACGATGCACTGCCCTGGGTCCATCAACTTGAGGCACACAGCTGTTAAGCCTCATGTGCCTGTAATTACACCGGCAACCACACTCTTCAAACCGAAACACCACGCCTTTTTCTGCTTGGCGGCAGAAAAAGGCGTGGTGGTAATACTTCCCCGGACGAGCCTCACACAAAGAGCTCTACTACTCTTAAAATATACAGCAAATATGCAGCATTTGTTTTTTATCATCTTAAGAACTAACATAATCTCAGTGCTTTTTTAACCATTTTTATTTGAAATCTTATTGCAAAGTGAGAGCACTGGGAATGAAAATATTTTATGTAGGTAATATCCGATATAAACACAAATGGTTCTCGTAGGTTTCAAAGGAAACCACCACCATTATCTTTAAAAAAAAAACAGTCGACTGTATTGAATGACTAAACCCTTAAAACTAATCACACATGACAGAATCTGCCAACAAGCCACAAAAGCCTAGAAGTCTGACGGCCGGTTTCTGGAAGCCCGATCAAACTGTTTATAAAGAAAGAAAGAAAGAAATTCTTCTTCTTATTTTCTTAGTTTGGTGGTTTGGTGTTCAATAAATAAGATTGACATTTATTCACTCAAAACTATTCATTTAGATTCATTTAGTTCACTTGAAACTAGAAAGATTTTCCGTCAAGATGACAAATTAGACACAAAAAGGAAACTTGAGGACGTTATTAGAAGACTAAATTATAATACCCATATTATCCTGATTTGTAGTAATAATTATTATGTTAGCACACATTTATAATTAATTTAGTTTATATATTTAATCTTTGAGAAGTTCTAATACATTATGCTTAGTTGTTCTTGATTCTAACTTGAGCAATGTTCTAGAATACGAGCGTTTGCTATTCACAGTTCACTAGCGTAACCAATCATATTTATTTACAAAAACCGTGGAACAAATTGTATGGTCAAGTATTAGCATTGCTTTAATCAAGCATGTTCGCTGATGCACGGGTTCCGGATTTCTTCGCCATTATTCGCTCGCGAGTAGCTTCCTTCTGGAGTGGCCTTAGGAATTTAAAAATTAGAATTTTACAGTGCATGGCTGTTAATTTATACAGCCTTTTATAGGTTTTGGCTCTCGGTACACCAGGGCAGACACCGTCGGAATAAAGAAACCTAATTTTTATTAGGTTGCATTTATATTTTGTAATTTATGTTTTTTTTATGCTTGAAATATAAGTTTATTATTCAGTACTTACTCAGATACATTTCACCCAGAAATATCTAATCCAGCCCTACGATAAACAAAGCTTGTTTATGGAAATCAGTAGTATTTTGAGATTAGACAACTTGTATTTTCGAATTTCGGGTCGCCGAAAATCCACTGGAAAATGAAAGGTGTTGTGTTTTTTTAGCAATTATCTCACTGCACTGCAAACTTAAAGGCCTTCCTTCCTTTTTTCCACACAGTTTAACAGTGACAGCCTATTTACAATTGATGCAGACCTGTCGCTAGTGACGTCAGGATCACGTCTTGAAAAAAGACTCACAAGACTCACAAGAGTCAAGCGGTAATTCTAATTGCGAATAAACATGAGAGCAACGTGATAACCGCAAATATTAATGGTGTCTAGTTCCAACCCTGTAATACTAAATAATAAACGGTCACAGATCGAGGCTAATCATCTTAACGGACTGATAACGACCTTTAATAATAGATCATAATAATGTCTGTAAGTTTTTACTATCGCTTTGATGGACAGTACACTTTCGAAATTGAAGTTTAGACTCGTTTTAATAACATGGACAGACACGCCTACGTGTAATGAAATGAGATATCTATAGAAGAAAGTAAAAGCTTAACTTGAATCTAGATTGTTTTTTCTGTAGTTCATAATGGAAAGGAAAAGAAACAGCTACATGGCTTTGATGAAAGATATCCCCACTGAGGAACTTGAGGGGGACCCCCCTTTGAGGGACCCACAATTTGCAGTAGTATTCCAGATCTTGACGGGTATGGATTACCCATTGTTTTCGGGATAACAAGTATACGTTTTACTTACGGCCGGTTTCTGAAAGCCCGATCAAAACTAATCGCATGTCAAGTCACTTGATATCTCTATCTAATTCGATGTAATAGCTGAAATGGCGAGTGACTTGACATCTGATTAGTTTGATCGAGCTTTCAGAAACCGTATCTTTTGACGATCGCCAATTTTCACGATAATTGTAAAATTTTGGATTGCTTTTCAATCTTTTAGAATTTTGGTAGGAACACGAGAAAGATCATGTCGCCGCATTAGATAATCGTGAAATCAAAAGTACCATACTCGCATTAGCGAAATTCGCTAAAAACTTTACAAATATCACGACTTTCGTCAAAATCGCCAAAAAATAGCTAAAACCAGTTTTCACGAATAGAAATGTCAAATTTGACGATCGCATAGTTCGTAAAAAGATCGGTACTTGCGCTGCAGTGCTCTTTAATAATCGATATGCATATAGGATACAATTTTAAGCAGAACTTTTTTAGTCTTCAAAAAACAATAGTATTCAGAACAAGATACAAGGAAAAGATAACAGAATAAATTCTTAGAAGTATGAAACTGCAAAAGTTGCTGATACTCCGTTACTTAGGCACGTTGGGGTCTAGATAGTGATGTGTGGAAAATCCACCTATATTTTATTTTTAGTAGGTATATATCTTACCAGTGGCGCAGCTAGGTGGACAAGGGCCCCGGTGCATAGAGAAAGAATCGGGCCCTCACCCCCTCTTTCCACATAGCTTGAACTTATATTGGTCTTTAAAATAATCATAAAAAAAAATATGAGCATGCTCAAGGTTTTCTAACTTCGGGAGCTGGCTCCTCTCTTTAAGCTTAGGTGAGAGGGACCCTGAGCTCCGGGTCCCTGGTGCACTGCACCACTTGGCCCTACGATAGCTACGCCGCTGTTTGTTACCTAGTTCTTTCAACGGTCCAAGTAAGGATATTTTAATTTACCTAATCATTAGCAATAATATCGTGACAGGTTACCGTGGAGTAAATAATAAGCACTCTCTTCAAGCGGTGAAAGCACGCGGCTGCTTTGAAGCTACTTCTCTAAGCTCAGAAATGTAGATGTGGCAAATGGAAACTTTAGTGATAGAAAATAGACTCACTAAATACCATCCATAGGCAGAGTAAAGCTCAGAAATGTAGATGTGGCAAATGGAACCTTTTGTGATGAAAAATTGTTTCTTTAATACTATCCATAGGCACGGTAAAGTTCAGAAATGTAGATGTGGCAAATGGAAACTTTTGTGATAGAAAATAGACTCACTAAATACTATCCATAGGCACGACATAGCTGAGAAATGTAGATGTGACAAAAACATCATTCTAGGCACAGTAAAGATCATAAATGTAGATGTGGCATATGGAACCTTTTGTGATGAAAAATTGTCTCTTTATACTATACATAGGCACGGTAAAGCTCAGAAGTGTAGATGTGCCAAATGGAAACACTTGTGATCAAAAATAGGCTCAGTAGCTCAGAAATGTAGATGTGACAATTGCATAGGCACGGCAGGCATTAAGCTTTCTAGAGACCCGAGATCCAAGAGGATGCCTAAGAGGGTAGCCAGATAAACGTTTAAATATTATAGTGGCATGGCACGAAGAAACGATTTTTACGAAATAGCTTCACGCACGAAACAAGAAGCAACGAACCATTGAATAATTTAACCTAGAATAATGTAGTAACCTAAAAGTTTAAAACATGGTTAGTTGATATAAAATTAAACTAGGATTTTAAATGATTTACGGCCGGTTTCTGAAAGCTCGATCAAAACTAATCGGATGTCAAGTCCCTCGCCATTTCAGCTATTACATCGAATACCTAGATAGAGATAAATTAAAAAATTGCACGCCTGACACGGCAGATTATATTGATACAAATTAATGGACAACAACTTTATAAAACAACATAATATATCTTGCAATAAACTGATTTGATTTGATTTGATAGCATAACTTGACATGCGATTAGTTTTGATCGGGCTTTCAGAAACCGATCGTTAGATATTGCTATGGCTGTTCAAATTATAATCAAAGTTTTGATTATGTTAACCATTTTGTTCACAGTTAGGCAGCAAGGCAGCAAGGCCGTAATCTAAGCCTTTAATCTTTTTTAGGGTCCCGTACCCCAAGTTTAGTTTTTCATATTTCGTTTTTCGTAACATCAGGCCTTTTTTGTATGGAGACTCGTGCGCTCTCAGCACGCCCGATATCTTCATAAAAAACCTAACGTTACGAATAACAAAATACGAAAAACATAACTCAAAGTTGGGGTACCGTTAAGTCCAACTACCTTCTCCAAAGATAACCTTTAAAATAATTCGCAGATCCAAGTAAAAGCGCACAATTCGAATAACTCTCCTGTGGCCGGCAGAGCTCGTGATGTATGGAGTCGCCGGTTTCATTCATTGCCGTAAATGAATAGTGAAATGACTTCTGGATTCGAAAGTGGTAAGAATAGTAGAACATAGCTTGAAATCGATTAATCACAGAGCGGATCCCACTAATGATTGTTGGGGGTGGTTGTCGTAATTGTTTGGTCTCACAACTCAGTTGATAGTAGCTCTGCCATCTGCGCTGTAGGCTCTAGGTGTAATTTTTTATACTACCTAAACGTTTTAATGATATGGCGAAGACAAGAGCTAATGTGACTCTCGCTCGCACGTTTCGACATGTTGAAAGATATAAAATCACTAAACTTTTCGAAAAATCGCAATTAACCATCTTGTGTGCAATCACATTGCACACATTAAGTTAACACATAAAGAGATGAGCACAAGTATATACACTTGTTAGTTAGTAGAGCTCTTTGTGTGTGGCTCGTCTGGGGAAGTACTACCACCACGCCTTTTTCTGCCGCCAAGCAGCGTTGCTGTGTTTCGGTATGAAGAGTGTGGTTGCCGGTGTAATTACAGGCAAATGAGGTTTAACATCTGTAGGTATGTCTCAAGTTGATGGACGCAGGGCAGTGCATCATAGGGCACTTTCCTATCGTGCGTGACTTACGAAGCAATGCTTTGTTTTAGGTGATGGTTGCCACTTAACATCAGGTGGGCCATCTGCTTGTTCCATCACCAAGAAGTACCTAATACAAAAAATCATTCACAACATTTTCTTGGAGAGCTAGCAAGCGAGTGCTGTGTAAGCTTCATACGTGTTCTTTTATCTGTGACTCTACCAATTTTTTTTTCTTTTCAAAAGTTAAATAAAAACTAAGGACGCGAGCGGACGAATTAGCAGGAATATACAGGCGAGGTTCCTATAGGCAGGTCTTAAATGGTAAGTAGTACATAATAGGAATTAACAACATAGATTTTGTAACAAATCACCATCGCTGCAGTATCTGCGACTGGTGGTTCGTATAAATTTCTAGTGATTACTTTGATGAAGTTCACCAAACATACGGAGCTTATCATAATTACTTCAAGCGCCATCTAGCGAATAACCGTAAAAGCTTTTCACCTAGCAGTATATAAAACCACTTTTGTTCAAAAAGGTTATATGCGCACCTAACGTTTTGTTCACCCGTCACCCACATGTTGTCTCGATAGGACCCTAGATGGCAGCAGTGTTTCCTTTTAGAGATTGAATTGTATTTTATTACTCGATTTAATTTATTTATGAATAGGTTAGTTGTTACGGAAGTAGCAATTAATTCTAAAAGTTATCCTGCTTTATCTGAGGTTTAATCAATCTACAGCCAGTAAATGATTTCTGATTCAGATTTTAATTAAAAATGTTAGATTTTGTAATCTTTTATAGCCACAACATTATTTCTCGGATTTATCAGTCATAAATCTATAAAGGTACCTTACCAGCCTACCTATCGATCAAGTAAGTACCTAATTACCTACCTTGAAGTAATACTGCTTAACTACCAGTCTAGGTAAGGTAGGTAAGTAGCCAGTTCGCCACACAATGCGTGACACACCTCATTTGAGTTTTTCAACTTCAGACGGTCACGCAAATCTCGACGATTCATGGTTTCAGGTCACAGTCACCGTCAGGTGCTCTACTATAGGTATATATGAAATATACCTACCTACCTACTCTTCCATTTTTTCATTATTCTCTTAATATTGGAGCTAACACGAAACTTGACATTGTTCAATTTATTCGACGCACCCGGTGGTGATGTAGGTTGCTGGCTTTAACTGGCTGCACAGAACCAACACAGGTATAAAAGCGGTGCTGATGAGCTGGTGCCGTCTCGTTCTTGCCAAAGGTGAATCGTAACCCTCCGAGAAAGAGGGAGGAGGTTAGTTCTCACGTCACCGAGCAAACAAGGCTTGTCTGCTAGTATGCGAGAGGCGACCAACGAACGAACCGGCAGCCAAGCAGCCATTACTCTCGACGTATCCGCACGAACGTGACTGTGTCTGGTTTTCGCTCGTTCCTCTACATCGATCGTGTTAGAACATCGTTACTGCGCAGTGCAAGGTAAGGAAGTTTTTATTTGTTTTGTGGAAGCAGTGCGTGAAGTGATTGTAGTGGAAGATGCAAAGAAGCTTTCTCGGTTATTTATGCAAAGAATTCGTCCGAGGGCGGTGTGTGCACAGCGAGAGGCTCGGCGGCGAGGCGCAACGCTGCCTTCGCCGAGATCGCCGCCTGCGCACTCCCCACATCGATTCCTACCTACATTACCTACCACACAACGCTGTGACAATTTCAGTTAATCACGTGCTAGTTCCCAGTGCTTCTGTGACTTTGTGCTCTTTGTTGTGTCGCATCGCATGGTGATTTGTTTGTGTTAGCCGTCGCCCGAACACAATAAGGTTACCGAGTTCTTTGTGTTGTGAAACTGGCGGAGTCTTCGATTCTAGTGACGCACGAGTTTAACGAGTTGGGTAATCTTTCTAGATGTAGGTCTAATCTCACGCCAGCGTTCTAAGCATACAAACAAATTTTTCGCACCTTCGTAATGTCAATAATGATGTCATGGGAGCGCGTATTGTCGATAGTTCCTTGAAATAAAACGACTTGGCTGTAGATAACGAACTGTACAGCAATTAGTCCTAATAGCGTGTCATGTAAAGAACAGAATACTGTTGATAATCAAACCACGTAGAGCGGCGCCAATAACAAAGATAAAAAACCCGTTACTGAATTACCCTACATCTATTTTGTCGAACAATCAAAGATTAGAATCTAACATTTAAAAGAAACAAACTCACATAAGTACAGTTTCTGTAATCAAACACCAGTAGGTAAACTCACGGTTACAAAATTGCGTCATTTGTATTTAGAAATTGCCAATACGAAGCTTTCACTAGATTAAACAGTTAAGTAGTGACTTGGTTAAGTAAGGCAAGAAATAGAAGCACTACAATTACTAGCTACTATAGATCTCAATCTCTGTGAAGTATCATTTAGTAGGAAGGTCTAGGTACTATATACTTCATTATATATTTTTAAAACAAAAGTTGATGAGGATAAGACCATTTTCACAGATAAAAAACTAAGATCGCTAAAAACCAATAACTGTTATTATTCTGGGCTAAAAACATTAGAAAAACGTTGCCACTTCTTAGAAAATCTTAGGCTAAGGAAAAATAAAGCAACTTAAACCTCTACTGAACAGTAATCATTACGAGGTTGATGTAACAAAACCTGTTTAAACAATTGCGAAGTCTCCAATAAATAATTGAACAGTTTCGAGAAAACCATTGAGAATCTTTTCTGATGACAAAACGAATGTTATTACAAGGGGCGACGTAATGCACCAACTGTTTAAGAATCTGTTGTGGGGCTGACCTTCGACAGACGTCACATATTGCAGAATAATATGAAATAGGCACACAGTTGGTATACCTACCCATCCCTGGTAGACACTCAGATCTACGTAAAATCCTTGAGGATATTTATGGAAATACTCGAAGGCGCATCCGAATACCTACCAGTAATTGGTAGTCCATCTCTCTTTTTAGAGTTCTCAGCTGATATTCTTCACCGCGTCATGCCTACCTTTTGCCTATCACATTTTTCGCCATCTGCGCTTGGAAATGGCTCTTTTTTATGAGAACAAGAAGCAAAAGATGATTGATCTCGTCCGCCTGATTTGAACTTCGACTTAGAAGAATAATGTAGGAAGTTCATACTTTCGACTGCTTCATAACTGTTTTTCAGTGAGACAAATCGTGAATGAATGACGGCAGTGACGGCACCCGGCCAACTACACGACTCATTTTATTTAGTTGTCCAAATACAAAATGGTAAAAAGAAGTGTTTCACTCGGTAATTCTTGTATCGGGCGAGTGAATTCCGCGACAAATGAAATAATTTAACCCCATGAAAATGGCTAGAACATTTTGCATTGCATCTTCTCTCTATCTCAATCTTCTATCTCCACACGTTTAATTCCCATGATTAAATGGTTTGATATGCCTCAGGACCACATAAAATATTCAAGATAAAACCATCGTTCATTTTGCTGACACGTTTCCCTGACCCAAATGAATCACAGAGGGAAGTCCGCCAGTTTTTATGACCTCATTGATGCGTTTTTGTTTCTACGTCAATGGCAGTTCCTCTTACTTCAATTTTTTACATCCGTTTGCTTGCCGAAGTTTTTCTTTTCTTAGTTCTCGCTTGTCTCTACCCAATGAAGCGCTAATTACTTACAAATTATTTATTCACTAAAGAAAACACATTACAGATATAATCCAAAGCGTTAAATCTAGTTAAATCTAGCTAATGAATCCGTAGGTAGGTACTATTCCGTGTAATTTGCGTAGGTTTCAGGCACAGAATATATAGGTATTACCTTATAATAAACAGGCCTTTCTCTAGTGTAGATGATTTATGCAGCATTTGGCTTTCATTCATCTTTTTCCATTCATGATCCTAGGCACTAGTTACAAGACGTTATATTGCCTGAGATAGGATTTTAGGAGAAGACTTGCTCAGCCCTTATACCACTGAACACAGGTACCTTCCAAACACTTACAATAGGTAGATAAGTACTACGATGATAAGGTTGTAGACATTTTGGGAGATTTAAAGATCATTGTAACATCTATTGTTCCGAGAATTCACACCATTTGTGACTTGTTTTTGTTAAAAAATAACCCCATAAACTATTATTTATCTGATGTTTTCGTTTAAAAATTTGCATTATTATCGTAAGCACAGTTCCAACATAAATATGGATATTTTCAATAACAAGCGGTTTATTTGCCGTTACAACCTTACAACCCGACTTGTTGTTTTTTGTTTGCATTTTAGGTTTCTTGAAAGTGTAGGTATTATTTCTATTCTTTTTAAATTATCTTCAAGGCTTATCTGCAGTTTAAACCCGGGATTAGAACAAAGCCTAGAATTGTCTCTACATTGTACCTACCTACTTGTTGATCTTCTTCGAACCGAATTTATCCGGATTCTTCCATTCATGGGTATTCCCATCTCGCTCTAATATAGAATCTTAACAATTTAACTGCTTCCTGCAATTGGAGCCACCTACTCCCGCTCTGAAGGATTTGTGATAAAAAAACGTCGATGTAAAGTCATCGAGATACTTTTTGCTAAGAATCCTTATGAAACTTTTAAACTTTTTTGCACTTGTCACGCAACTTCACTACATAGTAGGTATAAAACTATAAAACAAAGTCGCTTTCTCTGTCCCTATATCCCTGTGTATGCTTAAATCTTAAAAACTACGCAACGGATTTTGATGCGGTTTTTTTTTATAGAAAAAGTAATTCAAGAGGAAGGTTTATTTACTTATATGCATAATACAAGCATAATCTCTTAGGGATGACCCACAATAACCGTGCGAAGCCGGGGCGGGTCGCTAGTGTCTTATAAAACTAGGTAAGACCTACTAGTAGACTGCAGTTTAAAAAATTAAACTGAACTAAAAATGTATGCTGAATATACTTAGAAGCTAAGTTACTTTGTAAGGACTTACCTACTGATAAACAAGCCATATTTATATCTGTAGTGCTTGTAGTAGGTAGAGGTACTAATTGATTGTAGCTGATTTAGTACGTCAAGGGCCGCTTAGGGCGAATACAAGAGCTAATGTGACTCTCGCTCGCACGTTTCGACATATTAAAATCACTTATGTAGGTAACTCATTTTCGAAAAATGGCAATCAACCGTTTTGTGCGCAATCACATTGCACACTTTTGTAAAAATTTCATTTTGTTCATACAGGTTTTCCTACTCAAAAGTTTGCTTTACTAGTTTTCATACTTAAGCAAACTTTTATGTAGGAAAACTTATTATCGATCAAAATTAAATTTTACTAAACTGTGTGCAATGTGATTGCAAAAATGATTTTAACATGTCGGAACATGCGAGCGAGAGTCACATTAGCTCTTGTCTTCGCCTTAGGCCCAGTTTCACCATGCTCTGTTAGTTACTAATCAAGGAATAACAGGCCGTTAAATCTAACCTTAGATGTCAAACGCGTACATTTTATCATTTTTAACGGCCGTTTAATCCTTTGTTAATCTAACAGAGCATGGTGAAGACGGGAAGATGTAGTGTCCGTGGCAGGATTTAGATGAAGTAGGCTTGTCCAGTACCCATTTAAAAATATACTTAAAACATATTGTCTAACTAATACACAGAAAAGACAAATGGTCATAGTCTAGCCTGGTCATGGTTATTGTAGGTAGAGTAGGTACTTCGAACAGAACAGAAACGAATGGCTAAAATGAGCATTGAAATATTCCGTCTGACCTAATTGACCTCATAAAGAGCTGCAAGGCACCAGGCAACAGGCTGCAGAGCAATTTGTGAACAACCAATCGAAGTCGCAATTGGCACAAACAGCCAGCTAAGGATTTTTCTAAAAGCTGACGATGTAATCTACCAAGATACCATTTAAAACCAGTAAAATTATGACATTTGCATTGTACTACTACTACTATATGGAGGTCATGAATTATGTCCTTTCTGAGTTTTAAGTAGGACATTAACGTGTACACATCTACAAAGAAAATTACAATGAATAGCCTACCTACCTACAAAATGTACAAAATACATAAGAAACAGTTGAGCAACAGTTTTTTTTATGTTCACCCCGTTGCCTGAAAGAGATCGCTGTTAGCGATAAGGCTGCCCATTGTATTACTACAATTGTTAGTTTTTAAGTAAAAATGTGTATCTTTATTTGTTGTGGCAATCAATAAAGAGTTATAAAATATAAATTTAAAAAAATAAATAAAAAAAAAAAATTTGCAGGATTGCCGTTTCGCATTTATCATTACAAAGACCGCTTTAAAGTTTTATTTGTTTATTTTTTATACAACTCGCTGATGGAACAAGCTGATGGCCCACCTGATGTTAAGTGGTAACCATCACCTATAACAGAGCATTACCTCGTAAGTCACGCACGATAGGAACGTGCCCTACGATGCATTGCCCTGCGTCCATCAACTTGAGGCACACAGATGTTAAGCCTCATGTGCCTGTAATTACACCGTCAACCACACTCTTCAAACCGAAACACAGCGTTGCTGCTTGGCGGCAGAAAAAGGCATGGCGGTAGTACTTCCCCGGACGAGCCACACACAAAGAGCTCTACTACTCTTAAAGTAGACGTATTCTTAGGAACTCTGGCTTAAACTTTGCAAAAACAAGGTTGAGTTGGTTGAGACGTGCAAAAACTCAGTCATGTGACCTGCTGGTGTTGCCAGTTGAAAAATAAATAGGTAAAAAAATAATCTGGTTCCCAATTATTGGTTGATTAAATGTAGATAGTGCGGGGACCAATGGTAACCGATGTACGAGTATAATCGCTTATGTAAGATTATTTGGTAAATAAATGAATTTGTATTTTGTATTTGTAAACGTAGATACTCCATTTTTTGCCGTAAGTTAGTTAGATTTTAGCTAACTCAATAGATTTTCCCTTTGTTTCCCTATACATTGTGATTATGATAAGAGACAATTGATTGAAAAACAAAGGAGAGTTCAACAAAAGAGTTTTATTGCAGCAACTTTAAAGTTTAGCAAATGTCTCAAGGTATAAGATATAGTATTAAAAGGTACCTCCTACCTAATGTAAAGAATGAATGAATAAGTCAGCTTAGCGAATTGAATATCTTATTCAATTCGCTAAGCGTTTAAATTTGAATTTGCCCACTTTTTCAATAGACTTCGTCTAAACTCATTTAGTATAGGTACCATCTAGGTAGGTAGGTAGGTAGGTGCATCATGCGAAACGCTCATGGCCGGATTGCTTAGTCGTTCGTCGGTAGGAAGGAACCAAGTGGTATCTACAGGTAAGTATATGTTTGTTGCCTGTTCTTCTAGACTGTAACCCATTTTTTTACTCAGAGTGAACTGCAAACTGACATATTTTTTTGGACTGATACCTACTGCCGTACGGTTGACCAATATATTTTTTTTATTTATTCTTTATTGCACAAAACACAAAGTTAAAGTACTAGTAGGAGAGCTTAATGCTCAAGCATTTTTTAACAGCCAACCTAGTAGTAAGTACCTATTATTCCACAATTTTCAATTAAGGTGCTCCGGGGTAAGATCGGATCTGGGGTAAGATCGAATAAATCGAATATGTCCATAACGTAGGGTATTTTTTGATTCTTGGCAACATTGCCTGCAACGCCATTTTGTTGGGCCCATCCCACTAGTCGCCGCCAGTCGATCGGACCATCAGCGCGCATTTCATTCACTCGGATATGAAAAGGTACGTAAAATGTGATTTTTTAAGGATCCGGACTTACCCCCGGCAACTTTAATCGTAAATTCTGGTATAACGGCTGTGTTTTTTACGAATTTTGTGGCTTATCATATTAATGCGGCAACTTGTTTGCTGATTAAAGTGGTCTAGACACGCTAGAACTGTATGTAGCCTGAGATCCGGTCTTTCCCCATCAAAATTTGAATGGGTAAAGTTCGGATGAATTCTGTCCGATCTTTCCCAACTGTAAAATATAAACAGTTTCTCAAACTTTTAAAAAAATATTTGAACTAAAAAGGCATTTGCTAGAGGTAGTACCTACCTACGTCGCTCAATTTTTTTTTATTTTGTGAACCAATTTGCCTGTTAATAAAAGCTAAAAGCTGTAATTATGTATGTACGGTACGTAATCCCATGCACGCTTAGCTTGCGCACACTTTTAGCTATGGTGTGTTTGCTTCAATTTATTTTTAATTTATTATTATGCCTAGAAACTACAAAAAAAAAATCTCTGCGGGCGACTTCCTACTCAAAAAAGATTTCAAGAAATGACTTACTAGAAATAATAGAAATAAGTAATTTATCTACACTAATATTATAAAGAGGAAAGATTTGTATTTTTTTTGTTTTGTTGTTTTGTATGTAACGAATAGGCTCAAAAACTACTGGTCCGATTTAAAAAATTCTTTCACCATTAGAATGCTACAACTATTGATGGTGGAACAAAATAATATACTACGATTTTGTAGAACACGTCATTATCTACAAAAAATGTCGCGACAGCATATGTCTATTATAGTTATGTCACAATAAGTGTTCTTTTATTATAAAAATTTAATTGAAATGCCGCCGTTAGAAAAGGGTCTTTATTTGTACCTTGGTATTAATCCTTATCCAAATAAATATTTTCATATTCAAGACTGGTTCAATACCTATACATTACTTTTTGAATTTTTCAAATCGGACATTCCATTCAAAAGATTTTAAAAATATAAGGTCACGGGGCGCTTTCTCACACAGCGCGGGCCCGGGCAAGGCGCGAGTTAGAAGTGACTCGAACCCACCACGGTCTAAGTTTATCCTAAAACGTTGAAAAAATTTATGTCCACCCATGCGAAGCTGGGACAGGTCGCTAGTGGTTAATAATTTATTAACTAGATCTAATTTGTTTCATTGATCAGGCTGGTTAGTTATTAAAACCAACTATGAGGTGCTTGCTAAACCTTTGTATATCCGTACCTACGTACCATAGTTAGAGTGGAGGTGTCAAAGTTTGAGAAACATAGAAACTTCATTTTTTCTGAACCGGGGTAACATCGGATTATAAGAATAAAAAAAACAATTTTTTGCCTCTCACTTTTTTCGTTGAAACAGTATCTCGAAAATGTATATTGATGCTTTATTATTGGATAAAACCGGATATTTTCATTATAGGTAGCTTATGTTTGGAGCTACAGAGGCGATTTTAGAATGTAGTCCGATGTTACCCCGTCAAGGTCCGATCTTTCCCGTGGTTTTATAAAAATTACTATCACTTTAATCCTCTATAACTCGGCCACCGTTGTGTTTAGAGGGCTTAAAAGCTGTGGATTTTGTTCTAAAATAAATAAAAATTTATGAGTTACGCTCGCAGTTTTGCAAGCCTGGTTTCGAGTAAGTTTTGTATAGAGCGGGCGAGTTGAAAACTCGTGACTCCATACAAAACCCACTTGGAAAACCATACAAGCATAACACCATACACTGGAGTGTAACTCAGAATACACACTCAGGTTGCACGCAAGTCCTTCGAGAGTTATTGGTAATTTAGTAGGTACCACCTGAAAACCTTCTTCAGCTAGGTTACCAAAACGTACAGTCACGCATAAAACGTCTGCTTCTATCTCACAATTTCAATGTCCGATAACTGAAAGATATAGCCAACAACAAGAAAGTTAGGTAGGTAACCTACGTACCTACTCGTAGGTATGTAGGTACGTTAACTCGCAACACAATACCTCAATTGAAGATGTTGATTCTTAATAGCTTAATCCATTCAACACTTTACAATTTAGATAAATCAATCTACTCGAGAATTTATGCAGTATCTACCTAACAAGTTTCCAGCACCAAATCTACGATAGGTATCATACAAATACCTATACCTACTAATAATATATCTACTTTATGTACTAAGTAGGTATCATGCAAAGTTTTGTTATGTTTATGGATCAATTTTAAAAAATACATACCGGTCATTAAGACGCTGATAACCGGTCCTTCTCGCTATGAATTATGATCAAAATCGTGATATTTATATTTCAAATTGCCTGATTGCACACACCTACCTCATGACAATCACAAGACTGGTTCTATGCATTCTAACTTATAAGTACAAATAAGGCATGTTTTGTATGTTCTTACTCACTTATACCATGTTTAATTTAAATAAGCTCGTACCTACTAGACTAGAGGAAGCTATATCTTCTTATCTGAGGTCGTTATTCTGATTGTAATAAACGATAAAGCTCGAGATTGTATTGGAACAATTTCTATAGACATTGCCATCCGTATAATGCACCAGGTGTACCTATGGCAAGGCAAAAAAAGAAAAAATTTAACCAAAGTTTTTTCCTCAATGTACTCATTCAAAATCATACATACCTATGTAGATGTCGAAAGTGGAAGTCAGTTTGTATATGTTACATTTTGCAGATGTTGGTATTCGATACTTGATAGGTTGCAAGTTCAACTGCTGCTAGAATACTCGTAAAGGAATTCCTCACGATGCGATGTTCCTGATGATGATTCCTTCACTGTTTGATAGCATTGGCGTGTTAGGCATGGCAGGCAATAACCACTTAGACGCCAGGTGGACTGTCCGATTGACTGCGTCTTTTAAAAGCAAAAAATATAAATAAATAATCCATCCAAGACGATGAAATCAGATATCAAAGAAATCAGAAAGCGGTATCGTGTTAAGGCTTTGTAAAAACCTAATGGAGCAAATTGTACTGCCTAAGGGCAGAAATGAAGGGCCGACGGTGTTCTTGGAACAGCGCGGTACATTCCTATCATTCTGCCAACTCGAGAGTAAAAGACATTGAACTCTGTATCGAGGAGAAAAGACTGATATTCCAACTGAAGGGTGCGTGCGATTGTTGATGCTGCTGATCCTTTGTACACGCAGCTTGCTTCGAAATAGTTTTCTTTGCATGTAAGTAAAGGAAGTCATTTAGATAGGTACGGCCGTACCACTTAGGCACACATGGCAGCGATAAACCGAACGAACGTGTAGTAAAGTAAAAGAAAATGTGGTAACACGTTTACTCAACTATTTTATCAGTTTTCTAGCTTGATAAACTATGACTGTAATTTATATTGTCCAAAATTATGCAATTGCTTCTGCAATTAAACTAAAAATAAATACAAGACTTACGGCCGGTTTCTGAAAGCTCGGTCAAAACTAATCGGATGTCAAGTCACTCGCCATTTCAGCTATTACATCGAATTAGATAGAGATAGCAAGTGACTTTACATCCGATTAGTTTTGATCGGGCTTTCAGAAACCGGCCGATAGTAACATTTACCTACATAATATCAAGAATAAACTAACTGAAAAATAGTGTTAAAAATATTGAGAAAAGTGTTGTTAGCCGTTAGACAAATAACCTTTGCTTCCTTAAAAACCTATAAGTTACTTTAAATCGAAACTGGTAGATTTATGCGTGTAGTTCTGTACATAAAACATGTTTAAAACGGATTTGTATCTGTGTACCTACCTCAGTTTTTACCGATTCACTATTTATTTTTTAAAATCTCTTCATAACTTATTCCCGGTAACCTTAATACATTGTTTATCTGATTCGAAAGGCTTTGAAGAGTCTACAACCCAAATGTTTGCTTGTAAACTATCAATCAAAACATGACTGAATATATTTTAGGCATTAGATAATTTAGGTTAGACATATATGTATGTTACTCTGACTAATATTTTGGCTTAAAACATAAAAATTCATGCCAGTGTCTGTTTTAATATTTTGCGAAAACTTTCTACAAAAATTATCAAGATTCTTTTGTAGAAAGGTTTCCAGCTATTGCAATTAACAAAATACCACTGTGGTGTATTTAGTTAATTGCAACATTGGGGGGTCAACTCGTGATATTTTCGAAACAGAGACTTTTCTTCTGGAAGAAAGCGAATACCGTGTAGTTCAAGCAAATCAAAAAACGTATATTTTGTATCCTAAAAACGGACTCTGGATACGAAGTTGCAAGTTGCGGTGCGAACTGCGGTTTTCAAAGCAATTTAAATAATTTCTTCTAAATCTAAATCCGTAATTTAAGACCAACCCAATTAACATTGTACCTACCTAGTTCTTTTAATTTGACTCCGGGCGATTATGTTATCGCAAAGGAATTCAATGATCAAACAATGTCGGCGTAGCGTTGTGCTGAAAAAACATGGCTAGATCCGCTGCCTTCTAGGAATGCGATAAGATTCATTACAAGAGCCTTACCTTCTTATAACAAACTACTTATACAAAATATTTTGTTCGTTTCAAGAGCAACAAAATGTTTTTATGTTCTTGAAACAAAATTGTAGTAAAAAGAAATACAGAAACTGCTTCAGGACTTTGATCCAAGAGTACAGTATCTCTTGATCTCTTAGTCTTTGATCTCTTAGTGCTTACCAACTCAAATTCCTTTGAGGATATTTAATGGGAGTAGTCAGAGGTCCGTCCAAATATTATATTTGGCGCACCCACAGCTTGCAGTAGTTGGTATTCCATATGAGACAAGTTCCTAGTTCATCGCCGCTGCTAGAATACTAACTTGAATATATGTGCATCAAGCTAATGCTTTTAATCGGTGAAAGAAAACATCGCGAGGAAACCTGAAATTATAGCTAGATATTTAAAATACGATTTACTCTTGTGAGGAAGAAGCACAGTATAATAGGCAGGTAGTTTAGAGATAAAAGTACGTCCAAGGCCTCGACTAACCTTTTTTGAGGATTCCGTAGCAACAATAGTTTGTTTCAATGAAAAAAAAAACAAATGACAATGCTTGTCTTGTTTTTACACTAATCTTATCTGTAGTCTCGTTCTTTTAGCGACAACATTAGCTCATTACGTTATTTGACACTTCATTGGCTCTCAATGAGGCGTTTCAAGGAATCAGCTTGACAATAATACCTTGACTGTGCCGAAGTATGAATTGTGGAACCATCTTTAGCGTTTTTTCTCAGACCGGACTGAGAAAGGTGAAGGAATTGAAACAAAATAATAATTGTAGAGCTCTTTGTGAAGGGCTCGTCCGGGGAAGTACTACATGCCAATATCTGCAGCGTTGCTGTGTTTCGGTTTAGAGGATGTGGTTGCCGGTGCAATTAAAGGCACATGAGGATTACTTAACATTTGTATGCCTGAAATTGATGAAAACAGGGCAGTGCATCTTAGGGCACGTGCGTGACTTGCGAGGCAATGCTCATCACCAAAAATATTGGATTTGCACGAATAATGTCCAAAAAGAAAAATGTCCAAGAGCAAAATAATGCCCAACTATAAAAACGTCCAAGTATAAAAATGTCCAAGTATAAAAACGTCCAACTAGAAAAACGTCCAACTAGAAAAACGTCCAACTAGAAAAACGTCCAACTATAAAAACGCCCAACTAGAAAATTGACCATATACAGAAAAGGCCCTCTAGAATCAGGTCAATTTTGAGATTCAAAACGACTTCTTCACAAGTCACACTTCTTCACAAGAAAAGTCTTTGACAGCTGTCAAAATGACACTTACTGTCAGATGTGACGGAAACTGTCACAAATGCAAGTTATACAATGGAAAACACAAAAAAATTTAATGTCAACCTGACATATGTCAAATTTAAAACGGCCTTGGAAACTACTCGTACATCGGACAGAAACTGTCAGTTTGACAGCTGTCGTAGAAAATGTAGATTTTGTTCTTTCCTTTCATTTGAGCTACGAACTGAAAGTCTAGCTCGAGTAGTTTCCTAGTTATGACCGTTTCAGTTTTGACATCTACTGTCAATTCAATATTCATTGTCAATATTGACTGAAACAGTCTGTTTTCCTTGATTATCTTGGATTTGAGACAGTTTCTGTCACTTCTGACAGTAAGTGCCAATTTGACAACTGTCAAAGACTTTTCTTGTGAAGAAGTGTGACTTGTGAAGAAGTCGTTTTGAATCTCAAAATTGACCTGATTCTAGAGGGCCTTTTCTGTATATGGTCAATTTTCTAGTTGGGCGTTTAAGTTGGACGTTTTTCTAGTTGGACGTTTTTCTAGTTGGACGTTTTTCTAGTTGGACGTTTTTCTAGTTGGACGTTTTTATACTTGGACATTTTTATACTTGGACGTTTTTATAGTTGGGCATATTTACTAATGGACATTGGCTTTGGACATTTTTCTGTTTGGACATTATTCGTGCAAATCAAATATTGTGTTAGGAAGTCACATCTGAAAACCTTTCTCGCGTTGAAACAAAAGTCATATAAAACTAGCCTTGTCTGGTTACTTCGGTTCTCGATTAGAATGTTTTAAAAGCATTTCCGTCTCAGCTCCATCATAAGTGCGAACGAGACAGACAACCATTCAATAAATGATTTGTTACCACTTGAAGTACCTAGTTAAGAAAGACTGACTGTCGGGTAAATTGAAAAGTCGCTCAGTCGTTCCGTTTTCAATACAACCAAGGTGTTTTTAACTTAGGTGTTTTTATTTCTGTCGTGCGTTGGTGGCAGTAAGTATAATGGTAAACATTGAGGCAACTGGAGGCCACGACTCGTCTAGGCGAGTTTCATCTCCTTATAAAAGTCTTATTGTAGTCTGGTGTCGTCATATTTCATGTCAGCGACACGTGTTACCAAATTAGTTTAAATGTTCCATAAAAACGTACGTCTACACCCACTATTAATTATTGAACTCTATATCTCTTAATTTTACACGCTAACGGTCTTATCAATAAACTTATGGTTTGTCTTGAGCTCAACTTGAGTTAATTGTATATGTTCTTTCTCTATAAGGCCACTTTTAATTTATCCAAAAACGACTAACGGCTATTAGGATATTTTTAAAGGGAAAACTGTGTACCTAACCTTATTTGTCGTGATAATCGATAAAAAGTTATCTCTATATCTATCATAGATAGATAGATATCATAGGTAGACAGATAAGAAGGTATCTGTATAAAATAGGTGGTAAGTACCTTTTCTGAACAGAGCTCAACTTATTAGTTAGTTTTATTTATTTAACAAAATCACTAATTACAGTATTCACTTTACAACATCGTGAAAAATAGTAAGGTTTGTATCGATGTTGGCACTGACTCGATCTGTTACACTTTTTAAACACAGAATTTATAGTAGGTTTAAAAAATTAACTGCATGCATAATAAGTAAGAAGGTAAAAATAATAAGTTATATACTATATAGTTAATAAATAGTCGTGGCCCGTAGATCGTTGTATAATAATTACGACCTACCTGTGTGGGCGATAATAACTAAGCTGAAATGCTTCAGATAAGAGGTCGAAATAACGGGAAATGCGGGACTCTTGCGCATGCCACAAACGCGGAGCAATCGTTAAACAACCAACGGTTTCTATTTGACTGGCTTAAGTTTCAATATAAATGTTATTATTGCGTACTGCGTACTTTTCTCACAACATTTTTTTTTTCATAAATAATAAGTACATATTGGCCGACAGACAACGCTATCTAGCTCCAAACTAAGCAAATCTTGTACTATAAAATATCGTTATTATTGTACGTGGAAATCCATCGATTTATACAAGGTGTAAAAATACTACTCTCGGAAACTTCAGGGGGTTAAAGTACCCATCAATATGAATAACTTTTTCTAAGGAACCAACACTGTGAACGCGAAAAATAAAACAGCTGTTTCGTACATTTTAGCCCATGCTTGCAAAAGTTGCAACTTTGGCTTGACTGTCAGACTTCATTATTTATAGAGATTTAAAGCGACTTTGTAGTTAAAGTATTTAAGCCTATTACGTAACTTGACAACAATCGCTTGTACCTAGAGGTACAGCTCAAACGGTTCAAGGGCGATTAGGTGGGAAGGCACTAATTATTTAATACTAGTAGGAATCACGTGTTGGCAGGAAGCGATCCGACGGATACGGAAGTGGTGAAATTATAGCCATTTTTTCTAGCAATACATATCGAAGAGACATTGTAGAAACTTCTACTAAGTGCTCATAAGCAAGCGCTCTACTTCTTCTAAGTGCTAATTCAGTATTGTTGAAAAGTTTGGTATACCTGGTCTACTTGCCTAGTATACCAAACTTTACAACCGTTAAAAATTTCATTTTGATCGATACAAGTTTTCCTGCTTAAAAGTTTGCTTATGTACGAAAACTAGTAAAGTAAACTTTTAAGTAGGAAAACATGTATCGATCAAAATGAAATTTGTTGCAATGTGATTGCACACAAAATGGTTGATTGCGATTTTTCGAAAATGAGTATAGTGATTTTATATCTTTCAACATGTCGAAACGTGCGAGCGAGAGTCACATTAGCCTTAATCTAGATAAATTAGTGTTAAGTTTAATGTAAAAAGCTGTTAGTTTTCCAATTAATTATCAGAAATTACAAGCGAAAAAATATAATATTATAATAAGTATGTACCTATGTATTTACAAAAACAAAGTATAAGTATATTATATCAGCTATCTGGATTCCATATAACAAGCTGTGCTTAATTTGGGGCTAGATAGTGCTGTGTGGAAAGTCCACCAATAACTATTTTTATTATATCATCCAAATAAAAATAACCAATCATTAAGATTATTAATAAAAAAATATGCTAAAACGATTGCCATTAGTTTATGCCATGATTTTACAATAAAAATCAACGTTTTATTTTACCGTAAATATTATTAATGAAAAAAGAAATTTAAACCAATTTTGCTCCATGTCGCACCGATTCGCTGACGGTTTATTAGTTCTACAAGGAGTAGTCAGAGACACGGCCAAACTTCCATGTATCACTTTCAATTTAAATATCAAACATGTTTTTCCACAATAGCAAAATCTAGGTATGCACACTGTACGTACCTAACTTATACACAGCCTTCACAGCTCAGTTGGTAGTAGCTTTGCCTTCTGCGCCGTAGGCCGTGGGTTCGATCCCCACCGAGAACAAACATTTGTGTGATGAACATGGATGTTTGTTCTCTGTCTGGGTGTTACATAATATTAAAAGTATGTATTTACAAAAAAATATATACAAGGTGTTCCATAAGTTGTGTATATAAACTTCAGGGGGCTAAAGTACCCATCAATATGAACAACTTTTTCTAAGGAACCAACACTGTGAACGCGAAAAAAAAAACAGCTGTTTCATACATTTTAGCCTAGTAGGTATTGAACTTTTGTATGAAACAGCTGTTTATTTTTTCGCGTTCACAGTGTTGGTTCCTTAGAAAAAGTAGTTCATATTGATGGGTACTTTAGCCCCCTGAAGTTTATATACACAACTTAAGGAACACCTTGTATACATATGTATTATAACAGCTATCTGGTTTCCATATTACAAGCTTTGGCTTAGTTTGGGGCTAGATCGTGCTGTGTGGAAAGTCCACCAATATATGTTTATTTATCCATGCACCTACCTATACCAATCTACACTACCTAGGTACTTACTACAATTTATGTGGTTTTGATCATCAATGAATGAATAAATACATTAATTTGCAAATGAGCACACGCCATAAAACAGACTGTATGTACCTACAGGTATTAAACCGGTCATGCGCTATGAGGGAATAATAATTTTAAATTCAAATCATGGGACAATAAGGATTTACAGTTTGCGTGTTGGGGCCAAATTAACCGTGATGCCTACTGTGAGCATTGGAAATGGATGACACTTTACCTCAGGGACTGCAATGAAAGAATTTGATACATTTTAATAGTTTTTAAATTAACAAATCTTCTTCTTCTTGTCGTGTCACTAGTTTCTTTCGAAACAGTGTGGTGAAAGGATTATAAGTGCGCCTCAAGAGGCTCCTTTCGAGCACTTGACGCATGTTATAGAACTTTTTAGGTTCTACGACATGCCGGTTTCCTCACGATGTTTTCCTTCACCGTTTGAGAGTACTGGCATTGTGCACATACATTTTTGAACAGAAAAACTCATTGGTACACGACTGGTTTCGAACCCACGACCTTAGGATCGGAAGGCGGGGCCTCTACCACTAGACCACCAGTGCAATTAACAAATAACATAAGACTATAAATGATCTATTCTACCATAGTTTTTTTGATCACTTTTAAAACCTGTTGCATTGTCATATACTTTTAATGCTGACTGTACGCAGTACAAAATGTATATTTAGAACCTCTGGCGCCTTATTTACATACTATAAAAATAAAGTAGGGCCGAGCATGTAGGATTGGGTTGAAGGACTACCTCATGGCACCACGCCTGACGTCATAATTTGATCATCATGATTATACTTGTCATTAAGTAGAGGTACCAATATTCTAACAAGGTTAAAATTTTGTATTTTTGTTTTTTTTATATTTTTACTGATGGAACAAACTCTCCTTATGTTAAGTGTTTACCATCGCCACAGATAAGAGAATACCATCGCCTATAACAAAGCAATGTCACGCATGTAATGAACGAGCTCTACGATGCACTGCCCTGCGTCCATTGACTTGAGACATTATTTTATTATTTATTATTTATTTATTTATGTAGATGTACATCTACCGTGAAGTGGTACCACGACCTTCACAGCAAAACAGCAACGCTGCTTGGCGGCAGAAATGGTAGTACTTCCCCGAGCTCTTCACAAAGTGCTCCACTAACTAAGGGCCGGTTTCACCATGCTCTGTTAGTTACTAATCAAGGATTAAAAGACCGTTAAATCTAACCTTAGCTGTCAAACGCGTACATTTTGACATATTTAACGGCCCTTTAATCCTTTGTTAATCTAACAGAGCATGGTGAAACCGGCCCTTATTCTACTAGTTTTATCATATATAATCGATCGATTGAAAGGCAAGTGAGGTACTAAATATAAAAAAAATATGCTATGTAAAATAGTTTTGTGCAAAGCAATGATGTCATGCACGGCGCTTTGAATGCGTCGAGATGATCTCGAGCCGAAACGGTTATGTGTTTGAAACTCAATGGGTCTACCCTTGAAGCGTGAACAATAAGCATTGTTACGGTACCATCAGCTCTGTAAATAGCATGGTGATAATAGAATTAGGATACGGCTGAGTTGGAAACAGGAAATAGTCTGTTCTGTTATAATTTTAGCAAACATTTTATAACTTCATCAGAATATGAAACTACTAAAATAGTGTACCACGTTTCGCTCGCGTAAGACAGTCATAGTGGTAGGTAGTCACTAGGGCATGCAGTATCGATACTTTTCTCAGTACCGGTAATTTTCGGCCGATACTGGCTCAATACCGGTAATTCCCGGTACTTTCGATACTTTCGATACTGAGCTAATTATCTTAAATTAACTAACTGTATAGCCGTAAAATGAAACAAAAACTGTAGTACACTAGTAGTTCGCCCCGAACTGAGATCTCGTGATGCGACCCGACGAACGCACCAAAACTTTGAGTAGGTGGTAGTCAGAGGCAAGTCCAAACATTATGTTTGGACTTTTTTCTGACTACTGCCTACTAACTTGGTACGGTAACCAAGTTTCAACTCTATTGGCCTATTTATTGAAGAGTTCCGTTGAAAAGACCTTGGCTCCATCATCAGACCTGGTCATTGTCACCATTTTATGAGAACTGAGTACCTCCTTAATTTATTTCAAGAAAAAAAAATAAGAAAAAGCAAAGTAACTGGCCGACCAGTAGAAAAACCTTGATGCCAACGAAACTCTTCGAGATGGGAGCTCTTGGATCGCTGGTTATCTTAATTTAACCTTTTGGTTGTATCTTAAAAACCGAGCGTCCCAGAAAAAAAGTAAAAATTGTTTTGGAATGTCCAAACAAAGCCCTTTCATATGACATGTAACTTGATTTTTTTATGTCACTTTTTTTATTTTTGTCCCCTTAAAAAACCCCATATCTTAATAACCCTTCATCCGATTTTACTCATATACTTACCAGTAAATTTCTCAAGTACAAGCTATCGACTTATCAAATTTTATGCAGATCGGATCAACGGTTCGAAAGTTATCGCCAGACAAACATACATACATACATACATACATAAAATGCCGAATCGCCCAAGTTGAAACTAAGATCTTCGTTCGCTTCGCTCACTCGATCAATAAAATAACTTAAGATTATTAGCTTTTTTATATGATTTTGAACATTATTATCACTTGCACACAACAATCAGAACAGGTGAGATCAAGCTAAATAGAATAATCATCAAATGAATCAACAACTGGAATGAACTGTAACAAACTATGTTATCTAACTAAATCAATAATTCATATGTAGGTATTTATTTAGAACAGAAGTACCAAGTGTAGTTATTATATCTGTTTTATACTACCTCCATTTTATTTATATGTTTATTGGTTGTCACAATCCAAAATTTGGTTATTGTAGTATTTCCGGTTTTAAAGTAAACGTGCGATCATCAAATAATTGTTTGATGACATGAAAATAAATCCCTATCCTAAACCTACGACTGTAAAGAAGTAGGTCACAGAATTCAAACCTGACTAGAGAGAGATGCTCTAGGTCTGGTCGGCCTCAGACGTCTACCACTAAGGAAAACAATGAAAACGTGTGTAATCTGATTAGGGAAGACCGAAGACTGATCATCAAGAAGATTGCACACACTTCGACCATCTCATAATTGTCAATTAACTTGGATTTTCTAAGTTCTCAGCTAGGTTGGTCCCATGTTGCTCTCAGATGAGCAAAAGCGCGTTGAGCTCACAAAATCTTGCGACTGTATTGTCACGTTTGAGGCTGAGCCTCAAGATTTTTATAGCAGATTAGATAACAGATGAATCTGAGTTCACCACTGTGGAAAAGGGTGAGATGCTAAGGGTGAGATGTCATCATGGTGGACCACCTGGCTAAGGGCGAAACCATTAGCTCGGCATATTACTTAACCCTTTTGCGTCGTTCGTTAGAAGAAATTAAAGAGAAATGCCCTAGATACTGAGATAGAAAATCTTGTTTAATCTGGATGGATTGAATCCATGCCTCAAATTCTAGATTGTGGTTTCTACGTAGCTTAATCTCCTGATTTGACCTTGACTTTTAGATTTTTATCTGTTCCCAAACCTCAAAAAACAATTCGGCGGCCAAAAATTTTCATCGAATGAAGAGGTCGAAGAATGAGTAATTGGATATTCTATTCATTTATTTTAGGAAGCCAATTAGCGATCCTCACGTATGGTTACAGAGTAGATGAGAAAAAAAAATCGCAAACAAACATTAACAGCCTTACTTATAAATGGAAGGAGTACTTTTATTAAATATATTTTTTTGTTGGTATTGAACTTTGTTAGGTCGCGAAATTTTCCACCCACATGCAAACATCAATCAGAACGAGCTAAGATCAATCAAATAATCATAAAAAAATCAACACAAACTACGTATCTAATCGTAATACTTAAAATTGTAAGGATTTAATTAGAAGGTTGTTAAATCTAGGCTTATAATTCGTTAAAACATAGAAATCTAAATAGAAAAGTGAAACTGAACGCAGTGCTAGTGTTTATTTATGGAAATTGATGTATATCGTACTAGAAAACATCGACAGTTTATGAGTGATATCGAGTATCGAAAGTATCGAAAGTACCGGTACTTGCTTTGTTGAGTACCGGTACTGATCAGTATCGAAATTACCGGGAATTTCGATACTGACCAGTACCGGGAGCATGCCCTAGTAGTCACCACTATGACTATTATGGTTTGAAGAGTGTGGTTGCCGGTGTAATTACAGGCACATGAGGCTAAACATATTTTATGCTTCAAGTTGATGGACGCAGGACAGTGCATCTTCGGGCACGTTCGTATTGTGCGTGCCTTGCGAGGCAACGCTTTGCTAATGGTGATGGTCACCACTTAACATCTGGTGGGCCATATCCTTGTTCCATAAGGAAATGGTATTTAAAAGAAATTGGCCTATTCGGCTGATTTTCTACAATTTTTACCTTCAATCCCATTTTCGAGATTCAAAAAACTAAGCTACTTAGGTAGGTATGTCGTTCATATCAGGTTTTCACCTATTGCCGTTATTGATGAAGTGCTTACAGCACCTAAATATCCTGAGATATGATTTGAATTTCGTACCTGTTTGTTAGATATGGTAGGCATAACGGAGGTATAGTAACCACCTATAGAGCTTAGAGCGCTGTGGTGAGCGCCAATCGAATCAATTTTATGTACGTATCCCATTTCTGTCGTGAAGGCGGTCTGTAAGATGGAGGTCACGGGTCGAACAACTAATGGGACAGCTAGCTCACTCACAATTAGAAAGCTAGCTCAGTCTATTTATAACTAGCTTAATGGCTTTGCCTTTATCGGTCGGGATCCTTTTGGCAGTTTCCGGGTTGGACTTTATTGCGCTTTACATGACCACAGACATTGCGTCTGAAAACGTTTTTTGAGTGTTAGGTAGATGTGAATGGTTTGAGACGGATATAGGCAGACCAAAGAAAAGATGGATGGATTGTGTGAAAGATGACATGAGTAAGAAAGGAGGAACACCGAAATCACGAATGAAGTGATGAGAGTGGAAGAAGAAAACGTGGTGTGCCGATCCTCTTAGGATGACGGCAGGTAGTTGATGATGAACACGCAACTTACGGAATTTAATTGACGGTCGTGGGACAACTTGTACATAACACTATAAATATACCTACTAGGTACCTACTCTAAATCCACCAACACTACAGCCGTTCTACGCTTCGTGTATACGAAGCGTAGAACGGCTCTAGTGTTCGAAATTTCAATTCGAATTTCGAATTCAAAAACTTTTTTTTTATTTAAAGTTTTAGAATCGAATAGAAATCAAATTACAAAAATCCAGTGTGTTCACCGCTTGCAAAAAAGGGTTTCTGATTTCTTCTATTATTTCTAGCCATCCATAGAAACTGTTGATCTTTACCCCCTTTTTGAAATATTTCTTCAAAAAATTCACATCGCTTTTGATAAAAATAATAATCAATTTGTAATGACATTTTATTCGAGTGATTCACCAATGCATGATTCAGTGCGGAAGTAGCTGACCCCGAAAACATAGAAATCCAAGGTAGTGTAAAAAGTGGGGACTGCTGACAAAATGAATGAGTTTTATCGGACCCTTTCACAAGTAAAACGACTGGTGTATTTAATTGTAAATGGAATAGCTGGTGCGTGATAATCGTAGGTTTTGTGTGCAATGTTAGAAAACATATTTTTCAACGCCTTTTCTCTCACAGAAAATCAAACAAAGTTTTTTTTTAATTTCAATATAACTACATGATTCCGATTCAATCGTATATTCTGTTCCAGCTTAAGAGTTTTTATAGTAGGTTAGATTTATTTTTTTACTTTTTTTATAAAACTTGCTTAAAAAATGGTCCTGCCGCTACAACACATTGAGAGGCAACCCTCTATTACAGTTAAATTTCTCACTTTTCAAATATTTCAAATAATGGTAACACAGTTCTATCTAACAATGAGGAACAGCTAGCCAAACTCACAAACTTACAGGTCTAGGTAAGTACATGTTGTTCGTAATATTAGACCCCATCACGGAGGTCCGGTGCCCGGTACATTATGCGCCATTGGTCCCGCATCATAATAAATTTCTCTCGACAGTCATCGTCCATATATACGTTTACGGACCTTTTATTGGTATCCGATCGCACCTATATTTCTAAATTAGTTTTATTTTATTCCAGAAAATACGGACAACGAAAGTTTGAGATAGCCTTACGTGAGATGACGTCAATCTTCGCTCTAGAATACATAACCAAACAAAATTCCGGTTTCGTATGAAAAATTATACGAAATTATAAGGCCTTTTTTTGAACTTATTTTTGTGAATAAACAGTTGCTGACACGAAACTTTATGATTGACTAGCTGGTGCCCGCGACTTCGTCTGCGCAGGATTAGTATTTCGAGTAGCTTATATTAGCGTGGCGTAGTACATATATGTGTAACTTTAGCGGTTTTGGCAGCGCACGCCAGAATAGCTCGCAGATGGTAGATTTTTTCCTACTTACTTGACACTTATCGACATATTTTGGACAATTCACACAATATCTTTATAAATTGTAGCCTATGTGTTATTCCGATGTATAAGCTTTATTATTGTAAAGTTTAATTAAAATCCATTCAATCGTTTTTACGTGAAAGAGTAACAAACATCCATCCATCCATACTTACAAACTTTCGCGTTTATAATATTAGTAGGATTTGCAGAAAACTCTTGATAAATTCACATAGACAAGAATTCAAATTCAATAGACATTCCAAAAGAGTTACTATCATAAAAACTCTACCTAGTGTCAAAATTGGACGCTTTTCGAAGGCTTCGAAACCTTTTCGAAACCATCGAAAGAAATAAAATGGCGATGTCTTGAAACAAAATTGCCATTCCAATGACGTCCAACAGTTGAAACTGTACAGTAATATGATTCTGTATATTTTTGCATCGGCAATGTCGGCTATTAAAAGTGATCTAGATGAATTTATCCCACTACGATTTGCGTCATTGGTTTTTACACTAAAACATTTATCTTCTTTTTTAATTTAATATCGGTTTCGTATTAATATAAAACCGCAAAAAATAGGCAAAGACTAGTGAGTCAATAAAATAAATTTGCATATAACAAATAACAAAAGAGTAAAAAAAACATCATAATACCTACCAACGTAGGTAAGCTTGAGCTTGTAAGAACATTACCTAATACCATATTTACCTATTTTTTATTACAATTCTCTCACATTAATTGTTGGTGGCACAAACAAAAGGATGCCTTTAAACCCAGTAGGTAAAGTCATGCTGTGGATAATGATAATTATGATCTATTTCAATGCAGTATTCAGCAGGTTTTTGTATTATATTCTATTGATTCTCTCTTTGCAAGAATAAAAATAGTAAGCTCGATTCGGCCCACAACTGTGTACCTAAGTAGGTACGTCCGTGCAACTAATAAAATCGTGCAAACATGACGGCATTTTATGAGCACACGTTTCATGGCCTGCTCTGACCCAAATTGGCACTAAACAATTAAGAAATTAGGTTTATTTTACAGAATGGCATCGCTATATTTTATTGATAAGGTCAGACCCAATAAAGCCAATTTAAAGACTCTACAAATATTTTTTTGTTAGCATATTTTATTGGGACTTATTCAAGAAAATATATACTGATAAACATTCCATACTTATACTTAACACTTTCTAACCCAAACCTAGTATTCTCATATCTGTGCCCCAACTAAGCAACTGGCAAAGGAGCTGTTTCATCAATATATGGAGCTGGGGTCGGGTCTGTGTACAGTATATATCGCTTAGTAATACAATATAATAATAGTAAATGCTTTTTTGCTTTATTTTTACTTCGTTTTCTTGCCCTTCAAGATTTTCTTGGTCAAGGAGAGCAACACAATACAATCAAAATATGGCGGACTGACATGCGTGAAATGTGATTTTGACAACAGTATCAAATCCAGCACTAGTGCCAAGTCTGAGTTTTGTTTTTCGTTACGTCAGGCCTTTTTTGTATAGAGACTTTGGGAGTTCGTTTATAAAAGGTCCGACGACGTTACGAAAAACTAAATACGAAAAACGCGCACGCAACGACAGAAACAACAAAAACATAAAACTGTCAAATCGATGCAAAATTCAATGCGTCATGTCAAACGTCCGTCAATCACATACGATTCATGGCGTCTCCATCTCCAGAAGTGTTCACAAATGAAAAATTCTACCAAATAAACATTTAGGTGACAACTTCATTTGGCTACAAATAATCTCTATTATCTCTTTTTTTTCTATGTTTCTATGTGGCGTACATAGACCAGACCCACAATAAAAAAGGTCCTTTCTGCATAAGGGAAACACCTAGACACAGAACAAACATTAGGTATTGTTAACTAGCATTTTTAAAAAGTGGTATTGTTCCTGACATTTATTACAAAAATTACAATGAGTACAGGTACATATTTACAAGATGTACTAAATACACATGAAACGGTTGAGATATCTGCAGACCGTTGCGAACGGTCTAGAGATTGAAAAAATATTTACTCTCAGTAGGGAATTATCCACGAACATGTGTGCTACTAACATTACATTACACAATTATCTTACTAGCCTAGCCAGGCAACTGACGATATCGTCTATAGAGCAATAAAACAAGCAAAAGCGAAATACAAATTTACAAACTACCTATTAACTTTACACAAACAGATGTTTTCTGTCGTCAATATTACACGAAATAGGTCAATGTCCCGTAAAGTCAAGGTACAGTCACCAACAAAATAACATACTTACGTATAAAAAAATATTATACTTCTTCATAAAACATGCTTTGAGCGCCTCCTTTGTAACATCTCTTAAGATTGCTTCAACGTGTCACGAGCATTTTGTCATTATGATCAAAATATACTTTTCCTGGCGATTGTACAGTACAATCTATATGAACCTAGATATAGGTGTATGGGTTTGACGTACTTTGTACAAAGTCTCTTCATGGCTCACGATTTATGGTGTCATGGCATTTATGGGCACAATGAAAAGCCGACGGTGTAAATACGTACGGAAACATTGACAATACAGCTAGTCACCCACAGGATACCTCTCGAAATAATACTCTAATAATAGCTCATAGGAGCTATTATATTTTTATTTACATAGCTATTACAACAACCTATTTTTGGTTAAGTTTTCCTCGATATGAGTTCTACCTCTACGACTTGTACGAGGTTCTAATATCTCTTCATTTATTAAATAAATAACTATAATTTAATTGTATTGACTCTGTAGTCTGTCTTAAGGCGAAGAGAAAAATATAATTTTAAATAAATAAAATAAATATTGGTGGACTTTCCACACAGCACTATAACTAAGCCAAAGCATGTAATATGTATACTTTTTTTTTGTAAATACATACCTACTTATAATATTATTTAGCACCCAGACAGAGAACAAACATCAATATTCATCACACAAATGTTTGTTCTCGTTGGGGGTCGAACCCACGGCCTACCACACAGAAGGCAGAGCTACTACCAACTGAGCTGTGAAGTCTGTCAACGTTGTGGTTGCGTTGTGGTTTTGTTTCGAACAAGTGTTCCTATCAATAACATTTGGTCAAGTCCAATTTCCTCCGGGCCTTTACCGCCCCCCTGTAGGTATCTAGTGCCCACAAGGGGGCGTTATAGCCCACTTTCATCCTCTTAAGATGTGGTAGCGCTTTATATTTTAGGGGGCGATAGAAAATAAATTATTCTCAAAGTGGGCGATGACCAAATTAGTTTGAGAACCTCTGATCGAACCTAACGCAATCAAAACTCTAGTTCCTTACAAACGAGTGCACTAAGCTTGGCACCTTTAACGATCATATTCGATACCTACCATACCTACTACATATCCTGTGGTAATTCAAGATCGAGCTGATTTTTTGATACGAAACTACTTTATTATTTAGGTATTTTTCCCCTTATTTTTCGAATGCCTACTAAGGAACACTAAAGTCAAAGTCAAAAGGAATTTATTCCATAAAATTGCAAGGATCGCTTTGAAACGTCATAAAGCTAGGTGAATGTAGGTGCCAGTTCCACGCGACCAAAGCCTAGAAGAACAGGCAACAAACTTACGGCTTGGTTCCTACCGTTATTTTATGTATGATCTAAGGAACGCCAAGCAGGACTGCTGTATTTCGGTTTGAAGGGTGTGGTTGCCGGTGAAATTACAGGCACATGAGGCTTAACATCTGTATGCCTCATGTTGATAGACGCAGGGAAGTGGAGCCCTACATTTATTTGGTTCTTTCCTTATTCACCTACCAAATCAAAATTGAGACCGGACTTAGATATAAAGGCAGCGCGATTGTGTTTTTTTTTATAGCTTTGTAATCTTGAGTTGAAGAACATTCAAATCTAGAAACAGACTGTAGGACACACATGCCTGGTGGAATGGCCTGCTTGTTTGTAAAACATGAAACCAATCACGAACGCCCTCAATATTCGATCCTAAAACGCGAATAGCACAACCCAATCTACGTTTTTAGATGTCTGAGTAACCTATATTGCCTAACAGAACAATCTAAACTTTGTTCCCAAGAGACGGCGCTGGTTATGGCGGCTGTGAAACAACGCTGAAAGCAATATTAGATCTACTAACTCTTCATAAAATAAAAACGCTGTAATCCCGTGATTACTAAATTATAATCCTGAAACTTTCTCACGTCTCTAGCGTTTATTTTAAACGATGAAAGTCTACTAGGAAGAGTATGTACTTATTAGATGTCACGATTAAGGATGATGAAGAAATGTTACCTCCTACGAGTTAGTTAAAACCTAAAAACTTGCCGGATTATCAGATTTGCCCAAAAACTGATAGGTATGAGCTTACTTTTTCAACATCATCAGTTGGATGATACTTAGTAGGAGATTGTGGAAAAGGTCACTAGCTCAGGATGGTAGATGGAAGTCCGGCCAGTCCGTCACTTTACGCCCGTCATATTACGGTCACTTTACCCATAGAGCCAAGGCTAGTATTGACTAGAGGTATGCTCAGCCCACACGCAATCGCGGGCCGCTCTAAATATTTACCACTACAATCGAAATGCAACGTGCATTCTGCTGAAAACACGAGCTTGTGCTGACGTCAATAGTAGATTTCACGTAAATAGTTACAAATGTAGATATTATTTACAAATGTTAATGTTGGTTGGGTGGAGTTGGAGACACTCAATGAACCAAGAAAACAGAGAGAATCCTGAATAAAGATTGTGTGAATTCACTGATGATGTAGTAGTGTCATGATGTAAATGTACGCATGAAATTTTGGATAGAAAAAGATTTGATTGGATTGACAGTTATTTTTTTTTTATAATACCTTGTTTTTTTAAAGGTATCTATTTGTAAAGCTAGTTCATCGTAGGGAAACGGTATACCAATAAACTGTCTTGCTGTTCTTACTCATCATCTGACTTTAGCCAGTCAGAGGCGTATGCCGAAGTTGCTCTTAAAACTGGTTTATCTGGTACGTACAGATGTCTCGCCGACTTAAAACACCTGGCATCGGTATATGTTCCGTGTTTTTATCAGTAAAAACCTTGCAAATGTGCAGGTTTTAGGCTCAAGGATTCGTATTTGGGTCGTAAGACTGGGGTAATTAATAGTTTTATTGAAATTAGGTTCGTGTATGCCTTATTGTTGTTGGTGCATTTTTATTACCCTTAGAGCTGATTTCACCATGCTCTGTTAGTTACTAATCAAGGATTAACAGGCCCTTAAATCTAACCTTAGATGTCAAACGCGTAAATTTTGACATATTTAACGGCCCTTTAATCCTTTGTTAATGTAACAGAGCATGGTGAAAGCAGCTCTAAAACTATCAATTCTAAATCTAATTTTAGTAAACAGACTTAAAATAACGGGTTTTTAGGAATGTATACCGTGTCATGTATCATGAGATAAATTTTTTTCTCTAAGTAAACAGAGAATAATAAATAAATAAATATAAGACTTTCCACACAGCAAAATAAAACATTTAAGCGATCGAAATTATTCGGTTTATTGTCTTTCCGCACTAAGCTGTCCCCACCAGATGGGATTACGACCTTTAAATATTTTTTTTGGCGTTTTCCCCACTAACATGTTTAATCTTGGTTAGTGGGGATTATGACAATAAACCAAATATTTATGATAAACGCTAAAATAGAGAAATCGGTCCATCGAAAAGCAAATCCAAAGTAGTTTGAGATTTGAATGCAAGAGCCTTGTGTGCATATTCACGGTTCGTCCGCTCCGGCCAATGTAAGCTAATACTACAAACACACCGACCAAGACATTTACATATGTACAAGAATAGGTATAGCTACTCCAACCAGCCAGGTGGTCGTAACACGATATCGCCGAAAACTGTTTGTAGGTACTTATTTTCGCAAATTTAACGAGTTTGGGGAGCAGGTGGCTAAACTAGCTTTCCTAAATCATGGTAAAATTAGACATTATTGAAATAATAAAATTGACGCGAATTTTTCTTGGAAGGGTAGAGCAGGTGTATAGAAAAATAAATAAAATAAATGTGACAAATTTGCGATTTTCCGTAAACTAATTACGTATTTGTTAAACCAGCAGATTTATTGTACCTGGATATCAAAAACAACATCAGCCTGAAGAGGTCCACTACTTGACATACTTCTCATACAATTTAGGGTGGCTTGCCGTAGTCACCACGCTTATTTGGCAAGCTGATTGGTAAGCACAGTACTTGTGTTAAGTCTCAGGAGATGTTGTAGGCCATCTGCTAGTGCGTACCCTTCCCTAGTCTCCTCTTACGACATCTCTCTCTGTCCCTTGGTCTCCCCATCACGTGATGGGGAGATCGTTTTCTATGCCGGGACTACCACCACGGTCACACTGACCTGTCATACTAGGTTTATGGTTCTCAAATTGCTACCGCAAACAGGACGGCATAGAGTATACCCGTCTCAAAATCGTTGATTATGAAATAGCAATATTGGTGATTGGTGATCGATCACACAAGGCAAGACAACAATGTCATATCGGTATTATCCGGGTGCATTTTGGTTTTTCCAGCCCACTTCTGCATCGGTTGGCCTTTCATTTTACCTGATGCAATTTACTGTTTCTAGGCACTTATTTACTTAGCTTTATAATTTAATATAATGTAATTTAGATAGGCACTTTATCCTTCCTTATGGAAATCGGAACATGCATATACACTCAAACAAATATGTGGTATTAAGATTAATGATTGTCTTCAGAGTTGTAGCAAGATCCAAGACTTAGGTATACTTTTTACATAAAATATGAGTACTTACCTTCTCAATTACGAAATCTCGTTAAAAACTTATTAATAATGACATAGGTATTTGTCTTAATGAAGATGCATTTGCGCTCATAATAACGCACCAAAGTAGATAAATAAATAAGCAGGTAACTATTTAGTTGCAACTCTAGTCTTTATGCCAATATTTTTTCGAATCAGAAAACAAGCCATTTTTGTTGTCATAACTTTTTAAATGTTTTCAAAACCGAGCGTAGGATACGAAGTTCTTCTTCTCTCAATTTATGGCTCCTGTCCGTCATTCGACAGACAATCTTGCCAGTGTCAAGTGATTTGTATTGAATACTTTTTAGTCAAGTCGGCCGTCATTTGTTTTGAAGAAAATGGTGGCGGTTTTCTTCAAAACATTGGAAACATTTTCGGTCAAATCAGGATATCACATAATACACTTTCATTCCAAATGTTTACACTTTGTGCTAAGACCTCAAGTTATGTTGGTTAAAATACCACCGAAATTACACATCACAACTCAAAATAACACTAGAAAAACAAATAAAATGAAAAAGCTATGTTGCTTCCCAAAATGTCAGAAAATGAATCAGGATACGAAGTTTATGGGACACCTAAGATTCACACATAGAGCAAAGTCAAAGTCAAAGGGTATTTATTGAAATAAAATCGCAAGGATCACTTTGAAACGTCTGAAAGCTAGGTGACTCTAGGTGCCAGTTCCACGCGACCATAGCATAGAAGAAAAGGCAACAAACTTACGGCTTGGTTCCTACCGTTCTTTTGTATGAAGTTGTTGTCTTGAGTAGGTAGAGTAAAATCTTGCAAATTTTTGCTGGTAAAAATATTACCACGACGAAACTTATAAAATAATATAACCAGACGAGTTATAAATTTATAATCTCAAGGATACTTAAAATAACCGCGTAAAATCTAACACATTTTCTAAATCTGCTTTCTAACAACCGGCCATCTAAGAAGCCCCGTTGTTTTAGGCAACCAATTGCTATTCAGACAGTGGTAACATTTTACGACGCCCGTCCAAGGCGATCCTAGTTCATAAAGTTTGTTAATGGTCATCGCATTGTCTACCGCCTGCCCTAGCTTGCTCTTTGTAAAGTAAAAAGGTGGTATAATAGTTACTGTTGTCTATTTGAGGAACCGTTATTCAAATGTTTCTTTCTGTAGGTAGTTTGTTCATTTCTGAATAGACATTAAGTGGGACAAAACTCAGTAAAAAGAACTTTATGTTCTGTGTAATCAGTGGCGATATAACACAGTGTCAAAGAAAGAACAAGCAAAATGCGTACAGATTGCGGGCTATCCTTCAGAAGTCTTGAACTGCATTATTTATGATCATAAACTCAACTATTACATAGGCAAGTTTAGTTTCATATTTCTTCCCTTAGCTTACAACACAGCGACGCTGGTAAACCAGTCTTGGTACTAGCTGCAGTACTTGCTCGGTACTTGAATTGCGGGTTGACTAACCACGCCTGTCTTATGCCTCAGTGCGCGGATATCGATAATCTACGATGCACGCTCGATTATCGATACTATTCGTATGCAGAATCGATATGGCAATTGGAACGTGAACTCTGGTTCGTTCATCATTGGTACACTGACCCTAAACATCTGTTTGTGTTCCTAGAAACCGATTTTAATGGTTTTTGAATGTATCAGAGTCTACTATTGCCCTTAGTTATTGTACTTTAACTGGTATTTTTTTGTTCCAGGTTTTTGTCACGTTACTGGGTGGCTGAACGAGGTCATAGGTGTGTAAACTTGAGTATTATTCATACCCCTTTCTAGTCACTTTGATGTTTTTAGACGTTTTAGTGACGTCTTTGTTTTTTCTCCAACAATTAACTTTGATGTTTTTAGAAGTTTTAGTGACGTCTTTGTTTTTTCTCCAAGAACAGAACGAGACAGCGAATATTATACATATGGGATAATAACATGATAATAACTAAAACAACATTAAAAACGTTTATGCAAAGTAGGTTTAGTTTGTAGTGTCACAATATCCGCGTCAATTAAAAACGAAGCCAGTTTATTGGAAAATTGCCTTCTATGAAGTACGTTCAGGAAAATAACGCAACCGAGATAACAAATAACATGTAAAAGAACTGCAACTAGATGCAGACAGGAATTTATCTTTGAACCTCTCTATGAAACACAAATCATCACGAGTTAGTGGCTCTTGTCTGTCATATCAACGGACAATCTTGCCAGTATCAATCAGTAGGTACCTAGATAAGAAATATGAAACAACAGTTAAGCACTACACTGGAACTTCATTACCTATTGTAATTATTATTTTGTAACATACCTACATCATACAACGGTAGGAACCAAGCTACATGTTTGGTGCCAGTTCTTCTAGCATCAAATATTTTAACTCTGACTTTGTATATTACCTTAGGGTTCCTAAGATCTAGATCAAAAGACGAGCCAAGAAAAGACTTTTTATACTTTTATACGCAATTCATCAAATTTTAATGGATGTGCAAATTCATGTCTTTGCAAACAACCATGTGAAAATCGCCTACCTAGCACCTAAAAACCGATGAAGCGAGAGAGACATAAACTGCCAAGCAATGTTTTCAGATATAAAGTAGGTTAGGTTAGTGGTCCATTAGTTGGTTAACTACTAATTCCCGCAAAATAATGAGGTCAACTGTGGGATGTGGATGTGAGACTGTAGGTCAAACCAAACCACAGGATTATGAATAATGCGTCTACAATCCTGCATTGTATTTGTAAGCCCAGCGTCAAGGGCGGATCCAGGATTTTTTTCTGGGAGGGGCACAAGGGGCGGACAGGCAAAAAAATCAACAGTCTTTTAAGGCGAAGACAAGAGCTAATGTGACTCTCGCTCGCACGTTTCGACATGTTGAAAGATATAAAATCACTAAACTCATTTTCGAAAAATCGCAATCAACCATTTTGTGTGCAATCACATTGCACACAGTTTAGTAAAAAATTCATTTTGATCGATACAAGTTTTCCTACTTAAAAGTTTGCTTATGTACGAAAACTAGTAAAGTAAACTTTGAGTAGGAAAACACGTATCGATTAAAATGAAATTTTTACTAAACTGTGTGCAATGTGATTGCACACAAAATGGTTGATTGCGATTTTTCGAAAATGAGTTTAGAGATTTTATATCTTTCAACATGTCAAAACGTGCGAGCGAGAAGTTGTTTGATAGTTGTCAGCCCCTTAACAATGCAACGAACAAAATTCGCAATTCCAGCCAGAAATAGACAAGAGTTTCACTCATGTTCTTTCTGTTATTTTATTCATATATTTTAACAACTATGATAATTTGATTTGCTTCTATATGTACTATGATGGAATCTCCACAGTACACAAAAATACCGTCTGGGAAGGGGGGGCACGTGCCCCGTGCGCCCCCTTAAATCCACCCTTGCTCAGCATGTAGGTTATAATCTGTGCAAGCATATTTTCACGCACGATGTCGTCATTACACAGGCAGGCCACCAGTGTCGATTGTATGCTAAATACGTTATAGCTAGATATATGTACTGACGTCTTTTAGACGAGTGTCTAGCACAGCAATTATTTCGGTATTGTTTCAAATTAATTTATTGACACTGTGATTGACCGTTTGATGTACCATAAATTATGTTCTTCAACATTGACGTTTATTACATACCTACAGCTGATTCATTGTTCTTAATTCTCTGTAGAATGCAGGTTTCATCATCCAGGAATGATATTCAGAATCGAAGAGTGTCATATAAATTTGTCATATATAAATCTCCAATAAAAATATTACGTACAATTATACAAGGTGTTCCTTATGTTGTGTATATAAACTTCAGAGGGCTAAAGTACCCATCAATATGAACAACTTTTTCTAAGGAACCAACACTGTGAACGCGAAAAAAAAACTGCTGTTTCATACAAAAGTTCAATACCTACCAGGCTAAAATGTATGAAACAGATGTTTTTTTTTTCGCGTTCACAGTGTTGGTTCCTTAGAAAAAGTTGTTCATATTGATGGGTACTTTAGCCCCCTGAAGTTTATACACAACTTATGGAACACCTTGTATAGGCAGGTATTATATGAAAAAAAAAACACAAACGATACGTTTTTCAACAAACGATATTCATTTTACTCTAAAAATCAAATCAATAAACGTTTTTTTTGTGTCACAATAACAGAGAATAACAATGGTTATAACAGCAAAATTTTAACACATTATTTTCAGAGAACAATAACTCAAACAAAAATATATGACGTGAGATAATACAAAAACAGTTTTATGTATCTTTGCATTGTTCTAGAAGCATTTTCATTGCTTTTCGGTTACAAGTATGTAGAACACCCACCATCTGGGTATCTTATCGAGGATAGTTCTGCGGGCCTCAGAGAGTTACTGTGTACAAACGTTATCTTTTATCTGATGACAGCTACTTCAGATGATAGCGTTGAAATAAAAATATATGAATTTCTTTGAACTCTACTTACTATAGGAGCACTTAACTATAGGAGGATCAGCTCATAGGTTACCTTCGACGATCATCATCATTTTCTTGCCCTTATCTTCATGTGGGGTCGGCACAACAGGTTTTTTCTCTCCACTCTCCTCTATCAGCCGTCATCACAGCAGTCACTCCTTTGTTACTTACCTATCATCTTTCACTGTAATTTTCAGCTTACCTACTATTATTCCATGTAACCTGTCCGTGTTCGGTTTCTGTTCCGTGTAAACCTGGCATCGCGCCACTACACGTACTATACCAGTTCTCGATTGCTCAAACACAAGTAGCCAAATTTTTCCTCAAGTCACTGGTGCTAAAAAGAACATCGCACAGCTATTACAGGCCGGTATTAACTAAGTACTTACCATTTTAGATATTTTTTTCTTTTTATTTATGGGATTATTGTATTACAAATATAGGTTTTATCAAATCGCAAAATCAAACACCTTTTTAAGTTACCATTTCAGAATTTTTTTACTTATATTATGGGTTTATTGTATTACAAAGATGGGTTTTATCAAATCACAAAATCAATCTCCTATCTGGTAGTGGTATATACCGATGACTAAGCAACCGAATTGTTAATGAACGAAATTCAGGTTTTGATCATTATAAAAACTTTAACTTGGACATAATATGAGATACGTCGCTTTGCGGCAGCATTCGTGTGTGTGCGAGACACACGTTTACCAATACCAATACCAACTGCAGAGTCGCTTGGTACCTTGTGTTTATCGGGCGACATACGGCGCCCTTCATTCGACGACTAACATTCGAACGAGTGCGCTGCTGGGCTTAGTGCTCCGTGAAAGTGCCTTAACTTTCTATAATAATCCAGTGTTTTGGCCTTAATAAAATAGTGGTTGGTCCACATCGGACTGTGGGACTTGTGGGTTGGATTGAAGTGGTTCGTGTTATGAGAATTTAGTTGCAGGGTTACAATGTGAGTTGACATCTTAAAACAATGTTCTTAAGTAGTTTTCCTTAACTGATATTGCTTTGTTTTGTTGAATGAGTTCTTTTATTTCTCGCTTTCAAGGAAATTGATTATTTCAAAGTAGCGTCTTATCTCTACTTGTTTATTTTAGCTTGTATATTAAAATTAAGAAGTACCAAAGAAACCATTCGGTTTATTTTTTAGTGAATTGATTCAGACGTGTAAATAAATAAGTACAGTATGTGAGAATATTTAAATTTGAAACGTCTAAAATCAGGATGCATAAGTATTTATATTTATAGTTTCATTTTAATTTCTAAAAACCATTTTTATTTGGTAATTGACAGTGGTCTTTGCTGACATTATATGGGTACGCAAAAAACTGCGATTATTTGAATCACATCGTGAATTGATAATATTTATTCACGAACTGAACATCTAAGCAGGCAAATATAACTCAGCATACGATTTACACAAGCTATTATCATGTAAATAACGATGCCGTGTAGCGAATTGTGAAGGAAAACTACGAGGTATTTAAAGGTCGTTTGGTCTATGGACGAAGTACCAGCAACAAAAATAATTAGAGTCAGATAAAGTCGTTCAAACGAGGTTTGAACCCACCAGGCTCAACCTACGCGGAGATTTCTTGGCTCATTTGTTTTCATTCATCACAATCAGCCTGAAGGATGGAGGCCTCCCTATACATTTTCAGGAAGCTATTCTGAGCCTACTACCGACTTCCCGCGATCTTTTCCATGATTTGTGAGTTTGATTATTTTTCGATATTTCGACACTTAAGTACCACCATGATCATGAATCACATAGTATTTATATGTATTATAATGTATTTTAGTATAATTATTTGCCATTTGTACCTTTTGTATTATGTTTAGTATATTCTTTTGTATGTACACAAACCTACCACTATAGAATTCTCCTGTGAAACCCTGGCTCTTAAGAGACTTGTGTAATCAGGAGAACTTTCATACACACACACAAACATATTAAACACACACACTAACCTATTATTAAGATGTTTATTAATAGATACAAATAAGCTAGAAATATACTCTCAATTCTACTATATTGTCATTCGGGAGAGTACTGTTTCTTGGGCCACAGCTAACGCTATTCCAGGAGACAGAGCCTCACACTTTACTGTTGATTTTATTATTGGCAATAAACATTTATAATTTAATTTAATAATTTAAAGACTCCTTTCTCTAGTGTCTAAGGTTTTCTGGAAGAAAGCTCTTCTAGGGTTTTCTCTCTAAAAGGTTTAAGCTCGCCTTTGTAATGTCCCCTATTTCTGTATTTTTCCTATGTAGTCGTGTGCAATAAAAAAATATGAATAGATGCGAGTAAATAACATTTTAATGGCATACAAAACTCTCATATTGTAAACGTCACTACTGTATAGAAATAAAGTCCAAAACATGTTTTGAACATGAAACATATTACATAGAAAAGTATAAATATTCAAGTGGTTATCATACACGATTTTGTTGGGGAATACCGAACACAAAAAAATATGATTCTGTGAATTGATCAGAATATTGACTACGCATACAGCTACCGAGATACCTATCACTTTAACGTGAAATTATACTATGGGTGTTGGTTGTACTGTAAGAAACATACACACCTCACGACTATTTCAGTTTCTTAATATTTTTCTTATGCTTATCTCTTTTGTTTGTTTTGTCTATATCCCATTTAGATATCTAGTTAAATAGTTTTTTTTCCTTTACATTATATTTTCTTTTCTATGTGTTAACCACATAGGGTAAATCCCTTGTCTACTGTAACACAGTTTTTTAAACTAAAACTGGAGGCAGAGTAGTGTCTAGAAAATACAGACAAAATGATAAATACGACAGAATAATCTTAGAGTCCAAAAACATCGGCAACGCTCAAATTTTAGGGCGTAGGTTTGTTAATAAAAAAACCGGCCAAGTACGAGTCGGACTTGTACACGAAGGGTTCCGTACCATCTATAAAAACGGCAAAAAAATCACGTTTTTTGTATGGGAGCCCCCTTAAATATTTATTTTATTCTGTTTGTTATTATAGCGGTATTATTATAGCGGCAACAGATATACATCATCTGTGAAAATTAAATATTTCAACTGTCTAACTATCACGGTTCACGAGATACAGCCTGGTGACAGACGGACAGACAGACAGACGAACGGACAGCGGAGTCTTAGTAATAGGGTCCCGTTTTACCCTTGGGGTACGGAACCCTAAAAAGTAGATAGAGGAAGGCCTTAACACAAAATACTTACTTATACGAAATCGTAGGCACCTAATTCGAAGATGTTGTTGTCTTTGTCAATATTTTAGCAGCAAGTTCGTGGTATTTTGATATCCTATTTACGAAACGTAACAAATATAAATAACAGACTACTCTACTCACAGCTTTAAGGCGAAGACAAGAGCTACGTACCTCTCGCTCGCACGTTATTTTTTATACAACTAGCTGATGGAACAAGCAGATGGCCCACCTGATGTTAAGTGGTAACCATCACCTATAACAAAGCATTGCCTCGCAAGTCACGCACAATAGGAACGTAACCTACGATGCACTGCCCTGCGTCCATCAACTTGAGGCATACAGATGTTAAGCCTCATGTGCCTGTAATTACACCGGCAACCACACTCTTCAAACCGAAACACAGCAACGCTGCTTGGCGGCAGAAAAAGGCGTTTCGACATGTTGAAAGATATAAAATCACTAAACCCATTTTCGAAAAATCGCAATAAACTATTTTGTGTGCGATCACATAATCACAGTAAAGAAAAAAATTCATTTTGATTGATTTAAGTTTTCCTACTCAAAAGTTTGCTTTGCTATTTTTGGACTTGTGCGTGCGAGCGAGAGGTACATTAGCTCTTGTCATCGCCTTAAGGTTTGTAACCATCGATTTTCTTGAAGTTCAACGTCGATACTTTGTAAGCGTATACTTATTTAGCTTTATAACCTTGAGAACTTACTTCAGGTTAAGGTTATTTTTATTCGTAGCTTTGTTTGATGTGATTTTTTGCAATCTCTAATTTATGGATACTACCTTAGGTAGGTAACCTATATGTATTCGTAGATATAGATATAGTAGATCTTATAATAATTTAGATAGTCGCAAGCATAAAAAAATGGTTACTGTTCCTTATTTTTTTAAATAACTTTTTGAATTACCTACCGCCGGTTTCTGAAACCCCGATCAAAACTAATCGGATGTCAAGTCACTTGCTATCTCTATCTAATTCGATGTAATAGCTGAAATGGCGAGTGAATTAACATCCGATTAGTTTTGATCGAGCTTTCAGAAACCGGCGGCCAGTCTATTAAATCTACGAGACATTTTTTTTATATTATTGTTATTTAATTAGTCTTCGGTAATATAGTCAATAATTTCAGCCTCGGTGCGAGAATTTTTGGCATCCTTAACTCTCTTACGTCCGGTTTCTGAAACCCCGATCAAAGCTAATCGGATGACAAGTCACTTGCTATCTCTATCTAATTCGATGTAATAGCTGAAATGGCGAGTGACTTGACATCCGATTAGTTTTGATCAAGCTTTCAGAAACCGGCCGTTAAATTAGTATTTTAGTCTATATTTGAACCTTACTATACTTATTAAAATCTAATAAACGTACACATGCATACAGATCAAGCTACACAAAGCAAAAAAATGAACTTACTAAAATACTAAAAAATAAGGACATTAGCGGCCGGTTTCACCATGCTCTGTTAGTTACTAATCAAGGATTAAAAGACCGTTAAATCTAACCTTAGCTGTCAAACGCGTACATTTTGACATATTTAACGGCCCTTTAATCCTTTGTTAATCTAACAGAGCATGGTGAAACCGGCCCAAAAGCGTGCAGTTCTTCTTCTTGTCGTATCACTAGTTTCTTTCGAAACAGTGTGGTGAAAGGATTTTAAGTGCGCCTCAAGAGGCTCCTTTCGAGCACTTGACACATGTTATAGAACTTTTTAGGTTCCACGACATGCCGGTTTCCTCACGATGTTTTCCTTCACCGTTTGAGAGTACTGGTATTATGCACATAAATTTTTTGAACAGAAAAACTCATTGGTGCACGACCGGTTTCGATCCCACGACCTTAGGATCGGAAGGCGGGGCCGCTACCACTAGACCACCAGTGCTCTCCGTAAAGCGTGCAGTGCATAGCCTAATGCGAATCTGTGTGTAAAAAGGCAACAATATAACATCCCAATGTTTTTATGAAGTCACGACAGCCAACAGATGGACAATGTGCAGATAAGATTTCACCAGAACAATGCCCAACATCTGCTGTGCCATACATAATCCAATATGTGTTTACAATAATATTACTACTTTGTAAAACTGTTCCTGGCTTTTGTTCTTTGGAGATAATATTGAAAGTGAGATTCTTTTCAATAACAAGACGAAAACAAGTGATTAGTTGTTTTTCTAGTGTTATTTTAAGTTGTGTTGTGTAATTTCGGTGGTATTTTAACCAACATTATTTGAGGTCTTAGCACAAAATGTAAACATTTGGTATGAAAGTGTATTATGTGGTTTCCTGATTTGACCGAAAATGTTTCGAATGTTTTGAAGAAAACCGCCACCATTATCTTCAAAACAAATGACGGCCGACTTGACTATGGACTGACTTGACTATAAAGTATTTTATCCATATCACTTGACACTGGCAAAATTGTCTGTCGAATGACGGACAGGTGCTATAAACAAAGAAAAGAAATAAAAAATAATCTTTTATGCAAACAGAAATTCGATATTGTCTAGATCAGTGATGGGCAAAGTACGGCCCGCGGGCCAACTCCGGCCCGCGAAAGCATTTAATCCGGCCCGCCGACGGTCCTTCGACATGAATAGTCCGTCCGTGGCATTACTGCACGGCCCTGACGGAAGACCAGCGTTAGTTGCTAGCCAACTGACTTATGCTGATGGGTCCGTTTTGCAGCTCTTAGGTTTTTATTTTATTAATTTAGTTCTTTTTACTTTTAAAAGCTGCGCGCAAATAAATATGTTTTCTTTCTTTCTTTCTTTCTTTCTTTCTTTCTTAGTATATGTATAATTATAATTATATTATATTATAATTATGTATAGTATAATTATATTTTGACGGTCCAGAAGTATAAGGTAGATTCTACTTAGTAGAATAATAGACGCATAGGTAAAGGAGCCAGCTAGACTAGCCGCGTAGTTCATGATTGTGTTGCGAGTCGCAGGACGTGGGGCGCAAAGAAGCACAAAATGCATTTTGCTTATAATTCTGGCCTCTGAAATTTCTTAACCTTTCTGGCCCCCCATTAAGAAAGTTTCCCCGACCCTGGTCTAGATAAACCCAGGAACAACGATTCTGAACGTCGCACCGTCTCGCGATCTTCTCAGTATTCTTACTGCCCTCTCGGAGACATTTGAAGGTTAATTAATCCGCTTCATAGTGTACCTAGAGTTTACTAGAGAAGTCCATACTAAGGAGTGGATTATGTAACCGTCAATGTTTCTGATTGTGGCAGGTAGTTTAATTATAATAATTCAGGTTATAGTCGTTTTGCTAAGAATTGTGTTGCTAATTGAACCACATTGATAAAAAAATTGAAATTCTTTAATTGTAGAAAGTCAACGAAAGTGATGCCAATTTGACGCAAGACGATCACCACCATTAAGTCCGTTAGAAAAAAAAGGCTTCGAACATACCTACATTATCTTAATTGTAAAAGCTGTTTCAAGTTCAAAAGACTTACCTGTCATCCTGCATACACGGAAAATTATTTACGTGACAAATGGTAGGTAGGCAAAAATACTTGATTGTGAGAGATGCTAATGAAAAACTATCGGCATGTTACAGACAGTTGATTCAGAATTAGAAGCGACGGAATCAAGTGGATATGATATCATCAAAACAGTCTGCATCAGTCTGTGTTGATGCTATCATGCCATTTTATTTATTTAGAACCGAACTTTATAGTGCACATGTCGACTGTTTTAATGGTTTTATTTTGAAAACCAACTTCCTATTGTTCCGAAAGTTTTCTTTGTTGACCCATTGTTGGCTTATGTAATTTTACAAAAAGAAAAAGTCCTGGCCATTGTTTTCCAAAATACTGTTAATTTAGTATCGTGGCTGAACTCGTGTCTGGAAAATTTCATAATTGAGATAACATTTGTTATTTTCCGTGGTAATGACCTGTGGGCGGGCATAGTGGTTTATGTACGGCCTTTTCACTCTCCCTAGTCGCCTGTATAGAGGGCGGTAGGATATTTATGTCATTATGATTATTAATCATTGATTTTCTGATAACGTTGCTTTGATACAATTTGTATATCGTACGTATCTAATAACCATAGTTTCCATATAATTTTCATTGTTTTTTGTGAAAATACTCCAACTAATCTCTATTGATCGAACCATAGATAAGAAGGTCATAGATCTTAACGATAATAATTAATAACGTATTCGTTTCTATCTTTCCAGAGTTCGCTAAAAATGGGGGTGAGGTGCCGGGAGTTGCTGCTTCTAGCAGCGTGCGTTTGCGCGCTCGCAGCAAGCGAGTCCATCAACAAAACCACAAAGACGGACGCTAAAGTCCTCCTTGACAATTATGAAGACTATGACTCCGCTGAAGACGTACAAGAAGTCTTATTCAACGAGGACAGACCGTGCCCCAGAGACTGCATATGCACTGTATCTCAAGGATACAGGATAGCTAAGTGCAACCGCCTCGAAGTTGGTGTGCAAAAGTTCGGTGACGACATCACCGATCTAGTGATCGAGCACGCTGATCCGTCCAACCCTATTCAGTTGGACGACTTTATCTTCAAGAAACTTGGTCTCCATCAGATCGCGACTGTCAAAATCATCAACAGCACGGTCAGTTACGTTGGACCTAATGCGTTCCATGGGCTTCATGAGCTTTATGCTGTAAACCTCTCCAACAACAAGCTGAAGAGTCTTTACCCCGAAACATTCGCCACAAACAAGAAGTTGTTGCTGCTGACTCTATCAAACAACCCCTCGCTGAAATTCCCCGCAGCTGGTTCTGATGAATACTTCTTAAACGCATCTTCAGTCCAGGAACTTGACGTTTCTTACTGTAACATGCAGTACATCACCGCAAATACTTTCAAGAACATGCCCGGACTTATGTATCTGAATGTCGCGGGTAACAATCTGTCCGATATGGACCCTGATACTTTCAAGAAACTGCTTGACTTGGAAGAACTTGACCTCAGTGATAATAGCATCAAATCACTGCCTGATGATATTTTTTCGGAAAATACCGAGCTTGCAACGCTCCATATCCTTAAGAATCCAGTAGATACTGTCTACGGTCTACAAATCTCTGACCTGTTGACCTTGAATGCAGGACAAACGAACATCAAATTTGTCGGACCTTCCATGTTCAACGGAATGACCTATATCGCTAACCTTAACCTTAGCGGAAACAGCATCGAAAAGATCCACAACCAAGCCTTCCACAAGCTTGTTGAGTTGAACTATCTTGACCTTTCATTCAATGATCTTGACTTCATCTCCAGCATTCTGATCAAGGAAAACATTGAATTAGATATCTTCAAAATCTCGAATAACCCTAAACTGAAACACTTACCTGCTGATGGATTCGAATGCTCCGCTGATCAATTCAACATTTATTTATTCGACGCATCTAACTGTGGTCTTGAAGAGATCTTTGATAACTCATTGAAAACCTTCACCGCTCTATCTGTGATCAATTTATCTGACAACAAAATCAAAACCATTGGCAACAAAGTGTTCTCAATCAGCCCTAAATTGGTTGAAGTTAACCTCGCCTACAACTTGCTCACCACTTTGGACGGTAAAGTCTTCGAAAACAACAATGAACTCGGTAAGCTGAATCTCCAAGGAAATCCCCTTACCGTTCTTTCTGCTGATGTATTTATTCACACGCCACTGATGTCTTGGCTAGACATGAGCCACGCGGAGTTGACTTACCTTTGGAAATCGGGTAAGAACTACACAGAAACACTACTGAGCAACTTGACCTTCCTGAACGTTTCGCATAATCGCATCAACGAAATCAAACAATCCGAGCTTGATAAATTAAACAAACTGCGTACTTTAGATATCAGCAATAACCCGTTAGCTTGCAGTCGTGATTTCGAAAACCTCATGACTTGGTTGAGCACGCGCAAGGTCTCGCCCAACGCGGTTTCCGACAACGTTGCTAACATGGCCAAGGACGCTAAAGACGACGATGAAACTTACAGCTGGGAGTTCCTCACTCGTAAGACTTGTGGATCCGCTTTACCGCATGCAGTTGAACCTCTGCCTGATACGGTATCCGATGAAGAAATCTGGGAGAGGATTGACAAGGACGCAGAAGGCAACTTCGACTTGAAAAATACTTTGGACGACGGAAAGGTCGCAGACGACAAAGCGGACAAACTTAACGAATACATGGTCGACGATGACAAAGACGATACTGGTGATGATGACGATCTGACTGACGAGGATGACGAAGACGATGAAGAAGATGATGAAGATGACGATGACTCTGAAGAAGTCACAGATGACGATGACGACGTTCAAATCAAAGTAAAACTTAATGAGAAGGTCCTGCCTCTGCCAGTCAATCCAGTTGAAAAAGAGCCGATCGATTCCGAGAAGGTGAAGTTAAACTTTAAGCTGATTGACAAAGATGTTGATGATTTGGAAACCGAGGAGTACGCAGCAGTTTACGGTTTCACTGAAGAAAAGGAACACGGAAGATACGAGTACCTGTGGCCGATAGGTATCGCTATTATAGGTGCACTCCTGCTTCTTTTAATCACAGGTAAGATCGTCATGATGATGTGCAGTAAGAGGAACCAACAGATCAGATACAACAGTGCCATAATCGCAGCAATGCAAGCGGGCCGCACGAAGAAGGACTGCGGGTTGGTTTACCAGCAGTTGTCTGAGGATCTGACCGGGCCAAAGACCCCTAAGCTGAGCCGTTACCAGCCATTGCAACACGTGACGGTGAATGCCACCAACCTGTCTGTGTATGAGAGCAGTCCTTTCCATCACCAGAACATCGTGCCTGAGAATGTGTGAGTGCGAGTCACACCGCACACTACTAACACTGCGTAACTTACTCAAAAGCTGTAAGTGATAGTTGATAAGCGCTAGTCACAGCCCAATTTCGAATCCAGAGATGAGAATTTAATTTAATAATAGATCTTTAACACTACGATTGAATTAAAAGCGGTGGCGTTTTGTAAATGTAGTTTTCTGATTTTGCAACTTATTTTAGTTTTAGGTTACTTATTTTAAGTTTGTTTAAATCTTGTCTCTGGGGAGTATAATAGTACAGTGCCTTAAAACAAACTCCAGAACAACTTCGCGACAATGTTTCCAATCTAGCGCTTTTTACAATTTAAAGTAACAAGAAGTCAAATTACAACAAATTAATTTAAGATTATACATATTATATATTATACAAATTAGTTGATAGGATTATTTTATGTACTTAAAATTATTAAAAATTAAACACTATCTTTAATGTTGTTTATTTTTGGCCTGTCCTGTCTCTATCAAAACTTTAACATTGGTTTTTAATGCTTAGGGCCGGTTTCACCATGCTCTGTTAGATTAACAAAGGATAAAAGGGCCGTTAAAAATGTCAAAATGTACGCGTTTGACAGCTAATTTTAGATTTAACGGCCTGTTAATCCTTGATTAGTAACTAACAGAGCATGGTGAAACCGGCCCTTAGAGTTGGAATTGAATAAAAGTAGACTTATTAATTGGTGTATTTATAATTTTATTTCAATTTGTATGCTTGCTTTATAAATCATTACACATATTTTTCCTAAAAAATTGTCAAAATTTCTTTAATCCCTGTATTCCCTATAAAACATTTTAAACAATTTCCTTAGTAACTATTGAGCACCAATAATTGAATCAATTTACCATCTAGTTTAGTATATCGTCAACGAATCCTCCATCAGCTTAGTCAAGTCTTCTTCAGTTTGGGGTAACGGCGACAAACCAAGCAGACGTTTCTGTAGTAAAAACAAAAAAAAATGAGTTTGTAAATCCGTAATAATCATTTAAGTCGAGAGACTTATTTTATAAATGAATTAAATAAATAAATATTGGTGGACATTCCACACAACACTATCTAGCCTCCACCTCAAAATCAAAACGGTCTTTATTCAGAACAATGACAGCCTTCACAGCTCAGTTGGTAGTAGTTTGGATGGATGGATGTTTGTTACTCTTTCACGTAAAAACTACTGAATGGATTTTAATGAAACTTTACAATAATATAGCTTATACATCAGAATAACACATAGGCTACAATTTATAAAGATACTGTGTGACTAATCCTGCGCAGAAAAAGTCGCGGGCACCAGCTTGTTATGATATATAATAACACCCAGACAGAAAACAAACATCATGTTTGTTCATCACAATGTTTGTTCTCGCTGGTGATCGAACCCACGGCCTATCACTCCATCAAGCCACCGACCGCTCTAAACAGAGCTATTGTCCACAAAATGGGCATGAGTCACGAATCACGATCCTCAACAATGAGGGACCGACTATGATAGAAGAAAATATTTGACCGGCCTCAGTTTGTTGAAGCTCTGCCTTCTGCCATAGAGTAAATAGCAGTAACTAAGTTCTCCTGCGCTTTAGGTGGTAGAGTTCGTTTCTTGTCTTTGACAAACATTTCTGTAATTAACACACATATTTATTCAGAGACTTGATTATTACTAGTAGTTCGCCCCGAACTGAGATCTCGTGATGCGGCCCGACGAACGCACCAAAACTTTGAGTAGGTGGTAGTCAAAGGCAAGTCCAAACATTATGTTTGGACTTTTTTCTGACTACCGCCTACTAACTTGGTACGGTAACCAAGTTTCAACTCTATTGGCCTATTTATTGAAGAGTTCCGTTGAACAGACCTTGGCTCCATCATCAGACCTGGTCGTTGTCACCATTTTATGAGAACTGAGTACCTCCTTAATATATTTCAAGAAAAAAAAATAAGAAAAAGCAAAGTAACTGGCCGACCAGTAGAAAAACCTTGATGCCAACGAAACTCTTAGAGATGGGAGCTCTTGGGTCGCTGGTTATCTTAATTTAACTTTTTTGTTGTATCTCAAAAACCGAGCGTCCCAGAAAAAAAGTAAAAATTGTTTTGGAATGTCCAAACAAAGCCCTTTCGTATGACATGTAACTTGATTTTTTTAAGTCACTTTTTTTATTTTTGCCCCCTTAAAAAACCCCATATCTTGAAAACCCTTCATCCGATTTTACTCATATACTTACCAGTAAATTTCTCAAGTACAAGCTGTCGTCTTATCAAATTTCATGCAGATCGGATCAACGGTTCTAAAGTTATGGCCAGACAAACATACATACATACATACATACATACATACATATATACATACATAAAATGCCAAATCGCCCAAGTTGAAACTAGAATCTTCGTTCGCTTCGCTCACTCGATCAATAATGTATGTAAGTGTTTACCAAACAAGTTATTAGTGTGTATTCTGAGTTTCACTTCCTCACGATAACTGAGCTAATTTTTCTAGCGGTTTTTGTTTTGAGAAGCGATAAGCACCCCAAGCGACTTCATTCTCCATACTAAAACAAGCTCAAAAACGATCTCGAAACAAACGTCAGTGAGCGCAGTTCAATATAATCTTAAGATCGCGGTACTGAGGTTTTTCAGCGACAAGAAAATTGCGAATGGTTCCTGCGACATAGTAGTTTGCCTAACATGGGACTGGGATTTACGGATAAAAATCAATGTACCTATTGTTTGTCAGTTTTAAGTACACTGAATTATAGAGCTCTCAAGAGCTGGAATTCTTTTAGGGATATATGTAGAAACCCAAGTAGGGCCCAATAGTAGAAAGATAATACGTCAAAAAAACATTGTCACATGATTTTTTTAAATGAAATAGGTTAAAAAAAAAACACATCTCACAATTTTTTTTTATACTACTAGCTGATGGAACAAGCAGACGGCCCACCTGATGTTAAATGGTAACCATCACCTATAACAAAGCATTGCCTCGTAAGTCACGCACGATGGAACGTGCCCTACGACGCACTGCCCTGCGTCCATCAACTTGAGGCATACAGATGTTAAGCCTCAGTGCCTGTAATTACACCGGCAACCACACTTTCCAAACCGAAACACAGCAACGCTGCTTCGCGGCAGAAAAAGGCGTGGTGGTAGTACTTCCCCGGACGAGCCCTTCACATAGAGCTCTTCTTACATATTGGCACTGCCTACAAATGGAGTCAACATTGCCATGCAAAACAGACGTGTCCAGAAAAACAATGGGTAATCGAACTTTTACTCAATTTGTCATCAAGAGCACAGATAAGTGATAAGATAAAACGAGATTAGAGGATTGTGAACGTTGTGTGCAAAGTGCACTTGAGTGCAGCTAACATCAATGTAAATAATTGCTAAGGTTTTAAAGCAAACAAAAACAGTAAAAATTGTCTCATGACTTTGATCCCCAGGCACGGTAGACCTCAGATCTCTAAGTACCAAGTACCATCTAAAGATACTTTGAGGACGTCTAAGGGGGTAGTCGGAGGTACGTCCAAACATTACATAAATGGCACATGCTCCAAATGCACTTGTTAATTAATCGGTGAGCCACAAAGTATCAAGTTGTGACTGTGGTACAGTCAGCATTCAGGGTACATTTGTGCGTTTCATGTGGGAGTTGCCTCTGACTACCATAAAACTTGAATAAGTAGGTACTTAGGAATCAGAGAAAATTTCTACCATACCGTACATAGAGTTAACGGGTCCACGAGTCACGCACGGGGTGCGATTTCACTCACTCAAGGAGAAGGGCGTGCAAATGTATGAAATAAGTAGACGCGAGGCTCGAACCCACGGTCTAAGTTTCATGTTCAAAAAATTTATGACCACCCATGCGAAGCTGGGACAGGCCGCTAGTGTACTCAATAAAATGAGGTAAGTACTCAATTCGATACGTATTTTCGTCGTTTCAAAATTACCTGCGGCAAAGCTCCTTGCACAAGATTCGGAATATCATCCCTCTTATAACCCAGCTCAGTTAGTCCGTTGACAATCTTCATTTTGTCCATGTACTTCAGGATGACGTCAGAGAGCACTTTCCCTGCGTCTTCTTGCCTCACGTTCGTTGTATCAGCTCCAAGAAGTTTGGCCGCTTCGATGTGCTTGTCGGGATCGCTCTTAGCTGTGTAGCGGAACACAGCGGGAGCTGTTACAACGCAGGATAAGCCGTGGGGGATGATAGGTTTTGTGCTGCGAAGGAATACAATACAAATTATTTATTGCAGTAAACTTAATACTCACGTACTATATACTACGTGAGTAAGTTTACTACAATAAGTAAGTACTTATAAGTACTTACTTATTGATAAGTACTTATAAGTACTTACTTATTGATCGAGTGAGCGAAGCGAACGAAGATTCTAGTTTCAACTTGGGCGATTTGGCATTTTATGTATGTATGTATGTATGTATGTATGTTTGTCTGGCCATAACTTTCGAACCGTTGATCCGATCTGCATGAAATTTGATAAGACGACTGCTTGTACTTGAGAAATTTACTGGTAAGTATATGAGTAAAATCGGATGAAGGGTTTTTAAGATATGGGGTTTTTTAAGGGGGCAAAAATAAAAAAAGTGACTTAAAAAAATCAAGTTACATGTCATACGAAAGGGCTTTGTTTGGTTAATGGACGCAGGTCAGCTGCCCTACGTTGTTGTAGGGTAAGTTTATATCGTAATTTGCGGGCTAATGCTTTATTGTAGGTGATGGTTACCACTTAACACTAGGTGGGCCATCTGCCATCAGCAACTAGTGTAAAAAAAGAGTAGCAAGTGTAGTGTATGTTCTCCGAGCTATGTGGCCAGCCGATTGTTACACCAACATACTTCATCAATTTGATTGTTTCTGGTGTAGGTACGATTATGTACAAATATTATAAAATGTGACTTTTCCGAATGTACAAATTGTATAAAAATGGAATAAATTGAATTGAATTACGACTAGTAGTTCGTCCCGAACTGAGATCTCGTGATGCGGCCCGACGAACGCATTAAAACTTTGAGTAGGTAGTAGTCAGAGGCAAGTCCAAACATTATCTTTGGACTTTTTTCTGCCTACTAACTTGGTATGGTAAGCAAGTTTCAACTCTATTGGCCTATTTATTGAAGAGTTCCTTTGAACAGACCTTGGCTCCATCATCAGACCTGGTCGTCGTCACCATTTTATGAGAACTGAGTACCTACTTAATTTATTTCAAGAAAAAAAATTAAGAAAAAGCAAAGGAACTGAGCGACCAGTAGAAAAACCTTGATGTCAACAAAACTCTTAGAGAAGGGAGCTCTTGGATCGCTGGTTATCTTAATTTAACTTTTTTTGTTTTATCTCAAAAACCGAGCGACCCAAAAAAAAAGTAAAAATTGTTTTGGATTGTCCAAACAAAGCCCTTTCATATGACATGTAACTTGATTTTTTTATGTAACTTTTTTTATTTTTGCCCTCTAAAAAAACCCCATATCTCAAAAACCCTTCATCCGATTTTACTCATATACTTACCAGTAAATTTCTCAAGTACAAGCTATCGATATATCAAATTTCATGCAGATCGGATCAACGGTTCTAAAGTTATCGCCAGACAAACATACATACATACATACATACATAAAATGCCAAATCGCCCAAGTTGAAACTAAGATCTTCGTTCGCTTCGCTCACTCGATCAATAAGAAGAACTTACCCATAATCTTCAGGCAGGAAGGTGGAGACATTGCCAGCGATGGGATAAGCCATGCCGTGGCAGAGATGGACGCCGGCGTTGCCGATGCCGACGCCAGCCATTGTTGAAGCGAGGTGCATGCTCGAACGAGCTTCCAAGTCGTCCGCGCTGTACACTGAGCGGACGAAGTATTTTTGCAACACCTGAAACAAAACATTCGATATAACAAACATGCGCAAGCATTTGAAATCAGAAACATTTATTTGCGTAATGTAAGTTTAGGTTTCCATTGATCTTAATGTACAAAAAAGCCGGCCAAGTGCGAGTCGGACTCGCGAACTAAGGGTTCCGTACCATTATCAATAAAAAAGGCACAAAATCACGTTTGATGTATGGGAGCCCCCTTCAATATTTATTTTATTCTGTTATTTAGTATTTGTTGTTATAGCGGCAACAGAAATACATCATCTGTGAAAATTTCAACTGTCCAACTATCACGGTTTATGAGATACAGCCTGGTGACAGACAGACAGACGGAAGGACAGCGGAGTTTTAGTAATAGGGTCCCGTTTTACTCTTTGGGTACGGAACCCTAAACAAGACAAAACTTTTGCTGTAGAGAACCACAAACCAATACATGTCATATCATCTATCACCGTCATCTATACTATACTATACTATACATATACTTAATATACTCTTTATACAGGGTGTCCCAGAAATCAACGTCAAGCCGAAAACGGGCGATGGGCCAAGTCATGACAGTTATGATAAAAATATAAAAAAATATATTTGTCATGTACTTTTCGAATTAGGAGTATTACAAAAAATACAGAAAAACTGACACCCTGTGATGATCTTTTAAGTCCTGTGACTACAAATATTAACTATTCGTGCAACTTTTTTCTGTAATGTAACCATGAATAACCCTTCTGTAAAATACAATTCAAAATTAAATCATAACTGCCTCAGTTTGAAATAAAATGTTGATTTTTGGCCAACATTTAATTTAAAATAATTACATCACCCAACTTTAACCGACTATACCGTAAAAAAAATGTACTACACTATTTTGGCAAGTAACTTTAAAAGATGGCGCATTTAGTCAGGATTCCAAAATAGTATAACACTTGCTAGAGTACTCTTTAATTTTGGAAAAAAAAACTTGTTTTCTTAACTAAGCCGGATTTCATGGCAATTTTATTTAAAAAGTTAAAATGTTTGTAACCTTTAAATTATGGACTTAAAAATGCCTATGCTGCGTTTTTAAGTCGCTCACAATTCACAGGTACAAGTACATACCATTTCGACAATGTAAGTGAAACAGATAGAGCAACCATCTTGTCGAAAGAGTAATAACCATGGGTTATCAAGTAATTTGTTAGTTGATTGATTTTAATTTAAATACATCAAGGATTTACAGCAAATATTCAAACTGTTTGCCTTCAGCTGTACTGCAAGCTCTAAATTAACTCGAGAAGATACGCCCGTCTTATTACACGGTCATTTTTAAGGAGATGTAGAGCTTGCATTACAGTTGAAGACAAACAGGTTGAACATTTGCTGTAAATCCTTGATGTAAAATTAAAATCATGACTGAAGAAATCCAATGACTGAATTTTATTTCAAACTTGCTTCTAAAACTAACAAATGGTTATTACTCTTTCGACAAGATGGCGGCTCTATCTGTTTCACTTACATTGTCGAAATGGTATGTACTTATACCTGTGAATTGTGAGCGACTTAAAAACGCAGCGTAGGCATTTTTAAGTCCATAATTTAAAGGTTCCAAACATTTTATCTAATTAAATAAAATTGTCAAGAAATCGGGTTTAGTTAAGATAACAAGTTTTTTTTTCCAAAATTAAAGAGTACTCTAGCAAGTGTTATACTATTTTGGAATCCTGACTAAATGCGCCATCTTTTAAAGTTACTTGCCAAAATAGTGTAGTACATTTTTTTTACGGTACAGTCGGTTAAAGTTGGGTGATGTTATTATTTTAAATTAAATGTTGACCAAAAATTAAAATTTTATTTAAAACTGAGGCAGTTATGATTTCATTTTGAATTGTATTTTACAGAAGGGTTATTCATGGTTACATTACAGAAAAAAGTTTCACGAATAGTTAATATTTGTAGTCACAGGACTTAAAAGATCATCACAGGGTGTCAGTTTTTCTGTATTTTTTGTAATACCTGTAATTCGAAAAGTACATGACAAATATTTTTTTTTATATTTTTCTCATTACTGTCATGACTTGGCCCATCGCCCGTTTTCGGCTTGACGTTGATTTCTGGGACACCCTGTATATATAATTCTACTGTACGTGTGTATGTCACTGAACTCCTCCTAAACGACTGGACCGATTTGAATGAATTTTTTTGTATGCGTTTGGGTGGGTGGTTTAGATTCACAAATCAGCCCGGCAGATGGCGCTGCAGTCGCTTGAAATATCATGCAGGACAACGTCTGTCGGGTCCGCTAGTGTATATAATTTTACAAAATCGATCGTCACAGACTTTTGCTATAATAGCGTTTGTAGCACTACTATGACGCAAAGACGACTCATCTGTGACGCCATAATACAATGGCCAGCAACTGCGGTGCACAGCACCATTATTTCCTCATACGAATCAAAACAATAACAAGAATCATACAAATTCAATTGGACTTTACCTCCAAACAGAATCTGGCCCACACATCGGATATAGGGTTGCTGCCTTGGTAAGTAGGCCTGAGGGCAGGGTTCGCCGGCGCTGGGCCGCGTTCCGTATAAGGCACTGCAGTGAAGCTCTCCAATGCATGGCAGAATATGTCGAAACCAGCGTAGTTGGCCACCTGGAAAAACATAAAAATGACCAGTTTAGAAATACTATTAATATTAATAGCTTAAAGCGAATTTAATACTTAGGGCAAAACAAAGGCAAAATACAATATAAACATTTTATAAATATCTATTTGTAAAATTTGCAAATCTTTTAATATTATAAATGTAAAAATTGCGCCATAACCATACCATTGCCATTACCATTCTTACAGCCGGTTTCTGAAAGCTCGATCAAAACTAATCGGATGTCAAGTCACTCGCCATTTCAGCAACGAATTAGATAGAGTGTTACGTATAAAAACGTCTATTTATTTTATTTCATTTTTAGTCTGTTCTTGTCTGTGACTCCTGTTATATAACTGTCAGTAAGCTGTGGTGGAATGCGTTGTATGGGACGTTAGCCTGTCGTTCCGACCTGTGTTTGTAAAAGAATAACTTCTTTCTTTCATCTTTGAAATCACGGATGCCATAGCATCATAGATTTATAATACTATAGATTGCCTACGAGCGTATACCCGAGCAAGACAGACAACAAGTACATACAATTTATGGGTTGCCACATCATACTATTTTCACCCAACCAAGCATAAGCTATGATGTCGCCGCGGCTCCAGTTGTTTGTTTAATGATGTTTAATTAAAGCTAGTTTCTGCAGTTTAATAGTTTGTACCCTCCTCTAGGTTACGCCATTTTAATATCTTCTAAGGAATGAGCTAGAAAAAAGCCTACACAGCTCAGTTGGTAGCCTTCTGCGCCGTAGGCCGTGGGTTCAATCCTACCGAGAACAAACATTTGTGTGATGTGATACTAGACGTTTGTTCTCTGCCTGGGTGGTTGTGATTTGGCTTATTTTGGGGCTACATCTTCGAATAACAATCAACCTAGATTACGTGTGGCGGGCTCAAAAACGGCCCGAGAAATAAGAGCACAAATAAATTTGTGTTCTTATTTGAGTTTAGTATGCTCCAACCACAGCCAACGTGCGGACGTGCTAAAATGCCTCAGTGTGCTTTAAAACTGCGAAAATAACCCCTAAAACAGTAAGGTTTCAGAATTAATGTCTTATTTTCGGTAATTACATGTCAGTTTCCGTTTTGCGATGCTTAAATCATTGTTAACAATTAAAAACAAATATTTTGTCGTTTATTCAAAGTCCGCCATCGAGGCACCTGTAGTGTGTGTGAGGAGTAGTAAAATACAAAGAAGCAAACAGAAACAAAACGAAACGAAAGTAATGATGTAACTCACAAAGTAATAATGGAGAAAAGTACTTTATTTGTTGCAACATAAGGTTGATTACACAATAAATGTTATTTAACCTATGTCTTTTAATTTCAAGGTGACGGCTGTAATTGACGAATGATCATAAGTGTAAGATAGTATTTTGAAGATTTGTGACTTTATTACAAGGGTTTATAGATGTAATTAGGTTGAACTTGAAACTGTTTAAAAACCTTTGAATCAGTTCGATGTAGCTGTTTATGTGTGTGTAAGTAGATGTTCAAGCGGACAGTTTTTAGCTTTGATATTGTATGTGACACGGAATCTAGTTGATTGTTGATCGAAGGGCTATATAGTGCTGTGTGGAGCGTCCACGAATATTTATAAAAAATAAAATAAAAAAAACAGGGTGAACTGGCACTAAGCTGGCATTTTAGACATTGACATCAGAACCCTAGGTCCCGCGAGCTAGAGTCCTGGATTTTCCTAGTGAGGGGGACAGAGCTAGTAGGTGCTATTCTTCACATTCTACCACCTACCAATAGTTTAACTATGTTACTGCACCAGCTAGGTAAAATTTTTATGAATAAAAAACAATTTATTTATTTATCATTGATTTATTTATTCTACATCCCCCCTACTCATCAGAAACCGTAATTCAAAAAGTTTATAACGCGTGCTTCAATTTTAAATTAAGTAGGTATAAACAATACATCTTAACAGGAGTAAGCCAGCTTATGCTAGAGCTGACCATAAGCCTGAGCAATGCCACCACTTTGCCCTGAAGCGCGAAGTGGTGGCATTATGAATACAGCTATCCTCAGAACATCACTATGAATATGTCATAAATACATTAAAATATATCACGTGTAAGTACGTATTTATTTATTAGACGATAAATATTTAATAGTTTGTACATAACAATTTCGACTATTTCATACATAGAATATTTTCTTAATTCACACTTTTTAAAGCAAGATTTTTGAACATACTTTTTATATCCAGAAAAAAAGAGGAGATACCGTTTATGTTGAAATAGCCCAAAAGTTTTTTAGTCCGTAAGTTTCTTGCCTGTTCTTCTAGGCTTTGGTCGCGCGCGAGGAACTGGCGGTACATTCACCTATTACCAATTTAAGACGTTTCAAAGAGATCCTTGTGATTGTACTGAATAAAGACCGTTTTGATTTTGATTTTGGAGCTTGGTGACCTGGAGCTTGGTAACCCGTAGCTTTAACCCACCAGCCCAAAGTAGTTGCATCAATCTGTAAAACAAACATGTTATTATTAGGTATATGTAGGTATTTAATCATACTACGCGATGGTGGTCTCAGACATAAAATAACTACCAACTTCTCATATGAAAATCGTGAGGAGACTTAAATTATTAAAATGTAACGCAAAGCTAAAAAAATAAATTAAATGAAATTAAAATATATGTACCTACTACCTATACCTATATTATATTTTTTTTCATTATGTACTTAAGTCAAACAAACCTTATTTCTTTGAATAAGGTAATAATAAGTTGCGACATTGTCATTTTTTTCTAGATTATTGTGTATTTGAACTTATCCTAACATATCAGAGTCGAATCCACCCTAAAGTTGTTCGTTTCCCAACATTTTTGGCAAATAGATTTTGTTTTAGTTGGCAGCCCGAAAGATCGTATAACCCAGCCAAATTATGTTTCTATAGAACTGTATCGGTTTGAATAGCCATGTCATTTGTGTGGTTTATAGTAACCTATACTCAATTTTACAAAATAATTAAATTCTAGAAATCTACTATGATATGCGATAGAAAGTAAACACAACCGTTAAATGATTAATTGTGGACACTGTGCATTCTCCGTTTTATAGTTTAATTGACAAATAGAACATAAAAGTGCTACTTACCGAAGGAAGCTTAATTTTCAGTTTTCCGAGCTGTATCATTATCACAGCCTAAAATACTACAATGCACCACATTATAAACTTAACTCTACGTATACTGGGACCTAGGCACACACTATTTTCAAAGAACTTTGGCACTAAACACCTGTAAACTCACAAGCACCAAGCGGTTTGTTTAGCACCAAACTTGGTGCTAAACAATCAAAAACGTATACGCAGAAAGGGACAGAACATTTATATTATATTTCTCTCACTCATAGGTATAATTTGTATTATTGCGTCTCTCTTACTCTTGGTATTATTATTTGATGCTCTATCTATTGTATCCTTGATCTAAGCATAGCATCTATATTTCAATTATACTTTTGTTTGGTGAGTTTTTGTCGAAAAGCCTTCAGGATTTGTGTAGTGTTGTGCTTTAGTAATAACGAGTTCGTTCCGTTTACAGGATTTATATATTTTGACCTGGAGATTGGAAAATATTTCTGACGCGCAATACCGCGTGGGCCTACCAGTTTTTTCTTCGAGTTTTAACAGTGAAACCTTCTGTCTGACCAACAGGTAAGAAGTAGGTCGTTATATCAACCTTTTGAGAGAAATTTTGTAATTTATTTCAATAAAACATCTTTTTCACAAATCTTAAAAAATCAAATTTATTCAACCAATTTCAAATCAAAAGACTAAAAGCTATGTGCTTATTCATTTACCTAGTTAGTATGTGGCCCTCTGTCATATTTACAGTCAGGCCATGTGGCCAAAACCTGATATTTTGTTTAAAATCATTCTTTCCCGTTGCAAATGTTTCAATATTTGTCTGTAATTGAAGTTTTTTCAATTACAGGAGGTTTTTTTTTACTATTGAACAAGTTCTACTTCATCCCTGGAGGACCTATCTGCTTCCTGTCCTGGATTTGGGACCCATTGGACTCAACATTCCGGCTGGACAACGTTTGGTGATATCCGGTTTTATTCACACCGATTAGCAATTTTAAACATTATTGGATCTTTATCCTACAGAACCGTGGCTGTATACCCTACCATGGTTGGCGCCCTTTTGAAATACAAATATATCCAATATTAATATCACAATAATAAATTAACCATATAGAAATTCATGTAAGTAAATTCAGATTCTTCAACATCATTTCAATTCTGAATTGCAACTCATCTCTGGTGCCTCACGATAAGAACCCTAGAAGACTAGTTAGCCGTGGTCTATCTTTTTAAATTACCTACTTTCCTTTTTGTGTGTATGTCTGAACAATAAACTGACTAGAGATTGAATGCGGTTTTCCTTCAACACCTCTGGTAGATAGGTTCAGATTCCACTACGTATCAGTAGCGACCCAACGTGTGGGGCTTTTATCTCCTGAGATGGTTGTCACGTCATATTAGCTGTGTCAAAAGTTAACTTGCATGATATTGGATATATTTGGTATAATTTTTAGGTTAAACTAGTGAAATTACAATTACAAATAGTAGGGGCTATTTGTAATATTTTAAGCATTATTAGGTTATATTGTAAGAAGTGTGTTACATTTTGTGTACTAAGTGTATTATGTGTGCACATGTTATCATGTGCCATTGGTGTTTTTTCTTGTGAATTTATTGTCTTTGTAAACTTGAGGTGACTTGCAATCAATATCATAACTAAAAGTTTTTAGCTACAGTTGGTGACAATTTATCAAACTTATTCATTCTTTTACCAGTGATTAACTTTTATCTAAAAAATAAAACTATAAACAAAAATAATATTTAGTAAAGTCAGTGAAAAACTTTTAACCAAATAAAATAAAACCAAAATAATTATTAGTACAGTCAGTCACAAAATTTTCTATAAAATAAAATTAAACAAATAATATAAAATACAGTTAGTGACACAATTTTCTAATAAGATACAGTTATACCAATAATGAATAGTACAGTCAATGACAAAATTTTAATATAATTTTATTAAACTTAAAAAATACTTACTACTTACTTACTTACACTGTTTTAACTACGGTCCTTTACATACCTACCATACCTTTACATACCTACTTGGACTTGTAGTTTATCTCAGTTTCAAATATTTTTTTTACCCAATACTTTTTTATTGAAATTTGTTTTGAAGTTTTCTCTCATCATGGAGGAACGTTCTATTGCTTTTCAAGCGTTGCACAAGGATGAATTGATTCATGAAGTTCGTATTAGAGATGTTGTACCCGCAGAAGATGTGTCATCGTTGCGGATTCAAATTAAAAACTTAGCAAAAGAAATTCCATCCGATTCTATTGTTACATTTGAGGGAAAGGTTGTGGATGAACTGCTCGCCGTGCAGGGAAAGCTCAAGGAGTTGCGTGAGCTTTTGAAAGTCTCTATTGGTCCTAAAAGTTTGAAAAATCTGACTCGCATTCAGGCTTTAGGTCATCACTTGTATCACCGTCTTACGCGCTTGGAACCAGAGAGCATTACCGACAAGCAGTCTCATTCAGAGCTGACCGACGATTTAGATGGGATTCTCCAAAAGCTGGATAACATGTTTTCCGTTTTCAAAACCAGTGTGATGTCAAACGATTCCTCAGATTCAAGTCAAGGTGTTTCTCTTACTTCAGCTACCCCTTGTAAGAAGTATCAAATGGTTTCATCTTTGAATCTTAAATATAATGGATCATCTTGTGTGCGCGTATTTTTGCAGCGTTTAGAAGAGTTGTGTGCCTCGCGTGGCATATCCGAGCAGCTGTTGATCGCTTCTGCCGCGGAGTTATTTGATGGTGACGTTTTGTGTTGGTACCGTAGCGTCCGGTCCGAATTGAACAGCTGGTCTGAACTCAAGCAGAGCTTGATTAAGGAGTATTTGCCATACGATTTTGACCGCCGTCTGATGCAGGAAATTCGTACCCGAACGCAAGGTCCAAGTGAGAACATAGTTACTTACGTAGCCATCATGCTTAATTATTTTAGTCGTCTTTCTTATGTGGTTTCTGAGAAGGATAAGTTTGATATCGTTTTCCAGAATATTCGACCTGAATATTCAGTTCCGTTGTGTACCGTTGAGATCACAACCTTAAATAGATTGAAGGAGTTATGTAGAATGCTGGAGTGTGGTAAAAGCCGTGCGCAGACTTTTGTCGAGCCTCCGAAGTTTATTAGTGGTAGTTTGGCTCCTGATCTGGCGTATAAAAGTGTCAAGTCCAAAGTACATGCTGTGGTGCCTGCCAAAAATAAATTCTGTGCTCGTTGCCGTGTGGATTCACACTACCTCGCCGATTGTACGTCCTCTGACATTGTGTGTTACCGATGCGGTAAACCTGGATTCACTGCCCGTAGGTGTCCACATTGCAATCCTACTTTACTTTCTGCATCACCGACTTCACCTCAGGCAAATCTACCTATTACAAAAAACTAGTTCGTTCGAACCCTCAAGACTGTTCTAAAAATTTTGATAAAGCCGATTGGCAAAATTATTTAAAAAAACCGTTAACTTCTTCTTATTCTTCTTATAGAAACGTCTCGATGGTTCGCGAACGTTATGATAATCGTCCTTTTCTCCATGTTGAAATTCTAGACCAGCCATTGCGTGGCCTTTTAGATTCTGGTGCGTCGATATCCATTTTAGGATCCGACGCTTGTAATGTGTTTTTGAAAGCTGGAGCTACTCTTCATCCTAGTGATGATATTACTCACATCACTTCGGCTACGGATTCCCGTGCTTCGGTGATGGGTTATTTTTTGTTGCCGGTCAGGTTTGATAATTTGACTCGTATTATTAAATTGTATGTTGTGCCAGGCGTATCTCCTTCTCTGGTATTAGGGGTAGATTTTTGGAGAGTATTTGATCTTGCTCCAAAGATTTTTAATAATAAAGATTTTTTTGTAAATGTTCCGGATGGGAACGCAGTATCGGAAATTCGTTTTCTGCAACCGTTCGATCTGTTGTCTGCTGATCAACAGTTAGTTGCCAGAAAGATGTTAAAAGAGTTCGAGTCTATTGCTTTTGAAAAGAAAGGTTTGGGCCGTACGTCTCTTCTTGCTCACACCATTGATACCGGAAATTCGCCTCCGATCAAACAGCGCTATTACCCAATGTCACCCGAAAGGATAAAAGAGCTGAACAGACAGTTGGATGAGATGCTGGACCAAGACGTCGTTGAGTCGAGCAAAAGTGCTTGGAACAATCCTACCCTGTTCACTCCCAAATCAAACGGTGAGCTCCGCTTCTGTATCGACAGCCGCAAGTTGAACTCTGTGAGTAAGCATGATGCGTATCCCTTGCCCTATATCTCTAAAATTCTTGATCAGCTTAGGGACGCTAGGTTTTTGAGTTCCATTGATCTCAAAAGCTCCTTTTGGCAGATTCCGTTGGATCCTTCATCCCGTGAGAAGACAGCATTTACCGTGCCTGGGCGCGGCTTATTTCATTTTAAGGTTATGTGTTTTGGTTTAACCTCAGCTCCTGCTACGCAGCAAAGGCTCATGGATAAGTTGTTCGGTCCTGAGTTTGGTGACCGTGTTTTTGTATATTTAGACGATATTATTATTGTTAGTAGTGATTTTCGTGAGCATATTTTATTGTTGTCTAGAGTTTTGGAACGTCTGCGTTTTGCTAATTTAACTATTAATTTAACCAAGTGTCAGTTTTTCCGTAGGGAATTGAAGTATCTTGGTTATGTTGTTGACGAACGTGGCCTCCGGACAGATCCTGCAAAGGTACAGGCTATTGTCGATTTTCCAACCCCGTGTAACCGGAAAGAAGTGAAAATGTTTTTGGGTACCGCGTCGTACTACCGTCGATTTATTAGGGATTTTAGTTCTGTGGCGGCTCCGCTGAATGCACTTACTTCCACTCGTAAGAATGCTCCTCCGTTCCGTTGGACTGAAGAGGCTGAGCAGTCGTTTAGCGAGTTGAAGGCAGCTTTAGTGTCGGCTCCGATTTTGGCGTGTCCTGATTTTACTAGACCTTTTTCAGTACATTGCGACGCTTCTAGCTATGGTATCGCGGGAGCCTTAACTCAATTCCTAGAGGATGGTATGGAACACCCAATCGCGTTCGCTAGTCGGTCCTTGAATAGAGCTGAACGTAATTACTCTGCTACTGAGAGGGAAGCACTAGCTGTCGTTTTTGCTGTTGAACATTTTCGTCCGTATTTGGAGGGTGGTCCTCAATTTAAGGTAATTACCGACCATTCCAGTTTGAAATGGTTTTTCAACTTGTCAAATCCTACTGGTCGTCTTGCGAGATGGGGTTGTCGCTTATCACCGTATGACTTCGTAATCGAACACCGTAAAGGGAAGGATAACGTGGTTCCTGACGCGCTTTCGCGAGCAGTTCCCGTTCTTGTTGTTGATCCTCCGGACCCTTTGCTCCGCGACTTCTGGTTTGACAGATTACTTGCTAAGTGTACTAAATTTCCAAAATCCTGTCCAAATTATTCTATTATAGACGGCAAGTTGTGTAGATATTCTAAAAACAAATTTGGGTTGTCGAGTGAGTTTGACTGGAAGGTGGTTGTACCTTCTTATAGACGTTCAGAGGTTCTAGAGTTTTCTCATTGCGGAGACACGTCTCTGCATTTTGGTATTTTTAAGACTTTTAAGCAGGTTTCTTTGCGATATTTTTGGCCTAAGATGTATCAGGATGTGGTCAACTTTGTAAATGCTTGTGAGGTTTGTGCTGCTTATAAGCATTCGCAGGAACGACCCAAAGGTCTTATGGGGGACCCCAAGGTTTGTTCTCGTCCTTTTGAAACTATAAGTATCGATTTAGTCGGGCCGTTGCCACGCTCTAGGTCGGGTTTCACCTTTTTGTTTGTAGTTGTTTGTTGTTTTTCAAAGTATTGTTTGTTGTTTCCCCTTAGGAAAGCTGTTGGCAAGGCTATTGCTCAGTGTTTGGAGACTGGTGTGTTCCTGACACATGGTGTTCCACGCACAGTGGTTGCGGATAATGGTACGCAATTCACTGGAAGTGAACTCAAATCTTTGTTTCAGTGTTATGATGTTCCCCAAATACATTTTACTCCTCGTTATTGTCCGCAGGTCAACACCGTTGAAAGATACAATAAAACAATTGTTGTTGCCATTTCTATACTCGTTAAGAATGATCATCGATCGTGGGATACTACTCTGTCTAGGGTTCAATTTGCATTGAATACCGCTGTCAACGAAACGACACGTTTTACACCTTTTTCCCTTGTTCACGGCCGTGAAGCCATTCCCAGCGGCAAGTTTTATGGTTCCGTGCACTCTTCCCAGGTAGATCTCGCTTGTGGTTCACGTGAAGATTACATTTCGAAGTTGGGTGTTCTTCGTGATATCTTCGGAAAGGTGGAGGATGCTATCGCAAAGGCTCACCTTAAAAGCGCCGTTTATTATGATAAAGGACGTCGCGCGTGTGAGTACAATGTGGGCGACATCGTTTGGAAAAAGACCTTTCCTCAGAGTGATGCCAGTAAGTTTTTTATGGCAAAGCTTGCTCCTAAATATGAGAAGTGTCGTGTCGTTTGTAAACGTTCCCCTTTAGTTTATGAGTTAGAAAGTTATGTTACGGGCAAGCATTTGGGTGCTTGGCATGTTCAGTATCTGAAGGGTGAGAGTTCGGATGGAGTTATACTTGACAGCTAAACTGATCTATTTTGTCTGCTTTTGAGCTTTCTAGTGTTATAATTGAATCTTTGGAAATTTTGTTATCGTCCTTCGTTACGGAGAAGAAGAAAAAGGGCCTTTGGTGGGTTCGTTTCACCTGGAGTCCTTGTCATTTAATTGTTTGCTGGTGAAGCCAAGAGGACTTTTGCTCTCGTAGGACCTGCGCTTCTGTGTACGGTGCTAGCAAACAAATACTTTGTTAGGTAGGGAAAATTTCAGCTTATATCTGTTATCGGAGTTCTACATATTACGAGAACTGTTTGTATCAGTGAGGGTTAGTTTTGTTATCAAAGTGGTGTGTTTTCCTATTTTCCTTTTTCCACTCTACCATGGCTTGGTCCCCATGGTGGAGGAGCCTTTTTGTGGGTTCGATTTTATATTTTTCCTTTTTTTCCCCTATCCCTCTACCATGGTCTGGTCCCCATGGTTGAGAAACCTTTTAGCGGGTTTGTTACCCTTTCCCGTTTGTTTTGTTTTCAATTTAAGTTGATGAGTAAGACTGGTGCCCGGACAGAGGAGATTTTGTATTCGATAGATAGATCAGGTCCTGGCGGTTGGTTATTTATAGGGTTTCGATTGCTTATGAGAAAGGAATTTATGTATAATAAGTATATATTAGTGTATAACCATAGTTGTACACTTAACCTTATAGAGTTTTCTTTTGTTGGTGGTAGAAGTTTTCTTTTGGGTCTTTGGCAACCTTTTCCAAATAAGCCTCATTTCATATTTGTTTGTGGAATGTTTGTGTTCTGTTATTACCTTTTTTCTTTTGGGTCTTTGGCAACCCTTTCCAAATAAGCCTTCCTTCCATATTTGTTTGTGAAATGTTTGTGTGCTGTTATTGCCTTTTTTTTGAGTGCTTGCGTTTCCAAGCAATAGCATCTCTTTGGGACAGTTACTTTGTAAGGTTTTTACTGTATTTGCGGGCAGATACTGCCAATACAGGTTGTAGTTTTCGAGTTTCGTGTGGTGTTTTCAGTTTTTGTTATGAGCTTTTGCTTTAAATATTTGTCTCTTTTCTTTACTCAAGTTGCTGTGTTTCAGAAGCTGGAGGACCAGCTTGAATTTCGCGTCAGTAGTCGCAAAATTCTTCTGATTGGCGGGGTTATTGTTACGTATAAAAACGTCTATTTATTTTATTTCATTTTTAGTCTGTTCTTGTCTGTGACTCCTGTTATATAACTGTCAGTAAGCTGTGGTGGAATGCGTTGTATGGGACGTTAGCCTGTCGTTCCGACCTGTGTTTGTAAAAGAATAACTTCTTTCTTTCATCTTTGAAATCACGGATGCCATAGCATCTATATTTCAATTATACTTTTGTTTGGTGAGTTTTTGTCGAAAAGCCTTCAGGATTTGTGTAGTGTTGTGCTTTAGTAATAACGAGTTCGTTCCGTTTACAGGATTTATATATTTTGACCTGGAGATTGGAAAATATTTCTGACGCGCAATACCGCGTGGGCCTACCAGTTTTTTCTTCGAGTTTTAACAGTGAAACCTTCTGTCTGACCAACAGGTAAGAAGTAGGTCGTTATATCAACCTTTTGAGAGAAATTTTGTAATTTATTTCAATAAAACATCTTTTTCACAAATCTTAAAAAATCAAATTTATTCAACCAATTTCAAATCAAAAGACTAAAAGCTATGTGCTTATTCATTTACCTAGTTAGTATGTGGCCCTCTGTCATATTTACAGTCAGGCCATGTGGCCAAAACCTGATATTTTGTTTAAAATCATTCTTTCCCGTTGCAAATGTTTCAATATTTGTCTGTAATTGAAGTTTTTTCAATTACAGGAGGTTTTTTTTTACTATTGAACAAGTTCTACTTCATCCCTGGAGGACCTATCTGCTTCCTGTCCTGGATTTGGGACCCATTGGACTCAACATTCCGGCTGGACAACGTTTGGTGATATCCGGTTTTATTCACACCGATTAGCAATTTTAAACATTATTGGATCTTTATCCTACAGAACCGTGGCTGTATACCCTACCATGGTTGGCGCCCTTTTGAAATACAAATATATCCAATATTAATATCACAATAATAAATTAACCATATAGAAATTCATGTAAGTAAATTCAGATTCTTCAACATCATTTCAATTCTGAATTGCAACTCATCTCTGGTGCCTCACGATAAGAACCCTAGAAGACTAGTTAGCCGTGGTCTATCTTTTTAAATTACCTACTTTCCTTTTTGTGTGTATGTCTGAACAATAAACTGACTAGAGATTGAATGCGGTTTTCCTTCAACACCTCTGGTAGATAGGTTCAGATTCCACTACGTATCAAGAGATAGCAAGTGACTAAACATGCGATTAGTTTTGGTCGGGCTTTCAGAAACCTAATATTTAATTAATGCAATTGGTTTCAACCGTGTTTAATAAATAAATAAATAAACTCTGATTAAAATTAAAATTGGGAAAAAAACAGCTCCCCCACTTTGATCGCCAGGCACGGTAGATGTCCCCTCAGATCTCATAGTACCAAGTACCACCTTAAGATTCTTTGGAGGATTTCCAAGGAGGGAAGTCAGAGTAAAAGGGTAATCAGAGAGTAAGGGGTCAGAGTAAAGGGTAGTCTAAAATTATACATTTTGGGCCATAACTACATAAACACATATAAAACTGGGATACTTTTTATAAGAAAAAAAATAACATTAAATAAAAATTAACGACAAAAAGATTCATCTAGCTTTTAGACGTTTCAAAGTAATCCTAGTGATTCAATTGAATACATTTGACATTTAGACATTGTTCAATCAATTTCTCACCATACTAAAGATTTACCTTTTCCGGCATAGTCAGCGTATGCAAAGGGTCTATAATAGCGAGCGTGGGTCTCAGCGCGCTATGCGATATCCCTGTTTTAGCGTGTATTTCCTCGTAGTCAAATATGCTGGTTCCCGTGGTCTCGCTTCCAGTTCCGCTGGTTGTCGGTACTGGAACGAAAGGGAATTAAACGCTTAAAAAAACAACTCGAGGTTCGATAGTAGTCGCGGTTTTCACTATGCGTTTAAAAAATCCAACCGGGTCGTCAGATCTTTGAATAGTACCTCTCATCCTCAATGTAGGTACACACGGATACAGTTCAATCTACACAAAGACCAAGAATAATGACGACCGCTACAAGGACATAAAAGCGACCAATGTATAGGCCATATAGCTAGTATAATAGACCATCGCTGGAAAAATCTTATCGTAGACCATGGACCGAAATACTAAGAAACAAATTGGCAGTTTTTTTTTATACAACTAGCTGATGAAACAAGCAGATGGCCCACCTGATGTTAAGTGGTAACCATCACCTATAACAAAGCATTGCCTCGTAAGTCACGCACAATAGAAATGTGCCCTACGATCCACTGCCCTGCGTCCATCAACTTGAGGCATACAGATGTTAAGCTTATGCCTGTAATTACACCGGCAACCACACTCTTCAAACCGAAACACAGAAACGCAGCTTCGCGGCAGAAAAAGGCGTGGTGGTAGTACTTCCCCGGACGAACCCTACACAAAGAGCTCTACTACTCTTGCAGATGAAGATGGCTCAAATCCGTTCGTCTGGAAGAGTCCAGCAGTTGAATTTTCAGGGTGCTGATGATAACGATACTAACAAGCAATCATGGGCTTCAACTGCTTAGTCACAGGCTTTCCTTTCCCCACGGGCGCGTTCACATAATCCAGTAACTCGGCCTCGGGGTCGCTGGCGAAGAGATTGGCTACCTTGCAGGTGTCCATTGACGACCCGCCGCCGACAGCGACGTAGCTGTCGAAGTTGCCCTCTTTTGCGAATTTGATGGCATCTTTGAAACTGGAGAGGGAAATATATCGTTAGGTAGGTTACCTTCTGAGATTTTGCCACAACACCAGGTGGAACAGGCACCATCCATTATATTATCTGATGATGAAACAGACTAAGTTGCTAACGTTTGTATGTCCATGATGTTAACATGTCCTATCCTACGAGTCCGGTTATTGTACGACATGATAATGTACAGCACGATAATGTACAGCATGATATTTGGAATCCACTTTGGTACCTTTTTGGATTCGTTTTATCTGGGTGTACATTATCGGGGTGTGCAATAACTGGATGTGCAATATTGCCACGTGTAGTTAATGTGCAGCCAGTTAATACACAGCATGATAATGTACGGCACGTTAATGTACAGCATGATAATTGGAAGCCACTTTGGTACCGTAAAAATTAATTTCAGGCACAGCGGCGGCCGCTGCCGCGGCACGTTCGCTTTGCTCGCTCGCCTCGTGCGTAATTTATATGTTTCAACATAACCTAACCAATCTGACTCAACGGTACTAAAGTGGCTTCCAATTATCATGCTGTACATTATCTGGGTGTACATTATTGACACATGACGATATTGCACAGCATGTTATTGTACGGGATGATAATGTACACCCAATAATTCAAACCAGTGGACACGGATTATCTGGGTGTGCATTATCGTGCTGTGCAATATCATGCTGTACATTATTTGGCCGTACATTATTGGCTCCCTATCCTACTACCATAATATAACTAAGATGTTTGGATGTTTGTAGACCAACACGCCCTAACTACTGAACACTGAAACTAAGAACAAACATAGTTTGTAACCTGGATTACCAATAGGCTACATTTGATCCCAAAAAAATTACTGGAAACATGGACATGCCAAATATTAGAAAAACACCTTAAGTATTAATGTAAGCAATCATTAATAATAAGAGTGACGCCGCAGGCTAGTCTGTAATGAATATAAAGATCCTTACTAAAACATTACCTGGTATCAGTAGGCTCAACACTAACTCTATCATAAACCTTATAGTTTATTCCATTCCTGGTCAGTGAGTCGAGGACCGCACTCATAGGCTTTAATTTGACTACATTAGGGTCAGTCATCACACAGACATTCTTAGCTTCCATGTTGACTAGGTCTTGCCCTAGTTCTCGAGTCACTCCGAGTCCGTAGCGAACAGTTGTGCATTTTATCTAGAAACAGAGATACTTCACTATTTCTTCAGTTTTTTGGTCTCAACAGTTAGTTAAGGGTTGTAGTTGTGGATTAAGGGCTCATTGTATATGGATGCTAAATATTCATTTGATAGGTACTTACCTAATGCATCAATGACAAATAAGAATTAAAAAAAAACAACTTACTTCGAAAGCATAATCCTTCAAAGGAGTAGCATTTGAAACATGTATGTTTCCTCTGTATCCATGGGCTGGGCATTGGCATCTAGAAAGAGTACAACAATTAGTATGGTTTAAGAATCCTCATAATTTCATCATCATTTGAGCCTGTTTACACCCACTGCCGAGTATTGGCCTCATCTTTATTATGCCACTCTTGCGAGTCATATCTACTGATATAATAATATTTTACTTTTATGATATAACGTTAAAAAATACTTACGATGCCACATTTATTGTTCTAAAAAGATCTAAAACTCTCTGACGAGACACCATTTTGTATAATTTAAGTTTCAGACTAAGCAGTCTTTGAAATTAAATATCTTGTGTTTTGCTTTAAATGTGAGACTTTTGAACTTTAACCGAGCACTTCGTAGAACTTATCATGTGCCTTATCTTTTCATGATTATTACATCAAAACAACGTATTACGCCTTTGGCTAGGAGAAGTTTATCAGTACCTAGGTAGGTGAATCCAAATAATAGCAGTGGAGATAACAACTCAGAGCACACAAAAAATTATTCTGCAAGAAAACAAGTTTGTTTTTAACGTAGGTAGCGAATAAAGTGGTTTTTGCCTGGAGGAAATATCATATAATATCCTCCAAGGGGTTTTGTTTTGGTTTTTACTAGGAAAATAAACTTAAAGCAAAACAGCTGACATGACTGAATGACGTTACAAACTATTTGACGTTGACTGCCTGCCTTGATTGAACTGATAGTGTAGTTTTTAATAACAATCGGGGCTACGGGCTAGCTATTTTAGCTATTTTCTACCACTTCTACTGCTCCCTCTTTTCTGACAGAGCTGCAAGTGAGGAGCATCTTTTATTCGCAACTGTTCTTCAGTAATCGTTACGGAGAACCAGTTGTTTGGTGAAATATATTTCCTCCAAGGGTGAAATACAATCCTTATCAGTCATTCATAGTTGGCAGATTTACTATGGGTACTAGTGTTCTCTTACTGTGCTATGGGTAGGTTCCGCTCTCCTTCAAAATTCTCAAACGTCCCAAATCTTAAATACTAGCGGCCTGTCCCAGCTTCGCATGGGTGGTCATAAATTTTTTGAACATTTTAGGATAAACTTAGAGCGTGGGTTCGAGCCTCGCGTCTACTTATTTCATACATTTGCACGCGCTTCTCCTTGAGTGAATGAAATCGCACCCCGAGCGTGACCCGTGGACCCGTTAACATTTTTAATTTCGTCATATCTTTTGAATGGAATACCGATTTGAAAAATTTAAGAAGTAATCTATAGGTATTGAAACCGTCTTAATTATGAAATGATTTATTTGGATAAGGATTAATACCAAGGTACAAATAAAGACCCTTTTCTGGCGGCGGCATTTCAATTATTTTTTTATAATAAAAAAACACTTATTGTGACATAACTATAATAGTTAGACATATGCTGTCGCGACATTTTTTGTAGATGATGACGTGTTCTATAAAATCGTAGTACATTATTTTGTTCTATCATCAATAGTTTTCGCAGCGCACGCGATGTAAGGTTTTTGTATTCCACCTTGGGTTACATTATTGAAGTTTTAGTAAGGATCCCTGATTTTTTTGAAAATATAATATAGCCTATGTTACTCAGGGATAATGTAGCATTCTAATGGTGAAAGAATTTTTGAAATCGGACCAGTAGTTTTTGAGCCTATTCGTTACATACAAAAATACAAAGGTTTCCTCTTTATAATATTAGTGTAGATATATAAATTACGCGTCACGTTGTTTGTCCGCTATGGACTCCTAAACTACTTAACCGATTTCAATCAAATTTGCGCACCGTGTGCAGTTTGATTTAACTTAAAAGATAGAATAGCCTTCATCTCAATTTACAGCCGCAATATTATTTTATTGCAAATTTGACACCGCTTAACAAAGTGGGCACGGGTCAGCTAGTAGAATATATGTTTAATGTCCCTAGTTTGCTACTGTTAACTGCTAGGATCAAATTCGCTCATGTATCTACACTAATATCTACATCTACACTAATATTATAAAGAGGAAAGATTTGTATTTTTGTTGTTTTGTATGTAACGAATAGGCTCAAAAACTACTGGTCCGATTTCAAAAATTCTTTCACCATTAGAATGCTACATTATCCTTGAGTAACATAGGCTATAAAATATTTTCAAAAAAGTTAGGGATCCTTACTAAAACTCCAATAATGTAACCCAAGGTGGAAATTGTAATCCTTACATCGCGTGCGCTGCGAAAACTATTGATGGTAGAACAAAATAATATACGACTTTGCAGAACACGTCAAAAAATGTCGCGACAGCATATGTCTTACTATTTTTTACGTCACAAAGTGTTCTTTTATTATAAAATAATGATTGAAATGCCGCCGCTATCTAGCTAGAAAATGGTCTTTATTTGTATCTTGGTATTAATCCTTATCCAAATAAATCATTTCATATTCAAGATGGTTTTAATACCTATAGATTACTTCTTGAATTTTTAAATCGGACATTCCATTCAAAAGATATGACGAAATGAAAAATGTTAACGGGTCCACGGGTCACGCACGGGGTCACTCACTCAGGGAGAAGGGGGTGCAATGTATGAAATACCTAAGTAGACGCGAGGCTCGAACCCACGGTCTAAGTTTATCATTAAATGTTCAAAAAAATTATGACCACCAATGCGAAGCTGGGACAGGCCGCTAGTCCCAAAATAAGTAAGAGTTTATTCTTTACCGTTAGCACAGATAAGAGAATACTAGTAGGTACCTATCACGTTCATTGCTAATGCAAACTCGATCTTGTTCCGATCACGACTCAGGTAAAATAAAAATGCAGTAGTAGACATCCAAGTGATGTAATAATAAATTCATACATTTTCGCCACATAATAGGTTACAATAGAAAAAAACCTATTTCAACTACAAAAAATAAAACATCTTACGTTATTATAGCTTCATTTGGTTACATAACTTTTTTACAAAGTAACAAATCGACAGGCTAAAATGGCATTAAATACATCATCACAATTTACATTTCACATTATAATAAATTAATAAATACGCTTTTTAGAAGAGCTTTTACAATCCCGTGTTAGGGCGAGTTCTGATTTTACTCCGAAAAAAAAACCATGAAAATGGGTAACTTTTATAGAAGCTAGATAGCACTTAGATACACACTTAGAGACACTTAAACAGCTATACTAATAGGTAAAGCTATTACAGGAGCTACATTGCACAATCAGCTTGATGGCAACTTAACATACTGAATTGTATTTTGCTTGAATTCATATTATTTATAACGATTAAGTAATAAATTTAAGGTCAGATACATCAAAGACTGTTCAGAACTTGGATAAGAAAAATACGAATATGTAGGTACGTCTAAGACTACTGCCCTAGGATTACCTATGTCTTAAACATAAACAAGCAATAACTGTAATCATTAGACATAATCCACAGATAATACTAACTATATGGCAACACGCGCGTTATTTAGGTAACTTTATAATGTAATATTTAAACAAGTATCACTTACAAACTATGAATACAGTGCAACTAAAAATTAAAACGTAATATACAGAAAGGTACATACAAAATCATTTACAATATTGGGAATGTTGTTAGATTAATAACATGGGTAAAATTAATTGCTTTAATAAATATTCAAGAACGATTAGTTTATTAGACCTTACATAACATTTAATACAAGTTGCCAATAATGTTATTGATTGAAAAGTTAGTGTTGAATCTATAAATAGCTATCCTAATTTCTATTTAGATTGAAATGGATAAAATTTAACACGACGTAACAACAATTTCAAATATCCAAAGCGAGGCTATAAGACTTTCTTTGGTCCGTGAAACAATGAAAATTAAAATAATCAATATCTTTTTCATAAGAATTCTCGGCCTATAGTCTCGCTCTACGAACACATCTAGACAGCATGCACCAACGATCTAAGACACCTCAATACTCACTACAAATCCAACTAACAGTACACTGGTCCTTAGGCCGCGTTTATACGATCAATATTCGACTATACCCTCCTTAATAATAAGTTATTTTTGCAGGTTACTCCTTCAGAGTACTGAAGCAAAAAGTCACGACATATTTATAACGACGGTAATTGATAGAATAATATTGATTGTACAAATGCGATCATAGAGTTTGTCAACAAATATCTACATCTCTTCTAATGATCACATTATATTTTTTGGCAAATTATTTTTGAGCTGTGAATCCGCTACCATTCAAAGGGATATTTACAAAATTGTACCTCTTAGCATTTCGTCTGTATTTACTTTTAGAATAAATAACGATGATCAATCACTACACACACATCAACATTTCATGAAAATCCACTGACATTTTTATACATGTTTACGTCTACATAGACTAATGAATAGATACCAAGAAAAAATATACAAAAATCCGCGGTAGGACGGACTGCCTACTGGCAAATATTACATTATTGGTGTTCATTTGTAGCGATCGCTAAAGCCTTTTAGATACAACAATAACATTACACTAGTGTGTACAGATTACAAATATGGAACAGTTAAAACATGTGAGTATTAAAAATTGTATAAAAACAATGCTCAAGATAAATATTTAACAGTTAATCGTTCTTCTTGCCTGTTATGCTGAAACAGACCATTGGTAGTTTAGAGTCGCAGCTGACGTAACTGAGAACCTATCATTTTTACCGAATAATTATAATATACGTAACATTAGCTATACATATATTTAGTTGTCGGTTAAATGGGTGTTTGTTATTAGCTCTATTTTGAAACTTTTAACGATTTAGTAGATATTTCTAGATTCTTAACAACTTTCCACGTCTTAGCTCGTCCTCAATCTCGTAAAAGTGCAGCTAACGACTAAACTACTTAAGTTTAAGCTTGCGTTGCGCTGTTTCCTGTGGCAAAGATCATACCGAAATTGTTTATTCATTGTGGTTCTAGGGGTTATATTTATTTACTTCAACAAATGAACAACGATTTGATAACAAGATAACTATTTCAACAATGATCCAGTTCTGTATATTGTGCAAGGTGTAAAGTTCTTTTGAAATATTGAAAATAAGCTCATAGCCGTACAAATGCAAGCCGATTATTTAGGCCAACTTTTTTTATACAAACATTATGATTCACTGGTTTGTATGAACACAGTATTTACAATCGAGCCATTATTTCCAAACCCATTTCAAACTACGAGTAAATACTACTTTCCGAGTTAACGTGACTGACCGAGCTAAATCAAATAATCATTCATCTCGGTAATACAGTTCTTATCTGAACTCATACCTTTATGGCCATGCTTTAATACTGCGAAATAGGTACGCCTAAACAGCCGTTTGAGGAAAATCTGAGCTACGTTTGACTCGCTCTGTTTTAGTCGGGTAGCATGTGCACGAAAGAGACGGGAAACATGCCCCGACGGCTCGTGCCTTCCACTTGGCCTTCCATCCAGTTGTCGTCTTCGGTTCTCTCGTTAATAACGACTATGACCTCGCCTTCGCGGAATGAGAGCTCGTCTTCATTGTCCGCGGAGCAATCGTAGAGAGCGCGCACTCGTCTTATGCCACCCATCTGCAGAAATAATATGTACAGTTTAGTAAGTGCGTAAAACTTGGCGGGACTTAAGTTAGCCGTTATTGCGTAAAAGGCTTTTATTGGTAACAATTTTACCATTATAAGCCTTTTATAAGGATACTAGTGACCCGCCCCGGCTCCGCACGGTTATTGTGGGTTATCCCTATATTCACAAACTGCTTACTTCAGCTCGCCAAGTAATACTTGCCTCTAAGAATACGTTCGTAGCAGTTGGTACGTTTTGACGAAATAAATATGGTCAGAAAAACTAATGTCCCGTAACTCTCATCATCATCATCTTCCTGCCCTTATCCCACGCTGCAAGGGGTCGGCACAAAAGGTTTTCTTCTTCCACTCTCCTCTATCATTCGTAGTGCTCACTCCTTTCTTACTCATGTCATCTTTCACACAATCCATCCATCTTTTCTTTGGCCTACCTCTCCTTCTAAAACCATCCACATCCATTTCCAACACTCTTCTCGTAATATGACTCAGCGTGTACATTAATTTCTAGCATAGAAAAATCGAAAGGTACCAGCACGGCCGAATTCGATCCCGCAACCTTCGGACCAAAAGGCGGTATTTCTACCACTAGACCATCAGTGCTCTCGGCTGATTTTAAAAAAGCAACAATTTAAACAGTAGGATAATGTACATACCATAGTGATAGAAGCAGATGGCGACCGCGAATGCACGCTCGAAGTATCCGACACATCGAGCGAGCGACTGTCACTGCGTCGCGACCGGTCGCGCGACCGCGTGCTGTCGCACGACAACCCTGACTGCAGGCGACTGTCGTCCAAGCACGAATCAGTCATGTCGCATAGCTCCAATGAAGAGTCTTGACTAGAACATTCCTAGAAAGGTAACAAGTCTGTAAGTTTCCTTCTTTTTGACCGCGACAGGATTTGCTTAAAAAAATAAAAATCCACGACTTCAAACACATGTGTTTGAAGTTATAAATAACCCAATAGAAAAAAAGAATGGATATCTTAAGACATTGAAATTGTTTGTTGTTATTATATCCATTGTTGGCAGCACAGATATTTGTACATATATATCTGTGGTTGGCAGGTATATCAATACGTAAGTGCCTCTAGATTAAAAAAGTTATTAATTTAAAAAAAAAATGTGTTGCTAATAAATGTTTATTCTATTCTACATCGCAAATGAGAGATTTTTAAGTTAGGTTCTATAATCGGTAAAGATAAAAAATTGTGAGTTAATGCCATGTCAAGTGCTTGAAAGGAGCCCCTTTGAGGCGCGCTTATAATCCTTTGACCACACTATTTCGAGATAAATTTGTGACACGACAAGAAGATGAATGTCATTTCTAAATGTGTTGTAATTGATAGTCAAAAAAATATACTACGAATATTTATTCTAACAGAAACAAATAACCGCTTTTAAGGCTGACACGATGGTCAATATCCTACTACTAGAAGTTCTACTAGACTAAAAATCCTACAGAAGTGTCCTAGTTCCTAATTATATTTTTCTATTTCCTAAATGATAAACGTAAAATTTTCTATTCGTAAAAATCTATTCTAAAAAAGCTCAAGAAGTATAACATCGAATGAGGCGAAAATAAGAGTTGAGATCACAAAGGAACAAAATCAAACAAAATAAACTATTCATGCAAATAGTTCCACACAAAACCAGTGTTAGAACATGATATGGACACATTAAAGTATTTACCTAGTGGTTTTACACAGCTTACAAATAAGTATTTAAAAATTAAAAAAAAACTAATTAAATTGAATTAAAGTAATACTTATAATGAATTTAAGTTATAATTGACGCTTAGATTATGCTCATTAAAGATTCAACGCATCTTGTTACATCATAAGTGCATGCAATGTTGAAGTAAGCTACGAATGATGCAATTTTTCACGAATAAATCAAACAAGCTAAACAATATCAAAATGTAGTGTTATTCGTTTATGATTCAAAATATATGATTACAGCAAGAATTTCAAGATTGTGCAGTGCCTTTCTATCAAAAGATAAGATTGCAACATTGAACATAAAGATTTGCTCATAAAGTTGAAAGTCCATTGACAAAGTTAACAAAAAAACCACGCCTATTCAACGAAAAGCAATGAGGAACAAAAGACAGTAAAACCAATAAAATTGTATTAATGGAGGGCGTAAATCAAAGGGGGTAAGCGTAAGTAACACTATTTTTTTCGTTTAGTTCGTTACCCGTCTCAGTTTCGCTTTCGCCTTATCCAGGTGCAATCTATTTTTCTTCTGAAGCAAAAACAAATTACGCTTTTATGTTAGTCGCTATTGCAGACTGTTGGAGGCTATTTACAAAATAATGTAATTTTCAGTTCGAGTCTCGTAAATAGTAAAAAAAGTTGTCTCAATGACGATGTATAAAGCATCTATTATAGAAGAAGTAACAGGTCTTTCAGATCGAAGGAAATTACATCGTAAGAGCTAGTTTTCAAGAGCTTCCAGAGGATTCCATAGTCAAATTATTTATTCTCCATTTGGAATACAGGGACACTTGGTTTTATTCGAGTATCGCTATACTTTAGCGGCTGGTGCAGCGGCCTTGTGATAATTTTTCACTCAGAAGCAGACGTGACTGCTATAGCCAGATACGAGTTATTTTATTCACCAGGAAAGGGATGTTGGCTTTGTTCCTGAAACTTTGAATTTCAATGCCAGTATTGCTTATAAGCATGAGACTCTGCAACTTTAAAATTCCGGAATTACATCTTTCCCGTTACTCTATCCTTCAAATTGTTTTTCTATATATTTTTTAAATAATCAGCTTCAATTACTTTCACTACATCTTTATGGTAATTTTTTGATTATACTCTCGAAATATATTTTGTCCCAAAGTTCCTACACAATGAAAAGTGGAGGTTATATTAAGTACCTTTCTTGGTGGAGGGGTGGGTTCATCCCTGTTGTGTGCCCCGTTATGCATCGTAACGGGAGGCGGCGTAGGCGGCGGCTGTTGCGGCCTGTGTTTTACAACGCCACTTATAACTGTGAATAAAATAAAACATCAATTATAATATTAAATTTAATTTTGTAACCGTCTATGCCATGCCTATTTCTGCTGCCAAGCAGCAAGGTAGCAGGGTAGTGCATCGTAAGGCACGTTCATACTCACATTGTGCGTGACTTGCGAGGCAATGCTTTGTTATAGTTGATGGTAACCACTTAAGATCAAGTGAAATTGAAATAAAATTCAATGAAATTTGATGTCGTTGTTACTGGAATCTTTTTGAAAATAAAATTAGAATAATATAATGCTTTTTCTGTATTTTTTTGTATTTAAATATTTTCAGCAGCAACAGTGCTCAAGATCCGTTAAAAGAGCCGGCGGAACTACTGAGTTTCGGAGTATAACATTACAAGGGTCCAGCCCAAAATATGTTTTTGATCCAAACAAGTTTTGCTACCAAAAAATTTGATGAAGTCTAAAGTTATATACTTTACAAGTAGCTGCGCAGGATTAGTCACACAATATCTTTATAAATTGTAGCCTATGTGTTATTCTGATGTTTAAGCTATATATTGTAAAGTTTCATTGAAATTAAATGAAATGAAATTTATTTAGCAAATAATGAAATTTATTTATTTATTTGTCTAGGCGTACAATTATGTTTTAAAAGTATTTAACATATGATAAAAATAGAAGTACTTAAAGAAAACTTATCTATCTAAAATGTAATAAAATGAATGTCCCCTCCTTTGATTATAGATAAGGTAATGAAGTGGTTTAATTTAACAATGTATTATATATAAGTTTTAGCAATAGTTTTGAGAGTGAATGTGGGGTGTATGTGTGTATGGTTGTGTGCGTGTTTCTAGGAGTTCTTTAAAAAAATTATCCATTTAGTAGTTTTTACGTGAAAGAGTAACAAACATCCATCCATCCATCCATACTTACAAACTTTCGCGTATATAATATTAGTAGGATATAGCTAACCGTGTAATGATCTGGCACTGTCAGCGGAGGGCGACGGTGTAGATCGCGGGTGCGGCGGCGGATGTGACAGCGCAACGGCCGGCGGTAACGGCGCTGCGCGTTTCTTCAGACTGCCTATGTTATCTGAAAGGTTACAAGAATAAGAATAATTATTTGACAGCCTTCACAGCTCAGTTGGTAGCAGCTCTGCCTTCTGCGCTGTAGGCCATGGGTTCGATCCCCACCGAGAACAAAGAATTGTGTGATAAACATAGATGTTTGTTCTCTGTCTGGGTGTTATACAATATAAGTACCTGTGTATTTACAAAAAAATGTATAATATATGTATTTTATCAGCTATCTGGTTCCCATATAGCTTTGGCTTAGTTTGGTGCTAGATAGTGCAGTGTGGAAAGTCCACCAATATTTATTTATTTATTTTGAAGAGACTGTTACAGAACGTGCAGATGTTACTACCAGAACTCAAAGTACAAGAAAACACTTCACTTCAAAAAGACTCGCAAGGTCTGTTGGCTGAAGGCCTCGACATAACATTTTATAATGACAAAAGATGTAAATAAATGAGAATACCAGCACCTAGCTTATTTTATGCGGAGAGACATGCGCCAATTCGAGACCCCACACAAAAACCTTCTAGCAATAACTTATTTAAAAAAAATTCGCTCGCTTTTATTTTAAAATTATTTTGTATAATATAAAACAAAATATTGTGATGGCGATTGCATATGACCACGTGTTCAATCTACCCGATATGACGTCACCAATATTAAGAAGATAATATTTACTTACAAACATTAGGTTTCCTCGGCAGAGTGGTCGGAGTAGGCGGGGCGTGGTGTAACGAGTCACACGTAGAAGACCGTGATCGTAAAACAGGCGATTCTCCACCACCCGTGGTAGGCCTCTCTTGGACCACCCCGCCCGCATACGAGGGCGGTCGGGACCTGGGGCATTTCTTTTCAGGGGTCACACTGCCGTTTTGCTGCAATTTTGAAAACCAATCCATGAATATCTGAAAGAAATTTGTTAATGGATAGAGTTTGCTACGGTGTTAAGTTAGACTACAGACTTGCCTTGTTTCTCTCAAGATGCTTGGGGAGGAATTGTTATTAGTTGATAACTACTGTGTTTAGAAGTAACTTTGTGGTATCATGGGCACTTCGCATAGCTATTCGTGTTCGCGTATTCGTCTTATTTTCCTAAATACGACGATGTGTATATGTATTATATTCGCCTATATTTGCCTATATTCACGAACAAGACTAAACAAGTACACAAATACCGCTGTTCGTGACGATGTGTAGCTGTGTGTTCGATTTATTCGGTTCTACACAATATAGGAGCCATCCATAAATTACGTCACACGAATATCATGATTGTTTGACCCCTCTCCCGTCCTTGTCACAGCTGGTCACATTTGTGAGACCCCCCCCCTACCTAGTGTGATGTCACATATTTTGCAATTTTACATTATGAAATTAAAAAAGCAAGTTCTGAAATTATTTTATTCTATTTAAATTCTATTTCAATAAAATTTTGTGTTGTAATACTCAGATATAAAATATTATATTTTGAAATAATATAATAATAATAAATAATAATAATAAAGCCTTTTATTCTTTACATTAAACAGGTAAGTTACACAGATATATTATTAAAAATCACTCAGTAAAGTTTGTCTTTCGACATAGGCCTCCTCTAATGCCTTCCATTTGGATTTGTCTGTAGCTAAAGCTCTCCTGTTATTTCCTGCTACTTTTCTAATATCATCTTCCCATCTTTTGTTTTGCCTTGCTATGCCCAGAATGTCCCATTTAATTTTGCTGAGTGCTAGTTCTAGTTCACATAATTTTTCAGGTGATTTCAAGGAACAGATGTTGAGTGTTGCTATTGATAGAGTTCTATATATATATTTTCTTGCTTTGTTCTGTGTTTGAAGGTTAGAGGGTGTTGGTCATTTTCCCCCACGAGGACCAGTCGGGTTGGGGGAGGTTTGTTTTTTGTTGTATTTTTGGTTGTTTCATTAGTTTCGTTGCATATGAATTTTGAAATAATATATGTCACCAAATTTGGGACCCCTCCCCACCCCTTGTCACACAATGTCACACTTCGTCGACCCCCTCCCCATTAACGTGTGACGTAATTTATGGATGGCCCCATATCCGAACAAAGAGCAAATAAAAACGCGAATACCGAATAGCAATGTGAAGTGCCATCAAATAAAAGGAAATAAAGAGAGAACAAGAAATGGAAGTCTAGAAAATACGTTTCTATTCTACGAGTAAGTGAATCTACAGATATTCCGCTACAGGAAACAGGTCCATGCGACATTAAACCTACAAGTTGATTAATTTTATAAACATGCAACATTTACACTGCTTCGCTGAGCTGAAATATAGAAATAGTGCGTTGGTTTTGAACAATTTCATATGGAAAAATCCATAGATGCGACTGGATTCGAACCCGCGACCTTAGGATAGGATTTTTTTGAGTAATAGAGCTCATTGTGAAGGGCTCGTCCGGGGAAGCATTACCACCATTCCTTTCCTGCCTCCAAGCAGCGATGCTGTGTTACGGTTTGAAGGTTGTGGTTACCGGTGAAATTACAGACACATTGAGGCTTAACATCTATGTATCATATATGCCTCAAGTTAAAAGGATGCAGGGCAGTGCATCGTAGGGCACGATAGGTGATGTTACCACTTAAGATTTACACAATGAATTGTTAACCTTAAGTGACCATAATTGAGTCAAATAAAAACATTTCTTAGAAAGAGGAAGAGCAAATTGCATAAAAAACCATTTTTCCCAATCGGTTCATAGATGGCGCTGTATATTCAGGAAACTAAAGTTTCCGGTCGTTCGATTGATCCGGCACAGATAACAAAGTAAAATTCATTTGAATCCTTATTTTTTTATTTAATTATTTATTGCACCAAACAAAGTTTGTACAAAAGGAGAGCTTAATGCTAGACAGCATTTTCTACCAGCCAACCTTGACAGGTGTAGAACAAATATCTGATACCAAGAAAAAATCTAGCTCACTCTTTTTTAAGAATAATTTAAGTACCATTTATCAGAATGGGGATGAAATATAAGAAAACATTTAAACTTACCCTTTCATCAATAACAGTATCGTCGTCAGAGAAATCAGTAGATCCGTCGTCGTGAGACAAGTTCCAATCGATATTGATGTTCTCGAATATACTTTTCTCGCGCTTGTCTACGCTTTCCAACTGTGGACCAGATAAATGTTGATTTTAATGTTTGTATTTCATAAGGTAAGCTTAAAATTATTAAAATAAATACATTCTTGCATAACAGAGATAAGCTTTATATGTAAACTTCCAGTTATATTTAAAAGTAAGACGAAAAAATCCAAAATTGTTTAAGAGTGGAATTACAGTTTCTAAAACTCTTGCTAAGCTTAATTAAACAGTAATCATCTTAGTTTCTAAAAGAGAAACAGTATCAATAACACCCAAATTAATTTTCATTCACCCAAGTTTACCCTGTTTCTGTACATGTAAAATCATATTCGATTGGAGATTCCATACAGCCCATCTAGTCCAAACTAAATTCTTTATTCTTTATTGTACACAAATAATTAACACAAAAGAAGATATGATAGTCATGCACAAAGGCGAGCTTAACCCTAGATAGAGTTTTCTTCCAGCAAACCTTAGAGGATAGAGAGAGCTGATTAAAGTGGTGGGAAGGTGTACAAACATAAAATATATATATATTGAAAAAGCTGATAGGAGAATCAGGAAAATAAATAAATAAAGATTATATACATATTTATACATATATATATACCCATATTAACTTCAATACCTAATATAATAACTATTCATATACATAAATAGACTAAGCAAAACTTATACAAAGCTTGTACACTAAGCACAATGTAAACAGTTTTTTTTTTAAATACATAGAATACAATTTAACGACCGGACACAGAACAAAACATCCACTTCACTTGAGGGGAAATATCCTACTAATATTATAAACGCTAAAGTTTGTAAGTATGGATGGATGGATGGATGTTTGTTTCTGAATGGATTTTAATGAAACTTTACAATAATATAGCTTATACATCAGAGTAACACATAGGCTACAATTTATAAAGATATTGTGTGAATTGTCCAAAATATGACGATAAGTGTCAAGTAAGTAGGAAAAAATCCACCATCTGCGAGCTATTCTGGCGTGCGCTGCCAAAACCGCTAGAGTTACACATATGTACTACGCCACGCTAATATAAGCTACTCGAAATACTAATCCTGCGCAGACGAAGTCGCGGGCACCAGCTAGTTGTTAATAATGCTTAATTTTTATTTGTCAGGTACAAGGTTGGTTCTCACCAATTCGGTACATCCATGATGGCCCAACTGCCTGGCAATCTGAAGAGGCGTTCGTCCGCTGCCATCCTTGAGCGTCGCATCAGCGCCCGCTTTCAACAACAGTTTCATCGGCTCCGTCCGGTCGGTCGCCGCGCACAGATGCAATGACGTCATACCTATAAGACATAGTATAGCTCTTTATGAAGAGCTCGTCCGGGGAAGTATTACCACCACGCCTTTCTGCCGCCAAGCAGCGTTGCTGTGTTTCGGTTTGAAGAGTGTGGTTGCCGGTGTAATTACAGGCACTGAGGCTTAACATCTGTATGCCTCAAGTTGATGGACGCAGGCAGTGCATCGTAGGGCACGTTCCTATCGTGCGTGACTTACGAGGCAATGCTTTGTTGCCACTTAACATCAGGTGGACCTTGTTCCATCAGCTAGTTGTATAAAAAAAAGACCATTGTTAGATGGTTCTTGGTCATGTTTCGTGGAAATTTATGCTTTCCAAGATGTGGCCATGTATGCCATGAATTCGCCATGGAGTCGGCGGTTTGATTAGCACACCCCTGAATTTTGGTTAAAAATAATTCGTTTTATTAAATAAATACAAATAGATATTTTAATTTCACACACACAACATTTGTGTAATGTCTGAGCCATTTTATACAAATGTTTGTCCTCGATGGGGATCGAACCCACGGCCTACAGCGCAGCAGGCAGGCTACCAACTGAGCTGCGAGGGCTCATAATATAAGTAAAATAAATACCAGTTGTAGTGGCCTTGTCTAATAACGCTGCTCCGCCGTTCTGGACTAGAAAGTCGACTATGTGGAGGCAGGAGCCATCTCCAAGCTCGCGGGATATCGCTAGGTGGAGCGCTGTCTCGCCGCAGTCCTGCAAACAAGTTTTAATCAGTTATTAAGTCACTGGTACACACGGATACGTAGCATATACACTGCTCGCTTTTCTGTCTTCTAGTAAGCGATATTTTTCTTAGGATCTGTGTAGCTTGATCTGTAGGCGTGCGTACTTTCTCTATGACATTATTTTATTGAGATACTATACAATAGGTACCTTGAACGGTTCTAGATTGTTTTGTATTATTATTGTGTGTTGAAAATATTCTATTCTTTAAATTTTACGTAAACATTCACGACGTTTTTCCTAAGAGATATAGGCAGAGGCATTTCCACTTACTACTATTCTGACATACGCACTGTACATTCTTTGGTTCTATGAATGCGGAACTATGCTCCATTCACTTTAATATCAATCTTCGTACACAGGAAGTCATTGAAATTTGTCTGCTTATTCACGTTGAGACTACTTAACAGACGTACTTCTACAGAACTAGTTTCAACATGCTTGTATACTACTCACTGTGCTAGGTAATGGCGCGGCTAGATCAGACCCTTGCAGTAAATTCTTTATGTTTGTTATAACCCGCATGCTTCAACTCGGACTGCATTTCTGCTGCGTCGCAACGTGTCCTTACGTCCACGTCCAACAGACGTACTTCTATAGAACTAGTTGCAACATGCTTTACTTACTTAGCTAGGTAATGGCGAGGCTACATCAGCCCCTTCAGCGAAAGCTTGTAGCAAGTTGTGTAAGTGTCTATTATTTATCACATGACCCGCATATTCCAACTCAGATGCTTTTCTGCCGCGACGCAGCATGTCCTAACGCCCACGTCCAACAGACGTACTTTTATGTACAGAACTAGATGTCAAGCATTAACTTTATGTGAATATTGTACCTATAAGAGGGACGCGTGTCGCAGCTACTGCTGCTCTACTCACTTTGGCGCCACTGAAAACCAGCGCTGTATGGGCTTGAGCTCTTACAGCAAATGCTGAGTGGTGGCCTTTTTTGTCATAAAAATTGTAAGAGCTCTTGTAAATTTCGATATTTAACAGACAAAATAAAGATTTTTCTATACTATTCAACATGCTTCTATATTTACTGAGCCGCGTGCTGCAATTCAGATGCGTTTCTGCCGCGCCACATTTTCTTATGTCTACGTCCAACAGACGTATTTTATATAACTAGTTGCAACATGCTTGTATACTTACTGAGCTAGGTAATGGCGCGGCTAGATCAGCCCCTTCGGCGTAAGCTTGTAACAAGTTCTGTATGTGTCCGTTGTTGACTGCATGTTCCACTTCGGACTGCCTTTCCGCCGCGTCACAACATGTCCGCGCAGCCCACGCACGGTAGACATATTTCTCTCGAATGAAACGTAAGCGTTCTTCCCTGTAAGATTATATTGTAATTCTAAATTTACTTTGTGCATAATTTTATTGGTTTAAAAAACATTTACAATTTGTTCAATATTATTATGAAATTCAAGTAATAATAATAATTTCGGTAGGTCTTCGCACAGTTGATGTTTATTTTGTTGATTTCCATTACCATTTTGGTGCAAGACGGCTGTTCAGACACACAGACGCAGCGAAGGACCACTTCATAGAGTGATAATTACAGTAGACGACTGAAAGTCAAAAGGTATTTTTTCCATTGAATCACAAGGATCACCTTGAAACGTCTTAAAGCTAGGTGAATCTAGGTGCCAGTGTCAATAAACCAAGCCTAGAAGTAAAAGCTAACAAGATCTAGCTCACGCATCGTGAAGTAAACATACCAAAACTGGCCGTTTCCAGTAACTTCGCCTAAGGTTGTTTTAGTGCTCAATAAGATATGTGTTACTCACATAGTACTCTCAGGAGTAAGCTTGTCTCTCTCATCTAACGTATTCTCCATGATCTCGTTGAACATCTGATTGCCTAAATGCCTGGCAAGCAACAACTGTGAGGTACTGAGCCGGTCTAGTGTTAGTGACTGGATCCGAGATATGTGGACGCCGAGCTCCCGATGACTGCCTGAGCATTCGATGCAGACTATGACGCCGAAATTTGTCGAGAGCCATGTGGGATCTGGAATGAAAATCACAGAGATATATTAATGAAATATTTATTAAAAAAATAAAAAAACCTAGCTGCCCAAACTAAAAGGGTGGAAACAAGATTATTTTTTAAATTTCTTCTTGATAGTGAACTCCAGTTGTTCAGTCTTGACGATTAATACAATTTAATAATCACATACAGTCGGAGGCTCGTATGTCCGTCCTAGCAGTATACTGACGCCTCCGACTGCCTGTGATTATTAAAATATGCTAGCCTAGCTGTAGCTTCATCTGTAAGCCATCTTATTGTGCGAACTGCGTATGCAGCCGAAATCAGTCTACCAGCAAGGGATTTTCTGTGTGGACCCCACTGCATCAATATTATAAGAGTAAGTGACTATCCATTTAATTCAATATTGGTTGGTCGTAGATACATATAGAAACACGCCAAACACATAACCCGGTGTGCCCTCGGCACTCGGGTAAAAAGGTGAAGTGTGAATATGAACTAAGAGCCACTTTTTGATACCATTGTACGTCTTATCGATATCAAGTCAATCCGATAACAGGACGTATGCATACATAGTCGGACAGCTATTTCGTCCTAACGCGATATAGTCATATCGAGATTTAGTCAGAAAGCGACTTAGTTATAATGTTATCTAGTCAAATCAAGATGTAGTCTCAAAGCTTCTAACCCAAGTGTATTATATAAATGCTAATGAAACCACTTTCAATTATCTTTATCAAAAATTGATATTTCGTCTGTCACACAACCAACAGGGCAGCAGAAAGCAGGGCAGTGCATCATTGGGCACGTTCCTATCGTGCGTGACTTACGAGGCAGTGCTTTGTTATAGGTGATGGTTACCACTCAACATCAGGTGGGCCATCTGCTTGTTCCTTCAGCAAGATGTATAAAAACTTACCGTTAGTGCTAGCGCAATCAGCGCACACTTGGTTCCCGGGCATGGCTCGCACGGCGCGTATGATAGACCGCTGCAGGTCCAACAGCGAGTGTCCATTGTCGTTGCTCTCTCCTGCTTGCTGGTGAAATGCCCTCATGAGCGCTCCTTCCTTGCAGTTGACTAGTACTGAGGTCCAAGCGCGCTGCTCGTTCTCGTCTTCGGCTTGGAAGTGGTAGGTACGGTTATCTGGAATTTAAATATATCATTGAAAGAAAAACAATTCAAGGATATGCCACCTCAGACATTCATATATACTGTTTTAGATAGATTAATACTTTATTGTACACCTAAGAAAACACAGTAATACTAAAAATTTTGGTACAATGGGTGACCTTATCGCTTAGGACGATTTCTTTCAGACAACCTTTGTAAAGGATTGACGTAAATACTCGTAAGAAAGACGGCGGTGTACGAAAGTATCGACGAAAATACTCGTAAGAAAGACGGCGGTGAACTCAAACAAAATCCTACTTTAATTATTTACAACTACAATTTTATTAGTAGTAGTACCAAGCGAAGAGGATCTCTACCATAAAAAAGTGTTTTGGAGTATTTTAATTCCACTAACCCTATAAAACCCCAAAAGTGGTACAAAGGCAGCTTATACTATAGACCTTCAATCGCGTGTCATTGTAGCGTAACAAAACAATTATCCATAAATTATTTGGGTTTGGGAGGTCATACCGTCATAATATTTGACTAGCAAGTCGTAAAAATGCTAAAATAAAATGTCACGCTTACGATTGCTTAGGTAAATATTAAAGTTTATGACCACTTCTATGTTGCAAATTGTAAAATAATTGTACACAAGTTCCTTAGAAAACATCGTAAAATATATAATGTGTTCTTATCCGCGTGGGAAATGTTCAAGAACCTTTAAGTATGACTGCAAAGTTATTACTTCCACATCATAGGAAAAACTGCGCAAGAGATTTATTTTAATCCTCTTATCATCAACGGTCACTGGCATTTATGTAAGTAGATAACAACTCTTTGGAAGTCTTTCAGAACCGAAGGTTGAAGATACCTTGTTTGAAGAAACGCCCCCTTTTACATCAGCTACCACTTAAATCTGAAGGGTGATATGGTTTTAGGCTTATGACCAGCAGCATTATGTAGCAGACTTTCTCAAGCTGATTATAAGCAGTTTTACTCTGTCTGTTACTATCCGCATCGAATATATCCAAGAACCACAGGTTATTGAATCGCAATAAAGATATCTTCGTCAAACCTAAGGAAACTTACATGAGACTAGATCAAACGCCCTCTTATCATCAGCTGCCACTTTAATCTGGCACGTAAGCAGGTTCACTCTCGCCGGAGTCTTGTTCTCATCCGCGTGGAATATATCTAAGAACCCCTCGGCTGTGACACGACATCGTCGTTTCTGCCAGACGCGACGGACTTTCCCTTCGGATTTCTTGAGGAGGTAGCCACTTCGGGTGACCCCATGTTGTTTATCGCCTTGAAGTTGATGGAGAGAGTATCCACCCACTGCTGAGGCTACCTGGAAAGTTTATGAATAACTAGTGGCTTCCCGCGGCTTCGCACGCGTTGAAGTGGTGAGCCGTAATTGAGCCACAAACATCCAAACATCGTAACTTTCGCATTGATTTGTATATTATTATGGTAGGATTTTAAATACCTACGTAGGTATAAGAGATACCTATAGGCGTACATTACCTATATTAGGTAGGTAGAATCTTTAGAATGTTCCTTACAAACATTGACGCCTTGTTGTATCCTTTTTACTCGAGCGCAACGAAGGAGGGTAACGTTTTAGAGGTTGTTTTCGAAAATCAAACTGTCTTTTTGTTATTTATCCACAGAACACATTTTCTTTTAGTTTTAAGTCAATTACACTACGCTTTAAAAATCTCCCATACAAACCTTGAAACTTTGTCAGTCTTTTGCACCCTTTGCAGGGGTGGTTTTAAAATATTGAAAACGTGATTTTAAATTATTTATTGTGGAGTATATTTACTTCAAGTTTTAAATCAATCGCACCACGCGTTAGAAAACTCCCATACAAACATTTACATCCCTTTGCACACTTATTAAGGGTAGTTTAAAAAAAATAAAAATGCCTTTCCTGTTTTTTAGTCTTGGAGTACATCTACTTCAAGTTTCAAGTTTGTAGGTTCAAGGAATACAATTTTTCATACCAACGTTTTCAACCCTTTATACATCCTTAGAGGTTGAATTTCCAAAAATCCCTTCTAATACACCTCTACGCCATAAGACCTATATACTCTTCAAATTTCAAGTCTCTAGGACCAGCGGTCTTAAACTTCCCATACAAACTTATACATCCCTTTGCACACTTATTAAGGGTAGTTCTAAAAAACGAAAAATGCCTTTCCTATTTTTTGCCTTGGAGTACATGTACTCCAAGTTTCAAGTTTGTAGGTTCAAGGAATTTTATTTTTCATGCAAACGTTTTCAACCCTTTTACACCCTTAGGGGTTGAATTTCCAAAAACCTCTTCTTAGTACACCTCTACGCCATAAGACATATGTACTCTTCAAATTTCAAGTCTCTAGGACCAGCGGTCAAAAAACCCTTAAATAAACTTTTACATCCCTTTGCACACTTATTAAGGGTAGTTTTAAAAAACTATAAATGCCTTTCCTATTTTTTTGCTTTGAGGTATATGTTCTCCAAGTTTCAAGTTTGTAGGTTCAAGGAATACTATTTTTCATACAAACCTTTTCATCCCTTTTTACACCCTTAGGGGTTGAATTTCCAAAAATCCCTTCTTAGTACACCTCTACGCCATAAGACCTATGTACTCCTCAAATTTCAAGTCTCTAGGACCAGCGGTTTAGGCTGTGCGTTGTCTATATGTCAGTCAGTCAGTCAGGACTTTGATTCTTATAGTATTAGAGATGGTAAGATACAAAGCACAATTTATATAGTAGAAATGATCGTAAAAGTCGTTAATATTCAGGATCAGTAGTAAACTTTCAACCATCATGCGATGGATGAAAGTTTACTGTCGTGTGCGAGGAGTCTCCGATAAACTGTATTTTTGGAAACCTTTACTGTAAATGTTAAAATGATCACGATAGCTGGAAATTAACTAACCTCTCCTCTATCCTGTGGCGCTGCTGCTCTCAACATATTCCTCAGTTCGAAAAGCCTTCGCCTCTCGTCGTCCTGTTGCTGCCTGATCTTCTGTAGCTGTACACTCAAGTCTGCCACATACACACCAAAATGCTCAATCGTCTTCAAACCGTCTTGAAAGTAGTTCGTCTGAGCATGGTAGTACTCCACTAAGTGCTGCAGCAACTCGATGCCTTTCTTCGTTTTTATCTCGTTGAATTTTATCAAGTACTAGAAAAAAAGTTTTCACTTTAAATAATGTCATCGAAACACTGGTAAAGGGAGCAGACAGGGCGGCGCCAAATGACGCGTGGGCAAGCCTCTCATCGCTCTACCGGAGACCGTAACAAACGCGGGATAGCCACGAGCGACACTAGTACTGTGGAAACTCAAACCAATTACTCCATGTCCTTCCGCGAGTTAAAATTACTCCCTGTGACGCACGCGCACGCGGTTCGTAGTATCCAGATTTGTCTTTCAGAGTTGTGCAATAAAGCTGGCGCGCGACCTTGCTAGCTCTCTTGGCGAGTCGCCTACTGAACTTGATCAAAAGATTTCTATATTTCGGAAGTGTGGGTGAGTACCGTAGTGGGAATGCCATAAACGGAGCGCGTGGGTTGTTGTGGCGGGGAGTGTGAGGTATTGCGAGTGGTGAGACGTGGAACAAAGCATGGGTCATGGCATGCAGTCATAGCACCGCGCGACCGGCTAGCTGCGGCTATGCGCCGCGCAAGGTCGGTCGTCGACCTGCCGTGGTACCGCACCGACTACAGGACTTCTTTCTAGCTTTCTTTTTAGCACGATAATGGAACTGGCATCGCTTTTATGCCAGAGGTGTTAACGACTTTACCGCGAAATGCCTTTGTTCTCATGAAAATTCTGTTTTATTTTCATGTAACTTATTCCCATGTTTTCCTTGTAGACTTCAAGTTTACTATAGTCAGTTTAATTAGACAAGACAGCAAAGGTAAACGACATTTATGTTCTGTGTGCAAACGGGATTTCTACATCTTGTCAGGAAATGAAATCAACAGAGCGCAGTCAAAACTACTTTCAGACAATAAGCTATTTGTAATGCTGTTGAAGATACTTAGAACAATGCTTTCTGTATATTAAAATATAATTATTTTAGTAGGCCTGAACGTGGACGCCTTATCATTCATTGCAACTAAAGGTTAGTTAATATTATACTGTAAAAACTGTAGTGGTACGGCATAAACAGGTTGGTAGCATTCCATTATTAACCGAAAAACGACCTTCTATGAGTTGAACAACATTCTATGAGTGAACTGGAGGCAAAGTTAAAACCTTAAGAGCTATGCGAACCTCATCAGGAAGCAACGTTCTTACACATCGTTAAACAAATAAAGAAGACACACTCATATTCCCTACAATCATTGCCTAGTCAAGGCACCAAAGTAGCCCCGTGAGCCAACCGCCCGTGAACTGTACAACCATGCCATCTGGCGTGAGCAGAGCATCCGTTTGAGCCAAGAGAAAAGTACTACTTATACTTACCCCCAAAAACTAAATGGGACGCAGATTATGCTTCTTGATTCATTGACCACCTAAAGCGCAAAAATTATAACAAAACAAAAGGACTCTGGTGTGATGCTCTCTCTCTCTCTCTGTGTCACTCAAATGAAAACTGAACATTTTCGTTTCGAAGACCTCTGAGGAAACTGCATGTAACTTTAGGTTTCAGTAGCTATCCTTCTAACACTGAAGATAATGTAAAAGACCATGTACAATATACGAGTACACGAAGCATTTGGCATTGTATTCAGACAGATAATTCGCAGACGCGACGGCCCTTAAACCATTTTATCTACACTAATATTATAAAGAGGAAAACTTTGTATTTTTGTATTTTTGTATTTTTGTATTTTTGTATTTTTGTATGTAACGAATAGGCTCAAAAACTACTGGTCCGATTTCAAAAATTCTTTCACCATTAGAATGCTACATTATCCCTGAGTAACATAGGCTATATTATATTTTCAAAAAAATCAGGGATCCTTACTAAAACTTCAATAATGTAACCCAAGGTGGAAAACAAAAAACCTTACATCGCGTGCGCTGCGAAAACTATTGGAGATAGAACAAAATAATGTACTACGATTTTGTAGAACACGTTATCATCTACAAAAAATGTCGCGACAGCATATGTCTAACTATTATAGTTATGTCACAATAAGTGTTCTTTTATTATAAAAAATTAATTGAAATGCCTCCGCTAGAAAAGGGTCTTTATTTGTACCTTGGTATTAATCCTTATCCAAATAAATCATTTCATAATTAAGACGGTTTCAATACCTATAGATTACTTCTTAAATTTTTCAAATCGGACATTCCATTCAAAAGATATGACGAAATTAAAAATGTTAACGGGTCCACGGGTCATGCGCGGGGTGCGATTTCACTCACTCAAGGAGAAGCGCGTGCAAATGTATGAAATAAGTAGACGCGAGGCTCGAACCCACGGTCTAAGTTTATCCTAAAATGTTCAAAAAATTTATGACCACCCATGCGAAGCTGGGACAGGCCGCTAGTTACTATATATGCATCTTTACGGCAACCTTCGGTTCCAATACTGCTGATAAAGTTGATTTATTTATTGCAACGTAAATATCCTTCTAGCTACTGGTTTTGCTATCTTATCTACATACATCGTATTTCCCGTCATCGAATGAAAGACATATTCTAGTTTCCGTGCGTTGTTATGTTCGTAATCGTTTGTAGAGGTACGTTGTGACATAATTGAAACCATCATATTTATTCGTAGACTTTGAAACTAAACAGGATCCTTGTAAGAAATTGTTGTTTCGCCTTGATGGTACCTATTAATCAACTATCCAATAGATTGATATTGGAATTGTAGATTGCAATTTATTGGTCTCTCAGGCCCTGTGACGGTGCAGCTAATTCCATTGCCAAAGCCAAAGCTCGAACCGCTTACCAGACGTACCAAACCAATTTGCGAGTTATACTGGCCGACCTCCAAAAAGCAGAATATTTATCGCTTGGCTCCCGTATCAAAACTCTTAGACTAGACCATTGTCATTGTCAAAGTACATGACCGTTTACCCTCGCGTGCGTGGGACTGGCTGTTATTGAATCTATGTCTATGTGTGCTCCGGAGAATAACGGGGTTCGCAGTGGCCAGTTGCAACAGATTGTGTGCAACATTATGTTTGTTTATGTTGTCCTTTCAACCTATCATACTATACGTAGATATGTAGCGTAAACAAACTGCCGCAGACAGATCAATTAATTGTTACTGCCGCAGACAGATCAATTGTTCCTTCCACCATGGTAATTACGATACCGGATACAAAGATAGGCCCAATTTGTAAATTGTTATAGATGACAGTTATTAAACGGTAGTCTAAACGTACAATACGGAAGGTGTTTACTTAAGCACGATTCATTTACAAACATGATAATGATATTGCATGATAGATAAGTGTACTATTTTACAAAAGTAATCGATTGCCAACGGTGCATTTGCGACACTTTGCAGTAAAGGTGACAGAGCGCGCGGAGGAAAGAAGTTCTAAACACGATCATTTCCCATCGGTCCTTTTAGAACCCGCTACACTACAGCCAAACTATGATAAATGAAAGAACAACATAGCAGTTTTACATAACGTTTGCACAGTTCTTGTCAATATAAAACTCATTACAGCCCACTGCAGTGCAGCAGATATCAGTTATCTACCACGTAACATTTCATTTAATAATCATGTTGGTATATGACTCATGCATAATCATACAAGATATATTATCATCCATTCTGTACAAGTTATTTACCTAGGTCGGTCATTAACTGGCAAGGGCGACAAGTTAGAAGAAGTGATAAGAAGAGCCGATAAGACTGTTGCATTAGTGCAAGACAAATTGTACAACCCTCGTTTTAAGACAATAAAATGAAACAAAAAACTTGCCTCCAGTGCCCAATTTACTGTGTAAGTTGATTTCAGGGCTAAATTATTTGAAGCCATAAAAGCACAGTCATCAGACACAAACGATGGCTTATTAAAGCGGTGAAGCCAACAGGTTGGCCACAGCCTAGGGGCATATGGAAGCCACAAATTGCCCAGTAACAATTAATACACCTTTTAGCTTTGCTCGGCAAGGGGCCAATATTGAGGTAGGATAATCCTATCAACTTTTTGCGTCGTTTTTCATAAGGTGGTATAATAATCGGGATATAGTAATCGGGTTATGAATAATCCCTTAAGATGTCACGGCGAGTAATGGTTTAAAAGAAGAAGCCAAATTAGGGAAAGTTATTATTCACTATGTATGACTAAATTACTCTACTGTCATAGAAAGGTGGGTTATGAATTTATGATGAAAACAATTATGGCAATAAATAATTTAAAAGTGATTCGTCACAACGAAGTGAAATAGAAAACCAGGTAGGTATAAAGAGATTTCGCCTATGTGTCTATTCATGGATCAGGCTCAGCATTCCATCTCTCAGCCCTATCAGTCTAATTTATAGAAATACACGGTCACACGGAAATACACGGTCGATACAAGCGGAGCTGACTAAACCACGAGTATCCTCACGATGTTTTCTGTTACTGTATTTATTTTGAGTAGTCTGTTCTAAAAGATGAGCCCGGAAAAGATTTGATAAAACAACTATCGCATTAATATTCTTAATGCGCACGATCACGGTCTCTATAGTAAAAATAAAAATTCTTCCTAGAATATCTCATTCTCAGACGAACGTGGTCAAATCTAAACATCCGCATTGTATCCTAAACCTAAAGATTACATCGGAATGTGGAACATTTTTGTAGAGCTTTTACATGAAACAGTCGCACTTTAATCCCCAGGCACGGTAGCTCCCTTAGATCTCTCAGTACCTAGCACCAACTCAAAGTTGTACATGATACACAATACGTTTATTAGTTAGGGATAAACATAACGTATTCCTACAGGATAAGTAGTAAAAGCGACCGCGTAAAGCAAAGTAGTTAATGTTTATGTAAACAAGCCGAGGTTTATTTGGGTTTACACTTTAAAGAGCTAATATAAATCTTTTCCACTTTTAGAAAAGCAATCACACATTATTACTTTGTAAATCGTTAAAACGTGGTAAATTCTTGTAGCAGAATTTTCTGAAAGATGGTCCTTGACAAGTTCTCCTAATGTTTTTGGAATAAGGTTTAGATTTTTTATTCGTGATTTACTGAGTCCTTTTCCTAGTCTTGCTCTATAGCCGATAACACTACTCGGTACAATACCTTTCCCTAGAAATTCTATACTTGGATGATCTCTCTCACATACCTATGAAAAGGTATGTATAAAATTACTTACAAGGATAAAATAAAGCTTTATTTACCTCGCACATCTGCAATTGAAATAGCCTTCTTTCTTTCTCCATTTCATCGGCGATCTCTGCAGGCGTCACTTCACTTCTGATGAGGCCAGCCTCTTTCGCCTGCGATTTCTTTTCCTTTTCAAGTTTCAGGTACTTTGACTCATAGTCTTTGGATGCTTTGTCGAAGGGTCTTTTCAAGTCACCTTTGACTCCTCTCAAGTCTCCTTTTAGAAGACTGTCGACGGGAAACATAACTATGTTATTTATGTTCTGCATCTGCGGGCAAAATATAAAGTTTATGTTATGACGTTGTATAAATTTTATTGTCGGAGCAGAATAGGTAATTGTTTACTCGAAATGTACAAAAACAGACAAACGCACTGGTACAAAAGTTACAGTACATTTCCTACTTCATATCAAAGCAATAACACCAGAACTAACTATCATCATAAGATATAGCAGAGTTCATTTCATTGCCTAACATTTGCATACCAAAAGGCATTTGGCTGCTCTCGAGGCGATATGCAAGTTGCTTCACCAGCATCATTTTGATAGACATGCCGTACTTGCAAGCGAATGCATCGCCTGAATAGGCGCCAATATCGTGGTCCGAATAATGATGCCAATTGGGCAACAATGATACTGCGTGAGTGATGCACCACTGGCGTACGGTACATACAAGAGATATTCTAGTGACCGTGACCTAGTAAAGCTTTTTCTTATTGTTTAGTACATGTGGTAAGTCTGTCGCTCACATGTTTACAGTTCACAGGCAATAACATAAAACGCACTCGGTTAAATGGGTGAAACAGATACGGTAATTAACACGGTCGACTGTTGAATGATTGCCCTAACAGACAGCAATTGAATGAAGCATAAAACACGAAGGCGATATGTTTGCACAACACATAGGTATTCATTTACAAACACAAGGGCCGATTATGTAACCAATGAAGTGAGTGAGCTGGTGACAGATGAGACGGCGAGGGCGAACAAAGGGGTGGACGGTGAACCACACAATAACCCTTCCAGGATATTGTTAACAGCTACTGAACATCGCTAATTATTGCATAACAGAGACAAATTGCCAGTGACAAATTGCCGCGTGAAATCAATAAGTAGCTGCATACTTACTAAGCTCACAAAATAAATGAAAAGTCAGCTGTCAGTATAAATATACTTCCTAATCAATACTTCAAAAGATATATGAGCACGTTTAATATTATTCGAAGCCGACCTTTATCGAATCCGCGAATTTAATACTGCGCAGTAAATTTAAAGACCTGCGTATTGGCTACACTCACAAATTGTATTTTGGGAAAAGTGATTGTATGGTTAAGTCATTATTGAAATCGAAGATGCAAGTAGAGCCTGAGGTTCATTTCAGTTGAAAGAAAGAAAGAAACCCCGTTTATTCAGCCACCACCGTAAAAAAAAAATAAACAAAAGAAAATAAAATATATAGGTTACAATTCAGTGGTGGTGAATGGGCCAAGCTCAGCATATGCTACTATATGTTGCTATACAGTAGCGCTGGTCTTCTGCTGCGACCCGGTATTGGCCTCACGGACATCCAGGCAGTTTGGCCGCCAAGCAGCGTTGCTGCGTTTCGGTTTGAAGAGTGGCGTGACAGGCACATGAAGCTTAACATCTGTATGCCTCAAGTTGATCGACGCAGGGCAGTGCAACGTAGGGCACGTTACAGCAGAAATGCGAATGTTGAGATGGATGTACGGAGTGACAAGGATGGATAACTGAAGCGCCTGTGACGGATAAGTTGAGGAGCAATAGGTTAGCGTGGTATGGGCATGTCATGAGGAGGGAAGAAAGTCATATTACGAGAAGAGTGTTAGATATGGATGTTTAGAAAGAGAGGTAAGCCAAAGAAAAGATGGATGGACTGTGTGAAAGATGACATGAGTGAGAAAGGAGTGAGCACCGAGAAGACGAATGATAGAGGAGAGTGGAAGAAGAAAACCTGTTGTGCCGACCCGACTCAGCGTGGGATAAGGGCAGGAAGATGATGATGACGTCCATTTTTTGATGCAGATTGACAATTGTGTCTTATAATAATTGTACCGCACCATCCATACGCAGGTTTCCCATAACCAACAAACTCGATTAATCAGAGGTCTTATTTGCCTGGCGAACTGAATTTCCAATAAAGTTATACGATTTCCGGGTGCATAGAAGTTGCACAAGGTGTGTTGTGTACCGATAGGTATATACGAGTAGTTTATATTGCAGAGTCAAAAGCAGTCGAGTTCTGACAACATACGAGTACTAGCCAAAAAATATACTTGCATCAACACCAACTCATGCTTAAAGTAATAATTTACGCAGTACAGACTACAAAATTCTAAGAACATGATCTAAGGCTGAACTCTGATCAAATCATAATCAACTAAGAAGATAACATTATGGTAAAATATCAAACAAAGGAACTGAATCAGCAAATAGAGAAAGACGTAAACATTGCCGACCTTGACGTAACTAGTGGAAGCTCAGTTCACCCACGTTCGAAATCAATACTAGCAAAAACACGCAAGCAGGTATTACATTAATTATGCGGCGAACAGGACATAGATGTATAGTAACCACAAGGTTGTAGATCCTTTGCGCAGTAAACACATTAACTAAAACAACATAGGCATAAGACAAATTAGTCAATGAAGGTGTTAACGAGCACTTTTTGCTATGAGAATGTTTCTAAGTAATGAAATGTAATGTAACAATGATCATTGTTTAGATCGTGAGCACGTGCGATCTGTACGCTCAGAGCATTGTATGCAAATTTTTAGTCGCACGGCTAAATAATGTTAGCAAATATGCCCGAGCCCGATAGTTTGATGATATACTGCAGAATGTATCGAAGCTAGGTTGGACTATTTACTCGACGATGATATCTCTTTAGAATAAGGCAGTATGTCATTTTTAAATATTTAAAAGTTTACTTTAGGAAGATATAAAACTCGCAGTTGATATGAAAACAAATGTATACTTAATACATCACGAATGTAGTTTGAGAAACCTTTTCAAAGTTTCACATAAGCGAACAATCGACCGGAATAAAGTTGTACTGTTTAAAGTTGGAGAGTCCAACACAATTTGCGAATATAATGAAACCATCCAAACTTTCCCGGAACCATTCAAAAGCTCCCGAGGGCTTTCATTATGTTGTTTTATAATAAAAACTTAATATTATTGTATATATACAATTATAAAGTACATAGTTAATTTCTGGATATTTCGACATTCGTATTTTTCAAGCGTATCCGCTTTCAGCCTGTTGAATGTAACATAAAACGGTTACGGCCGAGGTTCCTGGGATCGAATTAAATATTTAGGTCAACATGTAGAGAAATTTAGGGTCGTAAGATGTGTAAGAAGATTGCTGAAATACGGCGTTGGAATGGACTATCTGTATTGCAGCATTTTTAATGGAGATAGCGGTATTTGTAAGTGCATTTTTAAGTTCTTTTTACGATCGATCTACCACACAATTCGGGGAGTGAAACGGAGCGAAGAGCTCTGTATTCTCTCGAGCGAAACGCCACAAGCCGTAGACCTGTGAGTAATAGTCCGGACACAACTTACACTTTGTACTAATGACGATTCATTAATATTGTTAGGTACTTATTTAGATTTATATTGTATGAAGTGGAGAGTCCGAGGAAGTCTGCTTTCTACTATAAAAATGTGTAGGTAGAGCTGGTTTTGAACTATCCATAACGAAATGTTATTTTAAGTTCTTGAATCCTAAAAAGTTCTTTTTTTACTAATTGGATGGAGCTAACAAGTGGCCCACCTGATATTGTGTGGTAACCATCACCTAATCCCATCGTAGAACGTACTCTACGATGCACCGCTTGTAGGTCCATCAACATGGTTAAAGGACATAAAAAAATCAGTAAATCAATGCTCTCATATCAATAAAAGATCCAATATTTAATTAGATGAATTACCGAAGAACCAAACAAAGACCCTGAGGTTTAGGAAGGACAAAGGATTGCATCGTGTCAAGGGCAGGTCGCTGATTCTGCGCAGAACCAACTAAAGGCACAGAATAAATATCAGTTCAGGGTCTTGCGAACCCCAGGGTCTTTCATGAATGCACGATTTTCGAAGATAATTTTGTGGTTATTTGATAATTCTATTTCATCAGATTTTGCAGGTTCTAATTTTAACAGGTCGGTAATGAATTAATTTCAGAAATACCAAAAATAGACGAAACAATAAACATAGAAAGTATAATAATACTGTCGAGTCATTGAGCTAATAGGTATACGTGCATAACATGCATTATAATATTATGGCTATGCAAATGTATGACTCTGCAACTCTACAATGACTTCAGGTACAAAAATGCATTCAACAAACGAAACAAAAAACCTAAATATGCGGTAAAAGTTGAAGTCCTAAGTCCTAACGACCTAACATGTTCTAACCCGTTTTCAACCTAAGCTGTTGTAGGTATATATACTACTACTACTAGATCAGCTACATACTAAAAGCAACAAGAGCAGGTATGAAATTTCATCTACCTGAGCTAAAACGATTCTAGGACCAAATCTGCTCTCGCTGGAATTCTTTGTTTATTTTTTACTGGAACTAATTGGATAGCTTTTCATTCAGAAATTCAAGCGTTCTTTCACATGCACACTAGACAAAAGGCAGCTTCATAACCATAGGGCTCTATCTTAAAACACCCCTTTTTTCAGTCGAGCGTCAAAAACAACGGCTGTTTTGCATATTTCATCCCCCATACCAGAGATTAGTTACTGTTATACAGCAATTAGTGTAAAATATAATCCTTGTTTTGTCTTGCAAGTCTGGCAACATTTGCGGGACGACATATCACCCTGACCCATTTACAAGCAAATCTGTGGTTGCGCCCACGCACGTAATCTGCGTCAATCGCCAGTTAACGCGGGACTGACAACATAATGCCTTGCTTTGTAGAGCACATTGAACAGATTTGAAAAGCGATGTATTTGAAATATTACTATGAGATCATGAGATACGATTATGACCCGCGACTATTGTAATGGAATCAAATACTAGTAGCTAGCGCGATCTACAGTGTGATTGTTAGTCAGAATGATATCGAGATACATCAAGTAAAGTGCTATGATCTGCGTCGGATACGTTAACTTACGAGTGATTCATTTTTATGAGTGAGTTCAATGAAGGCAATCAAGTTGTTAAAATCGAAATTAAGTAATTAGCAACATCACATTGCTTTATCGGAACCAAAAATATTCGCGCAAAAATATATTGTTTCAATTTATTAACGTTTCATTTAAAATCCACAGGAATACCATCTAACCAATGTCGATAACAATATTATTGTAATACAAAATCCAGAAGCGCGCAAATTGAACCGAAAAATTGGCTGTTTTCACCATTTGAACGAGTCGAATGTTCGTCAGCTCAGACTGACTGAATAAATCAATAAGTCTTCATTTGCATGGTGTGGGTTTGAAAACAAGCGTATGCCGTGCATGGCAAAGTAATGTATGTTCTATATTCATTATGAGAAGCACAGCTCACCTTTTTTCAAAATATTCTTTAGGATCAGGATACCTTTTGCAAATAGAGAACAAACATGCCCATTTATTATTTCACACGAAAAAAGAGATCACAGACATGCATTGTTCTATCTAAGTAATTCTATTTGACTTGAAGATCAATTCCCTAATGAAAGAATGTCCACCAATTTTTATTTATTATATTGTCATTCGTTCATAAAATCGAAGGCACTAAGAGGGAGACAAAATGTCTATCGTGCGTGTTCGAATGGAAACCAGCCTTCCAATATTTCATCCGTCTCGTAATGAGAGATGCCCGCGAGACATCCGCGGAGGGTGCCCTCGATAGTGTAATTTCCTCTTGGCTGTTTGCAACCGTTTTTGATTACTTTGAAGCTGGGAACGGCTGCTATACGAGTGGCTCAACGGTTTTATATCAATGTTTCCCCTCTGACAAAGTTAATTTTGCAATTCCGAAATGATAGGTCAATTTGTCAGCTTTTTGGATCCGAGTGGTATTTTGACTATATCTTTATTTTAGATTTGTTTAGTTCATTTGATATGATACGGATAAAAACAATGGACCTTTCAACAACAATCTTGCATTATTATAATCATCGATATCGCCATCGTATTACATAATAAAACATGCGAATTTGATTAGATAAAATCTTCAAAAACGTCCATGCTGCACCAGTACATTGCCTTTCGTTTGGTTACAATATATGTAATTGAAGATTACTTACATATCTCTTTGCATAAATATTAGGTGTGTAACTAGGTATTATATGTTTGTTTCAAAGCGTGGACGCTAAGGTGAACATTGGGTTTGGAAGTAACATGGACTACTTTCTAGTATGTGATATGATACAAATCGTGGTTAAGAAAATCAACATACCAAGACAAAACGTATTGAATGAATACATTTGAGTATTTTCACAATAGTATGTCGGTCGCCGACCGTATTAGTTACCGTTTCGTTTCGTGCAAACAAGGCGAAACTGGGACACGTTTAGTACTACTGCATGTAGTCAACTAGCAACATTTACGACACGCCATTTGGTACGGTTAAAATAGAATTTAACACTATTCCTAGGAGGGGTTTGAAAATAAACTTTAATCCCAGCAATCTTTAAAAAAATGTGAGATAAAATACTAGCAGTTTTTTTTTGAAACATGGAAATATATATCTGAACATTTAAACAGTAATACTCAATATTTTATTCTATGTATATAGTATATGTACCTAAACTATTGATGGAGTCTAAATAAAAAGGGATTGTTCCCATCTGTCACCCATTTCTGTCCATTTCGGTGACGGATGGGAACAAAAAGTTCGATCCGTCACCTTTTCACCAGCTGGGTGACGGATCGAACTTTTTAAAATATTAAAAGTTCGATCCGTCACCCCTTTGCCAAATGGGGGACGGATCGAACTTTTTTAATCTTAAAAAGTTCGATCTGTCACCCTCCGTCACTTACAGAGAGACGGACATAACTATTGATTTCTATCTGTTCACACATTGATTCGATTTGAAAGAAAGTATGAGATAAGGTCATCAAAATTATAACTCACAATAATATTTACCGCTGGTTTCTGAAAGCTCGATCAAAACATCGCATGTCAAGTCACTTGCCATTTCAGCTATTACATCGAATTAGATAGAGATAGCAAGTGACTTGACATGCGATTAGTTTTGATCGGGCTTTCAGAAACCGGTGGTCAGTCTTCTGATTTGACCTCATACAATCTGCTGTTTACCACCTTTGGTGTATATCAGATTCGCGAATAATGCAACATTCTGACCCGTTTTATTGATGATTATTTTAACGCACTAAGAACAATTGAACAGTGTGCATCTAAACCAACACGATGGTAGCCGAGTGTAGTTTTTGCGAACTATAAATCTGCATTTATAGTTCGTAAAAACAATACAATAAGGTCGAAAATACAATGTTCTTGTTATACAAAGAAGCCGACTAGCCATGGTTCGCTAAACATTTTAGTAAGACATAAACCAATTCTACAATACGCTATGATAACTGAGTATAGATTATAGATTTATAGTGATCCGCGAAGCTTTGTTACATAAAATATTATGTTGTGATACTCTTTTTTAGCCTTATAATAAAATAACACTAAATATGAAAATAATTAATGAAGTCCCTTAAAAAATAATTATAGTGTGAGTGATGATCTCATTAATGCTACGATGTTTTTTATTACCTTTGCTTTCGTTCACTTCCAGTGCCTTTTTTTTCTACTCGGTATATTCAAACAATACAACTGTTAAAGTCCGCGGAAGCGAATGTACCAGTGTTTCAACAAGATTTTTTTTTATTTGTTTCCTTAAACATTCGCTTAGATATAAAAAAAAGCATTTGCATAGTTCTATTATCAGAAAAACTCCACATTCCATGCGCCCGATTTTACCAAAAATGATTTGGATCAAAAATTACATGAAGTCAAACAAAATGTTATTGCATCTGAAGCAAGTAAAGCATCCCAGGAATTTACAAAGAAGCCGTGACTTCTATGAAAGATGAAGGACTTTTTTTATTTGATCGACAAATAAAAAAACTTCAACTCTTTCAAAAAATTAATAGTAATTTGTACAAAGCCCGGAAAGAAGCTAAAAAAAGCTCTGCAAGTTAAAAAAAATTGTTTCATTGATGTGGAAGAAGTAGTGATTCCTCCTAAATTTGAACTCTTTCTGTTAGCCGGTTACAATAACGAAGGTTATAGAATATTTTTTCTGTGCTGAAGACATGAGAAACCTTTTGTGTCAATTGGAAGATTTTCTTAGTGATGGAACCTTCAAAATCTGCCCTGAACCATTACTACAGCTACATACAATGCATGGAGACTTTGGCTTTACCAACTACTGCAAAATGTGGGTATGTGCCAAATGTAATGTTTGGACGTACCTCTGACTACCCCCTTTAGACGTCTTTAAAGAATCTGGAGTTAGAACTTGGTACTAAGAGATCTGTGGGAATATCTACCGTGCCTAGGGTTCAAACCTTCTACCCTGATACTCTGCTTGTGTAGGGGGGGACGGATCGAACTTTTTAAAATTTTAAAAGTTCGATCTGTCACCCCTTTGCCAATTGGGTGACAGATAGAACTTTTTCAATTTCAAAAAGTTCGATCCGTCACCTCTTTACTAAATGGGTGACAGATCGCACTTTTTATTCCCATCCGTCACCTATAGGTGACAGAATTGGGTGACGGATGGGAATAATCCATAAAAAGAAGTAATATGTCGGCGTTTTAGTTTAGGAACATGGAAACTGCCCTGTTAGACTCGTTTTCACATGATTATCAGAATATACGAATAAAATTCCTTTCAATATTTCTATAGCTTTCATGTTAAAATCCTTGTAGGTATGGCATTACGATTCACAAATGTTATAATGACGACGCATATGATTCATTGTGAAAAATGAGTCAGGAGTGTAGTAGATTGCTTATGATAATACATGAATCTTATATTTTCTACATATAAAACCAGCCCCAGTGTTCGCACAGGGTGGCTTATCCATACTAACTTAACCTGTAGATCGCAAAAGTCCACTTACCAGCGTCTTCATAAGGGCCGACAGTTCTTTAGTGACGACGGCGAACTTCAAGAAGGCCGCTCCGATATCGGGTTCCGCATCTTTGCTGAGCGCGTTCCCGCCGAGACGCTCTAGCGCCCGCGAGAGGTACATCTCGTTATCGACGTGGGCTAGAAAAAGAAAGTCTTTGTTATCTATGAGGAAACATCTTCTTGTAATAGAGATAACAGTCGTAGATGGCAACGCTACGCTTTGCGATGTAGGAATATATTTATGAAAGAATCTGTCTGTATACTCTACACATTCTCACATTATCTTTCATAATCAAATCCATGTAGTGTTGAGTTGAATAGCAAAGAAGATGTATTCATTGCGATTTGGTATAAACTTGACAAAGCGAGATGACATTGTTGGTGAGTCAGTATCAAAACAAGTTTTGCAGCAGAGTTTTGCAGACGGCAAAACTAAGCAGTACTAACCCTTTCCCTTTTGTGCTACTGTGATCCTTTGTAAGAAAGTAAGGTAGGTACCTAAGAAAGTGCCAGCGTTCTTTTCATACTCGTTCTGTGATAGAGCTTGCTTATAAAGTATACAGTGACCTACATTTTTGAAAATATAATTTTAAAAGCCATTTCACAGACACTGTCACTTAATTTTCATTTTAGAATTTCTGCGCAATAAAGTTGTCTAGCTCGTTTCATCCTGTCTTTCTCTGGACATTTAATTAGTTTCCTGGCGGATTAACTGAGCTAGTAAGCGATGAGCTCTGTCTGCTTAGCTAGCTAAAACGTTCGAGTAAGTAATTGAGTATCCTCAGTGTTTAATTCCAAGTATCCAGGGTAATACACGCATCCGCATGGACGAGGGACTTGAATCGTTAAACATTTCCTACGATCTCTGTGTAGGTAATCGTCTGTGATAATTGCGCTGCCATGTATTTACAGTTTATGGCGTTTCCCCATAATTATGCCCTATAGTTAACAGGCCTTTAAGTTAGCATCTATTATAGATGATTATACAGCGCCAGGAGCATCTTTTCACTCATGCCCTCACTCACTCATTTATGGGCTGCATGTTGAGTCTGGGAATGGGTTTTAAATGGAATAGACTTACCCAGCGCCTACGCCGTCTACTCCTAATCCACAAGACATGGACAATACATACGTGTGGCGCTACCTAAGCGGCGGGATGTTTCTTCGCCGAGAACTCGAGCATTGCATGCATAATTTATTTTCTAAATAAAAATCTATAGGTCCGCGACCTATGGTGTTATTATTTTGGAGATAATTTAATTATTTGGTTCGGTTTCGACATCTCCAATACCTGCTCCTTAAAATCTATTCTTATTTAGATCATTAGACAGAGGGTTGCTGCCTACTGGTTTCTCGATAGGGATGTTCAAAAATAAACTCACAAATGAAGCACCGGACACCGAATGAGTCTCAGAGATCCGTGTCGCGGCCCACATGTGCCTAGCTGAATCCCGCCAACGCTTTCTGAATATCAAATCGCAAGCCTTTCAATTTCTCCGCTGTGTTCCTCATTAACCTTACACTTGGCATGCTCGGTAAGTCCCGGGGCTTGCATCAAAACTGATGATTCAAATGTAATTTAATGTATTTACCATAAAGTGTTTCCGCGAGATGTGACTAATGTGAATAATCTAATCAGTCGACAAGTTCGTCGACTAGCGAAGCTTTGTTAATTTTCTTGGCTGTCGCTACGGTGTGATACATTATTGTTTACAAAGTTCTTTCTTTACAAATACCTATAATTCGTATTTTATAAGTGGGCGGGTGAGTCTTCGTTTTTTGTAAAGAACGTCATGGTGAATATAAAGTCGAGAAGTTGCGGTGCGGTGTTTCTTCAGTCCTTTAACCTATGATCTTATAAATATTTCCGAATGTCTAAGCTATTGTTAATTTCAGCTTTGAGCTCTATTATATTTTAATAAGTAAAGCTATTTCGAATTAAAATTAAAATGAGGTACCTAGGTATTATAATATTTATATACAAAATAAGAAACAAGACTTCAATGTTTAGACATAAACAGTGTTTGGAGTGGTTCCAAGAAAGGCTTTTCAAATTTCATGATGCCTTTTAAGCGTTGTGAATTTTAAACAGATTTTGTTTTTTACCTACGTATGAGTTAAGTAAGATGCAATGATGTATCTAAACTCAGCCGTTGTATCCTAAGCAGTCTCATTGTCTCGGAATGCCGATGACTCCGATTGGTTGTTTTTGCGGGCGCGTGCGCGTTGCACGACCTTGCCAGCTGCGCTCGCGCTGCGGACCTAACCTGCACGACCAGTTCCAAACGAACGCTGCCAGTGGCTATAAACAAACCTTAGCACGCGATGGAATTGCACAGAACCTGCTAAAAAATAGACGTGGCTAATTGGAGAGCTACTTGAGAACAAGCGACTAATTGCTATTACCAAGGCAAAGTGTCTGGTTATCGGAACTTGGTTCATTTATATCTGGGCGTGATTTTTATTACGAAAGCCTTTAGAGGGAACATCCAAATTATATAAAGCAAGATGAAAATACATAGCATTGCAGTCACGGAAAGCTTCGGGCTTCAATAGATCACGTTCCTATTTCTATTGGTAACTCCTCGAGCGGCACAAGTCGCAGGTGCGTATAGCCCAAAGTATTCACTAGCGAAACGATACAAAACTGTAATATGCCGACGTTTATGCGGTATTGAGCTTAACCAGACATTTCATTCGACCTACTTTCATTGACAACTCAAACATGAAGGGAAATTCATTTGCGACCGGACACCGAGACACTCCGGCTTGTATTTCAATCCGCATTTGCTCAGTAGTCTTTTTATCGACAACCTGTATAATAGCTTCTATTGATAGTTGAATTGGTCTTATAAAATGGATAGATTGTACTTGTCGCAAGAACGCGTATTTTATTGGTCCCTATTTGGAATGACTGACACAAGATCGCTCTCAATCTCACTCCAGTATGTTTGATGTATGCTTCCAATGATATATCGGTATTGATTTTGCGAGAGCTGCATATTGCCTCTGGCCCGTCGAGCGAAAAGTTTATTAAAACTGATTGGATATTCAAATCGAATGTATATTATTGCGGAGTTTAAATACAATTTCAGTTTAGGTTAAATACCTAAACTGAAATTGTATTTAAACTCCATCCCGCTGAACAAATTAGAAAATCACCATATATTGTTAGAACCACATATTGTGAATTAGGTCACCATTTTAACATAAAAGGAACCACCTCTTTGAATTGCAAATGTTGATGTAAATGTGCATCACGCCAGCTAGGCAGGTACTTACTGTGTGCTAATTCAGACGACTTTTTACAAGCAAGTGGCTGAAACCGCATGTCTACAGCCTAGCATTATTTGTTGCGATATTTAGGTCATTCTAGTTCAGCGAGTTGAACGGCCTTTCGTCCTAGGAGCCGGTTTTATGTTCAGATAGACCTATACTGCAGCGTAGCTTAGCGACAGCCACCAAAAATACTTTCGACTGTTGCTAGCAATTTTGTCCGTCCGCATGGCATCTTAAGATTTTAAGCAAAAGACTAGTAAAATTATCTTCACAGAAAAATAAAGACAAAGTAAACTGAGTCCCAAAATCACGCATAATGGACCGTCTTCTACTCCGGACGGAGTCTATATGTGGATACAGGAGTCCAATTCAAGATACCAAAGAACTCCAATTCAAATTATTATGACTATCATTTTAAGGTGAGGTGAGAAGTAGGTTTAGGATCTCTTGCACTTTGATTAACATTATACATAGTTCTTCGTAATATTTTTAAATTATGGCCTCTGGCTTGTGTTTTGAGAGCGGACAATGGATATTGAGATATACCCATGAGATACCTATATTATAACCTAATAAAATAATTCATTACAAATATATTATTTAAATACATTTTACAAAGAGGATGTGGTTCAAAATGATAAACATATTATCGTGAAGGTCGTTTGTGTCTATTGATTACACAACAGAACATGACGAAAGGGGCGTTATTTAATTAAATAATATTTTATAGACGATACAATTATTTGACGACAGAAACAGATTATGACGATTTGATGGAACTGTTACTATGCAAGAAAAGGTTAGATAGAAAACAACGTGTAACAAACGAATATATCAAATATACCACTGCAAGTCTTATTAATATTATGGTAGAGGGTGCAACGGACTGTGCAACAAAGACAATCAATAGTTTGAATTAAAGATGCAGCAGTTGCCTTTCCTTACAGCTTCGAACTACAAAGCTAGGTCTAAGGCAAGAACCTTGCGTACCTATGTCATCATTATATTTCCAATTTTACGTATTTATTGTATTCAATTCACAACCAGTTCTTCTCTGAATCTTACCTAAAACATCAACCGAGTCAATGGTTTTTTTTAATACAACTTGCTGATGGAACAAGCACATGGCCCACCAGATGTTAACCATCACCTATAACAAAGCATTAAAGGCATTTTGCCATCATACCTTGATGGAAGATGCAGCTTTCTGTCCTCAGAATAGAGAGACCTCAGTTAATTCACACAGAAAATGCATGTCCTTGACTATGTTTTGAAATGATTAAATTAACAATGTCACAGAGACTCTCTCTTAGTAAGCTAATAAGAAGATCCAAGGTTGTTGAGCGAGCTATGGAGAAGGGTATGCTTGGCGTTTCCTTGAATCAGAAATAGACCAACGAAAGCTACTGATATAGCCTAGTGGATAAGTTGAAGTGGACCGACGGTCGTTGATGCAGTAAGGTTCTCGAGTAGACCACGCACCAAAAACCGCAGGGTAGAACTGCCCCGCACTAGATGAAACACTACTGAAGGTGGCTGTGAGCCATTGAGTGACGGTCGCACTAGATCGGTCCTCTACAAATCGAAGAAGAAATGATAAACTGAAACAGCTATAAGACTTTAATCCCTAGGCGCGGTAGATATCCCCTCAATCTTGGTAATAAGCACGAACTCTAAGATTCTTTTGAGGATGTCTAAGAGGCGTAGTCCAGAGGTACGTCAAAAAATGATGAATTTAACGGCTCTACATAGAAACGCAATGTTTTTTAATCAAACAAACGGGAATAAATTGCCTATATAACATGCATCCAACTATTTCTGGCTTCGTCTATTCATACCATACACTTCCTCTATAAATATTTTTAGACGAGTCTCGCTGTCGCCTGGATAATGCGGCACGAGAGATGAGTATAGAAATAGACCGGTCTAATATGAATACTGTACGATGGCGCCGCCGCCGGATTACCAAAATAGTACCGGAATAAAACTTTTCTTTATTAAAACTAGAGGATCCACCCGGCTACGCACGAACTAAACACTTGCATTGTCAAGATGAAACTAAAATCACCCACCCAAAAGCACCCAATTCTGAATACTGTTATGGCAAGGAATGATGTAGTTTTTAAAGGTTTACGGAAAAACCCTGAAGCCGTATCCGGATAAAAAGTTACTTTTGAGCCTAATTTCATATCGATTGTTTCATTGGTTTAATTTTTTTATGGATGGATTTATTTTATAATATTTTAAACGCGGAATTTCATTATTTTTGTCGCAATACAGAGAAGGGACAGTGCAATAGACGATGTCGTACCAAGAACAACTTGGATAAGTGACGGAGATTTCTCACCCTAACTACACATTGCCCAGTCAAAATAATGGAACAATAAACTCTCACATTTTCTTTGAAAACATAAATTGCTATGCAAACAAAAATAACGTACCATTTCCGGAGTTGTGGATGGCTTTGATAGCCTTTTTCAATTTAGCCAAGCCATCTCGATCGAAGTCCAAAGTCTGCAACAAAACAAAACATTAAAATTAAACTCTGGAACAGTCATTTCAAAACTCCGATTTGCAGACATAGCAGTTGCTTCGATTTTTAGCAACGGGACTGTCGTGTCGTGTCGCACTCGCAGACACACAATAGCCACGAGCCATTCAACGACGGATCGAACATCTGTCGCACCAGCCGGCTATTAATCTGTACCCCTCGACAAACCGACCGGATCCCAAATAAAACACGATCGCAACTTGGTGCACTTACCTACCTCGGAATAAAGTGGAACGATTGATAGGGAGTTGATAGAACGATCACGGAGAGCTGTGCTTTTAATTAAAACTAATTGAAAAGATACGGTTTTGAAGACTCTTACATTTAATGTTGTTTTTTTTGTGTATTGTAGTGACAAATATCAGTGATTGTAGTCAGACTGTATTAATAATACGCATAATAATACATTATACCTACTGTTTATTACACTTTATGGCACAGATGAAGATGAATTACACTTATCTGAATGCGAAAAGGTTGAATCTAAAAATCTGGTTGCAACAAAGATAATCCACACTACACCGTTATACCACATACAATAGCAGCTTTTATAGGTAATTACTTGTGTTTCAATATTCGATATCATCATTAATTAAGGCCCTTATACATGAACGATTCAACTGTTTAATGAAACGTGGCCAATTAATCCACATCGGCGACCCTTCAGTCTGGGAATGACAGGCAATTGTAATAAACAAAACAATAGAAAGAAAGAAAGAAAGAAAGAAAACATATTTATTTGTCCCAACACAAAAATACACTAAAAATAACAGTGGGTTGGTACCTAAAAAATAAAAAAATAAAATAAAAATAAAAGTGAAAATAAAAGTGAAAATAAAAATGAAAAATAAAATGAAAGTAAAAGTAGGTACTATATACAAATTAGGTATGTTGTGCGGGGCAAAAAGGTCTTCGTCTCAGCATAATGCTGCACCCAACCTAGATAGGTGCAGTGCAGCGCTGGTTTTCAGACGAGGACAATAGCTAGGTAAGCACGTTTTAATTCATGTATCAATTTCATTGCTTGGTTCGATTCAGTTGTTTCTGAGTGGCAATATGCTCTAGATACACTTGTACTAAAAATAAGCCTGTAATGTTGGGTATTTTCATCCCGAACCCAAACTATTTGAATATGTGTAGTCAGTTATGGTGTGATTGATAAACAAACAAAATCACATTTATAATTAGCATAGTACCTATTAAGTCAGAAATGTCTGCTCATCTATATTTTATTAGTTGCCTAGTTTAATCTACTTACGCTTTAATAGCGTCTTTTAGTAAAATTACTTTACAGTCAGTCCCGATCCCGATTAAAACTAATCGGATGTCAAGTCACTTTCAATCTCTATCTAATTCGATGTAATAGCTGAAATGGCGAAGTGACTTAACATCCGTTTAGTATTGATCGAGCTTTCAGAAACCGGCCGTATGTATGGAACAATTGTATAATTTTCTACATAGATAGTAAAAGCAATAAATGAAGCAAAAGCAAAATTACTTTTACCTTATAAGAGCAAAAGCAATAATCAAAATTACTTTTACTTATTTATTAAGTAAAAGTAATTTTGATAAAAGCAATAATTGTTAGTAAGAAGAAATGTCAAAAATAAATCTGACCACAATCTGACAAAATAAACGCCTCTAAGCCTGCCTAAGGTATTTTCCGAGGATAACGCTATTGCCCTATATTATGATAAACGTAAACGGTGACAGGGCTAATTTTAAGAGATATCTCAAGAGTTACGTAGGTACGTTCGCCAAAAAAGAACCGATAAACTATAATAAAGTAGTGGACGTCGAAAAACATATAACTTTTTACTTTACTACGCAATGTGATGTGAGAACGAAAATAACAGTTGTTGAAAATAGGTCAGCTTACAACAATACAAAGCTTTAAAATGTTTTATAAAAGCAGAATATTGACAAAGAACAAAAATTCAAATTCAAATAATGAACTTTGCATAAATTCGACGTTGTTTGGTGAGATTTGAGATTTAACTGGGTATTAAGGTAATAAGTGGGAAATTCAGGTTTTATTAGACAAGAAATGACACACATTTTTTATTTTTTCATAGTTATAAATTACAGCTATGTGAACTTGGCACCCGACTTTAAAAAAAATGATATTTTTTCGGTTTATTTGGTAGATTTAGGTTAGTAGTAGATAGTAGTGAAGTTATTTTCGTTTGTAGTAAAACCAAAAAAAAATTAAAAAAAATTAAAAAAATCGCGTCCCCCGACTTTGCAAAAATCAACTTTTTCCGGCTGATTCCTATAGATAAACGTTAGTAGTGGATTGTAGTGCAAGAATTTTCGTTTGTAGTAGTATAGAAAACATAGAAAAAAATATTTTAGTTTTCGACTATTTATAAAAACGATATTTCCTACAAAAAATCGATTTGAAAGGCTAGATGATTAATACAAACGCTGAAAACGACTGAAAGAGGTTCGTAGAAGTTTGTAGTGCAAAAATTTTCGTTTGTAGTAAGCCAGAAAAAGCGAAAAATGAGTAAAACTTGTTTTTAAGCATTGAACCCAGGATTACTTAAAGTAGAAGGGTTATACGATTACTACAAACGCTTAAAACGATGAAGATAGGTTAGTAGAGGTTTGTAGTGAAAGAATTGTCATTTGTAGTAAGCCAGAAAAAGAGATAATTGAGAAAACTTGCTTTTTAGCAATGAACCCAGAATTACTTAAAGTAGAAGGGTTATACGGTTACTACAAACGCTAAAAACGATAAAGATAGGTTGGTAGAGGTTTGTAGTGAAAGAATTTTCGTTTGTAGTAAGCCAGAAACAGAGGAAATTGAGAAAAACTTGTTTTTTTGTAATCAACCCAGGATTACTTAAAGTAGAAGGGTTTTACGATTACTACAAACGCTTAAAACGATAAAGATAGGTTAGCAGAGGTTTGTAGTGAAAGAATTTTCGTTTGTAGTAAGCCAGAAACAGAGAAAATTGAGAAAACTTGCCTTTAACAATGAAGATAGGTTGGTAGAGGTTTGTAGTGAAAGAATTTTCGTTTGTAGTAAGCCAGAAAAAGAGAAAATTGAGAAAAACGTGTTTTTTAGCAATGAACCCGGAATTACTTAAAGTAGAAGGGTTATACGGTTACTACAAACGCTTAAAACGATAGAGATAGGTTAGCAGAGGTTTGTAGTGAAAGAATTTTCGTTTGTAGTATGCCAGAAACAGAGAAAATTGAGAAAAACGTCTTTTTTAGCAATGAACCCAGGATTACTTAAAGTAGAAGGGTTATACGGTTACTACAAACGCTTAAACGATAAATATAGGTTAGCAGAGGTTTGTAGTGAAAGAATTTCCGTTTGTAGTAAGCCAGAAACAGAGAAAATTGAGAAAACTTGCTTTTTAGCAATGAACCCAGAATTACTTAAAGTAGAAGGGTTATACGGTTACTACAAACGCTAAAAACGATAAAGAAAGGTTAGCAGAGGTTTGTAGTGAAAGAATTTTCGTTTGTAGTAAGCCAGAAACAGAGAAAATTGAGAAAACTTGCTTTTTAGCAATGAACCCAGAATTACTTAAAGTAGAAGGGTGATACGGTTACTACAAACGCTTAAAACGATAAAGATAGGTTAGCAGAGGTTTGTAGTTAAAGAATTTTCGTTTGTAGTAAGCCAGAAACAGAGAAAATTGAGAAAACTTGCTTTTTAGCAATGAACCCAGAATTACTTAAAGTAGAAGGGTTATACGGTTACTACAAACGCTAAAAACGATAAAGAAAGGTTAGCAGAGGTTTGTAGTGACAGAATTTTCGTTTGTAGTAAGCCAGAAAAAGAGAAAATTGAGAAAAACGTCTTTTTTAGCAATGAACCCGGAATTACTTAAAGTAGAAGGGTTATACGGTTACTACAAACGCTTAAAACGATAGAGATAGGTTAGCAGAGGTTTGTAGTGAAAAAATTTTCTTTTGTAGTAAGCCAGAAAAAGAATAATTGAGAAAAACGTGTTTTTTACCAATGAACCCAGAATTACTTAAAGTAGAAGGGTTATACGGTTACTACAAACGCTTAAAACGATAAAGATAGGTTAGCAGAGGTTTGTAGTGAAAGAATTTTCGTTTGTAGTAAGCCAGAAACAGAGAAAATTGAGAAAACTTGCTTTTTAGCAATGAACCCAGAATTACTTAAAGTAGAAGGGTTATACGGTTACTACAAACGCTAAAAACGATAAAGAAAGGTTAGCAGAGGTTTGTAGTGAAAGAATTTTCGTTTGTAGTAAGCCAGAAAAAGAGAAAATTGAGAAAAACGTGTTTTTTAGCAATGAACCCAGGATTACTTAAAGTAGAAGGGTTATACGGTTACTACAAACGCTAAAAACGATAAAGAAAGGTTAGCAGAGGTTTGTAGTGAAAGAATTTTCGTTTGTAGTAAGCCAGAAAAAGAGAAAATTGAGAAAAACGTGTTTTTTAGCAATGAACCCGGAATTACTTAAAATAGAAGGGTTATACGGTTACTACAAACGCTTAAAACGATAGAGATAGGTTAGCAGAGGTTTGTAGTGAAAGAATTTTCGTTTGTAGTAAGCCAGAAACAGAAAAAATTGAAAAAACTTGCTTTTTAGCAATGAACCCAGAATTACTTAAAGTAGAAGGGTTATACGGTTACTACAAACGCTGAAAACGATAAAGAAAGGTTAGCAGAGGTTTGTAGTGAAAGAATTTTCGTTTGTAGTAAGCCAGAAACAGAGAAAATTGAGAAAACTTGCTTTTTAGCAATGAACCCAGAATTACTTAAAGTAGAAGGGTTATACGGTTACTACAAACGCTAAAAACGATAAAGAAAGGTTAGCAGAGGTTTGTAGTGAAAGAATTTTCGTTTGTAGTAAGCCAGAAAAAGAGAAAATTGAGAAAAACGTGTTTTTTAGCAATGAACCCAGGATTACTTAAAGTAGAAGGGTTATACGGTTACTACAAACGCTAAAAACGATAAAGAAAGGTTAGCATAAGTTTGTAGTGAAAGAATTTTCGTTTGTAGTAAGCCAGAAAAAGAGAAAATTGAGAAAAACGTGTTTTTTAGCAATGAACCCGGAATTACTTAAAGTAGAAGGGTTATACGGTTACTACAAACGCTTAAAACGATAAATATAGGTTAGCAGAGGTTTGTAGTGAAAGAATTTCCGTTTGTAGTAAGCCAGAAACAGAGAAAATTGAGAAAACTTGCCTTTTAGCAATGAACCCAGAATTACTTAAAGTAGAAGGGTTATACGGTTACTACAAACGCTAAAAACGATAAAGAAAGGTTAGCAGAGGTTTGTAGTGAAAGAATTTTCGTTTGTAGTAAGCCAGAAACAGAGAAAATTGAGAAAACTGCTTTTTAGCAATGAACCCAGAATTACTTAATATAGAAGGGTGATACGGTTACTACAAACGCTTAAAACGATAAAGATAGGTTAGCAGAGGTTTGTAGTTAAAGAATTTTCGTTTGTAGTAAGCCAGAAACAGAGAAAATTGAGAAAACTTGCTTTTTAGCAATGAACCCAGAATTACTTAAAGTAGAAGGGTTATACGGTTACTACAAACGCTTAAAACGATAAAGATAGGTTAGCAGAGGTTTGTAGTGAAAGAATTTTCGTTTGTAGTAAGCCAGAAACAGAGAAAATTGAGAAAACTTGCTTTTTAGCAATGAACCCAGAATTACTTAAAGTAGAAGGGTTATACGGTTACTACAAACGCTAAAAACGATAAAGAAAGGTTAGCAGAGGTTTGTAGTGAAAGAATTTTCGTTTGTAGTAAGCCAGAAAAAGAGAAAATTGAGAAAAACGTGTTTTTTAGCAATGAACCCAGGATTACTTAAAGTAGAAGGGTTATACGGTTACTACAAACGCTTAAAACGATAAAGATAGGTTAGCAGAGGTTTGTAGTGAAAGAATTTTCGTTTGTAGTAAGCCAGAAACAGAGAAAATTGAGAAAAACGTGTTTTTTAGCAATGAACCCGGAATTACTTAAAGTAGAAGGGTTATACGGTTACTACAAACGCTTAAAACGATAAAGATAGGTTAGCAGACGTTTGTAGTGAAAGAATTTTTGTTTGTAGTAAGCCAGAAACAGAGAAAATTGAGAAAAACTTGTTTTTTAGCAATGAACCCAGGATTACATAAAGTAGAAGGGTTATACGGTTACTACAAACGCTTAAAACGATAGAGATTAGTTAGTAGAGGTTTGTAGTAAAAGAATTTTCGTTTGTAGTAAGCCAGAAACAGAGGAAATTGAGAAAAACTTGTTTTTTGTAATCAATCCAGGATTACTTAAAGAAGAAGGGTTATACGGTTACTACAAACGCTGAAAACGATAAAAATAGATGAGTAGAGGTTTGTAGTGAAAGAAATTTCGTTTGTAGTAAGCCAGAAACAGAGAAAATTGAGAAAAACTTGTTTTTAGCAATGAACCCAGGATTACTTCAAGTAGAAGGGTTATACGGTTACTACAAACGCTCGAAACGATAAAGATAGGTTAGCTGAGGTTTGTAGTGAAAGAATTATCGTTTGTAGTAAGCCAGAACAAGAGAAAATTGTGAAAAATTGTGTGTGTAATTCTGGGTTCATTGCTAAAAAGCAAGTTTTCTCAATTTTCTCTGTTTCTGGCTTACTACAAACGAAAATTCTTTCACTACAAACCTCTACTCATCTATCTTTATCGTTTTTAGCGTTTGTAGTAACCGTATAACCCTTCTACTTTAAGTAATTCTGGGTTCATTGCTAAAAGGCAAGTTTTCTCAATTTTCTCTGTTTCTGGCTTACTACAAACGTAAATTCTTTCACTACAAACCTCTACCAACCTATCTTTATCGTTTTAAGCGTTTGTAGTAACCGTATAACCCTTCTACTTTAAGTAATTCTGGGTTCATTGGTAAAAAACACGTTTTTCTCAATTTTCTCTTTTTCTGGCTTACTACAAACGAAATTTTTTTCACTACAAACCTCTGCTAACCTATCTCTATCGTTTTAAGCGTTTGTAGTAACCGTATAACCCTTCTACTTTAAGTAATTCTGGGTTCATTGCTAAAAGGCAAGTTTTCTCAATTTTCTGTTTCTGGCTTACTACAAACGAAAATTCATTCACTACAAACCTCTGCTAACCTATCTTTATCGTTTTAAGCGTTTGTAGTAATCGTAAAACCCTTCTACTTTGAGTAATCCTGGGTTGATTACAAAAAAACAAGTTTTTCTCAATTTCCTCTGTTTCTGACTTACTACAAACGAAATTTTTTTCACTACAAACCTCTGCTAACCTATCTCTATCGTTTTAAGCGTTTGTAGTAACCGTATAACCCTTCTACTTTAAGTAATTCCGGGTACATTGCTAAAAAACACGTTTTTCTCAATTTTCTCTTTTTCTGGCTTACTACAAACGAAAATTCTTTCACTACAAACCTCTGCTAACCTTTCTTTATCGTTTTAAGCGTTTGTAGTAACCGTATAACCCTTCTACTTTAAGTAATTCTGGGTTCATTGGTAAAAAAAACGTTTTTCTCAATTTTCTCTTTTTCTGGCTTACTACAAACGAAAATTCTTTCACTACAAACCTCTGCTAACCTTTCTTTATCGTTTTAAGCGTTTGTAGTAACCGTATAACCCTTCTACTTTAAGTAATTCTGGGTTCATTGGTAAAAAAAACGTTTTTCTCAATTTTCTCTTTTTCTGGCTTACTACAAACGAAAATTCTTTCACTACAAACCTCTGCTAACCTTTCTTTATCGTTTTTAGCGTTTGTAGTAACCGTATAACCCTTCTACTTTAAGTAATTCTGGGTTCATTGCTAAAAGGCAAGTTTTCTCAATTTTCTCTGTTTCTGGCTTACTACAAACGAAAATTCTTTCACTACAAACCTCTACCAACCTATCTTTATCGTTTTAAGCGTTTGTAGTAACCGTATAACCCTTCTACTTTAAGTAATTCTGGGTTCATTGGTAAAAAAAACGTTTTTCTCAATTTTCTCTTTTTCTGGCTTACTACAAACGAAAATTCTTTCACTACAAACCTCTGCTAACCTTTCTTTATCGTTTTAAGCGTTTGTAGTAACCGTATAACCCTTCTACTTTAAGTAATTCTGGGTTCATTGGTAAAAAAAACGTTTTTCTCAATTTTCTCTTTTTCTGGCTTACTACAAACGAAAATTCTTTCACTACAAACCTCTGCTAACCTTTCTTTATCGTTTTTAGCGTTTGTAGTAACCGTATAACCCTTCTACTTTAAGTAATTCTGGGTTCATTGCTAAAAGGCAAGTTTTCTCAATTTTCTCTGTTTCTGGCTTACTAAAAACGAAAATTCATTCACTACAAACCTCTGCTAACCTATCTTTATCGTTTTAAGCGTTTGTAGTAATCGTAAAACCCTTCTACTTTAAGTAATCCTGGGTTGATTACAAAAAAACAAGTTTTTCTCAATTTCCTCTGTTTCTGACTTACTACAAACGAAAATTCTTTCACTACAAACCTCTGCTAACCATTCTTTATCGTTTTAAGCGTTTGTAGTAACCGTATAACCCTTCTACTTTAAGTAATTCCGGGTTTATTGCTAAAAAACACGTTTTTCTCAATTTTCTCTTTTTCTGGCTTACTACAAACGAAAATTCTTTCACTACAAACCTCCGCTAACCTATCTCTATCGTTTTAAGCGTTTGTAGTAACCGTATAACCCTTCTACTTTAAGTAATTCCGGGTTCATTGCTAAAAGGAAAGTTTTCTCAATTTTCTCTGTTTCTGGCTTACTACAAACGAAAATTCTTTCACTACAAACCTCTGCTAACCTATCTTTATCGTTTTAAGCGTTTGTAGTAATCGTAAAACCCTTCTACTTTAAGTAATCCTGGGTTGATTACAAAAAAACAAGTTTTTCTCAATTTCCTCTGTTTCTGGCTTACTACAAACGAAAATTCTTTCACTACAAACCTCTACCAACCTATCTTTATCGTTTTAAGCGTTTGTAGTAACCGTATAACCCTTCTACTTTAAGTAATTCTGGGTTCATTGGTAAAAAACACGTTTTTCTCAATTTTCTCTTTTTCTGGCTTACAACAAACGAAAATTCTTTCACTACAAACCTCTGCTAACCTTTCTTTATCGTTTTTAGCGTTTGTAGTAACCGTATAACCCTTCTACTTTAAGTAATTCTGAGTTCATTGCTAAAAAGCAAGTTTTTCTTAATTTTCTCTGTTTCTGGCTTACTACAAACGAAAATTCTTTCACTACAAACCTCTGCTAACCTTTCTTTGTCGTATTAAGCGTTTGTAGTAACCGTATAACCCTTCTACTTTAAGTAATTCTGGGTTCATTGGTAAAAAACACGTTTTTCTCAATTTTCTCTTTTTCTGGCTTACTACAAACGAAAATTCTTTCACTACAAACCTCTGCTAACCTTTCTTTATCGTTTTTAGCGTTTGTAGTAACCGTATAACCCTTCTACTTTAAGTAATTCTGGGTTCATTGCTAAAAGGCAAGTTTTCTCAATTTTCTCTGTTTCTGGCTTACTACAAACGAAAATTCTTTCACTACAAACCTCTACCAACCTATCTTTATCGTTTTAAGCGTTTGTAGTAACCGTATAACCCTTCTACTTTAAGTAATTCTGGGTTCATTGGTAAAAACACGTTTTTCTCAATTTTCTCTTTTTCGGGCTTACTACAAACGAATTTTTTTTCACTACAAACCTCTGCTAACCTATCTCTATCGTTTTAAGCGTTTGTAGTAACCGTATAACCCTTCTACTTTAAGTAATTCCGGGTACATTGCTAAAAAACACGTTTTTCTAAATTTTCTCTTTTTCTGGCTTACTACAAACGAAAATTCTTTCACTACAAACCTCTGCTAACCTTTCTTTATCGTTTTAAGCGTTTGTAGTAACCGTATAACCCTTCTACTTTAAGTAATTCTGGGTTCATTGGTAAAAAAAACGTTTTTCTCAATTTTCTCTTTTTCTGGCTTACTACAAACGAAATTTTTTTCACTACAAACCTCTGCTAACCTATCTCAATCGTTTTAAGCGTTTGTAGTAACCGTATAACCCTTCTACTTTAAGTAATTCCGGGTTCATTGCTAAAAAACACGTTTTTCTCAATTTTCTCTTTTTCTGGCTTACTACAAACGAAAATTCTTTCACTACAAACCTCTGCTAACCTATCTTTATCGTTTTAAGCGTTTGTAGTAACCGTATAACCCTTCTACTTTAAGTAATCCTGGGTTCATTAAAAAAACAAGTTTTTCTCAATTATCTCTTTTTCTGGCTTACTACAAATGACAATTCTTTCACTACAAACCTCTACTAACCTATCTTCATCGTTTTAAGCGTTTGTAGTAACCGTATAACCCTTCTACTTTAAGTAATTCCGGGTACATTGCTAAAAAACACGTTTTTCTCAATTTTCTCTTTTTCTGGCTTACTACAAACGAAAATTCTTTCACTACAAACCTCTGCTAACCTTTCTTTATCGTTTTAAGCGTTTGTAGTAACCGTATAACCCTTCTACTTTAAGTAATTCTGGGTTCATTGCTAAAAACACGTTTTTCTCAATTTTCTCTGTTTCTGGCTTACTACAAACGAAAATTCTTTCACTACAAACCTCTGCTAACCTATCTTTATCGTTTTAAGCGTTTGTAGTAATCGTTAAACCCTTCTACTTTAAGTAATCCTGGATTGATTTCAAAAAAACAAGTTTTTCTCAATTTCCTCTGTTTCTGGCTTACTACAAACGAAAATTCTTTCACTACAAACCTCTACCAACCTATCTTTATCGTTTTAAGCGTTTGTAGTAACCGTATAACCCTTCTACTTTAAGTAATTCTGGGTTCATTGGTAAAAAAAATGTTTTTCTCAATTTTCTCTTTTTCTGGCTTACTACAAACGAAATTTTTTTCACTACAAACCTCTGCTAACCTATCTCAATCGTTTTAAGCGTTTGTAGTAACCGTATAACCCTTCTACTTTAAGTAATTCCGGGTTCATTGCTAAAAAACACGTTTTTCTCAATTTTCTCTTTTTCTGGCTTACTACAAACGAAAATTCTTTCACTACAAACCTCTGCTAACCTATCTTTATCGTTTTAAGCGTTTGTAGTAACCGTATAACCCTTCTACTTTAAGTAATCCTGGGTTCATTAAAAAAACAAGTTTTTCTCAATTATCTCTTTTTCTGGCTTACTACAAATGACAATTCTTTCACTACATACCTCTACTAACCTATCTTCATCGTTTTAAGCGTTTGTAGTAATCGTATAACCCTTCTACTTTAAGTAATCCTGGGTTCAATGCTTAAAATCAAGTTTTACTCATTTTTCGCTTTTTCTGGCTTACTTCAAACGAAAATTCTTGCACTACAAACTTCTACGAACCTCTTTCAGTCGTTTTCAGCGTTTGTAGTAATCATCTAGCCTTTCAAATCGATTTTTTGTAGGAAATATCGTTTTTATAAATAGTCGAAAACTAAAATATTTTTTTCTATGTTTTCTATACTACTACAAACGAAAATTCTTGCACTACAATCCACTACTAACGTTTATCTATAGGAATCAGCCGGAAAAAGTTGATTTTTGCAAAGTCGGGGGACGCGATTTTTTTAATTTTTTTTTGGTTTTACTACAAACGAAAATAACTTCACTACTATCTACTACTAACCTAAATCTACCAAATAAACCGAAAAAATATCATTTTTTTTAAAGTCGGGTGCCAAGTTCACATAGCTATAAATTACTGCTTACAAAATTCTTATTTTTATTACTGCTTGATCATCAAATGGGCTTGTACAAATGCTATCTACACTAATATTATAAAGAGAAAAGATTTGTATTTTTGTTGTTTTGTTGTTTTGTTGTTTTGTTGTTTTGTATGTAACGAATAGGCTCAAAAACTACTGGTCCGATTTCAAAAATTCTTTCACCATTAGAATGCTACATTATCCCTGAGTAACATAGGCTATATTATATTTTCAAAAAAATCAGGGATCCGTACTAAAACTCTAATAATGTAACCCAAGGTGGAAAAAGAAAACCTTACATCGCGTGCGCTGCGAAAACTATTGATGATAGAACAAAATAATGTACTACGATTTTGTAGAACACGTCATCATCTACAAAAAATGTCGCGACAGCATATGTCTAACTATTATAGTTATGTCACAATAAGTGTTCTTTTATTATAAAAACTTAATTGAAATGCCGCCGCTAGAAAACGCCGATCCAAATAAATCTTTTCATATTCAAGACTGGTTCAATACCTATACATTACTTCTTGAATTTTTCAAATCGGACATTCCATTCAAAAGATTTGAAAAATATAAGATCACGGGGCGCGTTCTCACCCAGCGCGGGCCCGGGCAAGGCGCGAGTTAGAAGTGACTCGAACCCACCACGGTCTAAGTTTATCCTAAAACGTTGAAAAAAATTATGTCCACCCATGCGAAGCTGGGACAGGCCGCTAGTGTAGATATAAAAATATATGACAAGCATAACAATATAGTGACGTTAGATTAGATACCTATTCATTTAAAACGATGTTCAATAGAGCAAGAGATGTAGAAATGAAATGAAATGCAGTAGATAGGTACCTAATCAATACGTTATTAAAATGAACAATAAGTAGGTAGATGACATAATTATATTTTACGATAAAATATAAGAAATTAATTTAAAAATATACCTAGATAAGGATGAAATTGTAATAAATAAATATTAGTTTATTGATTAAAAAAGAGCCTAGCTGAATTGAGCTGTACCTAAAAGCTGGTCTTAAAAGCTACGAGTACCTATTAGCATTGTGCGAACAATGAACAGCGCAATAAGAGCGAGTCCGAAATCGTGGCCCAATAACGTATTTATGAAAAGTAAATATCTAAGCAACTATTTCTGTAAGCTTTCTTTGAATTATGAAAGTTGAGCCTGTACTGTACATAGCTACGTATACCTTGGTACCTGTTGAGTTAATACATCCATACTGCTAGGGCCCAGAGCTGGCACTTGCTTGTTTTATTATGTACCCACAGGTTTAATTGCTTGTAACAGCTGAGAAGATTGACCAGTTTTAAGTATACCATGCACAGTGCACACGTGACCATCGAGATAATATGACAGTGAAAGTTGTTTACCTTGTGTAAGTCCCACAGTAGATGAGATTGAAAGACCATGAAACAAAATGAAAATGAAATCTTGCCATAATCCATTACATTGTGCAAATCAACAGTATTGAAAGACTATGAAAAAAATTAAAGCTGAATAAACGAAAAACTAATAACCCCATGTTTTGAAGCAGTGTGTATAAATGCCTCATATTCAATCAAATACAGGCTGGCAACTCTTCTAACAGTAAGATGGTCTACTTCAACGAGAACTTTTTGTGCCTTTGATCACGTAAGAGGATTATCCCCCGAAACAAGCTTAAAGAATTAGAAAAACAAAGCCGAAAAAAACATTATTACAAGTGTGCCACGGCTCGGGACGAATAGAAACTTTCTCTTGGATACATGTTCGATGAAGATCTGCTGAGTCGAGTAGGCGAGTGTATTGAACTTAGTAGATTAAGTCATTTAAAAATAGGTAAATTACCTTTGAGGTTCAAATCGACTTAAAACTAAAGGGTATAAGCGTTGAATGCTGTAAAATGAAAAGAAAATGTGCAAAGGTCACAGACTCCTACAAAAAAAATATAATTAATCTTAAACACCAAGACTAAATTTAAATGAAAAAAAAACGGTTCATATTTATTTCAACAATCTACACTAATATCTACACTAATATCTACACCAATATTATAAAGAGGAAAACTTTGTATTTTTGTATGTAACGAATAGGCTCAAAAACTACTGATCCGATTTCAAAAATTCTTTCACCATTAGAATGCTACATTATCCCTGAGTAACATAGGCTATATTATATTTTCAAAAAAATCAGGGGTCCTTACTAAAACTTCAATAATGTAACCCAAGGTGGAAAACAAAAACCTTAAATCGCGTGCGCTGCGAAAACTATTGAAGATAGAACAAAATAATGTACTACGATTTTGTAGAACACGTTATCATCTACAAAAAATGTCGCGACAGCATATGTCTAACTATTATAGTTATGTCACAATAAGTGTTCTTTTATTATAAAAAAATAATTGAAATGCCTCCGCTAGAAAAGGGTCTTTATTTGTAACTTGGTATTAATCCTTATCCAAATAAATCATTTCATAATTAAGACGGTGTCAATACCTATAGATTACTTCTTAAATTTTTCAAATCGGACATTCCATTCAAAATATAAGACGAAATTAAAAATGTTAACGGGTCCACGGGTCACGCGCGGGGTGCGATTTCACTCACTCAAGGAGAAGCGCGTGCAAATGTATGAAATAAGTAGACGCGAGGCTCGAACCCACGGTCTAAGTTTATCCTAAAATGTTCAAAAAATTTATGACCACCCATGCGAAGCTGGGACAGGCCGCTAGTTACAAATAAAAGGATCACTTTAGGTTAAGAGTAACATGATGTCACGTGGATATAAATTATGTTTCACTACCTAATTATATTTTGTTTTGATCAAAATTTATTACGTATTTTATTTATTAATTTATATTACGTTGTTAATAATAGGAGGAAAAGTAAATCAGTCATTATCTTTTTCCCGAACCTTGCTGTTAAACAATTCAAAACAGTGTATGATTATACGCTGTATTATAAATTCTAAAGTATGCATTTGACCGGCCAGTGTTCCCCTCAACGATAAAGTTACGCGTACTTGAGCACGCCATGCCATGCCAGAGGACCTAGTCTAAGTTATTCACTGCTCGCACTAACACACTCGCGAGTAAGGGTTCGTGCATAAAGCGATGGGTTCCAGTCTCGGTACAGACAGGCCTGGTAGGATCACAAGGGTACACAAATACGAAACCTGCCGACTAAACTAGGGCCCGGAAATCGGCACGCACCCTAACGCGGGCTTAACTTTCCGGAAACCGCAAATGCAACTCTATCAGACTTATCACAGGGCCCCATTTTGTATTTTCTAAAACTGCGCGTGAGACGCGAGGTTGAGTGAGTGATAATTTACGCCAGACCCTCGGGAATTCAGGATAAATGTAGAAATCTAGTGCTGCAGATTTAAAGCATAGGTCGACTAAGTGGTTTAAAGTATGGGGATAAAAGCTTTAAGTGCTCTCCAGGTACAGCGGTGCAATTAAGCTGCTAGAAGTTCTACTTTGGTCCCGTTTTATAGTCTCTAAACGCACATAACGAGGATAGGATGTTGAGGGTAATTTTGTATTTAATTGTCTTGTGGATAACTCACTTTGGAGAGGCAACTTTCTCAATTATTCTACCTTCAGGATTGTTAATCGTACCTGTAACACTCATACCAAGTTTGGTTTTGTCTTAAATGCTACAATCACAGGTACCATCGTGTGTCTGTCTGCCCTTCCAAACTCTTCGACTCGAGATGCCATAGTAATCGCAATGAGTCATTGGTTGTTGACCTTTCGAAGCCCATTCATCATACAGTAGCTGCAGATAGCGATGCGTAAATGGGTTAATATTTCTTGTGTCTTCAATATTTAGAAAGTTTCATAGCGATAGTTGATTTCGACGGGGCCAGAGGTGATTTTATTTTAATGTCAATTTATTCTTGCTCCGAGAATGCTGTGAACCTACTTCATTTGCAGGGTAGTGTTTTACAACCGTAGTTTGCTTTTTACTCGGGAAACCTCGCATCGGATTCCTGACAGTGATGAAGTACCAATTCGTTTATTCAATTTGTTCTTTCTCTTTACTTTACAAACTGGAGCCCTGCCAAATGTTTTAATGGTGGAAATAGCATTTGATTACCGAACTGCTTAGTTATGTGTGAACAGAAAATATTCCGAATGCAACTCAAACCGCTAAGCACCGCTACCGAATAGATTCCCTTTCGAATTTGAGATGTTCAACATTTAAAATTCGAAGCTGTTTTCGGGCTAAACGTTTTTGTCGTCAAAAACTCATCAGCAAGTAGGTATTCTGTGAGCGTTCTTGCGGCTAGCGTTGATAATTCACTTTCGTCCGGTGCAAGTCTTATCAAAGCCATCATGTGTAAAATTAGACGCGGCGGAAGAACAGTCAACATCCTTAGCGCATTATCCACTTAGGTAAGCTGATCATTTTTTTAACCCTGCTTTCTCCATTTTGTATGATAGGGCTCATGGTATTTTGATGGTAGCCCGACGACCGACTGAGGTCTTATCTTTTTCGCTCTACGGAATATTCAAAGAGTTTTACTCTTGCAGAGTACCTACCTAGATATTCAATTCGCCATCTATCAATAATTTTAATAATGGTTCTTCCACTTCCACTTTTAAAATTCAGATCGCTATCGTTTAATACAAATCAAACACAAATCTATGCACCAGAGAAATAAGTAGGTACCTGAACAATAAACAAAACAGCATTTTCAGAATTCAACTCCACGAAGCATTTTAAGTAGGTGCCCAACCTACCTATCCGAAACGTGGTATTCACAAAGCATGACGTACCTACTAGGTAGGTAAACCACTTCTCCGCGTAATATGATTCCTACAGTGCTTTCATCAATCTTGCAGTGTCTGGTTTCGATGTTTTTCCTCTCATATTACCTTCGTTTTGCTGAAAAGAGGTTGTTAAGTGTTTTCGTGAGTATCAAGCTCTACATTTTGCTTATTAGTCAACCCTGTTGCTAATGGAAGCCAGTCTATTGTCATAAACAAGACATTACTTCAGGCAAAGGTTGTACACCTCTCTATTTCGTGAAATTTCCATATCAGAACACCAGTGACCCAGTAACCTGCACATGGTCATAATTACGCCTTTCTATTCGGTTTGTTTAAGTTTTAGCGGATGTGGCTATATAACGCCTATAATATACCTAGTTGACGCACGCTTTCCCAGGAAGCTACGTAGTCGTGCTGGTAATAAAACATTAACATTTTCTATTAAATAGTTTTTAACCTACGGAACCGGTGTGCTACTCTGTCGATGTCGGACTGAGCAAACGAGCGAAAGTAGTAAGCTAATGCTCTCCATTTCTCTCTGCATTTGATTTGTACCTCAAGTTAGTTGCAGCAACCCAGTTTCAGAAGAATACAGTACGTCAGAAGATCCAGGTTCTTCAGACGTGCTGCATTAGTTGTTGTCGTTCGAAATTGCCATTTTGAAATTCTTGCAATTCAACTCAAACGCACAGACCTTTACTTCGAGTATTGTATAGCATGTGTATAAGTCTGACAAGATTAACTTTCTGTTTACAATCACGCTTGCGCGGTAAGATAAAATTGTATGAAAAGGACATAGGTAAGCTTGGCGTGAGCATCTAATAAACGAATGTCATTTTCATACAATTTTATCTTTCCGCAGGCGCTAACACAAACAGAAAGTGGTTCTCGTCTTGAGTAATAATGTTCTGTGGTGGTTCTTGCTTTGACAACCTCTAATAAGTATTTGTTACCTACTATTCTCTGCCTATCTAGGTATACTCTGATACCACATACCTACCTATTATATAATTCGCCTAAGTACGTATTTCGTTATGTGTTATGATATGATATAGGTAAGTATTATAGGTTCATATTATTTCACTTTAAGAGTAGTAGAGCTCTTTGTGAAGAGCTCGTCCGGAGAAGTACTACCACCACACCTTTTTCTGCCGCCAAGCAGCAACGCTGTGTTTCGGTTTGAAGAGTGTGGTTGCCGGTGTAATTACAGGCACATGAGGCTTAACATCTGTATGCCTCAAGCTGATGGACGCAGGGCAGTGCATCGTAGGGCACGTTCCTATCGTGCGTGACTTGCGAGGCAATGCTTTGTTATAGGTGATGGTTACCACTTAACATCAGGTGGGCCATCTGCTTGTTCCATCAGCTGGTTATATAAAAAAAAAAAACTTTTTAGGTACCTAGGTAGGTTTGGAATACGAAAAATAGCGATGGGCTGAGGAACCGTGGTAGGTACCGTACCTACCTATTTTAACGAATCCACGAAAACGAGGTAGGTAACTACCTAATGTATCTTGGAATTTGGACAGAAGAGTTTTATGATAGTGCACCAGAGCTCGTAATTCGTAAAAATATGTTGATATAGGTATGAGATAAGAATAGGTACCTAGTTCATACTAGGTACGTTGCAAGCGGAAATGATTTTAAGGCGTGAAATACTAATGGTGTCAGAAGATGAAACTATAGATACCTAGGTACCTACAGGAAACTTGTTTAGCGATAAAAATACGGCTAGCTTAGCCGGCCAAGGTTTATTTTCACATTCAAAGTAGGTAGATATGTAGGTACCTAGAACATGAATCATACGCGAAAATTTTCAGCAAACTTCACCTAATGAGTGATAACTCTTAAACAGTGACAGTTTCAAGACTTTAAATCCCCAGGCACGGTAGATCCCCTCGTACCAAGTAAAATGTACAGGTGGAGAGCAATGGTGGTCTAGTGGTAGCGGCCCCACCTTTCGATCCAAGGTAGTGGGTTCAAACCCGGTTGTGCATCAATGAGGTTTTCTGTCCAATGTATGAACCTACCTACATAGTGCTAAAACTGTGAATGAAAACATTGTGACGAAATTGGCATGTCATAGACCCAAAAAAATCTAAAACATGTGTCAAGTAGGTACTCGAAAGAGACATTTTACAAAGGTTTTCTTTACAAGAAGATGAAGTACTAAGTACCAACTTCTTCTTTCTTTCTTTCTAGGTCTACTCACTTTTTTTTACTTTCCTAGGCAGGGACATAAAGTCAGCCTCCATTTGCTTATTTTTTCAGATTATTTTTGTTTCATCAATTACCCGTATGAAATTGGTTAGGTATCACTGGCTGAAGCCATACCTTTTCATCACAATTATTTTAAGCTATATTCTACAATGGTCTGAGGGTGCTATGCTGAAAAGGACCTTAGCATAACCAGAATAAGATCATACCTATTTGACACAATTTTACTAATTTTAGTTAGTAAGCTGTTGCAACAGAATCAGCACAATAAGTATTTAGAAAAAAGGTAAGTAGATGACCTTATTCAACAGTCTCCTTTATTTTGTGTGCTTACTGGGTAGGAAATAGGTAGGATTTGATGCACCCATTTGATAAAATGAGTCTTATCTAGTTCATTATCTTTGGGTGCATGAGTAGGTTGGTTTAACAATGGTTGACCTATGTCTATTCACTCAACCTACACTTTTATTACCGAATGTATTATACCTAGGTCATTAATTCATTGATTCAGATTGATAGATGTTTACAATTTATAATGATGTTGTCTTGCATGAAAGCCTAGGTAGATAACCTACCATCTACCTAGATAGTAGGCCTATATACAAAACAATGGATAAACCTCTACAATCTTACACACAAATAAGGCAATTATTTATACTCTTATCAAGCTATCTAGAGAACGTATCATAGGTAGGTATAAGAAATAGGGATAAAGTAAGTTTTAAGGGCTATTTTAAAACAAAGGAAGGGCTCTGTCTGTACTAGTCTAGTAGGTACCATTATTAATTAAATGTAATTTAATCTGCATTAGATATTACCTATCTACTAGGTAAGTACAACATTAATTTATTTCAATAGGTACCTACCTACCTAGTACCTATGTCATTAGTAATTGGGTGGGTAATAACTCAAGCAATGGGCTCTGTATAGATAGACTATTTTCTAAATCATAGGTCAAGAGTTCGAATTCCGCTGTGCACCATTGGATTTTGCTACTGAAAAACCTATGTTAATTAGTAAGAATGCTTGCTTTCAAACTGTGGAAAAAACGTCGTGAGGAAATCATACAAAACAAATGAATGTAGGTAGGTATGTGAGTAGGTATCATAGCAGCGCCAAAGGATTTGCAAGTCTTTCAACCTGCCTTTTACAGAATACGCTATCTTCAGCTGTTTGGTACCTACCCGTACCTAGGTATAGAGTATAATGCTACCTACTGCAGAAAATGGGCAGTGTCAAAAATATTCTAGAAAATTTTAGGACGTCCGATGTCATGACTGAGTAGACCCAGGTAACGAATTTCCTGTTGGATTTCGAATAAAATAGCCACATTGGCAGAAGAACTAAAATATTTTCACATGGCTTAGGTATTTTAAAGTCTTACCTCTTCTAGAGCACTTATGGTTTGCCGAAATTGCGGCATACGAGAAACGAATGTAGAAGTTGTTGGGGAGTTGTAATCCTCCCGAGTTTCCTCGATGAATTCGCCAATTCCAACAACACCCGGCATGGTGAATGGTGATAATTAATCTTTTTTTTCACTAAACAAGTCTGAAAATTCACATTCGTGCAGAGTTCACAGTGACACAGTAAATTACCGATAAACAAAACACAAACTCATCATTGTCGCCTAAAAACACTCTTGCACAAATAAAAACAACGTCGCATCTGCAGATTTCGCCAACTCAACTAACAAAATAATCCACCCATTCGCGACTCAATGGATGACGAACTGACTGACTGGTCTGACTGAGACTGACCGTGATTGAGCTGAAGACACTGACTCAGACTGACTGAGTGAATCAGAAAATGAAGAACTAAAGTGACTGAAGTTCAAAGAACGAATGAAATTAGAACTTGTGAAAACAAGCAAAATGAGCTTCGACGAAATTATACAAACAAATAGTCTAAGAAACAAATACATTGTATAGCTTGGCAAACCTGAAGGTAGGCATTCAAATTCAAATGTCAAATTCTTTTCTTTATAAGAATAAAAATAAAATAAGATTACAGAATCGTTCCAAGGCGTTATTTATGACTAAGTTTCGTATAAGACTAAGTAGATTGGTATTGAGTAATTTAAAATTATAACCTAAGTATTTACAAATATCAGAAACAAATTGAGATCATAGATAACTACCTCAAAAAATTCATGTGTAAATAGCCAGATGTGAATGGAAGAAGCTCGCCAAACGGCCTAGCTTCAGGCTCACCAAGTAATTTAACTTGTTGAACTGAACTTCCGATAAACTTTCGCTGCTAAAGTTGGCATTTAAAAAAAAAAAACCTGTTTTTTTAACAAAGTAACGCATCTACACGTTCGCTTCGCCAAGACGTTGGGCCGTGAGTGCACGCGTATCCACACGTTCGCTGAACGCTCAGTGACAGTTGCTACCGTTTTGACAACCATGTCGAATAGAAGACAAATATCAACTGAACAATGCACGATTATTGTTGACAGTTTTATTTTTATACTACTTGCTGATGAAACAATTCGATTGCACACATGATTAAATAGTAAACACAACCTATAACAAAGCATTGCCTCGTAAATCACGCACGACAGGAACGTGCTCTACGATGCACTACGATACGATGCTCTGTGTCCACTAACTTGAAGGATACTGATGTTATGCCGCATGTGCATGTAATTTCACCGGCAACCACATCCTTCAAACCAAAACAGCAACGCTGCGCAATGTGGGTGGCATCCCTTCATGGGTGGCGTACACTGACCTCAATAAATACACTGGACAGGCCTTCATCATTAGAATGACAAAAATGTTTTGTGCCAATTTGAAACGCCACTTTTGACATACGAGTGTCCCTAGAACTAATTGTGACGTACACTGCAAATGGCTGACGTGGTAAATTAGATAGAAGTAGGGATGTTCCGATACCACCAAACGCAAAGTATCGATACCTACTCAAATGAGTACTACTCAAATCGTCTTGCGATACTACTTACTTGAGTACCTGAAAAGTATCGATACTTACTCATATCTATAGTATAATTTAAATTTTTTGGACTTCGAATGGTACTTTATTTGATATTCTACGTATTTTTATATATCAAAATTAAATTAAATAAAAATAAAATGATGAAAGATGAAAGATGTTTGAAACTAAAAATTAAATAATGAATAATAAAGAATTATCAAGTCATCTTTTATACTATTCTTCATTTCAATAGATACCTGCTTGCTTCGATAAATCAGAATAATGTCAATTTATTCAGACACACAGAACCTTATTAGATACCTTTAAAGTGACAAAAAGCTTCTTCCACAAATTGTGTGACAAGTACATAATAGTCACCCACAGCACAGCTACATACTACAGCAAACCTCTATCGATAAAAACATAAGATGTCGACTTGCGTGCATCACTAACTTTAGTTCCATGGACACTCGTATTTGCTTAAAGCGCCAAAATGGCGTAATTCAAATAGGCACGAATCTATCTTGCCAGCCGCCTGTCCAGTGTATTGAGGTCAGTGGCGGCGTACCTCGTGAAGCGAAGCCATTATGGGTGAGTGAATTCGTTCACTGTGAATGAATGATTTCCCAATGTCCAATCCAATTCTGTTCGATTCGGAAATAATGACGGAGCTGTCACGAGGTTTGTGTCATTTTATCTTTTCGAAATAATTTTCTAAATTCTTGTTCAAATTAACTTTGCTTGGGGTTTGTCTACCTGAGAGTAAGTTTCAATCATTTAATTTCGCGTAGCATCAATATATAGTAATTTAATCTTTTACTCAAAGTAATTCAATATCTGGGTCTGTTTTGCTGTATTTTTACCAGGACAACTTTCTATTAAGAAGGTAGGTATTATGGCAATAAATCTATTCATTGCAGAAATTGGAGAAATCTGGGCGCGATTGTTTGACCACCGTCCTTTCCTCAACGGTGAAATCAAGTACATGCTAAAAGAATTTGAGGTCAGAATAGTACAAAAAGATGCAACATCATCAATATTATTTTTAGTGTAGTTCCCATTATTTTTTATAAGCTCAGACATGAACTTTGAGTATTTTCCAGGAAAAAAGAGGAGATCGTGAAGTCGAGAATTTGTTTTCAATTCTTGAAAAGTTTGCTGAAATTAAAGACATTGAGCTTGTTACAATTAAGAAAAGTGGTGAAGTAGGACTCCCTATTTTGAAAGAAAAATTGGATCAGGCTATAAAACTTTTTGACGAAGTTGAGACCGACTACTTGGAAACAAGAAAGGTATTTATAAATTTTTACTTCTAATATAAATAATAACTTTTAATTTGTGTACAAGAAAACTTGCACTAATGTCAAACTTTAAAGTATTGGAGAAGCAATAAAAAAGAAGGAGGATCATAAAAAAGGATTTAATAAATTAAATGTGTTTCAGGTTAATCAAAAAAAGCGTGAAGAGAACAAAGAAAAACGGCAAAAAGAATGGGATCAATTCATTGATGACATGAACTTTAAGTGCCAAAGAATTGACAACGCTTTTGAAGAAAAGGAAGAAGAATTGAGGGACCTGTATGCAGATCTTAATCATAAACTAAACATTGCTAATAACTAAACCTTAACTATGGACCTTAAAGGCTCTCTTGTTGATACTCAGTTGAAAATATACCCACCAGAGGGCTTATTAGCTTTTCTCAAAACATTGACCGATGAAAACATTCCTATAAATATTTTGAAAGCCATAGGTAGAGATACCAAAGAATCAACAGATTTTATAACGCCCAATATAAGATTTACTAAAGAGGATATTGAGAACTTAAGTAGAATCAAAGATGTTGTGAATGATAAATTCAAAACTGAAACTATTACTGTCAATAAACATGACCTTGATGATCCCAAATTAAATGATGATACGGACACTAAAAACTCCAATGAAGGTATTGAAGTTGATGAATTGAAAGCCTATACTGACAATAAACTAAATGATGTCATTCCAAAGGCTCCTTTCCGTACAACATCAGACCTTGACTGGCAAGAAAATGAAGATGAAAAAGCTAATGACAAATCAGAGGATATAATGCTAGAAGAAAGTGTCCCTAAACTCCCATTCCTTACAACATCTGACATTGATTGGCTGTACAATTATCTGCAAAAACAAAAAAGTAACAACCAAGATGTCCCATACTTGCATGACCTCTTAGCCGGTGCAAACATAGAAGTTCCAGAGAACATTCTTATCAAAAGAAACCCAGTTTTAGAAGCTAGATGTGTCAAGTTGAGAAAACAACAAGAGGCGAGGGAGTATCGAAAGATGACAAAAACAGTTGATAATGTCAGGCTGAGGTTCCCAGAAGACAGCATTTCTTATCAAAGTAAGTAATTTAACAATTGTAACTTAATATTTACAATATTTAGAGCTGATTTCACCATGCTCTGTTAGTTACTAATCAAGGATAAACTGGCCGTTAAATCTAACCTTAGAACGCATATATTTTGACATATTTAGGGCCGGTTTCACCATGCTCTGTTAGTTACTAATCAAGGATTAAAAGACCGTTAAATCTAACCTTAGCTGTCAAACGCGTACATTTTGACATATTTAACGGCCCTTTAATCCTTTGTTAATCTAACAGAGCATGGTGAAACCGGCCCTTAATGGCCCTTCAATCCTTTGTTAATCTAACAGAGCATGTTGAAATCCGCTCTTAATATGTGTTTTTCATCTATTATTATTTTGCTTTCATTTCATTATTATAATAACTACCTACCTATGAAGAATTTTTAATGATAATACAGTACAGATAATACAGTAATTTCCTCTTAAGGCAAAGACAAGAGCTAATGTGACTCTCGCTCGCACGTTTCGACATTTTGAATGATATAAAATTAATATACTCATTTTCGAAAAATCACAATCAACCATCAGTTTAGTAAAAATGTCATTTTGATCGATACATGTTTCCTACTCAAAAGTTTGCTTTACTAGTTTTCGTACATAACCAAACTTTTAAGTAGTAAAACTTGTATCGATCAAAAAGAAAATTTTTAATAAACTGTGTGCAATGTGATTACACACAAAATGGTTGATTGCCATTTTTCGAAAATGAGTTCAGTAATTTTATATCTTTCAACATGTCGAAACGTGCGAGCGAGAAGTTGTTTGATAGTTGTCAGCCCCTTAAGGGCACTGCAATTGAGAGTTTGATTGTATATTGTAAATGTTATAAGATTACAAATATAGACCATAAAGTGTTATCTAAAACACTTTGTACACATCATAAATCTAGTTGGAACTTATTAAAGTATAATGAGTGGCCTTATGGCTGGTAGTGTTTTTTTTAAGTTAAAATAGGTATATGTTGAGTGCATAGTTTTTTTTATTATTTACTGTTTTACCTGTTACTTTGTAAATACCTGGTATATGATATGGTTACATTATTTGTTTAAGTTTAAGTAGCCAGTTGGTATAAAATTAATATTAAAGTCTTGTTACATAGCTGTGTCATAGTTAAGTTACCTGACCACATAATTCATTAGGATAAAATTTATTTTACAGTGAAACAACTCAACAGGCAGCTGATAGCCATTGGTCAGTTCATAATATCTATCTTTGCTGGATTCCTGTTTGGCTTCAGAGGTGTTGAATGGATAGTTGGAAATCTAGACTTTGGCTTCAGGCTACTCCTAGGCGTTATGTGCGCTTTAGTTATTGCACTAGCTGAAATATACTTCCTAGCCAAGAAGCTGAATGAAGAGTTGAACATTCCAGAAACAGTACAGTTGGGTGGTCCACCTAAATTTGTGGATGAAGATAAATACATGAACTCTGTACCAACAAAAGCAGCAGTTGAAAAAGAACATCAAGATTAATAATCACGAAAGTGAAAACTTTGTTCTATTGTATATATTTCTATAACTATGTATTGTATAACCTAATAATAATTATTAGAAGGTAGTACAAATTATATACCTATGTTAGTTTGTTACTAAATTAAAGATGTATTGATTCTGTACAAAAAGTTATTTTTAATTTTTGAGTTACTTACCATATTATTCTAATTATAATTTAATTTAAGTATGGATTAATTATCTGAAATAAATGAATAATAATAATTATGTCCCATGACAAAGACCTAACATACTCTGATACTTCGTCCAAACTCTAACTAAACCTATGTACTGTAGGTATGTATTAGAGAAAGGTGCTCAGTATTGCTCTGCAAAAACCTCGAGTGAGAAAACAGCTCGCTATTTACATTACACCGCGCGAGTCTAACAGCCGGTTTCTGAAAGCTCGATCAAATTATATAGAGATAGCAAATGTTTGATCGAGCTTTCAGAAACCGGCCGTAAACGAAGCGATTTTGATTCGAGCTATGGAACACCGCGTGCTCGCCAAAGTAATGCTTGCACCGGTGTGCTCTATTTTAACTTTTAAGTCCACTCTGATAACGTCGCGTAAGTTCAAAACGCGTACGTACTAAGGTTAGATTCAACGGCCTGTTAATCCTTGATTAGTAACTAACAAAGGATTAAAGGGCCGTTAAATATGTCAAAATGTACGCGTTTGACAGCTAAGGTTAGATTTAACGGCCTGTTAATCCTTGATTAGTAACTAACAGAGCATGGTGAAACTGGGCCTTAGGGCCGGTTTCACCATGCTCTGTTAGATTAACAAAGGATTAAAGAGCCGTTAAATATGTCAAAATGTACGCGTTTGACAGCTAAGGTTAGTTTTAACGGCCTGTTAATCCTTGATTAGTAACTAACAGAGCATGGTGAAACTGGGCCTTAGCCTATTAGCAGTATAACCATCTCAAGGTAGCGCTACCAGCAAATTACCAGAATACGTGTGAAATAAAGAAGGACATAATTGAATATGACAGATAGAATAATTCTGAAATGGTAAAACCGCCCATTTAATAGATCTTAGAGAAATGACAGCTTACCTTTTTTTATACTATCAAGCGTACGGCCCACCTGATGAGAAGCGGTTACCCGTCCCGTAGCCTACTGGTGTTGCAAGCATCCACACCAGAGGCGACACACTCGCGTTTTCGACGCTATAATTATTTTAAAACGCCCTTTTTGATTACATGTTTCGCAATAGATTTCTAGATGGGTTTTATGTGCTAGAAACCACATACTTTTCTACAAATCTTCAATTTTGAACCCATGTAGGTACCCTATTTTAAACGTGATAGGTACCTACTACCTACCTACTTATTTTCTACTCAATTCCTATTTGCTAAACGTGTTCCTCGCATTAGGTACTACCTGGGCTTTGACTATAATTTTATTACAAAGAGTACATTTTTTACGAATAATTTACAAAGAGATAAAAAAAATATTTGATAGGCCTTTATAATTAAATATATGTGTAGTCTCTAGTAGAAACTTTCTACGCAATCTTGTAGCAAAGGTGGAACTCATGTGGAACTAGTTTTTTTATTTAAAAATAAAAGCGTCCCGTGGCAGTAACAGCTCGACTCGACTGACAGACAGAAAATCTCAGAACACGAACAGAAAATGCCTGTCGGAGCTGGCAACTAGTGGCAGCACCACGAACTTGCATGATTGCATGATGGTAAAAATTGGTAAAAATGCTCTTGAATTTGCACTACAATGCTAGCAGTGCCAGCGCGTCAAAAACAAGATCAGGGTGTTCCTGCTATCTTGACGAACACGTTCTTCAAGCAGGAAAACTGTTCCTGTCATCAAATTGATATCTTGGATTTCGTCTGAGATTGGTTTAATGATTTCATTTCTCTACTTAAAAAAAATTACGCAACACAAAAAAGGCAAAACTAATTAAAGGCAAGAAAACAAAACGTTAGACTAGGCGGTATGTTCTTAGAACAATAGCCTGCTCCGAGAGGATCGAAAAAAAAAACATTTTGGTTGTTGCACAACAAAACAGACTGTTTCTAAATGCTATCGCTGCTTGATGATTCATAAAAAGTAATATTCTAGACGTAAACACATATTTATACGAAGGCCGTGTTCGGGTTTACTCAGTGTGTGTAAAGACTTTCGTTTCGTTCGTCGCTACTTGTTTCGTGTCAATTTAGATCAAACCGGTTTTAAAAACTTTACAGGTAAGAACATTTTATTATACCGTACGGCACAATCTGGAATAAAATAATCCTTTGTTAGCAAATTTAATGGGTAGCTATTATTTGTATGAGATAAGTAGATTACTCCGTCTGAAATTATACATGGACAAAATGGCTTCACTCTGTTGTTTTCTAAATTCTGTGTCTTCATAAAAAAACTTAGGTACCAAACTGGTTTGAGAAAATTCCTGGGATTTTGTAGGCAAGAACAAGATAATTAATTGCGTACCTTGGTACTTTAACTCTCTGAATTCATTATAAACCTGACCAATCAAAAAAACCAAAATCTGGTTTGGTCATCTATCAAAATGTTGACCAAGCAATTATTTTAAGAGTAGTAGAGCTCTTTGTGAAGGGCTCGTCCAGGGAAGTACTATCACCACGCCTTTTTCTGCCGCTAAGCAGCGTTGCTGTGTTTCAGTTTGAAGAGTGTGGTTGCCGGTGTAATTATAGGCACATGAAGCTTAACATCTCATGCATGCACGCAGGGCAGTGCATCATAGGGCATGTTCCTGTCGTGCACGACTTAAAAGGCAATGCTTTGTTTTAGATGATGGTTACCACTTAACATCAGGTGGGCCATCAGCTAGTTAAAAATACTAACCCCTTGATTCACTGAATTACCGAACTTTTTGGTATATATTCTGATGTGATAACTAAAATATTGTGGATGTGTCTGACCTACCAAATACCTACCTACCTCCCTACTATCTCTATCTCTAATCTCTAATACTATAAGAATCAAAGTCCTAACTGACTGACATATAGACAATATACAACCTAAACCGCTGGTCCTAGAGACTTGAAATTTGAGGAGTACATAGGTCTTATGGCGTAGAGGTGTACTAAGAAGGGATTTTTGGAAATTCAACCCCTAAGGGTGTAAAAAGGGATGAAAACGTTTGTATGAAAAATAGTATTCCTTGAACCTACAAACTTGAAACTTGGAGTATGTGTACATCGAGACAAAAAATAGGAAAGGCATTTTTAGTTTTTTTTTTAAATTACCCTTAATAAGTATGCAAAGGGATGTCAAAGTTTGTATGGGAGCTTTTTAATGCGTGGTGCGATTGACTTAAAACTTGGGGTAAATATACAAAGAAATAAATAATTAAGAATTACATTTTTAATTCTTGATAATTACCCCTGCAAGGGGTGCAAATGACTGTAAAAGTTAGAATGGGAGATTTTTAACACATAGTGTGATTGATTTCAAACTTGAAGTAAATATACTCCGCATTAAATAATTTAAAATCATTTTTTCAATATTTTGAAACTACCCCTGCAAAGAGTGCAAAAAATGCCAAAGTTTCAAGGTTTGTATGGGAGATTTTTAACGCGTAGTGTTATTAACTTCAAAATAAAAGAAAATGTGTTCTGTGGATAAATAACAAAAAGACAGTTTGATTTTCGAAAACAACCCCTAAACGTTACCCTCCTCGTTGCGTTCGAGTAAAAAGAATACAACGAGGCGTCAATGTTTGTAAGGGACATTCTAAAAACGGGAATCTTGAGTTGGTACGAAGAGATCTGAGGGTATCTATATCTACCGTGCCTGGGGATCAAAGTCGTGAAGCTGTTGTTTTTGGGGTAGAAACTAGGAACAAATAAGTACATAAAAGTGCATATTTTCCGTTTTATCATGTTTGTCCTAAGCTCAGTACCTATACCTACCTACCTACCTAATATAGGTAATGTACGCCTATTAGTATCTCTTATACCTACGTAGGTACCTATTTAAAATCCTACCCTAATAATATACAAATCAATGCGAAAGTTACGATGTTTGGATGTTTGTGGCTCAATCACGTCTCACCACTTCAACGCGTGCGAAGCCGCGGGAAGCCACTAGTTTGATATAAAATAGGTGTGTGTAGATTGAACCATCTATTGAATCTGAGTATAATAAACAATGGCTAAACTTTTAGAAATTAGGTACCTATTAAGAAAGAGGTAAGTAGGTACAAAAAAAATTGCATAGTTACCATGGATTTCCACTCGCTATGATCCTGAAATACCTACGTACTTCTTTTGCATCAATAATGAATAAAAATACCTATTGTTTGAAGGGTGTGGTTGTGGCTTAACATCTACCTATAAGTTGATGGATTCAGGGCAGTGCATTGTATGGCACATTCATATTACCTATAGTGTGTGACTTCCAAGGCAATGCTTTGTTATAGGTGATGGTTACTGCTTAACATCAGGTGGGTCATCTATTTGTTCCATCAGCAGGTACCTAGTATAAAAAAAGAGTTGAAACAAAAAATAAGTTGAAGTATTTTTTATTGAAAAAAAAATATATACGGCCGATAAGTAATTAACTAGTTCACCAATATTTTGTGTACTTAAATTTAACTTTTTGTATCTTAATAAAATATCAAATCAGAGAATGTAAAAAAAAAAGATTTGTGTAACTTCTATCAACCTTTTATTTAGGTATTTAGATATTACCTAGCAATTAAATGGCACAACAAATTCAGTAGGTACCTAGTTATGTACTCAAACTCGTTTTTTTCGGCAACCCAGTGTCGTCCCTTAGTACGTAACTCGCGACAGGCGACAGGTACTGAAAAAGTTTAGTTTGTCAATGATTGCCCATTTACCTATCGTGAGTTGCGTATTACGGAGGCTGTTCGATCGGTCGTTATATCACGCATGCGCGGTTATCAATTTCCACACGTGCTTTGTCGCTCGCATTTGCTTGAGCTTTGGTTTGTGCTAGAAAATACTTGACCCTAAAAGGATTAAATCAAATAGCCGCAATGGGTCGTTTTGATTTCTTCTGTGACACCGAAGAGATTATGGATTCCTTACATGCAATATGTGAGTACAACATAAATACGACCGTATTAATACCTAGTGGTACCTCGGATTCTTAGTGATGACCTTCCTTATTATATTCTGTGCCCATATCCAAAATGTGAAATGAAAATAAGAATTTAAAAAAACTTTCTTTAAGGCATTCTAGACATTTCAAGATGGCGGTTGTAGGGATGGGATAGGGAGGAATGCAATTTATTATCTTACCAGAATCTAAGGAATCATTCGTTGCAGAGTGTCAATTCCGTCTTTTGACGCGTGTTTTTCTCAGCACGCGATAGAGGCGCTTATTGCGTACCATTGTACAACCACAATGGTGCGCCATCTAGGAATCGTTAAGAAGCAGTTTTTGTTTCTCGTTTACACTAAAACATTTCACATACATACTCAGAAGTAAAATAATATACCTAGTATACCATGTGGGCTACGAGCATCTTCTTTCTTCTCCTTCAGTCAAAATGTCAGAAAACGAATTCGTATGAACGTATGAACCTTGTATGAACAATACGTATGAAATGAACATCCTATCACTTTGTGTTGTGCCACTATGACGTGACTTTGACATTATACCTAACAAATATTGGTGGCCATTTCATATAGCTCTATAATATCTAGCCCTAAACTTAGGCATTTAGCATCTAATTACCAGACACAGCTCGCTATTACAGTTTTATAGAGCACTGGTGGTCTAGTGGTAGCGGCCCCGCCTTTCGATCCTAAGGTCGTGGGTTTGAATACGGTCGTGCACCAATGAGTTTTTCTGTTTATTTTATTGTTATTGTTATTATTTTGTAATGTCATTCATTTATGTGCGCAATGCCAGTACTCTCAAACGGTGAAGGAAAATATCGTGAGGAAACCGGCATTTCGTAGAACCTAAAAAGTTCTTTAACATGTGTCAAGTGCTCGAAAGGAGCTTCTATGTCTTTCACGTAAAAACTACTGAATGGATTTTAATGAAACTTTACAATAATATAGCTTATACATCAGAATAACACATACAACACTACTACTACTACTATAAAGATATTGTGTGAATTGTCCAAAATATGACGATAAGTGTCAAGTAAGTAGGAAAAAATCTACCATCTGCGAGCTATTCCAACGTGCGCTGCCAAAACCGCTAGAGTTACACTTAAGTACAACGCCTCTTGAGGCGCACTTAAAATCCTTTCCTTTCACCACACTGTTTCGAAAGAAACTAGTGACACGACGAGAGAGAGAGGGCGGTTATCGCATCTACATACAAAACCAGCTGGAAAACGAAATCCTAATTACTTAATACGAATCCGAAAAAGATTTGTATTTTTGTTGTTTTGTATGTAACGAATAGGCTCAAAAACTACTGGTCCGATTTCAAAAATTCTTTCACCATTAGAATGCTACATTATCCCTGAGTAACATAGGCTATACAATATTTTCAAAAAAGTCAGGGATCCTTACTAAAACTCCAATAATGTAACCCAAGGTGGAAAAAATAATCCTTACTTAGCGTGCGCTGCGAAAACTATTGAAGATAGAACAAAATAATGTACTACGACTTTGCAGAACACGTCATCGTCTACAAAAATTGTCGCGACGGCATATGTCTAACTATTGTAGTTATGTCTTGAATAAGTGTTCTTTTATTATAAAAAATTAATTGAAATGCCGCCGCTTGAAAAGGCTCTTTATTTGTACCTTGGTATTAATCCTTATCCAAATAAATAATTTTATATTCAAGAATCTACAGGTATTGAAACCATACCTGTAGATTACTTTTGAATTATTGAAATCAATAGATATTACGAATTTTAAAATTTTAGTTCGCTTTAAAAATATTATGGAACGCGCGGGGCCGCGCGTTCTCACTCAGGGAGAAGCGCGTGCAATACCTACCTATATCATCATATAACCCGCGCTCTCCTTCGGTTCCTCAATGAGTAAAAAAAATCCGTTTGATAAAAAAAAATGGGTCCTAACATTTGCTGTTATGCTGGGAGGGCACGTTATCATTATCAATATATCCAAAAATCACGACAATCAAATAACAACAAACTCATATTCGTAAGTTAGGTAGGATCATTCTACTATACTCTCCCGCTGCGTATTGGATGGAAAATCAATAATTTGAGCTATTAATACTCTCCAATGGCTGCTGTACAAGGGTCAGCTTGGTTGGTTTGATGGGGAGACGGGGCCTGAAAGGGGGTGAACTTCCTAGGGAGACTAGAGGGTGGAAATATACTCCTATATGAACTGTATATACCTATCGTATTACCATACATCAGTTTGTCAAGTTACCTGTTTTTAAGTTCATCTATAGAATCTATACTATAATATTATAAAGAGGAAATATTTGATTGTTTGTTGGCATTGAATAAGCTCCGAAATTACTGGACCGATTCGAAAAATTCTTTCATCGTTGGGAAGCTACTCTATTCCCGGGTGACATAGGCTATATTATATTTAAAAAAACCTTAGGATCCTGACTATAACTACAATAATGTAACCCAAGGTGTAAAAAAATGAAATCCTTTCATCGCGTGCTCTGCGAAAACTCAAATAATGTACTACGACTTTGCAGAACACATAATTATCTAAATATTATAGTTATGTTACAAAAGGTGTTCTTTTATTTAAAAAAAATAATTGAAATGCCGCCGCTAGAAAAGGCTCTTTATTTGTACCTTGGTATTCATTCATTCAAATAGATTCACATTCCGTATTCAAGATTGTTTTAATAACTTTTTTTATTAATGAAATCGGATATTCCATTCAAAAGATATCACGAGTTCAAAAATATATGTATTAGATAAAAATCGCGTGGTCGCCGCTCACTCCGCCCGGCTAACTATGTGATGTACGAGTAGGCGTCACTGGGGTTCGATATTTGTGTTTTATTGGATCTAAAGATCTCACAGGTGTATGTGTTAAAATTGATAATTTTAAAGCACAAGAGCTAATGTGACTCTCGCTCGCACGTTTCGACAAACTCATTTTCGAAAAATCGAAATCAACCATTTTGTGTGCAATCACATTGCACACAGTTTAGTGAAAATTTCATTTTGATCGATACAAGTTTTCCTACTTAAAAGTTTGTACGAAAACTAATAAAGCAAACTTTTGAGTAGGAAAACATGTATCGATCAAAATGAAATTTTTACTAAACTGTGTGCAATGTGATTGCACACAAAATGGTTGATTTCGATTTTTTTAAAATGAGTTTAGTGATTTTATATCTTTCAACATGTCGAAACGTGCGAGCTAGAAGTTGTTTGATAGTTGTCAACCCCTTAAATACCCGTGCGAAGCCGGGACGGGCCGCTAGTATTGTATAAATAGAAGTTATTTTATAGAATTCCAATACAGACTCTGTAGGGCCACGGGATTACGCAACGAAAAGAGAGCACCTCGTTGCAGCTTTGCAATACAAAGTTTGATAATCGATTTACGTGAGACTCGGGCGTTGGCTCAGAACAGGATGAATAATTGTAATAGGTACCAGTGTGATAGAGAGATCCTGTTTAGTTAATTTGCTACCATTGCCGTCAGCCGAACGTTCTAGAACGTGGGGGAAGGCACCCTGTCACCCCATAAAACCACGCCCGGACACCCATTATAAACTCAGTTATCTAGTTATCTATGTATATTAGATAGAGTGCAGACTACGTCCTCCCTACGCATCGATCGGGACGCGCTGAACGTTCTGGAAACTGGGGTGGTTTATCCACCCACCCCCTCTATAGACCTATGCACACATATACGCAGCATATAAAATTATGAAACAATATATCCAGTTGGTGTGTGAAGCTAGGTAGGTACAGTATTTTCAATAAACTGGATATTACCATTATTGGTGAGTAAGATTGTTGCCGTTATTTCGGTACAGTTGCGCCATTCTCCCAAGCCATTTCAGCCGCCAAGCAGCGTTGCTGTGTTTCAGTTTTAAGGGTGTGGTTGTCATTGAAATTACACGCACATGAGACCTCAAGATGACGGACACAGGGCAGTACATCGTAGGGCACGTTCATATCGTGCGTGTCTTGCGAGGCGATAAGGTTTTAGGTGATGGTCATAGGGTGGGCCATCTGCTTGTTCCATCAGCAAGTCTAAAAGCCAAAACGGAGGGTTTATTGTCGTAATCCCCACTAAGTTGTCCCCACCAGTGGGGATTATGACAATCCTCAAATTTTTTTTGGCGTTTTCCCCACTAACATGTTAAATCCTGGTTGGTAGGGATTATGACAATAAAAATAATTTAGGTTTATTTATTCAACAGTCGGTGCTTTCTAAAATAAAACTAAGCTACTTTCATTTCAATCAAATTTTAATAAGATTTAAGTATTTCTAGGATAGGAGGTATTTAAATTTGTATACAGTAGGTAAAATGAGGTAGGTACTTACAAAATTTGTAGATAATTACAGTACAGATTGGCTCAGTCAAAAAAAGAATTTTTTTGCTCCCTTAAGAATCTTTAGGGATGCGATCCGAACGCTCCCAAAAATTAAAGTAGGTGGTAGTCAGAGGCAACTCCAAGCATTATATTTGGACTTGCTTCTGACTACCGCCTTCTAGCTTAGTATGGTAACCAAGTAGTAGTAGTAAGGTAGTTTCAACCCTAATGGCCTGTTTATTAAAGAGTTCTGTTGAACAGACCTTGGCTCCATAATCAGACCAGGTCGCTGACACAATATTATAAGAACTAAGTACCTTCCTAATATATGACAAAAAAAATGTAAGAAAAAGCAAAGGAAGACCAGTAAAAAAACTATGATTTCAACAAAAGTCTAAAAGATGATGGGTCGCTGTTTATGTAAATTTGAATTTTGCGTTGTATCTTAAAAACCGGGCATCCTTGAAAAAAAGCAAAAATGGTTTTAGAATGCCAGTCTTTTTATCACTGGGCAGGTCATATAACTCGAAGAACTGACAATCGCTGGGGAATAAAGGTTATCAAATGGCGACCACGAACAGGAAAACGAAGCACGGGACGCACTTCTACCCGATGGACTGACGACATTGGTAGGATCGCGGGAAGTCGGTGGATGGAGAGGGCTCAGAATCGTTCTTCCTGGAAATGTATATGAGGTCTATGTCCCGAGGTGGACTTCTTCAGGCTGATGATGATGAGACAATTATTTTACCAGTAAATTTCTCAAATCTAAGCTATCGCCCTACCAAATTGGACCAACGGCTCGAAAGTTATGTCCAGACAAACATACATACATAACATACATACAATGCTAAATTGTCCAAGTTGACTGTAAGATCTTCGTTCGATTCGCCACCAAAGTCCACCAAGTCCAATATATAATGGAGCAAAAAAATGCTATTTTTGACTAAGCCAATCTGTACTTACTCAGGTAATTATACCTACAAATGTAGTAAGTAGCTACCTAATTTTACTGTATATTAATTTAAATACCTCCTATCCTAGAAATACTTAAAACTAATTAAAATTTGATTGAAATGAAAGTTGCTTAGTTTTATTTTAGAAGGCACCGAGTGTTGAGCGGTAAAATAAGATAAACCTATATTATTTTTATTGTCATAATCCCCACCATCCAGGATTTAACATGTTAGTGGGGAAAACGCCAAAAAAATTTTGAAGATTGTCATAATCCCCACTGGTGGGGACAAGTTAGTGGGGATTAGGACAATAAACCAAACGGAGTACTCCTTTCGCACTTTTTTTATGTAAACTACTCTACCTGAATTTTGAGTTTTGTTTTTCGTAACGTCAGGCTTGGGGTACTGGTCTAAATATACCCGAATAGGTAGGTAGTTAGGCGCGCAATATTCTCCCTGCGAAACCTATATATTATACAGTTAGTACCTAGGTACAAAGTACAAACGCAACATCAGTTCAAAAGTTCTGGATAACGGGGTGGTGGGTAACTCCCCACCCTTCAGTTTTCCCCTCACTGCAGTAAAATTTTCTAGGAAGCGTATTCTGCGTGTTACTTTATTAACATTGTCGGTGCATCATCATCATTACCATTCTGAAGAAATTCTCTCCTTATTTTTATGATGTTTGGAACTGGCGCGGCGCCCAGACTTTGCTTAGGTATTCGTTTTCTTGATCTGAACTTGTTTATGATTGATTTAGCAATACGTTCTCACTGACATGGCTATGGTAACTAAAGGCTTTGAAGGGGAAATGAAGAGTTATAAGAATAAGGCTATGGTAACTAAAGGCTTTGAAGGGGAAATGAAGAGTTATAAGAATAAGAAGAGTTTACGTAGTTTCGTCGTAATTAACTGATTCTTGTGCCGAATAAGTATTCGGTTTTATAGCATGGTCACACTTTATTAACCTGGTTAAAATTGTTTTTTTTTCAGTATAAATTCATTTACTTAAACTTTAGCGTTTTGTTATTGGAAGACATATTTTATATCAATTTAAATAGCTAATTTACTGTGTTAAATTATAAAAATAAACTTAACGACTTATTTCTACATAGGTACTGAACTGTGTATTTTATTATTACGTTGAATTAGTGGGTATTCACTGCACCCTCCCCTGCCCTTACCTTACGTCCCGTACCTACTTCCACCTTACATAACAGGTGCCTGGGGTCGGTCATAAATCAATAGTGGCGCTGTCGTCGTTGATGGTTTCTGGCGCTACGGAAGCTAAGCTAGACTCGTAGCTCTCGAACAAAGGAACCTGGGACTGGGGTGGTACGCAGCTTTCTGCGCAGGCGTGATATTCTCCCGCTGCACAATCTCAGTTCTCCCAGAACCCTCTTAGCCGCTGCACCTGTGCACCTTGCCTGGATGCAACTGGCAAATTCAGTTCTTTGTGAATCTTATGAATTCTATCGATACGTAAAGTGTGACGATTTTCGAAATGGAAGAGGAAATTCCTACTTTTACGCGTATAATGAACGTGCTGACTTCTCCATGCTACATGATTATACTTTGTATTGCCGTGATATGTTTCTTAAGCCATTGCACAAAAAAGATTCGAAAAGTCCTTTACATGTATTCCGACAGAGGTAATGAAAAACATTTGCCCAAGTTTTCCGTGTTTAATAAAAACTCCGCGTTGCTAGAATTAAATTCAAAATTATTTTGCAGTTATGGAGGACGGTATCCCCTTTAAAGCCTTCTTGTTCATGGCGGAAACCATGAAGCCGGAAATAAGGCGTTTTAACATGGAAAAACCGTTTATCGGCAAGCTGAGACCCCTCAAGGCTAAACTGCGTGACGTGTATCCGACATTGAAGATGAAGACCTTCACCGTGGCTTGGAAAGGTAAAGTACATTTTTTCAGGTGTGTGATAGTTGTTATAAATATACGCTTTTTAGGAAATGATAAGCTTTCAATTAGGTCAATAAGGACAGCGAAAATATATGTTGAAACTTCGAACTGGGGGAGGGGTGGGTGGTGGAAGAAGAGGCGGTTATTCGGGGTGTTCGGTGTTACCGACACTAGAGAGCGGCTTGAATCCAGGTCATATTACTGCGCCGATCAGTTGCGCATTCTAAAATGTTTCCGCCATTTTGTGTAGTTTTTCGAAAAGCGATTGGCGGCAGGGCAAGTGGTTCGATTGAATTTTCTAAGCGAAAGTAGTAATTATGTTAAATGTTTCCTTGTTAAATTTAATCAAGTAACTCATTAATTTTGGAACGTGTCACTTACCATACTGTTTTGTTGCGCCGACAAGTTGCGCATCCTAAAGTTTAATGTTTCCGTTTCCGCCATCTTGTGTGGTTTTTCAAAATGGCGCGGCATGGGAAACAAAAGATAATACCTAACTGACAGCAAAGCGAATGGCGTCATTCATTACTTCCTCTTTTCTCAGTTAAACATAGGTAAGGACAGATAGGGACACGGATACGTTTAACAACTTATCTCGGTAACAACGGCCCCCCAACTCACCCTTATTTAGGCAAGCACATATTAGTTTAAATACGATATACTTAGTAATTATTTCGCAAGAACTCTAATAAACTATTCATGCCTATTTTTGCCGCCAAGCAGCATTGCTGTGTTTCGGTTTGAAGGGTGTGGTCACCAGGGAAATTACAGGGACATGAGGTTTAACATCTATACGCCTCAAGTTGATGGACGCATCGTAGGGCACGTTACTATCGTGCCTGACTTGTGAGGCAATGTCTTGTTAGGTGATGGTTACCGCCTAACATCAGATGGGCCATTGGCTTACACCATCATTTTGAAGTGTAAAAAAAACTATACGATACGATACGATAAAACGATATCGCCACGGCGTCTCGAATGGAGAACAAACTTAATAATAAAATGGATATCCGTGCTTGTGCAGCCAGTCTTACAATTCTCAAGCAGCAACTTTACCTTTCTCTTTTGTCTACAGACGAAGATGACGATGAAATTCTCATGTCATCTGACGATGAGGTCATTACCATGTGCCACCAGTCCCACGACGCTGTGATCAAGCTGGTCATCCGCTATATCGGCGTGAAACACGACGTGGCAGATGACATCGCTGAAAACCTGGAGCCCACTCTTACTGAAACCAAGCCGGTTAAATTCAGGACTGGTAATAAAAAGTCATTCTAGGACTATCTGACATCTCTTGACAGCCTTCACAGCTCAGTTGGTAGTAGCTCTGCCTTCTGCGCCGTAGGCCGTGGGTTCGATCCCCACCGAGAACAAATATTTGTGTGATGAACATAGATGTTTGTTCTCTGTCTGGGTGTTATATAATATTACTAGTAGTTCGGCCCGAACTGAGATCTCGTGATGCGACCCGACGAACGCATCAAAACTTTCCGTAGGTAGTAATCAGGGGCAAGTCCAAACATTATTTTTGGACTTTTTTCTGACTACCGCCTCCTAACTTGGTATGGTAACCAAGTTTCAACTCTATTGGCCTATTTATTGAAGAGTTCCGTTGAACAGACCTTGGCTCCATCATCAGACCTGGTCGTCGTCACCATTTTATGAGAACTGAGTACCTCCTTAATTTATTTCAAGAAAAAAAAATTAGAAAATGCAAAGAAACTGGCCGACCAGTAGAAAAACCTTGATATCAACGAAACGCTTAGAGATGGGAGCTCTTGGATCGCTGGTTATCTTAATTTAACTTTTTTTGTTTAATCTCCAAAACCAAGCGTCACAAAAAAAAAGTAAAAATTGTTTTGGAATGTACAAACAAAGCCCTTTCATATGACATGTAACTACATTTTTTTATGTAACTTTTTTTATTTTTGCCCTCATAAAAACCCCCGTATCTCAAAAACCCTTCATCCGATTTTACTCATATACTTACCAGTAAATTTCTCAAGTACAAGCTATCGACATATCAAATTTCATGCAGATCGGATCAACGGTTCTAAAGTTATCGCCAGACAAACATACATACATACATACATACATACATACATACATACATACATAAAATGCCAAATCGCCCAAGTTGAAACTAAGATCTTCGTTCGCTTCGCTCACTCGATCAATAAGTATATATTTACTAAAAAATAAGTATGTAAGTAGTATATCAGCTATCTGGTTCCCATATCACAAGCTTTGGCTTAGTTTGGGGCGAGATAGTGCTGTGTGGAATGTCCACCAATATTTATTTATTTATTTATCTACTACAGATAATTTGACTAAAATGGGACTTCACCATTTAAAAGTGTTATTTACACTTGAAAAAACTATTGAGAGCATCTTCTGTAGTCTCTAAATATAGGATTTTATTTGGAAACTGTTATGAATATTGAAGGCAAAAAAAACTTTCTTATTTTTTATTTGAAACTTGTTTATCTTCTAACGTCTTATAACTTAATTTATAAGACGTTAGAAAGTATTACTTGTGATTAAAGAAAACTTGACTGATTGTTTTATTAAACTTGCTATATTACCCGTCAGGGCTGGCATCCGCCTGCATCCACCAAGGAATAACTTGCGACTGTTGCGGCAGCCCCGTCATCGGTTTCCGCTACAAATGCATCACGTGCGATGACTTCGATCTCTGCGCGCGTTGCGAGAAGAATGGCCAGCACCCTGAACATTGCGTTGTACGCGTGCCGGTGTCCAACATGCCTGTTAGTATTATTAGTAACGCACATTGTCTTCTTTCTATGAAATTGGATTCGATCCTACTGGCTGCGCCAGCTGACCCATTTGGTTTACCTGTTCATAGTTACAAGCATTCAATAAAGTAAACTATCTTTGATTTTAAAGCCCCTTCATAGATTCTAGTTTGTACATTTATTAATGTAAATCATCTTAATTATTGTTGTGATAGCTATATACCCAATGATGACAAAAACCTTATCTGACCGCTCTCACTCGTCTCTATTTTTAGTTTTTCTTGTCCAGGTCTTCCCTAATGATTGGAAAAATTCACCGTATCATCTCCGAATTCAAATTATTTTACCATCTTTGAAATCAAAGAGCAAAGCTAACAGGATCTTCAATTCACAGCTGCCCCTTATCAAAGCGACCATCAAGAAGTCTCGCAGATTCCTGAAGAGCGTTGCGTCTCAAGCTCACGAGGAAAGCAAGAAACTCCGCCGTGAACAGCGTGATCATGTCAACAAGACTGCCGCCGATGCTAACACGAACATTAAAGGTAAAAAAGATTCGCAGACAGCCGCTAATCGCAACTGGATCGATGTGTGCAGCCATTATTTGGAAGAGTTCACCAACCTTGCCGGAAACTTACGCTTAGCTGATAATAAACCAGAACCTAAATCTGACAAACCTGGAGCGGCTGAGGCTGAAACCGCTGAGCCTGTAAATGAAGGCGAAACCGACGAAGACATCGAACAGATGCCGTGGAAGCTTCCCGAAAACGACCTTGAGAAACTCGAACATGCCTGCAAATTCTTGAGCCAATACACATCGCTTACTAACCTGGGTGGCTCATCCGCTGAAGAAACTACTGCTGAACCGCCAGCCCAAGCTGCTTCTAAAAAGGACGACTCGCCGGTGCCGCAAGAACCAAAAGAGCAAACTTCTGAGTCATGTCAACAAGATGTACTGGAGGCTGTTAAACAAGCAATCAAGATTCTGAAAGCGTCACCGGAAAGCGCATACCAGGTACGATCGAAGGGTTCAAAAGGGACCAAAACCAAAAAAGTGAAATCGACTGAATCTGCCAAGACCTCTGGAAAAGGCTCACCTGATACGACTGTGCCGAAAAAGAAATGTGACACTGAGCTCTCTACCTCTGAGATTGTAGAAGCTGCTCGCAAATCCGGAAATTCTTCTAATGCTAGCTCTTGCTCGTGCTCGTCGAACCACTCCGACAAAGCTGAAGGGTGGACTGTCATTGATGACCCTCGTGGTGAATTCCTGAAAGGTAAATTTAACAACGCTTGAAAAAAGTTAGTTGCCAGAAAGTACATGTATATGATGCCTGATTCAATAGTGTGTAGACCAGCTAACAAATAACGAAGAAACACATTTGTACTTGCTTAGAAGGTATTCAATAAAAGAAGCTTGCTTAGAAGGTTGCAGTTGTAATAGTAAATAATGAAATGGTTAAAAAAATTATAAGGGCATAAGGCGTCCTTAATGGCGCGCCGTAGTAAGCCGCATTATTGAGAAGAATTAAACAGGTTTTTTTTTATTTTTCTGTATTTAGTGAATCGAACTAAAGGAGACTAAGTTTCCGGTGAACGCTAACGCCATTTAGAAGGTAGCAGTTCTTGGTTCTTTAATGTTTATTTTAATTTCACACAACAATCGTTGTTATTTCACTTACTAACAAGACTAAGATAGTTTTGAAAACAGATTCATTATAGCTATTGTTCTTTTGACCAACACACCAAAGATAACTCATTTGGTAGGGAACAGAAAGGTATCCTATAATAAAAACCATAAAAACCAATAGATTCTCTGAAATATATTTTACAGTCCTACTGTTTTATTTTTGTGATATGCATTCGATTGCTTAAACTATTTTGCTTAAGCCGGCGCCAGATATAGCTTCACTTGTTCAAACAAGTGAAGTATTAAACTACCTCTTTGTTCTCACCTTCGTTTGTGTCATTTAACAATGCACTAACATAATCTGATCCATTATTAAGTTTACTAAAAAGCGATTGCTCCTGCAGATACGCTCTCGGATACTGAAACATCGGCCATCAACGACGAGCTAACCAAGAAACTTACCGCTACTCACACCTCTATCTACCCGCAACTGAACGCTGCTACAGCTGGTATGCATCCATTTCTTCTTGTTTTTTTAGGTTCAACCTTTTTTTATACAACTAGCGGTTGGAACAAGCAGATGGCCCACCTGATGTTAAGTGGTAACCATCACCTATAACAAAGCATTGCCTAGTGAGTCGATGCACAGCCCTGCGTCCATCAACTTGAGGCATACAGATGTTAAGCCTCATGTGCCTGTAATTACGCCGGCAACCACACTCTTCAAACCGAAACAGCAACGCTGCTTGGCGCCAAAAAGGCGTGCTATGATAACAGCCAATGCTGAAGTTTCTAAATTCAAAAAGTTGCTTCTGATGCTGACTGTAGGTAAAGTACTAATGTATTACATTATTTTAACCAGTACTGGATCCCAAAGATGTTGTGGAAGCTCCGGTCGCTGACGCCGCCAACGCTTCTACCAGCGCTGCTGCCAACGCTTCTGCTTCGGCCCCGCCGATGACCGAAGCCAAGGCCTCGCAGCCGACCCAGGCCAAACCCAAACCTACTCCAGCCCAACTTCTAGCGACTCATAAAACTGTACTGGACCAGCTGGGTGAGTTTAAAAGCGATCCTATCCTACTTATACAAGGTGTTAAAAGACCACTGCTGAAAACTTCAGGGGGCTAAAGTACCCATCAATATGAATAACTTTTTTTAAGGAACCAACACTGTGAACGCGAAAAAAAAACAGCTGTTTCATGCAAAAGTTCAATACCTGCCTGGCTAAAATGTATGTTCATGGGTACTTTAGCCCCCTGAAGTTTTCAGCAGTGGTATTTTAATACCCTGTATATTTCCTATCCTAATTCGAAAGTTACGATGTTTGGATTTTAGTGGCTCCATCATACCCTAACCACTGAACCGATTGGAACGAAACTGATAATAAATATAGTTGGTAACCTGGATTACCTGAAATCTAAACAGAAGCGGCAAAAAATTACGAGCCCATTACGAGATATTCATACTAACTTGCTTCCTGTTAGTACCACTAGCTAGGTTTCCCATATTTATTTAGTAGCTTACAGTGCAAGAAAAATACAGTGAAAGGTAAAAAATATAGCATGATTATTATCAAGATTTTACAATAACATACCTACCTACCTATGATTAATCACAACAATCTTAACTTATCGACATAACAAAGAACTATGACTCAAATTGCGATAAGGCTATCTTGTTTTGGAGGCAAATGAAATTTCGGGTTAGGTATTATTTGTATTACTTTCTACATAGTTATGTAGACCAGCAGACACAACTAATTGTGGCTCCTTTCATAGAAATTGCAATATGAAATTGAATTAAAATGTATTGAGATTATGGCACTATTTTACCTGTAACATATTTTTTTAGCTCCCCACATCGATGCTGCTGTGCGCCAGATGGAAGCTATGGGCTTCTCCAACGATAACGGCTGGCTGTCTCAGCTCTTGGGCCACAACGATGGAGACATCGCCAATGTCCTGGATTTGATTACTCCTGTCGTTCCTCAGCCAAAGTAAACGTTGAGGAGATAGGCAGGCCACCCTCCCTTTTCTATTAGCTCGATATACTGTTTATTGTTTTACTATTGGACTGGAAAGTAATTTCTTCACACCTTTGCATAAAAGTGATGGATTAGTTTCTTGATGAAGATAAATGATGGTAAAATTGGTGAGAAGTTAAATAAAGATGAAGGGTCTAATATAGAATAATTATAATAGTGTCGAGATAATAGGGAAGGAGATATCTAAGCGGCAGTGGATTATGGCTAGCCAATGGAGCATTCTTGCCGATCATTTTGGATTAGTGTTTAATAAGTGTAACATTTCGAAAAACAAGCTGACTGTTGTCATCGAAAACCTCGTCGCCAATAGTAAGACGTGAAACACCTGTAGGCGCATAACTTCTGACCGGTCAATACGTGTTCAAGTTAAATTACCCTGCGGTTTTATATATTTCGACATGTTACATTAGATACGCACAACCAGAAATCATATTTCCAATCTTCTTTTTATTTTCTTTTTGGATTGAGATTAGAATATAACCATTCTCACGTTAACCATAGTTATAAGGTAAGCCTGCAATGGCTATTTATCTTTTTCGATGTAGAAGGCAGTCATTGCGAAGAGTTGCAGCCGTGTGTAGTGAGCCTGGATAAACTACTTTATGACTACTATCTGATAGCTCCGTACAATTAGCATTTGCGAGCATTTCAATCTGCTCTCGGAATTCGGTAGGCTGAAAGTAATTTCGATGTTGAATTGGAAATACAAACAAAAACGGCAAGGCGTAATTATAATTGGTGTTATAATTTAGATACACAGATTATTTAAACGGTTAGCGTTATCTGTGTGTAGTCATGGATAATTATATTCCTGGTTCTGCATTAACTATCTTAATCCAACATTTTTTTTGGTTAAGGGTTCTATCATATTCATAAAGTTTAATTAATTAACATTTTTATATTATTACTTACCTATGTATTTATTATTTTAATTGATTATGTAGGTACCTACTTATGCTTATTTTGGCTTTTCTGTGATAATTGTGATTTATTAAGAAGTTGACTTTCAATTTCGTTTATGAATATTTAAAATACGTTTATGATAATGTTCAATTTTTTCTTTGGTACCTACTTAAGGATTGATATTGTTTTATTATAATTACCTAAGTATTTTTCATAATAATAGATCTATCTTGGTGTCTAACATATCCCCGGGCGGGTCCACATTTTGTGTTATGCGTATGTATTCGCCACTCATAAGAAGATATTATGGAAAGCCATACTGATACTAGCTATCTTTCAAGTAGGAACTAAATACTTTACGATGCCTACGAAACTGCTAAATAAATGTCAACCCCAACGTAATAACACAATGTGGACTTTCCTTTAGATTGTAATTTGCATTCGTAATTCGATTTTAAGAGGATGTGAGACTGTTGCAGGGTAGGAAGAGTGTCGGTGTGACTGATAAACACAAATATATTTAACGCGTTTTCGTAAGTTGCGAGTAACAATACGAAGACAATACCTACGCGATTATTACCTATCCGTAAAATATATTAGTGTTTATTATGGTACCTATGTATTTGTATCTGGAAAGGTCAACGGAAGGTGAAGGGTGGTGAATATTGTATTTTACTCTTTCAAGTAGTTTGTGTCAATAAAAGCATCAAAAAAATACAATCGAGTGTTTTATTTCAAAAACCCGTAGGAATGTTTTTTCATAGTTATATTTTCCCGTCTTTCTCGTAAAAGAGATTGGCCTAAGGCTGCATCTAGTGATTTTACAGCAATTCTGAAACAATACAACGCTGCTGTTATCAACCTATAGTAAACAGTCTACATGCGCAAACGCATGGTATGCGCCGTAAATGACGGATTGCAACTAAATGTTTCTAAGTAGTATAAAGTAATGTACCTGCTGGACACTGGTATCTTATTATTTTTTTTTTTTTGGCTTAAAATTACCTAAGGCTTAGTCGCTAGGCGTCTAAACAAAGCTCTACCGCCTTCGGTATCTTATAATAATTTACTTACAATCCCTGACTGATAGCATCCTTCAAAGTCTTCGGAGCCATACTGCCAGAGCCGTTCATGCCAATTGTGCTGTATTTTCCTTCAGTTTCCTTATAGTTGTGTGCATCTTGGGGATTACAGTAGAAAATAGGATTGCCCGTGATGCCGACCACGAGAGATATGGAGCTGCAGCTCTCTTCTTCCGCTGACGGGTCCACTACGTTTTTGTCACCTATCTTGCAGAGGGTTACCTAGAAATAATAGAAGAATCGAGAATGAGTCTCAGGATCTGTTGGTACTCAAGAACCTTGAATATCAAAGAGCGGTAGTCAATAGTATACAATGCCGAGCTCATTAGGTAGGTACTGCTGCGTTGGACAGAATACTTATATACAATACATAACAATACAAAATCATTTATTTGTGCCACACGTACTTATAAAGTCAATTAAAATACCTACAAGAAAAGACATTAAAAGTAAGTAAGTGATATAAATTGGCCGTCACTCAGCATAAATGCTATAGCAGCATACGCTACTATAACGCTACTAAACGAACGAGATATGACGTCATCTCTACCGTGAGATAATATCGCTCGAAGTGAGCATAAGGCCCCAGGTCTTCCGTGACACTTATAGGTTTTTTGAGTATTATTGTGTATTGACTAATAAAAAACAATAGACATTACAAAGTTTTATAGGAAACTCTCTTAAAAATATGCTTCCCATTGGATTCTAAAATAGTGTTGTATCTAGGAATCTATTAGGAATAATTAGTTTGAGCACAGATAAGAGAATACTAGTACAGATACCCCATCCCATACATTGAAACGGTTCCAGTCTTAACTCGGGCTGTGACTCGGGCAATTTTTCGGGATATATGAAATAGCCCGAGCCCCGAATAGCTAAACAAAATAGCCCGCATAGCCGCTAGATGTCGCGAAGTTGCGTTGCGAGCAAGCGGCATCACGTAAAATGCACTTACAACCAATAGATGGCGATAAAATTAGTTCTGCCAACACCCACATACTATTATTTTATACTGTGTCCGCACGCAGTCCTTCGCCCACAATGATAGTTTTGCCAGTTTTGTTTCAAAATAACTTGCATTTAAAAGATACCTATGATAGGTATGTTGTGTTATTGTGTAGTCTACATCTATTCGTTTAAGTATTTTTTTTAAGCAAGATATTGATGCTGCCTTATGAAATTTGTTTAAGTAGGTAGGATGTATTAGGTACCTAACTACCTACCTACTTTTTTGCTCGAACACTAGGCTGTTTTAGTTCGGAGGCACTGACTGATCGCTGTTTCAATTATGCAGGCGTTATTGGGATCTATTCGCTACAAGAAGTAACAGGGTAAAAGTTTGGGAAAAACTCCCAACTTGTGCCTCAATTTAGTTTGACGAGGCAAAATCAGCAATCAACAACAGCAAATCAGCACACTCAGTGGTCATTTCGTCGTGTCCCGTGCTTCGATCAACAATCAACCTAGGTACCTAGATAACGAGTGACTTACAAAATCAAAGCTAATATGATAAAATATACATGATATACTTTTTTTACTGGTAGGTAATTTATAGACCTACTTATACACCCAGACAGAGAACAAAATTCTATTTTCATCACAAAAATGTTAGTTCTCGGTGAGGATTGAACCCGTGGCCTCCGGCCCTGAAAGCAGACCTACTACCGACTGAGCTATAAAGGCTGTTAGACGTACAACGAAATTAGTCTTCCAAATAATCCCCGCGCATTCTCGAGCTCCCTAGCTACTTGGCTCGTATTTAGTTTGTATGTTATGTATTTGATATAAAGTTCACTATGCTATGGACAATTTCGTTGCAAAAAGTCGCTTTCATTCCAACCCGCGGCGATGTAAATTAAGCCTGAGACAAAAGTTTTAAAACAGTTTAAAGTTCAACCTAATCACAACCATAGATCCTTGTAATAAAGTCACAAATCTTCATAATACTATCTCACACTTATGATCATTCGTCACCAAAAACGAGGAAATCTTTTCATTTAGATATGAAAAGACGTAGGTTAAATAACATTTATTGTGCAATCAACCTTAACGTGCAACAAATAAAGTACTTTTCCCCATTTTTACTTTGCAAATTAGATCGTTTCTTTTTGTTTCTTTGAATTTATAATTTTGTAACGAAGTTCATTATTTAAAAAAAAACCCACCAGAAGAAAAGCGATAACCTATTGACTTTGAGATGAAGTCGACCCTCTTATTAGCCGTTCAACTGATGGCCCACCTGATGGCTTCAAGCTGATGTAAAGGCGTTACATCTAATGGCCTAGCTGATGTGGAGCTGTTACCTCTTTTGAGCTACCTGTACCCCAAGTATGAGTTTTGCGTTTTTTGTTTTACGTTTTTGTTCCGTGTTCATTGCGGGTTTTGTATGAAGACGCGATAGGGATACCGATATGGAACTTTACAAAACCCGCAATGAGCACGGAGCAAAAACGATTCGTTTTTGTTCCGTGTTCATTGCGGGTTTTGTATGAAGCCGCGATAGGGATACTGATATGGAACTTTATGTTCTACTACTAATTTTCATCATACTTGCAACATAAAGTTCCGTGTCGTTATCTCTATCGCGTCTTCATACAAAACCCGCAATGAACACGGAACAAAAACGTAAAACTAAAAACCAAATATGGTAAGCAAAACTCATACTTGGGGTACTGGACTGGAGTCGCGCGGTTACTTCTTACCCGATAATTAGTGATCACCCCACTTGATGTTGAATGGTCACTACCTATTTGTGGAAATCCTAAAGTAGATTATGTGTTTAATAACAGAACCCGTTTTTCGTACAATATGAAAAGGAAATAATTGACAAAAGTTGGTTATAGACGTAATCTCTCAACATAAAATAGCCCACCTGATGTTGAATGGTTACCTTTCACCACCCACTCCAAGATGTTGAGCGCTTATTTCTTGGATTTGAGATACTTACCTAGTAGTTGGCCATCGTCGATAGCCGCTGAACATCAGGTGGGTCTTCTAAAATAATTGAAGCTGATGCTGAGCGGTTATCTAAAGTAGGTAGGTCAAGTAAACTTTGTATTTACCTAACAACTATATACTTGCGTTGACGTAATAAATAATTTTCTTTCTACGGCACTACGTACGTCCGTAAAGTTTAAGGGGCTGACAACCATCAAACAACTTCTTGCTCGCACGTTTCGACATGTTGAAAGATATTAATCAATCAGTTTTTTCCTTCTAAAAAGTAAAGTAAAAGTAAGTAACTAGTTTTTGTACTAATGCAAACTTTTGAGTCGGATAACTTGTATCGATTAAAATGTTTTTTTTACTAAAATAAGCATTTACCAATTAAATAATAAACCATTTTGTGTGCAATCACATTGCACACAAAATGGTTTATTCAGATTTTTCGAAAGTGAGTTTACTGGTTTTATATCTTTCAACATGTCGAAACATGTGAGCGAGAAGTTGTTTGATGGTTGTCAGCCCCTTAAAAAGGCATAATTTTTGGCTCAGATTTTTGTCGCTGTCTGGCCCGCGCCCGCGCCAGCACCAGCACTGACAGCGACAGAGTTTCACGTTAGAAGAGTGCGGCAATGTTTAGGTGAAATTATGCAAGATGAATTGCACCTTGTTGCGTCGCAGTAAGAGTCCTATTATTTATTCTGTACTATTAGAAGTATCTAGCAATTTCCGTGGCTAAAAATCGAATCATGTTAATATACACCGTTTTTTTATATTAATAATAAATAAATTATTTTTTATTTTTTACGTAGGTAGGTACGTAGTAAAATGCCTCTTTAAGAAACGAAAAAATTCTATAAACGCAAATAGCGGCATCTTTTGAACTTTTGAAACCGAACTACAACGTAGTTCAAATAATTTCCGCAAGAAAAAACGTGGTCAATATTGATTATTGTAAAAACATGAAGATTTCATTAACAGCTTATATCCTCATCTTCCTGTGCTTATGGGAGATTTTTTTACAATATAACATAAGCTATTCATGACCTTAATACTTTTTTCTGGACTAAAACAAATATCAATAATTCAATCGCAACCGGTATCGCCATCTATTGATGTTTAATTGGAACTAAAAATGCTTTGTAGGCAATGAGACACCATGGTTTGAGTTACCTATTATTTTTTACTTTTAGATTGTTTTGAGGAATAATTTCTAGTATGTAGTTAATAAAAAAGTTACCAATAATGGTGCTGAGCCAACTTCCAGCAGTTTACTGTCATATGGGTCATCGGAAAGTTGTAGGTCTACATTGCCTCCATCCATTAATACCGCTTTTACTTTAGGAATCCGTGTGTTAAAGAGTGCCGCTTTTACTGCCAGGGAAACAGCATCGAACAGGTTTCCACCACATTCTAGAATCTGAAAAAGACTTTACTAGGTATAGTTTCTTCCTAACGCAGTTGAAGATGGAAGGAACATTTAGCCATTACCTATAATGGTGAAACAATATTATCCATGGTCTCTGCTTACCCCTATGGGAAGCAGGCGTGATTTTATGTTATGTATGTAGGTATGAAAAGAACACAAAGAATCTTTATGGATTTTACAATGTCAGTTATTGAGGTATGTAGGTAATTGGATTTCCAAATTACATACATCAAGTAAGTTAGATATTTTTTTTGCATTATTACATAATCCCCACCAGCTCTGCCCACCAGTGAGGGTTAAGGAAACAAATGAAAAATTTATTTGACAAGGATTATGGAGTAGGTAATGCAAAAAAAATCTATCTTGAGGCTTGTTGAATATAATGTGTAATTTGGTAATATGATGTTTCTTTGGACATTGTCAGATCCATAGATTTTTTGTGAATATTACAGAAGAATAAAGTTATATACTAACCAGTATATCAACATAAAGTTTCCAGCATTGCTTGCCTTCTAGTATACACAGCTGTTGCAGGTCAAAGGCTTGTGAGGAGTGGTATGCTCTCCGCATGAGGTTTGATATGCTGTTGGCTAATCTCTCTCCTCCTCTCCCTTCAAATGCTGGTGCGGCATTTGCTGAGCTGAATATAAAATTATTTATTAACTATTAATGTTTTAGAACTACTGTTCTCAAACATTCATAGTTGCGACACAGTTCTTACTTATGCAGTTTTCAGTGTTCACTTATAATTTTGTCACCTGTTTAATGTTAACTAAAAAAATAAATATAAAAAAACGGTAGACTTCTGGGGTTGGCTATAGATATACAGTATCTGGTTCTAACTATGTTTTAATTTAGGGGTCTTGTTAGGGTTTATTATAAACTTTTACAACCTATTTTTGGATCCAGGAGATGCGTCTTGAATGAATTACTATGAAAACAAAATAAAATTGCATAAAACGGAATGTAATTCTATCAATTTTTATCATATTGAGAGACTGCTCGTCAAAGACACATAAGAAATGCGTGAAAAAAGCGCGTCACCACTCATACTGTAGGCGGCAACTTCTGTGCCATGCTTTACTGAATCCATGGGTAGCTTAGGCATGTTACTATCCAATCTTATAAATGCTTGGTTTCAACACAAGACTTAGGTATTCAACAATATACCTAGTTAACATACCAGTCTACAAAGAAGTCAATTTTCCCCAATCCAGGATTGTTTGGGGAAGGTGTATCTATCTCTGTTTTTACTCCAACAAGGATGTCAGTATTGGCCAGGCGAAGTCTTGAAGATCCACTAGCATGACTGACTACTTCAGATTCTAGTTCCATAGGTCTGTAGTCAGTGTTTGACCTGCCATCTGAACGAAGGTCCTCCTGTAGGGATGTAATATTTTTATTATTTATTATGAAGAACTATGTGTTTTTTTACTAAGGGAAGGGACCCAAATATGGCTATGTAAGGGATATTATTTATTGGCCGCAGGAATTTGTACCCTACCCTGGGAATTTATATTATTTATTCATCCATGCTTTTTCTATTCGGGGTTACTAAGAGGTTAGAATTACTTGCCTCAACTCCATGTATGATAAATAACTTTTCCATTGGACTTATTTTACTGATTCCTACGGCGCAGTTGTTCCCTGCCATTTCGTATAAATATTGTTCGCTGATAGAATAGTAAAGTAAATTAGTTTAGATAGACTCCACTCCAGTTTATTTTGTTTGTAAACAATAAAGGGTTTTCTTCAGGGTGACCATCTCAAAAGTGTCGGTTCAGCCGAAGTCCAAACTGGCCAAACTGGCAAAAAATGCCAAAATCTGCCAAGCTTGACGATAAAAATGCCTTCTTGCTGTCTCCGTCGTGGCTACGGAATAAATCAAATACATTACATTCAGTTGATCATTAGATCGTTCGTAACGTTTTGCAGATAGTTAAGTTATTCTTGTAATAATCTAATCTTGGTAGGTATTTGTTATTTTATGCTCTTCATAATGAATGGATTGTGGTTGTGGATGTACACAGAACCACACGATAGACGCCAAAAGAGAACGAGATAAAAATAAGTTGATTGGAAACCAAATCAATAAAGGTGAAAAACCCTATTACATATTTCATAAAATAGTCATATTCCTTAATTCATAATAAACCCGTTCAATTCATAGGTACGATATAAGTACGTACCTTACCTACTTGTGTAAAGACAGACTAGGCGTGAATTCCCCACTTAATCTGGTCATGAAAATGAAACAAAAGTTTCCAGTTGGGTAACATTATAAAATAAATTAAAGTTTACAGAAAATATTACATTCATTGGAAAATTCATTAAAAATTCAAACTAATACGACTTTTCTTGAAATATTTCAAATCTGCCATTTTTGTAAATCGAAACCTTAAAGGTACTTAAACAGATAAAATTTAGGAGCTAAATTGCCAAAATGGCATAAATCTGCCACAAATGGTCACACTGGTTTTCTTCTTCTTCGTAAATGGAAGGGACATGTGTCTGTCATTTTGACGAACAGTCTTACCAGTGTCAAATGAGATAAGTAAAATTCTGAAAAAGTTACAATAATTATTTTCAGAATACACGGTGGTAGGTAGGCATTATAGCCAACTTGAGATCTTATTTAAGGCGAAGACAAGAGCTAATGTGACTCTCGCTCGCACGTTTCGACATGTTGAAAGATTTAAAATCACTTAACTCATTTTCGAAAAATCGCAATCAACCATTTTGTGTGCCATCACATTGCACACAGTTTAGTAAAAATTTCATTTTGATCGATACATGTTTTCCTACTCTAAAGTGTGCTTTTCTAGTTTTCGTACATAATCAAACTTTTAAGTGAGAAAACTTGTATCAATCAAAATGATTGATACAAGTTTACCTAGTAAACTTAAGTTTGTATACCTAGGTATACCTGCTATAAAGATTATTACTAGTAGTTCGCCCCGAACTGAGATCTCGTGATGCGATCCGACGAACGCATCACTTTGAGTAGGTGGTAGTCAGAGGCAAGTCCAATCATTATGTTTGGACTTTTTTCTGACTACCGCCTACTAATTTAGTATGGTAACCAAGTTTCAACTCTATTGGCCTATTTATTGAAGAGTTCCGTTGAACAGACCTTGGCTCCATCATCAGACCAGGTGTCTATTACCATTTTATGAGAACTGAGTACCTTCTTAATATATTTCAAGAAAAAAAAATAAGAAAAAGCAAACTAACTGGGCGACCAGTAGAAAAACCTTGATGTCAACGAAATTCCTAGAGATGGGAGCTCTTGGATCGTTGGTTATGTTAATTTAACTTTTTTGTTGTATCTCAAAAACCAAGCGTCCCAGAAAAAAAGTAAAAATTGTTTTGGAATGTCCAAACAAAGCCCTTTCATATGACATATAACTTGATTTTTTTATGTAACTTTTTTTATTTTTGCCCTCTTAAAAAACCCCATATCTTAGTAACCCTTCATCCGATTTTACTCAAATACTTACCAGTAAATTTCTCAAGTACAATCTATCGACTTATCAAATTTCATGCAGATCGGATCGACGGTTCGAAAGTTATGGCCAGACAAACATACATACATACATACATACATACATACATACATACATACATACATAAAATGCCAAATCGCCCAAGTTGAAACTAAGATCTTCGTTCGCTTCGCTCACTCGATCAATTAAAATAAGTAATAAATTACAATATCTATAGCTAGGTTAGGTACACACTTATACGCATCAGGCACACTTCTCTATCTCTCTGCTCTCTGCAGTAAACTGCTCGACTATTAAGTCCTTTTACTTTGCTTTGTGTAGCTTGTATCCGTGTGTTTTATATATTATACACCTATGCAACAAAATATAATGTTCCCATCCAGTAAATGTACTAGGTACGATACCTAGATACGTCCAAGAACAACTTATCTGCCAACATGGCTTACCTAGTAGGTATCTACCTAAAATAATGAATTATTTCAAAAATAATCCACCAGCTGACTCATTTCGTAATAAAATCAACCGAAATATTCCGCTGTCCCTAATTTTGACCTACCCACATGACCATTGAACTAATATGTACCACATGACCTCCAATCATTTCCAAGAGTAGGTATTAGGTTCCCGATTCGCTCCTAGCCCGAGGGGGATCTCGCAACATCCTCTGTTAAATTGCGAGTTATCGTAATTGTTTCATTGTACCTAGGTAGGTACCAGATCGTGCTTACGTCTCAGTGGGTTCACTAGCACGGACCGTTGGGTGCCGCACATTTAACTTAGTACAAGGATAAGGTTTTCGTGATGAGTGGTTCGGACGTTAGCGAGATGGTGCATCAAATGCAGAGGTTTTCCTGGGTGGATTACGTAGTGTTTGTGTGTATGCTGGCTATCAGTGCAGTGGTCGGTGTGTACTGGGGATTTATGAAGAAACAGTCCACTCAGGCTGATTACTTGCTAGGGGGCAGGAATATGAAGGTGGTTCCTGTTGCTATGTCTCTTGTTGCGAGGTAAGATATTTTTGCTGCAGGTCACTACAAGTACCTATAGATAAAATAAGGAATGATTGAGGGGAAGGGAATATAATAAGTTAAGGGCATAGTATATGGTCAAGAATGTCGTGTGAAGGGAGACCAGCCATTTTCTGAGATGAGTGTTAAGTATGAATGTGGATGGTTACAGAAGTAGAGGTAGAGCATATAAATCAGTGAATGGACTGTGTAAAAAATTATCAAGAGAAAAGCATCATTAAGACGACTGATCAAAGAGAGTAGAAGAAGAAAACCTGTTGTGCCGAGCCCACTTAGGAGGAAGATGGTGATGGGGGTTCAGCATTGATTGGTTTCTGTTTTTCTTCGCAGTTTCATATCTGGAATAACACTCCTCGGTACACCAACTGAAGTTTACATTCACGGAACTCAGTACGCGTACTCTCTCGTAGCAATCTGCCTGATGTCCGTTATCATGACTCAAATCTACTTACCTGTCTTCCATAATCTTAAGCTGACTTCCAATTACGAGGTAAGTTTGGGAATTTAAACCTTATTTCATGGACCACCCTCCCACAGAGGTTTAAAAGTTGTAATAACTGGTGGTGAAATTTTTTTATTACCAGTTATTTGTGCCTTGCGAAAGCACGAAAGCTCCCATATTAAAATGACAGTAGCGGTATCCCAGTTGGGCTGGCTGGGGTGAGGTTAGCAGGGGGATGAGACGTCGTCAGTGCAGATCTTATTTCCCCACCATAAATTAGAATTAGTGGTACCAGTACCCACTGAGTTTTGTTTTTACTGAGAACTGTCGTGGCTCTATACAAAACCTAGGCGTAAAATAATTAACTATACTTATTTTCGTTTTTTCCAGTATTTATCGATGAGATTTGACAACAGAGTTCGATTGTTTGGATCTATCTTGTTTGCGTTGACGTTGGTAAGTTCTTTTTTGAATGGCAAGTCTGGACTTTACCTACATAGCAAAATTTATTTATAATGCCTAATTTACCTACAGGTTGTGGTCTTTTTTTCCAGATCGGATGGTTACCCATCGTTATTTACGTTCCAGCATTGGCTTTCAACCAAGGTATGAGTGCTATTTTGCGTAAATTAAGGCCAGGTTATCCAAGAACTTTAAGACCTTAGCCTCTACTCTAGGGTCTAGATTGGTTTATTAACTAGGTAACCTAAATTTAAAGACAGCACCATTTTTTATGTGATTTTTAGAGAGACATTTTTATTCATAACATGCGATGGATGAAGGCATGGCATACTTGATGTTAAGCGCCTACTTATGCTTACTCAAAGCCTTATAAAAATGCAGATACTGTCGATAGAATTGAAGGTATAAATTAGAAACCTTTTTTTATAATTTTAGTTACCGGAGTCGACATCCACATAATAACGCCAATAGTATGCCTGGTCTGCATCTTCTACACCAGCGCTGTAAGTTCCTTTTCAATCCTTCTGTACACCTCCCATAAAGACCAAAATTATAACCACAATCTGTCTTCAGGGTGGGCTGCAGGCTGTGGTATGGACGGATGTGATCCAAATAACGGTTATGTTTGGTGCCATGGCGCTGGTGGCGATTAAGGGCACGATGGACGTTGGGGGGTTTGGCGTTGTTTGGCAGCGGAATATGGACAGTGGAAGAATCGAGCCTCCTAAGTAAGTGTTGTGTGTTATTATACCCTTAACCCTAGGACGATTAACCCCATCATGACCCTTGTCACAGATAAGAGAATACTAGCCCTTGTACCTAGTCCCTTTGCGCGCCTGCATCTTCAGCAATTCTAACGTTCCTTATCTCGTTCTATCTTTGAAAAGAGATAATTTATGGGCTAGCGTGCAGGCACGCTTGTACCTTTTTTTTTGGCTGGATCTACTTTTTGTCCTATAGTAGGTCTACATTGGTTTATTTTTATCGATTTCTTGCAATAATCTAGAATTCCAAAATCTAGAAAAAACATTCAAGATTTTTGGAACTAATAAGAAGAATGACTTGTTAAGGATAAGGTCAAACAAGTATTTGACGACTGTCTGCGAAATCGACATGTTTATTTTTAACACTCAAACAATAATGTGGGCGGTTTGCTATTAGAATAACAATTGGCGGAACAAACTAATTTGAAGCAGTATTTGTATAAATTGCACAATTACGGTTTTATGAAGATGAAGTATGGATTTACTACCCACTGACGATTCATTCTATTCTGATGATATTTTCTGTATTTAGAATCCTACGTTCTTTGCTGACACCTTGAGAGCTGATTTCACCATGCTCTGTTAGTTACTAATCAAGGATTAACAGGCCGTTAAATCTAACCTTAGATGTCAAACACCTACATTTTGACATATTTAACGGCCCTTTAATCCTTTGTTAATCTAACAGAGCATGGTGTAATCAGCTCTTAGTAGTGGATCGAGGAGGTGAGGAGGTGAGGTTGCTACTGGTGGTATAGTCACGTGGCAAAGTTCTCGTGCCGAGGTGTTAGCTTTATAGATAGATAGATAGAAAATTATTTATTGCACAAATAAAAATATATACTGTATACATTGCCATCTACCAGCTAACCGAGGGATAATGAGATTTTATGTTTTGGTAGATCCTCAATTTGTTTCTATCCATGACCTATTTTGAAATAGGGTTTCCTAGCTCTTTTATTGTTATTAGTTGTAAGAGTATTTTCGTAGCTTAGTGCTACGAGCGTGCTACGAAATTAGTATACTTGTTTAATTTATTTCTATTTTTCACCCTACAGTTGGGACCCAAACCCGCTCACACGTCACACAGTATGGAGCTTAGTGGTCGGAGGATTGGTCTACTGGCTCCAATCAAACACAGTCAACCAAACTATGATCCAACGGTATCTTTCTCTGCCAACACTGAAAGCAGCCAAATCGTAAGTTCTAGATATCAAATTTGTTTTTCGCTTCGATAAATAACTGATTAATTAAAGGTGGCTTATGTCATCGCAAAGTACCTACGGCTATCCGTCAAATAAAAATATGTCTTTGATTTCGATAAGTCTAAAGTAGAGTCGGTCGGATTTTTTATCTCACGCTATCTTTTCTTTCGGAATGGATGAGCCGAGGTAGGCTCATCCATTCAGAACGACGGCGAGATCGACCGAGACGTGAAAAATAGAATAAATGCAGGATGGGTGAAATGACGACAGGTCTCAGGAACAACATGTGATCCACGAATGCCCCTTAAACTTTAGGGGATAGTATACAAGACGATCATAAGACCTGTCGTGCTGCATGGATCTGAGTGTTTGGCAACCAAAGGGACGGATAAGAGAAGAGTGCGTGCAGCAGAAATGCGAATATTGAGATGGATGTGCGGCACTCCGCACATCCATCTCAATATTCGTATAAATATTTATCACAATATTTATCCATCCTTGTCACTACAAGGATGGATAAAATAAAGAATGAGTATATTAGACGAAGTATGAAAGTAGCGCCTGTGATGGATAAGTTGAGGAGCAATAGGTTAGCGTGGTATGGGCATGTCATGAGGAGGGAAGAAAGTCGTATCACGAGAAAAGTGTTAGCCATGGATGTGGATGGTTTTAGAAAGAAAGGTAGGCCAAATAAAAGATTGAAGAACTGTGTGAAATATGACATGAGTAAGAGAGGAGTGAGCACCGAGATGACGAATGATAGAGGAGAGTGGAAGAAGAAAACCTGTTGTGCCGACCCCACCTAGCGGGGGATGAGGGCAGGGAGATGATGATCTTTTCCTTGAGAATTTGAAAACAGACCAGACTGTGGTCACGACACGATCATGATACGTAGGTATTGAACACGGGTATTTATTGCGTATTTGCCTTAATTCGAATCATTAGATTAGCAATAGCATATTGAAAGTTCTGATTTCAAAAGACCAGAGGTAATCAGTATTTTTTCTTTTTATTAGGGCAGTATTCTTGTTCTGCATCGGTTTATGTGCACTCTACTGCTTCTGCCTATATTGTGGACTCTTGATATACGCACGTTTTCACGACTGCGACCCACTTCAAACAAAAGTAAGTCTGCATGGGATTTCAGATTATTAGGACAAAGTTCAAAAAGATTCGAAAGAAATTGATACGTTGTTCCCTATATGTTTATTAGTTAGCGATTGGCTGAAGCGCGATGTTGTCATCACGCGTCGGCCAATCACAAGCATTTCGATTTTTGATTTTGTCATGAGCATTAGTTAGTAGCAAGCTGCATTTATTTTGTTTTAGTTGGGACTTGGGAAGAACGAGAACTTTCTGTGTAAAAATCTTGTAAAGTAAAATGAGTCCAACGATTGAATAAACTTTTATGTGAAAAATCGTGTGTATATTTAATCTGCAAGTTTCGCTCTTAAATTCTAACACATCTGGTTCTCAACAATAGATATAAATTAGGAGATTTTTTTTGAAACACAAAATAAAAAAGCACTTGTGGTCTTTCGCTGCTAAATCCTAATCTTGGTCTGATCCTTATTTTTTTTAAAGTTCACCGTATTGCTACACCTATTTTAGCACTTTCCTTTGCATTCTGAAGAAGAAAAAAATAAAAACACTTTGTATGTTTATAAAAGGTGTTCCAATAATTGGGTTTAAAACTTCGGGGGGCTAAAGTATCCATCAATATGAATAACTCTTTCTAAGGAACCAACACTGGCTAAAATGTATCAAACAGCTGTTTTTTTCGCGTTTACAGTGTTGGTTCCTTAGTATATTAAGGCTTGTAAGCTCTGACTCATCGATATTTTGCAGCTCGCTAAAGCAAAGGATCAGCTGTTGCCATTGCTTGTTATGGATGTTCTTGGGGATATTCCTGGACTCCCAGGAGTTTTCGTGGCCGGCATCTTTAGTGCAGCTCTGAGGTAATAGCGAAAATTAAAAAAATGGTTTCTTAAATTTGATTGCTTCATGGCGGTTGGGAGCTGTAACCTACCTATTATTGACAGGAATTTGGATTTTAATCCAGAAATGTTATCTGTGCTGGATCAATCAAACGATAGATTTTAGTTTCCGGTTCGTATAACGCCATCTAGGATTCGATTGGGAAGCTTTTCTTTAAGAACTGCCTTCATTGAGAATATTTTAAAAGTATTAAATTAGTCTCTGTTACTATGTACAGTTTAAACAAGTTCATCAATCTTCCATACTTTAACAATTCTCCCCATCCAAAGGTTGTCTGGAAGAGATCACTTTCAGCGATAAGACCGCCCATTGTACTACTTTATTTTATATTTTTAAGTGTTTTTTTGTTCAGTTTGGTGTACAATAAAGTATTTTTCATTCATTTAATTCATTCATTCAATCTACACTAATATTATAAAGAGGAAACTTTGTATTTTTGTATGTAACGAATAGGCTCAAAAACTACTGGTACGATTTCAAAAATTCTTTCACCATTAGAATGCTACATTATCCCTGAGTAGCATAGGCTATATTATAATTTCAAAAAAATCAGGGATCCTTACTAAAACTTCAATAATGTAACCCAAGGTGGAAAACAAAAAACCTTACATCGCGTGCGCTGCGAAAACTATTGAAGATAGAACAAAATAATGTACTACGATTTTGTAGAACACATTATCATCTACAAAAAATGTCGCGACAGCATATGTCTAACTATTATAGTTATGTCACAATAAGTGTTCTTTTACTATAAAAAATTAATTGAAATGCCTCCGCTAGAAAAGGGTCTTTATTTGTACCTTGGTATTAATCCTTATCCAAATAAATAATTTCATAATTAAGACGGTTTCAATACCTATAGATTACTTCTTAAATTTTTAAAATCGGACATTTCATTCAAAAGATATGACGAAATTAAAAATGTTAACGGGTCCACGGGTCATGCGCGGGGTGCGATTTCACTCACTTTCGACTCACTCAAGGAGAAGCGCGTGCAAATGTATCAAATAAGTAGACGCGAGGCTCAAACCCACGGTCTAAGTTTATCCTAAAATGTTCAAAAAATTTATGACCACCCATGCGAAGCTGGGACAGGCCGCTAGTATTTAAATAAAGAAAAATGTTTTTTCTTCGTAATAGCGTAGTTTTTTCCAATCTATCAATCACAAAAATGTTTGTTCTCTGTGGGGATCGAACCTAAAACCGCTACAACTCTTTGAGCTGTGAAAGATACTTCGGTGAATTCATTAATGGTGTTTTTGTTTCAGTTCTCTATCAACAAGCCTTAACTCCATGTCAGCAGTGGTCTTGGAAGATTTTTACAAACCCTTCTTCAAACGAGAGCTTTCTGAAAAGCAGACTGCCTGGCTGCTAAGAAGCGTGGTCATTCTACTGGGAACGTTATGTGTAGGTAAATAATACCTACAATTGAGTACCTATACGTACCCATACGGGTCCAGGCCTTTTCCCTTCTTTTGCTTACTGTCTCACTGAGTTATGATATACCTACCATAGTTTTCAAAAAGTTCTTATTCCAGAGACATGCTTAGGTAATTCTGAATTTAAACTCTATCACAATTTAGTTGTCAATTTTTGTTGAGAAATGTAAACATAACGATGTAAACGATTGTACGTGTAGCGATTTTAACGACCGTTTTTGAAAACCCGATCAAAACTAATCGCATGTCAAGTCACTTGCTATCTCTATCTAATTCGATGTTATAGCTGAAATAGCTGAAATAGCGTGACTTGACATCCGATTAGTTTAGATCGAGCTTTCAGAAACTGGCCGTAAGTATCACAACGAAATTACTCCCTATCTACGATGCAATTCAAAATAGTTTATTGGCAGACAAATATTACACAGATATAATTACATTTTTAAACTAATTACATGGTACTGCTAAACTTAGTCGGAATTGAAGTAGGTAACATCACAAAATAATATTTGATATTCTCGATTTGAGAATTATTCTGAAACACGGTCCAACGGCCGGTTTCTGAAAGCTCGATCAAAACTAATCGGATGTCGAGTCACTCTCCATTTCAGCTATTTCATCGAATTAGATAGAGATAGCCAGTGAATTGACATGCGATTAGTTTTGATCGGACTCACAGAAACCGGCCGCAAGTCTAATAAAAATCGAAGCTCTTAATAAATGTTAAAACCAATGTAACACCACACAATCACGTATGTTAATGCCCGACGATTTTTAAATAAAACAAAGATAGATAAAGCTCTAATCGATTATCTTGTACCTATACCTATATGAAATCGTTGTACCTATACCTATATGAAATCGTTGTACCTATACCTATATGAAATCATTGTTTTCAGCGTTGGTGTTCATAGTGGAGAAAATGGGCACGATATTGCAGCTGACAATGACGCTAGAATCCATGACTATGGGGCCGCAACTGGGCGTGTTCTCTATGGGGATACTGATGCCGTGGGTGGACGCTACGGTACAGTGCTACTGATTTACCTAATAGCACTAGGGACGAAGATTGTGGGGTCTTAATGACCATACTATGATCTCATAGCTGTATGCCCGGAAGTAATAATCTTAATAATGGAGTTTTTTTTTTATTGTTTTTTTTATGTAACTAGCTGATGGAACAAGCAGATGGCCCACCTGATGTTAAGCGGTAACCATCACCTATAACAAAGCATTGCCTCGCAAGTCACGCACGAAAGGAACGTGCCCTACGATGCACTGCCTTGCGTCCATCTACTTGAGGCATACAGATGTTAAGCCTCATGTGCCTGTAATTACACCGGCAACCACACTCTTCAAACCGAAAAACAGCAACGCTGCTTGGCGGCAGAAAAAGGCGTGGAGTGACTTGACTTCGTATTTTCTGGCTGTTGTTGTTTGTTGTCACAATTCCACCAGTGTCCGTTTTATGAGCATACGAACGAGTAGGTATATGCGGTTTAGAATATAGTCTGTTCTTTTTTTTTTATACAACAAAGTAGACGAACAAGCTTACGGCCCGCCTGATGGGAAGCGGTTACCGTAGCCTATGAACGCCTGCAATACCAGAGGAATCACTAGCGCGTTGCCGACCCTAAAAAACCCTGTTTTTAGAGGGAGATTCGATGAAACGAACGTTATTTGATTGATTTAAATAATGGACGTTATTACGACGGGATAAAAGTCATTATCGCGTACCGAACACAACATTCTGTCAAACAGGAACAACTTTGTTTTCGTCTTAAGTGTAAAATCTGCAAAGAGTAATAAGTTATTCTTCAAAATCACGATAAATAATAAATTGAATTTGAAATTGAACGATATCAGACACCTTATTCACAGATAAGAGAATACTAGTACCTTAGTCTAAATGCATAAAGCGCCTTGCGTAGCGCCAGAGCAATCTGAAAAATGTCTTTATTTTGTTGCGGTTCTGAGCAACAAAGGCGAAAAACCGCTAGAAGCTTTGTTGAAGGGCTTTTTGAATTACTAAAGCTTATTCACGCATTGCTTGCTTTCATTTACATATTTTTGAATAGGGTGATTTGCTTGATTTTTTGTTGCAGGCAGCCCTTATAGGCGGAGTTACTGGCGTGGCACTTATGTCCTTTTGGTGTCTAACCGCGCAGCTCGCCATAGCACGTGGCGATATATCGCACGCACACAAACCGTTGACTACTGCCGGTTGCACTTATAACTACACTATGGATGTTACCATAGACAGTTTGGAGCATTTGACGTGAGTTTATCGAGCTACGAAATATGGCGTTGTGTGACGCACAGGTTTTTTTTTTAATTTGTTTATTTATTATGGCACACAAAACAGAATACAACCAATAAACATTAAAAAATAATTCATGCACATTGGTTTTAAAACTAGATGGTATTCTAAAGACAAGTGTACGTACACATCATGATAAGTTGGTAGCAGTAAGAGAAAATATGATGATTTCATTTTAACTGTATCGAGCTCAAAAATGAATTTAACAATTTAAAAAGGAGTGATATACCTTCAGATAGAATTACTTACACTTATTGTGTAACTTTGTTCTAATAAAGTAAAGTAATTTATTTAAAAAAATGAAGCCGAGAAATAAGGCGAGTTTTAAAATCGGCATTAATAAAGTAACAGTAAAAAAGAAGCAAAACGATTTGTTTCATACAACTCGCACCAGAATACACAATACACGCCTTGCTAAAAAGAATGTTTAAAAAATTAAAGTAAAACACCAAAAAAACATCCCAGGTGGGGATCGAACCCACGACCTTTGGATTAGAAGTCCAACGCGCTATCCTCTGCGCCACTGGGACGACACTAACGTCGCGGAAATAAGGCGATACAAGCGGAGACTTCTGACGTCATACGCGTAGCCACAGCGCGTAGCTTAGTTTGTAGCGAGACTCCTTGTCGAATTTACATTATAAGTTCTATTTTTAGCGTTTATCGCTAGCGACTATAACTAATGCAAAACAAATTATTGCAACGACATTTTTTTTATTATTTTATAACGACTTTATTTTAATAAAAATGGATTTTATGTATATTATTTTCTGAAAATATTTCCCTTTATGAAAATTAATGTGCAATACTTACATTAGATAACATGAATATGTTTTCGATTCGAAGAACTTTCAGGAGTATGGACGGTTTTGGCGAATGTACTCATATTAAGTATCTTATATACCTATACTCTTATTTTTGCACCCTACAATGATTACATCATTATATTAAGCCATAGCTTTCAGACCGCCAGATAAGACCGCCCATTGTACAGTTTCTTTTTGAGTTGAAAGGTGTATTTTTTTTACGTTTTAAAAAGTTTTTCGTTCATTCGTTTATATTACAAACTTTTTGAAGAACAACCATATCCACAAGCTACATTGACCTACTAAAATAAAATATTTCACTTTAGTGAGGAAGTGAACCCGCTACTTCGAGTGTCCTACATGTGGTATACACTCTGTGGAGCGGCGGTGACCATAATCGTCGGTGCATCGGTAGGCTGGCTGTTATACCTGAGGAGACCCAACTCTTATGTACCCCCAGCTCCTACGCTATTGGCACCGCAACTACGTAGACTGTACAAGGAGCCCCCGCACCCGGCAGATGATACTTATATCAATGCTTTTGGAAATAATAAGGTACCTATCATATACTATATTATGAAATAAATGTTTACAACGCGGCGTTTCGATGCGTTTTAATTGAAATCTAAAACAGCTTCAAGACATTGATCCCCAGGCATGGTAGATATCCTTTCGGATCTCTTAGTACCAAGTACGAACTCCAGATTCTCTGAAGACGTCTAAAGGGTGTCAGAAGGTACCTTAAAGTATCTTGCAGTTGTTGGTATTTCATACGAGACAGGTTGCTTTTTTCACCGTGAAAACACTGGCACACATACTTTAAAAGTAGTAGAGCTCTCTGTGAAGGGTTCGTCCGGGGAAGTACTACCACCACACCTTTTTCTGCCGCCAAGAAGCGTTGCTGTGTTTCGGTTTGAAGAGTGTGGTTGTCGGTGTAATTACTTAACATCTGTATGCCTCAAGTTGATGGACGCAGGGCAGTGCATCGTAGGGCACGTTCCTATCGTACGTGACTTACGAGGCAATGCTTTGTTATAGGTGATGGTTACCAATTAACATCAGGTGGGCCATCTGCTTGCTTCCTCAGCTAGTTGTATAAAAAAATCCTTACAATTTACGAAGAGTAAAATTCATTGTTGCACGGATGCGAGCCTGCGACCTAACGATCCGAAGGTGGGGTAACTCCTACTAGACCACCGGTGATCCTAAGAGATGATACCCGTCCTTAAATATCGTAATAAAGTACAAAATAAAAAAAGCTTTAATTTGTCCACAGGAAGCTTGCCACATCAACTCTTCCTCAATAAATATGAAGCCTCTCAGCGAATGTGAAGATATCAGTTGATTTACAAACGTGATTACAAGGAAATTAAACTAAAGATGATCTTGACAGAGTCATAGACACGTAAGCTAGATAATGCAAGCAAATCATTGATAATTTATTAAAACTTATAAAATATAAACCATATTTATTTACCCAGGTGTTACCTATAGGTATTGAGCAAGGTTTTTTAGCCTTTAGATGCCATCTAAAGGCGAATACTATCGCTGATGTACGCATTTTGAAAAATATAAAATCACTGAATGCGATTTTTCAAAAATAGGTTTTGTATCTTTCAAAATGTTGAAAAGTGCAAGCGAGAAATACTTTGACGGGTGTCAGCTCCTTAACCATATCCCAGTCACCACAGTTTCTTTTATATGAATATTCGTGGACATTTTCACACGGCGCTAACTATAACCCCAAATTAGGCAAAGCTTTTTTTTTATTTGTTTTAAGGTCTTTGTCGCTGAGCGACCACACTGCCCTATAATTGTATAGTAGAGATCAGTGCCTATAATAAAACATAAAAAAAATACGATATTTTTTATCAATACATTTGAAAAAAGTATCATTTCGTTGACATTAAAGCGACAGCAACAAGTATACTATTAAGAGCCGCTATAAAATGGCGGGGAATATGAATTATTAAATACAATATAACACAAATGTTATTGCTATCGGTGGGGATCGAAAACGCAATCTACAGCGCAGAAGGCAAAGCTACTACCAAATGAGCTGTGATGTCATAATGTAAGGGCGTGGGTATAAACTGGCCCATGGCACTATATAAATCAACCACAAGTAGAATAGATGTCTAGACCTGTTGTCATGAGGAGTGAACCAATATCTCTACTAAGTATCAGAGCTATACTAACCGTAATTGCCTCACAGCAACTCCTGTAAGCAAAGGGAAGTCTGCTATTTACGACAGAAATAACTCAGGATGTGCGTATAAGAAAATCGCGGGCAGCAAATTGAAAAATTACACCCGTTTTAGATCTATTCTCAGTTGTCATTGAGTCGTTGAATGGTGAAGTAGATAAATGTCTTCAAATCACTAAGGCTCACACAGTAAACATATCTACACGAAATGAAACAGTTTAGTAGCTTAGAAAAGTGTTTAAAATATGAAATAAAAATATAGTAAGATCCGTTTCAGAGTCTAGTCTAAACGTATTACTAGCTATGTGAAACTAAATTAAGACAAAAACAACCGAAGGGCTTATAATGCCTATGGAAATAATAAAGAGCAACTAAAATATGAATCTTCAAGGGTTATTGGAAGAATAACTAAAATGTCCGAAGAAAAAATAGACGTTACTGCCGTTAGGGCTTCCATGCAACACTTCACTGTGGTTGATTACGTACTTTTCGTATTTATGCTCGCAATATGTGGAGGAATCGGAGTGTTTTTTGGATTTGTGAAGAAACAAAAGTCTACGCAGGATTATCTGATGGGTGGAAGAAATATGAAGTTGGTTCCCGTTTGCTTTTCTTTAGTAGCAAGGTACTTAACAGTATTTCATTCTGTAATCTTATTTGTATAATTTTAACTACCTACTAATTCAGTATCTCCTGGTGCAAATTCTAAAATTCATCTTTATTTCAGTTTTATTTCAGGAATCTCTCTTTTAGGAACGCCAACAGAGTTATACGTTTACGGAACAGCCTATTTGTTCTCATTTATTGGTACACTCATCATGTCTATTGTAGTGTTTTACACATTCTTACCTGTATTACATGATTTGCAGCTAACTTCTGCATATGAGGTAAACAGTAATACTATTTACGTTTAAGTTGGAATATATTTCTTATACTTAACGATAACAATCTATTTGCAGTATTTGGAGCTTCGTTATGACAAACGTTTAAGAGTTTTTGGTTCAGTTATTTTCAGTGTTTATTTGGTAAGTCTTCTTGTCTTTGATTTTTAATGATAATCGACTAATTGCTTCAAGCGATTTAATTATTTGTATGATATTTCAGATAGCTTGGTTACCAATAGTGATATACGTACCAGCTTTGGCCTTCAACCAAGGTACTTTTTTAAAATAAAAATATACATACATTCAGCTGAATACATAATTTTGTACTTTATTGTTATCAACATATTTGCTCAACTTTTCTTTTTTTCCCAGTTACTGGTGTCAACATACACATTGTTACTCCTTTGGTGTGCTTCGTCTGCATATTTTATACATCGTTGGTAAGCTTACATAATACATTGTTTTTTTGTGAGATTAACTACCTAACTACTTACTTTATGTCTTTTATTTTAGTTATCTTTTATTTCAGGGTGGCCTCAAAGCTGTTGTGTGGACTGATGTTATACAAACAATTATTATGTTTGGTGCCATGATTTTGGTCATTGTAAAAGGCTCAGTCATGGTTGGTGGATTTGGAGAAGTAATCAGAAAAAACTGGGAGAGCAACAGAATAGAGTACCCTACGTAAGCTCAGTTTACTAATGCTTGTATGTTTATTGTTTAGTTTCTAATACAAAGAGTTCTTCATAATGGTGTTTCAAAAAGGGTCATACACGTATGATATAAGCGACAGACAATTTGTTTTTTTACGAATCTCGTGTCTAAGTTCGTCAGAGGATTACGTATTGGTAACCACTTTAAATCAGACGGATCTGTTTTCTAGTCCCCCTACAAAGTTGTCTACAATGACCAAGAATACTTCCTGTATTTATCCAATCTTACCGAAATATGTATTCCATTGTGGCTTATCGATGTCATTCATTCAACATTCTTTAATAACCGGCGTTTTCTTTTTAGTTTCAGTTTTGATTTAACAGAAAGACATTCAGTATGGTCTGTGTCCATAGGATCAACATTTTACTGGATCGGTAACATTGCTGTCAACCAATCAATGATGCAACGATTTTTGTCTTTACCGAATCTAAAACAATCTAGACGGTAAGAATTTATCATACGAGTAGTCTAAACGGCCGTAAAATGTTATCGGTATAAATAATGGCTTTCTTGAACTGATATTATTTTATTTTGTACTACTGTGGCTTTGTAGTTGCTCTATTGTTTAATCTTAGATGATGTATCTACTTTAATGTTTTCTTCAGGGCAGTTTGGGGTTTCCTTGGAGGAGTTTTGCTGATGGTATCAATCTGTGGCTATAGCGGTCTTGTCGCATTTGCAAGATATCATGATTGTGACCCTTTGAACTCTAAGCTAGCCATCGCCAAAGACCAAATTCTACCATTGCTGGTTACGGATATTTTATCCAACTGGAACGGTTTGCCTGGGATTTTTATTGCTGGCGTCTTCAGTGCAGCTTTGAGGTAATTATAATCTTTATTTCATTATAACTAGTGGTTCTTCCCGAACTGAGATCTCGTGATGCGACCCGACGAACGCACCAAAACTTTGAGTAGGTGGTAGTCAGAGGCAAGTCCAAACATTATGTCTGGACTTTTTTCTGACTACCGCCTGCTAACATGGTACGTTTACGAAGTTTCAACTCTATTGGCCTATTTATTGAAGAGTTCCGTTGAACAGACCTTGGCTCCATCATCAGACCTGGTCGTTGTTACCATTTTATGAGAACTGAGTACCTCGTTAATTTATTTCAATAAAAAAAAATAAGAAAAAGCAAAGGAACTGGACGATCAGTAGAAAAACCTTGTTGCCAACGAAACACTTATGGGAGCTCTTGGATCGCTGGTTATCTTAATTTAACTATTTTGTTGTATCTCAAAAACCGAGCGTCCCAGACAAAAAGTAAAAATTGTTTTGGAATACCCAAACAAAGTCCTTTCATATGACATGTAACTAGATTTTTTTATTTTTGCCCACTTAAAAACCCCCATATCTTTATCCGATATCTAACCCTTCATCCGATTTTACTCATATACTTACCAGTAAATTTTTCAAGTATAAGCTATCGACTTATCAAATTTCATGCAGATCGGATCAACGGTTCGAAAGTTATGGCCAGACAAACATACATACATACATACATAAAATGCCAAATCGTCCAAGTTGAATCTTCGTTCGCTTCGCTCACTCGATCAAAAAGGACTTTTAAACTTTCATCCCAGAGTTAGATCGGGATTAACTATCAAAGAAAAATATTTAAATCGAACAGCTATCATTAGGTACTCTACAATGCTAAAACTCGCCTTTTAGTCTAACAATGAAGAGCTCTTAAATAATTTTGTATCTTATAGACAAAGCTATTTTATTTCTAAAACTACATCGTAAATCACGTATCGTAATCGCGGTATTAATATAAACATAAAAAATAATACAAAGAAGAAAGATACTTGGAAAGTGTGCCGTTCTATGTACTTTCCTTACCTGTCATCTACATCTACACTTCTACATCTACACTAATATTATAAAGAGGTAACATTTGTATTTTTGTATTTTTGTATGTAACGAATAGGCTCAAAAACTACTGGTCCGATTTCAAAAATTCTTTCACCATTAGAATGCTACATTATCCCTGAGTAACATAAGCTATATTATATTTTCAAAAAAATCAGGGATCCTTACTAAAACTTCAATAATGTAACCCAAGGTGGAAAACAAAAACCTTACATCGCGTGCGCTGCGAAAACTATTGAAGATAGAACAAAATAATGTACTACGATTTTGTAGAACACGTCATCATCTACAAAAAATGTCGCGACAGCATATGTCTAACTATTATAGTTATGTCACAATAAGTGTTATTTTATTGTAAAAAATTAATTGAAATGCCTCCGCTAGAAAAGGGTCTTTATTTGTACCTTGGTATTAATCCTTATCTAAATAAATCATATCATAATTAAGACGGTTTCAATACCTATAGATTACTTCTTAAATTTTTCAAATCGGACATTCCATTCAAAAGATATGACGAAATTAAAAATGTTAACGGGTCCACGGGTCACGCGCGGGTTGCGATTTCACTCACTCAAGGAGAAGCGCGTGCAAATGTATGAAATAAGTAGACGCGAGGCTCGAACCCACGGTCTAAGTTTATCCTAAAATGTTCAAAAAATTTATGACCACCCATGCGAAGCTGGGACAGGCCGCTAGTTCACAATAATTTGGGCATTATTTCCAAAACCTCTGTTGTTTTTATGACCGTCAATAATTTGTTATTTTATTTATTGTTTACCTTTGTATGTGTTGTTTCTAGTTCCTTATCAACCGGCCTTAATTCTATGGCTGCGGTGGTTCTAGAAGACTTTTGGAAGCCGTTTTTCAAAGAGTTGAATCATACACAAACTGTTCTGCTCGTACGGTCTGTGGTTGTAATACTCGGGCTGATTAGTATGGGTGCGTACCTCACTAAAAACTTATCTTATGAATGCTTAGCCTATCATATTCAATGCTACACTTTTAATAACATTCTAGTTTTCAAACAAACTGAAGTTAGTTTCGTAACTAACATCAACGCCCTCAATAACAGGAATTATTTTCTTGGTAAACTTATAAATCAAGACAGAACACTATTTACTATCAGATTACTATTAGTAAGCTGTTTGAAGTTGTAAAGTTAAGCTCTTGAAAGTTTCATTAAGTAGACATTAACTACATTATTACATCGTACTTGGTACTAACAGATCTGAGGATATACCTAACGTTTTTCATTACTACAGTACAGACGGATTGTTAACCTATAGTATTTCATATAATATGATATTTTTTAGGAAATAAACGATTATTATTATATTAAATACTATAGGTTCGTCTACACATATATAGGTCTTTTTCTATAGGTTTTATCACTATTATATTAATTTCAAATTAAATGCGTGTTTCAGCCCTGGTGTTTGTGGTCGAAAGACTGGGGTCAGTGTTGCAGTTGACTATGAGTCTGTCTTCAGCGTCAATGGGGCCACTGACAGGGGTTTTTCTGATGGGAATTCTATTACCGTTCGTTGACTCTACAGTAAGTTTAATAGTTTTGTATCGTGTATTATTTGAGTATTGAAACAAATTGTTCGAGCATAGTTTAGAATTAGATTAAATTTAAGGTGGAGTATTTTTCAGGGAATTTAAAATCTAAAAAGATAATATTGCAGTTCATCCCTTTCAGAGATTTGGTGACGCCTAGATTTATGATGTAGGTATCCTAATAACTTTGGTACAAACCATTAAGTTGCGTATCTGATTCAGAAAAAAAACTTGCAATCTTATAAATAAATAAATAAATATTGGTGGACTTTCCCACAGATAAGAGAATACACTTTCCACACAACACTATGGAGCCCCAAACTAAGCCAAAGCTTGTAATATGGGAACCAGATAGCTGATAAAATACATAACATACTTTTTTTTTGTAAATACATAGGTACTTTAATTAATAATAGCACCCAAAGACAAAGAACAAACATTTATGTTCATCACACTTGTTTGTTCAAATGTTTGTTCTCGGTGGGAATCGAACCCACGGCCAACGGCGCAGAAGGCAAAGCACCAACTAGCTGTGAAGGCTTTCATTATCAGAAATTCTTTCACTTATTTTTTGTTTTTCAGTACTCTTTTGTTTTAGTTATTTCTCAATTATCATTGTTAACTCTAAAATGTGTTCAGAGCGCGTTATCTGGTGGTGTAATTGGCCTCGTGTCGTCGTGGTGGGTCGCTGCACATTCCCAACTTGCCCAAGCTCAAGGCATGTTGAAGTTTGTAGAGAAGCCAAGATTCGCGCACAATTGCACCTATGCCTTCAACACGACCGTCGTTACCCAACCGGATGTTGAAAGGTAAAGCTTTATCTAATTATTTTGAAATACCCCCTTTCTTAATTTTAGAGCTCCGCTCAATTTGTTCATTTCAAAAGCACCTTCTTTATATACGGTTTTTTTATGAATTATATAGCCTATTCTTATTTGTGTTTACTCTTTTCGTAGATTTTACTTCTGAATTAATTTTAACTTTACAATGCTCTTGTCTCTCTGTTGTTGGTGATGATGATAAAATAACCTTCCTTAAAAAAATACTGAGTTAGTAATTTGAATAAATAAATAATCCCTGTGTTCCAAAATGTAATCCCTGTGTTCCAAAATGTGTGCGTGGACACTTTGGGCTTGCTTCACATAAGACTTAAGTTTAAAAAATATTTTGTAATTGATCGAGTGAGCGAAGCGAACGAAGATTCTAGTTTCAACTTGGGCGATTTGGCATTTTATGTATGTATGTATGTATGTTTGTCTGGCCATAACTTTCGAACCGTTGATCCGATCTACATGAAATTTGTTAAGACGACAGCTTGTACTTGAGAAATTTACTGGTAAGTATATGAGTAAAATCGGATGAAGGGTTTTTAAGATATGGGGGTTATTAAGGGGGCAAAAATAAAAAAGTGACTTAAAAAAATCAAGTTACATGTCATACGAAAGGGCTTTGTTTGGACATTCCAAAACAATTTTTACTTTTTTTCTGGGACGCTCGGTTTTTGAGATACAGCAAAAAAGTTAAATTAAGATAACCAGCGACCCAAGAGCTCCCATCTCTAAGAGTTTCGTTGGCGTCAAGGTTTTTCTTCTGATCGGCCAGTTCCTTTGCTTTTTCTTATTTTTTTTTCTTGAAATAAATCAAGGAGGTACTCAGTTCTCATAAAATGATGACAACGACCAGGTCTGATGATGGAGCCAAGGTCTGTTCAACGGAACTCTTCAATAAATAGGTCAATAGAGTTGAAGCTTGGTTACCGTACCAAGTTAGTAGGCGGTAGTCAGAAAAAAGTCCAAACATAATGTTTGGACTTGCCTTTGACTACCACCTCTCAAAGTTTTGGTGCGTTCGTCGGATCGCATCACGAGATCTCAGTTTGGGGCGAACTACTAGTATATTATCAAAGTTCTTATTCCCTTTTTGGGTTTTGCAAAAGCTTCAACACAGTTGTTCTAGTTGTAAAGACCTAGTTGTCTATTTGCGTAGTTGGTTTCTAGCTCTTAAATATACCTACTAACATGAAAATTGTGCTTTTCAGCAAGGTGTTCTACCTTTACCGGATTTCATACCTGTGGTTCACTACTTTTGGATGTCTCGTCACAGTCACCGTGGCGTGTCTTCTAAGCTTGAGGCATTCTACTGCCCACAATGATAAACGACTGTTCGCACCCTTCGTCAGAAGATGGGTAGTTGAGAAACAGCTTGTAAGTTTGCTACGAGTTGTTCTACGAAGTTTTTACTTATACCCGCCAAAGTACTGATGTTCCATCAGATAATTGTACCTCTATAAAAAAAAGTACTTTTCGCTCGCAAATCTCAACATTTTGAAAGATATAAAATCACTGAACTTATTTAAGATAAATCACAATCAACCAAGTGTATTATCATTTGCACACAACTCAGCTAAAATATAATTTGGAGAGAACAAGGTTTTCTACCAAAAAGTTTGCTTTACTAGGAAAGCAAACGTTTGTGCAAACATAATCTACTTATGTGTGAGCGAGCCATAGAGGAAATATAATACTTCGTCTAAGGACTGAACCTTAGACGATATCATATTTCCTCCATGGAGCGAACAGTATATATTTTTTTAATTTAATGAGAGATATGTATACCATGGAGGTACATACATTTTGCTGATTATTCATATTCAGCCGTAATAACTGGACATGATTTGCATACTTCACAATGACATCGTGGAAATGTGGAATGCGGTCGTTGAGTTGAGCTTAAATGTCCTTGAGGCAAAATTTATATATTCAGGATACATACGAATATTAACGTTGATATTGTTACAGTCAAATATATTTTCTTCCGTCCTAAAATAGTCTCGTGAGTATCGAAGAAAACACGTATTTTCAGGTGTGAAATTTTCTAACGCTTGATTTTGACTTTTAGGTGGCGCCTATGGAATTGAAAAGGGGCTTTTCAAGAAAAACTGAAATAAACATAGAGAAATAAGGCTGCATATTTCATACAAGGGGTTCCTTGTCTGGGCTATAGTTGGCGATAAGCAAGTTGTTCGCTGAATGACAAATGTGCGCTGCGCAGAACGAATAGAATAGAAAAATCTTTAATTTGTCTCTTAAATATATTTTAAAAGGAGCTGTTATAATCTATCTGATGACAAAATAACTTGAATTAAAAAAAAAACTTTTATTGGTAAATTTCAGTAGCAGCAGAATGAATGTGAAAAATGCGTTCTGCGCAGCTCGTGGTTTGTTTATAGACAACTGCTTGACTGTCACCAATTATATCCACGAGCGAAACCACTAACACCGTGTACTATAAACCCTCAGACTGGATGAATATTTGAAGATCATGCAAACATTGTGTTTCACCACTCGTAGGGACATCATCGCGACTCGCGACAAAGTCGCCTGCCGGTCAACTGAGTTCTTTAATTAATAATGTTGTAAGCAGTTTTCCGAAAGCTCTATTGAAATAGTGTATTCTAAAGGTGTTAAACAAAATAATACATTTTATTTTTACAGTTATTTTATTGACGCAAGCTGTTTAATTTGATTTCTTTATGATCATAGTTGTAAGCCGTGACGGGCTCGCATTCGGTTCCATAGAGAACTATAAGTTCTAGAAGGGATAACGTCTGGCGGTGTTCACTCTGAATATCCCAGGCCTGCAATAATAAATCAATTAAATAGCTTATAAGAAAAGGTACTAATCACGCAGTTTGTAAAAAAGAGCGCCTACTCCCCAAAACATTAACGAACAGTACAGATCATGGTTTGTTTGTGGATGGATGGTGGCAACCTGAATGTAGGTAATTCAAGCATTCATTCAGCGCCGTCTCGTGCCATCGCCTCATATTTAAATATTGATTGAATCTATGTCGATCAGGTACTATCGATAAAAAACTTAATATCAGGATGCTGTCTTTTTAGACCACATTCATAGCACAATTCATACCTGGATTTGTTGAAGTCGCTATTTCCCATAGGGTTCAAGGAACCACTGCATCTGTTCCTCTCAGCATCCCGCTTGGTATCACACTCGTTGGCGTTTAAATGATTGTATGTCACTGAACTGGCCATATATTCATATGCCATGCTGTGAGAGCAGGAGTTAAGGAAGCAACCAGGCATGCTTGAACCGCCGTTTGGGTAGAAGTCAGCGTCTCCGCAAAGGTCAGCGTAGCCGAGGAAGGCGGTGTTTGTGTGCAAAATCTCGACGTATTGAGCGTCAGTGCTCATGACGCGATCGGGGTAACTGGTTCTGTAAAGGGGACCAGCCGGGTCCAAGGCTGAGAACGGAAAATATGGCACATTATGAAAAACACTTGGCGTAGTTTTATTGCAGGTAGTTTTACTGATGGGTCCTTTAAATACTAGCTATCAGCATCTTTGGTATCGCACTAGTTAATGGACAAAGCAGATGGCACGCCTGATAAACATCAACTTTAAGCACTGCCTTGCAAATCATGGACTTAAGGGATTTGGCCTGTTATGCAAAGCCTTTTTGTGCCGGTAATTTCACCAGAACGCACAGCTTTTAAACAGCAATGCTGCTTTTCGGCAGTAATAGGAATGGTAGTGCATAAATATAGTGCATAACTGGATGGACAGATTACAATTATTAGAAAGATCCTCTTACCGGTGATTCTGGCAACACGACCGCCAGTAGCCTTCCCTGCATTGCCCACAAGATGTCCACCCAAACTGAACCCAACCAGGTGAACCCTATCTAGAGAGAGCCCAAAATCTGATAACCATATGGCAAAATGTCCAACGGCCTCGCCCACAGCTGTCACCCCATTTCTGGCGGTTACATAGTTCCTATTGGCAAGGCGGTTCCAGTCAAGAACGATTACGTTTACATCACTGTCGTCAAGGAAAGCTGAAAGTAAAAAAAATATCACTATAGAGGTTTATCGATTGGTGTGAATAGGAGATTATCTTTTTCTTTTATGAAACCGTTTAACTTAAACAAGAGTGAGCACCGAGATGACGAAGAAAGCCTGTTGTGCCGTCCCCACCTAAACATTTTTTTCACTAATTTTATTTAAAATATAGAGATAACACAATCAGATTCTATTGTTGCCGGGCTTGTTCGACTTGTTATTTTTCCCCCTCTTGTGCTCCGCTATCTTATCAACCCTCCCGATCGATTTAGTTGAAAAAGGCACATTCAAACCTAATAAAAATCACGTTATCGATTTAAAAGATACCCGATGAATTGACCAATGTCAAAAATCTAATAAACAAACAATACAAACGCCGATTCATCTAACTTGTCTCAGAGATGTCGATTGTTCATTCACTCGTTATATGACTTGATATGACTCGGTACTAACCTTTAGTTAGTATTTTGTTCATGGAGTTTCCTCCATTACCATTCCATCCGTGAGCAAGAAAGATCGTGTTCCTCCAAGCGCGGAAGTTAGAGAAGTGAATGCTATCAGCATTTCCAACAGTCAAAACTTGGTGTGTCGTGGGATTATCTCTGTAAATAAGAAGTAATGTTTCAAACACCAATATGAATTTGAATGTATTCGGCTTATAAGGTTGAATAGCATGAGACAAACATAATAGTTGAGAGATAAGTTTAATATAATTAAAAGTAATTAAACAATACACCCCATTGCGGGACGTCCGTGCAGATCTCGTTCCCCCACCACGAATTAGAATTAGAATTAGAATTAGAATTAAAAGTAATTTGGCTATGAGAGTATTATAAGAGTAGTAGAGCTCTTTGTGAAGGGCTCGTCCGGGGAAGTCTACTACCCCGCCAAGCAGCATTGCTGTGTTTCGGTTTGAAGAGTGTGGTCGCCGGTGTAATTACAGGCACATGAGGCTTAACATCTGTATGCCTCAAGTTGATGGACGCAGGGCTTGCATCGTAGAGCACGTTCCTATCGTGCGTGACTTACGAGGCAATGCTTTGTTATAGGTGATGGTTACCACTTAACATCAGGTGGGCCATCTGCTTGTTCCATCAGCTAATTGTATAAAAAAAAGAGTAATTTGACTAGTAGAGTGTGAGATTGAATTTCGACTTGAAAAATAGTAGCTTAGTGGAGAACTCTGTTCCCCACAAAGAAATACATAATTTGGCAAAACAATGGGCGAGCTTATCGCTGAGAGTGATATCAATCTAAATATTTGATTAGGTATATCTTTCGATCAAGCTTAATTTACCTGGTAAATAGCCAATAACCATTATTATTCGGATTCCTAGTGTATTCGTTGATGAAGTCGTGGTCGATTGGCTCTTCAGTGTCGACAAGATGGTGGATGTCATCTCCATCACCCGGGAAGTAGAAGAATCTATCACCCTCTTTGTAACCCGCAGTCGGGTCTTCGATGACGCCCGCAGCACAAACTGTGGATAAATTCATTCTATAGGAAACTTTGTTTGTATTCTATAGAAAATTATACGGTGGAAGAAAATTAAGAAAATCGATAACGAATTGCGCAGATCAAACTAAATGTAAATAGCGCGAAAATAGCGCACTACAATGAAAAAAAAATTGTGAAGTTTTATTGGTGTCAGTAATAAAATGTAATACTTAGTAGGTGTAAGTAATAAATGTCAGTAATCTTGGTTTTATGATCAATGGAAGATTCATTGGTCAGCAATGGACTTCTACATGCTGCTGATGACGACTTATTTATGCTGATGAAGCTATTGTTCATTTATTTATTGATCGAGTGAGCGAAGCGAACAAAGATCTTTAGTTTCAACTTGGGCGATTTGGCATTTTATGTATGTATGTATGTCTGGCCATAACTTTCGAACCGTTGATCTGATCTGCATGAAATTTCATAAGTCGATAGCTTGTACTTGAGAAATTTACTGGTAAGTATATGAGTAAAATCAGATGAAGGGTTATTAAGATATGGGGCAAAAATAAAAAAAGTTACATAAAAAAATCAAGTTACATGTCATATGAAAGGGCTTTGTTTGGACATTCCAACACATTTTTTTCTTTTTTTCTAGGACGCTCGGTTTTAGAGATACAACAAAAAAGTTAAATTAAGATAACCAGCAATCCAAGAGCTCTTATCTCTAAGAATTTCGTTGGCATCAAGGTTTTTCTACTGGTCGTCCAATTACTTTGCTTTTTCTTATTTTTTTTTCTTGAAATAAATTAAGGAGGTACTCAGTTCTCATAAAATGGTGACGACGACCAGGTCTGATGATGGAGCCAAGGTCTGTTCAACGAAACTCTTCAATAAATAGGCCAATAGAGTTGAAACTTGGTTAACGTACCAAGTTAGTATGCGGTAGTCAGAAAAAAGTACAAACATAATGTTTGGACTTGCCTCTGACTACCACCTACTCAAAGTTTTGGTGCGTTCGTCGGTTCGCATTACGAGATCTCAGTTCGAGGCGAACTACTAGTTAATTCATCACCATCACCCTTACTCTATCCTTACAGGGTAACCTAATACGATAGCGTTTTTTAATGAAATTAAACAATCCAAAAACAAATAATCGAATCATAATTAACATAAAAGTTTAATAAAAATCGTGTAAGACATAACGTTACATAAAACAACAATTAAATGGAAAAAAAAACAATTAATTATTATTAAAAAAAAATATAAAAAAATTATAATAATTTTTTCAATTCAATCATTACAAAAATTATATTCTAAAATATACAAAGAATTTGCTCTGCGTATTCGCTCAAAGCGAAGTCAGAATGATTTTAGCACCTACCTGCTATAGCGACTAAAAGAGGTAGTAAGAACTTCATGATTCCAATGGTGAAGCGTGAGAGTCACTATTATTGAAAATTAATACTAATTGCTTTTATAGTTTGTCTCCTATCATTAGATATTATGTTATTATAGCGTGATATGTTATTATTTTTGTGATAGGTACAGTGGCGTAGCTATCGTAGGGCCAGGTGGCGTACCAGGGCCCCGGAGCTCAGGGGGTCCACCAAGCTACCCCACTGGATAGGTATGACGGTTTTTACACGGAGCCTCTTGCTGCAGCAGAGCGGGAACATCGCAAAGGCATGACCTGTGCTGATCCGTGCTTTGCACGCAGAGGCGGGGTTTCTCTGTCAAGACTTCAACGGTTACCTATATCGCAGAATCAGTACGTATTATATAATGACCATGTCTTTCCCGTTGATACATACATACCTAAGTATATGAGACCATTCTTGTGATATATAAGTATATCTGATAGGGGTGGGTGCAGAATAATTTTCTACAGTACCTATATCCTCATCAGTGCATCACACACCGCTTTTTCTTGTAATTTCATAATATGAAATATTATTTCAATGGTATATGGGCGATTCGGCCCTCGAGATATTGAGATGACGTTTACGTTGGTAGCAAATCGTCCCTTTGGTATTATTAAGTATTCTGTGGTCATGACGCTGAAAAAGAATCAAATTATTTTCAACGATTTATTTAGTCAAAAATTTGAATCACTTGACCGCGCACCGCTTCGTCATTTGGTTTCATGTGGTTTAAGCTATAATATATAAAAGTTCGTTTTTTTCCATTCCCTTCTAATCCTAAAATTACTCTCACTTAAACCTAGAACTTGCCGTCATGTCTGTTTTCTTAATTTCATTGAAGAAACTAAACAAACTAGAACGCTTTCAAAACTTGCAACATATTCAATTTTTCATTCATTCATTTCAATTTCATATTCAATCTGCGCAAGTCTGACCACGTTTCTGTGTTTAGATCCCAATTGAAATTGTGGCCCTTCTTTATAAAGGAAGGGGGGGCATAACGGGGTCACGGGGCACATCGGGGCTAGAAATATGCGTTAATTATTACTAGGCAGCCATTTCTGATCGATGGTCAGGGCAAAAGTAACCGGAAGTGAAATTCCAAGTGTTTGACTTTTACAAGCAAAAATATTTTTTCGTACTTCTTGATCTAATTTTGTGCGGTACTTAAACGCCTATAAGAAGGTAGGCATTCACATCTGTATGTTAGTATTTTGTTGTGGTTCTATATACAATATTGCTGAACGATTTGTTATAAACAAAGCCAAAGTTATTATACGTTGTTTTTTTTTCTTCTATTTAAGGTATGCAAGAAGGTGCAAAATGACAAGATAAAATCTACGTCAGGCAGTTGGTCTATGGCAGCATGAAAAAAGCCAAAGACTACTGCTGAGTCAAACAGCAGGCTACAGAAGGGCGGTACAGAGATTTAGGATACTTTTATAAACGGTGTATCTTAGCGTCCCCGTAATGCCCCTTCTCCCCCTAACATTTATTGTCACTGTCTTCTTTCTCCTTTTTACCTCTAAAAGCGCTTCGAATTAGACTTAGCTGACTGGATTTGTTTGTTGCTCGTCGTCCACTCGCGTAGTTCATCAAGGTGTCCCATGCTGATGATAAAGTTGCATGTTAAGTTTTAGAACTTACAAGTCCTTTAGTCTTTTGCTATACACAGCCAGAAAGATTGTCAGAGGTAATAAACGCGCACAATGTAGTAGTAATAAGTAAAATCATTTAGTTAGTTAGTTAGCAACATCAAATGCGATAAGCATAGCTTGATAAAGATAAGCTTCCTGCAAATCAAATGATTGCTGATTAGGTACTACTGATTTGAGCAATTGACATGGTTTCCTTAGTACCTACCACTTTTGTTTTTTAATCTCTGCTACGAGTAGTTGTTTTTTTTAATTGCCAAAGCTAGCACACGAGCATACGAGCACCCTGATGGAAAGTGGTCACCGTCGCCCATAGACACCTGCAACACCGGAGGTGATGCTGATGCGCTGCTGGCCTATTAAGAGGTGATAAACCCGCCTTTTGAAGGTCTCCATGTCGTAAGATAGACCTCAGGCGAATAGATTAATAATTAATCTACCCGAGGGTAGAGTGTTATAAATCTATTTGCCTTTTATCTCAATGACCTACAATCATCATCTCGGTTACCATCTCTGAGTAACCCTATCAGTCCAGTGAACAAATCCGTCGCATACGAATATCTGTATTTTTTTTATTGAACTTGCTGATGGTGTAAGCGAACGGCCCACCTGATGATAAGTGGTAACGATAACCTATAACAAACCATTGCCTCGTAAGTCACGCACGATAGTAACGTGGCCTACTATGCGCTGCCCTGCATCTATCAAGTTGAGGCATACAGATCTTAATTTAAGCCTCATGTGCCTGTAATTTCACCGACAACCAAACTCTTCAAACTGAAACAGCAACGCTACAGGCGGCAGAAAAAGGCTTAGCGGTAGCACTTCCCCGGACGAGCTCTTCACAAAGAGCTCTATTACTCTTAAGTGATGGTACTTGGTGAGCAGACTGGTTTTTGCAACTAGATTTGGGCCCCTTTTGCGTCATCCAGGAAGACCAGCAGCTCGCATATACGCATGTCTTCCTAGCCTTTTCCTGTTCGACAGGTGGGTCAGCTGCGCGCCTTCCAAACGTTATTAGGGGTACTATTTACCGGTGAAAGCCGCTTTATCTGGACAGCGAGGGAACCCTCATCTTAGTTGAAGACTCCGAGGTATATTTTAAACTAATTAGTAATTAGTTTACTTACAATATAACCATAAATACAATAATTATAACCATAATTCTTTTGTATATGGGAATTTCGAAATCGATATATTCAACCTTTGCACACGTTAAAGTTATTCTAGTGCTTGGTCTAATCACTTGGTCTTTTTTGGCCCTATAAGGGTTAGGAAATATGTTATAACCAGAAAAGTAAAGAAAATATCAGTCGGATGTTAATTTGTTATACCTACTCGTAGGTAAGGATATTAACAAAGCAAAGAGGTAAAAATAATTTCATTTATTTTAATTTATTTTCAGTTTTGGTACGAAGCTTGTTGTGAAGAAAAGATTAGAAAGGCCAGGAGTTTCCTGTGCGCAAACCGAAGATTCCGTTACTGTAAAACAAAAAAACATATTAATACAGTATTATACACATTTTATTACATGATGCATTGCGTCCTGACGTTGCGTGCGCCATTCTATTTGATTGAGTGAGCTAAGCGAACGAAAATCCTACAGTTAACTTTGGCGATTTGGCATTTTATGTATGTATGTATGTTTGTCTAGCTATAACTTTAGAACCGTTGATTCGATCTGCATAAAATTTAAGATATGGGGGTTTTAAAGGAGGCAAAAATAAAAAAAGTTACACAAAAAAACAAATTACATGTCATATGAAGGGGCTTTGTTTGGATATTCCAAAACCATTTTTACTTTTTTTCTAGAATGCTCGGTTTTTGAGATAAAATAAAAAAGTAAAATTAAGATAACCAACTATCCAAGATCCTCCATCTCTATGAGTTTTGTTGACACCAAGGTTTTTCTACAGTATGTATGATTTTTGAGATACAATTGGTTACCCCAAGTAGGTAAGGGGGTAATCAGAGGCCAAAAAATCGTGTTTGGTATCAATGTAAGACTGGAGCGGACATCACGAAATCTCAGTTCGGGGCGAACCGTGCCACATGATGCGTTGCAACGCTATGCTGCGACGCAGCGCACTTGCAACTCACAAGGAGGTGCAACACAACGCACAAGGAACTCAACACAAGAGAACGCAACAGTGGAGTAGCAACGCAGTGTTTTTTATACTCTTGAAGGGGAGAGTTGACACACCCGACTTAGGAATTCTGCGACGTCGTCGTCGTCAATGTCGTCAATGCGTTGCAACGCCGCAACTGGCAACACCCTTACGGCCTTACCCTCATAGTTTTCCACAATACTACAACGATAAATACGGGGGCGCGCGTAAAGGATACATATTTTAATACTACACATTTTTTTTTTCAGTTCATTTTGCTCTCAACATTCTGTTTGAAATGTGAGCTTGCCCATATGCCCTTGTTCAGTTCGATGTGGTGTGTTTGGGGTACATGATACAAACTTCATTTGAGTTATTGTGTTGTCTATCAAGGCGGGTTTCGTTAGTTTGACGATTATTATTCTATTTGAAAATGGATAAGATTGAAATACTGAGGATTTGATGCAAAGCAAAGTTAAAAATGTTGTGAATACGTACCCGCGTTTTGAGATGACACCGTTACCCATATTTAAGGCTCCTCCAAAACAATTGGATAGTTCAGCATCCCAGATGGTACCGCATTGTCTGCCAACGAAGTGGTTAGTGCGGACACTGGAGGCGAACAGCTCAGTGGCGCGGCCGTGGGAGCAAGTACTAATCCAGCAACCCGGCTGTGGGTTCATGCCTCCATTAGGGTAGAAGTCAGCGTTGGCAATAGGGTTGAAGATGCCGAGAAGCCTGCCGTCAGTATGGATGGCTTCCACATATTGTCCAGCATTGGAGTTTAGAGCGTTACCATTTGAAGTCCAGCCTGGGCCAGCAGGGTCCAATCCTAAAAAATATTTAATTTGAATCTTGAAATCTTATAACAGACTATTAGAAAGCGCTGAAACTTTGCACAAAGTAAAAAATTGACTTGCTCATTGAAAAAGTGTCCGCAATGTCAATTATAATAAGTGCACATGCTTTTTTACGATCATTCCCATACCAGTGATTCGTGCAGGACGGTTTCCGGCTTGACGTCCGGCGCTACCAACCACGTGAGCGCCCAAACTGAAGCCGACCAGGTGAACGTTGTTCCAGTTCCCTCCAGCGGTGTTGATGAGCCAAACCAAGAAATTTCCCAAGTGCTGGCCGACATTTGGGACACCAGCGGCAGCGGTATTGTATGCGGAGCCGGCTAGAGCCCTCCAGTCAACAACAATGACGTTTGCGTCTTGAACCGCAAGGAAGGCGGAGGTGATGAGAGGATTCATTGCTGTGTTGCCATTGTTGTTCCATCCGTGGACGATGACCTTCAAAGGACGGTTAGCAGCGTAACCAGAGCTCCAGATGGAATTGGCGTTTCCGTTAACAATCACTCGGGCGGAGTTAGGGTTTGCTCTAAAAGACAAAAGCCACTTAATTTTGAACGAGTGGAACTCATAGACCTGCTTTCACATTACAGTATTGCTGAATTACCTGGTAAAAAGCCAGTATTGGTTGTTAGCTCCATTTCTGGACTTCAGCAGTTCTTCGTCAACTGGTTCTTCGAGGTCAACAAGGACGGGAGTGCCCTCGCCGTCTGGCATCCAGATGTAGCGGCTCTCGCCTTCTACATAATGACTGTTGTCCCCTGGGACTGTGGGGACGTTCTTGCTAGCACACACTGTAACATCAATACTTTGTTAAGCTCTTTGCCAGACGACTATTTTGTTTTTTTTCATCTTGCTAGTGTAGGATAGCTATTTTGTAAAGTTAATTACAAATAGATAGTTAAGAAACTTGAAGAAGTCTTCAGCAGGTTATGGATATCCCCAAAACAGGAAAAACAATTTTGAGGCTTCTCCATCCACCGTCTTCGACATCCTTTATTAGAATATATTAGTATTTTTTAAACTCTCGCGATCATAACACATATTATTGAAGTATTCACGGGTATTTATTGCCCGCGACCACGGCTATTGCAACATAGCCGAAACGTCGGGAAAATAATAAAGGTAAACGCGATAAATATCCGTGTAATACTTCAATATACTTATATTGCATTTTATAGTATGAGACACTTACATGCTACAAATCCAGCGACCACCAATAGAACCTTCATGTTGATTTGGGATTGGTGTTCTAAACATAGTGAATGTTTTTATAATGTTTTCTTATCATCATTAATTCATTAACTTATGCTTACTATCATTTGTGATCATGATTACTGTCAGTATCACAATTACCGGACGTATTACATTCATTTTGTTGTTATAGAAATGTTCCCCCGGTGTATCTGTCTGTCTGCACTGGGGGCCAAAAAACGCTTGGCCACTGCGTACTACATAACTCGTACGTCACAAATCGGATCAACGCAACATTTAGAGAATTTTACTCGGACAAACATATGTACCTAATACCAAACTGTCCCAATTGTCTGCCATTGTCACTAAGATCTTCGTATGCTATTCACCCATTCGATCAATTCGATAAATTATCAAAAAAGCAAACTAGTGCTGAGATACTTCTCTGGATTTCTCAGAGAGGATGACAGTGCTCTAAAACGCTGTGGGTAGAAGTGCATAGGTACCGCACGAGTTTCGCTTTGGGTTTTACACACAAGGATAGCGAAATCCACTTTGGTGTGAATAGTAATATTACCGCATACCCACTCGGTTTGATCTATTGAAGCCGCAGTGAATACCGCGTTGGTTTGAATAGGCCTTTATGTAGTTATCTATAGAAATGTTCCCCCGGTGTATCTGTCAGTCTCCACTGGGGGCCAATAAACGCTTGGCCTTGGCCATTCACAAAGTCAAAAGTCAAAGTCAAAAGGTATTTATTCAATAAAATCACAAGGATCAAAGCTAGGTGACTCTAGGTGCCAATTCCACGCGACCAAAGCCTAGAAGAACATACAACAAACTTACGGCTTGGTTCCTACCGTTCTTTTGTATGATCCTTTTACAAAGTAATATAATACGCATATATTGAAGTTTAGTGAAGCGTAGGCATACATAAAAAGGTAACACATGAGGGCAGAAGGTACCTAACCTAATAATGACTTTAGACTTCGTTATTGATCGAGTGAGCGAAGCGAACGAAGATCTTAGTTTCAACTTGGGCGATTTGGCATTTTATGTATGTATGTATGTATGTATGTATGTTTGTCTGGCGATAACTTTAGAACCGTTGATCCGATCTGCATAAAATTTGATATGTCAATAGCTTCTACTTGATAAATTTACTGGTAAGTATATGAGTAAAATCGGATGAAGGGTTTTTGAGATATGGGGTTTTTTAAGGGGGCAAAAATAAAAAAAGTTACATAAAAAAAGTAAGTTACATGTCATGGTTTTTGAGATTACAACAAACAAGTTAAATTAAGATAACAAGCGATCCAAGAGCTCCCATCTCTAAGAGTTTCGTTGACATCAAGGTTTTTCTACTGGTCGCGCAGTTCCTTTGCTTTTTCTTATTTTTTTTTCTTGAAATAAATTAAGGAGGTACTCAGTTCTCATAAAATGGTAACGACGACCAGGTCTGATGATGGAGCCAAGGTCTGTTCAACGGAACTCTTCAATAAATAGTCCAATAGAGATGAAACTTGATTCCCATACCAAGTTAGTAGGCGGTAGTCAGAAAAGAGTCCAAAGATGTTTGGACTTGCCTCTGACTACTACCTACTCAAAGTTTGGATACGTTCGTCGGGTCGCATCACGAGATCTCAGTTCGGGGCGAACTACTAGTTAACATTAAATTTTAAACAAACTCTAGGAGGGCACGTTTAAAATTTTGGACATAGTCTTTTCACCGTGTATTTCTTATACAAAATTACGTAGGTAAGGTTATCTATGTATAATTTCTACATCCATATCGGATGTGTGGTGTGGGTATCGAACGAGGTATTGCTATTTAAGATACCTTATCATTTATTTTGTTGTTTTACTTTCTTATCGTTTAATCAAATCGCAATGTCTGATAAAAAAATAATTGAAATGATAAATTACTTACACATTGGGTGGGACCTATATCTACCTAATCAAGCATAGCCGCATATTTGTCACAGGTGTCGATTTTGTTGTTGAATTAATTAAACAGCGCAAAAAGACTAGCTGTCCTCGTTGTTTCAGTTTATAAGACAGATATTGTAAGTATAATAATGCAACATGATTAAGCGTAAATATTAATGATACTAACTATATATACTAATAATACCTGCAACTTAATAAAAAAATATAAGGAATATTAGACTTTTATATTGACTTTACTAATATTCGACTGATATTCGACTCATCTATTGACTTTAGCGTAAACAGAAAAGACATTTCATATTTGACACAATTTTAGGTAGCTGTAACAACAGAGTCGCCACTTATAAAAAAGGAAGGTTTTTCAACCTTCGTAAGACTGGATTCATAGGAAAATAAGGTGTTCCAAAACTTAGAATAGGGTGCGAGAGTGCCCTTAGTGTGATAAAAAGTCATTGTGCTTTATTAACTGAAATTTATTATAAAAGTTTGAGCCTCTCAATCCCTGGCAAAAGGAGACGCGATGTTTGTTGTGAACCAGTAGATACCGGAAGAACTGAAAAAGAAAGCATTTATATTATACCCAATCATCCAAAACATGCGGTGGGTCAAAGAAATTAGCCCAAGCAAGCTACAGGTCACATACACAGAGAATGAGAGCACAAGAATAGTGGAGGCATAATTAAACAAGGGTGGTTTTCGTTATAAATATTAAACTTGTAGAAACGCCAATGTAATATAGGTATTTCTGAGATAAGAAATAAGAAATAAACAAATAAAAATATTTTAAGATAGTTTCACACAGCGCTATCTAGCCCAAAATAGAGAAGGCGGTTTTCATGTTCTTGAGAAGATCTTCTCAATGACGTGCATCTTTTGCTTCCAGACTTGGCATTCCGGAAAGCATTGTGAACGCATTGTTCGAAAGGTGTTGTTGTTCAGGAGACACTCCTACTACTACTGGATGCAGTAGCACACGAGCTCGAGTTGCTGTCTGTGTATACTCAGATAAGCTCGAACATAATTTAATTTACCCAGCCTTGTCTTCAGTTCCTCCGAAGTGAACATCTCTGGCACCAGAGCACTGTTGGGAAATAGCAGATTCGTAGCTGTCGCAGGCAGTACCAACGAACTTTGGCCCATCGTTAACCTCACTGGTGATCGACTCGGCGTAGAAAGCGTATGCAAAGGTCTGCGAGCAGGTGGTATCAGCGCCACAGCCGACCTGGTTGGCACCACCGTTGGGGTAGAAGTCGAGGTCTCCAAGAGGGTAGTCGTAGCCTAATGTGCCTGCTGTTGCGTGAAGCACCTCCACAATGTCGGCATCGTCAGCGTTCAGAATATCCGGGTGGTGGGTCCAACCGTGGAAGGAAGGGTCAATAGCTAGAACGAAATAAACAGGGCTATAAATAAAATCAGGTATGCTTTATTTCGTTCATCCTTAAAAATAAAAGCGTTTCAAGTGTCCAAAGGTACACTAACAATATAATTCTACCTCTAGGAGTGTACCAGAAGGTTTGTTATCAAGAAAATAACACCACGTTAACTTTGCTGTGGGCATTTCCTGTGGTGTGGGTATTTCCCTAGCTTGGTCTCTTGCCGACTTGACTTAATATTCAATTCATATTCCACTTCATGACTTCTGTATAACTTACCAACGATACGAGGAATTACTCCAACAGCGTTCCTGGCAGCGATACCGGCGATGTGGCCTCCAAGACCGACTCCGACAATACGAACGTTGTTCGTGCTGTAACCAAAGTCGTTTTGCAGGATGTTGATGAACTGAGCGATGATTCTGCCGACCTGGGGCGCGTTGCCGAGAGCATTGCTGTACATTTCAGCGCCAGCACTCCAATCGACCGCGACGAGGTTCACGTTCTCATTTTCGAGGTGAGCTGAAAAGCAAATGGGGTTTCAACTGTCTGTTCGTCGCGCAAAGATCTCTCAGATAACTTGGGTAAATCGGTGTTGCATGTTTTTATGGATTGTTTTTCCAACCTTGCGATCTAATTATCCGATGAAATTATTAAAATTGGAAAACAATAATATCACGTACATCTCGCTCGCACATTTCAAAAATAAGAACTTGTTTAGGTCAAAAATATATTTTTACTGACTGTGTGCAATAACATTGCAATAAACTTGCACACAAGTTTGATTTTGAGAAGTGTTTTGATGGTTTAACGCAATTTTATAGGCATACTTACAAGTTATCTGATTGTTCGATCACTTTTTTCATAATATAACTAATTTCAGAGATGTATATCTAGTGAATAAATTTGAGGATATATGATTTGAATGTTATTTAATTTATTTATTTATTTATGTGTTTAAAAAGATACCTAAAAGCTATTATGTCTGTCTACGAAGACTGGTAATGCATGTGCAAAATGCACGTGGACATGGTTCATGCACGGGGTAGTATTACGCTGAGATAGAACTAATTTAACCTCAAGGCACAGAGCAGGACTAATTGACATAATTATTTTATTTTTGTAACTTCTTTCTTTTTATCTTGATTGATTTTACCTAGTTATCTTTTCTGTGGTCCTTCTAATTTGTGTGATACCATTTCATTTTAATGCATAGTTTAGACTAATACGAGGGCTAACCTGGTATTAAAAAGGCGTTGAAGTTGCCACCGGCAGTGTCGTCGTTGCTATGGCAGGTTATGATGGTTCGGAGGGCCGGTGAGAAAGATGACGCCATTATAGAGTTCACTGTAGCCACCAACGGCTGACTAAGTGTAGGGTTTGACCTGAAAAAAAAAGAAACCCTCAGATCTCTTAGCGCCAAGTACGTACGTATTAGAGGATGTCTTTGGAAGGTGGTCAGAGATACGTTCTTTTAAGAGTAGGTAGAGCCCTTTGTGAAGGATTCGTCTATGGAAGTACTATCACCATGCCTTTTTCTGTCGCGGCAGAAACAGGCTGCTTGGCGCGTCAAGCAGCATTGCTGTGTTTCGGTTTGAAGGGTCCGGTAAAATTACATAGGTAACATCTCTATGCTTCAAGTTGATGGGCGCAGGGCAGTGCATCGTAGGGTACGTTTATATATACTGCGTGACTTGCGAGGCAATGCTTTGTTATAGGTGATTGTTACTTCTTAACATCAGATGGGCCATATGCTTGTTCCATTAGCAAGTAGTATAAATAAAACCGACCAAGTGCGAGTCGGACTCGCGCACGAAGGGTTTCCGTACCATTATCTATAAAAACGGCAAAAAAATCACGTTTGTTGTATTGGGAGCCCCCTTAAATATTTATTTTATTCTGTTTTTTAGTATTTGTTGTTATAGCGGCAACAGAAAAACATCATCTGTGAAAAGTTCAACTGTCTAACTATCACGGTTCATGAGATACAGCCTGGTGACAGAAGGACAGACAGACATATAGACGGACAGCGGAGTCTTAGTAATAGGGTCCCGTTTTACCCTTTGGGTACAGAACCCTAAAAAAATAGATACGGCTAAGACCCAATTCTATGCACGGCGATTTCACCGAGTTATCATATGTTTACTGGCCGTAAGTATGGTATACATACAGCCCGCATAGCTTCTGGTAGTAGCTCTACTTTCTGCACTGTAGACCGTGGGTTCGATCCCCACCAAGAACATACATCTGTGTAATGAAATGTAGATTTTTTCTTTGTTTGTGTGTTAAAAAATACCAGCTTACGCCTGCAGCTTTACTTGCGTAGTGCTTGCTAACATTAATATATAAGGCGTTTTTTTAAATATTGGGTTCATGTTTTCTTTCCAACCAACAAACCCAACCAAACTTTCCGATATTTTCCATATAAAAAACTCTAATAATCGTAAAAATTTCTAATCTAAGTTTTTTAGTTAGTGGTTGGGGCGTGATTGAGCCACTAAAATTCTTAGGTACATTCGTATTTATATAATATGAATAACATATAACATACTACACAAACACAAAAACCTTTATTTCCCAAAAAAAGTAGATTCTATATATCTACTTTTTTTACGTAATAAATCATTTCATTTCGTTTCTAACATTCGTTTGATTTTTTACATTATCATTCTTATTAAAATATAAGAAATCGATTATTATATTATTCAAGCATTCATGATAGTTTATATTTTAGATGTCCAAAAAAATCCCAGTAGTTCTGTCAACAGAACTACTCAACAGAACAGGTGGGAGTAAACGCATTTTTGGACGTAGGAGGCCTACGTCCAAAAATGCGTCTGGTCTACGTCCAGATTGTCGGAAGTCGGATAGGATAGAAAGTAGGATACATACTGCAACTTAACCTTACCTGGAGTACAGGTGGAACACGACATTCTGCAGTTCCAGACCAAAGCCATGAGCTGGCAAAAGAAAAAAGAGTCTTAAGTTAACTTACAGCTAAAACACCTATAAACGTACCTAAAAAAAAGTAAAATTAAGTCACAGATAAAATTTAGTTAATAGTAATTTTTAAGATTAGATAAGATCTTAAAATCCCTACATTGTAGTGATCAGGCTGATGATGACGTCATTTCAGTCAGCGGCGGCGGCGGAGGCGCTTACGATACGTCGATCAATGGTATTATTTTAAAACAAGGCGGAAATCCTGCGGCCTGGTATTTTATTTTCATGGTCCGGTACCGGGTCGCGACCCACCAATTGGGAATAGTTGCTCCACACTCTACAGCTGATAGCTCTGATGGTTTAGGGGTAGTGGCCCCGCCTTCCGATCCTAGGGTCGTGGGTTCAAAACCAGTCGTGCGCAAAAGAGTTTTCTGTTTCAAAATTTATATGCACAGTGCCAGTACTCTCAATCGGTGCAGGAAAACATCGTGAGGAAACCGGCATGTTGTAGAACCTAATAAATTCTAACAAGTGTCAAGTGCTCGGAAGGAGCCTCTTGAGGCGCACTTAAAATTCTTTCACAACACTGTTTCGAAAGAAACTAGTGACACGACAAGAAGAAGACCACACTGATTCGAAAGAAGACTCAACAGCTAGTCCTCGTAAATTTCCTACCTGCAACTGCAGCACTTAAAACGAGCAGACACTTCAACGCGAACATTTTAACGTGATAACTGAGACAAAACAAAGTCCTGGGTCTTATATCAACTTTGTTTATCAAAGATTACTTTTTTCAAAGAACATTTTAATCCAGGAACCAGCAGATAATTGGGTTTATAGCTCCTGCAATAAATATGACAAACTGATTAACTTTTTGGTATTTTACGTCCTATTATCGATGTTGCTTAATCCTGTTTTAGACTACCTAGCCTTCATTGATTATCAGTGCGATATCAAACAAAAATCCGGCTCATGAAGAACAGAAATCTGAATCAGAGGTAAGATTGGAATCTAGCTTAGATAAATAGATAAAATATTGATTTTGAATAAGATTACCTATAAAAGATTATATAGGTAATGCATTTATTTTTTGTCAATATTAATATAATATACTAGGTAATAATGCTAATGTACTACTCTGTCAAGAAAGTACCGGGAAACCATCAGAATCATACACAAAATGTTAGTAAATCATCCAAAATTTTCAAAAGTGTGCTCCTTCAGAAACGATACACCTACGCCAACGAATTCCTACTAATATCATACTAATATTATAAACGCGAAAATTTGTAAGTATGGATGGATGGATGTTTGTTACTCTTTCACGTAAAAACTACTGAATGGATTTTAATGAAACTTTACAATAATATAGCTTAAACATCAGAATAACACATAGGCTACAATTTATAAAGACAATATCTTTGAATTGTCCAAAATGTGCGCAGACGAAGTCGCGGGCACCAGCTTGTAATCTTTATATTCTGATGGCCATTCATACATAAACGATTACAATGGGAGCTCGCATTATATTGATTTTAACGTTTTTGTTCAACCAGGGCGTGAAAAATCAGTTTCACGACACTTCGAAAGTCTTGAACATTCTGAAGCACGAAACTCGGTCTGCGGAATTCCTTGGCAACGTTGGTGATGTGATCGCGAAAAGATAACTTTCGATCCAATGTGACACCCAGATCTCTAATAGCTGTAGATCTGATGTTATGACTTTCGGCATCCAATACCTACAGTTACGACCACTTCCTGGGTCGTAACTGTAGGTATTAGATGCTGAAAGTCATAACATAGCATTTAGCAAGAGTAGTAGAGCTCTTTGTGAAGGGCTCGTCCGGGGAAGTACTACCACCACGCCTTTCTCTGGCGCCAAGTCGTGTTGCTGTTTTTCGGTTTGAAGAGTGTGGTTGCCGGTGTAATTACAGGCACATGAGGCTTAGAGCTGATTTCACCATGCTCTGTTAGTTACTATTCAAGGATTAACAGGCCGTTAAATCTAACCTTAGATGTCGAACGCGTAAATTTTGACATTTTTAGGGCCGGTTTCACCATGCTCTGTTAGATTAACAAAGCATTAAAGGGCCGTTAAATATGTCAAAATGTACGCGTTTGACAGCTAAGGTTAGATTTAACGGCCTGTTAATCCTTGATTAGTAACTAACAGAGCATGGTGAAACTGGGCCTTAACGGCCCTTTAATCGTTTGTTAATTTAACAGAGCATGGTGAAATCAGCTCATAATATCTATATGCCTCAAGTTGATGGACGCAGGGCAGTGTATCGTAGGGCACGTTCCTATTGTGCGTGACTTACGAGGCAATGGTTTGTTGTAGGTGATGGTTAGTTACTACTTAACATTATTTGGCCATACATTATTGGCTCCTTATTTTTAAATTTACATTTTAAAAAAAGAAGCTAATAATGTATGGCCCAATAATGTACAGCATGATGCACAGCTCGATAATGCACACCCAGATAATCCGTGTCCACTGGTTTGAATTATTGGGTGTACATTATCATCCCGTACAATAACATGCTGTGCAATATCGTCACGTGTCAATAATGTACACCCAGATAATGTACAGCATGATAATTGGAAGCCACTTTAGTACCGTTGAGTCGGATTGGTTAGGTTATGTTGAAACATATAAATTACGCACGAGGCGAGCGAGCAAAGCGAGCGTGCCGCGGCAGCGGCCGAGCCGAAGTGCCAGAAATATTTTTTTACGGTACCAAAGTGGCTTCCAATTATCATGCTGTACATTATCATGCTGTGTATTATCTGGCTGCACATTAACTACACGTGACAATATTGCACATCCAGATAATGCACACCCCGATAATGTACACTCAGATAAAACGAATCCAAAAAGGTACCAAAGTGGATTCCAAATATCATGCTGTACATTATCGTGCTGCATGTCGTACAATAACCGGACTCAAAAAAAACTGTTTTATATGTTTTTTTTTGTGTGTTGCAAATAAAACTAATTCTATTCTTTTCTACATACAAACTTACAATGCAAAATTGCTCGATCAATAACAACTTGCTTGCCTAGAACTAAGTTACTGTACGTGATGTTCAAAGTATTTAAGCACTAGCGGCCCGTCCCGGCTTGGCACGGATATTAAACAAAATTTTCTTAAATTATACATTTTAAGACATACAAACTCACCCACATACACCTGTGGGATTCTTTAGATCCAATAAAACACAAATATCGTACCCCAGTGACGCCTATCACATAGTTAGCCGAGCGTAGTGAGCGGTGACCATGCGACTTTTTTTATAGGTATCTTTCGAATGGAATGTCCGAATTGAATAATTCAAGTTTCATTAATTCAAAGTTATACAAAGATATTGAAGCAGTTTTGAATATAAAGTAATTTATGTTGATAAGGATTAATACCAAGGTACAAATAAAGAGCCTTTTCTAGCGGCGGCATTTCAATTATTTTTTTTAAAATAAAAGAACACTTATTGTGACAAAATTTAGTAGTCTACACTAATATTATAAAGAGGAAACCTTTGTATTTTTGTATTTTTGTATGTTTGTATTTTTGTACTAGCGGCCTGTCCCAGCTTCGCATGGGTGGACATAAATTTTTTCAACGATTTAGGATAAACTTATACCGTGGTGGATTCGAATCATTCGCACGCCCTTCTAACTCGCGTCTTGCCCGGGCCCGCGCTTAGAGAGAACGCGACCCGCGACCCGCGCGTCGTTTATATTTTTAAAATCTTTTGAATGGAATGTCCGATTTGAATAATTCAAGAAGTAATGTATAGGTATTGAACCAGTCTTGAATATGAAAAGATTTATTTGGATTGGGATTAATACCAAGGTACAAATAAAAACCCTTTTCTAGCGGCGGCATTTCAATTAAATTTTTATAATAAAAGAACACTAATTGTGACATAACTATAATAGTTAGACATATGCTGTCGCGACATTTTTTGTAGATAATGACGTGTTCTGCAAAGTTGTAGTACATTATTTTGTTCTATCATCAATAGTTTTCGCAGCGCACGCGATGTAAGGTTTTCTTTTTCCACCTTGGGTTACATTATTAGAGTTTTAGTAAGGATCCCTGATTTTTTTGAAAATATAATATAGCCTATGTTACTCAGGGATAATGTAGCATTCTAATGGTGAAAGAATTTTTGAAATCGGACCAGTAGTTTTTGAGCCTATTCGTTACATACAAAACAACAAAACAACAAAACAACAAAACAACAAAACAACAAAACAACAAAAATACAAATCTTTTCTCTTTATAATATTAGTGTAGATGTAACGAATAGGCTCAAAAACTACTGGTACGATTTCAAAAATTCTTTCACCATTAGAATGCTACATTATCCCTGAGTAACATAGGCTATATTATATTTTCAAAAAAATCAGGGATCCTTACTAAAACTTCAATAATGTAACCCAAGGTGGAATACAAAAACCTTACATCGCGTGCGCTGCGAAAACTTTTGATGATAGAACAAAATAATGTACTACGATTTTGTAGAACACGTCATCATCTACAAAAAATGTCGCGACAGCATATGTCTAACTATTATAGTTATGTCACAATAAGTGTTCTTTTATTATAAAAAAATAAATGAAATGCCGCCGCCAGAAAAGGCTCTTTATTTGTACCTTGGTATTAATCCTTATCCAAATAAATCATTTCATAATTAAGACGGTTTCAATACCTATAGATTACTTCTTAAATTTTTCAAATCGGACATTCCATCCAAAAGATATGACGAAATTAAAAATGTTAACGGGTCCACGGGCACGCTCGGGGTGCGATTTCATTCACTCAAGGAGAAGCGCGTGCAAATGTATAAAATAAGTAGACGCGAGGATCGAACCCACGCTCTAAGTTTATCCTAAAATTTTCAAAAAATTTATGACCACCCAAGCGAAGCTGGGACAGGCCGCTAGTTAGACATAAAATAATAAATAACACTTTAATAATAATATATTTTTAGGTAATTTTAATACACCTTGGGTGACATTGTTGGAGTAGGGATCCCAAATATTATTGACTAGCGGCCTGTCCCAGCTTCGCATGGGTGGTCATAAATTTTTTGAACATTTTAGGATAAACTTAGACCGTGGGTTCGAGCCTCGCGTCTACTTATTTCATACATTTGCACGCGCTTCTCCTTGAGTGAGTGAAATCGCACCCCGCGCGTGACCCGTGGACCCGTTAACATTTTTAATTTCGTCATATCTTTTGAATGGAATGTCCGATTTGAAAAATTTAAGAAGTTATCTATAGGTATTGAAACCTTCTTAATTATGAAATGATTTATTTGGATAAGGATTAATACCAAGGTACAAATAAAGACCCTTTTCTAGCGGAGGCATTTCAATTAATTTATTATAATAAAAGAACACTTATTGTGACATAACTATAATAGTTAGACATATGCTGTCGCGACATTTTTTGTAGATGATAACGTGTTCTACAAAATCGTAGTACATTGTTTTGTTCTATCTTCAATAGTTTTCGCAGCGCACGCGATGTAAGGTTTTTTGTTTTCCACCTTGGGTTACATTATTGAAGTTTTAGTAAGGATCCCTGATTTTTTTGAAAATATAATATAACCTATGTTACTCAGGGATAATGTAGCATTCTAATGGTGAAAGAATTTTTGAAATCGGACCAGTAGTTTTTGAGTTTATTCGTTACATACAAAAATATAAAAATACAAAAATACAAAGTTTTCCTCTTTATAATATTAGTGTAGATAATATAATATAGCCTATGTCATCCGGGGATAGTGTCGGTAGTAGCTTCCTAGCAGTGAAAGAGTTTTTCAAATCGGTCAGTTTCGGAGCCTATTCAATGCAAACAAACAAACAATCAAATCTTTCCTCTTTATAATTTTAAGGGCCGATTTCACCATGCTCTGTTAGATTAACAAAGGATTAAAGGGCCGTTAAATATATCAAAATGTACGCGTTTGACAGCTAAGGTTAGATTTAACGGCCTGTTAATCCTTGATTAGTAACTAACAGCATGGTGAAACTGGGCCTAAGTATGGATAAGGATAATCCTTATTAATTTTACTTGTTATTTTATCTGGTAAACCGGTCCGATAAGTTATCATTAATTATGATAATTAAAAGACGCCTGAACACTTGTCAAACAAACATGTTGAAACGAACATCTTGTTTATTTTTCGGCTTCATAACAATATGTCTAGGTAAGTATTCTAAATAATAATCTTGCTCTTATTTTATAATTTTATCACTATAAAATTAAATAAAATAAGATCTTTTGTAAGTTTCTCACTAATATCTGAATTTTACTTGAATCGATCCCCACCGGGACTGAAAACATTTGCATAGATGTTTGTTTTAGTGTGGGTGATCATAATATAATATGTATTACTAGCGGCCTGTCCCAGCTTCGCATGGGTGGACATAATTTGTTTCAACATTTTAGGACTAGTAGTTCGCCCCGAACTGAGATCTCGTGATGCGACCCAACGAACGCATCAAAACTTTGAGTAGGTGGTAGTCAGAGGCAAGTCCAAACATTATGTTTGGACTTTTTTCTGACTACCGCCTACTAACTTGGTACGGTAACCAAGTTTCAACTCTATTGGCCTAATTATTGAAGTGTTGCGTTGAACAGACCTTGGCTCCATCATCAGACCTGGTCGTTGTCACCATTTTATGAGGACTGAGTACCTCCTTAATTTATTTCAAGAAAAAAAAATAAGAAAAAGCAAAGGAACTGGCCGACCAGTAGAAAAACCTTGATGCCAACGAAACTCTTAGAGATGGGAGCTCTTGGATCGCTGGTTATCTTAATTTAACTTTTTTGTTGAATCTAAAAAACCGAGCGTCCCAAAAAAAAGTAAAAATTGTTTTGAAATGTCCAAGCAAAGCTCTTTCATATGACATGTAACTTGATTTTTTTATGACACTTTTTTTATTTTTACCCTCTTAAAAAACCCCATATCTCAAAAACCCTCCATCCGATTTTACTCATATACTTACCAGTAAATTTCTCAAGTACAAGCTATCGACATATCACATTTCATGCAGATCGGATCAACGGTTCTAAAGTTATCGCCAGACAAACATACATACATACATACATACATAAAATGCCAAATCGCCCAAGTTGAAACTAAGATCTTCGTTCGCTTCGCTCACTCGATCAATAAACCGTAGGTTCGAGTCTCGCTGATAGTTATTTCATACATTTGCGCGCCCTTCTCCCTCGCCGGGTGACGGCTGCGCTGAGTGAGAACGCGCCCCGTGCATTCGCTTATAGGTATTTTTAAAACGAACTAAATTTTTAATTTCATTTTAGTGTCGGTAAAATACTTTCTTTGTTACAGCTTTGCCGAGTCCACTTGACAAGTTTAGCAATGGCGTCCAGCACACCGCTGACTCAATTGGAGAGATACACGAAGACCTAGAACTGACCGCAGAAGATATTGCTGAAGCAGCTAGATACGACCCTACCCGCGCTAATGTGTATCACTTGTTTACCAGGTAGACCATTTTTTGGGTACCTACATCACTTAATCTCATGAAAAAATATATAGATAGAGCGTACATGGCGTTCATTTTAAAGCGATCTAGATTGTGTGCAATCCAATCACCTGCAAGGGCTTTCTGGAGACATTTTCGCCGCTACTAGCATGCTTAGATAAGACCTCAAAGGTTCATAAACCCCGAATTTCAATTAGGAATATATATATCGTAATATATACAAGGTGTTCCATAAGTTGTGTATATAAACTTCTGGGGGCTAAAGTACCCATCAATATGAACAACTTTTTCTAAGGAACCAACACTGTGAACGCGAAAAAAAAAACAGCTGTTTCATACAAAAGTTCAATACCTACCAGGCTAAAATGTATGAAACAGCTGTTTTTTTTTTCGCGTTCACAGTGTTGGTTCCTTAGAAAAAGTTGTTCATATTGATGGGTACTTTAGCCCCCTGAAGTTTATATACACAACTTATGGAACACCTTGTATAATATAAATTTATATAACTTTTAAGGTGCATATACCTACGAACCGACTTTATAATGGTATAAAAAAACATTGTAGTGCCCACACGGCGCTCATGTCCTGGACATTTTGTTACCCCTAAAACTATTCTTTAGAACATGAAACAATTAATAAATGATTATGATATAAAGCCTAGTTAGTTTACCGAGTTAAAATTTCAGGGAGAACCCAACGGTCAGCCAGCCGCTGCTGATCAACAGCCCTGGTCTTCTTCAGATAACCAACTACCAGAACAACAGAAGGACTGTTATACTAATCCACGATACGATGGAATCAGCTAGTTCCGACTTCAACTCTGTTTTGATCCCAGGTGAGGAGTGCTGCATGAACGTTTATCGTCATAATTTCGACCCATTTGCATTAATTACTTGGTAAAGCAGAGTCTTATGTTCATTACGTCACTTGTTCAGGTCTCTTGCGAGTAACATCCACATATTTCCAGTACACAAGAATGTTGTTCGACCAAAAGGCGGGTTGTCTTGGCCTCTAAGTCTTTGAGCACCCTTTGGTCACTAATCTGTGGTCTTAAATATAATAAGAACGGTTAAGACGAATAAGACAAAATTAACAAGAAAGTTAGCAATCATATTAAAAAACGAAATCTAAGTCACTACTTATGTTACCACTGGTCTCCAGACTTGGATCAAATTGGCCTTCGTAATATGAAACAAGTGAAGGTAAAGAAAACATATCCCCGCAGTAACTCTCTGCCACTAGCCAGTAGAGTTGTCGGTACCGTGCAGAGTAACAAAAATACGTTACCCACGTCTAAATAACCGTGCTTAAACCTCGGCATCACCAATTTCAGCTTATCTCGCAGCAGAAGACGTCAATATCATAGTGGTAGACTGGAGCGCTGGAGCCAGCTCCATCAACTATAGAGTGGTGATTCGAAACACTATAGCATCTGGCATCGCAGTAGCACAGTTTATCGATTGGGTGAACCAGGAAACACATTCTAGCGGCGTGCAGTACCATATTGTGGGATTCGGGTTCGGAGGTCACCAAGCTGGGATTGTGGGACGAAACGTTCAAGGAAATGTGGCTTATGTTACCGGTTAGTACCATATTTTTATTGGTTTTTATAGTGTTAACCTATACAATAAAAATTACGAAGATTATTTTTTTGTACCTGTGTGAATTATCAAAATGTGAATTTATTTCATGAATTTTAAAGTGTTGTACAAGGTCAGTTGAACCAGCCTACTTTTTTTTAATTTGGTCTTGTTTTTTAGGATTGGATCCCGCATTCATCGGATGGGTAAACCACGTCGATCGTTTCCAGCCATCTGACGGCCTCTACACAGAAGTCATCCACACCAACTTCGGAATCCACGGATATCTCGCAGACTTGGCTCAGGTTGACTTTTATCCTAATGGTGGTAAGCTATGAACCTCACTTCTAAACTATCGAAATTATTATCGAGGACAAAGAACAAAGGAGCTTTTACAACTTATGTTACGACGAAAAAAGCCACCACTCAGCATTTGCATGACCATTGAGCTCATGCAGTTTGTACTGTCTCTTACCAGTCTGGTTATTAATTGCTACGTAAGTATATGGTTTATTCATATGCACGGTGTCCCGTAATGAATGGATAATCCTGCAAGTACTCGTAGAGGGCGCCAAGGTGGGTCCGAAATAAAAAAATATTATCAGGCTGGTGTGGAAAATAATTGACATTTTGAAAATAAATATTGCTGCCTATGGTACATTGTTGGCCACTATAACATCAAATTAAAGAATTACCAATTATTATTTTTTGCCAAATGTTCTTAAATGATGCGCCTTGCCGACGTGCTACAGTCATACCTAGTTAGCTATTGCAATTTTTTTATTAGACTCGAAAATAATTTATTCAAATGCACTTGTTTGTATCTACTGAGTTGTAATAAATTGAAACCACCATTCAAGTATGATTATCTTTTTTGATTTTTAATTGCAGTAGGTGTTCAAACTGTCTTCCCCCTACTGTAATACATGCTCTGGGCCTTCTAATAAAATATATTTTTAACAGCCGCGTGTAACTGCGCCTTTCAATATCTTCAGCTGCTCCTAAACGCGCTGACGCAGTTCTTCGATCGTTGAAATAGGTTTATTGTATACCTTTTCCTTAAGACAGCCCCATTAAAAAACCCAGAGCGTTTAGTTAAAAAAAAAGTTCTGACCCGGCCGTGGCGCCCCTTTCAAGTACCTGCCGGATTATCCATTCATTACGGGACACTATACTCTATTATTGGAATTACGGTTGACTTTCTGTATTCTTGCTTCTCCATCTATATTAAGCGTGGCAAACCTTAAGTATTTTTACATTTCTGTAAGGTATCTCCATGCCTGGCTGTGATTCTAACGCCTGCGACCATGCTCGCAGCTACTTCTACTTCGCGGAGTCCCTATCTACCGGAGGCTTTACTGGACGGCTGTGCTTAAACTACTTTGCTGCTGTGTTCGGTACCTGTGACCTGTTGCCGGGAAGACTGCAGATGGGCGGATTAAGGCCAAAGATTGGGTGAGTTTTAGGTGTTTCTCTGGGCATTGCAATGCTATTAAGCTTTCTCTGCGGCCTGTTCGCTCGCGGTTTGATCAAGTGAGACTGGCACTTAGAAATATTTTTTTTCAATCATTGGTCATTATGCGTCAGAACCGATTTAGGCTGCTATAAGTCGCTTTAAAGAATAAATCGAATTCGACTTCTCCGTGTTGGATAGCTGTCTGTATATTTAAAGCTGAGCCATCTAAAAGTACATTCTTGTTTTATATTTTTCTTTTTTTTTGCAGGTCGTCAGGAGTTTACTATTTGGAGACTAACCCTGCTCCACTTTTCTCCCAAGGGTAACAACTACACAAGCAACCGGAATAATTCAAGAAATAAACCAATTTTAAGATACTTATTTATTCATAAATCTTAGCAATACATTTAAAAAATAATAAATAGGATTTCTCTTTACGTAGAAAAGTCAAGAGTCACACCGGCAAAGTAGAAACACATAAAAATGCTATTTTGTACTTACGAACTTACTCATTTTATTTGAAATAAATGTAAATTCGAAACGTTTAATTTTCATTCCAATTTGAAGAACTTCGGAATCAATCTTAACCTTTAAGTATTTTTGAATCCAATTTATAATTTGATCTAAACAGTCTTCACCAAGTCAGACACGTTTACACAATTGTTACACCATTCATACAATTTCTAGGCGTATCACAGATGATTAGGATGTTTCAAGTGCTTTCCCCGTCGCGTCTCTTCCGGCTTAGGAGTGGTGGTGGTAGTAGTCGTACCGTTTCTAGGAATGTCTAGCAGACTGCTTAGTAAGGCCACTCCTTGTTCTGCGGTTTGGTACACGCCGTGGAGGAAGCTTTCTACGTCGAACGTGTCTTTATCGTCGTCGGCTTCGGCTTCCTCTTCCGTCACTTCTTCTGGTTCGGTGGCTCTTAAAAGGTCAACAAAGTAAAATAAAAATACATTCATAAGATAAATAACCAAAAGTACCGATTTATACAACGTGTAACATAATACCCCTATAACTCTGGAAGCAGTATATTCTACAAGTCATGGCAAACACCTTTTGTTTTACGACTTTTGAAATTTCATAGTTTTTCATATATGGAATGCGTTTTAAATGTTCCTCCAGGAAACTAAACACACCGTGAGGCAGCCCTATTCACAGCTGTTTGTACGTTCCATGTGTATAGGACCTTGGTGCGTAAACTGTCAGGGGTGTTACAAATTTCTGAGACAATATTAATTTTACTTTTGTATGGGAATTTCGAAAACACATATTCAACCTTTGCACACGTAAAAGTGTTCCAGTACTTGGTCTGATCACATAATCTTCGGCCATAAAGGGGTACTATGTTACACGTTGTATAAGTATCAGCTAACTGGTTCACACAAGCTTTGCCTAAGTTTGGGGCTAAATAGTGCTATGAGGATGTCCACCAATATTTTAAGTAAACTACGAGGACCAGTAGGTCTGTAGGTCTCCGCCTTTCGCGCTGTAGGATGTGGGTTCGATTCCCACCAAAACAAACATTTGTATGATGAGCGTAGATCTTTGTTTTGTCTGGAGGTTATCATAGATTGTTAATTTCTTAATACCTTATTTTTTTATTTGTTTTGTTCAGTTTAGGCTTATATTCTGTGTAAAAGGGCGTTGTAAGAAAGTGGCAAAATTGCAGTGATTATAAAAGATGCTGTCTGTGGCTTCAGGGCTCTATAAAGATTCAGTGCAGGCGCTCTTTCTATGCATATGAGGTAAGAACTAAAATTACGAGTAGGACGACACAACTCCGGTTTCAATATCTAACTTACGTTTCTGGTTCCGCTGGTGGATCTTCCATCTCCATACCGCCAGCAGTGGACTTGAAACAACCAATTGGGAAGTCCAGCTGGGTCTCTCCAAGGAGCTTGGGTTGAAGCTCAAGGCAGCCTCGAAGACCGTCCGAGGTTGGCGCCAGGTCGTGGAATTTGGCACAAACTTGGGCGAACCGGCCAAAGACTTCCAAGCATATGGGAGGAGGGTTTGCACCTGGAAAATGTTGAATCTAATATTACTACATGAGAAAAAGTGAGAGTATATGGTTGGTGAGCGTTTATAATAAATAAGCTACTTTATATGATGTGATGTGTTAACACCAGACATTTTATCAGGTTTACACGCAAAATTAGACATATGCATAGATTCTAAAGTCAGCTATAGGTACTAAGAATATTTATATATATTTCATAACTCCCTAAATGGTATCACAGAATTATAATACACAGAAACAAGTCATGAAATCAGTTGATGAGTTCCCAAATTTTTTGAGTAGTTCTGTAAGCGCATCGTGACAGCAGTCGCCGTAGTTGTTAGTTATGTAATTGACAGCCTTCACAGCTCAATTAGTAGTAGCTCTGCCTTCTGCGCCGTAGGCCGTGGGTTCGAACCCCATGCACCGAGAACAAACATTGGTGTGATGAACATAGTTTGTTTTATGTCTGGGTGTTATATAATTTTATAAGTGTGTACGTATTTCCAAAAAAATATGTATATAAGTATATAATATCGAGATAGTGCTGTGTGGAATCATCATCATCTTCCTGCCCTTATGCCCCACGCTAGGTGGGGTCGGCACAACAGGTTTTCTTCTTCCACTCTCCTCTATCATTCGTAATCTCGGTGCTCACTTCTTTCTTACTCATGTCATCTTTCACACAGTCCATCGATCTTCTTTAACCTACCTCTCTTTCTAAAACCATCCACATCCATGTCTAACACTCTTCTCGTAATATGACTTTCTTCCCTCCTCATGACATGCCCATACCACGCTAACCTATTGCTTCTCAACTTATCCACACAGTCACAGGCGCTATTTTCAAACTTCCTCTAATATACTCATTCCTTATTTTATCCATCCTTGTCACTCCGCACATCCATCTCAACATTCGCATTTCTGCTGCATGCACTCTTCTCTCATCCGTCCCTTTGATTGCCCAACACTCAGATCTATACAGCACGACAGGTCTTATGATCGTCCATGAATGTCCACCAATATTTATTGATTTTATTTAAAAAAGGTCTAGGCCATACGATGAAGGCATAATTATGAAATATTAAGAAAGTCTATAAAACCCGTAATGTATCTAGAAACCATGCAAATGCGTCTAGGTACATGATTATAGCGATTATACTTATTGACAGAGCAACTTTCTTTAGAAATTTCAACATGCTTTATTGAGTTTCTCTTCAGCAGACCCAAGGCAATAAAATACGAACATAACAGAGAGATTTATGATGCATTTACCTTGTATTTTAGAGTTGTGAATAAGATTCTTGCCGTAGGAAACTTTGACCGAGAAACCTTCTTCTGGCGAGACGTATTTCATGTGGACACAACCTGCAAAAAAAATAAAGTGTTGCTAAAATTATTGAATGTGGAAAACAAAGTAATGAGACTTTTAAGGATTTTTCCAGGCCCTTCTCTTCTTCATGATTCTCGAATAATTGAGGACGTTATTTGTACTCATTCATGCTATTTTCTGCCGCCAAGCAGCGTTGTTGCGATGCGGTTTGAAGGGTGGGGTACCGGGGAAATAACATGCACATGAGGCTGAACATCTTTTATGCCTCATTGCTGAGCATCTACACGTTCCTATCGTACGATATTTGCAAGGCAATGCTTTGTTGTAGGTGATTGTTACCACTTAGGTAATAGGTGACATAGGGTATAAAAAAAGTATTTCTTTTACTGGCGTGGAAGGCTTACCTATCTCCGCGCATTTTGTTGGTGGCTATTCTCATCACGTCGTAAAACTGACATGATCCCTCTCTAAGCTAGTCAGTCGGTTTAGTTGAGGGTCTAATTAAAAAAGTCAAACAAACTACCTACTATAAGTACCTATTATAAAAGTGAACAATCCTAACTTAAGCTGGTCTGTCCATCTGAAAGAGGATCTAGTTAGAATCAGTCAAACAATGCGCTTATTATAAAAAAGGTACCTGGTCCTCCAAGCTCAACAATGGTAATGTTGAAATTGACGCAGCAGACGCAAGCTGGACCCTTGCACATGCAGTTCCTATTCGGTTGCTCGCGCGTCTCTGGAGGCACCTCGATCAGCTTCTTGCCATCGTCGAAGTTGAAGAAGTCTAAATAAAACCAGGATAAATAAGCTTTGAGTTACAAGATAGGTTTCACTGTAGACCGTACATGGTACTTTTTTAAGATTTCAAAAGTAGATATAGAGCTCCTTCTGCCCCGGGGAAGTACCTACTACCATGCCTATTTCTGGCGCCAAGCAATGTTGCTGTGTTTTGGTTTGAAGAGTGTGGGTGCCGGTGAAATTACTGGCACATGGGCTAAGCATCATTAAGTTGATGGACGCAGGGCAATGCTTCGTAGAGCACGTTCATATCGTGCGTGACTTTCGGGGCAATGCTTTGTTAAAAGTGATGATTACTACCTAAAATCAGGTAGGCCATCTGCTTGTTCCACCCAGTAGTAAAGGACTTAATTCAGCTAATTTATAGGAAGTTTTGAAGTGATCCTTGTAAAGGACTTAATTCAGCTAATTTATAGGAAGTTTTGAAGTGATCCTTGTGATTGAACACAATAATGACAGCTTTGATTTTGTTATACCATGGTATTTTAATAATTATTTTCTTAGAAAAAATGGCACGTTGATTCAATAAGGTTCGCCACCCCTGATGTAGGCTATTGCTACATTAGAATAAATTATAAATGAAATTGGTTTTCACGATTCTAATATTCGAACACCGTGTAAAACAATTATACTCTCTCTTACTGTCTCCCTGAAGATACAAGAAGCATAAACAAGGGGTTCCAATACTTGTATTTGGATCCTATAGCTCCCTGAAGTTTATAAATACAAGTATTGGAACACCTTGTATAAGATCAGCCAATCAAAAACCACCATTGACTAAAATTAATATCTAGGTACTTCACCGGAGAAAAAAATTAAACCGATCAGCATCACGACTCTTGATCCCCAGGCACGATAGATGTCCCCTCAGATATCTAAGTAACAAGCCAGAGGAAGTGCCAGAAAGTGTTGGTATTAACAAGATCTATAGCGTATGCTGTCTTATGAATTTGATTACCTTTACCTTTTTCTGTTATGCCTATGCCTCACTAAACTCGATTGGCGCCACACTGGAGCCAATCGAGTCAATATTATATTACATTTTAACAAGGATCATACAAAAGAACGGTAGGAACCAAGCCGTAAGTTTGTTGTCTGTTCTTCTAGGCTTTGGTCCCGTGGAACTGGCACCTAGAGTCACCTAGCTTTAAGACGTTTCAAAGTGATCCTTGTGATTTTATTGAATTTTATTGACTTTGATTATAATAATTCGTGGTAGGTCGGTTAGTTTCACTATTTTAAAAAACATTCTGATGTTATGGAAAAGAGAATCTGTTTATTTATCTCATTTTATCCCGTTGCTTTCAACAGAAAAAGTTAAGCTAAAAACGCGAAAAACATACGCATGTACGAATGCACATGTTTTCTGCATTCAAAAACAAAATATATCTCACTTTCGTACAGTTTCTACTTTCACTTGTGCGTGTTTGCAGTTCAATGTTCGCTATACACTCTTATGTAAGTTATGTTTGATATTATATTATGTGTAGCTATTCAATTTGAGGCTTGTGTCATAATCATACTTGTTGTATAAAAGAACTTAACCCGTTTTTGTAACAGTGGATCCACAAAGTGGATATCTTACCTAAGTTCAAATTTAAATACAAAATTACTTATCCGAAAATTCAGTTTAATAGTTACTTATGTATTTTAGACGAAATACCGAAACAATGGACGTGTTCCAACATATCCCTACTCTTCAAAAAAGGAGACCCTAAGCTCATAAGTAACTACAGACCAATAAGTCTTATGTCTGGTTTGTACAAAGTATTTTCTGCGACTCTACTACGCCGCCTCACAAAAATCCTTGACGAGAATCAACCTGTAGAGCAGGCTGGGTTCGTGTGCAACTACTCTACCGTCGATCACATTCACACCCTGAAAATAGTAATAGAAAAATACAAAGAATACAACTTGCCTTTGTACTTGTGCTTTATAGATTACAGCAAAGCATTCGATTCAATATCACACAGTAGTATATGGGAAGCTCTTTCAGCACAAGGCCTAAGCGAAGGATATATTAATCTAATTAAAACTATATATCAAAACAGCACTTCGAGAATCATGTTAGAAAAACCAGGGCCAAGCTTCAAAATTGAGAGAGGAGTAAAACAGGGAGATCCCCTCTCACCAAAGCTTTTTATCTATGTGCTGGAACAAATTTTCAAAACAATGGATTGGGATACAAAAGGCCTGAAAATTCAAGGTAGATATCTATCACACTTAAGATTTGCTGACGACATAGTATTGTTTTCAGAGGACCCGGCAGAAATGCAAATCATGATAGAGTCACTAGGCGAAAAAAGTAGAATAGTTGGCCTAGAAGTAAACAATGATAAAACAAAGATAATGACCAACAGACAAATGATACCTATGACTCTTTTATCAGCAAATCTCTAATACTATAAGACTCAAAGTCCTGACTGACTGACTGACTGACTGACTGACTGACTGACATATAGACAACGCACAGCCTAAACCGCTGGTCCTAGAGACTTGAAATTTGAGGAGTACATAGCTCTTATGGCGTAGAGGTGCACTAAGAAGGGATTTTTGGAAATTCAACCCCTAAGGGTGTAAAAAGGGATGAAAACGTTTGTATGAAAAATAGTATTCCTTGAACCTACAAACTTGAAACTTGGAGAACATATACCTCAAAGCAAAAAAATAGGAAAGGCATTTTTAGTTTTTTAAAACTACCCTTAATAAGTGTGCAAAGGGATGTAAAAGTTTGTATGGGAGTTTTTTGACCGATGGTCCTAGAGACTTGAAATTTGAAGAGTACATAGGTCTTATGACGTAGAGGTGTACTAAGAAGGGGTTTTTGGAAATTCAACCCCTAAGGGTGTAAAAAGGGATGAAAGCGTTTGTATGAAAAATTGTATTCCTTGAACCTACAAACTTGAAACTTGGAGTACATATACTTCAAAGCAAAAAAATAGGAAAGGCATTTTTAGTTTTGTAAAACTACCCTTAATAAATGTGCAAAGGGATGTAAAAGTTTGTAAGGGAGTTTTTTGACCGATGGTCCTAGAGACTTGAAATTTGAAGAGTACATAGGTCTTATGACGTAGAGGTGTACTAAGAAGGGGTTTTTGAAAATTCAACCCCTAAGGGTGTAAAAAGGGATGAAAGCGTTTGTATGAAAAATTGTATTCCTTGAACCTACAAACTTGAAACTTGGAGTACATATACTTCAAAGCAAAAAAATAGGAAAGGCATTTTTAGTTTTGTAAAACTACCCTTAATAAATGTGCAAAGGGATGTAAAAGTTTGTAAGGGAGTTTTTTGACCGATGGTCCTAGAGACTTGAAATTTGAAGAGTACATAGGTCTCATGACGTAGAGGTGTACTAAGAAAGGGTTTTTGGAAATTCAACCCCTAAGGGTGTAAAAAGGGATGAAAGCGTTTGTATGAAAAATTGTATTCCTTGAACCTACAAACTTGAAACTTGGAGTACATATACTTCAAAGCAAAAAAATAGGAAAGGCGTTATTAGTTTTTTTAAACTACCCTTAATAAGTGTGCAAAGGGATGTAAAAGTTTGTATGGGAGTTTTTTGACCGATGGTCCTAGAGACTTGAAAATTGAAGAGTACATAGGTCTTATGACGTAGAGGTGTACTAAGAAGGGGGTTTTGGAAATTCAACCCCAAGGGGTGTAAAAGGGTTGAAAACGTTTGCATGAAAAATAGTATACCTTGAACCTACAAACTTGAAACTTGGAGTATATGAACTTTTAGGCAAAAAAATAGGAAAGGCTTTTTTAATTTTTTAAAACTACCCATAATAAGCGTGCAAAGGGATGTCAAAGTTTGTATGGGAGTTTTTTAACGCATAGTGCGATTGATTTCAAACTTGAAGTAAATATACTCCACGATAAATAATTTAAAATCACGTTTTCAATATTTTAAAACTACCCCTGCAAAGTTTCAAGGTTTGTATGGGAGATTTTTAACTGTAACTGTGTAATTAACTTCAAACTAAAAGAAAATGTGTTCTGTGGATAAATAACATAAAGACGTTACCCTCCTTCGTTGCGCTCGAGTAAAAAGAATACCTACAACGAGGCGTCAATGTTCTAAAAACGGGAATCTTGAGTTGGTACGAAGAGATCTGAGGGTACCTATCTACCGTGCCTGTGGATCAATGCCGTGAAGCTGTTTCGTTTCGTTTGCTTTTGGGGTAGAAACTAGGAACAAATAAGTACATATTTTCCGTGTAAGGTTGTCTTTGTTGTATTTGTCATGTTTGTGCTAAACTCAGTACCTATACCTACCTACCTAATATAGGTAATGTACGCCTATATGTATCCCTTATTCCTACGTAGGTATTTAAAATCCTACCCTAATAATAGTACGTATTTAAAATCCTACCCTAATAATATACAAATCAATGCGAAAGTTACGATGTTTGGATGTTTGTGGTTCAATCACGGTTCACCACTTCAACGCGTGCGAAGCCGCGGGAAGCCACTAGTCTTGAATATGTGGAAGACTACATTTACTTAGGACACCGAATTTCTTTTAAATGTTGTACAGAATTAGAAATAGAAAGAAGAACAAAGAGCACGTGGAATAAGTACTGGTCTATGAAAGAGATTTTTAAAAGCAACCTACCTATCAAACTTAAAACCAAAGCAATGGAAACATGTCTACTCCCATGCCTAACTTACGCTTGCCAAACCTGGCCTTTAACTGTGAACAGCTTAGAACGCATTAAAATATGCCAGAGAGGAATAGAAAGAAGCTTCTGTGGCCACAAACTAAAAGATAAAGTAAAAAATAGCACTATAAGAAAAAAGACCACAGCTAAAGATGCCGCTGAAAGAGTACTCCGCTTGAAGTGGAAGTGGGCAGGCCATACTCAGAGAGCCACAGACGAGAGATGGTCCAAAACTGTTACCAATTGGTACCCTATCCACAGAAAGCGTAGACCTGGAAGACCATATAAAAGATGGAGCGATGACATAGCCAGAATAGCAGGCAAAGCGTGGAGTAGAACCGCTAGAGACAGAGAGAGGTGGAAGGAGCTGGAGGAGGCTTACACCGCTAAGTGCGGTCCTTACAAAATATAATAGGAAAATACATACATATAGGTTATAGAATACTAGATATATTCAATATTATATTATAGTTATCGTTTTATGTTGAAAAACAAGTAATGTTTAAGTTTATAATTAGTTTTGTAAGGTTCAAATAAAGCTTTTATTATTATTATTATTATTATGTATTTTAGATTTTTATACTAATTATGGTTACCTAGTTACCTAGGGTTGGTATCCTAAGCGTATTTAAGAAATTGTATAAGTAAAAAAACTCTACATTTTGTTAATTGAACACTTAAAATTTCTTGTCAAAGATGTCACAAAAAAGTTCTTGAAAAGCGTAAACACGTACCTATATTTCTGTATATTCAATGTTAAAAATCTAACAAGACTTCACACCTATAACTCAATTTACAATTAGAGAGTCCAAACCCATAAACTTTATTCACGCCACCTAATTCAATGTTACATTTTTACAACTATCACACCTTAAAGGGTTTTGAAACTGCCAGTGAGTCCACATTAGTGGTCAGCTAGTGTTGTAGTAGAAAGCAGGTACAAGTACCTAGCCAACACAGTTTACCAAAGCAATTACTTACCTAAAATATTAGCAGCCAACGTAACCGCAAGTACTGCGGTGAGAAGCGAAAGCGTCAGTTTGGCCGACATGTCACTAGATGTCACTGGTCGAATACACGAAAAAAAATAATTAGATTCGATTTATGAATTTTAAATAAACGCGCGATTTATACAGGACGTACGCTCTGGTACACGCTGGGGTTACATCGAGAGATTGTGAAAGAGGCGATCGTCGCCGCCGTCGACGCTACACTGCTCCTTCCCTCAGATACGTCTCAGTTTCACCTCGCTCACAATAGAAGGTGAAATTTAAATAAAGCATAACGCAGTAATCATATGCATCGGTGGGATGCATTGAGAAAGCTGTGGGTGAATCAATAAAGATGGAGTATTGGTTTTAGGATTTCTCGAATGACAGTGGGCTTAGCTATGACTTGGCAGATTTTTTGACAGGAACCTATTTGTCGAGTGTTTTTTTTTATTATTCAAAAACCATAGGCACAGCAACATAGGTATGTACCCATTCCTAATATAAAGAAGATACAAATTTTATAAAATTTTATTAAACTAAAATGAATTTGATTCTTTGGAAAACAATAGGTATACTAAGTCAGTATTACATTCCTACCTTATCTTTACCTACAAGAAAATTTGTTTGACTCTACTTCATATAAAAAAATATCATTTAAACATGGCACTCTTTATGAAATTGAGTAATAATTTTGTTCTAGTTAACAACAAACACTCTAGAAATATTCGTATTTTTATTTTGCTTTTCTACAATTTATATTTTAGCCTAAATAATGGAGTTTTATTGAATTTTCCGAACCTTAATAGAAAGTTCGTCTAATTCTTATCCGGTGCAGCCATACGTGGTCAAGTGCAGTGAGTGAGCCACTGGCCCAGTTTAAGGTCATTGATCCCTATGATCTATCATCGAGAAGAAACAATTTATAAGAAAAAAATAGGAAGCAAGCATTTAAATGTAGGTATTTTTAACTACATTAAATCCCAACTTCAATCATTAGGTAAGCTCCTTGTTGGCATAGGAGAATGGCATAGGGGAGGAAATGAGTTTGACGTTTGTCGCACCCTAAAGAAACTCATTAAAGAGCAGTTTTTTGGCAGTGAACGTGATGTTCGTGCAAACAATAAAAGTAATTTATGACAGTGCAATAAATTATTCGTTTTTGTAACAATTTGTTTTTTTGACAGCTGAATGCAATTCGTTCTAAAATGTACAACTTAATTTATTATGTTATTTAAAATTTTAATTTTAAGGATGACATTACTTTTCTGTTGTTTTATTTATAGAAAATGTTGACTTCGCATGTACAAATTAGGCTGTTTTCGTCTGATTTTGTTTAATTTAATGCGTAAGAAATACGAAAAAGGTTTATTGTAAGTAATTTAGTATTGATAGTGTATTTTTCAGTTATTTTCAAATAAAATAATTCACTAATAAATTAAAAAAAAATCATAGGCATAGTTGTGCCATTCGACCAATCTTTTCAATCAAAGTCTTGCCGTCTTGCTTAACTGACTCTATTTATTTTATGCTTGAATTTGTGTATGTCTTGACGCATACACTTTTTATAGTTTTAGTTAAAATTATCCCACTATCGGCCGGTTTCTGAAAGCCCGATTAAAACTAATCGCAGGTCAAGTCACTTGCTATCTCTATCTAATTCGATGTAATAGCTGAAATGGTGAGTGACTTGACATTCGATTAGTTTTGATCGAGCTTTCAGAAGCCGGCCGTCGTCGCCAAAGAAATATATCAAACATTAATTTAAATATTTACTTATAGATTCCAAAACCGTTCAGATTCGTGATAATACTACGCAAACAATGTACCTACATATTTTTTTGATTAAAATAATTGTTTAGTTATAATTAAACCCGTGCAAACGTGCAAACCCGGCGAAAATTATAAAAATTCCGTGACCACGACATGTATGTTTTGTATATACATACAAAAGCCCAAAAGATTGCCTTATTCAATAATTTCAAGCACCCACTAAGTATTACCAATCCGGGTAAAACAAAAACAAACAGAGATGTGGTCACAGTTGTATCCCGACTACTTTCTCCTGTAGAAAGTGACCATGCCTTTACCTACCGTCTACGTTTTGGTGTTCAACGTGAACCCGTTTGCGATGACGACGAATAGAATTGGTCTTGTGATAAGTAAATGAAGAGTCAGACTACCGCTAATGTACCTACTTCGCTCGCACAATTTATAATTTTTAAAGAATAAAAATCATTAAATGAAGATATGTATAATGACAAATAACCATGTTTTGAAGAATAACATTACAAAGTTTCAGCAATAAGTATAAATTACCATAAAAATCGATCAACAATGATATCAATTTGTTGGTCCAATAATGTAGTGAATTTATTTTTGAGATACTTTGAAAATTTAAGGAAATTCATTGGTAAAATTGCCAATGTATAAATTAAACTCTTTTATAAGGCACAGAAAATAATTTAAAGCGATAGTTCTTTTATTTTTTTATCTCCTGACAGAGTTTTTGTGCAGATTTATAACACGCTTTTTATCTTATTAAGTTATACATATTCAATGATCACATACTCACCTGGCTAGGTGATAGGCCAATAAGCAGCCAATTTGAGGCGGCTGCAGTATGTCTGAGTGAACGCTCTCATAAACCATCTAGAATATTCGTTGAAAAGAAATGCCGTACCTAACCTACCTCCACCTAAGCTGAGCCTAGTTTCTATTCGAAGAACCTACAACATTCTCTACTTAGATACCTGATGAGTTAAATAATTACGGCTTGTCAACTATGTATATCATTTAGCATGTTGGAAAAAATAAACTGAAGTTAATGCATTTCTTTTTTTGGGAAAGTCGAAATGTGTAAATATCGGACTAAAGGCTCAGTAGTCCGATGATCTGTGTTGGTTAGCATCATCGGACTGATGAGACTAAAAAGTCTCATCAGTCCTATCATACGACTAAATCATCGAACTACTGATACTAGGGGTATCTTGATGTGTGACTAACCAACGAGAAAGAAAGATGTTTTTGTAGTAGCACGAATGTCTGGAAAGAAGTATATTCCTTTCTTCTTCTTCTTGTCATATCACTAGTTCTTTCGAAACAGTGTGGTGAAAGGGTTTTAAGTGCGCCTCAAAGAGGCGTCTTTTGAGCACTTGACACATGTCTTAGAACTTTTTAGGTTCTACGATGTCGGTTTCCTCACGATGTTTTCTTTCACCGTTTGAGAGTACTGGCACTGTGCATATACATTTTTGAACAGAAAAATTCAATGTCCCTAATAATTTAAGAAACAAAATTGATATTTTCGTATCAACCTAATTGTTTTTTTGTTTTTTTTTAGATTTATTAACAGCTCCTAGCTTTTATAGTTGGCGTTTAGTAAAAGATGACGTTTTACTAAAGACAAAAACGTGGTCTGTCATTCGTCTACATAAAATATACAAGCTATATATATATATGTATATATCTACATCTACACTAATCTACACTAATATTATAAAGAGGAAACATTTGTATTTTTGTATTTTTGTATGTAACGAATAGGCTCAAAAACTACTAGTCCGATTTCAAAAATTTTTTCACCATTAGAATGTTACATTATCCCTGAGTAACATAGGCTATATAATATTTTCAAAAAAATCAGGGATCCTTACTAAAACTTCAATAATGTAACCCAAGGTGGAAAACAAAAACCTTACATCGCGTGCGCTGCGAAAACTATTGAAGAAAGAACAAAATAATGTACTACGATTTTGTAGAACACGTCATCATCTACAAAAAATGTCGCAACAGCATATGTCTAACTATTATAGTTATGTCACAATAAGTGTTCTTTTATTATAAAAAATTTATTGTAATGCCTCCGCTAGAAAAGGGTCTTTATTTGTACCTTGGTATTAATCCTTATCCAAATAAATCATTTCATAATTAAGACGGTTTCAATACCTATAGATTACTTCTTAAATTTTTCAAATCGGACATTCCATTCAAAAGATATGACGAAATTAAAAATGTTAACGGGTCCACGGGTCACGCGCGGGGTGCGATTTCACTCACTCAAGGAGAAGCGCGTGCAAATGTATGAAATAAGTAGACGCGAGGCTCGAACCCACGGTCTAAGTTTATCCTAAAATGTTCAAAAAAATTATGACCACCCATGCGAAGCTGGGACAGGCCGCTAGTAATATATATGCTTTAATAGATTACTGTTCAGTCAGCGCTTACGAAATTAATTATTTTTTATTACACGTATGAAAAAGTGTACTTAAGTATGGTTTATGTTCATTTTGTCAGTTCCTGTTTTCACAAGTCTGAATTAGTTAAAAAAGTGATGTTCATCATCATCATTTGTTATTTATTTTACAACCTCATATTGACGTAATAACTACCTCTACTCAAGATCTTTTTTAGGTTGACTTCTCTCTTTTTTTTCAGTGATCTGAAAGTAGTCTGTCTCTCACAACTTTTCAAGAGTAGTTTTACTATTCTAGGCTTTGGTTGCGTGGAATTGGCACCTAGAGTCACCTAGCTTTAAGACGTTTCAAAGTCCTTGCGATTTTATTGAATAAGTACCTTTTGACTTTGACTTTATTTTTTTTCATTTTTCACATCGACTACGCCCAAACTACGCAAAGCTTGTTCTATTGGAACCAGTAAACTGAAAAATTAATGTATCATCATCATCAATCTTAAAAAGTCAACTGCCGGACACAGGCCTCATCAGCAAGAATTTCTTTTCCTTTCTTGGGTGTCCCATTCTTGGTTTGTTGGCACCATTCGATTATTACATAGGTACATTAATACAATATTATATATAACACCTAGATAAAGAACAGACATCTATGTTCATCACAAAAATGTTTAATAAAGAGGTTAATCATTCAATTTCTGTGCATACCTTCTATCAAATGTAACGTACAGTCCACATTAGCGATGCGCACGCTCATCATTGACACTGAATTCTACATAGGCGGCCAACTGAGTCTCTGCTTTCACCCATCCCTCACTGTTTCTTCGAGTGTGAAAGAGATGGAGCAGTAGTTTTCCTTTCTCATTTGGTGTCGTCACTGGATCAGAAATGCCTCTTCGAATGGCCTATCACGGAAATGTAAACTTTATGATACTGACTTAAGATTACAAATCGTTTGCATCATGAACTTTATACTAGGCAGAAAATAAAGGATACTTGAATCGATATCGTTTCAAAAACTTCACAGAATTTCTCTTTAGCATAACCACTGCTATGTTTTAACTGTATCTCACTAGAAATAACGGGAAAACATTGCTTAAGTTGAATAAGTAGCAGCTGCTTAGGTCTATCTAGGTAGACATTTATTTATATGTTTCCACTATTAATTGGCCGTACTATTGAATCATACTTAGTACAAATTCTTTTATGTTCGTTCCCCAATAAATAAATAAATAAATGTCTTCCTAGGCAGACTTAAGCAGCTGCTACTTATTCAACATAAGCAATGTTCAGATTCAAAGAATATTTGAATAGTAAGCGGCTTATGGTGTAGGAACTTACACGTTATACATACTTAAAATATTGTTTATATTCTACCAGAAATTAAGATTACAAAATATGGTTTGCATCATGAAATTTAGTAATTTTAATTATAGAATGTAACACTGTTTGTTTGAATCAAATAAAATAAAATAAAATTGTAATCTAAAACTTGTACGTTGAAGACAAGCAGTTGAACACAGTTTACTCAGTCTTTTTGCGTAAAACCTTGAAATCTGGCATTTTGTGAAAGCGTACGAATTTGACATGTCAATAAGCAATAAATAGCAATGAACATGTTAAAAAAGGTTGACAGTTTTCTTGCAATTTTCTATTCCAAGTTTTTACCTACGAGTGTGTGAGGAAAGTTTTGAACATTGTGTCGTAACTAGTGAAACTTACGTTAGTAGGTACTGCTGTTGCTTCTGTGACGGCACTTTTCTACTGGCGGGAGTAGTAGCTTCGGACAGTGTTGTAAGCACGTTGGCATCGTCTGTTATCGTGGCGTGTGTCGTGTTGGTAAAATTTTTGCATTGTTGATATTATATCAATAACGTTCAGAGAATTGCTGGCGCTAATTTTGAAGTGTTGGGATACTTTTCTGTATAGAAGATATCTACGAGAGGTACGTTGTTATATTTAAGTTTTTAATAGTTTAATTACCTATACATTATGTTTCATATTTATTTAAAAAAACATTCAAATATATTATGTTTCTAGTTGACGCTACGAAAACTGCTACGAAAAGTTTTTGATTTGCAAAGAAAAGATTTCAACGCGCTTGACATTCGTCAATGTTTTTATTTATTACGACGAAAAATGGTGGATTTGTTTATGCATAGTATTATTGTAATCAACAAAACTTGATAGTTATAAAATACTTTTCTAAATAGAACTTGGTAACACAAGCAGATATCTACACTAATATTATAAAGAGAAAAGATTTGTATTTTTGTTGTTTTGTTGTTTTGTTGTTTTGTTGTTTTGTATGTAACGAATAGGCTCAAAAACTACTGGTCCGATTTCAAAAATTCTTTCACCATTAAAATGCTACATTATCCCTGAGTAACATAGGCTATATTATATTTTCAAAAAAATCAGGGATCCTTACTAAAACTCTAATAATGTAACCCAAGGTGCAAAAGAAAACCTTACATCGCGTGCGCTGCGAAAACTATTGATGATAGAACAAAATAATGTACTACGATTTTGTAGAACACGTCATCATCTACAAAAAATGTCGCAACAGCATATGTCTAACTATTATAGTTATATCACAATAAGAGTTCTTTTATTATAAAAATTTAATTGAAATGCCGCCGCTAGAAAAGGGTCTTTTTTTGTACCTTGGTATTAATCCTTATCCAAATAAATCTTTTCATATTCAAGACTGGTTCAATACCTATACATTACTTCTTGAATTTTTCAAATCGGACATTCCATTCAAAGATCTAAAAAATATAAGGTCACGGGGCGCGTTCTCACCCAGCGCGGGCTCGGGCAAGGCGCGAGTTAGAAGTGACTCGAACCCACCACGGTCTAAGTTTATCCTAAAACGTTGAAAAAATTTATGTCCACCCATGCGAAGCTGGGACAGGCCGCTAGTAATTTATATATTTAGATTAATAATTAATCATTTAGCATTAATCGTAGGGCACGTTCCTATTGTGCGTGACTTACGAGGCAATGCTTTGTTATAGGTGATGGTTACCACCTAAAATCAGGTGGACTATCTGCTTGATTCATCAGCTAGTTGTATAAAAAAAACTTTAGGATGGTCCTCCATTTAACAAATCAATAAAATTGTGAAGATCTCGAAAAGACGGTGGATAGAGCAAGTTTGAAATCATTCCTGAAAACGTATGTAGGTGGCCTATGTCCAGCAGTGGACTTATTCAAGCTGATGATGATAATGACGGTTTTTTTACAGTAGGCAAAACGTTTGACCGCAATCTCACCCAATGGTAACTGACGATGCTGTCTACGGTATCTTGCTTAACTTATAGAATACGAGTACCATGGTTCTAGGCACAATCGATTTTATATCGTTCACTCGATATTGAGGTTAATAATATAGTTTATTTAAATTTATTCAACAGTCGGGGAGTATCGCTTCAAGATGAAGCTCTCTCTGGTTTTCGAGCTTCTGATGATATTCGTGCTTTTGGCGTTTGCTGCCTCCAAGAGTATCAGTAAGTATTCTTGTCATATTAAAAAAAAACATTTATTTGACATACTTATAGGTACACAAAGCGGACAGTGGACAGGTAAAGGCAAAACCAATAGATAGGTTGGCAGGTAACAAATCAAAAAAAAATATTACAATAAAATAAAAATAAAAACACATAAAACAAAGCTGGTAGGTAGGTACGGAAATTGGTCCTAGCCAATCCATGCAGACTCAGCTTTTTGCTGCCTTAACAAAGTATAGATAATCTACTTTGCCATCTATATTTACCTCTTCATCTTATCTGTTTCTCAAAGATAATACGTTAAAAACTCCATTACATTTGAAATCATATTAAGAGTAGAGCTCTTTGTGAAGGGCTCGTCCGGGGAAGTGCTACTACCACGCCTTTTTCTGCCGCCAAGCAGCGTTACTGTGCTTCGGTTTGAAGAGTGTGGTTGCCGGTGTAATTACAGGCACATAAACTCAACATCTGTATGCCTCAAGTTGATGGACGCAGGGCAGTGCATCGTAGGGCACGTTCCTATCGTGCGTGACTTACGAGGCAATGCTTTGTGATGATTACCACTTAACATCAGGTGGGCCATCTCCTTGTTCCATTGTATTATTAAAATCAAAAGAAGTACAGTCAAAAGATTTTGATTCAGTTGAATCACAAGGATCACTTTGGAACGTCCTACAGTTAGGTGATTCTAGGTGCCAGTTCAACGTGACTAAGCCTAGACGAACAGGCAACAAACTTACGGCTTGGTTCGTTCCTTTAAAATTTGTCTTCTCTTTAAGTAAATGAACGAACCATTACTTGCTTTTTTAAAACAAATGCGAGAAGTAGGTACTTATCAAGTAGGTACTTATCTCTACCGCCCGTCAGAGCTCATCTTCCATGCCGGATACTAGATATTTTTGAAAGTCTAGTTTTAGTGTAGTGCTACAAAAAGATAAAACTCCAATAGCTTGCGTGAAAGTTAGGTGTGAGTCGAATGAAGTGTTCTTTTTGTTGAATAAACTCAAATTGCGTGACAGGTGGCGATATAAAGCGGAGTTTGATATAACCGTTTGAATAACATCGTACAGTATCGATCATACCTTTGTTAAATGTAACAATTTGTATGTCGTAAGTAAATAAACAGATATATACGGACATTGCACACACAGCGATCTAGTTATGTTTTCTATGGAAACTAGATTACTGATTTAATTTATACCTTCTTCTTGTCGTCTTCACCTGATGGTAAACAACGATGAAACCAACGATGGAGTAGAACGGTCTAGAAGATTCAGTCTTGCCATAAAAAGACCCAAATTGTAGTGATCAGGATAAACAGAAAACGGCAATGAGTTCCACTTCTTGGTGGTTTGAAACAGTGAGGATGGAATAGTGAGGATTTTAAGTGCGCCTCAAAGAGCCTCCTTTCAAGAACTTGACACATGTTTTAAAACTTTTTAGATTTTACGACATGCCGGCCGGTTTCCTTACAATGTTTTCCTTCACAGCTTGAGAGTATAGATACCTGATACTATATAATACCCAGACTCCAAAAAACATCCATTTTATCAAACGAATGTTAGTCTTCACTGGGGGTCGAACCCACAACCAACAACGCAGAAGGGAGAGCTACCAACTGGGCTATAATGCCTGTTAAGTAACCCTAACATTGTTAGTAAAAGTGTGACCAAGCTCATTTTTCTTTCTAGAGCACAAAAACCACAAGAAAGGGATTCAGAACAAATCGGAGAGCGGCGAAGTGGACAAGATTGAAGACAACAGTATCAACAAGTACTGCAAATGCGTGGAAGCCTACTGTAATTGCTGTCGGGACTTCGCCCTTCCACTTGTGAATTTGAATGGTCCAGGTGAGTTTACATTACAAGTAATTTTCATTAATTTTACGTCAAAGCGCACGGTATTAAAAGTGCGAATTCTTTTTTTGTCGAAAATTTCCCGATACCTTTTCGGGACATAGATTTCAGTGAATGAATGAAAATGCTTTATGGCACACTTTACAAACGAACAAAATAAGAAACAAATAATAACAACTATAGATATGTACAATGGGCGGTCTTATCGCTAAAAAACGATCTCTTCCAGACTACCTTTGGATGGAGAGGTGCCTATAGATAAGATGGTTGGTTTAGGTCCAGTGTATAGGTATTCTCATCCGTGATTGCACATGAATAAAAAGGCCATTCTGAACGCGATAGTATACCTCGATAAGGTGTCTCAGTAAAGTTACTAATAAAGGATTAACAGGCCGTTAAATCTAACCTTAGATGTCAAACACGTACATTTTACATATTTAACGGCCCTTTAATCCTTTGTTAATCTAACAGAGCATGATGAAATCAGCTCTTAGCTTGCCCCTGTCCAATCCGATCAGAAACTACTAGGCTAAATCGCCCTCCGGGCTGCTGCGGCTCTTGGAACACCGGTTGAAATTGTCGTTGTAATTATTATTATAATAATCAATATTATTACATTTTGGATGAAATTATTTGAGGGCACGTCTACGGCCTCATATATTTTCTTAGAGAAAATGGCACGTTGATTCAATAAGGTTCGCCACCCCTGGTCTACGTAATGTTAAGTGGTAGCCATCATTATGACAAAGCACTGACTTTTTCTGTGATTTTGGAGACCTTACGACCTTATACCACTTCATGTAGAATTGGCTACCTTGCTGCATGTTTCTCTTTTACTCGCTTTTATTTCTCTAAAAAACTTTTTAGAGAAATGTCGTGTTATTATTAACATTAGAACCTAATGTTTTCGCTACTCAAAAGAAGGTACATGTAGGCACAGATTAGAGAATACATGTAGGTATGAATTTAATGATTGGAGCTGATTTCCCCATGCTCTGTTAGTTACTAATAATGGATTAACAGGCCGTTAAATCTAACCTTAGATGTCAAACGCGTACATTTTGACATATTTAACGGCCGTTTAATCCTTTGTTTATCTAAGATAGCATGGTGAAGTGCTTAGAGTCATACCTACATGCTTGTATTAGTTTACCAACCTTAAGTATTAGTTGTATGGAATGCTGTCAGTCTACCATTCACTTTCAAAACTTTTACAGCCACCCATCATTCTCTCTACTACTAATTAATTTCCAAGCAGTGTGTACTATTGAAAATGTGCAATAAAATTATTTACGGCTATTTTATTAAGTTGGTAAATAAGTTAATGAAAAACGTGTTAATGAAAAAAAAAACATCTTCGTTGATAATAATAATTATTTTACTCAGTACTCAGTATTTTAGTATAAATAACGCTTGTCCCTTGCTTGTCAGATCAAGCCAAGATGTAGGTATAGCCAAGATGGTTGGCAGAAATAGGGTTAATTACAGATAAAGTTTTGATACAAGATGTATTTTTTGATGATTATTATAGGGCAGTGTGGTCACTAAGTGCCTAAAATAAATTAAAAAAAAACTTTGACAACCATAGCTCACTTCCGTATTCTGCTTCTTTCGGTGATCAAGAAAAATCAAAAATCACGGTCTTCAGAACTCTCTACGTATGTCAGTCTGATTGATAACTTAATTGTTAATGTATCCGCATAGAAGATCACAAAGAACAATAAAATTTCTTCCAGGATGTGCATCGCTGACGTACTTGAATGGAGACAAGATGGCTGTGTCGCTCAGCTTCGGAAAGAAGGTCATCACGAACCGGACTCTTTCTAGTGAGTATTTCTTTTTATAGTAGGTATAGCACAAGTTGACGCACGTCGATGGCGCAACACTCTTTCGTAAAAATCGTCATGCTGTTTACGCAAATGTGTCTAAGATGTATAGAGAAAGTATTATTACGTCTTGTACTTAAACTACAACTTTTACTATTTTGAGTGAATCCAATTGCTCGTAGGTATGAGTTTAAAACATCTTACATTAGTAAACATCTCAAGAAAGGTCTTTTTGATAAAAAAATAGTTTTCTTTAACTGATGCGTTCATTTGCAGGCCGCAAGCCAAGTCCAGTATGCATGCCTCTACCAGGAGGTCTATCCAAGTTTTGCGGGAGAGTATACAACATAGCAAGAACTGGCGAGGAGTTCCGTGCGTGCCTTGGCTTAGAACTACAATCCAAAAGCGTTGTGGAAGCAGCTGTACGAGTTTCGTGCTTCAAGTTTGGTCCCAAAGGTGTAACCTCAGAACCAGCTGACCCACTTCCATTAATACCTGATGAGAAGGGTGACAAAGATGATGATGAGGATGATGACGATGATGATTACGGACTCGGCGGTGATGATGATGATGATGATGATGACGCGGATGATGACGATGAAGAGAGTAAGTTTCACAATGGTTGCTATAAGCATACTTACCTTGTCAATTCTAGTACAGGTACCCTAGAGACGTAACGAAAAAATGAACAGCAATAACACTTTGTTTTTTTATTTCCAGGTGAATTGGAAGCTGTAAATGACGTAGGAGGCTCGGACTATACCGGATTCAGCCTGCTTGAAGAAGACCTACTGGGAGACTTATTTGGATCATCAGGCGGGAAAAAAGGCAACAAGCACAAGAACCAAAACAGAAATAAAGAAAAAAAAACTAATAAAAAACAGGCTCCAGCACCAAGCACTACAACAACGAAACGTCCAAGGCCCACACGACGGCCTTCATCTAGAAGACCAAATACAAGAGCAACCACACTAAGACCAGTCAGAACTACGACTGTAAGAGTACGCCCGGTAAACAAACGTCCTACTCGTAGACCTGCTCGGAGGCCAACGCGACCTAATAGAACATCAGTTACTGCTCAAGTAACTGAAGTCACTCCATCTCCAATCATCACTGCATCATCAGTCATGATAGCATCACCATCGAGTACTACTACCACAACAACAGTTGCACCTACAACGGCTTCAGTAGCAAAAATACAAATTGAAAATGATCAAATAAACGCAGCCAGTGATGACACATTCGAACCTATCATTGCCATACGTCCGCAGTCCACAACACCTAAAAGCGTTACCGATTTCGAACATACTGGCTTAGAAATGTCTCTAGCTCATATCACCGGGCAGCTGGCTTCAATGCCGGTTATACCCCTCAACAACGAACCTAAAGATTCAGGAATGGCCACTAAGCCTGAAGAAAAAGTAACATACCAGAAAGTTGAGATGATTACCCACAAGGCACCTACTACGATACCTATGGAAACGTCATCTCCAGATGAAGCAGTTAATGACGATATGATTCAAATTGTGCAAAGTCTGGACTCTACTGAGGAGGCCATGCCTGCAAAAGAAGAAAAGACACCTGAAGAAAGTCGAGCTTACTTTCACAGTCACCCAGTTTCACAAGAAGTGCTCAATTCTGCTTTTGTAACAGACGCAGAACAACGTCCTATTAAGAGGGAAAGTGATGATCTAGAACTACCTGACCTTGATGTTCTTGATTTGACTCAAATTGGCGAGTCTATCGGAGATGAGTTAGGAATATTTGGTGGCAAGAAGAGGACAATTCGAGATGACGAAAACACACAAGTAAAAGAAAGTGACCAATATAGTGAATACGAAGATGTCGCCGAAACAATGGGAGATGCTCTTCTTCTGGCGCGAAAATCTCACCCTAAAAACAAGAACATGAAAAAAAGAGGAAGACAGAACAAAATGATGCGAGGTGATTGGGCACTCGTATGACATTGATGCATATTAGTTTATAAGTAGAAGTAGTTAATAAGTATTTATTCTTTAATTTATTTTTATTCTAATAAGTGTAAATAGTCTTCACTAGCTCTATAATGACTGATTGACCTTAAAATATTAAATCTTGATATTTAAATACTTTTGTTTTATTTTTTGAATCCCAGGCAGTTTGTAAAAACTGGTTGAAGTCATGAAAAAAGGCCTTGTAATAATAACCGTCGTTTTATAAATGGAATGATTCATGCCAAAGACAAGAGATGGCCACAGATTAAAAAAACATGCATAACAAATAGATTTTAAAGGAGTATTCTAGAGAAATGGGAGATTAGCATAGCTACTCATGGTATACAAGTACAGAAACTTGAAATAGATACCTACATGTAGGTAGTCAAATATCATATTTGGTCGTATTGGGTCAAAAACGTATAGTGTTTTCTAACACGATTTAGATTTTTTGCGTTTTCGTGGCGAACATGAAATATGTATTACTTAATTGATTTAATGTTAAGTTTACAAGGAATAAGAAAATGATTTTCTCACATTTTCGACCGCGCTACGGCCCAGTGCTTTATATTTGAAACTATGAAAAAATCAAGTTTCTAACATAAATAAACTTTTATTTCGTGTCTCAATACCTACCTATGTACGTATGCTAAAAAACCTAAAAAACAAAAAACAATTTGACTTGTTTATAGAAAACTAGCGGCCTGTCCCAGCTTCGCATGGGTGGTCATAAATTTTTTGAACATTTTAGGATAAACTTAGAGCGTGGGTTCGAGCCTCGCGTCTACTTATTTCATACATTTGCACGCGCTTCTCCGATTTATCATAAATTATTTAAGGTCGCAGGGGTTTTATATCGCAGGGGTGCGATTTTATTCACTCAAGTGAATAAAATCGCACCCCGAGCGTGACCCGTGGACCCGTTAACATTTTTAATTTCGTCATATCTTTTGAATGGAATGTCCGATTTGAAAAATTTAAGAAGTAATCTATAGGTATTGAAACCGTCTTAATTATGAAATGATTTATTTGGATAAGGATTAATACCAAGGTACAAATAAAGACCCTTTTCTGGCGGCGGCATTTCAATTAATTTTTTATAATAAAAGAACACTTATTGTGTCATAACTATAATAGTTAGACATATGCTGTCGCGACATTTTTTGTAGATGATGACGTGTTCTACAAAATCGTAGTACATTATTTTGTTCTATCATCAATAGTTTTCGCAGCGCACGCGATGTAAGGTTTTTGTATTCCACCTTGGGTTACATTATTGAAGTTTTAGTAAGGATCCCTGATTTTTTTGAAAATATAATATAGCCTATGTTACTCAGGGATAATGTAGCATTCCTATGGTGAAAGAATTTTTGAAATCGGACCAGTAGTTTTTGAGCCTATTCGTTACATACAAAAATACAAACATACAAAAATACAAAAATACAAAAATACAAAAATACAAAAATACAAAGGTTTCCTCTTTATAATATTAGTGTAGACTAGCTGCCGCCCGCGGCTCCACTCGCGTAGTGATTGCTAACATTGATATTTAAGGCGTTTTCACTTTACTGGATTCATCAAGTTTTGTACCCAGTTTCCGGTTACATTTCTGGGTAAAAAGTAGCCTTTAAGCTAATCCAGATGACGAACTAGGTATATTTTGTTTCATCCTGCTCGGTTCGGTGGATCGGTTCGTAGCTTTTGCATTTATATATTAGTAGGATAGGATAGACGGATAGTAGGCAGTAGGATAGGATAGGACAGACAGCAAGAAAGGATGTATTGACTTTAGGACACCTGGTGCATTGCATGAACTATGCAATGCACCATTGTATTGCATGAACTATGCAATGCACCATTATCATGGTTATTTTATATGGCATGTAGAGTACACTGAATGATTCACTACACGCAAATTTATTGAGCAACATTTGTATCAGTGTGTAGCTGATCGATATTTAAATTTGATTAAAAATAATATCGATGCAGACCACGCGCATTCTATATTGAAAGTGGACGTAGGTAATTTAACTTTAAAACTTTCTCTTGTTGGGCATTAAAATTTAAAACGTGTTCCTTCGACGAGTGTGTCTTAAATAAATATCGGCGGTTACCTAAGTAGTAGTTGTGTTTAAATACTGAGAGTAAAAGTCATTACAAATTGAACTGACCGAAGGAAGGGTGTAATTGTACAGGTCCCTTCGTTAGAAATGTCTTCGTCATTCAAGTTAAACTTATTGTTGCTAGTTTATGCGTTCATAATAAGAACATATCTGGTTACGGGTAAGTCTTAAGAATTCATTGAATAAATAACAAATTGTGTCACGATTGGGTACATTAATCCTCTAATAAAATGTATTTTGGTTGAAGGGGATGACCAATCTTACGAAGTGATAAAATTCAAAGTGCCACACGCAGTATGGAAACAAGCTTTACGTCCCACGCCGATTCTTAAATCTCCGGTAACGATTGTGCTGCCCATAAATGTACAGGATGATGAGAATCTTGTTGATGAAGATATCGAAGATGATACAGAGAATATAGAAGTTGACGCAACGCTAGTCAATGATGAAGAAATTATTCCAGAAGTACCTGCTGTTCAAGATGAAATAGTTAGCGCACCAGTAGCTGCAGTGAATGTACCCGAAACTGAAGTTTTGCAAGAGGAGGATGACATACAACCTCCGCAGCAAGAAGTACCTGGTCAAGTGGTAAGGTTTCCTTGCTCTTGCCTTAGTGGACAATGCGGATGCTGTACTGGAGCTATTTTAGAAAGATTCAAAATGAAAGCATGTGGTAACATGACATTTATTCCGGAAGATTTCGTCTTCGATGTGCGTTTGAACGTCAACAATAACACTGTTGTGCGACGAAGAGTTTCAGGTAAAGTACCTTAAGATATAAGTATTCGTAGCTTTAGAAGCTTATTGATTATTGAAAAAAGTGGTTTGAGGATTCAAGCTTGAACTAAATCAATTATTTATATTCTAGCTAGTGACCCTCCACCGATTTGCTTCAACCCTAGAAGAGCACCGTTTGTTCGAGTATGTGCAGAGATTTCAAATATTCAAATAAGAAATAGAAACGCACACGCTTGTTTGGATATCAATGCTGACATTGGGGGCTTTCCGGTTTACTCAGCATCTTTCAAATGTTTTAGGTAAGTAAGTAGGAACCTAACTCAAATCGTCTGTGACAACATCGTAAGCGTTATCTTCCAATTTTTTTTTTATTTTGTTTTATCATTTGTTCTTTTCAGCTTGGGTTCATCAGGTATCAAAACGGGTCAGAAACCTAAACCACTGTCATCGGGTGGACCGAAGCCAACAAATTTATTTGGTAACGGTGGCCAAGAAGAAGGAGGATTCATACAAAACGCTGCTGAAACCGTTTTAGGCCAAGGCAATAATATATTGGGAGGAGGTAATGGTGGAATCCTCGGTGGGGGTGACGGCGGGTTTCTTGGTGGAGGAGACGGCGGTATTTTTGGAGGAGGTGGAGACGGTGGTATCTTTGGAGGAGGCGGAGACGAAGGAGGATTTTTTGGTGGTGGAGATGATAATGGTGGTGACGAAGGACCTTTAGACGCCATTGGTGACGCTCTTGGAGATTTTCTAGATGGAAGAAGCTACAGCTGAACAATCTGAAAGTGTAAATGTACCGTATTATATTAATTTATTGACGTTTTACGTGACCTGTATAATTATTATTTATTTGTATTTTGTAAGTTTTAGAATAAATAAAACAGTGCTATACCACAACACAACTTTAATCCCTTTTACTAATAAAGTCGACTCGGCTCTGTATATGTAGGTATAAATTAATGTGAAAGTCGAAATGCAAAAAGATTAGCTGATCTTTCCATGCCGCGGGTGAACCGGTTCGATGTCAGTGCAAGCGAATTGGACGCTGTCTGTAGGTATTCAGACGTCAAGCGAAAAGCCTGGCGCCAGCCTTTGATCATGGTGTTGTTGTCTGCTTTGATAGTCGTTCTATTACTCGCTGGAATAAATACAGGTAAAGTATTTACTCAAACTTCAATTGTTAACTTTAATTGCTAATATTTGCCCAAGCTTATGTTTTTAGTTAAATATTTGTTGTGATTCACAGAAGCGCGAGTATCAAACAAAACGCAACCGTCCAATTATCTACACGACATAGAAGTGCCAGACAAAGTACTGCTTTTACTTCGCTTCAAAAAAAATTCAACACTAGCGTTGGCTCGACGAACCTCCGACCAGAATACAAGCGTGACGCAAAATGAAAGCTCCACTTCTAATAGGAGATGTTCCTGTATCGAAGGAGTATGCAAATGCTGTACTGGATACGTAATGGATTTGCTGAATCAAAAGGCGTGCATGAGAGTGACGTATCATCCCGGGGATTTCGCTTTTGATGTGGCCATGTCGTTGAACAATAGGGTGCTTTACGAAAATTCTTTGTCAGGTTAGTATGTTGTTTTTATTATTATACGATACCTAATACCTATGTATTGATTTCCTATACTTTACATTATTATTTTTTTATCAGGAAAAAATCCAAGACCAATCTGCATAAGCCCACCGAGAATGAACAACTTAAAAGTGTGCGCAAAGTTTTACAACGTTTTCTTCCCTGGTAGAAACTTTCACTTTTGCCTGGCGATGGAAGGAAAATGGCGCCAGTTCGAGCTCTTCAACTTTGCATTTGACTGTCTGAGGTATTCATTGAATATTCATAGTGTCATAGTGAACTAGGAATTAATTTCTAATTAATTCAAAGTACAAACTTATATAATCTCAACTAAGGGCCAATTTCCGGCGCGGTAATGAGCGTACGATTGTGATAAAAGGCATGAACTTTGCTATTCAGAGATTTCGTTTTTAGGTTCGGTTGTAGATTTTGTGTGATGAATTATTCCAGGATGGGAGCAAACGGAGTAGCTATGGTGGGACCAGACGAAGGTGGCGGCCTTCCCATACCAAACCCACAAGGAGGTGTCGACGCAGTTGTCGATTCTGGAGATGAAGACATTGAAGATTATGATGAGAACGTGGTGCGCTCATTGCTAGGCGATTTGTTCGATGATGATGATGATGATGATGATGATGACGACGATGACCGTTAGATCAGACGTCAAGAGGAAACCTCTTAGTAATTAAATTAAGTTATTTATTATCAAGTCTTTTTACATCACTTTAATTAGGTACTTATCATAGACGACTGCAATCTATGTCTGCGTCGATCCGATATGCAGAAGTTTCTCTAGAAAGTCCCGCAAGCCAGCTGCGCGCATACGTTGCATACAAAATAGTTTAACAGGTACCTTTGCCTGTATTGACGTAGGTTACCTTAAGCTGTGGTCATTTGAATGGTGTCCCTAGAGCCGGTAACTAGGTTGAACGAACTTCGCCAAAATGAAAACGAAAACGGTCGCGCTCTTGTTTTTTACTGTGTGTTGTGTTCCGTTTTGCACCGGTAAGTGTTATTTTTTCTTTCTTCGACCCACTTTAAATGCAATTAGAAAAATAAGCCCTGAACAATGAATGGTGAAATCCGTGATTACAGGTTTCAAATGGAAAGAGTCGCGCACAATTTTCAAAGGAAAGGAAGCAGATGAAATTATGGATGTCACAGACTTTTCCATTTATTATGATTTGGGAACCAACGAGGTAAAGTGAAGTTATTAAATAACTAAACAGCTTATCAGTATTATGCAGTGATTGACACCATAGAGCTCCTCAGTCGACTTCCTAGCCCAATATAATATTCAAAATAGAGCAGTGCTTTATGAAGGAAGGGTGACCTAGCGAAATAATGAACACTGAAATGAAAATCCATACCTACCATACTTTTTAATGCGACTGTCACTCACTGGTCAGTTTTTCACGATTTTATTCATTACAGACTATTAGAAAGATGATGCCCCGTCCATGGTACAGGCCAGGTTGGCTCCTCCGGCTGCCGTTTATGGGAGGAAGATGCGACTGCGAAGAACTAAAGTGCACTTGCTGTACCGGTATTCGTATTCAAGCCTTCAACTTCGATAGAAGAAGTAAGCAATTGTCAGCTTCATAATTACAAGCATGACATGCGAGGCAATACTTTGTCATAGGCGATGGTTACCACTTAACATCAGGTGGGCCACGCTTGTTCCATCAGCAAGAAGTGTAAAAATATTGTACAGACTTTTTTAAGTAGTAGTTATAAGCGATTTTTGTAAAAAAAAAACTTTTTAAGTATATTATTTCATTAGAATTAAAAAATCTATTATCTCTCAATAGTCAAACTTTTGTATAAATAAAGGTACAATTAATATTGAGAAGCAAAAACTGTTACTTACTGAAAAGTATTGTTAAAGTCGTGGTTAGCGAGTCAGCAGGTAAAAACGATCTTGAAAAAAAATACCTCTTGTATTTCAGCATGTGCCATATTGAGATACGAGCCGACGGAGTCGATGATAGATTTGGAAGTGAAGATGAACAATGCAACGCTTTTCAGGAATTCTTATTCAGGTAAATGACTACTTTTTATTGAATAGACTGGATAGAATAATAAAAAAATGTTGATGATAGAGTTAAGTAGGTACATTAGTATAGAAGAAAAAACAGCAACCACTTTAGCTTAGCTGGCTTAGCGGGGCTCGATACCAGTGTCCACTGCTGGTCCTGTCCTGTACAATGTAAGTTTTCTCAACAATTTGAGAAAACTTTCAAGGATCCTCCTGATTGTGATATCCAGTAATCCTGGCAGAATTATGGTTGCTGAACTTGCTGATGAATCTGACGCAGTTATCGATTGCTTCGGAGGATAACACTGCAATTTTGTACCTACTTTGTAGTAAGAAGGGTATAAAAATTACTAGCACTTTCTCGAATGGCTGATTCCCTCAAAGTTATGTAGATATTGCCACTTAGTAAGCTTTAAAGAGCAACCAAAGTCAAAGTCAAAAGGATAAAATCACAAGGATCACTTTGAAACGTCTTAAAACTAGGTGAATCTAGGTGCCAGTTCCACGTGCCAAAGCCTAGAAGAACAGACAACAAACTTACAGCTTGGTTCCTACCTTAATGGAGGAAATATAATACTTCGTCCAAGGTTCCTACCGTTCTTTTGTGTGATCCTTGTTACAATGTAGGAAATATAATACATATCGGAGCTCCAGTGTGGTGCTGATCGAATTTTGTGGGTTTTTCAACATATTCACATAATATATTGTGTTTTTTTTTATGTTTGTAGCACGGAATCCACCACCCTTCTGCGTGCCGATACCCGTTCCCTACTTGCCCCCTGGTCTCGTAGACATGTGTGTGAGGCTGTTCGATATCAGCTTAGCTGACCAGAAGCTGCATGTGTGCATGGATATAGACAATAGGATCGATAAGGCTCCCGTTTTGGTAAGTCTAACTGGTTTAAATCCATGAAATACCTACGGGTTGCCCGCAACAGACCGTGATGGAGTAAAATTGGCAAAGGAAAAGTAATATTATGTAGGGGCGAGGGGTGGGGGAGTTCAGTACCCCAAGTCTGGTTATCGACAGACCGTTTTTGTATGGAGATTCGAGAGTTCTCAGACTCAGCACACCGATGAGGGAAGTACAGAACCCACACTTAGCACTGAGGAGGGGAATCTACGACGTGAGGAAGAGATAAAGGTTATAGTGTAAGTAAGATGATTCGACAGGCGACAAAAATTTGAATTTAAGCACCGCTTGATCAGGAAAAGTTCATGATCGTGATGTAGGTAGGTAGGTAGGTAGGTACTAGATGACCTACTCCGGTAAATACCGACCTACCTACACTCTACGACAAGTAGGTACCTACCTACTGACTATTTACCTACCTTTGTTCTTAATTTTATTCTCCTTTACAGGTTCTCCACTTTGACTGCATGGATATGAGCTCAGGCGGCATCGGGCTATCCAAGCCAAGTGACTCGGGGTCTAACACGAACCTGTCACCCGGGGATGGTGACACTACCAGCGCGCCTACTCAACTGGATTTCGACGTTTATGATCCTGTCACAGAGAAAATACAAACTACGGAACGGAGTCTTTATTAGGAATATACTTACATAGTTCATAAATATTTATTTCAATAGAATAGGTAGGTACCTACCTATTAGGAATAGTGATTTATGTAAGTTGGTAGGTACCTGCCTATCAGGTAAGTAGGTACTAAGTACTTACTAAGTAAGTAGGTACTTACTTAAAAGAAATAAAAAGTTTTGTGTTGATTATTGGTGTGTTACCTATGCCCAACTATTATTTTTAATCATAAACGTACCTACCGTGATATTTATTCTATGCCTATGCTTTAAAATCATTGATTTTTCCAAATCTACCTACTACCTATGTAGGTAAGTTGGTATTGGGTAGGTAGTACCTAAGTACTTACAAATAGGGAGGTACTTTTTGAAGGAGCAACATTTATTAGGACGACTAACTATTATTACTAGTAGTTCGCCCCGAACTGAGATCTCGTGATGCGACCCAACGAACGCATCAAAACTTTGAGTAGGTGGTAGTCAGAGGCAAGTCCAAACATTATGTTTGGACTTTTTTCTGACTACCGCCTACTAATTTGGTACGGTAACAAAGTTTCAACTCTATTGGCCTATTTATTGAAGAGTTCCGTTGAACAGACCTTGGCTCCATCATCAGACCTGGTCGTTGTCACCATTTTATGAGAACTGAGTACATCCTTAATTTATTTCAAGAAAAAAAAATAAGAAAAAGCAAAGGAACTGGCCGACCAGTAGAAAAACCTTGATGCCAACGAAACTCTTAGAGATGGGAGCTCTTGGATCGCTGGTTATCTTAATTTAACTTTTTTGTTTTATCTCAAAAACCGAACGTCCCAAAAAAAAAGTAAAAATTGTTTTGGAATGTCCAAACAAAGCCCTTTCATATGACACGTAACTTGATTTTTTTATGTCACTTTTTTTATTTTTACCCTCTTAAAAAACCCCATATCTCAAAAACCCTCCATCCAATTTTACTCATATACTTACCAGTAAATTTCTCAAGTACAAGCTATCGACATATCAAATTTCATGCAGATCGGATCAACGGTTCTAAAGTTATCGCCAGACAAACATACATACATACATACATACATACGTACATACATACATACATACATAAAATGCCAAATCGCCCAAGTTGAAACTAAGATCTTCGTTCGCTTCGCTCACTCGATCAATTATTATTTACAAACTACGTAACAACTACGGGACTTTCGCTCAAATCAGAATTAGGAAAATACCACCAGTTACTTATTCACACATTACCTACCTATATTATTCTGAATCTGTATTCTGTGTCAGCAGAACTATCACTTATTTTTCAAAAAAGCTATGTTGCTAATATGTTAATAAGAATGAGAGAGATTTAGAATTTAGTCCTCTCTAGATACGAGATAAACAAAAAAATACAGAAGAAAACGAATGTCGAATCATTCTGACTAGGTAGGTACGTTTCTAAAGCAATTCGTCTTCTACACAACTCTCATTCTTGTAAACCTTTTGTAAACGCTGCACTGCATCATCAAGGATCATCGGGTGTATGATCCGTCACCCTACAAAATTCGACTTTGTCTCTTGGATAATTTTGACAAAGTCGAAACATAGTGCAGTCACCGTCATAAAAAGAGCTGTCATGCCAATGAGATGTCAATGCCTAATCTCTAATTTTCTATTTGTGAATTTTGCTGGTTCGGCTTTGTATTTATAAGCATCTCTTTAGCTGTATTTTTTGTCAAGATATGTTTTAATACTTGGGAATTTGTGAACAATATCGGTAAAATTATACATTCTGTTCTTTGCAACTATTAGTGTAAAGTATGGTTGGTAATGATGAGTACTTTGAGGGCTTTGGGTTAGTAGTTTGTGCATGGCTGTCTCACACATAGATGTTGTGCTTTTACTCATAATTTTGATAGTGCATAGATAATATTAGTTTACGCTTTTCCTTTCTTCCTTTAGTAGTTTCAGCTCAGTCTGTAAAGAAAGTTCCCATCCACAGAAATTTTAATTTTATACCGGCGGTGGCGCGGCGAGGTTTCAGATAACCGATTCTAGTATACCTACGGTATTCTGTCAACTATTAGTGTAAAGTATGGTTGGTAATGATGAGTACTTTGAGGGCTTTGGGTTAGTAGTTTGTGCATGGCTGTCTCACACATAGATGTTGTGCTTTTACTCATAATTTTGATAGTGCATAGATAATATTAGTTTACGCTTTTCCTTTCTTCCTTTAGTAGTTTCAGCTCAGTCTGTAAAGAAAGTTCCCATCCACAGAAATTTTAATTTTATACCGGCGGTGGCGCGGCGAGGTTTCAGATAACCGATTCTAGTATACCTACGGTATTCTGTCTATCTTGGGTTACTCAATTAAATACTAAGACATAATCAGTGGTCTACATAATTCATTTAGCTATTTTTAAAATTGTATTTATTAGCATGCAGTGTTTACTACTACTATCAAAATAAATAGTAGGAAGATTTATAATTAGGTGACTTTACAGAAGTATGGATCCCCTGAGCTCTGCACCAGAAGTGACATACAACTGGGTTGATATAACCTCTGATTTCTTCAACCATATCCAAGGTAAAAACCAAAAGCTGGCTCGAAAATTTCAATATATTATTTTCTCTTAAACCTAATGCTACATTCTTTTACAAAATGAAAAATAAAAGAGTCCCTTGCAGTGGCGTAGCTAGGTGGACAAGGGCCCCGGTGCATAGAGAAATAATCGGGCATAGAAAAGAATTTTGTGAGCAGGCTCAAGGTTTTCTAGCTTCGGGAGCTGGCTGACCCTCTGTTTTCAAAGCTTAGGTTAGAGGGCCCCCTGAGCTCCGGGGCCCTGGTGCACTGCACCACCTGGCCTTATGATAGCTATGCCCTGCAGTGGGCACACAAACAAACCTAGTACCAATCTAATAAGCTTGTATCTAATTGTCATTATTGTATATGGGTATGTGAATCCAATAGACACAATACAATATAATTTATAATCCTAGGAGGTTTAAATAATTAGATTTTTTAAATAAAAGAGATTCTCCTATTTTTAATGATGGTTCTTTGATGTCTCTAAGCAATAGAGTTTGGATATTTGTATGCATTCAGTTTTAATTATATATAAATTTCAGAATTGAAACTCGGTGAGTTGCTTCATGATGGGCAGCTCTTTGGCCTCTTTGAAGCGATGTCTGCTATCGAGATGATGGACCCTAAGATGGATGCCGGCATGATGTGCAATCGAGGTGGTCATGCGAAACCCCTCAATTTCCAACAAGCTGTTGCAGTAAGTTTAAATAACTTATACCTAGTTCATCATGACCATTGTTTTGCCCTTATCCCAATTCATGTGGGGTCTGCAAAACAGGATCTTTCCAGTTATCATTTAATATTATAATAATATAAACAACAATATATCTTTCCAGTTAAGAGATTAATGTTTAATCAATAAGAAATCTACCGTGACAATACTTTTGATCTAAAACTTAATATAGTTCTTCCTAGTAGCCTACAAGCGTTTTTAAAGTTATCATTTAAGATAATAATATAATATATTAATAATATAAACTACTGGTTCTTTCTATCATTTAAGACATTAATGTTAAATCCATAAGAAATGTACTGACCATGATAATACTTTTGATCTAAAACTTACTTAGACAGTTCTTCCTAGTAGCCTACTAGCATTTTTAATATAATTATATTTACAATATCATTCAAATAGGTAAGAAGCTGTACATTCAATCCAGATCATTCAGGTCAGATTCAGCGTAATTTTTTTTCAGGCCGGCACTCTCAAAATAGAAGACCTAGATCCTAGTGAGATGATTGGCATAATAGATGCAACAATGGCTTGCATTGTATCCTGGCTGGAAGGACATTCTCTAGCTCAGACTGTCTTCACTAACTTGTACCTTCATCAGCCTCATTCAATTCAAGACAAGACCCTGAAAGCATACTGCATTGCAATCTATAAGCTCCTGGATTGTATTAAGGACTGTATCAACAAGTGAGTAGAGTTTAAATTTGTTTAACAAGAGATAATTCTTATTCAGTACCCCAAGTATGAGTGGTGTTTACCATATTTGGCTTTTCGTTTTTGTTCCGTTTGTCCTACTGTTAATTTTCATCATACTGATGAAAATTAACAGTAGGACATAAAGTTCCGTATCGGTATCTCTATCGCGTCTTCATACAAAACCCGCAATGAACACATAACAAGAACGAAAAACCAAATATGGTAAACACAACATATTCTTGGGGTACAGATCTAGCTAATACACAGATTTATTACATACATCTTATTGATTTATTTCCAATATTCACTGCGAAAGTATAAAAAAATACTGTAGATTTATATATAAATCAAGACTGAGATGCAGTCATTCTATTCCAGAGCTCAAGTATTTGAAGAAGAAGATTTTCAGCCAATGAGCTATGGCTATCGTCTTGGATCAAATCCACAGACCGGCAACACCTATGATGCCAGCCATGAAGTGAATGAGCAGAAGTGTATTGCTATACTTCGGAAGCAAGAGGAAGAATTGAATAAGAAAGCGAGATCCTTAGGGGATGAGGTATTATTCATAAAGTTATATATTATAAATGCAAAGACGAAGCGTAGCGTAAGCGTTAGAGCTCTTTGTGAAGGGCTCGTCCGGGGAAGTACTACCACCACGCCTTTTTCTGCCCGTAAGCAGCAACGCTGTGTTTCGGTTTGAAGAGTGTGGTTGCGGGTGTAATGACAGGCACATGAGGCTTAACATCTGTATGCCTCAAGTTGATGGACGCAGGGCAGTGCATCGTAGGGCACGTTCCTATCGAGCGTAACTTACGAGGCAATGCTTTGTTATGGGTGATGGTTACCACTTAACATCAGGTGGGCCATCTGCTTGTCCCATTAGCTAGTAGTACAAAAAAAAACTGGTTTAATCAAGCACAGGGCAGGTCCCAAACAATAGAACCTCTTCTATTGTTAGGGAGCCCTTTGGCCATCATTATTACATTGTAAAAGGATCATACAAAAGAACGGCAGGAACCAAGCCGTAAGTTTGTTGCCTGTTCTTCTTGGCTTTGGTCGCGTGGAACTGGCACCTAGAGTCACCTAGCTTTAAGACGTTTCAAAGTGATCCTTGTGATTTTATTGAATAAATACATTTTGACTTTGACTTTGACTTTGACATCATTAGGATGATGCAGGCTGATCATTATTAGGATGATCCTATTTAATCTATTTTCAGTCAAACGGCCCCTGGACAGCTCTAGCAGCTCGTATCCGATTCACCAGAATGTTCTACCAAGCGTTACTGTTGATCACGAAACGCGACTCGCAGTCCGGCGCGGATTGCGTCGCGTTGTTGAACGGCTGCTCTGAAATGATGAAAGTGATCATCAAGACTGTGGGAAAGGGCACTCAGCCGGTTATTAGTGAGGGGTGTAAGTACTCTATGAGAGAAATGATGAAGAATGATAAGAGCACTGGTGGTCTAGTGGTAGCGGGGGCCTTCCGATCATAAGGTCGTGGGATCAAAACCGGTGGTATGAGTTTTTTGTTCATAAATCTATGTGCACGGTGCCAGTACTCTCAAACTGTGAAGGAAAACATCGTGAGGAAACGATCATAGCTAAAGAGTTGTGTCAAGTGCTCTTTGGGAAGGAGCCTCTTTGAGGTGCACTTAAAATCCTTTCACCACACAGTTTCAAAAGAACCAGTAACTTGCCCGGGGAAATGTAAATTTCCCCACAGAAACATTTTAAAAACTCTCTTTTTTGTCTGGTATAATCGTGTTTGTCACGTGATGTATTAAAAAAAATGTCCGTTATCATAAAGATTTTAATGTCTATTTTCTTTGCAGCCGACTCTCCGAACCCAATGGGATTCGAACCCATGATAAACCAGCGTCTGCTGCCGCCTACTTTTCCTCGCTACACGAGAATCAAGCCCCGCGGGGAAGCATTGCAGTATTTCGACGAGCTTGTCCAAAGATTGAGGCACGCTTGGAAGATTACGTCGTGCACCAACTTTCATGTTGCTTTGGTAAGATTTGTAGGGATCTATTTTGTTCTTTACTCTTTATTGTACACAGTAACATCATTATTTAAACTTGAATAAACATGTACAAAGGAAAGGATTATCAGAATTTTCTACGCGCTACAGTCGCCGAATTACCATTTTTATAAAACTCGCGTACGCACAACGCACGGTCCGTTCCCGAGAAACGCTCCATAGCGACTAAATTCCCAAAAGCCAGGCTACCGATTGACATCCCCCCCGCGCCCCTCAGAATAGTTGCGTTCACGCAATAACCAAAACAAATGTGAACTTTCTTTTGAGACACCCTGTATATTTATTATAAGTATGTAGGTAGGTATTTACAAAAAAAAGTATATATGTATTTTATTAGGTAGAAATTTGTCTAAACTACCCACAATTTTTGATTATGCTCAATACACAACTGTACATTGTCCAAATTTATTATTAGCATGATTTAATTGTTTAGGTTAATATGTATTAAAGATTAAGTGCTCACTGCTTCAAACAAAAATGTAAATATTAGAAACAAGAATGTTTCTCAGTGATTTTATTGTAAAATTTTATGAGAAATAAATATCTTAAACCATAAACCATATCAGCTATCTGGTTCCCATATTACAAGCTTTGTCTTAGTTTGGGGCTAGATAGTGCTGTGTGGAAAGTCCACCAATATTTATTTATTTATTTTATTATTTTATTTGAATATTAAAATGAAATAAATAATTATCTTATCTTATCTTTGTCAGGATTTCTTCATGGAGTTCAGTCGTCGAGCTTGCATTCTGTCTCGCTCTGCGCTTCAACTGTTGTACCTCAGTCCGTCTCCCGCCAACACTGCGTCTATGGCACAGAATACAGCTGGGAATACGTCGAATCGGCCGCAACAAGCTTTCATAGAGATTCTGAGAGAGGCAATCAAGGGATTTGTGAACCCACCGGCCTTGATGCCCAAGTCACCTGTGGTCACCACTCCTCAGGTAAATAAACTGTGAGCACTGGTGGTATAGTGATAGTGGCCCAGCCTTCCTAAGGTCGTAGGTTCATTACAGGTCGTGCACCAATGAGTTTTATGTTCAAAAATGCCGGAAGGACCGGCACCATGTCATAACTATGGAAATGGTCGAGCGAGGTTCTCTAACACAAGTATTTTTATACTTAGAGGGCCGTAAATGTATGCTATAAAATGGTATTCTATAAAATGTTTTTTTCTGTAGCCATAAGCTACAGAAAAAAACATTTTATAGAATACCAACGACGCTTTTCCTCTTTTCTTATAACTGTGTTCGTTTATTTTTGATCGAGTGAGCGAAGCGAACGAAGATTCTTGTTTCAACTTGGGCGATTTGGCATTTTATGTATGTATGTATGTATGTTTGTCTGGCGATAACTTTAGAACCGTTGATCCGATCTGCATGAAATTTGATATGTCGATAGCTTGTACTTGAGAAATTTACTGGTAAGTATATGAGTAAAATCGGATAAAGGGTTTTTGAGATATGGGGTTTTTTGAGAGGTCAAAAATAAAAAAAGTTACATAAAAAAATCAAGATACATGTCATATGAAAGGGCTTAGTTTGGACATTCCAAAACAATTTTCACTTTTTTTTTGGGACGCTCGGTTCTAGAGATAAAACAAAAAAAGTTAAATTAAAATAACCAGCGATCCAAGAGCTCCCATGTCTAAGAGTTTCGTTGACATCAAGGTTTTTCTACTGGTCGGCCAGTTCCTTTGCTTTTTCTTATTTTTTTTTTCTTGAAATAAATTAAGGAGGTACTCTGTTCTCATAAAATGGTGACGACGACCAGGTCTGATGATGGAGCCAAGGTCTGTTCAACGGAACTCTTCAATAAATAGGCCAATAGAGTTGAAACTTGGTTACCATACCAAGTTAGCAGGCGGAAGTCAGAAAAAAGTCCAAAGATAATGTTTGGACTTGCCTCTGACTACTACCTACTCAATTTTTGATGCGTTGTCGGGTCGCATCACGAGATCTCAGTTCAGGGCGAACTACTAGTGGTAGATCGTATGGTATTTATTTCCCTGCATTATAATCATGTAAATACGTTATGAGCTATAATAATAGTAATTTAAATATAATTTTAATGTTTTCTAAGTGTTTGTTGTAATTTCTATAAGAAATAAATGGTCCTAAACCTATTTCTAGGCTCGTGAGTTCGTGGAGAACTTTCTGGCCCGTTGCGTGCGTCCGTTCGCGGTGTTGTTGCAAGTCTGCGGGCACAACCGCGCGCGACAACGGGACAAGCTCGCATTACTGTTGGACGAATTTTCAGCTTTACAAGAAGAGGTATTATTATATATTTTTTATCACATCTATTCGCAAAGAGCTAGTTTGTTCTTCATAAACAGGGAGCAAAATAGCTCTTTGATATAGAGTTAAAGTGATTTGAATTTGGAATGTGGATATTGTTAGTTAAAGTCCCAATCATGAACACTCTATGAACAAGGAACAGGCTAAGCTCTGATTTCACCATGCTCTGTTAGATTAACAAAGGATTAAAGGGCCGTTAAATATGTAAAAATGTACGCGTTTGACATCTAAGATTAGTTTTTTTTTTTTTTTATACAGCCAGCTCATGGAACAAGCAGATGGCCCACCTGATGTTAAGTGGTAACCATCACCTATAACAAAGCATTGCCTCGTAAGTCACGCACGATAAGAACATGCCCTACGATGCACTGCCCTGCGTCCATCAGCTTGAGGCATACAGATGTTAAGCCTCATGTGCCTGTAATTACACCGGCAACCACACTCTTCAAATCGAAACACAGCGTTGCTGCTTGGCGGCAGAAAAAGGCGTGGTGGTAGTACTTCCCCGGACGAGCCCTTCACAAAGAGCTCTACTACTCTTAAAATTAGATTTAACGCCCTGTTTGTTCCTTGATTAGTGAACAGAGCATGGTGAAATCAGCTCTAAAACAGCTCGCGACGAAAATAAAAAAAAGTTTGTAATAGTTTACTCAAATTCAGATTTTACATAGTTTTATAACAATAAATAGTCATACAATGATTATGACTATTTTTTTGGTACGGAACCCTAAAAAAGGAAATCTCAAATATAAATAAAGTCCTGTTCCAGGCTGAAAGCGTGGACGCGGCGATAAGCGGCGCCGCGGGCCCTCGCGCCTGCCTCGGCACTTGGGTCCTGTACCACGTGCTCCGCGTCATGATAGCGTACCTGCTCTCCGGGCTGGAACTGGAGCTGTACAGCGTACACGAGTACCATTATATCTTCTGGTGAGTTCTTTGACAATGAATAGTCCATCTCTAGACTTCAGTCTCACATAGATGGCAAAAAATCTCGGGATTGAAACAGGCTCCGACTCTCACATAGATGGCAAAAAATCTTGGCATTGAAACAGGCTCCGACTCATTCGTGCTTCGCGTCATGATAGCGTACCTGCTCTCGGAATTAGAGCTGTACAGCGTACACGAGTACCATTATATCTTCTGGTGAGTTCTCTGACAATGAATAGTCCATCCCTTGACTTCAGTCTCACATAGATGGCAAAAAATCTTGGGATTGAAACAGGCTCCGACTCATTCGTGCTTCGCGTCATGATAGCGTACCTGCTCTCGGAATTAGAGCTGTACAGCGTACACGAGTACCATTATATCTTCTGGTGAGTTCTCTGACAATGAATAGTCCTTCCCTTGACTTCAGTCTCAAATAGATGGCAAAAATCTTGGGATAGAAACAGGCTCCGACTCATTCGTGCTCCGCGTTATGATAGCGTACCTACTCTCCGGAACTGGTGAATTCTGGTGAATTTGGTATTACAATGAATAATGTATTAGTTATACTTTTATTACAAAGCCTTGTGCTGAAAGCCAGCGCAGAATTAGTTCTCTAAATACCCTGAGACCAGCGTCATTTGAGAACTAATTCTGCGCTGGCTTTCAGCACAAGGCTTTGTAATAAAAGTATAACTAATACATTATTCATTGTAATACCAAATTCACCAGAATTCACCAGTTCCAGCCCGGAGAGTAGGTACGCTATCATGACGCGGAGCACGAATGAGTCGGAGCCTGATTCTATCCCAAGATTTTTGCCATCTATGTGAGACTGAAGTCAAGGGATGGACTATTCATTGTCAAAAAACTCAGTACAGACAGTACATGGCAGCGATCCACATGCATTTGCGTAGACGTGACACACACACACACTAGGTTTTTTTGTTCATCACACAAATGTTTGTTCTCGGTGGGGATCGAACCCACGGCTTAGGGCGCAGAAGGCAGAGCTACTACCAACTGAGCTGTGAAGGCTGACTTGTATCTCCTTGATCAATAATATCTTGTGATACCTAGGTACCTCTACGAGTTCCTCTATGGCTGGTTAGTCTCCGCTCTGGGCCGCGCAGAAGGCCTCGCTGGGGAGGTTAAGAAAAGCGACGGCAAGAAAAGCGGCGCTCGCAAGCAGAAGAAACGAGTGAAGCCTTACGCGAGGGAAGCACTCATGTGTCAGGTTATGCAGAATATGTGCGGCGGGTATTATAAGGTAGGTCACATTATTATAAAGATCAAAAACATAAAAAAAAAGGAAAATTTTAAGGGGACATACAGCGTCTGGGTATCAAAGTCGTGGAGCTGTCTCTGTTTTTTTTAATTATCATCATCCAGGCTTAGACAAGATTCCGGAAGACGCTTGTAATTGTATGATAATGACATCAGCTTGACAGATGCTCACGAAAAACTAATGATTTTTAAATATTCTTTTTCTGACATTTTGGGAAGCAACATAGCTTTTTCTTTTTATTTGTTTTTCTAGTGTTATTTTGAGCTGTGTTGTGTAATTTCGGTGGTATTTTAACCAACATTACTTGAGGTCTTAGCACAAAGTGTAAACATTTGGAATGAAAGTGTATTATGTGATATCCTGATTTGATCGAAAATGTTTCCAATGTTTTGAAGAAAACTGCCACCATTTTCTTCAAAACAAATGACGGCCGACTTGACAAATAAGTATTCAATACAAATCACTTGACACTGGCAAGATTGTCTGTCGAATGACGGATAGGAGCCATAAATTGAGAGAAGAAGAAAGACTTTTAAATTAATTTCTAAGGAATGTATCGCAAACTAAAAGTGGATCTTGTTGTGGACCTCTGGTCAGAATACAACTATTCGTGAGACTTGTCGCATCTTAATACAAAACATGCTTGAAATCGAAATCCCAATTAACGAATACGTAATCCGAAGTTTAAAAAAAAACGGTCTTTATTCAGTACAATCACAAGGATCACTTTAAAACGTCTTGATGATAATTTCGAATTAAATAGATATTGTATTTTAATTTCACTGGGGACATTATGCTAATTAATTGTTTTTTATTATTTTGTTGCATGTTACATTAAGATTCAGACACGATTTCTAAGAGAATTGTAATTGAATAAACGAATTGAAATCATCAATGGCGAACCCTGCTATGAAACTAAATTATGAATATGACTCGCAAATCCAAATTTCGACTTAATCAGAACTCTGAATATACGTACTATTGTGGATTTCCCAGGCGCTAGTGGCGTTCAAACTGCAAGGCAAGATCCGCCAGCCGTCGTCGGAGTTCGATAACGAGGCGGTCCGCTACAAGCATCGCTTCGCCCCCCTCTCTGTCCTCACCCCCCCTCAAGTGCACTACCACGAGTTCTGTGAGATGACGCAACCTTTGCAGTGAGTAACTCAACCATTTAAAGATTTATAATGTCCCTAAGTTACCCTTTGCTGCGAGTAATTTCCTCGCACATCTCGTTCGACAACGAGGTCCACTACAAGCAACGCTTCACCCCCCTCTCTGTCCCCCCCCTCGCTGCCCCCCCCCCCCCTCAAGTGCACTACCACGAGTTCTGTGAAATGACGCAACCTTTGCAGTGAGTAACTCAACCATTTAAAGATTTATAATGTCCCTGAGTTACCCTTTGCAGCGAGTAATTTCCTCGCCGTCTCGTTCGACAACGAGGCGGTCTGCTACAAGCATCGCCCCCCTCTGTCCTAACATAAATAATATTAATAATTCCTTGGTTGCAGGTATGAAAACCCTGTGATATTGTACCTCAGCGGCTGCAAACACTTCCAGCAAGCGAGAACATTTCTAGAAAGTATCACGACGCCTGATCAAGAGGTACCTAATCATTTGCAAAAATTATCTAAAACTTTTAAGGGGCTGACAACTATCAAACAACTTCTCGCTCGCACGTTTCGACATGTTGAAAGATATAAAATCACTAAACTCATTTTCGAAAAATCGCAGTCAATCATTTTGTGTGCAATCACATTGCACACAGTTTAGTAAAAATTTCATTTTATATCGATACAAGTATTCCTACTTAAAAGTTTGCTTATGTACGAAAACTAGTAAATCAAACTTTTGAGTAGGAAAATATGAACAATGCGCATTTTGTGTGCAATGTGATTGTACACAAAATGGTTGATTGAGATTTTTCGAAAATGAGTTTAGTGATTTTATATCTTTCAACATGTCGAAACGTGCGAGCGAGAGTCACATTAGCTCTTGTCTTCGCATTAAAATTCATTACATTATATGTAGATCACCGAGCGTAGACCCCGCCTACCGATCGCAAGGTCGTAGGCTTGGATCTGGACGTGCACCAATGGATTTTTCTTTTATAAAAATGTATTGCCAATGCCAGTGCTCTCAAACGGTGAAGGAAAACATCGTCAGGAAACCAGTTAGTACACTAAGAGCTGATTTCACCAAGCTCTGTTAGATTAACAAAGGATTGAAGGGCCGTTAAATATGTCAAAATGTACGCGTTTGACATCTAAGGTTAGATTTAGCGGCCTGGGGCCTTATGCTCACTTCGAGCGAGATTATCTCACGGTGGAGATGACGTCATATCTCGTTCAATAACTCGTTGACGTTGCGTCTCGCATGAACTTTGAATGAGAAAATTGGGGAGTAGGATGGTGAGAATGGGGATAAATAGTTATCGAACGAGATATGACGTCATCTTCACCGTGAGATAATCTCGCTCGAAGTGAGCATAAGGCCCCTGTTAATCCTTGATTAGTAACTAACAGAGCATGGTGAAATCAGCTCTAAACGGCACACGTATTAACAAAATGCACAAAATTCACATGAAACAGTTGAGCTATCTGCAGCGAATGATTTAGCTAGAGAAAGCTCAGCTGATCCAAATCAGTGCTTATCAGAAGCGTCCATTATCCTACTAATATTATAAACGCGAAAGTTTGTAAGTCTGGATGGATGGATGTTTGTTACTCTTTCACGTAAAAACTACTGAATGGAATTAAATGAAACTTTACAATATTATAGCTTATACATCAGAATAACACATAGGCCAAAATTTATGAAGATATTGTGTGAATTGTCCAAAATATGACGATAAGTGTCAAGTAAGTAAGAAAAAATCTACCATCTGCGCAGACGAAGTCGCGGGTACCAGCTATTTTAATATAATAATCATCATACATGTTTTATTTTCTGTTTTCAGGTATCGGATCTCCTAAAGGTAGCAAAAACAAATTTCGTAGTTTTAAAATTGTTAGCCGGCGGTCACAAGATGGATTCACTTGTGCCGCCAGAATTCGACTTTTCTGTACATCGGCATTTCCCTATCATCAAACTGTTGTAAAACCTTCATACGGAAAATCGTGAAAATTTTACTATGTTAAAGTGCCCATTAAGGTGAAGTGAGATCCAAAGATTGGTATCAATATTTTGAACTCAAAAACTACAAATCAACTTATATTTAGGTTGATTATGATATTCAAATATACAAGGTGTTCCATAAGTTGTGTATATAAACTTCAGGGGGCTAAAGTACCCATCAATATAAACAACTTTTTCTAAGGAACCAACACTGTGAACGCGAAAAAAAAAACAGCTGTTTTATACAAAAGTTCAATACCTACCAGGCTAAAATGTATGAAACAGCTGTTTTTTTTTTCGCGTTCATTTTTTTCCAGGAGCAAGTTGGTTTCACTCGTTTGTTGTAAGAGATATTGTAATGAATATTATTATGTTCCCGTGTACCTTGAAATACTTATTTTTCTTAATTAAATTTTGTATGGCTTAAATTTTTGTAAAGGAGGTTGTATTGTTAAAAAAACAATATAATTGCATTAAAACTCGCGCGAGCCGGTCATAATTCCCCCTCAACCGACTTGGATACCACTACGTCTTAAGATTATGACAAGAATATGAAAATATACAATTTATATAACAAATATACTAGTCAAATAGTCATGCATATAGAAAATTATTCGCTGCGTAAATTATATTATGCTATGTTCACATGCACGCCGTGCAGCCCGGCGGGCTGCCTGGCAGGCTGCGCGGCATGCAGCCCGTCCCAGGCCGGCGAAAATTCAAGCTGTTCACACGCACGCCGTCGTGTCAGTCAGTGCCAGCATGGCGGGCAGCGAGGATCTCGGTGTTGTTGCTGCCATAATAAACGAGAAATAAGTTAATCCAAAGGATGGCTTAACTAAACGAATGGTCAAACGAGAAATAAATTTCTCGTTTGACCATTCGACCATGTTGTAATCTCCGATCTTAGCTACTTTTTTAGCAACTTTGAAGATCCACTCGTCACGAAAGCGCGAGAGAGACTGACTGCCCGCGCGCGTGAAAACAGTCACCGGGCGCCCGCACATTCATCCTTCGAACTTTGCCAAAAAACCGACACTCGCCCGGTTCGCGGCATTCACGTTCACAGGCGCGTTTACGGGCTCGGGCGTACCGTTTACACGCTCGGGAATGTGAATGTGCACGTTGAATGTCGAGTTGAACGCGCGCGTGTGAACGTAGCATTACAGCTAGATATTTTCCTTTCATAAATTGCGCGACTGTACTTTGTAAATCAAAGTAAAATAATCCTTATTTGTCAATAAATAAGGAATATTTTACTACATCACAAGAACTTTTTTTTTTAATTTTGGTTGGCGCAGTTTTAGATTGGAATATTTCAACTCATTATTTTGGTTCGAGGATAAGCTGGCCGCATATTATCAGAAAATTATTAGTGACAGAATACTTCACGTGAATGTAACGTTAATAATGTCAATTACTTAAAATTCACTCGCTTTATTATAATGTTTTATAATTTATTATTATATTTCCAAAACAGATATGAGTATTCGCTTTCTTAAATTCTTTATTTTACCGAGAAATATTAACAGAATTGTATTTACAAAATACATGTATAAAGGCGAGACGAAAAGATTAGTTTTATAACCTTTAAATAAACATAGCTATACAATAACATGTTCCTACTCTCATATAGAACACACAGATACGCATTAGACTAAACAGTGTGGACTTTGAACTGTTTGAAGTTGAATGCTGCGAATCGTCCGAGAGGGTGCGATATGTTGTTGTTTTTCGTTCGCATTACCAACAAGCTGCTTGCCATCGCGCCGTCTCTTTCCTACAATTCTCTGTAGTGTAAAAAAGGGCGGAATTTAAGGCCGGTATTTTTGTGTACTGAGGAGATTCCATCACAGTACATACTTAAAAGCAAATCAAATTCTCAAAGTTGTTAAAATATATGAATAAAATAACATATCTTCGCAACATGACAGAAGAGCTTTTGAATAAATTGGTTTTAATGCATATCCATCAAGACTTTGCGGCAAAAATGGACGCTAATGAAGTGCTGGACATCTTTAGCAAGAAACATAATACAAAACAGTTTTTCTAAACATAATTTATTTATTGTTTTGTCATTTTCATAAACTTTCCCATACCACAGATAAGAGAATACTAGTACCTATACATACTGAAACTTAAGAGTTTAGTTATAACAGTTATTGTTAATTTTTTTGTCCATCCCCCCTTGTGCCCTGGATCCGCCCTTGATTGTAAACGTAGTGATATGGGTATATATATGTAGCCTGATGCGTAACCGACTGTACTAGGCCCCGCAGCTGCTAGTTGGTGGATGTATCGTCCAATTTTGATACCTATTGGAGTCGTACAACGCACTTAAGAATTTTTGGTCACAACATTTCTGATTATCTGCGCCTAGCTTTAGCTTTAGTCTAGTTTAGCTTGTAGCTAAACTTAAACCAAAGGAGTACTTGCGCAAAAATAGGAAATAAATATTATAGAAATAATTTCGGGTATTGTGTTTATAAATCGCGTCTGAAAAATGTTAAGAGTGTGTGTAAAATAGATGATATGATTGATAAGTATAGATAAATTACATTATTTAATCTCAAAATCTCTTTCATTTTATGATTCCTCTAATAAAGCTTATACTAGTAATTCTGTTCTTACTCCAAATAATACCATACGTATACCTCTGGCTACTCTTTAAACATACTTACGTTTTTTTTTATATTACCTACCTGATATTAAGGCGAATACAAGAACTAATGTAACTCTCGCTCGTACGTTTCGACATGTTGAAAGATATAAAATCACTTATCCCTTTTCGAAAAATCGCAAACAACCATTTTGTGTGCAATCACATTGCACACAAAGTACGAAAACTAGTAAAGCAAACTTTTGAGTAGGAAAACTTGTAAAGATTAAAAAGGATTTTTTACTAAACTGTGTGCAATGTGATTGCACACAAAATGGTTGTTTGCGATTTTTCGAAAAGGGATAACTGATTTTATATCTTCCAACATGTCGAAACGTACGAGCGAGAGGTACATTAGCTCTTGTCTGCGCTTTAAGTTGTAACCACCTCCTAATAGGTATATAACAAAGCGAGTTTCGGATCGACCTTCGATGCACTGCCCTGCGTCCATCAACAGTGCCTGTAATTTCACCGTCCGACTCCACATTCTTCAAAATTCAATTAAGGATAATAGATGCTTTACCTACGATTATATTGACTTAGTAGAAAACAACCAAGACTTGACTCAACACAAATAGCTCTTCAGTTATGAATAGTAAAGGCTTCACCTAAGATTATATTGTTTTAGTAGAAAACAAACGACACTTGGCTCAACACAGAGAACTCTTCATTTAAGAATAGTAGAGGAATACCTAAGATATAATTGCCTTAGTAGAAGACAAACAAGACTTGACTAAACACAAGTAGTTCTTCAGTTAAGAATAGTAAAGGCTTAACTTAAGATTATATTGTTTTAGTAGAAAACAAACGATACTTTACTCAACACATAGATCTCTTCAGTTAAGAATAGTAGAGGCTTCACCTAAGACTATATTGTTTTAGTAGAAAACAAACGATACTTGACTCAACACATAGAACTCTTCAGTTAAGAATAGTAGAGGCTTTGCTTAAGATAATATTGTCTCGGTACGAAACATATTGTGTCTTGTTTCAAAAATAATTATTCTGTAGCAAAAAAAAAAACAAAAAAAAAATGAAAACAGTTAATTCTTTAACCAAAATAGCGTGCATTCTTCAAACCAAACTTCAGAATTCTTGTTTCAAAAACGAATGTCTTATGCGAAGACAATAAAACTGAGACAATAATTTCCTTTATTCAAAAATATATTGTTTTCCCCTTACATGAGTCTACATTTGTCTTGACCAAGTCGATATTGTCTTGATTTAAGACATCTTTTTTTTCCGTGTAGACTGCAGGAATAGGCATCGTGGTAGTATTTCCCCGACAAGCCCTTCACAAAAAGCTTTGCTAATATTACTTATGTTACTAAGAAATCTGATGTCTACAAATTGCAGTCCCGAACCAAATAAAAAATAGCATAAATAAAAAAGTTTTGAAACATAAAGTTTTATTGAAATAATTATAAATACGAGAATAAATTAGTTTATAATGTTTAACATAATATAACAATAATAACAAACACCCAAGTATTACATACATAGTTCTTCTTACCCATAGGACTCCTTGTGTCGTGAAAAACCCGGACCCGACATTTACGGCCTTACTACAAAAAATCTGTCAAATAATATACTATGCTTACACTATTGCCATCTCTTACCAATGCGTAATGGCAAACAGAGACAGCGCCAATTTTAAGCACTATTTAATTTAAACACCATTTTATAGTATGAGGATTATTGATTATCCCCGCAACAAGTTGCAACAGCTCTATAAAGTATACTCGGCACTGTCACTTTCATGTAAGTGAAAACAGACTCCAACAGACTTCTCGGTAATTTTAGCTAGTGGAGCGCTCAGCAAACAATGTAAATAAGACCATAAAAGTTTGCAGAGCAACAAACATTCGTCAAATGAGGGAACCGATCGAACCTGCACCTTCTATATCCGCTGGGCCACAGAGTTTGAATTATTTAACCTAAATACCTTAAGAGCTGATTTCACCGTGCTCTGTTAGTTACTAATCAAGGATTAACAGGCCGTTAAATCTAACCTTACATGTCAAACGCGTACATTTTGTCATATTTAACGGCCCTTAATCCTTTGTTAGTCTAACAGAGCATGGTGAAATCAGCTCTTAAGGTATTTAGGTGGTCATCGCAAAAAATAATGTAAGCTTTTTATTTCAAAACATGAAGTTCCGAAGTGTTTAATATCCTATTCCTCGTCTTCAGTTTCTTCGTCTGACACGTCCGTGTAGCAATCATTGTCTATTGTTTTTACCCTCAAGAATTCTGGCGCTGGACGTCCTGAAATAAAAAAACAACGATTTTACCGGTTTACATCATCAGGACCTCTGACTACCCCTTTAGACGTCCACAACAAATCTGGAGTTAGTAGTTACTTGGTTAGTAAGATATTTGAGGGTATCATTTTTTTATGCGACTAGCTGATGGAACAAGCAAATGGCCCACCTGATGTTAAGGTAACCATCACCTGTAGCAAAGCATTGCCTCGTCACGCACGTTAGGAACGTGGCCTACGATACACTGCCCTGCGTCCATCAACTTGAGGCATACAGATGTTAAGGCTCATGTGCCTGTTATTTCACCGGCGACCACACTCTTCCGAAACAACTGCTGAAAAAAGCGTGGTGATAGTACTTCCCCGGACGAGCCCTTCACAGAGAGCTCTACTACTCTTGACCGGGATCAGTGCTGGGGATCAAAGTGTTGAAGCTGTTTCAGTGTTACATTATCAATACTCGAAATCTAGCAGCACTGCTGTGTTTCGGTATGAAGGGTGTGGTTGCCGGTAAAATTACAGGCATGAGGTGTTACATCGGTATGCCTCAAGTTGATAGACGCACGGCAGTACAACGCAGGGACGTTCCTATTATGCTTGCAAATGATTGTAACAACAAATCCTATCGTGCGTGCAATGATTTGAACAACAAATGATAGAAATATGCTCAGGAACTTCACGACTTAATACCACCATCTCCTTTCCATCACAGGACAAGTAGACATACAGCTCAGTACCACCCATATCTGGTAGGTAAATAAACCACCCATTCGCACTAAGCTCTTTGCTTCTACATTTATGCGAACTGCCAAGGAGTGGAACTCATTGCTGTCGTCTGTCTTTCCTGATCACTACAACTTGGGTCTTGGGGCAAGAGTGAATAGGTATCTTCTAGACCATTCTGTTTCATCGTCGGCTACATCGCGCTTACCATCCGGTGAGATTGTGGCCAAAGAATAGTCTATTAATTATAAAAAAAAACTTATTCTTATAGATATTCAGTTATCAAGAGGACTACCTTCAGAGTGAGTGACACTAGCGCCAAAGTCCTGTACGGGTACCGGGGTCACCGCTCTATTAATACCCGATGCCACATTTTCCTCTGGTTCCTCGTCGTCACTATCCACTATTATTTCTTCTTCCTCACATTCTTCTATCTGAAATAATACAATTTCAGTCAAGGGCGTCGCCAAGGGCGTCGCCAAGGAGGGGCAGAGAGGGGCAGCTGCCCCCCCCTAGAGATTAAAAAAAATGTAGCCAACTTTACACATTGAAGTTGGAACCATTCTTATTACAATCGCCATAGAGGCAAAGACTCGCGCTACATGCTGTTAAGATTCATGCTTTTGACTGTACCTACAATTCATATTTTTCTCATCCTCCATAATATTAAAACGGGGCGCCGGTTCTTCTAAGCTTCGTGGAACTGGCACCTAAATTCACCTAGCATTGACTCGTTTCAAAGTGATCCTTGTGATCCAATTGAATCCCTTTGACCCTTTTGACTTAATTAAATCCTTGATATAACGATTTATGAATACCGTGTCCGCCTTATTGCTTAGGAAGTTACCTGAATATCGAATGACTGTTGCTTATTCTTAAAATCAAGAAACGCTGCGGAATTCCTTTTCGAAGTCCCCGGGTATGCTTTGCTGGGCGATGGGGTCCCTTCCTCTGGGTTTCCTTCGTTGATTTGAAAGCCGACTTCTAAGTGCAAAGGCAGGCCTGTGTTCGCCGACGTGCGTCTACGACGCAGCTGGCACTCTGGTTCGGGCTGGTCGGCCATGTTTTGTAGCTAGCTTAAAAAAAGCAGAACAAATCCTTTATGTGTTGTGTCAGCAGTTATTACGTCTAGGGGGACGTGCCTACGTAGATTCTACTGTGCTACTACTACAACCCTGATCCTTAGCTCATAAATTGCAAGATATACCTACGTTGAACCACAAAAGAGACTCCTCTAATGCAGGTTTTACAACTTAATAGAAGAGATCCGAATCCATTTAATTGTGTTTTATGTTTTTTTTCATCCTGGACTCTGTATTTGTTGCTGGATCATAAGTTTTACACTGTTAACAAATTTATGGATTTAAAATGTGTCATTAGTTGTGAATTTGTATGTTTGTTATGGAGGTTTTAATTATATTTCCATGCCATAAATTTTACATAGCGAAATACCTATAGATAATTTATTTAGGAAATTGTAACACCTTGAAGTACCTATAATTTTTCAAGCAAATTTAGATATTCTATTCTATTTTCTTAATCTCTGCCAACCCCAAGGTTCTTGAACACAGCCGTCTTTCGAGGTGTTGTTGGTAGGTACCTAGATAGGTATATTTTTTAGATCTTTGAGATGGTTGTCAAGATTTGAGGATGCAGCGTTATTAAACTATTTAGACAATAAAGGTAACATTATGCACTTGCCTCCTTTCCTTTTGTCTAGACGACACTACTCTTACGACCGGTTTCTGAAAGCTCGATCAAACGTAATCAGATGTCAAATCACTCGCCATTTCAGTTATTACATCGAATTAGTTTTTTTTATACAACTAGCTGATGGAACCAGCATATGACCCTCCTGATGCTAAGTGGTAACCATCAAACAAAGCATTGTCTCGCAAGCCACGCACAATAGTAACGTGCCCTACGATGCACTGCCCTGCGTCCATCAACTTGAGGCATACAGATGATAAGCCTCATTTGCCTGCAATTACACCCACACTGGCATGGCAACCACACTCTTCAAACCGAAATACAGCAACGCTGTTTGGCTTCAGAAAAAGGCGTGGTGGTAGTAGGTACTTCCCCGGACGAGCCCTTCACAAAGAGCTCTACTACTCTTATTAGACAGCAAGTGCCTTTACGTCTGATTAGATTTGATCGAGCTTTCAGAAACCGGCGGCCGTTAGAGTAGTCAAGAGTCTATATTGACCTTACCAATTCTAATGACTTTTACTTTTAGCATACGTCCTTACGAATAAATTTTATACTGTCAAACATAATTATCGTGTTTATTACTTACCTGTTTTCCGTGTTTTAACTTGGATATAAATTCTTCTTTCACTTTGATCTCTCAGTAAACTTTTTCAGGCCATGAGAACGTTAGGTTGAAAACTATGACTGTGGGCTACTAAGTAGATTGGGAATCGAGGACTTCAGGTGAAGCCTTAGTGCGGTAATCTGCAGTGTTTTCTTTCAGGAGTTACCAACCTTTTGTTTTGGACTTATTTTTTATGTAAAAATTAAGAAAGGTTTAAAAAGCGGTTTGAAACCACGAAAAATGAAAAAAGAAATCGTATAAATTACACAACTTTAGATTGTGACGTAGCTTTTGAAACTATCATATTTATGGACATTATTTTAATTTAAAACGGGATATTTTCCATGATTTGTGAGTTTGATTGTTTCGCGATATTTCGGCACATTTGCATGCGCCAAAATCACGGGTCGAACGAAGATTTTATAATATAATATAATAACAAAAACAAGAATATCTTTTTTGAATTGTGTGACATGGAGTGGTTGCTCTTGATCTCGTTTCGAGAAGCCAAATAAATAATGTATTGTGGAAGCATAATCGGTCAATGTTACGTAGGTAATTGTTTCACGAGTTTTGAGTGACGACCGACTATTGTCCTAACCAATAATTTTCCTTGTTTTTGCCTATGTTTTTGTGACACAAAATAAACTTTTTTGATTCGATTTGATTTATTGACGGTAACGTATCTATATAGGTAGGTACACATATATGTATAGGAGATCCTTGAAGGTGCTCCGAGGCACAGATAAGAGAATATCCGAGGTCAGTTTTCAAGCATTGAAAATTGTACCTTATTTGGGATAGGTAGGTATTTCAGATAAAATATACCTACATTGATTAATATAAAACTACTGTGTAGTCCACCGAATTTCGCTGGCCCTTAGTCATCATCCAAAGGTTGGTCACCGCTGTCACTTGTGAGGATTCCCGTGCCAATGCCAATATCTAGTACTTAGGTATTTTTCGTTTTCTATACCTAAGCGACCTACATAAGTACGTAAGTTAGTCAGTGAAATAGGTGATTCATTTTAATGAGTACCTATATCGATCGCATAATTAACTTTAAAGTGCACGTAGAAGTAGAAAGTGAGGTTAGTGCTGGTGTCACCGAAGACCAGGTTTATGGTAGCTGCAAGGGGTGGCATACCGTTCGAAGAAATCGACATCTACACTTCTACACGAATCTATACCTACTTCTACATCTATACTAATATTATAAAGAGGATTTTTTTTAGTATGTAACGAATAGGCTCAAAAACTACTGGTCCGATTTCAAAAATTCTTTCACCATTAGAATGCTGCATTATCCCTGAGTAACATAGGCTATATAATATTTTCAAAAAAATCAGGGATCCTTACCAAAACTCCAATAATGTTGGGTTACCCCAAGGTGGAAAACAAAAACCTTACATCGCGTGCGCTGCGAAAACTATTGATGATAGATCAAAATAATGTACTACAATTTTGCAGAACATGTCATTATCTACAAAAAATGTCGCGGCAGCATATGTCTAGCTATTATAGTTATGTCAGAATAAGTGTTCTTTTATTATAAAAATTTAATTGAAATGCCGCCGCTAGAAAAGGCTCTTTGTTTGTACCTTGGTATTAATCCTTATCCAAATAAATCTTTTCATATTCAAGACTGATTCAATACCTATACATTACTTCTTGAATTTTTCAAATCGGACATTCCATTCAAAAGATTTTAAAATATAAGCGACGCGCGGGTCACGGAGCGCGTTCGTGAGGTACAAGGTGTCTCAAAAGAAATGTCATATTTAAAACCATAATTTTAAAAAAAGTAAGGAGTTTATTGAAAAAATGTTTATTACATATTAAAGTACACTGTTTGGGAATTTATTATTTAAAAATTACATCGTCCAAATGTAAGCCGTTGCGTTCACGGCATTCGTTTAATCGAGCACTAAAATTGCCTATGACGGCTCGGCAGGTATTCTCCGTGATGGATGCGATTTCGTGACGGATATTTTCTTTTAATTGTGCCAGGGAAGTCGGTTTGTTGGCGTAAACTTTGGATTTGACGTAACCCCACAGGAAAAAGTCCATAGGTGTCAAATCGGGACTGCGTGGAGGCCAACTTATGTCACCTCTTCTGGAGATCAATTTTCCAGGAAAAATTTCACGAACTCTTGGCAGAGACCTGTTGGACGTGTGTGAAGTTGCTCCGTCTTGCTGGAACCATGAACCTGAGCTGCAAAACTTTCCCGGTTATAACCAAAGTTATAACCGGGAAAGTTTTGCAGCTCAGGCACGAAGAACGTGCACGTTTAAGGCCACAGCACGCTTCCGAATTGAAAGGTTCGGATCGTCCCGAATAGACTGGGCGACACTGTCTACGTTTTCGACCGTTCTAGAAGATCTTGGACGCCCGGATTTTGGTTTGTCCAGTGTTGAACCGGTCATTTCAAACTTCTCGACCCATCTTGCAATGAGTCGAGTGGTTGGCGCATCATTCAAGTGACGAATATGTCGAATGCTGCAGAATTTTCTACGCGCTACAGTCGCCGAATTACCATTTTTATAAAACTCGCGTACGCACAACGCACGGTCCGCTCCCGAGAAACGCTCCATAGCGACTAAATTCCCAAAAGCCAGGCTATCGATTGACATCCCCCCCGCGCCCCTCAGAATAGTTGCGTTCACGCAATAACCAAAACAAATGTGAACTTTCTTTTGAGACACCCTGTAGCCTTCTACAGGGTGGCGCATAAAATATGACTCGAACCCACGACGTGAAAATTTATGTCCACCCATGCGAAGCTGGGACAGGCGGCTAGTATATAATAATATGCTGGTAAAACCTGACATTTTGTAGGAAATCTTAATGATTCATTTAACTATAAGCTTGTTCCATCAGCTAATTGTATTAAAAACAAAAAAAAAACTATGAAAAAAAAATTCCAGTACCTACCTACTGCTTAGGTACCTAAAAACTACTAGCAGATATTATGCAGTTATAGGTTGTTCGCCGTAATCGGCACGGCCTAGATCTCTAAACGAACGCCTAGGAAACAAGTTGTGTATGTCACTGCCAACAGGTACATACTACAAGTTACGGACAGAGGTTTTCCTGCAATTCTGCGGTACTATGGAAAACAAATCGGAAAAGGTCGGAAACTGAGGATAACTATTAACTACCTCTACCGGTACCTACTTATCGACAGTTTCCGTCTTTTTTTTTACAAGCAAACATTCGTTCATTTGCAGTTTTCGGTTGTCAGCGTCTTAAGGAGAAAACAAGAGCTAATGTGCTTAAGTACGAAAACTAGTAAAGCAAACTTTTGAGTAGGAAAACATGTATCGATCAAAATAATTTTTTTACTAATCTGTGTGCAATGTGATTGCACACAAAATGGTTGATTACAATTTTTGAAAATGAGTTTTGTGATTTTATATCTTTCAACAGCGAGCGAGAGTCACATTAGCTCTGGTGTTCGCCTTAGACGAGTGCGAACGTGACATTGTTTCCCTCATTGAAGACGTGTAATCCTCATTAGCCTTCCTACGTGCCCTTCGTGAGGATTCAAGTATTTAAAATAGGGTGATTTGACGACTCATGAACGTAGAAGGTATTACAGAGGATCGAGGTGGATTAGAAACCGCATGTTTTTTTTTTATTATACTATATAATATACATTTATGAATTTCTTGAGGTTGGAAACAGCCGGCCGGTATTAAGTAACTTTCTTACAATTAGATCAATCCTTTCGAACACTTGACACATGTTTTAGAACCTAATACATTACCTAGTACCTAGTAGTAACGTACCATGTACAATGGTACAGTCAGCGTCATAAGTAGCTGATCAAAAAACTCTTCCAAAAGTACTGACTCTTCTAAATATTGCAATAACCCGACTTACCTACATATTTTTGATAATATACACTCGCGTCAAAGTTCCAAAAACATGTTGTCGGAATAATCACATGCGATGTTTTTTCAATATAACACAGAACTTCAAAATGGTGAAACTTCGACATAGGACATTTTATTCTTATTTCAAACACTTTTAAATGTTCTTTGAAATACTAACTTTTGTAGTTTTGAAACTTGTACTGCTTAAATTTTGATAGGTTTTTTTATAATTAATTCATTGTACAATTTTGTGCAGTGATTTTGTCAGACTATTGTAATGTTTTACAATGCGGTACTTTTGGAAAATTCAGATACCATACCTGTTATACTGTACCTACCTGTACCTACAGGCTGACCTAGTCAATCAATTTTACATAAAAATAGGTAAGTACTACGAGATGGCGCGTTCTTCCTGTCTTTTATAATGGCTCTAATTTCCTTGCAAAGAAGCTGTTTGTGGTTCTCCTTCGGATGTTTGTATATAAGCAAATGTCCAGCGCGAATGTTTTACATTGCACTGCGTAGACAGAATAACTAACTAACTGTACCTACAATGAAGGGGTTTTTACTGTGCCTAGTGTTGTCCATAGCAAGTTTAGACGCTCATGTAAGTACCTACCTACCTTTTAGTTTAGGTAAGTATATAAAAGTGTTTTTTTATATAGGTACAACAAAGTAGCCAAACAATCTTACGGTACGCCTGATGGGAAGCGGTTACCGTAGCCTAAAAATTTTAAAACGCCCCTCATAAGCAACATTGCTTTGTTTCAGTTCGAAGAGTGTGGTTGCCGGTGAAATTACAGGCACATGGCTGGTAGGCTTAACATCTGTATGCCTCAAGTTGATGAACGTAGGTTCAATGCATCAACTTGAGGCATACAGATAACTCTGTAGCGTTGTAACTCTGCTTTGAACAATTTTATTGCATTATCTTTCAAATACATTTTAGATATTTTTTACAAGGAAGCACTGACATGCTTCGAAAACATAGATCATGAAGGGATGTTCACCACACCTTCATTTTACATGGTAACCATCACCTATAACAAAGCATTGCCTCGCAAGCCACGCACGATTGTAACCTGCCCCACGATGCACTGCCTTGCGTCCATCAACTTGAGGCATACAGATGTTAAGCCTATGTGCCTGTCCTGTAACTACACCGGCAACCACACTCTTCAAACCGAAACACAGCAAAGCTGCTTGGCGGCAGAAAAAGGCGTGGCGGTAGTACTTCCCCGGACGATATAAATAAATAAATAAAATAAATATTGGTGGACATTCCACACAGCACTATCTCGCCCCAAACTAAGCCAAAGCTTGTGATATGGGAACCAGATAGCTGATATACTACTTATATACTTTTTTTTTTTTTTTTTTTGTAAATACATACTTATAATATTATATAACTCCCAGACAGAGAACAAACATCTATGCTCATCACACAAATGTTTGTTCTCGGTGGGGATCGAACCCACGGCCTACGGCACAGAAGGCAGAGCTACTACCAACTGAGCTGTGAAGGCTGTCATATCTTTACAAAGAAGCTCTACTACTCTTATATCATGCATTAATTATATTAATCCTCTACAGACCGTCCACCTATCCGGGGCTCAGAAAGAAAAAGTCAACCAATACTCAATCGAATGCATCAAACAAACTGGCGTCAAACCTGAAGTCATAGCCGAAGTGAAGAAGGGGCACCTGAACGAGAGCGAAGACTTGAAAAAATTCACTCTATGCTTCTTTAAAAAGTCAGGGATCATCGGCCCTGATGGCAAGTTGAACGTTGAAACTGCATTGGCAAAACTACCCCCCGGAGTCGATAAGGCCGAAGCTATGAAGGTGCTTGAAGACTGCAAGAGTAAGAAAGGAAAGACGCCTGAAGACACCGCGTTTCAAATCTTCAAATGTTACCACGCTGGCACAAAAACGCACATCGCTCTGTAGATGCGTTATGAACCGAGTATTTTATATTTATTTTGATGATTAAATTATTACCTACTTATAATTCTTCTTCTTCTTGTGTCACAAGTTCTTTCGAAGTGTGGTAAAATGATATAGGTGCGGCTCAAAGACACCTCAAAGTTCCACCAAACCAAAAAAGTTATTTCGGGTACTTAAAATGACTGTTATTTAAACATCTTTATCTGTACCCCAAGTATGAGTAGTGTTTACCATACTTGCAACATAAAGTTTCGTATCGGTATCTCTATCGCGTCTTCATACAAAACCCGCAATGAACACGGAACAAGAATGAAAAACGAAAAACCAAGCTTTTCATAATCTGGGGCTAAATAAATGTGTGGAATGTCCACAATAATTTATAAAAATATAAATAATTTTAAAGGGTGGTGGTTGCCGGCGAAATAGGAGGCACCCACACACACGGTGATAGTAACCACTTAATATTATGAAAGCTACCTTCTTGTTCCATTTGCATAAAGTATGAAAAAAATAAGTAAGCTATGACGGAATCCAGACATCTGTACAAATATCTGGGTCGTAGGTACCTACCTACCTACCTACCTCTGTTAAGGTCAAATTTAGGTCTTACCTACATTTTTATATCATTTAATTTTACCTCTATACTACTTGCTGATGGAATAAGCAATGGCCCACCTAATGTTAAGTGGTAACCATCACCTATAACAAAGCATTGCATCGTAAGTCACGCTCGATAGGAACGTGTCCTACGATACGCTGCCCGGTGTCCATCAACTTGAAGCTTACAGATGTCAAGCCTCATGTGCCTATAATTTCAGCGCCAGCCACACTCTTAAAACCGAAACACAGCAACGCTGCTTGGCGGCAGAAAGTGGCGTGGTGGTAGTACTTCCCCGGACGAGCCCTTCACAAAGAGCTCTACTACTCTAACCTACAAAGTAGTAGTCGTCGTCGATTTTATTTTACAGATTTAGGTACCTACTTGGTACTACTTGGTAACTCGCGATAGCACCAGCACAAACCTTAGTGGTTTTTAGATGCATTTTTTTACAAAACGTATGTATCCAGTTGTTAAATCACTACATAGTATAAAACAAAGTCGCTTTCTCTGTCCCTATATCCCTATGTATGCTTAAATCTTTAAAACTACGAAACGGATTTTGATGCGGTTTTTTTAGTAGATAGAGTGATTTAAGAGGAAGGTTTATATGTATAATACATACATCATATTGTAATGATTTCTCGAATTTTATAATTCATTTTGTAAATATTAAGCTTGATTTTTTAGATTAAAATTGAAGTAGCATAATTAATTTTATATCTTCCTGTCTTTTAGTCAGTCGATTGACCGCCAAGTCGCAGCTTTGGTCCGATAGGTGGGTAGGATTGATTGCGTTGGTAGGTAGCCGAACAGAAAATAAGGAAAGGGGAAGATGGTAAAAATGTGGGATTCTGGAAAGAGACTTGGTGGAGTAAACTTGACTGGCTAACATACTGACATCTGTAACAAGTGCGAAGAATAAAAGTGAAATTGTTTTATCTGTGTTCTACGAATAAATAAGAGGTGTTAAAGTGTTCATCTGCTGCAGTTCATTTCATCTCAGAAGTGCGATTGAACCAAGGTATGTAAAATGTTACCTATTCTGCCCACATAATATTATTTTATTGCCGCTTGGAAGATTGGTAAAATATTTTATTCCATTTAAGTATAATGGAGATACAGATTTCACTAGCATGTATCGGTCGGGATTGACCCGAGACTATCCGATCGTGCCAGTTTTGTTCAGTTGAAAGTATAGGTACTTAGCGGCTTTATTTCTACTGAATCTTTGTTGGCGTGGTCCAGTCGGCATTGCCCCGAGACTATCTGGCCATGCTAGCACTATTCGGTTTATGGAGCTGTTGGTACTTGTGCCTACCCATTAAACATAAAATTTACAAAAGTCTGGATAGATTTTCTAGCAAAAGCTGATAGAAATCGACAAAGAATACCAATCTACTAAACGTGCAAGTGACTGTGTGTGATCATGAGTTGCTTTTCTGTACCATATCTATGAAAATATTTTTGTTAATACCGTCACAAAAGTTTTTGTGATAACAATTTTTGCTAAAATTCTATTTTTTTTTAACAATGTGGAGTCTAACGAATACTAGGAATAAAATTCATGCTGTTTCACTCGGAAGTATTAAGTTTGAAACTTATTGATGTCTTTCATCAAATTTTTACCGCAGTTACTTGATAGAATTATTACTGGTGAAACTTTTGCCACCATAGCATAGCTAATTGAAAGAATATTTTACGATTGAAGTAGTGATGGACCAAATGAGTTCAGGGGCTATGTATGCCATAACAATAAGTAGGATATGCTGTGATGGACCAAGTGAGTTCAGGGGCTATGTATGCCATAACAATAAGTAGGGTATGCTGTGATGGACCAAGTGAGTTCAGGGGGCTATGTGCCTATGTATGCCATAACAATTTTTTTTTATAAGCAAGGTGAGGAACTAAGTGGGTCTATGTACCTATGCCACAGTAAAAAAATGTTGTACAGATAATGCTAACAATTTTGCTACGTACATAATGCACTGATATTTGCCAAATAATTACCTACTTGGTAACTGTAGCTGTGATTAAATCACACACACACATCATGATATTTTTATTTCGAGTAAAAGGTTATTAAATTCGACTTAAGTGTAACGGTATGAAACATTTTGTTGCAAACAGCATGTATCGGTCGAGATTGCCCCGATACGGCCGTACTAGCACTATTCGGTTTTTAAAAATTGTCAGGGCCTTTACCCATGAACATTCAAGTTGAATACATATCGAGCAAATTTTTCTAGAATAAAGTAGGTGAAATCTTACAAATTTTTATATTATCCGATAATTTAAACATTGAAGGTTATTTTATATTTTTATCTTATTTTATATTCGCATTTTGAATTGTTCCTCACACGAACTGGTCTGTACTGAACAGAGACTATCCGGTAGTGTTAGCACCTTTCAATTCGTGGATTACCTACCTACTATTATATATTTTTTTTTATTATTCTATTTCACATTACTGCTATTATCAATATTCCAATAGCAATAAAAATTGGCTTACCTATATCAAGCAGAAATTAACTATACTTGCCGTTGTCACCTGATAAACTGTCGTAAAATTATAAATATCGATGATCAAGCCTACCCTATGATGCGAGTCTCTGAAGCAAAGTGTACTAAATTAAATATCTATAAAGTTAAAATTTATAGATATATAGGTAGGTAGTAGATACATGCTATGTATGCAGGTACAGGCTATGTATGCCAGAGTTTAGCCATGTGCGCTATTAGCAGGCTATGTATGCCAGAGTTTAGCCATGTGCGCTATTAGCAGGCTATGTATGCCAGAGTTTAGCCAGGTGCGCTATTAGTGAATTTCTTAGTGAAAAATGGGGTATGTATACCTGTAAGTTCAAAACTAACCAAATAATTAGTACAATGGTGCAAAAAAATATATATATTAGCAATTAAGCACTGGACCTGTAAGTGGCTAAGTACGTCGCAAAATTACATGGACAGCTGTTATGCTAAGCCAAGTAAACCATATGAAAAATTAAAAAAATAAATAAAACATGAATATAAATTTTAAAAAAAAGTTACAAACTTAGAAATAAGTTTTATCTGGTGAATATGATAACTACAGTATTTTTTTTATCTTTCTATGAACTCTGACGGTGCGATGACTTCTGAGGAGGAACCTCTTGTTACACACACTCATTCTAAACGAAAGCGAAAGTCTTCAATCTGCAGGAGATTTGGCGTCAACTTCAAACAACAGTTTAGCGCTTGGACAAAGTATCATACTGCACGGAGCCTTTCGGTTTTTGGCGTGTCCGTTTTTTTGTTAGTGTGCAGTTGTCGATATTGTATTCGTGTGAGTTACTAGAGAAGGGACTGCATTGACTAACCTATCGATGGAATAAGAGATGGATGAAAAAGGCGTTTTAATTGGAAATCAACTTTTTAATTTTAACTGGTTGCTGACTTTTATTGCGACAACCCAAAACCAATATAGATACTGGAACACTATTATCGTCAATATTATTTCCCATATTGACCTGGCTGTGAGAGCGATGTCCATCCCACTCGATACTTTCTTATGGCCATTTCGTCCATGTATAGGAAAATTTTGTGGACTCCCAGTTTTCACGCCTAACAGCTTTTATCCACACCCGTCTTCATTCTGGGCATTTTGGGAACCTAAAAAAATAATAATGTAAAATTTAACGAAAATTGAGCCGGCGCGAGACGCCTAGAAGGTGTGAAATATAAAGCTAAATTAGTCTGTGTATGTAAATCACTAAAACAGATGATCAAAACAATAAATTTTATTTTATGGGTATATTTATTAATGGGTTTACATCGTTTTCATATTGGAAAATATGACTAGTGCTAATAAAATGTAATTACAGTCTGTAAATTGAAAAAGAATATTACGTATCAAATGACAATTCCGGGTCTTTAACCTCCTTTTGTTTTATTGTTTTTTTTCCTTTTGTTTTTCTTGATGCACAAGACACAGCTGCACGGGATATAATTTCACCTTTTCAAATATATTTTGCTTAAACAATAATGATTCTTTTGATTTTTCACCTTTTATTTCGCTTCACCGCATATTTCAACCAACTCCAACTAGAACATCAAAGCATTGCATCAACTGACGGACACTATTTACACAGACAGTGAGTGAGTTGGAGTGAGTGAACTTACATCTTCTTTTCTTTTACTTGTAGCTAGGCTGCGTGGGAGGTACAAAGATAGATGATCACTGTTTGATACACAGTTGTAAAAGGTTGTGGATCTTATGGCAGTCTCCATTATGATATTACCTCCATGATTTAGCGACTTTTTTTTAAATGTCGCGCAACAGGTCTCTCTTACTTTAAATGCCCTAAGCCATAAGTAAAATGCCAAAAGTGTCAAAGAGTTGATCACGACAATAAAAACTGTAAACTTCTACCAATGATACCGCGTTTCGCGTACGGACGTTGAAGAACGGAAAACTTTGACTATTTCTGGTGATACGACTGGTGATACTAACAGCAAATTTTTCAAATAAATCGAAGTTCGTCAATCTGATGCTCAAGACCTAAACTTCTTAAAAAGATACACACAATTGCCTATCATCAAAGGTTTCGGTAACTCTGTAGTTACACCTGTCTGTAGGAGCTTTGTGAACATTGAAATCGATGATGTTAAGGCGACGATCGAAGTTCTTGTAGTTACTGATGAGTTTGTGACAACAGCATTGCTTATAGGGCGAAACTTTATAGAGTTTTCTTCTGTGTCTGTGTTCAAAGACAATTGCAAACTATTCTTCTACAAAAGTCCTGCTCTTAACGCAAACGTCGACATTGAAAATAGAATAGAATAGAATAGAATAGAATAGAATATAAATTTATTATATAATAGCTTAAACTTGACTACATTAAATTCTACCCAAGTTCCTTTGTCAGGGTTAGTTGAAGTTATAGCGTAGGGATCTAACTTTTCAGGGGATGTGTATGTGGAAGGTTACAGTAGTATTGAACCGAGTAAAGAAAATCAATCGATCAAAATTGCACCAAGGTGCTTATCACGTAGTTAATGGAAAATGTCATCTTACAATACAATACAATACAAAACAGAATCATTTATTTATGCCACGCGTAAATGCAGTTTATAAAAAAAAATACAAGAAAAGACAATAAAAGTAAGTAGGCAAGTGATATAAATTGGCAGTCACTCTGCATAAATGCAATAGCAGCATACGCTACTATAACGCTGGTCTTCCGACACCCATGTCATCGTTACAGTTACAGTAAATAATAATAATATTCTAATTTATTTCTAATAAAAAAAACCGAGAACCAATTTTAACAATAAAGACAATAGTAGTAAGCTCTTATAAAAATTTATAGGCTTCTTTAAAATCACGGAAGTATATAATATAATGATCGATATAAAATTTCTGAACTGACTGGATTTAGTACTCCTAAAAGTAAATACGATAGCGTAGTTGCTTTTGATCGGATTTGACCTTGGATCAATGTTAACCTTTCTCATGACTACGATAGTAATATCTAACAAAAGTAATACTTCATCCGAAAGCGAGGATAATGATGACAAAAATATGCCTACAAAAGGTCGGCAACAAAATAATACAAGCAGATCTGATACTAAATAAATGCCAAATGTAATGATATATATTAATAATTTAAAGTAATATTGTTAGTATTATAATGTAGCGAAACACTGGGAGTTATTGTTTTTTTGTTATTCAAATGTTGTTTTTATAATTACTGAAAATGTAATTGTGTTAAAATCGTAAATTCAATTTATTTGAGTATTTCCTATAATTATTTAATAAAATTAATTTGATGAAGAAATTGAAGTTGATAATGACTAAAATAATAAAATGAATTTGTATGTAAGCTATTACAATGAAAAATAAGTTTTTTTTTTGTTCTTCTTTAAAATTAAAATAATATAAATATTCTTAATTGATTAGTACGTTCAGTTTATTTATTTGATCATGCGTCAGGAGATCGCATGATGGCGGATGGCCGAATGTAATGATTTCTCGAATTTTATAATTCATTTTGTAAATATTAAGCTTGATTTTTTAGATTAAAATTGAAGTAGCATAATTAATTTTATATCTTCCTGTCTTTTAGTCAGTCGATTGACCGCCAAGTCGCAGCTTTGGTCCGATAGGTGGGTAGGATTGATTGCGTTGGTAGGTAGCCGAACAGAAAATAAGGAAAGGGGAAGATGGTAAAAATGTGGGATTCTGGAAAGAGACTTGGTGGAGTAAACTTGACTGGCTAACATACTGACATCTGTAACAAGTGCGAAGAATAAAAGTGAAATTGTTTTATCTGTGTTCTACGAATAAATAAGAGGTGTTAAAGTGTTCATCTGCTGCAGTTCATTTCAATATAGTAGAGAAACACTGATAATATTAGAGGTTTCTAATGTGATGTCGTAAATAAACACTTTTTTTGCGCTTACATTGCAAACGCTGGCTGAACCCTACGAGATAGGCCAAAATAATGTACTACAGTATTGTACCTTAAAAAGGTCTACGAAAAAGTCGGCGATGGTATATGTCTATCTCTTAGGGATAACCCACAAAAACCGTGCGAAGCCGAGACGGGTCGCTAGTTGTTTATAAATAACTAGTGGCTTCCCGCGGCTTCGCACGCGTTGAAGTGGTGAGCCGTGATTGAGCCACAAACATCCAAACATCGTAACTTTCGCATTGATTTGTATATTCTAAGGGTAGGATTTTAAATACCTACGTAGGTATAAGAGATATCTATAGGCGTACATTACCTATATTAGGTAGGTAGGTATAGATACTGAGCTTAGCACAAACATGACAAATACAACAAAGACAACCTTACTAATATGTACTTTTTGTTCCTAGTTTCTTCCCCAAAAACAAACGAAACGAACTTGGACTTGGATCCCCAGGCACGGTAGATACTCTCGGATCTCTTCGTACCAACTCAAGATTCCCGTTTTAAGAATGTCCCTTACAAACATTGACGCCTCGTTGTATCCTTTTTACTCGAGCGCAACGAAGGAAGGTAACGTTTTAGGGGTTGTTTTCGAAAATCAAGCTGTCTTTTTGTTATTTATCCACAGAACACATTTTCTTTTAGTTTGAAGCTAATTACACTACGCGTTAAAAATCTCCCATACAAACCTTGAAACTTTGGCAGTTTTTTGCACCCTTTACAGGGGTAGTTTTAAAATATTGAAAACGTTATTTTAAATTATTTATTGTGGAGTATATTTATTTCAAGTTTGAAATCAATTGCACTATGCGTTAAAAATCTTCCATACTAACTTTTACAGTGCACCCTTTGCAGGGGTAATTATCAAAAATGAAAAGTTTCATTCATAATGATTTATTTCTTAGTATCACCCCAAGTTTTAAGTAAATCGCACCACGCGTTACAAAACTCCCATAAAAACTTTGACACTTAACGTACACTTATTAAGGGTAGTTTTAAAAAACTAAAAATGCATTTCCTATTTTTTTACCTTGTAGTATATATACTCCAAGTTTCAAGTTTGTAGGTTCAAGGAATACAATTTTTCATACCAACATTTTCAACCCTTTTATTTTTAACCCTTAGGGGTTGAATTTCCAAAAATCCCCTCTTAGTACAACTCTACGCCATAATACCTATGTACTCTTTAAATTTCAAGTCTGTAGGACCAGCGGTCAAAAAACTCCCATACAAACTTTGACATGCCTTTGCACACCTATTAAGGGTAGTTTTAAAAAACTAAAAACTGCATTCCTTTTTTTTAGCCTTGGAGTACATGTACTTCAAGTTTCAAGTTTGTCGGTTCAAGGAATACAATTTTTCTTACCAACGCTTTCAACCCTTTTTACACCCTTAGGGGTTGAATTTCCAAAAAATTCCTTCTTAGTACACCTCTACGCCATAATACCTATGTACTCTTTAAATTTCAAGTCTCTAAGACCAGCGGTCAAAAAACTCTTGTACAAACTTTGACATCCCTTTGCACACCTAATAAGGGTAGTTTTAAAAAACTAAAAAATGCCTTTATCTATTTTTTTGCCTTGGAGTACATCTACTTCAAGTTTCAAGTTTATAGGTTCAAGGAATACAATTTTTCATACCAACGTTTTCAACCCTTTTTACACCCTTAGGGGTTGAGTTTCCAAAAATCCCTTCTTAGTACACCTCTACGCCATAAGACCTATGTACTCTTCAAATTTCAAGTCTCTAGGACCAGCGGTCAAAAAACTCCCATACAATGTTTTACATCCCTTTGCACACTTAATAAGGGTAGTTTTAAAAAACTAAAAATGCATTTCCTATTTTTTTATCTTGTAGTACTCCAAGTTTCAAGTTTGTAGGTTCAAGAAATACTAATTTTCATACAAACGTTTTCAACCCCTTTTTACACCCTTAGGGGTTGAATTTCCAAAAATCCCTTCTTAGTACATCTCTACAACATATAAGACCTATGTACTCCTAAAATTTCAAGTTTCTAGGACCAGCGGTTTAGGCTGTGCGTTGTCTATATGTCAGTCAGTCAGTCAGGACTTTGATTCTTATAGTATGAGAAAAAAAAAAAGTTAAAAGTTTGTTTTACTAGTTTTTGAACTTATGCAAACTTTTTGTAGGAAACTTGTTTGGATCGTTAATTATGTTTTTGCTGAACTGTGTGCAGTGTTATTGCACGCTACTTGGTTGATTGAAATTTTTCATAAATAAGTTCAGTGGTTTATATTAAAAATTGTTTATGTAGTGGTAAAATGTGTAGCGATCTTATTGCTTCGTTTGGTAATGCATGCGTGTGCGTAGACTTATGCGTAGGTTTAGGTTACATGAGTTGAGTACCTAAGTGGTGAGGCCGAAACCAGCAATAGCGGTAGTAGTACCTGTACTGTACAGGTTGCTTGGGTACCAAATAAAACACTTTTAATTATTGTAACGCTAACGCCCGCCTGGTTCGGCTGGCTGGAATTGAGTGCCCCCGACCGTGGTGCGTACGGTTGCTTCCCGCCTATCCAGTCGGCGCGCATAGTTTATTGTTATACACTACAGTACCCAAACAAACAGCGGTTGATCACACTTTTGTTTTTTTCTTTTAAAGGTACAACAAAGTAGACAAACAAGCTTATAGCCCGCCTGATGGGAAGCGGTTACCGTAGCTTATAAACGCTTGCAATACCAGAGGACTCGCACTCACTAGCGCGTTGCCGACCCGTCAAAAATTTTAAAACGCTCGTCTTGAAGAACCCCATACTAGTCTTGCGGGAAAGTCTCAGCAGGGAGATCATTCCACAGTTGATTTTGTGAAAGGATTTTAAGTGCGCCTCAAGAGGCTCCTGTCGAGCACTTGCCACATGTTATAAAACTTTTTAGGTTCTACGACATGCTGATACTTGTTACTGCGACGCTACTGAGGAGCAGCTTAATAAACTTGAGCGGTTGCTTAATGTCTGCATCTTTGGGCTACGCAAGTATGACCACATTTCATTTTACCGCTCTCAATTGAAATGGCTCAAAATCCGTTTTCGGCGTGATACACATATCCTCTGTCTTCTTTATAACACCCTTCACAATCCCATGTCCCCTAGCTATCTTAAAGATCGTTTCTTTCCTCTCTCCTGCTCTGATCGCTCCTCTCGCCCCTCTCAACACCTACTCCTTATGACTCCCGTCCATAAAACGTCCTTTTACACAGATTCCTTCACCGTCAGTGCGATACGCCTCTGGAACTCCCTTCCAGTTGAAATACGCGAAGCTACATCTCTGGGTATCTTCAAAGGGAAATTATACCACCATTTTTTGTCCAAACAGACATCTCAACAAAATTGAGCATTAAATAGAATATATATTATATATATTTATAGTTATATATTAGTATGTATCTCTTTAATTTGTATGTAGGTATGTATTGTAGTTAAATATATATTGAGTAGGTTATTTTTATGTTATAGTTGTTGTTTTTTAAAGGTTTTCTCCTTTTTGTCTCAAAGAGCACTACCACCCACTCCACATAACACAAAGGTTAACTGGAAGAAAATGCTAATTAGCATTAAGTTCGCCTATGTACTTTACTAATGTGCAATAAAGAATTTTCTTATCTTATCTTATCTTATCTTATGCCGCCGCCGCGCCGGTTTCATCACGATGTTATCCTTCAACGTTTGAGAGAAAAACTCATTGGTAGATTTAACGGCCTGTTAATCCTTTATTAGTAACTAACAGAGCATGGTGAAATCAGCTCTTAGCCACACTTCTATTCTTTTTACTTTTCTGCCCCCACCGCCATGTAATTTCTGGATTACCTTATCTGCATCTAATTGTCTGTACCTATTTCTATGTGCTTTTTTTGCCAAATAAATTATAATTATAATTATTATTATTGATCGAGTGAGCGAAGCGAACGAAGATCTTAGTTTCAACTTGGGCGATTTGGCATTTTATGTATGTATGTATGTATGTATGTATGTATGTATGTATGTATGTATGTTTGTCTGGCGATAACTTTAGAACCGATGATCCGATCTCCATGAAATTTGATATGTCGATAGCTTGTACTTGAGAAATTTACTGGTAAGTATATGAGTAAAATCGGATGAAGGGTTTTTGAGATATGGGGTTTTTTAAGAGGGCAAAAATAAAAAAAGTTACATAAAAAAATCAAGTTACATGTCATTTGAAAGGGCTTTGTTTGGACATTCTAAAACAATTTTTACTTTTTTTTTGGGACGCTAGGTTTTTGAGATAAAACAAAAAACGTAAAATTAAGATAACCAGCGATCGAAGAGCTCCCATCTCTAAGAGTTTCGTTGATATCAAGGTTTTTCTGCTGGTCGGCCAGTTTCTTTGCTTTTTCTTATTTTTTTTTCTTGAAATATATTAAGGAGGTACTCAGTTCTCATAAAATGGTGACGACAACCAGGTCTGATGATGGAGCCAAGGTCTGTTCAACGGAACTCTTCAATAAATAGGCCAATGGAGTTGAAACTTGGTTACCATACCAAGTTAGTAGGTGGTAGTCAGAAAAAAGTCCAAAGATAATGTTTGGACTTGCCTCTGACTACTACCTACTCAAAGTTTTGATGCGTTCGTCGGGTCGCATCACGAGATCTCAGTTCGGGCCGAACTACTAGTTATTATATATCAGGTGATATGGAGGTAGCCACCTTTTGGACAAAGAGTCTACAATTTTGAATAGTACATAACACACGATAAAGAAGAAGAGATAAATCAATTACAAGACGAGCCGTAAACAAGTCAAACCAATGGACAGAACGAAACGGAGCAATGCTCGGTCAAAGTAAGCTAAGATAAGATAAGATAATGTTTATTTCCAAGAAAAAAGAAGAACATATGCAGAGTATTACATTTTCTTATGTCTAATGATTTGTATGATATAAGGCAACTGGCATACTCTATGGTATCGGAACATTACCTTCCGTGCTAGTTAAAAACTGTGTTACGGCAAGGTAAAATGCTTCTCTCCCTAGGTGCTATTAGTCGTTATATATACTTACAAGATAGGAACACAACAAGAATCTACAAGAAGCTACTTACACAACAAGAATCTTTGTAAGTTGGTAACAATGTATTTAGCTCATAAATAGGTGGATAATAAAAAAATAAAAATAATCTAAAACAAAAAATAAAATGATATCAACGATGCAGTGTTAACGAATAAGATAAATTAAGAAAATAGAAAGTCAAAAAGTTATTCTGTTGGATCACAAGGATCACTTTGAAACACCTTATAGCTAGGTGAATATAGATGCCAGTTTCACGTGACCAAGCCTAGAAGCCTAGTCTGTATCATGTAGGTATTGAAAATACTCCAGACATAATACGCAATTAATTGCGTTTATTTGTTTTGTCTGTAAAACAATATGTCAGTATGTAAACAATATTCAAATTATTAAAATATGGAATGAAGTTACTCAAGGTTGAGACATCTGCACTTTGGAAGATGTTAATATTACTTCACTTGGAACAAATTCTGTATTAAATTAATAACACGCTTTTATCAGCTTCACCGGTATCTACCTATCTAAATGGATAAACTGTATAATCCTGTATTAATATAGTACCTTTATGTACCTATACAGTTATACAATAATAAAAAATATTTTATCCATTATCTATGCACGTAACGGATTCTTTGAAGTCAATTTTAACCTTAAAAACCTAAGTGCTCGAAAGCAAGCGCGGATCCACCGTTGTTGGCACGATGGGCATGCCCATAACCCTAATAGCCATTAACCGTGTGACGTCACACAGTGTTAGCTCCACGACTTTGTCCACGTGGAACTACAACACTGTCCAAAATTGTGTCATCACTATCACTACATAGTATAAAACAAAGTCGCTTTCTCTGTCCCTATATCCCTATGTATGCTTAAATCTTTAAAACTACGCAACGGATTTTGATGCGGTTTTTTTTTATACAAAGAGAGATTCAAGAGGAAGGATTATATGCATAATACAAGCATAATTTCGTAGGGATAACCCACAATAACCGTGCGAAGCCGGGGTGGGTCGCTAGTCTATATATATATAAAAATGTTATGTTGGTTTGTGTACGCTTCAAAAACTCAAAAAGTTCTGCACCGATCGAGCTGAAATTTTAGCATGATATATAATCCGCATCAAGGATTGTTTTTATACCATTCAATCACAATGTGCCACAGCGAAGCGTGGCAGGGAACAGCTAGATTATATAATTGTAAACATGTCTAATGATGCAGAATGCACTATATCGATCATGAGCGAGTTTAGGTACTTATATCAGACTCGCAGTCGCATTTTCGGGTGGCTGGGACTACAACATTTTTCGAGGGCTGGATCTGCGCCTGCTCGAAACTTCTTCATTTTAAAATGGGTTCGGATGACAACACTATAATTGGGTATCTTGGAGCTGATATAGAGGTAATGATGCAGCCAGGAGGTAGATAGTGGGACTCTTGAGTGGCTTATATAAAAAATAAATAAAATAAAAATCGTTTATTTCAGACCACTGAGTCCATATGGTACCTAATACACTAATTTACACACAGTTTTTTAAAAACACTTAATCCTAACTAGTCTAACAAATATGCAAATAGGCTCTGAGGACGATCAATGGGAGAAGTATATTCCACCATTGATCGTTCTCAGCACAAGACATTTCCATAATGGCGACATCATATTATCAGCAACAGTCCTCAGGATGCTGTTGGGACTGCTCCGCACTCTGCTTATAAGTGACGCAGTTTTCTTGCGCAGCAGGGCGTGAAAGCCATCTGTGTGGTAATGCGCAAACATCCCTGATGCACTGCAGAAACGCGGCAGTCCCAGCATCATCCGGAAGATGTTGTTATATTGGATACTTAGAACGTCCAGCGATTTTTTGGTATGCCTGACCCACAGACTTCCCGTGTAAAAGCTCTGACAATAAGCTTTAAAGAGCGTGATTTTAGCTTGGTCAGTACAACGGGAGAATCTGCGGGCAATCATGTTACCTCTAACCGCTAGCGCTCTACGCTCCCTTTCAACATCAACATCATCCTTAAGGTCGTCGGTAAGAAGATGACCCAGATACTTGAATTGTGTTACACGTTTGATATTTAATTCATTCAAAGTTATACTGAGCTCAATTGGACTTTTACCGGCGGCCTTAAAGACCATGTACTCTGTCTTTCTCACATTATATGTGAGCCCATGTTCAGCTGCACTTCTGCATATAAACCGCTTGAGTTTAGTTATAATAACTTTACCGATTTCACGCGGTTTACTAGAAGCCGTAGTACGACTTTTAGTAGTACGACTAAAAGGTAAAATAGGTATGCAGTCAAAAAATAAAACCGAAAAAACACGCTTTATTTTACATATTATTATTTTTTAAGCTTCATATTTATTATGTTAGCAGGTAAGTTGCATGTTTGTGCTCTGAAACGGTGAAGGAAAACATGAGGAAACCAGTTAGTGCGTGCGTGGAGAGGAAACCACTAGTATTTTTAGTAGAAAACAGAACAGGTGCAATGGGAATAGACTAAAAGTCCAATGACTACACGACTGGACCCAAACCTATGGATTTTTGACATCAAACCCATGACCTTAGGATCGAAAGGCTGGTTTGCTACTACTAGACCACCAGTGCTCTCTGATGATACGATGAAATAAATAGTAAAGCTCCTTGTAAAGGGCTCGTCCGGTGAAGTACTACCCAACACGCCTTTTTCTATCGCCAAGCAGCGTTGCTGTGTTTCGGTTTGAAGAGTGTGGTTGTCGGTGTAATTACAGGCACACACATGATCAAGTTCAATGTATCAAGTTGATGGACGCAGGGCAGTGCATCGTAGGGCACGTTCCTATCGTGCGTGACTTGCGAGCCGATGCTTTGTTATAGGTGATGGTTACCACTTAACATCAGGTGGGTTATCTGCTTGTTCCACCAGCAAGTTGTAAAAAAAAATACTTTCAAGTGAATGGAATACCACTTTAATAGGAACCTACCTTTATGTACGAGTGTGTTCCGTTGTCGCTATTTCACTTCAGAACCCCAATCATCGTAAACAATACTTTACATAATTAAACAGAACTTACTATAAAAGCGCTACATTTTTAAAGAATGGACACTTATTTTCTCTTGGGCTTTCCGTGTGAAAGGTTCAGTTTTATTAATTAAAAACCTCATAGTTTCGCTAAGAGCTATGTCGATATTTCGGATTCCAACTTTGGTGGTAGTATTAGTTGGTGTCGTTTTAATCAACGCGACACCATCAAAAAAAGTGAGTATTTTTTTTCAATACTACTCTCAAGTTTCGCTTACTGACGTTCTCAGCGTGCGTTCCTGTTTTTGAGCGGGCTTTTGTATAAAATCACGGTAAGCTATTGGGTGTCCACAGTCCACACAAAACCTTCAAAAACAGGCTCCCATGACAAGAACGCTACTGAATCTCCAAATAAACAAGTAGGTAAATAAAAAATTAAGAGGCAAACAATTTCTCGCTAGCACATTTCAACATTTTTGAAGATATTGATAATATTGATTAAGGCGAGGCAGTATCTACCGCTTTTTGGTTTTTTAACAGATGTAACCGCCGGTTTCTGAAAGCCCGATCAAAGTTAATCGCATGTCAAGTTACTTGCTATCTCTATCTAATTCGATGTTATAGCTGAAATGGCGAGTTACTTGACATCCGATTAGTTTTGATCGGGCTTTCAGAAACCGGCGGTAAGTCTACGAAATGTAAAAGTTTTTACTAGCCTGTTTCGTCCCACTGCTGGGCAAAGGCAAATAAAAGGAAATAAATTTAAAATATTAAAATTGAACATATTCTTTAGCACTGTGTGAAGATAGAAACGTTAATAATAATAATTTTCTCGATAAAAAAAATCATAAAGATGTTTAATAATGTCACTAATCGATATTTTAAACGTCCAGTACCTACTAAGAGGTTTTTTCTTGAAATCATGTCAAAAGTTATATTAATTAATATTTACTAGCGCTGTGTGAAACAATTTTTTTTTATTTAGTTTTTATCAATCTCTGTGAAGAAAAATCGGTAAAATCTAGCTGTACAAGAACGTCAAGAACTCGCGCGCCGGGCGGCCAGTGCCCGCCAAGACGTCTTCGAGGTTGGATGCACGCCGTTTTTGTCCCGAAAATTCCCCCCCGCGTTTTCTGTTGGTTTCACATTGCCTAGATAATTATTATACAAAATGGGTAATCAAAATTCGCATAGAAAATTTGAATGGCATACCTACAGAATATTTTTACTTGAAAAATGGTAAGAGATACTTCTCAGTATAGAGATTATTTTTACCTACCAACTCAAACATTCCAAACATTGTTTACCTACAACCTTAGTGTTGACGCGCCACAGTATAAAAAATACAGATGGCGCCCGGCCTGCCGCATGCCTCATAAATAAACACGTTGCGCGCTCAACATGGGGGGGCTGAGGTAGCGCGAAATACCTAAAACTCTTGGATATCCTCGCCTTAAGTACGAAAACTAGTGAAGTATAATTTCTTGTAGGAAAAACCTTGTTTGGATTCTAATGAAATATTTGCTTAACTTTTGTAATCCTGTTCTCCAAAACTAGATTGTTTGCGATTTTATAGCATCAAAAATGTTAAGTGTGCGAGCAAGAAGTACATTAGCAGTATTAGAAGTGCATTACATTATTAGTGGTGTATACTATACTCTGCGTCTTAACGCTGCCTCGCAATTACTTAAAAACTAAACTTAGACGAATTACAAAAATATTGTTTTCTTGCTTTTTTTTCGTCTAAGTTTCTTTGGCTGGCTTGGTTATTATGACAACAAGAGTAAACCATATTTTATAAGATTAAGTTAACTACAGATCTCTTATTCCTTGATAATATTTAAAATGATAATCGGAGGCTAGTCCAAACGTAAATAGCTTTATAATGGTGTTTTTTTTGCAGACACCAATGGAATTCCCTGAGGAGACAAAGGAAGGTATCGCACAAGCCCTCAAAGATTGCTGCGAAACTTACAATCTGAATTTGAATGTATATAAAAGTAAGTTAGGAAATGGGACCTTGGAAAGTAACAACGAAGATGACGAATTGTTTATAGATTGCGCCTTTGAAAAATCCGGTTACGCTAAGAATAGTAAAGTAGATTTGGAAAAGAGTATCCAACTATTCTCCGAGGATTCCCGAGCGGAAGTATACGAGATACTAAAAGAATGCTCAGAAAATAATATAAAAGAATCCGGTGGTACTCATTTTCTTAAGTACATGAATTGTATGATAGAAAACATACCCTTCATGATGAATTTTCACTATACAAACTGACTTGAACACTATCTTGTAAGAATACCAGCGCGATACATTGGCCTTGTATAACATGTTGAATGTGGTAAATAAAATTATTTTGTTCATTATTTTGAGTTTCCTATTGATGGTTCTGATGCGAATCTTAACAATATCATCCTGTATCTCCATGCTGACATTTTGAAATTAAATGTAGGTATGTCAGTGAAATTAAATGATGATTAAAATCGCGCGGGTAAGTATTTGATGTATTTCGTTCATTTAAAGTATATTGTATCTTTGTTTATTCGATGGTTGGCATTATTGAATTTATTGACAAGTTGATAAACACATTTGGACTGCAGCCTCGTCTAGATTGCTGTCCAGTTTTTATTTAAACAGTAACAAGGGAGCCAATAATGTACGGCCAAATAATGTACAGCATGATATTACACATTATTAAATGTGTGGAAAGTCCACAAATATTTATAAAAATACAAATAATTTTAAAGGGTGGTGGTTGCCGGCGAAATAGCAGTCACCCACACATACGGTTGTAGTAACCACTTAATATGACTAGTGGTTCGCCCTGAACTGAGATCTCGTGATGTGACCCGACGAACGCACCAAAACTTTGAGTAGGTAGTAGTCAGAGGCAAGTCCAAACATTATGTTTGGACTTTTTTCAGACTACCGCCTTTTTTTTATTTAACTTTTTTTAATTTTTTCCCCTTTAATAAACCCCATATCTTAATAACCCTTCAGCCGATTTTACTGATATACTTACCAGTAAATTTCTCAAGTACAAGCTATCGACTTATTAAATTTCATGCAGATCGGATCAACGGTTCGAAAGTTATGGCCAAACAAACAAACATACATACATACATACATACATACATACATACATACAATAATAACTAATACAAACATTTTTAAGTCGCTGAAGTTTGTTGAGTGGTTTTTCAGTAAGATTGAGATATCAGGCAATTGTTCACCAGCGCCAACTTAAAAAAAACAAACATTATTTTAATTTGTTTATTAAAATGTAACTTTATAACTACCTACTTAAACTTAAGCGGATAACCTAGATTGGTTTGCACTTAGTAAGCATAATGAATTTCGAGGTAAATTAAAGTTACAATCCCAACACAAAATTAACTTAAGTGCTTGTGCGTTGAAGATGCGTGTGTGCAGTATCGACGCTGAATCATTTCTGTAGCGCGTCACAAAATGTTACAATGCCACCCCGATCACGCGATAGCATTGCCGCAAAAAGTCACCATGTGCGATCGCCCTAAACCAATAAATAAATGACTACACTAAATTCAGCACCGAGTATCCTTTACACTTTCCGAAGATGTACTCATAAAACTCATATCATCACGAGGAATTGGAGTAGTTCTTGAATAATCTTCACTATCACTATCCTCTGATAAGTTCCGGACACCATACGTAGACCCTTGTGACTCTGAATCGATGGTATCATTAAAGCTATTGAAAGTATCGTCTTGCAGAGTATTCTTTATGTCAAAGTAGCGGGTTCTGTCTTGAACTCGGTAGTAGTCCATACTTTGCTGCTTTTTGATTAGGTTGAAGTTTTCGTCGAGAGGTACGTAGAAGGTTTTGATGTAGCCTGCACCTTTGACGTAGATTTCTCCACGGTACGCGGTGAGGATGTCGCATTCGTCCAGAATGATTGCAGTATTCTCAGTAACCTGAGTAACAATAAAGGAGTGTGTATGGATAGAGATCAAAAGTAAGTACGAAATTCCGGACGTAAGTACATAGGTATACCAACAATTCTTTACTTTCAAAATTGTGTCTCAGTATTATAAGAAAAAAATAAAATAAAAATGTTCAGGACAAATTTACAAAAATGAAATAACTCATCAAAAGATTTTATATATTTTAGAGTTTTTGCTGTATTATTGTAATGCTGTGATAGCATTTGGAATTTATGAAATATATACACTTAATGCAGACGGTATATAATAACATCAGGGTCCCAATAAAGGTATGATGGGATCAGATTTGAAAAAACATTTTTGGACATAGATTGTGTTTCTTGGCAAAAAAAAAATTATTTACTTCGAAGCAGTATTTCAAATCATGATTTCATGTTTAGCTAGCTTTGCATAAGTGAAACTACTCAATTTTTTAATTTCAGGTAACCTTTTATTGATATAATAAACGATGCATAAAAACGGACCTGTATTTTTCCCGTTTCTCCAGTAGAGTCCATTCTAGAGGCCATATTGACAGCATGACCCCAGATGTCATACAATGGTTTAAGTGATCCCACTACTCCAGCCGCTACTTCTCCATGTGATATGCCTGAAAATACACGAAGGCATGCTGTATCTAAGCATGAAGGATTCGGCAAGATTTTTAGTTTTTGGCGAATCGCCAAATTTTAAGCCATGTATTGGATTTGGAACGAGCTTAGCCACTTTAGCTAATATTTGTACTGTGGCTGATGTTTATGTAACAAACATTTGTGATATTTAAACTGAAAGGACTCCTGGTGATAATCAATGGCTTTAAAGAACAAATGAAATTTGTTCACGGGATGATTATAACCATGGGGCTATATAAAAATCGTGTCATTATAGGGAATGTCTGTAGATCCTTGAGGTCCTTGAGGTGTATAAAAAGAGAGGTTATATCCCTACTTGGCCCTTGCCCGCAATATTTGTAGAAATCTGGAGTTGCATGCCTTCGCCTTTCTTAGAATACCTTCTATCTTTGTTTGCTTACAATGTTTTCCTTTACCTAGAGTTTAAGGTAGGATTTCATATAGTAGTAGGATCCAATTTTTGTTATTGGAACACGCTTGCCGAAAGATAAATTGTATAAAAATAAAATAAGCGTGACTGATTCTTACCAATAATAAAGCTAATAAATAAGTTTGATTTACCAATGCATAAGTTCAAGCCTTCAAAACTCTGAAAGGACCCTCGGTTAAAAGTCTGCAATTGCATCATCATTGCCGCTGCAAACTCCACCATTGTAACCGTCACTGCTCGGGTGTATGGGCTGTTTTGCCGAGGATTGGGGTTGTATGATGATGAATCAAGGGACTCCCTTCGGTTTGGATCGAGCCCGCAAGCCGCCATATACGTCCAACCAGCCATTTTAATCTTCTCGACTTTATAGACTGAAGTACCTGCTAGCAGCAACTGGAAAAAAAAATGCTTAAAGCTTTCGTCGAGCATCAATGGATTTTTCTATTCAAAAAATACAGTAAGAGAATTCAGGAAGAAACAACGTTAGTCGATGCCAACTAAAAGCCAAACGATTTATTTGATGAAATAATACTCTAGTTACTTAAAGGTCTACTTTTAAGATATTTACCCGATCAAAGTCTGAGATGACTTCATCAAGAATGCTCAGCATAAATTTATCGTTAAGGTCTGCATCAGATTCTACACCAAGTTTATAGTCAGTCAGAGAAGCAAACATCACAGCCACGTTGTCGTACTTCTCGTAATATAACTCATCGATTGATCTATTCAAGTTAAGGTATACCTGCACTAAAAAAAATATAAATAAATAATACATTTATCACATTATTTAACATATTTCACAATAGAATTTGCTAAGATGTGTTCAAAATGGCGTAGATTATTAGATTCCTTACCAACGTGAGCTGGCAAAATGTTTTCTAACAACATGTTGTTGACTTTCAACATCGTTTCCGCTTCTTGTTGTTCTTCACTCAACTGCAATTGCCAAAGATGGTCCAAGCGATTTCTATACTCTGTAGTTCTATCAATCCAGTACAAAGTTATCGTTACGAAAACAACAGAGAGAGTGTGAGAAACCCTCGGGTCTAAGCCAACGTTCCACGTTGTGTCGACAGCAAAGAGCGAAGTCTTGACCTCCCAGACTATCCAGAGATAGAAAGCGGTCATTCCTCCGGCGACAATCCATTTGAAAATGAAGAACACTCTGCTGAACAAAAAGTTCAACAGCAATGCCAAACCCCAACATTGGGTGACATGCTGGAACAAAAATACTCTTTAAGGACCAACAACCAGGGTAAACTATAATAATTTGTAACAATTTTAAATAAGCAAAGCGTTTAAATAAACTGAAGCTCTACTACTAGAATTTTCTTTTAAGATTTTTTATTTTCTGAAAAAGCGAACTTTCAGTCATCAACATATCATAAGTAAGTATTAAAATGTGATTACCCACGACGAAACACAATTCGATAGAACGGTTTCAGCAACAGCAGGCGATACCTCCACTTCCGTACATCCAATGACATTGACCACAGAAGTAGCGGCAAGTCCTAAGCTTATCAGCACGTATAAAACGGTCCTTATTATGGCAGATTTTACAATTTTCGTCGATATATCGTAGAGCGACCTCAAGTGTTTGTTATGAGGCTCTTCGAAACCTTTGTATTTGGTCCAGAAGAATTGAAACCATGTAAATGGTTGCAGTAGTATCAGTCCTACTAGCAATGTTCCAAATATTATCTGCGTGTACCAATGGAATCCTTCAAGCCTAGAAAAGAGCTTATTAATTAGCATCATGAATGAAGTATTTCGAAAAAGAAGAATAGGATAAATACCACATTATTTTCTTACCAATTCGTGGTAAGTCCATTTATCAACAATATGAGAATCAAGATAATTAGACAGCAGGTTATATAGTACTTGAATAACGGATCTGGTAAAAGCAGGAACGGTTTCTCAAGCTTGAAGTTTTTAAATATCAAGGTGAACCTGTTTAACTGGGATTCTTTTCTGAAATGCTCTCTGAAAATAAATGTTATATACCTAATTATATACAAGTTTTTACATCTCTATATTGGGTTTTTTTCTCTCTTGAGGCAGGTGCTCATTCTCAGACACATTTTTTTTTTTTTTTTTTTTTTGCCATCTAGAAATGGCACTAGGTGTATCTGCATAGGTGTTCCCCTAACATAATCAGGGACTTTGTTTGCTAAAGAGGAATTGAGGACTGGGTGTTTCTTTATTTCCTAACCTTAATATCTCGGAGGTTGGTGGGCCCTTTTTTCTATGGGCTCTATTTGCTGTACACATATTTCTATCTTAAGTTTACAGTTCAAAATTTCCTTCTTATTTCCTTCTAATATTCTTACATCAAGACACATTTTTTCTATCTTTTCTTATTAATATCAGTTTTCTTATTTCTAATTACAATTCTAATATTATACATATCTACTTCTTTATTTCTTAGTTCTAGTTTACATATATGCATTTTCTATATATTCAACAATATATATTCATCATATTTTTTACATCTATTTATTTCTTTTTATGACCTTCTCTACAATTTCAGTACAATATTTTATAAACGTCCCTCTCTTTGTTTTGTCTGACATAATTGTGCCTATATTTGCCTCCGTCAAGTCGCAGTCAAGCAACTGTTCGGCCTCACATCTTTTGTGGGCGTATACCGGACATTCTAATATGACGTGTATCGCGGTTTCGTCTACTCCCGGCTCACATATACACGTTGGGTCCTCCTTACACTTGAAACGGGTCAAGTATTCGGAGAACCCACCGTGTCCCGTCATTACCTGAGTCATCGCGCTTGTTGGCTCAAATTCCCTAATCGACTTGTATGCAGTTATTGCGTCTGGAAAAAATATTTTAGTTACCGCGGCCGTTTCTCCTAACTTGTACCTCCGGTTCCATTCCTCAAGCGAGTCCAAACGGTTCTGTCGTTTGATGAATGAAACCGGGCACTGGTCATAGTCAGGCTTTCTCTTTGTTTTTAGGGCAGCCTCTTTCGCCAGTTCATCCGCTCTTTCGTTCCCCTCCAATCCCGCGTGTGCTTTAATCCAAAACAGGGATACTTCCTTGTTTTGGAGTCTGCTAGTCCTTAGGTGGTTTCGGACTTCGACTGCTAAGGGATGGAGGGAGCCTTGGTTAACTATTGTCTCTAAGGCTGACCTGGAGTCACTGAAGATGCCATAACTTGACTCCGAGCGCTTGACGATTTCCTGTGTAGCCCTACATATGGCCAGAAGTTCCGCCTGATAGACTGAGCAGTATGATGACAGTTTAAGTTTGAGGGTTTTGGTCTCGGCGTCGCCTTTCCAGAAGGAAAGCGCTGCTCCAACTTTGCCCTCAATCTTACTGCCATCCGTGTAGATTTTAACTGCTTGGTGACTGTGGTTTTCCACTTGCTGTTGGTCTATCAGGCTTTCAAATTCAAGACGCGCGTGTTCGGCAGGGTGCCATGTCTCGTTGTAAGGCACTAATCGTTCGACCTCTCTGTCCGCCATCACTGTCTGGGGTACTCCCCTCTTAGCCTCATACAGGGCTGCTACCTCCTGTATTCGGAGGTCGAGTGGAAGTATCCCGGACAGGACCAGCGATGAGTTCAAAGAGGCCGTACGGTATGCCCTGTAAAGCTTTTGGGCGAATCCCCTTTGAACAACATTAAGCTGTTTTTGTACGCCTAGCTTTTTGGCTGCTGAACCCCATGCACCGGCCGCGTACAGAATGACGGGTTCTACCGTTGCAGTATAAATGACCCGTATAACTTCAGGATGGAGACCCCAACTGATTTTTGCCGCTCTAGATAATTTTTTGTATATGTTTAGTGCTTTTTTACAGGTGTTGGTGACGTGATGGTTAAATGTCAGCTTATTGTCTATGGTGAGTCCTAAAATTTTTATTTGCTGGGACATGCCCATATTGACCCCGCCCATGCTCAGCAGTGGTGTGTCATGTTTGAGTTTACGCGTGATGATCATCGCATTTGTTTTTTGCGGAGCAAATTTTAATTTGTTCATCACACCCCACTCCCGAACATAAGCGAGGGCGGCGTTTGCCTGTCGTTGTACTTCGAGCGCGGTGTCCCCATCAAACACTAGCACGACGTCATCCGCGAAGGCCTGGCAATAATCTCCACGCTGTTCCAGGCCCTTCAGCAGTGGGTCCAGGAGGAGATTCCATAGGATCGGACCTCCGATCGATCCTTGGACGCACCCTTTTTGAGTGTCCTTTGTGTGTTCCTCACCGGCGTATCGCACTCTCACCTTCCTGTCCTCGAGGTAACTATCGACAGTTCTTCGTAGGTTCACCGGGCACTTTTCCTCAGCCAGACGGGTTCGTATAGCGGGCCACCAAGCGTTGTCGAATGCTCCCTCTTTGTCCAAGGATACTACCGTTGTCAGTTTTTTCTGGTCGAGTTTGGAGCGAATGTACTGTATCAGATCATAGAGGGAGTCTTCCGTGCTTCTCTTGGGCATGAACCCGTACTGGCGAGTACTTATTCGGGGAATGAGATGCCATTTGATTCGACCTATTAGCATTTTCTCAAATATTTTCCCCATGACCGGCAGTAGGCCTATGGGTCTGTAGGACTTGGGGGTTGTGTAGTCCATTTTGCCTGGCTTCCGCAATACGACCACCGTTGCCTCCTTCCAGATTGTGGGAAAGTGTTGGATCTCCAGGCATTTGTTGGTCAGTGCGAGAAACAGCTCTGGCTGCTGTGAGATGGCGTGCTTGCAGATATCGGCTGTAAGACCGTCTGCTCCGGGGGCATTCTTGGGGTTAAAACTATCCACGGCGAACTTGAGCTCCTCCTTTGTAAACGCTGGATCATGTTTTTCATCATGGCTCCAGTCGTTTACCTGGGCTGCTAGTTGTCTGGTTCGCCGATGGTCTTCGCTGTCAACCTCTTCTAGGTCCTCTGGATAAAATGTTTCTGCCAATAGCTTTACAGAGTCTTTCGGGCTCATCACGATCGCATCTTTAACAAGTGGTAGATCCTCTTGCCTTTTTGTCGTTCTGCCAATGACCCTGTAAATACCCTCCCAGACCCCTTACCTATCCTGCTTCCCACAAAAATCCTTCCAGCTAGCTATCTGTGCTTTCTTTGCTTCATTCTCATATCTTTCTTTTGCTTGCAGGTACTCTTCATCGACGTGTGCTCTTCGGACTAGCGCTGCACAACGGACTCTGCGCTTCATGGTGACGACATCCTTCTTCAGCTTCGTGATTTCTTCGGACCACCACGGTAAGGTAAGTTTCTCTTTTGTGTTCTTTTTAGGTATAACTTGTGTACATGTTTGCGTTATTATGTGTGTGTATGTTTCAATTTTTTGATCTAACTCTATTTTACTATAAATTTTGTCTATTTCTGTTTTGTTTAAATTATTATCTATTATTAATTGGGCCAGTTTCTCATGAAACTGGCTCCAATTAGCCTTCTTTGTGTTGTAAATTCGTGTTGTTCTCTTAATGTTTGTTCCTATTGCTTTTTTAAGTCTAATTTTAAATGTTATACCGTTGTGGTCAGAGCTTGTGATGCTGTCCTCTACCTTCCAGTCCTCTACCAGGTTCAGCATGTCCTGTGAGCAAGCCGTTATGTCGATGAAGCTGGTGTAACGCTTCCCACCTCTGATGGTGTCGAAGGTGGGGGTATCCCCGTCGTTTAGTACCTGCAAGCCCATTTCTTCAAGCGCTCCCGCCATTTCTTCGCCTCTACAGTCGACTATTTGGCTACCCCACCAGGTACTCTTTGCGTTGGAATCGCCTCCGATTATGATTCTCCTGGATCCAGTTTCCTCTTCTATCTTCTTGAGCTGCTCCAGGTACGGTTCTATGGGTTGGTCTGGCTCAAAGTAAAAGGATACAGCAGTGATCTCCCAGGCACAGGTTCGGATCTTCACCACAACGATGTTATGTGTGGTGAGGTTTGGGCATTGTATGACGTCCAAGTCGTTATCGAAGACTGCTATTGCTGCTTTGACAGTACTGTCATCTTGGTTTGCGGTATATCTTCATTCTTTTTACCCCGCCCACATACGGTTCCTGGAGCAGAGCAAGAGCTACCTTTCTATTGCTGGCCTCTATCATTAGTTCGCTGGTTGCCAGTTTTTTTCTCTGCAGGTTAGCTTGGATCACCAGGTAGGGCTTTCTTCCGGTTGGGGTGCATCTGTCGACTGTAGTGTTGCTGCCAGTGCTGCCCTTAGCAATACGCAACGGTAGCCCGGGCCAGCGCATCCCATCTCTTCCTTACTGTGCACTCCTGGCTAAAAGCGTTGTGCTCATGGGCATCTAGGTTGGCGTGTCTGCAGTTGCAGCATGCGGGGGCCGCCCCGGCGAGCCAATCCGCGCAGTCAGCCTTCATGTGCGGGCCCCTGCAGTGGCTGCACTTTTCCACTGTCTCCTTGCAGAAGCGTCTGCCATGTCCATAGCCCAGACATCGCGAGCACTGCACTAGCGGAGACTGGTCAGCAACCCTTATCCTTTGCAGGTCGATGCGAACCTCGCCTGCATCCATAATCCGGTTCCAAATGGCGGGAGATACTCTGAGGACGATGTGGCAGGTATGTGGGTTTCTTGTGTTCTTCCTGTAGCGTATTTCTATTCTGTCGTCTTCCTTTCTTAGGCCTTGGAGCATGCTTCCGTTCTGGTTTTTTAAGGCGTTGAGGACGTCTTCGTCCTTGTTGTACTGCAGAACGTCCTTAAAGATCAGAAGAGGGTCTTTGTTCTTGACCTCTTCGACGTTGAGGTGTGACTCCGCTTTCCTTAGTCTCTCTTTCACCTTCTGTCTCTCTTCCTCTGTTCTGCAACCCACAATAACCTTCCTGTCCTTCGCCTTTCTTACCCTGTCCACTTGAATTCCTCCTTCTTTTGCATTTACAGCCTCTCTGATTCGGTTTAATACCTCTTCCCCCGTCTCGTTTTCATCTTTGGAAGATACCACAACGGAGTGCAGCGCAGTCTGCCCTGGAGGCTGTCTACTGGGCTGGCTGGCCGCGACATTTGCGTATGTCATTCTTTCTTGTATTTCTTGGTGCTTTTCAATCGTTTCTTTAAGCTTCTCCATCTTTGTGTTGCTTTCTTCTATCAATCTAGCATGTTCTTCCATTTTCTTAATCAGTTCGCTACCTTCTATCTTTCTTTCTCCTTGTGGTTCTTTTCCTATCAGCGGTTCCTTTGCCTCTTCTTGAGTTTTTTTCTGAGTCTTTCCCTGTCCCTTTATGCTGTCTACTTCCTTGACCAGTTGATATAGCCTGTCGATTGCTTGCAGTACCTCCGTTTTTATCTCAGTCTTTGTGTTTTTGGATTTTTCTAGGCTTCCTTTCGCTCTAACAACGCAGGCTCTAGCCTCTGTGAGTCAATCTTGGTACTTTGTCGGCGAATCGGTCACTGCTTCAATCGTCAGTTTTCGTCCTATCATCCCGCTTACCTGCGGGATCGTCGTCTTTGGCTTTGTTTTTAGGGGCTCAGCTTCCTGTGTCTTGTTGGGGGGGGTTGAGGGTTTTGCCTTAGTATCCGTTTTTCCAGCCTCCCATTCTCCAATGCTTCGCCTTACGTTTGGTTTCTTCTTTGTCTCCGATATCCTAGAAGGCCCTGCCTTCGTCGTCTGGACTGGCGATTTCACTTGTTCTGTGTCGCAAGTGACAGTCGTCTTTTTAGCTGGGGTGCGGATACCGAAGCCCATTTTGTCAGGAAACAGGTTTACACAATAAATAAAAAATAATATGTCAATTTGAGTAGGTTTGTAAAAGTTATAAAATGAAAAGTAAAGACTTAGGTCAACTAAAAATATTCCCTATACTAATGATTTTTTGTTTTTCAGGTGGTGTCTCCGGTTCCTGTTGTCAACGTGTGAGGAGTGTCGGCGGGCGGCTACTTCAAGTAAGTCTTTGTTTTAGTTTATTAGACCAATGTAACGTAGAGTTTCGGACTCTACCTAACCAATAGTGCCACGAACCGTGTCAAATTTGGCCTAAGATCCGCGTCTCAGTCACATTGCCTGAAGACTGCGTCTTCTGAGAATTTTTTTGGGATCAATTTTGTCTATTATTATATCAGTTTATATAGATTTTTGGCAGGCGAGCAGATATGCTACCTCATGGAAAGTAGGCACCGTCGCCCATGGATACTTGCAACACCATTGCGATGCCGGCCTTTTAGGAAAAGATAAACCCGCCGTTTGAAGGACCCCTATCTATTCCAAGGGAAAACCATACGAAAATACATGAGTTTGCAATCATACTTACTTCCCATTAGTCATATCCTCGATCTCTTTAGTCATTTGTGCGTCAGCAGCTTTCAACATTTGTTGGTACTCAACTAGGTTCTCATCCATGAAACTGGTGGTTCTTCTTAGATTGGTTGAGTTCCTATTTTCCGATCGCTACTGGAAATTAGATGTTATAGATTATGGTGTGGTTGGTATTTATGTTTGGATCAAACGTTTACCTAAATTGCGGACTTACTCTGACACTGGTGTTTTTTGTGATAATTTTGTTGAAGCCAACAGACGCTCTTCTAAATGGTTTGTATTCTTGTGCCTGCAAAATGTTGACCAAATGTTGATTGAATTAGGTAATTATTTAATGAAAACACTATTGTACACACCAAACACAACAGAATAGCAGTTTTCTAAAACTATATCGCTATATAGCCTTCCGATCCTGAGGTCCAGATAAAACCACACTGTTTCGAAAGAAACTAGTGACACGACAAGAGAGAGAGAGAGAGAGAGGCTTAAAACCTGTCGTGCACCAATAAGTTTTCCTGTTCAAAAATGTATGTACCCAGTACCAGTAGGTACTCTCATGGTGAGGAAACTGGCATGTCGTAGAACCTAAAAAGTTCTAAATCAGATGTCAAGTGCTCGAAAGGAGCCTCTTTGAGGCGCACTTAAGATCCTATCTTCACACTGTTTTAAAAGAACATGTGATAATAAGAAGTAATAACATCTACAGTTTCATATCTAGAACATTGTACGTTCCTATGTTTAAAAGGTTTACAAGCAAATTAACAAATGAATTTATTATATCATTGCTATAATATAAAATACTTATAAACTGAATTCTAGAAGGTTTTTATAACTACAGTTCATTACCCGTGACGGTCTCGAAAGTAAATACGTTTCCAACTTATTTTTCATAATAAAAGGATGGTTTTGAGATTCAAAGTTTGGTTCAATTATGTATTCTCTTGCGAATTCTAGCAATAGTTCTAAAGTCTGCTTGGTAACATGAACTTTTCTGAAACAATAGTAATTATGATTAGTAGAAAGTTAACAAATTATGAATAAATAAAAATGATTGCATTTGAAAAACGCATTTGATTTAGTACTAAATAATTATAATAAGTTTAGGGTTAAGTTTTTTTTTAATTTTTGTAAAAAATAACTAATATGACGAAAATAAATATTTTTTATTTATTTTTACGTTAGAATAAAATTAGATTTATGTTACCTTCATAATTATAATGTTAATAAAATCGGAATAATCTCAAAAACGTGAATACTAATTTGTTTTGCTTACCCCGCTTTTCCAGTGGATTCCATTTTGTTAGCAATAGTGACATCTTTGGACCATACGTCGAACTGCCACTTCCTGATACCAATCAGACCACTGAGGATCTTGCCTGAATGAACTCCTATCCTCATATCTATGTTCAAAGAACGTTTCTCTCTAAAAATATAAAAAATTATAAATTTTAGTAGCAAATAGGTAGAAGTGTAGGTGGATTTTATGTTTTTATGGTTTAGTCTGTCCATGCAACAGTGAGTTTTTCTTTTCAATATGTATGTAGTATTTGGAAATGCCTCTGACTGCCTTCTTAGACATCTTTAAGAATCTCAATCACCTAGAGATCGGCAACGATTGTTTACCTACATACCGCGTCAGGGTCGAGTCTGACGTAGATAAGACAAATTTTATGGTTTTTAAATTGATCACCTAGCTTATTATACAATATAATAGGTACATAGTATACTCACCGCCGGTTTCTGAAAGCTTGATCAAAACTAATCGGATGTCAAGTCACTTGCCATTTCAGCTATTAAATCGAATAAGATAGAGATAGCAAGTGACTTGACATCCGATTAGTTTTGATCGAGCTTTTAGAAACCGGTGGTAAGTAGCGGGAATTACGTTATGAAAGTTCAATTTTGCTTGCCATACAAAAATATACCTTACGTCCTTTATAATATTGATCATTTCCAGTCCCAGGTCTACGCAGTTTTTGGCGTGTTGCTCGTTCGGTTTTGGTATGCCACTGACGCAGTAATAACAGTCCCCGAGAAATTTTATCCTAAGCACGTCATGCTCCTGAAATAAAATTAGATTCGTTTTTAGTAAGAGTAGTATGGAGCGTTTCTCTGCCGCCAAGCAGCGTTGCTGTGTTTTGGTTTGAAGGGTGTGGTTGCCGGTCAAATTACAGGCGCATGAGGCTAACCATCTGTATGCCTCAAGTTGATGGACACAGGGCAGTGTATTTTAGGGCAGGTTTCTATCATACGTGACTTGCGAGGAAATGCTTTGTTATAGGTGATAGTTACCTTTTGGGTACGGAACCCTAAAAAACAACAGTACCTATAGCTCAAGGAAAAACTATTATAATAAAATAAAATATATGACAGTTTGCCAGCATAAAGGATTACCTCAGAAGCTTCATCGAACCTCCCGAAGAGTTCGTTCAGGAGCTCTACCATCCGCATCGGCGAGAGAGTCGTAGATATCATGGTGTAGTTCACTACGTCTGCGTACAAAATGCTCACGTTTTCATGCTCCTCTACATAAAGTTGGCTGAAACAAAAAATCTACTTTATTTCACCCACCTTAGGCCCACCTGATAACTGGTAACCATCACTCAACACAAAGCATTGCATTGCAAGTCACGATGCACTACCCTGCGTCCATCAACTTATGGGCTGCTTTTTGGCAGCAAAAATAGGCAGGCTTCTTATATATGACTAGTGATTAAAGTGAACACATAAATGCGACTGCGAGTCTGATATAAACTCGCTCATGATCGATATAGTGCATGCATAATTCGGGATGTTTACAATATATAATATGACGGTCTGACCAAAATTTTGTACAGTGTATAGTTCCACGTGGGCAAAGTCGTGGGGCGGACACTGTGTGTGAGACGTCACACGGCTATTAGGGTTATGGGCATGCCCATCGTGCCTAGAACGGTGGATCCGCGCTTGATACTGACAATTGCAATGTGACTGACGATTTATAAGTGAAAATAAACGAAAATTTTAGCTCGTTTCTTTTTCTTCGTATCGGTGTTCTTCTAAGCTTCTAGAGCTTCTTCTTTCTTATTTAAAATCTTGCAAGTTATTTTTTCAATTAACAACAGTTTGGTAGTAGTAACTTAAATGTAACCTCTAGATCCTTGTCCTATCAGTGTTTGTTGATGAGAGCACTGGTGGTCTAGTGGTAGCAGCCCCGCTTTCCGACCCTAAGGTCGTGGGCTCGAAACCGGTCGTGTACCAATTAGTTTTTCGGTTCAAAAATGTATGTGCACAATGCCAGTACTCTCAAACGGTGAAGGGAAACATCGTGAGGAAACCGGCATGTCGTAGAACCTAAAAAGTTCTATAACATGTGTCAAGTGCTCGAAAGGAGCCTCTTGAGGCGCACTTAAAATCCTTTCACCACACTGTTTCGAAAGAAACTAGTGACACGACAAGAGAGAGTGTTTGTTGGCTAAAAAACAATTTCATGGCAATGCTCACTTGAACGATCTCATAGTGTGGCTCATGGAGTGCGTCTGTAGCTCTAGGAACATTGTCCTTATGTCTTGACGGACCTTCGACACAATATGCTCAGGAAGGATGCTTGCCATCAAACGTTCCTGAAAAAAGAAACTGAAACTGAAACAGCTTCACGACTTCCCCAGGCACGGTAGATATCCCCTCAGATCTCTAAGTACCAAGTAGGTATAAACACCAGATTCTTTATGGAAATCTTAGATTTCCATAAAGAATCTGGTACGTCAGAGGTACGTCCTAGCATTACATTTTGCTCCCCCCTCTCTTTTTTATGTTCAGTCCTGTATATATATCATCCCAAGGTTGCCTAAAAGAGATCGCTGTTAGCGATAAGGCCGCCCATTGTATTACTACAATTGTTAGCTTTAAAGTAAAAATTTGTATCTTTATTTGTTGTGGTAATCAATAAAGAGTTTGTCTCATAATCATAAACTTTTTTTTTATAAAGCTTGCTGATGGGACAAGTGTACCCATCACCTATAACAAAGCATAGCCTCGTAAGTCACGTTACATAGGAACGTGCCGTACGGTACACTGCCCTGCCTCATAATCATTTATTAATTGTTTAATGTTGTTAAAACAGGTCTTAGGTTAAGGTAGGTGAAATTGTTGTTTTTACCATCTTCCTCGTAGTTTTTCCATATTTTCTCACCTTTTAAACCTTCCCTGGACTACGACAAACATTTCAAAACCAAAACCAGGTAAATCGGCCCAGCCGTTCTAGAGTTTTAGCGAGACAAACGAACAGCAATTCATTTTTATATATATTAGAGATAGAGATAGAGATTATTCTGAAAATCTAAATAGTTACGTTCATTTTTGCTTACCTCTTGATCCTTTACAAATTTCAGCCGTAGTGTGCTTTCAACACAAGCCCGCCGATCTAAGAAGGACCGCCGAGTGACTATCTCGTTCATAAGACGAAAGTACACGCCCATTAGATTGACTCCGATCAAGTATATTATATCCGATGTGAGCTGAAACATATTCAATTGTAAATAAGTAGAAAATAACTAAAAAATATTATGCTAGTGTGATCACATTCGTTGGTGATGATTCTATATTAATTTTATTCTGATTGGTATTAATCATTAAGAAAGCTCTTAAATTATAGTCCGAAACCAAACTAAGCCATAGCCCAAGATTTAAAAGTGGAGGGTATAAAAATGTGAATGGAGAATGAGAGAAAGAAACGAGATGCTGTTCAGGATCACAAAATGCTGTTCAGTATCCATAATATATGATCAATATTCATGGAAAGCCTATTTTATTTTTAAGAGCTGATTTCACCATGCTCTGTTAGATTAACAAAGGATTAAATGGTCTTTAAATATGTCAAAATGTACGCGTTTGACATCTAAGGTTAGATTTAACGGCCTGTTAATCCTTGAGTAACTAACAGAGCATGGTGAAATCAGCTCTAAATGTTTCATCTTCTGAGTAATCTACCTTTCTACTTCCCTGCTACTATGTTTCACAGTTTTGGTTTTTTCTTGTTATGGACCCGTGTTTGTGTTACAAATAAAAAATCTTCTATTTTATGCTGTTATATTTGGTCAAAGTTTCAGACAGGAGTTGGATGCGGAAGGCTCAAGATCAAGATCAAAATTGTAGCAAGACCATTTCTCAGCATTGGATGGAAATAGGTTTGAAATAGAAGAGAGAAAATAAATAGCTATCTTCTTCCACTCTCCTCTATCATTCGTCATCTCGGTCCTCACTCCTTTCTTACTCATGTCATCTTTCACACAGTCCATCCATCTTTTCTTTGGCCTACCTCTCTTTCTAAATCCATCCACGTCCGTCGTCCATATCTAACACTCTTCTCATACCTCTATGACTTTCTTCCCTCCTCGTGACCTATTGCTCCAACTTATCCGTCACAGGCGCTACTTTCAAACTTCCTGTAATATACCTACTCATTCCTTATTTATCCATCCTTGTCACTCCGCAAAAATTCCGAATGTTGTGTGTGAACAAAAGACGCCACATTTTTAGTGCTTTAGTAGGTTTGTATTATTTATTCAGTGGTTATGGGAATGCAACAATAAAATTAACACCATTACAATCATAAAAATAAAAACACGACGTGTTTTTGTTGTGATTTATTCGTTTATTATCATAATCATAACTAATTACATGTTGTAAATCAATCAATTAGTTATCTAGAATGTAGGCAGTGATCTTAGTTATCTCCCCATAAATGTAAGTATTTAAAACGTCTGTAATTGTTCATGCTCTAATTATAATTTACTTCAAAACTATATTATAAATTAAATATAGTTATGGGCTAGATTGATAGTGTTGTGTCGAATGTACCCCAATATTTTTTTATTTATTGATTTTTACCTGCTACCAACAAACAGAGATCAACAAGATTAGATCAAAAATAGATGAACAATTTTGGTTGTTGTTCAACTCTTTTGATCAAAGCTTTGAACTATAAATATCCATAGAAAATGAGCATTTAATTACTAGCAAAATCTAGGTAACTGTAATATTTTTTTTCTTTTACTAGTATGTATGTTTTAGATGATTTAGATGGTTCAGTAACACTGAAATGTAGTGTCTCTCTTGTCGTGTCACTAGTTTCTTTCGAAACAGTGTGGTGAAAAGATTTTAAGTGCGCCTCAAGAGGCTCCTTTCGAGCACTTTACACATGTTATAGAACTTTTTAGGTTCTACGACATGCCGGTTTCCTCACGATGCTTTCCTTCACCGTTTGAGAGTACTGGCACTGAAATGTAGTGAAAACTGATTATGAATGAAAATTGAGTAGATGGTGAAAAGTTAGTAACAAAAATACTATACATACTCTTACCACAATACCGATTTGAGGGTTGCTTTCGTACGTAAAGAACGCTAGGATCAGAACGTAGACAGCGCTGACAATGACTCCGATTAGAATAGCCAGGAAATTGTTCCTCATCGGCAGGAATATGTAAATAGAGAGCAGGGACATGGTGGCGTACGCAGGTCGCAAAGAAATGCCTTCCAAGAAACTGAAGATACTGATGGCTATGTCTGAAATGAAAAGACACATAGGTATATTTTTCTTTTTAGGGTTCCGTACACAAAGGGTAAAACGGAACCCTATTACTGAGACTCCGCTGTCCGTCCGTTTCTGTCTGTCTGTCCGTCACCAGGCTATATCTCATGGACCGTGATAGTTAGATAGTTGAAATTTGCACAGTTGAATATTTAAAGGGCTCCCACACAATAAACGTGATTTTTTGACGTTTTTATAGATAGTAAATAAATAAATATTGGTGAACATTCCAGACATCACTATCTCGCCCCAAACTAAGCCAAAGCTTGTTAAATGGGAACCAGATAGCTTTTTTTTGTAAATACATACTTATAATATTATATAACACCCAGCCAGAGAACAAACACCTACGTTCATCACACTAATGTTTGTTCTCGGTGGGGATCGAACCCACGGCCTACGGCGCAGAAGGCAGAGCTACTACCAACTGAGCTGTGAAGGCTGTCAAGGATAATGTTCAGATAATGTAAGTATTATTCAGTCAGCTAGTATATTCTTACTTCATCCTACTAATATTATAAACGTGAAAGTTTGTAAGTATGGATGGATGGATGGATGGATGTTTGTTACTCTTTCACGTAAAAACTACTGAATGGATTTTAATGAAACTTTACAATAATATAGCTTTGACATGAGAATAACACATGGGCTACAATTTATAAAGATATTGTGTAACTAATCCTGCGCAGACGAAGTCGCGGGCACCAGCTTGTATCATAATATTTTTGAGTTCAGAGTTTCAGTTTCTTTTGTCCAAATTTTTGTATCCTTTGTTTTTTAGTACCTTTTATTATTGTATGTTAAGTTCATTTGTAATTGTAATTTATGTAAATTAAGTTAGATAGATATAAAATACATATTTTAAAAGTTTAGGTATGTTGCCTATACATTAAAATTCATGAAATTTAAGTTTAAATGTTTGTAACATTTAATTGAAAGCCCGAATAGGGCAGACGGTTTGTACTTTTTATATACTCACCACCTTATACATTCAACAGCTTACAATAGAGATTATTCTGATTCTGATTCATTTATTACTAGTCCGCGACTTTGTCTGCGCAGGATTAGTATTTCGAGTAGCTTATATTAGCGTGGCGTATTACATACATATGTGTGGATATGACAGCGCGCGCCAGAATATCTCGCAGATGGTAGAGTTTTTCCTACTTACTTGACACTTATCGTCAAATTTTGGACAATTCACACAATATCTTTATAAATTGTAGCCTATGTGTTACTTTGATGTATAAGCTATATTATTGTAAAGTTTCATCAAAATCCATTCAGTAGTTACGTGAAAGAGTAACAAACATCCATCCATCCATCCATCCATACTTACAGACTTTCGCGTTTATTGATCGAGTGAGCGAAGCGAACGAAGATCTTAGTTTCAACTTGGGCGATTTGGCATTTTATGTATGTATGTATGTATGTATGTTTGTCTGGCGATAACTTTAGAACCGTTGATCCGATCTGCATGAAATTTGATATGTCGATAGCTTGTACTTGAGAAATTTACTGGTAAGTATATGAGTAAAATCGGATGAAGGGTTTTTGAGATATGGGGTTTTTTGAGGGGGCGAAAATAAAAAAAGTTACATAAAAAAATCAAGTTACATGTCATATGAAAGGGCTTTGTTTGGACATCCCAAAACAATTTTTACTTTTTTTTTGGGACGCTCGGTTTTTGAGATAAAATAATAAAAGTTAAATTAAGATAACCAGCGATCCAAGAGCTCCCATCTCTAAGAGTTTCGTTGGCATCAAGGTTTTTCTACTGGTCGGTCAGTTCTTTTGCTTTTACTTATTTTTTTTTCTTGCAATAAATTAAGGAGGTACTCAGTTCTCATAAAATGGTGACGACAACCAGGTCTGATGATGGAGCCAAGGTCTGTTCAACGGAACTCTTCAATAAATAGGCCAATAGAGTTGAAACTTGGTAACCATACCAAGTTAGTAGGCGGTAGTCAGAAAAAAGTACAAAGATAATGTTTGGACTTGCCTCTGACTACTACGTACTCAAAGTTTTGATGCGTTCGTCGGGTCGCATCACGAGATCTCAGTTCGGGGCGAACTACTAGTAATATTAAGTAGGATTATAGAGGTAGAGCATGCTGTGGTTGCCTATAATTGAAAGAGCATCTATACCTACCCCAAGTCTGAGTTTTTCGTAACGTTAGGCCTTTTTTGTGTGAGGCGCTTATCGAATCTCCAATAAAAACAAAAAACCGGCCAAGTGCGAGTCGGACTCGCGCACCGAGTGTTCCGTAAATTATTAAAAACATTTTTATTATAATTATGTAACTAAAAATTTATGCTTGTCGCAATTTTTCGTTTATTTGTGCTATAAGACGTTGCTTCGTACCAAATTTCAAGATTCTGAGTTCACGTGAAGTACCCTGCGGGTTTTGATTCCCTTGCGAGTGCCGAAAATTAGCAGCATAATCTTTTGATTACGTTGGCTTCGAAGTTAGTTTTTTTCACAGCTCCAAGAGACAGTAGACCTGAATATTTGATATGAATTTCAGCTTGATACCTCCACGCGTTCTTGAGAAAAAAAGGTCTTGACAGACAGACAGACGGACAACAAAGTGATCCTATATAAGGGTTCCGTTTTTTCCTTCTGAGGTACGGAACCCTAAAAAGGCCTTACGTTCTACGAAACACTAAACTCATACTTAGGGTAGGTACTGATATAATCTACACTGTTTAGAAATTATTGTAATTTTGTGTTTATTTTGTTGGCAATCCAAAATAAATAAATAAAATAAATGAAACCTCCGTTGCATTTATTTACTCACCAGTAAGAACAATATCGATGGTTATGATGATCGTGATCAGAATCGGCATCCAGAACCACTTTTCCGTTAGAGGATTGTACAGGCGCCTCCACAGAGACATTATTGGAATGCCGATTCGCAAGAGATACATTCCAAATGTCAGGTATGTTGAAAATGACTGTATCTCCTAAAAAAACAAAGTTTTATTGTAACTTTAAACACCAGCGTTCGCTGTTTCTAGCGCGGCGGGTGTGGTCATTTCAACAGTGATAGGTTCGGGTTTTTTTATATTCCATTTGATGATGTAACAATCGACACCTTTAACGAAGCATTGCCTCGCAAACATACGATATGAGTCCATCAACTTGAGGCATACAGATGTTAAGCCTTATGCGCCTATAATTTCACCGGCAACCAAAATCTTCAAGCCGAAACACAGCGTTGCTACTTGGCGGCAGAAAGAGGTGTGGTTGTAGTATCTCCCCGGACGAGCCTTTCACAAAGAGCTCTACTACTCTCTTTTTTAATAGGGTATTCCACTTGCTGATGTAACAACCATCATCTATAAGCATTGCCTCGCAAACGCACGATATGAACGTGCCCTACGATGCTCTGCCCTGCATCCATCAACTTGAGGCATACAGATGTTAAGCCTCATGTGCCTCTAATTTCACCGGCAACACCTGCGCCTGATGATACAAGCAGATAGCCCATCTGATATTAGTCTGACTGTGTGCTAGTTTTTTAGACTTTGGTCGCAAGGAACTGGCGCCTAGATTCACCGTCTCTTATGACGTTTCAAAGTGATCCTTTTGAATTTACTAATAAATATGAACTATATTTTTTTTTTATCTGTATTGGTAAATATAAATATTGGTGGACTTTCCACACAGCATCACTATCACTAGCACAGTGCACAGCAAGCACTAAGCCCCAAACTAAGCCAAAGCTTGTAATAAAGAACCAGATAGCTGATATAATACATATAATATACTTTTTTTTGTAAATACACACATATAATATGATAACACCCAAACAGAGAACAAACATCTATGTTCATCACACAAATGTTTGTTCTCGGTGGGGATCGAACGTACGGTCTACGGCGCAGAAGGCAGAGCTACTACCAACTGAGCTGTGAAGGCTGACAATAGAGTGGCTTACCGCTTCATAGGTTCCAACAGCAACCAGAACAATGTGAATTGTGGAGAAAGCAACAAGCAGCGACAAAAATATGTGTATCAGCGTTTCTTTTAGCTTGTCATCGTATTTTCTGTACAGTCCTTCTAAATCCTTTTGGTCAAATTGATCCTGGAAATTTGCAAATCCAATATTAGAAGGTGTTCTCTATCATGGAAACTATTCAGGGTGAGAAAATATTGTTAGGAGTCCATCGTTCACTCATTAAAAATACTTAAATTAAGTACCGTAAGTATAGTTTTAAGAAGGAAAGAAAAAAAGTTAGGAGCCTTAGGCTTGCCGTTTCTTCTGAGCTTTGGCTGTGAGGAATTGGCGCTAGACTCATGTAGTTTATGACGTTTCAAAATGATCCTTGTGTTTGAATACATAAAGACCGTTTTGTTTTGATTGATTTGAACGTCTGCCAAACATAACTACCTGAAAAAGTTGTAGTATTTTATGTATTATAGAGGTTAATACTATGTATTAATGTTTTAAGTCTTATTTATTGTCACATACATAGCTCGCAGAGTTAGCAAAATGAAATAACAACGAGCTCGAAGAACCGAAAGTTTTAGTAGTAGAGCTCTTTGTGAAGGGCTCGCCCGGGGAAGTACTACCACCACGCCTTTTTCTGCCGCCAAGCAGCGTTGCTGTGTTTCGGTTTGAAGAGTGTGATTGCCGGTGTAATTATAGGCACATGAGGCTGATGCCTCAAGTTGATGGACGCAGGGCAATGCATCGTGGGGCACGGTCCTATCGTGCTTGACTTGCGAGGTAGTGCTTTGTTATAGGTGATGGTTACAACTTACCACTTAACATCAAGTGGGCCATCTGCTTGTTTCATCAGCTATTAGTATAAAAAAAACCGACAACAGCTGGTAAGAGAGGACTCAAAATTGAAAATTGTGGAAATGTATAAGCGAGGCCTAAGTTCAGTGGACTTTTATAGACTCATGATTGTTAATAATAATAATAATAATAATAATAATCCAAATATATCGACCTCAAAGTCGAAATAACTCGCATGTGGAGACTAGAAAAAGTATCTACCTCTATAATCCCAATTGTGATATCCAGAGTAGGCGTCATAACAAATCAATTGTTCCGGTCTCTCACTCAACTAGATTTACCAAAACATACTGATGCTCTGCTACAAAAGGCTGTGGTTTTAAATACATGCTGAATAGTAAGATTTTTTTTACAAATAGACCAAGCTACTGAAATGTTACCACCAAATGCTAATGATTCCGTAACAGCACCCCTCACTGGTGCACACTTGGCTTTATACCGGGAGCGGAAAACCGGGGAGTACCACATATCCCCTCCATCCTCCAATAGGGGGGAATGCGTAACACATTTTTCCCAGCGTCAAAAAAAAAAAAGCCCGTGTGCGCTAGTCATTTACCGGCTAATATGAACCGAGATGGATTAGCCCAAAAATAAATAATAATAACTCATGACGATTATGATGAACTAATTATAGTAAATACGAACCAAAAATAATACCTTAAGTGCCACGTAGGTACCAATGAACGGTATAAATAATATACTGGTATGACTTTGTGAAGGTTGAAACGTTGAAAGTAAGTTTTGCCCTGGGGATATTATACGAGCTCATATATTTTCTCCTAAATTAATTAGCCTTTTATTAACTTCTATTTGATAAATAAGTTTATTAACCAATACGAAGCTATGATAAATTTAATATGAAAGTTCTAGTTTGGGAATATTTACCAAATGTTTAATTTACAAGCACTTTTCTATGGCGGTACATTGACCGATTATTGTTATTTTATGTTTAACTAGTTTTTTTAAAGAAAACTTTATCGAATTAAGCTATTTTGGATCAAAATTATAATTTGTTGAACCTCTGTGATGTTATTCCCCGGAACTTAAAGTGGTTTTCAATTCGCATGTACATTCAGTGTTTTTATAATAGCTTGTGAGCAAAAAGTTTTTTTTTATACTACTTGCTAATGGAACCCGTAGTGCTCGAAAGGAACCTCTTGAGGCGCACTTAAAATCCTTTCACCACACTGTTTCGAAAGAAACTAGTGGCACGACAACCTATTCATATGCAAACAAAACAAAACTCGCAAATCCAAACTTTGTTTTGAAAGTCCTATCAAAGAGTGGGCAATACAGCTGGCCAGATAAGTTATAGGTGTAGTTATAAGCAATTTTCGGTTTTGTTTCTTGATGATACCGCTTAGCGTCAAGGTGTTCAAGACGAGTGCTCTCAAACACTAGGTATACAATATACATACTCGCAAATACTTCCAATTCCACTGTTTGCCTCCCGACGACTCTGCTTCTTGCATCCGGAACTCATGGATCGAGGAGAGTACACTGGTGGCCCTTCCCGAGTTCATAGAGTACCTCGCTAGTAGTTCCAAGGCGCCTACTTGGATCACCACGGACCCCATAGAACGCGATCCATTATCCTTGAAAGAAACGTAGACATCAGTCAAATACCCTGAACAAAGTTTTTAACAACTTATAGGTAAAACGTTTCTCACCTGATGTTAAATTATGATGCGGTCTACTGAGTGGCACGCCCACCTAGTATACCGCACCTAGTATAAATACAATAAGTATACTTAGTAGTATACCAAGTCTACAAGAATACGCGAGTGAACCCGCGGGTAAGCTAGTAAGCGAATGAAATATAGGTATACATAATTTTGAACGATAAAATAAATTCTAACTTTGGTATTTTTGTCTGATAAGATTTGAAATCCCATTGCACGCACGTACATCGGTACTTATTTTTGGTCACACCTGAAACTTATTACTTAATAATAAGTCATGATAATAATTCGATGTTTTGACGTTATGATATTTGGAATCAAAGAAGTTAAGTAAAGCTATAAAAAAATAGACGAGCAAATTATTTCGTTCAATGCTTGATAGTTAGCAGTAGGTAAGTATATATTATTATATTAGCAGTCATCATTATCATTTTCCTGCCCTTATCCCACTTCATGTGGGGTCGGCACAACAGGTTTTTTCCCTCCACTATCCTCTATCAGCCGTCATCACAGCAGCAGTCACTCCTTTCTTACTCATGTCATCTTTCACAAGATCCATCCATCTTTTCTTTGACCTACCTCTACTCATATGTCCATCTACATTCATCCCTAGCATATTAGTAGTATACATAGTAAAATAGTTTAAGGGAAAATATAAAATGCTACAATGCTCAGCTTTTTCAGTTTCAGTTTTCAGTTTATAAAAATCTAAAAATATTTTCTTAAAATATTTTTTTATGATAACTGTGTTAAAAATACGAACGTAATGTATGTAACAATAATAATGAATTCGTATTTCGAAGTTTGTTGGAAGGTTTGCACTCAATCACTTTGCAAAAACTGTGTTGGTTTGGATGAAACTTGGAATAAATGTATTTCGGGACTTGGAACAGCACATAGCCTACTTTATACAGGTATCATACGCCAGCGAAGGCGCAGGCGTGAGCTAGTACACATTTTGCAAAGGATATTCTAGAGAAATCGAAAAATTCCTGATGAATGGCGATAAAACTGTGATAACAATATTGTGGAATACAAAAAAACTTTGATCTTGACTCACCATACTTTGTCATCTACTCCGTACGCTTATCATAATAAAACACAATGGAATAAAACAGAAACACTAACAAGTTTTGCAGCTTACTCAAATCACTTCTTTCAAACAACTGAAGAAATTAAATGGACATTATCGACAATTGATAAGCGCCACTCGAGGAACGTACTTAGTCTATTAGATTATGATAAAAATTATCATCATGTTAAAAACCAACAATGATGAATTACAGGCGGGTAGATTATCCACAGATTTGCATTCCGCAATAACCACGAATTCTTTTTATGAGATTTTGATTTGAATAAAAAATAAAAAACAATAATTAAAAAATAACAATTCTCTTTGCATGAAGAAAATGTCTCATCTCGAAAAACTTCGTTCAACTAAAATCATAAAATAATCTCAGATGCCATAGGTGGTACGTAATTTACAGTCAAACAAGACTGTAAATTAGTGTGTTCATGTGAGACCTTCGGTGTTCCAAATTAGTGTTTCGTAGAATAATTGGAGCCAATAATATCAACATCTTTAGGGCCGGTTTCACCATGCTCTGTTAGATTAACAAAGGATTAAAGGGCCGTTAAAACGTCAAAATGTACGCTTTTGACAGCTAAGGTTAGATTTAACGGTCTTTTAATCCTTGATTAGTAACTAACAGAGCATGGTGAAACCGGCCCTTGAGGCGAAGACAAGAGCTAATGTGACTCTCGCTCGCACGTTTCGACATGTTAAAAGATATAAGTTTGCTTTACTAGTTTTCATACGTAAGCAAACTTTTAAGTAGGAAAACTTGTATCGATCAAAATGAAATTTTTACTAAACTGTGTGCAATGTGATTGAATACAAAATGGTTAACTGCGATTTTTCGAAAATGAGTTTTGTGATTTTATATCTTTCAAGATGTTGAAACGTGCGAGCGAGAGTCACATTAGCTCTTGTTTTCACCTTAAGTGTAGGTTCATTTTCAACATCATCATTATCTTTCAGTTTTGTTATGGTGGCAATTCACATTCGGTATTCGTCTACTCCAATATGTTCAACTATCTATTCAACCAGTTGAACATATTGGATAAATTTTCCTCGATTTTTTTCAACTTAAAAAAGTAATTGAATTACTTGGACTGTAAATTACTATAAGTTCAATCACAATATTTTTATTAATAGAACAGGGTTAAATAAAAAAAACTATTCCTACCATGAATTTTAAAACAGGCAAAGTCGATACCAGATATTAGGTACCAGGATAGCAGAAACGATGGAGAGGTACGTAGATCACGGGTCTCAAAAACCTCTTCATGATTTATGCATTCCTGGTACATTCGGGCTTTGGAGTAAAAACTATGCTTAATAATATTGCACATCCTAATAGAAATTGACTGACACTTGCGTTTTTTATTTGCTAATGATTCAGCTTTATTATGTAGAAGTCCGAATAACACGAATATACCGTCCACACATCGTCACGTATTCGAGCATTTGCAGATGGCCCACCTGCCAAGTGGCCAAGTGGTTACCATCATTTATAACAAAGCATTACTTACCTCGTAAGTCATGCACGATAGAAACGTGCCCTACGATGCAATGCCCTGCGACCATCAACTTGAGGCATACAGATGTTAAGGCGAAGACAAGAGCTAATGTGACTCTCGCTCGCACGTTTCGACATGTTGAAAGATATAAAATCACTAAACTCATTTTCGAAAAATCGCAATCAACCAATTTATGTGCAATCACATTGCACACAGATTAGTAAAAAAATCATTTTGATCGATATATGTTTTCCTACTCAAAAGTTTGCTTTACTAGTTTTCGTACATAAGCTAACTTTTAAGTAGGAAAACTTGTATCGATCAAAATGAAATATTTCCTAAACTGTGTGCAATGTGATTGCACACAAAATGGTTGATTGCGATTTTTCGAAAATGAGTTTAGTGATTTTATATCTTTCAACATGTCGAAACGTGCGAGCGAGAAGTTGTTTGATAGTTGTCAGCGCCTTAAGCCTCATGTGCCTGTAATTACACCGGCAACCATACTTTTCAAACCGAAACACAGCAGAAAATGGCGTGGTGGTAGTACTTCCCCGGACGAGCCCTTCACAAAGAGCTCTACTATTCTTGCAACTCTTGCTTGTTTGTGAAGAGAATATAGTCAGAGTCACTACACACCGTCGTATTTAGCAAATGCCGGTGCAGTTCTGAAACATTACTGAAAAAATTTGTTTCTTTTTGGGCTTTGAAGATTTTTTTCATCAGAATTGGCCAATAGCTCTAAAGAGCTACATTCAAATTCAAATTCAAAGGTTTGATAATTATTATACTTACTAAATGAGCCCCTGAGATATCATATCTAAATTCATTCGAATTAATAGGTATTTCACCATTAGAACATTAAAATGCTAATCAATAAATCTCATTGTATGAAGCACCTATTAGGTATTAAACGTGCCTTTTATTCAAAGATAAATCTAAGCACTTTTTAATTTGTGATTTTATACAGGGTGTAAAAGTAAGCTCCCGCTGATGGTGTGTGCGGAAAGTAAAAGTTTTCAAACTCCATTTAGGTACCTACGTATGTATCGCGTATAACATAAAAAGGGGGCCTGGGGTTCACATCACACGTACTCGGCTCCTTTAAGGTCGAGTCGAGTACGTTCTATCTACGCTCACGCAAGATTTTGCGAGCAGTTTACATCCTGTATGTTCAATAGTTTTCAAATCATTGTAATTGAAAATAAACGCGATTTTTCGCGAGTGAGTTTGCGTGTTTGTCCCGTTCATCTTCGTATATAACGGCTGCACGGATTTAGATAAAACTTGAAATATACATAAAATATAACTTTAATTAAATATAGGTAACTTTTTATGTTGGTAGGTACGCGAGCGGAGGCACAGGCGGATGCTAGTTGAAAATAAATAGAAATTTTCAGCGCGCTACAAACTTTGCTTCTGTATCATAGTTGTGTGTTTAGTAGATAAGAAATGATAAAACAAATTGTCCGGAAACATGCTTTATATTATTAATTATATTTAGTCATTTAGTTATCTGTATTTAAAATAATATCTGGTCTAGGCTTTGGTCACCTAGAGTCACCTAGCTATAAGACGTTTCAAAGTGATCCTTGTGATTTTATTGAATAAATACCTTTTGACTTTGACGTTAATATAACACGAGCACCGGTATTCGTGTTATATCTAGGGTCTAGTGAGAGTGAACCCGCCATCTGATCTTAAGGTCGTGAGTGCGAATACGGTCGAGCGCCACCAGCAAAATGTAAAAATATTTGTGCAATGCCAGTGTTCTCAATCGGCTAAGAAAACATCGTGAGGAAATCAGTTTGTATGCTAGCTACTTGCATCCTGCCACGTATGGTATACCAAGCAGCGTTGCTGTGTTTCGGTTTGAAGAGTGGTTGCGAGTGTAATTACAGGCACACGTGGCTTAACATCTGTATGCTACAAGTTGATGAACGCAGGGCAGTGCATCGCAGGGCACGTTCCTATCGTGCGTGACTTACGAGGCAATGCTTTGTTATAGGTGATGGTTACCACTTAACATCAGACGGGCCAAAAAAAATCAACTGCTGTGATATGTGATACTGGAACGTACCTCTGACTAACCCCCTCAAAGAATCATAGAATATATTTTTATATACCTAGGTAGAGGTCCTAAACAGGAAAGCAGATAAAAGCGCATTTTTGTCTGATCTTTTCGTTAGTTGATTTATAAACATACGTCTCAAGTTTAATTTTGGATCTGGAAGATAATGATTTATAGCATATATATGATATTTTTAAATTTTTTTGTTCGTTTTCAGAGGAACTTCCTCCCGCGCACTCAAAGGTTGTGGAATGCGCTCCCTGCGGATGTTTTCCCTGGAGAGTAAAGCATGGGGTTCTTCAAAAAAGGCATTCTAAAACATTTAAAGGGTCAGCAACGCGCGTTTTACACCTCAGTACCCCAAGTATGAGATTTGCATACGATATTTCGTTTTTCGTTTTACGTTTTTATTCCGTGTTTATTGCGGGTTTTGTATGAAGACGCGATAGAGATACCGATACGGAACCCGCAATGAACACGGAACAAAAACGAATCGTTTTCGCTGCGTGCTCATTGCGGGTTTTGTAAAGTTCCGTATCGGTATCAATATCGCGTCTTCATACAAAACTCGCAATGAACACGGAACAAAAACGTAAAACGAAAAACGAAATATCGTAAGCAAATCTCATACTTGGGGTACTGGTGTTGCAAACGTCCATAGGCTACGGTAACCGCTTCCCGGTGGGCCGTACGCTTGTTTGCCTGCTTGGTGGCATAAAAAAAAATTGCTTAAGTTCACCTTTGTACTTATTTTAATGTGCAATACAGTATTTTCAATATCAATTTTGTACGACGTATTTTTTTTATTAATAAAACGTGTCATCTTCTCAAATTACGATTCATTGAAATAGTTTTGCTCACATTTATTTAACGAGAAAGGGATTTCTCGTTAAATAAAAAAAAAGAAGCAATCGGTTTGTTAGGCTATGTCTGGTATACTTCCGTTGACGACGCGGTACACAAAACGCCCATTCACCTGCTACCTACCTGCTAAATGATCTAAGGTTGGTTCGTCGAACAGGTGCGTATTTGCAGCTGCAAAGGATTGAAATTTGGTCTCAAGGCTGATTTGTGAGGAATATAACTTTCTTTATAAACACTTATCAAATGAAATACACTTCACTATAAGGGCTAGTGAGATATTGTTTTAGAAGTGCTAATAGGAAATTGAAGTTCAATTATCAAAGTAATAAGGCTCATATTTGCTGATCCAGTATTTAGCAAACGCATAAGTAGGTTACAAAACTCTGCTTCTGAATTCTAGGGAATTACCGACATATCAGTATGTTTAATACATAGCCAATAAAAACACGTCAGACTGTCCTTGTCGATAAAAAAGTTATAAAATCCGTCGATTGAAAAGATTTGCAAAATAAAAGAAATATTTCTAATTTAGAATGATAATATCAAAAGAAAACCAAATATTTTAGATCACTAAGATCGTGCTAATTCGGAACTACCCAAATTAAAAACAAAATAAATACCATAGCCAAGATAGATTGTGTTTTAGACAATAATGAATAGAATTATTATTTTATTTATTTTTAATTCTGAAATTTAAAGGAGTTACTTAGCGACTATGTCAGCCCTATTTTTTTTTAATACAACTAGCTGATGGAATTAGCAGAGGGCACACCTAATGTTAAGTGGTAACCATCACCTATAACAAAGCATTGCCTCGTAAATCACGCACGATAGTCACGTGCCCTACGAATTCTACGATGCACTGCCCTGCGTCCATCAACTTGAGGCATACAGATGTTAAGCCTCATGTGCCTATTACAAATAGCATGGAATTATCTTATAATTCAATTTACAAAATTATATTTTTAATGGACATAATATTCATGTTTATATGTCACATCTTGCTTTCTTTTTTTCGCAACCAATAGCATCTGTTCAAACGAGACACTCGTTTGTAAGTACCTACATACTTTTTCGCTAATATTTTTCTACAATAATCGTCTGATCAATTAACAAAATCATTAAAGTAATTTTTTTAGTAACTACGGAATAATTTCAATAAATTGTGATACTTACTACTGTAACGAGAGAAAAATAGGAAACCTAAATAAAACAAAACACACCTAAAAAAAAATCGAGATCACTACATAATAATAAATAAACAACTGTACCAAATACCGCGCCATCTTTGCAATGCAGTGGGAACTAATATGCACATTTACTACAACTTCTGAAATGTTTAAGGTTTTTGGTTGGTGTTAACGTTTGATACAAGATGGCGCTGGCTGAAATATACCTACAGACTAGACCTACCAGTTCAAAAATACTTTGTTCAAAGCTTTTGCTGATAGCTTTAATCTATACTAATATTATAAAGAGGAAAGATTTGTATTTTTGTTGTTTTGTTGTTTTGTATGTAACGAATAGGCTCAAAAACTACTGGTCCGGTTTCAAAAATTCTTTCATCATTAGAATGCTACATTATCCCTGAGTAACATAGGCTAAATAATATTTTCAAAAAAATCAGGGATCCTTACTAAAACTCCAATAATGTGCGTGCGCTGCGAAAACTATTGATGATAGAACAAAATAATGTACTACGACTTTGCAGAACACGTCATCATCTACAAAAAATGTCGCGACAGCATATATCTAACTATTATAGTTATGTCACAATAAGTGTTCTTTTATAATAAAAAATTAATTGAAATGCCGCCGCTAGAAAAGGTTCTTTATTTGTACCTTGGTATTAATCCTTATCCAAATAAATCATTTCATATTCAAGACAGTTTCAATACCTATAGATTACTTCTTGACTTTTTTATATCGGATATTCCATTCAAAAGTTATGACGAAATTAAAAATGTTAACGGTTCCACGGGTCTCGCACGGGGTGCGATTTCACTCACTCAGGGAGAAGAGCGTGCAAATGTATGAAATAAGTAGACGCGAGGCTCGAACCCACGGTCTAAGTTTACCCTAAAATGTTCAAAAAATTTATGACCACCCATGCGAAGCTGGGACAGGCCGCTAGTGTATTTAACAGATTATTGATACATTGCTTCACGGCAATAGCAACCACAATACTAATGGTTCACCCCGAACTGAAGATGTTAGTCAGAGGCAAGTCCAAATATTGTGTTTGGACTTGCTTCTGACTACTACCTACTTACTAAGTATGGTAACCAAGTTTCCACTGAATTAGCCTATTTATTTAAGAGTTCTGTTGAACAGACCTTGGCTCCATCATCAGACCAGGTTGCTATAACCATTTTATGAGAACTAAGTACCTTCTTAATTTATTAATAAAAATAAGAAAAAGCAAAGGAACTGGGGACCAGTAGAAAAACCTTGATGTCAACGAAACTCTTTGAGATGGGAGCTCTTGGATCGTTGCTATCTGTTATCTTAATCTTACTTTTTTGTTGTATCTGAAAACTCGGGCGTCCTAGAAAAAAACTTCGACAATTGTACTTAAAAACTAAAGAAAAGTTATTATAATTTAGAAATGAGGAAACCTGTGGAAGATTCAATATCGACACAGCTTGCAGAGTCAGCTAGTTGAAGTGGTAATGGGCAGGTCTTATAGCTCTTTAAAACTTGTAGACAAAGTATATAGGACGCCGCGTCGCGTAGACCGAATACATCGTAATAAGATTTCGGGAAGTCCGTGTTGCAAATGTTAAGAGGAGACATATTGTCCACTTGTGGACTTATTCAGGCTGATAATGATGGTAATGAAAAAGTAAAAACTATGCCTATTTTTACATTAGCAAAGGCCAAGGACGTAAGTAAGCAACGCTAAGTACATCTCTATCCAAATATTTCAACGCGAGTTTGCAAAGTATCTTGTTCGTATTTCTATGGATATTTAATTAGTCTTTTGTTTGATTGAAACCAAATAAAATAATAAATGAAATCGTAGCAATCATTAATGAATCCTGAATGAATAAACAAATGAATCCTACCAATTCATTTGTTTTACTGGTTGATCTCCTATGAGCTAGACTTGTGTATAAAAAAAAGTCGTAAGTATAGCCAAAAACATAATTTATTTATTTTATACTACTAGCTGATGGAACAAGCAGATGGCCCACCTGATGTTAAGTGGTAATCATAAACCTATAACAAAGCATTGCCTCGTAAGTCACGCCCGATAGGAACATGCCCTACCATGCCCTGCCCTGCGTCCATCAACTTGACGCATACCTACAGATGTTAACCCTCATGTGCCTGTAATTACACCGGCAACCACACTCTTCAAACCGAAACACAGCGTTGCTGCTTGGCGGCAGAAAAAGGCGTGGTGGTAGTACTTCCCCGGACGAGGACTTTCACAAAGAGCTCTACTACTTTTAAAATGTATTATATAAAATGTATATATAAAAATACGCAAGCTAGTTTTTATCGTCGACACAGAGAATACCAAGCTAGACAATGCACTAATATGATTATGGGCCTTAATACAGTATAATAACACCCAGATAGAGAACAAACATGTTCATCACACAAATTTTGATCTTGGTAGGGATCGAACACACGGCCGCCAGCGCAGCAGCTAGAGTTATACTAGTGTGTTATCCAGTACTTAAACTCGTAGTAATGCTACTGTGAAGGCTGTCAATATAGCTGTTGTCTCTTTCTTGTAAACATAAAAAACAACGACGACTGTAATTTTATCAATCTCAAATGGTGTTGTTTAAGGATCAACAGACTCGTCAACAACTCTTTCAAAGTCTGTTTATCTGAACTCTTTCTTTTTGACCGGTCTATACATTTTTACTAAAAATTGTATTGATGAATAACTACCGCCTCCATGTTTTTTGATGATGAGGAATGAATGATGAATGAATGAATTCTGATGATGAATGAATTTTTTACGCAATACTTTAAAAAAATCTAAAATGGTCCACTTCACAAATAAAAGAGGTACGATGCTTTCGATTATATGAATGCTACAATTTTGTGTGTACTTTTGCATCGTTCTTTTTATTCTCAGAATTATTATCTTAATTTGCTTCTTTGCAGAAGTTGTAACAAGTTTTGTACCAATCTAACTTTTGTTCGGAATCGTGCACGATATTTATTTGAAATAAGCTCAAATATCAAGTAAAAAGTCATTACTAACTTAACTAGTAGTCCGCCCCGAACTGAGATCTCGTGATGCGACCCGACGAACGCATCAAAACTTTGAGTACGTAGTAGTCAGAGGCAAGTCCAAACATTATCTTTAGACTTTTTTCTGACTACCACCTAATAAATTGGTATGGTTACCAAGTTTCAACTCTATTGGCCTATTTATTGAAGAGTTCCGTTGAACAGACCTTGGCTCCATCATCAGTCCTGGTCGTCGTCACCATTTTATGAGAACTGAGTACCTCCTTAATTTATTTCAAGAAAAAAAAATAAGAAAAAGCAAAGGAAGCTATCGACATATCAAATTTCATGCAGATCGGATCAACGGTTCTAAAGTTATCGCCAGACAAACATACATACATACATACATACATACATACATACATACATACATACCTACATACATAAAATGCCAAATCGCCCAAGTTGAAACTAAGATCTTCGTTCGCTTCGCTCACTCGATCAATTATAATGCACTGCATTATTATGTGTAATGTAATTGAACTAACACTCGATAAAAAATAATTCGGGCTTCACATCACTCTCTCTCTCTCTCTCTCTCTCTCTTGTCGTGTCACTAGTTTCTTTCGGAACAGCGTGGTGAAAGAATTTAAAGTGCGCCTCAAGAGGCTCCTTTCGAGCACTTGACACATGTTATAGAACTTTGTAGGCTCTACGACATGCCGGTTTCCTCACGATGTTTTCCTTAACCGTTTGAGAGTATTGGCATTGTACACATCAATTTTTCGAAAAACTCATTGGTGCACGACCGGTTTTGAACCCACGACCTTAGGATCGAAAGGCGAGGCCGCTACTACTAGACTCTTTTGCTTATCCACCACAATGGAATATCGCTAATAATAAATAAATAAATAAATCGCCACTAAAAAAAGAAAGCCAGCTTTTAGAAGCCAGTATTAAAACTCCAAATAATATTATTTTGCAATAAGTTCGCCCAGTATATGTATATTTTACCAAATTACTTTTAAGGGGCTGATATCCGCCAAACTACATCTCGCTCGCACATTTCAACATTTTGAAAGATATAAAATCAATAATCTTATTTATGAAAAATTGCAAACTTTTTAGTAGGTTGTTTATTATATGAAATCCTTTTGAACAAGATGATGTTTTTGTCGGTGATCCAGACTCATTGCTTGCTAGTATAACCTTTAAACTAGTAGGATTAGTGCTCGACATTTATATGTATATCCCTTTAAGTAAAGTTCTAAACAATTGTTAAACCAGCACATTTTTTATCAAAGATTTGAACTTTATTTGAGGGCGAGCCTGGGTCTTGATAGTTGCGCACTAGCTCCTAGCAATTAGTTATGAATTGTTGCGATACGATAATGTAAGCTGCTTGTTTTTTGTGGCCCATGTAAACGTATAAAAAAAAAGTAGGAACAAAGTCGTAAGTTTGTTGCCTGTTTTTCTAGGCTTGGCCACATAGAACTGGCACCTAGCTTTAAGACGTTTCAAAGTGAATGTTGTGATTCGATTGAATCACAACATTCACTTTAAACTTTGACTGAACGAGAAAAAAAAACAAAACAGACGCGATAGATATTCCCTCAGATCTCTTAGTACCAGGTACAAAGGACCCTTTGAGGTGGTTAGTCAAAGGCACGTCCAAGCATTACATTTGGTATATACCCACATTTTACAGTAGTAGGTATTCTATACGTGATAGGTTGCAAGTTGCAAGCCCATCGCCACTGTTATAATACTAACTGTAACTGTGTGTGTGTCTTTCCTCACAATATTACCCTTCACCGTTTTTTACGGCACGGCACACACGCACGCAGCATGTTTTTTTACTTTGATGTTTTATAAGTAGAAACGAACTCTTCTTAGTTTAAATATTATTTGTAACAATTAAGGATAACAATTGATTGACAGACTCGCCTAAAGTATTAGAGCGAAACTACGATTTCATATAATATTTAGAAAAGTTTTCGTGAGTTGCTAGCACTCACAAAAATAATATGAAATAAACTAAAAACATTCGTAGAGGTGAACGACCTACGAAAAACTGCGTAGAGCTACGGCGGCGTAGCGCCTGCTCGACTGTGTCGAATAATGTCGGACTGGCGCTTTCGTGAATTAGGGCTAATATTTTATTTTCTAGTTTTTATGAAGTGCTGAAGTCTTTGTATTCGTGCGTGTACGGCTATGAGCGTTATTTTTTATTTTTTTAAGGTTATAAAACTTTAAGAATTTTTTGTATGCTTATAAACCTGTTTAGTAAAAACCTGTAACCTAACATTATCATTGCAAAAAATGGAAGAGCCATTTTTAACATTATCATTGCCATTCTTAGCTATGATAATGTTATGTTTCTAAACTAGCTTCCGTTTGTGGTTTCACCTGCTTAGTGAAACCACAGACTTGGAAAATACATCTGAATATACATATAAACTGGGTAAACATCGATTTGTTTCTTTTTATCGCCTACCCAATGCTGAGAGGCTACATCTGCCAATGACAACAAAACCTCATCTTACCATATTTTATGAAAATCCCATCCTTAAATTCAATTCGCCATACACGTAAAAGTCCTATATTAAACCTAATTCAATTAAACCTTGCACCGTTACTTTACCGACAAAAACGGTTTTTGACACGGCTTTAGAGCTTATGTGGAAATTTATAGAAAATCGCACACAAGCTGTGTACCGGGGGGGTGAGAGGCACCGTTACTGAATACGGTGTTATGGATGTATATTGTATATTACGGCTGGAAGACTTTCAACATTTTGACAATTTCTCTGGAAATTGAAACACACATTTTTAATACTATTGCTGATGGTATAAGAGATGGCCCACCTGATATTAAGCGGTAACCATAACCTACAAAGCATTGCCTCGTTAGTCACGCGATAGGAACGTGCCCTACGATGCACTGCCCTGCGTCCATCAACTTGAGGCATCATGTTAAGCCTCATGTGCCTGTAATTACACCGGCAACCACACTCTTCAAACCGAAACACAGCTGCTTGGCGGCAGAAAAAGGCGTGGTGGTAGTGTGGTATACTTATACCCACATTTTCAGCAGTTGGTATTCCATACGCGACAAGCTGCAAGCCCATCTCTGCTCCTAGAATACTAATTGGTTTAGAATACTAACGGTGAAGGAAAACATCACGCACTTGGCCGGTTTTTGTAGATATGAAATCACTGAATGTGTTATGAAAAGTTGCAACAGCAAAGTTTTGGAAGATTATGGAGACCGTTAAAAGTTTTGCGATGCGACTAGGTGTATTAATTGAGTTCGTATCTAAATATTATTGTATAAAAAGTTATCATAGAAAATAAAACTTTTTGCTATGGTAATATGGGCTTGATACAGCAACTGGGGCACTTAATGTTGAGCGGTTTCTATAAAAACTGCAATACCTCAATGAGAACGTCCACCGAGGATTTTATGTAGCATCGCATTGCGCCCATCATATTATGTTACGAAAAGGTAATTATTTAATGCAGATGAAAAAATAAGTTTACCTTCTGAGTACTACCTTACTTAATAAGAATGTGCTTAGCTTATTCAAAGACAAGTTCTATAGCAGCTGTCCTATTTTTTGTGCACCCCGTAGAAAATTGCATGGCGCGTGTTTTGTTGGGGTGTATATAGGGTGCGCGGGAAATGCGGGGGGTGTATATTTAGAATCGCTCCCAGCCGGCGAGCGACAGTCTATGTTTGGCCGGCGTACGGAGCGCACGTTCCTTCTCTACCCAACTCTGCGTCCGAACTCGTAATTACCATACGCTTGTGTTCTCTGGATTTGATCGTGTAGTGGACTACTGTGCTTGAAACTTTGAACGATTGTTGAACGTGAATGAACTGTTGCAGATAGACGGAGATTGATTTTGGATTAAAGGTTGGTTTTTCTGAGCTTTTATATTTTTTTGCGATTTTTTGTTTCTTTCACAATCTTATTGTTTTGTCATTGCCGAGTTTCTTGCGCATGAACAGATATTTGTTGTGGTGAAAGAGTATGTCCAACTGAACGTTCCAAAACCATGTTCGTTCGTTCGTCGCCGCTGTCACTGTCATCAAAGGCTTAGTGACTCTGTGGTGAACGAGGAACGATCTTACTACTAGTGACTTGAAAAGGACACGGTTACGTTTTGCAAAGAAAGAAGAAATTAAAATAGAAGATATTGAGTGTGTGGAGTAATTGTGCTTGCCCGGGTATAGCTGTGGACCTGTAGATTCGTGGATGCAAGGTACGTGGTTTTGGATTATTGTTGGTTCGTATTTCTCATCTCATCAAAACATTCATCGGAAAACTCTCGGCAATTAATCTTACTTCTTACTGTTTAATTGACCCCTGTTGCATGGAGTGCGATTTCACTATCCAGAAGTGCAACATTTTTTGGAGGCCCCGACGAGATATAATCGTCTAATTTCGATACTCAGCGATCGTTTCGATCCAACTACCACGTATCAAGTTCATTCCTCTTTTCTTTCAGTACACACATCTCATCGTAATTGCTAATTAATCATCTAATCGTCTCATTCTAATCTGTAATTAGTAATTTCTCAAAGTTACCCACTTACTTCATAAATCGCATGTACCTAAATTTTATTTTATCTTGTGTTCGAGGGTATTAGTACGGTATCGCATAACGGCTAACGTTCATTCGTTCATTTTTCTATTCTTTCATTTAACATTCACTAATTCACTCCTTCTTTTGTGATTCATTCTTTTCCATTCATTCATTAGAGTTGGGAACGATAGTAAAATAATCGGTTTAATTTCGGTTATTTATTAGTTATAGTATTATTGATTTAGTAGTCACATAACATCTAAAAATGACGTATAAGTTGAATCAACGGCGTAGCTCTTCCAAAAGAGGCAAATCTGGTTCGATTGATATCGTGACTTTAAGTGTGGCAGACTTGCCGGTTTTAAGACGCAAACGCACTTTAGCTCTGAATAGGTTGAAGCGAACCTTGGAAGTGGCTAGGGAAGCTAAGGAAAACGCTTCATTGTTAAATAATTTCTTGGCGCACTTCACGGAAGTACACAAATTGCATGGGAAATTCGAAGAGGCTCATGAGGATATTCTATCCATTATCGACAGTTCATCCGAGGAGGGTGAGGATGCCCTTAGAGCTACCTTCGATGAAGTTTTCTTTGATATTGTTGCTATCCACCGAGAACTTACTTCGACCGAGATCGACCGTAACAATGATTCCTTCCAATGCACTTCAAACAACTCCGCGATGAAGGTGAAACTTCCGAAGATAAAGATTCCGTCCTTCTCCGGCAATATTAAAGCCTGGCCTGAGTTTTACGATATATTCAGTTCACTCATCCACGACAATAATAGCTTGACGGACACAGAAAGAATGCATTATTTGATATCGAGCTTGTCTGGGGACGCGTTAGGATTAATTAAAACCTTTCCGGTGCAGGGGTCTTTCTATCGAGAAGCATTCAAGACTCTAGTTGCTCGTTATCGTGACAAGCGTGAACTAGCATTCACATGTTGGAAGGAGATGCTAATCGTCACTCTTAAACCGAATTCACCTCATGATTTTCGTCGGGTTCTGGATATGTTTCATGAAAACCTGACCATTCTGAAAGGGCTCGGGCTTCCTACTGATCAATGGGATTTTGTCTTATGCTATCTTCTTCTTTCAAAATTGGACTCGAAGACAAGATATGAATATGAACAGTCGCATCCATCTATCGAGCTTCCTCGTTATCTGGATCTGAAAGAATTCCTTCATTCTAAATGCGAAGCTCTCGTGAGAGACAGTCATTTTTCATCTCATGATCGTGCTATCACGTCTCGTGATTCGACGCAGCCATCTACATCTACCGCTTCGAAAAAGGCATCCGCCTTCGTCGTCACCAAGAACGATACAGGAAAGCGTGCTGCCGAGCCTTCTTCACAAGTTCAAAAGATTCCCGTTCCTCTGTCCTCTGTTATGGCAATTCCTAAATGCTCATTCTGTGACCAACCACATACGCTTCCTCAATGCGAGGTATTTCTACAAAAAACTACTGATGAGAGGATTGATTACGCTACGTCTCACCGTTGGTGTTTCAATTGTTTACGTCCATCACACAACCTTCGAGATTGCAAATCGATTTTTCGATGCCGCGAGTGTAATCAAAGGCATCATACACTTCTCCACAGATCATCAACAGTTGATGAAGATACCATTAAACCCGCAGCAACTAGTTCAACTACATCAACTCAGGTGGATAGCGTGCTCGCAAATCTAGGAGAAAGTGGCAATGTACTCCTTTCAACGGCTCAAATCGACATTCGAGACTCCGTGGGTCAATTTCAATCATTCCGAGCGCTTATCGATTCCGGGAGCCAGGCTCATTTCATTACTGATCGCGCCGTTGAACGCTTAGGACTTCATCGATCACAAACAACGCGTAAAATTCGTGGCCTTGGTCAGTCTAGGGCTTCCGTTTCAGGTTCGGTAAGTCTTGAGATTGGCTTCAACGGCAAAACATTCGTCCATATTAATGCCTTGTCTTTACCGAACATATGTGGAGAGATGCCTTGTGCCCGTTTGAACCCGGTATCGTGGCGCCATTTGCAGCATTTGACACTTGCTGACCCCAATTGTTATGAACCGGGTCCAATAGATATTCTCTTGGGTGCAGAAGTATTTTCATCGCTTCTTCTGCCGGGGAATGTAAGTGGTGGTGCAAATGAACCGTCTGCGATGAACTCAGTGTTCGGGTGGTTGCTTCTTGGGAATGTAGGTTGTGATGACGATAATGTCCTTAATTCTTTCGTGTCTCTCGAGGATACTCTTCATCAGGAAGTTCAAAAGTTCTGGGAATTAGAGAACATTCCAGTACTTTCTCATTCATCTCCTGAGGAGCTTAGTTGCGAACGATTTTACACCGAGACCACCTCACGCGATCGCAATGGTAGGTATATCGTGGCTCTGCCATTCAAGGATGGAAAAGAGTATACCTTTCTTGGTTCAAGGGACATTGCATTGCGTCGATTTCACTCACTGGAACGCAATCTCATCAAAAGACCACTTCTACGTGAGCAGTACGTAGCTTTCATGGAAGATTATCTGCAACGGGGACATATGAGTCGTGTACCTACAAACGACCTTAGTAAAGGGAAATACTACATTCCACATCACTGCGTTCTTCGTCCTGAAAGTGTGACTACAAAGCTTCGAGTGGTCTTCGATGCTTCTGCGGGAGATTCTACCAACACATCGTTGAACGAAAGAATGCTAACTGGACCTAAGCTTCAAGCTAGTATTCTGGCATTGCTCTTGAAGTTCAGAGTGCATTTCGTGGTGTTCACTGCAGATATGCGTCAGATGTACAGACAAATATTAGTTCGTGAGCCAGATCGTGACTTTCAGAGAATCTTCTGGCGAACAGATAGGACGTGTCCGATTCAAGAGTATCGTTTAAATACCGTCACATATGGGGTATCTTCGGCTCCATTCTTGGCATGCCGAACCATCAACCAGTTAGTGGCCGACGAGGGTAATGATTTCCCACTAGCCCGTCAAGTCCTTTCAGCGGACGTCTATATCGACGATATCGTAAGTGGGAGTAGCACTCTGACCGAGGTTCAACAGATGAAGGACGAAACTATACAGTTGCTTAATCGTGGCCATTTAGAGCTTCGCAAATGGGCTAGTAACAGGCCGGAATTGTTAGCCGACCTACCATCTGACCATTGCCTTACCGATCCTCTTTCCATGGATATTGGGAAAACGATGGATGTTAAAATCTTAGGTTTACGATGGGATCCTGTGCAGGATGTTTTTACCTTCAATGTTGCACCACTGAACCTAAATTGCACGAAACGCACTATTCTGAGTGAATTGGCTCGGATATTCGATCCTTTAGGATTTCTCGCACCATTAACGTTTGTTGCAAAACATCTTGTACAAAAGCTTTGGCTATTGGGCATTGGTTGGGATGCATCACCTCCAACTGAGATCGTACTCCGATGGGAGCATTACTTAAGTCAGCTACCGTGTTTGACACAGTTGAAAATACCACGTTGTATCTCAGTCGCACATTCTGTGAATTCTCAGCTTCATGGGTTCGCAGATGCTTCGGAGGCCGGTTTCGGAGCTGTCGTTTACCTTCGCGCAGAAGATGACCAGGGTATCGTACACATCTCTATGCTTTGTGCAAAGTCTCGCGTTGCTCCAGTTAAATGCATTTCACTTCCGCGGCTTGAGTTGTGCGCAGCAGTATTATTGTCGGATCTCATGCTGTTCATTATGCAGACGTATGGTTCATTATCTGTGTTCAACGATGTATTCGCGTGGTCAGATTCAATGGTGGTCTTAGCGTGGCTCAGGTCACACTCCTCTCGTTGGAAGACATTTGTGTCAAATCGTGTGAGCCATATCCAAACAACCATACCAGAGGCACGCTGGAACCATGTCAGTTCGGCTGACAACCCAGCGGATATTCCCTCACGCGGCATGAACGCTGCAGATCTTGTTGAAAGTTCGTTATGGTGGTCGGGTCCGTCGTGGCTCTCCCTCTCATCGGAATTTTGGCCTTCTGTTCCCACTATCGACAATCCCACCGAAGATCTATGTGAGGAACGCACTCAATCTTTCCTTATTCAGGAGAAAAGCAACGCGCTTGACGCACTATTGGAGAGGTTTTCCTCAATTCGAAAGATTCAAAGAATCCTAGGTTACTGCTTCCGATTTATTGAGAACTCTCGCAGCAATGAAACCCAATCCCGCAAGCATGGTTTTTTCTTAAACAGATCTGAGCTAAATTCCTCTCTGACCTGCATCGTCAAACATATTCAAGCGCAACACTTCCAGAACGAAATCGAGCGTCTCAAGGATGGTCTGCCTCTCCCAAGACAACTTCGAAAACTAGATCCGTTTATGGATGGGCAAAGTGTCCTCAGGGTTGGCGGACGCCTAGCTCGCTCCGGACTCGAGTTCGAACATAAACATCCGGCGCTTCTCCCACGACATTCTCGGCTAACTTATTTAATCATCGAAGCAGTACATCTTGAGAATTGTCACGCCGGTGTGAATACCATGCATTGTTTGATCACACAACAGTTTTGGGTTCTCTCTATGAAACGTGCCATTCGACATTGTCTGTCAAAATGTGTGCCGTGTTATCGGACGAACCCTTCTCCTCTTGAACCATTCATGAGTAACTTACCAAAGGTTCGAGTCAATCAAGCCAAGCCGTTCTCGATTGTTGGCGTTGACTACGGTGGACCTTTTTCGATTAAAGCCGGACGACATCGAGGAGCAAAAGTTTCAAAGGCCTATCTGTGTCTCTTCGTGTGTTTCACTACCAAAGCGCTTCATCTTGAGCTTGCTTCCGACCTCTCAACTGAGGCTTTCATAGCCGCGCTTCGTCGTTTCGTTGGTCGTCGTGGGCGTGTCAACATTATTCACTCCGACCGAGGCACTAACTTTGTTGGTGCCAAATCGACATTTGACGCTTTTATGAGTGATGCTTCACAAGCAGAGCAAATCGAATTTCGTTTCAACCCTCCTTCGAGCCCACATTGGGGCGGTGTATGGGAAATACAAATAAAGGTGGTTAAATCGCATCTTTATCGTATCATTGGCAGTCAATGCCTTACCTTCGAAGAATTAACTACCTTATTCGTACAGATCGAAGCCATGTTGAATTCACGACCGTTGTGCCCTATAAGTTCTGACCCAAATGACATAAGCGCGTTAACACCTGGTCATTTCTTGACTCTAGAGCCTCTTACCGCAATACCTGATGAAAACTTAACAACGGTAAATATAAACAGATTAAACCGATGGCAGTTGATCCAGCGGCTTCAGCAAGATTTTTGGAAACGATGGAAGACTGAATACCTGCAAACACTGACACAACGGGCAAAGTGGACACAACATTGTAAACCTTTAAGAGAGGGCTCAATTGTCATCATAAAATCTGATAACTTTAAGCCATTATCATGGCCTTTAGCGCGTGTGCTCACACTTCATCCCAGCGCAGACGGTGTCGTACGTTGCGCTACAGTACGAACATCTCAGAGTACCTTAGTGAGGCCGCTTATAAAATTGTGTCCATTGCCTGATCAATGTGACACCAAAAATTAATATCGCAACATAATCATCAAGTCTTATAAAACCTAACAAAATGCTCATATCCATTTCCAACTGTTTTCGTTTCATTTTGTTAGGAACCGTATTATAGATTATCTATTTAAGTAATATGTTCCATCTACCGTTACGTTTCAACGACGTTGATTCAAATTATCAAACCGTTTCACATAATAATAAGTAGGTACCGTAGTTACCGTAGTTAAAACCCATATTCTGTAATTGTTATCCGTTATGCAAAACCGATCTACTAATTATCAACGACGTACAACACTATTGATTAACTATCCCATACTCATTCATAAATATCATTCTTTCATTCACCTCACTCATTTTCATTCATTAGGTACATCATTAAATCATACATCTTTGATTGCGATGCAACTACTCATACGGTTGCAAACGACCATTACTGTCCTGCTTTAGTTGAAAATCCAATCAAGTGTATTTTGGTGGCCGGTGTTTTGTCATTGCCGAGTTTCTTGCGCATGAACAGATATTTGTTGTGGTGAAAGAGTATGTCCAACTGAACGTTCCAAAACCATGTTCGTTCGTTCGTCGCCGCTGTCACTGTCATCAAAGGCTTAGTGACTCTGTGGTGAACGAGGAACGATCTTACTACTAGTGACTTGAAAAGGACACGGTTACGTTTTGCAAAGAAAGAAGAAATTAAAATAGAAGATATTGAGTGTGTGGAGTAATTGTGCTTGCCCGGGTATAGCTGTGGACCTGTAGATTCGTGGATGCAAGGTACGTGGTTTTGGATTATTGTTGGTTCGTATTTCTCATCTCATCAAAACATTCATCGGAAAACTCTCGGCAATTAATCTTACTTCTTACTGTTTAATTGACCCCTGTTGCATGGAGTGCGATTTCACTATCCAGAAGTGCAACACTTATGGTATAACTTACAAAGGAATGCTGCAATAAGGTTATCAATGACTACATAAAACTGTATTTTTTATCTGTTTATAATGTATAGATTTCCGCTACTATCAATTGAACATAGAAAGTTATAAATATCTACTCTACGTTTGGAAATGAAACTGTTCCAAATGTTTTATAGCAAAGTTTGTTACTTACATATCTTTGTCCTTATCAAGTATCGGTTACCTGATGACAAAATAAATCGAAAAGTCGAGCAATCGTTGGCAAGAGATGCAATACAGTACAAAATCATATATATATGCCATAGATAAACAATATTATATACAAGATTGGAAATAAAAAAATTAAAGCGGTTCTTTTTGATAGGTCATGGGTTCAAATCTGGTCAACGACAAGAACTAATGTTTTCCTACTCAAAAGTTTGTTTTACTAGTTTTCGTACATAAGCAAACTTTTAAGTAGGAAAACTTGTATCGATCAAAATGAAATTTTTACATAACTGTGTGCAATGAGATTGCACACAAAATAGTTGGTTGCGGTATTTTGAAAATGAGTCTATTGATTTTATAGGTATCTTTCAACATGTCGAAACGTGCGAGCGAGAGTCACATTAGCTCTTATCGTCGCCTTTTTTTTCATGATGAAAAGACTTACTCAATGTTAGTGCTCTCGAACGGTAAACGCAAACACCGCGGAAATCCGTGGCTTAGTCAGTTTTGCACGTATTGATAGCGACTTTCTTAGTAAATAGAAAAGTAAATTAAGTGTGGGTACCTTTATAACTACAGGCACATGAAGCTTAACATCTGTATGCCTCAAGTTGATGGACGCAGGGCAGTGCATCGTGGGGCGCGTTCCTATATCATGCGTGACTTACGAGGCAATGCTTTGATATAGGTGATGGTTACCACTTAACATCAGGTGGGCCATCTGCTTGTTCCATTAGCTAGTTAATTAGTTGTATAAAAAACAGACATGAGTGAAAAGTCGCCTCTAACTCTGTATTCAACTTACAGAATAACATCGGCTTCACTACTTTGATTCTCAGGCACGATAGATGTCCTCTTAGTACAAACTTAAGAGTATTTAAGGGTATCTAGGGGTAGTCAGCGGTACGTCCTAATATATAAAGCACATACCCAATAATTTTAGTTATCTTAAACTTAGTGTAAAGGCACTAGAAGCTATGTAACATAATAAAATAAATTATGCAAATAAAACCGTCTAAAGATTAACGTAGCTTACCAAAAAGTGGTAAAAATAGTGAAATTTTAATTAATAAGAAAATTTTAATTCAAATTTATTGTACATTTTAAGCAATACATTAATTTAAGTAACGTTTACAAGTATGGGGTAACGATGTAAACGGATACATCCATGTATAAATTAAAGATACAAAACTCACCAACGATAGATATACTCATTACACATTCAATCAGTTAGATAACAGCTTGATACATGTCTGCCCATAATTTATGTATCCTATAAACAGTCGGAACGTAGAATAATGTAAGCAAGCTTCAGCGCTCAAGAAAAAAAACAGCTTAGAAACTTAAAAGGAAAATCGTATTGGGCTGACCTGACTTATGAGATGAACTCTCTTTTCTTGTCGTGTCACTGTTTCTTTCGAAACAGTGTGGTGAAAGGATTTTAAGTGCGCCTCAAGAAGCTCCGTTCGAGCACTTGACAAATGTTATAGAACTTTTTAGGTTCTATGACATGCCGGTTTCACCTCACGAAGTTTTTCCTTCACCGTTTGAGAGTACTGGTATTGTGCACATAAATTGTTGAACAGAAAAACTCATTGGTGCACGACCGGTTTCGAACCCACGACCTTAGGATCGGAAGGCGGGGCCGCTCCACTAGACCACCAGTGCTCTCCTGCTCTCATGAAATGAACTAACCTCTTGCTGATAGAACTACCTGAATTCGAAGGTTTTGAAACTGCCACAATTTACCTCAATAACATGATAGCTTGACTTGATTTAAAACTTTTTAATTGTTCTCTTGACACTGGAATCTATCAAAATGATGGAATAAACGGCCTTATATGAGTGAAGAATGTATCTATGTTTTGTTTTTTATGTTTACTCGTTGCAAAATAGACAATCTTGCCTAGGCAAGATATTAATTTGTAGTTGTAGCTATAGCATATTTCGATATATGATCAAAATTATGCTTTCTTCATTTCGATCATATATCGAAATATGCTTATGCTTGTAATAATGTGCTTCTGTCACACGCTTACTCTCTTATCTTACAGTTCAGACATGTTTCATGATTTATTACTCAGATAAATAGCTTTTCTATAGGTATTATCACGTTATTATTAAACATAGCTTATCACATTCCCGGTATTGTTTTCATAGCCAATTTAATAAACGCTTCAGATAATATTTATTTACATTACATTACAAAAATCAACATAAAAGCACATAAAAATAAACCCACAGACAAAAAACAGATGAAACAAATTTCAAATTTAACCTCTTAGTTTTATTGGGTCGATGTTGAACTGTCAAATGTCACTATTATAATTACAAAATGTCAAATGAACCATGACAAAGGGAAGCAGAAAGGTCAACACTACAAGTGGAAGTGTTAATTATTGAACAATTAGACGATGCTTTGTTACAAGTCTTGGGTCAAGAGTGAGCAGCGAACTTTTGAAAGGAGCTACAACATTGTTTGTTTATCTTCTACATATTTTATTATGTAGGTAACATTTGCATTTAAATAAATTAATATTGATGGATATTCATACAGTGAATTTACCTACGTAAATTTATATTTTTACTATAGAAATAATTATCAATCACCAACAAAACTACACTTCTTCGTCTTGTCGTGTCACTTGTTCTTTCGAAACAGTGAAGTGAAAAGATTTTAAGTACGACTCAAATAGGCTCCTTCCGAGATTTGACGTGTTCGAAATTGTAAGTACTACGACGTGTCGTCTTCGTCACGATATTTTCCTTCACACAGTGGCGTAGCTAGGTGGACAAGGGCCCCGGTGCATAGAGAAAGAATCGGGCCCTCACCCCATCTTTTCACATAGCTTGAACTAATATTGGCCTTTAAAATAAATCATAAAAAAAAATGTGAGCAGGTTCAAGGTTTTCTAGCTGCGGGAGCTGGCTGACCCTCTCTTTTCAAAGCTTAGGTTAGAGGCTCCCTGAGCTCTGGGGCCCTGGTGCACTGCACCACCTGGCCCTACGATAGCTATATACGCTATTGCCTTCACAGTTTTATATTATTAATAAAAAAAAACTAACAGTAGGTACCTACCCCAAATCTGAGTTTTGTTTTTTGTATTTCGTATCCTCATGCCTTTTTTGTATGGATAAGCGCCTCTATCGGCGTGCTGAGAACTAACGAGTATTCATACAAAAAAGACATAACGTAACCAAAAACGAAAAACGAATAACAGACTCGGGCTACTGAGAGCAAATACGAAAGTATTCGTAATAAAATCAATATCATGATTCATAAAATATAAAAGCATAAATACAGTGTCAATTGAAATCAATACTTTGACTTGTAATTGTACGTTTTATTGCAAGCTATTGTATAATATAATGTATTCCAAAAGATAAAGATAAATTTTAAGAATACGAGTAATCCGATATCCGGATGTAAGATGAGAGTTCCTTGCGCCATTCAAACATGCGCTTTAGCTTATGATTTACACAACAGTAAACGTCGTTTTATATTTTTTTATTTAACTGTCATCAGTTTTTCTAACCTGTGCGTCAATTTTTTTAACCTGTGCGTTATTTTTTTTAAGTATAAGTTAAAAGGAATTATGAATTAATTCCTTTTGACTTTAACTTAAAAAAATTGAATCACAAGGATCTCTTTGAAGCGTCTTAAGGAATCTAGGTGCTAGTTCCATGCGATCAAGCCTAGATTAGGCCTAGATTACCACTTAACATCAGGTAGGCCATGTGCTTGATCCGTCAGCAAGTGGTATAAAAGAAACAAGATATCTGAGGATATCTACTGTGCCTGGGGCTCAAAGTTCTATGTTTCTTTTTCGCTATACCTCTATTGATATATTTTGATTAAGAATTTTAATTAGGTTCCTGGTTAAATCCGCAACAATAAATAATGGTGGCGCGAATGAATACCCCTCTTAAAATTCGTCTCTTTATTTGTACAGGGTATAATAATTAAGGTAGGTACGTGTACATTTATATTATAATCGGTTTTAAGGTTTGTCGGCAAAAATATAACGATCTGACACACTTTTGGCTACTATTCCACTAAATAGGTATGAATTTTCCTGTGATTTATGAGAAGTAATGTCACGTCACCGTCACTTGTATAATGAAATCAAAATTATTCATTCCTTCTGTCCGTCCCATAACGTTAGGGTCAACGGGATACCTTTGTCAAAATAAATTAGCCATATAAAGGTTATTTCTACATTTTTCTTTTATGTTCGCTTTTCCTTTAGAAATGTACCTACAAGAATTTTCTTTGAAATAATTCCACAAAATATGGCCAACAAAATATCTGAGCTTTGTTCGAATTTTTTCAACAACTTCAGATTCCACTTTAGCTGGAAAAGAAACATTATACAAATTTAACTAGGAAAATGTTTTTGAATTAAATACGAACACAACAAAAAGCCTTGAATAGGTAATTAAGTGCATGGAGCCTTATTATCGCCATTCCAAATTAATTATTTTAGAGAGGCTTCAAAGTAAATCTTAAATTCTTAATTTACTTCGAAGCTTTTCCCAGTTTCTACGTTCTAATTAGGGTGGGTGTTATAAATAGCTGGGTCAAAAAGGTCAATTTTCAGTGTAATACTTGGCATACTCATGTCAATATATTATTATATATATAAATATATAGTATATCCTATCGTACAAATAATTATCAATGCGAAAGTGTTGTGTGTGTGTGTTTTTCCCACTTATCTTGATTTGGATGTAGCTTGGAATATACATAGCTTGTAACTTGTATGTTACTACAGGCTTATTTTTATTCAGCCAGATTTAAAAACCACGATTGGAGGAACATTAAGAAATTCAGACTTTTTAATATGTGTTTTTTTGTGAGAACAGTGGAAGAAAGCTAGGTGAACCAATTGTGAGCATATTAATATAATATAATGGTTGCTGAACTTTCTTTCTTTTTTTTAGTTGAGAGCACTGGTGGTCTTGTGGTAGCGGCCCCACCTTTCGATCCTAAGGTCGTGCGTTCGAAACCGGTCGTGCACCAATGAGTTTTTCAGTTCAAAAATATATGTGCACAATGCCAGTACTCTCAAACGGTGAAGGAAAACATCGTGAGGAAACCGTCATGTCGTAGAACCTATAAAGTTCCATAACATGTGGCAAGTGCTCGAAAGGAGCCTCTAAAGGCGCATTTAAAATCCTTTCACCACACTGTTTCGAAAGGAACTAGTGACACGACAAGAGAAATGGTTGCTAGTATAAAGTAATATATATAATAAATGTATTTATTCAGCTCCAGCTCCATGTAACGTAGCTTTCTCGGTCAGCGGATAAAGCACGCCTGGTGTTCCACTTTACAAACATTGCTCTTCAGTAAATCCTTCAAAGACGCACCTAGTATAGTCCAATCTCAGATGAGTCTTGGGTACTGTTTGCAAAAAATTGGGGTCAAAGTACCTCTCGTGTTAGTATTTCAACATTTTGAAAGATATAAAATGACTGAACTTATTTACGAAAAATCGCAATCAACCAAATTGTAGGCAATCACATTGCACACAGTTCGGCAAAGATTCAAATTTAATTGACTGTAATGAACAAAATTGAAATCTTTAATTGTTAGATTTATAATAATAACTACGTCTAGTTACACCCACTATAATGGATTTCTGATGATGATGATAGTCACACTTATAAATAATTACTGACTTAATTTGGATTACGATCGACAGAGAAACGTCACCGTAATGCAATATACCAATGATTTTAATTTTCCAACTTAATTAATTCGCAGTGCACAGTTCATTAAGGTTTTAATGTTTGTTTACTTATTGAAGTTTTCACCAACGCTCGTTCTCGACTCGAAAATTTTAATTGGAAAACTAGTTTTCGAGTTGACTTTGGTTACCGTCACAAAATAATTAAAACATTAGATTATCGTATAGAAGTGAAACCGATGTGCTTATCATCGAGTGTGTACGTGACAACTTAAATAACAGAGCAGTTGATTTCCACTGGACGCTAACTGGACATAAGCCTACCCCATTTTTACAGGAAAACCGAATTTGAGCTTTCTCTATTTACGGAGTTTACGCGATCTTCACAATAGCGTCGGCTCATCGGGTTTTATTTATAGATGGATGGCTTCATTTACGCTGGTGGCAATATAAAATATGACCAATTTGGATCGACCGCAGTAAAGTTCGGTGGAAAGCTTCGCTAGCGTAAGTGTTTTGCTACTTTCATTGCAACGGTTAAAGACTGCAATTAATTATGCGCGAATGCACTCACTGTTTCGCCTAAGAGTTCCACTTCTATGTGATAGTATTGGCTTACGCTGTAGGACTGTTGCGTTCAAACAAGTACAACAAACGTATTGAGTTACCCCCTCATGCTTGTTCAGCTAAGTAGGGTTATAAGAAATTTTAATAGACTATTGAAGAGGTTGAAACCAGCAACAAATTCTTTTAAGAGTTATTTAAGATTAATTAATAAAACAAATACATTTGTACACAATTGGGTATTCATATTTAGTATACATGCTTAAAGTTGTAAGACGTAAACTGTTTTGTTCGTGCATTTATAAAAAAATGCATCAATATATTTATTTGTTCGGCCAACCAACACTTTAATGCCAAATTTTATTTAAAAATTGTTTTGTGCTCTATTGTCATGATAAAAGAAGAAAAAATGTGACAGAAATACTTACTGTAGTCACGCTTCATTTCAGCGTCAAGCTTTTACTGAAAGTATGAAAAACTGCGATCGCTTACAAATAATCCATCTAAAAATAAAGTAATAGACTGAACAATATACTCCTTACAGTCTCAAAAACTTTAATTCAGCACACATCCCATTAAAAATTCGAAATATCTCTAAGTAAATTATCTAAAAATCACTCAAACGAGTAATCCAATTTGATCTCATAAATATTTATCATAGGTAGTATTCTCGTATACACGTGTATACTTCCTACCAATAAACTGCGGTGAAATGGTTTATAAGTGTGCTATTAGACTATTACCACCAATTAGAGGAGCGGTACGCTTTGAGGCCACCCGGTTGTAAACAGAAAATTGATCCAGCGACCGCCCTGATCGATAGATGCATTATCTGACCATCGATAATGTGGGGAACAAAATAGTTCGACTATTTTCTTAATTGGTAAGGGAGCACGAATATGTGACAGAAAAAAGTAAGGAGTATTGATTATAAAAAGTTTTATTATCTTCTGCTGTAAAAAAATACACTAAGATGTAATATAGTTTTTTTTAAAGTTTTCAGGTTCAGGTCAGCCTGTTTCATTGTTTTCTGTATAGCAGTTGTATAACGGGCGTATAAACGAATAAAATATATCATTAGTCAAACAGCCGACTAAACTTTAACATTTATGTTTTTTGGTTGGTTTGGTATTTATTGAAAATTCACTTAGAGAAACAATAATAAAGTAAAATAAATAAATTAATTTTGGTGGAATTTTCACACAGTACTATCTAGCCCTAAACTATGCCAAAGCTTGTTATATGGGATCTAGATAACTAATATAATCCATAATGTACTTTTTTTTGTAAATACATGCTTATAATATATAATAACACCCAGACAGAGAACAAAGATCTATGTTTACACACAAATGATTGTTCTCGGTGGGAATCGAACCCACGGCCTACGGCGCAGAAAGCAGAGCTACTACCAACTGAGCTATGAAGGCTGTCAAAAAAGTGTATAATATTAGTATATAGTAAAAGTAATTACCAGTAGAATAGATTCATTAATAGGCTATTTCATTTATCTGCGTACCAGATGTGTAAAACGACAGGCAACCACTAGTAATTAGTATAGCTAGCTTAGAAATTGATTGAACATAATCCGGTAATAGCTTTGTCAATTTAAATTAATCCTAGGATGTAATTATAATTCTCGAAGGCCGGTAGGTAATACGGTTAAATGATTAATTTATAACTCATCGGGTTTTACCCAAAATACATAGTTTGAAGGTAGACGGACGATTGCTTTGCCATAGAATTTGTCCTATCAAGACAATTATATACCCACAAAAAAAATTAGTTTATTTAATCTCGCAATTGTAGTTAGTTTATAGTTAGGTTATAATTTTTATTTCGTTTTTTTTCCCTCTGCCTGTAAATGAAAGAAAATATCCTTTTATCCTCGGTAAAAGAAAATATCTGATTAAAGCGTATCACAGACGACGAAGATACTATAATATATCATCTTAACATACCTTACGATAAAATATTATAGCATCTTAAGGTATCACAAACTGTTAAGATACGATAATAATTATATATTTTGGTCTCTTTCTCTTGAAAATGTTAACATATTATTTCCATAGCAAGGCATCGCTCGAAGTCTCAGTATCTTTTGATACCGTAATATGAAAATATATATTATAGCATAGAAATATTATAGCATTTTCGTCGTCTGTGATACGCTTTAAGCCTATTTATATTCTAGCAGCGGCAATGAGCTTGCAACCATGTAATACAAACTTTTCCACAATGCGGGTATGTGCCAAATGTAATTAAACGCGCATATCTCTGACTCACCCCCTTAGAACCCTCAAAAAATTAGTTATTACTTGGTATTAAGAGATCTGAGAGAGTACCTACCGTGCTAGGTATCTGAGTCGAGAAGCTGTTTATACTTTTTTTCAATCATGCCAACTAATTTCAACAGCAAAAAATATTTAATGAGTTTAAGCGTAGTTGAAAAGTTCATGTAAAAATAATTTTAATACCAATACCCTTTGCACTTACCAAAGTTTTTGCTCCCTAATGGAAGTTCCACTCTAAACCGAACGCGGAGTTTAAAAACTTCAATTGCCATTAATGTGCACGCAGCTCAAGAAAATCTCATTAGAGTTTCGTAATTAATGAAGGTACTATCGGCCAATGCTATGTTCGAACGGTGAAGGAAAACATCACGAGTGAAGTCAAAAGGTATTTTTTTGCATTCAGTCGGACCGTCTGGTTGGGGATCTTCTACGGGAACGTTTCCTCTCTACGTGGGTGGCAATGACCGGACCCTGCTGCAGCGTGATTACGTAACTTTGTTGCAATCAGTTTCTATATGAAACCCATAAAAATATAAAACAATATGACAGCTTTGCGATTATCCATCAATAGAAACACCAGTTGTAATCTAACTTTGTTAGCAACTGAAGCTAAAATGTAACCGCATAGCCGTCATATTTACTTATTACAAACAGAAACTGTTTGAAACTTATTGCAACGAAGTTTCGTAATCAGCCAACAGTACCCCAAGTCTTAGTTTTCATTTTCGTATTTCGTTTTTCGTAACGTCAGGCTTTTTTTGTATGGAGACTTCTGAGTTCTCAGCATGCTCGATGGAGGCACTTATCGAATCCCCATACAAAAAGCCCAGACAGCCTTCACAGCTCAGTTGGTAGTAGCTCTGCCTTCTTCGCCGTAGGCCGTGGGTTCGATCCCCACCGAGAACAAATATTTGTGTGATGAACATAGATATTTGTTCTCTGTCGGGTTGTTATTATAATTATGTTTTTACAAAAAAAAGTATATATGTATTATATCAGCCATTTGGTTCCCATATTTCAAGCTTTGGCTTAGTTTGGGGCTAGATAGTGCTGTGTGGAAAGTCCACCAATATCCTACTAATATTATAAACGCGAAGGTTTGTAACTATGGATGTTTGTTACTCTTTCACGTAAAAACTACTGAATGGATTTTAATGAAACTCTAAAATAATATAGCAAATAATAAAGATATTGTGTGACTAATCCTGGGCAGACGAAGTCGCGGGCACCAGCTACTTTATATTTAAATTTAAAAAAGGCCTGACGTTACGAAAAACGAAATACGAAAAACATAACTCAGACTTGGGGTACTGTTTTTACATCTTACCTTACATATCAATAAAAACAAGAATGATTTACTCTAAAAATAGTGACTCACGCTTTGCAATGTCGACTTGTCTTTCAAACAGGATTGTGGACACCATACTTGTCACTTGGTGGTTATCTCTAGCCATGGATCAATGCAAACATGACTGCATTGCCACACGATCATTATAAATATCTGGTTTCAATACTTCGCTTCAGAGAGACATACTGCAAGGTAATTTTAATTTTGGTAATTTAAATCTTCTAAAACATGTGAAGACAAGAGCTAATGTACCTCTATCATTTTGTATGCAATCACTTTGCACACAGTTTAGTAAAAAAATCATTTTATACCATACAAGTTTTCCTACTCAAAAGATTGCTTAAGTACAAAAACTAGTAAAGCAAACTTTTGAGTAGGAAAACTTGTAACGTTGAAAATGTTTTTTTTTACTAAACTGTGTGCAATGTGATTGCAATGGTTGATTGCGTTTTTTCGAAAATGGGGTTAGTGATTTTATATCTTTATATCTTTCAACATGTCGAAACGTGCGAGCGAGAGGTACCTACGTTAGCTCTTGTTTTTGACTTAAGTACTCAAAAGGAACATCTTTAGAACGCACTTCAAATCCTTTCACCATAATGTTTTGGAAAGAAACTAGTGACACGACAAGAAGAAGAAGATTGGGACCTTGAGGATTTCGGGATTAAATCTAGTTCGCTTGGTTATTTATCTATCTAAGACAATGAGTAATAATAATAATAACCTTAACTTTAAATTTTTGATAAGTACTGAATATTTTTTCTTTTTTTTTAAGAATTATGAGGCCTACGACTTCATAAAACGTTGATTTGTTTTATTCAGATGTATATAAAAAGTTTTTCAAGTGGACCATTTTAATTTCACAAAATTATAAATAAGTAATTCTGCTTAAATTTGTTGCTCTTGAAGGTTTCTAGTTTCACGTTACCAAGTTCAACTGAAAATAAAATGACGTAATAGCTAAACTACCGCCAAATTAAATTCCACACATGCGCGAGGGCCATAATTCCTTCATTAGGCCGTTCCCAGAGGTTACAAAAAGCCCGGCTGTACCGCGGGCTATGAATATTGAACACCAGGTGTGGTTAAAATACCTCTGTTTGCGATATATAGGGTGATATATCCTGAACACTATTTTGAAGTACAATCTATATTTTCTTATAGATAAAACAAAATGCATTTCAATTTAGCGTCCTTCTGAATTTTTTGGCAGCAATTTTCTTAAAAACTAAAAAAACACGATCGTAAAAGTAGTTGTACAGGCATTCCTTTAGACTTTTTAGTAACCAAGATCCTCGAGTGTCTAAAGGAAGACAGCCAAACACGTCATTAGGCAATATCAAAAAGGTGATTCATAAAGGAAAAAAATGCATAGACGTAAGATTTTTTACTTTTATTGATTCTTAAACTTTTACAACTCATCAATATATTTACGACCCTAACTAATCTGTACAATATGTAGCACCTTGTATAACAAACGCTACCAATAATGACGATTAATTGGAATTCTGTACGTATATTTTTGTTTTATATCGCTCTGTGTTATTACATTCTATGAGTCATCGCCCGCGGCTCACCGTAGATTACCTCTTAGCGTTCGTTTTTACAGAATAATCACGGGTTACGATTATTTAATAACCTTTTGATTTATACAAAACTGTTCTAGATTGCGATGAGCAACATTTGATATATTGCTTGGAAATTCTCACGTAACCCGCCTATAAAAAACTCGTAAAATTATTCAGGGCCACTTCCACAAAAAACTGTTTTGTTGCAATCCAGATACAGGTTTTTTTTACAAGTTTTAGACAAACGTTTAACGGTAATCTTACCTGTACCTCTAGTCTGAGCTATGCTTACTGTTTTAAGTGTCATGTGATCTTGTTTTCCGAGTAGGTTTTGTATGGAGTCGCTATATGCCAAGGTTTGCTGGTTGTCCTTGTACAAACTTTGTTTGCTGCAATAATTAATAAAATAAATAAAATAAGCGGGCCTAGCGGTCGGGTTGAGAACTCATGACTCCCAAACCCACTGGAAATGCGGGCTTTAGGGACTCTGATGATAAGGTAAGTAAAAAAGCCTTTACCTAACTTTAATAGTAGAGCTCTTTGTGAAGGGCTCGTCCGGGGAAGTACTACCACCACACCTTTTTCTGCCGCTAAGCAGCATAGCTGTGTTTCGGTTTGAAGAGTGTGGTTGCCGGTGTAATTAGAGGCAGGAGGTTTAACATCTGTATGCCTCAAGTTGATGGAGTCAGGACAGTGCATCGTAGGGCACGTTCCTATCGTGCGTGACTTACGAGGCAATGCGTTGTTATAGGTGATGGTTACCACTTAACATCAGGTGGGCCATCTGCTTGTCCCATCAGCAATTAAATAAAAAATAAAAAAACTAATAAGGTGACGGTTTAAGTATGAAAACCGTGTCTCAAATACAGATGTTATAACTATAACTAACTAGTTAGTATAAGTTTGAGTTTCGAGAAAATGCAAATTAAATTTTATCTTCAAATAATGTCGAAAGTCAAAGTTAATCGCAAAAATAAATAAAAAGTGGCCCGAGCTGAACGCAAAGATAAATAAAAGATTTGCATCTGATCTTGTAAAAGTGCTTATCTATAAAACCATCCCAAATCCCTTGACTTGACTGTTTGAATTATGTTAAGGTATTCTTTTTATATAAGCCTCTTTTGTGATTTTTGATTTTATATCACGCCTGTAAATACTAGTTCTGCGAAAACTTTGAATATCAGTTTACTGAAGATACTTTAACCTTTTTAAGTGAACATCTTCATCATCATCATTTAAGAGTACTGGTAGTCTAGTGGTAGCAGCCCCGCCTTCCGATCCTAAGGTCGTGGGTTCGAAACCGGTCGTGCACCAATGAGTTTTTCTGTTCAAAAATTTGTATGCACAATGCCAGTATTCTCAAACTTTGAAGGAAAACATCGTGAGGAAACCGGCATGTCGTAGAACGTAAAAAGTTCTATAACATGTCATTGTGTCGAGTGCTCGAAAGGAGCTTCTTGAGGCGCTTAAAATCCTTTCACCACACTGTATCGAAAGAAAGTAGGGACGCGACAAGAGAGAGATCATGATTAGCTCAAAGAAGTCCACTGTTGGACACAGGCTTTCTATTTGGAAGGGGTTTGCTGTGGTCACGATACTTGGCTGGCGAATTGGGGACCACAGTGTTAGTGTTAAGTTCTTAGGATATGCTGCGGCCGTTTTCTGGTGCGTTCCCTTAGATGTCTCTTAAGATGAGGATGAGGAAAGAAAGAAAGAAAGAAAGAAAATTTATTTATTTACGACGACAAAAGTTAAAGAAATACAAAATAAACATTTAACATAAAAAAAAAATAAAAAAAAATAACTTTGTGCGTCGCAAAACGGACTCTGATTCAGCAATAAGTTGGTTGCAAACCAACGCTGGTCTTCCATCAGAGCCGTTCGGTGATGCCACGGACGATTCAAACTAAACCAAACCTAGATATAACAATAATATAATATTTCGACATCATAAAGAATAATAAAAAATAACAGACACAAATTAATTAAATGAAAAATTGAACAGTAAAAAAGTTGAAAGTACGATGACTTTTTCCTAAGGCAGACTATTGCAGATAATATGTTTTGTGCACTCTAAAAGAAAAACAAGCAACAAAGCAGACAAAATAGGGTACGGTAAGAACAAAATAAATATTTTTAAATACCTATATTAAAACTATAGCTTTTAGTAGGCATGTACTACGAGCATATCTATATAATGCTTATATCGTTTTTGTAACCCTCCTGTTTCTTCTGACATTCAAACAGAAAACATTTCAATTTGTTTTTAAAACCATGTGAATTTTGCAGGTTCCTTATCGGCGGAGGAATATTATTCCAGCACTTCGATGCAGCGTAGCGGAAGCTACCCCTGAAAGATGCAGAGCTGTGCCGCTGAACTGAGAGCCGCATCGAGCACTGGCGGGAGCCACAAGACCTAGAGTTAGACAACCATGTTAACTTCTCATAGAGATACGAAGGGGCTTCATGCTTTAGGACACCAAACAGAAGACACGCAAGATGCAACTTACGCCGGTGCTTCATTTTCATAAAAAGATTTTTGTTTAAAAATGGTGTGACATGACCTCTCAATGGTATATCGAAGCAAAATCGTGCACAGGCGTTCTGGACTCGCTGAATTAGTCTTTGTGTTTTCGCCAGTAGACGGGGACCGAAAACCACATCGCTGTAGTTTAATTTCGATAGCACGAGTGACTCTACGAGCCGGATACGGAGATCCTCGCTTAAGTGAGGCCTCATTCTGTACAGTACCTTCAGTCTATAGAAGCAGTTTCTAACGGAATCAGCAACGTGCTTCTCAAACCGAAGGTCGCAGTCCATGTGCAGGCCAAGATTTCGCGCCTCGTACACACGTTCTACGGGCTCACTCATGAGAATGACATCTAGTGAAGGCCTAAGTCTAGCTAATTGATATTTGCTACCAAAAATCAGATATTTGGTTTTATTTGGATTCAGTAATAAGCTGTTATTTTTGGACCACACTGCTATATTAGCCAAGTCTTCGTTTAACTTTTCTATAGTATTGTCAATATCAGAGGGTTTACACGAAATATATACCTGTATGTCATCTGCATATATGTGGAACTGACAATACTTGATACACGTCTGCACATCAGCCGAGTACAGAATAAAAAGAAGTGGCCCCAAAATAGATCCCTGAGGTACGCCTTGACCTACGGGCGTTATATCTGAGAAGACAACTGAGCCGTCATTGCGAGAAAGCTTGGTACGCTGGTGGCGGCCGCTGAGATAACTGTTGAACCATTGTAGGGCATTATAGTCAAAACCGTAGTAATTTAGTTTAGACATTAGAAGATTGTGATTTATAGAGTCGAAAGCCCTGGAGAAATCCAGTAGTACAACTACAGTACACAGACCTTTGTCCTGTGCACAGAGGATGTTATCTGTAACATCCAGCAGGGCCGTAACAGTACTCCGTCCCTTCCTAAAGCCTGACTGTGCTTCCGGCAGAATGCTGTTTTTCTCGAGAAAATCCGTCAGCTGGTAGCTTACCACTTTTTCTAGCACCTTAGACAGACATGGCAGTATGCTAATTGGCCTAAGGTCTTTTAGCTCAGCTGGGTTCGTGGTCTTAGGCAGAGGAAGCACGATCGCTAATTTCCAAGCATCAGGATAAGTAGATGTGCTTATAGACTTGTTTATCAAAGAAGCTATTGTCTCTAGTGTGTTCGGCAACGTCAATATAAGCATATCTAGGCTGATGAGGTCACATCCCACTGCCTTCGATTTAAGGCTACGTATTATGCTAGACATTCTATCCATGCCAACTGGTTCTAAGTGAAATATTGCTTGGCTGAATTTATGATATTCAAAGTAGGTAAGATGCGAGATATACACATCCGACATGCCCGGAATGTTTAAGAAATGCTTATTGATACTGTTAGGGTCTTGATAGTGAGAAGGCAGTTCAGTATTTTTTTTAGGTAGAATAGTATTTTTTAGATTTTTCCAAAGCAATTTAGGATCATGAATTTTATTATTAATGTTATGGTTGAAATATGCTGTTTTTTCGTGAAAAAGTGCTTGATTCACTGTGGACTTAAGACTCTTATAATAAACTTTCTTTACTTCTAGTTTAGTTTTGTGATACTCAGCTGCCGCCTCATCGCGTAACCTCATCATTAATTTGACCGTATCAGTGATCCATGGATATGAGCGTGTTTTAATAATTATTGAGACTTCAGGCGCGTGCAAGTCAATTAGAGCCAAGACACTCTGGTTGAAGCCATTAACCATGTCGTTAACGTTACCAAGTGTCGATAGTTGGTCCCATCTTACAGATTGTAAGTCAGAGTTAAAATGATCAATACTAATGTTTTTAATGGGTCTATATATAACTGTGTATGGCTTCGGTTTAGTACGTTTAATGTTAAACTCACAGCTGACAAGAAAATGTCCGAAAAGGGATCCTACTGGTTCCACTGCTATCTTATTTGTGTGTAAATCAGAGCATACCACGTCAATTAGGGTCTGAGAGGTCTCGGTGAAATGAGTTGGTGATGTAACTAGTTGACAAAGATTCAGACATGAAAGAAAAGTGACTAGTTTCGTAGTTTTTATTTCAGTAATATTTAACAGGTTTATGTTAAAGTCACCCAACAATATTAAATTGTCACAGCCAGGTATAGAGTTAATTGAGTCCGTAAGAGCGTCCAAAAATAAATCTGCATCTAACCAGGGAGGTCTGTATGCCGTGCCAATTGCGAGCTTCTTCCCATTGAGGGTCATAGTAAGCCACATTTGTTCAACTGATTTATGCAGGGGATCCACCGGGTGAGGCCAGGTGCGTGCGGTAATGCCACGCTTGACGTAGAACCCGACTCCACCACCGCGTGATCGTACCTCTCGCGGCCGCGGGATATGCCTCAGGCGATAGCCCGCTACGACAGGTGCACGTCCTTCCTCACCCGCACTAAGCCACGTCTCGTTCACAGCTAAAATATCCAAGTCGTGTTTTAAAATCGAAGCAGTAAGGTTATCGTGGTTTGTGCCGAGGGAACCTGCGTTGATCAAACCAATTTTTAACTGACTAAAAACTACAAAATACGAAAGTTCCAAAAACGATACAAGACAAGTAGATACGTATGATGAATATAACAAGTTGATTGCATGACACAGTTTGATTCTTGAATATAACAAAACACACGAAGGCATAGTACATAGAAATTAAATAAATTAATAAGTGTTTTATTATAAGTGATGAACTTATGGTGCATCTAATATTAAAACGGCATGGATAACAATAATTAATATTGCTATTTAATTGATGTGAAAAATGAAATATATAGTAAATAAAGAAATATAAGCAAAAAAACGTATTTATAATGTGCATGTTATCATGCCTATGATAAAGTATTGAGGTATTATACAAATAAAGGTAAGCATACAAGTAACAGGGTAAAAGCATAGCCCACTCAAACGGAGCCAGTCTGAAAAATACGAGCGACATCTGCCTCCGCGCGGAAGGGATACGCCTGCTTCCCGTCACTCTGGCGGGCGTAAATGCGGCCTCTTTTCGTCCAAGAGTACCGCCAGTTCTGCTTGCGGCACTCTTCACGTACCCGGTAGAAGAGCTGTCGGTTAAAGTGGGTTAGCCGCTCGTTGAGGTAGATGCGTTGTTGTGGTGCACCCAGTCCGAGCTCGGCGGTAGTGAGCGTCCTCTTCTTTACCGGAACTTCCATGGCCAGTCGGTGTAAAGTCCTCAAGAGATAGTTTTTAAATAGTCGAGCTCTATGTGAAGACCTCGTCCGGGGAAGTACTACCACCACGCCTTTTTCTGCCGCTAAGCATCGTTGCTGTGTTTCGGTTTGAAGAGTGTGGTTGCCGGTGTAATTACAGGCACATGAGGCTTATCATCTGTATGCCTCGATTTGATAAACGCAGGATCGTGCATCATAGGGCACGTTCATATCGTGCGTGACTTACGAGGCAATGCTTTGTCTTAGGTGATGGTAACCACTTGACATCAGGTGGGCCATCTGCTTGTTCCATCAGCTAGTTGTATAGAAAGAAGATGTTGCTGCCCGTCACCTGGTACGTTCCCTCTTTCTAACTGCCTTTTAAGTTGAGGATGACTTGATCGAGTGGTGCTTTGCTTTGCTGGAACTCCCAAGGCCACGGTTCGATCCCTACTCCCCACTTTAACGTGTAATTCTTAAAACTCGATTTTTCTTTGGACAATGACATTTTTCATCGATCAAAATTAAAGATTTTTATTATTTATTTATTTATTAAACATCTTGTGTTTTACAGACTTACAAATAGGTGCTTATATTATTAATATGTATATATATTATAATATTATAGCTAATTACTACTACAACTACCACTAACAGCCTGACACTGACAGCCTTCACAGCTCAGTTGGTAGTAGCTCTGCCTTCTGCGCCGTAGGCCGTGGGTTCGATCCCCACCGAGAACAAACATTTGTGTGATGAACATATATGTTTGTTCTCTGTCTGGGTGTTATTATATATTATAAGTATGTATTTACAAACAAAAAAAACTATTTATGTAGTATATTAGCTATCTGGTTCCCATATTACAAGCTTCTGGTTAGTTTGGGGCTACATAGTGCTGTGTGGAAAGTCCACTAATATTTATTTTATTTATTTATTTATATTTTAACTATTATAACTATACTTAATTACTAGGAAACGAAAGTAGCTAAAATTATAATATATTATAGCTTACGTTAGTTATTAATGTGTCAGTAATTTATTTTTTGTAAAAATTTAGGTAAGTTTGTGTTTTATTGTTATTATTGTGTCAGTAATAATGATATTTTATTTGCAAAACATAAGTAGAATAGTTAAACCGCCGTGAAAGATCCATAATTCTATTCCATTATCGGATCGAGGTTGACCTAACGCAGTTCCCGTGTAATCCCGCTCGAGCCTTAAAACTTTGGGAAAAAAGTTTCTTACATTCATAAACATTATACTTTTTCGGTCGAGTGTTGCGATTTGGGGGACACCCAAACCTAGATAAGTGTCCGTGAGAACGGCTGGCGTAATTAATAAACGCAAATCGCGTAGCAAAACGAAAAATTTAACTGCAAGGAGGTGCGCTGTTACTCAAGTGATTAGTTTTAAAAATATGACACGCAGCGCGTTGATAACGGTTTATTACAAGAGCGTCAACTATCGTGATGTACGGTTAGCGACGAAAGGAGGTGGTTTGTAAAGTTCAAATTGTAATTGCCAAGTGATTAATAATTTGCGTGTCTCTAGTTTGATCATAGTTTATTACAAGATCGTGAACTATTGAGTTTTTTTTTTTTTTTTTTTTTTTATACAACTAGCTGATGGAACAAGCATATGGCCCACCTGATGTTAAGTGGTAACCATCACCTATAACAAAGCATTGCCTCGTAAGTCACGTACGATAGGAACGTGCCCTACGATGCACTGCCCTGCGTCCATCAACTTGAGGCATACGGATGTTAAGCCTCATGTGCCTGTAATTACACCGGTAACCACACTCTTCAAACCGAAACACAGCGTTGCTGCTTGGCGGCAGAAAAAGGCGTGGTGGTAGTACTTCCCCGGACGAGCCCTTCACAAAGAGCCCTACTACTCTTAAAATGATGTATGGTCAACGACAAATTTTGATGAATATTTCTGGTTAGTGAAGTTCGAATAATTGCCATAAAACCAGGTGACAGAGCCTCACACTTTACTGTTGATTTTATTATTGCCAATAAACATTTTTCATTTCATTTTAATTTCAAAACATTTTTCATCAATGTTTTGCATTTTTTTGAAGATCAATCTTAAGCCTCATGCTAATGGAAAGAAATGAGCAATGCATAAATAAAATTGTTGAAATCTTTTTGTTGCTGATTGTACATAATTGTTCATGGTCTGGATGGCGTTGTACTGCGGTACGTATATACCCAAATCACAGAAAATCCATGTGACAGTTGAGTATTTATTTATACATATAGTCAAGATTAACATTGGTTAGGATCCGTCCGCTTACGGTTTATAACGGATTTCAATTGTATTGCGCTAATTGTGGGCACTTGGCATTTGTCTATGACTTATACATAAGGTTTCAACATTGGAGCAAGTGGCTTAAAAGTTCGTGTTATGAGACTATTTCAAGTTTTTTTCTACACTTTCTTGCTTTATTTAATTTTTGATAAGGAAAGTATCGCTGTTTTTGTTTTACAAAACATTTTATGAAAAGAAACCTCGTAAAAGTTTAACTTTGTAAACAAGTACAGGTTCCAATTTATTTGGTAACAAAGTTTCTTTTATATTATTTTGGTGTCCCATCAAGCCCATCTTCGTCAGCCAAAAAAAAGCAGAAACTGCTTGACGACTTTGATTTCCACGCACGGTATATATCCCCTCAGAACTTTTAGCATCGATTTGGAACTGAAGATCATTTGAGGATGTCTAAGGGTAGTAGTCAGAGACACGTCCAAATATTAAGCCATGGTCAATAAATACTCAACTGACTGACTCGAGTTTCCTATGTTTTCTTTGCGACTGGGTGATAAGAGTAGTAGAGCTCTTTGTGAAGGGCTCGTCCGGGGAAGTACTACCACCACGACTTTTTCTGCCGCCAAGCAGCAACGCTGTGTTTCGGTTTAAAGAGTGTGGTTGCTGGTGTAATTATAGGCATATGAGGCTGAACATCTGTTTCTCAAGTTGATGGACGCAGGGCAGTGCATCGTAGGGCAAGTTCCCATTGTGCATGACTTACGAAGCAATGCTTTGTTATAGGTGATGGTTACCACTTAACATCTGCTTGTTCAATCGGCTATTTGTATAAAAAAAAGCTTTTATTTTTGTAATTCTTGCTGATGCAACAAGCCGACGGCCCAGCTTATGTAAAGTGCTAACCATCATCTATAGCTACTATGCATTGACTCGAAAGTTATGCACCATAGGAACATACCCACGGCCACGATGCACCGATCTCACCCAACAACAAGGCTCAGTCTTAAAACCAGCGCTACTCCCCAACCTAGATGGAGAGTCCCCATTTGACTGCACTCACACAGGGAAAGGCTAGATACTTAACACACTAGGTAGTAAGTCCCTTTTTATTGTTTGTTTATAAAAAAAAAATTCAATGTTCAAAATGTAACCTATACGTAGTTCTTTTTTTGTGTACCTACTGTCTATTGTATTATTTTATGTCCCTACTTATAATATCTTCTTACTTGTCTGTATGTATTTCTGTATGCGTATGGCCAAATAAATGGTTATTGTATTCTATTCTATTCTGCCCTGCTTTCACCAACTTGATGAATAAAGATCTTGAGGATTTTGCCAAACAGTTTTACAGCCCACTTATTAATCCTCTAGAACTCTGTAAGCCATTAGTAATTTAATCCAAGTGCCACTGCATCTGTTTCACTGCACACCATTTCCTAATAAAGTATTTATAGAAAAAGTATAACCTCTTGCAAAGTTGGGACAAAGTTGTCCCATATAACGACGTTTGCACACAGCTCACGTCCGCATAGGGGTATGAACACCGATGGGTTTGAATAAGTTATTTGCACTAGGGATGTAACTGAACTCCGCTTTGACTCGAAGGAATAATACTTTGACTCCGAATACTCGTAAGCTCAGGGGACACGAGATAGCGTAAGAATGGACATAGGTCGAAGTTTTTATAAGTATCTACAAGTACTTCCAACTGTGGACTGTTTTTTGTCAGCGCATGATTCGGGCCCATTATTTAGAGTTCAATAATTTCAGATGGTTGGTTAGTTGAGGGTTAACTAATAAAGGGTTAATTTTTATTTGTTCTACAATTATTCCCACTCGGATAATAACTTTTGGGATGTCATAAATTTTTACGTTTTGAGGCGAGTCGATTTGTCTGTGAGTCCCAAAATTAGTGTCATAATTTGTGGCCTCACAACACTAGTTAGTCAAAAATGTGCAAGTTATTTTCCCAATGATTGATTTTTCTATAAGAAATATATATTTTTGGGTGGTTCTTAGCGATGGTTTGGGAAATCAGACTTATTAACATTTTTGATAGTTACTAGAGAACAAAAAAGGAAAAAAGTATTTTACAGATAAATGAATAAATAAATAGATAAATGTTTTTATTGTATTAAAGATTTTCAATTATGAATTAAATTATTTTAATGATATTTATTATTTTCTTAAATTTATTTTGACATTTGTATTTTATTATTTTAATCTGTAATGTTTCTCTTATTTCTTTACCTACACTATTTTATGTTAATATTAAACATTTTGCATGTCGGTCTCCGATGAAGTATGTGACACTCAAAATATAGCATAATAAGAACAATGTATCTACCATACTTCGAGCGAATAAATACATTTCATTTCATTTCATTTCATTTCATTTCATTTACAGCACCTAAAGCAAAAAACAAAACTACTAAAATTTATTGGAAAGAAAAATACAGCTGGGGTTACTCCGAAAATTAAACAGCGACCACCTTAGCGACATCCTTGATTTGCACACAGGCGAACTAGAGGTATATTTTAATAGTTTGTAGGTACCATATAGTTCATTTTCTTGCAAGTTGCCTACAGATTTTAAGTCGGTATTTTAATATCAAATGAGGATCAAAGAGCGGCTTGAACTTCTGGAAATCAATGCGCAGCTTTATTCTCGTTATTAAATAAAAACCTGGCCGCAATCCTCACAATTTTAATAGGCCTTACAGCGCAGTTGCTAGAAGCTTGGCCGTCTGCTCTGAAAGTTGACGACATTCAGTTTCTAAATTTTTGTGATGAATTATATTTTTATTTTGTTTCTGGGGTATATAAGTTATTTGGTTCCCAAAGTACATGCTTTGCTTGAATGACATTTTATTAATTGATCATTATTTATTTCCCTTATAATTTTATTTCATCATAACAGTTATCTAGTGCCTCGACATTTATATAAATCAGTAAATGGCGTTATGAATGGGCAATTTGATTTTCAAAATCCTTTTCATGAAGATTACTTTATTATTTTTCACACTAATAAAAAACAAATTACTTTTATATTATTTCTCTTAAATAACCCTAAAATGTCATCTTCGTTTTTTCATCAACACCCCAAAGAAAATTCACTTATATTGTTTTCCGCACACAATTGAATGATTGCTAAACATCCCTGAGGGCCGGTAACGACCCACGATACATCAGGGTTAAGGGTGTACGATCAATATTCAATATCCGGGCGAACTCGCCTCTTCCGATCTCCGGATACTCCGGACCTGGCGAACAGAACTGGATTTATATACTGGTTACCGGTTAACAAGTGAACGCCGGGATTGTAATTATGGGTTAAAGAATTGCAGTTTTTGTGATTGATTAAAAACTATTTGTGTTAAAATTATGAAATAATACTAATGTATTAATACGTTGTGGATTTACTAGTCTAGCTCCTGTAAAGAAAGAAGTAGAAAATTACTTGATAGTATTTGTAGTTTAGATAGTATATTTTGTTGTATAGCTCTGAACATAATATGCCTAATCCATGTTTCCAGGAAGAAGGATTTCGAGCCCTTCCATATATATGTTTTTCTTCAATCATTTCACACAATACAATCTATATTGACAGCCTTCACAGCTCAGTTGGTAGTAGCTCTGCCTTCTGTGCCGTAGGCCGTGGGTTCGATCCCCACCGAGAACAAACATTTGTGTGATGAACATTGGTGTTTGTGCTCTGTCTGGGTGTTATATAATATTATAAGTATGTATTTACAATAAAAAGTATATAAGTAGTATATATTCAGCTATCTGGTTCCAATATCACAAGCTTTGGCTTAGTTTGGGGCTAGTTAGTGCTGTGTGGAAAGTCCATCAAAAAAAATAAAATAAAAAAAATAAAAAAAAAGTTAGGGGCTAGATAGTCCTTAGTGAATAAAAAATTGTTTTTAAAAGGGTAGGTTGTCTGTGTTTACACAAGCTAAATTGTTTATTTGATTTCAGGTAAGCCCTTATATAAACAAAACGGATGAAAACAGCAAAACGGTAAGCGTCTAGACATTTAACAAATATTACTAAAATTAAATACTACTGTGTACAAATATTACTAAAATTAAATTAATATAAAACAACCAATCCAGTATACCTAATTGATGACTGTTTTGTAATAATGACGGTGAAGCTTTGTTAAACACATTGTCATGTATACATTGTTGTGTACATTGTATTTTATGTAGGTTAACTTAGCATAACAGAAACAGGCCAATGGTTACATAAAACAATATAATTACAGCTTTATTATTCCACTGCTGCACAGGTCTCTCACGAGACGCATGACTGAGCCGGATCTAATCTAATAAAGTTCTGAGGAGAAGCCTTTTTACATCCTGTAGGTTGCTGTATTTTTGATTCTTCATGATCGCACGTTTATTATAGTTATGGGTATGTCAGTCTACTCAATAGTTTAATCAAATATTTATCTTTCCAACCCAAAATTAATCCAATTTGTGTTTACCAAATTAGAACCCATATTGTTTTGTTTAGTGATTCCCAACCTAAAGTAAATATAGCTACAGTATATTTTTTATTAATTCGCCAGCTGTATCAGTTCATGCGTGAAAGAATTTTTGTATAGTGTTGTTTCGTTGTCGCGCTGAACTTTGTTATTTATGGTGATTAGCTAAAAGAATAGAGTCATTAAAACTGGAAATACTCACCAAGCATTTTTGTAGCATATTGTAGCTAACAACAGTAAAATATTTTTAGTACTATGTTATATGAGTTGAATTTCAATAAACTATTTATAAGATTACGTATCGTTGTCGATGCGAAAAGTGATTCCAACGGCAAAACGTAGCACGCCATTTAGTATTTATCAATCCAAACTAATCTTGGCAACGCTATATAAATAGGAGCGAACATGGTCCTTACAATCACATTCTCGATCTCGCCTACCTTAAACCAACACCATTTATCCATTCAGATACCTTCGGACAGATACAATTTTGCATTTCCCCGCAAAACACGGACACCGCTGCCTGCGATTTCATTATCTAGACCACGTATCAGGCGATGTTAGTAGAGCGTTTGCGTACTATTCCGCTCTCGTTCCTCAACTCCATATCATTAGTTAATTTATGTAGCATTCTGTTGAGAGTTATGTGGAGTGTGTTATCTGCTCGGAGATACTCGACTGTGGAGAGTGCGTCCGTGCAAGAAGCGGTCGGAACGAGAGCGGGTTCGACGTCCTTGCGATCGCATCTCGCTCGACCGCGCCGCAGGTGCATCGCCACACCTGCCGGTGCCAGCCCGCCAACTTACCATAAAATGCGATTCAAACCAACCCCGGTGAAACAAAGCTTCATCTCGCTCACACCCGTCCATCTAAAAAGGACGGACTCACAATCACGACCGACATTAACTCAATATACGGCGGACAGAACGCGGCCAAACGGAATATCAGTTTTTACCGGCGCAAAAACTATCGGAATTTCAAGTCTGGGTTAGCTGCCGAGTCGTAATCACCCGTCCGGGACTTACTTTTAAAACAATATCTTCTCTTTCTGTTTCACCGGGCAGGTGTAATTTATGAGATATTCTAATCATTTTACTTTAAGGTTTTGATTTTTCGCTCGAGCAACCCCTCGGTAGTGTAGATCGTTTTCAGAGTTTTATTTTTCTTCTATCTATGGTTCGTCTTGGCCTTTCGTGGTATTTACGGAAGTCCCTTTTTAAACTTCGTTCGTTTTAAGCTTGCAGCTAATCATACGATCGGAATAGCCGAACAAAAAATCAATTATCTACAACAATGAAAGCGGAGTGTGAGACGAAAACATGGCACAGCTTCGGGCTTTGCCATTGTTGTTTCGAATTAATAGATATCGCAATATCACAACACCAAATCTATAAGAAGCGGATCCGAATCCCAAATTGGAGAATAACGGTACGGTCAGATAATGTTTAACTCATTTAATTCATCTGGGACTGGATGGGATGAGTAACTGAACTATTTTTTCTCGCTTTGGTAATATTGTAATGTAATAAGTGTTTACGATTATGAAACATGGCTGGCCAGATATACAAACAATAAAGGGAATTATCAAAACTAAAACCAATAGGTATTTAAAATACATATAACAATAAAGGGAATAATAAAAAAACCGGGCGAATGCGAGTCGGCCTCGCGCACGATTTGTTGAATGAGAGCCACCTTAAATATTTATTTTATTCTGTTTTTTAGTATTTGTTGTTATAGTGGCAACATAAATACATCATCTGTGAATATTTCAACAGTCTAGCTATCACGGTTCATGAGATACAGCCTGGTAACAGACAGACAGACAGACGGACAGCGAAGTCTTAGTAATAGGGTCCCGTTTTACCCTTTGGGTACGGAACCCTAACAAGAAAAACAATGTCCAAAAAATAAACTATATCATACCTACATTCTTAACACAGTAATAAAATAAACCAAGAGCAAATAAATAAATAATATACAATGTCAAAAATATAAAAAAAATGATGATGATGCAGTATGAAAACATTACCATTTGCTGGCTTTCTTGACTTATTTCGTAGAATAGCAGCGCTTAGTTGACCTGAAATGTTATTCAAGGGACTTTTTAATTTTCCTAGAAAATTAAATTCAAAGATGTTATCTTTGTGGTTCGTGAATAATAAATTACTCAAAGGTGTGCTCCTGTCTGGAGTTGTGTGAAACTAATGTGTTCAGCTACCTATCCGACAATAATGAAGATACATTATCTAAATTACGGAATACGCATGTGAAGCGAGACCCGTTTTTAAAGCAAAGTCACGCCTCGGTATGAACGATACATCTTAATTAAATCACTCCACGTCTAACTTACGGCAAGCATAATTACTTAATAATAATTATGAGCGAAGCGGGACGTACTGTCGCGGAAAATCAATAGTTCATTGTCGAGGTTTACTTTCCTGGAACGTTGAAATCGAAAGGCGATGCACGTGTAATAGTATAAATAAAAAATGGATTCGGGCTTAGTGCCCGCTACAAAGTGAGACTATATTTAAATAAATATCGCCGGACGGATAGTAAACGTACTGTTGCGGTTCACAGAAAAAACACTAGCGTGTCACGATCGGCAGTCACGAGCGTGAACGCCAAATTCGACAGTCTATAAACTGATAAAACAGAAACGATAATTATGATTTCTGCCAATAAATTCGACAAAGCTTTCAGTGGTGATACCGATAACGACGGAAATCTAATTAATAGTGAGGCGATTTCATGCCTTGGCGAAAGCTAGTAATATTTATGGCGTAATTATATTGTAATTATAGTAAGGAGATGAATGCGATAGGCGCTGGTTTGTGGAGAATTTACCGCTGCGTATCACGCTAACAATAGGCCGGACTGGCTTTGTCGGGACTCGGCCTAAGCTCGTTGCATACTAAGATGCATTCGTTTTTCTCTCGCAACATTCTCGCTCGTCTAGACGTAATATTTCTAAAGAGCAATAACGCGGACGTTTCTCATAGTTTCGAATAAGTAGATCGAGATAAAGTGACGCAATTCACAATTTCTTTAAATGAACTTTGTAGCAACCCAGTGTGTAATAACGATCCTACCAACGAACGCTTAAATCAAAGTGAGCTTCGCCTGTAACCGAACGAAATCAACCCCAATCGTTTAACTGAAACTCTCCCGTCGAGAACAAATCAAATAAAACCTTTTACTTTGAAGGCAAATATGTGGGTTTATTAAAACAAAACATCAACCACACTCGTTTCCAATTCCAGCGAGAGCGGCGCCCGCTCCTTAGTATTCACAGGCGGCCTCTTCGCTGTAGGTGTATTTAAACTGAATTATTCCAAACTGACAGACAGAATGTCTAAGTGACGATACTCCAAAAAAAACAATAAGATGAATAATAATATGCATACTGGGTAAAGTTTCGCATACAGAGAAGTCAGCCCAGCGGAGAATATTAAAATGGCAGGATGTCTTCAGTCGTGCCGCGTACGGCGGATCGCGAATATTAACCGCTCCACTCATTTCTGATTAAAGAGAAGCGATTTTGGACAGGATGACTGATGCGCACGTGATCTAAGAAATAACGTTGTTTATTAAAATATGAACGGACATTTAACTTCGTGAAAGGAAAGGCTGCATCGCTTCACGCATACAAATCAGGATACAAGTTTAAAATCGAATAAGCTAGTATTTAGTCGACATTTTATAGCTTGCGGCTGATTTATTGTGTCCTATTAAGGAGACGTAAACGCTGCCTACGCTTCCTTCGAGTAATACGTAGTGGTACACGAAAGGAAATATCGCGAGGCACGTTCCGTCGCGGCCACGACCAGCTTAGATAAATTCTCGGACCCACGTTTGTGTTTGCTGTGAGCGTAATTATCTCGAATTAAGCGAGTCACTACAGGAGCGGCGGCTAACGAAGTCCCTCGTCCTCACCGACATAACCGGAAGGTTGAGTATCGCCCCCCTAAACCACGCTTCTGTAGGTACTCGAACCATTAACGCAGCGTCGCCGTCGTGAACAAGATTTTGTGACCGTATTTAATCTCTGCGTTCGGGTAATGACCATCTACGTTTCGGATACAATGTACTAATTAAGTTGCGTGCTCGAATCGGACAGTTTCTTCGAAGTCGTTCGTAACTCGTTATGAGTTTACTTTGTAATTTGTTTCGAGTAATGTGCGTATTATGTGTCGCGTGTGGCGGGTTACTTGCACCTTGCACCGGGAATAATCCCGCCTTGGCTTGTAGTAAATATAGAACAGCAATTTGTATCTACCTAGCGAGATGATTGCCGAGAACGAGGCTGCGGTTTGCTTGCGGCATCACGTTTTTGTTCACACCTGCGGTCTCCGCCAGTTATGACTTCACGTAGTATATTTCTCAACGGCGAAACTTCGCTCCGTTTGTTGTTTACCATTTTACTGCCTTGTTTGTTTAGGTTGTACTACACGCCCATAAACGGTGTCTTTTGTTACTTGATGACTTTATTTTTTTCGTTCCCGGGCCTCGCACAAAGAACCGTCGACACATTTATCGCACTTAGGTCGCATCGCGATTTCGCTGTCATAAATCATTTATCATCAAACAGTGCTCTCTGTCCTTGCGACGTCGTCTTTCATCGGACGCTTTCAATCTGGCCTCCTTTATTTCATTACAATAAGTAATTCACTCGCCTACCATTCACTCACTTTTCGGTAAACATTTCCTAAAATTGGCAATAAATTCCCTTCTAAAATGTCGCTCCGAAGCGAGGGGCGCAGTCTGCGGCAACAATAGCTGAGCCGAGTCCATGAAGATGTTCACTTCGATGAATTGTTTGGAGCAACAATAGTTTTATTTAGCTACGAGCCCACTGCCCACACGCCTCGGCTAATGGTCAGGATTGTATAAAGATGTCTAAAAATGAATGGCCTGCCTTATGAAGGGCCAATAATAAGTTCTCATGCGTCTGCGATCGGGGATTCTATTGTTGGGATTTTTTTTATAGGTATGCGAGGATGGAGTATAATGGGGTAGGTGTCAATCGTGGCCGGGCCGGGCAGGTGTACGCGGCGGTCGAGAAATAAAAATGCTCATAATTTCATTCTGCAGCTGCCCGTCAAGCGGGCATCGATTCGAGCCGGGACCGGACCGCGTTGTCCTTTTGTAGCTTCATTGAAATCCACAAAATAAAACCAGACAAATCATTATTTTTAATCTGTGCCTTTCAGCTTTATTTCCTTCATATCGTACGCTTCATATAAAATTAGAAAGCAATACACACGCTCCACTGCGTCGAACAACTTGATGAATATGAACCATAATTAGGTTAGTTCACCGAAATTTGTCCTCCATTTTAGTAATACAATATAATATTAGAAGTGATTTTAGTACGGTGCTCACATATAAGTAATGAGTATGCGAAGCTAATTAAAACATTAACACTGGCACTCAATTTTGGAACCTACAAATTTAGATTTCAGTTATGAAATACAAACTTTACTAACTTGATTTATTATGTTAATAAATATTAGAACTATGGAAATTGTAAACAGTTTAGATGCTCGTTTCTCTCGTGTTACGTATAATTTAAAACAAAACAAAATATTTTGTTTGTGACAGTGTAAAGCGACTCTTTAAGTTTATGTAAATTATTTTGTTTATCAGCTTCAACATGTAAATCCATTTAGGCATTACAATAATTTTACAATAAATCTTCCGCAAACACCGATCTGATTTGAATATTACCGATTGCGTTAACTAAACAAATAATAAATTAGCACGAGAATAGCGCTTCTGAACAACACAATTTCATTGTCAATTAATCAATATGAGACATTTTAATCATTTTGTTTCAACCAAGCGTCGATTCCCCGTGGCGTTCTGAATTATTTTCTGTATGAAAGAACTTGTGGTAAATAAATTAAATATAACTAGCAGTTGCCCGCGGCTCAGTCTGCTGGAACCAATGTAACTACTTAAACTGACGGTTCATTCACTATAACCAAAAGGTGGAACGGAAATATCATTTCAACTGGTATATATTAAGACGCAGAGAACCGTCAAACTACTTCTCGCTCGCACATAAAACATTTTTGCAGATATAAAATCACTGAATTTCTGTTACTAAAAACACCTCATTTTCCGAAACTTGTTGTTTGCTATTTTTCTTCTACCTTTAGTAATTTTATGTCATCGATCAATTTTATGTATCTACAAAAATGTTAAAATGTTCGAGCGAGAAGTTGTTTCATGGTTATCAGCTCCTTAAACCGAGACCAAAATACACAAGTCTTCACCAAGAAACCGTTAGGATCGGCGATAATCTTCCTACAAGTTGTGACATGGCCATATTTTTGTTTTACAAGTATCTGCCTACTACTGTTTTATTCGTTTTTTAGTTCTGATTGGAACATTTTTGTTCTTAAGCACAACCAACAGACGGCCCTCACAGCTCAGTTGGTAGTAGTCTGCATTCTGCACGGTAGGCCGTGGGTTCGATTCCCACCACCAATATTTATGTGTTAGCACTGGTGGTCTAGTGGTAGCGGCCCCGCCTTCCGATCCTAAGGTCGTGGGTTCGAAACCGGTCGTGCACCAATGAGTTTTTCTTTTCAAAAATTTATGTGCATAATGCCAGTACTCTCAAACGGTGAAGGAAAACATCGTGAGGAAGCCGGCATGTCATGGAACCTTAAAAGTAAAAGTTCTATAACATGTGTCAAGTGCTCGAAAGGAGTCTCTTGAGGCGCACTTAAAATCCTTTCACTACACTGTTTCGAAAGAAACTAGTGACACGACAAAAGAGTGACCAACATTTATGTGATGAACATATATGTTTATTCTGTCTGGGTGTTGTAATTATTATACGTACATATATACAAAAAAAGTATGTATAATGTCAGCTATCTCTTTCCATAGTACAATATTTGCTTAGTTTGGGGCTAGATGTGCGGAATTCAGCTGATTCAGCTGTGTGGAATGTTGACCAAGTTTCATATATTTTTGTAACTTTCTTTCTACAAGGAGGTTTCAATAAAATGATATGAAAAATCCTAGCAGGCGTGCTGCACGCGGCTCCTAATCTTCTCTGAATAAAACATAAGATGCTCGATAATATACTATTAGGGTTAAGGCACATAATACTGCTTTCTATTACCAAACAATGCAAGGGGTTTGGCTAAGCATCAATGGATTTATGTAATCTCTTCGCACGCGCCTAATGTACACTGGAGGAACACTTAATTAAATCTTAATAAAAATCCGTCATGTGTGCCTTCAAAAAGGGAACGTTGTGACTTCATAAATCAAAAGCAACAAACGCGGTGTATAAAGGGCTTTTGTTTACTTTATTTGCGTAGAATGCTGATGAAATTATCTTTATAATTTTATTACTCAAAATTTTTGCGTTGTAACCGACATTAGATTCTGAAATTCGGAATATCAACAACTACAAAATGTGCCAAACGTAGTGCTACTTGCTAATTAAGTCCAAGAGATTTAAGGGAATGTCTACCGTGCCTAGGGATCACATTCATCATTCTATTTTATTTCAATCAAGAAGCGAAAACTAAAATGTATTTTTTGGCACGAAGTATGAGATGATTGAATATGCTAGACTTACTTACGGTGACTTATCATATTAAATATGTTCTTACCTACCATACAGAGATAAGTTACATAACTTACAGACGCAGGGTCTATGAACGCCATGCTCGTGAATCCGTGGCAATTATCGATGGTAGAGAAATCAAACATCTACGCGAATGTCACAGTATTACCGGAATCCCAACAACTGTCACCATTATTACCATCGTCACTGCCACCGATGAAAACTCGGTACTCACTCACTGCTCGACATTTTCATATAAGGAAGTATTAATCTAACACAGTACCATATTATGTATTCGTGTATAAATTAAGGGGGTTATCGCTCACGGCATTCCGCGACTCAATGTACCTACAGGCAAATCCAAGGAAATTAGGCTCTTAGTTAAACACGATTATATTGATTTTAGTGCCTTATGCTGGCGTATTACGTTTAAGACAATATTGGATATGATATAGTCTGTGTACACATTCGCAGAATCAGCATTATAAACGGAATCGGTAGGTCGATTATTAATTTTGAATGTTATTTACATCACACATCAAACATTATTAGATTCGGGGTACGTACGAGCATATTAAACTTTCTACAAATATTGGGTAAGCAGATTTCCACTAGTATTTTCTCGTGGCTTTGCCAGCAGCGAAACGTAGAATGCTTGCTTATAAGAATTACAGACTAGTACTAGTTTCTACTGATTAGTAATTGATTGATTGATTGAAAATACTTTATTGCACATTAAAATAACAGTACAAAGGCGAACTTAATGCTATAAAGCATTATCTTCCAGATAACTTTTGTGTATTATGGACATACTAGTACTAGTTTCTGTCCGTGGTTCTACGCGCATGGTTTAAAAAACAGCCTATGCCATAGCTAAGTGTCAAAAAATATCCGTTACAGTGATCGAGCCACAAACATCCCACAAGGAAACGAAAACTTTCATCAGTATAATATTTATAATAAAAAATACCATGACCACTCATAATAGTTGTTTTTTAATTTGTAGATCGTCTGCATTCCATAGCTAAATACAAAAGCCGAAACGCCGCTGAAACCTGAGTAACAGTTCATACTTAAGATACGAACATCGAAACATTCCCATTTTGTAATATTAATATAATAGAGAAGACACAAACGCACAAGCAATCAAAGCAATTAACTATAAGATTTGAGACAAGAATATTAAATGAACACTGAAGATAAGTGCCGTTTGCACAATCTCCTCGAATCAATTAAACCGTTCGCCCACTTCTCACTTAAACCTTCAAAAACTCGGGTCCAGCTCGATCAATTTGTTTTATCTATACGAGTTCTTATCAACAAATAAAATATTTACTGCACAATAAAAGCGTCCCCTAAAATAATAGGACCGTAAGAGATAATCAAGAACGTGGGTTTCACTTTAGTCACGTTTACTTATCGTATGTTCATTGCTTAGTCGATACATAATTAAAAACTTCATGAATTCATAATTAATTCAGCGCAAGTCGACGACTCCAAGTTTGAACGATATTGATTACTGAAAGTAGGTAAGTCGAGCGAACTTCGAAGTTAAACAAAATCAATTTGAAAACTAAACAGAGCGATTGTAAAATATATTTATTAAAACAACACCTTCGCTAAACAAGGAGATTCGCTTAAAGTTGAGTATTTCATTTGTAGTTTGCGCTTCTTATTGATATTCCGAGCGCATCGCCGAAGATATCAGCGGTGGATATAAAACTTTACGTGAGCATAAGTCGTGGCCGGAGTGACAGCGGCACGCCCCTAGCTGCAAGCACCTAAATGAATTGCATTAAATCAAGAGCTTCTCGTACAAGCCATTACTTATTCTGTGGTTCTGCTTTCAAACACAAACAAACAGCAAATTATCAGGATGCTTTGTTCCTTTTCCCTATAAATAACCATTTCATTTGCAGGCTTTTCATGTTATGCTTTGGATGTAGTCTGGTAAATGAAATTGCCGAAGGCTATGACAGTTGCTTTTTGAGAGAGAAAGATAGTTTATTAACAAGTTATCTTATGACTGCAGCTGTGCCTTTTGTATTCGACCATTCAGCGGTTTATTAACTGTTATATTATTCAGAACAAAATTACTCGATATAAGAAAATATGCTGTCAGTTTTACTCTTATAAATATTTCGAAATTGCCCACCAGAAGCCTATTTCGTTGCGGAAACTAGTCCAGGTGGTCACCAAGTGCAACCTGTACTACGTAATGACATTTGAATCTTTACCTCGAAAACCAAGCTACAGGATGTTTGAGGATGCATGTTAAATATATAATAGGTATTACGTCATATTATTTTTAAACCACTACGTCCCCATAATCGAAGTCAATTTAGTCTCTTAGAACTTGATTAACAGTTATTATGTTATTTTATACTATACAAAGGGAAATATTTATTAAATCGTAGTCGTAAATCCAGAGGCGAGTGAGAGTGTAGTTGCCGGTGAAATTACAGGCACATTAGGCTTCTGTATGTCTCGAGCTGATGGACGCAGAGCAGTGCACGTTCCTATCGCGCATGACTTACGAGGCAATGTTTTGTTATAGGTTACACACTTAACATTAGATGCGCCATATACTTGTTACATCAGCAAGTAGTATATAAAAATAAAAAATATGTTCTCGCCCTCACTGCGGCCGCGCCCAGTGCAGAAGGCAGTGCGCGTCACGAGCGCTCGTGGGCGGCGCAGCCCCGGCCAGGGTGGCCAACGGCTCTATGCGCTTTGTTTGCTCAACGTTTCCTGTATCGCCCGTCCACTTCATGACTATAAAGTTTACCTTTTAATAGATGATTTTGCAGCCAAAAGCACGTACGCGGTTTATTAGGCAGCTGCCAATTCTCAGGTTGCGGCATCCAATCAATAAATTTTGGAGCTTCAATGGTTTTATATTTGCTACGAGTGAGTAATGCAACTGCTTTATTGCGTTTAGACACTGTACATGTTTAGGTAAGCGAAATCGACGCACTTCGGCAAATTAGGGCGATGATCTGCTACATTTAGCTAGCGCCATTGGTTGAAAAGAGCCGAAGACCGAACCTATGGTGATGATGAAATACGACAACTGAAAGTCATCTGACTTAAATCGCTGCATGCGATATAACGACTGAGTATACTCAGTATACTCAGTCGTTATATCTGTATATTATATGAGTAGGTATACTCAGTTGTCACACACAGTCTACAGCACTACAGTAATAGTACAACTTCCATATTTTAGTATTATTTGACATTGAATCCTCACGCAAGAATTCATTACCATTTTCTGACCAAAGTCAAAGAAAAGGTATTTATTCAATAAAATCACAAAGATCACTTTAACGTCTTAAAGCTAGGTGACTCTAGGTATTAGTTCCACGCGAAGAAGTCAAGAAGAACAAGCAACAAACTTACGGCTTGGTTCCTACCGTTCTTTTGCATGATCCTTGTTACAATACAATATTAAGAGCTGATTTCACCATACTCTGTTAGTTGCTAATCAAGAATTAACAGGCCGTTAAATCTAACCTTACATGTCAAACGCGTACATTTTGACATATTTAACCGCCCTTTAATCCTTTGTTAATCTAACAGAGTATGGTGAAATCAGGCCTAAAGCTCCAGTGACCTCCTATAAAAAATGACTTGTGAAACCATTTGCATAAAATCTGTCAAAACATAAAGCTAAAAGCTAAATGCTCGTATAAGTGTCGTGAACTTCTGCAGTAAAATTAAAGAAAGTTATCTATTGTTGGATTCGCTACCGGATCCAAGTATTTACTGCCACTCGATAGGCGCACGTTATAAAACATTTTGTATAGTCTGTTTTGCAACATAATAGTATCTCTTAATCAAAATTTTTAACAAATACGACAACTTGCATCTAAAATTTACGAGGTCGTAAACTTTGGAAACTGTCCCCGTGTGAAGTGCGCTGATAATCACAATCAATGTTTTCGTAATGATAAAGTGTCTTTCAAACGAGTTATTTTTACATGTAGTTGTGAGTTTGTCACATGTATGCTATATTTTAATGCACGTCATTCTGAGTATTTCTCTAAATAACACTTCCATGAATTTGTCGTACAGTTTTAAACATAACGTACTTTCCTACCGTCCAATAAAAACACTTTTGACTGTGCACTTCATGTTGAGAACAAAATCTGTCATAGAGTGTCACGATTGTTAGCATAACTACTTTGGTGCTTAAATATCTTGGGCAATACATAAACAGAAACCGATCATACCGGATTTAGAGAAGGGATTTATTTATACGAGTGTCTTTGTAAATTGTATGTTAATACGACGACACCTGCTGAATATATTTGTGTAAGCATTAGGATGGTGACACACTGCGTTGTGTCATTAGATCGTGTAGTCAACGTTTTTGATAGTCACTAAAGCAATACTTTTAGTTTAAACTCTAGAATATAGGTGACTTGTGACGAAATAATACGTTATGTGTACTATTATGTGTATCAAAACATACATATTAACTCTTGTCTTGAAAAGATACAGATTTTTATGATCACTAAAAACAGACGGTATTAGGAATTTTTTATTCCTTAGTAGTTTGCGTACATTTAATTACTTTGTAACCAAGACATGATCTTACTGTATTTGACTTTATAAACAGCTTTATATATTTATAGACCTGGAACTGAAACAGCTTCACGACTTCGATACCCTGGCACGGTAGACCCCTCAGATCTCGTAGTACCAAATACGAACTCCAGATTCTTTGACTTTGTCTACGGGGGTAGTCTACGGGGGTAGAGGGTATCATTTGTTTCGAAAAAACTAGTGACACTCAAGAAGAAGATGTCATCGATGCAGTATTACGCTCTGTGTCTTCCCTTTATTCCTCTAGGCGTGTTTGAGAACGTTCAATAGAGTGTATTTGACTGAGTCCACCTATTAATATGGACAACAGCTCGATGCGTCGAGGTGTTATGTAAATCACGGCTAGGTAAGTGCGTGACGATTTAAAAAAGGTAGACTTACGTTAAATCCACAAACACTTAACCACTTATTATTCCGACAAGGCTACGAGTCTGGTTCATTGTAAAATACACCGGTCTGGTTCATGTAACGTACACTCGTTTATTCTTGGTTATCCCGGTAAGACAATCCCGTTTCTCAATCTCTGATTCTCGAATTATTTCAGCGTTAGATAACACATAATAATTCACATATCTGTTGGTTCCCATAATACAAGCTTTGCGTGGAAAGTCCACAATTTTTTTTATCTCAATTGTAGATAATTAATTTTTGAATTTTATAATATCATCATCATCATCATCAGCCTAAAGAAGTCCACTGCTAGACATAGGTCTCCCCTATACATTTCGAGGAAGAACGATTCCGAGCCCTCTCCATCCACCGACTTCCCGCGATCCTGACAATGTCGTCAGTCCATCGAGTAGGAGGGCGTCCCACGCTTCGTTTTCCTGTTTAAAATATATGTAGTCTAAATTCAAGTCATAATTGAAGTGCAAATTCCTGTTTTTCTTTAGTGCATTATAACACCAACACTGAACAGTAATACTTATTCTATATTGCAATAAGATACCAAAAGAGAACGTTAAAGAATTGATGATTATCGACAGATTTCAACGAATCATTGTCCGATCAATCAAATGGAACTAACAACGGTGTACCTCGTTAAAACCAAGAAAAAAACCTGCAATTGCCTATCAAATCGAGATACATGAATTACCCGTGTAGAACATACAGATCTAATAAAATACAATCATTATCTACACACGAGCCATACAATCTTGTTAAGTAACTCCACGCTGGTACTGGTTTAATGATATTGACGTTTCTTCTATCGTACGCTTCATCTAAGAAGTTTCCTAACCCGGTGCTGTAAAAAGAGTTTTAACGTATTATTGCTGTCACTTACGCCGTAGTAACTTTTAACTAATCTATGATACTAATCTACGATCTCGGAATGTGAGTTGATGTTTTGAAATCGTCACTCGTAGAATTATTAGCCGTTAATGTGGAGCTGTAGGGCTTTTAGTAGTTCACAAGAGAACCACTTAGGGTGGATGCTCGATACTATTTTCATCCCCATAAAGCACCATCTACTCTTCTGGCACCCTAGTAATAGCAAAACATGTTAGTAAGAGCGTAAAAAAAGATTTCTTTCGTAAAGTTCTAGAAAAAGCTTGTGAAAGAATGTAGTGACGTTCTCACTGGCTTCTCACTGCGTATTTTTTATTCTGTGTATCAAACAAAGCCCTTGTAAAATCAAAGTCCATGATACAAAGTAGGTAGTTTATCTTTTCATTATTACCGAGATAAAGATCGTATTGGAAAGTCTACAAGAATTGAGATTAAGATACTCCGCTTATAAATAGGAATATTACTGTCAAACAAAGCGTTCTTTGTGTTCATTTTATGTATCTAGGTCTTATGGTATCGCTAAATAAAATATCTATTGCTAGGTAAGAAATATTATAAGGTTATTGATTTTTTATCGTTATTGACGATACAAAAAATGACGATACAAAGAATTCGATACAAAGAGCCGGTAGTCAATTGCTAGTTTTGATTTGTCTAACATTTCCTGCTCCGCATGTGGTGATTCTTTAAGTAGTATAGAGAGTAATAATTTGTTACCGATCTTATGTACCGAGCCGACGAAACGGGATTACCGTTACGACACAGGTAATAAACACGGCAGCTGGTCTTATGAAATTGTTAGTCTACCATTTGGACGCAATTATGATTCAATTATACCTATAGCTAGCTATTTGCTTTTGTGTTCGTAATGTAAGTAAAGTAAGTGCGACTTAATAATAGGTACTTATTTTAAGTGGGGAAGTGTAGACCTGCCTTTATTTCCTGTTTTGGGGAGTGGTGCTACCCTAGGATAACTAGCCCTTCTTCGTAAAGTACCAAACAATACAAAGGTTTGGTATGAAAGCAGCCGTTGAAGGTACTTTCGAATATAGAAGTATGTATACCTTCGTAACAACATCATGAAAAAAGTATTTAAGAATAACTAAGGTAGGTAGGTAGTGTAGGCAAGTTTTACTTGTATGAATATAGCAAGTAATGTAAAGTTGACGTTTTTCGCCACATTCATGCTAAATTGAATGGCCGTAGTTGTCGGTGAAATTACAAGTACATTTTTTTATTTATTGATTTGCGAGGCGTGTTTTTTTATTGGTGATGGTTACCACTTTACATCATAGGGCTATCTGCTTGTTTCATCAGCAAGTGAATAAATAAATATTGGTGGACTTTCCACACAGCACTATCTGGCCCAAACTAAGCCAAGGCTTGTAATATGGAAACCAGATAGCTGATATAATACATATATACTTTTTTTGTAAATACATACTTATAATATTATATAACACCCAGACAGAGGCAGAGCTACTACCAACTGAGCTGTGAAGGCTGTGTTTAAGTAGTAAAAAAAAAGATTCAAACTAGATAATTATGTCTTACAAGATTTAGAACTCTAACTCGTTACTTTCATTTTTATTTCTTCTATGACCAAACTACATTAATAACATGAACTAACTACTCCCTAATTAGCTGCGGTATAAGATTCATTTTGATGACCAGATATAAATCTATTAATAACATTCGGCCAGCGCCGATGGACAGATCTATAAATGATGAGTTCCATTTCAGATAAGATCTTGTTCAATTCCTCAGTCTCATATAAAGCAGGCACGTTACTCACTTATCATATCTCTATCTCTAGTTAAAGTCAACGTCAAAAGATATTTCTTCAATAAAATCACAAGGATCACTTTGAAACGTCTTAAAGGTCGGTTCTAGGGGAATATAGGTGCCAGTTCCACGCGACCAAAGCCTAGAAGAACACGCAACCAACTTACGGCTGGGTTTCTACTGTTATTTTGTATGATCTTATAGTATTAGTAATCGAAATTATCTTGTTTCTCATATATGATTTTAAGAATCTTTATTTTTCCATAAGAATTTACAAAATCAGTTACTGAAATATTATCTAACAATAATAATTATGTTTTTTTTATTTTTTATTAGAAGTTTTAACAATGCAGTTACCTAAAATAAATATGAAAGAATCTAGCAGTGGCGTGGACACTGACTGTATTTCTTTGCCTGTTTCTTAGGTTTGGTAGCTTGGAACTGGTACCTAAATTCATCTAGCTATAAGGCGTTTCAAAGTAATCCGTGTAATTCAATTGAATTACACTTGACTTTGAGTTCGAAAGTACATATTTGAGTAAATAAAATAAATGAAAATTTATTTTATTCAGATGTCATAGATCCATATCTTAAAAATAACACATAATATAGTTAGCTATTAACAATAATCAAAACATTTTAAACCTAATATTGGAGACTGGCATTAAAGGCATGCTTTATTAGTTTGAGCCGGTCAGCGCCGGTAGTAAATTGATTATCTGTTTTCTGCGTGATGGCAGCTTATCGGATGATTGATGGCGCGGCCCTTGGTATTCTATTACTATATCTTATTGTTTCGGGGTCCATTATAGCCGCATTAGCATATTTCTGTATGTAATGTGATACTTAATTTGTGGCGATAGATATTATTCAATCTTTCGAGATTAGAAATTGTTATTACGCATTCTTTTAGATTTTTTACTGCTTCTTAAACTTCTGTTTCGTGTTGCGTGTTTCATTATTAGTTACCTATTTTGTTTATTACAAATTTTCTTACATAAATTCTATGTATACTTTGAAAATTCTCAACAACTCGTTCAAAAGTTCGTTATCTTAACATGTTTGCAAGTTTTACATTCCAAGAGCAGTCGATACACAAATGCTTGAACAGAGTATTTGATCATGCTATAATCAATTTCGATTCTAAGTCACGTGAGTTCATAATCCATACAGTCACGTGGTTGATTGACTACAATAATTCTTTGTATTGCATTTTGATATAATTATACAAAAAATACAGCCGAATTCGGAACTGTTCCTAAAGGTCGGTTAAAAATGATTTATCATGATTTAGTTACAGCTGTGTGTCAGTCAGTTTAACCATGAACCCTCACTGACACTTGCAAGCTAATCTCGAACCAGTCAAGTAGAAAGCTACCTTTCGTTCCCCAAAATACAAGAAAGAGATTGTTGTGAGGATTCAAATGAACGAGTAGAATAGTGTTAGAATATCATTGTACATTTATCAGTTTTTGTTAAAAAGAATGTGTTTGAAAAAGTCAACGATGTGTCAACTTAAAAAAAAAACTAGGCGTAGTAACTGCGATTTTAGAGTTGACATATACGTTGATATACGACTTTTTTGTTTTTACTTATGATAAGGTTTAATGGTCGTTTCACAAAAAAAAATATATTTATCTGAAAGGTTGTAAAATAAACATGGTTTGGCGTCGATGAAGTGCTTGCCACTCTTTCTCAGTACTAAAATTTGAAATTCCGTATTTCAAACATATTCGACTAATGCTTGATTATAGCCGTTAGTGCAAGTAGGCTAGGCCAGGTGGTTATAAATGAATAAACAATGCCCTTTCTAATCACGAGATCCGTTTAATTCGTGCAAGTCATCGCATTAGGCTACACTGAGCATTGTTGTTAACATGTTACAAAGACAACAAAACGAATAACTCAGAGCGAGGTGGAAAAGTATGGGGGCGTATAGAATACGGGCCTTACAAATAAACACCCTTGAAAAACTGTCTCTACGTGAAGTCTCTGTGCTCAAACGGTGAAGGAACACGTAAGCAAAACCAGTATTCTATAGCAGTAGAAATTGAATTACAAACCTTCGTACCAATTTAAAAGAATAAGAGAGAATAAATAATAAAAAAAATATTGGTGGTTATTCCACACAGCACTAGTCTCGAACTGAGCAAAGCGTGTACAACTGTACGAGATAATACTTATTTTTTTTTTGTAAATACAAATTTTAAATTATAAAAACAACCAGACAATCATCGAAGTTCACAAAACTAATGTTTGTTCAGAGTGGGGATCAAACCCACGGCCTACAACGCAGAAGGCAATTGTTATCTTACAAAATCTAATTTCTAGAAAATACAGACACATTCAAACATAATTATAGCTATATAAATACTTAGGTGTAGGTATGGACATACACCGACAATTAAGTTATTTCTACCCACTAATCTTTGCTGTAGGTAAACCTACGCTATCTATCTCCATCTCTTAGATTCGCTTCCTTGAAATGAAATTGTAAACTAAAAACAATATCTTAGCACCGAAGCACCTTCATTAGAATCAGTATACCACGACTTTGTCCCGAGGCAATCCCAAATAATAACTATCATTTTGGTTAATAGCCCTTAATTAATATAAGGTTTCGTTCCCAAATTTAAGCCTTCATCTAATGGCCCAAATGACTTAAATGGCTTACACGAAACTCAAGGTGTAGCCCATTAATTGCTACGAATAAAAAACACGTTCGAATACGAAGATGTTGGAATACGAATGGACCACACACATCCGCGGTTCTTGTTAGTCTAATGATATGCACATTTATTTGAAACCTAATGTGATGTGTGTATACATTGAATACTGTATGCTGAATTGCATTGTGCATTGTGGGACAGATTGAAATGTAAACTTGAGCGACAAAATGCTCGAAAGACTCGAACAAAATAAGATGAACTCGGAAAAGTACCAGTGGGCTTGTGACCTCTGAAGTATCTATGCAATACAAACAAGTATACTATAAAACAAGTATACAAGTATCGTGCTGATTAGACGTGCCAAATAATAATGACACGACGATGACTACTCTTTTTAAACACCCTTAATGAGATAAAGTTGTGGGCCGTTCCATTTTACAACTTTCTTCGTAATGATTCTGTCTTTAAACATGAAAAAAAATTGGAAAAGAAAAAGTGTGTTGATTAAAAAAAGCTCAAGCAAAATAATGCTTTTTGTTATCTCCTTCAGAGCTTTTTCAATTGTTTGCTTTGACAGTGACTTTTTTTATGCTCAACTTTGACAGCTCCTTTGAAATTTCCCTTAGTGACTTTGACAGCCCAAAGTTTATACCTCACTTTATGAAGAGTTGAGAACGTTTCGTGAGTCGTCATCAACAAGTGGACTAGTTACTTCGCGTAAGCTTCTACCTTGTAAGCTAGGTGCTCTGAATCGAGTACAACCTAACCATGATAATTTCCACATGAAATGACGTGCGTGTGTTCTCCGGATCGGAACGTGGGGCGGCGTGGACAAGTATCCTTCCACTAATCTGCATATTGGATACACAAATTTACCACTTGCATTCAAATTTATTCACTGTGTACCCACGAATAAGAGTTATAAACGACACAGGCCCTGCCATCTCCAAACCCAACTATGTTAAATGCATATACATGTTTTATTTAACTAGCAGCTGAACCAGACATCGAAATTTGAACGTGTCATGCTTGATAAAAATGTCATTGTTAAACGACACAGTGAGCAATCTAAAGCTAATTTATAACTTTATCGTACAATGTTTGCAAATAAAGACGTTAAACCTCCGTTTTATAGCAAACGTGTATTCTTAGAAAGGCAATAAAAACAGACAATAATATTTTCTCGTTATGACTCGTGATGGATGGCACACCTTCCCAGGTAGACGGGTGATTATTAAACTTTTTCCAACACAAAACAGCACCCAAACATAAATACTTCTATTATTGTGAGTACAATAGGCTACCAAAAACTGGCGAGCCGAATTCCGATCGGTTACGGTAGTTTAACACTCTTAATCGTTTATTTTTTACTCTCCGTCCGTCGTTATTAACAATTTCGTATCATTAATAAGCAGTGGAGCGAAAGAGAATGCGTTCTAGCTCTGTATACAATCGTACATTCATATCGCGGCGAATGGTAACGCTCTCATTAATAACGTGTAATGTTTCATTCGAATCGTGTACCGCTAAACCGCTACTCTATATTTATGTCAGTTATAATAAAACCAGAACTTTTTTAAGGTGTTTAATTTCTAGGTACTCGTATAGTATTGAACCATTTCAAGGAACGCAAGATTATTGGATATGGTTTAGTGGGATATTGAAATAACAATATGTTTTATAAATATTTTCAAACTTTTTGAAGGGTGAAATTTAATTTATAGTTCAAATAAGCCCACGTTATTCTTGGTAATTATGAAGTTGCATTCAAAACCATAAACCGGCAAACATTTGCCCAAAAATTGCTCCCCTCAGTGCTCACGGACCAAAAAACCACTCGAACCCAATTCAAGGCGGCGCGCTTCCTTTAACACAATGGATAACGCTAATTTATTTCGACGTCGAGTATCGCCGAGGGCCAGCGCTCGATATAGAAAAATTAAGTAATTCATTCGGGTTGAAAGGGTACTGTTTGTATCTGACGTAGGAAAAAGGACGGTATAGAGCCATCACGAAGGAATAGGCTCGTTCGAGTGCGTCCGCCGGCGCTGGTTGTGGACGCAGTCACTCACTACACTCTACCGCCAATCGCATTCCTATTTCGATGCTTAGATAAACATTTATTAGACCCTATATATCCTTTATATTGTATCTAGCAGTTGGCAAGTTTAATCGTTTCCGTAAAACGAGTTATGCCTGGTCCAACTGAAGACGAACGATGTGAAAGAATGTAAATTCATTATGCGTATGTTTTGTTAGATACGTATCAATTCTGTGTGCTCGTGTATACATAATTCAGTGTTTTAGTTAATCTCTGAGTTAATTCCGTTCGCTTGAAGATAAAATTCATTTGTGTCATCATTTGAATTCATTTCGCGTTGAGAAACTAGAGGAAATGTAATGAGAATTCCCAGGGATAGCGGGAGCCGCACGAGTGTTGAGCAAGCGAGCCGCTGGCTAATGAAGATGTGCAAGTACACTCGACCGTGTAAACAACCGCACCCGGAGGCACTTTTTCTGTTTACCCCGCGGGATTAGTAATTTAAAAGTCAATGCGGACACTCGAAAGGGTCAATCGTATAGCTCGACCCGAGTATTGAAAACAGATACCCTTTTCAGTATTCCGGTGGTAGCCCATGAAAGTTATAAGGGCTGAGTTGTTGAACTATGTAATTGACTCGGCTCTGCGGTCACCGGCTTTGTTCTCCGCAGGGCGTATAATCGAAAACGCCTCTGGTTAGGCCCGAATGACGGGAGAGAAACAATACGAAGTTGATATGTGGATTCGCCAGACCTGTTTGATTTGCAAAGAGCTATTTGCTCGTCAAAGACTGCGAGCCTTGCGGAAATTGAACTTCGCTCGCCACCCTCAATCCACCACTTGTCCAATTACTTTCTTTTAAAAGTTTAACAGTTAAATAAAGGACGCTAGCCGCTTAGCCGTAAACATTATGTGACAGAGCAATTTCCGTGAGACACGAATACACGTCGGGAAAAACTAATACGTTACACGAAAACAAAAGGAAAACGAAACGGAGCGACGTGACGCCGGTTATAAAATAGACAAAGGCGTTTAGCTACAGCACGAATACTGAGCTATTTAAGTCTGCAGCGCTCCCGTACCATCAATTTTATTTTCTCGCACAAAACATGTCGGCTGTCGCTACGCATTATGCCGAGAGCGCCACACGCGAGATTCTAACGGTGGGTTTTATTTTGGGCAAATCGTGGACGTTTCCAATGATTGACTTATCCGGGGGTAACTCGAGAAGCACTCCTGACGCGTGGACGCACTCCTCCGTCCAGCCATCCTATACCCAGTAACTTTACACCACCGCTCCAAGCAAACACTGCTCCTCAGTGACAGGTATCTGATAGCTAGATACATATTTCAAAGATTCCATAATTTATTTTGAGTTCGTAGCGCAGCGTGAAATTGTGGGAGAAAACATTTCTCTAACTCAACTTGGAAATTCACCTACGAATTCTACATCGGATTAAGTAACACGCCTGTTAACTTAAATAAGATTTATCTGCTTCGCATTCACGACACCTACCTAAGTTTATATGACAAATTAGATTACCTGGAAAATCTAGGAAAGAGGAAAATTGTTCCTACATGTCTGCATTAAGTTGACTTTATTGTGGTGTTGAAGTATTATTACATGCATGTTCCATTATATCCGAAGAACAAACAATCAACGAGGCAAACAGAATAGGTTGAATCCAAACATGGGTCGGTAAACTCGACTGTGTGGTGTCGTGCGTCCGAGCAACTAGGACTAATCTATCTTAGTTCAGAACCGTCTGCTTCAGACAATCGCCTTTGTACAGAGGAAAGGTAATATTGACCGTCCCATGTGATTTAAATGTCTTCTGTTTTAAGAGTAAACTTATCCGGATGTGCCGTACCATCTGTGTGTTGTCTTCTTCAAATGGATGGGAGTAACTCGATACGAGCGTGTAGCAAACAAACTTATTGTAGTGCGCTGAGCCTCGCCTTCCGAGAACGTACATAATGACTCAATAAGCAGAAGCTCAGTGCGAAATGGAAATAAAAAATACGGATTCCAACTGAGTCCGACGGCTTAACGCATCACCATAATTCAATCGTAGATGGGCCGCTACTTTGCTACCAAAAGAGCATCGAATTTATTACAAAGCTCGCTTTGGGAACCCCTACCTATTATTTATGGCACTCGGTTGGTCTGTCACAAAAAACAGACGGGTGCTTCGAATGTCTCAGCGGGCGGCTACGAAACATAAGCTGCAATAGCACGCACTTCCTCCACTCCGAAAGTACAATTCAAACCACGGTTGCACATTTGTCACCGAACCTTATTGAATTTTAAACCTTGCTACTGAAAAAATTATAGTCGTTTTTATTTGTTGCCGAGTCTATGTTTGTGTCAGTGTATGCTTAAATAAATGATAATCCGGATTTATTGAAAGTAGGCTGCAGTGTCGGAGATATGTTTCAATGCGAGCCATGTGGTGGCAAATGTGGGAACCCCGCCAAGATGTTGTCCCACTAACGAGTTTGTTACTTCATTGTTGTGTTGGAAATGGCTCATTTCTAAATAAATATTATGAAAATGTATTCATTCGTGATAACTTTATAAACGCCTATACCTATTATTCAAATTTAATTGCGCTTATTGATAACCCCGTGGTGTATTTTTTGATAATGTTATCTTGATTAGAATATATCCCAACATTTTTAATTTGATTGTCGTGTCGTATCAAATACTGGAAATGAATAGGCACATACTTTAATCTGCAAATGTAAAAGCCTATTTTACCGAAGGTTCTCATAAGCCCCACGTGCAGAGCTTTTAATTCTCCTTAGAGCTTTTTTTGCTGTTACGGAACACTCAATCTCATTGAACCGGAAATGTATTTAAAAAACATCACCTTTTAAATACTCAACATAGGAGATGTCATTGAAGAACATTTAACGAATACGCTTTTTTAAAGCGTCTAAGTAGTCTTTTGTCGTTCAAGATCTCTCAAAAAGCGAAGCTATTTTGAACCCAGTCTAATTATACAAGATGCTCGTAAGAAAAGCGAAGATCCTTAAACCAACCCGCGTTGCTTATTGTAAGACAAGATTCGACAAACAGAAGGCAATGTCGTTCGGAAACGATCACTTTTAATCCCCGAAATGAGCCAAGTATCACGAACCGGGTCAACGGCTATCTTCTCACGTTTGTTGACGACTATAGTGATAATGTTTATTAAACAGTTCACTTTAAACGACCGAAAGCGATAAATAAAACCCTTAAGACTATTATGCGTCACACGAGATTTATACCGTGTATGGTAACGGCTGGGTTTTTATTCCAACAACTCATGCGGTACTATAATGCTAGGAATTTCGGCGATTTTATCGTGTATTCTGCTGGTAATTAGTATTTATTACTACAGGTTCTAGTACGAGGCTTTGGTGTGAAAGCGGTCCACTGAGTTATGTGCTGCGGGACGGATGAGTTAAGCAATTAAAGCTCTTTTATGTGAACAACCCGGCTCATGAGATGCAGCACGCGATAGTCAACAATTTATAGTTTTATAAGTGTCGAGCGAGATTTTTAAAGATAGTTCTCTGTTGAAAATAAACATTTACAGTTACTCTAAATGTAAACTAATAAGGGTCTACGAAACAGTTTATCGTAAAATATTTGGGATTCTTCATTCCCGGGCCACACAACTCGGTAGCGTGTTAACACGGTTTGCTTACAAAAAACGAGCTACCGTCTTGATTTCGCCATCTGTGCACGGAACGCGATCTGAAATTAATGAGATGGTGAACGCTTAAATACACCGTCTTTCCGCCAAATGTGACCCTGCTCTCTGTATAAATCATACTATAATTGAATCATATGCAGCGTGTCAAAAGTAATTAACAGAGGCTGCGATACGCATCTCCACATGTGCTTTTTTAAACCTCTCGGCTACACGCGACTCACGCTCGAGATAACATCGACATAGAATTCCTTTAACACATGAAAATGATTACTGCCCATTCATTCCGCTGAGATGACTTTATATTAAGGTTATTGTGAGTGTAAATTGATCCGTAGACCTTTATGATGGGCGAGAGCGCAATCGCAACTATTACAATCGAATGGGAGTGTCATTTTTCAACCGCTGCAGCTCAAATAATGTCGATTTGAACTAGATAAACAGGAACTGTACACGTGGCTCGTTAATTTGGTTCCGAGTATGTTGGCACCGCTTTGTTAGTTTGTTGTTCTATAAATCTCGAGAACCAATCTATCCGTCGGGCACTTAAATTCGTTCCATTAACATAGTATTCTGTATTAAATTCGGCCCGCGGCGGAGACTGACAATGATTGGTCTAGCGCAGCCCCGAACGACCGTTGCGATGGCCCATAAAAGTGTTTCGCAGCCGTACACCAATTACCTTAATGTATAACTACCATCAAAACAACCTTTTTGGCGGATCGCTATTCAGTATTTCCCACGAAACGTTAGCTCTTAATGATATTAAGATTATGTAAACTGTGAAAAATAGCACATACGCTGCGAGTGTTTTATGTTAATGAAAAAAATAGAAGGAATTTAAGAGATGCCTCGCCCAGGTGCCTCGTCTGGGACCCGCCAAGGATGAAATATTAGAGGCGCCTGGACCCCGCCCTGTAATGAGACCCGCAGGAATACGAAGCAATATCTTAATACTCACCTCGGCCCGGGGTGACAAATACACGCTTCGATAATTTATAACCACAGCATTTTATGCTGTTTTCAGCGAAGCGACGACACGCCGAGGCCGGGCGGAGATAATATTGCTCGTCGCTACATTACGTTATGTGGAATTATTGCTGACGATGTACCGAAACCGCGCTCCCGAGCTTAGTATTCCGGCGCGCGGGTACATCAAAGCCGTTACGACATTAGGTTAGTAATATTACGCGCAAAACAAACTTACGCTCGAGTCGGCAAACCTGCTAGATATGATTTATGGAACGCCGCTGTGACATTATTAACGTATCAGCCAGCGTCACTATCTAGACAGAACATCAAAGGTGTCGAAACGTCAAAGCTCGATGTTTAACTTCAAAGAACAATACCGAGGATATCGTGAGACAGAGCGTAAAATAAACACGTTTACGATGCGCCCGCATTAATTTATTTTGTCATGGAAACAATCGCACTCCCGCCCTCGTTCGGTTCGAGAGCGTTGCGCTTCACTGAAAGTTTAATATGAAAGGGCCGTAAAAAGGTCATAAAGTCTATGAGGAGCGATGCTTTCAGTGTTCGTGAGTAGCCGCTTTGATTTGTGTGGAGCAGCTGCCCGAAGCGTTAATAACTTAATTCGTCAGAGTCGTTCAGACGGAAGAGGGTTTTAAAAGTATGCATGTGCGCAGGCGCCGAGGAAATGTCCTAATGCGCGGGAGTGTGGAGGATGAAGTTGTCACATTCGACGCGTTACTTTGTAGAGTGCAGTCGCTGAACGATTTGTGTTTATCGGCGCTACTTCAAACGGTTTGGTTATTGACTACTAAGTGAGATAACAATTATTGAACTCATTCTAGCGGTCGACACTCTTAATGGCGACATATTTTTAAGTTCTTTGAACTGTGATGCGCATTTTGTTTTTTTTGCATTGACATAATATTCTGGTGATGAATTTGAACATCAATTTTCAGAATCTACTTACACTTTCCTCTAAAATATTAGGTACCTACCTACCTATGTTCTAAAACAGATGTGTCGCCCTTTGATACACACAATAATACATCCACAAGGCTTGAAATTCCACTGGAACTCAAATGTACTTAAAAGGTGCTTCAGACGCTATTCCTATGAGAACTGTCATAATTATTTGTAGGGACTCACGTCAAACTACTTGAAATATATGAGTCTCTTCTTGATTCTGTGTACGAGATGTCGTTATGACGAAAACTCGAAACCTCTTGAAGTACCTACCAAGTGTCATCTTATGCGTTATTATTTTATTAATCCTAGGAATGTGTGCTTGTTTGTAAAGTTTGAAAGTCGATGTATTTTTCAAGAGAAGAGTGAATTGGTATCTTCTAAGTAAGTGTGCTACACTGTCGACCACGTCACCTAAAATCAGGTGATGTTGCTACCTATAGACCAAAATTTATCAAATAAGACCATGGAGAACAAAAAAAATGCGAATTCGAATTATTTAGTACCTACTAAGTATATTAGGTATATTTTTCGTTTTATTTTCTTATAAAATATATTTTTTTATAAACAGCGTATCACCGTACTTCAACTTCTTTTTGTACCATAGAAATTGTTCCAAAATAAAATACTTATTGTATACTAGCGGCCTGTCCCAGCTTCGCATGGGTGGTCATAAATTTTTGAACATTTTAGGGTAAACTTAGACCGTGGGTTCGAGCCTCGCGTCTACTTATTTCATACATTTGCACGCTCTTCTCCCTGAGTGAGTGAAATCGCACCCCGTGCGAGACCCGTGGAACCGTTAACATTTTTAATTTCGTCATAACTTTTGAATGGAATATCCGATTTAAAAAAGTTAAGAAGTAATCTATAGGTATTGAAACTGTCTTGAATATGAAATGATTTATTTGGATAAGGATTAATACCAAGGTACAAATAAAGAACCTTTTCTAGCGGCGGCATTTCAATTAAATTTTTATTATAAAAGAACACTTATTGTGACATAACTATAATAGTTATATATATGCTGTCGCGACATTTTTTGTAGATGATGACGTGTTCTGCAAAGTCGTAGTACATTATTTTGTTCTATCATCAATAGTTTTCGCAGCGCACGCACATTATTGGAGTTTTAGTAAGGATCCCTGATTTTTTTGAAAATATTATTTAGCCTATGTTACTCAGGGATAATGTAGCATTCTAATGGTGAAAGAATTTTTGAAACCGGACCAGTAGTTTTTGAGCCTATTCGTTACATACAAAACAACAAAACAACAAAAATACAAATCTTTCCTCTTTATAATATTAGTGTAGACTAGTTTGGTCTTACCTGTAGATTTAAATCAATAGTTGGTATACTAGTGCAATCTACATACTGCACTATAATTAGCACGGAAACAGGGTATTAAACAAGCCCTCACCGCTTATCAGACGGCAGCTCATTAGGAAGGAGGAGGAATTCAGTTCGCTAGTGTTTACTATAGATCTAGGTATATTGGTGAATATACCTGTTTATACAAGGTGTAAAAATACTACTCCTGAAAACTTTAGGGGGCTAAAGTACCCATGAATATGAATAACTTTTTCTAAAGAACCAACACTGTTAACGTGAAAAAAACCGCTGTTTCATGCAAAAGTTCAATACCTACCCGGTTAAATGTATGAAACGGCTGTTTTTTTTGCGTTCTTTAGAAAAGTTATTCATATTTATGGGTACTTCAGTCCCCTGAAGTTTTCAGGAGTGGTATTTTAACACCCTGTATAGGTATATAGGTATTAGGTACAGTGGGAAGCACTGTCAGCGTATGTGTTGTGTTATTTATTTGCAGCTCTGCAGAATTTCAGGTTAGGAGGCTGAAAAAACCCGATCGCTTTATAATGATATTCACTTAAACTTTATTGTTTCAAATTTTTCATAAAAATATTAAGTCGATTTACATCTTTATTTTCGATTTTATATAAAAATATTTTATTGTGCGAGCGAGAATTGCCTGATTCTTATATTTTTTATGGCAAAAAATAAAAAAAAGAGTCTTTTAAGCTCCGTACTCACATTCGGTAATGTGAGTACGGAGCTTTATAAGCTTAGTCGTGAGAAACTAGCTGCTAGATTCACCTTGTTTATAAGAGGGTTGCTAATAATCCTTGTAATTGAACTGAATAGTAAATAAATGGCTCATACCTACCTACATTTACAGAAGTTCCATACCTGACAGGTTGCAAGCCCATCGCCGCTTGTTGGTTATTTATAAAACCATAATCATAGGCCTGGTTCACTAAACTGCAATAACTGTTCACAGAACTAAAGCTTAAATAACTGGCTTCCTTTATAAATTATAGGCTTCGTAACAGGCAGCCAGTTCTATCCTTTGTCTAAGCATAATTGTTTAAGAACTGTCATTTGAAACAAGCCCGGGTAGACACTAGTGGCTTGGGTAGACACAAGTTTTTCATACAACTTGTTGTTGAGAGCACCGGTGGTCTAGTGGGAGTGACCCCGCCTTCCGATCGTAAGGTCGCAGGTTCGAATCCGGCTGTGCACCAATGAATTTTTCCTATCGAAAAATTTATGTGCGCAATGCCAGTGCTCTTAAACGGTGAAGGAAAACATCGTGAGGAAACCAGTTAGTACTCTAACAGCGGCTATGGGATGTCACGTATGGAATACCAACTACTGCAAAATGTGGTATGTGCCAAATTTAACCTTTGGACGTACCTCTGACTACCCCCCTTAGACATTCTCAAAAAGAATCTGGAGTTAGTACTTGGTACTAAGAGATCTGAGGGGATATCTACCGTGCCTGGGGATTAAAGTCGTGAAGCTGTTTCAGTTTCAGTTTCAGTTAGTGGAACATGCAGATGACCCACCTGCTGTTAAGTGGTAACCATCACCTATAACAAAGCATTGCTCCGTAAGTCACGCACGATAAGAACGCGCACTACGATGCCCTGCCTTGCGTCCAGCAACTTGAGGCAAACAGATGTTAAGCCTCATGCGCCTGTAACCTCACCGGCAACCACACTCTTCAAACCGAAACGTCAAGGTCTTCACAAAGAGCTCTACTACTCTTATGCAAGGACTAACATACAATTTGTAATAATAGTAGTATGCTTTTACTCACAGCTTTGCGACAGCTCAGTTGGTAGAAGCTCTGCCTTGTGCGCTGCAGGCCGTAGGTTCGATCCCCACCGAGAACAAACATTTTTTTGATGTAACATAGATTATTCTCTGTCTGGATGGAATTATGTAAAAAAAGTATGTATTTACAAAAAAAGTATAAAGTATTATATCGGCTATTCTGGTTTTGGAAACTTAATTCCTTAGCTTACGGAGCTGGTTGAATTTACTGAAGAAAGTCAGAAAAAAAACTAAGCTAAGTAAAGAATTATATTTATTTTATAAACACACAAAATATACATTTAAACAGATTAAAAAACTAAAAAAAACAATAGTTTAATTTTAAACAAAATAAAATAGCAAAGAGTACAGTAAAAAACAAAAAAATACGATAATAATCGGTAGTTTTATGAGTATGAACCAACTAAATAAGTAGGTATGCACCCATGTAACCAGTCGCGCTCTAGCTACTACTTAGCAATTCAACTAGACAAGTAAATTGCATGTCAGTGATCCCTCACAGGGAGCATTCCCCTGTAATGTAATAGTTCAGATTCGAGCATTACATCAGTAAGTGAAAAGAACCTAGTAATACAGTGCGCAACATGTATTGTAATAAGGATTTGTAACATTACAGCAGTGTCGCATGAGCATCCGTGGTACATCTTGTAACATCAATGCTCACTTGTAATTAATTCAAGAGGCTGATTCAACACACGAAACTGATCAATCGAATCGAATCAAATCGTGCTCGAAAGGAGCCTCGTTGATGAGCACTTAAACTCCGTTCAGCACACTGTTCAGAAAAAAACTAGTGACGCGACAATAAGAATAAGATCTTAATTTTGATTTTTAGGGTTCCGTACCCAAAGGGTAAAACGGGACCCTATTACTAAGACTCCGCTGTCCGTCCTTCTGTCTGTCCGTCCATCTTACACCAGGCTGTATCTAATGAACCGTAATAGTTAGACAGTTGAAATTTTCAGAGATGATGTATTTCTGTTGTCGCTATAACAACAAATACTATAATAAAACAGAATAAATAAATATTAAGGGGACTCCCATACAACAAACGTGATTTTTTGCCATTTTTATAGATAATGGTACGAAAACTTTCGTGCGCGAGTCCGACTCGCACTTGGCCGGTTTTTTACTAATCTATATTACAAGCGAAAGCTCACCAGTGACGTTAGCCAGCGAGGCAGTATTGTAATGCCCAAAATCTATTTTTGGATTGAATGAAAGAAAATACAGTATTGTACACCAAACTGAACAAAAAACACTAAAAAAAATAATAATTAAGTAGTAGGTACAATAGGTCGAATGTTAGAACGCTTCGTACTTGAAACAAAGGCTTTTCCTGTGTAAGCTATTTACTGAAACATCGGCAGTTTTATCATTTACCGTAGAAATCGATAACATGTTTCAGTGAAAGCTGGGGAACATCAATACAGTACCGTTAGTACAAGTTTACTTTACTGCCAAGTTAACGGCAAAACATTACGACTGCCGCCAAGCAGCGTTGCTGTATTTCGGCTGAAGGGTGTAGTTGCCGGTGAAATTACAGGCACATTAGGCGTAACATCTGTATGCCTCGAGTTGATGGACAGGAAGTGCATCGTAGAGTACGTTCCTGTTATGCGTGACTTACGGGGCAGTGCTTTGTAGCTATAGGCTATGATTACCAGTTAACATCAAGTGGGTCACCTGCTTGTTCAATCAGCAAGTAAAATAAAGATTAAAAAAACTGTCAGTCACTGTGAATGTAAAAGTTCAGTTGGTACTCTGCATTCCGCGCTCTAGATTTAAGGTCTTCGCACATTATAACAACTCCACGCCAACGCGGCAGCAACTCTACTCACACTCTAGTAGTCTTTTAGTGTACGATGCGTAGGCCACTCGTCGTACACTACTTTAATATCATTTTTTGAAATTAAACCTTGAACATATGACACAGGGCTTAAATTTCAATATTTGGCATAGAGTCGAGTCGCCGTTGAGTTGATTTAATGTGCGAAGACCTTTAGGCTGTGAGTTTGTTTCAAAGAATCTCTGTGAGAAAGTTTGTGTGATAAACATAGATATGCAGTAATTGATTCCCACTTTTTGTTTGGAATAAGTGATGTGTGAAATGTACCCATTTTTTTATTAAACTAAACCAACAGCTCTGTGTTGTATAAAATGCAACATAGGAGCTTATCTTTTGAGTTAGTTGCCTTTAGCCAATAACGTATTTACATTTTTATTAAATAATTTATGATAAACGACTATCACTAAACTTAATGATTGCTTATACTATTAATAACAATATTTATTTGTTAATATTTTAAGCTAGTTTAGTGGAAAGATCGTTTTAACTAGACTTGTTAATCGAAATTCACGTTGAAGTTTGTTCTATTTATTTAAATGAATTCAATTATTTACAAAATGTACAAAATACACATGAAACAAATTGAACTATCAGACCATTGAAAACGATCTAGAGATAACCTCAACTGATCCAAATCATTCCAATCGAACGTTAATTGATATGATTTGATAGCTTCCAAACCGGTGCTAGCAGACTGAAGTCTATCTGAAACGTGATATCTGCGTATTCGTTAATTAATGGAATTTGCATGAGAGGTGCAGTGCGAAGGGCGTTCACTGAGTTGCGTGCAGACTGTGGAGTTTGGAACAAAGATAGATTACCTAACGTCTATATACGTTCAATTTTGACGGCATGCAAGGAATTGGTGACTAGAACTTCAGTTGCAATTGCAATGCTTTGATTGATAATTGAGTAACGTATCTCGATCAGATAGCAGACGTCCTAGAGAGAGTTCAAGAGTACCCTAAACCGACGAGAATATAATTAAGAATGTTATGAGAGTGAATGAAGCGAAAGAGGTATGTAAGGACCGTAGCAAGTGGAAATCCGTGGTCTCTGCTTACCCTTATGGGACACAGGCGTGATTTTATGTATGTGTATGTATGTTTACGTGAGTAAAACAGGTATTTGCATGTATTTCTTCTTAGCGTGCCTCTCTGATACTGAAGGTCGGCAATCATCCCTTTTAGATTCCTCCTTATCTAGGGCAAGACTAAATAGATCTTCTACCTACCTGATACCTATTCATTGCCTTATGTAGCGTAGCTATGGTGTTTTTCTTCTACGTAATCTTCTGTAGAATCTATTTGTAGATCATTTCTACAACGTCAGGAGCCACTTTTTCACTCATGCTTCTATTCTTCTTCTTGTCGTGTCACTAGTTTCTTTCGAAACAATGTGGTGAAAGAATTTTAAGTGCGCCTCAAGAGGCTCCTTTCGAGCACTTGACGCATGTTAAAGACATTTTTAGGTTCTATACGGCATTCCGGTTTCCTCACGATGTTTTCCATCACCGTTTGAGAGTTCTGGCAGAGTGCACATACATTTTTGAACAGAAAAACTCATTGGTACACAACTGGTTTCGAACCCACGGCCTTAGGATCGGAAGGTAGGGCCGCTACCACTGGACCACCAGTGCTCCTTTTAATGGTATCGTACTTCTATAGTGCTTGCCTGCCCATAACAAACACCTTAAGATTTTGCTCCTTCATAGAAATCATCGCGAAATCAGCAATCTGGATAAATAGATAGGAAAATGAAGGTTTATTCATTAAATTAATGAAAAACAAGACTTCCAAGAAAATATTTTATTCCATACAAATTGTCCTCGTTAAATTATGATTTTCATGCTAAAAAAGCAAAACGCTTTGTTATACTTGTATAAAAATTCTTTCACTTCACCTTAATTAATTTTCGTGAACCAGTTTTCATAGAACGAAGACTATCCAACTTGCGGTGTTAATAAAACTTTGGCGATCTTGTATTTTTTGAGGGTCACCGAATTGTAACTCCATTAAAAGTTTGCTTGTTTTCGAAGTAAACACGGTTGTCTTCAAAGGAAGTCCTTAAAAATTAATGGGGATATCCTGATTACTTTGAGGTAGGTACCTTATGTCTACCGACTATTTCTGTTCGACTAACTTCTTTACGATAATATAAATCAGCACTTCCGCCCAAAATGTTTATTTTGTTAATGCAGCAGAACATAAATATAGGACGTGACAGATACTAAAGAAATGTATAAAGAAGTGTGTGCGTAATATTGTGACTGGAACCGGCATAGTACAGTTAATAACAGAATCCCAAAGGAAAGATCACGATTCAAAAACGAATAAAAATTACGTGAGCGAGCGCGTGTCAGATTATAGGCATAAATTATTAGGCACTTTTGTTCAAGTCAAAGAGCTGGTTGCGGCCCATTCAATTACGGATCAGCTCTACAAGGAGTGCCGAGTCTTTTTCAGATGTTTGTGTAAGGGATTAGTCGGGATATCTGTGCCGGTATCTCCGTGAGATAAGTACGAATATACGTCAACGTCGGACGGCTAAGCCGATTATTTTAAATGTATTCACTTCCTTAATGGACGTCGTTTTTCACGTCGCGCCCCGTGAGCGCATTCACCGACTTACTGAAGATTTTCGGTTATGATCCGGTCAATGACTGTTAGGGATTATTGCTCACTTATCTGACATTTATTAAATTGTCTTAGGACTACCACGCTAGGCGGCGGATAAAAATGCCAGCTTTGATGAATTGATGCTGGCTTTTTGTGGCGCGGACGTCAGTTTCATAAGCAACGTCATCAATTATGTCGTAATACCTACCTTAAACCACAAAACGAGCGCTTTCTAGCCGGTTATGAGAATTTTAAAGATTTTCATTTAAGACCGCGGGCGAAAGAGCATTATTATGTAACAAGGGTTCATTTTATACTTGTCATATGAGTGACATTGACAGCACATCACATTGTCATAAAGTCACATTACACTATTGTATCGAAAAAACCTATGAAATTATCGATCCCACTCAAAATTTTTAAAAGCCATAAAAACCACATTCGAATTACCTACAAGACCACACACAAACGAACTTAATGTTCTAGAAAAAGGCTTCTGAGCATACGTAAGCAGCACGAGTTATTGAAATGAACCAAAAAATAAAGTAATAATAAGGATCATAGGCCGCCCACCTGCAGGCATTGACAAATGCTGCCGTTACTGTGCTCCCCCGACGGTTACCCAAATAATATACATATCATTATTACGCTTCGTGCCTCAATAAATAACGGAAACTAGATTTCGCCCGCGACTGTACTTGTTATTTTATATTTCTTTCTCTGTTGACGTAGGATGATTCGCTGTTTAAATTGTACGAAGGGTCTTTTACTCATCAGTGTCGTTTTGCGTGGTTGAACAGTAGCCATTTTATTTACTTTTACGTTGAAAAATATCATTTATATTAATTTTCCTTAGACCTATTTTTATACGAAAAACATCTTTATAACTGAGGGTGTTTCTTGAAGAGTTCAAGCCTCTTTGACCAGGCCAAGATCAAAGAAATCCCATGTTTAATCTGTAGTTGTTGGAACCGATATGTTAATCTTGCCCGTTTTTGAAAGTACATCTTACGAACTTACCATACTTTCTTCGACAGTGCACGCTATACCAGGCACTGTAATTTTTCAAAGCGATAGCTCGTTCAGTTCATAACAAGCTACATAGGTAAGGTAATATGAAATGATGCAGCTAAAAAATAAGCTATAGTTGCTTAGAACGCGCGTGAATTTTCAGTCAGTAGGTGTGTAGGTGTGTTGTAGGTGCTACGTGGCTGATGATGTCGAAAAGGTGACCTCATGGTCGAACCCGCGACTTATTACCGAAACAAAGGGTGAGTACCTACTTACCAAGTACGTGTTTTCAGTGAACGTGCCCTATGAGCACAGCTATATTATTATGCAAAAGTAACCGCTCAACATCAGGTGGCACATAATTTTTTTCCAATTACCCATTCTGATAAAAAACACTGGTTATAGATTGGGCATATTTTCTTGTGTTTTATTATGACGCGCGTGTACAACTGCACCCAATCTGTAAATATGTACGACAACTTGTTTTAATTATTAGTAGCTCGTACTGTGCAGACTTTAGGTTACTTTATCCAAAAAAAATTCTAAGCTTTAGTATTGAACTTTGTCTGGGAAAACTCGCGCAAGTTTTGGACGTTTTACATAAAAATTTAATCCAATATTACGCTGCAGAACGCTTTTATTGAAAAGTATTGCATCTATAATATTGTAAATAAAACGTAAGAAGCAACAGTGTACTTACAAAACGTTTCAAATTAATCCTTGTCATTCAACTGAATACCTTTGGACTTTGGCTTTGAAACAGGTACTTAAATTACTCTCTCTCTCTTATCGTGTCACTAGATTCTTTCAAAACAGTGTGGTGAAAGGACTTTAAGTGCGCCTTAAGAGGCTCCTTTCAAGCACTTGAGTTATGTGTAAATTACTGAATGTACTAGTTACATAACTAAATTATAGTGCCTAAAAATGATCGACTGTCACTGTTTTTTTATAGCTAACCTTTTAATCTAACAATAATATGATTCAAAACAAAATAATAATCCCATCACGCGATTCTAACCGCCATATTTTTTATTACTGAAATAACTATAGCCAGTTTTGCGTAGCAGGTGGGCATCTAATTAATTAATAGGCGGGTGCACCCCTCACAGGGGTTGAAATTAAATGTATATTTTGCATTTTTCACCCCGCTGTAAGTGCCGCATGCCGTCACTAGCGCGTAATAATTAATAATAATCTATAGTTCGTAATGTTTGTATCTGATGGGGTATTTCCCCATAAATGTTTATATTACAATGTTTATATTTGAATTAGGGTGTTCATAAAGTATACATTATGACTTTATAAGTATTACACGACTTTCAACAAAACTTTCTAAATATTGTCATTTTTATTGTTATTTTATATTGTCACAATTCACAAAGGTTATCTGGCAGATAAAGGTTCATATCATTAAGTTCGCCTATACACTGTTATTTTAATGTGCAATAAAGTATTTTATATCTATTTATTTCTAAATATAAAATATTTAAAATAAACTTGTGACTAAGAGCTGATTTCACCATGCTCCGTTAGTTACTAATCAAGGATTAACAAGCTGTTAAATCTAACCTTAGATGTCAAACGCGTACATTTTGACATATTTAACGGCCCTTTAATCCTTTGTTAATCAAACAGAGCATGGTGAAACCGGCCCTTAGCTCCGTTCGAATTGACCAAGCTTTTGGCTGACTAAGCTGTGAGGATGGTATAGATTCTAGGCAAGCCTATTCCATCTAAAATCTTGTTAAAAGCGTTTCAAGGCCCCGTAAATAGGGACATGAATGTAAAAAGTTCCCTGATGCTGTACGAATCATCTGCAATAGCCTATAGCAATCTGTAAAAAGGTGAACTTCTGAGTGGAATCAGTAGAATGTAAATATATATACTTTTTCTTTTTAATGAAAAAGTCAAGCTTATGTAAAAGTTTTACTTTTAGAAAACTTTGGAAGGTTCTAGATAAACAAGAGTGTATTGACTGGTGAACATAAGCGCAGTCCCTTGTTCAAACGAGACACTATCAATTTTGATATTAATAGAAAGTTTTGTAATTTTATACGAACAATTGATAAAATCGCATTTATACCAAATGGACATTAACTATTTATTGGTTTGAATAAATTTAATAGTGAAACTCATTTATCTCGGTGGAAAATTTTGATTATAACAATTTTAAGCATTTAAAAACATCTGTCTGTGATTGGCAATTACAATAAACTTTCAACTTGAGTAAATGGCATCAAACAATTTCAACAACTTAATTAGTTTTGGATAGACTTAATAAATTTACGTTAAGAAGAAAGTGAAACTACTCAAACAATATACCCGACTTAACTCGTAGAGAACCATCAACCAACTTTTGGCTTTGTTTTTTGTTTATACCTATATATAGTCTCCTTAAAGTTATATTTAGTTATAAGTTCTTTTTAATTTCTTGTTTTCTCTGTGTATGTCTTTATGTGTGTTAAATAAAAATTCATTCATTCATACAAATCCACTCAGATCTCTTAGTACCAAAGTATGAACTTTAGATTCTTTGAGGGCTACTAAGGGGGTTAGTCAGAAGAATATCAGGGTAGAAATGAGCGTGCAAGAAGTTGTTTGACCGTAGACCCCTTAACGAACCTGCGTTTATCGTTTTGCGGAAAAGTCTTGCATAACCATCATTAACTAAGGTACTCGTACCAAATAGTTAAACAAACTATATAATATCCGGTAAAATACAACTCGTAAAACTTTAATCACATAGCAGGTATGCTTAAAAAGCAGCTGAGATGTTTTTATGATCTTCAACATCAGATAAAACGTTCAGTCGCACCTGGTGAAAACATCTTTATGTGGGATAATTAGTATAACTGGTATATACTTTGGCCGTACTACATGGAACTAAATAGCCTTGTTTTTAAACATAGTTGTTTTTACGACACAGTTTTTTATAACTACAGTGGCCCATCATCGTACCTCATCTTGTTTTTGTACCACAGTATTCGTTTAAAATAAAAATAAAAATATAAGTAATAATAATATAATAAAGCCGTATATTTCCTTACATCTAAGAACATACATACATAGGTAACTGAAACTATAAAAAATAATATTATTTTTCATAACCTTATAAATATGGCATATTAAAGTTTTATTTAAATTGGTAGATGTTTAGACAGCCTTCACAGCTCAGTTCACACCGAGAACAAACATTTGTGTGATGAACATAGATGTTTGTACTCTGTCTGGGTGTTATCTCTAATACTATAAGAATCAAAGTCCTGACTGACTGACTGACTGACTGACATATAGACAACGCACAGCCTAAACCGCTGGTCCTAGAGACTTGAAATTTGTGGAGTACATAGGTCTTATGGCGTAGAAGTGTACTAAGAAGGGATTTTTGGAAATTCAACCCCTAAGGGTGTAAAAAGGGATGAAAACGTTTGTATGAAAAATTGTATTCCTTGAACCTACAAACTTGAAACTTGGAGTACATATACTTCAAGGCAAAAAATAGGAAAGACATTTTTAGTTTTTTAAAACTACCCTTAATAAGTGTGCAAAGGGATGTAAAAGTTTGTATGGGAGTTTTTTGACGTGTGGTGCGATTGACTTTAAACTTGGGGTAAATGAACCCCACAATAAATAATTTAGAATCACGTTTTCAATATTTGAAAATTACCCCTGAAAAAGGTGCAATAGGCGGCTCACGGCTCATCACTTTAACGCGTGCGAAGCCGCGAGAAGCTTCTAGTATAATATTATAAGTATTTATTTACAAATTTACAAAAAAAGTATATAAGTAGTATATCAGCTATCTGGTTCCCATATCACAAGCTTTAGTTTGGGGCGAGATAGTGCTGTGTGGAATGTCCACCAATATTTATTATTTATTATTATTATTCTGTGTAAGGACGCCTCTTTGGGTAAAATAAAAATATATAGGGTGCAAAAGTTGGTCAGACGGTCTCGCGCGTGATCATAATTATATCAGGGGAATCGGGGTAGCTATTTAAGGATATTTCAAACTCTAAATAATAGAAATAGTGCCGAGGGGCGTTATTTATTGACAAAGCGTGAGACGCTCTCTTATTATGACCAGTGGCGTAGCTAGGTGGACAAGGGCCCCGGTGCATATAGAAAGAATCGGGCCCTGACCCCCTTTTTCCACATAGCTTGAACTTATATAGGCATTTAATATAAATCATTAAAAAAAATATTGTGAGCAGGCAAGGTTAGAAAGAATCAGCTTCGAGAGCTGGCTGACCCTTTCTTTTCAAAGAGGTTAGAGGGCCCTTTGAGCTCCGGGGCCCTAGTGCACTGCACCACCTGGCCCTACGATAGCTACGTCACTGAACATGACATAACATTGACGACCACGACCACTCTGCCAAGAGTGCTACGGCCAAGTAGAACAAGAGACTTTCTCCGACCTGGTAGACCGACGACATTGTGAGGATTGCGGGAAGTCGTTGGATGGAGATTGACAGCAGTGGAATTCTTCAGGCTGCTGATGATGATGATGATAAAATTCTATTATACATTTTATACATCGCGTATAATTATGTATGAGTATCCTGGGTTTAATTACAGTGGACATCATATTTATAAGTATAATTAAGATTACAGCGGCTTCATTCTAAAAACAGACTCACATTCTCAGAATAAAATCTGAGTATGAGTTTGTGTTGAAATAGTAAACATTATAATATGCTTTTACAAAATGATGTACTGATTAAGCAAAATGATGTAATTACTTATTTAATTTCAATATTTATGTAATAATTAAAGTAATTTCAATACTTATGTAAGAATACGTAAAGTTTTGACAGCCCTCACAACAGAGTTGGTAGTAGCTCTGCCTTCTGCGCCGTAGGTCGTGGGTTCAAAACAACTCAACGAAAACCAACAATAATATTATTCATTGATTATTTAAGTACCCTTTTAAGAAATTCTTGGGCTCGTGTTCTCAAGAATATCTATCTAAGTACACGGAAAATATAATTATGAGTGTAATTTCGTTTAGCTTAGTTAATTATTAAGAAATCAGATATTTTTGCGTAGAACATAAACTATAACAAAGGGCCATGTAGGGCACGATAAAGTGTTATACGGGTCATCAAACTTTAGTACCTGGTCATTAAGGCAGCGTCATAAACCTGCCTACTACATAAAGATAGTGCTATCTATTTATCTTAATGAACCACAATTTGTTTTGCCAGTTCGCAAAATATTCTTAGGGAAGTCTGTGGAAAGAAGAATCCTCAAAATCGATCTTTCTGGAAATTTTTGGAGGCGAGTTTGGCGTTTTTATTTCATAACAAGCTGGTGCCCGCGACTTCGTCTGCGCAGGATTAGTCACAATATATCTTTATAAATTGTATTATTCTGATGTATGAGCTATATTATTGTAAAGTTTCATTAAAATCCAATCAGTAGTTTTTACGTGAAAGAGTAACAAACATACATACATCCATCCATCCATCCATCCATCCATACTTACAAAATTTCGCGTTTATAATATTAGTAGGATTAGAGTAGGATTAAAAATTATATCGTTAAGTATGTTAACCTGACTATGCTGCAACATTATAAATATGACCAGATTAACTATATTTTGCAATTGAACTAGTTAATCTGATAGTGGTTTTCAAAGATGATGCCTATCCATGATAATTTCATTTTATGACATAAACTAATAAGCTCATCTATAGTTTTATTATCCCGGCTTATCTGAAACTACAAAATAGAGGCGAGATCTTGTTATAAATTGCCTGTATCGGGATACAATCTATGAGAAACGGCCTGTTCTACATAGAAAAGAGTCTGTGCACAGGTTTTACAACAAAAGCGCCCGTCTACAAAGCATATGAATAAGCATCCTACGCCTTCTTTAACGCTGCCCACGCATGACAAAACACTCAATACCCATTCGGATAAATGTATAAAAAAGTTAATAAAACGAGTGCTACAACCAATGTATAATGCATCTACGTTGCTGTAAACTTTTAGCTCGTTATAACATCTTAAAACGTAATTTAAATACGTAACGAATCCGTCGGTACGTTAGCACCAGTTATTAAGGTTACTGAGTCGTGAGACCGTCGTTAATATAGTTTATTGAGCAATAATATTGCACTGGATTGACTGATTACCGTGGTGGGGGAGGTAGCACAATAAAGTGAATACGTGGCCTAGAAGTATTGCATTATTCATGAAGACTTATTTTGCGATGAATTTACTTGCGGCACTCGTGGTAAATAAAGTAAGAAGTGAGTGCTTTAGGTGCCGTACAAAAGGGTTCTGTCGAAAATCTTAAAGGCGATGGAAAATTTAAAGAGTTTCAAAAGAAAATTAAGGCCCGGAAAACGGTGTACATTCTGAAAACGGCAAAGTCTGCATCATAACTTTGTTAGATGCGAGTTACCTCGTTAACTGGTGCAGCGAAATTATTGCAGAAAGTAGAACTCAAATTAATCTGCATTTTTTTTCTTTTTTGTATTTTATGCAAAGGTTCGCGCGCTAATGAGCCAGATTGTTAGCTCTCGTAGAGTCCCGCCTTTGTGGCAGGTGTTTGTGTTTAGCTGCGCACTGCAACTTCATTACTGTGAAACGTTCGCTTGAATGGGTCTATTTATTTTACTGGTAATTACCACCCAATATTACTTCCTATTCTACATTTGATAAATTATATTTTTATTGTTTCGCAAGAGTAGCGAATCTACGTGTTACTACGAATGAACATCACATCACATCACGCATAGGTTCGTAGAATCATCAATTATTTATAAGTGAATCAGTCTGCAACAGCCCAGGCCATCCGAATATATATATTTTTTTATTTCCTCCGTGAACTTCTGATTTTTTTTTGTTTTTTTGTCAAGTTTTCGAAAGTAGTTTTTTAAAAGTACTATGACTAAGGTAATAATAACTTATTTATGCCGTCAATAACCAGGGGTCGATAAAAGTTGAGTCATTCAGTTCCCACCGCTAAAGCTGATCATATCACCTACGGTGAGCGGTTATGCGGCTGTTAGCAATAAAGGCATAAAGCTCCCCTAAACAAGCTGCACTTACCCAACGACGATCGACAGAACATTCGTATGGCACGCCACATTGTACTAACTAAATTAAACGTGTAACGGATAGGGTGGGCGGGCTATTGTATGGACTATTGTGGGAGCTTTTGACTATCTGACAAGAGTGAGTGAACAAGATGTCAAAATAAATTGAAATTGCAATTGGAAATTCAATCGCTTAGAGGTGTGGTTATCATCGTGAGAAATCAATTTTATAGATTTATCGTCTATCTATGATCAAATAAGTAAATTTAAGTCAATAAAATCGCAAGGATCACTTTGAAACTTCTTAAAGCTAGGTGACTCTAGGTGCCAGTTCCACGCGACCAAAGCCTAGAAGAACAGGCAACAAACTTACGGCTTGGTTCCTACCGTTTTTTGTATGATCCTTGTTACAATGTAATATAATGTAAAGTAGACCAAAGCCGCTTTGTCCATCTGCATATTTGTTGCGCTTGTAAAACAAAATAGCAACAGAATATTTATGTCTCAGACGAAATTCTGTAGACAAAACACGCAGCATTTATCAAACTGACCAATTTCAAATTTATGCACCCACAACTTCCCTCGACGTTTTGCATAGTGTTATCAGCGCAGTTACAGAACAAATTCAGCTGGGACATGTACACGCTTCAAAAACATTCCCGCTGCTAAAATTGCAAAATTTTTGGTCCTACTTTCAACTATGCTGCTAGAATTAAAATAGATGCCCGCTGCACGATACACGGCCCAGATAAATTCCCATCATTTTTCTCCAGCTCGCTGCCCGTCACCGTATAAAATGCTTCCACTGTCTTTTTTGTTCGCTCAACCGATGGAATTACAGCATTAATCAGCCGAAATGAACCTTTTAGCAGAATGTCAAAAGGTTTACGGAGATCGCCTCGAAACGACTTGCTTGGTTATCCACAATGAAAACAAAAGAATGCTCTACTCTACTTTACGGGCATGGTGCGGGAAAGTGAAATAATTACTCGAGCTAATCTTGAACCTTTTATTTATATTTAAAAAAGTTCACAATGTAGCCTGAGAGACAAGTGAATTAACGCTATTAAATCACACACAAAGTCGCTTTCTCTGTCCCTATATCCCTATGTATGATTAAATCTTTAAAACTAAGCAACGGATTTTGATGCGGTTTTTTTTATAGATCGAGTGATTCAAGAGGAAGCTTTATATGTATAAAACATGCATAATATAGGAGAGAAACACTGATAATTTCAGAGGTTTCTAAGTAAATAACCTATTTTTTTGCGCTTACATTACAAACGCTGGCTGTAACCTATGAGATAGATCAAAATAATGTAATACAGTATTGTAAACCTTAAAAAGGTCTACAAAAAAGTCCGCTTTGGTATATGTCTATCTCTTAGGGATACCCCACAATAACCGTGCGAAGCCGGGGCGGGTCGCTAGTAACATACCTATAAAAGGTAAACATTAAATCGGTCATTTTTTTGTTTATTGATAGGGGCCTAATTAAAATGGGACTGCATACCATTATTATCGTCTGTAACAATGTAAAAACATCACCTAAATCTCTTTCTAGATATCGATGCGTTTCCGTCCTGTTAGAATGCCCGTCCGGACCGTAGGACAGCTAGCTTTCACTCCGATAAGCAATAGCTCTTTGTCTCACCAACTACATTAATACGATTGATGCAATCTCAAATAATAAATTGATTTAAGTGCTTTTCATTACATCGATTGTTCTCTTGCAACGACGACATTTCAAACCATTTTGTGTAGTGAATCAGGCGAACAAATAGAAAGATAGCCCGAAGTGGAATCCAAATTTCCTGTTAGAATTGACCGAATATGAACTCGATTCAGATTTCGTACCGGGAACCGTATTCAGGTGTAGCGCCGGTCGGGTCGCCGGGTCAGGCGGGCCGGGTCTGCCGGTTGCTGGTCCGGTCGTCCGAGCGCACATTTCCGCTTGATTAGAGGACGTGCAAGTCGCCCGGGACACCTGCGCCATCTGTGTGCCGACTTTTTGGTACTTTTTGTTTTAGAATTCAGAACGTTTCTCGACAAAGTTTTATCGCTGAGCACCGACCGATGCGGGTTGTTGAAACGTTTGACTTTACTGAACGGACTCAAATTTTTGATGTCGAAACATTTTGGTAATTATTCAAGCAAAAACGGAGCCTTGTTGGACTTTCATTTTCTTGGTCAGTTATTTTTCCCGAATGACCACTATCAATAGCTGAATACCATTCATCTTCTTTCATCATAATTCATTCGTGTTTTTCTATCATATTTCCAGAAAATGAGAGGAAAAACGAATTATTAGGATGTATAAAAAGATATTGCTTGTTTATGAAGGTCCGTTTTTATAGAGCCCTGAGGGAGAGCCTTTTTATCGATGTTTTATAATGATAGTAATGGTTATTCGAAGATGTAAAATCTTGTAGTCTTAGGATCACGATGAATTTCTGATGTTCGAACATGTTGCAATTTTGTTTTCTTTGTTTCAGATTCGTGTGAAAATCAACTGAACTCGCTGCTATCCAGGTTTCGTGTGAAGTCTCACTGAAGCACTCTTTTCTCATGAATCCAAGCAACGGAGATTTATAACATCAAATCCCCCCTTATTAGGTAAGACATTTGATAACTAAATGTTAACCACATAACAAACATTATAATACCTACATTGTAACAAGGATCATACAAAAGAGCGGTAGGAATCAAGCCATTTGTTGCCTGTTCGTCTAGGCTTTGGTCGCGTGGAACTGGCACCTGGAGTCACCTAGCTTTAAGACGTTTCAAAGTGATCCTTGTGATTTTATTGAATAAATACCTTTTGACTTTGACTTTGAACACCTAAATCGTGAATTGATTCACGATTCACCAAAACCGTCTAATAAAAGCTTTAGAAAAAAAATAAGACGATGTGATCAAGAAGATACTAGTGACAAGAGAAAAAAAGAATCGATAAGCAAAAATATGCGATCAAAAGCCTCCTTCCGAATTTTCCAATCAGAAAAAGTGGTTTCTAGCATAAAGGCAAAGGCATCAATCCAGCGTCAAATCGCGTAGAAAGGGGTAATTTGTATCTTTTTTTCAATAAAGCAACACCTGTGCCCGGCCATTTGTGCTACCCTCTAAGCGTGGAGCTTTGTAAATGTTACGCCATTTGTAGCGAGATCGAAAAACTGTTCCGTGCACTGCAACAGTTTGTTCTGCCGTCTCTACCACTTGTTTCGTAATAAACTAAGTAAAAGGGAGGACAAAACGCGAGAAAATAAATATGCAATGTAAGTAAATAAAAACTAAGCATTTTCATTGCGTGCGTGTAAGTTATACGTCACAGCTTTCTGATTCACTTCTAAAATATATTGGTGTACAGTTTTTTTTTACTCGATCAATGTCTTAACTTTGTGTTTTATAACTCACGTCAGTGACAGAAGTTTATTATTATAGAAGGGTAAGCTATGAACCAACTTGCGAATCAACATTCCAATTGGATGAAACCTCCAGGTTACCTGGTATCGGCACTTGTTTGTGTTTAACTATCAAGTTGGTGCCAACTTGTTTTCTGTGTAATGAGTGTGGTTAATTGGAAGTTCGTTTGACGAAAGTTGGTTCACGTAAATAGCCCAAGTCATAGTTTTTTTTAGTTTTTGAGTGTTTGTATTGCGAACCCGAGTTTTAATTTTCGTTTTCGGTATTTGGTTGGCCGGTCATGAGATGTCTTGGCCTGATGAGGGCGTTTATGGCGTCTTCATGAATCATCCTTATAGAATCTTGAGTGGGTACTTAGTACTGAGAGATCTGAGGGCATAACTACCGTGCCTGGGGATTAAAGTCGTGAGGATATTTCTTTTCATATTTTAAGTTATTAAATCTAGCTAGAAATTTCCTATCTATGGATGGTCAGCAGCATCTCGCTGAGACGGGACCTGTTTGTCGCACTCGGCATATGGAGGACTAATCTGCACTTTCTCTTTTTACGTGTATTTGTTTTTTCTTTAGGTTATACTATATTTTTGTTACTAGCTTTTAAATCTAAAGTCCACGTATGTTTGTGTGACAAATAAATACCTTTTCTTTCTTCTTTCTTTCTTTCATCATGTTACGCGCTACGCCGTAGCTATCTCTAAAACTTATTTTTCTATATTTTTTCCCGAAAAACACACACGCTTATCGCGAGCTCAATCCATATCCACAATCACAAACAGCCTGTCCGTCCCAACAAAAATATGACCAATCATTTTTCAATGACACCCCTTTGGGCAGATTTAAAGCGGTGTGTTTGACTGACGCGTATTTCCAATGTGTCAGTCGCGGATGACTGACTTTAAATGATCAGGGCCAGAGGCAAATGACAGTTCAGGGTACGAATTGGGTGTGCATTGTGAGCGATTCGCAATAGTCCTTTAATTTGTCAGCGCTACTTTGCAGCAATAAAGGGGCGTGGGTTTTTAACATGACTTTTCTGTTGCTTGGACATGGCTCAATGTGACTACGTCTCGTAAAAAGGAGCATGAGTGAACAAAAGCCTTCTTATTTTTTCTTCCTCGTTTTATTATTATTTTTAATCATTCTAATTTTGAATTTTATTCGAAAATAGTTTAAAAATATCACTGTTTTTTAAATATTTGTTCTAATTAGTACCTAAATGATAAAGTTATAATTAAATTATTGCATCTTTCGTTATCCCTACTCTTGAAAATAAAATCAACGTAACGGTCGATGTTACACTTTCATTAACATACAAATTTTAGTTGGCCCCTATTACTAAGCAATTTCTCTGATTAAAAGGTTCCGTAAACGTTTTCGAGGAAAATAGGAAAGCTGGTTTACAACACACCTCTAAAGTCTTCTGCCTTTTTTAAGAGCTGAGGATTCTGTTGTGTTTTGTATAGTGACGGGGGACTTCCTGTAATGGGACAATAACACTATTAAATAAAATCAATAATAATAAAACATTCAGTTGACAATTTGTTAAAGCAAAACGTGTTTACAATCTAATATTCAACAGCAAAGCTGGCGATCATAAAATTTACACAGTTTTGTACAAACATTAACAAAACAAGTTGTGCGATTTGTTTGATTGACAAGTTGCGAAACATGTATTTTTACAGTTAGCAAACTGTTCTTATAATAACATAAGTATACTATCTCCAGTATGATTATGTAAGGGGCCAGTCACAAAGTACTTTTTGCTCCAGTGTACCAGTTGCTCTCCAAGACTGTGGTCGTACCTGCGGTGGCGACAGACCGGCAAATAGGGCGATCCTTGGTACAATGAATATTTATGCGCGCCAAGTTAATTTTGGAAGTAGTGTTGCCAATTGTTTTCGAATGCAGTTTGTGGCTAATTGAGTTGTTTGGCTTAGAAAGACTTGCTGGAATTTTATTGCTCATTGTCACGGTATTGTACAAAGACATTCTATGCAAATTGTTTGTTGGTCGGCGAACATATTTTATTATGTTACGTTTTTAACGACAGAAAACTTGCTCGTATTATAACGCTTTGGGTACTTTATACATAAAAAGTTCTTTTAGGTATTTTGGGTTGTGAAATAATCTAGAATAGAAAAATAAAGAAACCTTTGAATATAAAAACGAAAATAAACATTCGAATTAGGTATTTTGCTAGAAACAAACAATACTATTAAATAGGTTCTGAAAGCTTTTTGAAACTGCTTATGGCATTCCAATCTAAAGAGGGATACAATCTTATCCTAACGTGTATAGAAATGGGTGACTTACATACAAAATGGGCCGTTTCATCAGTACTTGATCCCTTTTGCTTCGTAACTGTCTGCGTTCAGAAAGTTATCTATTCAAAGATATTCCGACTGTGTTATACTCACATCCCAAATCCCTTTGAGTTTCTTCACAAGGCCAACCGAAATGCCTATCTGTTTATCAAACTCTGCAAGAAACACAGTAAGAAACACAGTTTAGTACGTCGTAAATTGCCAAAACAACGATACATGAACATCGAACACGCAAAATAGCAGTAACTGAGTATCTTATCGAGCAAAGTGGAAGTGTAACAACGGTTAATATCAGAACACTAGACTAGTATTTGGAATCGGAGCAGCATGATAAAACTTTATGGAACATTCTGGGTATCGTTTATCGTAATAGATTTAACAGTTATGCCGTGCGAGCCACTCGGCCGCTGTCCTGATCCCCGATAGGCACACATGCGGGCTCTAAATTGAGCCTCGCTCGGTCAGACATTATGTTCCTTGGATCGACATGCTTTTGTCAGGCCGATTCAAAGGTGGTTATACGTAAATGGGTCAGCGTGGATTTGCGAACGCTGTATTCCGTTATACGTACCCCCCGGTCATTGTGACGACCACTTTTGGTACTTCAGCTTTGTGACAAGCACTCAGAATCAGCTCAGTTTACGTGCTTTGATAGTCCCGAGTCTCGTAACGCCGGAGATTGCAAGCCAAGCTGAAACTCCTCGCAGTCTTATTTTACCGACTTTAGCATCGGAAACACATACATATTGTTCCAGCGAATTGCAAACTGTTGCAGTTCCTGTTGTGTGCGAGTTGTTACAGAATTGCCAGTTCACAGTTTCTTCCTCGCATGGAACGGAAGTCTAGTTTAACTCGTATTATTTTCTATTCTGTTATAAACAGCTGTGCGAGCCCGAAACGGGATCGTAAAACGAATGGTTAAAAAAATCAAAAGTACTGGGCAACCGTCGTAAAGCATTTGAGTGCTTCAAAACCTTCATGTTTCAGAATTGGGCCGTCAAAACAAATGGCGGGTGAAAAATACAAGAGTATATAAACAAAGGCTTGTTTGGTCGTAGGTTGTCGGCGAGTGGCGAGAGGTCCTCATTTCGGCAGGCGGATAAGTGCGGACGTAATCTGTGCTGAGGCTCGTGTAAATGCAAATTGTCCCATAAAGCCGACGCTCCCTCGGCCCGCCTCTCCCCTAATGAAGAGGAGCATCTCGGACGGAGCCACGTCCGTCATCTCAACAGCGGTTTACGTGGACTGTAGCTACACGGCCAAATTAGATTCGCCCGAAATTGGTTTGCATACATGTAGCAGATGCGGAATGCTTAAGAGTTCTAGCTTGGCTTCCAACTCGATTTGCATGTTCGTGAGAACGTTCACTGGAATATAGCTACGGTATGTTTACACTCGCTTAACGTTGCACCCGACAAAGCAACTTTGAGTACCTATAAAACCCTTCGTTTGTTTGTACATAAAGCCACCGGATTTTTAATCAAAGAATTACCATCATCATCATCACCCGTAGCTTGACTTAGCCCACTACTAGCCTTATACCTCACTCTGCTAGACCATTCCACACGATCTTAGGCTACCCGCATTCATCTACGTTACATACCTACACGTTTCCCTCTTCACCGTAATTATTACTTGGACTTGATCGTCAGTTCATATTCATAATGCAATTTATAAAAGTGAGGTTGGTAGCCTTCTGACCGAGCAGACGTGTTACTAATTTTTTCTAAAATCTTAAATCTACTTCCATACAAAATTAAACCCTATTTACTTAACGTATAAACCGATAATCAGTTGAAGTGTTGTAATCCTTTATGACTAAGTGAAAGTGCGAAACATTACCTGCGAACAATAACAAGTGACCACACGCGCCGCACCTCACCCCCGCGGGAACGGTTGGGCTGCATTTTTTGTCGCAGTCATCTCGTTCCGGAGACAACAACAACGTAACCAAGCTATCGAATTGTGGTTCCTACTACCCTACGAGTGGATTTACTGTTGATGCAAATACCTTATCTACTTTTGTTTCTACGTTCTACGTTTATTTCTTTATTACTGGCGGCCTATGATATTAACAGGTACATAACTTACAAAATGCCTAAGTATAACGAACCGAGATGCAGTTCGCAGCCTGATTTGTCGAAACTAAAAGCGTTATCGCCTGTGTCCCTAATATCTGCTAAAAAAAGGAAAAAACCAGAACAATGCGATTGTAAGAACGAAATTAAAGAGTTGCGCTCTGAGATGTCGCGAATGACAACATTATTGGAAAAACTTGTTTCATCGCAGGATCAAACCTTAGCCACAATGCAAGACAGCATCGCCGAAATGAGCTCTGAGATAAAGGATATTAAGGCCTCAACATCAACACTAGTTCGGGAGCAAATTACTATCAAAAATAACATCGCGGAATTAGACGGCAAGTTGTCAACTCATGAGGAGAAGATTAACCTTCTCGAGTCTGGCCTCGGGGCGTTGAAAACTCCATCCTCATCAGACCAAAACCAACCACTCACAAGTGAAGATACAATTCGTGAGTTACACGAACGTTTTAACAGGGGGAGGAATGTGATTATCTCAGGCTTACTGGAGGAGTATTCGGCCGATGCAGGCGAGAACACCGACAAAGACGAACAGGAAGTATTTTCCATACTTTCGTCAATCATCAAAGAGTGCCCAAAACCAATCAGAATCGTACGTATTGGAAAGTATGTACCCGAAAAGGTCCGTAGAATTAAAGTATGTTTCGGAAACCAAGAAACCGCCATGGCATTATTACGTAACAAGTCGAAATGTCCAAGCCATATTAAGATCTATTCAGATCAAACACCGCTACAACACAAGTTTCTCAACGACCTGAAGGTTGAATTGGATTGCCGTAGGGATAGCGGCGAACAGGATCTTACTATAAAATATGTGAAGGGTACTCCCACAATAGTGAAGGACGTTCCAAAAAACTATCCACAAAAAAACTAAATCAGACAGTGAACACTCCTTGCCGTGGTACTACGACGGCGATAGAAGTAAATGACAGAATAACTCATTCCATATCATACGACTACAAAGATATACCTACACACTCATCTACATCACTCAATTTTTTTTATGCTAATGTACGTAGCATATGTACATCTGGTAAATTCGATGAGTTGAAATGTATTATAAAAGCCACAAACTGCGTTACTCATCTGATCATACTAACTGAAACATGGATAAAAAAATGAAACTGAAGCAAAGTCGCTTTATCTGCCGAACTACACGCACATCTATAACTACCGCGTAGATAAAAGGGGTGGAGGAGTGTCTATATATGTCCACAATAGTTTACAACATGAATTATCGGAAGAAATGCATGACACCGGAGTGCATTATCTATGGATATACCTAAATAAGTTCTCACTATATGTCGGGGCTATTTACAATCCTGACAAAAAAAACCTTAACACATTTTTTGAACAGTACTCGTTGCAATTGGAAAGTAGAAAACGAGGAATCGTATTTGGAGACTTTAACATAGATTTGTTAGGAGACAGTAGGGACACGGCAAACTATATGGATATGATGAAAATAGCTGGTTATGACATTCTCAACAAAATAGACGAAGACTACTGTACCCGAGAAACTATAACAACTAAAACCATACTGGACCATGTCTCTTCGAATCTATATAATGATCGTTTTCACCTAACTATTATGGAAACGCCGATGTCTGACCATAAGCAGATTTATGTTGAGCTACTAAAATATAAACACAATACAAAGCAACGCTACTCCTACGAAGCAATTGATTACCCTGAATTGTATAAGCGTATGAAGACTATAGAAATTAACGAAATCAACAAGGACCACAACTACAATACCCTCGAACTCCATTTACAAGAACAAGTGAAAAAACATAAAACAACAAAACTAAAAATACTTAACTTACCACAAGATGACTGGATTAATAAGATGATTATAAGTGGAATTCACAAAAGAAACTCACTATGGCAAAAAGTGAAGGAAAACCCGAATGATAAACAGATACAAAAAATATTTACAAAAGAAAAAAACGACTTGCACAAACTAATAAAAAGTGATAAAAAGGAATTTTACTATAGATCTTTTAAAAATTGTAACAATGACCCTAAAAAGATTTGGAATCTCATAAACACACTAGCTAATAATAAAATTAAATCGGACCTTAAGCCACCCAGACTTATAATCAATGCTAATACTGTTACAGATGGAAATAATATCTGCGAAGAATTTAATAATTTCTTTTCCTCGATTGGTGTCGAGCTGGCAAATAAGATACCGAATCATCATCGTAACGATACTTCTAAAACTATGACTTACAATGAAAAAAAAACAATACATACATTATCAAACTTTGATCCATGCACATTAAAAGAAACTATCGATATTATAAATAGTCTAGATTCAAATTGTAGTACAGGTATTGACGGCATTAATACTAAAACAATAAAATGTCTGAGTGAGGTGGTAGGAAGAAATTTAACTGATTGTATCAACAAATGTATGAATATGGGTGTCTTCCCTGACAGTCTAAAGGTTGCCAAAATCTCGCCAATTTACAAATCTGGCTCCAAATCCGACCCAGGAAACTATCGGCCCATATCTATACTACCAGTAATGTCAAAGATTTTTGAAAGAGTCGTACACAAACGGATTAATGACCACCTAGAAAAGTTAGATTTTCTATATAATCGTCAATACGGATTTCGTTCAAGATCCAGCACCCTATCAGCCGTAACAGATTTAGTGACTAAAATCAATACTGAAATAGACGAAAAAAATATTGTACTAGGAATATTTATCGATTTGAAAAAGGCCTTCGATACAGTAAGCCATTCATTACTTCTTGCCAAATTAAACGACTTAGGAATATCCGGATCAGCTTATCTACTACTAGAATCATATTTGACTAATAGAACTCAAGTCGTAAGAATAGGAGCATATACAAGCAACCCACATAGGATCGAATGCGGAATCCCTCAGGGCTCTATATTGGGCCCGATGCTTTTTTTGATTTATGTAAACAACATTTGCAAAGTTGATTTAACGGGGCAGATAACATTATATGCCGACGATACATGTCTCTTTTACTTTGGAAAAAATCTTATTAAAATTGTAAATGAAGCACAGAACGATCTAACGAAGTATAATACATGGTGTCAGTGTAACCTCCTTACTATTAATACCCAAAAAACATCTTTCATGATATTTTCACCAAAAAATAAAAAATTACCTGATCATCCACCGCTGATTATAAACAACGATATACTGCTCAGATCGCACCAGGAAAAATACCTAGGTCTGCTCCTAGATGACAAGTTGACATGGAAGCCTCACATAAATTCAGTTAAAAATAAGATAACTTCCCTTACTGGCGCCGTTCGTAGAATGTCGAATTGTGTTCCTCATAAAGCTCGACTAATGATATACAATGCACTTGTTAAATCCAACTTAGACTACCTGATCGAGATCTGGGGTTGTGCTGCAAAAACAAACCTTAAATCACTCCAAATAGCCCAAAATAAAATAATAAAAACACTATTTCACTATGACAAGCTAACACACACACCAACACTATACAAAAAAACAAATTTGCTTAACCTAAATCAGATTTATACACAAAATATATGCATTTTAATTAAAAAAATTATGTCTGGTCATTTACACTCACAAACGACTTTTACCAAAAGAACTTACACGCACAGCTTACGAAATACAAACAAAATTAAACTACATGCACCTAGAACAAATTATGGCAAGAGGAATATCCTTTACGACGGGTCCAAAATATTTAATAACCTGCCAAGCGAAATTAAAGAGATTACTAAAGTTCACGCATTCAAAGTAAAACTTAAAGCATATGTTAGTGAAAACATAGAATGATTATGAACACTTACCTACCTACTTCAAATAATTGTTGGGACATTCGCATAAATAAAAAAATATATTTAAAAATACATACCTTAACTGTTACAAAATTTTCAGTATTAGTCGTTGCATGATTTTCGGTTTTATATACACAGAACTCCTCACTGAGGCAATCGATGCGCCAGGCGCTATGTGACCTTTCTGAGTGGTTTATCTATGAGGTTTATTACCTACACTATAATAAAACCGCAGCAGGCATTTGCGAGTGTTTACTCCGCTCCTATAGAAGTATACCTACCACAGGCCGTGCTCGGCACCATTCCGCTGCCACTTTGTCATCATCTTTTATCGTGGACTACCTTTAATTTTGTATACACAAGTGTGTATACAAAATTAAGTTTTTTTTCTTTTTCTATTTTTATTTCTATCTGTACCTACTTAGCTTGGTGACTTGAGAACGTACCTCCTCTTACGTACGAATTCTGTTGGGAGCGTAGAAAGTTAAAGTGGCTAGGACAAACCTAAACTACTACCTAACTAAGAATCTACCTCTGCCGATACATATACATATATTTTATTTTATTATCATTTTGTCTACGATCTTTTTGGTTATTTATTGAGTGGGTACTTTTTAATAATAATAGGTTTTTCTGCCTAGTTATTTATGTAACTATAATGTAGACTTGGTTTGTTTTGAATGCGTTTTATAGTGTTTGCCTACATGATAATTTTTTTGTTTGCTCTTACTCAAAAAGTTACAAACTGGTACCCATGTAAACTTACCTAACCTGTAATAATTGTCTACCTACAACACTTAGAAAATGTATCTAGCATTAAGCACCTACCTACTAGCTGACTACCAACCTTATCTTTTAACTACCTACTAGAAATTGTATTAAGACTCATTATAAGTGGACTGTAAAGTCCTTCTATGAGTTATTTAATAATAAAAGATCTTTAAACCGAAAAGTATTTGTTTTACCCATATTAACCACCCTTTTTTCACATAGTATAAAATATTTAAGGTTAATACTTTGTTGGTATTACTTTAAAATTAAGTATTTTTTACTGATTAAATAATGTCTATACTTTTTATCAATAATTCCTAAATAATTAAACCGTCTATTCACTTATTGTTTTTAAATTCATGTGCATGCATTTCAATAGAAATAGTAGTAAAAAGCTAGTAATACTAAACAGTGACGTACAGTATAATACTAAACAGTACACCAGAGCCCCGGGGCTCAGGGGGCCCTCTAACCTAAGCTTTGAAAAGAGAGGGTCAGCCAGCTCCCGAAGCTAGAAAACCTTGAGCCTGCTCACAAAATTATTTCTCTATGCCCGATTCTTTCTCTATGCACCAGAGCCCTTGTCCACCTAGCTACGCCACTGATACTAAAATACTCCAGTATAAAACCCTAGAAAACGAATAAAATATCATTTCTTATAATCATTGCTACTCGGCGAACTACCTATTACTTGGACTATTACCACTGAATAGAAATGCGTATTACCTCTTTTATTTTAATCACAAGTGTTGTGTTGAATAACGAATGCGCTGGTAAATTGGTTATGAGTTTCACACCAGTATCTTAAGTCACTTTTGTTGACTATTTATTTGACTACGTCAAGATAGCAATCGCGATAAAAATAGGCGCAGAAATAGGGTTGAAAGTCTAAAAATTGAATAAAAGCTGAATTTGGCTGATCTAGGTATATACAAGGTGTTCCATAAGTTGTGTATATAAACTTCAAGGGACTAAAGTACCCATCAATATGAACAACTTTTTCTAAGGAACCAACACTGTGAAAGCGAAAAAAAACGGCTGTTTCATACATTTTAGCCTGGTAGGTATTGAACTTTTGTATGAAACAGCTGTTTTTTTTTTCGCGTTCACAGTGTTGGTTCCTTAGAAAAGTTGTTCATATTGATGGGTACTTTAGCCCCCTGAAGCTTATATAAGTACACAACTTATGGAACACCTTGTATAGGTACATTTAAATTGACATGTTTTAACTTGTACCCATTTTCGCAATAAATGAATTATGAATTTATGAAAATACAAAGTTCCATACGCTGTGGGTTTCATAAACGTGGAAGATTCTTCGAAATTCTCCGTTTTTAATTCTTAGAAAAAGAGTTTTTTGGATAGCTATACAGAAAACGGGTTTTCCGGTTTCTTTAATAGACGCGCCCTGGCAGTTGCTAGTCACAGTTTTGGCGTCTCCTCAGAAAATTTGCTGGAAAAACGGGATCGCACAATATGGAAAATATAAAAAACGAGAAAATAAACTCGGACGAATATCTCATGTTCGAGTTTTGTTTTAATTTTCTTTTTTTTTATGTTGCGAGTTGGCTTTTTGTATATTAGATACGGGAAAAGCAACTCTATCGAGGATGCTGAGAACTATCGTGACACCATAGAAACCTGTGCTCACAAAAAAAACTAACACTAAAAACAAAAAAATCGGACTTGAGGTCCTGATCAAATATTCGTGCAATGCACTTCCCCTTAAGTAGTTGTAAGTAAAACAATAGATACAGCAGGGACCCCGTGTTGAATTACAAGTGCGAGACTTGACGTGAATTCGAAAGGAGCGTCTGGGTATACCGATAGGTATCAATTTCACTGGTTGAGGTAAATAAGTCCTTACTGCAGAAGAATGTTTCGTCCAACTTTGTTTTATTGTTTCTCTCAAGCAAGTCACATGACAAGCGAGTGGCCGAAAGTTTAGTGAAACAATATCGAAGGAGACAATGAAAGAGAATTCGATACTACAATTTAAACGTTATATACCAATTTGGTAAATTCCTAGTAAATTTATTCATACTTTACCTGCGCTCCCGTGCTTCTAAAGGCACGTGAAGAAATGTAAATGTCACTAGCGATCACCCATCCAAATGGGGACCACGCATTAAGGGGCTGACAACTATCAAACAACTTCTCGCTCGCACGTTTCGACATGTTGAAAGATATAAAATCAATAAACTCATTTTCGTACAATCGCAATCAACCATTTTGAGAGCAATCACATTGCACACAGCTTAGTAAAAATTTCATTTTGATCGGTCCAAGTTTTCCTACTTTAAAGTTTGCTTATGTACGAAAACTAGTAAAGCTAACTTTTGAGTAGGAAAACATGTATCGATCAAAATGAAATTTTTACTAAACTGTGTGCAATGTGATTGCACACAAAATGGTTGATTGCGATTTTACGAAAATGAGTTTATTGATTTTATATCTTTCAACATGTCGAAACGTGCGAGCGAGAGTCACATTAGCACTTGTCTTCGCCTTAACGGTTACAGCGATTTGGTTCCCATAGTACATGTTTTGCTTAGTTTGGGGCTAGATATGTGGAATGTCAAATTGTCAAGCAGGCGCGGATCCAGCGCTCAAAAAAGGTTGTAGTCACAGCCACCAGAAAATCGGCCAAGTACCTACGTGTCGAAAAACTTCAAGACTGATATAGTGCTCTCTTGCAAAGGAGATGTTTATAAAATTCATGGCGCCCTGACCAAGATTTTGTACAGTATATAGTTTCACATGGGTAAAGCCGTGGGGCGAACACTGTGTGAGATGTCTCAAGTTTATTAGGGTTGTGGGCATGCTTATAGTACCCACAACGATTGATCCGCGCTTGCAATCAACGTGGGATTCTTGGCGTTAGCTTGCTTGGCCATTTCTATATAAATTCTTAAGTAAATCAAATTATATCATTATCTCTAATACTATAAGACTCAAAGTCCTGACTGACTGACTGACATATAGACAACGCACAGCCTAAACCGCTGGTCCTAGAGGCTTGAAATTTGAGGAGTACATAGGTCTTATGACGTAGAGGTGTACTAAGAAGGGATTTTTGGAAATTCAACCCCTAAGTATGTAAAAAGGGTTGAAAACGGTTGTATGAAAAATAGTATTCCTTGAACCTACAAACTTGAAACTTGGAGTACATGTACTCCAAGGTTTAAAAATAGGAAAGGCATTTTTAGTTTTTTAAAACTACCCTTAATAAGTGTGTAAAGGGATGTGAAAGTTTGTATGGGAGTTTTTTGACGCGTGGTGCGATTGACTTAAAACTTGGGGTAAATATACTACGAAATAAATAATTCAGAATGAAACTATTAATTTGTGATAATTACCCCTACAAATCACGCTCACCACTTCAAAGCGTGCGAAGCCGCGAGAAGCTGCTAGTATTAAATATTTTAAAATAAATTTACGTTTATAAACACAAACTTATGATATAATAATAACACTCATACAAAGAACAAAAAGCTATGTACATTACACAAAGGTTTTTTGGATCGAACCCACGGCCAAGGCGTACAAGGTTTTAGATTGGAGCTACATAGCGGTGTGTAAAATGTCTACCAATATTTATTTATTACCTTGAAGATTACACCTAGGTCGGTACAAAAAGCCACTCGAATAATATAAATATTTCTCACCATACGATCGTTTCATCAAGCGATGACGAATGATCTCAATCTAATCTGAGATCGCCTCCGATTTATGATTGCTCCACTATCAATTATAAAGAATTCGTAATAGTTTTTACCGTCGGTCATATAACAATAATACAAAATCAAATCACACAGATCGTGACTAATATTGTAATTGTTGTATTGGTCGAGAAAATAATTATGGGAGTAGTTATGGGTACCTATCTATTTCTAGGCAGTGGACCGAATCGGTGAGAACTTTTTGAATTTTGTTAATCTACATTTGAGACCAAACGGAACTTGCCGTGGTTTTTATAACCACAAGATCATTTTACGCCGTTTGGGATCTGTACGTTGTTGATACAACTTAAAAGCTTCGTAATTCGATATCTTTACCATTTTATGAGCGAGTATTATTAGTGCTATCTCATATGACTTTATGGAATTATAAAATCTTCATTGTGTACAAGCCCATTTAGAAGTATTTCAACATGAAATACTTTGTATTATAACTAATTCAATAAAGAAGAAGGGGAAGCGTAGGACGAGAAAATAGATAAAATTACAATTTATTTAGATCTTTTGTTATATTTCCATACAATTTATTTAAATATTTTGTTATATATCCAACATATAACAGACAGAAAAAAATAGAAGCCGTCTCACGCGTTTAATCTTAAGGCACGGTAGATACCTATACTCTTAGACCAGGGTAGGGTACCAGATAGCTGATATAATACATATATACTTTTTTTGCAAATACATGCTTATAATATTATTGTCAGAGAACAAACATCTAAATGTTCATCACACAAATGTTTGTTCTCGGTGGGGATCGAACCCACGGCCTACGGCGCAAAAGCCAGAGGCAGGAACCAACAGTAACTGAGCTGTGAAGGCTGTCAATAATCAATAATCATTTATTTGGGAAGCATATTACACGTCATGGTACAAATTTAATGATAAGTACAGAACCTAAACACATTAAATATTAAAAACCTAATTATACAGTCACTATTATAACTTCAAACAAAATTTTATTAATCTAAATAAGTTCCATCATTGAAAATCAAAATCACATAAAAAGTCGAGCCAAGAAATTGTACTAGTTGATACAAGAAGATCGCGGAAAAACGCGAATGCCGAAAGTTACTGCACGGAAAAACCATTCAGCGGAAGCTGTCTAACAAATATTTTTTTTTTTTTTATTTATTTTGTTAACAACAAACAGTCCATCGCTGCTGCTAAATACTACCTGTTTTTATCCCAGTATTTTTTTTTCACCTTCACCGATTGAGAGCATTGTGAAGAAAATTGTTTTGAAGAGAAAAATCTATTGGTGTACAACCGGATTGGAACCCAGAACCTTACGATCAGAAGACGGGGTCGCTCCCACTAAACCACCGGTTCTCTTGTATCAGCAAAGTAACTTCATATAACTTTAGAGGGTCTGTGTGACCACAGTTACGGTCCATAGAGCCACGTCAATTTCTATCGTCCTACGGTCACCGCATGCCTGATATCCGATACACTATTAAGATCGGGTAATGCCGTTCAATAGACATCATCAGATAACCGGCCACTGAGGTAGACCATCGTGAGACCGTTTAGACATGTATTTTGAAGTTTACTAGAATTTCATGGGAACAAAGATACGATTTCACAGAACATCCGAGCACGATCATTTAAAATGGATTTTACGAGCGAGAGTCACGTAAATACGTAATAGTGAACTAAAATGTGGTGACAGAAATATAATATTACAAATATTGAGCGTAAAGTTTGTCTATTGATTCGGGTTTATGAGTATCAAAGTGGTAAATTTCGTTTTTTTTTAGACTAAAGTATAATAACTTTATTAAAATGTCTGTTTTGTATATAATTTGTGGTGGACATTTCTCACAGCACTATCTAGCTCCAACTAAGCAAACCTTAACCTATGTTGCAGGCCGCGGGTTTGATCCGATGTAGGTAATATGGGAATCAGATATCTGAAATTACGCTTATTTGCTTTTTATTTAAGTTACGTTTATACGTAGTGAGGGTGGAGGTGAGTGGCGTAGGATTAAACATAGGCTTGGCTACTGAATTAGTCCATCGCGAATACTTGAATCAAAATTTCAACTTAATAATTCGTATTAAATCGGAGATTGGTTACACTAATACATCATATTTACACTAGCTACAAGAAACTTCTTAATAAAAAATCCTGTAAGACTTCTCTAAATGCAATTTTATTTATTGCTCATGTCAATAAATACTAATAAATTGCCAGTAAATAGCGTAAAATATTTGCTACATTCTCTTTAGCTCTAACTGGATCTAAAGGAAGCAGCTGTCAAATAAGACATGTTGTAACATGGGCTTGTTACGGTACAAATCTAAGAATTTACCGAAAGCATTATCGTAAAATGAACATTAAAAACTAAGGTGCAAGGCTTAGAATAGCTGAATCGTGAATGCTTTTTCCCATGTGCGCATACGCAATGCACGTTTTTACTCGGCAAATGCAGGATGCACGTTGGAACGTAGTAGCCTCGTTAGAACGTTCAATGAAAATGATTACATACTTTGTTTTTCTTCTTAGACCTGCGCGCGCTCTAAGTTCAATAATTATTCATTTATCTTGTACAATATTAAAATTTTCAGGAACAAAAAAAAATTGTTCCTTTGTGTATTTGTATTTTTTGTTTCCTTTGAAACCAACAAGCTTGTAATTAAAGCATTCAAATTGATAGAAGCAGTATTGCTCCTACTGCATTCGCAATCAAAGCGCAGAAAATCAAATTAATCAACTCATCTGGCCTCTGAGTGTCGTGTTCGCAATCACATAAATTATAAATAGTAGCCACCTAACCTTTCCCCGACCCTCGGTAAATAGATTTCCAGCCTCATTTACTCTAAACGCAATATCTAAATAGACCATCTCTCGGCCGTAACAAACTAAGATAATAAGGTAATAAAAATTCGGGAGCACGATGTTAAATTTTAATCAAAATTATGGTACGACATCTACGAAATATAGTCCGAGGAATAGCGAAAATTGTAGAGTAAATCACGCGCGTCACCTTTGTCAAGGCTCGTAATTCTTCGGCTCTAAACTTTATGTATCGTAAAACTGCATAGCCTTGCAATATCTTCACGGAATTGAGCTCTACGCAAATCTGTCTCATCTCACGGTGGAACTATTCAAAAATTTATCGCACGAAGCGGGTCCTTAATGCCTGGGAAGAGTCTTAACGGAGTGCGCTTTCGCTCAACCCAATGGTTAGTTGGAAGTGAAATCCTTCCATTCATTCGTTCATTCATAAAACGCATTACCGGCTCGAGCCTTAACCCTGGCGTCTGGGTGGCGAATGTTGAATACGTTAAAGTGAATCTCGGATGCAGCGCAATATGGAATAGAAACGTGAACGCAGGATTTTGTTGGGAGTTACGCTTGCGGACTCGCCGGTGGGCTTAGCTCTCAGCCCAGGACGGGCGTGCACCAAGCTTTGGTGGATATCAGCCCCCTGCATTTTGTTTTCACCTTTAATAAAACTGTAGAAATAATAAATATGTCGGTTTGCTCCAGCGAAAACTGGAAGGTATGATACTTTCAGCTTTACTGCGTTTCCGCATTTGCAATTGTCGGTGAATTTCCTTTTGTCTCTGTTTCGATGCAGCATGCAGACGTAATAAGTAATATTTCGTTTGCATGTCGTTTCGGTTTTACCTTCAAATATAATCGTTAACTTTTATCTGATGTGATTTAACTTATGTTTGTACTTATAATGGAACCATTTAATGTTTATCTCACACTGTATCTTATTTTCTATAATGTTGTCTATCGGTAATCCAATTTCTACCAATTGTATTATTACCATTCCAATTCCATCTGCGAAAGCAAGAACAATGGTTTTATCAGCTATAACAGTTCCACTTCCATTCTCCTTATTGGCAAGACGCCCATATGAGCGCGGATTTTTATCTGTCCGAACGCTTTACGCCCCTCCAATGAAGACGATGTACGAGCTGGAATTCATTTCATGGGAATTATTCGTAACAAAAACAAGTTCTTTCATTTCGATGGGATAGATTTATTTCCCAACTCATTTCCCTAAAACCCACTCCGCTTAATAACCCTAAAAGAGCCGCCAGATATCTCACACGGAATCCTTGGATTTTCGCCCGTGCTCGGTCGCCGCGCTCGCACTCTGTGGCTCCGAGTGTCGATAACGTCTATCTAACGACTGAACGAGCTATTTCATTATTCAGCTTCACCGAGTCCGCTGGAGATGGTCGCGATAGGATTGACTAATTTCGCAGTATGCCGTAGACGCGGCGTCCTCATTTAGGTCGAGACCGTTTGGCGGGCTTAGACCAGAATCCGCTCCGTAAGCACGTCATTTGCAACACGGCTCCTTGAGCTACAAAAGCCTCTCAACCTCATCTACTAAATTTACCTTACGGTAATGCAAACGGTAACTTTTAATTTTATAGACTCGATATCTCAAAGGAAAAGTTTTAATAACAGTCAAACAATTCATGGCAGTTGTTTTTTCGTCGGGCCTGAGAAGTCGGAAGTTCTGAAACGTGTGCCGCAAACCGTACACTTGCGGCAGTCTGTACGTATAGATGGAGTAGACGTGTACAAAATGCGCTCCAACTTTAATATCTGAAAACGTTTGGGAATAAAGCCGTAAAATGTTCACACTAACTTTAAGTTTACGCTATCAAGTAATAAACAAGACAAGTGCCGTGAGATAAGCAGCACTCTCTCCAATTGTCTTGAACAACCTGACACAAATTTCAAACAAAACGCTCGGAATTTAATTTGTAACGCCCCGTGCCGTCACTTGGCCTAAATTCATTGACTATTCATCCGTAGGCCGCATCCAATCGCGCTGAGGTCTAATCCTCCCGCTGAAAGTTAAAGCGAAAGCGAGTTGGTGCTCGCTAAAAGCCCTTTGGCGAGGCATCGAGGCGGCGACGGCGCGCGGCAGAAGAGAGGTCACAGCTCGGAAGGAACAGCAATTTCACGTTATTACCACAATAAATAAAGTACAGGTGTGTGCTATGTGGTAAAGGTGTTCAAAGGAAAGTTATGCGTGGGTGTTTTAGTGCTGAGGCTCTTGCAATAGAAAATTATAAAAGACTGAATTGAAAAGGAATTAAAACAAAATTTTGGTAGTTACTTATACTATTTCATTCATTCATTCAATTCATTTATTACAGATCAAAATAATCCAATTTGTTAGACCACACAGAAATAGAACCTTAAAAAAACTAATGTTAGTTATTACAGAATATGACACAAATAAAATGTATATGTTCGATTCAGGCTTCAAACAGATATTGTCACCTACCTTATTTGATTGCAACCGTAGCATGTTAACGGTAAGAATCGTAACAACTATGTGAAATTAACAGGTTGTCTGAAGTGAGCGGATTATCCCGTATGGGCTGTCCCCGGCGCTTGCCGGCCTCCATTACCACGCAAGTGGCAAGTTTTGTACTCGGCTCATAGGCGATTCATCGGCGCCTCTCGTTAGGGCGCTCGCCTGAATGCCGCCTTACCACTCCTCATTATTGCGTTTATAAAGGCGCCCATACAGAACCCTGATTCACTAAGACCCGCTCAGCTCCTGAAAGAGAAAATGGGATTGTGTGGGTACACGTTTTGTTCGCCAAAGCTTTTTTGCTCCTACCAGTCTGCAGTATCTGCGGATATTTTGTTGCAACATTTTGCATTGTGCGCGTAACGACTTGATGTTACCTTTCTTTACCCTAACGTTTATAACTATAGTAATAAGAAAACATAAAATACATCGTCTACTGCTTGTATATATGTATGTACATCTCGGTTTCTTCGTTTTTATCGGTTATGTTACGGTCTGGCGTCGGATTGGTTTTTGCTCGAAAGGAAATCCTAGACGGAAACGAGATCGGAGCAAAAAGTTGGCAAGATGTGGCCTTATTGAATCACGGCTGGATATACTTGTAGACCGCTTGAAACAATATCGGCCGTAAATTAATATCTGGCCATAATCGCGGGGAAGTGGTGTGGTTCTCTAACAGGGTTTTGATTGCAAAATCGATAGTGGAGCGTGCAACTATAAGAGGCACACCTGGCTGGGTGATATTAAAATTTGTTGCACGATGATTAGGTCTAAAACGCGTTGCCAATCAGCATTTATTTGTCAGCGAAATCAGTATTTCGCTCTCTATAATTAAATGTTTTTGGGATTCATGCAGCTTAGGTCGTTATTGTATTAGATTACCGAAATTAACACATTTAAATTATTGAACAAGCTTTATATCAAGTATCACTATCAACTGATCCATAGTCATTACGCTTTTATTACACAGTATAATCTTGGTAGTATAAATATATCAATTTGCTAACAGCAGATGGTTTTCAAGGAGCACTTCAACATTTCTCATCAGAATTCCATCTAATTCAATAAAGCATTATTAAGACTCACAATGTCACAGAACGTTAAACAAAAAGCTACTTTGAAAGTGTGAAGTGCACTAAAGCGCACCAACTGGAAACTACATCAGTGAAATGCTTAAATTCCAGGGATAAAATTACTTGTTTTACAGCAGCAGAGTACCCTAAAAGTTTCTTGGGATTGTTTTGTGCAAGATGTAAGAATACCAGAGGAATATAAAATACTTAGTTCTTGGAATGTTAATAAATGCGAATTTGCATTTCGAAATAATATGGTTGACGTTTTACTTCTTGTTGATACGTTTTATAAGTCAACAAAATATTATACGGTTGTATTATACCTACTCTACATGTAGATCGATCAATTATTAATATGTAAGTAACCAGAACTTACTACAGGATGTACTCATATAATAAAAATCTGCGTGTCAAGTACCTATTTACACTAAAAGACATTATAAGTGCCTACTTTCTTATATTTCCATAGACAAAACAGTACATTACCTTGCAATGAAGTTGCAAATTTACAATCGAATCAACGCTAGCCGCTTCGGTCGTTTTGCTCTCAAACTAGCTAGGTTGGATTCTCCTCGGCGGACCAAGTTTTCTCATTATTCCCGTTAGTGCCTGCCAACACTCACACTAATACTTACGCCCGTCAAGCCGAGGCACGTACTACGCACTTGGAATACCACACCCCAAATGCAGCAACTCATACAGACAAACTAAAACGTCCTTATTTCAATACGCTTAGAAACTTTTCGGGGCTCTGTCGGGAACTGTTTTAAAAACGGTAGCACACGACTTAAGCAACTCATAAAAGTGGCGAGGGTTCAAGCACTCGGGGTGAAGGAGCGGTTAGCCGACTTTTACACTGGTTTTATTGTTCGGACCCCCTTTGTTACTTACATTCCGAGCAATAACACGATAACTTCAGGTGACAATTTTGATTGGTATCCGCAATTAGGCCGGAACCACCCGAAACGGATAGTTTTGATAATAATAACTTAAATTGAGCCGATAGTTCGGCACTTAATGCTAAAGGTTTGGTCCCTTTGATATTGAATTTGGTAGGTAAGCAGGGAAATTGTGTAATAAATTACGGGCAGCCCTTAGCGGACTAAACGGTGTTTAGATGTTATAGTGTAATTAGGAAGGTCGCCAGTGCCCGGGTCGAGCACCCGCCCAAGCCGCTTAACAAAACCGGTTTACGACTGAATATTATCTTGTGGACCAATAAAACTAACGTTTATAAGTAGAACGTTTTTAGTATGAAAATATAGCTGAAAATTAAACAGTACTATGTTACGAACGAACCCTCTTGTACCTGTTTAGTTACTTTCAAAAGTATCACTGCTGCTTGCAATTCAATCATAAAAATCTTATTAAAATTTTAATGAAACTCCCGCGTGCCGAGTCCTCGCTACGAAACTCTTACAATTATTAATATCCAGCATCTAAATGCTAACATTCTAACTTTTCAATAAGGAAATATTTAATTTCCATTTGGAGAGGTTCCGCCGGCGAGAGGCGAGCGCGAAACAAACAAAAACTCTCGACACACTCACTCGATTTGAGGAAAATGAGGAGACCGCTGTTCATATCGAAGAGGCGGCGCCAATCTCGACGACAAGAATTTTCCAACGAATTTAGCGGTTTCAATCGATGACGGCAGTAATGGAAAAGTTCAATAGGCAACAACAAAGGCCGATACAAGTTAACGAAGCTCACGAAAGCGAAATTCACGTTGGGAGCGCACTCTCGCGGACAGGAAATTAAAAGACAAAAGAGTACCGGCCAGAGCAGTTTAGGTTCGGAAATGGAAGGCGTGCCCTCTTGGCCTTTTTTCACGTTCGCCAAACCGCAACCACCTTTGTTTGAATGCTAAATACTATGAAAATACTGTTGCCAATATTCTTGTTTGGCCTCTGAATTGATTGGACGATCTTCGTTGTTTTATTTAATTGCAAGGCTTTGTAGTATACAGTTGTTTACAATTTTTTCTTGATATGCGCATAGTTAATAATGTCGAAGCTCACACAAAAAACTCATTGAAAATGGAATCTTAGCGGTTCACGTGATGTAAAATACATTTGGAATGTAGCAGAATTAATCCGTCTTAATACAGGGATCTCTAATGTATCTGGAACTCGTATGGTTTCTGTAATACAGGCGGGCCAGGTAATCCATTTGCTACGGATCATATCGTGTTACCGAGGGTGACTGGGGTCGTCTTCTCACGACTTTTCGACTCCTATCAATTCACACTACTCACTTATTCAGATAGCTAAAGGTTTGAGGGAACCGAGCGCGCTACGCAACTCTGTTGACTGTCAGCCCGTTCAACAGGGATCGATGTTAATTACACGGTGTATGTTTATGAAATTTTACGGAAGCTGACCGATTTTGATTAGCTGAATGTATGTTAATCATTTAGCATAATATAGCCACAGGCGACAACGCTGCGGCAAACTACGGCTCAACACCCACAACTTTGTTTCCTAATTCAATTTGCATTTGGAATCAAAAACTTTCCGTGACACTGTTTTGCATTATTAATACTTTAGCGTAGCTTGATCTCCCGAGAGGCGCACTAGAAGCCATAAATTGAATTCCAACCTTCGCAATTAGTTATTCCCGCGCGTGAAAACTTTCTAGATCGTTCGCCTTCGTTAACAGATGTTACGGTGCTATTCATTATACATTCCGTCGAATTGTAAAGCCGAACGTTTAATTTGAAGTACCCACCAAACTCCTTTGTTAAATCGCCGAGAATTTCGGAGGTATTGTCGTGGAGCTGCGAGCAAGCGAGCGCGGAGGATTAGTCGCTAGTCCCGTTTACGGAGAACATTCGTCTTGTGGGAAACGTGCGACAATAAATAAAGGTGGGCAATATGCCTTCGCGAGCTACCGCAGACAGCTTGTAGCGATAGCGCGGAGCTCCAGAAACGCATTTGCTCGTGCGACACGTGCTTACACAGTTGTACCTAAAGTGGAAAACGATTAGCCATCCCACCATTAATGTAGATTGAACAATAAACAATAAATTATAGACGCAAATAGCATCGTGCCATATGCTTGACTGGAACTTCGACAACGCTACAAGGATAATAAAAAAGTTTAAGCTGCCGAAACCACCATTCCACTGACGCGGCACGCCTCTTATCGTCCTAATTTTGATCAAACAATTCCACCCCCCCTACAAATTGCGGAGAGGCACATTTGCTATCTGCAGTTTTTGGTAGAAATTATATTAAGATTTTGTGGAGCGATAATGTTGTATATTTTTACTTTCCTTTTAGTCTTAGGCAACATGCCCCGAGGGTGGCTCGGATTTTATGATAACAATAAATTACACGAGAAATAAACTAGATCCCATCTATGACAATGAGATTTTCATGTTGTTTGAATGGGGTTTGTTTGTGACTCACATTTGTATTTTTCTTTGTTCTAAGGATGATGCCTTAATTATAAAATACTTTTTTTTTTGCCAGAATTTATTTTTGCTCGTCACACATATTAGGCCAAAAAACGTAATTAATTGAATGTTTGCTTTGTTTCAGGTTCCCGTGGCTCATGCATGAGATGTTATGGGCTCCTGCGTAGCGAAGTGGCGCTGGTGTCTGGTGGTAGTGGCGTGGGCGTGGGGCGCAAGCGCGCGCACGCTCTGCCCCGCAAAATGTGCCTGCGACGACGCCCTGCGCGCCGCCTCCTGCGCCAACGCGAGCCTAGAGATCGTCCCCATACAACTGAACCCCGAAGCCACTTACATCAACCTCACACACAACTCTATAACGGACCTTCTTTACACCTTCGGGTTCTATACGCAACTTACAGTCCTCGACATCTCATACAACAGAATCGTAGACTTATTTGATAAAAATTTCGAAAATAATCTCGAGATGACACATCTCAATCTAACTAACAACTATTTAAAACGCCTCGATAAAGACACGTTTGTCGGACTGAAGAGACTTCTCGATTTAGATTTATCGAGCAATGAATTAGTCGATATACACCCACAAACTTTCAAAGACTTAACTTCCCTAGAAAGGCTAGATTTATCGAGCAATAAGCTGGTGGGATTCAAGAAGGATACTTTTGAACCGCTCTCATCGCTAAAAATATTATCTCTACGAAATAATACGATACTAGATTTGCCCACATTCAATTTCGCCTTCTTGGTAAATTTGGAATTTTTGGACATATCGCTGAACTTAGTACAAGAGATACCGAGGCATGGTATACCTTACCTGAAAGAACTGAAGCACTTAGACTTCAACACAAATGTAATTGACACTATTGATCAATTGGGCTTCCATAATTTACCTTCACTGCGACACCTGGACTTGAGCAATAACAACATGACCTCGATCCCTACATCGGCGTTGTCTAAACTATCAAACTTATCCCATTTGTATCTTAGCGGAAACTTCATACAGAATGTAACGGCACTTTCTTTCCAAAGCCTTTTCCACTTGAAACATTTGCACTTAAGTAGACTGTTCGATCTAGAAAAGATTGACTCAAGGGCATTTGTCGATAATATCAATTTGCAGAAGATATGGATGAACGAGAACGTCAAAGTAAGAGAAGTTCCTCCTAGACTGTTCCATGGAAACCCAAAACTCACTCACATCTACATGAGAAATAATGCACTAGAGACTTTAGAGGCCTCGCATTTCCCAATCGATAGACTGCAGGAGTTAGAAATATCTGGGAACCCGTTTGTCTGCAACTGCTCACTACTTTGGTTGTGGAAACTTGGAATGGAAAGTGAGATCAACAGTAGAAGGTCTAAAAATACGAGCAATGTACTGAAGATAGATTACGAGGATGTAAAATGCACAGCTCCGATGCATCTGAAAGGAGTCTTATTCATTCAATGTCCAGAGTCGGAATTCGGGTGCTCAAATGGGTGGGTTATAGTTGCTATAGTAGTGTTGACTGTTAGTATTGTTATAAGCGTCGTGGGAGGTGTTTTATACTTCATGGGTCCGTTGAAGAAGTGTAAAGGAGACAAATCAAAGACAGTGATGACTAGTGTGATGTTGAACGGTGACGTGTCAAAATTAGGGAACGGGTTAGGGTATTCGACGCGCAGTCGGGAGCAAGAGAACAAGCGGGAAGTGGACCGGTATCTAATGATCGGTTCGTCTGTGACGAATAATTTCCACTCTCTAAATCCTCCATGGCATAGTGTGGATAAAAATCCTTACTATCAGGAGGACAGTGATGAGCATATTTACCAGCAGTTTGCGTATGAGACAATTCCTGCTCACAGAACACCCGAGAAACCTCACATAGTGTATGTCTAGCAAAAACTGTGCGCAAGAGACAATATAGATGAAAATATCTTTGCTGCGTTATACGAATGAAACACAAACAGTGTACTGCCGTCAGTAACGACGACTGATATTGAATGCAATAATGTAAATAGTGATATGAATTAATTTGTGATAGCTTTGTACATAAAATTGTAAATATAAATGCCGATAAAGACATAGCTATAAATAGTTAGAATATTCTCCTTTTTGTACTTAACTTTATTAGTCATGTTTAAATTTGAATCTGTAACTTTGTTTATAATGTAGAGTTAAGTTTTGATTCGTTTTGTTTGTTAGTTCCTGATATAATATGGGTACTCAAATAGTTTTTATGCTTTGTAAAGTTATATAAAATGTTCTATACTTATCAAGTATAATGTATATTCATGTAATTAAATAGCATAGTATATTTTCTGAATGAGAACACCAATACATTTAACTAATTGAAAACTTTGTACAAATATGAGCAATATAGGATAAATACTTTTAATATAATGATTACATTACATTGTTTTTTAGTTTTGGCATAATACCTAGTTATACGGAAAGAAAAGCATTTCTATATACTTCATTATGCTTAGAACACATTTACATGCATATTATCATAGAAAGAATATTATACTCACAATATTTACTTAATTAATAACCAGTTGCTCTGATGGAGAGGAGTACAAAATAATTAAATACCTACATTTAATAACCGCATAAACTGATTGGAAATTACTTAAAAACTGCGTTTATGATAGATATTTGAAATTAATATTTTTGTACTTAGAATACGCAAAGGGTAAATCTAAATTTTTTCGATTTATAATTAATAAAAGTACTAATGAAACTTCAGCAATAAATATGTAAAATCATAGTAGATTATAACAATAGATTTTCGGATACTTGATTATTTTGTGAATTATATTTTTAACTTTACTCATGATAGACGGTCTCTAAGATAGACGATAGTCTCGATGATAGACGACTCAGATATATGGTCAGAAATTATTGATTTAAGCAGTTGGTATATTTTAGAAAATACCTCAATACAACTATTAATTTGTATCTTCATTCTTTATATCAAATTATGATACCCAAAATGTAGCAAAGATACTGTACCAATTCAGCGGACGAAAAAACAGTATGCTAGAGTAAGCCTATTTATACATTACTATTATTAAACTTTTGTTATTGAACTTATTTAAAATATAATGCATTTAAAACAAACGACAAATAAATGACTAAAAAATTTAACGGCATTTTCACTTTTTACTTTATTGGTAATCTAGATTTCCTTACAACTACCTCTGACTACCCTTAAGTTGATATTTGGTAATGTCTACCGAGCCTGGTGATCAAAGTCGTGAAGTTCTGTTTTTTTGTTATCTTTACCCACCAAAGCTTGGATGTTCAGGAAGAAAATCCATTGTAAAGCATACTAGAAAAAATCCAAGCAGACATAGTTATTATTACCTACATACTTTACTATCCTCATAGCTCAGTTGGTAGTAGTTCAGCCTTCTGCACTCTCTTGTCGTGTCACTAGTTTCTTTCGAAACAGTGTGGTGAAAGGATTTTTAGTGCGCCTCAAGAGGCTCCTTTTGAGCACTTGACACATGTTAAAGAAATTTTTAGGTTCTACGACATGCAGGTTTCCTTACGATGTTTTCCTTCACCGTTTGAGAGTACTGGCTTTGTGCACATACATTTTTGAACAGAAAAACTCATTGGTGCACGACCTGTTTCGAACCCACGACCTGAGGATCGGAAGGCGGGGCCGCTACCACTAGACCACCAGTGCTGTTCCTCCGCCTTCTGCACTGTAGGTTATGATTTAATTCCAAGTCCATAGAACATAAAACGAAAAAAGAAACAACTATTATCACAGGCACGGTAGATTTCATTGAGGATGTTTAAGGTTATTCATTCATCATAGGCACGACCACATTACGCATATTTGGTACATATCCACATCAGCAATAGTTAGCAGGTATTCCACAAGTGAGGGATTAAAAGCTCATCGTAAATAAATATTTATTATAAGTAAGAACTTGTATTTAGACGCGAAGGAGTAATTATAACAGAATGAATAACAGTGCTATAACTATCGACTGACACATTAGGCTCACTATGAATCATGCTTACAGCACAATGAGCCATTCATTACTTATTGAAGTGTGAAGTGTCTCTGTACGATTGCAACAGCTTGAAATCGATTTGTTATTGCATTTATCACAAACAGTTTAGCAGTACCTTACCTAACCTTTTTAAAATAAAAAAGTATAATAAATAAACAATTAATATTGGTGGACTTTCCACACAGACTATCTAGCCCAAAACTAAGCAAAGCTTGTAATAAAGATGATACCATATAGCTGATAATAATACTGACTGATAATAATACTTATAAACGTTTTATTTGTAAATATTATATACATATTAGATATAATAATATACAGACAGAAAACAAACATCTATGTTCATCACACAAATAAGTGTTATCGATGACAATCGAACCTCTAGCCTACAGCGCAGAAGGCAGAGCTGACTCTTAGCAAAATGTATATTTTTATTTATTTATAGGACACAAAGTTACATTTTTTTATTCATGTTGCTGATGGAACAAGAACCTTCAAGTTACCTTGCAAACAATGTTTTCAAGGTAACTTCGTATAAAGCAGTGTATCAGCTATTCAGTTCCTTAGTAGCTTTGCCTAGTTTGGGACTAGAAAGTGCTGAAATGTTCACCAATATTTATTAAGCAGAGAAACAGTATGTAAAATTACTACTGCCGAAAACATAAATGGGACCCCGACTATACCTACTTCTTTTAGAAGAGTAGTAGAGCTCTTTTTGAAGGGCTCGTCCGGGGAAGAACATCTGTATGCCTCAAGTTGATGGACGGAAGGTAGTGCATCATAGGGCACGTTCCTATTGTGCCTGACTTACGAGGCAATCCTTGTATATAGGTGATGGTTACCACTTAACATCAGGTGGGCCACCTGCTTGCTCCATCAGCTAGTTGCATAAAAACAAAAAAAAACTGTATGTAAAATGAATACTGCCGAAAACATAAATGGGACCCCGACTATACTTCTTAATCGATTACCTCCTCACATAAACACCCTATTTACTTCCACGAAATAAAGGTTAATTTTACATTAATACAGGATAAAGAGCACCAGTGGTCTCAAGGGAATGATCCTACCCTCTAATAAGATGGTGCATTAATGAATTATTCTCTTCGAAAAAAATAAGATATTAAACTTAACTTGAATGAACAGTGCGTGACAGTGCGCAATGCTAGTGCTCATAATCGATGATGAAGAACGAAAGAGACCTCAAAGATTTTTATAATGTGAAAATGTTATTAACCGAGTGGGATATGAATAACTTTTGGGACATTATCAAAATCAAAATCAAAACGGTCTTTATTCAGTACAATCACAAGGATCACTTTGAAACGTCTTATATACTAGGTGAGTTAAAATATAAAAATCTTTGTGATTTCCAGTAGGTATACCAGAAGGCGAATACCAGAGCTATTGTACCTCTCGCTCGAACGTTTCGACATGTTGAAAGATATAAAATAACTAAACACATTTTCGAAAAATCGCAAACAACCATTTTGCATTTCCCATACTCAAAAGTTTGCTTTACTAGTTTTTGTACATATGCAAACTTTTGAAAAGGAAAACTTGTATCGATCAAAATGAAATTTTTAGTAAACTGTGTGCAATGTGATTGCAAAATGGTTGTTTGAGATTTTTCGAAAATGGGTTTAGTGATTTTATATCTTTCAACATGTCGAAACGTGCGATCGAGAGGTACCTACGAGTACATTAGCTCAAGTATTGGTATATAAAACTAATTTAAAAAAAAAGTAGGAAACCAGTAAGTATTTTAACAACGGCGATAGACTTGCAACCCGTCAATAAAATCACATGACTCGTAAAAATAGCAATTTAGCCATTGGCAGGCCATATAGCTCGTTGAACCTACAACCGCTGGGAAATTAAGGTTTCGATTACCGCAATACAAAGTGTAGGGCCCGCCTCGATCGATAGACCGACGACATTGAAAAGATCGCGGCGAGTTGGTGATAGTTACCGTTACCTACCTATGCCAGGTCTATAACACCCTGAAAATATCCACTGCTGGACATATGATGACTCCAGGATGAGGAGGAAACAATTCTGAGCCCTCTCCATCCACCGACTTCCCAAGATCTCTACAATAATGTCGTCAGTCCATCGGATAAGATGCGTCTTACGCTGCGTCTTCAGGTTCGTAGGTCCCCAAGCGATAACCTTTCTTTCCCAACGGTTGTCGCTTCTTCCAGCCATTTTTATTTTTTTATTTTTTATAGGTACAACTAGCTGATGGAACAAGCAGATGGCCCACCTGATGTTAAGTGGTAACCATCACCTATAAGGGGCATTGCCTCGTAAGTCACGCACGATAGGAACATGCCCTATGATGCACTGCCCTGTGTTCATCAACTTGAGGCAAACAGATGTTATGCCTCATATGACCTGCCTATTGCCATTTTTATTTTAACAAAATCCATATAGGTAATTCCACAAACATATGTAATATAATGTCAATGACCTTGGTTCTTCTGCGGATTGTTATACCCGTCACGTTAAGAAAATTAAAATAAATAATTATAGCATCCTTTAGATATTTAAATAAGACATTAGATTTAATGAAATGGAAACGTCAAACAAAAATACGGATATGGCATCTTTTACGAGCGCACACGGAAACACCCATTTAATAAAGGGTATAAAAGCAACATTTTAAACGGGATAATTGTAAAATAAATGTCCTACACGTTTACTCCATTATACCGGTAGTAACCCGTGCAATTTTACTTTTGAGCTGGGACCGATAGGAGAGGTTAGCTTCCGGACGCGAGAGTCATGCAGAACTGCATGGATATTTTATAAATTTCGAAAAAAAGATAGAAACTGACGTTTTCGATCGGGAGCGTTTTTAAAGTTAACTAGTAGTTCGCCCCGAACTGAGATCTCATGATGCGACCCGACGAACGCATCAAAACTTTGAGTACGTAGTAGTCAGAGGCAAGTCCAAACATTATCTTTGGACTTTTTTCTGACTACCGCCTACTAACTTGGTATGGTTACCAAGTTTCAACTCTATTGGCCTATTTATTGAAGAGTTCCGTTGAACAGACCATCATCAGACCTGGTCGTCGTCACCATTTTATGAGAACTGAGTACCTCCTTAATTTATTTCAAGAAAAAAAAATAAGAAAAAGCAAAGGAACTGGCTGACCAGTAGAAAAACCTTGATGTCAACTAAACTCTTAGAGATGGGAGCTCTTGGATCGCTGGTTATCTTAATTTAACTTTTATTATTTTATCTCAAAAACCGAACGTCACAAAAAAAAGTAAAAATTGTTTTGGGATGTCCAAACAAAGCCCTTTCATATGACATGTCATTTCACGTAACTTGATTTTTTTATGCAAACTTTTTTTATTTTTTCCCCCTTAAAAAACCCCATATCTCAAAAACCCTTCATCCGATTTTACTCATTTACTTACCAGTAAATTTCTCAAATACAAGCTATCGGCATATCAAATTTTATACAGATCGGATCAACGGTTCTAAAGTTATCGCCAGACAAACATACATACATACATACATACATACATAAAATACCAAATCGCCCAAGTTGAAACTAAGATCTTCGTTCGCTTCGCTCACTCAATCAATAAAAAATAACTTGTGGCCCCGAACTGAGATCTCGTGAAGCGACCCGACGAATGCACCAAAACTCTAGTAGGTGGTAGTCAGAGGCAAGTCCAAACATTGTGTTTGGACTTGTTTCTGACTACAATATGTGTTATGATCGCGAGAGTTAAAAATAAAAAAAATAAAAATACTATAAGTATTGGAACACCTTGTAGGTATAACCTCTCAGATCTAAGGTAAGTTCAAATATTACATTTGGTATTACACTCACAATGGAACAAGCATATAGTAACAAAAAGTAGTAATAAAAATAAGTTTTTAAATTGCAAAAATAAAATTGCAGTCCAGTCTCAAACCTGTCCAAACCCGGCCCATGCCGCAATTTGAGTGCTTTGACATTCATTTATCTCCATTATAGATCTGCGGAGGAACGGGTCGGAACGGGTCCCTTGTGTGTACTCCCCTTAGTTACAGTAGAAGGTAATGAGCACGATAGCTGCGGTGATAGCATCCCTGGACAGTGTGGACCAGTCCTTATTTATGAAGGTACGCTATTTTTACCAATGTGTTGTTATTGATAGTTGGTAGGGTGAAAGAGTTAGGTATAAAAGTAGCTTTTTTCGTCAAAAGATTTTTATTTATAGCTATACTTTCTTCTTTTTTTTTTGTTACAATGAATAGACCGTCCTTTGACTACAATCTCACCTGATGGTAAGCGACGATGTAGCCGACGTTGGAGCAGAACGGTCTAGAAGACACCTATTCACTCTTGCCTTGAAGAGACTGATATTGTAGTGGTCAGGAAAAACAGACGACGGTAATGAGTTCCACTCCTTAGCGGCTCGCATAATGAAGGTTGAAAGCAAAGCGCTTCGTGCGAATTGGTGGCATGCTAACCAGGTATGGATGGTACTGGGCCGTGCGTCTACTTGTCCTGTGGTGGAATGGAGATGTTGGAATAAGGTCATGTAGTTCCTGGGCACATAAGTTCTATAAGTTGTTCTGTGAAATAAAGTACATTATATATAGATTTTATTTCATTTTTCTATTGTTGTTCTCGTGGCCAGGCACAAAGCTTTGTCTGTGTATAGAATCGATGAGTCTGTTCATTAATCATGCCCCACTTCATGCACTGACCATGCAACTAACATGCTTCATTTTAGTTACATAACGTTCCATTGAGTTGGCATACTGCCAAAATAGATGTTCGCCACGATCAAATCAATTGACCACTTAGAGTTCTCTATACCTATTTCTTTCACTCTAGTTGACATGGGTGAATTGCTTTTATCATTGAAGTTAGATGTATAAGGAAGGATCAATAGTGTAATAATAAAAATCGTTAAGAAAATAATTTAAAGCAAATAATTTCAATTTGATTATTTTATTAATAAATGGGGGTTGAAAATGAGAATACCATTTGAACCACCTTAGGCAAACGGACATGCCGATAAACACAAATACAATGCCGATTCGTCAAAGTTGTTTCAGAAATCATTGCATTCCTAGCCTTTCGTCTTGTGCAAAGTCAAAAGAAATTTATTCAATTGAATCACAAGGATAACTTTGAAAGGTCTTAAGGCTAGGTGAATCTAGGTCTAAAACAACAGGCAACAAGGCAATCAGCAAGGAAGACCAGCGTTGTAGTAGTGCATCAAACACTATTATAGCATAAAACTGAGTGGCGACCGATTTTGTTGTCTTATGGCTAAGACAATAGCTAATGTACCTCTCGCTCGCACTACCATTAATCGATGCACTCATTTTTCGAAAATGAGTTTAGTGATTTTATATCGTTCAACATGTCGAAACGTGCGAGCGAGAGTCACATTAGCTCTTGTATTCGCCTTAACCAATATTGTTGTTTATATTTTGCCTATGTTTTGTAACGTCCGTTTTTTTACTGAAAACCATTAATATAGAAGATATAAAATTTCATAGATTTTTCAACTTACGCGCCATTGTATTTTGAATCCTCCTTTCATTAAGATAGTTTTATTACCATAAGAACTCATCCGTGAACCTTGGCGCCTTAAACAGAAAATTCGTTATGTGTCGCGCTTCGCGCGACACATAACTCAGTCGCGAGCCATTGTAATTTTATACACACCATTTTATAACGTTATATCACCATTATAAAAACCATTTTGTCTAACGAGTTTGTCATAATTTTGTTGTGTACGAAATAGCTGATAGGCTGGTGTTGCCGTGTTACACGAGCGAGCGTCGAATATTGATTGTATCGATAATTAGATATGTTCTCTCAAGTTAAAGGGTAATACTAAGTAATCCACTGCATTTTGTTCACGAACTCAAGTCAGGCAGATATATCGTTTTTTTATTCATTCAAATCATTTTTTCCCTCGGTCGATCGATTATCGATCATCCGATTTGAGCGAATTACTGTTCGGGTGCTGGCAAGCCTAATTGAAAAAGTAGAGTGTAGAAAAATCTATGGTATGTTGTTTTTTTTAGATAGTGATCTTCGATTTCGAACAATTATATCGAGTCGATTAATCGCGTTTTATTATTTTTCAGTTTTATTGGATAGATACAGTTTTAACTTGTTTTGGATTCCTCGGGATCATTCCTGGAGGATTATAAGGATTTTTAATTTGATTCATTAAGACCGAATTGACGTAATCTTGTTCGTTTGTTTCATCGGGTATCTCGATTGTCCGAATTATAGAATCGGTCATGTACTATCGAGTTGAGTGGACGAATGGTCTATGTTATGTGTGTCTATGGCGCAGACATGACACGACAAATGATAACTGATATTTTTTGATAGATGGTCGATATATTCGAATCGTCAGAGAATAGTATTTAATTCTCTGTTATTTACTAAATAAATAACCCGTCGTCGATTACGAGACGCACGAGACTTAATTGTCCGACAACGCGCCGTCGTTGTATTATATTCAGTGATCATACTTCGAAGCCTGGTGAGTTGCGAAGTTGAGATTGTGATATTTGGATTTTCCTCTCGTGTTTCTGTGAGTCAGTTCTAATTCAAGTTTTATGTTTGGTCGATCAGAAAAGGCTGTACCCTGGAGCTGAAATCCTGCCCAGTCGTGTGTCGGCGCATTTCGGTGCCAACCTCAGATACCTCAGACGCCGGCAGTTGCCTTTCGCCAAGCTGCTTCGGGATTGAAGTGGTTGCTCCCGCCAAGTTCTTACTATCTTCGTGGTAGACTACACATAGTTACCTCGTAGCTACATTCATTCCGAGGACCCATTTAATATTCCCCAAAAGGTTAGTCAGAGGCAATTCCGATGCCCGCGTGAAATTCGTCGACGTTCTACTGGTTGCGGTATATCATTCGTATAAGAGCCATCGATTCAGATAAATACTAGAGAGTAAATTTTAGCCTAGCTCTGACCAAACGCTTCACCAATCCATATCATACTTTGTATTTTACTGTGTACACACACTATAATTATAAGTTTTGTGTTCCCCCAGGTATTTAGGATTTCAGAACACTAATATTAATGTTAACATCATATGCATAATCTTTTCATAACAAGAATTGTACATAAAAACACTTAGGCAATAAAAATAAAGCTTGTATTATTTTTAGTAAATATAGTTGTGTTTATTTACCCTAGATTACCCCTAGGTTATAGGAAAATATGTTACATAATGGCGCCCGGAACAGGGACTGGTGATTGCGTGGCTAAAAGTTAAAAAAAAGTCTTTTTTCTGGTCAAATATAGCTCATGAAATAATTGGTCCGGGCTAGGCTGAATGAAAACTCAGATTTTATTTTTTATCATAGTAAAAGTGTGTTTATTCTTGTAAGTTTGGTCAGTCTGAGTTCTATTACTATCTAGCTACCTATACTGAATCTTATTTTAAAAGATTACCTCAAAAATTTTGAGTTTTTTTAATATTTTAATATTTTTTGTTCTATACATTCATAATGTTGGAAGAAAGACCAATTGCTTTCAATGTCTTGGCTAAGGATGAGCTGGAATACGAAGTTAAAATCAGGGGCGCTAAACCAGCGGGGGATACCGTCACCGCTTTGAGGGTTCAGGTTCGAGACCTGAATAAGGAAATTCCTTCTGATGAAGTTGTTAGTACTGAGTTTGAGATTTCTTCTGAACTTGCAGTCATTCGTACTAAACTAGATGGTCTCAATGATTTGATTGCTGGTGCCTCCATGAAGCCATGCTCCCTGAAGATTTTGAATAGAGTACAAGCCTTAGGCCACCATCTGTTTCATAGGTTTGGGCGTTTGGTTACACCATGTGATACTGATGAGTTGTTGTCTTCATACACAACTTTGCAGGAGCGTTTGGGAAAGTTGTTGAACAAGTTAGATAATATCTTTTGCAATTTCAAGAGTGCAGTCTCATCAGCTCCTTCTGACATAGCTAATGATAGTAATGATAGTGCTTCAAATTCTAAACCTGAAACAGAGATAAAATCAACCAGTAATGCAAGTTGTAGTAAATATTCTGCTATTCACACCTTGAATCTTAAGTTTAATGGGAAGACGTGTGTTAAAGCTTTCTTGCAAAGACTGGAGGAATTATGTCTGTCAAGAGGTGTTTCTGATACTAAACTTTTCAATTCATCATCTGAACTGTTCACTGATGAGGCCTTGTGCTGGTACCGTGCTGTCAGACTAGATGTCAATGATTGGTATGAATTGAAGTCTTTGTTACTGGAGGAGTATTTACCTTTTGATTATGATCACAGGCTCATGCAGGAAATCAGATCGCGTACCCAGGGTAGAGATGAAAGTATTATTAATTACCTAAGCATTATGCAAAACTTTTTTACAAGATTATCAAAGTCTATCTCAGATGAGGAAAAGTTGAATATAGTTCTTTACAATGTTAGACCTTTCTATACAACACAATTGGCGCTAAGCCCTGTCAAGTCATGGATGGAATTGAAAAGCAAATGCAGGCTATTAGATAATGCTAAGCAATGCTCTGAAGTTTTTACAGAACCCCCCCGGAGTAACAATCTCTCTTTAGCACCAGATCTAAGTTACAAAAACTCATCCCAGCACCCCGGACCCAGAGTGGCAGCGGTTCAGTCTAATGATGATTTCTGTGTCCGTTGTAGAGTAAATGGTCATAGTCTGAGTAGTTGCAAAGCTCCTTTTAGTTTAATATGTTATCTTTGTGGAGAAAAGGGAGCAACATTCAAAACTTGTCCGAAATGCTCAACCGACAAAGCTCCTGGGTCTGCGGTCTCAAAAACTTGAGGAAATGAATCAGCAACGTCCTGATACACATCCAGCGGATAGTAGACATTCTAATGATTGGAAAACTTGGTCAGAATTTGTTACATGGTCCTTTTCCAAGGAGCATTCCTCGCCGCCGCCGCTGGATTGCGCGAGGATTATTAGGATTAATAGGGAAGTAGGTCGGTTACTTTCAACTAATAGGTATTATGATAATTTTGAAAGCGTTGTCATGTCTCAGTAACTTCAATCTGTGGAGGGCTCTTCCACACGGTTAGTTTTTTTTTTGTTTTTGTGTGTGACGTTGTTAAGTTTGTGAGATTTGATAGGGATATATTTACATCCGTCATTAGCGTAAAATAAGCCTCATGTGTCGAGCGGTTATACAACTCGGAAAATAAGCCTCATGTGTCGAGCGGTTATACAACTCGTAAAAGAAGCCTCAGTGTCGAGCGGTTATACAACTCGTAAAATAAGCCTCAGTGTCGAGCGGTTATGCAACTCGTTAGCTTTTGACGTGGAATGCCATGTTTCCTTAGTAGGTAGATTATGAGAGTTTTCTTGTTTTTGGTTCTGTATCAGTCAAATGGGTAAAAAATAAGCCTAAAATTTCCTCACGGATCACAATGAGTACCAAAAGCCTTTACCTTACCCTGGTGAACGCTCAGAGCGGTTGAAAGACTCTGTAACCATGGTTCTGGTACCTACTAGCCAAAAACTTGAATTATTGATTACCTACCTACACATATAGTTTATTAATATATAACCTAGCACCCCGTGTTGGCCCGGGTTTAGAATAGTCCAACCACCATAACATTCAGTTCCAGGTGTATCGTAGAAGGCGATTCAGGACGTATATTATAGCATCATCAACAGCTTTCATTTTTCGATTGACCATTATTTCCTTTGCTTAATCGATTATAGCTTATAAACATTTTAATTTTATTTAGTCAATCGATTATCGATCGATGTTTAGTGCCAAAGACTTGATTCCAACCTTATTGCATAGGATACCAACTCACACGAGTTACCCCAATTTTTCGGGTAATTTTTTCTTTCATTATTTTCAATACGAACTCCGGCAACTCGTTATACACATCTGTTAATGACCCGCTAACATTACCCGGTGCATTATTGTGTAGGTCGTAAATATTTGCCGACGTTCACCGCGATCTTCTGGCCTGGAATATCCGAATGATATACTATGTCGATCTGAAGATCAATCTTATTAATGAAAGTCATTATGCGGAATCATGCTTAGGTACTACTTATTTTTTTTTCTTTTTACTTTCATTTTTTTTTTCATTTCATTATGTAGACTCTTGTTTTTTTATTATTTTGTGTAGAATTGTGAATAATTAGATGGTAGTTAAGCTTCGCGAGTACGGACGAGGGCGTCCGGCGAATTCCCTACGTGAATTCTTACCCGGGGGGAGATGTGCATATGATGTTAACATTAATATTAGTGTTCTGAAATCCTAAATACCTGGGGGAACACAAAACTTATAATTATAGTGTGTGTACACAGTAAAATACAAAGTATGATATGGATTGGTGAAGCGTTTGGTCAGAGCTAGGCTAAAACTTACTCTCTAGTATTTATCTGAATCGATGGCTCTTATACGAATGATATACCGCAACCAGGCGAGGTAGAACGTCGACGAATTTCACGCGGGCATCGGAATTGCCTCTGACTAACCTTTTGGGGAATATTAAATGGGTCCTCGGAATGAATGTAGCTACGAGGTAACTATGTGTAGTCTACCACGAAGATAGTAAGAACTTGGCGGGAGCAACCACTTCAATCCCGAAGCAGCTTGGCGAAAGGCAACTGCCGGCGTCTGAGGTATCTGAGGTTGGCACCGAAATGCGCCGACACACGACTGGGCAGGAATTCAGCTCCAGGGTACAGCCTTTTCTGATCGACCAAACATAAAACTTGAATTAGAACTGACTCACAGAAACACGAGAGGAAAATCCAAATATCACAATCTCTCTTCGGAACTCACCAGGCCTTGAAGTATGATCACTGAATATAACACAACGACGGCGCGTTGTCGGACAATTAAGTCTCGTGCGTCTCGTTATCGACGACGGGTTATTTATTTAGTAAATAACAGAGAATTAAATACTATTCTCTGACGATTCGAATATATCGACCATCTATCAAAAAATATCAGTTATCATTTGTCGTGTCATGTCTGCGCCATAGACACACATAACATAGACCATTCGTCCACTCAACTCGATAGTACATGACCGATTCTATAATTCGGACAATCGAGATACCCGATGAAACAAACGAACAAGATTACGTCAATTATGACACAAAGTATTATTTTTTTGATTTGAACATGCCAGCACTCTTAGACCCCAAAAACATCAAGTCAAAGTACCATCTTTGGACTAGGACTAACTTTAAGACTAGGATTTCTCACGAACGAAGGTCCTTACGTATTTGCATAGGGAAGGTTCACTTGTAATAATCGAGTCAAACTAAAAATACAACGCGCTGTAACTTTAATTGCATTAATAACCTAGTTTATATAATTTTGCATAGCACCCCGCCATAGCTCTGCGTCATTATGGGGAGTGGCTCTCGTAAAATAGTGGTAATGGTTTCATCTGGCTCTATAAAATATGTTTACGCGTCAATGGTTATCGGGATCTCGTTCCGTAGTGTGTAATAAAATAAGTAATGACGATTCGATTACTCTGCAAATCGATACTGTCTGGTAAAAATCAATAAACATCCATCTTCATAATATTTTTTTTAATAGTATTAAAAAAAATATTATTATTATTATTTTTTATGCCACTAGCTGATGGAACAAGCAGATGGCCCAACTGATGTTAAGTGGTAACCATCACCTATAACAAACCATTGCCTCGTAAGTCACGCACGATAGGAACGTGCCCGCGTAAATTAACTTGAGGCATACAGATGTTAAGCCTCATGTACCTGTAACTACACCGGCAACCACACTCTTCAAACCGAAACACAGCAACGCTGGTTGGCGGCAGAAAAAGACGTGGTTCACAAAGATCTCTACAACTCTTAAGATTTGGAATACCTCCTTCATTTTCTGCCAGCTTTCTCTGTCCTATGCGTCTCTTGCCCAGGTGTTTCCCGCTACCTTTACGATATCGTAAAACTGTCGCACTTTCGGAAGGCCTAGACTTCCTCAGCCAGACTTTGACTAAATTTAATCTTGCTAAAAGTAGATTGGGATCAACACTCACTCTCATTAGAACACGCAATAATGTTTCGACTATACAATGTCGCTTTGCAACTTTACAGGATCGAAATTAATTAACAAGATCGGGAACAAAACTGTAGCGTTCCAATTCTCACGTACGATCCGCGATCCGCCGATCTGCGGTCGTATAATACAGGGTGTGGTCCCCTCGCACAGGGGTGGAACTAGGTGGTTAAGGCGAAGACAAAAGCTAATGTACCTCTCGCTCGCACGTTTCGACATGTTGAAAGATACAATTTTGCTTTACTAGTTGCAAACGTTTGAGTACGAAAACGTGTATCGATTAAAATGATTTTTGTACTAAACTGTGTGCAATGTGATTGCGCACAAAATGCTAGGTGCTAGGTGCTGGAGATAGGTGTTTAAGGCGAAGACAAGAGCTAATATACCTCTAGCTATCACGTTTCGGCATGTTGAAAGATAAAAGTTTGCTTTACTAGTTTTTGTACATATTATGCAAACTTTTGAGTAGGAAAACGTGTAACGATTAAAATGATTTTTGTACTAAACTGTGTGCAATGTGATTGCGCACAAAGCTAGGTGCTAGGTGCTGGAGATAGGTGGTTAAGGCGAAGACAAGAGCTAATATACCTCTAGCTAGCACGTTTCGACATGTTGAAAGATAAAAGTTTGCTTTACTAGTTTTTGTACTTATGCAAACTTTTGAGTACGAAAACGTGTATCGATTAAAATGATTTTTGTACTAAACTGTGTGCAATGTGATTGCGCACAAAATGCTAGGTGCTAGGTGCTGGAGATAGGTGTTTAAGGCGAAGACAAGAGCTAATATACCTCTAGCTAGCACGTTTCGACATGTTGAAAGATAAAAGTTTGCTTTACTAGTTTTTGTACATATTATGCAAACTTTTGAGTAGGAAAACGTGTAACGATTAAAATGATTTTTGTACTAAACTGTGTGCAATGTGATTGCGCACAAAGCTAGGTGCCAGGTGCTGGAGATAGGTGGTTAAGGCGAAGACAAGAGCTAATATACCTCTAGCTAGCACGTTTCGACATGTTGAAAGATAAAAGTTTGCTTTACTAGTTTTTGTACTCATGCAAACTTTTGAGTAGGACAACGTGTAACGATTTAAATGATTTTTGTACTAAGCTGTGTGCAATGTGATTGCGCACAAAATGCTAGGTGCTAGGTGCTACAGATAGGTGGTTAAGGCGAAGACAAGAGCTAATATACCTCTAGCTAGCACGTTTCGACATGTTGAAAGATAAAAGTTTGCTTTACTAGTTTTTGTACTCATGCAAACTTTTGAGTAGGAAAACGTGTAACGATTAAAATGATTTTTGTACTAAACTGTGTGCAATGTGATTGCACACAAAATAGTTGATTTTTTGAAAATGGGTTAATAATTTTTGCACTAAATTGTGTGCATGTGATTGCACACAAAATGGTTGATTGCGATTTTTCGAAAATGGGTTCAGTGATTTTATAACTTTAAACATGTTGAAACGAACGAGAGGTACATTAGCTCTTGTATTTGCCTAAATACAACGAGACTCAACGCGCTCCGCTTGTAAAATGATACGTGGCGGCGGCGGCGTAGCAAATATAGACATGATGACTATATTTGACTGAACTTATAAAAAAATAACAAAACAAATTATGGATTTAAATATTCGAACACGAATATTAAATTGAAAAACTGTTTTGATTTATTTGATTCTCTGTATTTTCAGTAGATAAATAATAATCTGTCATTTTCTGCCCATATTTTGGTTTAGTTTACTAGCGATTTCTAAAAGATCTTAGTGAATCAACTGAATCAATTCCTTCTGACTTTGAGTTTGGCGTGATGCCATCTTGATGGAGTAACACTTTGGAGTGAAAAATCAACCTGTGGATGCACCTGATGGACTACTCTACAGAGCTGAGTCAAATATTTGTAATTTACCACAAACTATGCGATAATAATAGGCCATGGGTACTCAATAGACAAACCTTTGTTTCATACCTTTTCATTTCCATTCCTACTATAATTAATTTAAACTAAATTACTAGCGACCCGCCCCGGCTTCGCACGGTTATTGTGGGTTATCCCTAAGAGATTATGCTTGTACTATGCATATAAACCTTCATCTTGAATCACTCTTTCTATAAAAAAAACCGCATCAAAATCCGTTGCGTAGTTTTAAAGATTTAAGCATACATAGGGATATAGGGACAGAGAAAGCGACTTTGTTTTATACTATGTAGTGATAATACCATCTTTAACCCTTAAATAAAGCTATAATCCAGCCCTGTTATGTCGGTGTTGCAGGCTGCATTCCTCGGTATAGTCCCTTCGGTGCCATAACGAGTACTGTCGTGAAATAAATCTTGCCACCCCACATTGCCGCTTCAGCCTTTCAGGATAAAGACTTTATTTTTCTCGCTGAAGCCCTTTTATGTCCGATGTTTTGATTGGTTAGGTTTTATTGGAAGATGATTACCTTTCGGGGTTTCGCGCTGTTGTTTTCGCTGTGTATTTTGTAAATTAAATGAAACAACATTTCGGAGTAGAAATTACTTTTTGTTTTGTGCAGTGCGACTAAACGGGTATGTTTAAATATATATGTAACCTAGATAATACTAATAAATGGGTTTCGTAAAAAATATGATATTTTGATCTTTTTATTTCATCATGTTTGAGACAGCGACATTTCGCAAAGTAATCGAGTTTTTCCTATAAAACAGGTTACCAAAACCTCAAAATGAAGCAATCTCTCTCTCTCTTGTCGTGTGACTAGTTTTTTTCGAAACAGCGTGCCGTAAGGATTTTAAGTTCGCCTCAAGAGGCTCCTTTCGAGCACTTGACACATGTTATAGAACTTTTTAGGTTCTACGACATGCCGGTTTTCACGATGTTTTCCTTCGCCGTTTGAGAGTACTGGCATTGTGCACATAATTTTTTTAACAGAAAAACTAATTGGTGCACGACTGGTTTCGAACCTACGACGAACAGGATCGGAAGGCGGGGTCGCTCCCACTAGACCACCAGTGCTCTCAATGTGGCAATGCGCTACAGCATATTCAAAATTAGGCTTTAAAAAAATGTTTGTAAGTAGATACTAGGTCCTAAGCAGTTTATAGAGACATTTACCATGTTTTGGATTACCGAAGTACGATTCTCTTATTTTAGGATCCACCATGCATGCGTCTCTTGACAGGCCAATACAGACTACCTACCCAGACGTTGTTAAAGGCAAATAAATTAAAGGCTAATAGACGTGTCGGAAAGAGACACAGTTACACACAGAGACAGTAGTACACTGTGTAGCAAGCCATGTATTTTAGTGTTCCGTTTACAGAGAGTGTTCATTTGTTTATCTAGATATATTCCTAACCTATATAATACAGCGTATAAATAAAGCACATTAAACACCATTACGTGGACGTAACCTGAAATCTCGATCATAATCTGAAATACCCCATAGAAAACCTAAAGGAAACGACAAAAATGAATGTAATATAGATATGGGCGTTCTTAGCTCAAAAAGCGATCTCTTCCAAAAAAATAGTTCCAAAACAGGATAGTTAAAAAATCTGCAATTTTATAACGTAAAAAAATATGCAGAAGTGAAAACCTTAACTGGTCCTACTATAAAAATGCACTGTGCGAGAGGCGTATTTGGAAAAATTGCCCGGGGCACGCAAGAGGCATCGAATTTATACTGCAGTTTTCACTCCCTACAAAGACCATTAAAACTGTCTGTCCATTTGTAGATTTAAACCGAGCGGTGGCCGTCACTAGAAACTGGTCAACTGCCAACTGGGCCTGGCGAGGGTGCAGGTTTCGGTATTCGTTTCGGCTTAAAAGCAAAACTTTTCAATATTTTTCAATAACGCAACCATGGTAGAATGCACACACACATGGCTACTTGAACGTACCTCTGACTATCCTCTTAGACATCCTCAAAGAATCTTTAGTACTTAATGATGTATAAGTATGAATACTCAATACTAAAGTAATGATTCTCTAACGGTAAACATCTACGTCTGTAAATGTCTGGAGGAGATCGCTTTTTAGCAATAAGACCGCCCATTGTACATTTTGTTTTTCTATAATTGTTATAATTTGTCCAATTTTGTAAGTTTGTAAGGTGTTTGTAATAAAGAATTTTCATTCATTCATTCATATCTCCGATCTCTAGTACCAATACTATGAAATCTGAGGGGATATTTACAGTGCAAAGTATTTGGATCAAAGTCGTTTATTTTTTTTTAATTTGAATTTCTTAATCTAAATGATAGTTTGATTATTATATTTAAGACAGCTGAATTCTATCAAATATTCTTCATAGATTCTATTTTTCAAGTACATAATATTCATGATGAAATAATATTCTAATATTCCATTCTCTGAAACTATGAAAAATAAACTCATTGTTAAGTCGATTTCGCAAGTTTTGTCTATGCTTTTCCTGTCTAGTGTAAGAATGATTCAGCAAGACAGATTATAGAGAGATATAGTGTCTACTTATTTATATGAGCTAGCCAAAATAATTTATTTCTATCTTCACCTTTTATTATTTGTTATTGGTAAAGCATTTTGCATTGTTTTTGGCATTGGAAACTCCCGGTCACAAAGAAGAAGGGATTTCGAAGCGTCGATTCCAAAAAAGCTTAAACAAAAGGCGAGTGTTTTAAGCTCTTAGCGTTGGATCAGCGAAGCTGCTCTGACTGATAGCTTTTGAAAGCTATTCGATGAGTGAGAATATATCTTTCAGTTTATGCATTTTTCAGCAAGTATTTTTAATTTTAAGACATCTACTTTTTAAGCTCTTTTGCGCATAGTTAAAATAACGTAAAAACATATGGATATCATGTAGACGGTGCAGAAATTTTAAAATAAAACATTTTTTTTATACTACTAGCTGATGGAATAAGCAGATGGCCCACCTGATGTTAAGTAGTAACCATCATCTATAGCAAAGCATTGCCTCGTAAGTCACGCACGATAGGAACGTGCCCTACGATACACTGCCCTGCGTCCAACTTGAGGCATACAGATGTTAAGCCTCATGTGCCACCGGCAACCACACTCTTCAAACCGAAACACAGCGTTGCTGCTTGGCGGCATTATTCATCATCATCTTCCTGCCCTTATCCCACGCTAAGTGGGGTCGGTACAACAGGTTTTCTTCTTCCACTCTCCTCTATCATTCGTCATCTTGGTATCACTCCTTTCTTACTCATGTCATCTTCCACACAGTCCATCCACCTTTTCTTTGGCCTGCCTCTCGTTCTAAAACCGTTCACATCCATACGTAACACTTTTCTCGTAATATGACTTTTTTCCCTCCTCATGACATGCCCATACCACGTTAACCTATTGCTCCTCAACTTATCCGTTACAGGCGCTACTTTCAAACTTCCTCTAACAAATAAAACATTGAATAAATTCCCAAAATGTTAAAGGTAATTTAAGAAATCTTATGAAAGTCTTATGAAGCTTAATATATAAAAAAATAGGTTAAAATGATTCCCAAAATATTTTTACATTCCAATCTAATAAGGAATAACCATCGGATCTGATAAGACATAATAAAATACACAATACACACAATACAAAACACAATATAATACAGTGTTTTAATAAATTTTTCATCTCCATTCATCACAGACAAAAAATGCTGACCACTCAGCGGCCGGTCTTCAGTGTAGCCAGAATACTGGTACTGTAATAATAGTACTTGAAAGTAGTTTTTCAGAGAAGTTGCCAAGAAAATATTTATTCATACTTCGTAACCAGTCTTACAGTACTTAAACATTATTCATCGGCAGTTACTCCAGCCAAGTACCTAGTAACACTTCTGTTCCAGCCAAAATCGCATAAATTAACTGCTCCACCAACAAATTTATCTTTTTCCACCATCGGAATACTAATACAGGGCCCTTCGCTGTCTATCCATCGTGGCCGCATCAATAAAATTAACATTGTAATCTACTTACTGTAAGAAAAAATTACAAGTAAAATGTACTTTTCCGGCATAATCTTCGGAAAAAGGGTCTTTGCAAGAATTAGACGAGTCGTTGGGGTAGGAAGTTTTTCTTGTGCGTTGTATCAACGATCATTCTGAGTGTTTTTACCGAGGTTTTGAGATTTTCTACTGGATTTGTATTTATGAGCGCCTTTTTTTAATTGAATTTTAAATACTATGAATTATAACTTATTTCTGATAGGAACTGTGCGTGGGTACATGTTTTAATTCTATAGGGTTCGCAAAGTTATAAAGTCATTGAGTTCAGTCGGAATAATGATTAAGAACTTTTGTATATCACAGTAATATTCTCAACCAGGTGATTCCAAAAAAATGAATAAATAAAATAAAATAAAATAAATATTGATGGACATTCCACACAGCAATATCTCGCCCCAAACTAAGCAAAAGCTTGTGATATGGGAACCAGATAGCTGATATACTACTTATATACTTTTTTTTTGTAAATATATACTTATAATATAATATAACACCCAGACAGAGAACAAACATCTATGTTCATCACACAAATATTTGTTCTCGGTGGGGATCGAACCCACGGCCTACGGCGCAGAAGGCAGAGCTACTACCAACTGAGCTGTGAAGGCTGTCAAATATTCTTACCTTCCCCATTCCACGCTTACTGGTTATCTTCTTCCACTCTTTTCTATCACATTATCTCGATGCCCACTTCTTTCTTACTCATTTCATCTTTCACACAGTCCATCCATATTCTAATGCATTTTCCATAGCATTTATGCATTATCCAATTTTTATCTATATTTCCATCCACATCCACACTTAGCACTTTTCTGGTATGGCTTTCTTCCTTTAACATGACATGCCCCACTTTTAAACTACCTAAAATTATCCCCTTTTTTTCCTCATTTCTTATACTGAATGTGCTGTCACGTTAAGTTGTCGGTCCTGGCTTTTCCTAACGACTGCCAAAGCCGGGAGGCCTTATGGCGGCCTAAAGAACTGGTCACTTGCTCAAACACATTTACTTAATTCAAGATATAAAACGATGAAGAAAAACATCGTGAGGAAATCAGTTAATATTTTAACAGCGGCGATAGGCTTGCAACCTGTCACGGATGGAATACAAATAACTGCAAAATGTGGATATGTGCCAAATGTTATATTGGACGTGCCTCTTGACTACCCTTCTTGGACGTCCTCAAAGAATCTGGAGTTCGTTTCGTTTCGTTCCTCGGCACTATCACGGTAGATATCCGAGGAGATATCTACCGTGCCTGAGGATCAAAGTCGTGAAGCTGTTTCAGTTTCAGATATTATAAATATTATAAGCTAGATCCTTTCCAGCGCGTAGCAAGACAGCAGTCATAAAGTAATTATATCTAGTTCAATTTTCAGTCCGAAAAGTTATTCAATTTCGTTCCGACAGTAATGTGAAGCACGAAATCTTATTAGGCACCCCGACAGAATTTAAGTTGCTTAACTGACATTCGTGTGATTTAAAATGCATTTAGCATTGTTTTCCTTGAACGAATGGCGTTGTTATTAAGATGTGCCAGTCAAAGAAGAAGTTATTCAAATACCAATTTTAATTATAAAAGTGTGGATATTTTATGTATGTATTTTCAGTGCGTACGCCCCTGAGTATTTTCCAAATTCACTCATAATCCTCTTCATTTAAAGGTTGCGTGGAATGGTCACTACTGAGAAATAAGGCCAAGGTATTTTTCTATTATATCATTCGTTAAAAAATCATGTGCGCATTGCCAGTGCTCTTATATAAACATTTTGATTTGATTTTGATTTTTGATTTTATATCTCATATCTATCGTGCCTGGGGATAAAGATATTTCTGTTTTTTTCATTCATTTGTGTCCAAAAATGTCCTTATAATGTCCTGTACGTAATTTACATACAGGACATGCTGTGGTTGCCTATAATTGAAAGAGCACCTGATATAATCTAAACTGTATGGAATTTATTGTAATTTTGTGCATCTTTTGTTGGCAATGAAATGAATATAAACAAATAAATAAATACATAGTCGAATTATATAACGTTATGATGATTATGTAAATTTTTATTGGTCTTAAATTCAGTCCACTAAAAATACATTATAAAAAGCGAGTGTGCGATCAAAACTAGCACTATTGGGTCTAAGATGAATAAGACTGATCTGCGAAAATATACATCACAGAACGTAATGCAATAACGCAGGAAGTTTGATAATGAGTTCCACCTCAGGGTTGAACCGCAAATTGGATTATAATGTTAATATCATGATTTCCACAGGGTCTGCAGGGAACAATTTCGGCGCTAAGGCGGGCGTCTATTCTCCTCATTTCAATAAGAAATAAATTACGATTTCTTATTACGTTCCCATTATGCTGGGCGATTTATCAAGTTCATTCAGCGGCGCGTGTTATAGCAGATTTTAATGAAATCTCACTCGTTTAGCTGTCTGTAATTGTTTTGCAGTTCTTGAGACATTTTACTTGCTGAATTTATGAATTATTTAATTTTTATTGAATAAAATTAATCGAACTAGCAGATACTTCTGCCTCATAAAAGTAGTAAGTAAACTTAAATAAAAATTCAAGTAATCAACGCAATTTAAAAGTTTTTTTTTACAATGTTTTTTCCATCCTTTGGCTTCGATCCTACCCTGATGGTATGTGACAACGTAGCCGACGTAGAAGAGAAGTCTAGAACCTTTTCACTGCCTTGAAGAGATTTTTATTGTAGTGGCAGGAAACAGAGACGACGGTGATGAGTGCCACTCCTTTTCGCACACACAGCGGTTCGCATAATGCAGGTAGAAGCGAAACGCTTGGTGCGAAAGGTGGTACGCTAACCAGGTATGGAAGATAACTCTTAGCAACTCAAAATTTACTGACTCGAAGATTTAAGTCGGCGTCTTGCTGGTGCATTACTAGTTAATACAAATAGTATATTTAAAGATTTTGACAGTGCATTTGTAAAACAACGATTCAAGACGAAACAGATGATACCCTACTTGTACATTAGCGATTTTCTAACAGGGTTTTTTTAAAATCTTATTTATTTTAATTTATCAACTTTTTTACACTGAAGTTTATCCTTTATCCATTTTTTTCATCAAGGTTGTCTGAAAGATCGTTTTTAGCGATAAGCCCTTCTGTTTTACTCAGTTTATTTAGTTATATCTGCATAATCTATCTATCCTATATTTAAGTACTTCGGCTAGATTACTAAATTATATATTGTATTCCAAAGCTTCAATTTGTGGTATTTAGCATGCACATGGCTGTCAACTAAGCAGCACATTTGTTTGTTGTATACATTGCTGCAAATGAGTAGTAGAGCTCATTGTGAAGGGCTTGTCCGGGGAAGTACTACCACTACGCCTTTTTCTGCCGCCAAGCAGCGTTGCTGTGTTTCGGTTTGAAGAGTGTGGTTGCCGGTGTAATTACAGGCACCATGAGGCTTAACATCGTATGCCTTAAGTTGATGGACGCAGGGCAGTGCATCGTAGGGCACGTTCCTATCGTGCGTGACTTACGAGGCAATGCTTTGTTATAGGTGATGGTTTTCACTTAACATCAGGTGGGCCATCTGCTTGTTCCATCAGCTAGATGTATGAAAAAAAGTGAGTGAAAAAGATACCGTGCTATTTGGTACTTGGTGAGCGGACTGGTGTCCGCAACTGTAGGCTGCTATGCTGGCTGGCCCTTTCTGCGAGAAAGGATTCGATTTTCGACATAAAGAACTTATTATTAATGAATAACTCATAGAAGGACTGCTACAGTGAGTCTAGTGGTAGCAACCCTGCCTTCCGATCCTAAGGTCGTGGGTTCGAAACCAGTCGTGCACAAATGAGTTTTTCTGTTCAAAATATTATGTGCACAACGCCAGTACTCTCAAACGGTGAAGGAAAACAACGTGAAGAAACCGGAATATCGTAGAACCTAAAAGTTCTATAACATGGTGTCAAGTGCTCGAAAGGGGCCTCTTGAGGCACTTAAAATCCTTTCACCACACTGTTTCGAAATAAACTAGTGACACGACAAGAGAGAATGAGTCTAAATACTATTTCTAGTTTGGTAGATAAAAGATAAGGTCAGCCCACAGATATATATATATATATATATATATATATATCTTCTAGGCTTTGGTCGCGTGGAACTGGCACCTAGAGTCACCTAGCTTTAAGACGTTTCAAAGTGATCCTTGTGATTTTATTGAATAAATACCTATTGACTTTGACTTTGACTTTGACTATATATCTGTGGGTCAGCCAGTAGGTAAGTAGTTACGATACATTTTCTCATAAGTGTTGAAGGTTGGTAGAATATGTTTACTAAAATATGTATAAAAGCAGGAAAAAGAGAAAGAAACAGAGAAGCTGTTGAGCATGTGCGCACATGTGAAAAGGCACATTATACATTCTCGTTCGACTCTGAATAGAGCTCTAAGCTGTTTGTCTCCAAAACAGTTCCATATTGCGTCCATATTTATTCCTCTACTCGGTTAGTCTGCGTCTCTGTAACTAGGTATCAATGTGAAATGAACTTTAGAGTGATAGAAAGAGGTTGCAGGTTTGAGAGTATTACGAACTTTAGTTATTTTTGTTTGATTACCCTTTTATTTTAACCTACTTCAAAAAAGGAGGAGGGTATCAATTCGACTGTGGTTTTTTGTATTTTTGTTACGCAATTACTCCGCCAATTAATTGATTCTGATAGCCAGTGAGCCCCAAATAATTATTCGTGTGCACTTGCTTCCAATGTTTCAGCGCATAAGAGTATGCAAGTAAAACTCTTTGTGATATTTATTTATTTGTTTAAAGAAGATTAACTGCACATAAATACATATAAATCAAGAGTAATATAAAAATCCTAAATTCTATTATTGTCTCCACATATAGATACAAAATATAATAAATTTATTGAGCACAAAAGAAACAGGTACATGTTAATTCACAAAATATACAAAAAAATATAATTTTGTGAAACAAATAGGTACCTAAGTACAAAAAAAGGAATAAATCTAATCTATGGTGTGAATGGTGGGCCAGCTGCCTGTTCCATTAGCAAATAGTAGGCATAATATAAAAAAACGTGCATTTGGTTCTATTACTTATTAATTAATTAAATAATGTATAGTTTCTCTGAACGACAGCCTTCGTAAAAAAACCCCTACCCTGTAGCGGTAAAACTAAGGTGAAATATCCGTTAGTTGGTAAAATTGCTTGTACTGCGGCATGTTACGAAAAGAGAATTTCGGACACCGCGCACCGAGAGAGATTTACAATATGTAGTTAATGTCCACCAACAATGAGATACAATTTAACTTCCGCAACGAAGCGATATTTACAAAGCAACGCTACTGGACGACGGTATATTTTGCTAATGTTTTTTGGCTAGCGTTTTACAAACTTCTGTTTCAGCTAAATAAGGGTGGCTGGTTCACTTTTAAGAAGTTACACACTGTGAAATTATGAAGGTTTCTGAAGGATAGATAAAAAAAACACTTTATTGTTTTTTACACCATACATAGAATATAGTACAATGGGTGGTGTCATGTCCTGTTATTCCTCGGCTCACCAACACCACCAACTGTCTCGTGACGTCGGCGCTTGAGACGATCGCAATACATTACAGGTGGCCTCGCCATCGCTCATAGCATCTTGCTTAGCGATAGCGATCTCTTTTAGGCAACCTTTGGATAAAGAGGGTTGATGGAAAATTTGTTTTTTTTAGCATATTTTATAGGCAAACGCAAATATCCATATACGCAGTAGCGAGATTAGCGAGAACTGAACTAAAGAATAGCGACACTGTCACCTGTAAAAAAAAAGAGCAAATACAAATTGTTTTACAATGTATGAGACCTTTTTTAGGGTTCCGTACCCAAAGGGTAAAACGGGACCCTATCACTAAGACTACGCTGTCCGTCCGTCTGTCTGTCTGTCCGTCCGTCTGTCACCAGACTGTATCTCATGAACCGTGATAGTTAGACAGTTGATATTTTCACAGATGATGTATTTATGTTCCCACTATAACAACAAATACTAGAAAACAGAACAAAATAAACATTTAAGGAGGCTCCCACACAACAAACGTTTTCTTGTTTTTATAGATAACGGAACGGAACCCTTCGTGCGCGAGTCCGACTCGCACGTGGCCGGTTTTTTTTATGTTGTTTTAAACTTATTTTGGACCATATTACGTGTGTAATTTGAAATTGCACACGTCAAAATACTCAGCTAGCCTAACTGACGAAATGTTATTCTACGAACACATTTTAAGCACTTAATCCCTAAATGAGTTTGTAGAATTTAATGTTGGTTTATAAATGAGCAGTGCGGAGATAACATTATTTGTTTTTATTATATCACATTGTAATAAGGATCATATTGTTACGAGCTCGGGGTTCGTATGGATAGAAAATGCACAATAATAATCCAAGAGATGACTTATTTATTTACACTAACACTTTACATAAATAAAACACTACTTAACACTACTTAGCACTACTTAACACTACTTAACACACTTAATTATCACTCAACTATCACTTAACAAAAGTTCTCTTCCTGTATCCACTTCCTTCAACTGACTTCTTCCTCGAGTCATCTTCACCAACTGACTTCTTCCCTGAGCCATTTCCACTTACTGACTCTCTTCTCGAGTCCTCTCCACAAAACGAACTGACTCTCTTCTCGAGCCATCTCACCGAACTGACTTTATATACGACGCAGCTAACCCGAGAATGTTCTGGATCATACTAGACCATACTTGCATCTCTTTCCACAGTAATAGCTCTCGTTCATTTCCTTCGATTGATTCTAGAACAGTAGTCTAGAATATTCGAAAGTCTGCTATCTCTTTCTAGTAGTGCTATCTCTTTCACTCCTATGCAAATATGGCTCTATAGTGAAATGTCCTTCAAAGGTCCATAAGGGGTCCTGAAAACGCCTGAAAATGGGTTTTCATGATATTTCATGGATCGATGGGTAATAGCCTGAAAACATGTTTCAGGCGCCTGAAAACCACGGCAACTTGGTCGAAGTTGTAATCAACTGGGAGGTGACAGAGCCTCTTCTGGCAACGGCTGAAAACATATTTCAGCCTTCTGAAAACACCTGTACGTCAGGATAAATAACGAAACAAGTTGCTAGGCGTCCGGCGCAACACTATAAAATAACCGCAGGAAGCATGCCATAAGTTTGTTGCCTGTTCTTCAAGGCTTGGTCGCGTGGAACTGGCTCTTTACTTTAGGACGTTTCAAATTATTCTTTGTGATTCAATACTTTTGACAGCCTTCACAGCTCAGTTGGCAGTAGCACTGCCTTCTGTGCTTTAGGCTGTGGGTTCAATCTCCACACAGAACAAGCATTAGTGTGATGAGCATATATGTTTGTTCTGATGTGTGTTATTACAAGTATATTTATTAGTATTTAAGTATTATACCGTTGGCCGAAATCGGGCCGACTGAAAGCGCGATGGGTCGATGACATCGTAAAGGTCACAGGAATCACCTGGACGAGAGACGCACAGGACAGAGGAGGCTGGCAGAAAATGAAGGAGGCCTTTACCCAGCAGTGGGTGATACCGGGCTGAGATGATGATGATAATGATACTAGCTAATCTGGTTCCCATACTGCAAACTTTGCTTAGTTTTAGGCCTTTTTTTAATACTTTTAGCTGATGCAACAAGCAGATGGCCCTGAGGATAAGTGGTAACCATCACCTATAACAAAGCATTACCTCGTAAGTCACGCAGGATAGGAACGTCCCCTACGATGCACTACCCTGCGTCCATCAACTTGAGGCATACAGATGTCCTATGTCCCTGTAATTACACTGGCATCCACACTCTTCAAACCGAAACACAGCAACGCTGCTTGGCGGCAGAAAATGGCGTGGTGGTAGTGACTTCCCCGGACGAGCCCTTCACAAAGGGCTCTACTACTCTTCTAGGGGCTAGATAGTTCTGTGCGAAAATCTACCAATATTTATTATTTATATTTATACTTTTGACATTGTAGTGAACGAGCTGTTTAGGTCCTCGCCAAGCTTCAACGTTGTGCCATAAACTTTTTCTACTGTCGACTACAGCCAGACTTAATAACTTTATAGCTTGTAGAGCATGCAGTCCGCGTTTTTAATTTATAAATTAAACTAGCAGGTTTGGCCGCGTTGCCGTAATTACCAGAATTTGGGGACTGCGCCCGTTTCAAATCTTTTGCAGGAAATCAAAATTTGTACAGTATTTTTTTAAGACTATGGAATAATAATATAAATTATTTTTAGCTAAACTTGTTTGGATCAAAATTATCGTTTAGCTGAACCTTATATAAAAAATTTTGTCTAAAACTTTTCTTTTGCGATTTTTCATTTGGTGAATTGATTGTTTCATAATTTATCAAATTTCAGAGTGAGTTGTTGCTTGTTTTTTATTAATGAACAGGATAAATCGAGTTGGTGTTATTTATAGAACAAACCTAGGTAATTAAAATGTTTTGTATAAGTAAATGTTTTTTTTAATAACTCTTTATGTGTATGCTATGGAGGAGCGATGCCTCCTAATACAGGTATTTTTTTTACTTAAAAGTAGGTATCAAACTACTGTTAAAATTTATGAATCATTTTGAAATGAAAATAAACTTTTTTGTATTTTGTATTTATAGACCAACCAATCAAATATCTGTTTTTATGGATATTAAAATAAATGTTTTATATAAATAGCAAACAAAACTAATAATCTGATTCTGTCTAAAATGTTAGGCTGTAAAAATAACTATAACTTTTATGCTTGAATGAAATAAATAATAATAATTATTATTATTGAATACCATTATTTTTTTGTTACTTGATATAAAGAGGGTTGATGGAAAATTTGTTTTTTTTAGAATCGAGTTAAAAAAAAACAAATTTTAGACCTGAAATAGTTTTTAAATAAACCAACGTTTTATCGATATATCCTGAATACATTCCGAGCTGATAAAAGTATGACGTTTTAAAAATGCAGCGATCCGATAAGCCACGTCAAGTGTCGAGTACATGGAAATAAATAAAAAAACGGAAATGTTGATATGGTTTTTTTTTAATAACTGATTTCAATTCTCAGACATTTATCATTCACCGGTAGATCGCGCTGTTAATCATGTTTAGAATCTCAAATAATTTTATTAATATACTAACGGCCGGTTTCTGAAAGCTCGATCAAACCTAATCGGATATCAAGCCACTCGCCATTTCATATTACATCGAATTAGATAGAGATAGCAAGTGACTTGACATCCGATTAGTTTTGATTGCATGGGCTTTCAGAAACCGGCCGTAAGACTTATTATTCTGGATATATGTTTGCAATTTTTTTTTAAATAAAACTATGTAAACTACTAGGTCTCTTTACAAGACTCTTTGAGGACATAAAATCCTTTCACCACACTACTACTGCTGTTTCGAAAGAACTAGTGACACAACAAGAAGAATTATTAAGGAATATCAGTTCTATATTTAAAAAAACCGACGCCTTATTCACCCATATTTGATAGCTTTTATATGGCCTAATTTCAATACTTAACGACGTCACCGTCATCATGAAAAAGTGCAAATTAATCTTCAAAATTAGCAAAACGTGCAAACTCATTATTAGGAAAACTCGTAGGTTACACGATATAATAGTGGCCGACACCTCTACCATGTGTTGCTAAACTCATCACGGATTATTTAAAATTGAGATTTTTTAAGAGTTTCTTAAAAAATACTACAAAAAAATAAATAATGTAACTTTTAACTTTATTTTTGCAAAAAAAACGCGCTGAATCAGTTTCAGTCAAACCTTTATAGTTTTATAGAATGAGTGATGACTTACCAAACAAAAAATAAACATTTCAATCAAATTATAATTGGTGGTAATGAGTAACGTTAAAACATACAAAAAAACATTAGAATTAAGAGCCTCCATTTTTGAAGTCGGTTAAAAATAAGTTATTGCGAAATTTTATTATATAAATAACTACTTTGGTTGTTTGCTACTCCAAATGTTTAGATTCGATTAGAAGTGATAATATAGTTTTTTTTTATCAAATTGGTTTATTATTTGTATTCATTGATTGTTCAAATAATTTTGAGTTGGTTCTTGGTACTGAGAGATCTTAAGAGATTTGGCGTGCCTGAGGATCAAAACTGTTTTATTTTTATTTTTGAAATTGGTTTTACATTTCGTGCGCGCGTCGATGCTGGTTGCACGACGAAATTGTTTTTTTATACAAATAGCCTATGGAACAAGCAGATGGCCCACCTGATGTTAAGTGGTAACCATCAACTATAAAAAAGCATTGCCTCGATAGGCACGTGCCCTGTGCACTGCGCTGCATCCATAAACTTGAGGCATACAGATGTTAAGCCTCATGCGTCTGTAATTACACCCGCAACCACACTCTTCAAACCGAAACCCAGCAACGCTGCTTGCCGGCTGAAAAAGGCATGGTGGTAGTACTTCCCCGGACGAGCTCTTCACAAAGAGCTCTACTACTCATGAACTATCTTAGTTGTGCTACCAAGCGAATAGCAGGTGAGTAACCCTTCATAGAACAGTATACATTTTGTTGTTATTGAAACTGGGTTGGTCTCTCAAAAAATAGCGCCTTAAATGACACATGGTAGTGGTAACAGTGGTACCGAGGTACGTCGCCACAAGCAACTCGGGCCGTGACAGCGAAATTCCATCAGAATGTTTTAATAAGCCGGCAAAAGCCACATAGCCTGAAGCGGCTATTTCATGCGATAGCCTTTGTTGTGCCTAATTGTGGGCAGTTCAAAACATACACTTTTAGCTGCTGGAAAACTGTGAAGCTCCGAACTAATATGTAGTCAAAGCGATGTCGCGAACAAGCGCTTAGCCGATGACCGCAGAATAAAATTAAAAAGTTAAAAGCTTCGGCCTAACCTGCGCGACCAAAGCGACTGCGAAGCGGGAGCGTCTGTCGCGCGGCGGACGCTACCCATCTTTTCTATATGGCGCTTTGCACACTTACGCGACCGCAACGCGGGCAAAACGCCATAGAAAAGTATGGGTATCTGCCCCGCGGCAGACGCTCCCGCTTCCCGCGTTACAGACGCGCAGGTTTGGCCGAAGCTAAAATGCCGTGGCCGGACTGGTAAGACGACAGGGAAAACATATAAATGCTTATGTGATACAGCCAATATTGTTCAATCGACGGTACTATGTTACGTAATTGTCGCCACTAGTGTGATGTAGCCCTACCACACTAGTGGCGACAATTACGTAACATAGTACCTAAAAACAACCTTAGATACGCCTGTGCTACATGTTCGTAATCATGTGAGCTACGAGTTTATCTTACATCTACGCTGGCTGGAAACCTAATAGGTACTATCTAGTACTAAGAAGTAAACAAACGAGCATCAGACTCCATCCGATCGATTGAGGTTTCGTATCAGTGTCTTTTTTGTCGCGTCAGTGTAACCGAAGCTTTAGAATGCTTAGTTTTCTCGTTGTTTTTCTTGAAGTATTTTCCAGGTGCCGGGTTTTTTTTAGCATCCGTTGGTTAATCTCTTGAAAATGCAATGACGAGATTCGTTTTTTTATACTACTTGTTGATAGAACAAGCATAAAGCCCACCTGATGTTAAGTAGTACCCGTCACCAAATAAAAAATAAAAAATTTAAAGCATTGCCTCGCAAGTCACGCACGACAGGAACGGCAGCGTTTTCTGTAATTATATTTTTTTGACAATATTTCGCAGCTTTTAAATTATTTGACAGTAGTAATAACCTTTTAATACTTGACGCTTCCGATTGGCGCTAATTTGGATCAGTTGAGCTACCTCAAGATAGATTGCATTGGTCTGCAGATAGCTCAACTGTTTTATATATATTTTGATGCATTTTGTAAATACTTGTATAAATTGTAGTTTTCTTTGTAAATAAATGTCCCAAACCCGTACCTATAAAGTTGCAGTACTCTGTCAAAGTTGCAGCCGCAGTTTTTGTCAAGGGCATTTCTGAACGTCAACTCGACGTGATGAAAATTGGTTCAAGTGATAAAAAATCAAAGGGAAATTCGAGGCACTCGATACCATAGTGTACCTATGCAAATTGATAGGGATCACTTCAACATCACGATGGCTATGGTTTTATGAGTTGTGTTCGCTTTTTGACAGACTTTTATACTACATTTAAGTTTTAACCTCAGAATAATAGCTCATAGTTTTATCTTTTTATTTTATACAACTAGCTGATGGAACATTAAAATGGTCCACCTGAGCTTAAGTGGTAACCATCACCTTTAACCAAGCAAATGCCTAGAAAGTCACGATAGGATGCACTGCCCTGCGTCCATCAACTTGAGGCATACAGATGTTAAGCTATATTGTGCCTGTAATTATACCGGCAACGACACTCTTCAAACTGAAACACAGCAACGCTGCTTGGCGGCAGAAAAAGGCGTGGTGGAAGTACTTCCCCGGACGAGCCCTTCACAAAGAGCCACAACTCTTAAAGCCAGGTATGTGCCAAATGTAATATTTAGACGTACTCAGAAATTGGCATTCCATACGTGACAGGTTGCCAGCACCGCTGTTAGCATAACTGGCTTCCTCACGATGTTTTTCTTCAGCGTTTGAGAGAACTGGCATTGCGCACAATAATATTCAAATAATTTACCTATGTACACGATCAGATTCGAACCCAGATTGTTCTGATCATAGAGCTGTGTTGAATACCAGACCTGATGCGTGGTATTGCGATCAACGACGGAATGTAACAATTCACACTACGAATGAATTTAGCCCTGAATTTGTGCGGGCTAAGCTCTGTTCACACCAATCCAAGTGCTAGTGAGGGGACAATAGTTTATATTGCTGACTTCAGCTAAAATGTGGGTTTCATAAAGTAATATTATACAATACAATAAGTATAGGTGGACACTCCATACAGCATTATCTAGCCCCATTTTAAGAGCACTGGTGGTCTAGTGGTAGCGGCCCCACCTTCCGATCCTAAGGTCGTGGGTTCGAAACCGATCGTGCACCAATGTATTTTTCTGTTCAAAAATGTATGTGCATAATGCCAGTACTATCAAACTGTGAAGTCGGCAAGTCGTAGAACCTTAAAAGTTCATGATTGTGTCAAGTGTTCGAAAGGAGCCTCTTGAGGCGCACTTAAAATCCTTTCACCACACTGTTTCGAAAGAAACTAGTGACACGACAAGAGAGAAGAGCCCCATGTTAGGCAAAGATTTTACTATGCAGCTGATATAACATTCATACGCTTTTTTTGTTAAAACTTAGTTGAAGGTAATAATTATTAAGGGGCTGACAACTATCAAGCAACTTCTCGCTCGCACGTTTCGACATGTTGAAAGATATAAAATCACTAAACTCATTTTTGAAAAATCGCAATCAACCATTTTGTGTGCAATCACATTGCACACAGTTTAGTAAAAAAATCATTTTGATCAAGTTTTCCTACTTAAAAGTTTGATTATGTACGAAAACTAGTAAAGTAAACTTTTAAGTAGGAAAACTTGTATCGATCAAAATGAAATTTTTACTAAACTGTGTGCAATGTGATTGCACACAAAATGGTTGATTGCGATTTTTCGAAAATGAGTTTAGTGATTTTATATCTTTCAGAAACGTGCGAGCGAGAGTCGTATTAACTCTTGTCTTCGCCATAACGCTGAGACAGAAAATAAACATAAATTAATCATCACACGAAATGTTTGTTCTCGGTTGTAATCGAACCCACGGCAGCGCAGAAGGTGACCTATGATACCAATGAGCTATGATAACTGTCAAATCGTAATGTATAGAAAAAATATGTCTCAGCGAGAAGTTGTTTGACGATTGTCTAATTAAAAATTAGTAATTTTAGGGCAGTTACTGGTATTATGACGAACGTGCGGCAGTGCAAATGCTAGCTTTAAAGTATGTGTGTATGCGGCTTAACTCTATGTCAAAATATTTGGGGTCCCACCGTAATGAGAGCGGTGGGGGTTGGTAATTATTATTTTAATTCAGTGAGCTATGTTATGGCGAAAGTTTCTCCTGATGAGTTTAAGGGTTGTAATTGTTTAATTCACTGTGGTAATGTGCTCTTTGTTTTGTGTGTCTAAAGATGTTGTGATGGGGTTAGTGACCCCACACAAAGGTATATATTTGCCGCTATTGTATAGGAACATCGTATTTCAAGTTATTGGAACACAATAGTTGGAAGTACGTTGTTATTGTGAAGAAATTGGTTTCTTGCCTTTCAATGGGTATCATAAAAATACATAATGATTTGTTAAACATTTCAATCCGAGATCACGAACGCGAATTCTTACAAATATTTGAAGTACCAATAGGTACTTTTGTAATAAAATAAAGCAAAGTTTCGATTAATTACAACTTCAATCGATTGAGTTAGAAACACCACACTGCGCTCCAAAACTGGAATCGCTGATGTAAGACGGAAGGTGGAAAAACTGAAATTGGAGTGGGCGGGTCACGTGAGAGTAGTAGAGTTCTTTGTGAAGGGTTCGTCCGGGGAAGAACTACCACAACGCCTTTTTCTGCTGCCAAGCAGCGTTGCTGTGTTTCAGTTTGAAGAGTGAGGTTGCCGGTGTAATTACAGGCACATGAGGCTTAACATCTGTATGCCTCAAGTTGATGGATGCAGGGCAGTGCACCATAGGGCACGTTCCTATCTTGCGTGACTTATGAGGCAATACTTTGTTATAGGTGATGGTTACCACATAACATCAGGTGCGCCATCACATTGTTCTATCAGCTAGTTGTATTAAAAAAAACATATGAAGCTATATACTGCACGCTTTTATGTCCTTGTAGTAAGCGTCATTTTTCCTTGGCTTTGTGCAACTTTATCTGTATCCGTGTGTATATCTAACACAAGTGAGATAAAAAAAATACTTATAGTTAAATTGTAGTTTTTTTTTACACCATCCAAAAAACATCGGTAATAGTATTATTTTTTATACCATGTCCTAAATAATATTTCACATAACTCAAGTCACTGAACAATTTGTAGCAAGCTTACATAAATACGCTTGCAATAAAACTATGAACGGATTTTTCTAGGCAAAGCTTTGGCCGCACTCAGAATGCTTGGCATAACATACTTGTTCAACGAGCCTAGTTATTCGAAATACATAAAAGTCTAGTAAAAGGGAAATGTTAAAGGCTCAAGTTAATGTGAAATTCATAAACATGAGATGTTTGCCATTAAAACATTACCGAGTCTACGTCGCGGCACACGGTAAGTGCTGAAATAAAGCTGGTTTGCCAGTGAAGGAAGATAATATTTATTATCACTATCACTACATAGTATAAAACAAAGTCGCTTTCTCTGTCCCTATATCCCTATGTATGCTTAAATCTTTGAAACTACGCAACGGATTTTGATGCGGTTTTTTTTTATAGAAAGAGTGATTCAAGAGGAAGGTGCATGCATAATATGCATAACATAAGCATAATCTCTTAGGGATAACCGTGCGAAGACGGGGCGGGTCGCTAGTTCAATATAAAATATTATTTACAAGATAAGATATGATAGATAAGATAATTTATTTATTTTCTCTGTGCAAAAGGTATACATGCCATGACTTATTTAAGGGGTACAATTTAATATAAAATATTATTTATTATTTAATTTTGCAGTTAAATACAGCTTTTGAAACTGCTCATAGTTCGGTGTATATGCCAAATATGGCGTCAAAGTTTTTTGGCGACTGCTAGAACCGGAACCGAATTAAATACATAAAACGTGGTCGAAATTGTAAATGGCGGAAAGTCGGTGAATGCAGAAGGCTAAACTTTTTGTCCTAGCTTATGTACAGCAGTGAACTTCTTCAGGCTGATGTTTTTTTTATACAACTAGCTGATGGAACAGGCAGATAGCCCACCTGATGTTAAGTGGTAACCATCACCTATAACAAAGCATTATCTCGTATGTCACGCACGATAGGTACGTGCCCTACAATGCACTGCCCTGCATCCATCAACTTGAGGCATATAGATGTTAAGCCTCATGTGGCTGTAATTACACCGGCAACCACACACTTCAAACCGAAACACAGCAACGCTGCTTGGCGCCAGAAAAAGGCGTGGATAATTACGGAAATCGTATCATACATTCGTTTAATGATCGAATCGATTGAACGAATTATCGTCGCTTAGAGGATGGAGCCTCTTAGAGGCGCACTTGAAATCCTTTCACCACACTGGTTCGAAAGAACTCGTGACACGAAAAAAAGAAGAAGAAGATTATTGATATTCATAACGTTGGCACCTAGTGGAGCACGACCTGAACTGCACTCATAAATTATACAAGCATTTTAAAACGACGATAATTAATCGTATGGTGATGTTGAATGAATATTTTTTATGAAATAACTTTTTTAAAGTTCTGTTACTTTCGATTTCTCAAATATTATAGACTAGTGGAACCCGCGCAAATTCATTTGCTGCGTTAGCTATTTCCTTACTAAGACAACCTTCTAACCTTTTCAAAAAAGTTTTCCTACCTAACAGTTAGATTAAGTACGAAAACTAGTTGAACACATTTTCTATCGTACATTTCTATTTCTATCAAAATAATATATTTGCGAAACATTTTTCATAACTACCTTCAGTCATTGTATATCCTTATAAATTTTAAAATGTGTAAGCGAGAAATTGTTTGACAGTCGTCTCTGTCATAAACTTCAAAAAAAAAAAGTATTTAAAAGTGCCTTGTTGTAGACTCCTTGGCACTGTAATTCATAAAATCTCGCGATGATTGAGACTTATAAAAAAATACAGATTTTACTTATTAAGTAAATTATCTTCAGCATTTTCAATATCAAAAATTATTCGTGTCTTATTTCGTCAGCCATCAATGGTGAGGTTTAATTAATTTTGAATAAATTCTCCTTGATTCTCTGTAATTTGTTCGAATAATTATTGTTCCCTTGCTTCGAAATTCAAATAATATAATGCAGCAGTGAGGACTCGAAGTTTAAACACAGAAATTTGGTTTAATTATGGCTTCAATTTTATTGTGAAAAATGTATAACCACTTTTTTTATTCTAGCATCGGTATAAAACCTGTGACATACGGAATACTAACTGAAAAAAGGGTAAATGTCAAATTTAAAATTAAAATTAAAAATAAAAAAGCCTTTTTATTCCTAACTAAACACATAAGTAGTACACCATAATTAAAAAAAAAACCTAATAATAAATAAAATTATTCATAACATAATTAACATATTTAATTATATATAAGTATATTTATAATTTTGGTCCTCTATGGCCTCCTCCAGACTTTTCCATTCATCCCGGCCTCTGCACCTTAGAAAGACCTTCCTTAAAGAATTTGGAGTTGGTGCTTGGTATTAAGAGATTGTAGGGGTATCTACCATGTCTGAGGATCAAATCGTGAAGCTGTTGCATTTTTCTTTATGTATTACCATCCGAATATAGGCAAGTTAATTTGGCAAAAGGCAGGTCATAGCTTGAAGAACCGACAACCGCTGGAATAAAGGTTCTCGAATGGCGGAAAACGAAGCGAGGGATACCTTCCGACCTGATAGACCCACAACATTTGAGGATAACGAAGTCAGTGGATGGAGAGGATTAAGAACCGTTCTTCAGCATGGACTTTCACTCTCTCTCATGACGTGTCACTAGTTTCTTTTCGAAACAATGTGGTGAAAGGATTTTAAGTGCGCCTTTAGAGGGTCCTTTCGAGCACTTGACACATGTAATAGAACTTTTTAGGTTCTACGACATGCCGATTTCCTCTCGATGTTTTCGTTCACCGTTTGAGAGTACTGGCATTTTGTGCACATAAGTTTTTGAACAGAATACTCATTGGTGCACGACCGGTTTCGAACCCACGACCTTAGGATCGGAAGGCGGGGCCGCTACCACTAGACCGCCAGTGCTCTCACTGGTTTTTCACTGGCTGATCATGATGATGATGATACCAAAAATATAAAGGTCCGGTATTTTAATGAAAATATTTCACACGCGTCTTCATCAGGATTTGTCAAATGGTCGCTCAGGGCAAAGGAATGCAATCTAAAACGGAATGCTGAAAACAGCTTTCAGTGGAGTCCCGCCCAAATCCACTTTTACATTATTTAAGCATTTAAAACGACGATTCGCCGTGTGTAATGTAACTGATGTACGAAATATTTTTTGAGCCTTGTGAGTCATCATCATATTCGTGTTGCAAGTGCACTTATTTTTTATCTTGCACATTTTTAGGTTTCCGTACCCAAAGGGTAAACTGGGACCCTATTACGAGGACTCCGCTGTCCGTCCGTCTGTATGCCTGTCCGTCACCAGGCTCTCATGAACCGTGATAGTTAGACGTTTGAAATTTTCATAGATTATGTATTTCTGTTGCCGCTAAAACAACAAATACAAAAAGACAGCATAAAATAAATATTTAAGGTGGCTCCAATACATACATTTTGCCGTTTTTATAGATAATGGTACGGAACCCTTCCGACTCGCACTTGGCAAGTTTTTTTAGATTATGTTCAATTTTAGTTTCAACCAGTTTATGTTTACGAAGTGATGTTTTCGTTTGGACGAAATTCAGAACAAGAACAGCATTTTATTGATCATAAAAACAGATAGGTACAACCTTAAGTTGATACTTCTAAAGTACGAGGCCGATATACCAAGTATTGGTAGGTGGTATAAATAGAAATAAATTATCTCTCGTGGTATATAACCTAAAAAGTTTTAAAACATGTATCAAGTGCTCGAAAGGAGCCTATTGAGTACTTATAATCCTTTCACCACACTGTTTTAAAAGAAACTAGTGACACGACAAGAAGAAGAAGACTGAAACGTCTTAAAGCTATTAGGTGAATCTAGGTGCCAGTTCCACGCGACCAAGCCAAGAACTAAGGCCTAGCCATAACAACCCTACAAAAAACATAGCTGGTGTGAAAAGCGAAATATTTACTTACTGAGGGTTTGTCGAGTTCCAAAGTACACCTCCCATTCTCCATTCATATTGTTTCAAAGAATTTACATAGTTTTGTGAGTCTAGACAACAGTTTTAGTTATGGGATAGCTTACAGAGCCTTTATTTTGAATAAATTGTCCATTTTAAATGTTATCTATTAAAATAACCGCATTTTGAACTCAAATGAAATAATCTGAGTTAATTGGCTAAGCCAATGCTGTTACATAGCACACCCATTTGCTTTTATTAACTTTACATGTTCAACGTCGGTTAATTACTTTAGAATAAGCGGCCATTTTAAAACTGTGAATAACATGAATAATTCAGCGCTGAAACTTAGTTTTTAGCTAATTCAAAAGGACTATTTTGCTTAACAAATGAGAAACCAAACACGAGAACAAGATTACATCCCTAAGTCCTACGCATACGTTTTAAATTGCTTGCAGGGGAGACAGGGCATCGCTAGACCTCGGCAACACGCGCTGCCACTAATGATGATACAAGGGGAGACAGAGCATAGTTAGACAATCGGCAACACGCGCTGCCACTTATGATGATACATCAAATCTATCTAAAGTAAGGTCTTTATTTTATGTCCATAGCAGCAAAACATCTCCTTAAAAAAATAGGGACATAATGAACTTGTAAGATTTGTATTCGTATAATTTGCAAATAAAAAAATTAATACGGAGATTTTTTTATGTTTAAAATTGTATGCCTTTTAAAATTGCATAACCACACAATACACGTAAACGTAAAATAGTATTTAAGTATTTGTAATTTTTCTGGGTATTTACAAAATATATACAAGGTGTTCCAATAATTGGGTTTAAAACTTCAGGGGGCTAAAGTATCCTTCAATATAAATAGCTTTTCCTAAGGAACCAACACTAAACGCGAAAAAAGAAACAGCTCTTTCATACAAAAGTACTTTAGCGCCCTGAAGTTTTAAACCCAAGTATTGGAACACCTTGTATAAATACGTTCATATTATACCAGCTATCTCGTTCCCTTAGAGTACAATTTTTGCTTAGTTAGGGCCTAGATAGTGCTGTTTGGAATGTTATCAATATTTATATTTATACATTTGAGTATTATTTCAACTTGAGCTACGTTAAGCAAGAGCTTTAATAAATTATGCCCATCCTCCTTTAGACTTGTTATGATCGGTGTTTATAATAATGAAATTGAAGTACATACTCCACTGTTATTAACGATGATTATAACGCCGGAAGAGCTTCGGGGTAGCAGACCGAAGGCAGCACCTTACTGTAAGACTTGTGCTACAAACAATCTGTAGTCAACGTAAAATAAATTGTATATACCCGATTTAAGGTTCAGTATGGCTTGTATATAATATGTAAATGTGTATGCGGCTTTGGATTGGCACGGTTCGCATAAGGAATGTAAGGCATCGGAGATTTTTTACTTCCATTTCGTTTATCTCAGGGGTCATACTCTCCGGGGTTAGTAACCATCATAAGATGAACTTAGGTTCGTTACTTTGAGAGATTTTATTTCCTGATCGGGGTTTTACCATATTGTATTATTCCTATGACGTCAAACTACAGTTACAGGTTCTGATGACGATCAGAATAGGCTCCAGGATAGTCCTGGCATTTAACTTGAATTGAAAGCCAGGTTCTGAAAATGACCATCAAGATTCAATGTTCAAAACTATTTACGACTTTTTTGTAACCTTACCTCAACTTTTTAAAACTTTAAATAAACCCTTATTGTTATTAATTCTGCTTAAATTAAAATTATGCGTAAGAGATGGCAATAGTTTAATCATTGCTTATTTCTTGATAGATTTCCTTCATTATTTCTATTTTCAATGTAAGTCGTTCACGGGAGTGAAATTTCAGCGGTTACTGTTATTACTTCTGTGGTGTTTCATTGTCCCTATTTGCAATTCAAAAATTCACTCTCCCTTCTATACTAACCCTATCCTTCTCCCTCACACAAAAGCTTAATCTCTCCGTCCCTTTCACAGCCACTTTTTGATGTTAACATTGAAAAAGCCACTTTCCTACGTAGAGACGTGGCTTTGTGTGCAGTTTGTTTCAAAAGGATTAGCCATAAATAGTTCGAGTTCATTACAATTTCATGAAGGTTTCTTATGGAATTTATGCCCAGAAAAGTTTGAGCTTTACTGAATAAAAGATATCTATTTGGCGGTTACTGGCTGCTTGCCAGCGACACTTCTCGCTGTTCAACTTATTAAATGTAGGGTCAACTGAAATCTTGATACGAGTTATGTGGATCAAATACTTTTGGATTTATGACGTTTTTACTCTGTGCTCATTTTTACAAGCACATTGCAGATAGCATCGATTTGTTTTTCAATTGCTGCGGCATAAAATGCTTTTGAGAGATGCATTTTATTTAGACAGCCATTTTATTTTTATTTTATTTAGATTTTATTTAGCTCAGTTGGTAGTAGCTGCCTACTGCACGGTAGGCCGTGGGTTCGATCCCAACCGAGAACAAACATTTGTGTGATGAACATTATGTTTGTTCTCTGTCTGGGTGTTATTATAGTATAAGGTATTATAAGTATACATTTACAAAAAAAAAGTATATATATGAATTATATCAGCTATCTGGTTCCCATATTACAAGCTTTGACTTAGTTTGGGGCTAGATAGTGCTTTTTTAAATAGGTATATTGTTTATCTTTTAGATTCTTTAGCTATTATTTACACGGTTTTTTAAGCGACTACAAAGTGTCTTTTCGCATGGTGGCTGAAAACCCAACGACACAACGAACGAATATAACAAAGAACAACATGAAAAACAAAGTTATCAGCCAGATTTCAGCTGTGCAGAAACAACACAAACATTTCCCAAACATTCAGGAGCCCGCGATAATTACGAAATAATCGCAACAGGCGTAATAAATTATCGAGTAGATAAACGCGGCAAGATAAATACCCTGGTATCACACACAATACAAGGGTAGTGACACACTGGTACAGTGATGACCTCAATTGTATAGCTTTTTGAGGCATTTTGGGAAGCAACATAGCTTTTTCATTTTAATTGTTTTTTTGTGTTATTTTGAGTTGTGTTGTGTAATTTCGGTGGTATTTTAACCAACATTACTTGAGGTCTTAGCACAAAGTGTAAGCATTTGGAATCAAAGTGTAATATGTGATATCCTGATTTTACTGAAAATGTTTCGAATGTTTTGAAGAAAACCGCCACCATTTTCTTCAAATAAATGACGGCCGACTTGACTATGGACTGACTTGACTAAAAAGTATTCATTCAATACAAATCACTTGACACTGGCAAGATTGTCTGTCGAATGACAGACAGGAGCCATAAATGGAGAGAAGAAGAAGAAGAAGAAGACAACACCAGACTTTTATCTGTCGGTTTTAGATTTTTCGTTCGTTATTTTTCTAAAGAAAATTACAATTAATAAAAGTATTTACAAAATGTACATACCTATGTACATACCTATGAAACAGTTGAGCTATATTTCTCTTATTTTATCAATTGCTTATCATCTGTATTCCTGAAGTTGATGGATGCAGAGCAGTCCATGGTAGGGCACGTTTATAAAGGGCGTGATTTACGAGGCAATGCTTTTTTATAGGTGATGGTTACCACTTAACTTCTGTTTGTCATCTGCTTGTTCCATCCGTAGTAAAAAAAGAAAGTTTTAATGTAAATGTTAATGTAAATACTTTTTCAATATTGTTTATTAATTTTTATCATGTCCTCCGTAACGTAAACTCTTGTAATTTCTTAACCAATGATCATGATCGCAATTTAAATCATCGGTACAGATTTATGTACAAACAGTAGTACCTGTTATTCCTGAAAAACTTCTGTAACGGAAAGAAAAACATTTTAGTGACAATACAAAAAAATAAAAACATAATCTCATAATCCAAGTACCTTACATTTTAACCTTTGAGCATTGAGGTGGTATAAATAAATAATAAAAGTGATAAGGTATAAGCCTAACGCTATATGTTAGGCCAATTAGGTCCCTGGCTCAAGATCTGCCGCACCATGTGGGTGACGCCAAACGAAGCTCTATAATATCTCCGCTCCATCTTAGCTGGATGACAGGCCTTATACCAAGATAAATATCGTGGTATCACACACAAAATAAGGCGCATGTGACCGCGCCTGGGGCGTATTCCCCGTCCGCTGTTTTTGCCCAAGCTTAGGCACATAAATACAAATGCTTATCTTATTTGCAATATTATTGTCGTAGCGTGGCCTACTGGGTATTGAACGGTGCTACGTGTGCTCTAATTTTACGGACAAACAAGGGGATGGACGATGAAAACGGGAAGAAAAACTACGGCTGCCCTACCCAGAGGGAGTTCAAGGTACTGGCTACCGTCCCAGTTTGGCGTACCTACTGGCAGCGTGTGGTGAGATAGTCTGAACAGCTTCGTATAAATGTATTTTTCAAGCTTATAATAAGGGTTGCTTCGGACTATCAGTTTCTATTAAAAAATATTATTTTCAATTGAGAATTTTTTTATTTATATGACAGATGTCATTTTATTAATTCTTGCATTGGTTTCTGTACAAGTCGTTCTTTCAATATGAAAGCATGTATAGTAAAAACATATGAGGGTAGCCCAAGATCGTGTGGAATGGCTAGAGTAGCGAGAGGCCTATGCCCAGCAGTGGGCTAAGTCTATGGATGATAATGATGTGTTTTTTTTAATAGTGTAGGTACGTTATGATTTTATAACATACTCTAAAAGTATTACAATCTAGTCATAATTACGGCTTATAGGTAATTTAACACTGACCTAGTTTTTTAAAGTAAGCTACATCTAAGAATGAGTCCACTAACACTTTTCTTACTGTCTCTATTTATGACGAAGACACTTTGTTATTGTGTTCTTGATTAGAGTTTTTCACATTGACAACATGAATTATAACTATACACTTTTTTTTTTTTTTTTTTTATGCCAAAGCTGGCAGACGAGCATACGGGCCACCTGATGGGAAGTGGTCACCGCCGCCCATGGACACCTGCAACACCAGAAGCGATGCTGATGCGCTGCCGGCCTTTCAGGAAGAGATAAACCCGCTTTTTGAAGGACCCCATGTCGTAACTCCGAGGGAAAACCGCGGAAGGGAGTTCATTCCACAACTTACTCGTTCGAGGTAAAAATGACCGTGAAACGAGTAGTTGAGGAGAACCAGCCATCCAGATGGTGAGGATGAAATCTTGTTTTGCGGCGTGTGGTGCGATGGTGGAATGCAGCCGCAGGCACCAAACTGAACAATTCCTCAGAACACTCCCCATTGTACAGACGATAGAGCACACACAGAGATCCCACGTCTCTCCGTAGACTTAGGGGCTCAAGGTCGTTACACTGCACTAGTTCAAAAGGTTTAGTTCTTTTAAGTCTTCTCACTATGTTGTCGAGGAGCTGGATGGCCTCTACGTTCACATGATGATGAAGTCTATGTTCGTGAGCTTCTGCATAATTTTTTATAACTTTGTCAACGAACTCAATATTCAGGTCCCGGTGAAGGTCATAATTTCTGACGATAATGATGATGATAATCTTTTATTTGCATACTGTTAGCAGAGTAAGACAGAGCTACTACCAACTGAGCTGTGAGGGTAGGACAAAGCAAATGAAAGACAACTGAAGCTTATAGTTTCAGGTAATGATATGAACGTAGGCGTAAGGTTAACAAACTCATCTTTCAAGTTTTCGATCAATAATAATAAATTCATGACAAAACGCTCCTTTCAATACCCGGGAAACTGCCTCTCGCTTTCATCTTAGCAAGCCGGCACCCATAACTAAGGAATGATACTCGGTAGTAAACGAGTTTTCCTCAAACAAAAGACGAGGTCGAAGGAATTTCGTATGTGTAAGGGCATCTACGTGACGAGGTACAAACGGAGTCGTTTTTTTATACAACATACTGATGGAACAAGCACATAGCTCACCTGATGGTGGTAACCATCACCTATAACAAAGCGTTACTTCATAAGTGATGCACGTTAGGAACGTGCCTTACGATGCACTGACCTGCGTCCGTCAACTTGAGGCATTCAGATGTTAGGCCTCATGTGCCTGTTATTACACCGGCAACCACACTCTTCAAACCGAAACACAACGCTGCTTGGCGGCAGAAAAAGGCGTGGTGGTAGTACTTCCCCAGACGAGCCCTTCACAAAGAGTTCTACTACTTTAAAAAAATTCTACATAAAGCCGAATAATTGTTCAGCTAAGTTGTGAATGATGATGATATTTTCTGATGAAGTGCTACCGTAAAAAGTAAACAGTTCTTTGCATTATATTATAAATGATTTAAATAGAGTCTTTTAAAAAAAATCACTTCATTTTTCATACATGGTGTAGTCAGAAGAACGTCTAAATGTACACCCATATCCACATTTTGCAGTAGTTAGTATTCCATACGTGACAGGTTGCGAGCTCATCGCCGCCTCTACAGGTTTTCTCATGAAGTTTTTTTTATGATCAAATCCACCTCGTGGACTGACGTCATTGAAGATTGCGCTAAGTCGGTTTGTGAAGAAGGCAAAATCGTAAAATTACTGCAGTTTGATGATGATGATGATGTTGAAACTATCCACTAATACAAAGTAATATTCAAAAAATAATCATTTAAGCCCGAGGTATTTCTTATGTAAGACCATATTCGCAATATTTTGTTCAATTTGTAGGAAGACCTTTGAGATATCTATCTATATTATGATGATGTTTCTTTGCAAGGCAAGTTTGTTACAATCTTCTTCGTATCTTTATCACACTCTTGTTCTAATAATAATAAATTCTAATCAGCAAACAGCGCCCAACAGTCTCATAAATGTCCCAATCTCTAGTCATATTGCAATAAGCAACCAAATCACCATAAAATAAATACCATCTACAACAGAAATGGATCTTTATGTTATCTTTACCGAGTACCTACACATATTTACGTAGGTAAGTTTCTTACACTGACATTATATATTACTTTGTAAAAGGATCATACAAAAGAATGGTACCAAGCCGTAAGTTTGTTGCCTGTTCTTCTAGGCTTTGGTCGCGTGGAACTGGCACCTAGAGTCACCTAGCTTTAAGACGTTTCAAAGTGATCCCTGAGATTGACTTTGACTTAGACATTTTACAAAACGACCTTCATTGCATTGTACGTTCATAATACCTGATACTATACAAAACAATTATTATACGCAGAGGTATATAACTGTTTAACATTAGGTAGTCCATATTCTGTTCCGTTACATTTTCTAATAAAAAAGAAAAGAAACAGGTATACCAATAGATATATCTTTAGTTACATAGTAATAGGTACAACTGACCTTTCGGGAGGTATAAATTCATGTTCATTATACATTGTATCTGAAATTCTTAGAATAGAGAACTCATGAATTGGAAAGATGTTCCTACCTACGCAATCAACATTATATTCATCCAAATAAATTGAACAAAATACACTGACATTCAAAACTTAGTACCATACTTTTAGAATTGCAATAAGTTATATATTACCTATTTACACAAGATTTTTTTTCGATATAAATATCGAGTGCTCGAAAGGAGTATATTTGTGGCGCACTTAAAATCCTTTCATCACACTGTTTCGAAAGAACTGACAAGAATAGAAGAAGATGAATAAAAAAGGATTACTGATAATTGAGTTTTTTTATTTTAAAATCGTTCTATCGTCTTTTAATGAATGGCTGAAATGAAACATTTAACAACATTGAACTGTGGTTTATATCAACTCAATCTAGTTCACGAACCAATACTAAAGTGAAAGAAAATATCCTCTCTCGACGCGGTAATTCAATATCGGGAACATTTGCAAACAAAATAAGCAAAAACCACAAGAAAAGCTAGTGCGGCGCGGTCTGTGTCACTCTACAATGTTTAAATAATTCCATTTATTTACAAAGAAAATTATAAGGAATACAAGTATTTACAAAATGTACAAAAACACATGAAACCATTGAGCTATCTGCAGACCATTGCGAATGATCTAGAGATAGGTCAACTGATCCAAATCGTTGCTAATCGGAAGCGTCCCGACACTGGCTGCATTGCCACGCTGAATGGAAATACTGATGCGCTGAGCCAGAAAGTAACCAGCCCTCGATGAGACGCTCAGACAATTTTTTTAAGACCCGATAAGTTTATATATAAATTTGTTTATCTTTACCTTTCTCTGTTATGCCTACGTCTCACTAAGTTCGATTGGCACTACACTGGAGCTTCAATAATGCTTATTACATTGTAACAAGGATCATACAAAAGAACGGTAGGAACCAAGCCGTAACTTTGTTGCCTGCTCTTCTAGGCTTTGGTCGCGTGGAACTGGCACCTAGAGTCACCAAGCTTTAAGACGTTTCAAAGTGACCCTTGTGATTTTATTGAATGAATACCTTTTGACTTTGACTTTGACTAAACCTCAGTACCCCCTAGACCTAGTGTCCTAACCCCAAGACGAGCAAATACATAGACTGTCGATACCTGCATATTTGTGCGTCTCGAGATCCTCATGACACTTAAATAACTTTCAGTAAATGTATACAGACATTTACTGTAGATGATTTATTCGGGGTCAAGGGCAACTGGTCACTCATCCCCCTATTTACGGAACGCTGTAGTGCCTGGGATAGGATTTTTCACATTCATCGTCACAGCTTTAGTCGGCCTAATTCACGGGTAAATACAAACTTGATACGCTAACTAAGCCCCGGAATTTTCGCACAATATTTTCCTTCAGCGTTTAAGAGCACTAGCACTGCGTATAAAAATATTTGGAATATAAAAATCTAGCATCAAAGTTCTGCCTCTGAAGGGGGTGATTTTTTTTAAACAGGATAGTATTTTAAGGTAAAAAAAAAGTCAGTACATTAATTGGCCAATCGCGGTTGTATTTATTTTAGTTGATATTCTGTAGTTGTCGCATTATCATAAAAAAAAGCTTTATTCGGCGCATATATACCTACTAAATATTGTCAACAGGTCAGAAAACAAAAAACTTGAACCTGACACGGCTTCACGACTTTGATTCTAAGGCACGGTAGACATCTCTTAGTACCGTGTACCAATATAAGATTTTTAAGATAACAAAGGGGCTACTCAGAGGTACGTCCACATATTACAGATCGCAGACCACTTGCTAATCAAATTCACTCCCCTTTTTCGATCTTATAAAATCTGTCTTCTTGTTTTCTGTATAATATATAGCATACATGGTAGTATACGAGGTAGTACGTAGCATACTACGTACTATATTTTTTTTGTACTTGTATGTTGCTAAGTTTCTTAGTGAATGTTTGTTTTTGGTACAAACGGATACACGTCCGGCTATACACTGCTCGCTTTTATGTCCTTGTAGTAAGCGTAATTTTTCCTTGGCTTTGTGTAGCTTGATTTGTATCCGTGTGTACTATTATTTCTTCTGTGATTTGCCCTGCCTCTCCTCTTCTGCGCAAGAAGTGTCGACATAAATAAAAGATTCCTATCGATAGAATGAACACAGATACGCAAGCCAAAGGGTAGCAATAATTAATTAAATTAAAAGACTGAGTGAACTGAATGTTCGTTATCTTTTCTTTTTTATTCCTCTTTGTTACAAAGATAAACTCCTTGATAAATTATTTTTAATTTTACGGACTTGTTTTGTATTAGCAGTTGTTGTGGTTATGAAAAATATGAATATATATTATGTGGAAAATTAAATGAATTTAATTCCCACTTCACGTGGGGATGTAATTCATTTTCAGTGTCAAATAAAAAAGAGCTCATTTTGAGACTGGCCTTTCAGTTCAGGGGCCTTATGCTCACTTCGAGCGAGATTATCTCACGGTGGAGATGACGTCATATCTCGTTCATTATCTCGTTGACTTTGCGTCTCGCATGAACTTTGAATGAGAAAATTGGGGAGTGGGATGGTGAGAATGGGGATAAATAGTTATCAAACGAGATATGACGCCATCTCCACCGTGAGATAATCTCGCTCGAAGTGAGCATAAGGCCCCAGGTGGTTGATCTAGCTCTGGCTTCTACAAGACACCTACCTACTCACTCTTGCCTTGAAAGGATGAACTATCATCCTTATTACTAATTTGACCTAGTGGTCAGGAGAAACAAATATCACTAATACTACTAACGAATATTTTACATACCCAAAATACCTATATTGAATAAGCAATGTTACCTAAATTGCTTATTGCGTGTAGGTAAATATTGAATGGGTTTTATAGAGCCCGACCAGTAATGAAAAATTAATTTTCCAAGTGACGGCTTCACAAAACCCCCTTCGATTCTTATTTTTTATAAGCAGTGAGGGTTGCTTATTGAAAAGCCTTATTGAATAAAATAAGGAAAAAAGCCTTAACCATAACGCTCCAATTTTAGAAAGAAATATCATAGGGTAGGATTTTATAAGATCTTTTAAAAACCATTAAGCAATCGACCTCGGGGTCTGTCGGTAATGAGGATTTGAAAACTCTTTGTGCTAATTAAGATTTTCTTTGGAACGTTTTTGTTTACTTTTTTAGGATAAGACGACTTCTGTGGCACATCCTGAGGCTAACTGGGTCTAGTGTAGGTGTAGGTTTAATTCCAGTGTTGGTACAAAAACAGCTTTACGACTTTGATACGCAGGTAGATATCCCCTCAGATTTCTTATTTCTTAGTACAAAGTACTTCAAGATTATTTGAGAATGTCTTATGATATGTCGAAATATTACATTCAGTACCCTGAGTATGAGTTGTGTTTACCATATTTGGTTTTTCGTTTTTCGTTCTTGTTCCGTGTTCATTGCGGGTTTTGAATGAAGACGCGATAGAGATACCGATACGGAACTTTATGTTCTACTACTAATTTTCATCATACTTACAATATAAAATTTCGTATCGGTATCTCTATCGCGTATTCATGCAAAACCCGCAATGAACACGGAACAAGAACGAAAATCGAAAAACCAAATATGGTAAACACAACTCATACTTGGGGGTCAGCTCATGCCCACATTTCTTAGTTAGTTTCGTAGTCCATACGTGACAGGTTAAAAGCCCTTCACCGCTGTTTAAAAAATAGCTTGTTTCCTTCGTTTGAGAGCAAAGTCAAAGACTAAGTCAATAGGTTATTCAGTGGAATCACTTTGAAACGTCTTAAAACTAGATGAATTGCACACACTGGCATTGTACACATACTTTACGATTAGAAAAATATATTGCACGACCGGATTCGAACTCACGACCTAGCGATTAGAAGGCAGCATAACTCCCACTATGCCACCGATGCTCTTATTTTAAAGGTATACATAAAATGACGTAAATACTTAAAAAATATTCTCATTCTCGATTATCTTCACACAGAATGTTCACCCGTTTCAAGGCTTTATCAAATACCTATTGTACGTTGATGTAAGTATACGACTTTTAATTAAATTACTTCGCGTGCCAAGAAATCCCCAACCACGATTTCCGCACATCGGGAACCTTGGCTTTTGCGAGCACTCAATTTAAAAAACACATAGTTCACAGTAAAGTATAAACCTTTTTGAACTAAACTCATTTCACAGCGTCAAAATATTTAATATTTATTTTATTCATAATAGTTTCAGTTAAAAAGTATTTCTTTTGTTGTCGAAAACATTTTTTGTCATTTTATTGTATTACCCTTATTAAATACCTTTTGACTTTGACTTTGACTTTGAATCGACCGCTCAGTGCTCACTTCATCAAGTGAGATTGCGGCCAAATGTTTAACCAATAAGAAGTAAAAATAACTACCTCTAGTATATAATGTCAAGTTTTTTTACAGAATTGCATGTCATAATATTATAGTGAAGTAGGTAGTTTAAGGTAGGTACTGTAGTTCTTTTGGTAAAAGAAATGTAATGAGAGATGCCTTGAAGGTTACCTCACTGCCTACATTTTATGAAGATATCTTTCATTTTTTTTGTAGCCGTTTTCATGAACGCAATAACAATTGAGATATTATGTTACCACTTCAGTTAGACAACAGTGGGAAAATTATGTACTTAGTAATAGTTTTATAAAGCTATCATCATTTATCAGCATTTAGTACCTACCTACTTAAAATGTTTGTATATCTAAATCTTATTTACCCATTTAGCGCAAGGTTGGTAAATATTTACCATAAACATTACCCACAATACTTTTATGACCAAAGCTTATAACTGTAAAAGTTATGCATTATTGAGATTTATGAAGGTGTATTTTTAATTCTTTGATGTTAGTTTTAACTTGACTGCTTGATTTATAGCCGCTGTGGCTTTGTTTAGTTAAATGACATGACATGGTTTGTGTATTATGCACGTGTTTAATAATAAATTACAGTAATAAGGTTTATATTACTTTCGCCCGGAAAGGAAAAATAAATAGTCGAAATAGGATCACAACCTTTTTTGCGCTAGACTCACGAGGCATTCGCTCTTTTAAGACGTTGTGGTAAACTTTATCATTATGAACACACAGATACAAGTTACACAATGCCAAAGAAAAATGACACTTACTACAAGGACATAAAAGCGAGCAGTGTGCGTATCCATACCTCAGCCCGATATTTAAAAAGTATCCACCACGTGCCTCACATGACCTAATTTTCATCTTCGTAATATGAGTTTTTTGATATGATATAACATAAAATTTTAGGGTATTTATTCAATACTCGCTACTACGTAACAATTTTTTTGTCAAACTGGATGTAAAAACACAAGCTATTCCTATCAACCTTAAAAGTAATATCGTGGTTTTCCCGAATACAATATTGAGAAAAAATCAAATCCATATTTCATAGGCCAGTCGCTCATCATTTTTTACCCGCGTTTTCTGTCTGACCGAGAAAAAGTAATAAATTATTCCTCTCAAAAGAATTATTACCGCCTAAATGAAGTTGTCCTTGCCCCATGAGAAACACGCCTCCCCTTTCAAGCTGAATAAAAATACGGCAGCTTTAAGGCCCTGTTTCCACTGAAGATTAATAAAAAGAAAACATATTTTAAATATACCAAATTGACAACATCTTGCTTGTGTCTATGCTTTATTGGCTGGCTTTAAACGATCTCTATTCTCACTCAGCTATTAGTATCACACTATTAAATTTTGTATAATTAATGAACTTGTACCTAACCAATGTTTTTGGATCAGTTGAGCTATCTCTAGATTGTTTGCAATGGTCTGCAGATAGCTCAAATGTTTCATTATGTATTTTGTACATTTTATAGATACTTGTAATTTTTTTTGTGAATAAATGATTATTGCAATAAAAAAAATGCTTTGAATATCTATTAATATCATAAGTCCACCTATCAATATTCATAACATTGATAGGTAGACTGACCGACTTTAAAATATTGGAACGTCTTGATAGAAATGGGCCTAAAATGAGATTGTAACAAGACTGTTTAGTGCAGTGACCGAGCAGATTCAACCCTCCATAATGCTCCCCTCGACCTAAATCGTGAAATAATGGACACCGCAGAAACCGATCACGTCGCAAATAGCTCACGCACAATCAAATTAATTAATCATAGGAATCGAGTTCCGGTGAAGTTAAAAAACTTGTCCACAAGCCTCCGACTTCGCAAGTTCGTCGTGGAGCTAACGAGGAGGACCGTGGATGGGAGATGAAAGTTCAGAACTGGGAGCGCCAGACAAGAATAGCTGCAATTTAAAACTCGATTAGAATTCGAACATTGAGCTATGCGGTTATTAAAAACCGTGTCCTGGGTATGAAATTATGAAGTTTGATTCCATGAACAAGTTTGGCTGCACTCGCTTCGTTTTTTCATCGCTTCGAAAGTTTGGAATATGATTACGAAGGAATACTAATTTCGTACTTTATGTATTGGTAATAGTCACAATACCTTTAAGGAGATAATTGTACTACGGGGCAACTTTTCAACCACGCGTGTATGAAGCTGGCATAACCTGGCATATTTAAGAGTAGTAGAGCTCTTTGTGAAGGGCTCGTCCGGGGAAGTACTACCACCACGCCTTTTTCTGCCGCCAAGCAGCGTTGCTGTGTTTCGGTTTGAAGAGTGTGGTTGCCGGTGTAATTATAAGCAGATGAGGCTTAACATCTGTATGCCTCAAGTTGATGAACGCAGGACAGTGCATCGTAGGACACGTTCCTATTGTGCGTGACTTAATACGTGATTATTTTAGGATTATGATAGCGTTGGCTTGTTTAGCACCTTACCATCTTCTTACCTTTAGCTTTAGTTGGCTTGTTTAGCCTTAGAGCTGATTTCACCATGGTCTGTAAGATTAACAAAAGATTAAAGTCCCGTTAAATATGTCAAAATGTACGCGTTTGACATGTAATGTAGATTTAACGGCCTGTTAATCCTTGATTAGTAACTAAGAGAGCATGGTGAAATCAGCTCTTATTCAGTGAAAAGCAATGGTTCAAAGAACGGAGCTGACTACAATCTTCTTCAAGCTGAAACTGAATGGATTAGTGAATTGGCTTTCCTGTTCAAATGTGCTCGTAAGTCGCAAATGCTTTGCACTTATATTATTTGAAGCACGATTGTGGTGCGAATACAATACGTTTTATGGTTGGTATCATTTGCATGTAAAGAGAAAATGTTAGGAAGGAGGTATTGGAAGTTCGCGTTACCGTAAAATCTTATTTTCCATAAACTGTCAAGAGAAGTTGGCAGCATTGCTTACGAGCCATAAAGTAAATCGAATGAAACTGAGGCTGGGTTACACTAGCCATGGCTAACTGTACCCCACAACTATGTAGGTTTAGTAGTCTACACTAATATTATAAAGAGGAAAGCTTTGTATTTTTGTATTTTTGTATGTAACGAATAGGCTCAAAAACTACAGGTCCGATTTCAAAAATTCTTTCACCATTAGAATGATACATTATCCCTGAGTAACATAGGCTATATTATATTTTCAAAACTAATATTATAAAGAGGAAAGCTTTGTATTTTTGTATTTTTGTATGTAACGAATAGGCTCAAAAACTACAGGTCCGATTTCAAAAATTCTTTCACCATTAGAATGATACATTATCCCTGAGTAACATAGGCTATATTATATTTTCAAAAAAATCAGGGATCCTTACTAAAACTCCAATAATGTAACCCAAGGTGGAAACCAAAAATCTTACATCGCGTGCGCTGCGAAAACTATTGATGATAGAACAAAATAATGTACTACGATTTTGTAGAACACGTCATCATCTACAAAAAATGTCGCAACAGCATATGTCTAACTATTATAGTTATGTCACAATAAGTGTTATTTTATTATAAAAAATTAATTGAAATGCCGCCGCTAGAAAAGGGTGTTTATTTGTATCTTGGTATTAATCCTTATCCAAATAAATCTTTTCATAATTAAGACGGTTTCAATACCTATAGGTTACTTCTTAAATTTTTCAAATCGGACATTCCATTCAAAAGATATGACGAAATTAAAAACGTTAACGGGTCCACGGGTCGCGCTCGGGGTGCGATTTCACTCTCTGGCGTGCAAATGTATGAAATAAGTAGACGCGAGGCTTGAACCCACGGTCTAAGTTTATCCTAAAATGTTCAAAAAATTTATGACCACCCATGCGAAGCTGGGACAGGCCGCTAGTCATACATAAGTTCTCGAAATTGGAAACAAAACTCCATGCTACTTTTTACGACACCACAACTATTATAATGTAATGAAAATACTCGTAATAATAAATGATAATTCGCATTTTTTTTCAGGAATCTTCCGTAACGACCAATGCCCAAAGAAAATTAATGTCCAAATTAAGTTTATCTGGATCAGATAACGGACATTTTAGAGAAAATCCAGGTCAAGAGTACCCTAAACCGACGAGTATGAATCAAGAATGTTAAGAGAGTAAATGAAGCGAAAGAGGTATGTCATGATCGTAGCAAGTGGAAATCCGTGGTCTCTGCCTACCCCTATGGGAAACAGGCGTGATTTTATGTATGTATGTAAGTTTAGTGGAACTTTAAATTCAATTGTATTCAAGGTAATAATTGAACTGGAAACGTCTTTAAACTAGGTTAAAGATGTTTCAAAGTGATTCTTGTGATTTTATTGATTATATCTTAAATACCTTATACCTTTTAACTTTGACTTAATATTTTTAATTCGTGAGTGAGCTTACACTCCCTTTAAGAATCACACCAGTTCATTGGTGGCTTAGATTTCAACTTTTCAGATACAAAGTGGTAGTTTCAACTAGTGGCTAAAAGTTGGTGAGTTAACTCTACAAAAAAGGTAACAAAATCACCTGTGGAATATTAGGCATGCTTGTTCTCTTTATGGCTTGAGTCATCTGCAAAAATGCTTACCAATGACCAACAATGTTTTAAAAACAAAACACTGTCTTTAGACATAGTTCTATTGCCATTTACGATGGCAATAAACAAAACAAAACGTTTACTGAACGAAAAAGACGAGTAAGTATGAATTGATGCAAAATTTCGGTGAAATTTCATTTGTCACTGTCAAATCGATATTCAAATCCACCATCAAACAACTATGTAACTGCGGTTCGTATTAATACCATCAAGCTGTTTGTATTCAATCACGTTACAATTTAATTATAATCTGTCGATCGGCTAACTGTGCTGACAGCGTTGTTGCTGGAGTCCCAATCAAAAATGCAAATTTTAAGGATCGTCCATACTATACACGGATTTGTGCTACGACTGTTATCAACATTTATAGAGTACTGGTGGTCTAATGGTAGCGCCTTTCGATCCTTAGATGTATGGCATGTAGTAGAACCTAAAAATAGTGACATAGGCGGTAGTCAGAAAAAAGTCCAAACATAATGTTTGGACTTGCTTTTGACTACCACCTACTCAAAGTTTTGGTGCGTTCGTCGGGTCGCATCACGAGATCTCAGTTCGGGGCGAACTACTAGTAGTATAGTATTAGAAAATGATAGGGACGCCACTTTCCATACATTTTAAAAGCCGATATGGCTATCAATCCCGACGACTAACGCCAATTTTATCTATAAGTCTTTTCTTTTGACAGCCTTCACAGCTCAGTTGGTAGTAGCTCTGCCTTCTGCGCTGTAGGCCGTAGGTTCGATCCCCACCGAGAACAAACATTTGTGTTATGAACATAGATGTTTGTTCTCTGTCTGGGTGTTATTGTATGTATTTACAAAAAAAAAAGTATATATGTATTATATCAGCTATCTGGTTCCCATTTTACATGCTTTGGCTTAGTTTGGGGCTAGATAGTACTGTGTGGAAAGTCTAGCAATATTATTTAAGTATTACAAGCTGGTGCCCGCGACTTCGTCTGCACAGGATTAGTCACACAATATCTTTACAAATAGTAGCCTATGTGTTATTCTGATGCTTAAGCTATATTATTGTAAAGTTTCATTATAATCCATTCAGTAGTTTTTACGTGAAAGAGTAACAAATATCCATCCATCCATACTTACAAACTTTCGCGTTTACAATATTAGTAGGATACTTTTCGGGTTGCTGATGATTTGCAATGTACTAGAATATATAATACAAACATTACTGCCACTATTTTACTGTGCACCTTAAAGAACTTACCTTATTATTGTTAAAAGCAAAAATACATCCATTAACAGTTTTACGTTTTGAAAACCTGAATGTAAAATAACAGTATTAACAGCTCTGCGAACATAAAAACTGTAATTTACAAAAGCAATAATTCACTGTCAAACTACGCCATTTAGAGTTACCGACAATAGCGCCATCTGTAATGAGTTTTGCATTGGTTTCCTCATTGAGGCAAGTTTTCATGTCATTGCCGATAATTTATGTACCTATTCCACTGTTCTACTAGAATGGGCCAGTCTGCCTACGGATTCTTAGGGTGTTTATCCTATAACAGTATTATTATTTCACTAGCTTCCAGCCGTGATTTCATCATCATCAGCCCGGGTAAGTTTACAACTGGGACCTTTGCTATCTTTGTTTGGGGGTTTGGTGACTGCAGTATAGTGCCGTGACAACCTCTATTAGTAGGCATCTCGCTACTAAATCACCTCGCTCAATGATATTTGGAAGAAATGCAGCCTACCCATTCCTTACCATATGCCAATTTATCTATTCAAATATTAATCTTAATTTATTTAGACTGTTGGGAGACTAGGCGAACGTATCTCGATCAGATAGCAGACGTTCTAGAGAAGGGCCAGGTCAAGAGTACCCTAAACCGACGAGAATGTATGAAGAATGTTATGAGAGTGAATGAAGCGAAATAGGTATGTAAGGACCGTAGCAAGTGGAAATCCGTGATCTCTGGCTACCCCTATGGGACACAGGCGTGATTTTATGTATGTATGTATGTATGTATTTAGACAAGAATGGCATGAGAATAAAAAAAACATGATCACTCACATTTTCAAAAATAAGGTCACCTTTTGCTTAGCTTCATTTTATTAAAAATATATATATATATATATGTTGTTACAACACAGAGATTTATCTAAATTTATTCAGCCATTATCGGGGTGAGAGTTACAAACATAAAAACATTATTTTTTTAAAGTATTTATTATTGTTTATTTTACTCTGAAATTTTTAATGACTTTGAGTTTTTCTAAAGCATGAAGAATCTCATTCAATCAATTCGCTCTTTATTTCTATGCTGCTCTTATTATTGCTCATAATTCTTCATCAGTGAAAATGTTGTTGTAAAAATATATAATTTTATGCGCAGGAATCGCCATTTAGGCGCTAGTCTGTACCGACCTTTTTACAACTCACCTCGTTAACTATGCGCCTGCAATGAAAATATTTCTTTTTTAACAGGAATAGTTTATTTAATTAAAAATCGGATTTTTATTCCATGCTGGAGATGACCCAATTAGAGCAATTTTAATAACCGATAGAGTTGACCTATGCTTGTTTATTATTAAACCCAAAGCTTTGGTATAATAATAAAAAAAAACCTGTATTGCTTATACCTACAAGGTGTTCCTTAAGTTGTGTATATAAACTGCAGGGGGCTAAAGTACCCAGCAATATGAACAACTTTTTCTAAGGAACCAACACTGTGAACGCGAATAAAAAAACAGCTGTTTCATACATTTTAGCCTGGTAGGTATTGAACTTTTGTATGAAACAGCTGTTTTTTTTTTCGCGTTCACAGTGTTGGTTCCTTAGAAAAAGTTGTTCATATTGATGGGTGCTTTAGCCCCCTGAAGTTTATATACACAACTTAAGGAACACCTTGTATACTAATATGCTATTACTAATATATTATATTATAATATGTTAAAATGCTAATAATGTTGAAGGTTTGGTATAATAACAATTCAATTAAAGTATATTTCATACTTCTGCGGGTACTTTATAAAAGTATAAACTTATACATAATATTATAACTATACTTATATCAATTACCTATAAATTTATTTTATCAGGAATATTAGGAAAAACACACAGTGGTTTATAGTTTCTTTTTCTGAAGATTTATTATAGGCGTTTATTGTTTATTACTCAATTGTTTTTGGTTTAATTAGAACTAGATTTGAAATACTTTCAATAAATCATTATATTGGAAAAAATATATTATTATATTGGTGGACATTCCACACAGCACTATGTTACCCCAAACCAAGCCAAAGCTTGTACTATGGGAACCAGATAGCTGATATTATACTTTTTTTTTTTGTAAATACATACATATCATATTATATAACACCCAGCAGAGAACAAACATATACGTGTATCACACAAATGTTTGTTCTCAGTGGGGATCGAACCCACGGCCTACAGCGCAAAAGGCAGAGCTACTACCAAGTGAGCTGTGATGGCTGTCAAAAATCATTTATTTATGAATCCAGGTTTTTTTTTATTCTGCTTCTTAGTATCAATCAGTCAAAGTGATCCTTCAATGAAAAAAATACCTTTTGACTTTGACTTTGAACGAGTATCTTAAGAGTAAGGTAAACTTTGTTTTAGTGTACTTATTTTTACCTCAATTTACCGCGCACCATGTTATTTTTATGGAAAGAGCCCCTTAACAGCTTAATCAATGCACCAGACGTCAGCGCTTAAAATGAGTAATGATCAATAAAAAGCGGCGGAACGCGACCGCTGATGATCCCACTTTTGATAACGTTCAAGCCGCTTTTGCCGGTAACCTATTGATGCGACATTTTGGATGTTTTCCGCATTTTTTTTAAATATTACCTATATAATGTACTCCTATATTAACTCTATTGGTAGTAACTCTGCCTTCTGCGCCGTAGGCCGTGGGTTCGATCCCCACCGAGAACAAACATTTGTGTGATCAACATAGACGTTTGTTCTCTGTCTGGGTGTAATTATCTACACTAATATTATAAAGAGAAAAGATTTGTATTTTTGTTGTTTTGTTGTTTTGTTGTTTTGTTGTTTTGTATGTAACGAATAGGCTCAAAAACTACTGGTCCGATTTCAAAAATTCTTTCACCATTAGAATGCTACATTATCCCTGAGTAACATAGGCTATATTATATTTTCAAAAAAATCAGGGATCCTTACTAAAACTCTAATAATGTAACACAAGGTGGAAAAAGAAAACCTTACATCGCGTGCGCTGCGAAAACTATTGATGATAGAACAAAATAATGTACTACGATTTTGTAGAACACGTCATCATCTACAAAAAATGTCGCGACAGCATAAGTCTAACTATTATAGTTATGTCACAATAAGTGTTTTTTTATTATAAAAATTTAATTGAAATGCCGCCGCTAGAAAAGGGTCTTTATTTGTACCTTGGTATTAATCCTCATCCAAATAAATCTTTTCATATTCAAGACTGGTTCAATACCTATACAGTACTTCTTGAATTTTAAAATCGGACATTACATTCAATAGATTTAAAAAATATAAGGTCACGGGGCGCGTTCTCACCCAGCGCGGGCCCGGTCTAAGTTTATCCTAAAACGTTGAAAAAATTTATGTCCACCCATGCGAAGCTGGGACAGGCCGCTAGTATATTATAAGAATGTATTTACAAAAAAAAAGTATTTAAGTATTATATCAGCTATCTGGTTCCCATATTACAAGCTTTGGTTTAGTTTGGGGCTAGATAGTGCTGTGTGGAAAGTCCACCAATATTTTTTTATTTATTTATTACAATCTACCTTTTTTTTAGGTATGGGCAATTCGTTCCTCGCATTTTTGAATGTCATTTTTTTTGTCATTGTTGCTTTTCGGCCACGACGACGTCAGCAAGCAAAAACTCTTGGTAGCATTTCGTCCCTCCGTTTAATTTCAACAGATGAGCAAAACTTTTGTACACGGCAAACGGCAACCACTGATTGGCATTAAGGGGCTGACAACTATCAAACAACTTCTCGCTCGCACGTTTCTACATGTTAAAAAATATAAAATCACTAAACTCATTTTCGAAAAATCGCACTCAACCATTTTGTGTGCAATCACATTGCACACAGTTTAGTAAAAATTTCATTTTGATCGATGTATGTTTTCCTACTTAAAAGTTTGCCTATGTACGAAAACTAGTAAAGCAAACTTTTGAGTAGGAAAACATGTATCGATCAAAATGAAATTTTTACTAAACTGTGTGCAATTTGTGTGCAATGTGATTGCACACAAAATGGTTGATTGCGATTTTTCGAAAATGAGTTTAGTGATTTTATATCTTTCAACATGTCGAAAAGTGCGAGCGAGAGTCACATTAGCTCTTGTCTTCGCCTTAATAGCACTCTTTAATAGATATTACCTAGCTATTCTTTATTGTACACACACATGATTGACACAACAATTACATAAAATTCATTTACAGAGGCGAGGTTAATTCTTAGTAGGGTTTTCTTCCAGCAAACCTTAGAAGACACAGAGAGCTGATTATAGTGATGGGAAATCTAGCCACTTAGTAGGATAACGAGTTGTTTTTGTCTTCTTTAAAACTTGCTTCCGCTTCCTTAGCAATTTTGCCAATTCGTGAAATGCCATTAAAATAATAAAATGGGGATATCACATAATGCACTTTCATTCCAATCACTCACATTTTATACTGCAACCTCAAGTAATGTTGGTTAAAATACCACCGAAATTACAAAACAGAACTCAAAATAGCAATAGGAAAACAATTAAAATGAATAAGCTATGTTGATCCCCAAGTTGACAGAAAAATAATCCTCATAAAGCACTATTGACAGGGCTTGATATTTGAAAGCACTCAACATGCCATCAGTTCTTTCTCTGTCTCTCGATTTAGGACAGTGCGTGTCAATCCTGGATACACACGGATACAATTCCAGCTACACAAAGCCAAAGATAAATAAAATAAATATTGAAAGACTTTCCACACAGCACTATCTAGCCCCAAACTAAGCCAAAGCTTGTTATATGGGAACCAGATAGCTGATATAATACATATTATATACTTTTTTTTTGTAAATACATACATAAAAAATTATATAACACCCAGACAGAGAACAAACATCTATGTTCACCACACAAATGTTTGTTCTCGGTGGGGATCGAACCCACGGCCTTACGGCGCAGAAGGCAGATACCAACTGAGCTGTGAAGGCTGTCCATAAATGACAATATGACACTTACTATAAGGCACTTCCTAAAAGCGAGTAGTGTAAAGCCTGATGCGTACCCTACTGTACCTACTTTGAGTATGTTAATAATTTCATTTCACTTTCTTTGATATTCACTCGCTACTCGATGAATCACTCGTGTGTTCGTTTGATCTTACTTGTTTGGTCCCCTCAAAATAATATTTAGCGAAATGGACTCCGGAGGAGGGGCTCGTAATTAATTGAATTAAGTTCGGAATACGTTAGAACAAAGTTCTTGTTGCTGGCGACTTGTTAATAGCCGAGGGAGATAATCCATAGGAGACTGATTCTGTGGCTTTCATATTCCTTTCTAATTCTTGAGTCGGTGGATACTATAATGAAATAATAGGCGAATGAGATTTACGAATCGGATAAGCTACAAACTTTTGCTTTATATAAATGATCTTCCTGACATTACGTCTAATCCGTGCACACTATTTGCCGATGACATTTCTATTATTATTTCTTCTAATTCTGACATTTATAATTATACTATTGACATTGATAATACCATTGATGCAATAATTTTGTGGCTTAGTAACAATAATTTAAATGTTAATCTATTAAAAACAAACTTTATACAATTTGGAACTTACGGGAAAAAACGACAAAATCTTAAATTATCATATAAAGGCCAAAATCTAAATGAAGTCGACAAAACGAAATTCCTAGGCATTACTATAGACCGGCACTGTAATTGGAAAGCCCATATAGATGAAGTAAGCCGAAAATTAAATAAATTTGTGTACGTTCTATACAAGCTACGCAAGACTACAAATCATAATACTATTATGACCGCGTACCACGGATATGTAACATCTGTTTTAAAATACGGACTGGTTCTCTGGGGTAATTCGACTGATATAAATAAGGCGTTTATAGCACAAAAGAAATGCGTACGTGCTATTGTCGGCATACCTCCTTGGGAATCATGTAAACCCGTATTCCTTAAGTTAAAACTATTAACATTGCCTAGCATGTACATTTTATAAGCTGCTAAATTTGCCAAAGATAACTCTAGCTTATTTACAAAGGCGCGAGATATCTATTCAAGATGTGTAAGGAACTCTGACAGAATTGTTCTTTCTAGAGTACCTAGAACTACTTTGTATAAAAAAAACTCTTTTGCTATGTGTGGACAAATATTTAGTAAAGTGCCCAGTGAAATAAAAAACTTACCAACGAGACAATTTATAAAAAAGTTAAAATTATGGCTAACTGAAAAAAGTTTTTATAATATTAATGATTTTTTGAATAATTGATTGACTGACTTACTAATTGATTGATTCATTGACAATTTATTATGGACTTCTTTATTATAATGTACTTAATTTAATTTAATGATAATATTATTTAATTGTACCAAGTAAAAATTTGCATGCCAATGATTTGGTGAAATATGTGATACCTACTACTTACCTTCTAAGAAATAACTTCTAACCATATTTCTCGCAAATAAACATTTCATTTCAAACAATTTTTCTTTCGAATATTTTAACATTTTCAAAATATTAAATTACTGATGTTGAAAAATCGCAAATAGCAAGTTTCTCAGAATGAAATAATAACGGTTCAGCAAAATATCAATAGCATGGTTGTTTGCGATTTTTAATAAGTGGTAGTTCCGGGGAATTTCTTTCACCACGCATATTTCTGCCGCCAAGCAGAGTTGCTATATTTCAGGTTGAAGGGTGTTGTTATGGGTGATGGGTGCCGGTGTTCAGGCACATGAGGCTTAGAGCTGATTTCACCATGCTCTGTTAGTTGCTAATCAAGGATAAACAGGCCTCAAGTGCGTAACGCCGGGTTGTGCATCGTAGGGCACCTTTGCCTCGCAAGTCTTGTTACAGGTGATGATTACTACTTTTTTTTATACAACTAGTTGATGGAACAAGCGGATGGCCCACCTGATGTTAAATGGTAACCATCACCTATAACAAAGCTTTGCCTCGGAAGTCACGCACAATAGGAAACGCTCTACGATGCACTGCCCTGCGTCCATCAACTTGAGGTATACAGATATTAAGCCTCATGTGCCTGTAATTACAGCGGCAACAACACTCTTCAAACCGAAACACAGCAACGCTGCTTGGCGGCAGAAAAAGGCGTGGTGATAGTACTTCCCTGGACGAGCCCTTCACAAAGAGCTCTACTACTCTTAAAATACTTAAAATCAGGTGGGCATTCTACGTGGTCCAACAGCAACTTGTATGAAAAAATCTTCCTCGATGATAAATTAAATCAATTAGATCTAGTGTACCCTAAAGTAATAAAGTTACGTCGCAGAATCAGCCAAGGGTTGACGAATGACGAGCCCTGCGGTCTCTGGGGCCTTGGACACCCCACATGCTAATAGCCAATCATATTCTGTTTACATTCCATCACGGAGTATGAATAATTTGTTATTGTCTGTGCAAACGTGGCGCGTCATTGTCTGTAGGTATAGGATTAATTCGCTGTCCGGAAACAACTCAGTGAAATCAAAGAACAATTGCAGTAACTGATGGTTACAGATTAAATGGGAAAATTGGATTTTATTATTCGATTTTGAGCTCAAAAGTGTTATTTTAACGCTGATTGGTTTGATCTGAAACTATTTGTACGGTTATTAGTTTCGGCGTTTTTTGCAGCTTTAGTTTATACGATTCACGTGTTTTTTAAGTAATTGATAGTTCACTCATTTGATGTTATTGACGTTGGTATCTAAAGTACTTGTAAATAACAAAATCAATTAAAGTAATTAAAAAATACTCAATTGATTATCTAGCGTGCCTAGGGTATGCATGCGGTCTACTGTTTCTTCATCATCATCTTCATTTTCCTGCCCTTATAGCCACTTCGTGTGGGGTCGGCACAACAGGTTTTTCCCTCCACTCTCCTCTATCAGCCGCCATATCTACTGTTTCATGTGATAAAAAAAAATGATGACGTGAAATGTATTTAATTTTTGTTTATATAATAGTTTATTAATTAAATAAAATACTCACTCCGAACTATTAAAAACGAGCACTGTTCGTTTTTATGTCCTTGTAGTAAGCGTCTTTTTTCTTTGTTTTTGTGTAGCTGTTTGTAGCGTGATCTGTATCCGAGTGTACATTAATGTTGTAAATAAATATATTTTAAATATTTTATAAAAATAAACCCAGCAATAAATTGAGATCGTAAAGACAGAACAAACAACTATAATCGCGTTAAACTCTCGCTCCAAACTTGGTCAGTGCTCAACCTATAGTCGCGTTAAACTCCCGCTGCAAACTCGGTCATAAATCATGTTAACACACGCTTAAACAAACGGATCATCCGTTCTCATAAGTGCGAGAGAGAGAGAGAGAGAGAGAGAGAGCAAAATTGCTGTCTCTTTCCGATAACTTATGACCCAGCCTGCAGCGAGAGTTTAACGCGACTATAGCATGTTTTCTCGAAAAAAGTGGTCATGTCATTCTTATGAAAACAAGAAAACATCTCAAACCTTTACCTCCATTGAAAATAGACAGTGCTAAATGATATTGCAACAATACATCAGGTCTCAAGTGCTTCCGAAGAGAGATTAAGCTCTAGCGCGGTTTCCAGCAATCAATTTTGGTTAGACAATATTGGATTTTAATTAACTGTATCGGGTCGACGCTGTCTAATCGATGAACTGTGCGCCAATGTCATCGGTTATATTGGCGAGAGCTGTTTTGTTTATCGATTGCTTTTCGCTAATAAGAATTTTAATTAGTTTCGAGGGTGATTCGAGGCTGTGGATAGCGAGGACGTGAAACTGATGTTTAGTGGGAAGTGATAGTGCTCTGTTGTTGCAATTTGGTTTATTGAAAAGTTGTGCTTACGAAACTGTATGATGGTAAGTATACTACTTTACCATCAAACAATTTCAACTTTACTCTTTCAGCTGTAGTGTTAATAATGATCAAATAAGTCAACAAGTCAGCTACTAAAAAATTATATCTTATTTTTATTTTGTTGATTAATTGAAACATTTGTAGGTAAGGTTAGTAGTAAGTAGAAATTAGTAAGGTAGGTAAGGCCAAGCTTAGGTGAATCTGGCACTAGTTCAACGCGACAAAGGCAAACGTAATAGGTAAGTCAGGCGTTGATGGAAAGCATCGTGAGGAAACCAGTTCATATTCCAACAGCAGCGATACTCTTGCATCCTGTCATGTTTGTAATACCAACCACTGCAAATGTATGTATGTGCCCCTTAGACATTCCAAAGAATCCTAAGATAGTATTTAGTAATAAAAGGTATATGGGAATGTATCATACCTGAGGATTGTAGTAGCTAATTCTGTTATTTTTTTATACAACTAGCTGATGGAACAAGCAGAACAAAGCATTGCCTCGCAAGACACGCAATGCACTCACATCAACTTGAGGCATACAGATGTTAAGCCTCATGTGCCTGTAATTACACCGGCAACCACACTCTTCAAACCGAAACACGGCAACGCTGTTTGGCGGCAGAAAAAGGCGTGGTGGTAGTATTTCCCCGAACAAGCCTTTCACAAAGAGCTCTACTCAGTGTTTCCACTTTTAGGGATTTCGCCCTTTTTTAGGGCGAAACTACTTATTTCATGTACAGCTTCGCGCTGTTTTTATTGCGACAGGGATTTAGGGAATTTTAGGGAAAAAATTAGTTGATGTGGTAACCTTATTTATTCTATATGCTCTATGGCTCTACCTCTCTGAAGGGATTCCCCAAATTAGTTTCGTATTATAATCCGACAAAATATGTTAGATTACCTTTTAGATAATTCTATTTACCTATGTTGTAAAGGACATCAGAAATTAGTAACATGATTTATGGATTATTTTTGATTGCTATCGGTCGGGAAACAAAAGTAACTAATTGTATTATCATATTTGACTGTTTTTATATTTGAAAATGGAAGACACAGGTAATGATAGTGAGCAAGTGCCTTCCTCATCTAAAGATAAAGGAGGAAAGTCAGCTGCAAGTACGGAGAGTAAGAAATATGCGCAAAAATTAAAACGTCTTGGTTAGAGCATCCAGATTTCAAGTCTTGGCTAAAGAGATCTGACAAAGAGGAGACAAAAGCTTACTGTGAAGTATGTGATTGTGATATTTTGTGTGGACACACACAACACAACACGGCGACACAACAGAAGTGCTAAGCACTCCAAGCAGTTAATAATAAAAATGTGCAAAGACTTTTTTTTTTAAATTAACATTCGCCCTAAATTAGGGAATTTCGAAAAATAAATAGGGATTTTTAGGGTAAATTTCTAAAGAATTTAGGGCAAAACCAAAATCTTAAGTGGAAACACTGGCTCTACTACTCTAATAAAGTAAATAATGTTGACTAAATTGTTCTTCTTGATAAAATTGTGAAATTTAAAATTTCCGATTTGCATATCACCTCGTTGGTTCGTTCCATATTTTGCAAACACCATATTAAAAGATTCGTGTTAAAATCGCGTGGATACAGTAAAAATTGCCAGTTTCGCTCTGCAAAACGGCGTGCACTCAGTCGTTTTGCAAGTTTAACAATATTTCGCCCGGACGTCATGCAGACCAGTTTTATTTCATTCACTATGCACTATCTATACACTATAGACGTCGTTTTATTTCACATAACGCAATTTGCGAGCGCAAAGGAATTTTTTGTGACTCTTTGGTTGGAATTGGTATTTTTTTTAATGCAAGAGGCAAACTGGCTTACGGTCCACCTCGACTCGACAATTATTATGTAGGAAATCAGTATTACGTAGAATATAAAGAATACCCCAACACTAAGCTACTATTTTTTTTATTCAACTAGCTGATGGAACAAGCATATGGCCCACCTGATGTTAAGTAGTAGCCATCACCTATAACAAAGCATTGCCTCGTAAGTCACGCACGATAGGAGCGTACCCTACGATGCGCTGCGTCCATCAACTTGAGGCATACAGATACTATACACCGCAGGTGCTCTAAAAGGAAGTATTTTTGCTATTCCTTGTAGAGCACCCAACCCATCCAAATATTGGTGCTCTACAAGGAATAAGATCCGTGCTTTACAATTGCTTTATAAGTGGTCTACGAGGAATACCACTAGGTAATTTATCACCGTTGCGTATAGACACCAACGACATTAGAGGCGTTGTCGTTGCGTTCCGGAGCCAGGACTTTATTCACTTTTTGAAGCTGCTAATGTTACCACATAAACTTTGGAATGAGCTATGAGGTATGAAAATGAATGAAAAATATTTTATTTCTAGAGCCAATAGGTAAATTTATAGTATTTATGTATGAAATACTTGTGTTAGAGAATCTCGTTCTTACATTTACATTTCGCATTACAAAAAATAAAAAATAAAGAGGTAACATAAATAAGCGTCCTAGGTAATTTCTAATATTAAATTGTTAATAAGGAACACATAAATCTTGCTGCAAATCTGCTTTTTGCAAATACATGTAGAAATATAAAATAAAAATATAGTCCTAATGTTTCTGTTTTAATTATTGCTGTAGTGTTTTTGTAAATTACTTCAAAATGTAACTGAGAAAATAGGATAATATTAGTAGTACTTAAGATTTTTGTGTTCCTTGTTATTATTATTTTCCTTAACCTATACTGTCCCACTGCTGTGCAAAGGTCTCCCCCATTTTTCTCCACTCTCCTCTATCCTCTGTTAACTCTTCCCACTTGTTGTGGAAGAAGTCCAGGTCGTCACTCCAGCGTTTTCTCGGGCTGCCGCGTTCCTTATTAATAATTTATTATAAGAACGCTAATTTATAAGATTATTAATAATTTATAATATTATAAGTATGTATTTACAAAAAAGATATATAAGTAGTATATCAGCTATCTGGTTCCCATATCACAAGCTATGGCTTAATTTGGGGCGATATAGTGCTGTGTGGAATGTCCAACAATATTTATTTATTTATTATTTATTTATTTATTTATGTTATCTCTTAACTTTAATTTTTTGTAGTCGTATTTATGGATATGGTAGAGCGAGGTTCTTTTACACAAGTATTTCATTCTTTTAAACTGTAAATTTACATTAGATTGGCTCTAGAAATTAAATATTTTTCATTCATTTTCATACCTCATAGCTCATTCCAAAGTTTATGTGTTTATTTGTGATAAAGCGCACAGCACACGTTATTTGTTTTGTTATTTGTTTTCGGTGTACGTGGTTGATTGGCTAATTTGCTTTACCAGTTTATAGCGACCAAATAATTAATGAAACCAGTGATTGCTAAAAGAGCTTTCGTCCCAACTTGGCCGACCAGCAACCAGTTTATGAGAAATTGATGGCTGGCGGAAGTTGAAACAGAAACAGCCTCATGACATTGAGCCCCAGCCATGGTAAAAATCCCCTCAAATCTCTTAGTACCAAGTATCAACTTGATACAAGAATCTTTGAGGATAATAAATAAATCATAAAAATAGATATTGGTGGACTTTCCACACAACACTATCTAGCCCCAAACTAAGCCAAAGCTTGTAATATGGGAACCAGATAGCTGATATAATAACATACTTTTTTTTTGTAAATACAATTAAATGTTCGTTCTCGGTGGGAATCGAACTCACGGCCTACGGCGCAGAAGGCAAGGCTACTACCAACTGAGCTGTGAAGGACGTCCAAAATTGGGTAATATTTGGCACATATCCACATTATGCATATATTCCAGTATTTGGTATTCCACATGTGACAGGATGTAGGTAAGCCTATCGTTACTCTTTACAATGTTTTTCTTTAATAATTGAGAGCACTGAGTGCAAACAAAATCTTAAGAAAACTCCGTTGGTTCACGACCAGTTTTGAACCTACGAGCGTATGACTACAAGGTTTTTTTAAGCAAGATGTTAATAAAGATTTAATATTATATTCGAGTTGTCTGAAGACACAGAATGAAAAAAAAAAATAGCAATATCTTTACTGAATCCTAGTAATACGAGTATATATTACAAACGCGAAAGATTGTGTGTGTGTGTGTTTGTTCTACAAAAACTTCATAATTTTAAACCTAGAAAATCATATATAGGTTACTTTTTATCCGTACCACGGGAGCGGAGCCGCGGGCGATTGCTAGTTCTATATAATATATCCAAGAAATCATAAACACAACTTTGAAACCAAAGTCCTATGGGAAGGCACCTCGGAGATCATAAAAAATGATTTTACGATTCGATCTGAAAACGCAAATCGAACTCCCCTGTTATGAATAAAATGCACATAAAAAAGGTTTGTCTACGATAGTTTCTCGCTTCCCATACTGACAACACAGCGAATGCAATTTCAATATGACAATTTATGCTATAAAAAATACTAGCGTTATGTAGGTGGTATATGGGCACGTCCTTCGCATTTTGAAGTATGTCATTTAATTTTGTTGGTTGCATTTCGGCCATGACGTCAGCAAGCAAAAACTCTTGGTAGCATTTCGTCCCTCCTTTTAATTTCAACAGACGAGTTAAACTTTTAGACACGGCAACCACTGATTGGCATTAATAGCACTCCTTAAAAAAGGTGTTCCAATATTTGTGTTAAAAACGTCAGGGGGCTAAAGTACCCATAATAATCAATAATCAATAATCAATATATTCATAATTATAAAAAATTATATGTCAGAAATAGTACATTCACTCCTCCTACCGGCAACCACACTCTTCAAACCGAAACACAGCAAAGCTGCTTGGCGTCAGAAAAAGGCATGATATTAGTACTTCCCCGGACGAGCCCTTCAGAAAGAGCTTTATTATACTAAAAACACGAACACACGAGTACACGAACACAGATCAAGCTACACGAGAGCAATGAAAAATGACGCTTAGAACAATTATTATAAGGGAGCAGTTTATAGTCTGATGCGTACCAACTCAAGATTCCTTGATGTCTTATACCGCGTTTATATTTAGACATTCGCGCTGCCATTCGCGTTGACGGAAATGTGGCCGGCCATATGTCCGCGGCAGCGTCGCCGGCAACGTGTGTCCACATTTTGCCCGGACACTTAAGGAGCGAGGGCAACGCGGACGTCAACGCGAGCGGCAACGCAAATGGTCATGGAAGTGGCCAGTTTACACTCTCGCATTATCCATGTCCCTGCCCATGCCCCTGCACATTATCACGGACATGAGCTGAGTGTAAACGTGGTATTAGGTCGTCATTAGACATTAGAGTCAGAAGGAACGTCCAATATTTGGCTAATACCCACAATTTTCAGCGTTTTGTATAAGTTCTTGTATGCTATTAAGTATTTTCTATCTATCTAAACACGTCTGGACTAAAAACCGGCCAAGTGCGAGTTGGACTCGCGCACGAAGGGTTCCGTACCATTATCTATAAAAACGGCAAAAAAATCTCGTTTGTTATATGGGAGCCCCCTTAAATATTTATTTTATTCTGTGTTTTTTGTTATAGCGGCAACAGAAATACATCAACTGTGAAAATTTCAACTGTCTAACTATCACGGTTCATGAGATACAGCCTGGTGATAGACGGACAGACAGACAGACGGACGGATAGCGGAGTCTAAGTAATAGGGTACCGTTTTACCATTTAGGCACGAAACCCTAAAAAACGCCTGTATATAAAACACTGCTCCTCAAAAATGTAAAAGGGCACGACGTGATTATGTTAATGCTAAAATGGAATTAAATCTGAACAAAAAAGAAAGAAGGAAAGCAAAGTGTTGGCTTAAACTTTAACTTTGTCGTTTTACTTATTACTGCCGCAATGATTCACGCAAGCAAACAATTTATAAAATTACTTATTCAACAAAGATTGAGTGGCGCGTACTTCCTCACTTAGCATTTTTAAATACTTTGTACTTACTTGGACACTGTTCAAGTAAGGTAGAAAGAAACAAATATAATATGTGATCAAATGAACTCCTGTGAAGTTCGATCAATATTATATGAGTTCACTTCATTCGAAGATATAAGTTAGTATGTATATTTTTCTACGTGATTGGGCTAGTTCCCAATCACGTAGAAAAATATACATACTCATGTATGTCTTTGCATTTGTCTGATCTCTTAAAGAATGAAGGCACACTCGGATTGTGGTAGCCAGTAGTAGGAATTATTTATCCTGTGCCTATTGATTTATTAGTTTGACAGCCTTCACTCACAGCTCAGTTGGTAGTAGCTCTGCCTTCTGCGCCGTAGGCCGTGGGTTCGATCCCCACCGAGAACAAACATTTGTGATGAACATAGATGTTGGTTCTCTGTCTGGGTGTCATATAATATTATAAGTATGTATTTACAAAAAAAAAGTATATAAGTGTATCAGCTATCTGGTTCCCATATTACAAGTTTTGGCTTAGTTTGGGGCCTGATAGTGTGGTGTGGAAAGTCCGCCAATTATAAAGTTTTTTTTTTTTTTTCATATTGCATTATTTAGCCCAAACTAAGCAAAGCTGTAATAATGAGCCTGAGCTGATATAATAATAAAGTATGGTTTATTTATTAATTTATTGTCGTTTTTTTCGACTGTGGCAAAGCGAGTATGAGGCGGAATGTCAGTTAAAAGTTTTTTAGTTGGATTATATTTATTAGTGTTGAATGTTGTATATTTAATTGTGTGATTACACGTACTTGTTCCTATTTCTATTGCACTCAAAAGTGTTTATTGTAGACTTCCCTTTTACGATACTCTGTCTTCCTAGAAAAAACATACAAAGGACAGCTTTTTCACTCATTAACCCTATGATAAGTATGCCCAGCACCATGGTAATTCTACTAATATTATAAACGCGAAAGTTTGTAAGTATGGATGGATGGATGGATGGATGGATGGATGGATGGATGGATTGATGGATGTTTGTTACTCTTTCACATAAAAACTACTGAATGGATTTTAATGAAACTTTACAATATTATTGTAAAGTACAATATTATTATTGTACAATATTATTGTAAAGTTTCATTCAAGCTTATACATTAAAAAATAACACATAGGCTACAATTTATAAAGATATTGTGTGACTAATCCTGCGCAGACAAAGTCGCGGGCACCAGCTTGTTATGAATAAGACCCCTATCAAGATAGTGTTATTGTGACAGCCAATTTACTTCTATTCAATGGCTTGAGTAGAAAGTAAAACGCCACTAAAATTAAGAGTTACGACGTCATAAGATTACAAATGGTTGTTATACTGACCACAGTGTCCTCCTTACGGTACTGAGGTCACGTGTTTGAATCCGGACTTTTTTCTTTTTGTGTTGAACGGTGAAGGAAAACATCGCGAAGAAACCAGTAAGTATTCCAGTTGCGGCTATGGGCTTACAACATGTAAGGTATGGAATACCAACTACTGCAATTTAGCAGTGGGTATGTGCCAAATTTAATAATTGGATTTACCTATTACTACCCCTTCAGACATCTTTAAATATTTGTAAGTTGGTACTAAGAGATCTGAACGATCAGGCACGGTAGATATCTTAACCGTGCCTGGGGATCAAAGTTATTAAGCTGCTTCCGTTTTTTGTTTCTAAATATAAGTAAAAAAATACTTATAGTGTAAATACTCTCAGCTACCATTTTATGTACACATGGGTTCAGATCAAGCTACACAAAGCCAAAGAAAAATGACGCTTACTACAAGGACATAAAAGCGAGCAATTTATATCCATGTGTATGTTGTCCAACAGATAACTTCAGGCTATTGATGGTACATATATTTCACCTTTAGGTACACTTTTATGTCATCATACGAGTACAATGCAGTAGGTACAGGTACACACGCAAACAGTACCAATCGAAATTGCAAATTTGTGCAGGGCCCCACCGCTCGGTTCGTTAGCGACTTGTGTTTACGCGGCCAACAACTAGGGTTGTCAACCGCTAATTGTACTAGCTTTACTTTTAGTTTGATTTGATTTACTACGTTTGACGAATTGAATGTTCATTTTGTGTCGTTTTTGGTGTGACGTAAAAAGCTTTTAATATTTAACGCTATGGGTAAACTTATTACACAGCATTGGTCGATGTCAATAGTCGGTCCAAGTAATTTTAATCATTTGGCAGATTTTTTATTATTAAACCTTTTTTAAAATGACATACCTACCTAAGTACAGTGATTTTGTCTCTTTACAATGTGTCAGTTTTATTGATGTATGAAGTTAACTGTTCAATACTTATTTCAGTAATGTTTTTATGTATGGAAGCTAACATGAGTACAACTATTTGAGTTTTGAATATTTTTGAAACATTATTTATTTATTAACTTACGACAGGTAACAATCACTTTGTTAGATGAAAGAAAGAAAAGCATTAAATTGACCAACAAAAACAAATGAATGATGTATCTTACACCACACTAACATATTTTTTGTTTATCTTTAATGTACCTCTATAATTAATGAACATTGTTCTTTTGCTCTGGAGGAGGGTGCCGAGACTGCTACTCAGTTTTTAACTTTTGCAGCTGTCAACGTTTCCACTGTTGTATATAATATATTGTAATATGTTTTTACGTCTAAAAGAAATACATGTTTTTGATTTGAAGTATATTTGATTTGATATTATTTGGTTTCTAAGATTATCAGCGTCAGTAACCCGCTTTGCCAGCCCTAGTTTATATAACGTCATGGAGTAATGATTCTTCTTTCGCGAAACGTTTTAATAATGGCGAAATTTTATGATTTGCATACTGTGCAGCAATCCATTACACGTGTTGGCCACCATTTGCGGCGCTTAGTCTGGACTCGGCGACTCGTTATTCACTTAAAATGAAAATAAAATTAACCGATGCAGAGATTGCCAAGTTTTGTTGATATTTACGGAAATTGATTGGACCCAATGGGCCGACGACATTGTGAAGATTGCGGAAAGTCGGTGTATGGAGAATACAAAATCGTTATTTCTGGAAATGTGTGGGAAGGCCTTTATTACAGAGCCTACTTCTTCAGGCTGATACCGGAATAAAAATAACAAAACCCTTTTTTTATTAATTAGTTTCTTTTGTAATAATAATTTTCCTGAATATCGATAGAAATTTTATTTTACATGGCATAAACACAACAGGAATCATATATAACGTTACTAAACCGATTTTTTTAGCTATAAACTTAAGATCTCTATTAAGAAAGTAGGTATAAGTTTCTGTCATAAAATAAATAATAGATGTGTGAAATATAAATTCCTCAATAAAGTATTGTAAAGTTCTTTATTCTTATTGTACACCGAAAAAAATTACAAGTAAACTTAAATATAAAGCATGTACAAGGGCGAGCTTAACCCTAAAAAGAGTTCTCTTCCAGCAAACCTTGAAGGATAGAGAAAAGTGAAATTAGAGGTACAAGATGAAAGTTGCAAAATAAATAAATAAACCTACAGATAACTTACATAAACATACATAAAATAAATTATATATACATACCATTATATATACATACCATACATAAGTTGTTTAAAAGTCTTACAAGTAATAAGCCGTTGTTATCGCTTGTATCGTCTTGAGTCCACATAAACTTCACCCTTAAGATTATTAGGTACTTGCACGCTCGATAGTTAAGATTCGCGAAACCTACGTTTTACGGCGACAATCGTATGTCGCAGGCAGTAAAACCGACGGTATGGTGTATTGCAAACTTTGGTATTGCTTAAGCACACGACCATTAAACGCCACGCCTTTTTCTGCCGCTAAGCAGCGTTGCTGTGTTTCGGTTTGAAGAGTGTGGTTGCCGGTGTAATTACAGGCACATGAGGCTTATCATTTGTCTAACATCGTTTCCTAATTGGTGGCAGTTCTTTACCTATTTGTATATTTATATACCTTTGACTTTGGAAGAATGTACCTGGGTTTAGCCAGCGCAGAGTGGTGATAGTTTATTTTATGCGTAATTAAATTTTCTTACAGATACTTTTTAATTTATAGAGCTAGATTGTGTGGTTTCAAAGTTATTTGGAGCTAACTAGGTGACCCTTTATTTTTGCGGGCGAGTGTATTTATGTCAGTGGCTGAGAATCAGCATTGTTCTTGATTGAAAACGTTATATATAGCAGATCTTTCGATAAGTTTCCATAATGCGACGGCTTAATAGCTAAACTAGCCTCAAGGATAATCCTTACTAGAAGATTAAGTTATAAATTCATTGATATTATATTATCTAGAATAATCTTGATGTTATTGGTCCAATAACATTGAATGCTGCAATATTGCGATATTAATTCAGTACACTTAGAAGGAATTAGAATTATGGTTTAGTGCCTACCTTTATTAAGCAACCAGTACATGGATTAAACTTAAATACATAAATAATTCTATGAAAACTAAGCAAAGCAAGTATTAACGAGATAACTAATATAATACATTCGTAATTTTTAGGGTTCTGTAAAACGGGACCCTAATAATGAGGCTCCGCTGTCCGTCCGTCTGTCTGTATAATAAAACAAATATTTTAGGAGGCTCCCATTCAACAAACGTGTTTTATTGTTATGGGTACTGAACACTTCGTGCTCGAGTCCGACTCGCACTTGGCCGGTTTTATTTCTTTTTGTAAATACGTACTTATTATACATACTTAATATGTATACATATGCTATTCTGGGTGTTACACTACGTGGTAGTATCATTTCTGATTCTATAGGAAATTCAAAGTAGAACCAAGGTACCAGTGGCAATGGGCAGGTCATATAGCTCGAAGAACTTGGGGAAAAAAGTTTCTCGAATGGCGACCACGAACTGAAAAAATATCAAAAAAGCAAGAACTCACCTGATGGAACGGGGACATTATGAAGATTATGGGAAGTCTGTAGATGGAAAGGGCTTAGAATCTTTTTTCCGAGAAATGTATAGGTAGAGTAAGCCTATGTACAGCGCTAGAGTTCCTCGGGCTGATAATGATGATGACTAACTATAATTGATCGAGTGAGCGAAGCGAACAAAGATCTTTAGTTTCAACTTGGGCGATTTGGCATTTTATGTATGTATGTATGTATGTATGTTTGTCTGGCCATATCTTTCGAACCGTTGATCCGATCTGCATGAAATTTGATAAGTCGATAGCTTGTACTTGAGAAATTTACTGGTAAGTATATGAGTAAAATCGGACGAAGGGTTATTGAGATATCGGGTTTTTTAAGGGGCCAAAAATAAAAAAAGTTACATAAAAAAATCAAGTTACATGTCATATGAAAGGGCTTTCTTTGGACATTTCAAAACAATTTTTACTTTTTTTCTGGAACGCTTGGTTTTTTAAATACAACAAAAAAGTTAAATTAAGATAACCAGCGATCCAAGAGCTCCCATCTCTAAGAGTTTCGTTGGTATCAAGGTTTTTCTACTGGTCGGCCAGTTCCTTTGCTTTTTCTGATTTTTTTTTTCTTGAAATAAATTAAGGAGGTACTCAGTTCTCATAAAATGGTGACAACGACCAGGTCTGATGATGGAGCCAAGGTCTGTTCAACAGAACTCTTCAATAAATAGACCAATAGAGTTGAAACTTGGTTACCGTACCAAGTTAGTAGGCGGTAGTCTGAAAAAAGTCCAAACATAATGCTTGGACTTGCCTCTGACTACCACCTACTCAAAGTTTTAGTGCGTTCGTCGGGTCACATCACGAGATCTCAGTTCGGGGCGAACCACTAGTAAATAATTATAATAGCTAACTATAAGAACAAACATCTATGTTCATTACACAAAGTTTTAGAAGGCAGAGCTTCTACCGACTGAGCTGTGACAGCTATCAATTAGAAGGGCTCTACTATCATTATCAGGGGTCGGAATAGGTAGAGTTTTTAAGTACCAAATGACGTAAAATTACCTACGCAATCATAACATGGATATGCCTTTTAAACCCGGAATTAGGGATTCATAAAATTTTTTTTCTAAAACTTATGGCTTTTTTTATATACAACTAGCTGATGGAACAAGTAGATGGCCCACCTGATATTAACATTGATATTATTGTCATCTAAAACTCTTTATTCCTATGTTAAAAACAAACTAAGTAGCGTTACACGTTACTCGTACAGCAGGGTTATTTTAAAACATTCGGAAAGGTTTCCAATCGGAAACATCAGGTTTATCACAATTGATTTCCAACGCGAATCATTTCCGACACGGGGATTAAAAAAGGCATATCCATATTTAGATTTCATAGTAGCGTATTTGACGTCATTTGGTACTTAAAAACCCTACCTGTTCCAACCCCTGAACATAATTCATTTGAATGCCATCTAGCTACCATCGCATGAAATGGTACAATAAGCATTGCCATACTGGGATGAACAAAACACTTAACTTGCAGCAAATCAAGCATTGTACTTTTCGTAGTGCAAACTGTATCAAAGGCTTAACATGCCAGTCAGAAGTTGTTCCATTATATTGTGTAGGTAAGCGCTTAGAGACTATCGCCACAGATAAACATATTCAGCTGAGTTACTATCTGTTCAAAGGTTTTACTTTACAGCTCAGTTGGTAGTAGCTCTGCCTTCTAAAACTTTGTGTAATGAACATTGATGTTTGTTTTTATAGTACATACATACATACATAAAATCACGCCTGTTTCCCATAGGGGTAGGCAGAGATCACGGATTTCCACTTGCTACATACCTCTTTCGCTTCATTCACTCTCATAACATTCTTCATACATTGTCGTCGGTTTAGGGTACTCTTGACCTGGCCCTTTTCTAGAACGTCTGCTATCTGATCGAGATACGTTCGTTTGTTTTAATAGTTATTTAATATAATTATTTATTTTATTTAGGTATAGTTAGTCATCATCATTCATCATCATAGTCATATTACGAGAAGAATGTTAGATATGGATGTGGATGGTTTTAGAAAGAGAGGTAGGCCAAAGAAAAGATGACGAATGATAGAGGAGAGTGGAAGAAGAAAACCTGTTGTACCGACCCCACCTAGCGTGGGATAAAGGCAGGAAGATAATGATAGTTAGTCATCATCATTATCAGCCTGAGAAAGTATAGTGCTGTACATAGGCTTCCTCTATACATTTCTAGGAAGAACGATTCTAAGCCCTTTCCATCTACCGACTTCCCACAATTTTCATAATGTCGTCTTTTCATCAGGTAGGAGGGCGTCTTACTTTATTGCTATTTTTTCAGCTCGTGGTCGCCATTTGAGAAACTTTTTTTCCCAGCAGTCGTAAGTTCTTGCTTCTGCGCGCCGTAGGCCGTGGGTTCGACATTCACCGAGAACGAACATTTGTGTGTTGAATAGATGTTTGTTTTCTGTCTGGGTGTTATTATATATTATAAGTATGTATAGTTTGGTGCTAGATAGTGATGTGTGGAAAGTCCAGCAATATTTATTTATTTATAAGGTTTTCATAAAATTTGTTGGAACCATCACCTATAGCAAAGCATTGCCTCATACATAAGTCACGCACGATATGAACGTGCCCGACGATACACCGCCCTGCGTCAATTAAATTGAGGCCAGAAACACAAAAATGGTTTATATAAGGCTTGTATTAATATAGTAACCATCACCTATAACAAAGCATTGCATTGCCGAATTATAGTATTGGGTGCCTATAATTCGGCATTTTAACAGTGTTAGAGTATAAACTTAGGACATCGCATTTTTTATTTTTTTTTATTTTATGTAAATGATAGACAAACGGGCTTACGGCCCACCTGATTGTAAGAGGTCACCGTCGCCCATAGACACCAACAACACCAGGGGCGTTGTCGTTGCGTTGCCTACCCTGAAGGACTTTATTATCATTTTTCTTGAAGCTGTTCATGTAATCAACTATACGCTTTATGTATTATCTTACTTCTATGGAAACCCTGAAACTGACACTGAAACTGAAAAAGCTTCACTACTTTGATCCCCAGGCACGGTAAATATCCCCTCAGATCTTTTAGTACCAAGGGCTAACTCCAGATTCTTTGAAGACGTCTAAGGGGGGTAGTCAGAGGTCAATCATTTTACATTTGGCACATACCCACATTTTGCAGTAGTTGGCATAAGTGTACTTAAGTGTGTGTAAAAATCCGTTATGTTACGTTTAAAACGCTGAATCAACAGTATTATAATTATATATAAAGATAGTTAGCATTCCGGAGACGGACATAGGCTAATCTGTAGTAGTATTTAGTATTTTGCCATTAGCTACATAATTTTTTGTCATCAGATTTCCAAAAGATTTGTGAAATATTTTATGTTTCATTTTGGCTGTTACGGTGCGTGGTCGTGCTAAATAAAACAGTAGAGTGGCGGAAATAGGCTTACACACAGCATTTGTATTTGTTGAATTTAAATGGCTTCTACGGCGCTGGGCTTAGTGCCTCCGAAAGTAAATGTTCCAGAACCTACTATACAAGCTTAAAGTTACTTAAATAATGTTATATTGCATTTTACATACATGTGTAGGCATTACGGTTTATCTTAGTACAAGAAGGGAGTAGATGAGTAAACGACCGAAATTTTGGCACGAATGTTCACCGCATTTATTTCCAAATTAATGAATACGAGTACAATGTTACGTGGGTTAGTTAAAACGCCGAAGCATTGCCTTGCAAGTTCTGAACGATATGAACGTGCCCTAGGATATTACATCCTAGGGCACGTTAGATAGATAGAAATAAAGTTCAAAAGTTTCAGTGAAGCACAATGGGCGGTCTTATCGCTGAAAACACGTTCATATCGTCGAGGCCTTGCGTCCATCAACTTGAAGCATACAGATGTTAAGCCTCATGTGCCTGTTATTTCACCGTCAACCACACCCTTCAAACCGAAGCAACGCTGCTTGGCGGCAGAAATAAACCCGGACGAGTCCTTCAAGAGCTCAACTACTTTAAAAGTAAACAAGCTAGTACCTTCCTAAGCTACTGTAGAGTACAACATTGGCTTAAAGCAAACGTCCCGTTCTAAACTTACGTAGGAACACAAAATTTTAGCCCGTGTGTGACTTGAATTTGATAGTTATCGGTGTTTTGGCTCCCAGTTACCTGCAGTTTTACTCCTTGTGTAAGAAACAAAATACGCTCCGAATTCGGGGAATGGGGAGAAATGTGTAGGGAGTGGAAAAAGTGGGTCTCCGCATTAAGTTTTAAAGTTTATGCTTAATATGTAAAACGGTGTTCTTGTTCAACATAATTGTGACATTGATTTTGTGAACAGTTTTCCTAACAAAAATTTTGATAAAGTACGAAATTCGTTCAGCAAATTTGTGGTAGGAAAACTCGTTTGGGTCAAAATAATATTTTTTCTGAGCCTTTGTAATGCTATTCTCCAAAAATCTTTCATAACTTCATTTAGTTTATTTATATGTTAAATTAAATTCAAAATGCGGGCGAGAAGTAGTAGAGCTCTTTGTGAAGAGCTCGTCCGGGGAAGTACTACCACCACGCCTTTTTCTGGCGCCAAGCAGCGTTGCTGTGTTTCGGTGTGAAGATTGTGGTTGCCGGTGGTATTACAGGCACATGAGGCTTAACATCTGTATGCCTCAAGTTGATAGACGCAGGGCAGTGCATCATTGTTCCCTCAGCTAGTTATATAAAAAAAGAGAAGTTGTTTGACGTGAGTTTTAAGAGTTATACTATAGATACAATCAATTCGCATCCTAGTAAAAATCAATACAAAATGGTCTTTATTCAGTACAATCACACGGATCACTTTGAAACCTCTTACATAGGTGATTAACCATACATACGATTCAGTAGGTTCGTCCTACGTAAATGCTAAAGCAAGTAGCCTACCAAAGCGATTGCATAAGCACTCCAACGCAACGGGACCGCACCAGTTACCTAATTTTAGATTTATGCAGACTGCATTACCAACTAGCGGCTTGTTGAGCTTTATCATTACTCTAGAGACCTCGTAAATAACAGCATTGTTTCACCTAGAAGCAGGTTCTGACTACGAATGGTACAGGAGTAAGTAGTCTTATAATAAACTTAAATATTAGTGGACTTACCATGCATAAGTAAGAGTAGTAGTTTTAAAAAATAATGTCATATTCATCTCACAGCTCACAAGAGCTGTGAGATGAATATGACATAATTTTTTTTTATTTTTTCGAAATTGTATTTTTTTTCTTTTGTTTTATTTTATTTTTGTGTAATGAGTGCATGATATTGTATTTTTTTTGTATTTTGTCATTGTCTTTCTTGTTTTATCATCCCCTTTATTGTTATATTTTAAATTACCTGTTTGACATTGTTTTTTTCCTGTGTTGATTATTCCCTTCGTTGTTTGTATCTCTTTGTTTCTATTTTTAATTTTAATTGTCTGTATTTTAATTGGTGTAATTGGCTGAATGCCGTTCTGTTTAAATAAATAAATAAATTGTCCGGGGAAGTTCTACCACCATGATTTATTCTGCCGCCAAGCAGCGTTGCTGTGTTTCGGTTTGAAGAGTGTGATTGCCGGTGAAAATACAGGCACATAAGCCTTAACATATATTATGTATGCCTCTTGCTAACACCAAACTAACCGTGTAGTGCTTCGTATGTTAATTAATTATCACGTCAACGATTTTATTGTATTTACGTGGCTATGGACCAGTTAAAACTATCTAACGGGGGGGTGCCACCCGCGGCACAGTCCCCCATACGCACCGCTAGCGGTATTTTAATGAGCGTATCTAGTGAATAGTCAAATATTTTGGTGCCATTTTTTTGTAAAAGGAACGTATTCAATTTTTTTGTCATCGTGACCATCGTGCAAAATATGATAGTACAAAAAATAGCTTTTGTCGTAATTGGTGTCGTTGTCGTCGTCACTTTTTTTTTGTAATAGACAAAATAGTATATTGGTAAATAGTTTTCAAATGAACAAAATGGTAAATGAATATTGGTCATTAATGGTAAATCGTCACCCTTTTTTTACCATTGGCTTTTGACGAAATCGCTTATGCGACTGGCGCAGAATAATGGTAACCATCACCTATAACAGAGCATTGTCTCGTAAGTTATGCACGATAGACAACAAAATGGTATATTAGTCATTAATGGTAAATCGTCACCCTTTTTTTACCATTGGCTTTTGACGAAATCGCTTATGCGACTGGCGATCGCAGAATAATGGTAACCATCACCTATAACAGAGCATTGTCTCGTAAGTTATGCACGATATACCTTACGATGCACTGCCCTGCGTCCATCAACTTGAGGCATATAGATGTAAGCCTCACGTGCCTGTAATTTCACTGCCAATAACACTCTTCAAACCGACACAGCAACGCTGCTTGACAAAAAAAACTGGCATGGTGGTAGAGAACGAACCCTGGACGAGCCCTACAAAAAGCTCTACTACTCTTAAAAAGTTACGAGTCAAAGTCAGTCAAAGTCCACGCTTGGCACGCGGATTGGTATTTGAAGTGTAAATAAAGCCACTTGCTCTTGCTCTGATATGAACCAGTTCAATTTGCACAATAGAAAGGGCTGAGACAAGGCGCCAGGGTCTCGAACCTCGTACAAGCACAAATAAGCTGACGTGATCCGCTTACTTTCATGGAGTAGGTGGGGAGAAAATATTTCTGCACTTTGTGGTGCAGTTGACAGGAAATCATTTTTCATAGCGCAGTAGGAGGTATCTTATCTAAATCCAGTGTGAATCTATGCTATGAAGGTTATATACTATAAGGTTATATTTACTTAAAGAAATGCGAGGGACGTCATTTTATAGTCTTTTTAAACCTCGCAGATGCTTTGAGATGCATACACGTTTGTCAATGAACCTAACTCTTAATCGACATAGCTTACATCAGAAGACGTACAACATATTTTGCTGGAATGCATCCGAAACAATGCATTTAGATTAGTTTGTTTTGGAAGGCGATGTATGCATGTTGGTATGATCAATAGCATCTTGGCTTTTCCCTTGTCGGGTCAAGCCAAGATTTTATAAATTAAGTTCTAGATGTTTTTAAGATGTTGGCAGAATTAGAGCTGATTTCACCATGCTTTGTTAGTTACCAATAAAGGATTAACAGACCGTTAAATCTAACCTTAGATGTTAAACGCGTACAGTTTGACATATTTAACGGCCCTTTGATCCTTTGTTAATCTAAGACAGCATGGTGAAATCTGAGCTAAGTTTTTATATGAGATGTATTTTTTTTTATGTTTTATTATAGGGCAATATGGTTGCTCAGTGACAAAGCCCTTATTAATTAAATAAATAAATAATAATAAAAAAGGACGTATTTTTTTTATTTATCTATTAAACAAAAAAGGTTTAGCACACTTTAATTCTAAAGAACACTGCAAAACCCAAAAAGGTTGGTGTCGATGTTGACACTCTTTCTGAACTCTCAAGCTGTTGCTAATATTAGTATAACGTTAGTAGGTATGTATAATGAAAAACGTTAGACGTGTCTTTTGCCTATAATTTTTTTTGTGAGTAGGTATTTGTCTGCACACATATCTGAAAAAAAAAACATATCTGAACTTTTCAAATTAACGTGCAAAAAAAAGATTGGTGAGCTCAAATAGCATTTCAAACAAATAACTCTAAAATTGAATTGCTTCACAACGATCTATTTGGACTAATGAGCATTCACCTCATCATTCACCAAAACCATTAATTCATTCATTTCATTCACCTTTTTGAGGACGTCCAAAAAGAATGTTCGAGATACCTACGTCTAAACATTACATTTCACATATACCCACATTTTGCTGTAATTGGTATTCCATACGTGACAGCTTGCGAGCCCATCGCCGCTGTTAGAATACTAACTGGTTTCCTCACGATGTTTTCCTTCACTGTATACGAGCACTGACATTGCGCATATAACCTTCGTTCGCTTCGAATGAAGCGAACAAAAGTGTTAGTTATATGGCCTAAATAATACAGTACTCTTAATAAATAATAAAATTTTGCAGGCCAAATACAGTCGAAACCGCTAGATACAATTTTGTCTTCCCTATTCCTGTATCTGAATCTTATCAGTATGAGAAATTGTTTACATGCAGACGCAGACACGGTGGTCGAATAATGTATCACTGATGCCGTGAGAAGTTACCATCGCGGACTGCACAATATATCCAAGTGTCGCTGAATTTTCAAGTTGGATTTTGTATTGTAAGGACTCTCAGTCCTGGTTTGCGGAATACATATTTTGATTAGCTTTGCAGTATTTTGTTATCTTTTCTTGAAAAAAAATTGAACTAGATGTCTTTTATAAAATTTTAGCTTCGCGGCTTTGATTGCGTATTAATGATTGTTCAGGCGAATAGATACCCCGATACTAGCGCCACTACATATTTTATTTAATCATTATGTTATAAAAAGGAATTATCAAAAATTCGGACCGCGCGTAGACGATACCTATTACAAGCTTTTTTTTAATGTATCTGTAATAGTTTTGTTTTGTGTTACTCAGTCAGATACCTTGTTTGGAGAGCTTGGTGACCACCAAGCTCTCCAAACTAAACTCTTGAAACAAGTACCTGCCTAAATAATACAATACAAAACTATTACAGATACATTAAAAAAAGCTTGTGATAGGTATCGTGCACGCGCGGTCCGATTTTTTGCCATTCCTTTGTATAGCGTAATTATAAAATAAAATATGTAGTGGCGCTAGTATCGGGGTATCCATTCGCCTTAACACTAATATTCAAGACGTATTTTCTTTATTGGGTTCCTTCATGTTTCGTACCTTGATTCGGATTCAGGATAAAAAGTAGCATATGCTGGGTGTTTGAAACCCCAGCGACTTTTTAATCGTCTCTTGTTATTAGAGTTTTGAATTTACAGCGTTAATTTTTGTTCTAACTTCCTAAAACAAGCGGAACTTTGTTATTTAATTACAAAAAACTCTCTGTGGCGTAAGGTGGCAAGAAAATCCAAAACATTATATTATAAATGCTATCAACATGTGAGCAGTGACCATGTTATTCCGATATGTCAGAAATGCAATGATGAACATTAGTTCCTTTAAGAAAATGTTTATGGCACTATCTGTTTCATAAAAGAGTTTATCTGTTAGTTAATCGTAAAGTCAAAAGATAATCGTAAATAAAAGTCTGATTTTGCATGTATTTGATAGTTTTTTTTTAATTCTAAAACCGGGGCGTAAAGCACCCCACGCGAGTACTTAGGTAAGTTTTTAGGCGCGAGTAACTAAGTGTTAATCCAGACTGTTTTAGTGGTTAGAGCGTGATTGAGCTACAACCATTACCACCGTAACTTTCGCATTTATACCTCTATATAAGTATTATAACCGCGGTAGCCAGGATATTATAGCCAAAAAAATAGCCAAGTTAAAACCATTACTGTTAATTAATTAACAGAATTTCACCTGTATACTCGGGAAGGCTATCAATGAAATTCAGTCCAGCTAAATGAAAATAACGGATTATCGATATGTAATAAATATTGTAAAATGAATTCTGCGACCACAACAGCCTGCGGTATGAATGTTGCTTAACGGACCTTTTGTCCGGAAAAGATTTTTCTGTTTGAGTGAATATATTATTTCAAGATCATTTCATGCATGACGTTCGTTTAATTATTCATAACTGACTGTTCCAGAGTCATAAATTGAATATCTTTGAAGTTAAAATACTTGAATTCGAGTATTCATAATCATGTAGTATTTTTTTTTTACAACCTTAAAACGTTTGACCTCAATCTCGACTGATGTTAAGTGATGATGCGATCTACAGTCAAAATCAAAAATCAAAATCAAAACGGTCTTTATTCAGTACGATCACAAGGATCACTTTGAAACGTCTTATATACTAGGTGAATCTATTGCCAGTTCCTCGCGACCAAAGCCTCGAAGAAGTGCAGTGTAGCACATTTACCTAGAAAATAACTAGAAAATGAAGTAGGTAACTACTTTTCATTGATCGAGTGAGCGAAGTGAACGAAGATCTTAGTTTCAAGTTGGGCGATTTGGCATTTTATGTATGTATATATGTATGTATGTATGTATGTATGTATGTATGTTTGTCTGGCGATAACTTGAGAACCGTTGATCCGATCTGCATGAAATTTGATATATCGATAGCTTGTACTTGAGAAATTTACTGGTAAGAATATGAGTAAAATCGGATGAAGGGTTTTTGAGATATGGGGTTTTTTAAGAGGGCAAAAATAAAAAAAGTGACATAAAAAAATCAAGTTACATATCATATGAAAGGGCTTTGTTTGGACATTCCAAAACAATTTTTACTTTTTTTTTTGGGACGCTCAGTTTTTGAGATACAACATAAAAGTTAAATTAAGATAACCAGCGATCCAAGAGCTCCCATCTCTAAGAGTTTCGTTGGCATCAAGGTTTTTCTACTGGTCGGACAGTTTCTTTGCTTTTTCTTATTTTTTTTTCTTGAAATAAATTAAGGAGGTACTCAGTTCTCATAAAATGGTGACAACGACCAGGTCTGATGATGGAGCCAAGGTCTGTTCAACGGAACTCTTCAATAAATAGGCCAATAGAGTTGAAACTTGGTTACCGTACCAAGTTAGTAGGCGGTAGTCAGAAAAAAGTCCAAACATAATGTTTGGACTTGCCTCTGACTACCACCTACTCAAAGTTTTGATGCGTTCGTTTGGTCGCATCACGAGATCTCAGTTCGGGGCGAACTACTAGTCATAATAATATTTAGAATTTTGAGGCAGATATGGTGAGATAATCATAATTAATAACTGCAAAAACTTTAAAAGTAATTTATATCACAAACACAACAAGTTTGTATTTGGATACGAGAGCAAATCGTGATCATACCGGAGTTTATAAACCCAGTGCTGGTAAATAATTCAAGATTTTAGAATCAGCCGCGTAATCCCAGAAAGCTGACTGTCAAACGCTATGATAAGTTGAACAAACGGAATCAGAAACAACAGTGTTCCTATTTCAATGGAAAAGAGTTCATTTTGCAATGACACTACTGATTAAGCTATAGACCTAAATCAGACTGGCCTAAACAAATACGGGTACGCAAGCGGCATACGAAAAAGGGTTAAATAGATAGTCGATAAATTGCGATCAAAAAAATGTTGAGAATGTAGGAACAATAACATAATATGTTTGTTCTCTAGAAAAATTTAAAGTGCTGTTAGTATACCTGCTTGTTTTGACTGAGTCATGAAATATTGAAATGTTTTTTTATACGTACAAAAATTAAGATGTCTGGTATAAAATACAAATACAATTATATTTATCATTGTTTTGGATTGGAAGTTTATGGCACCTTTCCTTCATTCCACAGACAATCTTGCCAGTTTCAAGGGAAATAGATTAAATACTTTTTAGTGAAGTCAGTCCATAGTAAAGTCCGCCGTCATTTGTTTTGAAGAAAATGGTGGCGGTTATTACCGAATTCACTTAACAGAATAAAGCTATGTTACTTCCCAAGATAACAAAAATCTAATGCTGTGAAGTATTTGAATTTTCTGTAGGTAATTTCTGACAACGTCATTGGTCTATTCGCGTGGAGAGTAGCTGTAAGCAGCTACGTTTACTAAACCCTCTAAGGTAAAGGTTTCTGTAAGCCTCAATCTGGCAGCACTGTAGACAACAGTATTAGCAGTATTAGTGAGACAGAATTCCAAGATGGGGTTTATGAAAAGTATTTTGTGTATGTTCTAGGAAGGTAAAGAGTAGTAGAGCTCTTTGTGAAGGGCTCGTCCGGCGAAGTACTACCACCATGACTTTTTCTGCCGCCAAACAGCGTTGCTGTGTTTCGGTTTGAAGAGTGTGGTTGCCGGTGAGGTTACAGGTACATGAGGCTTAACATCTGTATGCCTCAAGTTTATGGACGCAAGGCGCAAGTAATAAGTATTGATAAGTAAGTATTAATAAGCATAAGTATTTTTTTTATTCAATCATAAAAAAAAGGTAAGTTGTCGTTGTTCAAGTTATTTTTTTGCCCAAGAGCGTAAATGCGTATTTTTATATTTTTCTATGGTATTTTTTTCTATATTAGGGGCTTGCAATACAATCCACCATTTTAATTATTTCTTAATTATTAAATCAAACTGTTATATTTAGATTTTTAATAAATAAGTTCTGTGATGTTCAAAATCTTTCTAAATTTTGGAATGTGCAAGCGAGAGGTACTTTGACGGATGTCAGCTCCATATTGGCTAATAAAAAAAAAAACAATTACTTGAAGTAATTTTAAATATTTAAAAAAAAACTGAGTACTTGTTCAAATAAAGTTTATATGTGAAAGTAGCATTACGGTATCAACATTTGAAGCGAGCCTTAGTGCAAAATTCTTAGTAAAGTTTCCCGCACGAGGTCGGGGCCAAATGCTAGTACCTATTAATTTGGGATCTTCACCCTACTGGGAATCGTTGGAGCTATCATCATCAGCGTTAAGCAACCCTTTCGCTTCCCCAAACTGTTATTACGTGGAATGAAGAAACCTCGTTTTCGTGAAGTCTTTGTTTTCTAAAGAAACTCCAAAACAATTTTCTTCTTGCTCTATTTTTTCTGATGAAATAACTTGTAATATATTGTTTGAGTGAGAAAATTCTCGTTGCTGTCCTAGTTTTTTTTTTAATATTTGAATATACTCGTAGATGTTTTTTCTTTGTCTGGGTGATATTTATACGAACGAATGTATAATAAAAATATCCAAGTATTATATCAGCTATCTAACTCCCATTACTATCTTTGCTTAGTTTGGGGCTAGATCGTGCTGTGTAGAAAGTCTATCAATATTGATTTATGAAGTTTTTTCTAAATATTTTTTACACTACTTGTTGATTAAATGTCTAGTAAAATGTTTTTATTTTAGTGAGAAAATTCTCGACTTCGCAATTTTTTCTATCCGTGCTTTATCATGATGGTTATTTTAGGGGGACAAAAATGATGGTGTTTCTCCCTCATCTATAGTGATTAGATAGCAATGACTTTCAAATATTGTAGGCAAAGTAATTTACATTTACATTAGGGTGGGAATCTGTAAAAAAATATATCAGATCCATATTTTTGTACCCACAAATATCGTAAGTATAGTGATTCAAATTTACATTAGGGCGAGGATTTATAAAAAAAAAACATTTAAGGGCGGGTTTTATCATCTCAGAGAACGCTACCCGTTAACATTACATTTCCATGTTTTTTATTTAAATAAAAAAAAAAATGTAGCATAAAAGCATGTTGGCCAAACTGATTTTAAATGATAACTTATACTTATAACAAAGCATTGCCTCGCAATATATGCACAATGGAAACGTGCCCTATCCTAGAGCTTGCCCTATACCTACTTCTAAATCAGCGAAAGTATATTATTTTAGCGGTTTCTCTTACATAAAAACGAACCCTTCGACAGATAACTAAAAAACAGTCATGAAATCGTAGCTAAAATTACCCAAACTAGGAAGACTTAACCCAAAAACAGAAGCTTGAGATAACCACGCGAAATGTGATTCGTGATAAAAATGTAATATCCTCTTGTACCAAAAACACAGGTATAATACGAAAATATTCCGCCCCGGGCCAGCTTTCCCATTGTGCGACTGTCACGAAATCCAGCAATCGTCTGAGGGCACATTCAAATGATAATCTGGGCATACGCTTTGCGAATTATTGTGGCAACGCTCCTGGCTCCATGTGGAGATGTCACATTAGCTTGATTTAAACGTATTACCTGACTACGATGTAGGCGTGGAGTAATATCATAAGAGGATTGCTGTGTAAATTTTACAGCAGGTGAAAACTACCTCTTTTTTCGACATGAAAAAACTGAAACAGCTTTGATCTTCAAGCAAGGTAAATGTTCCCTCAGATCTCTAAGTACCAACTTAGGATTCTTCAAGGGTGTCTAAGGGAGCTAGTAAGATATACATCATTCTAGAGGTACATAATCACCTTTTAAATAATACAACACACGTACAATATTGTTTATCATACATTATACAAAACAATGACAAATTAGTAGGTCGTAAGTTTTTAGTTATTTTGCAATTCAAAATTATGCCAACTATATTTGCAATTACTATTAATCTATGTTTAGAAAAAAGGGGAACACCATTCAAACAATGGTTGTATGAAAATCAAATATAATTTGCCTGCTTTGCAATAGCTGTTTCAATTTGATCGTTTTTACTAGAATTATTTTAAGCTCTGTTGTATTATTTCGTTAGGTATTTCATTTGAAATTGCGTAAGGTTTTGGCAAAATGTTGGTGCAGTTTGAATTTATGAGTATATGATTTTCTAATTAGGAAGAAAATGTTTCGAAAACTCTCAAACGGCGAAGGAAAACATCGTGAGGAAACCGGCATGTCGTCGAACCTAAAAAGTTCTATAACATGTGTCAAGTGCTTGAAAGGAGCCTCTTGAGGCGCACTTAAAATCCTTTCACCACACTGTTTCGAAAAAAACTAGTGACACGAGAAGAGAGAAAAGAAACTGCGACCATTTTCTAAAAAACAAATGACAGCCGTGCTTGACTGACTTGACTGTTTTTTTTTTAACATAAAATCACTTTTAAAGTAGTAGAGCAGTAGTAGTAGAGTAAGTTTTTAAAGTAGTAGAGCTCTTTGTGAAGAGCTCGTCCGGGGAAGTACTACCACCACACCTTTTTCTGCCGCCAAGCAGCAATGCTGTGTTTCGGTTTGAAGAGTGTGGTTGCCGGTGTAATTACAGGCACATGAGGCTTAACATCTGTATGCCTCAAGCTGATGGACGCAGGGCAGTGCATCGTAGGGCACGTTCCTATCGTGCGTGACTTACGAGGCAATGCTTTGTTATAGGTGATGGTTACCACTTAACATCAGGTGAACCATCTGCTTGTTCCATCAGCTGGTTGTATAAAAAAAAAAAAAAAAACTTATACAAATGTCAGACCTAAGCCATAAATGAAGAAGAAGAAGTTGTATTTCAAAACTATTTGGAGGCTGAAAAATTTCTTAGTATCCTTCGTTGCATTGCAACCTTAAGTTATGACGATTTAATGTTGCTTCCGCAATCTCGTTTGTAATTTAGTTTGTCTAACGAGCTCTAAAGATCATCGACGGTTATAGAAACCCATTTGTTTGAATAATTTATTACAAGCAGCATTATAATGCTCTCTTGAATTCAATGCTTGCTACTCAAATTATTAGGTATAATCTAGGTATACATGTATACCTATATTATACCTACTTTGTCAGTTTTTTGGAATCCAAAGTAATGCATAATAATATGATAATCAAGTATGTAACATAAAGTAAAAGAAATAACTGTAATCCTTTGACTAGTAAAACCAAGAACCGATGGCAGGGCTATGATAACTTTAAGAATGAAATACCTAAAATGCATTCACATATTAATATAATATCCTATTAGGCATTGTAAAGTTTTTTTCGTATCGTATACAAAATGATTTTGTAACGAATAAAATAATTCATTTAAATTCCAGGCTGGCTCTACAGTTTCGCGTAAACCTTATATTCAACGCGAAAAACCCAACAGCGTGAAGCTACATCAGATACGAGGCGGGTGCGAATCCCCATTAAGGCGTCTATGGGTATGCCATTAAATAAACATCTCTGGCGGGTTCCCGCTAGTTATTAGCGCAGCCTCTCCCCAGCCACTCGAATCCTGGTGATAGGGCACGCAGACGGATGCGGGGGCAAAATCAATTTCATTTTTCAACACGTGCATTAACGTTACGGCGATTGAAACCATAATATGCTCAACGGATTTGCATAATTTGATTTACACCAGATTTCACATCAAGCTGTAAATATAAACGCTGATATTTTGCCCTCGTAAAACCTTTATGCCGCTGTAAAATTATAAAGAACAAAATAAGATTACCGCGAAAAGTGCAGCACTTAAAAGTATCGTATTTTTCGTCTAGTCGGTTCACAGGGAGATTTCTGTAATCCATTCTGATATCCTCGTTTCGTTCAAAGTCCACTCGTTTCGTGTCATTACAGAAAAGCGGACTGATGTACACACCGGCAAACTTATTTTTACAATCCTAGAAGTTTGATTTGAGCTTTATTTCGTTGAGATAAAAGTCAAAATAGGGTGTGCATCGGTTGAGAATAGAATTTTCTTTATCACGCCATACCAACCATGTTTTACTGCGATTGATTCCGTCCGCAAGACGGACGCCGGACCGGAGCGGGACTATCCTGTACTTATCTAATTTTATTGTCACTTGTCGACGTCGAACCGACCCTCTGCTAGTGAGACCGAAGAAAACTAGAAAATTCTTTCTTCCCCATCGGACATTTTTATCTTAGAGGGACATCTTTATTCGCGAGCAGTTAAACTCAATTCAACGTTGGTCGTGAGATAAACGAGTCTGGTTCGAGGCTTAAGCGAGACGTAAAAAATCGACTTCTTAAGAAATTTGGTCACGCCATTGGATGAATAAAATAAAAAAGTCGATCCCTGAATACATACTCACTTTTATTTTATTCCATCTATAACATTACAGTAATATGTGTTCAGAAGGCACATACCTATAATGTTGGTGAATTTCTAGAAGAATGGTAGCGAGTTTTATACGGTGGAAAATATAAACCTCTCATAATTGCACTATGTATCCTACCATATTCTAAATTCTATTCTACTTTCTACACTACATTTATTATATACTAGCTGATGCGAAAGACTAAAGCGCTAAGGTTAAATTAAAAATAATTTTAAAAGGTGGTTATGAGTAGTAGAGCTCTTTGTGAAGGGCTCGTTCGGGGAAGTACTACCACCACGCCTTTTTCTGCCGCCAAGCAGCGTTGCTGTGTTTCGGTTTGAAGAGTGTGGTTGCCGGTGTAATTACAGGCACATGAGGCTTAACATCTGTATGTCTCAAGTTGATGGACGCAGGGCAGTGCAACATAGGCCACGTTCCTATCGTGCGTGACTTACGAGGCAATGTTTTGTTATAGGTGATGGTTACCACTTAACATCAGGTGGGCCATCTGCTTGTTCCAGCTAGTAGTATAAAAATAAAAACCAGCCATCCCACGGCCATTCCACGAGGGATATAATATAAACGAACCCATAAAGGAACCTGATATATTGAAGTGAGCCATCACCGCTACCATTCGAGCGAAGCCTTATCCATACAAGTTATAGTATACTAGTAGCCATCTACTAGTATACTATAACTTCACCGTGAGTGCATTAATAAACTGTCTACTGTATTCTCTAAAACAGATTAAATCTAATCGGCAAGCCACAAGAACAATCAAATCAGCGGCACACAAAAAGCTCGGGGAATATGTTAAAGACTGTGCTCTGTTTCCTTGTTTTGCTGGTAGCGTCTCCCAGCTCTTCAGCGCATTAGCTATGATAATTGGAACATTCGCTTTGCGAATAGGATGACATCGGGAACGCCACTCCGCGGCAGGGGTGGCGGCAGGTTTATTCAATTATTATTTCATGTCACCGGAATTGAAATGAATTTGGCTTGCGATTGTAATCCGTTAATGTTAGACTTAGATCTCTTGTAAGAATACCGAGGATATATAAAAGGGTTAATCAGAGACACGTCCAAACATTGCAGTTGGCACATTGCATTTTTACTCGCACGTCAATCTTGCCTTTTTTCTTTTAAAGAAATAGAGATACAAAGAAAATAGCGTTCCTTATATTTATTACTTATTTGACTTACATGATTGTATTGATTTAGTTGAAAGATATCACTTTTTATCGCTAAGACCTCCCATATCACTTTCGGTTTATCTTTAATTGTTATAATTTGTATCTCTATTTCTTTGTTTGTAATATGAACAATAAAGAATTATCATTCTTTCATTATTTTTGTTTGTTACAAGTTATTATTTTTTATTCTTGTACTTTTTTTCCTTATCCTATAGTACAACCCTGATCAGTACTGGGTAATAATAATGTGGTAGCGCGTAGCGGTTAACGGCCCTACGTGTTTACGTTCAGAATGTAATTTAACGCGTTTGGATGTTGCGTTATGATCCTGCAGATACGATTGTTACGTTATTTAAACTTTCTTCTGTTAATGGTATCGATTGCTAGTATTATGTTCAGATACGAACATGGATAAAATAAACCTTGTTATTTTATACAATTTATGTTAAATTATCTAATTTTAAAAAATAAAACATAATCAACCTAAAGAAGTTCACTGCTGAACAATAATAATAAGTAACCAGTAATATTTATTCAGAACAAAGTTAATAAGTGCACAAGGTATAAAATAACGATGAATCAGCGAAAGTTATAAACTGTGATGCAGTCTCAACGCCCACCCCCTAAACCAATGAGCAATAGCTCTGCTATTTAATGAACTAACAGGGAAGTATAAAAAATAAACAAAAAACTAACAAAATAAAAACTTTAAGGTAGGTTCATTATATGAGGGCGTCTACTATAATGGTACTACTAGAAACTAGGAATCTATAATATAGAGTGATCAAAATCGCATATATCGCTTAAAGAACGAGAAAAGATGGAGAATATAGAGAATATAGAGTAAAAGATGGAGAATATAGAGAGAGAATATAGAGAATATAGAGAATATAGATATCCACCATCTTTTCTCGTTCTTTATAATATCTATAAATTACGACAAAAATATTACGATTGGTAGTTAAAAAAGTACAAAAAATTATTGTAACAAGCTGGTGCCCGCGACTTCGTCAGCGCAGGGTTAGTCACACAATATCTTTATAAAGTGTAGGCTATGTGTTATTCTGATGTATATGCTAAATTACTGTAAAGTTTCATTAAAATCCATTCAGTAGTTTTTACGTGAAAGAGTATCAATAACATCCTTATTTACAAACTTTCGCGCTTATAATATTATACTATTATGATATTGTAAATTGTGAAATAAAATATGGTAAAGTGGTTTCAGAAAAAATTACAATTTTTTTAGCTCCAACGTTTTTCATAAGGTTATATAGTTATAGACTGCATAGTAAAACTGCACATGAAACTGCAGTAAAAAAATTACACAAGCAGTTCACACTCAGCACAATTCAAAATGGGATTCTACCAACTCTTTGTCAGCGCGCGCACTGAGGGCACTCAGGGTGACTGATGGCTTGTGAGTATGCTCTTTCAACATCTAGTGTACTGGTGTGGCTAGTGGTCTAGTTCCTTGCCTTGGGATTTTCACACGTTTCAGTGAATATTTTTTGTTAGTTGCCGTCCGCGGCTTTGCTCACGTATTTGTAGTTGCTAACATTATTATTTCTACTTATAGAGAGTCAATCCGGAAACGGGTGCTAGGTCAAGTCATGATAGTTATCAGAAAAAAAAACTAAGTTAAGTATTTTAAAAATTATTGGCATTTAAAAAAATTTCGAGAAAGTCTACACCCCGTGGTGGTCTTTTGACTCGCGTTACTACAAATCTTTATTTTTTATGAATAATATTTATATTAAGTAATCCTGAATAATGCCTTGTGTAAGTTGTTATCAAAAATTTACATTTTAAAGGTTCTGCAAAAAGTTTTACTAACAAAGAAAACTAAAATAAACTAGGGTCTATTCATGCATTTCCGGTAAGTTTTCAGAATAAAATGTAGCTTCTATATTTATACATACTATATTCGTTCAAGGGCGTGATTAAGCCAAAAACATTTTAACATCCAAAAATCGTAGCATTTTAGGAAGGAAAACAAAGGAAGGAAATCATTTTATTGACCAACACAGAAAAAAGAAACAAATATGTAATACCTAGTAGATAAGTACATAGGGCTCGTACACAAAACTGCGATGCGACGTCGCATCGCAAAAATCTGCGAGCTCCCTCTACGCCTCTACGCCTCTCACCCTGGGAGACGCCTTGTCGCACGAAATCGCATCGCATCGCATCGCAGTTTTGTGTATGAGCCTTTAATCCGTGTACCTTATCTGGTTACTGTAATCGCAAGCGCGGATCACTGTTGTGGACTCGATGGGCATGCCCATAACCCTAATAGCCGTGTGACGTCTCACACAGTGTTCACCCCACTACTTTGTCCACGTGGAACTACAGCACTGTACAAAATTTTGGTCAGACCGTCATATTATATTTGACTACCACCTACTCAAAGTTCTGGTGCGTTCGTCGGTTCGCATCATGAGATCTCGGTTCGGGGCGAACCACTAGTTATACTACTTGCTGCATAAGCAGCAAGCCATGGGCCATATGCGGCATATATTGTAAACATGTCTAACGATGCAGAATGCACTACATCGATCATGAGCGAGTTTATATCAGACTCCTAGTCGTATTTTCGGGTGACTGTGACCACAACCTTTTTCAAGAGCTGGATCCGCGCCTGTTTAATCGTATTGGTATGTGGTATAAAAAACAATAAATGTGCTAAATCACGTAGGCAGGCACGTAGGCAGGTAACGTACGCTATGTTAGGCCAATTAGGCCTGTATCTGTATCTGTCAGTGAAGTAAAATGGAATAACTATTCTAGGAAAGTGAACATTACTTTCGTATGCTTGGGTGTACAACCTAAGATCAAAGGGGTTATTAACACTGAACCATCATCATATCATACAATCCGTCATAAACCAAGTAATCAACACCAATAACCATTTCGGACAGCTAATAAACTAAATATTAATTGTAAGTTTTACAACATCCAATAAAAGTCCAATTTAATTGTACATTTTACAACATCAATAACTACTCGTTCGCAGTGAACCGCAAGCGTGTAAAACGTTCGAACTTCTACACCCACGCCACGTGAAATCATCCAATTAAACGTGGTGGCTAGACTATTATTAATCAAGTAGTGATTATATAACCTACCTCTACAATTAGTAGATTCGCGGGTAAATTACGTGACAACAACCAGTAGCGATAGCGATATCCAGACATAGCTGACGACTGGTCAGCTATGTTTGTATATATGAACGCTTAACGTCAATATATAAGAGTAGTAGAGCTCTTTGTGAAGGGCTCGTCCGGGAAAGTACTACCACCACGCCTTTTTCTGCCGCCAAGCAGCGTTGCTGTGTTTTGGTTTGAAGTTTGAAGTTGCCGGTGTAATTACAGACACATGAGGCATAACATCTGTAAGCCTCAAGTTGATGGACGCAGGGCAGTGCATCATAGAGCACGTTCCTATCGTCGTGGCTTCAGAGGTAATGCTTTGTTATAGGTGATGATTACCACTAACATCAGTTGGACCATCTGCTTGTTCCATCAACTAGTTGTATTAAAAATATATATACATACATATATATAATTTTGAATCAAATGACTTTTTGATTTAAACAAAAAGTAAATATACAATCTTCGAAGGTGGATGAGTCTTTTTCAATAGTTCTAGTAAAGGGAATACAAAAGTCAGGTTTTTACTGCATCATTATATCATTATCATTATATTATAACATTACAGCATATGCTGCGAAGTAGTTACTACCTTCTCATGAAACTTAACGATTATTATGCGCTGAAAATTGTTCTACTAATTCCAGAGTAGAGTCTAACCTCAATTAAAAGATAAGGATGGAAACAGCTGAATTTCATAATGTTACTATCGTTTTTAATGCTCCGGTTGGACGCATATCTTTTAAACAGCCATTCAGTTTTAAGTAACCCTAATATTAAAGCAGGTTGCTATCATGTCGATTATGGAAGTCAAGGAGGCTGCATCGGAAAGACTCAATTCGAGGAAACTGTATCAGAGCAAAGCTCTTAAATTTAAGAAAAAGTACCTAATACAATCCTCCTTTTTAACCTTAAGGCGAAGACAAGAGCTAATGTGACTCTCGCTCGCACGTTTCGACATGTTGAAAGATATAAAATCACTAAACTCATATTCGAAAAATAGCAATCAACCATTTTGTGTGCAATCACATTGCACACAGTTTAGTAAAAAATTCATTGTGATCGACACATGGTTTCCTTCTCAAAAGTTTGCTTTAGTAGTTTTCGTACATAAGCAAACTTTTAAGTAGAGTGTGGTGAAAGGATTTTAAGTGCGCCTTTAGAGGCTCCATTTTATTTTACATTTCAACATAACAAAATAATTATTGGTGGACTTTCCACACAGCACTATCTAGCTTCAAGAACTAACATCTAGGTTCATCACTCAAATGTTTGTGTTCTGTGTAATTGTACTTGCACCTTGGTGATTAATTTGAAATTATTTAGTTTGGAAAATAAGCATTACGAGTAGAAGAGCTATTTGTGAAGTCAGTGGAAGAACTACCACATCACACTCGTACTACAGCGTTGCTCTGTTTCGATTGAAGAGTGCAGTTGCCGGTGAAATTACTGTATGCAAGTTGATGGACGTAAGGCAGTGCATCGTACGGCACGTTCGTATCGTGGGTGACTGACGACGAGACAACATTTGGTACAGGTAATGGTTACCACCTTAACATCAGGTAGGCCATCTGCTTGTTCCAAAAGCAATGAATAAGAAATAAAAAAGGTGGCTTAAAATGTTGGTACTTTTGTGATTGTCATAACACCCAATTTGTGGTTGTTGTTCAGGACACAAAACAAGGGGTTGTAAAGTTTTAATACAATAATACTGCGTAACGAATATTTAAGTACCTACTACACTTCAAAGTAGTAACATGCTCCTAACAACCAACCTTGTTCAAAACTAAAACTACATCCCACGCCACATCACAAACTCTTAAGATTCGCGAAAACTTGGTGTACATTTCAGTCTAGGAAGGCAACGTTGTCGATGCAAATGTTGTGAAGACTTATTAAGAAGTTCCCACAGTAATCATTCCTGTCAACCTCCAAGACAGAGCCTCAAAAGGCCTCGAGGTGTGCAAACCGTGTTTACACATACGTTCGCTTTACATTTATGTAAAGAAGGTTGAAGTTTGTGTGTCACTGGTGGAGACATACGTCTGTTTGGCTTGGCTTTACTTTGAATAGGGTTTGGTCAAATTAAACTTTAGCCGGAGATTAAAAATGGCTTTTTTATGACATCAATTCGAAAAGAGATAGTTTGCTCTTCGTAAACACAGAGTAAAATAGAATTTCGCTCACTTCAATCACTTTTCCTCCCACTTTACGCTCGGGATTCTACTTTAGAACCCTTCGCTCCGCTCTGAATTCAAAAAACATTCTCGCCATTAAAATAGTTGTTTGCTCCCTCGGTAAACAATCAACTATTTTTAACTTTAGTATTTATATTAACGTCATCATTATCCAAAGCTTAAACCAAAACTTTAACGATTTTGATTCGTTGTATTTTTTCGAAAAAAAGCTATTTTTTTTAACTTTCTATTACTTTCTAGTTTTAACATAATTTTTACAAATCATGGTTCACATTCTCCTTAAATTAAAAAAAATATTCTATTAGAGTTTATAATGGTTTTTAAATAACAATTAATCTTGTTTCAAAAAAAGAACAGCAAAAAAATATCACATATCGCGTTTACCTTTATTATTTTCCCGACATTTCGGCTATGTTGCAATAGACGTGGTTGCGGGCAGACTCGGTCGTGATAAATACCCGTGTATATAACGGAAACTCTCAGTATCAAGTACTTACTCAAGATTCTTGGAGGGTGTCTAAGGGGGGTAGTTCAAACATTAGATTTTGCACATACACATTTATGCTGTAGTTAGTTTTCCATACAGATTGCAAGCCCTAGCCACTGCTAGAATACTAACTGGTTTCCTCACACGGTTTCCTTTCCACGGTGAACGTGAAGTCAACAGTTTATCCGACTAATGTACTTTTCATTTGACAAGGCAACTCTAGCCGCTAGTAGGAGCCGCAACATCGTAATAATTTGATCAGGCGCCCGGCACGCGGCAACTTTATGCCAATTGAAAAGTTTCACTGCAATGAAATATGTTGCTGCAGCAAGGTTGAGTGACGCTCGCGTGTGGTTCTTTTACAAGCTTTTATTGAACTTGGCTTGTTTGTATTTATTAGGTGCACGTGTACACGATTTTTTGGTGCAGTTTTGAGCAATTGCTCGCGTGATTTCATTTATCTACCATAGACTGGCCTCATAGCTATAGAAGTTCTGCGCCGTAGGTTCAATCCTCGCCAAGGACATTTTCATTCAAACATTCGGTATGATGAACACAATACATGTTCATTCTCTTCACGGATGATATAAAATGTAATCATAATGTCGGTAGGTTAATAATTTATTTACGAAATTTACTTCAATTATTTTAATTAGGTGGTACATATAGGTGTTATATCGCTTCCATAGTTGGGAGCTAATGATACTGCATAAAACGTGAAATCTCACACATATTTTATTTTATTTCAATAATTCGAAAGATAGATGGTGGTATTAAATTAACATAGGTTACATAGAACGGTAGGAACCAAGCCGTAAGTTTCTTGCCTGTTCTTCTAGGCTTGGTTACCTAGAATTGCCAAGTGACCCTTGTAATTCAAATGTTTAAATACCTTTGACTCTTTTTTTCTGAAAATCTTTGATCTGCAAGAAAGACATACCTACACATGCTTTACATAAATGTCTAGCAGTCACTTAACTTTATATAGGTAGGTAGAGAAAGATTCCAACTCGCTTAGCACCTATTCAAACAATTGAATGTGAATGTCAAAGAGTATTCAAATGAAGACCAGACACAGCCGTGGGCCAGGTGAGTCTCGACTGTGGTGCTTCAGGCGTGCTTTTTATTATAAAATTAAACAGACAAGCGTGAGCGAGACTCAATTCCCAAGGGCTGCTACAACTAAATAATACTTTTACTGCAAAATATATCCTCCAATCCGTATATTATTTGGCCATGTAATTTCAAATACTTTTTACTACAAATTGTAAAATAATAAAATTAAAAATACTTTTGTTTTTGACTTCCGTTTTATCTTTCCGGCATTTTTAAAATGCATGCAATTTACTAAGAGTAGTAGAACTCTTTGTGAAGGGTTAGTCTGGGGAAGTACTACCACCATACCGATTTCTACTGCCGAACAGCGTTGCTGTGTTTCGATTCGAGGGGTGTGGTTGCCGGTGAAATTACAGGAACCCGGGGCTTTACATCTGTGTGCCACAAGTTGATGGACGCAGGCTGTGGTGCATCATAGGGCATATTCATATCGTGCGTAACTTGCTAAACAATGCTTGTTTAAGGTGACCACCCGATTGTACAGCCAGCAAGTAGTATAAAAAAAATTGTTCAGTTCCAACTTCAAACTTGACAAATTTTTGTGTCAGATATTTTCGTAAATCCCCAATGGGCGGACTTAAACTAAAATTGTTTTGTTAAATTCAAATTTGCAATGCCCTAATACAAACACTCCCATGCCTACACTAAGGTATACCTCATTCAATTCCTAACAATAATACAATTGCACAACAAAGGCCCGCTCACCATTTACAACAATTCAGTATAGTATTCCTAGTTACGGAATCGGCCCTCCAGTTCTCCAGACACTACAATCCGTCTGAACAACAGAACTTCGAACAAAGCTTCCAGCTAACGTTATTGCACTCAATATGAAGGTATGTGGTATCGGTTGAAACTTGTGCTTGGTAAAGGGAATTGCCTCAACTCCAGAGCCCTTCCTCTGCAGGTTGTTGGCTAACAAGATTACTTGTCGCACTAGTCTTGTTTAAACTATTAACAGCTCGGAATTGTACAAGAGATGAGGCCTTGTCTTGGTAATTTAATTTGGTTTATTATAAAGTTTCAGTCATAGACTGTTGAGGAGCTTATTTTGGTACATTGTGAGTTTCCACTGCCGAAACCTCAATGCAAACCATGTTAAAAACCCGGTATAAGAGTATGCATCGAACTGTGAACAAAATACATTCATAATTTTTTTTTTTATGTTTTATTGATTCATATTGTTGATCGAGTGAGCGAAGCGAACGAAGATCTAGTTTCAACTTGGGCGATTTGGCATTTTATGTATGTATGTATGTATGTATGTATGTATGTTTGTCTGGCGATAACTTTAGAACCGTTGATCCGATCTGCATGAAATTTGGTATGTCGATAGCTTGTACTTGAGAAATTTACTGGTAAGTATATGAGTAAAATCGGATGAAGGGGTTTTGAGATATGGGGTTTTTTAAGGGGGCAAAAATAAAAAAAGTTACATAAAAAAATCAAGTTACATGTCATATGAAAGGGCTTTGTTTGGACATCCCAAAATAATTTTTACTTTTTTTTTGTGACGCTCGTTTATTAAGATATAAAAATAAAAGCTAAATTAAGATAACCAGCGATCCAAGAGCTCCCATCTCTAAGAGTTTCGTTGGCATCAAGGTTTTTTTACTGGTCGGCCAGTTACTTTGCTTTTTCTTATTTTTTTTTCTTGAAATAAATTAAGGAGGTACTCAGTTCTCATAAAATGGTGACGACGACCAGGTCTGATGATGGAGCCAAGGTCTGTTCAACGGAACTCTTCAATAAATAGGCCAATAGAGTTGAAACTTGGTTACCGTACCAAGTTAGTAGGCGGTAGTCAGAAAAAAGTCCAAACATAATGTTTGGACTTTCTTCTGACTACCACCTACTCAAAGTTTTGATGCGTTCGTTGGGTCGCATCACGAGATCTCAGTTCGGGGCGAACTACTAGTTATTTATAGGTAGGTATCATCATCATCTTCCTGCCCTTATCCCACTTCATGTGGGGTCGGCACAACAGGTCTTTTCTCTCCACTTCCCTCTATCATCCGTTATCTCAGTCGTCACTCCTTTCTAACCCATGTCATCCTTCACACAATCCATCCATCTTTTCTTTGGCCTTCCTCTACTCCTATATCCATCCATATTCATAACTAACACTCTTTTCGTTACATGACATTCTTCCCTTCGACATTTATAGGTAGTTATGTATTGACATAAAAAAAGTATATAAGTAGTTTAATAGCTATCTGGTTTCCTTATCAAGCTTTGCTTAGTTTGGACGAGATAGTGCTGTGCTGAAAGTCCACCAATATTCTCATTCTTCTTATCGTGTCGATGCTTACATAGTACCTATGTAATAAAAAGTGGGATTATTTACAAAGAAAAGTACAATTAATAAAAGTATTTACAAAATGTACAAAATAAATATAAAAATATAATTGTTTTCAATTTAATAAAATGCCCTTTCGTTAGCGATCATTTATATCAGTATTTAAAGGTAGCTAATTGAATACATTAATATTGAATTGTAGTAAAAATAAACTATGATTAATTCAGGCAACCTAACACTTCAAATGACAGCCTTCACGGCTGAGTTGGTAGTAGCTCTGCCTTCTGCGCCGTAGGCCGTGGGTTCGATCCCCACCGTGAACAAACATATTTTGTGTGATGAACATAGATGTGTGTTATATAATATCATAAGTATGTATTTACAAAAAAAAGTATATAAGTAGTATTATCAGCTATCTGGTTCCCATATCACAAGCTTTGGCTTATTTTGGGGCGAGATAGTGCTGTGTGGAATGTCCACGCATATTTATTTTATATTTATTTATTTACATTTTCCAATTCCAAATTAGCTTTCGATTTAGTTATTTATTTGCCAAAGTTATAAAATTCACTTAAAATCTTACACTCTATTATTTCAGTCTGTATTAGTACACCATTTAAGTAATCGTTTAAGTTATTTAAACTAGATAAAATCTTGTTAAAGTCGTTGTTCTCTCGCATTTTAAACAATATCATTTCAAATTGTGTTATTTAATCTTGATAAAAAATACTATAGAACTACTTCGTGTTAACTATTAAAAAAAGGTATACAAGGTATAAAGGTATAACCATACAATAAATAATTTTCTTTCATTAATTTTCATAGATATTCCAATAATATATACAATAATTAATGCCAAATAAATTAATTCAAAACACAAGTACTTCTGCAACAAGTAAAAATATATTCAAACCTTACACCTAAACAAACATAACGTCCAAAACATACATTTTCCCTCAGTAATCTACTGTTGTCTCAAGATTAATTTGACAGCCTCTGGATTTGAAATCTGGTAGCAGATGGGTCTAGAATAATAAGAAATCTTTCCAACACTAGATACAATACAATACAATACAATAATCATTTATTTGCGAAACACAGGTTATAAAAACGTGACAAATATAATTTATGTAAGTTCAGCCATGTTCTACTTAAAAGCATGCAAAAATATATTTAATAAATACTTAATATATAACAACTAGTAGCACCTAGGGAGAGAAGCATTTACCTTGCCGTAACACAGTTTTTAACTAGCACGGAAGGTAATGTTCCGAAACCATAGAGTATGCCAGTTGCCTTATATTATATAAATCTTTAGACTCTACATGGTCCTTTTTTTTTGGAAATAAACATTATCTTATCTTATCTTAATACTGCGACCACGCCTTTTTCTGCCGCAAAGCAGTGTTGCTGTGTTTCGGTTTGAAGAGTGTGGTTGCCGGTGTAATTACTGTCACATGAGGCTTAACTTAACACATGAGCTTACTGTCACATGCCTCAAGTTGATGGGCGCAGGGCAGTGCATCATAGGACACGTTCCTATCGTGCGTGACTTACGAGGCAATGCTTTGTTATGATGGTTACTACTTAACATCAGTTGGCTATCTGCTTGTTCCATCAGCTAGTTGTATAAAAAACATTTGTGAATATGAAGTACAGCCTCATTTAACCCCAAACTAATTTATAAAATTGGTATCTATCTTGCATTTCTCTTGATTTCATATTGTTACAAAAGCACATTACAGAAGTACAATAAAAATCTTTACTCCACGATGTATTAAGCGTAGCTCTCTCACACAAGCATACAAGACAATCCTATTTAGCTTGTCCATTTGCAGGGAAAGTCCAAAACAGATGACAAAGTGATTGGTCGGGTCTTGCTGCTGCGAGTAACAAACCAGGGGATTTCACGTGTCAATCGGAATGAGAGCGGTGCGTGCGAGCAGAAAACTCGATTTGCTAGGGTACGGTCAGGCGTCGTATCGCAAATGTCACCAGCATTTATTGGCACATAACTGCGTGATACTGGTCACAGATAAGAGAATACTAGTACTGGTGTACCAAAACTGTTACCTACCCTCTAATTTTTTTCAGGCTTGTTTTATTGTACTACTTATGCTAAATAAATATACTACTAATATTATAAACGGGAAAGTTTGTAAGTATGAATGGATGGATGGATGGATGGATGGATGGATGTTTGTTACTCTTTCACGTAAAAAATACTGAATGGATTTTAATTAAACTTAACAATAATATGGCTTATACATCAGAATAACACATAGGCTACAAATTATAAAGATAGTGTGTGAATTGTCCAAAATATGACGATAAGTGTCAAGTAAGTAGGAAAAAATCTACCATCTGCGAGCTATTCTGGCGTGCGCTGCCAAAACCGCTAGAGTTACACATTATGTACTACGCCGCGCTAATATAAGCTACTCGAAATACTAATCCTGCGCAGACGACATTTTACTGCTCAGTTTAGTTTTTTTAGTTTTTTTGCATTTGTTGAAAGTATATTATTCTACGAGTATACTATCAACAAATGCAAAATGTATGTATGTGCCAAATGAAATATTTAGTATTTTTTTATTTTTTATTTATATAACCAGCTGATGGAACAAGCAGATGGCCCACCTGATGTTAAGTGGTAACCATCACTTATAACAAAGCATTGCCTCGTAAGTCACGAACGATAGGAACGTGCCCTACGATGCACTGCCCTGCGTCCATCAGCTTGAGGCATACAGATGTTAAGCCTCATGTGCCTGTAATTACACCGGCAACCACACTCTTCAAACCGAAACACAGCAACGCTGCTTGGCGGCAGAAAAAGGCGTGGTGGTAGTACTTCCCCGGACGAGCCCTTCACAAAGAGCTCTACTACTATTACCTATGACGACCAAAAAAGACATCCTCTAAGAATCTAAAGTAAGTACTGAGTTGTATTTTTTATACAACTAGCTGATCTTCTCTTGTCGTGTCACTAGTTTTTTTCGAAACAGTGTGGTGAAAGGATTTTAAGTGCACCTCAAGAGGCTCCTTGCGAGATGGAACTAGCTGATGAAACAAGCAGATGGCAGATGGCCCACCTGATAATAAGTGGTAACCATCACCTATAACAAAGTAATGAACTGAATATGGCCGATAGATCCAAAGAAAAAAAGAGATGTAAAAAAACATTATTTACACTATACAACGTGTAACATAATTCCCCTATTAGGCCAAATACCAAAAGATCAAACCAAGCACTGGAATACTTTGACGAGTGCCAAATTAAAATACTTTTTTCAAAATTCGCATACTAAAGAAAAAATTATATTGTCTCAGAAATTTGCAACAACCCTGATAATGTGTGCGTGACCTTGGTACATACGCTATTTGCGTTTCCTAATTGGTGGCAGTTCTGTTATCTATTTCATCTACAGTTCTCAATAAAAGGTCAAAAAATAGCTGTAAATAGGGCTGCGTCATGTTGTGTTAGTTTCAATTTGGAGGAAAGTTAAGAGGCATTTTATGAATGAAAAACTTCATAAGTCTTTTAACAACAGCTGTTCGCCATGACCTGTAGAATACTTTGCTTCCGGGGTTATAGGGGTATTATGTTACACGTTGTATTGAACAGGAGTTTTTGAAAATTTACACAGGATTTTTGAAAACCAATGCGAATTGAAAACAAAAATATAAATAAAGTAAAGTTATAGTTAAAAATATAATTCTGTGAAGCTTTTAAAAATTTGTTTTCAATAATTTTTTTCAATTTTCATCTCGTACATAATATTTCTTTGTTTGCACAACAACAGCGCCTGCATTTTTCAAACCATATTTCCGATTTCAGGAATCGTTTTTACGGCCTTATTTAATTCTGAAAAATGCGCTTGCAAATATTTTAAACCGATGACAAAGGCAATGAATGCACTGAAAATGTCACATGACCGCAACGCCAAACCAATTAAGCGTATCTCTGGCTATAATTCAAGGGGCTTATTACCCACGGCTCCTCAAAATATAAATAAAAAAAATATCACCAAAATTAAAAAAAAAAAGATTAAAACTCATCTTGGGAGGATTACTCTCTTTGATTAGGTAGTGTTCCGTATGACAAAAGAGTGAACCTGCCCACAACCTAAATCTACTCTTATATTCACCATCATCATCAGCCTGTAGAAGTCTACTGCTGGACATAGGCCGCCCCGTCGTGGTCTGGCGACCACGACGGGGCGGCCTATGTCCATAATATAGGGAATATAGGTTCTCCAATGGCTTGGAGAACCTATATTCCCCAACCGTTGTCAACGACTGACTGTAATATAACGAGGTAAAGTTTGTCAGTTTGTATGTTTCTTTGACAATATCGTTCGAACCGCAATTCGAGCATGAAGGATGGTACGAATATAGGTCTTGTAATTGAGAAAATTGCTGGTGTTATTAAAGTATTTTTTTTATTAGGATTGCCAAGAGGTAATACACAAAACTTAATTCTAGACTTAGACAAAACAACATCCTGCCTCGTACTTATCCACCAACGGCAACCACAGCTAACAATAAAAAAACAACGATTGTCATTTCTTACTAATGGGTAATGACTAATGACAAACAGAGACAGGGCTAACTTTGAGAAATATATCAACGTGAGTAACATTTTATAAGTATGAGCTTGTTTTATGTCAGTCTTCACATTGTGAATCGCTTGGGAATAAACCAATTAAGGGTAGGGTGGGGTATTGCGGCCACCATGCGGAGATATGACAAAAATCGTATAGACCAGACGACATTAATTCAATCGTCGCCAGTCCGAACGGATCAGTGTTAGACAGATCAACGTGAAATCTGATATTTGGTGGGGACGAACAATTTCCTTAGGCTAATGGACGAGGGTCCGTTGCGATTATTCATGCTAACAACGAGTATGGTTTCCTGTTTTATTAAATACAAGCTACACGCGGCTTCATTCGAGTATTTGAGCAACCCGTGGTGTTACCCGCTCCTGGCAGAATACCAATGTTACGCTGTTAACTAAAACTAAACTATTTATTAAAACTAAGAAGTGAACCGTTATAAAAAAAACATTCCACGCTTCACCTAGGTGGTCTCTGGAGGTGGACGGTGGGTAAGAACTGACTAGTGATACGACAGAAGAATAACCTGTAAAAATGGGTCATGGTGTAGTAGACTGAACTAGGAATTATTAACCCACTCTAAGACCGCTACACCACACAGAGTTTTAGTGTTCGTTTTTAAGTTTTTTATTTTATTTCTACTCTGTATACCAACTTACCACCCAAATATAGGGTTAATTGATCGAGTGAGCGAAGCGAACGAAGCATTTTATGTATAACTTTCAAACCGTTGACCCGATCTGCATAAAATTTGATAAGTCGATAGCTTGTACTTGAGAAATTTACTGGTAAGTATATGAGTAAAATCGGATGAAGGGTTATTAAGTTATGGGGTTTTTAAGGAGACAAGAATAAAGTAAGTTACATAAAAAAATCAAGTTACATGTCATATGAAAGGGCTTTGTTTGGACATTCCAAAACAATTTTTACTTTTTTTTCTGGGACGCCCGGTTTTTGAGATACAACAAAAAAGTTAAATTAAGATAACCTGGATCGTTGGTTATCTTAATAGCTCCCATCTCTAGGAATTTCGTTGACATCAAGGTTTTTCTACTGGTCGCTCAGTTCCTTTGCTTTTTCTTATTTTTTTTCTTGATATAAATTAAAAAGGTACTCAGTTCTCATAAAATGGTGACAACGACCAGGTCTGATGATGGAGCCAAGGTCTGTTCAACGGAACTCTTCAATAAATAGGCCAATAGAGTTGAAACTTGGTTACCAAACAAAGTTAGTAGGCGGTAGTCAGAAAAAAGTCCAAACCTAATGTTTGGACTTGCCTCTGACTACCACCTACTCAAAGATTTCGTGCATTCGTCGGGTCGCATCACGAGATCTCAGTTCGAGGCGAACCACTAGTAAATTATTTTTCATTCTTTTTATTCGTAGTGATTACTTTCATTAATATTTAAGGCTTTTTTCATGTATTTGTTCTAGTCCACTTTCGTTTTTTTTTTTTAATATAAATAGCATACATAATGAACTTTGATGGAATAAAACATGCCCTGCAAATAAACTCCTTCGGAATAAGAATTATAGTTTCAGTTTTATCCGAATTCACGTAATCAAATTCAAACATAAGTTTCAGTCTCGTATATTCGTCACAAATGCATGATAACATCATTTGTGACGATTTACGAGACAAGGGAGAAATTAACATGACAAAATTCAGCCGCAATTCAATTAGCTTCAAATTGGCTGTCATATAATTACCTGAATAGCCCTGAATCATCATCATGATCAGCTTGAAGAAATCCAATACTCGACATAGGCCTCCACCATACATTTCCAGTAAAAACGATTCCTCCTCGTCATACCTTATCCAATCACCGACTCTCTGCGATCCTCGCAATGTCTCTAATTCGTCTTTCAGTTCGTGGTCGCTATTCGATAACCTTTATTCCCCAGCAGTGGTCTGGCCCTTAAAATTATATTTATGCATAATTTCCACTATTTTGCTGTTACAAACATAAAAGTCAAATTGCCAATTTACTATCGAAGCACGCCGTCAATCCGCCAGCTCATTACCAGCGTTTAATTATGAAAAATTTGAAGTAATCATCGACTCCCAAAAATTGGTTTCAGAATTCGCGTGGTTTTAATGGATTTTCATGAAACCGCTAATCAGATTGTGTCACCAAATGAATATAAGAGTAATTAAATGGTAGGGAACCCTGTTACTGTCACATGTCCTTATCAGCCGGGTGTTCGCGTCATTTCATTGTGATATGTGATGCATCAGCCGGCGTTGGCCAATTGGATGATTTCCGAATGTTCCGGCCATTGTCGATTGCCCATTGTTGGTGACAAATTTGAGAATTTGGTTTGTTAATGACATATTTGAGAAATGTGTGTTTGTTGTGGATAAAATTGAGAAACAAACTTGCCAAATTGTATGTGCTGTCTCTTGTCGTGTTACTAGTTTCTTTTGAAACAGTGTGGTGAAAGGATTTTAAGTGTGCCTCAAGAGGTGGCTCCTTTCGAGTACTTGACACAATCATGTTATGAAACTTTTATGTTTAACTTATTTGTACTTGTTTTCGTTCACCGTTTGAGAGTACTGGCATTATGCACAAAAAATTAAATAAATAAATTAAAATTTATGCTAAAACTTATATATAAATAAACTAGGGTGTCTTCCTGTTTGTTTTGTTTGACCGTTGAAGATGTAATTAGTAGTTTGGTTATCACACATACATACATAAAATCACGCTTGTTTCCTATAGGGGTAGGCAGAGACCACGGATTTCCACTTGCTGACATACCTCTTTCGCTTCATTAACACGTTTGATTATCATATGCTGCCCAAACCTAAACAACAGCAATATCAAGTAGATTTTTAAAAATAAATAAGGAAGACAAAAAAAAACGATATAAATGAATCCACTGAGCAATTTAAGTATATCAGGCAAACTTTATGTTGAAAATTCTTTCCAATGCAATAATAACTCAATACAGCCAATATTATGCATATTTAATATTACCCACGTCTCGTTTTCCGTTTTACGATTCCGCTCCCGCAAAGATTGGTATCATTGCGGCCATAAAGTCACGTTGTTGTCCCACAATGAATATTAACACGCGAATAACGCGCAATAGTCCCGCGAATGTCCCGCGGAGATAAATTTATCCGCATGTCGGGAAATGGGCCATTTTTCACGGCACCTAACGCTAGGTGTCACACGCGAGCTGCGAAGACGCCGTTACTTACTTACTACGTGAGTTGAATCTAACAAGTAATCCTGAAAATTTTACCCCTGACACAATTTCAACCTTACATCTCTAAGTTTAGAGTTGGTTTTAGTAGTGTGTTTATTAAAAAGGTTACATGAGGACACGTGTGCAGCTGAATTAGCTTCTGTACTGTATTCTTTCGCGTTATTGCTGTTTGTTGTTTCATTAGAAAGGTGTCTGGGAATCAACAGGCGAGGGGGTCTCCGGACACTTTGTGAGATGACAGCTTTTATGAGTTGCGAAATTGGACTGGTCAGTAGAAGTATTTTTAATACAAGGTTTAATATTATATTTTCCTAAAAATTTCTAAAAATCCAAACTGCGCGTTATCAGAACTTCAATTTAAATTATTGTTATTAAACCTCAAAAAAAATTAATAATTTTGTACCAATAAAAGTAGGTAAGTATATCTTTTTTATTGTACCCATATCATCTCACTGCTGGACAAGGGTCACCCTCAAATCTCTCAATCTCTCCAACTGTTTCTATACCTTCTTTCAGTCAGTTTTTTTTCAGACTTAAAAGCGTCAAGATCCTCCAACTCTTTGTTGGCTAAACCCGTCTTCGCCTTCCATCGGGTTGTCATGGAGTTAGGTACCAGGTTGCATATGCATTCTGCTGAAATGACCCCCTAGTCCCATTTGAACTTGGCCATTCCACTCCTCATGTCAGCAATTCGGCAAGGCATACCTAAAAGCAAAATTGCTGAAATTACTTCAAAGGCGTTTCTAATCCGTGTAGAAAATCTAACGTTTCGAGGTCACGTCTCATCACTCAACTTCCCAAAGAAACTCATTAAAACTAAACAACACTTTGTTACACAAGCAGAAACTCTTTGTCAAACAAACCCCACTTTTGTAGATACCTACACTTAAGTACTGAGCAAGGGTTGGGAAACCTTGTAGAAATACCACCGTCTTTTACTCCATTTGCTACGAGAAAAATAAACGCAATTACACTACACAGCGTGAAATATTACCTGCCAGTACACACGTGGCCGAAAGTGCTAAGCACAAGTTAGCTATTATTCTGCGCTAAGCTGTACGGCGCGCGACGGTATAAAGTAAATTACGCAAAGCTTTTGTTATTACAGGTACGAAAACAATGAATGACAAAACGTATTCGTTGATATCAGCTAAACTGTCGTTTCAGCCGTTCGTTCGTTTGTAATAATATGCATAGGGCTTGCACGTTGGTTAGGTAAGAGAGAAATAGCAGCTAAATTCTGAAACAGGTAGGCACCTAATTTTAATAATTATGATAATGACTATTATCTGTAATGTATTATCTGTAATGTAGTCCGGTCAAATTAGACATAAAAATAGTGATCGAACTTTTAGAATTGCGATATCTTAGGAATGGTGATTGTTAGGAAAAGTATTAAGGCCATTTTAGTAGATTATTTTTGGGTTGGCTATATTTTAACAAAACTTATCGTTTACAGAAAAAAAACCAAAAACCCGAAATTGTTGTATGTATTGCTCCTACGGGGCTTATGTCCTAGATGTTTTTTTTACCTTTTAGGACCTATTTTCACAACATGAAGCGATGAATTAATGATAATTAAGATCATAAATTGTATTATTGCTAAATAAAAAAAAAGTAAGTTTTTATCTATTATTTTTTTAATTTAGTTTTTCTTAATTCATAATTGAATACGTAGGTGTGTGAATTTTGCATTAACTTATTATAAGTTTGTAGCAATTAATTAAACTAAATATGAAGCAAGCAATCGATTACAAATACCTACAATAGTTTCCGGCAAATTGTATAATATTTGATAAATAAAATATTGGATGTTAGATTTTATAATTTGTTTCCTTTCCTAGTATTAAGTAATTAAATAATTTACATGAGACAGCCCTACACTAAAATACAACGTGAAATGATTCATGTATATTATAATATAACATACTTAAGCTCATCCTGATTATAAAGTTGCATTTAACTTCCAATAATTATAAAATTCATCATCCATTAACAAAACCATATCAGCTACTACAATATTTTGATTATCATTACAAATTAAAATATGTCGAATGATGTAATTGGTAGTTCCAAACAAAACGTTTATTAAAATTGTTGATATTTTTAAAAGTAATATTTGAATCGCAGTCACTTGCTATCTCTATTTATTGGATGTAATAGCTGAAATGGCGAGTGACTTGACATCCGATTAATTTTGATCAAGCTTTCAGAAACCGGACGTTAGTCTTCGGCAAAAGCACCGATGGTCTAGTGGGAGTGACCCCCGACTAGCCTTTTGATCGTATGGTCGTGGGTTCGAATCCTGCCGTGCTGCCCACCTTAGACATCCTCAAAGAAGATTGAGTTAGTACTTAGTGCTGATCTGAGGGCAATACAATGTTTTTTTTGTCAAAAAACATCTCTGACCCTCGGTGGGGATCAAACCTACAACGCAGAAGACAATACTATCTATATATCCGTTACAAGTGCTTTCAAGATTGTTGAATATTTTATTTGTACCGTATTTTCTTACGCGATTCCTTAAACTATTTAGACTCTTTGATCCACGGAAAGATAGTGAAAAGAAACACAACCAAATATCTCGTTTGACTGCTTCGCCGAAGCGTAGGAATTTAATTTGTCAAAGAGCGACCAGCGGCAACTACAGCGTCTAAGTTTTATCGTAAACCTGATAAGGTAGCAGGAAGCAAGGAAAAGTAGGAAATTCGTTTCTGAGAAGAGCTAAAATATTGGGCGACGTTTTCGGAAAGTTGAAACAAGTGAAAGATAAAACGTAGTGCTATTATTTAGATAGATAACTTTTTATAGTTCACCACATCATCATCATCATCATCACCATAAAGAAGTCCACTGCTGGACATAGGACATTTCCAGGAAGAACGATTCTGCGCCCTCTCCATCCTCTGACACCGATCTACGTTCACCACACAGAAACATAATAGGGTTTATTATATTATTAACTAAAAATGCCGACATATCTTATTGGAAACAGGCAGTATGTTTTGGAGAAGAAAGTAAGGGATAACATTAGCCTAACAGAAGAAATATTGGTACAAAATATTCAGATCTCTCAGAACAAGAGTATTAGAGCTCTTTGTGAAGGGCTCGTCCGGGGAAGTACTACCACCACAATAGTTAATATGCTAATCCAAGATAATAACATTTTTTTAAAACCATGAAGATGTCAATTTACATTTGATGCTGACTGTACAACACATCCCACACGAGATAGTTAAAGTTTCAATGACTTCATATATCAGTTAATAATATATATCAGCTACAACCAAACCACCACTTACAAGTTATTTACAACACCAATTCGCCAGAGTCGTTTGAGTGAAATAGAATTGTTTTAATAAATATTATTGCCTCTGTCCAATAACAATGACTCACAGCAACTTACCAGCAAGAAATTAACATGCAGCAACTTTAAGGCGAAGACAAGAGCTAATGTGACTGTCGCTCGCACGTTTCGACATGTTGAAAGATATTAAATAACTAAACTCATTTTCGAAAAATTACAATCAACCAATTTGTGTGCAATCACATTGCACACAGTTTAGTAAAATTTCAGTTTGATGGATACATGTTTTCCTACTCAAATATTTGCTTTACTAGCTTTCGTACATAAGCAAACTTTTAAGTACATAGGAAAACTTGTATCGATCAAAATGAAATTTTTACTAAACTGTTTACAATGTGATTGCACACAAAATGGATGATTGCGATTTTTCGAAAATGAGTTCAATGATTTTATATCTTTCAACATGTCGAAACGTGCGAGTGAGAAGTTGTTTTATAGTTGTCAGCCCCTTAAAATGCAACATTGCTCAACTAAACGAAATCTGTCACTATTGTACGCTAGAACAACTTAGCAGCCCCGAGGTGTAATTCGCACTTTGCCGAGCGTGTTCCGATAAGGGACTTGACGTTTCGAAAGTCGGTGCCCGCATGTCATTTGTCATGGCAGCCCTAGGGCTGTGCCATGAAACATTATCTGAGCGAAAAGTGACATATCTCATACACTTTAGGGTATGGTCGAACTGCGGCCGATTACGCTAATGTCTGGCTATCGAGATGGCTTTTAGTTTGACATTTGATTCTTCTTCTCTCCATTTATGGCTCCTGTCCGTCATTCGACAGACAATCTTGCCAGTGTCAAGTGATTTGTATTGAATGAATACTTTTTAGTCAAGGCAGTCCATAGCCAAGTTGACCGTCATTTGTTTTCAGGTAAATATTCAACTGTAACGGTCCAGAAAGACGTCAGGACCATCACACAATTATTATAATGAAAACTAATTCATTTAATATTAAATCAAAGCAAACATTTTGAGAAATCGTTCGCATGAAAAACAAGTACAAAAGCATCATGCTCAATGACCATTATATATCAGAAAATATAATTTAGTCTTGTTTATAAAGGTTAAAGGTTTGTTTTTTTTTTATAATGAATAAACCATCCTTTGACTACAATCTCACCTGATGGTAAGCGACGATGTAGTCGACGTTGGAGCAGAACGGTCTAGAAGACACCTATTCACTCTTGCCTTGAAGAGATTTAGATTGTAGTGGTCAGGAAAAACAGACGACGGTAATGACGGTAAATTTAGTTGGAAGCAGAAGTTTTAAAAGAAATTCAATAATTAATTATGTTTGTATTTGCTTCCAAAGATTACTAGCAGTAATCAGGCTATGGTAACTCGCTACTCGCTTACAGTTGGCACGCTGCTTGAAAGTACCCAACGGAGTGCGGTAAGATTGCTTTCAATATTGCAAGGGTCTCCAGTCTGTTCGGCTTCATAACATAAACAAGGCATGATGTAAATTGTCTTGAATGCATTCAACGTCAGTTTTAAAGGCATTGCATTATTTTCAGATGCAATCAAAAACCCTTGAAAATTATAACAAAGTATTTATGCATGTCCGCTGAAGGCCACTCTAAGGCCTCCATCGTGGCTTGACGACTGTCAAAGCCGGAACCGACAGTTTTTCAAACCGGCAAAGCCTTGGGGCCAACAATGCGTGTGACGTCACAAGTCTATTAGGTTGTGGGCATGCCCACCGTGCCCACAACGGTGGATCCGCGCTTGGCCACACAGAACGTCACGTCGGTTATGAATGATCTAGCAAGCTACGTCACGATCATTTCATTACCTTGTATTTTAGTGAATGGAATATAAGACGTTAGTCTTCCTATAAAAAAAAAACACAAGGATCCTTTTGAAACGCCATAAAAACTAAATGAATCTAAGCACCAGTTCAAAAACACATCTTATCTAAGTCTCGACTCAACCTTCGGTACTGCCATCGTTGAATTAAGTTTCTTTAAGCTTAGATTTACATAAGTAGGTCACTCAGAAAGTGCTAGAGTAGCCCGTGGCCTTTAGTGTTTGGAGTGGCCTGAAAAAACCCATTTTCCGAGTCTCGGTCCGTAATTTACATATTAATTTACAGGAGATGTAAAAGCTTTCCTTTCCTTTCGAAATTATTTATTTGCAATTGCGATAAGTAAATCTCATTTGGAATTTTAATTACCTGCCCGCGTTTTACTTTGGAAACGGTTGTTTGATATTACTTTTGGAAAATCCACGCCACAAGTTTTTGAATTAAGGAAAAATTTTGGTAGAGGAATATTTTAGTTCTTGTAAATTACATCGTTATTCGACAATAATATAAGTATAAGTGGGACACACAATCCCTTGTACCTAAACTTGACCGAGACTGCATTTTAATTATTTATTATAAACACAATTAAGCTTACAGCTTATAGTGAGAACCAAAGCACTAAGTTATATATATAAAAGGTAGCGTGTTTATATAAAACTTACTTGGTAAGAAGGTAGTAAGTAGATACCTCGCACAAAGGATACTTGGTTTTTTTAACCGTCTTCAAAAAAATGAGGACTGTACTTCTCAATTCGACTGTATTTTTATTTTATTTATGTTACCTTACCTTTCGACTGGGTGAACCAATTTTATTATAATTCTTTTTTTATTTGAAATCTGGTGCTGCCCGTTTCAATTTGGTCTAGTTTTGACAAGGCATCCATAATAAAACCATTGAAGTCGGTATTTATTTGCAGAAAAGTTATAACTACTGACGCTAACATTGAAATTTCCATTATTTTAATATTTTGATTAAAACTGGTAAGATAATTAATATTTGCATATGAAGAAACTAATTATTTGCATAAACTAGTAACATGTTATTGAAAGTGTTCTGCGTGCGTGGTGTGAATAATGCAGTATGTTTTTTATTTATCTCCACTAACAAGACGTGACAAAAAAGTGATCCTTGTATGAATCCTTGACACACACTATTTTTACTGCTTTTTTATCATCTCCTTACGTCTCATTTTTACATACCTAGCTTTAAACTTTTTTACATGTACTGAACAGCTGTAGTGAAAAGTTTCTATAAATTAATACTTTTTCTTGCTTTCTTCTTTTCTTAAAATGTAAATGAATTTTTGACATTTTAAAGTAAACTTACTCTAAACTACCCACATTACATGCCACTGCCTACTACATGCCTACAAAGTTAGTTTATTCACAATCACGGTTTCACAGCTTCTGTGGCGCGCCGATAACGTGACACCTGAGCGTCATTTGTCACGTCGTGTGTCACGCGTGACGCCTTGTTGTTCTTTCTGCGATACTGAACTTGTTTGCTTATGCTGCGATGGATTTTTCACACTTTGCCGGTAGTTTAACGTCAAATCGGTGGGGTGCAAGAGATTTATAGATTCAAGTTTCGGTTGCGAAAGGATTTTGAATTTGGTATTTTGATAATCAGAGTATTTTGTTAATTCTCAGCCTTCACAGCTCAGTTGGTAGTAGCTCTGCCTTCTGCGCCGTAGGCCGTGGGTTCGATCCCCAAAGAGAACCAACATTTGTGTGAAGAACATAGATGTTTGTTCTCTGTCTGGGTGTTATATTATAAGTATGTATTTACAAAAAAAATAAGAATTTATGTATTATCTGGTTCTCCCATATTACAAGCTCAGGCTTAGTTTGGGGCTAGAGATTGCTGTGTGGAAAGTCCACTAATATTTTATATTTAATACCAAAATAACCTTATTAATTAACATTATAAATATTGCTACTGAACGAACATAAATACTATATCACCACTGTTTTATTTTTTATTTTTAAACCAACTGTTATTAGATAAACGATAAAATAATAACGCACGTTAGCTTTTGAATAAATTCGATTGCAAAATGCTACAAATGGTTTGAAATATTTTTATTACTTTTACGTGTAAACCGTTTTCATAAATAAAAATGTTTCCGTGAATATAACCGGAAAAATACCGGTCAATAATTATTGTTCGCTAACAGAAAGTGACTAATCCCGAACAATGCTAGTGACGTACCCCTCGTCTCGTCACGCTCCGGGCGCGTACCGTCATGGGATGGATTGTACCTATTTTTCCGGCAGAGCTATTATCCAAAAACAAGCGTAGCAATAACAGAAGTCTTAGTGAAATGAGTCATTGCTTAAGGCGAAGACTTGATAATGTTTTTTTTATTAATTCAACCACGAGCTGATGGAACAAGCAGATGGTCCAACTGATGTTAAGTGGTAACCATAACCTGCGTCCATCAACTTGAGGCATACATCTGTATGCCTCAAGTTGATGGATCGTAGGGTACGTTCCTATTGTGCGTGACTTACGAGGCAATGCTTTGTTATAGGTTATGGTTACCACTTAACATCAGTTGGACCATCTGCTTGTTCCATCAGCTCGTAGATGAATAAAAAAAACATTATCAGTTGTCTTCGCTTTAAGCAATGACTCATTTCACTAAGACTTGTGTTATTGCTACGCTTGTTTTTGGATAATAGCTCTGCCGGAAAAATAGGTGCCTGTAATTACACCGGAAAATACACTCTTCAAACCGAAACACAGCAACGCTGCTTGGCGGCAGAAAACGGCGTGGTGGTAGTACTGCCCCGGACGGCCCACACACAAGCAGCTCTACTACTCTTAAAATTAATGTACCTACCTCTCGCTCGCATATTTCAGCATTTATGAAAGATATAAAATCATTGAACTCATTTTTGATAACTCGCAACCAACCAAAAAGCCAACTAAAGTTTGCTTTACTAGTTTTTGTATTTAGGCAAGCTTTTAAGTAGGAAAACTTGTTTCGATGTAAATTATTTTTTTACTCAACTGGGTGCAATGTGATTGCACACAACTTAGTTCATTGCAATTATTCAAAAATTCGTGCAATGAATGTATCTCTTTCTAAATGTTTAAATGTGCGAGCAAGAGGTACATCAGCAGTTTTCATCACCTTTAACAAATCTCACCGCATCGCTATCGATCTCTTATTCGATAGTAAAGCAATATTTTTAGATTTTTTAGTAGAAAAGTTTGTTTGATCATCAGGCAACGATTCATTTACTCCTACATCTATCGCTATTGCACGATCTTAGGTAATCACCCCGCGGGTCTCTTCAAGGTTCGATGTCTGTTTGGGGCAGTTTGAACCAGAGTTTTATCCGAATATAAATTGGAAGGCATAACGAGGCCTATTTAAGCAATTTATAGTTATTGAAAATATTGTTGGTTATTTAACCTTTGTTTTTCAATATAACTAAATATTTCCTAATTGGATTTTAGGGTTATCAAAAACTACCCTCAATTTGATTTCACTTCGAGGTGTTTTTGTAAACAATAGCGAAAGTTGTAAGATACAAAGGCAATTAATCTAAATTTAGGGATTTTTCCTCACTATAAAATGGAGTTAAATTTAAATAATGCTTAAAATTAGCGCTGTCTCTGTTTGCCATTACGCGTTGGTAAGAGATGGCAATAGTTTAAGCATAGTTATCGTTTGACAGATTTTTTGTAGTAAGGCCGTTTATGTTTATCAAGGCCCAACCCGACTTTATAAGTAGTGAGAATTGCTTTCCGTTCAGAGCCATTACACATTAACAACCCAAGAAGAATTATGGTTAGCTTAACGATTATTGTCATCTCTTATTATTAGCATCAATGCGACAGTGACAGGTATACCTACCAACGAGCCAATATAAAAATGAAATTATGAAATAAATCTTAGCACTATTAAAAACTTGAGAGCACTGGTGGTCTAGTGGTAGCGGCCCCGCCTTCTGATCCTAAGGTCGTGGGTTCGAAACCGGTCGTGCACCAATGAGTTTTTCCGTTCAATAATTTATGTGCACAATGCCAGTACTCTCAAACGGTGAAGGAAAACATCGTAAGGAAACCGGCATGACGTAGAACCTAATAAGTTCTAGAACATGTGTCAAAGTGCTCGAAAGGAGCCTCTTGAGGCGCACTTAAAATCCTTTCACCACACTGTTTCGAAAGAAACTAGTGACACGACAAGAGAGAGAGAGAGAGAGAGAGAGACTATTAAAAACCCTTAGTGAACCCTTCCCTTATACAGGGTGTTAAAATACCACTACCGAAAACTTCAGGTACCAATCAATATGAATAACTTTTTCTAAGGAGCCAACACTGTGAACGCAAAAAAAAAACTACTGTTTCATACATTTAAGCCAGGTAGGTATTGATCTTTTCTTCATATTGTTGGTTCCTTAGAAAAAGTTATTCACATTGATGGGTCCTTCAGCCCCCTGAAGTTTTTAAACACATGTATTGGAACACCTTGTATAGCAGTTGTCAATCAAATTTTGGATGAGTAAAAGCGTCTACACACGGCCCTAAAATCGGTGGCAATATCAACCCCTAAATCGTGGGTTCGCCAGACCCGATTTCTGAGATAGGGTTAAGCGATCAAGGGAGCGATCTAAGGCACTCCCCACCACTCTCTCGATATTGCCACCGAGTTTAGGGCCGTGTATAGACGCTTTAAACAACGCTTTTTGTGTGACATTTGCGATGTAGGTACATACTAACAATTTGAGAATGCCAGAAACCAGTGCTACGACTGCAAAACTTGCTTCAGAACTCACTGAACAACCGTCGAAAATTATTCCCGAACAAGTCCCTGAAAATAGATAGGAAATAGTCTCCTGTGTTTTTGACAGGCACTATGAACTTGTATTCGGAATATATTATCTTCGTCTCTCAATAGGAAGGCATTAAGTTCGGCACGACACATTCTCAAAACTTTAGGAAGTTCAAGTTTGCCGTTGAAAACTAGGCTATCGGTGCAGCTTAAAGACGAAATAGAACAGCTTAGTTACTATAACTAATGCTCTTTATGCGTATATTGCATGAGCGCTATCTAATCATTATTTATGATTATTTATATAAAACTTTCACTCAAAAAAATTTAGTGCTAGGAGGACTTAATGCTAATAGCATTGTCTACCAGTCATCCTGGGCGTGAAAAAAGATGGTGAAGAAGGTGTGGCGTGAAAAATGTTTGAATTCAAGTAGGTATTTAAAAACTAAACTATAAATAATAAAGGGAGGAAACAGCAGAGAGATATATACAAATATATATTTATACCTGAGTAAGAAGGTACTTTAATAATTACTCATACTAAAAACCCTAACTATATAAAATAAAAAACATAATAAACCTAGTATAGTATAATAAACTTATAGTGATAGTGATAGATATAACCTTATCTTGATAGTGACAAAAATATATTAAGTTAATGGGTAGCAGTGAGGTCGGAGAGGTAAATTCATTTAAGCTTGTTGAAGAGGTGCTCTCGCACCAATCTCTTGAAAGAGTCTCTGGAGTCAGACTGCTTAATGGATAGTGGCAGTTCATTCATTCATAGTCGCTCTAAAGATTGCCCGGATCACCGGAGTAACCGGAATATTATGAACACACAAGATGTGTTCCCAAAGATCACAAAGAGAATATGTGATCACAAATTTCGTTGTTCATTGTTAACCTTTTTTTGTGTCGCTTACAACTAGCTGATGGAACAAGCAGATGGCCCGCCTGATGAAGTGGTAACCATCACCTATAGCAAAACATTGCCTCGTAAGTCAAGCACGATAGGAACGTGCCCTACGATGCACTGCCCTGCGTTCATCAACTTGAGATATACAGATGTTAAGCCTCATGTGCCTGTAATAACACCGGCAACCACACTCTTCACCGAAAACACAGCAACGCTGCTTGGCGGCAGAAAAAGGCGCGGTAGTAGTACTTTCCCGGACGAGCCCTCCACAAAGAGCTCTACTATCTACTCTTCTTCAAGTTTTCTTAGTTTTAAATGAATAGTCATATTCACCGCTTTTGTCTGAGGACTATACCATAGATTAGATACTAGCCTTGTCACTAGTCACTGCACTTTGTCTTGTTTGTTATATACAATAATATACATTTTTATTATAACATAAAAGCCGAACCAAGAAATTGTACTAAAAAAAAGCGAATGCCGAAAGTTACTGCACGGAAAAACGATTCAGCGGAAGCCGTCTAACAAATCCTATACACTGACTGGATCACTCTGCAGCGGATTGGGAAAAACGTAATGATAGAATGCAAATACTTAAATATTAAGCCGGCCAAGTGCGAGTCGGACTCGCGCATGAAGGGTTCCGTACCATTATCTATAAAAAAGGCAAAAAATCACGTGTGTTGTATGAAAGCCCCCTTAAATATTTATTTTATTCTGTCTTTTAGTATTTGTCAGAGTGGCAACAGAAATACATCATCTGTGAAAATGTCAACTGTCTGACTATCACGGTTCATGAGATACAGCCTGATGACAGACGGACAGACAGACAGATGGATGAACAGCGGAGTCTTAGTAATAGGGTCCCATTTTAATACTCTTAAAAAAACTTACTATTTTCTAATCAAGAATGACCTAGCTGTCTTTTATAACATGTGGCAAGTCTATCGGTATTGCACCCGCTCGCCTCTAACTCACTACAAAGGAACGCCTAGAAACTTCTCTAATGAGATGAATAATTAAACAGCTTTGTATACGTACTGCTGAGTATAACCACAACATTTGCGTAGTTGGTTTGCTTCCCGATCTGGGAACTTATATAAAATCTTCTTTCAAAACAGTACATAAAGTATTGGGAAAATAGCAATCAACCAAGTCAAAAATATAATTTGATCAAAACAAGTTTTGCTACCAAAAAGTTTGTTTTCCTAGTTTTGATACCTATGCACACTTATTAGTTGGTGTTTTTTTTAGATAAATACATATTTGTTCGTGTGCCTGTATAGGTGTTGTAGGCTAGTGTGATCGCAGAACTTCTGGATGGAAAACATTGAGTGGCACTTTTTAACTATTTATTTAGTACAGCACCAGAAAACGTATTATTGTTTTGCTTGACAAGTCTCACACGAGTTATTTGAACCATAGACAAAATCTATGTTTTTTTTATTTTTAATGTAATTTGTGTTGGGATGCCAACAATATTTGATGGTATTTTTGCTGAACTGTGTGCAATGAATTGAACACAGTTCATTGCGGTTATTTGATTGCGATTTTTCATAAATAATTTAATATTTCAAAATGTGTGAAGTACTACCACCACGCCTTTTTCTGCCGCCAAACAGCAACGCTGTGTTTCGGTTAGAAGAGTGTGGTTGCCGGTGTAATTACAGGCACATGAGGCTTAACATCCGTATGCCTCAAGTTGATGGACGCAGGGCAGTGCATCGTAGGGCACGTTCCTATCGTACGTGACTTACGAGGCAATGCTTTGTTATAGGTGATGGTTACCACTTAACATCAGGTGGGCCATAAGCTTGTTCCATCAGCTAGTTGTATAAAAAAAAAAAAAAAAATTGCTAGCGCGAAGTTGTAAAACGGCTGTCAGCCCCTTAAGCTGATGATAATGAAACCTTTGAGCTTTAGTTACCCTGAAAATTTGTGGTGATGATACGAATAAAAGCCACAATAGTAATTTAGGTTACTAGGTGTAGGTTTTTGGTGCACAATCAGATGAAAACCGCATATTGAAATAATATATTAACTCAATGTTATTTCATCATTCAAAATTGCTGTTCGTAGTTATGAATGGTATTGTTATGTTAGGTACCTACCTCATTATTATCGTTATTGTTTGTAGAGCTTGTGAAATTTTGATCGAAATTTAATCTGCACTAATCCACACTGATATTGTTAATGTGGAAGTGTGCACGTCTGTCTGTTTGTTTCGTTTTCAAGGCTTAACTACACTATCACAAATTTGTACCTAGTTTTCCATAAACAATACATATTACTAATAAACTAAACTGGTATGTGCTATGTTCTGCGACGTAAAATAAATATTTTCGGTTCTATTATTCAGCTTAAAAAAACAGTGACAAAGCATTCGTACAAATGTATCTGTCCAGTTCACATAATGAGGGATAAAGGAAAAATATTACAAGCCTTAGCTTTAAGCTTTATTTACAAAACACTTTGGGTCTGTTAATGTAGGATTTAAAATGCTTAATTACATGAATTTAGTGCCCGAAGCTGACGTATTTTACATTACTTTCGCTGGTAGGTTAGCAAATTGTTTAATTTGTTTGCATATTTTGTTGTTAAGGGCCATGTTTCTTTTTTAGGAGGTTGACAACCGTTTCTAAGCGTAGTAGAGCTCTTTTTGAAGGGCTCATCCGGGGAAGAACTACCACCATGCCTTTTTCAGCCGCCAAACAGCAACACAGCGTTGCTGTTTGGCGTGAAGAGTATTTCGGTTTGAAGAGTGTGGTTGCCAGTGTAATTACAGGCACATGAGGCTTATCATCTATATGTCTCAAGTTGAATGATGCAGGGCAGTGCATAGTAGGGCTCGTTTCTATTGTGCGTGACTTACGAGTCAATGCGTTTAATAGCGTATTCATTCATATTTTAAAAGTAATAATGTTGATTTAAAATGAACTGATGGATTTGAAAATTTTATTGTTTATTTAAAATGATTTAATTATTGTTGTAAAATATTAAAACGGTTTTAGAAACGAATTTATTAAATTATAATTGTAAAAGTATTTTTTTACATTTTTGTTAATTTTTGGTAGGAGGTAAGCTCCGAACACTTCGGATAAAGATGGCCGTTGGGGACTCGAACATTGGAGCGATACTTTAAGTTTTTTTTTAAATGTTTTTACGTATTTTATGAAAGTTCAACTGGCTATAGCTGGCTATTTATAAATATATCCTACTAATATTATAAACGCGAAAGTTTGTAAGTATGTATGGATGGTTGGATGGATGGATGGATGAATGGAGGGATGGATGTTTGTTACTCTTTCACGTAAAAACTACTGAATTAATTTTAATGAAACTTTACAATAATATAGCTTATACATCAGAATAACACATAGGCTACAATTTATAAAGATGCTGTGTGAATTGTTCAAAATATGACGATAAGTGTCAAGTAAGTAGGAAAAAATCTACCATCTGCGAGCTATTCTGGCGTGCGCCACCATCTGCGCGCCAAAACCGCTAGTTACACATTTTGTACCTACCACGCTACGCTAATATAAGCTACTCGAAGTACTAATCCTGCGCAGACGAAGTCGCGGGCACCAGTTATTGAAAGAATGGGGGGGGCTCCCCCCCATTCTTTTCAATAACAGCAGTGGGACATAGAAGGCTAATAAAAATAAAGTAGCGATTACGCACTCATAACAAATCAAATAAAAAGATCCCGCCGTATTCGCACCGCGGATTATTATTATGAGAGCATATTCGCCGCTTCCCGTGTCGTAAGCACCTCTAAAATATTCATGAGTAGTGCACGAGAAGGGTCCAAGAATTCTATCCACCTATGGCTGGTGGGACATAGTTTGTATAAACAGCTAGATCACTTCATGCTCATTCTTAAATAAATATGGAAAGATATTCAAAGAGCGACAAAAAAAAGAATGTAGGTATTTAATTACATTTTTTTACCGGGCATAGAAAAAAAACGATGCTCATCATACAATTAATGTTTGTGTTCTTTAAGCATCATACCTACAGCTGCAGAAAGCAGAGCTGCTAACAACTGAGCTATATGGCTTAAATGGAATACAAATATTCAGGTAATCTAAATAAATAATTATATCACTTTCACACAACAATTATTCATTGGCATAACGCACTGGGTGACCTGAGGCTCAATAGGAAAATTAACCCGGTTGGTTGAAAAGTTGTTTTTTTCTCTGAAACATGTTGTTTACATTTGAAATGTGCGAGCGAGAGATGTGTTAGACGGTTGTATTAAAAGAAAAAATGAAAAAAAAAAAAAGTTTATAATAGCTCTTTCAAGGCTCGTCCAAGGCAGTAGGTACTACCACAATGCCTTTTTCTGCTGCCTAGCAGCGTTGCTGTGTGTGACTTACGGTGCAATGATTTGTTATAGGTTATAGATACCACTTATCAACAGCCTTCTGGTGGTTCCACCAAAAAGTGATAATAAAAATAAAATACTTGAGGCTGAAACACGTTACAGAACTAGTATGTTTATTTTAAGACTGTAAAGTGAGTGTACGGTTTTGAAAGCGCTATGGCATAAGGCTGGGCACGATGGGGTGTTGTCTAATGTATTCACTTTCTTCTATTACCACAAACATCACAGAACTCTTGACTTTGAACGGTAGGTGGGTAATTCAATTTTTCTTTTCATCTTTACGATTCCATTGCAATTTTCGAATGTCGAAGAGTTTACGAGGATATGTCAATTTTTAGCTATGTCTCGGCTATTTTTATTAGATGCTCATAACAAAGAATATAGTTCTTGGCACTTTTTGATTTGATACAATAAAATAATAAGCACAATTAATCGTCAAAGAGTACCTACTCAGAAACGTTAAATTCTAAGAGATGAAAAAACCATTTCATCTTAAAAGATTGTGATCTTAAAAAAAGTCGTGCATGGAAATGAAAACCTTCCTGAAAACCTATTATCATCATCATCAGCCTGAACAATAAACGGCTCGACACAGCTTTCTTCTGTTTTTTTTATACAACTAGCTGATGGAACAAGCAGATGCCTTTACCTTTTTCTGTATGCCTACGCCTCACTAAACTTCAATAATATATTATATTATTACATTGTAAAAGGATCATACAAAAGAACGGTAGGAACCAAGCCGTAAGTTTGTTGCCTGTTCTTCTAGGCTTTGGTCGCGTGGAACTGGCACCTAGAGTCACCTAGCTTTAAGACGATTCAAAGTGATCCTTGTGATTTTATTGAATAAATACATTTTGACTTTGACTTTGACTTTGATGGCTTACCTGATGTTAAGTGGTAACTATCACCTATAACAAAGCAATGGCTCGTAAGTCACGCACGATAGGAACGTCCCCTACGATGCACTGCCTTGCGTCCACTTGAGGCATACAGATGCTAAGCCTCATGTGCCTGTAATTTTTTTTTTTTTTTTTTTTTTTATTCAATCATAATTATTTTACAAATCATATATGAATATCACATTAAAAAGAAACACACACATATTTCGGGGGTTCCCTTAGTCACCACTCTTGGCAGGCAAGTTAGCAACTGCAGTAGGCGTTATGTACCTACTTTTTGCTCAGCAGTCAACTTTTTTAGGCTAATAATGATAATTTTGAGTGATAAAGTAAGGATTACTTATCAGCCTACCTTTTAGCAGACGATCGAAAATTCGTTACAAATTGGAAAAATGTTTACTTTGTAGGTACCTGTGCTCAAAATAGATTCTAAACCTGGACCAATTAAACAGCGCATTAACACAACTATTTACCCAAATCCACGTTCCGAATGTATTTAAAACGGGCGATAATTCAAGTGCGGCGATTACAGCACGAACACGGACTAAGTCCAGCTTACGTGGATTTACCGCACATCTGCGACCGGATGCAGGTCACCGAACCTAAATTACTGAATAGAAGCAAAACTCAAAGTCAAAGTCAAAAGGTATTTATTCAATAAAATCACAAGGATCACTTTGAAACGTCTTAAAGCTAGGTGACTCTAGGTGCCAGTTCCACGCGACCGAAGCCTAGAAGAACAGGCAACAAACTTACGGCTTGGTTTCTACCGTTCTTTTGAATGATCCTTTTACAATGTAATATAATATATTATTGGATTTAAGTGAGGCGTAGGCATACAGAAAACTTACAAACTTACTAAACTTACTCACGACTTACATCGGTAGGTACAGACCGACCGAGTAAAAGCAAGCGAACGATAACTAACGAGTATGGACGTTCTAGTGACAGCAAGCGAAGGTTTTTTTTATACAACTAGCTGATGGAACCAGCAGATGGCCCATCTCATGTTAAGTTACCATCACCTATAAAAAAGCATTGCCTCGTAAGTCACGTACGATAGGAACGTGCCCTACGATGCACTGCCCTGCGTCCATCAACTTGAGGCATACAGATGTTAAGCCTCATGTGCCTGTAATTACACCGGCAACCACACTCTTCAAACCGAAACACAGCGTTGCTGCTTGGCGGCAGAAAAAGGCGTGGTGGTAGTACTTCCCCGGACGAGCCCTTCATAAAGAGCTCTACTGCTCTTTTACCAAGGCGTCCTACGTGACCTGCTACCCTTTATTTATAATAAGCTTGTATTATACTTAATTCTTATTACATTTTCACTTTAATTCTTATTACATTTACAGAAAGTAAAGGAGTTTCAGTTCTATTCAAGAGTTTACCTATTTTCAAATCTACGAACGATATACGTGCATTTGTGTTTACAATTAAGTGGTTAGGTAAAAAACAAATACTAACGGAACTTTGAAAATCTAGCATGGCACTAGAAAATTTTGTGTAACTTTCAGACCTGGACAAAGTTTTAGAATGTTAGTCAATTTGCTCCGTTTAAATAGTGTAATTTTATTCAGTTCCTAACTACTTATTTAATTTTACTCATAGTCTAAATGGTTTTATTTAATTCTCCTTACGTTGCCGAGGAGGAGAATTAGATACGGTGAAAGTAATCAATGTTTTTCTAGTACAAGATGCATTATTTAGGCTTGATTCACTATATAACCTACGTATTTCTATTAGGTCATCATCATCAGCCTATAGAATTCCACTGTGTGACATAGGCCTCCCCTATACATTTCCAGGAAGAACGATTTCGAGCCCTCTCTATCCACCGACTTCCCGCGATCCTGACAATGTCGTCAGTCCATCGGGTAGGAGGGCGTCCTACGCTTCGTTTTCCTGTTCGTGGTCGCCATTCGAGAACCTTTATTCCCCAACAGTTATCAGTCCTTCGAGCTAAATGACCTGCCCATTGCCACTTCAACTTGCTGATTCTGCGAGCTATGTAGGCTACTTTGGTTCTCCTACGGATTTCCTCATTTCTGATTCTATCCCGTAGTGATTATTAGGTATCTATTAGGTATATCTCTATTATGTCTATGTCTTTACTATTGTAAAGATTATGCAGTTCTATACAAACAACATTTCTTTGTGAGCGCCTACACCCCTCAAAAACTGCTTGTAAAATTATCTATAGGCCTTGTAGTTTCGATAATTTCGTGATAAATGAGTGCGTAGAATTGTTGTTTATAAATACAACAGGTGCTAACATTGTGTGACGAAACAATAAGTAATTATTTGCCGAAGTGCGTCACTTTAGTTTAATAACCAAAATAAGTGACTGAACAATAGACATTATGAAAACTATAAAATGTAACTGAAAAGTTCATTTTGTTGAACTTCAATGGATTATATTTCTATTTGTTTTTTTTTACAGTTTTTAACCCATAGTTATAAATACTGATGAACACACTGAGAGCACTGGTGGTCTAGTGGTAGCTGCGCCGCCTTCCGATCCTAAGGTTGTGGGTTCGAAACCGGTCGTGCACCAATGAGCTTCTCTGTTCAAAAATGTATGTCCACAATGCCAGTACTCTCAAACGATGAAGGAAAACATCGTGAGGATACCGGCATGTCGTAGAACCTAAAAAGTTTTATAACATGAGTCTAGTGCTCGAAAGGAGCCTCTTGAGGCGTACTTAAAATCCTTTCACCACACTGTTTCGAAAAAAACTAGTGACACGACAAGAGAGAGAGAGAACCCATAGTTTTCATGATAATATTAAAGCTTGATCCCTATTTCATAACAACTAAAATAATATTTAAGAATAAAATAAATACATAAATGAACCCAAGCCAAAACTAGCAAAAGGTCATCAGAAAATGAGACAATTGTTGCGATAACTTTAATTTCCCGACAAACAACAACACTATCGTCAAACTACGTTCCAATCACTTTACAGCAGGATGCGGCCACCAGATGGCGTTGCGAAATCCGCGTTAATCCCGAATTTATTATCTGTTTGCAACCGTTTGCAACCAGATGTAGTAATAAGTACGAAAAGTTTCACTTCAACTAAACGAAATATACAGTTGAGTAAAAGTTCAATTTCGCTTGTAAAAATTACTAGAATCGCACTTATGCTTTTAGGATTTTCTAAGTTGCAGTTTACATTGCATTATGAAGCTTAAAAAAAAGCAGTAAAGCTTAATTTACAATGCTGTTGATGCGAATTGGACCAAACCTGACCAATCGGAATTCGTCGCGGCCAGAATTAATGCAGGTTCCAATTCACACCGACGGCCATTGAAAAGCGGATATACCTTGTTGTTCGGATCTGTACTATCATATAAATGCATTGACAAAATATGTGATTGACAAAGGATTTAAGACACGGACAATCGTCAAATAACTTTTTGTTCGCACTTTTCAACAAACAGTTTTTTTTATTGTTTTACAAGATACAACTATAAAATATAGAAAAGAAAGAAAGAAAAAGCATTTATTTCGGACAGCATTTATTTTGAAATCTCTTTTCACCTAAAAAATACTTGCTTTATGAAATTATACTCCTTTGCATGAGTCTATTTTTGACAGGTTTGTTTTTGATCGTTAAATTTAAATCATTTGAATAAAAATTATGTATGCTGTAAGGCGCGATTTTCTATGATAAGAATGCTTAAAGAATTTCTCTTAACTTTTTTTGAGATATAAAATCACCAGAGAGTAGTTTTGAGAGTAGTGGAACTCTTTAGGAAGGGCTCGTCCGGGGAAGTACTACCACCATGCCTTTTTCTGTCGCCAAACGACGTTACGATATATTACCGGTACATGAGGCTTAATATCTGTATGCCTCAAGTTGATGGACGCATGGCAGTGCATCGTAGGACACGTTCTATCGTGCGCGACTTACGCGGCACTGTTTTGTTACAGGTGGGCCATCTGCTTGTTTTATCAGCAAGTAGAATAATAACAAAAAACAATGAATGTAGTTAAGAAAAATCGCAAACAACCAAGTTTACAGGCATGGGCCCAGCACTTAGGTACAATATTATAATATTACTAGCTGGTGCCCGCGACTTCGTCTGCGCAGTATTAGTATTTCGAGAAGCATATAGTAGCGTGGCGTAGTATATACTTTTTTTGTAAATATATACTTATAATATTATATAACACCCAGACAGAGAACAAACATCTATGTTCAGCACACAAATATATTTTGTTCTCGGTGGATATCGAACCCACGGCCTACGGCACAGAAGGCAGAGCTACTACCAATTGAGCTGTGAAGGCTGTCAATTGTATGTGTTATTCTGATGTATAAGCTATATTATTGTAAAGTTTCATTAAAATCCATTCAATATTTTTAACGTGAAAGAGTATCAAACATCCATCCATCCATCCATCCCACTTACAAACTTTCGCGTTTATAATATTAGTAAGATAATGAAATCCATCTGGGTGAGTAACGATGTCAGTCATCCAGAGAAGTTCAAAGCATTCATTCTACTGTCACTAATAAAAATACCATGCCTCGTGCATTATGCACTTGGAGCTTTTACTACTGGACATTAGAATTACGTGTCAAATACCATGATAATGTTCTTGTTGGAAATAACTTGTTATATAGCCTAGGAATTAAGTTAATTAAAAGTAACACTATCACTATACGATATTAGGTTTATCACTGCACTAACTCAAAAGGTTTGGTTCTTTTGAGTCTTCTCACTTTGTGCCGAAAAACCGGGCAGCTTACGTTCAATGGTGGCACTTCACATCACTATTCGTGTTTGTCGTATTTTCTCAGATACGACGATGTGCAGTTGGCCTATTCGCTTATATTAGCCTATTTTTTACGAATAAGACGAATACGCAAATAAGCCAATAACACGAGCAAATTAAAACGTGAATTGAATACTGAATAACGATGTGAAATGCCACCACCAGACTGCCCAAGTAGCACAAAGTGATGATTTAAAGAGCTAAGAAAGTGTTATTATTATAGCTCTTAGCTGTAGTTCTTGTCGGATACTGGTAGTTGTAAGCTTCTATACAGCCGGATTGGGCGCAGTTTTATACAGCCTTTAAAAAAATGCCTTTAGCGAAAGAGTTTTTTTGCACGTTAAACATATATTTAAAATAGAAATGGTTCAACCTTTTACAGTATTCAGTTACTAATTGGTAAAGTGGTACGGCAATCTGTTAATTACTGCAAAATGCGGGTAGGTGCCAAATTTAATATGTGGATTTATCTCTGACTACCTCCATTAGACTAAAATAATCGTGAGTGACTAGGTAGGTACTTGGTATAAAGAGATTTGAGGGGGGGTTTTTAGATTGCTACTTTTGTGCTCGTATACGGCTTAAAAGTAGCTATTAAAGTTACTTTTCTATTGCCAAACTACTGCTTTCTACACAACATTTATTCGACATGGGCAGCCAACGTTTGAGACTCGAGTCCAGTAGTTTCTCGGTTCAAGGTTCCATCAAATGCTCAGCCCCGCTCAAATGCATCGCTGGATGGCCTGCTTCTGAAACGTTTTGCATAGAGACTATTGTTCTTAAAACTGCAGTCACTTAAAAACTCCACTTTGCTCTGCAAAGGAACATTTTACTGCACCCTATCTTAGGCGGAGTCATTGACTCGTGAATTGTCATCGTGGATTACTGAAATCTGTAGTGAGATTTAAATTGCTTTTATATTAAGGACCTAGTGAGTATATTTTTTAACTAAGCGTGTACATAATGCAAAATACAAAAAAACATACTTTCGTCTATAACTAATAGTAAAAAGTTTTGTAGGACATAATAATTATTATTATATTTTGCATATTACAATAATTTTGTGTTCGTTTCGAGTCACTGTGATGTTTTTGTAAAGATGTTAAACAGAATTAAAGATAAGATATTATTCAAAAACATCCATCCATGTTTTAAATTCACGTATGACATTAGCACAAGAGACGTACCGCAATTGAGAATGCGACACGCAAATGTGGGGGCAAGTATGTGTATTCCTAAGAGCCCTCACAGCTCATTTGGTAGTAGCTTTCTGCGATGTAGGCCGCGGGTTCAATTCCCACCGAGAACAGGCATTTGTGTGATGAACATAGATGTTTGTTCTCTGTGATGTTATTATGTATATATTTAAAAATAAAAAGTATAAAATTATTTATATTAGCTATCTGACTCCCATATGACAAGCTTTGCTTGGTTTGGAGCTTAATTAAAACAACATACCTAACCTATAAATTAAAATTAGAAAGGTTTATAAGTTAAATGTAAAAAAACCTCAATCTGTGCGTTATGTGCAAAACTTTCAAGGGATATTTTTTCTAAGTAAGAATACTAAGTATTTTTTTTTACATTAAGAGCTGATTTCACTATGCTCTGTTAGTTACTAATCAAGGATTACAGGCCATTAAATCTAACCTAGATGTCAAATGCGTACATTTTGACATAATAACGGCCCTTTAATCCTTTGTTAATCTAACAGAGCATGGTGAAATCAGCTCTAAATACTATGTATTTAATGTAATTTTTTTACTAATTTTTACATAGGTTACCTACATTATAAAATACTTATTTTATCTGCTGGAATAATGTGGCTATTGAGTTGTAAAGTCAAAAGGTAATTTATTCAATAAAATCACAAGGATCACTTTGAAACCTCTGTAAATAAACTTGATAATGATTAAAAAATCAATATAATTTATCTACACAAATCTACACTAATATTATAAAGAGAAAAGATTTTTATTTTTGTTGTTTTGTTGTTTTGTATGTAACGAATAGGCTCAAAAACTACTGGTCCGATTTCAAAAATTCTTTCACCATTAGAATTCTACATTATCCTTGAGTAGCATAGGCTATATTATATTTTCAAAAAAATCAGGGATCCTTACTAAAACTCTAATAATGTAACCCAAGGTGGAAAAAGAAAACCTTACATCGCGTGCGCTGCAAAAACTATTGATGATAGAACAAAATAATGTACTACGATTTTGTAGAACACGTTATCATCTACAAAAAATGTCGCGACAGCATATGTCTAACTATTATAGTTATGTCACAATAAGTGTTCTTTTATTATAAAAATTTAATTGAAATGCCGCCGCTAGAAAAGGGTCTTTATTTGTACCTTGGTATTAATCCTTATCCAAATAAATCTTTTCATATTCAAGACTGGTTCAATACCTATACATTACTTCTTGAATTTTTCAAATCGGACATTCCATTCAAAAGATTTAAAAAAATATAAGGTCACGGGGCGCGTTCTAATCCAGCGCGGGCCCGGGCAAGGCGCGAGTTAGAAGTGACTCGAACCCACCACGGTCTAAGTTTATCCTAAAACGTTGAAAAAATTTATGTCCACCCATGCGAAGCTGGGACAGGCCGCTAGTTTAATAATTATTGTCAAAAATATTTTAAGACTGGGCCAGGTTAGGAACAAACCAGGGGCTCACAGTGCCATCCACATAATTCACCAGCCGTACGGTACACTTAGGTATTTTATCACGTCATCCCTTAGTGTCATGGCGTACGGCCACTGACGCAAAACATCAAATAAAGTTGTTTTACTTACTTATCTGTGGGGTTCCGAGTGGGGTGCATAATGGCCCTGACTTTCGTTGCCCGCTGTAAACACTTGCATGAGGTACACATATTGACAGAAAGCACTGGGGGATATAAATCATTCAGTATTTTTTTCATTTTACAGGTGTATTTTTGTGTTTCTTTTGACAAAAAACTCGACGCGCTAAAACTATTTAAATTTTCATAATTTTGTTGGTGTAACTTTAATGTAGTTTCAGTGTTTTTACACCCAAAGGGTAAAACGGGACCTTATTACTAAGACTCCGCTAACCGTCCGTTAACACCAGGCTGTATCTTATGAACCGTGATAGTTAGACAGTTGAAATTTTTCACAGATGATGTATTTCTGTTGCCGCTTTAACAACAAATACTAAAAAACAGAATAAAATTAATATTTAAGGAGGCTCCCATACAACAAACGTGATTTTTTTGCCGTTTTTATAGATAATAGTACGGAACCCTTTGTGCGCGAGTCCGACTCGCACTTGGACGGTTTTTTTAGATACATATTGACATAAAGCTCAACGTGATAGTAGTCATTTTGTTGGTGTTTTATTTGTGTTTGATTCAGAGATTAGTTGTTTTTTTTATAATGAATAGACCTTCCTTTGGCTACAATCTCACTTAATAGTACCAACGATGTAGCCGATGTTGGAGCAGAATGGTCTAGAAGACACTTTTTCACTCTAGCCTTGAAAATATTCAAATTCAGATGGCGTGGTAGTCAGGAAAAACCGACGAGGGTAATGAGTTCCAGTTTAATATTGTGGAATTAACCAAGTTTAAATTTACTAAGATAAGGTTACCTGTCAAAATGGTATAAAAACCAAGGAAGTTTATCTAAATTATCTAACAAACCTTCTGTGTTCTTTTAAAAATGTTAGATATTTCTTAATTTTCCTTGATGAAAGTAACCTCAATATAAACAGCAGATAAAGTGAAACCTCATTGCTGTAAAAGTAACGATAGCGCGATAAAAACTCGTAAAGATTGTGGGCACTTTTCTTACTCACTGTACTTGGGTACTTAGGTGTTTTTTTAGCGTCTTTGCAGGCCTTTGACAAGTTTTGCTCGTAATGTGTTTGTTATGAAAGGTCTTTGTGAATTTTCTTTTCTCTGTGATTTTACACAAATATCAGACACCCCCAAATGCAATTCACCGTCGAAATTGAATCCGATGAGTGTTTGATTAAGTCATAGATTGAAATTTTATGTAAGTACGTACATTTAGATTAAAAAATACAGGAGTTTTTCGTACATCTAATCAAATGAAATTTGATATATTCAAAAGCAGAACACCTACTAAATAAGATTGTTTTAAACTACTTAGTGATAGAACAAACAGACGACCCACCTGATGTTAAGTGGTAACCCTCAACAAATCATTGCCTCGGAAGTCCCGCACAATATGAACGTGCCCTACGATGCACTGCTCTGCGTTTTTCAACTTGAGGCATACAGATGTTAAGCCTCATGTGCCTGTAATTTCAACGGCAGCCACAAACCGAAACACAGCAACGCTACTCTGCGCCATAAATAGATATGGTGATTGTACTTCCCCGGACGAGTCCTTTACAAATATCTTTACTACTCTAAAAAAAAAATACTACCATAAATATTTATAGCTAAGCATGCTGAATTGAATCTTGCATTCTGTTGACTATATTGCCACTGCGCTTGAAAATGGTTGGAGGCCTGGGGCTAACCGCACTCGCTCGTGCCAACATTCTCAGATATGCTCGTGGCGTCTTCTACTTTAGGTATATATCTGTAAATATAAAGGGTACAACTAAAATTAATCGGGTGCTTACAATACTAGTCATATTTTCTTGCCGAGTAAAACGTTTTATAATAAGACTAGTAAAGAGTGGAATAGCTCTTTGTGAAGGGCTTGTCCGGGAAAGTACTACCACCACGCTTTTTTCTGCCGTCAAGCAGCGTTGCTGTGTTTCGGTTTGAAGAGTGTGGTCGCCGGTGAAATTACAGGCACACGAGGCTTAACATCTGTATGCCTCAAGTTGAGATGGACGCAGGACAGTGCATCGTAGGGCACGTTCCTATCGTGCGTGACTTACGAGGCAATGCTTTGTTATAGGTGATAGTTTCCACTTAACATCAGGTGGGCCATCTGCTTGTTCCGTCAGCAAGTTGTATAAAAAAATAAAAAAGACTCGTTTATTTTTTTAGAATACTGGTTTAGTAGGAATGATCCCGTACAATAGATCGTAAGGTCGTCGGTTTGAACGATTGCACCAAAGATCTCTTTGAAAAAATATCTATAGCTTTACATCGGTGAAGGAAACATCATGAGGAAAGGAGTAAGTATTCTAACAGCGGCGATGGGCTTGCAGACTGTCATGTATGGAATACCAACTACTAAAAACGTGCTAATGTAGGTCATACTTGGACATCCTCAATTAAGGCGAAGACTGCAAAAATGAGTTTAGTGAGCGAGTCACATTAGCTCTTGTATTCGCCTTAACATTGAGTTGGTATTGGTATCTGCTTGTTCCATCAGCTAGTTAGATTAAAAAAGAATATTATTATTTAATATTTAAAAAAAAAACTTCTTGCTGGCGGAACAAGCAGATGATCCAAAAGTCAAAAGATGTTTATTCAATAATATCACAAGGATCACTTTCTGAGGGGAATATTGTTATTAATATACCGTGACTTTTATCCCCAGAGGATAGAAGTTTATTCTGTTTTTTTTCAGGCTTAGCATAAGTTTAATAAATTAGGTACCTACAAGTACCTACGAGTAGTACATAATTTTAGTGGAGTAGGTAAACCTGTTTTGTATGTGACTTTTGCCCGAGATATATTAGAAATCAATTTTTTTTTATAATGAATAAACCCTCCTTTGACTACAATCTCACCTGATGGTAAGCGACGATGTAGTCGACGTTGGAGCAGAACGGTCTAGAAGACACCTATTCACTCTAGCCTTTAGATTGTAGTGGTCAGGAAAAACAGACGACGGTAATGAGTTCCACTCCTAATATAGGTAGGTAATATCAGAAGTATTACACAAAAAAAGTATACAAGGTGTTTCCATAAGTTGTGTATATAAACTTCAGGGGGCTAAAGTACCCATCAATATGAATAACTTTTTGTAAGGAACCAACACTGTAAACGCGAAAAAAAAACAGCTGTTTCATACATTTTAGCCAGGTAGGTATTGAACTTTTGTATGAAACAGTTGTTTTTTTTTCGCGTTCACAGTGTTGGTTCCTTAGAAAAAGTTATACATATTGATGGGTACATGAGCCCTATGAAGTTTATATACACAATTAAGGGAACACCTTGTATAAGTAGTATATCAGCTATCTGGTTTCTATATCACAAGCTTTGGCTTAGTTTGGGGCGAGATAGTGCTGTGTGGAATTTCCACCAATATTTAATCATTTTTTTATTTATATACTTAATACATATATCATATTTTCAGTCTAGTAAAATATTTTATACATGTATTTCGTACGTAGGGGAGACAAGAGTAATGGTATTATTTTGGACATCAAAATTCATGAGGGGAATTAATTTCCCCAGAAGGGTTGGAGTATCAAGGGTCACTTTTGGCCCTCATGGGAGTATGGATCATGGTGTGTATGTGGTGAACATCGATCTATGAGTATTAGTTTTGGCATTAGCACTGACAGTATTGAGAGGACTATACGAGGAGACAGTGTATGAGGAGACTATAGAGAAGAATTTGAGAGTGCAATCTTTCCTGATTTCGCGGAGGTGACTTTTACGATAGAAGTTAGCAGAAACTGATAGCTGGTATCCGATAGCTTAGCTACTCAGGTACGCAGGGACGCAGGGACCTATTGGCAGCTATTGGATTCTTAACTCTATGACTTTAGTGGCAAAGCTCAAACTCTTTCTATGAGATTGACACATCATCAAAATGTCACGTAATAGGCCAAATAATTTCTGGACAACGCGTATTCCTATTTCATACAAATGCGCTTAGCGAAAGTCAAACCTGTGAAAAGTGATACTTGGATTAATCAATAAGTTTTTACAAGCAGAAATCCAATCCAACTTTTTCTTATATACTAATAGCTGATGGAACAAGCAGATGGTGGTAGTACTTCCCCGGGTGAGCTCTTCGCAAAGAGCTCTACTACTCTTAAATTCTAATAATAATTTTAATTATTTTTCTATTTCCGACTTTTCTTTCTAATAAATAAAGGCGAATGTTAAGATGTCTGGATGTTTGAACCACTGAACCAATCGGGATGATCTTAGAACAAATATAGTTAGTAGCCTGGATTAGTTTATAGGCTAAGTACCTTCTACTAATCCAGAAAACTTACCGAGAAAAGGGTAAAAAGCATGAAGGAACCCAATGAAATCAAAACGCTTTAAATGTTAGTATTAATTACTAATAATGATCTCTTCTAAGCGAATGCGAGAAAGTGCCTGCTGATTTTTACCCAACAGAATTCAGAATCTATTAAACTTAATTTCAATTACTTTGGATTCCAAGACACATTCATACATCAATAGTTGAATCAATAGTTATTTTCGTACTTTTATTTTTAAAATATCCAAAGGAATTAGATGCAGTTTCTTTTTATCTGTACTTAGTTTTGGGACAGTCAAAAATAAAATCGTAAATCGCCGTATACGCTACACGTTTATAGAAAGAGCATTTTAAGCCTTGCATGTAGCAAGGCTTAAAAACTTGCGTGCAATACAAAAACGTCCCAGCTCGTGTTAAGCCTCCCTGTTGTAATTCTGTGGTGAATCGAGCTGGAACCACAGTGCCTAATGATTTATATAGGCCACGCTCATCCCGGTTTATTTACGATTCTCGTCCTACAGAATAATTACAGGCCGCATAAACGTTGGCAAATGTAAAAAGGGATTACTGAGTAATGATTGCGGAGTAATTACAGGGCGGGAAAAATCCTGAGAAAATATGGCATGGAAAAGTATTTCGGAAAAAAATTTTGGAACTGTATTGAGAAACCAAATTGTGTGGTGTTTATGCATCGTCATCAGCGTGATAATAGATAGATAGATAGATAACTCTTTATTGTTCACCACACAGAAACATAGTACAGGGTTAAAGCATACATTAAGGTTAAACAATGGGCGACCTTATCGCTGAGAGCGATCTCTTCCAGGCAACCTTGGAGGGATAAAAACTAATCAGAATTGACGGCGGTGTAGTCACTTACGGAATATATGATATTTTATTGGACCTATATAATATCCAATATGATAATGTCCACCGGTGGACTGATAACATTTCCAGAAAGAACGATTTGGAGCCATTTCACTTCAATGACTTACAATATCGTCTGTCCTTCGGTTGGGAGGAGATGGAGGGCGGCCCTCGCTTCGTCTTCCGAAAAGAAAAAATGGATTATTTTTACGACAAAATATTGAACATAAACATAGTCTTTTGGTAAAATATCACCAAAAAAAACACTCATTTTAAATTGTGTTTATCTTCTTAATAGACCTTCACAGCTCAGTTGGTAGTAGCTCTGCCTTCAGCGCCGTAGGCCGTGGATTCGATTCCCACTGAGAAAAAACATTTGTGTGATGAACATTGATGTTTGTTTTCTGTCTGGGTATTATATAATATTATTAGTATGTATTCACATAGTTGATACCATATTACAAGCTTTGGCTTAGCTTGGGGCTAGATAATGCTGTGTGGAAAGTCCACCAATATTTATTTTTTTATTTATATCTTCTGACGCATCAAAAAGTAATATAAATAAGCAAAGCAAACTCCCTAACAATTGAACAGCATCCAAACACAAAGTCTTCGGCACACGTGATTGCCAGTTTGGTTATCATTGCAAATGCACACACAAGATACCGGCAACTAAGGTGTGAGGAGAGGTACAATGTAACAAGCTTGATACTGGCCGACTAGACTGATGCATTAATTACAACTATCATTGTGCCTGTAGTTGACTGACGTAGACAGGATGAGGTCTCGAATTGCACCAAAATATTTATAGAGCCATGATTGCTGTCGCAATGACAAACTGAATTGGTGGGACTAAACAATATTACGCAGTTGATAGCTGATGGACGCGGGGCAGTGTATTGTAGGGCACGTCTGTATCGAGCCCTACAATACACTGCTATGATTTGTTATAGGTGATGGTTACCACTTGGTGAAAAAAGTAAAGAAATACAAACATACTGTACATAAGACATACTGTATTGTACTGTCACATAAATATTGTTAGTAAATTTACTAGTCGAAACTTGATTTTGTTCGCGTTAAGTTTTGACACCCCTATTCAACAGGGTGCTGAATCATCGTGTTTATTTTGTACGCGTATTAAGCCCTGCAAAAGACTGACTGTTAAAAAATTCAGACCTCAAGGCTAGTTTTAGAGTTTAGTGATAAATGAGTCGATTTCTCGTTTGTAAATAAAGATGCCAACAGTCAAAGTAAAGAGCAAAAAAATCATGATAATATACTCCGTCAAAGTTAAAATTATAAGTTTATTTTTAAACTAAGTAAAATAATTTATTTAAGTCTGCAGTATTTCCTGTGATGTTTTTAAGTATATGTAATAATTATATATTACCTTTTAATGTATAAGAATTAAATTAATTTGTTAATGCCTTTTGGCATTTGTTTGAGTCTCAAACAAATGCCAAAAGGCGTTGTGCTAAATGTGCAATATTTTAACAAGATGATAATGCAGGTCTGGTGTTGTATACGGGATGAAAAGTTAATTAATCTCTCATAAAAAATGTAAAACCTACTTAAGCACAAGCCTAAAAATAAAGAATAATTATTATTCGCACTCACGCATATTCAGAGAGCATAAACATTTTGCTACATACGCTAATAAAAACAATAGGTGAACGGAAGCGAAACATTTCTGTTTACGTTTTCCACAAAAGGATAAAAAATGTTTTTGGTAGCCCGTTGGTCGCATTCAGCGGGTTGTGGGTACTATTGTTGGAGGGAACTGGGATCCTTTCAGCCCCTCTGAAAGGAGAGGGAACATTCAAATTAGTCCATTGTGATTTATTTTTCTTGGCGCCCTCTGAATAACGTATCCCAAATGTTTAATGTTCAGTGTCATGAAAAAGGTTGCCCATAATTTTTGGCTCCCATTTTTATTTGATTTGCAAGTTGTCGTTACGTTTCATCTTTTTATTGGAACTGTATTTGGAACTTAACTGGAATAATGTATTTTTTATAATGTATAGACCGTCTTTTAACAACAATCTTACTTGATGGTAAGTATGCGACGTATCGCAGAAGAAACAGTTTAATAGCTTAATTTAAAATAGTGCTCCATAATTTACTTTCGAAACGTATTTTCCTCAATTCGAACACGGAGAAACATGGTAATTGCAAGCCCTAGATTTATCCACTTCACTTCACATTCAAATACTTTCACCGACAAAGTAAACCAACAACAAACGATTTCCTTCGCTCACTCTAAGAATTGTACTTACCTTATTTCACCCATTGAAATAAACTCACCGGTAGTTTGCAATTCATAGTGCCGAGTGCATTAGCTCCACTCGGGGCGCGCAATCGTATTTGCATTATAAATTTTCTTCGTACACCTAATGGTGGTGTTACCGGGTAAACAAGCCCCCAGTGCGCATTGACACTTGCGGAACTCAAGTTGGACGGAGGCATGTTGAATCCGAGCGCTTTGAGAAATAAATACGTGTGGTATAAAAAATACTCTCTGGTTTTTTGTCATAGCATTATTTCGTAAAAAATAAATGAATACGCAAATATATTACTCGTATCAACTTCATCAATCAGAGAAGAAATTGAATGCATTTGCAATAAGGTTTTGTATAGTAGTTTTTAAACTCTCGCGATCATAACACATATTTAAAAGTATTACACGGGTATTTATCGCGTTTACCTTTATTATTTACCTTTAGCTTTACTTTTACCTTTAGCCGTGGTCGCGGGCAGACTGCCCGCGACCACGGCTATTGCAACATAGCCGAAACGTCGGGAAAATAATAAAGGTAAACGCGATAAATACCCGTGTAATACTTTTAAATAAAGGTTTTGTATTTTTAGCAAACGTAGGTATAGTAAAAAATTGTCAGTTTGTTGTTGTATACTGATCATTAATGAAATGGAAAAAAAAAATATAAACATACAAGAATACAATAAATATAATTTTTATCTGTCAAATCAATTCTGTGTAACCTAATATAAGAATATAGCACTATCTGGCACTAAACTAACAAAGCCTGTACTTTAGACACCTGTACCTGTACAACATAGCGTTTTTTTTGTAAAGTCATACTTATAATATACTTATCCGTGCAGTATGCCAAAAAGTCCAGACTCAGCTTTTATATTTATAACACCCAGACAGAGAACAAAAATCGATGTTATTAAAACAATTTTTTGTTCTCGGTGGTGATCGAACCCACGTCCTACAGCGTAGAAGGCAAAGCTACTACCAACTGAGCTACGAGAGCTGTATGCAATATAATTTTGAACTAGCTTTAGTTAGTTCAAAATTATATTCCACCAGTCAAAAAATTACTGGAGTATGCTCACTTGTACGAACAGAGCTAAATTAGGAGTAAGAAAATTCAACAAGCAATCCGGAACAACAGTAGCTGCCAAGTCTTGTTTCCCTCGACTGAAAAAATAAACCAAATGCCTGAAATGCTTTCAAGAAAATAAAATCATTACCTTACATGACGTCACACATCGCAACACAAAATTGCTTTATACCAAATTGGTGTTCCGTCAACCATGCTTTTACTTTTTTCTGGCTCTCAATTTTTGGCGACTCGCAAATACAATACAATTGTTTTTGAATATTAAAATTTATTGTCGCTGGTATAGTTTCGAGCTGGTCAAACTGACAAATTTATTTTGAATTCTGTAATACTAATTATTATAAAAGAGTACACTGGCAAAATGGGTGTTGTAATATAGAGCCAGGGGCAGCCCACGCGCATTCGAGCTTAATCGACCTCAAAAACTTGTTAAACTTAGTTTGTAAAAAAAACTATTTCACGACTTTGATCCCCAGACACGATAGATCTCTTCAGATTTCTAAGTCCCAAGTAATTTAAGAATATTTGAGATGGTTAAGGGGGCCAGTCAGAGGTACGTCCAGATATATCATTCACATACAGATTTTGCAGATTTGGTATTCTGTACGTAACAGGTTATGATTGCTGAAAATGCTGTTCATTGGTCAAAGTTCAGAATCTAGTATTCTGAGTATTTCTCGTGATGTATTATTATTGGTCAGTGAATCGCCCGAAATCAATGGATTTCGTACAAAGAGAGTGTCAATCACCACTTCGTCTAGGCGCCCCGCTTGATATTCTCAAATCGTAGGCATTCGCACAAAAGAAAATTGGTCAACCGTTACAATATGTCCAGTACGACGAGCCGTCCCATTGTTCATCCAATGGGTTTTATTCAGATAACTATAGCTAAGCAACAATTTCTAAGAAATCCCCCTTCAGTGACACAAAAGTTTCGAATTGGCTACTTATGTACTTACTGTGGTTGAATTATTCCTTTGTTGGGGCATGTACAACATTTTTGGTTTTCTTTAAAGCGGATATGTATAGGATTTTACTAATAGTTAGAGAAAATTAAAGCCAAATGTGCCCACATACGTACAACGTATAGGAAAACAGATTCTTTTATTTAAAATAGCGTTTAGGCTCGTTAAGGAAGCGCTGGACGCTCTTCCTCCACCTGATAGACCGATGACATCGCAAGGGTCGTGGAATGTCGGTGGATGGAGAGGGCTCAGAATCGTTCTTCCTGAAAATCCTCGATAGACCAGCCTATATTTCAAAGAGATCCTTGTAATTTAATTTAATAAATACCTATTTTGACTTTAACCAGCTGTAAACTTCTACAGACGGATGATGATGAATATTTTTCAACAAAATCTGCGCTATGGAATTGCAATCTGTCACGTATTAAATACTATTCATAATTAGACGTACCTCAAAAAACCCCTTAGATTATACTCAAAGAATCGAATGCAGTTACTTTGTATTAAAAGGTCTGAAAATTATCTACCTTGCTTGGATATTAAAGTCGTGAGGTATTTTCTTTTCAAATCTGCGCATTGCATTGGCCCTCATAAAACTTCCTTGGCTATATCGTCTAGTCTACCCAATAAAGAGAATTAGAAATACCTCGGGCATTGTATCTTTTAGAAGTTTATTCAATAAGCACGGTTGATAACGTGATCAGAATACGCCTCGCTATACGGCGGAGGAACACTGAAATACTCAAAGTCCACGTGTCTATACTCCATCCTGGTACGGAGATAGAAACTTCTTGATACTTGTCCCTGAAATACTTAGTTGAATTATTGAATCGTAAATGGAGTGTGGCTTCCATTGAAAATGCGCCTGTAATTTGTGTGTATCAAGGCTGAGGCTGAGGCTTAACATCTGTATGTATCAAGTTGATGGACCCGGGGCAGTGCATCTTAGAAAAGTTCCCATCCTGCATGACTTGCGAAGCAATGCTTTGTTATAGGAGATAGTTATAGAAGATGGTTATTGCTTCCATCTGCAAGTAGTACTTGCTACGATTTATTCGAACATTCCCGTTAATGCCTTAAAATGTTCACATTTAAATCTTCTCTTTAAAATACCAAGACGTCTTCGTCTCCTAAGATTTGGTGCAAGGCTACCCTGACGGGGGTTTTCATTAGATGCAGCTTAACCACAAAGAGTAAACACCAGGGACCAAACATTGAATAGGTATTTCTTTAGCGAAAGATTTTTTGGGGTGTGTACTGAATTTCTACACGAAGAACCTCGTTTATTACGTTACCTGTACCCGTTTGACTGTGATATTACTTTTGCAACGAAAATTAAATTCTTAGCTTCATAATAGCAAAATTTATTTCCAAGCTTTAGAGAAACTTAATTGGTAAGATCTTCGTGCCAAAGCTGGTCATGGCTAAACGCTATCAAGTCATCGTTTGGAAATACTATCATAAATTGTGGAATATATTTTCAGTTGTTTTTTTACTGATTAGTTTTAACACATTAAAAAAAATGGACAGTTTTCAGTTAGACGTCATTTTTTTATATAATTAATAGACCGTCCTTTAGCCTCAATCTCAACTGATGGAAAGCGACGATGTAGCCAACGATGGAGCAGAACGGTAGAAGACACCTATTCACTCTTGTCTTGAAGAAACCCAAGTTGTAGTGATCAGGAAAGACAGACGACGGCAATGAGTTCCACTCCTTGGCAGTTCGCATAATAAATGTAGAAGCAAAGCGCTTAGTGCGAATGGGTGATGGTATATTTACCAGATATGGGTGGTACTGAGCCGTACTTGTCCTGTGATTATCGCTAGATTTGAATATTATCAGACCATGTTATAAAACCGTTTGACCATTTTTATAGTCTTAGCAAAACAGCTGAAGCAGTGTATTTAGATCAACACCCATTATCTAGTATCAAAATAAAAATGAAAATTCAATGAATCAATAAATCCATAAGGACCACTTAACAAGGTGCTAGTTTTAAACAACATCAAGAGCACTAAACTGACTTATAGTCACATCATTTCAATAACTAACGAGGATTGATGTATAATAGAAAGCTAGACCACCTCGCTTGGTGTTTCTGTGACTGGACACCAAGATACTATACAGCCAAAATAATACAGGCTAAATAAAACAGTAAGAGTAGTAGAGTAGTAGAGCCCTCTTTGTGAAGGGCTCGTCCGGGGAAGTACTACACCCACGCCTTTTTCTGCCGCCAAGCAGCGTTGCTGTGTTTTAGTTTGAAGAGTGTGGTTGCCAGTGAAATTACAGGCACATGAGGCTTAACATCTGTATGCCTCAAGTTGATGGATGCAGGGCAGTGTATCGTAGGGCACGTTCCTATCGTGCGTGTGTTACGAGGTGGGCCATCTGCTTGTTCCATCAGCTAGTAGTATAAAAAAACTGTTTCAGGAATCATCAAATTCTAGAGGTTAAATCTTAAACATAAGATATTGTCCACATAAACAGTTATGTTTATCACTCAAATGTGGAGATCGGCGTCACAACCTACGCAATGAGGCTAATACAATATTTGATCTGTGTGAATGGTTACAATTGGATCGAAAAACATTGATATTTTATTCTATTGTTAAGAAGAAAGAAATATAACAACATTAAATGACAACCTTCACAGCTCAGTTGATAGTAGCTCTACCTTCTGCGCCGTAGGCCGTGGGTTTGATGTCCACCCGAGAACAAACATTTGTGTGATTTTTGTTTGTTCTCTGTCTGGGTGTTTTATAATTATATAATATTATAAGTATGTATGTATGCAAAAAAAAATGTTTATATGTATTAAATCAGCTATCTAGTTTCCATATTACAAGCTTAGTTTGGGGCTAGATAGTGATGTGTGAAAAAACCACCTATTTTTACTTATATATTTATTTATTTCAATTATTTTGAGCGAAAATGGGTTTCCACCAACTGAAATTAATGATTCATTCAAGACCACAGAAAAGAGGGGACTCTTCTAACTCAGGTTGAAGAGATCCCAATCCGATTCTAATAATACTGTAACCCCAATAAAAAAAAGTTACTATTTGTTTTATTTTAAGGTTTTGTTACGTCCAAACACTAAACTGTCCTAGAGTCCACCCTATTCGAAGCAAAGTGCTCGCATTTGCAGGATATATGACGTTGAATAATGACGTGTGGCCCTAGAACAATAACTTTAGAGGAAAAGTGTGAAACCAATCTCGCTAAAGCATCGAGAGGGAGAGTCGAACAATAGCTCGAGACGCTGAAAGAATAGATGACAAACACTTTGGTGAATGGTGCAACTTTGTTATGTTTTCAAGGTTGGGAATGGATGACTTTGAAAATACGATTTACTCTATGTTTTCTCTAAACTGATGGATTAACTACGCGTCTCGGGCTCTCTACGTTGATATACCTGAAGTGGCAGACATAGATCACGATGTGGGTTGTGCAGTTAGAATCATTTTGATGAGATTCTATTTAGGTGTCAACTGCTAATGTAACTCTCGCGCGCATATTTCAATATTCTGAAAGATATAAAAACTTATTTATGAAACAGTTTCGACAGTTAGTAATATTTGTAATATTTTTTGCAGCTGTCAACGTTTTGCAATGTTTTTATTGTAAAAATGTATGTTTGTGTTCAAATAAATAAATATTTGATTTTGATTTGATGAAAAATCGCACCTAATTGTGAACAATCACATTGCACACAGTTCAAAAAAAATAAGTTTTCATAAATAAATTCAGTGATTTAATATCTTTCAAAATTTTGAAACAAGCGAGCGAGAGGTGTTTTTGCAATTACCAATTAGCAATAAGGTCTTCGCTTGAAGATCAAACTCAAATTCTAATATGAAAAAAAATATTACGAGTTTTGAAAAAAAGGCAACATTTCTCTTCGGTTTGTTCCAAGCTATTTGCGCCAAGTGATACTGCCCGTGTATTCAAAAGTGTTAATAAACTAGTGTCATCATCAGCCTAAAGAAGTCCACTTACACTGGACATAGGCCTCACCTGCGCCAGGAATAACGGAACTGCCGGGGACTGGGGTCCGTCTAAAATTGGGGGGGGGGGGGGGTGCCATATTTACCACGCTTGGTAGGCGGATTGGTGACCGCAGTGTTGATGGTAAACACCATCAACGACATCCATGGGAGGTGATGGAGGGGTTCAGTTCTATGCCGGGACCACCACGGCTTGTAAACAAGTCTAATAGACAATAAACTAGAAGTAGGTTAGGTTACTAAAATAACCATAACCCAAGGGAAGCAAGCTCTAAAACGGGTGCGGGCGCTAATCTTGCAGCTAATTTCATACTACAAAATCTTAGCGAACGTGTTTATAATAGCTCTGGTGGTCTGCTGAACCAACATCATAGGAGATATACACTCAAAGGCGTCGAATTTGGTTCACTGGCGTACATTTTTAGTGCTGATATTTTGGTGTATGGGTGATTCAGCCCTCGAAATTTTGTATTTATTTCAAACGAGTTACTGAAATAACGTTGACGTTGGTAGCATTTCATCCCTTTTTGATATTATTAAGGTATTCTGATGACATACAAATTGGTACACTTTTAATTTGACAATGAGCAAATTTGAGTCCTTCTCGCGTCATCCTCTCGCGGCACCGCTTTGAGACGTTTCAAAGTGATCCTTGTGATTTTATTGAATAAATACCTTTTGAATTTGACTTTGACATCGTGATCTTCATTGCTAAGGGTCGTAACTCCCCCGACGTTGAGTCATCATAGTTTTGGGTTTCGTTGATACCAGGGTTTTTATTGGTGACCTGGCAGAACCATAAAATTCTATTACGATACAGTTTTCTAAATTTCTGTCAGTCGACAAATTTAATATATTATTCTATATTTTTAATTCTTGAATCCAAATATATGTGATATCTTGACAACCTTCACAGTTCAGTTGGTAGTAGCTCTGCCTTTGCATTTGAACAAATATTTGTGTGATGAACATAGATGTTTGTTCTCTGTCTGGGTATGGTATATTATAAGTATATATTTACAAAAAGATTTTAAGTATTATATCAGCTATCTGGTTCCCATATTACAAGCTAAGCTTGGTTTGGGACTAGATAGAGCTGTGTGGAAAGTCCAGCAATATTTATTTATTTATATGTCACGATACGGCTTCTGGATTCATAGCTCCTGAGTGTACCGTACCCTAGCGAGACTATTTCAATTTACCTTTACTAACATACCATAGTATTTTGTATCGAAAGCATAAAATGTAATATCTTTAACACTTTGATAAAAACGGAACGCGAGAAACCTTTTTCGATATTATACTTGCTTATTGGAAACCTATAGGAGTAAAATCGAGCTGTATAATACTAGCAATAAAGCTTCTTTTGCTGTAAAAGCTTGTTAAAAGTGACGGGATAGCCAACAGCTGCGGCGAAGCAGTTGGGCACACACATTGATTGTGTTTACTTACGAGCTTACTGAGTGTAAAGTGTATCGCGGCTAGATAGTGTAAAGGAATATAATTTAAATTCTGCTGCTTCTGAAAACTTTGTAAAATAGGATAAAAATAAAATAAGATCGTCCTCAACAGAAAAAAAAGAAACAGCTTCACGACTTTTATCCCCAGGCACGGTAATTATCCCCTCAGATCTCTTAGTACCAAGTACCAACTTTTTTGAGTATGTCATCCTCAAGTTGGTAGTCAGAGTAACGTCCAAATATTAGATTTGGTAGGTACAAACACCCCATACCTCAACAGTAATTTCAAATAGACAATTCTTCATTTCCAGTAATCAGGTTTTTGAGAGCACTGGAAGTGATCCAGAGGCAAGCTCACTGTTTCCTCATCTTTGAATTTTATAACATGTTCAAGGTCGTAAACAAGTATTTTTTTATATCTAGTGACCAAGTTTACTCTGGTGATGGAATTTGTAGGCTGTGACAGTATCATTGACTGAAAATTCTTAGCTCTTAATCAGTCGAGATAACCTATCCTGCTTATTTCTTCTCTGTTTTATTTATTTTTATTCATTTATTTATTTATCATCATCATCTTCCTCTATCTTTATAGGCTAACCTAATACGATAGCGTAATTTCAATAGTGATTAGTGATTTTATATCTTTCAAAATGTCGAAACGTGCGAGCGAGAGGTACATTAGCTCTTGTATTCGCCTTAAATATTGATGCGTATGCAAGCGAAGCCGCGGGCGAGCGCTAGTCTGGAATAAAACTCGATAGTGTATACATCGAAATGGGAATTTCAGGAATATATTGAATGCACGCCCGTAAATAAGATTCAGTAACTGTTAAACTAATAACCTATTAGGAATAGCTACTAAAATCATAAGCAGTTACTTTACTAGCTAAACCAGAACAAAAGCAATATTAGCTGAGTGTTCGTTCGATATGACAAAACGTCAGCACTCACCATTGGAACAGTAACAAACGATATACAGGATGATAAATAAGTTATACCTCAAATTTGAGACTAACTGAAATAAGTAATGAAAAGGTCAATAGTTATACCTACCATATCTATTCTACACTTGCTAGATAATGTAGTAAAAAAAATCAGGTTTTGGTACAGTTTAGTAGCGCTGTAAGAATTGTCAGACGATCACCAGCATTTAGTCCATTTAAAAAACGTTTTTTTACTACAGTAGTCAGCGAGTGTTGTCTGGAAAAAAACATGGTAGACATGACATGGTTAATTTACCACAGAAATTCCCGTTGAAGCGTGATGTTATAGAGTGTTCCTAAAATATATAAGTTATTTAAAAAAAAAAGTTGTTTTCTATCAGTTTGCTGGTTTCCACAGTACATGCAATGTCATTGAACATGGATGAGCAACGAGGCTAAACTGACAAATGTAAAAAACTTAATAAATCTCTAAAAAAAAATTAGATCATTACAAAAGTGAATATTCATTGCGTAATAGGTAATGTTTACGCCAGCATTTCCAACCACCAGACAGAAATTCCTAAACTTTATATTTTCTACGCCAAATTCGGCATCGCCAATTAGCGTTTTTTTTTTTTTTTTTTATACAATTAGCTGACGGAACAAGCAGATGGCCCACCTGATGTTAAGTGGTAACCATCACCTATAACAAAGCACTGCCTCGTAAGTCACGCACGAAAGGGACGTGCCCTACGATGCACTGCCCTGCGTCCATCAACTTGAGGCATACAGATGTTAAGCCTCATGTGCCTGTAATTACACCGGCAACCACACTCTTCAAACCGAAACACAGCGTTGCTGCTTGGCGGCAGAAAAAGGCGTGGTGGTAGTACTTCCCCGGACGAGCCCTTCACAAAGAGCTCTACTACTCTTGAAAGCGTAAAGCTCTTTAAAGCTCTTTAAAGCGTGATGAACAAATCCGCAAAAAAAAAAATCGTTTTCCTAAACTAACTTAATTTTACGGTACTAAAAATTATGCAGTCTTTATAGATTTAGATTTTTTAGATTTATAAACTGAAACAGCGATAGCAGCGCTAAAGATATAGCCTATCGTTTGGTATCTGAAAGCTCGATCAAACGTAATCAGATGTCAAGTCTCTAGCTATCTCTATCTCATCATCATCATCATCAGCCTAAGAAGTCCACTGCTGGACATAGGTCTCCCCTATAAATTTCCAGGAAGAAAGATTCCGAGCCCTCTCCATCCACCGACTTCCCGCGATCCTGACAATGTCGTCAGTCCATCGAGTACGAGGGCGTCCCACGCTTCGTTTTCCTGTTCGTGGTCGCCATTCGAGAACCTTTATTCCCCAAAGGTTATCGGTCCTTCGAGCTATATGACCTGCCCATTGCCACTTCAACTTGCACTCAACTTTATCTCTATCTAATTTGATATAATAGCTGAAATAGCAAGTGACTTGACATGCGATTAGGCTATAACTTTAGCGCTGTCTATTTAATGTAACAACAAAATCGGCACCAATACCATTTTAGGCAATTAAATTCGCCTTTGTATTTTTGTTTTCGAAAACACCCTCTATACATTATTTTCCGAAACAATGATTGGAAGGGGAGGAAGCCAAATGGATAGGACGAATGCAGAGAGCGCCTCTCATATTGTCTTTCGGAATTTGCTGATGTCATTTATTAGCCTCTAACATAAAACATTTTTATGGGAACTGATATGAGTTGAACGCCTTGAATAGTCGCCTTGAAGCTCTTTGTTGGAATAAGAACAAGCGATTTATAGTCGCATATAAAATCTGAATTGCGACGGAATTTTGTTGCGTCAACGCTTTGTTGTAGTTTTCTGAAACTCAATACGTCTACACTATCGTGTTTCAGTTCATAACGCTTCTATGATTTTAGGAATAAACATTTTAAGTATGAAATACGAAAACGCAATTTGTTGTCGAAAATTTGTATCAGACAAGCTGAACGCTCGCTCGTGAAAAATAACTATTAAACAAATGAATCTAACGTCGGTTCAAAGTGTATAATGAACAGGGGTCAGAATAGAGTTTTTAAGTACCAAATGACGTCAAATTAGCTACTACGAAATCTAAATATGGATATGCATTTTTTTTAATCCCCGTGTCGGAAACCATTCGGGTTTGAAATGACGTTACTGATTGGAAACCTTTCCGAATGTTTTAAAATAGCCCTGCTGGACATGTAACGTGTAACGCTACTAAGTTTGTAGACAATAATATTAATCTTAACATCAGGTGGGCGATCTGCTTATTCCATCAGCTAGTTGTATATAAAAAAACATTAGAAAACAATTTTTATTAATCCCCAATTCCGGGTTTAAAAGGGATATCCATGTTAAGATTGCGTAGGTAATTTTACGTCATTTGGTACTTAAAAACTCTACCTATTCCGACCCCTGATAATGAATAAAATAACTGAACACAGCTGTAAATATTATTGAATCAAGATGGGCAACATTTTGAATGAATAAGGAAAAGCCCTATTGGGTTTCATTTCGCTAGTGGGGGAGTCAACGTCGCGTGAGACAACTGACAACTCCGACGTACGGATAAGCAACCGTGCGAGATGTCGACTGTACTGCGACTGGATAGTTTAGATCGTTGCACACGCAGGTATAAGTGTGTTTAGAGGACCAGGCGCGCTTATCATCATCAAGTTCAAGCATCATAATTTTTTTTTTGTTTCATGCAGTTATTTGATATTATTTAATGTTATATAAAATTACAGATCATGTCAAAAAATAAGTACATTAAGATTAAAATTACATACTCAAAGCTAACAAACTTTTGAAATTATTTGCATAAAATAATAATTATAACATAAAACATGTTTGAATTAAATTATTCATATAAACACAAATGGTATTACAAACCATGCTACCACAGAAAATCTCTAACATAAATATATAAAGAACAAAGAACATCTACGTTAATAAACTGCAACTTTGCGTGCAAAACCAACATTCAAGAGACGAAGGTGTTCAAAAAAACGTGAAAAGCGCAATAAATATCATCGCACTTAACAAAGCATACTAATTGCACGTTTTGCTATCTTAACAATAAACACAACCGCTAATTCGTATTCAACCGCGCTATACTTTGTAAAATAACAAATCACAATCACGAAATTAATATACATGAACAGTTGCAATTGCATGTTTACACGAAATTATACATTTACAAACCGGTGTACGTGTACTGAGCTCGTAAAATACAAATAAAACAAAATTCTATTGTGTTTATGGTCAACTTTTAGCCTTTTTGTGGAAAGGGCTGGCTAAGCGAATTCCGTCTGGGTGATGTCACCGTATTGTTATTACAGCAAGCAATAATTCTTGTGTGTAAAATAAAAAAGGCGGAAACCCGCTTTGGAAATTCATACAGTTGATAGCATGAAAATAAGTACCGAGACGCTTTGCGCGATGCATATTGTTTTAAAAACCTAATGCATAGATAAACATGGGTACGGTCAAATTGTTTTAATACACCTCCTTTAAAAAAATATTTTGTTAAATGTAATTAATCTTTAAAATGGACCTACAAGAGTGGCATACCATTTCATAGACGAAAAATATAATTAATGTAAATACAGATCTGGTTCTAAGAAATCTGAGTGGGTATCTACCGTACCTAGGGATCAAAGTCATGAGACTGCTTCTGTTTACATCCGTGTGATTGACGTCACGAGACACAAAGAGAAAAAAAATATAAATATATATTGATAGACTATCCGCACAGCCCCATCTATCTAGCCTATCTAGCTCCAAACTAAGCCAAAGTTTATCATATAAAGCAATTAATTGTAAAATAAAGTTGCATAGGCTATATTATATTGCCTCAGAAGTCAGTTTTGTGCAAAGCACAGCATTGTATCGTGTGTAGCAGCAATCGCCGCGCAAACGCAATATTTACTAAGGCCTTGCCACAGTGTAAGAGCCTAGCGGAGACCACCAAATAAAGTATTCATCGACATGCCAGATAGAACAATAAACGCTAAGGAAGTGGTGACAAACAAGTATCAAGACTCTTCATCCACATTAGCTTGACATTTTTACTTTTACGTCGTTTGACGCCCGCGAGACAGTGCGTTTTCATTATATGCAGCTTAGTGGCTAGGAGTAAATAAAGCAGCCCATATTGCAGACACGGTTTATTCTCGCGAATTCTATCCTCCACGCGCGCACAGACTATAATCCGCTTTTTACGATTCTAGCCGCGAAAGATGGAGAATTTGAAATGAGAAAAATAACCTAAAATTCTTTGTGCGAGTAGCGGTCGCTTTCGTGTTGTGAATGAATTTCAATGGTAGGAATATTTTGAGCTTCCGCGCGCTTTTGAATGAACTAGCGCTGAATCCTTCCGTTACTTCCCTTATTTCATAATATAGGTTTGTATTATTTGATGTAAATATAAAACATAATTAACTTCATTAAAAAAAAATGTTAGGTAAATTAATTGGTCATTCGATTTAACTAAGAGTAGTACTCAACTTAAGAGTAGTAGAGCTCTTTGTGAAGGGATCTTCCGGGGAAGTACTACTACCACGTCTTTTTCTGCCGCCAAGCAGCAACGCTATGTTTCGGTTTGAAGAGTGTGGTTGCCGGTGTAATTACAGGCACATGAGGCTTAACATCTGTATGCCTCAAGTTGATGGACGCAGGGCAGTGCATCGTAGGGCACGTTCCTATCGTGCGTGACTTACGAGGCAATAGGTGATGGTTACCACTTAACATCAGTTGGGCCATCTGCTTGTTCCATCAGCTAGTTGTATGAAAAAAGAAACTTAATTGTTTTAAAAAAATAGGTTTATGACTGACCCTAGGCACTATATTTGAAAAATTTAACTTAACACTATGTAAAATTTAATAAATAAATAAATTAAAAATAAATAAATATTATCCCATCATAACCCTTACTATTAAATATTGCCGTCTCAACAATATACTTGTCAAAAACAGAGAGAGAAATGTTTTTATCATTTGTACAGCTTTATTCTGGAACGCTCGAACCGGCCCTTAGTTTAGTTTAGTTATTTATAAAATTTCAACAAAAGTTGAGTGCAAAAATTGCATTTTTCTTTCACCATTAAAGGGGAACTGCTTATTCATCAAAACACAAAGGTACACAAAACAAACTGACAACGTAGACCCATAAATATTTTTCATAAAATCTCTACTCAGCGCTTTCCGTTGGGATGAAATCAACAACGCTGTTGGCTTATTCGGCTGGCACAAGTTTTATGGACATTGGAATAGGGGATGGTACGTACACAGAATATCGCAAAATCGCATTTTTCATGGTGACATCAATTTTTTGTGCAATCTGCCATGATGCTTTTTTTCTGATCTCACTCTATTTTTTGCTGCATAAAAAAAAAACTATTGGTGGACATTCCACACAGCACTATCTCTCCCCAAACTAAGCCTAAGCTTTTGATGTAGGAACCAGATAGCTGCGATATACTACTTATATACTTTTTTTTTTCGCCTCAAACTAAGCCTAAGCTTGTGATATAGGAACCAGATAGCTGCGATATACTACTTATATACTTTTTTTTTGTAAATAAATACTGATATAATAATAATACCCAGACAGAGAACAAACATCTATGTTCATCACACAAATAGTTTGTTCTCGGTGGGGATTGAAACCACGGCTCACGACGCAGAAGGCAGAGCTACTACCAACTGAGCTGTGAAGGCTGTAAGTCATTAACGATGACAATAACTGAACTTATTTGCTTCTTTAACGATTAAAGTCACATAACGAGTTAAAGAGAGAGATATGCTGGCAGTGTCACTCTTTACCTATCTCTTGTCGTGTCATTAGTTTCTTTCGAAACAGTGTGGTGAAAGTATTTTAAGTGCGTAAGCCTCAAGAGGCTCCTTTCAAGAACTTGACACATGTTATAGAACTCTTCAGGTTCTACGACATGCCGGTTTCCTCACTATGTTTTCCTTCACTGTTTGAGAGTACTGGCTTGTGCACATAAATTTTTGAACAGAAAAACTCATTGGTGCACGACCGGTTTTGAGCCCACGACCTTAGGATCGGAGGGCGGGGCCACTAGACCACCAGTGCTCTCACCAGGGAGTGTCCCTACGTGATATAATCAGAAATGAGGGTATCCGCAGAAGAACTAAAGTAACCGACATTGCTCTCAGAATTAGCAATTTAAAGTGGGAATGGGCAGGAATAGCTCTAAGAACTGACAACCGCTGAGAAATAATGGAGGTTCTCGAATGGTGACCACGAACTAGAAAACGAAGCTTGGGACGCATTCCATATACCCAATGAACTGACCACATTGATAAGATCGCAGGAAGTTGAAAAGGAGAGTTCGGTTTGAAGAGAGAGGTTGCCGGTGTATTCAGGCACATGAGGTTTAACATCTGTATGCCTCAAGTTGATGGACGCAGGGCAGTGCATCGTAGGGAACGTTCCTATCGTGCCTGACTTACGAGGCAATGATTTGTTATAGGTGATGGTTACCACTTAACATCAGGTGAGCCATCTGCTTGTCAACTAGTTGTATAAAAATAAGTCGGGGGGAGAGGGCACAGAATCATTGTTTTTGAAATTTTAGAGGAGGCCTAAGTGGACTTCTTTAGGCTGATAATGAGGTCAATAAGAATATAAAGCAACACTTTCAACATAACAATCGTGTGTAAGAAGCAATGATTAGCGCCGCCATTTATCATTTGTACCTTTGTTTTTAAGTTTTGGACCAATATAATGTACATTTATTCCTTCAAAGTAGTCCAGTAGTAAGCAGTCTCTGTTTGCGTATAACTGTATGATCCATCCTCAAATAATATTAAGTTCTTGGTACTGAGAGGTCTCAGGGTATATTTACCGTGCCTGGGGATAAAAGTCGTGTTTTTTTTTTGTTATAGGACTACAAATATAATAAAAAATAAATATAATATATTAATATACTACCCTCCAAGATACAGTTTTTTAACTAGTTCAGGGTGTATTGCAAATCTGATTCGGCCACCATCAACCACCAGTATATAAAAATGTTCTTTTACTTATCTTATTACTACCTACGTATTGGTAATTTTAAGTTTAGTAGGTTAGTGGTCTGTACGAGGTCTTTTTGGAAATAAATAAATAAATATAAATAAAACTAATTTAGTACATCTAAAATTTCAATTCTCTTTGGTCTCGAGTGACGCCATCTAAACCAGCCAGTTTTTTATATTTTTCTAATACCTTGGAAATGTATACTTGTGCTCCTAAGTCTTATCCGAGAAACTAGGTATCATGTTGCTCTTCCCCGTCAAACAACATTACAGTTGCCTGGCTTAGTCGACGTGACTGTACGACACAGTACATTCTACGATGCGGGAAGCGTAGCGCGCTATGCAATCAAATCGCAACTTTTTTTATATCTATATTATTATTCAATTAGGCCGGCAATCAATTCGGCAGGTCACGTCTGCCGCATGTCGGATGCGTTATGGGCTAAATCCACCACAGATTGGACGCCTAAAAACGGAAAACGACCTCGCGGCAGACCGCGGCGGAGATGGAGGGACGAAATAGACGCCTACTTAAAGAACTGGTCCACAGTAGCCCAAAGTAGAAGCGACTGGAGAGAAGGAAGGGAGGCCTTTGCCCTGCAGTGGGACACTACAGGCTCTTAATTTAATTTAATTTAATATTATTATTCTTACAAAATAAATTCTTATATTCTTGCCTATAACAAATTTGACTACCTCACATCCGTCTACCGAAGATTAGCCTTATTTGCTTACTTAAGTGTTATGTGCTTACTGTCTTTTCTACTGCCTATCCTAATATATATATTTATTTTATACAACTTTCTGATGGAGCAAGCAGCCCACCTGATTTTAAGTGGTAACCATCACCTATAACAAAGCATTACCTCGTAAGTCTCGCACGATAGGAACGTGCCCTACTATGCTCTGCCCTGCGTCCATCACAGCGTGAAACACAGCGTTGCTTGGCGGCAGAAAACGGCGTGGTAGTAGTACTTCCCCGGACGAGCCCTTCACAAAAAGCTCTACTACTCATAAATTCGATTCGATTCGAAATTTTTCAATTCGAAAGTTACGATATTTTGATGTGTGGATAATTATTGTGGCTCAATCACACCCTGAATCGATTATTAGAACTTAGTTCGTAGGTTGTATATATGTACCTACATATTATGTATGCTACTTTTTAATTCAATAAAATAACAAACTTGAACGAACACATGAACGAAATGAAAACATGAACGAACCTAATAAAAGAAAATCTCCTTAAGGCGAATACAAGAGCTAATGTGACTCTCGCTCGCACTTTTCGACATGTTGAAAGATACAATGCTTTACTTTTTTAGCAAACTTTTAAGTAGGAAAACTTGTATCGATCAAAATGAAATTTTTACTAAACTGTGTGCAATGTGATTGCACACAGTTTAGTAAAAAATTCGCAATTTTGCAGTCGCATAATGGTTGATTGCGACTTTTAGAAAATGAGTTTAGTTATTTTATATCTTTCAAAATGTAGGAACGTGCGACACATTAGCTTTTGTCGTCGCCTTAAATGTTAGCATTCACTACTAATAAGCAAAATAAGCCGCGGGCGCCAGCTAGTTTATTATAATATGCATACTACAACTTCACATCTCCACTGAGTTTCAGGTACACCCTTCTCATTCCGAAGATCCCTTCCGTTCCGTCCGGTCCGATGTAGAATCAAGCTAATCTCAGTAACTCTGCGAACTCGTGCGTAACTTTTCTATATTTGTGAACTAGTTGATAGCCCCGACTAAGCACGGGTTACCCTGTTACTGTCAAAATAAAACATTAATCAAAAGTACCCTACATTTGACAAAAAAACTCATTAACTAGAAAAAAGCTGAAGACAGTTACAATATTTTTTTGAATCATAGCTAAAGTGACTCCCAATCAAGATAGCCTTTACAGCTCAGTTGGTAGTAACTCTGCCTTCTGCGCCGTAGGCCGTGGGTTCGATCCCCACCGAGAACAAACATTTGTGTGATGAACATAGATGTTTGTTCTCTGTCTGGGTGTTATTATACATATATTATAAGAATGTATTTACAAAAAAATATATATAAAAGTAGTATATCAGCTATGTTCCCATATCAAAAGCTTTGGCTTAGTTTGGGGCGACATAGTGCTGTGTGGAATGACAACCAATATTTAAAAAACTATTTAAAATGAAGTCACTTTTCAGGCAAAAAGAAAACTAATTGTGCGCACAGACGCATCCGGATACACACTGCTAGTTCTTATATCCTTGTAATAAGCTTCATTTTTCTTTGGCTTTGTGTAGCTGGATCTGTTTCATGTGCTTTCTGATTAGTTTTGCTTTTAGGCCTATTAACTCTGAAAGTGTGACTGCGGCAGCATGATACGTGTACTGCTGCTTGTAAATATTGTAATCGTCTTCGGTGGGGCCTTCGTATAATTGTAATCGAATCTCACAGGTGAGTTCGTTTAATTTTCAAGTTTATGTGTGATTGTGTCCAAAATAAAATATTTTTATTTTTTTCATTCTAACACAAATAAGGTTCATCCACATTGCAGCTAAGACACATACAGTTAGAAACACAAATGTTTCGGAAAACTGTTATCACAAAAGACAATGTTGATTTTAAAATCCCAAAGCAGTTGTAGATCAAAATTTGCTTATCCGTCCTTCTCTTCTTATCTCACAAGCTTCTCGTCTCACGAGCTATCTCTCTCCCAAATTTCATTTCCATCGGTTCAGTGGTTTAGCCGTAAAACGTCCAGACGAAACAGACAGACACATTTACTGATATAGATTTATCGCGGTGTATACGCGTCTTATTATAGATTGGTTAGGATATGTAGCGTAACTGTTGCTACATCATAAATACGTATGAGTAGATTGAGTAGGTACAAGGCAGCTACTTTATAAAACCCCCGCCCTCCAACTTAGTTGATCGATGACCTAAAACTTCGCAAGAAGCTTCAAACAGGTATAATGGTCCGTATCAACAGTACCTTGCCGTTAAAATGGCACATTATTTAATATTAAAAAAATATCTGTCTATGTCTACTTAATGGAGCCAAATTTTGTCGTATTTCTATGTTCCTTTGTAGTCCAACGCAGCCTTAACGGCTCGATGGATTTTAGTAAATGAGGTATAGTTGGTTTCGTTTTGATTATTTGATAAAATGTCAAGAAGTTTACCCACCACTCACAGAGAACGGATAAACCACCAGTACCACCACGTTAATATCCAAAAGTTCCCAAAATACGAGTAGGATTAGATGTCGCCACAGGAAAGTTTAGAACAAACTATCGATGCGCTATGGCGGCGATTTTTTTGTTCAAGAATTTTGGTTTCAATTTGCAGAAGGCAGGATTTTTTTGTTATAGAAAACATTTAAACAAATTAAACAATTATTTAGAAATAATGACTGATTTAATCCACTCAAAAGTCACTTAACAGAAAAAGGTTACGAATTGGGGGTGCAACTTTGAATTTGGATTGCATATATATACTCTCGCAACGAATGCAAATTTTCCCGAAAATTGGTGATGTGCACAAAAAGCCAATCTTGGCGCACTGTTTTCTCCACAATGCGCTATAAAAACGACCGAGAACTGCATCTACTTGATTAGAGAACGAAACGTGTTCGGGAATACAGGAATAAAGGCTTTACTTTGTACTTGGCTTGTACTGAAACTATTGGGGCGTACTTTTAATAGAATAGTAAACGTGGTACGGATGGTTCGTTAGTTGTTTGCTTGGTTTTTTGCGATGCCTTTCTCGATGCCTGCGGCTTCATCGGCTGACTTCACATGAATATCGTGGCTTTTTATTCAGTTTTCAAAACGTGGCTACGCAATATGTAGTCCTAACCTAAAAAAAATATGAAAATAAAAATCTATGTTATGTAATTTCGTATTCAGCAAAGAGTGGCTGAATCTGGCCTGGGATCAAGATAAGTGTGTGTGTTTATTCAGCCTATTATGTCCGTCCCAAGGACATAAAAAAAGTGTATTTTCATAAAAAATAATGATATTTTTCTCACCATTATAACGTTTGTTTTCAAATAAAAAACTACCCACCCTATTTTCAGCGAACTAGCCTGGCTCTTTTTAACCGACGAAAAAAAGGAAGATGTTCTCAATTCGACGCGTATTTTTTTTTGTTATAGTACCTACTGGTACTATCTTCTTACTGCTTTAACTTATGTTCTACCAGTGGGCTATTTTATAAGAACAAGCGGTAAGTAGCGATAGCAGTAGAAATAAAATGAGTCATTACTGTTGATTAAACAAACCTCATAACTATAGCTTTCTATCTGTCACTGTCTATCGAGGTAGTCAATTAAAAAGAGCTGTCAAAAAGAGCTTTATTTTTTCATCGTTAATTTCCCAAGGACTAGCCCTTAGTCGGAAAATGTGTTTAATAAATAAGCAACAACTCGTCTTACTACTACTGCTATCGCTATTGATTATTCAAGTAATAACGATGCTTGTAACTTTTATCCAAAACGAATATTTTGAATGAAATATTAGTAGTTTTAAGATAAGAAGAGCTCTTTGTGAAGGGCTCGTCCGGGGAAGTTCTACCACCACGCCTTTTTCTGCCGCCAAGAAGCGTTGCTGTGTTTCGGTTTGAAGAGTGTGATTGCCGGTGTAATTACAGGCACATGAGGCTTAACATCTGTATGCCTCAAGTTGATGGACGCAGGGCAGTGCATCGTAGGGTACGTTCCCATCGTGCGTGACTTACGTGGCAATTAGGTGATGGTTACCACTTAACATCAGTTGGGCCATCTGCTTGTTAGCTAGTTGTATAAAAAAAAAAGTGTTTAAAAATGTACCAAAATACACATGCTTTATAATAGCAACGAGTTAAGTGAACGTTAAAGCCGACCCAAAATGCACCGCACTTACGGCATGAGCTTTTTTTGATTGGTTTCATAAGTGGGTATGTTTAATATACAAGCTGTGCTTCAACCAAGCAAGATTGTATGGCCTCTGGCAACAGACTTGAGCCAGGGTCTAAATGTTCATAGAGATGATACTATGCCGTAGTTGCACCACAAAAGTTTTAGTTTTTCATCAACCATCGTTGTTATATAAATATTCATGAAGCTAAATTTAAAGAAGGGGAAACTATATTTAGCGTTGCGTGAAAAATATTTTTTTTAATGCAAAAAAATATTTTTTTACCAACTTGCCTGCTTGTGTGTGATCCACCCATTGCCACATTAACTTGCGTATTCTGCGATCTTATTGTTATGCAACTTTAATAATAAGTAAATAAATATTGGTGGACTTTCCACACAGCACTATCTAGCCCCAAACTAAGCCAAAGCTTGTAATATGGGAACCAGATAGTTGATATAATACATATATACTTTTTTTTTGTAAATACATACTTATAATATATAATAACACCCATACAGAGAACAAACATCTATGTTCATCACACAAATGTTGGTTCTCGGTGAGGATCGAACCCACGGCCTACGGCGCAGAAGGCAGAGCTACTACCAACTGAGCTGCGAAGGCTGTCACTTTAGATGTGCATTGTGCATCTAATGTAATCTTTCGATTACAACAGAAAAACTGATAATCTGTTAGAGAGAGTAGCTTGCTTTTTATATTTTATACTACTGCTGAAAGAACTAGCAGATGGCCCACCTGATGATAAGTGGTAACCATCACCTACTCGTAAAACAAATATTGTTTCGCAAATCACGTATGATAGAAACGTGCCCTCCAATGCGCTGCCCGGCGTTCATCAACTTAAGGACCAGATGAGTCTCATTTTAACTTCAACTTCTTTTCAACTTCAGCACTTCGGTGTAGTATAACCGCGGATAAATTCGTACCGCTCCACTAGTCTACAATAAAGTTGTGAAAGTTCTCGGTAGCCGCACAAGTTATTCTGAATCAAATCAAAGTTTTATCTGTACAATAATGGAACGGATATCGAGAAGATCAGCAGATAAAGAACGGGACATTAGGGGAGGAATGTGACATGCGGTGGAGATAAAAAGTTTCCTTGTAAAGCGATGTAGAAGCAATCTACGGCGAAGTACCAAAGAACACCGAAATTGTACATCTATTTCTTTTGTAATGGAATTGCTGGATTGTGCTTATTGTTTGTATAATCTATGTTTACCTAAAATGCCTTATATTTTTTTTGTTTTTTATGTTTACCTTTTTCTGTATGCCTACACTTCACTAAACTTCAATAATATAATAAATTACATTGTAAAAGGATCATACAAAAGAAAGGTAGGAACCAATCAGCATCTTTGTTGCCTGTTCTAGGCTTTTGGTCGCGTGGAACTGGCACCTGGAGTCACCTAGCTTTAAGACGTTTCGAAGTGATCCTTGTGATTTTATTTAATAAATACCTTTTGACTTTGACTATGTTTAGTACTACACAAATCATTTTCATTTTACATTAGTATTCATTCCTAAAAAAAAAATCTTACTATTAAAATTCTAATATATCTGAACGATGTTTTTGAACAAAACAGAGCAAATTTAGACAAAGTAAAAAAAACACGTTTATATTTAGGTAACAATTTATAGAAGCAAATAGATTTTGTACAAAGTTACATACATTTATTTATATTTATTTTCGAGTAAAAACAGAAAACCAACCAGTGGCGTAGCTAGGTGGACAAGGGCCCCGGTGCATAGAGAAAGAATCGGGCCCTCATCCCCTCTTTCCACATCGCTTGAACTTATATTGGCCTTTAAAATAAATCATTAAAAAATTTGTGAGCAGGCTCAAGGTTTTCTAGCTTCGGTAGCTGGCTGATCCTCTCTTTTCAAAGCTTAGGTTAGAGGGCCCTCTGAGCTGCGAGACCCTGGTTTACTGCACCACCTGGCCCTACGATAGCTACGCCACTGGTACAAACCGAAAACACGCTACTCAACCTATAGGGGATTGAAGTTACGGTCATAGCGCAGAAGGCAGAGCTCGGTCCAACTGAGCTGTGATAGCTATTTTTTTAAACATGGAACGTGAATAAACCCACATCAAATGAGTGATTCCAGAAACTAAATGGAACTTTCATATCTAGATATTAATTATACAAGCAACGGAATTACAAATATAATTATACACTTAGGAAAGGTTTAGAATTTACTTAAAACGTAAGGGAAGAAATTGCGTGTTACCAACCTAAATAAAATGGAACGTAAGTGGTTACCTGAAACAAAGTGCCTACATTAGGATAAGATGGCTACGTATTTTACAAGGCTTTTTCACCCAGATGCTATCAAAACAGGTGCTATTTAAAAATGGTGTAGGCTGTTCTGAAAATGGCTAAGAATCTTGGAAATGGAAAACACAGAATAGAAAAGAGTCTTATTAGTAGTAGAGCTCTTTGTGAAGGGCTCGTCCGGGGAAGTACTACCACCACGCATTTTTCTGCCGCCAAGCAGCGTTGCTGTGTTCGGTTTGAAGAGTGAGGTTGCCGGTGTAATTACAGGCACATGAGGCTTAACATTCTGTATGCCTCAAGTTGATGGACGCAGGGCAGTGCATCGTAGGGCACGTTCCTATCGTGAGTGAATTACGAGACAATGCTTTGTTATAGGTGATGGTTACCATTTAATATCAGGTGGGCCATCTGCTTGTTCTATCAGCGTCCATCAACTTGAGGCATACAGATGTTAAGCCCCATGTGCCTGTAATTACACCGGCAACCACAATCTTCAAACTGAAACTACTTCCCCGGACAAGCCCTTCACAAAGAGCTCTACTACTCTTAAAATCTGTTTTTCACTTATAAAAAACCATCAAAACACAGCTCTTTCTAATACCTTCGTGGGGGTTTTATGAACTGTGCACCCCTATACGAGACCACGATTCAATTTAGATCCACCAATGAGATAGTAAAGGGGCTTATCGAAGCGTTTTTCAAGTAAACTGATTGAATACGAAAACTAGCCAATTTCAGCTGATTAGGCGACGGAGGATGTAATAAACAAGACCGTCGTAAAGAAGTACGTGATATTTTTTATAGTGGTAATTTGACAGGCTGATGTCTGTAGTGTAGATATAAAATAAGCTATCATGTTTGGTTGTATCGTCAAAACTGTACCATTTTATCATCATGCCATTAGGGATAAGTTGCTAATATTTAAATCGAAATCTCTAATACTATAAGACTCAATGTCCTGACTGACTGACTGACTGACTGATTGACTGACATATAGACAACGCACAGCCTAAACCGCTGGTCCTAGAGGCTTGAAATTTGAGGAGTACATAGGTCTTATGACGTAGAGGTGTACTAAGAAGGGATTTTTGGAAATTCAACCCCTAAGTGTGTAAAAAGGGTTGAAAAATAGTATTCCTTGAACCTACAAACTTGAAACTTGGAGTACATGTACTCCAAGGCTTAAAAATAGGAAAGGCATTTTTAGTTTTTTAAAACTACCCTTAATAAGTGTGCAAAGGGATGTCAAAGTTTGTATGGGAGTTTTTTGACGCGTGGTGCGATTGACTTAAAACTGGGGGTAAATATACTACGAAATAAATAATTAAGAATGACACTTTTAATTTCTGATAATTACCCCTACAAATCACGCTCACCACTTTAAAGCGTGCGAAGCCGCGAGAAGCTGCTAGTATTTTATAAACTCTTACGTAACTGACTGACTGAATTACACTCAGCAAATATCCAGCCAGAAATTCTCGGAGTATTAAATTTGTAGGAGAAAGAGAAAGTCAGGGGTGAATGACACTCAACAAATATTTGTTAAAATTCCTTAGAATTCTTAGAAGTCTGAAATTTATAGGGGAAGGCCTCATTAACACCTCACTAACGGCCTCACTACGCCTTATTAAATTCGATAGGCACCAAACTGGAGCTTTAATATTTGTATTATATTACATTGTAACTAGGATCATACAAAAGAACGGTAGGAATAAAGCCGTAAGTTTGTTGCCTGTTCTTCTAGCCTTTGGCGTGGAACTGGTGGAACTGGTCGCAAACCTCTGGTGTTGCGTCGTTGCTATAATTCAATGCATTGAGTGCTATACGAGCAATGCAGTGTTACAACGCATTGTTACTACGACGTCGATATGTAGTGCAGGCAACTCTCCCCTTCGATAGTAAAAACAACACTGCCTTACGCTACGTTTCTGGTCCGGCATTGCAGCGCATTTTCCCTCCCCGCTTCGTTTCTCTGTTCCCTTTATGCGTTGCGCGTACGCTGTATTGCCGTATGACGTCACAAAATGACGTCATTTATATGTGGAACATTTTTATCAGGCCTGATAAAAATGCAAAACTCAGAGTTCGGGTATGGAGTTTAAATCTTGTAATAATATAATAAGCGTCACGCGAACGAATTTTCGCAGGATTCCACTCGTATAAAATACAAATGAAGTAGAAATATATTCAGTAAATGAAATTACCTAATCCCGTCCCTAGAAAAACAATTTTACTACGTAACCTCAGACTAAAAGGAAAACGATCCAATACATACAATTCCTAAAAACCATGATATCAATGTTCGTAAATGTTTTCGATTCCAAGAAAGTCCAATTATTATTCTAACTTTTGTTATACAATTCTGTAGCAAACAAAGGTATAGGTACAATGGTATTCACTGTGTAGGACAAACGACTCTTTTGATCTTCTTGCCTATTAAGGAGATATTTATAACGTAGTAATTTCATATTGATTATTTTTATCGAAAATCGTATGGTATGTTGGTAATCCTATGATTGAGCTTCCTACGTTGGTTGGTTCCAGTGCTGAAATACAACCGTAATATAAATAAAATAAAAATTGCGAAAGCAACTGCGAAGAGAGCGTAAACGTATTAAGATCCTATAAAACAAATCAACAGCGCTTGAGTGATAACTTCTATAAAAATACATGTTTTACATTTATGTGCATGTGCATATCTGAATGTCAATATTCTAACAGCGGTGATGGGCTTGCATCCTGTCACGTATGGAATACGAATTACTGCAAAATGTGGGTATGTGCCAAATGTAATGTTTGGACATACCTCTGACTACCTCTTAGACGTCCTCAAAGAATCTGGAATTCGTACTAGAGATCCGAGAGGATCCGTGCCTGGGGCTGAAAGTCGTGAAGCTGTTTTAGTTTTTATTGTAATCTGGTTTGACTAATACCTACTATATATATTCTTATATATTATATATATATATACATATATAATAATACCTACCTAACTAAATGTGTTTTAATGTAATTAGGTTTATACCTATGTATTTATTCTGTATGACTGACTTTAAAAAAAAGTGTATTTACATTTTACTTTAAATTTTACATACTCTTACAAATAAATAATTGAGCCGAGTTGAGTCGAATATTTATGATTATTCCAATTTTTATGAAATACGATGAAAGCTTGTGAAATGTTTGCAGAACGAGAACCTCAGGTTCTTAGTTAGCTCGATCAACTTGGCTCTACGAGCTCTAGAAGACACTTGAGAGACCCTACATTCAAGTAGCGCAGCTTCTTAAAGTAAATGTTCTTTCTTCGAGATGTTTCCTGACCGAGATCTAGCCACAGATTAAGTAGGCACATACTAAAGTAAAGTGAACTATCGTATACCTAACTAACTTTTTAGTAACTCATACTTATTTTGGTAAGTACCGGTCTAGCTAACTAAATTCGATTGGCACCACACTAGAGTTTCTTTATTGTACTAAATTACATTGTATCAAGGATCATACAAAAGAACGGTAGGAACCAAGCCGTAAGTTTGGTGCCTGTTCTTCTAAGCTTTGGTCGCGTGGAACTGGCACTTAAATTCTCCTAGTTTTAAGACGTTTTAAAGTGAACCTCATAGTGTGGTTCTCATAGTAATGCCAGTTTTTCATAAAAGTTTTGATGTTATTAGCTACGAATAAATAAAAGTAAAAGTATATCGTAGAATACATTACTATGGGTTCGAAAATATTGCTTAGACTCATAATATTTATAATCTTTATTTGATATAGATATTCTAATAAAGAGCACCGGTGGTCTATTGGAGAGGCCATGATCGTACGATTTTGGGTTCAATCTTTATCAAAACATCCTCAAAGAATCTTCAGTTGATCCCTGCCACAGTAGATCTCATAGTCATAGATCAAAGTCATGAAGGTGTTTCTATTTCTTTATTTGATAAAAATTACTACCATCACAACACTGCCTCGCATCACCCTATTTGTAATCTTAATAAACCAAAAAAGTCCCCTTTATTATCATTCCAAACATAAGCAACAACTCCAGATAACTCTCAAATTTTACAGCGCACAATAAGGTGAAAAGTAAACACGTTATTTCCACGCGAATCTCGAAAAACAAGCTCATTACGGCAAATGTTTCTTTTTCTGTCACTTTTACATGAAGCAAATGTTTAGATCTCTCACTAACGGCTTCAGAGGGGGCGCTGCGGTCCGTTCTATTACCCTAACGACATAGTATTACGTTTACCTAAAAATGTTTATAGGGTATACCGTCATTTAGGCCCCGACCTAATCAAGTGAAGCCCGGAGGCAACTTATTCTATACTCCTAACTTACTTTAATATTGTGTTGTGCGCGGCCGATAACATTTTACTGTGCCTTGCTAATCTTATTAACCTTTAGCGAGAGTTGAACCTAGTTTTTTGTGTCTGTGTTTTATTCGGGAAGTTCTTATTGAGGCTAATAAAGTGTATTGACTTACTTCGTTGAAACTTTCGCCATCGAGGCTTTAGCTCTACGAAGAACTTACTTTGTGGAATCATCTTATTAATATGTTGCAAACTTGGCTGCAAGTCTGGACCAACTGTTTTGTAGTGCTGTTGTTTTCTCTTGATAACTCTTGAGATCAGCTATAAACCTGAGGACTTATAGACTAGAAAAATAAATTGGGTCGTTCACAGCCAGACTTAGGTCTCTCCCAAGACCTGCTACTGAGCCCGGTTTTCGAATCCTCTCATCCAGTGTTTGCCAGCTACATTTTACAAATTGTTGCCCCACGCCATGAAGTCTTATTGCCATTCGATTCTCTGAATTGCTGTCATTTGTCAAATTTAATTACTTTTTAGTCGTTGTGATAGGTTGTGATACTGTCTATTTGCATTCATTGTTTTAAAAATGGAAACAAAATATCTCAATAAACCTTCATGGTACGGCCTCTGGTCTCAATGAATAAAACTTTTCGGCGATTTATAACCACAAATTAAAATGACCACTTATAATTATGTCCTACTACTTACAATGTCCCGTTCTAATAACCATTTCTAACAAAACCTTCGTCTGGTATTACCTACATTGAAAAATCACAATTTCGGGAAATTACCACTTTTGAGTAGACTTGATTCTGATTTCTCGCGTCAAAAGTAGACGTTGACACATTTCAATTTAAATCCAAGCCTCTCAGATACAAATTTACGCCAATATTTTTCCTCACAAATACCCTACACCCGTCGGCAGTACGACGCTTTTACATCATATTACTCTCGTATAGAATGAGATTGATGTGTGAAAAAAGCTCTTGAAATTGGTGAAAAGGGAAGGCTAAGTGTTGGGGGCGAGAGTGATCGAAAATGTCGCCAATGGCTTCATATATAAAGCAGGTAGACCAACGACGATTCTGGCACATTACTCTAAATAGTTCTACTGGAACCCGCTTGGCTGTTTGCTACAGTATTTTCAGTATAAAATAAGAAATTCGCAAATAAATGGCTTATAAAATTCAAGTGTGTACTATAATACCTTTTCTATAATTTTCTATGATTGATTTACATATAATATAGAAAGAAATCGAATTAGTTTTATCGAGTTGGCATTTCAACTTCTAGTCAGTAAGAGTGTGATCGGTGCTAATAGATGATGCTATAGCGCCTACAGTCCGCTTTTTATGTAAAAGTGTCCAATACCGTACCTACCCTCAATTTCGTCACGCATTTTTACTGAACAAATGTCCCCTTAAGATTCGGCTTAACTTATGCGCTGCACGTTTTATAGAAGGTTAAAGTCGCTTCAGGCGGTCGCTATATTGAGTTTCATAAGAGAAATACAGGTGTAATGTGTTAGTGGTGTGTTTGTTGTAAGGAAACACTGAGGAGTGAAAGCTGTTGGGGATATGATACTTAGTGGAATTAGTATGTTCATCTGTCAAGTTTTGTTGGATTCAAATAAGAAAGTGAATCAAGTTTGTGTTTCAAGGGTTATTATTGTTTTGAAGTGCCTACTATTAAGTATTCTATGGTTCCGGTATAGTTTAAATAAATCAGAAGATGGTCTGACTCCGGTGGAAATATATCTGTGTGGTCGCGTGTCACCGCTTTCAGAGCTAAACTGTGGCCAAACTTTGAAATAGTTAGGTTATGAAAATTCAATCTTACGTGTAGATAAAATAAAACTTAAATTTGAGGTAAAACCAAATTTAGTCAGAAAATTTCTTAAAAATCTTTAAACTTAATCTACCAAAATTTCAACCGAAATAATTTTATACCTTCTTCAATTATTCATGCAATCATCTTTATGACGTCTGTCATAAAAATGATAGAGATTTTATTAAAAAAAAATAGGTATTCACACTTCTAATAGTAAAATACTAAGTCGTAAGTTTCTTGCCTGTTCTAGGCTTTGGTCGCGAGGAACTGGGGGTAGATTCACCGAGAATTTATGACATTTCAAAGTTATCCTTGTGATTGTAGTGAATAAAGACCACAGTACCACTTTTGACTGCAGTACTATGCTGGATGTGTCATTATTAGGATTAACCGTACGCATTATTTGTATGGTTGTTAAATGCTTGATCGTTTAAAACTAAAAAATGAATAAGCTCATAGGTAATTAAAATAAAATAAAATGTAGATAAAAAATTAAGCCATGTTAGGACGTACAAAGTAGCCATATACCATAGCCAATAATTTAATAAAAAAAATAATAAAAGTAGTAGAGCTCTTTGTGAAGGGCTCATCTGGGGAATTATACTACCACCATATCTGCCGCCAAGCAGCATTGCTGTGTTTCGGTTTGAAGAGTGTGGTTGCCGGTGTAATTACAGGCACATGAGGCTTGACATCTGTATGCCTCAAGTTGATGGACGCAGGGCAGTGCGTAGCAGGGCACGTTCCTATCAAGCGTGACTTACGATGCATTGCTTTGATATAGGTGATGGTTACCACTTAACATCAGGTGGACCATTTGCTTGTTCCATCAGCAAGAAGAAAAAAACTTTTCTAGAGGCGCCTTATCCTGTTGAGTTGTAGGTAATTATTCAATTAAAACTTTACTAATCACTATATACCTAGTTTAATAAAAAAAATTGCCAATAAAGAACTTTCAAAAATATAAAACAGTACCAAGCTCACTGCAGTAAAAGTCATTGTCCGAAATAAAAAGTTAGGACTGGTTTCACCGTGTACTACCAAAGAATTATATTATTCTTATTCTTTTCTTTGGTTATGGCACCTGTCCGTCATTCGACAAACAAATTTGCCTGTGTCAAGTGATATAGATAAAATACTTTTTATCACATCAATTCGAAAATAGATAGTTTGCTCTTCGAAAACAGGTAGCAAAATAGCACTTTGATCCCAAGGGCGGTAAAGTACTTTACCGCCCAAGGGCGGTAATGTGATTTGAATTTGGAATGTGATAATTGAGTAAAAGTTCCAATCACCAAAGAGATCACGAACACTGTATGAACAAGCAGGCTTTATGATTAAAAAAAAAGCGCCTGAACTAAATAAAAATAAACAAAAACACGTGAAACGCGCATTCCACCTTTGTTCATAATTGTTTGCTCAAATTCAGATTTTACTTAGTTTTATGAAAATAAATAAAATTACAATAAATACATGATTATGACTATGAGATTATGTGACATTGTGTCAATGTGACTATGTGACTATGTGACTTTGTGACTTTGTGACTTTGTGACTATGTGACTTTGTGACTTTGTGACTTTGTGACTTTGTGACTTTGTGACTTTGTGACTTTGTGACTTTGTGACTTTGTGCCTTTGTGGCTTTGTGACTTTGTGACTTTGTGACTTTGTGACTTTGTGACTTTGTGACTTTGTGACTTTGTGACTTTGTGACTTTGTGACTTTGTGACTTCGTGAATTTGTGACTATGATTATGATTATTCATAAGTTGCACTAAGTTATTTTCTCATAGAGGGTGATAAAAAGTAGAGTGTCCACCTCGGGAGCAACACTATTTTAAGCTCGAGTGAAGTACTTTGAATCCCTCGCTACGCTTAGGATTCTACTTTAGAATCCCTCGCTACGCTCGGGATTCTACTCTAGAATCCTTCGCTCCGCTCTGGATTCAAAAAACACTCTCGCCATAAAAATAATTGTTTGCTCCCTTGGTAAACAATCTACTATTTTATCACATCAATTCGAAAATAGATAGTTTGCTCTTCGAAAACAGGTAGCAAAATAGCACTTTGATCCCAAGGGCGGTAAAGTACATTACCGCCCAAGGGCGGTAAAGTGATTTGAATTTGGAATGTGCTTATTGAGTAAAAGTTCCAATCACCAAAGAGATCACGAACACTGTATGAACACGCAGGCTTTATGATTAAAAAAAAAGCGCCTGAACTAAATAAAAATAAACAAAAACACGTGAAACGCGCATTCCACCTTTGTTCTTAATTGTTTACTCAAATTCAGATTTTACTTAGTTTTATGAAAATAAATAAAATTACAATAAATACATGATTATGACTATGAGATTATGTGACATTGTGTCAATGTGACTATGTGACTATGTGACTTTGTGACTTTGTGACTTTGTGACTATGTGACTTTGTGACTTTGTGACTTTGTGACTTTGTGACTTTGTGACTTTGTGACTTTGTGACTTTGTGGCTTTGTGGCTTTGTGACTTTGTGACTTTGTGACTTTGTGACTTTGTGACTTTGTGACTTTGTGACTTTGTGACTTTGTGACTTTGTGACTATGATTATGATTATTCATAAGTTGCACTAAGTTATTTTCTCATAGAGGGTGATAAAAAGTAGAGTGTCCACCTCGGGAGCAACACTATTTTAAGCTCGAGTGAAGTACTTTGAATCCCTCGCTACGCTTAGGATTCTACTTTAGAATCCCTCGCTACGCTCGGGATTCTACTCTAGAATCCTTCGCTCCGCTCTGGATTCAAAAAACACTCTCGCCATAAAAATAATTGTTTGCTCCCTTGGTAAACAATCTACTATTTTATCACATCAATTCGAAAATAGATAGTTTGCTCTTCGAAAACAGGTAGCAAAATAGCACTTTGATCCCAAGGGCGGTAAAGTACATTACCGCCCAAGGGCGGTAAAGTGATTTGAATTTGGAATGTGCTTATTGAGTAAAAGTTCCAATCACCAAAGAGATCACGAACACTGTATGAACACGCAGGCTTTATGATTAAAAAAAAAGCGCCTGAACTAAATAAAAATAAACAAAAACACGTGAAACGCGCATTCCACCTTTGTTCTTAATTGTTTACTCAAATTCAGATTTTACTTAGTTTTATGAAAATAAATAAAATTATAATAAATACATGATTATGACTATGTGACTATGTGACTATGTGACTATGTGACTATGTGACTCCGTGACTCCGTGACTCCGTGACTCCGTGACTTCGTGACTTCGTGACTTCGTGACTTCGTGACTTCGTGACTTCGTGACGTTGTGACTTTGTGACTTTGTGACTTTGTGACTTTGTGACTTTGTGACTTTTTGACTTTGTGACTTTGTGACTTTGTGACTTTGTGACTTTGTGACTTTGTGACTTTGTGACTTTGTGACTTTGTGACTTTGTGACTTTGTGACTTTGTGACTTTGTGACTTTGTGACTTTGTGACTTTGTGACTTTGTGACTTTGTGACTTTGTGACTTTGTGACTTTGTGACTTTGTGACTTTGTGACTTTGTGACTTTGTGACTTTGTGACTTTGTGACTTTGTGACTTTGTGTCTTTGAGACTTTGTGACTGTGACTTTGTGACTTTGTGACTTTGTGACTTTGTGACTTTGTGACTTTGTGACTTTGTGACTTTGTGACTTTGTGACTTTGTGACTTTGTGACTTTGTGACTTTGTGACTTTGTGACTTTGTGACTTTGTGACTATGTGACTTTGTGACTTTGTTATTTATGTTATGTAAGTTATTTTCTCATTGAGGGTGATAAAAAGTAGAGTGTCCACCTCGGGAGCAACACTATTTTAAGCTCGAGTGAAGTACTTTAGAATCCCTCGCTACGCTCGGGATTCTACTCTAGAATCCTTCGCTCCGCTCTGGATTCAAAAAACACTCTCGCCATAAAAATAGTTGTTTGCTCCCTTGGTAAACAATCTACTATTATAGTCAAGTCAGTTCTTAGCCAAGTTGGCCGTCATTTGTTTTGAAGAAAATGGTGGCGGTTTTCTTCAAAACATGTGAAACATTTTCGGTCAGATCAGGATATCACATAAAATACACTTTCATTCCAAATGATACTTTGTGTTAAGACCTCAAGTAATGTTGGTTAAAATACCACCGAAATTACACAACACAACTTAAAATAACACTAGACAAACCATTAAAATTAAAAAGCTATGTTGCTTCCCAAAATGTCAGAAAACGAATCCAGAATTATATTCCTAAAGTGGCCGTTGATTTAAGTGTCAAAATCGACTCAGTAATCAAAGTACCTAATCCTTTGTTTTTTCATATTTCCATGGGAAGTAAAATACATGACAATACTTAAACATTCTTAATAATTTTGATGCCCGATTAGTTACTGCTTTGTCAACAAGAGCGTGGTGAAACCGCGCATTCGTGAAGCTAACCATCCATCAAATGAAATAACCATTTGAAGAGCATAATACACCTAGTTACGATGCACTGGTGGCCAGACAGTCCAATCACACAATGCCATTAAATCATCCCGTTTAAGACGAATGGACCGTCAATACTCACCAGAACATAAAGACATCGAACGCTGGCAATTACTGCTATTCAGAGGAAAAGCTGTTGGTGCAGTTTCATTATATCCACCCTTCTAGAGATGTGCTTGCGTAGTTTCCGTATCCGTAACTTTTTTACTTTGAAAAAATATATATAAACAACTTCACGGTTTTTATCCCCAGACACGATAGTTTTTTATACAGCTAGCTGATGGAACAAGCAGATGACTATCACCTGATGTTAAGTGGTAACCATCACCTATAACAAAGTATTGCCTCGTTAGTCACACATGATAGGAACGTGCCCTACGATGCACTGCCCTGCGTCCATCAATTTGAGGCAAACAGATGCATGTTTGCATGTAGTTTTACCGGCATCCACACTCTTTGAACCTGTGCTTTGAACCGAAACACAGCAATGCTGCTTGGCGCCAGAAAAACGCATCCGCACAGATATCTCTTATTCAAGTTTTAATGCAAGATTTTTTGAGGATATCGAAGGAGGGAAGAGGTACGACCCAATTATACTTGGCACTTACTAGGCTATATTTAAGTTTATTTAAGTTGTAGAAGTTGGTATATACGTAACAGGTTGCAAGCCCATTTAAATCGTTGATACCGTTTTAAAATGCAAGATCCGTATTAACTTCCGTATCAGCTATCTATTCTTCTTCGACCGAGAACTAAGCAGTCACATCTCTACTCCCCCATTACTACATTGGGCTTATTGAATCGTACGATAAGGTGCCTCGGTAATTTCCCGCCATTTACGACCATTACTCTTCGTGATCATCTTGCGGACAAAAAGTTGACCATAACTGCGGACACTGTTTCCGGGGTCCGATTGGTGAATACGTGACATAGGTGGTTGTGAAAATTGTGGCACATTATTGGGGCATTTTTGAAATCCCTTACTAAAATGCTTTACCGTATCTTTAGCGTAGTTTGGGAGCGTAGTAGTCCGTCATTACAAGGATACAAATTGCAACGAAATTACCTCTTGATAAATCAAGTTTTTTATTATTGGTGGGCTGGTCATTCCACACAGTATGGGAACCAGATAGCGGATATAAACTTAAATACCTACTTTTTTTGTAAATATATACTTATCATAATATATTTTATCTTCAGAACAAAGCAGAAGTTAGGAGTAGAAGAGCTCTTTGTGAAGGGCTCGTCCGGGGAAGTACTACCACCACGCCTTTTTCTGCCGCCAAGCAGCGTTGCTGTGTTTCGTTGCTGTTTGAAGAGTGTGGTTGCCGGTGTAATTACAGGCGCAGGAGTTAATAAACGCAGGGCAGTGCATTGTAGGGCACGTTCCACGAGGTAATGCTTTGTTATAGGTGATGGTTACCACTTAACATCAGGTGGGCCGTCTGCTTGTTCCATCAGATAGTTATAAAAAAAAAGAACAACTATGTTCATTATACATATGTTTGTCTTCATTGGGGATCGAACCAAAAGCCTACAGCGCAGAAAGTAGAGCTACTACCAACTAGGCTGAGAGGGCTGTAGTAGAATAATAAATCTAATTAATTTACAAACATTCAGAAGATACAGTCCTCAATCACCACTACATCGAAATAGACTTATATACCTACAGTATATGTTTACCATCTCAAAATACTCTCACATTACTTATACTACTGCACCAGTATATTTACATTATTTATCGTTCTATCCGCATCAGTGGACAATAAACAGTCGGGTTCTATTTAGTCAAAGAGCCAGTGATATTTATTTTACGTCATAAATACTGATACTAATTACGTAAAAGCATAATAATGCTTATAGTGTACGAGTAGCATCAAGCACACTACCATCTTTTTATTAGGTAGGTACTATAGATGCTAGAAGGCATCGAACGGAACTGGCAAAACGATCTAGCTGTTTACTTAAAATAATTTACAAATGACAAATAATTAGATAAGTGAAAGATTTGGCAAACAATATTTGCCTAGCACAGAAGTAGGATAAGGAAAGTTTAAGAATGTTCCTTAAGTTATATACTGATGTAATATTTAATTTAAATTTGAAAGTTTCTTTACCATTCTGTAGGTAATTCTAGAGACAGACTCGAGACTTTTGTTAATGACTTGTTTTGTATGAATCAATCGAATGTTTCCAAAACATGACATAAACAAATCACCACCGGCTTCTAGCCAACCAGAGCTAACGAACAAAGGGGGAAGCGACTATGCAAGATCGATTAACCGTTCTCTAATTACGCAATTTCTGGCGATCTCTAATTGTGTGGACCAGTATATTCTGCGTGACAGTACGTTATTTCCCTCGAGGGCGGTAAAGATAGCGCGTTGGACGTTGAATGAAAAAATATGCTGGATGAGACTGTTGCAGCTTCCGGGTTTAGCTATTTAAAGAACAAACAAAATTAAGCTTTGCTGATAGAACAAGCAGGTCACCCATCTGATGTTGGCAATATTAATACGTCTACTCCAATATGTTCAACTATCTGTTCAACCAGTTGAACATATTGGACAAATTTCCTACAATTTGTTCAAGTTAAAAAAGTATTTGAACTAAATGGACTGAAAATTACAATAAGTTCAATCACAATATTTTTATTAATAAAACAGGGTTAAATAAAAAAACTATTCCTACCATGAATTTTAAAACAGGCAAAGTCGATACAATATGAGGTACCAGAATAGCAAAAACGATGAACACGTACCTATTATTTAGCTTCTAAAAGTACTCTTAGAAAATGCAGAATTAACCATAATAGTAATAACCATCATAATAATGGTAACCATCATCTATAACAAAGCATTGCCTTGCAAGTCACGCAAAATAGTAACGTGCCCTATGATGCACTGCCTTGCATCAATCAGCTTGAGGCATACAGATGTTATACCGCATGTTTCTGTAATTTCACCAATAATCACACACTTCAAACTGAAATACAGCAACGCTGCTTGGCGGCAGAAATAAGCATGATGCTAGTATTTTCCCAGCCAGCCTTATACAAAGAGCGAGCTCTACTCTTGAAACTATTTTTTTTTTAATATTATATAGACAAAACCTGTACAAAAATCACATAGAACGTAATTCGACTAGCTCATCCAGTTTTCTATGTCTCTTGTGACCAACGCGTCGTTGGTGCGCCGAGCTAAAATTATTCACTGAGTCGCCCAGCATTGTTCCCTCATACTTTATTTGTCTCAGCCGGTAGGTACTCTTTTTGCTTCGTAGCGTTACAGAAGTTTCACTTCAGTCACACTGAAAAATACATACATACATAAAATCACGCCTGTTGTCCAATAGGGGTAGGCAAAAAAAAATTAAAACAAACTGAAACGACATTTTAAATATTTACATTTATAACTATATCAAGTAAAATTTAGTCCTTATTGCATTTTTTTTTTACTGTAAATACTGTTTGATTTTAGTTGATTATGAAATCTTAAGCTAAGTGTGTTAGAAATAAATTAATAAAAGCCATGCGTCTGTTTGTAACCAGCTCCTCTCTTTGAATCAATTAAAAAATATTTAAAAATATAACAAAAATTGGGACATCAGATTAGCACGTTATTATTTTTAAAATATTAGATTTGATAGAAACCAAAGCGAAATTTAACTTCGTCAGGTAGTAGTTATAATAACTGGGTAAGCTGGCTGGCATGCGTTCACAAATTTAACTGGCCTTCAAGAAACGAAGCTAGTTAAAAAACAGTAGGTAAGCTACATACATGATTAAAACCTATGTTACTGACCTGGATAGAGGCAACCCAATTTGAACCTAAACACAATGCGATAAAGCTTATTATCCTTTAAAATATATTTTGAGTACCACAGGCTTATTAGTATACCTTTTTGTGCTCCGTTGCGTGTCGCTTACAGGGTAATCCTTTTGTCTGTAATTTGTGATTCAGAATAAAACTTCGAACCCATCAAAGAGAAGATAATAAGAGGAGCACAAATTGTCGCACAGAAGGATCGATATAGAATTAGTCTGCCGTTTAAATTTTGTTGTTTTTAGATTAAGCACACTGCATTGAAAATCGTCACTTATTTCTGTTGCATTAAAGTCGCTGTTTTGGGGATCACTAAAAGTATTTTTAAAAAGGTATGTAGCGTACAGCTTGTTAAAATAACACACCCGTATAACTTATAGGTTAAAATATAAATTCCAATGTGTTTAATTTTTGTTTTCGTAATAATTAATGTCTTTGGATTGCTCGAAGATTCGTGTTTTGGGATTTTGCTAGTCCGGGATTTTGCTTATCTTTGCTTCTGCTGCAGAGACATTCGAACGGTTTAAGGATAAGTAACTAGTCTCTCTCTCTTGTCGTGTCACTAGTTTCTTTCTAAACAGTGTGGTGAAAGTATTTTTAAGTGCGCCTCAAGAGGCTCCTTTCGAGCACTTGACACATGTTATAGAACATTTGAGGTTCCACGACATGTCGGTTTCCTCACGATGTTTTCCTTCACCGTTTGAGAAAAACTCATTGGTGGACGACCGGTTTCGAACCCACGACATCAGGGTCGGAAGGCGGGGCAGCTACCGCTAGACCACCAGTGCTATCAACTAGTAGGTAACTGATAAAACTAATACCTAAAACTATAGTTCGTTGTAGGTTACAAGAATAGATACAAATAAACATAACGAAGCAGGAACTTAAATAATTGCGTACATGCTATTGTATCACTTGGAATAGCACTCAGTTCATTCCCCTCGCACTAGCTAACTACAAGCTAATTGATGACTGTTAAAATAGCAATGTCAACTATTGTTTCGCTTCAGTAACGTAATGCGTGAAGTAAAGACAATAACAGAAAGACAAGAAACAAAGTGGAACCATTATTATCGGCTATGACTTTTTCTCTTTGTATATCTGAAATAGCTTCACGACTTTGATCTCCAGGCACGGTAGATATCCCCTCAGATCTCTTAGTACCAAGTACTAACTCCAGAATTTTTGAGGACGTCTAAGGGGGGTAGTCAGAGGTACGTTCAAACATTACACTTGGCACATACCCACATTTTGCAGAAGTTGGTATTCCATACGTGACAGGTTGCAAGCCCATAGCCGCTGTTAGAATACTAACTGGTTTCCTCACGAGGTTTTCCTTCACCGTTTAAGACAATAACAGCACGCACATAAATTTTTCGATAGGAAAAATCCATTGGTGCACGAATCCAATCCACCGGATTCGAACCTACGACCTTACGATCGGAAGGCGGGGTCACTCTCACTAGACCACCGAAACTGATACAGAGCACCGATAGGATATACCTCTGACTGACCTACCTTTGACATCCCCAAATAATTCTGATATTCTGGTTCTGCCAAGTATCCACATTCTTGCTAGAACCTAAGCTACTAAGAGATCTAAGGGGACATGGGGATATCTACCGTGCCCAAAAACCATGCCAGTGAACTAAAGTCTACTAACTCTATTTTTTTTTATACGACTAGCTGATGGAACAAGCAGATGGCCCACCTGATGTTAAGTGGTAACCATCGCCTATAACAAAGCATTGCCTCGTAAGTCACGCACGATAGGAATATGCCTTACGATGCACTGCCCTGGGTCCATCAACTTGAGACATACAGATGTTAAGCCGCATGTGCACCGGCACCGGCAATTACACCGGCAACCACACTCTTCAAACCAAAACACAGCAACGCTGCTTGGTGGTAGAAAAAGGCGTGGTGGTAGTACTTAACGGACGAGCCCTTCACAAAGAGCTCTACTTCTATTAAAAGTATAATAATCTAGTTTATTAGGCTTTCCTTTTACACTACCTAACATGGATATACGCACGAAAGACCTTAGAATAGTATTAACCAGACAAGAGTAATCCAAAACACCAGCTTGCTGCCTTGTACTCGATAGAACGCAGAGCTGAGCAGAGGTGAGCAACACATGGCGGAGACTAAAGTCCAGAGTCTCGAACACCGTCGCAAAGTTGCTTGCCTATCGATCTTCTATAGGTTACATTTCGGGGAATGTGCCCAGGAACTTCACGATATTATACCGCCATCACCATTCCACCACAGGACTAGTAGACGCACGGCCGGGTATCATCCATATCTGGTTAGCATACCACCTATTCGCACTAAGCGTTTTGCTTCTAGCTACATTATGCGAACTGCTAAGGAGTGGAACTCATTACCGTCGTCTGTTTTTCCTGACCACTACAATCTAAATCGCTTCAAGGCTAAGGTGAATAGGTGTCTTCTAGACCGTTCTGCTCCAACGTCGACTACATCGTCGCTTACCATCAGGTGAGATTGTAGTCAAAGGACGGTTTATTCATTGTAAAAAAAAAAAAACATTTATACCTATCGAAGAACGAATGTCAATTAAAAAATCCCCTTTTATAATGTAGTAAAGAAAGAAATAAAAAAGTAGCCTTAAGTTATCTGCTAGCCTGTGTCAGTAGTGGTCGAAGTTCCGGATTTTAGCTATTTATTGCAATCCCTACGGATAGGAGAATTTACGCGCCGAACGATAAAAGAACCTTAGTTTTATAGGGATAATATGCGGTCTGTTCCGTATCGTTTCGAGCTTATGCTATGGGTATAAAAACGTAGTTTAAAAAAGTGATTTGCGGTAAGTTGGTTGTAATATAGCGGCGAATCGCGATGGTGGTAAAATCTAAAATAGTTGAAGACTGTTCAATGTTCATTGCTTATAGAATATCGGTAAAAAGTAATTAGTCAATTTCATTTTCCGTGCTTCATAGAGGGCACGGGTAAGTAAGGATTAAGTTAGTTAGGAGGGGACGTGGTAGGATTTCAGTGAGACTACTAGAGCACTGGTGGTCTAGTGGTAGAGGCCCCGCCTTCCGATCCTAAGGTCGTGGGTTCGTAACCCGTCGTGCACGAAAGAGTTTTTCTCTTCAAAAATTTATGTGCACAATGCCAGTACTCTCAAACGGCGAAGGAAAACATCGTGAGGAAACCGGCATGTCTTAAAACCTAAAAAGTTCTTTATCATGTGTCAAGTGCATGGAAGGAGCCTCTTGAGGCGCACTTAAAATCCTTTCACCATACTGTTTCGAAAGAAACTAGTGACATAACAAGAGAGAGTGAGACTATATTTTTTATAAAGTTTAAGAATTTTCCATGAATTTAAAAATAATATATTTGTAATTCAGTTGACTGAGGCCTTAATGCAACCTCAAAAATCCTGCATCAGAATTGGCTCATAAGAACATATGAAGAACTTGTGCTCTACATGATCCCGACTCAGAATAAATATTCAGATTATGCAATACGAGTTCGAGACCAGTAAAATTTGCTGGAATTTGTTGGGACGCAAAAAATCGGTCGCACTGGACATCTATGGATCTATCATCATTCACGTATTTATGGGACAGTTCATTTGAAACTGACTTAATTGTAGCTGTATTTCGTCATGTCAGTTTCAACCATATTGTATTGTGGTTTTTGACAGCCCTCACAACTTGCCGTGGCCGTGTGTTTGATCCCCAGTGAGAACAAACATTTGTCTGATGAACAAAGATGTTTGGTCTCTTTCTGGGTGTTATAATACCTAAGTATGTATTCACAAAAAAAATAATATCAGTGTTATATAAGCTATCTGGTTCATTTTACAAGCTTTGCTTAGCTGAGGGCTTGAAAGATAAATAATGCTTGTTTTCTATCAAAAATTAACATAACATACCGAAAAATCTTAGTAACTATGTATTTAACAGCTTTGATTTAACAAGCAAACTTGCTAATTTGGCAATTCTACAGTAATTTACCTATCAAGAAAGTTTTTATTAATTAAAACTTTAATTTGAGGAACGCTGCGTTATCTTCAAAAGTTACAATCAGTGTTCGCCGTTGCTCGACCCTTGTTATCTTTAGCACCAGTTTTCATTTTATTTTGTGTACTAATTTATACGTCTAGAAGGTTTAAGAATAGGTAAAATACCAACTGACATATACAAAATTTATTTAACGGTTCATCTATACCCTGGTCACTGATTTTACGGTTGCATTCAAGAGGGTTGGAGTAAGGTACTAAGGGACTAAGGTACTCAGTAAGGTGCTGATAGAATAAGCATATGACCCACCTGATAATAAGTGGTAACCGCCACCTATAACAAAGCATTGCCTCGCAAATCACGCACGATAGGAACGTACCCTACAATGCCCTCCGTCCATCAACTTGAGGCATATAGATGTTAGGCCTCACGTGCCTGCAATTACAACGGCAACCACACCCTTCAAACCGAAACACAGCGTTGCTGCTTTCATATGAATTGAAAGCAACAGATTTTGCACATCTTACGGCCTATTTCTGAAAGCTCGATCAAAACTAATCGGATATCAAGTCACTCGCCATTTCAGCTATTTCATCGAATTAGATAGAGATAGCAAGTGACTTGACATGCCCCGATAGCATAGTAGAAGCAAAATATTAAAATACAAAAAAACTAAAGAAAAAAAGGCTAAGAAAGCCTTGTACCGGCATAGTATTAGATTTATGCATGAGCAATGCAGACAAATTTTAAACTTTATTAAGCTAGGCCATATAATATTTTTTCCATTCCCTTCGGTTTCTTTACTACCTTATTTAGCATTTGCGGCCTCGCCAGCGATTCGATGACGACAGAAACAGGGGCTAGCACCTAGCAGTTCCGAACTCGCAATACAATGGTACTTTACAAGAACAAGAAGTTCTAGAAGTCTTACCTACTTTTGTATTACCTTCACAATTCTTAACAAATTCTTTAAGACCAATTCAAGTTATTATTTAAAGGGTTCTTTTAGTTCATTTTTAATAATAAAACTCGAGCAATACTTTTTTTTAATACTATTTTCTGCTGGGAACAAGCACGTGGGATATCGTACCTGGGGATCAAAGTATTTTAGGCTTTAGTTTTTTTCGGATTATTGTTTTTCCATAAGTTAATACCTGACAGACCTGGTATTTGACTATTCATCAGAGATGCCCTCGAGGTTTTCCAGCGATGAAGCGTAGTATTCTCGGCGTGAAACTTACCGACCGCATTCGTAACACCATACTACGCTCCAGAATTCAAATTGTTGACGTTTCCCAAAAAGCAGCTAGACTCAAGTGGGACTGGGCCGGCCACGTGTGCCGTTTTTTTTTTAATACAACAAGATGATAGAACAAGCAAATGGCCCACCTGAAGTTAAGTGGTAACCTATAACAAAGCAATGCCTCGTAAGTCACGCACGGTAGGAACGTGCCCTACGATGCACTGCCCTGCGTCCATCAACTTGAGGCATACAGATGTTAAACTTCATGTGCCTGTAATTACACCGGCAACCACACTCTTCAAACCGAAACACAGCAACGCTGCTAGGCGGCAGAAAAAGGCGTGGTGGTAGTACTTCCCCGGACGAGCCCTTCACAAAGAGCTCTACTACTCTTAAAACTCTCGCCGTATGTCCTCTGGGCGAGAGCAGCAACCGAGTGGAGCCCTAACAACGGGAAGCGGCACCGCGGGCGTGCGACATTTGCTGAAAATTGCATCTCAAGGGCCCAAGAAAGAGTGGTAGTGGGATAGGGAGGCCTTTGCCCTGCAATGGGACGATGCAGGCTGATATATAATCATATAAGTAAATAATAATATGTAAAATCCTACTAATATTATAAACGCGAAAGTTTGTAAGTATGGATGGATGGATGGATGGATGGATGGGTGGATGGATGGAGGTTTGTTACTCTTTCACGTAAAAACTACTGAATGGATTTTAATGAAACTTTACAATAATATAGCTTATACATCAGAATAACACATAGGCTACAATTTATAAAGATATTGTGTGACTAATCCTGCGCAGACGAAATCGCGGGCACCAGCTTGTAACAAATAAATTACACTTTTGGTCGTCAAAAAACAATAAATCTCAATATGGTTTTCTTAACTCCTAAACTAAGTTATAAAACGTGTTATAAGTTATAATATATGTTCTCTAAGAAGCAGTAACCTTCAGGCAATACAACCAAACTTAGTAACAAAAGGATGAAACACCATAAATGTGAATTATTATACTTGTGTAGTGAAGGAACATGAGATAGCCACGAAAGGAAAAAAAAAACATAAAAAAGTCTAGGCTTTGGTCGCGTGGAACTGGCACCTAGATTCACCTACTTTTAACACGTTTCAAAGCGATCCTTATGATTTTATTGAGTAAATACCTTTTAGTAGTTTTTAAACTCTCGCGATCATAACACATATTTAAAAGTATTACACGGGTATTTATCGCGTTTACCTTTATTATTTTCCCGACGTTTCGGCTATGTTGCAATAGCCGTGGTCGCGGGCAGTCTTCCCGCGACGTCGGCTCACTCACGTCGGGAAAATAATAAAGGTAAACGCGATAAATACCCGTGTAAATAAATATAAATACCTTTTGACTTTGACTTTGACTTTGAAAGACAACGACGAGCTCAGAAACCCTTCTTATCTTGATCCTAGACTAACTTGAGTCACGGTTGATGCACAAATTGCATTATTTTCTCCAAGAAAATGGGTGCTTTGCTGTTGAGCCAGAAATAAATGGACGTCATCTGTCTGGATTTAAAAATACGGGAGATGCTGAAAGAACTGGATAATAATGTATAATTTATACGTCTACTTAGACTTAAGATAGGTATGATTTTAATTCAAATGTCTGCTTTCTTTTTATACAACTTAGCTGATAACAAAGCATTGCCTCGCAAGCCAATTCGTAACGTGCCTTATGATGCACTGGCTTGCGTCCATGAACTTGAGGCATACAGAGTTTAAGCCTCATGTGCCTTTTTTTTTAAATAAATAAATTTTAATTTTTAATACTTTTTTTTACTTATAAGGACAAGTTCTGCTTAGTCTGAGGCTAGATGTAATTGTGTAGAAAAATCACCAATATCTCTATCTCTAATCTCTAATACTATAAGAATTAAAGTCCTGACTGACTGACTGACATATAGACAACGCACAGCCTAAACCCCAGCGGTTTAGGCTGTGCGTTCCTAGGGACTTGAAATTTGAGGAGTACATAGGTCTTATGGCGTAGAGTTGTACTAAGAAGGGATTTTTGGAAATTTAAGGGTGTAAAAAGGGTTGAAAACGATTGTATGAAAAATAATATTCCATGAACCTACCTCTACAAACTTGAAACTTGGAGTACCTACATGTATTTAAAATCCTACCCTACTAAAATACAAATCGAAAAGTTACGATGTTTGGATGTTTGTGGCTCAATCACGGCTCACCACTTTAACGCGTGCGAAGCCGCGAGAAGCTTCTAGTTTACTATAAGATTTACGAATTTAAGATAACTTCATATAAAACCCACTGAAAACCAAAATCCAAATTATCGAATTCGAAATTCAAAATTCGAAAAAACCAGTTGTCAAAACTCAGAATATAGGTACGTACTGAGCATAGGACCTACTATGATTTATTATTCTGTGTTATCGACATACGCTTAAGCTACGTAATTTAAATGTGTGTAGCAGAAAACCGGTTGTTATACAGCATAGATCGTAATCTTATCTTTTAAACTTAAAATAGTATCAGTAAAACCAGCACCGCAAAGTCAAGGGTCAAGGCTGAATAGAGGTCGTTCGTTGTACCTATAGAGTAAAAATATACCTCATAGTACGTATGATAGCTAAGCTTCGTGCGTAGGCAGTTCACTACTATGCTCAGGTACAAAATCTTGGGTTTTGAGGTTAAACACTTTAAATCACCTAAAAAACTAAAAAAGCATAGTTACTAATTTTTTTTATTAGTCGCAGGTCACATTTGTTTTTTTTATTTCTTGGTCTTTTTTTTACTGAAATAATGAGATTCTTCACATGCAAGCTGAATTATTTTGAAGCGGACCAAAATTACTATGGAAGTATCTGTTTTTCACAATAGTGTAAAATGTTATTTTTTTCTTTATATTCTGTACCGGACATCTATTTTTTTTTAAATAATCCAGTATAATATATAAGCATTATATAGACATACTCGTAGTACATGCCTACTAAAAGCTATAGTTTTAATATAGGTATTTAAAAATAATTATTTTGTTCTTACCGTACCCTATTTTGTCTGCTTTGTTGCTTGTTTTTCTTTTAGATTGCACAAAACACATCTGCAATAGTCTGCCTTAGGAAATAGTCATCGTACTTTCAACTTTTTTACTGTTAAATTTTTCATTTAATTAATCTGTGTCTCAATTCTCAATGCCATGTTATTTTTTATTATTCGTTATTAAGTCGAAATATTATATTATTGTTATATTTAGGTTTGGTTTAGTTTGAATCGTCCGTGGCATCACCGAACGGCTCTGATGGAAGACCAGCGTTGGTTTGCAACCAACTTATTGCTGAATCAGAGTCCGTTTTGCGACGCACAAAGTTATATTTTTTATTTTATTTTTTTATGTTAAATGTTTATTTTGTATTTCTTTAACTTTTGTCGTCATAAATAAATAAATTTTCTTTCTTTCTTTCTTTCTTTCTAATATCATATCATGATATAATTTTTTTAGGTACTTTTTCTGTTTATCTGTACTATAGCTATCCGTTCTGTAATTTGTGTGTACGTCAAAGACATGTATTTTCTTTCTTTACCTATTTATGTCTATGTAAGTAAAGTCACTCGCAATTTCAGCTATTTCATCGAATTAGATACAGATAGTAAGTGACTTGACATCCAATTAGTTTTGATCAGGCTTTCAGAAACCGGCCGTAAGACAGTCTAGCAACCAGAATAAGGAGAGAGAAGAGTCAGTCACTCTGTATTCAAAAGTCAAAAGGTTCAATAAAATCACAAGGATCACTTTGAAACGTCTTAAAGCTAGGTGACTCTAGGTGCCAGTTCCACGCGACCAAAGCCTAGAAGAACAGGCAGCAAAATTACGGCTTAGTTCCTAACGTTATTTTGTATGTATTTAAAAGTATTACACGGGCAGACCGGTCTGCCCGCGACCACGGCTATTGCAACATAGCCGAAACGTCAAGAAAATAATAAAGGTAAACGCGATAAATACCCAAGTAATACTTTTAAATATGTGTTATGATCGCGAGAGTTTAAAAACTATTATTTTGTATGATCCTTGTTACAATGTAATATAATACAATATTGAAACTCCATTAATAAACATTTACAAGATGATAGAAAGAGAAGAAGATTAACAGCCTTCACAGCTCAGTTGATAGTAGCTCTGCCTTCTGTGCCGTAGGCCGTGGGTTCGATCCCCACCGAGAACAAACATTTGTGTGATGAACATAGATGTTTGTTCTCTCTCTGGGTGTTATATAATTATTATAAGTAGGTAAATACAAAAAAAAGTATATAAGTTGTATAGCAGCTATCTGGTTCCCATATCACACAGCTTTGGCTTAGTTTGGGGCTAGATAGTGCTGTGTGTAAAGTCCACCATTATTATTATTATTATATTGGTGTTTTCGTACTACGGCCGTTCGCATTTACTACCCGCATTCTATATTTTTACCCCAAGCTACCCAGCCACAAACACCTGGAAGGATTATGAACATGACATAATAATTTGCTTCTAAAGGTCACACGTACCTATGGTAATTTCATACCAAGTTTCTGAATTAATTACGTACCGTGTAACATGTTTATTTCTGTTTCAAAATAAGCCTGAACATTTAAATTAAATTTATGGAGTAAATGTCATATTCAAAATCAAATTAAATATATTTATTTGATCACAAAACATGGGGCTTAGAGAAAACAATGGGATAAAAAGAAGAGTTTGAAGAGTAGTAGAGCTCTTTGTGAAGGGCTCGTCCAGGGAACTACTACAACTACGCCTTTTTCTGCCGCCAAGCAGCGTTGCTGTGTTTCGGTTTGAAGAGTGTGGTTGCCGGTGTAATTACAGGCACATGAGGCTTAACATCTGTATGCCTTAAGTTGATGGACGCAGGGCAGTGCATCGTAGGGCATGTTCCTATTGAACGTAACTTACGAGACAATGCTTTGTTAAAGGTGATGGTTACCACTTAACATCAGGTAGCAGATGACCCATCTGCTTGTTCCATCAGCTAGTTGTATAAAAAAATAATATACCTTATATTTTTTCTATGATTGGCTACATCCAGCTGGTTGTTACGTATAAACGAAACGATAAATATAAAGTATGAAAACTAAAAAATTAACTTTATTTGTGTGAAAACTTGTTTAGATCAAAATAAAATTATTGCTAAACCTTTGTCATTATTCTCGGAAACTTGGTTGTTTACGTTTTTTTATAACTTTGATAATACAATACAGTAATTTTATATCTTCAAAGATATTGAAATATTTGGGTGAAAAGTTATTTGACGGTTGTCAACCTCCTTATATTAGGTAATAGTTTATAAGAAAGCATAGCTTCATAATGATTCAATAACTTATCTCGATGTAAAAATACCACTATTTCTAGAAGGACAGTTTAATAACCCGTTTTATAAAATAACTTATTACTTCACTTTCCCAAGTAGGTACAAGTAAGTAAAAAAATGTTGAATTTCAACGTTCCGAATAAAAATTGCAAAGTACTCGATATAATGTCGCTACAGCCATTACCTGGAAGAGTTTGCGGAAAATCGTTATTGCTCACAGTTTTAGGCCATGTTTATGGTGCAAATAAAAGCTCTAACACACTAAATCATGTGAGTTTTATTAGCATGCTAGAAAGTAAACTGCTGACCATTATTTTTGAAGAAAAACCTTATACTCAGCAAAATAAATAAATGAAATTGAATAATAAAACACCTATCACACCTCTGAAACAATTTTGACTAACCAATGAATAACCTAGAAGACGAAAAATAAAAGCTTTTTATTCTTATCGAAAACAACTAGTACGTTCTAACTACATTATAAAAAATGGTTAAGTTTACGGCAGTCAATCTTAACGGGATAGGTATACAATTAAGATTGATACATTCGTAGGAGAGGTAGGTAGGTATCTCCCCTCCGGAATTATAAGCTTGTCAATAAGCCAATAAATATAAGAAAATATTATAAGATAGTTATTTTATTGATGTACTAGGATTACTTTAAGACGTCTCAAAGATACGTGAATCTATTTGCCAGTTCCACTCGACCAGTCTAGATCACTAGAGGCACTGGGTAGGTTGTCTTTCCATCTAGTGTCCCCACTAGACGGAACGTACGCAGTCTTCGAATTTGTGTAAGTATTAAGGCGAAGACAAGAGCTAATGTACCTCTCGCTCACACGTTGAAAAATATAAAACCACTAAACCCATTTGCCAGTGGCAAAAAAATGCCAGTCATTTATTTTGTGCGCAATCTCATTGCACGCAGTTTAGTTATAATTTCATTTTGATCAATACAAGTTTTTCTACTGAAAGTACGAAACCTAGTAAAGCAAATTTTTTAAAAATGCGTTCAGTGATTTTAGATCTTTCAACACGTCGAAACGCGCGAGCGAGAGGTCAGCTTCTTGATATCACCTTAAATCGCTTCCGCCTGTTAACTATGTCCCATCTCTAAGCATTTCAAGTGCACAACTGCTGAGCATGCAACATAATGCTACCCATTGACGTTGGAAGTGGTCAGTTTGAACACGACTGTACTTTGCAAAAACAATTTGAACTCGACTGTACCTCGCAAAAACAAAGTCTGAAGAGACGAAATATTAGGACAGTGCGGAAACCGGATATTCACTGGTATTTTAGACCGGGTGTTTTATTGTTGGAGCTTAAAAGTTTGCTACAATTTTCCTACTTTTGTTTTGAGGTTGTTTTAGATTGTCTGCAATCATATCTACAATGATTTGACAGCCTTCACAGCTCAGTTGGTAGTAGCTCTGCCTTCTGCGCCGTAGGCCGTGGGTTCGATCCCCACCGAGAACAAACATTTGGTGGTGAACATAGATGTTTGTTCTCTGTCTGGGGGTTATATAATATTATAAGTATGTATTTACAAAAAAAGTATATATGTATTATATCAGCTATCTGGTTCCCATATTACAAGCTTTGGCTTAGTTTGGGGCTAGCTAGATAGTGCTGTGTGGAAAGTCCTCCTATATTGAAATCCAAAATTAGACGTTAAGATTTTTTCATGAAGGTAAGTCAAAGTCAAAAGATTGATTCAATAGAATCACAAAGATCACTTAGAAACGTCTTAAAGCTAGGTGACTCCAGCTGCCAGTTCCACGCGACCAAAGCTTAGAAGAACAGGCAACAAACTTACGGCTTAGTTCCTACCGTTCTTTTGTATGATCCTTGTTACAATGTAATATAATACAATATTGAAGTAGTTAAGATTGCAAGTTTGCTATGAAAATCATAAAAAAAGCAGCTCAAAAAGCTAAAAGAGCTCTTCCTTCTGCGCTGTAGACCGTAGGTTTGATCCCCACCGAGAACCAACATTTGCATTATCAATATACATGTATGTATTTGATCTCAGTCTGAGTGTTTATATTTTGTAGCTAATACAAACTTTGTTTAGTTTGGGGCTAGATAGTACTGTAAAATGTCTGCCATTTTCTATTACCTTGACCCCTATCATCACACCGGTTCTTTTATTGTTGACCTGTGACCTAAAAATCACTTGGCCCATATATTTTTGTACTTAGTTTATTTAGGTCTCTGTAAGATGGAAACACTTTGTCGAACAACTCCAGATTCGTTTAACTGAAAGTATTTATTTACTGTAGAGTCGTTCAAGAAACGTTTTAACTTAAAGTCGAACATAAAATACAAAAGCTATAATTTGTTCTGAACGCCCTTTTTAAGCAAAATGAAAACTTTTAAAATATCCTAAATTTATTGCTATGAAGCATTCAAATCGCTTTGGTCCTGACGTGTTTTACGTAGCTACCTTTTTTCACGATTTATGTAACGTTCGGCCCGCAACACGGAAAACGCCTTTCAGACATCGGTATTTTCATTGGCTCCTCTGAAAATGGTTAATCTTTACAGCAAGACAGCTGGCTTCACTATTTAGAAACACGACAGGGCGAGACACTTTCAGAATAACATATCGTTTTAAATACCAACTGACAGATGACACATTTCGACATTCTTCAACTTGTCGGTTCTGAAATACGCTACTCTCCCCTTTTTTATTTTTGCTAGTCACTGTTAGACGCGACTGTTGTAAAACTTTGCATCTTAATGCTTGGTAATAAAATTCTAAATGCATTGCGTGACAAAAGACAAACAACATTAATTTCGTACTCAATATAGTCATTATAATGGGAACGGACAAAAAAATAAAAGTAAAACTGATTCTCGAGCTAATAATGTCAAGATAACAATTAGCTAGTTGGTATTTTTATGTTTTTTGTTTAACTTTAACCATAGTATTTCATTGTCAATCTTCTGTAGCTCTCTCTAATAGCATTAAATTTATGAACATTATTTCTGTTGCTATAACACATAAATATGTTGTCAGTTTATTAATATTCGTGTAACTTAAGTGTAAAGACTAACACGTGTTAAACAACGGGAGAATTTTTAATGATTAAGGGTATGATGGAGCATTACAGATGTCTCGGTAAATGCCTGATTATTTATTGCTTTATTTAATATTGTAACCGAGACTGAACTCGTCACAGATTCAAAATGACTCAAATAAGTCATGTTTAAGCTTTGGTTTTTCAAAAAGCCGTAACTGTTATATGACGGCCTCACATCTCACAGCTAGTCCTGCTGTCTGCGTTTTAGGTTACGGGTTCGATCCCCACCGAGGACTAAGGTTTCGTTCTTAAAGAAAGACGAATATACCATGACAGGCCTCACAGCTCAGTTGGAACAGCCTTGCTTTGGCGCTTTAGGTTGCGGGTTCGATCCCCAACTTAGGACATATATTTGTTAGATGTAATGAAATGTCTGTTTTTATCGGTCTTAGTGTTTATATTTCAAGTACCTAAGTATTTACAGAAATGTTTATTACATCTGTTATCTGGTTTTCATAGTTCAAGTTTCGTCGAACAAATTATTTTGTTTCTGTATAAAAGCGTGTAGCGGTAGTCGCAACGGTCGCATCATTGGTACAAAACGGCATCTATATGACGGTTGCGGTATCCTAGAGCAAACTGAAGCTGGCGTACTGTTTAAAATGTTTGAATACAGTAAGATCCGCTCTGAGTCGATGAAATAATTGAGTCATTCATAAGGCTCGATAGGCAGAGTCCCAATGACTAATAAGAAGTTAATCCGCAAATAAAAGTGGAATTGAAACAGAAGTGGGACGCCTTCGCGCCGTGTGGGTAGGCTAATGTCGATTTGTCTTTGTCGGCGTCACTGAACTCGTCAGAAATAGATTAAGCGCTCTCACTCCATCTAATGGCGCCTCATTTGTTTGGCTTAGAGAAAAATTGCTCTTAAAACCAGCACGGTGTCTTTGCGATGGCTCGTCTGTTTCATTCGGGTGTTCGCAATCGGCACTGATTCAGCACCACACGATTAAACTAAAATTCTAACGCGATGTAAGATCTGGAATAACTTCATCATCACCATCGACCTGAAGAAGTCCACTGACATAGGCCTCCCCTACACATTTTCAGGAGGAACGATTCTGAGCCCTTCCCTTGACAATGTCACCCGTCCATTGGGTAGGAGGACGTCTCAAGCTTCGTTTTCCTGTTCCCCAGCGGTTGTCATGTCTTCGATAGACTTATATTCAAGTAAAACTTTTATCAGTAGTCTTCCAACAAGTATTGATTGATTCCAACAAGAATCAGGAGTGACTTGCAAGGCAGTTTTGATCGAGATTTCAGAAACCGGCCGTTAACCTCCGACTAATTTTGCACTTCTGCTTTTTGGCTGATGATGATGGCAATTCAGTTTGCAGCAAAGCAAACGAACGAAATATGTAAGTTCTTATTCTGTACAGCCTGACACCCCACTGGTTATTCTACTAATTGTTCTATCCTTTTTTTTTTGTTTTTTTTTTAAACAACTAGCTTATGGACCAAGCAGATTTCCCACCCGATGTTAAGTGGTACCCATCACCTATAACAAAGCATTGGCTCGTACGTCACGATGAACTGCCTTGCGTCCATCAGCTTGAGGCATACAGATGTTAAGGCTCATGTGCGTGTAATTTCACCGGCAACCACACCCTTCAAACCGAAACACAGCAACGCTGCTTAGCGGCAGAAAAAGACATGGTGGAAGTACTTCCCCAGACGAGCTCTTCACAAAGAGCTCTACTACTCTTGAAGAATAATTTGTGATTTTCTCTTCTTCTCATGACTCGTTAAACACAAAACAGTTACAGTATTTGTTTCACTACTTTCCTGCAGTTAAATTGTTTTTTTGTTCGTATCGTTTCTCCCTGAAGGCTATTTGAAGTTTGCATTACAAAAAATAATAATTAAATTTTAGCTGTAGTTGAATTAAGTTTTAATTTGTACGTTTCTTTCGCTTGACATTTTGTGCATAAAAATGTAGCTCTATAAAATTGCGGTTGAAGTCGCATTACGTATGCACGAGGAGGTTCATTTAAATTTCCAGAAGAGGGTAGAATTAAAAATCCAAAACTGAATGGATTGCGGTAAAGTTGAGCACTAAAGACGGCTGCAAGTATTTCAGTCGACAAAAAATGTCGAGGGAGTTAATAAATCTTTGTTCTTGTTTTAATTTGTAAGACAAAACCTTTTGAGTATCTATTACTTAGGTATTAATGAATTATAATGGGCATGTATTAAAATGCATGTTTGTACTTACGGGCATGCCTCTGACTACGCCTCACAGATTCTTTCGAGAAAAAGTTCCAAGCTTTCTGAGTGATGGTTACCGTGCCTGGGTTCGACAACTATTCGTGAAGCTATATGTATGATGAGTCGATAAGCATTTTTCATTGTTTGTTTTCAACATGCAGTATCGAAAATAATCAAATCGATTTGTCGTTTTTTTTATACAACTAGCTGATGGAACAAGCAGATGGCTCACCTGATGTTAAGTGGTAACCATCACCTATAACAAAGCATTGCCTCGTAAGTCACGCACAATCGGAACGTACCCTACGTCCATCAACTTGAGGCATACAGATGTTAAGCCTCGTGCCTGTAATTACACCGGCAACCACACTCTTCAAACCGAAACACAGCAACTAAGTTTCTGGCATTTAAAATACTGAAGTCAAAAAGTACCTCAAGACATTTTGTTTTTGTTTATATTATAGGCACTTCTAAAAAAGTATTTTATTCCTTTATTTTCAAACGTTCACACGTATACGCATCAGGCTGTCGTTTTTATGTCCTTGTAATAAGCGTCATTTTTTTGGCATTGTGTAGGTACCTATCTGTATCCGTGTGGTGTACCTATGTTTTCACCCGAGCAAAAAGTACACTGCAAGCAACAAAAACCAGTCCGTCAAAGTGTTCGAAACAGACATTAACAACGAAACCCATTCGCCCTTTAACAGAACATTATTGGTTCATATTCAGACGGACTATTTCCGTGTCACTTTGTGCGTTCGCGGTGCTGCTAGCGTGACATAGGCGTAAAACTAGGGATGAGGGATCACCAGGAAAACCGGATATGTATTTTATTTTTTCGAATAGCCGGGTTTTTTTATGATTGTGTTACCTACCAACGTAGTAACTAAAATAAATGTGAACACACGTCGCACAATACATTTTTTTTTGTTAATTCGAATTTAATTGACTAATCGAATTCTATATTATTGTACCTATGTAACATATTACTATCGTAATCGTTGTTTCTTGTAGTGTCGCATGTAGTATCAATATTAGAATCGCTGCTCCCATTTTCCTCATTATTAGCTCGCTTTTGATAAGATAAATCGGCCACTTTGACACATTTAGCACTCATATACTTTGTTTTTATAAAAGGTCAAATAAAAAAGACGGACTTCTCCCAACCCTGGCAAAGCGGACCGCCCGCCGGCCACCCAGAGAGACGATGACTGCTTAACGCGGCCGGCGTCATTTCTTCTGATTTATTGAAACGCGAAGCGAAGAAAGGAATACACTGAGTGGTAAACGCATGGAGTTTCTATTTATAGCTTTCTGATTGGACGGGTGTGGAAAATGGACATTCAATTTATCTGATTCCAATATTTTAAAATGTTTTAAAGTTGCCGAGAAAGTTTTAGAAGAAATTCTTTGCTCAACTAATTTGTTGTAGTCAATTTATTCAGATTGAAAGCGTCATAAAACCATTGCATAATAAAATTACTTAAATAAAACAAATTGTCCAGAGAAGGTAAATTTTAATTTATTCTTCTTATTAGATTTTGGGAGTGTAGTAAGTTAAATTGCTCGCAAGTGTAACCTGGCTCTGCCGCTGACTTCAATTAATTTTAAATTTGTAATTTGAACATACTTTCCTCACGTGACTGGTTTTAATCTCGGCGGTCTTCTTTCATAATAAAACCACACAGTACTCGACCATAGTCTAACTAAAGAGATCAGCGGATAGATAGATCAGCGGACAAATTGGCCAGCGGACAGAGGAACTAGCGGCTTGAGGCCGTATTATGACATCATAAATCAGCGCGTAAACTTATACTTGTGTAACCTGGCTCTGCCGCTGACTTCAATTAATTTTAAATTTGTATTAATAGGTAAAAAAAATTATAAATATTAAGGGTGATATACCTTATACTCAGAATCACCAAACGGTATTCGCTTAAGGTCATACAGGTATACGCCCCTAACTCAAAACGCCCGGACGAGGAAGTGGAGGCTATGTATGATGACATTTCAAATGCCATACAAGCCTCGAAAACACACTTTACGGTTGTGATGGGGGACTTCAACGCGCGGCTAGGTATGAGGAACGGCGATGAACTGAGAGTGGGGCAATTTGGATTTGGACAGCGGAACCAACGGGGTCAGCGATTGGCTGACTTTATGGAGAAAGAGGGACTCTTCATGATGAACTCTTTTTTCAAAAAGCGGTCGTCCAGGAAATGGACGTGGCTTCACCCCGGTGGACACAAACGCGAGATAGACTTCATTTTGACGACCAAGAAGCATATATTCAATGATGTCTCTGTGATCAACAGGGTAAAAACCGGAAGTGATCACCGCATGGTAAGAGGCTCATTGAATATCAATGTTAAGCTTGAACGGTCCCGTCTGATGAAGTCTACTCTTCGCCCAAGTCCTGTTCAAATCCAAAACCCCGAGAGCTTTCAGTTGGAACTCGAAAATCGCTTCCAATGCCTCGCCGAATGCGAAACTGTGGACGATTTAAACAACGGGCTGGTGGAAATTGTCCAAGATGTTTGGTCTGAGTACTATAAGACTCAATGCAAAAATAGACCCCAAAAACTCTCCGAGCACACTCTGAAACTCCTAGCAGATCGCAGCGAAATGAGACTGCAGTCTTCAGTGGACATGTCGATATACGGCGTGCTCAATAAACAGATCTCCAAGTCCATGCGACACGACTTGCGGCTTTTTAATACAAATTGTATTACAAACGCGATAGAGCGCAACAAAGGCTCGAAAGTGTTCGCAAGAGATCTGTCTATTGGGCAAAGTCAGTTGACAAAACTGAAGACTGATAGTGGCAGTATCGTTTCCTCGAAGCCGGAAGTTTTAAGAGAGCTCGAGAAGTTCTATGGACAATTATACACCTCATCGCAAAGTCCTGCTGCAAGCACGACTAGCGACACAAGAGCCCGTTTAACTCGACACTACACGGAAGACATCCCGGACGTCAGCCTATACGAGATCCGAACGGCTCTCAAGCAGCTTAAGAACAACAAGGCACCGGGAGAAGACGGAATAACGACAGAGCTTCTGAAAGCGGGCGGAACGCCGTTACTTAAAGTCCTTCAGAAGTTATTCAATTCTGTTACCTCCGAGGGTACGACGCCAGAGGCATGGGGCAGGAGCGTGGTGGTACTTTTCTTTAAGAAAGGTGATAACACCCTCTTAAAGAATTATAGGCCCATCTCGCTGCTAAGCCATGTCTATAAGCTGTTTTCGAGAGTAGTTACCAATCGTCTCGCTCGTAGGTTTGACGACTTCCAGCCTCCCGAACAAGCCGGGTTCCGAAAAGGCTTTAGCACCATAGACCACATCCACACGCTCCGGCAGGTTATACAGAAAACCGAAGAGTATAACCAGCCACTTTGTTTAGCGTTTGTGGACTATGAGAAAGCCTTTGATTCAGTTGAAACCTGGGCAGTCCTAAGGTCACTCCAGCGATGTCAAATTGACTATCGGTATATCGAAGTGTTGAAATGTCTATACAGTAAAGCCACAATGTCTATCCGACTCCAGGACCAAAGCACGGATCCTATCCAACTGCAAAAAGGGGTGAGACAGGGAGATGTAATTTCTCCGAAACTGTTTACCTCGGCACTAGAGGATGTTTTCAAGCTGCTGTCCTGGAAAAGGTATGGCATCAACGTCAATGGCGAATTCATCACTCACCTTCGATTTGCCGACGACATAGTCATAATGGCGGAATCGCTGGAAGATCTAGGCACGATGCTCAGAGACCTCGATATTGTCTCCCAACAGGTGGGTCTTAAGATGAACATGAGCAAGACGAAAATCATGTCTAACGCTCATGTCGCACCCGTGCCGGTATATGTTGGGAGCGATATCATCGAAGTTGTAGACCACTATGTGTATCTGGGTCAGACGATCCAACAAGGTAGGTCCAACTTCGATAAAGAGGTCAGCCGACGAATCCAACTCGGATGGGCAGCGTTCGGGAAGTTACGCCGCATCTTCTCGTCACAGATACCGCAGAGCCTCAAGACGAAAGTCTTCAACCAGTGTGTGTTGCCAGTGATGACGTATGGAACTGAGACGTGGTCGCTCACTATTGGCCACATCAATAAGCTCAAAGTCGCTCAACGGGCTATGGAGAGAGCTATGCTGGAAGTTTCACTACGAGATAGAATCAGAAATGAGGAAATCCGTAGGAGAACCAAGGTAGCCGACATAGCTCGCAGAATCAGCAGGTTGAAGTGGCAATGGGCAGGTCATATAGCTCGAAGGACTGATAACCGATGGGGAATAAAGGTTCTCGAATGGCGACCACGAACAGGAAAACGAAGCGTGGGACGCCCTCCCACCCGATGGACTGACGACATTGTTAGGATCGCGGGTAGTCGGTGGATGGAGAGGGCTCGGAATCGTTCTTCCTGGAAATGTATAGGGGAGGCCTATGTCCAGCAGTGGACTTCTTTGGGCTGATGATGATGATGATGATGATGATTTTGAACATACTTTCCTCACGTGACTAGTTTCAATCTCGGCGGTCTTCTTTCATAATAAAACCACACAGTACTCGACCATAGTCTAACTAAAGAGATCAGCGGATAGATAGATCAGCGGACAGATTGGTCAGCGGATAGAAGAACTAGCGGCCCGAGGCCGTATTATGACATCATAAATCAGCGCGTAAACTTATACTTGTTATAAGGTAATAAACTAAAATGTGAACTGCATTTCGACCCTATAAACATAATTAATTCTATCATATAGAAACATATCATTTCATTATCACATACTTCATACAACATATTTCATATCAGGACATAAGCTTGTTTGGATCATAATGATATTTTTGGTGAAATGTGTGCATGTGATTGCACAAAACTTAGTTGATTGCGATTTTTCTATAAGCTCAGTGATTTTATATCATTCAAAATTTTGAAATGTGAACGAGAGGTACAGAGACGCGTCAAACGATCATAATATATGAGTCGCACTGGAGCAGATACTGAGCTAGGGACTACCACACAATTTAATTTTATTTATGTGTAATATTTGGACATAATAACTGTGTGATAACTAAAATGTGATCCTGCGTGCTATCTCCGTGCCTGGGAATAAAAATTCATTGACTTGTTTCCTTTTTTTTTTCACTTAACATGCACCGCTCGTAAATTGTTGTGGGTTATTCCATGGTGTTTCTTCCTTTGTTTATCTAAAGTATATCCAGCGTATTATGTCTTCTTCTTCTTTTCTCCGACAGTCAATCTTGTCAGTGTCAAGTGATTTGTATAAAATACTTTTTAGTCAAGTCAGTCCATAGTCAAGTCGGCCGTCATTTGTTTTGAAGAAAATGGTGTCGATTTTCTTCAAAACATTCGAAACATTTTCAGTCAAATCAGGATATCACATAATACACTTTCATTCCAAATGTTTACACTTTGTGCTAAGACCTCAAGTAATGTTGGTTAAAATACCACCGAAATTACACAACACAACTGAAAATAACACTAGAAAAACAAATACAATGAAAAAGCTATGTTGCTTCCCAAAATGTCAGAAAATGAATTTCTTCCTTTGTTTATCTAAAGTATATTCAGCGTATTATGTCTTCTTTTCTCCGACAGTCAATCTTGTCAGTTTCAAGTGATTTGTATAAAATACTTTACAGTCAAGTCAGTCCATAGTCAAGTCGGCCGTCATTTGTTTTGAAGAAAATGGTGGCGGTTTTCTTCAAAACATTCGAAACATTTTCAGTCAAATCAAGATATAATTAATTACACTTTCATTTCAAGCTTACACTATGTGCTAAAACCTCAAGTAATGTTGGTTAAAATACCACCAAAATTTACACAACACAACTCAAAATAAAACTAGAAAAAAATAAAAAGCTATGTTGCTTCCCAAAATGTCAGAAAACTAATCCGTATTATGTCTTCAAAAACGTTAAAATGTGCGAGCGCGAAATTGTCTGACAGCTGTCAGCCTAATGTCATCAGTCAATCGGGTTTTGAGCCGTCCAACCTACGGTAGGCACCCACTATTCTTTACCTTATCCTGTTTAGGTAACTATGTTAGTAACGTAGATTTAAGGTCAAGCAAGGGACCTCTAGACGTGACCTCTGTTTTTGAGGAACATACATTAAACAAAGGGACAAGAAAATGGACAAAAGAATACCTTTTCATAAAACATTTACGCCGCAAAAGTCATTTCTATAATATTTCACACTTTAATTATAATAAACAAACATCATACATTCTAACACGTTCATTATAAGCTTTTAAATCAATGTTCGAGTCTATAAATTACGTGAATTATGGTTTTGAATTTACATAATTTAAAGTATTTTAATAGTTTGTTTTCTATAATGATGCCCAGTGCGCATTTATAAGATATAATGATTTGAATAACTCTAGCTTTGATTTAAACTGGTATTTTTGATTTAGATCACATTTTTAAGAGACGACATTCCAGTCATACCTAATTTATTTTGAAGATAACACGGTTATCGTGTCCTTTAGTTGTATTTTTTTTACCAGATTTCCAAGAGCAAAAGAAAATTAGAGTTAAAAAAGCCGGCCAAGTGCGAGTCGGACTCGCGCACGAAGGGTTACCATTATCTATAAAAACGGCATAAAAAACACGTTTCTTGTACAGACAATACACTGGTGACAGACAGACAAACAGACAGACACCGAGTAGGATAACAATCTGCAAAACAAAGCTGGCAAATACTGGATGAGAAAAGCCATAGACCGGGCTCAGTGGCGCGACTTAGATTATTATGATGATGATGAAAAAAACCAAAGTAAAAAAACAGTTTCAAGAGATGTGGGTACCGGTGAAATTACAGGCACATTGAGGCTTAAGGCACACAAGAGCTAATGTACCTCTCGCTCGCACGTTTCGACATGTTGAAAAATATAAAATCACTAAGCCCATTTTCGAAAAATCGCAAACATCCATTTTAAAATGATTTTTATCGATTAAAACGTTTTTTTACTAAACTGTGTGCAATGTGATTGCACACAAAACCGTTGATTGCGATTTTTCGAAACTGGGCTTAGTGATTTTTTATCTGTATGCCCCAAGTTGATGGACGCAGGACAGTGCATCGTAGGGCACGTTCCTATCGTGCATGACTTGCAAGGCAAGCTTTGTTACCTATGCTTGTTCCGTCAGCAAGTAGTATAAATAAAACACATTTACATTAGTGTGCTAAAATTACTAAAGAGAAACCACGACACAATATAAAATAGTGATGTTTTCAAATGGATCTTCTGTTGTTACAACTAATTGACATTTCCATTTATAGGGCTGTCTCACCCCGCATCTGTTGAAAGAAACAATTTGCCTCTGTTTTATTGGTTTGTAAAAGAGGTGAATAGGGTTGTCACTCGTTTTATTTGTTACAACTGTAGTAAAAGTGACTTGGCGAGAGTTAAAAGGCTTTTAAATGATGATGTATTTTTTTAACGACCGGCTACTTAATAACAAGAGTACAAAAAAAATCTAAGCTATGTCTACTGAATTAGGACCGTAAGAAGCCAAGAAGTTCAGTTACCTTTATCCAAAAAATATAATCTCTCTCGTGTCACTAGTTTCTTTCGAAACAGTGTGGTGAAAGGATTTTAAGTGCGCCTCAAGAGGCTCCTTTCGAGCACTTGATACCTATATGTTATAGAACTATTTAGGTTCTACGACATGCCGGTTTCCTTACGATGTTGTCCTTCACCGTTTGAGAATACTGGCATTGTGCACATACATTTTTGAACAGAAAAACTCATTGGTGCACGACCGGTTTCAAACCCACGACCTTAGGATCAGAAGGCGGGGCCGCCACCACTAGAGAACCAGTGCTCTCTAAATTATAATTAGGTACTCTTACAAAAATTATGCCACTTTTAGTAGGCATTGGCACAAAATACAAAAAAGTTTTTTTTTATTCTCAAAAATGATACAAAAATTTTAACAGTACTTTGATACCGCCTTTGAAGTAAAAAAACACCTGTATTAAGAGGCATCGCTCTTCCATAGCATACATAAAGAGTTATTAAAAATCATTTATACAAAACATTTCCATATAAGTACCTACTTAAGATACAAATTGTTTCAAAACTAAGTGTCCCACCACTAAATTTAGTTCTCGAAGTGACCTAAATGTCACTTCAAAGCCTGTGTTGGCCCCAGGTGCCGATGTTTTCCTTAGATAGAGGTTTCTTGGCCGAGGTGTATTCTCTTCCATTATTCAACAAGCTGAGCTCCATCCAGTCCCTAAGGCAAGCATCTGAAGCTATTACTAGTGCTTCGGTCAGTCTTGGCTTTGTCTTTCCTCTGCGGGGACTTGGCTTGTACCTGTAAGGTCTGACTTCTTAGCTTTTAAAGTTTTACCCATAATTTTTTTGAGTTATTATTATAAAAAAGAGTTTATTTAAAGTACAATATGTAACAAAAGAGGCATACATAAATTATAAAAAAAATTTAGTCTAGAGCTTGAAAAAACGAAAGCACATAGGTAGTTAATCATATTTATGTACTTAGATGCTTTATTATTAATAAGGTGTCCAGGTAGTTACTTTACGAAGTTGCTCATAACTTCATGTTTTAACAGCAAAAAACGGTAAAGTAATTTTATAATTTATTAACCTCTATTAAGCAGTTTAAACTTAAACGTTTATAGTTGGCCACTGTTTGTCATTACCTATTAATAAAATATTGCAAGGTCATAAAATAGATGTGTATATTAAAACAATCCTATTGTAATTTTGTTCGTTTCATAGTGTTAATAAATTACATAGATTTTTTGGAATGTCGTGGGCTTTTGGGTTAATATAATTTTTTTTGTTAATCCTATTTCCTATAGGAACCAATTGGTGTTCCAATACTTGTACTTAAAACTTCAGGGGGCTAAAGTAACCATCAATATGAATAACTATTTCTAAGGAACCAACACTGTGAACACGAAAAAAAAACAGATGTTTCATACATTTTAGCTGGGTAGGTATTGAACTTCATATTTATGGGTACTTTAGCCCCCTGAAGTTTTAAGTACAAGTATTGGAACACCTTGTATACCTAGGAACCGTTTTAACCAAAAAACGTCTAGTTCATATAACTCATTTTGAGTTGTTTGGTATGCACTAAACGTAACAGGGCCCACTTTTTATTCGATAATGAACCGCTCCTTGAATCACGCAATTGTTTACGGTTCACATTGAAAGATATTGCTCTTCTCAAAATGCAAGGCACTATGCTGCATGAAGTGATTGCAGATGTCAATAATAAGGCTCTCTAGTTTGAGAGTTCTGGCACTGTGCACTTAATATATATTTGAACAAAAAATTACATTCGTTCAAGACACGGTTTGGACCACTAGACCACCAGTGCTCTCATTTATGAATTTTTTTTCGTACTGTCACTAGCTGATGGAACAAGCAGATGTGCCACCTGATGTTAAGAGGTAACCATCACCTATAACAAAGCATTGTCTCGTAAGTCACGCACGATAGGAACGTGTCCTACGATGCACTGCCCTGCGTCTCTCAACTTGAGGCATACAGGTGTTAAGCCTCATGTGCCTGTAATTACGCCGGCAACCACACTCTTCAAACCGAAACATAGCAACTTGGCGGCAGAAAAAGGCGTGTGGTAGTACTTCACCGGACGTGCCCTTCACAAAGAGCTCTACTACTCTTAAAAATTAAAAGAAATTAAAAAATTATTTGCTAGTTCAGATGCTTCCACTTAGATTAGCTCAAACGGAAATAAGCCGTCAACCACACAAATGTAAAGTATAGAGTCAAACGAAAGAGCTAAGGGAACTAACAAACTTGACACTTGAGGCAGAGGGTGACACTACAATGGGGTAGTTAGCCCTCGGGCGACAGCGCGTAAGATTGCCAGCCAGGGATGTTGTAAGAGGGAAACGAAATAACAGTCCTATTTTACTAAATTATAAATGTAAACATCTAGATGTTCAGTTAATGTCACTTGTTTTTTTTCATTTTATGTTTGTTACTATGTTAGAATATGGCATAATAAATAGATTCACGACTCCTCACATTTCGATATGAAAACTTGTTTGAATCCAAAATATATTTTTGCTGAACCTTTGTAATGTTATTCTTCAACATTTCTTTGCGAATTTGAAATATTTCAGTGGTTTTTATATAAAAAATATTGGAATATGTAATACCCCGTTTACACTCGGCTCATGTCCGTGAAAATGTGCAGAGACATGAGCAGGGACTTGGGCAATGTGAAATGTAAACAGGCCACTTCCATGTCCAATTGTCCACTCGCGTTGCCGCTCGCGTTACTCGTGTTGCGTGAATACACATTGCCAGCGACGCTGCCGCAGACATAATGGACGGCAACATTTCCGTCCACGCGAATGGCAGCGCGAATATATAAATGTAAACGCAGTATTAGCGAGAAGTCTTCTGATGGTTGTGAGCGTTTTAAGGTGCTCTCTGAAGCAGGGAAGGGCTCAGATTTAGTGGTAAGTCATCCAACTGGTAATTGCACAGAAAGTTGCTTAACATAGTCAATTAGTCAATGTAAGGAATATGATATTATGAGCGGCTAAGGAATGTGTTACTCTCTAAAACAGTGGTTGGCGAACATCCATCTACGTACATGTTTGTTCTTGTTGGGGATCGAACTCACGGCCACAGCGTGATAACATTTTTTGTAAGTAAGGCCTTTTAACGACAGTCTCTAGCTACGTGCCTGTTTACCAACTACAGTTTTCACAATTTTTCCTCCACTCATTTGTCATTTTACCCACTCATATAAATATACTGGAGACAATCTCGCCAGTGTTGCGTAGTGCGGTCTGAGGTTCTGTGATTGTTTTTTTTCATTACTGTTGTAGTTAATGGGGCTGAACCCACCCACTGGAGGCTTCGGTACGCTACGTACTGGCGTGAAATAAACATGCCTCAGTGGTATGCGTGCAAATTTGTGAACAGAAAATCCTACCCTACTATACAAAAGTTCAAACCTACCTGGCTAAAATGTATGAAACAGCTGTTTTTTTTCGCGTTTACAGTGTTGGTTCCTTAATAGAAAAAGTTATTCATATTAATGGGTACTTTAGCCCCCTGAAGTTTTAAGCCCAATTATTGGAACACCTTGTATAAATGCAAAGGTTTGGGAGTGTGTGTATGATGCTGCTATACATAAATGCGAAAGCTACAAGGTTTGGATGTGTGGATGGTTGTGTCTCAATCACGCTCTAACCACTAAACTGATCAGGATGAAACTTATAATGGAATTAAGTTCGTAACGGAAATGAGACATCCATTCATGGTTGACTTACCTACAGCCCGCACAAAGCGCTTTGCATCTACTTTTATAATGCGAACAGCCAAAGAGTGGAATTCCTTGCCGGCGTCTGTTTTTCCGAATGCCTATAATTTGGGTGTTTTCAAGAGACGAGTGAATAGGTATCTTCTAGGTAAGCGTGCTACACCGTAGACCGCATCATCACTTAACATCAGGTGAGATTGCGGTCAAACGTTTTACCTATAGGTTGTAAAAAAAAAAAAAAAAAACCTAGATTAGTTTAAAGGTACTTCTTATTACGAAATATTACTCAGAACATATTAAATACTAGTAGTTCGCCCCGAACTGAGATCTCGTAATGCGACCCGACGAACGCACCAAAACTTTGAGTAGGTGGTAGTCAAAGGCAAGTCCAAACATTATGTTTGGACTTTTTTCTGACTACCGCCTACTAACTCAGTACGGTAACCAAGTTTCAACTCTATTGGCCTATTTATTGAAGAGTTCCGTTGAACAGACCTTGGCTCCATCATCAGACCTGGTCGTTGTCACCATTTTATGAGAACTGAGTACCTCCTTAATTTATTTCAAGAAAAAAAAATAAGAAAAAGCAAAGTAACTGGCCGACCAGTAGAAAAACCTTGATGCCAACGAAACTCTTAGAGATGGGAGCTCTTGGGTCGCTGGTTATCTTAATTTAACTTTTTTGTTGTATCTCAAAAACCGAGCGTCCCAGAAAATAAGTAAAAATTGTTTTGGAATGTCCAGACAAAGCCCTTTCGTATGACATGTAACTTGATTTTTTTATGTCACTTTTTTTATTTTTGCCCTCTTAAATAACCCCATATCTCAAAAACCCTTCACCCGATTTTACTCATATACTTACCAGTAAATTTCTCAAGTACAAGCTATCGACTTATAAAATTTCATGCAGATCGGATCAACGGTTCTAAAGTTATCGCCAGACAAACATACATACATACATACATACATAAAATGCCAAATCGCCCAAGTTGAAACTAAGATCTTCGTTCGCTTCGCTCACTCGATCAATTAATGACCCCAGTAAAGAGAAAACGCCTTACATATCAATGTTTGCAATCATTACTAATAGGCGAGGGCGCAAGTAAGTATTTATAATTGATCGAGCGAGCGAAGCGAACGAAGATCTTAGTTTCAACTTGGGCGATTTGGCATTTTATGTATGTATGTATGTATGTATGTATGTATGTTTGTCTGGCGATAACTTTAGAACCGTTGATCCGATCTGCATGAAATTTGATATGTCGATAGCTTGTACTTGAGAAATTTACTGGTAAGTATAAGAGTAAAATCGAATGAAGGGTTTTTGAGATATGGGGTTTTTTAAGGGGGCAAAAATAAAAAAAGTTACATAAAAAAATCAAGTTACATGTCATATGAAAGGGCTTTGTTTGGACATTCCAAAACAGTTTTTACTTTTTTTTGGGACGCTCGGTTTTTGAGATAAAACAAAAAAAGCTAAATTAAGATAACCAGCGATCCAAGAGCTCCCATCTCTAAGAGTTTCGCTGACATCAAGGTTTTTCTACTGGTCGTCCAGTTCCTTTGCTTTTTCTTATTTTTTTTTCTTGAAATATATTAAGGAGGTACTCAGTTCTTATAAAACGGTGACGAAGACCAGGTCTGATGATGGAGCCAAGGTCTGTTCAACGGAACTCTTCAATAAATAGGCCAATAGAGTTGAAACTTGGTTACCATACCAAGTTAGTAGGCGGTAGTCAGAAAAAAGTCCAAAGATAATGTTTGGACTTGCCTCTGACTACTACCTACTCAAAGTTTTGATGCGTTCGTCGGGTCGCATCACGAGATCTTAGTTCGGGGCGAACTACTAGTACATTTAGTTTGGGGCTAGACCGCACAGTGTGAAAATGTCAACAATATTATTTTTTTATCTAAATAAGGAATACGTTTTGTATGTCCACCTAAAATCGTCACAGAACCTGTGTTCTTCTATAACCACTCAACTCTATTGCATCAGCTACAAAGTTATCGATTTATTCAATAGTATTGATTTATAGAGATAATTTAATACTTTAAAGTAGGCATCAAATTACTATTGTGATTTATTGTTTAATGGGCTCTGAATCGTTCTTCCTGGAAGTATATAGAGGAGGCCTAAGTCTAGCATCAGACTTGTACAAGCTGATGATGATGATGATAATTTCATGTAAAATTTTGGAGATTTATTTTTAGAAAAAAAAAAATCTTTTTTTGTAAGTAGTTGACATTGTATACAAAGTTTATACTTTAAGTTGTAGGTAGCTAGAGTCGATGACATGAAATTCCCATTGTTATCATTTTAGCTTCGTAATAGGTACCCATTTCCAAGTTTTTACACACCTAATAAAACCTTTCAATGCTAAAGTTTTCTTTTTATTATTTCCAAACAAAACGAACCCCAAAAAGCCTCGTTTCGCTACAACTAAAATATTATGTAGTGAAACAGTCAGGGCGGAAGTCGTGAAATTTAGAAATTCCTTTGTCGACGCGTTGGCGCCTCCCAGCGTCTATGCCTTCAGATCTACAAATTTTCAGATTTATTCTTTGAATAAATTTTGTGGTGGCTTGTCGGCTTTGAAATTCAATTGGCTAGTCGACACATTGCTGACGAGTTTGGCTCCCTCATTTTTTGAGGATTTGTTGTTGGCCTTTGAAGATCTCCTTTCTTTGCGAACACGAAGTATGTACTTAACATTTTTTATAGTAGAAAATACAGTTTGCAAAACAAAGTTACAAAGACAGGGATGAAAGAATTGCTGGCTTGCTATAAAAATTAAATAACAAAGAAAATAATAATCAATACTAGTATAATAATAAGTATGGATTTACAAACAGTATTAATATGTATTATAATAAGCTATCTGGTATCCATATTACAAGCTTTGGCTTAGTTTGGGGCTAGGTAGTGCTGTTTGGAAAGTCTACCAATATTTATTATTTATTTATCTATTGCTTTTACTGCTTTTTACTGCTCCAAAAGTCACTATTTTAGTACAAAAAAAAAGCCTCGTTCTAGGTTTGGTCACGCCTAGAGTACGTAGCTTTAACATTTCAAAGTAATCAATTGATTAACTTGAATAAATTAATAATAACTGAAACTGAACCTGAAACGAAAAGCCCTGGGTGGTCTAGTGGTAGCGGCCTTGCCTTGCGATCCTAATGTCGCGGGTTCAAAACCGGTCCTGGACCAATGAGTTTTTCTCCTTTCTCCACACTGTTTCGAAAGAAACTAGTAACCGAGTGAAAGTCAACCAATATTTATTATTTATTTATCTATTGCTGTATAAAAAAAAAAGGTATTGAATTTAACACAAGTCGAAGCTTTTGCACCCGTTTTTCATTATTATATAAACTTTTTACAAACTCTTATTTTTTTCAAAAGTGATAAGTCAAGTTTTGAACCTTAGACAATACTTTCCTCAAAAACTCGTATTTTTTTAAAAAGTCAAGTTTTGAACCTTAGACTTTCCTGTATATCTTTAAAAGTTATTTTAGGTAATTAATTGATTCAGGCGTGACTTTGCGGAATTCCATTGTTAAACATAAATTTAATGAAATAAATATATAGTACTAATCCGCTAATCTAATCTTATGTAAGTAAATCAAATGTAGACTTGAGTGTGCACCCTTCACTGTATCTGCAAACTCTGCATACTCTGCAAATTCTGTAACGTGAAAAAAGGTGTATTAGACACAACAAAATACCACAAAAAATATAAAATACTTAACAAGACTTCGACACGTGTTTCGCCTCTCTACGAAGCATCTTCAGGAAGATTGACTTGCTGTGCACTGAATGACGTCACCTTGACGTGTTGTCTCGTCGAGCGCCGAGCAGAAAGTGAGTAATGGCTCGTCCGGACCCCTATTTATACCTGAGTGTCAACAACCGATCGCCTGTTGGTGACTCACGAGGTGAGGAATAATTGTCCAGAAAGATCTCATTTTGCAAAACATTTAATCGAGTCCTCTCATTCACTAAATAACAATCACACTTATAATATTTTACACAATTGCGATAAAGGTTTTAGGATGTGTGTTTTAGAATGTTTAGAAATTGTAAAACACAATACACATAGTTTCACACTGTTGAATGAATTAAACACATTCCCAAGGTCACCGTTATTAAGAATTTTTGCAAACGGCGCTGTGAATACCGACCAACCGTCATTACCTAATCACCTCGTGAGTCACCAACAGGCGATCGTTTGTTGACACTCAGGTATAACTAGTAGTTCGCCCCGAACTGAGATCTCGTGATGCGACCCAACGCGACGAACGCATCAAAACTTTGAGTAGGTACCATGGGCGTAAGATATGCTTATCCACCTTAAGGGTGATTTTTCTGTGAAGTGACCGATTGCCACCCCCGGCTTGCTCGTTTTCTTTTGTTTTTAAAGACTAATCGGAGCTACGTATTTCGTGGGGCTGGTCAAGTACTAAAAATGTCACTTTACCTGATTGTAATAATACTCTCTATTGGTCAAAATAGACAACAAAAAAAAGAAGGTGTGACCAGTAACCCAAAACCAACGCAAGGCAAAATTGTTTCAAACTGGATAGCTATATCTTACGCCGATAGTACGTAGTAGTCAGAGGCAAGTCCAAACATTATCTTTGGACTTTTTTCTGACTACCGCCTACTAACTTGGTATGGTTACCAAGTTTCAACTCTATTGGCCTATTTATTGAAGAGTTCCGTTGAACAGACCTTGGCTCCATCATCAGACCTGGTCGTCGTCACCATTTTATGAGAACTGAGTACCTCCTTAATTTATTTCAAGAAAAAAAAATAAGAAAAAGCAAAGGAACTGGCCGACCAGTAGAAAAACCTTGATGTCAACGAAACTCTTAGAGATGGGAGCTCTTGGATCGCTGGTTTTCTTAATTTAACTTTTATTATTTTATCTCAAAAACCAAGCGTCACAAAAAAAAAGTAAAAATTGTTTTGGGATGTCCAAACAAAGCCCTTTCATATGACATGTAACTTGATTTTTTTATGTAACTTTTTTTATTTTTGCCCCATTAAAAAACCCCATATCTCAAAAACCCTTCATCCGATTTTACTCATATACTTACCAGTAAATTTCTCAAGTACAAGCTATCGATATATCAAATTTCATGCAGATCGGATCAACGGTTCTAAAGTTATCGCCAGACAAACATACATACATACATACATACATACATACATACATACATACATAAAATGCCAAATCGCCCAAGTTGAAACTAAGATCTTCGTTCGCTTCGCTCACTCGATCAAATAGGGGTCCGGACGAGCCATTACTCACTTTCTGCTCGGCGCTCGACGAGACAACACGTCAAGGTGACGTCATTCAGTGCACAGCAAGTCAATCTTCCTGAAGATGCTTCGTAGAGAGGCGAAACACGTGTCGAAGTCTTGTTAAGTATTTTATATTTTTTGTGGTATTTTGTTGTGTCTAATACACCTTTTTTCACGTTACAGAATTTGCAGAGTATGCAGAGTTTGCAGATACAGTGAAGGGTGCACACTCAAGTCTACATTTGATTTACTTACATAAGATTAGATTAGCGGATTAGTACTATATATTTATTTCATTAAATTTATGTTTATTTTAGGTACTAAAATAATAAGTTGTCATCGAGTAAAAGCGATGATAACTGCTAATTCAACTCTCGCTCGCACATTTCAACATTTTGAAAGATATAAAATCACTGAACTCATTTTTGATAAATCGCAATCAACACAACAAACTGTGTGCAATGTGATTGCACACAACAAAAAGTTGCACACAGTTTACTAAAATTTTATTTTGATCGATACAAGTTTTCCTACTTAAAAGCTTTCTTTGTACGAAAAATAGTAAAGCAAACTTTAGTATTTTCTTACATAAACTAGACATTTAGCAGTTGTCTTCGCCTTCAACAATAAGTTGGATGAGAAATAATGGATCTAAATAAATACGTATAAATCTCAACCCTCCGTCTGCGAAAGGGTGTCATAATTCAATCACGGGGCCAATTCGGTCTTTTGTACGTGAAGACCGCGTCCTCTGCCTTCACGCGCTAAGGGGTTGAGATTGGACTTTACATTGTGAAGAGATCAATGTGGGGAATATGTTGGTTGTAAGTAATTTGACTACCGTGCCTGGAGATCAAAGTCCTGAAGCAGTTTTTTCATTTTAGCTAGTGTTTCTGCAGTGTCTGGGTGTTGTAATGAATTACTCGTTTAGCCGGGTATATACCAAAAACTCCTATGCTGGTGGAGAATGGTAAGAAAAAAAAGCGCAGTGGTAAACGAAATAACCTAAAAACATATTGTTTTGTAAAAGTATCACAGATACAAAAGGTAGGAACCAACCCGTTACTTTTTATTTATATGCTTCTTACTGCCCCAAAAGTCAATATTTTGGTACTAAAGGAATAAGCTTTGTAATAGGTTTGGTCACGTGGAACTAGCGCCTAGAGTATGTAGCTTTAATACCCGGGCTACACGAGGCTAGATTTTCAAGCTAATCTAATCTAGTTCTCTATTTAACTGTCCTGGCTTGCTGACCTGGCTTGGAATATGCTAGTTCTGTTTACATGATACTTAGATAGAAATTAGAAAAGTTAGAAAAAGTAGAAGATAGATAGATAGATACAAGTTAGAAAAACAAACGGATCGCGTGGTGAAACGAAACTAGCTTCGCCAGCTACATGAAGCTAGTACACAAGACAGGATAGTAAAATCCGTGGCGGAGGGCGCTACTAGCCCTGAAAATAGAACTCCATCCTATTAAAAACTTACTAGCTTAGAAGTTAAGCTATTTATGTCTACACGAAGCCAGAAGTATTAGCTTGCATACTTACTGACACTAGCTTGCTATCCTAGCTTGAAAAACTAGCCTCGTGTAGCCCAGGCATAACTGACATTTCAAAGTGATTAAATAATTAACCTGAACAAATTAATAATAACTGAAACTGAACCTGAAAATGAGAGCATTGGTGGTCTAGTGGTAGCGGCCTTGCCTTCCGATCCTAAGGTCGTAGGTTCAATCTGGTCGTGCACCAATGAGTTTTTCTCCTTTCTCCACACTGTTTTGAAAAAAACTAGTGACATGACAAGACGAAGAAGACCTGATTACATTCCTTTTGATGCCAAACAGATTTAAGATATTAAAACTATACCTAAAAGATAGTGACTATTATGTAGCGGTACTCATACTCAATTGTAACTATTGAAATTGGTGACTGATTTGTAATGTACTTTGTTTATGTAGCTTAGACTATAAAACACAATAATAGTGTTTAAAAAAACAAAATTTGTGTTAAAGCCTTAACAATTTATTGACAAAACGTAGTCTTTTTTTTAAGTCAGTATCGTTTATTCCAACGTTTTCTTTTTAATTAATTTTGACAAATTATCGTTACCTACCTACCGACCTTCTCAGTTTCAGTACAGCTACGAAAAAGCAGCTGGTTATATTCATTATTATTATAAATCTGTTAATGTATAGCGTTCATGTTTCATGATATCGAAATAAATATCAAAATAAACAAAAACATATCGAAAATGCATAGAGGTAGGTACTTACATAGATTAAATTATTATACTAAACAAACCGGCCCAGTGCGAGTCGGACTCGCGTACGAAGACTTCCGGACGATTATCTATAAAAACGGCAAAAAAATCACGTTTGTTGCATGGGGGTGAAAAAAATGTGATTTTTTTGCCGTTCTACTACAAATGTTCATCATACTTGCAACATAAAGTTCCGTATCGGTATCTCTATCGCGTCTTCATACAAAACCCGTAATGAACACGGTACAAGAACGAAAAACGAAAAACCAAATATGGTAAACACAACTCATACTTGGGGTACTGTTTTAATTGAATTAATGTCATATATAACTTTGAAAAAGTTCGCGTAGCACTGCGGGATGACCCGTAGAACTCCGTAGGAGCCTCGTAGCATTCGTAGACAAAACCAGCTATCCACCGCGAACTGTGGTTTCTCTTTGCGTTCATTTAATTAAATACTGGAGCGACACTCAGAATGGCATGTCCGAGAAGTACCCACCTACTGTTAATTATTTACTGTGGATTCCAAAACCCACTACAGTAGCTACAGGTTGTACTTTTACAATGTCAAGTGATTCTTAATTAAAAACGAGATGTCTAGGTACTTTGTAGGGAGATACTCATTAAGAACTTTTTGGCATTTTTTAATACATGAACGTTTCAGTTACAATTTCAAAATGAGTTTCTAAAGCCTGTATTGAATTGACATTCGAAAACTGTGTTAATCATAAGTTTGATATTGACAAAATTTATTAAAATACATACGTATCTTGGTAGATACAAATATGTTTGTCCAATCGCTTTTAATAATATGGTCAAATATTTATATCAATAAATACTATAGACATTACCACACAGCGATATCTAGCCCCAAATTAAACAAATCTTATACTTTCAGAACCAGTTAACTAATAAAATACATACTTATTTGATATGTTATCATCATCTTCATAGGATGAGTGCAAAAAGCTGATGAACATCAAAACTCAAAAATCAAAAAATCCACGTTCATTACAAATGTTTGCTCACAGTTAGGGAACGACAATGATTCTGCCAAACCTTTTGTATTGAATCTCCTACTTAATCCTTATTGAATAATCTACCAGACGTTTGTACAAAATTAATGGTATAATAATGAAAATTATGCGTTGCAAAGATAATAATGCAGGTGACACTAAAATAACATATTTGTTTGCTGATGAGAATAAGAGATCGCTTCTCGCACAAATTCAATATACACGTGTAGCATGCGGGAGAAGAGTAAATACATACGGATCATCATCACCATCATCAGCCTAAAGAAGTCCACTGCTGGACATAGGCCTCCCTTACATTCCAGGAAGAATGATTCTGAGCCCTCTCCATCCACCGACTTCCCGCGATCCTGACAATGTCGTCAGTCCATCGGGTAGGAGGGCGTCCCACGCTTCGTTTTCCTGTTCGTGGTCGCCATTCGAGAACCTTTATTCCCCAACGGTTATCAAGAAAACGGTTATAAGACATACGGATACTGAATCAACGAGTATAATAATAAACCACTGCTATCACACATGCATTAAATTTCACCCCAATTTCTCCGAGATTTATTATAATAACACGTTGTACGAAGTCATAGGAAACTTTACCTTATTGAGCGTATGTTCCTCTTATCTGTAACGTGCGTCCTCTCTCCCTAACATAAACAAAACGAAACGCAATTTTCATGTTCAAGTCAATAGCTTAGAATAATAAGCGATAGTAAGTAATATTAAGGAAATCCACATAACAACCCCTTATAAATTTATAGCCTTACTAATTGTACTCGATTTTTTCTCACTTGTGAACTTAAGGACTGATTGAAAACTCTTTTAATCTGTTTTTGTATAAGCAATCAGCTCTCAGCGTGTGTTAAATGTGATATCATAATCTACCCTATATTTTTTTTTCACTGACCGGGTCCAGACAAGATTTAATTTAGAAAATTTTATAAATTTGACATGCCATTTTCATACTATTTTATCTTTCTGCAGGCGTGAATACGAACTCAAAGTTGTTCTTATCTAGTGTTTATTGTTTGTTCTCTAAAAAATAACGTCAGTGTGTCGTAATTTTTACATTATTTATTTTATATTTATTTATTTTAATGCTGTAAATTTAGCTGGAGCTAAAAGTAAACTTTCTCACTAAAAAACGAATGTATTCAAATCTTTTTTAAGAGAGTAGTTAAAGAAAATATGCAGTGGAAAAAAACGGAAAGTTAAAAAAAAAAACGGAAAGTTATTTTATTTTACATGGACTCCGCATTGAAAAACGAGAACCAGTAGTAATTCTCTCAACTCGAAAATGGAACGAAACTTCGGGGTGCCATACCCAGTTTCCTTCACGTCCCATTAAATTTCCCTGTTTGCATTTTTTAGCATAAGTTACTTTCGAGAGGAGTTCTATGCGAGCAGTTTTACGATTGGTAGTTTTAGGGTAAGTATCTTGCGATATTCAGTGATATAGTGCAGCTGTAAATTTATTGAATTTAATGCTCATTGCGATGGAGTTGAGTGAATTAGTCAGTTTTAATGATAGGGGGGCGTAGTTTTTATGTCAGTCGTTATTCAATGGATATAAGTAGAAAACTTTCTAGGAAATTGAAATAATAAATAAGTGGGTCAAATAAGGTATTAGTTTTATTCTTGTAGAAGCCACACCGTCTCCGATTTCAAGTAGGTATTTTAAACCAAATGTATAGTAAAAACAGAGGAATTGTACATAAATTGTTGCTTCATTTCATAGAATAACAGACGGCAAGAAACGAGCTATGTAAACAAAGCAGCGAAGTTATTTTAGTTACTAAATAATTTAGGAAATTCTGTCTGTATAAATGAAAAGCGATTTTTAACTTTCAAAAATATGGAAATGTGTGACCGAGAAGATAGTTGACGGTTGTCTGCGTTTTAACGCGATTAAATTAAATTAAAAAAAACAAGCTCTATTATCATTATTATTATCTATATCAGACCAAGCACTGGAATACGTTGACATGTGCAAAATTTGAATACTTCGTTTTTGAAATTTCAACACAGGAGTCATAGTCTCAGAATTTTGAAACAACCCTGATAATGTGTACGTGACTTTGGTACATACGCTATTTGCGTTTTCTAATTGGTGGCAGTTATGTATCTATTTTATCTACAGTTCACAATTAAAGGTCAAACAACTGTAAATAGGGCTGCTGCGTCATGTTGTGTTAGTTTCATTTTGGATGAAAGTTTATGAGGCATTTCATGAATGAAAAACTTCGAAATTTCAAAAGCCTTTTAACAACAGTTCTTCGCCATGACCTGTAGAATACCCTGCTTCCGAGGTAATAGGGGTATTATGTTACACGTTGTATATCATTAAACATAGGATAGGGAAAGAAGTTGGATTATACTTATTTTGTATATGAGCTTTTGCTCTGAAATCAAACCTAACGTAATTTTTTTGCGGTGATGGACTATTTTCACTCTGATTCAACATGCAAAGCCAATCAAATAGTTCATAAATGAAAGCTGAAAAAGATCCACAGTCCGCGCTAATGGCTTTTAAAAATACAGTTTTCTCTTTGAGGAGAGCTTTTATTATTCAAAATATTTTAATAGACTGATGGTAACTTTATGCAGACTTTCCTTTCAATATTTTCTGGGCTAAATTCTATACCACCTAATACTATGTATTTATAATACTATTTGCTGATGGGCCAAACAGATGGCCCACCTGATGTTAAGTGCTAACCATTACCTATAACTAAACATGGCCCCGTAAATCACCCTATAGGTATAGGGTGTTAGACAGAGCAGGTACGTCTAAGTATTACATTCAGCATATACCCATATTTTGCAGTCGTTGGTATTCCGTACGTGACAGGTTCCAAGCCCATCGCCGCTACTAGTACTAAGTGGTTTCCTCACGATGTTTTCCTTCACCGTTTGAGAGCACTGACATTGCGTATATAATAATTATTAAGCACGGTGCTTAATTAGCGCCATCTATTGGCATTATGTTGAACTTTTAAAAGCTCATCGTTAGCATTTGAATCTTTACGTTATCGGCAATTCTAAACGTCGTTCTGTGATAACTCGATAGATGTCACTAAGCCTTCTAAGTCCAATCTGAAAATAATAAAATGTTAATTAAATTATTGATATAAATAACCACTGGCCACCTGGTTTATAATTAATTATTTGGTTATGACAGAGGTATTTGGAACGAAACTATTTATCATTTGACGGATTATATTCCGCTGTTTTTTGGAGAATATTCGGAGATCGAAACATTTGTTGGTAAAAACATTTTTTTTTCTTATTCCATTTTTTTTTCATTGTTTTGCTGTTTGAACAGATGAGCCTTTTCATATAATGTGTAAAACCAGAGGGGTAAACTGGTAAAGAGAAAAATAATAGTTACTATGTTCATATTTGCCATTATATTGACCTGCAAAAGATCCTAGCAGGTTGAATGATGCGAGTATTTTGGGATTTCTATAAAAACCGATACTAAGGCTACATTGTATTAATCACCTACAAATCCAATATTTTCTCAATAAAACTCGACGAGTAGCTAGTAACTTCGAAAAGCGAGCAGTAGCCGATAAACAAAGTTGTCGATGCCCTGTCTAATAAACTTTGGACCTTATACCGTATAAATTACGATCCAAATGGAGTGTAGCAAAGCTTGCCAAAGGTTTACTGTTGCACCAGGCGTATGTCGCAAGCAGTCGCCTTATTTGGACCCGATCCAGCCATACCGACAAACTTTTATGTTATTTCAATGTGGTTAAACTGAAAGAATTGCATTTGAAACCCGATAGACTTTTCATAAACGAACTTTTTGCGAAAAGTTTGCTTTGTTTTAAATAAAAACTTATTTCATTTACAATTTTCATGTTAAATAAAATAGAATTTCTCGTACTAGGTTATTTCGGTTTTCCTCAAGGAAAAGTTTTCGTTGTAAAAACTTAAAGAGCGTTTTAAAACACCTCAAGCTCTTGAAAAATCTCAGTCGGAAAAATGTTATGACACAGTTTTCTTTGTCTATGATTTTTTTTTCATATTTTAATCATATGCTTTTTATTATGCATAGGACTTCCAAGAAATTGTAATTCAAGACGAAAGATGAGTCCTAGATGTCCTAGAATACCTTCTACACATTTCTAGAAGGAACGATTTTGATTATTTCCAATCACTGACTTCTTGCGACCCTTACGTCGTCTAATTCATCTAGCATCATCAAGCGATATTTGTGACTTTATTTGACTTTGACTTATAATAATAAATAAATAAATACTTGTGGTTACTAGATCACAGGTGCTCTAGTTGTCTTTCAAAAATATTATATTCCAAGCGTAATGAACCTGTACATATCAGATAATCTGAATCTCGTGACCCTAGGAAAGCGGACCAACCCTTTTGAGGAGTCTGCTTCGATTTCACAGGCAAATGCCCTACCCGGCCGAGAAGAAACTTTTTGTCCTTAGTCGTAAGTCGTTTTATGTCAAAATTACATCAATTATTAATCAAAGAAAAAACGATTTACTGTCCCCATGTTTAAAGTTGAGTAAATACTGCGGGATAACCCATAACCTTTCAAGTTTATGGGTTTTTTTGAAATTGCATATCATAAACATTGCACAAAGTTTGCCCTGTCATTGTTTCTCTGACCCATTGGTAAGAGATGGCAATACTTTATGCATCGTTTAGTTATCTATTAGAAAATCAACAGCAATTACAATTCTTACGGCCGGTTTCTGAATGCTTGATCAAACCTAATTATGTCAAATCACTTGCTATTTCAGTTAAATTTGATCTAATTGCTGAAGTGGTTTGACTTCTGATCTGAGTTTGATCAAGCTTTCAGAAGCCGGTCGTTAGACAGTAAGTGTAATTTTAAAATATTCCAATAATAGATTTTCCTAAAAATCATATTCTTAAAAGCATTAGATACTGCCCTCCATAATTGGGTTTCCGAGTAATTGTCAGTTAGTCCAGTTAAATTTAAAAAGAAGAGTATATTTGCGTGTGTGTGTGTTGGATAGTGTTTTTAATTGTCTCTAAAAATAAATACTTGCCTACCCAAAAAAAAATATTCGTCAGTAATTATTAATTTTGGTTAAATAAATTAAAACCGTTGCGAAAGTATGTTATGCTTATTAAATCGTTCGGATAATATCAGAAAGTATCTTTTAGGGGAAGAAAAAAGGTGGAAATCTGAGAAACGGTCACTATCTTTTGACAGATCTACAGATCTAAAAGTAAGGCAAACCCCTAGGTACAGTTCTGCACAAAAGTGGAATTCTAAATGAATGTGCATGTAACTGCGGATCGCTAATGAAAAGTAAGCTGTGCGCCGAGCTTCTGAAAAATTAACGATTAGAAGCAGGTGAACGCGTTTCACTGGAAATTTCTGTAGTTTTTTTAATACAAATGTTGGAACAGTAGACTTTAAGCCATTAGTTGGCAGTCACGTTTTAGGGTTCTGCAATCCTAAAAGGAACCTCTAAAAGTTACCTGGCATAGTAATAAAATGTATTAAGGGTTCCATTATCTATAAAAACGTCAAAAAAATCACGTTTGTTGTATGGGATTTTATATTAAATATTTTGTTTTATTTTAATTTAATTATTTATGAATTAAAATAAAACAAAATATTTAATACAATATCCCATACAAGAAACATGATTTTTTTGACGTTTTTATAGATAGCGTCTACCTGTTATTAATGAGAAAAAAATCACGCTTGTTGTATGGGAGCCCCCTTAAATATTTATTTTATTCTGTTTTTTAGTATTTGTTGTTATAGCGTCAACAAAAATACATCATCTGGGAAAATTTCAACTTTCTAACTATAATGGTTCATTAGATACAGTCTGGTGATAGACGGACAGACAGACAGACAGACAGACAGACGGACGGACAGCGGAGTCTTAGTAATAGGGCCCCGTTTTACCCTTTAGGTAAATTACATTTACGTCAAAAAACTATTGAATCACAATGATGTTTTTCTGAACCTTTGTTATGCGATTTTTCCCAAATACATTAATTGAAATTCAATTTTGAAATATTGTGTAGGTGTGATAGTAGCCCCATGTCAGTATAACCAGTAGCCAGTCAGAGAAGCTTCTTAAAGGATTTTAAAATTAAAGAAAGCAATTATTAAGAAGTGCATTCACTCGACATCATGTAATTTCCTTCAAGGCTTTTACGGCTACACGGATCTGAATTTAGCACAGGTACTCCTTATGGGGTAAAGGCACTCACTAAAGCCGGTCTCCACCGCGAAAGGGTAATGAGCGAGAAATGGTTAGCGGAACGGACTCCTTTTCAATGAAATAGGTTTACATTTCCACCAACAAAGAGTTTTATCTTTTGATTTCCACTGCAAAAGGAAAAGGAGCTGAGCGAGTTCATTTCAACACTTTCTGCTCGCTTAGTCCTTTCCGCTCGACTATTTGTTGGTGGAAATACAAGTATGCAGTTTATTCTTGCGAGTTAAACGGAGTCCTTAATGACTCCGCTCCGCTCGCGGTGGAGTCTGGGCTTATGAAACGATTTTTGAAAATTCACACCCTAAGAAGTTAAAATGGGGTACATAGCTTTATGCGAACGAATCAAGCGTCGGAATTTCATGAGTCATATCTATAAATTTATAAACATTTCATTTATGCAATTCAAAAATCCACCTAATTGAAATATGTATAAATAAAATTACTATCAATCGGAAGGCTAAGGTTATTGATAACTAATTCTTGACTATAAATACGTTACGCACTTACGTAATTTCTCAAAAATTATAAACTTTACTTAGAAGAATAAAAAGAGATCAGTTTGCCTACAATTGTAGATTTTTCAATGTCTTTTGTCCTGGTAATTCTTTTGGCGGAGTTAGTCTGGGCCAATTAAAGCTGCCAGGCGCCAACGTTCCCTCCTTCCGGTTGTTCGTACAATCATATTCTTTCTGCAAATATTTTGCTATTGTTACTTACTGAAAACTTATTTTATTTCCAAGAAAAAATACACATTAAAGAGGCTATTCATGAATAAATATTTCTATTTACATAAAAAATAAAAGATATATTTTCAATAATGAACTTTAAACTCATAACAAACTTAATCCTAAAATAAAAGTATACGCAATAAAAATTTTACCTTTTGTCCCTGTGTCGATTTATTTTACGATCGTCGTTAGTTTAGACCCTTTATTTTATTTTTATAACTATTATAAAGTTACAATTACACTTATCACGTTTGTATAGCTTATTAACACATTATTTCAACCAATTAAAACCGAAAAATAAAGCACTGATTGCATTTTTTGATCACAATCGTTTCTTTAACAGTCAGCCAAAGTATTCGCGTAACGAAGTAGTCGTAAACGTCTAAGCTACAAGACACGATAATCGAACTCCTCTCATTTGCATACAGATATCGCCCAAACCCGTATATCTCGGATATAATTGCAAAAAGAGACGGCATCTAATTTGTTTATGTTGGCTTGCCTTGGACGTCCTTCGGAGTCAGGCGGGGTCGCTGCACTTTCGAAATTCTTTAGTTCTTTAGGGAAATTCCTGGCAAATTTTTATCAGACCTGTTTGTCAGTGAAATGTATCGTTGGCTGTGAATTGTATCGTTGAAGAAGTGAGCTGGGAGGAAGATAAGGCAGTGCGCAGTGCAGCATTCGCGGATCGCAGTGCGTCGGCCAAAGCGGCGCCGGCCACTTGGCAAGGAGCTCGGTCAACGTCCCTCACTTGTATAAAAGCCTCTACAGAGCCAAAACAATTTCGCCAAATTTCTTGCCCTAACACGCATGATTTTACGATCCTTCCGCTTCTTTCTTCAGGACTCGTTTATTTTTACTCATGATATTTTTATTGAAAGTCGTGGCGCCTTGGTATTTATTTATCGCGATATCAGATCAAATATTGCCCTCCACGTCCCGATGTTTATTGCCGGAGTGCGGGTTCGGGTGCTATAAGCTGCCCTCTAAATTTATAATGCACTGAGGAATTTTGATTACATACCTACCTACCCAACGAGGTCATAATTTACTGAATCATAAGCAATCTTAATGGTGTTAATTTACAATGTGTATTAGCATTTAAATACAGAGGTTTTTCCCTTTAGGTATGTGTTAGGCATAAAGAACTTCAAAAATGCACTTCTTATCTTTTACATAGTATTTATGGCATATGATCAATACAAAGTAGGTAAGTCCTCTTTTAATTGTTGCAATTGTATATTTAATTGTCTACAAAAGCCATGAAAAAACATTGTAATATTTTACGCAAAAAAATAACAGCCAGTTTAATTCTACCGCTTTAACAGATTTTTTTAATATTTTTAACTTGCAGGATTTAAAGATATGGTTTATAGTTTATATCCAAAAATAACATTGGCTCGTATTTAGTACCTTTGCTCGTTGAGAAAATGTCAAGTATCGCACGTTCTTAGAGCATTAGGAAAACTTTGACGCTCTCGAAACAGTATCTTTGCCTTGTGAAACATTCTGTCTTGATTTATATTTATCTACACAATATTTCAAGCTATCCAATTCCATGTCTGCGTTTATAGAGCCAGACTAAATAACCTACTTATAATAAGTTTGATGTTTACTAAAGATAAGCCTTAGGTCAATGGAATCGTATCCTAGTCATGTCCTCTTAATAACCATATCATATATGGTATAAAATATGAAAAAAAAAAATACCTGCAAAAAATGAAATAGCTGATTTAATCACACGGCTTTGAAACTTTGATACCTAAGAAATTAATTCACTCTTACAAGTTGATAATATTGATCGAGTATTGGAGCCATCAGTGGAAACTTTGTAAGTAGTTTATCCTCAAATGTCTATTTTACAAGCAAGTAACATAATATTTTGCTATTATAATCTTATTTTGAATTAGTTACAGAGAGATATTTATGATTTAGCTACCTGATGATAATTCCTAAGATTTTGAACACGAGAATATCGAGGTCAATGCTTATATTTTTTCCGTTGTGATTGTAAAGCTTTTCAAATGAATAGCGCTCTACTACCTAATTAGTATAATTTGTAGCTACAACTGTAGAGGTTTGGTCCTGATAAATATTAATAATTTCGAAATCTATTGCCGATTATTTTACATAATCAGTAAACTAAGTGGTTCATTGTTTGTCTAGAAGAGGTATAATTTTATATCTTGAAAAGTATTTTGAAATAACTACCTAGCTAAAATGGTTAGGTGTATTAGGCCTAAAAAGGGTCTGATAAAATAAAAATGATTCATTACAATTTACGCATTTTAAATTTATTATCACATTGTCCATAAATAATTACCTAAAGTATACAAACCTAAGCGCTTAACTATAAAGTATAAATAATTTATCTAAGTAGACACAAGACATTCCTTACTGAAGCATTATCCCAGTCTAGAGTCAAACATATTTTTGTACTCAAATCAAAATGAAATCACAACACAAACATTGACGATGAGATTGACGAATCTATGTCGACAAATAAGCTGTAATAATTCGTTCTAAAATACATTGAAATGTCATGATCGTGATCGTGACTTGAACGAAAAAGATAGTCCAGGAGCTAAATAAATTGTAGTCAGTCAAAATGAAATCAATGTCAAAGAGAAGTGTTGCGACGCGGAAATACTGATTTCACGAGGATGGCGATGATTTTCTATTTAGTTGACCTTTTCTAGAGTCCATTTACCGGAGTACTTGGTCTCTAGCCTCCTGACTCGGGGGATGAAACCGTTTTCATCAGCAGTGTAGTCTACTCTGTACATGAAGCCATCAGGTCCGATGTATTCGTAGAATCCCTTGGAAGCAATGCCTTCATCGAGGGTGTTGGGGTTTTTCAGAACAGCTTTCTCTTCAGCACGGATCTTGTTTTCGGTCTCGAAACTGTAAGATAATGAATATTAGTTATTAAAAATCAACTAGGTAGTTTTCTTAAAGGTTAAGACGATGATATTTATGCCTTAATTTGTATTTTAATAATTAATGTCTTAAAAATGCAGCAGACGTTGAATTGAGAATAATTTTGCCATTAGAATCAAAATTAGATTATGAACTTCCGTTGGTTATTAATGCAGCTATTCATCAATTCTTAATATCCACGTAATTCGATACGACTTTAATAATTATTTAAAAGACTGACGTATTACAAATTTAAACCGAAGCACCCTTCAATTCGAGGCTATTCAAAGAAGCTACCCACAAAATTGCTAAAAAACTTGAATTTAGTTTTTGGCTGTGCCTTGTTATTTAGCCATGCTACAGTTATAAATAACTAGATGATTTATACTATAAATATAATACATGGGCTTTAACAGTCTTTAGTGCAGGGTTTATTGCTGCAGTTAGAACTGTACGGTCAGTGTGGTCTTGAAGCATTTGTCTTCGATTAGAATTTTCTTGTCAACATTATTTAAAGTTATTTTGGTTTTTGGCTAGTAATAGAGCGTTTGTCAGTAGAGTTATGTTAATTCGCTGATAAGCTTGACATTCTGACAAGGTCTGGTTTTGTTCAAACTAATAAATTGTGCAGTCAGCACGTCTATGGTAATTTTTATACGAAGATTGACGCCTCATCAAATCATAAATCAAAGATTGGATTAGTATTATATATCGATTGAATACAGAATGCTGATGAATTACATTTTAAAACTACTTAATTATGGATTCATTGAAATATGGAAACTGTCTTTCATCTAATGAATGGTGATGTTTTAAGATAATCCTACGAATAAAGAATTCAATTGCAATTCTTTAGATTTTTAGATGTTCGTGACTCAATCGCGATAAGGGATCGATGTATTTAGAGTTTCTATACTTACTCAAAGTCGTATTTGTCCTCGTTATAGTTGTGTTTCTGTCTGATGATCTTGATGCCATTGTTCCTGTAGTATCCATCTTTGTAGTAAGGGTTGTCTTTTGGTGGACTCAGCACGTATCTGTACTGATCGACCGTCGCTGCCTCTTCGTAAGGCTCGTAGTCATGAGCGTATGGTCCGAAGCCTCCATCGTAAGGGTTATCAATGTGGATGTAAGGGTTAGGAATGTGGACGTATTTGCCTTCGTCGGTTGGAATGTATCTGAGGACAAGAACAAGGTTTTGAATTGATCTTCAAAATAAAACATCAAAATCAAAAAACTTTATCTTCATTTCACAAACTTCTTATTTTCGTAGGTGTATTGCTTTATATATTTTTTGTTTCGTGTTTAGTTAATGTTATCGAACGATTGTGATATTTTTTTGATGAACTCATTTAAGGTAGGTACTGAATGAATATCACTGAAGTTCGTTACTCCTTAAATGTTAATGAGCAAGTTGCAGTGAAGATTAGGAATGTTACCTTTGTAAAACAAATGTCTAAGATTGCATTGGCATTTACTTACTTGCCAGAGTCTCCGTATTTGTATGGCTGCCAGGCGCCGTCCTCAAGTGGGATACCCGCAGCAGCAACCACGCAAAACGCAACCAGGTACTGTAACAAAAAAATAATATTAGATTAATACTATAAGAAATTTAAAGTAGATTAAAAATAGTTTTTTTTTAGTTTTATCAGGCAGCGTACCTGTACAGAATTCATCCTAAAACACAGCACGATTTTTTCTTCACAATAATGAACTTCTGCGACAGTTCTACAAATCACTTGTTCACTGTAAGTCACGAGATTTAATGCGGAAACTTGTTCACGATCGAACTGCTATCCATGTGTGCACTCCTTAGAGAATTCAAATCGTTGTGATGATTTCGAAATCGACGCTACGCTTTTATACATTTGCAACATCAACTCTTCTGCAGGATCACAAACACTCGCGTGCGTCACACGGATACGTCGCACACACGCAAAGTTTACGCATTTTTTTACCATCTTTGCATACCATTGTCGAGTCGGGTAACTTTATTGCGGTATCGGTGTCACACAGAAATTATCTGAAAAATGGCACCTCTAAAAACTGATTACTAATCGCGTGCGTATCAAAAATTTCTTTTGACAAATCGCTTTGCGAAAGAGATAAATCGCAGCATGGAACGCCTGGGGTGTTGAAATTACTTTATTTCTGGTACACAAAGAAATGGCTCCAATTCACATGATTCACATGTGTGGGGACAAATATTTTGGCGAGCAACCCTGCCATATTTGCACATTTGTACAATTTAAAAATAAAAATGGTCTTTTTCTCTTTGCTTTTGTTATAATAAACAAAACCCTATGCTCGTAGTCGTTTTGGATTGCGATTGTTTATTTCATCATAATTTTAAAACAATTACCCAAAAGAAGAAGTTTACTAAGTTGATAACAACATTGGGATGTCATATTTTGTTCGTAATCAATTTATCTGAGGCATTAAATTTATTTATTTCTCAAGTCAAAATCAAAGTCAAGGTTATTCAATAAAATTACAAGAAACGTCTTAAAGCTAGGTAACTCTAGGTGCCAGTTCCACGCGACCAAAGCCTAGAAAAATAAGCAACAAACTTATTAGCTTGGTTGGTAAAGACCTGATGGTTGAGTGTTGAGCTTGAAGAAGTATTTTATTGTACTTTATATTTCCAGTAAAAACTATTTTTCTATCATTAGAAGTGGTTTGCCGTTTGCCAAACTTGGTACTCGATTTTTGACCTCAGTATTTTATTTAACTACCCAAAAGCTACAATCCACTGTTGCATCCATTATCCAGAATTTTGATTTCCAAGGCTCTGCTAGCTGATCCTAGGTTTGTGTTTTTGAATACGGTCGTGCACCAATTTATTTTTCTATTTAATAAATGTGAGTACATAATGCCAGTGCTCTCAGAAACAAAACATTATAGTCAATTCGAAAAAAAAAATACATCGCAGTTCTCTAGCAGCGGCGATGGGCCTGCAACCTGTCATTTATGGAATGCCTAGGGATAACATTGGTGAGTTTTTTTTATTCTTTACATGGTATTTTTGGTGTTTTAAATGAATATCCCTACCCTATAAGAAAGTCGTAGGTTTGAATGTATAATTAACTTTCTTATGATCTCCATATTTTCAATTAAAATCGGCAAATAAGTACTTTTTTTATCTTACAAATTATCATGAAATTAATATTGTCACTGCATTCATTTTGTTAATTAATCATTCGTCATAAATTACAAATTAGTTTTTTTAATAAACTCATTAATTTTATATTGGTTTTACCCAAAGTAGAAAGAATGATTGCGATTGCAGACACACTTATCTAGAAAGGATTTTTTGAGTTTCATATCTTAATTTAGCAAGTTTACTATAAACAGTAAAATCCACTTCCGTTTTATGATGTTTTGATTAACGTGTGTATCTATTGGGTTTTTTCTTTTATTGTGGATTTGCAACTTTCGTATGAACACCTAATTTCGAATTGACTTGTATTATCAAATATTTCATCAATTTATAATTTAATTTTTGTATCAGTTCTTATAACATGACTTGACAGCCTTCACAGCTCAGTTGGTAGTAGCTCTGCCTTCTGCGCAGTAGGCCGTGGGTTCAATCCCCACCGAGAACAAACATTTGTGTGATGAAAATAGATGTTTGTTCTCTGTCTGGGTGTTATTATATAAGTCTGTATTTACAAAAAAAGTATATGTATTATATCAGCTATCTGGTTCTCATATTACAAGCTTTGGCTTAGTTCTGGGCTAGATAGTGCTGTGTGGAAAGTCCACCAATGTTTATTTATTTAATTTTTATTTAGCTATTATTTTGTTAATTAGCCATAAATATTCTGAAAAAAATCAAAGCATCCTCGTTTTTAATTTTTATTAAGTGTCTTCAAAATGTCATACAAAACAACAGACAAATGAATAAATTATAATCGTTTGAGTCGCATCAAGTTTCACAATAACTCATAGCGTTGGCTTTACTCCTTCTGTTAGCAACTGTTCAAAATATCTTAAGAATTTGTCCCCACGGCAAACTAACTATTGCTCAATCTGTGTTGAAAGCAGTCGCATCGCGCGTAACGGCCTTATTATTCCAAATAAGTTCATTAATTCATGTATTCGTATCCGGCAAATAATATTAATTTGATACAAATATTGACGTTCGTCGATTTTGATCTGTCATTATGTTTCAAGATTTCTAAGTAGTTTACTAAGTAGCATTCCTGAGAAAATTTTATCGGGTGGCGCCGATGACGTCGGTCCGGCGCCGTCGGGTCAACAAGGTGACAATAAATGGACCGACTAATCGTTTTGTGGAATTATTTGTTTGTAAAATACATTGAATCGATAATACGAGTAGCATCAGAGTACAAGGAAGTGTGACTATTTTATTGTGATGCTGGACTACTAACAAAAACAGGGTTCATTCGGTACCGTTTCCCTGAAAACTTATTTGGTGACGAATTCTCAAATAGTTTAAGGCGAAGACAAGAGCTAATGTGACTCTCGCTCGCACGTTTCGACATGTTGAAAGATATAAAATCACTAAACTCATATTCGAAAAATCGCAATCAACCATTTTGTGTGCAATCATATTGCACACAGTTTAGTAAAAATTTCATTTTGATCGATACATGTTTTCCTACTCAAAAGATTTTTTGAAAATGAGTTTAGTGATTTTATATCTTTCAACATGTCGAAACGTGCGAGCGAGAAGTTGTTTGATGGTTGTCAGCCCCTTAAGTATAATACATTGCACAACATGGGTAAAGTTTACGGATTTATTTAAAACCAACACTCAATGTATTACTAGAGACACAAATCAAAATATGTGTCCAAAAAAAAAATGAGTGAATTTAGTTCATGTGCGAATACAAAACCCCAAAAACAGTTTTTTATATTTTTATTTAAAAATTATTAATTTTTATTTAAAAACAAAGAAAATGTAGTGCAGTAGAAATAAAGTAGGTATGTATACAGAAATAAACCTAATTTGAAAGCTTCTAAGTACTAATAATACTGTGGTCATCAAATACGACTCAAAGTCAAAGTCAAAGTCAATAGGTATTTATTCAATAAAATCACAAGGATCACTTTGAAACGTCTTAAAGCTAGGTGACTCTAGGTGCCAGTTCCACGCGACCAAAGCCTAGAAGAACAGGCAACAAACTTACGGCTTGGTTCCTACCGTTCTTTTGTATGATCCTTTTACAATGACTATCAAGCGAGGCATCAATACAGAAATTCCCGCTAAATAAAGAGGTAGGAAGGAAGTAGGTAGGTAGGAGGAGGTATTCGGTACGGATATACCCACAATCCGACTTCACTAAGAAAGCAACGACATTGTAAAGATCGTGGGATAGTGGTGGATGGGGAAAAATGATAACTATTCTACCTAAAAATGTTTTTTTATAGCACTCGCTGAGGGAACAAGCAGGTGGCCCACCTGATGTTAAGTGGTATCCATCACCTTTATCTAAGCATTGCCTCGTAGGTCACACACGATAGGAACGTGCCCTACGATGCACTGCCCTGCGTCCATCAATTTGAGGCATGCAGATGTTAAGCCTCATGTTCCTGTAATTATTACCGGCAACCACACTCTTCAAACCGAAACACAGCAACGCTGCTTGGCAGCAGAAAAAGGCGTGGTGGCTCGTCCGGGGAAGTACTACTACTTCCCCGGACGAGCCCTTCACAAAGAGTTCTACTACTCTTAAAGTAGTTACTACTCTTATAGGGGAGGTTATTATGTATTTGTCCTGCAGTTCTTCTTAAGACTAATAAAGAGGGAAGTCTCATGACCAGCATTTCACTTACTGAAGCCATAGCAATAATGATATACAAAAAAGTTGGTGGATATTCCACACAGCACTATCTAGCCCAAAAAGAAGCAAAGCTGATAGCTGATAAAATACTAAATTTACTATTTCCCTTTAATTTAAAGCCAGGCAGAGAACAATCATCACAACACAATGTCCACTGTACTAATGTTTGTTCTCGGTGGGGATCGAACCCACGGCCTACAGCGCAGAATGCATGAATGAATGAAAATGCTTTATTGTACACCTTACAAAACAAAATAGGAAACAAATAATAACAATGAAAGATATGTACAATGGGCGGTCTTATCGCTAAAAAGCGATCTCTTCCAGACAAACTTTGGATGGAGAGGAGCCTATAAATAAAATGGTTGGTTTGGGTGCACCAAAAAAAAAAAAAAATAACAGAAAAGAAAAGCGCAGAATGCATAGCTACCAACTAGCTGCGAGGGTTGCCAATAGGCTCATCATTGACATGAGATATAAAAAGGTCTATTTAAATGCTTGGTTCAGACAAATGGAAAATGCAGTTTAAGACAAACAACTTGTTACCTGGAGTGAAACATCCTACATAGACTTGCTGACCTTTCTTTACGGGCATACCTTTTGCATGATTATGTAAATAGACAATACCAGTTTCAAGTCTAGTATGTACAACATTACATAAAATAAACGATACCCCAATACACAAATGTCTTTATATTTAGGCTAATAATAGCTATACAGGGTGTCAAAAGACTACTCCCGAACACAAAACTGCAGATTAATTAGCTTATTACCACACTCGGAGAGATTACCGGTTAGTTAAATCAAGGAGCGCGTTTATAGATTTATATTTTTGAGTTATAGATTTTGATAATAAGAAGCGTATTAAGTAACCGCTTAATTTACTGAGTGTGGCAGTAAGACAAGCAGAAGCGATTAAGGATGACTTATTACCAGAGATGGTCAATGGTATAACTAATATACAAAGAATAAAAGAAATAATGGCAATGAATCGTTCATTCATTCTGGTACCACTACTCTTTTACGCTCATCTTGCCGCAGGCTAAAGTCATATGATTATATACTACCTCGTCTTTCGTTGTATTATTTCCTCAGTCATTCTACTATCAACAGAGTTGTTGATATTTCCTTTATTGATGATGTCTTTTAAACATTTTTTTAAATAAAATAATAATCACTTTGATCTTATAATAAAGTTTTAATATATCAAACAAGCACCACTTTAGTATATAATCTTTTTTTCACACAACTTATCATTTTTCTTAAATATTTGATGCGTGTAAAGGAGGAGTGTTGTTATGCTCGCGAAATTCAATAATATCCATTTTGATCATTTTGAAAAGGGTACAAATTTCTCCACCAAGCATTACCGAGCAGCACTAAAGACATAAGACCATGTTTCTCGATCGATTACCACCGAAAAAATTGAGGATGGACACCATTTTAATATTGCCATAAATCATGCCATAGATCTTAAAAATACATTAATTGCTACGGACACATAGCCTCTTTATATACCCTCTGTATATAAAGTAGCTATGTATCCATTTCCTTGAGCGGTCTTTTTTCACCCTGTATCATGTTCTTGAAACCCTATACCCCGTTTATACAACATTCTTGGCTAATTATCTGTTTAACATTGAGGTTTTGGTCACACTAACATTTCGTAGGTGACGAAAAATAGGAGCAGAATGAAAAAAATAACAATTTTTGACACCGTCCGCTGGGTATTCAGATGACCTCTAGTGACGTTTTCATTTATTTATTTTACAAAACACAGTTTGGGATTACAGCTATCAAAGCGCCCAGAAGTTATAAAATCACATAGAATTAAGTACACAATCAAAAACAGTCACATAGTTATTATCTGATTAAAAAAAAATATATTCTAAAAAAAGCAAATCCGTAAAATAAATATAATAGTTACAGGAAAAAACAAAAACATAAAGACAACCTTAAAACAATGTCAAAGAGAAAAAATATTTGAAGCATGATATGTATTTGTATCTGTTTGTTATATTTACAAATACAAATACAATTCATGCTTCAAAGGGTACGCTATGTACGTTTAAGAGTAGTAGAGCTCTTTGTGAAGGACTCGTCCGGGGAAGTACTACCACCACGCCTTTTTCTGCCGCCAAACAGCGTTGCTGTATTTCGGTTTGAAGAGTGTGGTTGCCGGTGTAATTACAGGCACATGAGGCTTAACATCTGTATACCTCAAGTTGATGGACGCAGGGCAGTGCATCGTAGGGCACATTCCTATCGTGCGTGACTTGCGAGGCAATTCTTTGTTATAGGTGATGGTTACCACTTAACATCAGGTGGGCCATCTGCTTGTTCTATCAGCTAGTTGTTAAAAAAAAAAGTTGTTGGCATATAAGATAAGTTGGTACTTTAAGCAATGTAAGCCTAAACAAATCCGTCGGTTATCTACTCATTCTAACTGACTTACTAAAAAAGATTTTGAAAGAAATAAATATAAAAAAATATTATTGTTGCAAATCGTACGTACATTGATTCTTTCACCGTTCGCTAAAACACCTTTTCCGGTCACCTGTACCTCAAACTGGTCATTGACCTAACGTAGTATGACCAACAACGAACCACAGAGGTAACAACTGAACTAACTAACCCTGACAGCGTTTACACCTTCGCCAAAAACTTAGTCATGTGAAAAAACTGCACCGAATTATTGGAATATGTTTTTATTGGAATCAATAAAAAGGTGAAATACCTTTAGATTGTTAATGATTGAATCAGAGTTAAGGCACGTAGACCATCTTAGTCATCCTCTCAAACTTATTCATAAAATTCCACATCTGTGAAAAATATTAATGTCGAATATTTTTTTTTTAAGTTCTGTTTTTTTTTCCTTCTCTAAGTCACGTTCGAATGATTCTAAGCATTATTAAAAAAAACAGAAATGTTCTACTTATACTGTATTGCAAGCGTAGTATGTCTACGAAATGCTACGAACCGCTTAGGCAAAGGCGGAAAATCATCATGGTATCTAGCTCATATAAGCAACGAATTTTTCTATATTATTCTAATTAAAAAAAGTACTCCAATTTGGGACCCCAGAATGTTTGAAATAATAATTTTATTATGTGCATATATATTTTTTTTAATATAGAAAATTCCTGCATCTTAGAAAAATACTTTTATTAGAAACTAAAATACCTAAATTTCCAAATATAAAAATAAAATGATGTTCAAGGTCATCATCTTCTGTTTACATTTTTAACCTGTTTCCAAATTTCTATTAAGCTGTCTGGCGCCACTGAACGGCTAATAAAAACATAGAAGTGACCTACATGAGAAGGTATCGTAAATGAATATCTTTTGTACCGTTTTACTGTGAAATCGGCCAAAAATACTTTTAGCTAAAGCACATTAAACGTGTTTATAAATAAAAACCTTGTTTTCTTCCGCGTCGTTCTTTTTTTAATTAGTAGGTAAATGTGGTAGATCACATAAAATCAAAACGGTTTTTATTCAGTAGAATCATAAGGATCACTTTGCTGAACAAACAAAGAACCTGCCTACTTCTAGGCTTTGGTCGCGTGGAACTGGCACCTAGAGTCACCTAGGTTTAATACGTTTCAAAGTGATCCTTGTGATTTTATTGAATAAATACCTTTTGACTTTGACTTTGCCTGATTGAAATTTGCCTGATTACTGTAAAAGAAAAGTTTTTTTAGTTGAGTATACTGAAGAGCACCTGTGGTCTAGTGGGACCTGCCTTCTCATCGCAAGGTCATAGGTTTGAAACCGGTCGTGCACTAACGCACAATGCAACATCAGTGCACTCGACGGTGAAGGAAAACATCGTGAGGGAACCATGTAGATAGTATTCTAACCGCGTCTATTGCCTTCAAACTGTCAAGTATGGAATACCAACTATCACAAAACGGAACGTGTCAAAAGTAATATTTGGCCGTACCTCTAACTACCTCCTTAGATATTGCCAAATAATGTTTAGTTGGTACTTGGTACTAAGAGATCTGAGGAAGTTCTGCCATGCCTGGGAATCCAAGTCGTCGTTTCTGTTTCTGCTTAATTGATCTGAAGAGTAGTACAGCTGTTTGTGAAGGGCTCGTCCGGGGAAGTACTACCACCACGACTTTTTCTGCCGCCAAGCAGCGTTGCCGTGTTTCGGTTTGAAGAGTGTGGTTGCAGGTGTAATTACAGGCCCATGAGGCTTAACATCTGTATACCTCAAGTTGATGGACGCAGGGCGTGCACCGTGGGGCACGTTCCTATCGTGCATGGCTTGCGAGGCAATGCTTTGTATTAGGTGATGGTTACCACTTATAATAAGGTGGGCCATCTGCTTGTTCAAAAAAAAACATGTGAGTAGGATGCAAACCAAAGTGTTTCTTTGGTAAAAAAAATGTGCAACCTACAATGAACTGCTCACACCTACATTGGAATTGTATGAGGACCTGCATCTAAAAATGGCAGACTGCTATAAAACGGGCTTAGGACTTCACAGCAATCATTCCGTTTGACCAAATATCGGTTTAATACGATAATAAAATCGAATAATTATCCCAAATTACGTAAAAGGTTTTACGGCTTACACAAATCAAGAAAACCGCATATTATTATTACCTTTTGTTATTGTTTTTTAATTCTGCTGCAAAAGATGTGATTGGTTTTTATAACTCATAATTTCTATCATTAAAACAGTTTCATTAGCAACATAACTTATGGAACTGAGACGTGGTCGCTTACGTCCTCATTATGAAACTTAAAGTCGCACAACGGGCTATGGAAAGAGCTTTGCTGGGAATTTCATTACGTGGTAGAAGCTAATATAAGGAGATACGAAGAAAAACCAAAGTAACCAAAGCTTGCAGAATTAGCAAGTTAAAGTGCAATGGGCAGGGGTCGAAGCTCGAAGAACTGACCACTGCTGGGGAATACTGGGGGTTCTCGGAAGGAACCAAGCCGTAAGTTTGTTGCCTGTTCTTCTAGGCTTTGGTCGCGTGGAACTGGCACCTAGAGTCACCTAGCTTTAAGACGTTTCAAAGTGATCCTTGTGATTTTATTGAATAAATACATTTTGACTTTGACTTTGACTTTGACTTTGACTCGAATAGCAATCACGAACTGGAAGACGGAGCGTGGGACGCCCTCCACCCGATGAACCGACGACGTCGTGAAGGCCGCGGAAAGTCTGTGGATGGAGAGGGCATAGAATCGTTCTTCCTGGAAATGTATAGAGGAGGCCTTTGTCCAGCGGTGGACTTCTACAAGTTAATTATGATGATGATGCTGATGACCTAAAAGCTAACATAAAAAAGGTATTCTATAAAATTACACGGATCACTCTGCCACATCTTAAAGCTATAAAATCATCCCTAGCCATTTATATCCTAGCTAAAAAAAATAGCTTTGCAGAAAAATATCTGGCCAGTCTAAAAATAATACCAAAATACCTAATAATACAACGTGAAAGTCAAATTCTAAGCTTGTTTTGTAAGTTGTAAAAGTTAAAGTGCTTTTTGGTGTAAAAAGGTGAAGCCTACGAATCAGAAAATTCGCATCAATGATTATAAGCGGTAAGAAACGAATTCGACATTCTTAAATAAAAAACACAGCATTACTTAGTTAAAGCGTTATAAATATGTAAGTTCTTTAAAACACCAGTAAAAGTAGTGAAAATATTGTACAAACTTTTAAAACCTAAACATGGTTCAAATCTGGAAATTAAAATAATAAAATAGACTTTAAATTATGTTTTGATATCCACTGTGTTCAAAATTATTCTATAATTTGTATTTAAGTATTATTTACCACTTTATTTTGCAACTAATTCACTAATTGAATTATTTACAAATATACATAGGGAACTGTATGTTAAAGCAACTTATTAACATTTTATTAATTAACAAACATAGGTAATCTGACTTGCATCTTATTATTTACGCGTTATATTTTCCATAACATTTGTTAAAAAATACATTTGAAGGTCAGTTGCGAACAAAAAACTAACGAAATTGATTTAAATGTTAAATAAACAATCAATTTGCTAAATGAAGCAATCAAAAGGCCAAACGTCAAAATGTAGGTTAATTCCGCTAAATTTGCAATTTTTAAACAAAATAGCCGAATCGATAATGAAAATAAGCATAAATTTAGTTTACAAGCTATATCGTTGACTTTGTCGATATAAATTTTGAGGGAATTAAATAATAAAAATATACAACATCAATGGGAAGATTCTACAAGCAAAATGGAAAATATATAACTTTTTCGTTTATTTTTAAAATTCTGAGAAGATTGAACTCAAATCAGTTGGTAATCTAAGTCAAGAGGGTCAGTTAAATTGCTAGAATCACTTGAAACGTCTTAAAGCTAGATAAACCTAGGCGCCAGTGCCACGTGGAAAATCATAGAATAGAATAGACGACACAAAAACCACTTGAAAACAACTATCTTGTCTAATTGGCTAACTGGTATGGTAAATAATATATCACGGGTACATGTACCACACGGGTACGGGTAATAGTACATATACCATCTGATCCATTATTGTTAACAAATTAGTACCTAACTTCTTACCAGGAGTAGGATAGGTACCATAAGTTCGTTACATTTGGCATCACAAATGAGTACCTAACTTCTTACCAGAAGTAGGATACCGTAAGTTCGTTCCATTTGGCATCACTGTTTCTTCTTCTTCTTTTCTTTATTTATGACATCACACTGACACCTGTCCGTCATTCGACAGACAATTTTGCCAGTGTCAAGTGATATAGATAAAAAGTTATTTTGCCAGTGTCAAGTGATACTTTAGAGTCAAGTCAGTCCATTGTCAAGTCGGCCGTTTGTTTTAAAAAAATGGTGGCGGTTTTCTTCAAGACATTCGAAACATTTTCGGCCAAATCAGGATATCACTTAATACACTTTCATGCTGAATCATTTTTTGAATATTATAAGACTAATAAATAAGAATTGAATAAGAATAATAGAAGACTTTCGTCTCATTTTGACTGACAGTGACAGTTTCCAGGGCGGGTTCGTTTGTAGTTTTATATTAATAAGTAAATGTACATAATAATGTTGAAAATTATTTATGAGGCTAATTTTTGTATCGAAATGCCAGGGTTCTCTGATGTCGCCGTTTTACAAATTGGGTGCATGATTGAGATCGTATTAGTGTCATTCCTAAAAAATATGGCTAAAACAAAACAATAGCCTTATTAAGGGTTTTTATATGATTTACGGTTTCATTAATTGTCAAAGATGTTTGTTTTAAATTATTGCTTCAGATGTATATTTGTTAAAAGTGAGCAGCTCGCGATGAAGACTGTGGCAAAATAAACTTGGGTATTTTAAAAATGTTTTATTATTTATTTATGACCTTAAGTGAACAAAGAAAATACTATTTATAGTTTGTAACTTTTAATATATTGGTCTTTACCTATGAAATTGCCGTTTTGTATGAAAAAATTTAAACGATTTTTTTTCATGTATTTTTTTGTATTCATCGAAGTAATCACCCATGCAATCAATGCATCTTTGCCAACGCAGTGGCAGTTAATTGATGCCCTTCTTAAAGAAATCAGCTGGACGGGAGGCAACAAATTCTTCAAAGGCATTTTGTACTGCCTCTCGGGTATTGAATTTTTTTCCCGCCAAGAAGTTATCCAGTTGTGTTCAGTTCTTCACAACACACATCTTCAGTAATGCTCACCCCGTTTGGTAAGAAGCTGTGATAAATCACACCGGCGCTAGACCACCAAATAGTGACCATAACTTTTTTAGGGGTAATCTTTCGTTTAGGGCATTATTTAGGTGCTGAACCAGGATCCAACCAACTTGCTGAGCGCTTGCGGTTTCATTTTTCATCGCAGGTAACAATGCGGTTCAAAATTCGTTCATTTGTGTGTATGTTGAGCAGTGCAAGGCACATACTGCAGAACGGCAATTTCATAGGTAAAGACCTATTAATATGTCATTAGGATGAGGTACTTATTTGTTGCATTGTTTTTGCTTTACCAATCTTGTTATAATTGCCTAGGTTTTCTTTGGCCATTTTTCTGATGTATTTGTCAAAAGGTAGCCCGATTCTGTCACAGTTTCTCTTATCAATTCCATTGATTTGATCTCATGTAAAAACGATAAACAGCGGGAATGTAGCTTGTGTCATCAGCTCGTGTCTGTTATAAAATTTTATTATTATAATAAAGTTTCGTGGACATTTCACACACCACAATCTATACTCGAACTAAGCGAAGCTTGTATTATGAGAACTAGATAGCTGAATAAAAGTTAGGTATTACTTATATTTAATACAAATCAAAACAACTCAAAAAACGTTTATTTTGTATCACAAAAATATAGGAGAAATATAATACATACTTAAAATTATATTAAAATACCCAAACAGAGAACAAACATCTATGTTCATCACACAAATATTTGTCCTCGGTGGGGATTGAACTCGGAATCTACAGCGCAGAAGGCAGAGCTACTACCAACTAACCTATAAGGTCATTTTAAAAAATCTATTCAGTACCATTCGTTTACTATAACGTACCTAGGTATGCAGTTACTGTCGAATCGGTATTTGAGAAAATGAATAAAACGCATGCCATCTATGTAATGTTCCTAAAGAGTCAAATAATAAAGTTCAATGAGATTTTTTTTGTGTGTATTTTTTGTCTTTCTTAGTACCGCGAAAGGCTATATAATGTGAAAGACTGTAATGTATATACATAAATATAATATAATATGTATATACATAAATATAATGTTTAAACAGGCAATAAAATATTATGATAAGTAAATCGACATGAAGAGTGATTTGGGTAAGCATAAAGATTGAAGTTAAATAAATAATCAGTACTTGGAAGTCATTGAACTTTAAATTCATTTTCATGTTCAATAATTATTAATCATCATTATCATCATCATCAACAGCCTAATACAATCCACTGCTGTAGGTACATCTGTATACATTTCCGGAAGAACGATTCTGGGCACTTTATCATTTGACAAATATTTTAGAACTTTTTAGGTTCTACGACATGCCGGTTCCCTCACGATGTTTTCCTTCACTGTTTGAGAGTACAGGCACTGTGCAAAAAATTTAACCTATGATTCCGGAACACATAAATGTAACTAATTAAGTTATATTTCAATAATATTTTTGTAATTTATAATTCATGTAATGGGCTCAATTTTGATGTAACCTCGACCTCTGACGAATGCTGTATAAGATCTAAGACTATCACTGCAACCCATGTAATATCTTCCATAATTTAAATAATTGGAGCATAATTGCTTTTTCAAGCTATTAGCGTTTACAAAATACACGATTACTTGAGCTATCTGCAGGCCATTGCAAGATGAGCCTTATAATTCTAATTCTAATTCGTGGTGGGGGAATGAGATCTGCACGGACGTCCCGCAATGGGGTGTATTGTGCATTGTCCCCCTGCTAACCTCACCTCAGCCAGCCCAACTCCTTAAAATAGCGGAGAAGGACCTTGAGTTGGTGGCAGCAATGTTCAAGCATCCCCAGTGGTGATTTGGATGCAGATCAGAGGAAGGACCCGATCAGCTTCTGCAGACCAGTTTTGGACCTGGCTTCGTTAGTTGCGGAGCAGTGCAGTACCACATTCTACACCGTTTCTTTGCCTTATAAAAAAAGATGAGCCTTATAAAAAAAAACTATTTTATTTAAATATGATTTATTTTATTTTAGTTAGGTACAAACAAAGGTACATTCAAATAGTTATTAATATTTGTTGTTATTACCTCTTCGTGTCCCAATGATGGGCATCCTTAAGCTAAAATCTTAATTTATCTAAAAATTCATCATCAAATATTTTTGTATTTATAAAATTTGTACTAAGAGATCGTAGGGGATTTAGAGTCGTTAGAGCTTTTTGGTTATTTTCAGTAATAATTCTAATTCTAATTCGTGGTGGGAGAATGAGACCTGCACTGGCGTCCCGCAGTGGGGTGTATTGTGCATTATCCCCCTGCTAACCTCACCCCAGCCAGCCCAGCTCCTTAAAGTAGCGGAGCAGGACTTTGGGTTGGTGGCAGAAATGTTCTAGCATCCCCGATGATGATAATGTGGATGCAGGGGAGCAAGACTCGATCAGCTCCTGCAGTAATATTTCAGTAACAATAAATCATAATAATATTTATAATTAAAATGTCAAATATATTATGTTAATCATTTTTCATATTTTGTTTTGAGAATACTTCGGTACGGTCTTCTTTTTATACCAACTGCAATAATAATTGATTCTTACGTAATATGATGCAGCTCTAACATTTTAATTGAAAAATATTAGGTAAGTAATAAAGTGACAAAAAGGTCATAACCCAGTAAAAGGTAAAATAATATTTTAACATTTTACTGGGAACCAGTTACATAATAATAATCTTATTTTTATTTTGTTTATTTGTGGCTTATATAAATGCTTTTGTGTTGTATTGTTCGGAGTTCGGAGTGTATTGCAAATCTGATTCTGCCACCAGGCACCAGTTATATTATAAAAATGTTATTTTATACCTATTACTACCTACGTATTGCTAATTTTAAGTTTAGATAGGTTACTGGTCTGTACGAGGTCTTTTTTGAAAAAAAAAAATGTATGATGTGCTATTCTTTCATATTTTGTTTTTCAATTTTTTTTTAGATATAGAATTCTGGTTTTCATAATTAATGTTAAGTTAAGTTAAGTTTTATAGTTGATGAACTACTTTTTTACAATTAGAAAACATTGTAATACACAAAAGTTGTATGATCGCCCCTCGAGTTAGTAAACTTTTGTTCGCTAACATTAGAATATATTAGATTAGAAAATTCTTTATTACACAAAAAATAAGTACATAGGCGAATTTAATACTATTTAGCAACTTCTTCCAGTTAACTTGTGTGAAATATGGAGTGGTAGTACTTTATGAGACAATGCAATAGAGAAATACCTATTCAATATTATAAATAATTGTATAATAATCTATCGTATTTATTTATTTATTAACACTATAGATATAACAAGTATATTGAGATGTTGCACCAATAAACCTCAAATACGTTTAGTTAAATAAACTAATCCTAATTGGCATAAATATCATTTCCATTGTCTGACAGTTCGCTAATCATATTTAGCGGCTTATTTTTCTTGTACAAGATAATAATCGTATAGCTACCAATTTTCAACGGCTCGCTTAACACTGTTAGCGATCGTTACGGAAGTGGCCCTTAGTTTTGCAATGGAAATTGATCCTGGAAACTGGATATCTTAGGGTGCAATGCCTTGAGCCAAAGGCCCCTAATGTCTCAAGGAATGCGACCTTCCCAATCGGCCTTTATCTGTTTTATTTTTATTTTTAATCGGGTTTTTTGGAGCGATCTGTGCATTCCTTAATTTGACTTCAATATACTAAATAAATATCAATGAAACTTTCTCGATACACCATCTAATTTCAAACTTTCTTGCAACTTCGCTTGAAGTTTGAAAAGCAGGTAACTTATATACTTTTTATACATTGTAACAAACTTTTGTGCTTAGTATTTTCTCGTTATGTGGTAGAATGAATATGTCTGCCATAAGTGAGTAAAATATGTGGAGTTTATGAGTAATTTATGAGCTTGGTTATTGTTTTGTATTCAAAAATATAAAAAGTGTTCACTTTGAAACATTTGATGAAACAACTTTGTATGTGCACGATATAATCTACGTGTATAATATAATATAATCCACCTATAATGCGTTTAAGGAAAAAAAATAATAAACCTCAATTATAACCCTATCGTTTACCAACTTTGCCAGCATTATTATAATAATTTGAATGACTAATTAGCTTGTATTAATCATTTCAACAGGCCCTTAATTAGCTCAAACAGCTAAAAATAAAATCTGACGTCAAATAAATTAAATTGTTGCAAAATATAAAATTCTGTCTCTACCAATTAATTTTAACAAATCAAGTAAAGCAAGCAATATGCTAAAGCGTTTACGCGTTGTCGGTGCATGAGACAGACGGCAACCATAGGCTCACGTACACAGTTGACAATGGATTATAGGTTCTTGATTAATCATGAACTGAAAGACGAAGCATACTATTCCAAAATGTGAAAAATGGGAGAAGGATATAGGGGGATCAAAAATTGTTTCCTGGAATTATGCGGTTGTATCCAGCATTTGATTTGTTCATACTGATTGTTGTTTCTGTCTAATAAAATTATTTACTCTAATTTAAGTACTCGTGGCGCAGCTTGCTTCGTCGTTTACATAAATATATTAATTTTCTAAAACAGCTAAACTTTATAAGCAACGTATTAAATTATTAAAAAATAATTTGTGGATGATCCTTACAGCAATATATATAAGCAAAGATTTTTCTATGGCAACCACTGCTGACATAATACTTATATTGTAACACCCTAACAGAAAAAAAACATCTATTTCCATTATACAAATGTTTATTTCTGGGTAGGGATAAAATCCATGACATACAACACAGAGGGCGTAGCTACTACCAATTAAGCAATAAGTGCTGTCTAAGAGGAGTAATAACAGTAGAAATATCACGTCCGCTGACGCTTCAGTGGACAGCGAGCTTCAACCAGCAAGAATTTCGATGAGAGGTCATCTTATTGTTATTGGAAATTGATCGTTCAACATTGAATGACGTTATATTCAGGAAGACTTCTAAAAAACTATTGAAAGCAACGGCCTCGTCAGCATGCCGGGATAATACCTGAATAGTCGATTCTTTGAATTATTTTTGATAGACATCACTACAACGTTCTAACCGCATATAGAAATGTGTAGTACGCATGATTTGAAATACATAAATAAATTCGAGGAAGTCTGACTTGCGCTATCGACAGTTAGATTTTATGAGAAATAAAAAAAAAACAGTTTTTTATGTTTCAAAGAACAAAGGTTTGATAATTTTTGTACCTGGTTTTGGTGACAACAATAATTTGTGATAATCATAGAAAAACAATGCACTTCTGTAAATATGAAAGTTTAGGCAACAGGGCCTATTACAAAACTGACATAAGTTTAACATATTTACTGGAAGTAAAGCCATTGTATGTAAAATGAGCTATAGGTAAGTGTTTTTGTACTACTTGCGGTAGACCCACGTGATGTAAAGTGATGACCATCACCCATACAAAACTTTGCCTCGCAAGTCACGCACAATACGAACGTGCCCTACGATGCACTGCCCTGCGTCCATCAACTTAAGGCCAATGACTTAATTAAAAAATATATGTATATTATAAGTATGTATTTAAAAAAAAAGTATACATGTTATATCAGCTATCTGGTTCTCATATTACAAGCTTTGGCTTGGTTTAGGGCTAGATAGTGTTGTGTGGAAAGTCCACCAATATTTATTTATATTTATTATTATATTTATAGTTATCATGGTACCTGAAGTGAGTGTTTAAAAAATCAGAGTGAATCACACTGCAGACAGATGGACAAGCAATATAGATGAGTATTACGAGCTTGTTTAAATTATGAAGTTATATTTTATTTTACTGTCAAAATTTGTATAAATTAAATGATTAAATTAAATCATTGCCAACGGAAAATGCAAATTATTGGTATTTTATGCGGTCGCGATAATAAATCGACTGGTTTCTATGGAATGTGGAATGATGTTTGATAAGTCATCCAAATGTGGTTCATCTTTTTGCGTTGTATATTTTTATAAGTTTTTATATCACAAAAACACTAATTTGATCATGAAAACCCAACATCATACATACAACCATGACTGTTTTCCATAGACTAGGGCAGGGTTTCCACTTGCTACGATCCTTACATACCTTTTTCGCTTTATTCACTGTCATAACATTCATCTGTTTAGGATAGGTACTTAATCTTGACCTGGCCAACTTAAAAAAACATCATTTTCAATAAAACTCAAGATAAATACTAAATATACATATATACTTAGTAAAACAGTCCTGAAATTCCAATATCAGTTTTCAAAGTTATGTTAAAAATTAGCTGAAAACAGAAGTATGAAAAATGTAGCCAATACAAAGTCGGGCTGGTAGAAGGCTGCGGTATTTATGCGCAAGCGACGAGGATCGCGCTGGCGCCTGCGCATGCCGCCGCCGCCATGACACTACGACACATCCGCCAAAAACAAAATTAATAGCTGCCACATTCCGCACATTCTTACAGGTTCCTGATGCTGCTAAGCCGGAGCTTGAATGAGGACGAACACGCGTGGTTTTTCTGGGGTTTTTTTAATTAGGTTTAGGTGGTAATTAACTGTAACAAATATGCATCAACTACAATCATACGTGTTGACGCTGAAATGAATTAGAGTAAAATGGATATTTACTTTAAAAAAAATGTTACCAGGTGTATTTTTTCATACTCTTGCTGATGGAATAAACAGATGAGTAAGTGGCAACCATCAACAAAGCGTTGCCTAGCAAGTAACGCACGTGGTTTTATAAGTTAAACTGTGTATCCTTATTTGTTGTGGTACTCAATAAATAGTTATCTATCTATCTTTATATCGGAAAAATTCGTGTTCTAGTAAAATTTTACCAGCCCTTGCTACATTTACGTGTTTGTGTAAGCTCTGTTTTACTATAACAAAAGCAAATAGGTAACTTGCTACTGACTAAAATTGTTTGATTCGTGAAACGTTTCAAATGCTCGGTTTTAAGCTACCCCTTCCTTAAGGGCCCAAGTCTCAGCTTGACGCTGCGCTGGCGCCAAAATGTTCGTGATCTCCAAATCATTTGGTTCGAAATTCGAATCGATTCGAATGCATTGACTTGCAAGTCTTGTACTTTTACATTAAGGTTTATTAACATCGGAATATGGTCGTGTAAGGAGTTTTTTGTGACCCATTCTTGAGATCAACCTTTTCTTATTACTATTCTTTTTTTAATCACTTCTCAACGTGAACGATGTTTTTTATGATATCCGTGTTTTTATTTTTTTTGTATTATTTAAGGTACTTTTACTTTTTATGCGAAACCTTTGTATCATAAATGAATACAATATTAATAAATAAACGCAAAACTTGTACTATGGGAACTACTTAACTGATGTACTACATAAATACCCATATATTTTTGTAAATATAAGCTTATAGTATAGTATTTATGAGTAGTAGTAGTAGTAGTTTGTGAAGGACTCGTCCTGGGAAGTACTACCACCATGCCTTTTTCTGCCGCCAAGCAGCGTTGCTGTGTTTCTGTTTGAAGAGTGTGGTTGCCGGTGTAATTACAGGCACATGAGGTTTAACATCTATATATCTCAAGTTGATGGACGCAGGGCAGTGCATCGTAGGGCACGTTTCTTTCGTGCGTGGCATACAGATAATAAGCCTCATGTGCCTGTAATTACACCGGCAACCACACTCTTCAAACGGAAACACAGCAACGCTGCTTGGCGGCAGAAAAAGGCATGGTGGTAGTACTTCCCCGGACGAGACTTACTTACTTCACAAAGAGCTCGCCTACTCTTAATGTATGTGTGTGTTCTGTATGTGCCCAATATACACAATAATTTTTTAGCAGAGCTTGCTTCTAACCGTTAAGAAATTGTCAAAAATCATAAAGTTCTCTGTCTAATGTGGGTAGACTACCTATTACTTTTATTGATATCATAAAAATGATAGTTTCAAAGACAGTTATGAGTTAATCATAAAGTGCAAAGTCGGTTAATGGGTATTAGCACAAGAAATATCTTACGGCATAAAATATAGAGGTAGCCATAACGGGGTATTTTTAGCCTTATTGTCTTGCAAACAATACCTTTTCATATCGACAGACTCAATTTATTATACTCATAAACGATCAATGATAATCTATTTAAATACATGATGGTATATAGTCATTGTTTGGATAAGCGTAAATGATGAATCGACTCTAACTGTACCTAATACGTCCCGAAAAGAGATATCAATCATGAAATATTTCATTTCGATAATTACTAGTTAGAATAATTATTATGCTTTATCTAACTGTAAAGGATGATATATCGTACTGCTATTAATTTTAAAGTGTCAATAATTATTAATTTACATGTACTAATAATCGAATAACAGATATCTACTAGCAAGGTCGTAGGTGAAGAGTTGTAAAAAATGTAGGCCAAAGTGTAGACAGTTTTTATGATAGACCAACTTACTTTGAAATAAAATATTATAGGTATAACTTTTTACAAAAAAATATTAATTTGATATTACATTAATTTAAAATATTAAAATATTAATCAAATACAATAAAAAACATAAAACAAAACTTTTGCCGAATGGACAAACCAAAACGTCATCTGTGTAAATATATATTTTTTGTTATGGTTGTATTTTTCAAAAAGCGCTGAATTAATTACGATAACATTAATGAGACCACTTCTGAAGTATGACCTACCTACTAAGATCTACAAAGAATCATCAGAATCATTCTTAACATTTAAAATTTGCGGAGTAATCGCATAACGAGCAGTCAAATTGAGAACCTGGCAATTTCTGGCGCCAAACAGTAACGCCAGAAAGAAGCATGGAGATTAGCAAAAAAATGCCATATTTATGGCATTTTACGGTGGCTTACAGCGCGTTTGGAGCGTTCGCAGCGTTCAACTTCTAAGAGTTTAAAGCCTAGACTGTTTAGTCTGATGAGTATCCATGTGTACCAAAATATTTTCAAAGTCAAAGTCAAAAGGAATTTATTCAATAACATCACAAGGATCACTTTGAAACGTCTTATAGCTAGGTAACTCTAGGTGCCAGTTCCACGCGACCAAAGCCTAGAAGAACAGGCAACAAACTTACGGCTTGGTTCCTACCGTTTTTTTGTTTCATTGATCATACATTCAATCAACTATTTAATTAGTCACGTCTCGGCTGGTCGAACACAGAAGCCATAATTTGCTGGCTGTTTATTTTTAGGCGTTCTCAACTTTACTGTTAGGAAAGACTAGATCTTACACAGTTAGAATATTATGTAGAACTTTAATATCCTAACTAATGAAGTTGTTGTAGAATGCTATAATTTATCATGACTATTGATCATCACTTTTTTTCATTACTTATTTAATTAAAAAGCCTGTTTTGAAAGGTGGTTAAAATAGTCGGTTTATCAAAACGTTAACCTACTTTTCATATTTGTGTTTTAATATGTTAATGTGAACCTTTTAAGGAATTTACATGATGTGCACACTAACCTACAAAATATTGAATATCACATCCTTTTAGACAGACATTCTAGAACTATTTGATAATAAAGCAGCTCTAATTGCTCTTATTTATTGTATAACATTAGTATTAGAATACAGAATCCACCTGATAAACAATAACACCAGACGATTTATCAAAAACCTGCCTTTTTATGTGTAATAAAAGATTCAAATTCGTTTGATGGTGGATAGGCGAAACACGATTGGAAATGCCATGGGTCGCCGTGTCATCGTTGGTCGGCGACCGCGCAAGGCCGTTGGATTTCGATGACCTCAGATCTTTAATCCGATCAACAAAGAAATGTGAGTAATCGAGGTAAATCCTTCAAACGAGGAGGCTGCATTCACACAGAGAGCCTTCATCACCAGTTTATTACGTAAAATTAGGAGGAAAGCCGATGTCTTACACTTATTTTGACTTTTCGATTTTAACGACAGTTTTTTTTTATACTTCTTGCTATGTAGTTGGTCTAGACATGAGTTGTATTACCTTATATATTATATAGCGCTCCGTTGAGCCTAAATAACCAAGTGACAATTTGGTATATAATTTGTTTTTGTGAAACTGTACCAAATAAAAAAAATATCGATGTAAGCAGAAACTAATAGACGGACGACATCGTAAAAATCGTGGGAAGTTGGCAGATTAAGAAGACTCAAATTCGTTCATCCTGCAAATCTATGCGGAGGCCAGTAGATAAGTATTACCTGAACTGCATGGTTTGGTATGGTTAACTATTGTTAGGTTTGAAAGTAATTTTTTTTTTCTTTCTTTCAGTACCTATCTTGCTGTAGATTATAAGCTTATAATGATGATTAATTATCACGTAGAAATTAGTAGCGAAATTGATTGAATAGGTACGCATAACATTTTTGAGCTCAACAGATCCAAAACAGTGCATTGCATTATTTACTACATTAGTTTTCAGGCTTTGATTGTATGCAATCTGCTTTCTACGTGAGTTTCGAGTAACATGCGCCAAAAGGGGTAGGCACACGTACATTCTCCTGTGCCTATTTACGGTGGTCGTAAGGAAATACGTTTAACCAAAAACATGGTCCTGTTATGCCTTTAAGTGCACATCGTTTGTACTTACATACATAAAAAGTTCTCACTGTATCATTTAAATGCAACACATTCTTTCTTTTTCGACAAATTCTGTTATTGATTATACTCATTATTTAGAGAGTAGGTAATTGTTTTTTTATGATAGTATTTAAGAAACTCGTTTTTTATAATCAATAGAATTTTTTATGAAATGATATGATTTATAGACAATACATAGGTACATAAAAACAATTATCGCGTGGAACTGGCACCTAGAGTCACCTAGCTTTAAGACGTTTCAAAGTGATCCTTGTGATTTTATTGAATATAATAAATACCTTTTGACTTTGACTTTGACTATTCAAAAAACATTCGTGTTTCTTCAAAAATTTGTCGCCAACAGTTAAGGTATATAGGCATAAAGGTAAAGTATGTATAAAAAAAAACTAACGCCTGGCAGAAGAAGGATTTTCCACCTTTATGATATTCAAGTGAATTCTGTATGACAATATAGGTTAAAATAAATAATTTTTTGTTTAAAATGATAATCATAATAATAATAAAAAAATTGGATCTTTTAAATAAATATATCGGAAATATTATACGTTTCAATTATTAAGTCTGTTAATAAATGATGGAATTTATCGTGCATAAAGTGTCTAGTCGAATGCACTTTAACGCTGGCGTTTCAGAACAGGCTGATGTCCACTGAAGTCTGATAAAAAAATGCATTGTATCTTGTCCCATTTCTCGATTTTGTTTTGTTAAATACGGTTCCATGGATGGGTTTTCCGATATATTTAGTTTATAATTGTCTAAAAGAAACCACCAATAATAAAAGTCTTCAAAAATTACATTTTTCGCAGTGACATCTTTTCAAATATGTTATTTTTCGGACCAGATAAGAAATATAGCTCGCTATTGAAACCTATAATTAGCATCGCTGACGTGACTTCAGTCGACAATAGACTCAAAAATAATGCGAAGACGTGTTAATCAAGAATTAATTTGGCAACGAAATAATTTATTCACGAAACGATATTTCATTAATTCAATTAATATTGTTTTCCGAGATTTTCGGCTAGGACGTGCTCAAGGACTTTAGTTTTCAATGATTTATTTAAATAAGCGTTCAACAAAATCTAGAAAATTCCAAAGTGATATGTAAACAAAATATGTGTATCAAAACAAAAGATCAATGAAGCCATTGAAAATTGGGGCAAAATATTTAAACAGACCTAATCTATATTCAGTTGTGTAGGCGTCACATTCCGATGTGTTTTTTAGTATCTGGACATTCCATAGACATTTTTATTATTTACATAGACGCCAGTATTTGTTATGATAGGTTTTGATGTCTCAGATAAAATGGACATTAGTGTCTTTGAGACATTTAGAAATTTTCAAACTTTCGCAATATTTATGCAACAAACATTTCTAAGAATAAACAAAGTAACTGACATAGCTTATAGAATAATTAGCAAGCTGAAGTGGCAATAGGCAGGTGACATAGCTCGACGAACTTACAACCGCTGGGAAATAAAGATTCTCGATTGGGGACAACAAACTGGAAGATATCCTTTTCTGCCGCCAAGCAGCGTTGCTGTGTTTCGGTTTGAAGAGTGTGGTTGCCGGTGTAATTACAGGCACATGCGGCTTAAAATCTGTATGCCTCAAGTTGATGGACGCGGGGCATTGCATCGTAGGGCACGTTCCTATTGTGCGTGACTTACGAGGCAAGGCTTTGTTATAGGCGATGGTTACCACTTAACATCAGGTGGACCATCTGCTTGTTTCATCAGCTAGTAGTATAAAAAAAAATAAGAAATTGCCTTCCTATCCTATGGACCGACGGCATTGTGAGCATCGCGGAAAGTCGGTGGATGGAGAAAGCTCAGAATATTTTTTCCTGGAAATAAATAGGTGAGGTCTACGTCCAGCAGTGGACTCAAGGTGCTGATGATTATGATGAATCAGGAATGTTTTGTGTTTTAAAATACATGTAAATTATTTTATAGTGACCCAAAAGTTATTATCTGAGTGGGATCACTGAATAATGGAGTCACTTTTGGGCCATTATAAAATCTTTGTGATTTCCTTAAGTATACGCTATAAAGCTACTAAAATATTAAATATATTTTCTATGAAACATTTAAAATTAGATTGTCTGATGAAATAATTTTGAACAATAGGAACATTCTCATAATATAGAAGTTGTTCATAGTATAGATATTACTTTTATTTACTCTATATTAATTTAAATTATAATACCATAACGTTATTTGAATTAGAGCGCTATTTCTTATTTCTTATTATAGCTATTTATATTTTGCATAAACGTGTCTACTATGCAAATTTTTACTAGTAAACCACTTTGTTTAATGATGACAAGATACCGTAGCTTATTAACCCTTTATATAAAATCACACGTCACCAAATACCTTCTGTCAGTTATTCTTGACTGGCAACTTAGATAATGTTAATAAACGACCTTGTGAAGTATACAGCTATAAGTAGATAACTGATTAATATTATATATTAATCAGTTATCTACTTATAGCTGTATATCTACTTATAGCATATAAATAGTGGAATTACGCGTGAATTCGTTCCCATAAAGCATGCGAAGGGAAGAATGTCATGTAACGAGAAGAATGCTAGGGATGAATGTGGAGATGGATATAGGAGTAGAGGTAGGCCAAAGAAAAGATGGATGGACTGTGTGAAAGATGACAGGAGTAAGAAAGGAGTGACTGCTGAGATGACGGCTGATAGAGGAGAGTGGAGGGACAAAACCTGTTGTGCCAACCCCACATGAAGTGGGGTCGGCACAACAGGTGAACTACCACCATGCCTTTTTCTGCCGCCAAGCAGCGTTGCTGTGTTTCGGTTTGAAGAGTGTGGTTGCCGGTGTAATTACAGGCACATGAGGCTTAACATCTGTATGCCTCAAGTTGATGGACGCAGGGCAATGCGTCGTAGGGCACGTTCCTATCGTGCGTGATTTGTGAAGAAATGTTTTGTTATACCTAAGTGATGGTTACCACTTATCATCGGTTAGCCATAGGCCTATTCCTTAAAGGAAAGTAGTATAAAAAGCTACTTGTTTTTCGAGGTTTTAATTATGTTTCAATAAGATTGTAGTAATTTTAAAGATTTCATGATGCGAGTTCTGATGTAATATACATAAAGATATATATATTTTATAGTGGAGGTGTTTCGTTTATCTATTATTCTTTAAAAATGTATACATTGATATTCCAAACAAATAAGAGATCAATAACCTTTTAGATACCCTTCTCTGGCAATAAAATATGTATATAAGTGCCTTCACTAGAAGAAGGCAGTTATTGCTGTTTGAATAAATATTATGATAACTTTGCTAAAGTATAAAAATAAAATTTTAATTAAGCAGAAGTGGAACAAACAGGGTACCGCAAGCTTTCTATTTCCTTAGTTTGACAGTATACTAATGAATAATAACGTAATTTTTTCAACTTCGTGATCACTTTTTCTTTAAGAATGCTCGTGGCAAATACATCTATTAAAATAAAAACAACCATCACGCCTACGACTGTTAGGCGAAATTGCTACCACTAAACCTGCAGTGGTGGTCCAAGTAGGTATGCAGGTTAAACAGTAGTAAAGCACATAGAAGGACATCGAATTTCCACTGTATCTGATTATAATTACAGAGCACATTAGGCGGCTTGTCGCAGCAACCGGTCGCGCCTGTACCGACTGATTCAGAAGTTTATTCAGAAAACATAAACTACAAACAAAGTTACACAAAAATGGGAGCGATAGTACCTTCAGAAGTGTTAAACTGTTTCGCAGATACCAACGCCCTCCTCCAGTACAGAGAAAATACTCTACAATACATCACATAATAAAAAAAATCTAGCTATTGTTCCCGTCTTTAAATGGTTATTTTCATGACTTCTGGTTGATTGTCGCTATGTGGATTTTTGGTAAGTAGATCATTAAAACAAAAAGTCAGCCATAGACTAATTAACATTTAAAATTTGGTCGCGTGGAACTGGCACCCAGAGTCACCTAGCTTTAAGACGTTTCAAAGTGATCCTTGTGATTTTATTGAATAAATACATTTTGACTTTTGACTTATACTTTTTTTTTTTGACCAAAGCCTAGAAGAACAGGCAAGAAACTTACGGCTTGGTTCCTAGCGTTTTTTTGTATGATACTTTTTACAATTTTATTATGGTATCTACTTAATTGTTTAGTGTTTGTAATGAGTTGGAGCATAGTTCAGTCCCAAGCTTTTTTGTCATCTATTTAATCAGATATTTTATATTAAGCTTTTGTAGAAAAAATATTTTTAACTAATGTTAACTTCAGGTCTGCTACCGACCTACAATAAAACTAAAATTTAGTATGTGTACAATGCCCTATAATAAATGTCTTCGTGTTGCTATACCCTATACAGGGTTCATGTGATACTAACCTTACTTAACAACTATGTTTGTACCTAAACTGAACCATGTCAAAGCAGTAGGTAAATGTATTAAATATGTGTAATTCAAACTGTGGGCAGTCGCCAAATGCGTTCGAACACTTTTTGCTATTATAAAGGCTTTCGATTGTTATCCGCGTTCCTTAGGTGAGAGGTGTGAATTTGGAAAGTAGGCGAGTACCAAAATAGGTATCTACCAGCTTTTTGTTGAGTTATAATAATAGAAACAAAAATAATTATGTAAATCACCGAATTATCTGCCTGATTTCACACCTCAGTTGGTAGTAGTTCTGTCGTGCTTTAGGTTGAGGCTTCGATTTTAGGAATTTGCTTACAATTTTTCTTTTTATTTTTACTTTATTATATAGGGTGTTAAAATACTAGTACCGAAAACTTCAGGGGGCTAAAGTACCCGTCAATATGAATAACTCTTTCTGAGGAACCAACACTGAACTCGAAAAAAAGTTATTCATATTGATGGGTACTTTAGCCCCCTGAAGTTTTCCGTACTAGTATTTTAATACCTTGTATAAAAGACTGTATGAAGAATAAATGTATATACATACACGAAATAAATCAATACACGAGAAAAAAAAACACAGCTGTTTCATGCAAAGTTCAATACCTACCTGGCTAAAATATATGAAACAGCTGTTTTTTTCGCGTTTACAGGGTTGGTTCCTTAGGAAAAGTTATTCATATGGATGGGTACTTTAGCCCCCTGAAGTTTTCAGCAGTGGAATTTTTAAACCTTTTTAAATTTTATTATAATAATTCATATTGGCAGACTTTCCACACAGCACTATCTAACCAGAAAGCGGATATAATTTATGTAAATACACATTTTTGTATTCTTTTTTCCTTTGATTTTATGTAATTCTATTTTTCAACTCAGTGCATTTTATCAATGCTTGCGGTGGCATTGACGAATCAATGAATGTAAAATTCTTGTAAAGTAAATTATGTTTCATTATAAAGCAAAATGAGGAGATTACATTAACAATAAAACAACAAGCTAATTTCAGGAACAGCCTTAACTAACAAATACCATGTAAATAATAAATACCTAATACAAAACATCAGGGTAAAAAGTTGTTTGTTTTTTTTATAAAACTAGCTGATGGCCCACCTGATGGTCACCTGAGTGGTAACCATCACCTACAACAAAACATTACCTCGTAAGTCACGCACGATAGGAACGTGCCCTACGATGCACTACCCTGCGTCCATCAACTTGAGGTATCTGTATGTAAGGCATCTGTATGTAAGGCCCCATGTGCCTGTAATTACACCGGCAACCGCAATATTCAAACCGAAACACAGCAACGCTACTTGGCGGCAGAAAAAATCGTGGTGGTAGTACTTCCCCGGACGAGCTCTTCACAAAGAGCTCTATTTAATAGGAGGCATCCCATGATAGAGGATGATTATTTAGAATAATCTTAGAAAATACAATAATATACGAGTAACGCAAACTGTCACGTATGTGCAAAAACCTACTGAAAAATGTTAGTTATGTGGTAATTTGGATGTACCTCTGACCACCCCCCATAGAAACCCTGAGTTAGTGCTGTTTGATCTTCCGTGTCTGGGGAATCAAAGTCGTGAAGCAGTTTCTTGATTTTGTTTCATTAAAGTAGAAAATATCTTGCGCTATTTTATCCACCAGAAACAAAAGATTGCATAATTCCCTCCCAAGAATACCATTATCACGCATAACATATCGCTATCTGATCCCATACACAAGCTTCAAGTTTCTAATTGATTTGGATAAGCCATTAAGCCGTGATTGATGGATGCGTTTCGAGTTTGTACCTTGATCCCTCGTGTTTGGGTGTTATACTACTAAATGTGATGTAAGGTAGTGTTAATAATGATCTAATCTATTAGAATTATTCGATTCAGGGAGAAGATCTAGTTTGTATATCAAAAATGGAACTACACAACTTAGTTCCCTCGTCCCCATTCTATCAGACTACTAGACGTACGGAAACGAGATATCCATAATGGTTGACATACAATCTACTCGCACCAAGCGCTTTGCCTCAACTTTTGTGTTGCGGACAGCGAAAGATTGGAGTTTTTTACCGGCGTCTATGATAATCATAATGATAATCATGAGGAAACCTCACGATGTTTTCCTTCACCGTTTGAGAGTACTAGCACTAAGCACATAAATATTTGAATAGAAAAACTCATTGGTGCAGGACTGGTTTTAAATCCATTCCACAACCTAAGCATCGAAAGGCGGGGCCGCTACCCCTAGACCACCAGTGCAATCATCATCCATAGCCTGATCCACCCACTGCTGGGTATAGGCCTCCCTTAGTTTGTGCCATCTACCACGATCCTGTGCCAGTCTAACCCATTTCCGACCTGCGATTTTCGTTATGTCGTCCCCATCTCGCTGCAGGACGTCCCACGCCTCTGTAATCGGTTCTTGGCCATCATTCGGTTGTCGTCCTACTTCATCTGTCATCACCACGTCTTACAATGTGTCCTGCCCAGCTCTATTTGAGCTCCGTAATCCGACCAGTGCAATAGGAACTAAAAACTACCGACTCGTATACTCAAGCACAGATAAATGTTCTACAAATATAAGGGTAGAATCACACCGTGAACTCCAGCATCGATTCGATGTCCATTGGAGTGCACTGAACGAATATGACTGACGAGCATGGCTCGTTATGCATTATGGCCGGCGCAGCCACAACGGCCGAACTACAAACTACAACAAACAGTTAAATCACGGCCGATTGAGCAATAATTTGCAAATCCGGCAATCCGTAGACTTAGCGTGTTTAGTTTCGCGGGAACTTGATCCGATGCTATCGACAGACTGCTAGCAAAGGGCGTCACACACGACGGAATATAATATCCTATAACCCTTTTTTGTTTTGAAGCTGGGAAAAATGCGTTACGATTTCCCCGCCATTATAGTGACATTATTATAGGGGGTGATATGTTGGACTCCCCGGTTTCCGCTACCGGTATACCCACTAAACAACCCAGCGGCACTCCCGCGTTGCCTATATGGTGGGGGACTGGGAATCCGGTGCACTCATTGGTGCACGACCGGTTTCGGACCCACGACCTTAGGATCGGAAGGCTGCTACCACTAGACGACCACTGCTCCGGTGCTCCTTATAAGCTAGGAAAACTCTTTAGGGAGTTGCTGAAAACTAGTGGTCGGCATTGAGTGAGTTGAAGTGGATTAACGCTGGGCAGTGCATCGTAGGACACGTGCCTATCGTGCGTGGCTTATGATGCAACGCACAGAGCATTGCATCGTATAGGTATGGTGGTAATGGTAATAGGTAATAGGTATGATATAGGTAACCACTTAACATCAGGTGGGCCATTTACTTGTTCCATCAGCAAGTAGTTTAGATATGAATGCGCCCTACAATGTACTGCCCTGCGTCCATCAACTTGAAGCATACAGATGTTAAGCTTCATGTTCCCGTGATTTCACCGGCAACCTACTTCAAACTCAAACACAGCAATGCTGTTCGGTAGCAGAAAAATACATGGTAAGGCATAGGAATAACTTTTCAAACGCAAACGTAGTAAACAATTTTCCTCATAACCTTATTTTCGTGGCCGTCGCTTCTGATCTGCCCATCTCCCCAATATTTATCAGCATGCTACCAAATGCTCGGTTGTTCCGTTGCGCTGCAAACAGCAGATAAGCACGAACTACACCCGCAGACTGAGCCCCGCGAATAAATGCGTGATTTACGATTTTAGTGCTTAAAGCCCACGCAGTAAGCATGACACTGATTGGTCAGTCCGCATCCGGGTACCTTATTCCTTTTTTGAATTCCTGCGTATTAAAATAAATCGATTTCGGCTTTTTGGCGCCGAGAAACCAAGGTGTTAAAGTTAAGCCAGATAATTGAGGGCGGAATCTTTTCACTTTATAAGTATTTATGGAGATTTGCTTCTTAAAAAAAAGTTGGGAGGTTACTGCCAAATGGACTGATGTGCATGAATATGCAATTAAAATGCATTTTAGGTTAACATCGGATCTAAGAGTATTCAAACTAAGTACTTATCACTTTATCAGGTTTGGTATTTTGAGAAAGGAGATTTTTTTATTGAAATGAAAAAAATGATGAAAAGGCACGGTAAACATCACCTTAAATGTTTTAATAAGTAAGTAGGTAGATACTCAAGACTCTTTAGGGGGTAGTCAGACACACGTCCAAACATTATACATATAATTTGGTACTCGCCCACATTCTAATGTACATCAAAATGTACATTGGAATGTGGGCGAGTACCAAATACAAATATTTGAGGGAGGAAGTTGGAAAATTTGACAAAACATCTTGATGGCCACAAGTACTGACTTCAGTTTCAAATTCTTGGGATGAGCGGACGTGTTTTTGAATTAATTAGTGGCTAATTAAATTACCCAATGGCCACCAAATTAAGTTGTAAATAGGTACCTATTTTAGGAAAGGTTTAGGATAAAGCCACGAGTATTTTTCTGTTGGTACGGCCATTTTCTGGGAAATACAAGATTGAAATATCCAACCGAAGGGTAAGGATTAAATTTTTTTTTGGAAAAAGCTTTGCATTGCTTGCTTTTTTGCTCATACATACATACCATCTTTTATTTGTGTATATTGTTGTATATAGAATACCAATTACTTCAAAATGTGATTATTGTTAGTCCACTACCCTCCATGAAGTATCTGGAGTTTTTTATCTGTCTATAAAAATGCTAAATATTTAAATGATATTATGTGTGAGGTTTAAAATTATTTCATACCTGATATTGTGTATAACATAATTGCACAGCATCGCAATAAGGCAATCACAAAAGTATATAAATTCAAGTTGCCACGTCTGTCTGTCCGTATAGGTCGATTGTGAAAAATATTTAACAATTATAGCGACAGGCTTGCTGCCTGCACGTATGGAATATAAACTATGTAAAAAATGTGGATGTGTGCCAAATGTATATAAATACTTGAACCTATGTCTGATTACCTCCTTTGAGAGCACTGGTGGTCTAGTGGTAGCGGCCCCGCCTTCCGATTTTTAGGTCGTGGGTTCGAAACCGGTCGAGCACCAATGAGTTTTTCTGTTCAAAAATTCATGCGCACAATGCCACTCTCAAAGGGTGTAGGAAAACATCGTGAAGAAACCAGCATGTCGTAGAACCTAAAAAGTTATATAACATGTGTCAAGTGCTCGAAAGTAGCCTCTTGAGGTGCACTTTAAATCCTTTCACCACACTGTTTCGAAAGAAACTAGTGAAACAAGAGAGAGACCTCCCTCAGGCATCATCAAAAAACTTTAGTACTAAATTTTTGGAGTTGGTGCTTGGTGAGGGGACATACTGAAAACTGAGTAATAATCTGATTGTGCCTGAGGAGTAATCTCTAGGCATGGTGGATATCTCCTCAATGACTTTACAGTCGTATAGCAGTTTTCAATTTTCACACGGAAATTAAGAAGTTCGTTTAATTGTTATCCTGTAAATTAGTCATCATCTTCCTGCCGTTATTACACGCTACTTGGCCAGGTTATCTTCTTCCATTCACTCTTATCATTCGCCATCTCGATACTCACTCTTTTCTTACTCGTGTCATCTGTCACACAGTCAATCCATCTTTTCTTTGGCCTACCTCTACTCCTATATCCATCCACATTCATCCCTAGCATTCTTCTCCTTCTAAAACCATCAAATTAGTATTTTTTTTAAATAAAATTAATTGTCTTGTATGTCTTGATTTCCGTAAAATTATATACGCATATAAATGTAAATAAATATTGGTGGACATTCCACACATCACTATCTCGCCCCAAACTAAGCTAAAGCTTGTGATATGGGAACCAGATAGCTGATATACTACTTGTATACTTTTTTTTTGTAAATACATACTTATAATATTATATAACACCCAGACTGAGAACAAACGTCTATGTTCATCACACAAATGTTTGTTCTCGGTGGGGATCGAACCCACGGCCTACGGCGCAGAAGGCAGAGCTACTACCAACTGAGCTGTGAAGGCTGTCAAAAGGGTTTGAATTGTATAATGTAAGTCATGTAAAGGGTGGGGCAGCTGTATAAATATGTATTTGTGTAAATAGCTTCTGTTTCTAGTTCCACATGTCGTATAATGTTAATAGAAATTACTATCATTAATTTTATTATAATCGTCCTACCGCCTCTGCTAAAAACATAAATATTGCATTTAAATGTGGCAGTTGACAAAGGAGTAAGAAAAATACACAATTAATCAGAAATAAAGTCATTCCCATTTTTGTACACTTTTACGTAATCCACTGCCCACGTGCTCTGTAGTTCAATAAAAATCTTATTTTAAGATAACAAGGTTTTAAAATATTTCTGCAGTATTTCCACCACAAACCGTTAATATTCCTTCAACAATATAATTACACTGTTTTCCAGTATTGTTTTAACAAAGATTATTCGATTTACTAGCAACATTACCGGATTTTGTGCTCGTAATTTTAACTTAGTTTCTAAATCATTTATTTACAACAATATATAAAGTTTTCCAAATCGTTTTGTCAAAACAAAATGTCGTCTCAAGTCTCGCAAGATTTCTAAAGTTCCGTATTTGACGTGAATTTGTCGGTGGCACCTCCATCAATCAATGCTGCCAGTCGCAACTCTACGCTGGAATTACTTTAAAGGCTTTACTACGCCACGTCGTACTGCATCGTGCGATGGCACGGCGCGTAATTTTCATCAAGACACATTCATATAAATAAATAAAATAAATAAATATTGGTGGACTTTCCACACAGCACCACTATCTAGCCCCAAACTAATCCAAAGCTATATGGGAACTAGATAGCTGATATAATACATATATGTATATACTTTTTTTTGTAAAAATACATACTTAAAATATTATATAACACCCAGACAGAGAACAAACATCAATGTTCATCACACAAATGTTTGTTCTCGGTGGGGATCGAACTCACGGACTACGGCGCAGAAGGCAGTGCTACTACCAACTGAACTGTGAAGGCTGTCAATATCATACTTCAATATTTGTACGTCAATATATATGTAATATCATACTTAACAATAACATCATATGAGAATGAACAAGTCCGTTCCTCAATTTTCTTTGGAGGTTTGCAGATTGGTGACCGTAATTTTTTACCATGATTTATTTTATTATTATTTTTTATTTATATTGCTTTACTCTAAATTTTGTTCTATTGTTATTTTTTTATGATGAAAATTTTGCACGCCTTGACGAGGTAGAATGTAACGGGCCTCGAGCATTTTAAATTACCAACTATTGTACCTACATTCCTGCGAATAAATGATTATTATTATTATTAATGTTGTTTAGGATGCTGTCAACTCTCGGGTATGGTCATTTAATAGTCCGACATTCACGGAAGGTCATAATAATCATAATCATAATCATAATCTTTATTACTCTTTTGACATTTCACATGTACTTAGATACGTCAAAACAAAATAATCAATACAAAAATAATTCAAATTAATAATAACAAAACATTAAGAAATACAATAAAATAAAATAAGTACTAAAGTAGGTAAATTTAAAAAACAATAATAAAATAACACTATTCAATAGGAATAGAAAATTAATAGGTAAGTCACTCACATAATTGATCACAAAATATAAATTTATCAGCCAGAGCTTCGTCAATTTTATAATAACTTTTAGATAGCAGTTTATCTTTAACAAAATTAAAAAATTCAATATCACTCTTAAGTCTGATGTCAATTGGAATATTATTGTAAAATTGAATAGACATAAAGACAAAACTTTTTTTTGTTTTTGCTAGTCTAACAGCTGGCGTCACTAAATTGTTCTTATGTCTTGTGTTATAATTATGAAAATCCTGTTTTAATGTCATCTGACTTAAATTTTTCCCTAACGTATACAATATTCTGGTAAATAAATTCACAGGTCATGGTCATAATACTTAACTCTCTAAATTTATCTCTACAAGTGTCCATTTTTTTCATACCTAAAATGTATCTTATGCAACGTTTTTGAAGTACAAAAATTCTATTTGAGTCAGCTGCTGCACCCCAAAACATTATCCCATAGGTCATTAAAGAGTGAAAGTAAGCAAAATATACATCTCTTGCTGCTTTAATACCTCCTAGTTCTTTAATTTTTTTGATAGCATACGTTGCTGATCCCAATTTCTTTGTCAACTCGTCTATATGAACCGCCCATGTCAATTTTGAGTCTAACCACACTCCTAAAAACTTCATGCGATCAGTACTGGGCAACGACAGATCCCGTAAAGTTTCTTGTACTGATGTATTTGGCGATATGCTGGTTCCTAACCAAAAATTTACAACATGTGTTTTATTTACATTTAGTAATAAGTTATTCACCGAAAACCATTTTTCTAAGTTGGGCATAACATCCCTAAGTATAACACTAAGACCATCATTCGTTTTGTCCTTAATAATTAAACTAGTGTCGTCAGCAAATAAGACCATGTCAATATCCTTACAAACTACAGATACGTCATTTATATAAATTAAAAATAACAGAGGACCCAATATTGACCCCTGCGGAACACCTAATTTTACAATACATTTGTTTGACCTTACACCATTTAACTCCGTGACTTGTTCTCTTTTACATAAATATGATTTGAATATTTGCAATTCTTTGTTGCGGACACCATAGTGATCTAACTTTTTAAGTAAGATATCATGCGAAACACAGTCAAAAGCTTTTGAAAGATCACAAAACACTCCATACGTTTTATGTGATCTCTCAAGGCCCGATAGGACGTCTTGCATGAGTCTTATTATGGCATGTCTAGTAGATTTTTTCTTTTGAAATCCAAATTGTCTAGTGTTTAAGAGGCTGTTGTCCAAAATATAAGTAGTTAATTCTTCAGCCACATATTTTTCAAAAACTTTGCTTAAGCTTGGGAGCACAGACACTGGTCTATAATTATTGCAAGAAGTTGTCTTACCCTTCTTGTGTAATGGCACAACTTTAGCGATTTTCATTTTGTCGGGAAAAATCCCATTTTCGATATATTTATTAATTATGTGCATAAGTGGTTCCGCTATTACATCTTCCAATTTTTTCAATAAGTAAGGTGTAATGTACCAAATATCGTTTGATTTCTTCAATTTAATGTTACGAATTATATTTATAACTTTTTGGATGCTTATTGGTTTTAGTTTGAAATTATTATTAGCGACTGGAATATATTTTCTTAAAAATTCAATAGAATTGTCAATACAACATTTTAATTCAGATGTCAGGTTATTTGCCACATTTACAAAATAATTATTAAAATAATTGGAAATGTCAAATTTGTCAAAAATAATTCTATTATCATTATCATCTCGGATTTTATCACATATATTATCACTGTTGTTACTGTTTTTTCCTGTCTCTTCTTTTATTATTTGCCACACACATTTTATTTTATTTACAGACTTTTCAATTTTATTAGTAATATGAATTTTCTTAGCCATTAAACATACGTTCTTAAAGACTTTGCTATATTTACTTACATAAGATTTTAAGACAAGATTTTCATTTATGTTACTGAGTGCATATAAATCAAATAACCTCTTCCTCGATATCAGGATTCCTTTAGTGGCCCATTTATAAAAATATTTAGAGTCAGTTTGGCCTACTTCTACAACTGGCAAGTGCTCATCAAGCTTTTCTAGAAAGTGGCTAAAATAAGTATCATAGTCAGTGCAAAACGTTAAATTTGTTACAGGTTTTTCTAAACTAACTTTCATTTTTTCTAATTTAACATTCGATATCTTCCTATGCTTAACAATAGCTGATTTTATTTTTTGTACGTTTAATGTTATATCAATAATTTGAGCATAGTGATCGGATGGAACACCTGGTAACACTTTTATATTTTTAGTAGCACTCGAATCAGTGAAAAAGTTGTCTAAGCATGACATAGAAGAAGATGTTACCCTGGTGTAATCATACACTTGTTGCCTCAGTAAAAAACTATCCATTACATCAATTACCTCTTTACAATTTTTGTCATCACTTAAAAAATTTACATTAAAATCTCCACAGATTATCATAGTCTTGTTGTTGTGAGATGTCAATTTATCAAGGCACTGCTCCAGCTTGGATACGTAAATGCCCATTTCTGCTGAGGGTGACCTATAAACCACTGCAATTATAGCATCGTTTAATTCTATACAAGCTATTTCAAATATAAGTTCCTCGGACATCTTGCAAATGTCATTTCTCACTTTATATTTTAAGTTATTTTTAACTAGTATCAGGCATCCTCCACGGTCATGCTTATTTCTACAAAAAGAGGAAGTTTTATTATAGCCTTCTATATTAAATACGCCTATATTGTTATTGACTAGCCAAGTCTCCGTCATACACATCACATCGATCTTTTCGTTTAATAAGAAAAGTCCCAAAACATTTTGTTTATTGTAGATGCCCCGGACATTTTGATGTCCAAGAGTTATTTCAGAACTCCTGGAAGCCCGACGCTTTGAAAATTTGTCGTAGATACAGTGTCTTTTTTGGCATTGTCGTCAACTTTGGTCAATAACACTAAATTTTTGCAGTTTCCACCCTTCATAAAAGCTGCAGCTATGCTTGCAGCGGTAGACTCCATACCTAGTTTACTCAATGGGGTTGCATTGATTTCTACTATGGATATATTTTCATTTAAAGCAGCAATAGTAAATAGTTTACTGTTTAGTTTCATTATGTTATGATTATCTTCATTCTTGGATCCATAAAAAATTGTAGAAACTATAAGTTTTTTCTGATGTTTTTGAATCAATTTCGCAATGCTACAAATTTTCTTTAGATATCCATGTATATCCATTTTAATACTATTGTAGTCACCTATCAAAATGACTATGTCCTTATTTTCTGATTTCTGTATGTGTTCATCGTTTAATATGGAACCATAATCACTGTGTGGCATGCACGAATTAATCACTGTGTATTTATATGGTAGGTTTTTATTGATTGTCTTTGCCATATTTCTTCCGTGTATGTCAGAGAACATTACAATTATCGTATCCTTTTTACTTATTTCTAACAAGGTCCAAGCTAACATTATTATTCGGTATCACATAGTTGCACAAATACTTCGAAGACATAAGTTCTAAAATAATGCCGCGCAAACAATTGGGGAATTTGCATAGAACCTGAAACATAAAATATGTGGAATTTGCATAAAACCTGAAACTTTTATCAACGAACTATGACATAGTTAACGATCTACTAATTCTAACCTTAAAAGGAAAAATCGACAGGCCTTCGCGATGAATATTAAAATGATTTATACAGCGTCAAGGGCATGTTTTCATCCATATCCCTGTTTACGAGACACCGTTGTTTGCCACTTGTGAAATAATACTTGCAGTCAACTCGCCTTCAAGCAGTCAGTGTGTCAAAGCCTTTAGGTATATCAGTAGATCTTTTCAGAGATATTCGTCTTGAAATATTACTTTGTCGCTTAACACCGCTCAGTTTACGTCTTGTCCGTGTAAGATATTGACTTTATTAATGGAGTTTAGGAGTTTTCGCTTTTTTGTGTGATCTCACATCAAGAACGTGGGGAAATTGGAATGTCAAAATGAATTTTTTAACTGATGATCATTGATCAGAGCAAAAACAGTAATGTAAAAAAACACTTTTGATTTTATTTTACTGATGACAAATCTAACAACTATTCCTCCTAAAATCATGTTTTACTCGTTTTTTTGTTTTTAAATGCATGCCAAATGTTTACTTTTAACATAAAGTAGCACTTCGTTCTACCTCGTTTAACATCGTTAAACATTATTTAGGCCACTAAAAGAATCTATACTATTTATTGGCTAGTACGTTTAATGAAATAAACAATATATAAAAAATTGGTTTTTAACTATCTTTCTTACTAGTTACTTACTAATTTGATACATTAAATTAATACAAATAAGTGTTTTTTTTTCTTTATTATTGAGAAAATATTCATATTCATAATGAGAAAATAATACTTTGTTTTATGTCATTTACATTTGCCATTTTTAAAAACTCCGTTGGATAAAAATAATTTATTAAAAAATGGCACGCTTATATCAGTGAAAAAATCAGAACAAAAAAAATTTAAGTTTTGTTCTTGAAATATTTACAGCTATTTTTTTTATTTTGTTTGGGTTGGAAAACAAACAGAATTACAATCTATTATTAAAATAACTTAAAAATCGAATCACCAATAAGATGTTTTCACATAATTTACAAAAGAACTACTTATACAAAAAAATCGAATAATAAAAGCACCTCTTAACAAAAAAGAAGAGTAAAACACAATTAGGAACCGATTCAAATCCCCTTCGGTCAACTACTGGAACTAAGCTTATTCATAACTTAATAGTCTTGTCTCGCTCCCTTCAAAACCAACTGCAGTTGAAATCCCTGCATAATTTCAATAAGCCTCGTATGTCGTGACAGGATCATTCTTCCTAATAATTAACGTCTTGTAAGTACAACTCTGAACTATCTCCGGGCGTGAAAGCCAGTGGCATCTGACATATCCAATTAACACGGTTTCCGCTTCCGCTAGAATCAGGCGTACCAACTGTTGGTATCAGGCTGCGCAGACGGTTGGCACTTCATTTTCAACTCATGCATTTGCAACTTGGCTTTTCTAGGGATTTTCTGGGAAATTTCGCAGATATTGATTAGTTTTCTGTCACCATTTTAAGTTGTATTGTCATTTAAGAGTAGTAGAGCTCTTTGTGAAGGGCTCGTCCGGGGAAGTACTACCACCACGCCTTTTTCTGCCGCCAAGCAGCGTTGCTGTGTTTCTGTTTGAAGAGTGTGGTTGCCGGTGTAATTACAGGCACATGAGGCTTAACATCTGTATGCCTCAAGTTGATGGACGCAAGGCAGTGCATCATAGGGCACGTTCCTATCGTGCGTGACTTACGAGGCAATGCTTTGTTATAGATGATGGTTACCACTTAACATCAGGTGGGCCATCTACTTCCATCAGCTAGTTGTATTAAAAAAAACCATATCGAATGTAATACCCAGGTGGAATTATCTTCCTGCCTGAGGTTTTCCCAAATGACTGTATAACCAATATGTAGGGTCTACAAAGGGCAATTGAAAATGTTTAAGGGTTTGGCAATGCGGTTAAGATTCCTCTGGTATTGCAGACGTCCTTATCCTAAAAATAAGTAATTAACAAAATAATGTTTAAAATATAAGCGAATCTTTTGTCGCACAATTTCTCAAGCATCGGACTGATTGAAAAAATATCAATGACAATTCAAAATAACAATATGACTATAGAAAGTTGAATTAACAATAACTTTAGTAAAAAAGGTAGGTTTCCTCAAGACGAGTTATCTTTAAGACGAGGATTCCCGACACAGTTTTTGGGTTTTTTATTCTACAGATAATTTAATAAATATTATAAAATATTTTTATACAATAAACATAATAAGTCAAAATAAAAAAGGCCACGTAATTCTGTTATAGTTTTTATTTAGTTTTAACTATTCACTTTCAAGAATAAAAAAGTAATGTACTTTTGAACAAGTCATCATATAGAATTATTCTTTTAGGGTAAAAGCGGAGGACAAAGTTGAACATCTATCATGTTAAATCCAAAGTTTAAAGTTCACTTGACTCAACATTGGAGTAGGTACTTACGAGTGTATTAGCATCATGATTCATGACGCCTATAGTTGACGAGAATGCGGAAGGCAAGGCACCTAGTTATGATTCAATCTTCATTTTTCGCTCGCCTTACCGCACCTTCTCAGAGATTATTTTATTTTCTTTGTACACAAAATATAAGCTGGTTCTTTTAAAGTTTTATGCAAACTTTAGACGTTTGTCCGATTGTTCGATCAAGAATATCGATCGATGTTTTCGACTTCTGTGTGTCAAATCGACAGACAATCTTGCCCAGTGTCAAATGAAATAGACAGGCAACATTTTTATCAAGTCAGTGTACACTCTCTTCTTTTGTCGTGTCACTAGTTTCTTTCGAAACAGTGTGGTGAAAGGCTTTTAAGTGCGCCTTTAGAAGCTCCATTCGAGCACTTGACGCATGTTATTGAACTTTTTAGGTTCTACGACATGCCGGTTTCCTGACGATGTTTTCCTTCACCGTTTGAGTGTACACTAAAATCGGCCGTCATTTGTTTTAAAAATTGGTGCGGCTTCGTTCATAAACCAAGAGAAACATTTTCATTTATTTATATAATTAATCACATTAGTTTCACCTTAAACTTTGTGCGAAGACTTTAAATTGGTAATGCTGGTTACAATACCACTAAAATGACACAGCAAAACTCAAATTTACTAGAGAAATAGATAATAATGAAAAAACCAAGTTGCTTTCCGAGATGACAGAAAACGAATATCGTATTATTAGATCACAAGTTAAGGCTGCAGCTGACACGAATTTGATTTGAAGCACGTGTGTGGCGAATGGTGACGGAGTTTTTTTGGCTACAGTAAGGTACCATGGTTTAACAACCACTATCAAAGTCAAAGTCAAAGTCAATAGGTATTTATTCAATAAAATCACAAGGATCACTTTGAAACGTCTTAAAGCTAGGTGACTCTAGGTGCCAGTTCCACGCGACCAAAGCCTAGAAGAACAGGCAACAAACTTACGGATTGGTTCCTACCGTTCTTTTGTATGATCCTTTTACAATGTTATATAATATATTATTGAAGTTAAGTGAGGCGTAGGCATACAGAAAAAGGTAAACATAATCAAATTTATCTTAAAACCAAATACCGACAGCATAACGTGCACTTTGAAGCACTTATCTGTAAGTATAAGAGTAGTAAGAGCTCTTTGTGAAGGGCTCGTCCGGGGAAGTACTACCACCATGTTTTTCTACCGCCAAGCAGTGTTGCTGTGTTTCGGTTTGAAGAGTGTGGTTTCCTGTGAAGTGAAATTACAGGCTCATGAGGCTTAGCATTTGGGTTTGCCTAAGTTGATGGACGCAGGGCAGTGCATCGTAAGGCACGTGCCTATCGTACGTGATTAACGAGGCAATACTTTGTTAAAGGTGATGGTTGCCACGTAGGTTATCTGCTTGTTCTATTAGCAAAAAAAATTATAAGCTATTATAGTCGCGTTAAACTCTCGCTGCAGACTCGGTCATGAATTATCGGAATGAGACAGCAATATTGCTATCTCTCTCTCTCTCTCTCTCTCTCTCTCTCACAGACACTTAGGAGAACGGACGATCCTTTTATTTAAGCGTGTGTTAAGATGATTTATGACCGAGTTTGCAGCGAGAGTTTAATGCCACTATAGGTTGAGCACTGAACGACAGATACAGATTATTTATTGGAAAATAAGTTTACAAGCCATAGCTCAACTTAGTCGATCAGTAAGGAGTGTTTAAGCAAGCTACGCCACGAGCACGAGATATAAATAAAGTAATACCATAAGAGTTCGTGTAGCAGCAGCAGTTTTGGCATCCTACCTTCTCAGTGCCTTTGCCAAGATGTAAGATTTAATCTACAAAGGTTTTCTTTTTCGCATGCAACATAATTTATTCACCCGAAAGCATCTATTGTTACATCAACACGATACATATTTATAATGTTGCTAATAAATATTTCAAAGTTGTAATGTCAAAGTTTAGGAATGTAATCAAAAAAGCCGTAAAATAAGTCTGATTTAATATCTGTTGCCAAGTCCTTGACACGTGAAAATTTATCAATTCGCAAAGAAATTATCGAATATTAAGATTTAAATTACCCAAATAGTGGCGTAAAGTTGAAGAGGTTAATAAAACGGCCTTTAGTTTCCTTGATCATTATTTGACAGCATTTTCAACATCTCGCGATTTAATTTACTTCAAAAATTATACTTTGGGTTTATGTATTATATTGATAATAACCTAACTTAAAAAAAAAACTATTGGTTTATGTCCGCTTCATCCCATGTCATTATAATGACGAATATTTATCTTCTTCATTGATCGGTACATCTGTCGATTCTATGGCGCTAAAATTATATAATCTAAGCAAAAGCATGCCGACAACTGGTTTACATTTAAATCAATTAACCCATAATATTAATTAATCCAATAATTTAGATCATCCTTAGGAATTCAGATGGACGATCGTAAAAGCTAGTTCTACAATAATTTATTTATGCGAAAGTGATTTTGTAATGCCATTTTGGTTTCGATGTGGTTCGAATGTCAAGGTCTGATGACATGCCTTCGGAAATTCCAGTGGAGTTAGATCCTTGTAATCAGAGTGCATGGCAGGGCAAGCGTGCAGGAACAATGGCTTTTGACAGCTGCCAACTGGTTCACTGAATCCGACCACTGCAACGAGATATCAAGATAGTTTTGATGGAATTTTATTAGTGTGGTGTTCTCCTACCTCATGGATTAACTACATTTTGAGGAACGCGGGATGTCGGTGGATGGAGAGGGCTCAGAATCGTTCTTCCTGGAAATGTATAGGGGAGGCCTTTATCCAGCAGTGAACTTCTTCAAACTGATGATAATAATGATGTTTTTTTATATAGAGGACCTAGAGGATCTATCCTACTGCTTGGCTGACTAAAGTTAGTAAATAATTTGTAGGGCAATTTGTAAGCTTCTATAACAAAGCGACGTGCATCTGTTATCGATTGGCAAATTCAAACACAAAAAAGGAAGCTTTTTTACAAAAGCTTTAAAAAGCTTGGGATTGAACTAGCTCCAACTCACTTTATCATTATAAAAGAAAGAAAAAAACGCTAAGAGCTAAGTTGTAAGTTTTTGGCTTGTTCTTGGCTTTAGTTAGCGAAGGCCTAGCTAGTGTATTAATTATATTTCTTTCACTTCATTCTTCAGATATATTTAACGTGTAGTACTTTTAACTTACTCGGTAGCTACGCACTTTTTTAGAGATTTTATAAAACCAAAAAGTTTTATAACCAAATCGACATTTACCTACTGGCTGGTTACACCACGGTCCGAGAGTGCCTTCATTCTTTTTTCGTGCGCGGTAGCGAGCACACGTTGCTGTCAAACTGTGTTTGACATAAGAAAAATAAGGAAAATGTTGAAACGAAAATCTTTGGATTATATTGAATACTATCGAAGGAAACTTGAAGAGAAACGAAATCATAATGGTAAACGCATTACTGAATCCTTGTCAGACTCTGGTATGTATTCAAATCTAACCTATATATGACATTTCCTAAAATTTCGTTTCGAAATTAAACTATAAGTATATCTATCATGCTATGGGCTAAACACCCGATACATCCATGGGATGACAATCGCCTGGCGGTTAACCGAGCGTTAACACGAAGGCCAATGATTGTAAAATGCCTATTATGCTATGGGTTAAACACTTGATACATCCATGGGATGACAATCGCCTGGCGGTTAACCGAGCGTTAACACGAAGGCCAATGATTGTAAAATGCCTATTATGCTATGGGTTAAACACCCGATACATCCATCGGATGACAATCGCCTGGCGGTTAACCGAGCGTTAACACGAAGGCCAATGATTGTAAAATGCCTATCATGCTATGGGTTAAACACCCGATACATCCATGGGATGATAATCGCCTGGCGGTTAACCGAGCGTTAACACGAAGGCAATAGATTGTAAAATACCTATCATGCTATGGGTTAAACACCCGAAACATCCATGGGATGATAACGCCTGGCGGTTAACCGAGAGTTAACACGAAGGCCATAGATTGTAAAATACCTACCAAGCTAAGGGTTAAACACCCGATACTTCCATGTGTTTAAAATAACTAATGGTTAACCGTGTATCAACACAAAAGTACATAAACATGTTCTTGAATAGTTCCGCCTTGTTTTCAGACGATAGTACTTCCGCGTCATCTGAGTCGATACTGAGTATAGACGCAAATACAAGCCCAGTCGCAGACGCCACTGGTAACCCAGCCATGACTATTCTCCCAACTGCCACGGATCCGCCGCCCCCTAACAAGGAAGATGTTAATGGTCCAGAGCTTGACCCGGAACTCCTCGGGGAACTCGGAGAAGAAACCGGAAGTGCTCCGAAGATTGGTGAGAAGATCCATAGAAGCTTGGCACAGCGGTGGGAACCTCTTCTAAAGAAAGGTTTATCGATAGAGACCAAAATACAAACTGCTCAAAGAGTAACTTGTGCCTGAAAACTGCACTCTCTTACTAGGACCCAAATTAAATTGTGAATAGGCAGCGGCTATATCAGAAGTGTCATGACAGCGAGATAAGGGAAAGGAGATCGAGCAACAAGAACTAGACGTTGGCATCTCGGCAATCAATAAAGCTTTGACTCCCATGCTCATAAGTGACATCAAGATCGAAGCTATAAAACTGATCAGTGACGGCTGCCGAATCTTGACTGATCTTCACTATCAATAAATGCAAGCAAGAGTGAGCGTTATGAATTATGCGCTAGCCAAACCATTTTTGAACATTGTTCAAGATGGCGAAAGAAACAATACGTTTGTCAATTAAAAAAATTACAAGATATCCAAAAACGCCTTTGTCGATGGAACAGGCAGTGCCTATTACCCGACCCCAATACCAATACAGATCATCCGGTGCCTATCAGGGAAACTGGTCGGACCGTCACGCTCTTAACAGAACAGGGGGGGGCGCAGATGGTCGGCCAGAACGAACATCTCTGCGACGAACCGCTGGCCTCCGCAGGATCAGGCAGCGGGTGTGACAGGTCCGAACAAGCTGAAGCAGCCTGTAACGCGCCAGTAGCTGAGGTAAAACACGCTGGTAGGATCTCCCATTTTTACGAAGGCTGGCTCAATATTACATCTAATTCTGTATTTTTAGACTGGGTACGTAATGTTTTTCCCTATACCTTTCACATGCAAACTGGTACAAACTCATATACCACAAGTTCACCTGTCACCATCTGAAAAAGCAGACATGTGGAGAAGCTACGTGTGGGATAGGTATGATCCATACTATCCATACTATCCATATTTCAAAAAATGCTTTAGCCACCGTCTCGGCGGTTATGTCTTGTATGGGTATGACTTCTGGCCAGCGGGTAAATTTTCCTGATTTTTTCCAGGTCCCATGACATTGTTTCTCCAAGGGGGGTGGTGTAGCGCAACACTAGCTGCGCACGCGCCCATCCCTAACGCAACCGGTCCTGGACGGCAGAGACGCATGTTGCGGCGCGCGGGGAGCGGACCCCAGCCGCGGAGCGCAGTGAACGCGAGCATCGGCAGTGCGACGCAACCCCGCTTCCGCGCTGAACCTACGCCGCTTTGCCTCGCATAACTCCCGCCAATTTCGTTTCCTGCTATTCATACATGCATGGTATTACATTGTATACAGTCCCTCCGCGTTCCGCGTTCGCCAGTAAAGCTGTACTTACCTATCATTTACTTTACCATAACGCTTTGGCATTACACGATAGATATAGTGAATGTGAAGACTGCGTGTATTATTTAGTGAGCATCATACCTATCCCACACGTAGCTTCTCCACAGACATGACTGTAGTCATAGGCTGAATGGAGGATTCCACCTTCACCAGTCTCACCTTAAATTTAAATAATATTGTTTCTAAAGTGCATTTTAAGATGGAAGACTACAGAACAGCCTCTAAACTAGTTTCTGCTTATAGTTTACGGCTACCATTGATTTAAAGGAAGCCTATTTACTAATACCGATTCGAAATTAAAAAAAAAAAAACGATTTAATATGAAAATAAAAATCTGGAAATTCTTACATACGAATTTATTGCTTTGCCACATGGTCTTTCGGCATTATAATAACTTATGAAAAAAGCTCCCTTACACAAAACAATCATGAATGTTCTTGGTTTTTCATGTTAAACAATTAATTTTTTTTATCATCTGAAAAATGCTATAAAATTCGTCTATTCCCACTAGTTCAGTTGTCCAGTTCATGTGACTGAACATCAGTAAAATGGTTGACAAGTTTACAAATATGAGAAAATGCACAATAAAAAAAAAAAAAAAAAACTTTGCTCAACAAAAATATTTAGAATTACAAAACAACCCTAATTCTGAAGCACTGTTCTATTATTCTGAATGATTTGAACTGGTGGAAACTAAATGTATTTAAAACTAGGAACACCATGAAAACAGCTAGCTATGAACTAGAAATCTTTACGGACGCTTCACGTACTAGCTGGGGAGCAGCTTGTAATTCTGAAGGTGATGATGATGAAGCCTAATGATGCTTGTAATGATGAAGCCTAGAAGATAAATAAACTAGAATCACACATAAATTGTTTAGAGTTGTTAGCTGTTTTTTCTGGCCCTGAAATATTTTGCAAGTGAAAATGCGTAACTGTTCCATTTTACTACGCGTTGACAACACGACAGCTATCAGCTATGTAAACTGCATGGGTGGCATCCAATATCCTCATCTAAATGATTTATCTAGACAAATATGGCAAGGGTCTGAAGAGAGAAACATCTGGCTATTTGCATCCTACATAAACATTAAATAAAATACAGAAGCTTAAGAAGAGTCTCGAAAATCGAACCCAGATATTGAGTGGAAATTATCTGATTCAGCCTTTGATGAAATAACCAAATGTTTCGGAGAACCTGCAATTTATTTATTTGCTTCTTGGGCCAATGCTAAATGCCAGAGGTATATGTCATGGACAAAAGATCCCGATGCTTTTGCCATAGATGGTTTTACAGTAAGAGGTAACACTGATCTCGTGTCTTCTAACGCTTTTCCGTCATTCCCACTTATTCTAAAGTGTTTTCAAAAAATAGCCGAAGAAAATGCTATTGGCATTTTAATTTCCCCTTTTTGGCCATCTCAAGCTTGGTACCCGCAATTGATTAAATTAGTTGTATCAAATACTATTTGGCTTAATCCTAAAGATCACGTATACAATCAGGTTACAGAAATCCCCCTATCCTGGGTGCCGCAGTGTTCACAGGCAGGTGTTCTCATCACGCGGCGTTCCCGATTCAGCCATAGACTTAATTTTGACATCGCTGTCAAACAACACGATGCAACAATACGTCTCATTCAAATTATGGTGGGAAATTTCAGAACTCTGTAGTGCTGTAAGTTGAAGTATCTCTGATTGCTCTGTGCCAAGAATCTTGTTTTTTGAGTTAACAGTACAGAAAAGGGGCATTGTACGGCTCTCTAAATAGCCACAGATCCGCACTGTCTTTCTTACTGGGTAACAACGTTGGATCCGACGATAGTGTCAAACGACTATTAAAAGGTGTGTTTAAATTGAAACCCAATTTTCCTAAGTATAACAGTACATGGAAACCACAAACTGTCTTCAATTATGTTTTCAATTGGTACCCCAATAGATATCTAAGTAGCGAAACAATTACAAAGAAATTGGTAATTTTACTACCGATATGTACAGCCCAACGTGTTCAAGCTATATATTTTATATAGCCTCAAAATCTATGTATAGATTTGAACTGAATTCACATAGCAATCAAAGACATTATAAAGACATCAGCGGCCGGTCGAGATCAACCGAACTTATTTTTAACATATTTTCAAGAACACCTTCGAATCTGTCCTGCCACAGTCCTAGAGGATTACCTCTACGTGACAAAAGAAGATCGACCCGTTATTGTTTCCAATCTCTTAATAACAGCGAAGCGCCCTTATAAGAGCGCGACAGCACAGTCAATAAGCAGATGGATAAAGCAGGCACTGGTGGAGAGCGGCGTGGAGGTGATCACGTTTGGTGCGCACAGCACGCGGCACACACCGCAGGGGTCTCTATTGGCATGTTAAGGAAAGCCGCTGGATGGACTAATCCATCTGAGGTCTTTGCAAAATTTTACCACCATCTGATTGCAGATGTTAATAACTTTGCCCAATCGACTTTACTAAATAATACAGATGATTAGATAATTTATTGACAATTATTATTTTACTCTAAGAATATGTCGTCATGTTAATTAATCCACTAAACTCAAGTTGACTAAAATTCAGTCTTAACTTTGGCAAAACTATGTCTTTTTAATGTATAACAAATGCAAAAACCCTCTAAACATCTACACGTTAAATATATCTGAAGAATGAAGTGAAAGAAATATAATATGTGATCAAATGAACTTCTGTGAAGTTCGATCAATATTATATGAGTTCACTTCATTCGAAGATATAAGTACCCACCCAGCCCAATCCCGTAATACATACTCATGTCTTTGCATTTGTCTGATCTCTAAAAGAATGAAGGCACACTCGGACCGTGGTGTAACCAGCCAGTAGGTAAATGTCGATTTGGTTATAAAACTTTTTGGTTTTATAAAATCTCTAAAAAAGTGCGTAGCTACCGAGTAAGTTAAAAGTACTACACGTTAAATATATCTTCGAATGAAGTGAACTCATATAATATTGATCGAACTTCACAGAAGTTCATTTGATCACATATCATATATATAAAAGTAATCCATGTGAAAAAATACCGAATGAATATCGTTTTGATTTAGATTTGATTTCAGATTTTGTAACTTTCTCGATTTTTCGGTCATTATATCAACCCACCCCAAATAATGAAAAATATGAAACAGCTTCAGGACTTTGCTCCCCAGACACGGTAGGTATGCCCCAAATCTTCTAGTACCAAGTTTTTGTTTATACAACTAGCTGATGGAACAAGCAGATGGCCCACCTGATGTTAAGTGGTAACCATCACCTATAACAAAGCATTGCTTCGTAAGTCACGCACGATAGGAACGTGCCCTACGATGCACTGCCCTGCGTCCATCAACTTGAGGCATACAGATGTCAAAGCGACACACAGCTACGCTGCTTGGCGGCAGAAAAAGGCGTGGTGGTAGTACTTCCCCGGACAAGCCCTTCGCAAAGAGGGCTCTACTACTCTTATCGTACGAACTCTAGGTACTACTAATACTAATTATAATATAATACCTGCACAGTCACATTAGTTTTATTCCTGTTACCTATTTACACTTCTGTACTTAGACTTACTAGGAAATGAAGTACTTAGTGGAAACATTTATATTCATAGATTTCATCGTTATGAATACACACACTCAGTTAAGTTATTATACCTATGTTATTTGATGTTTCTAGCTCAAAGTAATATACCTTTACTTTATACCATAGGTATATTCGTACTGTTAGAGCTTACTTATATCTAATGTTCATTACTTCTTATGTTTATTGACAGTATTAGTACTTTCTCCCGCTGTCCACCATGTTACTTCTCTATCCCGCCATTAGGGATGACATAGATTAAAAAAAAAACTTTTATTTCGTTCGGGAATCGAATCCGGTCGTATTGAAAAATAAAACTTACATTATTTCTATTTGGATATCGATTTTGTAGGTAGCAGTAAATGAAACATGATATCTAAAATGAATAAATCCTGAGGATAAAAAACGCAATAGTAAAATCGTTACCTAAACGAGCTGCCTAAACATTGAAAAAAAATGGTTGTCATTTCGAACATCTACTTAATTAAATTAAAGGATATGAAATACAAAGCATTTTATTAATTTCGATTCCTGAACTGAATACAAGTTTTGTTTTAAATATCTGTATGCAGTTTTACTTGTTACTAAAATCGATGATATGGCTCCTAAGAACAGATCTTTGTACGTCTTATAGTTACAGACTTGCCCATACTGACCGATCTAATAGGGGCCACCCTGTATACTCATAGTATTGTATTTATTAATGGCAACCGTGTCGTTTTTTATATACTATATTAAAATTTAAATCTCCAAATATTTTTATAATATATATTCTGATCTACTTACATTGTTTATAACCATTATTTTGGCCGAACAAAACAAATACCAAAGTTTCACCGTAAAGTTTGATCTGGATTCATAAAAACTAGATCAAAATTTACGGTACAATGTCTTTAGAGTCAATTTTATTTTTTAAAAACCATTTAGATAGGAGCTTGTGCTTTTTATTTTATTTTAAGCTTATTTTAAAAGCAAAGCCTAATTTCCTAGTGCTCGAAAGGAGCCTCTTTGAGGCGCACTTAGAATCCTTTCACCACACTTTTTCGAAAAAAACTTGTGACACGACAAGAAGAAGAAGAAGTATCTACCCACAGACCTTTGATGAATGATTAAAGATGAAATAAATGAATAAATAAATAAATATTTGTGGACCTTCCATACAGCACTATCTCGCCCAAACTAAGCCAAAGCTTGTAATATGGGAACCAGATAGCTGATATACTACTTAAATACTTTTTGTTTTGTAAATACAAATTTACGAGTATAATATTATATAACACTCATCAGACAGAGAACAAACATCTATGGTCATCACATAAATGTTTTTATCTCGGTGGGGATCGAACCCACGGCCTACGGCACAGAAAGCAGAGCTACTACCAACTGAGCTGTGGCTGGCTGTCTTATAATAGTATAACAAGTCCCTTTTTACTTTACATACCTATAGATACTATAATATCTACTTTGTAATATTATAGTTTAATACTCAGAGCATCTCAATCGTTATATTTTGAAGTAATGTCATTCACGGATACGACAACTTAGTATGACATTAATTTACGAGCATACCCATCAAACGCTCGATATATTACAAAAACATAGTAGACAATACATTAGATACCCCAAACAACCCAACTTTGTAAAATGCTAACTGGTTATTAAATCTATTTTGGAGCAAGCAAAAATTATCTTATTTCAAAATACTCGTCTGATTTATTGATCTACTTACACGAGTAGGCGACGAGTTCGGTTTTAAGTGTTGACCAATTTCAGATGATTTTTATTGGTAAAGCATTTAAGAATTCCAAAAAACTACTCTTAACCTTCACTGGGTCATATAACTCTTCTTTTGTTTGTTGATGATGTAAAAACTGAAAGCATAAAAATATAAGTTTTAAATAGGTATTTCATTCATTTCCATTGATAATTAGAATACAGCTAATCAGTTGCTGACGATTTCATAATCATCTACTTAGGTCGTTTAAATCAGCTAGTAATATTTGCACTGAGTTTCTTTTGACATGAAAATTAACTGCTTAAGTAAAGCGCTTATAAAGCTTTAAGAATTCAATGCTAAGAGTTTAGAGTGTAGGTAAGGTAAGGTATTTATAGTTAAGATATTTAGAAAATTTGCAGTTACACACAATGGTTTATTTAACGAGTTGTGTAACCGTTCGACACAAAGGCTTATTTTACTAGTTGTGTACTGCTCGACATAAAGGCTTATTTTACTAGTTGTGTACTGCTCGATAAAAATAAATAAATAATCGAATCACTTGAAAAAGAGCTACTAGTCAATTTTCAATTTTCTGGTAAATTCGAGTACTAACCTAGTCTCTTTCACAATTTTGTTAACAAGATTGGCTTTAACCTTTGTTTATGGATGTTTCAGAACTAGTCCCCACGGATGAAGCCATTTAATTTTCTCACAGATTACAACATCTATCTCCAACCCAGTAATAGGGAAGGATCCCAGACGGATTGTAAATGTTTTTCGCTCGCTACCATATTTTGTTCCGTTCCACTCTCGCCGAGGGAGCTTTTGATGGGGCGTGATCATTACGTGAGATTCGTGGCTTATCGCGTAAGCTTGATATTCTGAAAACAAAAGGTAAAGGTGCTATCAAACGATAAACTATTCGTTTTGGACAGTAGTACTTTTGATCCTGCTGTCATTTTGTCTGACAATCTTTACAGCTCAGTTGGTAGTAGCTAAGCCTTCTGAACTGTAGGCCCTGGGTCGATCCCCACCGAGAACAAACATTTGTGTAATGAACACAGATGTTTGTTCTTTGCCTGGGTATTATTATTATAGGTATCGTAATACCTACATACCGTATTTACTAAAATAAAGTATGTAATTATCAGTTATCTGGTTCCCATAAAGTTTTTCTTAGATTGGGGCTAGAAATGGTGTGTGGAATGTCCACCAATTTTTTTTTATTCTGCTTGGAATTTGCTTTGGGCCAGTCGACAAATGGTGATCAAAAGTAATGAGGTTTTATAATATGATTTTCTAGATTATACTCAGAAAATCATATTAAAACTAGATCTTAAAAATTCTTCGATTTTTTGAATTTCAAGATAAATTAGAAAAATACTGTCGAATTGAAAACCTTCTGAATAATCGGTATAAGTACGCTATAAAAACGCTCCGTCTGAGGGTTAATTTAGTCTGCAGAAAAAACCACTTCGGCCTCGTGATAAAATGACATCTGATTTTATATGAATTATGACATCAACTACGTACTTAGGCTTGTTTATGTTCTTGTCATTGCAACTTTAGGTCATTGACCGGCTTTAGTTAGAATTACCCTTAATTTTACTTATGGAAAACCTGATGCGGTAAAAATATCAATTGAAACTCAATAGCGATACTTTTTTAAACGATTTAAAAAACCATTAAAATGAACTTGCCTAAAATTCTGTATAATTCTGAACTAAGTTTAAGAGTAGTAGAACTCTTTGTGAAGGGCTCGTCCGGGGAAGTACTACCACCACGTCTATTTCTGCCGCCAAGCAGCGTTGCTGTGTTCCGGTTTGAAAAGTGTGATTGCCGGTGTAATTACAGGCACATGAGGCTTAACATCTGTATGCCTCAATTTGATGGTCGCAGGGCAGTGCATCGGAGGGCACGTTCCCTACGAGGCAATGCTTTGTTATAGCAGATGGTTACCACACAACATCAGGTGGGCCATCTGCTTGTTCCATTAGCTAGTAGTATAAAAAAAGAACTTTCCTTATATTCTGTATCATAGATAAATAATTAAATTAATTATAATGCGCAGTTAATTTTTAGTTACATTCTTTTCTAGAGTTATTAATAAAACAAATTAGAAAAACATTGACCCAGACACGGCGCCAAAGGACTTATTTGTTCCGTCTTTATCGCATTTATATTCAAATATATTTTGCAATATGGATCGAATTTAACTGTATCCGATATGAATGTGTGCAAATATTTACTAGAGATGGGAAAAATATTGAAAAAATTCCACTAATACTAGTTTTTGTATTTTTCCATGATACAAACAAAAATTGAGTATTGTAATTTTATAGGTTTGATTTTCTATCTGAAATAGCCATGAATTAACTCAATGAATGTTTTTTCGTATTCATTATAATGCGCAGGACACAAACAATATCAAGAAACTGACTCACTGCGGTGGTCCCGGCATAGAATAGGCCCTTCGGTCACCTCCCGTGGTTGTCGTAAAAAGCGGCAAAGGATCCGCTTCATGGGATGAGCAGTAGTACCTTCTAAGTACCTAACACCATTACTGTGGTCACAAATTCACTTACCAAGCTTTGTGACTACCGCGAACCCTTTGATTGGCGACAGCCTTTGGTAGTAGCTCTGCCTTCTGCGCAGTAGGCCGTGGGTTCGATCCCCATCGAGAACAAAATTTGTGTGATGAATATAGATTTTTGTTCTCTGTCGGGATGTTATTATATATTTTATATTATATATTATATCAGCTGTCTGGTTCCCATATTACAAGCTTTGGCTTAGTTCGGGGCTAGATAGTGCTGTGTGGAAAGTCCACCAATATTTATTTATTTATTATTTATTTATATATTTCATATACATACAAGAGAGGTCCAGCCTCTGGACTGATGTAGAGTGATCATGAATTTAAGAAAACAAATGGAAACAGAAATAGCTACATGATAGATATCCCCTCAGATGTCTTAAAACCACGAGCTCAAAATTCTTTGGGGATGTCTAAGATGGTAAGAACAGAACGAAAGTAGTTTTTTATACTACTAGCTGATGGAACAAACATATGGGCCACCTGCTGCTCAGTGGTAACCAATACCTATAACAAAGCATTACCTCGTAAGTCACGCACTATATAAATGTGCCCTACGATGCACTGCCCTGCGTCCATCAACGTGAGGCATATAGATGTTAAGCCTCATGTTCCTGTAGCTACACCGGCAACCATACTCTTAAAACCGAAACACAGCAACGCTGCTTGGCGGCATAAAAAAGCGTGGTGGTAGTACTTCCCCGGACGAGCCCTTCACAAAGAGATCTACTACACTTAATACAGTGTAGTGCTTTCCAATTGAAAAATACAGGCTTTATCAAAGTGAAGCCTGTTGGACTTGATAGAGGACTTGAATATTGTCTGAATTGTCACTTTGTACAATCCATTCCCCAATGCGATGCAATGACTTCATTGAATCAATTAGACTGACTGAATTGTCACTTTGCCTCGGCCATTCCCCAATGCGTTCAAAGTTTGCATCTCTACGGTTTTGCATCAACTTTCAAGACTTCATACTAATCAAGTGTACTCGGTTTTCCCACGACACTGAGCACAATAGGATTTTAGTTGAAAACTTTGTTAGCGGAAGGCCAAGATTGCAGATTTCCCACCGGACCTACGCCAGTTTCAACTTGGCAGACTATATCGATAACTTCGTCTGACACCAGCTTAATGTTATCATTTCCAAAATTTGTGTTATCCGATGTAGCTAGTATTTTATTTAAAAGGAAGGAGTAGTAGTATTTTATTTAACGTTGTATTCGTGATCCTTGAAAAAGTTAGATTTTTATGCACATAATAAATACAAGCCTTTATCATAATATTTATCTAGGTCAACCAATAAAATAAAAATATAATACAAACATTCGAACGCCTACGCAAATAATGTGCCCTCAAGCGGTAAGGAACAAAAATTATTAATCTAAAAGTACCCAGAAGAAAGATGGCCGAAACGAGGCGAGTAAAATTGAATATTACAGGCGAATCAGAAAATTTACAGTAATTTAAACAAAGTCGTGGATGCAGAGCAGAGGACTTAATTTTGGCGTAGTCTGAGAGAAATGTAATGCAAATTTGTACAACGTATTTTTTGTTCCATTAACCTTCCGGCGTGCGACGGCCGCGGAAGGAAGAGACGGAATAAAAACAGGCTTTTTTTGAAACTGTAATTAGGAAATTAACGACTTGGACTTAGGAAAAACAAATGGGGCTTTCCGCGGTCCATGTGGGAATTTCAACGCTTTTGTGGGAAAAATTAAATAAAGTGGCCTGAAAAGAAATTTGTGAAGCGCAGTGCTTTGTTTTTATTTAGGTGGGAAGAGAAGTTTGAGCATTCAAAGTAGGTAATCCGTTTGTCTTTTTTTATTTATCTACTAATTCAAATGAGCCCGTATCTTTTGATTTGTAATAGCATAGATCTTACGTCTTGCAGTAATAATAATAATAATAATAAATAAATATTGGGGGACATTCCACACAGCACTATCTCGCCCCAAACTAAGCCAGCTTGTGATATAGGAACCAGATAGCTGATATACTTACTACTTATATACTTTTTTTTTGTAAATACATACTTATAATATAATATAACACCCAGACAGAGAACAAACATCTATGTTCAGCACACAAATATTTGTTCTCGGTGGGGATCGAACCCATGGCCTACGGCACAGAAGGCAGAGCCACTACCAACTGAGCTGTGAAGGCTGTGTGTATGTATTACTAATTGCGCCTACCTCTGAGCAGGAAATCGCAGCCTGGCAGTTTGCTGTTTGAACTTCACAGGCATTATTATACCCACCTACTGAGTCTAAACTCAAACTAATTAGTCTTTGAGGAATCGTCAACGCTAGAACGAATTGATAATTGGACATAAGAGATAAGTTTAGTTAATTTCTTCTATATTCTTTATTTATATATATTATATTTATATTCTTTATTTATATATATTATATTTATATTCTTCTATTTATATGCTCACATCAAGCCTTTTATCTCGCTCAACCAACACGGGTTCGTCAAACAAAAATCAACTGTTAGCAATCTTCTAGTGTATACAGGATTCCTTTGTGATGCATTCGATTCGGGGGAGCAAATAGACTCTGTGTATACGGATTTCCGTAAAGCATTTGATAAGGTCAATCACTCTATATTATGCTCTAAACTGGCTTACTATGGTATCCATGGCAGTCTTCTGCGTTGGATTCGCTCGTACCTCGACAAAAGAAGTCAACTTGTTGCAATCAAAGGACACACTTCATCCGCTATGCAAATCCATTCAGGAGTCCCTCAGGGGTCTCATTTGGGACCATTATTTTTTGTGCTTTTCGTTAATGATCTGGCAAATAGTCTTCAATGTCCATCGTTATTATACGCCGATGATCTAAAAGTGTTCACTAAAATAAGCAGCATTGATGATTGCTCCAAATTACAACGAGATCTTGATGTTATCTTTGAATGGTGCTCCCACAATCGTATGTTTTTAAATATTGGTAAATGTTTCGTTACCACGTTTACCAAGAAACATATTAAAACCATATTTGATTATTCCATCGCACATTGCTAGAGATTTGGGCATCTATTTTGATGAGGACCTGTCTTTTAGATGTCACTATGACTATATTGTGGGAAAGAGTTCGAAACTTCTAGGATTCATATCCAGAACCACCAAAGGTTTCAAAAAGCCAGACAGCATGCTTTACCTCTTTAATAGCTTAATTCGCTCAGTTCTTGAGTATGGCAGTCCAATTTGGTCACCTTACTACGCTAACCACACGGAAAGAATCGAAGCCGTTCAAAATAGATGCCTTAAGACTCTTTCATACCGTCACAAATTGGGCCGTTCACTGTCAGGATATAAAAGCAGATGTAATTATTTTAAGGTCGATTCTTTAACATATAGAAGAGATTACGTCAACCTCATTTATCTACACAAAATTCTCCATTCTTCTATAGATTGTCCTAGTTTATTATCCTCTATTAATATAAATATATGTTATAGATATCGTAATCCAGCTACCTTTAGCCTAAAAGTATACAGAAACAACGTTTCTTTCCACGGTCCTCTACCCCGTATGTGTCGTCTATACAACGAGTTGGCAAATTTAAACAATTTTAATAATTTGGATATTTTTAATGATAACGTTAGCAAGTATAAGCGGTGCGTTTACGTTTTGCTGGCGAAATATTATGAATCCAATAATAATAATTAATACTCTTTGCTGTTTTTAGTTTTAGGGAAATTTTAAATTAATGCATGCAACACTATATAATTGTCATATTCACATATTTGATTACGAATCTAGATCTAAGAATGAATATTATTAATTATTGTTTGCTTATTCGATTGTAATCTGTTTTGTGAATTTAAATAAATAAATAAATAAATAAATAAATTTATTTATAAAACTTTATAGATTACAGGATTTTACACTTATAAAATATTCAAAAACATCTTAGCTTACATAAATCCTTTGCCTAGTGAACTATTCATTCATGTCCCTATTTACGGGACGCTATAGTCCCTAGCATATGATTTTAAATCAATATCTCAACCTCTTAACATAATTTTATGTCTCAAGTGTAGGTACCTACATAATTTAATAGATTAGAATACCTAGAATATTATAACCCAAAATATTTATATGCCTAATCAAAATTTTGACGTGTCACTTTCATAGATTTATTGCTGGGCTTTCGAAATCCAAGCAAACATCTGGGCCAAGCAAAACAATTGAACCGTACTAAATAACAAAAATAACAAAATAGATCCAGAAAATTGCAACGTAACAGTAAACAATCCTAAGATTGATTCGCAAATCTTCCCGATTCACTGAAGTCCTGACAACAGAACGCTTTATCACTAATCCTTCAGCCGCCAATTTCACGAGTTTTAAGAGAAGATAAGACTGAACTGTCTGTTAGCCTTATCTTAAATGGAATAGGGTTCAAATTAAAGCTGTTTTCTACAGGCGTTGCTGGTACTCCCCGAGGCGATCCATCAACCTGCCGCTGTCGGTCCACCCTGAAACTTCTGTCACTGATTATTTTAGATTTGAAATTTGTAAACTCAATTGTATTGAATATTGTTAGGGTAATTTTTGGCATGTCAGTTGCAAATGTTAGTTATTTACCTATTATTTCGACTGTGCTGTTGAGTGGTTTGAAACATTATAATGGGTACGAGTCCAACCTAGTCAATAGTTTCCGTACGTTTACGTGCTTCTTACAAAATTATTGATCGAGAGAGCGAAGCGAACAAAGATCTAAGTGACAACTTGGGCGATTTGGTATTGCATGTGTGTAGCTTACTACATAATAGGGACTTATCCCTATTATGTATGCATAAAATGGTGACAGCAAGTTGGTCTGATGATAGAGCCCATATCTGTTCAACGGAACTCTTCAACAAATAGGCCAATTCCCTGAAATTTGGTTACTATACCAAGTAGGTTAGGGTAGTCAAGAGGCAATGCTTTGCTATAGGTGATGGTTACCACTTAACATCAGGTGGGCCACCTGCTTGTTCCATCAGCTAGTTGTATAAAAAAAAGAGGCCTATCCAAACATTGTATTTGGTCAGTAAAACTGGAGTGAACATCTTGAAGATCCCAGTTCGGGGCAAACCACAGTAACCATAGAAATATCGGAACTTTTTGCAACGTTCTACAGATATCTCACCTTTTTTATGTGTATTTTGTAAATACTTGTGTTCATTGTAATTTGCTTTGTAAATATGTTTTTATTATTACAATCATGTAAGTTTTAAAAATTATTAGATACTACTTTAAGTTATATAATCTGAGCGAATAATTAAATCTATTTTAGTTAGTAATCTATTGCCTCTTGCCACCGATAACAATGTTAATTTGAGATCACGTCACCAACTTTTCCCCCATTAGAGGCACAGCTTACTTCCACTACGGCTAGTTTCTTTCCACCTTAGTAATAAGCGCCTAGCTTCCTTCCAGTAGCAAGACATTATGCTTTTGCTGCTGTCACATATAGAAACACAATTACCGATTCTTCTTTTGTCTTTATGTTATGGGTTTATGTTTGCATTATGTTGATTTTTTTAATACACTTTTTCACAACATTGCTAATTTTTCATTATATAGTGAATAAATATATTATGTAGGTATTATAACGGAAAACCCTGGAGGCAAGGGCAACCCTGTTTGTCCATTGGAGTTGTTCTATGCTGTGTTAAAAGAATAATGCTGAAATAATGCTGAATAAGAACTAAAAAAAAATCAGTGCCTATTCAAATCAAAACGATCTTTATTGAGTTCAATCACAAGGATCACTTTGAAACGTCTTATAAAATAGGTGATTACCTATACTCTAGCAACCAAAGCCTAGAAGAACAGACATGAAACTTACGGCTCGGCTCATAGCGTTTTTCGTATGATTCTTATAACAAAATGGTACTTAATTTTAAGTTTTTGTTATGAGTTGGAGCTAGTTCAATCCCAAGCTTTTTTGTTATAAAAGAGCCAGCGGTTCTCTTATAGCAACGTCATGGGTGTTATGGAATTCTAAATATTTCAATATCTTGTTAATTATTACCGGGACGCGTGCGCGCCGGCATTCAACTTCTTATAAAACGTTAGTAATGGAAATACTTTCAGCAAAACTATGATCTATGTTCAGATAAACAAGGTGTTAGCGTCATTTTACCTAGGAAATTAGGGAGCACGGTACTCAAGGCAAAGTTTGAGGTTCCATCAATTTTGAATCTCTCATTAGTTACGGCTTAGTTCGCACATTAATTTTGAATGCCTCATTAGAGGTAACATATTCATCAGGCTCACGTTCTTAGACTTATAAATGAATCAGATAGTTTACTTTTACGATGATACATTTTCTGTCAGTTAAGAATATCTATGAGTATTTCACACAACACTGAATAGCCCTAAACAAAGGAAAACCTTATTGAAATATAGTGTCTGATGTAGAAACCACTGATCTCTTTTATATTACTTTAAAAATATTATAATCACCGATACCAGCTTTTGCCTTTTTTTTTATACAACTAGCTGATGGAACAAGCAGATGGCCCACCTGACATTAAGTGGTAACCGTCACCTATAACAAATCATTGCCTCGTAAGTCACGCACGATAGGAACGTGCCCTACGATGCACTGCCCTGCGTCCATCAACTTGAGGCATACAGATGTTATGCCTCATGTGTCTGTAATTACACCGGAAACCACAGTCTTCAAATCGAAACACAGCAACGCTGCTTGGCGGCAGAAAAAGGTGTGGTGGTAGTACTTCCCCGGACGAGCCCTTCACAAAGAGCTCTACTACTCTAAAGTTGATGACAGCCCTCACAGCTCAGTTGGTACATAATTAGACAGAAGCCTGCGACAGTTCAACTATCCGTATCACCATCACCGTACCACAATTAATAGCAAGTCGTTAGTGTTGACTTCATTCTTGGCCGATTACCATTTATTTCGGACAACGTCGGCACGGAAAAATACATTAGGAAAAGTACCACCATTTGTCTTCGTCGCTTACGGTACGAACCTTAATTAATAAAGAATACCCTTTACTTTGTTGCTAGCTTGAGTAGGTACTTGGATAAAAGCTAACTAGCATCGGCCCGCAGCTCCGCTTGCGTGGCTACATTTAACCCGGTTTTATATGTACTCGGATAAAAATGTAGTCGCGTAAAGTCATTCGACGTCATGAACTTGTTAGGTTGATGATGATGATAATAATGCTGACCGCTTCCAGTAAGAGTAGTCAGTGGTAACCATCACCTATAACAAAACATTGTCTCGTAAGTCACGAACGATAGGAACGTGCCCTACGATGCACTGCCCTCCGTCCATCAACTTAAGGCATCAAGATGTTATGCCTCATGTGCCTGTAATTACACCGGCAACCACACTCTTCAAACCGAAACACAGCAACGCTGCTTGGCGGCGGAAAAAGGCGTGGTGGTAGTACTTCTCGGACGAGCCCTTCACAAAGAGCTCTACTAACTTTTTGATGATGATCATATCAAAAGCTGTATTACGTATGAACTCGAAGATCAAAATAAATTGGTTTCAAAAATATGTTTGCTAAAGTTTCAGCCAAAAGCTTCAGCAATGAAGTGGGCACACAGACTGTTGGCATTATTTTGACTCACTCTACTCCAGTACAAACTGGCTAGCATTTCGGTTGTTTTTATTGGACGATGATAAATATTGAGGGAATCGGCCATGAAATTTGCTTTTCCGAGAAATCGGTACTGAATAGAGCTTTGAAGATGTCTGCGTATTAATCCATAAATTGGCAATTCTCTGAGATAAAAGCTCTGGGACCACGCATTACAATTAATCTGCGTGAGTTGTCTTCGGAATCCTCATCATTATCATCGTCAGCCTGAAGAATTCAAGAAATGATTTACTTATACTACCCCTATACGTTTCCAGAAATAATGATTCTGAGCGCCCTCCATCGGCCTACAATACAATGTCGTCATGTCACTATTATCAGAATTACCTTTCTTAAAATATTACCAATCAGTTTATCAGTTTTTATAGTTACACACACCTTCACTCGCGTTGTGACGATAATTGCTAACATAAATATTTAAGGCACTTTTCCTCTGATCCGTTTTTGTACCCTGTAAGTTATCATGATAATCTACAGGGTACTTCGAAACATACCTACGTGTATGTTTCGAAAAAATTAACCCAGGTTACGAGCTATATGTTTCATTCAAATCGGTTGGTTGGATAGAGCATGATTGAGCCTGAAGCTTGGAGGAAATATCACCTTCAAGGCCTGAAGCATCCAAATATCCAAACATCTCAACTTTTAATTATGATCCAATCTTTCAGTTCACACTACTGTCAATATAAAACTGCCACAAAGTTAACTGGCCTGGTGGCAAAAAGAGGAACTAACGATGACATTTTCATGTTAGTTGACCAGCCCACTTAGAGAATTTTTTTGTGTTTTTTCCATTAGATGCAATGGCCGTAAAAATCTACAATAAGATACCAGAAAACATTAAGCTCATGGAAAACTACAAAAAATTTGAAAGCAGGCTAAAGGAGATGTTATTACAAAAAACATACTATACACTAGACGAATACTTTAATGAATAATAAAATAGAAATAATTAAATTATAAAGTGACTAGGTAGATAAAAACAAAAAAAAAATTACGATACATGTCTTTAATTTAAAAAAATAATAATAATTAATAATAATATAATATTGCATGATTTTTAATATCGGTCCGCTTCTCTCTATTGCAACACCCTTACTGGGTACATTATGTATTGAATCACAAATTACTTAGTCATAAGTTCTGACAATGTTAAATCTACGTACATACATAATAATGCAATAAATATACTGAATACTGAATACTGAAAATCAAATACAATTTTGAAATTCAGTTGTGTTTATTTCAATTGGTTTTAACTCCACGATGGTGATCAATCAAGAGTTATCCACTCATCCACAGTCATGCGAATCTTGTAAGCAGCTTTGATTGGGCTGAATGGGCACCGCTGTCTGCGGAACGTCCGGAAGCTCTATTCGCCGTTGAGCCTAGCTTTGCCCGATTACTGACTGTTATATAAACCACTAGCTGGTGCCCGCGACTTCGTCTGCGCAGGAGTAGTATTGCGAGTAGCTAATATTAGCGTGGCGTAGTACATATGTGTAACTCTAGCGGTTTTGGCAGCGCACGCCTGAATAGCTCGCAGATGGTAGATTTTTTCCTACTTACTTGACACTTATCGTCATATTTTGGACAATTCACACAATATCTTTATAAATTGTAGCTTATGTGTTATTCTGATGTATAAGCTATATTATTGTAAAGTTTCACTAAAATCCATTGAGTATTTTATACGTAAAAGAGTAACAAACATCCATCCATCCATCCATCCATCTATCCATCCATACTTACAAACTTTCGCGTTTATAATATTAGCAGGACTAGCTGCCGCCCGTGGCTTCACACGCGTATAGCACTGATTGCTCACATTAACAATTACGCGTGTTTCCTTAATTGTGTTCATTTATATTATCTACCCCATTTCCGGAATATTTTCGGGATAAATGTAGCCCATATGCTAATCAATGGCTTGGTCGTGATTGAGTCACAAACATACTAACATCTAAATAGCGTAACTTCCGCATTTATAAACTGTTTGGTCAATGCATTTAACACAAGAGATTTTTTTCCCGACATCTAGCGTTGCTGTGTTTCGGTTTGAAATTACAGACACATGAGGCTTAGGTTAACACCTGTATACCTCAATTTGATGGCTGCAGGCTGTGCGTCGTAGGGCACGTTTCTAACGTACGTGACTTGCGAAGCAATGCTTTGTTATAGGCGATGTTTATATTTAAACAGATGGGCCACTTGACACATCAGAATGTAGTATAAAAAATATCATCAACAAAAGAATCAGTGAGTTTTTTGAAATATTGGTGAAACAGATGACCACGACGTTTCTGGTGACAGTTGAGTTTTTTAGGTCATAACTTTTATCTAATGGTTTGTGAAATATTTTTAACCTGTAAATAATATAACACATTTTGTTTTGCATCTTACAAAGTTCTTACACTTACCATCATTTTGATATCTTTATAAATATAATTTTACTGTACGTGTGTACGTCACTGAACTCCTCCTAAATGGCTGGACCGATTTGAATGAATTTTTTTGTAAGCATTTGGGTGGCACCCTGGATGGTTTGGATTCACAAATCAGCCCGGCAGATGGCGCTGGAGTCGTTCGAAATATCATGCAGGACAACGTCTGTCGGGTCCGCTAGTATGTTAATAAAATGCTTCGTGCCCAAAACAGTCTTTTGCAATTTACCGAGAGAGTGATTCACCCACAGTCGGCTGAGTAGTCCAAGTATCCCCAGATGAAGAGAAAATCTTGAGCTAATAGAAGACAATTCAAGGAGGGCACTATTTACCTAATTTAAAGCAATTGAAGCAGCGTGTTAAGGCTGGCTGTCGACTCGACGCTTGATAAAGCTGTGTTCACGATGGCAGCTGTAATCTGACTGAGACGAAGCCAGAACTAAACTCAAACTAAGCCCAGGCCCCCTGTGGAGCACGGTATTAATGCTTATAATTACCTTATTGCTAAGAAAACACTAGTATTTACCTACTTCTTTAATTTTTACGCACCAATATTTATAATTTTTTCCTTACTTTATGTTTGAACTAAATGTTTTTATTTTTATTATTAGTGGTCTTCCATCATAAGGTTGCGGGATCGACTGCTGTCGTGAACGGTACTTTTTTTTTCAAGTTGCACAAAATCTTTGCTGTAAGTGAATGTTCTTTACAAAATATAGTGAGTAAACCCGCGGTTTAGCCTGCTCCGCATCTTTCTTGAAAGACTTGTGACACTGGGCGAATGATTGTAATGAAAAAGTTAATACTCGTTCTAAATAAGTATTCGGTTAGTAATGGTATTAACTGTCGAAAACTAGTAAAATGTGTACTAGTAAAATTTGAAAATTTTCAATATTTTTTTTTGCTGATTTTTTTTGTGGTTGTCAGCATCTTTTGTTTAATCGGCCACGGACAGATGCTTGGTATAGTTTAGTATGCGTGATGTAACCAACTAATTCAAGATCGAGTAGTAACTAGTTTCAATTAGAACTTTGAGCCCGTAGTGATGTGAATAGAGCCCTAGCCTTCGACTCGACTCGCAGTTAGTTCGGCCCGCCTCGGGCACGCCTGACCCATTTAATTTGATGTCGCCTTTGCTAGTCTCCTCTGTTACACAATCTCTGATTAACTTCCTGTTTCCAATTCCTATTAAATATCCCTTTGTTAAGTCGCCTTCAAAACTTGTAACACTTTATCCAGCTTAAACTGACTGTTTTCTAATTAAGAATGAATTAAGCTTTTGTTTTATGACTATTATAATTAATATGTATTCTTTTTTATCATTTTATTAGGTATTTACTTAGTTTTACGTTTTAGGAATAGGTAAAATAGGTTTTGTACACCGCCGTCTTTCCATTAAAAGGTTGTCTGGAAGAGATCGCTCTTAGCGATAAGGCCGCCCATTATACCTATTGTTTTTTTAAGTCTCTGTATGTGTTTTCCTTTGTGTACAATAAAGTATTTATCTATCTATTATAATAATTATAAATAAATGCTAGGGTGTTTTAGGTGCTTGCTTAAACCGTTCATGAAAAAAAAACCTAACTGTGATTTGAGAGAATATTTTTTATGCAAAGTTCTGTTTTTTTTATTTCCTTTCATTCATCGAAAGTTGAAGATTTATGAAAGCGTGAGGCAAGGGGTTAAGTTGACCTCAATCGGTAGCCAATAAATATTCAGTAGGTACATTCGTTACCGAAAGAGGTCACGTAAAAAGCTAGTTACGACTTAGTTGGGCCCTTTCGCGCGGAAGTGAATGATCTAAAAAGTTGTTACAAACATATTGAGCCGGGCCTCATTCGCGTTTGTTTCCGAAACTCGGTAACGAGTTCAGCGGTTCCCTGATTGATGAATGTGAACCCCTGAAACACGTATTGATAACGTAACACATTAATTTTGCGATCGGCCTACCTACACAGACAATAAAATATTGTCCGCCATTTATTTCAAGTTGACGTTACCGTGTTTTAGAATATTTATGGCGAGCCCGTGAAGATAAAAAGATAAGGGTTGAATTACTACCTCCGTAATCAGGCTGGAAAAGACTAGATTTGGTAGGTACCTTAGTTTTCTAAGATCTGTGTGGCGCAGTGGCGTGAGAACAGACGATTGTAGGACCTCGATTATTGCGACGGCATTAATTTTTGCATGATAGCAAATATTTGTGCTATAAATGAGAAGTCCACTAATTCACTCTCTAACTCAACTTGAAGATCTGAACCTGAATTCTGGCAGTTCCAGTGGCGTTGACGTGACAGCTTAGACTAAGTATCATATAGACGGAGTGTTTCGGGTTTTTGGCGTGGCCGTTTTTTGTTAGTTTGTATGTATTTGCGTGAGTGACTAGAGAAGGGACAACATTGACTAACCTATCGATAGAATAAGAAATGGATGAAAAAGGCGTTTTAATTGGAATTCAACTTTTTAATTTTAACTGGTTGCTGACTTTTATTGCGAAAGCCCAAAACCATTATAGACACTGAAACACTATCATCGTCAATAATGTTTCCCACATTGACCTAACCGTGAGAGCGATGTCCATCCCACTCGATACACTTTCTTATGGCCATTTCGTCCATGCATACGAAAATTTTGTAGTCTATCAGTTTTCACGCCTAACAGCTTTTATCCACTCCCGTCTTCATTCTGGGCATTTATAAGAACCTTAAAAAATAATGTAAAATTTAACAAAATTTTCATAATTTCTTTCGCTACATCGCAATGTTGCTGCGAGTTTTTCTAGAACGTCAAAACAAGATCAAAACATTGCCTCAACTGACGGCCACGATTTACGCAGACAGTGAGTGAGTGAGATGGAGTGAGTGAAGTTACATCTTCTTTTCTTTTATTCGTAGCTAGGCTACATGGGAAGAACAAAGATAGATGATCACTGTTTTATACACAGTTGTAAAAGGATGTAAGCCTTATGGTTCCCTCCAGTATAATACCTCCATGCGTGACAGAGACGAAGTTGACGGAAGTATGTGCTCACTGACAAAGTTGAAATCTTGTACACTAGGGGCCGGTTTCTGAAAGCCCGATCAAAACTAATCGCATGTCAAGTCACTTGCATCTCTATATAATTCGATGTAATAGCCGAAATGGCGAGTGACTTGACTTCCGATTAGCTTCGATCGAGCTTTCTGAAATCGGCCGTAAGGATTTGGAAAGAGGTGCCAAAGATTGTATGTAATGATTGATTTTTGGTTGACATACCAACTGCCCGCACCAAGCGCTTTGCTTCAACGTTCATCATGCGTACGGCCAAAGAATGGAATTCCTTACCGGCGTCCGTTTTTCCGAATGCCTATAATTTGGATGTTTTCAAGAGAAGAGTGAATTGGTATTTTCTAGGTGTTTACCTAGAAAATACCAATACAAACAGTACAAACAGTACAAACGATGTGGCACGTTTGTGCCACATCGTCGACCGCATCTTCATTTAACATCAGGTAAGATTGCGGTCAAACGTTTTACTTTAAGTTGCAAAAAAAAAATATGTACAATATATTCATGCAAATGAAATCGAAAAGACAAGGCAATAGGTAGAAATAGGTAACTCCAACGCTGTTCAAAGTGAACAGAAAAGCCACATTGAAACTCAATAAGAGGGTGGCGTCTCACTAATTAATTCGTCCTGAAAAACCGTTCGCTTTTTCCTAACCTGACATCCTTGATTTTCAATTTCTGCAGTGAAGATTAATGGGAAAAGGCAGCCCTACTGTTGTTCCGTCTTTTATAATTACTGGAGAACACAGTTATGAAAAGTTTTGAAGGAAGTTTGAAATTATTTTCGTCAGTTTTATGGCACAAATCTACCACAATTTCAAAGTAGATTATTGGGCTTACCAGTCAGCCTTTAGCGGCACTTTCAATTTTATGAATTATTTTTACAGACCCCTAAATTACCAATAAGAGAACGATTTATGAATGTTATTGTAAAACCTAGAACAAATACAGTGCCTAGCCTTTTTATTTTTTTTTTAGGGAGGAAAATGCCATCGCATTTCCCTTCCGCCATGAGGGTGACGGAAGGGGGTATGTGGGGCTCGAACCCACTAAAAACCCCCCTGTGAGACATCCTACGCAAAGGTGTAGCGAGACGGGGTCGCGTTTGCATTCACCATCTCGCCACGGCGATAGGCCCGTATTTACTTCACCGGGCCGTTGCGTCTGTATAGGGGCGACCTTGCTCACCAAGGCCACTCAACAGTCGTGTAGGGCCACATTAGCCAGCGGAAGTCCCCCGACCTTCCACTGGTGACCCCACTACAGAGGCGGGAGAAGGCGGGCGAACCGCCTCCGCCTCCCTCCTGTCCGTCTGCGCCGGATCAAGTCAGCTTGGACATCGTCCTCCCTAACTCGCTCCGCAGCCTCCTTCTGCGCCATAACTGATTCGCAGAAGGAGATCACCGCCTGCCGGATTAGCATAAAGGCTACTTGTAAAGAAAAAAATACTAAGAACGGAGTAGAAAAACTAAACGAATGAAGGGAAAACGCATTATAAGGTAATTTTTTGGGCTCAAATTATAACCTTACGATTTTTCAAAGGTGCGATATCTAAAATCAAATTGGTGAGACAGATTTCTGAAAACTGAAACAGCTTCACGACTTTAATCCCCAGGCACGATAGATATCCCCTCAGATCTCTTAGTATCAAGTACTAACTCCAGATTATTTTGAGGATGTCTAAGGGGGAGTCAGAGGTACGTCCAAACATTTGCAGTAGTAGATTTCTAAGCATACCTACATCATAATACATAATATTATGCTAAACGATATACAAAAGGTAAATAACGATACGTATTGTAGGGCAGGTGAGCAGACAGCCTTGAATGATGGATGAGCAGAAGCGCAAAGCTGGTACACTGTCACCTCAAATAAAAATACTTTTTCTTTTAATGTAGCTTGGAGTATTTATTAGGGAAATGTATATTTTTAATATTTCTCACAGATCAGTGGGTAGTCGCTCTGCCTGCTGCGTTGTAGGCGATCGAACCCACGTTCGATCCCTACAACAATATTTGTGTGATGAAAAAGGATTTAAGTATCAGCTATCATCAGCTGTACAACCTTTGCTTAGTTTGGGGCTAGATAGAGCTGTGTGGAATGTCCAACAATATTTACTTATTTTTTGTACACCTTTTTTGCGATACCATCTTACTACCGCTACTTTAGCGATAATGCCGCCCATTATACTTTACTAATTTAAGCCTAGATTTATGATGACTGTAAGCTTGTGTACAATAAAGTGTTATCTATCATCTATCTGGTAACGAAATCCTAATACGAAAAATAAGACAAAATTCGTTCAGAAAAAGAAGCCGCAAACTCTTATCTAAATCAAAATCGTCTCACACCACTTAATATTCCCAGCGTATTCCCTCCAAAACAAATGTATGATTTAGTAGAAAATTTCTCTTTCGTTATCAGTGCCTAGGGGCTGGTTGATTTACACGGCCCCTGATCCCACGTTATCGGGCACTGCCGCAATCAGCGAATAAAGAAACAAAACGAGAACAATGATCATAAACAAAGTGGGTTTGAATGGTGGTCGCTAGATAATTTATTTTTGAACGTCGACATTCATGTTGGTGAAGTTTTTCTTTATGTGCTTACTGTTTGCAATTTGCTATAGTTACTTAGAACCAAAATATTTATTATTTATAAATATTTATTATAAATAATATTTATTTGAATATATTTTTTTTAATCTTTTTATTTGTGTTGTATCCTCCGAGTTGCTTGCAATTTTTCATGACCACCTTTAGTATTTTTTATTTTCAAAAAAGTTTACATGTGCGTGTGCGTTGCTTGAATGTCTTCTGTGTCTTAACCTATAACATTAAAAAGCAATAAAACTAGTGGAAAAGCCCCTACAGCACTGGATACATAATTTTATCCACAGAAAATCTGTTATTCATGTCAGTAAAGTTCTTAATATATAACTATCGTGAAATAACAACCAAAACTGGAAAAGCATAGTTAGATAAAATTAAACCAGCCAAGTGCGAGTCGGACTCGCGCATGAACGGTTTCGTACCATTATCTATAAAAACGGCAAAATAATCACGTTTGTTTTATGGGATGCGTTTTATTTCTTAAATATTTATTTTATTATGTTTTTTAGTATTTGTTGTTATAGCGGCAACAGAAACACATCATCTGTGAAAATTTCAACTGTCTAACTACCACGGTTCATGAGATACAGCCTGGTGACAGACGGACAGACAGACAGACGGACAGACAGACAGACAGCCAGATGGACGGACAGCGGAGTCTTAATAATAGGATCTCGTTTTACTCTAGAAGTACGCAACCCTAAAAACAAGCTTCACGACTTTGATTCTCTGGACGGCAGATATCTCATCAGGTCCTTAGTACCAAATACCAACTCAAGGCTCATTAAGTAAAAATCATAAATGCTTTGTTGCTTATTCCATAGATACAAACGTATAGTTAGGGGCAGGTCAGTATATTTCAAACAATTAACTGTATTACCAGAAACGAGTGTCTTCGACCATTCACCACGCCGCCCTGTCACAATATAAAAGTTTACTAGAGGGAAGTCGGGAGGTAAACATTTGTACAGTGTAGCTGTAGCAACGTGTGCGAGCAAATAATGAAGCCTACCGTAACGAGATGTATGTTTGCAGACTACCAACGAAAGTAATTACGAGTTTAACAAGTTGCAGTAAGAGTTGACAAAAACTTGGCTTTTGAAGGCTCGAGTTTGGCGACCGAGGGCGTGCGTGGCAAGTGGCTCCTTCCCCATAATAATCATGTAGCTATAAATTATATATTAATATAATTTTATTATACTGTGATACTATTTTTTTTATGCAAACAGTTGATGGAACAAGCAGATAGCCCATCTGACGTTAAGTGGTAACCATCACCTATAACAAAGCATTGCCTCGTAAGTCACGCAAGATAGGAACGTGCCCTAAGATGCACGATAAATAATAAAATTTATTCAGAAGTCCCTGTAATTACACCGGCAGCCACACTCTTCAAACCGAGACACAGCAACGCTGCTTGGCGGCAGAAAAAGGCGTGGTAGTACTTCCCCGGACGAGCCCTTCACAAAGTGTTCTACTATTAAATATTTGGATTGGTGTCCATTTGAGCGCTTTCGTACTTCGGAGGGCACGCTTATAATAGCTCAATTATTATGAAAACTTCACATTACATCCGTTTTCCTGGCTTTAGCGGTCGTATAGCAATGACGGAGACCTTGGGAATTCCATCACCAGCGTTAGCCTCAAACAAAATTGCTGTTTTACCACTCAAATACTCAAATTAAAGGGGCTGACAACCATCAAACAACTTCTAGCTCGAACAATTCAACGATTGCATAAGTACGAAAACTAGTAAAACAAAGTTTTTGGTAGGAAAATGATATTTTTTCTGACGACTTCTACAAAAAGACAAACTCTATATAAAAGATCTTATAAATAACAATAGAATTAAATTGAAAAGATGAAGAAAATAAATCACATTTTGATAGACAGAAACTGAAATACTTCAGCCATTTTCATACATTTCACAAATCAAATGAATTTACTGTTTCGTGTAGATATTACTTATTCTTATGAAAAATTCTGTGCGCAATATTATAGACGCACACTATTACAGTGTTAATATTTTCTTTCATATATTTTATCTACAACTCGAGCTTTATTAAAATGCTTGAAGTACATTTTAATATTTGCATAACTCAGAATATAATCATTGTTGTTATTATAAATTTATCATTTTATTGTTTCTCATCTTATTTGTTATTTGATTATATGTAATTGATTATTTTAAGACTGTAGTTATGGTCTATATGGGGATTACTAATAATTATAATACTATAAACTTTATTTCAGACACCTACGAAAATTACTTTCCTGGTCCATATTAAATATATGCCTAACAGACTAACATATATAATAATACTAGCTGGTGCCTGCGACTTCGTCTGCGCAGGATTAGTATTTCGAGTAGCTTATATTAGCGTGGCGTAATACATATTATGTGTAACTCTAGCGGTTTTGGAAGCGCGCGCGAGAAACTTTTTTCCTACTTACTTGACACTTATCGTCATATTTTGGACAATTCACACAATATCTTTATAAATTGTAGCTTATGTGTTATTCTGATGTATAAGCTATATTATTGATCGAGTGAGCGAAGCGAACGAAGATCTTAGTTTTAACTTGGGCGATTTGGCATTTTATGTATGTATGTATGCATGTATGTATGTATGTTTGTCTGGCGATAACTTTAGAACCGTTGATCCGATCTGCATGAAATTTGATATGTCGATAGCTTGTACTTGAGAAATTTACTGGTAAGTATATGAGTAAAATCGGATGAAGGGTTTTTGAGATATGGGGTTTTTTAAGAGGGCAAAAATGAAAAAAGTTACATAAATAAATCAAGTTATATGTCATATGAAAGGGCTTTGTTTGGACATTCCAAAACAATTTTTACTAGTTGTAATGTTTCATTAAAATCCATTCAGTAGTTTTTACGTGAAAGAGTATCAAACATCCATCCATCCATCCATGCTTACAAACCTTTGCGTTTATAATATTAGTAGGATAAAAGTATAAAACGCCGGTCGCTACGTTGTTCTAATGAGTTGAAGAATTAGTGTATTTTTTTTTTTATACTACTAGCTGACGGAACAAGCAGATGACCCACCTGTGTTTGAAGAGTGTGGTTGCCGGTGTAATTACAGGCACATGAGGCTTAACATATGTATGCCTCAAGTTGATGGACGCAGGGCAGTGCATCGTAGGGCACGTTCCTATCGTGCGTGACTTACGAGGCAATGCTTTGTTATAGGTGATGGTTACCACTTAACATCAGGTGGGCCATCTTCTTGTTTTATCAGCGAGTTGTATAAAAAAAAGACAGATCTATACACATATTAATTATTGGTAATAGTATTTATTAACCCTCGGCTTTGCTTGGATCGTAATATTGACATTTTCAAAATGAAACAAGCGAATAAAAAAAACATCCTTTGGTGGGACGAGCAGATGGCCCACCTGATGTTGACTGGTAACCATCACCTATGTATACAGCATAGCATCCTAATTCAGTAAGAAAAAAATCCATTGCTGCACGACCATATTTGAACCCATGACCTTGCACAGAAGGCGGGACACGGTGTAATACATACATATACTGTAACATTACAGTAGTAGGTATTGTAACATTTTGCCGTGATACATTTCACCTGACATTACAAATAAGGAGCCAAATGTTACAGACAAAATATCAGCTCCAAAATTATGTCATGTCTTTTTTTTTTATCTTTGTAATGTGTAATTTTTATGGTCTGTCTGTATGTTAAAGTTAAATTATTCATTCATTCGCATTGTAATACAAGCTAATATTTTTCTTTGAACCAATGACGATTCACAGCGAAGTATCGACGTCCATCTTCTGACTTTATTTCCGTGAAGAAATGTCCTATTCCTCTGAAGGATATCGCATGCTGCGCTGCGGTTTCCGACATGGTAAATGATTGTACGCTTCGGTAACCAGGGGGCAAAATATTGCATTATTTAATGTCCCGTAAAATAAACTGAATGTATTCACTGTGATCCCATGTGATGACATGTGATCACATGTGATGACATGAGTAAGAAAGGACTGCTGAGATGACTGCTGATAGAGGAGAGTGGAGGGAAAAAATCTGTTGGGCCGACCCCACATGAAGTGGGACAAGGGCAGGAAAATGATGATGATGATGATTCACTGTGATCCCATGGGTGGTAGAAAACCTTTCATCATCATCATTATCACCAGCCTGAAGAACGAGAACAAGAGCACTGGTGGTCTAGTGGTAGCGGCCCCGCCTTCCGACCTTAAAGTCGAGGGATCAAAACCCGTCGTGCACCAATAAGTTTTTCTGTTCAAAAATGTGCACAGTACTCTCGAACGGTGAAGGAAATGAAGGTATATGAGCAATTTGTCCCTCGCATTTTTCAAGTACGTCATTTGTGGGGTGCGTTTCGGCCATGACGTCACCAAGCAAAAACTCTTGGTAGCATTTCGTCCCAGCCATGAGTAAATGAAAGATCATTAAATACCCTCGTATCTGTTTTTGTATCGTATCGAGCTATCTAAGCAATCGCTAAACTGACCGAGAATTAAGCTCCAGCATTTACGAGTTTCGCTGAATCCTTAAAATCGAACATGTTTGTTAATCTGAGATAGACATAGAAAAGCTTCAGAGCTAGCAGCATAATTATTAGATCATACAGAAACTTTAAGCCAAAGTAACTCAATGATTTCTTAGTTGAAACCAATCAATTTTTGAAAATAGGTACTCAATACACGGATACACATCAGGCTATACTGCTCTCTTTTATGTCCTTGTAGAAGCGACATTTTTCTTTGGCTTTATGTCACTTGATCTTCATTTTATAAAAATGTCGTTGATGGAACAAGCAGATGGTCCACCTGATGTTAAGTGGTAACCATCACCATACCATCCATATAACAAAGCATTGCCTCATAAGTCACGCACGATAGGATCGTGCCCTACGATGCACTGCCCTGCGTCCATCAACTTGATGCATACGAATGTTAAGCCTCATGTGCCTGGAATTACACCGGCATCCACACTCTTCAAACCGAAACACTTCCCCGGACGAGCCCTTTACAAAGAGCTCTACTACTTTTAAAGTATCCATGTGTACGTTAATCACCCTTGAAAACGAAATCTTAAGTTATCGAATGGATTATAACCCTGTTCATTTACGCTTAATTTAATACATTATCGCTGAAAGTATTCAAGTTGTTTGTTTGCCCGGCGCTAAGGCTATAAAATAGGATACTTGACGTAAGAAAATCATCTCCAGCTTCCCATCTACGAACACGGACAGTGACGAAGTGTGGGTCGCCCCGGATTACTCTATCGGCCCTACGTCGGTCACCAGGCCAATGCCGCTTTATTAAGATAAATATAGCTATTTTTTCACGTAGCACACCCTATATAAATCTTGGGGCTACGATACATTGCGGTAGAAAAGTAGAGTTAAATAAACAGCGGAGAGAAAATGGCTAATGTTCTTCAAAAAGCCGTAAAAAGTAGGCATGTATAGTTAATCGGTAAATTGGCGGTATTGTAATCAATTTGTAAAAAAATACCTATGTTCGAAATTTTAAAGTTTGAACCTTTAGTAATTTCAGGTTTTAGAAAAGAATAGTACGGAATTCAGGCAATGGCTATATTATATGGAATAATCTTCCGAAACACTGGTATGCAGTAGGTACAGTTCGATTCTTATTTATTTTGGATGCAAAAAAAAAAATGCAAACATCAGACAGACATTTATAAAAAAACACATTACAAAACGAATTAGAGAAAATAAAAAAAACGACATACATAATTTTGGAGCTGATATTATGTCTGAGGTTTTTATTTGTTACTAGCAGCTTCTCGCGGCTTCGCACGCTTTAAAGTGGTGAGCGTGATTTGTAGGGGTAATTATCAGAAATTAAAAGTGTCATTCTTAATTATTTATTTCGTAGTATATTTACCCCAAGTTTTAAGTCAATCGCACCAAAAAACTCCCATACAAACTTTGGCATCCCTTTGCACACTTATTAAGGGTAGTTTTAAAAAACTAAAAATGCCTTTCCTATTTTTAAGCCTTGGAGTACCTGTACTCCAAGTTTCAAGTTTGTAGGTTCAAGGAATACTATTTTTCATACAACCGTTTTCAACCCTTTTTACACACTTAGGGGTTGAATTTTCAAAAATCCCTTCTTAGTACACCTTTACGTCATAAGACCTATGTACTCCTCAAATTTCAAGCCTCTAGGACCAGCGGTTTAGGCTGTGCGTTGTCTATATGTCAGTCAGTCAGTCAGTCAGGACTTTGAGTCTTATAGTATTAGAGAAAGAGATGTCAGGTGAAATGTATCACGACGAAATGTTATAATACTACTGTAATGTTATACAGGAGATGGCCCAAAGCCCATACAAAAAAAACCCAGTCCCGGCGCAAAAAAAATGTTTCTCAATTTTTTGAGGATATTTAAAAATAATATTTTAAATTAACACTATCTCTCTATCGGGTGGCAAACATTTTGTTTTTGCTCAAAAAGTTTTGTAGGGGTTCTTATTAAAATCTTATTTATCGACTAAAATACTTATTATTATTTGTAATTATTGAGTAATCGCAATCACATTTAAGATTATCACAAAACCAGAGATGGTAGGGGTATATATAAATAAACACAAACATAGTAAATAAATGTATTTATTTGTTCAATTACATCTGAATTAATACATTTATAAAGATTAACATTAATTATTTTCCAAATCTATCAATGCATAATCTAAGCCTTCAGCCGAGTGACCAAGTTCTCTTTCATTATGTCTAGCCCAACCTAAAAAGTAAATGACGCTCATAACATGTGCGCAGCTTCCCAAAGTCCGTTGGCCGTCTAAGCAGGAACGATAATAGTGTGTACATATTTTGAACATATTTTGATAACCTTATTATTTATTTATGGTTATTATTAGCTTGCATATATTGTTGTATGCAATAAGCTTATTTGTAAACAATTGTAGAATAAAAGGATAAAAATATTTTAGTCGAGAATTAATGAGATTTTAATAAGAACGCCTACAAAACTTTTTGAGCAAAAACAAAATGTTTGCCACCCGATAGAGAGATAGTGAAAATTTGAAATATTATTTTTAAATATCCTCAATAAATTGAGAATATTTTTTTTTGCGCCGGGACTGGGTTTTTTTTGGGCCATCGCTTTTAGGTATGTATTACACCGTGCTCCGCCTTTTGATCGTAAGACAAAACAATTTGACAAAAAAAATCGCGTTACGCTCGAGTTTTTGTGAAAGGTCAAATTTTGCTATTAACCTTTATAAAAAATGAAATTCATCATTCGATTTTTTTATATATGGCAATAGATAGCTTTTTTTACTAGTAAAAATATTCAACGGGTATAAAATATCGTAATTGTAGATCCTCTTCATAGACCCAAGAGCAAAGCACCAACAATCACAAATAGAAATCGGGAAAGGAATAAATTTATCCAGTTTATAATAAATTGATATGTGTAACAAATTAAATTCAATAATTATAATTTAGACCACATTTTTTCTGGCTGATAACACAGTTTCTTAACTAGTTCGGGATCCTATGGATTCAAAATATATTATTGTAACTAATGATGTCAATAAATGACATTAAAACTTTTTTTTTTGCTTTTACATAATAATTAAGGCCATAAAACAAAGGTAAAATAATACAACACAAAATACAAATTAGTAGGTACTAAAAATAATCCTAAGTACAACACAAATGCTACGGTGTGGAAATAACCAAGCCACATTCTTCAAAATATAAAATACAGCATCTGTTCGAAATTGCGTTTGTTGCGTCAACGTCGCGGTGGTAAAATGACATTTTTCATAACACCTTATCCTTTATTGGTCATATATTTCCTCAAATAAAGGCAGCATCAATTCTTGACAATAAATAAATAAATTTTGCATTTCACAGAACACTAAACTACTACTAACTATTTAAGTTTATGTAGGTTATACCTACTTTAAAAATAGAAAAGCTATCCATATTAATTAAAGCTACACAAGGCTCCCCCCGTCTCTTTTTATGTTCAATCCTGTCCATCCCAAGGTTGCCTGAAAGAGATCGCTGTTAGCGATAAGGCCGCCTTTTGTATTACTACAATCGTTAGTCTTTAAGTAAAAATGTGTATCTTTATTCGTTGTGGTAATCAATAAATAGTTATGTATCTATCTAAACTAATTAAATCTATACTTGCGTGACTTGCAAGGCATTGCTTTGTTATATGTGATGGTTACCACTTGACATCGGGTGGGCCATTTGCTTGTTCCATCTGCAAGAAGTAGCAATAGCTATCATAACCAGGTGGTATAGCTGCAATGTCTGTACTATTGTTTTTTTATTTACTTTAATAGATTATTATGTATGCATTTGGTATTATTAGTTTGAAGTTTGAAGCGTAGCGTGTGCTGCATTATGAATTTTTTCTGTTATACTGGAACTGGCACCTAGAGTCACCTAGCTTTAAGACGTTTCAAAGTGATCCTTGTGATTTTATTGAATCAATACCTTTTGACTTTGACTTTGTAAATCTATACTTTATAATATGTATTATAATAACACATACAAAGAAAAAAATGACAATGTTCATCACACAAATGTTTATTCTCAGTGGGAATCGAACCCACGGCCTACACCGTAGAAGAAACAGCTACTACCATCTGAGTTGTGATCGAGTCTGAAGCTAAGAAGAAACTTGAAAAGTTCCTGAGAGTTTGTGCTACTGATATAATACAAAATAAAATTCAGAATTGAGTACCTAGCTAATTCCGATTTCAAAAGTTCTTGAATAGCTACCATGATTTAGAAGCAGCTGACGATACGGCAAGTCCGTGTATGGGGAAAATATCAAAATGAATCTTCCTGGTTTATGGGGGATGTAGCATTTGACGTCTTCAGGCAGTCGGTGTATGGAGAAATTCAAAATGAATCTTCCCGGTTTATTGGGGATTTAGTAATTGACGTCTTCAGGCAGTCGGTGTATGGAGAAATTCAAAATGAATCTTCCCGGTTTATTGGGGATTTAGCAGTTGACGTCTTCAGGCAGTCGATGTATGGATAAAATCAAAATGAATCTTCCTGTTTTATTGGGGATTTAGCAATTGACGTCTTCAGGCAGTCGGTGTATGGAGAAAATCAAAATGAATCTTCCTGTTTTATTGGGGATTTATCAGTTGACGTCTTCAGGCAGTCGATGTATGGAAAAAATCAAAATGAATCTTCCTGTTTTATTGGGGATTTAGCAGTTAACGTCTTCAGGCAGTCGGTGTATGAAGAAAATTAAAATGAATCTTCCCGGTTTATTGGGGATTTGGCAGTTGACGTCTTCAGGCAGTCGGTGTATGAAGAAAATCAAAATGAATCTTTCTGGTTTATAGGGGATTTAGCAGTTGACGTCTTCAGGCAGTCGGTGTATGGAGAAAATCAAAATGAATCTTCCTGTTTTATTGGGGATTTAGCAGTTGACGTCTTCAGGCAGTCGGTGTATGGAGAAATTCAAAATGAATCTTCCCAGTTTATTGGAGATTTAGCAGTTGACGTCTTCAGGCAGTCGGTGTATGGAGAAAATCAAAATGTTTTTTTCTGGTTTATAGGGGATTTAGCAGTTGACGTCTTCAGGCAGATGGTTATAATCAGTTACAAATTCCGCTTTTAAACAGCTTTTAAACAACGTACCTTATTCATTTTTAGCTTAGTTTTTAACAGCAAAGTCTGCAGGTATAGGATCAGTTGTGATATCGCCAAGTGCTCTCTGGCAACAGCTTGCACTCTGCAAAGTAAGGCTTGCCAATCTTCTCACCACAAATGGATGGTTCAACCTACTTTCAAGGTCGATGACCAAAGTCCATTTTAAAATTGCGAACGGCAATTCTACGTTTCGTTATAAAGCAGTTCCGTAACGTCTAAGAAAAGTGATGACTACCTCACAGCGCATCAAAACGGTCTATTCAGTACAATCACAAGGATCACTTTGAAACGTATTATATACTAGGTGACTCTACCGCCAGTTCCTCGCGACCAAAGCCTAGAAGAATAGGAAAGAAACTTACGGCTTGGTACCTAGCGTTTTTTTTAATGTGATCTTTTTCACAAGTTATGATTCTTAATTGTTAAGTTTTAGTAATGAGTTGGAGCATAGTTCCGTGCCTAGCTTTTTGTCATCTATATAATCAGATATTTTATAGAAAGCTTTTATATATATAGCTATATTATGTTTTTGAATTTGCTAATCGACAACTGATGAATCTCGCTTGGGACTTTGTTAAAGAAGCGTAATACACATTGTCCTGCAAACGATTTGCTTACTTTAGTGAGCCTAGTAGTAGCTCTCTATCTTTTGCTGCGTCGAAGAAGAAAATTACTATCCTGCAGTTAAAAATGAAACTGGATGACAAAGTTGCAATTAGCAATGGTTTTACATGATAAAGCATAGTTATCGGATCACGCGCCTTTGCTTTTCGTCTCTCTACACTGTCTTTTCCCTGTAGGAGTGAGTGGATTGGATTTTCACATACCGCTAACATTGTTCTGCTGGTTGATCTCGTAACTTTGTTGCAATCAGTTTCAATCAGTTTCTGTTTGTAATAAGTAAATATGACGGCTATGCGGTTACATTTTAGCTGCAGTTGCTAACAAAGTTAGATAGCAACTGGTGTTTCTATTGATGGATAATAGCAAAATTTTCATATTGTTTTATATACATTGGTTTCATAAAACTGATTGCAACAAAGTTACGTAATCACCCTGATGATCATAGTTTCCTGTTATGAATAATAATAAATTTTCACTTACAAAAAAAACTATAAACTTGGTAGGTTATGGGGTTCACATAATAGCAGGTTTGCCTGAAACGACAGAATATATTGATTTTAGTGTAAATGTTACCAGTAGTTTCAGTAAGACAATTATTATTATTTCTAACAATAAATAGATTTTATTTAATTTTGCTTGTGAGTACGCACTAAGTGAAATATCGACTGAGTGATAATCGATATTTCGAAACAGTGTGGGGAAAGGATTTTAAGTGCACCTCAAAAGGCTCTTTTCGAGCACTTGACACATGTTATATAACTTTTTGGGTTCTAAGGCGTGCCGGTTCCCCCACGATGTGTTCCTTCACCGTTTGAGAGTACTGGCATTGTGCACATAAATTTTTGAACAGAAAAACTCATTAGCGCACGACCGGTTTCGAACCCACGACCTTAAGATCGGAAGGCGGGGACGCTACCACTAGACCACCAGTGCGCTTTCAACCAATTTTTTCGACAAAATTTCGACCAATATTTGTTAAAGCTCTTCCCATCTCCGTTTTCCCTATTTCAAAGTCTCCCACATTTTTTATAAACATAAAATCTACGTCCATATAAAACTGTTTGTTTATAAGGAGCTACGGTGCGTGTGACCGGCCGCCCGTCTTCGACCGTAAGTAATGGAGAGGTCGGATATTTGCCCACCGACCCGGCCCTCACGAATCCTCAACGCATGAAATTTTCATCGACGAGAACCTTGTATTGTGTAACTCGAGAGGTGTTCATGCCTGTTGACGTTTTAACTTCTTTTGAGAGAAGGGATATATTGGGATGATTGTTGGCAGGCTTTGATAGACAATAGAATAGACAATACTAGGGTACACCAATAACAATGTTGTGTTTTGTTTTCAGTGTAAGCCGTTTTAGATTGTAAGAATTTTTCAACATACCAACTTCTTACTGGTATATTTCAAGAAGATTTTATCGAACTTAGAAAGAATGAATAAAAGAAAAAACAATTTTTGACCCACTAACTAGGTTTTTTTTTAATACAACTAGCTAATGGAATGCCTTGTAAGTCACGCACGATATTAACGTGCCCTACGACGCACTGCCTTGCGTCCATCAACTTGAGGCATACAGATGTTAAGCCACATGTGCCTGTAATTTCACCGGCAACCACACTCTTCAAACTGAAACACAGCAACAAAGCTTGGCGGCTTGGCGTGGTAGTAGTATTTCTCCGGACGGTACTATAAAAAACAATATTAACAGTGGGTACGTAGGTTCAACTTTTTGTTGTTTGATTGATTTGATTGATAAAATGGCTGGATGTAGCAGCCATTTTATAACTTTGAACATTTCATTTGTAAGCTGTGTTTTGTTACTCAGAAATGTATCGTATTGTTTCGTCATCAGTATAAGTTCACAGCTGGACATAGGCCTCCCCCATGATATATAGCTTAAACAAATAACTTGTCTCAAATTAAACACAAACGATCATTTAAATACCAGTAGGTAGTAACCCTTAAAAAGGCCCAAAATTAACGGAACCACACTTTTGTAATTGCTTCTAAGTAGGAAAGATAAAAACTCAAAACGGTCCCCCATTCAACAAATCACATCAAAATAGCCCAATAAAACGAGGCCAACTGGCTGAAACTTAGATACACACTCCCCTCTTTATTAAAAACGTTTCAGATCGTGAACCTGGACGGAGAATGCAAGCGGAAGTAGGCTCTATGCATAGCGAGCGGACAAACTGCTACAACATTTTACTTGCAAGTCTATGATAGATATATCACCACTGACGCTACACTATAGGGCTCGTACACAAAACTGCGATGCGACGTCGCATCGCAAAAATCTGCGAGCTCGTTGTGGACTTTCCCGTGGAAGTTCCTGCGATGCGACGTCATATCGCATCGCATCGCAGTTTTGTGTACGAGCCCATAAGATTACAATTATAAATTTGAGATATTGTTTGTAATGATAACCTCTTTTCTATTTTTTTTTTTTCTTTTTACTGATTTAAAACACTTTATTATTATTAAATCTATAGAAGGACTCTACAGTTCACTACAAGAATAAATACAACTTTTAGATAGATAAAACATAAGGTTGTTAGTCAGCTAGTAGGAAGGCAAACGATTATTACGGGTAAGGTAAGTGTGTACCTACTAGTTTTGTAAATATCATGATTTTTTGCCGTGGTTACTTTTGCCACGAAAATAATAAGCGCATAAATCAATAATTTCAGTATTGAAGAAACTCACTCAATGCAAGATACCGATTCACAATCGTATTTCGATCCACAGAGCGGATTCATTTCCACAACGAGCGGTCAGTGTAAAAAATCATCCGCTTATTGTGCATAAATCCTTCAGGAGGGCGAGTGAAATAATTCGAGTCATAAATTCAACTTTTATAACCACAGAGCGTTTGCGACGGTCGGCCATCCCGTCGAGGAGGCAGATCGACATAATTTAACTTTTTCCTATTATCTTTATGCTGACGTCGTTAAGTGCCTTACTCACATATTGCGGAGTGAGCGTTCTCTCATAATTTGGAACTGAGACGGTATGAAAGTTCTTTGGAAGTTTTGCTTTTGGGATCTTTGAAATAGCTATTATTTTATAATATTCCTTTGAGACGTAGGTATAATTGGGATGTAGATACTTGACTCTCGCAAGTAAAGTTCAATTTGAGTTTTATCTTGACAGTATGTGCTCTACAATAGGTTTTCTATATGTAAATAACCCAAGGTTAACAGTAAAGAGACACGCGTTAAGGGCACAAGGCAGGATAAGGAACAATACCATTAGCGACATAAAAGCATGACAGCCCTCTCGTACAAATTACATAACCAAACAAGTTACCTTTTTGATTTTGTAGTACCAACCGATAGGAATCGAAAAGTAAATTAGGCCCCTTAGACATACGAAATCAATCACGAGTTGATACTTGGTTAGTAGTATGAGCCCTGGTGGGTTCGAAACCGGTCGTGCACCAATGAGTTTTTCCGTTCAAAAATGTATGTGCACAATGCCAGTACTCTCAAACGGTGAAGGAAAACATCGTGAGGAAACTGGGATGTCGTAGAACCTAAAAAAAAATCTATAACATATTGTGTCAAGTGCTCAAAAGGAGCCTATACGACTTAGTAGTCGTATAGCTGTTTCTGTTTATAAATCAGAGTTCATATATCCATTCCATCCATTCCTTACCCATGCAAATTGTAGCATAATATAATCGCAGTTATTTTTCTAGTTTATATTTTAAAATGTGTATAACAATTTGTATGAACGCGGTATGTAAGTAGGGTTAGAGATAAATTACTTCTTCAGATTTATTTTTCTATTTTTACAACATGAATAAAACATGATCCAATTTGAGAACAGAACAAACAGTGAACTAAATATCTCGGCTGCCTTCGGTAGTACCTACATAGTTAAAAATGCTTTCTGCCAACTTGTTAAAACTATTTACAGTAGAGTGCCATTAACAGTAGCAAGTTTTCGAGCGGTTCCGAAGCAAGAATCTTGGAGCCTTTCGGCAATGGAATTTACATCCGTAGCGCAGGCGTAGAAACACCGTTTTGCTCTCAAACATATCGTTCCAACAAATGGTTGCCAACGCGAGTCAAAGTTCCCTCAGGCCAAATCTATAAGACTGTTTTGCCACATGATCGCTTCCACAATTTGCCAAGAAAATAAAGTAGCGAGAAAACTAGTACGAACCGCAACTGAGTTGATAAAAGTAGATATCTTTGCCACGTTTCACTGTATTCGAACTTCGCTAGTGAATATGAAACAGTTCGAAACTATGTGCCAAGTAGGAGTTACTTCTTACTTTGTTAAGCTATGTGAGTAGGGTCCTTAAAATATTGCAGTCTTCATACTGCTGCTGTGAAATAATATCATTTTAAGAGTAGTAGAGCTCTTTGTGAAGGGCTCGTCCGGAGAAGTACTACCACCACGCCTTTTTTGCCGGCAAGCAGCAACGCTGTGTTTCAGTTTGAAGAGTGTGGTTGCCGGTGTAACTACAGGCACATGAGGCTTAATATCTGTATGCCTCAAGTTGATGAACGCAGGGCAGTGCATCGTAAGCCATGTTCTTATCGTGCGTAACTTACGAAGTAATGCTTTGTTATAGGTGATGGTTACCACTTAACATCAGGTGGGCCATCTGCTTGTTCCATCAGTTAGTTGTTTATATATCTTCTAATAGGTACTTTAAATATTTAGTTTTAAACATTTTACAGTCATTTTAAGTTGTTATAAATTTTACATCAAATTATTAACACCAATACAATTTACTCTCAAGAACTTTCAAAGCGAAAACATGCCACAAAAACTCTGTAAGAGAATTTCAATGAAAACCATCAGCCCCAAGCACAATGTACGAAGAAACATAATTTGCAATTTGATTATTATTCTACTACAACATTGAGCTACGAATTTCTGTGGAATTTATTGAAAAGGAAAGTTATGAAAGGCAGGTGCGCGCCAACTGTCGTGCGTGCGAATTTAACATTCATTCTTGCTTGGAAATAATTATTGAAGTCGAACAATATTAAACTTGAAGGCGGGCAGAAATAATTGCAGGTTATCATTGTGAAAATTCTCATTTTATTGGCGGGATTATGGTGTATTAAACGTTGGACTTGGTGCTATTGCCAGCTTTGTCCCTTTTTGGCTTATTCTAGCAACTTTGAAAGATAAAGAAATCTGTGAAATATAGGCTATGCTCAAAATACCGTTATCTCTTACTTCTTTTAGAAGATAACGCGAAATAGTGTTTAAAAATAACATGTATTTAAATGTATACACCACCCTTCCTGTTAAGACAAATACAAGAGCTAATGTACTCCGCTCGCACGTTTCGACATGTTGAAAGATATAAAATCACTAAGCCCATTTTCAAAAAATCGCAAACAACCATTTTGTGTGCATACATTGTTTAATAATAATTGCATTTTGATTGATACAAGTTTTCCTACTCAATAGTTCGCATAAGAACGATAATTAGTAAAGATACAAGATTTCCTACTCAATAGTTTGCTTAAGTACGAAAACTAGTAAAGTAAAGTATTCGTCTTAAAGTGCGTCGCGTGGAACTGCTTGGACCCCTAGCTTTAGTAGATGTCATCTAAATCTAAAATTCATTGATATCATCCATCATTATCCAATAATATTTAGATCTTTGCATGTTAGTTGGGCCATGTTTTATCAATATAGATGAAACTTAAGGAAATATTGTTTGAGACCTGGAATAGCATGTAAAACATTTTTCTATGAGTACTACGCGAGTAAAACCGCATGCGGACGCTAGTGATATAGAAATATTTTTCAAATGAATCCAGCGAAAAGTTTATCTTCTTCTTGTCAACACTGAGATCCGGATTTGCTCTAGTTTCAAGCGGGCTTATGGAGTGAGTAAGCAACGGTTGGTCCGTCTTTAGTCTGCAGTACTGGTTTCATTTCTCTGTGGATTTCGTTTCTTGAAGTAGCAATGAACGTACTAATTCCTACGTAGTAATTATTTATATTTTGCGCAACTTTTGAACCTTATTAAAAGATAGAGATATTATTTATCAACCCGATAAAAAAACGTAATAGTAGGTGGAGATACAGTGCAAAAGAAAACCAAAAATTCATAAAAAAAATGTATATAAAAATAGAAAAACTATATACGTTATACTATTCTTTATAGAATTATCAGATGTAGGTAACTATCTCTGCGTTTAAGGCAAAAATATTTTTGATTACTTATAAAGTATTTCAAAAATAGTTATGCTTGATCCATCAGCTAGTTGTATAAAAAAAATAATTGAATCCTGGGGATAAAAGTCATGAAGCTGTTTCTGCTTCTGTTTTCCTACTTTTACGTGAGTACTTAATTTTACGTTAGTGGTTAACCAGCACATAATTCAAAATTCTCTTAAATCTTAAGATCCATGGTGATTTTAAATCCCAATAAAATTAATCTCAATTCTATCCAGCAGATTTTCAAATAACTCCCCAGATCAAATTTTCACCCCCAGCGCTCAGCATCTTGTATCAATATTCATAAATCTTATAGAAAGTGGACTGTAGTAGGGGTATGAGCGATGACCTTTAGTCGTTAGACGTTGACAAAGCGCCCGCTGGTTCCCTTGAAAACGTTCAAATACATCATCACGTTGACAGGCGGTTCGCAGAGTACGAATTGCCATATTTTATTTCTACCACGCTTCACTGATGGTTGATAAATGGTTTGGATCACGAGTCTCTAAGTGAGGCTGTTAGCAAAAGCATGGACAAATTAAACGGTAAAGGGTTGGAAAACATTTGGCAAAAATGTGAGTTCTGAAACGTAAATGGAAAACGTGCAGTGAAACTTGAATGCAGTCGACTTTCACTTACTTACTAAATTTAAACAAAAAAGTTCACTTTTTAGTATAATTGCAATTTACATTGAATAAAAAAATTAAGTTATTAATTTACTTTAGTGTAATACTGTAGTTTACTCTCTCTCTCTCTTTTGTCGTGTCACTAGTTTCTTTCGAAAAAGTGTGGTGAAAGGATTGTAAGTGCTCCTTTCGATGTGTTATAGAACTTTTTAGGTTCTACGACATGCCGGTTTCCCCACGATGTTTTCTTTCACCGTTTGAGAGAACTGGCATTGTGCATTTAAATTTTTTGAACAGAAAAACTCATTGGTACACGACCGGTTTCGAACCCACGACTTAGGATCGGAAAGCGGGGCCGCTACCACTAGACCACCAAAAAAATGTAGTTTACTGCAATACATATAAAATTATTCAGTTTTTAAATTAAATAAAATATGTTTATCAGGAGTGTGAGAATTAAACAATAGAATACAAAGTATGAGATAAATTAACTAGGTACTTGAATAATGGTCAAAATAATAGTAATGGAAAGCATGAGAACTATATCATATAATTTACTAGCGACCCGCCCCGGCTTCGCATGGTTATTGTGGGTTATCCCTAAGAGATTATACTTGTATTATGCATATAAACCATCCTCTTAACTCTTTCTATAAAAAAAACAAAAACTTCGTCGAAAATCCGTTGCGTAGTTTTAAAGATTTAAGCATACATAGGGACAGAGAAAGTGACTTTGTTTTATACTATGTAGTGTTAAATCCGTTGCGTAGTTTTAAAGATTTAAGCATACATAGGGACAGAGAAAGTGACTTTGTTTTATACTATGTAGTGATATACAAAGAAAATTACTTACATCAAGTACACGTATTTACAAAAAACACTTGAAACAGTTGAGCTATCTGCAAACCATTGATAATACTAAAAACTACAAATAAAAAATGCAAATGATTAAGCATTTATGGTCGTTACGGTATAAAAAAGACCAGGATTGCAATAAAAAAGCTGAATATACAATTTTTCTCATTTTTATAACCTAGCACATTTCATACAAAAGCTAAACAATAACCATAGTTTATCTCGCAACGCGAGAGTCAAAGCGTGCGTGTTTTTACGGACAATAGGAATTATTATTCCCCGCATGTAGATAAGTTTGTGTATTAAAATGCCAATTGAAATGACAGAATGCCTAAAGCAAAAATATGTAAAGATAAAAAATTTAAAATATATACAAATCGCAAATTTACCTCGATTTTTTTTTCGAACCATCACCCATAAAAAATTGCCTCGCTAGTCACGCATAATGGGAACGTGCCTATGATGCACTGACCTGCGTCCATCAACTTATAGGCATAAAATATGTTTTCAGCAAACACTCACTCCCTTCAGACGGAAGCATTTTCTTTTGTGACACACCTCTTCTGCGCTGTAGGCTGTAAGTTCGATTCCCACCGAGAATAAATATTTGTGTGATGAGTATTGATGTTTGTTCTGTGTGTTATATTATAAGAATGCATTGAAAAAAAATGCATTTATGTATTCTATCAGCTATCTTTTTCCCATAGTGCCAGCATAGTTTTGTTCATAACGTTGAGAGATTCACATATTATACTCGAAAAATATTAAATACTTTTAATTATTCATATTAATTTATTTCAAACCATAGGGACTTTTGTGACTTGTCACGTTTTAATTCTTTATTGTGAAAGAAAATAAACAACTTTTGAATTTTACTTACTTTTGTGGAACACTTATTTACTTAAATTTTTTCGTACAAAAACACAATTTCAATACAATTTCACTGGGTAGGTACATAACTTTAGATGCAGCTGTATATAGGCTTTATCAAAAAATTTAGTTTAGGAATAAAATATAAAAGATTCTTAAATGTCACTGTAAAAATATGTAAAATACATATTTTAATTAATAGAGCGGCTGTAAAAAGGCCTTGTCAACAACTTAACTACTACACTACGTTTTAATATTCATTAATTCAATTGATTATTAGTTTTTTTTTCAGATGATTTTGTATTTTGTGTTGAGCAGTTTTAGTGATTTTATAGATTCACATGCCCCGTCGATTTAAAAATATGCGTCTAGCCTGACGTTGAGTGATATCCCGTTGGCGCTCATTGTCTGCCTTTGAAAGAGATTGCACAATATGAAATACTTCAGTGCGAATCGCGAGTGCCTCATTGAATACGCCTCTATTCTTACAGCCGCAGATCTGCGAAAGGTTTGAGAAGCATTGATAGTAGTCTGTAGTAGTTAGTAGTAGTAGTGCACAATGCCAGTACTCTCAAACGGCGAAGGAAACATCGTAAGGAAACCGGCATGTCGTGGAACCTAAAAAGTTCTCTAATAAGTGTCAAGTGCTCGAAAGGAGCCTCTTGAGGCGCACTTAAAATCCATTCACACACTGTTTCGAATGAAACTAGTGACGCGACAAGAGAGAAAGAGTAGTAGTCAGTAGCTAAAGTAATTACACAAAAATAGACGGAGAATTAGAAAATTAATGTACCGGACATACAGTAAGAGGAAAGGAGAAATGGAGAAGAAGTTGATCCAGAAATATGACAAAAGGAAGAGGTTTCAGGTTAAAAACTAATTCGTATATCAAGTTTTTTCGATATAGGTCCACTGCTGCGATACAACCATATTTTTTATTTATTTAAGACGCAGACAACAGTAAAATAACTTCTCACTCATTTTTAGGGTATATTACTAAGACTCCGCTGTCCGTCCGTCTGTCTGTCTGTCTATCCGTCTGTCCGTCTGTCACCAGGCTGTATCTCGTGAACCGTGTGAACAGTTGACATTATCACAGATGATGTATTTTTGTTGCCGCTATAATAACGAATACTAAAAAACAATAAAATAAATATTTAAGTGGGCTCCCAGACAACAAACGGGATTTTTTTGCGGTTTTTATAGATAATGGTAGAATGGCCGGTTTAATTTAATATTAAAAATTACTGAAGCTAGTTATAATCGCAAAAACCATGTTACAGATAATACCATTACAAAGGTTTAACAAAAATATTATTCTGATCCAAACAAAAACCTATCATTTTTCCGGTTTCCTTCAAATCGGGAATGATAATGACAGTGACAGTTCGGTTTAAAGCTATAGGTGGGTACAACTCTAAAAAAGCTACCGACATGTCACATATAACTATGATCGCAAAATAACTAATCAAGCACTCAAATTAGTAGTAAAATAGCAGGCTACTGTAAAAACATGAAATTGTACATCTCTACGACCAGCGAGATATTATTTTCTTACCCTGTTTCTAAACTAAAATATTCATATCGGTTTCGCGAAGCATCGAATGCATTTCAGAGATAGACTGGTAGATTCGGAGTGAGTGAATATCCTACACACCATTAATTTTCATAATACAGTCTATGGTTCATGAATTTGCATAAATTAGTTCAATGTCGTTGCTTTAGACGTTATTGCTAATTGAAACGATTAATTAATTTCCATCCGATAATGTGAATCGATTAAGACGAACTGATTCTAGTTTTATTTATTTTAAGCTATAACGACGCTTTAATTTTATGACGCCATATTAAAAATACATCGTAAAATTTAAATTTGATGTTTTTCTTTTGTTTTTTTTTTTCCTTTTCTAACCCTTATTTTGATTTATGCCTGTCGTTGTTACTTTCTTTCAGAAGTTGAAGTAAAAAGGAAATTATTCAATTGAATCACAAGAATCACTTTGAAACGTTCTAAAGCTAGGTAAATCTTGGTGCTTTTTCACGCGACTAAACCTAGAAGAACCGGTAACAATACCGTCCTTTTGTAAATTCTTTGTTTATCTATGTCAAGAACAAGAACAGGGGCCTTATGCTCATTTCGAGCGAGATTATCTCACGATAGAGATGACGTCAAATCTCGTTCGATAACTATTTATCCCCATTCTCACCATCCTACTCCTCAATTTTCTCATTCAAAGTTCATGTGAGACGCAACGTCAACGAGTTATTGAACGAGATATAACGTCATCTCCACCGTGAGATAATCTCGCTTGAAGTAAGCTTAAGGCCCAAGATTTAAACTATTATTTTATTATTTATTTATATTTATATTTATTTGTTACCGACGATTCGGATGAACAAAGTCAGAACAAATTTAGTTCGTAGCATACAGGCAATTATTTTTTTATCTATGAACATCGCGAGCTAAACTGCGGGTCGAATCTAGTTATGAACAAGGTGGCATGCTGTAATGTATTTGAAATTAATTTAATGCATTTTCAACACGGTACATTTATAAAACTGTGATATTATTATGTTTTGTGGCACATAAACATTTTTCTTACACGAAAATCCAATTTTCAGTTCGACGTAATTCCAGCCTATATTTTTAATCCTCGCTCCTGAGTAAGTGCGCGATCCGCCATTATGATAACGAAGCGTACAGCCTGAGCGCAAATATTCAAATTAAAACGGCATAGAATCCCTTTGAGTCGCAAGTGTAAATATGGGACATACTGTTATGGCGATACAGGCAGAGTTATTTTGATTGCAGCTTCCAACCCTTTGTAAGTATTACCTTACTACTGAGTATTACTGAAAGTGAAAATACTGCGTAAATTTTCATACTACCGTCTGTTCTCATTTAAAAAAAGCACTTCCAATGTTTAAGGCGAAGACTAAGTACTGCTAATGTAGCTATGGCTTGCACATTTCAAAATTTTGAAAACAAAAATATAATTTTGTTCCAAACAAGTTTTCTACTAAAATGTTTGGCTTTATTTATACAATTTTTTTATACAACTAGCTGATGGAACAAGCAGATGGTCCACCTGGTGCTAAGTGATAACCATCACTTATAACAAAGCATTGCCTCGTAAGTCACACACGATAGGAACTTGCCCTACGATGCACTGCCCTGTGTCCATCAACTTGAGTCATACAGATATTAAACCTCATGTGCCTGTAATTACACCGGCAACCACACTCTTCAAACCGAAACACAGCAACGCTGCTTGGCGGCAGAAAAAGGCGTGGTGGTAGTACTTCCCCGGACGAGCCCTTCACAAAGAGCTCTACTACTATTACTTATACAAACATTTTGAAAGAAAACTTTTTGGGATCCAAATTATATTTTTGCTAAACTGCGTGCAATGTGTAACACACAACTTGTTTGATTTTATTTTTTCATAAATAAAAGCAGTGATTTCGTATCAAATTCAAAATTTTGAAATGTGCGAGCGAGAGGTATTTTGACAGGTGTCAGCCCCATAAAGGCCATGCGTAGTAGACTGGGTATGGTCGCCTGTTCCACATAAATCCCTACTAATCTATCCCTGGTAATCCCTAATCTATACTGGTAGGAAAGAACGATTTTTTTTCCACCAACTACTACTAGAGGGGACACTTTTCCACTTATATCCATTGTTATAATCATTCAGGGAATAGATATAATTGAAAATGTATACGTGCATCATTAAGGGTGAGTTGCACCAAGTTTGTGATCCGTGATTCATCATCATCATCATCAGCCTAAAGAAGTCCACTGCTTGACATAGGCCTCCCCTATACATTTCCAGGAAGAACGATTCCGAGCCCACTCCATCCACCGACTTCCCGCGATCCTGACAATGTCGTCAGTCCATCGGGAGGAGGGCGTCTCACGCTTCGTTTTCCTGTTCTTGGTAGCCATTCGAGAACCTTCATTCCCCAACGGGCATCAGTCCTTCGAGCTATATGACCTGCCCTTTGCCATTTCAACTTGCTGATTCTGCGAGCTATGTCGGTTACCTTGGTTCTCCTACGGATTTCCTCATTTCTGATTCTATCCCCGTAATGAAACTCCCAGCGAGCTATGCTGGGAGTTTCACTCTCCATAGCCCGTTCATAGCTCTCTCATAGTGAATACGTGATACAAAATGCCCAACGGCAACTGATCAACAAATGCACTGTTAGGTTTGTGGAATGCACTTCCCATAAGTATTAAAAAAAAGACGTCTTCAAAACCCGCTTTCAAGCGCCTTGTCCGTGATCACTACTTTAATTTCTACCAGGTGATATTATTATATTTTAGGTATAAATATAAATACATATATTTTTTTTTTGTAGTTTGTTTTGTATTTATATTTAGTATATAGTTTTGGTTTAGTTAATGTAATACCAAATTGTATCTCAGTTTTAAGCACGCCAACCTCTTGTTCTTCACCTGTCAAGGTTGGCTGGTAGAAAATGTTGGCTAGCATTTAGCTCTCCTTGTGTACAAACTTTGTTTGGTTCAAAAAAAAAATTAATAAATAAATCACAAGAGAGATAACTGTTGGACATTTTTTTGACATGTTAATAGCTCTCAAGTTTGTGCATCTGACAGTGATTCTGTAGACCCTTTAAACATACCCCTAGCACGTTCCTATCTGCCTTCCTATCATATATTACGTCACCTACAAGATACTTGTGAATATAACCTTCCTTTGAATTCCCGGACTGGGATCAAAATATCCACAACGTAGCTGCAAATATTTACGGAGCATAAGGAAACAACTCCGACGTAGGTTGATACAGTACTGGACATAATTGCACGAACCCCTTTGGGTGGAGCTGATATAATAGTTTAAAGAGACTTGTATAAAATACCTAGAGACTATTAGATAACTCTTTTTGACACAAGGATACATTATACGAGTAAATCTAGGTGTAATTTTACAGATCCATATCGATGAAAGCGATTTCTTCCAGGCAACCTTACGATGTAAAGTATACTTCTGCCGTCCATTGCTTCTCTGTTCAAAGATGAACAGAGCAGCTTTATAAACTAAAATAAAAGTGTTATAAACTTTATTAATTAACAATACTGCAGGACCTCAATACATTTCATAACCATCTTAAAGTTATACTTAAATAGAATGAAATATTGGAGGTAACTTCTTTAAAAATAATATTAATATTATATGCTTCAAAGTGAAATATGATTCAGCAATCGAGTTTGGAATTTAAAATCATCATCGTCATCATCATAAGGCAGGAAGAAGGAAGAAGCATTCTGAGCCATCTTCGTCCAACGACTCGATCCCCACCGAGATCAAACATTTGTGTGATGAACATAGCTGTTTGTTCTCTGTCTGGGTGTTATATAATATTATAAGTATGTATTTACAAAAGAATATATATAAGTAGTATATCAGCTATCTGGTTCCCATATCACAAGCTTTGGCTTAGTTTGGGGCGAGATAGTGCTGAGTGGAATGTCCACCAATATTTATTTATATATTTGAATGAATATCCGATAAGCGCCACTATCCAGCTTGCTGAGAACGAATGTTTGTATGTATTCATACCCTTAGCGCGGGAGTGCTTATAGCATCTTCATACAAAACCGAAATACGAATAATTTAATACGAAATCCGAAATAGACGTACAATTCAGCAATTGTTTGCGACGGTCTACAAATAGTTCAACCGTTTCATGTTGATTTTGTACATTTTGTAAATACCGTATTTACAATACAAAATACTATATTCGTTGTGATTTTCAATTTAAATAGCAATTTATTATTACTTAAAACAATTTGATAAACAAACAAGAGAGCTTGTAGGTATATTATATCAGTACCCCAAGTATGAGTTGTGTTTACCATATTTGGTTTTTCGTTTTTGTTCCGTGTTCATTGCGGGTTTTGTATGAAGACGTGATAGAGATACCGATACGGAACTTTATGTTCTACTACTAATTTTCATCATACTTGCAACATAAAGTTCCGTATCGGTATCTCTATCGCGTCTTCATACAAAACCCGCAATGAACACGGAACAAGAACGAAAAACGAAAAACCAAATATGGTAAACACAACTCACACTTGGGGTACTGGTCATTTATATATGTATGTCGGCGCAGGATTCATGCTAAAGGGCGTGGATGGATGGAGTATCGAGGAGTGACGTGGGTGGACCAGCAACAATTATTTTCTTCGTAACATTGTATAATTCCTCCGATGATTGTAATTAACACACTGTAATTAAATAACGCCTGTAATAAGATAATAATAATTCTCAGCACAGTTACAGACACAAATATGAATATAATAATATATATATTATATCAGCTATCTGGTTCTCATATTACAAGCTTTGGCTTAGGGCTAGAGTGCTGTGTGAAAAGTCCACTAATATAATTTTTTTTATTTCCGTTCTTTACCTTTACAAATCATTAGTTCTCAGAAAACTTGACATAATAATTTGAGTAAAAGATGAACCTAATATACTGTATTTTAATAATCAAGCATTAAAAATTGTAAGCATTTTTGTAATAATCTGGAATCTCGTGTCTAATGAAATAACGATTATCTTGAAAATCTCAAGTTTTAGAGTAAGAGTAGAGCTCTTTGCAAAGGGCACGTTAAAAGAAGTATTACCACCATTCCTGGTTCTGCCGCCGAGCAGCGATGCTGTGTTTCGGTTTTAAAGGTGTGACTGCCAGTGAAATTACCAGGGGGTCTACTCTGAAAAACGATAAACGAAATTTCGTATTGGAATTTTAAGTTACACTGCGCGGTAAAACAACCACTTCTTCTTCTCCATTTATGGCACCCCGTCAGTGTAACTTAAAATTCCAATACGAAATTTCGTTTATCGTTTTTCAGAGTAGACCTCCAGGAACGTGAGGCCTTACATCTGTATGAATCAAGTTGAAGAACGCAGGACAGTGCATTGTAGGTACGCTTTATATGAAAAAGATAGAACATTATATTTGTGTTCCGGTAGACATTCGATAGCGTCAGTAATCGATGCTAATAGAACTAATTAGCTCGTAATAATTTATTGGCCACATGTATAGATTGAGGTCACCATTTGTCTGTAGATCATCTGACGCTATATTGAACATCGTCCTAAGCATGTCCCATTGTGCACTCCTCTGTGTGATCTGGACTGAACATGTTCATTACGAGAGGTGGTACTGTGAAAGGGTGAACCTAAAAGGTAAAACATTAAACTAGTGGTTCGCCCCGAACCGAGATTTCGTGGTGAAACCCATGCGCTCTGAAAATTAAAGTAGGTGTTAGGCAAGTCCAAACATTAGGTATATATGTGCTTGCTTCTGACTACCACCTTGTAACTTGGTATGGTAGCCAATTTTCGACACTATTGACCTATTTATTGAAAAGTTCCGTTGAACAGACCTTGACTCCATCATCAGATCAGGTCGCTCTCAGCGATGAGGTCGCCCATTATTATGCCTAAATCTATGGCTTAATCCTGTTTGTATTTTGTTTCTGTATGGAACAATAATGAGTCATCTAGCAATCTATTTGCCAACGACCATTCCATCCGAGAAGCGTGATGATTAACGAACTCCATTGTGTAGGTACGGCAAAAACTTTGACACACCTAGGATTAAGACATGTCATTATGATTTCAAATGATTTAAACAAAACCATTTTATCGCAAGATTTCTGGACGTTCTTCGTGAACTACATTTCCTGTAAGTTGTTTCAGAGTAGCACTCCTGAATGATGGTTTGGCGGTGTCACTAGCAATGTTCACCTCGTTAATTATTCCATCCTTTCGATGTCGTGATTTACGTCATGGTAATTTATGACGTCATCAACTGCACATTTAGAGTAGTTTGCATTGTGTGTTCTGAAAACATTATGAAAGTACTTTTCAGTACACTAGTTGATCATTTTCAGTTATAAATAAACGTGCTTCACCGTTTAGTAGTATCATATTTTCTCTTCTATCTACTTATATAAACTAGTAGTTCGCTCCGAACTGAGATCTCGTGATTCGACCCGACGAATGCATCAAAACTTTGAGTAGGTAGTAGTCAGGGGCAAGTCCAAACATTATTTTTGGACTCTTTTCTGACTACCGCCTACTAACTTGGTATGGTAACCAAGTTTCAGCTCTATTGGCCTATTTATTGAAGAGTTCCGTTGAACAGACCTTGGCTCCATCATCAGGCCTGGTCGTCGTCACCATTTTATGAGAACTGAGTACCTCCTTAATTTATTTCAAGAAATAAAAATAAGAAAAAGCAAAGGAACTGGCCGACCAGTAGAAAAACCTTGATGTCAACGAAACTCTTAGAGATGGGAGCTCTTGGGTCGTTGGTTATCTTAATTTAACTTTTTTGTTGTATCTCAAAAACGGAGCGTCCCAGAGAAAAAGTAAAAATGGTTTTGGAATTTCCAAACGAAGCCCTTTCTTATGACATGTATCTTGATTTTTTATGTAACTTTTTTTATTTTTGCGCCCTTAAAAAACCCCATATCTCAAAAACCCTTCATCCGATTTTACTCATATACTTACCAGTAAATTTCTCAAGTACAAGCTATCGACTTATCAAATTTCATGCAGATCGGACCAACGGTTCTAAAGTTATTGCCAGACAAACATACATACATACATACATACATAAAATGCCAAATCGCCCAAGTTGAAACTAAGATCTTCGTTCGCTTCGCTCACTCGATCAATAATATATAAATATGTAAGAAAAGTCCACTCGCTTAGTTACTCATCATGAAATCGCCGAAATTGAAAAGCCAAGAGGTCTGAATGAACTACCTCTAAGAATTCTCAAATGACGGCTTCATTTGAGAATCCAACTTTTATTAGTTATCTACCTAAGCAAAAGTTTTTTTACTTATATAACTTACTTAGGTACCTATTTATGCCCATTTATTCGGTATCTAAACCCAATAAATGGGCATAAAAATCATTGTTATACCATAACGGGCTCATCTCCTGGACATATTGTTACCCCCTAAGAACCTGTATACAACATGAAACTAAAAATAAATGATTATGATTATGATTACTTCTCGCTCGCACATTTATATATTTTGAAGCTATAAAATTACTGAATGTAACTTCTAAAAATCGCAAACAACCCATTTTTTTTATTCTAACAAAAAAAACGTTAGAGAAACTTGTCTGACGTTTGTCAGCGTTTAATACTTTGAAACTTTGTCCGTTCATCATTTACTTTTGATGTTTTTGTACATAGTTACTATAAAATTCCCCTACCTCAATGCACAGCCGGCATCAGGCGGCAGTACGGCCGGCTCCATAAAATAATAATTTCTTCTGAATGAATTCATTGCAAACTCAAGACGGCGTGAAATTCCCGAGGGATCTGCGCTTTATTGTTCATTGCGGCGGGCAAAGCTGCGTGGAAAATTTAACTGTCATCTAATTTTGGTGGACTAGGTTGAAAATAGGAAATTCATTTTTTATATTTGCTATAATATTTACATTTCATTAGCTTATGTGCCTTTAAAATGTTTTTTTAGCCACCAACTCTGAATAATATAAGGTTTGATTTGGGCTGCGATGATTATATATTGTCAAATAATCAAAAGTTTGTACCGGTCCAGTTTGAAAATGAAATATTTACCTAATCGTTTATATTTAAAATGCCCATTTAATGTTTGCGGTCTTTTGTTTTGGAAATAGTCGAAATACGTAACTAATAAGTTACTGAAATTTTAAAACAAGACAAAATTTAACCTTTTTTTAATTAGCCACTTATAATTCTGTAATTACCATTGAAATACTGTAAGTAAACGTATTTTTTAATTTTAAGCTAACGTATTTTTGAATACTAATGTATATTATTTTGAAACTCTGTGGAATCTTTGTAAGCCATGAATATAGCACATTTTATTAGATGCATTTCAGGCATTTTGCTAGTTAGACTTACACAATTTAGGTAATTTACTAATCAGACAATAAGCGTTTCAGGTCTTATGCTAATTTCATGTTTTGCGCTTTAGGTGACCTTGATCTCATGCTCATGAGGGTTTATTAGATTCCACTCTTTATTCACGCCGGTCATACGAATACTTAGTAATAATGACTTCATTCAACATTCAACTGTCTGCTCAAAATCAAAACAAAGCACCGCAGCAAATTGACTTTCCCACCTTAGTTGGTGACATGCCTTTGTGCCCGTGCGTAATTTTAATGAGGTTCGCGCTTGCCCGCACGGGGCCAGCCCCGAGGATCGCTATATTAGCGAACGGCCTGAAGTGCCGGATATCCCCCTGCCACCTCGCACGTCTCTGAAGAACGCTAGTGTTGTAAGTACACTATGAAGGCAATGTCGATAGAATTCTATTCTGAAACTTGGATATTGATTTTTTTGTAAGGTTTATGCAAACTATACCCCAAGTATGAGTTGTGTTTACCATATTTGATTTTTCGTTTTTCGTTTTTGTTCCGTGTTCATTGCGGGTTTTGTATGAAGACGCGATGGAGATGAGACTTTATGTTGCAAGTATGATGAAAATTGGTAGTAGAACATAAAGTTCCGTATCGGTATCTCTATCGCGTCTACAAAATCCGCAATGAACACGGAACAAGAACGAAAAACGAGAAACCAAATATGGTAAACACAACTCATACTTGGGGTACTGGACAGTATTTGTACTTGTTCTCGCGCATTTTATGCTGCGACGTGTCGTTTATGAGTTTGTTGTCAACTGACTGTAATTGGGCATAAAACCACGTCATAGCATAAAATGCTAACCCGCAAAATCATGAACAAATACTGTGCGGTTCGCTTAAACCGTTCAGGTACTAAAACTCAATATGCAAGTTTAAAAAACATAAACCGTACAGTTATCTGAAATACTTCTAGATATTTTCGTATCCCAATTAAGTATAAATACGTTCACACACGTTTTTAGATTAATTATCTAGCACAACTTCTTTAGAAAATGAGATCTTGAAAATATAAAATACATCCGAATAAAAAGGCATGGATGAAGAGGCTCAGAATCGATTTTTCCTAGAAATAGAAATGATGGAGTATATTCAGCAGTGGACTTTTTCAGGCTGGTAATGATTATGATAATACATTTCGAAGTATCGACATTGTCGACATCTTGAACTAACACATCACTACGCGCGCTATTAATTTCGACAACAGCCATAAGCGAAGCAGTCGCCGTTATTAGCCTACCCTTTAATGCGTTATAATTTACTGCAGTTTATATTAAACAAAACAAAATTAAAACTTCACTCACAAGGGGAGAGCGAAATGCTTTATCATTTTGTTTATCTGTTATTTCGTTTATTATCGAAATTTAGTACTGAGAGGGGGTTTTTAATAGACAAGATCAAAATTATTGCCATTCTAGAAGTCATAATCATAATTGTAATTTTCCAGCAGACTTCGCTTTAGATTTTTTTTATCATAAAAACATTGCCAATTCAAAATATTTACAGCATTTTGTAACAACCTTATTTAGTAAAATGTTGTATAATAATATCGTACTCGATACAAAAATATATAATGAAAGAAAGAAGAAAGAAAGAAATTTTTTTTTTTTTCTTTCTTCTTTCTTTCATTATATATTTTTAAAGTTGACAAATCATGATCATGCAAAGAAATTGTTTACTGGATGAAGTTGGATAAAATTGGAAATAAATAAAGCCTTTACGTGTAACAGAATTTTACTAGCTACTAATTTTTAGGTACAACGCCTGGAAATCCAGACAAAAGCTAGTTTAAAATATTACTTAGCGGCTAGCTCGAGGAAAGTCACTATTGAAACCTGAACTTTGTGTTGTGTAAGTACACATTTTTGTATTCAAGCGAGCGACGGTGAAGCAGTCTACTTTCTTCAAAGAGCCAAGATAGGAGCTTAAAGGAATATAAAGGCAAGTGAATTGCCAAGGGGCGGTCAATCGAAGCGCTGAGACTACTCATTATACAGCTTCATAGAGTTTCGATGGTTTTAGAGTTTGAAAATGGTGAACGTTCTCGGAACAAAGTATAGAAAGCAATAGGTTGCCAGACGTAGGGCGCTGTATAGTTAATATAAATGCTTAAGGCGAAGACAAGAGCTAATGTGACTCTCGCTCGCACGTTTCGACATGTTGAAAGATATAAAATCACTTAATTCATTTTCGAAAAATCGCAATCAACCATTTTGTGTGCAATCACATTGCACACAGTTTAGTAAAAATTTCATTTTGATCGATACAAGTTTTCGTACTTTAAAGTTTGCTTAAGTACGAAAACTAGTAAAGCAAACTTTTGAGTAGGAAAACATGTATCGATCAAAATGAAATTTTTCTCTGTTCTCTGTTCTTAGAAATAATAAAACTTCACAGTTATTGCAAATAGATACGATAACCGACATACGGGTAACGTAAAATGCTGAAGCGAAAGAATGCTAGTAAAATTTCTAACAGCTTTCCACACTAATTAAAACTCATAATAAAACAACGACGAAGATGTACCTATCGTAACTTCTTATTATCAATTCGAAGGCAACTATTCAGGAAATTTGACGTTCGACTCGCTATGGAAAAGTTTAATAAGTGTTCGTCTGAGAACCATACCAGTTCCAAGTTTCCGATAAGGAATGGCTTCGACTGGACCACTTTTGCTCGACTCTTTATTCTTACGCTTCGTCGGCACTTTTAATGACTTATCCGGCTTTCTCTTATAAAAAAGGCCATTCATCCCGTGAAACTAATTTTACAGTTGAAAATCACAGGTATCTATAAAACATTTGGGTAAAGAGAATAGATTTACGTTTCAGTGATGTTTTATTCACAGCTGAATCAAAGGATCATGTTATTGAATCGGACCGTGCACGAAGAGGATATGAAATCCAATCAAATTCGACGGCGATTTGTAGAATACCCTTTATCTGAATACGATGAATTATAAATAAGAGCAAACAAAACAAGTAGGTATATGTTTGTATTGTTCCATAGCAAACATGATGTGTTATTGTATGAAATTGGCTTGGACTCCCCGAAAGGGTGCGAGCGGACTAGCGGTCCAGACAGATTAATTTGGTCCGCGTATTTGATTAAGGGGCGCGTGAAAATCAGGCTTTTAATTTTTTGATGTTTCAAAAAATATTGTCGCTGTTAAGGATTTATTTTATACCTGCTCATGAATTATTCTGTTAGGGACAGCTGTTGTTTGGCTAGGACTGAATTTAAAGCAAATAATCTTAGATGTTAATTTAAAATAAAGTTATAAAGACTTCAAAATCATACATATTTTCAAGATGGCCTCATTTAAAATCACTGATAGTTGGAAGTTTTTTATTTTTTACAAACCAGGCGTGAAATCTTTTGACCTACTTTTCAAACATTTTAGCGGTGGCGCGGAATATTATCATTCTAAAATTGCCTGCCTGCAAAGCCTATGAGTGAAATTTTATTAGTGTCTCCAAAGACTTGACGACTTCAGACAGCATAATTTTAAGAGCACAAACGCATTAGGCGGCTCGACTAGCGACTAGCGACGAGGGGTGGTATTCAGAAGTCGTATAAAATTTTACGTTTGGTGAATTCTATGACTTCTATGCTGCCGTGAAGTCTATTTTCGGTGCTTATTATGATAGCTATAGCAATGCTGAATACGCTTTGCTATAGGATTAAACTAGGAGTTCGGGCTGGTCGCTGTAATGCGTTTGTGGCCTAAATCGTGGTGCGACCAATTTCACGGACCGTCACTGGTCGGTGCTTATCGCCAACAGGCCGGAATGAAATATTGCATATTTTAATCCAAGCGGTTTATAAGACGAGTAATACTCTTGAGGAGCAGTTCAGTAACGGAATTGTAAAACCCTAGGCTCAGTCAGATCCACACAAATTGTACAGTCGGTCTAGTTCAGTTCAGTTTTTGCAGCGTGACAAAAATCTAAACATTCACTTACGTACACTTTTTCTTTTTATATCATACTAGCGACCCGCCCCGGCTTCGCACGGTTATTGTGGGTTATCCCTAAGAGATTATGCTTGTATGCATATAAACCTTCCTCTTGAATCACTCTTTCTATACAAAAAAAACCGCATCAAAATCCGTTGCGTAGTTTTAAAGATTTAAGCATAAATAGGGATATAGGGACAGAGAAAGCGACTTTGTTTTATACAATGTAGTGATAGTGAAGAAAATAGAGATTGTTGGTCCAAAAAGGCAAAATAATTAATTTTCTCATTATCTTCAAACCTAAGAAAATTAAGAGGGACCGGAAGTTTTCTCAAAAACACTAATTTGCATTCATAGTCATTGAGACAGAAACTACCATGTAACAGGGGTTGTTAACCTAAGGGCGGACCGCCCTCCAACTTTACGCTCTATTATTAACCCTTTCAGACCTGAATTATTTTTTTTTCGAGTTTAACTCGAAAAAAAATTTTGTTGATAAAAGGGGTAATACGGATTAAAAAAATACTGAAAAAAAAAATCTTGCATGTGTATTTTTCAGGAAATCTTAGTTTTTCATCATGTTCACAAATGAGTACATCCGGCCTATACTATAAGAAAAGTCGTGAATATGGTGATTGTAAGTGTAATCAAAGGCGTTAGGTATTTTATATTTTTTTATTAAAATTTTAAAAAAAGTAACAAAATTGCACAATTTCTTACATAATATTGATGAAAGTGGGATTCCCAGTACATTTTCAATGCAGGATAATTAAATATTCCGGTGGCTAAATGCAAACCAAATAATACTTCAACTTCGTTTTGTGTTGTAGGTTTGAACCTGATTTTACCAGACTGCACCGCATATAAGTTTGTCATTTCAGACATCAAACTAAATAGTCCTTTTGGAACATACCTGTGGTAATAATCAATTGGAGCTTGGACAGCCGGGTCAATGACTATGGGTGGGGAACAATCTGTTGCTATTTGATTTTCTATTTCCCTGTGTCTCCATCTGATCCGTTATTTTGGTGCAAGACCCTCATAAGTTTCAGTGGAAGAGGAATCATTTTCGAGATCTGGTAGTTGTTCAGTCTCCAAGTCAGGTGCAGCGCGACCAGATGATTCTTCTTCATCGTCAGATTCAGGAGGGTAGATGTAATAACTCGGCATCAACTCTCGTTGATGCCTAGTTATTACATCTGCAACTGCAAGGACAGATCGCGGCGGTTGTATAGGAGGATCACCTTCTCTGTTTTCTTCGTCAGAAGACAATTCACAATCTGGCAAATGTCCATCACGTAAGGCAGCCAATGCATCGGGCCTGAACATTTTGCATCGCAGTTATGTAGGTGGTTTATCTGTAAAAACAACAAAAGACTATCGTATACACATAATACAATCAATTTTAACAATTATTCTTCTCAAAGTAAAAAAAAATCGCGCATTTTATTTGACCGTCACAGATTTTCAAATTCGCGCGCATTATACAATAAGTATGTACACATTTGTAATATAAGCCTGATGTACACAAACGTGAACATTAATATTATTCAAGATTTTCTTACTAAAACCAGTCACAATGACTATAAAAATACATCTCAAATCATTCATATAATATTATACACCAGGAATAATTTTTTGCTAAACGTAATTTGAACAAAAACTCATAATTTTGAAACCAGAAAAACAGCTTACCTGCACTCCTCCAAACTTTGCCGGCTTCTGACACATACTCGGCAAAAGTCGACGGACTACCGGCAAAAGATGGCGTTACTAGTACTAATTCCGAAAGATTATTATGTGTACAAGCAATCGCAACCGTTCTCAAATACCAAATATTGTTTTAAAATGGTTTTATAAATTAATTTCTTTAATGTGTACAAATGTGACCGCCAGGATTGAAAGGGTTAATGACAAACAGCCCCGCCCTAGCCAAGTGTAATGCTAATTATTGCGTTTTGCGATATTTTGTTTGTGAAAAGTAAACTAGAGAGCGCACGCGAGCTTTCTAGGGTGTTATTAGTCGGAGGAAAAACAGTGACGTGATTTACATATCGTGATTCACGGTATTGTTTATAAATACAGAGTAAACTTTAAAACAGAAATTGCAGTACAATATTGTGCCTCCACACAGGTCTGCTAGTCTTTCGATAAAGGACGAAAACAGTGCAGAGTATTGGCCGAAAGACAAAATTCTACGTCTAAAGACGCTTCCGAGGACGTCTGCAAGACACAGCGACACTGCGGAATACGGTGCAGATAACCCGCGTCTGTTATATTTTAACTAATACTCGTAGACGCAGAGTTTTGGCTGAAAATCCGCTTTCTACGTCTAAAGACTCTTCAGAGGGCGCCTGCAAGACACCGCAACACTATTTTGTCACAACAGTTATTGTCTCAACATAATTTAGCAATATAATGTGTAAATAAAATATATGTAGGTATATAGATAATAATGTTTACTAGATAATATGTATTATTATTAGTTTATTGGTAGGTAGATAACTATATTTATATATTTTTGAGTAGGTATTTAGGTTAGGTATTGTTGTATTTATGTAATAATTAGACGCTTCTCCCCATTATTGTATCATAAAAGCACTACCACCCACTCCACATTACACAAAGGTTAACTGGAAAAAAATGCTAACTAGCATTATGTTCGCCTATGTACTTCCTTTTGTGCAATAAAGAATTTTCTAATCTAATCTAATCTAACACGATAGTATAATTATATAATTAGAAAGATAATTAAATAAATATATAATAAGACAATAGTATACCTAATAATCACATTTATTTACGACACAAAACAAAACATACAAATAAATTACACACATTATATTAATTGAACACTAAGTGACGATTAATTAATTAGTTAATGTAATGGACCGATTTATAATACATTTCTAAGTGGTCTGAAATTAAGTTTATATTACTATAATATAGATACATACGAGATATATTGAACTATATACAGCAAAGGCTTATAAAGTAGAAGATCTCTGTTTTAAACAGTCAGAAAATACCGTACTTATTTCTACATTCAAGCTCTTTTTTGTACCTACTATTTGGTGATGGGATAAGCATATTATGGCTCACACGATGATAAGTGATAACCATCACCTATAGGTGTTCCAATACTTGTGTTTAAAACTTCAGGGGGCTAAAGTACCCATCAATATGAATAACTTTATCTGTTAACTGATCTCATGTACCTTATGCTCGCATTGCTGTATTCCAATTTGAAGAGTATGGCTGCCGGCATAATTACAAGCACATAAAACTTAAGGGGCTGACGATACAAGTTTTCCTACTTAAAAGTTTGCTTATGTACGAAAACTAGTAAAGCAAACTTTTGAGTAGGAAAACATGTATCGATCAAAATATTTTTTTTACTAAACTGTGTGCAATGTGACTGCACACAAGATGGTTGATTGCGATTTTTCGAAAATGAGTTTAGTGATTTTATATCTTTCAACATGTCGAAACTTGCGAGCGAGAGTCACATTAGCTCTTGTCTTCGCCTTAAGTTCTCTAATGATGATGATGCCATTAGAAAACTTATCACTCGCACATTTTATCACTTTTAAAATATAAAACAACTGAATGTAATTATGAAACATAAACAACTTAGTTTCAGAGAATGATCTACCGATATGTTTTGGTTCATTATGTCTTTCATTATGATACGAGTATCAAATAAAAGACACCAAAAAGAAAAAGATTCAATGCCGTGAATTCACTCAGCTTTTTCAATTTTCACAAGTGCTTCAAACATTATAAAGATGGGCGTCGAGAAGAAAAGGCTTCGCTTGGTATTACCTCCTCAAGTTTACGTCTTTCACATCTTATTACCTCCCATTTGCTTTTGTAGGTCATGTTTTTTTTATTTTCGTATTATGTATGAGCCCGTTTCTCATCATATCAAGTGTAAAGTTACGGAAAATTAGGTCTATTTAGAATTAAGTTACGAATAAAATTAAAATCACTAACTCATAGCTTAGTTGGTACTGCCAACTGATCTGTGAGATCTGAGACGTAAGACCTGCATACCTCTATATTCTACGCTGTAGGTTGTGGGATCGATTCCCACACATACATATTTCGTGTGATGAACACATTATGTTTGTTCTGTTTCTCAGTGTTACAAAGAGCACTGGTGGTCTAGTGGTAGTGGCCCGCCTTCCGATCCTAAGGTCGTGGGTTCGAAACCGGTCGTGTACCAATGAGTTTTTCTGTTCAAAAATGTATGTGCACAATGCCAGTACTCTCAAACGGTGAAGGAAAACATCGTGAGGAAACCGGCATGTTGTAGAACCTAAAAAGTTCTATAACATGTGTCAAGTGCTCGAAAGGAGCCTCTTGAGGCGCACTTAAAATCCTTTCACCACACTGTTTCGTGAAACAAGTAACACGACAAGAGAAGAGTGTTACAAAGTATTTACATAAAATTGTTATAAGCATATAAGCTATGAGTTCCATTACTTTACTTAGTTTAAGGCTAGATGGTGCTGTGTGAAATATCCATACCAAATACCAATTTTATTATTAGGTACATAAACTCAACAAAGTTCGTAAAATATAAAAATTATAGCAATAATTATCGTTACCTTGTATTCTTCAACCAACTGTAAATTACTAGCTAACTCAAAGTTAAAATCAGATTACTCAAGAGGAAATAAAACGAACAGCAACAAGGTGACGGGTTGCGTGTGTTTTGGAGGGTTCCCTAAGAGGGGGCATTAACCTCTATTATTTTTCAATTAAGCATGATTAGCACGAACACTGGTAGCTGCATTTCGTAGATTTTAATTCTATTTGGGTGCGGTTATTTTTAACAGAATTACGTCCGCTTTGACAGACAGCTCGCGGCGCCCATTTCGTAGAGTGCATTCAAATTGTTCTAGGCGCGTTCAGTTTTATAATATCGTAATGGCTTCTAATACGAGTATATGAAGAAACATTAGGAGGCTGATAAGAAATTGTTTTACTAGTTTTATCACTTAACAGTTCACAGTCCAAAGTTCTGAGCGGGAATGTGCCAAACGTTGTTTTAAAAAAATCAATATATCCATGTATTGTGCCATGTCCCAAGATTTTTTTCATAGCCTGTGATAATAAATATTTAAAGTATCAGTTCCAGATTCTCAGAGAGCCTAGAAAATGCATTGACCGTAGACACACGGCCTTACTACAAAAAATATAACGATAAACTATGCTTCACTATTGCCATCTCTTACCAATGCGTATTGCCCAACAGAGACAGCGCAAATTTTAAGCATTATTTAAATTTATAGTATGAGGGATACGGTGTATGGGCTGCTCGTGCTTTCCGTCAGCAGACCACATCTGGATTGTGGACTGTCAATTAATCAAAATGTTTGATAACCTGTTAGTCAAACTTTTTGGTAAGAGAACTGTTTGGATCATACTATATTTTATTTGAACTTTTGTGATGTTTTTCTTCGGCATTGTGCTGTTTGCAAATTTTTATGATCTTCAAATTATGTTGAAATGTTTATTTGTTTAAATGATTTTATTAAGAGTAACAGAGTACGGCTTGTCCGGGGAAGTAGGTACTGCCTCTGCCTGCCTTTTTCTGCCGCCAAACAGAGTTGCCGTGTTTCGGTTTGAAGAGTGTGGTTGCCGGTGTAATTACAGGCACATGAGGCTTAACATCTGTATGCCTCAAGTTGATGGACGCGGGGCAGTGCATCGCGGGGCACGTTCTTATCATGCGTGACTTGCGAGGCAATGCTATGTTATAGGTGATGGTTACCACTTAACATTGACGGGCCATCTGCTTGTTCCATCAGCTTATTAAAAAAAAGGTGCGAGCGAGAAGTTGTTTGACGTTTTTCTGCAACTATGTAGGTACCTAAGAAGGTATTAGGTACACAAGTTTTACAATGAGAGTTTAGGTCTCAGGTCTTCGCATTTTAGAGCACCCACGTCGCAGAGTGACTGTACTACGAAGGTACCTATATATTCAGTTAGATAGGTAGGTATGCATCATGATTGCAGACGACATTGACACATTACCACTCGCACCTGAGATCCTGTCCCGGCATTGTTCAATATTACTTATCATACATTAGTATGGAAATTAGGATATTCATGGCTCTTCCTAAGTTATGTTTGTCATTTAATTGTAGCGTCGTGTTTATCTGCACCATATTATAATGTAGAAATATTAATCAAATTATTCAACGGTGTTCGATTGAATCTATTTTTAATAATTCAACGGGCATCCAAAAAGCTTATCAATAAATGTATGGAGTGTATATTCAAAATTTTCGGACTCAGAGACTTAGAACAAAGTATGACATTGTTTTTCATATCGCATTACCAATTGAAGTAACCATGCGGGTTCAAGTCTTTTGTGTCATTTATTTAAAAAAATATTAAACCTTGATCAAATTAAAATAAAACCAAATAAGAATTTTACTCTCTTGTCGTGTCACTAGTTTCTTTCGAAACAGTGTGGTGAAAGGATTTTAAGTGCGCTCAATTTTAGAAAATTTTACAGGCTCAATTTTACATGAAAACATATACGAAAACTATTAGGCTTAAGTTGTAGTAAATGACCTGTATTACCATTCCAAGTTTATTTAACTATTTGTTTTTTTTATTTTTGTAAAACTTAATTGTTTGCGAATTTTCTTAAGAATGTTAGGTATAAGATAAGATAAGATAAATTTTCCAAGTAAAATAAAAATAAAATAAAACGTAATGTGTCTTTCGTCTGGCAGAAAATGAAAGCTACGGGCTATTAGGCGCTGCATCAATTATCCTAACGGGCAGGTACCTTTGTCTAAGTATTTGTCTTGCATTCTGAAGTGGCAGCAGATGCAAATTCTGTACCGACGGGAGAAAATATGATGTTATTATGCAAAAGTGCAATAGTTGCAATCAGACATGCTACGTGCTTGTTGTTTTTTGCATAACGACTGTCTCTCAACTCAGGTTAGTGGCCGTCGCATTTTGGAATGGGATGATGCTTGATGAATTACTGTTTACCCTGAAATATCAGTTAAAATATAACATTTCTATAGGTGGATTATTATATATGGTCATATAATAAAAAGTGATGAAAAATCAGTACCTAATTTATTTATTGCCACTTTTTATTATTTTACATAACACTAGCGGCCTGTCCCAGCTTCGCATGGGTGGTCATAAATTTTTTGAACATTTTAGTATAAACTTAAACCCCCACGGTCTAAGTTCGAGCCTCGCGTCTACTAATTTCATACATTTGCACGCCCTTCTCCTTGAGTGAGTGAAATCGTACCCCGAGCGTGACCCGTGGACCCGTTAACATTTTTAATTTCGTCATATCTTTTGAATGGAATGTCCGATTTGAAAAATTTAAGAAGTAATCTATAGGTATTGAAACCGTCTTAATTATGAAATGATTTATTTTGATAAGGATTAATACCAAGGTACAAATAAACACCCTTTTCTAGCGGCGGCATTTCAATTAAATTTTTATAATAAAAGAACACTTATTGTGACATAACTATAATAGTTAGACATATGCTGTCGCGACATTTTTTGTAGATAATGATGTGTTCTGCAAAGTCGTAGTACATTATTTTGTTCTATCATCAATAGTTTTCGCAGCGCACGCGATGTAAGGTTTTCTTTTTCCACCTTGGGTTACATTATTGGAGTTTTAGTAAGGATCCCTGATTTTTTTGAAAATATAATATAGCCTATGTTACTCAGGGATAATGTAGCATTCTAATGGTGAAAGAATTTTTGAAATCGAACCAGTAGTTTTTGAGCCTATTCGTTACATACAAAACAACAAAACAACAAAACAACAAAAATACAAATCTTTTCTCTTTATAATATTAGTGTAGATTAGTGTAGATTATGAAGCTCTTTTTTACTAGGATCACATCGTAAGATTCACCGTCATCCATGGACACCTGCAATACCGGCGGTGACGCTAGTGCGCTGCCGGTCTTACAGGGAAAGATAAACCCGCCCTTTGAAGACCTGCAAACAAAAGAAAACCGCAGAAAATGGACCGTTTCACACTCTTGCGTAGCAAAAATGGCCACACAATCCAATCCAATTATTGCAGCTTTTACAGAACATTGTTTATACAAAAACCTTAAGCACAACCCTGTCGTGAAGAAGTCAAGGTACTCGGTTGTCCTTCCACGCTATGACCTAGCTATGACTTGCGTCTCGTCTAGTCTAAAAAAAAGAATCATGTTCACTTACCCGTTGGATGGCACACGAAACTTTAACATTAGCGCTATCCTATTCACATCGTATCCAAGCTGTCTCGACGACAATTGTTCAAATGGAACAGACTCTTGATACAATCAAATTTAGATTTAAAGCAAAAATGTTTCAGACGACGGATTATTTTTGATATTGGGTTTTTAAATGAAATAGCTAAAAGAAGTTTTATTGTTAGTAACATGCAAAAACAATAAAAACCTAAAATAAGACAAAACCCTACTTTATCGTTCCGAAATGATGTGGTCAAAAACTGAATTTTTATTTATATCACCCAAGCAGTTGCCAATGTCATTTAAACAACAAAACTAGCTATTACCCGTAGGTTCGCTTACATTTTGTAGTAATTGTTAACATTAATATTAGGGCGTTTTCCCTGTATTTGTGTTTCTGGTATTTTTAGGATAAAAAGTAACTTATATATGCTAATCCTGATTGCAAATTATAATTGTCATCTTGATCTGTTTAGAGGTAAGAGAGTGTTTATTTTTATTTTACTTTATTATGAATAACAAACAGTTGATACATTGTAATCTAAATTACATTTGTGTGAGTAAATGTAACCACTGCGTTCATCAATAATCCACAGATTACTAAAAATAAATAAAAATAATTGAAGTTTGAAATTATTGTGAAGCTAAACAATTGATCCACAAACATCCTAGCATCCAAATATCGTAACTTGTGAATTTTTATATTAGTAGAAAGTAGGATTGGATTATATCACAACATATGAAACGACGAAATCAAGATAAATCAAACAACTTCATCGCAGTTCTAGATCGAGGCCATTTGCGGGGAAGCCAGCACAAACAGCTGAAACAACATCAATTTCGCTGCAGAAAATGCAATCAGTTGCACACAATACTTCGCCCGGTCACAACATGACGCCAAACCGGAATGGACCGGGCCAGACAGGAGCGGTCCGGCCAATAACCGGCTACTTGGAAATCACATCATCCACCGCCATTGGAAATGTAATAAAACTCACCGGATGCAGTTTTGAGAGCCGCTTAGTTTGGGTCCTTTTGTTTGCATGAATTTCGTTTGTTCTTTTATTCGACGTTCAAATTGAATTGAGTCCCCTTAATCGACAGTAATATTTATAACTGGCAACTGGCAAGTAAATTTATGCAGGTAAATGTACAGAGTTGACAACGGATTCATTTTCTTCACCATTCGAAGTGATCCTTTAGATTCAATTGAATGAATACTTTTTTTAACATTTTGTAAAGCGAAATATCTCTTTAGCTGGGTACTGACCAACGTTACGAGGTGTATTGTAACATTCGCATCGAGCATGTTACGCATAGAGAATATTCGCCGTGTTCTAAAAATCGGCGTAACATACTTGTCAAAACTCTGTGCTCCAAAGTGCTAACTGAAAAGCTGGGCATTTAATTTATTTTTACTAGTTTTATAAGAGTTCTGTTGTGTACCTACCTAATTTCTTCCTTCTGAGGTTTTCCAGCTCCAGCTGGGTGGGTCATTTAAAAAGGATGTTTTATGAGTCGACATCGCGAGTGTGATGCCTCTGCTGTTGCAAGCGTAGATAGACTATACGATAACAGCTTACCATCAGGTAGGCCGCTTGTTTGCTTACTTAAAAGTATGACATTTTATAGAGTGTCTGATAGATCTACACTCAAGCGAGCTAAACTCAAGACAATCGGACAAGACAGAACAATAACAAAGTAAACATTTTTCTCAGGTCAGTTCAGTCTCAATACGACAAATTATGAAACAGGTAAATCAAACAGCGGCATCCTGCAATAAATAAAAATATTTTTAATTCTGACAAAACATTTTATGCAAACAAAAGAAGCACTCACTTACTTTATTTTTCATTCTCGCTAAGAAATAAACACAAAACACGACAGCAAACCATAAAAAAAAAACACAAAAACTTCGCAAAGATGAAATAAGATACCTACGAGTAATTAAAAGATACTCTGCTTCATGAACTTAATCTAGACAGATTGAAAGCTTTTCACAAAGCATCGCCTTAACACGCTAAGTTCTCATTAGCAGTTGAAATTTTCACATTAAATTCAAAGAAAAACCATTATTTCTCTTGTCATATTTTAAAGACTTATTTAAGTTTTGTTAATTATTAAACCAACACAAAAGAGAGAGAACATAATCTAGTTTCAGCTTAAGAACTTATACATCAAATTGCATTAAGAATTGACATACATACATACCTACATAAAATCGCCTTATCGCCACGCCTGTTTCCCATAGGGGTAGGTAGAGACCACGGATTTCCACTTGCTACGATCCTGACATAAGTACCTCTTTCGCTTCATTCACTCTCATAATATTCTTTATATATGCTCGTAGGTTTAGGGTATTTATTTTAAATTATTAAATTAATAAAATAAATTGCACTACAGGTTTTACACTCCAGCTAAACGTAAAAGAAAAAATATGAAAATCTCCATTCAAAAAAGTAGGTAAGTTCCGAATGCATGCAGAAATTATCTTTTCATCATCAATAAAACCAAGTGCCTCATAAATATTTGATGTTATTTGTCAAACATCATAACTTAGGATCGGATATTGTGCCAGATCACACATATTGTAAGAAATAGGGAGTCATTCTCTGAAATATGACCTCAGTAATACAGCTAGACAACTATGAATAATACATAACTGAAGAAAGTAATAATCTGCCAACAGCCAGCTAAGAATGTGTGATTTTGTTTATTTATGCTGAAGCACTCCATATTGTGGACAAGGAAAAATTGGAGCCATTGCGTCTGGCTCGTCACGTATACAAAATGAGGAGTGTTTTGGGGGCAGTCAAACCGTTGGTTATCATAGCAAGAGATATTTTATGTATGTGTACCTATTATATCTTTTCTAATCGAAATAAGTTATTGAATTCAACTAGATTGCAAGGCGCCTTCACAATACCGCGTCTCGAAATAAGAAAAATAATAAAACCCACGTACATTCTCAAATAATTTTGAACTGGTTGGTGAAAAAGATATCTTACCGTGCCTGAAAATAAATGATAATAAATAAATGAATGTCGTCTGTCGAATAAGTTAATAATTCTGTCTCGGATTAAGCTGGATAATGAATAAAAAAAGCGGCTTCTAGTGATTAGATGAGTGCATCAATAGTAAATAGTGACATAATATTTAGATTTATATAGATAAATCTATATATTATGATTACCTATTATATTAACAAATCTTTTCAATTCGGTCAATCTTTTCAATAATTCTGTCGGAAATTAAGCGCCTTCCCATCCGGTAACTCTCTAGTGATTGACTTTATTAATTTACGTCTAGATTTATGATGTATCTATAGAGATAGATAACAATTTATTGTACACGAAGGATACATCATAAATCTAGACGTAAATTAATAAAGTACAATGGGCGGCCTTATCGCTGAAAGCGATTTCTTCCAGGCAACCTTGGGATGGAAAGAATTTGATCAGAGCGGTGCACGCAGTGCGGTTAACTTAAATAATTACATTTTAGAGGATAGATTGGTATATTCATTTGTTCGATTCAAATTATCAGCCAAAGTTACTCTCAAATATGATTGAAAACGTAACTTTGATTTAATAAACCCACCCTTACATTTTTCAATATTTCAAAAATGATAAAGGAAAATAAATTTTAAAATAAAATTGACAGTAGGTATGGGTCGTTTGTTACTGTTAATTCTATCAATACACGTTCGGGATATTACGAAAAATCGTTTTTAAATATTCGATTGCCGCTGCAGAGTTTACAGTCTCTGTAAATTCTATGAACGTTTAGTTCAGGACGACAGACAACCTATTATTAGTGTTCGGACAAAAATGGTGAAACGGAATCCCTATAGTGCAACTTTGCCAGTATGTCTGTCTGACGGCGGATTACCTATGATATTTTTGTTTTAATAGTCTGAAATTCAATATTGATTAATGATAACACCAATAAGCCGCCTCATCACATCAACAGAGATGTTTCCTAAGAGTTAAGTCAGCTATGTTAATGTCCATTCAAGAGTAGTAGAGCTCTTTGTGAAGGGCTCTTCTAGGGAAGTACTACCACATTGCCTATTTCTGCCGCCAAGGCGCGTTGCTGTATTTTGGTTTGAAGAGTGTGGTTGCCGGTGAAATTACAGGCACATGAGGCTTATCATCTGTATACTGTATGCTTCAAATTGATGGACGCAGATCAGTGCATCGTAAGGCACATTCATATCGTGCTTGACTTACATTATGCATCAACTCGCTTTGCTTGAACTTGAAAAAAAACAGCTGACTTAGCTGTGTCGGTCGAGCTGGACCTAAGGATTTGTATCCATAGGTCATAACGTCCAACAGCAAAGTCAGCAGCCTGTGACAAATGCTGCGACGAATATGCATCCGCTCGCTTTGTTGAACCGAATCAAAAACAAACTGAGCTGACTTCGCTATGTCGGAGGCCTATTTGTTCAGCAAACATGCTGAATAAATCGTAAATGCTACATTTTTGGGCAATGCCAGCGGGTATACAATTTGAAATCAGGTAAAGTCAGAATCAGATAACTTTTATAGAAACTTTTAGATACAGATTGTAGATACAGATTCCAAGGGATTTGGACCTGCACATTGATACTGGTGGAGCATTTAAACGCATTTCCGATTACTTATAGATTGCAATACATATATTTCAATGGATTCAAACCTACGAACGATCTTTAAATAGCTTTATCTACAAAAAAATATATAAGTAAAAACATAAAAGTTTGTTTAAAGGTTTGAATCTTATTCTTATTCTTAAATCGAATAGCAAAAAACGAACCGATGAGCTCCGTATAGCATGTAGGTTGAGATGTCTAACAGTATTTTAATTATTATATCCGCTGATAAAAGATTTTTATTGTGATAGTCATAATAAAGTGTCTATGATTTTTTGTAATAAATAAGAGTATTAAGTACCGCACGGTAATATCACGTTGTGTAAATCCATTAGTAAGAACTTACTTGTTTGCTATCTGCTTGTCGGCTAATTAAATTCCATTACCACCCCATGAAACTATCAGACAACCCTGTCATCATCACCTCCGAAGACCAATAATCACTCCCCAAAGTCTCACTTAAAAGTCGTCACAAAAGGCCGAGGTTTTATTTAAGGCGCCGTTAAAACGCGACCGCGGGGGAGTGAAGTAACAATTACTTGGTCATGCGAGCAGGCAATCCATCACCCACTTGCTGTGCCACTGGCAATGGCTACTCTAAGCAATTTCCGCAGCCCTTATCTGCCGACCCGCGAGCTTTGGTGTGGTTTGTTTAACAGAATTAATCCAGTTGACAAGGATCTTTGGCAAGGCCGTTTTCTGTTGGCGAGTGGTTGGTTGTTTTTTTCCGTTGGCTCGCTTGCTAGCTCGTTGATTCAACAGTACCACTTTTAGCATGGTGAACAATTTGGTTTTATTATTTTTATTCTATTTCCTACACTTTTAAGTTGGTGTTTTTAGGGTTCCGTAAGCAAAGGGATCCAAAGGGATTTCAATCACGCTCTAACCACTAAACCGATCAAGAAGATAAAATATAGTTACAACCTGGATTAACATTTAGGCTACTTTTTATACCAAAAAATTACCGGGAACAGGTTTGAAAATTTAATGAATCCAGTATGAAAAGAATGACTTAAATATGAATGATAGCAATCATTGAGGATTCTAATGACCTTAGTTACTGGCCCCTTAACACATATATTTTCACTAAATATGTTGAATGTTATTTAGTCTCAAGCGTTGCAAATGTTCATACTGACAAATAGATTTTCCGACGTCCAGGCAAAATCTTCTATTTTTAGCTGCAATGCTGCATAATTCCTTAATAATAGCGTTTGTAATACTGCGACACATATTTTACACTCTGCAAATTTATAGGAAGCCTCCGCGACCGGACGGACCATTTAATTATTTTCGCTTGTTTACAAAAGATTTAGATTGTGTTGTGAAAAGGAAATTATGTAGGTCACGCAGCTTTCTTATTTATGACTTTTATGCTCATTTAATTTTGTAAGTGCAGAATAAAAATGGCATAATACTTTCAGCACTTTAGTTCTCTTTAAATCAACCTATTTTTATAAGTTCAGTAGGGTGTGCGATTATTATATTATTTCATCTGCGGTGCCAAGATAGAAAGAAAACAATAATTGGTCATGAATACAATTTATTAATCTAGACCCTAATTATTTTAAGTTAAATGAGACGCAAACTGTTGTAACTTAATAAGATAGCAAATAATATAATATCAAGTAATTTTAATAGCAGTAAAGCTCTTTGTGATCATGTTCTTTGAAAGCAGCAAGCATAGCAGATGTCACAGTATAAAATCTCAGAGAATTTGAAATGCAAACTAACTCACAGTTTTCAGTAATTTAAAAGTATCAATGAACTCCCCACGGTAAAAGTTCAGCTATAACATTTGGCGTGAAAGTTGCTCTCGTCTGAACTTCGGTGATCGAAAACAATAACAAACGCAAACGACTTCGGAACATTCATTGAAAAGGAAAGTTTCCCGGCTGTGGCAGGTGCGGGGTCGGTGGACAGATGGACAGTGTTGACCACAGGGTTCGGTTAGAACAACGGAACTTCAAACGCAGACAGCGCCACTTTCCGTTAGTTTATAATGTAAAATGAGTTTTAAGTGTCATGACTTTGGATTCTAATTTAAGATGGTTAAGGCACAGATAAGGGTATTCCACGTTAGTATTGTTTCAATATCACTAGGTGACGAAAGAGACTCACAGCACAGAATATTCCTGGGTGGGAGTAAGTGTTCGTACATAAAATATTGCTTACCCAATATTTGCCACAGCAATTCTTATTATTGATAAATAATACTAAGCAAGGCAAGCCTTTATAAGCCTACTCTATCTAATCAATAAGGAAGAATACAGCGTCTTATAAACAGGGTTATTAGTAGAAATTTGCCCCTGAAGTTGTATGAATGTTTTCATCTTGAATAGATAAAGTTCTCTTTACTCAGTAAAATGCAAGAATGTAACAAGAAAATACACTGATCCGTGGAGGATAGCTCTTTGTCATTTGGAGAACATTGTCGATTGTAAGAATGTTGCGTTTGTAACATTCCATGTTAACGAAAACTTATTTTGTTTTCAACTCATTTCTTATGTTTATATCTAAGTTTGAGTAAAATACAAAGAAATATTAGGAGCATAAACATAGTTATATTGCTAACGACAGGGAGTTTTTATTCATAGTTTTTTATGGTGTTCAGATTTTGGTAAAAAAATGTATTAATAATATTAAAAGCGTATCTATCCTTTAGTTTAAAAAATCACGTCTTAAGTTGTTTGCCTCGTAACATTTTTTTTAAACTTTCTTGGTATACAAGGTAGTCCTATATTTTTTTACATTATTCCATATGGGTCCATATTCTGATTCCTGTTAAAAGTAATTCTCGAATAAATAATATTGTATTTGTATTAGAGTACTCGAGAAAACTATAACCCACTTGAATAAAAATAAAAACATCTATCTTATTTATACGCTCCACAAAGTGCACCTCTTGTTGGTTTTACAAATTGGGTGACCTCCATTCGGATGTCAGCTTACAATGTATCTACGAGCGTAGATACATTCTGAGTGTATATCCGAGTCAATGGAAGCTTTGATTTTACATTGCATTGTTGATTGACTTTATTCCGAGTTTTTTTGGATGTAACGAATAGAAGAAAATGTTTTAGGGCTAGAAAAAAAAAGTTGTTTCATACAAAAGTTCAATACCTACCAGGCTAAAATGTATGAAACAGCTGTTTTTTTTTTGCGTTCACAGTGTTGGTTCCTTAGAAAAAGTTGTTCATATTGATGGGTACTTTAGCCCCCTGAAGTTTATATACACAACTTATGGAACACCTTGTATAATATCCATGGATATTTTTTAGGACTTCTTATCCCACAAGCAAAACGCGGTAGGTATTCGTCCTAAGCTTTTGATAAACAATTCCAATATAAAACTCGCAAATTCGCATGATTATACAAATAAGGGTTAATTAACTTAAGTGCAAAATTAAAACAGAAATCGTATGTAATTTAAAAGTGCAAGATTATTATACAAAGAACTTTATTCGAACATAGATCGATGTTAAGCCTCATGTGCCTGTAATTACACCGGCAACCGACCACACTCTTCAAACCGAAACACAGCAACGCTGCTTGGCGGCAGAAAAAGGCGTGGTGGTAGTACTTCCCCGGACGAGCCCTTCACGAAGAACTCTACTACTGATATGTGCATTTTGTTTTATAGGGCTGAGAATCTAAAGTGCGTTGGTTGCCAGCTATACAAAAGGAAGTCTACTATTATGTCTCAGAAAATACAAACGTCATTAAGGCGAATACAAGAGCTAATGTGACTCTCGATTGCACGTTTCGACATGTTGTTGAAAGATATAAAATCACTAAACTAATTTTCGAAAAATCGCAATCACATTGCCCACAGTTTTGTTTTCCTACTCAAAAGTTTGCTTTACTAGTTTTCGTACATAAGCAAACTTTTAAGTACGAAAACTTGTATCGATCAAAATGAATTTTTTACTAAACTGTGTGCAATGTGATTGCACACAATATGGTTGATTGCGATTTTTCGAAAATGAGTTTAGTGGTTTTATATCTTTTAACATGTCGAAACGTGCGAGCGAGAGTCACATTAGCTCTTGTCTTCGCCTTAAAAGAAAATTGATTCGTTTGTCGAGCCTATACTAAGAATAAATTACTTAATTCAAAACTTGAACAAAACTTTGGTAATTCAAATATTCTAGTCAATTCGGTTGCCGAAACAATGCCTACGAATAGGCAAAGCTTTTCACTAAAGTTAATGTTTCTCTAAAACACTGATTTTATTATACAAACCTCAGAGGTCAGACACACCCGTATTAAACGAATATTGTTTATGATTCACAAACAAAAAGCACTTTGTAACGGTTGAGCTTCTTCTTCTTATCTACGTACAATATTATAAAACGTCGCAGTAAAGCAAATAAAGAAACAAATGTACATGTTCTAACATACCGCCATTTAAAATTGATTCTTTTGTGCTGGTCTTAAAGTTGAGTTTGAAGTTTTCTCAGCACATAATTCTCTAGAAATATTATGAAAACAAATTCGTGTTGAGCACGTTCAGTGTGCAAGTAATAAATAAAGCAGAAGTACTTTGGATGCGAGCCGCGAAATGGTATTGTGTTAAAATTATATTATGAAACTAGCTGAACTTAATGGTTTGATACTGATTAGTTCTGAAATAAGATTAAGCTTAAAATAGCATCATTTTTAAGAATAGTAAAGCTCTTTGGGAAGGGCTCAAGAGTGTGGTTGCCGGTGTAATTACAGGCACAGTAGGCATAACATCAGTATGCTTCAAGTTGATGGACGCAGGGCAAGTTCCTATCGTGCGTGACTTACGAGGTAATGCTTTGTTATAGGTGATTCACTTCCACTTAGCATCAGGTGAGCCATTTGCTTGTTCCGTCAGCTAATTGTATAAAAAAAATATTATCAATCTGAAGAAGTATCTGCTGATCATAATTATTCTATTTCAACAGAAACAACTTTACGAACATTGATCCCGGGGAACGGTAAAATATCACCTTGAGTTTTCAGTACCAACTAGCAACTCAAGATTCGATGTCTAAGAGGGTAGTCAGAAGTTTGTCTGGCACATACCCACATCTTGCGGTAGTTGGGTTTCCAAACGTGACAGGTACTAAGCCCAACGCATCCGCTAGAATACTAACTTGTTTCTTCACAATGTTTTTCTTCACCGATGAGAGGACGCATATAAATTCGAACAGAGAAATCCATGGGTGTACTGCCAGATGTAGGGTGTAGTGCTCGAGAGGAGCCTCTTGAGGCGCACTTAAAATCTTTTCACCACACTGTTTCCAAAGAAACTAGTGACACGACAAAAGAGAAGAGACTGACAGATTCGAACTTACAACGTAACGATCAAGAGGCAGGATATGGCACTCCCACTTGACCACTGGTACTCTCCTGTTTCTCAAAACGGTACATAAAAGCCCTGCATAAAAGCAAAAATCGTACAAAATCCGAAAAGGATTTTGACACGACACATGGAATTTCTAACGAGCAGACATTTTGCAAAATAAAAACAACCTGTCTAATACTCACAGCCCAATTCAAACATAACGCGTGCGATCTCGTTACGAAGCAGAAACGCAAAAAAAATATGTTAAACAAGCAATTCAAGCGTTAGGAAGAGCACCTGACGAGGAGACTTGGGTCCTATTTTAGCAGTACTCGATATATTTGCTAGGTACTTCTTACTCCGTGTGCACAGTGCACTGTAAAGTGTGTCTGTTTTTTTTTATTCAACTAGCTGATGAAACAAGCAGAAGGCTCACCTGATGTTAAGTAGTAACCATCGCCTATAAAAAAGCATTGCCTCGCAAGTCACGCACGATAGGAACGCGCGAACGTGCCCTCCGATGCACTGCCATCAATTTTAGGCATACTGATGTTAGGCCTCATGCGCCTGTTTTTATACTGGTAACCACACTCTTCAAACAGAAACACAGTAACGCTGTTTGGCGGCAGAAAAAGGCGTGGTGGTACTATTACCCCGGACGAGCTCTTCACAAAGAGCTCTACTAATCTTAAAGGTACTACTTACTCTGTGTGCACAGTGCACTGTTCAGTACGTATGTAATGGCAGTGTTCTCAAACTGTCTGGGTTTTAAATGGTAATGCAATAAGCCCTTAACGGGCGTGCTGAGAACTCTTGTAGCTCCATACAAAACCCGGCCTAGCAATATTGAAAACCTCAAACCAAATAGAAAAAAAACTCCGACCTAAGTCTCGTGTCTGGCGCTCAGTCTTGTGTCTGTCAGACACGGGAGACTATAATAAGAAGAAGAAGACTAGACAGACTAGACAGGTACGAGTAGAATAAAAGCAAAATAATATATTTGCAAAAAAATAATATAAAACTTTTACTGAAAGCAAACCAAGAAGCGCTGTATCTTAAGATTGATATGAAATAACCTCTGACAAAAAAAGAATCATTAAAATCAATTCATAATTGAAGGAGTAATCGCGTAACAAACGTACAAAACAAAAAACATGCACTCTACTAGAAAACCTCATTTTTTGCAGTCAAAAATGTTAACAGTGCGAATCCTCACGACCACATTATTCTTTCATTTCTCGCAGCTCCTCCATTCGAATGATTTTTAGAATATGCCCCGTGTCATAACACGTACAGGTGGATATCGTACACGTGTTCGTGAATTCTACACGTCAAAGGTGATATGGGAATAGGGATCAAGAAGACATTGTTTCATAGCGTCAAACACATGCCTGCGTTACTTTTGTGTTGTTCAATGAATAAATAATAATAAATAAATAAATATTGGTGGACATTCCACACAGCACTATCTCGCCCCAAACTAAGCCAAAGCTTGTGATATGGGAACCAGATAGCTGATATACTACTTATATACCTTTTTTTTTGTAAATACATACTTATAATATTATATAACACCCAGACAGAGAACAAACATCTATGTTCATCACACAAATGTTAGTTCTGTGTGGGAATCGAACCCACGGCCTACGGCGCAGAAGGCAGAGCTACTACCAACTGAGCTGTGAAGGCTGTGAATAAAAACGTATGCGATATATTTTTGTTGTGTTTTCATTATTTTTTACGAAATCTGTTATGGCAAGGTGTGAAATGATTTGAAGTAATTAATTAGCTGTTGAAAGGTATGAAATAAAATACGGGCGAACTTATTACGTTTGGTGTATTTTGAAATAATAAAAATAGAGTCGAGAGATGGGCAGGAAAGGAGAATATTATTGTTACGACACAAACAACGACTGGATTTGAATGATTTGTAAATATTCATGACCTGGCACTTTTTATCTCCACACGAGAGCGATACATAATATTAGTACCTAGTGATTTATTATGGATTTTTGTGTTTCTAATTTATAATTTAGTATTAAAATACTGATTTTGTTCCTCTTTATCTAGCGGCTCGTCCTGGCTTCGCATAGGTGGGCATTTATTTTTAAACATAGCCTATGTTACTCAGAAATAATGTGGCATTCTAATGACGAAATAATTTTTGAAACCGGCCCAGTAGTTTTTGAGCTTATTCGTTACAAACATATAAATCTTTCCTCATTATAATATTAGTGTAGATTTTTGTAACCTACTACTAGGGATATAGAAGAGTGAGGTTCCTTAACCCAAGTATTTTTATACTTATTATAGAGGGCATCAACACTGTAAATTTAGAATAAAGTAAATTTTTTTTTTAAAGGACGTATGACACTACATGGGGCACACAAACAATTAATTTTCAACATTAATATTTTAAACATTTCATATTTTTCATGAAGATTTCGCACTTTTGGTGACAATCAATTTATCATCCCATCCAATAATAGCGACACACTGTCTTGTCGATACACAGATGCTGAAAGCGTTGAACAGAAACTAAACATGCTCTTGACAGACATAATTAGTTGGCTAAAGATGAACGAAATATTAGATGGGAAATATCAAATAAACACTGCATCAAAAAACTCTAGTGATATTACAATATTTTCCTGTGGCTTTGCAATATTTGGTGTTTCCTCTCCTGGGCTCGATCGTTCTTTTTATACTGTTCCTGTATTTTTTCAGGATTTAAAGTAACCTTTATGTTATTGTAAGTCAAGAACATATTCCAAGTTTCAGTTTCATTCACCTTCCAAACAGAACCAGCCGAGAACATCCAAACTTACATTCAAACATTAATTGATAGTATCTCAGATCTTTTACGGCCGGTTTCTAAAAGCTCGATCAAAACTAATCGGATGTCAAGGCACTCGCTATTTCAGCTTTTTATTAGAGTTATATTGAATAGATAGAGATGACTAGACATGCGATTAGTTTTGATCGGCTTTCAGAAACCGGGCGTTTGTGTTTCCAATTACCAGCTGCCCGCCCGGCTTCGCTCGCGTGGTAACGGTGATTGCTATCAGAAATATTTAAGACGGTTTCGTTTTTTGGGTAGTTTTATATTGCATACACCGTTCTCAGAAACGGAGTATAAAAATTAAAAATATTCAATCATTTTTCGGCATGAAAAGTAGCAACGCTATAAGCTATATTCTAATTAAGTCTACAGTCTAAGTATCATCCAAATCGATTCAACGGTTAGACCATGATTGACGCAGAAATATATAAAAACATTCGCATTCATATACTAACTAGCGACTCGCCCCGGTTTCGCACGGTTATTGTGGGTTATCCCTAAGTAATTATGCTTGCATTATGCATATAAACCTTCCTCTTGAATCACTCTTTTTATAAAAAAAACCGCATCAAAATCCGTTGCGTAGTTTTAAAGAATTTAGCAAACATAGGGATATAGGGACAGAGAAAGCGACTTTGTTTTATACTATGTAGTGTAAGTGATAAGAATTAGAAAGGATATGCATAATATGAACATAAATAAGGCCTCTAATTTACAAGTTCATTTTGTCATCTCTACCTGCTTCAAATTAAACAATCATTTGCATAGACCCTCGTTGGTACTTGTTTACGGTACAGATGTTGCACAGCCAACCCTTAGTTGGAGGGATCCCTCAGTTTTTCAAAGTTTACAAATATGTGCCGCGTAGATAAGGGTCACAGCACCTGCATACTGACTACTGATTACATATTATGGCGGACGGTTTCCGGGTAGGCCTTCCGGATACCTTCGTGAAATTAACAAACTTGTTGTACAATTAGTGTTGGGTGATGAATGAAGTTTGAATGAGGAGTGGTTATTTTGAGGGCCTGTCACTGTTATATGACGGTGAAGACCGTTGATGTACCTGTGGTGTCTAGCCTAGCCGCGCTGGCAACACTAGCGACATGCTGGCCACACTTGCTTGGACGGCGTGGCCGGGCGGAGGGCATAACCTCGTATAATAATATATTTGTGTTTTAATGGATCTAAAGAATCCCACAAAGTGGCGACTGAGGAGAACGTGAGTAATTTAACTCATTTTACTGAAAAGGAAGGGATAGATGGCATTCCAAAGTAATTATTTTGCAGTTGAAGTTCAAGTTCCAATTCAATAAACAAGGTACGAAACCTACGTTGAACTAACATGTACAGTACGAGGGTACCGTATATTAGATCAAAGTATTACTTACGTAATTGAGATACCTGTTAGAAAAAGATCTAGAAAATTTATCGCTGCATAATAATTTTACCTGCCTACCCTAACCTACGAAAACCTTCTGTGAAAGAAAAGATTTTTACTTTGATCACTATGAAGGTAGAAATGTTTTGAAAATTATTAGCATTAACAATGCTGCCGTAGCCAAAATCGGCCTGGACGACACATCACATCATCATCAACCATATCTGTACGTCTTGACCCACGTCACCAGGTACTACAGTGTATGGAATACCAACTACTGTACCTGTACTGGGTTTGTGCCAAATGTTAAAAGTATTTGGACGTATCTGACCACTTTAGACATCCTCAAAAATCTTTAAGTTGATACTTGGTACTAAGGGATGTGTGAGGATATTTACCGTGCCTGGGAATCAAAGTCTTGAGGCTGTTGCTATTTTACTATTATTTTTTATTAGCAATTAGGTGAATGGTTTTTATATCTTTTATACCTACCTATTGCAACTGAAATCTAGACTGAAAAACCAGCACCAGTTTTAAGGGCAATGCAACAAAGTAGCTATACTATTGTTGCGCTGAGCATGAGCCACAGCCTAAAATGAATAAACAATATCTAATATGAAAAATGTTATGTTACAGGCTCCAAATACCGTTCATGTAAATAAAGGCCATGCAATAAGTGTCATCACATCAGAGACGACGGAAAGGCTATGTAATTAATCTCATCAGAAATGATGTAAAGGCCATGTAATTAATGTCATCAGAGATGATATAAAGGCTATGTATAATGTTATTAAAGATAACCAAAAAGCCATGCAGAGATATTTCATCAGAGATGGAAAACAAAGCCATGCATTTAATAAATGGTCATCGGAAATGACAAAAAGGCAAAAGAAATGAAAAATCATCAAATGCACTGTGTGTGATCACATGTGACAATATAATAAAAATTAAAGGCCATGAATAATTCATATTTGTTAAATATGCATCGGAAACTGGATCACAAACATACTTAATAACACTTAGCTTTTGAGTGTTTTAGATGAAATTAAATTTATTTATTTAAAATCGTTAACAAATATTACAGTATTTTATTAAATTGGGTTTATGTTAAACATTTGCGATATTTCCTGTTCGAACAACATTTGTACCCAAACTAGAATAACCCTGTGTTATAGTATACCAATGCCAGGTGTGGCAGGCAAAACACAGGAAGATTATTGGATATTATCTCGATTTTCGTTTCATTTGTAACATACTATATACTTACCATTATCATTATAATTAATCTACTGGGTGGGTATAATCTACCTCGTTGATTATTCGTAGTGGTTGCTTTACTGTCAAAAGTTTATGTGTGTTGTGAATTTTACAATTTATAATAATATTACCGCATCTTTAGAAAGAAATAAAAATATTTGTTCCGTAATAATATAGAATATCAAACTACCTCCCATTATTAAAATGTGAGTAGGTATTATGTAACAAGAAATTAAGAAGAAACTTAACCTACACAAACACGGCAATGCAACTGTTAACAGTTGATAACGCCACGAATATGCATAAATATGCACGAATACATAATATAATTAAATGCCTTGACAATTTATTCTAATTATGTTATTATAACTCTGCTAATATAATATATGTAAGATAGACCATCATCATTTACAGCAAACAAGGCGGTAAAACCCACTCGGGTACGAACACTCCAAAAATCGACCGACCTGCTTGGTAGCTATTATAAATACTTACTATATACTTATACTATCAATAGAATGGTAATCATAACTGCATATTTTGTTCAGAGATTTTTGAGCTACCTACCTACATTGTAGAACACTATATAAATTCAAAACAGCCATACGTAAATCAAACTGTTTAAAAAGTGGTTGATCTATTTAAAGAAACGTCGACAGCATTTACGAAAATAAAATAAAGGTTATTTATTTTCTAAAAAATAATAATTACAGGAATGATGGAAACAAAAGCAGAAATTGTGTTAGTAGGAGTTTGCATTCTGTAGCTACAGCAGCAAAAGAGACTTGTGCCTATGTTCAAACATGGTGTATGGATGGAACATCCACGTAAAAAGTAAAATTATTGTACCGATGCCTATATACTTAGGTAGAGACAGTCATACCTCACTATATTCTTTTATTTCCTGGATGATTGATAGAGAATGCTATTAGCATCAATTTTATGTGTGAAAGTAAGTATTAAATAACCTATCTGCTTATCACAAGCCAATAGAACATTCAACCTGCCTACCTTGGTATTTATTACTAAGTGAACTAAATGAAGATTTTTAATAGACATTAATATAATAATCAAGTAAACAAAAGGAAAAGAATTACATTGGTTTAACTAAACTTGACAAAGTACAGTTTAAAAACTGGTTTTGAATAGAAATAAAATAACAGTAATACATAACAATTAAAAATAAATGTTTGAGCAACATTTTGATAGAAATTGGTATTTTACCCTGTTTTATCTGATAATGGAGAAAAAGTACTTTTTATCTCTACTAAAACTTAACTTTGGCCTTGCACACAGTTCTTAATGTGTCACTAAGTATGTTTTTCAATGTGTTGTATGATTTTGATAATGTTGATAAAATCTACTGGTCACTCAGACTGGTAGTGAGCAACTGTAAAAAGAACGTGCTGACTTATAAAAGTTACTAGACTCTTTGAAGGCATGAGACATCTAATGAACAAGCTGAATATATCAAAGCGTGTCTTCTTCTGGTAAGGATTCTACCAAAAGCTATATCAACTGTATTAATGAATTGAACCTATATCAATACCTTATAGTCATATAGTATATTGACTAAGTGTACATACTACCATTATTACATTAGAATAAGGGTGATGATGATGAATAAATAAATTATGTTACTTATTTACCTAGGTAGGTACATACTTTAAACAAGGTAAAATTACTAAGTACAAGAAGTTCAAAGAGATAATAGGTTTTATTATGAAAATTTAAACATTGTACCTATCTTGAAAGAACCTTGGTTTTCCATGATATGTCTGTTAATGGTCTGAGAGTGAAGAGACAAAATATGAAATCTAGATCTTCATCTTTGTTTTAAATGTTTACGTCTTTTCACACCCCCTGCTTGGGCGGACCTAAAGTCACCTTGAGTGTGTTTTAGGTACTATCTAAAATACTTCATATTTGCCGGCTGCAGTAGGGGCGATGGAACCTGACCTAAGTATAATCTATTTGATACTGCCATGGATACCTAATGAAAGTTATACATAGCCTAGAGAACATTATCAATTGGATTGGTGGTAGATTTGGTCAGTTCTTATACCTACATACCCCTAGTCCCTAGCTGTTCTAAAGGTCCTGTATAAACTTATAAATTTTGGTGTACCTGCCTATCTGGAAAATGAGGGGTATCTGAGTAACAGAATCAATCAGTGATTACATACTTCAATGGGTTAGGTAAATTGATAATTGGGTAATTAGAGACTGCTTCAAAGTATGATCGATTGTATCCGCACGGATCTTGGATCAGACCGGTGGATTGACCTCTTCTTGATGTTATGTACCTATTCCGGCAAGAACTAGATTATGCTAATCAACACAAAACAAACGCCAAGAGCTGAGTTGTTCTGTCCATGGAGGTAAATGTTCTGCCTGTTGAATTCTTCTTCTTCTCTCAATTTATGGCTCCTGTCCGTCATTCGACAGACAATCATGCCAGTGTCAAGTGATTTGTATTGAATACTTTTTAGTCAAGTCAGTCCATAGTCAAGTGAGCCATCATTTGTTTCGAAGAAAATGGTAACGGTTTTCTTCAAAACATTAGAAACATTTTCGGTCAAATCAGGATATCATATACAGACACTTTCATTCCAAATGCTTAAACTTTGTGCTAAGACCTCAAGTAATGTTGGTTAAAATGCCACCGAAATTACACAACACAACTCAAAATAACACTAGAAAAACCTTAGACGCAGATGAGAAAAATAATTAAAATGAAAAAGCTATGTTGCTTCCCAAATTGTCAGAAAACGAATCGCCTGTTGAATTGAATTGAGCTATGAAGAAACTACTAGGAACCAAGTCAGGCTAAATTGTTCTTTCAGCTTACTAAAGAGGTTACATTCAAATTTGAAAACGACTGACAAAATCAATGTTATGATAATGATATTATTCTATTTCTATATAAAATCTGTTGTGCATCAGACAAGATTTATGAGTTATGAAGAATTATGCTTTTATTCTTGTAGAAATATCCTTCTACTAATACGATGAATTTGAAATCTATTCGTTCAATTATTAAATATGTAAATGTACCTACAAAAATGTTCATGTTAATATTAACAATTAAAGCATCTTTCATGCTGATACAATTTAAGAACTTTTAGATTTAAACCAGCAAATAAAAGCAACAAGAAGTGAAATCGGCATGATTTCTATATGATGTCTCACCCAACTATTTTAACTAGTTTCCTTTTAGTATAGTTTATTGAATATGAATTGTAAAATTCAATCAAAGAGCACGAATGGATTGCCTTGACCACAGATAAACAAATATTAGTGCCTTGACTAACCTGTAAGTTCTACCAGTAGTTTAACTTTTTGAAATTTTAAAATTCCATATGTTAATCAATGTTCAATACTAAAGGCCGCAAATTAATAGAATGGCGAACGGAACGTTCAACATTTTGAATCGGTCAAATTTTATTCTATTACCTGGTATTAGTTTAAGGTTAAGGATTTAAAAAAAAAAGGATAAGGGGAAGGAATATAGGTAGTGATAGTAAGAAGAAAGAGTTATAATACCTATAACTAATCCAAAATATTTGAATATGTTAGTGTTGACTTAAAATGTTGTACCTATACTTTAACTGTTATACAAACTAATTTTACTATTTATTTCATCGTGTTTAATCTTTGTTCAACCTATGCTACATTTCCAATAATTTAGGTATGTACTTACATAATACAATATGTATTGAATATGGGTAAGTAAATAAGGAAATCAATGGTGACAATACAATCTAAAATGTAAGTAATAAATAATAGCGTTTGCAAAGAGCTACAAATGCTCCATTGCATCATGTGTGTTTTATACATTTTTGTGTACCTGTATAAGTTGTGGTTTGCTTTGTTTATAAATGTGTTATATACAAAGTATAATAATATAAAGTATAAACTAATCCATAACTATTAAACTGTGCCTTATACTTTCATGATTACTGACTCTTTTACAAATATGGTTTACTGTAAGTGTTCTGAAATTTGTAAATTTTAATAAAGATGAGGATGTGGTGTCTAGCCTAGTCGCGCTGGCAACACTAGCGACATGCTGGCCACACTTGCTTGGACGGCGTGGCCGGGCGGAGGGCATAACCTCGTATAATAATATATTTGTGTTTTAATGGATCTAAAGAATCCCACAGTACCATTAAATAAAACAAGTAAGTTCTGATATTTTAACCTCAAATGAACCGAAAAAATTGTAAAGATCACGAGGTTAGAGAAGGCTACACACCGTTCTTCTTTTAAGAGTAGTACTTAAAGCTCTTTATGAAGGGCTCGTCCGGGGAAGTACTACCACCACGCCTTTTTCTACCGCCAAGCAGCGTTGCTGTGTTTCTGTTTGAAGAAAGTGGTCTTCGGTGTAATTACAGGCAGGTACATGAGGTTTAACTTAACATATGTATGCCTCAAGTTGATGGACGCAGGGCAGTGCATCGTAGGGCACGCTCCTATTGTGCGTGACTTACGAGGCAATGCTTTGTTATAGGTGATGGTTACTACTTAACATCAGGTGGGTCATCCACTAGTTTCATCAGATAGTTGTAGAAAAAAAATGTATTGGGGAGACCTATATCCAGCAGTGGACTTCTTCAGACTGATAATGCAACTGATGATGATATACAGAAGATGATAAGATATTAATAACATAATGAAGTAGAATAAAAATAAAGGTTAAAAACAGCTTTACGATTTTGAGGCACGGTAGATTAGATCTTTTAGTACTAAGCATCAAGTTGAAATATTCCCGATGTAGTTATTCTGTTTTGTGTACCTACCCTCAACGAAATGAACGAAATATTTTGACAGCTGACTGAATTACATGATAAATGAATTCAAACGAAATTCTGAATTGACTGAAATCAGTGAAGATTTAAAATAGATTCAGCCAACTCCAACTAATGCGAGCAGCAGGTGTGACTGACAAATTCATGTCCCTTTCTAATTTGTTAGGTTTAGGATAACGCTAAGTAAACCGATCCCTTATCATGCGATGTCATCAGCTTTTAGCACCAGTTTCGGGTGATTTCGAAACTATATTTTTAAGACACAGACAACCTGCGGCACATGAGGCTTTACATCTGTATGCCTCAAGTTGATGGACGCAGGAGTGCGCATCGTAGGGCACGTTCCTATCGTGAGTGACTTATTAGGCAATGCTTTGTTATAGGTGATGGTTACCACTAGCAGCTAGTTGAACAAAAAAAACTAAAAAAAAAACCTATTTTGATCAAAATGATATTTTAGCTGAACCTTTGTAATTCTCCTTTGAAACTTGGTTGTTTGCTATTTTTTTTACCTTTCCTTGCTTCTTCTATTCAAGTAAAACCTTTTGGTAAACTTCCAACATAATATTTGAATGGATAAATGTAAAATAATGGGATTTAAAATTTGCGATCAGTTTTGCTAGACTGGATTACAATTATTTACTGCATTACCATATCTGTTCGGCGGAGGGCATTGGTATGCCTCACAGAGTTATCCTAGTTTGGGTACCAATGTTGTCCAATCAGGAAATATCGAATTTGTTATACATAAACCCAATTAAATAAGATACTGTAATGTTTGTTACTGATTTTAATAAATTTCATTTTATTTCCCTTCAGGAGTAGTGCGCTCACTATTGTGTCGATAACGCTAAAAATTAGTGCTTTGAGTGCAGCTTTGGGTATAGTGTTACTTAGATAGATACATACTAGATATAAGTCTGTATGTTGATGAATATTCAAACAATTCGTGCCCTTCATCATTGCAAATAGACGGTGTTATTCTACGGTAGCATGTCCGATTTTTTAATTATATATACAACTGAAAAAGCTTTCTGACTTTGAAATGAAATTTATTTAAGTTACAAACAATACAGTATTATATTATATTAGTTTTCGTCTAACGTTTTCTATGTTTCCTGGTTGGACAACATTTTTTAAAGTAAAAGTAAAGTAATAATTTCTTTAATTGACATAATAAGTTCCAATATTATATTTTGAATCGATAGGAACGTAAAGAAACTATGTTTCAGGAGCCAGTGGCTTCTCCCATTAAATGTAGCAGTAAATTAAAATAAATATATAAATTAATTAATTAATGTAAATTAAAGCTTTTCTATTTTTACGTAGTCTTGTATTTTTTTAATTCAATTAAAATCTCCGCTTTCATCTAAACACTTATCCACTCGCTAAATAATGAATCGTCAGTTTAACGAAATTCTAAGTAAATATCTAAAGAGAAATTGTAATTATATATTCAACTAGTGGCTTCCCGCGGTTTCGCACGCGTTGAAATGGTGAGCCGTGATTGAGCCACAAACATCCAAACATCGTAACTTTCGCATTGATTTGTATATTATTAGGTTGGATTTTAAATACCTACTTAGGTATAAGAGATACCTATAGGAGTACATTACCTATATTAGGTAGGTAGGTATAGGTACTGAGTTTAGCAGAAACATGACAAATACAACAAAGACAACCTTACACGGAAAGTATGTACTTATTTGTTCCTAGTTTCCACCCCAAAAACAAACGAAACGAAACAGCTTCACGACTTTGATCCCCAGGCACGGTAGATACCCTCAGATCTAATTTTCAAGTTTGTAGATTCAAGGAATACTATTTTTCATACAAAAGCTTTCAACCCTTTTTACACCCTTAGGGGTTGAATTTCCAAAAATCCCTTCTTAATACACTTCTACGCCATAAGACCTATGTACTCTTCAAATTTCAAGTCTCTAGGAACAGCGGTCAAAAAACTCCCATACAAACTTTTACATCCCTTTGCACACTTATTAAGGGTAGTTTTAAAAAACTAAAAATGCTTTTCCTATTTTTTTGCCTTGAAGTATATGTACTCCAAGTTTCAAGTTTGTAGGTTCAAGGAATACTATTTTTCATACAAACGTTATCATCCCTTTTTACACCCTTAGGGGTTGAATTTCCAAAAATCCCTTCTTAGTACACCTTTACGTCATAAGACCTGTGTACTCCTCAAATTTCAAGTCTCTAGGACCAGCGGTTTAGGCTGTGCGTTGTCTATATGTCAGTCAGTCAGTCAGTCAGGACTTTGATTCTTATAGTATTAGAGATTAGAGATGAAATTCTAAGGGTTACTTTGAAATATTACAACAATACCGTGTTGAGATAAGATTACACAGTACTAAAACCAGCTTAGGTTCTAAAGTAATCCAAACATAGAAAGAAACCAAAATACAATAATTTAACAAATACACAAAATACAGAACGACCAGCCTACTGTACAGAGTATATTAGGACCTACGTAAAAAAAACAAAACTAAAAAATAAAGTAGGTACAAAGTCTTCGAAATAACCTTATCAAATAGCTCTATCACATTTTGTTCGATCAAAGAATGAGGTGAGATAAAGTTGCTAAGTAGGCAATTTAGAAAAGCCGCTGAAAGTTGAAACGATCGAAAACTTCATCCAAAAAACTAATCGAGATCACTTAGTACTTGTGAATAGCAAAAAGTACCAAGCTCTTAATCGCCGCTTAGAGGAAACAAATCTCATTTTACGCTTCGCACTATCTTAAATTGCAAAATAAAAGTTTATACAGAACAGCTAGATCAGTTATTTGCACAGTGCCTCAAAAGAGGAATGAAAACATAGTGATGGAACTGGTATATCGTAGAACCTAAAAAGTTCTAGAACATGTCAAGTGCTCGAAAGGAGCCTCGTTGATGCGCACTTAAAATCTTTTCAACACGCTGTTTCGAAAGAATCTAGTGACTCTAGTAAAAAAAATTGTAAGCAATAAAATGGGCTTATTAAATAAATATGGCGTCTTTATGATCTTGATAATATGTAACGTTCACACAACTTTTTTATAATATTAAATATTCAAAGGTCTTCTGAAAGACACTGCTCACAGCACAGCATATAGCCGCCCAATGCACGTCACTTTATCTATCACTAGCGGCCTGTCCCAGCTTCGCATGGGTGGTCATAAATTTTTTGAACATTTTAGGATAAACTTAGACCGTGGGTTCTAGCCTCGCATCTACTTATTTCATACATTTGCACGCGCTTCTCCTTGAGTGAGTGAAATCGCACCCCGCGCGTGAACCGTGGACCCGTAAACATTTTTAATTTCGTCATATCTTTTGAATGGAATGTCCGATTTGAAAAATTTAAGAAGTAATCTATAGGTATTGAAATCGTCTTAATTATGAAATGATTTATTTGGATAAGGATTAATACCAAGGTACAAATAAAGACCCTTTTCTAGCGGAGGCATTTCAATTAATTTTTTATAATAAAAGAACACTTATTGTGACATAACTATAATAGTTAGACATATGCTTTCGCGACATTTTTTGTAGATGATAACGTGTTCTACAAAATCGTAGTACATTTTTTTGTTCTATCTTCAATAGTTTTCGCAGCGCACGCGATGTAAGGTTTTTTGTTTTCCACCTTGGGTTACATTATTGAAGTATTAGTAAGGATCCCTGATTTTTTTGAAAATATAATATAGCCTATGTTACTCAGGGATAATGTAGCATTCTAATGGTGAAAGAATTTTTGAAATCGGACCAGTAGTTTTTGAGCCTATTCGTTACATACAAAAATACAAAAATACAAAAATACAAAAATACAAAAATACAAAGTTTACCTCTTTATAATATTAGTGTAGATGTAGATTAGTGTAGATGAAATTTGTAAATTATTTGATATTATAATGTTCACACTTCACTTTTTATACACTTGTTATAGCAGGTTAGTATATTTATTCTATTCATCAAATCTTTTCATCAAACGACAAAAAATACCATTATTAAAATAAAAACCAAATGGAGGTTTGTTTTTTATTTCTACCATAAAATTTTTGGTAGTGGCATTTATGTCGATTTTAAACATATACATTGCACAAAACTGGTGGCTGTTCATCTTTAAGCTGTGGCTAAGGTTTCTCAGAGCGGCTTTTATAGATTTTGTACGAGCAATGATTACCCATGGGCCAGATACATCACGGGCGGGATCCTGTTTTTATTTATCGCTGCGTGATCTTCAAATAGCTTTATCGAGTTAGTCACCTATGAACTTAGTTTTTGAGATTATTATTAGATACACTTCAAATCTCTCTAAACATAAAGAATCAGGTTAAAGATTTGTATTTAATTATGAAGAAATAAGTATTAATAAAATCATTTTTTCAAATGCAGACAAAACAGGTTAACCTCGGCGGGACCTGTGCTTGTTTTTTTACTTTTTCTAATAAAAATGAAACAACCTGATATTGTCTGATGTTGTAAAGAGAATAATAATAAATCTGTAGGTATCTTTTTTCTGTAAAGTCAAAATTTATATATTAAATTCAATCACAAGGATCAATTTATAACGTTTTAATGCTAGTTTTAAAGAATCTAGGTTTTAGTGACTTTTTATCCGTCACTTACACAAAAATGCCCCTAAATTCAATCCTGACTATGCCCCTGTAAGCCCAGTCAGATACGGGCAGTGTTCCATCTCACACCTGTTACAAGTTGTCTGACTGGCACGCGGAGTACCGCAGCGCCCTATTATTAATTAAGAGCCCCAGGTCATCATCAGGACGAGACAGCTGTCTGCGAGGGGATGATTGACGGGTTTTTTCAGGGGCTGTTCTGTAGTGGGTCTAATGAGTTTCGTGCTTGCAAGGGTGCGTGTATATCGTACTTTTGTTCTTCAAAGTGGCTACTTCATCTTTGAGCGAGATTGCAAGGTGGGGATATTTTGTAGCAATTTTTTGTTTTAGATCTCATAACTTAGCATTAAAATTGTTGTGGCAAATATTGGCTCTAACTAAAGACACAACATGCACCGCTAAAAATAAAACTCCGATTTGTCAAAAGTCATCTTAATTTACTTTATATTTACAAGCCCGCGACTTCGTCTGCGCAGGATTAGTCACACAATATCTTTATAAATTTTAGCCTATGTGTTATTCTGATGTATAAGCTATATTATTGTAAAGTTTCATTAAAATCCATTTAGTAGTTTTTACGTGAAAGAGTAACAAACATCCATCCAAACTTACAAACTTTCGCGTTTATAATGTCAGTAGGATTTTTTTGTATAAGTATCTATATTTATTTATTTATTCATTTAATTATTTATTGCACCAAACAAAGTTTGTACAAAAGGAGAGCTTAATGCTAGACAGCATTTTCTACCAGCCAACCTTGACAGGTGAAAAACAAAAGGATTATAATTTCATAATTTAGTACACCCAGACAGAGAACAAACATCTATATCATAAATGTTTGTTACCCGCTACACTTACACTTACAGCGTTGAAAGCAGAGCTACAATACTAACTGTGAAGGTTGTCAAAAAGTTGGAGTTCCATACGTGACAGGTTGCAAGCTCATCACTGTTCGCATACAAACTGGTTCCGATATAGCTATCGATACATTTCCATTTAATATAGCCATCAGCGTAACCTACATGCAGAGTCGTTAAGGCAAACGCATTACTCAGTGACGGCGAACCGTCGGAAATCTACAGGATGTGCCGATATCTGGGGCATCAATATCTTAAGGTGCTATTCCGTAGCCCGCAACTAGAGATAAAGTAACGAATATCAATCCTTCGGTGTATCAGGTTTTGAGGCAATATCCATGATGGGTAAGACACAAGGATCATACAAAAGAACGGTAGGAACCAAGCCGTAAGTTTGTTGCCTGTTCTTCTAGCCTTGGTTGCGTGGAACTGGTACCTAGATTTACCTAGCTTTAAGTCGTTTCAAAGTGATCCTTATGATTCAATTAAATAAATGCCTTTTGACTTTAACATTACTTTATCAGGTGAAAATAGAGGCACGTGAGGATAACCGCTGATATTCAAATAAAGTTAAAAACGCGCTTGCTTAAAAAATAATTGCATTATCTGAACATTCCGTTTCAAACTGTTTTTCGGCTATCTATGGTGCAGACACAATGTCTACATAGAGCAATATTTTTTTTGTGACTTTTACTTGTTCCAATCTCAAGATCCTAGCGACAGACAGTGAACTCTTTTGTGGCTATCGTCAGGAAAAAAATACTGTGGAAACAACTAACGAAGCTAGGTCTAAAACGGGGCTACAGGAGCTGATCGGGTCTGCATAGATCACCACATGCTAGAACATTGCTTCCACCACCGCAAAGCCCTTCTCCGCTACTTTAAGGAGTTGTGCTGGCTGGGGTGAGGTTAGCGGGGGGATAATGCACAATACACCCCTTGCGGGACGGTAGTGCAGATCTTATTCCCCCATGATGAATAAGAATTAGGTACCAATTTTGTGTCGCTGTCACTAGAACGTCACCTTAACCAACACCCGTGGCAAGACATCTATTGAATTGAAAATCGATATTTATTGGCCGCAAGCATCCCGGCGTTAGTTACGTAAGTACTTCATAGGAATGTAATTCAAAATGTTCCTCGGATTGTTACAATGTTACCTACTTGATTGTTGAGTTAGTTTGTACGATGTATTATGGCTTCGTAATAGCTTAGCTAGTGACTTAAAACCGAGATCTTATGCTCCTGTAATCTTAACGCTCGTACATTTCAACATTTTTAAAGCTAAAAAACGACATAACTAGTTTTTAACTAGTTTTCGTTCTAACTTCAGTTATTTTCAATATTAAAAAATATGAAATGTACGAGTCAGAAGTTGTCTGACGGTTGTCAGCAGTTGTTATATAGGATACTACTAATACTAATACTAATAAAATTTTATAAAAATAAAACCTCTTTCACGTAAATACTACTGAATGGATTTTAATGAAACTTTACAATAATATAGCTTATACATCAGAATAACACATAGAATAACACATTTATAAAGATATTGTGTGACTAATCCTGCGCAGACGAATTCGCGGGCACCAGCTTGTTTATAATATAATAGTTATAGTATATATATATTATTATATATATACTATAACTATTATATTATAAACAAGCTGGTTCGAGGACGCTGTGTAAAATATATTTAATTATTTATGTTGTGTGACCAATATTTTTAATGCAGGTAGGTTTCCGCTTGGCCTACCAAAGTTAAATTTTCTGACCTAAAATAAAACGCATGCAAAAAAATCGTTTTTATTTGCCATTTTGATAAAATTGGATGCTTTTGAGGCGATATGAGCAGACATCAAGGTCTTTTGAAATCGCGACGGGACGATACTCGTTCATATATTTCATTAAAATATCTCTAGAAGCAATAAAGGTGGACTTTTTAACATTTTCTTATCGATATAATGTTATACAACTAACACATACATAATCATAATACATTGTAAGAAGATATTAAAGAAGTATACAATGCAACCAAAAATGTTGCTATAAATATTTAACGTATTGTAATACAGCTTCAGTTTTAATTGTTTGATAAACAATGTGTAACATAATACCCCTTTAAGGCCAAAGACCAAGTGATCAGACCAAGCACTGGAATACTTTACGTGTGCAAAGACTGAATATATCGTTTTCGAAATTCCCATACAAAAGTAAAATTAATATTATCTCAGAAATTTGCAAAAGTCAAAGTCAAAGTCAAAGTATATTTATTTGCAGAATTACATGTAATGAGATGTTAAATATTTTTATATGAGCCAATGTACTTCTACCGTTTAAGGGCATGCAAAATTAAAATTTATAAACAAGTAAAATAAATTATATAAAATTAGAATAATTATAGAAAAAAATGACAAAAAAAAAAAAAAATTATGATTATTATTAAATGAATATAAGAATAATGATAGTCAAAATGAAGATAAAATGTCAAAGGAATTTTAAACTTGAAAATAATTGTTGGACAAATTAAGAAATAATTGCGTTAGTCAGTATGTTGTCTGACATAAATTCATTGATATTATAATAACATTTATCAGCTAAAATAGTTCTCAGCTTCCTCTGAAACATCGAAGTGTGAAGTTCTCTTAATGATAACGGAAGTTTATTGTAGATGAGTGGAGCCATACAAAAAACACTTTTGCGCATTAGCGAGGTTTTAGATTTACGGACGCAAACTACGACAGCCGACAAAACAGATCTGGATTGTGTCTGACATACATGGCCGTTTCAAAAATATACAGCGAAGGAATAGTTAAGATGTTGTACCTATTGAAATAAGGTTTGCACGAATCTGTTAACTTAAGATGAAACATTGCTCTTAAACACCTTTTTTGGTGTTTGAAGACTTTGTCAACATCGGTAGAGTTGCCCCAAAAGATTACACCGTATCTGATATTAGACGCAATCAGGCCGTGGTAAGCAGTTAGTAGAGCTTCCTCGTTAACCACTGGGGATAGTTTATATAATACATACGCAAGACTGTTTATTTTTTTACAAAGATTTTCTATATGTGGTTTCCAGTTTAATTTTTGATCAATATTAATTCCTAGAAATTTTGTAGTATTTACGTTTTCGATTTTATTATCATTGTATTGTATGTCAAAATTTATGGAAGCAGCAGTATCGCGTTGTCTGAAGTGAATAATATTAGTTTTATTTAGATTAATTTTCAAATTATTATTGTCTAACCATTTTATAACAGATGATAGTGCAGAATGTATGTCATGTTTATATGTGTCAATATTTTTACATGTAATAGTCACAGTACTGTCATCTGCAAATAGAGACATAGGTTGTACTGTTGCTTTTGGCAGATCGTTTATGTAGGCTATGAAGAGCAGTGGGCCTAACACACTCCCTTGTGGAACACCATACTTCATAATACGTTCCTCGGACATCTGGACATGTTCAAGTTTAGTTTTAAAATCTATTTTAGATATTTGCGTAAATTGTTTTCGGTTTTCCAAATACGATTTTATTAATTTTAGAGCATTACCCCTGATGCCGTAACACTCAAGTTTTCTCTGCAAAATATTATGGTCAACATAGTCGAACGCTTGGGTCATGTCACAGAATATTGAGCAGATTGGTGTTTTTTTATCGACATTGCTTGTTACACGGAAGAGAAAGTCGTATAAAGCCATGTTTATCGTTTTATCTTCTCTAAACCCTTTTTGTTCATTGCAAAGTATTTTATTAGATTCAAAATAATGATTGATTTTTTTATATATATATTTTTCAAATATTTTTGAGATAACAGGTATAAGAGAAATTGGCCTGTAATTCTCCATACACTCCTTTTTTAGTTTTTTATGAAGAGGTTTAACTATAGAAATCTTTAGTGCGTCTGGGAATATTCCTGTGTTACTTAGATTAACAATATGGCTAATTGGAGCACATATATGATGAGCTACAACCTTCAGTATCTTTGTTGAGATACCATCATATCCAACACTGCTTGTATTATTAAGGGTATAAATTATTTTAAGAATGTCTGTTGGTATGCAGGGCCTTAAAAATATAGAGTCTTTGGAGCTTTTAATTAATTTTGTAACATTTTTTCCTGTATTATGGACAGGAATAACCTTATCAATAAAATAGTTATTGAACGCATTTGCTATGTCTTTGGGGTTTGTTAATAATTTATCGTCAATTTTAATTTTATCAATTGGATCTTTGGGAAAATGTCGCTTAGTATTGTTTATTATACCCCAAGTAGTTTTACATTTATTTTTAGACGTTTTTATTTTATAATTATTTTGGCTTTTCTGAGTAAGTTTAATAATTTTTTTGAGTACTTTTGTATATTTTTTGTATTCATTTAGTCTTATATTTGAAGGTTTTTTTCTAAGTTCCCATAAAAGTTTTCTTTTCTTCTTACAGCACTTTTTAATACCACGTGATACCCAGCGTACGGGTTTTGTCGTCTTGATACTAATTAATTTGATGGGGAAGCAAAGGTCATAAAACAATTTAAATGTTTCAATGAACTTGTTATATGCGTCATTAGGGTCCTTTTCGCTGTATACTTCAGAAAAGGACATGTTTTTAAGGATATTTGAAAATTTATCTATGTTGTCGGCTGCATAATCTCGCCTCTTGACACGCCAGTACTTAAAGATAGCTAGATTATTGATTGGACATTTTATAAGTTGTGCGGTGTGGTCCGACAGTCCGAACTCTATAACCTCAGTAAGACATGGTTTTTTGAAATTATGCACAAAATTATCTAGGCAAGTTTGGCTTTTAAGTCGCGTGGGTTGTTTCAGAGCAAGTTTGAGATCAAAATTTAATAGTATACATTCAAAATCCAAAGTTAAATTATTTCTTTTTAAAATGTTAATATTAAAGTCACCAGCAACTAAAATATTTTCGTAAGATTTCTTTGATAACTCATGTATAGTTTTTTGAAAGCAATTAATAAATATGTCAAAATTATTCAGATTGGGCACACGATATACACATAAGATTACAATGTTATAGTTTATTAATTCTATTGCACAACACTCAAATATGCCAGTAATTGAGAAGTTCGATATTTTAGTCAGCTCTATCCACTTATGTTCGCTTTGTACCAGGATGCAGGCTCCGCCTCTCTTGCTATTTTTTCGACAGAAGCACGAGGCTAGCGTGTAGTTAGGTATAACCAAATACTGCTCATATCCATCCATAATAAAGTGTTCTGTTAAACATACAACGTCAACTTTTTTTTTATTATCATATAATTCCTCTAAGCACACAGTTAGCTTAACTGATTTATTGAGAAGTCCTGCTATGTTTTGATGCAAAATATACAGCTGGTTATTCACGAAAAAACTGACTTTTTAGTTGATCTTGTTCAATTTTTGATAGCTCTATTTTATAAGAGTTTCTGTAGGAAGTGAAATTTTTAATGTTTTCAATGTAGTGGGATAAATCTTGGAATATTGTACGAAGTCCAGTGTTGTTTATCGTTCCAGATGGTTTGTGAAACATGCTGTAGTCATAAATCAAATGTTTGTTTGTGTCAATTAAATAAGCATAATTATATGTATTAATGTCGTGTTGAAGTAGGTTATTAAAATTATGAATTCTTTGATTCAGTGATTCCTTATTGTTTCCGCATTGGTAGGTTGGTGTGCATATTACAATATTAGTGTGTGTAATTTTCTGTAGTATTTCTCTCATATAGTTAATCATTTGCGTATTTCTATTAATTTCTAGGAAGTCTTGATCTCCAATGAATAGTATACAATAATCATTCATTGTGAAGTCAGTTAGCTTAGTTTGTATTCCTTTTAGGAGCAGTTTAGTACATCCATTCGGAGTCAGATAATGACAGACATTGAAGTTCTTCTGCATCGTATCTTGTGCGATTGATAGCACCTTGTTCTGCTTATTACCACTGATCAAACATAGCTTTGGTATGTACCCTGCTGTGTTGCGATTTACTGCAGTACTTTGATGGTTTTTTGCCAAGTTCTGAATACTGTAAGTGTAATCTTTCTGTTTTTTTTCAGGCAGCTTGGTTTGAGTCTGTTTATTGATTAAATGATCTTTTTTTTTGTCTGATTCTGTGATAGTTTTGATTGTTTGTGTCTCTCTATGTATTTTCTCTACTTTCTTATGGTCATTTTCCATTAATGGTGTGTTTTGTGTTTGTGTTTGTTTATGTGTTTTAGGTTTAGGCAATGTCTTTGTATTTTTTCGAGCCACAGAAGTCGGAGAAACAAACTTAGGAGGGCTGTTTCCAATTTTTTTATACAATTCATTCTTTCTAATTAATTCTTTATTGTGTTTCTTTAAGTCTTTATTTTCAATAGATAATTTCTCTATTTCGCTATGAGCACTGCCAAGTTGGATTTGCAGTTGTTCAATTTTCGCGGCCAGATTTTGAATCTGATCATTATTTACAGATATGTCCGGTAGGCTACTAGTAGTGTCATCTAGTGAATTTATACTCATATCTAATTCATGGTGGTTAATGACTAGTTGCGTTTGCGCACGTCTCAACGTCACATTACTTTCCGGTTCCATATTTCAGATGGCGTTGTCAAAATTTTTTGAGGATGACTGGGGTTTGAGCTCGGTTCACACGTTCAGCAGCACGAGGTTCGGCATAAAGTTGAGTGTTCTGACCGCTAGGCCAAACGGGTGATGACAGTGGTGGCGAATTTCTCTACCAGCTCCGTAGTGCTTTATATTATATGTTTGCAATAACCCCTGATACAGTTTACGTAAGTACCAAGGTCACTAAACACGGAACGTACAAACAGCTATGTATAGGGTGTGTTTAGTTTCATATTGGAGGAACGTTTAAAAGCCATTTCATGAATGAAAAACTACGATTTTTCAAAAGTCGTAAAACAAAAGGTGTTTGCTATGATCTGTAGAATACCCTGCTTGCGGGGTTATAGTGGTATTATGTTACACGTTATATACTTATGTATAATCATTTCTTTTTACATTTTTGTGAGTAGGTGTCGTTCGTCGTTCGCGCCACGCAGTATTATGAAGGGATTGTATGTAGGGTACGTCTATTGGAATAGCCCGACGGTCGTTAGGGCGAACACTGAGCTTCGGACGTCATTACCGGAGACGCAATGTCAGGATGTTAGAGTGAGTCTACATGATGCGTTGTCGGTGCGTTGTGACGTTCTGCCATATAATTAATTACTTCTACATTTAAATTACAATGATATGCCATACATCATATTTTTTTGTAAGTATATCCTACTAATATTTTAAACGCGAAAGTTCGTAAGCATGGATGGATGGATTTTCGTTACTCTTTTACGTATAAACTACTGAATGGATTTTAATGAAACTTTACAATAATAAATCTTATACATCAGAATAACACAAAGGCTACAATTTATAAAGATATTGTGTGAATTGTCCAAAATATGACGAGAATTGTTAAGTAAGTAGGAAAAAATCTAACATCTGCGAGTTATACTGGCGTGCGCTGCCAAATCCGCTAGAGTTACACATATGTACTACGCCACGCTAATTTAAGCTACTCGAAATACTAATCCTGAGCAGACGAAGTCGCAGGCACCAGCTAGTAATATATAATTATTAAATAATTATTCATGCTGGAACTACAGAAACGAAGCGAAGAGTGCTGCGACACCGCAACAGCAGCGCAATGCAGTTTTGTTTATACTTCAAAGTAATCCTTGATTGGACTAAATAAAGACAGTTTTGATTTTTTAGGTTTAAGATGAAGTGAGATCCAAAGTAGCGTGGTACGTAGATAATATATTTTTTTTAGAACTAAAAATCTACAAGTTCAACTTATTTTTGGTTGATCATGTAAAAATACCTACTAGTAATTTAGTTATGGGACTAGAATTACACTTGGCTACACTTGTTTACTTTTAACACAAAGTTTGACTAAAATCTCCCTTTTATAAAAATCATTTCAGTTTCATTCGTTTCTTAAATAAATTATTTTGATGAATGTACGGTTCCGTGTACCTTGATATGTATATATACTTAATTTTATCATTTCCTTAATTTTTTGTAAAGGAGCCTATTTTGTTTTAAAAAGATATAAGTTGCATTGAATTGCCGGTCATATTTCTCCTGCACCCTCCCGATCTCTCACGCTGTAGTACCGATGGCATTGCCAGAGGTAGCTGCAAGATAAAAAAAACATGCAAATTAATTAGGTTGCTATTGTAGCACAAGAAGCTATTCGCAATTACAGATTGGATTATTATGAAAACAATATTTGTGTAACTTTCACCTCAAGAACTCCCAAGATTAGTAAACTACCAGTGATATTACTTACCTATTTTTAAATAGGTAAGTAATATCACGTCTTCGGGTTTTGGGTTGTCTAGCTGGATAATATTATCATTTTTAAATAGGTAAGTAATATCACTGTCACTAGTTTTTTCTGACTGCACCTAAATGGTAGGACTAGCGGCCGGTTTCTGAAAGCCCGATCACAACTAATCGCATGTCAAGTCACTCACCATTTCAGCGATTACATCGAATTAGATAGAGATAGCAAGTGACTTGACATGCGATTAGTTTTGATCGGGCTTTCAGAAACCGGTCGTAACTCCAAGGTAAATTAACACAGAAAACCCTGGTCTTTAGAAATAATGACTTGGAAACCACAAGGTCCAATGATATTCGCATTCAGCTGCTTCTTACAGAAGTTCACAGAACATCAAAGGATCGTAATGTATTAGCAGTAAAAAAGTTGTAATTGTTTTCTTTGTCCGTCGGATAACATTGTTTCAAGGCGTCCGAAGTTACCCTGACGCCTTTGCTTTGTTAAGATAATCTTCGTGTGGCTCCCGAGAGACGTCAACAAAGAAAATTGGATGGGCAGTGAGCCAATCGCTTTTAATCCTACTCTTTTTGACCCTCCTTATCGGCTCGTGCGTTGTAATCACGTTATTGTTGGCGATTTGTGCTTTATGCTTGGTTTTTGCTTAGGAAATAATGTAGTTTTCTGATAATATAGATTTTTGTTACATTTCAAAGCCTGAAGCACTAAACTGGTCAGACAATGATTATTAGTGGAAATAATCCTATTAAAAATGTATACATTTAATAAGTTTTAAAATGCGGTGATATTACGTAGATACAATTTTTTTTTCTTACGTTACAATAATCTCAATTATCGTGAAATCAGTTGATGCGTTTACTTATTTTTTTAGCATTTGCCCTGTTAATGTTTATCCAATGCTTTAACTCCATTTCGAAATTTAAATTACCTATAATAATAATTAAAATTAAAATTTCGATTTATTTCGAGATTTATATCTCAGTGCAATCACACACAATACACAGGTTCCAAAACATTGCAGGCCCTAAACAGCAAAAAAACTCTGTACAGCATATAGCTGGCATACCTGGCACCCACAAAATCGTTAAGCTCTGTTTAGACGGTCTTGCCAAACTGGCATGACATTAGATAGCAATAAATGTCGCTTCAGATCGTGAGTGCACGCCTTATCTCTGTGTCGGGACTCGAATTGATGCGTTTAATAACGGAATCGCTTTTCAAATGGAGGTTTGTTGCTCTAGATGAGACTCTTAGATACTTACTTAGTTCTTAGGGCTCTATTTCACAACGAGTCTACGGTTGCGCAACTATATAGTCGCATGGTTGCAGTGAAATAGAGCCAGTCGTGCAACCGTGGAGTATTTGTACTTTGAAGACATCACAGTTGAGGTCCTGGAAACTGTATTTAGTGGTTGTGAAACCAGCGTGCCGCTAGTTACATTCCTTGCACGTGTCCCTGCTTGTTGTGCTACCAAGAGAACACGTGTGGTACCCTGCAGAGATCTGTACTATACATTTAGTTGATAGCGTGACTGGGTTGCGCAACCGTGGTCTCTTAGTTTCTCTCTTATGTCGTGACACTAGTTTCTTTCGAAATAGTATGGTGAAAGAATTTTAAGTGCGCTTCAATAGGCTCCCTCCGATCACTTGATACAATACATGTTACTTATAGAACTTTTTAGATTCTACTACATGCCGGTTTCCTCACGATGTTTTCCTTCACCGTTTGAAAGTACGTTACATTGTTCTTGGTTCACGACTGGTTTCGAACCCACGACCTTAGGGTCGAAAGGCCGCTACCACTAGACCACCAGTTCTCTCAAGTGGTCTTTCAGTAAAATAGGGGTCTTAGGATCAATGTTTGTGCCATACATAATAACACTGATAAATATAAACCAATCTACAAATAAATTAAAAAAAAGCGCCACTGCTCATTACTCTACATCATTATTATTACATTTGAGTAATGATTAACGGCATCATTTTGGATTAGCTCCGTTATTGATGCGAGTATATACCTATCGTAAGTCTACCACCCACCGTAGCGTCAGTCTAATGAGTAAAATATCTACATTTAAGAAGGCAGCAAACAAAGTAGATTAACAATTTAAGTTTTTCAGTCTACATTTTTTCTGGATTTTGCATAAAAATGGCAACTTTGGTTTGCAAATAGTGCTTCAAGGCGGATCTTCAAATGAAGTTTAAAACTTTGAGGAAAAGGAAACACTTGAGAAAAAACAGAACTATTCATTTACTTCTGTCGCTGACTATACCTAAGTACTAGATTATACATTAATATGACTACGAGCGAGATTATTCCATGATCACTTTTGCAATTTTTTTAAACTCTTGGCTTCCAATGGCACCCAACTTTTAGTCCAAGAATATTTGAGGGCATCAGTTTTTCCAAACACTACATGTGTTTGGAAAATTACTACAACCTACTACTAGGATGTTTTTAAGAAAAGAGTGAATAGGTATCTTCTAAATTAGCGTGCTACACCGTCGACTGAATCATAGCTAAACATTAGGTGGGATTGCGGTCAAAAACGTGCGCATAAAAATATAATATAACGAGCCGTTTTAATAAACAGATGCAGCTTCAACGGTAGATATCCCCTCAGATGTTTAGTACCACGTACCAACTCAAGATTCTTCAATTATTTAATTATTTTTATAATTTAATATCTACATTGTAAGAAAATATTTGGGAAATGTTCATCAGCACTTCCAGTGAGATCCCTGTTCTTTTTCCACCAAAGAGCGAGTCTATTAGAATGCCTGTGGGGACGTAACAGTCAATGAACGATTCTTTAATGTCCTCAAGTCGGTTTCGATTCGTATCTAGGTAATATAAAACGCAAGATTTAAAATGAATAATTACTGGCGTCTTTTTTAATATTTATTTATAAAAAAAATAGGCAAATACGCCCAAACGCTAGGAAATACTTTTATATGCTAACAAACTCAAAAAAAAAACTAAAACTATCAGCAAGGATACCTTCTTCTTGTCGTGTCACTAGATTCTTTCGAAACAGTGTGGTGAAAGGATTATAAGTGCGCCTCAGAAGGCTCCTTCTGAGCACTGATGATGTAAGAAATGATGGTGTAGGTAGATAAACAAACAAACTTAAAAAATTGGCACTGCTTTTTTGGAAAAAAAAAACATTATTTAACAGTTACTGAAGAACCATAAAATTTCGATGATTGCTTTATGTTATTTCATATTGTGTTGGCTGGCACAGATGATAACAATTAATTAAATATTGTCAAGGCATCCAATTTATTATCAAAACAATCAAAAAGATCCTGACTTTAAAATCTCAAGGTTTAATAACTGTCGAAAGTAGGCATACGGCTAGGACGAAAACCAGTTAGAAAGATTTACCTTCGATGTTGTTTCCTGATGGAGAAGTATATTGATATAAAAAGGGACGCGATTGCAAAATTATACATCATTCTCATAATTGCATCAGCCAACGCCAACGTAGACGCAAACAGTTGATCTTTCAAAATGGTTGCGAAGGTGAAATATTTTTTTACTAACTTTTACAATTATTATTTTTTTGTACTACTTAAGTGTTAGTTAAGTGATTTTAAGTGTTAACATCACCTAACAAAGCATTGCCTCCTAAGTCAGGAACGATAGGAACGTGCCCTACGATGCCCTGATCCATTGAGGCATACTGATGTTAAGCCTCATGTGCCTGTAATTACACCGGCAACGACACTCTTCAAACCGAAACACAGCAACGCTGCTTGGCCGAAGAAAAAGGCATGGCGGTAGTAGGTACTTCCCCAGACGAGCCTCTCACAACGAGCTCTACTAAGTTTTTTTTCTTTTTTTTTTACTAAGTTATTTTGTACTTACTAACATACCAATTACTTTGCCTATGTACCTTATTAAGATCGACAGCCACGATTGATGACAGCGATTCCTATAATTATGTACAATTCATGTAATATTTTTTCTTTATCCAGTTCGTTGCTCTATTCGCCTTTGTGGCTGTGGCTGCCGCCTCAGACTTCTCCAGCTTCGCTTACAGCGTCGCCGACCCCTACACCGGTGACTTCAAGAACCAGCTTGAGAGCCGCGCTGGGAACAATGTTCAGGGCCAGTACTCTCTCCTAGAGGCTGATGGCACGAGGAGGACCGTCGACTACGCGGCTGGCGCTGGTGGCTTCAATGCTGTCGTCCGTAAAGGCCCTGGATTTGTTGCTGCTGCACCCGTAGCGAGCATCGCACCTATTGCCACACCCAGTTACCTTCCTGGTTCTTTTGCCCAAGCTCCTATTACACGCATCCTTCCAGTCGGGCCCTTCGCCAGATTCGGATCAATTGCTCCTGCCCCTATTGGAGGTATTGTCGCTCCCTTCCCTTATGCCCGCTACTACTAAACTGACTCTAATGTGACCCTTGATTGTAAATAAATGATGTAAAGTCGAAAATGTATTTTATTATAGTGTTCTAAATGTGATCAAATTAGTTAATTTATTTGCGTGTTTGTACATGCTCTGAATTGAAGTGCAAAAACACTATAAGTAGGTACGGGTTCTGCTTAGCACTAACTTAGTTTACCGATAAAGCTTAGCCATGGCTGTATAGGACTACCAGGAAAGGGAGGACAGCTAAGAGCTAGGAGGTTTTGAGTACACGCCCCAATAATACCTAGTCTGGATTTTATAAAATGTGTGCTGAATTATCATTAGAACCATCAAGTAAGGGTGGGAAGTTTGTATTTGATTGACATCATTACAATGATATCAAATGATCTAGGAGAAACAAAACTTAAAGTGCAAATATATATAGGTTTCCTATATTATAACTTTGATGGCATTTTAGCGAGGTTCAAAAGACGCAGTAAGTTTTTGGATAGGTATTTACAAGAGGCAAAATATACAGTCATCAGAATATAGTAGCTCGATTGACTGTTTAAGGTTATCAGGCGATAAGTACTTCCAGGTTTAGGCCTGTAACTTTATGTTAACTTGGGCATTAAGTAGCCCATTTTGTTTTTTTTTTTGGAATAAATTTTGGTTTCGAAAACGCTCACGATAAAGACATTCAGTTGGGTTAGCAGTATTTTGCAAGTTCTAGAGCCACTAGCGATTCTTTTACAAATTTGCTGTAATACGCCAGGCAGGTATATTTTACGCAACGTTCTATAATTTTTAATCTGTTGGCAGGTAGTTGCGAAAATTTCACGAGTGATTCAAAAAGGTTCTAACTAGTGCTTAACCCCCTCTAACAGCCCTACTGAGTATTTAGTGGTTCATTTCGATTCCACGACTTTCCCGGCTTTGTTCAGTAGCTCTTTTTTCCTAAAGGATGTTCGGTGAATTGCAAATCTGTTCGGTTGAGTCGACTTCAAGGGAATGGCTCGCCTCGGGGGCTGTGTAAATATTTAATGCATATTTCATGAAAACCCAGACGTTTACTTTGTAAGAGATCGGATAAAACAACTCCAGTGGTGTCGTGGAAGTGTTTGGTGCGTGTCTGGGTTAGTTTATGCTCAGTCTCAGTTCAAAATAATAGTATTTTGTCAATGAATAATAATAAGGCACTTCGATTTTTCATTTACATTCTATCCATGACGTCGATAACCTCTTGTTAAAAAAGGATGAAAAAATGCGAAGAATTCTTAGTCTTGCATAAATTCCTTTCTGTTTTATTTTTGTAGCTGTTGCTGGACTGCTGAACACTTTACAGCGGATTTATAGGTATTTAGGAAACATATTTTTTTCTTATAATAACAAACATTATTTAAAGTCTGAACGGTAAATTATAAAATATAACTTTTGCCCGTTTAAACGTTTTTGCATAATGAAACTAGGAATATCATTCTTTCTAGACGAAAAAACAATGAGTGCAAGTCACTCACGCTGCAATCAAATTGTTCCTTCGTGCTAGGATGAGTGCTTGAGGGGACTTTAAACTCAGTTACCAAAAATTTAAGACCAAATGAAGCTATCGAGCAAACTTCGAACTCCAAATTAATAGTGATCCACAAGTCGTTGCTTGTACAAACTTGGGTAACTATGTTCATAACCGGTATAGTCTCAACGATCAAGCGCGGCGCGGCGCGTCATCACGTGGCAATTCGAAAAATTTAATTCATAGCTGGCAAATTTGTATGCATACCGCGACTGCAGTTTATTAAGAATGCACGGAACCCTCGACTGAAGCGATGGTCAGCTCCGTTTCATCCATTAAACCTTCAGCTGAATTATACTGAGACGTGACCAAAATAATATTAGAATTTTGGCATATTTATCCGTTTAGTTTGCTTACCTACGGCGGAATTTGATATTTCAAACGGTAAATACAAAAGCTATGTTTTATTAATATTTATTTATACTTAAATGTTTTCAGGAATGATCATTTCCTAAAACACAAAGGATTAAAATCATCATTATCATCCACAATACGACTTTTCTTTCTGCTAGGCTTAGGCTTGTCGTTGTTGACTTTGGCAACTCACCAAAGACCTGCGCTGGTCTCAGATGCTTCCAATCCACGGTGCAGCTGGAATAAAAGTAGCAAACAATTCTCTAAACTTAGATATTAGAAGTCTATACCAAAATAAAACTGTTCTAAGTATTTGACTATTAAAACCCTGCCTACCGTGTAAATGTACGATAAAACAGAAAAAACAAACTATTTACGATTAAAATTAACGTAGGCACATAGCCACTTAGCAAACTGAGCGTAGGCGCTTGAGTTATTGCTCTAGTTAATTCAAAAGGCAACAGGAACTCACGCTACAAATAATTATGCTCTTAAACTAATTTATTTAATAAGTTGCATACACCGTGGAGGTCCTACCAATAAAGCTATGTTTGAAATTATCACAGTTACCTACTGTGATGATAAGTATTTATAAAAATCGTCAGTCAAAGTCAGTGCAAAGTGAAAAGGTATTTTATTCACTTTTTTAGATTTATCTATTAAAATAACTTTCATACAATATCAATCTATAGAACACCGTTTATGCTAAATAAGGTTCGTGACAATATTGACACTGACTCGAGTAATTGTACTTTTAAACCAATGTTTAGTACCTACTTGCGGAGGTACTTAGGACTCATTTTGAAAAGTCTTAAAACAAGGTGAATTTAGGCGCCAAATCCACGCGACCTAGAAAGATACTAAACTTGAAAACCTACCCGCTTCCTTAACGAAAATATATTGTCGGTGTTTTGGGAAATTAGACTTTCTTCATTAAAATAATGAGTAAAACGGGTAACCACTGCGGCACTAGCAGTACCGCAACAAGCACACGGAATCCTTTTACCCCAAAGCCAGCTAAAATGAGAAACGTAATAATAACTTTGCAAGTGACTCGAGATGAGCCACTCCTGCCGAAATTGCACTGTGAATTCATATTGTTGCGTGGAGCCAGCAATTATCCAGCTCTATTTTGTAGCTTTAACAAGAGACTGCTATTTACTCTGTCCAGGTTGCAGGATAAAGTCCTTTAAGGACATTACATCTTAAGTTAAACAATTTGGATATGTTTCATAGCAAAAGGTTCTGGCCGTTTATACTGAGCAAAAAAATATATATATACAAAACTATACTTGAAAGACAAAGCGCATCAACACAAAACTTAAGCCCATAACCTTTTACACCAGAATATTTTAAGCCTCAATTTGATGGACACGAGATGGACACAGGGCAGAACGTAGAGCACGTTCTGGTGTGTGCTTGCATTGTTATAGGTGATGGCTTCCACTTCCACATAACATTAATTGGGCCTTAAGCTTGTTCCATAAGTATTATAAAAAACATTCTTGATTTCTTATTTCTTATATTGGCTTTATAGAATACTAGCAGCCCGTCCCGGCTTCGCACGGATATTTAACAAAAATTTCATAAATTATAAATTTTAACATAAACTTACACACTTGTGACATAACTATAATGGTTAGACATATGCTGTTGCGACATTTTTTGTAGATAATGATGTGTTCTGCAAATTTTATCATTAATAGTTTTCGCAGTGCACGCGAGGAAGGAATTTTTTAGGTCATTTTTTACACCTTGGGTTACATTATTGGAGTTTTAGTAAGGATCCCTAATTTTTTAAAACTATAATAATATAGCCTATGCCACCCGGGGATAGTGGAGCTTCCCAACGGTGCATGCAATAATTTTTCTAATCGGTTAAGTAGTTTCGAAGCTCAATGCAAACAAACAAACATTCAAATCTTTCCTCTCTAAAATACTCCAATAATGTATTATTATAGATAGTTTAGATGACAGAGAATGGCACAAGATAGCACTATGATAGGGCAGTACAGCTGCTAATTCGTGACCTTTACACGCTACTTGCTACACGCTAGTCGCTTACTCTAGAGCACAAGCTCATGTGGTAATTTTTCCGGAAAACGAGCCCTCCACCCCTCCACGCGCGGGTTAAATAACTCTCGTTAACTTTTCCACACTGTAACGGGCCGCGCGATTATTTTCGAGAATGCAATTTTTAACGAGTTTATTAAAACGGGCGTTACTTTGCCTTCGTTATAACACGAGAGAGTGAAATATGGTGTTTTGGTTCATAATATGAGCCTCGAATAAAACGAAAAAAATATTTTACGCTTAGTCAGTAGATTATCATTATCAGCAACGTGAAGATGTCTGCTAGATCCTACCCCATGACGATCCACTGCCTAGGTTTGTATAATATTATATACTAGCGGCCTGTCCCAGCTTCGCATAGGTGGTCATAAACATTTTAGGATAAACTGAGACCGTGGGTTCGAGCCTCGCGTCTACTTATTTCATACATTTGCACGCGCTTCTCCTTGAGTGAGTGAAATCGCACCCCGCGCGCGACCCGTGGACCCGTAAACATTTTTAATTACGTCATATCTTTTGAATGGAATGTCCGATTTGAAAAGTTTAAGAAGTAATCTATAGGTATTGAAACCGTCTTAATTATGAAATGATTTATTTGGATAAGGATTAATACCAAGGTACAAATAAAGACCCTTTTCTAGCGGAGGCATTTCAATTAATTTTTTATAATAAAAGAACACTTATTGTGACATAACTATAATAGTTAGACATATGCTGTCGCGACATTTTTTGTAGATGATAACGTGTTCTACAAAATCGTAGTACATTATTTTGTTCTATCTTCAATAGTTTTCGCAGCGCACGCGATGTAAGGTTTTTTGTTTTCCACCTTGGGTTACATTATTGAAGTTTTAGTAAGGATCCCTGATTTTTTTGAAAATATAATATAGCCTATGTTACTCAAGGATAATGTAGCATTCTAATGGTGAAAGAATTTTTGAAATCGGACCAGTAGTTTTTGAGCCTATTCGTTACATACAAAAATACAAAAATACAAAGTTTACCTCTTTATAATATTAGTGTAGATGTATATATCTATCGCGATGCCCTCCTGGAGTGTGTATATTAATTATATCTGAGATAATTCAATTAATATGGGTAAAGAGAGGTATCTGCTAAACGGTCCATATGATGTATAAAAAAATACTCAACTTTTTGCTGCAACGCGTCTTACATAATTTTATACACAATAACACAATATGATACTGAAATACAACAAGTAGGTATAGCGGTTACCGTGGTCACGATACTACAAAACTATGGCAAGTTGACATCTTAAAGAAATCGTCACTAGGGAACCAACCCGTAAGTTTGTTACTAGTTCTTCTGGGCTTGATAGTACTTGGATTGAATTATAAGTTCGCCTATAGTTTATAAGAGGCCTAAGTGTGTAGTGTAGCAGCGTGGCGCCTCAACGAGCACTCTATCTTGGAACACAGAAGTCGCCTAGGGAAGCCTGCACTAGCATAGGCGAGCTGCTGGCCTTTCTAGAGGACATCGGCTGAACTACTACTACAGCGGCCTACTTGCGGAAACCAGTCCGCTCACCAAGTACCAAGATAGTTTATAAGATAATTCAAGTGTCCTTGTGATTTTATTTTTCACTTTTGCTATGGCGGTGTTCGAAAGTCATAAGTAATAAAAAAGTCAGACGGTATTTATCCAATTGAATCGCAAGGATCAATTTAAAACGTCTTAAAACTAGCTGAATGTAGGTGCCAGGTCAATGCAACATAGCCCCTTCCGGACCCAAGGCACAACTACTGCGTTCAACTGATTGTGCCGTGGGTACTTTTGATTCCCTTCTACACAACTAATTGGCCCGTTCCGGAAAAAAATGTACCTATGACCCAACTGACGAACACTCGAATCCCCAGGGATTCGAGTGTTCTTCGGCTCAACCAGTTGTGCCGTGGGTTCTTGTGAGACACAACTGACACATAAGGCCCAAGTGACGAAAATTAGACGCAAACGGCCGTACTGAGCCTAGAAGAACTGGCAAAAAGCTTACGGTTTGGTTCCTACGGTTTTTCTGTATGATCCTTGTTACAAAATAATATGGTCCAGTTGGTGCCAATCGAACTTAGTGAATTAAAATTATACGCAATTCACTTAAAAACCCAGCACAGACTTGGAGAAAATCCTCAGATCCGTGAAATATCTGCAAAGATAACCCTAAATCTAAATTTGGACAGAAGTGTAGGCTATAAATCTATGAGATGTTATGCGTGAGTCGTGCGTGGAGCCTTTATTTGCAATTTATTGTGGGGTTATTTTCAACCGCAATAGCCACCGGACGGAAAAAATACAATCTTGTTAAATATGAATTCCTGAAATGTTTTTTCTGAGCGATGTTGTAAGAGATAGTTTTTATCTACGTAATAAAGGAATAACGTAACATTCTTATCGGAAACTTGAGCTGAAATGAAAACAGAAAAAGCTTCACGACTTTGATCCCCAGACACGTTAAATATCCCTTTACATATTTTTGTACCAACTCAAGACCCCTTATTTGACTATGTCTATGGGGGGCGGAGGTACGTCAAAAAATTCATTTGGCATATTATACACATTTTGCAGCAGTTGGCAGATACGAGTGAGCTTGCGAAATACTATTCACCATTCCAACAAACTTCGATACACATCTGAAAAACAGAACCTCACGACTTAGGGGATCAAACTCCTAACAGATAATCCCTCAGATTTCTTAGTACCAAGATTGAGAGATACCATTTTGCAGCAAACAGCTTCCTGACTATGACCAGGGTATCATATTCATGAAGCGCAAGTCACGGTAGATATCCCCTGAGATATCTTAGTACCAAGAGGACGTCTAAGGGGGGTAGTCAGAGGTACGTCCGAACACTACATTTGGCACATACCCACATTTCGCAGTAGTTGACAAGTGACAGAGATTGCGATTGAGAATTTGACCCAATTGAGAAAGCCTTCTCGTTAATAAGTGTGCCGCTTTTCTAAAACAAAAACTTTTGCGTTTTTTTATGGACACTTAGCACTATCTAGCCCCGAACTAAAAAAGCTTGTTCTAGCTAATATACATATTTTGGAAAGACATATTTTTAGTACGAGTAAATTATAACACCCAGATAGGGAACAAGCATCTATAATCATTAAACAAATGTTTTTAAGTGAAGATCGAATCCACTGCTTACAGCGCAAGGCTACTACGAACTCTGAGGGTGGCCACAAAAAACTGGACATATACAATAAAAATTACTAGACAGATTTATCTGCATTAGTGAAATTCTACAGCCCAATGTATCTTGATCACGAAAACCGCAGTTATGATCTTGACGTACCACATCCACTAACGACTTGGCTCAGGCTCACTCGAAGATTTGTCGTACGATTTACAGCATCCGATCCAATTTGCTTAATATTACGATTCAGGATCGACATCATAATTAAATTATATTTTTATAATTATACTTATTATAATAATTATCTACATTGTAACAAGTATCATACAAAAGAGCGGTAGGAACCAAGCCGTAAGTTTGTTGCCTGTTCTTCTGGGCATTGGTCGCGTGGAACTGGCACCTAGAGTCACCTAGCTTTAAGACGTTTCAAAGTGATCCTTGTTATTTTATTGAATAAATTTAGACTTTCACTTTGACTATAAATTTAAATGGTAAAGAATACTACAAAAAAAACTTTATTTTATACTGGGGACGAGGGGGAATAAAACTTACCGCTCGTCCCCCACTAGGGACGGACGCTGGGGACGAGAGAACAACTCTATATCTTTACGTTATAAGGCCATAAGACAGTCTTTAAACTTCTACACCAGATAGTGCTGAGTGCTGAATGTCCACTGATATTTATTTATTTACACGAGTTGCCGCAACAACCACAACTCATAGTTTTAATAAAATAATATAATAAAAACCATTATTTCTTGAAGGTTAAACTAATACTAAAGAATATATTTCTATTAGGGTGTCGTTGAAATTACAGGCACATGAGGCTTAACATTGTTTATGCCCAAGTTGATGGACGTAGGGCATCACGAGGTAGGTCACGCTTGTTCTATCAGCAATTAGTACAAAAAAAGCAGCAACTTAATGAAAATACTCGACCACCGCAAGCTGTTTAGTTAAAAAACTTTGCCCACAGGTTCTGAAACTCAACTACCATCTTTTCAAGATCGGAGCGACAGACGGCGACCTATCTCGTTGATGTCTTTAGGAAAAAGAAACGGTAGAGCACGTGGTACTGCGCTGCTCTGCAACTAACGAAGCCAGGTCCAAAACTGGACTGCAGAAGCTGATCGGGTCCTTCCTCTCATCTGCATCCAAATCACCACCTGCTTGAACGTTGCTGCCACCAACCCAAGGTCCTTCTCCGCTATTTTAAGGAGTGGGGCTGGCTGGGGTGAGGTTAGCAGGGGGACAATGCACAATACACCCCATTGCGGGACGTCCGTGCAGATCTCATTCCCCATCACGAATTAGAATTAGATTCTGAAACACGGTTCTCATAAGTGAATTTCCACAATCGTATCGTCCACTTAAATAATCTACGGAATAATGTCTGCGGCGTGTGGTGACAAGCCAAAACCTAGGTCTTAGATTTTGCGTTCGAGAACTAAGTTTCGTACAATTAGGGAGGTTGTGACTGTCTTGAGATCTGAATAGGAATAACCAACTACACGGAGAAAAATAACCTTCCGATAAAGAGAAGGTAACACCCACGAAGTTGACTCAGTTGGAATTTTTCCTGCCTTTACGAATGGAAAGTTTTTCCTTCCAAATTTTACTTCGTATACTGTCCTTCCATATCTAACCTTCCAAAAGCTAAGGTAAATTTCCACTCAATCAAATTACCTTCCGAGTTACCGTGTGAGTCGACTAAGAAGGAATGTTTTGGAAGGTAAAAAAAAAGAATCACTTTTCCTTCCATTTCATTACCTTCCGGTTCATTTCCTTCCAGGTAACCGTGTGAGTCGACTAAGAAGGAATGTTTTGGAAGGAAAAAAAGAATCACTTTTCCTTCCATTTCATTACCTTCCAATTTATTACCTTCCAGGTAACCGTGTGAGTCGACTAGGAAGGAATGTTTTGGAAGGTAAAAAAAGAATCACTTTTCCTTTCATTTCATTACCTTCCATTTTATTACCTTCCAGGTAACCGTGTGAGTCGACTAGGAAGGAATGTTTTGGAAGGTAACAAACTGGACGGTAAATAAAAAATATTTTTCCTTCCATATTAATTACCTGCCAATTCTACCTACCAAATGAGGTGGATTTACAAGGAAGGATATTGATAAATTTTCCTTCCAATTACCGATTTACCTACCTACAAAGAAGGAAAAATATGGTAGGTTGTCTGCGTTCTCCTATCATTTCAGATGGTTTTTCCTTCCGATGCTTGTAAAAGTATGGTGTGTATACCGGAAGTTCCTTCAATCTCAGTTGGTTTTACCCTCTGAAGTTCAGAGATTTACCTTCTGGTGCCTGAATTACCTACCTATTACGGAGGAAAAGTACGGTGGGTATACCAGATTTTCCTTCCATCTTAGATGATTTTACCCTCTGAAGTTCAGAGATTTACCTTCTGGTGCCTGAATTACCTACCTATTACGGAGGAAAAGTACGGTGGGTATACCAGATTTTCCTTCCATCTTAGATGATTTTACCCTCTGAAGTTCAGAGATTTACCTTCTGATGCCTGAATTACCTACCTATTACGGAGGAAAAGTCCGGTGGGTATACCAGATTTTCCTTCCATCTTAGATGATTTTACCCTCTGAAGTTCAGAGATTTACCTTCTGGTGCCTGAATTACCTACCTATTACGGAGGAAAAGTACGGTGGGTATACCAGATTTTCCTTCCATCTTAGATGATTTTACCCTCTGAAGTTCAGAGATTTACCTTCTGATGCCTGAATTACCTACCTATTACGGAGGAAAAGTACGGTGGGTATACCAGATTTTCCTTCCATCTTAGATGATTTTACCCTCTGAAGTTCAGAGATTTACCTTCTGGTGCCTGAATTACCTACCTATTACGGAGGAAAAGTACGGTGGGTATACCAGATTTTCCTTCCATCTTAGATGATTTTACCCTCTGAAGTTCAGAGATTTACCTTCTGATGCCTGAATTACCTACCTATTACGGAGGAAAAGTACGGTGGGTATACCAGATTTTCCTTCCATCTTAGATGATTTTACCCTCTGAAGTTCAGAGATTTACCTTCTGATGCCTGAATTACCTACCTATTACGGAGGAAAAGTACGGTGGGTATACCAGAAGTTCCTTCCATCTCAGATGATTGTACCGCCTGAAGTTTGAAGATTTACCTTCTGATGCCTGAATTACCTACCTATGACGTAGGAAAAGTACGGTGGGTGTACCAGATTTTCCATCCATCTCAGATGATTGTACCGCCTGAAGCTTGAAGATTTACCTTCTGATGCCTGAATTACCTACCTATGACGTAGGAAAAGTACGGTGGGTGTACCAGATTTTCCTTCCATCTCAGATGATTGTACCGCCTGAAGCTTGAAGATTTACCTTCTGATGCCTGAATTACCTACCTATGACGTAGGAAAAGTACGGTGGGTATACCAGAAGTTCCTTCCATCTCAGATGATTATACCACCTGAAGTTTGAAGATTTACCTTCTGATGCCTGAATTACCTACCTATGACGCAGGAAAAGTACACTGGGTATACCAGCATTTTCCATCCATCTCGGATGATTTTACCATCAGATGTTCAGAGATTTACCTCCCAATTCTTGAATAACCTTTCTACGGTGGTCATATTTGACAACGTCGTAAGAAGGTAATTCAAGCATATTTGGAGGCAAATGTCTGAATATACGGCGGTGAAATCATCTGAGACGGATTGAAATGCTAGTACACCCACTGTACTTTTCCTCGGTCGTAGGTAGGTAATTCAGGCATCAGAAACCAAATCTTCAAACTTCAGGCGGTACAATCATCTAAGATGGAAAGAAAATGCTGGTGTACCCCGTGTACTTTTCCTCGGTCGTAGGTATAGGTAATTCAGGCATCAGAAACCAAATCTTCAAACTTCAGGCGGTACAATCATCTAAGATGGAAAGAAAATGCTGGTGTACCCCGTGTACTTTTCCTCGGTCGTAGGTATAGGTAATTCAGGCATCAGAAACCAAATCTTCAAACTTCAGGCGGTACAATCATCTAAGATGGAAAGAAAATGCTGGTGTACCCCGTGTACTTTTCCTCGGTCGTAGGTATAGGTAATTCAGGCATCAGAAACCAAATCTTCAAACTTCAGGCGGTACAATCATCTAAGATGGAAAGAAAATGCTGGTATACCCCGTGTACTTTTCCTCGGTCGTAGGTAGGTAATTCAGGCATCAGAAAACAAATCTTTAAACTTTAGACGGTACAACCATCTGAAATGGAAGAAAAATGTTAGGATACTCACGGTACTTTTTTTTCATCGCAAGGTATTGAGGTATCGAACGGAAAAACTCAGTTATTTCTCCTCGTCATAAATAGGTTATTCAAGCTACTTCGAGCCTTTACTCTCCGAGTTTTGAGACAGTAAAAACTTCTGTAATTAAGAAACATGAAGATTAATAAAACACAGGTATCGAAAAAATATAGATCAAATATATTGAATTAAAGTAGGTGCTATCCGATTAATATTAATTAAACAAAAAATTAGATAAATTAATAAATTACTTAAACACAAAGAACAAATAACTTGAAATACAAAAACACTCAATAATATTGTTAGATAGACAGACAGTAATGCAACAAAAACCCTGCCCGAGTACAAAGTATATAAGATTATAAAATCTGTAGATTTATTCTGAATAAAAATTCAATATTCAATAATTAGTTAAAAGATATTTTACTATTTAAAGAATTCAATAGTTATTATTGGATCGAGCAGGTGTTTCTTGTTGCACATTGTAGCAATTATGGTAAAAAAAGCTATCACAAGAAACATTATTTTTAACGTTTGTTTTAGTAATGCAAATAGCATAAAGCATAATGTTATACAGTTTTAATTAAACTTATGGAGGCAAAAACAAATGCCAAGACAATACTTTAAGTGTATTTCAAAGAAAGTATCTGATAATTATAAATCAACCAAACAAACACAAAGAAAACAAATCACATACAAAAAGTTCGAATACAGTTAGTAAAAGTAAAAAATCTAGAAAAGTATCAAATAACAAATACAAGTATCAAAGTACCTGATAATTATTTAACAAACAAACACAAAGAATTCAAATCACATATAAAAAGTTAAAATAAAGTCAATAATACTTAGACAGTATGCAGCAAAAACCCTTGCTATTAGAATTAATTGTTATTTGTTTATTAATAGAATGGATTTCTTGTCAATAATGACATACCACCCGCCATGAGAGGTAGTTTTCTCCTTCTCGCTCGCACATTTCAACCTTTTGATAGATAACACTGATAATACTTTTATGATTTTACTTGGAATTAATATGATTGGAGTAAGAAATTATGTTCTTAGGGTTTATGTTGCACACTGTATAAGAGGCTTAATTAAATTAATAGAAAGAATTTCTTACAATGACATACCACCAGCTATGAGGGGGTAATTTTGTCAGAACATTTGGTTTTAAAAAACCTAGATCGTTGTAAGACAAATACTTTTTAACGTTCGTCTTACTTAAACAATAAGCACAAACGTGAAAATCATAAAAAAGTGTATCAAATGCCAGACCCCCAAAAATTACTTGCTTCGTATTATCATCATAATATATGTCAGAAATTTGTACAAAATCCGGTTCGCCACTGCTCATATCAATATCTAACGCTAAGATTTGGTTAGGTGTGTACCTTATACCATTAAGGGTAATAAAGTTAATAGAAATAAAATTCGAGTTAGGTGCTATTAGGAACTGGCTTGATAAAATTCCGTGTGTCGCAACGTCACAATCTTTATTGAAAGAAGAAGGTTCTACATCGGTGACGATTTCATTTTTCAGGAATAAGTGATTCAATTGCAGCTGTTGTTTAATAGCAAGAGTTTTAGGCAAATTAATTCTATTAGATGATGCTCTTGCACAAATTTTTGAAATTTTATGTTTAGCCTCATATCTCATGGACCACAAATTATGAAGAGGACCTAATTTTTCCATGACACCTGCATAATGTAATAAATGATGGAATTTGGGTTTTAAATGCGAGTCACTCAGAAAAATATACAACTTGTTGAAATCATTCACTGTATCTCTAATTTCATCACAAATCTCTGGATAAACAGCTTCGGTCATGGACAAGTCTAACAGTTTTCGGAGTAGCAAATAAAGCGTCCAATGTTGGTCTTCATATGGGACTTTATGAGAAACAAAACATGGAAAGTATCTGATAAAATTAGAAGCTTCCATAGCAGACATTTTCCACTTCACAATGTGTCCAGATTCTTTACATAACTGTGGTGGTTTGCAGTTCGAGTCTGGACCATATTTAAAAAAAGCTATACGATTGTTTAATTCCTCTAAAGTGAAGTATTTTTTACAAAGTAAACCCTTCAGTACGTCTTTCATTGCATAACGTACCACCCCTTCTAATATGTCATGCATAAGATCTACAGACGCTTGTTTAAACATGTCAAAACCTTCTACTTGTTTCCATAGAGATTCTTCTTTTATACCAGTTTCACTAGGATTTTGTAGATTTAAATCCGATACATAGTTACTTTCATTTCGGAGTAAGGATAGTTCCTCACTGCACATTTTCTTTATTTCAGTTTTATGAGTTCGACAGAATCGGCACGGATAATTAGCTGTGAAATTTTCTACAAATCCTAAAATAGAATGCAGGCCAAGGTTGTCACCGATTAAAGATGCTAATTGAAATTTGATAAGACCTTTAAAATATCCAGGCACATTTATATCAATACCAGTATCAGCCAAGAAATTTAGTTCATCGATTACTTTATGAAAACAATTGAAATTTCCACCATCCCGTGTTCGATCTGACGCATAAAATAGAGCGAAGAGAAAAATATATTTCAACTGTGACGCTAAATTTGGAGGTAAACACGCTATTGATGCATAAACTGCACCTAATTTATGAATGCCAGCATGTGAGCCAAGAGGATTACCAGTTTCATAATCGTCGTAATATACAAATAGCGGAAATATCTTGACATTAGCTTCGAGCGATTGAATTTTATTCAACCAAACAGAGGTACGAACAACGTTTGTAACTACTTTTGAACGTAAGCATTGGTCAACATATTCGTCAATTGACTTTAAAACTCCTGGGATGCTCAAAAACTTACACAGCACAAACCGTAAAGGAATAAATTGACCAGTGCCTAAGATATGTTTCCTTTTACCGCCAATAAGTTCAGCTCTTAGTTCTGTAGTAGTTTGGTATTGCAAGGGCTCTATGAATGTTCCTAAATCTTTGAAATATTTATTCCATTTATATTCACTACAGAAATCCTTAACTGATTGAGTTACATCCAACATGAGTCCACCTATATTAGATTCTAATACTTTTGGACAAATTAGCGGTATTACATTAGCGACGTACGATGTCATCGATTTTATTAACAATTTAACAGTACTTCTTGATATTAACGGGTCAGCTAAAAAAGAACTAACCATTAATCCAGTTTCAGATACTAATAACTGTTTTTTGCTAAAAGAGGCACTGAATGAACCATCAATTTCTCGATTTCCTTCTATTTGCTCATTTAAACATTGTTTAGGTTGATTATTACTACTGACGTAATCATTATTAATGCTTGGTGGCAAAAAATTATGACCTGATACTGATTCCTCACTACTACTACAACTATCTTGATTATTATTGCTCTCAATGTGTGTCGGTAACGAACTTTGACCTGGTACTAGCACCGATGCTTCTGAAGCAAGAGTGTATCTATTTTGGTTACTATTAATGTGCATCCTATTCAAATGCATTCTCAGTGTATTTAAGGAATCAAATTTTTTTTCGAAACAACCTTGTCCACATTTATAACCAGCTCCACTAGATGTTAACTGTGTCACATTATTGCAGTCGTTTTTTAAATGAAATATCAATGAATTTACTTCGGAAAATTTACTTGAGCAGTGGCCACAACTTATCATTATTGCTATACAATTACTTCTATGGCCGTTTTAATGAGAGGTCTAATTGTTCCGCCAATTCCGATGTCGATCGGTGGTTCCAATCGAATTTTGTATATATTTTGTAAACCGCTTGTTGTATAAATTCCCATACGTTATGACTTTCAAGTGGATATTGTGCATGAAATGAATGAAATAGTTGAAAGCAAACTTCTACAGCCTCCAATACAGTGGGAAAAGAGTATATAATTTGGTCAAGCACAATGTGCGCTTGATCAATTTCATCCCAAGACGTACCTACAACTAGAACGAATGGTTGTAAGTGTATATTTTCCCATTTCAGTTTATTTTGTACCTGTTTAAGGTGATCGCGCATTTGAGTGATTCCATCTTGAACGTCAGCTTCGGTATGGACTTTAAAAATAAATGCATCGAGTACGTCACTTTTTGTCGGCTTCCAATGTTTATCCACCTGGTAGACTCCAGGAAACAGGAAAGGTAGGAGCAAGAGCAATCCAGTTGTCTGTTGTGTTAAATTGTCACCTGAAAATATACAATGTACAATGAAAATTTTGATATGAAAAAGCCCCAACTTAATAAGGGAACACAAAATGTATTGAAATATATCTTTTATTAAGCGAAAAAAGCTGTCTTGGTTATACAAAAATGCAAAATCATAGGAAGTGAACTCATTTAAATGGTTTATCTATAATTAAAGTCATTTTAAGGATCTTTTCCCTCAATACATAAATTCGCTCTTTGTACTATTATAGCATAACATGACGGTACTTACTTTCAACCAAAGAAAGAAATAGTGATATTCTTTGTTTTTGTTTTTCCGCGATTACTCTGCAAAGCACTTGCAGCGCTATATTTTTCAGAGAAGTCTTTTTCGATACCAAAAAGTCTTGCAGTTGGTTCAATGGCGGCAAATCTTTGTATAGCAATTGGAAGTCTTTTTGTATCTGCAAGGAAAAAATATGCATTTGATTTTTCAACTTCTTTCATGGTTCCAAATGTGGACTTAAGGGGCTGACAATGTACTTAAATATTAAATACTCACTAGAGCCGGCCCAACACTTGGTACTGCGAGTCCTTTATAAGATTGGAAGTAATCCCACAATGTTCCCGGCGTCTCTTTCAATTCCTTCATGCGAAAGTCATGCGTATCGGTCCAGTCTTGCAGCAGGTCACTGGATATATGTGACGGTACAAGCGTGCGCAAATTCGTTATTTGGGTTTTCACGTTCGAATCAGATTCTGAAACAAAATGAAAGTAATTAAATACACATTATTTTGATAAACGGCACGATTAGGTTTAGAGCTTCCTAATTGTATATACCTGGAGGGCAATAGTCGGTGATACCTTCAGCTGTCCGGTGGCAGGACGCCCGAGTAACTTTTTGTGGGGTAATCTGCGGTGTTGGTACCGAGGTATTGCTTGATGAACGCAACTTTGCTGACGAATCTTTTATCAACAGTTTTTTTCGAAGTAAACTTAATTGCGTGTACAAAGCTCCAATGGGACGTGTTTTGTTAACATGATTTCCGCTTTTTGTTTTGTATTCTTCTTTTTTAATAAAATAAAACCTGTGTGAACTTGTGCATGGGAACAGGGCTTCAAAATAACTTTTTGTCCAGAAGCTACAAGTAGTGGGTGTGACTTGACGTTTAGGCGGCGAAGCTTCCGAAAATAAATACTGTGCCACACTTTGTGCCACCACTTTGATATCGCATGCCTCAAGGACGCAGTCTTCCGGTAAGTTGGCGATCCTTTTCTCTTCTACTGAACCCTTATTTAGCAAGATCCAGATCGGGTTTTTATGACGGGTTATAATTACATTCTTTTCTTTATGTGGAATGAAACTTGAAACATTCGCTGCGTCTTCAGCAGCACGTACACATAAATCTAAGTTTTCTAAATGATGGTCGAATAATGATAAGTCTGGTTCACTTATTTCTTCTGTTTGAGCACTGTCAGTGTTTGCGGTTGTAGCCGAACTATCGCTGCTTTTTGAAGAGGCCCCACACTTAGACCCTCTTCTACTCACAGATTGGCTAGGATGAACGCCAGCAGTCTGGAAAAATAACATAATATAATGAGATTTAAATATCTATTTTATTGTGTTACGACAGTTTTTCAGACGAGGTGCGATATATTAATGTCACACCACAACCATGATTTGTTTAATTTCGGTAAAGAAAAATAAAATTTAAATTATTAACCCAGAGAATATTTTCTTCTACTTCTTGATCGTTATCAAGCAGCCATGAAGCGAGTGCGCATGCAATTTTTTTTCGTGTTAGTAACTGTGGTATCAAGCTTTTTAAATCGTATTCTGTGATAAGTTTCAGCTCCTCTACAGAAGAGTAGCCATTATCTGAAACAATTAATTCAAACACCTACTCACACCTGTATAGACCACTCCCGAAAACTTCAGGGGGTGTAAGTAAATTACCTATTAATGTGAATATTATTATCCATGGAACCAACACTGTGAACGCGAAAATCAAAGCAGCTGTTTCATACATTATTATTATCCAAGAGGTATTGCATTTTTGTATGAAACAGCTGTTTTATTTTTAGATTTCGGGAATGGTCTTATTACACCTTGTATTATGTACATACTCTACCTAAATTTGATGTAGAATGTAAAACCAAAAATTCTCAATAATTGTTAACATTAAACGTTTTAGTCAAGATCTTAAATCGACAAGTGCAAAAAAGTAAAATCTCAGAAAAATCAACAAGAAGGTGATTTTTAAGTTTAAATACTACAATGACAAACATTCTACATCGAATTTGGCTGGATTGAAGATACACACATAGCCTGCCAAATAAATGTTTGTAAAAAGTTACGTGAGAGTGACAAAAAATTAAGCAAAGCGAGCGGACACATGACATAATGGTCGATGTAGAGCCAACGGCTTTGGGACCCAGTGGCAGACCTAGTTTTATTTTTAATTAAATAAATACGACGATTAACGTATAAATTAACAAATAAATTACTATACCCTCGATAAATGAAAATTAAATGAAGAGTCAACATGTATCTTTAATATGGTACTTGTATCTTCAAATTTCCCATTTCAAATTTATGTTTATCGTCGTATTAATTTAATCAAAAATAAAATTAGGTCTACCGCTGGGTCTCAAGGCCGGTACGGTATCGGCTCTTAAGGCGAAGTGTTAGGCAAATGAGAACTCAAACTGAGTATGTAAATTTTTTGGTAGAATATAAAAATTTATAAAAAAGAACCAATACGATTGACCGGCTCTGATACTACGTCACCTTAGGTAGGTAGGTACTTTCTGCGAATAGCAGGTAGACCTTGCTGTATAAAACTCAGCTCCATTCTACGTCTAGTCTAAAAAAAATATACATAACATAACACACCCACACCAAAACAAAAACATGGTAGTGACATAACATTACCCAACCACACTCAATGATAGTGACCTCTTTAGTACTATGGTACCACAACACCCAACACAAATACCTGGAGATCATGGCGTTGTAGGTATTATTGTATATACCATTCATCATGGATTGTTTGTCCAATGGTGGACTTTTTAGGGCTGAAATTATGATTGTCAGATTTATACATAACTAGCACTGCACCCGGCATGCCTTGCAGTGGAATAATCTATAAATTCTATTATACTGAATAATAAATTAATAATAATCTATCAATTCTATTATATTATACTTAATTAATATATAAATTCTATTATACTGAATGTGTACTTTCCTATAACATTTTATTTTGTATGGGGCACCATTGATTTTGGGTGAAGCGATTCAAATTTATCGTTTTAAATTTTTAGGAGTGGTAAATACTATTTTTCATGAACGATAAAATTAGGTAGGTATGTACGTAATGCTTACCAAGGAAACTCTTCACAGTCCCATCATTTGCCCCAAGTTGTAACAGTACTGCCTGGAGCTCCTGGGCGTCTGAGCTGCTGAGAACGGATGGGGACTCCATTCCCAACTCTCCTCCCTTCCAACTCAGATTTTCAATCTGCAATATTAAGTCAAGTTGGTTTAATCAGCACTATTATTTTATTGATATTAGCTTCTATCGTTCCAATGGAGAACCAACCAAAATTACGCATTGCCTAGCAGGTCATACAAGTCAGGAACAAACGTGCCCTACGATGCACTGCTCTGCACCCCCTACAAACCGAAACACAGCAATACTGGTTGGCGGCAGAAAATAGACATGGTGGTAGTACTTCCCCGGACAAGCCCTTCATTAAAGAGAAATTATCTAATCTTCACAAAGAACTCTAATATATGGTAGGTATACCTACTAAAATATTTGGATACATCGATCTATATAAACCAATACATTACCTACCTGCCTACGGCAACGCGGGCAAGGTTAGTGGAAATTAGTAGAATATTCTAGAATAACATGCAAATTTACAGCTAACAAATTTTGAAACAAATAGGTATGAGTACCTATTTGAAAACAACTTGCACTGTAGGTCCGCCATTTGCAAAAGAGCAAACACTTGTTGACAACGATTTTTCTGCTAAAATAGCCTTGTTGCCCGGAATTCATATGGAAGATTTAGATTACTTACCACTTCGCTCTGGTTTATTACACCCACTAAACACACAAACTCTCCCTTGGGAACTGGGACCCCAATCAACACGACGACGTCGCACGCGCACGCTCTCTTTGACCGGACGAAACGAAAAGAAATAAAAATGAACACGTCATAACTTGCTCGCTGCGCAAATGGACAGTTATTGTATGACCAGTTTTTATTTTACTACAGCGCGTTATTGTACAACAGCAGCCGTATTGTGCACTTGTGGTGGATTATGTTCTATTTCTTACAAGCTTTTACATATCTTGCAATGTATATATATGAATGTTTATATGACTGTCTGTTTGTTTGGGTCAAATCTTGTAAGCTGAATTAGAACCACTTCCTCATATCCTACCAAGTTAAATTATAAAATGTTGGTTCAGTTCCGATGAAAATGCATCTTTATTTGTAAGCATGACCTGAATAGACATCCAGGGTTGACTCCAGATAAAGGAACTCTTCAATGGTCAACAGCACAGACACAAAATTTTGTCGGTTATAAGTTTTACATGGCTACTGCACTCAAGATTAGCTCCTTGCCATGGGTGTACCCAGGGGGGGCAAGGGAGGGCAGCTGCCTCCCCCTGAATTTGATACGCCTACGACAACAAAGAGGCATGAAACTTTGTATACGCATTTAATTAAAAACGATAAACGCCCTGATAATATTATTTTGATATATATTTTAAAAATATTTCAAAATAATAATGTAAATAAAATATATTTATTGACATGGGGGAATATCCTATGACACTCAGGAGGATAATACGAATATTTTGTTGTTGTTTGTTCAGCCGTTCGGGTGCTACAAAGAAAAATGTATACATAAATAGATACACATGATAATCATAATCCTCTCTCGCTGTTGATTTATTCATCCATCCATACTTACAAACTGTCGCGTTTATAATATTAGTAGGATTGAACTGCTATGTACCTAAACGAGGCTTGACGATTTAGCAGCAACTTCGGATTAACAGCTTCGGGGTGTGCATTATCAGGCCGTACAATAAACAGATCGTACATTATTGTGCTGTACATTCATGATCCCCACACGCTCCCGACGCGACGCGACACCGCGTCTTACCGCCCCTCCCCCGCAATAATACGGAAGGAATCGTAGACGGTATATTTCCGGATTTCCTATCAATATTCTGTCTAACATTATATACTCAGTTTTTTAACGGTTTATTTATAGAATTGATATCTACGCATGTATTGTGTGCATAGGTAAACCTAGAAAATAAAGCTAGGGCTTAATCTCACCTACACTCAATAATAAGTACCTATTCGATCGAGTGAGCGAACGAAGATCTTACAATCAACTTGGGCAATTTGGCATTTTATCTTTGTATGTGTGTTTTAAATAGGCAAAACACAAAAAAGTTACACAAATAATTAATTCAAAATAGGGCTTCTTATATTATAAGGCCTTTGTATGCCTCCACAGATAATACGGAAGGAAATGTAGACGGTATTATTCGGGATTTCCTATCAATATTCTGTCTAACATAAGGTGGACCGAGGCAAGTGTGACATTAATTGGTTGGTTCAAAAGTTTGTAATTAAATATTTCTAAATCTAAATGGTTTAATATAAAAAAACAATGTTTCAATAAATGAATTATTGATTTATTGTACGTTTGATCAAGTATTTAAATATCTCCTAGTTTTCTTTCACTTTTTGAAGTCAAAGTCAAAGTCAAAATGTATTTATTCAATAAAATCACAAGGATCACTTTGAAACGTCTTAAAGCTAGGTGACTCTAGGTGCCAGTTCCACGCGACCAAAGCCTAGAAGAACAGGCAACAAACTTACGGCTTGGTTCCTACCGTTCTTTTGTATGATCCTTTTAAAAAACAAAAAGGCATTTACGATATAAATACTACGCTGATAAATCGAAGGCTAATAAGATTAATTATAAAAAGTTCTCCCGAGTTCTAAAAGGCTGTATAGATAGAGCAGTAAAAATTTCTAAAGAGAATATACTAAAAACATCAAAAAACATTTGTAAAACATCATGGCAGCTGATCAAGCAAGAATCAGAGAGCGCAAAAAACTTGACTCTGATAAGTGAAATAAAAAATGGGAATAAAACATGGCACAGCCCACAAGAAATTGCTGAGGAATTTAATAATTACTGGATAAATTTGACAAATAAACAAAACAGTGACCTTCGAATCACACAAAAAAGCAATGTTTGCAGTAGCATGTTTATAAGGCCTTTTGACCATGAGGAAGTTCATAATATTATTAAATCCCTTAAAAATACAAAAGCGGTAGGATACGACGGTTTTGCTACGAACATTCTAAAGGCCTGTTCAAATGAACTTGTACCTGTATTGACGTATATGATTAATATGTCTTTTGCGGAAGGTTGCTTTCCAGAATTATTGAAATTTTCTATAGTAAAGCCACTTTATAAAAAAGGCGACCGGAACAAACCAGAAAACTATCGACCGATAACATTGATTCCTATAATATCAAAGATATTTGAGCGGGCTATGCAGAAACGTATGCTATCGTTCATTGGTAAACATGACATTTTAAAAAGTCAACAATACGGTTTTCAAAAGGGTAAATCTACAACATTAGCCTGTTTCAATTTGACAAAAAGGATTATTGATGATTTGGATGCGGGTAAATGGGTAACAGCTGTATTTTTTGACATGTCAAAAGCTTTTGACTTTGTATCTCATGAATTATTATTAGGAAAAATTGAAAAATATGGTATCCGAGGACCAGCTCTAAAATGGCTGGCAAGTTACCTAGACAAGAGAATGCAAAGTGTAGAAATTTCCAATGTTGACATTAATAAAGATTTAAAGCCTGTCAGATCAAACTATATGCAAAATGACTGTGGGGTACCTCAAGGCAGTGTCCTGGGACCACTATTATTTTTGCTTTATATAAATGATCTTCCTGACATTACGCCTAATCCATGCACACTATTTGCCGATGACATTTCTATTATTATTTCTTCTAATTCTGACATTTATAATTATACTATTGACATTGATAATACCATTGATGCAATAATTTTGTGGCTTAGTAACAATAATTTAAATGTTAATCTATTAAAAACAAACTTTATACAATTTGGAACTTATGGGAAAAAACGTCAAAATCTTAAATTATCATATAAAGGCCAAAATCTTAATGAAGTCGACAAAACTAAATTCCTAGGCATAACTATAGACCGGCACTGTAATTGGAAAGCCCATATAGATGAAGTATGCCGAAAATTAAATAAATTTGTGTACGTTCTATACAAGCTACGCAAGACTACAAATCATAATACTATTATGACCGCGTACCACGGATATGTAACCTCTGTTTTAAAATACGGACTGGTTCTCTGGGGTAATTCGACTGAAATAAATAAGGCGTTTATAGCACAAAAAAAATGCGTACGTGCTATTGTCGGCATACCTCCTTGGGAATCATGTAAACCCGTATTCCTTAAGTTAGAACTATTGACATTGCCTAGCATGTACATTTTGGAAGCTGCTAAATTTGCCAAAGATAACTCTAGCTTATTTACAAAGGCGCGAGATATCTATTCAAGATGTGTAAGAAACCCTGACAGAATTGTTCTTTCTAGAGTACCCAGAACTACTTTATATAAAAAAAACTCTTTTGCTATGTGTGGACAAATATTTAATAAAGTGCCCAGTGAAATAAAAAACTTACCAATCAGACAATTTATAAAAAAGTTAAAATTATGGCTAATAGAAAAAAGTTTTTATAATGTTAATGATTTTTTGAATAATTGAACTTGTACACTGACTTACTAATTTTATTGATTTATTGACAATTTATTATGGACATCTTTATTATAATGTACCTAATTTAATTTAATGATAATATTATTTAATTGTACCGAAGTAAAAATTTGCATGCCAATGATTTGGTGAAATATGTGATACTACTTACCAACTAAGAACTAACTTCTAACCATATTTCTCGCAAATAAATAAACATTTCATTTCATTTCATTTCATTTCATTTCATTTCATTTCATTTCATTTCATTTCAATGTAATAATAAAAAACATATGAAAGTAAAACGTATCAATATTGGAGACTGTCACAGTGGCCTCACCACTGGGGTAAGTGTAACAGTAAGCATCTATTTTTTGGTTTCTATAGCATTGTCTGTGGTGTCGGTTAAATTCGATGAGCAGTTACTAATATCAACTTATATTGTGATCTATTTTCATGTAGTGAACGTTCTTTTTTGCATAGCAAAAGATTTATATTGTCATGGGGTAAGTGCAACAGATTTTTAGAGAAATAGTGATGGGACACGATGATATATTATGTTACACTTGCCTCATGAATAGGTAAGTAATTAAATCGTGTACCTAAGTAATGCTAGTTGGAGAAAAAACTAAGAAGTAGTAGTAAAATAGCATTTTTTTAATTAAGTGCTCTAGTTGGTTTAAGTATTAATTAAAAATAAACATTATCTATGTCATCGAATAAAATAAAAGCACCCGGGTTTTCTTCAATTGCAAAAGCGCAATTTTTTTCACAATTTGTGACGTAGAAACTACATCAATTTCTTGTTTATTTGGCATTGTAAATTTAGGCTTATTTCTGCTCCAAATCTTACAAAATTACTCAAAATTCTAAATTTTGGATCACATTTCAAAATATCAAATTAAATAGCGAACGCTTTCCCAAAAAAGAGATTCATTTAAAAATACGCTGTCCCATCACTAGTTATGGTATTCTCATACGTAAAACGTGTATAAGGCACGAAATTTGAAATTGTTACAAAAACCCCACTGTCACCGTTGCCCCGGTCGACCTTACCTATATACTCAGGTTTTAACGGTTTATTTATAGAATTGATATCTACGCATGTATTTTGTTGACACAATACATAGGCAAACCTAGAAAATAAAGCTAGGGCTTAATCTCACTACTCTATAATACCTATTCGATCGAGTGAGCGTACGAAGACCTTACAATCAACTTGGGCAATTTGGCATTTTATCTTTGCATGTGTGTTTTAAATAGGCAAAAAACTAAAAGTTACACAAATAAGTAATTCAAAATAGGTGTCAAAATATAAGGGCTTTGTATGCCTCCACAGATAATACGGAAGGAAATGTAGACGGTATATTTCGGGATTTCCTATCAATATTAATATTATTATATACTCAGGTTTTTAACGGTTTATTTATAGAATTGATATCTACTGTTGGCGATGAAACAGTCTCCTACGCATCAATACGGAATAGTCGCATGAAAAGAGCGAGACAGCATGATTAAAAACATGTAGTGGTTTTTAGACGGAGGTGACTAAAGTGGATATGTCTGTCTCCCTCTATTCATGGCCTTATTTTTGCTTATGATTAGATTAGCATTTTGTTTGTATTAGGAATAAATGACAAGTTACGGGTTTTTAATTTATGTTGGGGAATAGGGAAAATTAGCGTCTATGTACTTAATAAACTAGGTAGGAAATAAAGTCATTAGTTTGAACATAGTAGTCGAAGAAACATTAATAATATTTTGTCATACTGAAATTTAGCACAGATATATGTAAGCTGAAAACAAATAAAGGCCTGTAGGCCATAGGGGAACTTTTGACCTGAAAGGGGGGTACTGTGCCCGTCAGGTAACCTAGAGAATAAGAGTTTTTGTTAATAAATGAGATCGGTATGGAGTGAAAGAGGGTTGACTAAAGGGTGATTTAGGTAGAGGTAAACAAGGGTTTGGGCCTCGGTCTCCTTAAGGTAATGCTTCGAGGTATGTTAGGAGACGAGGTCCGACCAGTGGTGTGGTATAACATCGGTAATGGTATCTACTTATAACTGGAAGAAGGGAATCAAGATCCGAAAAAGTCTGAGGAGCAGTTCAGGATCATCACCAAGGCAAATGCTAATTGCTGTAGGAAAGTCAACACCCTCGCATCCCCATTACCGCCACCTAGAAGTAACCTTGCGTTTCTTTTGGAACAACAGTAGCAACACGAGGCCCTCCACCTCACGCCCACCCCCAACGGTGACGGACGGCTACACCAGACCCAGCAAACACCTCCACTATCAGGTGCCGTTTAGGCCTAGAGCTAACGGCGGCGCAAGCTCCCGTGCTCGGTCCACCTGATTGTGAAGAGGCACCCAACACCGCCCTGCAGGGCGTGTGCAAGGTGCGGGGGAGTCCTATACGCGACTCCCCACATCTACGCATGTATTTTGTTGACACAATACATAGGCAAACCTAGAAAATAAAGCTAGGGCTTAATCTCACCTACACTCAATAATAAGTACCTATTCGATCGAGTGAGCGAACGAAGATCTTACAATCAACTTGGGCAATTTGGCATTTTATCTTTGTATGTGTGTTTTAAATAGGCAAAACACAAATAAGTACTTAATTCAAAATAGGCGTCTTATATAAGGGCTTTGTATGCCTCCACAGATAATACGGAAGGAAATGTAGACGGTATATTTCGGGATTTCCTATCAATATTCTGTCTAAAATATATACTCAGTTCTATACATATTTATACTCATTTGCACCTGCACGTATTAACCATGTCTTTCTGCTGGATTTATTAGGCCGACTTAGATTTATGTTTATGGTTTAGACAACCGATATACAGTTTGCATATCGATATCAGTCATAGGGGTTAACATGATATTTAGATAAGCAAACTAACAACAAAACGACAAACGCAAACTTAAACACATATTTAGTAGGTACATCGACGTAGATACTTAGGTATTAAATTAAAAGTTATTTATCAGTTTAGCTACTTGTAACTATGGTGATTTCCCTTGATAATTTATAACTATACCTAACTTTAGTCTAAATTTATGTAAATATAACCCAAATAATTCTATACCAAATAGGTACATAGTGTAACAATGCAAATTCAATCTTATTTCTTTGTACTTTTGTTCTATTTTGTAAACTAGTTTCGAGCCAGAAAGCCGCTAAAACATGGACTAAAAAAAGTTACAGTAGAAAGTAAACCATATTGATTATAAGATATATTATTACGCATGCCATTGTCATGCAAATACGGCTAATAGGTTTAGTTTGGTTTAAGAGCCGATTAAGCTGTGAGGAGGGCAGGTATTATACTAGCCTACATCTAAAATCCTGTCTAATAGGTATAGGTATAACGTCCCGTACGAATGAATAATTGACCCTAACGTTACACTTATTGAAAAGGAAATAGAATAGGTAGGTAGGTGATAAAATGCCCGTGTAATTTTTAATGCTTTTGTTTTCTCAATATTAACTTAGTTGAAAGCTGGTGCCCAAAAAGGTTTGTTTAGAAATAAAACCTGTGTAGCGGGTCACCAGGCCCAATATTAACTTGTTATCCCTAAGCATTAGGTACAACCAAATTACACCAGTGGAACTGTTGTAGTAAGTACCTAAGTATTAGGTCAAATCTTGCAAGCTGAATTAGTAAAACTTTTTCTAATTCAATTGGAGTTGAATTGGTTCCGATGAGAATGCATTTTAACCTCTTCAGGATATGCTCACCTGATGTGGTGATGATTAGCTCCAGGTAGAGGAACTCTTCAACGGTCAACAGATACCTAGGTTATGTAGGTCATAACGTGTTTTAAGTTTTAGCATGACATACCTAACTACTGCACTCTACTAATAATCAAAGATTGGCTTAACATGGTATACCTACCTACCTACCTATCTACAAACCTAACTAAAGTTACTTATATAAGTACCTGTCTTTCCTATTAAGTAACTACTAGCGGCCACCCACGGCTTCACCCGCATGGTCGTAGTGATTGCTAACATGAAAGTATAAGGCGTTTTCCCGTTTTGGGTGTATTCATTTTTTTCATGTTCCTGTTATTTTTTTAAATAAAACAGATAGGAGTAGGAGAAGCTCAGCTATGTAGGACAGTAGGTACTCGTTTTTTTGCAATGATTCTGCGTGGCAGTGGGGATTGCTGACATAATAATGTCAGGCATTTTTTCGTTTTAGGCGGCCCCGTTCCTTCTTGTACAAGTAAATTTAAAAAAGGCTTTATACTTGGGTAGGACTTGAAATAAGGTACCCACCCTGGCTTGTATTGAAAATTCCTGCTAAAGCTAATTTGACATCATATAGGAATCCTACTAACTTTAAAGGGATTTCCTTCCGCTCAGTCCTTTTATTTCAGTTCATTCCTTCTAAAATTACCAACCAGAATGAATCCTTCCAAATGGATTCCTTCCACATAGTCCTTCTAATCTGATGGGAAAAGATTACAAGATAAAATTACCACCTGAAATTACCGACCGTTATTGGAATCCTACTAAATAAGAAGGAGTTCGAATGGAAGGTATGATGGAGTTCCTACCAATATAGCTTACCTACAAAAAAAACCTTCTTAAAAATCTACAAATTATACCTTCCAAATTAATTCCTCCCAAATAATTCTACTATTTTAGTCGGAATAAAGATCTCTTTTATCTTGGATGGAAATACCTACGAGAATTACCAACCAAAATTACAATACTTCTAACTTAGAAGGATTAAATATGGAAGGTACAATTGAGTTCCTTGCGAAAGTTGAGCTGAGAAACGGAGTCCTTCTAAAAGTCCATATTTTACTCCTTCTGATTGAAATTCTCAAAATATAGAAGGAAAATCCTTCTAAATTATTGGAAGGTTATTCTTACTAATTGAATTCAGTCTAAATATTCGTTCTATTTCGGTTGGAAAATACGCCTGGAGAATTCAGAAGAAAATTCCATCGCAAAAATCCACACAAATTAATCCTTCCTAATGGATTCCTTGCAAACAGACCTTCTAATCTGATGGGAAAAGGTTACAAGATAAAATTGCCACCTGAAAGTATCGACCGTTATTGAAATCCTACTAAATAAGAAGGAGTTCGATTGGAAGGTATGATGGAGTTCTTACCAAAAGTTCACCTTCCAAGAAATTCCATCTTAAAAATCTAGAAATTATACCTTCCAAATTAATTCCTCCCAAATAATCCTACTATTTTAGTCGTAATAAAGATCTCTTTTATCTTGGGTGGAAATACCTACGAGAATTACCAACCGAAATTACAATACTTCTAACTTAGAAGGATTAAATATGGAAGGTCCAATTGAGTTCCTTTCAAAAGTTGAGCTGAGAAACGGAGTCCTTCTAAAAGTCCATATTTTACTCCTTCTGATTGAAATTCTCAAAATATAGAAGGATAATCCTTCTAAATTATTGGAAGGTTATTCCTACTAATTTAATTCCGTCTTAATATTTGTTCTATTTCGGTTGGCAAATACGCCTGTAGAATTCAGAAGAAAATTCCATCTGAAAAATCCACACAAATTAATCCTTCCAAATGTATTCCTTCCAAACAGTCCTTCTAATCTGATGGGAAAAGGTTACAAGATAAAATTACCACCTGAAATTACCAACCGTTATTGAAATCCTACTAAATAAGAAGGAGTCCGATTGGAAGGTATGATGGAGTTCTTACCAAAAGTTTACCACCCAAGAAATTCCTTCTTAAAAATCTAGAAATTATACCTTCCAAATGAATTCCTACCAAATAATTCTACTATTTTAGTCGGTATAAAGATCTCTTTTATCTTGGATGGAAATATCTACGAGAATTACCAACCGAAATTACAATACTTCTAACTTAGAAGGATTAAATATGGAAGGTACAACGGAGTCCTTCTAAAAGTCCATATTTTTTTCCTTCTGACTGAAATTCTCAAAATATAGAAGGAAAATCCTTCTAAATTATTGGAAAGTTATTCCTACTCATTAAATTCCGTCGAAATATTTGATCTATTTCAGTTGGAAAATACGCCTGAAGAAAATTCTCAAAATATAGAAGGAATATCCTTCTAAATTATTGGAAGGTTGTTCCAACTAATTGAGTTCCGTCTAAATATTCGTTCTATTTCGGTTGGAAAATACGCCTGGAGAATTTAGAAGAAAATTCCATCGCAAAAATCCACACAAATTAATCCTTCCAAATGTATTCCTTCCTAACAGTCCTTCTAATCTGATGGGAAAAGGTTACAAGATAAAATTACCACCTGAAATTACCGACCGTTATTGAAATCCTACTAAATAAGAAGGTGTTCGATTGGAAGGTATGATGGAGTTCTTACCTTCCAAGAAATTCCTTCTTAAAAATCTAGAAATTATACCTTCCAAATTAATTCCTCCCAAATAATCCTACTATTTTTGTCGGAATAAAGATCTATTTTATCTTGGGTGGAAATACCTACGAGAATTACCAACCGAAATTACAATACTTCTAACTCAGACGGATTAAATATGGAAGGTACAACTGAGATCCTTCCGAAAATTGAGCTGGGAAACGGAGTCCTTCTAAAAGTCCATATTTTATTCCTTCCAAATGGAATTCTCAAAATATAGAAGGAAAATCCTTCCAAATAATTGGAAGGTTATTCCGACTACATAAGATCAGTCGGAATATTCGTTCTATTACAGTAGGAAAAAAATAAATTCCTTCCTAGTTTTGGAAGGAAACACGCTATCGTCCAATAAGGCAGGAAAGTATTAGAAGGACACCTAGAAGGAAGCTGTTTAGAAGGAAAAAATCAGAAGGAAACAGGCCTCTTTTTTCTCCGTGTACTCTAACGGAAGTGGGAAGCAGACTAACTAGGTTTGCAACTACTGAGGTTTATGTAAGATATCGGTTATGTATAAAGGGATCAGGAAGTATGTTGCATGAATCATACATACATACAAAAAATCACGCCTGTTTCCCATAGGGGTAGGCAGAGACCACGGATTTCCACTTGCTACGGTCCGTACATCTCTTTTGCTTCATTCACTCATAACATTCTTCATACATAGTTCATTAACATTATAGTTCATATAATAACAGTAAATAGTTCTGTTTCATATGTATTTTGTATATTTTGTATTATACTTGTATTTATTGTAATTTTCTTTGTAAATCAATGTTTTGACTGCCAAAAAAAGTAACTAGTATCTACTTTTTCATAACAAATTGCAGAAAATAAAATTACAAGAAAACGCGCATCGTTTTATCATCTAAAACTTTGGATGAAGTATTTGTTAAACAATTTTTTGGTAGGAAAACTGGTTTGGGTCAAAATAATACTTTTGCTAAATCTTTGCAATGACGAAAACATGTAATTTTTCATAATTACATATTGAAATGTGCAAGCGACAAAACCCCAGACAAGGTCTCAGTTTAGAAAAAAAAAACGGAACACAATTTTATATAAATATTATATTAAGAGTTTTTTTTATTTACCTGCATAAATCAACCCCAACAACAACAATGAAACTTGAATGCTGGAATAGTACTTATACCTAATAACGCCTACCTCCGTACTCCTCCGAAGTTTTCCACAATCCCACAGTGCAGAAACGAAAAATGTTTTCATCTCTCTAGCCTGACACTTGTACCTTTAGCATCAGTTTCTGTAGTATTCAAATCATTTTAACCAATCTTACGTTGTCAAATCCGCGCCCGACTGACTTTCACACTGCTCTGTCACACTGATGTTACGATTAGGAAATAATTTTACTAACGTAAGCTAGGTCTTAATAGTGCGGTCACATGCTGTTTTTTAGCAGAATACAGCTTAAACAGTAAGGAGAATGACTCTTGACTAAATAACGACCTATTTACCAACCTTCTGCGAAATGGTAAATAACTAAAATATTTAATCATTATAATCTACAGATTATAATGACATATCTCACATATTTTTAATTAATTAACTAGGACCTAAATAATAATAACAAAAGGGAAAATTTGACCTAAGCTACACTTACGGCCGGTTTCTGACAGCTCGATCAAACCTAATCAGATGTCAAGTCACTTGCTGTCTCAGTAAAATTTGATGTAATAGCTGAAATAGCAAGTGATTTGACATCTGATTGGGTTTGATCGAGCTTTCAGGAACCGGTTGTTAGTCTAATAAGCTTTCAGAACCCAGCCGTTAGTCTAATAACTAAAAAACTAATAAATTTATTTGATGTTGGATAATTTTTAATTATACATATATCATCAGTAATTTATTAAAGTGAATAATTGTCAGTTAGTAAACTCAAGCTGTTAAAATAAATAAAGAAAAAATGCTTTGCTTACAAGTCGATGACGTCAGGAGCTAGTGCTGGGCCCCAGGCTTTCGAGAGGTGGAAAACAATCGCGTTTCATTAAGGCAAACACTCGTTTCATTCCTTTTACATGGTCGCTTAGTAACAAAACCTACTGGCTGGCAAAAGCTCGTGATTTTCTGTACTTTATTTACTATACTTATATAGACATTTCACACAGCACTATCTAGCCACAAACGAATATAAAATACTAACATAAAATATTTACTTTAATTTTAAGTTTTTAAACTAATCACATTTAAGTACATTATTTAGTACATTTAAGTGACTCAAATAAATTCATTTTGGAATAAAGAATTGTTTAACCTAAACTTTTTTTAAATATGTGAGTACCTATAATACATTTATTATTAACACCCTTTTGGCTCTATTAATTCATTTTAGAATTCTGATTATCCATAGCCTTAGGCATTAACAAAAAAAAGTATACAACTGTTCCATCACGACTTCCAAAGTACAAAATTGCTTAGCTTGGAATAAGATGGCTGGGTGATTAAAACAATATATAATAAATAAATATATAATATATAATAGATATAAACCAATATTGAATAGAAAAGAAAAAAGAAATTGGATCTAATTCTGTTTTGACCGCTATTACTCGTATTTCAGATGGATCTAATTATATGAAGCTAAATTAACATGACAGATTGGCCTAATTAACAGGTAAACCTGATGTTTACTGTAAATTCAATTGCACAGCCGCAGTTCATTAATATTAATAGTTTGTATAGTTATTTGATCAAATTGCAGCGCTAGTAATAGTAAACCTGTATTATATTGTTTTGGCTTTTGTCAGTATACGCTTGAATTAATTAAATAAATTGTTTATTACGAATGGATTGATTTAAAAACTTTAGATAAATAAAGCATAGAGATTCCCAGCGGTTACCAATACGCCTCACAAGCGTTTTCAAATTTCAAAGTGATCCTTGTGATTGAACTGATTTAGGTGCTGACAACTATTAAACAACTTCTCGCTCGCACGTTTCGACATGTTGAAAGATATAAAATCAGTAAACTCATTTTCGAAAAATCGCAATCAACCATTTTGTGTGCAATCACATTGCACACAGCTTAGTAAAAATTTAATTTTGATCTATACAAGTTTTCCTACTTAAAAGTTTGCTTATGTACGAAAACTAGTAAAGCAAACTTTTGAGTAGGAAAACATGTATCGATCAAAATGAAATTTTTACTAAACTGTGTGCAATGTGATTGCACACAAAATGGTTGATTGCAATTTTTCGAAAATGAGTTTAGTGATCTTTCAACATGTCGAAATGTGCGAGCGAGAGTCACATTAGCTCTTTTCTTCGCCTTAAAAAGAGTTTTGATTTTCAGTTTGTGACGACAACCCAAAATATGCAGGACTTATGAAGGCTCATGATAATGACGAAGAGATATTTGAAAAGTTAGCTAGATTAAAGAAAAAAAGTCCACAGTAAACTTAAGGGAAGATTTCATAAGATTGGCATTGGCAATTTCGAATTAACAAAGATAATGTAGTTCAAAACACCAAGCTTCTGTGGTGGCGCTTGCGACCTCCTTCGCTGTGAGGTGCGAAATGAATATAAATAAATATTGGTGGACATTCCACACAGCACTATCTAGCCCCAAACTAAGCCAAAGCTTGTGATATGGGAACCAGATAGCTGATATACTACTTAAATACTTCTTTTTTGTAAATACATACTTATAATATTATATAACACCCAGACAGAGAACAAACATATATGTTCATCACACAAATGTTTGTTCACGGTGGGGATCGAACCCACGGCCTACGGCACAGAAGGTAGAGTTACTACCAACTGAGCTGTGAAGGCTGTCAATGAAATTCGTAGTTTTCTGATCATTTTACTTTACTGAGAAGAATAATAAAAAATTATCGAAGCTTGATGATGTAATCAATGAAGTTAAAGATAGCTTTATGAATTAAAGCTATCAAAGTTTTATATGCTATCAAACCAACTGAAAATTCTACCTTAAGAGTTTATTAAGAACAAACACTATGAATTATGAAGTTTAGAAAAGTCATCAACTTCTGTTGCTGACTGTTCTCAAGCAAAGTCCACAAAGACTTAGGTCGAGCTTATTATGCTAAAGCTTGAGTCGAACTTGTTTTTAACTGGAAATACGTTTTCGATTTAATCGCTTGTTAAGCACCTACAGACACGGACTGCATTTTTTAAGCAAGCAATTACTTTGATAGTTCCATTTATCTTCAGACACTGATATAAAATCATTGCCTCACACCGACACATAACTCTACCTGCATCTCACTCCATTGGAATTTAAGTAACGTTACCGCACTGAAATATAATTCCTAAAATAAGGGGATAAGGTTTAGTTTTGGATAATAAAATTGATGGATGGACTGCGGTGTCCTGAGAGGAGTCAGTTCTTGAAGTCGGTTTGCAAGACAAATGGCTCCCGTGGGTGATGCTAGCTTATTTTTATCCGACGAAAAAGATACTGAGCGGTTTTGGAATAGTTTTTTGTGAAACTTAGTAGTGAATATGCTTCTTTATCAGCGGACGGGACGAAAATGTATTGGCTATTTCAGTGATTCATTTTTTCTACCTAGATTCAATAGGGGTCTGTAGATATAAACATGGATTTTTCTCTTCCAAAAATGTATGTGCGTAAGTGCTCTAAATCGTTGAAGGATCTTGTGGAGATCCAGTTAGTATTCTGGCAGCGGCGATGGCCTTGCAACCTGTCACGTACGGAATACCATCTACTGCAAAATGTGGGCATGAGCCAAATCTACGACGCGTATGTTTGGACGTACCTCTGACTACCCCCCTTAGACAACTTCAAAGAATCTTGAGTTGGTTTTTGGTACTAAGAGATCTGATTGATACCGTTCCTGGGGATCAAAATCGTGAAGCTGTTGATGTTTTTTTTCGGTTTCTTTACAATTTGTTAAACAAAAAAATTGACATCATTGCAAAATAAATTTCCAGCATTTATATTCCTTTGAATTATAAATGAAAGTCACGGCTGCTACAAAGTAAATGCTTCGACATTGTCACGAAAAGGAGATACCCCATACTAAATGAATTGTGAAGACCTCCAACAAAGGTACAAGCGAAATTAACCCCTAACTGAATTGAATTAAATTCTCAATTTCCTGCCAATTAATTTGATCTTTATGCCTTGACTAGACAAAAAGAGGGACTGTTGACTGCAGACTACGTAATATCAGCTAGTATTTCAGAGGTTTTTGCCTTGCGTGAAACGGTAGCCTTTATATTTGGTAGGGATTTTATTGCGTACATTACATAGTACCCAAAACATGGTTACTACTGTACATAGACTTCCCTCAGGTAGGTGCTATAGTTACCAAGCTTGGTAACTTGGTGACTGCAATGTTGATTAAGACGCAGACAACCGTCAAACATTATGACTTAGCTCTGGCTCTGGAAAGTTAGAGAGACCTATTGGAACCTTACCCTTTTCTTTTATGCCTACGCCTTACTAAATCCAATTGGCACCACAATGGAGCTTCAATATTGTATTATATTACATTGAAACAAGGATCATACAAAAGAACGGTAGGAACCAAGCCGTAAGTTTGTTGCCTGTTCTTCTAGGCTTTGGTCGCGTAGAACTGGCACCTAGAGTCACCTAGCTTTAAGACGTTTCAAAGTGATCCTTGTGATTTTATTGAATAAATACCTTTTGACTTTGACTTTTACTTTGAACAGAAGTTCTCTGTTTTCAGTGTAGCTGAGACTAACGTTAAGCCCTTTTACTCCACGCTGTTGCTACGTTTTGAATGCTAATAATGTAAGGGTATATTTAAATTTATGGAATAATAATAAGACTTAATTCTGGCGATTATTAAACAAAGACGGTTTCGTTTTACGCACTAAATTATTTGAATCGCAATATTTTTTTTATTCAAATACATTTAATTTTATAGTTTACTAGCTGTTCCCTGCCACGCTTCGCTGTGGCACATTGTGATTGAATGGTATAAAAACAATACTTGATGCGGATTATATATCATGCTAAAATTTCAGCTCGATCGGTGCAGAACTTCTTGAGTTTTTGAAGCGTACACAAACCAACATAATTTTTTATAAATATAGATATTGCATAACTCTATAAGCAACACTTTATTTTCGTTAGTATATGAAAGCTTTACAAATGTCAAAGTATCGTTTTTTATATTAGTAATACAAGAACAAGAACTCACCAATAATGCCTTTTCTTATAAATAATAAGTAAGAAGGACTAACCATAGCCGTACCACCAATATTATACATAGTTACCCTATCTACTAATTATGTTTCATTTTTTTTCAAAAAAAAAAGATACAGATTCAACTTTTCAATAACAGTATCGATTAATTTATATTATTTTATTATATTTGCTTATGCTTAGCTCTGCCTTCTGCGCAGTAGGGCGTGGATTCGATCCCCACACAGAACAATCATTTTGTGTAATGAACTTAAATGTTTGTTCTCTGTTTGGGTGTTGAAATATACTTTAAGTATGTATAAAAAAAAAGTATTATATCAGCTATCTGGTTTTTATGTTTCAAGCTTTGCTTAGTTTGAGGCTAAAACGTGATGAATGAAATCCACCAATATTTATTTCTATTTTTTTTTATACAACAAAGTAGACAAACAAGCTTACGGCCCGCCTGATGGGAAGTGGTTACCGTAGCCTATGAACGCCTGCAATACCAGAGGAATCACTAGTGCGTTGCCGACCCTTAAAAAATTTTAAAACACCCTTTTTGAAGAGCCCCATACTATAGTTTAACGGGAAAACCTCAGCAGGGAGATCATTCCACAGCCTAAGTGTTCGCGGGAGGAAGTTCCTCTGGAACCGAACGGTTCCAGAGGAACGGAATTATTTATTATTCACTTTCAAGCTGATGCTTCTTCAAAAGCCTCACTGCATATCTATCGAGTGCAAAACAATCGATCTAATGCATAAAGCTAGGCTAGTTCCTTTGAAAGGGGAACGCTGTATGTCGCACCACATAATGTTTGAACTGTTGTTGAAAACTTTTAGTCGAACGGGATCAACTCAAAGCCTTTCTTCAACTCGGAACGGTTTCAAGAGACCACGTGTCTTTAAAACATTGAATAATGGACTTGTTCGGTAGCTTTGTGGGATCGGGAAAATGTTTGCCGACTCATTGTATTTGTTGTAGGATAAGACTTTTATTCTAAGCTAGTGGTTCAATACGGACAGAGTGAATGTAAATTTGAATACGTTTGCTTTTCATTTCTAAAGCGACTATCTTGTATCTTATATTCTGTATCTCGCATTTAGACTCTAAAGCTGGGTCCACATTTGTAGCATCTTGACGTATCCCGATCAGTCGTATCGTATCGAGTATTTGTATCATAAATATAGACGCTCATTTTGTCCATGTCGTATTATTAAGGCGTATTTGGTAAAAAACGCGTCCATACTTACCAAATGCTGTATAATGTCAGTGTATCGGCTTTATCTTTACAAATATGGACGCTTCATTTTGGCGTTTGATTATCGCGGAAAAACCGACAGCGATGGTTCGCGGTGTATCACGTATCGTATCGCGATACAGTCTCGTGATACAGTATCAAAATACGTCCATACTACTGATCGTGATACGCGTATCGGATACGAGGTGTATCATGTATCATACACGGTTAGTGTGGATTGGGCCGTATCAGATACGGTGTGTATAATTAACGTGTATCATCTTGCGTCCAAACTAGCGATCATGATACGCGCCGAGACCACGCAACGGAGATACGATACACCGAAATGATACAAATGTGGACCCAGCTTAAGACGGTCCATTATACGTCAACGACTCTCGCAAGGCTATTTTTAACTAACTTCAAAAAAGGTGGATGTTCTCAACTCGACTGTATGTTTTTTTGGATGTTTGTTACGTGATTTTTTCGCCTTATGAATTTATTCTGACGATTCTTTTTTTGTTTGGTAAGTGATGCCTTATAATTTTATCAAAACCTATTCAGCGCTTTTTGAAATATCAAGAAAAACTAGAAACATATACTACCTATACACAGATAACATTTTGGTTTGCGGTTCCTATCAGAAAAAGATTTGTTTAATGTTTTTCAGTGTATTTGGAGACGTTTTTTTTGCAATAAAGTAACATTATGATATGTGTAGTTGAAGTTCTGGATACTTTAGGTTGTCTCAAAACACTGCTATATTGCGGGCGGTAAATGTCATTTTCTGGAAGACATTAGAGCAATGGAGACAACTATAAACGAATCTACACAGTAGTATCATATAGCCAGTTGAAAATGTACATTTACCTTACACTGGAAAAATCATTCATTTCCAAGACAATATGATGTTCAACTGCAAAATTCCTAGAATATTTTCCATTCAGAAACATGTGTGTACTCCACAATATTATATTAGAATGAGAAATATCCTTGCAAGAGACTAACGACGCTAACATATCACCATTACAAAGTTCTTCCATTTGTACACATTTTCCGTGTAGAAACAGCACTAAAGCCTAGTTTCCTACTTTCACTAAAGAAGCTTTGACCGTCATAAAAACGTTACAGCGTTGGACTGCATTTTCAATCTTGTGACAATGAAACGACGGACATGCTTTACGACTAGTGCTCCTTTATGGTATCACCGTTATATAATTGTGGCCGCTTTAATTAGGCTTAAGACACGGATAGAGGTCTGAGGTCACCGAAATTTGAACCGTGGAACACCAAGAATGACGCGAAGAAACAACATCACAATATCATGCAAAAAAGTACTAGCTGGTTTTCTCGCGATGTTTTCCTGCATCGATTTAGTGCTTTACACATACATTTTTCGAAGGACAAAATCTATCGGCTTATGACGGATTCCAACCAATAGCCAATCCCCATCAAAAAGCTTTAACACTCCAACTAGACCACTAGACCACAAAGCACAAAATTTAGTCGAAAACTTTTAATAAGCAATTTTATGAAAAAGTATGAGTTGTCAAGTTGTCAATTAGCAATAGTAGGTGTAAACTGTTGAAAGTTGTCAATTTGTATGCAATAGGAAACGTATTTGAAATGTAAGGCTGACCCCTCCTTAAGTCGTGTGCAATCCTGAACACATCGGCCGTACGTTCGTAGCCGACCACTCGGCACTAATCAGTGTTTGTACACGACGCAATCGTATGCGAACATTCGATGTATCCTTCTAATCGATTCCGTGTTAGTAACGATTCAAAAGGTTTCACTCACCAGTCAATTTCAAAACGACCACTCACTGGAAGTTAGTTCTAAGCATTACTTTTAAGTTACAATCTCAATATTGTAACTTAATGGTATTTTAACCAACAAACTAAGGTCTTAGCACGAAGTGTAAACATTTGGAATGAAAGTGTATTATGTGATATCCTGAAACAAAGAAAAGAAGAAGAAGAATGTTTTGATTGGCTTTCAGACGTCTATCTAATATCCGTCAAGACAAAGACTAGCCGAAGTTGAAAATGAAAAAAAGGGGCTAAGATCGAATAGCTATGGCATATTGCCAATTTCGTACGGCTTTCCCATCAAATACCTAAGTGCCTATTTCACCATCTCTGAACAAAAATATGTGCACAGTACCAGTACTCCCAAACGGTGAAGGAAAACATCGTGAGAAAACCGGCATGTCGTAGAATTTAAAAAGTTCAAAATGTGTCAAGTGCTCGAAAGGATCCTCCTTGAGGTGCACTTAAATCCTTTCACCACACTGTTTCGTAAGAACTAGTGACACAAAAAGATGAGGACCATCGCAAGTAACCTGTTCTAATAAATTAAAAAAAAAAGTAAGCTGTCAAAGTAACCCATATTTACGACTCTACTTTCGACTCGTCAAAAACAAAGACGGATTTTTTTTATGTGACGATTAGTTTTACTCAGAGATCGTGAAACAGGCACTAAGTAAAGTAATTTACTTGGCTGATAAATTATATATTTACCTGTTTATAAGTTTCTATTTACAACAAGCAAACAAACAAAGCACACACTCACAATGTTTTTTCCTAATTGGCCACAGTGCGCGGATTAATTTAGAAAGCTCGCTTTAAGCCAAGTTAGCTGGTATTATTTAGTAGAAACTACTACATGATCTGTGGTGAAATTCACTCGGGTTTAAAGCAAAGACGTGTTTTCATAGTAAGACTAGAGTTATTCAACTAATTTTACATGCGGGTCGAGTTTTAACCCTTCCGCCATATGTTTGCGCTGCTTCTGCCTTAGTCTAGTCAAGTCTACAGACTTGCTTTACGCAAGCTGGTACAGCCTTCGGAATTAACTAGACAAATTCAAACATAGAAGTCATCCACAAGTTTCGAGAGCTACGAAAACGAGTAGAATTCTCTTGGTAAAGTTTACGTGAATTGCTTCTTGATCAAAGATACTCTAGGACAAGTTTAAATCGCTGGAATTTGTGGGAAAATAAACGACCAGTGTTTATTTAGGCGATTTCAGACTGTTTGGCCGGTATGAACACTTAGCAATGAAAACTTGTTCAATATAAACTCTACAACCTAATATGAGTTCAAACTATGTTTAAATCAAAGGTTGGCTATTGTTACCTATTTAATAAAAACACAGTGATTTATGTATTGTCTTCAAATACGCAGACATATTACTATAAATAATCCATATAATAAAAGCCGACATAAAAGCTCGCGAGTAGTCGCAACAAGGAGCGTATTATTCAGTGTCACCGGCGAGACGCGTCCTATAATATATGTTTTAATAAAAGGGTTTCAATTCTCACCCGAACATACATCACCCGGAGAAACCCGAAGTATCAATAATATCGAAAAAAATCTTCAATTTATTATTCATTGAAGTCGCTGGGCGGAGGGCCGCTCTATAAATCCAGGGATCGCCACTAAATCATCGTTTGCGCGTGGCGGAAGGACGTGTGCGGAACCTATTTTTATCCTTTTTACATCGGCGGAAACAAATGGATAAATCGGAATGGCATTCATAATAATTACATAGTTTTTATTCCGCACGTTGTTGGGCAGATAGTCGCTTCCGATTTATTCAGCCACTGGATTTTTCAGCCGCACCAAAATCGCGAACCTATGTGACTATTGCTCAGCGCTCTTTTCCCGAACCTAGCATTAACGATGTATTCAGCAGCCTAAACAAAGAGAGCCAGGTAGATTGTGGGTGGTTTTCGCTGAAAGATTCCATAAAAACTGTAATGGTACCCTCGTCACGTCCGGACATCTTATTTATCTAGTCACGGCCAAAATCATTGTTTCCTTTTTCGTTGTGTTTGGACAAAAACACGCCTTATTACTGCCACCGGCTAACAGATGAACTGCTGGGCTATTGTCCCCGACCCTGCGTGTGACATTTGTATCTGGCATTAGAAAAATGCTCGCACCGAAACCTACCGAGTATTCATATGCTCTTTACAGTTGGTTGATAGTTTCTCCAGTGTATTTGTTTAGTATATTGTAAAAGATATTATTATTTTTATAAATTATTATTTTTTATTGCTACAGCATCTACGACTACCTATCAAAAGCACCTAAATCAAAACCATATTAGGGAAACGTTTCAAATTAAACAATATCACATTCTGATTATCTTGAAAGAAAGAAAGAAAAAGCGTTTATTACCTTAAACCTTAAATAAAATAACAACATTACATCTTTTTTTTAACTTTAAACAGTTCAGGCAATGGGGGTATACTTAGCAAAAATGCTGACAGACGTGTTAATGTCTGTTCAGCGCTAATTTTCAGTATATGATTTTCATCTTACTTAGCTAAGTGCCTTGACATACTGAGGAACCCTGGAAATAATCCCTCATACTATATGGTGCTTAAATTTTAATAATGCTTAAAATTAGCGCTGTCTCTGTTTACCATTACGGATTGGGAAGATGGCAAAAGTTTAAGCATAGTTTATCGTTTGACAGATATTTTGTAGTCAGGCCGAATAAGTTTACGAAAAAAGAATTGGTTCAGGAATTCTTCTATGAAATTGAAGTAATTGATGTTTGTTGTTTTTGAATACATCAATTTTAATCTCGAGACTGCATGTGCCGAAGTAAAGTGAAGAATGAATAAGAAGAGTTCATAATCTGTAACATAACCGTTAGTAAGTAACTTAACATACCTAACAGTCAGTAAGTAAATCGTTTTGACCTCAAAATCAAAAGATCTTTCTATCCCGTCGAAGTTCAATCTTATTTAGTTTCGTTTTTACTTTAACATTTAAATAATTTTTATTTTATTAAGTTGTCGTTTTGAAATAAGTAAACGTTATGCACTTCTAAGCAATTTCGACATCATATTTTTTTCCAAGTATCAAGTATTTGTCAAAATTTCAAAATATCCAATTAAAACTTACCGAAGTGAAAGTTTCAAGTGATAGGGGGAACATTTTTCCGGCGGTTATCGATAGGGGCTTATTGGCCCTTTCCACAAAGAGTCGCAGGCTACTCTTGAACCGGCGGGATCTCGGCGGCCAGTTGCAGCTGTATATCGCTGTAGAAAGCAAGGTACTCTGAAAACATTAGCAATTTATTGCACATTTTAGTACAACTAAGAGTAAAAGTACACGACTACATGAAATGAAATAGATTAATGAAATGAAATACGTTTATATAACACGTATTTCATTTCATTCATTTATTTCATTTCATGTAGTCGTGTACTTTTACTCTTAGTAGTACTTGTTATTAATTAGTATTATGTTAGTACGTGTTATATAAACGTATTTCATATAGAGATGTATATCTACACTTCTACACTAATATTATAAAGAGGAAACATTTGTATTTTTGTATTTTTGTATGTAACGAATAGGCTCAAAAACTACTGGTCCGATTTCAAAAATTCTTTCACCATTAGAATGCTAAATTATCCCTAAGTAACATAGGCTATATTATATTTTCAAAAAAATCAGGGATCCTTACTAAAACTCCAATAATGTAACCCAAGGTGGAAAACAAAAACCTTACATCGCGTGCGCTGCGAAAACTATTGATGATAGAACAAAACAATGTACTACGATTTTGTAGAACACGTCATCATCTACAAAAAATATCGCGACAGCATATGTCTAACTATGTCTATGTCACAATAAGTGTTCTTTTATTATAAAAAAATAATTGAAATGCCGCCGCTAGAAAAGAGTGTTTATTTGTACCTTGGTATTAATCCTTATCCAAATAAATAATTTCATAATTAAGACGGTTTCAATACCTATAGATTACTTCAATTTTTCAAATCGGACGTTCCATTCAAAAGATATGACGAAATTAAAAATGTTAACGGGTCCACGGGTCACGCTCGGGGTGCGATTTCACTCACTCAAGGAGAAGGACGTGTAAATGTATGAAATTAGTAGACGCGAGGCTCGAACCCACGGTCTAAATTTATCCTAAAATGTTCAAAAAATTTATGACCACCCATGCGAAGCTGGGACAGGCCGCTAGTCTTATAGAGGTATATACACTTAATAGAGAGGAACACATAACAGAGAAGTTAACAGATGAATAATAGAGGTATAAAAAGAAAGAAGTAACAAAAATAAACAAAATATGTCAATTAGTCCTGCTCTGTGCCTCGTGAGGTTAAATTGGTTCTATCCCATGCATGAACCTTGTAAAGGGTACATACATACATACATGTTCTTAGGAATTGTTTATGTCCGCACATATCACACACACCGCGAAACCAGTTTCCATCTTCACCACTGGATGACAGTTTTTCCACAACTACTTGCTCTGCGATGTTATTTTGCCATATACGAGTAAGTTTTGAAATGATCTCACTTCTACGAGTTTCGACATTGGACCCTTCAGAGGGCGGGTTTATATTTCCCTACAAATCCAACAGCGCATCAGCATCGCCTCTGGGTTTGCAAGTGTTCATGCGTAAGGTGACCACTTCCCATCATTCTCTTCTCATGAAGAGGGCCACGAAAATATCACTTATGGCATATACTAACATTTAGGGCTAGTAAATTTGAAGGATTTTATCTACATTTTTTTATACAACTCGCTGATGGAACAAGCAGATGGCCCACCTAATGCTAAGTGGTAACCATCACACAAAGCATTACCTCGTAAGTCACGCACGATAGGAACGTGCCCTACGATGCACTGCCCTACGTCCACCAACTTAAGGCATACAAATGTTAAGCCTCATATGCCTATAATTACACCGGCAACCACACTCTTCAAACCGAAACACAGCGTTGCTTGGCGGCAGAAAAGGGCGTGGTGGTAGTACTTCCCCGGATGAGCCCTTCACAGAGAGCTCTCTACTCTTAAAAATAAGATACAAAACCTAAGTAAGATACAAAATTTAAAAAAAATATAGCTCTTCCATTTCAGTAGTGTTCCGTACCGTGACAATGATCCGGGTACCAAACCAGCAAGGAATCATTATTTGGAGGATCATCACTGTTAAGTACGTAACTAGACACACGAAGTACAAGGCTGGTGCAGGCTAGAAATAAAATAATGTATGTTGATATACTTGTATAATTTGTGTACAACACTTAACAATAGAATATATTGAGGTATCTACTAAGTTACAAACGGCAGTACCTACTACAATTTCAAAAATGTAAATTAATTAACTTTTCTAACTAAACTAATTTAACCGCCGTCCGTATCACAACCAGAAACCACTTTTAAAGACAGCAGATGTACTTAAGAACGGGGACTTTTTAAAATAATTAAATTATGAAAAAAAATATGAACTTACCACTGTAAATCTAAAAAGACAAACGCATATAATGCAAGATCCCATCCCAAATTGTATAAGCAATGTTATGCTAAAAACGTCTTGCACCAAATTGCAGAAACTGAAAATAAAAAATATATTACTATAAAAGAATATGTATAAGGTCAGCCTTATACCTATCGAAAATTACTCATTGAGCTTTATAAACAAAAGGTTTTGTTAAATTAAATTGAAGTAACAAGGACCACTTAGAAACGTCTAGCTAAATGACTCTGTAGCCAGTTCACGCGACAAAGTCTAGGCTTGGAATAGGCATCAATATAACGGCTTGGTTCCTACAGTTCTTTGGTATGGTCCTTGTTACAAAATAATATAAAAATTAAACTCCAGTACAGTGCCAATTAAACGTAGCTGTTACCGACATAAATCGTCTAAGTATGATCGGGAATTCATAACAAATGATGCTGGTGTAAAATACTCACTTGCTTATATGACCGTAATGGATGATACATTTGTTCAGCGCTAGCTCTAAGCTAGCTTCTCTTTGAGACAAATGTCTTTGCTCGCTTGCAGTTCCGCGGTAACAAGTTACATTTCGCAGCTTAGCGTCGAGGATTCTCAGTTGGGCGATGATTAAAACCATAAGACCCATGAAGAAACAGTCAATGCTCAGATTGTAATGCATGTGAAAATGCATACCCACACCTTGATATAAATACAAGGTGTAACTGTACCTCTCTATTGTCGCATCAGACAGAAAAGAGTAACTAGATACTGGCAACTCCAAAGGTATTCCAAAACACAAATGTAAAACAAAAGGAACGAAAACATGCGCTGCGTTTGATGTCACTGATACGACAGCTACGATTTTCCAAAACCGTTTAATAAATATTTTAGCATTTTCTAAGATCTTTACCGACTCTTCATCATCTGGGTTAAATATCTCGCTCTCTAACGTTTCCAGAATCTTATTTATTTTTTTACGTAAACATAAAAACGTTAGCACTTTAGACAGAACAGACAGCTCGGTGAAATAAAAAACCAATTCTCCAACAAATACATCCAATCGTCGGGGTAAAAAATAAAAATTTATGGTATACAGAAAATCGTAAAACATTACGAAAAAAGACTGAAATATAAGTGCATAAAAGAAATTGAAGTTGTTACAGTTGAAATTGCAAGGCCAGATTGCTAGGAGTTTCCAAATTGTCATGTGTTTATTGAAGCAATCGATTTGGCGGTGAACCATTTTTACGAGTTTTTTTCATGCAACTTCGGGATCGAATGATAGAGCACGTGCTGGCATGCTTTTATATGAACTTAACGACCACAAAGCCGCAATTCTGTCCTTTTATTAACTACAATTTTCATTTGAAGCAATTTTCTAATTAAAAGGGAACTTTCTTTGCAAACCGTGTCTAATGAACCGATTGTCACAAGAAAAACCCTCGCTATAAATTATTGTGTATTTTTCAAAGGGTTTTTAAATTGCTTGCTATGCCTGTACCTACTTACAAATGTATGGCGTTGGTAATGGATGTGGGTTAATTGCGGGAACCTTACTTTTTTAAATGAGATGCAATTAGTGGAGGTGACGTTCGTCCAGCCACAAAATGGTTCTGGAATCCGTTCTAATTAACGCCGGCCGCCTTCTGGCTTTTTCTATAAAATCTTTCAAGAGTTTTACTGTTATTTTTGCGCCTACTTTACTAACATAGCTTGGCTTCGTTTTCACAGACTTGAAAGCAAAAATATTTTATTTAAGTATTTTAGTTTCTTTTCTTCTAAAGTTGTTTAATTCAAAGTCAAAAGGTATTTATTCAATTGAATCACAAGGATCACTTTGAAACGCCTTAAAGCTAGGTGAATCTAGGTGCCAGTTCCATGCGACCAAGTCTAGAAGAACAGGCAACAAACTTACGCCTTGGTCCATTCACTGTGAAGTTTACGGAGGACATGAATAACGTCTTTTTCATATTGCTTTTTTGTGCTTACTAAGCGGAGAGCTATCAGAGGTAAACGAATACAATGCACTTTATTTTAAAAATCGTAATTTTGATACCTAGTAGGATTATAGGATTAGGATACCTGCATTTAGTAGGGTTCAATCGCAATCAATCGCCTCGAGCAGCCGTTTCCTAGGCTTACTAGTATTCACTCATAAATTTAATGTTTTTATGTTTTGTTGTGTTACAGTCAGGTAAAATACGCGCGAAAAGAGTAGTTATAGCAAAATACATTGTGAATTATATTATTTACCGTTGTTTATGTACCCAGTTAAAAATAATTGATAAAGTTTTTTTTATACAACTAGCTGATGGAACAAGCAGATGGCCCACCCTATGTTAAGTAGTAACCATCACCTATAACAAAGCATTGCCTCGCAAGTCACGCACCATAAGAACGTGCCCTATGATGCACTGCCATGCATACATCAACTTGAGGCATACAGATGTTAAGCCGCATGTGCCTGTAATTACACCGGCAACCACACTCTTCAAACCGAAACACAGCGTTGCTGCTTGACGGCAGAAAAAAGCGTGGTGGTAGTACTTCCCCGGACGAGCCCTTCACAAAAAGCTCTACTACTTTTAAAAGTTCAGCTATATTATAATATAATATAGCTGAACTTTAATGAGTAGTAGAGTATTAAGAGTAGTAAAAAAAAAGTATTCATGAACATGAATACTTTTTTTTTAGTCACCATTGTTCCATAAAACGTCGAACACAAAGCTACTTTAATAAACTATATAAACAAGCTAAAGTTCACCTCAACAGGTAACTTCTAACTTTCAAAGTTTCAATAAAATATTGTTTGAAACAAAATTCTTTCGATAATCTCTTCAAGTTCTTTATAATTTTGAACGATTTTATTTTTCACAACTTTAAAAAGTTTATTAGTACTCTTCTTTTAAGTATTTACTGACAGATGACTTTGGCCAACATATTTACGGGACGAAATTACGTTTTATAAACATTTGAGTTTATCTACATCTTCATCTATATACCACCCATTCGCACTAAGCGCTTTGCTTCTACATTTATTATGCGAACTGCCAAAGAGTGGAACACATTGCCATCGTCTGTCTTTCCTGATCACTACAACTTGGGTCTCTTCAAGGCAAGAGTGAATTGGTGTCTTCTAGACCGTTCTGCTCCATCGTTGGCTACATCGTCGCTTACCATCAGGTGAGATTGTGGCCAAAGGACAGTCTATTAATTATAAAAAAAAAAACTACACTTCTACACTAATATTATAAAGAGGAAAGATTTGTATTTTTGTATGTAACGAATAGGCTCAAAAACTACTGGTCCGATTTCAAAAATTCTTTCACCATCAGAATGCTACATTATCCCTGAGTAACATAGGCTATACTATATTTTCAAAAAAATCAGGGATCCTTACTAAAACTCCAATAATGTAACCCAACGTGGAAAACAAAAACCTTACATCGCGTGCACTGCGAAAACTATTGATGATAGAACAAAATAATGTACTACGATTTTGTAGAACACGTCATCATCTACAAAAAATGTCACGACAGCATATGTTATTCTATTATAGTTATGTCACAATAAGTGATCTTTTATTATAAAAAAATAATTGAAATGCCGCCGCTAGAAAAGGGTCTTTATATGAACCTTGGTATTAATCCTAGGCCGCTAGTCGTAAATAAATAAATAGTGGTGGACTTTCCACACAGCCTATCTAGCCCCTAGCTAAGCAAACCCTAAAATATGGGAACTCGATAGCTGATATAATACTTTTTTTGTAAATACATAACTTTATAACACCCAGACAAAGAACAAACATCTACGTTGTTCATCATACAAATGTTTATTCTCGGTGGGGATCGAACCCACGGCCTACAGCGCAGGAGGCAGAGCTACTACCAATTGAGCCTGCACGAGGTTTCACTATGATTATAGCTCCCTATTTAAATGTAAAGAATAAATTATTTTAAATAAAAAATATATTTGAATTATCTAAATTTAAATTTCAGGGAAAATGTATTTACATTTTCCATGAAATACAAAGATACAAAGAAAACAGAGTAGTTACTTCGTTTTACTTTTAGTACAAATGTTTTATACATATACGAATCGAAAAATGTGTTGCATTTTCCGTATATTTTCCGCAAGTGTGAACAGTGCAAACAAGCACATACATTCAGACGCCAGACGTATTTACAGGTACCCTCTGATTGTGAATACAAAAACAATGTAAAAAAAATACAGCGTCGCAAGTATATTTGCTTTGCTATATCAACCCAGATGGATGAATTGAGATGACACAACAAAAAAACGCAATATTTCATACCCCAAAACTTTTTGTAGGAAAATTCATTTCGATTAGAATTATATTTCTGCTGAATCTTTGATGTTATTCTTAGAGACACACGGCCGGTTTCTGAAAGCCCGATCAAAACTAATCGTATATCAAGTTGCTATCCCTGCGATGTAATAGCTGAAATGGCGAGTGGCTTGACATCCGATTAGTTTTGATCGAGCTTTCAGAAACCGACCGCTAGTTGATTTATTATAAAGTAATTCGGTGAATTATGTATCTGAAGTACAGCTAAGTGTTGAAAATTGCAAGCGTGATAGGTAGCCGATCGGTTGTCACCGTTTTAAGTTACAATTTGCCTTGTACAAAACACAGTGACGAGAAGAGGTGACAAAGCTGTTTATCAACCGACTGATTTAAAAAGAAAGGTCTAAATAAGATTATCATCTGTAAAAATCTTACTTTGTATTATGAATACAAGCGTGTTATTTTTATTCAGCGGATAAACCATGCCTCCGGGGGTTCGTTACGTAGTGAGGATCATCCCTCACTTCCCGATGGAGCCTCTTTACCTTCTATTGTTTCTCAAACGTAAGCTTCGTGAATAAAGCACTTTGGCTCTGAGAGCAAGCAAACCGAGGCATGCATTGTGCGCAATACCTCATACATTATTTCCATTTTAGCAAGAAAATCCCTGGATTTGCTTGGGTTTTTGTAATCAACATTTACTATTTTAAGTCATCACTATGATAAGTAGGTATAACTGCAAGATAAAAACTATGATGAAGTAGATAATCTTTTGGTGAAGATAGTATGACAGCTAACCGCAAATAGTTCCCAATGTCATGACCCAAGTTTTAAACAGATACCTATTGATTTATATACAAAATTATTGCATTTGTCTATTTTTAGTTCTTTTTATTTATAGATGTACAAGCTGGTGCCCGCGACTTCGTCTGCGCAGGATTAGTCACACAATATCTTTATAAATTGTAGCCTATGCGTTATTCTGATGTATAAGCTATATTATTGTAAAGTTTCATTAAAATCCATTCAGTAGTTTTTACGTGAAAGAGTAACAAACATCCATCCATACTTACAAACTTTCGCGTTTATAATATTATTAGGATATTTTTATCATTATGTTTATTTTTATTTCTACTGGGTATACTGTATTTAAAATGTTTGTACCTACCTAGATACTGGTAGATTTAGGGCCGGTTTCACCATGCTCTGTCAGATTAACAAAGGATTATTAAACGGCCGTAAAAATGTACGCGTTTGACATCTAAGGTTAGATTTAACGGCCTGTTAATCCTTGATTAGTAACTAACAGAGCATGTGAAATTAGGCCTTAAGCTTATTGAATTAGATTTAGTATGTTAACCATTGGTTATAAGTTTTAGTAAGTATGTTTTGGTTTTGTAATTCTAGTACCTACATGTCATGTTTGAAGCTACAACAGGAAGGCGCGTTGGACTTCGTCTTGTCTGTAACTTTTTTGGAAATAAATATTATTATTATTATTAAGTTCTTCTAGGCTTTGGTCGCGTGGAACTGGCACCTAGAGTCACCTAGCTTTAAGACGTTTCAAAGTGATCCTTGTGATTTTATTGAATAAATACCTATTGACTTTGACTTTGACTTTGAAAGTACGACCTACTCGGAAATGATAATTGGTACGTAATGGAATAACTTTAGTCATCTTAAACTTGAATATTTCATAACACAGATATATTCATGTATCACTTAATGGTAGGCTATATTTTGAATGGCGATGGCTAGGACACGTGATTAAGAATTCAGTGAAAAAGTAGCAAAAAATAAAGCCAAATAGTACCTAACTGTTACCCAAGCGATGGAAAAATAGCAAGGAGAAGACAATTAAAACGCTGGCAGGACGAACAAATATTGACTCCAAAAGGCTATACCTAGAGGCCTTTGCCAATAGCAACTTCACAGCCTTCACAGCTCAGTTGGTAGTAGCTCTGCCTTCTGTGCCGTAGGTCGTCGGTTCCATCCCCACCGAGAACAAATTTGTGTGATGAGCATAGATGTTTGTTCTCTGTCTGGGTGTTACATAATATTATAAATATATATTTACAAAAAAATAAGTATATAAGTAGTATATCAGCTATCTGGTTCCCATATCACAAGCTTTGGCTTAGTTTGGGGCGAGATAGTGCTGTGTGGAATGTCCGCCAATGTTTATTTATTATAACTCCGAAATATGAAACACTATATAGTGAACCAAATATGTAGGTGATATATTATACTTACTGGTTCTCATGTTACAAGCTTTGCTTAGGGACTAGATTCTAGATAGTCCTGTGTGGAAAGTCTACCAATATTTATTATTTTTGGGTACCTAAATGTGATCCGAAATGAAGGATTACTAAGGGGCTGACAACTATCAAACAACTTCTCGCTCGCACGTTACGACATGTTGAAAGATATAAAATCACTAAACTTATTTTCGAAAAATCGCAATCAACCATTTTGTGTGCAATCACATTGCACACAGTTTAGTAAGAAAATCATTTTGATCGATACAAGTTTTCCAACTTAAAAGTTAGCTTATGTACGAAAACTAGTAAAGCAAACTTTTGAGTAGGAAAACTTGTATCGATCAAAATGTTTTTTATACTAAACTGTGTGCAATGTGATTGCACACAAAATGGTTGATTGCGATTTTTCGTAAATGAGTTTAGTGATTTTATATCTTTCAACCTCAGACAAAATAAAAAAGTACTTTTTTATTTTGTCTGAGCTTTCAACATGTCGAAACGTGCGAGCGAGAGTCACATTAGCTCTTATCTTCGCCTTAATATTAGTGATAATGCCTACAAAACTGTATTGCAAGCTACTGTTATGCATTTATAAAGTTTGGTTATTAGGTATGCCGATGCTTAAAACATTTTAAATATTAATTGCTGTTTTCGAAATGGATTGGGAAGGTAGCCACGTAGAACAAATAATTTTAATTTTTAAACAGTTTGTAGACGGTAATTAATCCACCTCGGGCTGGAAATTAGCCATTGAATAAAATATTCTAAATCACCGTTATTTACTTCAAGCTAAGATTTATTCAAAAACTATGGTATTTTTTGCGTTTTACGGTACAAAAATGATTGAATTATATAAAAAAAAATACGAGTAGTGGAGCTCTTGGTGAAAAGCTGGTCCGGGGAAGTACTACCACCACGCCTTTTTCTGCCGCCAAGCAGAGTTGCTGTGTTTCGGTTTGAAGAGTGTGGTTGCCGGTGTAATTACAGGCACATGAGGCTTAACATCTGTATGCCTCAAGTTGATGGACGCAGGGCAGTGCATCGTAGGGCACTTTCCTATCGTGCGTGACTTACGAGGTAGTGCTTTGTTATAGGTTATGGTTACCACTTAACATCAGGTGGGCCATGGGCTTGTAACATCAGCTAGTTGTATAAAAAAATAAAAAAGAATTATTGTTAAAGCATTGGTTTAAGAGCAACAACTTTTCGCTTGCATATTTCAATATTTATGAAGATATAATAATACTTATAATAATAACCTCTTATGTTACATAATACATAAAAGTTTAGTCGACTATTATATTACAAAAGATTTCATTCTATTAAAATTATTTAGAAGCCATTACAATAATAAACATATATAAACATTGCATAATATTGCTCTGTCACTGTTTGTCATTACCAATTAGTAAGATATGGCTTAAGTTTCTTAAGTTTAAGCATTGTTTGTTCTGTGAAGTGTTTTTATTTTGCTTATTTATTTTGTAAATTGTTACTCCAACAGTGCTAACTAATTAGCAAGAGTGCTGAAAAAGTTTCCCGGAAAGTAAATAAAACTTGCTGTTTTCATTTCCATTAACAGACCTTAATTGTGGTGATTTTGTATAAACAAAATTATGCCTCAAAACAAAGTCAATATTTTGATATCATTACAAACAAGAGTGCTCTATTTGCTGTAAAATAATGAAAATGAGGCACGAATTATGAATTATTTTATTTATAAGCTTGTTAACAATGCGTATAAATTATTTTATAAATTTTAACATTTAATTGAGTATTTAATTGCCTGAGCGATTTTATATTATTTCAAAAAATTCATTCATACGTGTTCTGAATTCCCGATATAGGGGTCGCTACATGGATTTGATCCACAGGGTTGAAATAGCTACCTACCTACTTACCCACTGAACGGTTGGGAACCGTTGGCATCGCAGTCCCCAATGCGAAGAACTACTTACCTACCGTCCGTTCGTCCTCGGGATCGCCCACCACCATTCGACCCGGAGCCATACCAGAGGAGTGCGTCACGCTTCAAATAGAGAAGCAGATCAAATAGGCTCACCACTATCTACAAATTTGTGTGCTCGTTTCGACTGCTACCTAGTCGTTTAAAATATACATTGTACAAAGTACCTTGGTTTTCATTCCTTACTGTCATTGTAGGTAGGTAAGAGTAAGCCAGAGGGCACACGGCACACTGGCGCCCTAGCTCTATGTTTCCCACTGCAGGGCAAAGGTCGTTCTTCCTTCCTTGTATTGATCTCGGTCTTAAAGTACTGGCTGAACCTTCTGGCCTTAAAAACTCAGGTTATTCGGGATTCAAAAAATATATTTGGGATATAATAATATTTTACTCTATCTAGCTACTTACAGTTTATCATAGTCATCAGCCTGATGAAGTCCACTGCTGGACATAGGTCTCCCTTATACATATTCAGGAAGAATGATTCTGACCATACACCTAATTCGTCTTTTTTTACGCCCTTATGGAACCCCATAGCTTAATAATCTACTGTCCGATTAAACTTATAGATTTATCACTACAAATTATCGACCTACCAAATTTCATGCAGATCGCATTGACGACGGGACGTTTCGAAAGTTTTGATATGAGCGGCCTCTCATACGTTATCGTTGCCACTAAGATCTTCCACCGATGGAAAGACCATCCACCGACTTCCCACGATCTTCACAATGTCGACCGTCCATCGAGTAGGAGGGTTTATCATGCTTCATCTTCCAGTTTGTGATCGCCATTCGAGAATATTCCCCAGCGGTTGGCAGTCCTTCGAGCTATATGACCTGCCCACTGCCTTCAAATTGCTTATTCTGCGAGCAATCTCGGTTACCTTGGTTCTTCTCTGGATTTCCCCATCCCACGTAGTGAAACTCCCAGCATACATTACAGTTAATTTCATGTAATTTTACTAACTTCCTCAGTACAGCAAATGAGCGTGCTCATTAGCACTTAACTACTTACCAACTAGCAACAGATACGACAAACATTGTTTTAAAACTTTCTAGAGGCAGGAAATTTAATTTTTGCAACGATAGAAAGCGACTGTGTTATCAGCACTCCGTTTTGTAAACATAACTTAGTCTTATATGATCAAATAGATTTCTGAAAGAAATGTTAAACTACTGCCTAAAATGACAGCCTTCACAGCTCAGTTGGTAGTAGCTCTGCTTTCTGTGACGTAGGTCGTGGGTTTGATCCCCACCGAGAACAAATATTTGTGTGATAAACATAGATGTTTGTTCTCTGTCTGGGTGTTATATAATATTATAAGTATGTATTTACCAAAAAAAGTAGTATATCAGCTATCTGGTTCCCATATCACAAGCTCTGGCTTAGTTTGGGGCGAGATAGTGCTGTGTGGAATGTCCACCAATATTTATTTATTTATTTTATTTATTTATTTACTAAGGAGCATACTCTTTTTCAAGCCGATTTGCCATGCTATGTTGAAACATGAATATACAATCAACTCTACCTACGTAATTCCACACCCCACACAAGAAAACTAAACAACACACTTTCCTATTGTTTGAAAAGGGGTAGCAAAAATGTAATAGGACAGGTTGGGGATGTCAGTAAACTATGCGAGTGTGCCTTGTAATGAGTAAAGTCATTAGCACGTGCCAGTGGCGTGACACTCTGGATGCTAAACTATGTAAATAGACAAAGTTTACCTACGCCATTGTTTTTAGATTGGGAGAATGTCGTTTCTGCGCGTTTAAACGCGTTCTTCTCTTCCGCTGTTTGCAAAAGCCGTAAACTTTCCAACTTTCATTATGTTGTCGGTTCTTAGCTATTACTTGTTCTTGTTCGTTTTTTTTATTACTGTAGGTCGTGCTTGACTTGAGATACCTTAGTCTTGGTTTTGAAGCTATTTGAACGCTGTCCTCGGATTGCTTCAGATTGGCCAGTGAGAGCAAGTAAAGACTTGATCTGACCATCGGACTGATAATCGGCCGCGAAGTCATGATTGTAATAATACATATACAGCATAACTATGACCAAGAAATATCTATTATGAAATCTATTTTTACATACATATGTACGTCACATCAATCGTCGATATATCTAACGGCTATTGTCAAGACATCGACATCTACCACTCAATAAAATATATTTTTCTTGTCGATTGTATGAAACACCACAGGTATATAGTAATTCAGTCATTAGATAAAAGAGCCGATATGAATTTCAGGCATTTTGGGGCCTAAGGCATTTTGACTTTCAGATGATATGGTATGTTTCTATTTTAACATAAAGTCGTAAGTGCAGGTCGGTAATTTGACTTAAAGACCTATGTCCCCGGACGGGCTAAACATTCGTGGCTTTAACTGGACTGTTGTTTTTTTTTATTATACAGTTGTATAATAAAAAAAAAATATGATGATGATGGTAAGTGGTAACCATCACCTATAACAAAGCATTGTCTCGTAAGTCACGCACGATAAGAACGGGCCCTAAAATGCACTGTCGTGCGTCCATTAACTCAAATCAAATCAACAGTTTCAGTCCAGTGGGTCTACAGTTTACAGTTTTCCCAGACTCCACTGTAGTATTGGTAATAGTCTGCAATCTGGAAAAAACTCATGTTAAATTTAGGCTTACCGGTTTTTCTATAAGTAGTCCGCCATAAACTCAAATAAAACCAAAACGATTACAGGTAGATGTGATTTCTTGAAATTTAATTTTACTCGTAAGCCATACCTGATGTCATAATCTACCAATGATCGTAGCACACGTGGCTGGTTGTCACCCATTAGCGGTTGTAATGACGATTCGAAAGTTCTCGTCTAAATGAGATTCGGCAGGTGGTGCCCATTACGTGCTTGGCACCTGGTGACGTCATACGCTGGTTCTTAGTTTTAATCGGTTAGTGCTCAGGTTATGACATCGTAAGTTTAACCACCAGTATATAGAAAACTAGATAAGTAGTTTTCGCTGCGGTATTTGAGATGGCTCTCATTTGGTTATACCTAGTAAAGTTTTGTTATCTATGCTATATCTTTATATATATAATTCTACTGTACGTGTGTATGTCACTGAACTCCTCCTAAACGGCTGGACCGATTTGAATGAATTTTTTTGTATGCGTTTGTGTGGCACCATGGATGGTTTAGATTCATAAATCAGCCCGGCAGATGGCGCTGCAGTCGCTTGAAATATCATGCAGGACAATGTCTGCGAACCCGACCCGACACACGAACCTTTTTTTTTTGTTGTGTTTGTTATTGTCAGGATACAGTACATACAGTTCATAAGAAAGAAAAAAATAAGAAAATTGCGCGGAAAATTAGAAAATTTAAGAACACTTAACCAACATATAAAATTATTTCTAATCTAACCTTAGCGCTTTGGACAATACAAACTTTTTTAATGTAACTATATGACGTTTGACATAGAATTGACAACACCGATTGATTGGTGAGTTATACCAATTCTAATTCAATATTCATAGTTAACTTTTAGGGATTCATTTTCTGACATTTTGAAGCAACATAGCTTTTTCATTTTATTTGTTTTTCTAGTGTTATTTTGAGTTGTGTTGTGTAATTTCGGTGGTATTTTAACCAACATTACTTGAGGTCTTAGCACAAAGTGTAAACATTTGAAATGAAAGTGTAATATGTGATATCCTGATTTGACCGAAAATGTTTCCAATGTTTTGAAGAAAACCGCCACCATTTTCTTCAAAACAAATGACGGCCGACTTGACTATGGACTGACTTGACTAAAAAGTATTTATTCAATACAAATAACTTGACACTGGCAAGATTGTCTGTCGAATGACAGACAGGAGCCATAAATGGAGAGAAGAAGAAGAAGTTAACTTTTAGAGTCTCCCTTGGTTTACTCAGATCTCTGCCTTTTTGTTTTAAGTCTATAACAACTTGACATTGGCAAATTCGTGGCAAACCCTATCGGCCACTGAACAGCCACAAATAAAAGAAGAAGAAGTATTAGCATAGTTAAGACAGGACAACGTCTGTCGGGGCAGCTAGGAGGCAATAGTTATAACATAACCTACCTACCTGCTTGTAATAAGCCTTCCGTATAAAATATCCGCTTTGTTTATTATGATAGAATTAATATAACTAACAATGTATGTTTTAAGTTTTCTAAATAATAATAAAATAAATAAAATCAGGCGTGCCATCTGCTTGTTTCATCAGCGAGTTGTGTAAAAAACTAACTCTTATTTCCATGGACTTATTTAAAACAGTACAAGATACGTTTTTATTTTTGCTCATTAATAATAACAAAGCATGAAAATATCTGCAGCCATCACTTTACCCATCTTGAAAGTTTCGGATCAGGGCGAAAAATGAATAAGCTGATTTCATAATCTGAAACAAAGATATTATTTTTACTCATTTTAGCATTTCTTATTAAATTTCAATCTATACAATTTATGCATTTGTGAGTATGTAGTACCTAAAGTATAATATTATATCTCATTATGTACTAATTTTAATACTCATTATATTCATTATTCATATTATTTTAATAAGTATTTGTTATATCAATATATAATATATGTATTTTTCTGTATTTGTAGAAAATAGCTCCATAACATCCATGTTTGTGCACTACCCTTTCGGTTTATCAAAACTACACAAAGGTTAACTGGAAGAGAATGCTCTCTAGCATTAAGTTCGCCTATGTACGATACATTTTGTTCTGTGCAATAAAGAATTTTCTATCTATCTATTTATCTAGAATTTGTTGTCAAAAAACAGGTTATTTTAACAATAAGGTCACGAGATATTTTTTAATAATGCAAAAGTTTAGGTACACACATATCCTTACCGATGTAAATGTGAAAAGCGACAAAGGAAACATCTTGAGACCTGACATCTGAATAGGGATATTGGCGCGTTCCACAAAAATCCTAATACTCCTTTTGAAAGATTCTGATCTCGGTATCCATTCAGTATTGTAAGCGGCAAACACCAGCTCCTGACTCTGCAATAGATATTAAACCGTATATTCATATCCTACCTATCCTGTTTATATGTGAAAGATACGATTTTTGGATGTTACGATGTTTGTGGCTCAACCACGCCTATCCGTGAGGTAAAAATACACCCGTCTTTGTTTTTGAAAAGCCTGAAGTAGGGACGGATATCTTTTTATTTGATGATTACTTTACTCAGAGATGGTGAAATTGGCAAAAATAGTTTGTTACCTGAATTAACATAATAAAATAACTTTTTGCGGAGTACCTACGAACCAAAAAAGGGAAACCGATTTTAGCAATCACAGTTACCAGACAAGTGAAGCCGCCAGCGGCTGCTAGTAATATCATAGGTAAAGCTTAAAATGAAAAAAAAATACTCAAGATTTTTATACCTCGTAACTGAGCTGAGTTCCCAAATATCCTGGTAGGAAAATCTGCAATGTCATCATAAAGAAGTACATCACCATAAATGCGAAGGTTTCAGTTGATGATGGCTGAAAATTATATAAAAATTAGTATAATTTATTTACGAGTACATGTACAGTACATAGCATAAAGTATTTGTCAACAATTACGATTTTAGTGACTCAATTATTAGTTACTCTTCTTTTCTGTTTTTCCGAACACCTATAGTTATATAGTTTACATGATGTTTTTCAGAAACAAATGAATAGGTATCTTCTAGGTAAGCGTGCTACACCGTCGACCGCATCATCGCCTCATATCAGGTGAGATTGTAGGCGAAGACAAGAGCTAATGTGACTCTCGCTCGCACGTTTCGACATGTTGAAAGATATAAAATCACTAAACTCATTTTCGAAAAATCGCAATCAACCATCTTGTGTGCAATCATATTGCACACAGTTTAGTAAAAAATTCATTTTGATCGATACATGTTTTCCTACTCAAAAGTTTGCTTTACTAGTTTTCGTACATAAGCAAACTTTTAAGTACGAAATCTTGTATCGATCAAAATGAAATGTTTACTAAACTTTGTGCAATATGATTGCACACAAAATGGTTGATTGCGATTTTTCGAAAATGACCTTAGTGATTTTATATATTTCAACATGTCGAAACGTGCGAGCGAGAAGTTGTTTGATAGTTGTCAGCCCCTTAAACGTATTTACAAAATGTTATTACGCCAGTGCTTACCAAAACCAATCCACACATCACAACACAGATGATAATACAAGACATCCCAAATTGCACAAACATCGTAGCATCTATAACGTTTTGCACTTTTTCACAGTAGCTGAAACAGTAAAGTGAAACTTGTGAAACCAAAAACCTAAATTCATAGGTACAAGTGGGTCTATCAAAAAGCACTGAGTCTTACTTTAATAAGAAATCATAGCGCCTTAAGCACTTTTTAAGTTTAGCCATCTGAATCTGCGCTTGTACTTCAGTTTTTAGCAATATTTCGTCAGCGGTACATTTTAAGTCGTTTAATTTCTCGTTCAGCACTTGGCACTGGGCTATGGCCATCAGCAGCAATCCAGCTACGAACGAGTCGGTGGAAACGTTGTACATCATGTGACCATACATTCCAAATGATTGATAGATGAACCACACAAGGAAATAGTTATCTCGTATCTCATCGCTCAAAAAGTAATACTTGCAAATCGGTAACTCTACGCTCGATTTGAATAAAAAGTGAGAGAATATCGGAAAGAATACTTGGGACGAGTAAGCAAGGTTGGACAATATCGCGTAAACTTTAAAGAAAGTTTGATAGCTGGTATAATTTTGGATAAGGCGCTGCTTGCTCTTCTCTTCATCTCCATTCATTTCTTCACTGTCTAACAAATGAAAAGCCTCAATGATCTCATCCCGCTTAAATACAATCATCAGAACTTTGCACGTTACAGTAATTTCAGTGAAATAAAAGATCATTTCGCGAATTATAAGTTCAATCGTTCGGGGGGTGTAGATGAGATTCAAAGTCAATAGAATATTATATATGAATAATGTGGCAAAAAGGTACATAAATGAATAATATCTGTAATATTTGTTTTGGCTTCTGCCGGGCCAAAGTCCAAAGCATTTCCAGATAATAAAATTATTTTTGAAAATATCGGACTGTCTGATCAACGGTGGCATTTCGCTGAGTTCACTTTTAAAAGTGAGTTGTTCTATCATTTTTAATCCTTTTATTTCACACAAAAGGTGTCAATTTTCTTTTTTTCCGATTGCAAAGGTATGTTATTATGTATTTTACCACGTATTACGTCTTTATAATAATGAGTGTCTCCTCCCATTCCTTCCATGATTTATTCTCTAATTATACACCTTCGATAAGGAAATATGGTGACATATTAGCTAGTTTTAAGTATTATAAAATTATATAACACATATTATTTGTTTATGTACAGGTTGTATTATGTTTATGGAGGCCGTGGTGGTCCCGGCATAGAATTGGACCCCTCCATCACCTCCCGTGGATGTCGTAAAAGGCGACTAAGGGAACACACCGGGAAATGGGCAGCAGCATTTCCAGAGTAAGCACCACCAACACTGCGGTCACCAATCCGCCTGCCAAGCGTGGTGACTATGGCAACCCCCCCCCAATGATGAACACGACAGATAGACGGCCCCCAGTCCCCGGCAGTTCCGTTATTCCTGGCACAGGTGGCGGTCATGGTAACGGCGGAACAGGGGGTGCTAAGAATCTCCGGCAGAGACCCAGCTACCACTCCCAACAACGACCCTTGGCCCTGGCAACCTATAACGCACGCACGTTGAGGTCTGACGAGAAGTTGATAGAGCTGGAAGAAGTAGTTAGTAAGTTGCGCTGGGATATAATAGGATTATCAGAAGTCCGAAGAGAGGGGGAGGACACGATAATTCTGAATTCCGGCAACTTATTTTACTACCGGGAGGGAGATCAACTGTCCCAGCACGGTGTCGGGTTTCTCGTCCACAAGTCCCTTGTCAACAACATTGTAAAGGTCGAAAGCGTTTCGAGCAGGGTGATATACCTTATACTCAGAATCACCAAACGGTATTCGCTTAAGGTCATACAGGTATACGCCCCTCACTCAAAACGCCCGGACGAGGAAGTGGAGGCTATGTATGATGACATTTCAAATGCCATGCAAGCCTCGAAAACACACTTTACGGTTGTGATGGGGGACTTCAACGCGCGGCTAGGCGTGAGGAACGGCGATGAACTAAGAGTGGGGCAATTTGGATTTGGACAGCGGAACCAACGGGGTCAGCGATTGGCTGACTTTATGGAAAAAGAAGGACTCTTCATGATGAACTCTTTTTTCAAAAAGCGGTCGTCCAGGAAATGGACGTGGCTTCACCCCGGTGGACACAAACGCGAGATAGACTTCATTTTGACGACCAAGAAGCATATATTCAATGATGTCTCTGTGATCAACAGGGTGAAAACCGGAAGCGATCACCGCATGGTAAGAGGCTCATTGAATATCAACGTTAAGCTTGAACGGTCCCGTCTGATGAAGTCTACTCTTCGCCCAAGTCCTGTTCAAATCCAAAACCCCGAGAGCTTTCAGTTGGAACTCGAAAATCGCTTCCAATGCCTCACCGAATGCGAAACTGTGGACGATTTAAACAACGGGCTGGTGGAAATTGTCCAAGATGTTGGGTCTGAGTACTATAAGACTCAGCGCAATAACAGACCCCAAAAACTCTCTGAGCACACTCTGAAACTCCTGGCAGATCGCAGCGAAATGAGACTGCAGTCTTCAGTGGATATGTCGATATACGGCGTGCTCAATAAACAGATCTCCAAGTCCATGCGACACGACTTGCGCCTTTTTAATACAGATTGTATTAAAAAAGCGATAGAGCGCAATAAAGGCTCGAAAGTGTTCGCAAGAGATCTGTCTATTGGGCAAAGTCAGTTGACAAAACTGAAGACTGATAGTGGCAGTATCGTTTCCTCGAAGCCGGAAGTTTTAAGAGAGCTCGAGAAGTTCTATGGACAATTATACACCTCATCGCAAAGTCCTGCTGCAAGCACGACTAGTGATGCAAGAGCCCGTTTAACCCGACACTACACGGAAGATATCCCGGACGTCAGCCTATACGAGATCCGAACGGCTCTCAAGCAGCATAAGAACAACAAGGCACCGGGAGAAGACGGAATAACGACAGAGCTTCTGAAAGCGGGCGGAACGCCGTTACTTAAAGTCCTTCAGAAGCTATTCAATTCTGTTATCTCCGAGGGTACGACGCCAGAGGCTTGGGGCAGGAGCGTGGTGGTACTTTTCTTTAAGAAAGGTGATAACACCCTCTTAAAGAATTATAGGCCCATCTCGCTGCTGAGCCATGTCTATAAGCTGTTTTCGAGAGTAGTTACCAATCGTCTCGCTCGTAGGTTTGACGACTTCCAGCCTCCCGAACAAGCCGGGTTCCGAAAAGGCTTTAGCACCATAGACCACATCCACACGCTCCGGCAGGTTATACAGAAAACCGAAGAGTATAACCAGCCACTTTGTTTAGCGTTTGTGGACTATGAGAAAGCCTTTGATTCAGTCGAAACCTGGGCAGTCCTAAGGTCACTCCAGCGATGTCAAATTGACTATCGGTATATCGAAGTGTTGAAATGTCTTTACAGTAAAGCCACAATGTCTATCCGACTCCAGGACCAAAGCACGGATCCTATCCAATTGCAAAAAGGGGTGAGACAGGGAGATGTAATTTCTCCGAAACTGTTCACCTCGGCACTGGAGGATGTTTTCAAGCTGCTGTCCTGGAATAGGTATGGCATCAACGTCAATGGCGAATACATCACTCACCTTCGATTTGCCGACGATATAGTCATAATGGCGGAATCGCTGGAAGATCTAGGCACGATGCTCAGAGACCTCGATATTGTCTCCCAACAGGTGGGTCTTAAGATGAACATGAGCAAGACGAAAATCATGTCTAATGCTCATGTCGCACCCGTGCCGGTACATGTTGGGAGCGATATCATCGAAGTTGTAGACCACTATGTGTATCTGGGTCAGACGATCCAACTAGGTAGGTCCAACTTCGATAAAGAGGTCAGCCGACGAATCCAACTCGGATGGGCAGCGTTCGGGAAGTTACGCCACATCTTCTCGTCACAGATACCGCAGAGCCTCAAGACGAAAGTCTTCAACCAGTGTGTGTTGCCAGTGATGACGTACGGAACTGAGACGTGGTCGCTTACTATTGGCCTCATCAACAAGCTCAAAGTCGCTCAGCGGGCTATGGAGAGAGCTATGCTGGGAGTTTCACTACGGGATAGAATCAGAAATGAGGAAATCCGTAGGAGAACCAAAGTAGCCGACATAGCTCGCAGAATCAGCAAGTTGAAGTGGCAATGGGCAGGTCATATAGCTCGAAGGACTGATAACCGTTGGGGAATAAAGGTTCTCGAATGGCGACCACGAACAGGAAAACGAAGCGTGGGACGCCCTCCTACCCGATGGACTGACGACATTGTCAGGATCGCGGGAAGTCGGTGGATGGAGAGGGCTCGGAATCGTTCTTCCTGGAAATTTATAGGGGAGGCCTATGTCCAGCAGTGGACTTCTTTAGGCTGATGATGATGTGGAGACTAGACAGTAAGATTCTATACAAGCATAAAACTAGAACTTATAATCTACAGCAACCTCTGCAAACAGGCAATGTAACCGAAATTACAAATAACCACAACTAAAAAAAAATATTTAAATAATATAGGATATGTATGTTCCTCGTTTAATTGAAAGCACCAAAACGGAGACTGTACAATCATTTTGTTCTGTCATTTATCATGTTATGAGAATACTTGAAATTAATATTTCAATCAAGTGCAAGTTGTTGAATTCCGCATCAGTGCGACCAGTCACGGTAGACCTTTCACAATGGATAATTTGTAACGAGTGCCTTCATGAATGATAGATCAGAGTAAACTAGGAGGCTTTATTTCAGTATTACATCCAGGATTCTGGGAAGAGGAGAAGATTAAAACAATGAACGTGTTTGTAATTTGAAGAGCGTTGCAACCCTTCGGGTGCGTTTTAATTGCTAGGGTTGTTACGGAGCGGGGAAATCTTCAGGCTTTAATTCTTTTCGGGGCTTTTGGATACCGCACACGGGTCATTTACGCGATAATATTTATATTCAAACTTTTAATTGAGTCTCGTGGCTGAAAATGGCATGTAGTGAAAAAGATAATACGTTCCACTGAAAATTACTTTTTAACGGAACAAATTGGCTTTAATATTATGCAATAAACGCTATTACTTTGGTGTTATTATTATTACTTATGAATTGTGGAAAATTTTAGCATTGATTTATAATAATTATAACTTTTTTGCAAAAAAAAAAGACTTCAAATACACAGAAAATCATAAAACAAATTTTTTGCGAAAAGGAACCACAAAAACATCATCTGTGTATATATTTTTTGTTGGTTTTTTCAAAAAATATGAAGTCAATTTTCGAATTTTTTTATAAAGAGCCACTTCTGAAGTATGACCTATTAAACAAAAAAGATTCATCAAAATCAATAATTCTTAATTGGCGGAGTAATCACGTTAACATACATCGAATTAAGAACTTCCTTTTTTCTGAAGTTGGTTAAAAATACGACGTATATATATTTTCAATGGGGTTTCATGTAATATAATTTTTTTATTCCCATGTTTAAATAAATTATGAAAACCATCGAGTTTTAAGCCAAAACTAATTGCTTTAAGTACACAAGCTACGGCTTAAAGTAACTTGAGCAAACATCATTTTTTCCAATGGTTGTATTCCTTAGCCCGTGTAATAACAGTAAAAGGAAACAGCTTGGTTCAAGCTGAAATACATTCCTTGGGCATTCTTGCGAGCCTTCGCTAATTACACCACCATAATTCACCCCTTAAAAATTAACCTCCGAGAGGGGTGGAAGTCTATTAGGTGTACTTAGAATGAGTGTTTCTTTAACAATTATACCCTTTTGAAATAATAGGGGTGACAGAATGATACTTATGTAACCTATGTATTGAAATATTGCTTCATACTTTTTAATATTTCTCTTTCACATAGGTGGTTTCACAATCTCCTGAGATTTCTTAGTGTCCATTCAACTCAAGATTCTGTTACGGATATCTAAGGAGGGTTTGACCTACCAGTTTCAACAAAGAACATTATCTAAGTACTTGTGACATGTCAAAAGAATAATAAGGAATATGATTAATATTCAGCTCAGATGTCGTAAAATAGTGAGTCATTTTTTTTATTTTTTTCAAGGCCTTTGTCGCTTTGCAGGCTTTTTTTAAGTTTTATTGCAGTGTTGTCGACTGCTCTTTAAAACATAAAAAAATACATCTCGTATCAAAACTTAATCTATCTAATTAATCAATTCTGTGTTATCAATATCTATGTTTTGTAGTGATTATTAATAATGTGGCTGTATCCTCAGTAGATTTTTATTTTTTAATCTACACTAATATTATAAAGAGGAAACATTTGTATTTTTGTATTTTTGTTTTTTTTGTATGTAACGAATAGGCTCAAAAACTACTGGTCCGATTTCAAAAATTCTTTCACCATTAGAATGCTACATTATCCCTGAGTAACATAGGCTATATTATATTTTCAAAAAAATCAGGGATCCTTACTAAAACTTCAATAAGGTAACCCAAGGTGGAAAACAAAAACCTTACATCGCTTGCGCTGCGAAAACTATTGAAGATAGAACAAAATAATGTACTACGATTTTGTAGAACACGTCATCATCTACAAAAAATGTTGCGACAGCATATGTCTAACTATTATAGTTATGTCACAATAAGTGTTCTTTTATTATAAAAAAATAATTGAAATGCCTCCGCTAGAAAAGGGTCTCTATTTGTACCTTGGTATTAATCCTTATCCAAATAAATCATTTCATAATTAAGACGGTTTCAATACCTATAGATTACTTCTTAAATTTTTCAAATCGGACATTCCATTCAAAAGATATGACGAAATTAAAAATGTTAACGGGTCCACGGGTCACGCGCGGGGTGCGATTTCACTCACTCAAGGAGAAGCGCGTGCAAATGTATGAAATAAGTAGACGCGAGGCTCGAACCCACGGTCTAAGTTTATCCTAAAATGTTCAAAAGATTTATGACCACCCATGCGAAGCTGGGACAGGCCGCTAGTATGAATATAAACTACTTCTAAACATATGAACCTTATCACGACGGAATAAAAGTCATCGAGTTTGTTAAGGATTAGTTTCGAGTTTAGATCTTGAATTTAATCGCAATAAAATGTCATGGCAGAGTTTTAAGATTTTGAAGAGTTGTGTATTATTTAAAAATTTTATAATTTGCTAAGTATTTGGTTTTTTATGGTTTACAAAATTCTGCGAATTCGATAATGAGAAAATAAATACTTTCGTTTTACTGACAGTAGACTGGCTCTTAGCTTGTTTTCTTTTTAATTAAGTGAAGTTAAGGGGCTCTTTTGTTCCCTTGGTCGGCCTCGGCCGGCTAATTGCGCGCCAGTCAGTCGCTTGTCATCAACAACGTTCTATGTACTTGAACGTACTTGTTGAAGCAACATCGTTTACAAAGTATAATAAATGAAATACCAACGGCCTGTTTCTGAAAGCTCTATCAAAACTAATCTGGGGCCTTATGCTCACTTCGAGCGAGATTATCTCACGGTGGAGATGACGTCATATCTCGTTCGATAACTATTTATTCCCATTCTCACCATCTCACTCCCCAATTTTCTCATACAAAGTTCATGCGAGACGCAACGTCAACGAGTTATTGAACGAGATATGACGTCATCTCCATCGTGAGATAATCTCGCTCGAAGTGAGCATAAGGCCCCTGATGTCAACTCACTCGACATTTCAGCTATTACATCGAATTAGATAGAGATAGCAAGTGACTTGACATCCGATTAGTTTTGATCGGGCTTTCAGAAACCGCCGCTAGTCTTGTTGATAACAAATATAATTATATAAATATTGGTGGTAATTTCACATTCAACGCTAGCCCGGAACTAAACAAAGCTCATACATCTTTTTTTAATAAATAAATACTCATAATATATTATAACATTCAGACAGAGAACAAACATCTAGAACACAAATATTTGTTTGTGTAATAAACCAATTAAATTAATGTTTATGTATTATAGGGGCCAAATATAATTTAAAAGTGCGTTTGACTTTTTCAGAATGATGTGATGATGCAATAATAATTGAAATAGCTGCCCTGCTGCATAAAATACTGCTGGTAAAGTCTAAAAAATAAAAAATCTAAATTAAAAACTGATTTTTAGTGATTGCCCTCTATTTTGTATGTTTTGGAGTTACTTAGGTACATTATGATTAGTGGTCATCTTCTATATAAAATATATACCTTTGAGTAGTCAAAACATAAATACAAAAGAAATTCATAATTACAAGTACCATCAAGGATTTGAAGATCTAAAAAAACGTCTACACGTATGGCTAATTACAATAATATTCAAGTTTTTTAGAATTAGATCTAGTTATTTTAAAACGAATATATTGAATTCGAAAGCTTCAAAACTATTTTGCGATGATAGATGTTTGCAAGCACAACTTTAATATTTTAATCTTCTTTCAGTTTACCCTTTACAAATAACATGAATAGAGTGAGGGTAGTACCTACAAGTGCGGTCATTTTTCAATTTCCCAGCACAACCTCAAAGCAAGTACCGGTGATTGTTCCACAAAGTAAATTATCTGGAAGCGGCTATACCTCCCTGTTTAGTATGCATTAATCACAAGCGGGCGGCCACCAGCGTGATTGAAACTAAATCCCCTGGTGTTGCTCCTGCCGACTGATTACTGTCCGCAGCGTGGACCAGGATTAGGTTATTTAAATTGCTTCGGTTATAGGGTTTAACTCTCAAATGTGTTTCAATGCCCATATTGGACACGTCTCAGATACTTACCAGTCCTGATTTAACCAATTTGAATAATCAAAGATATGGGGCTGCTAACCAAAATAAGCGGTTCTCGGAATGTCTGTTCCAAAAATCTGTGATTGTAACGAAAATCACAGTTGTGTATTTGTCGTCTAAATAAATAAATAAATACTTTTGGTAAGTCCCAAACTAAGAACAGGTGGTACTATGGGAACCATATACTTGATAGAATACTTAAATACAATCTTCTTCTTTCGAGTCAATGGCATATAAACTTTAAATGACGTGACCCAGTTGGAGGAGACCTCAATACCTGGTTTAGATCCTCACGTGTTTTTTTTTGATACAACTAGCTGATGGAACAAGCAGATGGCCACACTGATGTTAAGTGGTAACTAAGACCTATAACAAAGCATGACCTCGTAAGTCACGCACGATAGGAACGTACCCTACGATGCACGGCCCTGTGTCCATCAACTTGAGGCATACATATGTTAAGCCTCATGTGCCTGTAATTACACCGGCAACCACACTCTTCAAACCGAATCACAGCAACGCTGCTTGGCGGCAGAAAAAGGCGTGTTGGTTGTACTTCCCCGGACAAGCGAAGGACAAAGAGATCGACTACTTTTGAAAATAAATAAGTGTGCATAAGGTTGGACACCGGGGATAGGAGAGATACAATAGATTCTTATAAGACAATACAAAAAAGAACAAAAAATTGTTCTCGATGGGGATCGAACCCACGATCGAATCCACAAAATGCGAAAGGCAGAACTACTACCAACTGAGCTGTGAAGTAGTCTTACGTTAGATAGATGTCTGACTGAACATAAAACACAAATGCCATAGTCAAAGTCAAAGTCAAAAGGTATTTATTCAATAAAATCACAAGGATCACTTTGAAACGTCTTAAAGCTAGGTGACTCTAGGTGCCAGCACCACGCGACCAAAGCCTAGGCAAACAAACTTACGGCTTGGTTCCTACCGTTCTTTTGTATGATCCTTTTACAAAGTAATATACAATATTGAAGTTTAGTGAGGCGTAGTTATACAGAAAAAGGTAGACAGATAGACAGTATGCATATCAACCTACCTCCGGCAACGTTGGATCTCCTATAAAATGCAAGGCGTCGTAACTAATCTCGAAGTTGCAGCTTGCATAGAATATCCAAGTTCCATAATTTTCCGGAGTCATGGCCCATGCGTACAATACAAGCGCAGAGTATAATGAAGCTGAAAGCCTGCAGCCATCATTACGTACTCGTACTTGACGTCCAAGTTTTTGCAACTGACTTCGTGCGATATGTAAATCTGCGATGTTTTAGTTCGTGGATTGAGTATACTTAGTCTGTGGACGTAAAAAAATAACGAAATGCAAGTTTAAGTTAGGCAATGACCACAGATGATACAATTATGACACAAATTGCTAATGCTAATGTCAAAAGCTTTGTCTTGACTTGACTTCTTGGTTTATGGCGTTTGAAATAAATCAAAAATAATAATTGACAAAAGCTTATGATCACTTGACACTGGCAAGATTGTCTGTCGAATGACGGACAGGAGCCATAAATGGAAAGAAGAAGAAGAAAAAGTACCTATATCCTATCTAAAGTACAATTACCACAAACAGTTTACCTACTACTTATTTGATATCCCATAGTTATTTTGTATTTATTTATTTATAGAATGAAGAAATGTAATTTTGTTTATGTGTGAGTTGAATAATAATTAGGAGAAATGTTAAAACTGTAAATTCCTAATATACACCACTAATTTGTAATTACCAAAAAAAAAAAAACCGTATGCTCAGTGTCAGTTACTGATCACATTTATGTAGTTAAAACTCAAAAAAAAATATTAAAAAGAATATCCCGAGAAAAGGATGATAACTAGTTACCCATTATCCGTACGTACCTACTACAGAGTCTTCTACCCGAGTATCATTCTCATCCATTCATAAATTTTTGTCTCGTTCGAAACGAAACAAAACGCGCCGCTCGCGCAATACTAACTATTATTTTATCTATGGCCGGCAAACTCGTGTCGAACGAAACCCATACATAGGTACTCTAAATTCGATGCAGGTCAGTGACATCCGTAAAATAAAAATTGTACGCGGGTAGGTACTTAATTTATTGTGGTTTTCACGTTCACGATAGCTTGTCAGTACACTGCCAGAGAATAACGCATACATGTTACGTACGTATTTTTAGTCTGGGGAAATGTGAGTGATTACCTACGGATGTACCGCGAATTGTTCCCAAACAATCGGCAACCAAATTACTCCACGATGTCCAGCATATTATACCAACGCATATTGGACCATGGCTCTGTTTACGTGCCGTCGCATGCGCAAGGACGAGGAGGGCCTGCATACTCCCGAAACTTCTACGATGAAGTCCTAAATGATTTTGAAGAAGATCCGCGGAGGAGCACGCGTGACGCGGCACGTCGCTTTAGCACAAGCCAGTCCTGCGCTTGGAAGATTGTGCGCTCAGCTGAGATACACTGCATGAAGACCCAGGAGCTACTAGCCATCGCCAGGCTGGAGGATATTCCGTTCAACCTGGCGGCGGGAGCTATGGTTTCAGCAGGACGGTGCGCTATCGAGTATCTATCTCAGGAGTTTGGCACCCGATGGATTGGTCGCGGTGGCCCAGTTGCCTGGCCTCCGTGCTCGCCCGATCTGACAATCTTTCAAAAATTCCCCAATCTTTTTGTGGAGCGAAATAAAAAGACTAGTGTTTGTGAGTGAGCCTAACAATGCATAACAGACCCTTTTGATAGTGCAAAGACTAAGTATTTCCCTGAAAAAAATTTGTTAAAACGTGTGTGTGTTTGCATTGACAATGAAGGTGGACATTTTGAACAACTTTTAAAAACTTGTGGTTAGTGGAAGTGTAAATACGTGCGTAGTTGTAAGTACATACTGTAAATAACTTTAATTGTTGTAAATAGCTTGACATCCTGAGCCCGTAAAATTATGAAGGAAAAATGGCAATTAATTACAAATAAAAGTATTAAAAAAATCCCTAAAATAATGCCTTTTTTATGATACTTACCTATCTACCTACCCATTAAATGATTTATCTAGTGAGCGAGAGAGAAGGAATACGATGAGTGCGACAAGATGATGTGACGTAGGTAGGTACTATACGACGAGACGGTAGATGGAAGGAGTCATAATGAATGGAGTGTTTACGATGTTGACTAGCAGTAGTATTCCGTAGTATTTTCTTGTAGTGTGTCCATAAAATTGTGCAGGAATTTGGTTGAAAACAAACCTCGATAACTTGCTAAAAGTTAAATATAAAAAAATCTTGACAGTGCCAATAGCATTAGTAGCCTCTGCTGCAACTGTCCTTAAATTTTTTTTTGGTAGTCACAAAATAGTGGTGTAGTTTTTCTGTTAATATCATTTTTATTACACTCCTGCCAACCTTCATTTTACTAGGCTGCAAAGTTTCTCTGAAAATTATCATATTTAAGCGATAAGACTGCACATTTTACGTTAATAGTTATATCTTTTATTCATGTGTTTTTTTACTTTGTTAGTTATTAAAGTGTACGATTCCTTGTGTCGTAAGGTCTAATGGCATGGGTCTCCTTTCTTTGTTGTACATAACGCTAATTTTCGAATAAAAACAAAACTATAATCCTAAATATATCACCGGATTACATTTATCCGCAATACATCTGCAACAATAAAAACTACAAAAAAATAGATCAAAACTGAATGTTTCATTTTCTAGGTGAAAATACAATTTTCCGACGAACAATAAACAATCTGCTTCAGCGAGAGTAATTACGAGTATCCACCTGTAACGGTGCAAGGTAATAAATCCATTTAGCGCTGAAGTGGTGCTGATTTCTCGAACAAAAACCGAAGCGGTCGCGCTCCCTCGCCAATTTAAACTTCGCACTTGCATACTGTCCGTAACTTCATTAGCTAGAAATTAGTTTGGGTCATAGAGTAGAGCGCTGTTTGGAAGTGACATGTTTGCAGTACACCTTTACAGCGCGTTGAATTGGGTCATAATCTCGTATGAATTAAATAAACGCATTACATGAGCTACGACGTAGCAGGTGCTACGCCACACCGTAGCTATTGCATTGTTGGCTTTTTGTGGCTATGATCCCTATTGTTTTGTGTTTTTACTAACAAACTTAACCCTTCCTCTGTATGAAATAAAGAAAAACTAACCAAGTTAAATCTTCTCAAGTTTTTTATTCTAGGATTCGAATTTACCAGTTTTTTTTTCGATTTTACAAGTTTTGTGATATTACTCAACACAATGTGCTTTACCAATTAACCTTATTTTATACTCCGTAATTGTTAGAGTCAGGTGCAAACTGTAGGTAAATCCTAGCTTTAAACAGTATTTCTCTCTCAAACATTCACAAACATACATTTTTATTCACGGCCTGCACCAGTACCTACCTAATTAGCACAACAGTTTGGTTTTTGTGTATGAATTTTGGTTTTACCTAGAGCAGGGAGTTTTTGCCTTCCATTCCGAATAACTATGCGCTTACCTACGTAACATACATCTTTCTGCTCACCGTTTCAGTGAAAGGAATAACGAAGACCACTTTTTGCTTTGGTGAAAAAGCGGCGTAATTTATTTTCCCTTGGTGCAATATTTAGTGCTGTCCATTACCACAGTTCGCGACCGTCCATTTTTCACAGACATTCATCTTTTTTTTCTCAGTCGCACGCGTGTGGTCCTTTATATTACCTTTTTCATTCATATTCGTTCCAATATCAGAAGTCTTGGCGCCAAAGAAGATGATAATTTATGATATTGAAGCGTCGTCAGCGTCACGTGCTTGTTCTTTGTGTATGTCGCAGTTATATTACGTTTTTTTTTTCAATGTATTTGTGATGGTACCTACCTATTTATATTCTACTAACAAAACGGGTTAGTAATAAATAGGTACCTAGTACCTACTTATTTATTATAATAATCTAGACTAATATTATAAGGAGGAAAGATTTTATTGTTTGTTTGTTTGTTCGCATTGAAATAGGCTCCGAAACTACTGAACCGATTTGGAAAATTCTTTCACCGTTGGGAAGCTATTATACATACATTTAAAAAAAAATGAAAAAAAAATTCTCCTTCCAAAAAGGGATCCTTACTAAAACTCCAATAATGTAACCCAAGACCTACAATTCTAGGAAATTGGTAGGTAGGTATGAGGCAGGTAGGGCGATGTCCATCCGTGCGAAGCCGGGACACGCATGGGTGGTCATAATTTTTTTGAACATTTTAGGATAAACTTAGACGGTAGGTTCGAGCCTCGCGTCTACTAATTTCATACATTTGCACGTCCTTCTCCTTGAGTGAGTGAAATCGCACCCCGAGCGTGACCCGTGGACCCGTTAACATTTTTAATTTCGTCATATCTTTTGAATGGAATGTCCGATTTGAAAAATTTAAGAAGTAATCTATAGGTATTGAAACCGTCTTAATTATGAAATGATTTATTTGGATAAGGATTAATACCAAGGTACAAATAAATACCCTTTTCTAGCGGCGGCATTTCAATTATTTTTTTATAATAAAAGAACACTTATTGCGACATAACTATAATAGTTAGACATATGCTGTCGCAACATTTTTTGTAGATGATGACGTGTTCTACAAAATCGTAGTACATTGTTTTGTTCTATCATCAATAGTTTTCGCAGCGCACGCGATGTAAGGTTTTTGTTTTCCACCTTGGGTTACATTATTGGAGTTTTAGTAAGGATCCCTGATTTTTTGAAAATATAATATAGCCTATGTTACTCAGGGATAATGTAGCATTCTAATGGTGAAATAATTTTTGGAATCGGACCAGTCGTTTTTGAGCCTATTCGTTAAATACAAAAATACAAATGTTTCCTCTTTATAATACCTCTATTAGTGTAGACTACTAAAATCACACAATATCTTTATTTATTGTAGCCTATGTGTTATTCTGATGTATAAGCTATATTATTGTAAAATTTCATTAAAATCCATTCAGTTGTTTTTACGTGAAAGAGTAACAAACATCCATCCATCCCTCCATCCATCCATACTTACAAACTTTCGCGTTTATAATATTAGTAGGATCACCGACTATTTCGAATGCAAACCACCGCATTCGGATATAACGTTATAAAATTCAAGTAGTCATGTAGCAAGTGCATTTAGATCGGGCTAAGTGCAGAGCGCATTAGCGATGCGACGCCGGCGGACGTCCGCCTCGCCGCGACATCACTTCACGCTTTCAGTTATGTAAACATCACCCTTATAAACTCTTGAGCCTTCTGTGGTTAGGGATAGTACATAAACAGCTACTTACTAGTGGTACGCCCCGAACTGAAATTTCGTGAGGTCCGCATCTGACGTTGATACCAAACACGATATTTGGCATCTGATTACACCCTAACTAACTTGGGGTAACCCATTGTATTTCAAAAATCATACATACGTCCTAGAATAATAATAAAAATGGTATTGGGATGTACAAACCAAACCCTTTCATATGACACCTCACTTGGTATATTTCCCCTTTGAAAACCCCATATCTCAATAACCCCTTGTTTAATTAAATTCATATACCTATATAAATTCATATAAATTTCTCAAGAACAATCTATCGACCTACCAAGTTTCGTGCAAATCGGATCAAAGGGTTCGAAAATTAAAGTAGGTGGTAATCAGAGGCAAGTATAAAAATCGTGTTTGGACTTGTTTCTAACTACCACTTACTAACTAATAAAATAAAATAATAAAATAAATAAACTATTACCATAGAGTAAAAGTAAAATACCTACCAAATAAAAAAAAATACTCTTCTGCAACGGGCGTAACTTAGTACTTATTTAGAATAAGTACATAATAGTCGTGATTGTGGTTGAAAAAACTCTAATAATAGCTTTAGAGTAGGCTTTGGTCGCGAGGAACTGGCGATAGATTCACCTAGTATATAAGACGTTTCAAAGTGATCCTTGTGATTGTACTGAATAAAGACCGTTTTGATTTTGATTTTTGATTTTGATTTTGATTTTGATTTTGATTTTGTTACGAATAAAGTAAAAAAAAAAGAAGCAGAAATTGCTTTGGTCTTCATTCCGTGGATTTATTCCTGACTATTTTAATTAAGTATCTTCTATGCCCCAAGCAATGATATTTTAATTAGAAAAACAGCCCTGACTCTTGGGTTGTTTCTAATAAATAATATAAAAATAGCTACCTAACGAGATTTGGTTTTAAAAATGTATCTCACCACTATGTAGGTTTAAGCGTTAAGTAACTGCTTTAAATTAATCGTCAATACTTTAGCACTTAGAACTATATAGGTATGTAAGTGCTTAAGTAGGTAGGTTTGTCGTCAGAGCAAACTAAAAAAGTCGGGAAAATAATAAAGGTAAACGCGATAAATACCCGTGTAATACTTTTAAATAAGAGCAAACTAACTCCTGGTTAGATGCACCTAGGTACGTAATCACCTACCTACTACCTACTTGATAGGTTATTCCTTTTCAGATAGGGTGGGTTATTGGTCCTTACATAGGTACCTAATTTATCAAAATAAATAGGTAGGTACCTACTTCTTGCTTAATGATAACTCCAAGCTTTAAGTTCTTAAAAATAAAATATAGTGCTTCATCAAAAAATATGTTTCTCGCTGACTAGAAAGGATTTGAAGAATGTTCCAGTAGGCTTACAATATGAAAAGATTTCAATATGAGAAGATAGCTCATGTTTGAAATTACAATTTTGCAAGATAACTCTAGTAAAAAGTGGGTAACTACGCAAGTACCTACCTATCCAAGATTTCTACACTAATATTATAAAGAGGTAAAATTTGTATTTTTGTATTTTAGTATGTAACGAATAGGCTCAAAAACTACTGGTCCGATTTCAAAAATTCTTTCACCATTAGAATGCTACATTACCCCTGAGTAACATAGGCTATATTATATTTTCAAAAAAATCAGGTATCCTTACTAAAACTTCAATAATGTAACCCAAGGTGGAAAACAAAAACCTTACATCGCGTGCGCTGCGAAAACTATTGAAGATAGAACAAAATAATGTACTACGATTTTGTAGAACACGTTATAATCTACAAAAAATGTCGCGACAGCATATGTCTAACTATTATAGTTATGTTACAATAAGTGTTCTTTTATTATAAAAAAAATATTGAAATGCCTCCGCTAGAAAAGAGTCTTTATTTGTACCTTGGTATTAATCCTTATCCAAATAATTAAAACGGTTTCAATACCTATAGATTACTTCTTAAATTTTTCAAAACGGACATTCCATTCAAAAGATATGACGAAATTAAAATGTTAACGGGTCCACGGGTCACGCGCGGGGTGCGATTTCACTCACTCAAGGAGAAGCGCGTGCAAATGTATGAAATAATTAGACGAGAGGCTCAAACCCACGGTCTAAGTTTATCCTAAAATGTTCAAAAAATTTATGACCACCCATGCGAAGCTGGGACAGGCCGCTAGTGTTATATAAACAGTAAATTTAAGGTTGGTGAGGTATCTATTATTGTTAATTAGCACGTAATAATAAGTAGATACCATTTTCGTGCCTACATAACGTTTACTTACACATGTTCACAGTCTCACTAAACGAACTTATATTAAAATAATCAAATTAATATTAAAACCTTTTTATTGTATGTACCTACCAACCTGTGTTTCATTACCTAGGTATCTACTTTCGAGCACACAAAAGTAAACACACACAAACAAAGTACTTACCTTAGGTACCTACCTAAGTGCCTACATATGCTTCGCAAGTGGCCCTAGATTTCAACGCTAACACAAAAGCTTTCAGACTTTTAGCCACCGGCTGGTGGGAAGAGCTGAGCAGAGAATATAGATAGGGACAGATGTACGAAAACTCTTTCTTATTGCATACCTATCCCGCGTAGATGAAAAATGTTTACCTACGATGTTTAAAATATTTATATTTTTAAAGGTAGGTAAATAAATCAATATATAATTTTAAGGACAATTTATACATCGCCTATTTTCGGCTTGACGTTGATTTCTGGGACCCTGTATAGGATGTGTATCAGTTAATCGATATAGGTACCTACCCTAATATACTTTTTTATACTCTTAAATACTTACATAATTAACTAGTGGCTTCCCGCGGCTTCGCACGCGTTGAAGTGGTGAGCGGTGATTGAGCCACAAACATCCAAACATCGTAACTTTCGCATTGATTTGTATATTATTAGGGTAGGATTTTAAATACCTACGTAGGTATAAGAGATACCTATAGGCGTACATTACCTTTATTAGGTAGGTAGGTATAGGTACTGAGTTTAGCACAAACATGACAAATACAACAAAGACAAACACGGAAAATATGTACTTATTTGTTCCTAGTTTCTACCCCAAAAACAAACGAAACGAAACAGCTTCACGACTTTGATCCCCATGCAGGCACGGTAGATACCCTCAGATCTCTTTGTACCAACTCAAGATTCCCGATTTTGAATGCCCTTTACAAACATTGACGCCTCGTTGTATCCTTTTTACTAAGTCCGGTTATTGTACGGCATGATAATGTACAGCACGATAATGTACAGCATGATATTTGGAAGCCACTTTGGTACCTTTTTGGATTCGTTTTATTGGGTGTACATTATCGGGGTGTGCAATAACTGGATGTGCAATATTGTCACGTGTAGTTAATGTGCAACCAGTTAATACACAGCATGATAATGTACAGCACGTTAATGTACAGCATGATAATTGGAAGCCACTTTGGTACCGTAAAAAATAATTTCTGGCACTTCGGCGGCCGCTGCCGCGGCACGCTCGCTTTGCTCGCTCGCCTCGTGCGTAATTTATATGTTTCAACATAACCTAACCAATTCGACTCAACGGTACTATAGTGGCTTCCAATTATCGTGCTGTACATTAACTGGGTGTACATTATTGACACGTGACGATATTGCACAGCATGTTATTGTACGGGATGATAATGTACACCCAATAATTCAAACCAGTGGACACGGATTATCTGGGTGTGCATTATCGTGCTGTGCAATATCATGCTGTACATTATTTGGCCGTACATTATTGGCTCCCTTTTTACTCGAGCGCAACGAAGAAGGTTAACGTTTTAGAGGTTGTTTTCGAAAATCAAACTGTTGTGGCGGCTAGCCACACACAGGCACAGATAAGAGAACACAGGTACTTGCAATCGGGCTGACGCGAAGGGTTTGTATGTAGCGTCGCCAGTCGTCTCTCCCCGCTCATTAGATTCGGACATGTGATACCTACTTAAAAAAACTAAAAGTGCCTTTCCTATTTTTTTTGCCTTGGAGTACATGTACTTCAAGTTTCAAGTTTGTAGATTCAAGGAATACAATTTTTCATACCAACGTTTTCAATCCTTTTTACACCCTTAGGGGTTGAATTTCCAAAAATCCCTTCTTAGTACACCTCTACGCCATAAGACCTATGTACACTTAAAATTTCAAGTCTCTAGGACCAGCGGTCAAAAAACTCCCATATAAACTTTTACATCCCTTTGCACACTTATTAAGGGTAGTTTTCAAAAACTAAAAATGCCTTTCCTATTTTTTTGCCTTGAAGTATGTGTACTCCAAGTTTCAAGTTTGTAGGTTCAAGGAATACTATTTTTCATACAAACGTTTTCATCCCTTTTTACACCCTTAGGGGTTGAATTTCCAAAAATCCCTTCTTAATACACCTCTACGCCAAAGACCTATGTACTCTTAAAATTTCAAGTCTCTAGGACCAGCGGTCAAAAAACTCCCAAACAAACTTTTACATCCCTTTGCACACTTATTAAGGGTAGTTTTAAAAAACTAAAAATGCCTTTCCTATTTTTTTGCCTTGAAGTATGTGTACTCCAAGTTTCATGTTTGTAGGTTCAAGGAATACTATTTTTCATACAAACGTTTTCATCCCTTTTTACACCCTTAGGGGTTGAATTTCCAAAAATCCCTTCTTGATACACCTCTACGCCATAAGACCTATGTACTCTTAAAATTTCAAGTCTCTAGGACCAGCGGTCAAAAAACTCCCATACAAACTTTTACATCCCTTTGCACACTTATTAAGGGTAGTTTTAAAAAACTAAAAATGTCTTTCCTATTTTTTTGCCTTGAAGTATATGTACTCCAAGTTTCAAGTTTGTAGATTCAAGGAATACAATTTTTCATACCAACGTTTTCAACCCTTTTTACACCATTAGGGGTTGAATTTCCAAAAATCCCTTCTTTGTACACCTCTACGCCATAAGACTTATGTACTCTTAAAATTTCAAGTCTGTAGGACCAGCGGTCAAATAACTCCCATACAAACATTTACATCCCTTTGCACACTTATTAAGGGTAGTTTTCAAAAACTAAAAATGCCTTTCCTATTTTTTTGCCTTGAAGTATGTGTACTCCAAGTTTCAAGTTTGTAGGTTCAAGGAATACTATTTTTCATACAAACGTTTTCATCCCTTTTTACACCCTTAGGGGTTGAATTTCCAAAAATCCCTTCTTAATACACCTCTACGCCATAAGACCTATGTACTCTTAAAATTTCAAGTCTCTAGGACCAGCGGTCAAAAAACTCCCATACAAACTTTTACATCCCTTAGCACACTTATTAAGGGTAGTTTTCAAAAACTAAAAACGCCTTTCCTATTTTTTTGCCTTGAAGTATGTGTACTCCAAGTTTCATGTTTGTAGGTTCAAGGAATACTATTTTTCATACAAACGTTTTCATCCCTTTTTACACCCTTAGGGGTTGAATTTCCAAAAATCCCTTCTTAGTACACCTCTACGCCATAAGACCTATGTACTCCTCAAATTTCAAGTCTCTAGGACCAGCCGTTTAGGCTGTGCGTTGTCTATATGTCAGTCAGTCAGTCAGTCAGTCAGTCAGTCAGTCAGTCAGGACTTTGATTCTTATAGTATTAGAGATTAAATTATTACTTACTCAAATGTTTTAATACTTAATTAAACAACGCCCAAACATTTTTTTTTATATATTTATATGTATACATATATTCCTAAGTACTTTAACTATTATTGTGGGTAGGTACCCTCTTTTACCCTCTCTCGGTCTTTTGGTGGGGAGCGCAGAAGGCAGAGCTACTAGGTACCTACCAACTGAGCGTAGCTGAGAGTTGAGAGGCATATCATAAACAATCAGTTAAGTAGGTACATAGCTGATTGTTTCTCAATACTTATATTACTAGTAGTTCGCCCCGAACTGAGATCTCGTGATGCGACCCGACGAACGCATCAAAACTTTGAGTACGTAGTAGTCAGAGGCAAGTCCAAACATTATCTTTGGACTTTTTTCTGACTACCGCCTACTAACTTGGTATGGTTACCAAGATTCAACTCTTGGTCATTGTCACCATTTTATAAGAGCTGAGTACCTTCTTAATTTATTTCAAGTAAAAAAAATAAGAAAGAGCAAAGGAACTGGCCGACCAGTAGAAAAACCTTGATGCCAACGAAACCCTTAGAGATGGGAGCTCTTGGATCGCTGGTTATCTTAATTTAACTTTTTTGTTGTATCTCAAAAACCGAGCGTCCCAAAAAAAAAGTAAAAATTGTTTTGGAATGTCCAAACAAAGCCCTTTCATATGACATGTAACTTGATTTTTTTATGTCACTTTTTTTATTTTTGCCCTCTTAATAAACCCCACATCTCAAAAACCCTTCATCCGATTTTACTCATATACTTACCAGTAAATTTCTCAAGTACAAGCTATCGACATATCAAATTTCATGCAGATCAGATCAATGGTTCTCAAGTTATCGCCAGACAAACATACATACATACATACATACATAAAATGCCAAATCGCCCAAGTTGAAACTAGAATCTTCGTTCGCTTCGCTCACTCGATCAACTAAAGATCTTCGTTCGCTTCGCTCACTCGATCAATTAGGTAGGTAGGTACGTATACCAAAACGTCTTATGTATTATGTATATTTTCATGCAATTCAATTATTTATTGAATTGCAAAGCAAGTAAGAGTAAGTACAATTTAAAGTAAAATGTACCTATAGGTATAGGTTTTTACAAACCTACTATCGTTTATACCTACACTTTTTTACAAAGTCAGTCATACAAAAAAGAATAGGTATATACCTAAAACCTGAAGTGCCATTTAGCCCGAAACTAGATAGGTACCTCAGTAATGCTTCTTCTAATGGGAACTGAATTACTGATGACTACTAAATACTTAGGCGTCCTAAATGGCCGTACCTACCTATAGTATTTAAAATAAAACGACGCCGACGTCGCGTCGAAGAACTTTAGATTTAGGTCAACGCCAACGCCATCTAGGAATGAATATGGAAACCATTTCCTTGTTTCTCTTGAAAGAACAATCTACGGTCTGCAGCTGTTATTCACCAAAATATTTAATTTGGAACACCGACACTGTGGTGGATGATTTTTGCACACATCATATGAATTTGCATATTACTTATGTAGACACCTACGTAGGTACTAAACTTGTTACGGTTATAAGAGGGCCGGTGCAGGTCTGCATTAAGTTGTACGGGCATTAATGCACGCGCGCGTAGGGGCATGACCGCGCCTACAAGTAGTAGTATGAGGAACTTAATATGCCAAGTTTCAAAGCTTTTGTAAGTAGGCGCAAAAACAGAAAACTTGGTATTTAAAGAAAAAAATCTATCTGGACCTACTCGGTATCTATGTAAGGTACCTACCTACTTATCTGTATTCTGTACTACCAAAACCACCAAAACCTTGGATGGAGGAAATACATAGATTTATAATACGACTTGATCCATGAGGAAATATCATAATAATGTTGCCACCTTTTCATATCGTACTGCAAATAAAATAAGTGAAGTATAGGAATGGACTAGAAATAGAGTACTTTTTATAAAAGTCATCCTTCTAATTCTCATTTAATAAAGTTTTTTGTGTTTACATAGGTACACCTTGTTTTAGGGTAGGTGTTTTAAAATGTCACAAAAGTTAAGAACAGAGTGGGACATGGGGCCTTATGCTCACTTCGAGCGAGATTATCTCACGGTGGAGATGACGTCATATCCCATTCGATAACTATGTATTCTCACCTCCTCACTCCCCAATTTTCTCATTCAAAGTTCATGCGAGACGCAACGTCTACTACCAGTTATTGAACGAGATATGACGTCATCTCCACCGTGAGATAATCTCGCTCGAAGTGAGCTTATGGCCCCTGAACCCGTCACTAACCCCTTGCACAGGTACCTAAAATACCCCCTTCATTCCATGAAAGCATAAACCAACTGCATCTTCGCATCCCACTTGGTTCGCTTTTGGGGTATGTATTTTTGTTGCTCCTACAACCTTCATTATTATTTAATTTTACTATTGTATTGTGGCGGAAAACGTTTACCTACAGTTTTGTCTAATCCTTGAGAACTACACTAACATTACTCTCAATAATTGAGAAATACAGATTTTTATTTACATAAGATGGTAGTTCCTCAGGTCACACACATTCACATCAAAAATATTCTACTGCTCAGACAGACGGCTGATCAAAATCAAAGTAGTTAAGTTGTAGATGAAAAGAGAAGTAAATTCATCTAAGCTCAGTATTTGAGGTGCGTTACAATTTTTTAATAGAGTCGAAACATAATTTTGTTTAGTTCCTAGTTAATTCCTTCCTTGCCTTGGTTTTACAACGATCGATGTCCTTTTTTATTTTTAGTCCAATAAAGATAAGTAAGCCCTTTTCAAATAGCAAGGTGGCAGCACTGATACCTCATTCATGAGTGAAGTGAATGAACAAACGACTTCATTCTTTCATTCAGTCATGTTTTTGTTTTGATTTTAGGTTATATTGGGTTTGTTGGTATAGTGCGGATGTTATTATTTTGCTGCTAATTAATTCAAACAAAAATGCGTTTCAATGTTATTAAAGCTAATAATGGAAGTGAGAGAGTGGGCGTTCTCACGAAACTTGTGGATAATCCCAATGCTGTCATAGAAACTCCGGTCTGCGCCCTACTAACTCAGGTAAGTTGGTTATTTCAAGGGCCTTGGCGGACTTCTACTAACTTAGAGAGGCACAGATGGGTATGCGGGTCGACAGAGCTCACATATTTGCCCATATTGGGGTCATCAAAACTCGTCGAGACGTCCGTTGACGTCGCGCGTCGTCGGGGCTCTGGGTACCGAAATAAAACCTTATTGGACGTCAAGTCAGAATAAGACGTGTGACCCGAGGGTTGGTGATCATCATACAGCATATCCATCCGGCCAGTGACTTGGAAACACTTCCGACTAGCACTGATTTGCATCAGTTGACCTCTATATTTATTGATTGCAAAAGTCTTTAGATAGCTCAACTTTGTAAATTACTACTTGGTAGTCTAATGAGAGTTCCTATAAAATATTAAGAGATAGGAGGTAGTAGCCAACTTGTGTCTGGTTTTTTAAGCCACTATAATAACCATAATTTAAGTTTTTATTAATACAATACCTATAATAGTCAGTAATTGCCTATATCAGCTAATCATAATAAGAACTTATTTTGTTTCTTTTATTCCAGGGAGGCAGTGTGGTACATCTGACTGCTGAAGTATTATCAAAAGTATTCTCCACATCTCGTCTCCTTTGGGTGCCACTGTCCAACTCATTGAGCTTAGAATTGGGTGTGAAAGTCCAAGGAAAAGGCCTAGCTGAGTTTGCAGGCATATCCGATCATGTCACATGTGTCACATTTAACAATATGAATGAAATTACTCCAGCAGGGCATTTCGAACCAGATGCAGTGCCTCTGTGGACTAAACAGGGAAAGAAGCTTATTACTGCTGATCGGTGAGTATCTTTTACCAGGCTGCAATGTGTGGTTTTGGGTAAAAACAAATACATGACTCAATCATGTAGGTACCTATTTGTTTTTTTTTTTTTTGACAAAGTTGCTTATTATGTTTGATTCATTAACCTTTCAATATTCAATTGAATTCATTAGGGTGCTAACAAGACAAGGTTTAATAAGTACCTAAATTATTTAAATTAGCTGGTATTCTTGCTATTGGGTTTGGCTATTGTTGACTAAGATGCTGGTCTACAAAGGATTAAAAGTGTGTTAAATATGTCTTAATGTACACGTTTGACATCTAAGGTTAGATTTAACGGCCTGTTAAACCTTGATTAGTAACTTACAGAGCATGGTGAAATAGGCCCTAAGATTAGTTGCTCCCCTAAATATGAAACCTTCATTTTTATAATCACAACACTCTTATTTAAATGATGCAATAAGGTAAACAAATTACAATAATTTTGTACCAAATCATTTCAGATATATGGATGTTATGGAGTTATTCCAACCAGACATCATTTTCGCGATAGCCGATACACGCATATCACTCAGTGAGGGTATCAAGAGGGTAGCAAAGTCTGTGGAGAGGACATGCAGTCTGTTGGATAAATGTGTGAGTCGATATAAAGGCTCAGAGGTGCTAAACCTTAAAAGCTCTCTTATAGGTAAATATCATTAATTATATTCATTGACAGCCTTCACAGCTCAGTTGGTAGTGGTAGAGATACTCGACCGCCATCGGCTGTGGGTTTGATCCCCACCGAGAACAAACATTTGTGTTCATCAGAACATTGATGTTTGTTCTCTGTCTGGGTGTTATATTATAAGATTGTAATTAACAACAAAAAAAAAGTATAAATGTATTATCAGCTATGTGGTAGTTTGGGGCTAGATAGTAAATATTGGTGGACTTTCTGTGTGGAATATTTATTCATCATCTTATGGAAACAAAAATACTCCAATACACAAACTACTTGTAATTTTTTTTTATTATTATCAAGCCACCTGCTTAAATACCTATGTTATATTTGTTCATTTAATCTTTTCTTGGTAGAAGCGATAGCGTTAGTCCTATTTATAAGTCCGAACATATTTAAGTTTTTATCATTAATTAAGATAGTCAGCGTTTTGGAGTTATACTGTAAGCTTACTGTCAAACTTGAAATAAACATTCTATTCTATAGAAGAGCGAACAATACCACCATAATAAATGTTGTGCCTATTCAAAATACCACTTTCAATAATTTCAGGAGTTATTGTTGCCCCCGGCGATGAGAAGAGATGTAATGACTGCATCAGTCGCATTCTCTCGCACAGTGACACACTGAGCGGCGTCGCTCTGTCGGGATTGACTGATGGCAATGAAGACGCTAATGAGATATCGGCGGAGAACCTGCAAGAAATATTCCGAAGAGTTGCTGTAAGTACCTTCCATAGAGCTTCTTTCGGTGCACTTCTGCGCTACATGGTAGCTCGCAGGAAAATGGACTTAACCGATGGAAAATAAACTTTCCACCATCTAATCGGTTTTAAGAGTAGTACCTAGAGTAGTGAAAATAAAGGTTATAAGTTAAGAGAAGTAGAACTCTTTGTGAAAGGCTTATTCCGGGGAAGTACTACCATCATACCTATTTCTGGCGCCAAGCAGCGTTGCTATGTTTCGATTTGAAGGGTATTGGTTGCCGGTGAAATAACAGGCACATGAGGTTTAACATCTGTATGTCTCCACGAAGGGCAGTGCATCGTAGGGCACGTTCTTATCGTGCGTGACTTACGATGTAATACTTTGTTATAGGTGATGGTTACCACTTAACGTCAGGTGGGCCATATGCTTGTTCCATCAGCTAGTTGTATAAAAAATGCCTTAAGTTGATGGACGCTGGGCAGGGTATCGTAGGGATCGTTATTATCGTGCGTGACTTACGAGGCAATGCTTTGTTATAGGTGATGACGTCAATCGGCAAGTAGTACAAAAAAAATGTACTACTGTCTACCTCAAGAGATAAATTTACCTTTTCAGAATGCAATACCGGAAAACATGATCCGCTTCGTGGAAGGCAGCTGGAGCCCGTCAGTGATGATGCACGCGATAGAGTGTGGCTGGGACGTTGTGGACGGCTCCTATGCAGTGAAGCTCACGAACGCCGGACAAGCGCTAGTTCTCAACTTCGACGTGACGAGTCTCTGTGAAGGCTCGTGTGTACTGGATTTGGTTGATGCAAGGTATGGCCTTTTTTGATGCAAGCTCGAGTTTACAGCGCGTTTGTGGAGATACATACGCGCGGTTAATTGTTTTTATTTTTTGACAGTTATTTTTTGGCTCCAGAGCTTAACTTAGACGTTCCCAGAAAACATTAGTCTCCTATCACTTGTGAAGGTAGGAATTTTCAAGTCAAGTGTCAACAGGCCCCATATTAGCCCGAATTCTCACTTTCCATGAGTTGTAATGGCAGGCAAACAATTTTTTATCAATACATTATAGTAAACATTATAAATATTGAAACTTCGATCGCTGGTTTAAATAATATATCGATTTTAAAAGCCAGAAATGTTCCTTTACTTTTGTCTACATATTTTATTTACCTGTCTCGCTAATCTTGCCTCTTATACTACTTTTTGTGTCAATAAATAAATAAATACATTTTCGTGGACTTTGCACACAGCACTATCTAGCCCCAAACTAAGCCAAAGCTTGTTATATGGGAACCAGATAGCTGATATAATACATATATACTTTTTTTTTGTAAAAATACATACTCATAATATACAAGGTGTTCCATAAGTTGTGTATATAAACTTCAGGGGGCTAAAGTACCCATCAATATGAACAACTTTTTCTATGGAACCAACACTGTGAACGCGAAAAAAAAAACAGCTGTTTCATACATTTTAGCCTGGTAGGTATTGAACTTTTGTATGAAACAGCTGTTTTTTTTTCGCGTTCACAGTGTTGGTTCCTTAGAAAAAGTTGTTCATATTGATGGGTACTTTAGCCCCCTGAAGTTTATATACACAACTTATGGAACACCTTGTATAATAACACCCAGGCAGAGAAAAACATCTATGTTCATGTTCATCACACAAATGTTTGTTCTCGGTGGGGATCGAGCCCACTGCCTACGGTGATTAAGTATTTCATTTATTTTCATTCACTTTCATCGCGCGCAGGTATAAAGAAGATTTCTCCCCAGTGCTGGCAGGCTGCGAATGCTTGACGTGCAAGAAACATACCCGAGCTTACATCCGACATCTTCTGAATACACGGGAAATGCTTGCATCTGTTTTGTTAAACATGTAAGTTCTAACTAACCTAGGATCATAGCTACCTATTGCAATGGCCTTCCAAAGGTCGTGGGTTCGAACCGGTCGTGCACCAATGAGTTTTTCTGTTCAAAAATTTATGTGCACAATGCCAGTACTCTCAAACGGTGATGGAAAACAACGTGAGGAAACCGGCATGTCGTAGAAACTAAAAAGTTCTATAACATGTGTCAAGTGCTTGGAAGGAGCCACTTGAGGCGCACTCAAAATCCTTTCACCACACTGTTTCAAAAGAAACTAGTGACACGACGAGAGAGAATGGCCTTCCAGAAGTTATTATAATTAGCCTGAAGAAGTCTTCTGCTGGACAAGAGCTTACCCCATAAAAAGCGATTTTAAAAGGTGTTAATGGTTTCATGACCTGTATTTTTTTTTTTTTTAACATTCGGAAACCTTCCCGGTAACGTTTTAATATACAACTTGCTGATGGAACAAGCAGATGGCCCACCTGATGTTAAGTGGTAACCATCACCTAAAACAAATAATTGCATCGTAAGTCACGCTCGATAGGAACGTGCCCTACTATGCTTTGCCCTGCGTCCATCAACATCAGGCATACAGGTGTTAAGCATCATGTGCCTGTAATTTCACCGGTAACCACACTCTTCCAACCGAAACACAGCAAAGCCGCTTGGCGACAGAAAAAGGCATGGTGGTAGTACTTCCCCGGACGAGCCCTTCACAAAGAGTTTTACCACTCTTAAAACTTATAAAACTTTTACCTTCATTTTCAGACATAACCTCCACCACTTCGACCAGTTATTCCACCACGTGCGTCTTCACATCGCCGCTGACACATTCTCCATTTACAAAAATCACATCACGAGTCAATTCGACCGGTACACGCCTCAGTTAAACGGAAAGGCTGAACAGACGAACGAAATTAAAGTGAAAGAAAGTGCCGTGAAAAAGAAGAGAGTGAGTAACGGCGAACATGCCCTGAATGGTTGTATTGGGTAGAACAGTATTATAGTAGAGTATTGTAGAATAAAACTGCGACTCGTAAGCATCCAGTAGCTGATTAGGATCACTAAATTCGATTGGCACCATTCTGGAGCTTCAATATCACTACATAGAATAAAACAAAATCGCTTTCTCTGTCCCTATATCCCTATGTATGCTTAAATCTTTAAAACTACGCAACGGATTTTGATGCGGTTTTTTTATTATAGAAAGAGTGATTCAAGAGGAAGGTTTATATGTATAATACAAGCATAATATAGCAGAGAAACACACAATAACCGTGCGAAGCCGGGGCGGGTCGCTAGTTGTATTATAATACAAAGATCATACAAAAGAGCGGTAGGAACCGTAAGTTTGTCGCCTGTTTTTCTAGGCTTTGGTCGCGTGGCACTGGCACCCAGAGTCACCTAGCTTTAAGACGTTTCAAAGTGATCCTTGTGATTTTATTGAATAAATACCTTTTGACTTTGACTTAGGTAGAAGACTTTGGGCGTTTATTTTTTCAGTCATATAGCCAACTAGAGAGTACTCGTTTCACTCACTGACATCTGCGTCATATGAGCCTGTTTTTGTATGAAGATCCGTTATGTGCCTTTAGCGTGTTGACAATTCACGTGACTCCATAAAAACCCTATCAAAAACGGACACCTTCCTTGAGTGAAACTCGGAATACACACTGTATTTCACTTTACGGCAACGATTTCATTCACCCACTTGACTATTCGTCTGCCAAGACCTCTCTTGTGCTTATTCCACCATTCTGACAAGAGCCATACCGCTATCACTAAATCACCAATTCTAAACCTTGAGTAGGCGACTACGCCATATAAACCAACTTACTAATCGATGTTGTGGCTCTTAAATTGAGATGATTTTATTAAATCAATGTCGAAAGGTCTTTATTCACTTAAATCACAGGGACGCTTGGAAACGTTTAAATGCTTGGTAATGCAGATGCCACTTCCACGCACAAGCTAGAACAGGTAACGAACTAACCCTATCTTTGTCCTCCTTCCTTCCTTTGTTTCTTTGTTCTTCATTTTTCAAATTATACAAGGTGTTCCAATACTTGTATTTAAAAACTTCAGGGGGCTAAAGTACCCATCAACATGAACAACTTTTTCTAAGGAACCAACATTGTAAACGCGAAAAAAAAAACAGCTATTTCATACATTTAAGCCAGGCAGGTATTGAACTTTTGTATGAAACAGCTGTTTTTTTTGACGCGTTATCGGTATAGATTATTATTACATTATTATTAGTATATTAATATAGACTGTATCTTCAGTTTGGTGCCAATCCAACGTAGACGTAGGCATGACAGCATGAGGCTACTATAGAACATCCACAGCTTAACATAGACCTTCCCATAGATTTCCAGAGAGACTATTGTAAGGCCTCAGCAATTTTTACAAGGTCGTCTTATATAAGATGAACTAGTAAAAATTGCATCGTAGGAATGCATCTTACTAAATATTATGAGGCATTCATACACTACACTTTCTTGTGAGTGGTTTCTTTTCGGCTCAAAAATCTACCACCATGTGCGTTCCATCCAAATGTAACGTCTGTTTTTCTTGAGCACTTATACGGAGTCTCATCAAGACATGACTGAAATTGTGTCTGGCCGTCCAGCTTTTTTGTCTTTGCCATCTAATAGGAGCGTCTTATGAGTCAGCTTGAATGTCACCAACTTATATCTGAGTATACTTGAGCGTCGTCAGTCAATTGGAATTCCCTTTTGAAAGTAGCAACCGCTCTCTTCAAGAGCATTCGGACTGCAATGGCACTCTAGAGAAAGCAAGGCATAAGATAAAATTGTCCGAGCGTGCCAACCACTTAACCAGGCTTTGTGATCTTACCTGTGATATCATTGAGTATCGCGGATGCGTCATATCTTAGAACATTGTAATTTTGAATAAACTCTGAAACTGTGTGGTATCGCTCTTATTCAAAATGTGTGTGATGTTTGATAAATTTTATATCTAACTAGCTGACCCGACAGACGTTGTCCTGCCTTAACTATGAATATTGAATTCGAATTGGTATAACACACCAATCAATCGGTGTTGTCCAATATGCCAAACCTCATTTCCAAAGCGCTAAGGTTAGATTATAAATAATTTTATATGGTGGTTAAGTATTCTTAATTTTTCTTTCATAAGAACCTTATCCTGACAATAACAAACACAACAAAAAAAGATTGCGCTTCGCAACACATTCAGCGATTCATTTTTATACATAGAGTACATAGTATATCTTAGGTATAAATCGAAGCTAAAATACATCACACAAATTTCGACATAGGATAGAAGGAATCAGTTGCTGGATGCTTACGAATAATAAATCTTAGCTGTGAGTAGATGTAACTGTTGTAGTAGGTATAAGTTAGTACTTACCTTAGTTGTTATTCACTTACTATCATTCCCTATTTATGATCCATGATAATTACAGTAACGCTGTATTTTGAACCTATGCTGGAATATGTTATCAGAGTTATTTTTGATCTTGAGTCATAGTCGGTTTTTGCAAGAATAATCATCACAAGAGGTGATTCATAGACGAAAGCCAGTGTATAAATTCTATACCAAATATTTCTTTACAAAGTTTTTTTGACTTTTAACAAACCAAATTGAAAATTTTTCGTTAGCCAAGATGGTGATCCTCATAAGAATTTAGTTAAATTATTTGTATTTAAAATAATATTAATTAAAGCTTAGATTCTAATGTGATAATTTACGTACCAAAACAAATTAATGTAAGTAACTACCTACTAAGAATACCACATGATGTTAACTTGTTACAAGACATAAAATCTTTTCTAAGGTCAAGTTGTTTTTTGGGTATTTCTTGTAGTACTTAGATTTGGTTGGTGCTTTTTAATGAGTGCTAATAGGTCGTTAGTGTTGAGTGCTATAAGTTCCTACCTAGAAAGTTATGAATATAATCAAGCATACTTAATAAAATTAATAGGAATTAGTTTACTTACCACGGTCCGTATCAGAAGGACAATCTAACATAACGCCCTTGTGGGATGAACGACATAAAAGTAAAATGACCTACTAATACTAAAATGAATACTTACCATAAACCCAGAACTCTCATACTATAAAATGGTGTTTAAATTTTGTTTAAAATTAGCGCTGTCTCTGTTTGCCATTACGCATTGGTAAGAGATGGCAATAGGGTAAGCACAGTTTATAGTTTGACAGATTTTTTGTAGTAAGGTCGTAAATGTCCAAGAATGTCTACCAATATTTTATTAAAAATATGAGCGTCAACGAATTCGCAAAGTCGCAGACCCCCTCGATATTGAGTCATCACTAAACTAACTAGTGGTTCGCCCCGAACTGAGATCTCATGATGCGACCCGAACGCTCCAAAACTTTGAGTAGGTGGTAGTCAGAGGCAGTCACTAGTAATTGGATTTTGTATTACATTTACTTTAAGTCATGTGATGTGAATAGGGGCCGTCCATTAATCATGTGATTTTTTTAGCATTTTTTAACCCCCCCTCCCCCTTTGTGAGGTTTAAGTCTAACCAAAAATCACGTGTATTTTTAAGTACCTACAAAGAATCTTAATTTTTTTAAAATATTAATAAAGACAGGTATAAAGTACCTATATAATCTAATTTTATTCTGAAGTCAAAGACCATGACAAAAATGTCTAGCCGCTTTTCGGTTTAGAAATCGCGCGTTTGACGAAAAAGTAAATACACGTGATATCTTAATACGCACCCCTCCCTCCTTGTGATATTTCGTTATTTTTGCTAAACCCCCTCCCCCCCTTTTATTCTCGCCTCACGTGATTAGTGGACTGTTATAGCTGTTTTTTTTGTTTTTAACGTTTTTTTCCTTAAAGGATAGTCAGGTTACCAATCTATTGTACGCTAGAGCATGAAGAAGGTTACCTATCCAATAACTTGGGTATTATATTAATAAAATAATAGGTAGTATTTGTTTTTCTTTTCCAAGTTCAAATTTACAATGTCTTCTATTGTATATTGTTGACCGATAATCTTAAAAGTCACATTAGATTGAGTTAAGGTTAATTAAATTCGTACAAAAAACCAGTAAGTAGATACTTATTAAGCTCATGAGTAACGCGTGCTGTTTTTAGAATAATATTTAAATTAATTACATAAGCTTAAACTAATTTTAAATCAAGTTTGTTTAAAACAAGAAGGTACCTAATTATTTAAAATAGGATTTGATTTAATTAAGAGTTTGTTCTGATAAACAGTCAGTTTCTACGTTTATTACATATAATTTAGTTATTAAAAATAAGTGTTGATCTGTATTATAATAATTGTGGTTTGAAATATGCCCGCCTTTACCTCATGGATATATGATATGTATATACTTTGAATAAACACTGACCAAATGTACAGGTTTTTATTGTGGTTTATTTATTACCAAAACCCGAATAAATATATCTAAATCACCACCTCTGTATGCCCGTTTTTCCCACACTATAGTACTAACATACCTGCCTACTTACTCGATGATACTATTGTGGTATCACAATATCTATATATCTATTATCTAATATCTATCTTTGAGTATTCAAAGACACCATATTTATGGCAAATACAGCGATTATCAGTTTCTAAAATCACTACATAGTATATAAAACAAAGTCGCTCTCTCTGTCCCTATATCCCTATGTATGCTTAAATCTTTAAAACTACGCAACGGATTTTGATGCGGTTTTTTTTTATAGAATGAGTGATTCAAGAGGAAGGTTTATATGCATAATACAAGCATAATCTCTTAGGGATAAACCACAATAACCGTGCGAGGCCGGGGCGGGTCGCTATTAATATATAAAATGGTTGGCAGCAGACACCTACTGTAAGTAACTTTAAACTTCGAAATACCTACGACCTTTGTGTGAACTAAATTTTTTATAACTGTTGAAATACTAGGAAGGGATAGGTAAATAACAATAACTGGATCAAATTAACACCTTTTACATATATTTACTGACAATATTTACAATTTTAGTGACCACACTTATTGAGCTAGGCGTATTGTATTAAATGTGCATCAAATATTCAATGTAAGTAATTCAATTACATTACAAATAGAATCAATTTACAGTTATAAGATTTGGCAGGATTTTGCATGACAAAGTCACATTCCAAATATTTTGACTGTTAGATAAAATAAATTGCGAATATGAAAAACAACCTGTACATAACACAGAAGTACAATGATAATAAATAACGATTCTATATAACTTTATGTTTTATGATATAAATAAATTCTTTGATGCATTGCAACAAACGCGTTATCTGTGAATTCATCTTATATTTCAGAATATTGATTTGGCAATTTATTAAAAAATTTACTACAATTGGCACATAAATCATCAATTTTATCCTAATGCTTCTAATATATCCAAATAATTTAATTTTACAAAATTCTATAGACGTACACTACACCGCGACATCAAAATACAGCTTCTAGTTGCACAGTTATTATAGATAACTATTTGAGAAACAATTGCATAAAATAAATAAGTACATCTCACTACATAATATGAGCTTCATTTTAATTGGAACATAGTTTTATAATAAAGAATAAACTTTAGGATGACAGGCTTTAGGACCCCTAACTAAAAGTAGAATAAGTACCTATGTATAAAAATTGTAAACTCTTTATAAATAATTATAATTACAATGCACCAGGCATTTTGCTCGATAAAGCATTGGAATCTCTATTCTAATTCACAGTCTAAAGAGAAATAATAGCGATGTCCCTTTCCAATAACTAAATGTGATACTTATGATATATATTTTACAAAAGCTATAAGATCTCATGATCATTAAGACGGAAAGAATAATATGAATGTATTCATAAATTTTGAGATCCTTCCGTCGCATCGCGAGGTTGCCAACAGAACTTGGTTCTAATGAGCTTTTATTTCACTTCACTATGCCAACGTGACAGAGTTCACTTGTGTTAGCTTACGTCCCATTCACTGGTTGGCTTTTTATTTTGTGTATCACATGTCCGTCTTTTTCTTTTCACATTCATTGACATAATTGTGTATTTACTTCCTGCTTGTGCACTATACATATTCATTAGTACCGGGTGTGTTGAGAGGTTCTCGAGCCTGGAAATAAAATGAAAACAAAAAGTTAATTTAAAATTCGGTTGGTACAGCTACAAATTATTTTTTGACGTCTAACTATTGGGATTGTGGTTGTAATGTTGTAACTTACCATGAAAGCCCTCGACAGTAAAAGCATGAAAAATAAATTTAAAAGGCGGTAAAATCTTATCTATATTATGTCTGCTAAATCTATTTCAAGCTAATTGCAGATGTTAAAGTTAAGTTTATATTTAAAAGGGACTATTTACAGCATTATACACCTACGATTTAGGACCAAGTTTATTTTGGCATCTATGTTATAATACTGACGCGGTAAAAATGTTGGCACGTATAAATTGCCACAATCGTTTAATCTAAAAGAAAATATACTTTATAATATATTCCTAAAATTATCACTAGTAAATATAACTCTAAATACATCAAGTTTAAAATGTCTTAGGCAGACAATCATCGATAACATTAGGTACCTAAAATCTTAGAGCTAGATTTGATATTTACAACATTTTGGCCATTGTTTGGGGTCTAATGTCATTTCATTGTACACAAGAATAGGAAGAAAATATTTTTTTAGTAAAAATATATGTAAATTAAATTCTAATTGAGACCAGTGAGTTGAACACTGACGTTTAATTGGCTCCTTGTTGGAGGGCAGTAGGACTTTGCCTAACAGAATTATCTGAGACTATTTTGTATGTTGAGGGTACACTCCATAGCGGTAAGAGCTCTCACCTCTTCTCCCACGGTGCTAGGGTACAGCTTGCTGCCCGGTGCATATCCATTTTTCTCGAGGGCGAACTGATCTTCAGTTGTCTTGCGATACACGGGGTTATCAAAGTTCATCGATGTGACGTTGCGATGAACGTAGTGCTTGTACAGAACGACCGCGATCTGAAATAAGTATATTTATCGTTTAATTGATGAACGAGGTCTGTAATACTGATGATGTCGAATCAGAAGTTGCGGAGGCAGATTGAACCGACCTCGTCGAAAACATTAAAACAATTGACGTTTGTTACAACTGCTGTTGCTATGGTGTAATTAAATTCAATTAACAGGAAATAAGTACCTATGGTGGAATCAACTTATCATTTAATAATCACATGACTATCAAGGCCTGATACAAACTTAATTTGATTTTAATTTAATTCTCATAAAATGTCAAAACAATTTTATATACTTACTTCCTGATTAACAAAATCTATTTGCGTAACAGTGTGATAATTTTGAAATAATGCTAAGAAACAGAACCTCCATAAATACATATTATAATAAGTATCACATGCTTATTAATTAACAAAATCATCAAGCATAAGTATTATTTATTAAATCACAACTAATTCCTAATATGCATTATAAATAGTCTAGAAATAATAGTGCGGGAAGTCGGTGAATGAACAGCGCTCAGAATCGTTCTTCCTGGAAATGTATAGAGGACGCCTATGTCCAGCGTCTTCTTTATGCTGGTGATGATTTTAATTAATAACTTTGTTGGATTTGAAAGTAATGCTTACCAGTGCTGCCAAAATAAGAACTCCTGAGATTACTGCTACCACGATTCCGGCGACAACGCCAGCGTCGCGTCCACTGCTTGAGATTCCAGTGCCAGGCTTTGGAGTGTCTGTTACACCTGTAAAGTAAAGCGAAACATTCAAGACAAAGCCACTCCTTTTCGACTTCAGCAAAGCGTTACAGTTGATTTAAAGTTCTAACTGAACAGTGATAGACATTACTGTTAACAAAATTATATTATGTTTTTTGGAGATGGGATCTCATAAATATTGCAATGCAGAAGTCATCGTAATTAGTAAGTTATCGGTTAATCATGTTGAATAGGACCATCCTCCACCAGATTATGACAACACACACCCAGCGCGGTAAGTAATGGCGTTAGACATGTGATTGCAGACAATAGGGTTTAAACAGTGGGTAACCAAGAGATCTATGAATAATAAAATGCCATCGTTCTACACACTTTACTCAAACGATACCTTGTGTTATTATATCTAACAATGATGTATTTACAATGAATTGCTTAGTAACATAATTGGTGAACTCCTATAGCAACATTAAATTGCGTATAAACAAATTTTCCTAAATCGATAGCTTTTTTTTTCTAGAGATAATTTCCATGGCAAACATAACATTGCCGACAATAAGGCTCAATTGATTGATTTACGTTGTTCTACTTCCGTCATAGTTATGAGTAAGTTATTTTTGTTGTAGGTATAGTAGCATCATAGACTCGTCTCGGCAATACTGGCTTATGTAACTAGATCGAACCAGACACGCTATTTGTGGACAGTTAGTGTCAATGAAACGTGCCAACTAAATTCTATTTAACCAAGATATCCTAACCTACATTTTCATATAATGCATATATTTTAGCACAATTAATCAGAAATCATAAAGCATATTTTGTTAAATAATATCTACATATAAAATTATTCAATAACAATGTAAGTTAGAAAAAAATCTTGTTTGAGTTTTCTGTCACGTATCTAGTAGATCAGTATCAAAACAAAATATTTAAATAAAAGAACAGGAAGGAATGGTTATTCAGACGAAGCCAACTATAATTAGGCATTCATCATTTGAATTCAATGAATGTTGCCAATTGTCGCTTAACCTTTATTTACAATCTCATTGTTTTACCCGTTTCATGGTGTTCAGCAAACCATAAAATGAAAGGTCGCGTGGCAGCTTTATAATTTTTAGCTACCTATTGTATTATCATCGCTAGACAGCTTTGATCTTAAATTATCTAAAGTGGACGAATTCCCTATTACATCGTGCACCAGTTAGCAATGAATGCGTATAAGATAATATTAGTAGGTGTTCAGTTATTACCAATTTAAAAGCAGTGTCATGCACCCAGTTCAGAATGAATCTGTGTGTCTTCCCAATTTTTAAGATGAACATATAATAATAGTTTCGAATACCTTACCAATTATAGGATGTTCAGTTCTATATTGCAGATCATCAGGCAAGTTAAATAAATGAAACTTTGCGAATTTATAATGAGATTCTTTGACTGCCTCCTCTGTGGTATCTGGTATCCTTTTGAGAGCATTGCCTTTCAAGAAGCTATCAATGAAAGGTTGGTTCCTGTTGTCTTGTGATTGTTTATCTGTTTCCCAGTACACCTGCATTGACTCGGCTTCTGAATCGTCGATCGCTAAAGGTTCTGTCTTCTCAGTCTCTACAACTTCTTCTGTTTCTTCGGTGGTATCTGTACTCGTGAAGATAGCTCGCGTCCACTTTGTGAGAAGGCCGATGACCTCTCCTCGTTTTAAATTCACCATATGGGTCGAGCTTCTCGATAAACCATTCGCTCTCAAAATCAAATCACCAGATTGTTATAAGTAGTTTGGCATGCCCTGAAAATCAGTCAACGAATCCCAAGTTGAAGACACACAGATATATTGTATGAACATTCACGGCGAAAGGTTAGCTGGTAGTAATGATAACTGCGATCGTTAGTGATTCTTTATACCCAATACCGTCGATAACATATAAGTTAATGTTATCTTATCAATGATTAAAGTGATTCACACCGTTCAAAATAAAGCGTTTTAATCCAATCTGTGGCGTTCTGAATTAACTTTTCGATATATCTTATTCAGTTTTATTTATTGGCCAACACTAGACGTTATGATATAACCTTCACTTTCATTAACCGGTTAAGTTAAAGTTAACCTCAAACGTCACAGAATCGATCACTTCACAAACTGGGGATGTGTAGGTAGACACGAAAAGGATATTGGGTTAAACGAAAATCGGAAGTGACTAAAAATACTCACTGGCTTCAGGTTTTTCTTCAACTATAAAAGTTGTATTTGAATGGTAAGTTGGTTTATGCACCTCCACTGGTTGTTCTATTGCATCTGTAGAATTTTATTTAAAACAAACTTGTAAGTATTGATGTTCTATTCATTCAGGTGTAAATAAATATTGGTTTGTTTATATGTTATGGTTTATGTATCGCGGATCGTAACTCAGAACTTGAACGCACAGAACACGCGACAGCGGCGATGCCACGACACGGAATGACACTCGTTCTGAAACACCGGGCCGCGGCCCACCGCCACCGCCAATGACGTCCCACCACCGTGCGTTCTATCAATTTTAACCGTGAGCGATCCGGGTGACGCGTTAACCATTGCCTGTTGCCTTGTTAATACTATAACTTTTAATAGATTCTAGAACATTTTTGCGATATCTTAAAGTTTTAATAAATGATTACCGCTTAAATTTTTGTACGTTCTATTGAATGTTAAGTAACTGGGCACCAATTTGATTGATTAAGCACAGTAAAAATCTATAAAATAAATGCAAGGTTATTTACCTCCGTCAATTAACCTTGATTTTTAAATTATTTTAACTTTCCTACCTTAACTTCATATCTAAGTGAAATGTGAACCAAAACAGAAATCGAACGGAAACCGCTCACGCGAGAATGCCGTGCCGGATCGCGCATGCACTGACTAAACAAAAGGTGGCGTGATGTTGTGACGTCACGTCACCTTATTCGCCAACCGCTGGTCTATTGGTCGAGAGCGCTTTCATCATAACGAAAGTAACTGGGCCTAACGTGGCCTAGCGTTTAAGCGATGCTGATGCACGTATGAGGTCATTCAATTGAACGTACAAAAATGTAGGTAGGTAGGCTTTCAATGTCACTGATGAGTGCGTTATCTTTTACAGTTTAGGCCACACGTAGAGACATTTTATAAACTGTTTAGTACACTACAATACAATTTGTCGACTGTACACAACAGTTCATTCATAATCTGCATCTTTGCACTATCATCGTAACCTACCTACATAGTAATTACAATTCATAGTGTCATCAATACTCGTACATATTATTTATGTAATATTATAAAGTTAACATAAGAGACGTCTGGGAATGTCCGGTATCAACATAAACAATGAGTAATGTACTTATTTGCTCTAGTAAATTTGTTGAGCTTCTTAGATAAGAATGGATACGACTGCGTGCTATAGGTATTTTCCTATCGTAGCAATTACGATAGTTCGTACCTACTCGACAACGTCATACAGTAAAATTAATTTAGTATGACATGAGCTTATTGTCAAAGTAGCGAATTTATATTAAGTAATAATTAATACGTACCTATGGTTATTAAACGAAATTATTCTACATCTACATATCTTCAAATGTAAATAATCAATGCGACTTACAAAAGTATACAAAGTAACCAATCGTAATGACAAATCAATAATTGACACAATAGTGGAAAGGGAAATATTCACATAGATAAACTAAATGTTTTCCATTGAGGTATCTACAGTATTCTACAGGTATGCACACATAAAACGAGCTAAGCCGCAAAGTGCGTTTTGCGACCTGTAGGAATAGGTTTTGTCACCAAAATAATTATTTGGATCATCAAAACATAGGGTTCCTTTATTCTTGTTTTATATTTCGGTTACCAAGTATGTTGAGCACTTCATCATCACCAGCCTGAGTAGGGTTTACTTGTTAACCCTAACGCTTTATAAAAAAAAAACGAAATTGAAATTAATGTGTACTTATTGTGTATCCGAGGTGTGATGAATTTCGTCACCAGTTATATTTTTCTGTAACATCATGCATGGGTAATGGAATTTCTCGGTACCATAGCTCACATTAATTTGAAACGACAAAAACATCGTACGATATGTCGTCATCAGATGACGTGGTGCTACGTTTCGAGGCCGTTCATCTATGTTGGTATTTTTTAGCCAAAGTTTAAACTGTGTTGTCATTTTTCGGTCATCATTTCTTACTAAATAATATTATGCTTTCGGCCTAATTAGCTTGGTAAATAGTCATCTTAATTATACATATAATGCAAATGTTTGTGTGTAAGAGTTTTGTTACTTAATTAAATTACATCATAAGGGCTGAACCTAATGTCGATGAAACGCAGAAAGAAAAACACATTATGCAAGCTAAGACGCGGAAAAAACCAGTCTCTATCATAATAGTCATAAACCAGTTGCTATACCTGGGTTTACGGAACACTTCAGACAAAATAATGTAAAAATGTTTTCATCTCGCTAAGTATCCAAGACATTGTCTAGCAAGGTAGAATTCTTAGAAGCTATGGGTCGCTAAGTCGCATTGCTATTGTGTCTCGGTACAATAATGTTGAATGTAATATGAACGTTTGCGTGGTAATAATAGTATCACTTGTGAAGCGTTTTGGAATTCAGTAGGCAGTGAATTATGTTTTTAGGGTTCCGCAGTAAAAAATAACAATTGATTAATTAAAGTTTCGTAAAAAAATCGCTGTAAAGTAAATCTCATTCATAATCACAAGATATTGGTAAATTTAGAATTCCGCGCTGCACCAATAAAGTGCTTATAACATTTTACACGAAAATTAGCTTGCCTGCTCAAAATCTGGCACTCAGACAGGCAAGATCGAAGTAAAAATGTTGGTCACCTGTGCTTTTAATTTGTACATAGGTAGGTACGCATAATATTAATACAATTCGTATTGAAAACTAAGTATTTAAAAAAGGTCTTAAAGTATGAAAGTTTACTCTAAGTTATCAGCACGTCTAAGAACGTTTAAAAATAAACAAGCACATTATACCGTTAAAAGAATACTAGGTATATACAAAAAATATTTTTAAATACAATTGTTTTAATTAACTTCCGAATCGACTCCCTAAACATACTGAGAATATACCTACATAAATTCTAGAAAACGATAGATATACATAATATAAGTCTGCGTGAGGTGTGGTCGCGTCATCAATGAATCTGCCTTGATTCAAGGATACCTAGTTCTTAAATAAAATCTCCACTCAAATCAAGTATTAAATTAAAATACTATTAACGAACGAGTTTAGTTCTAAAATGCGGGTGTTTTATTAATTTTGCCGCACAATCTAGCTAGAATAAGGTTGGTTTCTTAAAAACTCGTGTAGGCCGTAGCTCGCACTACTTAGACTATTTTTATTATTATGTGTACCTAATGGGTCATTATAAGATTTATAAGTTAAGAGGTAGGTAATAGGTATGTTGTATGAAGTGACGGCATGACATTTTTTTTTTATATTTTTACTTATGAATACATATTTTTTATGGAAACTTTTAAGTTGATAACGTTTACGAAGTGGCCAGTCAATTTGTTGGTTTAATCTCGTTTTATAAGTGACATATTAATGTATAGTTATGTCAACTTATGTCGCACAGTCGCGCCTTAGATTTATTTGGAACGCGCTGTTCGGCGAATTCAACCACGTTTACCACTCCCCTTACTAGTTACCTTTTAGGGAGTTTATCGTATACATTTTTGTACCATCAATGTCTAGTTGCATTCCTACCGACCGGACTTGTACTGACTTCGGTTTTTTTATTCATTTCGGTAATATGAAACTTTGTCTATACAATAATCACACATTTAGTGTTAAAAACTCAATTTCAGAATCTTTTCAGGCAAAGAATACCGTTAATGTACTTCTGGCTCGCACATTTCAACATTTTGAGTCAACCGAGTTTTTCGCAATCAACCGAGTTGTTTGCAATCACATTTCACACAGTTCAGAAAAAGTATTATTTTGATTCAAATATGATTGTATTACCAAAAATTTGTTGAAAGTTTAACCGTTCTCATTATATTGAATGCAAGTTATTTTATGTACTAGGTACCTATTGATGAAGTTCTTTATATTTACATTGCAACTCAATACGAACAAAGTGATTTCAATGGTACTAAATGTCGTTTTATTGACCCCTTCAATTGTGCTTTAATCGATGGAAGAATGTGTGCGTACGAGCCAACAAATTCGAGAAGACACTCGTAACTACAGCTTGGTTTATAGGTATCTCTAGACATGATATTATGTATAGTTAGTCTATGATAGTAGGTATGCACTAAATGTACTAATGTACATCCCACAAATTCGAGAAGACACTCGTAACTACAGATTAGTTTATGGATAGGTATCTCTAGACATGATATTATATATAGTTAGTCTATGATAGTATGTACTAAGTATGTACTAATGTACATACGTATTTTGATCGATGTCCCTTATTTTTGATGTGATTTGGAATTTTTAATGAGATTTCGAGGCCAAACTAATGTGGATACAGTTTTATTGATTAATCTCTAATACTATAAGAATCAAAGTCCTGACTGACTGACTGACTGACTGACTGACATATAGACAACGCACAGCCTAAACCGCTGGTCCAAGAGACTTGAAATTTGAGGAGTACATAGGTCTTATGGCGTAGAGGTGTACTAAGAAGGGATTTTTGGAAATTCAACCCCTAAGGGTGTAAAAAGGGATGAAAACGTTTGTATGAAAAATAGTATTCCTTGAACCTACAAACTTGAAACTTGGAGTACATATACTTCAAGACAAAAAAATAGGAAATACATTTTTAGTTTTTTAAAACTACCCTTAATAAGTGTGCTAAGGGATGTAAAAGTATGTATGGGAGTTTTTTGACCGCTGGTCCTAGAGACTTGAAATTTGAAGAGTACATAGGTCTTATAGCGTAGAGGTGTACTAAGAAGGGATTTTTGGAAATTCAACCCCTAAGGGTGTAAAAAGGGATGAAAACGTTTGTATGAAAAATTGTATTCCTTGAACCTACAAACTTGAAACTTGGAGTACATATACTTCAAGACAAAAAAATAGGAAATACATTTTTAGTTTTTTAAAACTACCCTTAATAAGTGTGCTAAGGGATGTAAAAGTATATATGGGAGTTTTTTGACCGCTGGTCCTAGAGACCTAAAACTTGAAAAGTACATAGGTCTTATGGCGTAGAGGTGTACTAAGAAGGTATTTTTGGAAATTCAACCCCTAAGGGTGTAAAAAGGGATGAAAACGTTTGTATGAGAAATAGTATTCCTTGAACCTACAAACTTGAAACTTGGAGTATTTATATTTCAAGGCAAAAAAATAGGAAATACATTTTTAGTTTTTTAAAACTACACTTAATAAGTGTGCTAAGGGATGTAAAAGTATGTATGGGAGTTTTTTGACCGCTGGTCCTAGAGACTTGAAATTTGAAGAGTACATAGGTCTTATGGCGTAGAGGTGTACTAAGAAGGGATTTTTGGAAATTCAACCCCTAAGGGTGTAAAAAGGGATGAAAACGTTTGTATGAAAAATTGTATTCCTTGAACCTACAAACTTGAAACTTGGAGTACATATACTTCAAGACAAAAAAATAGGAAATACATTTTTAGTTTTTTAAAACTACCCTTAATAAGTGTGCTAAGGGATGTAAAAGTATGTATGGGAGTTTTTTGACCGCTGGTCCTAGAGACTTGAAATTTGAAGAGTACATAGGTCTTATAACGTAGAGGTGTATTAAGAAGGGATTTTTGGAAATTCAACCCCTAAGGGTGTAAAAAGGGATGAAAACGTTTGTATGAGAAATAGTATTCCTTGAACCTACAAACTTGAAACTTAGAGTATTTATATTTCAAGGCAAAAAAATAGGAAATACATTTTTAGTTTTTTAAAACTACCCTTGATAAGTGTGCAAAGGGATGTAAAACTTTGTATGGGAGTTTTTTGACCGCTGGGCCTAGAGACTTGAAATTTACTAAGAAGAGGTGTACTAAGAAGAGGTTTTTGGAAATTCAACCCCTAAGGGTGTTAAAGGGTTGAAAACGTTTGCATGAAAAATAGTATTCCTTGAACCTACAAACTTGAAACTTGGAGTACATGTACTCCACGGCAAAAAATAGGAAAGGTATTTTTAGTTTTTTAGAACTACCCTTAATAAGCGTGCAAAGGGATGTAAAAGTCTGTATGGGAGTTTTTTGACCGCTGGTCCTAGAGACTTGAAATTTGAAGAGTACATAGGTCTTATGGCGTAGAGTTGTACTAAGAAGAGGTTTTTGGAAATTCAACCCCTAAGAGTGTGAAAGTGTTGAAAACGTTTGCATGAAAAATAGTATTCCTTGAACCTACAAACTTGATACTCCAAGGAAAAACTAGGAAAGGCATTTTTAGTTTTTTAGAACTACCGTTAATAAGTGTGCAAGGGGATGTAAAAGTTTGTATGGGAGGTTATTGACCGCTGGTCCTAAAGACTTGAAATTTGAAGAGTATATAGGTCTTATGGCGTAGAGGTGTATTAAGAAGGGATTTTTGGAAATTCAACCCCTAAGGATGTATAAAGGGTTGAAAACGTTGGTATGAAAAATTGTATTCCTTGAACCTACAAACTTGAAACTTGAAGTAGATGTACTCCAAGACTAAAAAACAGGAAAGGCATTTTTTTTTAAATACCCTTAATAAGTGTGCAAAGGGATGTCAAAGTTTGTATGGGAGTTTTTTAACGCGTGGTGTGATTGATTTAAAACTTGAGGTAAATATACTAAGAAATAAATAATTAAGAATGACGCTTTTAACTTTTGATAATTAAGGGTGCTGCAAAGGGTGCAAATTGCTGGTAAAAGTTAGTATGGGAGATTTTTAACGCATAGTGCTATTAATTTCAAACCTGAAGTTAATATACTCCACAATAAATAATTTAAAATCACGTTTTCACGTTCACAAAGTTTCAAGGTTTGTATGGGAGATTTTTAAAGCGTAGTGTAATTAACTTCAAACTAAAAGAAAATGTGTTCTGTGGATAAATAACAAAAAGACAGTTTGATTTTCGAAAACAACCCCTAAAACGTTACCCTCCTTCGTTGCGCTCAAGTAAAAAAGATACAACAAGGCGTCAATGTTTGTAAGGGACAATCTAAAACGGGAATCTTGAGTTGGTATGAAGAGATCTTAGGGTATCTACTGTGCCTGGGGATCAAAGCGGTGAAGCTGTTTCGTTTCGTTTTTTTTTTGGGGTAGAAACTTGGAACCAAATAGTACATATTTTCCGTGTAAGGTTGTCTTTGTTGTATTTGTCATGTTTGTGCTAAACTCAGTACCTATACCTACCTACCTACCTACCTAATATAGGTAATGTACGCCTATAGGTATCTCTTATAGGTACCTGCGTAGGTATCCTACCCTAATAATATACAAATCAATGCGAAAGTTACGATGTTTGGATGTTTGTAGCTCAATTACGGCTCACCACTTCAACGCGTGCGAAGCCGCGGGAAGCCACTAGTGGTTTCATAAGATGACACCGCTTGCAGGTACTTCTCTATTAGTTGCCCGTTGTTTTTCCTAGATGTATGCTTTAACCCTGTACTATGTTTCTGTGTGGTGAACAATAAAGAGTTATTTATTTATCTTTTAGTATATTACGTAACTATCAGTTCAATGCTCGTATGCATTTATAGGTATGTTATTTTTAGTCTTTTCGTACCTTTGGACCTCTTCTACTTCTCCTTACCTTATTCTGTTTGTAAAATAAGTTTTTAATAACACCAAAATGTATAAAATATTATGTACGTATGCAGGGTAGACCGGGGGCAATACTACCACGGGGATATTTCGTTCTCGATATTTCTGCTAATAGTTGAGATTTTGTTAAACTGAGAAAACGTTTATTTTAAGTAGGAAAACTTGTATCGATCAAAATGATATTTTACTAAATGTGATTGCACACAAAATGGTTGATTGCGATTTTTCGAAAATGAGTTTAGTCATTTTATATCTTCTAACATGTCGAAATGTGCGAGCGAGAGTCACAGTAGCTCTTGTCTTCGCCTTAAGAATGTTTCTAAAATGTTATTATTATAAAACTTTTTTAATATTTCCATACTAACCAAAATAGCAATGGTTATTAAAATTATGCGTACCTAACTAATTACATGCTCACCTGATGTTTCTTATCAAAAGGCATCGATAAAATTAGCACGTTCAGTAATGTTTACCAATCTGACTAATGAATCAATTCGTCGGAATTTGATACAAAAACGATTTATTATTATAGAAACGTATTAGTCACGAGAAAAAAACAAGAGTCGCTTATTTAGTACCTAACTGGTATAGATAATATAGATTAATAATAAATCAAGTTATTTCTGCACGCAATAAGGCAAAATATCGGAAGGTCAATGAACATTGTATTTTCCTAAAAGTTGTGTCTTATTGTGGGAGGAAAAACAACTATACATAAAGTTCATGGCCGTGATAGTCCTGGCATAATCCTGGAACCTGGACCTCTTCGTTACCTCCCATGGCTGTCGTTAGAGGAGACTATGGGAACACACCAGGCGATAATCAGCAACAGTCTCCTGAATAGGTACAGACCTAATTAGTACAGACACTGCGGTCACCAATCCGCCAGGCACTAACTACGACAAACCCGCCTTCTCCGAAATACGGGGAAGGCCTATGACCAGGTAGTAGACTTGAGGAACGCCGGAACAAAAACCGATAAATCCGTTTTTTTTTCGTCTCACATAGTACTCTTACATGTGGCACTTTAATTGGACGAGCATAATACAATTAACGCAATAGTTCAATTATTCATAGATGCTTGAAATGTGGGTAAGTACGTTAGATATCGTACGTAGCAGGCACTTCTAACATAGTGTCACATAATACTTTGTTACCTGCTTAGCGTTACATTTTTCCGTTCTTAGTTAGGCCGGGATTTCCAGAATGCAGTATAAATGTTGATACTTCTCTGTCTTCCTCTGAATGCTTCAAATCGCTATACCGATATGGCATCCAAGTTTTTTTTTAAAGTAGCATTATATTTAAACGAAAACCGTAAACGAAATCTAACTGTACACCGTTTACAATCTTCATGAATTAAATAATCACATAACTAATTAGGTTCAGGTACTATACAACGATTAATAAATTATTTTTATATGCACAAAGTGCTTCGACACTGGTTTTGTAATCACAATAAGTTCTATAAACAAAATAAGTAGTAAACGGGCTTGCAAGTCATGCAAAAAGTAAGTAACTATACGCATTGTTGAAGTTTTGATGTACGACCGTAGTCCTTGTTTTATTTCTTTAGCCTTAAAAGGTTTGAAGGTAAATTTCCGACTTGCTTAAAGTCAAGCACATTCCATGCATAACGAGTTTCAGCTTGCAACTGAATACAACTTTAGCGTCCAAGTAATAATAATGCTCCGTTCATTATTTGTATAATTTTACTCCCAGTTCAGGCTCAAACTATATCATGCAACTCGTCGTCTTAAGAATGCTGTTGGTGCAAACTGAAAAACTATACTATTACTATCTAATAAAATTTACTACTGTATAATTTACTTTTAAATTCTTTAAATAAGTAACAATGTAGCAATAAAAAATTTAAAAATGTAAAAAAAATGCTAGGTATTTCTTACTGCTATTTTTGGCCGCCGTGTATTCTTCAATCGGGTTTCCTTTCATTTCCATTTGATAAGATACTCGTATTATGTCTGTTGAATTGCATTTATATAACTAGGATTGTAGGAACATGGTGAGTACTTACTATCTTCGACGCACATCTGATCGTCTGGCAGCAGCCGCAGTCCGTTGGGACAGGCGCAGGAGACCCGCGGCGAGTGGCGGCCGATGATAGGCGCCGGCAAGCACAGATGCGAGCAATGCCCATTCACGGCCGCGCAGTGGTTCACGCCATCGGGTTGTCGGTAAGGGTGATACACGTGGATGACCATTGGATTTTGAAGCTGCTGGCAATATAAAACAGGTTAGTTGATTGTTTTGAAGTCGTGTCTATTCATGCCTTCACAGCTCAGTTGGTAGTAGCTCTGCCTTTTGCGCCGTAAAGTAAAAGTCAAAGTCAAAAGGTATTTATTCAATAAAATCACAAGGATCACTTTGAAACGACTTAAAGCTAGGTAGGAACAGGCAACAAACTTACGGCCGTAGGCCGTAGCCGACGTAGGCCGTGGGTTCGATCCCCACCGAGAAGAAACATTTGTGTGATGAACATAGATGTTTGTTCTCTGTCTGGGTGTTATTATATATTATAAGTATGTATTTACAAAAAAAAAAACAGTATATTATGTATTATATCAGCTATCTGGTTCCCATATTACAGGCTTTTGCTTAGTTTTTAGGCTAGATAGTGATGTGTGGAAAGTCCACCAATTTTTATTTATTTATTACTGCCGTCAAGCAGCGTTGCAGCGGTTTGAAGGGTGTGGTTGCCGGTGAAATTACAAGCACAATAGGGTTAGCATCTGTATGCCTTGATGGACGCAGGGCAGTGCATCGTAGGGCACATTCCTATCGTGCGTAAATTACGAGGCAATGCTTTGTTATAGGTGATGGTTTCCACTTAACATCAGGTGGGTGGGCCATATGCTTGCGTGCCATCTGCAAGTACCTTTTTTTTTCTGTGCTGACTGCTGACACAGATTAAAATAATAGTACGTTTGCTGTCTCCATTTTAAAACCATTCCGCGTTGGGCTTCAGTATTATTCTGATTGGCCATTGTTGATATATGTCTATACATTTTTAAATTACTTTATTGTTGTGACCTACTGATCTCATATTAAAAACTTTATGCGTATTGCGTGTGAATATGACGCACATAATAAGACAATAATTATCACGATGACGTCCTGGTAAATATTGATAATTTCAAACAATGGAGTTTTTTTGCTCCTTTTATTAGTTTCACAAAAAAGCATATTCTATATGTTGTAGTATTTTCGAAGACATTGCGTCAGTTGGATACAAAAAATATGGTATGTTTTCTAAAGAGGAAAAGGTTAATAGGTTTTGAATTTTGTATTTCCCGTAAAATTTGTTTTCAATTTTCATGGTCAGCCGTGATTTAAAATCAATCTATCCTGTTTCAAAATAATTCCTTCCTGAATCGAATGTTATTGTGGGAATTTATTATTTGTCCATAAATGTATATAAAACTATATGCCATCCAATTAAGGTTAAAATACATTATAAGGACAAATAAATAGATCCTTCTAACTAGTGCACACTAAATTTTTTAGGTTAATTAAGTAATTCAAAATATTGTCCTCCCATCTTTATGTAATGTGTCTAATGAACCTTACTATAATTTTAATAGCACTGTCTCTGTTTGACATTACGAACTGCTTAGAGAGTGCAATACGTAACGTAAGGGAAGGTTGTGGGTTCGAATCCGGTCGTGCACCAATGGATTTTTCTATTCGAAAAATTAATGAGTGCAATGTCAGTGCTCTCAAACGGTGGAGGACAACATCGTGACGAAACAAATTAGTATTCCAACAGCGGCAAAAAGATTGCAACCTGTCACTTATGGAATACCAACTACCTACTGCAAAATGTGGGTATGTGCAAATGTAATATTTGGACGTACCTCTGACACCTCAGAGGATCTTGAGGTAGTACTTGGTTTTGTTGTCAAATAAATTTATATTCTATTCTATTCGACCAACTATTTTATATGTAGGTATGTCGCCTTAAGTCCTGTGTTTTAGCATATCGGACGCTGTAAAACGCGACACAGTTTTTACTACTGCGATTTTCAGTGTTCGGTCTGCTTTAGTTTGTATATTGTCTAATTATAAACTGTTATAATAAAAAATATATTCTATTCTTGGTACTATAAAAGATCTGTGGAGATATCTTACGTACCGACCTGGGATCATAGTCGTGGTTTCAGTTCCAGTTTTTACGTAAGTAACACCCGCCGGGAAGCTAGGCTGCTTTGGTGGGCAAGCCTTACCTAAAGCTAAAGAAATCAACTTACAGTGTGCGTAGAAGTGATCGCTTCCACGTCTTTCCCGTTGAACTTGTTCGCGCGGTACACAGCAGTCTTATCCCAGTCGGTCCAGTAGACCCAGTCCTCGAAGGTGGTGATAGAGAAGGGGTGGCGAAGCACGTCAGTGGAGTACAAGACAACGCGGCGAGCGCTTCCGTCGTAGTTGCAAGACGATATTGTGTTCATTTTAGCATCCACCTTAAAAATTTAAGCAATTAGCTCTCCAGTTAGATTATTGTTTAGATATTCTTAGCGGTTAAAACATAGGCTAACATACCAAGGACATAATTGATGATACATTAATTGAATTGGAACTAAAACGGCTGTTTAGTTGTGCGTATAATATGATTTCCGACACCAAGACTATCTTGATACTAGGGTATCTCTCATAATTAGATTCAAACTATCAACAAAGTAGTAAGTAAGTACAGACTAATAATTGACATTGTCTCTAGAAATTGTCTTTTTTCCACATTATAGCTCAAAGCTAGGGTTTATAATAAACTTTTGAAATGTGATATCAAAGTCTCAAAAACCACAACACTTAGGTACCTACCTACACCCAACATTTTAAATGGCATAACTGAACAAGAATTACCTCTAGATAGTAAGTAATCGACAAATCAAAACAAAGTGAGTAATCGATACATGTAACATACATAATTGATTTGTACTCAATATACAACTGTCACTATAGGTACTTAGAATGATTACTATTCCTACAGTATAATTTCAGATGTGGAAAAATCATTCATGGACTTGACGAAAAACAAACATCTTGTTGTTTCAGCAATATGGCCTCGCTAATAAGCTATCAATCAAGTATGGCGAATGCGTAAAATCTCCGTAAACATTATTTGATTTCTTTAGGTTTTTTACACTGTTGCGTTGTAATTATCATGTTATGATCGATTGTGTTTTTCCATTGCGTTGAGTTTGTTATTCTTTATGAGCAAGGAACAACATAACAACACACTGTGTACGTTTGTTCGTACATGTGTAGGTATGCTATATTTGTCTATGACCATATTTTTGTTTTAAGTAACTACATAAATAGGTACATGGTCATTTTAGTAAGTAATTGTTAGGTATGAAATTAAACGTATGCCAAAATAGGCCTTAGAAGTTGACTTTTTAGAATCATAATAGGACAACCTGAATTTCAGGTGTGGCATCGTAACAACCAGTTGTTACGATGCCACACCTGAATATATACACCGATATAACGACAACCAACCGAGTAACGACAGTTTGTGACGGTGGTGATAAATGGTGGAATTTTAAAAAATACTCCCTGATATCATTGATTTATAATTGACTCATTGCAATGTGATAATATAATTACCCAATAAACACGTTTTCGCACAAGATCCAATGTCAGGCCGTTGGGCCATTTGACGTCATAAGAGACTATGGTTTGCCTGTGAGATCCGTCCATACCAGCACGCTCGATCTTCGGTGTCTGACCCCAGTCCGTCCAATACATCCAACTAAAACAAAAAGTATGAATGGAATGCTGGAATGCAACAATAAAACGATGGTCAAGCAAGACTGACGCGGACGTTTCATTATCTGACAAAAAAAACAACGTCTTAATATTTTACAAAGAACGTCTTCTTAACTGGCATAATTTAATGGAAGATCTGTTCGCCACAAGTGTGTCTGTCAACATTCTACCTGCGATAGTCCTGTAAAGAATAACTTCCTTTGGGAAAATTGTGTAGGCTTAATTAGTTTCAAAAGCTTTATCACCAAATCATGCCAATTATGCCAATTATGGCATGATTTGTTATGATTTGATTATGGATTATTAAATCAGTTCAGACGTCACTGATTTTGATTTAAAATTAGTGATTAGACTATGGTATTATTAATTAACCTAGGTAACCTTCGTAGGAACTGTCAAAATAAGGTGTTTGGTATGGATGCAATATGGAATTTGAATCCTCTGTAAATGTAGGTACTACTAACCCAGTACTTACAAATAAAGCATACACTGCTTCTCTGGTGTTCCTACGCCTTACCAACAACAAAATATGTGGATGTAATAGATTCTCCAAATTACTAGGCATAATTCGAACTAGCATGAAATAGGTACGAGTCATAAAATTTTGTACACATGCACATGTGACAGTGTGTTTCCTCTTTAACAGGTCTCGCATAAAAGCGTCGATGAGAATAATAAGAATATGCGCCTACCCATCAAGTGGATTCAAAGCAATTGCCCTCGGTTCCTCCAGTCTGTCCCTGATGAGTATCTTCCTCATGTTCCCTTGCAGGTCTGCCAGTTCGATGTGATTCTTCCCCGTATCAGTCCAGTACAGGTGGTTGTAGATCCAATCTACGGCGAGACCGTCGGATGTTATCAGCTGGTCGCCGATCACAACTGTACGCTGCGTACCCTCGTCTATTGGAGCCCTGTTTATAAGAATGTTACTTACACTTATTGAAGAGGCAAAAAAGTCATCATTTGTATTACAGAAGAAAACTTTACCAGCTTAAACATAATCTTATTTCACTCGTATTATCTCCAAAAGCTAGAGCCCTAAAGCAAAAGCCAGTAATTATAACTTTTGATAAGCAAGTGGTTTCTTCAGAGGGGAAAACCGAGAACAAAATCACAGATAAGTTATTTGTCTTATCCTATCCTATTTAGTTACTAGAAAATGCGTAGGGTATGTCATTAGGTAAAGTAAAGACGCAAGCACATGAAATATAAAATCCTCACGACAAGCTTTGTGTCGGACTCAAGAGGTTGCGGACTTTTTAGATGTATCTTGTGCACGGGGTTTGTAATAGTTACATAAATAATGGCCTTATATTATGATTACAAAGATGCCTGATAATGACCCTGTAACAGATAGACGGATGGGTTATCTTGACTACCTTCGGGTACATAGCTCTAAATAAAAAAGTGGATAAGAAAGTACCTAATCTGAATCACACCACGATAATGATCCTCCAAATCACTTTGCTTTTGTTTTGTCGGCTCGAAGAGTTTGGAAATCGATTTTGATAAGATAATAGGTATCTACCAACGTAACTGATTTTCTAGTGTGGCAAAATCTCTAATGAGACTTAATCCCCGATTAATATTACAGATTGCTGTGATATAATGAGTAATCGAATCGTTATCAGTCAATTATTACTTTACCGACTGTCTACATACTCAATCAACTTAGATAGGTTTACCTAGACGTGCGCGTTCACGTAATCGCTTACCTATCTACGTGTTAGATTATTAAATTATACCTAGGTAAACAAGTGGAGCTTCGTATTTCCTACTATATTTCTTACTTAAGGTACAAAACCTAAGTAGTTTTTTATTGTTAGGTTCGTATTGGTGTTTATGTTTTTACTTAGCTGTCTGATGGCTTCGATTGAAATTTTCGACAATCCCAGCAGCGTAGCATTGCTGCTGGGATGCATTGCCTGTCCTAAATGACTCTTTATACATAGCCCATCATCATTGGCATCATCATTCGCATGCACTTCTGTGGGTATTGGCTTCTTTTATTGGCAAACGTTTGTAATATTTAACATTTTTGGCAATTACATTTTTGGTTTCACAGAGAAAAAGCTTCAGTAGGTAAAGGGTTCATTCTAAATATGGTTAGCAATACTTTCTCATCGTACCAAATTTTCGTGTCTTCAAGTAAATGTTAGGGGCTTGTTATTGTCGACTGAACTTAAGGTGGTCCAGGCTAATCTAAAGGATGTCGAGCCGTCATGCGAAGAGGGAAGACGGGGGACCTACGGTGGCCTTGTAGCGTTTGGTATTTTACACCTGCTAGTCTCTCTCTTGTGGTGTCACTAGTTTCTTTCGAAACAGTGTGGTGAAAGGATTTTAAGTGCGCCTCAAGAGGCTCCTTTAAAGCACTTGACACATGTTATAGAACTTTTTAGGTTCTACGACATGCCGGTTTCCTCACGATGTTTTCTTTCACCGTTCATAATTAATGCTAGTAATTAAAAATAATAAAACTTACTTGTAAATCTTCTCATCCGTCACATCGCTCCAGAAGATCATTCCCGTGCGGAACACGTAATCCAGCGCCGTCGCGGACTTGGTGTCGTTGACGATAGCGACCATCTCGTGGTGGTCCAGGCTGATCTTGCGGATGTCGAAGCGTCTTGCGAAGAGTAGGGATGGGTGGCCTTCGGTGGCCTTGCAGCGGGTCCGGTCGCGCGGGTCGCGCGCGTATCCAGCGTGGCACTCGCACTTGAACGTACCCTTCTCGTTTATGCACATTTGGGAACAGGCTCCTGCGTCTACGCACTCGTCCACGTCTGAAACAAATGTGAGGCGAACTGTGATGGCAACGGACGACATAGTTTTTGAATGTAGTCGAAAAAACTAGCTCCATTTAAATTAAAAGTCCTAAAAAGTCAACGTTCGTGTCTATCTTTGCATTTTTTTTAATCTGCTGATTGAACTAGCACATAACCCTAAAGTGGTAACCATCACCAATAGGTGTGATCAGAATACTGCATAGGAACAATCTTTGTGTCAAATTTCATCTGGAGCCTTTAAACTTATACGTAACCAAGAGACAAATTCACATAATTACGTATTTATATTTTTAGAATTTCACATAAACACATAAGATTGAACTGAAGAATTGAATGATTTCTACGAGTTCTTAATAGTATACCTACCTAATACTTTGTACACAACTCTATCATCACCTTTCATGTTAAAATAAAAAATGTCAAGAAAGCCTGTAACAGTTTCATGAAGAATTAAAAAAATCATTACTTATTTCTGTCAGGAGAGTGTTTACTAAGTCAACTCGTACCTAGGGATTTTATTGTTTATATTGTGCATAAAAATAAAAACCCTATTTTATCCAACGAAAAACCACATATTGAATAATAATACCTGTAGGTACATTTGATGCTATTTTTTTATTTGTAAATTACTGTGATCCAGTTTTGAAACTTCTCGATCGAAGTCTATCAATCAATACACGTGAAGTATATTTGAATAACTTTAGGTCTCTGGGGTTGTGAGTACACGTAACTCGGTACGAAGTTGTCACAGCATATATATTGTATTGATTAACTGCTGCCACTGGAGCCTAACTTCTAAAGTGCCAAGAACTCACAGGTAGTATATTGTTTAAACTACTCGTATAGCTTCTTGTTAGCAAAGCACTTTCATGCGATTCTAACTACGATAAAGTTTTACTGGTTTTCGAAAGTACCTACCTACTTATCTGTGGTACTTCATCTTCCTATATGGGCAGATTACTCTGGTTAATAGGATATATACGGCCGGCTTCTGAAAGCTCGATCAAAACTAATCGGATGTCAAGTCACTCGCCATTTCAGCTATTACATCGAATTAGATAGAGATAGCGAGATTAGATAAGTGACTTGACATCCGATAAGTTTTGATCGGGCTTTCAGAAACCGGCCGTCAGAAACAGATATTCGTAGACATTTTAACACAAAGCAATTTAGCCCAAACAAAGTCAAGTTTGTACTATGGGAACCGAGAGAGCTGACAGAAAATTCAAATATTTATTTTTAAGAGATACTTTCCATCCTAAAATATTTTATACGTCAACATTCAACGTAATCCACACCTATATATTATTCATTTAATGATTTTTATAATATTAGATATTTCTAAAGATTTTTTTGAAGGTAATAAGGAAGAGAATAATTTGGAAGACTTTCTGCTGCCAGTCCATGTCTGATTTTCAAAAAATGCCTAAAAGTGCTAATTCCGAATTTATTATGGATATTTTCACATTCGTCGGTAAATATCTAATACCCTGAAAGCATTTTACCGTGAGGATTTTGTCCCTTCACATTATACATAAAGTTTTATTTTTTTATAGGGTTACCTTCGCAAGTTCGGTTATCGGTGAGCTTGTATCCCTTATCACAGTCGCAGTAGTACCCAACAGGCGTGTCCACACACTTCTGAGTACATCCACCGTTGTTCTTCGCACATTCGTTCTCCCCACATCTGTCCTTCGGCTCGTCCTCAAAGTTGGGACAGTCTGGTTTCTTATCGCAGACTTTAGAGAGAGGGATGCACATTCCCTCACCGCAATCAAACTCTGTACGCTTGTCGCAAATGGTCTTCGGACGTGCTGTAAAGTAATACAGTTAAAATGAGATTTGTTTACACAACTTGTTGACGGAACAAGCAGATGGCCAATCTGATATTAAGTGGTAACCATCGCCTATAACAAAGCGTTGCCACGTAGGTGACACACGATATGTACTTGCCCTACTACCTATGCATTTCCCTGCGTCCACTGTTATATTTGTTTTAATGTTTAATGTTTAAAACTAAATAATTCAATAAATAAATCATATTAATTAAAACATTATTCTTTGTTTCTAAAGTATACCGATTATTTAAAAAGCTTTGTAGGTTTGCGATTACCAGCTCACCTGCTGTGAATAGAAGGGTTGATTTCGCGGAATGGACTTAAAATTTAAGCAGTCCCTTTCTGTTGATAATTACGTAAGAAACATTATAAATGCCCTAAAGTCAAAAACACCAGCTTTGAGTATTTCTGAGAAACTCGTCAATTTTATGGCATGGCTTTAGAGAAAATTAACGAGGTTGGTATACCATTGATTAAACTGAAAATATTTTCCGTGTATGTGAATCATCTAGGTATGTCATATGATTTAAGAAATGTCTGCAGTGTTTCTTTTTTTATCTATAATTAACTCTGGGTATACCTAAAATGTATTTTCTATGTGAAAACAATAAGATCTATTGGTATATATTTTATCTAGATATCTATGCATATTTTTGATCGAGTGAGCGAAGCGAACGAAGATCTTAGTTTCAACTTGGGCGATTTGGCATTTTATGTATGTATGTATGTATGTTTGTATGTATGTATGTATGTATGTATGTATGTTTGTCTGGCGATAACTTTAGAACCGTTGATCCGATTTGCATGAAATTTGATATGTCAATAGCTTGTACTTGAGAAATTTACTGGTAAGTATATGAGTAAAATCGGGTGAAGGGTGTTTGAGATATGGGGTTTTTTAAGAGGGCAAAAATAAAAAAAGTGACATAAAAAAATCAAGTTACATGTCATATGAAAGGGCTTTGTTTGGACATTCCAAAACAATTTTTACTTTTTTTTTGGGACGCTCGGTTTTTGAGATACAATAATAAAGTTAAATTAAGATAACCAGCGATCCAAGAGCTCCCATCTCTAAGAGTTTCGTTGGCATCAAGGTTTTTCTACTGGTCGGCCAGTTCCTTTGCTTTTTCTTATTTTTTTTTCTTGAAATAAATTAAGGAGGTACTCAGTTATCATAAAATGGTGACAACGACCAGGTCTGATGATGGAGCCAAGGTCTGTTCAACGGAACTCTTCAATAAATAGGCCAATAGAGTTGAAACTTGGTTACCGTACCAAATTAGCACCACCTACTCAAAGTTTTGATGCGTTCGTTGGGTCGCATCACGAGATCTCAGTTCGGGGCGAACTACTAGTATTTATAAGGTATAGTGTCTATAAATGAAAAACACTTACTGCAATTCAATTCGTCGCTGCCATCTGGGCAATCCTTATCCCCATTGCAATACAGAGCTCCGGGAATGCAGCTGTGGTCTTTACATTGAAACTGGTCGGGTCGACACGTGACGTTCCCTCGGCAAATCTCTGGGGCTTCATCGCCTCCGTCTGGACAGTCTCGGTCGCCGTCGCAAACCCACGCCTTGTGGACACATGTCATGCGATCGTGGCATTCGAATTCGGTTGATATGCACGGTGATCGAACTTTCGGTGTCGCAGCACAACCCTGAAACGAAAAACAGGCACATAATTATTTTGTCGGGCACATAAATCCTCTTTTAACGTACTTCGGTATCCTATTGTACGATAAATATATTTCCTAGAGATAATTTAACCGGTCGTTGTTTAATAAATGACGCTGCCATAGTAAACAGCTTCTTCTTTCGAGTTTATATTCGAGTAATAAGGATTCATTCGAGTTTATAGACTTCATTTACCCTTACCGTTTCATCACTGCCATCAGGGCAATCGATGTCGCCATCACACCTCCACCACGCTGAGATGCAGTGTCCGTCTGCGCAGGAGAAGTGTGTTGTGGGCTGGCAGGTAGGCGCCGGGCACTTGACTTCATCGCTGTTGTCGCCGCAGTCATCATCGCCGTCGCAAACCCATCGCGACTGAATGCACTTCCCGTTGCCACACGTGAACTCGTCCGAACGACATGTCTCATCTACGCAGCAAAGTTCTCATGAAAAGTTGAAACTTACGCCCTTAACTACATAAGTGATAAAAAAGTAGCCATATTAATACTACGTCAAGTATTCAGATGCCAATTTCAAGCCAAAACAATCCTTGTCATTTTAATTTTACATTCATTAAAACAACTAACGGAAACACAAAGAACTAAAAGAACTGTCTGCACACAAAAGTGCAGCCTTATTAAAATTCTTCTTAGGTAATTTACATCCTAAGTAGGTAACTAATGAAATAAAAGTAGGAATTATTTTCTTAAACCAGAAGAGCGCGGTATTTTATCGTCGGCGAACTAGTTTCATTCTCTCGTAGAATTGCGTAATTCTTTTGAATTTCTTTAATGTTGAAATATTATTGTCACGCGCTCTTACGAAGACTCCTTACGTTTAATTAAATTCCTCTGGTGGACAGGATAGACGTAACAGTTGTCTTTTGAACGTGCTACACTATTGTGTATGAAATGCACTGCATTCCTACAGTTCTGGAAGTTATAATGAGAGTCAAGGATAAAGCGACTCTTATTCCAAGGAAAGTGTGAAAACACAGAGTTTACATTTCTGTGTAATCATACCAAGGCTTTTGCAAGACAGCTTAGGGGTTCAAAATACACAAGCTACGTCATCACTCAACCTTCGAGGCGGGTCCGGTGCGGGCAGATAAGAATTTATAGAGTATAGAATAGACGGATGAGGCGGGCGTTGATAGAATACAAGAGTGTTTGCTCGGGTTCGACCCCGATGATTGATTGATTTCGTCAATATCGAATACCAATACTCATTTGCCTTCATATCTTTAAGTGGATGTAAGTAACAAAAGTATTAATACTGTGCAACATTTTGTTGATAAATTGCACTCCTATTTTGAGCTATGAAACTAGTTCAACGATGTGCTCTTTGCACTGAATATTGATAAAACATGTAGGTCGGCATCATGCAATTTCCACAAACATAGAGCTAGTCGCCAACTACGTCATGTACATTATGAATAAAATACATGCTACACTAGTACGAGTATTAACAATAATGATTGTTTCGGAAATGCAATTATATATGCAAGAAACGCGGTTATGCATGAATGCTGACCCATGTATACCTAATAATCAATGAGCTGTTTGTTATAGAGTGGTGTAATAATGTAAAACGGAAACCAGGTTAACTAAAATTAAAAATATGAACAAAATTTATTCGGAATAATTTCGAAACATTAATTATTGAATAACCGCAAGCATCATTAACCAAGACGCTTAAATTTGTTTCTGACTACGAATAAGTTTAAAGTCTGATAATAAATTTAAAGGTAGATACGTAATTAATGGAAACGGAAATTGCGTTGATTCACTTGAAACTGAATAAATGTCCAATAAAAGTTCGGCCACCTTAAAGTCAGCTGCATTTAGATAGGTATACATTTCATATCAATGTGAATGTGACTGGGTACACCTACTGTAGGTATTTTGCGATTGGAGCGGCGGGGATCGAGGTTCACTATGTCAAGTTTTGCTCCAATTTCTGTATGTTTGACAAGCTTACATAATTACTCCTGACCTCCGCGGATCAAATGCTATCAGAATTTCGGCAAAGTTCATTGAATCACGATTTAAACTTTATCAACCGCCTCTGGGAGAATATTAAAATGGGGAACGGTTGAACTTTGTGCTGAAGGGCTTAGCTAAAGTTGTTCCATGAAAAAATTCTACAGTGGTATAATAAAGGTGTCAGTGTGTTTTTTTTTATTAAATAGTTAATCAATTTATTATTTTATCTACTTTAAAGCAACAGAAATAATCTAAATGGAATTTACTTATACCAATTTACGAGTAAGGTGAAACTTTATGATGATGATCATTTTTTTTTTAAATAATGTTCTTATAAAAATACCATGGAAGACACTTATGGAAATAATAGCTATCACTAGTTAAATGACTGACTGAAAGCATATCCTACATGACTAATTTACAATTGTAAGGACTATAAACAGAATGATGTTTTCACAAAATCACAGTTTTTTTGTTATGATTTTCTGCATTGACCGCTGCTCGTTTTTTCCAGCGGGTATTGTATGAAATCGTGATAAGCGACGCCCTATCAAAGCCGGGCTTGCGATGCAAGAAACCAAAAACAAAAAACCTGGTTTTGAGGTTCAGTTTAAACCAAGAAATTAAGACTAAAATGATAATGCACCCTTACTGCATGCTTTCTCATCGGATCCGTCCGAGCAGTCGGCGTTGTCGTCGCACATCCACGTGAGCGGGATGCACTCGCCCGGCTTGCCGCGGCACGTGAACTCGTCCGCGCCACACGGCTCCACTTCTGCCAACCCAATTCATGCTCATGCTAAGTGCGATGCAAATACACACTATGAACACAAATGTTACGCTTTCATCATTTTCCCTTTGTGACAGCTTTCATTTTTGTACGCTGAAATTCCGTGTTAGCTTTATAAGGTAAATTTGTTTTGTGTGGAATAAATAAACAATAAAGCCGAAAGTAGCCGTAACGTAACTTTTGATTTTACACCGTATCAGTACACGTCGCGAACTAACTCCCTGAACACGTGTCAAATTACAGATAATCCTTGTTTGCTACCGTAAATTGTTTTCTGTGTACACATATTACCATAATATTCTAATCGCATTTCAACCCTTCATCAAAAATTTAACATAATTTTGTGTTTTGTAGAAACCCTCTGTTTTAGCATGCTCCATTTTATACCCTGGTTTGATCAATTTAGAGTCGATCATGCGAATTCATGCTTTCCCATTTTGAGCATACTCTTACCACACTGATGTTCGTCAGACCCGTCAGTACAATCGGCGGCGTAGTCGCACCGCCAAGAGGCCGGAATACACTGTCCAGTGGCACAAAGAAACTTGTGTTCGGTACAGCGGCGCTCGCCAGCTGCATGTGAAACTTTGAATGTATCGTCGAAACTCCCCTGAACAATTACGCTTTGAATCAAACTGTACTTTGTAGTTACTGAGCTGTGAAATAAGACTCGTACCTCCTAAATTTCTGGACCACTTAATAACATATTTATGAGCATTTGATTTCGGTGGTTTACGGCCTTTTAAGGCTCTTTCCACCGTAAAAAAACATTGAACAAATCGAAAGACGAATCCTATCAGGCCCATCTTAACTGACGTTGACACTGCAAACACGATTAAAATTCCAGAGGCACTTGCCTCCCTAAATAATAAATGCAAATGGCGAACACGGGTAAATGTAATTAATGATGCTAAACAGTCCTTTATTGGACTATAATTTAGTTTGTTGTCAAAGCTAACAAATTAACTTGGGGAATGGATGTTTATCTAACTACTTGGAAACTCTATTGACGCATACAAGAGAATCTGTTTCAAATGCAAATGCAATGCAATCTTCCTGATCTTATCCCACGCTAAGTGGGGTCGGCACAATAGGTTTTCTTCTTCCACTCTCCTCTATCATTAATCATATCACTCCTTTCTTACTCATGTCATCTTTCACACAATCCATCCATCTTTTCTTTGGCCTGCCTCTCCTTCTAAAACCATCCACATCCATTTCCAACACTCTTCTCGTAATATGACTTTCTTCCCTCCTCATGACATCCCCATACTACGCTAACCTATTGCTCCTCAACTTATCCATCACAGGCGCTACTTTCAAACTTCCTCTAGCGCTCGGTTTTCATTATTGTTAGAGATTTTTTTTTGGAAAAAAAATAGTATTTTCATGTTGTTCTGCTACTGTTGGTACTCAACATGAGAAAAGACCTACAGAACTTAGTCATTTGTTTACGTAACAATTTATAGGTATTTGATAATATTGCAACTTTGTCTCATTGTAATAATTTTTAGTGGTTTTGTTCCTAAAAACTGCTGTTTGTATACAAATACAGCCTACGTTTTCGGCCCGTGTCAAATAAAAAAGGATTTGCCATTATGTAAGGTGACTTACAGTTACACTTGGTAACAAAGTTACGCCGGCGCGGTTGCCGGAACCCCGCCAACCCTCGATAAAACCTTGGAAACTTCCACAAGCTTTTTCACAATGTTGCAGTTTGAGAAAAACAAGGAATTAAAAGTCCCCTTCACGCTCAGAAACTGCCTAACTTTTCCGAATATTAACACGAAAACGGAATATGAACGAAGCAATTTCCCGAACAAAAACATTTTTTTCATATTTTGCGACGGTCACCCCGTTTTCTGTCACCGTATTCACGATCTGCCCTACACGGGCTGCCTAAACATTTAAAAACACCTCTGTTTTTATTTACGAATAATGCTTCAACAATAATTTTAATTGTGATACGACCTTTGATATTGGTGGATTAAGTCTGTTGATTTTGTTGACATAATTGATTTGTTTATGCTAGTTTGTTGCATATATTTATTCTTTTGGCTACAAAGGAGATTGTATTTTTATAGTTTCTGAAAAACACATGACAAATGCTCTATTTCAACCTATCTTCCAAGAATTGTACAAGGTTTTCTTTAAAAAATATTGTTTTTTTAACCTCGCTTGCTCAAATATAATTCTACCCCATTTTGTTGTTACCAAGTAAACAGATTAACTTTACCCTTTACGCCTTCTTGTTAAGTTTAAATGCGTAGGCAGGATCTTCTGCTGTTCACTTATTATAAATACCGCAGCATCAAAGACGGAATTTGAGTGCTCCTCTCATGGCAGCGTTGAAATTTATTTACGTAAGGTAGGTAACATAATATCTATATGAAAAATACAATAAACGAAGTCTAAAGTTGAAATGAATATCTTTAATATCCGAAATAAATATTCAGCGGTTAAAAATATGAGTTAACGAACTTAATAATAAAATAGGACTTTTCAAATGAATTCAAATTTTAAATATTTAAGAATCCATGATTTTTTTTTTATGATCTAATTTACGATTCACGCTTATAACAAGTTGAATAGCAGGAGAATATTATAAAATTAATCCAGAAAACTTGGTCGTAATTAAGATTTTAATCTACGTTAAGGGACCCTTGAAGTACGAAATATTCGTGAAAGGTATACTTCACTTTATAACTTTTCTTATAAATTGTCAGATAATTATTTTTACGGTTTCATCATGGTTTCACGATCAGCCTATATATATGTATACATCTTCGTAGACTTGGTTATTATCCAAATCCGAAGAAATACGCTCGTAATTTTTTTACTACAGTAGGTAAATGGTCAACCCTTGGGTGCGGCAGTGTTATGAACCTAAAATCTGGCTTTGTCATTAAGGGGTCCTTGTTTTTTCATTGTCCAACTCCTAAACAGGGTTGGGGACAGCCATCTTGGCCCTAAAGTAAACTCGTCGGCGGCGGAGGCGTAACGGTGTTTGCGTTTTCGACACAATTTTGCTAAGTGGGTTGACGTTTGCTTCATGTGTCCTTAGTTTTACGGTCAGAACTTGGAGTGAAGACTCCTAGAACTGTTACGTGTATAAATAAAGAATTCAGGTGGAAAATTTAAATAGGCTTATGAACCAGGATATTATTAAGCACGGAAGACATCCCCGCCCAAATTTTTTTGTGTCCAAGATCATTGAGAATATCTAAGGTGGCATTTGGCACATGCCCACGTTCTACAGTACCTACCAATACCTAGTGAGTAAATAATACTATAAGAAATACCTTCTAGCCAACTGTACAAAAGTGGACTTGTGCCAACTGTAAAATTTGACGTGTTCGTGGCTACCCTTTGACAATCTCAAGGTTCTTGAGTACCTACAGAAATAGTGGGTATAGCATATTTTTTTTAAATATGGCCCTAAAATTTCTGTAAAAGATGTACGTACTGCATATGCTAGGGTCTTCGTCAGATCCATCCGAGCAGTCCTTTTCACTGTCGCAGCGCCATGATGCAGGGATGCATCTTCCAGACTTGCATCGAAACTCAGATGAAGTACACGTACGACTCTCTGAAAAAAACAACAAGGATTTTAGAGACAGTAAGTATCAGAGGGTGTTTTATTTAAACATTCTGTTTGATAGTATGTAATGCCATAATTATTTTATGATGTACTTTATGTCTCAGTTTCGTTAAAATCAATTTTTTGGTTTTGTGTACCTACATTTTACTGGAAATTGAGCAGTAAAACCCCTTACCCCTACTAATAATAAATAAACAAATATTGGTAGACTATCCACACAGCACTACCTAGCCCCAAACTAAGCCAAAGCTTGGCATATGGGAACCAGATAGCTAATATAATACATACTTATTATATATTTTTTTGTTGTAAATCGAACCCACGGCCTACGGCGTAGAAGGCAGAGCTACTACCAACTGAGCTGTGAAGGCTGTATTAGTTTAGTAGATTTTGGGATATGACTCACTACAAAATTAAATGAAACGGCACACAAGGTGATTATGAAGACCGGTAGGTACCTACAGTTATATATAAGTTCGTTAGGTATAAAATTAAAATCTTTATCATGAGTAACGCCTTTTACCTTATCTAATAGGTAATCCTTGCTTTGATATTTGTAGGATTAATACCAATTTTTTTATTACTTTTTGTTGGACCGGTAATTGGCTGTTTTATAATAATATTTATCAAACTGTTTTATAATTTGTTGCTGTTGGTCTTTGTGATAAAATTAAATGATAAAAATAAATTCGGTACACTACGGTAGCACTAAGTAGGAATTATTACTTACATTGTTATATGTAACAAATGAATAATAAAGGAATCCTACAATATCGCTTACACCGGTGTCACGTCAAGGGTAAATTTTTCATTACTTCCCGACCAACCACATTTTCGGGGCTAAATATTATTCCATGAGTCATAGGCTGTCGTAAAAGCGACCTTAATGCTTCTGTAATAAATACCTCTGTTGTAAAACGAACTCTCCTGTCGTCTTTTAATTTATTTGAAAGAGTGACGACCAACACGTCGTCGCTTTCGGGGGTCTTTAATCTTCCCTTATATAAGACTCGTGTATACTTACCTGTATTGTGAGCTACTAGAAAGGACGGTTACCTATCTTTAATTATACGTAGGTACTTATTCCGATCCAGGCTTAAGGCTTAACTTATGGACATTGAAATGATTTATTTATATTAGTTGTAATATTTATCTAATGCCGCTATCTGATTTTCTTCATCGGACTTGCTTGATTTACGATACCTAAACGATTACGATTACAATTACCATTTTAAAAAGTTGTCTTCTGACCATAATAGCATTCATTTCTTTGGCTTAAAACTCGCTTAGGTATAAGCATTCAGTAAACCGAATCGAACCATTCACGGCTGAAATTGCCATTCTAAGTAGGTACCTAACAAGCTTGGAAGAAAATTATAGACGGGAGTCGTGGTCGCTTTATCTTCAGGGCGATTCGAAGCGAGCCGTGGTGATTCCAGTGAGATTCAAACTGAGCAAGGCACGCGCCGACAAGCAATTTGTAAACAAAACGCACCCTCGTCGAATAATATCGCCTCGTAGACGAGCTCCGAGCCCTTTCACTGTAACCCGCGCGATAAATTCAAGTGTACCTACCTACTATCAGAGATTGTCGTAAAACTGTATTTCACACGAAATTCGCTTGCTCTATGGAATGTAAACTCGATGAAATATGAGTTCAATACACCTGCTAAGGCTGCTGATGATAGCGTTCGCTTTGTATGTGACGAACATTTGAAAGCGATCATAAAAATGAACGTAAATTTTGCGGATTACATTATCTCTAAGCATAGCATTCAGTGCATGATATTATCGACTGTTATAAAGAAAAATGTGATTTCTTCTAAATGTACTGAATTGAATTGTTGAAATATTTTTTTTTTACTTTGAAAAGTAACTATGTGAGTAAAAACTTTTTGTAATCTTTATAAAAAAAATTAAAACCTAAATAAATTACGGTCAGGCCAAGTAACATAGCAATTCCTAATTAAAGTGTACCACCAAGGTGGACTCAAGCTTGTTGTCCTAAATACGAGTCTATCCAGTTATCTACTTTTCTCATAGTAGACATGCTTTGGTATGTAGATCAAGGCAAGTAAGAAACACTTTAGCGAAAACGCCTTTCACAGTTCTCGATTCCACGTTTCTTTTTCACGAAATCCCGGATTAGGAAGTGAACGACCTCGCAATATCTCTGGTGTTATTAAGGCTCCGCTACTGAGAGGTAAGTAAAGGAACTGGTGGTGGAAGAGGGCGGTCTGTTTGTTTAAAACTCTTTTGTCCACATTTTGTAGATAGCATGCATGAGGACATGATATTGCTCACTACATTGAAAAAGTATACTCTTATCTGCAACGCACTTATTTTTTAAGTTAAGGTACCACTTCAAGCGGTTCCCTTTCACAGAATGAGCACCTACACTCTACCTAGCAGCACCGAAGCGAGGCAGTTTGCCCGAGTGTAACGTTCACCTTGTAGCACCCACGTTATTGCCTCCGCCACTCCGGAATGTTAATGTGAGCTTCTTCAACGAGTATCGCTTCAATCCTTGTTTTAGCTCGCGGTTATCGCTGTACTTTCCCATTACTGTATTACGTGAGAGTTTTCAACGAGTCGCGGTCGGTAATTAGTCCGCATTTAAGTCAGATATTCCCGAAAATACCAGCTCTTGATTCTCGTGACCTTTTATTGCAGCGCTTCTTTACTTTCCCCGAGTCAATAAATTCAACGTTTTGTATCTATTTTTACGTTTGTTTGCAAACTTTTATCTGATTCTCGGAAAATCTACTTATACAAGGTCTTCCATAAGTTGTGTATATAAACTTCAGGGGGCTAAAGTACCAACACTGTGAACGCGAAAAAAAAACAGCTGTTTCATACAAAAGTTCAATACCTACCAGGCTAAAATGTATGAAACAGCTGTTTTTTTTTTCGCGTTCACAGTGTTGGTTCCTTAGAAAAAGTTGTTCATATTGATGGGTACTTTAGCCCCCTGAAGTTTATATACACAACTTATGGAACACCTTGTATATACAAATTAACGATGTCTTCAATGACAAGATATACAGGGTGGATTTTTGAGACGGGGCAGTATGGGCGAAATGTATGGGAAAAGTTTTTGTTGATATCTGTCATTTATAATACTCATGCTTTAAACGGTCCCATATTCTTTTGATCCCTGCATGAAATAGGAACGATTAGATTTATTTTAGCATTTTTATCACTGACTGTACATATTTTCCAAATCTGTGAATGCAGTTCAGAATATATCAAAAAGTTATAGATGGTCTCTTAGGTACGTTTTCCTGTAACTAAAACGCTTAAGGTAGGTACGTGCCCTTACTGTCACATCTCAAAAATCCACCCTGTATATAATAATAGCTACTATAAATATCATCACGAAAAAAGCGTGTAGGTGAGGTATAGGTACTAAACGTCTGGCTGGTCTGGTTGCGCAAAACTAATCTAAAACCTTGAACTCCATTAGATCAGCTATACCTTCATAATTAAATTGGAAACTAAAACGATAAATGATGCCGTCTTCTGTCCATTTAGTTGAATGTAACGATGGAACAATTTATCAGTCTAGTCGGTCTTGAACCAGATGACAAAAATGTTTAATCGATACTATTGTAGCGTCGCTTTCCTAAAATTAATGTTTACTTCGCCATATCAATGTTAAAACTAATGATGAAGACCTAAGACATTGAATGAGACATTAAAATAAATTCTGCAAATCATTTTCTTGCTTGATTGTTAACAAACGGACATCCTGAAGTGTCGACGCTATAGAGCCTCGCTGGTAGAGTGGATGAATCGAAGATACCTACGTCTGTGCTCGTCCGATAAGCTAGTTCGACGGATATGTCTTTTCTCGAATGAAACCACTCTATCGTGAAATGATGACAAAAATTGTCGTCCGCAAAATTGCTTCCGAGGCGTTCTGAGGCCTTTCCGATCTTCATTGGTGTGATGAGGTGTCGCTCTCACATTGAATCGTGTCAGGCTTTGTGGGATATTTCCTTGAAAATTGTATTTGTTGGACAGTCGCTTATTTACTCAATAGATGTCAAAAATGTCCACACTGGCCGGGGATCACAATTGCGAGCATATCTCATTAAAAAGGAATTCTTCATAATAATTATCATCATTAGTTCACCTATAAGTAACTCCACTGCTAAGCGTAGGTCTCTCAAAAGACGCGCCACTGAGCCTCTGAGATACTGAATGAGAAAAACCTAAGACGGTTTTTCTCATTCAGTATCTACCGATCTTCTATTACCTTGCAGGAATTAGTATTACTTAGGACTTGACATTTTAAAGATGAGTTTGAACTGTAACCGTTAAATTGAAAAATCATGAAAACCAACTGCTATTCTAAAATCTCTAAAAGCAACTTGATACTCTCCACAAAAGAAGCTTCCTTTTTTAAGATTCTTGAGGACAACGTAGCTTGCAAGCTTTCCACGATCAAACTAACAAACTACTTTACAATTCAAGAAACACACAAACAGCCAGCACTTACGTTCTCATTCCCAACACACATTTACAGCTTACTGAAATTTCGTTTCGCAAAAGATGTTAGAGGGAAACCTGCAATGCCCTCTAGACGACGTATTTATTTGTGCATGTAAGCTTGCTGTACAGTTACATTTCTCTGTTGCAAAATGTAAAGCTTTGTGGATTTATCTTTGAGCCTTTTCTCCTCTGTTTCGTAACTCGAACCGACCGTTGATCGGATTACATTAAATTTACCTGATCGTATTACAGGGGACACCAGCCTTAATTATGATAATTAGCCGAGCCTATCTAACATTAAATCGAATGGTGTTGGAAACTAGAGCAACTCTGATACAACTGCTTAGGAAAGGAAAATAATAAGTGGTTTACATTCAAGCTATATTTCATAACCTGTTTTTGTATTTACCAATCGATCAGAAAGATAACGATGCGTTATGTAATGTTTCCAAACAAATTAAAGTCTAGGTACAGACTACATTCAAAATGCCTCATAAAAAGCTTCTATTGTACAAGGTGTTCCAATACTTGTATTTAAAAACCTCAAGCGGCCGAAGTACCCATCTATATGAATAACTTTTTCTAAGAAACCAACACAGTGAACTCGAACAAAAAAAAACAGCTGTTTCATACAAAAGTTCAATAAAATGTATGAAACAGCTGTTTTTTTTTTCGCGTTTAGAGTGTTGGTTCCTTAGAAAAGGTTATTCATATTGATGGGTATTTTAGCCCCCTGCCCCCCTTTAAATACAAGTTTTGGAACTCCTTGTATAAGTATAAACGTCCACTCACTGATTGACTCACTCAGGAACCTAAAATTCGCACACAAGTTGTTGAAAAGGGATGTCAAAGTTTGTATGGAGCTTCACGCGAACGAACTCTAGACAAGTGCTAGGATATGTAGATTTGGATTACACACGTCAAACATTTATTAAGGAAAAAAGGCAAACAAAACAATTCGTTTAAAACATACTAATCCACTTTCCTAAAATAGGTCAAACAGCTGCGAGGAGCGGATCTGTTGTGTTGTCGTCGTGGACACCATTTACAAGTTCCAATTTTCTGAAAACTCTCCTAGCTAGACAATAACTGTTGCGACGAAATATTTTAAACAGTGTTCGTTGCAAATTGCATAAGCATTAGGCAAAATTGTTCCCAAGATGGCAATAGCGTCAGTGCATCGGGAAATTGTATTACCTTGCCTTACTTGCTAAAGGAGACGATGAGTGCGGAGTTGAGAGCTCCCACACATGTTAACTTGCAGGAGTGTTCTCGACTAGTGAAGCTCTCGAAATACTTGCTTAAATGGATACCGAACAGCACTTATACTTAAGGTTCGTAATAACTGGAGACCAGATTATTAAAACAAGTCTCGAATGTGGACTCAAAACATGGTCATATGCGTTTGACAATAGTAAAGCTGCGGCCACACTACAATCACCTTATTTATTTGTGATATAGGACAGATATAGTATATAGCTTCTATAGCTACGATAATGACGACCGCATTGGAAGCGCCTGGAAATGCCAGAGGTGCTAAAGATTATGTTTTACAAAAACGCCAACTATCAATGTTTCTTTCATCTATATACTTTGCCTTTTGAGAGAAAACCGACATCACGTACGCACTTATAACAAGAAATACAGGGCACAAACACGCAATGCGGTTGGTTCCGAATATCTTCATGTTTTTTTTTATCTTGGCGTCTTGCTAGGAACCAGGAAGAGTGGCATCCGGCAGTGCGGCCGCAGCCTTAGAGTTTTCATTGTTTAGCGGAAGAGTCGTAGATTGCTTTCTCATGGAGACGTTTGTAACCTTCTACGCGAGCTACGAACGCGTTTATATGTGGCGATGACACATTGCTACATTCGAAGGTTGTATTGTCGTAGCTGGTGCTACGACACAACCGGTCACGCGTGCGCACATCACAGTGAAAGTCTACAATTTTCAAACAGATTTCTGTGCAGTTAGTGTATTTTTTTCATACAACTAGCTGATGAAACAAGCAGATGGTCCACCTGATGTTAAGTGGCAACCATGGCAGAGCTTTTTTAGGTAGCTTCTGATTATTTAGAGTTTATTATTATAAGTTTCGTTCCGCAGATTAATAATGTTTTCGGGCGTCATCCTAAACCCTGTCGAGTTTGTAAATATAAAAAGATATTATATGCAAGAAAAAACTAATTTAGAAACTCGCGCCTTAAAGCCAAACCTGTTTTTTTCCAAAGAAGTAAAAAGTAAAAATATAGATAACCTGAATAAGAGTTGTTTAGGTAAAATACACACAGAAAATATATTTTGAGGTCTACCCGACAGCTTATTACCTTGGTAGGCTACGAACGAAACTCAATTTAGCTTACTGCTGCTCTATCGAAAGGTAAGGTCTAAATTAAGTTTGGTAGACAACAAATTTGTAATGTATTTAACGAGGAAACTACTTTACCTGAGCTCTTGTAGTCGTATGCCTTGGTGTATGTATCGTAGTCGTCGTCGTAAACTGACGCCTCACCGCTCGCGACAAGAGCCACCGTCGACAGCCAAATAATCCAACAATACGCCATTATATCTTCACTAATTAAGAGTTTATGAATTGCACTCCCAGCAAACTTTGCTCACTTTCTACATCAGTGTCTCTTGAGCTACGGAAATAAATGTGATTGTTGAAACTCTGAAGTTTACAATTCGAGCGACAGCTAAAAGTACAAACTTGGAAATTATGTTGCCTTAATCAAAATTGTTGACCAAATTTTACGGTTCCTTTTGATTTAATGCTAAAACAAGTGTTGCCTTATGGAATCCAATACAGTGCTATTCTCGAAAGCTGAATACATTTGTTTTCAAAAACTTCATTATCAATCGATATTTCAATTCCCTCTGCAAACACATCAAACGATAGCAAATTCTAAAAGCTAATTTAAAGGTGAATTTGTTAACGGAAGTTCAGAATCTGTAGGGAATAGCAATAACCGTATTAAAACGGGTATTCAGAGTAATTTCTGACAACGACCCCTTAGCTCTTACCCTTATGTAGGTAAGCCTTTAAAAGTTATTTTACCTTCCCATCAAATATTGTTCAAATCCCATTTCAGATAAGGTAAGAGATAAAAACAGTTGATAGTTCCCTAGATACCCGTTTATCTGAAAATGAGCCTTCGAAATCTACTGAGCATAAATACTCATAAATTTTCCTCAAACATTTGCTTGATGATGTTGATAAACAAACTCTATGTCAATACTTTATCATTTGGCTGAACTGAGAACAGAGGGTGTAAAAGAATTACTTTCTAAAGCTGAAGGTGCATGCAAAGTTATAATTGAAACAAAATTGGACTTCGCCAATTTCAAATTGCAACTGTCAGAAAGATTTTATTTACAGTAGCGTGGAGCCTAAAACTGCCACAAATTATAAGGTTATATTACTTGGTTGGTAATTACTTATTATACTTTTTTATATGTAATTGTCATTAAAAAAAATTGATAGTTTTTAAATAAAAGCAAACGGTTTATCTGTTTTCAAAATATGTATTTCATAAATCTGTAGTTGGTATTCTTCCATAGTCTTAAAACATTGATTCTTTTTTCGGTGGTAACCGATCGAGATGCGTAGTCTAACTGTCTAAAGGCGTTTAAGTTTTAGGGAGTAGTAATTTTAACTTTCATGTAAAAAAATAGGTAAATCCTATATCTAATTCCTATAACTAATCCTACTAATCGCTTTAATTTTCGGACACACAATTATTCTCAGTATCCAATTCCTCGATGCGGTATTCATCAGTGTTCAAATCGTGAAATGACCTTTAATGTAGAAGGTTCCAATTTAGTTCGGTTTCGGATCCACCCCCTAATTCTTCGTTTATCTAGCGCTATAAATTTCTTCACTCACGTCTGTGATTGTGGCCACCACGTGATACGAACTAATTTACGATTCGAGGTCCAAGTCCCTAAATGGGTCAGTATTTATGTAAAGAAATGGTGTCTTCATTTAACATTATTGTCCAAATGGGATTCAGTTCAACTCTTACTAGGTATTCTTCACACAAAGACTTGATTTTCGTAATGCTCTCTAAGTAAGGAACCCGTGTAATTTCATAATGTCTGCGTCCGCAACTTTGTCGTCTACAATAATCCCGTTGCCTGGAGATGTATCTGGTGTATGAAAATTTAATCAAGGAATGAACCGCTATGTTAGACGGGCACAGAATACAAAGAATTTAATGTAGAAGTCTATTTTGGGTAGGATCTTTTAACATTGCTACCCTATTTCTTAACAAATTCACAACAAATTTGGGAAAATAATTTTTTTGTTGTAAATACTTTTTTTTCGTTACAATAACAATAAAAAAATTACAAATCGCAAGCCGAAAATCAGAAAATATTTTAAGTTAATCAAAGTCAAAGCTAAAAGTATTTACTCAATTGGATCACAAGGATCACTTTGAAACGTCATAAAGGTAGGTGAATCTAAGTGGCAATTCTACGCGACGAAGCCTAGAAGAAAAGGCAACAATCTTGCAAATTTAATTGAATAGTTATTGTATAAAATTTTACCGAAGCTACGAACAGTCTTCCACTGAGGTGTTCGAGTGTAGAACAAGCAATTACACTAATGAATTTCCAGAAGAAGAGGCCAGTTTCGTTACATTCCGCGAATAGTGGAATGTCTCTGTACTCAGAGAGACTGTTCTCAATTTTAATTATCATAATGACTCAGTAGAGTGTACCTACAACGAACCGGATTGAAATGGAACTAAGAAAGGTAAAGATGTACCTACTGAAGATCCCTTTGATTATTTACTCCAGTAGGCCCTTCACTATGACATTCAAAAAATCACTCATATCATAGAGGATTTTCTTCACAAAAGAAAAGGCATGGTAACAAAGATCCAATAAAATGATGGGTCGAAATATACAATACTTTTAAACGTTGGATTCTTTTTTTGTTTTAGTATCTAATATTATTTATGAAATTCCAAGATTCTGCCACGATGGTATACACAAATCAAATGACGTCACGATTAAAACGAGTCATTATATACGTGATTTCGCTATTTTCACAGTATTTTTTATTTATTTTTATTTCAGGTGCTTCTGTTCGTATTTACTGGGAGTTTACATAATTTATTAACAAGTTGAGGAACCTGACGGTAATAAAGGTAATAAAAATGGTCCAATTGTTACGCCACTAAAGGGATGAGAAAAATCGGCCAAAATAATAAATCTTTTAGTTCCTCCGAATCTGAAGAGCATTAAACACACATAGCTCTTTTAAATTCAATGTAGGTACCTTTATATTTTTTTTATGTTTTAAACTTGAAATTTTGCTGAAATTTTATTACCTTTGGCAATAAGATACCAATAAGAAGGCTCTCGAAGTGTAGAGGTACTACCTACCTACTAGTTTTTCAAAATAAGAAATCATTTTTATTGTACGAGTAGCATAGTGTCAACAGGTACCCACAGAGTAAGTATAAAGAAATGTTTTCCTCAGTACACAATCCCATCCTATACACTTAGTATAAGCACCGTGTATCTATGCTTTTATCACATCTTATCATCTTAAACAGTTTAATTAAGCGTTCAAGTTAGTGGCTATAAACTGTAAATACTTCGTCCTTTTCCCCTTTTCTTAATTGGCTTTTATACCGACCTAGTTAAATAAAGCTTGGAATGTCACATAAAATAGGTAGCGAAAGAAGACAAATGAAAATAATCACTTATTTAACTTGACATGAGTTAGCAGTCCTAGTTTTCCCCGTTCAAAATACATTTTAACCCATATTTTAAATAAATGATAAATACAAACTTATCTCAATGCTTTTGAATTGGTATTTCAAAAGAAACTTTGATAAGAAGAGTCTTGGAACTTGTTTGAGGCCCTCAAATGATCGAAGTAAATGTTGCGTGTCTATAAAGTGTCGATATAAATAAAACTAGATAGGTCTTCACCCAATTTTTATATGTGATATACGCATATAAAACTTTTAGGCCCAAAAGAATATTGCAATGTTAATTAATGATTATTGTGGTTAATAAGGAAAATAGGATTATCAAAAATACTGGCCATATCTAACAAAACTTTAAAACTCCATTATCAAAGTCATCAAAGCGATTATTTTACCGCCATAGACACCTTACCTTTTTAATATTGACTAAAGACTGTCTCTTCAAATATACATTAATTCCATGTTAACTTTGGATTGATCGTGGCGTCGTAAATTAATCACTACCGACTTCGGTTCTGTCAGTTACACCAGTCATTACTCTAAGGATGGGCTCAAAGGCATAAAGGCATTGCTTTCATCATCATTATCCACAGCCTAACTTTACCCACTGCTGGACGTGTCATAACTTGATTAAGTTTGGGTTCTTATTATCTTATTACCTTATCATGTTTGATCGATACCAAACCCACCCCCACTAATAATTTTCTCGTTAAATGACATTCTTCCCTTTGCATGTCATGCCCATACGCTAATATTGATCTTTACTTGCATCTTTATAGTGCATACAGGTTTAAAATTTAACCTTAAGCTAAAACGCTAAAGCTTAAACTTCTTCTTCTTCTTCTTGTCGTGTCACTAGTTTCTTTCGAAACAGTGTGGTGAAAGGATTTTAAGTGCGCTTAAGCTAAAACCGATAAGCATGGATCTTTGAGCCCGTTTTTTCTCATCCCTTTTGTGGCGTAACATTCGGATCCATATGAAAATACCTAAAATCTACTATAGTTTTTTATTCATTTCCGTAGACATCATTGTCTATTTATAATATCTACCTGAAATACTTCGTCAAGCTTTGACACAATATCGCGGCAAAATTAATAAGTAACTGAAATAAAAAAAAATATAAATCCGGCATTCGTACTTACAGTCGCTTTACGACATCATTAAACTGAACGTGTGCGAAACGAGGCGTAGACGTGAGTCGTAATTTTCCTTGAAACCGCAAGGAGCTGTGCCGATCGGAACTGACAACCATTTATAATTAACAGACTGTCAAATTCACACCAGTCTACACGCCCCTTTATTAAAAACAAAAGGTTGATGTTTTTTTTTCAAGGAACGCAGTTTTGCTAAGTTTGAGGCTAGATGGCGCTGAGTGAAGCGTCCATAAATGTTAATCTATCTAAGATCACATGATATTACATATTTTCATATATCTATTGCCGGAAATTCATGTAAGGTAGGTACTTAACCTATATTTTACTACAATATATATAGTTACCTAATAATTTTAAATTACCTATCATAAAATAATTTTATTATGTCACTTCATATGGCTATATGTGTTCGCGCATTCATTGTATTTTCGTAAATACGACGATGTGTCACGACCCTATTTGCCTATTTTTTACGAGTAAGATAAATACGCAAATATACGAGCAAATAAAAGCGTAAATTCCGAATAGCCATGTGAAATGCCCCCATAATATATATACCTCAGGTTGGTGACGTTTTTTGTTTACTGATCCACACTATAACTACACGTTTAAAAAGTAGGCCAAAAGTCAACGAATTAGTAACTATTGAATGGAAGTATGGAAATAGTTCATGCATCTATTTGCATAAGAAATCTATACACCCAATACTAGAAGTATATAATTTGGTGATAAGTGATCATTGAGAACGCTTCTTATCTATATTCTATATTCTTATCATAATGGCCCATAATGAGTTTGATCCTTCGAGTACTTACCCTACCTATGGCTGAAATTAATTTGCAAAATGTTTACCTTTTAGATAAAAAGCTTGATACGAGTATACGTTGCAAGCTTTAGATTATAGAATATAATTATGTTCACTACTGCTCAGACGCGTAGGTATTCAATTTTGTAAATACTCGTAGTAAAACATGATCAAAATTTACCTACATACTTACAGGCAAGCAGAATGTCAAAGTTCATTCACAATTGACATTCAGTAAGCCTGTGCGTCCTCAGGGAACGAGTTCAGTTTTACATCATCTGTTGTGTGACAAAGAGTATTCAAAGATACAATATTTAACGTTAATCCAAAGACTTCTAATGCTCAGTAAAGGAAGCTCAGTGAGGTGATGAGTGAAAGATGTTGCCAACATAATATGTATTTTCCTTACTATTATTTTCTTTTCGTCTCATTTAAATAAGAAATACTAGAAGAAAAGAGCAGCATTTGTAATTTGTCTTGAAAAAGTTTTCCGCAAAAGATGAAGGTGCAAGCTGCATACTATTTTCTACTTTAACAAAAACTCATCTTGAACAAAACTACTTTCAAGATAAGAACTGCCATCTTCGGAAAACTCGTGAAAAACTTAGTTTATCTAAATAAAAGTTTTCTATTCGAAACTTAAAATAACATTCTTGGTATAACAACTCCGTCACTAGAGTTTGCTTTAAATTCCTTATGTTGAAGCTACTTTTGTCAAATTCTGTTTTTGCTAAGCCTATCCATTTTTTTGTGTTTACGGTTTAGTAACAACGGTACAGCCACGGCCACTCTAGCGTCTGTCTATCCATCCGTCCGTTTGTCCGTTTATTCACCGCTCTCTGAATAATTAAACTATTAAAGCCACAGACTTAAAATTTAGAATGGGAAAAATCGTATATTTGCGATTTAAATAATAATAAAATAGATATATAAAATATTAAGAATATACTTAACCGGGATGTGGAGTAATTTTTATTTCTGTCCCATTACGAAAAAAGAAAACTATATAACATCTAAGTTTCTCAGTAGGTACTACTATGTACTGTATAGGTACAAAGAAGGGTAAGTACATAAACATGTCTGTAATTGTAACTTTATGACGTTCACTCTATGTACCTAAAAATAACAAAAACATATCAAAGATACGCAGCAATATAATTATTAGAAAGGGCAAAGTTCTGGCGATTATTATGACTAAGTCGAGAGATGATAATGCTCATGGTATGATAATACGTCTATGATAATACGTCAATAATAATCATGTTGTTTGATGACGGAATAGCATTCACTGTTACCTACAAATCGATCACTTCTTTGTCATCAAATCATTTTTAATGTCAAAATATAAAATACTAGCGGCCTGTCCCAGCTTCGCATGGGTGGACATAAATTTTTTCAACGTTTTAGGATAAACTTAGACCGTGGTGGGTTCGAGTCACTTCTAACTCGCGCCTTGCCCGGGCCCGCGCTGGGTGAGAACGCGCCCCGTGATCTTATATTTTTAAAATCTTTTGAATGTAATGTCCGATTTGAAAAATTCAAGAAGTAATTTATAGGTATTGAACCAGTCTTATTTATGAAAAGATTTATTTGGATAAGGATTAATACCAAGGTACAAATAAAGACCCTTTTCTATCGGCGGCATTTCAATTAAATTTTTATAATAAAAGAACACTTATTGTGACATAACTATAATAGCTAGACATATGCTGTCGCGACATTTTTTGTAGATAATGACGTGTTCTGCAAAGTCGTAGTACATTATTTTGTTCTATCATCAACAGTTTTCGCAGCGCACGCGATGTAAGGATTATTTTTTCCACCTTGGGTTACATTATTAGAGTTTTAGTAAGGATCCCTGATTTTTTTGAAAATATAATATAGCCTATGTTACTCAGGGATAATGTAGCATTCTAATGGTGAAAGAATTTTTGAAATCGGACCAGTAGTTTTTGAGCCTATTCGTTACATACAAAACAACAAAACAACAAAACAACAAAACAACAAAAATACAAAGTTTTCCTCTTTATAATATTAGTGTAGATAATTCAGTATGAACATATACTGACGAATTAGGTATACCTACTTTAATGATAACAATTAAGCTCTTACAGCTTAGCAGTAGTTCATGACTTACAAGCTCGCTGCCACCTCCGCAAATCTGCACATTATATCATACATAATTTAAGTAGCTAGGTAGTTAAATATGCCTAACCATTACAAAGTCTACTATATCAAAAACCATGTCACAGGCACTACAGCGTCTCGTAAATAGAGGCGTGAGTGAATAAAGATGCCCCTGACGCTGTATAATTCATCATAATAGATGCAAAGGCCTGCAGTTAGTACCTTACCATTGTAGAGAAGATCTTCACATTTCATTTCTGAAAGCCATGACAGGCTAAAACTGTTGTAAGTACCTAGTGTCCTAATACACATGGGGAGTGTCATCGGAAATGTTGTATTATTAAGTATTCTGTGGTCATGCCGATGGCACACATTTTCCAATAGGTGTAATGATCAATAAGAATAAGATCAATAAGAAATGAACTTTCATCAAAATGAGTTGTACCCATCAAAAAAACGAGTAAATAACAACACCTTCGATAACAGGACCTTCAGAAAAAAATAAGGACAAAGAAATAAAATATTAGAACTATCGGTTTTAGAATCAAGTATGCAGCAGATATTTGACTTATTTTTTAATTGGAATTTTAGCAGTTGCAATCGGTTGAGATACCTGTCCTAGATCCGGTTTAAATGTTTAGGAGCAGTCTGTATATCTACACCTCTTATAAAAAAAACAATGACTTCCAAAGCTACTTTAAACCTTTTGTGTTTAGAAGCAACGTATTTTTTTAATTGCGGAACAAGTAGGTAATCAGTCTTGTCGCAATCAGTCAGTCGTAAATTCTTGTCTAGTCAAGCTCTAACTTCGACTTTTGTATTTTGAAATTATTTTACCTAATATACCGAATCTAACAAGATTGATTGGTTTTTCGCCAAATTTTCTTCGGCACCTCTGACATAATGATCAATGATCATCTTTGTAAAAGTCGTTTATTTAAATAAAAATGATTATATTTTTTTTGCATAGGTTTGTAACTTGAACTTGTAAAACGTGACATAAAAGTGTCGATCTTACTTTTTTTTTATCAATTACTAGATGACCCGGTGTACTTCGTATCACCTATCCTAACAACATTAAAACTCTCCCTTCGCTTTAGGACATTTATGTAGAACACACAACATTTATGTTTATATGGGAAAATGAAATTGTTGTTTTTACTATCTTTAAACCTTCCCTGGACTACGACAAACATTTCAAAACCAAAATCAGCCAAATGGGCCCAGCCGTTCTCGAGTTTTAGCGAGACAAACGAACAGCAATTGATTTTTATATATTTAGAGATATTATTATATTTTCAAGCAACAGCTCAACATATTTTTTGCCCATTGTCTGTACACTTTACAAGAATCTTGATTCTCAGAAAAAAACATAGAAGGATGAAAGTTTCTCGCGAATATACGCAGTTATCATCCCAGATAGAAACTCGCTCTCAGTCCGGATCGAAAGCGCGATTTTATAGTTTTTATGTGTCCGAGGCCACATGCCTTATAAGTAGAGTAGGACGGGGAACTAGGAACTACACTTCCCGGCTCGTGTGTAAGTACCATTATGTGTTTACTAACACTATGTTAGCGTCTCGTACTGGCTTCGTACGTAAAAGCGTGTTGCGTATGCATTATCACGTCACATGCAGTGAGGTTGCATTTGTGTCGAATATGTTTATTTTGTAATTTATTTGAAACATTGTTCATATTTACAGACTAAACACTAGAGATATCAACCCTCTTCTATGGAAATGAGGTATCACAAGACACTCTTGAAGTATACAATACCCAAAGGCCCAGGTACACAGGTAGATCCTTATCTAAATACTGTTTTGGGGACTCGTTTAACTTTCCGCCTACTTTCATTTTAAAATAGCCGAGTCCGGAAAGCGAGTACTGACTTTCTCGGGCGTGACAGCTTACCCCGGAACGCTCGGAGTAGGGCAAATCTATGAAAACATAATATCTTTTATATTGAACTTTAAGTTCGGATTTTGGTATGTTTGCCGTGTTGCCGTTTTGTAAGTATTTATTAAGGTATGTAAAAGATTATTCATTCACGTAGTGCATTAATGACAAATGCATATAACATAACGTATAAAATATGTTCATTTTATAAAATGCATTTATCCAAATATAATCAATTTTATGGTAGGTTGGCCCCCGTTCTAAGCAAGACTGTATTATTTATTGTATTGGTCTAAATTTGTTATTTAAATCAGATTAGAATAACAAAATAAAAGTATATTAATTTTACAGGAAAAAAAAATACTCGTGGCCCCCGTATGTAGATTGTAATAATTTTTATATTAGTCTAAATTGACCTAGGTATTATTAAATAAGGCACTAACTGTGCAATCTAAACACTACGAATAGATTAAGCAACTTAAGATGTATTTATTTCCTTTACCTTGGTTTCAATTTAAATATATTAAGTGAAACAGACGTGATGCGATTGAACAAACGAAATAAAATATTCCGCTGTTTTCAGTTCCTCGTAACAAGCAACCTAATAATAACTAATAATAAAACTTCAAAGAACTACAGAAAGTATTGGACTCCTTTACCATAATTGCTATAAATAAGGTACAGTATAACAAAGACATTCTACGAAATACCAGCATCGGCGGCGAAAGGAACCGTAAAAATCACAACAACACTTTCAACAGTCACAACGAACCTCCAAAACACATGAATAAGAAAACAGACGCAGCGTAAATAAAAATAAAAGCTGACGCGTAAATAAATCGGTAATGAGTTGAATCGCGGGCGGATTCGAGGCGCGACCGATTGCGCCTGGCTACGGGACGCGAGTGCGGGGGCTGATCACACCACCAGCCTCCAGCTTTCCTCCACTCTCCCCCTCTCCCTGCCCCCGCGCGCCTTCGTTACCCCTTCCATCCCCTCACGTCTGATAACCTGCTACTTCGGAAGTCACTAAACTCCATAAATGTTACCAGCCATACATGTGATTGTAAAAGAAAACGCGATTTTTTTTATTGTAAAAGGGTCGCACCTTTTTTGTGCTAAAACTGTCGATTAGGTGTTGTGATATCAACTTGTAGGGAATGTTATTCACCACTAAAAGCTTTGTAACACTATACCTTAGTGGTTTTACGGCTACTGAAATAAATTCTTTTGTTGAGCCAAACATTTTCTTTTACAACGGGCGCGTCTAAAGTAGATAATACAACAGTGTTATTATCTTAGTATAAGAGTATCGTATTACGTCACATAGTACCTATACTGTATTATTGAATCCAGAGCAAAGCGAATGATTTGATATTGGTAAGGTAAGTTCCTATCGTGCGTGACTTACGAGGCAATGCTTTGTTATAGGTGATGGTTACCACTTAACATTAGGTGGGCCATCTGCTTGTTCCATCAGCTAGATGCACAAAAAAAAGGGCAAAGGTAAAAAACCTTAAACCATATTTTAAAATGATTATGGTGATGGAATTTCTGTTGGTAATTTAAATAAAATTATAACCTCATTTGCTTTGCATATTTTTTTCATTCAATAAATATTATGTAAATACTCTAATACCGATAGACTTGAATTGAGTGCTCTAAGCGAAAGGTTTTATTATATGCATTAGAAAACGAAGTCCACAATAAAGTTGATGCGGAGGCAGTAAATTAAAGCCTATCTATAAAGCAACCAAGATTTCGTACGCATCCATTAAATTGCAATTTACGTTCTAAGTTGTATCATCCTTCAATGATGTGTAGTTAATGATTTATTACATCAGTCTGGGTTCGACAACCTTACGCGTACCGAAAGTAGGTTTAACTTAATAGTGCGTTCGAGCTTTGCTAAAGCGCAGTTTCTCATGGCTTCTGCGCCTTGATTGCATCAGAAAATATGCCGTTCGCCCGGATTGCCGACATAATTGCTTGCTTTGGGTATAGCTTTTATACTTATAAGGCCTCGCATCTGCTATTGAAGTTTAAATACATGCTGGTGGTGGAAATTAAACACATATTGTCTACCCAATCGAAGCAAAGCTTGTATAATAAGACCAGATAGCCTCAGTTTTTTTGGTACTATAGATACTTTATAAATTTTTTAACACCCAGACAGAAAATTAATATTTATGTTCATCTGTACATATACAAGGTGTTCCAAAAATTGTGAATATAAACTTCAGGGGGCTAAAGTACCCATCAATATGATTAACTTTTTCTAAGGAACCAACACTGTGAACGCGAAAAAAAAACTGCTGTTTCATACAAAAGTTCAATACCTACTTGGCTAAAATGAAACAGCTGTTTTTTTTTTCGCGTTCACAGTGTTGGTTCCTTAGAAAAAGATAATCATATTGATGGGTACTTTAGCCCCCTGAAGTTTATATACACAATTTTCGGAACACCTTGTATACTTAACATAGACAAAGAATATCTTTCGTTGTTTCTACAACTTTTTAAGCTACAGCATTGTTACAAAATATAACAAAACCAACATAAAAAAGCTGTGAGCTATGAAAAATGGTTGGTGTACTTACCTAATACTCGCTCTCGTCATAAAAATCTTACTACATTGTAGGCAGACTACGGAAGTTTGTACTCTGTAGGTATACGTTTCTAACATAATATTTTAACAATCATAGGAAAGAACGATTGGAATGGAAGGAACCAAGCCGTAAGTTTGTTGCCTGTTCTTAGGCTTCTTAGGTTCTAGGCTTGGTCATTTGGAACTTACACCTCAAAGAGATCCTTGTGAATTGAATAGGCATATTTTGACTTTGAATTTGATTACTTCACGAAACCCTTAGAAACATAATAATAGGTATACTCGTGAAACAATTGAGGGGTGACAAATCAACATCGAGCTATGCTGCGCTGTACTGCGCTGTGCTATGTTTGGTCAACTCGCTCGTCTAATATTTTAATGAGGATACAAACAAACCATGCTGTGCTGCGCTGTGTGAGGCTACGCTCTGTTTAAAAACGCAGCAGTCTCGAGCGAGGCGCGCTACCCGCCGTGCTGAGCCGCGCTGTGCCGAATATCCATATCCGCTTCTTCTTCACTTTCATCTTCAACGGATATAATGTTTACGTTTTTTTGAAAATAAAGTCATTTTTGACGAGATAAACGACTACACGAGCTGCTGATTACTTTTAAGGTGAAACCGCACTAGAGCGGCGCAGCGGCGGAGAGGCGCGTCGCGGCGGCGGAGCGGCGCGGCCAGAAAAATATTCTTTCCACTGTTTCCTAACAAATAAGACGCACTACAGTAGCACTGCAGCGGAGAGGCGCGGCGCGGCGCGGCGTAGTTGCCTCCTCGAGAATATTTTGCCGCATCGCACCGCGCCGCGCCGCTCCGCTGCTGCGCCGCTCTAGTGCGGTTTCACCATTATATAGGTACTGAGCTAAGCAAAGCGCAGCACAGCTTGATGTTAATTTTTAAAAAAACATAGCTTATGAAACACAGCACAGCACAGCGCAGTACAGCGCAGCATAGCTCGATGTTGATTTGTCACCCTTAAGCTAGTTTTTCCCCCAATTTGCTAAGGTACAAATATAATAATTGCTTTAGTAAGTGTGCCGTTGAAAGAATATACTAGAATTCAAATTAGAATATATATAAGGTGCATCCTTGACTAAGAGAATATTGCCATATAACGCGTTTTTATTGTTCCGGTCACAGAAAACATTTGTGTCCAGACCATAACATGTTTTTTTTAAACATCGTATCCTGGTATATAACTACGATATGCAACATTGTATCTTATGGCACTTGTAAACGAGCTAATAGTTACTGCGGCAAATCATTGCTGCAATTATAATAGCTGTCCCCTTCACGCAAAGAGCTTGTGACAGGGACGGCTATACAATCATGATCTTATACCTGTGACGAGCCACTTAGCTGAATGCGCGATATTCAATAGAAATTAACAATTCCAGTGAGTGGCATTCCATTGACGACTATCTCTTGCTTAATTACCTACCTGTGGGAATGTCGAATTTTCAAAGGTTTTCTTAGTATTCTAGTCATGGTTAATTTTATAGTGCACCCTATTAGTCAACCTTCTTATTTTAAGCTCCTTCCCATCTTAAGGTTGTCTGGAGGAGATCGAATTTTAACAATAAGACCGGACTTTGTACATTTGTTTTTTTCTGTTATAAATTGTTTCTTATTTTGCCAGTTTGTAAGCTTTTTTTGATGACACGACATTCAACTAGCACCATGACTAGATTGGTAATAGGTACTGTTAATATTTATGTAATAGCCCTGCCGATTCCTAAAAAAACCATGATCAACAACAGCCCAACAATTACAACTATGTATTTGCAAATATCTTTTATTTACATTGAGTATCTACTCAAGGTAAACCAAACCGACGCCATTTTTAACCGAAAATAGTTGGATATTGCAGAATAGTTTAAGCTTTACAAAACATGATGTTTAGGCTTGGTTCTACGTTCCGTGTCTAATGGTGGCACTTCACTATTAGGTATTCGCGTTTTTATTTGCTCGTGTATTGTATTCGTCTTGTTCGTGAAAAATAGTCAAATATTGGCGAAAGAGTTACTAAATACCGTCGTATTTGGGAAAATACGACGAATACGCGAACACAAATAGCGATGTGAAATGTCACCATAACTACCCACCCATACTACGTAGAAGGCGACACAAATCAAAGATCAGGATTGTCATCTAGACTTGCAGAACTTTTAGCCATGCCATGTAGGTACGTAATGTTCTCCATGCAAGAACTCTTGCTATGTAAATTAAATAGCTCAAGTTCCAAGCACTAGTGTTCCCTTGGGCTCTCTTAAAGCTGAGCTTAGGTACTAAGCATCTTAACTATATCGCTGGGCACAAGACGCGATAAGTAAAGCGCACCCAGAAAATTCAGTAGCTATGCGTTTTACAAGTAGCTTTTATAATTTTACACTCGTTTCTAAGAAACAGGGGATATCTACCGTGCCAGGGGATTAAAGTTGTAAAGCTGTTTCAGAAAGAATTATAGGAAAAAAAACTACATAGATAAAGATTTTACGGGACCAATCTTGAAGGTAATATCTATCTAATGGAGGGTAGTTGGAATCATTGTATGATTGGCAGAAATATAGGTACATAGAAAATTGTTAAATAGTCGTTTTGCGGAAGATTGCGACCCACGTCTTTTAGAATGCTATACCTACCACTCAAAATCAAAATCAAAACGGTCTTTATTCAGTACAATCACAAGGATCACTTTGAAACGTCTTATATACTAGGTGAATCTGTCGCCAGTTCCTCGCGACCAAAGCCTAGAAGAACGGGCAAGAAACTAACGGCTTGGTTCCTAGCGTTTTTTTGTATGATCCTTTTTACAATTTTATTATGGTACCTACTTAATTGTTTATTGTTTTTAATGAGTTGGAGCATAGATCAGTACCAAGCTTTTTTGTCATCTATATAATCAGATATTTTATAGTAAGCTTTTGTACAAAGTTTTCTTTTTATTATGTTTTTGAATTTGCTAATCGACAACTGGTGAATCTTACTTGGGACTTTGTTAAAGAAGCGTACACATTGTCCTGCAAACGATTTGCTTACTTTAGTGAGCCTAGTAGTCTATCACTCTATCACTCTATACTCTATTAATCGGTAGGTAAGTTAGTATCCATGGTAGCTTTCCTCACCTTAAAAAGTGGTCGATATGTTTATGTTTATTAAAGCTTGCTTATACTTGTAAATAGTAAGAAATTGTTCAAAATAATGATTTTATTAACCTAAATCGATTAAACGAAACTTGATTTCAAATTCCGTAGAAAATCTCAGTGATGCGACTCAAATCGCTATTTACACTCATCAAAGCGAGGGTAAGATTGTGTCAGCTACATACGAATCCGTCGCTCTGGAGCAATGAGGCTCGACGACATGACACTTGACTGACTCCTCGTTAATTTGTAACAGAAATCCTATATTCCTCCGCAAGCAAATTTGTATCCTCCACCGCAATCCAAGGCGCGTCAGAGGGTCGGAATTATAACGCACCGTTCTAAATGTTATTGCGAGTTCACATCAACGAAGGTTGAACCAACGCGTTCAAACTGCGTCCGCAATGGCGTGCACGGTGGTTGTCAGTCTCGGGCCCTGCCTCAATGCATCAATGCGCTGCACTGATCAATGCTTTTGGTTGACTATGTAGGTCTATGTTGAACATTTGGATAACACTTTCGTTATTAATTTATAGTTTTTACAAGCGAATGATTGTTATAGAATAGTGTGTATAAATGGATTTTAACACACTATCAGTACCTATAACTAAGCCAATGTTATTTACCTTCAGCATACTCAACTCATCCAATGTGAAACAATAGATCTGAAACTCTATCCAATTACGGCTTGCAGTCAGAAGTAATTTGAGAGTATTCACTTGTGAAATGGAATGGAGAATGGGGAAAAATGCGGACCAAATGCGGACTATTCTTTTGCTCTAGGCTTCTAGCAGAGCAATACCTTTTAAGTTCATACTGTTAACCACTTTTATGCTTGTTCAAGTAATTATAGCATGGCAAAAAATAATGAAAAGACATTATTTGACATTATAGGAACCTATGACTGGAATGTAGCGATTGAGTTGAATGAATGTACGAATTAGTATTTGTTTAACTCACAATAACTATTGTCTTTGTTTGCAGTTGGTACACTACTAACAAATAATAAAGGAGTTTTTTTTGACTCGATCTCGGTAGGCGGAGGTTATCGCTCAGGTAAGAGTAGTAGAGCTCTTTGTAAGAGTAGTAGAGCTCTTTGTGAAGAGCTCGTCCAGGGAAGTACTACCACCACACCTTTTTCTGCCGCTAAGCAGCAACGCTGTGTTTCGGTTTGAAGAGTGTGGTTGCCGGTGTAATTACAGGCACATGAGGCTGTATGCCTCAAGCTGATGGACGCAGGGCAGTGCATCGTAGGGCACGTTCCTATCGTGCGTGACTTACGAGGCAATGCTTTGTTATAGGTGATGGTTACCACTTAACATCAGGTGGGCCATCTGCTTGTTCCATCAGCTGGTTATATAAAAAAAAAAAAAAAAGGTGCAAAAATACCAAAATTACTGGTCAGTGCGTATTTGATAGTAATCAAACATGATTTATAGTAAAAATCTATACGGCCTAGAAACGATGAACCTTAGTTATAATATGTTATTTATAGACAAGTTGCCGGTTGCTGACGGTCCCTATAGGTTTGCTCTCGACTTCAAATTGAAGATTGTGAACTATTAACGCGAGTTCGACAACGTCCCTATAGATTAACGTTTCAACGTGTATTTTATGTGAAAAATCCAAGTGAACAAGTCAGGTTCGAACTTTATAGCAAATGTAAACTTCGCAATAGTTTCCGCAAGTCAAAGATTGTGGCAGTTTTTCCTTTATTTCGTAAGCTTATTCGTATAATGTACTATGTTCTAAAAAAGCTGTGTAGAAGATCAATATGAATTATGCGATTCAGTAAGTCAGTAAGAGAGTTGGTACCTAATATCAGTTGTTTGTGTTTAATTTCTGTCATTTATCGCTATGTGTAGTTAATGATTTAAAAAAAAAATATGATATAAGAGTCTTGGGATAACCAATCCTCCAATATTCATTGAGATGGATGACCAAAATTACCATTACTCGCAGAGATATAAATTACAAATTGTAATTAGAACTATTTAAGCATAACAGTATATGTAATGACGATATCTATTAGTACCGATAGTACACCCTCCGGATATGCACGACCTACATGCGAAGGGCTACTCATACTCTATCTAAAGCGCTGCCGATTGTCATTTGTCCCACAGACAAATGAACCTTTGAACAGTTTACGATTCTATTCATTTGCGTAGGAATTACCGTCAACTGACATTCATTAGGTCAAATGTTGTCTTTAATAAAGTTGTCAATCATTAGTTAAACCGTATGGAAAATAGATGCAATAATCCTTCACCGTCAGTGCGATACGCCTCTGGAACTCCCTTCCAGTGGAAATACGGAAGCTACATCTCTGGGTATCTTCAAAGGGAAATTATACCACCATTTTTTGTCCAAACAGACATCTCAACAAAATTGAGCATTAAATAGAATATGTATTATATATATTTATAGTTATATATTAGTATGTATTTCTTTAATTTGTATGTAGGTATGTATTGTAGTTAAATATATATTGAGTAGGTTATTTTTATGTTATAGTTGTTGTTTTTTAAAGGTTTTCTCCTTTTTGTCTCAAAGAGCACTACCACCCACTCTACATAACACAAAGGTTAACTGGAAGAAAATGCTAATTAGCATTAAGTTCGCCTATGTACTTTACTAATGTGCAATAAAGAATTTTCTTATCTTATCTTATCTTAATAATGTTCAATTCGCAAAAACACGAGTTACCACTCAATTGGTTTGAGCAGAATGTAATGGGTTCATAGACTGGACTTTTCCCTTAGGTACCAACGGTATAAACATCAAAGAATTTTCTTAAGTAATATTTCTTCTTAACGTCTATAAATAGTATTCCCGAGACGTGTATCAGGAAAATGTATTGGTGTTCGCTCACAGAAAAGTTTACGCTAAGTTAGCGAAGTCTCCTGGCAGTTAGTGTCACAGCGCTGGAACACACATGCCTGTCAGGAACGATAGCTAATGAAAAGCGATGCGCCTATAACGAAGACGAAGCGCCGACGCGACTCAACCTACGTAGTTCGCCGGCTGATTAACTTCAGTATGAGTTAGGACCCAATAAATTCTTACCGACGCTTCCGAATGGAAATGAGTTCGAAAAACTCATGTCGCCGAGGGAAAAATAGGTACTTGTTTGTTTGCTGACGTGCTACACGCCGAGGACGTTGACAAACGTGATGAAAAAAATATTGGAAAAGTTTCGTACGAGAGCTGTTTAAACGAAGCTTGTAAAGACCTACAAGAGCTTTCAGTAAACCGGGCAACGACATTCGAAAGCCGAGTACCTACAATATTAAAAATAAAAACTCTTTTCTGTCTATTTGGATAACTTATAATTCTCCGACATACCTCTGACTACCTCCATTAAACAACTTCAAAAAATCTTAAGTTGGTACTATCTGAGTAGATATCATGACTTTGATCCTCAGCATTAAAGTTTAAGCATTAAAGTCCAGGGGATTAAAGTCGTGAGGATGTTTCTGTTTTTTTCCTTTCTGTCGGTTTATTGATTCATTTACGCCAGTAAACTCGTTGCTGCCTAGAATATAATCGGCAATGCGCCATTTACGCCACATTTTAAACCTCGCGCTGAATTCAAATATGTGACAGAATTAATAGGAATCAGCTTAGAGCCGATAAACATTTCATTATACCAGATGAATACGCCCGTCAGTTTTGATCAGCAAGTTCATTTAGTCGTAAAACGTTTTGTGATTCTGGCTGACAACTTTTTGAACGAAGGAATATACCTATCAGGGATCGTGTGACATTGACTTAGCAACCAACAGATGGAATTTGACAAGCAAAGAGTTTTATAGTTGTTGCCGTCAATCCAGGCAGCTTAGTAGGTACATGCAATTTGTTTAGAAGCTCATGACATTACAGATGTTTGTAAAATGTATAATATGCATAGGGTTAGATAGCCGGTTTGGGTACCCGCTACGATATCAGCACGAGAGTCGCTGCGTGAATAATAAATTACTTCCGGTCCCGCGGTATCTACTGCGGTGATTTTAACAACGTTACTAAAATATGATTCAGTTTGGTTTTCAGTTGAGCTATACGGTTTATCATGAATATTTAATACGTGATGTGTGGGTGCCAGAGCTCACCGTGCGCGTAAACAGTGTCAGGTGCATGTTACTTGTTTGGACAGGTTAGTGAAGTCTACAAAAACACATAGGTAGGTATTTATGAGAAAAAAAAAACAATCTTGTCCTCATCCTCTACGTCGGATCAACCTTTCGATCCATCTTTTTTTTTTCCATTCAACCTTAAGATCATCTTTTCTTAAGCATAATGATCTTTCACATATTGCATCCATCTCTTCTTAAGCCAATTTTTACTTCTAGGTAAATCCATTCACATGTATATCTAACACTCTTTTCGTCACATGATATTCTTATCTCTGCAAAACATGTTGCCTGCTAGCTCATTACTCCTCATTCTCTCCGTCACTAGCACTACTTACAAACTTCCTCTGATGAACTCCATCTCAACATTCGATACGTCACTTTGGTTGTCCAACATTCAAACCTATACAATAAAGCAAATCTTATGATTGTACAGATTCCCCCTTAAGCTTAAAGGACAGTGGATCACAAGTTTTACCGTGACCTGCCGCCATTTCATCCAGCATTCATCCGGTTTTATCGTCGCCGTCTATCTCGATATAGGTCGATGAAAAAATGTATAACAAAATTGTGAATCTTGTAAATTGGCCTTGTTAGTCAAAAAATTTCAAAAGTCTTGAGCAACCCGGGCATGTCGAACACAAAAGGGTTCAGTCTCCTCTTATTGCTACCCATAGACAAGCTACTGAAAAAAGTTAATTTATACGCTCGCCTGGTTAGTTGAAAATACAAAAGGTAATTAAAGAAAACGTCTCTCTTCATTAAGCGAGCTTGGAAGTCCTTTGTTTAATGAATTTGCACCCTGCCTGCATCACCTGCGCGAATATTTACTCTCTTTGATTATGACAAATTACAGCCTTGATTGAAACGGATTGGCTCAGACGTGAATGGCCATCAATACCGGACTTTCTCTGGCTATTTCTTTCTCAATCGAACATAAGGCTTTACAGAGCGTATATACCGGTCTACACAATGTAGACCAATATAATATATGTAATATTTGCACGTACCTACATACCTCTAACTCCCCCTTAGTGCCTGGGAATTAGAGTATTGAGGCTTTTTTTGTAGATATTATGTCCTCATGCCAGTTTGGTTTAGAAAGAACCAGAGATATCTAAAACACAAACATCAAGTAATTGTCCGAAAAGACAATCAAGATCGTAAATCGGATATCGCACAAAAAATAATTATTTTAAATATTCATTCAATATTATCAAGGTATATTATTTAAAATCGAAATCAGATCGTTTGCAATTTTATTAATGCTATAGGTTATCTCGGGTTTAATTTGCGTAACGGTACTGGATAACAACGCACGTCATAAAATGTAGCTTTAAACTTTGTTGACCTACATTATTACTCAGCCTGATTAGCATAAGTTATTAAATGATCTTATTTGCACCCAGACTGATGATTAATAATTGTTGATTTATACGTACTTAACTTTTAATTACTTTCGCAATGGAAACATTACGAGCTATTTATGTAAACAGCACCGCTACCATTGAACTTGCGATAAAAATATTCAATGTAACGGACAAAGACACGAACCTTACTCGGTTATGACAGTTTTATCGTGTGCAAGAAAAAAGTCTTCCGTGGATAATTGAAACGAAGATTATTATGTTATTATGTAGGTATCTCGGTTATGACATTTTTATCGTGTGCAAGAAAAAAAGTCTTGCGTGGATAATTGAAACGAAACTTATCATGTTTTGCATTGAAACAAAAACCAATAAAAGTTTGGTCAAAGTCAAAGTCAAGTCAAAATGTATTTATTCAATAAAATCACAAGGATCACTTTGAAACGTCTTAAAGCTAGGTGACTCTAGGTGCCAGTTCCACGCGACCAAAGCCTAGAAGAACAGGCAACAAACTTACGGCTTGGTTCCTACCGTTCTTTTGTATGATCCTTTTACAATGTAATAATATAATATATTATTGAAGTTTAGTGAGGCGTAGGCATACAGAAAAAGGTAAACATAATCAAATTTATAAGACAGCACACGCTACGCCTCAAACTAATAATACCTAATGCATAAATACAATCTATTAAATCAGAGAAAAATAAAAAAAAACACACAATAGTAGGTACAGTACAGACATTGCAGACATGTTAGCTGCCGATGGGCAGAGCGACCGGGACATCGGTCATTTCCGTAATGCACTAACATGATTATTTCATTGTTAATTGGAATTAGGTACATGGTATATCAATACCGAACATTTATAAGTAATCTTTCTGTGAACAATTATATGGGTTTTCAATCTCAGAGTAACACTATCCTTGAAAAAAATTTCTTATCTTTGTTTTTGACGAGTCTAACTGTCTAAATAGAGACGGAAATATTTTCTCTGACGGATATCGTTAAAAAAAACTAATTTAAATTTAGATTTTTTAAACTCATATGAAACTTAGGCCGAGAAAAAAACTAAATTTAAATTTAGTTTTTTTTAAACTCATATGAAACTCAGGCCGAGAAAAAAACTAAATTTAAATTTAGTTTTTTTTAAACTCATATGAAACTTAGGCCGAGTTTTATTAGAGTAACGATATCCGTCAGAGAAAATATTTCCTTCTCTATTTAGACATTTAGCCTGGAAGAGATCGCTATATAAGGCCGCCCATTGTATTACTACAATTGTTAGCTTTTAAGTAAAAATGTGTATATATTTATTTGTTGTGGTAATCAATAAAGAGTTATCTAAATTTTGAGCAATTTAAGCAAAATAAACAAGCTGTTTATTTTTAAATACAAGCTATATAAGTATCTAATAGCAGCCGGGTTGAATAGGCGAACAGCGCAAACCTTCGTGCTCTACATCTGCGGCTTGGCCAAACAAAAGCACTTTTATTCAGCAGGTCTCGCAACTCCAACAAGTGCAATATGAATGTAACGACTTGCATTCAATGTTTTCATGATTTATTACTACAATAGCTTTACCTTTTTCACGCTTGTTGAGAATGAATCAGGGTTTTGTACGAAGCTTTCTGCCAAGTTTATTCATTATTTACACAAATGGATAAATGAAGGGTTTTGTTAACATATTTTTCTCATGGCACAAACACACCCTCACAGCTAATGGTATAGGTAGATACATAGATATAACCAGATATAACCTCAGAGCACCGGTGAACTAGTGGAACTACCCCGCTTACAGCACAGTGTGGATATGTGGCAATGTAATATTTAGACGTGGTTCTCACTACGCCCTTCGACATCGTCAAAGAATCTTGTCAGTACTTTGTACCAAAACATCTAACGAAGATAAGGGATATCTACCGTGCTTAGGAATCAAAGTTGTGATGTTTTTTAGGGTTCCGTACCCAAAGGGTAAAACGGGACCCTATTACTAAGACTCCGCTGTCCGTCTGTCTGTCTGTATGTCCGTCTGTCACCAGGCTGTATCTCATGAACCGTGACAGTTATAGACAGTTGAAATTTTTACAGATGATGTATTTTTCTTGCCGCTATAACAACAAATACTAAAAAACAGAATAAAATAAATATTTTAGGGGGCTCCGATACAACAAACGTGATTTTTTTGACGTTCTTATAGATAATTGTACGGAACGCTACGTGCTCGAGTCTGACTCGCACTTGGCCCGTTTATTTTTATCAACAGAGATTTTTACCAGTAAAGTAGTAATAGCCGTGGTAGGTATCAGACATTAAATTTATGCTGTTTAATTATTTTCAACATTCATCTTCGTCGTTGAAAATAGTTTACATTTCAGCATTGTTTCGTAATATTAATTTTAGATTCATGCGTTCAAAGCCGATATCTGCTTAATTCTACTAACATTTAATTAATTTCAGCGGTAAATATCCCATAATCCCACAGTATTAGTGGTGTTTCGTCGGTGAATGTGCTTTTGTGATAAACCTAGTTATTATGAGAAAGGGAAAATGTTCAATTAAGACTAGGGCCAGTGTCCACTGTCCGGGTAAATATGAAATAATCTTACATGGCGGAGATTATAGCGTACCTACACTACATAATGGTAGAATGAACAGGGTCACACATATAATGCAATCTAGGGTTGGCAGGTTCTATACGTACCTATTTTAACAGAGTTCTAGTAGTAAAGTTTATTTTGTAGATAATAATAATTGTACAGATTTACATACATAGTACAATGTGTCACGCATAAATGCTTGATCAGGATTTAGATAACTTACATATAACCTTATGCGAAATAACTTACATATTTATTATGTAAGTTATTTTCCTGACCACTACAATATCAGTCTCTTCAAGGCAAGAGTGAATAGGTGTCTTCTAGACCGTGCAACGTCGTCGCTTTAAGTAAGTTACATAATATGTAAGTTATATCGCTTATGGGGTTAAAACATTTATCTTATTGTGTTGAAAGTATATTGTACTAGTAGTTCGCCCCGAACTGAGATCTCGTGATGCGACCCGACGAACCCATCAAAACTTTGAGTACGTAGTAGTCAGAGTCAAGTCCAAACATTATATTTGGACTTTTTTCTGACTACCGCCTACTAACTTGGTATGGTTACCAAGTTTCAACTCTATTGGCCTATTTATTGAAGAGTTCCATCGAACAGACCTTGGCTCCATCATCAGACCTGGTCGTCGTCACCATTTTATGAGAACAGAGTACCTCCTTAATTTATTTCAAGAAAAAAAATTAAGAAAAAGCAAAGGAACTGACCGACCAGTAGAAAAACCTTGATGTCAACGAAACTCTTAGAGATGGGAGCTCTTGGATCGCTGGTTATCTTAATTTAACTTTTATTATTTTATCTCAAAAACCGAGCGTCCCAAAAAAAAAGTTAAAATTGTTTTGGGATGTCCAAACAAAGCCCTTTCATATGACATGTAACTTGATTTTTATCTGTAACTTTTTTTATTTTTGCCCCCTTAAAAAACCCCATATCTCAAAAACCCTTCATCCGATTTTACTCATATACTTACCAGTAAATTTCTCAAGTACAAGCTATCGACACATCAAATTTCATGCAGATCGGATCAACGGTTCTAAAGTTATCGCCAGACAAACATACATACATACATACATACATAAAATGCCAAATCGCCCAAGTTGAAACTAAGATCTTCGTTCGCTTCGCTCACTCGATCAATAAGTACAAACAAGTTGTTAATTGAAAATGTTGTTAGCGTTTATTTATATTTTTCCCATTCATCATACGATAATTGAAGTCCTCTTTATTTTTCACTAGCGGCCTGTCCCAGCTTCGCATGGGTGGGACATACATTTTTTGAACATTTTAAGATAAACTTAAATCGTGGGTTCGAGCCTCGCGTCTCTACTTCTACACTATCTACATCTACATCTACACTAATATTATAAAGAGGAAAGATTTGTATTTTTGTTGTTTTGTATGTAACGAATAGGCTCAAAAACTACTGGTCCGATTTCAAAAATTCTTTCACCATTGGAAAGCTACATTATCCTTGAGTAACATAGGCTATATTATATTATCAAAAAAATCAGGGATCCTTACTAAAACTCCAATAATGTGACCCGTGGACCCTTTAACATTTTTAATTTCGTCATATCTTTTGAATTGAATATCCGATTTGAAAAATTCAAGAAGTAATGTATAGGTATTGAACTAGTCTTGAATATAAAAAGATTTATTTGGATAAGGATTAATACCAAGGTACAAATAAAGAGGCTTTTCTAGCGGCGGCATTTCAATTAAATTTTTATAATAAAATAACACTTATTGTGGCATAACTATAATAGCTAGACATATGCTGTCGCGACTTTTTTTGTAGATAATGACGTGTTCTGCAAAGTCGTAGTACATTATTTTGTTCTATCATCAATAGTTTTCGCAGCGCACGCGATGTAAGGTTTTTGTTTTCCACCTTGGGTTACATTATTGGAGTTTTAGTAAAGATCCCTGATTTTTTTGAAAATATAATATAGCCTATGTTACTCAGGGATAATGTAGCATTCTAATGGTGAAATAATTTTTGAAATCGGACCAGTAGTTTTTGAGCCTATTTGTTACATACAAAAATACAAATCTTTCCTCTTTATAATATTAGTGTAGATATATAAAAACTTTATCCTTCTCAATGATTATTGTAGAAACCGTGCTGTACTAAGGAAACCAGTCGACCCTATCGTTTTTTATACATCGCGAATGTTCAGTGAGGCGGAGATGTTTACTTGTATTAAAGTAGGGAATATCCAAGTGTGGGTACAGTTTTACGGAATCCACTCGGCAAAATTTCGAAAACCTTTTCTATTTCAAAACCTCCATTGTTCACAATGTTGTTAGATTTAAAATGAATAATAACTGCCTTTACAAATATTATTTCACGTGCGCTAAAACAATACAAGTTTTAACATCTGTTGAAAGAACTAGTGACACGACACGACCCAGAAGAAGAAAATTTGTTGATGTTTTATTTATATTTTAGCCCAAAACCTAAACAACAAAAACATAAGTACAGCTTTCAACCTGTGAAAAAGGAAAAAAAACATAAGTTACAAATCCTTGAATCGGAGTAAAATTGTCCCCTAAACAGGTCCAATTTCGCTGCGACGGCGCTAATCTCACTCGAGTAGCTCGACTTTCATTAGCATTTGTGTAATTTCATCAGTGGCTACCGAGGGTGCCGGCACAGTCCTCACAGATTAGTCTATGATCTTCTTAATTTTGTCAATATTATGATGGTATAATATTACGCTCATAATATAATTGCTACTAAATTTTCAATTCAAAATTGACTTGACTGTTTCGTTCAGAAATAAATGTAGTTTGCTTACTTCCCCAACCTTTTTCATCTCAGTATGCAACATAACCCAGTAGATATTACTAGGCAGTTTCAGTAAGAACGCATTAGACCTTGGATCTCTTATTGTTATTTTATATGTTGTTTATGTTGTAAATAAGTTACTTGTAAAATAAAAACAATGAGAAGTTTGAGTTTCTGAGAAAAATACAGTAGTTACAGGCACATGAGGCTTAACATCTGTATGCCTCAAGTTGTTGGACGCATGGCAGTGCAAGGCAGGGCAAGGCAAGTTCCTGTCGTGCGTGACTTACGAAGCAATGCTTTGTTATAGGTGATGGTTACCACTTAACATCGGGTGGGCCATCTGCTTGTTCCATCAGCTAGTTGTATAAAATAAAATAAAAAAACCAGGTCACGAGTACCTTAAACCGACGAGCAGTATTTTATGACAGTGAATGAAGCGAAAGGGGTATGTAAAGATCGTAGCAAGTGGAAATATGTGGTCTCTGCCTACCTCTATATGGGAAACAGGTGTCATTTTATTTCATTCATACATAATAAATGTAAGACCCATGATATTACCTGGTTGTGCTGTTTGAACTTCATGTTATTGAGAAGTGATCTTGCTTTTCTTCTATAGCATGTGGTGCTGGCAGCGAAGCACCTTGTATAGGTAGTAGATATATATATAAACCTCCGCGCCATTTGTCTTGAAACTGGCTTATCTCATCAGCACTCTATATTTTCATAAATTTATCACTACCTTTTCCCACAATACTTTTCTACCAACACTGGCAATATGCTAATACGTTGAGCCATTTCAAAGATGCACATATCAATGCGGGTAAAAAAGAAATAAAGGTAAGTTTAACGGATCCAAATAAATGACAACACAGTGCACAGTAAGTGGGCACTTGTTTATACTTTTCAGCTTTCAAATATTTCAAGCTCGCCGTCCCAGATTCTCATTTTTCATTCATACTACTTAACTTTATGAACTGCCTCTAATTTTTCAAGCGTTGTCATGAGGCTGAAAAGATCTTTCGCTCTACACTCATTATAAAAATATGGTGCTACTGCTGTATTTTCGGCTTCCGCCCACTATTTCGGATAAAAAATGTAGTCTATTATATCTACCTCCAGGAAACCAGGATACCTTGGTATCAAACGGATATTAAGTGAGTACATACTTAGCTACTTAATAGGCATTTATGTAAAGAACAACTGTAAGCGAAAACTTCGAGATAAAGTGTTGTTGTTTTAGGCAACATAGTTGATTTTCAATTATAGGATCCAAAAACTTGTCGCGTATTTCATGTGCTTCGAGTAATTTATGAAACGCTCGGCGGTCAGTAATGGTTTTGAACTTTGGCAAATTTGAATTTCACATTGTAGGCGTATCGAATAAAATGTTGATGTTTGCTGAATTAATCCTGAACGTGTCGTCGCACTACATGGAACTAATGAGTCAGTACAATAGTTCAAACGAAATGAAATAAAATAAAATAAAATAAAAATATTGGTGGACATTTGACACAGCACAGTTTTTTTGGGGTTTTAGCCAGGCAGGCAATTCAACTTTTGTATGAAACAGCTGTTTTTTTCGCGTTCACAGTGTTGGATCCTTAGAAAAAGTTATTCATATTGATGGGTACTTTAGCCCCCTGAAGTTCATATACACAATTATTGGAACACCTTGTCACAAATCATTACACAAATGTTTGTTCTCGATAGGAATACAAGGGAATATCTACATACAATAAAGCGCAAAAGGCAGAGAGCTACTACCAATTGAAATGTGATGGCTGTCAACTGGTTCAAATAGATAAAGCACTTTTGATTATATTGCAAATAACCTATTAAAATTAGTATCAAGTACATTGGTGTTCTTTTGTTCAGTTTATGAAGTCAGCGTATAATAAAAAAGAACTATGCTTGCCAAAGCAAAATAAGCAAGAGCTGTTCAAAAAAAGTTTAAAAAAAAAAATACCGTGTGATGGACTACTCGGTCCAAACATAATACACCTTCAAAATCCTGGCATCATCCTAGCCATGATAACCTACATTTGAAAAATAAAACTGAAACGGCTTCACGACTTTGATCCCTAGGCACGGTAGATCTGGTGCTCGAAAGGAGCCTCTTTGCACTTGGAATCCTTTCACCATACTTTCGAAAGACTTAATGACACGACAAGAAGAAGACGTATATATCTCCGATCTTATTACCAAGTAGGTACAAACTTAAGGTTATGTGAGAAAACAATTATATGCTGCAGTAGTTGGCATTAAATCTGTATTAATAATAAATCTACACTAATATTATAAAGAGGAAAGATTTGTATTTTTGTTGTTTTGTTGTTTTGTATGTAACGAATAGGCTCAAAAACTCCTGGTCCGATTTCAAAAATCCTTTCAACATTAGAATGCTACATTATCCCTAAGTAACTTAGTCTATATTATATTTTCAAAAAAATCAGGGATCCTTACTAAAACTCCAATAATGTAACCCAAGGTGGAAAAAGAAAACCTTACATCGCGTGCGCTGCGAAAACTATTGATGATAGAACAAAATAATGTACTACGACTTTGCAGAACACGTCATTATCTACAAAAAATGTAGCGACAGCATATGCCTAACTATTATAGTTAAGTCACAATAAGTGTTCTTTTATTATAAAAAAATAATTGAAATGCCGCCGCTAGAAAAGGCTCTTTATTTGTACCTTGGTATTAATCCTTATCCAAATAAATCTTTTCATATTCAAGACTAGTTCAATACCTATACATTACTTTTTGAATTTTTCAAATCGGACATTCATTCAACTTGGGACAGACCGCTAGTATAAAATAAATTGAATCGTTTATAAGGCCTATTAAGTGCGATACAGTCAATGTGACACGTGACGGGACCCTTTTCATGGTATTAAAATTAAACAATTTAACTGACTCGTTCATGCTCATTTATTGCAGAAGTTTTGAATCTGACAAATGTTAGGGTACTATTCTAATGAATTTCTGCTAGAAAGATTTCTTTATTTATTTTACTAAACTTTAAAAAATTATCTGTATCAACATGCAAAGGCATATCTTACTCCTTACGTAGGTATATATAATTAAGATAACATAATTATTTTCTACTTCTATTTTTATCAATATTCAAAGAACAAAACAGTGGCTATTAGTTTATTAATGCTAATATGCATTGCGATAATATTCTATCATGTGTATAATTCATAAATATAATGGACAAGTTGAACGAGCAATAAAACTGATAAAAACTGTAAATACCTATGTTAGTTCGATGAAGTGGACTTATTTGAAAAATCTGAATAAAACAGATTCAGGCCGCAACTGATTTAAAAGTTTTGCAAGAAAAAATCATACGAAATAAATAAGTAACAGTAACAGTGGATTAGTACAAATGAGAAAACAATGATAGATGATGATAGTAGTTTTATAGACTGTCTTCTATTTTTCTTTTAATTAGAATGCTCATTATTTATTATCATTAAGGTAAGCATTATCATAAGTTTTGACGCTACTTTGCCGTGCAAGACGCACCTTAAATTGTATCGCCAACTTTGTGAACTCTCCTCACAAAGTTAATGATAGGATGTTCTACAAATTATATCGGTCATTCCACCCGCTAGAGCACCCCTAATGCATAAAATCAGCAAACTTTAGTTAACTTGCGTTGCATGGTCAAAATGCCCCCATAACAACTTAAATATTGCACACGGCCGAGAAATTATAAAACGGGACATTAATTATAAAGTTTGTGAAGCAAAGTTTGTAGTAGTGTAGGTAATGTTGTCTTGCTAACGTGCCTCTGCATAAATACGATAGTATGAACGTTAACATCGCCCCATTAACGCTTTGCGAACGCCTTATTTTTATTAGCTACGGTAATAAGAACAAACTGCATTCTTAGCGTTGATACTGTAGCAATTTCAGCTGGGCTTTTATTTTATCCAGAGAAGTGAGAGTTTTATTTTCAGAAATCTAAATAAGATAAAAAACTGTATGTCCCAGAAAGCAAAATATATGATGTGAGAATGTGTTACTTACAAAACTTGATAAAGATTATCTGAGAGTGAAAAAAACGAATAAAGAAATACATTGAAAATACTGTCTCTCCAAGATGAACGGCGCGGCGCAACGTGGCGGTGTTTACCAGTCAATTGCTTGATCCAACTGAGGCTTTGTTTTCAAGAAGCATTCAATACTCGTTAACGAGTTCAGCTGTTCCCAGCACGCCTCCTAGCCATTTATTCGTTTAAAATCCTCTAAATTGTTTATGAAATAAACCCATCACGGTCTTTACGTCAAAACAATTAGCGTTTTTCATCAAACTTCACCCTTCAGCAGTTTTCTGTTAATTAAGAATTTTATAAAAAAAAAAGAATTTAATTTTAAGGAAAGTTTAGGCCCTTATTTAATGTCAAAGGTTGAGAAGGCCACCCTTAGTGGCTTAACTTTATGTTGGGCTATAAAAAATGTTGTAAAAGCGTATATCACGCGACAAATAGAGGGTAATGCGTACTTTTATTATGACATCAAGCGACAAATCTAAGCTCCATTGTTTTGGACAATATGTCGGCAGGTTCGACAATAAAGCTCGGACTGAGGAAATAAATAGCGCACAGTCTTCGTCGGAGTAAGCACGGGCCATTTGAGAAATTTATTGTGTGCACTTAACCACAAATAAATTGGCCTGTACCTCGTGAGGAGAGCTGGATACGCCCCTTCTTAACAACGCCTATGTTTTGTCATTTGTGCTTAAGTAGCTTACGTTTGATAAAATGGATTGCATGTGTTTCCATCTGGAACTATTACACAGAAAAGATTTAATAGTCAATTTGTTTGAAGAGATCGACTTACCTAATATATTTATGGAAACTTTCAAGAAATATGATTGATTGACCGGGCCTGCTTGTAGTTGCTCGGCCTTCTGATGCGCTGTAGGTTGAGGGTTCGATTCTGATCCAATACAAACATTCGAGTATTCGGTAATTCATATAAAATGTTGGTTCTTGTGTATTTACAAAAAAAAAGGAATTGCATGTAAAATAGCTGTTTGAAATTCCCACCAATATATTGTTATCTTTATTTATTAAATCAAGTGCCCCCAATTTTTTTTTTATACCCTGTGGATTTTATCAAAATGGGATTCGTATACCCAAAACCAAATCTAAAATCAATTTCAATAACAATTCAAATCAAAGGATAGGCTTAAACTGCGTAAAATTTCTCATAGACGGTAACCAGATAAAATAAATCGTTTTGGTTTTATTCGTCAAATCAAGCCTGAATCTTAGTATGCAATGATTAGTACATAAGAACAATACAATACCTACAATATTATTTGAAGATCGCTGTCATAAAGTAAAAAATATATATCACGAGAAAGATAGTGCGAGGTTGCGTTTAGATGATATTTAATTGAATCACAAAGATCATTTTGAAACTTCTTAAAGCTAGATGAATCTAGGTGCCATTTCCACGTGATCAAGCCTAGAAGAACAGACAATAAGCTTGAGAATGATTGAAATATAGTCAGAGCGTTTTAAGAGAGTTCCGTAGTAATATATTTATGCAGTATAGATTAACAGTTTTAGAACGAACAAGCAAATCATAACCAGGGCTTAGTTTGGGAGCCTATGGATTCAATAACGTTCTCTATAATATTTATAAAAAAGGAAGTTATTTCGTATTTATATTTAATGAAACGATCGATGATATCGGTATGTACAATTAACTTCCTTTCTCAATAGTTAATATGAAATGATTGCAGAAATAGAAATTTATGAATAACTTTTCAACCTAAACCTTATATTGAGCAATAAATTCAACAAATTACTCAAATTAGAGCGTTATTTAGTTACTTTGGTCGTTGTTGTTTATTAAAAATCGTTTGCGTACATAAATGAAAATGTGTGGACAGGGAAAAAAACAACATAAAACTTTTCTTGTTGCCAAACAAACACGGTCAACACACGTAGGTACAGTCACGGAATTGAATTGATTATAAACTTTCTCCAACCAGGTCTCACTGCAGGATTTCAGCAAGCAGAAATATAGAAATTCCGAGTACCCAAAGCTAATTCTACCTTACACATAACAATCTCATAAATCATGTTAGAAATAAAGGCGGTTAACCAGAGGTAATCTTCTGAGGCGTTTGTATAATAAAAGAGTACACACACGCTCCGTGCCTCAAGTTGAGTAATTAGTACTTACAACACTTCACACTTAATTAGCACTATCATGGAGTTTAAAAGGACCCTCTACCGAGCTACGAGATGTGTTTCAAAGGCGGAGTGTCCAGCCAGTTCTCATAATGAGAGCGTGGGTTAAGTTTAGTGCTTTTATTTCGTAGAGAAATTAAGGGTTGTCAAGTGATGGTGTAATTTTTTATATCAGCAAGAAAATAAATATTTTTTGCGAAGTGTTTTGGTAACCCCATAGCCAACCAGTAATAAATAAAATTAACTAGTGATTCACCCCTAGCTGAGATGATACGATGTCCGTTCCAGTCTTACTGCAGTCTTGCCTTACCATTTTATTACAAAAAAGCCTACCGTGAAAAGGCAACTTTCCCCAACCAGAGTTCCGTTGACTTACGAAGTCAACGGAACTCTAAGAGATTAGGGGTCACTGATATTTTTTTTAGTTTTCATTGTATCTCTGATTTAACTCATACCAGTAAATTTCGCAAGTACAACCTATTGGTGTACCTACCAAATTGTATGCAGATCAGACCAATCAATGACTTCGTTTGATTTGCTAGGGTTAAAAGGCTCTAAGAGTTAGTACTTACTTGGATCAGATTTTAGATAATAGTTAATTTATTAATAGTTTAATTTATTAATAACTAGCGGCCTGTCCCAGCTTCGCATGGGTGGTCATCAATTTTTTGAACATTTTAAGATAAACTTAGACCGTGGGTTCGAGCCTCGCGTCTACTTATTTCATACATTTGCACGTCCTTCTCCCTGAATGAGTGAAATCGCACCCCGTGCGTGACCCGTGGACCCTTTAACATTTTTAATTTCGTCATATCTTTTAAATGGAATATCCAATTTGAAAAATTCAAGAAGTAATGTATAGGTATTGAACCAGTTTCGATTATGAAAAGATTTATTTGGATAAGGATTAATACCAAGGTACAAATAAATAGCCTTTTCTAGCGGCGGCATTTTAATTATTTTTTTATAATAAAAGAACACTTATTGTGACATAACTATAATAGCTAGACATATGCTGTCGCGACATTTTTTGTAGATAATGACATGTTCTGCAAAGTCGTAGTACATTATTTTGTTCTATCATCAATAGTTTTCGCAGCGCACGCGATGTAAGGTTTTTGTTTTCCACCTTGGTTTACATTATTGGAGTTTTAGTAAGGATCCCTGGTTTTTTTGAAAATATAATATAGCCTATGTTACTCAAGGATAATGTAGCATTCTAATGGTGAAAGAATTTTTGAAATCGGACCAGTAGTTTTTGAGCCTATTCGTTACATACAAAAATACAAATGTTTCCTCTTTATAATATTAGTGTAGAAGTGTAGAAGAGTAGATGTAGATATTCAAACTAAACATTCTAGACAAAAGTAAAACCATTTTCACACATTTTAGAAAAGTTAACACATGATTTCTCTCGAATGCACCTACAAGGTATTGTGCAAATGCACAAACATGTAGGTAGGTAATCCATTTTAGTCGTTGAAGCAAAATAGAACGTGAAGACATTTCTGTTCAAATCCCTATTTTGTTGCAGTTCTTATTGGGATTCAAGGAACTGAAACGAGTATTATGTTACTTCGTTTCCAACAGATAAGCCAGCTGGCGAGTTTCAAAACCCTAGAAGCGTTCGCTACTTTCCTTCAGGGTTACAATACCTTACAATAGTGATGTGACAAAGTATTATCAGCCACCTTCCACTTTGCTACGTGATTTTGATCATGACAATTGACGCTTAGAATTTATTGTTGTATATATTTTTTCACAAACAACAATATCTAGTTCGAAAATATTTCTCGTACAAAAACAAGGATATGATTAAACCGATCAAAAAGTCAGGTTTTTCCTTTTGCTAGCATAATACACGTTCTCACAGGGTCTTGGCAGAATAACAGCGTCTACTGATCAGTGGGGACTATGCCTATGAGTTTAAGACCCATTTGCTGCTGTAGCATTGCATACTTCATATTTAAACATTATGTAGGTTTTTAACATTGTTTTGTAATAATGTTTTTTTCTCTTTTCTTTTTCTATTTTGTTATAATGTAGGTATTATTATTCCTATCTATTTTATTATCTTTGTGTGTTGTATTGTATGTTGTTGTTTGTATGTTGTGTGCTAAGTAGTAAATAAATGATTGTCTATGTCTATGCTAGCCACCGACGACTGTTTCAGCTCCTTGTCTAGACGCCAGTCTGCCTCAGAAGCTCACTGTCGCACACTCCGAAAGCTCCGATCCGCGCAATTATTCCGCTACATGTAATATAAACTTGGACTTGTTGACTTGTCTTCAGGTAGATGAATATACGAGTAAGTTTGTATCAAATCGTAGATCTCACAAAGCAGAACGTAGACAGTGCTGCTCACCTTACCTTGCCTTACAATAATTGGTCGAAATATAAAAAACGTCACGACGGGGTAAAAGTCATACAAATAATTTCTATCATTATTATTAGAAAAATATGTTCACATCACTTCACTTTAAACAACTTTTTTAAGAGTAGTAGAGCTCTTTGTGAAGGGCTCGTCCGGGGAAGTACTACCACCACGCCTTTTTCTGCCGCCAAGCAGCGTTGCTGTGTTTCGGTTTGAAGAGTGTGGTTGCCGGTGTAATTACAGGCACATGAGGCTTAACATCTGTATGCCTCAAGTTGATGGACGCAGGGCAGTGCATCGTAGGGCACGTCCCTATCATGCGTGACTTACGAGGCAGTGCTTTGTTATAGGTGATGGTTACCACTTAACATCAGGTGGGCCATCTGCTTGTTCCGTCAGCTAATTGTATAAAAAAAAAAAACTGTTCATAATTAGAGTTGAATCCTTATAAAAAGTGATGTTACGTACGGTATAGTTTCGATTCGAGCACTATGCGAAGGTTTTCTTATTATCGTGTCACTAGTGTGGTGAAAGGATTTTAATTGCGCCTCTTGAGGCTCCTTTCGAGCACTTGACTCACGTTTTAGAATTTTGAACGTTTTAGGTTCTACGTCATGCCGATTTCCTCACGATGTTTTCCTTCACCGTATGAGGTTACTGGCACTGTGTACATACATTTTTGAACAGAAAAACTTATTGGTGCACGACCGGTTTTGAACCCACGACCATAGGATCCGAAGGCAAAGGTAAAAAAATAAACGGTGACGCACTTATCGTCTCGCCTAAGCCCATAGCAGTACGTGTAAATTTCCAGTTATACAACAGAATGATTTATATAATTAATACCGATACTGACCACTGTAATGAAGTTTAATTATGACCGAATGCTGATTTGCAATAGCGCTCGGAGGTCGGTCAAACGTCTATTACGGTAATTGTTAGGCCCGGGGCGGTTCCTAAAGCTTTGTGTTCTGCATGTGGTGGACCGCTGGCTCGCTCGCAATCTGTAAATGCTTTGTCAAGTTATGGGCTCACGTGGCCTGGTTCGTTATTAACCCCTGAATAAAAGGAACGGTGTTATATGAGGAGGAGGGGGCCTAGTGTATTGCTCTTTCCTTCCGGATATTTGACTGTGTAAATGAATTTGTTATTTTTGCCGAAGATCAATGTCCAGGTTTGACTATCTCAGAGTAAGGTGAAATGTCGGAAGTAATAGATTGTTTTCCTACAGAGCAAAAAACTATTTTAAAGTTATTACAGAGCAAAAAATTTATTATGACAGCCTTCACAGCTCAGTTGGTAGTAGCTCTGCCTTCTGCGCCGTAGGCCGTGGGTTCGATCCCCACCGAGAACAAACATTTGTGTGATGAACATAGATGTTTGTTCTCTGTCTGGGTGTTATATAATATTATAAGTATGTATTTACAAAAAAAAAAAAAAAGTATTTAAGTAGTATATCAACTATCTGGTTCCCATATCACAAGCTTTGGCTTAGTTTGGGGCTAGATAGTGCTGTGTGGAATGTCCACCAATATTTATTTTATTTATTTATTTATAAAGGCGAGAGTGTTTTTTTTTTAATCCAGAGCGGAACGTTAATTCCCGAGCATAGCGATTCAAAGAACGTCATTCTAGCTTAAAAAAGTGTTGTTCCCGAGGTGGACACTACTTTTTAAACCTTCTATGAGAAAATAAAAGTAAGTACAACTTATGAATAAAAATAGAACGTTTATAAATTTAATAAAACGAAGTATTATTAATACGAATTTGAATTAACAATTAAGAACGAAGGCGGAATGCTATTATTGTTTTATAAACTTTTGTTTTATTTATTTGTTCATACAATGTTCGTCATTGATGTATTTGGTGATTGCAACTTTTATCTAACAATATCCACATTCCAAATTCAAATTATCTTAGTCCCTAGGGATTAAAGAGCTTTATTATTTTAGTCAGGGAGGTTTAAGTTCTGTAGTAGACTTCTTCAGGCTAACGATGATGGTTAAATATATTAGAAATCACCATAAGTTGATAGATGCCCTACCATTTCTCTAATATTATATGGGAAACAATATCTCAGTATTAGGAACCAAGTCGCATTAACATTTAGATTTCAAAGCTTCATTTGGCACCTGATCCCGAGGTTATTGCAGTTCGCGTGCCGAGACGACGATGATGTCTCCTCTTGCATAATGAAAGCCTTTTCCAAACATATCCATTTCTACCATAACGTACGGACCTTTGGAATTATCAAACAACTAAAGATTGTGGAATAGCTCGTCAAGTTTAAATTCAATAAGTATAAAATTAAATAAAAAAGCCCGTTTATTCCATCACTTAAATCATTTTTTCAATGACAATGCATGCATTTCTAACATTTTATTTTAGACATAATTTAATTTAATAAATTGAATATAATTCTTTGACTACTTATTCACTTTTGTATATTACTAGACTTAAATTACAATTTCAATGCACGCAACGCATTTCAATTGCATATTGGTCTAGCTTATTTTTATTGCCTATTGCCGCTTTTATTTCTTTATTTGAACCAGAGCTTCTTTAATTATAGGCAAGTATTTTATTATTTGACTTAGATTCACTATAGAATCAACGCATGATTTAAAATCAGGTTTAAATTCACTGCTGAACGTGAGCCATTCAATCAGTTCAACAAAGGATGCCCATCGGCCGATTGGAAAGTCCGTGCGGCCATATTGGCCGTCGCGTCGGTCGGCGCACAGTGCGACTAATCCAAGCAGATTCGGACAAACCCCCATTACCCTGATTGATTCTCGGCACTCCGGCCCTGGTTACAAATACAAAGGTCTGCAGCAATTTGGAGCGCTTTCAATTTGCACGGTGCCGTTCGCCTCTCAATTTGAGGCACAGAACGATCAGCCCACAAGCCGCGCCAACCCTAGCCACAACGGTCGTGATCGTTGCATGCCCCTATTTCTACTTGAGATAACGCCTTTATCCATGCATTGAGGCCCCAACTATTTTTTTCCATGGGAACGTCGCGTCGGCGTCGCGTCGTACAGATTATAAAGATAAAAATATAGAGTAACAGTGGAGAACGTACCAAACTACTTATTTATAAATTTAGACGTGACGTGACTAGGTTTGGCAGAAAAATATTTTACGACAACGAAAAATCTCATAAAGTAAACACAAGCAAAGGTCTCCATAAACTGGTGGGCATATAGCGACAGATAGGGTGAATACTGCAGCACCTACTGTGTAATTCATAACGTGTGCCAGGGCTTCTGACTGATTGAACGTATATGTATGCTGACTGCTGATCTATAAAAGCAAAGAAATGGAAATAAATACGAATAGTATCGGCATAGAATTCTTATCTTAAGGGCCGGTTTCGTTCGCAGTGATCGTTCGATTTTCGCTGAGAACAGTAGTGTCCCTCGCGTCGCGTTCGCGTAGGTACCTACAGTGCAAAGTGCAAACGCATCATAACAACGTCGCCGCGGACGTGCCGCCGGACTGTGACAATGACCCAGTTATTTGTCGCGTAAGGCATGTCTATCGACGACTAATCATATTGTTAAGGCGACACTACTTGCCCTAACAATGGATACACCAAGCAAGGAATTTACAGTGTTGCTGCGGTCAGAGCTGGAGTATACATTGTATGACCGCTACAATAAAGCATATGAGCGCTTCAGAGAAGAAAAGCAAGAGCGGGAAAAGTTGCAGGGCCTTGTTGAAAATATGAAAAACCAGATAGAAGTTCTTCAACAGCAGCTGAAATGCGTTGCAGAGTCTAACATTCCATCAACATCGAATATGGAAACTTCCTCAGCACTCGGTAATGTTGATTACTGCACGGACGAGGAGGAACTAGTAAAAGAAACTGAGTGGATTAGAGCAAAGTCCAGGAAAAAAAGGAAAATGAACACCTCTCCCACTCAGTCCCCGCCGGAAAAGAACACCATTGTAAAAATCCAAAAAGTTCCCCCACCCCCTCCCATTATTGTGGACGATGTGAAGAACTACCAACAATTTTATGACTTCTTGTCTACAAAACAACCAGCTGGCACCTTCACAATAAAAATTTTAAGTGGAGACAGCGTTAAAATAAATGCCTCTAATGAGGAATCTTACCGAGGTCTAACAAAGACGCTGTCGGAAAACCACAGCCTCTGGCATACATATGAAAATAAACAGGAAAGGCCGATACGGGTAATGGTAAAAAAATTGCCTTTTACTTGTACGCCAGAAAGGATAATTGAAGACCTAAAATTTAATGGGTACAAAATCGAGGGAGCCGTAAATAAACTAAGCTGGAAGAGCAAAGAACCTCTCAACATGTTCCAGCTCTCATTCAGTAACAAAGAGGATATTAACAAAGTCTATGGAATTAAGTCTATACTAGGTTGCATGGTGGAAATACAACCGCTCAGAACAACAAAATTAGTTCCTCAATGTAAGAAGTGTCAAGTCTATGGACATACTCAAAAGTATTGCTCCAAAGAGCCAAGGTGCGTTAAATGCACCGGAAAACACCTAACAATGGACTGTAAAAAACCCGCAGACGAGAAGCCTAAATGCGTTCACTGTGGAGATGCACACCCGGCTAATTATCGAGGGTGCATGATAGCTAAAGAAATGCAGAAAATTCGGAGCAAAAGCCTTAAAAAACCAGATGCAATGCGGCAAACTACTAGCGGTAAGCAACCCACGACTAGCCTTCACTCTAGTGTTGCTAAATTGCCAACTGCAGCCAAGAGCGTTAGCTACGCTCAAGCTACTGCCAAAAACGCTGCGCCTGCACTTGTGCAACACAAGGCACATGACGTCACTAACAATAGCAAGCTAGACGAAATTCTTAAACTAATGTCATCCTTTGATGAACGCCTGAAAAAAATCGAACATAGCAATAAAATGGCTATTTCCAAGCATTCAAAATGATTTGTAAACTCAAAATAATGGCTTGGAATTGTAATGGGCTACAAAAACATCAAAGTGAACTGCAGGTAGTCCTAGACATTGAAAATATAGACGTGTGTCTCATATCAGAAACCCACTTTACAAGACAATCACACATCCACTTTAAAGGCTATAAAATATACCATGCGTTACACCCGGACAACAAAGCAAGAGGGGGCAGTGCAGTTATCGTTAAAGAAAACATTAAACATCACGAGAAAACTAGATACGAAGAGCCTGATATTCAATCTGTAGCCATATGTATCAGTACAAATCACTATCATCTAACGATAGCTTCTATATACTGCCCACCTCGTTACACCATAAGAAAAGACAAATATAAAACTTTATTACAACCTCTTGGTGAAAGATTTATATTAGGAGGAGACTTTAATGCTAAGAATAAGTACTGGGGTTCCAGACTAACAAACACAAAGGGAAAAGAGCTCCTAGGTGCAATAAAAGAACTTAAATGTGAGACTGCATCCACAAGATCGCCTACTTACTGGCCAACTGATCAAAATAAAATACCTGACTTAATAGACTTTTTCATTTACAAAAATCTATCTTCCAACTATCTTCGAACAGAACAGAGTTACGATATGAACTCGGATCACTCTCCAATATACCTAGAAATTAGTGATAGCGTATTATACAAAGAAAACTCTCCTACCTTAGTAAATAAACACACAGACTGGGAGAGTTTTAAGATAGAATTAAATAACAATATAAATCTAAGAGTACCGCTAAAAACTACAGACCAACTTAACTCAGAAGTTGATAGATTCAATAAACTTATACAGCAGACTGCGTGGAAAAACACACCAGAACTTAAAATAAGAGCTACACGAAATAGCTATCCAGAAGAAATCAAAGACTTAATACGAAAAAAAAGGAAGCAGAGAAACCAATGGCATCAATCTAGGTCTCCGCAAGACAAAACGAAGCTAAATAAGCTTACTAAGCAGTTGAAACGGCAAATACAGAACCACATTGACGCTTCAACTCACACGCACCTTCAAAGCCTGACCAGTGACCGTAGTACAGACTACTCACTCTGGAAGGCTACCAAAAAGCTAAAACGGCCTAATACCCAGATCCCACCAATAAAAATAGGACCCGGTAAATGGGCTGTCAACAATGAGCAAAAAGCCGAAAAGTTTGCGGAGCACCTAGAAAATATATTCAAACCCAACGAAGCTCAAATCATTTACGAAGCTTCGAGACATGAAGTATGTGATGATAGTTTAGATATAAAGCTTGTTTCACCACGCGAAGTAGCAAGTGAAATAAAACATCACATCAATCCAAAAAAATCCCCGGGATATGATCTTATTTCAGGAGAGATTCTTCATAACCTCCCTAGAAAAGCCCTAGTTAAATTAACAAATATAATCAATGCTGCACTGAGGCTGAGATATGTACCGAATTTATGGAAAGTGGCTGAAGTAATAATGATACCAAAGCCAGGGAAACCACCACAAGATGCAACATCATACAGACCAATCTCTTTACTACCCATTATGTCTAAGCTATTCGAGAAACTACTGCTTAAAAGGCTGAAACCAATACTTGACAAGAAGAGTCTTATACCAGAACATCAGTTTGGCTTCCGTGAGAAACACTCTACTATAGACCAAGTTCACAGAATAACAAACATGATCGAGAGAACTCTTGAAGAAAAGAAAGTCTGCTCTACTATATTTTTGGATGTAGCTCAGGCATTTGATAAAGTTTGGCATAAAGGTCTTATGCTAAAACTACGTAAAATGTTACCTAAAGTGATGGCAGATATACTAGAATCTTATTTATCCGATAGAGTCTTTAGAATAAGGCAAGAAGATGCTTACTCTGAAATTAAAGAAATAAAAGCTGGGGTACCACAGGGAAGCGTATTAGGTCCGGTCTTGTACCTATTATATACCTGTGATATTCCTAAACTTGAAAACAACACTATCGCAACCTTTGCTGACGACACTGCAATAATGGCTGTGGGCACCACCCACGCAGAAGCAGCGGAAAAAGCTCAGGTAGCAGTGAATAAAATCTATGAATGGACAGCACAATGGAGAATTAGATTGAACGAAACCAAATCGGTTCACGTCAACTTTACCAACAAAAAGGAGGAATATCACCCAATATTTATTAACAATACGCTCATCCCGTATGAAAATACGGCAAAATATTTGGGCATGACACTTGACGCGAAGCTGCGCTGGAAAGCTCACGTTAAGAAGAAAAAAGATGAGTTGGAACTAAAATACAAAAAGATGTACTGGCTACTTGGAAGAAATTCTACTGTATCAGTACACAACAAAATGCTATTGTACAAACAAGTCCTGATGCCAGTTTGGACCTATGGTATACAGCTTTGGGGCTGTACCAAAAAGAGCAATGTACAAATAATCCAACGATTCCAAAACAAAGTGCTGAGAGGAGTAGTGAATGCACCCTGGTACATAAGAAATGACGATCTCCATCGGGACCTTAACATAGAGGTCGTCGATAAATATATTCAAAAATACGCTGAAGCTCACGAAAAAAGACTTCATCACCATGTTAACGTCGAAGCCATCCAGCTCCTCGACAATACAGACCTAGTGAGAAGACTCAAAAGAAAAAAACCTTTTGAGTTAGTGTAGTGGTAATATGAGTAAAATGTAGTGCAAGTGTAAACAAGTGCCACTTATAAAGAACACAAAAACAAAGTGTCTTCCCCTTAAATAGAGACAGTAAGAAAAGTGTTAATGGACACATTCTTAGTAAAGTAAGCTAAAAATTTAGGTCAATGTAAAATTACTCATTAGCCCGCTATTGTGGCTAGATTGTAATATAAGTAGAGTACATTATAATGTGTAATGTACACTATAAAAAAAAAAAAAAAAAAAAAAAAAAAAAAAGGGCCGGTTTCACCATGCTATGTTAGATTAATAAAGGATTAAAGGGCCGTTAAATATGTCAAAATGTACGCGTTTGACAGCTAAGGTTAGATTTAACGGCCTGTTAATCCTTGATTAGTAACTAACAGAGCATGGTGAAACTGGGCCTTATATTACCCTGGTAATGATAATAAAATCTCAATTAACTTATTTAAGATTGTACCAAAAAAAAATAATTAAGTATCACAAAATAGTCATGCCGTAAAAATATTTTTATAAAAGATCGCGTTCTTTCATTATTATCAGTTCAAAAGTTAAACTTCAGATGAAGCTGAGAAGTGTTGAATGCGTTTCATTGAGTAAAGATCGGCAACTAACGCTCCACCCTGTCTGATCCACCTAATTTTCACGATGACTGAAAATTAAAGAAGTCCCCACGGGAATCCAATTTCACGGGAGCAGTAATCTCATTAGAGACGTCTGACTTTCATGAACATTTATACGATTTCCGTCGGAGGAAACTTGGAAAGACTGTTGCCTCGAGTTGGATGCACTAATCTAAATTCGTAGATCCTGGACGCAGGTGCCATGATAGAGTTGCTGTCACCGCTCGCTCCGCCATTTTGCATCTCCCAATTTATGCACAAACTTTGGTATTTTAAGTTCTTAGCTATCTTCTTAGTTTCTTGTAATTATTAAAACGCTGTGTCAAATTAATTCAAGAATTTTTGAATAAGTGGTTTGTTAAAACATAGATTGTATAATAAAAACATGTCGGGCATTGTGACCTATACGATTTATGTTGTTTTGAAATATCAAAACAATAAATAAATTCGCGCCATATGAAATTGCAATATTGCGCGAAACCGGAATCGCAATATTTTCTTTGAGCACAATACAATATCGTGAGCAAAGCAATGCATTTGGTAGGCAACGACCCACTATACCGTTTAAATGAAATGCTAAAGTATTAACATCTTCCTATGTGTAGTGGCAATAGGCTTTCATCAGCTAGCTATAAAAACCTATGTTTGCATTTTGATAATAGAAGCTTTTAAAGAAAATATCAACGGAAGCGTTATATCACTAAACTTACCATAGCAGCTTAGAGGCATGTGTGACAAGTTACTCCTACATAGGACCTGTTTACTAACCTACTTGCTACAAAATTGGTTTTATTTTTAGCCCATCGTCAATGCCATCTTGTAAATTGATAATATCATAGTAAATAAAACGTAGTTACCAGCGATAATGATTCCAGTGGCTATTTAAGTTATTACTCACCTAAATCTCTTATCGCACAGCACAGACCTACATTCGAATTTCGATCGCACAAAATCAGAACTCGAAATAAACTCAATTGAGTAACGTCTTACTCAACTAAGACAAAGTAAAGGGAAGTAGGTTTCCTTATTTATCGTCGCGAAGATCCCACAGGATGTGTTGCTTCTCACCGGATATAGAAAGTCAAGCGCTTAACCTACAAATAAATTCTTGCAATGAATAATACAATACCTACCACTCTTTAGAAACACAATGTTGTTCGAGGAGCGACTGTTTGTGTGTCGCAAAGAAAGAAGTAGCTAAGTAACTAGGTACCTAACCGAATAAAAGTGCAAAGTTTATTTCTCTAGCTCCTTTTTTTGCTTTCTTTTAAAGGAAATAAAAACTGAAAAAACAATGAAAATTTGCTGACTTCTCTTCGGAAATGTTTATAAAGGTAGCTTAAAAAAGTCTATTTTAAAGTCATAAATAGGTTCCTATTGAAAGACATAAAGAGAAGCAACGATGATTGACAAAATCATCTCAGCATCTAGACGCTTAAAAAGTATGAAAGCCTTGCTTACAAAACTATTTTATTAATAGTAGATCAGGACCGTTTTTCTAAATAAACAAAAGATAAAATAATAAAAGATTATAATATAAATTCTAGCCGTAATACTCTGAGTTGATGGCATAAGGTAATTCGCTTTTGCTGGAAAAGCTTTAAAGAAAGAGAGCTATATAATGTACTGACTTTTAAATTAGGTATCTTTAAACTATAAACTGTACAACCTTTTTAAAATTGAGTTAAGGTGTTTGGTTTAGGTAGTCAAAGTCAAAAGTCAAAGTCAAAATGTATTTATTCAATAAAATCACAAGGATCACTTTGAAACGTCTTAAAGCTAGGTGACTCTAGGTGCCAGTTCCACGCGACCAAAGCCTAGAAGAACAGGCAACAAACTTACGGCTTGGTTCCTACCGTTCTTTTGTATGATCCTTTTACAATGTAATAATATAATATATTATTGAAGTTTAGTGAGGCGTAGGCATACAGGAAAAGGTAAACATAATCAAATTTATAAGACAGCACACGCTACGCCTCAAACTAATAATACCTAATGAATAAATACAATCTATTAAATCAGAGAAAAATAAAAAAAAACACACAATAGTAGGTACAGTACAGACATTGCAGACATATTAGCTGCCGATGGGCAGAGCGACCGGGACATCGGGCCACGCATTTTTATCAACAATATAGCTATCTAACGTCTTACGTACGTTATCCGCGTATTTACTGAAAATTCGCTGATTCATCTTTCAAGTTTGTTTAGAGTAATTTATAAAGACAAACTGTTATAGACAATCACTTGGAGAAATAATTCCAATAGATTTCTCTTAAAACCTAAGAAGCGGATTAAGTACCGTTAATGCCTCTGTCTGTTGCAGTTAATCATGATAATAAATATGACGTTGGCACAACGCATGCTGTATGTAGAAGGTTATCGGGATGATGTGACCAGACGCGACCCTCACCCGTCTGACCCAATTATTTATCATCTCCAACACATAATGCGACATACAATATGACCTTCTTTGTTTTGTTTGGAGATACACGAAAAAACAAATTTGCACTTTTAGGTGGACATTAGATACTGATTGTAATAGTTATAAAAATAAACATTAAGAACGTAGTAAAATTGCATACATGTATGTTTTATTACTTACCGCAAAATTGAAACCGATAACCAGTTTATCTTGTTAAGTCTCAACATTAGTTCTTTTTGTTGAAGTTGAAGATAGAGTATTAAAAATTACCTGAAAAGAAAAAGAAAAGGTTAAATAAATACCATTATACTGTCATTTATACCTAGCATTTTATGAGACTTCTTCAGGCTGATGATGAATACTAAACATCCACTTAGTGTATAAATTTTCATTATTAAGTTAAAAACTTAGGCTTTGGCTGTTCTTGCCTAACAGAATCATCAGCTTTTAAGATACCAAGACATAGGTACCGGTCGTTACAATAAAATTGAACAAACATTAAAGGGATAGAAAACATAAAAAGAATTCATAAAAATTTAAAATATCCGCTGTAAAATAATGGTATAGATCCTTATTTCGGAACAAAGCAATGGTATAATATAACATTTTGTAAATAGGAAATTTTTAACATTACAGGCATCGTTGGGTCACTCGGCGGCCATTATTCACTTGGCAAACCACCCACCTCGCCATTTGCGGGCAGCTACTACTAATTTATGACCCTATAAGTGCCTCCGACGTACCACGGTGTTTGGGTCAAAAGCTGAAACACTTCGCGTCAAACGAAGCCTTTGGGACACATTGAAATCAACCGCATGCTCTTCGGACTCAAAGTGATGAATGAGATACCGCCATGGACTTCAGAAATTCAGAGATAAATACCTACCATCAAGCAGCTATTTACTGAATAAAAAACCTACAAAGTTACTACTTAAAAAAAAGAGGTCAAATATCAAAATCATAATCAAAACGGTCTTTATTCGGTACAATCACAAGGATCACTTTGAAATCTACACTAATATTATAAAGAGGAAACATTTGTAATTTTGTATTTTTGTATTTTTGTATGTAACGAATAGGCTCAAAAACTACTGGTCCGATTTCAAAAATTCTTTCACCATTAGAATGCTACATTATCCCTGAGTAACATAGGCTATATTATATTTTCAAAAAAATCAGGGATCCTTACTAAAACTCCAATAATGTAACCCAAGGTGGAAAACAAAAACCTTACATCGCGTGCGCTGCGAAAACTATTGGTGATAGAACAAAACAATGTACTACAATTTTGTAGAACACGTCATTATCTACAAAAAATGTCGCGACAGCATATGTCTAACTATTATAGTTATGTCACAATAAGTGTTTTTTTATTATAAAAAATTAATTGAAATGCCGCCGCCAGAAAAGGGTCTTTATTTGTACCTTGGTGTTAATCCTTATCCAAATAAATCATTTCATAATTAAGTCGGTTTCAATACCTATAGATTACTTCTTAAAATTTTCAAATCGGACATTTCATTCAAAAGATATGACGAAATTAAAAATGTTAACGGGTCCACGGGTCACGCACGAGGTTCGATTTTACTCACTCAAGGAGAAGGACGTGCAAATGTATGAAATAAGTAGACGCGAGGCTCGAACCCACTAATTAAGTTTATCCTAAAATGTTCAAAAAATTTATGACCACCCATGCGAAGCTGGGACAGGCCGCTAGTAATCTACATCTACACTAATATTATAAAGAGGTAACATTTGTATTTTTATATTTTTGTATTTTTGTATGTAACGAATAGGCTCAAAAACTACTGGTCCGATTTCAAAAATCCTTTCACCATTAGAATGCTACATTATCCCTGAGTAACATAGGCTATATTATATTTTCAAAAAAATCAGGGATCCTTACTAAAACTCCAATAATGTAACCCAAGGTGGAAAACAAAAACCTTACATCGCGTGCGCTGCGAAAACTATTGAAGATAGAACAAAATAATGTACTACGATTTTGTAGAACACGTCATCATCTACAAAAAATGTCGCGACAGCATATGTCTAACTATTATAGTTATGTCACAATAAGTGTTCTTGTATTATAAAAAAATAATTGAAATGCCTCCGCTAGAAAAGGGTCTTTATTTGTACCTTGGTGTTAATCCTTATCCAAATAAATCATTTCATAATTAAGACGGTTTCAATACCTCTAGATTACTTCTTAAATTTTTCGAATCGGACATTCCATTCAAAAGATATGACGAAATTAAAAATGTTAACGGGTCCACGGGTCACGCGCGGGTTGCGATTTCACTCACTCAAGGAGAAGCGCGTGCAAATGTATGAAATAAGTAGACGCGAGGCTCGAACCCACGGTCTAAGTTTATCCTAAAATGTTCAAAAAATTTATGACCACCCATGCGAAGCTGGGACAGGCCGCTAGTCTACATCTACACTAATATTATAAAGAGGAAAGCTTTGTATTTTTGTATTTTTGTATGTAACGAATAGGCTCAAAAACTACGTAACGTCGCGACAGCATATGTCTAACTATTATAGTTAGGTCACAATAAGTGTTCTTTTATTATAAAAATTTAATTGAAATGCCGCCGCTAGAAAAGGGTCTTTATTTGTACCTTGGTATTAATCCTTATCCAAATAAATCTTTTCATATTCAAACTGGTTCAATACCTATACATTACTTCTTGAATTTTTCAAATCGGACATTCCATTCAAAAGATTTAAAAAATATAAGGTCACGGGGCGCGTTCTCACCCAGCGCGGGCCCGGGCAAGGCGCGAGTTAGATAGAAGTGACTCGAACACACCACGGTCTAAGTTTATCCTAAAACGTTGAAAAAATTTATGTCCACCCATGCGAAGCTGGGACAGGCCGCTAGTGTCTTATATACTAGTTAAATCTATCGCCAGTTCCTCGCGACCAAAGCCTAGAAGAACGGGCAAGAAACTTACGGCTTGGTTCCTAGCGTTTTTTTGTAACATCCTTTTTACAATTTTATTATGGTACCTACTTAATTGTTTAGTGTTTTTGTTCTACGTTCGTTTTGGTTTTTGACTATTGAGTATGAATTAATTTTAAGTAGGTATCTATAAACATAAATACATATAATAATATTTTGGAGCGTCGTCAATGCGTGCAATATTATTTTGACTTACTATTATTCTTTATATCTTTTGTTCTAATATACTATGTTATTTAAGAGGAATTATTATTTTTTATCCATTCTTTCGATTGGCATCATAAAAATACCGGGTGTTTTTTTCACATCGGAGACGCTTCGATTCCCAGAGGAAACAAGTAATATTTAGAATATCTTTGAATGCAGTTTTACTAAGTTTTAAAAATAAACTAAAGGTTTTTTCAGCAAAATATTCTACGATATTTAAGGTACTTTCCCTTCATATCGCATAGTCTTGGGACGACCTGAATACAACGTGTCACTTATACCCCTATAACCCCAGAAGCAGAGGTTATAGGGGTATAAGTGATACCCTACAGGTCATGGCGAACAACTGTTGTTATTAAAGACTTTTGAAATTTTGAAGTTTTTCATTCATGAAATGCCTCTTAAACTTTCCTTCTAAATGAAACTAACACAACATGACGCAGCACTATTTACAGCTGTTTTTGACCTTTAATTGTGAACTGTAGATAATAGGTAACAAAACTGCCACTAAAATAAAACGCAAATAGCGTATGAACCAAGGTCTCTTACACATTATCAGGGTTGTTGCAAATTTCTGAGACAATATAAATTTTTATTTTGCTAATAATACGGAAGCAAAACACCCAGCACAGTGTTCATACCACTCCTTGGCTATTATTCACGTGAAGCTCACCTCGCCCGCCTGCGGTCGACCATCCTTAATTTATGACTTTTTAAGTGCCACGAACACGATGTTCCGATCCTGCTGATCTCAGTCATGAATGGTATAAATCGTTCTGCGTCAGAAAAGTCGACCGGAATTGCCTTTGCAAGTCGGAATTTCTCAGACAATGAATCTTACCCTCGATTGCTTTCGATTTCAATTTAAAATCCAATTCATGAATGACTTGGTTAGACAATTGATGCGCATATAATATCATCCTAAGCTAGATAATACGTTGGTATATAAATATCTTGGATCATCAATTTCAGTTTTTATTTTGTAGGCACAATCGCGATCAAAAATGTACTATGTAATGAAAAAGCTATGCCGGATTTTTATGAATTATTCAACACTCACAGTTCATCGAATGTGATCTGTTAGCTAAAAAAATTGCCTGCGCCAATCAATAGTACCTACCTCAGCATACATACATCAGCATATTCCCAATCGGATTCAAATGCATACCTACGACATGTGTGGATTATAGAGGCTTCACTAAAAACTGACCGCCTATTTTATAGCGATTCGTGACAGGATTCCATATAAAATGTTTGTTATGAAAGCAACCTTCCTGAAAAAAATGCACATTCTCAAACAAAAATACTAGGTAGGTTCTTTTTCGCCGTTTTTCGTAGAAACCGCTGAAAATATTAAATTTAAAGCATTATTTTAAGTAATACCTACTAAACATTGTGCTATATAAAACTTAAGGGGCTGACAACCATCAAACAACTTCTCGCTCGCACGTTTCGACATGTTGAAAGATATAAAATCACTAAACTCATTTTCGAAAAATCGCAATCAACCATTTTGTGTGCAATCACATTGCACACAGTTTAGTAAAAATTTCATTTTGATCGATACAAGTTTTCCTAGTTAAAAGTTTGCTTATGTACGAAAACTAGTAAAGTAAACTTTTGAGTAGGAAAACATGTATCGATCAAAATGATTTTTTTACTAAACTGTGTGCAATATGATTGCACACAAAATGGTTGATTGCGATTTTTTGCGAAAATGAGTTTAGTGATTTTATATCTTTCAACATGTCGAAACGTGCGAGCGAGAGTCACATTAGCTCTTGTCTTCGCCTTAATAATTATTTTTATCAGGGTTTTAATAAAATAAGGTGCTACAGGAGCTAAATAAAATAAGTATCTATTGGAAGGTCGTAGATTCGAGTAAACACCCTTACCCACTCCACAGTCAACACCTTTTGGGATTAAACAACTTTGTAATATTCCATTGTAACTTAGCTTGGCAACGTAAGGGGGAAAAAAATAAACCGTTGCCATAGTTTCTACCTTAAGTACCTAATCTAATCCCATCACACTAATATATATTTAAAGAGTAGTAGAGCTCTTTGTGAAGGGCTCGTCCGGGGAAGTACTACCACCGCGCCTTTTTCTGCCGCCAAGCAGCAAGCGCTGTGTTTTGGTGTGGTTGCCGGTGTAATTACAGGCACATGAGGCTTAACATCTGTATACCTCAAGTTGATGGACGCTGAGCAGTGAATCGTAGGGCATGTTCCAATCATGCGTGACTTACGAGGCAATGCATTGTTACAGGTGATGATTACCAATAACATCAAATTTCAAATAATAATTAGATCATAAATTCGTCAAACCTATAACAGGTCAATTAGCCAATTTTTTAATTTAAATTCAAAGGATTGCGTTGACTGAGCGTTTGTTACAGTGTCAGAAAAACGGTTATAGACTGCCGGCCCCATCAGATGTACCAGCTTTGACGATTTGGTGAGACGCCGCGGCACGGCCTTCAGCTTCAGCGGCAATTGAGGGGGCTGTCTTACAGGGGGGGTTTTTAGTGGGTTCGAGCCCCACATACCCCTTTCCGTCACCCCCATGGCGGAAGGGAAATGCGATGGCATTTTCCACCTTTTAAAAAAAAAATAAGGGATCCGATATCAGAATTCTAGGACAGGCCATTAATGCAAATCCACTATACAATTACAAATAAATTAAATATTGAAATATTTATTAAATATTTTTTTTATGTAAATATGTATTTATGGAATTTCCACGCAGCACTGTCTAGCCACGAACCCAGCAAAGCTTCTAATATGGGACCAGATGGTTGATATAATACTTATATATACATAGATACTATTTTTTTGTAAATACATACATAGTACTTACATACATTGTTGTTTTGGGTAACTACAAAATTACGAGTAAACCAAAACAATATCCAGAATATCCAGGTCGCGTGGACTTAGGCTTCTGTCAATATTCCTACTAAGTTACTGGTATGATGCGGCAGCGGTGTGTGGTCAAAGTGCCTACTCGAGCCTCGGATGTGATTTGCTGCAATCGCATCACAGCAGCCATATTAACTAGAGCGTAGTCAAGTGCAATCCACAATCACAGTCGTGTTTACACATAGATACGTTTTGGATTGTATAATCGGATTATCAACAGGATGAACTCGAATTTGTGCTTTATACCATCAATCTATGCAGTATCTACACGGTTTTAACTAACATCAATATCAATATAATTATATAGTTAGTATAGACTATGTTTTTTATACATGGATGCACCTATCTACATCGATACTTCATTTATAATCGATTCCAATGAAACATTATTGTTTTAAACCTCGAGTCACGCCTCGAAAATAATAACTTTAGCTAAGGCTTTATTTTTTTATTTTTAACTAAGGCTTCTGAGCGACAAACTAAAGGCTTTTACTTGGTAAAAGCGAGAGAAAAGAAGCAGGAGTCAATTGAAAAACACTAAGCTCTTTTTATCAGAGCGTACAATTTTCTTGGTGCTCTAGTTTAAAGGACAGCTTAAGTTTTCTTTCACTTTTTATTTCAACGTGTTTTTGTTACACAGTAACCAAGACGATTTTGTTTCGAAAAATATATTGTTTCGGTATTTTTACTCATAATATTTATTTGTGTAATAGCGTTAACTTACAATAAACTGCGCCTAATCTATAAGACGTAATTATTATAAGTATTACACAAATTATTAGTCTATTAATAAGCGTCTGTCTTAACTTGTTTTGTTCTGAATTTGATGTTATGTGCCTCAGATTATTGCGTTAATTATTTGATCTTTGCGGTCGCTTTGTGAACGCTTTGCGATTTAATTTATAATTTTCTGTGATATTTTCTCTTACAAGCGAATCTTGTTGCTCGAAACAATATTATTATATCAGAGTATTGCACGTGACATTTAATTACCAGACAACAAAAGCTTTTTGAATACCGATAGAACGACTTTGTAATTTGTAGTGTATTTACCTAAAACTATATCCTACTGTCCTAGCAGTGGGTGAAGTCGGTCTGTGGATGATGTATATTATGTAACCTGTATGTAAGAAGGTAGAAGGTACTTTGACTATTTCATTGTATAGCTTTGTATTCATTTGGGATCTCGAACCGCAGCTTCCCAAATCCTTTAATTTGTCCTATCCTAAACCCTATCCTAAACGAGAAAGTTTGACTATTAGTTCAAAAAATTAAACCGTTCAAGAACATCCTGGCTATTTTTATCCGAGTTACATGCAAGATAAACCACGGGCAAAGCTCAATCACATCAATCAGTAAAACTTAAAAGAACAAAAAAAACTATAGCATCAATTGAGTTGACGATCAAAAGTGTTTTGCTATTGAAAGAAGCCAGACCAAACAAACGGTTCGAAAGGCTCCACTTCGCTTGACTCGTTTTCCAACACTAGGTAGATACAGCGTTCGAGTTTCAAATGCATTTGCGAAGCTTCCCGCTGTCGCTCCCGTTTTCCCGTCTGTGTAACTATGGACATAATCCAGGACTGGCGCAGAAATCTTAGCGAATCCTGGTGATGTTAATGGACAGATTCTTTACTTTCAATAGCTAAAAAAGTTTTGTGAGTTTTTTAAAGCAGTGAAAAGGCTGATAATTCCACTTGAGAATTATTTTTATATTTTACTAACTATAGATACTTATATTTTACAAGCTACAAAACAAAAAAGTAACTTCTCCTTTTTCAAGATATTGGATAGGTAGATATGGTACCTTTCTCGAAATAAAAATATATACCAATTGACAATTTGACCTAAAAGAGAACCACTTGCTCCTCCGAATACGAACCCCACATGTGTTAATTTCGCAAAAATGATCCAAAGTGCCTTCAATTCCATTAAGGGCGTGTACGTTCCTATAACAACAAATTGCTCCTGTGAATGCCGATGTAGGCCTCCCTTCGTACGTTGTCGTGAGGAAAGCAATTTCAGTTCACCAAGTTACCAACATACCCACACCCCACACATAGATCAAGATAGGACCGGGCCGCACAGAATACCAAAAGTGACAGCTAATTTAGGACAAACAAAATATGAGCTAGCCTAGAGCTAGCAATATTATGAATTATAGGTCTTTTATAAGCCAGCCTAACTCAAACATGTTTATGCACTAACTTTTAATAAAGATCAAAATTCTTCTTCCTTTACTCGATCCTTTTTACACAAATGCAAAGTATTACGTTCGTATCACAGATTCACGTATTGATTGATCCATCATTTTGAACTATTGCTTACCCTTTGACTTCGCACAGACTCAGCGCCTTTTCCGATACGTGATAGCCTCCCACTGAATTATTTATGTCACATTTTCACTGATGCGTTCACCTATCGGAAACGCAAATGTTACCTGTGAAATCACTTGGCGTTACATATAAAAACACTTTGAGAGACCCAAAGCTTTGGGTATTGCGCTAGCGGTTTGTATTGAATTGATGTGCATTTAAAAATGAATCATTGGGACCGCGGCATTTAAACAAATAATGTTGCTATTTTGTCAGTTATTATGATCCTTTTAAATTATTTATTTATGAAATAATATTGTAAGTTTTCAATAAAGTAGGTAGCTTATTTCGTACTGCCTAAACTTTACTTTGTAGGTATGTAAAGAAATTTGGAAATTTCGTGGGTCACTGTATCGTGGAATTACTATAGCGGAAGCAATTCCGATGGCCCTGCAGCAAAAGTTGGCTGCCTTGACGTCCCATATCCGGAACGTTTCCAGGTTGTCAGAGAACCTCCCGGGAAAGAGCAGCGGTCACAGCTAACCACGGACAGGAAATTGTACGTCGACCTACATCACTGAGGCGGTGAAGCCGCTACATCGAATAAAATAAACACACGGATGCTCCAAAAGGTCCAATTCGCGTTTTAAAAAAAATAAAATAACATGTAATAAAATGAAATTTAGACAAAAAGGTGCGCTAAGTTAAAATGCTAGCTTAACGCTCGCTAAAACCTATGGTGGAGCAATAAATATGTAAGGAAAAGACGGACTTCATTGAAATCCACTCTGATATGTAACCGTGGTTTATCTATATGCTTTTTACTGCATGTATGAAGCTAGGTGTATGCAGATGCACTTAATTTTTAGTGTCAATACAACGCATGTGCTAAGCAACATAAAGAAAAAATACGTGCTAAAGTGCTCGGAACAGATAGGGCTGTTACTATTAATGCTGCAGTTTTTACCAGTTTACGTGTGCGGCCACCGTACTGGCCGATTTTGGCTACTAGCCAGGCTGCGACGCTCGACTATTTGCTACTGTGCGCACGGTTTTACCTTTAGCTTATGCTCACCCAAGCCTATATTCTCGTAGGTACGAACATGGAGACTGAGAAACTCTGGGGCGGTAGTAATCCATGTTACTGATGCGCTAACGTTGATCAGATCCACTCTCCATGCTAGTTCTCAAAGACTCTAAAATTTGTATGCAGAATTCCATCGTCGTTACTGTTTGTCAATAACTATTAGCAATATTCAAAGTTTAAGGTATCTTTTGACAGGCTTTTACACTAGGTACGGCCACATTTCAGGTTCATTTGGTTGGAATTAATAACAATCGTAGTTTAATTGAATAAATTTCTTATTTACCGGGCTCTTGTGCGCATATTTTATTTTAGAACAGCTACTGTGTAGCTACAGCTACACAAGTACGTTTCAGTTTTCCAAGTTTTATATGCCATACCTAAGATAGCAAAGCATCCCACTTTTTCAACCTGGGTGTAGTACCTATTCAACGCTGTTCCAATTTGTCTAGAATCCTTTCAGTGTGCAACCTGCAACACAGAGCAACACTAACTTTTGCGAGAGGTTTTTACATGCGCGGAAGTTAAAATCTGAAGTACTTATCTGTATTCTGATTCAAGTAGCTGACTACCAGACTAAGATTAGGCCAAAATTTCATTATTTTTAATAACCCTCTTCCGCTTATAGCCGATTGAAATTGATAACACAATTGAGCACAAAAAAGAACATACAAGAACATACATTGTAGTTTACTTCCAACACAACGAACTGTTATTAAAACCCATACCTACATGGTAACAATATTAAAATTATGCAAATAACACAGCAGCGGTTGGGACAACGCCTATTCTTCCCAACTACGCGGCATAATAACCAAGCAATATTACCCCGAAGTTCGTAAAATTTACGAGGCGGTTATACGTTAAGACGTAAACAGGGAACTCTATAGCGTAACGGAACATGAGCATTTAGTATTTGACGCGAACACTCAAGTGTTTCATTAGTACGAAAAATTTTCGGCTGTAAATGGCATATTTCATTTTGTAGGTTTCATTAAATTTGGAGTTTATACGCTTTTTATGGTGGCGTATGGAGACGTGAGTGCTTTGGACGAGAAATGTTATGTTGATAACATTTTAAGATGTTAATAATGGTACCTAGAGCTTTAGCCTTACCGAAAAGTACTTTCCGATTTCTAGTTCGGACAGTACCTAGGAATATCGAGCATTCGAAACTAAAGTAACTTGGATCTTCAGTGAGCGTCCTTTATTTACTACAGGTAAATATTTGAATGCAAACAGAGGGCCACATTTGACTTCGATTCGAAGACAAACATTCTTATTTGAATTGCACACGTACATAAAACGAAATGACTTACCTTGGTATTCATGTTCCTAGTTATAAAGATAGGAGTAAGTATATTTAAAAAATGGCGTATACTTTTATTTAGGTTGGTTATGGTAACGCAATTTTGTACCATCCAAAATCAAAGTAAAAATCTAGTTGTCTAAAAAGAGGAGGAAAAGGAGTCCTGTATCTATTTTCAAAGCTAAAAATGTACACGTAATTTTCAATGGTAAGGTAAGAACGTGCCACTCATGCAGGCGTTCACTTAGTGTTCATACGCTCTCTTTATTTCCCAAAGTTTTTCAAGAAACTGATAAATATCAAAAGAAATAACATTTCGAACGGCAAAGTTAAAGTTTACTGTATTCTCGGTTTAAAACGTGTTCAAATAAGGCGAAGTTAATGTCTCTTTTACGTTTTCATTATGTGTAGGTTGAGTCTTAACTGAAACGAATGAGCTAGCTTTCTCACGCAAAATCTGATTAAGTGTCCTTAGCTTCAAGAGGACATCAGTCTGCGGTGGCCATATTGCCTGAGACAAATAGTAGCGGTTACTCATGTCCACCCCTATTTTGTAGTATACATACAACAACAAGCCCGTTGCAGATATAATAATATAGACATCGTTCTAAGTCACGCAGCTATGTTTCGGTTTGAAGGGTTTGTGATTGCCGGTGAAACTACAGCCACATGAGGCTAAACATCTGTATGCCTCATGTTCATGAACGCAGTGAGTCGAAGGGTACGTTCCTAACGTGCGTGACTTGCGAGACAAAGCTTCGTTTTAGGTGATGGTTACTAATTCTCATCAGGTGGGTCATCGGCTTGTTCAATCAGCAAGTAGTAGGTTTAAAAAAGTGACAAGTAGGTATAAATATTTTTTGTAAGATCATGAGATTAAATATTTCCTAAGATATTATGAGTATAAAAATTAAGGCAGTCAATAACCTTTCTTATATATTTTCATCGCCCTGTTAGCACGTGACAGCTCATTTACATTACCGGTCCTTAACCCTTAACATGAAAACGAAATATCGATATTTTATGTTCGTGAATTACATTGGAATCTTGATTCTCAATAGATAATAATCAAGTTCTTCATTTTATCGTGTCAATAATTTCTTTCGAAACAGCGTGGGGAATTATAAATAAATATAAATATTGCTGGACATTCCATACAGCACTAACTCGCCCCAAACTAAGCGCTGATATAATACTTAGATACTTTTTTTTGTAAATACATACTTGGAATAACACCCAGACAGAGAACAAACATCTATGTTCATCACACAAATGTTTGTTCTCGGTGGGTATCGAACCCACGCAAGGACTTAAAGTACGCCTTAAAGATGCTCATTTCGGGCACTTGACACATGTACCTTCTTTATAGGTCCTACTCCACGCCGGTTTCCTCACAATGTTTTGTTTCACCATTTGAGAGTACAGGCATTGTGCACATACATTTTTGAACAGAAGAAGTAAAGGGCTTTGTGAATAAGATATTATCTAAACTATCTGATATGAATATTTTATCCAGTTTGGATTCGCGCATGACACCAGCATGTGAATGAAAGCTTGAAATGCGCAGTTGGCCCTCGAATATTGTAGAGGCAATATATCTCTCGCATGACATGCGAAAACAATATATTATTCTCAAGTGTTTGGGTGCAGACACGTGAAAACGAAGTCTCATTGCGAAAAACCACGGAATGCAATGCAAATGTAACTTTTATAATACAATAAGGTAGTGAAGTATTTCAAACTAATAGTTTATGTTGGTAAAAATAAAAATAAACATCCTATTTTCTTGTTTGAAGCAACTAGCCTCAAACTACGCAATGCTCGGGCTTAAATAATCAATTAACTATATAATATATTGATGGATAGAATATTCAGACTTATGGCTTTTTATAAACATTCTTTAAAACCTACAATCATCTATGTTCATCACACAAAACCTCCACCTCCAAACGATATTAATATGTAAATGTGTATTGAATTTGAGATGAAGTTCAACAATTACAACATAGGTACCGAAATTACCTGACAGGATAAGGTTTTTGATCATTGCTCTCTACAGTTTTTTTCTCTTTGCTTCACTGTGTGCCCTTATCATTCTTGTTAAGTGACGCATACCTAATTTAAAATAAATAGATACTACAGGTATGCAAACCCTCTTCAAAAGAGAATAAAAGCCACAAAGAAAGGACTTGTGAAAAAATCTAATTTCATGTTTAGAAAAAAAAAATCATTGCCGAAAGAAAACCTAGTTCATACCTTGATCATACTATGGCGTGCAAATAGTGCTTGATATTAGAGACGCTTGTACATTTTAGAAATGTTTGGTAGCTTTACTTTAATAAAGTAAAGCTACTCCAGGTACCTGGTTGTATTTTGGCGTGGCCTGGTTGGCGTACACACGAGCCCTTGAAACCTTATTTTAGCACGGGGAGAGTACCTATTTTGGGGACGCATATCTAATGTACAAAGGAGTGTAGAATTTCACTCGTCTTCGTTTTACTCTGTGAATTTAGTTTTACTTTAGCCAGACAATTTGTTTTTTGGATGTTTCTAAAGTTACACAAGCAGAGACACAAAAGCAAATTGTGAACAGGTGAATATTCTGTTCTTTAGGTAAAAAGAAGGTAGAACAAACAAAAGGTCATACGATTTATGGAAGCTATTAAGTTGATAGAATAGTTACTGCTTGCTGAACAAAATAGTAAATTAGGTACTACGTCTCTTTATGAGTGACTGTTTTGCATAAAGTAAGTAACCCGTGGACATAAAATAAAAGGATCCAAAAAACAACACAGTGGCAATATAAGCGTTATTTTATCACAACTTAGTTGGTGATTCGTTGCATTTAATTAATTGAAACTAGTAATTAGTCAATTCTGGTGACGCGCTTTTGTGACCGCCCACACGGCCATAATGTATCAGTGTACACTGTACGTACAGCGTTATGTTGTAGCACAAGTAAATTGTAGGTGTAAGTGTTTTTTCAGCTAAAAATTATTGTGACGATTATGATCTGCGCTGTAGATTTTGGTTTGGGTCCCCACCGAAGACAACCAACTATGTATGTACATTTATGTAATGGTCATATAGTTGTTTGTTCTCGAATATTATTTATTCTATCAGTTGTCTGGCTCTGTGCACTTAGATTGCATTGAGTGCAATATTCGGAATTATTTATTGATTTATTATGCAAACAACGATACGTGCGCTTTCCATATCGGGTTTAGAGTTCGGGCATAAAAAAATTATCTAGTTTTATTTTGAAAATCTACATAAAAGCCAAGGCTTTACGTGTTGTCGTGTTAAGCCGTCTGTGAATATTAACACAAAGCTAGTTCGGATTTTATTATTTTCACAGATTATGTTAATTCTGAGGTCGAAATCAACATAAGTCTGCAAAAAAGAACGAAACTGCCCACGTACCTATTAAGTATGCCCGTTGCACGATTATTCAGATATTAACAAAGTCATACGAAGAGTGGACTAAAATAATAGTTATGAAAATGCTAACACAATTTGGTTACAATTTAAAAGTATGCTTAATATTTTTAGTCACTAACCAAAAGTAATAAGCAACCAACATTGTTTTTGGATGTGTGTAGTTTTGGATAATATTCACCAGCCAACCACCTAACAACCACCTGACAACCAGAAAACCATAGACCTTAAAGGCTTCATAAGATCAACACATAATACAGCCAAGGCGAATAAAAAATCTTTGTGTAGCGCTGTGAAATTTATAGAGCTAAGTTAACACGAGACATGTTTTGCCGTCCCGAGAGACTATTGTTATATTTTGTTATGGTCGACTAAATGCAGTTTACAGCATACGCCTGGGGCCTCCGCTTAGCAACTTTATCTGCTACTCGTTGTGCCGAGCCGCCACCGCTGGCTGATGCGATACCTAATACACTAAAACTGAGATGAAAACACATCACTCATCTTTGGACTCTACTAGGCAGCAATAGGGGTGAAACCCTTAACATATTTGGTAGCATCTGCACTTGAATCTACACTAACGAAATGTATATCAGGAGACTAGGCCACGTATTTTATTCATACCTCCACCAAATAATGTTTAGTAGGTATTGTTCGTACTTCATACTACCGAAGTTTGGCCAAGGTTTTGGTAAAATTACCGATTCTTATTTCTTCTTTCGCAATGTATAGGTATCTACCGTTTCACAACTTCAGGTTTTTGCGCAGAATGTTAGTATTTTTTAAGTAAGTAATTTATTACTTCTATATTTGATACAAGCTGGTGCCCGCGATTTCGTCTGTGCAGGATTAGTCACACAATATCTTTATAAATTGTAGCCTATGTGTTATCCTGACGTATAAGCTATATTATTGTAAAGTTTCATTAAAATCCATTCAGTAGTTTTTACGTGAAAGAGTAACAAACATCCATCCATCCATCCATCTATCCATGCTTACAAACTTTCGCGTTTATAATATTATTAGGATAGTAGGATAAATAGATTGAAACTGACAAAAAAACATACTTAGCTAAACAATTTTCCAGTCCCAAAGAAAAAACGTCCCAAAAGATCTCAGTAATCTACATACAAAAAAGTAGTACAAAAGGTGGAAATCAGATGCTAATGCCCGAAATGAGAGTAGCTAGAGAGCGAGCATATCAGTTGCACGCCTGAGAGTTTCAAAGGCTCTGTTGCAAAGGTTTCCAAGCGAAATATTTATGGCTCCCCAGGGACTCAGTGTCTCTGTGTAAATTATGAGGAAATTTTTGTTGAATGGGCATGAAAATTATGAAGGCGTACACTTGAGTGGTGTGAGTGTTTGCGAGTAACATTATTTCATAAGCTTTCTGCGAGCGGCGGCATGTTCGCTGCGGCTCATGTTTTTACATGAAGCTCTCGATTGAAATGTAAATTGGATTGAAATTGGTCGGCAAAGCCAATGTATTAACAAAAAGTTGCGAAAAAAAACGCTCGATGTTTTCGTGGATTGCTATGTGAAAAATTATCACATAGATTGGTGCCACAGCTATCTCTTTTGATGTCCCAATGTATTAACCTTTTAAATTAAGCTTCATATAGGCGCATAACTATACAGATAATTGAGACTAATGTTTTATTCACGTCACTAATATAGTGCTTATATACGTCTGAATATAAATACTCCGACTGAAAATTACCTTTTCTATTGGCTGACTTGTTATCTATCTCGGTTAGTCGGAGCTAAATATTAGGGCTGCAAAACTGCGGTAAGTAGACTGAAATCTCATAACAAGCATTATTACCATAATAACAGCATTATTATGGTCGCTGGCGAAGGTCCAGCCCCTGTAAAAGAGTAGACGCGTCAACTTTTTATGTTTACCATCCTCTCCGTACGAGCACTTCTATTTTCACATGGCTATTTTCGACTTGTGGCGAAGGGAAGAATGTCATGTAACGAGAAGAATGCTAGGGATGAATGTGGATGGATATAGGAGTAGAGGTAGGACAAAGAAAAGATGGATGGATTGTGTGAAAGATGACATGGGTAAGAAAGGAGTGACTGCTGAGATGACGGCTGATAGAGGAGAGTGGAGGGAAAAACCTGTTGTGCCGACCTCACATGAAGTGGGATAAGGGCAGGAAAATGATGAATGATTGATATTTTCGACTTGTGGAATCTCGCTTATTTATTATAGCCTAAATAAAACCTATGAAGCCAATAACTAGGTTTTTGGATAGGTTTGTGCTGACAATTCCTTCTACATTGAAATAAGATATACCTATCTGCTCCTAAAGATGAAATTCAATTTTCCTTCTTCGAAATCGAATAAAATCAAATTCCAAATAAAGCAACCGCATTGTAAATTGTTTTGTTTGTTCCTTATTGTTGCCTATTTACAAAGGGGGTGGAAGTTGTTTCGAAGTTATTGTTCGTGAGCCGTGACCGCAGCGGCAGAATTCTGGAGAAGTGGGCCCGGCCCGCTTCGCCCGTAATTGCCTCACTGGCCGACATCGTTATTATCTAATTACGTGTTCTTGAACTCGTTCGGGGTCCCAAGAGCACTTTTTGTGAGCCAATCGCCACAAAAATAGCTGAAAATCGCTTCCAATCCAATATTGTGAATCGCTATCCGTAGGTCGTTTTCTGTTTCATAATAAACCAGAATGGAGTTAGGAAAACATCCTGTTGAGTTCCTAAGTAGAGTAAAATATTCAACAGCTTCATGGGTACGAAGTTATAACGAACGCCAAAGCGTTAGCTCAATTAAGTTAGAGTTTTTTTCTTTTATTATCGGTAGCGGTATGGCTAGGTAGGTAGGAAATTGTACGAACTGTAAAATCGCCACGCTTTGTTAGTCCTGAAAGTGTAAACATCTCATTGCCAAATTTTAACAATGAAAGCTATGGGGACGTAGATTAGTGGTGGTGGCCAATAATGGATGATTTCCGAAAGGTAGTCAGAGGTATATATACGTATACACACTTTTCGACCTACACTTATACAAATAATAGTTCTGTTCGTCATTCAGCTTGAAGATACGACAAAATTGTTTGGTAAATTGACCACAAAAGGAAGCAGAAAGCAAGTTTATTTACTCTTCTTCGGACTCTTGAGTCGAAGCGGGTATTTCATATTGGAATACAATAAAACTCCGTGATATACCTCTATATTGTCTGCTCTTCAGAGCACACAAAATTATAATACGTGTTTGCTCGTGTCGCTTATCCAGTGCAAACTGAAAACTATAAAGCGAGCATGTTCTGTTATAATTGTCATTATGCTTGGGTTCATCACAATATTCTGTTGGTACATGAGTTTATACTTAATTTGAGACGCAGACAACTGTTCAACAACATTTTGTTCGCACATTTCAACATTTAAAGATAAAAAAAAATCACTGAATGAAGTATGGAAATGATAGACCGACGACATTGTGAGGATCGCACGATATTGGTAGATGGAGAGAACTCATTAATGTTTTTTCTAACAATTTTAGGTGAGGCCCAAGCGCGGATCCACCGTTGTGGGTACGATGGGTATGCTCACAACTCTAATGGACTTGTGACGTCACACACACAGTGTTCGCGCCAACGCTTTGCCCAAGTGCAGCTATACACTTTACAACATCTTGGTCAGGGCGTCATATATTTTGTAAACATCTCCTTTGTAGGAATGCACTATAAATCGATCATGAGCAAGTTCATACTACGACTCGCACTTGGCCGATTTTTGGGTCATCCTTTTTTGAGGGCAGGATCCGCGCCTAGGCCTATCTCTGACAGTGGCTATCTTCAATCTAAAAACAGCAAGCGTATCAATCTTGCAGATGACTGTACATGAACATCTATTTTGTATCGAACAGCAGCAGTTTCAGTAACAAGAGGCCTAGTAACAAGTACATAATGAGAACTTCAAAGCCTTACCCTACACGAAACTGGTTATCGAAATTTACCTATCGCTTTGTGATCATAATGGCCTTTGTGAAAGTGTTTGAAATTAATGAAGCAACCGAAAACCGGCCAAGCGCTAGTACGACTTCAAATTATACTCCAGAATATTGTATGGGTAGAGAAATTATTTCAAAACAGTAATAAAAAAACAACTTTGATACATTTGATGCCTCGAGGAGAAATGGTGGATATCCCCATAGAGTATAACTGTATTTTTTTTGTCAATATTAAACAGTAATAATATATATTTGTCGTATTGACATCCCTTAGAAATCAGACTCACAAGTAGTTACTTCATACCAAGATATCTCTGGGGATATCTACTGTCCCTGCCGTGGAGGAAAACCATAACCTTATTATTTTTTTTATTTATAAGATCAGTTTGCTGGCACATTAATCCAGGGGTTGTGGTTTGTGGTACTCAAAGTTAGACAACATAAATAACAAGTTCTAACGTAGTTTCCATAATGGACTCAATTCACGGGGCTTATTATGGCGTTTATCATAATAACTTTTCAGCGGACTTTGCATAAAACCCCCCTGCGTTAGCCGTTATTATCCTTGTTTGGCAACATTTTAGCCCGCTTGTTGGTTTCAAACTCTGGCAACTGATTTGCCCCAGTCAAAATATGGCTTAAAATAATAATACACATTGGTGGACAAAGCAGCACCTAGCCCCAAAATAAATCGAATCTCGGAACTGGATAGGTAATTTAAATATATACAGATTTTATGTACTTTTTCTGAGGTACCAACACTGTAAACGCGTAAAAGAAAACAACTGTTTCATACATTTTAGCCAGGTAGTTTTATTTTAGCCATTGAACTTTTGTATGAAACAGCTGTTTTTTTTCGCGTTTACATATTTTCATATTGATGGTTACTTTAGCCCCCTGAGGTTTTTTAATACAAGGACACCTTATTTAAGGTAAGGTAAGCATTATATTTCCCAGATACAACAAGCCTATGTGCTACGATGTAGCTGTGCGTAGCAGTGTGCTACGCGTTCTTTCTGTGTCCTACGAAATTTTGTTGGGGGGAGGAGGGAATTCTGCGGATATTAAGAACAGCCGTCAAACAACTTTTCACTCGCACATTTTACATTTACAGGAAGAAAGATTCTGAATCCAGAGATCTATTATCTTAACAACAAAAATACATTGCTACAAAAATATTGCTGTATTAATATTTAATAATTATTATGAAATTATAATTATAAACCCCACCGACAAAATTTAATATTGATTTATACTCGTGTTCACGAACTGTAAAAGCTGCTTTAACGCCCAGAGCCTCGCAATAATTACTAATTAGAGAGTGTAGATGCGAGTACCCATCGCAATATCAAATTATTTAAGAAATGGGAGAAAATTTACTGCGAAGAAATATATATTCAACGTTTATTATTATTAGTTTATTCAATATACTTCGCTTTGTATAAGGACTTGAATTTGATAGTTTAGGCGCCTTTTGGGAAATTAAAGGAAAATAAACTTTCTACCTATTTGCTCACTATGCTTACATAGGCGTCGTGTTTTATATTTCGTTTATAAATTATGAACCGTAGAGTAACATAATATTACTTACCATAATCGCTCATAAATTGAATTATAAAAAATGTACAATATATGATATTGATGCCTTTGTTCGAGTGAAAAACGTTAGAGAGAAGGGAGGCAGTTACCCAGTCGTGGGCAAAGATTCTGTCAAAATAAACTAAATAAAATTAATGTAAAAAAAACCTCAGTCCTCATTGGCTGTGGCCTATGAGATTGGTGGTAACCGCTCAACATCAGGTACGCCAACTATTTCTCATAAATAAAATTTAAACTCACCAAATACACGGTCCATAGCATTGTTTGCATTATAGGCTTACCTGTAAAACAAAGACTAGGTTAGTTCAAGTTAATATTAGCGTCAAATTAAACGCCTCGAACTTTGCGCGCCGCAATGTTGCTTTCTTGTTCTGTAAATAGTTTATTTGAGACGTTTGCGTTGCAACAACGCTTACCTATTGTTTGACCAGAGAATTATTACTGGGGCCTAGAACAATACATCGTTGTGTACTTACTATTATAGGTATTATGGTACGTTCGTTGTAGAGTCAGCTGCACTAGATTATATACAATTCTTAAGTTTCAAGTAAATGTCGCGGCTTTGTAATAAACTTTTACAGCAAATAATCAAAAATAAGTGAATTTATCAACTCATTTCATGATCCAATACTCAATACATATAATGCTTACACATGGTTAAGTTTAGGACATACAGTATTATTAGGTGATAGTAAGTATCACATGGACCCAGCATAGGGTATGGCAACATGGAGGCAAGCCGACGTTTTAAATTAATATTTGTATAGTTGTTAGACAGGTATAGTTACAGTAAATACCTCTATGTAGGTATTATCTAATAAACACCAACAATATGCACCTTTTCCGGATCCTTGAGCTTTTGCCCCGGAAAATGTCCAATGCAATGCTGCGATACCATAAAAGTTACGAATTCTATACATTATAGCAGAGCTGGCTGTACATAATTATGTATACCAATCATGCAACGCTGAACAAAAAGAAAAAATATCTAAATATGTGAAAATCATAATGAAAACGTTAATATTATTGGAAACTTGGAACACGTGTAAACCTCGTAAGCAAGGTGAAAGGTTTCAAGGTTTCATATTGACGAGTCTACGAGATTACGAGACGAAAATATGATTATCACGAAGTATAGCACAACTGAAAGAAATCAGAATGGAAAAAATTGTAAGCCTATTTACCTGCTTTCATTTTTCTAGCTAACCAACCTTGGCTTGCACGTGTATACCTACTGCTAAAATCATCCAAAAAATATTTAACAAATTGTGAGATCACGGGACAAACATTTTTTATAAAAACTACTAAAACGAGTTGTTTTAGGCAAAAATTAGGCGTCTCCAGAAGGCAAGTCCTCAATGTTTTGTGCCGAATTTCATGTTGAGTCGTTTAGCCGCAAAAAGGATTTGCACGAATAATGTCCAAAAAGAAAAATGTCCAAGAGCAAAATAATGCCCAACTATAAAAACGTCCAATTATAAAAATGTCCAAGTATAAAAACGTCCAACTAGAAAAACGTCCAACTAGAAAAACGTCCAACTAGAAAAACGTCCAACTAGAAAAACGTCCAACTATAAAAACGCCCAACTAGAAAATTGACCATATACAGAAAAGGCCCTCTAGAATCAGGTCAATTTTGAGATTCAAAACGACTTCTTCACAAGTCACACTTCTTCACAAGAAAAGTCTTTGACAGCTGTCAAAATGACACTTACTGTCAGATGTGACGGAAACTGTCACAAATGCAAGTTATACAATGGAAAACACAAAAAAAATTAATGTCAACCTGACATATGTCAAATTTAAAACGGCCTTGGAAACTACTCGTACATCGGACAGAAACTGTCAGTTTGACAGCTGTCGTAGAAAATGTAGATTTTGTTCTTTCCTTTCATTTGAGCTACGAACTGAAAGTCTAGCTCGAGTAGTTTCCTAGTTATGACCGTTTCAGTTTTGACATCTACTGTCAATTCAATATTCATTGTCAATATTGACTGAAACAGTCTGTTTTCCTTGATTATCTTGGATTTGAGACAGTTTCTGTCACATCTGACAGTAAGTGCCAATTTGACAACTGTCAAAGACTTTTCTTGTGAAGAAGTGTGACTTGTGAAGAAGTCGTTTTGAATCTCAAAATTGACCTGATTCTAGAGGGCCTTTTCTGTATATGGTCAATTTTCTAGTTGGGCGTTTTTATAGTTGGACGTTTTTCTAGTTGGACGTTTTTCTAGTTGGACGTTTTTCTAGTTGGACGTTTTTCTAGTTGGACGTTTTTATACTTGGACATTTTTATACTTGGACGTTTTTATAGTTGGGCATATTTACTAATGGACATTGGCTTTGGACATTTTTCTGTTTGGACATTATTCGTGCAAATCGCAAAAAGTATCGAACACACTTTTGCATTTTTAGATTAGAACAAATGGCAGTTACTCACCTAGAATAAAAGCTTAATGTATCACAAAGTTCATTGTTACCAACATAATGTTGTTGTTCAATTTCCCAACATAATAGTAATTAGAATAAAATAACATCAAGTAAACGTGAAACCTGATTATTTTCCTCTTGATTACGCGACGCGCGACGAAAACGGGCGAGACCGTGTTCGAAATAAAAGACGATCTGGTATTTTCTTTTTTTGAAATTAGAATCTCTAACATAAAATAATCTAAGAAGTTTGCATACCTTTGAGTGTAAAAAGTATTAGGTATACATTTTAATGTTACTCATTGCATTTTATATTAGTATGTTGGAAAAAATAAGAATGTTCTAATGTTTGCAAATATAACTTGGAGTGGATGTAATAGGATGTTTTGGAATAGGTTTAAATAAATAAATATTGGTCGACTTTCCACTCAGCACTATCTAGCCCCAAACAAAGCCAAAGCTTGTAATATGGTAACCAGATAGCTGATATAATTGATCGAGTGAGCGAAGCGAACGAAGATCTTAGTTTTAACTTGGGCGATTTGGCATTTTATGTACGTGTGTATGTATGTATGTATGTTTGTCTGGCCATAACTTTCGAACCGTTGATCCAATCTGCATGAAATTTGATAAGTCGATAGCTTGTACTTGAGAAATTTACTGGTAAGTATATGAGTAACATCGGATGAAGGGTTATTAAGATATGGGGTTTTTAAGCCGGCAAAAATAAAAAAGTTACATAAAAAAATCAAGTTACATGTCATATGAAAGGGCTTTGGTTGGACATTCCAACACAATTTTAACTTTTTTTCTGGGACGCTCGGTTTTTGAAATACAACAAAAACGTTAAATTAAGATAACCAGCGATCCAAGAGCTCCCATCTCTAAGAGTTTCGTTGACATCAAGGTTTTTCTACTGGTCGGCCAGTTCCTTTGCTTTTTCTTATTTTTTTTTTCTTGACATAAATTAAGAAGGTACTCAGTTCTCATAAAATGGTGACAACGACCAGGTCTGATGATGGAGCCAAGGTCTGTTAAACGGAACTCTTCAATAAATAGGCCAATAGAGTTGAAACTTGGTTACCATACCAAGTTAGTAGGCGGTAGTCAGAAAAAAGTCCAAACATAATGTTTGGACTTGCCTCTGACTACCACCTGCTCAAAGTTTTGGTTCGTTCGTCGGGTCGCATCACGAGATCTCAGTTCGGGGCGAACCACTAGTACATATGTATATACTTTTTTTTTAAAATACACAGGTACTTACTCTTAATATTATATGACACTCAGACAGAGAACACACATCAATGTTCATACACACACACACAAATGTTTGTTCTCGGTGGGGATCGAACCCACGGCCTACGGCGCAGAAGGCAGAGCTACTACCAACTGAACTGTGAAGGCTGTCATATAATTTATAGCTTGGAAAATGACGGATTACTTAATATCTGGGTATTTCGCAAGTGATGCTGCTGCATGGAAGCTAGGGTGGTAATAAATAGATACTTGTTTCAAATGCCTTAGAATAGACCTAGGATAACATAGGTTGGATTTCGATGCAGCCGATCTATCGGCAAACATCCAGAATGATCTGCTCTTGGTATTTGCACTCGCACCGGTAAAGCACCAGCGTCGAACGTACGATCCAGCTCTGCGCATACCTACTCTAAAATATGCACAGCTCCATTCCGTGATGTTCTAGACGCTTCGATTTGCTTAGCATTCAACTCTAACTTGCTTTGTCATTTTTGCCGGGAAAATGTCGCTTTCCCGGTAGAGCAAACAAAATCTAGTCAACAGTGTTTTGGTTTTGAGCGGTTGGAAATGTTGGGAACATTTCAAGTTTACGAGTAAACGTATTTATACAAACAGCAAAGGATAGTTAGAAGTAAGATGGTTTCAGATTCAATATAGCCTTTTTCGCAATGAAAAAACTCTCGAATTACCTACTATTGTCTAGATTTAGGTATTGTGCCAGAACATTATAATGAAGTTCACCAAATAATTCAGTAAATTTTTAAGCAGCCAGTCTTTCATAGTTCCAAGTAATTGATCATTAATTTTGTTTGCTTCGTATTTTTCACAATGGGGTATGGACTTGAACCTTTGCAATACAGCACGTAAACAAATCAATCCAACACAACAATGAGCTCTAATTGAATAATAAATCGATCGTAGTTATTATACTCAGGCAATGGTCTAAATAAGTAGATATTTAGATGACGAGATGAAACAAAAACTGACCAAATACGAGTGAGGCTCGTGAACAGTCACTAAAGGTCCTGTACCCGAAGTGAAAATGAATGAATGAAAAATACTCTACACCAAACTAAACAAAAAGTTTTTTTTTTAATGTTAGAGACCGACAAACGAGGTTACGGCCCACCTGATGTTAAGTGGTCACCGTCGCCCATATACACCAACAACACTTGGGGTGTTGTCGTTGCGTTGCCTGCCCTGAAGGACTTTATTAACTTTTTTCTTGAAGCTATTCATGTTGTAAGTGAGCAGGAAAACCTCCGGTGGTAGCCCATTCCACAGTTTTTGAGTATGATACTAAAAAATATAAAATAAAGTAGTACAATGGGCGGTCTTATCGCTGAAAGCAATACAAATACGGTATGACGATTCAAAAATCATTCTATGCATTTTAAGGGACTACTGATCGCGATCATATGTTTAAAATGGGCTTCCTACAAAATTATCTGTGGTATATCGTACGCAAACCTCCGTTGCCTAATTCCGCTGAAAACACGCAAAAGTGTCGACAGCAAAACTGCAAAGAAACTTATAGAATGCGCGCTTGTAATATCGTGTATTTTGACTGTCTGTACTCCGCCCGTAATGTATGTCGGCGAAAGCTTCCTTTTTAGTACGTTTCCTATCCCAAGTGACACCTCTCCTCTCCGCCAACGCCTTACTATTGCATTCTCTTCTGTGGTAGCCTATTTTTATGCTGTAGTAAAATAGGTAACATGTCCTTCAACTCGAATGACGTCATTAAACTATGACATGAAGCGATAGGTTAACTTAGAGGGTCTTGTTTGATTATTCTGGCCTATCTTAACAGCAGTTGGAATACAGGACTATGGTTAACGAAGCCACATAAGTTTTAAGTGGCCTCTGGGGTCCCAAGTTCGGTCCATCCGTTTATCCTCAACAACAAAGTTATTTGGTTGGAGTGTCTCTAAAACGTTGATGCTAACTCAAAATTGACACTGTATATTTCGAACTAACTACTTCGCGCGGCTTCACTCGAACGTACCTGCTCTTTTAAGAAAAATATCTTCACCACTTTCATCTCTAGGCACGGTAGATATTCTCTCTGATCAGTACCAATGTATCAAAAATATATGATCATAAGGTACCAACGGAGGCTTCTTTGAGAATGTCTAAGGGATGTAGTGATAGGTACCTACGTCCAATTAAGTACTAACGTATATAAGACGTTTCAAAAGATCCTTGTAATTTTATTAATTAAAAACTCATTGACTTTGGGACCCATATCAAAATAAATAAAAGCTGATTCGGGTCACGAACATGCGTCGATGACAAATATAGTTTTAATCGATTTAGCTGCTACATAGACTTATAAAACTATTGAACCAAAAACTTCATTGTTAGAATGACGTGATATCCGAACGTAGGAAATATTATTATAAAAACCAGCCAAGTGCGAGTCGGAGTCGCCATTATCCATTATCTATAAAAACGGCAAAAAAACACGTTTTTTGTATAGTCCCCCTTTAAATATTGATTTTATTCGGTTTTTTAGTATTTGTTGCTATAGCGCCAACAGAAATACATCATCTGTGAAAATTTCAACTGTCTATTCATGAGATACAGCCTGGTGACAGACGCACAGACGGACAGCGTCTTAGTAATAGGGTCCCGTTTTAACCCTTTGGGTACGGACCCTAAAAACGATATTTTAATAAATCTCCTTTTCTATTTCTGGAGTCAGTTAATAAGAAAGCATTCCAGTGGGTAGAGTAACAGACCCCATCTGAGTAATATTAATGTATGGTTTACCGCCGAGGGCTACGTGTGTTCCGAATTGTCGGGTGTGGTGCGTTCATTATAATTCATTTTAGTAAACCTTATTAGGTCTTTTACTACTACTTACTCTGCATATTTTAAGAGTAGTAGAGCTCTTTGTGGAGGGCTTGTCCGGGGATGTACTACCACCATGCCTATTTCTGGCACCAAGCAGCTTTGCCGCGGATCAGTTTGAAGGGTGTGGTTTCCGACAAGTGAGGCAATGCTTTGTTATAGAAGTTGGTTACCACTTAACATCAGGTGAGCAATAAGCTTGTTCCATCAGATGGATACATAGATAGAAAACTCTTTATTGCACACCACAAGGACATTCACATTATAAACAAAAATAAAGTTCAAAAGTTTCAGTGAAGTACAATGGGCGGTCTTATCTGTCAGCATCTAATATAAAAATAAACTTATTTCCCGTACAAACTATTAGTAAAGAGAGCTCTATTATACATACATACCTACGGGTTTAAAACTCGGTGAACATACGAAAAACATAATTATTATAAAAAAATAATTGCAATAGGTAAACCGCAGCAGCAAACCCATGTTAATACGTTACCTTCGATAAAGCAATCAGCCCGTGATACGGCCCGGCGGGATTGCATTCCGCAGTACGTACTCGTACGTACTGGTACGTTCCCATTCGCAAACTCGGCCGTAACTTGCCTTGCTCACTTATCGAATATGAAGCCAATATGCCTTGGATTGAGTTGTAGAGCTATGTTTGCTCAAATATTTTCCATCTATCATGTTTTAGTTCCTAGATGTCAACGAAGCTAAGTGTATAATAGAATAAAATTTAATGGTATTTGGCACACAAACACGGGTACAGCATAACTTTTATATTATTATGTATGTTATAAGGTATATATTTAATATATGGACCAGACATGAATTATTCGTAGGTGTTTGAAATAAAGTTGATATTAAATAATATCAACTTTATTTCAAACACCTACGAATAATTTATGACTTAATATTTAATCATTTATGACAATGACTTAATAACATAACATAACAAGAAGACAATAACATAACAAGAAAACCCCACAAAAAGAAGAAAAGTAGAAACTTGGAGAGTAAAACATTAAAATAAATAATCTACGTGATTATGCTATATTATTGTGGGTGATGCATTTTTTTGAGCCAAAATGGTCCAAAAACACTACAAAATGGACGAGGCAGCGCTGTTTAACATTACCAAGTATATATCTATATTATTACATGTCATCATCAATATTATTACAGATTATTCATGCATTAAATTCCCAAAAGCTTTATTACGTTGCTTGCGATTTAATATTTTAGTATTATCGCTACATAAAATGTTCTAATATTTCTTTACTGTATCAGTAAAAAACATTAGTCGTGTATGTAAGTTGGGCATTAACTTATAGAGACAAAAAAATGTGCGTGAAAATCTAATATCAAGATACTTTCAAAGTCAAAACCGATCCAAAGTGAACGACTTCTGTTAACCAATCCACACGTCTTAATAGAAGTTAACTTCGATCTATTCGATATTCCTAAAATTCAGACAAAATAAAAATAATGTTGCTAACTTATAACAATGTTCCAGGCCTAATGCTCGGAGTTGAGATGACTTCGAAACGCTCTTGTAAACTTCGTACTTTGTGGACTTCATTTTCTGAAACTTGTTACAGCTCATCCTCTGCCTGCCCGTGATGAATGGAAGCTTTACAAGCTGGTATTTTTCTTAGAATTGTAAATTCATTTCACTAATTACCTACCTTCATAATCCACTATCTTGATGCAAATAATAAATGAAAGAAAGTCGGTTATTGAAAAGCTGAAAATGCAAAATAAGAAGAACCTACATAGAAAGTTTAGGGTTGTGGTGAAGTGAACGGTTGCGTCATTATTATTTCTAAGTTAGTCTGAGTTTGTGTGTATAAAGGACGTTGTGTCTCCGAATCCCTATTACTGATAGTGAAATAACCAATCTTGGTTAGTAAGCAAAGTAGTCACTGCCCCAAGCACATTATATTTTCCTACTCAGTAGGATAGCTTAAAGGCTTTAAATTGTCTTATGACCTACACCCAGACAGCGAGCCATAATCCACCCAGTCCCCGGAGGATAGGTGAATATCACGTCTTCATAACATTTGTTAAAATGACGTACGAAATCCCTGGCTGCATTTTGGCCCAAATAAATTGCACATATTATCTTGTATAATATGCTCTCAACTATTTTAGACCATTCACAAGTTCATAAGACGTTACTTAAAATTTACTTACTATGTTTAGTTACTTAAAATTTAGTTTAAAAAGTTAGTTAAAATTTAGCAAAATGCTTGTTTGAGTTTATTTGAAAGATTGAGCCAAAATGGTCTCAACTAAGCTAAATACTGCCCCGCCGCCACCAAAGCGACGACGACAGGCAGCGTTGCTGTATTTGGGTTTGAAGAGTGTAGTAGCCGGTGTAATTACAGGCACATTAGGCTTAACATCTGTATGCCTCAAGTTGATGGACGCACTTAAAATCAGGTGGGCTATTTGCTTGTTCCATCAGTAAGTTGTATAATAAAAAAATTATAGCACTTTCAAGCGATTAGGTACGTTATCGATGATTTTGCCACCTAATTCGGGGCAAGGTTGGCACTTTCATGTTTTGTAGATCTCAGTATCCTGACATTTAGAAAGCTGCTTATCTTCAAATAGTGTCGAGGGCACAAAATCCTTAGCAGTGAGTATAAAAGGCGACCTCTGTCGCTTGTTGTCGTCTTAACCCTTCTCAAGATTACGTGACATGGGACTCATAAATGCAAAATAAATGCTTTATTGGGTTCCGGTACAAACCTACGAACCTTACTTGTTTTTGACGTGCATAAGATACCCATATCGTCTCTCCCTCTCTCTCCGTCTATTAAATGTATTTTCTTTCTCCCTTTCCATCTTATTACGTTCTTCAACCTCAGTGGAATACAAACAGATCTTATAGGAAGTGGGTCAGTTTATTTATTACTGCCTTGCTTACTCATTCGGTAATTGTTATAAGGTAGCCGTGTCTGGATATATACATCTCCGGATATATACATACATGATGTAGGATTTACATATACATGTCTTAACCATATAATACTTGAAGATGACTAACTTGGAGTAAAAGCTAACCCTGCATTGCTAATACTGCGTTTACATTTAGACATTCGCGCTGCCATTCGCGTGGACGGAAATGTTGCCGTCCATATGTCTGCGGCAGCGTCGCCGGCAATGTGTGTTCACGCAACACGGGAAACGCGAGAAGCAACGCGAGTGGACATGGAAGTGGACCCATGTCTCTGCACATTTTCACGGACATGAGCTGAGTGTAAACGGGATATAAGACAATGTACCTTGTTATTTATATTTATAGGTGAGTTTATTCATATACAGGTAGTAAAAAAGATCACTCCTGAAAATTTCATCATTATGAGTAACTTTTTCTAAGGAACCAACACTGAACGAGAAAACTAAAAAAAACTGTTTCATACATTTTAGTCCAGTAAGTATTCAAGTAAGTGTTTTTTCGTGTTCAGTGTTGGTTCCTTAGAAAAAGTTATTCATATTGATGGGTACTTTAACCCCCCCTGAAGTTTTCGGGGGTGGTCTTTTTACACCCTGTATATAGTTTTCATTCGGTCAAAGTAGAGCCTTTGCAATTGTTGCAGTGCGGTACAAACGAACGGTATGGTTCCGAAAACCATTTTTTACATAATTATGTATACTGGCTTCCGCCCGCAGCTTTGGTTGCGTATTAGTACCTAACCTAGTGATTGCTAACATTAGTATAATAAGGCGAATAATTTTCTCTATAATGGTTTATTTATGTTTTCTGTCCCGTTCTCGGTAATTTTTCGGGATAAAAAGTAAGTGGAAAGTAGAATAATTAGTAATTTTAGGGATACTAGCACATACACACGCAGATTTGTACAATTCTCAGGTTTTCCTTATTAGATTATGAAGCGATTAGGTTTAGGTTATCAACGATTTTGCTAATATATTATTATATTATATTAATGTTATATTTATGATTATAGAAACACTGGACCTCTTCCAATGATAATGTTGTACATATTTACCTTAGTTAATTTAATTTCTTGCGATTCATGTCAACAACAAATCTCGTAGAATCGACAATCGCTGTGAAATAGCTGTAAATCTCTGAAAACGCTGTAAAATTTCTAGAAAGGCGACCATAAACTAAAAGACGAAGCGTAAAATGGCCCATATACAGCACTCAAATATCACTCGTGGATAACTACGAGTAGCAGTAGCAGATGACAGATCAGGGGGCCGACCGGGACCTCATAAAGCAATATTAAAATAATATTACACTGAAATTTCGTACCATATTATATACGTCATCAAATCTGTTCAACTAAAACCAGATAAAAAAGAATAGCTGACAAGTATTTTCGTACTAGATGACGTTTCAACTTATAGAAGCTAGAACTGTTTTCAAGATTCGGTCGGGCCCCTGGGTACCGACCGGCACCTCTTATAGCAGTATTAAAATAATATTATGAACTGTCAATTTTAGCAGTTGTGAAAACAATCTTGAAAACAGTTCTAGCTTCTATAAGTTGAAACGTCATCTAGTACGAAAATACTTGTCAGCTATTCTTTTTTATCTGGTTGTAGTTGAACAGACTTGATGACGTATATAATATGGTACGAAATTTCAGTGTAATATTATTTTAATACTGCTATAAGAGTTGCCGGTCGGCCCCCAGAAGTGACATTTAATTATAATGTTGACTTGTTATATTTTAATTCCACTAGGGACATTATGATAATATAATTGTTTACTTTTATTTTGTTGCATCTAAGATTAAGATTCAGACACGATTTGTAAGAGAATTGTTATTGAATATACGAATTGAAATTGAAATTTACATTCTGGAAATTGCGGCGAGTCGGTGGATGGAGCGGGCTCAAAATCGTTTTTCCTGGAAACTCCCCTCGAGTTTCCAAGAATAACTATTTTTATTCCCAGGTTCTATATCCAGCAGCCTTAACTTCTTCAGGCCGATGATGACGAAACAAGTAGGTACATATATATACCTACCTTTGCCTAGATCTTGTGTTGCAAGGTTTGCACAAAAGCCCGAGGCACTTTACAGATAGGAAAGTTCCTTCTTGGATGTAATTGAATATGCAACAACAACGTGTTTAGCAAACAAAGATTAGGTACCCACTCAAAGTGCGCACCACACCTGCATTCACAACGACTCGTCGCGTTGCTAGTTTTTTAATCAAAGCTATAGCTATTCCAAAACTCCCGCACTTGCATTCACAAGAAAGACAGAAAGAAAGAAAGAAAGAAGAAGAAAGAAATATTATTCATTAACCTAAAGAAATAAACGTTGAATTAGGTGGATAATACAGTGCATAAAGAAATACAAAAAATATATATAACAAATAAGAAAAAACGAATGGAAGAATTACTGTCATGTGTGGTGCAATTAAGGGTTAATACGTCCCTCACTCAGTATTTGCTGTACCGAGACCCATTATACAGGTAACAGTGCAGCACTGATACCAAGGCCTCGTCGACACAACGACTCGTCGCTAGTTTTTTGATCAGAACACAAACTACCGCCCTACTTTTTATCCAAAAAAAACAGTACCTTATTTCCTCGTGTTTTTTTTATAAGAAAGAATTACATTGGTTATAGCCTATACCTATCCAAATCATTTAAGAGTAATAGAGCTCTTTGTGAATGGCTCGTCCGGGGAAGTACTACCACCACGCCTTTTTCTGCCGCCAAGCAGCGTTGCTGCATTTCGGTTAGAAGAGTGTGGTTGCCGGGTTAATTACAGGCACATGAGGCTTAATATCTGTATGCCTCAAATTGATGGACGCAGGGCAGTGCACCGTAGAGCACGTTCTTATCGTGCGTGACTTACGAGGCAATGCTTTGTTATAGGTGATGGTTACCACTTAACATCATCTGCTTATTCCATCAACTAGTTGTATAAAAAAATAATGATAATAATCAATAAAATGATTCAAAAATTGATCCTTGTGATTGAACTGAATAAAGATCGTTTTGATTTGTATGTGACCAGTGGGCTTATCCCAAACGAAATTGACGTTAGTAACGTAAACGTATCGTATCCCTAACTACAACAGAATAAGGTCGAATATCGCTAGGATTCGTCAACGCGACAAATGTCAAAATTGATTCGTGATCAGCCCACAGTACCTCGGTCTGTTTTAGAAAATTTTAGAAATAAGCAGATGCATTTTCTGTGTCCACTCCACAGTTACACTTGCTTTGGTATTGCTCTACTTAGGTACAACAGAGCTAGCAATATACGTGGTTCGTATTTTTTTGTATGCAAGAGGCTGATGGAACAATCCGATGATCATCTCATGTTAAGTGGTAGCCATCCTCAAATATTACAAATCATTCGTAAGTCACGCACGATAGCGTTCAAAAATTCGTTCAAAATCTTTGACTTCAATGCTCAAAGTGCAGTGGCAAACTAACGGTGCTATTGTTAATTAGACTTATCAATTGGAGACTGCTCTATGATGTATCGAAACGTCAGCCAGCGCAGCCCAGCGAATGTTCCATTTAAACGAAGCCAGGCGGAAAATTGATTTCCAGCTGCACTATAATTTCCATTTATAACGAGAAGTGACTTCACTGACGAGTTTTTATTTCCGGACGCAGTTTTCATTTCAGGCTGGAATAATCAAAACGGACAGTTTATACTTAAAAAATATGTCGGATATTTTATTCGATGCGTGCGAGGCAAGTGTTTTCATGTCTCACAAATAAATATTTATTAATAAATAAATGATATAGGTATAATAGGTACTAAGCAAAGCTTGTGATATGGGAACCCGTTATCTGATAAAATATTTATACACTTTTTTTGCAAATACATACTTATTGTATACAAGCTGTTCCAATACTTGTATTTAAAAACTTCAGGGGGCTAAAGTACCTATCAATAAATGTATGAAACAGCTGTTTTTTTTTTCGTGTTCATAGTGTTGGTTCCTTTAGAAAAATTTATTCATATTGATGGGTACTTTAGCCCCCTGAAGTTTTTAAATACAAGTATTGGAACAGCTTGTATAATAACACCCAAACAGAGACCAAACATCTATGTTCATTACAGAAAGGTTTGTTCTCGGTGGAGATTAAATCTAAATCAATATTATGAATACCGATATTTCTGTAAATTTGCTGATGTTGCTGGTCCATAGTACTGATAGTATCGTCATATCTTCACGTCATGCGTCAGCACCAAACTTAAGCATCGCATGTAACAGACAAATGGGAGAACTTACGTTTAAGAGCCGGTTAAACTTGCCCAATCTCGTCCGCAATGTAATCGATTAATCAGAAACTTGCGAATTTTCAACATAACGCACTGTAAGCATTCATAACATAGTTTAAAGGGCTTTAGATGTTGGGTCCCTATTCACTCCAACTACTCCAAAATCAATCAAATTGATATTCGGAGGGTTAAGCGTTAGTTCGTTCCGTCATTTGCGAGTCGGAGATATTCATTTATTCTATCTGTTGTTTTGCGTTTCTAAGTTTGGTCCCAACTGACCAAGTCGATTATAATTATAACCAACAATGTTTTACCTTAAGGGGCTGACAACTATCAAACAACTTCTCGCTCGCACGTTTCGACATGTTGAAAGATATAAAATCACTAAACTCATTTTCAAAAAATCGCAATCAACCATTTTGTGTGCAATGACAATGCACACAGTTTAGTAAAAAATTCATTTTGATCGATACAAGTTTTCCTACTTAAAAGTATGCTTATGTACGAAAACTAGTAAAGCAAACTTTTGAGTAGGAAAACATGTATCAATAAAAATGATTTTTTTACTAAACTGTGTGCAATGTGATTGCACACAAGATGGTTGATTGCGATTTTTCGAAAATGAGTTTAGTGATTTTATATATTTCAACATGTCGAAACGTGCGAGCGAGAGTCACATTAGCTCTTGTCTTCGCCTTAAGAGGCTGGCAGCCGAGAAACAAATTCTTGTTCACGCATTTCTACATTTATGAAGATATAAAATCACTGAAGTTAGTTATGATAAATCGCAAACAACAAAGTTTTTGAGAAAACCATTACAAAGGTTCAACAAAAATACAATTTCAAAAAATTTGTTTAACTAGCTTTAATACTTAATCAAACTTTTAGTTAGGGAAACTTGTTTAGATCGAAATTAAATTTTTGTTTGCAAATTTAGTAATCTTATTCTTATATCCAAAAAAAGTTGAAATTTACCAGCGAGATGTTGTGGGAGGGTTATCAGTCTCTTAACTTTACGCCATTACTTTACTTTCGCTATCGACAAAGATGTATCAGCAAGCACGTGTTACAGTTTTATTACGCACGGAGACCCTAGCGTCTCCGTTATATTTCAGTGAATGCTTCGCGGCATGAACGTGGGCGCGTCAGCTGTCACGCGTGGCGGTCGCTTGGCGGCCGTTTCCGCGTACCCTAATGTACCCACTGTGTACCGTCAAACCCCTCTCAACGAAAGAGGGTGACAGTGGCTGATGTTGCTCAGCTGCAAATATTATTAGTGGCCACATATGAACTTTTGTAGGTTTGGTAAGAACACCTCTTACGACGCCACCCAATTCCGGAAACACCTCGAACTTGGTACGAAACTTGAAAGTCTTACCTACTTACGTTTTTACAGCTCCGTTGCTAGAAACATAAAAGTTCGATACCCACCGTTGACCACCAACCAACATTTGTGTTAAAATGTATCTTATCTAATTACAAAAAATCATGTATCTATTGCATCAGTTATCTGGTTCCTATCTTACAAGCTAGGTGGCGCTGTGTGAAATGACCGCCATTGTTTTAAAGGTTTTTGACCAATCGACCATTCGGCATTAACTTGTCACTTAAAAAACCCCACTGATTTCAAAATTATACATAACCTAACCTATACAGATAAAAGTTTTAAACGAGCGGGTCGTTCCAACGCCATTGTACACGCGGATACGCATCAGGCTATGCACTGCTCGCTTTTATGTCCTTGTAGTAAGCCTCATTTTTCTTTGGCTTTGTGTAACTTGATCGGTATCCGCGGGTACAAGACAATAAACATTTCAATTCAACTGAATGTTGTTTACTCTATTAAACGAGCTACTATCTAGATTTCAGTGTACGAGGGTAGCAAACACAAGCCCAATTTAAATAAAGTTTGGTAATGGTTGTTAGCGCTGGAATTCGCAAATGAGTACATAACTTATTCAGTACAATCAAGATGAAGTTTTAAAAGTAATCTATGCGTTCTGGGTTGCGCACTATACCTGAATGTACGAGTTCCTACGTGCTAAAAAGTACCTAATAAAGGTGGTTTTCAACGTATTAGATGTTGGTTAATTTAAAAAGAAAATTACAATCAATACAAGTATTATCAAAATGTAAACGTAAACAAAACAAAATATAAAAATGTAAACACATAAAACAGTTGAGCTATCTGCAGACCGTTGCGAACGATCTAGAGATAGCTCAACTGATCCAAATCAGTGCCAATCGGAAGCATTCCCAAGATGCTGGCTGCATTACCACGCAGAATAGCAACGCTGATGCGATAAGTCAGATACGAGTACCCACCAGATACTATATACACATATGACCACATATGACATGATAAATGGTAGCTTAAATAAGATTGCCAAGGATTGATAGAGCTCCAGGCTAATGGTGCGCACAAAGGAACCTTTATTCATCTCATCCTTAGTGACCTGACTGCTGATAGCGATTGTGTATTCATTAGAAAGAAAGAAAACACGTACTATCCAATGTTTCTTTATACACCTACAGGAAACCTTTATATTTGCGTGGAACTATTAAGATTTCACGCAACCAAAAATATCTAATAAATCTACTGGCTAATGATTATGAAGCCTGAAAGTTTCCTAACAAAAATGGACCAAAAATTGTCTGACTTATTTATTTTACAATACAATTTGGGCTTTACAGCTGGCGCCAAATGACCTTTGGGTCCTGGCTTTCTTATGCTAATTGTTAACAAATACAATCAAAATTTAAATTATTAGAAAGGATTAGTATGGATACATAATGTCAAGTTATAAAGGATAAAATTAAAGTTCAACTTACTTATTAATATGGATAAAATCAGTTATATAACTCAACTAGCGGCCTGTCCCAGCTTCGCATGGGTGGTCATAAATTATTTGAACATTTTAGGATAAACTTAGACCGTGGGTTCGAGCCCCGCGTCTATTTATTTCATACATTTACACGCCCTTCTCTTAGAGTGAGTGAAATCGCACCCAATGCGTGACCCGTAACTATAATAGTTAGACATATTCTGTCGCGACATTTTTTGTAGATGATGACGTGTTCTACAAAATCGTAGTACATTATTTTGTTCTATCATCAATAGTTTTCGCAGCGCACGCGATGTAACGGTTTTTGTTTACCACCTTGGGTTACATTATTGGAGTTTTAGCAAGGATCCCTGATTTTTTGAAAATATAATATAGCCTATGTTACTCTGGGATATTGTAGCATTCTAATGGTGAAAGAATTTTTGAAATCGGACCAGTAATTTTTGAGCCTATTCGTTACTTACAAAAATACAAATCTTTCCTCTTTATAATATTAAGTGTAGATAAATATAAATTACAATTAGGCAAAGAGTTTAGTTTGTACCTCCGTTCGCGACTTCCCTTGCGTTACCCGTACAAAAAGTAGCCTATCTATTTCAGGTCACAAGATATATATGTTTATTCAAACTTCCCCATTTTTAATAACAATAGGACATGTCTTACTTGCGATGCCAACCAAAAATATTATTAACTTATATAATTCATATAAACTTCACTAGCAAAGTTTGATAATAAACTTATTCTCGTAAAGGCAACTATAATTGGACATCAACACAGATATTATGTGAAATAAATAAAACATTAAAAAGTTTATTATTAACTGTGCTGGAGGCTCACGGAAATCGTATTGACATTTTAATATCAGAAAGTCGTACCGTCTGTCAGTAAAACATCAACAAGCCTTTATTTTAAATTCAAGCAGATTTTACTGCATTTCAGAATCGGTGTTTCAGTGAATTATGCAAAAACAATGCTTATTTCATTGAAATAACGTATCTTTCATTATACTCGGGATCAGTTCATGAGATAAATAAATAGAGTAAAATATAGTTCACATGTAAATTATCTTTCCAACTTTTACCTATCAACCTTACTTACCTCTAACCATTCTCAAAAGTCCAACTTTTATTAGATAAGAAAAAGTGATTAGTGTTATTATAACTACGAACCGACTTTAAGATACCCATTAAATGGGCATAAAAAACATTGTAATGCCCCAACGGGGCTCATGTCCTGGACATTTTGTACCCGCTAAGAACTACTCTATACAACATTACATTACAAGAGTAGTAGAGCTCTTTAAGCTGGGTCCACATTTGTATAGCATCTTGACGTATCCTGATCAGTCGTATCGTATCGAGTATTTGTATCATTAAATATGGATGCTCATTTTGTCCATGTCGTATTATTAAGGCGTATTTGGTAAAAAACGCGTCCATACTTACCAAATGCTGTATCATGTCAGTGTATCGGCTTTATCTTTACAAATATGGACGCTTCATTTTTGCGTTTGATTATCGCGGAAAAACCGACAGAGATGGTTCGCTGTGTATCACGTATCGTATCGCGATACAGTATCGTGATACAGTATCAAAATACGTCCATACTACTGATCGTGATACGCGTATTGGATACGAGGTGTATCAAGATACACGGTTAGTGTGGATTGGGCCGTATCAGATACGGCGTGTATCATTAACGGGTATCATCTTGCGTCCAAACTAGCGATCATGATACGCACCGAGGCCACGCAACGGAGATGCGATACACCGAAATGATACAAATGTGGACCCAGCTTTAGACATAGACATAGACAATCATTTATTTGCCACAAGAACACACAACACATACAATTAGGCTTAAAATTCATATAGATGTAGATAAAAAGGTACACGAAAACAATGATAAAAAAAGACAACTAAAACAGGTTTTTTTACCGGTGGTTACCGGTGTTATTACAGGCACATGAGGCTTAACATCTGTATGCCTCAAGTTGATGGACGCAGGGCAGTGCATCGTGCATCCTATTATGCGTGACTTACGAGGCAATGCTTTGTTATAGGTGATGGTTACCACTTAGCATCAGGTGAGCCATTTGCTTGTTCCATCAGCTAGTTGTATAAAAAAAACATGAAACTATGAATAAATGATTACGATTACTATAAGGTCTGTCCACATAGATCCACTTTGCAAATGATGTCCATCCATTTCATTGAACTAGGCAATGACGTCTAACATGTAATGCAAATGAGCTTTGACGACAAAGACACTCAGTTACAATATTCCAAGTCAGCTGAGTACAGCTCGCTCTAAATTGACTTGTGGATAATGAATTTGAGCGAAGCTAGGAAACTAGCCTTATACCAATGCAATGTATAAACTTTCAAAATGTATCACTGAAAACAATTGGCTCACTATATAATTGAGTTGGATGATTGCGTGTAACGAGTCAGCGATCTATATTTTTTATAGTACTTGCTGATGTTAAGTGGTAACCATCACTTATTATCACTTATCTTATCTAAGCTATTGTATCAATGAGCATAACTATTATTGTACCCTTATTAGTATGAATTGTGACTACTTTATATCTACTTAATTTGCAGCGCCCTACAGGGTATGTGTACTCGCTTAATAGCTACCTTAGACTTAAGCTATGTACATGTATGTAGATACATGTTGGCAATAAATAAATCTGAAATCTTATAACAAAGCATTGCCTCGTAAGTCCTCGTAAGTAATACTAATTGGCAGCCGAAAACGGCATGGTGGTAGTTCTTCCTCGGACGAGCCCTTCACAAAGAACTCTACACTCTTAAAATTATGTCTTGTTACATAATGTAGTTACTACCTATTATTTATCTACCAATTTATTGTTAATGATATCCCCAATACGTAATCGAACGACTACTTTAAGTTGAAAAACTATTTACATGTAAGTAACTTAAAATGTATTTTTTATTGAATAAAATTATTCAAACCTATCTAGGGTATACAATAAATAGAACAAAAACTGAATGCAGAAGCCATGGCAACCGCACGCTGGCGGCAGCAATTCATTTGACCAGAAAATTGAATTTTCGTTGTTATTTTGCAGATGGTGGAATTTATTCAAACGATGACCGATGTAACGCAAACAGTATATTATTTAATGCTATAGCTTAAGTAAATAACAGCCGAAAACTGCAGAAATTATTACCAGCTTATATTCACCGTTTCAACCGTTTTATTATGTTTCATAACAGCGTGTTAATTAGCAGACGTTTATGGCGAGCTTTTGCTTGTTATACCTATTAACATAGCAACAAAAGAGATAAGAAAAGTTACTCCAACATTTGATAATTCCCGCCACATTACCAATAAATTGTAAATAAGGCTCTACAAGTCCCTCTGTTCAAATATCAAATCCATAATGTAGGTAAATATGCCCAAGCTGTCCTTTTACCAAAAATGGCCATGAGTTCTGACCTAAGTAAATCGAGAAAAGATAAGCAAACAACTGAAAACTCTTTCCCTTACTTTCGACTAACTCGATACAAAAACAAACAGACGGAACCTTAAATGAGGCAATGAAATTTCATTGGTAGAATTTAAGACTCGCATGCCTCGGAACAAAGGACTCGCCACTGGGCCTTGGGGGCGAGACAAGGACAAGGAATTTTAATAAAATCCTTATTATCTATTCAGAGCGGTAATAACGTTCTTTTACGAGCTAAACGACACCGGTAAAGTTCGGTCACGAGATCGCCTCATGTACTAACTTTGCTAATATCTTTAGGAACGTTTCCGTTGACTTAATTGTTCACCTTATCGACGATGTAAGTTTTATACCTACGCGCGCTTGATCCTGGGGAAACTGTATTATTAAACTTTATAAAAGCTTAAGAGATAAAATGAGCACTGGTGGTATAGTCGGAGTGACCACACCCGGTCGTGTGTTCTCATTCGGTCATTCAGCAATGGATTTTTCACTTCCCAAATGTATGTGTGCAATGATTAGTATTAGAATTAGTATTCTATACAGCGACGACGGGCTTGCAACCTGTCACGTATAGAATATCTACCGTGTCTGGGGATCAAAGCTGAAAGCTGTTTCATAAAATATTATGTTGTAAGAGTAGTAGAGCTCTTCGTGAAGGGCTCGTCCGGGGAAGTACTACCACCACGCCTTTTTCTGCCGCCAAGCCGCGTTGCTGAGTTTCGGTTTGAAGAGTGTGATTTCCGGTATAATTACAGGCACATGAGGCTTAACATCTGTATGCCTCAAGTTGATGGACGCAGAGCAGTGCAGTAAGGCACGTTCCTATCTTACCACTAAACATCAGGTGGGCCATCTGCTTGTTCTGTCAGCTAGTTGTATTGCTAGTTGCAAAAAAATATCTAATTTAGTTGTTTTTGACACAAACGCTCACATCTGCTGTTTGGTCATCCTGAAAGTAAATTAGAAAAGTTGATATAACTTGCCAACTTTTGTAGTAAACTGTTTTCATAAAGATAGTATTTTTAAAAAACACTATATTAAATGCAAAATTTGAACTCAAAAGTTCCAATATTAAAAGGTTAACCTTTAATGGTGGAAGTTAGAGACTGGCAACTAGCCAAGCTTGATAGCACCTAAGTGTATCTTCTGGTGCTGAAAATAAACTGCGGAATGAATGACACTGCAACAGCTCCCATGTACATATCGAAGAAGTATTGTATAATCCTAATAGTAGTTTTAATACTGTTTTTAGATTTACCTCTATACCGTGCTTTGGCACTTTTGTTTTGATAAGATATCAACTTTTACTTTCCTGGTTATTTTTCGGGATGAAAAGTAGCATATATGCTATTCCCGGTTATTTATATATATATATATATATTCATTCTTAGTTTTATCCCGATTAGTTCAGTGGTTCGGGCGCGATTGAAGCGCACACATCCAAACATCGTAACCCTTGCATTTATTGCTTGATGTTCGTTTTAAAAACAATTTCAAATTATTATTTTACCATATTCAGCCTATTTTCGGTGACATTTCGACCTTGTCGAAAATTACTCGAGCGAAAACTCATTGATCAAACACCCGTTCGGCTGCCTTTACCTATAAGGCGTATTCTTTTGAATTTCTGTTATTCGATATTAGATTTTTCCATTTGCTTAGATTTCGTATAAGTTTCAGCATTTAGAATGGATGGATGCATATAATGTGGAGCTCGGCGAAACATTGTGGGGGTATCTTAGTAGTGACACGACAAGAAGAAATTATTATAATATAGGTATTCAGAAAGATTCCTCGTAGGTATAAGTTATAGGTAAATCATATTCAGATATTCTTTTCATTCTTTCAGTTTCTATAATATCGGATAACTTTCCAAAATATAGGTACTACTTGATGTTTAGGTTTTCATTGATTGTCGTAACGATATCGTTTATTATTTTGCACCGGTATACAATGGACTGGTTCGTGTATTAGTATTACTTTTGGGTTGGCTATAGATATCCGGGATCTGGTTTTAACTATGGTTTTTATTTAGGGGTCTTGTTAGGGTTCATCATTTAGAAATATTGTCTGGAACGAATTACGCCAGAAATTAATTTTTACTAACACTAATCTCTGAATTATTATCTTTTTTTAATTTATTTTTTTACATTTGGCTACTTACCACAGTCGATCAAGGACAAACGAATCAAACATAACAAAAATTGCCGATAAAGCTTTTACAAGATGTCGTTAAAGACTTGATAGGGCGGATCCAACTTGGATAGGTTATGTTGAAATATATAAATCACGCACGAGGCAAGCGAGCAAAGTAAGCATGCCGCGACAGCGGCCGACGAAGTGCCCGAAATGTTTTTTTATTCACACTAATCTCAGAATTGAATTGTAATTTTATTGTAACTTAAATTGTATTATGTACATTTTCATATTTTTTTTAATTTTAAAAATTTCATGTTATATAACATGAAATTTTTATTACGTAACTCAATCAATTATCTATAGAGAAAACTATGTTATATTTGCATGCTAAGTTTTTCTGGCGAAGTGTGAGATTCTTTCAGTACCCCAAGTATGAGTTGTGTTTACCATATTTGGTTTCTCGTTTTTCGTTCTTGTTCCGTGTTCATTGCGGGTTTTGTATGAAGACGCGATAGAGATACCGATACGGAACTCTATGTTGCAAGTATGATGAAAATTAGTAGTAGAACATAAAGTTGCGTATCGGTATCTCTATCGCGTCTTCATACAAAACCCGCAATGAACACGGAACAAAAACGAAAAACGAAAAACCAAATATGGTAAACACAACTCATACTTGGGGTACAGTATCCCTAATATCATAATAATGTACCTTATTCACCATAAATTATTTCATTTCATTTCAATTATATCTCGGAATACTTAGTACAATTTGGAAAGAAGATTTTACAAATTAATTAATAATCAAAAAAATTATACATTTAAGTGCATAAATGTCAGTTAAAAATCATGAAAACACTCACGTCGGTATAGAAATTGCTAACACCAAATGGCATAAATGAGAAATTGTGGCTTAATTTCACCCTGTGTCTGTCGGACGTCCCTCGTTTATCAATGTCGGTCCATTTCAGAGCATGAGCAATTTTTACCGCAAACCGAATCATACGTCAAAAATTATAATTTAATCTGGTATTTTAACCCTAATTGATTTCATAACAATGTTTATGCTATTCAATGTACATGTGATTTTGTTGTTTACGAAGTGATTTTGTTGCGCTACAGGGGCATCATTCTCTATGACATAGGAGATTCCGTGCCATAACCGTGTGACGTCTGCCTAGTCTGCCTAGTCGTATCTGTGTTATGCGATTGCATTGGCAATAGAGAATAATGCCCCAGTAGTGCACAAAAACACAAGGAGGATCATCACCCAGTGGATCTGCGCTCACTACGATCACGATTCACCTCACTTATGTTGGCATTTCCAATTTTCCACTCGGAAAATTCTCGATGGCGCTAGTGATGAGTGAATGTATTAATGAATGCCAAATTGAATCACCGTGGATTCCGCGGTCACTTGTGTGGTGTGAGTGTATTTGACAGAATAGCACTCCTGACAACCGTGAAACAACTTCTCGCTCGCACATTTCAACATTTTAAAGATATAAAATCACTGAATATATAGTGAAGTCATGAAAAATAGCATTTGTAGTGTAATTTGACGAATTTATAGCTTCACTCTTATTCAATGGAAATATTACCACAAAATCGTAGGGTAATATTGAAATAAACGAAAGGTCAGACATAAAGAGCAATTTGGATATATTTCTAGCTTCATTTCTACGACTGCTGAATAAATTTTTGATTACGGGTCTAAGGTTCATTGGTATTCTTGGAGTGTCTCCGATACGACCTTCAGTAGATACGATCCTGCACTTAAGAGTAATTTACAGTTTAATTACTGACTCTTGGGGGTCCGTAGGAGGGTATGTGGGTAACCGAAATTTGTCACTCCCTCTTTAATGGCACTCGGTCCCACGTATGGGGTAATGATAGCACATGTAGCAAGTGTACCTATCTAGAACATTTAGGTTACTAATTGAATCTGTTGTAAGTTAGTTAGTGTGAGATAAAATTCTTAGGTAAGTGCGTTCTGCTAAGAACTATCAAAAGTTTGCAAAAAATTGATTCATACAATATATTATGTTTATTTCCACATGTCATTTTAGCACAATTTAAATAAACGTTTCGTTAAATAAATGTACAGGACATTAAAATCCTGTCCATCCAAAGGTTGTCTGGAAGAGATCGCTCATAGCGATAAGACCGCCCATTGTACTACGCTATGTGTAATGTATAAAGAGTTTTCTATCTATCTATCTGTCTTCTCGTCGCTTCGTCCAACATAATAAAGCGTCAAAATTCTCATCTACTAATTCAATAAAAGCTCATCCCCTCAAAATTAAAGTTAATGAGACATTTTCTGAAATCCTTTGAGTCTCGTGAAGTTATAATTACAAACTCCAATCAGCTTCCAGCGTATAAGTCTTGTTTAAAGTTACTTATAGGCACTGTACCTCAAGTCTGAGTTTTGTTTTTAATTTCCATATCGGCAGGCCGTTTTTATATGAGATACAGTGGCAGGAGACCAGTGGCGTAGCTGTCGTAGGGCCAGGTGGTGCAGTGCACCAGGGCCCCGGAGGGGACCCTTTAACCTAAGCTTTGAAAAGAGAGAGTCAGCCAGCTCCCGAAGCTAGAAAACCTTGAGCCTGCTCATTTTTTTTATGATTTTAAATGAACATCAACAATCAGAGAACTCCCGATTTAAGACTTTCAACACATTCGTCGAGCGTCCTCGATGTGCAGTTTGTTATTGTTATTTGTTAGTTTGGTTCAGTACGCCCGTAGCACATTGCATCAGCGATAAGCTCACGTGCTTGACGGTCGTGTGTTTATCAATGTGAGCCATCCTAGTTAAGTTTTCATCCCGATTCTTTCTCTGCGCACCGGGGCCCTTGTCCACCTAGCTACGTCACTGATGGAGACTCGTTAATTTTCAGGATACCCGACAGAGGCGCTCATCGAGTCTTCAAAATCTCGATACCAAAACGGCCTGACGATACGGAAAACTTAAAAACGAAAAACAAAACTTAGACTTCGTTCTAACAGTGTTTTTTATATACAATTAGTTAATGGTACAAGCAGATGGCCCACCTGATGTTAACTAGTAACCATTACCTATAACAAAGCATTGCCTCGTAACTCATGCACGATAGGAACGTGCCCTACGGTGCACTACCCTCCGTCCATCATATTGAGGCATACAGATGTTAAACCTCATGTGCCTGTAATTCACCGGCAACCACACTTTTCAAACCGAAACATAGCAACGCCGCTTGACGGCAGAAAAAGGCGTGGTGGTAGTACTTCTTCGGACGAGCACTTCACAAAGAGCTCTACTTCTCCTAAAATAAATTCAGTGTATTAAAAAAGATCATTACACTTTTGGCTTACAATTAAAATGTTACCAGTAGGTAGGTATAACATAGGTACAAGGTTCCTGGTAATTGAAAAGGAAGAAAAAAAGGTTTTTGTACATAATCTCCTGAATTTCGGGGAAAGCTATCCCCGGGGCAACATTTGTCCTTAAAAATACTCTTCACGCCTTGAATAACCGTTATTTGGATGGACTTGTTGACTACACGTCACAAAATTGCCGTACAAACTTCATCTTAAAAATTTACTGTTGATATTATCAATATTGCTCATATACTTACAGATTATTTTCAATTCTTGTTTTAGAAAATATTCATTTAGTTGGATTTCCTATATTGGATAAGTATAGCAATAAATATACAACTGTCGTAATTTTTTACACTAGGTATTGTTTGTTTAATTTCCTATAGTGAGGTTTTAGTTCTTCTTCTTCTTCTCGTGTCATTAGTTTCTTTCTAAACAGTGTGGTAAAAGGATTTAATGTGCGCCTCAAGAGGCTCCTTTCGAGGACGAAATATAAACATTTTCAATTATATTCTACCTAGTATTTTTTAAACTCTCGCGATCATAACACATATTGAAGTATTACACGGGTATTTATCGCGTTTACCTTTATTATTTTACCGACGTTTCTAAAATTATAGGTACCCTTCGAGGTATATACGGAATTCTAACAAGAGAATTTAATTTCGCGACTTCGAGTAAAATATTGAGTGATGGTTTTTAGAGGTTTCAAATATACAGGGTGTAAAAATACCCGAAAACTTCAGTTTAAAGTACCCTATCAATAATATGAATAACTTTTTCTAAGGAACAAACACTGTGAACGCGAAAAAAAACAGCTGTTTCATGCAAAAGTTCAATACCTACCTGGCTAGCCCCCTGATGTTTTCGGGAGTGGTCTTTTTACACCTTGAATAATGCTATAATCCAAATTAATCAGTATCTTGATGTTTGTATCAACATTATTGTTCTACGAGTTTTCGACGGTTTTAAGAAAACGATGTTTGTGTAAACAGTACCCCAAGTATGAGTTTTGCTTACCATATTTCGTTTTTTGTTATACGTTTTTGTTCCGTATTCATTGCGGGTTTTGTATGAAGACGCGATAGGGATACCGATACGGAAGTTTACAAAACCCGCAATGAGCACGGAGCAAAAACGATTCGATTTTGTTCCGTGTTCATTGCGGGTTTTGTATGAAGACGCGATAGGGATACCGATATGGAACATTACAAAACCCGCAATGAACACGGAACAAAAACGTAAAACGAAAAACGAAATATGGTAAGCAAAACTCATACTTGGGGTACAGCTCTGTACGTCGATAAACAACATAATCACTGGGTGTTTCACGCGGATTTTCACGTGGATTCACGCTTACTTGGATCACGAGCTTAACCTCACTAATGTTGGCATTTCCACTCACTAAGAGTAGTAGAGCTCTTTGTGAAGGGCTGAAGGGCTCATCCGGGGCAGTACAACCACCACGTCTTTTTCTGCCGCCAAGCAGCGTTGCTGTGTTTCGGTTTGAAAAGTGTGGTTGCCGGTGTAATTACAGGCACATGAGGCTTAGCATCTGTATGCTTCAAGTTGATGGACGCAGGGCAGTGCATCGTAGGGCACCTTCCTATCGTGCGTGACTTACGAAGTAATACTTTGTTATAGATGATGGTTACCAGTTAAATTCTGCTTGTTTCAGCTGCTAGTTATATAAAAAATAATAATAATCACGCGGGGATCGTTGTGGTGTGGTGGGAGATGGGAATAAATGAGTTATTTAGTTACTTTAAAGTTCAAAAAAAACTTAATATTGCAGTTTAATTTTAAGTATTTTTTTTTGGTTTTTTATATTGATTTGTTGGTTTTGATTTAATCGTTTTATTTCGATTTTTAATTCAGAATGCCAAATCGTCACTGCGGATTCTGCAGTCGCTTGGGTGAATAATGTTTACGGAATAATAGCACTGCTGTAGTGTTCCTACAGTAGCACGATAATTCGACTAGCAACTCTTACAAGAAAACGATGACTGTCTACTTTGAAAAATCGTCAGCAATAAGTCTACGGCCTTGCATCTCGCCAGCCGTACATCACTGTCGGTGGTCGGCCGTCGGCGTCGCAGCCAATAAACGTCGAGGTGCAGCGTGACTTGCAGGGTCCAGGTGCCGCCACACGTTAGCCGGCTTATGGTTAAATACCCCTGTCGTTCTACAGCGGCTTTCATTTCCGTCGGCCGGCCTGTTTGCTTTCATGCATTTATCAGATCGGTCCTAGAATATAGACGAAATCTGATAAATGCATGAAAGCACTGCTTCGGGGAAATCTGAACTACCTACGCGATTTGAACTGTCGGAAAAATAATGATAATCATAAAAGGTAAAGTTAGAGGCAATATAAATAAATATAAATATTGGTGGACTTCTACACAGCACTATCTAGCCCAAAACTAAGCCAAAGCTTGTAATATGGGAACCAGGTAGCTGATATAATACATATAATTATACTTTTTGTTAATACATACTTATAATAATATATAACACCCAGACCACCCAGAGAACAAACATCAATGTTCATCACACAAATGTTGGTTCTCAGTGGGGATCGAACCCACGGCCTACGGCGCAGAAGGCAGAGTTACTACCAACTGAGCTGAGAAGGCTGTCAAATATGTGCTGTGGAACATTTTTTAACATCAAATATTTTTTCGAATCGTTATAACGGCCGTCTAATATTATTCGAAATTAATTCGAAATTATATTCGAATCGTTATAACACGGTGTTAGATTTCTTAATTTCACCTCAACTTTTTCGATTATCGTGACCCTTAATATTCTATCGTTATTGAAAATACTGCGATCAATTACGAAACGGTTTTATGACAAAACACGTAGGCTGCGCTTTTTCGGAGCAAGTCTATAACGATCAAGCAAATCCTGTCTAAGCCGAATCGCGTGCCTTCTCGGTATAAAATAAGAAACGACTCCTTGGGATAAAATAAGAATACCTATTCTACTAGAAGCTTCCCATTGTGCATGCAGTAAATACCAGCGGGTCTCGTTCGCACCGGGTCGTCAGTCAACGTCGCGAGAGCCAATAAACGTACCACGACGGACGTGAAGTGACTCGGGCTAGCCAGGGAATTACATCTGAGACGTTTCTTAAGCAGAGTTATTTAGTTTTTTCCTCTCTCGTTTAGTAGCTGTTCAATAATGGATGTCGTTTTAAAAAATGCCAAGAATCCTAAAGAAAAGTATATTCCTAATGTTTTTATACCTTGTATTGCTTTAACTTAGCAGATGATAAGAGTAGTAGAGATCATTATGAAGGCCTCGTCCGGGGAAGTACTTCCACCACGCCTTTTTCTGCCACCAAGCAGCGTTGCTGTGTTTCAGTTTGAAGACTGTGGTTTCCGGTGTAATTACAGGCACATGAGGCTTAACATCTGATTCTGTATGCCTCAAGTTGATGGACGCTGGGCAGTGCATCGTAGGGCACGTTCCTATTGTGCGTGACTTGCGAGGCAATGCTTTGTTATAGGTGATGGTTACCACTTAACATCAGGTGGAGCAGCTGCTTGATGAGCTTGTTCCATCATCTATTTGTTTAAAATAAAGATGATAAAAGATAATGTAAAAGTAATGTTTCAATTGCATTCATTTTCACAATTTCGTGGCGAGTATTCGTAAATTTTCTTACAAATTGTAATGCATATAAAATTTTACTGAAGTTACCCTGGTTATTTCGTTTATTTCCAAGCAATTGTGGTTTTACTATCATTTTATTTTTGTTCAAATTGCTGGTTGTAGTAATAAATTTATTATGTGCAACGAGATAGAAACCAGCGCTACATGTAACATGAAGTAGCTTCTGCGCAAATTCAATTGGATGAATTCTAGCCAGAGAAAGATCGTTAATAGTTAAGCGGGATCTTGATCTCGTTTCAGGGAGTTTGGTATTGAATAGCTCTTTAGCTTTTATAAGGTTGAAAACCTACTTTAAGAATTTAAAGACTTCAGGCAAAACCTCTTAGTGTTTGAATAGAATACGATAAGATTTATTCGACACACTATGTAGTACTATAGCACACCTACGTAGAATATTTTTGTGTATTTGCAACGATTTAGAGATATATTTTATTTTTTGCGTATCAGCATGACGCCAATAATTTATTTTTTATTTAAGCCTTTTATTACAGAACTAAATATTATTATTTATTAAGAATTAAATTATATTTTACACTACGACATCGATACTATCTGTTTGCCCTTTTTTGGCAAAGGCCTCCTCCAAGCTCTTCGACTCTTCCCTATCTCTCGCTGTCCTTGTCCATGTTTTCCCTGCAGCATGACGCCCATAAACGATGTCCATATTGCACGTTATCATGGGTGAACGTTTAGTTAGACTTTTCACGCAGTAGTGCAGGTTTTTTTTTTCGGGAAATAAGAAAATTGAGTTTCACCTAGTGGATCCGCACTTACTTTGATCACCAGCATTATAGCTGATAGTGGAAATGCCAACTCAGGTTGGCATTTCCACTATCAATGGGGTGGCGCTAGTGATGGGTGAATGCAATGGCGGATCCAGGATTTTTTTCCGTCCGCCCCTTGTGCCCCACTAGGGGCGGACGGGCAAAAATTCAACAATAACTGTCTAAATTCGCAATTCCAGCCAGAAACAGACAAGAGTTTCACTCATGTTCTTTATGTTTTTTTAATATATTTTAACAACTCTGATAATTTGATTTGCTTCTAAGTATGCACTGTAATGGAATCTCCACAGCACTTAAAAATACCATCTGGGGGGGCACGTGCCCCCCCTTAAATCCGCCCTTGGGTGAATGTATAACACGTTACACGATGCCAAATTGAATGTTGTTGACAGAATAGCATTTCAGTGCTGATGAGTGATATGTATTCTCACCACTATTTCAATAAATGGCAAATAATAAAAAGACAGGTCACTAAACTCTTAAATTTACGAAGCCTAGACAACGCTCGAGCGTTATCGAAATCAATAAAATTCGTAGAGAATTCATTCAATTTATTTCATGCGTACTAGCCAAGTTTTAGTTTTACTTCACTCGAAAGATCTAGAAATTCCGAGCAGCCTCTTCTTCTTTTTAATCTTCTTTCGATAGGTTTACCTTTTTAAGGTTCTGTACCCAAAGGGTAAAATGTGACCCTATTACTAAGACTCCGCTGTCATGTCCTTCCGTCTGTCTGCCCGTCTGTCACCAGGCTGTATCTCATGGGCCGTGATAGTTAGACAGTTTTAAATTTTCACAGATGATGTATTTCTGTTGCCGCTAGTATTTGTTGTTAACAAATACTAAAAAACAGAATATAATAAATATTTAAGGGGGCATTCAACAAAAGTGATTTTTTTTGCTGTTTTTATAAATAATGGTAAGGAACCCTTCGTGCGCCAGTCCGACTCGCACTTGGCTGGTTTTTTGATCGAGTGAGCGAAGCGAACGAAGATCTTAGTTTCAACTTGGGCGATTTGGCATTTTATGTATGTATGTATGTATGTATGTATGTATGTATGTTTGTCTGGCCATAACTTTCGAACCGTTGATCCGATCTACATGAAATTTTATAAGTCGATAGCTTGTACTTGAGAAATTTACTGGTAAGTATATGAGTAAAATTGTATGAAGGGTTATTAAGATATGGGGTTTTTTAACAGGGCAAAAATAAAAAAAGTGACATTAAAAAATCAAGTTACATGTCATATGAAAGGGCTTTGTTTGGACATTCCCAAACAATTTTTACTTTTTTTCTGGGACGCTCGGTTTTTGAGATACAACAAAAATGTTAAATTAAGATAACCAGCGACCCAAGAGCTCCCATCTCTAAGAGTTTCGTTGGCATCAAGGTTTTTCTACTGGTCGGTCAGTTCCTTTACTTTTTCTTATTTTTTTTTTTTTGATATAAATTAAGGAGGTACTCAGTTCTCATAAAATGGTGACAACGACCAGGTCTGATGATGGAGCCAAGGTCTGTTCAACGAAACTCTTCAATAAATAGGCCAATAGAGTTGAAACTTGGTTACCGTGCCAAGTTAGTAGGCGGTATTCAGAAAAAGTCCAAACATAATGTTTGGACTTGCCTCTGACTACCACCTACTCAAAGTTTTGGTGCGTTCGTCGGGTCGCATCACGAGATCTCAGTTCGGGGCGAACTACTAGTTTTAATGTTTTTTTGGTACATTTTCATTTCATTTCTCCGGAGATGGGAAAACGACTTCAAAGAGGTAGCTGGCGTATTTTCGAGGAGGAAAACTCGCGATTGCGAACTTTGGACTGGTCTGGCAGAGGCTTATGCTTGAAAAGAAAACAATCTCAATACGTGTGTATCTGGTGTCACGGAAGACCAGCATTATAGTAGCGTATGTTGCTATAGCATTTATGCTAAGTGACGGCCAATTTATGTCACTTACTTACTTTTAATGTCTTTTCTTGTAAGCATTTTTTTTTATAAACTGTATTTACGTGTGGCATAAATAAATAATATTGTATTGTATTGTATTGCATGAGCATCGAGTGAGATACTACTGGTGTCAGAAAGTTTTAGGGCTAATTTCACCATGCTCTGTTAGATTAACAAAGGATTAAAGGACCTTTAAATATGTCTAAATGTACGCGTTTGACATCTAAGGTTAGATTTAACGGCCTGTTAATCCTTGATTGTCAACTAACAGAGCATGGTGAAATCAGCTCTTAAAGTTGAATAAAGGCTATTGAAATTGAAGGCTTAGATAGTTTGGGTCAGTAATACAGCTTGTAACCAGGTTATTAACGCAGGCTGACGAAGAAATAATCAGTGCCGCAATATTAATCGCTAAAATTAATCACACAAATAAAATAAAACTCGAATTCCAAAGCTTTTGTTCAAAGAATTATGTGAAATGTACCAAGCCTTTGTTTAAAGGTTTACTTGTTATATTGCACAATGAATGTAAGCCGATAATTAAATAACAAACCGTAAGAGAAAATTGGTAGGTATTATAAATGCGAAAAAATCATAAATTATCAAAGGAAAAATGGAAAAATGAAGGTTTTTCATTCTATTCTTTACAACCAGTTCCAACGGTAGAAAATATATGTCAAGTATTTTTCTTTACAATCTGCATTCCGCATTAATCGAGTTTGTATAGTCAGCCACAAAAAATTATAATAAAAAATCATAGCTCTTTTTCTTTAGCCATAACTTTACCTACATTTTATTTATGTAGATAAACTATTTGTTCAAAGAACCTGGTCCTTTATTTGAGTTTAAGAAACGAGGAATGTTCAGGAACTTTTGACTCTGCATGAATGAAAATTTAAGATGCAGACTGCCGTCAAACAACTTCTCGCTCGGACATTTCAACAATTTGAAGACATAAAATTACTGAATCTTGTTTTGAAAAATCGCAAACAACTAAGGTTTGGAGAATAACAACAAAGGTTACAAATGCTCATCCAATATATAATTTTAACCAAGATTATCTTCAAAAATTATGAAATGTGCTTGTAAGCAGTTGTTTAAAAGTTATCACTCTCTTAAACAGATACATGTTGTCTGGAAGAGATCACTCTCAGCGATAAGACCGCCCATTGTACTTCACTATAACTATTGAACTTGTTTGTTTTACTTTGTAAAATGTATTTGTGGTGTAATAAAGAGTTTTGTATCTATCTCCATTTTATAAAATTTATAAAATGGAGATAGAAAGATATAACTATAACTAGATTTAGAGCACTGGTGGTCTAGTGGTAGCGGCCCCGCCTTCCGATCCTAAAGTCGTGGGTTCGAAACCGGTCGTGCACCAATGAGTTTTTCAGTTCAAAAATTGATGTGCGCAATGCCAGTACTCTCAAACGGTGAAGGAAAACATCGTGAGGAAACCGGCATGTCATAGAACCTACAAAGTTCTATAACATATTGTGTCAAGTGCACGAAAGGAGCCTCTTGATGTGCCCTTAAATTCCTTTCACAACACGAAATAAAGTAGTGACACGACGAGAGAGAGAGACTATATTTCATATAAAGAGTGTTGGTCCTCGTAGTTATATTACAAGAAATACGTTCAACGGCTACATTCTCGTAGCACACAAAGCTTCCCTCCATTGTCTGTTGTGGGTTAAACAAAGCTTTTCGCGACGTAACTTTAATCGCGACTTCAGTTTGGTCTGAGACATTGCAGCCACGGGTGGCAGTGGGATATCACAGCTTATGTAGAAAACAGCTGCACCATTACAGCATTTGAAAGTCAAATTCAAAAGGTAAATACTTCAGTTGAATCTCAAGGATCACTTTGAAACGTTTTGGAGCTAGGTGAATCTAGGTACCTACATTACAAACACATCAAAATGGCTAAACAAAGCCAAAGCCACGCCACTAGAGGTTTTCCGCTCAGTTATGAACACGAACAGAACACGATACCTATTATAAGCTTTTTTTTAATGTATCTGTAATAGTTTTGTTTCGTGTTACTCAGTCAGATACCTAGTTTGGAGAGCTTGGTGGCCACCAATAGGAACTAAACTCTTGAAACAAGTATCTGCCTAAATAATACAATATAAAACTATTACAGATACATTAAAAAAAAGCTTGTGATAGGTATCGTGTACGCGCGGTCCGATTTTTTGATAATTCCTTTGTATAACGTAATGATAAAATAAAATATGTAGTGGCGCTAGTATCGGGGTAGCCATTCGCCTTAATAAAATTATTAAAAAAGTCGGGATAAAAAGTATCGTATGTCCGTTTTCCTGGTTCTGAGCTACCTTCCCACCAATTTTCAGCCAAAACGGTTCAGCCGTTCTTGAGTTATAAATAGTGTAACAAACACGACTATCTTTTATATATATATATACTAGCGACCCGCCCCGGCTTCGCAAGGTTATTGTGGGTTATCCCTAAGAGATTATGCAAGTCTTGAATCACTCTTTCTATAAAAAAAACCGCATCAAAATCCGTTGCGTAGTTTTAAAGATTTAAGCATACATAGGGATATAGGGACAGAGAAAGCTACTTTGTTTTATACTATGTAGTGATACGTAGTAAAGATTTATACCAATAGCTCCGGGCTACGTGAATCAACAACACTTGTATTTGCCAACAGCCTGTTGGGAGGCCAAAGTCAAAAGGCATTTATTGAATTAAATCATGTGGATCTCTTTAAAACGTCTTCAAGCTAGGTAAGTCTAGGTGCCAATTCCACGCGACTAAGCCTAGAAGGATAGGCAAGAAACTTGGAGGGATAGGGCCAGGGGACTAAGCTTTGAAGTTTTCACTATTGGTTTCACACACATTCAAGCACATTTCAAATAAAATCATTCAAGCTCAAAATAAATGTTATCCTTGGAGGGGCCGCTACCCCAAGAGTGAGGGGTTCACTCTTCCTCAGAGATTGAGGAAGAATGTATATAATTAATATATTTTCTCATATTACTACTTACTTATACTTTACTACTTTTAGTAATTTGCATACTAAACAAAAGTAGATGCGTGAGCCAATTTTAATTTTCAATCGCATATTTATCAGCACGATTATCTTCAGCTTCATTATTATAGTAACAAGGATCATACAAAATAACGGTAGGTCCAAGTCGTAAGCTTATTGCCTGTTCTTGGCTTGGTCGCGTGGAGCTTGCACCTAGATTCACCTAGCTTTAAGATGTTTCAAAGTGATCCTTTTGATTCAATTGAATAACCACCTTTCTACTTTTTACTTTGACTTTGAAATATCGGTACGTGTAGCCATAACAAAAGCCAATGTAACTGTGTAATTTTAAAGAGTGGCAGCCGTTCTTGAAGTACTGACTTTATCCCGGTGTTTGCATACATAATGCGCTTGGACAAAGCAAGATTTATTTGAGGTGCCATCCGCCGGATCCCCTGCATATAATAGCGAACTACATGATGCATGTAGCTATTATGTTGCAACGGTTATATTGTCAAAGTTGAAATTGCTTTTGGTCGGTTATCTATCACGTGTTAATGGTTCGAATAAACGAGCTCACTGCAAACAATTTACGCTTACTTTGTGAATATTTTACGAGTTAGAATTTTCGTTTCAGATTTTGTTTTGTCTGCAGTAGCTTTATTTGAATTCTTAGTAAATATGATTTAAAAATGCCTTGCAAAGATTCATCGGTGAATTGGATTCTTTAGAAATATAAATGTTTGCCCATATTCTGGTTCAAATTAATTTGCATTATATTTTTTATTTTACATTAGGTATTTAATTTGCTTGTAATGTTTTGTTCGTACCTATTTTGTCAGTTATCCAAAACAATATTATAGAAAAATAAGCTTTCTTATTTGGTATTCCTGTAAGAATAGGGTAGATAGGATATAGTGATAAATAATATTAATAACTCTACTTAGTTTGGTCAGAGTCCTGCTAGTCAATTGGTCAGTCTATTTAACTGGAAGTGATTCAGGGTAGGCAACGCAACGACAACGACCCTGGTGTTGTTAGTGTCTATGGGCGACGGTGACCGCTTGCCATCAGGTGGGCCGTAAGCCCGTTTGTCTATCATTTATATGAAAAAAGTGCATATTCGAAGGTCCTGATACAAAGGTGAACCAGGACCTTTTTGCAGCTGTAACAGCACTATCATTAGGTATTATATCGCTTAATGTTTTCCATAGGTAGCTTTTGAATAAGATTCTACTGGACTACAAGCTGGAAGACGAAGCGTGGAACGCTCTCCTAGCCGATGAACCTGATGAAAATGACGAAAGATTCACAGGAAGTTGAAGAATGGAAACGGCTTATAATAGTTCTTTCCGGAAATGTATAGGAGAAGCCTATGTCCAGAAGTGGTATTCTACTGGCTGATGATAAAATAAAATTATCCATTATTATTGTAAAAGTCGTTCGTGTAAATTGTTTGTTTTTTTTATACAACTAGCCGATGGAACAAGCAGATGGCCCACCTGATGTTAAGTGGTAACCATCACCTATAACAGAGCATTCACGTACGTCACGCACGATAGGAACGTGCCCTACGATGCACTGCCCTACTTCCATCAACTTGAGGCATATAGATGTTAAGCCTCATGTGCCCGTAATTACACCGGTAACCACACTCTTCAAACCAAAACACAGCAACGCTGCTTGGCGGCAGAAAAAGGCGTGGTGGTAGTACTTCTTGTAACTGTTTTTGTTCTTTTTTTTGTATGTACCTACCAACGTAAGTTCTTATAATTACCGCACATAGTATGTCCTTGTGACCAATAAATAATTGTCCAAGTCTTGTCTATGTCTATATCTTTGCCTACAACATGATACACAGCGACAGTACATGCATAGTCGGTTACCATAAAGTATGCTCGGATTATCTGATTAATTGTCTTGTTCTCCATTATACTGAGACGTAGTGCGGTCGAGCTGATCTCAGGTTACATTAGTTAAATTAATCTGGCGCAAGCGTCTTACAAGACGGTATCGTGGAGATATCCGAGATCGTATATTAGTGTTACGGTTTGGTTCTAAGCGTAATTTTGGTAATTTTTGTTTGTGTCACTGTTTGGCTGTTTTATTTGTAGATAGATAATTGATCGAGTGAGCGAAGCGAACGAAGATCTTAGTTGATCGAGTGAGCGAAGCGAACGAAGATCTTAGTTTCAACTTGGGCGATTTGGCATTTTATGTATGTATGTATGTATGTATGTATGTATGTTTGTCTGGCGATAACTTTAGAACCGTTGATCCGATCTGCATGAAATTTGATATGTCGATAGCTTGTACTTGAGAAATTTACTGGTAAGTATATGAGTAAAATCGGATGAAGAGTTTTTGAGATATGGGGTTTTTTAAGAGGGCAAAAATAAAAAAAGTTACATAAAAAAATCAAGTTACATGTCATATGAAAGGGCTTTGTTTGGACATTCCAAAACAATTTTTACTTTTTTTTTGGGACGCTCGGTTTTCGGGATAAAATTTAAAAAGTTAAATTAAGATAACCAGCGATCCAAGAGCTCCCATCTCTAAGAGTTTCGTTGACATCAAGGTTTTTCTACTGGTCGGCCAGTTCCTTTGATTTTTCTTATTTTTTTTTCTTGAAATAAATTAAGGAGGTACTCAGTTCTCATTAAATGGTGACGACGACTAGGTCTGATGATGGAGCCAAGGTCTGTTCAACGGAACTCTTCAATAAATAGGCCAATAGAGTTGAAACTTGGTAACCATACCAAGTTAGTAGGCGGTAGTCAGAAAAAAGGCCAAAGATAATGTTTGGACTTGCCTCTGACTACTACCGACTCAAAGTTTGGATGCGTTCATCGGGTCGCAACACGAGATCTCAGTTCGGGGCGAACTACTAGTTAACTAGTATTCACCCGCGGCTCCAGTCGTGTGGTACTTACCTGGATATAAAGTAGCCTATGTGTTAGTCCGGGGGATGAGCCATGAAGTCTTATGCTATTAAATTCTTTGAATTGCTGCCATTTGACTTGTATGCCCTCATGAGACTGTTTTTTTTTTCTTGACTTGATCTCTATTGACTTAATGGCATGGGTCCACGTCACGAATTATATTTATTCCAATTTTCATCCAAATTCGTTTAGCGGTTACGGTGGAAACAAATATAGAAATACGCACGCACCCCTTTGCTGACTTTTGAATTTATAATATTAGTAAAATAATAAACTACGGTAACTATGGCTGATTTTCAGACCAATTTCTTATTTATTTTTTTGAACAAAATCCACAGCTCCTAAGATACGATGTAAATACTTGGGTTTCTAACAAACAGCCAATAACGGATTTACATTTTTAGAATTTCTTAATCTTTTTTTTTAAGAGTAGTAGAGCTCTTTGTGAAGGGCTCGTCCGGGGAAGTACTACCACCACGCCTTTTTCTGCCGCCAAGCAGCAACGCTGTGTTTCGGTTTGAAGAGTGTGGTTGCCGGTGTAATTACAGGCACATGAGGCTTAACATCAATGCTTTGTTATAGGTGATGGTTACCACTTAACATCAGGTGGGCCATCTGTTTGTTCCATGAGCTGGTTGTATAAAAAATAAAAGATAAAAAAAAAAACTTTTCTTCCTCTGAAATAAGTATTATCTGATAATTTAAACTGCCGCTAATACGAACAACAAGGTCTCTCTGAAATTATTATCTACGAAGAGTAGTACTATAGAGTGCGAACGATTTATTTTAAGCAATCTTCTAAATATATAAGTATACTCTTACGTTATTGACTGACTATAATCTGGAGATAGATTCCTGGTTTAGTGTAGAGACACACTAGGAAAGGGGATTACGGATATTCAACCCCTAAAAGGCTGCAACGGAGGTTAAAGTTTGTATGGAAAAAGATAACACGAACGAAGTCGCGTGGGATTCCACTAGCTATCTACATTATTCTCTGCTTTCACAATAAAGATTAACACAATTTTCAAGCTCCATTTAAATTATTTTGTGTATTTTGTGCTTTACCAAAGTTTGAGATAATAAGTTTGTAATTCCACCCATTTAGCTGTTATTTTCCTGCATATGAAAGTTGTGTTTTAGTAACAGAGCTTTATAATACAAAACAGTAATGCATACATTGTTTTGGCAAATAAACATAATTATTATAGTTAAAGTTAACGCACACACAAAAACAATTTTAATTAATGTTGCAGCTCAAGTTCTTCAAATACAAAATACAGTGCAAACTCAAAGGATAGCCTTCACAGCTCAGTTGGTAGTAACTCTGCCTTCTGCACTGTAGGTACGCCATGGATTCTATCCCCAACAAGAACAAACATTTATGTGATGAACAACAAAGTTTGTACTCTGTCTGGGTGTCATAACATGACAAGATTCGAATTAAGGGCCTGATCGACGGACGAGTAAGACCGCGGTTTTATGGCTCGTCGGTAAAGCTCGCCGGTGTATCATTGCAAAACCACGGTTTTAAATACCGCCGAGCCTGGCTCGCGGCTCGTCGTCGTGCTATATTTTTTACTCGGCATGTGCCAAAGCTTGCCTTTTTTCAATCCAACTTTTAACCCAAACTTTAGGGCGTTTTCTTTTTTTTTCCATAACTGCGTAATATCCTATGGCGAGATAACACAAGGCTTCAGACTCGGAACAAGAAATTTTTGCTTGCTAATCGATCAGCACCAACGAGCCGCGAGCCAGGTTCGTCGGTTTTTAAAACCACGGTCTTACTCGCCCGTCGATAATAGGCTTAAGATTGTATTTACAAAAAAAATAGTAGGTATATAAGTATTACATCAGCTATTCCCAAATTACAAGCCTTGCATTGTTTGGGGATAGATAGTGCTTTGTGGTAATGCCCACAAATATTCATTACTCATGAAAGTATCGTCTGTGTTCAACAGCCCAGTCGAGTGCTTGCGACATCGTTATCGTGAGTACTTTCATAAAATCACCCGTTGAAAAAAATACCAACTTTTGAACTATCCTTCAAGAGTTGGATATTTATTTTCTAGTGCAACCTCCTTTAACCCAACCTCATTACAAAAGGAAGCTTCCTGTGAATATCATATGACCGGTCAGGAGCTGCTTGCTCAAAGATCACCAATCGTATTTTTCGAAATAACTAGTGACACGACAAGAAAAAGAAAGTCAAAGTCAAAGTCAAAAGGTCTTCAATAAAATCACAGGGATCACTTTAAAACGTCTTAATGCTAGGTGACTCTAGGTGCCACTTCCACGCGACCAAAGCCTAGAAGAACAGGCAACAAACTTACGGCTTGGTTCCTACCGTTCTTTTGTATGATCCTTGTTACAATGTAATATAATACAATATTGAAGCTGCTGTGTGGTGCCAATCGAATTTAGTAAGGCGTAGTCATAACAGGTAGGAAGGTAGGTTTCGTCTAATACATTATTACTTGAACCCACTATGGTTACTATGATGGTTAAAAAGTATTAAACAATCTAAGCAGCTGCTTCGTCGAAAGTTCCTTCTTTCGACAGCCTGGATGGAACTTTATGATTTATGTACTGCAGGAGCGTTTCACACGTGCGCTAATGTCCACCATTTGGTCATAATGGCAAGATAATGCTCGCTTCTAAAGCTTTATAACCCGCATTGATCTTATAGGTAAATGCTGCTGCAAGATATCGTCAGTGAAATATGTTAGTCAGAAACTATGGAACAAACTTATAATAAGAATTATTGACTATACATACACACACATATTACATTCAAATCTCTCACACACATACGAACATACTTTTCAAATTAATATGTTATCAGATTTTTTGTTTAAGTACCGATGGATTTGTTTGTTTGTTTAAGTATTGATGGGCGCTAATGCTTATCATACAAGATATATTTATCCTGTGTCTACTAAGTGTTCCCGCACACGGGCCTCCGGCCACCACAAAACGCCGCCACTGGCATATTTCCTGTAGTTTTCATACATTTTATATGGACTCGCCGCACACGGTTGACGCCGGTAGCCGCCACACGCTACAAATCGTCGCTGCTCGCTTCGTATGAAAACTACAGGAAATATGCCTATAATTTAATAAATAATTTACGTATTTACTATTGTAACTGTAAGGTGTCAAATAAACATTTTTTCATTTTTCATTTCATTCTTTGGTTGACATCTCACACAGGAGCACTTTTTAGCCTGCAACTAAGCGAAGCTTGGACCAGATAGCTGATATAATACTTATATACTTTTTTGTAATTACATACTTTTTATATTATGAAACACCCAGATAGAGAACATTCATCTAAGTTCATTACACACATATTTGTTGTCGGTGGGGATCGAACTCGCTGCCTACAGCGCGGAAGACAAATATACGTACTACGGCCTCAAAGCTAACTGACGGTTCTCACAGCTCAGTTATATAAAACTATATCAGTAGTATACAAGGTGTTCCAATACTTGTACTTAAAACTTCAGGGGGCTAAAGTACCCATCAATTTAAATAACTTTTTCTAAGGAACCAACACTGTGAACGCGAAAAAAATACTGCTGTTTCATACAAAAGCTTTTTTTTTGTTTTATTTATTCTGGTTTTTATTTCGCGTTCACAGTGTTGGTACAAGAAAAAGTTGTTCATATTGATGGGTACTTTAGCCCCCTGAAGTTTTAAGTACAAGTATTGGAAAATCTTGTATAAAGCTATTCAAATCTTAATTTCCAAGTGCTCATTTTAGTTGTATCATGAAGAACAAAAGTTTATTGTCAGTAGTAACTAGAAGAGCATGTTTAAGTACGAGTAAATGGACAAAAAGCATTCCAGTGTCTTTAAGTGTTATGAGTATTGGGGACAGATGCTCATCTTGGCCATTTGAGTCGTTAAATGCAGAGTACAGTCAACATCAATAGGAATACAAGATTAGAATCTGTTTTTTTTATACAACTCGCTGATTGAACAAGCAGATGATCCACCTGGTGTTAAGTGGTAACCATCACCTATAACGAAGCATTGCATCGTAAGTCACGCTCGATAGAAACGTGTCCTACGATGCACTGCCTTTCGACCATCACCTTAAGGCATAGACAGATGTCATAATAATAATCATTTATTCATTGTTTCATGTTGTATTTCATTTCATTTCATTTCATTTATTTACATCTTTAGACATTTACAATGTTCTTAGATTATGTCATATTCACGGTACAGTTTGTAATAAAATTGAATCAAATCATTAATTAAAAATAAATAATAATGTACACACAATGAAATAAAAACAATACAAGAAATGTCACACAACTCGACTAAAGAAAAAAATAAAATAATGTTACCAACGATAATTATAAACATATATAAATGTATACAGGTTCTTAGGGGGTAACAATATGTCTAGGACATGAGCCCCGTTGGGGCGTTACAACGATTTTTATGCCCAAATGGGCATTATACCCATGCAAGATACCCATTAAATAATGTAAAGTAAGTATGTACCTATCTAAGTAAGTTATTTAAGTAAATTTAAAACTTATCTTTTTATTCTTCGCTTAGGTAACTAATAAAAGTTGGACGGCTTCATTTGAGAGGTAAGTAAGGTTTAAAGTTTAGGAAGTAGGTAAAAGTGCCTCATGTGCCTGTAGTTTCACCGGCAACCACACGCTGAATTTTCCAAAAGAATTGCATTGCAAAACATATCACAATAGTCTTACAATATCGCTTCACAAAAGTGTACATTGATATTTCATAGTAATATTTTTTTCCCCTATCAAAAGTAAAACCGTATTTTAAATGCTCAAAAGTATTATAGTAGGTACTGCTTCTATAAAGAACGTTTCATAAGTACTTGAAATAAGAATAACATTTCTTTCATCGAATATTAACTGTCTTGAAGTGCAGTTTTTTTATCGGAGGCATAGCACTGTTCATGTTTATTGAAAAATTATTGCATCTGGTCTGACATTAATAAGATATTTTTTTTGAGGTTTTTGAGACTTTGACGCGTGTTTTTATTATGAAAAATAACTCAGTCAGGCTGTTGTGAAACTTAGAAGAGTCAGTAATTTTGGAAGTATTTGATCGGCTTCTTTTAACGTTGACTGTACAAATACAAAGGCCAACAACAAGCTCTCGAGTCTTAAAATGGTATGAAAAAAGATCCAAAAGAATGAAATTCCTTTTCATTATTCATCTAGCACTCAGCACGGAAATGAACCGACAAGAAAATATTCAATTAGTCACGTAAAAAGCTTTCAGGGATCTTTACAACAACAGGTCACGGTTTCAGAAAAGTCGGAATAGCTTTTGACAGCAAAAGACATTTTAATTGGAGTTACTTTCCCATTTTAACAAAAAAGCTAAACACGAAACAAAACATTGAAGCGGAAATTAATTATGCATGGAAGATAAATGAAGGGCTCCTAGTTATTTTTGTAAAGAAAAAGATTTAAATAATTACAAAGCATTTAGTGCTTGGTTGGTAGACAATGCAATTAGCACTACATTTTTTTGTATAATAATAAAACTAAAAAACCAGTCAAGTGCGAGTCAGACTCGCGCACGAAGGGTTCCGTACCATTATCTAAAAAAAACGGCAAAAAAACGTTTGTTGTAACGGAGCCCCCTTAAATGTTTATTTTTTTCTATTATTTGTAGGTATTTGTTGTTTTAGCGACAATAGAAATACTGTCTGTGAAAATTTCAACTTTAATTGTTTAACTATCACGGTTCATGAGATACAGCTTGGTGACAGACGGACAGACAGACGGACGGAGTCTTAGTAATAGGGTCCCGTTTTACCCTTTGGGTACGGAATCCTAAAACCTAAGATACGGGAACATCTTTAAATGATGATTTGGTTAAATATTTAAAAAACACTCTTTTTAACTAAATTATAAATAAGGTCCTCAAGTTTGCTGTTTTTTTGGGAAAGTAATTATTATTAAGTAAGTAAGTAGAAAGTAATGATACCCTCTCTTTTTTATATTATGTCCTGTACATACTAAGGAAGATATTGCTGTTATCGATAAGTCTGTGGTTTGTATTACTACGATTGTTTATTTTTAAGTTAACAGTGTATCCTATCTTATTTCTCGTGGTAATCAATAAAGACTTATTTATTAATATATCTACTCGATTCTAAATTGACTAGATTATTCTAAGCTCTAAGATTGAAAAGGTTAACGTCATTTAATAATTTTCAGTAATTTCTATGATATATGATTAATTTTTATTCAAAATACAATAAATTCTATGTTTACTGTTACTATGTAACTCCTTGAATTTTTTTTGCGGTTAAATAATTTCATCATATCTTTGAGACTTGACCTCAGTAACTTCAAAGGCATTCCGGGTGGGGTACATGCCAGCAATGCCTGCGGTGACCCACGGAATTCGGGGCCCTCGGTAACCAATCACGAACTAATACATTCCGAGCCTGGAACTAAATTAATAGGTGTATGTATGAGTAGCGAGTCACGTGTTCAAGGGGATGTTCTGTAATCAAGATTTCAACCCAATCACGTATATTGTACGCACGTATTAGTATTTTGAACATGTTTATAATATGATTTGAAACACTTCTTGACTTTACTTGAATTTGACTTATATTAGCGTGGCGTAGTACATATGTGTAACTCTAACGGTTTTGGCAGCGCACGCCAGAATAGTTCGCAGATGGTAGATTTTTTCCTACTTACTTGACACTTATCGTCATATTTTGGACAATTCACACAATATCTTTATAAATTGTAGCCTATATGTTATTCTGATGTATAAGCTATATTATTGTAAAGTTTCATAAAAATCAATTCAGTAATTTTTACGTGAAAGAGTAACAAACATCCATCCATCCATCCATCCATACTTACAAACTTTTGCGTTTATAATATTAGTAGGATATCATTATTAAAAACTAAAAGCCTGAGGGCGTGAGTGTACGGGGATAAATAGGGGGGTAAGGCTGCGTTTCCACCAGAGATGTGCGAGGATGCGTAGCGAGGGATGTGTTTGTAAAGAACCGATAGAATCGCTTCATTTACCTCGCCTCGGTCAGCACAGCTCTGGTGGAAACGGCTCAGCGGAGCTAGATTTTTGCGCATACAAAACAAGCGAGGGATATGTGCGATGGATGTGTACGAGGGATGTGTGCGAGGGATGTATTGCGAGGGATGTGTTGCGAGGGATGTGTTGCGAGGAATGTGTGTTGAGAAGGATGTGTTGCGAGGTTGCGAGGTTTGACACATTTCACAGCTTCGCAACGCATCCTCTCACAACACATTAATGCGCATTTTCACAGCTCCGCTACACATCCTCGTAGGCACATTTTCATCGCACAGCTTTGGTGGAAACCTCCACACATTTTCACAGCACAGCAAGACATCCACGCACGATACATTTCCATCGCACATCTCTGGTAGAACCGCAGCCTAATACGGGGATAATCTTTAGTATTCTCTTATCGTGGTTGAACTTTAGTTCCTGTACTATTTTACAAAGGTTGTTTATCAACGTTTTAGCAGGTCGAGTATCGGCTGATTAGCATGACTAATTAATTAATTGATAAAGTTTCAAACTCCGGCTGTCAACATAATCAATGAATACATTAACCGTCCGTTTAATCTGTTATTGAGTAGCAGTACCGTAAAGTTATTTAAACTAGCTGCCGGCCGCGGCTCGCGTACTTGTAGTGATTGCTAACATTAATATTTAAAGCGTTCTCCCTTTATCAGGTTTGTTCATATATTCTACCCCATTCTCGGAAAAAAATCGGGTTTATCTAGCTAATCTAAGTTACAATCTATATTCAGTGGCTTGGGCGATTGATTGACACACAAACATCCAAACACCGTAACTTTTGCATTTTATAAGTAGGAAGGATGAATATCAAAGAATTAGCTATTGGCATACCAATAGTGCTACAGGAAAATCCAACTGTCTCTATTCAAAGCACGAACGTTCATTGATTTGAGTGATTCAAGTTAGTTCTAAAGGATGAAGTAGTTTCTGATGAACTTCTGACCGTATTTCTCCTGGAAATTTTGATGAATAGAGAGCAATGACATCCTTTCAGTATTGGCTTAAGACAGAGGCAGCCGTCAAACGTCTTCTCGCTCGCACATTTCGCACACGGTGAAATTACAGACACATGAGGCTTAAACTCTGTATGCCTCAAGTTGATGGACGCAGGGCAGTGCATTGTCGGGCATGTTCCTATTGTGCATGACTTGCGAGGCAATGCTTTGTTATGATGTTTGCCACTGAACATTGGGTGGGCCATCTGCTTGTTCAATCACTAAGTAGGTAGTATAAAAACACTTAACTTTTTTTTTATAATAAATAAAGTTACTGAATGTCGTTATGAAAATCACAAACAAGCAAGTTTCGAGGACCATTACCTACAAAGGTTCAGAAAAAATATAATTATGATCTAGTTTGAGATTGAAACAAGTTTTTCTATCAAAAAAAAATTTTGAAGTACCTATCAAGTCTAGTAAAAATTGTGAGCTAATTTACACCAAATATATGAGTAAACAAGTACATACACTTTTATCTACTCACGTCAATCTACTCACAATGACGGTCGTTAAACTATGAAAGAGGTCTTCAGGCGGTCTATAAACTCATACAAACTTACCTACTTTATTACACACTCCCAAAAAGAATGTACAATGTTTATACCAACAAACACGAAGCTGCACATGATTTTGTCTAAAGGGTTAGACATGTTGCGTATTCCACAGCCATACTATTATTACAGTAATATATAGGGGTCGACCGCAAAGTTCAAGCACGGCTTAACCACTAGTTTCAACAGTTCTAACTTTGGAGCCGCCGCAGAAGAATTTAGTTGGCAGGAATATGTAGTTCTGCGATGCTGTATTTAATTGTTAGGTTCTGTGTTTCGAAGAATTTAAGTATATTATTATGTGCAGTTGCATCTCCCTTGCTAATGCCAATGGCATACTACTCTTAGGTTTTGCAATGTGCTTCGGAAGCAAGTAGGACCCCCCCCCCCTGAACTCTCTTTCTACTAAATGTAACTCTCTTTTCTAGTAAATTAAAATCTCTTTTTAATAAAAAAAATATTTTGTGATATAATACTAGTAGCTTGATGTAAACGTAGTTTTCTTAACTTTATCTACTGTCGTTTTAATTACTAGACTACTCTCTAACTTAGGCAGGCTATGCAATTGAAAGAAAAAGTTATATAAAAAGGATTCATATTCATATTCATATTCATTTATTTTAAACCATAGGGACTTTTGTGGAACACTTAGTTACGTCAATTTGTTCGTACAAAAACACAATGTTAATACAAATTCACTGGGTAGGTACAAAACTTTAGATGCAGCTGTATAGAGGCTTTGTCAAAAAATAAACTAGGTATAAAATATAAAAGATTCCTAAAATACTTAATAATATAATACTTCGTATATCACCAAAGATTTCTTTGGTGATAGGTATACGGAATCATTATTTCGATCTTTATATACTACGAGTATTATAGATTGCCAACATTATAATTAAAGCTTTTTTCTTAGTAGGATTGTTTGCTGTTTACCTATAGCATTTTTCTTTTTAAGTTTATATTTAATTTCATATGCTCAAGTATTTACATAAGTTTCAAATGAGACTTATATAAGCTATAAAAACTATACCAACAAACGTGTGTGTGTCATGAAGAATGATAAAAGTTGAAACATCAACTCTGTTTTTCTTGCTACGAGAAAATAAAATGAACGAACAGTTCCCAGACACTGTAACTGTTTATTGCCGTCTGTTATTTATTTTTCGGAAAAATTGTACCTGAAAACACATTAGACAGGAGTTGGAATGTCTGCGCCGGGGTTCCATTTTCATCTCATATTACCATACTTTTATATCCTTTTTCACAAGTTTTTATTAAGTTCTTTAGGAAAAGCTATTTCTCTTAGAAATAGTTTATATCAACAGCTTTATCTGAGGAGCAATAAAGTTTTATTCAAATACATTTTTGGGACTCGCATCTTTCTTTGAAGAGTTTTTCTAAGAATTTGTATGTAGGTTGACGTAAATATTTATAAGCAATTTATTATATTATATATGATCAAATGAACTTCTGTGAAGTTCGATCAATATTATATGAGTTCACTTCATTCGAAGATATATTTAACGTGTAGTACTTCTAACTTACTCGATAGCTACGCACTTTTTTAGAGATTTTATAAAACCAAAAAGTTTTATAACCAAATCGACATTTACCTACTGGCTGGTTACACCACAGCCCGAGTGTGCCTTCATTCTTTTAGAGATCAGACAAATGCAAAGACATGATTGTGTATATTGTTCACCTACGGGATTGGGCTGGGTGGGTACTTATATCTTCGAATGAAGTGAACTCATATAATATTGATCGAACTTCACAGAAGTTCATTTGATCATATATTATATTTCTTTCACTTCATTCTTCAGATATATTTAACGTGTAGATGTTTAGAGGGTTTTTGCGTTTGTTATAAATTAAAAAGACATAGTTTTGCCAAAGTAAAGACTAAATTTTAATCAACTTGAGTTTAGTAGATTCACTAACATAACATATCACATTCTTAGAATAAAATAATAATTGTAAATAAATTATTTACTCATCTGTTAGGCAAAGTTATTAACATCTGCAATCGGACGTTGGTAAAATTTTGCAAAGACCTCAGATGAAAATTAGTCCATCCAGCGGCTTTCCTTAACATGTCAATAGAGACCCCAGCGGTGTGTGCCGCGTGCTGTGCGCACCAAACGTGGCCGCATCCACGCTCTCCGCCAGTGCCTGCTTTATCCATCTGCTTATTGACTGTGCTGTCGCGCTCTTCTAAGAGCGCTTCACTGTTATTAAGAGATTGGAAACTTTAGCGGGTCGATCTTCTTTTGTCACGTAGAGGTAATCTTCTAGGACTGTGGCAGGTTAGATTCGAGGGTTTTCTTGAAAATATGGTAGAAATAAGTTCGGTTGCTCTCGACCGGCCGCTGATGTCTTTATAATGTCTTTGATTGCTATGTGAATCCCGTTCAAATCTATACATAGATTTTGGAGCTTTATAAAAGACTAGTGGCTTCCCGCGGCTTCGCACGCGTTGAAGTGGTGAGCCGTTAAGCCACAAACATCCAAACATCGTAACTTTCGCATTGTTTTGTATATTATTAGGGTAGGATTTTAAATACCTACGTGGGTATAAGAGATACCTATAGGCGTACATTACCTATATTAGGTAGGTATAGGTACTGAGCTTAGCACAAACATGACAAATACAACAAAGACAACCTTACATGGGAAATATGTACTTATTTGTTCCTAGTTTCTACCCCAAAAATAAACGGAACGAAACAGCTTTACGACTTTGATCCCCAGGCACGGTAGATACCCTCAGATTTCTTCGTACAAACTCAAGATTCCCGTTTTTAGAATGTCCCTTACAAACATTGACGTCTCGTTGTATCCTTTTTACTCGAGCGCAACGAAGGAGGGTAGCGTTTTAGGGGTTGTTTTCGAAAATCAAACTGTCTTTTTGTTATTTATCCACAGAACACATTTTCTATTAGTTTGAAGTTAATTACACTACGCGTTAAAAATCTCCCATACAAACCTTGAAACTTTTACAGTCATTTGCACCCTTTGCAGGGGTAATTATCAAAAGTTAAAAGTGTCATTCTTAATTATTTATTTCTTAGTATATTTACCTCAAGTTTTAAGTCAATCGCACCCCCCGTCAAAAAACCCCCGTACAAACTTTTACATCCCTTTGCACACATATTAAGGGTTGTTTAAAAAAACTAAAAATGCGTTTCCTATTTTTTTGCTTTGAACTATATGTACTCCAAGTTTCAAGTTTGTAGGTTCAAGGAATACTATTTTTCATACAAACGTTTTCATCCCTTTTTACACCCTTAGGGGTTGAATTTCCAAAAATCCCTTCTTAGTACACCTCTACGCCACAAGACCTATGTACTCTTCAAATTTCAAGTCTCTAGGACCACCGGTCAAAAAACTCCCATACAAACTTTTACATCCCTTTGCACACTTATTAAGGGTAGTTTTAAAAAACTAAAAATGCATTTCCTATTTTTTTGGTTTAAAGTATATGTACTCCAAGTTTCAAGTTTGTAGGTTCAAGGAATACTACTTTTCATACAAATGTTTTCATCCCTTTTTACACCCTTAGGGGTTGTATTTTCAAAAATCCCTTCTTAGTACACCTCTACGCCATAAGACCTATGTACTCCTCAAATTTCAAGTCTCTAGGACCAGCGGTTTAGGCTGTGCGTTGTCTATATGTCAGTCAGTCAGTCAGTCAGTCAGTCAGTCAGTCAGGACTTTGATTCTTATAGTATTAGAGATAATATATAGCTTGAACACGTTGGGCAGTACATATTGCTAGTCAAATTACAAGTTTCTTTGTAATTTTTTCACTACTTAGATCTCTATTGGGGTACCAATTGAATAAATAATTGAAGACAATTTGTGGATTCCATGTACTGTTATACTCAGGAAATTAGGTTTCAATTTTAAACACACCTTTTAATAGTCGTTTGACACTATCGTCGGATCCAACGTTGTTACCCAGTAAGAAAGACAGTGCGGATCTGTGGCTATTTAGAGAGCCGTACGATGCCCTTTTTCTGTACTGTTCACTCAAAAAACATAAAATTCTTGGCACAGAGCAATCAGAGATACTACAACTTACAGCACTACAGAATTATGAAATTTCCCACCATAATTTGAATGAGGCGTATTGTTGCATCGTGTTGTTTGATAGCGATGACAAAATTAAGTCCATGGCTGAATCAGGAACGCCGCGTGATGAGAACACCTGCCTGAGAACACTGCGGCACCCAGGATAAGGGGATTTCTGTAGCCTGATTGTATACGTAATCTTTAGAATTAAGCCAAATAATATTTGATACAACTAGTTTAATCAGTTGCGGGTACTAAGCTTGAGATGGCTAAAAAGGGAAAATTAGTATGCCAATAGCATTTTCTTCGGCTATTTTTTGAAAACACTTTAGGATAAGTGGGAACGACGGAAAATAGTTAGGAGACACGGAATCAGTGTTCCATCTTACTGTAAAAGCATCTATGGCAAAAGCATCGGGATCTTTTTTCCATGACATATACTTCTGGCATTTAGCATTGGCCCAAGAAGCAAATAAATAAGTTGCAGGTTCTCCGAAACATTTGGTTATTTCATCAAAAGCTGAAGCGGATAATTCCCACGCAATATCTGAGTTCGATTTTCGAGACTCTTCATATGCTTCTGTATTTTCTTCAGTGTTTATGTAGGATGCAAATAGTCAGATGTTTCTCTCTTCAGACCATTGCCATATTTGTCTAGATAAATCATTTAGATGAGGATATTGGATGCCACCCATGCAGTTCAGATAGCTGATAGCTGTCGTGTCGTCAACGCGTAGTAAAATCGAACAGTTACGCATTTTCACTTGCAAAGTATTTCAGGGCCTGAAAAACAGCTAACAACTCTAAGCAATTTATGTGTGATTCTAGTTTATTTATCTTCCAAGCTCCGTAATCACCTTCAGAATTACACGCGGCTCCCCAGCTAGTACGTGAAGCGTCCGTAAAGATTTTTAGTTCATCGCTAGCTGTTTTTATGGTGTTCCTAGTTTTGAATACATTTAGTTTCCACCATATCAAATCGTTCAGAATAATTGAACAGCTTCAAAATTAGGGTTGTTTTGTAATTCAAAATATTCTTGTTGAGCAAAGTTTTTTATTGTGCACTTTCTCATATTTGTAAACTTGTCAACCATTTTATTGATTTTATAGCATTTTTCAGATGATTAAAAAAAAAAATGATTGTTTTAGAATTAAACATGAAACCCAAGAACATTCATGATTGTTTTGTGTAAGGGAGCTTTTTCTATAAGTTATTATAAGCCCGAAAGACCATGTGGCAAAGCACTAAATTCGTATGTAAGTATTTCCAGATTTTCATTTTCAATTTAAAATCTTTTTTTTTTTTTTTTAATTTCGTATCGGTATTAGTAAATAGGCTTCCTTTAAATCAATGGCAGCCATAAACCATTAGCAGAAACTAATTAAGAGACTTCTCTGTAGTCTTCCATCTTAAAATGCAGTTTAGAAACAATATTATTTAAATTTAAGGTGAGTCGAAATTCTCCATTCACCTATGAATAGCCTACAGTCATGTCTGCTTTTTCAGATGGTGACAGATAAACTTGTAGTATATGAGTTTATCCCACTTTGCATGTGAAAGGTATAGGGAAAACGTTACGTACCCATTCTACGTAAAAATACAGAATTAGATGTAATATTGAGCCAGCCTTCGTAAAAATAGGAGATCCTACCAGCATGTTTTTACCTCAGCTACTGGCGCGTTACAGGCTGCTTCAGCTTGTTCGGACCTGTCACACCCGCTGCCTGATGCTGCGGAGGCCGGCGGTTCGTCGCAGAGATGTTTATTCTGGCCGACCATCTGCGCCCCCCCTGTTCTGTTAGGAGCGTGACAGTCCCGACCAGATTCCCTGATACGCACTGGGTGATCTGTATTGGTGTTGGGGGCGGGTAATCCATCGACAAAGGCGTTTTTGGATATCTTGTATTTTTTTTTTTTTTTTTTTTTCAAACCCTGTTTCTAGATCGTTTTCCAAGCCTTGATTTTTTCCAATAGTTTATTACCATAAAATGTATTGTCTCGTTCACCACCTTGGACAATGTTCAAAAATGGTTTGGCCAGCGCGTAATTGATAACGCTCACTCTTGCTTGCGTTTATTGATAGTGAAGATCGGTCAAGATTCGGCAGCCGTCACTGATCAGTTTTATAGCTTTGATCTTGTTGTCACTTGTGAGCATGGGAGTCAAAGCTTTATTGATAGCCGAGATGCCAACGTCTAGTTGTTGTTGCTGTTAAGGGAAAGGAGACCTCGTTTCCCTTATCTCGCTGTCATGACACTTCTGATATAGCCACTGCCTATTCACAATTCAATTTGGGTCCTAGTAAGAGAGTGCAGTTTTCAGGCACAAGTTACTCTTTGAGCAGTTTGTATTTTGGTCTCTTTCGATAAGCATTTCTTTAGAAGAGGTTCCCACCGCTGGGCCAAGCTTCTATGGGTCTTCTCACCAATCTTCGGAGCACTTCCGGTTTCTTCTCCAAGTGCCCCGAAGAGTTCTGGGTCAAGCTCTCGACCATTAACATCTTCCTTGTTAGAGGGCGGCGGGTCCGTGGCAGTTGGGAGAATAGTCGGGCCTGGGTTACCACTGGCGTCTGCGACTGGGCTTGTGTTTGCGTCTATACCCAGTAGCGACTCAGATGCCGCGGAAGTTCTATCGTCTGAAAACAAGGCGGAACTATTCAAGAATATGTCTATGTACCTTTATGTTGACACACAGTCAACCACTAGTTATTTTAAACACATGGAAGTATCGGGTGTTTAACCCATAGCTTAGTAGACATTTTACAATCTTATAGACCTTCGTGTTAACGCTCGGTTAACCGCCAGGCAATTGTCATCCGATGGATGTATCGGGTGTTTCACCCATAGCATGATAGGCGTTTTACAATCTATGGCCTTCGTGTTAACGCTCGGTTAACCGCCAGGCGATTGTTATCCCATGGATGTATCGGGTGTTAACCCATAGCATAATAGGCATTTTACAATCATTGGCCTTCGTGTTAACGCTCGGTTAACCGCCAGGCGATTGTCATCACATGGATGTGTCGGGTGTTTAACCCATAGCATAATAGGCATTTTACAATCATTGGCCTTCGTGTTAACGCTCGGTTAACCGCCAGGCGATTGTCATCCCATGGATGTATCGGGTGTTTAACCCATAGCATGATAGGTATTTTACAATTTATAGTTTAATTTCGAAACGAAATGTTAGGAAATGTCATATTAAGGTTAGATTTGAATACAAATCAGAGTCTGACAAGGATTCAGTAATGCGTCTACGATTATGATTTTGTTTCTCTTCGAGTTTCCTTCGATAGTATTCAATATAATCCAAAGATTTTCGTTTCGACATTTTCTTTATTTTTCTTATGTCAAACACAGTTTGACAGCAACGTGTGCTCGCTACCGCGCACGAAAAAAGAATGAAGGCACACTCGGGCTGTGGTGTAACCAGCCAGTAGGTAAATGTCGATTTGGTTATAAAACTTTTTGGTTTTATAAAATCTCTAAAAAAGTGCGTAGCTATCGAGTAAGTTAGAAGTACTACACGTTAAATATATCTGAAGAATGAAGTGAAAGAAATATAATTTATTTGGCCTTTTAAATTGAAAATGGTTCCTCCCGCTATTTTGTGTAATCCTTTTTACAAAATTTATATAATTTTTTGTGTGTTATTTTCGAATCAGTTTACACAAACCAGTGTAAACTGATTCGATTAGACAAAACAGACTTAACAAAACTGAGCGTAAAATTATGACATGTAGATTGTAGGTATTCCAGTCTTAAGATATTCAAAGTTTCACCATCTCAGACGAATTGAAACCTGCCAAGGTTCTGCTTGAAATATAATTAAGTATTGTCGAACGGGATTCGCATGGAAGAGCGAACTTGGAAATGTATTAATCAAGATATCATTTCAATCATTCACTCGCACCGGTTGATTTGAATTTGCACAAATCTTGAATATGAAGAATTGTAGGTACTATATATGTGTAAGTATACTATAAGTACAGTTATGAAGAAAGTTGCAAACTGAAATTGCGATCGTAACTTGCGTTACTGTTAAACTGATGTACATATCAACATAATTGCTTAATACTTTGTAATAAACAACTTAGAACTTCTCTTAATGTGTGGTTATATATCTATATTAATAATAACTTGCTGGTTAAAGCTACAGTAATGACTCAAGACGTCAGATTTTTGATTGAGTGAGCGAAGCGAACGAAATTCTTACAGTTAACTTGGGCGATTTGGCATTTTATGTATGTATTATGTATGTATGTATGTATGTATGTATGTCGGGCCATAACTTTATAACCGTTGATCCGATCTGCATGAAATTTGGTAAGTCGATAGCTTGTACTTGAGAATTTAACTGGTAAGTAGGTATATGAGTTAAATCGAATGACGAGCTATTAAGATATGGGGTTTAGTTAAAAGACAATGGGCTTGCAACCTGTCACATATAAAATACAAACTTCTGCAAGTGTAGGTATGTGCCAAATGTAATATTGGACTCTCCTCTGAAGTAAAAAGTAGTCAGAAATATGTTAAAATATAAAAAAATTAAAAAACAAATTAAAAAACAAAGATATCTGAGAAGACTTGTCCGTTTTATTATACAGAGGAAAACGTGTCCTTAATCCCTCAATCGGTATGTGCCCTGAGCTTAATCCCACTATGTATGGTCGGCAAAACATGTTTTCTATACCTCTTTCTATTTTAACGCTCTTCTATTCACCTTTTATCAAGGCTCTATCATTAATTCAGGCACAAGACTGAACCGGGTAAATAAAACCCTACGATAAACATACAATTTATTATTCTATCAATGAGATGAGATGCTCGATCAAGGATCGAAAGTTTCTCGGAGCTCATAGTGAAATATCCTTACTCTAACCTAAAAACGTGACATTATAAGTAAAATAAGTAAATAAAGATAGTAAGTGCTGCATAAGACACTCGCAACCTTCACTTCCTTACATGTTTTAGTAGGTAATAATGTTTTGTTCAAAGTTACCACTTTCAACATTTTCACGGAAAAGCTTCATGAATTCTTCATATCTACACATCCTACTAACTGTACAATATGTACATTACTGTGGATGCTGTTTCAATGCCACTATAAAGGTGTAGCCACGTAGATGGTCTAGAAACATCAACGAAATTATTTCTTACTACCGCGTTGTAACTTGTAACGTAACTGTTTAGTATAAGCTGTGGCATGGCTAGGTACGTGATCTGAAAGTCCGCCCAACAGAGCATGCGTGGGTATCAGCTACCTAGCTAATTAGAACTTATTAATCTCTATTTATGGCAACGGGTCATCTTTGTTAGCCTTTCTGAACCAGCTATTTTATTTGATTAATTTGTGTGATGGCATTATTATTTTCCAATTTAAAATAACTACCCAAGTGTTTTTTTTTTCAACAACCTATTTTTATGTACTTAATTTTAAAATAAACATTATATCTGCTTTTACTACAAGTATTCGCAAAATTTAGATCATTTAACAGATATAATTTTTGAAACTATCATGGTTATGAACATAATTTTCATTTAAAACGGGATATTTACCATGATTTGTGAGTTTGATTGATTCCCGATATTTCGGCACAGTTGCATGCGCCATGATCACGGGTCGAACTAAAGTCAAAACGAGCAAGAGTCAATTGTTATTGGCAGACAAAACGGTCTACCCTCTTTCGCACTCTTTTATTGGAAACGACACTACTACTAGTTTCATTGTCACTTTCAACTCGATTTCGTTTCCGACACACAACACTGACGGTATCCGGACGTTTCACTGGCACTACATTTTTATGGTGTTTACAACATCGTATAACCGGTTTCCAGACTCCAGATAATTGGAAACCATCTTCTCGGTTAAAAGTCCTGTGTTTGGTTATCTCAATCGCCTCTTGAACCAATCTTGGTATGTAGTGGCGCTCGGTTGAGATAACTTGCGGATTGTGCAACTCGATCCAATGGTTTGATCCAGACTCCAGAAGATGTTCTGCTATAGCCGACTTATGGATATCAATGTTTTTGACCGCCCTAATATGTTCCTTCACCCGACAGGCGATCGTACGCTTGGTTTGGCCAATATATGAGCTCCCACAGCTACAGTCAATCTTATACACTCCTGGTTTTTCCAACGGGAAACTATCTTTTGGTGAACGTAGGTAGTGTGAGATCTTTTTTAATGGAGTGAAGATGGTATTAATTGAAAACTTTATTAGGGTCTTAGCAATTTTGTCTGTTACACCCTTAATATATGGCAAAAATGCTGGTTTTCGTTCTACTCTGTATCTGTGGGGTCTGGCTCGAGGTGGAGATGGAAAGAGGCGCAGCTTGTATCCATTCCTTCGCAGCACATGCTGTACATGAGCTAGTTCACCCTGTAGATGTTTCTCATCACACAGGTCAAATGCTCGATTAGTAAGCGAGGTTACAACTGAATTGAGATGCCGTGGATGGTGGTGAGAGTCAGCGTGGAGATATCGGTCTGTATGTGTGGGTTTTCTATAAACTGAATGGCCCAGACTTCCATTTTCGTGAACCTCCACTAATACATCCAAAAATGCTAGACGACGGTCCTTCTCCATTTCATATGTAAACCTCATCTTACTATGAACTGCATTTAGGTGTTCCAGGAGCAGTTTTATGTCGTCTTCATTTCCTCCCAAAATACAGAACACATCGTCGACATATCTCTTCCATAATTTAACCAAACGGGGGGCAGATGTAATTGCCACGTTTTCAAAATACTCCATCCAAATATTTGCCACCACTGGAGCCGCCGGACTTCCCATGGCTACTCCATCTATTTGGAGGTAATATTTTCCCCTATAAATAAAATAATTCGTGGAAAGAACATGCTTCAAAAGCCCGACATACTCAGCCGGGACCCCGCATTGTTGCGTTTTCAATTCAACCACTTTCATACAGTCTACTATAGGAACATTTGTAAAGAGTGACTCCACGTCGAAACTAACCATCATCTCACTGTCTTCCACCTTTGTTTGTTTCAATATCTGTATGAAATGACGGGAGTCCTTTACAAACGATGACGTTTGGCCTAACATAGGTTGCAATACTCTTGCTACATGCTTCGCCAACTCATATGTGGGTGAATCAATTTGGCTTACAATAGGTCGTAGTGGAGCATTCTGTTTGTGTACTTTAGGGAGACCATATAGTTTTGGTGGTTGGATGTTTCTCGGACGCAATAAGTACTTAGTTGTTTCTTCTCCTATAGCATCCTGGCAATCTTTTATTATCTTTTGAGTACTACGATGAGTACGAGCCGTTGGGTTATAATTAACTTGTTTATATGTGTTGGCGTCATTTAGCAAACTGTGGATCTTGCTATCATACTCTGTGGTATCCATGACCACCGTAGCGTTCCCTTTATCAGCCTTAAGTACCATCAAGTCGTTGCCTTGACGCAATTCTTTTAAGGCGCATAACTCTTCACTTGTGATATTAGGCTCAGGCAGTTTTGCATGTCGCAAAACAAAAGCAATGTCTTGTCTCAAAGAGTCTGCGTCACTGGTTGGTATCTTGTTGTACCGAATCACTTCCTCTACATTGCCGATAACTTTTTCATAGGGGATGCGTTTTGTGGTAGGGGCAAAATTTAAACCCTTTTCTAATACCTTTAGAGCAGAATCATTCAAAACCTTACCAGACAAATTGATAACTGTTCGAGTTTCATGTGAGTTATCATGGTAGGGGACATCTCGATTTTGTTTTGCTAACAAAGCTTCGAACTTACGGCTTTGTTTATTTGCACTTAGTTCTCGAGATCTTTGGGCTTGTACGTACGTTATCCGATCACATGTATCAAAATCCTCTGGTGATAATACTTCACTGCACTTAAAATGTACATCATGCAGCTTGACTTGTAACGAATGAAACCAGTGTCTACTGTTTCGTATTGATTTACGCAATAATTTTGCACTCGCTTGTCGTAGAATACTCGCGGATCCGGGAATGTCATTACGCGATTTAATACGTACGCACACTGGTATTAGTTTTGCGTCTCGACATTTTACCAAAAAATCCACTGATTCGCGTAAACATTCACACTTTTTTCGCAAGTACTCAAGGTCTTTCACCACTTTAACGATATCCGGCCCGTACCGGTTCGCGATATAATTTTTGAAACTATCATGGTTATGAACATAATTTTCATTTAAAACGGGATATTTACCATGATTTGTGAGTTTGATTGATTCCCGATATTTCGGCACAGTTGCATGCGCCATGATCACGGGTCGAACTAAAGTCAAAACGAGCAAGAGTCAATTGTTATTGGCAGACAAAACGGTCTACCCTCTTTCGCACTCTTTTATTGGAAACGACACTACTACTAGTTTCATTGTCACTTTCAACTCGATTTCGTTTCCGACACACAACACTGACGGTATCCGGACGTTTCACTGGCACTACATTTTTATGGTGTTTACAACATCGTATAACCGGTTTCCAGACTCCAGATAATTGGAAACCATCTTCTCGGTTAAAAGTCCTGTGTTTGGTTATCTCAATCGCCTCTTGAACCAATCTTGGTATGTAGTGGCGCTCGGTTGAGATAACTTGCGGATTGTGCAACTCGATCCAATGGTTTGATCCAGACTCCAGAAGATGTTCTGCTATAGCCGACTTATGGATATCAATGTTTTTGACCGCCCTAATATGTTCCTTCACCCGACAGGCGATCGTACGCAAGTTATCTCAACCGAGCGCCACTACATACCAAGATTGGTTCAAGAGGCGATTGAGATAACCAAACACAGGACTTTTAACCGAGAAGATGGTTTCCAATTATCTGGAGTCTGGAAACCGGTTATACGATGTTGTAAACACCATAAAAATGTAGTGCCAGTGAAACGTCCGGATACCGTCAGTGTTGTGTGTCGGAAACGAAATCGAGTTGAAAGTGACAATGAAACTAGTAGTAGTGTCGTTTCCAATAAAAGAGTGCGAAAGAGGGTAGACCGTTTTGTCTGCCAATAACAATTGACTCTTGCTCGTTTTGACTTTAGTTCGACCCGTGATCATGGCGCATGCAACTGTGCCGAAATATCGGGAATCAATCAAACTCACAAATCATGGTAAATATCCCGTTTTAAATGAAAATTATGTTCATAACCATGATAGTTTCAAAAATTATATCGCGAACCGGTACGGGCCGGATATCGTTAAAGTGGTGAAAGACCTTGAGTACTTGCGAAAAAAGTGTGAATGTTTACGCGAATCAGTGGATTTTTTGGTAAAATGTCGAGACGCAAAACTAATACCAGTGTGCGTACGTATTAAATCGCGTAATGACATTCCCGGATCCGCGAGTATTCTACGACAAGCGAGTGCAAAATTATTGCGTAAATCAATACGAAACAGTAGACACTGGTTTCATTCGTTACAAGTCAAGCTGCATGATGTACATTTTAAGTGCAGTGAAGTATTATCACCAGAGGATTTTGATACATGTGATCGGATAACGTACGTACAAGCCCAAAGATCTCGAGAACTAAGTGCAAATAAACAAAGCCGTAAGTTCGAAGCTTTGTTAGCAAAACAAAATCGAGATGTCCCCTACCATGATAACTCACATGAAACTCGAACAGTTATCAATTTGTCTGGTAAGGTTTTGAATGATTCTGCTCTAAAGGTATTAGAAAAGGGTTTAAATTTTGCCCCTACCACAAAACGCATCCCCTATGAAAAAGTTATCGGCAATGTAGAGGAAGTGATTCGGTACAACAAGATACCAACCAGTGACGCAGACTCTTTGAGACAAGACATTGCTTTTGTTTTGCGACATGCAAAACTGCCTGAGCCTAATATCACAAGTGAAGAGTTATGCGCCTTAAAAGAATTGCGTCAAGGCAACGACTTGATGGTACTTAAGGCTGATAAAGGGAACGCTACGGTGGTCATGGATACCACAGAGTATGATAGCAAGATCCACAGTTTGCTAAATGACGCCAACACATATAAACAAGTTAATTATAACCCAACGGCTCGTACTCATCGTAGTACTCAAAAGATAATAAAAGATTGCCAGGATGCTATAGGAGAAGAAACAACTAAGTACTTATTGCGTCCGAGAAACATCCAACCACCAAAACTATATGGTCTCCCTAAAGTACACAAACAGAATGCTCCACTACGACCTATTGTAAGCCAAATTGATTCACCCACATATGAGTTGGCGAAGCATGTAGCAAGAGTATTGCAACCTATGTTAGGCCAAACGTCATCGTTTGTAAAGGACTCCCGTCATTTCATACAGATATTGAAACAAACAAAGGTGGAAGACAGTGAGATGATGGTTAGTTTCGACGTGGAGTCACTCTTTACAAATGTTCCTATAGTAGACTGTATGAAAGTGGTTGAATTGAAAACGCAACAATGCGGGGTCCCGGCTGAGTATGTCGGGCTTTTGAAGCATGTTCTTTCCACGAATTATTTTATTTATAGGGGAAAATATTACCTCCAAATAGATGGAGTAGCCATGGGAAGTCCGGCGGCTCCAGTGGTGGCAAATATTTGGATGGAGTATTTTGAAAACGTGGCAATTACATCTGCCCCCCGTTTGGTTAAATTATGGAAGAGATATGTCGACGATGTGTTCTGTATTTTGGGAGGAAATGAAGACGACATAAAACTGCTCCTGGAACACCTAAATGCAGTTCATAGTAAGATGAGGTTTACATATGAAATGGAGAAGGACCGTCGTCTAGCATTTTTGGATGTATTAGTGGAGGTTCACGAAAATGGAAGTCTGGGCCATTCAGTTTATAGAAAACCCACACATACAGACCGATATCTCCACGCTGACTCTCACCACCATCCACGGCATCTCAATTCAGTTGTAACCTCGCTTACTAATCGAGCATTTGACCTGTGTGATGAGAAACATCTACAGGGTGAACTAGCTCATGTACAGCATGTGCTGCGAAGGAATGGATACAAGCTGCGCCTCTTTCCATCTCCACCTCGAGCCAGACCCCACAGATACAGAGTAGAACGAAAACCAGCATTTTTGCCATATATTAAGGGTGTAACAGACAAAATTGCTAAGACCCTAATAAAGTTTTCAATTAATACCATCTTCACTCCATTAAAAAAGATCTCACACTACCTACGTTCACCAAAAGATAGTTTCCCGTTGGAAAAACCAGGAGTGTATAAGATTGACTGTAGCTGTGGGAGCTCATATATTGGCCAAACCAAGCGTACGATCGCCTGTCGGGTGAAGGAACATATTAGGGCGGTCAAAAACATTGATATCCATAAGTCGGCTATAGCAGAACATCTTCTGGAGTCTGGATCAAACCATTGGATCGAGTTGCACAATCCGCAAGTTATCTCAACCGAGCGCCACTACATACCAAGATTGGTTCAAGAGGCGATTGAGATAACCAAACACAGGACTTTTAACCGAGAAGATGGTTTCCAATTATCTGGAGTCTGGAAACCGGTTATACGATGTTGTAAACACCATAAAAATGTAGTGCCAGTGAAACGTCCGGATACCATCAGTGTTGTGTGTCGGAAACGAAATCGAGTTGAAAGTGACAATGAAACTAGTAGTAGTGTCGTTTCCAATAAAAGAGTGCGAAAGAGGGTAGACCGTTTTGTCTGCCAATAACAATTGACTCTTGCTCGTTTTGACTTTAGTTCGACCCGTGATCATGGCGCATGCAACTGTGCCGAAATATCGGGAATCAATCAAACTCACAAATCATGGTAAATATCCCGTTTTAAATGAAAATTACATTTAACAGATGTCGGTGAATAAATGATGACTGGATTGTAGTACTCGGAAATAGTAAATTGGGAAAAAAATTGATATATATAGCATTTTCGACATTAATTATGTTTCTACTAAACGTAAATAAGCGCCTTCTGACTACTATATACTACCTACACAACTATAAATCGTATAACTAAAAAAACTGTATGCATATAATTATACAAACTGTTTTTTCAAGCTCTCACAGATTTATTATAGATATCGTATTATGATATCTACCTTACAATAAATCTGTGGGAGCTTTACACTGCTGTTATCATCATCATCATCACCATAGTGAGCTCGTATTGATTGACAAACTAATGGATCTAAGGGAGAAATCGTCTCGAATCGAGTACCGTGCGTGAGTTACGAGGCAATACCTTGTTATAGGTGTTGGATACCACTTAACATCATTTGGGCCATCTGCTTGTTCCATCAGCTAGTTAATAAAACCTTTTAACGCTATTTCAGCAGGCTTTACTGATTAGCTTACAAAACAACAACACAAATTCTTCTTATTCTCTTAGTTGTGGGAGGTATTATTAAAATGTTGAGAAAATACTCAACATTTTAATAATACCTCCCACAACTAAGCGAATTCTAATAACTTGTAGAGCGACCCCGACGTTGCATAAAACCAGCTTAGCAGTAAAATAAACAATAAATACACGCTGAAGGGTTGGATCTGTCCCCAGCGGCCACTCATACGCGGAACCCAGCCTGTTCTCACATTATTTACTGTCAGTGCGTAAATTTTACATTCACCCTGAAGTTTTCCTGTTTTCCCTAACACCTACCATATCAGATTACTGAGCGTCCTCTTTCACCACGAGTTTTTGAAGTTTCCGTGCTCGTACGTTATCTCATAATAATTGTAGCTCGTGTTATGTCGCTGTGAAACGTTGCTTTGAATAATTTAGCTACACTGTCATAAAACTCATATATAAAGATAATAAATATTGGTGGACTTTCCGTAAAGCACTTTGCTTAGTATAGGCAAAGTATGTAATATAGCTATGTACCAGATAGCTGACATAATAAGTATTTTTTTTTATAAATACATACTCAAAACATATAATAACACCCAAAGACCAAGCATCTATGTTCATCATTATAAATGTTTGTTCTCGGTGGGGATCAAACCCACGACCTATAGCGCAGAAAGCCAGCTGAGTTACCAACTGAGTTGTGAGGGCTGTCAAAAGAGATTTTTTTTATACAACTAGCTGATGGAACAAGCAGATGGCCCACCTAATGTTAAGTGGTAACCATCACCTATAGCAAAGCATTGCATCGTAAGTCACGCACGATAGGAACGTGCCCTAAGATGCACTGCCCTGCGTTCATCACCTTGGGCATTACAGATGTTAAGCCTCATGTGCCTGTAATTACACCAGCAACCACACTCTTCAAACTGAAACACAGCAACGATTCTTGGCGGCTGAAAAAGGTATGGTGGTAGTACTTCACTTCACAAAGAGCTCTATACTACTCTAATAAGAATAATAAGAGTAGTAAAAGAAATAAAAGAGATAAAAGTTTTACAAAATCTTAAAATTCGACGTTTATCAGGCCTAGTCCGTATTTCGTTCGTCGGCACTTAATACAAAACTTAGTACAATACATTTTCGATAGCCGCTACTCAAAAGTTACTTGATTAACCGTGTCGCATTCGCTCCACACTTTCTAGTCACTTGGTAACTTACATTTCAGCTAGCTTCCCAACTTACATGACAGCTTTCGGTTTGCGGGAACTTACCTAAAACAAATTAAAATAGATGGGTTAAACCAACAGTCTTCAAAGAATAATCATGAGTACGTAGATACTGTACAATTAAATTAATTATACGGAAGTATATTTAAAGTGAGTATGAGTTTTATGACAGTGTAGCTAAAGTAATACCTAAAATAATATTTTTTAAGTGCTGGTTTGACCAACACTGAGTACCGTCCGCTATCCGTCCGATAAAATATTTCCGTCTTACTTTAGACTTACCAAAAACAGAGACGGATAAGCGTTCTTTAGAAATGGTAAAACCCGTCGTAAGTACCTACCTACAGGAAATAACAGAGATTACAAAAATACAAAAATAAGTACGCACAAACAATGTAGCAAAAACAGATTGTAAATGTACACACAGCCTAATACAAGAAACGAATAAAAACAAACAACAAATTAAACAATAAAATTCGCGAGGCAGATCTGAAAGTACGGCTGCGTGCATACTGGAGGATTAATGAAACATTTATCACTGTCGAGGCTTAAACCGGACCGGAGCGACCCTTACGTCACAGGCTCCGAACAATACTCCAGCCTCCCTTCATATACAGATGCAAAGCGTTTGAATTGATGAAACTTGACCTTGGTTTTCGAACACTTTGTAGTCAACAGAAGGCGTAATATTCTATCATATTTTTATAACATTTCGTTTGCTTAGTATGGGCACGTACCTATGGGGCTTGATAGCGCTGTGTGAAAGAAAATGTCCTAAAAATTTCGCGGATGATCATGTTAAGTCCGAAATCGGTACTATTCCCGAAAGTAGCCCATAAACATCGTTCACAAAGAGTTTGTTCCAAATCCTCTATCCCTAAAATAGAAAATAGGACAGACGTTATTGGCCATATAAATAAGTTTGCTTTTTGCCTCGAAATCTACGTGAGAGCTCTTCAGGCCCTTTATGAACTTAGGTTACCATGTCACGTAATATCTGGGACTCTGGCACTCGCATTAGAGGTGAAAGATTGAGGTATGTTACCTTGAGCTATGACAAATATTATAGTGAGGTCTATGCGTAAAAATAAATGAAATATGAGAATAGGTATATATTACTTTTTGATTATTATTACCACGAGTTAGCTGGTATTTCAATAGGCAAAATAAAATAAGCTCCTGAGCATAATCTTCTTGCATGTTGCCCACAAATATTGAATGCGAGCTGAGAGCATCTGAACGATTATGCAGTCAATAATAATTCCTTAAAGCCATGACTGAGTGTAAGTATCATGGGAGGAGTACTAGCGGAATGAAATGAAATAAAAAAGAACTATGTTTAAGCCGAACAAACTGGATAGTGAAGCGCGCAAACGTTGTAATTTATTCGTTTCAAAGCGTAAGTGAAAATCTACCAAACCCTCCCTGCAAAGAGAAACTACTTCCCTCCCAGAGGACAAAAGTACGAAAGCAGGTTAAAAAGTTTTTAAACACCAATTTCACTGAAACAGTACTGGTATTCAAATATTTAACTTTATTTTTGCTTTGCGTATTCCCAGTAATGTTTCTTGGTCCGCAAAATATTTTGTAAAAATTATATATTTCGTTTTATCTGAAAATACTTTTATTTTGTTTCAGAGTTCAGAATACTTAATTATGTATAACATTTTGCATTTTTTTGTAGTATCTTCTCTAATACTATAAGACTCAAAGTCCTGACTGACTGACTGACTGACTGACTGACTGACATATAGACAACGCACAGCCTAAACCGCTGGTCCTAGAGACTTGAAATTTGAGGAGTACATAGGTCTTATGGCGTAGAGGTGCACTAAGAAGGGATTTTTGGAAATTCAACCACTAAGGGTGTAAAAAGGGATGAAAACGTTTGTATGAAAAATAGTATTCCTTGAACCTACAAACTTGAAACTTGGAGTACATATACTTCAAGGCAAAAAAAAAGGAAAGGCATTTTTAGTTTTTTAAAACTACCCTTAATAAGGGTGCAAAGGGATGTAAAAGTTTGTATGGGAGTTTTTTGACCGCTGGTCCTAGAGACTTGAAATTTGAGGAGTACATAGGTAGTATAGCGTAGAGGTGTACTAAGAAGGGATTTTTGGAAATTCAACCACTAAGGGTGTAAAAAGGGATGAAAACGTTTGTATGAAAAATAGTATTCCTTGAACCTACAAACTTGAAACTTGGAGTACATATACTTCAAGGCAAAAAAAAAGGAAAGGCATTTTTAGTTTTTTAAAACTACCCTTAATAAGGGTGCAAAGGGATGTAAAAGTTTGTATGGGAGTTTTTTGACCGCTGGACTTAGAGACTTGAAATTTGAAGAGTATATAGGTCTTATGGCGTAGAGGTGTACTAAGAAGGGATTTTTGGAAATTCAACCACTAAGGGTGTAAAAAGGGATGAAAAAGTTGGTATGAAAAATTGTATTCCTTGAACCTACAAACTTGAAACTTGGAATACATATACTTCAAGGCAAAAAAAAAGGAAAGGCATTTTTAGTTTTTTAAAACTACCCTTAATAAGGGTGCAAAGGGATGTAAAAGTTTGTATGGGAGTTTTTTGACCGCTGGACTTAGAGACTTGAAATTTGAAGAGTATATAGGTCTTATGGCGTAGAGGTGTACTAAGAAGGGATTTTTGGAAATTCAACCACTAAGGGTGTAAAAAGGGATGAAAACGTTGGTATGAAAAATTGTATTCCTTGAACCTACAAACTTGAAACTTGAGGTACATATACTTCAAGGCAAAAAAAAAGGAAAGGCATTTTTAGTTTTTTAAAACTACCCTTAATAAGGGTGCAAAGGGATGTAAAAGTTTGTATGGGAGTTTTTTGACCGCTGGACTTAGAGACTTGAAATTTGAAGAGTATATAGGTCTTATGGCGTAGAGGTGTACTAAGAAGGGATTTTTGGAAATTCAACCACTAAGGGTGTAAAAAGGGATGAAAACGTTGGTATGAAAAATTGTATTCCTTGAACCTACAAACTTGAAACTTGGAGTACGTGTAGGTACTCCAAGGCAAAAAAATAGGAAAGGCATTTTTAGGTTTTTTAAAACTACCCTTAATAAGTGTGCAAAGGGATGTCAAAATTTGTATGGGAGTTGTGTAACGCGTGGTTTGATTGAATTAAAACTTGGGGTAAATATACTAAGAAATAAATAACTAAGAATGACACTTAGAATTTTTGATAGTTACCCCTGCAAAGGGTGCAAATGACTGTAAAAGTTAGTATGGGAGATTCTTAACGCATAGTGCGATTGATTTCAAACTTGAAGTAAATATAATATTAAGTTAATGTAATCACGTTTTCAATATTTTAAAACATCCCCTGCAAAGGGTGCAAAAGACTGCCAAAGTTTCAAGGTGTGTATGGGAGATTTTTAACGCGTAGTGTAATTAACTTCAAACTAAAAGAAAATGTGTTCTGTGGATAAATAACAAAATGACAGTTTGATTTTAGAAAACAACCCCATAAACGTTACCCTCCTTCGTTGCGCTCGAGTAAAAAGGTCAAACAACAAGGCGTCTATGTTTGTAAGGAACATTCTAAAAACGGGAATCTTGAGTTGGTACGAAGAGATCTGAGGGTATCTACCGTGCCTGGGGATCAAAGTCGTGAAGCTGTATAATTTCGTTTGTTTTTGGGGTAGAAACTAGGAACAAATAAGTACATATTTTCCGTATAAGGTTGTCTTTGTTGTATTTGTCATATTTCTGCTAAGCTCAGTACCTATACCGACCTACCTACCTAATATAGGTAATGTACGCCTATAAGTATCTCTTATACCTACGTAGTTATCTAAAATTCTACCCTAATAATATACAAATCAATGCGAAAGTTACGATGTTTGGATGTTTGTGGCTCAATCACGGCTCACCACTTCAACGCGTGCAAAGCCGCGGGAAGCCGCTAGTATTCAATAAAACGCTGAGTGTCCGATGTGTTTTTTCCTTGTCAACTTCCGTCATAACAGAGCTTCGCTCAAAAAACATAAGTAAATTTAATCGCACCAAATCCATAAAGCTTTAGCAGAAAAACGAAGAAATATAAAACAAACTGATCTCTTATCAGAGCATAAAAGCGTGTTCTTTTATTGACAACAAACAACGGCAAGGCAATGTTCTTTATGATAATTACAAATGATCGCATTATTGATAAAACCATAGATAGGTTACATTCGATGGGTCAGATCACCCCGAAGGTGGAGACAAAATTCACTAGTTAGCGAGAGTGAATGTTCTTGTATACCTACCCGTGATAATACAGAAACGAATCTTATAATAGTCATTACCTCTCACTCTTATACTACTTTTTAAAGTTATGTGAAAGTGAGAATGGAGCGCCATACAATAGGCGCCATTTTGAATTAGATTATTTTTTATGCCTACCGTGGTTCCTCAACCTGAAACAAATATTAACAGACCATGTAAACATTGGTTCTGCTGAGAGAATCGGATTCTAAAATGGCGCAGCTAATCATTACCTCTCACTCTCGCAGGTTTATTTACTATAACTATAGAGTGAGAGGTAATTATTAGCGGCGCTTTATATTAGATTCATTTTACAATTAGCGTGGATCAAAATGCTCTATGTAAATAAACTCGTAGTGCCCAATAAGCGATGGCCGGCGTTATCGCGTGACCCGGGATTAGATGTCCGTCTGCATAATAAATTAGATCGATACCCTTCGCGTCTACTGCTTTGTTTATTAACAAGCTTAGGGTCAGCCTTTTACGGATAAGATCTTATCAAAGATTAATGAACTTCAACGTTCATATTTTTGGTTAAAATATTTTATTCTCAAACACATTCAGTACCTACCTTTAGTTTGTAATTTGTGAATATATTTCGGTGAGTACCTATCCTGTGTTTAGATTATACCCGCCTCATAATTAGTAGGATTATTTGTGGATGCTCTGGAATTAACCACATAATAATAATTAAGTACTTTAGAAAGTAGAGCTCTTTGTGAAGGGCTCGTGTGGGAAAGAACTACCACATAACGTTGCTGTGTTTCAGTTTGAAGGACCAAACCCTTCAAACCAGGCAGGTGTTGGTGAAATTACAGGCACATGAGGCTTAACATCTGAATGCCTCAAGTTGAAGGCCGCAGAGCAGTGCATCGTAGGTTACGTTTATATTGTAACTTGCGAGGCAATGCTTTGTTAAAGGTGATGGTTACATAAGGTGGGCCATCGGCTTATTCCATCAGCAAGTAGTATAAAAATACTCTGTGAAGTCATGCAATGTTAAAGGCTGAAATAACCGCATAACACCAGGTAGAAGATCTGATTTTTTCATCACTATTTTTCATTAAAAAACATATTTTCCTTATCCGTTTTTACTAAATCACTATATTATTATTTCTGGTAAAAGTGTTGTATTTTGTAGAGAGCTGCGAGCATTGAGACGGCCTTACTATTGTAGTTTGGAACAACAATTTTTTATCCCTAATTGGGCTTTGTTTTATCGGACGCTGGCTTATAAAACTGAAATCGGATTGTACCTCCGGACTAGTATTTCAGAACAAAGAGGTGAATAAATTTTGAATCCAATATTTTTGATTAAATTTTCAATATATTTGTATTTGAAAATATGATGTTACTCAACTGAAACTCAAGTGTGAAAAACGACAAATTATGAAAATATAAATGGTATCAAATCCAAACGAGAATGCCATTATTCGGAACAGTGTTAATTACGAGTAGCGCGTGACTCGACCTAATGGAATTAATGAGAGGTTCGCGTATTTACCTAATTCAAATGACATTTAAATTAGAAGCAGAGATTTTTAAATTACTTTTCTAAAGTAGTATCTTTTTACAATGAAAAACTCGAAGCAATCCGACTAAGATTAACAAAATGTTTACTTTATTCTTGGGAGCAAATTAAAATAAAACATTGGCCATGACCTATGTCCGAAATTTAAGTATTATATCAGTGGTCTGGTTCCCATTGCACAAGCTTTGGCTTAGTTTGGGGCTAGATAGTGCTGTGTATTATGTAAAAAAATATTTATTTATTTATTTTTAGGAAAACCAGCAGCACAAAAAACAGAAAGGAAATAACAATATAGTAGCATATGGCCAATATGCTACTATATATGGTTTTCACAAATAGAAAAGAAATAGATACAGAAAAAAATATGTGAACAGAACATAGTAGCTTACACGTACTTACAGTTATACAATAAATATTTCTTATTTCTGATTATCTTTATGACTTCGAAAGAAATGTCTACTCAAAATATTCCAATTCAAGTATTCTTGAATTTGTCATGCACGTAAACGTAGGCTTACCACGTGCACAAGGTTTTAAAACTGCAATAGTATTTGCCGCCCTGGAAACTAGCAGGCTGCCAGTCTGGCATACATATGAATCTGTAGCTAAGCTTCCACCTTTGGTTTCCCTCGCGAAGATTATATAGTATTTTTGATACAATTAGCTGACGGAACTAGCAGATGGCCCACCTGATGTTAAGTGGCAACCATCACCTTTATCAAAGCATGGCCTCGTAACTCACGAACGATAGGAACTTGCTCTACAACTTGCCCTTTATGTATAATTTAATGGCTGACACTTCGCTGGTTTCTATAAAACTTAAAACTTTATTATTATTATATTGTTTGTATCCCAAATAATATAGATAAAAAATCGCTGGTTTGGTAATATTGGTTTAGATCGATAGTTTCAAACAAAACAAGACTCTTTGAAATTGTATGCACATCTTGCAGACATATCCTACTGAAGCGTATTCATATCCAAATTATTCAACAGTTTCATTACCTCAAATAAACTTCGTATGAAATGGAAAACTGGCTACGTTTCATTCGATGTTTATTTGAGGTTAAGCGCGTTTGATAAAGTAGGGGAGTAGACTTGTCATTTTAAACGTTATATAACTGAGTAATAACCTTGTCATACGTTGTAATTACGGGTAGGTATATAGGATCTTTCATGTTTGATGAAGCACATTATTATCAAAGGAAATTACATTCTGAGCTGCTTTGATGCAAAGTGATCTTTGTGATTTTATTGAATAAATATCTTTTTTTTTTACAACTAGTTGATGGAACAAGCAGATGGCCCACCTGATATTAAATGGTAACTATGATCTATAACAAAGCATTGCCTCGTTAGTCACGCACGATATGAACGTGCTCTACGATGCACTGCCCTGCGTCCATCAACTTGTGGCATACAGATGTTAGGCCTTATGTGCCTGTAATTATACCGGCGACCACACTCTTCAAACCGAAACACAGCAACGCTGCTTGGCGGCAGAAAAGGGCGTGGTGGTAGTACTTCCCCGGACGAGCCCTTCACAAAGAGCTCTGCTACCCCAAAAACTGTATCTTTTTTTGTATGTTTTACGGGATTACTTTGCAAATTATTAATTGGTTTTTATGGTTTTTTGTTTAGTAATTCATACTTCAGAGGTCCCATATAAGTTTTATCGAAATTGATTCAAAGTTTTTGAAAAAAGCATTTGTGATAAGTAATGAAAAAAAAAAATATACACACAGAAGACGTTATGGTTTGTGGTTCCTTTCAGCATAAATTGTAGTTTTCGTTTTATGTTTTTCAGTGTATTTATAGAGAAACAACAGTATATTTTTATTTGTTTTATAGTGTATACACTTAAGGAAAATCACAAAGATTGTGAGAGAAGATTACCCGAGTGGGATTTGAACCCACGACCTTCGGAAGGTCGTGGGTTCAAATCCCACTCTGGTAATAACTTTTGGGACTATATTAAATCTTTGTGATTTTCCATAAGTGTAGGTAAACACTATAAAACAAATAAAAATTAAAAATTAAGCACGGTGACATCTCTCGTCGATTCAACTGAATGCAACTTCAGTTATCGAGCAGGACTCTTGATAGTTATATGTCAGACCTGTAGATAGAACCACGGTCGCATAAGTACCGTAGTAGCATGTCCCCGAGTTATTCGTCGAGTGCGATTAGAATCCGATGGCGCAGTTGGTTAGCGCGGCCCCGTATCAAGGGGAAGGTCGTGGGTTCAAATCCCACTCGGGTAATAACTTTTGGGACTATATTAAATCTTTGTGAACAACAGTAAAGTTCGCAACAGACTGCCATTTTTATTCACACGATGATAGACGTTTAAATATAAGCACACATTCCGAAGGATAGATGGCATTACTAGTAATCATTTAAATGTTTGAAACATACTAATAATAACAGTATTGGACAACGGATTTTTTTTTGAACAAGTTATATTATTTAAAGTACCACCATGCTTAATTCTGCCGTCTTAATTAATACAAGTATTAACCAAATGTAAAAATACACATGAAACAGTTTAGCTATCTGCAGATTGTTGAGAACGATTTTGTGAAAGCTCAACTATAAATAAGTTGATTTAGTTTTGGTGCCAGTAATTTTTTTTACATAATCTCGCATCATGGTCTTTCAATCTATGCTTGGCGTAACTAGCGTGCTCCAAACCTCAGATTGATTGACTGCTGCTCCAATTAACGCTTTGAACTCTAGAACGGTCCGCGACGTGTAGAGTAGGTTTTGGATGCCCAAATTCCGCCCCAATTATGTTTCTAAATTTAATTTGATCTGATCTCTGACTACTATTTGAAAAACTTTCTCTCGCCGCGCTAACGACGCACATGTTTCTAATTGTTCTTCCTTAAAGTTTTATAAATTTACAATCATATTGAAATAAAAAGACGTAAACAATAATATCGTTTACAAAGAAGCCAAATTCTTTTGTTACAAAAAATATGTATATTCCAATATTCTAAAATACTATCTTCTATAAAACATTATTAAACTTAATTATACATAAAAACCTGGTAATTTTCCTTCCGCAATAATCAGTATTATTAGTTTGCGCTCGCGGAAAACCCACTTGGGGCACTACAATCAGCTACGGCGTAGCGTAGGCGTAGCCTCTAGCTCTTGGAAAGGTTACGTACCATTAGAGCCGAATAGGCAAGGCACTCATAAAATACACTTTACCTAATATACTTTTTTTTATCCCAAATACTAATCTGAGTCGAAATCAGCGACTCAGCGATGAGTGAAATATGCAACCTCAAAATTAGAATTTGATGAAAAGGCACGTATATCTTTATTTATCTGTCTCAATTATCAGCGGTGAATTGCCGAGAAATATCCATTAAAATCCCTCGCCAAGTCGAAATGTATCCCCGTCAAAATGTATCCCGATTTCAATCAATCGCTTAAAATGCTGGCAAATCGGAGTTTTTAAGATGTCTCTTTTTGGTAAATCGGCGCTTCAATCCCACCTAACAAACAAGTAGCGGGTTTATTTGAATGAGTCCTGATGTAGAATGTTTCGATCTGCTTCGTTTACATCCGGTAGATAAATTTATTTTTTCCTACGTCTCGTTTTTACTTCACGTTCATTTTGTTTATGCCAATACCAAACCTAGAGAAGCATATATGCTTTATTAATAAAAGCTTGCTGAATGCAGGTTTTTTCTTTGTTTAGCTTGAGCAAATAAATTCGTATCAAAAGGCCCTGATTTACTAATAAAACAAAGCATTTTCCACCACCTTTCCGATAGCTCATGTATAAAATCAAGTCTAAAGTTTTTATTAAATACAAACTTCTCGTACATTTTGAAGGAGTTCATCACTGTAGCTTGTTTGACCTACAAACTCCGTTTTAGCATAAAATATGTTTTGCTATCAAATTTGAATAAAACAAGCCTCCGAAAATAAAATTAGCCGACCTTCGCAAAAAGGCTATCGTGTTAACAGTCGTTGTAATTTATTTGGAATGGTAGTCCATTAATCTTCCGGATTATATAACCGGGTTCCGTACATTATTATACCCAGGATTGCGATGGACTGAATATGGATAGAGGTCGTAACACAGTTATTTTGATGGGAGTAGTAATGGACTATTAAATGCATATAAGATATGAATTGATCTCAGGAATTTATGACTCATATTATGATCACGATAAGGTAAGTGACACCTAATGTTGTTTGTTTATTACGTAGACGCTGTAATTTTTATATCGCTGGTATAAAAAGTACAAAAAGCTCTTATGCTGTAAATTATAACCACGTAGCGGTTTAGTGTCTTAGCACCTAATATTCGTGAACACAGCTTTATCACTCAATTACGGTATTTAACATTGCCACATTGCTGATGATTCTGTTATTTAATTTACTACTTTTATTGTCAACCGCAAAATGGTGCGATCTCTTTCTTATGAACTGAAATAACAAAGTCAGTTACAGTTTAAGCGCTGTCAAAATCGAAGTGCTCGTTTTTCAAGGTCATTTCTCACAGACAACCTGGTGTTGTTGGTGTCTATGGGTGACGGTGACCGCATTCCATCAGGTGGGCTGTAAACCCGTTTGTCTATCGTTAAAAAAACTGAAATTGAAACAACTTCACGACTTTTGATCCCCAGACACGGTAGATAATTATCCTCTCAGATCTTGTCTTACCAAGAACGAACTCCAGATTCTTTTTGAGGATGTCTAAGGGGGGTAGTCAGAGCGACGTCCAAACATAAGATTTGTCACTTACCTACATTTTTCAGTAGTTGGTTGACAGGTTGCAGGCCCATCGCCGCTGTTTCTAACAGCGGCGGTTAGTATTCTATACTAACCGGTTTCCTATCGATGTTTTCCTTGACCGTATAATAATGCAACAACAAAATTTAATTGACAAATATATATCATTAGACACTGGCAAGACTGTCTGTCACGGACAGATGCCATAAACGGAGTGAAGAAGAAGAAGAATCGACGCCAAAGCAAAAAGCATCGCTTCTAAGTTCGCGTTAATCACATTTATCGGCGCTCACCTCGTATACTTGCCAGAGGCTCTAACTTAAGCTCCAGAGCCAGAACAATTAGCACGAGTCATTAGCTATAATAACAGCCAGTCAAGACTTATTAAGCTGCTTAACCGGCTCACTTACATCTTATATTGTCTTGGTTTGCTCTCTCGTAGAATGTTTTACAAAACTCTAAGAATACATTTTAAGCGTTCTGGGTTTGAGAACTTAAGAAGTTCAACTTAAGTTCAAAGTCAAAGTCAAAAGGTATTTCAATAAAATCACAAGGATCACATTGAATCGTCTTAAAGCTAGGCGACTCTAGGTGCCACTTCCACGCGACTAAAGCCTAGAAGAACAGGCAACTAACTTACGGCTTGGTTCCTACCGTTCTTTTTGATCCTTATTACAATGTAATATAATATAATATTGAACCTCCAGTGTGGTGCCAATCGAATTCAGTGAGTTCTATGGCATATCACATTTTGGGAGAGAAAAATTGAAGAAAGATGGAATATGATTTATTTAGTATTCAAGTTTAAAAGCGCAATGGGTCGACGACATCGCTAGGCTGTTTATACTCAGCCACTGCTGAATATCTGAATATAAGCATACTTCATTTTTGGCCAGCCATTTTTCATTTTAATTTTTTTTTGCAGTTATCCTGGTGACCGGGCTGAGTCAAATATGATCAAAATCAAAACAGTCTTCATTCAGTACAATCACAAGGATCACTTTGAAACGTCTTATATACTAGGTGAATCTATCGCCAGTTCCTAGCGATGATGATGACATCGATAAGGTTCATAAGACTCATTGCTACCCGTACAATATTTGATCTCCGAACACCTTTTTAAAGATAGTATAGCGTTGTATATGCTACCTCGAAGAGTATCTTTAAAAACGTGTTCAGCGATCAATTAATATACTTCAAGGAGATAAGACGAACATATTAAATGTTCGTCTCCTTAATGCTATAATCAGAGGACGAACATAGCCGAGGTTAAACGAATTGAACCATTATGTACAGTGATACCCTAATGGTAATATAAGCTCATTCAACGAACTTGTCGTTACATTAGTGTAAGCCGTTCTGAGAGAAGTAGGCACTGAATAGTTTTTACGCCGCTTCGTTTGTTGGAGTCTTGTCTCACGCCCAATATATTAAAAATGTTTGGATGTTGGTGGCTCGATCATGCTCTACACTGAAACAATATTTTTTTATACTACTACAACGGATGAGCAGGATGGAACAAGCATATGGGCCACCTGATGTTAAGTGGTAACCATCACCAGCATCACAAAGCATTACCTCGTAAACAACGCACGATAGGAATGTGCCCTACGATGCACTGCCATCAACTTGAGGCATACCTACAGATGTTAGGCCTTATGTGCCTGTAATTACACCGGCAACCACACACTTCAAACCAAAATTCAGAAACGCTGCTTGGCGGCAGAAAAAGGCGTGAAAGGATTTGAATGAAACTTGAAATAAGTATAACTAGTAGCATAAATAAAATCCTTTCACCACACTATTTATTAAGAACTAGTGACAAGACAAGGAGAAGAAGCATAAATAGAATAAACATAAAATAGATCTACAATGTGGAAAAAATTGCGTACCCAGGAGGTAAAACACCTTAAATATTAATGTTAGCAATCACTTTATACGAGCGGAGCCACAAGTAATAATCAAGAAATTACACTTTTTATATCAAATCGGAGGACAATTTTCAATTTTATATGAATTCTTTATACAAAAATAATGTCTCGCCAACTAGGTCTACCAAATTGACGCAAAATCGAGCTATGCTCCAATAATTTCATACAATTAATTTTCAACATTGGCTGAAAATTTGTTGTTTCATATATCGTAACTTTTGATCCGAATACCATCCGAACCATTATTTCTAATACTCGAACAATTTATCAAGGGCTCAGGCCATCTGACACCAATATTCAAACAATGCGCCTTGCATTCAACGGCTGTGTCAGACACTCAATGACGTTCCAATTAGTTTATTGCCAGTAGTACATTCGGGTCAGACCTTTGGTACTCATTGTATGAGCAATTTGAGAAATATTTCGTTATAGTTTTTTTTTAAAAATTCTTCATTCTTAGGATTTATTAAAAAAAATTACCACAACATTTTTTTTTATTAATTGTGTTTTTAATACTCAATGAAAAACAGTCTAAATGTTATAATATGCAAATATTTTACTTTTAGCTTTTTTAGATACAATGTTCGCAAACCTAGAATACTGTGTTTTACAAAAAAATAAGATCGTTGGTGTGTAGTTTAGACTCTCCAGATCCTGCTGCTTAGCATACAAACATAACACTGACAAAATGATAATAAATAACAAAGTCAAAATACTTGTATTCTCTTATCTGTCCCATGGTTTCCTCATGACCGTTCTGCTAAATTATGTAGTTTTTAAGTTTTCTAATGACGTCATTAAGAAACATTATATTCCACTTCTTTCTTATGTTATTATAAAAAAAAGGATAACTTACACCCTGTTGATTGTCGATGGGATTGAATAAAACATGAATAGCTGATCGAAATATCTAACAAGCGAAGATTATTTTCTTCGGAAGAGCTTATAAAAAGGCGATATGAACCCGAAACGGGTATCGGTTTCCCTTTGTTTCCTTTTCTTTACGTATGTGCTGTTTACATTAGATTTATCGAAGCATCACCGTCGTAGACACATAAAATTATGTTACGCTCCCCATTTCTGTTTTTACATCATTTATTCCGGGAAGCGTTATCCTTATACGGGAATGGATATTGTTAACAAATAAAGAATTAGTTATAACGTGCGAGGTATCATAATGCCAACGAGTTAGGATCAGCTCACACTGAGAAACGACGCGATGAGGTCCGCAGTTGTATATATAGCTACAATACAATACAATGTAAAACTGGTTTACTGCAAAAAAGGTACAAGTTTATGTGAGAGCACGAACTAGAATTACAGAGTCGAGTACCTTGGCTCCGCTACGCCGAGGCTACGCCACGCTACGCCGCTCTGGTTTCGCGTCTCAATATGAGCTGACCTTTACGTTATGATGTTCAGATGTAGGCCGTAGCTGCTACGGCGTAGCAGGAAAAAGGACGTTACTAATCGAATTGACTTTATTCGATAAAAATAGCAGAAAATCATAGGAATGGATATCTATCGAATAATAAATGTAGGGAACAAAAATCTTATGGATCATAATTCTACATTATGATAAAACTTCTTAAAATATGAACTTAGGGCACAATATCCAGTGGCAAATCTAAAAAGGTTAAGCCCGCAGGTAATATGGGTAATGTTTCCACTTAGCTGCTTCGCTTGCTGTTAGAGTATCTATTTCTTTACAAACGACACAGATAAACAAGAATAATGTTCTAGCTGATAAAGTCGAATTCGTTGTAAATTCAAACTCATTTATGCACATTCATAACGTTGGTATCTTTGAACAATAAAGTGAAACAGCCTTATCTTCTCCAATTGTCTGCCGATCTAAATTCACATCGCGGCTATTTTCATAAACTAGGACAAAGTCGAACGAATATAACACTATAGACATATTTCAATACACTTCAGTTGAAAAGGGTATGGGAGGCGGTAGTTAATAACGATTTATGGAACCCCTTTGTTCCATGTCTCTTATCTCCGTCGTGAGGTTGGTGTTCACGCTTGATTTATCGCTCCATGTCACACGAAAAAAGAACAAAGAACGTATTTTCGTGAATATGTAATAACCTAGTACAAAATATTATCTTCTAATGTTGCGAACAACCCGTAAACTCTGGTTAGCTTATTTAGTTCAATGTTCTCGCTGATGGTAAGCAAAGTTTAATATAAAATCATGGCGACTGTAACTCACTTAGCCCGTTCAGAATAGCGACTCGAACGGAGCCTGAAAAGACCCCAAAGGGAGCGTAAAGAAAGCTATTTGGCTGGCACATAAAAAAATAGGAATAAATCAGCGGCGATGGCCATTACGGCATAGCCTCCGCGTTATTGTCGCGCTCCGTCACGTTTGTCGACGCGAATGTGACAAAATAAGCGCGATTACGCGACAAACATCACTCGCTTTGCTTTCTGCTTCGATGCGGTTATTTGACCCCGAAACTCACTCAATTTGCCACACGAATTGTTGCATTGGACATTAACTCCACCAGTTCAATTAATTACTTTGCAACAAAGCATTGGGATTGGTTTGCTAAATCTACAATACCTACCATGTTTGCAAATGCATAACATCACGAAGTCTGAAAATGTATGCATATCATATTATAATATTTTTTGTTTTACTTTGTCATAAGCATAGTATCATTTCTATAAATGTTTACACTAGTTTTTCTTCCAATATTGCTCTCTAGAGCTTTTTGATAGGATGCCAATTTATATACCTTTGGCAGGTTCGATGCGATTGTCTGTTTCTCTTTTGGATTCATCAATATTTCTGTAGCAATGCCTATCGACGCTACGATTTGGTGCACTAAATTGCATGCGATCAATTCGAGAGCAATTTTACTTCCAATTAGCCAATAGCTCTCGAATTGAGTGTTGTTGGTGGTTACTCTTTTTCCACGAATTTATTCACCATCGAGAAATGCTGCAGGTATTTCAAATAATAACTTTAGTAATGAAAACAAAGTTGAAAAGTTATTCTCCGTGAGTAGCAAAAAGGCTTTACAAAATGTTATATTCCATGCATAAACATTATTTATTAAGAAATTCCTGAGTCAATTGAGGCTAAAATGGAAAAATATATACCATCTCATTTTAAGCTGCGCACTGAGAGGCTTATTAGCATACGATAGCGCTCTGAAAGCTGAAAAATAGGGATCGTGAATAGACCGCTCGCTGCCCGCCATTGAAACGCTAGTGCATCTCATCTGCTTATAAATTATGTAGCAAATATAGTCGAGCGGAATCGCAAATTCCACAGATTCAGTAAATATTAGAATTTTTTGAATATAAAAATGTAGAAAACAGTATTGGTTTAAAAAAGTCAGAAGTTTTCAAGTAGAACGAAGCCTGGAAGTTTATCTCAGGTAGATGTAGGTAACTTAATTTATACGGCCGTTCGCTCGAAGCCAATCGCGGCAGGCGCTATTTGCGGAAATTTGTTCGTAGACAAGCGATTTTTTTCAAGCGCCCCGGGAGTTTCTCGGGACGTGAGCCGAAAATCACCGAAGGCATTTTGCTCCTTGGTAAATAAACTAGCCCAAGTTTCACCTACTTACACACTTGGAATTTTAACTTTATATTGTTTTGTTTGTATGCAACTTTACTGCTTGCTGCAAAGTAGTGGTCTAGAAGAAAGAAAATTCTGTGGTTTATTTCTATACCAAACAACTTGAGCGCAAGCAAAAGTTTCAGTGCTTCGCTGTGATCCTTGTATACCTTAAATTTTGATATACATTTAGTCTGTCTGATTTTCACCAACAAAGTTCCGCGCAATTTTACATCAGTTTAAAATTGCAGTTTCAAAACGAAAATTTTACATGGTTACTTGTAAAAATTCTGAAGTACATCTAAAATCAAATGTTAAAGTTTTAGGATGGTATCTTTGGATAAAGATTAATACTTAGAGCCGCTATTTGTACTGCTAGGGGAATAAACTTGAAGCAAGTACTCAAATCTTAAATGGTAGCTCAAGAAGTCTCGCACAGGTGTGAGAGGTAAATCCTGAGTGATCTATGAAGCAAAGCCCACGAGGTTGTATCGTTGCTGGCTACGCGGCATCAGTCGATTAATGATGCGGAAAATTCAACGGCTTACTGCGACATAGCTGTGAGGCTTCCTTACAAACGCAGGCTGAGCGCTTAGCGGAGCGTGTAAAGTACAAAGTTTTTTTCTATGTATAAATTCTTAACGATATTTTAATTACTTTTATAATAATAAACTTTTGTACCTTGAATAATACTTTTTTAAACTTTCGAACACCCGCCCATAACCACGACTTGAATTAAACGAAACAGCAGGAAAATAAATAATTTCAACATATTTTTCGAATTAGATAGAAAGATAAAGCGGCTACAAAAATCAAAATCTAAACAGCCTTATTCAGTTCAATCAGAAGAATCATCCTTGTGATTGAACGCTGAAATCTAGCGCCAGTTCCTCGCGACCAAAGCAAGAAGTACAAGTAAAAAACCTACGGGTAGGAGCGAAGGCTCCTAGCTACACTCCCTTTAGTTTTCCTGCCGGAAACCGTTTGTGATTGTGTCAAAAGCAAAGGCAAGTACACCGTAAAATACATACCACTAAAATTACTGCTCGTGCAAAGTACGATCCTTTAGCAGAACGCTAGATTATGCAGAGTAACAATATTACAGAGAAAGCTTTCGTGGCGTTACTCACGCCGCCGTGACGTGTGACGTCACAACAAATTGAATAAAAGTATGGTGCTTGATCTCTTTGTACAGTCGATGGTGTAAGTAGCTTTACAACGTTGTATTATTTAGTAAGCGAAGGAAAGAGTGATGACAAAATCTTTGCAAGAGGAAATACAATAAAACTTTTACTTATCCGTAACATAGAAAATAGGTGTGATTTGTAAATTTAATTTTGGGTTTTGACTGAGTCATTAGATAGATGAAAAATTAAATTTTATACTCTTGATTATTGATATGTAAGATCTGTAGATGGAGCCACGGTCGCATTAGTACCGTATTTACTTTAATTAGAGTATGACGCCCAGGTGGTAAGCACAGCCCCGCAAGGGGAAGTTCATGGGCTCAAATCCCACTCGGATTATCATTAACATTGGGATATTATAAAACATCTTTGTAAAATTATATTATTTACACCCAAATAGATATAATTTATGGTAGGTAGAACTCGCAGGTAGAACTTAGTTCTATACTTTCACCGTGACGGTACCTATAGTTAGACTGTTAGTGGTTAATATGTGTGGTAGACGGTGCCAACAGATACTTGCACATTTGGATTTTAGTTTTCTAGGTAGAATCAGAATAAGAAAAAATCTATTGAATCAAAACTTTAACAAATTAGCAGTTGTAAAGTAAAGGTAAGTAAAAGTAAGATAAAGTATAAAACAAAGAAAGACAAACAAACATTTAAGGCCTTATACAAAAAATCTGTCAAACGATAAACTATGCTTAAATTATTGCCATCTCTTACCAATGCGTAATGATAAACAGAGACAGCGCTAATTTTCAGCATTATTTAAATTTAAGCACCATTTTACAGTATGAGGGTTAGTTCCCTAATTCCCATGTGAGATGGCCAATGGACCAACGCCATTGCTAAGAACGCGTAAAGTAAATGGATTAGAGAAGGCCCAAAATCGTTCTTCTTAAAAATGTTTTGGGAAGATCAATATCCAGCAGAGTGCTTCTTCAGCCCGATGATGATGAATCTATGAGCATCGCGTCGGGCTTATTTTCCAACTAATTTGTCCTGGTTACGTAATGAACCTAATGTTTTATTAATTCTAATTGTTTCAACTGTTTTGTTAACTAGCTCGATACAGCGACGGCGGCTGTTTAGGATGGCCGCTAATGAATCTACGGGCCACAGCCTATTCAATTCTGCTGGGATTTCACATTATGTTTGTATCTATTGTCCGTGAAATGTTAAATTTTTCAGTATGTAAAACTTTTAGGTACAGGAAAGTTCTACTCGTTTAAATAATCGTGTAACTCCACTGTTATCATCGGCAACCGGAAGGGCGCGCAATTAAGAGTTTCAAGAGTAGAAGAGCTCTTTGTGAAAGGCTCGTCCGGGGAAATACTACCACCACGCCTATTTCTGCCGCCAAGCAGCATTGCTGTGTTCCGGTTTGAATAGTTTGGTTGCCGGTGAAATTATATGCACATGAGGCTTAACATCTGTATGCCTCAGGTTGATGGACGCAGGAGAGTGCATCGTAGGGCACATTCCAATCATGTCTGACTTGCGAAGAAATGCTTTGTTACAGGTGTTGGTAACCACTAAACATCATGTTCCTGTGGTACAAGCAAGCAAGAAGTATAAAAAACTAAAAAAACAGTTTGGTCGTTAGTGGAGGAATATGTTTTATTCTAAGAAATACCTACTTGAAATTAGTCCTATGCACCAAAAATATCAAAACTATAAGCTTAGATTGAGACACAAAAATTTGTGACATTATTATGTCAGGACAAATTAAGGTACAATAAATTCATTCTTAAGTTGAGAATAGTTAGTAAGGTAAAAGTATTTTTTCGTATACGTTTTGCATCAGCAGCTAACATCGATGATTTACATAATAAACCAAAAACCCGCCCATCCCGCAACCCATCATGCAGACAATACAGCAAAATCTAATCCGCTCGTGAAATTTCCAGCCGACCCTCATTACCATTCGGAAGCAAAGAAAGAAAGAAAATATTCTCCATGACGGAAATTTCATGTAAATTAGACGAAGTACGAGCCGACTTTTGCTTTCTTTAAATTTCATCGGAGCTAGGAATGTCCTTACAATTTTACTATCTTCAGACGGTTCGTCACAGCGAAAAGTTAATTTGATCGTTTCATTTCGGTAAAAAGCTATCTCTTGAAATTGTTTCACTTTGGATATTAGTCTTGGCGCTTTCTAGGGTAATGTTATTGGACGTCGTAAAACAATATTAACACGGGAGCCAATCATGCGAAACGTCATATAAAAAGTGATTATAAAAAGCCAAATTAATTCAGTAATTTGGCTTGCGTACTTTTAAAAATTAAAGCAGCTCTTGTTTTGAGCTAAAATTCATCTGATACAATTACGAGTTACTTACTGACCCATTCAATACGAAATTTAAAACTACACAGCCCAGAGAAAGGTCAGCAATTTAGCGCAGTACTCTTTGAGGGGTGCAAAACGCTTCGCTCACTGAAAAAATTTAACCGATTCTAGATTTGCAAATTCGCCCTCATGGTGGTTGAAAAGGGTATCAATTCAATTTATTTATATCAGACTTAGTCCATAGGAATTTGTTAGTAACATTTTAACTTTAAAATTGTGTTAGTCACATTTTGTTTGGTTCAGTGTTGATGAGTGTGCAGCCGCATCCAATAATAATTGAGGGGACAGTCTCACCGCTCAGACAAAGCATTCACTAGCGTATCAAAGTTAGTATGGAAATAGATTCATGTGAATGAAGTAACGCGGTATTCCACTAATCCTACTCCTACTAATATATACATGCGATACACGATGTTTGGATGTTAGAATGTTTGTGCTAAAGCACGCCCTAACCACTGAACCGATCGAGATGATACTTGGAACCAATATAGTTCGTAACCTGGATTAGCATATATAGGCTTTTATTACCGGGAACGGGGTTGAAAACACGAACCCAAAAAAGGGAAATGCCTTAAATATTAATGTTAGCAATCACTACACTAATATCATTGACCTACGAATCAATGCTTTGTTATAGGTAAAAACTCAACTAATAAGTTAGCAAAGCCGCGAGCGGAAGCTAGTATTTCATAAAACCACAAACGCAATTCACTTTTGTATAGCGAAGCGCAGTCAAATGTTTATAAGCTCGAACGCTACTTCCATGGTGCGGCTTACTATCGACATTTTACTAGAAATACGTTCCACGTGCGCCCTATGCCTTGGGCATATTCCAATAAAGTCACAATTTACTAGTCAATACTTTATGCGAATATCATGCTCCGAATAAAATTATAGCCAAGTAATTTAGTTCTAGCTCTAAGAAAATATATAAAACCACTTTACGTTACCTGTTTTGATCCTGATGTAGAATGGTTCTCGTTCATTTCGATATAGAGAAGATAGGTGTCTGAATCGATCACTGGCTGCTATTTTATAAAGTGTCTATAATAGAGTCGTGGGGTTAGGGTATGACGGTGCAACTTTAATTCAACGAGGTCGAGGTGGCGAGTTCAATTCTGTATTGATCTATCTCCATTATCGATAAATTTAGGTTAGGAAGGTTTTTCTTTTGGTACCTTACCGTATCTTTCGTTTGATGAATGAGCTTTTTTTAGGTTAAAATACCTTTGTACCCCATGTGTGCCTCCGTAGTCTTTATTACTCAGTTTATGATGAAACTATTTTTAGCTTTTTACTTTTTCATAAACAGTCTGGTGTGAAAGTCTTGTATTTCACTGGGCACTTTATTATAATAAGTTCGCAAATAGAAAAAGAGTTTTTTATGGAAGACTAGGTCTAGAAAGAACAATTCTGTCAGGGTTCCTTACACATCTTGAGCAGATATCTCACCCCTCATATCCCAGTAAATTATGCGTAGCTATTTCAAGTTGAAGTGGGCTCACGGCTGTCCCAACTAATGTCATCAGCAGGCGCGACCGTGAACGGCTAATTGGTTATTATATGAATTTCGTGGTAGTTCATAATTGGCAAAATAAGGAAACCGTTTCTGCGCAAAGTGGGTCGCTAGCCGCTGTGATAGTACTGTACCCCAAGTCTGAGTTTGGTTTTTCGGTTTCCGGATCGTCAGGCCGTTTTTGTATGGAGACTCGTGAGTTCTCAGCATGCCCGATATAGAGACGCTAATCGAGTCTCCATACAAAACCGGCCTGATGATATGGAAACGAAAAAAAAAGGCTTGAGGTACAGGACCTACTATTACAGCGGCAGCGACCCATTTCACGACAGAAACAACCCAGTCTCCTTATTTTGCCAATTATGAACTACCACGAAATTGATGTTTTTTTTTTATTGGTTGACTTCCACACAGCACCATCTAGCCCCAAACTAAGCCAAAGCTTGTAATATGGGAACCGGATAGCTGATATAATACATATATACTTTTTTTTTTGTAAATACATACTTATAATATAAAATAACACCCAGACAGAGAACAGACATCTATGTTCATCACACAATTGTTTGTTCTCGGTGGGGATCCAACCCACGGCCTACGGCGCAGAAGGCAGAGCTACTACCAACTGAGCTGTGAAGGCTGTCTATTGAGAGAACAAAACCCAGACTTGAGGTAGTGGTAGGCTAGTGAGGTTTGCTACAGCTGCGTACAATTTCACTTGCGGCAACCCCGCCATAAGACGTGACTCGAGTGACAATGAGCGCGTCGCCTTGTTACCCTACAAGAGGTACAAATGCGGCACACCATGTACCCTTAAGTGTTTCTTTACCCGACGCAGTCACGCTCGCGGCGAGGCTTTCGACAAGCGTCCGTAGCGTCCGTCATTTGCGCAATGCAAATGCACGAACGCAATATACAATAAAGTTTATTGACAAAGAAGAGATAAGTAACACAGACATATACGATACATTTTTAAATTACAAGTTGGTAATTGACTGCGTATCATATATACTGACACGCATGGACATTAACTAATGGACACTAGCTATCGCCCGTGGCTTCGCTCGCGTATCAGTAGTGATTCATAACCTTAATATTTAGTAATACCCCGTTCTAACGTTAGAATTTTTCAGATTAAAAAGTAACCTGTAAAATTTGGTAAAAGTACCTCATTGATTGAGCGAGCAAAGCGAACGAAAATCTTACAGTTAACTTCTGCTAGTGAGGCGTTATATGAAAAGGTTTGATTTGTAAATCCCAATTCCATTTTTATTTTAATTCTAGGCCGTATGTATGATTTTTGAGATACAATTGGTTACCCCAAGTAGGTTAGGGGGTTGTCAGATGCCAAATATCGTGTTTGGTATCAATGTAAGACTGGAGCGGACATCACGAAATCTCAGGGCGAACCACTAGTTGCTATTCCATACTACTAACTATTTTTGTTCAGGTTTCACCCCGATCGGTTCAGTGATTAGGGCGTGATTTAGCCACAAACATCCCAACATTGTAAATTCCGCATTTACATATATCACACACGATTAACACTTGTTCCATAGGTTCGTTCTATTCCTAAGCGTATTCGTATTGCGTTTGCGCTAGGACGAACGTTTTGTCTGATGTCAGAATGCATTATGCGTTGTTGTTTCATGACTCGTGGCAAATGAGTTTTGCTGAAGGATGCGACATCTTTGAAAATAGATAGGTACATCTTTTGCCAGGGGAATTGAAGATGTGGGCATGTTAACATATAAAAAAAACATAATGATTAGTGATTAGTTAGCGTTTATAAAGCGCTATTGAATATTATCATAATAGCTTATACAACATATATGAATTTATCCCACATTTATATAAATCGTTATTTGGTACCTTATACTAATTAGCGTAGTCTGTCTTTATGACACCGTTGTGAAATGTTCAAGTAAAATCCTGTCCATCTAAAGGTCTGGAAGAGATCGTTCTCAGCGATAAGACCGCCCATTAAACTTGACTAGAACTATTGAACTTGTTTGTTTTTAATTTGTTAAATTTATAATTGTTGTACATTTTAAAAGTAGTAGAGCTCTTTGTGAAGGGCTCGTCCGGGGAAGTACTACCACCACGCCTTTTTCTACCGCCAAGCAGCGTTGCTGTGTTTCGGTTTGAAGAGTGTGGTTGCCAGTGAAATTACAGGCACAAGAGGCTTAACACCTGTATGCCTCAAGTTGTTGGACGCAGGGCAGTGCATCGTAAGGCACGTTCCCTTCGAGCGTGACTTACGAGGCAATGCTTTGTTATAGGTGATGGTTACCATTTAACATCAGGTTGGCCATCTGCTTGTTCCATCAGCTATTTGTACTAAAAAAACAAAGGTTTTTGGATCAATTAAGCTTTCAATCTATTGTACTAAAGTTTTTTGTCTTAAGTTGGAAAACCAATTCAAAAAGTATTTACCCTCACAGGAATACTGCCGCCTAAATACAGAAGAGTAAGTACCCAAGGTAGCTTCTTACTGCTATTGACGACCTTTGTGTAATTAACTTATTTTCCTGTTACGCCAAATTACTGGGAAACGGGAATACCGAAATAACTTTGTATAAAATATATTCATAGGTCGACATAAAATCACGCCTTCTTCCCGTTCGGGTCTCTTATGACTCAGCTCTCACAGTTTAGTCGGTAGTATTTCTGCCTTCTGCGCTGTAGGCCGTTGGTTCGATCCCCACCGATAATAGAAGATATAAAGTATTATAAGTATTATATCAGCTATCTGGTTGCTATAGTACAAGCTTTTCTTAGTTTGGAGCTAGATAGTGATATGCGGAATATTTATTTATTTTAAACATTAACGTGATAAAATGAGGATGCTTGTTTTCTGTCTGAGTGTGATATTTTATTATAAGTACTTACTAACAAAATAAGTATACAAGTGCATAACATAGCTCATATAACATGAGCTATGTTATATGAGTTTCTAATAATTAGAAGCTTTGCTTAGTTTGGGGCTAGATAGTGCTGTGTGGAAAGTCCTTCAATATTTAATAATTAATAGCAAGAATAATATATTGCATATTATTTTACATATTTTTATTACGATTTTGATCATAAATCACATATACAGCACACAAGTCAGGCTAAATAGTCATGGCCGAATTAGACACGCTGGCAGGGTCGCGGAAGAACGCTAAGTATTCCGTCCCCTTGGATAAACGCCGCGGTGTCAAAGTTACACCGCGGGTATTATAATTCGTCGCTTCATTCTTCAGCTATAAACATGGTAGTATCCTCTTTTATGCTACTGCAACCTTCGCATATAACTTCGAATAAAGCGTACTCATATAATAACGATCGAACTTCACTTTGCAAGTTCGTTTGATCATGTATTAGATGGAAAGTAAATTAGTTTATATGAGTTAGTGTTTGTAGATAGGGTTATCCCTAAGAGCTAGACATATATCATCGTGGGATTTTTATATACCTACTGTAGTACATTATTTTGATCTATCTCGTAGGGTTCAGCCAGTGTTTGCAATGTAAGCGCAAAAAATGTGTTTATTTACGACATCTCATTGAAACCTCTAAAATTGTCAGTGTTTCTCTACTACTGCATGTATTATACATATAAACCTTCATCTTGAATCACTCTATCTATTAAAAGAACGCATCAAAATCCGTTGGTTGAGTAGTTTTAAAGATACATACCTATACATAGGGACAGACAGCGGGAAGCGACTTTGTTTTATACTATGTAGTAAAGAAGCGTGCATTAGTCGACCGGAGGTTAGGAATGAGCAAGCAAGCTACGCCACAAAAGCTTTAGCCGATAGCTATCTGACATCACCCTTGCTGTTACTCGTTGTCTTCACCCTAGGCTTATGGAAAAATAATTCGTCAAGTGCGGGTTATACTCACTCGCTGAGGGTTTCACAACCAAACGCATCTGTTCGTCAGTTGTAAGGCACTCGAGGGATTGAGATAAAAGAAAAATGAGGGCCCTCCCCATTGTCTTTGTAATATTTTCTACGTTTTGTTGTAAGTAAATCTGAATGTATGCATTCCATCTTATTCTACTATAGGTCTCACTTGGTTTTATTGGACACTCGTGCCAAAATTTAAGTCAATTGTAGTTGCTGAGGAACCAGAAGTTCAGTCAAGTTCTTGTTTGATTTTCGTTAAGCCTTTGGTACCGAAACCCTCAATATTTCACTTAAGGTGGGTTTTAAAATCTCAGAATACCGCTATCCGTCAGAAAAATCTTTTCATCCCATTTATTCGAAAAGAGCGAAGGATCTCTTTTTCCTCAATAAGTGCGCGCAAAATAGGTCATTCCAGCGCACTTAATATCAATGACGCAATAACTTTTGAATTTAGAACACTATTTAATTAAAAAGTTAGAACTCAATTCGCTTCGATAAAGTCATGGCTGAATAAAAAAAAGCGCGCCTGCCGCCGCCGCATTGGTCAGCCAAATAAAATATAAACGCGGCAACTTTTTATTGTTTTTTTTATTTCTTTTTATCATTATATTACAGTCAATTTCAATATAATTCACACAAATTGAATAAAAGATGCGTTCTAGCAGTGAAATCGAAATATTAACACCAGAAAGTGTAAAATTAAACGCAGAAACAGTCATAAACAATTAACTACCAAACAAATCGAGAGAAATATTAATTTGTGTAAATATAAATTCGTCACTACTAAAAGCATCTCTTATTTATTTTTCTCATAGAGGTCACTTCCTCACTTCAAAGCAGAGTGTGCCACACGGTACCAAAATTAATTAATGTCCAGCGACGTACTTTGAATCCCTCGCTACGTTCAGGATTCTGCTTCAGAATCTACACGTACTACTGTTACACGGTAAAAATCCGCCCTAAAGATCTACAATTTAGTCAAAATCTATTTAAAATAAGTTTTTTACTGAAAGGGCTACTGACGGGCTTAATTGCTCTCTCTTTTTCAACAGTAATTAAAAATAAAATTTACACTAACTTTATCCCAGTAAGCTGTCTATTGCCTTGTTGTAAGTCTAAAGGATAAGAAAACCTAAAACTATGTTCTATAAATCTCAATATAGGTGGTAACAACTTATTAATCTCTTTCAGTATATTATGTCAATGATATAGAGTCTAAACGGCTATCAAAATATAATTTATTTAAAGGTCATTCAACATAATAGAGATGTTTACCTAATTGGTGCATTCTTAAATAATACATACCTCTATAGCGATATTACTGTGCCGTATTTATATTAATATGGGAATATATTATTGTTTTACATAATATATTTCCATATTAATATAGCCTTGTAGTAGTAAGTGTTTTTTGTTTGATAAACTATCTAGGTACTTAGTATTACTAAAACGTATTACAAGAAAACATATCATTCCAGCTCAACAAATAATGGAAGGTACAATAGAATCGATAAGAAATTTAAGGCTAAAAACTTGGGAGCACTTAAATTTAATATCGGCCGTCCAATTCAGGGGACACCACACTTTATAGCGGCAATTACTACCCTTCATCTTGGAAATGTCGTAGATTGGTTTCGCTTTATGGGTTTTTGGGGTTACAACAAACTTTGCCAACTCGAACAAATAAAATTTGAATTTGCGCCGAAAGTCGTAAAGCTGGATGAACTTGGTGTGATATGGCTTTTACAATGTTAAAAACTACGGCATAGCTTGTTCGAGCTATGCCAATAAATGTCACATTTATTTAGTAAAATCCATAGGCATAGCTTGTTCGAGCTATGCCATGGCATTTATTTAAAATTCATGCAACCATTTTACATTTTTACATGTGTTTTATGTGTCAGTGGTTTTATAAATGAAATAAATAAAAAAAATGCATAAAATTAACACTATCTCCGATAAACTTAAACATGAATGAATGAATGAATGTAAATGCTTCATTGTATACCTTACAAACGATCAAAATAGGAAACAAATAATAACAACTATAGAGGTAGATATGTACAATGGGCGGTCTTATCTCTTCCAGACAACCTTTGGATGGAGAGGAGCCTATATACAACGTGTAACATACTACCCCTATAATTCCGGAAGCAGAGTATTCTACAGGTCTTGGCGAACAACTTTTATTTTACGACTTATATAAAGGAAACAAGAAAAGATGTTAATTGTCCTACGATGTGCGGTCTTATCACCATTACACCTAAAGTTAAATGTTAGCCTAAGTTGGTAATTGTAATAGTAGTTACATGCAGGTACTTACAACTTGTACCAGAGCCTATTTGTTTATGTGTCTACACTAATATTATAAAGAGGAAACCTTTGTATTTTTGTATTTTTGTATGTAACGAATAGGCTCAAAAACTACTGGTCCGATTTCAAAAATTCTTTCACCATTAGAATGCTACATTATCCCTGAGTAACATAGGCTATATTATATTTTCAAAAAAATCAGGGATCCTTACTAAAACTTCAATAATGTAACCCAAGGTGGAAAACAAAAACCTTACATCGCGTGCGCTGCGAAAACTATTGAAGATAGAACAAAATAATGTACTACAATTTTGTAGAACACGTCATCATCTACAAAAAATGTCACGACAGCATATGTCTAACTATTATAGTTATGTCACAATAAGTGTTCTTTTATTATAAAAAATTAATTGAAATGCCGCCGCCAGAAAAGGGTCTTTATTTGCACCTTGGTATTAATCCTTATCCAAATAAATCATTTCATAATTAAGACGGTTTCAATACCTATAGAATACTTCTTAAATTTTTCAAATCGGACATTCCATTCAAAAGATATGACGAAATTAAAAATGTTAACGGGTCCACGGGTCACGCTCGGGGTGCGATTTCACTCACTCAAGGAGAAGCGCGTGCAAATGTATGAAATAAGTAGACGCGAGGCTCGAACCCACGGTCTAAGTTTATCCTAAAATGTTCAAAAAATTTATGACCACCCATGCGAAGCTGGGAAAGGCCGCTAGTATTAAATAAAAACGAATTCATTCATGCAGTGATGTAATAATTTGAAGTTTTTATACGCAAATATGTCGTAATTTATTATCAGAAGACGTTGGCAATGATAGGTATGCAACCTTGCTGCGAGTTTATTTATGAACCAGCGACTCCAGCGAGTAGTGATATCATACGAATATGTATGTCCTTACTACAAATGGCAGCTTTTACCATAGTATTTTATATGACCTACCTACCTGATACATACTCGTGACTATAGATTGTACTATATAGTTTAACTTTATTTCGTATTTTACAATTTAAGCCGCTACACACATTAATTACCTTACTTATTAATTTAAAAACATTTGACACAAAGTATGAGCTATTTTTTTGTTCCATTTTGTCGTATATACTACACTTAGGTATACTTAAGAAAACCTGGCATTGAAGTTCATATTAAACAAACATTAGGCCTAAACTTTGTGAGACGGAAAATACTATCGTCATTTTATGAATAACTACCTTAGACCGCAATATAAAATGTGCTTAGCTTTCTGCCTCATTACCTGTACCTTCTTAGCAATATCTAAGGGTACAAACTCATATTTATATTCAGAGTGCAAAGAAAATACTGTACTGTATCAGTTGATATAGGATTCAATATTCCGTATAATATCAGGGACAGCCCGGGAAAGGGTTGTCACTTTATATAAAGCTGACGCTGCCGCAAACGACAGTTAATGGCGCATAAAATTCGCAGTAAGCCTGACACAGTATAATTATGTTATTTACGGTACTGTTATCATTTAAAGTAATAGGTATGTGGGTATATAGCTTAGATGGGTTTGAAAATGCGTCAGCATTTCATATTTACTGTAAGTCATTGTGAATCAGTTACATCTAATACTGGGTCGATTTATCCATTTGGACAAATAAGATTAAGTACATCATACAATTTGGAAAATATGTTTTTTTTTTTTTTTTTTTTTTTTTTATTTATCTTTATAAAATATACATAACAGATATTAAATTAAATAGCACTAAGAAAACCACTAAGGTTTGTAAAAGAAATGCTACTAAGGAGTCTTAAGTCGATAGCTACTAATTAACTACACAAAAACAAATAAACTGGATCTAGGTAAGTGCAGTTTTAGTAAGTAGGTAGGTATATTAAGTTATTGGTAGTGTTCTATATTAGCTAAAAAGTGAGATTTTAATTTAGACTTAATGTTTTTTGAGGTAATGCTGTTAATGAGATCATTAGGTAGTTTATTAAGTAAACGAGGAATTAGATAACTAACTGTCCTCTCGCCGTATGCGTTCCGAGCGCGCGGCATCAACAACCGGTTTTGAGCAACTGCCCGCGTGTATACAGGGTGTTTAATTTCTTGTTTGATTTTTTCATTAAAAAAGTGTTCTTTGAGTAGAGTATATTTAAATTGAGTGTGTACTGGTAGAATTTTGCAATGTCTAAAAAGCCCTATGTCATCATTTTGAAATTGAAGTTTAATTTTAGTGGATACGATATTCTTGAGGATTTTCAATTGGAGTCTGTATATTTGATTTATACAAGGTGTTCCTTAAGTTGTGTATGGAAACTTCAGGGGGCTAAAGTACCCATCAATATGAACAACTTTTTCCAAGGAACCAACACTGTGAACGCGAAAAAAAAAACAGCTGTTTCATACAAAAGTTCAATACCTACCAGGCTAAAATGTATGAAACAGCTGTTTTTTTTTTCGCGTTCACAGTGTTGGTTCTTTAGAAAAAGTTGTTCATATTGATGGGTACTTTAGCCCCCCGAAGTTTCAATACACAACTTAAGGAACACCTTGTATATGTAGTGTATGTGCGACCGTAGCTGCTAAGCCCATACTGAATGTAGGATTCAGCCAATGAGTTGTATAACATTAGTTTGACCTTATAAGGGATACGATTTTTAAGTATAATAATATTCGCAACGAATTGCCTTAGTTTATTGCACACGCGCTCTATATGATTTGACCAATTAAACTTACTATCAATAGACAAGCCTAGGTACGTTTGATTTCTTAAAATTTCTATACAGGGGCAGCTACAAGTACTCACAGATTTGGCATGTAAGCAACCATGGGAGTGGGCTACAATTTTTTGAAGAGGAACCTTTTTGATGTAGGGAGATTTTATAACAATTAGTTTAGTTTTGCTAACGTTTAGTACTAAGCCAGCATCGTGACACCATTGATTTAGAACGTTCAAGTCAGACTGTAGAAAATCGCGGGCTTTTTGGGGGTCTTGATCAACAGCTACCAGACACGTGTCATCGGCGAACTGATAGCATGTACAATAGTTAATACAGTTACTCATTTCATTAACATAAGATAAAAAATGAAGGGGGCCCAAAACAGACCCTTGGGCCGTGCCTTCTGTCGCTATTATGGGTTCACTGTAAGTATTATCGACCTTGACAGTAGATTTTCTATTTTTAAGGTAGTTTTCGCACCATCTGAGCAAAGGTCCCCGTACGCCACAGCTATCTAGCTTATTTACCAGCTGCTTGTGCTCTAAGGTGTCAAACGCACGTGAAAAGTCGATGAACAGAACTAGTACATGCTTTTTATTATTTAAATGCTCATTTACTTCGTCAGTGAACATTGATAAGAGATCAGTTGTACCTTTGCCTGACTGAAACCCAAATTGATTCTGGTACAGTACGCCATGCTTCCTATAAAACTTATGTATTTGTTCACAGACGTACTTTTCTACAATTTTGTCTATGGAAGAAAGCAGTGTTATTGGCCGATAGTTCGTGTAATCATTGCGCTTTCCCTTTTTATATATGGGTCTAACACAACCTACTTTTAATTCATCAGGATAATGACCAGTCTTGATACTACAGTTAATTAGGTTGGCGATAGTGCGGGACAAGTCTTCTCCCACCATCTTAATGTCTGATACTCTAATGTTGTCTGGTCCTGGAGCCTTATTTGAGTTTAGTTTCGTTATAATTTTAAGAATACTTTTACCAGAAGCTTTTTGAAACAGAATACTAGAATCAGTTGGCCTGCGATATGTATTAGAGTCAACTAATTTAACTATATAATTAGGAATAATGTCCTTGACAGCTTTGTCAAACCCGGCCGCAAAGTTGTCAGCTATAGCTTTAGTACTAAGTCCCTGCGCATTAAACGCTTTAATTATCGCGGCATCGATCGATAATGTTACTCGTCCTATCATTTGGTTGACCAGTTGGTACACCTTTTTTGTGTTTTTGAAGTTATTGTTGATTTGATTTATATAGTATGTGTTTCTTTTATTTTCTAATATTTTATGTACTTTATTCCGAGTTTTATTGTATTCAAGCTTCAGTTTAGGATCATTTTGACTATTTTTCCAGGAGTTGTACAATTTTTCACGTTTTTCACATAGCCGAGTAACATTACCATCGATCCAAGGTACTTTACATTGGTCATTATATTTAACTTTTCTGTGTTTTTTATTACATGTTGCCAATTTGTTTGCATCGTGAAACGAGGTTTTTATAAATTTATAAATATTATTAGGGTCATTCATGTGTTTTGTTTCACACCAACTTACCTTTTTTAATTCCTTTTGAAGGATATCGTAGTCTATATATTTTTTTGTTACACCCTGTATACGCTTGGGAGGCGTGTCGTCAACGCATGCAAAAATAATTGCTCGGTGATCGGCAAGTACGATATCTAGCACCGCTGAGTACGGATGTAATGTGGGGAAGCGCGCAAAAATGTGATCTATGCAAGTTCTAGTGGTTATGTAATCGGTGGTTTTTTTGTTGAGTTTTGATTCAATTCTTGTGAAGTCCGATATTCCACACATCAATCCGTGCTCGCTAAGTGCTTCTAGATACGTATCTCTGTATGATGAAATGGATTTTAGGTCAATATTCGTGTCGCCGATCAAAAGTAGGTTTTCTTTTATGTCATACTTAGAAATGCACTTATCCAGTTCCTTGACAAATATATTTTTATTAGTTGAAGGTGGTCTATAAACAGCGCAAACAACTACGTCTTGGTTTGAGCTTAGTTTTATTGTACCGGTGAGGCTCTCAAATGTTATTGTTTTGTGGGAAGATAAGGTGAATTTTAAATGATTTCTTATGTAAATAATAATTCCGCCGCCCTTTCTGTTAGAACGTAGTTGTGAGAACATGTTATAACCAGGTATATTGAATAAGTTGACAATGCTATCCGTTATACCTGCTTCAGTAATTACTATTACATCTAGAGGGAAAATACAGTTATGAATGACTTCTAGAAGTTTTGTAAAGTTTTTAGTAGATGATCTAATGTTGATATGTAAACATGACATACTTAGATGGCTTTTCGATGGTAGGTGTTTATAAAAATTATGAGTAGAAGTACAATCGAAAATTTCTTTTATTTGTGTATCCATATAATTATGAAATAAAAAAGCTAGTATAAACAAAGAACAATATAACTGTACTCAAAGTTGTCTACAGAGGGGTGGAGAAAGTAATTGTGGACCCCTTGGGTTCCTTTTCGATTTGATTTATGTCTTGCATAGAGCGAATATAATAAATTTTACTAGTACTAGTTTTTCTTGCACATACTTTGCCATCTTTACACCATACAAACTGAAATGACTTACTAAGCTGAGCCTTAGCATTGTACAAAAGTGTTTTGATGTGTTTGGTTAGGGCTTCTCTAACGAAGATACGGCTATCTGCTTCCTCTTTGGGGATGTCCGGCATCAGAAGTCCCGCTGTGAGACGTTTCTCCTTACCAGCATCTATCCATAGCCGGCGGGCCGATTTGGTCTTCATCTCCACAAGGATTGCCCCTGGTTTTTCTTTGGTTCCCGGTAGACGTTGTGAAGATTTTATGTCACTCTTATCCATGTCTAGTTTTGAGGCTACTATTTCTAGTATTTTGTCCACATCACTAGTTGGAATCTCAGGCAAGCCAGCTATTTCCAAGGAGTCAGAAAGAGTATTTTGTTCGAAGCTGTTCATTCCTTGCTCCAGGACAGACATCCTCAATTCTAAGTTCTTATTTTTGTTTTGAAGATCTTGGTTTTTATTCTCAAGATTTTTGATAACTGTATCTTGTTTCTTGATAGACTGATCCATTGTTGTGATTTGCTCACTGAGGTACTCAAGTGTCGACTCGAGGTTGCGAAACTCTTCCCTAAATGTTTTCTTGATTTCATGGCTGATGTCTTGCACCAGTTTTCGTGTATCAATGGTTGGAGCATTCATGACGCCGGCGATGGTACCAGATTCGGATTCTTCATCATCATCGTCGTCTGGAATCACGAATGACGACCTGCGAGATATATTTTTTAAGCATTCTTCACAGCTCCATTCCATACCAGAGGAGTTCCGGAGCGTGTTCAGCTGTTTGTTGGAAAGCTTAGAACACAAGGGATCAGCATGCACTATCTTGTTACATCTGCTACACTCTAAGCCAGGCACTTTCTTGGTAATGCTTTTAGCACATTTAGTACACTTTTTTATCACCATTGTGGGTAGATTCGAGTAAACTATTCCGGTAACTACGCACAACCTAGCGCGTCAGCGTATCGACGAGGACTGATGTAATACTAGCTCTTACCTGTGGCTTCGCTCGCGCACGTTTACTATAGAATACTTACAAATAGATATGATTGGCAACATCTACCTCTATAATAAATAAATTGTATTTTCTTCCCCATGGAACAATCTTGAGCCACGTAATTTTGTCAGAAGAAACAGGTACTAACTGACAACTTGAAGTTCCTGCCTCTTCGATTGTTTGTATAAAATATACAAAAAAAGCAAAAAAACAAAAAAAGTCGGGATAAAAATTACCCTATGCCCGTCTCCTGGTTCTAAGCTACCTTCCCACCAATTTTCAGCCAAATTGGTTCAGCCGTTCTTGAGTTATAAATAGTGTGACTTTCTTTTATATATCATCATCAGCCCAAAGAAGTCCACTGCTAGTAAACTTAAGGTTCTTCAAGGATGTGGATGTGAGGATGTGAGCATGTGAGCATGTAAGCATGTGAGCATGTGAGCATGTGAGCATGTGAGCATGTGAGCATGTGAGCATGTGAGCATGTGAGCATGTGAGCATGTGAGCATGTGAGCATGTGAGCATGTGAGCATGTGAGCATGTGACGATGTGAGCATGTGAGCATGTGAGTATGTGAGCATGTGAGCATGTGAGCATGTGAGCATGTGAGCATGTGACGATGTGAGCATGTGAGCATGTGAGGATGTGAGCATGTGAGCATGTGAGCATGTGAGCATGTGAGCATGTGAGCATGTGAGCATGTGACGATGTGAGCATGTGAGCATGTGAGCATGTGAGCATGTGAGCATGTGAGCATGTGAGCATGTGAGCGTGTGAGCGTGTGAGCATTTGAGCATGTGAGCGTGTGAGCATGTGAGCATGTGAGCATGTGAGCATGTGAGCATGTGAGCATGTGAGCATGTGAGCATGTGAGCATGTGAGCATGTGAGCATGTGAGCATGTGAGCATTTGAACGTGTGAGCATGTGAGCATGTGAGTATGTGAGCATGTGAGCATGTGAGCATGTGACGATGTGAGCATGTGAGCATGTGAGGATGTGAGCATGTGAGCATGTGAGCATGTGAGCATGTGAGCATGTGACGATGTGAGCATCTGAGCATGTGAGTATGTGAGCATGTGAGCATGTGAGCATGTGAGCATGTGGGCATGTGACGATGTGAGCATGTGAGCATGTGAGCATGTGAGCATGTGAGCATGTGAGCGTGTGAGCATGTGAGCATGTGAGCATGTGAGCATGTGAGCGTGTGAGCATGTGAGCGTGTGAGCGTGTGAGCGTGTGAGCGTGTGAGCGTGTGAGCATGTGAGCATGTGAGCATGTGAGCATGTGAGCATGTGAGCATGTGAGCATGTGAGCATGTGAGCATGTGAGCATGTGAGCATGTGAAGATGTCTCGAAGGTACGTCCATTTACCCACATTTTTCAGTATCATAACACACTAAAGAGGATTTTATTTACAAACTTCATTGATTAATTTAAATTAAAGTGGATTTATTCATGACAACTGCAAATCGTACAGCTATTAATTGTATACTTTTTTTTACGAATTAATGATCCCGCTTTAAAAATAATTCCCTTATACTATACCACTTAAATTAAAAGATCAACGGATTGTTACCCTGGCTTACATTTAAATGATGTCTTTCATGCATAAAATATGTATATGTATTACTTGTGGCTTCCCGCGGCTTCGCACGCGTTGAAGTGGTGCCGTGATTGAGTCACAACATCCAAACATCGTAACTTTCACATTGATTTGTATATTATTAGGGTAGGATTTTAAATACCTACGTAGGTATAAGAGATACCTATAAACGGCCATTACCTATATTAGGTAGGTAGGTATAGGTACTCAGACTCAAAAACTTGCCAAATACAACAAAGACAACCTTACACGGAAAATATGTACTTATTTGTTCAGGAGGTAGTTTTACTTTGCAGGGGTAGTTTTAAAATATTGAAAACGTGATTTTAAATAATTTATTGTGGTGTATATTTACTTCAAGTTTGAAATCTATCGCACTATACTAAAAATCTCCCATACTAACTTTTACAGTCATTTGCACCCTTTGTAGGGGTAATTATCAAAAGTTGAAAGCGTCATTTTTAATTAATTATTTTTTAGTATATTTACTTCAAGTTTTAGTCAATCGCACCACGCGTTAAAAAACTCCAATGCAAACTTTGACATCCCTATGCACTTTTATTAAGGGTAGTTTTAAAAAACTAAAAATGTTTTTCCTATTTTTTAGCTTTGGAGTACATCTACTTCAAGTTTCAAGTTTGTAGGTTCAAGGAATACAATTTTTCATACCAACGTTTTCAACCCTTTTTACACCCTTAGGGGTTCAATTTCCGAAAATCCCTTCTTAGTAAACCTCTACGCCATAAGACCTATGTACTCTTTAAATTTCAAGTCTAGGACCAGCGGTCAAAAATCTCCCATACAAACTTTTTAACCCTTTGCACATTTATTAAGGGTAGTTTTGAAAAACTAAAAATGCCTTTCCTATTTTTTTGCTTTGAAGTATATCTACTCCAAGTTTCAAGTTTGTAGGTTTAAGGAATACAATTTTTCATACAATCGTTTTCATCCCTTTTTACACCCTTAGGGGTTGAATTTCCAAAAATCCCTTCTTAGTACACCTCTACGCCATAAGACCTACGTACTCCTCAAATTTCAAGTTTCTAGGACCAGTGGTTTAGGCTGTGCGTTGTCTATATGTCAGTCAGTCAGTCAGTCAGTCAGTCAGTCGGTCAGTCAGAACTTTGATTCTTATAGTATTAGAGATGAGGTGATTTATTATCAGAAGACGTTGGCAATGATAGGTATGCAACCTTGCTGCGAGTTTATTTACATCTAAATCAGTTACATCTAAAACTGGGCCGATTTATCCATTTAGACAAATAAGTACATCATACAATTTGGAAAATATGTAATGTGAGGTAATGTAGAAAGTCCTGAATGTCTCTTCGTCGATATCACAATCGTTGTTCATACCCTGATATTAATTATTTTGAATAGGTATTTTATGAGAAGGAATTAAAATAATAAAATAAATATTGGTGGACTTTCCACACAGCACTATCTAGCCCCAAACTAAGCCAAAGCTTGTAATATGGAAATATGGAACCAGATAGCTGATATAATACATACATACTATTCGTTGTAAATACATACCTATAATATATAATACCACCCAGACAGAGAACAAACATCTATGTTCATCAGACAAATATTTGTTCTCGAACCCACGGCCTACGGCGCAGAAGGCAGAGCTACTATCAACTGAGCTGTGAAGGCTGTCAGATTTTTATTACAAATCAATTGATGGTCAAACCTTATAAACGAGCATTAAAAAACTCACATTCAAATGCAAAATATTTCAGAAAAACGGACAAAATCAGTTAGTAGTGCTAGGCACAGAAAAACACCTATGTTCATCACACAAATGTTTGTCTGAATGTTAGCCGTGTGAATACAAGTGCAAATATTGTTCCTATCTATATACACACATATACATAGGAAGGTAGAGATAACACGCACAATTTTCCGACGGGGAGGATGTAGGACCGTGCGTGACCAGGTTTCAGAATAACCGGCACTTTATTACACCAACGTGATTGTGTGAGGCTTATCTAATGAACGATGATAATAATTCGATCAATAACTTCAAAGACATTCTCGCAAGAATATTTTACCAAGTTGCAAAAAGTTAAAAAAAGAAGCATGCACAAAAACAAAAACAAGACCCCTCAGGTCTTGTTTTTTAGTTTTACGATCAACATAAAGCCGAATGTTGTGGTAAAAATTGATTTTCAGTGGAAAAGCAAAAAGCTGTGATAAAATCCAGTGTACAGTCATTACACAAACAATATTTGCTCTTCAAATACGCATAAATATTCCGGGAAAAAATATTTTTGAACCAAATCTCCAAGTTTTAATTAACAGAATATTTTTCAATTTTGGGTGCTCCAATTTAAAGCGCAGTTGGTGAGAATATTGTTTATTTAGGTGTAAATTCAAATCTGAATCTTTTTCAACCGTAATACCAAAAGCACAGCCATTTTAGGGTTTCGTAACTAAGTGGTATAATTAATGAGTGTTATGAAACTTAATTATTTCTTAGGTACGTGACTTTGACCTAGGAGAAACTCTGAAGTAATTTTTAAAGTGTCTTTCATATACACTATCTACATCTACACTAATATTATAAAGAGGAAAGATTTGTATTTTTGTTGTTTTGTATTTTTGTATGTAACGAATAGGCTCAAAAACTACTGGTCCGATTTCAAAAATTATTTCACCATTAGAACGCTACATTATCCCTGAGGAATATAAGCTATATTTATTACTAGAAAAAAATAGGGATCCCTTCTAAAACTATAATAATGTAACGTAAGGTGTAAAAAATTGGCCATAAAATGTCTAAGTTTATCATAAAATGTTGAAAAAAATTATGTCCACCCATGCAAAGCTGAAACAGGCCGCTAGTAAGAAATAAAAAAAAAAGGTTCATGTAGTGGGAATTCGTTGAAAACATCACAAGCTTATAAACATCTCTCGAATTAGTTAGAGGACGGGAGATTATCGTTGCGAAACGACTTACGACTTTTTCTTAAACTGAATAAAACTTCAATGCGAAGCTCTTTCTTTTTTTTTATTTCATCTTGCACAGAAATAATCTTAAAATACAATCTGTATCATTATAAAGTAGCTGTACTCGTGATTTCACAGAAAAAAGCAGCATAATTTAAGCATCCTTCACAAAGCCGATGTGACAAAAAACCTTATCAATAACGGGGTCTGCTCCTAAATCCCGCAAAAGATTATTAAATACAGTCACGCAATTATCCAAGATGGCCGGAACGCCTCCATCAGATAGGCGAAAACTTTTATCACACTTTAGCTCAAAAGGGCGGGTTTCATTCAAAGTTTATGACTTGGCTTGCGAAATAATGAGTGAAATTTTCTCAATTCACCGCCAAATATTAAATCAAATCCATAATTAAATTTAACTGTTTGTTCCCGAGTTTTTATCTTTTCATTTGGTAATGAAATACCTTGTGGCATTCTTAATAAAATAAGTTATGTAAACCAGATCCTAAAAACTTGAGATAAAGGCGGTAAAGCGTCCTGTAAATACCTAAGGATGAGCGATAAATTAAATCAATAAAATTCGGCGGACTTTTGCCACAGCACTATCTAGCCCCAAACTAAGCAGCGATTAATATGTTGGGAACCAGATATCTGATATAAAACGTATATACCTACTTTTTTTTTGTAAATACATACTTATAATAATTGTAACACCCAGACAGAGCACAAACACCTAAGTTCATTACACAAATGTTTGTTCTCGCACAGAAGGCAGAGCTACTATCAACTGAGTTGTGTAGGCTGTGACGCTCAACTGTCACTGTCGCTTTCCTATTATTATTCCACCAGGATTCGTTTTCTAACATTTTGGGAAGCAACATAGCTTTTTCATTTTAATTATTTTTCTAGTGTTATTTTAAGATGTATTGTGCAATTTCGGTGGCATTTTAACCAACATTACTTGAGGTCTTAGCACAAAGTGTAAACATTTGGAATGAAAGTATATTATGTGATATCCTGATTTGACGAAAACCGATTTGAAGTTTCGAATGTTTTGAAGAAAACCGCCACCATTTTCTTCAAAACAAATGACGGCCGACTTGACTATGGACTGACTTGACTATAAAGTATTTTATCTATATCACTTGACACTGGCAAAATTGTTTGTCGAATGTCGGACAGGTGCAATGAACAAAGAAAAAAAAAAAAGAATCTGATATGCGCCACCAAATGTAGACGTCAGTTCTTCCTATACCGTCCGCAATAAAACAACTTGCAAAGCGTAAGGCCAACCACAACCATACGCCGTTCAAAGGCAATGCTCTGCCTTGTGGTCATCCATCAAAGTATCCAGCTATGAGCGTTTAAATTAACGCCACGGACGCTCCTCACAATGGTTATTGATCGTTTGGACACATAACCGTTCGAGCGACGCAGTAATATATTAATTCATTCATTTTTAAAGTTTCATTGAGAAATGAGACTTTGGTACAAAATTTGTTAATATCTAAAAAATTATAATGCGAGTGGGGTCCGCACGACCTTCCCCTTGATACGGTGGTGTGCTAGCCACCTTCGCCAATTCATCCTAATCGTATCCGGCGAATAACTCATACTCAACAGATCCCAGTTTAGTGATTTTATATCTTTCAACATTGCGAAACGTGCGAGCGAGACTCACATTAGCTCTTGTATTCGCCTTAAATCCTTTCACCATACTGCACTGTTTTGAAAGAACTGGTGACAAAAAGAAGAATTCGGTACTTATGCGATCGTGGTTCCAACTAAGTACAGTCTGAAATAGTATTATAAAGAGTACTGCTCGTTTAGTTCTGCTCTTAGACTTTTTTATGCTATAATTGCTATATATACAAGGTGTAAAGTCATGTACGACATTAAATTGAAACACGTACTCCTAATTGCATTTTTAGATTTTAGCAGTTGGTTTTATCAAAAAAGCCTGAATATTTATCGAGATATCGATACTTTTCCAATAAATAATTTCTATGCAACCTGTATCTCTAATCGCCGGTGATGAGGTCAAATTTCCGGGGTCATGAAGTCATGTGACTCATCAATCAAACGAAAAAAAGGACAGAGATATCATATTTATACGCGTTAGACCGCATAAGAAACATATTTGTGCGCTCACATTGTAAAATTTCGCTGTGCGACAAGGACAGATATCATTCCGCTTACGTGTGTGATAGAGACAGATAGGTACGTAGCGCGCCCCACTATGTGCCACGCTGCCGCCCGGTGGCCAGTGAAAGACATTATTATTTAGTAAACAATCGCCTTGGTAGCGACCTTGACATATCTAATTTTGAAAATTGTAAATTCGTGTTATTACTCGTGACTAGTGTCTAGATTTGGTACCGCGAAATAGACTTTTTGTGTGAGTGTGTGTGTCTTGTTAATGTCATCAAAATGCAGAACTTGTATTATGAAGGGAAAGATAATTGTGAAACTAGGCATACAAAACAAACTCTAGAACAGTTGAAGGAGCTCTTCAGTGCATTCATTTGTATGTGCAACATGCAACAACGTGAGCATATTGGAAACGCACGGATTTGAGGTACCTACCTAACTAGTTTTATTTTTCCTACATGCTAACGTTGCTCTACTATATCGGCGAATCAAAGACGCCGCCGCGCCGTCGGCCGCGCGCCCGCGCTGAAAGGGTGTTCACCTTTAGGCACGGGCGCGCGGCACAGTTTAGGTTTAGTCGTAGTAGGTATGTATGTGCGGTTTCTGCGCGCGGGGCGCGGCATTGAATGAACGTACGTTGCTTTGTTTGTGTGTTTATACAGAATGTTCAATAATTTTATGCTTATTCTGATATTTAGTTTGTTTGAAAATAAAAAAATCTCAATTATGAATGAATGTTAATAAAACCTTTTTTAAATCAATACTAGATAGTAGTACTACACGTGTATTAATTTAATGTCGTACAGTCGTTTACACGTTGTATATACAGGGTTACAGGAAAAGTCGTGCTAGATCCGTTAAGGGCGTGGAGTACTGGTATGTCGGTAGGCAATGAAACGTCCGTCTTATTCAGTAGCTAGTTTATTACTGGCGATACCCGCACAGTTACACACAAGATATACTACATCCCTCCAACATTAATTTGGAAACCTGTAACAATGAACACTTACATTACAATATTACACAACGTTATCAATCTATTTACTTAAAAATACTTCTTATAGCTAATAGGTTTTCTTAGCCTTTTAGAGCGCTCGAACGGACTGGCGACGTTGGCATGCGCCATACCTGAATAATTATCCTTATTTGGATCAGCACTCTGTCCAGCCGGTCGAGTCTCTTCAACCATCTCTTCGCATGCCTCCGCCCACTCCTCGTTATCCGCATCCCGTTGTTCCTCTACTATAACAACGGTATCCGCTGTATTCGCTACACTATTACCAACATCACTAGCAGCCGCGGCCCGGATCTGTCTCTTCTCCACAGCGGTGGCCGATGAAACTGATGGCGAAGGCCCGGGCAGCGGCGGCTGCGTGACAGGGGACTGCGGTGCGGGGGGCGGGGGCTGTGCTAGAGGCGGCGGCAATGACGGCGGCGGCGGCGACGGCAGCAGTGCTGTGCCGCCGGTGCCGCACGCGTCGCCGTTACTGCTATTTTCCTGCCTACTGTTTACGCTGTCACTGGTAAACTTCCTCATCTGATCGATGTGCCTGTTGCAATCAATATCATAATCTCTAAAATAAATTTCAAACATTCGAGTACCTAGGGTAGATGCGCTAGTTCGCCGTCCACGTCCCTTTCTCGACCATTCGCGGCACTACTAGTAGATAAACACTAAAAATAGCAAAATTAACATGCACACATTGAGAGAGAGTATTTTGGCGCCTTCTTGAATGTCCAAGCAAACACTCAAAAAAGTATCAAGTCACCAGCACAAGTGAAACAATTATAAATAATAGAATCAGTTTGGGGTCGGCCGTGATCTGATACAAAAGCGCTAAAAACAACGAAAAAAATAGTGAAGTGATGGCGCTTTCACGCTAAGTTCTTCACTCATTTTTATGACTTTCAGAATAATAGTTATTCGTATGCCTTCATAATAGATCAAATAATAAGTTTATAATGTTTTTCGCTTTAAATATAAATAATAAGTTATTTAAATTACGTGGACGAGAACTGTACCACGCTTTTATATGAAAAGCCATTTTTCGTCCACGTGGTCGGGAACTGGTGGTATCATGTCAAGAAATTGGAGTCTTGTATTTTTTTATGTATGAAAACTAACTGCTGCTTTTAAACAATATTGAGTCTTATTACTCCTCCTAAATTTATTAGCCAGTTTTCGTCCAGGCTAATATGATTATATCAACAAATACAGATACTAATATAATGCTAGTGGTCGAGAACAGGATGGGGTAAATACGACTTCCAGATTTCGACCATGATTTTAATTTGCAACAAATGCTGTAAAACATCAATAAATTTTAATTTTAAGCTATAGAATAACATGTATTAATTCCTTTTTTATTATTTTATTGAGGTTTTGCATTAATTACATATAAATTTCCTCTAAAATTCTTAGTAATACTGTGGTCGAAAACCGATACATCCGATCAGTTTTCGACCATTTAAGAAATTATTGATTACTCCTCTCCAGGCCGGAGGTCTTAGCTGAAATAGAGGAATTTTACGGTCGGTAGTATTGTGCCCTCGCAGGTATTGTGTCCCGAATCAAGTAACGACGATGGTAGAGCTACACTGACACGCTACTACACAGAAGATATCCAAAGATCAGCCTTGACGAGATCGAGATAGCTTTGAAACAGTTGAAAAATGGGAAAGCCCCAGGGGAAGATGAAATCACTTCGGAACTCTTAAAGGCGGGTAGTTTTCCTGTTCTGAAAGAATCCCAACGTGTTTTCAATTCCGTTCTTAACCATGGAAGAACTCCAAGGGTGTGGAGCAAAAGTGTCGTGGTGTTATTTTTCAAGAAAGGCAACAAAGTCTTCTTGAAAACTATAGACATATGTCGCTCTTGAGCCAAGTCTACAAGCTGTTTTCTAGGGTTATTTCGAACCGTCTTGCGCGAGATTTGACGAGTTTTAAACACCGGAGCAGGCTGGGTTTCGAGCAGGACCACATTCACACAATACGGCAGATTATACAAAAATATGAAGAGTATAATCAGCCCTTGTGCCTAACGTTTGTGGACTAGGTTTGTGGAGAAGGCCTTTGAAGGGCTGTTCGGCAGTCCTTGCAACGATGTCAGGTTGACTGGCGATACATCGAAGTGCTGAGATGTTTAAGCAATGATGCCACCATGTCTGTTCAGGTCCAGAACCAGCTGTCCAAACCTACTAGTTGTGCTGCGGAGTAAGAAAAGGGGACGTAATATCCTCCAGTTCTCATGCGCACTGGAAGATTTGTTTAAGACACTGAGTTGCACCCTAATGGGCATTAATATTAACGGCGAATACATCACAACATTACGGCATTTGCTGATGACATCGTCATATTGGCAGAATCGTTGCAGAACCTACAACAGATGCTGAACAGCCTAGCTGCTGCCTCACGACGGGTCGGCTGGGTATGAACTTGGATAAAACTCCGATCATGATTATTGATCGCATCACCCAAACCGATCACTGTCGCCAGAATGCCTTTCGAAGTTTTACAGGAATATGTCTACCTTGGGTCTGCCCCTGCGGTTGGGTAGACACAACTTTGAGAGAGAGCTAAACCGGAGAATTCAGCTGGGCTGAGCTGCGTTTGGGGAACTTCTTCAGGTCTTATCGTCGCCCATCCCTCAATGTTTGAAGACGAAAGTCTTCAACCAGTAGGTACGTCCTACCTGTTATGACCTATGCTGCCAAAACGTTGACACTAACAGTAGGGTCGGCTCACAAACTGAAAGTCGCCCAGCGAGCTATGGAGAGAGCTATGCTCGGAGTTTCTCCGAAGGATAGAATCCGAAACGAGGTTATCCGACGGAGTACTAAACTAGTCGACATCATAGCTCAAAGGATTAGCAAGCTGAAATGGCAGTGGCCCGGCCATGTATGCCGTAGAACTGACAATCGCTGGAGCAAACTAATACTTGACTGGTCCCAGTGGTTCTTCAGACCGCGTTTAGGTAAGCGTAGTGTAGGACGCCCTCCGCAGAGGTGGGGCGACGATCTCGTCGCCCCACTTCGTCGTCATCATCGTTGCGAAATGTAGCTGGCAAATACGGAATGAGAAGAGCCGAAGCCCGGGCTCAGTGAACGTCTTGGGAGAGACCTACGTCCAGCAGTGGACTGACATAGGTTGATGATGATGATGATGATATGTTACGATTGAATAATATTATATAATAAATAAGTACTTAAAACTCTTGTGGTACACTATTACATTATAGAAACTAAAATGCAAAGGGACATTTCTTCAGAAGTTAGCAAAAATGATTTTCGATACCTAGATAGTAAGTTTTGAACTTTGAATGCAGAAATTTTGATTATTATTATGACTCTTAAAATATACGACATGATAACTATAACTTTGTTTCGTTTCTATCAATTTTTACTCCTATATTTGAAATATTTTCCCATCAGAAATGAATGGTCGAAAACTGGGGAGTAGGTGGTCGAAAACTGGATTTTGTGGACGAAAACTGGTCAAAATAGGTATTTGACATTAAAATATTTATATAAAATTCGCAGTTTACTTCATAATTAAATACTTTACATTAAATGAAAATAGAGGATATAGGCTATGTGCAGAAAAAGTTTCACCTCTATAAACCTACAATAACATAGACTTTTTGGTGCTTAAATGTGACAACTCCGCTAACTGGACGATAAGGGGCGTAGTTACCCTATAACTTTCTTTACAATTCCTATGCTCCAAACACTTTTCCTTGCTATAAACCATTTAGCCCAAACAGTTTCACCTACTTTAAAACACCTGTTAGATTTTAGTGGCGCCGGCCTATTTTGCTTATCCATAGACTTATTTTGCGGTAAAATTAAATCTAACTTACATCTTAAGTTACGTCCTAACATCAACATAGCCGGCGTGTAACCTGTAGCACAATGTATTGTGTTTCTAAAATTGAACAAAAACTCATGTAATTTATTAATAATCTCTTTTTGGCAATTTCCTTCTGAAAACATGCATTTTATCATTTTTTTACAAGTTTTTACAGAGTTTTCGGCTTGACCGTTGCTAGCAGGGTGATAAATCGGAGATGTTACATGCTCAATACCATTTACTCGACAAAACGTATGAAATTCAGCGGAGCTAATTTTTACATCGTTATCAGACACAATTACATTAGGCACACCGAACCTAGAAAACATTTCTTTCAATTTTTGAATAAGAGCATGTGTAGAAGTGCCTCGGTCCATGTGAATACATTCCAGCCATTTGGAAAACGCATCTACGACTATTAAATAAACAGCCTGCCCTATCGACATGTAGTCTATGTGTATGCGGTGCCAGGGCGCGGGGGGGCGCGGCCAGGGCGCGGGGGCCGCGGCCGGCGGCGCGCTTCGGACGGCGGCGCACGCAGCGCACGCGCCGACCCACCGCTCGATATCGCCGTCGATACCCGGCCACCACATCCTACTACGAGCTGCACTTTTTGTTTTAACAATGCCAAAATGCGCAGAATGCAATTCTTTCAGCATCCTCTCCCTATAAACCGCTGGGATCACTATTCTATGACCGCGAAACAGACAACCATCGATCACCTCTAAATCCGTTTTGCATTGAAAATACGGCGCTATTGATTTACAATTTATTTTCCTAGGCCAACCATTATTCATATATTTCGTTACCATTCGTAATACTTGATCCGTGACGATCTCACGTTTAATATCACTAAATAAAACCGGTTCTACGCTCGCTTCTAGGAACAGAAAATACCTCGAGCTTCCTCCATCTTGCTTATCCTCACTGATTGTAGCTGATAACGGTGACCGAGAAAAATAATCCGCAACCTCATTGTTTTTACCATCTATGTATTTAGGAATATAGTTATAGGCTGATAAAATAATTGCATATCTCTGAAGCCGTAATGCAGCCGTCACCGACACCCCGTTACCTTTGCCGAATATAGAAAGCAAAGGACGGTGATCAGTTTTCAAGGTAAATGGTTCCTGACGCCCGTATACGTACTGATGGAAATGTTTTACCCCAAAAATAATAGCAGTGGCTTCTTTCTGAATTTGACTATAATTTTTCTCACTGGCCGATAACGATCGCGAAGCGAATGCAATCGGACGCTCGCTCCCGTCTGCGTCGGTGTGTGCCAACACGGCACCGAGTCCGCACGGGCCCGCGTCCACCGTCAGCACCAATGGCGCGTCTGGCTCGAAATGCGCCAGCACTCGCTCGCTGGCTAGCGCGCGCTTCACGCTTCGGAAAGCTGCTTGCTGGCGCTCTCCCCACTGCCACTCTGCGCCTGTGCGTAGTAGCTCGTGTAACGGACTTAATAATGCTGATGCACCCGGAATGAAATTCCTGTAGTAATTGACTACACCTAAAAATCGTTTAACTCCTAGCACATCGGTGGGCGCAGGTGCATCTATAATCGCCTCGACTTTGGATGGACAGGTTTTTAACCCGCTCCTATCTATAACGTAACCTAAATAAGTTACACTCTTTTCAAAAAAAACACATTTGTCTTTCTGTAACCGTAACCCTGCATCCTGCAATCTACTTAAAACTTCTCGCAGCCTTGATAGATGTATATCCTTCGATGGTCCCGTTATACAAATATCGTCAAGCCACACACTGACTCCTTCTAAGCCTGCTAACAATGTTTCCATAGCCTTTTGAAAAATGGCAGGAGCACAAGCTAAGCCATAAACTAAACGAGTATATGAAAATAAGCCCTTGTGTGTATTCACGGTTGTAAGCTTTTTAGACGAATCTGATAATTTAAATTGATTGTAAGCGTTACTCAAATCTAATTTAGAATAATTTTCTCCTCCTCCTATTTTGGAAAATACCTCCTCTATTCGTGGCAAGGGGTACTTATCAATTTCTAATTCTTTATTTAACGTACAGGAAAAATCTCCGGCAATTTTCAGCTTCCCATTTTCTTTTAAAACTGGAACTATTGGAGTGGCATACTCGGAGTAATTAACTGGCATTAAAATACCTAAACTAACTAATCTATCAAGTTCTTTGCTAACTTTGTCCCTGAGGGCAAAAGGTACCGTTCGCGGCTTAAAAAATTTTGGAGTAGCATTTTCTTTTAGTTTCAATTCGACTTCAAACTTATTAAAACATCCTAACTCATCTTTCCAAACGTCTGGATACTGTTTCACTAACCGCTGCACTTCATCAATGTTTTTATTCTTACAAATTAAGTTGTTATTTGCTGTAGAAAAATAAATTTCAAACTTCATCATGAAATCACGACCCAGCAGTGGTGGACCACCGTTTTCCAATACATATATTTTAATATTTTTAGATAATCCGGAATAAAGGACTGTGGCCACAAAAAAACCTAAAGGTGTGATTTTATGACCGTTGTAAAGACACATTTTCAAATCACTTTTAATTAAACTTTGATTAGAAAAATGTTGAACATACAGTTTCTTAGATATAACAGTGCTTCCAGACCCGGTATCTAACTCCATGGACATGTTAATATTGTTCACAGTAACTGTTAATTGAATAGGATTATAGTCAACATACCTCATGTTAAAAAGCTCACACTCGCTGCAATCACCTTCTCGACACATATCCGTCTCCACCGTGCCGATATTATGCAACTTAGATTTTTTTTCCGCACATAACTTTTTTAGGTGACCCTTCTGACCACAAACTGAGCACTTGTAGTTCTTAAACCGACACTTGGCCGCATTGTGATTTTTTAACCCGCACACTGTGCACCGCTCCTCATGGTCGTGGCTAGCTGCCGCTGCGCCCGCGCCTGCGCCTGCCTGGCGCGAGCCCGAGCTGCCCGCCCGTACGTGGAACACCGGCTCCTCCTTCACGACGACGGCGCTGACGACGCCCGCGTCGCCAGCGCGCGCCTGCCGCGCACACGATGCCTTCTGTGCGACCTCCATTGCCTGCCCGAGCGTCAAGGTCTTGGAGTCGCTCTCGAAAAGTTTATCACGCTCATGTCCTGTTCTGAAGCCGAGCACGAAACGGTCACGCAGAAGCGTATTCAGCTCCGTGCCAAATTCGCAGTACACGGCTAGCCCTCGCAGCCGCGCCGCCCAATCCTCGATGCTTTCACCTTCGGATCTTATCGCTTCATAGAACTTCGCCCTGTCGGCGAAAGTCGACCTTTTTGGCGTGAAATGTTTGTTGAGTACAATCACTAGCTCACTGTAAGCTATTTCTTCAAGTTTCTTTGGATGCACGAGGTTCCGTAGCAAACGGTAAGATTCATCCGACAAATGCGTCAACAACACTGCACTCTTGTTATCGTCCGAAATGCTATTTAGTTTAGTGAACTGAGTCAATTTGCCATAAAATACTTCCCATTCGTGAATTTTATGGTCAAACGTAACTAAATTACCAAGAAATTTGGCCATTTCGAAAAAAAACTAAACTTGTGGGTAGATCGCGGCCTCGTCGTCAGATGGTATGTCGGTAGGCAATGAAACGTCCGTCTTATTTAGTAGCTAGTTTATTACTGGCGATACCCGCACAGTTACACACAAGATATACTACAAGTACCCATCATTCCTGACATATTTCACTATGAAACACCCTACCCTAAACTAAACCCTTTTCGAGATATTCGACTTTTAATTTTTTTATTGAAAATTGCCGATTTTTAGGCAATTAAATTTATTTTTGGTTGTTTTGTGTATCTTATTATTATTATTATTGCATTTTTACATGTGTAATTAGATGCTTTAGGACGTCAATCATTAAAATAGTGCATAAGTTAATTGAATAGACCGTAGTAGACAAGTGAAAGTTAAGAAATAAAAAAAAAATTAGAAAGTTTATTTTTCTCTAAGGGATATCTAAAAAAAATATTATGGCAATTCTTCGGCAGATGTTTTTAAAAATATCTACGTTTCATCAGCTATCTAACGAGGTATAATAATCTAGGGTTTTATTCAATTGCATTGAAAAAAAATTAGTTTTATAGGCGACAGTGGAGAAGAAAATTTATACTTAGCCCTAAAAAGTAAAAGTAAAACAATAGGTAAGCATGAAATGTCATTTATTAAAGGTTTTCACACAACTTTTTCTTATTCTACAGTTCATGTTCAACATGGCCGCCTCTATTTCTGATACATTGTCGCATCCTTCTACGGAGACCAGTCTTCACTACTCCAGTGGTCAACGTGGTCCTCATTTTATTTGCTGCATCCACAATCCTTTCTCTTAGGTCTTCCACAGACGAAACTGGATTCGGCTCGCTGTACACAAGACTTTTCATGCACCCCCACACATGAAAATCCATGGGGGTTAGGTCCGGACTTCTTGCTGGCCATGGCAACGGCCCACCTCGTCCTATCCATTTGTTTGGATAATTTGTGTCCAGCCAGTCTCTGACACTTCTCCTGAAATGGGCAGGGCAGCCATCGTGTTGGAACCACATGTCCCTGATCAGGTTGAGTGGCAGATCATCCAGCAAATCACTCAAGTCTGCTCTCAGGAAATTTTCGTAGCTTTCCCCATTTAAATTATCCGGTAGAAAGTAAGGTCCAATCAAATGATTGGAGATAATGCCCATCCACACATTCACGCTGAATCTTCGTTGGGACCCCTTCACTCTTTTCTTATTGGGATTCCTTAGTGCTTTTGGGGCCCAGTAATGGGCGTTGTGATAGTTAGTTATGCCATCTTTATCAAATTTGGACTCATCCGTCCACAAGATATTTCTTAGAAAATCTGGGTCTTCTACGTCAGCATTTATCTTCTCGCGGGGTCTCCTTCTTCAATAACGTGTACCGGCGTGTAATGGTATGGGTATAGGCCAGCAGTATGCACTGTAAACCACACTCTCCATTGCGAAAGTCCCAGATCACGGGCAACAATATTAGTGGAAGTAGTCGGATCCGCTCGAAAGCGTTGCACTATCTCATTGTCCTGTTCTTCGTCGTCAATTCGTGGTCTACCCATGTCTGTATTACGTCTCAAAACAGAGCCAGATTCTCGAAGTCTTCGATAAACTCTGTCAAAAACGGCCACATCCGGCACTCGACGACCGGGGTAGCGAGTTACGTATTCGTTGCGAGCTTGCGCAGATACACAATCGCAGTATCCGTAACAAATAAGCATATCAGCATATTCCTCAGGTGTGTAGGACGTCATCTTCAACACTTCCGTATCACAGGTACAAATCAGAGTCCGGTTAACAAGTATAGTAGTCACAAATCAGAAGAAATAGTCCAGAATCACAGCCAAGTCGAGAAAAAGAGCAAAACGATATCACATCTACTATGTACGAAGCACAAAAGCAGACTGACAACCAAAACAATACCCCCTGTTGTATTCCCAGCCCTAACCGGTCTCTACACATTTTTTCTTTCATTCATACCTACATAAATCGTCACTTGTCTCGCTCTCACGGTGTGTCTGAACTTGAAGGACAATAGGCGCGGGACCGTTAGAACTGCTACCTGGAGCGTCCCAACTACTTTTTTTCCACGAAATGTAATACAAACCCTAGATTGTTATACCTCGTTAGATAGCTGATGAAACGTAGATATTTTTAAAAACATCTGCCGAAGAATTGCCATAATATTTTTTTTAGATATCCCTTAGAGAAAAATAAACTTTCTAATTTTTTTTTTATTTCTTAACTTTCACTTGTCTACTACGGTCTATTCAATTAACTTATGCACTATTTTAATGATTGACGTCCTAAAGCATCTAATTACACATGTAAAAATGCAATAATAATAATAATAAGATACACAAAACAACCAAAAATAAATTTAATTGCCTAAAAATCGGCAATTTTCAATAAAAAAATTAAAAGTCGAATATCTCGAAAAGGGTTTAGTTTAGGGTAGGGTGTTTCATAGTGAAATATGTCAGGAATGATGGGTACTCCACGCCCTTAACGGATCTAGCACGACTTTTCCTGTAACCCTGTATATATATATATATATATAGCAATTATATATACTTGTTTCATCAGTATATATATATATATATATATATATACTGATGAAACAAGCACATGACTCACCTGATGTAAAGTGGTAACCATCACCTATAACTAAGCATTGCCTCGCAAGTCACGATATAAACGTAGGTACCCTATGATGCTCTGCCCTTCGTCTATTAACTTGTAGAGGCATGCAGATGTTAAGCCTCATGTGTCTGTCTATTCACACACAACTTTCAAACCGAAACATAGCGGCGGCAGGCATGGTGGTAGTTCTCCTAATGAGCCCCGACAAAGAGCTCTGCTACTCTTAAAATTAAAAAAGTGAATGATATAAAGCGGTATGAATCAAGCCTCAGAAAGTATTTTCATCAGAAGTTATTCCTACCTTGTTTTTCAGTTGTTTGGATCAATCTGATGAATTTCCCTGGGGCATAGTCGAGATGGATAAGACAAACATTCTGATCTAATCAAAACATAAATTTGGTATTGAATCACGTTCTTAGACTAATACATAAGTACGAGTATAATAGACTTCTTCTGTCATATTAGATGTTTTTATATTAATTGATTAATTGATATCTTAAACAAACAATTTGTCGCAAAAACCTACCATTATCGACCGATTTTCGCACGAAGCGCTTTGCTTCTACCTTCATTATGCGAACGGCTAAGGAATGGAACTCATTACCGTCGTCTGTTTTTCCTGACCACTACAATATCAGTCTCTTCAAGGCAAGAATGAATAGGTGTCTTCTAGACCGTTCTGCTCCAACATCAGCTACATCGTCGCTATTTCTTTTCGTGATAGTTCTTTCGAAGCAGTGACGTGAAATAATTTTAAGCGCGCCTTAAAAAGACTCTTTTCGAGCACTTGACACATGTTTTAGAACTTTTTAGGTTCTACGACATACCTCACTGCTCAAGAACACAAAAAAATTATCTCAGCAAAATGATACCGACTATGCTGGTAATTTTTTCAGTCGCCAATCTGCCTTCACCGCATTGTAACATTCGAGAACAGACACTGATTCCCGGTTCCAGCCGCAAATTACATTGCACGAAAGATAATGGGAGCTAGCGGAAACGGGGAAAAAGGCAGACGGTGCTGTTCGGCAACTTTTCAACTGTGCGTGCTTACTTTGCGTGGCTTCCACATACCGAGTCAGTTCCTTTGATGCGGTTTTAATTCTAATATGTTGATTCCATTTTGCTTTTATTGTGATGGAGTACATACTAGCGAGAAGCGGATTTTATGCCAGGATGTGTATTTTACTAAATTCTACTGAAAGGAAGGAAGTTCTGTAGCAGGATACAGGATACGCAAAAATAATACCTACTCAGTCTGCTGAAAGATGCAATAAAGATTTACTCCCGTATATTGCATCTACGACGTTTTGCCTGCTAGACATTTAACAATTCAGTTCAGTCGTTTTACAATCAAGACGTTGTGTATTCTTTTTTCCACCCAGACATTTTACCCACACAGACGTTTTACAATCCAGACCATACGAACCTAACCCTATTTTAATAATAGTCTTCTTCTCTCCATTTATGGCTCCTGTCTGTCATTCGACAGACAATCTTGCCAGTGTCAAGTGATTTGTATTGAATGAATACTTTTTAGTCAAGTCAGTCCTAATCAAGTCGGATGTCAATTGTTTTGAAGAAAATGGTTTTCTTCAAAAATTTTTCAGTCAAATCAGGATATCACATAATACACTTTCATTGATCGAGTGAGCGAAGCGAACGAAGATCTTAGTTTCAACTTGGGCGATTTGGCATTTTATGTATGTATGTATGTATGTTTGTCTGGCCATAACTTTCGAACCGTTAATCCGATATGCATGAAATTTAATAAGTCGATAGCTTGTACTTGAGAAATTTACTGGTAAGTATATGAGTAAAATCGGATAAAGGGTTATTAAGATATGGGATTTTTTAAGAAAATCAAGTTACATGTCATATGAAAGGGCTTTGTTCGGACATTCCAAAACCATTTTTACTTTTTTTCTAGGACTCCCGGTTTTTGAGATACAACAAAAAAGTAAAATTAAGATAACCAACGATCCAAGAGCTCCCATCTCTAGGAATTTCGTTGACATCAAGGTTTTTCGACTGGTCGGCCAGTTCCTTTGCTTTTTCTTATTTTTTTTTCTTGAAATAAATTTAGAAGGTACTCAGTTCTCATAAAATGGTGACAACGACCAGGTCTGATGATGGAGCCAAGGTCTGTTCAACGGAACTCTTCAATAAATAGACCAATAGAGTTGAAACTTGGTTACCATACCAAGTTAGTAGGCGGTAGTCAGAAAAAAGTCCAAACCTAATGTTTGGGCTTGCCTCTGACTACCAGCTACTCAAAGTTTTCGTGCATTCGTCGGGTCGCATCACGAGATCTCAGTTCGGGGCGAACCACTAGTTACAAATGCTTACACTTTGTGCTAAGACCTCAAGTAATGTTGGTTAAAATACCACCGAAATTGCAAAATACTACTCAAAATAACACAAGAAAAACAATTAAAATGAAAAAGCTATATTGCTTCCCAAAATGCCAGAAAACGAATCGTAAGAGAAGTCACACTTATTTGGTAATAAGTTAACTCTTGTCAAATAACAGGCTGACAGCACTAGATTCATAATGTTTACTAAAGTACGATTCAAAGTGACCATCATGATTGAACTTTTAGTTTTTTTTTCAATTTGACACAAGAAATGTAACAACATAAGTGCAATTAATATTTACATTTGTATTACAACGTTGTTACTTTAATTTTTTTTTTTAATGTTTCGCGAGGATTTAGCACTAGATTCATCTCTTGTTTACTACGATTCAAAGTGACCATCATGATTGAACTTTTAGTTTTTTTTTAATTTGACACAAGCAATGTAACAACATAAGTGCAATTAATATTTACATTCATATTACGTCAACAACGTTATAACACAAATTTATAATAAATAATAAGTAAATGATTTTTTTTTATGTTATTGATTGCATCATTTTAACAGTAATTTCGTTTATCAGTTTCATTATTCTTATTTTAAAGTCGATGGCAACTAACATCGAGATGACTGTAGGCGCCGCGCAGTCGCAAGAACTCATCAATAAGAAGCCAAGTATCTAGCAATCATTCTGAATGAGACCATGCCTATATTAATAAAACTCGTGTATCTCAGTATCTCTAGTATGTTTTTTGTCATGTTTATATTTTCTAGCACGCGAGATACATTTTAGAACTGTTTGATGCCTTGTGCTTCTGACTTTAGTAATTTGCCTAATTCCAAGAAGTTTTGCACTAGAGGCTGTTGCGTAACACTGTTTTAGTCTTGTATACAACGTGTAAATGCTTGTACGACATTAAATTGAAACACGTACTCGGAATGGCATTTTTAGATTTTAGGAGTTGGTTTTATAAAAAAAGCCTGAATATTTAACGAGATATCGATACTTTTCCAATAAATCATTTCTAAACAACCTGTACCTATTATCAGTCGTGTTCAGGTCAACTTTCCGGGGTCACGAAATCATATGTCTATGAATCAAAAGAAAAAAAAGAGAAAAATACCAAATTTACACGCGTTTGAGCAGAATAAACAATCAAAAAGTGCGATCTAGACGATGTGACCAGGACAGATACATTTCACGTGCGTGTCGGAAAGAGAAGAGAAGCGCGCCCCGCCCCGCGTCGCCCACGCCTAGCCACAGAGCGACTGACTGAGGAAGCGCGTATGATTTAGTAATTGTTTCGGTAGCAACCTTGACCCATCTAATTTTGAAAATTGCATATTTGTTGCATTGCTAGATTTAGGTACCGCGAAATAGACGCTTTTTGTGTGTGTTTTTTTCATAATAAACTAAATACGTACCTACCGATCTAGTTACCGCGAAATTGTCGCTTGTGAATGTGTTTTTTTGTTATTAAACTAAGTGTAGTGGCCAGCACGATCGCCAGACCTCACTCCACTAGATTTCTTTTTGTGGGGCTTCTACAAAGAAGAGGTACGCACAAGAAGTCGATAAAGTGCAAGAGCTGCGCAGACGGATTGTACCTAGGTGCTTTCGACAAACTGAAGGCAAGTGTCGAACAGCTGTGTTGGTGAAAGTACGGGCGAACGTTCCCCGTCAATTAAATTTGTGTGTGCAACGTGCGGGGGGGATATTGAAAACCTACGGATTTGAGGTAACCTAGGTACATTTATTATTTATTTTTAGTGTGCGGTACATTTTGTGTGTGTTCTGCCGCGCGCTCGACTTTCGGCTTTACCGGCCGGCGCGGCGGCGCCTTTGAGCGCCGCGCCGTGAGTGCGCGGCATATTCGCACTTATAGGCACCGACGACGACGAGTAATGAATGAACGTACGTTTCGTTGTTTGTGTACGTATACAGAGTGCTGTATAATTTTATGCTATAACTGATGATTAGTTTGTTTGAAAATAAAAAAAAACTAATTATGAATGAATTTCAATAATTTTTTTTTTAAATCAATACTAGATAGTAGCACTACACGTGTATTAATTTAATGTCGTACAAGCGTTTACACCCTGTATGTTCATAGAATGACAGCCTTCACAGCTCAGTTGGTAGAAGCTCTGCCTTCTGCGCCGTAGGCCGTGGGTTCGATCCCCACCGAGAACAAAATTTGTGTGATGAACATAGATGTTTGTTCTCTGTCTGGGTGTTATATAATATTATAAGTATGTATTTACAAAATAAAAGTATATAAGTAGTATATCAGCTATCTGGTTCCCATATCACAAGCTTTGGCTTAGTTTGGGGCGAGATAGCGCTGTGTGGAATGTCCACCAATATTTATTTATTATTATAGAATAGAACTTAAAACAATGTAACGTTTAGCAACATATTTTTTAGCCAAAAATTTAAAAATAATTTTAACTTTTTTTTTTTGTTTTAGAGTTATAAGGACGGTGTTCCCCGGAAGCTAGACAAACCTAATTACAAAACAACTTGCTTTGTTAACTGTTTCAAAGGCAAACAAAACATTTTTATCAAAAGAAAATGGTTTACCTAATTACAAAGCAAAAATTGAGTTTAGTAGAATATTAAGGTTCAGTGCTCTTTTTACATTTCACTCAAATCTAATTACTGGGACAAAACCCTTTGTTTATATATTCTTTTTTATTTTCTTACAAAAATATTGGAATGGAAATCAAAAGACAAGCCAATGATGGAGCTAATTTAATTTCTGGCGAACCTCCGTGCCCAGTATCGATGTTGCCATCTTCATAAATTGCTTCAGGAAATTAAATTGAATTAACTTGACAGATTTCAATTGATCTAAAATTAGGAACGGTCCTTCAAGTTACCGAAGTTATTTCCTCTAATAAATATTGAGAGGTAGTCAATGCTGCTTTGTCATGGCAATTCGAAACATATTTCAACGTCGATATCTGAACGTTAATTATTATAAATGGAAGACACTCTTGAACCGACTCTCGTAAGTCGTTATCGTTTGTTCGTCTGGGTATTCAAGTAATTTTATTTCGCTGATAGTATATTAATTGCCTTGCTATTTGTATTCAATATTTTACGCTACATAACGGGAAAATCTGAAGATTATTGGCATTGTTTAAAACACTGCTACCTAATGAAGCACTTATAAACGTTACTTAAATTGAGACGTTATTCAACGTTAGCCATGTCACTGTTTGCCATTAGCCATTGGAAAAAGATGGCAATATTTTAATCTTTTGTTATTTTTTTATAAGCTAGTTATACCAGGTAGATATATCAGGTAGCCCATCTGCTTGATCCACCAGCTAGTTGTATAAAAAAATAAACATTTTGGTTACATAAAAATAAAGTGAAAACCCTTCCAAGCCCCTTATTCTGGCCATTTATTACTTGCCCTAACTTTTTTTTTTTTTTTTTTTTTTTAATTTTACTTTTAGTATAAGCTTTAATATTATTGCAGTCTTCAATTCATAATTACTTCACTATTCACAGCTGTGTTTTATTCTTAATTTTTTGTCTATCGTGCGTGCTGAGAAATCACGTGATTCAAACACGGAGTGACATTACAGAAATCCAAATACCGAAACCTAAAAAAGCTCGGACTTGAGGTACTGCTTCAAAGGTTAAGATAGATCTAGGAAAGGAGCTGTTTCATCAATAGAGCCGGGGTCTGGTCTGTGTACAGTATATATTTATTATTATAGCTTAGCAATATAGTAACTGTTTTAAGTGCTGATTTGCTTTATTTTTACTTCGTTTTTTTGCTCATCAAGATTTCCTTGGTCAAGGAGAGCAACATAATGCACTAAGAATATGGCGGATTGACATGCGTGAATGTCGTTTTGACAACTATGGTATAAGTCAAGCTTGAGAGTGAAAGTCATTACCGTCAAAAAAAGCAACAAATCTGTCAAAAAATAAAAAAATGCAATGCGTCATATCAAACGACATGTCAAACGTCAGTTACAGACTGTCATGGCAGCTCTAGAAATCTGCACATAGTAAGAAATTCGAACAAATCAACATTGAGTGATGACAACTTTATTAGCCTACATATTAATGAAATTGCATTTGAATGGTAATCTTCATTTTTTTTTTTTATTCTATGTTGGGTTCTTAGACCAGACCCAGAATAAAATATATTCTTTGAACACAAAACAATATTGCGGGCGACTGAACCAGAATGTTAGAGTACGTTCTTGCAGAACTTTATCCTACAAAAGTGATGAAAGGTTTTCATTGTTCTCACTGACCTTTTTTGCATTCTGCTATGGTTTCGTCGGAGTTGTCACCACAGTCGTTCTCTCCCTCGCACACCCACGAAAATGGAATGCACTTCCCGTTCCCACATTGAAACTGTTTGGTCGGACACACAGCTGAAACAAAAACATTAAAATTACTTTCCTTTTAACATTACTTCATTCAAGCAAACAAAAATAGACAAAGTTGCTTCAATATTTTAAAAAGTTGTTAGAAACGTAAAATGGTTGAAGTTGGTAAAAAATGAGTATTTAAAAAAAGTTTTAAAATTCTCAAGAGATCACAACTTAAAGGCTAGCCCACTCACTAGAAAATAAATTAAAGCCTTATAAAGGAGCGTTATTTTTGCGTTTTGGCGTCCCGCGTGTTTTTGAATGTGATTTTTAGTAAGGAAACGCGTATATTGTATCAAACTAGAACCACTAAAGAAGCCTTTATTGAACTTCTCAGTTTTATATTAGCAATTTTCTGTCTATCTCCATGAAACAAAAGAATATAACTTTGCGATTTATGGTATCTGGTTAAGAACTATTTATTCCCTTGGATATTCTAACTTATACATATAATAGCTGGGACATCTGTGACAATCTGCGCAATCCTGCAATGGTTTCATGCTGTTGCAGACGTTCATCATCTTGAGATTTATTTTGTTATTGCTTACTTTCAGATGGAACTTTTAAAAAGAACTATTTGGAAAAAAGGGAGATTTGTCACCCTAATATGAGTGCGAAAAACTTATAAAAAAACTGCTACTTTTGTCATTTTAATAAATATACCCTTCAATTCCAAGATCTAAAATGCTAACCAAACTTATCCATGTGGCAGCCATCAACTGTCCAAAAAGTCTTTGTGGTTATATTTTTTTAATGAAAAGCCAACACCAATCAACTTTAAAAATAATTATGATCTTTTACGATTCCGGACCACAGACCCAACAAAAACAAACAACAATATCAACATCCTAACTCTCGCACAAACTCATATTTGCCCAGAATATTTAGCTTGTTGTCGCAAACTAAAAAACAAATAACAAAGTTACCTATTCACATCACAAACGACAGTAATGCACGGCACTCACAAAAAATCTCCGAGGGAGGCTACAGAGATAAAACGCAACAATAGAGGGAAATAGCCTATCAAAACTTGGCATATAACTCAAACGTCTCTATGCCGGTAGAATGCGATCGGTACATTTCCATGATCCTAAACAGCCCTTATAAAGCCCATTATGTAATGGACACAAGAGTCAGAATGTTGAGCACAATAGCGAGGCTATCTCGTGTCCAGTGAACTGATTTACGCTCCAATATTTTCCAAGATACGATTCCACTCCATAGGGAATATTGGGTGTCACCATAAATAATTTACATAATGTTTATAGCCAGAGGGTCAGATGATTCCTGAAACCAGTGAAGTGGAACCGAACGTTTAAGTACTCTCTCTTGGTCCTTTTATATTGCTGGTTCAGGTCCTGTTCTCTTGTTGTGCTTTACCAGAGGCAAGACAGATTGCTAACAAGGAGGAAGGATCTCGATATACCTTTTACTCCGAGATTACAAATCGTAAAACACTGTTGTCGGTATCAAGCGGTCAAAATGTTTAATGCACTACCGGTAGAATTTAAATGTTTAAAGAGTCCTATCAAATTTATCTCTAAACTGAAAGAGCTCTTGTTAGAGGGGTGTTTCTATTCGATTGAAGAATTTTTAGATTTTCAGAAGTGACATTTAATTATTGTTGACATTTAATATTTCGAAATAAATAGTTATTGTATTTAAATTTCACTGAGGACACTTAAATACTATGATACTTATGATACTTAAATTGTTTATTTTTATTTTGTTGCATGTTAGGTTAAGATTCAGACACGATTTGTAAGAGAATTGTTATTGAATAAATGAATTGAATTGAATTGAATTTAGGTGAAAGTTTATGCCCAAACAGGTTTTTAGTCTTAGAGTAACTCAAACGATAAGAAAACTCTACTACAATTCCACATCAAATTAAAAAAGCAACCTTTATCGTCGTACATTAAAAAAGTTATCGTTCCTTTTTTTCTTAAATAAATTATATTCTTCACAATTTCTGTTCTTCTGTATAAGATTCATTCAATAATTGGGTAATGAGAAATAAAGATTATTATTATGTGTATTAGAGTGTGTATAGACTAAATACTTATACTTGCGCCCGATTGAAAAATTACATACCTAAATACATAAAAAATATGCATGTATAGGCCAAAGACCAAGAGATCAGACCAATAATACTTTGACCTGTGCAAAATTTTAATACTTCGTTTTCGTAATTCCCATCCAAAGAAAAAATAATATTGTCTCAGAAATTTGCAACAACTCTGATACGTACCCTGATACGTACAAAGGCACGTGTACGTGCCCTTGTACATGCGCTGTACATACGCTATTTGCGTTTCCTAATTGGTGGTAGTTCTGTTACCTATTTGATCTACAGTTGACAATCAAAAGCCAAAAAACAGCTGTAAATAGGGCTGCGTCATGTTGTGATTGTTTCATTTTGAAGGATTTAGGAGGCATTTCATGAATGAAAAACTTCGAAATTTCAAAAGTCTAATAACTACAGTTGTTCGCCATGACCTGTAGAATATCCTGCTCCCGGGGTTATAGGGATATTATGTTCCACGTTGTAGAACCTATAATATAAGAAACTTATAAAAGCTTTTAATTTTTGTATCCAATTAGCTGACCGCTTTGTTTGTATTTCCAGCTGCAGAAGACGACGGAATTTTCTTTTAATTACAAGCTCCATTTATTAAATTTCAGAGTTGCTTTTCTGATAAAATGTAATTACTATAGTACCGTCGTTGCTGCATCGCGTTAGTTGTTAGGAAAACCCCACCCCGTATTTGAAAAATTCAAATATAGTTCAATTAAAAAATGATTCCAGAGTATGCGACCAAGTGATCGTGTGACTGATGAAGCGAGGCATGCGGTTCGCTTGACATCCAATCTGCGTGGAGGACCCTCGCGTCTGTCTCATTGAAGGCAAATTGCCCGCTCCAAGGTACCGGCCTGACAAATTTGTAAATCGCACTCGAGCCCAACCAAGGGCTGTTTTACGCTCCAAAATCCCAGGTCAAGCGGAACATGTACGTATTTTGCGCACCTACATCAACCGAGCCGGTTAGGATGCTTTGCGGCTGGCAGGCGATTAAATCAATCCCCCGGTATTGGATCGAACGAGCACATGCCCACATGTCAATCTGAAGTTTCCACTCGAATTATGTGATTGGATGCGTGTGGTATGCGTACCTTTACTATAACACGGGTTTTTGATCTTGAATCGATTAGGACGCCGAACAAGATTGCAAAAGTTTTAAATTATTGCCTTCCATGTAGAAACCTAATTACTTTCAGAAGCTTGGAGAAAGTTCAAAAAATATTAATTGAAACTCGAACCAGGTCTGGTTTACTTTACATTCTTAATTTTATTTACTTGATGCCTAATCAAATTATACGCATAATTAAAGCTGTGTTGCTGTTGAAGACACGTCTTCCTCCGAGTAACGCGTGTGTCGGAGCGCTCACTTTGCGCTTCGGGCTCTTTTGTTTACCCTGTTTAATTTTGTAATGAAAACTCAAGTTCATTTAAGTTAGAGATTGCTCTTTTTAGTGTTTCTTACCAAAATGGCGGCTGTCTGTTATGTCACTGAGCTGTAATTTTACCCGAAGTGCACTTTTTTAAGCAATAAATATATGGCATCTGTAAACCGATTTGGAGCAATTTGCGGAGAAATGTAGTCAAAGAAAATTTACAAAAATTTCTCAACCTCAGTTGGTTGGCTAATTTCAGTTGGTTAATCGAAAAAAAACATAGGCTACAAGCAAGATTTGTAGGTGCAGAGATTGGTCGCCTCATATTGTTCGTCTGTTTAGTAATTAATTGACCAACTTTATTGAAAAGGAATTAAAAATCACGCCGAGACATTCTGGAAAAGTTTGTAATAAAAATTGTTCATTTTATCACACAATAAATCTGTCTTTTGCTCTTTTTTTGTGTCCTCATTATTAAAAGCACTACAAGCCATTGCCAGCGACTACTGTTAAACTGAACTGATTGTGTAGAATGTATTGCCTAGTATTGATATATGTTACTCCATTTTCTTTAATATGATGTAGCGGGTGGATGAAGAGCAAAATTTATGCTAACAGTTATCGCAGTAGAATTGAGCAATTTCAATTGCCCGTGTACCATAATGTAAGCAGTTGATATTTTAACAGAATGCGTGCCCTATCGTGAATAATTATATAAAATTTCTAAATGGCAATTTAAATCCACGTTTTGAATTAGAAATCTTTTACCATTTTGTGAATCCCTATTATTAATATTTTTTTTTTTAAATAATTTAAATATGCATCTATGCGAGTCCGACTAGCACATAGCTGGTTTTCTTCTGGTAATCATTAAAATTTAATGTTAAACCAAATCCAAAATAAATTCGTAATAATAAATTCGTTCCATAAAATTGAATGAAGCAGATTCGATTCGAGCTTTGTGCGACAAAAGAGCTTAATAGGTTCAATTTAGACTATTTTTGCGTCCCTCGTCCGTCGACTGTATTGACTGTCTCGCTCGACCATTGGAGTCACGTGTCATTCACCTCATCTGTGCCCACAGTTACAGCATTGTCTTTCTACTCGGTATGAATAGATCGTTGAAGAGCGTCATGTTATTTGCTTATCAAATTACTAATATGAAAGTAACCTGTGAAAGAGCACTTAGGAGTGACCCCGCCTTCTGATCGAGCCATGGGATCCAATTCGGTAGTAAACAAATGGATTTTTTCTTAAAAAAAAAACTATATGCGCCATGCTAGTGCTCTCAAATGGTGAAGGGAAACATCGTAAGAAAACCAGTTAGTATTCCAGCGGTGATGCTTGCAATCTATCACGTGTGGAATACCAACGACTGCAAAATATGTAGGTTGACAGCCTTCACAGCTCAGTTGGTAGTAGCTCTGCCTTCTGCGCCGTAGGCCGTGGGTTCGATCCCCACCGAGAACAAACATTTGTGTGATGAACATAGATGTTTTTTCTCTGTCTGGGTGTTGTTTAATATTATAAGTATATATTTACAAAATAAATAAGTATATAAGTAGTATATCAGCTATCTGGTTCCCATATCACAAGCTTTGGCTTAGTTTGGGGCGAGATAGTGCTGTGTGGAATGTCCACCAATATTTATATTTATTTATGTTCTAAATGTAATATTTGGAAGTATCGCTTGGTACTAAGAGATCTGAGGGAATATCTACCGTGCCTGGAGATCAAAGTCGTGAAGTTTCTATTTTCAGTAAACCTTCAACAATTATTTTATAATGAACGGCTTGCGATCAAACTTAATGTATTATCTTATCGCGCAGATACACTTAGAAGAAATAAGAGCAGTGCTTAGCGGACGGATGATTATCGGTAAGCGGATGATACAACCGGCTTTCCAAATCCTAAACTGGATAAATGCTCGTCGGCCACTGAGCCGGGTTCCTACGTTTGAATACAAATGGATCGTTTATCCCTGAAAGCCAATCTGTATGCAAATTACAGGTCCGTTTAACTATTCTCGTTAGTTGCTCATTTTCGGAACGTTCATTTTCAGTTTGTTTTAAACTCTCAATCCTTTGATGACGTTTACTTTTTGCATGTTTGCTTCTGCGATACCGAAATTTGTCACTCGTAAATCGCGGTTCGTCTGATTCATGGTAGCGCATCATGTTTGTACAATTTCGAGAGAACATTCTCGAGAACGCATTGTCCAGATAACCTTAGCCAACCATCTATCCGGGAGCTGCTCAGCTTTAGGGGCTGACATCCGATAAAGTACTTCTCGCTCGCACAATTCAACTAAAATGCTGTGCTATTTTAGTATCTTCGCTCGGAAAGTGTTGTCAACTTTTTCATCTCCTTTTTCCGGTTCCGCTAATGCTCAAACTTCACAGTTAGGGCGCGCCGAGATGGACGTTCGCAAAATTTTATGAAAATGTAAGAAAAGTATAAACTTTGTGTTATTAGCATGGCGAAGGAACAGTTGTTTTTAACGACATTGAACAAAGGTGCAGGTGCAAAAGTATGGCATAAATGTTTAAAGGTAAAAAGTTTAAATCGTTTTTTAAACTCCATAGCCAGACAAGTAGGTACGTCTTCTCCTAGGTACGCACGTTTCAACATTTTCGAGGGTATTAAAATCAATAAATATTCTTAGTTTAGAAAAATCGCAAACGCTCGAGTTTATAATATTACAAAGATTCAGCAAAAACATCATTTTGATCCAAATAAGTTGACCAACCAAAAAAAAAGATACCAGTTTTACGGGTTACAATCACTTACTGGTCGGTAGTGTAGGTAGCACCTATAGGTACATATTGAACTGCTTTATAAATAAATCTTATAAGGAAGCAAGTGAGTACCTACCTTAGTACGTAAGCATAACAAGCAATATTGTTATAAGTACACGTATATATTAGTACATAGATTAGTTAGGTAATGTAGCAGGTATCTTGAAATAACTTCGTTTGCGGTTGGCTCGAACCAGAATACAAACTAAAACGAAATTAGAATCGGATCTTCAAAATATCCGGGGACAAGTAAATATGAGCCATACACGTTCCAATTTGCGCCTAAAGCAAAAGCATAGGAAGTGCGTTTGCGATGCAGACAATAATCGAACCTAGTCGTTTATGAAGAGGTATTAAAATCGCTTGAGCGCATCGAATCTCTCCAATTCCCGATCTAACCCTCGCTTGGAGGATTCTGTATCATCCAGCATAGGGTGGCAGTAAGGCTTAATGACAACGGTCGAATGCAGGATCGAGGTCAACGTTAAGTGTCGCATTGGACTTGGCAGCGGACCTTAATTGAGCGGTTATAGCATAGACGCGCCGGTTACTGGAACGGCCGACCAATAAAATTAATATCGATCAATGCTCATTCTAACTGTACTGTTAACCGGTTGCATTTGAACATCTTTGCATACAATACGATTCGCTTCTATACACGCTTTTAGAACAACTTTTTTTACTTTTTGATAATGACTTTGGTAGCATTGGCATTCATTCAATTACTAGGTATATGGGTTTTTGACAATTTTAAGTTTTTTATACTGAAAAGAGTCAGTCCTATATTTTTTATACTACATATTTCCTTGTGGAACAAGCATATAGCCCAACTAAAGATTTATCCGTAGGCAGCCCCTCATATCTTTTGGCACTTATGAGTATTATGATCCTAGATAGTAGATAGATAGATACTAAAGAGGGAAGTCAGAGACGCGTCCAAACATTACACTTGGTATTTAAAATAAAATAAATAACAGTCGAAAATTTAATTAAATTTTACGTCTGTGGTTTGGTCCGCTAATTTTAACAGAGTAATACAAAATGATGAATGAATTTACCTGTGTGTGATTAATCAATTTCGGATTTATACCCACATTTTCGAACACAACAATGGCGCTAGCAATTATTTGTACTCCGTACTTATGTACCTACTACTGTTATTTTAATTATTTACATTATTTAATATTAATATTTTCTATTTCTGGCAGAGCTACTACCAAATGAGCTGTGAAGGGTCATGATAAGCCATTTTTTTTATAGTTTTATCTTTTGCCGGATGTCTATCAGAACTGTTGAGTCACATCAATATGCATGGGGAAAATGAGTTTTAAACCCAACTCTGTCTGACGTGCTGGGGATTATAAGAATGGAATAGCCCGCGAGCCTGTTTTATTTTTGCGTTTATTTTTCTGTTTTTTGTTTGCTCCATGGTTTTAAGAATTTTTGAGTCCGATAATTCAACTGAAAATAGCAGCCCGGAAAAAAACCTTTAATTTCAATCACCACATTTTTTTTCGTGTACTACAATAATATAGAGTGAACTATAATATAGAGCACCTTATAATTTAAGAAATGACTGTACCTATTTGTGTGGCTTTGCTAAAATATTTCTATAATATAAGTGAAATACTGTTGCTTTAGAGATAAGTAAATGGTTTTCATTTGACATCTTTATTATTCTTGCTAAGATTTTATAAACATTTATATTCTAAAAAGGACCTAACATTTTGTTGTTCTTTAATCTTTTGTTTAATGTTACTTCTTAATTTATATTTGAATGTTTTTCAGGCATCTGTATGCCTTAAGTTGATGGACGCAGAGCAGTGTATCGTAGGGCACGTTCTTTTCGTGCGTGACCAACCATATGTATATGTGGGCTGGTGGTAGGTGGGCTATCGGCTTGTTCCATTAACAAGATGTATAAAAAAACTTATACATATAATATCACATGTCAGTCAACGACGAAGTGTGTGAGACCTATTAGACCTAAGACCTATGTACTATATACTTCAGGCAAATAAATAAATTTCATTTAATTTCACACGCTTTTCTTAGAAAGTGGAAGTACTGCAATATGACAATGCGGAACTATTGCGAACAATAAGCACATATGGACAATAAACTATAAGTCAGATACAGCCGCAGCAGATAGGTAACTGATTTAGCTTCGTGCGAGCACTTGTGCAACTAAACTTTACAACGATGTTACTTGGCAATTAATTGAGAACCCGAGCGAAATTCCTTATTAATAACTCATTCATTTATTGATTCAACAATGCAACCACAAACTAACAGCCTGGGCCAAAACGTTTGTGTGTTAGCTAACATATTGTATAGAACTCTTTTCATACAACATCGTATACTCTTTTACATTTTACTTTATCTCGTACTCATTTTTCCGAGTGAATACATCAAAATAGTTTGAACGCCTACGCATTTTTTTAATAAATCTAATTTAATAAAATAGTGGCGTATATTTCACAGCTCTAGCCCCAAATTAAGTTAAGCATCACCTCAACTTAATTAACTGAGCATGCATGATGCATGAGAGACCTATGGACATAGCTCTCTCCAATGGCGCGCCACTGAGCTCGGTTTTCGGCTCTCCCCATCAGTTTTTGCCTTCCACCCTGCGCAAGTTGTCGTTCCATCTAATTGGAGGGCGTCCTACAATACGTTTGCCTAAGCGCGGTCTCCACTCTAGAACTCGTTTATCGGTTCTTCGGCAGACACGACCAGCCCACTGCCACTTCAGCTTGCTAACTCTTCGGGCTATGTCGACAAATTTGGCGCTCTGTCGAATGACCTCATTATCAGATCGGAGTCTCTCAAAGAGACTCCGATCTGACCAAATAAGTTGTACTCTATGAGCAGTGGCTGAAGTCCATCTGTAGAATTTGCTATTATTGATCGGTTCGAACAGTGCCCTCGTTTATTAACTATATAAAATAATGATATTGGGATACACACAATAATATTTCATGGGTTTATGAGAATTTATTGACCAAAACATGAATTCCACCACACAGAACCCTTATCTCACCTCACTTCATAATGGATAGGTTGCGTTGGCGCGGTCAGGCTGTCGGGTGCGGTTATAATAATATAATAGAACACAATGACAAAACACCCGTCATGAAAATAATAAATCCAACCGTTTATTTGTCACATTTATTTTACAACTTCCTTGTGCAATTTTGCTGTTACCCGAAAAAGACTTATTTTTGATTTATTTTCACAAACTTTTACAAATAATAAACTAAAATTGTTCCAAGCTTATTCAAATCGGTTCCGCCGCTTTAGCGATTTAGTCAGAGACCCCTCTACACATCATCATCATCATTTCACCCTGAACATAACTTCCCCTCCCAACTCTTACTACTACTAAAATGATAAATTCGCTTATTTTCCAAGCCAACTGAGCTTTTGCGGCACTCCCTGAATCCCAGCTACCTTAACTAGGTCTTTCCGTCTAGTGCAGCGTCCTACGATGCGATGCCTCACGACCGAACTACTAAACCAACACGTCTAAATAGGTTTATAAAGTTTCGCGTACGTATATATAGTTTAGTTGGATTTGATTTCTACCACACGGTTGATTCAACACTACATAATTATTAGAAGCAAAACCCCATTAAGGGGCTGGCATCCGTCATAGTACTTCTCGCTCGCACATTTCAGCATTTTATATATATAAAATCCCTGAAGTTATATAGGTATATTGATTGGTGATTGCGATTTTTCATGAATAAGTTCAGTGATTTTATACCTTTCAAAATATTGAATTGTGAGAGCCAGAAGATGACAGCCTTGACAGCTCATTTAGTAGTACCTAGCTCTGCCTTCTGCGCCGTATGCCGTGGGTTCGATTCCCACCGAGAACAAACATTTGTATGATGAACATAGATGTTCGTTCTCTGTCTGGGTGTTATTATATTAAATAAGTATGTATTATATCAGCTATGTAGTTCCCAAATTACAAGCTTAGGCTTAGTTTGGGGCTAGATAGTGCTGTGTGGAAAGTCCACCAGTCCACCGGTGGTCTTCGCCTTAACCACGTTTTATACCATAATTTTGAAATGTAGAAATGAATGTTATGAAAGAATTCAAAAGCGTCTTTCATCACGCACCGTGGGATTTCGATCTTTCAATCGCATAGTTCAGTAACAATAAAATTGTTTCGCCAAAGAACTTTGAAGTTCCTAACAATAGTACAGGTTTTGCGGAGTTCTGGTCAATCATTTCGAAAGCAAAAACTCAGCTCCCTCAGCCCGCCCTGTTAGTCTCAGGAGTTGTTTCCGTGATTCACAGCTGGATTCTTTCCGCTACATCATAAATACGCAGAAAGCAACCGTCTCAGGAGTGATTTGACAGCCTTCACAGCTCAGTTGGTAGTAGCTCTACCTTCTGCGTCGTAGGCCGTGGGTTCGATCCCCACCGAGAACAAACATTTGTGTGATGAACATAGATATTTGTTCTCTATCTGTGTGTTATTTAAATAATATTATAAGAAAGTATTTACAAAAAAAAACAAGTATAATATGTAGTATATCAGCTATCTGGTTCCCATATTACAAGCTTTGGCTTAGTTTGGGGCTAAATAGTGCGGAGTGGAAAGTCCTTCAATATTTATTTATTTATTTATACCATATTTTATACTTTTTATATATTATATTAGAATACTTTAAAAATATAGTTTCTTTGTAGTATACCCCAAGTGTTAATGAGGCGCTTTTACTAACAAAGCTCTTTTAAAAAAATACTAGTGAAAAAGCTGTACTAGAATATTTTGTGTTTGTTTTTTTACCAAAATTATCTATTTTGCGTTCGTAAACCGGTATCTGAACACTAAAATGTTTATCTTAATAAAAAATAGCGAAATATATTTTGAAAGAAGACAAAAAGAATAGAACAAATTATATTATCCCAGGGCAAATTCACAAAATGTAACCGCTGTGTCTCTTATAAAACTGGTCTGGGTATGACAAGTACGATTCCTTTTTCATTTTTCACATAATGACGGCTCCTTCGGGCACAAAGCCCGTTTTATAGCCATCACAATGGGATTGTGTTCTTTCATCAGCGGGACTTTTATGGGCGTCGCGTCAGCTGCCCCTGGCCCGCCAAAATTGAGACAGTAACTAACTACTTAACACTCGACCACCCATTTAGCTTCAATGGTTTGTAACAGGCCTTTATTGTTGTACCTAGTAACAATAGCTTCGGTTGAATCTAACGCAGTGATTATCAACGTCACTTAGTAATACAAAATAGTAAAGATCACTGAAACCGGTTTCAAAGTTTGGCTGACTGCCACCGCCGTGGTGTTTTGAACTTTGCACTGATTCAGGATATTCGTCTTTAGCTACTTTCGTATGTTTGCGTCTCTATTTTGATCTTTTGGCATCAATAAACAGTACTGTAGTATTGTGTTTGCATCAGATGTACTATCAGAAGGTTAAATATATAGTACCGAATCTATCTACCAACCAAATAGTTCTTCACAGCACAGACAGACAGACAGCCTTCACAGCTCAGTTGGTAGTAGCTCTGCCTTCTGCGCCGTAGGCCGTGGGTTCGATCCCCACCGAGAACAAACATTTGTGTGGTGAACATAGATGTTTGTTCTCTGTCTGGGTGTTATATAATATTATAAGTATGTATTTACAAAAAAAAAGTATTTATGTATTATATCAGCTATCTGGTTCCCATATTACAAGCTCTGGCTATATGAGAACCAGTAAGCTGATATAATATGTAATTATTATACTTTACTATATACCTACAAAAGTAACAGCATTTTGAAAACTATGAAGTGTAACCATCTTATTGCAGACGACTGTACACTGTCTTAACGGAATTTAATTAGCAACATAGGTACTGGTATATGCGAGTATGTACCTTAATTAGATAGATAGTAGGTTAGGTACCTCTAGGTAATTATTAAACAAATGTTTGTCAATAATCAGCGTTAACGTGATTAGTAAATATTTGAGGTGTAACTTAATGGCCAAAAGTAAATCTTGATTGTAATATTATCAGATTGGCTGAATCCAATATAGGTAACAAACAATGCGATTGACTATAAATAAATACATTATATAAATACCTAAGTACCAACCTACATATAATAAACTAGCGGCCTGTCCCAGCTTCGCATGGGTGGTCATACATTTTAGGATAAACTTAGACCGTGGGTTCGAGTTTCGCGTCTACTTAATTTCATACATTTGCACTCCCTTCTCCCCGAGTAAGTGAAATCGCACCTCGTGCGTGACCCGTGGACCCGTTAACATTTTTAATTTCGTCATATCTTTTGAATGGAATGTCCGATTTGAAAATTTTAAGAAGTAATCTATAGGTATTCAAACCGTCTTAATTATGAAATGATTTATTTGGATAAGGATTAATACCAAGGTACAAATAAAGACCTTTTTCGCGCGGCGGCATTTCAATTATTTTTTTATAATAAAAGAACACTTATTGTGACATAACTATAATAGTTAGACACATGCTGTTGCGACATTTTTTGGAGATGATGCCGTGTTCTACAAAATCGTAGTACATTATTTTGTTCTATCGTCAATAGTTTTCGCAGCGCACGCGATGTAAGGTTTTTGTTTTCCACCTTGGGTTACATTATTGGAGTTTTAGTAAGGATCCCTGATTTTTTTGAAAATATAATATAGCCTATGGTACTCAGGGATAATGTAGCATTCTAATGGTGAAAGAATTTTTGAAATCGGACCAGTAGTTTTTGAGCCTATTCGTTACATACAAAAATACAAATCTTTCCTCTTTATAATATTAGTGTAGATTAGTGTAGAAGTGTAGATGAATAATTATTGGCACGTCAAATAAGTCCTACCACCATTGCCTATTTTTGCCGCCAAGCAGCGTTGCTGTGTTACTTTGAAGGGTGTGGTAGCTGGTGAAATTATAGGCACATGAGGCTAAACATCTGTATACCTCACTTACGAGGCTATGCTTTGTTTTAGGTGACATCTGCTTGTTCCACCAGCAAGTACGTTAAAACTTAGCTTAGGCCAGTCAAGTGTATAATAACAGTAACTGGAGATGCAAGTTAGCAGAAACCACAAAAGGCCTTGGCGGTATTTTCTCGGTATTCTATCGCTGGCTGATATCAAATGTTACCTATCACAAGCTGCAATATGAGTGCACTATCTGCCTACTAAACTAGCTACGTTCGTGTCTTTCAAGAAAAAATATTTTACTGCTGCTTACACTAAAATGGCTAAGCTTCATATTTTCAGAATTATTTTATGTTCAATTCTGATCTATCACACTTGATGTTAAGTGGTAACCATCACCACAGATAAGAGAATACTAGTACCATCACTTAAAACAAAGCATTGCCTCTTAGTCACGCACGATATGAACGTGCCCTACGATGCACTACCCTGCATCCATCATCTTAAAGCATACAGATGTTAAGCCTCATGTGCAAGTAATTTCACCAATGTAATCATAATAGCGCAGGCAACTGTACCTAATTACATTGTGCAAATATTTATTCATTTTGTTCCATGAATCGACCAGAAATAAGAGCACGTTTCTGAGCACGCTTCTAGTTTCTCCAAACTTACTGAACAAACAAACATTCGGTACTGGTTAATAAGAACAACTTCCGCGTTAATTGATTATGAAAATACCTAAATAGGTTAAAGAAAACGAATCACCGAAAGAAAACCAATACGAAAACTAATAATAACCACTTTATTAAAAAAAGAAAAATTAATAAATACTTTTTTGAAAAAATAAAAGGAATAAAAATACTTTATGGAACACAACTTTGGCAATTAGATACCTACCTAACTTATACCTAGGTAGAATCTAGCAAAACACGATCAAACAACGTAACAGTGTGACTAAAGATGTTTAGTGCCAAATAAAAGATTTTTTAAAACAATAAGATGAGAAATAACATAAAATATAAATATAAATAAATATTGGTGGACATTCCACACAGCACTATGTGGCCCCAAACTAAGCCAAAGCTTGTAATATGGGAACCAGATAGCTGATATAATACATATATACTTTTTTTTTTGTAAATACATACTTATAACATTATATAACACCCAGACAGAGAACAAACATCAATGTTAATCACACAAATGTTTGTTCTCGGTGGGGATCGAACCCACGGACTACGGCGCAGAAGGCAGAGCCACTACCAACTGAGCTGTGAAGGCTGTCGAAAAATGAAATAGGTATGTACTATAGAGAAAGTAGAAAATCTAAACGGTCTTCATTCGGTTCAATCACAAGGATAACTTTGAAAGGTGTTATTGAATCTAGCGCCAGTTCCTCGCGACCAACAGAGAACATGGTCACGACTGGTGGCGAAGCTATCGTAGGGCCAGGTGGTGCAGTGCACCAGGGCCCGGAGCTCAGGGGGCCCTCTATCCTAAGCTTTGAAAAGAGAGGGTCAGCCAGCTCCCGAAGTTAGAAAACCTTGAGACCTGCACACATTTTTTTTTATGATTTATTTAAAGGCCATTATAAGTTCAAGCTATGTGGGAAGAGGGGGTGAGGGCCCGATTCTTTCTCTATGCGCTGGGGCCCTTGTCCACCTAGCTACGCCACTGCTCATGCACTTTAGAACTCTCCTGTACCCGATGATAAAAACAGCTTGACGATACAGATGACAAAAAACCATAACCGAGAAACAAAACTCGGACTTCGGGTACTGTACCCATAAAGAACCATGAGAGTGTTAGGGTAATGGATACTTCGTACCTAGTGTCTATTGTACTGGAACCAACTAATTTTTAAAGTGAGCTGAGATTACTTGGTACCTCATATACCTACCTACATACGAGTAGATCTTAGAAGGTACCAGGTGCCTTCTGAAGTGGATCCCGAAGTGAATTCTGTGTCGAATTTTAAAAATTATTTCGTTCCATTACAATAGACACTACGAAGTAACCAGTATCCTCACTCTCATAGATCTTTCTGTGACCCAACGACTTAGGTACCACCTAGGTACCTAGGTAGGTACTCATAGCAATTGTATGATCAATATCAATTTTAATTTCACATTCATGTCATTATTTAAGTTGGCGTCAGTTATTGGAATAGGAACGAATTCACCAACCGGTATTAGAATTATATGTGGCAATAAACACGTCTATTGTAGTTACTGATAACAAAATCTCTTGTAGGTATTCTTGCGTTGAAATAAAATGAAATCCAGCCTTTGAGACATGTAGAATGTAGGTCCCTATCTATCTGTGAGAAAAACATTTTTAGAGAAAAACTTTGCCGTCTCTTCTTTAGAATTACAATAGGTACCTAGCACCTACATAGGTATTTTGTGATTCACGTCGTGGGACGTGCTTTCAATGCACCCGACACCCTGTGACAAAGTTGTAAAGTTATATGACCTGTGCTCGTAAGTAATTTATCCTCTAGCATGTGTTAAACATTGACAATGCATGTCAATCTTGTTAAAACATTTTTTTCTTGCTCTTAATAAAACTTTTTTGCCAAAAAGAAATGAACATAATATTTTTCACTAAGGCCCTAACAGTCAAAACGCGTCAAAAGTACCTTTACATCTAAAACGGCGGCGGGCGTATCGTACCTACCTGCTTAGGTAAGTCGGAAACTGAAGGATTATGGACGGACGTATTCAGTGCTTTAATTGTGTACCTATGTCATGTCATCTTAAATATGACGCTGCCTATAGTTTAAATTTTAGTTATATTCAATAGCTGATGAATAACAACAAAATGTGGTAGAGGTATCTATGTAGGTACCTACATAGATATCTCTACTACATAGGTACATTGTTATTGTCTAGGTAGCTGCTCAATATTATTTTGCCTAATAGGATGCCAGCATGTGATGATGTAGGTACCTAGGTAGGTTATCATAAGAGACTGTAAACACCCAGTTATGAAATGTTTATGCGAGTATTAAATCAATAAAACGTTAAATATCAAACGTCTTCACCAATTGGTAGGTAGGTAGGTAGGTAGATACCTAGGTGGTGCGTAATTTATACAGAAACTAGTGATTCACGATTCCATAACTCTCCACCAATGGAGTTATTTCTTAGTTTTATCTATTTCATAGCAGAGGTGGGTGGCGTGATACAGTAGGTACTTTTACTTATTCAGTGGTGATACAGACATGGCTTATCATTATTATCTTATCAGATTTTAAGCAAAGCATAAACCTCCTCAATGCCTCTGTATAGTGTTAGTAAGTAAACATAAACAAATGCAACTGAAGCAGCTGAGAGTGCACGTGTGTCTAGTTTACCTACCACGTAACAAACCAGTTATTCGTATTTATAAATATAATTAGTACCGCACTGCCGACGAACAGTCGCGTTCTAGGCCGTCGAAAAGATCATACGAATCATTTTCATTAACATACTTGTTTACTTTTCCATCACGAAGATTTAACGCAGACTGTTGTTTAGTTTCCATTGTTAACAAAACATTTTAGGTAGTTATTACCTAGGTAAGTAAACAAATAAAAATACTTATTAAAAATACTCACTTTCATAAACAGGACCAGTGCTGTTCGAAGCCAATACATCAAAAGTATTTACATTTATAACACAAATAAACAACAACCACCACATACTGGCACAGAATTTGGGGGCTGCCCAACGACAGCCCACCAAAAGGGACATTCGTCCTTTAGAAACTTTCGATTTCGGTAAAAACACTGTTAAGCAACACTATACTGGAAGATCCTGAGGCTTGGGGGATTACGTCACGTTCATGTCACTGTTAATTGTCTTTAAAGCCCGTGTCACTGTTATAAATGTCTCGCAGAGCGATTATTTTGGTGATTGGTTGTTTGCGATGGACGTTTTGAGGTTATTTCCTACGTGCCACTGGTGCGAGCGCGACGGAGAAATGTCGCGGATCGGCTCGCGGGCAGGTGGGAAGTAGAAGGCTGCTATTGCCGCCGCTAGATGGCGTGATCGGCCAACGGCGCTATAGCGTGACGTAGTACGTTTGTCTCCGCGAGCGTCCGTGGCGGCGCTGCGATGCTGATTCTGCTACAGATTTTTCCAACGCATCACGCGAATGTCATGACGTTAGGGTACGGTCATATTACTTTGTTGAAGTTTTTAGTAATAAATTGTTAAAGTTTTTAACCGGAATCTTGACTTATTATTACATGGTTACATTACATAGTAAAATTAATTGCCCTAAAAAAATCAAAGATTATATTTTTAGAGGTAATTTGGCAAATATTATTGATTTATTTTGAATTTTCAGAAAGTTGGTAAGGTATTTATGACATTTTGTTTTGTCTTTGCGTTTTGTTGTATGTTATAAAAGTTTTCAAGGGTTTATACCTAGTAACAGAAAGTTTTCTAGGCATCTAACATTATAAGTTGTTTAACTGGCTTTGACAGTGGCACAGTGTTTATTTAAGCGAGTTAAATCTGCAACCTATACTGTTACCTTGGCGTTGGTTACTAACTAACCCTGGTCTGCCGACGGTGAAGAAGGCCAATATCTAACAGATGATAACAAGAATTCAGATCAATCCATGTGATTTCACCCTTACGCAAGTGTTGGAATGCGCGCGCAACAGTCTGGTGTGAAGACGTCGGTCGTCGCGGAGGCGTGGCATGTCGTTACGCACCGACTATACGCAACGCGAGCATCGAGATAAGACGACCGCATAACCGACCAAATCCAATAACAACACTTAAACTACAACCCCACCAAACACCCCCACCATCTTAAATTATCCGCACTATAGCGACCCAAGACAACCCGCTACAACCGACCAATTTCAAAACAAACCTTCTGGCAAGCACGAAGAACGACTAACAGGGTCTTTATAATAAGTCACTTCAAAATAGCCTGAAGGCAGAGAACCTTCAACTAAACTAAACCGAAACAATTTGCATGAATGCAGAGGTTTAGTCCGATTCGGAGGAAAGAAATCATCCTTTTTTTAACTTTGTTCCATTTATTTATCAAGGGTTACAAAACTGATCTCATTTTTATTAAGCATTGCTAAAACTTTCTTGTTTATCCACAACACATAATATTCAGAATAAAATTACTTTCAGTGACTTGGTATAATCGTACCATTTAAACACTATATTATTCTGTTGGATTATAAAGCTTATATTACAAGTGCACTAAGAAGTTCAAGTAATGCCAGTTGAAGCAAATCTATGCATAATTACAAAATAGAGTTACCTAATAATTATAATGATTTTTCAATGAAAACAATATACATGGTGGTAGTAGGTACTACTCCGGACGTGCTCTTAACAAAGAGCTCTGCTACTCTCATTTACACCATGCGAATAATTATCTATTTAGATAACTGTGCACAAATTAAATAGCAACGGATAAACGTAAAAGTTTTGTAGTCGCGCGGTCATGTGGCCGCATTAAAATGCATTTACGACGTGACCAATAAACTGTGTCCGTTATTTATTAGATTGTACATTTTATGGTAGGGAATAAAAATGGATTGCATGATCCTAAAATAGAATTGATGCTTATTCTAACTGCGGTTTTAGAAATGGCTCAGTATATTCAGCGACAAAAGTGAATTACATTCTGGTAGGTACTAGTATTCTCTGATCTGTGATTCTGGTTAGTTTAAAGCTTTTTCAGACAGCACAGCTTTTGATCTGAATAACGAAATTGCAAAATCCTAAATGTCGTTAGTGGAATTGTTAATTTACTTTTGTCGCTGACAGTGCAAGAAGCTGTCTATGCTCTGGTTAGTTAACATTTCAATTATACTTAACTTTAACCGTCTTAAGGCGAAGACTCGAGCTTATGTACCTCTCGCTCGCATTATACCTCTAGTATCAATATTTCGAACTTATTTCTGAAAAATAACCAACGTTATGTGCATTGGATTGCACGTTATGTACATTGGACACAGTTCAGCAAAAAAAAATAAAAATAGAATAAGTTTTTTTTTTCTTTTTTTTAAGTATTCGTAGTGCTAATGATCAGATAATGTCGATCTTCACAACAGCTGTGTTCTGTGATCTACACCTATTAGTATTATTTAAGGAGAAATTTTATAACCTATTGAAAGCAAAACAAAAATCCGTGAAAAACTATTTTAGTTTTGTTTTTCTTTGGAAACAGCAAGGCTATTTTAAAACATTCGAAAACGTCAGTTTGTCTTTTTATTCGTAAGCAAAAAGATAAATTCATATACACTACCGAAGCAGCAGTGCAAGTACGGAACTCATTTCGCTAAATTTATTCGTCGTCGAATTCGTGATATTTTGACGAATTGTGCGAGTACGGAACTCGGAGTCGCTATCTTTTGACGATCGCATGCGATAATTGTAAATTGTAACTCTGAAACATTCGGTTTTGGACACAGATGTCTATGGATTCGTGAAAATAATTCGTCTAATTCGCTTATATACACGAATTTGACAACACGATCGTGAAATCAAAAGTACTACCATACTCGCATTTTAGCGAAATTCGCTAAAATTTTACGAATATCACGACTTTCGTCAAAACATCTCTAAAACCCGTTTTCACGTATAGAAATGTCAAATTTGACGATCGCATAGTTCGTAAGAAGATCGGTACTTGCGCTGCAGGAAAGACAATTCTGACGTTACCGAAGGTTTTAAAAAAAGCCCTAGCTTTCAAATCCTCAGCATTCCTATTTGGACTTTTTATAAACGGCATTCACAGAATTACAAACTGTACAACATAATTAATTGACGGTTCAGCCATAGATTAGTTGGACATAGCATTTAGTTGAATCCCGACCACAAATTGTCGGTACGTGTTTAGATAATTGGCAGTACATGACCTACACATCGCTCTGGACAACTGCTATAGCAATGTCGATCGATATCGACAAAAAACAAGACGAATTAAAGGCCAGACCACCAGCAGCCATCACATACAATTACATTGGCGGGATATTGACATGACCCAGGTGCGCTCGTACCTTTAATAAAAAAACTTGGGTACACCAGCCACATTAGAGCGCATCAGAGGGCAGAACCACAAAGCCCTCACACAGTAAACATCCATTAGCAGTCACCGCAGCCGGAAACGGCTAGGACATCATCATCATCATAGCAATGTTTAAATTATTTGATAAAAGGAAACCCATTCCCGTAATGCGTTAGGCTCGTCCAGAGAAGTACTACCACCATGTTTATTTTTGCCGCCAAGCAGCGTTGCTGTGTTTCGGTTTGAAGAGAGTGGTTGCCGGTGAAATTACAGGCACATGAGGCTTACAATCTGTATGCCTCAAGTTGATGGACGCTGGGCAGTGCAGCGTAGGGCACGTTCCAATCGTCCGTGGCTTACGAGGCAATGCTTTGTTATGCTCTTTTTATAGAGTGGGCCATCTTTTTTTTTTTTTTAAACTACTAGCTGACGGAACAAGCAGATGGCCCACCTGATGTTAAGTGGTAACCATCACCTATAACAAATCATTGCCTCGTAATTCACGCATGATAGGAACGTGCCCTACGATGCACTGCCCTGCGTCCATCAACTTGAGGCATACAGATGTTAAACCTCATGTGCCTGTAATTACACCGGCAACACACTCTTCAAACCGAAACACAACAACGCTGCTTGGCGGCAGAAAAAGGCGTGGTGGTAGTACTTCCCCGGGCGATCCCTTCACAAAGAGCTCTACTACTCTTGAACCATTTGCTTGTTTCATCAACAAGAACAAAAAAACATTGCTCAGATCATGGTTAATTACAGTTTTTGAGCAACAAATTGAAACAAATATTATTTTCTTTGCATTTAACATCAGTAGTAAAAAAACCCCAACCAGCCACAGCCTGAAAAAATAACAGACGGTTTATGAAATAATCCATCATAGGGATAGCCCCTATATCAACTCATCATCAAATATATATTTCTATGAGTTGCCATGGATGGTGAGACCATGACGATGACAATGCTATATTTTAACTGCTGTGAGAATTGCATCTCCTTCCGCTCAAATCCTTTAAAGTAGTCAAATAAGTATAAAGTTCGATTATTTAATTCTGCGAAAAGTCCTTCCGCTTCTACCTAATAGCTCAGCCCGGCAATCTCCTGTTACCTACTTATTAAATCTCTAAAGTATGTTTATTATTTTAAGTCGAGCTTAAAGCAATAGAAAGATTAACTTTTAGTTGAACATCGCTTTTAACTTATCAGCTCGAATCTTTTCCAACTTTGCCCGTAATTATGAGTTTACGTCGAGTCAGCAGAGTTCAACACGATGCCCGTATTCACAAATGTTTCTAGGTTCCGAAAAAACTGTATTGTCTCATTCTATTTACACACAAATGAAAGAGATAGATAAACGAATTGGTCTGAACAAAAACGAGATACTCTGAGTATTTGTGAGCGGGGACTAATAAAGCTCCGACAATTATCGTGACCACCACAGTCGCAGTAATTGCAGACACCGTTTCTTGAAGCATAGAAGAAGTAAACTAGCGATTATCTAGAAATGAAATTTTGCTTGAATTCCTCGTCGCAAACTTTCTATCCTACCTTTGAAAATTCTAGAATGTTAGAGCTACATAATTATACCTTTTTTGCGTAGAAATAAGAAGGTAATTTAAGTTAGGGTTACGAGGTTAGGTAACGAGTTTAAGTATTGATATTTTTTCCCTTCTATTTTCAGGAACGAGCGTGTTAATAAGAAGGTACGTATACCTTGTTTATATTTTAAACTAGCTCTTACCTGCGGCTTCGCTCGCGCACGTTTACTATAGAATACTTACAAATAGATATGATTGGCAACATCTATAATAAATAAATTGTATTTTCTTCCCCATGGAACAACCTTGAGCCACGTAATTTTGTCAGAAGAAACAGGTACTAACTGACAACTTGAAGTTCCTGCCTCTTCGATTGTTTGTATAAAATATACAAAAAAAGCAAAAAAAAACAAAAAAAGTCGGGATAAAAATTACCCTATGCCCGTCTCCTGGTTCTAAGCTACCATCCCACCAATTTTCAGCCAAATTGGTTCAGCCGTTCTTGAGTTATAAATAGTGTGACTTTCTTTTATATAAACTTAAGGTTCTTCAAGGATGTGGATGCGAGGATGTGAGCATGTGAGCATGTGAGTATGTGAGCATGTGAGCATGTAAGCATGTGAGCATGTGAGCATGTGAGCATGTGAGCATGTGAGCATGTGAGCATGTGAGCATGTGAGCATGTGAGCATGTGAGCATGTGAGGATGTGACATGTGAGCATGTGAGGATGTGAGCATGTGAGCATGTGAGCATGTGAACATGTGAGCATGTGAGCATGTGAGTATGTGAGCATGTGAGCATGTGAGCATGTGAGCATGTGAGCGTGTGAGCATGTGAGCATGTGAGCATGTGAGCATGTGAGCATGTGAGCATGTGAGCATGTGAGCATGTGAGCATGTGAGTATGTGAGCATGTGAGCGTGTGAGCATGTGAGCATGTGAGCATGTGAGGATGTGAGGATGTGAGCATGTGAGGATGTGAGCATGTGAGCAAGTGAGGATGTGAAGATGTCTCGAAGGTACGTCCATTTACCCACATTTTTCAGTATCATAACACACTAAAGAGGATTTAATTTACAAACTTCATTGATTAATTTAAATTAAAGTGGATTTATTCATGACAACTGCAAATCGTACAGCTATTAATTGTTTCCTTTTTTTTTACGAATTAATGATCCCGCTTTAAAAATAATTCCCTTATACTATACCACTTAAATTAAAAGATCAACGGATTGTTACCCTGGCTTACATTTAAAGGATGTCTTTCATGCATAAAATATGTATATGTATTACTTGTGGCTTCCCGCGGCTTCGCACGCGTTGAAGTGGTGCCGTGATTGAGCCACAAACATCCAAACATCGTAACTTTCACATTGATTTGTATATTATTAGGGTAGGATTTTAAATACCTACGTAGGTATAAGAGATACCTATAAACGGCCATTACCTATATTAGGTAGGTAGGTATAGGTACTGAGACTCAAAAACTTGCCAAATACAACAAAGACAACCTTACACGGAAAATATGTACCTTTTTGTTCAGGAGGTAGTTTTACTTTGCAGGGGTAGTTTTAAAATATTGAAAACGTGATTTTAAATAATTTATTGTTGTGTATATTTACTTCAAGTTTGAAATCTATCGCACTATACTAAAAATCTCCCATACTCACTTTTACAGTCATTTGCACCCTTTGCAGGGGTAATTATCAAAAGTTGAAAGCGTCATTTTTAATTAATTATTTTTTAGTATATTTACTTCAAGTTTTAAGTCAATCGCACCACGCGTTAAAAAACTCCCATGCAAACTTTGACATCCCTATGCACTTTTATTAAGGGTAGTTTTAAAAAACTAAAAATGTTTTTCCTATTTTTTAGCTTTGGAGTCTAAACCAGAATCGTTCTAAGCGATTCCCAAACATAACGTGCAACTATATTTGCACAAAGGGAACACCCCACAGATATATATATACATAGATAACGCAAGTATCACGATTTGTATTGAAACCAAGCGTGCCGACTTTTTAATACCTACTCTGACGTCACAGTCGAAATTTAGTGACGGGAAATCTAAACCGATTAAAAGACACCGATGCCGCCGATGCCCTTCCGTCCCGCTACGATTTAAACGATTCAACTGGAACCGCCGGCGCCGCCGTGATCGTCTCGCTCATACCTACTCATAGATTTTATATCTGTGGTCCCGCTCGCTCACTCCGCGGTCGCCACGTAGTTTCAATGCGAGGAGTCGTGCTCACCGCGCTTTTGAGCCGTTTCATTCTGTCGACGCTTTTGGATACCTTCGTTCGCTTAATCTCAAGTAAGTCTACAAATATATATTTGTTAATAATTCTTTAAAACACAAGGGATTAGTATAAACATGCATGTTATGAAACAGTAGTTTTTGATGACCTATTACGAATCGATTTACATGAATGACATCGATTTTCTGACAGACGAATGATATGGACAGACGAATGATATGGACAGACGAATGATATGGACAGACGAATGATATGGACAGACAAATGATATTAACGGAATTAAAATAAATAATAAAAAGTAAAATTAATATTTTCTTAGAAATTTGAAATAGCCCTGTCTGTGTACGTGTCAAGGTCAATGCGCACGGTCGCAATGGTAACGCGCGTGTTATCTTGACGCTATTTTAACTAGTAGTTCGCCCCGAACTGAGATCTCGTGATGCGACCCGACGAACGCATCAAAACTTTGAGTACGTAGTAGTCAGAGGCAAGTCCCAACATTATCTTTGGACTTTTTTCTGACTACCGCTTACTAACTTGGTATGGTTACCAAGTTTCAACTCTATTGGCCTATTTATTGAAGAGTTCCGTTGAACAGCCCTTGGCTCCATCATCAGACCTGGTCGTCGTCACCATTTTATGAGAACTGAGTACCTCCTTAATTTATTTCAAGAAAAAAATTTAAGAAAAAGCAAAGGAAATGGCCGACCAATAGAAAAACCTTGATGTCAACGAAACTCTTAGAGATGGGAGCTCTTGGATCGCTGGTTATCTTAATTTAGCTTTTATTTTATATCTCAATAACCGAGCGTCACAAATAAAAAGTAAAAATTGTTTTGGGATGTCCAAACAAAGCCCTTTCATATGACATGTAACTTGATTTTTTTATGTAACTTTTTTTATTTTTGTCCCCTTAAAAAACCCCATATCTCAAAACCCCTTCATCCGATTTTACTCATATACTTACCAGTAAATTTCTCAAGAACAAGCTATCGACATATCATATTTCATGCAGATCAGATCAACGGTTCTAAAGTTATCGCCAGACAAACATACATACATACATACATACATAAAATGCCAAATCGCCCAAGTTGAAACTAAGATCTTCGTTCGCTTCGCTCACTCGATCAAATATACTAGTAGTTCGCCCCGAACTGAGATCTCGTGATGCGACCCGACGAACGCATCAAAACTTTGAGTAAGTAGTAGTCAGAGGCAAGTCCAAACATTATCTTTGGACTTTTTTCTGACTACCGCCTACTAACTTGGTATGGTTACCAAGTTTCAACTCTATTGGCCTATTTATTGAAGAGTTCCGTTGAACAGACCTTGGCTCCATCATCAGACCTGGTCGTCGTCACCATTTTATGAGAACTGAGTACCTCCTTAATTTATTTCAAGAAAAAAAATTAAGAAAAATCAAAAGAACTGGCCGACCAGTAGAAAAACCTTGATGTCAACGAAACTCTTAGAGATGGGAGCTCTTGGGTCGCTGGTTATCTTAATTTAACTTTTATTATTTTATGTCAAAAACCGAGCGTCACAAAAAAAAAGTAAAAATTGTTTTGGGATGTCCAAACAAAGCCCTTTCATATGACATGTAACTTGATTGTTTTATGTAACTTTTTTTATTTTTGCCCCCTTAAGAAACCCCATATCTCAAAAACCCTTCATCCGATTTTACTCATATACTTACCAGTAAATTTCTCAAGTACAAGCTATCGACATATTAAATTTCATGCAGATCGGATCAACGGTTCTGAAGTTATCGCCAGACAAACATACATACATACATACATACATACATACATACATACATACATACATAAAATGCCAAATCGCCCAAGTTGAAACTAAGATCTTTGTTCGCTTCGCTCACTCGATCAATAAGTTGCTAGGTAGGTAGGTGCATAATTATGTTTAAGTACTTAGGTACCTTTTACCCCGTAGGTAAGTAAAGGTAGGAAATCACAAAAGATTTCATGAAAACACATAAAAACAACGTAAGTATCTACTATCTACCTACAAGATGAATGCCAGTCAAGCCACAATATTATAACTGATTTTGATGAATTTTCTCATTATTTATTGGTTCTAGGTGTTAATGGATATCAGTGGATATAACTAAATATTGACACATTTTTATTAATTTATTCACACTCTTACACACACACAAGTTAGTTAGGCCTAAAACACCTATATAAGATGATTTAAACAGCGTCCAAGGCCAATACGCAATTAAAAGGCCTATAGTTACGTATGTATGTATGTATGTATATGTATGTTCAAAGGATGAACATGAACATATTAAATAGGTACCTACATGAACTCTAAAAATATTACCCTCCCACTTAAAGCTTTTGTATAAAATTAGAACATTTATTTATTTATGAGCTTGTTTTTATCAATAACTACTAAATTATCTCTTATTATAATGGTTAATATCATTTGTCTGTCCGATATCGATTATTCATATACTTTGTAGGACGAACAACACTAGTCGCGAGATTTGACAGACGAATGATAATTTGCCTGTACCACGAAGACGAAGCGATGCGCGACAGTATCGCTTGTTCCGATATTCATCGTCTCATAACTCAGAACGTCAGATTAAACGCTCAAAGCAAACGCGGCAATGTAATGTAAATATGGTTTACTTAACGTTAATCTATAGTTACTTAGGTATACTCTTGAAATCACAGCTTGGAATACTTTAAAATTAGTTTTAAAATGAATTTACGCATAATATGATTTAAAAATTACTTACCTGTGATATGAAATATATCCTTGCCTTGGGGGGCTAGAATTTGTTGAGCTTTTGCAATTCAATATCATGCAACGAGGCATTTTATACAATTTTGCGGACGTCTGGCTGCAACAACGGACGCGCACGGACTGTAAGCAGCGGCGGCCAACCTAGACGATTCGTAAGGGTTCGGACACGGGAAGTACAAGCATTTGCGTTATCTATGTTTGGAGTACATCTACTTCAAGTTTCAAGTTTGTAGGTTCAAGGAATACAATTTTTCATACCAACGTTTTCAACCCTTTTTACACTCTTAGGGGTTCAATTTCCGAAAATCCCTTCTTAGTAAACCTCTACGCCATAAGACCTATGTACTCTTTAAATTTCAAGTCTATAGGACCAGCGGTCAAAAATCTCCCATACAAACTTTTTAACCCTTTGCACACTTATTATGGGTAGTTTTGAAAAACTAAAAATGCCTTTCCTATTTTTTTGCTTTGAAGTATATCTACTCCAAGTTTCAAGTTTGTAGGTTCAAGGAATACAATTTTTCATACAATCGTTTTCATCCCTTTTTACACCCTTAGGGGTTGAATTTCCATTAATCCCTTCTTAGTACACCTCTACGCCATAAGACCTACGTACTCCTCAAATTTCAAGTTTCTAGGACCAGTGGTTTAGGCTGTGCGTTGTCTATATGTCAGTCAGTCAGTCAGTCAGTCAGGTCTTTGATTCTTATAGTATTAGAGATATTCATCGAATTAGTTTCACCTCCTGACAGTCAGAATTTATTCTATGTTGGAATCAGCCCTTAAGTAGACACTGTCAAAGTCTCGATTGTAAGTAGGTACGTGACCTGTGCCTCGTACATATGCCTACTTACCCTAGCTTTCAATACTTTTGGAAGAAGGTAAGAATATTTCAGAGCGGATAATGCAGAATGTCACGAGTAGAATGAAATAAAAATTAATGTGTAAACATCAAATTAAATAATTGAAAATGTTAAGTGAATAATAAAGTTAGCAGACAGAATAACAGATTCCTCAGAAGTTCAGCGCCTTGGGAAATCACGCAATTTGAAGGTGGTAGATAGTATCTACTTCGAACATAACATGATCAGAATAAAGCTACATTGTGTATTCCACTAGGGCTATTACCTAAGAACAAGCAATTGCAATAGCAGTAGCAATACTCCTATTGCAATTGCTTGTTGTTGCAATAGCAATTGCTTGTTGTTGTTGTTGTCGTCGTGTTGTCCAAAAAGCTTTATTTTTAATTATTTTTATACAACTATTTGATGGAACAAGCAGATGGCCCACCTGATGGTAACCATCACCTATAACTAACCATTGCCATCGTGAGTCACGCTCGATAGGAACATGCCCTACGATGCACTGCCCTGCGTCCATCAATTTGAGGCTTACAGATGTTTAGCCTCATGTGCCGGTAATTACACCGGCAACCACACTCTTCAAACCGAAACACAGCAACGCTGCTTGGCGGCAGAAAAAGGCGTGGTGGTTCCCCATTCGAGACCTTCAAAAAGAGCTATACCTACTACTCTTCAAAAATCATTGATTTCCTACCCGAAGGCCAATCTAATAGTCTTCTTTTGGAAAACGTGTTTATACAATTTACAACCACACTTACTGCTACTGACTTATGAGTTATTCTATTGCTTGGTTTTAGGTCATAGCCACGCCGATTTCATTGAGTGGCCCCAAACAAGACGAAATACGGTGTTACTCGTTATTATAAAGGTAAATCGGAAAATGTTCAAAATATTTACGAATATATAATTTATGTTTTAATAGGGTACTTAGAGAAGGATTTCGTATGAGCCCCCAACTTCGTGTGACAATATGTTGATTTGGTAAGCAAATTACCTACAGGTTTGCAAGTCAAAGTAGCTAAAGCCCTTTCAGTTCGGACGTGGCTCCCAACTGAGTTGCTTCTTAACGGACGGCTTCTTTAAACAGAATTTCATTTAAAAAGATTAGAGGAGATCAAGTCCAAGTGAATTAACAGATTTGCTCCTTGAATTTTGCATTTTGACTCATTAATATAGATCACTTACGGTTTTTAGTTTCGCCTCCATAACTCATCGTGAATCATGGAACAGTAAATCCACGGATCGATTATCGTAGAACAAGCAGCAGTGGTAAAACGGATCGTTGCTTGGTGTAGACGAATAAACAAATCACACCACTATCGCTATTGCTGTCTGTCGCGTTAGTCGATTGTCGTGCTGTCAAAAAAGCTATATTTATGGCACATCGATTTCTCGACAGATGACCAGTCGTCAATCGACTGACCGCTCCGGCCAGTATGCATGAGTTTTTATGCGATGGTATGATGGACTAAATCTCAGTAAAATTCTGAATGAACCCAGTTTTTGTTAGTGAATATTTTGGTTTCCAGAGATGGTTATATGTAAACTCCTACAAAGCCTTGCTGCCTCATATACGCTACACAAAATAAAAATAAACCTTCTTATTAACTAATTTATTGGATAAACGCAGTCATAGATGTTTTGGGACGTATGATTTCCAACTGAATAAACTTGAAAGAAAAGTTCTTGAACGAGCTCCAAATATGAGTAATCTTTGATAGTCGACTCCTCTGACGCTTGACTGCATTTCTTTATTTACTAACTTCAAAAGAAGGAGATCATATAGGCTGTATTTTTTTATTAAAAAACTACGAATGTTAGCTTCAGGTAGCCTTCATTGAGCAGTTTTCATGCGTTTAATTTAAATTTAATTCAAAAACTAAATGTCAGAAAATAACACGCTCCTGTCACACTATTGACTTGCCTGAAGTGCTTGAAGCTTGGAAGGCTTGAAGACTAGAAATTATGCCATAAATGTGATTTTACACAAATATATAAAAAATGCTTAAACATACATGTACCTACTTACTGCACCATGTATAGTGCAGGCATAAAATGTAATTAATTAATCTAGTCTATATTCTCTAGTATTTGTTTTGCAAACTTATTATTTGCAATCCCTCTACAAACTGGGTAAACTTATTTTCTATTGGATTTATTATGACGGGTCTCGTTCGAAGCCAATAATAGTATCGGAATTCAATTTCAGTGTTTCGTTCGAGAGAAGTATAGTTAGTATCATTATATAATATTTTTTATACTAAATTAGTATAGCGTAGGTAATGCAGCACCCTAAAGAATATTATTACAATTTAGCCAAATAGGCTAATGAGTAAATTTGCTTTGACTTAATTTTATAGAGGTAGAAATAAATATTAATAAGAATTAGTCAATTGGCAATTTTCTTACAGCCTCTATTTAAGGCGACACTTTATTCAATTCAATTCATTTATTTCAGATCAAAATAATCCAATTTGTTAGTACCACACAGACATAGAAACCTTAAAAAACTAATGTTAGATATTACATGATATGAGACAAATAAAATTAAAAAATTACTGATATGTTCGATTCAGGCCTCAAACAGATATTGTCACCTACTGGGTCACTAACTGAGCAAAAGGTAGCAGTTTATTAACCCAGTAACTGAAGAAGCCTGAATCCAACCGATCAGCAACAACGGCTAGCATGGTATTGGTGCTGCCGCGGATGCGACTCATCAGCGACGCGGTTAATATTATTCGTAATAAATATATTATTAATAATATTCGTGTATAATATAATCGTATAATATTATCTTGTATTTTAACTTCATATTTTAGCTTTTATTGATATCAGGTGATTTTTATATGTAACTAAATCTTTCATTTTCAGTTAGAATCTTTGAAATAATACAAAATAATAAATTGTTTCTCTTGCTTAATTTTTTTAATGAGATAATACTAAACCATAATCAACGTAGGTAATTCATTATAGCATGTATTGAACAAGAATTAATACCGTTTCCAAAGTTGCTTAATCGTGTCGCTGACTGTAGGTAGGTTCAAAAATTTATTCTATAATAATTGGAAATAACATCTTAAAATACCTTGCTTACCTTACGCTGAAGAAAAATAGGGCCAGTTCCTATCGTGCGTGACTTACGAGGTATTCCTTTGTTATAGGTGATGGTTAACACTAAACATCAAGTGGACCATCTGCTAGTTCCATCAGCTAATTGTATAAAAAAAAATAGTTTTATTGGCTCCGATAGAAAATGTATACGGAAAGTATAATTAAAAATAAATTATTGAGGGTAGTATAAGGCTGGATCACGTACCTTGTTTTATTTCTTTTAGATTAATAAAACACTCATCTTATTTAAAATTAATTAGCAAACAAGATCTTTGATCAGACATTATTGAGACTAATAATCTTGTGATCTTGCAATAACGTTTTAATAAATATACTTTTTAAAATGTAATTGGTTATAAAATTTAAGCCTTATCTGTTCGGCGGAGGGCATTAGTATGCCATAACACAGGGTTATCCTAGTTTGGGTACCAATGTTGTCCAACCAGGAAATATCGAAATTGTTATACATAAACCCAATTTAATAAGATACTGTAATGATTGTTACTGATTTTAATAAATTTCATTTCAATTTTCATTTCAACGTTTAGATAGTAGCCTTCGTACTTACTGCTAAGCCGATATATATCCAAGAAATACAGTTGTTCCTCATTTCACAGGCTATTTACGGAATCATACATTTTTCGTGTTGTCATGTTCTTCGTATCCCTTCAATAGCGATCTCCTCTCTTTCCGGGATTGTCTACTTATATACTAAAACGACGTCGATTACATACGGTGATTATGATAAAAGTTCTCTACTACCCTAAAAATACTCAAGCCGTAAAAATACCCGGCGCACATCAACCGCAACTGAGGTCTGAGCTAGCAAAAAAGTTAAACTCACATATCACCACTACAGTAAAACGGGTTTGCAATAAAAAAAGACTTTATTCGCCGATCTTTAAGCCGTAAAAGAGTACCTACGCATCGTTTACTGTGTAAGTAATTCAATTTACGCTTCTTCGTAAAGAAAAGGGAACTCATGCCTGCTTATGCTTGAAGACATGCGTGAAATTTAAATTGACCTATCTACCTAGGCAGATGCAAAAATGATGAATGTGTTTGTATCAGTGAAAAATTGTGTTTTTGAGCGCTTTGATTACAAAGAACTTTGCAAAAAGCTATCTAGTCCCAAACTTAGTTCAGCTTGTACTTTGGGAACCGGATGTCTGATACAATATGTATTTAGAGCATTTTATTGTAAATGAACTAAACTTACACAAATAACACCCAAACATACAAAAATATAAAATTAACTCGCTTCAAATTTTATTGGATTTATGTCATTCAATTCGTTTACTCCCACCTGTTCTGTTGAGTAGTTCAATTGACAGAACTACTGGGATTTTTTTCCCATTAGTTCTGTGACTTAAAAGACTATGCTTTACACCTGGCTTTAATCTCAACTATTCCCACCTTTTCTGTTGCGTAGTTCTGTCTGTAAGTGTCTTAATTATCAGTGTTTCAAATTGAATATTCGCAAACAACTTTACAGAGTAGAAGTGCAGAAAAGACTGACAGTTGTCAAATTGACACTGTCAGATGTGACAGAAACTGTCACAAATGCAAGTTATACAATGGAAACTCAAAAAAAATTAATGTCAACCTGAAAGACATTTGTGACAGTTTCTGTCACATCTGACAGTACGTGTCATTTTGACAGCTGTCAAAGACTTTTCCTATGGTGAAGAAGTCGTTTTGAATTACAAGATTTGTGAACAGAACTACTGGGAATTCATTTCCCATTTGTTCTGTGAACAGATCTTATGGAAAAAAAATCCCAGTAGTTCTGCCGACAGAACTACTCAACAGAACAGGTGGGAGTAAACGATTCAATTTGTCTAAACTCATATTTAAATATTCGTTACCAGCATTAGAACAATTATATATTATTTATATTAATAAAATTACAATTAATACAAATTAGGTATTCACAAAATGTACAGTATACTCATGAAACAGTTGAGCTATCTGCAGACCGCTGCAAACGATCTAGACAGCTCAAAGATCCTACCAATAGTAGATAAAAACGAGGTAAAAAAGACTCAACATTTAAACTGAAAAGAGCAAAAGCAACAGTCACTGTTGAAGAGGGTAACTTACCTTCTTATAGAGCCCAAATAATTTATTACCCTCCTACGTGTCCATTATTAGCTACAATTCTGATAATAAATGTCGCTAAAATTATTTACCTACCCGGAAAAAACTTGACGACAAAAAGTCCTACTAAGTTTATTTCGTGACTCTCATTTAAAAACTTTTGGTACCGAGTCTTAAGGTTTTTCCTTTAAGTGGTAAAGAAATGGTTTATCACGAGGCACAGCTTTTATGTTATTAGTGTCGTGTGCGGCTTTTTGCTATTTTATTAAATGTAAAAGTTGAAGAATCGCAGGCGGAATACCAATGAGCTCAATCACATAACTCGAGGAAAAGAAAGGGCCTCGAAAGCCTTCGAAACTTGGGAATAGGTCGAAATATGGGACAGATGCAAATTGATGGAGCACGGGTTGAATCAACGCCCAAAGAAAACATGTGGAACAACAAAACGGGTCGGCGTTTCGTAGACCTTGAAACTCTAGTTTATTAGAATGCCCAAGTACTTTGGACCAGAAGATCCTGGCATGAGATAAAGCTGTCTGTGAGAGTTATTGCCTACCTTACAACAAACAATATCTATCTACTACATAGAAAAAACAAATTATTAATTTACAACTGAAATAATATTACAGATACAGAATCCAATGCGATAAGAGCTGATTTCACCATGCTCTCTTAGATTAACAAAGGACTAAAGGGCCGTTAAATATGTCAAAATGTTTGACATCTAAGGTTAGATTTAACGGCCTTTTAATCCTTGTTTAGTAACTAACAGAGCATGGTGAAATCAGCTCTAAATCTAGTAATTAGAATAGTATTGCACATAAAAAATGGGATTTGCCTTTAAAACTCTCTATTGTAATATACAATATAGGAAATAAAGAAAATAATAAGTGTTTTTTTATTATAAAATTGCTTACTTATGATTGTTATTATGTTCAGTGATTTATTTCACAGGAGGTGTCTCCAAATTAGCATATCGATGAGTGCAATTCCAAATTCTAATTCCTATTTCCAAGTCATTGAATAAAAGTTCAAAATAACACGCGCTCGGCAAGCCATAACGATAACGATAACATAACGGTAGTGGCGATAACGATAGCCGTCGTGCCACCATGCCTTCTGTGGACACTGCGAAGCCTAAATGTTAAAAAATAGCAGTTCTTTTATTATTTTGCGTTCAGAGCTGTCAAAATAAAGAAATGATAAAGTCGAAATGTTGTTCTTTAGTAACAAAAACATAATAAACGCGAATATCGTTTAGAAATTTTATATTAGTTCGTAACTTATCGGGTTGAAAACAGATTCTCTTCGGTATATTTTTGGATGCGATACAGTTTTTGCTATTGGTAGGTAAGTCAATGAGTTTTGTTGTTGAGCAAATTTTAGCTTACCAGTAGATATTAGCATGTTCAGTTAGCATTATTTAGGTACTCACCTTCATAATAGACAGGCCAAGGGTGTGTCCGATGACGTACAAGATAGCCTTCCGATTCAGCACGGCTTAGTTACATGCAAGTTGGTGAGGTTATATAACAAAATAGTTCTGATTTTTGCTAGTTTTTTTTTAAAGAAGACTTCAAAAAATTGTATGTTAACACGTTCCCTGTCCCAAACAAAAATGCAAAATTGAGCCGCATGTCCAACAGACTTTTTGCAAAATACTGTTTTTATGTTGTCAAAAGAACACACAATCAAATAAAAATATAAAAAACTATGATCGTCTTAGCACGTCCCATGCAAATTTAGTTCAGTGCCAGCGCGTCCCGTAGAAATAATAACTATAGAAGTTGTATGTGTCCCCTGACACACATATGACTCAGGAACGTATTAGTGCTTTCCAAGCGCAAGTTTCCTGAGCCATATGTGGTTCAGCGGACAAGGAACGTGTTAATAGCAACAAGTAAAGACAAACATAAAGATGGCAGATGGACTAAAGTATTGAAGGTTTCTCGCCAGAATTCGGAACGCTAAAAATGGTAAAACTCATACATTTTTCTACTCATACTACTAAGTAAATAGTGTTTTTATATCGGCGTCGAAATACCTTAAATTAGTTCACCAGTTTTTTCGTGACTAATGTCAAATAGAGCTCGATTGTTTGCCCACCTCTGACGCAGCTTGATAACCTTTAGTCGAACAACTTATAACATGCTAATAGAAACAAGAAAGTAGTACGAAATGTCCGACAATATTTACATACATACATACATAAAATCACGCCTCCTTCCCATAGGGGTAGGCAGAGACCACGGATTTCCATTTGCTACGATCCTGACATACCTCTTTCACTTCATTCATTCATTCATTCTGTCATAACATTCTTCATACATGCTCGTCGGTTTAGGGTACTCTTGACCTGGCCTTTCTCTCAATATTTATAAATGTTCATTTATTATGTTACCTACCTTTTTGACTGTCTTCTAGCTTGTGTATTATTGTTATGCATCTATATGATAAATAAACGTTTTTTTCTATTTTATTTTTTACATTTTATTTCATCAATTTAATTATAAGCCAAAGCTAATGCTACTGCTTACAAATATTATTAGTAAATTTACGCTAGCTAGTAATTCCCTAGTGATCTAGATAAAGAGCTTTTAAATTTGCAGTTCCTTTAAATAATGAAGTAAGCCCGCCTTCCGGTAATGAGTGGCTGCTTATTGATTCTTCCATCCTCGCCTCTCCCGGCTTTCTAACTAGTTGAATATTTCACTAGGCTGCACATCGGAAACTTTCCCTATACTCTCGACTTCGGAAAGAAGTCTTAAGTATTCAGTACGTTATACTGTACTTGCTTCTTAGTTACGGTTTTTTCGGCTCATGATAGTTTTAGTTCAAACATTTTATAGGATAATTAAAATTTCTTAAGGAACCCGTCAGATATATTCTTATTCCTTTCTTCAAAACACTTTTATATTTTCTGCTTATTGTTTTCCGCAAACACTTATATTTTACATAAATGATATTACTGAAATTATAGACATGGTAAAATCAAAGTAATAAGACCAGCGAGCTTAATAGCCAAACAGGTAGAGCGCTTCTTGGTACAATGCTCTCTTACTACCATCTCGTAAGCATCCCTACCGTACTCAAACATTATACCGCTAGCCGTCAAGAGGGTCATCAACAAGTTCCGTCCCTTGCCAAAGCAATTTTTATTATTCTGTTCTATTGTACTATAAAATAATTACAAGAATGAAAAAGAAAATTCCATCGAATATCAAAAGAACAATTAAAGATCACAAGTGAATTCACTTAATAGAAGTCGGAGGAGTGATAATAATAAAATAATTGCTTTCGGCTACACTTGAAGAAAAACTCGTTAAACTCTAGGGCTCTCTTTGCTGGCAAACGGCGGCGGAACGCGGCTCAAATCAAATCGATTTGTGACAATTTTAAATCCCACTCTGGGTTCTCTAAAAATCGGTGAGTAAAGATCAGGAAATGTAATGTGATGCCTTATTTCCGGTAAACTCATGAATTATTAAGGAGTTTATCTTATTCATTCTCATTGAGTCATTAAGTTTCATATACCTCATTGAGTAGTGTACTGTACAGGTTGCTTGGATACCAAAGAAAACACTTATGTTAGAGTAATGTCTGTCTGGATCGGCGGGCTGGAATCGAGTGTCCCACCACCGTGGTGCGTACGGTTGCTACCCGCCTCCAGTCAGCGCGCATAGTTTATTGTTAAACACTACAAGTAGTATGGTATTTTTGTTCATCTGAATCTGAAATAAAACATTTGACAAAAAAACATATATTTTTTCAATCTTCTATCTGGCATTGTCAGCACTAAAACTAAGAATCATTTACACGTAAGTTTAACTATATTTTGAAAACCATCGCAAAAAAATATTGTGAAAATCAAATATTCTTTCAAATTCGATTACTTAGTTAGCTAATACCACGATACGGTAATGCCCGATTTTCGATAAAACCTCACGACAGCCCATCGATCATCAGGAATTTATCTAACGGAGGAAGAGTTGACTGTGAATTTTATGAATAAATCACTATTTGAATGACTTGTAAAAAATCCAATCGCTGAGTTATTATTAAAATATTTAGAAGTATAAAATAAATACAAAAAGATCATCTAGACCACAGTAAGAGTATTTCGGAAAATACGTGTAGGTTGTTAGTTTAGTTAGTTTAGTTAGTTTACTTGGTTACTCGTTAGCTATTTAATGTAACGTTTCATGAGTCTCAAAGTAAGTAACTTCCATTCACTGTACGAGCCCCATCCGCTCCATGAAGAACGCTCTACTTTTGAAAGATTAATGATTTTAGTTTGCGAAACTAATCCTAACTTTACTGCCAGTATTCAAGTCAATTGCAAGTTTTAATGGATATTTCCTATGTGCATGCAAACGAAGGAAACCCGATACGTTAGTCATTGGCTCGCTCCAGAGACAAACACTAAAACAGGATAGTGATTTGGTTTTAACGACAGATCTAAAACGGAGAATCTATTGCCATAAACTACCTATATGAGAATATTTTATTGGACCCCCACGAGAATTGATTCTAAAGCTGAATCGTAAAGCACGAATTCAAGTCCATTGCTGATAAAATATGACGTTATCAATTTCCAATGCTCGCGAAATATCCTTATACTTTGTCAAATAATGTACAATTTGACAGCAAAACATTTTTTTTTATATACAACTAGCTGATGGAACAAGCAGATTGCCCACCTGATGTTAAATGGTAACCATCACCTATAACAAAGCAATACCTCGTAAGTTACGCACGATAGGAAGGTGTCCTACGATGCACTGCCCTGCGTCCATCAATTTGAGGCATACAGATGTTTAGCCTCATGTGCCGGTAATTACACCGGCAACCACACTCTTCAAACCGAAACACAGAAACGCTGCTTGGCGGCAGAAAAAGGCATGGTAGTAGTACTTCCTCTGACGAGCTCTTCACAAAGAGCTCTACTACTCTTAAATTAAAAAAAAAATAGATAAGTAAAAAAAGCCACAAAAGTATATAAAAATAGATAAGTTTTATATATGTGTTTCAAACAAAAACTCATTTTATTCTAATTTTCACTTCTTTCTATTTAGAAAGAAATTATATTATAAAATTTTAATTTTATGAACAGAGTTTTAACTCTTTTTATAAAATTTTAAGACATAATTAATTATCAAACCATAAAACATACACTTTAACTTAGAAAGATACAAGTATTTTTGTCAGCATGCTGTTTTCACAGCTAATCCGCAGCCTCTTCCAGAAAATGGACAGGAAAATACCGATGTACCCACCACATTATGCGGACGAAGTCGCTAGAAAATTAAATTATTATCAAACCACACTGTTCTCTCTGAATTCAATTCATTGCTTTGTCAAGCGTAGACAACAGTTCAATCAGTTTGTGGTATAATCTTCAATCTACTGCAGTGCCCTCTGGCGTTGAAGCATCTAGTGCAGTGTTCAGGAAGCGTAAATAAAAAGTTGCAACACTAACTCATGGAGGGCACAGCGCGGGCGGACGGAAGGAGTGTCAACCGCTAAAATTTATGACGAAGCTTCCTACTGTCATAAAACCTTTCTAACCTTTGGTGCTTCACTATTTTCCTTCCGGCGCCTTACGATTAACGATTCTGAAAATACGCAGTGGAAATACACATTCACCTTGCTCATGGTGCACGATGAGATGCTTTTCTGAAGTGATATTTACTTTTAATAAAATATGTGTTAAAAATAAGCATACGTATAAGGCTACAAACAAAATGATAACAAAATTATGACAGTATGTATATCAGCTATTTTGTTCCCATAGTACAAGTTTTGTTTAGTTTTGGGTTAAATGGTGGTGCGTGTAATGTGCACTAATATTTAATTATATACAGAGTTTAAAAAAAATATTTACCTACTTGTTAGGTTTAATCAAATTAAATCAAAACAAAAGGCTCAAATTTCATAAAAAAAGCATAATTGCCAACTCAGAACTTGAAAATCCCAAAATTGGCAGAGCACTTAAGAATCTTGAAAATTAATTGATTCACGAGACGTTTGACCCATATTTCTCGCTAAGATCTGTCCAAAAAGAAATTGCTATTTTAAGTTATACCATATACTAACTGTGTATAGTTAGTCTATGGTTATACCTTAGTTTTCTTGTTCGCCATGTTTTTAGCAAACCAGCGCTGCTCCCCACGTATGTGTCGAGCAGCAATTATGCTGAGACTGGACCTTTTTGGCCCACACAACACAGAGGAGACTAAATGGCCTCTAACATGATTTCTGTATTTCTCTCCTTTTCTGTTTTTGTGTATTGTTTTCTTTGTTGTTATTTCTGTGTTCTCTGTGTATTGTGTGTCAAATAAATGTTTCTTTCTTTCTTTCTTAATTAGGTAACCGCTCAACATCAGTATGCTATCTGCTTCTATCACTTTTTTCATTCAAATAAAGAGAAGACTGGGGCAGTCTACAAGAAAAGTGGGGAGTGTGGAGTCGATCTGAGTGGGGAGTAATACAATACAAACAGTTATCCAAATAATGATTGCATTTACTCAAATGCAATCATTATTTTAACTAGACGTGGTCGTCGACAGCCTGAATAATATATTTCATGTTCAAAGTTCGTTCTCAATATAATTTAGTTTGTGGTACCTACCTATACACTTCCGTAATATAAAATACACTGAGCCGAATGGCCTTGATCATTAAAGGTATACCGAGCAAACCTGAGGAATGGCTGATTTTTAAGCCTTTTTCTGGAAAATTTCATCGTTGATTCATTGTTCTACTCTATGCTGACCAACTGAACCCACAATTACATATCCTACACACCTACAATAATCATACAGATTCGGAGTAACATCCCAAAATGTTTCCACTGTTTTCTTAAATGGACTTATTGACTGAACTGACTGAACTTATTTACTTGCAACATATTTTTCAGATTTACGATGGCTCTGGGGACATCTGCCTGATGTAATTAAATAACCATGAAAAATGCTTAGCTTAGAAAAGTTTTAATAAGACTTCATTTGTTAATTTTTATTATTATTATTGACATTTAATTGAGAGAACCAATATAATAAAATTATCGTGCCGTAATTCGGGATGATATGTGGGGTATCTAATCTTGCATATCAAAGGCAGGCCGATCCAAATTCATTATTAATGTATGTTGTGGTCTTAGAGGGGCCCAGCTCGGGCTAGTTAGGGTCCTTTGTCAATTCTAGTCTGGTTTATGCTAATAAACCTTGATTACAATCTGCATCTGTACGTATGCGCATATACCATGTTGAATAATAAACAAAGTGCCACAGCGAAAAATGTATCGAATAGCTGTCTCACTTTTAAAGCTCGTAGCTGCCTCTACGAACATACTGCTACGAAAAAGTAGGCGGAAAATGTTAAAATATCCCAAACTATACTAAAGCTTTCATGTTCCAGTATACAAGCCGCCAAATGTTACCTAATTCTAACCTTTACCCAAATCAATGGTATTTCTGAAGTTATTTTAAAATTATCGATACAAGTATTCTTTTACTGACAATTCACGGTTCATTTTCGTGAGAGAATTCTCCAGACAGGAATGGATTTAAAACAGGAATCCGAAAGGTTTTATTTATATTAGTCAGGGAATCGTTTTTGTAGCCATTCCCGTAATGCTCGGGCAGCATCACTTTTTCAGGATTATGGAAGAGAAACGACGGCATTATCGGATCTTAGGCGAGTAATCGCTTGCCGTGACTGTTTTCTCATTACCATTTCGGTTTTATTTTGCTTTTGCGTTTCAAAATATCATAATCTGCACTTTATAAAATTCCTTTCTCTTACAAAGACCAGATTATTTATGTACCTTGAGTACCCGCGATGTTTATGTCGTACTTCGTACTGACTGAAGATTTTCGAGCACAGCGTTGTCTTGAAATTATGTCTGTCCCTGACCTGTGACTGATTCTTATTGAAACTGTTAGTTAAGTTCGGCGTCCAAAGATATGCGAGAACTCTCGTACCAATTCGTTTGTATAATTCATCTACTCCCCAGTATGGTACTTAGTACACAAGTGCTTACAGTATCTACACAGAAATTAATTTAAATCGAATCGCTGTACTGCCATAGCGTGGCATAAATAATTCCAAAATTAGTCCTCTGAACTTGATAGCTCTGTCGTAAATTGCAAACGTTGGTAAATAGATTTTGATAATAGTAGAGCTCTTTGTGAAGGGTTCGTGCGGATAAGTACTACCACCATGCCTTTTTCTGCCGCCAAGCAGCGTTGCTGTGTTTCGGTTTGAAGAGTGTGGTTGCCGGTGTAATTACAGGAACATGAGTCTTAACATCTGTATGCCTCAAATTTATGGACGCAGGGCAGTGCATCATAGGGCACGTTTCTATTGTGCGTGACTTACGAGGCAATGCTTTGTTCTAGGTGATGTTTACCACTTAACATCAGGTATATGCTTGTTCCATCAGCTTGTTGTATAAAAATAAAACTGGTAATGACATAATCTTCTTATATATAAAATTCTCGTGTCACAATGTCAGTTACCATACTCCTCCGAAACGGCTTGACCGATTTTTATGAAAATTTTTATGCATATTCAGTAGGTCTGAGAATCGACTTTTATTTTTCATACCCCTAAGTGATAAGGATTGTCCACCCCTAACATATTATTTTTATTCTTTTAACATTTTTTTTTATAATGTGGCATTAAAAAATACATACAGCCCTAAATTTTCACCAACTCCTATTTTTTAATAGTCATTGTAGTAAGTATATGGCAAAACAACGTTTGCCGGATCAGCTAGTAATAATATAAAAGGCACAAAGAAAATACCGTAGATTAAAGTGACTATTGGTTGTCATAGTCCGAACAGTTGGCCAAGTCTCAGGTTTCAAAAAAACTAGAAACCGACCACAAACGAAAGATGTGATGAACAAACTTGCACCTACATTTTCATTTTGCAAAACCAGCAATTTATCGTGAAAATTCTCCTCAAGGGGCGTTAGTTGAACTACGAGTAATAGGATCAATGTAGTCCAGAAAGTTTAACTTTTACAAAAAAATATCAAAGTTGAAATAACTGGAATTTTTTGGTGCAACTGCTTGACTTTATAGTTGAACTTAATGGAACAGGTCAAAAACACAGAAATACTTGGAAACTATGATCTTTACCGGTGGAACTATAAAATAAATAACCATCGAACGGTTCACGAGTACTTTTATTCGGTACTCTATCTAAATCTAAAAAGTACTGTTATGTAAAAAAATGCTGTATCTTAATGTTAATAAAAATCAGCATCAGTAAGTTAAGCCTGTCTATATACAGCTTCTATCTGTGAGCGAGCTATCTACCGGCACAGACAGACCTAATAGCGGATTGGTCGAGTTTCTCGAGCTTATAATGCCCAAGAAGCGGCGACCGCACGGTCATAACTGCAATGAAATTTCAGCATCTTTAGATTTTTTTACGATAACAGCCGATATAGAGAGCCCTTTTTTATTTTGAGAAATAATATATCCAACTCGTGTTAATCACACATTATTTATTTAGCTAGATGTATAGTGTTTTTTTTTGTTATAATATATAGTGTTTCCGTAATTACAGTGGTACAACATGGGTACCTCTCCTAGATTAAAAAGCCCGGAGCGAGCCGAACATTTAATACCTTCAATGATTTTAAGGCTCCGGACCTAATGTCTCAGACCAATTTAAACCTTAATTTCAAAAGATTAGGGTCACTATGACATAACAACTTATGACATAAACACGTGATTGAGATCCAACTCCAAATGTGAACAACAGGAATAGAAAAAGAAAATGAGGATAATGAAAACCAAATTTTTGTCATCATAAATAGTGTTCACTAAATGTAAAATAAAGAGATCCAACTCCAAATAAGGTTAACAGGGATGGACAAAGAAGAGGAGGTGTTTTCTTAGATTACAGTCTATTCTAACTTACTTTTGCGGTAAACACTATTTTTGCACCACGGTGCTCCCGGTATAAATTACGACCATCACCTCCCGTGGATGGAATATAAGACAACAAGGGGAAGCACCATTGGCAGCAGCATCCTCTGAGTATCAATCATCAATCCTCCTGCCAAGCGTAGTGACTGCGGCCAACAAAATCCAAAAGTAAACAAAGTAAAAAAAACAAAAGGAAATAATGCCTGCCTATTTTATTATTCCTCCTATTTTGTTTCCTTGTTTTTTCTTTTTATCGTCTTTTATATTGTACCAATACTGATATGTTCGTGATGTAAATATGTTTGTGAGTCCAAAATAAATGCATTATCTTTCTTTAAAAATATGACGGGGGCTTATGTTCAGCAGCGGCCATGATGATGATAGAACGGTAGCTGCATTTTACAAATCGTAAGCTTAAGCAGAGTCGCAAACAGTTAATCCCGTCCAGTGGGATTTATCTCATTCCAAGTAAATTTTTAACTGTGTGCTTGTATAAATTGGAATCTAAGTACGTAAGCTCTTCAGTCACGTACGAGCAATAGACGTTAGTTGAATAATTGAGCTAATTGCGAAGTACTACCAAATATTAATTATTCTGTGGAACTACGTACTATCTATCCTGTCTTGCAACGTGTCAACCAAGCTTACAAGGGGTCGGTGCTAACTTTTGTTTTGATTGTATTTGTTTATTTTTAGTATGATTTTTAAATTGCACGAGCAAAAAAATATATACATGCTATATGTATATTTTTTTTATTAGTTTTTTGTTTGTTATATTAAATAAGCCTACCTACCTATTATATTCTTTAAGACCGCCGCATTCTGTTATCTGTGCCGCCGCACAGCTCAGTAGCTCTACCTTCTACCGATGGAACATATTTTAAGTAGCTATAATAAATGTTTACTCTCGGTCTGGGTGTGGTCATATCTATAAGAAAAAATTTAAAAAAAAAAGTTTAAAAAAAAAAAAGTATATTATACAAGCTTAATACAAGCTTACCTTTGTTTGGAACTAGATAGTGCTGAATCGAATGTTCAACAATATTTATTTACTTATAAGATTTTACTTGGAAACAAAATGATTACTGTTCGTGTATGACCTTCCCTCAAACTGGAGACAAATAAGAAAACTTTGGACTCTGTCGCCACAACAAACAATACGGAAAGTTGCAAATTGAAAAACGCCACTCGACCGAAATTGGAATGAATTTTTGATTCTGATTTCTCTTTGAAGTGGTTACGAAAGACAAATTTTAAGAAATTCTAATTTCATCAGATTTAAATGTTTTCATGAGCGTTTATAATAAATTACTATTTAATTTTATAAGATCTTGTGCACAATATTACATCAAATATATACCTCACTCGCCTATTAATATATATATAATATATAATAATATATAATAATATATATATATATATATATTGTGTGTTAAAAAAATATATATATTATGTGGAAGTTTTCAAAACGCCTTCTAGCTCCAAACTAAGCAAAGCTTGGTGGACCCAGATAGCTGAATAACTTCTGGTGTTGCAGGTGTCAATGGCAGGGACTGAAAACGATTTAAATAACGGTACTTACAGCCGGTTTCACTGCTAGTCTGCAAATCACTTGCTATTTCAGCTATTACATCAAATTAGATAGAGATAGCATGTGACTTGACATACGATTAGTTTTGATCGGGTTTTCAGGAACCAGCCGTTAGTCAGTCCTAAATTGATACCGTTATTTCGGTACTGAAATAAGTAGATGCGGATTTGGTGAGAGGCCTCGCTTGGGGTGTGTTGCCATTTGAATTGAAAAGCTAACTTGCTGAAATGGTACTTAGGCACCCCGCGTCGGGTATCTTTCAGGAATGTTTGGGTTAAATAACGGTACCGTTAAAATAACTATATTTTTGGTACACCAATATTTCTATACCCTAATAAAACAGTCCCATAATTAAATCCTCTGATGTTTTTGGATTCTAATATTTATTAATAAATACAGAAAGTAAACATTTATTCACAAAGAAAATTTCAATGAATACAAGTATTTACAAAATACATGTGAAACAGTTGAGCTATCTGCAGACCGTTACAAACGATCTAGAGATAGCTCAACTGATCCAAATCAGTGCCAATCGGTAGCGTACCCAAGACACTGGCTGCATTACCACGTTGAATGCCAATGCTGATGCGCTGAGCCAGAAACTCACCATCCCTCGGGTCACGACAATAATAATTATAAATCGTTATACCAATTTGTAAAAAGGATATTTTGCGGTAATTCAGTCCCTGTGATCCATGGGCGACGGGGACCACTTTTCGTCAAGTGGCTCTGTTAAACATTTTCTTTTAAACATACTTACAGCACATTTGAAAGTAAATGTATGAAGTGTACGCACGCACATATGTTTCTCGATACCAGCATTAATATGCGTACAAATGGGTACGTAATAGACGATTTGGTCCTTTGTTATCGTTCTGAAACGAGACAAACATTAAGTGCTGTGTTGTTGATGGCGACCCCTTCGGGAACGATTTATTGGTTTCCCTCGCCCTTTCCTGAAATAACCTGAAATAACGACGACATGGTATTTTACAGGGCTATGGGTCTTAGATAGTAGAAATTGGTAATGCTTAGCAAGAGTAGTTCTATACACTTTATATCGACATGGTATGGGTTGACAAAGGATGTTATCGACCTCCGTTCTTGTATATCACAGGGTAAATCGATACTCCAGGTAAGAGAAGAACCTACTCAGTGTACCTACCTACCTTGAAGTTGTCGCATCCTGTCACCAGGATTTATTTATTATCCCTGCGAGATTTCTTTGAAAGCTCGTTTCTTTGAATCGCAAAGGAAAAAGCCCATAAAACGGATGCTTCCTACTTTAAATAGCTACTTATCTGTAAGAACGTCCGGGCTAAATTATCGGCAATATAATGGCTCATAAAAGGTGAAATTTACGGTGTCCATTCGCCGGCACTTCCGAAATTATCTGATCACACGGGCAATATAACACTGTTGCATGCCGTTTCGCCATTTCGCTCATAACAATTTCTACTGATAAGTAAAATATTCCTACTACTTACAAAATTCCAAGTCCACAAAGTACTCAGTCAGTCTCTTAACTAATTACACAGAGTGGCAGCTGAAAAGCTATGACGCAGAGTCGGGCGTAGTATCTGGAACTTGAAGCATGACGGCAGACTGCTCACGGACTAGATATACCTACGGAGCGCTAACTTAGAGCAGCATTTTAAATTAAAGATCGTAACCTCGATGAAATCTTACTGTAAAATGCTGTTAGACTTTAATGGTCCATGTCAATAGAAGCAATATATACTAAGAAACTCTTTAATGTATTAATCTTTAATGTAATTGTTAGCAGGTATATCAAATGTGTGTATTTCATATATTTGAATACTTTTATATTATTACGTAATTTAGAGCCCCGACTCTGAACAAACAGAAAGTTTTGTAAGATTTCAGTTCCGTTCAGTGATTTGTTTCAACAAATCTAAGCACTCCGAACACTCTGTGACAAACTTACTTCGGTCTTCGGTGCAAAGCTTTCGCAGATCCGTGTATTACAAACATTGTCAGAACATTTACAAACAATTTATGCAAATACCGGCACATCAAAACGAAAGGTGTGATAATGAAAACGCCTGAAACTGGCGCACGTTGAATAATCACGTAGACTTGATATCCCAAAGTCAGAACTTCGACGCGATACGGCATTTGGAATTAGTTAGACAAGTTTAAAGCAGTTTCCGGGCAGGTGGGGCTTTTGTTCCACTGTGGCCTTACCTGATAATACTACGACTATGTTCCACTCACAGTTAACTACTAGAGAGAGTTACCAAGAATATTGCAATAGCCGGGTAATATCTTTTTGTCTAAACCAAACCTTTATCCGTCCATCCTGTGTCCATTCAGAATAATTTGTCTTTATAGTAACCATTTACACACTTACCTATGTAAATGCTCTGGGTATCTGTAAGTCTCAGGAGATTTTTCCGTCTTTTTGGTTTTTCAACCGCCGTCTCTGTTAACAACGAACGAACTTCATCCCGCTTGGAACTTGCTTCTCGTCTGTTCTGAATGTTCACACGCTCTACAAAGGCAAACTAGCACGCAGCCGGAACAGCCTGGGGATATCTCTGGGACAACAGATGCGGGCAGTCAATTTGCATTTTTCCAAAGTTAGTCAGTTTAGTTTTTTTTTTATACCACTAGCTGATGGAACAAGCACATAGCCCACCTGATGTTAAGTGGTAACCATCACCTATAATATTATAAACGCGAAAGTTTGTGAGTATGGATGTTTGTTACTCTTTCACGTAAAAACTACCGAATGGGTTTTAATGAAACTTTACAATAATATAGCTTATACATGAGAATAGGTTACAATTTATAAAGGCATTGTGTGACTAATACTGCGCAGACGAAGTCGCGGGCACCAGCTAGTCACCTATAACAAAGCATTGCCTCGTAAGTCACACACGATTCATACAATGTAAAGTTTTTGTGGACTCTACATATAATATCACATGTTAACCAGTAAATTAAGACCAGTGCCAATATAAAACATTATGTTTTTCAATCAAATATATGTTGGAAAAAAACTCCAACATTGAAAAGCCAGTTTCGAACACGGCCGGCTACAAACAATAGAGACAAAAGCGTTAAAATAAAATATATTTTATTAAACATATTCCATGTTAAACTAGTAGGTATCACTAACGTATTCCAGTGGCACTGTTTGTTCGGTAACAGAAGAATTAAAGGATTTTTTACCCTACGAGTACATTGAGTAAGTGTTCCGTTTGGATAAAAAAATAACGTTCAGTGTGCGATCGAAGGGACGAAATAGGATTGGCGACGAGGAGTATTCAAAATGAAAGTCCTGTCACGTCAGGGTGAGATAAATTGGGAGAATAAATCTAGCGTGACGGACGGCGCTCCTTGTGACGCGATATACCTACAAGGACAACACAAAAGCAAAGTCCGGCACGGTGACCGAACTCAGGTAAGGCGGCAATACTTTAAAAAGATTTATTATGGGTATTTATACTTGGAATGGATATTTACATTTTGAATTTTGAAAACATTGAGGAGTTATATAGGCGCCATTTGCAAAAAAACTTAAGGATTTTTTTAAAACATTGTTTGCATGATGCTTCTTGCAGAATAAGAGACACACACTCCAGTATCTAGTAGTAATATGCCTTTTTAACTTAAATGAGGCTAATGTTACGCATCGAAGATAATAATGTTCAACGAAATGCCGGTTTCCTCGCGGTATTTTTCTTCAGAGTACTGGCACTGTGCACATAATTTTTTGAACAGAAAAATTCCTTGATGCCCGAACGGCTTTGAACACACGACCTAAGGATCGAAAGGCCCCGCTTCCACTAGATATAAATAACTCAAAATTAAAACTAAAGTGCCTTCAAATTCGACGTACGGTAACACCTGCGCATTTCCAAACCAGCAGACAGGACTGTATCTGCACCGCGCCGTCGGCGTCGCTTACATAAACGCGTAAATATGGCCATCAACAAAGGCCTTGCTCAGAGCACAGACTTACATAGAGAAACTTCGTTGGCTCCGTATCGTTTATAATATTATGCAAATATCCTGCCTACAATTTAGGAGCAATCCTCCCTCACATGTAGAATTTTATCGCAGTAAATCGTTATTTTCCTTTGTTAGACAGACATACAGTTTCGTGTTCGGTAACACTATAGGTGTAAAAAACATACACAATTAATAGATAGAAATCAGCATAACCCGGGAAATAAATCTGAATTTTTGATAGCGTATTGAAGGAACTCTTTACATTTGTTCCTGAAACTCCTTTTAGACATAAGTCGAGGTATTTAGGTAGATAATCACTTTTATGTAGATGGCAGACATTGCCGTGTTGCCCTGCAAGTCAAAACATCACGCCTTTATTAGCTAGGTATTCACTTCACTAATAGGAAAAAGTTGGGCCTCGAACTTTTGAATTTCAATTACATGCCTAGTGATTCCTCTTGAGTGAATTCAAAAAGATATTAATAAAGCCATATTGTAAATGTATTAGAATAAACCGAGAATAAACTTAGAATTTATTCCACAGGCGCGTCCGTAGTTCGTTCTACTTTATCCATGCAATTGAAGCTCTAGAAAGTGCCTTTTCAAAAGGAGCTGTTTGCCTTTTGATTGCTTTTCACTCGAGGAGAGCTGACGTTGAAATATTGAGATTTCAAATGTATTTGAATTGAAATCGGTTGTTTATCATGAATATAATAGTACTAGTTGAAATGCCCAGCTCACGCCTTCGTCTTTGAGCTATATCAAAAGCTTTGATATTGCTAAATATTGAGATATTCCACGAAATTGCGTTCACTGAGATACCCTGCCCTGAATGGCTCGTTACTAAACGATGCTCGAGCATGATACGAGGACGAAACTCAAGCATTTATTTCATAAAAGTTTACTTAAAAAATATGAAATATATCTACAATTTAGCTCCCGAATACGAGCTATCTAAATGTTATGCACATAAATGTGTAATTTTTATAAATTTGCACCTTGCCAAAGGAACTTACTCGAAAAGCCGAATTCCAAGTATAACAAATATTGAGTACACTGTAATAACTGATGGGACTTCTATAAATATAAAAGACTAGCGGCCTGTCCCAGCTTCGCATGGGTGGTCATAATTTTTTTGAACATTTTAGGATAAACTTAGACCGTGGGTTCGAGCCTCGCGTCTACTTATTTCATACATTTGCACGCGCTTCTCCTTGAGTGAGTGAAATCGCACCCCGCGCGTGACCGGTGGACCCGTAAACATTTTTAATTTCGTCATATCTTTTGAATGGAATGTCCGATTTGAAAAATTTAAGAAGTAATCTATAGGTATTGAAACCGTCTTAATTATGAAATGATTTATTTGGATAAGGATTAATACCAAGGTACAAATAAAGACCCTTTTCTAGCGGAGGCTTTTCAATTATTTTTTTATAATAAAAGAACACTTATTGTGACATAACTATAATAGTTAGACATATGCTGTCGCGACATTTTTTGTAGATGATAACGTGTTCTACAAAATCGTAGTACATTATTTTGTTCTATCTTCAATAGTTTTCGCAGCGCACGCGATGTAAGGTTTTTTGTTTTCCACCTTGGGTTACATTATTGAAGTTTTAGTAAGGATCCCTGATTTTTTTGAAAATATAATATAGCCTATGTTACTCAGGGATAATGTAGCATTCTAATGGTGAAAGAATTTTTGAAATCGGACCAGTAGTTTTTGAGCCTATTCGTTACATACAAAAATACAAAAATACAAAAATACAAAAATACAAAGTTTACCTCTTTATAATATTAGTGTAGATAACTTTTATATGAATACCAATGGTTGAAAATTTTTGGTAAGATATCAATGATCATCATTATGCACATAAATCTGTCTGAGATAAAGTTTCCTGTGATATATCGCATTGCATTCGCAATAAATGAAAACTACCGGTTCATCTATTGCGAAGGTTGAACTAGTTATATCAAACATGCATTGTGTCCACACAAGTTGAAAATACGCTGTAGGCTTTTATTGCATTATTATTTATTCAGATGCCACTTGGATAAGTTAGGTATCAATGATCTGTTGTGTCTCTAGTTTCTTTTGAAAGAGTGTGATGAAAGGATTTGTTTTAGAACTTTCGTATTAGGTAGAAGGTATAATTATCGCTTATCTATGCACTTTCGCCCTTCGGTAAAAAATCATTGCGAGAAAGTCAGTACGACCTGAAAAAGTAGGCACTTGCCAACTGTAAACTTAGACTTACTAGACATTCCGTCTAACTATTCCCTTCCTCGAGGGTCGTGTGTGCCAAGAGATCTGAGATGAAAGTATACCATTCATACTGCTTATACTTACTGCCGTGCATTTGTAGCCTGTTAGTTTTCAAATCAAATCATAAACTTTTTATTACAGCTTTCACACAGAAGACAAGCCATAAACACTTAATACTAGGAAGGTAAATTTTATAATTAAATCTGAGCAGCGAAAGAGTGCACAGTGTACCATAGTCCAGTGCTTCATGAGCACTGTGTCAACGTCCAGCCTGCCTGCTATTAATTTGAGGTACCTAAACTAATGGTTGGCGCTGCCCTTATACCTTCTGCGGTTACGTTTAGACATTCGCGCTGCCTTTCGCGTGGGCGGAAATGTAATTGCATCCCATTCTCGTATTGCCCAAGTTCCTGCGCATTTCTCTGCATGTCTCTGCACATTTCCACGGACATGAGCTGAGTATAAACGTGGTATTAGCAACAAGCTCGATGTTCTGCTGCGAACATTTCTTTTAAATGGATGTTTTTTTTTATAACTTGCTGATGTAATAAGCATATTTTGATAAGTGGTAACCATCACCTATAACAAAGTATTGCTCGATAGGAACGTGCCCTATGATGCTCTGCCCTGAGTCCTTCAACTTGAGGCATGCAGATGTTAAACCTCATGTAATTTAACCGGCAATCACACCCTTCAAACCGAAACCTGCTTGGCAGAAACAGGCTGATTACGTTAAAGTTGTCTACGCAAACATCCCCGACGCACCAATGCGACAGGCCCAACAAATCAAAATCATTTATTTATGCCACAGGTAAATACAATTTATAAAAAATACAAGAATAGACATAAAAATTAAGTGACAACATCTTTAAACCATTTTTGTATCTACTGGACGCACAGGGCACTTCAGCAACGCTGAGTATAATTGAACCATAGATTGCACGTATAGAACGACTGGCAGTACGCAGACAAACAAGACAAGAAATGGACCTTGTCTGTTACAAGGTCCATTTTGCACAGAGACCGATGCTCTTTTTATTTATTTCTTAAATAATTTCGCGCTAGCTCGACAAAAGTTTTTATAGTCAAAATTGAATGGTTCAACGGCAAATAAAAATTATCAGAGTACCATACCTATCTAATGGTACCACGGTGACCAAAGAAACCACAGTGGAACTTGAAATTAAAATGTGTGGTTTGGTTATCATGGATTATGGCCCACATGTGTTATCATGGCTTAGGTATACAGGTTATAAAGTGACAACGCTATAGGTAAAGTTACGTGGTTACGAACGAACCACTATGTGAAATTAACAAACTTGGCGGTTTCGTCATATGGTGCTTTGAAGTTCAGAGTAGCACTGGATTGCATATAAATTGCAATGTTCCCAACTTTCGCGCAGCTTAAGCTCAAAACATGCTTTGATATTATATATGAGTTAGTTATAGTTCGGCAGAGCGTGAACTAGACCAAAAAACAGGAGCCTTGTATTTTTAAGTGTGTTCATAAATATTACTTGCACATGCATCGTTAGAAATTCAGTATTCTAGAAGCGGTGATGGGCTTGCAAACTTTTACGTATGGAATAACGTGTGGTTATGTATCAAATGTAATATTCGGATGTAGTAGGTACCTCTGACTTCCTCCCTCTCCCCTTTAGACTTCCTCATGATATAAAGATATTTATAAGAAGCAGGTAATATTTTAAGTTCGTTACATCGCCTGAGCAAAATCATATAGCATTATGTGGTTAAAAGTATAACTAACGAAATTACTACACTTGCATTTTACACTTTTAGAAAGTAACGCTATCCAGAATCGTCCTTATAATTCGGCATATTGAAAATAATAACTGCTTAGCAAACAAATTAAACATTATAAACAAATTCTTAAAGCAAATCTTGTTCAGGAAATGGAAACAAATCTTTACTTTTTCCTTTTTTTTTTGTGAGCATTCTACACACCCCTATATGTATATTGGTCTAAAATAAGCAACGCTGATGCAATGAGAACCAATTAGCTAATATGAGTACTATTTATAGGCTCTTTTTTGTAAATACATTCTATTTTTTTTTTATTCTTAAAAAATACTGTGTTAATAAAAGCCCTAAACACCCAACCTGCTGCTAGAGTTGTTTAGGATTTCAAAGAGGTTTTAACATCTTGCAAAAACCAGTTTGTTATGAAAGTTAGTAGATTGGAATCAAGTGGAAGTGAAGTGGACACGGAGTTCTCAGTGTTTGAGAAGCCAAACTAAGTTGCTGAATGCGATGTTTCAGGAGTATTTGGCCTGCAAAAATTACGGAGTTTACGAATGTTATGAAAAATGCAATGAAAACCCTGACAGCTCAGTTGGTAGTAGCTCTACCTTCTGCGCTGTAGGCCGTGGATTCGATCCTCACCGAGAACAAACATTTGTGTGATGAACATAAATGTTTGTTCTCTGCCTGGGTGTTAAATATTATATGTATTTATAAAAAAAGGAATTATGTATTATATCTGCTATCTGTGGTTCCCATATTAAATAAATAAATAAATATTGGTGGACTGTCCACACAGCACTATCTAGCCCCAAACTAAACCAAAGCTTGTACTATGACCAGGTAGCTGATATTATAATACTTAAATACATTTTTTTTGTAAATACATACTTATTATAAAACATAACACCCAGACAGAGAACAAACATATATGTTCATCACACAAATGTTTGTTCTCGGTGGGGATCGAACCCATGGCCTACGGCGCAGAAGGCAGAGCTGAGAAGGCTGTCAATAAATATTACAAGTTTTGCTTAGTTTGAGGCTGTGTGGAAAGTCCAGCATTATATAAAAAAAAAGTAATGCTGCTGATTTACACTTGGGCTTATTTCTTAAATTATTGATTGAGTGAGTGAAGCGAACGAAAATCTTTCAGTTAACTTGGGCGATTTGGCATTGGATGCCAAAGTTGGAGTATGGATGTATGTATGTTTGTCGGGCCATAACTTTCGAACCGTTGATTCGATCTGCATGAAATTTGGTTAGTAGCTAGCTTGTACTTGAGAAATTTACTGGTAAGTCTGGGTAATCTGGGTTATTAAGATACGGGGTTTTATAAGGGGGCAAAAATTAAAAAAATACACAAATTAATTAAGTTACGTGTCATATAAAAGGAATTTGTTTGTACATTCCAAACCCATTTTTACTTTTTTTCTAAGACACCCAGTTTTTGAGTCAAAAAAGTAAAATTGAGATAACCAACGAACTCAGAGCACTCTAAGAGTTTCGTTGACACTGTTACTGGTCGGCCAGTTCCTTTGCTTTTTCAATTTATTTTTCTTGTAATAAATTTAACAAGTACTTAGTTCTGATGAAATGGCGACAGCGACCTGATCTGATGACAGAGTCAAGGTCTGTCTAACGGAACTCTTCAATAAATAGGTCAATAGTGTTGAAAATTGGTTACCATACCAAGTTAGTAGGCGGTAGTCAGAAGCAAGTCCAAATATACCTAACTAGCTCGCTGGTGCCCGCGACTTCGTCTGCGCAGGATTTGGAGTAGCTTATATTAGCGTGGCGTAGTACATATGTGTAACTCTAGCGGTTTTGGCAGCGCACGCAAGAAAAGGTCGCAGATGGTAGATTTTATCCTACTTACTTGACACTTATTATAAATTGTAGCCTATGTGTTATTCTGATGTATAAGCAATATTATTGTAAAGTTTCATTAAAATCAATTCAGTAGTTTTTACGTGAAAGAGTAACAAACATCCATCCATCCATCCATCCATATTTACAAACTTTCGCGTTTATAATATTAGTAGGACTGACTAACACCTACTAAAATTGTCGGAGCGTTCGGATCGCATCACGAAATCTCAGTTCGGGGTGGTTCGGGGCGAACCACTAGTTATGGGAGCTATTGGCTAGCTTTCATCCCCGTACCCCCCGTTAATATAAGGCTCTGCATTATGCTAATTGTTTACTTTAGGACGGGTGTGCCGTTAGGCATCAAGGTAAGGCCTTTCCAAAATGGTTGAGTGCAATTTTATTATGGCAATGATGTGCCATTATCTTTAGGCCAATCATGTAACTTTGCCGTCATCAAAATCTTGTACAGTCAGCTACACTCAGGTAACACATAGTAGGAAAAGAACGGCATTTGGAGAAGGAAATAACTATAACATATCGCACACTCTCCGACGATTCGTTCAACTTCAAAGTCAAAACAGGGTAGTCTCTGTGTATCTGTTTACCAAATGCAGTACTTACCCAAAGTACTCACATTACATCAGAGTGGAGTGGACGGTATATAGGAGTGCCTTCAATTTACCGATTAAGTTGAAATCATAATAGCCATTCCCAAAAACGCCGCTCCCTATAAAACAAACCCAGTTCACTTTATTGTATGAAACAGAATTTTCCTTTTTAGTACAAAATACTCGTACTTTTTTACGGTTACAGTTTCCCTTTTACACGACTGTTACGTGCAAAGCCGAGGAAGTGTTATTTTTATGTCTCTGTAAGAAACCCATACAGGCTTTTTGCTTTACAGTGCTATATTTTTCGCGGGGACGCATTTCGTCGTTTTGTATTTCACTTAGTTTTTATACTCGGCGTTCCTTAGCTTATAATATGTGAAAAGAGGTCATGTGCGTCATCGTGTGGGTTGGATTGTGAATAACGTTTGTTCTGTCTTTTTAGGTTCGAATATTTTCAAGAAACGACCAATAGAATTTCCTTCGTTATTGTAGATTGCACAATTTTGCCAACCCTATATAAGTTTCAATATAATGTAGCGTAGTTGTTGTTAGGTAATGTCCAATTAACATAGGGTTGTCGGAACTTTAAAGGAAATAAAACAAAATCATTTACATGGAAATTAAAATAATAGATTTATCAGGGTTCTAATACTACTTGTTTGTTTTGTTCGTTTTCGTGGTTGCAAAATCTCTTTTCTTGCTGTGATGCCAGGGTAGATAATTTATCATAAAAATGTCGTTGTATTAAAGTGTTGTCAAACTATAAAGAAGACAAAGTTTTTTTTTGTTAGAGTTAACCATACGAAGATATACTTTTTGGAACTCCATCACATAATTTTATTCTCACCAAGACACTTGACTTTCCAAGTAAAAAATACGTTGATTTTGATAAAAACTCGGTCACCAACGCATCCAATATGCAACCAGTCATTGATAAGCGAAAATTTACCGCACTCCGATTACAATGATTTGTGTAAGCCTCACGTGTATTCCCACATTTTGTTTTATTTACGACCCAATTTTGACAGCGAGCGTGCATGAAAAGTCCATTTCAGTCAGCTACTATGCTAATTTATGGAACTCTACCTTGAAGCGCCAGACAATGAAAATAGGAACATTAAAACAGGCTTTCTAATGGATTGTCTGTGTTCTCGTATTGTGTGACTAAATTATGCAATATATGTACATATAGGTAGCTGAGTAGCTGCTGTTTCATTATCATAATGTTAGGACAGGCTTCACAGCCTGGTCCGCTCTCTGCGCTATAAATTGTGGGTTTGGTTCCCTAGTAACAAACATTAGTGTGATAAATAAATTAAAAAAATAAATCATCCATAAATTACGTCACACGAGTTTCATGAATTTTTGACCCCTCCCCCGTCCTTGTCGCAGCTGGTCACATTTGTGAGACCCTCCCTACCTTGTGTGATGTCACATATTTTGCAATTTTCATATTAGAAATTTATGAAATTAAAACAGCAGTGTTCCGAAATTATTTTTATTTCCATTTAAATTATATTTCAATAAAATTTAGTGTTGTAATACTTAGATATAAAATATTATATTTTGAAAAAATGTGATGTCACTAAATTTGGGACCCCTCCCCACCCCTTGTCACATAATGTCAAACTTCGTTGACCCCGTGACGTAATTTATGGATGGCCCCTAAACATAGAACTGTGTAATGTTATAAGTGTTATTATATACAAAACAAAAAGTTTTGGTGTGGTTTCATACTTCAAACTTTGGGCCCAGAGGCGCAGTGTGAAATGCCCACCAATATTTAATGAGCTACGAGTAAAAGGTAATTTTGAAGCTAGCTTTTGTTATTTAAAAACACTGTATTACTTTACAATAAAACAATAAGCCACAAAACGAACCTAAACCTGAAAAACAAAGCAACAAAGGAAGGTGACGCCTATAAAAAAATAATAAGCCACATAAAGTGAATCAGACATGGCACGGCTTTGCAACGCAACAGTGACAATCGAAAATCATATGCGCTTATTGATTCTGATTGGATATACCTACCGCGAATCCGTTCCAGGCTCCTTCATATAGCAGAAACAAGCTACAAAATTAAGTGTCACGTCAGGATTTCTCGTTGGTCGTTTGTGTTCTTTACTGCCGTTTTCGAGCTCCATTATTGCCCCAAAAAAGGCAACAACGGCTACAAAGCCCGAGATTTTCTCGTTTAATTTCGTTCGAATGCAATTTCGGGCTAATGGATGTTAACCTGCATGTATTTACGATTTTCGGCGGATTATAAAAATGGAAGCACTTGCCTAGAATGTTTAAACATTTCGGCCTGGTATTATCTGAATTTCAGCTCGCCATTATGCTTAATTAGTGTCTGTTATTGTTTTTCAATAAGTATAACGTTTATTTCATTTGTATGCCCGCAGTCACGCTTGTCGGCTTTTAACAAAAGACCTTCATACACAGGCATTATATTTTTGTGGCGTAGATATTTTTTTTGTGTGATATAAGTATGAGTAATTACGCTTAGTGCTCAAATAGTGCAGTTAATTTGTCAAAAGACACTACCTAAGTGGCAATTAAATTTGCACGTTCTATGATTATCCGTACTTACAAAAATCATTTTTTTTATCCTATCTTCAACCGAGATACTAACGACCTAGGAAGTAACTAGTCTGAAATTGCAGTACATATGAGCGAGTTTATTCTATTGTAGAACTATAGTGGTTCAGATCGAACTGAGATATAGTGATGTTCACAATCTGTTGACAGACCGCACATCTTAGTTAGTAGTACCTCTGTTATCTGCTACAGCGCGGAAGGCAGAGGTACTACCAACTAAGCATTTGTGTGAAGAACATAGACGTTTACAGGATTTAATTAATCTATCAGCTATCTGACTTCCATTGTGCAAGCTTAACTTAGGCCCAGTTTCACCATGCTCTGTTAGTTACTAATCAAGGATTAACAGGCCGTTAAATCTAACCTTAGATGTCAAACGCGTATATTTGTCATTTTTAACGGCCGTTTAATCCTTTGTTAATCTAACAGAGCATGGTGAAACCGGCCCTTAGTTTTGGACTATAGGGTACTGTGAGAAATGTCGAATAATGTTTTTTATTTAATCAAGCTCCCCCGAGATATCAAATCTAACAGACGCTCGTGGGTGTTCATGATATGACGAAGACTAAACAAGTATAGAATCCACTAAGGACTGTAAACTTTTGTAACCCACGGAGGTAAAAAAAATCCAACAATAGACTTTATGGTAGTGATAGAATTCGCACTCTAACTTTAAATTTTGGTAATAACCTTGTAAATCATTTAAACCAAATGCATCCTTGACCCGTTACTCTTGAACTTATTGGTTTGGTAAAAAAAAAATATTCTAAACGTTGAGAATTTTATATTTTGCAACTATAGTTACTTGTATTAGGACTATGAACTTACTTTTGAAACAATTTATTTAGCAAAATTTAAATTTTGTGGAAGATACATCCATTTATAATTAAATAATTAAAACGCGTAACAAATGTAGGTATAATAATTCAATCACAAAACTGATGTATGTGTAAGCGTTACCTTCAACTGTGCGCGAAGCGTTTCGTTCCTTCCCTTTGTATCTATCTACTGAATCAATTTAGGCAATGTAGAAAGAAGATAATTCTAGAGATCGCGTACCTACAATATTCATTTTCCTCCTTTGTAATCATGATGGAGGAAAAGCGAATTGGTTTGCAGCTGGGTTTATTTCATTGTTGGCTTAGACACCGTCGACAATGATTTGCATGTTGTGTGCGTCGTAGACGGGGCTCTGCATATTAAAATATCGTAGCAGACCTTTGTGTAGTTACTCGTACAATACCTAGCCAAATCTGCATTGTTAAAAAAATATCCACGAAACAAATTCACAATGCAAACGAATAACAATTGAACTGATTATATTCTAGCTTAAAATAGCGAAGTTTGCGTAAATGCTTCGGTAAAAAAAAAGACCGACAATCTACCTGGAGTGCTATCATCTTCATTTCAAAACCGAATTTTTATAAGATACATTTAAATAATCCACGAGATTTCGTTTTGAATTGCAAAACATTTTACTTTTATTTAAAGTTTAGAATATCCTGAATAATTTTCAATGGATTTAACTTTCAGGGCCGAAAATATAATCTCAGTTGACGTCATCTTTCCAGATGATGAAAATATTATACTTGCGTGCGGTTGGTAACGTAATAATTAATATTGAATTGTCTTTGCTTTATAAAAAAAACATGACTTTATACCTTTTTTATCTCGTATTTAATTTCCATTCGTTGTGGGAATAGAATACCTTGTGCCTTTTCTGCCGCCAAGCAGCGTTGCTGTGTTTCAGTTTGAATAGTGTGGTTGCCGGTGTAATTACAGGCACATGAGGCTTAACATCTGTATGTCTTACGTTGATAGGCAGTACATCGTAGGGCACGTTTCTATCGCGCGTGACTTACGAGGCAATGCTACGTTGGGTAAATGATTGTTACATCAGGTTACTTCTTGTATTGAAAAAATGAAAATTGCATTGAAAGTTTTTCAACTAGTTTTGTTTTCATATTGTGCGTCACTCAAAATGACTCTTGTTGATCATCAGATGCTGATTTTTAGGTTCCCGTTTCCAAAATATAAAACGGGACCCTATTACTAAGACTCCGCTGTCCGTCCGTCTGTATGTCTGTCTATCTGTCCGTCCGTGTCACCAGGCCGTGTCTCAAGAACCGTGATAATTAGACAGTTGACAATTTCACAGATGATGTATTTCTGTTGGCGCTATAGCAATAAATACTAAAAATCTGAATAAAATAAGAGACCTCCCATGCAACAAACGTGATTTTTTTGCCGTTTTTATAGATAATGGTACAAAACCCTTCGTGCGCGAGTCCGACTCGCACTTCGCGTTCGCAGAATCGACGACACGTAGTCGCATGATTTGGTCTTGATATTAGACGCAATTCTTAGTTCCTGATTTACTCTCGATGTGATTGCGAAACGTTATTTGTAAACCAAGTAGGTAGCTTATTCTTTGATTGGTGTTCAGGCATTTGAGATCGAATGTAATTGGAACAGAGTTTATTTCTGGGTTACGAATTATCACGCTGTCGAGTAAGTCCCATGTATCGTTATTATGTATTTTTTTAGTAAATATAAGCCTTTATAGATGTACCAGTGGACTTGCCTTGGCTATGTTTGGGGTTATTATAAAACTGAAATTATCGGAAACAGTTAATTCTTTTTTTAATTATTGGAAATATTTCTTAAAAATATTCTATGTATTATACGTTTCTGGGCAGCAAGCTACCTACTGTATATATATATATATTTTTATATCTATTTCAGTTCAGCCAAATTATAGTGACAAACATACTTTTGCATATATACATTTGGTTTGTGGATTTACAAATCTGCAAAACACATAAATGAAGATGAATGCTGAAACAGATACACGGCCTATACACATACCTACCGAAGTATAACGATAAGCAATATAGTAATGACCCTGAAAGCTGAATGAATGTAGAGGTAGAATCATATCATAATTATTGTTCAGGTCTTGTCTAAGATCACAACTTCCTGTAGTTGTAGTCTACCTATAGAATTGTAAATTCAAGTATATTTATACCCTGTATAATCTACTAATCTATTTAGGTACGACTACTAGAAATGTTAACAAATTGTATTTACTTCCTGAATTTGGTTATTTTTTTGACTTCGGATGTTGCTTAATTGACTACTTGAATTTATTGTTGGACTGTTTGTGATATTTTGCAAACTAAGGGCCGGTTTCACCATGCTATGTTAGTTACTAATCAAGGATTAAAAGACCGTTAAATCTAACCTTAGCTGTCAAACGCGTACATTTTGACATATTTAACGGCCTTTTAATCCTTTGTTAATCTAACAGAGCATGGTGAAACCGGCCCTAAATAATATAAATATGTATAGTGGGAGTGACTCCGCCTTCTCATCTTAAGGTAGTGACTTCGGAACTGAACCAATTTATTTTATGTGCCAGCTCTCAAATGGTGATGGAAAAGATAGTCAGATAGCACTTTATTGTACACAAGGATACATCATAAATCTAGGCGTAACTTAATAAAATGCAATGGGCGGCCTTATCGCTGAAAAAAAACCCGTCACCTATGGAACACCAACTTTTTTTTTTTTTTTACAACTTATAGGTTAAACGTTTGACCGCAATCTCACCTGATGTTAAGTGAAGATGTGGTCGACGATGTGGCACGTTTACCTAGAAAATACCTATTCACTCTTCTCTTGAAAGCATCCAAATTATAGGCATTCGGAAAAACGGACGCCGGTAAGGAATTCCATTCCTTGGCCGTACGCATGATAAATGTTGAAGCAAAGCGTTTGGTGCGGGCAGTTGGTATGTCAACCATGAATGGATGCCTCGTCTCCGTACGTCTGGTGGTCCGATGGTAGAACGGGGATGAGGGGATCAAGGTGTGGAGTTCCGTCGCACACTCTCCGAAATGTATCCTGTAGAATACCGATAGACAGGCAACTTTGCGGCGATGCTCGAGAGTCAGGAGCTTAGACTCGAACAACGTGTTACCTATGAGCCTTTTGGCTCGTCTCTCAATATTTTCCAAGGCCTCAAGCTGGTATTTGGCAGAGCCATCCCAAAGATGAGAACAGTACTCCATACACGACCGGACTTGCGGTGTGAAGTACCGTCTCACCTTCGATAGTACGCCTATAGCTTCTTGGCAGCTGTCTTGGCCTTGGATTCTATGAACGAGCCGAAATTAAGTTTACTGGTTAATGTAAAACCCAAAAGCTCGAGCTGGTCTGATATCGGTATTGATACATTACGGAAAGTGGGTGTCAGTTCGAACTGACTCCTCTTAGCGGAGAAAAGACACGCCTGGGTTTTCGCAGCATTAAACTTGACTAGATTGGCATCTCCCCAATCAGCAACTGCTTTTAGAGTCAAGTTCATGCGCTCAACCATGGCCTCTCTGAAGGACTGGACCTGTGATCCACTAGCACGTGTGTCAGGTATGTAACTCTCTACAACTGTGCTGTCGTCTGCATACCCAATGATTCCGGGCTTAAGCAGGTCATTGATGTGCAGCAAAAACAGTGTCGCAGAGAGAACTGACCCCTGAGGGACCCCGGCATTAATTGCCAAGTGATCAGACGAGCAGCCATCAACGACTACTCGAAGTGACCGGTCCCTCAGAAAGTCTGATACCCAGACACAGAGGTCATCGGGTAGACCAAATGATGGAAGCTTGCTTAAAAGGCCATCGTGCCAAACCCTGTCAAAAGCCTTAGAGATGTCTAGAGATACCGCGAGAGCTTCTCCGTTCTTCTCAATAGCTTCACTCCATATATGAGTAACTACTACTACTACTGTAATAATACTGAAAAAATTGCGAATTGAGGGTGTGAGCGAAATGTAGGTATATCCCCTTAAACATCATCAAAGATTCTTGAGTTGTGACTTGAAAAGATCTAAAGGGGATATCTACCGTGCCTGGGGATTAAATTCGTGAAGCTGCTTAAATTTGTGAATTGGTTTATGGCATGGTTCATTATTTAAATATGTTATTCGAAATTAACGCAACATTATTTGTAATAACAGAAAAGTTGCTAATAAAAAAAGTAGAGTTAAATCTTCCAATACTTATTAGGTAAAGATAAAACTTATTGCCGAGTAATTTTATCTTCAATCTAGAAATACCAAGGCCTTATTTATTCTTTGATAAAGTATATTCAGCATATTGAAATATCCATGTCAAGCATCAGTTTTCCTATCATTATTTCGTTTTTGTAAATATACCTAAACTAGTAGTTCGCCCCGAACTGATATCTCGTGATGTGACCCGGCGAACGCATCAAAACTTTGAGTCGGTAGTAGTTAGAGGTAAGTCCAAACATTATCTTTGGACTTTTTGCTGACTACCGCCTACTAACTTGGTATGGTAACCAAGTTTCAACTCTGTTGGCCTATTTATTGAAGAGTTCCGTTGAACAGACCTTGGCTCCATCATCAGACCTGGTCGTCGTCACCATTTTATGAGAACTGAGTACTTCCTTAATATGTTTCAAGAAAAAAAAATAAGAAAAAGCAAAGGAACTGCCTGACCAGTAGAAAAACCTTGATGTCAACGAAACTCTTAGAGATGGGAGCTCTTGGATCGCTGGTTATCTTAATTTAACTTTTTTAGTTTTATCTCAAAAACCGAGCGTCTCAAAAAAAAAGTTAAAATTGTTTTGGAATGTCCAAACAAAGCCCTTTGATATGACATGTAACTTGATTTTTTTATGTAACTTTTTTTATTTTTGCCCTCTTAAAAAACCCCATATCTCAAAAACCCTTCATTCGATTTTACTCATATACTTACCAGTAAATTTCTCAAGTACAAGCTATCGACATATCAAATTTCATGCAGATCGGATCAACGGTTCTAAAGTTATCGCCAGACAAACATACATACATACATACATACATACATAAAATGCCAAATCGCCCAAGTTGAAACTAAGATCTTCGTTCGCTTCGCTCACTCGATCAATAAGAAAAACAGAGAAATAAGATATATTAATGGAATTTCACCACAAAAAATAAAGTGTGTAATGTGTCTATGGAGATGTCTGCCGGGGGTGATCAAAAGTGATCATACTCCAATTTCATTTTCGATACTAGCCCGTGACTTTGCTCGTCAGTAATTGCCAAATTCAACATTTAAGGCACTTTTCCTTTAGGGCCCGTTCATTTATTTTGCCTTTAGATCCCATATTTTTTTAGTGTGTACCCAAATTTCATCCAAATCGGTGAGCGAGACACAAACATCGAAACTTCGAATCTTTTGCCTATCATTACCACAGTTTCAAAAGCGACGTTCCTAGCCGAATAAAAAGTACACGATATGTTATTATTTGTATATATTATTTCAGGTTATAAACTAAGTATATTACAAGTCCCATCCAAATCCGTGTAGCTGCTACGGATGTGAGTGGGAATAAACATATACCTACATCATGCACACACGCACACTCACAAACTATCGCATTTATAATATTAATGGATAGGATTATGACCTCAGACAGCTGGTCATCGTTGGTAATGTAGAAGGAAAGCATTCTTGCTGTAGATCCACCACTAGATGGAAGGAACAGCTTAAAGAGGGTAGATGCGAGTTTTGATGTGATCCGAACAGAAAGCACTGGAGACAAGGCGTCCACTCCAGTACAGGAAAGACATCTTCAAGACGTGATCACGATCTTCAGTTATGAAGTGCCGACCACAGAGAGGATAGGATTTGTAGAATGGTCTATAAACATATTATTATCCTGAATATTATCATGCTGATGTGATTTTTATTGCAGAAGAAACTACGAGGCACACTTATGGAAATGTTGCTGTGTGATTACCATCAGGATGTTGTTACTTACAGATACAAGAAAATCGTTTTATTATCGCTCTGGCAGTTTGTTGGTCGACGTAAGTTTGGATATAAAATAGAGTATTGGAGAAAATAAATAATAGGTTAACTAGTTTGCTCCATCATCAGTCTATAGATGTCCCTTTCTGGACATAGGCCTCCCCTATATGGAAAGGGGTATGGGGGGAGGTTGCCATGGTGACTGCAGTGTTGATTTTATATACTTAGGAAATACTGCTCGCCATTTCACGGTGTGTGTTCCCTTAGACGACATCCACGAGAGATGACGGACGGTTTCTTTGCCGGGACTACTAGTTTACGGGGCTTACTATTTGCTTAGGGGCCATCCATAAATTACGTCACACGTTAAGGGGGAGGAAGGGGGTCAACGAAGTGTGACATTGTGTGACAAGGGGTGGGGAGGGGTCCAAAATTTTGGACATCTCATTTTTTCAAAATATAATATTTTATATCTAAGTATTACATGGTATTACAACACTAAATTTTATTGAAATATAATTTAAGAAGAAATAAAAATAATTTCGGAACACTGCTGTTTTAATTTCATTTGTAATTTGTTTTAATTTCTAAATGTAAAATTGCAAAATATGTGACCTCAGAGGGGATGTAGGGGGAGTCTCACAAATGTGACCAGCTGTGACAAGGACGGGCCACGGGGGAGGGGTCAAAAATCATGAATCTCGTGTGACGTAATTTATGGATGACCTCTTAGATCTTAGTAAAACAGTAGAGAGCAACATCAAATATACCTACAATATCAAACACACAGTAGTCACGTACAAAGTTCTGCCTCAACCCTGAAGCTGATGATTCTATGTATAAATAAATATATATAAATTGCTGATGATGTGAATATTTGTCTCACTGTACGAATCGGCCTGCAACTTTGCTACTCAGCTAGTCTTTGTATTCTCCGTGCTAAGGAGGTTGTCAAAAACCTTCGCCGTGGTTCTATTATTTATTCTGTGGCCGTGCACAGTAACCTTCCCTCCGGTCGATGCCAAGCTTTTACAGAAAAATAAATACGGTGCACTTCCGTTTACTATTTATTGCTCTTATTTCTACATTTTTTTCAATTTGTTATTGTCAGGGTTACGTCCATAAACACCGGACCGGTTAGCCGTTCCGACACATAGTACCTACCTAGGTAGTTTTAGGTACCTAACAATTAATGTTATTGGCGCAATCCAATTTATTATTTCTTGTTTAAAAGATTTGAGTTTATATATATTTTCTTCGTAAAGTTTTATCAATATTGTGCAATCAGAGATTTAAAAGAGAAATATTGCAGATTTCATCATAATAATATTGTGTTGTCTTTTGGATTGCTTGAGGTCGTTTTATTATTTTTTATGTCTCATGTCAATGTGATACTACTCATCTTTTTTAAGATGTCTGATAAAAATGAAACGTGCATTAATTTTGATTTTATTATTTGAATATAAGTATTTTTTGGTAATGGGGCTTTAAATTATGGGGTAATTTTCGTGTGGGATCACAAATGTTTTATAAAATAAAAAAACAAGATAAGTTATATAATTTGTTTAATTGAGTTATTCGACTTCCCATCGAATCGCCTATATTATTCCCCCATATGAGAGTAGTTTTTGTAAACAAATGTGGTAAATGACTTGTCATTTGCACAAACATTATAAAAGAAAGTTATTTACTACGATGTTGCTGTCGTAAAACGAATAGAAATAAAAATAAAATAGACAAAACGATTATCAGAACTTAACTCCTTGTTTATTTATTACTGATCTATATAAACACTGACAGTCGTTTGTTTGAGCGAAAGACAAAACGATTTATTACTGATTAAGCACTGACAGTCGTTTGTTTGAGCGAAACCATCCACACGATCTGAAGTTTCACACAAACCGATGGCGAACCCGAATGACGTTATCAGTCTCGACAGGCGTCGCGTCGTCGTACGCACACCAATGAATGATAAAGCAAATAGCATTATCTGCAGCGTGTGTGCTAGTCAACACACAGGCAGGCCGGCTGCGGACGACCGTGCCTCACCCACATGTACCTACTTAATCTATGGTCGTGTACAAACGCACATTGACAGCTGAAACTGTCAACAAAAGGGAAGTCAGTGCTCGACGGGCTAAGCATTCACGCTTACGGCGAAACGCGAACAGCACGTGGCCGGCTAATATTAGAGCGGCATGTATCACGCCGCGAACTCGGCTGCTCCTACTCGGTGATACAGTGCCCGAAGCCGAACGTGCTAGACAGACACTAAACATAAATGTTTGTAACTAAAGTGCGTGTGAGATTCAATAATGAGCAACAACCGCGGCAGCCGCAAGTGGAGAGAATATGTGACAGCGTTGAGCGGTTCGTGTTTATTTTTTATATTATTTATTTCATTTAGTTTGTACACTTTTTGCATGTTCATGTTATTTTATTTGTTTATCTTTTTGACATTGATAATTGGAATGTCAGACTGTAGCTAACTATTATAATACCTATCATATCCCGAATTGGGCTACTTGAGGGTAGTCGGGAAAGGGACATAATCAAAGTTATGATAGTTAGCTACAATCTTTGACATTCCAATTAGCAATGTCAAAAAGATAAACAAACGAGGTTAAAAGGAAACAAACAATATTTCACCCAAAACTACGAGTTATTGAGATAATGATATGATTAGAAACACAATGTTAGCATAAAAATTCAATGTTTCTGATATACCTAACTGCTGAGTCTTTTTATTGTTTTTTTCTGTGCCCTGTATTCTTGTTTTGCTTAATTTATAGCAAGGGTCAGCATTATTTTATGGAAATGAAACTTTAAAGAATCATACATCATTAGGAAAGCAGTTAAAAAAAAGTAAGTGTGGACACATTAATTCTTAATTTGTTTAATACTTAGGTACAGATGATTTACGAAATGTACATAAAAAAATATTCTAATTAAAATAACACATTTTTGACTTTATAACTGTTAAGTTTAGATAATTAAAATTGCCTGTACAGTTTATAAAAGTAATAATAAACACTTGTTACTTGTTCTCTAATAATGCAACAATTGAACCCGCACTCCATGCTTCTCAGCCACTAAGTCAGACGCTGCGCCATTTTGTATAAGTTTATTATTTTCATCTATTAATGTTTTCACACCTTCCTTCGTTGACTACCTTATTTTCATAGTGTTTGTTCCCAAATTTTTGCGCGATTTAAATCGAGCGAACAAAAATTTTTAATCGACTTCGTCACATGGGTGTTGTATGTTTCTATGTTTGTCCGACCATAACTGTGGAAAAGTTAATCTGATCTGCTTGAATTTGGTTTGTAAAAAACTTGTACTATAAAGATTTCCTTCTATGATTTTGAACTAAATCGGCCAAAGGGTTGTGTAACGATAATTAGGTTGAAAGAGGTTACAAAAAATGATGTTATTCAAATATATAAAGTGAGGTGCCACATCAAATACTCTCAATATGCTTAAAGATTCCAACACTATTTTTATTTTTATTCTAGGCGCTATAGTGTCAGACATACGACGATATTAGTAAAATTGGAATAAGTATTACCTACGTGAGCTCCCATTTCTATGAGTTTCAGTGACTTCGTAGCTCAGGAAAAGTTGGAAAAGCTATTTCGCAGACATCGTGAAATCTCAGTTTGGGGTGAACCACTAGTTTATAAATAAGTAAGCAAACTTTGCTCAACAAAATGTATCACTATGTGTCTCAAATTGACCTTGATAGGCAATAAACTGTTTTAATCATTTCCTTTATCGAATAACAATACAGCTACCTATATTATTATGTAAATTATTATATAAAGTCCCTAAAGGTGGCATCTATTTTCATAAAATTTGCAAATCATGAATAATAGGTACGATCAGCATTAAAATTTGATGACTTTTACAAACTTATTCAAATACAAATCTTACCATATTGTTTATTTTATCGTTATATTTGGTACGTAGTTATATAGGGAGGTACATAAAGTATACATTAGAGATTTTACTTCTCAATCAGATAAAAATAGGTTTTTTTATATTCACCTAATTCGTTTTAATAGTAAAACACCAACCAAATTTGACCAAATTATGTTTGGTCAAATTTCATTTTTATGTTGACTGTACTTGAACCTAGTTATGTGTATGTAGTGGAAATAATAAATATAATTTATTTAATAAACTGTCGCTACACACATAAACGTTATTTGCCTAAGCAAAATATTTTTTAACACAGAACTAACAAGTTTTACCTAATTGAACAAAACCGAACCACTCACCACTAGTCGCAACTACGTCCGTGTGTATAAATTATTTACAAATGACTATTCAAATTGTAGTACTAGCAAATACTGGAAATATCGTGTTTACATACTTACCGTTTTTAGGGTTAGACGCCTGATATAGCCAGTCACTCATAGTGCGGTGATGTATCAATTCCCTTGTTTACGATTACCCACGTTAAATTGCTCCTGTTTTTTTAGTTTTTAAGTTTTTGGTATAATAATAATAATAATATAATAATACTATATAATAATAATAATAATAATTATAATATAGTACCATTCTGTTTATGGAACTCTCCATACCTAAATGTAGGAGGTGGGCGTTAATAGTTACGTCACAGTTTTTATAACTACTGTAGCTATCATCATTCACCTACCCCATTTGTTTATGGTTCCGCAATCAAATATTTTGTTTTTTTTTTTATTTTGATAGTCGTATGTATGTCCACATTTTTTATGTTTTATCCATTATGTTTTTGTGTACAATAGAGTATCTTTCTATCTATGTATCTGTCTCCAGTCAGATCCCTTTCACTATCAGACAATAACCCGACAAATATCACCAAAAAGCTACATATTTATAAAACAGATATTTGTATCAAAAAATGATTTATGAAACCTTGCGATGTTCTTGAAAGAATTATTAACGAAATCGCATTTGATATGGTAAAAATAGACTAAAGACAGCCCCATTACATAAAGAAGACCCAGATAAACCTTCTTACTCAGGTATAAATATATATTTTTATACATATAATATTTATTTATATATATATCTCTATGCTGTTTCTTCCCTTTATTATTGATTTCACCATGCTCTGTTATGTTAACAAAGGATAAAGGGCCGTTAAATATGTCAAAATGTATGCGTTTGACATCTAAGGTTAGATTTAACGGCCTGTTAATCCTGGATTAGTAACTAACAGAGCATGGTGAAATCAGCTCTAAAGTTTTTAAATACCCACTTAAAATCAAACAGTTTTCACGCCACACCTTCTTCACCATCTTTTTGCACGCCTAGGATGTCTGGTAGACAATGCTATTAGCATTAAGTCCTCCTAGCACTAGCATGCACTACATTGTTTTGTGTGAAAGTTTTAAATAAATAAATAAAAATTTTATTAAAAGATTTTTTTATAATTTTGCGTACTTCAGCATGAAGGTATAGCTGCCTGCACTTCTTCTTGTCGTGTCACAGCATCTTTCGAAACAATGTGGTGAAACAAAAGAGGCTCCTTTCGAGCACTTGACACATGTTATAGAACTTTTTAGGTTCTACGACATGCCGGTTCCTCATGATGTTTTCCTTCACCGTTTGAGAGTGAACAGAAAAACTAATTGATGCACGACCGGTTTTGAACCCACGACTTCAGGATGGGTAGGCAGGGCCGCTTCTACTCGACCACCAGTGCTCTACTAAGATGGTCCCACTTCATGATTTCTAATGATTTAATTACTTAAGGGCCGGTTTCACCATGCTCTGTTATGCGTTTGACATCTAAGGATAGATTTAACGGCCTGTTAATCCTGGATTAGTGACTAACCGAGCATGGTGAAATCTAACCTTGGTATCACGCAATCTGACAGCAGACATGAGGTTCCATACCTATATCATTTTCAATAGAAAGGTATGTTTGATAAATGGAGCTTTGTGGTGATATTCGTAGACGAATATTCGTAGAGGTAGACGTCGCCGTGTACCTTAGCAACTCAAAGGCAATCTTAGTTTATGTCATCTAAATCATATAGGTACGAAAACTAGGGACATAAAAACCTTTTTGAATCAATGCAATAGGTTATTAAAATAAATGTTGTATTGTTTGAGCGCACATTCATCTTTCACATAAATAATATGCTTCGAAGATTTGTACTACTTTTGTTTTCCACACTGACACACTTCGGCTGACGGCCAAAAAGTGTTTTCATGTCAACAAATGTGCGCAGGCGCAGACGAATCGCAGCCATATTGTCAGCTACACTGCAATTGCAGAGATTTCTTACACAGCACAACGACAAAATTTCATGCAATTCCTCATTTATAATGGAAACTTTTAATTGACTAAAGGAAAATTCTTATTACAAGATTTTTCATTCAGTGCTAACAACAATGTGCTAAATTGAATTCGTTACATCTAAAGTAGGTAGCCTGTTTACGTTAATTTAACCGTTACTTAAATAAATTGTTTCTTCGCATCAGATTAGCCATATCGCAAATTGAACGGTAAACTATTTTAGTTATTCAATGCTTTTTTGACTAGATTGAGAAAATGAATGACAGTTATGGTTCTCAGATTGCAATACCAACTCGAACGCGTCGATCGCAAGACTAAAATGTATGCTACCTCATCTTACATCATCTAAGAGTAGAAGAGCTCTTTGTGAAGGGCTCGTCCGGGAAAGTACTACCACCATCCCTTTTTCTGCGCCAAGCAGCGTTGCTCTGTTTCGGTTTGAAGAGTGTGGTTGCCGGTGAAATTACAGGCACATGAGGCTTAACATCTCTATGCCTAAAGTAATGGACGCAGCGCAGTGCATCGTAGGGCACGTTCCTATCGTGCGTGATTTGCGAGGCAATGATTTGTTATGGTGATGGTTTCCAGTTAACATCAGGTGGGCCATATGCTAGTAGTATTAAAAATAAAATAAAAAAAACCTAAGAAGGTTCAAAATCAGAGATAAGCTGTAGTAAGAAGCAATTCTTACGCAAAAATACTCCTGCATAGTATACCGCTGCTATTTTATTCTTTACTTGTGAAATAAAATACTAAATAATGCCATAATTGAAGTCACTTTGAAAAGTTTTATAAACTAGATGAATCTAGGTGCCAGTTCCACGCGATCAAGCCTAATTATAAAAGACATAATCTGACTCCTTGGCTTATTTATCAGTATAATTTGATTTACTTTGTTCAACGCTAATTTTATTTTAATTTTTGTTTGCTTATATATTATTTTAGTAATTATAATAAACTCATTAACATTCAAATAATTAATTACCCTAATTGTCTTGTTTCTGAATAACTTTAAATAAAAATAATCAAGAAATGTTTAAGCCAGAATGTAGTTCGCCGGCTGGTACAAAATCACCAATTCTTTGTGACATAATTTCTCACTGAATCTGCACCAAGCCAAGCTTGTAATATGGGAACCAAATAGCTGATAGGTATAATACTTTTTTTTAAAAATACTTGCTTATATTATACTAGCGGCCTGTCCCAGCTTTGCATGAGTGGACATGAATTTTTTTCAACGTTTTAGGATAAAAGACCGTAGGTTCGCGGCTACTTATTTCATACATTTTATTTGCACGCGCTTCTCTCTCGCCGTGTTGTGCTGAGTGAGAACGCGCCCCGTAGCCCCGCGCGTTCGCTTATATTTTCAATCATCGCCCAATCCAGACAGTTTAAGAGTACTGGCATAAAGATGTACACATACATTACAAAATCTAAATATCTATTTAGTTCGTCCGGATTTGACCTATTCTATTTGATAAATATTAATTTATATTACTATTAAGAATACACATAAACCACACAATAAAACTAGTAGTTAATGAAGTGAAACTAAATTATCGTATTTCACAACCTTGTTGCAATCTTTCACAAAATGTCACGTATTATTATTTTGTTTATCATAATTATTTTTTAAATGTAATGAAACTGCGCGTTTAATTGGAATCTCTCTTAATACTTCATCTGACTGTTGAATTGAAGGTTGACTGACCTCAGCTAAGCTTGCTTATCAAATCGTGACCATATTACAGTGACAGCCTTCACAGCTCAGTTGGTAGTAGCTCTGCCTTCTGTGCCGTAGGCCGTGGGTTCGATCCCCACCGAGAACAAACATTTGTGTGATGAACATAGATGTTTGTTCTCTGTCTGGGTGTTATATAATATTATAAGTATGTATTTACAAAAAAAAAAAAAAAAGTATATAAGTAGTATATCAGCTATCTGGTTCCCATATCACAAGCTTTGGCTTAGTTTGGGGCGAGATAGTGCTGTGTGGAATGTCCACCGAGCGAGAGATATCGAACGAGATATGACGACATCCCTACCGTGAGATAATCTCGGTCGAAGTGAGCATAAGGCCCCAGATAGCTGATATAATACATAAATACTTTTTTTTGTAAATACATACTTACTAGTAGTTCGCCCCGAACTGAGATCTCGTGATGCGACCCGACGAACGCACCAAAACTTTGAGCAGGTGGTAATCAAAGGCAAGTCCAAACATTATGTTTGGATTTTTTTCTGAGTACCGCCTACTAACTTGGTACGGTAACCAAGTTTCAACTCTATTGGCCTATTTATTGAAGAGTTCCGTTGAACAGACCTTGGCTCCATCATCAGACCTGGTCGTTGTCACCATTTTATGAGAACTGAGTACCTCCTTAATTTATTTCAAGAAAAAAAAATAAGAAAAAGCAAAGTAACTGGCCGACCAGTAGAAAAACCTTGATGCCAACGAAACTCTTAGAGATGGGAGCTCTTGGGTCGCTGGTTATCTTAATTTAACTTTTTTGTTGTATCTCAAAAACCGAGCGTCCCAGAAAAAAAGTAAAAATTGTTTTGGAATGTCCAAACAAAGCCCTTTCGTATGACATGTAACTTGATTTTTTTAAGTCACTTTTTTTATTTTTGCCCCCTTAAAAAACCCCATATCTTAAAAACCCTTTATCCGATTTTACTCATCTACTTACCAGTAAATTTCTCAAGTACAAGCTATCGTCTTATCAAATTTCATGCAGATAGGATCAACGGTTCGAAAGTTATGGCCAGACAAACATACATACATACATACATACATACATACATACATACATAAAATGCCAAATCGCCCAAGTTGAAACTAGAATCTTCGTTCGCTTCGCTCACTCGATCAATAATATTATATAACACCCAGACAGAGAACAAACATCAACACAAATGTTTGTTCTCGGTGGGGATCGAACCCACGGCCTACGGCGCAGAAGGCAGAGCTACTACCAACTGAGCTGTGAAGGCTGTCAAATTTAAAGTTATTGCAAATTTGTCCATCATCATAATCCCGATATTACTATGGTTGTTTTTGGGACGATATGAAGTTAAACTTAAGAGGCTAACAAAACTCAAATCACTTCTCGCTCGCACAATTCAACAGTTTTGAAGATATTCAATCCCTGAACGTAGTTATGGAAACTCGCGAACAACAATGTTACTGAGAATAAAATTACAATGGTTCAGAAAATTTTAATTTTATGAAAACAAGTTTTTCTACCGAACAAAATTGTGGCAGGATATTCGCTCTGCATCAACTCAAGATTGTTTTAGAATGCCTGAGAAGGGTAGTCAGATTTACATCCTAGATTACATTAGGCAGATATCCACATTTTGTAGAATTCCACGTACCAGGTTTCAAGCCCATCGCCGCTCAATCATTCTCAATCATTGTTTGAGAAAAAACATGACATTGATAGTTTCATTCAAAAAACTCCTGAAAAAGTGACTGATCATCATTTACTGATGACTGAACAGTTTAGCCATTTGGGCTGTCATCCAATTAGAATTCCTACAGAATATATGAATCTGAAAATGTACAAGACTTTTTTCAAATCTGAATAGTGGTAAGTTGTTGCTTTGATGGATTACATGGATTATAAGAGGCAGGCCAAGGTTTATTTAAGTAGGTACATAGATAGTGGGTTTTTCTAGGTTAGGGTCTAGGTTTGGAGTTTATTCGAAGCTGAATCTTTGTAACTATTTAGTAGGTTGGCATATGCTTATGCTTACAATAATACTTAGTACTCTTCACGTCAATTTTAAATAGACAAAGTTTGTTATTAGGTAAAGTCTTGTGTTTAATTGAAATTATTTATTTATTTAATGTAATGAACTTTAATTATAATTGATTATTAGCTGGTAGCAGGTACGTTAAATGCAAGTAGCAGCTAGTGATAGGAACAATAATAATACAGACAGAAAAAATCATGTGTTAAACAAGTTGGGAATTCTGTTATTTCCATAACCAATGTGTGCATGTAGTTAACGAACTGATGCCAAATGGGGGTGAGTCATACACATGTAATCTTTTGTTATCATCAATTACCTACATATTGGTCTTGTAATATACGTATTTATTTATTTATTTCCGTACCCATAGTCTCGAAGTCTTACGGCCGGTTTCTGAAAGCTCGATCAAAACTAATCGGATGTGAAGTCACTCGCCATTTCAGTTATTACATCGAATAAGATAGAGATAGCAAGTGACTTGACATCCGATTAGTTTTGATCGAGCTTTAAGAAACCGGCCGTAAGACTTCGAGACTATGGGTACCTCGGTATTCAGGCTACGAAATATCTACTCTGAGTTGCTCACAATGTTTGCGAGCTCGTTTACCGAGTGGGTTTAGTGTGTGGAGTCACAATGAGCTCCCCTTGCGGGCATGTTCAGAACTTACTGACTATACAAAACCCACTCGAAAAACAGTCTCACATTACAGATACTGCCGTCATAAAACCTACTAGTTTCCAAATAAGCTGTCAGTTTTTTATATCATTTGTACCCTGTCACGAAGTCAATTGTCGATTATTATGTGAAACATGTTACGCAAGAAACGCATAACTTTTCATCCGACTCAATCTTTTACTCACGCATAGTTTTGCGAGTTTCAGTTAAGAATGAGTCATTCCTGACCATGATTTTCATAAAAACTCGTAAGTCACGGTACGTATTACGTTTGACGTAGGTCCGGTAATATAATACTACTACTAACATCTGTATGCCTCAAGTTGATGGACGGGCATTGCATCGTAGGGCACGTTTCTATCGCACGTGACTTACGAAGCAATGCTTATAAGAGTGACTTGAGCAGTAAGATGCGGATGGATGCACTGCACAATGAGTTGACATATAGTATCGAGTTACAATCTGCCCTAGACAACGCCAGCTTATCGATGAATTGAATCTAATGATAATCCGGTTAAATTGGATAACAATGTATCACGTTCGTATCAGCAAAGCCCCGAATGAACTACATTTAGGACATAGATTTAATCGATTGTTTTTCGTACACTGACATGTATAAATAGTAAATAAATAATTTTAATAAGGAACATAAAGCAAATAATGAAATGCTTTGATCTCTTGCTTAATAAAAACGATTCGTTTTTGCTGTAGCTTTCCTTTTGTCACTGAGTGAGAAGGTCAACATCCGAACATAAAGGAAAGGACCTGATTCAAAAACATTTCTTGCGTTTAAAAAACCTAATTAATCCAAGCTTTTTATTGAAATTAAAAGCAAAAATCGCTTAGCAAAGTTTTAAAACACTACTAATTCTAGGAGATTAGAGTTTTAATTACATTAAAAGTCGCCAGACTCCATAGTAACGTTTTCTTTCAAATGAAAGTTTGTCTAAAGGCCCGTCATTACTTATATTACTGCAATTCAATTCAAGACAAAACCATTTCCATTCGACAGATTTGATGACTTTTAATCCATTGTGATACGGTCCATATTTCGGTCGATTATTTTTTGAAAACCAAGCAGCTCTAAATACGCGCTGCAATAGGAGATCGCTGTGGTCACCTCCAGCTTTTGTCAGCAGCCAGAGGTTAGCGACAGGCACTAATGAAGCAGCCGGCGTGATAGGCGTGTCAGCTTTTTCGCGGCAAAAAATCATTATCCTGTCCCCTTCATAACGCTAATAGCGAGCTGGGGCGACGCGGGTTGGCACCACATTTATTTCTCTTTATTAATTTTTTCCACGAAAATACTTGCTTAATAACTGTGATAACTCATATCTACTATATATATACCTACTTATCGGATATCTAATATCAGTATTATATTAGAAACTAGCGATTGCTCATGTCTTTGTCTGCGTGGAGCATCGAGCACATACCCATTGGGTATGTGCTCGATGGCGTGGAGTATGTTTCCCGACGTCGTCATCATTTCGGAGAATTTCATTAATATTCATATTTTTATATTCTGGACGAATGTGAGTTATGAAATTCTGGTATTTGTATGCGTATTTCGTTATCCTATACGACGACGTAAAACCTCCCATTTAAAGTTAGTGAGATTTAACTATCATTAAGATGGACTGTTGAAAAAATTGAGTGAATCAACACTACCTATGTGTGATGTTATAAGTGGGATAATTGCTTTTTCTTATATATTATTGCATGGAACGCACCTTCCTCTTCTCTAGAGGATCTGTGCGTTTATGTCAGTCAGTCAGGACTTTGATTCTTTTATAGTGAGAAGAGAAAAACTACACTGAAAAAAGTCTTATTATTCAGTTCTGTATTATGATATTGGTGGACTTTCCACACAGCACTATCTAGCCCCAAACTAAGCCAAAGCTTGTGATATGGGAACCAGAGCTTATATATAATACTTAAATCCTTTTTTGTTTTGTAAATACATACTTATTATATATAATTACACCCAGACAGAGAACAAACATCACACAAATGCTTGTTCTCGGTGGGGATCGAACCCACAGCCTACCGCACAGAAGGCAGAGTTACTACCAACTGAGCTGTGAAGGCTGTCAATTATTATGTATTGTTTAGCTTAGTTATCGTAAATTATTAGTATTCGATTTTAATGTCCAAAAAATGTGTAATATATGTATAATACTAATTTTTAATAATCTTGCTGATCCTCTTATGAGAAACAGACTAGCATAATACTCCGTAGCGATCACGTTTCAGTCGTTGGGAATCGTAACATGTCATACATATCACATGATCACAATCATGTTACAAGCCCATTAGTAATTTGAACTGCAGGCTTTGCGTACTTATTTATGATTACATAGCATTTACAAGTCAATTACTCTGAGCGGTTAGAATAAGCCTACTGTATTTAGATTTCATGAATCGTAAAAAATAGACATCACGCATATAAAATTGTAACTGAAAATTTTAAATGCCCCTATTGAGCTACACGTTTTTTCGTTAGCGTCAGAACCCCTGGACCAAGTGCGATATTTTATGTTTTTTCACTATTCATCGAGGTACTAAATAATCTAATTTAGCTACCAAATAGTACCAAAAACGTACTAAAATTTGATAGTTTCCAAACATAAAATACACTTGGTAAAACACTTGGTCCAGGGGTTCTGACGCTAACGTTTTTTCAATGGAATTGAATCGTATGTTCAAGACAGCGTGTTCAATAACAAAATTAACATTTTGACCTAGGAATACCTAACCTACTTAGATTATCGTACCTATATACATTATCACTATCGCTATATAGGTATAATAAATAATATCATGTACACTGTTCTATGTGTAAGCATTCTAACTACTTTATTGTTACTACAAACAGAATGTTTCAGAGTGCGCGAGAATGTTGTCCATAATTAATATTTTATACATTTAAAGCTCCAAAACCTACTGAGTACCGCAAACATTCTTACTCTAGCTAGGAATATGTTTTATTATATATTATAAACTAGCTTCCGCCGGCCGCTATGTACACGTATAAACTGAGGTTAGTAGAACATATAATATAATATATTTTACATAAAAATAAAAACAGTGAGGTGAAAGGATTTTTAAGTGCGCGTCAAAGAAGCTCCTTTCGAGCACTTGACAGCATATTTTAGAACTTTCTTAGGTTCTACGACATGCCGATGCTTCCTTCACCGTTTGAGAGTACTGTTCAAAAATTAATGTGCGCACAATATTTTTTTGAACAGGAAAACTCATTGGTGTTCGACCGGTTCGATGATGATAATGATGATGTTGATGATGAGTATAAAAATAGAATCACAAATAACCAGCAGCTAAGCTATTATCACAAGTCAAACAGTTCCGACATATTTACTTTCGATATCTTTGTGTTTTTTATATTTATTATCTTCACGTATAGTAATAATATTGTTTTTACCTAGTTATACAAATATTACTTTTATTTGTATATCACTGCCTACGTACAGTCAGCAACGGAAGTTCATGAACGTTTGTCAAGGCGCAGTTAAAATTTATCTTTATACCAGGTAAAGAAGAAAGAAACTCAAGACATTTTCAGTAATAAAATAATCAGTCATAAAAATCAACTCCACCACAAAAACCTGCTTAAGTTTTGCAGAATTATGATGTGTACTGATTATAAGATATCAGATAATAAGGGGCTGACAACTATCAAACAACTTCTCGCTCGCACGTTTCGACATGTTGAAAGATATAAAATCACTAAAATCATTTTAGAAAAATCGCAATCAACCATCTTGTGTGCAATCACATTACACACAGTTTAGTAAAAATTTAATTTTGATCGATACAAGTTTTCCTACTCAAAAGTGTGCTTTACTAGTTTTCGTACATAAGCAAACTTTTAAGTAGGAAAACTTGTATCGATCAAAATGAAATTTTTACTAAACTGTGTGCAATGTGATTGCACACAAAATGGTTGATTGCGATTTTTCGAAAATGAGTTTAGTGATTTAATATCTTTCAACATATCGAAACGTGCGAGCGAGAGTCACATTAGCTCTTGTCTTCGCCCGACAGCCTTCACGGCTCAGTTGGTAGTAGCTTTGCCTTCTGCGCCGTAGGCCGTGGTTCGATCCCCAACGAGAACAAACATTTGTGTGATGAACATTCATGTTTGTTCTCTGTCTGGGTGTTATATAATATTATAAGTACTTATATATTTACAAAAAAAAAAAGGTATCTAAGTAGTATATCAGCTATCTGGTTCCCATATCACAAGCTTTGGCTCAGTTTGGGGCGAGATAGTGTTGTGTGGAATGTCCACCAATATTTAATATTTTAATATTAATTTTATTTACTTACCTATTTTGTTTTAAAAACAGTGGCATATCTGCGAGCGCTATTTGCTTTACTTCGTATAAATGTTTACCTGCATACCTACGTTTCGAGTTCGTTGGCATTGCTTTCGCTAGATAAAACGATTCAACTTTGTTTACGGATATTAAAAAACTTTATAATATTTATACATAAACTAAGTGAATCTAGGCATCAGTTCCAGGCGACTAGGCCTAGAAAAACAGACATGAAACTTAGAGTGTTCCCATAAGTATACAAAATAAGTATTATTGAAGCAAGGCAAGACAGATATATGTTATCGCATGGGGTGGGGTCATGGTTAACATGGTCAAATAAAACACCGGGTTGTGGTCGTGTGGTATTTTGGCATGGTCGTCTGGTCATTGCCGCTCGTTACTACACGCATTTGGTGGCGGGGCGGTATCGCAATGAGGATTTATTGCAAAATAGCTGCTGTCCACGGCTCTGCTTGCTCGGTACCCGGTAGAATATGCGGTTTATGGACTTTTTTTTCACACGTCGTGTTTATTTGAGGTCAGCATAAGCCCCCTTTTAATTAATAGCAGTAACATAACGCCAGCACTTCCTGAAAATACAATATTTCTGGTCCATTTTCTTACCCTTAATGATAAAAGGGTTTAAAAGATTTTTTAATTAATATTTTGTAAGCCTTATCATGTATCATGTACCTAGTATATATATAAAAATCAATTGCTGTTCGTTTGTTCGTTCGTGTGAAGGGAGAGTGTTAATGTCGTTATAGGATAGGTGATACGAAGTACATCGGGTCATCTAGTCATGTATAAATATCATGTATTTTGCGTGTTCAGTTTCAGTTTACTAGTGTTTTTTTTTCCTTCAGATCATACACGAGGTTATCAAAAACTATCTATCCGAGTACGAAATGTATAGGGGGCAATGCACTTGAGTAACTTTAAGACAGATACTTGATAACTGTTTTTTTTTTCAGCTACCCTGATTACGGCAGCGGCTGGGACCACAGTGGGATGGACGTCACCCACGCTACCCATTCTGCTGGGCAAAGACTCGCCGATAGAAACTTCGCCGGATCAGAGCTCTTGGATCGCCTCGATCATGATACTGTGCTCAGGTAATGCAGTGTAGCGTAGCAGAAGCGTTGCGGCGGCGTAGCTGTTGCGTAGAAGTGGCGTATCGCTAGCGTAGTGGTATCATAGTGGTTACATAGTGGTAGTGGTAGCATAGCTGTTGCGTCGATGTAGTGTAGTGGTTGTGTAGCGGTAGCGCAGCTATTACGTAGTGGATGCGCAGGGCTTGCGTAGCTATTGCGTAGCTCTTCCTTAGCAGTGACGTAGCAGTTGCATAGCAATCTTTTCCAAAGCGTTTGCATGGTGCTTTGGTGATTTATATCAAGTTGTATAACTGTATAAAATTTCACTCTTTTGAATAAAAACTATTCTACTCTTGTAGAAGTAATGTAGTTAACTAGTAAACGTACCATATTTAAATCGGCATTTTAGTATACCCGAATCGAGTCCAAAAATTAAGGATTCAGTTCGTTGTCCTGCATGACCTAGATACTTTACTGGGTCGTTCCCGATTATTTAACAGCTTAGTTATGGGATAATCTGCGTGTAATCTCTTTCATAAGGTACTAAAGCTTTTTTGTTTTCGGCACCAGACCGTTTGACTTTATAACGTTATTAACGTGATCTGGCTATGTACGTGTAACTTAGGACACCAATTTAACTTAGGATTAGTAATGGTCTTCAAAACATTAGTTTGCTAGTTAGGTAAGCCAAACCTCTCGAAATTATCTTGAAGTGTGGGGGATTTGCAAAAGTTTTGAAAACAGACTTAGACTTAGAAGAAATTAAAGCTGAAAATTTCAGGCCAGACTCTTTTCCGGATACAAAAGATTTGAATTTTATCCCAAATCATTCCTTTATGTCAGCGCGCACTAAATGGGCTATAATAACTTATATTTAAAATGATTGTTAACGTAATATTATTTTTGGTTTGTGGGCATTTACACAATTTTATTAAAACGTTACAAAAATACGAAGGTCCATAATTTTTTTTTTTTTTCGAATGGACTAAATGCTGGTGATCGTCTGACGATTCTTACAGCGCTACCGAACGATGTCCGGTCCATAAATATATGTTACTATTCCTTATATACTTACATGTGTTTTATTTATTTTTATTCTATTCTTAATCTGAAATATCTTATCATAATTTGGAAATTTCAAGTTAGAAATATTTCATTTCATTTTATTTATTCAGCCATAATTATTTTAAGAATGATATATAAATATCACTTATATAAAAACACACGTATTATAATTAATTTAAATCTAAAAATTAAAGAAGAATATTTGATAAAGCTTGTTATATTTTGTGATTTGGATCTTTGATCAGTTAATTCATAATGTTATGTATCTATGACATCACATTCATTCATATCTTATCTTAAAGTAGGATTAACTTCCTTATTAGTTTTCCAGGCAAATTTGCTATCAATCTAGAATGGTGTGATTGAGGGCATTATAATCAATATATTCCCTGTATAAATAGATTCCTTGATAGGTAATTTAAAACTTGTTTAATTGTATCGTTTTTGTATTTACTTTATGATTATTTCTTTTCCTAAATATTTTTTTTAAAAATGAGTACCTATTACAAATTATTCAGTTTTTTTTTTCTTTTGACGTATCAATTCTCTTGTTTATTTATTAAATAATAACATAACATTATAAACCAATGCGCTGTGCTATACAAATAATTTAACAAATCGAATCCATTCTAAAATTATTTCTATTACTATTAAATGGATAAATTTCAGACTAGTTTTTTTATACTAGTTTTTTTTAATCTATTTTTTAGGAACTTTTGTCGGTATCCGACCATGTTAGTTAATACTAGTAATGTACACGATTTCGGTCACGAGCAGATATTTCAAAAAACCTTCTTTCGATTGAGAAACTGCACGTACCTATTATTGGAAACGAATCTAATACTTGCGCGCTGTCTTTGGAGGATTTTCGTGAACAATAAATACCCCAGCTATCTATTTCCGGGTATAAAATTTATAGCGGAGATAGATAGAAAATGGATTTGAGAACTTATACCAAATATTTGCTATATTTGCTTGTTTGATAAAACTATGGTACGACAGTCACCGTTTTATGAAGCATTTATATTATGTACAATTAATAATAAGTCATCCTATAACATTTACTTTAAAATCCTAAAGAAAAGACCTAAAAGTTCGCTTTCGATTTGACGCGCCACGCACCCAGTTTCCGCTGCGGTCACCCAGTTATTTTGAAACCTAGAAGTCGTTAACGATCTTTATACAGGAAGTCAAGACAAACTCCTATGCTTAGCATTGGCTTTTATTATAATAACATTTCTGATCTTTAAAGGTTTACCACCATCTTCAGCATTCTTACGAAGTCTACTGCTACTTAGAGGATTCCTACTTGAGGTCTTAGCACAGTGTGTTCCTGTGGTTTTAAAGAAAACTACCTCCATTTTTTCGAGGAAAAATATTGTATTTTCTAGTTGAATAATTAAGCCTTTATTCTGTCTTCATAACCAAGATTCGTAACCAGCTACGTAGAAGGATTAAAAAAAACATTTTTGGACAAAATATATATTTCGAGTTTTTTCGTCATCTACTTAATTAGTTATTGGGCTATAAGCTGACCCATGATATTTGTATCCACCCTCCACTTGTTAGTCTAATAAAAGTTACAGCAATCTTTTGAATATTTCAGCTGCCAGCCCGATCCCCGCCTCATACCTAGCCGACCGCATCGGGACCAAGAAGACTCTTCTCCTCGCTGCGGTGCCGTACATCATAGGCTGGATCCTCGTGATGCTGGCGGGTAACGTGCCCACGATCTACGTGTCGCGGCTCATATCGGGCCTGGGGTACGGCATCGCGTACACCGCAGCGCCCATGTACCTCGGCGAGATAGCGTCCGATGAAGTGCGCGGTGCAATGGCTACGCTCATCACTGTTATGTCAAAGGTAAATTACATCAATTAATAAAGAAAAAATGAAAGAAAAGCATTTTATTGACACAGTAAATAAAAAACATGGTACCGAAAACAAGTAGACAGGTAACTTATACTACGTTAGACCAATTAGGTCCCTGACTCAGTAGGTATTTGCCGCATCGTGTGGGTCACGCCACACAGTGCAACACTGGTATTCTGCCAGGTCCATATGTTTTTTATTTTTTATTATATACGTGTCCGTGCCATTACCCGCCCTTGGACCTGGCAGAATACTGTTATCTATCATAATGACATGACAGTAGCTTAGCGCATCAGCACTGCTGCCAGTGTCTTGGGTTACTAGTATTCTCTTATCTGTGCTTGGGTATACTTCCGATCGCCACTGATTTGAATCAGTTGAGCTATCTAGATCGTTTACACAACTGTTTAATATGTATTTTGTACATTTTGTAAATACTTGTGTTATTTGTAATTTTCTTTTGCCTTTTTAATATAACTTAAATCATTCCATTTCTCACTCTTACATATTTTGCAGTAAGTAAGTATCTGACCATCACGCGCCACCCCACATAAGTGAATCATAAATAATGTCGTTCTCAATATAATGTCTATTTATGTGTCTGAAATGTCATATTCATATTTATTATATCTGCATACGACCTATACAAAATAACAGTGTGATAAATAGCATCTGTAGTCAGTGTATGTTTCATTGGAGAAAGTAGGTTGTACTGTAGTCATTTAATTCTGTTTGTATATTCTGATTGACGTGGTCTCAATTGGACTTTAACGTGATTGAGTGGGAGCCATGGGAGTTGTCACATCTCATTGAAACAATTATTTTTAGTTTTTTTGTTATACTTCCTTATACCTACATCCAATTATGTGCTCAATAATGCTTCGGCATGGCAAAATTATTATGAGTGAAATATTTCAACAATCACTATCAGTGCTCTCTATATGAAATTTAGACGTCTATAAAAAGGCGCTTTTATTGCAAAAAATGCGGCGCCGATTGCTACATGCCTATACCTACACACACCCAGCAACAAACAACAACAGTAGTTTGATTCTGATTATGGAACTCGTGACATCATACTCATGAAAACAAGTTGCACCATGTAATAAATGGTTGCATGCTAGTTTAGTGCGAGCTCTAACAAAAATATTCCAGCACCATCATTTTCAATGACTAACGTGTTGGCAACGTTAACATTTTCAGGCGACCGACGACGCCAACGATCTCATTAATTGATACGCTCTCGCATGGACGACGGACGTAGACGTTTAAATGAAAACTTAGGCCAATTTGAATTTTAGTTCAAATTCAGAAAACGAAACGTGAAACATAAACTACTCGAATTATTGTCTCATATATTTAAGTAACGTTTGGACGTACCCTCCTTAGACATATTCAATGAATCTTGAGTTTACTAAGAGATTTGAAGAGATATCTACCGTGCTTGGGGATAAAAGCCGTGATTTCTTTTCATTGAAGTAAATTGATATTGCAAGGATTGCTAATGGCAGAGGTATTTAGTTATCAACAGAGTAAAAATAAGTATAATGTAAAAAGTATTTGTGCGACTTAAATTTCCTGTAAATGCAGCAGTTTACATAACATGTGCTATATCGGGAACTGAAGAGTGTTTCCGCGACGTTTGTACTTCTCACGTGCGTAAAAATATAAACATGATATTTTTAAACAATCTAGGTGAGGATATCTCAAATATTTCAGTAATTAGGTCAGTTACCTTATTTGATTTGAGTTATCTCCGTGTCATATCAAGATTGCTTTGTGTTCTTTAGATAACGCGAATAACCAAGAATAAGTTTATTTAGTGTGTCATTTAAGATATGTGATTATTTTTTGGGAAATAGTGATGGCCGATTGCATCATAGTGTAGTCCTCCGATAACGTGCCCTACCAACAATGGTAGGGCACGTTCTCGGAGGACTATACTACCGCCACAAGGCGGTGCACTACATTTATCACTCTTAGACGTAAAGGTAATAAGTCTCTGTAATTGTACTGGCACCCATACTCTTTCAATTGGAACACGGCAATTTCATTTTTGACGACAGAAATAGGGACGTTAGTTAGTTCTATCATCTACATATAACATTTTCCTTTCAGATCTGAAGAGACCATATTTATGATAATAATTCTGATATTTTCGAATCGGGTATTTTGTGAATGTGGCTTGAGCAAAACGTCATTTGTTTTTAGTTCATACGAAGAATACGTAATTGTTTCCTTGTATTTTTAATATTGATGAGTACTTTACGTGTATAAATAAACCGTGCATTATAAATACGTAGAATATTTACATTGTATATGATTCGCACATTTTAGCAAAAATACGTCGCACTACTCGCATTCGTTATTCAGGCCGATTACAAGACAGAATTGTGTACCCGATTTCTGAGGGATATAATAAAACGAATTTACAAGGCCAACTTGACAGGCGACAAATCTACCATCTGTTGTATAGTATCTGTTAGTCTGTAAGAACGACTTAAGTTCAGCAATGCCTAAACGGGCAATCCAGCTTTAATCATGGGTAGACAAGAACCAAGCCGTAAGTTTGTTGCCTGTTCTAGCTTTAAGACGTTTCAAAGTGATCCTTGTGATTTTATTGAATAAATACCTATTGACTTTGACTTTGACTTTGACTTTGACAAATAAAACCATCAAAACTTGTATCGAAAACAACTGGTTCGGCTAACGGATACTCGTTTTAGAAAATGTTGAGATTATCCGAGCAAAAAACTAACCATGCCAACTGATTTGTCAAGGCGAGATAAAAACTTAGTTATAGATGCTAATTTAAAACGAAGCTGAAAAAATAAGATCGCTCTGATCTATTAAATCATTAAAGTATAAATAAATTGGTTCAACAGTGCGAATCTCAGGCTTAAAACCTAGATCTAAGTAATAAAAATTTATGAAACTTTTAGAGTAACCTACTTCTCCTGCCTCCTAAACTAGGGTATTGAAATACTAATAAAACAGACTGACTAACTGGAGTACAACGATGAATGGGCAAATTCGGGCCTAAATTAACCTTTACAGGGATCGCGATTCTAAACGAAATATTAATTAATAGGATAGAAAAAGTTTTTTTTTTTAATTTTGCATCGCAAAATTAAAATAAGTTAAAGGAAGGACCATGCGCACAGTCTAAGAGATGAGACTAGTATCGAGTGTTGAATCGAGAGGAGCCACGCATGCTTATTTAGCTAGGTTTATAATATAGGTACAATGTGTTCCAATGAAAAAAAAAACAGCTGTTTCATACATTTTAGCCAGGTTGGTATTGAACTTTTGTATGAAACAGCTGTTTTTTTCGCGTTCCTTAGAAAAAGTTATTCATAATAATGGATACTTTAGCCCTCTGAAGTTTTAAATACAAGCATTGGAACACCTTGTATAGAGGTATACCTACTTTTTGTGATATTTTGCAAAATATTCCTTTTATGAAACATATCTCAAAATCTTGATTAAAAAAATAAATTTCTTCATTCAAGTATCTTATAAATTTTTATTGAGTTTTGCACTGAACTAGTTTTAGTTGAAATACTCCTTAGATTATTTTATGACGCAGACAACCGACTAACAACTTCTCGCCGATTTTTCAGAAATAAGTTCATAATCTTGTAAAATGTTGAAATCTGATACAAAGATGTCCCAGCGCCCATTACCCTATTACTCATTATTCTTTGAATCTTCTTTGAATTTCTTGGGACGATTAAGGGAGAAACCGTCTTCTGAAACACAGTTTTTTAACTAGTTCCGGGGACTGTGGATACCAAATCAGCTCAACTTCGCAGTCAATGATGCAAAACATTAGTCCTAAGTTTTGATTAAAATAACGGTTGTCTGGAAGAGAACGCTACTTGCGATAAGACCGCCGATTGTAGGACAAACCCAATGTACTTTTACGTTTATAACCTTTTACCATTCTGTCCTCAATAAAGTTATTATTATTATTAATCCTTTCACCCCGCACAAACATACAAACATAGGTACATACATTAAAATCTATAAAATCTGCTGACAGTTTTTGTCGTAGCGATGATATAAAAGCATTCGTATAACAGCGACGATAATAACGACCTATTGAGCATAAGATAGGGATCATGTTGTAAAATGAGAAATATTTACACCTGTTTAAATTTAAAATGAAAGTAATTATGTATGCACATAATTAGAGCTATTGTGCGTAGGTACACTTTATTTATAGCTAGCTGCCGCCCGTGGTTTCGCTTATTAGTAGTTGTAGCCAGGCCTGTTTATGCCGCCAAGCAACTTTGCTGTGGTTGGTTTAAAGGGTGAGGTTGCCGATGAAATTACAGCCGCATGAGGCTTAACATCTGTATGCCTCAAGTTGACGAATGCAGGCTGTGTTTCGTAGGGCACGTTTCTATCGTACGAGAGGAGATGGTTACCACTTAACATCAGGCGAGCCATCTTCCATCAGCAACAAGTACTATAAAAAACAGTAGGATGTCTTAAAAAGTACAGTATTTTATTGCCACATGCCATTGGTAAAAAAAATAAAAATCTGTCAAACAATGCTTAAACAACTATGCTTAAACTCACAAAGATTTAATATCGTCCTAAATTCCTATGATTTTCCTTAAGTGTAGGTAAACACTATAAAAACAAATAAAAATTATGCTTAAACTATTGCCATTTCATACCAAATAAATTGAAGCACCATTTTATAGTATGAGCGTTATTGTCTATCTTTTAAGGATTATAACATTGTCTATCGTCTAATTTATTTTATCCTAATTGTATGAATAACCTTTTGAGTTCATAAAAACATGCTCTGATAACAATCAAGTGCTTGACAAAAACAAACAAGTTATTCTTACTATATGGCTGTAATTAAACTGTAACCTTGAAAAGATCTAGAATCTTCCAAACCAGTTGTACCTAATCAGTATTGCATTTACATTATGCTTCACGATGTGCTTATGCTCAATTATATTTTAATTAAAATAAATAAATCTTTATTCATTCCAAATGGGTCAAGTTATTTCGAATGAATAAAGACCAAGTATTTATCTGATAAACTACATATTTGATTACTATACACGTATCTAGTAGTATCGATACACTAATAGGCTGCTACCTATATCCGCATTGGTAATGAAACCAATCTATTAGACCACAACAATGTCTCCTTTATAAGCTCTCGACCATGACTTCTTATGTATTCGTCTGATCTCCGCACTGTAGAATATTATTGCTATGTTGTTTGTTTGCTGATCAATCTGTTTCTTCTATTTCAGTTCGGTATATTGTCACAGTACTGCATCGGACCTTACGTCTCCATGCTGGGCCTCGCCAGCTTCAACATCGCCATTCCAATTCTCTTCGTGGTCACATTCAGCACGATGCCGGAGTCTCCCTACTACTACATTAAACAGGGTCAGAAAGAAGAAGCAGAGACATCACTGAAGAAGCTGCGAGGAAGACATTACGTTAGAGAAGAGTTAGAGAGTATGACTAGTTTAGTTACAGAAAATATGAAGGAGAAAGGCAGATGGACAGACTTAGTAACCGTTGGCGGTAATAAGAAAGGCCTTATTATTCTCTTAGGCGTTTACTTCACACAGCAGTTCTGTGGAAGTACGGCCATCATAGCGTACGCACAGCAGATATTCGGAGCCGTGGACGGTGGTATGGGAGCCAAGGAAGCTTGCATCTTATTCGGCTCAGTCCAGCTACTGACATCGGCCATATCATCGCAGTTAGTAGACAGGCTAGGAAGAAAGCCGCTGCTACTGCTCTCTTCCGTAGGCGTCGGCATTGCCAACATAATCATAGGCGCGTATTTTTTCTTGCAGCACGAGAAAAGCGATTATATCGTCAACATAAAGTTCATTCCTATAGTTTTTATACCGATATTTATATTTTCGTACACGATAGGTTTAGCCACAGTGCCTTTCGCTATCACATCGGAAATATTCCCCACCAACATCAAGTCGAAAGCTACGTGCGTGATACAGATATTCGTGGCCTTGATGACATTCGCAGTCACCAAATTGTACCAGGTTGTGGCCGATAATTTGGGGAACTACGCGGCATTTTGGGGATTCGGTGTGCTATCGGTCGCCGGAGTTATTTTCATATTGATAATGCTTCCAGAAACTAAAGGCCAATCTTTTGCCGCTATCCAAGAAAAACTGTACAGAAGTGATAGAGTTATGTATGAAAAGAGTGATGATCACATGGCAAGGGTCAAAATTAACTTGTGATAATTGCTTATGTACCATTAATAAGCCGAGAATATTTTCCATCGATACTCAAATTAGTAATTATTAATTCCGTCCGGAACGTGCCGACGTACTTCAAAGTATCAAATAAATCTACTGCAGAAAATATACTTGATTAAAGATGTTACTAAACTACTATACTGTACTGATGCAAGTATATTCTAATATCTAGGCGGAATTCACAGAATATTTACATATGGTATTAAGTACGTGCAGTCAAAATCATAAGAAGATGATGATTGCACATGCATTGCATTGATTAAAGTATACCGTATAAATAATTTATATCTAGTATGTATATGAGTAGGTATATTCCCATCTCTAGGGAGCTACTCAAACAAAGACTGTGATAATAACAAACTGTAGCTCCTTATATTTTATTGCAATGATACAAATGGTTACACGAGTATACATATTTATTTAAACGAGATAACAATGCAACAGAAATAAAAGTAACTATTTCTATACTTAAAAAGATACTTAAAATGTACTAAAAGTACTTATTTGTCTCGATTATAGGATTACTAATAGCTATAAGTAAATTACTAATTTCAGCGACCAAATAAGATGTAAAGGCAGGTTTACATTTCTATATTGTCGACTACGTCACTGACTGGCTTGCTCAGATGATGGCTTATGTAAACTCTGTTTTTGTCAGTTCAGTGGCTGTTGATCAGCGCTTCATGAATAGGGCACTAACCTAGTTATGCTGGCGTGGATGTGGGAGGGCGTCGCCAAGAGATTAATAATATGTAGCCAACTGCAAAGAAACCAAAAACCTAAGGCCTAAGTTTGAACCATTCTTATTAAAATCACCATAGAGGCAAAGACTCGCGCTACAGGCTGCAAGCTTCATGCTCTTGACTGTTCCTACAATTCATATTTTTGTCATCCTCCATAATATTAACTTGCCCTTCCCTGGGCCATGGGCTGGCGACGCTCTTGGATGTGGGCATCCGCTATCAGCAACGCTATCAAATTCACGATGTAAATGAAAACCTACCTTAATAAAGTAAAAATTGAGCATACAGAATGTACCAGAGCTTAATGTTATCGTTATAAAGTAAAGACATGACCGCGTCACGGTGACTTTCAAGAGGTACTGTCTATTCTGATCGTTAACATTTATGTAGGGCATGTTCCCTATTTGTCATGGCTTATCTTTAGTACCTCTTACTTATTTAAATAGTAAATAATTGTTTTAAACTTAAGTACAAAAATATTAGCTTGTAAGTTTTGCGTAATTGTACTGCCAAGTATATAACTTACCATCTATTCTAATAATTAAATTTACATAAAACATAAACATATTAGAACAAAAGATACAATTTCAAAGATTTATCGTGTATTTCCGATAAAAACCCAACTTTAAAAAATGTTAATCCGTGTATTTCTACGAAATACAAATAGTGTAAGAATGTTAATTAGTGTTGCTAGCATGGAGCAAAATACCTAGTAAAAAAACTGTGTCTTTAAAACGAAAATGTGAACGTAACCGAATCAAATTGGGGCCACCTAAATATACTAAGTCCTAGCCAGGTGCACACTTTGTGTAACACGGTTCAACAAAGAATTTCTACAGTTTCCCATTTTTTATTGTAGCCTGTTTCTGATATCACTATTTTCCTATTTCTTCTGTTTCGTATGGGTTTCTAAAAATAAATAAATATAATAATTTAAAAAAAAATATACCTATCTTACTGCTTGGTACATATTTTTGTATGATGTTATATAATTGTGCAAATAATCTTAACAAAATTTTAATTTTGATACACCGTATATTGCTCTTTTCAACCTCTCTTATTATTATTAGGATTCGCTAATTCGGGTTTCTATTTATAAAATATTAAAATTAAAATACTGTTCTATCTCACAAGTTAATGTTCATTTGAATGAGACTAAGAGTGTTTTATGAATATTTTATAACTTCAATGCTCGATCGAGTATGCTAATGAAAATATCATATCACGTTTTATTGCTGCAAGTTCTTATTTGTAAGCCAATAGCCTAGACAATATACCTTGCGTCCTGAAATTTGTAGGTTAGTACTTAGTTACCATAGACACAGATAAGAGAATACCATAGACAACAAATATCTTTATCCTTTATCTGAATTATAGCCAATAGTACCAATATTTTATACCCAACTCCGGCAAAGCCTGAGAAGGGTTATATTTGTAATTTAATCACTTAGCCATAAGGCTAGGCGTATGTGTTTAAGTGCATTTACTACCTATATTTTTGTGATTTTAACATTCCTATAAAGTGTACCACGGAAGCTCGTGTCATTGATAGGCAATGTTAGCCACTTGTTCGTTTGATCTTAAAATGTTATTGAAGCAACACAAGTAACTGTATTAAATGTTTATTCTTCTAAAACTGTAGTTTTTTTCGTCATATAGGAATCAGTCTTCGGTTGATGTTGATAAATCGGATAAGAGAAGTCGAGATTTTTGTGAGGGGCTCATCCGGAGAAGTACATGAGGCTTAACATCTGTACGTCTTTTTTATGCCTCAAGTTTTTTATAAATTCCTTGAAGTACTTTTTTTAATATTATAACACCCACGCAGACAGAAAAGAAACATATATGTCCATTACTCAAGATTTTTGTTCTCGGCGGGGATCGAACCTATACGGCCTACAGCGCCAAAGACAGAGCAGAAGCTCTGCTTTCTGCCTTTTTTATAGCACAGTTGGTAGTAACCAACTGAGCTATGAGGGCTGTCAATTATAGTTACCTTTGTTGAAAACACCTGGAGTTTTCTGAATGCAATGCCATGTCGAGCGTCATTGCGTTGGTAAATAACCGATGCCTCATCCATCACGTCCTATCGCAACTGAACTCAATAAAATAAAATGAATCTTTACCTTTAAAATGTTGTAATGTGGTATGTATACTGAATCGTATCCTCCTTAGACGTCCTCAAAGAATCTGGATTTCGTACTTGGTCATAAGATATCTGAGGGAATATCTACCGTGGCTGGGGATCAAACACGTGAGCTGTTTCAGTTTTTTCAGTATCCGTTTGTAAAATTCAATTACTTGTATCATATCCCATTTTTTATTATAATATGTTTTCAGAGACAACTAAACGGTCTAGATATGTGGTAAATTATTGCTTCAACTGTATACCTTTCCTGTAAACGAGACCATCCATTTATTTGCAGCTAGAAATTGCCACGATTTTTATTGCAGGTTAACAAGTGCCTGCTAAAAGTGCCAGTATAATATTAGTGCTTATAATACTAACATATTTTCAATACTATAATTAAAGTATGACAACGTCACTATAGTTTTTCTTAACCTGCCAAGGTCTACTACCAACCTGCTAAATAAAAAATCGTTTAACTCATTCGAAATTCTCTTTTAAGGCGAAGAAGTAGGCAGGTACTTCTCACTCGCAAATTTTAACATTTTGAAAGATAAAATCACAGAATCAGAATCAGAAATTATTTATTGTATAACTGTAGTACAAAAAAGATCTTATAGCTATAGTTATGTACAGTTTTAACAGTTTGTCCGTTCCGGACGTACAACAAAGACGCATTTTTTGAAAAATCGTAATTAAACAAGTGGTTCAGCAAAAATATCATTTTGATATAAACAAGTTTTCCTACCAAAAGTTTGATTTACCTACCAGTTTTAAATATGTTGGCCATTAAATATCAACATAATAATATACCATATAAATAAATAAATATAATAAATATTGGTGGACTTTCCACACAGCACTATCTCGCCCCAAACTAAGCCGAAGCTTGTTATATCGGAACCAGATAGCTGATATACTACTTATATACTTTTTTTTTTAAAATACATACTTATAATATTATAAAACACCCAGACAGAGAACAAACATCTATGTTCATCACACAAATGTTTGTTCTCGGTGGGGATCGAACCCACGGCCTACGACACAGAAGGCAAAGCTACTACCAACTGAGCTGCGAAGGCTGTATATATGTATACTTACCTCGATTACTACATGTTTTTCGCTGTAGAGGTGTCTTTCACGGTTTGTTATGTAGATACCATATCCCCAATAATATTATGGTAATGCAGTTCTTTGTAATCGTTTTGTAAGATCCCAAGTCGGTTCATAATAATTATGATCATCATAATGTGTCACAGTGACACTACTGTTGACAGTGTGTCAGCAGGTTTTAAGAAACAATTAACCCAAGTCTTTTGTTGTCGTGTCACTAGTTCTTTCGAAACTGTCGTGAAAGGATTTTAAGTGCGCCTCCAAGAGCACTTGACACATGTTTTAGAACTAGGTTCGACGACATGCCGATTTCCTCTCGATGTCTTCCTTCACCTTCACGTTTGAGAGTACTGGCATTGGGCACATACATTTTTGAACAGAAAAACTCATTGGTGCATGACTGATTTTGACGACTACCTTAGAATCGGAAGGCCCCCGCCCGATTTGCACGACTAATGTCTAAAACGAAAAATGTCCAAAGACATTATTAGTTATAAGTTTTGAGAAGCGCACAAGCTTGATTTACGTTCATACTTTCGATTGTTACTTTCTACGATTAAATTTACACTGGAAATTGTAAAAAAATTAACATATTTATGTAAAAATAAAGATATTTTAAAATTGAATTGAATGTCCCTAAGTAAAAATGTCCAATAATAAAAATGTCCATAAAAAAATGTCCAATAATAAAAACGTGCAATAATTTTAATTCCCATTTTAAAAAAGACGAGGTTTAGACGAGGGTTTGCGGTACATATGTATATGACGGAATCACACAATATGAGCTTTTTCAAGGCCACCGCGGCACCGGTGCTCTCGCCCAGCTTTAGTGTTGTTCTAGAAATTTCGAGTTGCTCTCTCATTGTCACGATCATTTTATACATATAGCTAACGTGAGATGCTATAACATCTGAGGTAGGTACTTACCTCAGTAAGTAGGTAAATATTTTTAGTCAAAACATACACGTTTTTATTCGGTTACAACTTCCTCAACTCATACCAACATTGGCGATATGACTAAAACAATATCCGTCAAAAACAATTGAGTCTAAATTATTCTTGACGCACACCTAAGAATACTAAAATTAATGCCTTGGACTAAGTATAATCAGCTTAGCTCCTCATTAGAGTAAATCCTATTATAGGTTTAATACCTTTGTTAATACAAACTTGTCTAATGGTGGCACTTCACATCGCTATTTGTGTTCGCGTACCCATCTTATTTTCCGAAATACGACGATGTGTAGCGACTATTCGCCTATATTTTTTTACGAACAAGACGAATACCGCTTGTTTGTGACGTTGTGAAGACGGTGTGTTCGAGTTAGGACTTCTACACAACAAAACCGAATAAAGAGCAAACAAAACACGAATACGGAACCGCGATGTGAAATGTCACCTTGATAGTGAGTAAACACTACACAGGCTTTTGTCTGCGCACACAAGTTAGAGTAATATACTTGAGCCCACAGTAATTAAGGAACAAACGTGTGATAGCACGAATAGCACATCATTTATTCGACATTATCTATGTGGGTGTGTACGAACGTCATCGTTCCGTTTATACTTGCCACAGTACGCGCCGTTTGAATGTGCACTTATGCTTACTGCCGAAGTTGAGGTTCCGGGAATAGAGTGAAAGCAAAGCTATTTTACTTGCATAATAATTATGTTCTCGTCTTCTCATGCCTGTTATCTCCAGTTTTGTCTAAGGAGACGTAAAGAACCACTGTAAATAAGGGTAATAGATAATGTTAGACCTATATTATGACCTAGGTAATGCCGGATGCTACAGATGTCACGAAATAGGGTTAAAAAAAATATTACATGACAGAAAAAATACTTGGAAAAAGTTCGGTTTTGTCTCACCAGGTGCTTCTCATTAATCATGGAGGTACTATATACTGGAGGGAGCGATAAGACTTACATCCTTTTTCAACTGTGTATCAAACATTGATCATCTATCTTTGTTATTCCCATGTAGCCTAGCTACGAGTAAAAGAAAAGAAGATGTAACTTCACTCACTCCATCTCACTCACTCACTGTCTGCGTAAATCGTGGCCGTCAGTTGATGCAATGTTTTGATCTTGTTTTGACGTTTTTGAAAAACTCGCAGCAACATTGCGATGCAGCGAAAGAAATTATGAAAATTTTTAAAGAATTATTATTGTCTAGGCAAAATATATTTGAAAAGGTGAAAGTATGTCTTGTGAAGCTGTGTTTTGTGTATCAAAAACAACAAAAGCAGGAGTTAAAGACCCGGAATTATCATTTGATACGTAATATTCTTTTTCTATTTTCATGCTAAAAAAATACGTTTTTTCTCCCATAAAGACTGTAGGAATTACATTTTATTAGTACTAGTCATATTTTCCTATGTGAAAATGAAAACTTAGAAAGAAAAGAAAGAAAGAAAGTATTAGCTTTATATTAGCTAAATTTAGCTTTATCGATAATATGTAAGTTTCCGTTTTTGATATGAAATATCTAATGCGGTGGGTCAGACCGGCTGTTCTGTTGTAGTTTCAATTTTTCACACCTTATAGGCGTCTCGCAAGGGATCAATTTTTGTTAAATTTTACATTATTTTTTTAGGTTCTTAAATGCCCAGAATGAAGACGGGAGTGGATAAAAGCTGTTAGGCGAAATGGCCATAAGAAATTGTATCGAGTGGGATGGACATCGCTCTCACGGTTAGGGCAATGTGGGAAACATTATTGACGATGATAGTGTTCCAGTGTCTATAATGGTTTTGGGCTTTCGCAATAAAAGTCAGCAACCAGTTAAAATTATAAAGTTGAATTCCAATTAAAACGCCTTTTTCATCCATTTCTTATTCTATCGATAGGTTAGTCAATGTTGTCCCTTCTCTAGTCACTCACGCGAATACATACAAACTAACAAAAAACGGACACGCCGAAAAACCGTAACACTACGTCTATATGATTCTTAGTCTAAGTCATTAATAGTACCTATTCAGTTTTGTTAGTAAATGTTATACCAAATTGTCTCCTTTAGTTTTAACCACGCACGCCAACCTCTTGTTTTTCACCTGTCAAGGTTGGCTGGTAGAAAATGCTGTCTAGCATTAAGCTCTCCTTTTGTACAAACTTTGTTTGGTGCAATAAATAATTAAATAAATTAATACTTTCTTTTAACAAAAAACATCTATAAAGCGTCACCAATGCGTTTTGTAATACTGTGCCATCTAAAAGCATTAACATTACAATATCAATTATTATCCATTATCCAATAGTTCTTGCGATGCATAGTGACGTGACGCGTTCTATGTTCACTTATGCAAATAATTTGTAGGTAAGTCTGTGTTTGTAACTAATATGCTTCACCGACCCCACGTAACATACAAGCATATAAATAAACGTTATTGGTATAATATCTAGATACTTGCTAGAGCTAGAGTTTTATGTTGGTTTTTATCAGAATAAAATTCCATGTACCTAAGTAGGAAGTGAAAGAGGCTATTACCATGGCATTCTACATTTTTAAATGAAACTTACGAACGACAGGGTAACTATTGAGTAAACCAATTTTGGAGCCGATTAAGTTGTAAGTACCAATTTTGGTAAGTTTTTTTTACCGTTTTTGAGTTTAATCCGAGACACTGTAGAGCGTGTAGAACATTATTTGTATAGATAGAGCAATCAGCATCAGCAGGTGATCAGGTTAATTTGCAAAAGCTTGAGCAATGACAGGTTTTTAAGATGAACTTTGATATGTAACTAAACTGAACTGTGGTCGACACGACAGTAAAAATATCGGCTGACTTGAAAATACAACCTATTCGTCATTTTAGTTGTATGTGTGCGTTTAACCTCTGTAAAGTTTCACACTGATGCATGTGCCAACTATGCGTACATGGCATTTGGCACACACACGGCCGTGTGTGGATGTGTGCACTTCACGCGGCGACCGCCTGATCAATGTCCACATTCCAACCTTCTTAAAAGTACTGAAACCGCCGACAAAAGTCCATTTTGGACTAACTGGCGAATGATGACTAATCTTTTTTATAATGATTATTGAGATTGTGCTTGGAGTTGAGTGGGCGGCGTTTCGTGCAAAACGTGCACAGTTCATGGACGGTTTTATAAACGGACCTGAATTTTGTCATTTGGCTGCGCAATATTTTTTTAAAACAAAATGTTATTGTCTTTGCGCATCATTGCACTTACCTAGCTGTTATAAACAATGGAAAGAGGTTTGATCAATCAGTTCATTTGGTCACTTTTACATAAAAAAAGTAAAAAATACACATAATATAACATGAAGATACCTTGTTTATCAGGACAAGTACCTACAGATTGAAATGGTGAAATTAATGGTGAATGGCCTAGGTGAACTTAAGCGCCAATTCGCAACGTGTGCCAAATATCTTACCTATCTTGTCTACTTACAATCAGATTAATTTGCACAGGTGCAAAAAACATAATATTTCGGGGCGTACGTAGGAAGTCGGATATAACTACATCCATACCAATTATCAACACCCACACACTATACCTAGGCCGGTGCTATAGTGAGCGACAAAAGTAGATGCGATTGGCTTATAAAGACAAAATTAGGCCAACGCACTTTTGAACAAAGTTCTGAACTTAATTCATAGATCTGCCTTAACCCACGACGTAAAGCAAACTGAATTAGCTTGTCTAAGAGCTGATTTCACCATGCTCTGTTAGTTACTAATCAAGGATTAATAGGCCGTTAAATCTAACCTTAGATGTCAAACGCGTACATTTTGACATATTTAACGGCCCTTTAATCCTTTGTTAATCTAACAGAGCATGGCCTAAATTTAGAGAAAAAGGGATTTGAGAAACTGAAATTGTTGATCTACTTTAGAGGCTAACTGTACCAACCGGTAGTGTCGAGCGAAAGTCTAGAGGATAGGTCCTCATGAGGTTATCCCGAATCACGCCCACTACGATCTCCAACAAACATTTTTCAAATTCAGACTCAAAACTATCTTGGTCATAATGATGAGCTCATGTGTTTGGTACCACTTATTGGAGTATTCTGTATTTTTTATACTATTGTAATTTGGTACCTGTATTTTTTTTGTACCTAACTGATGGCCCACCTGATGTTAAGTGGTAACCATCACCTATAACAAAGCATTGCCTCGCAAGTCACGCACCATAGGAACGTGCTCCACGATGCAATGCCCTGCGTCCATCAACTTGAGGCATACAGATGTTAAGGCTCATGTGCCTGTAATTACACCGGCAACCACACTCTTTAAACCTAAACACAGCGTTGCTGCTTGGCGGCAGAAAAAGGCGTGGTGGTAGTACTTCCCCGGACGAGCCCTTCACAAAGAGCTCTACTACTCTTATAGACAAGCTTTGCTGCGTTAAGGGCTAAGCAGCCCTCACAGCTCAGCAGTTGGTAGAAGCTCTGCCTTCTGCGCTGTATAAGGGTTCGTGGGTTCGATCCCACGGAATGTCCGCCAATATTTATTTTATAATGCGAAAGTGGGATTATTTTTGTAAAGATACAAATCAGTAAACATACCTTCGATACGTGCACCGATTTAATGAGTCATAGTGTTTATACATTATCAGCTATTTGCACAAAATTACTATCATCATGATATAATATGATGAACAATAGTAAGTCAACAAGGTGTATACCGTGTAAGCTTGAAAAAAATAAGAATTGCGTAGGTTTTTAGAAGAGTTTTATTTGAAAAATATATTAAATAAGCTCACCCCTTCATCCAGCCACATTAAATATCCCATCAGTTCTTTCTTGGTACTTACAAGTATACTCAATAAAGGATTTTGGGTGTCACTAGATGTCATATACCGGGAGAATAAAGGCTCTCGAATGGTAACCACGAAGACAAACCGTGGGACGACCTCTTACGCGATAGACCGACGACATTGAGGATCGCCAGATGTCAGTGCATGAAGAAGCGTTTTTCTCGGTAGGGGAGGCCTATGTGCAACTGTGGACTTCTTAAGGCTGCTGATGATGAGATGTCACAAGGATCACTTTGAAACGTCTTATATACTAGGTGAATCTATCGCCAGTTCCTCGCGACCAAAGCCTAGAAGAACGGGCGAGAAACTTACGGCTTGTTCATGTCAAACGAATGTGTCGTACGAAAGTAATTGCTTCTTTTGTACTGCAATTCTTTTTAAGTCCTATATTTTTTTGAGCTACTGCAGCTAGGCACACTTTACCTTAACTATAAGAAGTTGGAATGTCATAAACTCTATAATGTTGTACATGTACAGTTCTTAGTCAGTACAGTTTGAGTGGTGTGGAGTTCTTTGTGAAAGACTCGTCCGGGGACGTACACCATTATTAGTATTACCTACGTATTTTTGCCGCCGAACAGCGTTACTGTGTTTCGGTTTCAAGGGTATGGGTACCGGTAAAATCATAGACAATGTGCCTTCCTCAATTTGATGGCCGCAAAACACGTCCCTAACGTGCGTGACCTGCGAGGCAATACTTTGTTCTAGGTGATGGTTACCATTAAACAGCAGGTGAGTCATTTGCTGATTTCAACGCTGCATTACAAGTTTTTGCGCAAACCACTTTTCACCAGCACCGATTCTGTAGTTCACGTGGCGAACTCTCAATGAAAGTTCAAAGACCCTAGTCTTGACTTTCCGCGTATAATCTTGATGGATGTTTAAGCCCATGATGGATAACTGTTGCTAATTTTATAATTTTGGTTCCATAATTAACTGCCTGTTTACCTATCGGATACTTTAGTGATAATTTAACCCCACGGAGCACATCAATGACACAAGCGCCACATCGCGTCTTCTCTCGTGCCGAATGCCTCAATTAATAGCTAGCATGTATCTAATAAATCATATCAAAAACAACCAAGAGAACTCGTAGTGTATGTAGTTTTTTACTAAGAAAATCATCTAAAATTCTAATCGTTGTAAAATACTCGTCAACGCGCTCCGTCAGTCGCCTGGTGGAAGTTGTACCTTAATTTAATTATTTCTTGACAAAGATTAATGCGAGTGTAATAATTTCCATACAGATAAGAGGACACATAGCATACAAGAACATGATGATAGATTATTTTGGAGAGTAAAGTTAAGGATTGATAAGAAATCTGACGTCATCAGTGTCTGCAACATCTTGATGTCGATGTCGTCAGCTGACTTGCGATTTGTATCTATGGTCAATTACCTATCAGACCAACTTTGGTTCAATAGCGGTCGCAGGTCAAATATAGATCAGAATTAAATTTATTACATACTCAAAAGTTCTCTAAACCTAAAGCGCGGGTACCACAACATATTCTAAACAAATATTTGTAGATTGTGCACACTTTGGAACCCATCAACGGATTCAAACCACCTACACTGCACTTCCGTTTCAATTGCCCGCTGCATCACAATAAATAGGCAGTCGCCGCGAGATCTGAAGGGATGTCTAATTGTCTAGTGATTGGGGATAGCAGTCATAATAATCCTATATCACTTTTATTTTCAGTATAATTCTACTGAAGTGAACCGTACCCTTCCGCATTCTGTAGATTCTTAAGCATATTGAAACATATTGTGGATATTGGAAGTCTAATTTAGAAAGTACAAAATGTTCATCTGTGAGTAGACTTAATTTTTTTAAACACACACACCCTTCAAACCGAAACCCAGCACCTCTGCTTAGGGGCAGAAACATATAATAGGTATGATAGGTAGGCACATTACATACATAAAAACGTTTATGAATGAAAGCTAGCTACTAAAATACATGACAGCGAACCTATTGTACTACTAACTTGTACTAATTCCACTGGCATGTTTTACTATCGTGAATTCATAACTAAAAAAGAATTTCGAAATTGTGAAAAGTCGTTCAACTTATGTTGAAGATAATTTATTGTCGAATGAATATTGCACAATAGTATAGGCCGGCATCTATGCAATATATAATTATAATTTCATTATATCTATGGATGATAAAATCTGAAATGTGAATTACGCAAAAATTCCTGATGGGTAGGTTAGGAACGTACGTTCAATGTACATAGTATAATCATATTCGCCTAAGGATGGTTCGATCAAACTAATATAAGGCTTTTAATTAGTATCGGTATAAATAAATTCCGTCTTTTCTTTAGACATGTCAAAAACAAAGATAGTAATATTTTTATCTGATGTACCTATAGCGTTCTCTTCTGAGATGACCAGGGCCGGTTGCACCATGCTCTGTTAGATTAACAAAGGATTAAAGGGCCGTTAAATATGTCAAAATGTATGCGTTTGTTAATCTAACAGAGCTTGGTGAAACCGGCCCTAAACCTTCTTACTCAGGTATAAATATATATTTTTATACATATACATATAATATATATTTATATATATATCTCTGCTGTTTCTTCCCTTTATTATTTAAAAGTTTAAGAGCTGATTTCACCATGCTCTGTTATATCTTTGTTAATATATATTTGATAAAGGGCCGTTAAATATGTCAAAATGTACGCGTTTGACATCTAAGGTTAGATTTAACGGCCTGTTAATCCTTGATTAGTAACTAACAGAGCATGGTGAAACTGGGCCTCAATCTCGCCTTAAGGATAATTAATAAGGAAATAATACTTTACTAGCTGACCCGTGCCCACTTTGTTGGGCGGTGTCAAATTTGCAATAAAATAATATTGCGGCTATAAATTGAGATGAAGGCTATCCTATCTTTTAAGTTAGATCAAACTGCACACGGTGCGCAAATTTGATTGAAATCGGTTAAATAGTTTAGGAGTCCATAGCGGACAAACAACGTGACCCGTAATTTATACTATATATTAAGAAGATTGTCCATATTTAAAATTTTAGTGAAAGTTTGCATTAGTGAAATGTGGCAGTTGCTCTACATTTAATGCTCAGTTGATAATAGGTACCTACATAAAAGCACCACGAAAATAAAACTCTTTTATGTAAGAATTACAGCGTGGATAACTGTAGAAAACTTGAGAGTTTGTCTTATTGGTCATTGTAAAATGGCCTAGAGTATCATTAAACTCTATGCCAACAACGTGTGTACCGCTAACTATTGTCAGTACTATTTTTATAGTAAAGTCTATAAATACATTTGTCTCTACAAATATCTGTTCGGTGGATAGTGTCTCGTAGAGCGGCGGCATCGGCGTGGCAGTGGTCCACGCACGCGGCATAACCCGCGTGCTTCGTCGCCTCTTTATCAACCTTCTGCTTATCTACACAAGAGCTACTCGACCACCCGATAAACAAGCAGCAAAAGCGTGCGCCTGCGCCGTTTTGCCTCATTCTATCCCTCTTGGTACGTTGCGGTTAGTTCGTTCGCCTTGCTCGCCCTCGGTCGGTCTGTTCCCACTCGTTCAGTTGCTCACTCGTCTCCGTCGCGACAACACGACACTGCACGCGTTCTTCTCGCACCATGAACCAGACCAACAACACATAAACCATCCAAAATGAAGCGCAATCGGTTATAACGTTCCGTTATCAACACCCTATTAAATTTTAGATCGAATATATAGCATTGTGATATTTAGTTAGTTACTTGTATATTTGTTATTATTTATAACCATTACTATGGGTTCGAATTTTATATAGTTTTTTTTTCTTAAATTAAAGTCAGTGCTCAATTTAATCTCATTCCAAAACACGCAGTAAACAAAAAGTCAACATTAAAACAGTTGCGATGACAGCCAAAACTCGTTCACATTGGAAGGAATATGGAACAGCACTATGTGGTGAGTTGAATTTATAACCTATCGTTTCATACCTACGAGCGGCCATGTGTCCACTTTTAAAGTAGATACAGAACTTTACAAGTCTTACCGACCACCCACGGCAATGCCAAACTATTTTGTTTCATTAAAACTTAACTGTTGACCATTTCTTATTAACAGTAAAGACTTAATATACGTTGTCATCTTTGCCGCATCATTATAAATAGCTTACCCGATTCATCGCTACATCACTTACATTCGGATATAATGCACCAATACGTTTTCAATTCATTTGACATAAAGCTTTTTAACAATCATTTTTATACAATAATCTTTATTGTATCATTCTAATTGACCTATGTGCTCTATATAAATAAACTCTGGAAAATTCCAACAACTTATCTTATTGGGTTAGCATATTTTACATTTATATTAAAAAACTGTGTAGTAAAAAACCTTACTTATTATCTATTGTCAAAACTGGGAAATCCAAACGAAAATATGCTTGACTGACATAGAAACGATATCCATGTTTAAAAAGAAAGACCATTCATTCTAATTATATACATACTCATTCATAATAAGATTAACGTAATGATTCTACATTAAACAAAAATGTATAATTCCATGAAAAATCTGTACATAAAGGCTTAGTTAGACATATTATTACGCTGTCAGGGTTAGTATAGGTTATCGACTAACTGTGACACATGTTTCAAGCCAATAAGTTACTCGGTAGTTATAAACTATGTCAAAACAAGTCAATACAAATTATGTAGGTATAGTATAGTACCTTACGTACCTACGACTTTGTTATATCCTATAGTAGGTACCAGCTTAGTTTAAATAAGCGGCTTGAGAATTAAAGTATTCTCGGAGCGGTTTTACTACTCTCTGATGGGTTTTTTGAAAGCAAAAACAATTTACAAGAAGTAATCACTGGGTCACCTGTAAATAATATATTACTATCCTTATTCATCAATCTCTTCCAGTTGGTGGTCGCCATTCGATAACCTTTATTCCCCAGCGGTTGTCAGTTCGTCGAGCTATATGACTTGCCCATTGCCACTTCAGCTCACACTCATTATGACATTATTTCACCTTATGATATTTTTAGCAATCAAGATATACTTATGTAAAGTACATGACACTTTTACCGTGAAATCGTGAAAGTGTTACCTACCACGTCGGTGGATTAGTACTTTTCTCTCTGAATAATTATTCTTGATCTAAGTAATAAACTGCTGTTTCACACGATACGTTTCAACACTTATAATGAATATATCAGATATGATTTACACATCTTTGACATCATAGAAGGCGTTATACCATTTTAATTAATGCAATTAGTGTCCGTATTTTTGTAAATAATTAAATTTTTTAAGTACCTAGTTGGCACTTATCTATCCTTGGCTCTAAACACAAGGGGTAAAAACTAACATTCACTCACAAACAAATGATTCGTGATAATATTATGACTTTATGACGCACAGAGTGCATGAGAAGGCCTATTTTGGAGACTTACTGACCGACTGAGTTCCGAGAATTCCAAATCGGCACTTTGTCCAGGTAAAAGAACTGATAAACAACGGTTTTTGGTTAATCCGTAAGCTGAGAAACGATTTCGAAATGCGGCTTTTTTGTTCAAACAAATAGAACGTAGAACCTTTATATAGTTTCATTTATTTAATTCAAATGTTATGTTCTGTAAGACCAACTTTCTGTTAGGTAGGTACATAGGTACCGATCGATGTTATCTAGTTTATATCCATAACTTTCGCCATAAATAATGTTAATGCATGACTTGATAGTCAACGGTTAATGTTTTATGTATGAACACCTAGTATATAAAATACTTTATTTTATAACACTCACAAATCTCCTGCTAGATACCGACTTTCCTGTTTATTTTTTGTGTTGTGTTACAGTGTCTTTCTGTCTAACGGTTTGCAACGTCTTTACGGCTAAACCGTTCTGAACAGATCTCAATCCAATTTGGCATAAAGCCTTCATTCGGGAAATAGACATGGAGTAACTAATACCCACCTACTTTGTATTTTAGGGACTCGCATAATTTACACTGGAAAATGAAATTGCTGGCCAAAGTCCATCTTAATTTAGCAGAACTCGTTCTTTGAGCATTCGGACTAAACGTGATTATCTTTCTTTATACAAACTTATTATTTATTGATAATAATAGATTGATAACTGATAGATTTACATTTTATAGCGGTTCTGAGCCCAACTATAAATGCATCACTGTTTCCACCTCATAACAGTTGGCGCTATAGACTTAATTCTGTATGCATTTATGTAGATTACATATACATGTACAACCCGCTGGGCCAACAACGTTGGAAGAATAAGGCATTTCCTTTAACAGTTACGTAATATTTTATTGATAATACTTATATTCAAACCTGTATAATTCAATTCTGATTTTAAACTTGAAGGTTCGCCTCAGGACTTTGCCATTCCACGTTCTTGATTTATGGTAATTCTCTTCCGTCCCTTGAGTGTACATATCTGTACATTTTACCTACATTTCAATGAATTAGCAATCGAGTTCTGTAAACTTTTTCATGTTTCTCAAACTAGGTATGATGTCGAAAATTTTGTTCGTGAATCATTTCACAACTACCTGTATGATGCGAGCAATTGTATGGCCAACGCAACGTTGATTTTGTAATAATGAGTAGTACCGTCACATTATTTTCATTTATACCTTAGAATTTTCAAAATGCATATTTTACTATACAGGGGTAAAAAGACGGTTCAAGAATATTGTGGGTTATATCAGCTTCCCTTACGTAGGCGTATCTTATTTCATCGAGACAATATTAGGGTTCTCAGTTTATGCGCGCTGTCTCAAATATCGTATTCGCAGGAACGCTCCTGGCAATACCAAGAATAATAAAGGAAGTGTTGATGTGATGGCCCTTAGCAAACAAAATAATATTTAACACTTACCCTAGAACCTATTATATCCAAGAAAATGGGATTTTATTGATCCTATCATTGTTTTCGTTTTCAGTAATGATGTTTATGGGCTTCAGCTTTTCAGGTCCGTAGGTTATTTATGGGATATTCCCGGAAGTCCTCTTTCACACCCAGTATCGCTAATTCACAAATCATACATATTCATTGAATGTTTCTTGTTTTCAAAGGAATATCATTGCTACATGCCTGCCTCCTAAGATAATTACCTAAGTTATGTATGAAAGCCACTTCCCAAGGCTCACATTTTCAGTATCTACATACATTTATGCAGTACCTAGCTAATGAGATCTTACTATGTTATATTGCATAAATTTGTGTTCATTAGTATAATAGTACCTACCTACGTACCTAATTCTGTTTGATACAATAAACTAAAGGTAACTAACTTAAACTACTTATAACTTTGTCAAGATTACAAGTACTCACGTACTCACATTTTACTTCGAGATAATTCTAAAATTTCGGTAGTTTAAGAGTAGTAGAGCTCTTTGTGAAGGGCTCTTCCGGGGTTGCACTACCACCACGCCTTTTTCTGCCGCCAAGCAGCAACGCTGTGTTTCGGTTTGAAGAGTGTGGCTGCCGGTGTAATTACTGGCACATGATGCTTAACATCTGTATGCCTCAAGTTGATGGACGTAGGTCAGTGCATCGCAGGGCACGTTCCTATCGTGCGTGACTTACGAGGTAATGCTTTGTTATAGGTGATGGTTACCACTTAACATCAAGTGGGCCATCTGCTTGTTCCATCAGCTAGTTGTATAAAAAAGAAACACTTCTGTCTTTCTGTTTTTGCAAACAACAAAATTTGATTGACCCTTTGTAACTTTTTATATTACAAGTAAATTTTATCGCAGATCATCGCTTTGCAACAACAAATTTTTGATGTTTAATTCAAAATTTGTTTACTAGATAGACAAATCTGGATAGGCTCATCTAGGTTAGCTGTACATTTGATCAGCTTTTGAATTTAATTCTGGGTCATTTCCGGGTCCACCCAGTCCAACTAAACGTAAGCTCTTACTAAAGTCAATGACATCGATATGTTGTGCATTGCGATTTTCTGCGATTCGCTCGGTCGGGTTGGAGAGAGCGAGCAGTGCCGATGTTTATAAACAATAGCGCATGGAACGATGGCCCACTTACATACTAACTGTTTACTGCTCTGTGGTTCCACTTGAAACTTACATACCTACTAACTATTGATGATCTATGGTTCCACTTGAAAAGGCGAGTTCGTAGAAATGACGCACGGGGAGCAGCCTCGCCCAGCAGTCCTCTGTATGTTAACATTGTACATCATAGCCTTCAGTTTCATGTAGCTAGTTCAAGGAAATATTATTTCTACGACGGATATTGAAATGACATGTATTTTAAATCAAGGAATAACCCTGCTTCTTATCGCATTTATTACGTTATAAATACAGTGCTGTAAAACTTAGAAGGCTCATAGATTGATTAAGATGCTAAAATGATCCAAGTTTATAGAAATTTAAAAAAACCAAAACACTTCATCTACAAGTCGGCACGCATTAAATTATAAGACTTTATTTACTGCTGCTCTACTTTTCTATACAAAGTTATTAAAATAATCGAGCAAATTAGTGAGACGGATATGCAAAACGCAAACCGCAAAGTTGAGCCAGGCAACTTTTTATGATACATAAATAACATTAATTTGCACATAAATTATGTTTAAAATTTACACTGTACCATTAAACAAAAACATTATATTTTGCAACACTATAACTAGATAATCTTATGTCGTTGACATAAAACGGTTTAGCTCGCAATATTTTTGTACATACGAGAATTGAGCGAACTTTATTATTTTTTAATAAAAGTTTATGATAAGTGAACCTTTTCTCAAAATATAGAGATGAGCATTATTTAAATCTAGTGGTCCGCGCCAATCTTACATTGATACAGACAGAACACAATAATTATCTCTGGCTACCCCCTACTTATTTAGGGTAATCAAGTTTAAGCTCAACTGGTCTATTTCTTGAAGAGATCTTGGCTCCATCATCAGTCGCTTGCTGTCACCATTTTATATTTACTTAGTATCTACTTAATTTATTACAAAGAAAAACAAATAAGGGAAAAGCAAAGGAACTTGAACTACGAAGTTAACGAAACTCAAAGAGATGTGAGCTCACGGATCAATGGTTATCATTATACAGTCTAATTTTAATCTCAAAAACTTAGCGTCAATTAAAATAAAATTATTTTTGGGATGTACTGTACAAACCAAACCAGGTATTGCTGAAGTCTCGCAAATTAATAGATATTACGTATCGGAGAAACACGTGTTAGTGCCGGGTGACTGAATGGCGAGATACTTTTTGGGCTGAAATATAATAAGACAAGTAAATAGGTATATAATAATTATAAATTTACTCCCTCGCGAAGGTAACACAACTAACTTCTTCATGTTTTGGGCTCGAACGAAAAGTTAATTAACATCTTCTTTCTACCAAAATCATGGCTTTGTCGTTGATCACAGAGTCAAGTTCACATTAGCAAGAGCTTTTGTAAGATTTGATATAACAATTTTAAAGTATTTATGAAAGGTTCGTTGCATGATTTTAACTTGTCCCAAATACTTGTTAGTAGTGAAGATTTAGTATATACAGATACTTAGTGAGGGGCTCGTCTGGGGAAGTATCATGCCTGTCTCTGCCCCTAAGAGCAGCTTTGCTGCCATTCGATTAGAATGGTGTAGGTTCCGGTAAAATTACAGGCACATGAGGCTGAACATTTTTAGTGCCTCAAGTTGATGGACGCAGGGTAGCGCATCGTATTCTTATCATGCTGATTTGCGAGGCAGTGCTTTATTATAGGTGATAGTCACCACTTAATATCAGGTGGGCCTAATATTTTGCATATTATGTTTGTTCCATCAGCAAGAAAAATAAAAAATAAAATACCAAATAAGACGTTTGAATTCAGTGAAAATTTAATTATTATTTGTAGGTATAGGTAAGTTAGGTCAGTTCATGGACCCGTAGATATCCGTAGATCAAGGATACGATCAAATCACACTTCGAAAATGGACAAGAAAGCATTTCTAATGTTTCGTTAAATTTATGAAAATAAAGCCGAATAAATTAGTTTAGTCCCAGTAAAGGTTTTAATATTTTTAAATACCTTCTTTTTTGTTTCGTGTCACTAGTTTCCTTCGAAAGAGTGTGGTGAAAGGATTTAAACACCTAACAGGTGTATACCGATTCAGAGTACCTACCTATAATATAATCATCACTGTATTGCATATATTTTTTTATCTGAAAAAACATACGAAAATACTTCCTTAAAATGTTATCAGCAAAGCATTATATTTTTGCCAGCATAAAACTTCAATGTCATTTAAATTGTAAATTGTATTTTCTAACTGGTCAAAAGATGAAAAAAATCTCAAAAAACATTTATCTAAAACATAAATTTTATTAGTTATACCTACGTGTGTTAGTGTACCTATGTGTGTTTTTTCCTGTCACTAAGATAAAGTATCTAACATAAGTATTACATATTGACAGCCTTCACAGCTCAATTGGTAGTAGCTCTGCCTTCTGCGCTGTAGGCCGTGGGTTCGATCCCCACTGAGAACAAATATTTGTGTGATTTGTGTGAACATAGATGTTTGTTCTCTGTATGGGTGTTATTATCTTAATATATATAAATTACGCGTCACGTTGTTTGTCAGCTATGGACTCCTAAACTACTTAACCGATTTCAATCAAATTTGCGCACCGTGTGCAGTTTGATCTAATTTAAAAGCTAGGATAGCCTTCATCTCAATTTATAGCCGCAATATTATTTTATTGCAAATTTGACACCGCCCAACAAAGTGGGCACGGGTCAGCTAGTATATTATAAGTATGTATTTACAAAAAATATATAATGTAATATATGTATTATGTCAGCTATCAGCTTGTATATGGTTCCCATATTACAAGCTTTGGCTTAGTTTGGGGCCAGATAGTGCTGTGTGGAAAGTCCAACAATATTTATACAAGGTGTTCCTTAAGTTGTGTATATAAACTTCAGGGGGCTAAAGTACCCATCAATATGAACAACTTTTTCTAAGGAACCAACACTGTGAACGCGAAAAAAAAAACAGCTGTTTCATACATTTTAGCCTGGTAGGTATTGAACTTTTGTATGAAACAGCTGTTTTTTTTTTCGCGTTCACAGTGTTGGTTCCTTAGAAAAAGTTGTTCATATTGATGGGTACTTTAGCCCCCTGAAGTTTACATACACAACTTATGGAACACCTTGTATTTATTTATTTACTTATATTATTAAAGTAAATATCTAACATAAGTATTACTTACATATTATTGCAGAAACTTTAGTCTATGGTTAATTATCTGAAATCACAAGCATGAAATATAACAATGGATACAATGGATCGTCACACGCATTACAATCTGAATCTGAATAGGTACATACCTACTTAACCTACTTTAGTATATATTTTTGTACTAAAACTAGTTGACCGGGCGCGCGACTTAAGGGGCTGACAACTATCAAACAACGTCTCGCTCGCACGTTTCGACATGTTGAAAGATATAATATCACTAAACTCATTTTCGAAAAATCGCAATCAACCATTTTGTGTGCAATCACATTGCACACAGTTTAGTCGAACATCGAAGCGAATCTTTCAACATGTCGAAACGTGCGAGCGAGAGTCACATTAGCTCTTGTCTTCGCCTTAAATACAATACAAATATTTATGTCCTTAAAAAACGTGAGCACAAAATAAAATAGTAGAGTTCGTCTCCAGTTTTAGTTTTTTAAAACTGTGTTACAGCAGACAGTGTATTCTCCAAATGTTGTTTCCACATAATATAATATATAGAAAGATAAAAAAAATAGCTAAGTACCTAAGTAGGAACACTAGGCAAGACAAAAAAAAAGAAAGAAAAATATTGGCACTGTCAAAAAAAAATTGGAAACAATCATAAAACCAATGTTTTTCTGAAAATTGTAATGATAAGAGACTATGTAATTTAGGATCTATGGGAAAACGAAGATATGATGAGTTTTTTTATCTAACCCAAATTACCGTCTCTCTCTACTAAACTAAGGCCCAGTTTCACCATGCTCTGTTAGTTACTTATCAAGGATTAAGAGGCCGTTAAATCTAACCTTACCTGTCAAACGCGTACATTTTGACATATTCAACGGCCCTTTAATCCTTTGTTAATCTAACAGAGCATGGTGAAACCGGCCCTAACCACCGGTTTCTGAAAGCCCGATCAAAACTAATCGGGTGTCAAGTCACTTGCTATCTCTATCTTATTCGATGTAATAGCTGAAATGGCGAGTGACTTGACATCCGATTAGTTATGATCGAGCTTTCAGAAACCGGCGCGGCGGTGAGAGTGGTAGAGCTCTTTGTGAAGTGCTCGCCCGGGCAAGTACTACCACCACGCCTTTTTATGCCGCCAAGCAGCGTTGCTGAGTTTCGGTTTGAAGTGTGTGGTTGCCGATATGTAATTACAGGCATATGACGCTTAACATCTGTATGCCTCAAGTTGATGGACTCAGGGCAGTGCATAGTAGGGCACGTTCCTATCGTGCGTGACTTACGAGGCAATGCTTTGTTTTAGGTAAAGCACTTAACATCAGGTGGGCCATCTGCTTGTTCCATCAGCTAGATGTATTTAAAAAAATACTGAAACCACAAAGACAGTGTTGTCTAAATTAGTTTAAAATAGTACAACAAAAGAACCGACACCAAGGGCCAGTTTCACCATGCTCTGTTAGATTAACAAAGGAATAAAGGGCCGTTAAATATGTCAAAATGTACGCGTTTGACAGCTAAGGTTAGATTTAACGGTCTGTTAGTCCTTGATTAGTTACTAACAGAGCATGGTGAAATCTAACCTAAATATCATTTCGCCTTCTGAATATCATCGATCGGTTTATCCATGAAAATGCAGTGTTTCGATTTAAGGGGCTGACAACTATCAAACAACTTCTCGCTCGCACGTTTCGACATGTTGAAAGATATAAAATCACACACACACAGTAAAAATTTCATTTTGATCGATAGATACATGTTTTCCTACTCAAAAGTTTGCTTTACTAGTTTTCGTATATAAGCAAACTTTTAAGTAGGAAAACATGTATCGATCAAAATGAAATTTTTACTAAACTTTGTGCAATGTGAATGCACACAAAATGGTTGATTGCGATTTTTCGAAAATGATTTTAGTGATTTTATATCTTTAACATGTCAAAACATGCGAGAAGTTGTTTGATAGTTGTCAGCCCCTTAATAGTTAAAACGTAAGAAACACACGGACACACTTTCGCATTTATAAATTCTTATGTACATACTTATGTATGTATGTTGGCACACTGATAGGGTATGTTCCGTTCTCCTTTGTCTAACATGACGTAAAGTTGCATCAGGTACCTAGTGTTAAATACATAAACCTAGGTATATAGAATAACAAGATAGGTTTACTAACAATTGGGCTGTTTTCCTGCTTCATTAAATAACCATACGTCATTCAAACTTCTTTACGGAGACTATAAACCAGTATCACCATTCTTATGAACAAATTCGTGAGTCACTGCATGGAAAATGTGTTTATAATTAAAAAAAATCTAGAGTTTTAGAAGTAGGTAGAGTACAGTGGGTTTTACACAAACAACGTTTCCTGTTGATATTTTATAGGTACGTATATACTGTAGGGTAGTGGCTATTGGTTAGGTATACTCATACAGCAAAAGTGGCTAAAGCCAGTCTATGTGGTATCCGTCAAATGAATGTCGTAATAAATCGGTTTAAGTGCGATTTTTTGCGTTTGAAATAGTGCTTGTTGTTTCCTTGAATGTGTGGTGTGAATATTTTCGTGACCAGATTTGGCCTAGATCGCAATATCTGAATGATCTTAAATTTTGCATACCTACCTGTCAAGTCTAGGCGACAAACAAGTTGTCCGCTGACTGACGAACGTCTTGAGCTGACTAGAATCACAGAATAAATATTAGAACTAGAACGATACTTCATAGAAATACGTTCTACGCAGTCACAGATTTTCATTTACTAACCTACCTATTCCGTCTAGTCGTAATTAAAAACAGGGATACCTACGCAAAGATTCTCTTGCGACATCATTAGAGTATCCAAAGCAACATTTATTTTGTCTTCCGATTTCATTTGTTTTCTAATGGCATTTTAAGTTTTGCTAATTTAACCAATATGATTTAGCGCAAAAAGTAAACAATTGGAAAAATATACATTAGTTTATTTCTCCCAGCAATAGAATCACAAGGCCATTATAAGCAATCAAGTCGCAAAAAGAGATATAAAAAAATATATAATTAAAACGAGTATTTTGGTTCAATGTGAACATACCCTTTAACATAAATACGACGCCAGGTTTGCGTCACCAGGCGGCGTGGCGTGCCCCGTCCCGCGCGCGCCCCTCAGGTCATACACAACAACTCACACACGCATGTAGAAGTCCACTCCTTATCGGAACAAAAACTAGGTATGTAGATAGAGGTAGCTACATTTTGTTTAATAAAATCCGCAGCAAGGGCAAAGGCCTACTTTCCCTGTTGTACCTACTGATATACTTACCGATACTTGGTAATGAACATCTTTGTGTAGAGTTGTTTCAACCAGTCGCTTCTACGAGCTTCTATAAGCGACTCTTTCATTAGTATACATTTAATACATTTTAAAAATTATTTGTGCAACATACAACAAAAATGAATATTGCTTACAACCAGTGTAGTGCAGTATGTATATTTTTACAACACTACTCCAGTAAAAGCGACTAACTAAAAAAACTAGTCACAGAAAGTAATTATCTAAATGACATAGTTACGCAGACGCAAACGTTCTGAAAATACTTACGAGAGAATATCAGATCTAGATCAATTTTTTTCTTGTAAAAAATATATCTACTTACTCAAATTATTTTGGTAGGCACGCGTCTAGTCTGGAGTCAACAGGGTTCATACTGAACTCAAACATTCATATAGCGGAACATAATTTATAAAGAAACACAGTTTTTAAGAAATATTCATGTTTAATAAATATTCATTTCTCAGTCAGCCTTCAAACACGTCGGTCGGTCGATGTCGTCGTCTGAGTATTCTTTCAGGCCATACTTTTTTTTAACGCCAGCATATTATGTTTATTTCAAACTATTGCCTGATTTATTACAAGTTCCTTTACACATCAATTCGTTAGATCATTTCAGCTTCTATAAAACTACGTTTGGAAAGGAACTTCTTTATTATCATCATACCTCAAGTTGCAACTTCTTATGTTGGTACCAACAGTATCCAGTAGTCCTCTACCAGTATCCGTAAGCTAGTAGGTTATAAATAACAATTTATCTTAAAGAGCGTCTCGTAATCTCGTTCGTGTTTCCATAAAAAGTCCAGAATTGCGTCCACATGTGATGAAAACTCGGCTGACGGAGCCGCATCGTATCGTATACATATTACTGTGGATTCCGGACTCGCTGGTGTGCCAATTGGCATACACCGACCGCCGCCGTTTCGTTCCTCAATCTCCCCGTGTTCATTTGTTGTCGTTTAATTATCACGCTTCACTTTTAATAAGGACGAATGTATATGGAAATAAACAAGCCTCGGATGTAGAAACTCATTAATTTCTAGTTACTAGTTTCTACGTAAAAGGACTGACGTAGGGTTCTACTTCACAGTATTATTTTGTTGTTTACAAGTCAGGGCTTACAACTTATTTTAAAAATGGACTTTAATGGAAAATGAAGCCTAGGTTGATAAATCTGTATCAGGATTATTATTTTATCAAAGGAACTCGTAAAAGTGGTCAGAAGTTTCCACGAGTGCCTCGATAAGCGATAGTGGCGTCCATCGCATCGGTCGCCACTCCCAAACGTGTTTCACTCTACAATCCACAACAACAATATTCACAACTAAACTACACAATCCTTTAGCTGCGTAAAAACAACATCCTAGAAACACAAATCTTATCGGTTGACATTTCAAAAATAACTTTCCACTCATTAATTTATTTACCAAATAGATACCGTTCCATGAGGGAAATACTATCTGCTCTACGCGGAATCACGTAGACGTAGGAGTTTTCCAAGGTTTTTTTCCATATCTATTAAGGCCAAGGATTTTCTTGCGATTGATCATAGTAATAAATAAATGAATGGGCCAAGCCCGTCATATCTCGTCCACGCACAAGTAAAATTTTCGAAGTCAGGAATTTAGCTCTGATTTCAACATGCTGTGTTAGATTAACAAAGGATTAAATGGCCGTAAAATATTATGTCAAATGTACGCGTTTGACATATAAGGTTAGATTTAACGGCCTGTTAATCCTTAATTAGTAACTAACAGAGCATGGTGAAATCAGCTCCTAGTCTCACCTTTTTAACTTCTCACTTACCTCGGTACCTTAAAGATTTACGGACGAGAAAAATTTAGTTTTATAAAATCGCCTGTATCCTATCGAAATCTTAGTAAGAAACCTGTTTTTTTTTGTTAATTTCAATATACAATATTCTACTCACTTGGATACCTACATTTCAGTTGTTCTAATTTTAATTCAAATTCGTGGTGGAGTATGAAATCTGCACGGTCTTTCCGCAATGGGGTGTATGTATTTTGCATTTCAGGTATTTTCAAAAATTGGTTCGGTTAGTAGTGTCACATCCCCGGTCACTAATGAACCACTTCAAAGTAAATATTTTACAAATGGATTTATGAACTAAAAACCCCTCATTATTTGTAAGTAGTTAGATAATCTACGTGTATGTTCCCATAGACGCCGTGGAATGTTGTCTCATAGACAAATTCAAATTGACAGAGCATGGTCTTCTATATTTTTTTATAATAGCGTTGAAATTCTAGGCTATCTTCAACTATCAAATTTGTACACACATAATTTCCAATTAACAATATACTATACTATACTATACTATACTATACTATAAAACAAACTGGTACAATTATAATTATTACATTTTAGCCATACAATAGAAACACGGTTACGATACATGATAGATGAAAAATCCTAAAAATAGCTTTGAATCTTCAGCCAAATAAAAGTCACGAGTTTTACCAGCTATTTCTCAAACCATTATTTTATGCTTTTAATTGCTTTGTTCATCACTGATCCCTTACATCACGTTTTAAAAGCTTTACAAAATTTGGTAGTACACCCAATGATAGATTAAGGTACTGCACGACATAGTAATTTCAGTTGTAGTTTACTGCTAACATACCTACTGCTTTATCTATATGTAAACACCTTCGTTTACCGATTTTACAATATTATCAAGAAACAAACTGTCAAGCTATGTACGTATGATACACACTCAACCAACTATGATTCATAGAAACTTGCCAAGTGCGAGTTAAACTCATGTGCCGAGGGTTTTATCACAAAACGCATCAGTCGAAAACAGTCAGTAACATATAAGGAGTTGAAATGGAATCAAGATTTTGACAACGATAAAATACAAAATGTTGTTTATCCTCGACAAAATGGCCTTTTTTACAAGTATATGTTTTTATTATTTATTTAAGAAGGTAGGTACTTGTTGAAAGTATGTTCCTTAAATAAAAAGAGGACAACAAACCTAAACTTGCATAGGATGCATCATTCAGATTTTTTTGTAATAAAATTGACAAAAAGTCCTTAAGCAATACAAGTGTGTATTACTTATGATGGAACCATAATAGGTTCCGTTTAGTCTTTGGTATCGAAACCTAAAAACAGGACATTACACTCAGTGTGGTCAACATAATCATCACCAATTAGAGCACAACTTTATTTAGTAAGCATGCCGAATTTCACAGATCTTACGTAATTGGCAAGGCATATTATTTCTCATTAACACCATTTGGCACTTCAGAACCCTTTGTCTTTGTCTGAGCATTTATTTTTAAAACAAAGGACAGGTGAATATTAAAAAAACGTCAGTTACCTACCAGCATTATGTATTCAGGAAATAAACCCTCCTAAAGCCGTCCAAAAGCAGCCACTTAAATTGTGTCCAGAATTATCTTAATGTAATTCCGGTCGACCCTGAGTATCTACACAGTTTGCCAGAAACTAATTAGAGTTATGTCTTCTATTTCAGCAACGCTTATTACCGCAACTGCGGGTACCTGCTATGGTTGGCCATCACCGACGCTTCCAAAACTCACGGCATCCAACAGCTCGATACCGACCACTCCAGACGAGGGGTCTTGGATAGTTTCGATAATGATCTTATGCTCGGCCCTGACGCCGGTGCCCTCTGCCTACTTCGCCGACCGCTTCGGGAGGAAGACGACGCTTCTCCTCGGGGCGGTGCCTTTCATCCTCGGCTGGGTGTTGGTCATCACTGCCGACTCGGTGACGATGCTGTACGTAGCGCGGATGTTCTCCGGGCTGGGTTACGGCATCGTCTACACAGTCGCTCCTATGTATACGGGAGAGATCGCCACTAACGAAGTCAGGGGCGCGCTCTCTACACTCATCACATTGATGAATAAAGTGAGTACATCCATGAAATGTTACATTTTATGGCAAGTCTTTATACTCGTATAATGGCTCGCCAATATACAAGTCTCCATCACTAATCAAATACAGAGTAAGTGGAGAAATACTGTTCTAGCATACCTTTGGCGATTAAATGAATTTTATTGTTACCCATAAATTTGTGCACACGGCTACACATCACTACCCTGTTTAGACTTTGATCTATTTGAAGTCTAACGCTGCGAATCATGCGAGTGGGAGCGATTTGATCTTAGAGCTAATATGACTCTCGCTCGCACGTTTCGACATATTGAAAGATATAAAATCACTAAACTCATATTCGAAAAATCGCAATCAACCATTTTGTGTGCAATCATATTGCACACAATTTAGTAAAAATTTCATTTTGATCGATACATGTTTTCCTACTCAAAAGTTTGCTTTACTAGTTTTCGTACATAAGCAAACTTTTAAGTAGGAAAACTTGTATCGATCAAAATGAAATTTTTACTAAACTGTGTGCAATATGATTGCACACAAAATGGTTGATTGCGATTTTTCGAAAATGAGTTTAGTGATTTTATATCTTTCAACATGTCGAAACGTGCGAGCGAGAAGTTGTTTGATGGTTGTCAGCCCCTTAATTTTTTCATTATTTGTGTAGTCTCCAAATCGAATGTCTGATCTCAATTCATTATTTAGTGGGTAGCTTATAGTTTTTGTTCTGAGCTGAATTTATTTGCGATCCGAACGATTATTCACTGAGTAATTGTAACTGTAGGTATAGATAGTTATGTGATCTTCCAAGCCAGTAAACTTGAAACGGAGATGTATAATTACGAGTTCTTATTACCTACAACAATTATCCATTTAGTGTGATTATTACTCCAATTGATCGATATCCTGTGGTTGGGATACAATGTCATCACATTGGCATTGAGCTTCCTCTCATCTTTCACCGTCGCAAATACAAGAATATTACAAGGAAGTTGTTTATAATAGTTGTTAAAAAACAATGTCGTACCTAAGAGAGGCCCATAGGTGATGATGATAATGACGTACAGTCAGCAACGGAACTTGATGGTTTAAAATCTCGAATAGCACCGGAACCCGCTGCCTCAAAAATTGGTTAGTGTTTGAAGGTTTGTCTAGGTTCATAACAATTTTTATGGCAGTTACCATTTATCTACATCACTCGAAGAAAATGTGAACAAAATTAAAAAATTAACTTTTGTCACTGTATCTGACGTACCTGTCTATCTACCTTGTTTTTTTTTATTTAAAAACTAAAGGCCTCTTACCTGCTATGAGCAACGTGCCTTTGCAAGGCAATATTACGTCTAAGTAATTTTCCGAGAAAAAAAATCTGTTATTATGCGTTGCGAAATTTAACAGGTTTCCCTAGCCGAGGTTCTAGGTATACCCTAGTCGAGCAGTGCCTATTAAGAATTATATAAAATGAATTAAATATCAAAATCAAAAATCAAAAATCAAAATATGTTTATTTGGGAAACAAAAATACCAGTAACTTAACTTAGTAGAACGATGATATCTGCAGAAGTATTAAACTGTGTCGCAGATACCAACGCCCTCCTCCAGTACAGTGGAAATACTAATAATAAAATATAAACGAGAAAGTAAGTAGGTACATTATTAATAGTAACAAGAAGTAAGTAATTACTAAAATTAACATTAACAGTAGATGCTAAATGAAGTTTAAGCTAAGTAGGTTATCCAGCTGTGAAACTGTATAAAATATGTTAGGATAGTGAATTATTCGTGTGCAATTGTGTGTGTTTGTGTGTTCGTGTGTGTGAGTGTGAGTGTGGTATTAATTATGTGATTTCCGTGTGGATAAGGGGGTATGAAAATAATTATGTTTGTGTCAATGAGTGTAGTGCGAGTATGTGGGAGACTCTTCTGCTAAATCCAGTCTCTTGAGAGTCTGGGCTAGCAGTTGAGATGGTGATTACTATTTGTGATGTGTGAGTGTTTGTGTGCAAGGATATGAGAGACAAATAATGGAGAATAGGGTGTTATGTAGATGCGTGGAGGGTTGAAGAACGGTGAGTACACAAACAATTATGTTGTTAGCCTTAGAAGATCCTCAGTATCCTCATAGGTCAGGCTCAGAAGCCACTCAAGAGTTTTTTGCTTACATTTATAGGTAGTTAATGGGTATATATTTAAATTACGGTTTATTTTGTTATATAAGGGTGAGCTAGCAAAGTAAAAGTAACGGCTCGCCATTGCAGTGCGACGAGATTCTACCTTGCAGACCTTATCCGACCTTCGTTTAGATGCTATGAGGTTTGGGTCATATTCGAGCTGTGCATGTTTTCGAAGGATCGTTTGATGTATAAATAGTTGTCGCACTGTGGGAACTTGGCAGACGGAGTACAGATCTTTGGTGGGGAACCAGATGGGTTTTTTGATCATAACTTTGAGGACAGCCCTTTGGACTCGTTCTAGTCTTAACATTGTAGTTTTGGGCAGACCACCCCAAGACACTATGCAATACGATGTAATCGACTGTACAAGGGCAAGGAATATTGTTTTAAGAAGTTGGAAACTGAGAACAGATCGCAAGTTTTTGAAGACATAGATCAGTTTCCTAACGCGAGAGACGGTGAAATGTATATGCGGTTTCCAAGTCAAGGTGTTATCTACAATGATTCCAAGATACTTTACACTAGACGCTCGCTCGATAAGACAGCTACAATTACATGAGGGAGGGACAACATTAGAGTCACATACATGGGCGCAGATGGAGAGAGTAGAGACAGGTTGAGTGGACTCGTTAGGAGAGAAGGGGATAAATTTACTTTTAGAGACGTTAAGTGTAAGAAGGTTGGAGCGGAGCCATTTCATAACAGTTTTTAGTGCGTATTCCGAGAAGTCACGAGCCTCCTTCCAGGTACGGCCATGAATTAAGAGAGCTGTGTCATCGGCATAGGTAATAATTTTACAATTTGGGATATCTAAGTTACAGAGGTCATTAATGTAAAGCAAAAATAGGGTAGGCCCGAGGACGCTACCTTGAGGGACACCGAAAGAGATTTGTTCATCATAACTTTTATAATTTTCTATCATCACGTACTGGGAGCGGCATTCAAGGTAAGATTGAAATATGTTCAGTGCAATACCTCTGACACCTATATGCTCCAGCTTTTTCAGAAGAATGGGGATCGAGACAGTGTCGAATGCTTTTGCGAGATCCAGAAAAATACCAATTGTTTTAAGTTTCTTATCCATGTTTTTTATAACAGAGTCCGTGAGTTCCAAAACAGCATCATTTGTAGATATTCCGCTCCTGAAACCGAATTGATTAGGAGACAGAACATTAGTTTTGTTTATGAAGTTCAGTAGTCTCCTGTTAAGAATTTTTTCCAGGATCTTTGACAGGACTGTCAGCACGGAAATTGGTCTGTAGTTTGTAACACTGTCTCGGTCACCATTTTTGAAAATTGGATGAACCACTGCTTTTTTAAAAGCTCTAGGGAAAACACCAGTAGTAAGGGCGATGTTGAAAACATGGGTGAGAATTGGAATAAGAGAGTGTCTCGCAGATTTAATAACAGAAGTGGATATGCCGTCCCAACCCATTGCACATTGGTTTTTAAGGTTTAATATAATGCCTTCAATCTCAGCGTCATCTACGCTGAATAAAGCCATGGTATTTTCGCAAGGTGGGATGGTGCTAGGAACTGAATGAAGGTGCGCGTGATTTTGGGGTGGATCGAGATTTGTGGTTGATTCAGCCTCTATTTGCAAAGCCAAATTTTTCCCTACATTTGCAAAGAAAGTGTTCACTGAGTTAATTGATTGAAGGGGGTTGGCACGTAATTTCAGAAGATGCGAGGAAGTGGACTTCTTTTTTTGAATGTTAGCAATTTGCTTTATAGTGTTCCATGTATCCTTGGGACTTCTTTGGGCCTTCCGAATTTCCTCCTGTTGGTATGCTACTTTCAATTTCTTTAGAAGGTTGTTACAGAATGTGCGGTAGCGAATGTGTATCAGTTTGTTTTTGTCATTATCAGGGTCTTGTTTATATTTACGAAACAATTTATCACATATATCAAATATGTTCCTTGCTATGTTTCAAAAATGCATAAATACCTATATAAGAGTTTGTTCTGGCAATTATAAATTTCATAGTAATTATTTACCTTATCTTGATGCTTCCAATTATGAAGGACACAAAAACGCAGTAAAATCCTAATGCCTTAGTATACAATTTCTGCGTTTTAAATCTACCGTCAAGATTGCAATATCTGATGATATCATAGTCATATTGTTTTCATATCATCTGATGCCTCCAACGATTTTAATAGAGTTGTTTTTGCTAAGTACAACGTAGTAGGTAAAGGAGAATAATAGTTTTTGATGAGTCGACCCTGAAGCTTATCAATTAATTGGCGGTATTCAGAGTCTCAGCAACAATTTGTTCTGCATTGGCACGTAATTACCGAACACACACGGCCCGACACTGTGGGACGTGACTCATCGCCTTAATTACGCATTGAGCATATATGTTTCTGCACTTTCATATAAACACGTAGACTGCTGTTTAGAATGCAGCTCCATTCCATGTTCTAGAATGTGTTTTCAAAGCAAAACCGCTCTACCTAAATATTTCGCTTTTCTCGGAGGTAATCGTTCGAAAAACAGGTTGCTTCAGTTTTCAGATTCAGTCATTTCATGCCCTTATAAAATTCTTTCAAATTATTATTATCTCAATGAGCTGTTATGTAGGTAGGTCTAGGTACGATAAGTTAATCTGACTGTCATGTACCTAAGCTATACTTATCTTGACGCAAGATCTTAGTTAAAGTGTGAAGCAGCGATGGCCTTATTATACATCTCCAAAATTCATACAGCCTACAGTTTTTAACATAATTTTTTGTTTAATTTCAGGTTGGTATTCTTGCCCAGTACTGCATCGGACCCTTCGTGTCGATGAAAGTATTAGCCGGCATCAACTTGATCCTGCCCGTTACTTTCGTGATAACTTTCATATTTTTACCGGAATCTCCTTATTACTACCTAAAATTCGAAAGAACTGAGAGGGCAGAACGGTCCCTTAGAAATTTACGAAGCGGCGACATAAGAACAGAACTGAAAAACATAGAACTTAACGTACAAGAGGATATGAAGAACCGAGGGTCGTGGGGAGACCTTCTCACAGAAGCTACTAACCGGAAAGCTATGTGGATTACTCTGGGAGTGTTTACCATACAACAACTGTGCGGTAGCGCTGCGGTGGTCGCTTACGCTGAAGTCATATTCAACGCCACAACCGGTACAACCAACACTTTAGTACAGAACACGACGTTGAACGCTACTCAAAGTGCGAAAGGAATACTACCATACCAAGAATCTATAATCCTCGGGTGCGTTCAGGTCGCCACCTGCGTGCTATCCGTGTGTCTTGTCGATCGCGTTGGAAGGAAGCCTCTTCTGGTGCTATCGGCTCTTGGCGTCGGGCTCATGAACGGAACTATCGGAACATACTTCTTCTTCGATATTACAAAGAAGGCATCGGTTGCGCATCTCTACTGGCTGCCGCTCGCGGCTCTTCTCATCTACATCGTGTGCTACGCTATCGGATTGTCAACCGTGCCCTACGTTATTATAGGAGAGATATTCCCAACAAACGTCAAACTGTACGCCTCATGTATAGCTCACATCTACACGGGTATCGCCATGTTCGCCGTACAAAAACTGTTCCAGGTAATAATTATCATAACTAATTAACACTATTTGTTTTATTCGGTAACTGATTGAGCAAGCGAAGATTTTTCTAACTTGGACGAATCTGCGTTTATGTTTGTACATGTTATGTACCTATATTTATTTTATCCAATGGTCTTAAAAGGGGCTGAAGATCAATAGAACTACTCGTACTGCCATCAATTCAAGAATAGACAGGCTCGTCTATCCTTGAATAGATATGTCATTTTCTTTGTATTCATGGACGATTGACCGCCGCCGTTCCTGTATTATATTATAACAGAACACTACCAAACATTCTTGGATAGTAGGTCGTGCTACCAACTGAACCAAAAAAAAACTCTGTTGCATGATAATGGTTTTATAAATCTATAGAAACCTCCTCGAGAAATTTCTTGATATCGAACCCAATTCGAATAATAATTATCTTTTATTTCAGGTTGTGAAAGACGCGTACGGAATTTACACAGTATTCTGGGGCTTCAGCGTGTTCTCCTTAATGGGGCTGGTGTTCATGCTGGTAGTGCTTCCTGAGACCAAGGGCAAGTCCTTCGCGTGCATACAAGCCCAACTGAAGCGCGAGGTAGCCCGCGACAACGCCAAGAAGATCGCCACCGTCGAGTACTGACCACATCCTCACTCCAGCCGACGGCGGACTGTCTTGTCTTTCTCACTTTCGATTTCTCACTAGTGTTTAGCGTAAGCTTAACTTTAAGGGATCAAGTTGAAATGAAACTTAAGGATATTACTTAAACTTTAATATAACCGTAGTTTAGCTACTTATTTTATATACAAGAGTATTGTTTGTACAAGAGATCAGATTAGGAGCCTGTGTAGAGATAGTATGGGGATGATGGTGGGCGCGAGGAAGGTGGCTCCGGAGAAGGCGGAGAAGTCGTCGGGGTCGTAGTCCCGTGGCAGGCCCCGCGAGGCGATCACCTCGGAGTACAGCCTCGCTGAATCCTTAGCCGTCCTCGTCTTGTTCGGGCTCTCGAAGTCCACCAAGTAGAGGCCGAAACGGGACCTGTTAATGCATTTACAAACATGACGAGTGAAATTATATCATGGATGATATTGACTGATGATTTGTTTTATTATAATTCTTGTAATTTATAACAATAGCCCAGTAGTAAGCAAATAATTATATGCATATTCATTAGTTTTGTAACCAGCCAACGTTGCATTACAAAGTATAGGTAATGTAATAAGGTAAATAATGATTGTAGCATTCGTTTTAAGTATGTTTTTTATTTTTGCCAATAACATTAATGATTGGTAGATATTGCAAACTACATCTAACAGCAGGTAATTAAACTTGGTTTAAAAAGGAGAATCTGCTTAAATAAGATAAACCGATACGAAAATTTTGAGGAAAAAGAATCTTAGTATACGATCAATTTCAAGGTAATTTAGATGAGGTTAATAACCCCCCTCTACGCAGGGTCTACGAAATTTCAAAACTCGTAACACTTTCCGCCCTCGCCCTCTAAACAAATCATAAAGTACCTATAGACATAAAAAAACACAATGGTCACATTCTGAACAAATACCTTCTCTGGTAGGTACTTCGCTAAGCTTTTTAAGTAGGTAAAAAATTGCAAATATTTTCCTGTACCAACCTGTTCCTTTAGGAGGAAAAACTATTACCAAAATCTACTTCAAACATCTACTTACATAACTCATAATAAATTCATGATACAATACTCAATTCTATCGCATTAGATTTATTTAATGCCCGTGAAGCGTGGTGACTACATCAAACCCCCTCCTCTCCGCCAAATAAAGAGGAGGCCTATGTTTGAGGTGTCTGTGAAGGTTTAATTATAACCTAGCCTCCTCAGGGCCTGAGCGTGACGAAATCTTACAGTAATCAAATGAAGTAAGTACCTATTGTTGAACAATGGATGTAGTCTCAAAGCTTCTAACTCGAACAATGCCACATACAACTTCTCGTCTTGTCTTGTACAACAGCTGGCGACATCTAGCTGTTGTACAAGACACTTTTAATAACGACGTTTTCCTTTAGAGATTATGTACCTCTACCGCTGCGCTGTTACCTAGAGTTTTGCAATGTTCAATTGGCATGAATATAGATGTCGCTACTGGTCTTGTTTAAGAGACTCTGCTGTTTCATTTTCAGGATAATTTTCTCTCTGTCTCTTATATGGCATTAGGTATTGAATTAAATGTAAGGAATCTTAGGTAGGTAATGTTATCAGAGCGGGCAGTTTCAAATTTTTTCCAGTTTCAACCAAACTGGGAATCAATTTTTTAAGAAACCTTTACCGGACTCCGTTCCTTTAGTTTACTAGCGTCCGTTCGTAGCACTACGGATCGTCGTCAAAGGGCAATCTCTAATATCTGTACCCCAAGTATGAGATTTGCTTACGATATTTCGTTTTTCGTTTTACGTTTTTGTTCCGTGTTCATTGCGAGTTTTGTATGAAGACGCGATATTGATACCGATACGGAACCCGCAATGAACACGGAACAAAAACGAATCGTTTTCGTTGCGTGCTCATTGCGGGTTTTGTAAAGTTCCGTATCGGTATCTCTATCGCGTCTTCATACAAAACCCGCAATAAACACGGAACAAAAACGTAAAACGAAAAACGAAATATCGTAAGCAAATCTCATACTTGGGGTACTGATTGCAAGCTGTTAACACTTGCGAATTAGAAAAAAAACAGCTTCACGATGATCTCCAGGCACGGTAGACAGTTTTAACAGACAAATACACAACGCTACTAATAAATTTAATAATAAATACTGGTGGACATTCCAAGCACTATCTTGGCCCAAACCACAGATAAGAGAATACTAGTCCCAAACTAAGCAAAACTGTAGAATGGGAACCAGATAGCTGATATAATACTTATATACTTTTTTTTGTAAATACATACGTATAATATATAATAACAACCAGACCAGACAGATAACAAACATCTACGTTCATCACACAAATGTTTATTCTACGTGGAGATCGAACCCACGGTCTACCGAGGAAGGCAGAGCTACTACCAACTAGCTGTGAGGGCTGTCATATCATACTTCTGTCACTCATATAATAGGTACTTACACATATCCATCATCCCACTCGAAGTTGTCCATCAAACTCCACGCGAAGTACCCAATCACATTGCTGCGGTCTTCGTGAATAGAATGCAGCAAAGCATTCAAGTAGTGGCTGTAGTAGGACACTCTTGTCTTGTCTTCAATGCCGTTGAAGTCTGCGTAACCATTTTCTGTGACGATTATAGGCACGTTGTTGTAGGTTTTGGTTATCCATGCGAGAAGGCGACGGAATCCGAAAGGCACAACCTAGAAGAAATTATGTTTATTTGGTTGTTACTTACGTCGTTAGGTTCCTAATCAGTGGCGTAGCTATCGTAGGGCCAGGTGGTGCAGTGCACCAGGGCCCCGGAGCTCAGGGGTCCCTCTAACCTAGCTTTGAAAAGAGTGGTTCAGCCCGCTCCCAAAGCTAGAAAACCTTGACTTGCTCACATTTTTTTTTTTTTTTTTAAAGGCCAAGATAAGTTCAAGCTATGTGGAAAGATGGGGTGAGGGCCCGATTCTTTCTCTTCCTAACCTACTTTGGACTCGATCACACTCTAACTACTGTTCTGATTGCAGATTAAACTTACATATACGGTATATTTTTATGCCGATTAGTTGGAAGGAACTAGGTATAACATATGAACGATCCCAAAAAGGTAATGTAATAATAACATAAGAATAATAACTACCATCTCGTGAGCATTGTTCAAAAAATGTAATTGTGTACTTATAAAATATAATAAGGCAAATTGCCAAAATGCAAACGACCAGGTAAAACGCCAAGGACAATTAAATGAATACCTAGTATTTGATTTTAGCGACTAAGTTTCCTCGTAAGATATTTCACAAGGCGCTCTACCTCGTATTTAATAAAAACAAAGCTCAGTCGGCAGTAGTTCTGTCTTCCGCGCTGTGGATTTTGGGTTCGATTCCCACCGAGATCATACATTTTGTGTGATGAAACTTTGTATGACTATAGATGTTTGTTCTGTGACTGGGTGTTATTTTGTAGGTATTTGGAGTATGTTACAACAAGAGTTAATTATCTAGAGTTATACACGCACGATCTATAACAGTAACTGCTATACCAAGGGTATTTGTAATTTGAGTATTTTAATAATAATAATATTATTTAACAAAACAATACTGATACAGGAATAAAAAAACCAGTCGGTTTAAGAGGCTTCTGTATGCCTCAAGTTGATGGACGCCGGGCAGTGCATCGTAGGGCACGTTCCTATTGTGCGTGACTTACGAGGCAATGCTTTGTTAACATCAGGTGGGTCATCTGCTTGTTTCATCAGCTAGTAGTATAAAAAAAAGGCTGGCACACCTCAAACAACTTGTCTCATGCACATTTCAAGATTTTTGAAGATAAGTAGTTGCGATTGATCTTATCTTCATTGATTGATTTTACCTAGGTCACAGATACTTAGATATATCTTCAGAAATGTTAAAATGTGCGAACGAGAAGTAGGTTTGCGGTAGTCTACGTCTTAAATCGTCACCGCATTGCTCTAGATGTTTATTTATTTTTGCTGCTGCTGATGGATCAAGTACGTTATAAAAAGATTTTGGTTACGAGTTGTATGAGTAAGCCTAGTAGGTACCAAATGAGCTGGACTTCACAACCAGTTTCAAGTCTTGCTTGAGCATATTTTCTTCTTTTTCAATAAGTCTTCCCTGTGTGACTGTAGATGGTGAAAATGAAACGGATTCTTGCATCATCAACAAACCATCTCAAACATGCACTAATCATCAATTTAATTGTAGAGCAATCCAAGATATTGCCTTTTTATGTACCTGGTACCTAACTATGACGTAGGTAGATGTAGGTACAAGGTATATGTTTATGCGTTTTTAGCCATAAGTTCTTGCAACATCTTATAATTTTAAAGCCTTTTTTGGAGGATTGTGTCTACATTTTGAGCGTGATAAAAGGCTAAAACTTTTTTTATTCCATATTCCACTTATTATCACGCTAAAATTGTAATTATAAAATAATGCAACATGTTATCGTTGAAAATATGTCTATCATAAATATTTTCAAGGCTCATTCGTTATTCTACATTCAACATTAATTATGTAAAAATGTATTGGTAGGTATAGCTGATCACGACTAATCGATATTATATTACTATAGGCAGTTTACACCCTGTTCTTAACCGGATCTATCAGTTTGTAAAACCTACTACGATAAAATATAACATTATATCTGCAGTTATTATCTATCCAAACTTAATTCCTAAGGTAGAGTCCAAAATTAATGGTAAAGGTAACTATAATTTTATTTCGAGTCGTGTGAAGAAAGTCTCCTACTTATTATTAATCTCCTGTTATTTATTAATCCATCTAAAATGCCGTCAAATCGGAGGCAAGTGTTTTGGTGGTAAGGTATTTTCTAGAAAATATTGCTCTACATTATTTTGTAATCAGCTATCGGAACAAAATTATTATTATACAGCATGTAACGTAAACCCCTTTAAAGCCAAAGACCAAGAGATCAGACCAAGCACTGGAATACTTTGACGTGTTCAAAGTTTGAATACGTCGTTTTCGAAATTACCATACAAAAGTAAAATTAATATTGTCTCAGAAATTTGCAACAATCCAGTTCCCAGGCAGTTCTGTTACCTATTCTATCTACAGTTCACAATTAAAGGTCAAAAAACAGCTGTTTTTCCGTTTCATTGGAGGAAAGTTTAGGCATTTCATGAATGAGAAATTTCAAAAGTCTTAGAACAAAAGTTGTTTGCCATGACCTGTATACCCTGCTTCCGGTGTTATAGGAGTATTATGTTACTTATTGTATATATAAATTAAATGTTATGAATAGTGTTTTCATCCATATTTTTGTTTACATAAAGCAAACACCTGTAAATTTTTACTTTCTTTAATTTAAGCCTTTAATTTTTTCCATTAGGTACTTGTATTAGCTTTACCTACTTGTATGTGCTACTTAAGTAAAATGCTTTTTACAAGACATGGCCTATCCAAGTTAATATTGTATTTCCTAGTAATACCTTCAACCAAGCAGAAGAAGACTCCGAAGGCCACTTGGGGTCTTGCACCCTCACGATCCCAACATCATTCGCATGAGAAGGTATAGCCCCTACTTCTCCATCGGCCATACTGAGAAGGTACGTCGTATAATGGTTCAATCCAAAGAAATCTGCAGTTCCTTTGATGTACTCCACCTCTGCTGGCGTGAATTTGGGGAGGCGAGAAGTTGTGTAGTTTTGCTGAGCGCTTTTGGCGTCCACCAACTTGATGAGGTCAGCTGGGTAGTTACCTTCAGCAGAGTATACGGGATTTGCGTACCAGCCCAACTGAAAACAAAACTTTAATTGAGAAACACTTGGAAGGATTTGGAGGAGACCATTGCCCAGCAGCGGGACAAAATTAGTTGAAGAAAAAAACTAAACTGCTACTACATTATTACATTACAGTACATTGTGGTGCGCGAGGTAGTTAGGTATATGAGAGGTAAGATCAATGGAAGATTAGAATGAGGAGATAAAATAGATGATTTCCATCGTCTAATAAAAAAGTTTATAGGTAGTTTAAGTATCTGCTTCTGATCACTATTAGCTACAAGGATAAAAACTATAAAAAACTAGCTGACCCGTGCCCACTTTGTTGGGCGGTGTCAAATTTGCAATAAAATAATATTGCGGCTATAAATTGAGATGAAGGCTATCCTAGCTTTTAAGTTAGATCAAACTTCACACGGTGCGCAAATTTGATTGAAATCGGTTAAGTAGTTTAGGAGTCCACGGACAAACAACGTGACGCGTAATTTATATATATATTAAGATTACCTAGTGAATACCAACAGATTTGAACTAGGTACACTTTGACTTCATTACTGTCACTAAACGACTGAGGAGGAAACATATAAAAGGAGTATTTTAAAAGTTTCCCATTTAGTCGTTCCTATGTTTTATAAAATAATTGAGCTGTAATAAAATAAAATTTATTTACATAGAAAACTACAATATAAGCGTTTACAAACTGTACAAAATACACATCACACAATTGAGCTATCTGTAGACCGTTTCCAAAGATCTAGACATAGCTCAACCAATACAAATCAGTGGCAATAGGAAGCGTCCCCAAGACACTGGCTACATTGCCACGTTGAAGGGCAATACAATTATTAAAAATATATAATATTATATTCATTAGTAAAACGGATATCCTTAAAAAAACTCAAAGCATGCTGCAAGTGGTACGCTATCCGGAAGTAAAACTGAGAGTGAAACGAAAGTGATAGAATGAGACCACAGTGATGTAATTTTGCTTAATGGTTGCGGTGAATTCCCTGAGATTTTTAAACGCAACAGCATCTTCTGTGGTGCAATAAGTAGGCCGACTGTGTGAGGAGGAAAATGCATCTAAAACTGGTATTTGAATTGAGGATATATTTGTTTTGACGCGTAGATTTGAATCTAAGTGAAAATCAGGGTAGTGTTTTGTTCAAAAATTGCTTCATGCGAACAAAGTAACATTTTGCTCCACTACTTAGTACTATCATATTAATCTTTATCATTCCCATACATATGTCAACAACAGACATATGTCGTAGTAACAATGATTCTGTGTCACCCAATACTTCCATCATTTTCCTGTCCACCACTCACTCATTTTCCTCTACTCTCTTTTATCATTCTTCATCTCAGAGTTCACTTCTTTCTACTCATGTGATCTTTTACACAGTCTAGCCTCTTCTACATCCATATAAATCAATCTTCTGTGTTATACAATACGTATTATCTGATCTCAGACAATAATCACTAAGAAGAAAACTTAATGTGTCAAAGAATAACTACTAAACTATAGAAAAAAATACCTTGACGTAAAAAATAAGAAAAATCTGTCTAGAGTCGCTTCTATAGTGAATGAAACAGGTAAGTACTCGTAACAACACGGAATAAGTGTCAAGGCTAAGAAATAATCACACAGTTGTCGTGCTACATTATGACTAGCTACTGCAATAAAAAACAAAAATGGACGATGATGGTACGTACCTACTACATACAACATAATGGATTTGGTCATTCACCTAAATCACAGTTATATATCGGTAACAAGATTGTTATTCCAAATAAGGTCCATTGTCAACCAAATATATGTATATTATTTTTAAGTGGGCAATTGGAAAAAAAGCGTCTAAGGTATAAGAAATAACGTTAAAACTTACGTGTGTTTGCATATAAAGCTCAACAGCTTTGCGATCTTCTTCTGTATCTGTTTTGGGTTCCGCCCAATTTGAGTCCAGTGACATACCGATCTTGCCTGGAAACCGTGAAAACTAAGATTAGGCAGGATCGGATAAAGTTTATACAAAACGCGGAATGTATAGTGGCGGTAAATGCCACTATTCAAAGAAATAAAAGATAAATAGCCTCATAACTGTAGCCTCCAGGCACGGTAGATATCCCCTCAGATCTTTTAGAACCAAGTTATACACTTGACCTATACGCACATTTTACAGCGGGATGCTACCTTGACAGGTTTTAAGCCCATCGCCACATTTAGAATGCCTACTTTACAATATGCAACAAAACAAATAGGTACCTACGTGGTAAATAAAAACTAAGTATTTAAGTAAACTAACCGTTAATTAGGTGGCGATATTTTTTGTCGAAAAGGTGATAGACGCTTGCATGAGCCTTTAGAAGGTTGTGTGTGCAAAGGTACTCCGCGACGCCGTGCCGGTTCAATGCCGGCGCCCTGTACGTGCCCCCGTAGCCTTCTAAACACGTCTGCATCGGCTCGTTGAATGTCACCCAAAACTTCACTCGGTGAGCGAATTTATTAAGCACCACCTCGGCGTAATCCGTGTAAAAGTCGACTATATGTGGGTTCGCCCATCCTCCAAGCATCTGCAGCTTCTGAGGCAAATCCCAGTGGTATATTGTCACCATGGGAGTAACGTTGTATTTCTCCAGCTCGGTTATCAAATTATCATAATACTGAAGGCCGATTTCATTTATTTCATTCGTCAATCCAGTCGGCAAGATCCGTGGCCAGGATATGGAGAACCTGTAAATGTCCACGCCTAATTCGTGGACCATTTCAGCGTCCCTCTTGTACAAGTTGTAGGAGTCCGCGGCAACATCAGCATTGCTTCTATCTTTGACGAAGGTTTTATTCGTGTGTACCAAGTGGTCCCATATACTTTCCGATTTTCCTAAACAAAAAGAAGTTTTTTAGAAAAAAATATGAAAGGAAACCTAATTGCAAGGATATTTGATTGCCTAATCGTACCTACCATCAGCATTCCATCCCCCTTCTATTTGGAAAGCTGCTGTGGAAACGCCAAATAGAAAATCCTTTGGGAATGTGTAGTTCGATTTTGAGCCTCCAGCTAAGTTTAGTGTTTCGGCATTTCTGTAATAAATAAAACAAAAAATAATTTGATTTGATAATTTTTGTTATGATAGAGTGAAGGCCTACCTAACTCAAAGAATCGCCTTTTTTAATGCCTTTGAAAGACCGGTTTTTAATACCTGTTTGCCATTATTTTTATTTTTGAATTTTATTTGTAGAAAACCGTGCTTTACTCAAAATATTGATAAAAATGGAGTTTACTAACTATGGAGCATAAGGTTCAGTCTACAGTACCTAAGTGTATTCCGGTAGAGTGAGAGTATTACAAAAGAATACAAAGAATTCAACGAGCGAATTTCAAGAACAATGAAAGAATAAAAAATATTCAAAATTAACTGAAAAAATAATAGTTTACGCCAATATGCATGCATTCTCGCATAGGTACCTACTGTCTCGATCTATTCAAAAGACTTTGAGGACAGTAGGTAGGTACTTATGAAGATGTTTTTATCTTATTTACTCAGAGATTATTCTGATTTAAAATATTCGTCCTTTCGACTTTTAAAAATCTTCTAAAAACAAAAACTAATGAGGAGGTTGGGGCTTGACAGTTCTACATAATGATTTTAATCCCTATAAAATCTTACAACTCTCATTAAAAAGTATAAATATAAAAATATTTGCCATAAAATAGAGACTTCTGAGAGTGGTACACACGGATAGAAGAAAAAAAAAAGAAAAATGTCGCTTACTTCTAGAACATAAAAGCCTGACGTGTATCCGTGTGTACAATAGTAGTTTTTAAACTCTCGCGATCATAACACATATTTAAAAGTATTACACGGGTATTTATCATTTAATAATAAAGGTAAACGCGATAAATACCCGTGTAATACTTTTAAATATCTGTGTGTACAGTTCGGGTGACGGATCTTGAAACGTGATAGTGGCACTTCACATCGCTATTCAGTATTTGCCTTTTGTATTTGCTTATTATTCGGCTTTATTTTATAGAAGTCCGAATAACTCAAACACACCGTCTTCTCATCGCGGCGGGTATTCGGGTAGGTAGGTTTTCATGTATTTACGTATTTGTCTTGTTCCTTCAAATAGGCCAATAGCGAATACAGTCACTTTACACCGTCGTATTTGAGAAAGTAAGCAATCACCGTGAATATAGGCGTTTGGCTGAACGACAGACAATTGACAAGATAATTTTGTGGCAGATCTCTACCAGAGATAAGATAGTGCTACTTCACCATCTTTAGTTTAAATAAAACCGGTCAAGTGCGAGTCGGACTCGCGCACGAGGGGTTCTGTACGATTATCTACAAAAACTGAAAAAAAACACGTTTGTTGTATGGTATCCCCCTTAAATATTTCTTTCATTCAGTTTTTTTAGTATTTGTTGTTATAGCGGCAACAGAAATACATCATCTGTGAAAATTTCAACTGTCTAACTATCACAGTTCATGAGATACAGCCTGGTGACACACGGGCAGACAGACAGACAGACGGACAGACAAGTCCCGTTTTACCCTTTGGGTACGGAACCAAAAAACAGGTAGAAAATGCTCAATGTTAGACAAGAAATGCTCACAATGCACGTTTAGCAATTAAAAAACCAGTCTTAGCCTTTTAAAAAGTTTTCATTGAATTATTGATATCTCGCTGACTGTGTCATTGTCAATGAAACGTGGGTTTCCGTACGGAAAACCTTCACAGCCTTCACCGTATCAAGTTTAACAGAGAGCGAAAAATGCATTCCAAGTTACCTGCTATGACGAATACTATGAGTTGCTACAGTCGCTTGGTAACACATTATGACCCTAATAAAAACGGCAAGGTTTTGAAAGGGCCAATGTAAAGTGATTATTATGACCTAGTCCATAATTTTGTTGTAATTGTTGGTCAATGTATAATTTATTATTTTATGGTTATAGTTTACTATTCATTAACTACAAGGAAAACCCATTTGATTAAAAGATTTCTTAATGCATATTTCAGCATAAAAATCTGAACTCGTTGGTATCTAACCAACTTATGAGTAGTTAAGTTTAAATAAATGTTTTTAGCACTGCTTATTTTATTTTGATTATAATAAAAATACCTTGACTACCAAAATTATGCACTACTTATACACTACACTACATTATGCGTTTCAGATTTAATATTACATACTAGGTACCAAGGTACCTACTAGGATCCTAGTAGGTATGTAATATTAAGTCTGAAAGACGGAAACCCGTTGAAAAACTAAGGTCACCGACACCACTCAGAATTAGCGAAGTTGAAGTGACAACAGCCGGGCCATAAAGCTCCTAGAACTGGCCACCGTTGATTGAATAGTGACCGCGAAGCCTCGAATCCAAAAATGAAGTTTCCACCACTTGATGGACCGACGAAATTGTAAAGATAACAGGAAGACGGTGGTTGAAGAAGGCACATAATCGTTATTCATGCATGAAAATGTATCGGGGATGCCTATGTTCAACAGTGGATTTCATCATGCTGATGATAATGACATGGATGTGTATCCACATTCATGTTCTTCTTCTTTTATTTGTGGCTGTTCAGTGGCCGTGTTTGCCACAAATTTGCCAATGCCAAGTTGTTATAGACATAAAACAAAAAGGCGGAGATCTGAGTAACACATTCATGTTAAATTTTATCCAAATTTCGTTCACACTTTACGTAAATAAGTCAATCAAACTGTCTCACGAAATTTCTTCAGCAAAGATTTTATGTTACGAAAACTTGTTGGATCAAAATTATATTTTTGTAGTATTGTTATTCGAAACTTGGTTGTTTGCTATATTCATAACATAATTTAGTGATTAGATCTTCAAAAATGTTGAATTGTGCGAGTGAGAACTTGTTTAGCGGTTGTCAGTCTCATAATACTTCGTCAGTAAAGTTAATTGGTCACCCACACATATAATTTGATATTATAATGAAAAAAAAAATATAAGCAAAATGAGATTTTGTTTTTTACCTAACCTACCGACTGCAATTGAATCTGAAAGGATGAATGGACCTTTAAATGGTCAAGCCCTGAGATCAAACCATTGACGAAGTAGACAAAAGGTTAAGGGGCTGACAACTATCAAACAACTTCTCGCTCGCACGTTTCGACATGTTGAAAGATATAAAATCACTAAACTCATTTTCGAAAAATCGCAATCAACCATTTTGTGTGCAATCACATTGCACACAGTTTAGTAAAAATTTCATTTTGATCAATACAAGTTTTCCTACTTAAAAGTTTGCTTATGTACGAAAACTAGTAAAGCAAACTTTTGAGAAAAAATGTCGAAACGTGCGAGCGAGAGTCACATTAGCTATTGTCTTCGCCTTAAGTCAATCAATACTGTTGAATTATTTCATATAGTTTCTCGAGGTTTTTATTTGTAGATATAATTTTGACCTTTATTTTCTGTATTTTCTGTGTTATGCAAAATCTTTGGGCGCTCACACAAAAGACATCAACGCGCGCTGCAGAGAACATTATATTTTTTATTCATGGATGTCACTTGTAATAAAAAGGTGGAAAAAATCCTTGTTTATTTTTACCTAGTTTATAAACCTCAGTTTATTGAAGGTGATAAGTAGAACCGGTGCAGTGCACTGCGTGAAGGTGATTCAATATTTTTTGTGATGAACAAAAACATCTTCTCGGTTTTAGGTATACTTTTTGCCTACTTTAAAAATAATTAGGGTTACTTAATTTTCACATTCCGATTTTTTATAACCTTCGTAGCGAGACTTAGGAGCACTTTTTGCGTCGATGATGAAAAACTTCATGAACTACAAGTCCAGGTGGTGATGAGGTATGATATTTTAGTTTTGTATAGCCACAGGGCAAAACATTAGTTATAAATTATCATACAGAGCAAACGTTATTTGTTGAAAAGTTAAGTTATTTGCTATACGTAAAGACGTAATGCTCATTTGTCATTTCAAGCACCGGTTGATAGAAAAGAAGACAGTTATTATAACGAAAAAGGTAACAATCAATCTCTTGTAGATATCGTTGTTTAAAATGATGCAAAGTTGCGTATGCGTATTTTAAGAGCAGTAGAGCTCTTTGTGAAGGGCCTTTTTTCTACCGCCAAGCAGCGTTGCTGTGTTTCGGTTTGAAGAGTGTGGTTGCCGGTCAAGTTGATGGACGCAGGGAAGTGCATCGTAGGGCTCGTTCCTATCGTGCGTGACTTACGAGGCAATGCTTTGTTATAGGTGATGGTTACCACTGAACATCAGGTGGGCCATCTGCTTGTTCCATCAGCTAATGGTATTAAAAAAAATGCAAAGTTCAGGGCAGTTTTAGTGCGGAGACCGCTAGTTTTCTTTTCATATAACAATGAAAACCTGAAACTCCATCACCAGAATTGAGTTGACCCCAAACTTATAGCTCATACTATTTTTACTTGTTTTTAAATGGTATCCATCTAAAATGAAGAATTGTCAACAAGAGCTTCTTCTATCTTCTTAGGAAGATACAGAGCTCAAAATAAAATACAAAATGAAGAATTGACAATATGAGCTTCTTCTTTCTTCTTAGGAAGATACAGAGCTCTGATTGACAATATAAAATAAATAAAGACATAAGACCTCACGACATCAGGTCAAGTCAATCAGCAAGAGGATATGGGCCATCAAAATCCAGAGAGTTGTTTCAACTTATAAGCTCAGCAATGAGCATTATAGGATCATTATTAGTATGGTTTTGTCTGTTCTGCCAATTTTTTTATTATATTATTAAGTTGTATAGTAAGTTGATATTTAGAAGCTAGACGGTGTTTTGCGAAATGTCCACAAATTTTTATTTCATTTAAGGTTACAATATGTTTAGACCTTGAGACAGTCAGGAACAAAAACTCTTTGTAGGTCATGTAAGTAGGTATTATGAGATTCTCTACTTCGTAAAAAATATGTTCAAATTAACGTGATCGTACCTTTCAGTTACAGTAATTTTGCTATCTACGATAAATGTATGCAATTAGGTAAGTAATTAGGTACTTTAACAGATAGCAAGAGACTTGAGTATTTGTACAGAATCTAATTAAATATTTGGTGCAATATGCATAGCATCAGTGCCTGATCTGTAATCTCTAGATCTAAGCAGCTTTATCTTACTTTTGTATACATAAACAAAACCCTGGAATAGTTTTACATAAATATTATATTATATTAATATTATAGGTGTTATAATTAATATTAGCGAAACCCTTATAAATTATTAATATATTCGATAGCACAGGCGCAAGGTTTCGGCTATAGTTATGCTCTACAAAACTCTTAAAACATTGTTTTAAAGAAGATATTTCTATAAAAATTCACTCACCCTTTGCATATAACTGCTAATATAAATATTGAACTAGTAAACATCATCATTGTAAAGTAATGCACTAGATTAACAAATAAATCTCACTTGCTCACATAAAATTACTTATAAATTATATCACTTTGACTTTGGTCCGTCATAAAATACTTTGCGAGAACGTGCAACGCACGCGGAAAGACGGCGAGCACTGCAATTGCGTGCAGACAATCGGTCACAATGTCGAGTTCTGGTGCTGACGCGGAGACTGTGGCGAATTTAAGTGGTGGCAGAGATAAACCTTATGGCGTCATTTCGGCTGTAATCAGCGTGTCTGCTACGCGCGTCGGCTGAGGCTGCTAACTTGTGCCCAGTAGGAAAAGCCACTCTGAACGATACTCTAGAGCAGCCTTTCCCAAAGTGGGCGATAATGCCCCCTTGTGGCCTAATGGGGGGCGGCAGGAGACCCAGAAAAAAAATAGGGGGAATCAACTTGAGACCTGGGGGGGTATTTTGATTTATTCGGTATCGTATTCGTTACGGAAAGTCAATTTTTGAATTTGGAATACGATGGCTGAAAAGCCTTGTCGGAACGCGATTTTGACATTTCAGACAAAGCTTTTGACATTAGGATTCGAAAAGATAACGAGTGACTTTCCGACAGCTATTCAGTGGTGGAAACCTTTCCGTGAAAGGGTTTTTACACTAAGAAACATCTTAGTGTAAAAAAATGAGAATGTATGTAGGTAACTACTATTTACCAAGTATTTAATCGAGAGGATTCATCACCAAAAATAAATACTTAATGCCTAAATTGCTTTTCGGGTTTTTTTACAACTAGCTAATGGAACAAGCAGATGGCCCACCTGATGTTAAGTGGTAACCATCACCTATAACAAAGTATTAACTCGTAAGTCACCTACCTGTCAATAGACTATAAATAATAATAACACACTGAAAAATAATAATTTAAAAAAACTCAATTCGTTTCTTACCCCATACTATTCATCATCGTTTTAGTTCACTTCTACCAAAAATATTGTTGGCGCGAATAAAAGAAATTCCCGCCAAAAAATGTGCGTGTTTGTACTTCAATCACAAAGTCAAATTATAAACCAATCAAAATTAAATAAAACTGTAGGTATCTACGTGGTTCTTAAATGGTAAACGAGTGACTGAAATGGTTAAAAATTCAATGTTTTTAATGTAAAATGCTAAACTACTTCATATTTCACCTAAGTACCTATATTAATTTCAAAACCGAACAGAAACATATCGCGTTTTTTATTATATTGAATTCGTAATACAAAATTTTTATTCCGTAACGAATCCAATATCGAATGAATCAAAATACCCCCCCTGAGCGCCTTTGTGTACCTACTACCGCTCGGTCTCAAGTTAACTCTTGCGGTTTATATACCTAGTAAATATAGGTTGTATAGTAAAGTCTCGTTTAGAATGAATGTTTAATCTCCGCTAATATAGTTCACAATAATTAATTTAATTTGAAGTTATAGTGGTTTTTAAGTAGATGAAAAAATGGGGGCGCTAGAAAATAATTTATTCTCAAAGTGGGCAGTAGACAAAATAAGTTTGGGAACCCCTGCTCTAGAGTCACTCTAGCTAGAGTATCGGTCAGTTTACTCTGATTATCTTCTAACACGCAGCTATTAATTACTAGATTCAAATCAAACTAGTACATGTATAATAGTACATAAAATCCTTTGTTATACCATAAGCCAAGCTGCTACTTGCTGTGTGCAAGATTTTTATTTAGCGGCAGTTTATTCATTTACATCTAAATACGAAAGAAGTTGACACCTCTCCTGGTTCCGTCTCTGTACCCCTATGCTGGTCATTCTGGGTTTTTTCAACAGGAAATTTTCATATGAATTTGTTTTGTTTTGTCATAAAGTCATAACATTACTATTTATTACCTCTAACACTATAACATCATCATAAGGGTACATCTATGCAATTCTGTACATTATAGTTACAGGAAAGAGATATTCAGTAGGTTCAGTAGTACGTCTAAAAATGACATAAAATATTTCAATTTCAATTCAATTCATTTATTCAATAACAATTCTCTTACAAATCGTGTCTGAATCTTAACCTAACATGCAACAAAACAAAAATAAACAATTTTATTAACATAATGTCCTCAGTGAAATTTAAATACAATAACTATTTATTTCGAAATATTAAATGTCAACAATAATTAAATGTCACTTCTGAAAATCTAAAAATTCTTCAATCGAATAGAAATGAATTCCCCGAGAATGAGTTAAATACACGTGTCGAGGGTTCCGGTAACCACACACTCAATGCGACGGTGACAGAAAAGTCACGCAGGGATTATTATAGGGACTTGAGGGATTTCAGATGAAAATAAGATAGTGTTGTCGAAAATCTTAATCTTGAAAAATATACCTATCTCTATCTTTAATCACTCTTCTCATAAGATCTAAGTTAGTATTTTTATTTTGTATGATAAATATAGACGTTTGTTCTGGTTTACCTACAGATAGGTACCTACTATTCTCTTTATGTGTGCCTAATACCTGCCTACATAACATTTTATTTATTTAAATCTATTCTACGATGGGTTCTAAGTTCTAATAAAATATTCCTGCCAGCCTTCACAGCTCAGTTGGTAGTAGCTCTGCCTTCTGCGTAGGGTTGCCAGATACGGGCTTATTATTTTCTGGACATTTCTGGGGTTACAAACGGAGTTGGAGTTTTTGCTGTTGGACGGGCAATACAAAAAATATTACAAAAATACTAGTTTGGTACTTATTTTAAAAGGAAAAACAAATGTCTTTAAAAACATATTTATTTTTAAAAAAATCTATCGGTAGATATTAATTAACACACTGTAATTTGTATTCATACCATACACAATCACATATTATGTATTAGAATTTTTAGTTCCAATAAAAAATTAAAGTAGTCTTTAAATAAAAATCGTTTCGGCTCGTCCGAGGTACGAGTATGCGCGCCGCCCCTTGGTGTCGTTACGTTTTTGGAAAAAAACTAGTGATCATGAATTCCGGGACAGTAAAGTGTAATTACTGGACACGGGACCACACGTAAAATTCCGGGACTTTCCCGGAAATCCCGGCCATCTGGCAACCCTACTTCTGCGCCGTAGGCCGTGGGATCGATCCCCACTGAGAACAAACATTTGTGTGATGAGCATAGATGTTTGTTCTCTGTCTGGGTGTTATATAATATTGTAAGTATAGATTTACAAAAAAAATGTATATAAATATGTTTTAAATCAGCTATCTGGTTCCCATATTACAAGCATTGGCTTAGTTTGGGGCCAGATAGTGCAGTGTGGATAGTCTGCCATTTTTTTTTTTAATTCCTACGAAACCATGGAATATTTAAGACTCGAATGTTTAGATTTTTTTGTAAAATTAACTTTTAAAAAAAGTTGTCCAGGTATTAGGTAAGTAACCTTCGAACTTACTTGGTACCTAGGTACTAGCAAAAACAACACCTAAAAAACATTGCTAATAAAACCATTCAATGTACCTAATATGTATACATTACATTAAATGTATGTAATGTAATGTAATGTACATTTAATGTAATTCGCCCAGGTCTATTTTCCTTTTTGTATTAATGGAAACCATTGACAAAGTAGGGGGATTTACCTGTACTATTCTCTTATCTGTGCCTGTACCTACCTCCGTGTGGAAAATAATGAATCGTCCGGTTTAAGTCCACTTTTAAATTACATGGTAGGAAAGGAATACTGAGTATTCTGGCGGAAATGTAGGAACCCAGACCTACCGCTACTAGGTATTAACAATCTAGGCAACTTAGCAGGAAACACAGTAATAATAAAGGTTAGAATTGCACTGCCATGATCTTGCAACAACTTTAATAAATAGGACAAGTGCGTGTCGGATCATCTACAGGCTTCCAAAGTCAGTAGATATGGCTAGCTAAGCAGTTATAAATATTTCAGTCTTCAAAAACTCTTCTCGTAAAAAAAAGGTAATATTTTAACGTGACGGACAGCACTAACTCAGAGATGATAAATTTGCTTACCTATCAAAAACAGAGAGTAGTAGATCCTTTGTGTGTGCTCGTCTGGGGAAGTAGGTAGTTACTACCACCATGCCTATTTCTGCCGCCAAGCAGTATTGCTGTGTTTCAGCGCAGGCAGTGCATCGTAGGGTACGTTCATATCGGGCATGACTTGCGAGGCAATGTTTTGTTATAAGCCACTTAGCATCTGCTTGTTCAATCAGCAAGTAGTTAGGTCTCCTCCGTTCTCGAAATTCTTGTTGCGGTGCTGAAGTTCGCAATTGCCACGACGCACGAGGCGACAGAGCACGTGTCATTTTTAACTTTAATACAACAGCATTCAATTGATGGTGTCAATCAATGTCCTCTACATCGAGCAGCAAGTTTTTAAGTCATAAGGTACCTACATAATTTCGTGCTTTATGTAGATGCTAGTGGAGACATTTCATAGGTTTCCCAGAACCTCTGTCGCGTCAGTCAGCCTCTGACGCAGCCGTTCACTGAGCAAGATGCATGAGGTGCAGGTTCGTTTCGCTAGGCTATTAGTGGTAGTAAGTAGGTACCTAAACTGTGGTAGCACTTGGTTATTTTTGATTGGACCTACCTACCAGACAGGCGTCGGCGTTTGAATTCAATTTTGGATTCATAGTAGAGGTAGGTAGATAGGTAGGTAAGTTCCTTTGTTATAAAGATACAAAACATGAATAATAGGCACCAACTTACTTACTAACACAGATAACAGAATACTAGTACTACTAGTAAGAAAACAACAACTTCGTGACCAGACTAGTCGACCTTAACAGTTAAAGGGAATGGCATTTATTTTGGCACTTTAGCAAAATAGTGTTCTAACAAGACGGTGTCTTTACTTACCTAGGCCTAGGTAGGTACAGTCAGCAACGGTACTTACTTAATATAAATATACAAGGTGTTCCAATAATTGTACTTAAAACTTCAGGGGGCTAAAGTACCTACCCATCAATATGAATAACTTTTTATATGGAACAAACTCAGTGAAAGCGAAAAAAATACAGCTGTTTTATGCAAAAGCTACCTACCTCGCTAAAATGTATAAAACAGCTGTTTTTTTCGCGTTCACAGTGTTGGTTCCTTAAAAAAAGTTATTCATATTGATGGGTACTTTAGGCCCCTGAAGTTTTAAGTACAAGTATTGGAACACCTTGTATAAAAAAAAGTAACAGATGTTTTCCTTCACTGTTTGTGATCATTCGAATTGCGCACGTATTTTTATCAATAATAGATAAGGTACACTAATAATATTATAGAGGAAAGATTTGTATTTTTGTTGTTTTGTATGTAACGAATAGGCTCAAAAACTACTGGTCCGATTTCAAAAATTCCATCACCATAAGAATGCTACTTATCCCTGTGTAACATAAGCTATATTTATTACTAGAAAAAATTAGGGATCCCTTCTAAAACTTCAATAATGTAACCCAAGGTGTAACAAAATTGGCCATCAAAAGTCTTTCATCGCAAGCGCTGCGAAAACTATTGACGATAGAACACCAAAATGTTCTACAATAATAAAGAACACATCAATATCTACGAAAAAACTCAGCGATACCATGTGTATAACTATCGTAGTTATGTTACTATAACTTCTTTTTTATATTTGATCGAGTGAGCGAAGCGAACGAAGATTCTAGTTTCAACTTGGGCGATTTGGCATTTTATGTATGTATATATGTATGTATGTATGTATGTTTGTCTGGCCATAACTTTCGAACCGTTGATCCGATCTGCATGAAATTTGATAAGACGACAGCTTGTACTTGAGAAATTTACTGGTAAGTATATGAGTAAAATCGGATGAAGGGTTTTTAAGATATGGGGTTTTTTAAGGGGGCAAAAATAAAAAAAGTGACTTAAAAAAATCAAGTTACACGTCATACGAAAGGGCTTTGTTTGGACATTCAAAAACAATTTTTACTTTTTTTCTGGGACGCTCGGTTTTTGAGATACAACAAAAAAGTTAAATTAAGATAACCAGCGACCCAAGAGCTCCCATCTCTAAGAGTTTCGTTAGCATCAAGGTTTTTCTACTGGTCGGCCAGTTACTTTGCTTTTTCTTATTTTTTTTTCTTGAAATAAATTAAGGAGGTACTCAGTTCTCATAAAATGGTGACAACGACCAGGTCTGATGATGGAGCCAAGGTCTGTTCAACGGAACTCTTCAATAAATAGGCCAGTGGAGTTGAAACTTGGTTACCGTACCAAGTTAGTAGGCGGTAGTCAGAAAAAAGTCCAAACATAATGTTTGGACTTGCCTCTGACTATCACCTACTCAAAGTTTTGGTGCGTTCGTCGGGTCGTATCACGAGATCTCAGTTCGGGGCGAACTACTAGTTTAAAAGTTTGTAGAAATGCTGACCAAAATGAGACCATGCTATCCATACCTTTATATTAATCCTTATCCAAATAAATCATTTCGTATTCAAGACTGTTTCAATACCTATAGATTAGTTCTTGAATTTTTCAAATCGGACCTTCCATTTAAAAGATATTACGAAATTAAAAAAATTAATTCTCTTTAAAAATACGGCCACGGGCCACGGGGCGCGTTCTCACTCACTCAGGGAGAAGGCCGTGCCTACAGTGTATGTCTAAAATGTTCAAAAAATAGTAGTTTTGAAACTCTCGCAATCATAACACATATTTAAAAGTATTACACGGGTATTTACCGCGTTTACCTTTATTATAAACGCGATAAATACCCGTGTAATACTTTTAAATATGTTCAAAAAATGTATGTCCACCCATGCGAAGCTGGGACAGGCCGCTAGTTACATACACATATAAACAATACAATTTGCAGAAAAAACAGGGCTGCAGCTAATTCAACATGACTAAAATATAGGCCACAAAAAGCGAATACCTCCAGCATAAACGTATATGTACGTACGTACATACGTACGTTTTTATTTCCGAGAAAGAAGGCTCGAATCGTTAGGCATTTCAGTTATAAATAACAAAAAACTCTGTGATTAGGCACACCTACAAGCTAAGTGAATTTAATTCTGTATGTACCCCAAGAATTAGCGATGTAACGATCTCGAAATATTTCCTAGATGGCGCTGGCATTAAAGTTGCCAGTAGCACAGATAAGAGAATAGTAGCCAGTAGCGAGCCGTAGACAAGGACAATAGGAGTAATAATTCCATGGTATTGGTACCACCAACCAACATTAAAACACTAAAATAATTCAATTCAGAATCATCAGGATAGCTTGTTACATTAATTTGTAATTTAATTAATTAATAATTAATTTGTACTTTCAGTCCACATTCTGTTCTGAAAAAAACCTCAAGTAAAGTTGATTTGCATTGGTTACAATACTGTAAACTAATTAAAAATACCATGTGAATGTTCTAATAATCTTTGACGAGAACCAGGGAAGAACTACTACAATACAAATTTCTGCCGATGCGACGTTGCTGTATTTCGGTTTGAATGGTGTAGTTACCGGTAAAATTTCAGGCACGCACAGGTAAAATTAACTCAAGTTGATGGACACGGGTGCCAATAATGTACAACCAAGGATTGTACAGCCGAGGAAAACACAGCCCGGAATTGATGTACCATTTGGTCGCGAAATCCATGGCTGTGTAATCCAAGGCTGTACATTCCAAGCCGTACAAATTCAGCACACCTTTGGAAAGCACGACCCGATAAAACGCAGCCAAAATTTTGATGCCAAAACTTAGGCTTTGTTTACACTCGTCAATTACTTACTCACTCACTTGTTGATCCGACTCGGATTGGTTAGGTTATGTTAAAACATATAAATTACGCACGAGGTGAGCGAGCAAAGCGAGCGTGCCGCGGCAGCGGCCGCCGAAGTGCCAGAATTTTATTTTTTTCTAACATTAATCTCTGAATAATTCTCTTATTTTATATAATTTTTAATCTGTGCTACTTGCCTATACTTACTGTGTAGTGCATCTAAACAGTGCATAGGCTTTCGACCAATCAGAGCATGGTCACAGAATCCATGGTCGTGCAATCCTGGCTGTACAATCCCGACTGTGCCGGGAAACCACAGCCTGGAAAACACGGCCCGGATTTCATGTACATTTTGTACATGGAATCCGGGCCGTGTTTTCCAGGCTGTGCTTTCCGGGTTGTACATTTTCGGGCTGTGTAATACTTGGTCGTAAATTAACCGGACCCGATGGACACAGGGCAGTACATCGTAGGGCACGTCCGTTCCCGTTCATGTAATAACTTGCGGAGCAATGCTTTGTAGGTGATGGTTACCACTTGTGTTTCAGATGAGCCATGTGACTGTCAAATCAGCATGCTGTGATAAAAAAACTTCAGAACTGCATCACTGTCACTGTCATTTACTTGACAGCTGATGAATCGATTTCGTTATTTTTGTCTTCTCTTCGTTGGTTGTTCGTTTCGTTCTTGCTTCGTTTCGTTTTCATTGGTTTTCGTATTTGTAATTTTAGCGATTGTAAAGCGTTATGTGAAAAATTATCCCCATTGATACATTTTAGGGATGCTATAGATTACTAAATCCTTGCTATCCGATTTATTTTAGTATGGTAGTGTAATACATAAAAAAAAATCAGTGGTGCAAGTGATTATTGATGCAAAACTATGAATTCCGTATTAGGATTAGTTTCTGCCCTGTTAGGCTTAGCGACGGTATGCCGAGGATCAGGAGCAGATATTGCTTTAGATGCGAAAGCCACGTTACTACATAGAATAGACAGCTTGAACCTTTTGATATACACCTGCCTTCTGACTCTGACGGTGCTCACAATTTGGGTGTTCAAGCACCGACGAGTGAGCTGGCTCCATGAAACAGGATTGGCTGTGATATACGGTAAACTCATATCTGTATATTTAATTGCACCAACACACCTATCATGTGATCATCTAACTATTGAATAGCTGACCTTGAATACCTATATAGTTTTTTTATGTTGATAGTCAATCTCATCATATCCTACCTCTAATTTAATACACAAACCATCATTTTCTTTTACATTCTGTTAAAAAAATAAGACAACTACCTATAGTAAAATAATAATAATAGTATATTACTATAATACTAGTTGCTTTTGTTATTGCTTATTTTCTTACTTACTTTTCTAAAAATATTGCATCTTTTTTGATACAGCCAAAATTTAATTTCAGGAAACATCTTAGCAGTGTGCTTTTACTAACATTGCAGTGTTTTTTTTGTGAATTCCCAGGTTTGATTGTTGGAGCCATCATACGCTATGGAGCCAGTACCAATCAAATCTCGTATCTGGATGTGCACCCAGCAGCAGATGCTAAATACAACCAATCAGTGCCACCAGACATGTTACGCTTCCACTTCCCTGACAAAATACAAATTTCTGGAGGAGGTTTGTTATACAAGATTTACTATGTTAAAAATCATCACTGATCCCATCAATAAAACAGTCTTTATTCAAAGAGTCACTCACAAAAACTGCTCTAAAACATCATAAACTAGTTAATATTTATTTACAAAGAAAAATTACAATGAATACAAATATTTACATGAAACAGTTGAGCTATCTGTAGACCGTTGTGAATGATCTCTAGATCATTAATTATTTATTAATTAATAAATGAGTGGAGGTAGAGCTCCAGCTCTATCATCCAAATCAGTGCCACTCGGAAGTGTCCCTAAGTCACAAGTAGAATTGTTCTTATACCTCGTATACACTTAGCTCAAGTCCATGAAATTGTGGAGGAACATGGACATTGCGAGAATGTAAACAGGCCACTTCTATGTCTGCTCACGTTGCGATGACTGGTTTTTAAGATGTGTTTGACTTTTTCAAATTAATAATATGTTATTGAGGAGCTTAATCCTGTTATTTCTTCCAGAAAGTCCAGTACCAAACAAGACATATGCCTACAGCTTTAGAGGAGAAATAGTAAATGTGGAACAAAATGAGATAGATCTGAAAGCAACATTTGATCCTGAAATATTTTTCAACATTATTTTACCGCCAATTATATTCCATGCAGGATATTGTTTGAAGAGGGTATGACTACTAAAATTTTTTGTTTTACTTTTTTTAGATATAGCAAAGACTTACTGAATTTACTATTTTTTATACAAAGTAGTAAATAATTATCATTTTAACAACCCAACATTGGGTGGAATAGTTTCATGGCTTTCATGCAAACATTGGCCTGCAATAATCAGTGTGATACAGCTACAGGAATCGAATCCTCACACAGCATACAGCTGCTCCTTATAAACACACAGTTTCATAACTTTGATCCCCAGGCATGGTAGATGTCCAGATATATATCTGATCTCTTAATACCAAGTACTAAAGCAAGATTCCTTGAGTATGTCAGGGGGTAGTTGGTATTCCAGGGCTTAATATTAGGAGACTTTTGGTGTATCCATTGTTGAGATAATAATTAAATCAAATGCAACAAAATTGAACTGTTCTTTTCATACTTATAATATTCATTCCAAGACTTATCAAGTTTATTATTTAGGATAAATACTAAATTGCACCTGACTAATACCACACAATCACAATGTATTTAATTTAACAGTCTATTGTCTTTGTCTGCACAGAAAATAATAACAATAGTTACAATAATACAAGTAAATATACCTACGATCTATCTAGCAGTTACATAATAATAATTATTAGATTTGAGAGGACAGAATTAATTAATTCCTTTCCTTTTATTACTCCTAGCTATGTCTCTTTTTTTTTTTTTGGCATCTGAAATGCCACTAAGGTGTCCCGCTGACATGGAGATCAGAGACTTTATTATTACTTCTAATGAATCTATACAAATAAAAACTACTAATTACCTTGAAAATATTTTTATATTATAATTTTTACATAAGTTATGCGAAATGAATTTTAACTTAAAATGTTTATACTTCTTTTATGATTAACTAAGATATGCAATTTTTATTCAAGAAATGTTCTAACTACTATTTTTAATATTAACTAAGGTTTGCGAATTTAATGAAACTAAATGTTCATAATACTATTTTCTTTTTTAGCTAAGATTTGCGAAATTTATGAAGTTCGGACATGTAATTATTTATATGTCTGTCTTTTATTTGCTAGCTATTTTAACAATGTTAATTATTATCTCAATTGGTTCAGGGCTAATCACTATTATGAAAGGTAAAGGTAAGGTAGTTCAAAATTTGCGATGATATACTACACTTATGCGTACGCGTAATAGCTTCTTACAGTTCATTACTAAGGCTAACACTTCTTACATGATGTAAGGTAAGATAGCATGCGTTTTAGTCTCTCATCGGAGAGTGGGTGTAAAAAAAATTAACATACAAATACTTCACATTTATAAATTGGTATGGATGTGTCCAGCCAGAGTTGAGAAAAGCGTTTCATCGTGATCCATGCTTGAGTCACGCACCTAGTAGGTTCTTATACATGTTGATTAGTTAGTATAAAATTGATTTTCCAAAGTCGATTTAGTATTACTGTTAGGACATTGTAAAAAGAAAGATGTATGCCTCAAGCTGATGGACGCAGGGCAGTGCATCGTAGGGCACGTTCCTATCGTGCGTGACTTACGAGGCAATGCTTTGTTATAGGTGATGGTTACCACTTAACATCAGGTGGGCCATCTGCTTGTTCCATCAGCTGGTTGTATTAAAAAAAAAAAAAAAACCTTTAATTTGTTTCTTTCTTTAGAAATATTTCTTCCGGAACCTGGGAGCAATATTGACATTCGCCATGGTTGGAACGGCGCTTTCGGCGCTGGTGATTGGCTCCCTCATGTACGGCTGCGTACAGCTGATGCCGGCCTCTCTCGCCTCCAGTTTCACCTTTCTGGACACCCTGTACTTTGGCGCTTTGATCTCACCCACCGACCCTTTGACTGTTCTCGCTATATTCTCGCAATTAAAGGTAAGCACATTTGTTAGTGAAACTCATCAGTATTCGTAGAAATCACAAGGATTTCATTTCAAGGATCACAGGACGCATTTTGAATTTGTGACATTAAAGGATTGTTCGGAATATGCATGTTGCCGAAAGGGCACATAATGCAAATTACTTGGATTTTTGGAAATTTGACCTATTTCATTGAAACGCATACATACCTTTTAGGGACCGCTAATGTATAAGACAATTCAAAAGGTCACCTATGAGTTAAAAGTTTCTTACTTTTTACTTGTTTGATGACGGATTTTTTAAGGTTCCGTACTTGGGTACGGAAAACGGGAAAACGGGACCCTATTTCTAAGACTCCGCTGTCCGTCCGTCTGTCTGTCTGTCTGTCTGTCACCAGGCTGTATTTCATGAAACGCGATAGTAAGACAGTTGACATTTTCACAGATGATGTAGGTATTTCTGTTGCCGCTATAACAACAAATACTAAAAAACAGAATAAAATAAATATTTGCCATACAACGTTTTTATAGATACGGAACCCTTCGTGCGCGAGTCCGACTCGCACTTGGCCGGTTTTTTTATCTTATGTCTCCCTGACATATTATATGTTTAATATACTAGCTCATTTTACCGTAACACAATAATAATATCGGCATTATGTTGCGCCGCCATAATGTATTTCATGTGTCACAAAGTCGTTTTTTATGAAATAAACAAGTAGGTACTAACTACTGCTAAAATACTGTGTGCAAATTCAAAATGATGAGTAGGTATAATCGTATAATCAAATTTAGCTCCTATGTGCCATTTTACTGGTATTGACTGGTATTGGATTGGTACTGACGTAATCATCAACATTCAATAGAGGTTTATGCCATGTCATTGTAAAGAGGTAGGTAAGGTACCAACTCTAATTTCTGTGTCGTATTGTGTGAGATTACTTTAATCACCGAGATAATTTGATAATGAGAATTGTAGAGATTGTATTTTAGTAGTTCATATTTTTATCAACATTTATGGCATTTTATTACGAAGTGTCTGATAATGATAAAGTACCCCTTTTATATTTACCTGTCACTTTTGTTTTGTTGAACTTTATCAGTGTTTTATGAACCAGTATCTGCCATTGATGTTTAACTGTCAACTGCTAGATTTTACGAGTACAACATCAATTAGCAAGCCTGATAAAAATTTATAAATATTAGTAGACTTTCCCCACAGCACTCCAGCCCCAAACTAAGCAAAGCTTGTAGGTACTATGGGAATCAGATAACTGATATACTTTATTTTGAAAAAACATACATACTTATAATATTATAAAACCCCCAACCTGAGAACAAACATCTACTAGTATGGTCATCACACAAAAGTTTGTACACGGTAGGGATCGAACCTAGTTATCATAGACAAATCATATGTGTTTCTCCTCCACGCTGCGCGCAATAAGTTGAATAGGTAAACCAATAGGTATCTAACATGTAATAAGGCTAAGTGCATAATTATTTACACAACAGGAAAGTACTTTCCGTTCCGATTTAACTAACCAATTTTCCGCTTCGGATACTTCGTTACTATCATATGCACGAAAATTGTCAATTCGAATTTTAAAAACCTGCATCTTTTAACAGATTGCTCGAACGCCAGACATTTGATTATTCCGTGATTTATCAAGAAATCCACTGCTGGACATAGACCTCTCCTGTACATTTCCAGCAAAAACGATTCTGAGTACGTTTTTCCACCGATTTCCCGCGATGTCATCGGATAGGTGGGGATCCCAAGCTTCGTCTTCCAGTTCGTGGTCGCCATAGTGTCTATATTCCCCAGCGGTTATCAGTTTTCTAACGGATTTTATTTATTACAGGTGGATGTGAATCTCTACGCCATGATATTTGGCGAAAGCGTTCTGAACGATGCGGTGGCTCTAGTACTCAGCGGGTAATATTTCTTATTATAACTTACATGTAATCTATTTTAAGGCAAGTAGCGAAGTGGCAGCCATCTTTTATTTCGTTGTTTTTTCTGGGATATAAATTCAAAGTAATATGGTTAATACTAATATAATATACTTATTACATATTCGTTTTTAAATATTTGTATTAGGTATAGGTTTAATTATGTATCTATTTTAGGCACCTAACGAAGTGGCAGCCATCTTTTATTTCGTTGCTTTTGCTGGGATAAATATAAATCAAAAATTAATTTGTTAATTATACTACTTACATGTCTCGAATTTCTATCTTTAAATTAGCTATTGGTTTATTTCATACATATAAAACACCAGCACGACAATACAAATATTGCAAAATGTTATGGTTTTTTAAAAGCAGGCTTATTTGCAACTGAATGAGATAGTCGAGGAATAGACGTAGCTCGATACAGTAATTACCTGACCTAGGTTTTTACAATGATGTCTCATTATGATGATAACAAGTGCTTCGTCATGAAAGCCTTATGTCCATACTAGCTGAAAAACCTGTCATTGAAGGTTGACATCTGCTGCAAACTGCCATTGAAACTCATCATATACTGAAAAAAATATTAGTTGGTTTCTCAGACTTTTTCGTATAGTTGTTTGTATATTTAGTTAATAATAATAATAATAATAAATATTGGTGGACTTTCCACACAGCACTATCTAGCCCCAAACTAAGCCAAAGCTTGTGATATGGGAACCAGATAGCTGATATACTACTTATATACTTTTCTTTTTGTAATTACACACTTATAATATTATATAACACCCAGACAGAGAACAAACATCAATGTTCATCACACAAAATGTTTGTTCTCGGTGGGGATCGAACCCACGGCCTACCGCACCGAAGGCAGAGTTGCAGCAGAAGGTTGTCTTAATATAATCTTATGTATTCGTCCTCAGTGGTTTTACGACGATATTAAATCGTCTTATTATCACAATAATGTATGGTTCTATTTACCTCTAACTCGTTTACAAAGTTATCTCTCAAGGAAAACCCATTTAGGTAGGTATGCTACGATTGATAAAGAATAGCTAGCGCCTCCATGCCTTTGAGTATTCTTACAACTAAACAATCGTAAGAACAAGGTTCTTTAACAGTATTCTTACAAAATCAGCAGGTGGAACAGCGGAAAGTCGGTGTAATGTGAAGATTCCACAATATGTCTCCCTTAAAGTTGACCACTATCTGATACCAATTAATGTGCCTTTTTTCCAGAGCCATTCAAAACTACGAGACGCGGTATTCCCATGACGGTGGTTTCGAGATCACAGCGTTCCTGGCTGCGATTGGCGACTTTATCGGCATCTTCAGTCTGTCGCTGCTCGTCGGCGCTCTGATTGGCTGCCTGACTGCATTGATATCCTTTTCCAAATTCGTATTACCTAACTAGAACTCATGAAATGAAAAGAATAATAAAACCGGCCAAGTGCGAGTCGGACTCGCGCACGAAGGGATCCGTACAAAAACGGCAAAAAAAATCACGTTTGTTGTATGGGAGCCCCCTTAAATATTTATTTTATTCTGTTTTTTTACGGCAACAGAAATACATCATCTGTGAAAATTTCAACTGTCTAACTATCGCGGTTCATGGGATACAGCCTGGTAACAGACGGACAGCGGAGTCTTAGTAATAGGGTCCCGTTTTACCCTTTGGGTACGGAACCCTAAAAAGGACAAAAAAGGGGCATCGTAATATAAGTTAATTGGATTTGTGAATATTACAGAACAGGTAAATGTCAATTATTTTATCATTTTCAACAAAAAGGAACTATGAATCATGCAGGCAAAATGTGGTATTTTTGTTATTTAGTAGGTTTCATGTGCTCAATTATTCACCTTAGATATGCGGGTTTTACACAAATGCTTGCGATAAATTGGTATGATGCGCCAGCAAAAGGTTACATGTTTATTGTTTTCCTTAACATTGCACACATCACGAAATTCACGCATGTTCGCGAGTGGCCGTTGCTGGAATCTGCGCTCTTCGTTCTTATGTCCTACGCTGCCTTCCTCATCGCTGAAGTGTGCGAGCTGACAGGTGAGCTTTCATTCTAGTACCGCCAATTCTGAAACGCTTAAGGGGCTGACAACTATCAAACAACTTCTCGCTCGCACGTTTCGACATGTTGAAAGATATTAAGTCACAAAACTCATTTTAGAAAAATCGCAATCAACCATTTTGTGTGCAATCTTTCGAAAATGAGTTTAGTGATTTTATATCTTTCAAGATGTAGAAACGTGCGAGCGAGAGTCACATTAGCTCTTGTCTTCGCCTTAAAGCCAAGTCATATTTTATGATGTAGAAAAGTCCGAAAATGACGACGATGGATAGAAAATCCCATTCGTTTTCATCTTCTAGTAACGTTATCGATTGTAGAAGGTGATTTGGCTATGCGTTGTTTTTATTTTTTCAAGTTGGAAATATCAAGCTTGTCCATTAGTCCAGTAATAAAAGAGTGGCCTTTACACCGAAGCACTGCTTGATTACTTGTTTCTACGGACTACTACGCCTGGTGAAAACACACTGAGATTTTTCCATTTAATATTTTTTAAACTTTTGTATTCACATCTGGTAGATCTATCAGACGTGATACTAAAAAAAAGTATTATCATAATTACATTTTGTTCCCATCCTACTAATATTATAAACGCGAAAGTTTGTAAGTATGGATGGATGGATGTTTGTTACTCTTTCACGTAAAAACTACTGAATGGATTTTAATGAAACTTTATAATAATATAGCGTATACATCAGAATAACACATAGGCTACAATTTATAAAGATATTGTGTGAATTTTCAAAAATATGACGATAAGTGTCAAGTAAGTAGGAAAAAATCTACCATCTGCGAGCTATTCTGGCGTGCGCTGCCAAAACCGCTAGAGTTACACATAATGTACGCCACGCTAATATAAGCTACTCGAAATACTAATCCTGCGCGGACGAAGTCGCGGGCACCAGCTAGTATACAATACAAGCTTTGTCTTGTTAAGGTTAGATGGCGCTGTGTAATACCCACTAAGATTTATCTATGTCATTTATTTATTCTAGGTGTCGTGGCAGTGTTATTCTGCGGTATCTGCCAAGCGCACTACACGTACAACAACTTATCTTCCGATTCGCGCAACCGGACGAAACAGCTGTTCGAACTACTGAACTTCCTAGCTGAGAACTTCATATTCACTTACATTGGAGTGTCGATGTTCACTTTTCCGAAGCATCACTTTGACCCGTGGTTCATCATCGCTGGATTTGTATCCTTTTATAAATATCTACCCATATTAGGTATTTGCACTTCATGTCACAGAAAATAGGTTTTATGATCTTTAAAGGTTTTGGCTTGCTTTTAGATACCTTTAATCATGTAGCCATTTAAATATCAGTATATTTCTAGTCAAAAGAGTTTAGTGAGGATTACATCTAAATATACAAAAATGCTACTGTGACTGACAGACAATGAGCAGCTCCAACCTCCAAGAAGCATCTGTGGAATTTCCAAAATTGAACTCATGAATGGTGCAGCGCAACTCTAACGACCGCTTTCTGAAAGCTCGATTAAAACTAATCGGATGTCAAGTCACTCGCCATTTCAGCTATTACATCGAATAAGGTAGAGATAGCAAGTGACTTGACATCCTATTAGTTTTGATCGGGCTTTCAGAAACCGGTGTTGAGGCTTTTAGCAAAAAAAACATTATGCGAACGAATTCATGAGCACTTCACTAGCTCAATCATAGTTTTTTTTAATGATCACTACTATAAATAAATAAATAAATATTGGTGGACATTCCACCAAAGGACAGCACTATCTCGCCCCAAACTAAGCCAAAGCTTGTGATATGGGAACCAGATAGCTGATATACTACTTAGATACCTATTTTGTAAATATATACTTACAATATTATATAATACCCAGACAGAGAACAAACATCTATGTTCATCACACAAATATTTGTTCTCGGTGGGGATCGAACCCACGGCCTCCGGCACAGAAGGCAGAGATACTACCAACTGAGCTGTGAAGGCTGTCTATACTATAAAATTAATAAACTAGGGAACTACATTTATTATCTGAATAACCTGTGTTCAGTTTCTATTCTAAAATAGGATTGAATGAATGAATTCCTTAACCTAACCACAGATAACATCTACACTGGGTCGCGCCGTGAACATCTATCCACTATCGTTCCTGCTGAATCTGGGCCGCAAGCCGCCGATACCCATTAACTTCCAGCACATGCTTTTCTTTTCAGGTAATGTAATTGGTTTATTTTATGGCTGAAATATTCTTTTAGTTTCGCCATATCTGTCTGCAAACTATATTACAGTAATATAAATGGTATTCTTACGCCTGTAAAGTTATAAGTAAAATCTTACGAAAATGTTTTTTTCTGGGTGTCTCTTCTATATATATGTAAAGTAAGGATTGTTTTTTTTATGTTATATGTGCCTGCCATTAGTGTAAAAAAAAAATATGAAGAGGGAGGATTTTATAAACCATGCTAATTTTCGTTGAAATGGCCCACCATTTATACGGATCTAGACCGGGATATATGAGAATTGGGAGAGGCCTTTATATTTTTTTAAGAAAGGAGTGACTGCTGAGATTTCTTCTGATGGAAGTTAAAAAAAAAGTGTGATAAGGGTAGGAAAATGATGATGACATATTCGGTATACTTTGATGTTTACAAATGCTTGCAGGTCTTCGAGGCGCGATGTCGTTCGCCCTAGCGATCCGCAACACGGTGTCGGAAGCGCGCCAAGCTATGCTGACCACTACCTCTCTAATCGTGATCGCGACCGTCATCCTGCAAGGAGGCGCCGCTTCGCACGCCCTCGCTTACCTGCGTATACCAACTGGGTATTATATTACTCGTATTTGTATTTATTTATTTATTTACTTTAATTAAAACGGCACATACAACCAATTACATGAATTAAAGAACATAAAACTTATAATATAAACGTGGAGTTCTATCACTTACTCATTCACTGACTCACTCGTCGCGAAATCTATGAAAATACAGGTCACAGAAGTCTGAAATTTGGAACTCTTGGGTACTTTATATTTATAAACGAGAAGTCCATTCAATGCCTCTCTTGTAAAGAAATCTATGAAAATACAGGGCCCTTCGATCAACAATCAACCTAGATTACGTGTGGCGGGCTCAAAAACGGCCCGAGAAATAAGAGCACAAATAAATTTGTGTTCTTATTTGAGTTTAGTATGCTCCAACCACAGCCAACGTGCGGACGTGCTAAAATGCCTCAGTGTGCTTTAAAACTGCGAAAATAACCCCTAAAACAGTAAGGTTTCAGAAGGAATGTCTTTTTTTCGGTAATTACATGTCAGTTTCCGTTTTGCGATGCTTAAATCATTGTTAACAATTAAAAACAAATATTTTGTCGTTTATTCAAAGTCCGCCATCGAGGCACCTGTAGTGTGTGTGAGGAGTAGTAAAATACAAAGAAGCAAACAGAAACAAAACGAAACGAAAGTAATAATGTAACTCACAAAGTAATAATGGAGAAAAGTACTTTATTTGTTGCAACATAAGGTTGATTACACAATAAATGTTATTTAACCTATGTCTTTTAATTTCAAGGTGACGGCTGTAATTGACGAATGATCATAAGTGTAAGATAGTATTTTGAAGATTTGTGACTTTATTACAAGGGTTTATGGTTGTAATTAGGTTGAACTTGAAACTGTTTAAAAACCTTTGAATTAGTTCGATGTAGCTGTTTATGTGTGTGTAAGTAGATGTTCAAGCGGACAGTTTTTAGCTCTGATTTTGTATGTGACACGGAATCTAGTTGATTGTTGATCGAAGACAGGGCCCAAAAGTCTGAAACCGGTGAGAAACTATTTTTTTTAAATTCGTATCTCAAACGTGTTTGAAACGTCTGTTCGCTATTTGCCCCTTTTAAGTATCCTATGTCCGTACTCGGGGTAAAAGATATCTCTGCGCCAAATTTGACAGGCCTTAATGAAATTTGGCACAGAGATATATTTTACCCTGAGGACGGACGGCGGTTTAGCCCTAGGCAGATAGTTACCTAAAAATCTTATTCGTAGTAAAGAATATAGATACAAACAACGAAAAATTAGATCTGCATCTTTGAATTGGATAAGATCGTTTTAGCCAAATTTCGTAAAGCTGTCATACTTACGGAGTTTATTTTTTCAGAGAAAATTCTAATGAAGAAAACGAAGCGTTACCGTACCGAGACGTCAGAAGCGTAAGTTTTAATATATTTATATCTCTAGCAGTATTTAGAAAGCTATTTTCTCTCCTTTCTATTATTTAGTTTAAATCAAATGTAGTATTCAGCCTCACTGAAACTAGAAATTAGATTAGGAAAAACTCACCTGGTTTATTTGCTTCCCTACCACACCTTGTGTTAACAATCTTGGCTATGGTGGCTATGATAAAATAAGCATTTATTTTCTTTGTCTTGCTTCAACACATTTTTATTCCCTTTTTTAAAAGCTTGACCTTTTCTGCTATTCGAAAACTTCAGCCAGTGGAATTGCCATTCAATCCAAAAATATCCTCAAAAGATGTACAATATTTATTGTATGTATAGTATATAAATAAAACCTAGTAGAAATATCACAACAATAATGTGACACCTTATTTGCTCACACCTTAATTTTTGTCACCGAAATTGGTACATATCCATTGAACGAATGAATGAATGAACTCATTGCATTTAATAGTGCACTTTTGTCCATACTTTTAATTACTTTGTACACTTTTGTTAATTCTTGAAATGATAATATTGTTGTGAAAAATAACTCATTTTCTTGAACTACAGGTAACTCCAAAAACATTTGTCTTAATTGTACTTTATTTGAGTTAGAAGTTATGTATGCTGGCTGTGTCATTGTGATATCTATGATCAGTGATCATCCACCATTATAATTTTATTGTTCTAAATATATAAAAAAGACAGAGAATAAAAAAATATTTACAGTGTAGTGAGCAATAGTGACCAAGCATAAAGTCACTGATCTTCAATATAATAATAAAATATCTATGGCCATACTTGGAAATCTGTCAGTACAGTAGAAAAGTAGTATTTAAACTACTGCTATCTTTGAGATTAGTATTGACTTATTAGTAGTTTTAAAGAGCAGATTTTAAGCAATGTTTAATCTTGAATTGCATTTTTCATAACAAGAGTGATTAACTAAGCGAGCTCCACCTTAGCTGTATCTACACTTTCCATGCCAAAGGCTAGCTATTACTCAAGAATAAAAATATGGCACCATTTATTCTGGAGTCCTATGTTTAACATTCATTCATTTCATTCATTCCACAATGGCATGTGTATGGGTGTTGCCGCATGTATTAATAATACGTTATTGTGGCAGCTCTACCACGCCACGGACTCGGGGGGACCGGTACGTATGTACATAAGTACACAGATCGCTGTTTAGAGGTGCTTTAGATTAAGCTTTTTATTACTTTCATAAAATACAAACTTTTTCAAATACCTTTGTATTCTCCAGGCAAAAAAAAATAAGATTTATAAAAAAATAAGTTTACCTTTATCATGAAGGAGGTATCTGAAGAAGTTTGCAAACATATGTATTTATTGGTGTATTAAGTGTCTTTTAATAATGTATCATTGTCAGATATAATGAGATAGGTCTAGGTACATTGAGTGTTATAAAAAATCACATCACCCTTCCAATTCAAGATTGCAGATCTATTGAAATAGGTAACTGATCTAATCAATATTGAATATTAACTCAACCATAAAATTAACAAAAATTTCAATTGATTTGTGTTCTTGTTTCCCACTGTGCAAAGGCTCTTTTGTTCTGGCCTTTGCGTTGTTTCTAAATTAATGTACAGACAAATCTAGTCCATTAAATGAAAATGTTTGTTCAGCCTCCTGATATCGGCTTCGGCCTTCGAAACTTGGATCCCACGCAACCGGCCAGTGGCGACAGGGCTCCAGTAAGACTAATCCATACATGCACGCATTACAAAAACGTTTACGAATGCACGGTTTTGAAATAACAAATTTACTAACATTTGCACCACGAATTACTTGCACTAATACTAACAGCATGAGAAATATACGTTATTTCGTATGTTATGACTGCTGTCTCTTTTATATCTCTTTAAATAAAGTATTGAGCCAGCAACAATATCCTTTGTAACATTTATTTCTATCAAACTCACTTTCCTCACTATATCAATGTCGAATAACACTTGTTCAAGAACACTACTCTTTGTACAGTCGGCCACACATCGCGTCCATCTTCAAATAAGTCAAAGATAATTCAAATAATCAAACAGCGTCTGATGGGTAGCTGAGTGTACACAACTCACTTACAAAAATAATATGTTTCAAAATAACTTGTACTGATCATGGAGTATGAAGGCCTAAATCAACAAACGGTTTCGCACTGAGCCATATAACAATGGAATGAATGATGCCTCCCTATCTAGAATAGCACAATTGAGCATGTTTAATTATTACTTTATCGCTTTCTTTGGTTTCCTTTTAAAATCTAGAGAGGCCGCATGGTAGTTAAGTGGGCTAATGGCGCGAAGGAGGTGGTTATGCCTTGGCAACTGGACTACGTATGTATATCTTATTTAAACTTATTAATTATGTTAGTTGTGTGCATTTAATTGTATTAAAAGCATGATTGTAACAGCATGAATTGTAGTGGTTTCAAAACTAATGTGGATTTTCTGATTGAAAAATACATAATACCTACCTTTGTAATGTTTGAGAGTTCTCTGTCGAATGGTCTGACTAATCTAATGTGTTTCTCATCATAATGTACAAAGTTACTTGATTTCCTATTTTCAAATAGATTTTGTCATAAAAGTATTTAAGTTTTCAAGTGACTACAACTGCAGTACCTACTCAACAGTGGATCTTTGTGTCTCTTGAAATTGCCTATCCCATCGTCCTATCTCGCTCACGCCCCTCACTAGCTCGCAACCATCCCAACATGTGCAAACGGGACGCAGTTTCGGAGAGCCACAAAGATCCGCTGCATCTACCTTGCTATTAACGTTAATAGTAAATTAAAATGAACTAATACGATGCCTTAGCATTTTTCTATTGAACTAATGTCTTTGAAGCATTTTTTTACTATAGCGTCTCCACATTTGTATGTGTTCTAACAAATGCAATGTATCAGGAGACTCCCCGAGACAGCGGCGACGCAGCCACCGGGCAGAAGGCTCGGCTGGCCAGGCTGTGGGGCGCTGTCGACTCGAAACTTCTGAAGCCGCTGCTGACGCATGCTCGTCCTCCCCTTACCGAAACGCTACCTGATTTCTGCAGGCCTATCGCTCGTGTGCTGACCACTACCCACCAATATACGCAGGGAGTAAGTGTTCGAAACTTCTAAATCATGTGTCAAGTGTTCGAAAGGAGCAACTTTGAGACGCACTTAAAACCATTTCACCACGCAACTGTTTCGAAAGAACCTAGTGACACGACAAGAAGAAAAAATGATCTTTGCAAATCTTCTTTCATCAGTGATTTTATATCTTCAAAAATGTTGAAATTTGCGAGCGAGAAGTTGTTTGACGGTGTGTCTTCAGTTATAGTCGCGTTAAACTCTCGCTGCAAACTCGGTCATTAATTATCGGAACGAGACAGCAATATTGCTCTCTCTCTCTCTCGTACTTAGAAGAACGGCACGATCCTTTTGTTGATACTAGTGTTAAGATGATTTATGACCGAGTTTGCAGCGAGAGTTTAACGAGACTAGTCCCGGAACTAACATAGTTGCTTTAGAGCTGATTTCACCATGCTCTGTTAGTTACTAATCACGGATTAACAGGCCGTTAAATCTAACCTTAGATGTCAAACGCGTACATTGTGACATATTTAACGGCCCTTTAATCCTTTGTTAATCTAACACAGCCTGGTGAAATCAGAGCTTAGCTCAGAGTTCAAAAATCACCATAGTTGGACACTAACTTCTATCTTACTACAGCAGATTTTTAATGTTTACAGGATAGCTCTCTTAGAAGAACCGATTCGGATTCAGACTTGTGCCTCGACGAACCTCAACCGATACCCACCAGTATTGATCCACAGGTAATAAAGCTATGTTTATAATAACTAATAACATTTTATTTTTATTTGCGCCATCAACGTAACCACTAACAATAAAATACCTTGTTAGGGTAATTATTTATTGTTTTTTTTTTAATTATTATTACTTATTCGTTCACTATACAATTACGACTTCTCGAGTATGTCTATAGAGTATATAATAAATGTATTTGTGTATCATATATCTTTTTTGTTTTCGTTGCAGCTATCAATAAATATTCGGAACGGATTTGGGCATGTTTGAGCTTTGTATCGTTTATGATCCCCGGCTGTGATATGAAATTGCTCTTCATAGTTTGTAGAAATGTATGTTTAATAGGAAAATTCTTAATGATTGCACGCAGCAACTGTGGCCTGGACTTGTGGACACAAGGATATCCGTTGAAGGTATCACAGGAAGCAATATCTAGCTTACGTTATGTGTCGTTACTTACATTTAATTGGTGTATTGTAAAGCTAAAATGAGTGCCACAATTTTAAAGACAAATTATGTATATTGATGTACGCTAATTTGAAAAAAGATTTTACTGGATATTGGTTTCCCATTTGTGAATTTATACTTTTATAGTTTATAGTATTATTTACTGATTGTGATATATAAAATTGTGAGATAAAATGTAAGAGATCTGTCATGGACTCCTCACTCGTGGATGAAGTCTGCAGGGATAATGGTTTTATTTAAGTTATTTTCGTAAGTAAAGCACTAGTTGAATGCAAATATTTGCTTTCTAGGTTAGATAATTAGTTTTTTCAACCCACTCTCGTAAAATGATTCTACCTATAGCTAGTTTAACATTTCCTTGAACTCTTTCAAACAATAACATCTTAACTCTTTGAAGTGTATTGACGATACGCATATAGGTAACATCTAGTCTTGATGAAATTGTTTTCATATCTTATTTTTTTCTGTTTTCTTTTTACTGTTTAAGAAGAACTCCATGAAATGGACACGTTAATTTATTTTGTTTCTTAACTTCGTTTTAAATGATCAGCCAAAATAGAGTGCCTATCGAACACGAAGCTTTCTTGTTTAGACAAATTGATAGGTAAAATACAATATAATATGTATTAATAATTCAAGAAAACGTAGATTTGTATACAGAGCCGCTTAGACCTTTGCATAGTCTAAAAATGAGACCCAGATGTAAACCAATTTAGATTCTATTTTATTAAAATTATTTCAACTACCTACCTATAGGTATGCTCGTACTTACCTAACTGTACTACGTATCTTTTTTGTATGTGCTTACATTATTTGACTATTATGGTTTCAAAAACCTACTCTAGGTATATTTAACTAGGTGCGGCTTGTGTGGGCTTTCGTTTCACGAATCCTTTATTAATAAAGTTGGTAATTTTCATGATATAATAAATTAATTAAAATGTTATGCTTCTTTCATTAGGCAATGTGTGTTTGAATAGTTATTTTTGCACATGGATAACAATTGATCCTAAACCATTACGATTCAGAGTATGAGTCTTACCGCTGGTTTCTGAAAGCCCGATCAAAACTAATCGCATGTCAAGTCACTCACCATTTCAGCTATTACATCGAAAGATAGAGATAGCAAGTGACTTGATGGCCGTAAGATTAGTATAGTAAACGACAAACAAGTTGTTTTTTGATAAACCACGTGACTAAAGTGTTACTGAGTAGGTACTGTTGCTGTAGACTAACTTTCCTACGTATTTTAGTTCTGTATACCTACCTAGCTCACATTTCATTAATTCAGTCGCCAATTTGTTTATCGCTCACGATACTATCAGGAAACCTGATTGTTAATTCTATTAACTAGTACCTAGTACCTACCTTTTTTGTTTACTCTTATTTTCAAAATGTACAAAAGGTGCACAGTTGGCTACACATCCGGCTATACAGCCTGCCTATATCCATACCTACCCTACATAAAATACAGAGAATGGGACGGTTCGGTGGCGGTAAGAGTGCGTTAGTGCGGTGAACGAAATAACAACATATCGCATCCTCTCGGACTTTTTACAGCATTTAACGTAAAATAGATCAAAGTACGATTAGAGTAGTATGATGTGTAGCCGTTTGTAATGTACTACCAAATCTTGGTGGTATGTAAATGGGTCCACAATCCAGCCAACATAGGACATACAATATTTTACTGTATTTTTAAAAAGAGCTATCTCATCAAATTATTATCACAAAGGTACTGCATGAGTTAAAGTAAGTTTTTGTGAAAAAGTTGTTCTCCATAAAAAATAAATGTAATAGGCACCTATCAAAAATGATTGAAAATTATTAGCATTGCTTAATATTAATATTATGTACATTTTTGAATTTGGAGGTTTCCTATGTTTAATAAAAAGTTTACCTAAAATTAAATAACTTTATTTTATTTAATTACTCTTTATTATAAACTAAGTAGGTAAGGTACCAAATTAGACACTGGAAATTTACAGTAGGTATGTTTCATTTTTAAGGTTTTACAAAGGATTTTGTTATTCAGAATGTTCTCCAGTTTGTCTCTTAAGTGACTCCCTGATTTCTTGAGTTACTTGGAACATAGGCCCATGACCAGGTACAATCCAGCTAGCTAAATCTGCCACTCTTGATCTATTCTTCATTTGCAGCACTGGACTTTCACTACCAGCCTCTAGCCAGAGGTTTGGGTTTTCAATATCTTCAAACTTTTCAAATAAATCCCCTGAAACCAGAATCTTGATTAGTCTTTCCATTTTTAGGTGCTTTAATTATTGAAATAGGTACTTGGTGAGTGTACTGGTTTCCGTACCAGAATAGGTTCAATGTTTACTTATGAAGGTAGGTACCTGCTATTGCTACTATTTCCAGTTCTTTGGTGGTCACAACAACAGTAATATCAGATAGTGTATGTCCAGGTGTAGGGATTATTTTGACACTGTTGTTTATGTTGTATTCTTCTCCTGATAATGAAAAAAGTAAGATTTTAGGAAATAACCAGGGATGTAAATTGGCATCAGCTAATTAGAAATACTAACCTTTATCAAATGCATGGATGTAATAGGTATCCTTAAATGAAATGCTGAAACCAACAATGTGTCTTGCTTTTAAAAATAGATTGTTGTTTCCAATATGATCAGAATGCCCATGGGTAGATATAACAAAATTTATTTTGTTTGGTTTGACTTTGTGTTTTTCTAGAGCTGCAAATGGCAAAGTATACCTATATAGTTATGTAATAACGTTATCCCTGTATCTTTTACCCCTTCAAAGTATCTTAACTTGCCGGTAAGTATTTTCTCGGAATCCCATGGTGTCATTGTATCTACGATTATATTATGCACACCCTTGATAAGGGTACAACTACAGTTAGCAGTCATTTGATTATTTACAGCCTCAGATGAATAACCATCATACAAAACAATAATTTCACTCATCTTTTTCAGTATTTGATTACCCAAAGAGAAGAGAATAAAAATCCAATGTTTAGGTTTGTTTACGTTTCCTGGCATAGCACAGCTGATTCTTTTGACATTGACAATCAATCTGTCAATTTGTTTACTAGCCTAGTTCTACAACATTGCATGAGAAAGGGAAACAATATAATGAAGTGTATTAGTGCAAGGGAGACAGGCAAATGGCTATTTATTGTCTGCTGTATGAAAGAAGCTTTAGAACGCATGAGGTGTTTTGATTCGTTCTAAAATTTCAAAAGACCGTCTATCAACAAACCGTCTTCAAACAAATCAATTGCGGTCCAGTAAAGCTACATGTATTTTGAGCAGTTAAAATATCGTATAGAAGATAAAATATCACGCTGATAGTTACTTATAATCGTCACAGTCGTAAGCCCATAATTTTTCTATGATTTTATATTATTTCGTCCAAAAATATGTATCCCTGTCCCGTCCCTCTCGTCAGCTGTCGTCGCCGGTTATTTTTAGGTTACACGAACGAAAATAAATTTATGAAAGCTCCTGCTGTGGTAAATCTACAACGATCTACGTAGGTTATTTTAAAATTTCAACGTGCGCCAATCATTTCTCTATTCATGAAATTTGCGCATTTGGATAATTGTATGCCCCTTTAACTGCCACGATAATATCTGCATCTTCATTGTTTACTCAGGGTTATGAAACAATAAAGTGAATTCCTGCCGCCTACGGACCGCCAGTTCGTAGTAAACCATGTCAGGCGACGTACAACCAAGGAAGCGAAAAGACAAAAAGAAAAAGAAAGGTGATATCTTTATCCAGGACTTTTTATAATATAATGTCAGTTCCGAGCATCTAGGACGGTAAATTCCTTTGTTTCAGATGATCTTGGTGTGGTGGAGGAGCCTCGTGGTACGGCGGCGGCTTTCGGCGAAGGCGATGTCTTCATGCATTCACAGAGTGACCACGGCACTGGGGGCCACTGGTGTGCCCGAGTCATATTCTTTTCCCTCCTTGCTGTGCTGTTAACTCTTATGGGACTGATTATATTAGAAAATAGAGGTCTTACAGAATGTGAGTATTGTGAGATGATATTTTGTGTGAATTTCTGTTCCAATACTTATTTTATTGACTACCCAGAGGCACAATTTTTATAATTTATTTTAAACAATTCACAGTGGAAGCCAACTCGGTGGAATCTAAGTACTCCGGGGTGCTAGAGGGTTGGATTGAAGATGCCCCCGATGATGATCACCATGATGAACACACATTGGAACTGAAACATCATGTAAGTTCTATAAACTAAGTAGATAATCAAAATAAATAAAGTGGGTGTGATTTATTGCTATGCTAGGCTAATTTGTTTACTAGGTAAATCCAAAAGTACTAGATGCTTATCTATATCTAAGTATTTTGAGGGAAATACATACAGACATTATATCACTTAAAAAATATAAGATCAATTATACCTGCATACATAATTATTCTCTCTCTTTGGTCTCTAAAAGTCTGATTAGGAGAGAAAAGAATAAAAGGAGTTGAAGTGGCCTTTGCCCAGCTGTGGGACATTGATACCTGATCAATTTAATAAATAACTCTTCTTAAACAATTTAATCTAAAATGCCTATCTAGAAGATGGTTATCTCTTTAGCTAGGTAAAAGCAATTAGGAATTCAAGAATGCATTTCATTACATAAAATTACTAAATTAGGATGAAGATGATCATGACAGCGGGTTAGAACATGATGATGATGATCATGATGATGATGATGATGATGATCATGATCATGATGAAGAAGACGATAACGAAAATGATGATGAAGATGACAATGAAGAAACAGACCAAAATGCTGATGATTCTGAAGAAGCAGATAGCGCCGATGATGATGATGGTGATGACAATGAAGTGACAGACCAAAACGTCAACGATTCTGAAGAAGCAGATAACGCTGATGATGGTGAAGATGATGACAATGATGATGAAGACAATTATCAGGGTGAAGAAAAAAACATAAACACAGCAGATGAGGTGGGATTGAGAATTATTTTAGCCTTTCTCAGCATGTCTTGATAAATTACTTTTTTTTATTTTGTATAATGGACTATCAGGATTTGCTAGGAAAGAGCTGGCTTGGAAAATTTATAAGTTACATTAAAATATTGTCTAGATTGTCTTTCATATGATTTTGACATTTGAACAGGATGATATTGAAGAACCAAGCTACAAAAAATTTTACGAAAGTAATGATGAAGCATACAAAGATGATAATGATGACGAAAACGATTTACAAAAGGAAGAGAGTGATGAACGAATCGATCAAAATGCTGATGATGACGACGAAGATCAGAACGATGATAGTGAAGAGGCAATCAATAATGTTGAAGATAAAACTTCAGAGAATAATGATGATGATGACAGCAATGAAACCGATGAGGTGTACTAAAGTGTGACGCTTGTTACAAAAGTTTTTGGAAATGATTTGATTTGATTGGCACTAACAATTCTCAAGCTTTTTTCTAAATTTCTAGCCTCAAAAAGTTATATTCTAAAGTGTTCAACACTTATCTATTACATGCTATTATTTACGTTTATATTAAATTATGGAATTCTGAATTTCTAACAGTTATTTTTTAAAATCTAAGCAAGTTTTTTGAAATACGCCTCGTTGTTTATGTACTTTTACAGCATGCTTAGTGAATGCTTGTGTTTAAATTTGGAATAACAAATGAGAACACACTGAGATGGTGAAAACGAAAATTATGGGACATTTATCTCGTCTGTTTTTGCTGTTGTTGTTTTTCTTAGTTGGCTTTGTAATATTAAATGTAATATTATGTGCTAGCTAAATTGTTGGTACTCTAACCGCCGGTTTCCGAAAGCCCGATCAAAGCTAATCGGATGTTAAGTCACTCGCCATTTCAGCTATTACATCGAATTAGATAGAGACAGCAAGTGACTTGACATGCGATTAGTTTTGATCGGGCTTCCAGAAACCGGCGGTTAAAGTATCATAATTAAGGACTAAGGTACTTTAAAAATACCATAAGGTACCATAAAATATAATTTGTTATATTCTTAGTTCATAGGTGCAATTTTATTCCTTTGGTTTTAGGAGATATGCGTCGCAGGTAGGTTTTGTCAAATATAGTCCTTGTATATTTCTATCGTGCGACGCTTGCCAGAATCGCAATTTATTGATGTAGACTGTAGATAATTTTGCTTCAATCTATAATTACGTCTCATTTTGATATAACTTCCACGAGGCATTCGTACCTAAATGATTTACGGCTTTACGCATCCTTCTTTTATTACAAAAGCGACAGTTTAGATCTTTATGTAACTTGAAGCAGACACTTACCCAGTCGATTGTAAGGTACCTGGAATATTGAGTATTTTTTATTAGTTTTGTAGGGCCTAGGTATAGGGAATAGGGAAAAATTCTGCCGTTTATAATCTGCCGAAATATATTGTCGACATAAAATTTATGTACCTGTATAGAATGGAAAATAATTATAATTCTAGGACGAAGGGGAGCACGAAGAAGAAGAGCCAGCCAACATCGAAATAGAAGTTATAGAGAAGGAGGTTTCTGATAATGATGCCGTGTCCGCCGAGGAACCGGCTAACGACGACGAAGATGACCAAAGTCAAGGTAACAAAAGAATATTCTTATATGATTTATTTTATAATCTATGTTTGTTTGGAATAGTAGTAGAGCTCTTTGTGAAGGGCTCGTCCGGGGAAGTACTACCACCACGCCTTTTTCTGCCGCCAAGCAGCGTTGCTGTGTTTCGGTTTGTAGAGTGTGGTTGCCGGTGTAATTACAGGCACATGAGGCTTAAGATCTGTATGCCTCAAGTTGATCAACGCAGGCAGTGCATCGTAGAACACGTTCCTATCGTGCGTGACTTATTAGGCAATGCTTTGTAATAGGTGATGGTTGCCACTTAACATCAGGTGGGCCATCTGCTTGTTTCATCAGCTAGTTGTATAAAAAAAAGCAGTTAAGAGATTTAAAAAACTTTCGGACAAGTTCCAATTAAATTGATCTGTTTGAATCTAATATTCACACATATTCTTTACTTATATTTTTGGGATCATTATCTTCCATTCTTCTTTGAAGCCATAACAAAACAAGTTCTTATGTTTATGTCTTTATGAGTATATGAATGACAATTTCAACCGATCTAACGGATTATTTTATTTTGCAGATGTATCAGAAGAACTGTCTCCAAACGAAGACGATTCTTCTGTAGAGGATGATGACGTCGAGTTTTTGGAACCAGACGAACTGGATGAACTGCCGATTGTGGAGCCGATCACTGCTCCTAAGGGAAAGCCATTAGCTGAGGTTTGTACTTGTGGATTTTTTAAATTAGATTTGTTTCGGTTCGAAGAATGTGGTTGCCGGTGAAATTACAGGCACATGAGGCTTAACATCTTTAGGTTGATGGACGCAGGGCAGTGGATCGTAGGGCACGTTCCTACCGTGCGTGACTTACGAGGCAATGCTTTGTGAGTTGATCGGGCCATCTGCTTGTTCCACCAGAAAGATGTATAAAAAAAAATAGAACACCTTTGCGAGAAACAATAACTTACCAACTGTTTAGAAATCTGGACTGGATTGCAATAGACTTCTTCTAATAAGCTACAAGACTAGCGAAAAACTAAGCAACGCTTGGAAGAGAACCAGCTAGATGACTGAAAACAAGCAAATTAAAAAAAAAAAAAAATTGAGCAATATAATTTACGATATATGTTATTCTTAAAAGGTTGGAGAATCACCTTCTACAGAGAAGCCCCAAGACACTTTGGCAGATGAGGAGGAATACGAGAGGCAACAGGAAGAGTTGCGAAAGGAGAGAGAACAAGCTTCGCAAGGCAGTAAGTACCTTATATAGAATACCGTAAAGGTCAAACTTCATTGACTGTGCAACTGTTTATAGATGCATGTATAGTATAGTGCATATTTATTAGTATTAGTTAACAACAGTGCATGAGCTACTAACTCAAGCCTTTTTTTTCAAATTATATGGTAGTTTATTAATCCTAAGAGTCTTGGGAACATTTGGCATCAGTATCAAGTCCAATTATGACTTTTGTTGCCACTAATAATAATTGTATATTGTAACTAACACCTTAATCCCTTAACATACAGTGCAGTGTCGAAAAACAAAATTTACTGTACGCACTAAACGCACAAAAATTTTCTAGTATTAAGATATAAATTATACGGTTTAGTAAAAATAAATATCCTAAAAACCAACATGTTTTATTTCACTCCGAATTATTTTCGCCTTTTTTATCTTCGTTTATTGAGAATTAATTTGATGTTGTATTAAAATCCTTATCGCTTTGAAATATAAACTGGGCTGTTAATTGTTTATGTGATGTAATTTTTCATATTAATTTTATTTTCTCCTAGTTGTGGATTATTGTAAAAAAAATATAGCAACGGCCGTATTGTGCAATTTGTATGGGGAGCATGTATGAATGTCGAAGCATCAATCAAGCTAATATGTCGGCTTATCATGTTGGGGTTCAACATCGATGCTAAAGGTACTCCAAGAAAGAACGGTGTATTGCCACCAAGCAGTAATTTCTGTCGTTTTTAAATGCCTGAGAAGGACTACGAAGATGCGGTAGTACTATTATGGAGCCATCCATAAATTACGTCACACGAATTTCATGATTTTTTTGACCCCCCGTCTTTGTCACAGCTGGTCACATTTGTGAGACCCCCCCCCCCTTCTTAGTGTGATGGCACATATTTTGCAATTTTCATATAGAAAGTTATGAAATTAAAACAGCAGGTATGTAGTTTAAATTTAGTGTTGTAATACTTAGATATAAAATATTATATTTTGAAAAAAAGTGATGTCATAAATTTTGGGACCTCTCCCCACCCCTTGTCACACTTCGTTGACCCCCTCCCTTCCCCTTTACGTGTGATGTAATTTATGGATGGCCCCTCAGGCCCAACTAATCACAACTCAAATAAAACAAACAGCCTTTATGGTATGCAATAACGCTTGTGGTTAGATAAAAGTGTATGAAAATTACATTAGTTTGACAGATGCTCATGCCAAACTTATATAATTTTTATACAATTATATCTTTAAGTTGGCGAGATTGCAAACAGAAAGTGGTTCTTGTCGAAATCCTCTGGGTGTCTACAAATGACAGAGGCTCTTGCCATGCTTATGTTTTTTTTTAATTGTCATACAAATTTAGCGTTTCGCAGGCGTTTTTTTAATTTTTATACAATTTTAGCGCAGGTGTGAAGACTAACAGATAGTAGTTCTTGTCTCACGCTGGGGTCTAGATAAGATCCACTTTCTGTTTGCGTTTCTCCATTTGTTTATTTTATTTATTTAGGATTACCAACAAAAGATCCCTATCATCCATTATTAAGCTTCTAAATCTCAGCCCATTGTACCTTATTAAGTTACGCCTAGATTTATAATGTATCCTTGTGTACAATAAAGTGTAAGCTAATCTAATCTAAGCTGTTAACTCGGCAGATTGTTAATTTATTTAGTTTTTTGCCCGCAATTGAATAATAATAAAAAATAAAATAAAAAAATAAGTATTTGTGATTTCTGAATGAGAGAGTATGGTATGTGTGTTGCAGTGTGGCTGAAGTTGACGGTCGGCGGAGCTCTTCTGGTCGCCACTCATGCGGTACTCCGCCGAGCAACTGCCTCGCGCGGTGCGTACTATTTTATACTTTTCATATTTGATAATAAGGTTCAAATTCAATTAGCATTATGCTTCCTGCTAAAATTTACTTTGATTTAATTTATACCTCGAGAGGAAAAATTAAGCTCCTGCTGAATTTATTCTAAAAATCATCATAGCCCAGTAAAACCAATGCTTTATGAACTTCTGAAATCACAGAAGCTCTATCACTACTCCATTATTGTTTCATGTTGGTAAATACTTAAATATTTTATCGTTGACGACGTTGGATTGGAGAAATATTTTTGTGATTGTGATTTCCAAGAGTGAATAATATTTCCGTAACAGAATCAGACACAGAAGAGGACGAGCAGGACTTTAGAGAAGAAACCCCATTATCCGACAGAAGAATGACTCTTATATCGGAACCAGTGCCTCCACCTACCGGTAGGGTATATTTTTGAGCTTTATGTGCTTATTGTGACGTCATAGTTTTACTTGAATATAAAATAGTATTAGTAATTCTTCTTAAAAAAAGTTTTATTATAATCCAGTCACTCCAACGATACCAGAAGTTTATCGACCGATTGAAAGAGAAGTTATAAGAGAGCCTACTGTTACTGTTGAGTCTTCTTTACCTGAGAAAGAAGAAATAGAGGAAGATGAAGAGGAGGAAATAATTATTTCCAAGGTAAGAAAAAAAACAGCGATGAATCCTGATAGATATGCAAAGTATTCGCATTTTAGGCGTGTGTGCGTGCTACTTACTTATCACAAACAAGCATCTCACGCACACATGCTCAGAGTAATTTTAATGATCTATCCTATGTAGGTATCCGATGTTGAGGTCTCAAAAAACGGTCATATTTCAGTCTCCAGAAACACCGAAAGACACAATTAATAAAGAATTGTACAGCGACGAGGAAGAACTCGAAGAAGAAGAAGAAATCATTGAACCAACCAAAGCCACCCCTCAACCAGCGGTACCTCAGGCACCACAAACTATACCAGACGTCACCAAGGAGGTTACACCGGAACCGGACGAAGACGACGATGTGGAAATAATAGATGAAGAGCAGCTTGAGGAGGAGTTGGAAGAAGAGGAAATATCCGACGTTGATGACGCGGAACTGCTAAGTCGATTGGAAGAGAAATACGGAAGGCTGCCCGAACCAGACAGAAGACCTAATAGTAAACCGATTGGATGCTTCTGGCTTGATATGAGATAACAAACTAACAGTTGGCATGACTAATCCGTGTGAGTTTTAATTTTGTTTGTTTTCAGGTTTTTTATACATATTACAAGATAAAATGCATGCTGTTAAAATAAATAGTTTTAGAGCTTTATTTCCATAGAACTTTATCATATTATGCATAAAAGTCAACCTCTTGTCGTGTCACTAGTTTCTTTCGAAACAGTGTGGTGAAAGGATTTTAAGTGCACCTCAAGAGGCTCCTTTCAAGCACTAAAAGTCAACAAATGTTCAATGATTATTCATTGAACATTGGTTGACTTAAAGCATTGCCTCACAAGTCACGCACGATAGGAACAATGCAATGCCCCGCGTCCATCAACTTATGGCATAAAAGACATTAAGCTCTTGTGCCTATTATTTTAACGGCAAATTCAGCCTTCAAACCGAAACAAAATAAACATGGTGGAATCTACTAGCAGAAAAAAAATACTAGGAAATATTTAAGGAATCATGGTAAATGTCTCCAAAACTTTTTCCATTATTTAGGGATTTTATATCTTAAAAAATGACAAAATGTGCGATCGATAAATACCCTAGGGGCTTTCAGCGTCTAACAGATTTGGTAATCGCGTTTCAGAGGATGGCGGCAACAGCATTGAAGACGAGTGGCCGAACGAGCCGGCTGACGCCTTCTGGAGCGAACATCTAGAGCAGGCCCAGCGCGACCTTCGCCAGGTACCTATCAGACACACACGCCCTTCTTCCTATCGTGTCACTAGTTCTTTCGGAACAGTGTGGTGAAAGGATTGTTAGTTCATGTCGAAGAACCTAAAAAGCTCTAAAACATGTGTCAAGTGCTCGAAAGGAGCCTCATTGAGGCGCACTTAAAATCACCTTTCACCACACCGTTTCGAAAGAACGAATGATACGATAAGAAGAAGATTGCCCCTATTTGGTACAAGAGTGCTAGCGTGGGGTCATAATGTACCCCAACACCAGTTTACACTATCCCTGAACAACCAACTGGCCCGTCTGAGTGGCGGTAAGCCTCTTATGGCATAGACTGGTTCTAGCAAGGTATACATGGACGCTCGTTTAAAGAACTGCATGTCACGGTTTTGGCAAAACACAAACACTGGGGTACAATATACCCCACGCGTGCACTGCAGTTTGAATAAATAATGCATTTATTTTTTGTTACAAAGTTTGGTAGGTGATACAATGGGACCCACTTTGCAAGGGGCTGGAACTTGAAAGAGGTTTATTTAAATTAAAATCTATATTAAAATGGCATGGCAAACATTACAACAAACGAATGCTAGCTACAAGTAAAGGAGAGACCTTAGCTTCGCTCACGTTATAACGACATAAAATATTTCCAGTTATTTTTTAAATAGGCCTTTGCGGCGTGACTGAAACACAAACTTTCAATTTTGAGAATCCAATGATGCTTATGTATGTGGGTTCAACGTTTATCATCCCTCCTTTTTGCTTCTTAAAGAATAGAAAGAGAGGTTTGAATTGACGTGGAGTAGTTTGCAAATTCTTATTAGGATTAGGTACCACGCAGTCAAAATTCTAATAACGGCTGAAAATATTTAAATTGAATGTGGGCCACAATTCCAATGACTCAATGACGCAAAAGTTTCTTGGTGTATTTTACCTTGTTTTTGTTTTTTTTTATAACATTACTTCAAATCTTAATTAAATTATCCTATGCTTTGCAAAGAGCTTCGTGCATGTTTTTCTGTAATCAATTAACAATTAGGAAAATACACCACAATACAATAATTTTATTAGGTAGGTATATAGGTAGTTATTCCTCCAGAAATATTAGATCATTGTTAGAAATTCCAGAAAAGGCTTAGAGCTGATTTCACCATGCTCTGGGAGTCTAATCCAAGATTAACAGGCCGTTAAATCTAACCTGAGATGTGAAACGCGTACATTTTGACCTATGTAACGGCCCTTTAATCCTTTGTTAATCTAACAGAGCATGGTGAAATCAGCTCTTAACATACTTAGTTATATGAGATGGAGTAATTATGAGAATGTAAATTTCAGGACTGGCTCGACTAACTGTTTTTGCATCCAATTTCATACTTTGCTCGTTGTGCCATTTCCCCGACTCGTCCCCGATGCTACAGACCACGATTCGCGCCCGCACCCCGCGTGTTTCGTCCCTGACGCATCTCCGACGATTCCATCCCTTAGACTAGACAATAGGAATATGTTTATGTAATGATGGTTCGATACATATTGTTGTCTGTAACCAATCATATTGCAAGCTCACGGAATCTAACAAAACTAGAATCCGCTGGCAGAAGTTTTAAATAATTTCACTACTGGCGTATTCAGCAATGAAATGAAACATCCTACTGAGATTTCTTGTCACGATGTTTCGATTGATTGGTTACTGGCAACAGAATCGACCGTTGTTTGTTGCGTGTGTGTGAGTGAGTGTGTTACTAACTTGCTGAGGGCGAGTGGTCAGCGGCCGTCGAGAAGGCTTCCGTCCCGAGCCTCCGTTCAAGCGGACGCGCTCGCTACATCGCCGCTCAGGCCTTGGACGCAGCCGCTGAAGCCAAAAAAGACAACCAGCTACTGAACAAGGCCATCGCAGCTTACCTCGAACTACTCAAGATGAATGAGAATCTTTCGGATAAGAAGCTTCTCGAAGTCGCAAGTCGAACGCTGGACAGAATCAAATTCAGAGGTGATGATGTAAATCATATTTTTCTGGGATCTACATTTTATTTAGTGCAAATTTATTTAGTTTGTGCCTTTTTTCAGGAACTTACTTGAGCGCAGAACCAGTTTATAAACTTCTAATTCGAAGATTCCCCAACGATCCAGTTTATCGAAACAATTTAACTATCTCCCTCTTGATGGCGAACAGGTAAATTACACTCAGTTTTTAGTTCATAGTTTCAGATACAAATTGCCTTGACTTTCTTTCTAAAAGTTTTGTAAAAAACGCTCCAGCGCGCTCCTTATGGTATCTAAATAATGATGATGACATTTCAGAGCCGACTTAGCAGAGGACGTCCTAAAAGAAACACTCAAACTTTGGCCCAATGACCGCATCGCACTAGCCCACCACGGCTTCATTCTTAAAACTTTGCACAACCGTCTCGAAGAGGCCGTGGAAGCATTCACAAAAGCCCTAGAAGGAGATACAGGTGCGGCCAATGAGCCTCGTTTCTACTATCACTTAGGAGACGCATTGCTCCTCCTAGGTCGTTTCGAAGAAGCCCACGAGATACACAAACGCGGCGCGGCTTTAAGACACTTTCTATCACCCTCCCAACGCTCCTTGTACAACGTCGATAGACTTAAAGGCAAACCGTGGTGGAACATAGATCAGACACCGTATTCACGATTAGCGCGAGCGTTGGAAAAGTCGTGGAAGGAAATACTGAAAGAGGGAGAAGCAGCGAAAGCGCTGTACGAGAAGGAAAAGGAAGGGTTGAAGGAGCGAGGAGAATGGTCGCAGCTGGATCTGTTCGTGAGAGGTCGGGAGGTCCCGAACAGGTGTACCCGAGCGCCGGTTACCTGTGAGATCGTGAAGTCCGAGGTCGCAGCGAGCGGATGTCGCCGCGGGCAGATAAAGTTTAGCATGATGGAAGCTGGCACACACGTCAGGCCTCATGTCGGACCGACCAACTGCAGGTTGCGAATGCATCTGGGACTGAGCAACACCAAAGATACTTATATACGAGTGGATCGGGAGATCAGGTAATTTTTTAAGTCAGGTAGTAGCTTGTGTTGCTTGGGACGATCTCTCCCCTTGTATCCATATAATTGGATTTGTAACACAGCCATTCTCGAGGTTAGTGTTACGAATTGAAGAAAGAAGAATAAAGTCAGGGTTTTTATTTTTGAGAATAGCTTAAAAATACATAAGAAAATGGGCAGTTTTCAGTGACTGTTTTGTTTAAAGCCAACCATATATGCAAAGTGGCAGACCAGATCTAGCAGCAATATAATAGGATTATAAATATTTTTTCTTTTTACAGGCAATGGCAGACAGGCAAGGTGATAATGTTTGACGACAGCTTTGAACACGAGGTTTGGCACAACGGCACGGGATCTCGACTTGTACTGATCGTAGACGTTTGGCATCCGGACCTTACGCCGTCTGAGAGAAGGCAACTGCCTGCTATTTAACCTTCCATACTTGTTGCTAAGGCCGGCTGGACATTATCAGATAACGAGCGGCAAAAATATTGCTACGAGCGCCTAACTGTAGCTTTCTGCACACTATTAGAGTCCCGGTAAGCGTAGCGCCTAACTGTGGTTTTCCACACACTATTACAGTCCCGGTGAGCGTCAGAAACGATCTGATGACGATCTGATAATTTCTCGGATCTAGTCAAGTTCAAAATGTGTCAGATTATCGTCCGGCGTTTTTTAATAATGTGCAGCCATCCTAATAGTTCTAGTTTTTTCTAAATCTGTTAAATAGAATTTAATCTTGTTTCGACCCTTTGGGTCAAAGCGTTCAAAAGGTGCGTTGTGTGAAGAAAGACATTTGATGGTAGCTGGCTTATGGCGACTGCTGCATAATATAAACGTATTTGGTACAATATAATAAAACATTCTAGTCTTCGCTTTATAATTTGCATCACCAGATACTTTATATAAACCAGCGTATGTTAGAATTTTGTACCAAATCAATTGTGCAGTTAGATCGAAAATGTGACCGTCGTTGATATTAAAGCAGTTAGTAAAATACTATGGTTGTAATTGTAAATATTAAAATAGTTCTTCGAAATAAGTCCTTGGTGTTTTAAGATTAGTGAGTGATATTTTTACCTTTCCTTTAGTCTAATTTTGAGGCTTAACTTATCCTTCTTTAAATAATCAACCATTGCATTTGCAACCACACTAATTACCTAGTTTAAGAATATTCCAAATGTACTATTATTTAAGATAACCATAATCTTGATCCTCTAGACAAAATGTTCATAGAGGGTTAGGTACATATAAGAGCAATAATAATATTATCGTTTTTATAAGAAAAAATCCATATATATGATTATTTTAAGAAAAATATAATTACAATGCTCAAAACTAAATAGTTTTATTTTATAACGAAATAATAACAGCTTTTCTTAGTGTAGTGTATATTTGGTATAAAAATTAATTGGAAATTGTTCCAAACCAATCTTTAAATTAATTCTTAAACTACTAAAGCTCATTTGGAATTCTATAGAAACTTAAAAAATAATTGGACCACTTGGATCGTGTCAGGATTATCTGTAAACTTGAACGTTTATCGTAATAATATGTCATTATATTTAATTGAGACTACATTATCACAAACATTGGACGGAGCAGTAACAATACTTTAAAAAACCACACAAAAATGCATTCACAAAAGTATGGTGAGCAGATTTTTATGAACCTAATGTAAAGTTAACACTGTAAAATCTAACAAAGTACATACAAGCACTTCAACCAGTGTCGCATTAGTTGTAACTGCCTACAGTTAACTGTGATTGTATGGTGCAGGTACTAATTACAAAGTATTTGGTTACCAACATAATTGTTACAAAAATCAGATCAACTTGAGATTACATCTGTAATGGAATGATAAAATATTGTTAATTTTACTAAATAATCCGGAATGTAACATTACGAAACAAATCCCTGTATTTAGTATACTCATAAAAAATAAACTTAAATCTAACAGTAAATTCACAAAAATAGGAATAATAACTAAAATGTTAACTTACAAATAATAAGTAAGTACCCATACCATGGGACACTTGAAGTACCTACTGTGTTTACAACACTAAAATTTAAAAACGAATTCGTGAGTTTTTTTCCTAACACAACATAAAAATCACTGGACATAAAATAAGGCACATCAAAGAGTACTAAACAGATAATATCAAATTCGTCTGCAACTGACTGATATGGCTAAAACAATAATGCCATACGTGATTAAGAGGATTTCTTTGAAGAACACTTCATTGACATTGAGGCATATTGGTGTAGATTTCGTTAATCGCTTGGTATGCCGGTGGCCCCGGTGACACCGGCGTACCGTGAGCATACGATCGATTGTGATACTCATACGCTGCCGCGTGGTTTTCGTATTGCGGGCTTTGCGGATGCATAGCTTGCGCGTTGTGCTGCGACGGCGGCGGCGGTGGCGTGTTTTGGTTTGCAAAGTGCTGATGCTGGGCCGGTAGATACGTATAAGGGGCGTACTGCTGGCTTTGGTGATTCATGTTGTGAGCGCTGTACACTTGCTGCGAGGGTTGAGTCGAAGGCGGGCTGTTTCTGTCGCTGTACGGCGGCGCGGGCGGCGGCGGCTCCTGCCACGCGCCTTCGTGGCAATCCCCCCACTCCCGCGCTATGTTATCTATCCGCGCCGTCAAATCTCCACACGGCACGTTACTGCCTTCATTACACGCAGAATCCGCTTCTTTGTACGGTCCGACAACGTCGTACCCGGACGATTTGACACTGTTGTGCCTGGTCAAGGTATGCCTGTTCGTCAGGATAGGAACAGATTCCGAAACAGGTTGCTGGTCATACTGTGTCTCAGTTGGGGTACTCCTTTCTCGTTCTACCGTGTGATAGGAGGCGGGGCGAGCCGCGTGAAAGTTTGAGTACGAGGAATGTGCTGAAGTCGGACGGGAATTTCGAGGGTCTCTTGGTAGAGATGCGTTAGACGACATGTAGGCGGCATTTCGATAAGAACGCCGCGATCTGCGGACCGATGAGTTGTTCCCTCGCGAACCCGACCGCCGCTTGACTCGACGCGGCGTCATCGGCTTCAATGAGTTTTCAACTGAAGTTGTCTCAGTTGGACTGAGCTCTATTGTGTAAACTGGACGGCGGGGAAGAGTGCCTTTATCTGCAACAATAGGAGGTTCTAACATTATGTATAATCACTCCATAGTTACTTTACTTTAGGTAGTGTAGTTTTTATTACCTGCTTTAGGCTTGTGTTTTTTGAAGGACTTATAAGATAGTAAGATGGCAAGTGGCAAGGCAAATGTGGCAAATAAGGCCCCTATTGCAGACTGTGCAAGCTCAATGTGGTCCCACTGAACAAAGCAGCCATCTACTTGAGGCAATCTCCATGTTCCAGGAGCATCTTCTTCGCCCCATTGGGGCTGGCAACCCCAGCCATTGATTGCCCACCAACTCACACTACCAGTGCCGAGTGATAACAGACCATTGTCCTAAAAATATGTATACATTAGTAATTGCAAATGTGTTACTTTTAAGAAATTTTATAATCAAAAATATTGTATAAGTGGCGAAATATTTTTGTTATTCATTTCTTATTATAAACAAACAAAAACAAACAAAAAAATCTAATTTCCTAAATACTTGCTTTATTGAGCGTGCCAACATTCAGGAAGTGACATATCAGAAACACATTCCATGCCAGCCACATAAAACTCCATATTGCATACTGGAATAAAATAAAAAGTTACAGCACCTTGGCAATCCAAACACACTTATTACATAACACTAAGCAGGTGAAAGTATAGCAAAAGTGGGTCAGCTAGCATAGGCTCAATATTTATCAAATTTTTAAAAGGCACTCCCACTAGAAAGCCTGTTCGTACAAATTCAGTTAATAAATCTATTTTCAAAATTGGAATTAAAATAGATACTTACTGATACCAAGTATTTTGTTATGTATTGGACAGCTCCAAATGATCCAAATATTATTAATAAAATATTGGTGAAGTTGGCAATAATTGGCAACCACATAAAACCCAAAAAATCAAAAACTTGCCGCTGTATTGTTATTAACTGAAAAAAATACATTATACTATTAACTGTGTATTGTATAATTATTATACTATTATCGGCTACCTAACAATTTTATGGTGAAGGAGAGTAGGTTTTACCTTCATAATAAAAGCTACCTGACATACCTGAATACCTAAAATAAAATTAATTAAACATTAATATTTGTTCTATCTGAGTGTTTTATAGAATTCTATGTATTTATTTACAAAAAAGTAGGTATCTATGTATTCTATCAGTTATTTGGTACACACGAAATTATTTTTTCTGACTGGTAGCCTTACTCTGTAGGTCTACCACGAGTTTCCCAGTAGACACAACAACAATAATAATATCTTGGAATTCCAATGAGTAATCATTATACATACAAGGTTCATGCATTATAAAATTAGTCATTCAGCCTCGCTTTGTTTCCCACGTCTGAACTGGATACAGTTAAGAGATACCAAGCCACAACTGAGTAATTATATCTGTAAGTTAGCGTAAACAGTTTTGTTTGTAACAAAACTAGTTGAAAAAACATACCAGTTCAAGTACACAAACGATAAGCAATATTGTCCTCAATCCGCAGACAGCCATCTCGTAAGGCGATGTTTCAAGCTGGTTTTTGAATATGATAGGAAAGGATAGCTATCCCTATAGAAAAACACATACTTTAATTCAGAAAAACAGTAATTTATAATAACTGAAATATTTACTATAGGTACCACACGAAACGCGAAATCGAGGACGATTTCGCGATGTGTGTGTGACGTCACGTCACGTATTATTAGTATTCTGTGGTCTGTCTGGACCTTAAAATTGTCTGTGGTCGTGTTAGACCAACCCACTTGGCTGGATATGGGTGCGTGCATAACGAGGCTGGTTTTCCAGGGTTGATTTGCCAGCGCGGGTAAGTGCTGACCGGTATCGGTCCAATAACATAAAACGACAGGTACATACATGGATCAAGTACTATGGGTACATAAACCGGTCCGTAGCGACGTTGATTGTTGATCGAAGGTAGCGACCAATAGATTCCTCGTCAGAAAAATGGTATTGCTAATGTTACATTTATTGAAGTGCCCTAGGAGCAAAGCAAGGACCCTCATTTGAGGCTAGGACCTTGACTTGACTAACCAAAGACAAAGAGAAGAGATTACGTCTAGTCTTTACCTCCATGAGATTACCAATGTATATACTACCTCCATGTTACCAATTCAAGTTGTTGTTGTTGCTGAATGTCAACGCGAATATTTTCCTGCGCACTCTGTGGTACAAGCATAAGCCATGCCCCACAGATGATACATCACAGAATTATACTCGAACCATCATGCGAACCATGCATGAACCATGCTCTTCACAAAACTTCAGCCTGCCGCACATCAATTTTTTTTTTTCATTCATGCGTTCATTCACTCGTTCGTTAATTTGTTGTGTATTGATCGGTGAATTTACTTTGCTGACTTTGCATTTTTGTAGTTTTGTACTTCTCTCGTCTCGTCCTCTACAAGTACGTCGTGTACGACTCATCGCGACTTTTGAATAAAATTACATCAGGGCAAACGTAAAATAAGGTATCTATCCTAATTGAATTTTACTTTTCATTTACGATTATAAAGCAATCAAAATCTTACATTTAATTTCTTCGATTTTACCGGTAACCTATTATTTTCAGCGCTTACGTGATGTCTTCAGAAACCTTGGTGCCCTTGGAATCCAATCCCGATGTATTGAACAAGTTTCTTCAAAAACTGGGTGTTCCCAGCAGCTGGAGTTTGGTAGATGTAATGGGATTAGACGTAGACATGCTGGCGTTCGTACCGCGTCCGGTCTTAGCTGTAATGCTCTTATTCCCGACATCCGATGTGTACGAACAATACCACAAGAAAGAAGAAAGCGAGATCTTGGCCAAGGGTCAAAAGATCTCTGAAAATTTGTTTTACATGAAACAAAAGCTGGGCAATGCTTGTGGCACCTTTGCTCTTGTTCATGGAGTAGCTAACAATGCCGATCGAATTAAGCTTTCCGATGGACACATGAAAGATTTTTTGGAAGAAGCAAAGAAGTTGGACTATGTGGCTCGTGGAGCACTGTTGGAAAAATATCCCGGCATTATCGACGCTCACAAGGAGCTAGCTCAAGAAGGCCAAACAAACACTCCAGGAGCAGCTGATGTTGTGATTCATCACTTCATTACTCTAATTCATAAGGATGGTGCTCTGTATGAGTTGGATGGGCGTAAATCTTTCCCCATAAATCATGGACCTACAACTGAAGACAGCCTGTTGGATGATGCTGCTAGAGTATGCAAGGAGTTTATGGCTCGTGATCCATCTGAAGTTCGCTTCACTGTAATGGCTTTGACTGCGTCAGACTGAATTTTCTATTTTTATAACTAGTCACTACTGCTTTTCAAGAAAATGTGTTAAATAACTATGGTAGAACTCACACTAGAGGCAGAGCTTCACCTATTCAAGCTTAAAAAGTATTTTGTATGTCATTATCAGCCAAAAAGAATGCAGTGCAAGCTTTTGTGATATTAAAAATTTATTTATTTGAATTTATTTTCCTTTCTTTGTATGGTTTTCATTATCAATAATTCTTTATAGACCTAATTTAACCTTTACCTATCATACCTACCTACTATATTTTATTGCTAGTGGTAGATGCTACTACCTACACAAAAATCCTACTGACTGCAAACAAGATTAGAAGTCACAAAACAGTTGTAGGTGTCTGGGCTCAAGGTTAAGAAGTCAAAGTAAAGTTTATCCTTGATACTGTTGGCAGGGGCCAAATTGTCTTGGGAATGCGTGGACTAGCCGCGCGTGCGTGACTTTAAAGAAAGGTCATGTCTTCGATTAGGTATTGACAGCAGAACCCTGGGCCAGACTAGCTCAAGGCCAGATTCTTTGCCAAAATTTAGAATAGGTAAATAGTGATTGCGTAGGTAAGTAGGTAAACAACAGCTACAAACTGAGCTATTGAAGGATTCGCTCGCAGAGCCTAGGGTTTGATGTCAATTCAAATTTTTTTATGAAATGTACCTACAAATAAAACCCATTCATATGACATCTCACTTGATAGGTCCTACATACCTCGAGTCAGTTATTTTATTTTGCGCCTTTATGTTACACCGTATCTTAATCAGCCCTTTATCCGAAACTCATATAGGTACCTATTTACCAATAAATTTGTAAAGCAGGTACAACCTCGACCTACCAAAGGAGCCTTGGAGGAGATATTTCCTCCAAGTTTCATACAGATCGGATCAACGGATTGAAAGTTACATACATACATACCTTCATAAAATGCAAAGTCACCCAAAAGACTTCGCTCACTCAATCAATTATGCGATGAAACATATCACCGTAAAAAAAATACTGTAAGTATTTTTATACCTATAGGTTCAGGTAGCAGGCAAGTTATTTAATAAAAAGAGCCATTAGATACGAAGGAGTGGGCATTTTAGTTTAGATGAGTGTGCCATCTGCTTGTTAAAATGTAGTTTCCTGAGGGTACTTTTCCTACTCAATAACAAAAAATATTCATTTCATAAAATTGCCTATAATAATATCACATCAATAATGCAACAAAATCATTGAGATTATAGACAGCGGTCGTCAATACAAAATTCTAACTAATAGCGCTTAAACACGTACACTTCCTAGTTTTATGACCATTGTTGCTGCAATATATAACTGTCCCGCTTACAAACTATGACTGTAAACGTCATAGCGTTACAATTGCAGCTAGAAATTGCCGCAGTTTCGGTTCGTTTACAAGCGCCATGGTTCTATGTTGGAATGCAAAATAGCTTGTACCGATTTGAGCTTAAATAAATTATTGTATATTTATAAATTGTAATTATTTAAATCTTTCTACGTATATAAAAACAATAGGTACTTAACTAGAGAAATTAAACTACAATAATACGTTAGGTTAGTACGTCATTTGATCTTCAATATTCATTATCATCTGGTGACATTGCTTCCTCCTCAGCTATATGATTCTCGATAGGTGACTCTGCAACAAAAATAATAATTTATATAAATACATATTATACGTGCATTAGGTCTTTGGTAGCTCTGTTGGTAGTACATCTGCCTTGGTGGGTTCGATTTCCACCGAGAACAAACATTTATGTAATGAACATTATATGTTTGTTACTTGTCTAGGTGCTGGCTGGGCAAAATACATGCTTTGCTTTAATTGAAATACAAATTAAAAAATACTGTATCGCAAGTAATTAACATACGAAATACAAAATATCTCTAAGTTAGGTATTTGATACATAAAATACAGTATTTTAGCTTTTATTAATTGAAATACGAAATACAAATTACAAAATAAATAATCTAGACCAGCACGGGCTGAAAAGTAAGGGAAAACAAGATTAATTAATCAGTAAAACCAGAGTTTCCTGTCATGAACATTTTGTTGGCCAATTTTTATGTACAGTCATAGATTACAGTATACATAACAGGTGCAGTGTTGCCAAATCTAATAGCTGCTTTACCAAAAACACTTTCGGCTCGCACTCACACTCACGATCGCTAAATGAAGGTTAAATGTATTCTCAAGTATTTGAAATACTAATTACAAAATACCTCGGCGGCGTCAGGTATTTGACATACAAATTCCATTTTAAGGAAGTAATTGAAATACAAATACCAAATACGTATTTGTATTTCAATTACGTATTTTAATTACAAGTAATTCAAATACTGCCCAACCCTTTCTAGGTGTTATAATAACAAGTCTATATTTACAAAACAAAAGTATTAAGTAATATTATCAGTTAACTGGTTCCCATAGTACAAGCTTTGCTTGGTTAGGAGCTAGATAGTGCTGTGTGGAATGTCCACGAATATTGTTTTGTATTTGTATTAGAGAAAGAAATCAAAAGTTATTTATTTAATTAAATCCCAAGGATCACTTTGAAACGTCTTAAAGCTAGGTGAATTTAGATACCTACCAGTTACACGCGACCAAGCCATTTTTTCTGACGACAACGTTGCTGTGTTCCGGTTTGAAGAGTGTGGTTGCCGGTCTCTCTTCTCTTCTCTTATCGTGTCACTAGTTTCTTTCGAAACAGTGTGACGAAAGGATTTTAAGTGCGCCTCAAGAGGCTCCTTTCGAGCACTTGACACATGTTATAGAACTTTTTAGGTTCTACGACATGCCGGTTTCCTCACGATGTTTTCCTTCACCGTTTGAGAGTACTGGCATTGTGCACATACATTTTTGATCAGAAAAACTCATTGGTGTACGACCGGTTTCGAACCCATGACCTTAGGATCGGAAGGCGGGGCCGCTACCACTAGACCACCAGTGCTCTCGACGTGGTTGCCGGTGAAATTACAGGCACATGAGGCTTAACATCTGTAACCTTCAAATTAACGGATGTGACTTACGATGATTTGTTATAGCTGATGGTTGCAACTTATCATTAGGTGGGCCATCTGCTTGTTCCATCAGAAAGTTGGATAAAAAAAGGCATGCTTAACACCATTATTGAAAAATAATATTAACCCCAAACTTACCGTTGACAATAAGCGAGTCCGTCGTAAACTTTGGAAGCAATAACGTACACGTGAGGCCTAGGATTGTCGCAGTCCCGCACACCCAGACTAGGGCTTCGCGGTAGTAGCTTGACTCAGCTCCGTCGGCACTGGAATTAGCAAATAAAAAGTAATGTTAAAACACAAAGCAAAATAACAGATCATCGAATGAGGTACCGAAGTAAACGAGATCTCCAATTAGAATTAGACGAATTGGCGATTGTATTTATGTTTGTAGATTTAATGTTTGTTAGAGTTGTTTTAACTTCTTAAAACTGTACGAGCCAGGAGAAGCAGTAAAGTTCTTAGATGAGGATTCCACTGGCTCACTCGTCTAATGACAAACGCGCTAAACGTTGCTATGTTAAATTATAAAAAAAAAAACTGATTCGCGACTTTGGTCTCCGGACACTGTAGATATCTCCTTAGATCTTTTAGTACCAAGAACCAACTCTTGTGTTGCCAACACCAATACAAATATTACATTTTGCACACACCCACATTCTGCAGTAAGTACTTGGAATTCCATACGTTGACAGGTTGCAAGCCCATCGCCGCTGTTAGAATACTAACTGGTTTCCTCACGATGTTTTCCTACACCGCTTAAGAGTACTGGCATTGCGCTCATAAAATGTTCTAACAGTAAAGTCAATTGGTGACGTCAGGGATTAGAACCCACGATTTGGGATCAGGAGGGCCTGATCGTGGCTACCTAGAGAGGAGGTGCTATACTAATTGATAAAATAACATTTATAATATTCATATCAGTGATATTGTTAGATACTTTATATCATGGTTTTGTTTACTTTTACAAACGTCAATTATTACAGACTGTCATTTGCCTTCAAATCAATCCCAACTAGATTGCCTACAAATTAATGAACTTGCACTTGTATGGTAATCTTCTATTTTTTCAAATGTTTCTATGTGGTGTACATAGATAGACCAAACCCAGAATGAAATATGTCCTTTGACAAGTAAAGACTCACTATACAGGACTAATACTCACTATACAGAAAAGTGACCTATGAAAATGAATATTTTCAAGTATTTCTTTAGGACCAACCAACCAACACGGTGTGATTGCGACTGTATTAAAGCGCCCTAGATTATAGTATCTCTAAGTACTTAAACAAAAATTTGACGCTGGTTGTCATATTAGGTGATTCATGATCGGGACATGTTCATTACAATATGTTGCGGTAATCACTAGGTTAGGTACCTCACTTGTTTTGATAACACCATTATTATAATAGTTATCTACTGCTAGTATGTAGTTTATGTACCAAACTTTAACTACAGCAAATGATTCAATTCATGTCACGATATGATCGAATGAGTTATGTATACATTCTATAGTTCAACTAACTGCTCTGCCTTCTGCGCTGTAGGCCGTGGGTTCGATCCCCACCGAATTATAATACTTGACCGGGAACAAATATTTGTGTTATAAACATAGTTATGTATATACAAAAAAAGTATATGTATAATTATATCAGCTATCATGGTTTGGGGCTAGTGCTGTGTGGAACGTCCACCAATATACAGAGTGTCCTAGGAATGTATCTCAATTAGTCACCTCTTAGGAGTAGCTATTAGTGGGTATTAAAATGTTTTAGTTGGTTCTTGGGTGAAAACTTTAGAATATAACAATGCGTTTTTGTTGTAGGTACGTCCGGAATGGACAAACTGTTAAAATTGTACATAACCATAGTTACTCTACTATTTTTTATACTACAGTTATACAATAAATAATTTTTGATTCTGATTCCTCAATATGATCAGAATAGTCTTGTAACTCTTAAAATCACAAAAATAAAACATTTAATAACTCGTAAACTAAACTACCAAAAATCGCAGAACATAGGGTGATTCGGGTAGCGGTAGCCCAGGGGGTGCTGCATCTCAGGGACGCTTGACAGTACTTCCTGGGACATCCTGTATATTTATTTCTTTAACATAGTTCGGGCCGCTAATAATCCGCAGAATTTTGGTACTCACTACATCTGTATCAAAGCAATAGCGATCCCGCACGCTAGCTTGTCACTAAAGCTCATAAGTCCGTAGACGAATGCAGATGCCTCGGTCCTCTCCCCAACCAGATCAGCAGTGAGTGCCAAACTAGTCACGAGCATTACTGCTCCACCAAAACCTGATAAAAGAAAAAAACAAATTAAACATTCAGAAATAATAGGTAGGCTTCTTTATTGTGTACTAGATGACCAGGTGTACTTCGTATCACATATCACATATCGAAGGGAGAGCCTTAATGACATTAAAACTCTCTCTTCGCTTTAGGTAGAACAGTTTAGATGTGAAAATGAAATTGTTGTTTTTACTATCTTCCTCGCAATTTTTCCATATTTTCTCACCGTTTAAACCTTTCCTGGCAGTGTGACCATCTCAAAAATGGCGAATCTGCCACACACGGACCCAAAAATCTGCCAAATTCTGCCACACTCGACGTTAAAAAATGCCAAAAATATGCCAACATGAAAATAAGAAAAAAACGTAGTTTCATATATTTTTTTTATCAACTTTATAACTACGTTAAGATATAATCGAACTTGTTCAGCCTTTAATTTATTGCGGTATTATATTGCCTGGACTGCTTGCAACAACTTCAATCCAATCAAATTAAAATCAAACTTTTGAAAACACTACAAAATAACGAAATGTTGAATGATGCAGCAATAAGTCATTAAGAACATATTAAACTGGCATAAGAAGTTTGTTTCTAATAACAAATGTTTATTTCATATTAATTATCTATATCTACCACATACACATATTACAGATCGGTGGAAAAATAAAATTACAGTAACATTGAAATCCAAAGTAGAGGTTTTTTTGCCATTTTGTTTAATTATTTTTTATGTATTATCTAAAATAGGAAAACCACACCTCCGCGAGCTGCGCGCAGCTCGCGGCACTACCAAACCACTAGTTTTTATATATTAAACTTATTTAAAATTTTATTACTTATATATGATGTAATGTAATTTAAAATTAGCATGATTTTCATTTTAACCTTTGAAATCTGCCAAAATCTGCCACATTTGTAAATCGTCAGCATAATATGCCACAGCTAAAATTTTGGATCCAAATCTGCCAAAATGGCAGAAATCTGCCACAAATGGTCACACTGTTTCCTGGACTACGAAAAACATTTCAATACCAAAATCAGCTAAATCGGCCCAGCCGTTCTCGAGTTTTAGCGAGACAAACGAACAACAATTGATTTTTATATGTATATAGAGATAGAGATTATGTGTTAATAATGTTGGGTAATGTAGTGGGCTGCAATATTGTCACTCAAGCCGGAATTTAGATGCATACCTTTTTTTTATTTATTTGAAGATCATTTTTATATTCTAGCTGTTGGCTGCCCATAAATAAATAAATCATGTGAACATTTTATAATAATATGTACACAGGTCCATCTACATCTACATCTACACTAATATTATAAAGAGGTAAACTTTGTATTTTTGTATTTTTGTATGTAACGAATAGGCTCAAAAACTACTGGTCCGATTTCAAAAATTCTTTCACCATTAGAATGCTACATTATCCCTGAGTAACATAGGCTATATTATATTTTCAAAAAAATCAGGGATCCTTACTAAAACTTCAATAATGTAACCCAAGGTGGAAAACAAAAAACCTTACATCGCGTGCGCTGCGAAAACTATTGAAGATAGAACAAAATAATGTACTACGATTTTGTAGAACACGTTATCATCTACAAAAAATGTCGCGACAGCATATGTCTAACTATTATAGTTATGTCACAATAAGTGTTCTTTTATTATAAAAAATTAATTGAAATGCCTCCGCTAGAAAAGGGTCTTTATTTGTACCTTGGTATTAATCCTTATCCAAATAAATCATTTCATAATTAAGACGGTTTCAATACCTATAGATTACTTCTTAAATTTTTCAAATCGGACATTCCATTCAAAAGATATGACGAAATTAAAAATGTTTACGGGTCCACGGTTCACGCGCGGGGTGCGATTTCACTCACTCAAGGAGAAGCGCGTGCAAATGTATGAAATAAGTAGATGCGAGGCTCGAACCCACGGTCTAAGTTTATCCTAAAATGTTCAAAAAATTTATGACCACCCATGCGAAGCTGGGACAGGCCGCTAGTATACTATAAAACTAATAACTAGTAGTTCGCCCCGAACTGAGATCTCGTGATGCGACACGACGGACCGAACGCATCATAACTTTGAGTAGGTAGTAGTCAGAGGCATGTCCAAACATTATCTTTGGACTTTTTTCTGACTACCGCCTACTAACTTGGTATGGTAACCAAGTTTCAACTCTATTGGCCTATTTATTGAAGAGGTCCGTTGAACAGACCTTGGCTCCATCATCAGACCTGGTCGTCGTCACCATTTTATGAGAACTGAGTACCTACTTAATTTATTTCAAGAAAAAACAATAAGAAAGAGCAAAGGAACTGGACGACCACTAGAAAATCCTTGTTGTCAACGAAACTCTTAGAGATGGGAGCTCTTGGATCGCTGGTTATCTTAATTTAACTTTTTTTGTTTTATCTCAAAAACAAACCGTCCCAAAAAAAAAGTGAAAATTGTTTTGGAATGTCCAAGCAAAGCCCTTTCATATGACATGTAACTTGATTTTTTTATTGATCGAGTGAGCGAAGCGAACGGAGATCTTTATGTTCAACTTGGGCGATTTGGCATTTTATGTATGTATGTATGTATGTATGTTTGTCTGGCCATAACTTTCGAACCGTTGGTTGATCCGATCTGCATGAAATTTGATAAGTCGATAGCTTGTACTTGAGAAATTTACTGGTAAGTATATGAGTAAAATCAGATGAAGGGTTATTAAGATATGGGGTTTTTTAAGGGGGCAAAAATAAAAAAAGTTACATAATTAAATCAAGTTACATGTCATATGAAAGGGCTTTGTTTGGACATTCCAAAACAATTTTTTTTTCCTAGGACTCTTGGTTTTTGAGATACAACAAAAAAGTTAAATCAAGATAACCAGCAATATCCAAGAGCTCTTATCTCTAAGAGTTTCGTTGGCATCAAGGTTTTTCTACTGGTCGGCCAGTTCTTTTGCTTTTTCTTATTTTTTTTCTTGAAATAAATGAAGGAGGTACTCAGTTCTTATAAAATGGTGACAACGACCAGGTCTGATGATGGAGCCAAGGTCTGTTCAACGGAACTCTTCAATAAATAGGCCAATAGAGTTGAAACTTGGTAACGTACCAAGTTAGTATGCGGTAGTCAGAGACAAGTCCAAACTTAATATTTGGACTTGCCTCTGACTACCACCTACTCAAAGTTTTGGTGCGTTCGTAGGTTCGCATAACGAGATCTCAGTTCGGGGCGAACCACTAGTGTAACTTTTTTTGTTTTTGCCCTCTTAAAAAACCCCATATTTCTAAAACCCTTCATCCGATTTTACTCATATACTTACCAGTAAATTTCTCAAGTACAAGCTATCGACTTATCAAATTTCATGCAGATCGGATCAACGGTTCTAAAGTTATCGCCAGACAAACATACATACATACATACATAAAATGCCAAATCGCCCAAGTTGAAACTAAGATCTTCGTTCGCTTCGCTCACTCGATCAAAAATGGAATATGTACAATGTTATGCCTGTGATGTCAATATAATATTTATTGTTAATACGAAAGTATAGATGTTTGTTAATTAACTGCAAGATTATCACACACTCATAGTAAGATAATTCGTGCAAAAAATAAATACATATTATTGGGTAAGAAACCGGTGACTATCCAGAGATGACGGATGATAGAGGAAATTGAAGAGATAAAACCAGTTGTGCCTCCTCACAAAATGATAAGGACAGGAAGATGATGATCGTAATGACATGAACGGAATTTTATATGTTCTAAAGGGTTATTGGAGATATTACTCTCCTATTAATTTAATTTAATTTAATTTTAGTGAGATGAGCGTGTATCCGATATTGTGACCAAATATCGTAATCGAAATACTACGTGAGTGATACTCGTAACATGATTAAATACTGTTACGAGCTCGGGGTTCGTATGGATAGAAAATGCACAATAATAATCCAAGAGATGACTTATTTATTTACACTAACACTTTACATAACTAAAACACTACTTAACACTACTTAACACACTTAATTATCACTCAACTATCACTTAACAACACTCCTCTTCCTTTATCCACTTCTTCCAACTCACTTCTTCCTGAGCCATTCCCTGGAACTGACTTCTTCCTCGAGTCATCTTCACAAACTGGCTCTCTTCTCGAGCCATCTCACCGAACTGACTGCCTGTCGCTCTCGCCGACTGGATTTATATACGACGCAGCTAACCCGAGAATGTTCTGGATCATACTAGACCATACTCGCATCTCTTTCCACAGTAATAGCTCTCGTTCATTTCCTTCGATTGATCCTAGAACAGTAGTCTAGAATATTCGAAAGTCTGCTATCTTTTTCTAGTAGTGCTATCTCTTTCACTCCTATGCAAATATGGCTCTATAGTGAAATGTCCTTCGAAGGTCCATAAGGGGTCCTGAAAACGCCTGAAAACGGGTTTTCAGGATATTGCATGGATCGATGGGTAATAGCCTGAAACGGACTGAAAACATGTTTCAGGCGCCTGAAAACCACGGCAACTTGGTCGAAATTGTAATCAACTGGGAGGTGACAGAGCCTCTTCTGGCAACGGCTGAAAACATATTTCAGCCTTCTGAAAACACCTGTACGTCAGGATATATAACGAAACAAGTTGCTAGGCGTCCGGCGCAACAATACCTATCGTATGTCAATAGTAGGTACTGGTGAATGAGTCAATAGTACAATATCCACAACAACAAACAATAAGATATACCTACACAGCGTTGCTGTGTCGAATAGGTATTAAATTATTTACAACTAGCGGCCTGTCCCAGCTTCGCATGGGTGGTCATAAATTTTTTGAACATTTTAGGATAAACTTAGACCGTGGGTTCAAGCCTCGCGTCTACTTATTTCATACATTTGCACGCCAGAGAGTGAAATCGCACCCCGAGCGCGACCCGTGGACCCGTTAACGTTTTTAATTTCGTCATATCTTTTGAATGAAATGTCCGATTTGAAAAATTTTAGAAGTAATCTATAGGTATTGAAACCGTCTTAATTATGAAAAGATTTATTTGGATAAGGATTAATACAAAGGTACAAATAAAGACCCTTTTCTAGCGGCGGCATTTCAATTAATTTTTTATAATAAAAGAACACTTATTGTGACAAAACTATAATAGTTAGACATATGCTGTCGCGACATTTTTTGTAGATGATGACGTGTTCTACAAAACCGTAGTACATTATTTTGTTCTATCATCAATAGTTTTTTCAGCGCACGCGATGTAAGGTTTTTGGTTTCCACCTTGGGTTACATTATTGGAGTTTTAGTAAGGACCCCTGATTTTTTTGAAAATATAATATAGCCTATGTTACTCAGGGATAGTGTAGCATTCTAATGGTGAAAGAATTTTTGAAATCGGACCAGTAGTTTTTGAGCCTATTCGTTACATACAAAAATACAAAAATACAAAGATTTCCTCTTTATAATATTAGTGTAGATTAAAAAGATCTGGTAGAACACAATCTTATGGAATATGTACTTCTTATTAGTATTTCGGAATTTAGAAAAAATATTAACATACATACCTACATAGTTACATAAAATCACGCCTGTTTCCTATAGGCAGAGACCACGGATTTTCACTTACATACCTCTTTCGCTTCATTCACTCTCATAACATCCATTCTCTCCACATGCCCAAACCATCTTAACATACCTTTCTCTACCCTCATCACTACGTCTTCTTTCACTCCACATTTCTCTCTAATTACACTGTTCCTCACTCTATCACTCAAATTCAAATATTAACATCTGAACATTAATTACGTTTAAGCACCCAGGATCTTCGAAACTAATAGAGGACCTGAGAGTATCGGTCAGTAGCCTAAGATTTTATAATCTTTTTGTTATGGACTAGGTACTTTTTATGTTAGGGCTCTTCTTCCGAAATAAATGGCCTTGAATTAAAGTTATCTCTAGAGAAATCGTCAATAGCTTAGTTTGTTGTTGTTTTGCTATGCTTAGAGGTACTCAGTTTATTGAAGTCAATAAAACATTAAGTAGTCTTACCTATAAAAACCGCAACCAAATAAATGAAATAAACTTTGTAGTAGCTGTCAGATCCAAAGAAAATCCAGACAATGCCGGCCATCGCACAGACTGAGCCTATGAGATAATTCAGTTTCCTCGTCAAAGATCTAGGCGCACTCCTCTGTGCCCCCGCCGCTGCTAGGCTACCTAGGTACATGGCATATGGGACCAGGGCCAGGGACCTAGTCGGCAGACCCAGTGTCCGGTGAAGATACAGGGGGATCAGCACTTGAGATATGTTCACTACTAATCTTGTACTCATGTATATGCTCGCTACCTGGAAACCAAAATCAGGATTATTAAACTTTTTTTCATGTAACTAGCTAATGAAACAAGCAGATGGCCCACCTGATGTTAAGTGGTAACCATCACCGATAACAAAGCATTGCCTCGTAAGTCACGCACAATAAGAACGTGCCCTACGATGCACTGCCCTGCGTCCAACAACATCAACAACGTAAAACTAAATGAACAAATAATTTCCCTTCCTATTTATAGGAATCAATGTATTAAGGCCCACAGAGCTGAGGTAGGTTTTTAATTACAGGTTTTTTAAATTTATTTCAGGCTTACTAGTCTCTGGCAAAACAGGTAAACCTCACATTAAAAACATCAATTCACTTTTTAGATAAAAATAAACTATTTACATTTAATAATCCTATTATCCTACTAATATATAAATGCGGATGTTACGATGTTGCGATGTTTGTGGCAATCACTTGAAATAAAACTAGCTGCTGCCCGCGGCTTAAGTATTACCCCGTTTTCTACCCCGTTTCCGGTAATAGGTACCTACCTATTTTGGAAAAAAAGTTGCCTTTAATGCTAATCTAGATTACCAGCTACATTTGTTCTAAGTTTCATCCCAATTGATACAGTGGTTAGGCGTGATTGAGCCACAAATTTTATTGATTTGTAACAAGGCTACTTAGGCTAAATATAGGCTACTTTTTATCAGAAAAAAAGCATTTAAAGTTAAAAGACGGTTGACTGCTTTTAAAGCATTTTTCCTCAAGGGAAAAATGCTTTAAACGCAAAGAACTTCTAGCATTTAGATACAATCAAGTTTTCCTACCAAAATTTTTGATTTAGTACGAAAATTAGTAAAACGGTGACCAGGCTGAGGAAAAATGTCCCTAAAGAGGTCTGGTAATTGATAAATTAATATAAATTAATCTGATAGTCACCTGATACATGAGTGGTTTACGTAGAAAATCACAATGTGCTCCTCTGTCACTTTGGTCCAGTAACTGCTCATGTCGTCTATATGTGTTCCTCTCACTTACAGTGAAGTGAAATATCAGTGATGCAACTATGCCCACACTCAGCACAATATAGACTATTTGCCTGAATTTCCAAGCATCACTTGGGCCCACCTGCTGAAGAAAACATATTTTACAATCCACAATAGTTAATTTCTGAGTAAATAGTTATCCCCATTCTAACCTTATAATTTGTACATTATATACTAGCGGCCTGTCCCAGCTTCGCATGGGTGGTCATAAATTTTTTGAACATTTTAGGATAAACTTAGACCGTGGGTTCAAGCCTCGCGTCTACTTATTTCATACATTTGCACGCCAGAGAGTGAAATCGCACCCCGAGCGCGACCCGTGGACCCGTTAACGTTTTTAATTTCGTCATATCTTTTGAATGGAATGAAATAATCTATAGGTATTGAAACCGTCTTAATTGTGAAAAGATTTATTTGGATAAGGATTAATACCAAGGTACAAATAAAGACCCTTTTCTAGCGGCGGCATTTTAATTAATTTTTTGTAATAAATGAACACTTATTGTGACATAACTATAATAGTTAGACATATGCTGTCGCGACATTTTTTGTAGATGATGACGTGTTCTACAAAATCGTAGTACATTATTTTGTTCTATCATCAATAGTTTTCACAGCGCACGCGATGTAAGGTTTTTGGTTTCCACCTTGGGTTACATTATTGGAGTTTTAGTAAGGATCCCTGATTTTTTTGAAAATATAATATAGCCTATAATATTATATGTTACTCAGGGATAATGTAGCATTCTAATGGTGAAAGAATTTTTGAAATCGGACCAGTAGTTTTTGAGCCTATTCGTTACATACAAAAATACAAAAATACAAAGCTTTCCTCTTTATAATATTAGTGTAGACATAAGTTGAAACCTGGCTTAAAGGTAGCCCTGTCACTGATTAGCTTTTGACAGATTTTTATATGAAATGGTTGTAAAGAGTACATTTGTGAAAAAGATAGAATGAACTAAAAAAATACTATTAAAGGAAATACAAATGTCAAATAAAATAGAAACAAACTTGCTTATCACAATCTCCAGTCAGCTCTAGGATTGTCCATGCCATTTGGTAAACAAATAGATTAGAAAATACAGTAAATCCATACCTGTAACAATAAAGGCGAGGGTGAGATTAGCAGGGGGATAATGCACAGTACACTCTATTGCGGGATGTAGGTACAGATATTATTCCCTCAAAATGAATTAGAATTAGTATGAGAAGGTACACTTTTTTAGTTCAATTTACTTCATTACTATTCAGAGAGTTATCTTATTCAGTTAACATAATTTATTTTAGGTATATGAATAAGGAGATTAACAAAACAGGTGCATTAGGCGAGTGTAAATGGGACTGTTGGGAGGGGAAGACCTAGGCGAACGTATCTCGATCAGATAGCAGACGTTCTAGACAAGGGCCAGGTCAAGAGTACCCTAAACCGATGGGAATGTATGAAGAATGTTATGAGAGTGAATGAAGCGAAAGAGGTATGTAAGGACCGTAGCAAGTGGAAATCCGTGATCTCTGCCTACCCCTATGGGAAACAGGCGTGATTTTATGTATGTTATGTATGAATACAGCTATTTTAGGTATTGCACTGGGCGAAATAATAGCTATATTTTTTTAATTATACCTAATCGCTGTTAGTTGTGTCCTTGTGTGTTCATCTTCTGATAACTCTGGTATGAGGCTCAAGTGTGAAATCTGTACAGCTGCCCATCCAATTTGAAATATTATTATAAACGCAGAAAAATAAAACATTTGAGCCCATTTGTGTGCTGTAGAACATCCAACACATTCTGAGAAGATGAATGGAAATGATGCAAGTACACAGGCGGTACCTAAAAAAAATTCATGATTAGTAAAGACAAGAAACACTTCCTAAATTCTATAATTCACATGTCAATGAATCTATATGTATATATATATACATAAATATAAAAGAAAGTTGTGTTAGTTACACTATTTATAACTCAAGAACGGCTGAACCGATTTGGCTGAAAATTGGTGGGGAGGTAGCTTAGAACCAGGAGACGGACATAGGATACTTTTTATCCTGACTTTTTTACTTTAAATTTTTTATATTTTATACAAACAATCGAAGAGGCAGGAACTTCAAGTAGTCAGTTATTACCTGTTTCTTCTGACAAAATTATATGGCTCAAGATTGTTCCATGGGGAAGAAAATACAATTTTTTTTGTTAAAGATGTTGCCTGTAAAGTAAACGTGAGCGAGCAAAGCCTAGTAAGAGCTAGTATAGTATAATAAAAATGGAGGCATATGGCCAGTTTCTGAAAGTCCGATCAAAACTAATTGGATGTCAAGTCACTTGCTATCTCTTTCTAATTTGGTGTAATAGCGAAATGTTGAGTGACTTGACATCCAATTATTTTTGATTGAGCTTTCAGAAACCGGCCATTAGAGTTATAAAAAAAACGTAAATAAGTGACTATTTCTCAAACTCGATGCATGTAACGAAAAGGTGTTACAAAATATTTTTACTAAATTGTATGCAGTTGCAAGTTAGCACTGCCAAACAAAATAATATAAATAAACAATATAACAAAATAATAGTAAACCACAATTGAATTAGGTGATTCTTTTTCCTTAAAAAAATCCAAGTTTTTGACTTCTTTAACCTTGCTTGGCTGGCATGGCTTGATAGTAAGAATAAAATATATAAAAGTGTGCATAAATTGAAAAAGGAACTTACCAAAGAGATGCCAGATCTTTCTCTTGCCATACCTAGCACTGATCAAGTTATCTGTGTGATCAGAATGATATCCAACAAATGGTGTAGCTAGAGCATCTACCACTTGTCCTATCAACATCAGATTTCCAGACTGAGTTGCAGTAAATTCAAGCACTAAATGGAAATAAACTAAAAAGTATGTAAACCACAAACTTGCACACACATCATTCAATACATGCCCGATTCCAAACCCAAATTGGAGTTTATAACTTGTTGATATATCGACGAATTCATTGTCCATTTTACAAGTTTTTACTACTTATTTCTATTTGCAACAAATATGTCAGAAGAAGAGTTCACAATAAAATACTCTAGGTAGGTAGTGAATTTTTGTTCAAATATTATTCTTTTTCATTTTTGTTTTGTATGAATATTTTATTTTGATGCTAATAGTAATCTCCGAAAGTTAGTTGTTTGCGATTTTTTACTTAGTTTAGTGATTTTATTTAAATTAACAAATTGTTGAAATGTGAAAAAGACCAATAGTTTTAAAAGAGTAGGAACTCTACCTACCTACTCTGTGACTGACTGTGACTAGCGATGTTACGACTCGGGTTACCAACCCGGTTCAACCCGGGTTGAGCTTCAAACCGTTCAAGTCGGGTTGAACCTATGCCAAACCGATCTGGACGAGTTGAGTAAGCGAGCGGTTTTTATTTAAATTAACAAATTGTTGAAATGTGTAAAAGACCAATAGTTTTAAAAGAGTAGGAACTCTACCTACCTACTCTGTGACTGACTGTGACTAGCGATGTTACGACTCGGGTTACCAACCCGGTTCAACCCGGGTTGAGCTTCAAACCGTTCAAGTCGGGTTGAACCTATGCCAAACCGATCTGGACGAGTTGAGTAAGCGAGCGGTTTGTTGATCGCTGTCCCTCTTCAACTCACGCACGGTGCGGCGCGGAACCGCGAGTCGGTACTTCGGGTCGGACCGAACCGAAATATGAAAATGAGATTGACTTGACAAAGTCGATTCAATTTGTTCTTGGGTTCTACGAATGAGTTAAATTTGTATTCATACCGGATTATGAATACAAATTTAACTCATTCGTTTCGGTTTCCATAACATAAAATTCTAGCATGAGCAATACAAATTGGTTCGTCGTATTGACTTTGTCATTTCGGTTTGTAACCCGGTTTCAAACCGGTTTACATAGATTTTTGCGGTTCGATTTACAAGTCGGTTTGCTTATTTTTCAGACCGGTTTGAGTCGGTTTGAAAAATTTCGAGATCGTTACATCGCTAACTGTGACTGTGACCAAGAGGTAGAAAGAAATCGTGACGGTTGACGGTAGTATGCACGTTTAACGTCCCATCCTAATCTTGCCAGTCAGCCCGACATTGACAGTCAGCCCGACATCGACATTGGTAATATCTTAGACTAAGTAATATCTTTCCTACTTTCAAGTCTGGAAGTTGGGGCGTGTATTTCCGGCATAGACAGCGAAGAGCGAAGATAGAGCGGTGCGCAGAGTTTTTATTAATTAATTTATGTTAATTATTGGTGGACATTCCACACAGCACTATCTCGCCCCAAACTAAACCAAAGCTTGTGATATGGTACAACCGATAGCTGATATACTACTTAAATACTTTTTTTTTTGTAAATACATACTTATAATATTATATAACACCCAGACAGAGAACAAACATCTATGTTCATCACACAAATGTTTGTTCTCGGTGGGGATCGAACCCACGGCCTACGGCACAGAAGGCAGAGCTACTACCAACTGAGCTGTGAAGGCTGTCGGAAGTTGCCATGCAACCTTAGCCTTTTTCTGGTTTTATCTAACACTTTCTATGGTTGATTACTTTTATTTTTATAAACATTATGAATGATTCCCATAGTCACAACTACAGGAGATTATGCATTATGCTTATCTGATTATTAGAAAACTCATTAAAAAAACATCGCGATAAAGTGATATTGTTTCTCAGTTGATAGTAAAAATGTATTCATCTTTCTTATGAGGTTAATTATTTTTGATATAAACATGGCTTAATTTGTACCAGTCCGTATCAAAAATATAATGATGATCGTTCAAGGTTTCAAAGGAGTTTTATTATGAACAAGTAGCCTTTTTGATATTTTAAAACAACAAACTTCGGTTGGTAAGTAAAAACTTCGTCGTAAAATTATATCGGTAATAAAAATTGGTAGGTAAGTGCGTTTTTCCCAAACCTTATTTTCTAGCCCTTTTTAGTAATAATTTAGCCCCTTTTCAAAATTCATCCCCATCAAATTAAGGTGGTAGCACTGACTAAGCGCTCACCGCCCTCAGAGTAATATTTTAAATGACAGTCTTATTTATTAACAAATAAATATTAACAACCAACCAAGCAAAACTGTCGCGTGGAACAAGCACCTAGATTCACCTTTTTTCAAAGATCACTTTGAAACGCTTAAAACAGACGTTTCAAAGTGATCCTTGTGATTTTAGTGAATGAATATGCCTTTTGAATTAATATGCCCGCCCTTGGCCCGCCCGCCCCGACCGACTGCATGTCAGTCTGCTGTCAGTCAGACAGACAGAGACATACGGATAGACGATTTTCGTCTGTCAAGCTCAAATCAGCTCAATAGTTGACAGTTTTGTCACTGTGTTGGTTGTGTTTGTCACAGTCACAGTCACACACCTTAGATCAAGAAATCTATGTCACACACAGAGTGAGTACTTTAGTTTTTACTTTTGCTGTTGCCTGTTGAGTTTGTGTCGAATGAAAATTCATTTTCGTGCTAATGAACCGAATAACTGATACTAACTTCTCAATTCCTGTAAAATTATTACACGGAAGAAACAGAGTTTGATAATTCATACAGGAAGTTATAAAAATGAAAGCTACAATTCAAATGGAAGTTCCTCGGTGTACATTAGTGGGATTCACTGTAATGCTGCTTATCCTCAATGTCTTCGTTCAGGGGGATCAGTTCAATGAAGAATTATTTATAAAGCCATTACCTCCAACACATTTATATGCAAACTTTCAATTTATAACAATCGTTGACCACGATTCTTCTCGTAAGTGCCGAAATTCTATTTACTACTTCTTTTGTTGTACCTATCCAGCCGGTTCCTCTTACTTTTCTACATTATTACCATTATTTACAGATGAGCATTCCCAACTATCGCCAAGGGCATTAACAGAAGTGATATCTAGATTTAGAGTGGAGGAATTGCATTTAACTCTCACAGAAGGACAATGGAGGCATGACCAGTGGGGATACCCAGTCCTGGACGCAGCCCCCGGTGCGGAGCTCTATGCATGGTTCTTACCAGATGTCATTGATGTTGATACACAATGGAGAAAGCTCAGTGCATCTCTTTCTGGACTTTTCTGTGCCTCACTAAATTTTATTGACAGCTTCAACACTATTACTCCTCAGATGGCCCTATGGCCTACAAGTGCAGTGAAACCAGGACAGAATATAACCTCTCAATTGAGATATGCATCACTGCCCAGAGAAATAGTCTGCACAGAAAATCTGACACCATGGAAGAAGCTGCTCCCTTGCGAGTCCAGTCGTGGCTTCTCTTCACTGCTGAATTCTAGAATGATCCACAACACAAACTATCATTCAATTGGAATCCATGTAAGAAATGTCTGTAAATCAACTGAGTGCTCTGAAGTGAATTTGGAAATAAAACAAACAGTTGCTCTCGTTTATGATTATAAAATAATTGGTGGAAATGATTGGTCTTTTAGAAAACTGTTTGGTCAAGGTCTTCCTGGAGCTTGCCCTCTGTCCTCAGCCAGCAAAGTGTTTGTAGATATAACATCCAATGATACACATTCATTTCAATTGACACCACAACCAGAATCTATTGTAGTATCACAGAGAGGTGGCAGTGAGACCAAACTGGCAATTTATGGTATTCCTCCAAACAATCAAATGATAAATATTGGGGCTAAGCATGATAAGAATATGAACAACATTCTACTGGCAATCCCCCCACCTCTTCATTTTAATAGATACATCCTTGGCTATGGAAAAGAGTTTGGTGGTATTGTAACAGAGCTGGTAAACAATTTCTGGACTCCTATTAATGTTGTTGTAATGGAAAATGCACCCTGGTGGCTGCCAATACAATTAAGCTCTCTGAGGGTCAATGGTGAAGCTGAGAGCAAGCTAGTCCTATCTCAGTATTATTCACCAGGAAGAAGCCGACAAAAACCTTATCATTTGGAACTTCTACTCAAACTGCCTGCCAGATCTAGAACCACAATTACAATAGATTTTGAATTTGTATTCCTGAAATGGCAGGAGTATCCTCCTGATGCCAATCATGGATTTTATGTTGGTTCAGCAATAATATCAGCTAACTTGCCTACTGCCAAAAACTATACTAGTCTGCCTATAACAGGGTCTACATATGACTCAGTCATTAATGCTTCAAAACCATGTAAGTACTAGTGCTTTTATTTTATTTCAAACTATTTAATATTTGGTCCATCAACTTATTGCATTTTCTTTTTATTCCAGGGTATCCAGCAATTTTCAGAACAAATGGTGCCATGGTGTCACTGCCCACCCCAGACTTCAGTATGCCATATAATGTCATCTGTTTAGCTTGCACAGTGGTGGCCCTGGCATTTGGTCCTCTTCACAACATTTGCACCAAAGAACTGATGTTGAAGCCGACTAGTGCACCAGTTTCCTTGGCCCACAAAATATTGAATTTGTTCAAGAGGAAGAAGGATTAATTTAGTTACAAGTTTACCAGTAGGTACCTAATAAATGGTTGTGTTCTTAACATATGTACTTTTTACTTGATGGACAAGGTAAATAATTTTTTTTAATGAATTTAAATATATTTTTTTAGGCAACAAAGTTTAAATATAAGTACAGGGCCCATAATAAATGCTTTTAAACTAGAATACATTATATAATTCACATATTTAACTATACTTTTGGAAATATTGAGAGTGCCTATTCAAAACCTTTTTACTTACCAGTTTAAACATGTTTGTACATACAGGTACTTACCTATAATTAAGCATAAAAACTGTTTTGTCACCTGTTTTTGATCACCATCTGTATTTCACTGTGGTGACTTCTATTGCTAAAGCAAGTGCATTTGAGAAAGATTGTCTGCGTAAGACCGAATGAAATGAAAACAATATAAATCTTTCATATATTTATTTCATTCCATTTAAACTGTCAGATTGACAACTAAGATTTGTTAGACTTTTGTATGTAAGCATTTTATTTTGCAGGATATTTACTTATATTTATTTAGCAGAGAAGTTCAAATAATGAATCCAAGTGATGGGTAAGTTTTTTTTTGTTTCATGTTTTGCATATTGAGGTGCAGGTACCTATGATTGAAGTAGGTACCTAGCTGCATACTCGATCACAGAAATGTAAATCTGTTCCGTGTACTCGATCAATGGTAGGTAAGTACTACATAGTTTTTGTTACAGAGACCAGAGTCAGTGCCCTTGCTGTAAGGAATGCAAAGATTGTAACACAGGTTTTCAAAAAGTTGTGAACCTAAAAGATGCTGGACTTGTGATATATCACCATACGACTCACACGGAGGATGTATGAGACCTATTTAATGCCTATATTTGCAAACTTGCCATACCTACTCATACATGCATGGTATTGTATAAATTCTGGCTCATAGACATAATAATATGAGCCCAGGCTGTTAGTGCGTAGGTAGGTATGTTGTTAAAAAAATAGAAACGGCTTCACTACTTTGATAACCAGGCACTGTAGATAGATATCCCCTCACATCTTCGATCAACAATAACCTAGATTACGTGTGACGGGCTCAAAAACGGCCCGAGAAATAAGAGCACAAATAAATTTGTGTTCTTATTTGTGTTTAGTATGCTCCAAACACAGCCAACGTGCGGACGTGCTAAAATGCCTCAGTGTGCTTTAAAACTGCAAAAATAACCCCTAAAACAGTAAGGTTTCAGAAGGAATGTCTTTTTTTCGGTAATTACATGTCAGTTTCCGTGCACAAGCAAAATAACCTACACTACACATAATTTTTTGGGAGAGAAAAATCGATTGGTTCACCTCCCATAGGGGGATGCGCGACCACGACCTTACTATGCAGGGGGGCCATTCCCACTAGACCGCCGCTGGTGCTCTAGGTACCTATCAATAAATAGGTAAATAATCATACTAGGTATTAACAGGTCAACAAAGATACTGGAATAATTGAATTTGCTACAAAGACCACTGAAGACGTGTTTATTTTACACAACACTAGGGATATGGAAATAACATCAGCTGATTATTTACCGGAAATTGGTAAGTTTAAAAATAACAACATTCTCACAGTATATCCTACTTTTGAAACATTTTGTTTTACTGATAGATAAACGACATATAAGTCTTCTTCTTCTTCTCTCCGTTTATGGCTCCTGTCTGTCATTCGACAGACAATCTTGCCAGTGTCAAGTGATTTGTATTGAATGAATACTTTTTAGTCAAGTCAGTCCATAGTCAAGTCGGCCGTCATTTGTCTTGAAGAAAATGGTGGCGGTTTTCTTCAAAACATTCGAAACATTTTCAGTCAAATCAGGATATCACTTAATACACTTTCATTCCAAATGCTTACACTTTGTGCTAAGACCTCAAGTAATGTTGGTTAAAATACCACCGAAATTACACAACACAACTCAAAATAACACTTGAAAAACAATTAAAATGAAAAAGCTATGTTGCTTCCTAAAATGTCAGAAAACGAATCGACATATAAGTCGTTGGTTCGTTCGTAGGTGGGTAGGTTGGTTAGTTGTGAGACGCGACATCTGTCACAAACGACCCAAAACTAAAACCCCGCCAAAACTTTTTAGAGTAAATCAAAACTTTAAATAAAAATTACGCCAATCGCAAAGGAAATGTAAGTTAATACCTACCTAAGTATTGTTATAGGTACCTACCTACACCTACGTAAAAGACTTTTCTGATACCAAAGAAAAAGGTAGGTACCTAACAATTTTAGTATGAACTACCTACCTACTAAAACACAAGATGTTTTATAAATAAATAAAAAAAAATACTCACTTTTAAATGCACCGGTAGGTCCCCCTACTTTGAGGTTCCAAATCAGTTTGGAGCCGAGCAGTTACAGCGCCATGGATTTGGTAATTCTCCAAGGGCACTGAAATTCTACCTAGGTCCTAGGGCACGTTCGAACGAATCACAAACGTCTCTAATTCTTTTCCGTTGCACTTTTTGGTTTTCCCTTTCTTCGTACGTGGCAATGACGTGGTTTAAATAAGACACCGTCATGCTTTAGGGGGGTGAAAACCGTCAAACAACTTCTCGCTCGCATATTACCTACAACATTTTTAAAGATATAAAGTCGCTGAACTTATTTGTAAAAAATCGCAATCAAGCTCCTTAAAAATTCAATAAAGTTTCCTTCCACCCAGTTTCAAAAATTGAATCCGTCTTCAAAAACTGAGATATTGTGGATTTCTCTTAATAACACTCGTATATCGTTCTCAAAAACTGATGACGAGATAATAATAATTATCCCGTATTGTAACGTCAAAAGTCGACACCACTTGGCGCGCATCTCTTAAAGACAAAAAAGAAGGTAAGTAGGGTAATCTAACCAAGTGACAACACTATTCATCAGTAGTTTATTGTGTCCTGGGTATCAGAATCATATCTTAAAAAATATTATTGTTTTAGAACAAAATAAAATTAACTGCCCGAGATGTCGTAGAATCATTGAACATGCCCAAAAACTTTTACATAAAGTACCAAAAATCAACAGAAACGATGTAAAAGGAATTTGCGAACATTGTAGGACGAAAGAAGCGCCATGCTATGAATGCAAAGAAGTTGTCAAAAAGTTTGTGGCTAGTAAAATCGAAAGGGCCGAGAAAACAAAAGAAAAAGTTAAACAATGGCTTTCAAAAATAAAACACTTGCTAAAAGATGCAGTAATAGATCCAGATACAAGCAAAGAAAGAGTTCGAGCACATTCAGAATTATATATTGATCAACTTTGCCGCAACGCCCCTAAAGCAGGACGTGAACAGTATGTTAAACAAATGTTTCACCCGGAAACAGACAGGTCAGATTTTGTTAGAGCATTTTCACCATCTGCATCAGAAAAAAGACAAAAACTCTTTCGACATTTTACACAGCTAGAGAAGCTCGAGAGTCCTGTAGTATTCATAGATTCACCAGGTAAAATAGGGAAGCCATCTTCTTCTAGACCTAAAGGGGGTTTTGATATAACTGATCGAGACAAGGTTTACGTGTCTGATGTGAACAGTGAAGATTTAAGAGCTATGTTTTTTTCTCCACTATCCGAAGAAGAAACGCAAAAAGAAAAACATGTAGAATTAAAGGAAAGAGAACACGTCGTTCCGCCTGTTCCATTTCAAAGTAAAGAAGATTTTATAATAAGAAATCATGAAAATGTTACAAAATTCAGCCAAATGCTTGGACCAATACGCCCGAAAAGTTGCTACAAGTCTGATGAAGAATCTGGCGTAATCCCCAAACCTATTATCAAAACCGCTAGAGACCCTCATATGGGCGAAGTGTCTCAAAGACGCAAAACCACTGACGGAAGACCAGAAATAATACCAGATGATAATGATGAAAGAGCTGAATTTGCTGCAAAACATTCACTGGGATCATCAAAAATTGTAAAAGGAGTTCTGAGAAAAACAGGGGAATCGCCTAATATAAATCGAAAATATCATTCTGAAGAAGCTCTACTGGCAAAGATTTCAGGTGTGACAGAAGATGTAATAAAACAGGACTTCAGTTATGTTTTTCCGGAAATACTATCACCAGACAAAAGAAACTTGAAACAACATAAAAGCTCTTCAGAGTTATTTAAAGATACTCAGGATATGCTTTTAATCAGAGCTGAAGCAGATAAGAAAAAACAAGAAGAAGAACGTAAGAGAAAGTATGAAGAACAAGAAAAAAAGAAGAACGCACGTGAAGAAAGGAGAAGGCAATTAGAAGATAAAAAAAGAGCTGATGAAGAGAAAAAACTTGCTGAAGCATTAGAAAGACACGAACACCAAAAAGAAACAAAAAGTGACATAGATAAAAACATTGATAAACCAAAAAAATATTTGGTTTCACCCACTGCTTCTACAGCTACTACTAAAAGCAAATTGAAAGACAGTCGTCCTGCACCGGAGAAAAAGAAAACAAACCATAAAGAAACAAAAGAAAAGGAACTCAAGGCACTGAAGGAGCCAAAAGAAAAGGAACTCAAGGAACCAAAGGAGCCAAAACAAAAAGAACTCAAGGCACCAAAGGAGCCAAAAGAGAAGAAACTCAAGGCACCAAAGGAACCAAAAGAAAAGGAACTCAACGCACCAAAGGAACCAAAAGAGAAAGAACTCAAGGCACCAAAGGAACCAAAAGAATCGATAGTAGACAAAGACTCAGAGAAAGTTAAAGGAGAAAAAGAGGAACGACTAAAAAAAGAAAAGGAAGAAAAAGAAAAGCTTAAGAAGGAAAAAGAAGGACCGCTTCGGAGAGAAAAGGAAATTAAACAGAAAGAGAAAGATTATAAACAACGAGAAAAAGACGAGCATCGACTTGGAAAGGGAAAAGATGATAATAAACCAATAGAAAAGCCAACATCAATACTTAAGGATCTTGATGATCGAAAGCGAGATAAAGATGGGGCTGAAAAAAGAGCTAAAGAAGAAGCTAAACTTCAACTCAAAAAAGCTAGAGAAACCGACACTAAGATTGATATCAAAATGGAGAATGAAAAACTGAAAGTTACTAAAAAACCTGAGGAACCCAGTACTAAAGATTTGAAAATAAAATCAATAAAAGTTCGTGAACCATCTGATGATCTAATTTTACAACTTGTCAAAATTAAACAAACTACAGGTAGTGAAAGAGACAGACCTAAACGATTGTCAGATTTGAAGTTATCAAACAAAGATGTAAAAAAACACAGGCTTTATCACAAGCAAAATAAAACGGGTGATTGTTTTATGTGTTTGGATTCCGATATCGAGCTAGATGCTGAAAGTCTGGATTTGACAACTGATGACGACGGATTGGAGGACATTATTATTGGGCCAAAAATTGTCAAATACAAACCACCGCTGGTAAACAAGCAAGGCGACCTAAATAAACCACTTTTATTTCAATCCACATTTGACGATACCAATGCCGTTGTCGAAGTCAAAGAAGTCGCAACATCTCCTGAACCTAAGAAAATATCACCCATAACCTCTGGAAAACCAGCGCAAGGAAAGCATGTGAGTTCTAATCTAAATTCACTAAATATTTATTTTTTGCAGATCCAACCATCGAGCAATTCGCTTGTTCCTTACAGATAACCAAGATTAGATAACTTGTTATCTGGGAAGACCTTTTTCCTCTAGCATAAATGGTCGATTTTTTTCTATGTACCTAACAAGGATATAATTTTTTGAAAAGGGTTTTTTTTAATAAGGAACAATAAAACCTGTTTTTTAAAAATTATAATAAAATTAATTTTTTTATGTATTTAACTCGATGACACAGTCATAATTTTTTGGAAAGCTTTGACCTGACAATATTAGTTCAGACAGATTTTCTGATTATTTATTTGGGATATTTTATTTTTGAATTATATATAATTTTTTAGTAGATATGTCCAAAAATAGAAAATCTGAACCAGTAAGATTTCCCTTTCCAAACACCACACTGAAATACAACCATTAATGAGTTCTTCACCAAATTTCTACACCAATATTTTGATCACGATGTTCTAATGTGCTACTACTTATTTATTCTGTTTTTTAGGCTGAACAAGAAGTGCCCAAAGGCGTTATACGGTATGCTTTATCGGATCGAACGTTTATTGACAAAGGCTGGACGATGTTACCTACCGAGAAAGTTGTGAGAAAGGTGAGGCTGTACCTACCTACCTAGTTCTGTTTCTCCTTAGCGTTTCTACTGACCACATAACCTCCCGTTCTCTCATTCATCGGAACTTAATTTGTTGTAATTTGTTCGTTAGGAGAAGTCAGCAAAATAAGCATCACGGCGCGTACGTTTTCTAATGTTGTTCACTGTTGCTATAACATACCTACCTACCTAAGTACTTAGCGTATAAAGCGCTTTGAGCGTTTTCTAGCGGAGAAAACACATTTAGGTGCAATGTGGATGTACAAATGTAGGTATAAACAACTATCACTCGCACAATATTTTAACATGTTTGAAAATAATACATACTTACCCCAAAAAGGGGTGTAACAGGGAAAGTTAAAAAAAATATAAGTAGGTACTTATCTATCTAAAATATGCCAGTGTGCAACAGACGGGTGAAATCTTCGCTATCATGACTTGAAATTAACTTTGATATTCAGATGAATGTGTACCGTATGCGTCCAGCGCATCCGGAGTTTGACTGGTTCGAGCACAACAAAAACAAACGACAGATGCAATACGACTCGGGGGAGAAACTGGCAGAGTTTGAGGACAACGGTCGCGGTCGTTGGTTTTATAGGAATGGCCGCATGGCACTTGATTATTACGACGCTGAAGGTAGGTCATGAGAAAAAGGCTTTTTCATTGCTCATACTCGGAAAGTAGGTCTGAAGTTGCCTGAGGAGCGGGTTGAAAGTAATACTTCCAGCCCTAGGGAGAATCGTTTTCAACTGACAGCTGTCAAATTATAAAAAAGAAAACTAGTTCTATTTTCACATTTCCTAGGAAAGTAAACAAACCTCTTTGGTTTACGAATGTCAACAGTATGACTTCTGTTGGCATTCGTAAACAAAAGAGGTTTATTACCAAAGAGATACCTAATCAACCAAGTTATTGAAAACTGTAATGGATTTTTTAAATAGTTTTTATTTTGTACTTACTTAATTTATATTATAACCCTTTATTCTCTCAATAAAAAATTTACTTTATTTTTCACAAAACATGTAATTTTAACCTTTTTCGTAAATATAATTTATGTAGCAACAAGTATCCTTATCATCAAATGTCATCGAACATAAAAATTCTGGTTAGAATGCGGAATGGACTTTAACCTTTTTCGATCGAACATAAAAACCATGGATTGGATCTACTACAATTCACTAATTTTTTATTTATCTAATTCATGTTTTTATTTTTACTTTCCTTGTATTCGTAATGAAAAGCACAGTGTTTACCACGGGTTAAAGACTTATTTAGTCCCTCGAACTAATTGGCGCCCTCGCTATGCTCGGGCGCCAAACCCCGTCTCGGGACTAAATAAGTTACTTTCACCCCTAGGATAACAATGTACTATTTTAAGATTTTAGGGCTCCCACACAAAACCGCGATGCGATGCGATACGACGCCGCATCGCGTGGCCGCGCCGCGTGCGAGCTCGCAGATATTTGCGATGCGATGCGAATTCGCAGTTTTGTGTGGGAGCCCTTAGTAAGGGGGTCCCACTGTAATCAGTTTTTTTATTTCATAATACAGTTAGAGTTGATTCTTGTTGCAATCGATAGCTGACATTAATGATCATTCATTTTGAGACAACACCGCAGTCTTCTAACCAACCACATGCCAAATAAAAACTGTTTAATAAATGCCTAAAGTTTTACCCAACACACGAACGAGCAACTATCTACATGTAATTCCTACAACGCAACGATCTAACTGCTAGCATACATTTCCGAGCTAAATTCATGTAACTTTCCAGATCATCATATGTTGCACGGGAATAGTTTTAGTAATTATATATTTCATGTTTTGTTTGTACCTACAGAATTGAATGTGCAACAGCGATTTGTCATATACAGCAGCGGGGAACCGGATGAACGTGGCCGGGCTCAGCCATATACACTGCTTGCTACATTCGACTATTTAGGCAACGGGATAGTCTTTGACCATGGCGGCAAAATAAGGTATGTAAAGCGCCAACTTTTATTGATATTATTTTCACTGTAATTGTGTAATTTTAATAATAATATTTACAGTTCAGACAGAAGTAGATCAACAACATTTAAATTTTTCATCGCTTAGTTTTTTCTACATTTAGCAAAGTAACCTAATGTTATTTTATTGAATAAAGAATTTGAACTTTGGTCACTGACTGTATCAACCGAATGCACGTCCGGCCGTCGGGATATCCGCCGTCATTCCTGTTGGGATACCCGGGGGAACTTGACCCGGCGAACCTCATATGTACCAAGTTTATTTTGTGTAGCTGTGACCTGTTTGCTTGTTTTGCAGACTCAAATACAACCAGACTGAAGGTGTAGTGCTCGACCGAAGCATCGGACCCGTGTCTCACTGGAAATGGCACACACTAAACGACCCTCCAGTACTGCAACAGGTCATGATTGACACACAAATGGCTCACAAAGATCCCGGCATACTGAAACTAGGTGGAGCCCACGACGACAAAACTCGACCAGACAATGAAGACATGTTAGCCATAGAATTTGATAACTTCATCAAAGAAAAGAGTAAAAAGCTTTCGCAATCTTTCAAACCATTCCAAATCAAAATGAAAGCTCTGAAGATAAATGAGCATTTCTCGTTGAAAGTCTTAGATCAAGCTACGGTCTATCTTATATTCCGAGATGGCACAACGAATTTTAAATTGAACATTGGAATGGTGCTCGATCATAAAGAAATTGTAGACACAGATACGGCTGAAGTTGGGGAAGTATCAAATAATATGGAGAGGCTTCCTGCGCGGACTGACAGTTTGGCAAGTTTACAGAAGAGTATTGCGCACGCGCAGCATTATGACAGAGCACGAACAGAGCGCGAGCTTCGTATACGCCCGACTATACCACGCGGAAGCGCTGATAAGCTGGTAACTGCAGCCTCGCGGCCTATGCATCCGCCTTTTCGTACAGGACCATCTGGCTCCACAATGACATCAGCTGACTGTTATTGCAAATGCAGTAGAATACCAAATTCAAGCAATTTATATTATGACACTCGTCTTTGTTAATCTTTGTAGGTATCAATTATTGTGTAAGTACTTATTATTTCATTCATTTATTACAAAGATTTTTCGTATTACTATTTCTTTTTTTTTTATTGTTTAGATATCCTCAAACTATCTTGAGTTTTACTTCGAGATAGAGGACCGTGTGTGGGAACCAAAGTCCGCTGTTTTTTATTTTTATCTCCGAACACTACCGGCATCCAGGATACCGTACTAACTATGAAAATATTTTTTTATAGGTTAATCTTTTTTTTTGTTTTTATACAATTTGCTGGTGGAACAAGCAGATGGCCCACCTGGCAGCTATTAGTGTTCTGTAATCTATTATTTTATTCACTGAAAACAGTGAATAAATAGCTCTTTTATTCACTGATTTGGAGTTTGAATTTAGAACACACCAATACCGAATGTATTGGTGTGTTCTAAATTCAAACCTCCATCTCAATGCTATACAAACTCCTTGCGCAAAAAAGACTCGATACAAATTCCTTGTGAAAAGAATACTCGACATACATACTCCTTGGGCAAATAACTCTTGGAGATTTGATTGGTCGACATTAGAATATTTTTTTTGTGTTCTATTTTAATTAATTGAACCTTCTTTTTTTCTTCATTAAATGTATATTATCGCTTAAATCTTTCTTTTTCTCGTAGTCATGGTATTAAGTATTGTATGCAACTCTTGAATAAAACGGTTTATATCGAGGGCCATGAATCACTCGCGTCCCTCAGGATTCTAACACTTGAATCACTCGCGACGCTCGTGATCCAATCATCATGAATCACTCCCTACGGTCGTGATTCAGTCGTTAGAATCCTTCACTTGCTCGTGATTCATTTATGGCCCTCGCTTTAAATCCGTTCTTTATTCAATAATAGCATAATATACTATTATAACATTCCCCCTCGTAAAAGCTTATTTTATTCACTGAAAACAGTGAATAAAAAGCTCGTTTACTCACTGTTTTGATGTTTGAATTTAGAACACACCAATACATTGGTCCTCCAACTCAATGCTATACAACCTCCTTGCGCAAAAAAAACTCTATACAAATTCCTTGTGCAAAGAATACTCGACATACAAACTACTTGGGCAAATTACTCTTCGAGATTTAATTGGTCGACATTAGCGTAAAAATTGTTTTGTGTTCAATTTTAATTAATTTAACCTTCCTTTTTTCTTCATTAAATGTATATTTTCGCTTAAATCTTTCTTTTTCTCATAGTCAAGGTATAAAGTATAGTATGCAACTCTTGAATAAAACGGATTTATATCAAGGGCCATGAATCACTCGCGTCTCTCAGGATTCTAACACTTGAATCACTCGCTACGCTCGTGATTCATCTATGGCCCTCGCTTTAAATCCGTCCTTTATTCACTAATTGCATAATATACTATTTTGAAGAATGTTGCATTTGTTAGGCTAGAGCTGCAATAATGCCCTACAATGACTAAGGACCTTTTTACCCCCAGGACAAAGACACTTCTACTACTTTTTCTTCTTGTGCCTTGGGTAGTTTAGTTGCCCATAGTATCAGTCGGTAATAAAGAAATAGGAAAGTAGTGGCCCTTTTTTCTTCTGTTTTTACAGTAAATCTCAGTAAAATTACGATGGTTTTGACCGCAGGCCCATAAGCCGACACAACTATGAATTAAGTGAGGCGAGGAGTCACGACATTTTGACGGCAAGGAAACTTTAAAACCGGCCAAGTGCGAGTCGGACTCGCGCACGAAGGGTTCCGTACAGTGCCGGATTAGCTACGTAGCAAGAATAGCAAATGCTACGGGCCCCGCGCCCCATGCCTGACCTGACCGTAATAAAAAAATATAAATTTAGATAGGAGCGAATATCTTGCATGCCTTAAACGCGAAGCGCTTAGGCTATGCTTCACTTCCACTTGAAAATCTAAAACTCACGTCACGTTAAATCGTAATAATAAGTAGATATTTTAAGAACTTTGAATTATAATCGATATATTTAGACAAGTATCTATACCACATTTCTACCCTTCAAGCGGCCAGGTTTTTAAGCAAACCAAGGGCCCCTTGACAGAATTTGCTACAGGCCCCGCGCTGGCTTAATCCGGCACTGGTTCCGTACCAATAACTATAGAAACGGGAAAAAAATCGCATTTGTTGTATGGGAGCCCCCTTATGTATTTATTTTATTCTGTTTTTTAGTATTTGATGTTATAGCGGCAACATAAATACATCATCTGAGAAAATTTCAACTGTCTAATTATCACGGTTCATAAGACAGACGAACAGACGGACAGCGGAGTCTTAGTAATAGGGTCCCGTTTTACCCTTTGGGTACATAAATAAACTTTACATCTCTCATGTTCGGTAAGTAGGTTCTTATTACCTCCAAATGGGGCTTGTAGGTGACTAATTAGCGCTCTAGGGTAATAATGTAGTTAGAAAAGCCCTAGGGCGGTAAGTAATTAAAAAAAAACACTTCTTGCTTTCAAAAAGTTCGCGTAAATCTAACCATCACACTGGCAAGGCAATAGACATCATGCATTCAGCCCAATGACCAAAGAGGTCGCTTTGCTATTCAGCCTTGTCTTCGTGTGAGTATAATAGTCATGGAGGTAGTATATACTGGAGGGAGCCATAAGACTTACATCCTTTTACAACTGTGTATCAAACAGTGATCATCTATCTTTGTTCTTCCCATGTAGCCTAGCTACGAGTAAAAGAAAAGAAGATGTAACTTCACTCACTCCATCTCACTCACTCACTGTCTGAGTAAATCGTGTCCGTCAGTTGATGCAATGTTTTGATCTTGTTTTGACGTTCTAGAAAAACTCGGTAGCAACATTGCGATGTAGCGAAAGAAATTATGAAAATATTTAAAGAATTATTATTGTCTAGGCAAAATATATTTGAAAAGGTGAAAGTATGTCTTGTGAAGCTGTGTTTTATGTATCAAAAACAACAAAAGGAGGAGAAAAGACCCGGAATTGTCATTTGATACGTAATATTCTTTTCCTATTTTCATGCTAAAAAAATACGTTTTATCTTCCATAAAGACTGTAGGAATTACATTTTATTAGTACTAGTCATATTTTCCTATGTGAAAATGATGTAAACCCATTAATATTGCAAAATAAAAATTATTGTTTTAGTCACCTGTTCTAGTGATGTACTTCCACCGACCAATTTAGCTTTATCGATAATATTTTATTTTCCGATTTTGATATGAAACATCTAATGCGCCGGGTCAGATCGGCTGTTATGTTGTAGTTTAAATTTTTCACACCTTATAGGCGTCTCGCGACGGCTCAATTTTTGTTAAATTTTACATTATTTTTTAAGGTTCTTATAAATGCCCAGAATGAAGACGGGAGTGGATAAAAGCTGTTAGGCGTGAAAACTGATAAACTACAAAATTTTATTATGCATGGACGAAATGGCCATAAGAAAGTGTATTGAGTGGGATCGACATCGCTCTCACGGTTAGGTCAATGTGGGAAACATTATTGACGATGATAGTGTTTCAGTGTCTATAATGGTTTTGAGCTTTCGCAATAAAAGTCAGCAACCAGTTAAAATTAAAAAGTTGAATTTCAATTAAAACGCCTTTTTCATCCATTTCTTATTATATCGATAGGTTAGTCAATGTTGTCCCTTCTCTAGTCACTCACGCGAATACATACAAACTAACAAAAAACGGCCACGCCAAAAACCCGAAACACTACGTCTATATGATACTTAGTCTAAGGATGGAGGTAATAATACTTCGTTTAGAAGGTGCTCCTGTCATGTTAAGTTCCTATTGGCTTGACGGACATGATAAATATGTGATAGATAATAAACCCATATAACCTTAGATAAATCTATGCCTTGAGCTCTCTCCGCTCTTCAGTGTGACCATATGTGGCAGATTTCTGCCATTTTGGCAGATTTGGCTCCTAAATTTTAGCTGTGGTAGTTTAAGGTGACAATTTACAAAAGTGGCAAATCTTGACAGATTTGAAATATCTCAAGGTATGGTAATGATATCTTTAAGGCGAATGGCTACCCCGATACTAGCGCCACTACATATTTTATTTTAACATTACGTTATACAAAGGAATTATTAAAAAATCGGGCCGCGCGTACACGATACCTATCACAAGCTTTTTTTTAATGTATCTGTAATAGTTTTATATTGTATTATTTAGGCTGATACTTGTTTCAAGAGTTTAGTTCCTATTGGTGGCCACCAAGCTCTCCAAACAAGGTATCTGACTGAGTAACACCAAACAAAACTATTACAGATACATTAAAAAAAGCTTGTAATAGGTATCGGCTACGCGCGGTCCGAATTTTTGATCATTCCTTTGTATAACGTAATGATTAAATAAAATATGTAGTGGCGCTAGTATCGGGGTAGCCATCCGCCTTAAACTTAAGGTCCGGTTTCACCATGCTCTGTTAGTTTAACCTAGAGAGACCTATAATTGGCTGTTCTAATGTTTTTGATATATTCTGTTTTATACTATTTTTTGTGCTGTTGGTCTTTTCAATAAATAAAAAATAAAAAAAAAATAAAAAAATAATCAAGGATTAACAGACCAAACGCGTACATTTTGACGTATTTAACGGCCCTTTAATTAATCTAACAGAGCATGGTGAAACCTGCTAATTTACTAAAATTTTACCGAAATGGAAACTTCTGTTTCATGACCGCGCGCGTCTGTCGTGCTCAGTTCTGTGTAGCGATCCATTCATTACGAAGAGAGAATCAGATAGAGAGAGCATAAAATAACAATAAATACCAAGATTTTTTTAAGAATAACTTGAGCTATCTGCAAACCGTTACAAAATGATCTAAAGATAGCAACTGAATGTAATGTAGGTATTTGATTTATTCCGTGTCTATGAAGGAGATGGCATGAGGCATATTTTTGTCAAGTTTGGCGGATTTTGGCAGAATTTTTGGCCAGTGTGTTAAAGAACCGCCACTTTTGAGATGGTCACCCCGTTGCTCTTGCTCCTACCAGTGTTTCCACTTTTAGGGATTTCGCCCTTTTTTAGGGCGAAACTACTTATTTCGTGTACAGCTTAGGGCAGTTTTTATTGCGACAGGGATTTAGGGAATTTTAGGGCAAAAATTAGTTGATGTGGTAACCCTATTTATTCTATGGTCTATGGCTCTACCTCTCTGAAGGGATTCCCCAAATTACTTTCGTATTATAATCCGACAAAATATGTTAGATTACCTTTTGGATAATTCTATTTACCTATGTTGTAAAGGACATCAGAAATTAGTAACATGATTTATGGATTATTTTCGATAGCTATTTTTCTATCGGTCTCGAAACAAAATTAACTAATTGTATTATCATATTTGACTGTTTTTATATTTGAAAATTGAAGACACAGGTGATGATAGTGAGCAAGTGCCTTCCTCATCTAAAGATAAAGGAGGAAAGTCAGCTGCAAGTACAAAGAGTAAGAAATATGCGCAAAAATTAAAACGTCTTGGTTGGAGCATCCAGATTTCAAGTCTTGGCTAAAGAGATCTGACAAAGTGGAGACAAAAGCTTACTGTAAAGTATGTGATTGTGATATTGTGTGTGGAATGTCCGAATTACGGCGACACAACAGAAGTGCTAAGCACTCCAAGCAGGTAATAATAAAATGTGCCAAGAGTTTTATTTTTTTTAATTACCATTGGCCCTAATTTAGGGAATTTCGAAAAATAAATAGGGATTTTTAGGAAAAATTTCTAAAGAATTTAGGGCAAAACCAAAATCTTAAGTGGAAACACTGGCTCCTACTTCCTCCCTCCCAGAGAGACTGTGTGTTAGTGTGTGCAATTTCTAAACTACGATGGAATTATTTCTAACTTTGGATTAATGAATTTTAAAAAGCAAAAATATTTTTCAGCGAATCAATATGGTACGTAAACAGCTTAAATCGAAGCATAGTGTATTAAATCAGTTAAACCTGTAACTCACTAAACTTGATACCTTTGTGTCTGATTCAGAGTTATCAGGATGATCCGAGTACCTATGTGGGTTCATTTCCTAAAGACTTCAGCTATGGACCTTTTGAGCAGAACGGCGATGGAGATAGCACTTCATTGCAGGACGATCACAAACCTCGCATTCTTTTGATGGGCCTCAGAAGGTAGAATCAAACAACAATCACTATCAATGTTCATTCAAAATTTTGTTAAGTAGGTACATGAACTGTCTATTCAATAGGTAATATTTTAAAATTGTATTTGTATAACTCCAAAAGTAATTCTATTTATGCAGGTTGATAACCTTCACATAAATATATAGGTTTAAACTTTTATTTTTCATTACAGATCTGGGAAATCATCCATACAAAAAGTTGTATTCCACAAGATGTCCCCAAACGAAACATTATTCCTAGAGTCCACAAACAAAATAGTAAAAGATGATATAAACAACAGTAGTTTTGTTCAATTTCAAATATGGGATTTTCCCGGACAGATTGATTTCTTTGATCCAACATTTGACTCCGACACAATTTTTGGAGGATGTGGAGCTCTTGTTTTTGTTATTGATGCCCAGGTATGTGCCACTTTATTTTGTGGCTGAAATAAACTGTTGTGATTCAAAACACTATTTTATGTAATTACTAGATGACCCGGTGTACTTCATATCACCTATCCTAACAACATTAAAACTCTCCCTTCGCTAAAATGGCTGAAAATATTGATTGGTAATGTCAGGCATTGCCATTTTCATTATTGCTATAGTCATAAATATTACTAAACGAAAACAAATAGTTGTACCAAGGGAGCAAACAACTACATCAATGGCGAGAGTGTTTTTTGAATCCAGAAGTGTAGCGAAGGATCACAAAGTCACAAAGTCACAAAGTGATAATTATAAATCTTTGACAAAGTACACAAAACATTGATAATTTACCTTACCCTTATGTAGACAAAGTAACCTTAACCAATAACATGTCTTCTTTGACCTCACAACTTTGTTGCAGGATGATTATCAAGATGCCTTAGACAAACTACATCTCACTGTTACAAAAGCATACAGGGTGAATGAACACATAAAGTTTGAAGTATTTATTCACAAAGTAAGTGTTGTTATTTCTATTTTAATATTAACCCTGAACTACCTACCTGTGCGGTCTCACAGGCACCAGTGATCATATTTTTGTGAAACTAATTTAAATTTAATTTCAAATTATCTCCCACTGTCATAGATTTTTTGCTAGAGTGATATATCTCAGGGGTTGCACAGACCGAGGGTAGGCTATGTAGTAGTTATATAGTATAGATAGTTGCACGACTAAAATAGATGATAGGTAATAAAGAGTTAAGAAAAAAACTGTATTTTAAATTAATGACTAACAGTATAATGTCAGCCCATAACCAAAGATAATAATATCAATTCATGTGACTCACTTCTGTGTGTGACACACATGTTGAATTTCTAACAAATATCATTTTATAATATAGTTTTTCTTTCCACAGGTTGATGGCCTTAATGATGATTACAAAATGGAATCTCAGAGAGACATTCACCACAGAGCCACTGAGGATCTGGCTGAAGCAGGCTTGGAACATGTGCACTTATCATTCCACCTCACATCAATATACGACCATTCTATATTTGAAGCATTCAGCAAAGTCGTACAGAAACTGATCCCCCAGCTACCAACATTAGAAAACCTCTTGAACATATTGATATCTGTAAGATTCATTTTATTTATCCACTAAATTCTAATATAAGTACAGCTTTGATAGAAAATGTATCATAACATGAAAAAAACAGCTCCACAACTTTTATCCCTAGGCACGGTAAATATGGGATGTCAAGGGGGGGTAGTCAGAGGTATGTCCAATTATAAAATTTGTCACATACCCACATTTTGCAGTAGTTGGTATTCCATATGTGGCAGGTTGCAAGCCCAACTACTAGAATACTAACTGGTTACCTCACGATGTTTTCCATCACCGTTTGAGAGCACTGACATTGCACACCAAAGAGGAAAAATTCATTGGTACCTACACAACCAGTTTTGCATCTTACTATTAGAATGCGGAGTAAGTCCCATATAATAAATCCCATCCTCATAGCATATTAATAATAAATCCATGAATAATAATAATAACATGAAGTTGATTTGTTCATTGAATAGATAGATCATAGGTAGGTAGGTAAGGTCATGTCATGATCTAAGATAACCTCACCTACCTAATTTGCTTTGCCTTGCAAGCTCAAATAGAAAATATCAAAATCATCCCTATTAAATTATCTGCTGTCTGCTGCTGCTCTTTGATAACTAATAAAAAATTATATCTAATTATATTTATGTTAATATTTTTCAGAATTCTGGTATAGAGAAAGCATTCCTATTTGATGTGGTGTCCAAGATCTACATTGCCACAGATAGCTCTCCAGTGGACATGCAGAGTTATGAACTATGCTGTGATATGATTGATGTAGTCATTGATATATCCTGTATTTATGGGTGAGTTTCAAGTTTCAAGTTTATTTCAAGTTTATTTATTTATTTCAGTAGCGCAAATTACATTTTATTAATCAAGGTTGGGGCCATCTTTTAAGTAAAAAATACTTGTGTCAGAAGACCCCGCTCTTCTATATCTATATTTTGGTTACAATGTTTTGTGCTCGTACTCATATATAAACTAAACAAAAAGAAACAAAAATAAATACTGAACTAAATAGAACTAATAACAAAATAATATTTTAGTTTTTACCCTTAGCTTAACAGCTTTAGGTGAGAGTGTTGCGTGTATCTACGTGTACGTGATTGTGTGTGTGTTTGAATGTGAGGGAGGGTGTGTGTGTGTGTTTGAGTGCGAGGGAGAGGATGTGTGTGTGTGTGTTTTTGTCGAGGGGTGATATTATGTATGGCGGGTGTTTGAGACAGTGCGTGATTTTATCCTGTGGAGATTCATCTGATTACACAGGTCTCTTGAGAGTCCAGGTTTCACAGAAGAATCCCAAGCAAGTTTGGTTGTAGAGCTGTGAGCTGTGAGTGTGTGTATATAAGGTATGGTAGTGTGTTTCGGTTTAGTGGATGTGAGTATGTTTCCTAGTGTGTGGTATTAATATGAGGAAGGTTATCGGGGGCGAGGGGTGTGTTAGTCTACCTAGAGAAAATTATTATTGTACTAAAGTGTGCAGAATATTTATGTTAGTCTATCATAAAGTATAGTACCTATCTAATGTAAGATGATAAAAGTGGGAATTCATTGATTTGCAAGGTATGGTAGACATATCAAGTTACATATTTCAGCAGTGCCTCAGTCTCGTCGTAAGTTTTAGTACGTATCCAATCAGCTAAAGTTTGTTTACAGTCATAGTAAGTTTTAGGGTAGATGTTTAAGTATCTATTAGCGAGATTGTATAAGTGTGCAGATTTTCTAATATACTGATTGCTGGCAAAAGTGGTTTTAGTAGCTTGTATGGTAGCAACCTTGTTACTTCGCCTTCGTTTCTGTGTGTTGTGATTAAAAGGTATTGTTTTATGCAATTTGAGAATGGCGTGAGTGATGTAAAGTTTTCTTACACTCAGTAGCTGGCTTGAAGTATAAAGCAACTCCGTCGGAAATCTGTAGGGCTTGGAATGCATAACCTTTATAAGTGCCCGCTGTGCCCTTTCAAGTTCAATAAATTTTGTCTTAGCAGCGCCACCCCAAATGGGGACACAGTATATCAACGTCGACTGAGCTAGTGCAATATATATTTTATTTATTAAAGGTTTAGGTGCTACAGTTCTCAGAATTTTAAATATCCATATCAGTTTTCTAATTCTCGTGCTCACAGTTTCGATCTGCTGATACCAAGACAGTCTTTGGTCTATCGTTATTCCTAAGTATTTCGTTGAGGATACTTTACTAATCTTGGGGCAATCACAGTCTTACATGAGTTACATTTCTAGATTCAAGGATACTAAGAGTCACTTCTTTTGCATATTCCATAAATATTGCTGATCTTTTTCCACATTGCAGGACTGTTGATGAAACTGAAGTGAACACATTCAATAACCAGAGCTCAAGCCTTATAAAGCTGAATAATGGCACAGTGCTTTATCTGCGTGAAGTGAACAAGTTCTTAGCACTAGTTTGCATATTACGAGAAGAGAATTTCCAGAAACAAGGTTTGTATTCATATATACTTTGCACATCCTGAAACTACTAGTTTGGGCATGTGTAGCTTACACATAAGTAATTTCAGGATGGCTTACACATAATTTATAAATTATTAGGTATTATCATTTTAATTAATCAAAGATTCATTAAATTTTAGTAATCATTGGAAGGTAATAAATTTAATTTATTTATATTAATAAATTTTGTGTTAATCTAGTTAGGATGGCTTACACTGAATTTATAAATTATTATTACTTATTAATTAAATTATCCAAATTTTCATAAAATTTTAGTAATAATTTAAAGATAATAAATTTAATTCTGTTGAGCATTTCAATAAATTAAAAACGATAAGCAAATAAATAAATAAGCAGAGCTCACTTTATTGGATGGCAAACCCAAATCTATAAACAGTGATTGCCTTTTAATTAATATTGTATTCCCAGGTGTAATAGATTACAACTTCTTGTGCTTCCGGGACGCCATAACTCAAGTATTTGAGTTGAGGAATAAATGTCAGAATGCAGCGACCGCAGAAAGGACGCGGTCGGGGTCACCAGAGACGCTACCAAATGGCGCAGCAGATTCCACTGACACATACGACGAAAGCACATCAGACAGACCTCAGCTACCATAGCATACAATAAATATTGCCTGTTAGACAAGTTAAATATTACCTTTATCAACTGAAACATTCGTCATAATTATTGTTGTTAAAAAAATATTAAAATTTATTTGTACCTAATACATATTATTTTCTTTACTGAAATGAGTTTGATTATGATCCTTATCCAAATTTAACTATTTAAAATTCAAGGGTTTATAGTAAATTTTATGTAGGTATAGATTGAACCAGTTTCGGTACTAAGCCTATAGCGTAGGTATAGCAGTAGTAGTTCACCTGTAGCACGTCACACGTGATCTATATATTTTTGCCACACACGAAAATTGAATTGTAAGAAACTATGATTTTGACTGCATAAAAGGAGGGTAGGGCTGCCTTCGCTGCTGTGTGAGTCTTTGATTTGCCGCCGTGTTTGAAAATAGCGCCGTCTATTTGTGAGAATACATAGCTAGTTATGCTGGGGCCACACTATCGCGATAACGCGAAGATTTGCGTTGTCGCGACACGTCTGGCCAAAGATTTCGCCCTATCGCGAATCTATTTCTTCTCGAAGATCTTCGCGAATACGAATGCCCTTCGCGACGCTGTCGGTAAATTGCCGCACATCAAAGGGTTTTGTCGCGACAAAGTTCGTGCGGTTGGCTACACTTCACGCGCTTTAGTTGACTGCAAGACGCCGCCATAGTGAAGTTATCGCGACATAGCGAAGTTTTTTTTGATGTGGCCAAGCACTTCGTCGTGGATCGAACACGAACTTCTATCGCGACAACGCGAACACGAATCTTCGCCATCAAGTGTGGCCACAGTATTAGAATGGTGCGATGTTTGTTGGTGAAATGTAGGTAGTTCAAAAATTGCGCCCTGAAAATTAAATTGTTACATCTGGGGCCTTATGCTCACTTCGACAGAGATTATCTCACGTTAGAGATGACGTCATATCTCGTTCAATTACTCGTTGACCTTGCGTCTCGCATGAACTTTGTATTAGAAAATTGGGGAGTTAGATAGTGAGAATGGGGATAAATAGTTATCGAACGAGATATGACGTCATCTCTAACGTGAGATAATCTCTGTCGAAGTGAGCATAAGGCCCCTGTGCACACTGTCTAAAAAGCTTTTTTCACTTATCTACTGAAATGAAGTTGATCCTTAGACTAAGTATCATAACCTCCATGAGTTGATCGGAATCCAAATCCAATTCAATCTACGGAACAAAAACGTAAGAAGTGATTTTATTAACTTTGTAAGTGGTTAAATTAATATATTTGTACGGAACTGCAAAAGAAGAAAAATAATAATGTACCTAATATTGTACGTCCGAAATGGATAAACAGGTTTATACTGTTGATTCTTGTATGAATTTTTTAACACCTACCTGCACATAGTTACACAATAAAATATTCTTAATCTAGACTCGATTGATAGAAGAAGAATTATCTGTCGAAATGACAGACAGGAGCCGTAAATGTGAGCTCTCCTGTCTGTCTCGTCACTGTCATGTCACCTAAACTGACTGAAACATCTTTTGTTTGTGTAGAAGGTACCTACTACTTGTACATACCTACAGAAAATTAAGTTTTATTGTGGAAAACGTCTTTATTTTTACATTTGTTTCTTTGTGACAAAAAGCATAAAAGAAAACACATAAATCTAGGTAAGTGGAAACTCGAAAGATTTATTCTAATAAAAGTTTTAAGACAACTTGCTGTCGCACCGTAAAATAAAAACTAAAACCATGGTCTTATTACCTACTGAATAATTGGATTCAAAGTACTTCAATTGTTACGATCATTCTAATTCTGTAAGTCTAAGTAGATTATATATAGCCTTACATACTATGTTTTCTATAGTAACCTGAAAACAAATATCTCTATACTATGAAGTATCTAAGTAGTCTACATGACAAAGGAATTTGTCTTGGTATTTACTGTCTTCAACCAAAGCGCGGTGGGCCTAGCGGCTCGAAGTATCAAACATATGAAACTGCCTGTTTAAATCTGTAGTGTTCACACCACTATAGACTAACTAGGGGCTGCCTGCTGCAACTCCAGGCCTGATGGAGCAGTAACCTGAATCTCCTAGTCAAAAGGCTCCTATCCGCTCTTTGCTGCTGCACTACAAGTCCAGGCAGCAAGTGACTTATAGTGTGGTTTATAAGTATTTTTGAATCCTTCAATCTTGTTGGTTGATTTAAAAATTGCGACTGTTAACTGGGATGCTGAGTGTTTGATTCTCCCTCAGAGTTATGAATAATATCTCCTCAGGACTAAAGACTTTCTCAAATGTTTGTATCTGCTTTTATGATTCATAATTTAGTCAAATGTTTCATTGACATTCAAGTACCTACAAATACACAAATTTTGCAGGCATCATTTTAATATAGGTTCTTCATAAGTAGTTAAAATTCTTCTCTCAATTTTTGATTAGCTCAAAATATACAGTGCACCCCAAATAGCAAGCTGAAGTGCATAGAAACTATGCACTTCAGTTTGATGCTATTTGTTTTATTTGTCTATGACAATAGTGATTTCTTGTGAATTAAGGTACAAAGGTAACAAAAATACTTAATTTGAAAACTGTAAATAATTACATATTGTGGTGATTCTGTTAGCTCTAGCGGTTGTCTATCAGATAGACCAACTGTATTTTTAGTCAATTTTTATAATTTTTTATTTAAGTTTTTTTATTTAAACATTTAATAACAAGAAATCACTAGTCACAGAAGTTCTAATTATTGAGATACATGCTTGTTTTCTTACCTCAGTTAGGTGTAAAAATACTAGCATACACAAAAACATTTGTGGTGAGATGATACCATTGAGCCATCAATTTTTTAATCCCATATTAAAATCAAGTACATAAGGATAATATAAAATACTCTCAAGGGATCCACATCCCTCACTAACACTAAGGATAAGCAAAAATTACTAACAAACATATTTAAAAAAAAATGTACACATGTGAAAATAAAAAGCTTTATTATTATTATTATTATTATGGATAAAGCTAATACACTAAGGAAATCTGACAGCTTTTTAAAATTTTTACAAAATTACCTTACTAAGATTTTTTATTAATTTATCCCAAAAGTCATAACTTATAACAATTGGGATAAAACCATAAATTTAGGAAACTCTTTTGCTGTGCAGGGTAGACCTGCAGTAATGCGTTTTTGAGTGTGCCGCGAATGCTGGAACTTAGTGTCAATGATCTAGAGATAGCTCAACTGATCTAAATCCTTCAAGGACAGCCTTCACGGCTCAGTTGGTAGTAGCTCTGCTTTCTGTGCCGTAGGCCGTGGGTCCCCACCGAGAATAAACATTTGTGTGATGAACATAGATGTTTGTTCTCTGTCTGGGTGTTATATAATATTATAAGTAAGTATGTATTTTCAAAAAAAAAGTATATCAGCTATCTGGTTCCCATATCACAAGCTTTGGCTTAGTTTGGGGCGAGATAGAGCTGTGTGGAATGTCCACCAATATTTAAAAAAAATATACTAAAAAATCAGTGACAAGCGAAAGCATTCCCACACAAAAAAAATAAGACGATTTGAATTAAACAAAAGCACACGCGTATTATAAATACAGATCGGACACCCAAACAAATTCAAAATCTGTGAAACCAATGGCTAACTCTTTTAAGTATCTATTTAGGCCATATTTGATTATTTCTCAAACTCGATGTACGTAACGTAAAGGATGTTACGAAATCGTTACGAAATAAAACATAAGGATTGTTATACAATAGTGGAATGTTGCTTTATCTATCTATCTTAAATATAATTTATTTAATCTAATATTCGTAATCCTCTGGGGATTAAAAGTTCTTGAATGGCAACCACATTGGTCCATTGGTGACCAAATCCAAATCCAATGCAAATCCATTGGTGCACGGCTGGTATTAGAACCCTTCGTGGGATCGAAAGTCGAGGTACCTACCTCCCACTCGGCCAACACGGTTCCATAATATTAGTATGATATAATTATTAATTCATTAGCATGACAGGACAGGTCTCATTTCGTGGTGCGTATTAAACTTACCTATGACTATAAGTAAAATTTGCAACTATTTTCTATGAAATTGGCAGTGAATGCTAATGATATTTTTTTTTACTGTATACTCACTTCTTTTATCTGTATACACACAGCTTTATATTGTTATCTTTCGTAACGTAACGAAATTTAAAAAAAAATGTTACAAATTTTGTGAGGATTTCCACAAAACATGAGTCTAAAAAGGCAATGGCCTATTATAACCTGAAACTGCCAATAATATATTTATTTATTTAACAGTACGATACAAACTAACAGCCTGGGCCAAAACGTCTGTGTGCCATTTAATCATACATACAGGTTTTATTTAGCTATTTAACAAAGCATTGCCTCGTAAGTCACGCACGATAGTAACGTGCCCTACGATGCATAGCCCTGCGTCCATCAACTTGAGGCATACAGATGTTAAGCCTCATGTGCCTGTAATTACACCGGCAACCACACTCTTCAAACCGAAACACAGCGTTGCTGCTTGGCGGCAGAAAAAGGCGTGGTGGTAGTACTTCCCCGGACGAGCCCTTCACAAAGAGCTCTACTACTCTTATAAAATTGCATATATTATTACTTAAATTAACTAACTTAAAAAACTAATGCAAGCTACATCAATATATGCTTATGAAACGGTTGTTCCAGAAGACTTATACCGTATTGTGAAAAAGCCTGATTAAATAATTTCTGTAACGAAAGAGAACATCATTTGCGCAGCTCGTCTAAACCGATTTTTACAACAAAAAATAAAGAGTTCGTTATTTTAAGTACGTACATAATATACAATTGGATTGTTTTATACTATGAATTAGGTAAATTACTCTTTTTTTTATACAACTATCTGATGGAACAAGCAGATGGCCCACCTGATGTTAAGTGGTAACTATCACCTATAACAAAGCATTGCCTCGTTAGTCACGCATGATAGGAAAGTGCCCTACGATGCACTGCCCGTGCTCTGCGTCCATCAACTTGAGGTATACAGATGTTGTAAACCTCATGTGCCTGTAATTTACACGCGCAACCACATTCTTCAAACCGAAAAACAGCAGCTTAGTGTAAAAAGCGCAAGAAAAAGGCGTGGTGGTAGTATTTCCCCGGACGAGCTCTTCAAATTATCTACTCTTAAAACTCATACCTAATTGTGTAAAAAATATAAACAGTGTTTATTTGTTATTACGTTACCCACTTATGTTAAACTATAGATATCTGTTATTTGGGTTGAGGGTAGGGGGTCGCAAGTGGGGGTAGAGGGGAAGTCCTTACCTCGAGTCCTTTTGTCCAGGTGATGAAAAATTATAATTTCACTTTTTTAGCTGGATTTATGAAGCGACTCCAAATTTTCCAATACAATACGCTGCCGCGGCACGCTTCGCTCACCTCGTGTCATGAAGTATATACAAGGTGTTCCATAAGTTGTGTATATAAACTTCAGGGGGCTAAAGTACCCATCAATATGAACAACTTTTTCTAAGGAACCAACACTGTGAACGCGAAAAAAAAAACAGCTGTTTCATACATTTTAGCCTGGTAGGTATTGAACTTTTGTATGAAACAGCTGTTTTTTTTTTCGCGTTCACAGAGTTGGTTCCTTAGAAAAAGTTGTTCATATTGATGGGTACTTTAGCCCCTTGAAGTTTATATACACAACTTATGGAACACCTTGTATATATTTAAATACATAATACATTTATAGCACGTGCATGTAAAGATGTAAATGATGAATGTATTTAAAAGTTCCCTCTGTAAGCGAGTCGACTCGCACTTGTCCAGTCCTGATACTAGATCTTACGTAACATTTGCGCTAACATGCCACACGCACGACAAAAAATTATCTAAAGCTAACTTTGATCAAAATCAGGAGCCGAAATGTACTTCCTGATTACTTTATTAGATATACTACGCAAATAGTTATGCAATAATTTCGACCCACTTCGTGTCATCTCGAAAGGAAAATATTTTAGTGTGCCATTTAAATATTTAAACTTAACTACTAATAATTGTAGATAACTATGCGAGTAGGACGATCTCTTAAAATATTATGCAAACGATTAGAAGGTAAGCTCGATAATTGATTTAAAAAAAATGTCCAAACTTTAAGTTTTTTCCTCTATAATAAATGTTTTTCATTATAATAGTATTTTTGTATCAATTAACCCAAAAAATAATCTCCCGCTACTTGAAATACTTTCAACATCATGTAATTGTACCTTTACTTTATAAAATCATGTAAGTACAAAAGAATCTATAATGATATTATAAGAAAGACACAATTGAGTAGTGTGTGTGTCCTTTTATTGTAATAAAAGGTGGTGCCCGTGACTTCGTCTGTGCAGGATTAGTCACACAATATCTTAATAAATTGTAGCCCATGTGTTATTCTGATGTATATAAGCTATATTATTGTAAAGTTTCATTAAAATCCATTCAGTAGTTTTTAGGTGAAAGAGTAACAAACATCCATCCATCCATCCATCCATCCATACTTACAAACTTTCGAGTTTATAATATTAGTAGGATTTAAAACAGTATGAGAATAAAAAGTCACATTTGGTTAGTTGTGACTTTCCAATCTATATATTGATACTTTAATTAGATTTTTTGTATTAAGTTATAATCATAATCATAGTTTTACAAATAATTAGAATAGATAAATAAATAACAAAAATATATTTAGATGGATCTTATGCAGCAAGTAACTGCATTACTTTTTTTTATATATCATACATTCAAATAACTTTTATTCCAGAAAAACATCAAAAAAAATTAAACCCATTTCTTTCGAGATTTACAATTTGTTAGTTGTGCCCTATTTCGTTAAGACGGCAGAATAGTGCTTTTATGAGACCTATATAATTAATACAAACAAAAAATATACAAAATAGCTTGTCTGTCAAACTTATCTTAACTCTGAAAAACATGTTATTGTTTTCAGCACTAACAAATCGTGTGATACTTAATAGGCATGCGTATTAGCGTCGAAGGCCATCCAGGCGATAATGCGTGCATGGTTTAGTAAATCGAATGAGTGTCATTGTAGCATTTATAGAAATAGTAATACGGTTGAAAGTAGGTCGACAAGATGTTGTTTTTCAAAGTTAAGAGTGCGACCTTGCTGATTTAAATAATGCGCAACAGGCATCGCGCTATTCCGACGGAGCCAGTCGTAAACATACGTCACGACACACCCATTCTTAGACTAATAAGGATGCTGTATTTTATTACGTTGAAGGTTCTTATTTCGGTGGGTGTGTCAAATCTAAATGCTACTTGAAAGTTCATGAACAGCAGCTAGTTCTATTTAAGTCTTGAAAAACTTCCTGCTCTGCGCAGTTTTGAAACTGAATTATTGTTGAGAGATTCGAGAATTCGACGACAAAAAACCATAGATGGTGTCAAAAATTATCGGTCATAGATAGGATTTGGATTGTGTTTTCAAAGGTTTTTAAAAAAAGAAGCACTTTATGGTGGCACTGCACATCGTTAATCTAGTTCGCGTGTTCGTCATATTTTCTCAAATACGACGCTGTGTAGGTATCTGGTGACCCTATTTGCCTATATTTACATATTTTTCACGAACAAGATGAATACACAAATGCACGAGCAATATAAAGAGAGAATAGCAATGTGAAGTGCCACCATTGCTTAATTATTTACGCTTTTCAGGTACTTAAGTATATCTTATCAAAAAAAGAAGTACCTACATAGTTCTCATTTACTCAGTGGTACGTACGTACGACGTAAGCTATGTACCTGCCAAGTATAAATATAAAATAATATTCGTCATAATTTTTAGACACTATCCCTAGGATACACTTTACTAGGATCCCAGAGGGGATCCTAGTAGAAACACCTAGTTAATGCATTATGTAACTAGTAGTTCGCCCCGAACTGAGATCTCGTGATAGCACTAAAACTTTGAGTAGGTGGTAGTCAGAGGCAAGTCCAAATATTATGTTTGAACTTTTTTCTGACTACTGCCTACTAACTTGGTACGGTAACCAAGTTTCAACTCTATTGGCCTATTTATTGAAGAGTTCCGTTGAACAGACCTTGGCTCCATCATCAGACCTGATCATTGTCACCATTTTATGAGAACTGAGTAACTCCTTAATTTATTTCAAGAAAAAAAAATAAGAAAAAGCAAAGTAACTGGCCGACCAGTAGAAAAACCTTGATGCCAACGAAACTCTTAGAGATGGGAGCTCTTGGATCGCTGGTTATCTTAATTTAACTTTTTTGTTGTATCTCAAAAACCGAGCGTCCCAGAAAAAAAGTAAAAATTGTTTTGGAATGTCCAAACAAAGCCCTTTCATATGACATGTTACTTGATTTTTTTATGTCACTTTTTTATTTTTGCCCCCTTATTAAAGCCCATATCTTAATAACCCTTCATCCGATTTTACTCATATACTTACCAGTAAATTTCTCTAGTACAAGCTATCGACTTATCAAATTTCATGCAGATCCGATCAACGGTTCGAAAGTTATGGCCAGACAAACATACATACATACATACATACATACATAAAATGCCAAATCGCCCAAGTTGAAACTAAGATCTTCGTTCGCTTCGCTCATTCGATCAACTAACATTTATAATTTTCTTGTTGAGGTAAGGAACCCTTATTTTAAAATATCCAAAGGTTTTCAACTTGCTGCATAGGATTGCTGCAAAAAGTAAAACGCTCTAACTGAAAAGATCCCGAAAACTGATGTAGTTCAGCCCTGACCCTGTCTGAAAAAGTGGCGTAATTAATACACCTACCTACACGTTTTTTTTAAAGATATGTATAAAATAAACCTAGATATAAAGGCAATCATTTTCACATATAACCCTTTCGTCATCACCTCATCCCACTTCATTATCTACCTTTCCCACATAGATACAATTTATTTATGTGGGACAAACTTTTAAGTAGGTAATCATTAAATATCATTGTATGTAATTGGCGAAGAAATCTTATATAACACTAGCGGCCTGTCCCAGCTTCGCATGGGTGGTCATAAATTTTTTGAACATATTAGGATAAACTTAGACCGTGGGTTCGAGTCTCGCGAGCCTACTTATTTTATACATTTGCATGCCAGAGACTGAAATCGCATCCCGAGCGTGACCCGTGGACCCGTTAACGTTTTTAATTTCGTCATATCTTTTGAATGGAATGTCCGATTTGAAAAATTTAAGAAGTAATCTATAGGTATTGAAACCGTCTTAATTATGAAAAGATTTATTTGGATAAGGATTAATACCAAGGTACAAATAAAGACCCTTTTCTAGCAACGGCATTTCAATTAAATTTTTATAATAAAAAAACACTTATTGTGACATAACTATAATAGTTAGACATATGCTGTCGCGACGTTTTTTGTAGATGATGACGTGTTCTACAAAATCGTAGTACATTATTTTGTTCTATCATCAATAGTTTTCGCAGCGCACGCGATGTAAGGTTTTTGGTTTCCACCTTGGGTTGCATTATTGGAGTTTTAGTTAGGATCCCTGATTTTTTTGAAAATATAGTATAGCCTATGTTACTCAGGGATAATGTAGCATTCTAATGGTGAAAGAATTTTTGAAATCGGACCAGTAGTTTTTGAGCCTATTCGTTACATACAAAAATACAAAGCTTTCCTCTTTATAATATTAGTGTAGATATATTAGACATCTCTAATACTATAAGACTCAAAGTCCTGACTGACTGACTGACTGACTGACTGACTGACTGACATATAGACAACGTACAGCCTAAACCGCTGGTCCTAGAGACTTGAAATTTGGGGAGTACATAGCTCTTATGGCGTAGAGGTGCACTAAGAAGGGATTTTTGGAAATTCAACCCCTAAGGGTGTAAAAAGGGATGAAAACGTTTGTATGAAAAATAGTATTCCTTGAACCTACAAACTTGAAACTTGGAGAACATATACCTCAAAGCAAAAAAATAGGAAAGGCATTTTTAGTTTTTTAAAACTACCCTTAATAAGTGTATGCAAAGGGATGTAAAAGTTTGTTTTTTGCATGAAAAATAGTATACCTTGAACCTACAAACTTGAAACTTGGAGTATATGAACTTTTAGGCAAAAAAATAGGAAAGGCTTTTTTAATTTTTATAAACTACCCATAATAAGCGTGCAAAGGGATGTCAAAGTTTGTATGGGAGTTTTTTAACGCATAGTGCGATTGATTTCAAACTTGAAGTAAATATACTCCACAATAAATAATTTAAAATCACGTTTTCAATATTTTAAAACTACCCCTGCAAAGTTTCAAGGTTTGTATGGGAGATTTTTAACTGTAACTGTGTAATTAACTTCAAACTAAAAGAAAATGTGTTCTGTGGATAAATAACATAAAGACGTTACCCTCCTTCGTTGCGCTCGAGTAAAAAGAATACCTACAACGAGGCGTCAATGTTCTAAAAACGGGAATCTTGAGTTGGTACGAAGAGATCTGAGGGTACCTATCTACCGTGCCTGTGGATCAATGTCGTGAAGCTGTTTCGTTTCGTTTGCTTTTGGGGTAGAAACTAGGAACAAATAAGTACATATTTTCCGTGTAAGGTTGTCTTTGTTGTATTTGTCATGTTTGTGCTAAACTCAGTACCTATACCTACCTACCTAATATAGGTAATGTACGCCTATAGGTATCCCTTATACCTACGTAGGTATTTAAAATCCTACCCTAATAATAGTACGTATTTAAAATCCTACCCTAATAATATACAAATCAATGCGAAAGTTACGATGTTTGGATGTTTGTGGTTCAATCACGGTTCACCACTTCAACGCGTGCGAAGCCGCGGGAAGCCACTAGTAAATAATATAAATACAGCTGAGTTAAGAACCTCTTTCCCTATTTGAAGTCGGTTAAAAATGAAAATCACGATGCAATTATCCCTTTAAACGTAATCTGTCTTGCTGCATGACGAGTTTGGTTTGTAAACTTTCGCAATGTGGTGGTGCGACATCACGCCACACCGTGCGATCGAACCACAAAGCGTGCCATTGCCACGCCAGCAGCGCCAGGGAAGCGTTCACGGAAGGAGAGAACTCGGCGTTCCAACCATTTTCTCGGTACGGTCGGCCGGCGCGGCGGCGGCGGGTGTATTCGATTTATTAAAAATGTATGTATGAACGTTAGCCGGGTTGAAGGCGACGTCATGTGACGTCACACGTTCGCGTCTCGGCACACCTACACCAGCGTCACCAGCCAGTAACAGCCACACAGTTTATTGGTAGAGTCGACGCGAACTCCACGTGTCGAAGTCTCACCAGTTTGTGCGCTCGTGCGCGTCTACTTGTTGACAATACTAGACTCGAAAACAATTGTTTTCTAATTCGAAGTGATATCGTCAAAAACTATCGTTTGTTAGAGAAAGAAGTTGAGTCTTCTGGCAAGGTAATTTTATATATTTATTTACTTTTAGGTATAGTGATTTTATATATTACATTATACATTACATTTGAATGTTCTAATCTAGGTATCTTAGAGTTTTCTTTTAAATACTTATATTAGCTTTTGCTGCACTAAGCATAATCATTTATTACCATAATTTGTTCTTTGTTTTTGCAAATGTTATGCAAATCATGCAGCTTGTACATATAGCATTGTATTTATAGCAAATTTACCTTCTTTAGTTAGTATAGGTACGAGTATATCGTCTTCGACAAGAACAACAACGTAATGATTGTACTTAGGAAAAACCTATTTTCCTACGTTTCAATGACCATTGCAAACAATTTAACTCACGGAAACAATGCACACTCCCTTTTCTTAAAATGAATTTAGAACGTTTACTGCAGGCAGATCGTTACCTTTGTTTGTGTTGAGACTCTGATTTGTAAACACATGTTTCTCATTACGTGAGATAGATGGGTTTAAAGTCAAGTTAAAGATAAACTGAAGTTTCCCATCTCTCACGGCTCGGTAGAACCTCGGGTTTGAAAGATCACTTGTATATATTTGATCAACAACCCATCTTTATGAATAACACTTGAAGTGGCTATAATCATTTCGCTTTCTGATTCACTCGAGTGCGTAATTTAACTGAATAGAATTTAATAGAAAATATGTATTGTTACTTTCGTAAGTGGCTTACAACTTCCTAATTTCTACCGTGCTTTGTTTTATTCAAACCTGAACGCTATTACACATGGTCGTATACTTTGCGTTGTTTCAAACTCTTCCGTATTCTCTGTTCGTTCGTTCGCAAGACCCTAGTTGTGCAACAAAACACCATAAACGTGACGACTGAGATACTGTAGGACAGTAATGAATGTCATAACCATTCTATTGCAAACCATCGGATAGCGGAATTTATGATTCTGAGAATGGCTTAGTTGTTGGAACTTCAATTAAAGTTCATCTGAGTCATACAAACTATTATTTATTCCGTGTTTATTACATTACGCAAACTAATCGAGTGTTAGTACCTACGTGGTAAGTTTGTACCTATGCAGGTGCAGTTTATTGCACAGCACAATGCACAATTAGGTCTTTGCCTCGAATTACTGAGGTTCAATAACTTTTTCCTTGGTCTTGATAGTGAATTGATTACCTTTGACATTATTTATTATGGTATTTAAACAGATGCTTCCTTTGAGCTATTTTTATCAGCAGCTTGAAAAAATCCACTTCAAGACATCCTCCTCCGCGTACTTTTCTAGGAAAAATGATTTTGAAGAGGCTTCTCCTAATATTGTCGGTCCATCATCGGCGTGGGGCAATGTCATTCCAGAACCTTTATTCTCCAGAGCGGTTGTCGGTTCTACCAGCTCATTGTCAGTTCTTCTGAGAGCTTATCTTCGGGTTTTGATCTACAATTTTATTTGTTTATTTATTATTATACCCTCAAGCAAGCCACAACCATCATACGTAGATTCATTCAACAATATAACTCTATCGCATCGGTGACATGTAGCAGTGTAGTTAGAAATCATGATGTGATGATTGTCAACAAGCTAGTCAGGAATGTAGGTACCTAAACTTACTCTATTGTACGCCTAGCTTGAGTATCATTGGTGTCATCGTCAATAATTCCTCCCAAACCAATATCAATCCCTCGCCATTTCGCGCGTTGCCGTGACCGCATCTGTCAGTGTCATTTTTGACAGAGAAAGTACAATGTTGCCGCCTTAATAATTATTTCGTTAGATATCAAGCGCGGATCCACTCCACCGTTGTGGGTACTATGGGCATTGGGCATGCCCACAACCCTAATAAACTTGAGACATCTCACACAGTGTTCACCCCACGGCTTTACCCACTATATCATATCAATCATGAAGTTCACCGACTCTGAAGTACACCGATTTTCGGGTGGCTGTGTGTGACCACAACCTTTAATGAGCGCTGGATCCACGCCTTATAGAAATGATCACTTCTGTAATTAAAATAAGCCCGGAACTGTTTTTCATTATCACCCATTAGTGGTAAAAGATGGCCACCCTTTATCATTTGATTTTATTATAAGCATTGGCACAAATTCCGAGCAACCGCCTTTTCTCGATTTTTTATCCTATTTAAATTTTCATGTGTCGATAGATAGTGTCGATGGCGACAAGTATTTCATATATCTTTGTTTTTAAATATAACTAAGTACTTAGGTACATACCTATCTGCCTACTTAAAAATACAGTGTTTATTACGCTGACGTCTGCCGATAAGTTAATTATCACAAACTTATCAACTCATAAAATTTTATCGATACACATCCCGTGTTGCTATAATGTATAGTCACTAAATACTAAACAAAGCACTCTACTACCTAGGTATATTATTTATTCTTAGTTTATTAATTGTAAAGTCACGTGAGTTATATAATATTTGAACATTAGATATTCAGGTAGGTACCTACAGTTACTTACCTTAAACTTATCCTATTGTTTAATACAGTTTTTTTTAAATATAAGTATTATACATATAGATGCACCTAGTTCTATTCCATACCAAATATTGCTACATCTTGTTTTTATAATTATTTACCGTGCATATCAATTACAATTTCTTGTTATAATTGTTGTTACTTATGATGCAGCACACGACTGTTGTAAATAGATGGCAGATCGACATAAGAACATTGACCTATGTTATTTATAATCTATAGAAAGCTTTATAAAATTTACTAGACAGAACCACCAACATGCAGTTCAAATGTAGAAGTAGATAATATGCGTTTCGTTCATGTAAACACGCGTGTATCATGTAATGACACGTGAAGACACCCGCTTGTGGTGGCATTCACGAAGGACGGATAGATAAGGTTTCAGTTCTATAGCTAGAATTGATATTTTTACAAACGAAATCGATACATATACCTATACATTTTGTGAGCCAATAAAACAAGGCCATTGTTCTAGTCGATGGTTTTGTAGATATTATTGGTAAGAAATCATGCATGGTCCACAATCACATAACGTAGTAGTCTTCTTTTGTTTGACGGACATCATTATAAATCTTGCTTGTGTGCCTTCTGCGCTGTAGATTGGGGGTTACCCGATTTCCATCTTTGTGTGACACACATATTTGTGTGATGAATACAAATATTTGTTTGGGTTTGATAAATGTAAAGAGACGGGTAATGGGTGTGAAATGTCCTCAATATCCTACTAATATTATAAACGCGAAAGTTTGTAAGTATGGATGGATGGATGTATGTTTGTTACTCTTTCACGTAAAAACTACTGAATGGATTTTAATGAAACTTTACAATAATATAGCTTATACATCAGAATAACACATAGGCTACAATTTATAAAGATATTGTGTGACTAATCCTGCGAAGTCGCAGGCACCAGCTTGTTTATTATATTGAATGAATGAATGAATGATAAATAATAATAAGTGTTCATTATTATGTTATGAAAATTGTATTCTATAATGATAGGTATATCATTCTATGCATAATGCATGATGGACATCAATTTCAAACAGTTTTTTTGCGAAAGCAGATAGCGGTAAAATTACTGCCTCGAGCGAATTTAGAACGCGTCCGGTCTATACATTTGTCGTTCAAATTGTTAAGTTCGTAGATAAGTAATTACGTAGTGTAGTTTATACTGACTAAAGCGGAATACCTACTGGGCTGCATTGTATGGTTGGCCATACATTTACCTCTACAGGTACAAACAAAAGTATAGTGTACATAATTGCGGTTATCCTCATGTACACTGCACAATGCACATACATATTCTTTTTGGAATAAGGCCATTGGCGTTTCAACTCAACAGCCTGTTGATGACTGCCTGTCCGTCCAATCGTCGATTTCCTGTATACACAAGTAGTTTAGATTATACGATTACCATCACGACCTTTATTTATAGGTAACTTAACGTGAACAATTTGATTTTCCCGAAGCTCATCTACACATTTATGTCCTTAACATTGCTCACAGACATTACCCTGAATTTACTTCCGATTAAAAATGGATTTTTTTCTGAGATTGATATCCGGAGGAAAAACTAGGAAGATATTGAACTTGAAAGCCTTGATTCTAAATAAAACAGTGGCTTCAGCCGGTTGACCGGCGATGGCGACCGGCTCTCACTCAGGTTTTCTTGGACATTTGCCACTTGCAATTTCCATGTCGTCCTCATGTTTTTTATCTAGCATGCCTTTCACCTCGCCACAAAAGTAACAAACAGCTATATTAAATTCATTTTCTACATATAGCATCAAAGCAATTTTAATTAACAAAATAAACATCGCTCAGTAGCGTTATAATTAAACTAATGAAAGTCATTATGGCTTATGAATATCGCGATCTTGTTATTTTTGTGTAGGTAACAACACTCAGAGGAGTTGATGATCTTGAACATTACAAGTACTTTACCTACTGCACCCACCATGTAAACACTTGCCAAATTGTATACATACCCAAGTACCTACTAAAGATTATGGCGAAATATGACTATAGATTATGGCTATTCTTACAAAATTAGTCATTAGTTACGTAGAGTGTCGGGGGCAGAGTCCCCGTCTCGTCAGCGCGGCTTGAAGCCGGCGACGACGGTCGGCGGCGCGCGAGCATGCGCTGACCGCGTGTCTCCATCACAGCGGCAATCTCGCTCTCAATGTCGGTCTCCGTAGAATTCAGGGGATCGTATTGGCTAATTCTTTTTTTAGCTTAGTTACTGCTCAATGCAAAAAAAGTTGAATACAATTATTTTTAATCAAAACAGTTTATGTATCTCGTCTGGCCTCGATTGCTAAGTCTATCGTCGACTTGCCTTCATACTTGCATGTTCTACTATTATTTCTTCTTGGTTGCCTAGTTATTTATTTTATTATCTTGTTCTGAATTCGGTCATGCATTGAGCAACATCCTGTCTATCCGTACGGAGATATGTCTAGTGCGTGCGAGCGCAGAGCATCACTAACTCAAATGGTATGATAGCCATTGACCTAATAAATAGCATTATTGAATTGAATGTGTACGAATTACTTATCATATTCGAAACAAACTTATTTAAATATAGGAATCAAATTCGTTGAACTCGTAGAAAAAGTATAAAACCGGTCCTGAATTGATAACTATAAAATGTGTGACTGTATGCACCTACATACCCATTCAAATTGATAAAGAGAATTAATATAGAAACTATTAGGTACATTTTAACCTAAAATGTTCAAGAAATTTTAATACTATTCCGATGTTACACGCTAAGCCACGTTATTTACTAGTAATAAGATAAAAAGGATTAGGTTACTACCTATAGGTACATGTACATACACTGATGAGTGGTATTGAACGTAGGTCTTTCCAATCCGATAAAGACGAGAAACAAAACGTCGAACCTTTCACGTTCTCTACGAGACAACCCTTTACGTTGAGGGCCAGCGGTAAATAATTTCGTTTGTAAATTATAATTATTCATAAAATAAATATCTTCTATTTCTGGCCGTGTTCTTTCGAAACAGTGTGGTGAAAGTATTTAAAGTGTTCCTCAAAGAGGCTTCTTTCGAGCACTTGACTGACACATACTTTAGAACTTTTTAAGTTAAATGACATGCTTGTTTCCTCCCGGTGTTTTCCTTCACCGTTTGAGACGGTGGATTACTGGAACTATGCATATTCATTTTTGGAACAGAAAAACTCATTGGTGCACGACCAGTTTTGAACCCAATACAGTGGACCACCATTACAGTTGTTGAACTATGGCTTCTCTTACCAATGGGTAATTAAGTAATGACACAACAGTGATAGGGCTAAATTTAAGTAAGTAAGTAATGTTTTTGTATGGTAAATAAAGGTGTAAGTAAGAATAATCTATTCATTGAACCCATATACCAGTGAATGCCACGTAGTTCTTCTTCTTGTCGTGTCACTAGTTTCTTTCGAAACAGTGTGGTGAAAGGATTTTAAGTGCGCCTCAAGAGGCTCCTTTCGAGCACTTGACACAAGTTATAGAACTTTTTAGGTTCCACGACATGCCGGTTTCCTCACGATGTTTTCCTTCACCGTTTGAGAGTACTGGTATTGTGCACATAAATTTTTTTGAACAGAAAAACTCATTGGTGCACGACCGGTTTCGAACCCACGTAGTGAACCATCACTACGTGTCATTTACCGGACGTTTACCCCGTCCCAGTTCCCAGGATCTGCCAACCTTGCCGACTGGATTATGAATCCTTTGCCATTGATTTAAAATACAAATTGAATTGGACACCTGAGAGATCTATAGATTACAGGTTTTTTGAACTAGAAAATGCAAGGCAGATTCCAGATTCTTCAACAACTCCAGTGGTCCATTATACTAATTTCTCTTTTTTGTTGCAGGTTGATGCTTCGTTGACCCAACGTCAAAATGGGTTAATCTTCTGAAGCTTATACGTCAGAGTTAATAAAAACTTTGTACTTGGGTTGCGCATAACCAGATATTTAGTTAGAAAAGTGAAGTGAATAAACCAGCCAGTCATGTATTCTATGAACTATATTGGTAAATTCATTGCGAATTTCCGCGATTTTTATAACGAGATCAACGGGGCAACCTTGACGGGCGCCATCGATGTGGTCGTGGTCGAACAGCCGGACGGCAGCTTCACCTGCTCGCCCTTCCATGTACGCTTTGGGAAACTGGGAGTGCTGCGCTCAAGGTTCAAAGTGGTAAGTGTTTTTTTTTAATACCTCCCATAACGAAGCAATGCCTCGCAAGTCACGCACGATAAGAGCGTGCCTTACGATGCACTGCTATTACCGCGTTTACATTTAGACATTCGCGCTGCCATTCGCGTGGATGGAAATGTGGCCGGCTATATGTCCGCGGCAGCGTCGCCGGCAACGTGTGTTTTCTTTTAGCCCGGACACTTAGAGAGCACGGGGAACGCGAACGTCAACGCGAGCTGCAACGCGAGCGGACATGAAAGTAGCCTGTTTACATTCTCGCATTGCCCATGTCCCTGCCCATGTCCACGGGCAAGAGCTGCGTGTAAACGCGGTATTAGTGTCCATTCAAAGAGATCCTTGTGATTCAACTTGAGGCAAACAAGCCTCATGTGCCTGTAATTTCACCGGAAACCACAACCTTTAAACCGAAACAAGAATTTCTTACTAAGATATGATTCTGTTGCTGAGGCTTTATGTGATAAATGTCTAGTAGCCGTATAATTCAAACAAAGACACAAAGTCCATAACGCAAATACTCGTGGCCGTATTGTCGTTGGTATGATGCGACCATGTATTGCGAGTAGTCATACCATACATGGTCACATGGCTAAGCCAGGCTAGTAAGCGGCGTATAGCAATTCAATACCCTAGCTAGCATATGTTAGCAGAATGTGCAGCTGCATTGTAGTGTCCGTAAAGTCTAATGATATAGTTCACCGAAGCACTCGCACAATTATTTTACAGTATTTTCAAACATCACCTGTTGTTATTTCCGAAAGTTTAAGTAACCGTATACAACTTCCACGTTGTAGGTATAGTAACAATCGATTATAACTACAACTAGGATGTCTCAACAGAAGATCGAACAGGATCGCATGTTCGTCCTAATCGGTCTTTTTAAATGTTAGCTAAATCACCATCACACACTTTTGTGCTTTTAATCGATACTAGGTACTGTAATATGATTTTTTGGGGTGGTAATCAATCGAGAAGCATGGACTGTAGTTTTCAGGAAGATATTGTACTCACAAAAACGTGTTCTCCAAAGTTATAAAAGGCTTATAAGTATTTTAATTATATGCAATAAGTCCACGTGACACTACGATACCTCTCAATTATTTAAATCTTGACCCAGTCCCCATTACCTAGGCTACTTTCGCAAAAGTGCTTTTAAAATAAGTAAACGCTATAGTCGCATTTTCGTTTATTAATAATTCTTAGTTAGTCATAGATATTTAACGCTTTTCATGAACATCACAAGAAAATAAATATTGCCAACCTTCAGCTTGTTTGGTATTTTACAACACTCTATGAATTGCCTCACCTCGTATTTCGAACGCTCCATCGGTGTTTTAGAATCTAACGCAATGAATTTATTAACCTTCTCTATAATCAATTTCTATAAGTATATCTAGTGAAATAATAGTAGCCAACCCCGTCGCCATCCAATCCTAAGGTCGCGAATCCGGTCGTGCAAAGGCCTGTTTACTTTTTAACAGGCTTTCATTTTATAATATGGAACACTGGTGGTGTAACCATCACTAACTTATGAGACTCATTGTAGAAATAGCGCGTCCGATCGCAGCTTCGAATCTGGTTCTGTACCTATGGATTTTTCTTTTTCTATTCGATAATGTGCGCAGTGTTTGCTCTAAAACGGTGAAAGAAAACAACATGAGGTAACCCGCAGCATAAACATATTAACATCAGCACCGCACAAATTATTGGAGTAGACTTGCCCAACACTTATGCCATCCTCACAGCTAAATCCTCTTAATCCATAGGAAAGACATCTCTAATACTATAAGAATAAAAGTCCTGACTGACTGACTGACTGACTGACTGACTGACTGACTGACATATAGACAACGCACAGCCTAAACCACTGGTCCTAGAAACTTGAAATTTGAGGAGTACGTAGGTCTTATGGCGTAGAGGTGTACTAAGAAGGGATTAATGGAAATTCAACCCCTAAGGGTGTAAAAAGGGATGAAAACGATTGTATGAAAAATTGCATTCCTTGAACCTACAAACTTGAAACTTGGAGTAGATATACTTCAAAGCAAAAAAATAGGAAAGGCATTTTTAGTTTTTCAAAACTACCCTTAATAAGTGTGCAAAGGGTTAAAAAGTTTGTATGGGAGATTTTTGACCGCTGGTCCTATAGACTTGAAATTTAAAGAGTACATAGGTCTTATGGCGTAGAGGTTTACTAAGAAGGGATTTTCGGAAATTGAACCCCTAAGGATGTAAAAAGGGTTGAAAACGTTGGTATGAAAAATTGTATTCCTTGAACCTACAAACTTGAATCTTGAAGTAGATGTACTCCAAAGCTAAAAAATAGGAAAAACATTTTTAGTTTTTTAAAACTACCCTTAATAAAAGTGCATAGGGATGTCAAAGTTTGCATGGGAGTTTTTTAACGCGTGGTGCGATTGACTTAAAACTTGAAGTAAATATACTAAAAAATAATTAATTAAAAATGACGCTTTCAACTTTTGATAATTACCCCTGCAAAGGGTGCAAATGACTGTAAAAGTTAGTATGGGAGATTTTTAGTATAGTGCGATAGATTTCAAACTTGAAGTAAATATACACCACAATAAATTATTTAAAATCACGTTTTCAATATTTTAAAACTATCCCTCCAAAGTAAAACTACCTCCTGAACAAAAAGGTACATATTTTCCGTGTAAGGTTGTCTTTATTGTATTTGGCAAGTTTTTGAGTCTCAGTACCTATACCTACCTACCTAATATAGGTAATGGCCGTTTATAGGTAACTCTTATACCTACGTAGGTATTTAAAATCCTACCCTAATAATATACAAATCAATGTGAAAGTTACGATGTTTGGATGTTTGTGGCTCAATCACGGCACCACTTCAACGCGTGCGAAGCCGCGGGAAGCCACAAGTAATACATATACATATTTTATGCATGAAAGACATCCTTTAAATGTAAGCCAGGGTAACAATCCGTTGATCTTTTAATTTAAGTGGTATAGTATAAGGGAATTATTTTTAAAGCGGGATTTAATAGCTGTACGATTTGCAGTTGTCATGAATAAATCCACTTTAATTTAAATTAATCAATGAAGTTTGTAAATTAAATCCTCTTTAGTGTGTTATGATACTGAAAAATGTGGGTAAATGGACGTACCTTCGAGACATCTTCACATCCTCACATGCTCACATGCTCACATGCTCACATGCTCACATCCTCACATGCTCACATCCTCACATCCTCACATGCTCACATGCTCACATGCTCACATGCTCACATGCTCACATGCTCACATGCTCACATGCTCACATGCTCACATGCTCACATCCTCACATGCTAACATGCTTACGTGCTCACATGCTCACATGCTCACATGCTCACATCCTCACATGCTAACATGCTTACATCCTCACATGCTCACATGCTCACATGCTCACATGCTCACATGCTCACATGCTCACTTGCTCACACGCTCACACGCTCACATGCTCACATGCTCACATACTCACATTCTCACATGCTCACATCCTCACATGCTCACATGTCACATCCTCACATGCTCACATGCTCATATGCTCACATGCTCACATGCTCACATGCTTACATGCTCACAAGCTCACATACTCACATGCTCACATGCTCACATGCTCAAACGCTCACATGCTCACATGCTCACATGCTCACATGCCCATATGCTCACATGCTCACATGCTCACATACACACATGCTCACATGCTCACATCCTCACATGCTCACATGCTCACATCCTCACATGCTCACATGCTCACATGTCACATCCTCACATGCTCACATGCTCACATGCTCACATGCTCACATGCTTACATGCTCACATGCTCACATGCTCACATCCTCATATGCTCACATCCTCACATCCACATCCTTGAAGAACTTTAAGTTTACTAGCAGTGGACTTATTTGGGCTGATGATGATATATAAAAGAAAGTCACACTATTTATAACTCAAGAACGGCTGAACCAATTTGGCTGAAAATTGGTGGGAAGGTAGCTTAGAACCAGGAGACGGGCATAGGGTAATTTTTATCCCGACTTTTATGTTTTTTTGCTTTTTTTGAATATTTTATACAAACAATCGAAGAGGCAGGAACTTCAAGTTGTCAGTTAGTACCTGTTTCTTCTGACAAAATTACGTGGCTCAAGATTGTTCCATGGGGAAGAAAATACAATTTATTTATTATAGATGTTGCCAATCATATCTATTTGTAAGTATTCTATAGTAAACGTGCGCGAGCGAAGCCGCAGGTAAGAGCTAGTATTAAATACGGGCGGAGCTGGAAATTATACAATAGGTCAACTGATTCAGCTCTAAACAATGAATACAATTAGGGCCTTATTTAAATAATTTATTACATCTAACAAGTTCTCATAAATAACATAATGTAATTTTTATGGACGATTCATAAAAAAAATAACTTGATTTGCTTCGAATGCTGAACTAGGCATTTAATTATTTATGGTAATATTCTAAATGTCAATGTTTTTTTGACTCGCTTACTAACATGAGCTGAATTAAAAAGTATGGAAACAAGTTTCTTGAAACGGATTTGATATTCATTTTAAATCTGAATGAAACTTAACATACGAGGCATTATATTATACCTACCTTACAGGCACATGAGGTATAACATCTGTATGCATCAATGTACATAATATTTTGATAACATCTGGATGCAGGGCATTGTAGGGCACGTTCCTATCGTGTGTGACTTGCGAGGCAATACTTTGTTATTGGTGATGGTTACCACTTACTTAGTATAAAACCGCTGAGGCCCGATTACGCTAATGTCTGGCTATCGAGATGGCTTTCAGTTTGATATTGGATTCCCATAGTGTAATAGAAATTGATCCAAATGTCTGGAATCATTCCATTATCTCTGTTGAATCAATCAACTCTACGAACCCCATGACACATGGCATCGCTCGTTCTAGTGAAAGATCTGGCGGACTGGTCACGTCGACGCCACTATGACGTCACGAGATTCCACACCAGTATCACTGTCACCGCGCATAATTTTGAGAATTAAACATGAATGTGTGGATGAAAGTGGGTAATTATCTAGTACCTACCTATTAATATCTAGGAATGTTTCCACGCATACATCTGTGACTTGCTCCAACGTGGGAGACATTACTTACTTCACAGTCAGACGCTTGCTCAATGTCCAGTCTAGAATGTTCGACAACCAGGAATTTGTATTCATCTCTACAATCTCGATCGTAAACGAGATAAATAACACGAAGTAGCGGTAAGTATAAACATCAACAAACAAACAACATTCTAGACTGGACATTCTACATAACAAGATAATAATAGCAAAGACTATGTACCTACTTACCTAGCTTATAATTACCTCCGTGTATTATTCCCTTCTAATCTAATAAAGATATTCGGAAAAAGTAGTTCTCCAAACCACAATCCACCAGTAAGCTATATATTTTTTTTTACAGCTTACATATTTCTATGTGCGATGATAGATGGGTGAACAATACCTAGGTAGAAATAGTTTCGGTGCACATGTATGGAAGTAAATATAGGATGGCATTGCCAAAACAAGATGAGAATCTGAGACTGATTCACACTGGGTGAAAATTGGATGAAAGCCAAAGAGGGGTACAAATTCTAACCAAGAATTTTATAAGTACTACAAAATTTTGGCACAAATATTTTGTCTTCATCCGGCCAGCTGCTATCTTTTTAGATTTAAAGGTTTTTCTGTCGCTATTGTTTCTGTATTTTAATGTTTTTTTTTCAAAAACTCGACGCTGAACGATGCGCTGCTTTTTTAAATAATGGTTGATGTGTCGACCGTTATCATAATCATACAAAGTTTAAAAGAAAACTGAAAGAAAATATTGTCAAGCCACCAAGAAGTGATATTTTTGCTGAAGCTTTTGTAAGGCTATTCTCCGAAACGTGGTTGTTTGCGATTTTTCATAACTACCTTCAGTATTTGCGAGCAGCGATAAGTTGTTTGACGGGTATCAGCCTCTTAAGTTTTCGGGCATTTGACTGGCAACCGGCTGCAGTTGATAGGTACATGTTATTTCAAGAGTGTCAAACTACTCTTAGGGATTTTTTTCAACACTGAAATCTTCTCATAAAAACTTAGGTCCCTAGTACCTACCTACCTATTCGGAATCCAAAGATCTTGACATGGAAACAACATTTAAAACTTTATGGGTTTGTAATAACGGTCCAATACAAGGCCGCTGCTATTCGCTTTTTATTATTTATTCGCTATGCGAGTTACGTATTGACTCAACGTCTCCAAACCGATGAGATTTTCATTTTGCTATTCAATTATTTATTGCGTGTTCCATGGCAAAATCTTCAAGGCTAAACTATTATTCTCTCTATCAAGAGATTTAACACGATAGGTGTTAGATTAGTCTCGACTTTGTTTATTTCAATAGCTTCTATACCACTTTTAAAATCAATCACTACCCTACCTGCTCACGTGTCTGGTTTTATTCAACAGTCACACGTGTAGAAAATTGTATACGCATCGCACTCGCCGATAAAATCTTGAAAAAAACTCAGATTTCTTTCTGACACGTGTTTATTTTTATACTGCTACTAGGCACGGTACGTGTATCTAATTTGGCACTTCCTCAATTTCGCAAATGAAATGTGTCCTTGTTTCAGGTTGATCTGGAGCTGAACGGAGAGCCGCTACAGATTCACATGAAACTCGGGGAATCGGGCGAGGCTTTCTTCGTCGAAGAAGTTGGCGAGAATGAGGCGGAATGTTCTGCGCATCTGGCCACCTCGCCTATCCCAGCTTCGAGATTCGAGGAACTGTATGAGCCGAGACGGCGAAACTCACTGTCTGCCGTAGAGCCGGACCACGGTCAGGCATCCGACTATACAAAGCGCAGGTAGATTCATTGTTACGCATCAAGAATTGTTCCTACTCTTTCTACGATCGTAGACTTACAATTAAAGTTACCTAACATGTTTCCGGGTAAAGCGTGCCATGGAAAATATCTGATCTATCGGAACTTTATGCTTCACTAGAACAATAGACGTAAAAACCTCACAGCGAAAGCGATAGTTTCAACACAATAAAATTAGCATTGCTCGTGTAGCAAAGTACTTATATTTGCATTGTTTATTTAAACATTTTAACACCTGTCGGTCAAATGTTCCAAATGACTTTTCTGCTGGAACCGCTTGATAGATTGAAATTAGCTTCTGTTCGCAGATACACAGCAGATGGGCAATCCATGCAAAAGCCTGATATGACAAAGATTACGAAGAAAATCACCAGAGACGAGAATACTTGTAACAATGACAACGACGCCCTATTCGAGATGGACGGCCTTGACGAAAGTGCACCTGACTGGGTCGACGGTCGGGCCCCCAGGACATTCGCCGCTACGCAGTTAGGTGAGGCAGAGAGCGAAGCGAACCAGGCGGTGCAGAAAATAAGCGCACACAACGACTTCCGACCGATCGATGCGGCACCAACCGACGAAAATAAACCCAACGGTAATGGAAAAAAGAAGAAGAAAACTAGGAAAATGAACTCTAAGAAGAAGCATCAGCGGAAGTCATCCACCAGCTCTATTTCCAGCCAATCAGACCGCGCGGGGTCTGAACAGCGCCCGTCTCAGCCCACATCCATTCCCAATGCTACTGATATCAATTTCTACAGCGATACTGAAGTCCATGCAGCCACGCTTAGGTAAGCTATTAGATAATATTACTTTCAGTCACTAGGATGTTTTTTAACCAAGTTATTAACCATAAAATAGTTGGTATGCCTATATATTATTTAGTTGAGTGAAAGTATTAGTTTGAAGAACTCCTTCATTGCAGCGAAGAGATGTCTAACCTGAACCTGACTGGAGAAAATCGCATCCCAATGGCACTCTCGGACACTGCGTTCGAAGTGCATGCCGCATCCAGAAACGCGTAATTACTGCATTCATGTTTTTAACACAAAATATTCCTCGCTTTTAAATAGTTCACGTACTTTTAAATTGACGGCAACGCGAGTTTGATGATTCTGGTGTTGCGGGCGTCTATAGGCTATGGTAACTGCTTTCCATCTGAATAGTGTAAAAAAGTTTTCGCACTAAATATACGTAGAATCTGTGTACTAGATATAGATTACGAACTGTGACACTTAATATTGGTTCTATAATAGCACACCCCTCATTTTCTCATTATACGCAATGTGCTTATCGCTTTTCGTTGTTAGCTAGAGATTCTATTCTCTATTCAATTATTTCTTTTGTTTTAGAGTAAAAACGAGTAAGTAATAAGAAGGTACCTTTAATTAATCGTATTTCTGCAATACACAGTTGAAGTGTTCGTTGCGCTTTTCCTGCTTAGACTATTATTATTAACGTGTTCATTTAAAACGTATTTATCATCTTAGTAAGATGATAAACAGGATACTGAACACTGAATAAAACGTTTTTCATAATCATAATGTAACCGACCTATGATAATGTACCTAAATGTGAACAACCAATGAAATGCGAATAGGCACATTTACTTAAGGCGAAGACGAGAGCTAATGTGACTCTCGCTCGCACGTTTCGACATGTTGAAAGATATAAAATCACTAAACTCGTATTCGAAAAATCCCAATCAACCATTTTGTGTGCAATCAAATATAAATATTGCACACAGTTTAGTAAAAATTTCATTTTGATCTATGATACAAGTTTTCCTACTCAAAAGTTTGCTTTACTAGTTTTCGTACATAAGCAAACTTTTAAGTAGGAAAACTTGTATCGATCAAAATGAAATTTTTACTAAACTGTGTGCAATATGATTGCACACAAAATGGTTGATTACGATTTTTGGACAATTTGTTTAGTGATTTTATATCTTTCAACATGTCGAAACGAGTGAGCGAGATGTTGTTTGATGGTTGTCAGCCCCTTAACTTTACTATAAAAGTAGAAGCGAAGAGCTTTGTACGAAAGGGATTTAGCTACCGTGGTAAAGAGTGGATCTTGTCCATGCGTAGAAGTCTAGAGGTGATGGGGGAATCATAGCACCTGCAGGCCTAGCACGGGCAGAGGAAAAGTTGTCTTTTCACCGTTTTTATCTACTTGTCAGTGGAAATAAAGAGAACTATTTCTACTGTCAAGTAGATAAAAACGGTGGAAAGACCACTTTTCCTCTGCCCGTGCTAGGCCTGCTGGGGTGTGTACATACACCTTGCCGTAACACAATTTTTACTAGCACGGAAGGAAATGTCCCGAAAACAGTGTCTACCAGTTGCATGTTTTTTTTACAAATCCTAAGAATAAGATTTATTAAACAAAAGAAGGAAAGCCACAATAAATAATTTGATATAATCCCCAACCAAAGTAATATTTATTTAGTAGTATTTATTATTCAGTCGTTCATTAAAATCTATGCGGTGTGCAAGTTAATGCAACACACATGCAATAAGTAATTGCTGCATTGCATTAACCACGCTTCGGTTCAGACAAAGGAAAGGATTACCTACTAAGTGCGTGGAACAGCACTGTTGACCACAAATTAATCATCAATCAAGTTGAGAGTCTCTCTCTCTTGTCGTGTCACTAGTTTCTTTCGAAACTGTGTGGTGAAAGGATTTTAAGTGCGCCTCAAGAGGCTCCTTTCGAGCACTTGACACGATAAAGAACTTTTTAGGTTCCACGCCATGCCGGTTTCCTCACGATGTTTTCCTTCGCCGTTTGAGAGCACTGGCATTGTGCACATACATTTTTGAACAGAAAAACTCAGTACGTAGTAGTAGAGTTGAGAGTACTTTAGCAGTAATATTCGTCATGAGTCGGTAGTTTATTATATTTCCTGACCTGAATTTGAGTGCGTTGGTTCCTTTATTAATCAGCCAGTGAAACCGTCAATTTCCTTTGTCTGCAATATACTTTGAATACATGTATTTTGATGATTATAATATCCATATAACAGTGCCAGTTGATATTGATAGTGGAATACAAAACGCGTAATCTACACTTCTACATCTACACTAATATTATAAAGAGGTAAACTTTGTATTTTTGTATTTTTGTATGTAACGAATAGGCTCAAAAACTAGTGGTCCGATTTAAAAAATTCTTTCACCATTAGAATGCTACATTATCCCTGAGTAACATAGGCTATATTATATTTTCAAAAAAAATCAGGGATCCTTACTAAAACTTCAATAATGTAACCCAAGGTGGAAAACAAAAAACCTTACATCGCGTGCGCTGCGAAAACTATTAAAGATAGAACAAAATAATGTACTACGATTTTGTAGAACACGTTATCATCTACAAAAAATGTCGCGACAGCATATGTCTAACTATTATAGTTATGTCACAATAAGTGTTCTTTTATTATAAAAAATTAATTGAAATGCCTCCGCTAGAAAAGGGTCTTTATTTGTACCTTGGTATTAATCCTTATCCAAATAAATCATTTCATAATTAAGACGGTTTCAATACCTATAGATTACTTCTTAAATTTTTCAAATCGGACATTCCATTCAAAAGATATGACGAAATTAAAAATGTTTACGGGTCCACGGTTCACGCGCGGGGTGCGATTTCACTCACTCAAGGAGAAGCGCGTGCAAATGTATGAAATAAGTAGATGCGAGGCTCGAACCCACGGTCTAAGTTTATCCTAAAATGTTCAAAAAATTTATGACCACCCATGCGAAGCTGGGACAGGCCGCTAGTCCAAGATAAAGTTGCGTGATATTTCCGCAGTCTGCATAAAATTTACATTTGGATCAGATGATACCCATTGCATAAAACTCCTTTTTTTAATTTTAATTGCATTAGAGAATGCCCGCAATTTCGTTTGCGTGGTGTTATTTTCGTACAGTATAACCAACCCTGCACTCTTCGTTATTTCGTGATAACTTATCAATATCATGCTTCAGGTAGAACTTAGTCTTAGGCTGTTCTCATGTTTTTTCAATTAGGTACATAACAGTTAATATAAAGCTGTTTACAGTTGTACCTAACGTGTAGGTTAGGTACAATACAACTGTAAACAACAAGTAATAATGCAGTATTTCTAGAGTTCTATTACTTAGTGTTTATAAACGAGAATTAATGATATTGCTATATTTGGAAGTTATTCTTGCTAGACTAGATATCCTGCATATACATATATTATTGTTATTTATGACCGTATATGAACATGCTAGATTTATCACTGCTATGCACGGTCATGCACGCCTCAAGCATAAGTGTCGGTACAGGAATGGAATTGGCACACGCAAAAGACGAATACCTATATTATTCATCAAAGCTCACGTGCAATTTGGCAGCACACTTTACCTACAGTAAATTATTCTCTGTGTCTCGTGAGTGTCGTTCTGAAAGGACTATTTTTAATGGGGAAGCCGTCTGTCAAAGTAGTAACTTAGGTACATAACATACCTACTTATGAAATCTGACAATAAAAAAAAACCATTGGTTGAACGTAAATGGGTTGTGTTGTTTTTCTCGTAATTACGTCGTAAAAGATTTTGTTTTGACATTATTTCAAGGTATTATTGTAAAAAACTGCTGACCTTAAATTTAGGCACCTTTCGTCTGAGAGGTTTGTTATTTCGTAAACAAGCACAAGTAGAATTAGTTAGTGTAAACAATTAGAGATTGAAAACTGAAACAGCTTATTACAAATATTTCCAGCCCTAGTACTAATATGAAATCTTTATTGGCAGAGGATCCCGTGGAGGCACCCCGGTTCAATCGGATACAGAAGTGGAACTGTCCCGGACCGCGGTTGGCGACAAGTCTTCACAATCGTGGAGATGGGGGGAACTACCCGAGCCCCCCGTCCGTACAGGAGATCTACCTGAGCTTGAATCACCGGACTCCCCACTAGAGGTTTGTGACAGGGGAGGAATAAACTCTAATATGTGTTTTTTTATCAAATGATATCCGCTTCCGATAAATGTTTGCACTATAAAACTTTTCCATTTGAAAGTACTAAAACGCTAAGTACTTAACTTTTTTTTCTGCAAAAAAAATAATAATTACAAAACAGCAAAATACGCGATTTCATTTATTCGGATGACATAACTTTTACCTGTTATTCTGATTTAAAAGCCAAACTACTGACCCTATTCTGATGAAATTTCTATGGGACCAATTAGAAAGTATATCCTTTCTACTGTAAAGTATGCGGAGTGATGCGGTAACTAACATAAAAACAGTCGAATTAAGAACCTCCTTTTTTTGAAGTCGCTGATAAAATGCTTTTTAGCAGCAGCGATGGAAACACGTTCTTTTTTTCATCTTGTACGTATTTTTGTAATTAGCCATCTGAATCTTTTTGTTTAATTACTTTGAGTACTCACTGTACCTATAATGTGTAAATATCTTGACAGCTATAACAATATTGCTACTGCTATTAATGTATCTTAGTCATGAGTATCGCGTTTCTAACCACTCGTAGATACTTACTACAACATGCCAGTTATGTAAGCATAAGAAGTGTAGGTATGTATAAGATCTTTAAGTGTGATCTTTATGTTTCAAGCTAGAAATACCTACTGGAAAGTCATTGCAATAGAAAATACCAAAAGTTCATTGCACTTTGCATTTCATGCCAATTATACATTCAGCTTTATTTCTGAGATCTTAACCTATCTCTTTTTAGATATTTCTTTGTCCATACCTAAAATATAAAAGTAGGTGCTTGTAACTACTTGACGTCACAGTTTAAATAACTATTATTGGTTTATTATTTTCTGTTAGGGTAGTTTTTTTATACTAGTTCCGCAATAAAATAATATGAAGTTTTTAATTCATGCGGGGATAGCGGATGTTTGTGTGGATGCGTAATAGAGTTCGTGGCCTTTTTCCCGCGTAATATACGATTAAATTCGTGAACAGCTGGTAGATAGATAAAACTTTTTGGTGTACAAGGATACAATCATAAATCTATACATAATAGGCGTAACTTCATAAAGTACAACGGGACTTTTCTTACTTGACTTTATTCTCTTTGTTTTTTTTATTCTTTCTTTCTTTTTTTTATTTATTCTTAGCAATCTTAACCCGTTGACTTTTTAAAAGGGTTATTTTACGGCTTTTAATTTATCCTGCATGGAGTTTCCCGGGGGTTTCCCTTCCCCATTTATCGGCTTATTTCCCACTGGGGAATAAACCCTTTCAAACGCCGGTATCCAACCAATGTTCTTCAAAGTGCTGTGTATTCAAATCAAATATGTTTATTTTGTGTATCTTAAACATAGGTGAAATACAGAGAACAATATTGGTTATGACAGCAAAATAGGTCGTCACCTTTGTACTACTACAGCGCTGGCCTATTCCAGACCCCGCCAACGCCATCAACTCCGGCTGAGCCCGCGTCGCCGACGGAACCACTGAGTTCTGATGAGGAGCGTCCTCACAGACGCGGCGTGCTTAGCGGAATGTTCCGCTTCATGTCCAACAAAGAAGAGACCGTGCAAGGAGTCTACTTGGAGCAACTGGACAGAGGCCAAGTGGATCCGGACCTTTACTTCCCCAAGCACCATTCTGGATATCGCGCAGGTAAGTTCTATGCTGATCAGTTGTGGCGAGAAGGGAGGTTGTTCTTGCGTTATAATTTTAACTACAAATATTTACACTATTATGTAAGGTAGAACTAACAAAGTTTCCTATCGTTCTTGTCTGCAAAGAAACGTTATTTTTAAAAATAACTATGACAATGCAATGTCATTATACTTCATTTTACTTAGCACTTGAATAGAATGGCAAGTAGGCACTCACGATATAGTTTTTATCACATTTTATAGGTAGCGAATAAAATTTCCACTTATTCATCATTACTTTTAGCTTCGTTAGTTTTTTTTTTATACTACTAGCTGATGAAACAAGCAGATGTCCCACCTGATGTTAAGTGGAAACCATCACTTATAACAAAAGCATTGCCTCGTAAATCACGCACAATAGGAACGTGCCCTACGATGCACTGCCCTGCGTCCATCAACTTGAGACATACAGATGTTAAGCCTCATGTGCCTGTAATTACACCGGCACCCACACTCTTCAAACCGAAACACAGCAACGCTGCTTGGCGGTACAAAAAGGCGTGGTGGTAGTACTTCCCCGGACGAACCCTTCACAAAGAGCTCTACTACTCTTAAAAGTAGTCATGTCACGTATCAGCGTTCTTCTATTTATCTCATTGGATAGAACGAGATACTGTTAAAGTATATGCAGATGTTTTTTGCCTTATGAATAAGGGGGTAAATGTATCTTTATGCTAAAAAAAGTTCAACACGCGAACACTCTTTTAACAGTTTTTGTATGATACAGCATTTTTGCAATAAAATTAATCACTTGACAACAGAACTCGGCTTCGTCAAGTGAATCATGTCATATCTGAGTAATAATTATTTTTGGTGCAATGAATTCTAAATTACAATACTATAGTTTGTAAAACTGTAGTTTTACACACTCATTAGCAGGGGTCGGAATAGGTAGAGTTTTTAAGTACCAAATGACGTCAAATACGCTACTACGAAATCTAAATAAGGATATGCCTTTTTTAATAACCGTGTCGGAAACGATTCGGGTTCGAAATCAAAAACTGACGTTACCGATACGAAACCTTTCCAAATGTTTTAAAATAGCAGTGCTGTACGTGTAACGCTACTTAATTTTTGTTTAACATAGGAAAAAAGAGTGGGCCATCTGCTTGTTCCAACAGATAGTTATATATAAAAAAAACCATAAGTTTTAGAAAAAAATTGTTATTAATCCCCAATTCCGGGTTTAAAAGGCATATCCATGTTAAGATTGCGTAGGACATTTGCTACGTCATTTGGTACTTAAAAACTCTACCTATTCCGACCCCTGCTCATTTGTGTATAATGAGCAGGGGTCGAAATAGGTAGAGTTTTTGTGTAATAAGATATCTTCAGCGACAGGTTAAGTTCATGGTCGACCAATAAGATAATTTCATAATTCTTCTCAACTTACGTATTATATAAAATAGCGTACCTATAACATATAGTGTCAACCATGTTTCGTAGGTATATGGAAAAATACTTTTTACGATGACCGACACTTACATAACTGATAATCAGGTAGGTAAGGTGCTTTGTTACATAAATTAGCAGACCTTTGCTACATGAAATGCTAATACTATTTATTTGACAATCACATAGACGAATTTAAGCAAATTCACGTACAATATTATAGAATTCTAATATTTATTACACGCTGACTTCGTCTGCGCAGGATTAGTCACACAATATATTTATAAATTGTAGCTTAAGTGTTATTCTGATGTATAGGTAAGCTATATTATTGTACAGTTTCATTAAAATCCATTCAGTAGTTTTTACGTGAAAGAGTAAAAAACATCCATCCATACATACTTCTTACAAACTTTCGCGTTTATAATATTAGTAGGATAACTATACCACAACCCGATTGGACCGACGCGACGACATTTAAAGATCGCGGAAAGTTCGTGGGAAAAGGCATAAAATCGTTTTTCTTGGAAATAGATGGGGGGAGGGTTAGGTCAGTTATTTTTGTGCTCCTAAGTTCGAATTTACTAGTGACCTTTGCTGTTATTATTGAACATCTGTGGTCTGCATGTTGGATGATATGAGCTAATTTTATTTAAGAGTAGTAGAGCTCTTTATGAAGGGCTTGTCTGGGTAGTACTACCACCATGCTTTTTTCTGCCGCCAAGCAGCGTTGCTGTGTTTCGCTTTGAATAGTGTGATTGACGGTGACAAGCACATGAGACTTAACATCGGTATGCCTCAAGTTGATGGACGCAGGGCAGTGCATCGTAGAACACGTTCCTATCGTGCGTAAGTTGCGAGGAAACGCTTTGTTATAGGTGATGGTTCCCACTTAACATCAGAGCCATCTGATTGTTCCATCAGCTAGTTGTATAAAGCTAGTTATTTTGTTTGGTACAGGAACCTCAAACACGGCCCACCAGTCAACCGGGCCGACGGAGGAAGAGTACGAATCCGGCAACGGGCCTTCTCTTCCCCAATCGCCGGCTTCGCTCGAACCACACGCCTTGGATTCCGATGACGATGAGAAAATACTCGCCAAGTAAGTTGCTAACCAACCAATAGTGAACAACAATTGAATAAGGTTTGTAGTGTAAAAAAGGTCTTTTGAAACTGGATGGATCAACAAAAAATGGGAACTTGGTTTTGTAATTTCCTTTGGGTTCTGTTATTGTCATATCATCCTTATCATGTACAAGCTGGTGCCCGCGACTTCGTCTGCGCAGGATTAGTCACACAATATCTTTATAAATGGTAGCCTATGTGTTATTCTGATGTATAAGCTATATTATTGTAAAGTTTCATTAAAATCCATTTAGTAGTTTTTACGTGAAAGATTAACAAACATCCATCCATCCATCCATTAATCCATCCATCCATACTTACAAACTTTCGCGTTTATAATATTAGATAGATAGATAGAAAATTCTTTATTGTACACCACAATAAAATAACATAACACATAAAATAACATAACACAATTATATTAGTAAGGATTATGTATTGTACTTCTGGATAGGTATATTTTATACATATTCTTGAGCAGAGAGACCGTGACCTAAGCAATAAAAAACAAAACCTTTGGTTTGTTTTAGGTAGGTGCCTAATATGTTTACAGAACAATTTCATTGGAAAACATTTTTCCTCAATGGATCCTTCAATTACCCGGAATGGCCTTACTCAAAAAGATTAGTAAAAAAATTGCTCATAGCAATGAATAAACAATAGTATTTAGTAATACTTGCTCATTTCTACTTAGAAACAGAGACTCGAAACATTTGCATAAAATCTTCCGTTTTTTAGTATTTGTTGTTATAGCGGCACCAGAAATACATCATCTGTGAAAATTTCAACTGTCTAACTATCACGGTTCATGAGATACAGCCTGGTGACAGACGCACGGACAGACAGACAGACGGATGGACAGCGGAGTCTTAGTAATAGGGTCCCGTTTTACCCTTTGGTTACGGAAACCTAAAAAGACATTTTATGTCGTCAATAGTTTTTGCAAATAATTAATCTTGAATGTTATATTATTTTGACAGCCTTCACAGCTCAGTTGGTAGTAGCTCTGCCTTGTGCGCCGTAGGCCGTGGGTTCGATCCCCACCGAGAACAAACATTAGTGTGATGAACATTGATGTTTGTTCTCTGTCTGGGTGTTATATACCTATATGTATATACAATAATATGATATATTATATGTATTACATTGTAAAAGGATCATACAAAAGAACGGTAGGAACCAAGCCGTAAGTTCGTTGCCTGTTCTTCCAGGCTTTGGTCGCGTGGAACTGGCACCTAGAGTCACCTAGCTTTAAGACGTTTCAAAGTGATCCTTGTGATTTTATTGAATAAATACCTTTTGACTTTGACTATACATATATTTACAAAAAAAAAGTATGTAAATATACACCACTATTTTGTGACTACCAAAAAAAATTTAAGGACAGTTGCAGCAGAGACTACTAATGCTATTGGCACTGTCAAGATTTTTTAATATTTAACTTTTAGCAAGTTATCGAGGTTTGTTTTCAACCAAATTCCTGCACAATTTTATGGACACACTACAAGAAAATACTACGGAATACTACTGCTAGTCAACATCGTAAACACTCCATTCATTATGACTCCTTCCATCTACCGTCTCGTCGTATAGTACCTACCTACGTCACATCATCTTGTCGCACTCATCGTATTCCTTCTCTCTCGCTCACTAGATAAATCATTTAATGGGTAGGTAGATAGGTAAGTATCATAAAAAAGGCATTATTTTAGGGATTTTTTTAATACTTTTATTTGTAATTAATTGCCATTTTTCCTTCATAATTTTACGGGCTCAGGATGTCAAGCTATTTACAACAATTAAAGTTATTTACAGTATGTACTTACAACTACGCACGTATTTACACTTCCACTAACCACAAGTATTTTAAAAGATGTTCAAAATGTCCACCTTCATTGTCAATGCAAACACACACACGTTTTAACAAATTGTTTTCAGGGAAATACTTAGTCTTTGCACTATCAAAAGGGTCTAATGCATTGTTAGGCTCACTCACAAACACTAGTCTTTTTATTTCGCTCCACAAAAAGATTGGGGAATTTTTGAAAGATTGTCAGATCGGGCGAGCACGGAGGCCAGGCAACTGGGCCACCGCGACCAATCCATCGGGTGCCAAACTCCTGAGATAGATACTCGATAGCGCACCGTCCTGCTGAAACCATAGCTCCCGCCGCCAGGTTGAACGGAATATCCTCCAGCCTGGCGATGGCTAGTAGCTCCTGGGTCTTCATGTAGTGTATCTCAGCTGAGCGCACAATCTTCCAAGCGCAGGACTGGCTTGTGCTAAAGCGACGTGCCGCGTCACGCGTGCTCCTCCGCGGATCTTCTTCAAAATCATTTAGGACTTCATCGTAGAAGTTTCGGGAGTATGCAGGCCCTCCTCGTCCTTGCGCATGCGACGGCACGTAAACAGAGCCATGGTCCAATATGCGTTGGTATAATATGCTGGACATCGTGGAGTAATTTGGTTGCCGATTGTTTGGGAACAATTCGCGGTACATCCGTAGGTAATCACTCACATTTCCCCAGACTAAAAATACGTACGTAACATGTATGCGTTATTCTCTGGCAGTGTACTGACAAGCTATCGTGAACGTGAAAACCACAATAAATTAAGTACCTACCCGCGTACAATTTTTATTTTACGGATGTCACTGACCTGCATCGAATTTAGAGTACCTATGTATGGGTTTCGTTCGACACGAGTTTGCCGGCCATAGATAAAATAATAGTTAGTATTGCGCGAGCGGCGCGTTTTGTTTCGTTTCGAACGAGACAAAAATTTATGAATGGATGAGAATGAGACTCGAGTAGAAGACTTTGTAGTAGGTACGTACGGATAATGGGTAACTAGTTATCATCCTTTTCTCGGGATATTCTTTTTAATAATTTTTTTTGAGTTTTAACTACATAAATGTGATCAGTAACTGACACTGAGCATACGGTTTTTTTTTTTTTGGTAATTACAAATTAGTGGTGTATATGTATTAAATCAGCTATCAAGTTCCGACATTACAAGCTTTGGCTTAGTTTGGGGCTAGATAGTGCTGTGTGGAATGTCCACCAATATTTATTTATTTATTTATATCTGTCCAGGGGCCAAGTGGGAGTGTTCGTGCGAGAGGAGATGGTGTCGCGCGCTCTGTCGTACGAGGAGTTCTGCGAGCGCGGCGGTGCGCTGGCGCACGACGGCCGGCTGATGGTCCGGCTCGGGGACCGCTGGATGCAGTGGCGCAGCGCCGGCCCGCTGCTGCTGTCTCTGCTCGCATACCGCCGTCCGCTGCCCAACGTAAGAACTCTACCACGTGTGACGTCATTATCATCATCATCATATATTAAAGAAATTTGTGTTTTTGTTAAACAGTATCCTAATAATTTTGCAAGACATGAAGAAATGATAATGAGATATACCAGACATAAAAATAGAATTTATTTACCAAACCATCATTCGATATTTTATAGTAAAAACGCTTTTTGTATGGCTGTAAAAGTATTTAATCGATTACCTGGCGAATTAAAAGAATTACCCTTAGTGTTAATTAATTGCTTTTACACAATTGATGAATATTTTCGTTTTTGAAATAGGTGACATTTTAGTATTATGTAACATTAAGTTGAATTTTGACATTATTGTAGGTATTATTTTATTAAATTAAATTATTATTCATTAATTTTAAGTTCAAAAATGTTTGCACGCCAGGACTGTAATTATGCTCATTTTTCTGTACATTAAGACCAGTGTAAACCTAAACTTACATTCCGCAAATAAATGATTCTGATTTCTGATCATTTCAAAGTGATCCTTGTGATTTCACTCTCTCTCTCTTGTCGTGTCACTAGTTTCTTTCGAAACAGTGTGGTGAAAGGATTTTAAGTGCGCATCAAGAGGCTCCTGTGATTTCACTGAATAAATACCTTTTGACTTTGATCATCATCATCATTTAATTTAGGTGTGTTTACATATGCTTTATGTAATTTCACTAGTTTTATGATAAATTTTATTTGTATTTTTAGTATTATTATGATTTTCATTGTACCTTCTTGACGTATCTAAGAGCATGTCATATGTGTAAAGATTAATAAATAAATTAAATTAAATCATCATCAGCCTGCAAAAGACCGATGCCGGACAAAGGCCGCCTCAGCTGTACATTTCTGAGAGGAACGATTTTGAGCTCTCGAAGTCTATGCTTGACAAAGACTTCCCCTAGACATTTTCAGGAAGAACGATTCTGAGCTCTCTATATTTACTGACTTACCGCTTCGTCTTCCGATTCGTGGTCGCCATTCGAGAATCTTTATTCCCCTACGATTGGCGGTTCTTTGAGTTGTATGACTCGCCCATTGCCACTCTTTTTGCACTCATTGTTTTTTCTGTAATTATTGTACCTTTTTTTTTATTAATAATCGTTGTCTATGTATAAACTGGCTAATTCTACGTCGGTGATCTCGGTTCCTAAGGATTTTGTCAGCACTGATTCTATCACGTTGTGAATCTGCTGGTCTTATGTATGAGACCAATAGTTAGCAATGGGCACGATGACGATGACACTGGCAAATCCTACATAGCGCCAGGTACAACAACGAACTTAGCCCTTATAGGAGTTAGTTAGTAGACAGAGTAGACGGAAAGTTGTAAAAGTTATTGTGTGCAGTAGTTACCATCAAAACCAATACTAAACCGTATATTTATAATATTTGTATTACAGCGAGTGCTGGAAGAACTAGAAAAGGGTGACAAAGATGGCCCGACGACGTCGCACACGGCAGAGGGCGCCACCAAACCACGCGGGTACTCTTGGTGGAGCTGGAGACGGTCCAACGCTGAGGCTAAAAGGTACAAATACGAGATATTTCATTTATTTTGTTATTCGTAAAATAAATAGTAAAAAATAGTTGTAGTAGTGGTAGAAGCATTGTCTTAATTATTGTTGTATTGTATTGAGATTCACTCAAAAGAATGTGCGCTATAAATCAATAAAACACAGCTTCTTATTTTTAGCTACGTATCTTTTTATTAAAATACTTTTCTCAAGTCAAAGTCAAAAGGTATTTAATCAATAAAATCACAAGGATCACTTTGAAACGTCTTAAAGCTAGGTGACTCTAGGGTGCCAGTTCTACGCGACAAAAGCCTAGAAGAACAGGCAACAAACTTACAGCTTGGTTCCTACCGCTCTTGTATGATCCTTGTTACAATGTATTATAATACAATATTGAAGCTCCACTATGGTGCCAATCGAATTTAGTGAGGCGTATGCATAACAGAAAAGGGTAATAAAATTCATAAAACCGCACACGCTACGAATTACACATGTTATTGTTATTTCAGAACTGACGCATCCCTCGACAAAAGCGACGAGAACCCGGAGGCGTCCCTCGCGGAAACAGTAACGGAATCGCAATCCGCGCCTGAGAACCTAGTCACGGAACCCAGCGTCACGATCGAGATCACGGACGCGGAGATACTCGCAGAGACTGAAACTGAAAATGTCGACGGTGTCGAGCTCACGGAGGCTGTACAAACTAGAACTATCCAAGAACAAGGTAAGATAAGATAATTTATTTAATATCACTGTGCAAAACGTTATTGGCATAAGCCTAACAAGCATAGGCACTTTTTTTTTTTTTTCGCCATCTAGAAATGGCACTAAGTTGTCCCTCTGACGTAATCAGAGACCTTATATATAGCATAGGCACTTATGGGCCGTCCATTAATCACGTGATGTTTTTATAGCATTTTTAAAGTAGTAGCACACTCACCAACACGAAATTCAAATAAAATGTCACTTACACTATTTTTAAGTTAAAATGTTACTAACAAATACCTATGGACTAAGTTTGATTTATATAAATTGAATTAAATTGAATAAACAATAGGTTTATAGAAAGAGAATCTTACATTGTTTTTAGATCTTTCCACTTGGGTTTTTTTGTTTATTTCTGGGTTGTATGCGCTTATGTAGTAGATGAATAAATGACTATTTATACAGTGTCAGGGACAACTTTTACGTAAGCCCCTATTAAAGGGATGCTGTATTGCCTGGGACAGCATTTTTTATGAATAATCTTCTCAACATACCATCTTCATCATCATCTCTTAGGTTTAGTTTAACAGACATGTTCAATACGTAAGGGTAAATAAGGTTAAAAAGAACGAATATATTCGTTGGCGAAGCTGTCAACCGAATGAGAGGCAAGAAGTTCGGATTCAATTTCCGCAGTGGGTCAATTCAGTTTTGCACGATTTGTATCGATTCTGGGTGTGGTGGTAACATGGTACCTTCAGTTAATAATACCTACAACACAGGAAAATCTTGGCCAGGACTATTTATGTTTTTCTATACCTATTGCCTTATACGCAATCCTGTTCTACAAGTACAAACGATACTAATGGTAGGTATGTACCATTGACTATTTTTATTTAAATACAGATTGACTGTTCTGTCTGTCAAATAAAATATTTCTTTCTTACAAAAGAAAGACAAAAATACCACCCGCTCGATGGTCGAATGATATATTAGTCGAAGTAGTTGGGCGGCGATGGCGAAATTGGCACAGAACCGGAGAGAGTAAAGCTTTAAAGAGGAGGCTATACCCAGCAGTGGGTGCATACAGGCTGAATAGATAGAAATGAAAGTGCGACAGTAATACATTTTCTTATTTCCTTTGACAGATCGTATGGAACACAGTTCCTCAGATTCAGACCAGGAGGGCACCGGACCTTCGCGCAGATATTCCTCTTTCCGAAAAACTCTGCGACTCTCGTCTGATCAGATTGTAAGTATAAACATTGTCATCATGGAAATCTTCTTTTAAAAAAATCTTGTTATGTGCATTGTCGGCACCCGAAATTAAAGTTTCCTTCCGTTGGATTGATCCGGCAGTTGACATACTAAAATGTATTGACCAAACGAGCGAATTACGGACCTCCTTCCCTCCCGGAACCAATGCTATAGCCATCTGAGATGCCTTTTGGAAACAATTAAGATGCCTGTTTTAAGCATGTTCCTTTACATGTACAAAGGTTTACGCTTTAAAATTGTTCTCGCCGCCCCGTACGGTGCCTTAAAAGTTTTAATAAAGAGATTTAATTTAATCTGCACCAAAAATAAATCACCCACCGAAGGCACAATCCTGCACGTTTGAGAGTAAGACCTCATTTTTATGGTACGAGTTTCACTAATTGTAGTGTAAAGAGTAAAATGCATTGATTTCCCGCAGAAAAACCTAAATCTCCTGCACGGTATGAACGAGATGGTATTCAGCGTGACGACGGCGTACCAAGGCACTACACGCTGCAAATGCAACGTGTTCCGATGGCGGCACGACGACAAAATCGTCATATCTGATATCGACGGTACCATCACCAAGTACGTACCACTTACCGCCTACCGCCTTACTTCATCATCAACATTATCACCAGTCTCAAGAAGTCCACTGCTAGACATAGGCCTCCCCTATAACTTTCCGAAAACCAATCAAATCAAGCTATTTTTATAGGTATGGGTTAAACCCCATATACAATATATAATCCTACTAATATTATAAACGCGAAAGTTTGTAAGTATGGATGGATGGATGTTTGTTACTCTTTCACGTAAAAACTACTGAATTGATTTTAATGAAACTTTACAATAATATAGCTTATACATCAGAATAACACATAGGCTACAATTTATAAAGATATTGTGTGACTAATCCTGCGCAGACGAAGTCGCGGGCACCAGCTTGTATAAACATAATACCTAATACAATATTATATAGAGGTTTACCTCATAGACAAACACCCTTATTTATAATATAAATATCTTATAGTTGGTCAGTAATCAGGTCGGTACTAGGTAAGGGATCAACTCTACTTACAACTTTTCAATCAATTGAAATCGAAATGGACCTTTTATCAGTTTATCAAACCCAATTTATAAATTTTTCGAGTTAGATATCATCTAAATCTTATACAACAGCCGATATATTTTCAAATAAAAAAAGGATCAATATGATTGATACAGATTAATTTTGACAGCCTTCACAGCTCAGTTGGTAGTAGCTCTGCCTACTGCGCCGTAGGCTGTGGGTTCGATCCCTACCGAGAACAAACATTTGTGTGATGAACATAGATGTTTGTTCTCTGTCTGGGTGTTATATTATATTATAAGACGTTCTAATTAAATTAAAATAAAATAAATAAGTATGTATTTACAAAAAAAAAGTATTTAAGTAGTATATCAGCTATCTGGTTCCCATATCACAAGCTTTGGCTTAGTTTGGGGCGAGATAGTGCTGTGTGGAATGTCCACCAATATTTATATTTATATTTATATTTATATTTTATATTTATAGTAACACGCGATCATCCGAACTTCGTACGTAGATTAGCTATATTATGTTTTATGTTTTATTATTATCTCAGTATTAATTATGAAGCTGGCGTGAAGATAAAACAGCCCTTGTTTACGCAGACCGCACGTAATGACTATACGTACCTACCTACCTACCACTGTGTATTTGAAAATTGCTCTCTTGCGCCAACAAAGCTATTTTTGGATGTTATTCAATTAATTTGGTTTCGTCTGTACCTACGTCATTATTTTTTCTGAAAGTGCGACACATGATTATTGCAGGTAGGTCCGTAAATAAACAAACAAAGCTACTGATTTTCGGACTTGGTCTAAGTTCCATGGTCTATTTGTAAAAAAACATGTGCGTAATGCTCTCTCAAACGGTAAAGCAAATCATTGTGAGGAAACCGGCTAAATCAGCTTATAAGTAATTTGTGTAATGCTTATTATAGATATTTGGATTTTAAAATGTATGCATATTGTGATGGGACCAATTTTGACGTTTGTTATCCTGGAATATCAAATTACTTATTATATTTTATCCGACTACCCCGCGCAACCTTACTTATATTAAATTTGAAAGTTTGAATGACATTTTGACAATTCACTGGACCGATTTTGATAAATCTCTAAATATTGATCGTACGGAATTATTATAGCCGCAGGCGATAGCTGGTACTATATAAACTATAAAAGATTATGGTTTCGTGTTATTTTGTAATTTTAAATGTTTTCCATAGGTCTGACGTGCTCGGCCATATCTTCCCGCTGGTGGGCAAGGATTGGGCGCAGTCGGGAGTGGCCCAGCTGTTTACCAAGATCAAGAACAATGGATACCAGCTACTGTACTTGTCGGCGCGAGCGATCGGACAGGCCAGAGTGCGTACAGACTTTGTTTTATCATCAGTACTATTACTAATTAGTGAAATCGAATGTAACCTAAATCGAGATATCTACATGACTATTGGTTAAAATTTTGTTGCAACTTTTCACGTTAAATACACGTAGATCCACCAGAGACAAATTAAAGTACAATGGGCGGCTATTGATGAATATGTTTTCCTTTGTGTAGAAGAACTAATTTATTTGATTTATTTTATACAACTTGCTGATGGAACAAGCATATGGCCCACCTGATGACTGGTAACGATCACTTATAACAAAGCATTACCTTGTAAGTCACGGGCGATAGGAACGTGCCCTACGACTACCCTGCGTCCATCAACTTGAGGCATACAGATATTTAGCGTCAAGTTTCGTAATTTCACCGGCAACCACACTCTTCAAACCGAAACACAGCAACGCTGCTTGGCGGCAGAAAAGGCATGGTGGTAGTACTGCCCCGGAGGAGCCCTTCACAAAAAGCTCTACTAATCTTAAATGACTTATTTAATTTACGTTCAAATGATTACCAGGTGACCCGCGAATACCTCCGCTCAATCAAACAAGGCGAGGTCTGCCTCCCCGACGGACCGCTACTCCTGAACCCGACGTCTCTGCTCCGCGCGTTCCATCGAGAGGTGATCGAGAAGAAACCCGAGGAGTTTAAGATCCAGTGCCTGGCGGATATCAAGGCGCTGTTCCCGCAGGGATCGAACCCCTTCTACGCGGGATATGGCAATAGAGTTAATGTATGTATTCTTTTTGTTTGTTTTTTACGCAATTACTACTCATTATGATTTTGATGAAAGAAAGAAAATATATTTATTTGCACACTACTTAGATTCAAAACATAATCCTAAAAAGAAAAATTAATCAATAAAATTATAACTTAAAGAGCTGCAAAACGGACCCTGACTTCGCATAAGTTAGTTTTATTTTGGCGTCACACTTTTGGTGTATTTGCCATTTTACATGTTTTTGTTTTTTAATTAGGGAAACAGGGATTCTATTTACACGGAAGGATATGATGATTCTTTTGTCTGGTCATACTTTAGAGGTTCGGTAAATTTTATCTATGGGACATTATTATTACGCGCTTTTTGAATCAATCTCCAAATACAAAAACACTGATGATGTTTTGGTTTGTGGTTACCTTCACCGATAGTTTTGTTTTATGTTGTTTTATTATAATATAAATGTTATGACGATATAAATTATGCGCTAGTTCAAGCTCTAAATCAAATGTGCTTTAAAACGTGGCATAAGGTCAGGTCATATTTGACGTCAGAGCGAGTGTTTTCAAAACATTTCTAATATACATTACGTTGCCTTGAAGTTAATTATCAGATTGGTAATAGTTTATCTTTCATTGAATGAAGGAATGCAAAAAAAACATAAATAATAAGAAAACAGCCTCACTATAATCCCCAGGCATGGCAGATATGCCCTCGGATCTCTTAGTACCAACATATAAGTTTCTTTGAGGATTACTAAAGGGGGTATTCAGTGATACGTTCAAATATAACATTCGGTATGTACCGAATGTATGTACCCACATTTTGCATATTGAGTTGTTTCAAAGTGATCCTTTTTTTTTATACAACCAGCTGATGGAACAAGCAGATGGCCCACCTGATGTTAAGTGGTAACCATCACCTATAACAAAGCATTGCCTCGTAAGTCACGCACGATAGGAACGTGCCCTACGATGCACTGCCCTGCGTCCATCAGCTTGAGGCATACAGATGTCAGATGATCCTTATGATTGAACCTTTATTTTATTGAAAAGATCAACAGCAAAAAAAAAAAATAGTATATCAAAAACATTAGAACAGCCAATTATAGGTCTCTCTATGTTTATGTTTATAGTAGTAGTAGTTTATGATTTAACCATTGAATATCTATAGATAGCTCAACAGTGATCTTTTGCCTTCAGGATGTGTGCGCATACCAGGCTGTCGGCATTCCTATCGTGAGAATCTTCACCATTAACTACAAAGGAGAACTGAAGCACGAACTAACACAAACATTCCAATCAACGTAAGTATTTTAAAAATACGATAGAAACATACCTAATTGTGTATGTACAAATACAGGGTGTAATAGGCTTCTCCCAAGAACTTAAAAACAGTTTCTACATTGATTGATACTGAAAAAATGTAACTTGTCAAATTCGAAGAAATTCATTATTTTCAAACTTCTTGATAAATACTTTTTAGTAAATACAAACTTTTTAGACTGAAATAGTGGTTAAGTTTGAAACAGTCATAAACTTTATATCGTGTGTATCGCCATTTTGTATCGATAAAGGGCTGTAATAAAGCAGAAATGTTCTTTCAGTTTTCGGGAGTGGTCAGTTTACACCCTTTACATATACTGCTGGCCTAAAAATAAACGTTTCTATCATAGACCTAAGCTTGCGCTTGCCAGGTTGGTTATAATGCCAGCTTTGATCCAATTTGTATGCAGGCTTTTTTTATGTTTTTCATCCCATACATTAGATCGGTTGAACTGATGTGTCGCAAGCGTATTGTGCATACGTAGATATGGGGTCTAATGTAAGCTTAATTTGGTTGAGTCAAAGCTCTTGCCAACAGAAAGTCACAAGATGAGTGAGCTGGTACCCTGGCCAACGCAATCTAGTTCTATTGCTCTAGTAACTAACACTCAGGTGAAGTGGAATACACAGTAACGCGAATTGCATTTTTATTTCAGTTACCACGTGCAAAGTGACATGGTCGATGATTTCTTCCCGTCTATGAATGCCGATAGTAGCGTTAAAACCTTGACCGAGACGTAGGTGTTATTAAAATATTAGTTATTGTGAAATGTTATGCGGACGCGCTATTCTACCGGTAAGCCGTATGGCATGTTTTGATGGCTTGCTCACGAGGCCGCGTGATCACAAGCTACTAGCAGACGTTGCAACTTGGTTCCACTGGCACGTTCAGCCGCCGCACAAACTGTTGCTCATCTACGGTAGACCGAACACAGTTAATACGACGGTTGAAGTGAACACGAAACAATGGATCTGCATCAACTGTTATTAGCTCTACATCTACCAAAAACATTAATAATTGCGCTAATTTGCTAAAATATCATGATTACTGACAAAATAACAAATTGGCGATCATCGACATGTCATCTGATTGGATTGTGCTCTGTCTTTAGCTTAGGCATCTGTATCTGTTGTCCCTCTCACGATAAACCACGGTGATGGAACCGGTGAAGTTTCCGCTTGTTTCTTGCTGGTTACCGCTAACAGTATGTTAACATTCAATCTTCGCGACACTAAAATACTTGGTCATTGTGTTGTCCTACATTATTTCAAATTCTAAAACTTTATAGGATCTATATAAAATACAAAATATACCTACTTATTATTTAAAAAACTGAATATAACCTTCAAAAACCATTTCAACCACTGCAATTTGTTTCAAACTTATCAAAACTATCACTATCTCGTCTCGACCTTCTCAAAAGTATCTCATACAAAGTAAAGAGTTGAACAATCCCACAGCCTGTCTTTAATACGCGCAACATAAAGACGCAGTTACACTATTGGGTCCATGGTTGTCACGCCAGCCTATACTATAGTGGGTCCAATAGGCACAATAATGTAATTGCAGCAATTAATTATTATTGCAATTTCTATCAATCAATAGAAACGCGCGTAGATCGCATTATTACGTTTCTATTGGCTGATTTCAGAATGAACACCTACACTAGTATCTATGATGCATAATCACCAAAGTGTTGTTCTTCCAGGTACTCCCATATGTCCGTGTTAGTGGACCAGGTGTTCCCGCCAGCACAGTGTGAGCCGAGCGACGAATTCTCGCATACCGTGTTCTGGCGCGATCCGATACCTACACTGGACTTGCCGCCCATCGCCCCACCGCCTCCCAAAGTGACCACCAAATAACCAAGGCCAATTTTGACCCACGGACTTAGACACGCAAACGTTACGGATATCTGTGAACGTTTTAGTCGCCACCGTTTAAAAAATTCTAGCTAGCACATTTGTTCAAGTGAGCGCGCGGTGCAAAGAACTCCTACAGTTCATGGAGTATTCAGAATATGGCCATTCGTTTTAAAACCCGACACGTACCTAGTACTTTAAGAAAACGTGCTGACCTCACAATCATCGAAGTAAAGAGTTGACCATAAGATTTCTACAGTCCTTGGTTACTGAGGTATTCTAAAATTATTATTATTTTTGTGATAGCGATGTTATAATTTATAACAACCAAACTACACTTACTAATCTATGAAAACCCACCGGCCGCGGCGGTGGCTCCACGGGGAGTCTCCCAGTGAATTACCGAGGTTCTTTATGTGCTCAAAATGTAAGCAATATGGGACAGTCTTACTTCAAATTTGAATAAAGTGAACCAGTAGCTTGATACATAAAAAAAATCAGTAGACGTTAATTAAATAGCACATAATATAGCATTATATGGTACGCAAAAAAACTTCAATATTGAATTTTCTGTGTGGTTTTTTAGTTACAATGTAAACGTATTTTCCGTGCTAGAGTAAAGGTAGAAAACATGACATTGTATTAGTGATAGAATTATTAAAAGCTCCTACTTAAAACCCTACAGAGGCATCAAGTATGTTCCTGTAATCCACCACCAACGATATTATACAGTAATACCTAATTTATATTTTATCTAACCATTTTGCCACTGTGTGAGACATACAATAAGCCAAATAATATTTCTAGACTATATAAACGGTATAACTTACAGAAAATGATCAGGGTGTCAAAGAAAGCCTGTGATATATAACTGATCTCAGGTTCACAGCTTTTAGGAAACGCTTGATCATAAATTATCTGCTAGTATCGTAAGAGTTTAACACTTCAGACCTAAACTGCACAGCTTTAGAGATCGTGCAAGAATACCTAATTTCGTATGGTTTTCAGTAGGCATACCAGATTTAAGGACCTAATAAAAATTGTGTTATTGTTATCTAAATTACGTAGATATTACAAAGGCTGTAAATTCTACAGTCGATTCGATGTAACGTAGAAATTGTAGCAATGTTAGATTTTAAATTATGTGTTGTCAGCAGGCTAGATATTTGATTTTGCCGATAGTGTAAGCTGTGATGTCGACTGATAAAACAATGCTTTATTTTTGTATAATGTGATTAAATAGTATGTATGTACCTACCTACTATGTTCATTTAAGAATTGTTTTATTACACAAATAGAGGCTTGGCTTCTTTTAGGTACATACGTAGTAATTACAATTTGCTATAGTTTTTTATTTAATGTAAACATTATCTTTTAGTAGAATTTTGCTTTGAATTAAACATTGCTTAGATTTATGAAGATATGAGTGCTGGTCTTGTCTGATTTGATATATTTGTAATATAATTTATTATTGTGATTGTTTAATAAATAATTATTTTAGTGAAACAAATCATGAAGTTTTTTTACACATTTATCGTTATCGGCCAAACGTATTTTTTCTCTCGCCTTAGAACTTTTACCAAACCTAATCAATAATTATGATATCCTTGTCGGATCTACCTTATAGGTAATTTCTGTATTATAAAAATATGGAAAATGTATTTTCTGTCTGCTCATTTTATAGTAAAACTTACTTCGGTCTTTCAAAACTTCGAAAACATAGCGAATATCTGTCCTTCATTAGTGTTATTCCTACTTTAATAAAATTATGTACAGGAAGGTAGGTGCATAATTTCACATAAATTCATTCATTACCTACCTATAATAATAATTATCTGGATATCAAACTTTTGGCAATTTCCAGGATTACCTACAATTTTCGGGTGGCCTAGCCACTAACCACAACAACCCAAATGGTGGCTGGGGAGAACGTTGCTTAACTTAAGAAGATCGCTTAGGAATGATCGAACTAGCAAGCTCCAATGTTGCGTACCCAGTTGCGCAGCCTCGAGACAGGCTGCTTCATGCTGAATAAGGATCATACAAAAGGAACCTAGCCTTACCTTAAGCTGGGTACTCACTTAGCAGTGTAGCACGTAACGTATCAGATACGGTATCAACCTGCAAGTGGGTACGGCTCGTCCACGGTCCTCCGCGTATCTAGCTACGAGCTGCCTGATCCGCAGTGCTCGCAACGACGTCACGCCGACAACATGTCTCAAATGGTGGCTAGTGCTGCGTTCATATTCATGTATAATATTTTAGATAATTATAAAAGCCCACGTCGATTTTGGCAAAGTGAGATTTTCAAAGATAGAAATCGTTCTAACAATTTAATAATGGATATGAAGTCTCAAGAGATTAGTGGACATTTCAAGAATTTCACTCGTATGTCGAGTACAGATTTTGAGTATCGTACGTACTCACTACACAAGCGGTCGTGACGCCGTCCACGAGCACACTGCGAGCCGCCTTTGTGTTCGCAGTGAAACCGCCACTCGGCGGGTCACTGCGAGCTTACAGCGCTCCACGCGCGAGCGGCTCGCAGCGGGCTCATGCCTACGTACTCACTTGATACCGTATCTGATACGTTACGTGCTACACTGCTAAGTGAGTACCCAGCTTTAGTTTGTTGCCTGTTTTTCTGGGCTTGCTCGCGTGGAACTAGTCTAGACGTTTCTAAGTGATCCTTGTTATTTTACTGAAGAATTACCTTTTGACTTTGAGCCTGCTGCGAAAAGTTTATGCATTTACACTTGAGCCACTTAACTCGCAATGATCTCTAGCGGATATATATATATTCCTTTCGCATGACATGCCCTTATCACGCTAACCTATTGCTCCTCATTTTCTCAGTCACTGGTGCCACTTTCAAAGCTTAATATAATAAATTATAATAAATACAGCTAGCTTGGCCTTGTTTAATTTTATTTGCCGCAGGTTAATTGGGTTTAGATTAGAACAAAATAATTTTAAATTAAAGTATATTTAAAACTATCAAAATAATACAACTATGTAGTGTTTGTTTCATCTTCCTCCATTGTCTCGTCTTCCATCACATCATCCTTGTCATCATCATTATCACTTTCCTCATCACTGGGCACCTCCAGATCCTTGTGATAACCTTTACCTTTGGTCCAGTGGCATTTTATTACAACTTTGAATGTAGCAATCTGAATGGCTAGCAGTTTTAATATGCTTGCTTGTTCTGGAGTGAGTGTACTGCCTTTTTTACAAACCTAAAAGTAAAGTAAACATTTTAAATAATTCTTACATGAGTGAGAGCACCAAACTAATTGGAGCTATGCTCTTTTTTGTGTAAGTTCCAGAAGTTTTCTATCCAGCTTCTGATTTTTATCTGAATTAAGTGAATTGTGAATTTTAAGCAAAATTGGAAAAAAAATCAGCTTTTATTATTTAATGTGTATGAAATAATTAGTTGATAGGTTAATTAAACATAAATCGTTCCTACACTTAAGAGCTGATTTCACCATGCTCTGTTAGTTACTATAAAGGATTAACAGGCCGTTATATCAAACCTTAGATGCCAAACGCGTACATTTGTCATATTTAACGGCCCTTTCATCCTTTGTTTATCTAAGACAGCATGGTGAAATCAGGTCTCGGCAAATATCACGTAATTAAAAAAAAAACTTAAACAAGTCAACCACAAGGTCTGGGTGTTTTTTTTATTAAACCACTCTTCTCTTGTCGTGTCACTAGTTTCTTTCGAAACAGTGTGGTATAAGGTTTTAAAGTACGCCTCAACAGGCTCCTTTCGAGCACTTGACACATGTTATAGAACTTTTTAGGTTCTACGACATGCCGGTTTCCTCACGATGTTTTCCTTCACCGTTTGAGAGTACTGGCATTGTGCACATACATTTTTAAACAGAAAAAGTCATTGGTGCACGACCGGTTTCGAACCCACGACCTTAAGATCGAAGGCGGGGCCGCTACCACTAGACCACCAGTGCTCTCCACTGCAATCAAGCACATAATTAACATGAAAAATCTCACGTGAGTTCAGGCGTGGGGGAGGGGGTCGATCTAAATCTCACGACATCACACCAAGGGGAGAAGCGATAAATCGCCAAAATCACCTCACATAATTAATGGATGCCCCCTGACTTATAGAGCCACTATAAAATTACAGGTATTATGAAACAGGCCTCTAAACTTTAGCATTTATAATAATTAGTCTGAAAGTATGAAGTTGCTATTAATATATGAAATTATAGGGCAATTTTATACGTTTGACTTTATTATTAGGATTAAGACTAATGTTAATATGAGGTTTCTATAATCACCTGATATTCTTTTATTAAATTAATAACTCCTCTCTCCAGAGATGTGGGAAGACCAAGTCGCCTCAAATGTGGTTCTATTGAATGTGAGAAGTCGTCAAGTGGTCCTTTTGGCAATGTTACATCTTGTGTGGCTATGAAACCGGATCTTGCATATTCAGGCTCGCTGAAATCTTTGAACCACTGCAGAACGTCTGGCACATCTCTGTTAGTCATAAGAAGGCCACACTGACCTTTGAGTTTCTTCGATATCTGTAATTGCAAATTTTAATATTTAACTTCTTTTAGAATTAAACATAATTCACACAAGTTCTTGCTTGCTCGTAAATAAATAATTTTACCATATGAGTGAACATGAATTATGTATTTATAAGTATTATAGACCATTATAGGGGACTTGTCTTAAATTATATAGATGCACTTCATAAGTTTCATATTCATCTTCAGAATTTAAGCAACAGGCATCTTTTTCATACTAAACAAACTTACATCGAATCACAATTTACAATACTTAGTTCTCCTAGACTTGGTCCCATGGAACTGAACTGATTTACAATTTCTCCTAGTTCTTAAGAAAATTATTTAAAGTGATCTTTACAACACTTACTAAATTGAGTTGATCTTCAAATTCATCACTTTTTGTCTTGCCAAGTGCAATAGCCATAACTTTGTTCTTTCCAAAAAAGAATCTGGAGTCCTTCCATTCATGTCGTAGATCTTTTAGCTTTGTGTTCCGCATATTGTTGACAGTAAACAGGAATATGTGTTCATATTTAGTGAGAGAACTTCTGATTTCTTCAATGGTTTTTTGTTTCAGAAGTAATCCCTTCTTCTTGGTTTTGGTAAGAGATACTGAAATTGACAAAATTGATGTAAATATGTGCAATAGAGAGAAAATTATTTTTTGGTGGTAGGCAAGTAATGGTATGAATGTGGCAAATAAATAAATAGCAGTTCAGATATTGTCGTTCTGCTTGAATTTGTGGTGGTATATGGTAACTACAATATTATTGGTGTGATCTGTTTCCACGTTTTTAGGATTTAAAAATTTCATTTTTTTGAGTTGAGTCAGCCTTTGGTTTTTGAATCAGCACATTACCTTTTTTATCCCTTTTAGATTTCGGCATGTCGTAATTGCTTAGACCTTTTACAAATAATAAATAACCCCAAAATCACGTGTAGATAATTCTTGTTGACTGTGGCCTGTGTGTGTGTTGGCTGTTGGTTGTGTTGTGTCAGTGTCAGTCAGTGATGCCAGATTAAGGTTTCGCATTCTCCCCAAATCTTTCCCAAAATCCCCCCAAAACTCAGGAAAAAAGAAAAAAACCCCCACAAAATGCAGAATAGAAAAAAAAAAAAAAAAAACGTTTACATTTTTTGAAGGATTGATTCTATTGTCGTGTGCAACATAGAAGTTCCGATGTCTCACTAATTCTAATTTTCTTGCCATATTCAACATAAAAGTTCCGATGTATTGTTTAGATGTCTCATTCAATGATTCCTGGCACACAACTTCAGCAGGTTTTGGACGCACTTCTACGGCAGGTTCTTGGCGCAATTCTTCAGCTGTTTAATGAAGCATTTCTTCAGATGGTTCTTGATATTCAGCGTCAGAAACTTTATCAGCTTCTAAATATTCAGTTTCAGTCATGAAAACAATTTTACTGACGTGTTTTCGAGGAAATAGTATGAAAATTTTACAATTTTACCGAGCTGGTTGTGTACCAGACACATACCATTATGCTGACGTGGTTGACTCGTAGACACTTACGGCCGGTTTCTGAAAGCTCGATCAAACCTAATCAGATGTCAAGTCACTTGCTATCTCTATCTAATTTGATGTTATAGCTGAAATAGCAAATGACTTGACATCCGATTACGTTTGATCGAGTTTTCAGAAATCAGCCGTTAAACTCGCAAAACGCCGTATGTGTATTCCACTGGAGCTGGCAGCTGACTGTCGAACGCCTAAACGCGGTCTAGGAAGGTACTAAGAGCGCGGGAAATGGAAATGGAAATTTAATTTAAAAATTAACGATTGAACGATTAAAAATTAATGACAGACACAGCAAAACCAAAAAAACGTATCCTGACGTTTTTACTACCACATCAGCTGCAGAGGGTTAATATATTTTTATCATCACGGCTTATCTCAGGTATTAGGTTTGGTACATAATAAAATTCCCCAAATTCTCTCCAAACCCCGTTTTTTACCTCCAAACAGGCTTGTTTGGAGGTACTTTGGTAAAGTAAGTAGTAAGCAGCGTTGCTGTATTTCGGTTTGAAGAGTGTGGTTGCCGGTGTAATTACAGGCACATGAGGCTTAACATCTGTATACCTCAAGTTGATGGACGAAGGGCAGTGCATCGTAGGGCATGTTCCTATCGTGCGTGACTTACGAGGCAATGCTATGTTATGTTATGTTATGCTTGGTTACTACTTTACATCAGGTGGGCCATCTGCTTGTACTTGGTACTTTGGAGGCTTCCAAAGTTAAAAAAAAAATGGGGGGATTTTCCCAATCTGGCATCACTGGGGATATGATAATATATTTTTACCCGCGCGCCGAAGTCAACTCCAGTTGTTCAGTTTAACGAATGATACAATTTAATTATCACAGGCAGTCGAAGGCTCGTGTATGTCCGTCCTAGCAGTATACTGACGCCTCCGACAGTTTTTTCCACATTTTTTCCTCAAAACATCCCCCCATAGTTATAAAAAAAAAATTGGGGTGATTTACCCCAATCTGGCATCACTGGGTGCTGTGATATTATATTTTTCCTTCTTCTTTCTTCGAAAGCTCCTGCCGTCATTTTGACAGACAATTTTGTCAATGTCAAGTGATTAGAATAAAAGTAAAAAGTCTTGGAGGGATTCATTTTCTGACATTTTGGGAAGCAACCTAGCCTTTTCATTTTATTTGTTTTTCTAGTGTTATTTTCAGTTGTGTTGTGTAATTTCAGTGGTATTTTAACCAACATTACTTGAGGTCTTAGCACAAACTGTAAACATTTGGAATGAAAGTGTACTAAGGCTAGTCGCAGACGCTCGGTTTCCGAATTAGGTTTTCAGATCAGGAATTGAGATTCGGAATTCCGTGAGACTAGCGCAAACGTCCGGTTTTTATATTCGGATTTTTTTACGATCAATACGTATCGAGACTCCTGTGAAAGCACATGCACACGCGTAATCATGGAAGACGATGACTAATTGATTGCTATTGCACTTTTACAATAAAATTTTACATTATTAAATTTTACAAAATTTACATTATTTATTTTAACATATTTTACATTATTAAATTTTAGGCTTCACACATTTTTCTACGACGACGACACGGGTTGTAGACGTCCACTCGGTACAAGGCTCGCATGGATCTAAATTCTAAAATATCCAAATTGAAATTTCCGTGCGTGTACGGCGAACGAGCCAAAATGCACGCGAGCGCTGCGTTCGGGATGACGTAATTAGGTTTTTTCCGTTCTTACAATCAGAACGCACCGAACCAAACGTTAGGTTTATTTTCCGTTCGGAAAAAGAAGAATAATGTGCGCCTTGTTGAACATTTTGTATGCAAGCAGAGCATTCGGGTTTCCGAATCTGAATTCCTTATCTGAAAACCTAATTCGGAAACCGAGCGTAGGCGACCGGCCTTAGTGTTATCCTGATTTGACCGAAAATGTTTCCAATGTTTTGAAGAAAACCGCCACCATTTTCTTCAAAACAAATGACGACCGACTTGACTATGGACTGACTTGACTAAAAAGTATTAAATACAAATCACTTGACACTGTCAAGATTGTCTGTCGAATGACGGACAGGAGCCGAAGAAGAACGAAAAAGTCTTCTTGGAGGAATTTTATAGTCAAAATGTCTTTACCTCCATGCAAAAAGTAGTTAGAAAATGTCAAGAAGACAATAACAGACGTGTGCCACATCAGTTTGAATCTTGGAGGAAATATTTGATATTTCTCTCTATTAAGGTCTCTCTAAGGTTTACTTAATTATTCAGGCCGAGTTACGAAAAAGTGCATGAATTATATTTTGTAATTTGTAATGAAATACTCCCGAATTTGCAGGGAATGAACCACCCCGTGAAAACAAAAAACACTTGGCATAAGAACCAGTATCCAGCGCTAGACAAAATATAAAAAAAAGGGGTTGTGGTAACAGAACACTTTACTTGACTTTGAAAGACACGCAGGCAGTGCTGCCAACCAACGCTAAGATCATGTTCGGTCATCGGTCATCATCACATAGTTTAGAATATAGTAAGTATGTAGAATTAGTCATTTTTACCTATTTATAGATTATTAAATTGAAACTCCCACTGATGGTATAATAATAAGAACTAGTGCTTCTATTATTTTTGATAGATAACTAACATGATTAACCTTAAAATTATGTGATTACCTGAACCTTAAAATTATTATCTTGATTAAAATGTAGCTATAGTAAAATTAAATATTTGCTTCGCCGCTCTACAGGTTTAAAAATGGCGCGTTACTGAAATTATTTCCGGTTACGTTAGCTTCCAAATTTTTTGTCTCGTTTTAAGTACCAAAGCTAGACAAGGCAGGGAATACAAATTAAATGGCCTGCGTCATTATTCTTCGCGGCTCCGCCAATAGTAATTCAACATGGCTGACTTGCGTTGAGAACCCTGTTCCGTTTTTGTTTCCCCTTTGGCCCCCGTTGCCGTCAGTGTAGTTTATCGTTTACAGCAAGAGAAAAACTGATATTGTGGTGTAATTTGCTGGCTTAATTATTTTTTCCCCTTCTAACAAGTAAGTGCATTGAATATGATGTTTAGTGGTTGTAATTTATGTGTCGAGTGACCCCGTTCAATATCCTATTTACCGATTTGTGAATGTGACGCATTGAAGGAAAGGAGTGTCCCTTGCCGCAGCCATTTTGCCTCAGCCGGCGACACGATTTTGCGGTGCGGTCAAAATTTGTGTAAAATATTAGAAATCGGAGCAAGAAGATTCTGTGTGTGTCTTCAAACTGAAAATAGGAATCGTGAAAGAGAGTTTTGTAACGTCATTTTGTGAGTCGTTACTGGGGATATCAAACAGTAAGTTAGTTTTACTGACTCCTATTTCAGTTGAGGTCACATCGACGAGACGTGCCTTCGCATTATATTTTTGGACATTGCCGTTTTCTATATTCTGGGTAGGTACGTATAATTATTACACTATCACAGTACCCAACTAAAGTGGTTACGAGTTATTCTTTGTGTCCTTTGAGTAGCATGTAATGTAATTGTGTGGGATGTCGAACGGTTGTCGTATCGTACCTATTCGTAGAGGTAACCAGCGGTCGTACTAGTGCGTCGTAATTTCACCGTGGTGCGTAGTCATGCCGCCGCGCCGTTATCTTGTTTCATTCGATAACGAGGTACCACAAGGTAAGTTATGTCGGGACAGTTGCTAAGTCGTTGAGTATAGTTTCTATCTGCGAGGCTTGGGAAGAGAACAATTTCTTTTTAGAGACATCTATCACATTTTATTGGTACCTGGTTCCTACTGATGTCACCCATATAACCTGACTGGGATGTCATTTACATGCGTAATCATGATTATCGGCGTGATTTTTGTTCAGATCTGACTCGCGCGTCTTCATCGTAATGGGCACGTGCATTATCTGACATTACACTAGCTGCTATGCCAGGGCTCAGGGCAAGGCACTACATAATATTATAATGTGATTTAGGTACCTAGGCATTCTAAATGCTTATTATGTCAAATGAGGTCTATGTAAATATTTATGAGAATCACCGTGGAATATATTATTTCAATATCTATATATAGGGTAAATAATGGTATGTCAGGTAGGTATGTAGAATGCTAGAAATACTTACAATATAAGTGGGAATATTATTTTCTTAAAATATGCATATGAAGTATAATAGACATAAATATACATAAATGCTTTTATATGTATATGAAAAAAAAATGATTTTATATTTAAAAGCACAATAAATTATGTGCAAGTGAGTCTGTATCTTACCTACATAAATTTATTCTTTCATCAAAAATAATATTTGATGGGCAGTCTTAAACACTAGGTACATGACAGACATTATGTACCTGCTACACTGATGTAATAGTACTAAGTTATTAAGTCCCACTTTTACAGGTGACTCACTGGCACCTTTGTATGTATTTTATTAATATTCACTACCCATACATATATAGTCAGCTTGTAATTCATTTAATTGAATGTGTAAAGGCACCATGATTATTGAGGCAATACCTCAATATTCTATGTGCCTTCTGTTATGTCTGAATACTTTACATACCTATAGGTCTATACATTTGTGATAGGTTACCCCAAATCATGTCTTTTGTTGTGATCATGGGTTGAGTAGTGTCCACTCATGCATGATTATTCACTGATTATTTGCAGTTTAAGTTTTTCAGAGTTTAAGGGCCGGTTTCACCATGCTCTGTTAGATAGATTAACATAGGATTAAACGGCCGTTAAAAATGACAAAATGTACGCATTTGACATCTAAGGTTACATTTAACTGCCTTTTAATCCTTGATTAGTTACTAACAGAGCATGGTGAAATTAGGCCTAACATTACTTTAGCTTTGGTATGTACCTATGTAGTTGTAATGTGCTGAGATATCTCAAATTAGTCTCAAAAAGTACTAGTATATTAACACAATTACAGCATAAAGCTGAGTGATAATCAATTTTGTTGTCCTAACCAATTGATCTTTATTTTTCGCTTTGGTTATTCAGAAGTCAACTGACTTTCAAAATCCATGATCATATTAGTATTTTCCTCCAAGAGATCTGGGATTAAAATATTAATGCTCAAATAGCAAACACACATAGGGTCTGTCATTCAAAAAAAATGCTCTTTCTGGATATCTAAAGGGTTGATCTCTCAAGCTGATGATAATTATAACTTGTGGACCGTTGACAATTGATGGGAAGCACAAAGTATAAAATGATGTCCTGTACCTTAGCTAAAAACCATAATTGGTAATGTACCATGGGCGTAAGATATGCCTATCCACCTTAAGGGTGATTTTTCTGTGAAGTGACCGATTGCCACCCCGGCTTGCTCATTTTCTTTTGTTTTTAAAGACTAATAGGAGCTAAGTATTTCGTGGATCTGGTCAAGTACTAAAGATGCCGCTTTACCTGATTGTAATAAAACTCTCTATTGGTCAAAATAGACAACAAAAAAAAGAATGTGTGACCAGTAACCCAAAACCAACGCAAGGCAAAATTGTTTCAAACTGGATAGCTATATCTTACGCCGATAGTACACTATCCAATTATACAGTATTATGAGTGAGCATTTCATAGTTTTTAAAACTTCAAACGGAAATTTCGTGGATGACTCATACATTTATAATTAAATACCGATTAAGGGATAGTACTACGTAGTTTAGTGAAACCCATCCTCAAACTTATTTGATTCCATTTTGGTTCAATTAAATTTTCCTGCAACTGCCGCGCCGATGCGCCGCCCGCGCCGACCCAAACCTTTTTAACAAAAATTAAACATTAACAAATATAACAAACGCGTTCTTTAGTATTGGTTCTGTTTACAGTAAACGCTATATATTTGGCAAACACGTACTTTAAATGGTATGTTGCTGCCGTAACGTAATTCGTTAAAAATTACGACATAACGTTCGATGTTTTCATTACCTTATCCATATCTATAGGTTTTGACTTATTGGGTTTATATTGTTTTTGATATGAGGCTATGCTTGTAGTTTTTTGTAAGAATTTAACTGACGAACAGATAGACGGAGGTACTGACTGGCGATGCGGCGCGGAGCGGCCGGCGGTGTGGCTAGCACGCGTGCCTTGCCTACTTCGTCCTTGCGCCGCCTTCGCCACGCGGTTGGGGGCGTATAGGACACGCTTAGTAAAAGTAGTAGTAGAAATTATTTTCTTTATTTGCCTTGAGTAGGAAACCTAAAGAACAGCAGCTAAGGTTTGGGTTTTTGTAGGGTTTTTTGTACCATTTGCATTGCATCATCATCCTCTGGCCATCCTATCGTAGTCCACTGGTGGACATAGGTTTCTAGGAAAAATACAATGATGAGCCTTCTCCATTTACCGACTTTACGCGATCTTACAATATCTTCGAGCGTTGAGGGGGTGACCACGAACCTGAAGACGAAGAGTCGTACTCTTCGTCTTCCGGTTTGTGGTCGCCATTCGAAAACCTTTATTAGAATTTACCGCTGTCAATTTGTAGGAATGTATCTTATCCGTTTAGTTTTAAGAAAGTAGGTAGGTAGGTACCTACCTACTATGTGAAGCTATGTGATTTTTTTATTAAGATCACTAAGGCAACATAGAACCATCGAGCCCGTGTCATGAATCTTTGATGCAGCATTCATTATTAACTGGTCATTTCGTATATTTTTATCCATTATGGGTATTTTACAGTAGGTATACCTACTGGAAGTGTACAACAGCCTTCAACGTGTTCTCGAAAAATCGTTATAGTGCATAGCCTAGCAACAGGGGTATCGAGTAATGGGAAAGTATGGAGGCGGGTGCGGACGTGGAATGGGGATGAGGGTAGCTCGGCAGGCTCGGGCGTCGGGCGCCGCCGCCCGCTGCCGCCGCTCGCCGCCGGTCCGACGACGGGCCGACGACAGGCGCGGTGCAGGCGGGCGGGGTTAGGGCTGGGGGTGAGGGGTGTGTGCAATAGTCGCGCTAGTCGTATTTCGTCTGGAGTGTTTATCCCGCGTCGGCGGATCAATACCGGTGGCGCAGTGGCGGCGGTGAGCAAGCGGGGCGGCGATACGGCGCGTGCCCGGCCGGAGCGTGAGCCTCGAGTCTGTGAAATGCTGTCGAACCGAACGGACGTCGATGTCGCGATTGGCGTAGAAGACGCTCTTTGAGCTACGTTGAGATTTCACTTTGCGCTAGTGCGCCCGCGAGTCCTATATAGGTGCGGTATTCCATGATGATAAAACACCCTAACTCGATTCGCTTCGGTGAAAGTGACTTTTAACGATTAGTCTTTCTGACGAAATAAAATCTCAAAGCCGCGACGCAGATTTTTGTTTCGCTTAGTCAAGCCGTGACTCATTATTGTTGCAGGGGCATCAGTGAAATAGTCCTCTCCCATCGTCCACGATGTCCGTCGACAAGGAGGAACTCGTGCAGCGCGCAAAGCTCGCCGAGCAAGCGGAGCGTTACGATGACATGGCGGCCGCGATGAAGGAAGTCACGGAAACCGGCGTCGAACTCAGCAACGAGGAGAGGAACCTTCTCTCGGTGGCATACAAAAACGTCGTGGGAGCCCGACGGTCCTCATGGCGAGTCATCTCCTCAATCGAACAGAAAACCGAGGGGTCAGAAAGAAAACAGCAGATGGCAAAAGAATATAGAGTTAAAGTAGAAAAAGAACTCAGAGAAATCTGCTACGACGTTTTGGTAAGTATTTTACTGTTTGACTGTGTCTTCTTTGTTTTTAGCAACTTGTTGCAAATTAAATTGTTAGAATCAATCGATTCTTGTCTCAAACCTTGTAAAAACCTACGCCGATGACGTCATTATATTACGCGACACCTTTTTGAGGAGTGATGCAAGCATTCGTTGGTCATTTCCTTTGTAATCGGGTCGGTTAATCATGGGCGCAATACGGTTGGCAGCACGTGAGACCATGCAGGGCGGGGTGCGTCGCCGTGCTCGGGGGCGGGCGGACGGACGCTCGGGTGACGTATTGCGCCGCGACATTGCGCGCGCTTCTATCCCGTTTTCGTTCGTTGCCCCCCGTGTCGCTCGCTACCATTAGCCATTATCCAGTTCGCAATATTTTACTGATTCCAATTGAAGTCTTATGATTTCTTGGATTAACTTTCTATAAAATAATTTAATTGGACGCCGCACCAGGCCTCTTTTTATGATTTTAGTCTTTATAGGAGGGAGAGGATTTTTCATGATGACACTTACCCTTTACTGCGATTCGCTTCGGCGAATGTGACGCCTAACGATTAGTCTTACTGATGATTCTAATTCAACTTATTTCTATTCAAAGAAATTTTCATGAAGTGACATGATATATCTCTTGTTACAGGGTCTACTTGACAAACACCTTATCCCTAAAGCTAGTAATCCAGAAAGTAAAGTATTCTACCTTAAAATGAAGGGAGATTACTACAGGTACCTCGCAGAAGTGGCCACAGGGGACACTAGAAATTGTAAGTATATAAGTCTCAATGAAATCAATGTGTTACATAAAGGTTAACATTAATAATTTATCTGCAATGATTTGTTGAACACGTGGTTAATTATGCTTTACCTTACAGCTGTTGTAGAGGATTCACAGAAAGCATACCAGGATGCCTTTGAAATCAGCAAGGCGAAAATGCAGCCTACACACCCAATCAGGCTGGGTTTGGCGTTAAATTTCTCCGTCTTCTATTATGAGATATTAAATTCACCAGACAAGGCGTGTCAGCTCGCCAAACAGGTCAATATTAGTGTCAGTTATGCGACGGCTCTGTGCTGGCTGGCACGAGGGTTTAGGCTAGGCGTACTAACGTCCGTCGCTTGTCCCCAGCCGTCGTGGAGGACTCGCAGAAGGCCTACCAGGAAGCGTTCGACATTGCTAAAGCCAAAATGCAACCAACCCATCCCATCAGGCTCGGGCTAGCGCTCAACTTTTCCGTATTTTATTACGAGATTATCAACTCCCCTGCGCGAGCGTGCCACTTAGCTAAACAGGTTTAATAAGCAAGAATGATTGAAGTGTTCTATTCCTCACTCATTTTACAACATAACATTACTAACTGTCAATAGTGCAATTTACATGGCATGAAAATAAATTACTCAAAAGCACCTTCAAAATTATATCCAGCTAATACTGCTATCGTAGCATGGTCGTGTGGCAATTAACCGTTTAATACTCGATCCAGCCAGCATCAGAGTGTTACATATATTTTTGTAATTCAAGTTAATTAGCGAGGTAGGCGTGAATGTTTGTGAAGAGTTGTGTGAATGTTGCAGGCGTTCGACGACGCGATCGCTGAACTGGACACCCTGAACGAGGACTCGTACAAAGACTCGACGCTGATAATGCAGCTGCTGCGAGACAACCTGACGCTGTGGACATCGGACACGCAGGGCGACGGCGACGAGCCGGCGGAGGGCGGCGACAACTAACCCGCGCCAGCGCTCATCCCAGCACACGCATTTGTTCTCATTGGTGTTTTATAAGAAAACGAGTAACATTCGAGAACGGCGCGCGATGCGGCTCCTTCGTCGCCTATGCGAGCCGTCGCTTGTAAAAAAATGTTAAAAAGTCGTTCGCAGCGGACCTTCACGTTCCGTCTAAAATTAAATGTTACGTGTCATCTTTGACGGTTTTGTATTTCTGTATTTACACTGGATTACAGATATCGAGCTGACCTGATGAATATAAATATTTATAACTTAAGTTATTAAAATTACGGTTTCTTAAGTTAAAAGTGTTTTCCTTTCATAAAGAAAATGGAACAGCCGGTCGGCCCCAAAGTTACATTCCTTTCGCCGCATGTCCGCAGTGAAATGGAGATCATGATGGTGAATTTTGTCTTGATATAATTATGCGATTAATTATTTGTTTAATCACGCCCGAATACCTGATGAAGTCTAAATCCACTAACTGTAATGGCTGTATCAAATAAGGGCACAAAAAACTTGTTAGTGTCTTTTTGTGGTTTTTGTGATGTCCTCTAAAATCATAATGTATTACCAAAGGAAATCTTTTATTATTGACATTAACCAATTTGTTGTGCCCATCGCTGACTTATTAAATATCATTCTGAATTTTCAGGCATTTATTAGCAAGATAGTTTGTGATGGCCAATATTGTAACATTTCTGCTGCATTTTATCAGCCATTAATCTATTATATTTTTCATGTTTTCACCAATAAACTTTTGTATTAAATACAAGTTTTAGTTTTAGAATCAATATTTAAATAAACCGCCACCTATTAACCCTACAAAGATGTTTTGAAATTGCAATTTTAGAAAACAATCCTCTTTATTTTTAGTCTGATGGCATTCAACTATGAACTAGGCACCACTAAACTACCGGTTTGTAAATCAGTAAAAGTTATATATGGAAATTTATTCCTTGTTAACCCACCTTGTGGGATAAAGAGCTACTGCTGGATAATACACCTGGAGTACATATCTAATAAAATAAAACAAACTCCTACGGCTACCTCCCTCAAACTTAAAACTAACTGTCGGGTTCAATCCAATAGTCGTTTTGTGGAGGTAACTACGCTCATATTCAAGCTGCTAGGTAGGAAGGTAAAATAAAAACGTCATCGTAACTAGTAGTTCGCGCGGAACTGAGATCTCGTGATGCGACCCGACGAACGCACCAAAACTTTGAGTAGGTGGTAGTCAAAGGCAAGTCCAAACTATATCTTTGGACTTTTTCTGACTACCGCCTACTAACTTGGTACGGTAACCAAGTTTCAACTCAATTGGCCTATTTATTGAAGAGTTCCATGGAACAGACCTTGGCTCCATCATCAGACCTGGTCGTTGTCACCATTTTATGAGAACTGAGTACCTCCTTAATTTATTTCAAGAAAAAAAAATAAGAAAAAGCAAAGGAACTGGCCGACCAGTAGAAAAACCTTGATGCCAACGAAACTCTTAGAGATGAGAGCTCTTGGGTCGCTGGTTATCTTAATTTAACTTTTTTTTTGTATCTCATAAACCGAGCGTCCCAGAAAAAAAGTAAAAATTGTTTTGGAATATCCAAATAAAGTCCTTTCGTATGACATGTAACTTGATTTTTTTAAGTCACTTTTTTTATTTTTGCCCCCTTAAAAAGCCCCTTATCTTAAAAACCCTTCATCCGATTTTACTCATATACTTACCAGTAAATTTCTCAAGCACAAGCTATCGACTTATCAAATTTCATGCAGATCGGATCAACGGTTCGTAAGTTATGGCCAGACAAACATACATACATACATACGTAAAATGCCAAATCGCCCAAGTTGAAACTAAGATCTTCGTTCGCTTCGCTCACTCGATCAATGAACTCTACTAAAAAGAGTAGTAAAAGTGCTCAATATAGGATTAAAATTATGATAATATTAACATGCTTCTTGCTTCGGAACCAAGATCGGCTGCAGGTATCGAGATGATAATTAAATAATCTTAAAAAAATATTTGTGAAGAGAAATGCCAATTTCACAATCATCCATAGGGAAGGTGACATTAAACTGGTAGACAGTCCAAGCGTTTGAAAGAGGGAGCAAAGATCCACATTTTCTATGGATGGCTAGAAATAATAGACGAAATCAGGAAGGGGGCAAGCGGCGAACTGACCGACCTCAGCACTAGCCGTCATCTCTACTATAAGAGCCAGTTCAAAAATAAACGCCAAAAAACTACACTCTAGAACTCCTGGCAGACGAAATGGACTTCATGGACAATGGACATGGTCAATAAACAGACCTCCAAGACCATGTGATAGGATTTGTCTTTTCTTAAATCTTAATACTTTATGTAGGTCGTCATAGTATTATAATAATGAAAACGCAAGGCTCCAACAAAAGCTCCAAAGCTGACGAGACTGAAGACCGACAGCGGCAGTAGGTAACGTTCCCTTCGAAGCCCGGGGAGTTTGAGGAGAGATATCATGTTAAGCGATGCAAGATAATGTTATAAATAAAGACTGCTGAAGATATTCCCGGCTTTAGCCCCAGAGATGATCCGTACTGCGCCGTCCTATAGCTAGAATGCCGTTATCAAACACTTGCTCAATTTCGACTTTTTTATGGCATTGTAATCTGAAAAAAAAGCTATATCGACCAATTTTATCAGAATTCAAATACTAAGCTCAAAATCAAATCAAATCAAATATTTATTTATTTGAACACAAACATAAGATCACAAACAATAAAAACAATGCAAAACGTTGAACAGCTGCAAAAAATAATACAAATATGGGTAAAACTGACAGTATTTTGTAGCCGCTTTTTACATTTTTATTTTATTTTATTTATAATGAGATTCGCTACGAACCAGACTAGATAATCTGTGTCCCGGTTCATAGCGCCCACCGTCGGATGGCAGTTAAATAATAACGTAAAATTTTGAGTAAGTAATGTGTGTATTGTAGGTATTTAAAGTGCGTGTTTGTGTGTATGTATAAGTACAGAAAGTGCGTGTGCATGTGTGTTTGTGTGTGTGAGAGTGTGTGTGTATCTGTTTGTGTATCTGAGGGTTCTCCTGATTACGCAAGTCTCATAAGAGCCAAGGTTTCACAGGAGAACCCTCATGCGTATGTGCGAGAGTGTGTGTATGAATGCATATGTGTGAGGGTATGTGTAGGTGTGTGCGAGTGAGTGTGTGTCTGAGGGTTCTCCTGACAATGCAAGTCTCTGAAGAGTCAAGGTTAGACAGGAGATCCCTCATGCGTGTGCGTTAGTGCGTGTGAGGGTGTGTTTGGGGGTGTGATTGTGTTAGATGAGAATATAATGTCTGGATAGAAAGGATAGTACTATAATTTTGTGTGAGTGTTAGAAGGTTCAGGATGTAAAAGTATTATTATTAGTTATTTTAGTACTATAAGAAGCGCACAGTTATATTACTTTGTTATTGAAAATAGGTTTTCAGTATCATCATAAGATTTACCCTGCAGCCACATCTTTACTAAGCTATAATAGTTTTCGAAATATGAAAAAAGAAAATGCCGTTACCGGAACCAAATTATTATCAATTCAATGCTTAAATGTTGCTAAGTGTCATTGCTAAGCTTCTTCTCTTAGACTAAGTATCATATAGACGTAGTGTTACGGTTTTTCGGCGTGTCCGTTTTTTGTTAGTTTGTATGTATTCGCGTGAGTGACTAGAGAAGGGACAACATTGACTAACCTATCGATAGAATAAGAAATGGATGAAAAAGTCGTTTTAATTGGAATCCAACTTTTTAATTTTAACTGGTTGCTGACTTTTATTGCGAAAGCCCAAAACCATTATAGACACTGGAACACTATCATCGTCAATAATGTTTCCCACATTGCCCTAACCGTGAGAGCGATGTCCATCCCACTCGATACAATTTCTTATGGCCATTTCGTCCATGCATAAGAACATTTTGTAGGCTATCAGTTTTCACGCCTAACAGCTTTTATCCACTCCCGTCTTCATTCTGGGCATTTAAGAACCTAAAAAAATAATGTAAAATTTAACAAAAATTGATCCCTCGCGAGACACCTATAAGGTGTGAAAAATTGAAACTACAACAGAACAGCCGGTCTGACCCACCGCATTAGATATTTCATATAAAAAACGGAAACTTACATATTATCGATAAAGCTAAATTGGTCGGTGGAAGTACATCTCTAGAACAGAAGACTAAAACAAGACTAAAAAAACGTATTTTTTTAGCATGAAAATAGAAAAAGAATATTACGTATCAAATGACAATTCCGGGTCTTTAACTCCTGCTTTTGTTGTTTTTGATACACAAAACACAGCTTCACAAGACATACTTTCACCTTTTCAAATATATTTTGCCTAGACAATAATAATTCTTTAAAAATTTTCATAATTTCTTTCGCTGCATCGCAATGTTGCTGCGAGTTTTTCAAAAACGTCAAAACAAGATCAAAACATTGCATCAACTGACCTGACGGCCACGATTTACGCAGACAGTGAGTGAGTGAGATGGAGTGAGTGAAGTAACATCTTCTTTTCTTTTACTCGTAGCTAGGCTACATGGGAAGAACAAAGATAGATGATCAATGTTTGATACACAGTTGAAAAAGGATGTAAGTCTTATCGCTCCCTCCAGTATATAGTACCTCCATGCTTCTTCTTCTCTCCGTTTATGGCTCCTGTCTGTCATTCGACAGACAATCTTGCCAGTGTCAAGTGATTTGTATTGAATAAATACTTTTTTGTCAAGTCAGTCTATAGTCAAGTCGGCCGTCATTTGTTTTGAAGAAAATGGTGGCGGTTTTCTTCAAAACATTGGAAACATTTTCGGTCAAATCAGGAAATCACAATACACTTTCATTCCAAATGTTTACACTTTGTGCTAAAACCTCAAGTAATGTTGGTTAAAATACCACCGAAATTACACAACACAGCTCAAAATAACACTAGAAAAACAAATAAAATGAAAAAGCTATGTTGCTTCCTAAAATGTCAGAAAATGAATCTCATTGCTAAGCTTAAAAATGGCTAAATGGTTATTTCATTTTTACGTCAACAAACGGTACGTTGGTTGCCTAGCTTGATTGCCGTTAAATATTTTTTGTAAGCTTTCCCGCCTTTTGTTTTTGTCTCGCACTCAAAAAGTAGATTTTGCATTTAACGGCCTTTTAGCTATAGGACGGCAGCGTACCCCAAGCCTGACTTTTGTATGGAGACTCGTGAGTTCTCGGCACGCCCGATAGAGGCGCTTATCGAATCACCATACAAAAAAGGCCTGACGGTACGAAAAACAAAACTCGGACTTGGATGCTGATCATGCCGCAGTCTGCCGTGCCGGTACAAACGTTTTAAAAACACTTCATGTCTAGGTAAGTACGAGAGTACAAAGAGGTTGGCTGATGAATCATTTTGGAAATTACGCCACAATGAGACATCTCGTCACAGCCTACCGCAAAGCCTCGAGACGAAAGTAGGTTTTTGGCAGACACCAGAACTGAAGATGTGATCACTAACTATTGGCCTCGTACAGTAGCTCAAAATCGCACAACGGGCTATGGAATTGACATATGTACCCTAGGCCCCGCGAGCTAGAGACCTGGATTCTATGGCAAGATTTAGTAGTTCCCAGTTTTTAAGTTATTTGCATTTATGTGTGCTCTAGAGGATTTCAAGTCTCTGAAGCCACCTGGATCTTCGTAACTGAACACATGAGAGCATCAGTCAGTCAGTAGCCTAAGTTTTAGTAGTGAATTTGTAGTGGGTTATTTTTTTTGCTATAGGTATGGCGCTTGCTTCGAAATTATAATGGCCTTGAATCAAAGTCATCTCAGGTCCTTAAGACCCGCGGATCTCCGTAACTAGGGACTCCCAGAGAATTTGTCAATAGCTCAGTCTGTAGCTGTTGTTTAGATTAAGCATTTTCTAGAACTACGTTTTTTATAGTGGCTTCAATTCAAAGATAATTTAAATTTGAGAATAAAATGTAACGACATGTTGATCTCCGCAACAAGGAAGTCTTGAAGAACCGTACAACACACTCAAAATGTCGAGAAAAAGACATCTGTACCCCAAGTATGAGTTTTGCTTACCATATTTGGTTTTTCGTTTTACGTTTTTGTTCCGTGTTTGTTGCGGGTTTTGTAAAGTTCCATATCGGTATCCCTATCGCGTCTTCATACAAAACCCGCAATGAACACGGAACAAAAACGAATCGTTTTTGCACCGTGCTCATTGCGGGTTTTGTAAAGTTCCATATCGGTATCTGTATCGCGTCTTCATACAAAACCCGCAATGAACACTGAACAAAAACGTAAAACGAAAAACCAAATATGGTAAGCAAAACTCATACTTGGGGTACTGCAAAGTTTTACAAAAATCAGTTCAGTAATTTAGGAGAAAAATAAAAAAAAAGCAAACTCGAAATTGTCTAATCACTCGTGAGTAACGAGTTCTCGCTACAGAGAGCTCAAAACTCATGAATACGATCCGCGCCGCTTCTGAACCGCTCGAGAGCATTCTCTTGCTATCAAAGACTGCTGTGAGTTGTTTCTTCTCAAATCGAACATATTCAAGATCAAGTTTCTTCACAATTGCAATGATGTCTGAAGTCACGTTCTTTCATCAACTCCTGCTTTGTCCTATTTTAATATACAGCTTACCTCTACCAGTCCTCGTAAACAGATAACATTTCTTCTTCTACCGTGACCTACCGGACGCCTGGAATACCAAAGGAATCACAAGTCACCTGACGTATTTGTAGCTACTTGCTAGGTAGGTATAGGTGTTTGACGCAGGCCAAACGGACTCAAGATAGTAGGTAATTAGAATAACTGAAACCGTGCCTAAATGAATTTGTCTTTTTCCTAATGATGGCCTTAACCAATAGCCATTAAAATCGGAGCAAGAATCTGATAGACACGTAGTTGCAACACGCACGCTACAACTAAAACGAAAAAAGTTAACCATTCCGCGAACTTGATGACCTCCCCTCGTTATACGGTTAAACGGTACCTACCTACAAAGATGCACTATTATGTGCATTGTGCACCCTCCCTCTACCTGCTACTTATATCCCGATTATCACACCAAAGATACAACTGCATTTTTGAAAGTAAGAACCAAACTCTATAAGTTTATAAGGAATAAAATACATTTAATCAATTAAATCCTTTACTTAAATTAAATTTAAATGTAGATTTAGGGGAAAAGGGGTTTTGTGGCCATTGTGGGTAACCATTAAGTACTTAAAACATTACCTACTTACAAATTCCTAATTATTGATTGTTAATTATGCCTCTTGATCCACAGTTACCCACTTTCCCCTATTTAATTTATAAACTTATCTACTATCTATTTTATTTAATACCTATACCTACGTATCACACATTAGCCGTTTCTTGTAGTCCAGAAGTGAAAGCTCTTTTTATACTCGGCAACAATACAATGCAAAGAAGAGGCCGTACCAGTATAGAGCCTAAATAAGTGCTACTAAGCGCTAAACCGATTGACGATGATTTATAATCATACTGCACCGACTCATACACAGTTTCGTCTACTTTAAACGAATTAAAATATATATTGTACGCCGTGAGAGTGGAGCGAGGTACACTTAATAATAAATACACTAATAATAACCACATCGATAATTTTAACGCCGCGATTGATTCGTAGCCATCAACTTGATTTAAGCGGCTTCTTGATTTTAATTTGATGGCAACTAAAACAACTGTGGCGCACATTAGCAAAACTGGTAAGACTAAATTCAAAAGTGCCAAAATCGTATACAGGTGGAGTCGTTGACTTGAGTCTATAATGGTGCAGATTACAGTGTTATGATCCAAATGGACCGTAGCAGCCAATGCAAAATCGGGTACACTCAACGACAAGGACAGGATCCAAACAAATACAGTAGGCTGCATGATCGAAATGGATGAGGCACTGACTCTGTAGTCGAGATTCATAGTGCGTGGTGGGGTCGAGGAATCGCTGCCTGCGACAAGACTGTGCCGAGATGATCTTATTTCATCATCTTCATCTTCGTTTCTTCGGTTCCTTCTCATCAGCTCCTTTTCTTCGAGATTCGAAGTTGCTAGTGTGTGTAGAGCTAATGTAGCGACTAAGTACGATGAGGCAGTTGTCGCGAACACATTCAGTCCTCGATAAGCGATACAGCCGCTGTATCCGAGCATCCAGTTCCGCATGTTGTACGACCATATCTCCGGGCTGATAGATGCACTAACCGCAATGTCAGCTATCGCCAATTGCAGAATTATTGAAAATAAACCTGAAAATAAGAATAGCGAGTCAGACAAATCTATCAGGTAGGCGACGACCAAACAGATATATTAGGTAGGTAACTATAATAACCTAACCTACTTATCTCTTGACTTTTTAGTTAAATTCATAGTACAGGAGCCTTCAAAATACACAAATATGAAATATGATTCACGTTTTTGAAAAAAAAATAACTTCATATACACTGAAAAACATAAGTAGGTAAACAAAACTTTTGCTGAAGGGAACCACAAACTAATACGTCATCAGTTTAAATATTTTTGTAATTTAAAAAAAAATTGGCAATTACCTCTGAAATATGTCATCTACACTATCTACACTATCTACATCTACATCTACACTAATATTATAAAGAGAAAAGCTTTGTATTTTTGTATTTTTGTATGTAACGAATAGGCTCAAAAACTACTGGTCCGATTTCAAAAATTCTTTCACCATTAGAATGCTACATTATCCCTGAGTAACATAGGCTATATTATATTTTCAAAAAAATCAGGGATCCTTACTAAAACTCCAATAATGTAACCCAAGGTGGAAACCAAAAACCTTACATCGCGTGCGCTGCGAAAACTATTGATGATAGAACAAAATAATGTACTACGATTTTGTAGAACACGTCATCATCTACAAAAAATGTCGCGACAGCATATGTCTAAGTATTATAGTTATGTCACAATAAGTGTTCTTTTATTATAAAAAAATAATTGAAATGCCGCCGCTAGAAAAGGGTCTTTATTTGTACCTTGGTATTAATCCTTATCCAAATAAATCTTTTCATAATTAAGACGGTTTCAATACCTATAGATAACTTCTTAATTTTTTCAAATCGGACATTCCATTCAAAAGATATGACGAAATTAAAAACGTCCACGGGTCCACGGGTCACGCTCGGGGTGCGATTTCACTCTCTGGCGTGCAAATGTATGAAATAAGTAGACGCGAGGCTCGAACCCACGGTCTAAGTTTATCCTAAAATGTTCAAAAAATTTATGACCACCCATGCGAAGCTGGGACAGGCCGCTTGTACTAAATAAAACTAGTAGTTCGCCCCGAACTGAGATCTCGTGATGCGACCCGACGAACGCATCAAAACTTTGAGTACGTAGTGGTCAGAGGCAAGTCCAAACATAATCTTTGGACTTTTTTCTGACTACCGCCTACTAACTTGGTATGGTTACCAAGTTTCAACTCTATTGGCCTATTTATTGAAGAGTTCCGTTGAACAGACCTTGGCTCCATCATCAGACCTGGTCGTTGTCACCATTTTATGAGAACTGAGTACCTTCTTAAATTATTTCAAGAAAAAAAATTAAGAAAAATCAAAGGAACTGGCCGACCAGTAGAAAAACCTTGATTTCAACGAAACTCTTAGAGATGGGAGCTCTTGGATCGCTGGTTATCTTAATTTAACTTTTTAAATTTTATCTCGAAAACCAAGCGTCCCAAAAAAAAAGTAAAAATTGTTTTGGAATGTCCAAACAAAGCCCTTTCATATGACATGTAACTTGATTTTTTTATGTAACTTTTTTTATTTTTGCCCTCCTAAAAAACCCCATATCTCATAAACCCTTCATCCGATTTTACTCATATACTTACCAGTAAATTTCTCAAGTACAAGCTATCGACATATCAAATTTCATGGAGATCGGATCAACGGTTCTAAAGTTATCGCCAGACAAACATACATACATACATACATACATACATACATAAAATGCCAAATCGCCCAAGTTGAAACTAAGATCTTCGTTCACTTCGCTCACTCGATCAATAAAAATGTATCTATACGAACTTAGATAATAATATAGGTACTATCGAAAAATGATTTTTCGGTAGGTTGAGCGAGAGGCTGGCAGTGACCTCGTATCATCAGAGATATTTTCCCCATTAATAAAACTACGATTTTTTAGGTAGGTACATACGGACGATATCGAATACGAATGTACAAAATCATGTCATAAAAAACTTACAATATCAGTCTAAACGCTTTGATTGAATACAATATTGACAATACGGTGTCGAGCGCGCCATTCGGCTGGCCGGCAGAAACGCGAGAGGTGCGGGTTCGGATTTCGGGCTTAAATTTTTTGAATTACCTAGCCGATATTGTGAGTATTACCTCTCGTAGACGACTTGTAAAGCACGGCGAGCAGCGAGCAATTGGCAAGGGCGCCAGCACCGGTCACGCACGCAACGAACGCGCCCAGGAGGAGCGGAGACAGGAGAGGGGCCTGCGCGGGCTCCGGCCACGGCTCGGGCATGGTGGCGACTGGACTAGGGAGCATTGACTCGTCACCGCCGCCGCGTCACCCGCGCGTTCTCCGCCGCGCCGTCCAGAGTTGCTTTTTTGTCGTGGTGAATCACCCTTTGAACATGTGTGGCACACAAGGAACGCGAAACGCCAACGGAACATATCTAGTAGGTACCTAACTCCTTTACTGACAAAAGGCAATTTCACAAAAAAAACTTTAGACATCATTCAAGGGGAAGCTGTTTCAGTTTGGTTCTTTTTTTCAATTTCATCAAAAAGCAACTTATAATACAAGAGCAACCGGTTAAAATTATATTCAAGTTTTTACCTACTAGGTACCTCAGTAGTTGATAGAGTGAGCGTAGATCTTTCTTAGTGAAAACTTGGGCTATTTGTCATTGTTTGTTTGTATAGCTTGATCCGATCTACATGAAACTTGCTAGATTGATAGATTTTACTGAAAAGCCGTGATTAAGATTATGAGGTTCCAAAGGGCTCAGAAAAATGATTAAGTTAGGTACCTACTCAAATATATCAAGTGAGGGGGCTTTATTTGTTCATTTTAAAATATATTTTTTTAGTTTATGGTTATTTTGATACAATGGAAACAGTAAAATGAGATAACCATTGATCCGTGAGCTCCCATCTCCTAGAGTTTCGGTATCTTTGTAGTTCTTTTACAGGCCAGGAAATTCCTTGGCCGTTTCTTATTTTTTTTGTAATATATTAATTAGGAACATAATATATTAATTAGCAATTATAAAATGGTGACAGCGTCCTGGTTTAATGTGGACCTACAACGTAGTCAGAGTCCGGTCCTAAACATTGTATAGGATGGAGCGGACATCACGAGATCTCAGTTCGCGGCGAACCACTAATTAGGTACCTATAACTTATTTCGTAAGGTAGGTAAGTACTAAGTAGATACTTGGGGGTACACACGGATTCGCATCAGGCTATACAAGGTGTTCCAATACTTGTATTTAAAACGTCAGGGGGCTAAAATACCCATCAATATGAATAACTTTTTCTAAGGAACCAACACTGTAAACGCGAAAAAAAAACAGCTGTTTCATACAAAAGTTCAATACCTACCTGGCTAAAATGTATGAAACAGCTGTTTTTTTTCGCGTAATAGTTATTCATATTGATGGGTCGCCTTCAGGGGGCTAAAGTACCTACTTTAGCCCCCTGAAGGTTTAATTTATTGTCCTAGTAAGCGTTATTTTTCTTTGGCTTTGTGTAGCTTGGTGTACCCGTGTACCTACTAGTATTCTCTTAGCTGTGCCCGTGTGTACCCTACGTGCAGTCATGTCCGCGAAGGCGTCCGTGCGTGCGTGCGCGAATTAATTAATACCTACCTAACTCGTCTCTCCTATAGGGCTTTTGAATACGTTTCCTTTCCACTGTTTTGTATGGGTGTTTATGACTTTATTGTAAGTACTTATTAGACCGTCGTCGGTCGGCGATCTATGCTGTTAGGTATATTGTTGTAACGCACCTCATTGATATTCTGCGGTAAAACAATTGCTGCTGACATCCGCACCAAACTTAATATAAAAAAACCGGTCAAGTGCGAGTCGGACTCGCGCATGAAGGGTTCCGTACCATAAAAACGGCAAAAAAAAACACGTTTGTTGCATGGGAGCCCCCTTAAATATTTATTTTATTCTGTTTTTTTAGTATTTGTTGTTATAGCGGCAAACAAAAATACATCATCTGTGAAAATTTCAACTGCTATCACGGTTCATGAGATACAGCCTGGTGACAGACGGACAGCGGAATCTTAGTAATAGGGTCCCGTTTTACCCTTGGGGTACGGAACCCTAAATACCACCTACCTATACCTAGGTACCTAGTTGGTTTTAGAGATAGGTTTATGTTTTTATCTTGATTCCCTTCCCTCCTCCCGAGCCTCATGGTAGGTAAGGTAGGTAAGTTTACAATCTACCTCTATAAGTCTAACAACTGTAACAAAAAAATACCACTTTTTGAAGTGGTATTTTTTTGTATATATTTTATTTTAACCAATCAATTCTTTGGTAATTTAAGTTTAATCTATCATTTTGATCCTTTCTGAACTGTGTGCACGCAATTAACCTTCGTTACACAACTTGGTTAATTGCGATATTTCATAAATACCTATGTTCAGTTATCTAATCTACACTTCTACAGTAATATTATAAAGAGGAAAGATTTGTATTTTTGTATGTAACGAATAGGCTCAAAAACTACTGGTCCGATTTCAAACATTCTTTCACCGTTAGAATGCTACATTATCCCTGAGTAACATAGGCTATATTATATTTTCAAAAAAATCAGGGATCTTTCCTAAAACTCCAATAATGTAACCCAAGGTGGAAAACAAAAACCTTACATCGCGTGCGCTGCGAAAACTATTGATGATAGAACAAAACAATGTACTACGATTTTGTAGAACACGTCATCATCTACAAAAAATGTCGCGACAGCATATGTCTAACTATTATAGTTATGTCACAATAAGTGTTCTTTTATTATAAAAAATTAATTGAAATGCCGCCGCTAGAAAAGGGTCTTTATTTGTACCTTGGTATTAATCCTTATCCAAATAAATCATTTCATAATTAAGACGGTTTCAATACCTATAGATTACTTCTTAAATTTATCAAATCGGACATTCCATTCAAAAGATATGACGAAATTAAAAATGTTAACGGGTCCACGGGTCACGCACAGGGTGCGATTTCACTCACTCAAGGAGAAGGACTTGCAAATGTATGAAATAAGTAGACGCGAGGCTCGAACCCACGGTCTAAGTTTATCCTAAAATGTTCAAAAAAATTATGACCACCCATGCGAAGCTGGGACAGGCCGCTAGTTTTATATATTTTTAGAATATTGAGATGTGCGAGCGAGAGGTACCTACTTTGACGTGTGTCAGACGCTTAAAATTAAGAAATGTGGTGGGGTACCAAACTCATTTGTTTTTCCAACTTGTAATTTTTAAATAAGTAGGTACTTCCCTACTTAAGCGTAAGCTGTGGCTTAAGTTTATGCGGGAAATCCATAATAATGTAAGTAGGTAGATAAGTGCCGGCCTACCTAACCTTTCTACACTTACCTACTCATCCATTAGGACTGCTGTTTGCATAATTATATGAAGCCTTGTATTCATTCAGAAGAAATTACCTAAGGTTAGTAGGTTTATTAATATCAACCTAGTAGTGACCTAGGCAACGTCGAATTAGATTTTCCTCGTAAAGTACTTTTTAGGGTACTTACCTATAGTAGTTCGACAAGGAATCTTATAAAGTTCGGGTATGATTTTTTGCTTAAGTCCAAGCGGTTTTACTCGCCATCATCGTGCAAAAGTAAAGACACCTCTATGTCACTTTTTTCAGACTTTTGGACAAACTACCTAAGCATAACCTATCCAACGATATGCCCACACAACGGGATAAATACAGACTCGTCTACAGATAAATCAGTAGAGTACAAAAAAACTTGATAAATGAACACTTTACCTTTAGGTAAAGTCTTTTTGTTTTCATCATAGGATGCATTTCTAACTATAGGTACTCGCAACAGAAATTCTAATACATTTTTTACTTCTCCTTGAATTTGCCAAGCAATTTAGTGACTCATGCATGTTATTAGCCTTGCTAAGGATTAAGAAATGCGGGTTAAACTACTTAGGTGATCAGATACGCGTATATATTTGTTTGTAATTTTAATGTTTGTTTGATGTGTGCAATGCTGTGTTTCGGTTTGAAGAGTGTGGTTGCCGGTGTAATTACAGGCACATGAGGCTTAACATCTGTATGCCTCAAGCTGATGGACGCAGGGCAGTGCATCGTAGGGCACGTTCCTATCGTGCGTGACTTACGAGGCAATGCTTTGTGCTTTGTGTAGGTGATGATTACCACTTAACATCAGGTGGGCCATCTGCTTGTTCCATCAGCTGGTTGTATAAAAAAAAAAAAAAAAAAAAGATGTAAAAAGACCACTCCCGCAAAATGAAGGTATTCATTGCACCAATTTATTTTCTGAGTATTGCACCCTGAAAAGATTAAACTACTTTAGATATTATTATTTATTCAAAAATACAATATTGAGGGCTTAATGTAAAAACATTTTCTACCAGCTTAGTGGTGAAAAAAGATTAACATTGTATAATCTCTGAGGAAATTCAGAACAGTTTTAAAATTGATCCCGCTATCCGAAATACAGGCGCACGTGAGTCCTGGCAGCCCTTTCTGTCATCATGACTCCAAATAAACACAAACAACTTCAACGGAAATATCATTAAGTACTTTTATTTAGAAACCGGTCATGACCGGATCTTCACTGTTTAAGTTTTCAGGTATAGTATTTTTACTCCCTGTAATATCGGATACTATGAATGTATTATACCTAATTATACAGAGGCGTCACTTCCTGAAATGTTGGAAATGGGGCTGATGTTTCACAGAAAATATCCGTACCGAAAATAAATATTTGCTAAGAAAATTACCGTACCTACCGCTAATTTTGCCATCTATCAAAATTCAGTCTCCATTATTATTTCAGTATTTATCACGCAATTTAATAATTCGTATAATATAGGAACCAGAGACTTCTTGTTACTAGAGTTCGTGCTTTTGAAGTCTTGTTTTTTTTTTAACCTAATTGAATTAAATCTATACTCGTGTCGAGAGCACTAGCAAATAAGTTGAGGTGAGTGTGTTAGTTGTTGGCTAGGTACGCGCCATGCGTGGCGTGTTCATTTGTAGGTGAGTACCTATCGTTCATTTGTTTTGATGGCAGCGGAAGCCGACGGATGGCGCGAGCCGAGTGACTGATGACTCGCGACAATGCTCCTCGGGACGCGTGTAGGCGGTATGTCTTGTTGACAGCCAAAATCTGCGCTTTCCTTTGACTTTCTCTCGGAGGTGCGAAAGGTGTTCATTACATTCGGGGGCTCGCATCGCATTCAGTAGCCGGCGCCAGTGCACGCGTGCTAACCGCAACTCGATACCTCCCGGGTGCATCGTGCAGATATTCAAAGCACCTGCATAGGGCTTCCGGCTCGGTTCCGTTTATAAGCTGAGTGTCGGTGGAGGCGCTGCGATTCGTCTCGGTGGAGTGATGTGAGCAGCCATGCCGGCCGCAGTAGACTCAGTGGTGGTGGCGTTGTTTTTCGTGCTACAAGCCGGTGCGCCTGCGCGATTTCCCGTGAGTAAGCTTACATACTCGTACGAGGGCGGGCGGCGCCCAACTAACAACGGGTTTGGAAATGGAAAATTCGTAGGTATGCCTTGTCTAAGCAGCTACCTATTTATTTTATTAATCTGTAGTAAACCTACAGATTAATAAAATTATGAACGTACTAAAATGAATTAATTTGGAATTATTTTCCACTAGTTGTGTGCTTCATTAAAACTTCTATTTTCCAATATTGACGGACGCTTTTCTTGTATGATCTATCAAACATAATGGTGGAGAATAACATTAGAAAGGTTCCTCTTAACTATTTTTTTTTGTACGAAAATTTTATAAACAGAATAGTCAGAGAGAGAAAAAATAAGAACTATCTTCAAAAATTATGAAATGAAAGACCAATCGCAAAAACGACACTGGAAGTGGCACTATTATATCCTCTTTCTATAATTGATTATAAATAAATATTGGTGTACTATCCACACAGAACAATCTAGCCCCAAACTAAGCCAAAGCTTTTAATATGGGAAAGATAGCTGCTATGATACATATATACATTTTTTTTTGTAAATACATAAAAAGAAGAAAGAAAGAAAGAAACATTTATTTGACACATAATACACAGAGAACACAGAAATAACAATAGAGAAAACAATACAAAAACAGAAAAGGAGAAAAATAAATAAATATAGTAAGTAATAATATTAGAGGCCAATTAGTCTCCTCTGTGTTGTGTGGGTCAAACAGGTCCGGTCTCAGCATAATTGCTGCTCGACACATACGTGGAGAGCAGCGCTGGTTTTCAGACTGGGCCTAGATACGGATGACCCCACAAACGCAAAACAATCCGAGAGTGTGAAATACACAAAAAATGATAACTGTTTAATATAAGTTGAGTAGGAAAAAGGGAGGTAATGTGATCGTACATATTATTATTTTTTAAAAATTATACATAAATATATATTATATAAGTTTGATAGATATTAGTATGCATATAAATAGTATATAATAATAAAATTAGGATAGATTTGAGACAGCAGGACAGTCAAGCGACAACACGGTGTCTATTATCTTTTAAATAATATATATTCTATTTACCTTTCTAGGTTTGTAAATTATTTATGAGCTCTTCTGCAAAGCTATAAGAATTTTTTTAAGCGAGATTTTAAAAGTATTTAATGTTTTTAACATACTTATTATATATTATAACACCCAGACAGAGAACAAACATTTATATTCATCACACAAATGTTTGTTCTCGGTGTTGTACATGTCATATGAAAGGGCTTTGTTTGGACATTCAAAACAATTTTTACTTTTTTTCTAGGACGTTCGGTTTTTGAGATACAACAAAAAAGTAAAATTAAGATAACCAACGATCCAAGAGCTCCCATCTGCCTAACCAACGGTCCAAGAAGGTACTTAGTTTTCATAATATGGTGATAGCGACCTGGTCTGATGATGCATCCAAGGTCTGTTCAACGGAACTCTTCAATAAATAGGCCAATTCAGTTGAAACTTGGCTACCATACATAGTTAGTAAATAGTAGTCAGAAGCAAGTCCAAACATATTATGTATAACACCAAGTATAATGTAGGTACCAAAATATCATAAATGATATTCTATTAGTGCCAACAAATAACACGTATTCTAAAACTATTTGGAATTATATCATCATTTGTTTAAAACATTTCTAAAACCTATTTTTGTGTGACCAAGTTAGTTAATAGTTAGTAAAATTGGTAGGTAGTAAAATTAGCTTATGAAGGGCGGTAATGACAAGTCATTACCACCCTTGACAAGTCATTACCACCCTTCATAAGCTACTAGATACAAGTACTGAAAGTAGTAAGTAGATGGTAGTACAAGTACTACCATCGATTCGGCAAAATAATGTCCGTGTCTTGGTCCTACTGAATCTTTGATGTGTTCAAGTTCTAGTATACCGGTCCGGCCGTGACCTAGGTCACGCCAATCGATCATTTGCTTAGTTCCAGACAAGTGAAAAAATCAATTAAATGTTGGGAGGTACATAATCCCTATCCAGAAATCAAAGCTCGTATCACGACAATGTACTAGAACGAATAAATAACTGCTCTTTTTCTCGTAAAGAAAAAAACAGAAACAACTTTATGACTTTGATCCCCAGGCACGGTAGATATCCAAGAGAGAGAGTCCAGCATAATCTATTTTTGTCTGGTTACCATTTCGTGGCCCTACCCTCAACATGTTTATTATACGAACAGTGAAATTACCTATACCGAAGTATTTTGAAAAAGCTTGGTAATTATTGAAAGTTAGGACACTTAGGCGAAATAAGCCAATATTTCAGATGCGCGAACCTCAACAAAGAATAAATAATATGCTTACGCTTGCCAAAAAATGCAAGTTATATTAATTATTAATTTGTTTGTTCCAATACTTGTGTTGGTACTTTAGCCCCCTGAAGTTTTTAAACACAAGTACCTATTGGAAAACCTTGTATATAAATATGGTACATGTTTACAAGCAGTGTAGAACAAATCCTTAGGAAAACTCACTTTTCGCTGTAAATGTTAAGTAACTTTTGAGCGATATTGGCTTTTCTTTCACCAACGTTTCGAATAAGATTTCCTTTTTAACAAAAAAAAAATCGATAACAATTGGAATCTATCGATTTTTTCATCAACTGCTCTTTTTCTCGTAACTTTATCAAAAAGTGGTTTTTACTCTCATTTTGGACCTTGCGGCTGGGTGGCTGCTTGTAGTACGCGCAATGCGCTTACGAACATGATCGATGATCGATAATCGTAAGCGCGTCTTTTGAATTTTTTTTAATAATTAGATATTGCACGCATCGGGCTGCTAACATGGAGGCACATCTCCTCTGAAGGCACCTTGTGCAGAATGCATCATCTAGTTTGACCTATCTGCATTATGTAACGTCAAATGAAAGCATTCGATGTCAGTGTTATCGATACGGTCTATTTCTACCTTACGCATTATTTCGTAATCGGAAATAGGTAATTACCTACTAGCTTAACTTTCACTACAAAAATTACTGCACCTAAATCAAAAGCATCTACCTGATATTTAGGTGTGATTTTATTTTGGCAATTATATTACATAAGCTACGGCTACAGGTCTTTCCCGTACTGGATCACGTACTCTGTTGCATAAGAGCTAACAGCATCACGTAGCCGGTTGGAGTAGTTTTTGTACCGATGGCCGATGATTCACAATTGATAGACTTGGCAGGCACAATGAAGGCTTCATTAACACGCCTCACAGAAAAGAATGACAGTAGGTAAGTATACAGCTCGGTCGGTTGTACGCGTCTCGGCGGCGCGACGCGACGGCGCGACCGACGTACTCTCGCAGCCTCCATCTCCCGACGGATCGATACTCGGTTACCGCACTTTTATCATCACATTCACATTATTTTTTAAATTATATACCGCAGCGCATCGTAGGTACTTTACCACTTATCTCGCAACATTCGATGATCGAATATGTGATAAGTCAATTATTCACTACATACCGAGAAACCTGCCTAATTGACGTTTCCTTTGTACTCGCTCAAGAAGAGGAAAAACAAATAGTTTTACTTTCCCCTTTACTTCGCTCGCATCCGCTAATGTTGAGCCCAACACTTAGCTGACTCATGTGGTGTTGATTTCGGTTTCACCTCCATCAGTTTGACTGACTTGCCAAAAGTATGTTTACTTCTTATACGGACACAATAAGCCAAATTGTTTTGTGTCCGGACGATAGTTGAAAAGAACATCAATCTTTGCAAAATCATTAAACACAACCGCAGGCCGCAACCAAAACAATGGAAGGAAACAAACATTTCTCTCCTTTGGAAGATGGATGACCGTCTACAAATGTTATGAGCTCAGGCATACCACTTCTACTTCAAGTAGAACATAAAATTAACTCAATATCGAGGGTGTGGATCCTATATTCGAGGAATTTTAGAGTTCGTATAAGGGACAGCGTGATGATAATTTAATTAAACCAACAGAGAACCCGAAAACAGAACATACACCACCAGTATGTCGATAAATAACGGTAGTAGGTAATTTTTATGGATCCAGTTGATATTTATAGGTATTATTATTATACCGGGACTCTCAGAGTATGTTCCAGATCCTGCCTGCTGTTGGTATAAAGTACAACATAATTATGTTTTTACAGTATTACCCCATGTATGAGTTTTGTTTACCATATTTGGTTTATCATTTTTCGTTTCGTTTTTGTTCCTTGTTCATTGCGGGTATTGTATGAAGACGCGATAGAGACACCGATACGGAACTTTATGTTGCAAGTATGATGAAAATTAGTAGTAGAACTTAAAGTTCCGTATCGGTATCTCTATCGCGTGTTCATACAAAACCCGCAATGAACACCGAACAAAAACGAAAAACCAAAATATGTTAAACAAAACTCATACTTGGGGTACCTACTGATTTCATAAACGCGTAGAACGCGTTCTGGAACTACATGATTTGTAGGTATCTACCTACCTAAGTTTTTGTGAGTTTTCAGACTGTAAGGGTGCGGTCTCTGTACAACTCAAAAGAAATAAATCAGAATTGTTCGCAATTTCTGTAGGAGATATGAAACTTTTTTAATACAAGCTTACATCCTAAGTAAAATTACTCGTAGGTATTCTGCGTTGCGTTGCGTACCACATAATATTTTAACAAGCACGCAGACATTTTTAATTGATAGAGTGACAACATTAGTGTAATTTAGATTCTCGTAATATTATGATTGTACGACGGTACGGATACGAATATTATACAACGTGTAACATAATACCCCTATAAGACCAAAGATCAAGTGATCAGACCAAGCACTGGAACACATTGACGTGTGCAAAGTTTAAATACTTCGTTTTCGAAATTCCTATACAAAAGTTAAATTAATATTGTCTCAGAAATTTGCAACAACTCTTATAATGTGTACGTGACCTTAGTACATACGCTATTTGCGTTTACTAATTGGTGGCAGTTCTGTTACTTATTTTGTCTGCAGTTCATAATTATAGCTTACCTAAAAAAAAGCTGTAAATAGGGTTGCGTCATGTTGTTGTTAGTTTAATTTTGGCAGAAAGTATAAGAGGCATTTCATGAATGAAAAACTTCGAAATTTCCTAAATCTTTTATCAATAGTTGTTCGCCATGACCTGTAAAATACCGTGCTTCTGGGGTTAAAGGGGTATTATGTTACACCTTGTACCTATAGGTACCTTTAAGACGGGCGCCATCAATTTTTCCTCAAAGTTTGTCGTTTGTAATCATAATTTTGATTATGTTTCTGTGTAATTGTAATTTTGCGATGTCCTAAAGACTTATTTTTATTTTAGTCGACACTAGTAGACACTATGCCTAGTATCGTTTACTAAAAACCTAACCTACTAAGAGAAAATGTAAGCTAAATATTTCTCCATTAGCAAAACCTCGGATGCATCCTATAGTAGATAATGAAGTATTGTTCATAACAATTCATGCGAAAGCGCCTACAAGCGTCACGTTTCTCGAGGCTGTCGCCCTGCCTGTCCTAGATAACTGTATAGTAGGTTTACAGTGATCTAGTCTTCTTAGCTATAGGTATGTATGTCATATGTACATCACTGTTCATTTTGTCTTTTAGTCCATCATTTTTATATATCATTTTTAGTCCATTCATTTAGGACATCAATGTAAAAAGATAGTTTGTAATGTAACACACGCGTATGATGTGGACTGGCTGTACGTCGCCCGGTTGCCGCGCAATTCCCGGAAAATGCACACTTTGCACAATAGTGCAATAGCACAGTAGTACAATAGTATAGGACCTACTGTGTGACCGTACAGTCCATCTATCTCCTTGGATCTACCTAAAATTGATCTCGCTGCTTGAGACGTTGCTGAGCATTCCGAGTAACAGAAATTGTCGGCACATTGCCAAAACCTACTTGTTACTATACTGGTACATACCTACGACTACTCGACTTCATTTTCTGAGAGCAAGGATACTAGCTCAGGCCACTTAACCCCAACATCAGAGAAGGTACTTTATTTTAGGATAACAGGTCGTCAATTGACATGGTTTTCGGAGATGGATGATGTCATGCTTGACGTTTTGGTGTCATTTTTTGTACCTTCCTATGTAGTTGAATCACGCATTTACTCGTAGTTAGCTTCACGGAACAGCAGTAGGCGCAATAATATGCATTATTTAGAGAACCAACAAAGTTGGTTTGTTGGTACGTACTGTATCACAATACATATTATAGGTACACAACCGCAAACAACTCTTGGATACGACACAAATCCTTTAAATAGGTGAATTTCGTAGAGCAATTTATCAATAAAATTGAATATTATATCCTTTAGATTAGATTTAATCTCTTACGTGTTTTCAGGACTTGCTCCCGCTACACGGCTGGTGGACCGATAAACAAGGTGTGTCCGAGAGTGGCGATGTACAAGTGGTGTACCTGCCAGCATTGCTGCCGCGAGAGGCGCAGTCTGCAGATAACCGGCTCGAGGACATCCCCGTACCGTACAGCTTCGACGCGTTTGGAAGGTACGCTTATTTTTTGCCCTCTGATTCTTGTCGTGTCACTAGTTTCTTTCGAAACAGTGTGCTGAAAGGATTTTAAGTGCGCCATAAATAGGCTGCTTTCGAGCACTAGCCGTGAAATGGCACCTACTTCTTTTTCATTATAAATATTGGTCATTATAAATTAAGTATTACACGATGTATAATGACGACACTAAATACTAATTTGTCTGCCAGTAAAAAGGCTCTGACTGACAGACTCGCTGTGTGATAGACTCTATATAGCGTATTTATTGGTTATTATCATTCTATGATTTTACAGAAATTTTGAGCTCAAGTTGGTGCCGAACAGGAGGCTGGTGTCACCACAGTTTGGCGTGTGGTCGGAAGAGGGACAGGAAGAACCCCTATCTGCGGTTGACACTTCCTGCCACTTTCTCCACTCAGGGTCTAGTACCGTTGCGGCCTTCTCTGCGTGCAGGGATCATGCTCTTGTAAGTATTCTATTGGAGCTTCCAGTGAGTGTATTTTTTTGATATGCAGCATGTTAATTTCAAAATACAAAAAGCGTCCAGATCACTAGTTGCCTGATGTTTTTCCACATTCCAGCACGGGCTGATCGTCGTGGACAACTCAACGTATGAAGTTCGTCCCTTACCCGTGGGTTCCGGAAGAGCCGAAAATGAGAGCGGCGAGACTGCACATGTGATCAGGCGAGCACCGCCGCCTCCGCCGCCAGCTGACGACGCACGTATACTGCGCCTCCGCCCTCGAGGGCGCACGCCGCGCTCCAAGCATCAGCGGCGGTCAAAACTGGGGTCACCCGCTTACACCATCGAGATAGCGCTGTTTCTAGATGAAGCGGCCTACAAAATATTCTACCCATTTCTCAATTACAACGAAGCTGATTTACGAGACATGCTCCTGGCTTATATAAATGGTGTAAGTTACTAAACTAAGCTTTTTACAAAAAATAGTATTAAGTATCCTATTATTCAGTAAGTTGTCGTTCCCATAGTTTGTTAAATAATAATTTTAACTAGTTAATTTACCTACTATAGAATTTATACGTAGCAAACATATTTTGACAAATCTATGTCTGGTGGGTGTAATAGATGTCGGCATCCTTTTCTCCCACTTACCTAATGGCTTACCTAAGTGTAAGCCATGTGTCTCTAATACCAGCCCAAGCAGAAATGAACCACCAGTAAGTCATCAGTGATCAAAGTGGTTATTATTACATACATTCCAGGTGCAAGCGCTGTACCAGCACTCATCACTAGGGACACACATCCAACTGTCCCTGGTCCGGCTGACGTTGCTCCGCAGCCAGCCCGCAAAGCTCACCACCATCGCGGAGCGCGGCCGGCTGCTGGACTCGTTCTGCGAGTACCAGCGCTCTCTGAATGTGGAAGACGACGATGACCCACAGCACTGGGATATGGCGCTACTTCTATCAGGGTAAAGGTCTTTAAGTCGAATTATGAACTCTAATACATCTATAGTCCATGACAGTGCAAGTCCAGCGTTTTCCTTTAGATTTAGATAGAGTAGTGGAGCTCTCTGTGAAGGGCTCGTCCGGGGAAGTGCTACCACCAGTATTTTGACAGCTTTCACAGCTCAGTTGATAGTAGCTCTGCCTTCTGCGCCGTAGGCCGTGGGTTCGATCCTCACCGAGAACAAACATTTGCGTGATGAACATAGATGTTTGTTCTCTGTCTGGGTGTTATATAATATAAGTATGTATTAACAAAAAAAATCATTTATGTAGTATATCAGCTATCTGGTTGCCATATCACAAGCTTTGGCTTAGTTTGGGGCGAGATCTGAATTTGTGTGATGAACATAGATGTTTGTTCTCTGTCTGGGTGTTAATATATATTATAAGTACCTATGTATTTACCTAAATCCAAAAGGCAATCTAACTGAAAGATCAGCCCCAAACTGCCTTTATAACGTTCTTCTCCCACTTTCCAGGCTGGACTTCTACTCCGACGAAGGTGGTCGTCGGAACAGCGTGACGATGGGCCTGGCGCCGGTGGGCGGCGTGTGCCTGCCCGCGCATGCGTGTGTCGTCTCCGAGTTCGGCGTCACAGACATGCTGGGCCGCCCCTTTCCCTCGGCCGGCTTCACGTCCGTCTACATCCTCGCGCACGAGATCGGGCACAAGTCGGTCACGGTCACATTTTTGTACCACCTTTCTTTCCTAGTTATACGATCTTACCTTCCATAGCTCCATAAGGTTACTGTATTCTCCATCTTGAACTTTTGAGTAAGGTGTCATGAAGATGTCAGCTGATCAACAGAATTCGAAGCGGATCCTAAAGGTACAGAAATGAAAAACCTTTTTTTATTTAAACAGTTGTCACTTCTGAGTCACTTAAACACATGTACCTGATCAATGTCGATGACTTGAGTAAATAACCTTTATGCAGGTCATTATGCATGCGGGTAGTTCAATGACAGTGTCATTCGTTACCTTGTAAGTAATCAGATAAGTAACCTTTCAGCAAATTGATGTTTTCTTTTTTATAATTAGTAATGGTACACTTTCAGTCTGGGGATGCATCATGACGGCACCGGCAACAGTTGCGCAAGAGACGGGTTCATCATGTCGCCCTCTCGCGGCACCAACGGAGAAGCTTCATGGTCCAGTTGCAGTGCCCGAGTCGTGGCCGATCTTCAGTAAGTTACTTCGTTTCTGTCAAAATAATTTAAGAATTTGTTTTGTGTCTAACAAACCATATTTAATGGCTACGACTGGCTACGGCGTAGATGTGCCGTAGAAGCTACCTTTGTGCAATTATTTTTATTTATTTCATTTTATTTACATTAACAACAAATAGTGCAAAGAACCTCCAGGCTTACAGATTTGCGATTATATTATACAAATATAATAAATACCTAAAACCTACTAAATACGAATAATATAAATCTACGTCGTAGACATATCGTAGCGAGAGCTGCTACAATTATAAGCATACAAAATTATTTATAAACCTTCTAGATACCTAGGTCTACTACTAATTTTCATCATACTTGCAACATTAAGTTCCGTATCGGTATCTCTATCGCGTCTTCATACAAAACCCGCAATGAACACGGAACAAAAACGAATTACCAAATATGGTAAACAAACCTCATACTTGGGGTACCGTTATTGATATTGAGACACTACTTGCAACATAAAGTTCCGTATCAGTATCTTTATCGCATCTTCATACAAAACCCGCAATGAACACGGAACAAAAACGAAAAACTAAAAACCAAATAAATGGTAAACAAAACTTAAACTGTATATTTGTTCCTACATAACTAGGTTGACTAATGCCTCAACTCAATACAATACAACATGCTTGGCTGGCATTCTTGTACCCTCCCTCTACGACACCTACGCCGTAGAGCTCGTAGACATATCGTAGAGGGATGATAATCGAAAACAAATACGAAATTATTCTATTTTGTTTCTTTGATAATAGCCAGTTACTTAAGTGACCAATACATAAATTTGTTCTTGATTTGTGATGCTGCAAATAAAAACCCATTTCTAGGTCTGTCCCTTTTGTGCTTTAATAACTTAAATAATAAATGTATTTTCAGATGGGCGACGTGTCTATTAGACAGCGACGACGGGTCAGACACGCCACACGAGCTGAAACACGAGCGATTCGGTAGTGCGCCTGGCGCTGTGTGGACGGCAAAGAAGCAATGCGAGGTAGGCCGTGCTGCTTCATAACTGAACTGTAAGGAGAAAGATTTAAAGACTGCTCTAGTCAATGTATCTATATTTTTTTGTAAATTGACTTTGATACACATTTTTGTTGCCTGACATTCTGGAAGGAAGAATGTCCGCCTGTAGGCGTCTGTTATAGCGGCTCTATAAAGTATTCGTGTCACTGTCACTGTCTATATAAAAAGAGATAGCAACAGACTTAGCGAACTTTTAAGCTAGTGGAGCGCTCATCGACCAATACGAATAAGGGCCTAAGAAAATATTTTTTCAGTGATTTTCTTTACTCAAAGGTCATCTTTACCCTTTGAGCTCAATTTGATGTTACATGCAACATCTTGTGGTAGGTATGTCACAGATGTATTGGATATATTATATAGTCACGTGTATCCGCACATTAAAAATAATTGAACCGTTTGATAATATTGTTTCAGATATTGCTCCGTGACATAGACGCGGCGCCGTCGCCTGGCGCGCCCTCTGGTGAGCATTGTGCTCAGTTGGCGTGCAGGACGCCGCATCGAGCCGGCTTCTACTATGCAGGCCCGGCCTTGCCGGGGACTTCTTGTGGACAAAGGATGGTCAGTTAACTATTATCCTATGATCTTTCTAAAGAGAAGAAAACTCTGAAACGTATTACCATTTCAATGCTACCGTACTTAAATGATTGAACCGTTGGGTTTCAAACTCGCATAAACGAATAAGCGAGCGCGATAGCAACATGCATGGAAGACCTGAAAATTGGTTTTTGACATTGCATTGGTTTTAGTTTAGCATCACTTGGAACAATACGCATGCGAATGCGACGTGATTCCAGGCGGAGTCAGTGTTTTATTTTATGTCGACTTTTTTAATGGCATTATTAGTTTAAGACAGAACCTACGTGAGTACTTGTGTTGTAGGTCCTGCAGCCTTCCAGGGGGGGCCTTCCTTTGATTAGACAGTTGCGAGAACACATCTTTGTGTGATATAATTTGAATACACCTTCCAACCTTCCATATGGTGTGTTTGACAGTGGTGTCAGGGTGGAGAATGCGTGGCGTCGCAAGCTACCCCCGCGTCCACCGAGCCGCCGAGCGCCGGCGCCGCGGCCGACGGCTGGGCGCCGTGGAAGGAGGGCGCGTGTCGCTCGGGCTGCACGGCGCGCGCGCGCGGCTTCAGGGAGCGGCGCCGCGCGTGTCCCGGGGCGAACTGCCAGGGCTCCGCGTACGATGTCGTGCTATGTGAAGATAAAAAGGTGTGTAATATTCTGCCGTCCTATAGCTAAAAGGCCGTTAGATGCAAAATCTACTTTTTGAGTTACGCGAGACAAAAACAAATGGCGGGAAAGCTTACAAAAAAGATTTAACGGCAATCAAGCTCCAAAGTACCGTTTAAGTTGACGTAAAAATGAAATAACCATTTAGCCATTTTTAAGCTTAGCAATGACACTTAGCAACATTTATGTATTGAATTGATATTAATTTGGTTCCGGTAACGGCATTTTCTTTTTTCATATTTCGAAAACTATTAAAGCTATTTGAATTCTGATAAAATTGGTCGATATAGCTTTTTATTCAGAATACAATGCCCTAAAAAAGTCGAAATTCAGCAAGTGTTGGATAACTGCATTTAAGCTATAGGACGGCAGTATTATAATTATATCATAACTTTGCGAACGATGACGCCATTTATAATAACTTTTCTGTTATTTATAAAAATCCACTTTTATGGCAAACAGTGATAGGGAAAGTTTAAGGCAACGTTTATAATTAATATGGTTTAGTTATTAGTTAAAGAGATAGGTTGTGTAAGAGAAAGGTTTGTTCACAAACATAGATGATAAGGGATGAATAATCTACTGGTAGGTACCAAACCAAACCTGCATTCCAATTAAGTGCATATCCATAAATAGTGGTTAATTGAGACTGCCTATTTTTCATTTAGCAAAGCGTATAAAAGATGTGCTACTGAATCAAAAACTGTAGGTAGATATCAATTGCTATGAACATAATGTTGGGGAGCATATTGCGTATTACCTCTTGATTCCAATACAAAAAGTAGGTAGTTAAAAAAACCAAGGAAACCGAAAACCGGCCTTTCGCATGATGGTCAAATAGAAGGTAAATTGTATGATTCCAGGTCTGTGGAAAGAAGACGCGTGTCAGTGCGAATGAGCTGGCAGCGCGGAAGTGTGCTGAGTACGGGAAGAAGCTGCCCGACCTCGACCCACGGGGCGGTGGCCTGCAAGCCCCTCACGACGCCAGTGAGTCTCACTGTCCTTTCGAAGAATTTCAGAATTATACAGCACTTGACCATAGCCTCTGTACGGGGACGTGCTTTTCCCAATACAGATAATGATAATGATGTTGATACTGCTATGCTGTGGGACCGGGTGGATAATTGAAACGACCGCTCGATGCCGATGAGTGTTTGAAACTGATTTATTATAATAAGTAAAAGTAGGTATAATGCTAAACAAAGCTTATGCTGAATGTGCGGGTTGGCCCGTACCTACATGTAGTACTACCGTATTAGTACAATCTTTCTGAGAGCTCTTTGTGATATAGTTTGTCCGGGAAAGAACCTAGCCTCTAGGTACCACATTACAGGCAAATAAGACTAAACACCTTCATTTATTAGAATGATGGTCGCAGTGCAATGCCACATAGGGACGTCGTTGAAGGACGTGCTCGTGACATTAACATGACCATTTCAGGCGAAGACAACTGCTAATGTACCTATCTCTCACTGAACTTATTTATGAAAAATCGCAATCAACCAAGTTGTGTGCAATCATGCACACAGTTCAGCAAAAATATCAGTCTTCCGAGCGAGAGGTACATTAGCAGTTGTCATCGCCAAGCAGCAAGTAGGTATTATACCAGCTAATATTTTAAACAGTTTACAAAAAACCTAAACCGACGAGAATGTACGGAAGAATGTTATGAGAGTGAATGAAGCGAAAGAGGTATGTAAGGACCGTAGCAAGTGGAAATCCGTGGTCTCTGCCTACCCCTATGGGAAACAGGCGTGATTTATGTATGTATGTTTACAAAAAAGACTATTATGATTCAGCTAGTATACAAGACGATTCAAAGTGATCCATGTGATTGTACTGAATAAAGACCGTTTTGATTTTAATTTGTGAGCAAATTGCCTTTGTCAGCTCGCATGTGGATGGGATGCGCGGTATTCTGCCGGCGCGCGTCCGGCGGCGGGTTCTACGCGCCGCGCGTGGAGCTCAACGACGCGGGGCTAGACCCGTACTTTCCCGACGGCACCTGGTGCCACCACGACGGCTCACAGGACTACTACTGCTTGCAACACCACTGCTTGCCGGAGGTATGTACAGACAATTTGATGACCTGTCTGGACCACTTTCTTGTTCTAGGGAATCATGGTCAATATCCCACACGGCTCAGTAGATCTATTGAGCCTTGTGGGATGTTGACCTGTTTTCTATCTAGATCGCTACTATCACGTGCATCACGGACCATAACAGGGGTCTGACAAGATTCATTATCATTTGCGGATAACGCTTGCGGAAAAATAATTTGGATGAAAATGACATAGTTTGGTGTGAGCATCTGTCTGGCTAATGTCGTTATACAATTTCTCTTTCCGCAAACACAAAGATCTTGTCTAGACCCCCCGTATCACAGCGGAAGACCGTGAGAGTTCGATTTCGGCGGGACAACTACATTGTACACGATCTACAATTCATTGTAATTTGGTGTTATTTAAGAATACTCTTTTATTAGTAGCTTAAAGTAAGTTAAATATTCAATCCAATTCCTACGTCAATTCAAATGTTACTCCTACATTTTTGGGTTCATTACTCAAAACGTGGCAGCACTTACATTCAAAACATAACAAAAAGACTTAGATAACATGGGTAAGTAGATAATCCTTACTTATCTAAGAACTTGAAGCAACCTTCAAGTTTTAAATTACCAGCCAACCGCAACACCACCTACTTCTAATGATACATTTACTGATTGTACCTTCGGAGACACATGATTGTGAGAAATTGTAAGGAACTACAATAGATAAGTGTCGCACTGTTTGAAGATACTTGTTTTGTTGTGTTTGTAAACAAACAGTAACCGTGAATAGGAGTCTAATCTCATTGTTTGAGTAGGTACCTAGATATATCTACTGCAACGTCATCATCACGTGCAATCCGTGCATTGCTCTAACCACAAATATTAAGGCGGTTAGTATTGCTAGATGAGCACCTCGACGACGCGTGCAATTTCAAATTATACACGTTAAATTGCCGCGAGGTCCAATATGTACAGGGTCTAAAATTGACCTGATGCCTTAAGACGACGTCAAACAACTTCTCGCTCGCACCTTTTGATTTAAAAAAGTTTTCCTAATTATAAAGAATCAAATGATATTTTTGCTGAACCTGTTATACAGAGTGTTAAAATACCACTCCCGAAAACTTCAGGGGGCTAAAGTACCCATCAATATGAATAACTTTTTCTAAAGAACCAACACTGTGAACGCGAAAAAAACAACAGCTATGGTATTTTTACACCTTGTATATTTGTTTAAAAACTTGGTTGTTTGCGATTTTTAATAACTACATTCAGTGGTATCTTCCAAAATGTTGACATGTGCAATCGTTATTTGACAGTTGTCAGCCACTTAAGTAAATAATCTTAGCTTACCTACAGCATAATGCGACATATTAGATGTCATCATAAACTTTTAGCACTTAACCAAACCGTCAGTTCCTAGATATTTTAAGCCTTTAATTTGAAGATCTACTTGTAATACTGGCGTAAATACTACTTTGCCTGATATTTTAATTGTGGTGGTTTTTTGTGGTAATTTTAAATGTTGGCACTTCACGTCGCGATTTGTTTTCGCGTATTCGTCGTATTTTCCCAAATACGATGTGTAGTGACCCTATATTTGCCTATTTTTCACGAATAAGAAGAATACGCAAATACACGAGAAAATAAAAACGCGAATACCGAATAGCGATGTGGAGTGCCACCTTAAGAGCTTGTTGATCAGTTTCCCACGAACTAGGTTAGATAAGAGGTTTGTAATGAATGAATATATTTGGGTAGGTTCCGTTCTGAATTGGCTATCTCTATCGGCTATCATAGGTATTGCCACTTCACTTTCACAATAAAGTAATCATTTTTGTAATGACTGCCATGAAGGAAATACCTAGGCACGGATTGTGTCGGATAAATGTCTAAGTTTCCTCGTAGTATCCTAATCATTTACATACATCTGCTGTAGCCCGTAACAGAAGCAATTTGTTTTATGCTCCATTAATAAAACATAAGCCAGTGTAATCAAGAAGCAACATGTAGGTTTCATTTATTTATACCAATGATGAATTTATTATTTGTAAACAAAACATCGGTGTTATATATAAATAAAACCGGCCAAGTGCGAGTCGGACTCGCGCACGAAGGGTTATCTTAAAAACGGCAAAAAAAACACGTTTGTTATGTATATAAGCTCCTTTAAATATTTATATTATTCTCATTTTTAGTATTTGTTGTCGGCAACAGAAATACATCATCTGTGAAAATTTCAATTGTCTAACTATCACGTTTCATGAGATACAGCCTGGTGACAGACGGTCATACAGACAGACGGACGGACAGCGGAGTCTTAGTAATAGGGTCCAGTTTTACCCTTTGGGTACGGAATCCTAAAAAAAGCATTTTCTCGGTTCAGAGGTTAGCTGAGTCAGTGTGGTTAGCTCGCAAGGTTTCATTCGGTTAGCTAAGTATTTACGTATTTACCTTAGGACATCAACACTAAATGTTATTACTACAGCAATAACAGTTACTCAGAAATGTTCATGTCCTTGGGAATACTTTATTGTTATTTTTGGTGCCTTACGTGAATATAAGTCTTTTCGAGGGTTTTAGATGGACATCGATACCTAGAGTGTATACTATTGAAATAAACCTACCCTCTTATTCATATCAATATTGGTTGCTGAGCGCTCCATTAGCTTATCAGACCAATAAGTCTGTTGCTGTCTCTTTTCGTTGGCATAAAAATGACAATGACAAGTATACTCTATAGAGCCGCTATAAAATAAGGGCCCTAGTGTATACACACTAGGGCCCTTAATCATATTCCCTGCCATTTGATTTTATTTTACTATGACATCTTTTTCATGATTTTGGGAATCGAAACCGGTAATTTTTCAGAAAATAAAAGTATTTTTTTTACTGCTACAATATCAATGAAAAGCTGCATTAAATTGTTTGTTGTAATGCGAGTAACAAGTAGAGAAGATAGACGTAACAGCTCAACATCAGTTGGGCGCTCAGATTTGCGTGTTCTGTTATTAAAAATAGATAAATCTCCACCGCTTTTATTGTTTTTAATTTTCTCTGTCAGAATCAGTTTTTCGCAACTGTATAATTTACGTTCCTAGGAACAGGTTTCTCAAGTTTTCGACTTTCTCTTCAGACTGATCTTGATGAAACACCCTGTATAAAGGAGGCAGCAGACCTAGTCTTTAGCCATCGTACAGTCACAGAATAAATATCAATACTGGTGTACAGTCTCAACAAAGTTGTTTTGACACAAAGTTTATGGACGCCGACAAACAATAGGACAAGATTTGACTTTCGTTGAAGTGCGTCACCTCACATCACATGCTTCCCGCAATAATTTGTTTATTTACCGTAAATTACATGCTAATTTGTCATAGTTTATCTAGACGTTTAAATTGGGCCATGATACATGGAGCTCCTGACGTCTGAAGCATCTGTTTACTTTGTTAATGAGATTATTAAGCATAGCATACGTTAGCATAATCTGGCATAAATAGCTGCTTGCGTTAGGAGTCACATTTCTATATTTTCCACTAGATATTCGTAAGTAGGTCTTCCAGCTTAACTGCCTTTATATCACTTATTTATAATGAGTACAAATATTAAATATTCTTTGCTACAGACATTTTCTTTCAGACTTTGCTTTGGGATACATACATTGGTGCAAATTGCATATTGCGCAATCACAAAGGGAGACAATCAAACAATAGAGAGTAGATAAACTCAGCAAGATCTCTCCTACAGTACATGTTAACATAATACAAACTAAAAAAAACTTTCAAAAAAAAACAAACTACAGGGTTGTAATACATGTCATGCATAGGTAGTCTTGGTTCTCATAAATAACTACTTATTAAATGATTTGTAAAAAGTCTAAGTAGAGCCTACATCATGTAGCGGAAGTGGTCAAGGGCATTCCGTTTATTATAGGCGGGTGCTAGGTACACAAGGATCGTATGTCAGAAATATAATCGAGAACCATTTCAAACGAGAGTTACGATTCTATTACCTGATACATAGGTCATTTATTGGAATAATGTCTACCGGTAGCATTATAATAATTGATCTAGTTTTTGAAGGGTAACTGCCAATAGTTTTACTTAAAAAGTACCTAGTCATAAGCCACCTGTAAGGTCACTGTGACATTTATCTGAAAAATATTATAATATTCCTCAATCCTCATTTCTTACAACTAAAGTTATTAACCCAAACAATTATTACTTACGTTACAAAAGGTTAACTAACAGGAAAGTACGATAGTAATTATTAGAATGGTGACACATAATACCTATAAATAAAACTAGATTCATTACCTAAGTATGCTTTTACTAGGTAAGGTATCTTTATTTACAAACTTGTTGGCTTTATATGCTGCGCCTATTTTCCAATTAGTAAATTGTGTGTTGTTACAATATAATGGAACTGGATTTAGACGAATTAAATATTTTTTTCTTTTATTTGGTAGGTATATCCTCTTAATTAAAGCGGAAGACAGTAAAAACCAGTCCTAGTTTTTTAGGGCTCTGAATTCGGACAAGGAGCCTTTTGCCATTCAGTTGATATTAACTGATCATAAATAATGTAAAAAAAAAGACTAAAAAAAAGAAACTATTAAGTACAATATATTAAAAACTTTGTAATACTACTAATTATCTCAAGAAAGGCAATTACTGTTTACTTATTTGCGTTATTCATAATTTTGAAGAGCTCTGTGACTATGTACCTATATCTAAACTAATTTATTTTTCAATTTAAAAATACTATAACGATTGAGAAAAGTGTTAAAAACATAATTTGTAGTTGTTAAAGTTACTGTGTGTACTTACGAAATGTAAGACCGACTGATGAGAACATTAGGTAGGTACATTTCTGGTACCTAATACCTGCTTGCACATTACCTTATTGTTATTTTAATGAGTTGGCAATAGTATTTAAAACCCATTGCCCGTATATTAGACCAGCCATTATAGTCAATCCGAGCGACCTCGACGGCGACGACGTCGAAATCCGATGATCCGTTACTCCAACAAAAAATTACGCCAAAATATTAAACCAATGAACATGCTAATGGAGCTAAAAATACGCTTAACCACATTGGGTTCCGAAGGTAATACAAAGTTTGCCTGAAATCCCCATTTTTTGGAAACATGCAAAACAAAGCAGGTTCTAAAAACCTTTTTAGCGTTATTGAATGTTGTATTCTCGTGTACTTTAAAGAATACGAAATTATTTATTGTCTTACATATTTGTGAACAGTGAATTTTTATTTTTAACTAGCTCGAACCCGCGGCTTCGCTCGCGCACGTTCACTTTAGAATACTTACAAATAAAAGAATGGTTTATTGATATGATTGGCAACATCTTTCATATATTTTTTTGTATTTTCTTCCCCATGGAACAATCTTGAGCCTGAAGTGCCTTGAGCTTGAACTGAAGAGTTGAATTTCTTGCCTCTTCGATTGTTTGTACTTTGTAACAAAAGTAAAAAAGTCGGGTTAAAAAGTATTCTATGTCCGGTGTCTCTTGGTTCTAAGCTACCTCCCCACCAATTTTTAGCCAAATCGGTTCAGCCGTTCTTGAGTTATAAATACATAGTGTAACTAACACGACTTTCATATAGATATAATAAATTGCCTGCCATTTCACGTAACACGTCCCCTCAACTGACTTGAATACCACTTCGACCATGGTGTTCACCGCGTGCTAGTGGCCATTGATCCATATCAGTCTGCAACTTTTGTGATGCGACTTAAAAAAACACGACACTGTATAATTCATAATACAAAACCAGAAAATTGGTCTCTGCTAAGCAGACTCATTATAATAATTTCGTGAGACTCATTACAATAATTCTGTTATTTTGGTATTCTCGCGGAACACGGTTGTTAGCATAAAATTATCAATATCGGCAACTTTAGGCAGGTACTACTACAGGCTTCCTTACATTTTGGCATATTTTAATCCATTTATTTTCGTTCTGTTTTTCCATTTGTTTCTGTTCGCTTTGTATGTACCAAAGCGTATCTGATATCATCTTTTTATCACAGAATTTTAAGATGACCCCTCAGTGGCACATCTGGGACCTGCCTTCCGAGGACGTCGGTGGACCATTCAACGCTCGCGCTCTCGAGACTCCTGATGACTCAGCAGCGGCCGCTGCCATCCGATCTTACCTCTCGCTGGATGACGCGGGGATGCCTCTGGCCAGAGCTGCGATCCCCCCTCACTTGCCTGAAGAACCAGAGTATAACTGGGAGGTGGATGACTATGTCGAACTGACAACAAAAAAAGGCTGATGGAGTTTAATGTGATGGAAAGTTACCGTTTTCACTTTAGTATTAGAAGCGTGTTGTATTGTAGCAGAGACGATTGTCATTGCCTTTCATGTACTTGTAAAATTATTGATAAGATAGACTTTTTTTTTTTATAAGGAACTATAAAATTTTACTACCAGTACTCAAAACATGGTGGTACAGGGATCAATATTCTGTGCCTGTGGTACTTATGCAAATTTTAAGCAATGTCTTTGAAGTTATCCCGGATAACTTCACTCTTACCTGCGCTACGTTTCTCTCGACCGGTACGTACTTTTAATTAAATAATACTCATAATTTGGCTTATTTATGGACTTCGGTTCTTGCTTAGCTAGTACCTCACACTTTCGTATTGTTATAATAAATGTAAATGTCTCAGAGAAGACTATACATTATAACGTGTAACATAATACCCCTATAAGGCCAAAGACCAAGAGATTAGACCAAACACTGGAGTATACCAATTACCAATGCTTGTTCAGTTTGAATACTTCGTTTTAGAAATTCCCATGCAAAACAAAAAATAATTTTGTCTTAGAAATTTGCAACAACCCTGGTTATGTGTACGTGACCTTGGTACATACGCTATTTGTGTTTACTAATTGGTGGCAGTTCTGTTACCTATTTTATCTACAGTTCACAATAAAAAACAGCTGTAAATAGGGCTGCGTCATGTAGTGTTAGTTTCATTTTGGAGGAAAGTTTAAGAGGCATTTCATGAATGAAAGACTTCGAAATTTCAAAAATGTTAGAACAAAAGTTGTTCGCCATGACCTGTAAAATACCCTGCTTCCGGGATTATAGGAGTATTATGTTACCCGTTGTATATGTGTTCAGTTAAATCGATAAATTCATCATTGAATCACAAGCACCATTTGTAACGTCTTAAAGCTAGGCTTTGGTTGCGTGGAACTGGCACCTAGAGTCACCTAGCTTTAAGACGTTTCAAAGTGATCCTTGTGATTTTATTGAATAAATACCTATTGACTTTGACTTTGACTTTGAATCTAGATGCCGGTTCCAAGTGGCCAAGCCTAGAAGAACAGGCAACACACTTTGTATTATTCAGGTCAGGTTCAGGACATATGTATTCAGGTCCACTGCCACCAATGATCCCCCCTTGTTACCTGCATAATGTATAAAAGAGCGTGCGCGCGCACATGTGATGATCCAACTTCCTCTTTCCGCGAAGATATCTCAAATTCTTTTCAATTACACCTCCTATCATGTCGTTGTTACAAAACTGAGGTCAATGTTTGAAGTCGAGCGTTTTTAAGTGGAGTCTCTCTATTTTTTCCTTAAGATTATGTATGAATGTCTTAAGTTAGTCACGAGGTACGTCCAAATATTACATTTAGCACTTATCCACATAACCACATTATTTGCTAAATAAATCACCTATTCTTCAAATAAAAACATTTATTGGTGAATCAATCAACTACAAAACCGAAACAATATTATGAAGTTCCTAAACTAAATATAAAACTAACAAAAGTTTATAGTATCTAGCATAAAACAGATGTGAACCAAGAGTATAATTTATATTTAACAATGTAAAGTTATGTAAGGTCTTTAAGATATAGCTAGCAAATATTTTTATATTAAGATAATATTGTCTTGCCAAATGATCGTTGAAAAAACGTAGATGTAATGCATTTATTAAAATTATGAGTACTTACAGTCAGCAGAGGAAGTTGAATAACATTTGATTTAAAATCTTTAATAACCCAGAACCCGTAGCCTTATGATCAAAATTATGTCTAATATTTGAAGGTTCGTATTTCATAACGCGAATTTAAAGGGTATAAAAAACTCTGACTGTTAATTATCCTCCTTTGCTGACTGTACTTACTTATTAAGAGGTATTGATTTTATGGAGTAGGTATAATGATAGACACAATTAATGGTGTAACTGAAGATGTGGTTATTTTATTAACCTGAGTGCTCATTCTGGTATTTAGAATCGAAACTCAAATGCTAGTCTTATTTATTGCGCCTTAAGGAGAATAAACAAATTGATATGCGTAATTCATGTGTCTGTTTTGGATATGAAGGATAATACCAATTATACCTAGTAAATATTGTACGATAACTTTGTATGCCTATACATATACTAGTAAGTAATTTAAATAAAGATAGTAAGCAACTTTGAACATTTTATTTCGGATCGCAAGGGCCTGTCGCCGGTTTTCTATGGAAGGTATTCAAAATAGGTCCCCTTAATTGTTAAACTAAATAAATCAATAATAAATAAATCGTAAATAAATAAATATTGGTGGACTATCCACACAGCACTTTATAGCCCCAAACTTAGTCAAATCATAATCATAAATCATTTATTTGCTTCAATGTAGGTACATAAAGATGACAAAAAAAAAATCGGTTGCACTCATTCCCCACCAAAGCTTGTAATATGGGAACCAGATAGCTGATATACACATATATACTTTTTTTTGTAAATACATACTTACTAGTAGTTCGCCCCGAACTGAGATCTCGTGATGCGACCCGACGAACGCATCAAAACTTTGAGTAGGTAGTAGTCAGAGGCAAGTCCAAAAATTATCTTTGGACTTTTTTCTGACTACCGCCTACTAACTTGGTATGGTTACCAAGTTTCAACTCTATTGGCCTATTTATTGAAGAGTTCCGTTGAACAGATCTTGGCTCCATCATCAGACCTGGTCGTCGTCACCATTTTATGAGAACTGAGTACCTCCTTAATTTATTTCAAGAAAACAAAATAAGAAAAATCAAAGGAACTGGCCGACCAGTAGAAAAACCTTGATGCCAACGAAACTCTTAGAGATGGGAGCTCTTGGATCGCTGGTTATCTTAATTTAACTTTTTAAGTTTTATCTCGAAAACAGAGCGTCCCAAAAAAAAGTAAAAATTGTTTTGGAATGTCCAAACAAAGCCCTTTCATATGACATGTAACTTGATTTTTTTATGTAACTTTTTTTAATTTTGCATTCTTAAAAAACCTCATATTTCAAAAACCCTTCATCCGATTTTACTCATATACTTACCAGTAAATTTCTCAAGTACAAGCTATCGACATATCAAATTTCATGCAGATCGGATCAACGGTTCTAAAGTTATCGCCAGACAAACATACATACATACATACATACATACATAAAATGCCAAATCGCCCAAGTTGAAACTAAGATCTTCGTTCGCTTCGCTCACTCGATCAATTATATATAATAACACCCAGACAGAGAACAAACATCTATGTTCATCACACAAATGTTTGTTCTCGGTGGGGATCGAACCCACGGCCTCCGGTGCAGAAGGCAGAGTTACTACCAACTGAGCTATGAAGGCTGTCAAACAACTTTTAGGTTAATTAATCAAACTTTGAATGGATAAAAATATTTTTTTTGCTGACGCTAAAATCAAATGCAAAAACGTAGGAGCTAAATAAAACAACGAAAAGTTTAAATATTCACAAATCGTTCATTAGAATATACGAAGTGATAAATTATTGTAATTTATTTAGGTTTACATGCCAGTGGCAAGATCATCTGGATTCTAAACATCGCCTGAGCGAGTGATGGACGAGAATCGCACTGCGCATGCGTGACGAGACGATTACTGTGGCGAGTGTCGGTTTGAAGAGTGTGGTTGCCGGTGTAATTACAGGCACATGAGGCTTAACATCTGTATGCCTCAAGTTGATGGACGCAGGGCAGTGCATCGTAGGGCACGTTCCTATTGTGCGTGACTTACGAGGCAATGCTTTGATGTAGGTGATGGTTACCACTTAACATCAGGTGGGCCACCTGCTTGTTTCATTAGATAGTTGTATAAAAAAATGACGAGAGGTGACTTCAATTTGTCTATATGTCCTAGGTAGTCAGGCAGGCACTATTTTTTTTTCACAATTTTTTTACCACAATAAAGTCACATAATGTAACGTAACTAAGTAACGCTACAAAATACAAGTAACTCAAAGCGCTTTATATTCACATTTTTTTATTGGTTTGGGTACCATATTAAAAGAGCACCAAATATAGGCAACCAATGTGGGTGTTGGTGTCCCCCTGTGAACCCCATTTCTGAAAAACGCCGCTGTCCGTGTGTTTTTAAAAGTATATTCACAGAATTAGTGTTTATATGGGCATTGCAATAGTATAAAAAAACAGAAAAAAAAACTTCGACAAACATTCCATCTTAAGTATGCGACTCGCACTTGACAGATTTACCAAGAGCATATTTCCAGCCATGAAATTTAGATTCTGCCTAGCAACTTGCCCATAGCACGAGTTGAGGGAGATAGAAAGAGTCTACGGCGTAGGTCTACGCCGTAGACTCTAACTACTAAAATAAATAGAGTTCGTAGACTATTATATCCTTCTTTATTCGATTCGTTGGTTTGTTAGAGCTTACTTACGTGATTGATGATTACATTAATTTTAAAAACACGACTTTATTATTGGCACGATATTATATCGCGAAATAAAATAGTAACGTAAATATTATTATTAAGGTTCCGTGTCCAAAAGTACGCAATGAATTTCTTTTTATAATTAAAAAAATATTGTTACTGTAAATATTAGATAAAAAATATAATATTGTGGAAGTCGTATGTTCAAAAGGATTTCAAAAAGATTCAAACAACATCATTTTCAAGTCATCCTAACGATGACTAAAAGAAAGAATATAATAAAACTATAAGCAACCGTGACCACCTGTTAATTGAACATGATAATACATTAAATAAAAAACTAATTATAGTTCGGTCGTAAAACAATTACAAAAGGTACACAAAATACAGTAGAGTTATAGAAGGTACATAAAACAGACATAGACCCCGCTACTGTGAGAATCTACTCACGCTTGTCCACATTTTGTCAGAAAAATCCCACGTCACATAATACTATGTATCCTACCGTAAACAGATATGATACACAAATTCACACTACCTTCTAAATTATATCAGTTTAATTCAGATTGATAAAGTAAATGTGTACATATATGTTTACAAAAATAATCAAGTTATGGTTTACGTAAGTTTTAAAAGTAGTGTAATGTGCGCGTCAAATTGACGTTATGAAGGAGGCCTAAACCCAACAAAGAGTGCTCGAGACTGATTAGATAGATGTCTAGTCATCTTTTACAAACGAGAAACGAGTCAAAAAAGGGATAAACTAAGGAACCTACTTGGATAAACCTACCTACAATTCGCGTCAATTGATTTGACCAAACATTTCTAAAATCTGTATTAGGAACGCTTGAGTATTTTTGGCATCCAATAATAAAACTCCACAGTTGACGACGCCAGTTTAAAAATACTGCCAGTATGCTTTTGCGCATGCAAAATAAATGTATTGTCCAAACATCTCTGTGATTTCCTTAGTAGATATATCACTTGGTATGAGTTGCATACTTAGCAGGTCCTGAATACATATACACATACAAATTTGCAAACAAACGTTTTTTTAGATTGTTTGGACAGTACTCATCGTTCGTAGTCCGGTGCTATCTGCCATGCTATCCAATTACACCATAGTTTTCGATTGTAAAAGTTGGAAAGCAAAAGTGCACCCATGATTTATGACAAAGTCAAAAGGTATTTATTCAATAAAATCACAAGGATCACTTTGAAACGTCTTAAAGCTAGGTGACTCTAGGTGCCAGTTCCACGCGACTAAAGCCTAGAAGAACAGGCAACAAACTTACGATTTGGTTCCTACCGTTCTCTTGCATGATCCTTGTTACAATATAATACAATATTGATAGACGGACCAAATCCAGGTTAATAAAGTAAATAAAGTTGCGGTGCAAGAGAAGTGGCAGCCATATTGTTAGGCGATCCACAGCCTCGACATGACCACTCTGGCAAGTGTTACGACAATAAAGAAGTAAATTTTATATTGTCCTCCAGACTGAAACTTTTTTTGGAGATTCTCGTAAAAGGAGCAACAGTATTTTTCAATCTGATCCTCTGTGATTTAAACGGCTGCACATGTTAGCTTCAGTTTTTAAAGGAAACAATGGATAATTATTATCCAGTATCGCAATTACTGCACCATAGACAAGTAGAGCGTTTATAGCTACCGAGTCAACGTAACTTGTGAGCCAATGATTGCTCTGGCCACGCTACTTCCCAGAACCAGACGAACTGCTTCCGTATGGAAACTTTAACTACTGCAAAGCACCTTGCATAGAAGGAAGTTAGTTTACTAACTAAATAATTGGTAGGTGGTCACTGTCACATATCAGTCATGATGACAGCAGTGGCTGGAAAGGACATTAAAGCACATGTTTCTGTATATTTAAATGCCATTATTTTGGATTCTTCATTCAAAGAAACATAACAAACACCAATACAAGCATGGATTTGTTTAGAATTAAAAAATGAGGACTGAAGATCAGAAGATATCCGAACATATCTGAAGATATCATGTAATTATGTGATGCACGCGTTGATGTCTTTTATATAAAAATATATGTTTTAATCTATATTTTTTGTGCAGACTAGTGGAAAATCCATACTAGAGAAAAGAAATACTATGAAATATTATTCCTATAATGATTAATTATTATTATCGATCTGGACATAAGCCAGCAGTGAATAAAACTGTCAACCAGTCGTCAGAAGTTCAATGCGTCCATATATTTTGCACATCGATATTATATAGTAGTCATAACAAATAAAAGGAAGCGCCTGTTTGTGTGACCCCGTTGATATCTCGCATCACTCATCCGATTCTTTCACTGCACTTCTCCGTTAACTCATAATTCGAGAACAATAACAAGTATTTGCTTTTTTATACCATCTTTAAGGTTGGGTAGTAAAACAGAACCCTAAAAATGGTGAAACACTGCTTCTCCATTCTGTTTCGCACAGTTTTTCCGTTCGAAAAGTTTTTAATCTTCATGTCAAGTTGGATAGATTTTTTACTTAATTGTATAGTGTCGTTGGTTAGGTCTTTACAATATAAAAATATATGAAGCTTTGAAGAGTTATTTTTTAGAGATTTTTTTTGTTAGTCAAGTTAAAGTCACACTTTGCAGAAAAGTTGAAATAATAAGTTTTGAGATTGCTACAGTCTTGCTTTTATGCCTATCAGAAAGTTATACTTCCATATTTAGTTGTTGACTAACCAGATAATTAGGTACATCATTTTAATTGGTGTTAATATACCGTTCAATCTCTACAATAATACACAGTAAGGGCCTATGTAGGATCCCTATCTACCTAAGTAAACGTGGGTTATCACGGGTCAAACTCACTCCGTAACATAAATAAATAAGTATAATGCTCTGTTGTTCTCTTAACAATGCCTTTGTTGCACCAGAGGATTTAAATAAAACATCGCCTTTAGGTTATTTTGCTGGACGTCATTCGCCACCACTACGCGTAGTTCACGAGTCAGAGTCTCGTGGTCGACCACAAAATAAAACAGGAATTTTGTAGTGGTTGCTGACCTTGGCCGTACCATGTCTTATTGCGATCCAGTTATCTGAATGTGAAGTCTATAATATAATAATAATAATAATAAAATTATTTATTTTCTCTCAGAAAACAAGGCAAACCTAGTAAACAATATAGTAGGTAGGTAGAACAAAATATAACGCTTTATGATACTTGTGTGTTCTATAAATCTATTGTATCATAAGTTAACCTGTTTTGCGAGAGACTGGTGCCTGAAATAGGTTAACGAAACCTGTGCTACAGGACACCAGAGCCCCACTCCGCTGACTACTTATATAAGTCAGATATCCAGTACATATCTGGAGCTTAAACTTTTTATCTGAACTAGTTGTCGTACTTATGCAAACTTTTAGTAGCAAAACTTGTTTGGATCATAATCATACTTTTGCGGAACTGTGTGCAATCATATTGCACAAAGTTCCGCAAAAGTATGATTTTGACTTGGTTGATCGCAATTTTTTATAAGTTCTGTGATTTTATAGTCTTCAAAAATTGGAAATGTGCGAGCGAGAGCTACATTAACAAATAGTAGCCTTATACAATAAAAAAAAATGAATTTATTGAATTTGTGAAATGACAGGGACTCAAAGTATTCAAAGTATGCAATAAAAATTAAACATGTGTTTTTTGTGTACTATCCACTGTACTATGATCTAAATTATATTAGGTAGGCACAGCTACTTTATTTCAAATTCAGCGGCAGCGCAACGGCGACATCATTATACTCTTAAAAAAGGATTTAATATTATTCATTTATTTCAGATCAATCAATATTTATTGCAGATCAATCAATGCATACTTCAATTAAATTATCTTAGAATTAAATTGCATTACAATTTACAATACAAACACACAATTACAATTTACAGTTCAATTAAAATTAGGTAAAATTAAATGTCACACATGATGGAAATAACAACGAAATAAAAATTAAATAATAAAGATATCAAATTAAATCTAAGCCCATCGTGACTTTCATCCACCTATCTTGAATAGTAAGCATAAAATTAGTACTTACAGAAAAAGTATTTTGTACTTGAGCACATAGGTTGCTAAGTAGTTAAAGTACATGTAATAGCTCAGAACATTTGGCGTTGTAAAGTTCTTGTTAAAATGCATGGCAGCAACCACGGCACATAATAAGCACGCTTTAGCCATAATCTGCTATAGGAATAATGAATGTCTGTTTGTTTTATCACCAACTTCTTTGGACTTTGAATGGCTGACTGTGATTGATTGATAGTTGAAGTAATTTGTTTTATGAACTCGCTGAATGCTAATATCTTACTATGAATAATTAAAACCTATGGAAAAAGTATGTTACTAAAGAAGCTGACAACCTTTAACTTAAGCACAATTTTGAAGATATTAAATCACTGAATGTAGTTATGTAAAATCGCTAACAACAAAGTTTTGGATTTACCTTCTTTAAAAAATTACAAATACATAATTTTTATCCAAACGTGTTTTCCTACCTAAAAGCACGAAACTCGTATATTTTTTTTTTTGTAGGTTTTTTTGTTTTATTTTATCTGATGTTGCTATAATATAAAAAAATCGGTAATAGGTTTAACCTGCACATTTAACCTATCTGTTACCTAATACATTTTTATAAATGGTGTGAAAATGTTCAACTGTTTCATGTGTATTTTGTATTGTATATTTTATAAAAAGATACTTATTTTATTTATTATTCAGTACAATTTTCTTTGTAAATATATTACACGGGTATTTCTTGCGACATCCTTACCTTATTTCCCCGACGGCTATGGTCCAACAGCCGTAGTCGCGAGCAGACTGGAGCATTGAACTTGATAGCTACCTACCGATAAGCGGCGGTAGTTTCAACGACTACCCTCACTTGATATTCCGTATCAATAGTTGTGTTCAGTTCACACTGCAACATACGCGCGCTGTGACTCACTGTGATAAAATATCGCGACGCCCACATGCACGTGTTGAAATTATCCATCTTCATGATTGAAATAAGGATAGTACCTACTCCTTTTATCTAAATCGTCTCACAAGTTATCTTTTTATAGGTACCTACTTAGGTCATATTTTAATTTGGGCGATCGAAAGTCGAACAAAAGATTTCAACGCGCTACTCAGGTTCTACAACGCTACGAACTATTTTTGAAGAAAAGAACTATTATATATATTGAAATAAAAACTACAACCTGTTCCAGAGACTAAACAGGATCAAAAACTAACAAAAAACTCTACAATATTAAACAAACAATTTAAATTTTAACAAAAAATTCTACAAACTTATGCATTAAATGATAAAATTTAAATTTTAACAATAAGATCAACATTACAATATTTCAACTGAATGGACATAGGAACGGATGAGAAGTTAATTCGTTAAATTTTCAATATAAATAATAATAATATAACTATTTTTTTTTTAATTTTTGTTAATTTGTTGTTAAGTTTTCATGCTAGTTAAATTTGACTAATATTAATATATATAAATTCTACAATGATTATCTGTCCTAGGTAAGTTTATTTTATTTATTAATCTTTATAAACCGGTATAATTGCAATATGAATATTGTACCCTATAAACCTCTTGTGGTTTAAAATCCATTTGGTCATTATTCTCGTCCATCAGCCTCTTTGATAACTGAAGTATATGTTGTGTAAATTCAATAAATAATAATATCTTCATTGGTTGTAGGCCAATTATATAATGTGCTTGAATATCTTAAGTAAGAAGAGCTTAATTAAATCGGTTACGACGGATATGGCATGACGTAGGGTCATCTCTTACGTCGATCGCGCCTTTTAATATTATATACATCTTACTCGTATCTACACTGAAGTATTTTTGGAGAATATTGGCTTTTCATCCAATACAAAATTATAAGCGCAGCGATATTTTTTTTATAAGTTATTCGTACTCAATTTGTGACAGAGACAGAGACACTTTTCCGGTGAGTTAAGTCATAAAATTAATTCTGCAAATGAACTCTAAATCAATCAAGTGACAGAACAATTCAATTCCATCGCTTTTTTGTAACATTTTATTTGATACTTGAATTCGAGTGCGAGATAACTGTAGAATTCTTTTTCAATAACTTAGTCTAACCTTAGGTTTATTTATTTAATTCTATTATCAAGGTACTTTGATAACTTATCATTCCTCTTGATGTTCTACCTAAGTAGTCTACCTTAATTAAACAGCACTAATTAAAATGTTACGACATCGATAGGATCCAACAACAATGTGAATTAATGTATCTATTCGATGAGTAAATTGTATAATTACGTTTACTAATTTGCGAGTAGAAAGCCATACAGCGAGGGGGGAAGCGGCGGGCGCGGCGTTCAGTGTCGAAGCCGCAGTGGCTGGGCGGAGCGCGCGCGTGCGCCGGTGTTTCCAATCTAGACCTGCGGTTCGCGTGTGCACTGGATGATAACTTGAGCCGCCGCCGCGCCCGCGTCCGCCTCCGCTCCGACTGTGAACCCGCCCTCGCCTGTATAAAGCGGAGGCACCGCGCTCACTCGCACGCAGTCACAACGCGACCACGCTCATCCGTGCACTCGACCAACACGCGACAACACACTCATTACCCTAATAAATAATCTCGCGAACGCCAGAGTGATAACATCCTTCCGTGATAATGGCAGAAAACGACTGGGGATACACCTGTGAGAACGGTAAGTGATCATCATCCTGTGGCGGCGGCAGCGAGAGCGCGACCGGTTTGTTTACATCTGAACGGGACACGTGACCCTCTGAACGTAAATAAACCTTTTTAAAGACTTCTACTACGATGAGGTTTTCGTTTTCCTTGTGCAGCAACTTAGGTCCGATACAGGTTTCAAAGAAATAATAATAGTTAACTTACTTTTATACATTCGGTAATGCTGATAAGTTTTACTAAAATTGTATACATTTACTTTTTATTTATCATTTTAATTTATGTATGTGTAAAACGATCAGGTTAAATGATGTATAGTTTAAGCTAAAGATAGTCGGTAAGTGGCACTGATAAAACAACATACTACTTACTTGCTACTTATATTTATTTCCTACATAATGTAAATAATGTGCATTAAAGATTACAAATACAGAAGTTGGTAGGTACCTACCTACTTGCGTGTATTTCTACAACTAGGTGTTATGTCTGAAACAAGTACTACACTAGCTTACTACAGTAGCTTCAGTTCCTTTGTTTATCTATATTAGTTCCGTCCATTCATTAAACACCTGCTAAAATTATTAACTTGGTAGTTGGATGTGTGTATCGTAGGTATTTTAATTATATAAATTGATATCGAATTATAATAGTTACTTGCAACTTAGTAGGTGGGCACTACTTCTAAATTGGTAGTTACTGATAGGCGGAGTAGGTAAATAAGAAACAAATGCTATGCTAAGTTTTCGCTCTCGCAAAACATATATCGATCTAAATGCAGCAACCTCTGCCCCTGCGCTTTTTTTTATATTTTTAACTTGATTGACAATATCAAGAGGCAATGGTAGGTAACGGCGCGTGCGGCGATTGTTTGGTGACCTACTTTAAAATCTGTTCAGTGTCGAGCTGGTTCTGCATTTCTTCCAGTTTTTGAGCGATCCTCCCACTCACAAGATACTTAAAGACGCTTGATGCAAAAACGAAACAAATGGCCAAGCTTGCATTAAACCACGCACAGAGAGGGCTACCGACCCCAGTACCGCTTAAAACATCTTGTAACAAATACAGAAAATGACCGTTGTAGTAAAGAAAATAACATTCAGTCGAATAGAAAAAAGATCATAGCTTACTAATTTCCTGATATCGTTCGCGATGTGGCATAAATTCGGCAAGTGTGAACTCACTCGACAGGATTCCGTAGGATCTGGGGCCTAATCACGAATGAATTTTCACATTTGTGGCGTTAACGTATCCTAGCGATATTCGACCTTATTCTGTTGTAGCACAGATAAGAGAATACTAGTACAGATACCCCATCCCATACATTGAAACGGTTCCAGTCTTAACTCGGGCTGTGGCTCGGGCAATTTTTCGGGATGTATAAAATAGCCCGAAGCTAAACAAAATAGCCCGCATAGCCGCTAGATGTCGCGAAGTTGCGTTGCGAGCAAGCGGCATCACGTAAAATGCACTTACAACCAATAGATGGCGATAAAATTAGTTCTGCCAACACGCACATACTATTATTTTATACTGTGTCCGCACGCAGTCCTTCGCCCACAATGATAGTTTTGCCAGTTTTGTTTCAAAATAACTTGCATTTAAAAGATACCTATGATAGGTGTATATTGTTATTGTGTAGTCTATATCTATTCGTTTAAGTATTTTTTTTAGCAAGATGTTGATGCTGCCTTATGAAATTTGTTTAAGTAGGTAGGATGTATTAGGTACCTAACTACCTACCTACTTTTTTGCTCGAACACTAGGCTGTTTTAGTTCGGAGGCACTGACTGATCGCTGTTTCAATTATGCAGGCGTTATTGGGATCTATTCGCTACAAGAAGTAACAGGGTAAAAGTTTGGGAAAAACTCCCAACTTGTGCCTCAATTTAGTTTGACGAGGCAAAATCAGCAACACACTCAGTGGTCATTTCGTCGTGTCCCGTGCTTCGATCAACAATCAACCTAGGTACCTAGATAACGAGTGACTTACAAAATCAAAGCTAATATGATAAAATACTAATACATGATATACTTTTTTTACTGGTAGGTAATTTATAGACCTACTTATACACCCAGACAGAGAACAAAATTCTATTTTCATCACAAAAATGTTAATTCTCGGTGAGGATTGAACCCACGGCCTCCGGCCCTGAAAGCAGACCTACTACCAACTGAGCTATAAAGGCTATTAGATATACAACGAAATTAGTCTTCCAAATAATCCCCGCGCATTCTCGAGCTCCCTAGCTACTTAGCTCGTATTTAGTTTGTATGTTATGTATTTGATATAAAGTTCACTATGCTATGGACAATTTCGTTGCAAAAAGTCGCTTTCATTCCAACCCGCGGCGATGTAAATTAAGCCTGAGACAAAAGTTTTAAAACAGTTTAAAGTTCAACCTAATCACAACCATAGATCCTTGTAATAAAGTCACAAATCTTCATAATACTATCTCACACTTATGATCATTCGTCACCAAAAACGAGGAAATCTTTTCATTTAGATATGAAAAGACGTAGGTTAAATAACATTTATTGTGCAATCAACCTTAACATGCAACAAATAAAGTACTTTTCCCCATTTTTACTTTGCAAATTAGATCGTTTCTTTTTGTTTCTTTGAATTTATAATTTTGTGACGAAGTTCATTATTAAAAAAAAAACCCACCAGAAGAAAAGCGATAACCTATTGACTTTGAGATGAAGTCGACCCTCTTATTACCCGTTCAACTGATGGCCCACCAGATGGCTTCAAGCTGATGTAAAGGCGTTACATCTAATGGCCTAGCTGATGTGGAGCTGTTACCTCTTTTGAGCTACCTGTACCCCAAGTATGAGTTTTGCGTTTTTTGTTTTACGTTTTTGTTCCGTGTTCATTGCGGGTTTTGTATGAAGACGCGATAGGGATACCGATATGGAACTTTACAAAACCCGCAATGAGCACGGAGCAAAAACGATTCGTTTTTGTTCCGTGTTCATTGCGGGTTTTGTATGAAGCCGCGATAGGGATACTGATATGGAACTTTATGTTCTACTACTAATTTTCATCATACTTGCAACATAAAGTTCCGTGTCGTTATCTCTATCGCGTCTTCATACAAAACCCGCAATGAACAAGGAACGAAAACGTAAAACGAAAAACCAAAAATGGTAAGCAAAACTCATACTTGGGGTACTGGAGTCGCGCGGTTACTTCTAACCCGAAAATTAGTGATCACCCCACTTGATGTTGAATGGTCACTACCTATTTGTGGAAATCCTAAAGTAGATGATGTGTTTAATAACAGAACCCGTTTTTCGTACAATATGAAAAGGAAATAATTGACAAAAGTTGGTTATAGACGTAATCTCTCAACATAAAATAGCCCACCTGATGTTGAATGGTTACCTTTCACCACCCACTCCAAGATGTTGAGCGCTTATTTCTTGGATTTGAGATACCTAGTAGTAGGTCTTCTAAAATAATTGAAGTGACACCTGATGCTGATCGGTTATCTAAAGTAGGTAGGTCAAGTAAACTTTGTATTTACCTACCAACTATATACTTGCGTTGACGTAATAAATAATTTTCTTTCTACGGCACTACGTACGTCCGTAAAGTTTAAGGGGCTGACAACCATCAAACAACTTCTTGCTCGCACGTTTCGACATGTTGAAAGATATTAATCAATCAGTTTTTTCCTTCTAAAAAGTAAAGTAAAAGTAAGTAACTAGTTTTTGTACTAATGCAAACTTTTGAGTCGGATAACTTGTATCGATTAAAATGTTTTTTTTACTAAAATAAGCATTTACCAATTAAATAATAAACCATTTTGTGTGCAATCACATTGCACACAAAATAGTTTATTCAGATTTTTCGAAAGTGAGTTTAGTGGTTTTATATCTTTCAACATGTCGAAACATGCGAGCGAGAAGTTGTTTGATGGTTGTCAGCCCCTTAAAAAGGCATAATTTTTGGCTCAGATTTTTGTCGCTGTCTGGCCCGCGCCCGCGCCAGCACTGACAGCGACAGAGTTTCACGTTAGAAGAGTGCGGCAATGTTTAGGTGAAATTATGCAAGATGAATTGCACCTTGTTGCGTCGCAGTAAGAGTCCTATTATTTATTCTGTACTAGTAGAAGTATCTAGAAATTTCCGTAGCTAAAAATCGAATCATGTTAATATACACCGTTTTTTTATATTAATAATAAATAAATTATTTTTTATTTTTTACATAGGTAGGTACGTAGTAAAATGCCTCTATAAGAAACGAAAAAATTCTATAAACGCAAATAGCGGCATCTTTTGAACTTTTGAAACCGAACCACAACGTAGTTCAAATAATTTCCGCAAGAAAAAACGTGGTCAATATTGATTATTGTAAAAACATGAAGATTTCATTAAAAGCTTATTTCCTCATCTTCCTGTGCTTATGGGAGATTTTTTTACAATATAACATAAGCTATTCATGACCTTAATACTTTTTTCTGGACTAAAACAAATATCAATAATTCAATCGCAACCGGTATCGCCATCTATTGATGTTTAATTGGAACTAAAAATGCTTTGTAGGCAATGAGACACCATGGTTGTAGTTAGAGATACGATACGTTTACAACGTCAAATTCGTTCTTGATTAGGCCCCAGCTTATAAACCTAAAGGATTTCAGATGATAGCAACATTTCTTATTTGCAAATCGAAAGACTTTCTTATCCTAAAAAAAACTATGAAAGTCAGAAACTTGTTTTAAATTTTCTGGTAATCGTAAATGCTATGTATGTATTAGATAATATAGGTATGTAAAAAAAACAAATTATCTATCTAATAGGTTTGAAAACTTAGAAAGCTGACTAAGCTGAAATAATTATTTTATCTAAATATACAAAACAGTAACGCATCGTGTGACAATTGTTTTGGATACTTTTGATTTATGATTTACTAGCGACCCGCCCCGGCTTCGCACGGTTATTGTGGGTTATCCCTAAAAGATTATGCTTGTATTATGCATATAAACCTTCCTCTTGAATCACTCTTTCTATAAAAAAAACCGCACCAAAATCCGTTGCGTAGTTTTAAAGATTTAAGCATGCATAGGGACAGAGAAACCGACTTTGTTTTGTACTATGTAGTGATGATTTATCATTTTCGTGCCCGATTTGTACCCTACTGGCAAATGGCATCCACACCTAATAATAGGTACATACAATAGTCTGCTAATAAAACGGACTAAGGACAGACAGACATGGCAAAACTATAGGGGTTTCTTGCGAGACTGCGGAAGTTCGGAACCCTAAAAACGATGACACGTCGAAGAACTCATATTTTTTAAGCTGTCAAAACTTACTGTCCAACAACCAACTACTGCAATAATATGTGGTTATGTATCTGTAATAAATACTTGGACGTACCTCTGGCTCCTTAGGCATTCTCACAGAACCTTGAGTTAGTACTTGGTACTGTACTGACATATTTGAGAGCACACGGCACATGTGTGTGGAACTAAAGTCGAGAAGCTGTTTCTGTTTTTTTTTGGAAAACTATCAATATATGTTTTTTTTTTCTTTTATAAATTGCAATTTTTAAATATAGCTTCGGTAAACTTAGTAAACTCAGTAAGAAACCGAATGAGGAAAACTTAAAACCTTTCAAAAGTAGACAGCATAACCTGCACGTAGGTTTTCCAATGTTTATTCTTATACTAGTTTTACCTACTGCAAATTCTCAGATATAGAGAAAGTTTAAATTTATCTCGTAGCTAAAACGCATCCGCAAATACGATTAAGTTCCCTGCGATGAAGTAAAGATAAAGTCACTACGACAGCAAAAGTCATCCTTTTTACTAGAAAATATTAGGGTAAATACAGGGTTATGTGTTTGGCGTGTATCTATGTATCTATCCTTCGATATTTTCTTTATTACCACGTAGCACCCAAACGGCTGGGTGGATTTTGATGATTGAGGTATCAAAAGATTTATCTCAACGGCCCGAGTGTCCTAGAATACAAAAATTTACAAATAATTAGGTGAGCACGAAAGCAGGAACAATATTCTCAAACATGAAAAAAAAATTTACACAATCATAGCAACAAGAGTAGTAGAGCTCTTTGTGAAGGGCTCGTCCGGGGAAGTACTACCACCACGCCTTTTTCTGCCGCCAAGCAGCAACGCTGTGTTTCGGTTTGAAGAGTGTGGTTGCCGGTGTAATTACAGGCACATGAGTCTTAACATCTGTATGCCTCAAGCTGATGGACGCAGGGCAGTGCATCGTAGGGCACGTTCTTATCGTGCGTGACTTACGAGGCAATGCTTTGTTATAGGTGATGGTTACCACTTAACATCAGGTGGGCCATCTGCTTGTTCCATGAGCTGGTTGTATAAAAAAAAAACAAAAAAAAAAAAGCAACATGGGTATCAAAATCAAGAGAGTAATAGAGTTAATTCAAATAATATATTTGTTTTTCATTTAAGTTAAATTCTCAAAGACTAAACCATAACGCAAAATTCGTTAGGTATGTCACTTTAGCGACCTGGGCCATGAGTGATTCTAAAATATATCATAAAACCTTCTCCAAAGTCATACAAATCGTTTAAAAAAACCGCATCCAAATCGATGAAGCCGTTTTGAAGATATTACAATTTTGTTATTTCACTTATTTGGCTTGCCGGTTTAGTCATTCGCACCTTTTAACCTGCACGACCAATGCAATGACCAGCAATCTATAGAGAAATTAGAACGCTTACGAAAACACTCATCTTAAATCCTATATCTTAGGCTTCGACAAAAAACCTAAAAAAAACATATTTAATATTAAAAAATAAAAAAAACCCGACTGCTCAAACTAAATGAATGGAAACAAGATTGTGTTTTAAAGGACAGGTTTATTCTGGGTCTGGTCTATGTACCGCACATAGAATTTTTTTAAAAAAAATTACGTTTGACGAGAAACGTTTGATATGACGATAATTTTTTGACAGTTTTGTTGCTTTTTTTAACGGTAATGACTTTCACTCTCCAGCTTGACTTAAACAACAGTTGTCAAAATGACATTCACGCATGTCAGTCCGCCATATTTTTAGTACATTGTGTTGCTCTCCTTGACAAAGAAAATCTTGTTAAGCAAGAAAACTAAGTAAAAATGAGGCAAATAAGCACCCACTTAAAACAGTTACTATATTGCTAAGCGATAATTATATATACTGTACATAGACCAGACCCATATATTGATGAAACAACGCCTTTCTTCTTGATAGGAAACTCCAGTTGTTCAGTCTTGACGAATGACTGCCTGTGATTATTAAATTGTATCATTCGTCAAGACTGAACAACTGGAGTTCACTATCAAGAAGAAATTTAAAACATAATCTTGTTTCCATCCTTTTAGTTTGGGCAGTCGGGTATTTTATTACCTTTTTGGCACCGAAATGCGATCGATGGATTTTTACTTGACAAACATTTTGAAGATTAGTGAAAAACTATTGGGTATAAGATCCGTTCAGATAATTAGTATCCGTACAGATATGTTCGTCTCCCGAAGACTCCCCGGTGCGAAATTTCATCCTGATCGATTCAGTAGTTTAGCCGTGAAAACGTAACGGACAGACCCAATTTTTTCTGCATTTATAAATTGGATGGATGATGGCATTCGAAGTGCTAGCAAAAATATGCTTGATTTACACCCACTCTGTTTACTTAAATTGAAGTGATGGCATCAGAATTAAACAGAATTATTGGTAAGAAAACTAATTCAAGACGGATGTTTCATCTACATCTACACTAATATTATAAAGAGGAAAGATTTGTATTTTTGTATGTAACGAATAGGCTCAAAAACTACTGGTCCGATTTCAAAAATTCTTTCACCATTAGAATGCCTCATAATCCCTGAGTAACATAGGCTATATTATATTTTCAAATAAATCAGGGATCCTTACTAAAACTCCAATAATGTAACCCAAGGTGGAAAACAAAAACCTTACATCGCGTGCGCTGCGAAAACTATTGATGATAGAACAAAATAATGTACTACGATTTTGTAGAACACATTATCATCTACAAAAAATGTCGCGACAGCATATGTCTAACTATTATAGTTATGTCACAATAAGTGTTCTTTTATTATAAAAAATAATTGAAATGCCGCCGCTAGAAAAGGGTCTTTATTTGTACCTTGGTATTAATCCTTATCCAAATAAATCTTTTCATAATGAGGTCGGTTTCAATACCTATAGATTACTTCTTAAATTTTTCAAATCGGACATTCCATTCAAAAGATATGACGAAATTAAAAATTTCAACGGGTCCACGGGTCACGCACGGGGTGCGATTTCACTCACTTTGGCGTGCAAATGTATGAAATAAGTAGACGCGAGGCTCGAACCCACGGTCTAAGTTTATCCTAAAATGTTCAAAAAATTTATGACCACCCATGCGAAGCTGGGACAGGCCGCTAGTGAATCATAAATTAGTACACCTACTACTGATCCATTAACGCCTAACAAATAGAAAGCAATCGTTATAAATAAAACCTAAATGTATTAGAAGTCTGCAATATGTATGGTTCTATCAAATAATAATGGAATCCCGCACATCTTCGCTCGCGTTTTCATACAAACTTGGACACCCCCCTCATCCGCTTGCGGAGTGTAGGTACCTAACCGTGATAATTGTAGGTAGTGTTTGAAATTAGGGGCCCAGGGGTAAGAAAGTAAATGAAGAAAACTTAAAACCTTTCAAAAGTAGACAGCTTTACTTCACTTGCAGTTTACTAGGTTTTCCAATGTTTAATCTTATAAATTACAGGTTCCACTAGCGTGACGCTATTTTCATACAAGCTTTAACCATGATGCGCAGTGCAAGCATGATATTTGAAGGTAATGTTTGAGGTTTAGGGGTACATCCCAAATTTCATACTTTTGGTTTAGGATGAGCGTTGATATTGAAATTTGAATATTTGAAATTCATTTATATTTGAAAATATCAATTATCAATGGTACCTTACGTACCCTTTAAACTATTTTGCAATACCTGTTATATTTTACAAAAAGGTACCAATTATACAATTAGCGTTTATGCAATTCTGAAAAACATGATTCACGGTTGTTCATGTTTATCTCTAATACTATAAGAATCAAAGTCCTGACTGACTGACTGACTGACTGACTGACTGACTGACTGACATATAGACAACGCACAGCCTAAACCGCTGGTCCTAGAGACTTGAAATTTGAGGAGTACATAGCTCTTATGGCGTAGAGGTGCACTAAGAAGGGATTTTTGGAAATTCAACCCCTAAGGGTGTAAAAAGGGATGAAAGCGTTTGTATGAAAAATTGTATTCCTTGAACCTACAAACTTGAAACTTGGAGTACATTTACTTCAAAGCAAAAAAATAGGAAAGGCATTTTTAGTTTTGTAAAACTACCCTTAATAAATGTGCAAAGGGATGTAAAAGTTTGTAAGGGAGTTTTTTGACCGATGGTCCTAGAGACTTGAAATTTGAAGAGTACATATGTCTTATGACGTAGAGGTGTACTAAGAAGAGGTTTTTGGAAATTCAACCCCTAAGGGTGTAAAAAGGGATGAAAGCGTTTGTATGAAAAATTGTATTCCTTGAACCTACAGACTTGAACCTTGGAGTACATATACTTCAAAGCAAAAAAATAGGAAAGGCGTTATTAGTTTTTTTAAACTACCCTTAATAAGTGTGCAAAGGGATGTAAAAGTTTGTAAGGGAGTTTTTTGACCGATGGTCCTAGAGACTTGAAATTTGAAGAGTACATATGTCTTATGACGTAGAGGTGTACTAAGAAGAGGTTTTTGGAAATTCAACCCCTAAGGGTGTAAAAAGGGATGAAAGCGTTTGTATGAAAAATTGTATTCCTTGAACCTACAGACTTGAACCTTGGAGTACATATACTTCAAAGCAAAAAAATAGGAAAGGCGTTATTAGTTTTTTTAAACTACCCTTAATAAGTGTGCAAAGGGATGTCAAAGTTTGTATGGGGGTTTTTAAACACGTGGTGCGATTGACTTAAAACTTGAGGTAAATATACTAAGAAATAAATAATGAATGACGCTTTTAACTTTTGATAATTCCCCTGCAAAGGGTTCATCAATCAATGACTGTAAAAGTTAGTATGAGAGATTTTTAACGCATAGTGCGATTGATTTCAAACTTGAAGTAAATATATTCCACAATAAATAATTTAAAATCACGTTTTCAATATTTTAAAACTACCCCTGCAAAATTTCAAGGTTTGTATGGGAGATTTTTAACTGTAACTGTGTAATTAACTTCAAACTAAAAGAAAATGTTTTCTGTGGATAAATAACATAAAGACGTTACCCTCCTTCGTTGCGCTCGAGTAAAAAGAATACAACGAGGCGTCAATGTTCTAAAAACGGGAATCTTGAGTTGCTACGAAGAGATCTGAGGGTACCTAATCTACCGTGCCTGTGGATCAATGTCGTGAAGCTGTTTCGTTTCGTTTGCTTTTGGGGTAGAAACTAGGAACAAATAAGTACATATTTTCCGTGTAAGGTTGTCTTTGTTGTATTTGTCATGTTTGTGCTAAACTCAGTACCTATACCTACCTACCTAATATAGGTAATGTACGCCTATAGGTATCCCTTATACCTACGTAGGTATTTAAAATCCTACCCTAATAATAGTACGTATTTAAAATCCTACCCTAATATTATACAAATCAATGTGAAAGTTACGATGTTTGGATGTTTGTGGTTCAATCACGGTTCACCACTTCAACGCGTGCAAAGCCGCGGGAAGCCACTAGTATGTTATAAACCAAATTAAAAGGTAACCTGTCTAAATTTACGGTCTGCCATAAGTGAATAAGGTGCAGTCCTATTCCACCAATTGCCGAAGTACCTAGTTGTGTACTACAATAAACACACTAATCTAATACAAACACCTCGCCCGATCAATTGGAGACACAACATGGGATGAATAAAACATTTAATAAATATACTATCCATCTCATATGAATGAGCTGTCTCCATTATCTAAATGTATCTACTTATCAACACTCCCCTCTATGAAAGAATAGGCATACACCTAGACTGTTCAAAAGCTTTGCACTCAAATTAAAATGGTTTTTATACCATTCCCCCACTTAAAAGCTTATTTAATTCACTGAAAACAGTGGATAAAAAGCTCTTTGAATCACTATTTTGGTTTTATGAATTTGAATTTTTGACACTAATACATTCGTCCTCCATCTCAATACTATACAGCTCTTTGCGCAAAACCTCCTGACTCGATACAAATTCCTTGTGCAAAGAATACCTACTCCTGGGCAAATAACTCCTCGAGATTTGATTGGTCGACATTAGAATAAAAATTGTTCTATTTTAATTAATTTAACCTACCTTTTTTCTTCATTAAATGTCTATTTCCGATTAAATCTTTCTTTTTCTCGTAGTCGAGGTATAAAGTATAGTATGCAACTCTTTAATAAAACGGCACCAACCACGATTTATACCTATCACTCGCATAGCTCAGGATTCATCTATGGACCTCGCTTTAAATCCGTCCTTTATTCACTAATTGCATAATATACTAAGATATAAATTACAAAGATAACTTTAAACTGGAACAGAAATATTCATTAAAAAAACATACTATTCCTGGTCTCACAGCTTACAGTTGGTAGTAGCTGTCTTCTGTTCTGAATGTTCGTTCGATTCCCACCGGTCTTCTGTGTAAGAAGATAAGCTTACTTTACTACTTCTTTTACACTCAAGTAACAGTCTCGGACCGAACTTCAAAAACTGTTGTCTAGTTCCAACGTCTTTGTATTTCTTTTAGTTGTAGTTGCCTACAACGCTGCTGTAAGGGGATTGTAATGTAAGATTTTAATATGGAAAATTGGCCTATGGTCTGCCGCCGCATTTGTTCTTGCGGTGCACAATAAACTCTTAGTAAATATATTATGTAAATATGGATTATTGAGAATGGAGGTTACTTAGACGAACAAAAAATATAAATGATTTAATTGATTGAAATTGATTTAATGATATCCCAAGTTTCCGAGATTTTCAAGTGCCGCTGTTAATGTATTTACGTTAGTATTGGACTCATTAGCATTATAATGGCTTTCATTGTAAACAATGGACAATGTGATTGTGGGAGCGCGTGGGTGCGCTGCGCATGCGCCTCCGGGGCGGCAGTATCGCTTCTTAGGTATGGTGTCTAGCTTGTCGTTATGTTCCTCTGTATTCAGTTTATACATGACACGCGCAGTCATCATTCAAGGTAATCGTACAACTCAAGCTATAAAAAATTACTCCTAATTGTTTGCTCTATTCTACTCAACACTCAGTAGTTTTTACGCGAAAGAGTAACAAACATCCATCCATCTATCCATCCATCCATACTTACAAACTTTCGCGTTTATAATATTAAGTAGGATTCAACAAGAGTGCATTTGACGCCCATCCATGCAGTCTGTACACAGACCATGATTATCAACAACGAACCCGTGGCCTCGTTGATTTCAACTCGTCGCCAGTTCCGGATATAAAGGTTAAAACGACCGGTTAACACTTTTCAGATTTCCATTGGCAACTGCAAGAAAGTAATAATAAAGCCGCAATCAAGTTGAAAATATATCGGCATAGTTATTACTCATTTAACAATAAAATTGGAAGTGCGATATGCTTTGTTTGCGATATACCTAATATCTGTTGCATGATAAGTTTCTAGGTGATTAAGAGTTAACTTCTAACTTGACATACATACGAATATCGGGGTTAAGAAACCAAGAGACTGCTGGAAGGCTGTAACTGTAAACACGCACGACTTTTGGATTTGAGACCGAAGGTTAACCGATATGGACGAAAGTATTGAAAAGCCGTTTGCACTTGAAAGGCAAGAAAGCTAAAACGGTTTATATTAACCTAGAGGAAATAGTTACCAAAGCTGGATAAATAAATGTGTTTGAGATAAGCAAGGCCGAGGTCGGCTAGGCGGGCGCGCGGGGTCTGCTGCACGCTGCGTGACGTTGTCTCGTACGTATCACTCGCGGTTCAATCAAGCGCAGATTGATTAATCACCACTACTACAAGTCACAACTACCCACACTAAAGACCATACCTAGGAAACGTCAGTCTTTTAAAAATGTATTAGTAATTCGGTTATCAAAATAGAACCGTTACAAAATCGTGGGTTTCTGCGTCTTCCTGCCCTCATTGCCTTTTAGTGAATTGAAGTTTCTATTCTACTCATAGGTAGCGTGTCAAAATAAGTCAAAACGTCCGACGATGCTCATCCCTTCCGATTTCATAACAGAGCTAAATATTTAAAACCATTTTTGAATCGTTTTATTTCAGTGGCTACTTAAATCCAGCAGACATTGAAAATTAAATGCAAATCCACTATATAGCTAGGTAATCTGCAAGGCCGTTGATTATTTACGGTAGGTATTGAATAAAGAAATTCTATGAAGTCTGAGGACAAAACAAGATGAAAAACGTTTCAGATCGCAAAATAGAATACAATGGCACCAGTTTGGTATTACTCTACAAACAATAGCAAAGAGGTTCTCTAGACTTAAATATTATTTTTAAATAAGTTAAGTAAAGAGATCATGTGGAGTGTAGACAATGAACAAAAGCTGCTCTAGTATGCTTCCTTGAGAAACACCGAATATATTTTGTTAAAATAATATTGTATTGAACCGGGACTAGTTGCAAATTTAGGTTACCACGTGCTTTATAAAGCGATGATGGCCCTATCTTCCTGGCGAGGATGGATGCCATCCGTGCACTGAACCCCTCAATTAACTGAATTGCTGATAAGTGCAGGGCGTATGGTGCAATTGCAGCATGAAACAATAGTGGCATCAAACAAGATTAGGAAAAAATCTCACGCAACGTAATTTTATGATATTGCTAGTAAATAGAGTAAAATAGAATATAAGTAGCAAAATAGGTAATAAATAAATATAAAACAATAACAATTTAGGTCAAACATATGCATATTATAAATTAAAGTATTTACTTAGAATAAACTTTATGAATCGTAACTGAATACGTAAAGTTAGGAATTTTATCATTATAATTGCCATAGCAAAGATTATGCTGATTTTTGAAGTAAGTTTATTTCTTCTTTCTGCTTAGCACTCGTTTGTGTGGGTTTAGGTAGAAAACTGCTTAGTGTATTGCGTTTAGGCTATTTTATTAATAGCAGATAGGTCACCACTATAATAAAAATAATATGTATTATTATTTTTGTAGAGCTCACGCGCATCCGGCGGAGGACGTAGGTAAAATTACACTCACTTACAATTTTGCGATATTGTATAGGAAGTAATTTACCTAAACCAGTTAGGTACAACCCGTAGCTAATCGACAAATTACAAAGGCACCTTTTTGTATGAACTTCGAACCTTTTTTGTCCATGTGAATTCCAAGGTGGGTCGATAATCACGAGTGTTTTACATTTTATACTTATGTTGGTTGTTGTCTACTACAACTAATTAATTGTTATCAAACATAATAAAAATATATTTGTAATAGTTTACCCGGAAGTTATGGAGCAGACAGAGATTTATCAATAGATCCCTTTATAAACGTTGTTTCACCACTAAGCTATGACGACACATCGCGGACGGTGACAGTGGCGCTACGATAAGATAAAGAACATTTAGCTAAGAGCAACAAAAACGTTTCAACTCAAAAAACCGTCACTCTCACGCCACACTGTTAGTACATTGTCTTCAGATTTACATACTCACTCAACTACTAATTACTTTCGATGACAGTTGACGGGGAATATTATAGCAAAAAATAACAGCATTGTTGATTACTTATAAGTAGTTTGGCTTACTTGTCTTGTTTTAACTAGGGTAAGCCGACGCGTGAATCAATAGCCCAATTCTGTCATGTTTTTGCAAGCGGTTAATTGCGGTCTACACTGCAGTACACCTAATCAGAACTTGGATTAGATTTAGGACAGAAAATCTGCTGTTGCATATTTATATTTCTGAGGATTATTTATATTTTAGCTGTATATTGTTTTGAGGTAGGTTATAGACACCAGGTACCCCGACTCTACTCGTAGTTGTGATACCTTACAACGACCTAAGGTGTGGGTGGGGTCAGGACTGCCTGCCTATCTGTAGTTGCTGGGTGTTATTTTAACAATTAACAAAAATGGAATGCTTACTTGAGTAACAAGGCGTTTAAATATTTTACATGAACAGCAAATTGTTACCTATAATTCTAATAAATAAAACAAAACGAACTGACACCAGGTTCTCATCGTTTGCAGGTCCCGCAACCTGGACCGAAAAGTTTCCAGAAGCTCGAGGAGCGAGACAGAGTCCCGTGGATATTGTAACGACGCGGGCCAGCAGCGGCGTCTGCGCCCCTCCTCTCATATGGAAGTATTCAGTCAACCACCCGCGCTCCGTCGTCAACCCTGGCTACTGCTGGCGCGTCGACGAAAATGGATATGATTCTGGTAAATGGAGTTTCTCAATGTTCGCTTAGCATATTCAACTCTTCGCACCAATCAATGGTTAAGTTGGAACGTCAGTTACCTATATGAAAGTAGGTAAGGCTGACGCTGGGTTTTTTGTAAAAACACAAAGTATGACCGCAGGAGTATGCGACTTTGCACGTGTAGTTTTATTGAATGGAGTCAAGCATCAAATCGATGTTACGTCACATTCATTCAGTAAATTAGTTATCATAGTTTCTTTACTTTATACCTACCAGTAAATTGTCGTTTTCACTTTTTCAATTATTTTTCATGGCGCAGGTGCAATGAAAGGTGAATAAAAATAGCCAATTAGGTACAATACCGTTTGAACTCAGGATAACGAAGTTATGATTGACACCAGTATGAGTTGAAGTATGTAGTAGACGGACTTATATGTAAAAGTTTTGTTTATTAAAATCTAATGAAAAATAAGAAGTAGAGACAATTTATAAGGACAAATAATCTTGTTTCTGTAAACGTACGTGATTGAAAATGTTCTTTTATCCTGTAGGTACCTATGCTTTGAGGTTCAATTTACATTATACACCCGAACACGCTCCCCTTGAGGATGACTCACTCCTGTGCGTCCCGGTCTCACGCAACACTTCCCTAACCATTGGGGAAATCAATGCAACTGGTTTTATTCCTTACTAATTCCTACCATAGCTATACTACGACTATGCTATTGTGGATGGCCACTACTTATTTCGTGTTTTTTTTTACGAACTTTTTTTAAGAAACCTATACCTATTTGGAGTGTTCTGTATGACACCTGATCATATAATACCTCCGAAATTTTCCGTAAAGTAGTTTTTAAGACTCTTGATTTTACTGAAGTAAATTATTTTAATTCAGTTAATCTATGAAGTATATTTATTGTGTATTTAGAGACTTTAGAAAGTAATTACTAAATTATTTATTTAGTCTTAGCGGATTCCCCAATGAGTCATCATCATAACACAACACACTCTACGTCCATAAAGCTCAACCAAAACAGGTCTTGTTTTTTATATTTATTCAAAGGTAAATTGTTAGCAGCGCGTTGCTAAATGCTATAATATGTACCTATAATATTAATCACCCTATCTCTTCTATACATGCCGTTAATTTTGGTAAGTCAAGTGGATTCATGTTCTACCCAAGTACGTACTTGACCATTTTTTGCTCCACCTCGCCTACATAGGTACACATGCTCATGTCATGTCATAGAGGCTTGTCTACAACAAATATACAAGCGCGGTTGTAAGTGCCTCTTAACTATGCAAAGCACTCGCTGATTAGATTGAGTGATTAGTCATTTAAAATGTAATCTTAACATATATTTTGTCCGGAATGTCTGTAGTAATTTCTTCCCAGAAATTTTCTTTCATAAGTACGTACTTATCGTACTCTGGTGGCTGATCGCTTAACAAGCAACCTTAGTTACCTACCTACATCTTATTTTCTGTGGGTAGTAAATCGTCTAATAAGGCTTCTACTAAAGTCAATCAGTGGTCCTCGACGAGGAATATAAATATAATTTTGAAGTTATTCATCAGATTTTTTACTGTTTGAGTTCGTAATCTAACAGTATTATACCTAATATATTCTGATCAAACAAAGTCATAACAAAGAGCGGTCGGCGGCTTTTGGAGCGGTCGTCAAGGCACCGATTTGACCCGTTAGTTATATATATAACTAGCGACCCACCCCGGCTTCGCGGTTATTGTGGGTTATCCCTAAGAGATTATGCTTGTATTATGCATATACACCTTCCTCATGAATCACTCTTTCTATAAAAAAAAACCGCATCAAAATCCGTAGCGTAGTTTTAAAGATTTAAGCATACATTACGTTATTGCACAATGCACGCGTTTCTCGTGATTTTCAGTGCTTCGAGGCGGACCTCTCGGTAACGACATCTACAAGCTCCAGCAGTGGCATTGCCACTGGGGCGCGGTCAACGGCCAGGGGTCCGAGCACACCGTGGACGGACGCTCCTTCTCGGGAGAACTGCACTTGGTTCATTGGAACACGACAAAGTATAACAGCTTTGTTGAGGCCGCTGGACAGGCCGACGGTTTAGCTGTTTTGGGGGTACTATTGATGGTAAGTGCTGATGTCATGTTATTTTTGCGTACTTCGGGTTACTTTAGATGTTAAACTTAGGATGGATTATAGATAGATGGATAACACTTTATTGTACACAGGGAAGTTCATAAATCTAGGCGTAGGCGTAGGTAAATAATTAATAACGTACAATTTAAAAAAAGTACCTATAATTAATACAGTAAAATTTGGTATAATAATTATCGTCACGTTCAATGGTTTTTTTATTTATAATATTTCCTGTAAATATTTATATTATCTGACTAACCAAAACTAACTTATACATTGGTTAGCGCGAAGGCATATATCTACGAGTAGTGTCAAGTAGGTAACAAAAAGAAGATTTAATTGTGAAGAATTTTGTTTTTATGTTATATTGTTCACAAGTAATAATCTTAGAACAAGCGTAGTTAAAAGTTATCTTAATTGCCTAAATTATCTTAATTAGTGTTAAAACGCTCTTAACCAAATGATAACATTTGAGGCTCTTTCATCTTCATCTTTTAGTATCGTGTTTCCATTGACTTTATTAATATTATTTATTATTAATAGTATAAGTAAATATGTTTATACTAACTACCTACTCAGCATTTTGAACAATTTAAGGTTTAACGTTATCTACCTAGGTGACGTAAGAAAAATTAAAAGTATTTTGATTAAATCCAACAAAATTGCAGTATGTCATTACTTCTCGGTATGTCATTACTTCTCAGAATTCGTTTCTTATTATCGACAATATGGAATCGTGAATTAACACAGTGTGTTTTTTTTTCATAAATCAACGGGTTTTATTCCTGGCTAGGAATATTGATTTTTCAAAAATCCAATGATGCAGACTAAGTTTTCATGAAATCCGGCCCGAGACTCTTTTGAGCATTTATCGCTATTCCTCATAGTTTAGGATTATGGCCATACACTTGAAAAATTCACTCCGTATATTCTTAGAAAACCGACAGACAGTAACTACCTAAATGACGCACGAACCATTACCTTTAATTTTTATCAAAGCTGCCCCTAAGTATTTTAAACAGAGGACTATAGTGGCTTTTATGGTATCCTGCCTACACTTGTCGCATGGAATGACATTTGGAATCGTAAAGTAGCGCTGTTACATTATAATTTGTATCGAACTATTGTTTATTGTATTGTTACAGCTGCCATAAATACGGTTTTGGAATGACGCGCGTGATTTGAATTTCCGTGACATTAATAGCACTGTTCATCAACACGTAAACGGGCGATTAAGTACCTAACCAACCAATAGATATCGATCGGTGATTATTACAATTAATATGTATGAAAAATTCTTTTATTAACTGCAAACAATCTGTAACCCCATGTTTGTGAACTAGACTCTAGTCCTACGAGTGTATGTTAATCAAAGCATGGATGCATGATACATGAACGCTTATTATATGAAGTAGGCTAGGATGAATTTAGAATTTGATTGGTGATGCGATTTGCTTTGGATTCACTGTCAATAAATAATTATATTGCATCGGACTCTATTTCACATTCACGTAGCAGCGCAGCGCCCGATTCAAAGATCATAATGATTATGACATTGTAATATATTCCGTTTCATTTGATATAACACAAAAACCTGTTTTTCTACCCCTAGGTACTTAGATATTTTCAGATTGTGACGTAGGATTTAAAATAAAGAAAACGTATTTTTGGTTATTATTCCCGTTGAATTAAATAGGTATAGCTGGTTTTTATCATTCGTTTGATCACGCTGTTTATTCTCTACTCGTGTTAGAAACGATAATTGCATATGTATCTAGTTTTTACCACAAAAAGGTTATGTCCATGTTTTTACCACGCGTATCACTGAAAAAAAAAATCATTAAAAAGAACTGATAAAACGTTCATGTGTACTGCTTTGAACAGTACCAGGGGAGCCTGCCGAGCAAATCAGTAACATTTACTGCTCCTAAAACAGTTAAAGTTCGAGGCAAAATTTTACCGTTATGACAGTAAATTTAAATGTTTTGAGTAGCAAAAATGTGTAAAAAATGTTACTGTTTTATACAGTCAAAAATTTTTACTGTTTTAAACAGTAAAAAAAAATTACTGTTTTAAACAGTAAAATAAAGTTACTGTTTTAAACAGTAAAAAATGTTACTGTTTTAAACAGTAATATAATGTTACTGTTTTAAACAGTAAAAAAATGTTACTGTTTAAAACAGTAAAATATTAGTACTGTTTGAAACAGTAAAAAAACTAATGTGCATGCACAGTAGCGGGTACTGAAGTGAGCAGTTACAGGTAATGTCAAGGATAGTACTTTTTAATGCGCAAGAACAGTAGCGGGTACTGTAAGTGCACAGTTACATGTAATGTCAAGAATAGTACTTTTTAATGTGCAAGAACAGTAGCGGGTACTGTAAGTGCACAGTTACATGTAATGTCAAGAATAGTACTTTTTAATGTGCAAGAACAGTAGCGGGTACTGTAAGTGCACAGTTACATGTAATGTCAAGAATAGTACTTTTTAATGCGCAAGAACAGTAGCGGGTACTGTAAGTGCACAGTTACATGTAATGTCAAGAATAGTACTTTTTAATGTGCAAGAACAGTAGCGGGTACTGTAAGTGCACAGTTACATGTAATGTCAAGAATAGTACTTTTTAATGCGCAAGAACAGTAGCGGGTACTGTAAGTGCACAGTTACATGTAATGTGAAGGATAGTACTGTTTAACGTGTACGCACAATATCGGGTACTGTACTTACTGATCAGTAACAGTACCCGCTACTGAGAATGCACATTAAAAAGCACTATCCTTCACAATACCTGTAACTGTACACTTACAGTAGCGAGTACTGTAAAAGCACAGTAAAAGGTTGTGAAGGACCGTCCCTGATACCTACTGCCTACGCAGTACTGCATAGGTAGGCAGGTATGCAGGCGACCTGAAATAAATTAAAAAAGATTTAATTGAAGTAATTTATTTAAGATGAAAAAACTAAACATAAAAAACGTTGGTCGCTCTTCCAGGACATTTTTGTTTCATCTTCGATGTGTGAAATAAAGCTTTGGCGCACTTCTGCGACTGATGTTCTTTTTCGTTTCAATTTCCGGGCCAATGATGTGCGGCAGAAGTAGCAATAAGTCCAGGTTGCTCGTTTTGGGAATTTGATCTGTAAAGCAACAAAAACGAAAATTAGTGACTAAGATTTTTATCGTCGTACGTTTATAGGTACCTACCTACTCTTTACTCACGAATTATACTGACAACTGGTTAGTTCTATGGAAAAAAAGTCGTGTTGTTTGTGACAATACATTAATCTAAATTAAATTACAAACTAACCTTGTGCAAATTGCTTCAATTCTTCCACAAATGGTGATCGTGTTGATGATGAGGAGTAATTTGCTCTTTAGTAGCGGTAGTTTATCATCCAATGAATGTTCATTTTGAAGATACCAATGATTGAAGTCTGCAGTGAGCTGGAATTAAGAGATGTAATGAGAGAGAAGTATGTTGTTAGAAAACCCCGAAAATTTTACGACTAAGTCCAATACAAAAAGTCTTAAACCGGGTGCCATGTGGTTGCACACAAAATGGTTGATTGCGATTTTTCGAAAATGGGATTAGTGATTTTTTATCTTTCAACATGTCGAAACGTGCGGGCGAGAGGTAGGTACCTACATGAGCTCTTGTTTTTGCCTTATACGCTCAATCTCTAATCTCTATCTCTAATGCTTATGAATTGACTTACCTTCAAAATAATTCACGTAGGTACTTCTCGAATCCCCAGTCTGTAAGAAGTGTTTTTGTGGTATCGTCACTCATACACTTTCGCTAAGATTGATACACATCATTTTGCACTGTCACACACAACTCAACTGAAAAAAAGTTTAGGGTTTATATGATTCTTCCTAAATTGTGATATTATCTCTAATACTATAAGACTCAAAGTCCTGACTGACTGACTGACTGACTGACTGACTGACTGACATATAGACAACGCACAGCCTAAACCGCTGGTCCTAGAGACTTGAAATTTGAGGAGTACATAGGTCTTATGGCGTAGAGGTGCACTAAGAAGGGATTTTTGGAAATTCAACCCCTAAGGGTGTAAAAAGGGTTGAAAACGTTTGTATGAAAAATAGTATTCCTTGAACCTACAAACTTGAAACTTGGAGTACATATACTTCAAGGCAAAAAAAAAGGAAAGGCATTTTTAGTTTTTTAAAACTACCCTTAATAAGGGTGCAAAGGGATGTAAAAGTTTGTATGGGAGTTTTTTGACCGCTGGTCCTAGAGACTTGAAATTTGAGGAGTACATAGGTCTTATGGCGTAGAGGTGCACTAAGAAGGGATTTTTCGAAATTCAACCCCTAAGGGTGTAAAAAGGGTTGAAAACGTTTGTATGAAAAATAGTATTCCTTGAACCTACAAACTTGAAACTTGGAGTACATATACTTCAAGGCAAAAAAAAAGGAAAGGTATTTTTAGTTTTTTAAAACTACCCTTAATAAGGGTGCAAAGGGATGTAAAAGTTTGTATGGGAGTTTTTTGACCGCTGGTCCTAGAGACTTGAAATTTGAGGAGTACATAGGTAGTATGGCGTAGAAGTGTACTAAGAAGGGATTTTTGGAAATTCAACCCCTAAGAGTGTAAAAAGGGTTGAAAACGTTTGTATGAAAAATAGTATTCCTTGAACCTACAAACTTGAAACTTGGAGTACATATACTTCATGGCAAAAAAAAAGGAAAGGCATTTTTAGTTTTTTAAAACTACCCTTAATAAGGGTGCAAAGGGATGTAAAAGGTTGTATGGGAGTTTTTTGACCGCTGGTTCTAGAGACTTGAAATTTGAGGAGTACATAGGTCTTATGGCGTAGAGGTGCACTAAGAAGGGATTTTTGGAAATTCAACCCCTAAGGGTGTAAAAAGGGTTGAAAACGTTTGTATGAAAAATAGTATTCCTTGAACCTACAAACTTGAAACTTGGAGTACATATACTTCAAGGCAAAAAAAAAGGAAAGGCATTTTTAGTTTTTTAAAACTACCCTTAATAAGGGTGCAAAGGGATGTAAAAGTTTGTATGGGAGTTTTTTGACCGCTGGTCCTAGAGACTTGAAATTTGAGGAGTACATAGGTCTTATGGCGTAGAGGTGCACTAAGAAGGGATTTTTGGAAATTCAACCCCTAAGGGTGTAAAAAGGGTTGAAAACGTTTGTATGAAAAATAGTATTCCTTGAACCTACAAACTTGAAACTTGGAGTACATATACTTCAAGGCAAAAAAAAAGGAAAGGCATTTTTAGTTTTTTAAAACTACCCTTAATAAGGGTGCAAAGGGATGTAAAAGTTTGTATGGGAGTTTTTTGACCGCTGGTCCTAGAGACTTGAAATTTGAGGAGTACATAGGTCTTATGGCGTAGAGGTGCACTAAGAAGGGATTTTTCGAAATTCAACCCCTAAGGGTGTAAAAAGGGTTGAAAACGTTTGTATGAAAAATAGTATTCCTTGAACCTACAAACTTGAAACTTGGAGTACATATACTTCAAGGCAAAAAAAAAGGAAAGGTATTTTTAGTTTTTTAAAACTACCCTTAATAAGGGTGCAAAGGGATGTAAAAGTTTGTATGGGAGTTTTTTGACCGCTGGTCCTAGAGACTTGAAATTTGAGGAGTACATAGGTAGTATGGCGTAGAAGTGTACTAAGAAGGGATTTTTGGAAATTCAACCCCTAAGAGTGTAAAAAGGGTTGAAAACGTTTGTATGAAAAATAGTATTCCTTGAACCTACAAACTTGAAACTTGGAGTACATATACTTCATGGCAAAAAAAAAGGAAAGGCATTTTTAGTTTTTTAAAACTACCCTTAATAAGGGTGCAAAGGGATGTAAAAGGTTGTATGGGAGTTTTTTGACCGCTGGTTCTAGAGACTTGAAATTTGAGGAGTACATAGGTCTTATGGCGTAGAGGTGCACTAAGAAGGGATTTTTGGAAATTCAACCCCTAAGGGTGTAAAAAGGGTTGAAAACGTTTGTATGAAAAATAGTATTCCTTGAACCTACAAACTTGAAACTTGGAGTACATATACTTCAAGGCAAAAAAAAAGGAAAGGCATTTTTAGTTTTTTAAAACTACCCTTAATAAGGGTGCAAAGGGATGTAAAAGTTTGTATGGGAGTTTTTTGACCGCTGGTCCTAGAGACTTGAAATTTGAGGAGTACATAGGTCTTATGGCGTAGAGGTGCACTAAGAAGGGATTTTTCGAAATTCAACCCCTAAGGGTGTAAAAAGGGTTGAAAACGTTTGTATGAAAAATAGTATTCCTTGAACCTACAAACTTGAAACTTGGAGTACATATACTTCAAGGCAAAAAAAAAGGAAAGGCATTTTTAGTTTTTTAAAACTACCCTTAATAAGGGTGCAAAGGGATGTAAAAGTTTGTGTGGGAGTTTTTTGACCGCTGGTCCTAGAGACTTGAAATTTGAGGAGTACATAGGTAGTATGGCGTAGAAGTGTACTAAGAAGGGATTTTTGGAAATTCAACCCCTAAGAGTGTAAAAAGGGTTGAAAACGTTTGTATGAAAAATAGTATTCCTTGAACCTACAAACTTGAAACTTGGAGTACATATACTTCATGGCAAAAAAAAAGGAAAGGCATTTTTAGTTTTTTAAAACTACCCTTAATAAGGGTGCAAAGGGATGTAAAAGGTTGTATGGGAGTTTTTTGACCGCTGGTTCTAGAGACTTGAAATTTGAGGAGTACATAGGTCTTATGGCGTAGAGGTGTATTAAGAAGGGATTTTTGGAAACTCAACCCCTAAGGGCGTAAAAAGGGATGAAAACGTTGGTATGAAAAATTGTATTCCTTGAATCTACAAACTTGAAACTTGAAGTAGATGTACTCCAAGGCTAAAAAATAGGTAAGGCATTTTTAGTTTTTAAAAACTACCCTCAATAAGTGTGCAAAGGGATGTAAAAGTTTGTATGGGAGTTTTTTGACCGCTGGTCCTAGAGACTTGAAATTTGAAGAGTACATAGGTCTTATGGCGTAGAGGTGTACTAAGAAGGGATTTTTGGAAATTCAACCCCTAATGGTGTAAAAAGGGATGAAATCGTTTGTATGAAAAATAGTATTCCTTGATTCTACAAACTTGAAACTTGGAGTACATGTACTTCAAAGCTAAAAAATAGGAAAGGCATTTTTAGTTTTTTAAAACTACCCTTAATAAGTTTGCAAAGGGATGTAAAGGTTTGTATGGGAGTTTTTTGACCGCTGGTCCTAGAGACTTGAAATTTGAAGAGTACATAGGTCTTATGGCGTAGAAGTGTAATAAGAAGGATTTTTTGAAAATTCAACCACTAAGGGTGTAAGAAGGGATGAAAACGTTGGTATGAAAAATTGTATTCCTTGAACCTACAAACTTGAAACTTGAAGTAGGTACATGTAGGTACTTCAAGGCAAAAAAATAGGATAGGCATTTTTAGTTTTTTTAAGCTACCTTTATTAAGCGTGCAAAGGGATGTCAAAGTTTGTATGGGAGTTTTGTAACGCGTGGCGCGATTTTCCGTGTAAGGTTGTCTTTGCTGTATTTGTCATGTTTGTGCTAAGCTCAGTACCTATACCTACCTACCTAATATAGGTAATGTAGGCCTATAGGTATCTCTTATACGTAGGTATTTAAAATCCTACCCTAATCATATACAACTCAATGCGATAGTTACGATGTTTGTGGCTCAATCACGGCTCACCACTTCAACGCGTGCGAAGCCGCGGGAAGCCACTAGTTACAATTATAAAACCTCTATAATATTGAGTTCACAGACAGATAGTCAGATACGGATACGTTTACAATATGTCTGGCTTGTCGCGAGGTCAGGAGGGAAGAGAGCGAATGTTTCTCGGCCACGCGCTCACAGAGCCGGGTTATGTTGGCTGCCTGTGAAAGGGCGTCGCCGAATCGCGCGGCAAGTCCTACCATTGGCGGCCACACACAGTGCAGCCATCACAATGCCAAGATGCGCTCAGAATAAGATGCGTTCGGAATATACAATAATAGATGATTTCGGAATACATTAATAGGATCGTTCGCCACAAAAGATTGAAGAAATAATTAACAACTTGCCGAAATTATACTGAACTGAACATAGCGAAGGGTAGAAGGCAACTAGCTAGCCGTGGGTAGAAGGAGTCGGACGTACGCGTCTGGAGCGGCTCATACTGTAGTGAGCCGTCAGTACCGGCTCTATTTCTTTTGGAGCGGCTCAACAGCTCTCATGCCAGCCTAATATAAATTTTATTCCTAGGTTGATAGGGTCTACATTAGAAAAAAGATATCCAGATCAAAAATTTTGCTAAATGAATTTGAATTGTTTTGTCTAGATAATAAATAAATAATAAATAAATATTGGTGGACATTCCACACAGCACTATCTCGCCCCAAACTAAGCCAAAGCTTGTGGTATGGGAACCAGATAGCTGATATACTACTTATATACTTTTTTTTTTGTAAATACATACTTATCATATTTTATAACACCCAGACAGAGAACAAACATCTATGTTCATCACACAAATGTTTGCTCTCGGTGGGGATCGAACCCACGGCCTACGGCTCAGAAGGCAGAGCTACCACCAACTGAGCTGTGAAGGCTGTAATATGATCTAATTTCCAATGCTGCATTTTTGGAGCCGCTCATCTGTGGAGCGGTTCTCAGGTCTACTCATAAAATGTGATACACAACTCAAACGGTTCAAAGATTGGTTTTATGATAAACAGAACCCTGAACCGTTTGAGTAGAATATTTATTTTTATTCATTGGGAGGTTTACTACGTACTCGAACCGTTGAATCGTTTGAAGTAATATCTGCACGGGTGAGTGAGTGGAGTTAGGATGAATTGAAGGATTATGGTTCTTTTTAGAAAAGCATGTTTTTAAATGGTATGGGTTACGAATTTGAATTATTAACTTGAGTTGTTTTAGCAACAGCCCGTGGGTGCCCTCGCGTTTTAGCATACATATTTAAGGATATTTTGCGTTCTAGGCTCGTCATAATTTGCATAAATATTTTTCGTTTTATCGTTTAATCAAGTATGGTTCATTTTGAATAGTAGAACTTTTACTTGAATTTTTTTTCATTCCGTCGTTCATTGTTAGCAATATTTATTAGTTATTGCTAACATACAAATTCACGGATTTTTTAATGTTTATTTTCCGCAAGACTCGTTTATTTTTCTACAAAATTATTTTTATCGTAGTATTTTTTTGTTTTGGCGTCTAGTCCTTTTGCCAAGTCTTATCGGTGCTTGCTTGGAGTATTTGAAGGTACCATGAAAATAAATTGGTCCTGAAATTCTGAGCCGTTTGAACCGCGGTTCGGCTCCGGCTCGAGACTGTAAATAAGCTGATGCGCTGCAGATCATGTTTTTTGAGTGAGTTACCCATGGCTACAACTAGCGTGTCGCACGCAGTGGCCAGCGGCGGCGCGGCGTAAGCGCGGGGGGGGGGGGGGGCGGAGGAGCGGCGCGTGTTACGTACATAAGCGAGCAAGCATTTGCGTTTATTGTTTGAAACATTAGATTTCAATTGTGTAATGAGATAAACAATATTTTAAATTGTTATTATTATTATTAACAGTTAGTGTAATCGTTTATTCCACAAAATACAACTCGTAACAGAGGGGAAGGTTAAAAGATCCACATGCTTGGAAAACAACAGCAAACAGCGAATAGGTAGGTAGGTACCTACCAAACAATAAACACGAACATGTGGATGGGTGTTTGTTTGTTTTTGTTTGTGTTTGGCTGTTTTTGTTTGTGTTTGCCAGTGATCGACGTCGGTGTCGGTTTTTGTGCACAAATCACAGGTGTTCGACAAACGTGTCGGCGATGTATCCAAAAGCTTGTTAGGTATCTAGCAAGGCGGCGGCCTTGTACGATTTTAATGAATTTTGATCATCCTCCATCGTCTTCGTTTCCTTCTTTTCCCTCAAACTCGTCGTCCGCCAAGTTTGCCCATCCGGAATATAGGTACCTATTAGTAATCTTAATATAGGTACCTACCTACTAATGTTTCGATAGTCAAAATGCACGTTAGGTACCTACCAGTCTTCCGAACAAAAGAAAATAAAATTTTTCGTGTCAACAATTGTCAATAAATACTTATGTGTAATATAATAAGCCTAATAAGATATACTTACCTACCTAATATGAGGAGCTTTTGGAGGGCACCAATGAGCATGAAAAACAGACAGACAGCCGCGAAACGAAACTTTATTTTATACCTATTATGTAAGGATAATACCTATACCTATTATGGATTAAGTAGAGGTAGTTATTTCTGTCTAGTGCACTAACTTCTGGTAGGTATACCTTCACGTAACGTTACTAGGTAGGTAGGTTACCAACATACGGTTGTTTGAATTAGGTACTTACTGATAGTAGGTTGGCTATAAGTAGGTAGTAGGTAGGTTGGCTATAAGTAGGTAGTAGGTAGGTTGGCTATAAGTACGTATATATATTTACATAAAGGTAGTTTTTTAAACAAATTGGCAATCGAATATTTATTTCGGTTATAACAAAATAGGTACCAACAAATAGGCACATAGGTAGTTGAAATAAGTAAGTACCTACTACACTACGTAAAGCTATTTATTATAGTGCAAATATTAACACGTTCGGGTAGGTCAACTAATAATCGTACCATTTAACACAAAAAGTTAGAGTACGGCACAAACCAACGAGACAAAATTCACGTTTTCATCATAGTCACAAAAATGGTTAACTCAGCGCCAGCGGCTTTTTAATATTCGAACGGTAGTAGTTATAGCACCTGAAGTAGGTATATATTTTATAATGGCTTGAAAGTTATTAGTTAATGAATGAAACTGTTTAAATAACAGTTAAGTACACTCAAATAATTAAAATATACTGCTTTAATACATATCTATCTTTTTATGAGGTAGTGATCAGTCAGAATTAAGGGGCTGACAACTATCAAACAACTTCTCGCTCGCACGTTTCTACATGTTGAAAGATATAAAATCACTAAATTCATTTTCGAAAAATCGCAATCAACCAATTTGTGTGCAATCACATTGCACATAGTTGAGTAAAAATTTCATTTTGATCGATACAAGTTTTCCTACATAAAAGTTTGCTTATTTACGAAAACTAGTAAAGCAAACTTTTGAGTAGGAAAACATGTATCGATTAAAATCAAATTTTTACTCAACTGTGTGTCATTTTGTAGAGGTCATGTTCAGTCAGTTGTACTGTTCTAGCATTTAAATTAACTGTTTTGTTCATTTAATGATAACGTTAAAATCATTACAATTTACTGATACAGCACGGACAATTTATTGGAAAACTATGGTGAGTTAGTTGTACAGTGCTATCAGTTGAAGTAACTGTTTTGTTCATTTAGTGATAACGTTCAAATCATTACAATTTCCTGATACAATACAGATAATTTTAAAGAGCTCATAGTCAGTCAGTTGTATTATACTATCCGTTAAATTAACTGTTATGTTCTTTTAGTAATAACGATCAAACCATTACAATTTACTGTTTCAACACAGACATTTATGGAATACCATGGACAGTTAGTTGTACTGTGCTATCCGTTGAATTTACTGTTTTGTTCATTAGGTGATAACGATCAAACCATTACAATTTTCTGCTACAACACGGACATTTACGGAAAACCATGGACAGTTAGTTGTACTGTGCTATCCGTTGAATTAACTGTTTTGTTCATTAGGCGATAACGATCAAACCATTACAATTTTCTGCTACAACACAGACATTTACGGAAAACCATGGACAGTTAGTTGTACTGTGCTTTCCGTTGAATTAACTGTTTTGTTCATTAAGTGATCACGATCAAAACATTACAATTTACTGTTACAACACAGACATCTATGGAAAACCATGGCCAGTTAGTTGAACTGTACTATTCGTTGAATTAACTGTTTTGTTCATTTAGTGATTACGATCAAAACATTAAAATTTACTGTTACAATACAGACATATTTGGAAAACCATGGTCAGTTAGTTGTACTGTGCTATCAGTTAAAACAACTGGTTCGTTCATTTAGTGATACGGTTCTAACCATTAAAACTTACTGACATTACAGTAATGGTGACAATTTTTTTTTTTTAGTTTTTTTAGGAATTTGTACTGTTTAATCAGTTAGAGTTACTGTTTTGTATTTAACTGTTATTGAAACATTTGTCGATAATGTTTAAAGTAGTTAGTCCTAATGAAAATCTCTTAACTGTGTGACAGTAAGCAATCATTTTTTTCAGTGTAAGCATTTACTAAAACTTTTAAATGATCATACAATCAATCACTGATCAGTATTTCAGTTTTTAGGAGTACGTTCAACTGTGTTGCTCCTACTTATAGGACTGTTTAGCAGCTCTTAGTTGTAACAGTCTGTAATTCATGATGGAGACGGCCACGGCCTAATAATGAACCACTTGACCAAGATCCATTCATATTCATACGAGCTTATCAACTGATCACAAAGTAAAGGTCTCGGATGTAGGTACTTAACTCACCTACTTATAAATCGGTACAGATAAATGCACAGCGCGCGTGGAAGCGAAAAGAATCGCTCTCTCTGCTTCCGTGCAGAAAATAACTTTCACTCGGACCCCGGGCTATGACCCCGTACGCATCACAATAACAATAATAAATCGTGTCTCTTCAATTGAAATAGCAAATGGCTTTGTATGCACATCGCCCATAATTGCTCTCTATACATCGATGTTTTGTATATTTTTTAACCAGTGCGGAATCGCGCGTGTATCCATTTTCATACAAATTTTAACCCCGTTGCACTCATTTGGAGGTTACATTACAAGAATTCCTTTTTTAGTACACCCTACGTATCAAGACAAAATATACCGTCAAAATTTCAAGTCTCTACGAGCAGCCGTTCAAGGTATGCATTATCATGTCAGGGCAAAGATCCTTATAAGTATTCCATTTCAGGTCGCTAGTAACCGCGGTTTCGGGTTGGCGTTCATGAGCCAGTCAGTCAGAACAAGTTTTTTTATAATGTAGATTATTGTAGAAAAATCAATCTCTTATCTCCTTCTCTCCTTGATGATTGGAGAAACGGAAACCATACTAACTATCGGAAATTGTGGCATGAACTGAACAAATTATGTGTGATAAAGGTAAGAATATAAAAAAGTTCGAAAGTAACAAGAAAGCCTTCAAAAAGAAACATAAGGTACAGTCGAGAGAACCTCTGTACAAGCAAATGACGTCACTCAATGAAGCCTTTTAACTCAATCCCCTTACCGATGCACATAAAATGCATGTGCAGACACGTGCTGGTTCTAAAAATAAAGCACCTGACCGACTACGGCATTACATAACATATTTTCCTATAACCTAGGGGTAATCTAGGGTAAATAAACACAACTATATTTACTAAAAATAATACAAGCTTTATTTTTATTGCCTAAGTGTTTTTATGTACAATTCTTGTTATGAAAAGATTATGCATATGATGTTAACATTAATATTAGTGTTCTGAAATCCTAAATACCTGGGGGAACACAAAACTTATAATTATAGTGTGTGTACACAGTAAAATACAAAATATGATATGGATTGGTGAAGCGTTTGGTCAGAGCTAGGCTCGAATTTACTCTCTAGTATTTATCTGAATTGATGGCTCTTATACGAATGATATACCGCAACCAGGCGAGGTAGAACGTCGACGAATTTCACGCGGGCATCGGAATTGCCTCTGACTAACCTTTTGGGGAATATTAAATGGGTCCTCAGAATGAATGTAGCTACGAGGTAACTATGTGTAGTCTACCACGAAGATAGTAAGAACTTGGCGGGAGCAACCACTTCAATCCCGAAGCAGCTTGGCGAAAGGCAACTGCCGGCGTCTGAGGTATCTGAGGTTGGCACCGAAATGCGCCGACACACGACTGGGCAGGAATTCAGCTCTAGGGTACAGCCTTTTCTGATCGACCAAACATAAAACTTGAATTAGAACTGACTCACAGAAACACGAGAGGGAAAATCCACATATATCACAATCTCAACTTCACAACTCACCAGGCTTCGAAGTATGATCACTGAATATAATACAACGACGGCGCGTTGTCGGACAATTAAGTCTCGTGCGTCTCGTAATCGACGACGGGTTATTTATTTAGTAAATAACAGAGAATTAAATACTATTCTCTGACGATTCGAATATATCGACCATCTATCCAAAAATATCAGTTATCATTTGTCGTGTCATGTCTGCGCCATAGACCTCATAGACCATTCATCTACTCAACTCGATCGTACATGACCGATTCTATAATTCGGACAATCGAGATACCCGATGAAACAAACGAACAAGATTACGTCAATTCGGTCTTAATGAAGCAAATAAAAAATCTCTATAATCCTCCAGGAATGATCCCGAGGAATCCAAAACAAGTTAAAACTGTATCTATCCAATAAAACTGAAAAAATAACAAAACGCGATTAATCGACTCGATATAATCGTTCGAAATGAAAGTTCACTATCTAAAAAAAAACAACATACCATAGATTTTTCTACACTCTACTTTTTCAATTAGGCTTTCCAGCACCCGAACAGTAATTCGCTCAAATCGGATGATCGATAATCGATCGACCGAGGGAAAAAATGATTTGAATGAATAAAAAAACGATATATCTGCCTGACTTGAGTTTCCACAGAGGATCGTGAACAAAATGCAGTGAATTACTTAGTATTACCCTTTAACTTGAGAGAACATATCTAATTATCGATACAATCAATATTCGACGCTCGCTCGTGTAACACGGCAACACCAGTCTATCAGCTGTTTCGTCTTATCTTAATGAAGCGAAATTTCAAAACACAATGGCGCGTAAGTTGAAAAATCTATGAAATTTTATATCTTCTATATTAATGGTTTTCAGTAAAAAAAAAACGGACGTTACAGTATGTAGGTTAAAGTTAAAGCATTCCTTTACCGCACCTTAAGATACTACTAACGATATAATTATCAATTATTTACCTACTGTATAATGTATTCTACTATTCGATAAATAAGTAAATTATAGTGACCGGCAGCGTCGGCGTCAAAATTGCGCTACACAGGTTCGTCTGGGGCCATGGACGAATGTTTGGACAGTCGGAATTTAAATACAATACCTACCTACCAACCCAATGTTTCAATGCATTATTTATACATACCTACTTCGGCAATGTAATACTACAGCGATAACGCAAACAATAGCTTGATGATTGCTTACATTTTCTTCCTTAGTAAGTTAGCAATTTGTTCAATTTGTGTCGACCTTGAGTCAGAGACCCTGCCCTTGACAGTCACCGAGACCAAACTAGACAAAGACACGAATCGCTCCGCTAACTATTATGAAATTATTTTGCAGGTTGGCAACAAACACGATGAATTGGATAAGGTGGTTAAGCTATTGAAGTACATTACACACAAAGGCGATAAGGTGACATTCTCAGACCCCTTGGATCCCGCTGAGCTTCTGCCTGCGCGCGCAGCATATTGGACCTACCCCGGATCGCTCACCACACCCCCCTGCACGGAGTCCGTAACATGGATACTCTTCAAAGAACCAGTGCAGGTTTCGGCAGAACAGGTAAAGAACAAACGGGCTCAGAGGCCCATGTGGCTATATGACGTAATCTTGGGGTAGACACTACTGTTACGTCTAGCGTAGTGTAAACAATTTCTACACGCGCACATAAAATATAATTTATCACCATATTATTTGCAGGTACGCTATTATAGTGTATTTTTTTTTAATATGACTTGATTATAGGTAGGTACTCCAGCAAATAAATAGATAGGTACTCGATACGGTGCATTATGATGTTATGTCAAAGATATACTCGTACCATAGACGATTCGCCGTGGGTACAGTCGTTCAGATTCAAGAACAATAGAAATACTACAATCAGTAAAAGCAATTTGTGTGAAGTATTTGCAAGGGTTTATAGAGATTCACTACGCTCACGTGCTGTAAAGTATTTTAACCGCCACGCATAGACAACAGAAATAGAGTTTAGGTAGTTACCGTAAAACGTCTGGAAAATATATCTCAGCGCAAGCCCACTCCGAATAATTTTCTCACTTCCCCGTTTGAGATAATAGTTTTTAATTTCGTTATGGTTTGATTTCAGCTGGCAATGATGCGGAAACTGAAGTGTGGTGAAGCGTCAAGCGGCGTAGAGGCCTTGGAACTCCTCCACAACTGCCGACCTCCATTGCCCCTCGGCAACCGCGAGCTGCGCGACTACGGAGGCAACTAACGTCAACAGACGTGTCATGTCGCCCTTCTATTCAACCATGGAATTCACAATTTCGAAACTGCAAAGTACAGAGTGGCGCGTTTACATCACGTCATCGAAAAGTGTATGGTCATTCAAATTCATATCACTAAGTTTTGATACGACTTCATTTGGATCATCAAAAGCCCACTTCACTTGAGAGCTACCAAGAAGTCTTCCAATTCATGAAGGACCAGTTGAAACCCCATTTTCCGCGTGCAGCCGTTGTAATTTAGTAAAATTGGCAGCTGCCATAAAGGTACTTACAAACAGATCTTATGAATAGTGGTATTCCTGTGTTAAGTACATGATTCTCGTGGATAAGAGAGCAGCGCTTACTTCTAAAGAAGTTGAAGTGTTTGTAGAACAATGTAAAGCTAGAATCACACTTGACAATTTCTTGGTACCTGTGTGTTGTAGCGCGATAGGTTGGTTATAGGTGTTATTTCTAGTAGATATAAGTGCCGTATTTTCTTGGCAAAACCATTATCCGATGCTAATCTGACGCGTTACAACATAATTTTTCAAGCATTCGTGTTTCTAGCTTCATTTTGACATTTCTAGAGCCTCTAACCGTCACAATAACTTTATTTATATTAGGTAGTAAGTATTCAATGCTTTTATAAACTTTAATGAAGGTTGAACTAAGAGAAACGCGGACTGACGGCCGCATGCCGGCCGGTCACCCCGTTGCTCTAAGCGCTCCTACGCAACAGCGGCCAACCACCGCACCGCCTAGGGCGGTTTATTTGAGCGGCCAGCCGCCTGATGCGGTTGAAATAGCCGCAAGAATAGCAGCCGCAAAACGGACCGTGGCCCTCTATTCAACCGTCGCGGTTAAAATTACGTGCGCACGATCACAAGTTTTTACATAATAAAATGGAAAAGCGGCACTTGGTTAGCCTCCCCTTTGGTAAACCGCTAGTGCGTAGGAGCGCTAAGAGTTAATTAGAACTCGTTTTGGACGTTACTATTAATGGAACTAATGTAGTTAAGTATGTAGGACGAAATATTGAAATACTTAGTTTAAGGTAGGTAGTCACGTATATAGTCAAGTGCCTCTATAATAAAATTATTACTGGTTTAATGTATTTATTCGTAAGTGGCATTACAATAAGTGAGAAAGTAGAGGTCCGTCGGTAAAATTGCGGTAGGAACAACATATAACGGAACGTACGCTTAGTTTTCCCTGCGACCCTACCTCAAGAAAAATCGCTTTATGCAAAGGAACGACGACGACTTTTAGTTGTTTCATTCAATATAATTATCTATGTCATGATGTTTGTGTCGTATGAATAAAAGTGCTGAAGCGCTGACACTGAATAATTTATAACAATGAAGTTAATATTAATTAAATTAAAATATTATCTACCAAAATGATGTTGTGAGTTTAAGAAACGGCAACGATCGATGTTTAAAACAAAGTCTGAAGTCCCCGTATACTTCTTTCGAAAGTGGTCTTTTTGCACCGCACCGTGTAGGTTGCAATGAAAGTTTGGTAAACTTCAATTGAACTCACAAATTGTGCCTGTTTAAAGTATTTTTGGATCATATTTTATGTTTATCTCCGTTTGTAGATCTAAAACGTAGCAGACATTTATGGTCTGAACCTACAACGCATAAATGTCTATTAGGTTTTCCTCATTCTTTTTAGTACCTAAACAACTGCCTACACTTAGGCTTAACTGTAGGCAGTTGTTTAGGTACTAAAAAGTTGAGGATAATAACCAGTGGCGTAGCGAGCCTTGGCGGGACCCCGTATAAAAATTTGTTTGGGGGCTTATGAAGGAAAAAGATTTTTCACAAAAAAAATTTTTTTGCATAAAATTTAAAGAAATATTTATTAATGATAATTATTTTTTTTTTACTTTTGTCTTTTCTGAGATAAAAAAAATAGGGAAGTTGTTATTAATATTTGCTTACGCACGTCGGGGTATAATTGATACGGCAGATACGGCGGTAGCTACGCCCCTGATAATAATAAAAGCTTTATAACATATCGTGTGTTTTCAACGCCGAACAAAATATTTTGCGAAACCTTACTTATAATATAGGTACATACGTAATCGACGTTGCAGTGTTGTTGTTTAATTTTAAGAACTAGTGCCTCGAATGTTGACGGCGCAGTTATGTTAACTGTGTCGTGATAGAAATTAAGGAATTTATTTAAAATATAAACAGGATGCTTGCAAATAAAAAATATTACATATTTACACATGTCTTTTATTTATCAACACGTGGTTTTAAACACTCAAGTTTTATCTAACATACGAGTAAATATAAAATATAAAAATATAGCCCAAGCTCTAATGATTTAATATGAAAATAAAAAGCCTAAACACAACGGCAATATAAAATGATAGGATGTTATTTCGTTGTAAGCAAATTTATCAAACAGTTTTATGTAACTTACAGCATAATAATCTCATAGTACAGGCGCGTACAGTACAGGTACATCATGTGATGTTCATTTCATAATAAAACCGGCCAAGTGCGAGTCGAACTCGCGCACGAAGGGTTCCGTACCATTAACATCATCTATAAAAACGGCAAAAAAACATGTTTGTTGTATGGGAGCCCCCTTAAAGATTTAGCAGAAATACATCATCTGTGAAAATTTCAACTGTCTAATTATCACGGTTCATGAGATACAGCCTGGTGACAGACGGACAGACAGACAGACGGACGGACAGCGTAGTGTTAGTAATAGGGTTCCGTCTTACCCTTTGGGTACGGAACCCTAAAGAGATTTTTGTGGGTATGATCCCTCAAAGCGTTTTACCTACGATGTTTTTGTATCTGAGATAAAAGTAAATATTTAAAATTACATTTAGGAATTATACACTATTTAGACTACGACCTGATTTACGAGAAGTACAGGCACGGCACCGAATTTAAACAAATGCCGGGCAGGAAACCGAATGAACACATTTCGTGTAAAAATAAGGTACACCTAGTTATTTACTGTGAGTAGTAAAAAGTATCTAAGTACGAAATATTATATTTGCATTTTTTCTTTTTTAGTTCGTAGCTATAGTACATATTTAGGTATTATAAATTACATTTAATTATATCACATTTTCAAATGACTATGGTATTAGCTTCAAATAACCACTTTTAACATAAACAAATTGTAATTTTCGTTCATGTTATTTGTTCAGTTAATACAATTAAGTATAGGTAGGTTTTGGACTCTTATTCTTTGGCCCTTAAGGGGAAGGCTTACAAACCGTGTAAGCCTATTTCATACACATTTGTCAGTTCCAGAATCTTCTAGTTTTCATCGATTTCTTATCACACTAATACTTTGTCATTTCAGGCAAGGAGACCCCAATACAATGCTAAGGGCCGGTTTCACCATGCTCTGTTAGATTAACAAAGGATTAAACGGCTGTTAAAAATTACAAAATGTACGCGTTAGACATCTTAGGTTAGATTTAACTGCCTGTTAATCCTTGATTAGTAACTAACAGAGCATGGTGAAATTAGGCCTAAATTATAGAAATATAACTTGACGCATTAATTAAAGGTGGGATCAAAATATATTAGGTATTTAGTAACTACTTACTTACTTACCTTAATTTTAAAATCGGATAAGATCTTCACTGGACGCTATATTTTCACTGCTATTTGGGTCAGAGTTACCAAATTCTTGATCTTTTGGTGACACCTTTCTTTTCGGCTTGACTGGTGCAACATCTAAGATTCCCGCCGAACCCAGGAACTTGCCTTGCTCATTCAATAGTTTTACGTCACTGTCTTTTTCTGCACGTCTTACATTAGGAGACAATTTCTTTCGTACTGGCGGACTAGGAGCCGCTCTGGAGAACTGTGGGCGGTTGTCGAATATCGAACTGTTCGCATGTTGCAGGCTACCCGGCAGTGCCGATGTTTTACTTCTTTCTAGACCAAAAATATGTTGACTACCCTTTTCTTCACTCCGTCCATCCATATAAAATTTAGTACTTTTAAACTCTGCACTACTTGTGTTCTCGTTTGTGTAAAAGGTTGTTTTTTTAGGAAACTCTGTTTGTAAATGTCGGTGGGCTTGAACATCAGACTTACTCCGTTCAAGAGTGAAAGCACCATTGGAGGTATGGAGGTGACAGCTGAATGAGCTATTGTTGTTAGAACAGGCTGGGACGGTTGAGAACGGGAGGGCCGGAGCCCAGAGGCATGCACCCTCATTTCTTGGAACCAACAACAGCGGATCCTGAAAAGAAATAGTCCAACATCAAATAAGTTTAATTTCTTGTAGCACATTACATAGTTGGTTTGAGCAACAGATTTCATACCTTTCCTGTGATAGAGTAAACTTTTGATTGTAAAGTATGAAGTCGGCTTCTTAAGTACTCATACGAGCATTCTCTTAATTTGATCACCCACTGCACCACATTGTCTTCAGCGCGCGCGGCAAACACATGACGCTTTTCTGGCTCATCACTAAAATTATTAAAAATAATGTTACTATTGCTATTTGTTCGTCCAGCCTCTTGTGTGGTCAAATATTGTTAATATTACAAAAATCCATAGTTCAGAGGTTCTATACAATAGTGTATAAAACCTATTGAACTGTGGATTGCATAGGCAACACTCTAATTTTTACTGTGACTTTTATAAGTTTTATAGTATTTACCTACACTTAATGAAATGACAAAGTTTTTTATAAATCTCAAAAATCAAGATCTGAGTGGGATTCGAACCCACAACTTGAACAATTGAGTGCGTTCTCACTCAGGGCAGCGGCAACGAGGCGAGGGAGAAAAAATTTGCGTAAAGGTTGAAAAAATTTACGTACACCCATGTGAAGCTGGGACAGGCTGCTAGTACTTAATACTTAAGATTTTGGTGTACCAAATTCCTACTTTATTATAATAAATTCGCGATGGTAATTTATGTATCTCCCCATCGTAATTTTTTTGTAATCATAAACTAATAGTAGTTACCTAGTTACCTTACCAACTATGTACCATGGATATGGAAGTGTGAGGTCCTCTAACACCATCAAATGTCTAACACAAAGAATTAATAGTAGTGTAGTAGGTATTTCATACTTATGAGAAGGCCTCAATACCGTAATTTTAAGCTCACATTTGGGTACAGATATAAATAATATGGATTGGATGTCCACAGGAACAGACAGGGAAATGTGGAAGAAGACGGAGGAGGCCTTTACCCAAAAAGGGGTTCACATCTCATAAATTTAAGTAAACTAACATTATCACTAACAACTAGGTTAAAAACAAATACTAATACTTAACTAACATTAAAAACTTGTAATACCTAACTTAAGAGATGGAAATAAAAGGCTATAATAATAATAATAAATAATATGATAATAGATACTCACATGAATGATATTGAAAATGAGAAAGGTAAGCTTAGTCCATGTTCCATTTGTATTGATGAGTTCTCCATGACAAATATTCCACTAGGATTTTTGGTGTCAAACTTTCCCATTTCACTTATCTTAAAATAGAACAGGTAGTTGTTTATCAGTCGAAACCACCTTTCTTTGAAAACTGAAAATCAATTTTATGTAATTATTATATTAAGTACCTATCTATGTAGGGACCTACCTTTAATGAGTTTTATAAAAAGCTATATGAATTTATGAAAAAAAAAAAAAAAAATTTGGTGTATATTCTACACAGCACTTGCTACATTGCTTGCTAAAGCCTACATTGCAGAAGGATTGATACAAAACATGAGAAAATAATATTCTGTAAAGTTTTACCAGCTCCTAACTATAATACTTCAATGTTTTTGCAAAAGATAGTAGAACATTATCAACCATATTAAATTAACTACCTATATTAATTAATGAAACTATGGGTTGCTCAACAAATGATATTAGATTCAATTGAAAAAATATTATTTTGATTGATGATAGTGGCTCTGTAAAAGTTCAAGGTTAGGGCATAAGACAAACAACATAACTAATCAAGAACACAGGGACAGGACAGGGTCTAAAATTAACTAGGTTACAAATCATCTGGAATATCCCAAAACACCCAAACGAAAGAAACAAAATTTTTACATAAATTATTATGTACTGACCTGATTGATGTCGGTAACTCCCATTGGAGACTTTTTTATAATTCAGTCTCCCCTCAATAATACAAGGTTGATCGCTCAAAAGAGCGAGTTCTCGAACATTGCATTTCATTTGTATATCTGAACTCGCAATTGCACCCAAACAAAATAATCTATAATTAAATGCTATAAAAATCGAGCTAATTTGGAGCACATTATTATCAAAACTTTAATTTGATAAACACTGCTTCCTTCTTTGTATTTTTTTTTCTCTTTCCTCTTCATTCATTTAACCCTATTTATAGGTAGGTATAGGTACCGTTGCACATAATTTAATTTATTTAGATTACTATATTAGTATAAATGTACCTACTATATTTTATTAATTACTATTTACTAGCGACCCGCCCCGGCTTCGTACGGTTATTTTATTGTGGGTTATCCCTAAGAGATAGACATTATACCATCGCGGACTTTATGTGGACCTTTTTAAGGTGTACAATAATTTTTATTTTGATCTATCTCATAGCGTTCTACCAGCGTTTGCAATGTAAGCAAAAAAAAAGTGTTTATTTACAACATCACATTAAAAACCTCTTTAATATCAGTGTTTCTCTACTATATTATGCATGTATATTATGCATATTAAGCAAGTACACACTACATTGTATACACTATGCATATAAACCTTCCTCTAGAATCACTCATCTACTAAAAAAACCACATCATAATCCGTTGCGTAGTTTTAAAGATATAAGTATAGTATACATAGGGACAGACAGACAACGAGAAGCAACTTTGTTATACTATGTAGTGTAGTGACTCATGATTATTCCATAAACTCAATTTTGTTTTTAATTTTGTTCTGGCGCTGTAATCAAGTTTTTTTGCCAAATCTTTTTTGTTACACAGATTGCCAGTTTCATCAGTATTGTCAGACGAGGCTAAAGTTTAAAACCATACTACCTCGTCTTTCCTCATCCTTGTGATTCAATTGACTTTGACTTTCAATGTATTTTTTTCTTTCCTTTTTCTCTTTCTACCTCTACCCATGGGCATGGTACTTTTGTCTCATGCCTCTACCTCTACCTACTTTTCAAATCTTATTTGATGATTCTTTTGTCAAATCTTTTTTTTTTTTTTTTTAATTTATTTTAAGGGCTTTGTCGCTGAGCGACCACACTACCCTATAACTCAGACAAAATAAAAAAGTACTTTTTTTTTTTTTTTAGTACTTTTTTATTTTGTCTGAGCCCTATAATAAAACATCAAAAAAATACCTCTCATATAAAAACTTAATCTCTAACAACCTTTATACTACCAACCTATATAACATATTATTTACATATAATGGTGTCATCCATTATTAATGAATAGGCTCAAAAGTGAGCCAACTGAAAAATAGCTGGCTACTTTTGAGCCTATCCATTCTGTAACTATCAACACAACTAAACGAATTTTTTCCTCCAAAGACTCCCTACTTAACACAATCTTATTTATTTGTCAAATCTTATTTGATCTACCCATGGTAATTCTCATATCTGTGCCATGGGGTAAATAATAGGTCCTTGGATTTTCCATACTTTGCGGTATGGACAGTGTGTGTTCGTCAAGTAAATGTATGTGGTCAAAACTGTGGGCATTCTCTTTATCTAACGTTAATTATAGTGATTTCAAAACCTGTGTGAATGTATGAATTGAATGATTTTTTGACAAATAATAATCAACAGTGGAACTAACAAAGTGTATGTGTTACAAATAAGACTTGGCCAAAGAATAAGACTCCAGCGCCAGAACAAAAAAAAACTGTGCACGCATTTGCGAATTGCGATGCGAAATTGCGAACGAACGAACAACGCACATGTTCAATAGTTTGACATTTATGTACTGCACACAGAGTACATTTTGGTACTGCAAATGTACTAAGTGCATACTTGTACCATTTAAATTTAATTTACATTTATTTAATTAATCACTATCCAGCTCATGCAAGACATCAGCTAGCGAATTAAACTGTCACGATGGATTTATTTGTTATAGATAGGTAAGATAATTATTACATGTAGATATTACTTATTATTAAATGTGGTATTTTGCAAGTACATAAATTTACCAGTTCCATTTCAGATATAGGGATTCTAATGAAGATATTGATACGGTTGACCAAGAGGCGAAACATTTCGAAAAGTTGAAACAAAAAATTGAAGAACGAAAGAAAACCTTCGCCAAAACTAAACCATCAGAACTCGATTCAAGCACGCTTCATGAAAAGGAACCAGTAGAAACGGTTGTTGAGAATCATGAAGATGTAAAGTATGGTGATCCTGAGCATTTTACTGAAGAGGTTGAAGTGCGAAGCCATAAAAAAACACAGAAAATATCACATGAATTCAAAGTGTTAGGCAACAATGATTTTGAAAAAAAAGCTAAAGTAAGTACCTAAATTGAGCCCTCGAAATTTTTTACCATACATTATTTTATTTTAACAAATACTTATTTCCAGGTACCGAGAGTCCTACCCTATTGGCTATCTAACTCCAGCAGCATTTCAACAGATTTGAAAAACTTAGATTGTTTAGTAGAAAATCAGCTTTGGTTGCATGACACTCTGCGGGCTACGCTGCTCAATGAAAGTGTAGTACACCTGTTTCCCGTGCAGAAACAAGTTATACCTTTTATCATACAGGAACATAAAGCCCCATATCCCTTTCAACCACATGACATCTGTGTTTCTGCTCCAACTGGCAGTGGGAAAACATTGTCATTTGTTTTGCCAATAATCCAGGTAGGTACCTACATAATATTTTAGTAGAAATTCTTTTTTTAAACAATATTGTATGTAATAACAAATTTGATGCATTCTAAGTGATATTTCAGTCATAGGTCAGTCTTTTGGATTGCAATGCAATTGCGATTGCAAAATAGAAATATCATCATATTTCTCATTTGATAATTTTGTGATTTGCATTTAACATGATCTAGGTGGTCTGTTGGTTTGCACCAAAAAAACATTATAGGTACATTTCAATGAAACAAGTAGCATAACTTATATAAGTTGGTGTTTACATTTGTAACAGTTTCAAATATATGAATTTTATTACCTCTTTTTACTGTACCAATTTATATCCAAAACACATATAAACTTACATTTCTATATCTTTTGCAGGTTTTAATGGATGAAATAGGATGCCACGTTAAAGCTCTAGTAGTCTTGCCAGTTCAAGAGTTAGCAGCACAAGTTGCTAAAGTGTTTAAGAAATATTGTTCTAAAACAACATTGAAAGTAGCACTTTTGGGTGGTTCTACTCCTCTTCATCAAGAACAGCTAAATATTGTCAGATACAGTATGTTCATTTTAAAAGTTACCTCAAACATTTTCATGAAATATAGTGAAAACTGACAAAATATTATATTTTTTCAGCTGAATCATTAGGATGGATTAGTGAAGTAGATATCATTGTTTGTACAGCTGGGAGACTCGTAGAACATTTGCAAAACACTGAAGGCTTCTCATTGAGACACTTAAAATTCCTTGTCATAGATGAAGCTGATAGAATAATGGATCACATACAGAATGACTGGCTTTACCATGTGGAGAGGAATATCAAATTGGGAACAGAACTAATCACAGGCAAGGCTTTAAATCTGAATTGGTTCAACCTCAATGAACAAAAGACTCTGCCTCATAAGCTGCTTTTCTCTGCAACCCTGTCTCAGGATCCAGAAAAGTTGGAAAAATGGGGACTGTTTCAACCTAAGCTGTTTTCAGCAGCTCCATTAACTGATTATGAAGATGAAGACCGCATTAGGCTTTATGCAACACCTGCTGAATTGACAGAAGAAATGGTAATTTGTGAAGCAGAGAACAAGCCACTGGTTTTGTATCATTTCTTGGTTGACCAGAAGTGGGATAAGGTGTTGTGTTTCACTAATGCTTCAGAGTCCGCCCATAGGTTAGCAGTCCTCCTCAATGCATGGGGGAAAGGTCAGTTCAAAGTAGCAGAGTTGTCAGCTGCATTAGATAGACAGACCCGAGAAGCAGTTCTCAGGAAATTTACTCAGTCTGAAGTCAATGTGTGAGTTTATTTGTGCTGGTTATTACAATAGCTTTATTAAAATATAAGTTGCCCTGCTCGCGACTAGCGTCTAAGTTGTCCTGTCAAACTTGCTACCAAAATCCCTGATGCTGATAAGATAGGTAGGTCCTAAACTTTGTACATTTTATTTTCTTTCATCTTTCATTGCAAACAACAAAGAATTTTTGCATTATGTACCATTTCAGATAAGTGCAGCAAAAATATAACTTTTAACTAACATTTTTTGTTAAGGTGCTCCGGGGTAAGATCGGATCTGGGGTAAGATCGAATAAATCGAATATCTCCATAACGTAGGGTATTTTTTGATTCTTGGCAACATTGCCAGCAACGCCATTTTGTTGAGCCCATCCCACTAGTCGCCGGCAGTCGATCGGACCATCAGCGCGCATTTCATTCACTCGGATATGAAAAGGTCCGTAAAATGTGATTTTTTAAGGATCCGGACTTACCCCCGGCAACTTTAATCGTAAATTCTGGTATAACGGCTGTGTTTTTTACAAGTTTTGTGGCTTATCATATTAATGCGGCAACTTGTTTGCTGATTAAAGTGGTCTAGACACGCTAGAACTGTATGTAGCCTGAGATCCGGTCTTTCCCCATCAAAATTTGAATGGGTAAAGTTCGGATGAATTCTGTCCGATCTTTCCCATTTGTAAAATATAAACAGTTTCTCAAACTTTTAAAAAAATATTTGAACTAAAAAGGCATTTGCTAGAGGTAGTACCTACCTACGTCGTTATTTGAATCGTCGTTATTTGTGAATTAATTTGCCTGTTAATAAAAGCTAAAAGCTGTAATTATGTATGTACGGTACGTAATCTCATGCACGCTTAGCTTGCGCACACTTTTAGCTATGGTGTGTTTGCTTCAGTTTATTTTATTATTTTATATTTATTATTATGCCTAGAAACTACAAAAAAAATCTATGCGGGCGACCTCCTACTCAAAAAAGATTTGAAGAAATGACTTAATAGAAATAAGTAATTTATGGTTAATAATTTATTAACTGGATCTAATTTGCTTCATTGATCAGGCTGGTTAGTTATTAAAACCAACTATGAGGTGCTTGCTAAACCTTTGTATCTCCGTATTCCTACCTACGCACCATAGTTAGAGTGGAGGTGTCAAAGTTTGAGAAACATAGAAACTTCATTTTTTCTGAACCGGGGTAACATCGGATTATAAGAATGAAAAAAACAATATTTTGCCTCTCACTTTTGTCATTGAAACAGTATCTCGAAAATCGATATTGATGCTTTATTATTGGATAAAACCGGATATTTTCATTATGGGTAGCTTATGTTTGGAGCTACAGAGGCGATTTTAGAATGTAGTCCGATGTTACCCCGTCAAGGTCCGATCTTTCCCGTGGTTTTATAAAAATTACTATCACTTTAATCCCCTATAACTCGGCCACCGTTGTGTTTAGAGGGTTATCGGATATACCGATTTATAAACCTGTCTTTTATACAAAGCTCTAACTAAATTTTAGGTTCGCCAACATTTTCATAGTCGAGAAAAAAAATATTTTGCAACATACGAATGGTTTGCTAAAAAACCTTCCGGTCTTACCCCGGAGCACCTTACAAAACAAAACCTAAAATAATAATTTTAGTCATTAGTGCCCCATATTAGCTGGCCACCACTGTATCAATCAATATTGATTGATAGTGAACAAAATTAGCTTAGATTTAGTTCTGATTTGAGTTAATGAGTTTTTTTTTTTTCAATTTCAGTTTAATTGGTACAGATGCTTTAGCAAGAGGTATTGATGTACCAGACTGCAAATATGTAATTTCATATGATCCACCAAGAAACATTAAAACGTACATACACAGGATTGGAAGAACCGGCCGAGCAGGGCGTGCTGGGAAAGGTGTCACAATGCTCCTTCCTTCGCAAATCTACTTATTCAAGGTAAACATCTAAGGTGTGCTATAATAGATTGTTTATCAAGGGAGCAAACAACTATTTTAAGGGCAAGAGTATTTCTTTGAATCATGTGCTCCACTCTGCATTCTAGAATAGTACAAACACTATTTTAAACTCTCAACACTCGTGACTACACTCGTGTAGCAAGTGAAGTCATAAAATAGTGTTTGTTCCCGAGGTGGACACACTACTTTTAAAAAGTCTCTATGAGAAAAGAGTTAGTGCAACATATGAATAAGAATAGTACATTTATTTATTTTTATATAAATAAGTAAAATCAGAGACTGCAGTCTTCAGGGGATATGTCGATATACGGCGTGCTCACTAAACAGATCTCCAAGTCCATGCGACACGACTTGCGCCTTTTTAATACAGATTGTATTAAAAACGCGATAGAGCGCAACAAAGGCTCGAAAGTGTTCGCAAGAGATCTATCTATTGGGCAAAGTCAGTTGACAAAACTGAAGACTGATAGTGGCAGTATCGCTCATCGCAAAGTCCTGCTGCAAGCACGACTAGCGATGCAAGAGCCCGTTTAACCCGACACTACACGGAAGATATCCCGGACGTCAGCCTATACGAGATCCGAACGGCTCTCAAGCAGCTTAAGAACAACAAGGCACCGGGAGAAGACGGAATAACGACAGAGCTTCTGAAAGCGGGCGGAACGCCGTTACTTAAAGTCCTTCAGAAGCTATTCAATTCTGTTATCTCCGAGGGTACGACGCCAGAGGCTTGGGGCAGGAGCGTGGTAGTACTTTTCTTTAAGAAAGGTGATAACACCCTCTTAAAGAATTATAGGCCCATCTCGCTGCTGAGACATGTCTATAAGCTGTTTTCGAGAGTAGTTACCAATCGTCTCGCTCGTAGGTTTGACGACTTCCAGCCTCCCGAACAAGCCGGGTTCCGAAAAGGCTTTAGCACCATAGACCACATCCACACGCTCCGGCAGTTTATACAGAAAACCGAAGAGTATAACCAGCCACTTTGTTTAGCGTTTGTGGACTATGAGAAAGCCTTTGATTCAGTCGAAACCTGGGCAGTCCTACGGTCACTCCAGCCTCCTACGGTCAAATTGACTATCGGTATATCGAAGTGTTGAAATGTCTATACAGTAAAGCCACAATGTCTAACCGACTCCAGGACCAGGGAGATGTAATTTCTCCGAAACTGTTCACCTCGGCACTGGAGGATGTTTTCAAGCTGCTGTCTTGGAATAGGTATGGCATCAAAGTCAATGGCGAATACATCACTCACCTTCGATTTGCCGATGATATAGTCATAATGGCGGAATCGCTGGAAGATCTAGGCACGATGCTCAGAAAATCGATATTTTCTCGCAACAGGTGGGTCTTAAGATGCTCATGCCGCACCCGTGCCGGTACATGTTGGGAGCGATATCATCGAAGTTGTAGACCACTATGTGTATCTGGGTCAGACGATCCAACTAGGTAGGTCCAACTTCGATAAAGAGGTCAGCCGACGAATCCAACTCGGATGGGCAGCGTTCGGGAAGTTACGTCACATTTTCTCGTCACAGATACCGCAGAGCCTCAAGACGAAAGTCTTCAACCAGTGTGTGTTGCCATTGTACGTCATCAGACGTACGGAACTGAGACGTGGCTATGGAGAAAGCTATGCTGGGAGTTTCACTACGGTATAGAATCAGAAATGAGGAAATCCGTAGGAGAACCAAAGTAGCCGAAATAGCTCGCAGAATCGGCAAGTTGAAGTGGCAATGGGCAGGTCATATAGCTCGAAGGACTGATAACCGTTGGGGAATAAAGGTTCTCGAATGGCGACCACGAACAGGAAAACGAAGCGTGGGACGCCCTCCTACCCGATGGACTGACGACATTGTCAGGATCGCGGGAAGTCGGTGGATGGAGAGGGCTCGGAATCGTTCTTCCTGGAAATGTATAGGGCGGGCCTATGTCCAGCAGTGGACTTCTTTAGGCCGATGATGATGATGATGAAGTAAAATCACGGTTTGAGTAAAAAAAATATACGAGCAAAGGTGGAATGTCACATAGGTTTTTGAACTTTGAGTTACTTAAATAGTTCCAATCACGAACATTGGAATGTGGATATTGTTAGATAAAGTCCATAATAGTCCATATCCAAATTACTTTTCCTCCCTAGGAGTAAAGCGCTTTTTTGCTCCCTGTTAACGAAAAACAAACTAGCTCTTTGTGAATAGATTTAATGTTCGTGAATCTGGGTTTTACCATGCATTCTACATGAATGCATGGTGTTCTTTTAAATATATTTTTTTTAATTATTTGTAACTTTTTCTGTTTTCAGGAACATCTTAAGTCTGGTGGAAAATCAGAAATCCCAGCTATAAACATTATGCCAGAAACTTTGAACCAGTTGTATGACAGTTATGAATATGCAATGAATGAAACTAAAAATGTTATTCAAACAGAAATCAATTCTAAAGTGCAAAAATCTGTTGAATTAAAACGAAGATACAAATCAAATATACGAAAATGATGCTTGTACATAATTTGCCAGGATTATCATTGTTTATTTTTTTACGTGTTTGTGTTTGGCGTGTATCTATGTATCTATTTATCTATCCTTCGATACTTATTTTCTTTATTACCACGAAGCACCGAAACGGCTGGGTGGATTTTGATGATTGATGTATCAAAAGATTTGTCTCAAGCTCAACTGCCCGAGTGTCCTAGGATACAAAAAGTTTAAAAAATTATGTGAGCAGGAAAGCAGGAACAATATTCCCACACATAAAAAATAAAACTTTACACAATCTTAGCAATATGGGTATCAAAATCAAGAGAGTAATAGAGTCAAATATGAAGAGTTAATAGAGTCTGTGTTTCGCAAATAAATGATTATTGTACAGTATTGTATTGTCAATTCAAATTACTTATATATTTGTTTTTCATTTAAGTTAAATTCTCAACGACTAAACCGTAACGGAAAATTCGTTTTAATCACTTTAGCGACCTAGGCCATGAGTGATTCTAAAATATATCATTTATTTATTTATTTTAATTTAATTAGAACGGTAAATTACACCAATTACACTAATTAAATCTAATATAAAACGAATTAAATTGCATTCATATAAAATAAAAACTATGAATAATTAAAAACATTGAGATATTACACAGCACAAAGAATAAAAATATAAAAGGAAATTAAAAAGTTAAATCATAAATTATTTTCGCAAAATGCAAGAAACACAGACATAATCGCCTTGCATTCGTCTGCAAATATATCACAGTCCGGAAACGTTGCGAGGAGGGCGTTGAAAGCAGAGAGTACGCGCGGCACTGGTGACGTTGCGCGACCGACTGTACGGCTCGATGGTACGACAAATAATTTATGACTCCTACTTCGGCTGTAGTTATTTGGTGCAAAAAGTCGAATCAACTCACTGTGGATCTCAGGTGCATCAATAATGCCCCGACTCACTTTCAGCATAAATATCAGCTGATCGTACGATCTCCTAGTCTCAAGCATATTGTACCCTAGGCATCCCACGAGAAATTTGGTTGGATAAAGGTATGGGTAATATGTTCGGCTGTGCTTATAAAGGAACCGCAGAAATGTTTTTTGCACCTTTTCAAGCAAGAGAGCGTAGGACTTTTCATGTGGGTTCCATACGCATGAGCTAGCTTCGAGCTTGCTCCGGACTAACGCACTGTACAGGAGCCGTATTACGTGCTCGTTGCGAAAATCACGGGAGTTCCTCAGGACGAAACCCAGTCTTTGGTAAGACTCTTTTGCGACAGTACTGATGTGGTCATTGAATGTTAATTTTTGATCGAATGTGACCCCCAAGTCTTTAATGGCAGTTCATAAAACCTTATCTAAAGCCGTACTTCTCCAAATCGTTAAAAAAAACCGCATCCAAATCGATGAAGACGTTTTGAAGATATTACGAGTTTTGTTATTTTACTTAAGTGGACCATAAAGGAGTTACTTATCGCTTGCCGGTTATTAGAGCTGATTTCACCAAGATCTGTTAGTTACTAATCAAGGATTAAAAGACCGTTAAATCTAACCTTAGCTGTCAAACGCGTACATTTTGACATATTTAACGGCCGTTTAATCCTTTGTTAATCTAACAGAGCATGGTGAAACCGGCTCTTAGCCGGCTTGCTGCATGACCAGCAATCTATATAAATCCTTTATATAAAGGCTTCGGCTTGGACGATGGTATTGTGAGTCATTTTACCAATTTATTTATTTTATTAGGATTGCCAACAAAAGATACACAAAATGACAATAAATTGGATACAGTTTAGATTATATCCGGTGCTCTTTCAAATTATAGGCAACCATAGCATGCTCTATAATATAAATTAACTCAACATACATTATTAAAGATATTTAAAACAAACAAAAATAATAAAAAACATTCTAGAGACAAAAATTTATGGGCGCTAATTATGTACGGCCAAATAATGTACAGCACGTAATTGCACAGCATGATAATGTACACCCAGTTAATCCGTGTCCACTGGTTTGAATTAGCGGGGTGTACGTAATCATCATGAACAATAACATGCCGTGCAATATTGTCACGTGTTGTTAATGCACAGCATGTTTTTTTACCTTTTATTTTAGGAAGACCAACAGCTTATTAAAACTTATTTATTTATCATTTATTGCACAAAAAAGACATTGTTATAGCACAAAAGGAGGGCTTAATGCACAAGCATTTTCTACCAACCCCCGTAAGTAGAGGTATATATAAACCAAGAATACGTGCGACAAATATCAAGCTATTATCTTAATAACTACCTAAAAGAAATATATATCTATATATTAAATATATACTTAAAAAACGTCATACAATTATTCAGTCTTCAACTAGGGTTTACATCAATACTTACATTCTAAGATAATAGGAAACAACTTTATTATCGTTGAACCTCGTTTGCACTGTACCCAGTTCAATCAAGCAATTTGTTCTTATTGTTGATTAATGATCAGATTCTGATTGGTTAGGTTATGTAAGAGTAGTAGAGCTCTTTGTGAAGAGCTCGTCCGGGGAAGTACTAGCACCACACCTTTTTCTGCCGCCAAGCAGCAATGCTGTGTTTCGGTTTGAAGAGTGTGGTTGCCGGTTTAATTACAGGCACATGAGGCTTAACATCTGTATGCCTCAGGCTGATGGACGCAGGGCAGTGCATCGTAGGGCACGTTCCTATCGTGCGTGACTTACGAGGCAATGCTTTGTTATAGGTGCTGGTTACCACTTAACATCAGGTGGGCCATCAGCTGGTTGTATAAAATGTTGAAACATATAAATTACGCACGAGGCGAGCGAGCAAAGCTAGCGTGCTGCGGCAGCGGCCGCCGAATTGCCAGAAACTATTTTTTTACTTACACTAATCTCTGAATTATTCCTTTTTTTTTTAATTTATTTTTACATTTTGCTCCTTACTGCAGTTGGTCAAGGACAATCGAATCAAATTTATCAAAAATTACCAATAGAGCTTCTACAAGATGTCGTAAAAGACGTGATAGGGCATTGTTTCGACGGTACTAAAGTGGCTTCCAATAATCATACTGTCCATTAGCGTGCTGTACATTATTATGATGTATATTATTTGGCTGTACATTAACTACACGAGACAATATTGCACATCCAGTTATTGCACACCCCAATAATGTACACCCAGATAAAACGCATCCAAAGTGCCAGAATATTCTTTTTTTGCTTACACTAATCTCTGAATAATTCTCTGATTTTATATATTTGTACATTATTTTTAATCTGTGCTACTTGCCTAATTGAGAATGGGATAGTACAATACTTACTGTGTAGTGCATCTAAACAGAGCATAGGCTTTCGACCAATCAAAGCAAAATTCATGGTCGTGTAATCCTGGCTGTACAATCCCGACTGTGCTGGGAAAGCACACCCTGGAAAACACGGCCCGGATTTCTTGTATGTACATTGTACATTTTGCACATGAATTCCTGGCTGAGTTTTCCTGGCTGTGCTTTCCTGGTTGTACATTCTCAGGCTGTGTAATACGTGATCGTACATTAACCGGACTCGTGGTTGGCAACACCTTGTTCCGTTCGTTTTCGTTATTTTGAATGAAATCGAATCGAAATATCTATATTTTATTCCGTCATTATTTCACTTCTCAAAATTCGTCAAATTTTCCTGTGCTCGTCCAGGCTATGTCGAATCAAAACTTCCCGTGAAAATTTAAGCAAATTATTATAATATGACGGTTATAAAATCCCAAATCAAAAAGGTCAATCTAATTCAGGATTCAAGTTCCCTACAAACAAAATTTTTGTATCCCAAAATAGTGTTGTTTGAGGATGCCAAATGTTTCCGACTTATTGATGTGGAAGATGCAGAGAAAGAAGATCAAATTTATAATTTGAAAGAAGAAATTACTGACTGTGCTCTTCAGGATCATCTCCTATGGCTAATATTAAAGTCAGGTGAAATGTTGATAACAGATCTATTGAATGGACTACAGATCAAACTTATTGTAACAAACTACTCCAAAGTAAAGTTCCGCCAGGTAAATGATGATTACTTCCTGTTCAAATCTGATTGTGGTGAAGACCTGTCAAACCCAGTAAGTACTGAGGAGATAACTGAAAAAATTAAGAATAGTTGCAGTGAAATTTGCATCTCATTGATGAAAGGAAACTATGAAAAAACTGATTACTCTATCACACATAATGGATTGAATATTTCAATTGAAGATGGAAATGTCATAAGCCAGTGTCCAATAACACAGCAAAAAGAGACATTATTTTCAAACATTAAATTGGAGTATGTGCTATCCTGGGGAGATAACCTTGTATTGGCTGATAGAGCTAGAATATGGATTGTTGATCTAGAAAGTTCAACTATTGTTTATGAGTTTGAAAACCATAAAACTTGTGTTCCAGTGGCAGTATATAAAAATGCATTATACTATCTTGCAGGAAGTGACCAAGAGGTAGGTAAAAAATACCAGAGGATAGCCTCAACCTTGCACTGCACACCCTTCGCTATACTCCAACCGGAGATAGTATTCCATAGTCATAGTTAATAGTATTTAAGATGAAGGTCAATATGCAGAGCTGACAAATTTCCCGAGAGCGCTTTCTTTGCAAAATTTATAGATGCACAACCGGATTTAAATTCTGAAGGCCACATTTTACACACTACCCACCACCAGTGCTCTCATAAACTAATAAAATTTTTACCTACTTTTACAGGTGTTTGTATATCATGGAAGAATCTCAACATCAACCACTGAGAGTGATAATGAGCAGGATTCTATCAACATTTCCAAAAAAGTATCATCACAAGATGCACTTGTTGCAGAGGTGAACCTATTACTTGAATCCATATTATCTGGTAGTGAAGATAAGGTAACACCTCCATTGCAATTGTTATTTGAAAATATTGATGATTTTGCTGTCCTCACTGATACTGCTATAAAACTTTATCAACATAATATCACATTCAAATCTTTGTTTTATCTCATTCAAAGAAGAGTGTGCTCAAAAAACTTTGATGATTTAGTTCTTACAATAGCTGATATAATTATCAAAGCAGACTTGTTAGAATATCTACAGTTTAGAGGCAATATTACAAATTATGAAAATGTAAATATGTTTGAGAAAACATTAAAGGAACTATGCATCATGTTCATAACAAAGTTGGATTTAGATATAGCCTCAATGTGTTGGCTCAAATACTCAGGATTAAAATTATCAATTAGCTCAAATGAAGTGGTTGATATTATGAACTCAATTCCATCTAATGCCAAAATGGGTTCAATTATGATGTGGCTAAAAAACTTTGTACCATACATTTTGGAACAAAATCCATTTTACATAGATTTGTTTGTGAGATGGGCAATGGAACGGGTTTTTATTTTTGAGCAATCAGGGTATTGGCCTAAGATAGGTATCAAGTTTATAGAAGAAATTATTGTCATTTTAGAATCATCTTTAAAAATTATATGTGTAAGGCCTATAACAATGGATGACCTAGACACACTCAAAGATAGAATTAATTACATAGCAGAATTAAAAGAAAAATACAGAATAAATTTATTGCTGAGTGAACTAAGTTCACAAAATGCTAACGAAGTTGTGCTTATAATGTTGCGCCGATGCTATACTGAAGATCTTGAAGCATTTCTGCAAGATTACTTGCCAACATATGCTACACGGCATCTGTTTGATACAGACGAAGTTCTGTCAACTTATGTTGACAATGAAACAGCCAGCAGTGGTGGTGTTGTTGATGGAAACCGTTTAGAACTACTACTGAAAGCTTTTCGCTCCCCAAGCAATAAATTGGAATGCTTACTTAATGTACTGAAAACACTTGATGTGCCATGGAGCCCTTCTGTTACCAAATTAGCAGTAAATGCTGCTGCATCTGCAACTAAAGATTTCACAGCCTCTGATCCAGATAGACTGATTGCACAAGAAATACAAAAAGAGATCAACTATGCAAATGTCAAAGTTGTATTAAAAAAATATAATTTTGCTTTGACATGTACTGACTACAAACTAGTTCTACACAAGGTAGTTAGTGGCACATCTGTAGATTTAAATGACCTAACAGCCATTACTACTGTCATGTCAAACTATGCCAATTATGGAAATATCCTGTATATCAACAAGTGTCTAGAAGATAGTGATTCTAGATCTGCTTTGCAGTATTTCCATAACATGTCATTAAAGGAAAAACATATTTTATTGAAAACAGTCATGTCTAAATATGAACAAATTATAATCGGTAATGTTGACAGCAAGGTTATTGAAAGAAATTACATCGATTTTATAAAAGGCACGCATATGTTGGACGAAATTCAGGTTAACAATATTGTCAATTTGTACCATTTGAAGCACTCTTATAACAATGAATTGAATATGAATAATATTTACAGGGAAGATATTCATGCAAGCCAGATTGATCTTTGCACATACAACAGTATTTCTGGACAGGCTGGATTTGTCACTCGACTTATACCATCTTTAACTCAATCATCATCTTTAATATCATTGATGAGAGGAGTATCAGCAGGTCACCAAGTCCGTGACCTGGTTGAAAATTTTATAACACCAGATCAAAGAGAAAATACGCAAAAAGCAAGCATTGACATTGCACTATCTCAGTTCAAAGATGGTAAAAACGCATGTCTGTTACTAGACTCATTTAATATTATAATTGAGCTAGTGAATAAATGTAGTGAAGAGTGTTTACATTATTTAATTAGACACTTAGCATTATTAAATGCTCTAGTTCACGCAAATATAACTGTCAAGAATCTTACAATAGCATGGAAATTTAACTATGTATACTTACCAATTTCATCGGGAAATGCTATCAATGAGTTCATTGACTATTCTGTTTCCGAAATAACCAACCACAGCAAAACAGTCCCAAATTTTAATGATCTGAACAGAATCCAGTGCATTTGTGATTTCATTCCATTCAGGATCATAACTAACACTATCGTTAAATCAAACCACGAGGAATCATTGGCTAAAAAGTTACTCATTACGAAAGAAGAAGTAACTAAAAAGCTTTTATCAAAAGTTGTAACAGCACTAGAATTTGATGAAGTGTTGACAACAGTTTTACTTATTCTCCTTAATAGTTCGGAAGATATGGATAAAGAGTATTATATCATGGAGATTTTAAGAGGACATGGAGAGTCATTACCACCTAAGATTTCCTGTTACTTATCAAATCCTATAATAAGCAGATCCTTATCACTTCATACACATTTACAAGGAGGTCATGTTGTTTACCCTCCAAAATATATTCTCAAAACTAAATTCAACATTAATTTGTCGGACATAGCACTGCCAGAAAACACTGAAGAAACATGGGACGTTAAAGTTATTCTGTTCTATGTTTTGAAACAACATCCAGATACTACCAGTGAAAGATTGATTGAGTTATGCCGCGCCCTAAATGTTTCGACGAATGATGGGTTGTCTTTACAATTAATATCTTTGCTATCAACGTGGGAATTGAGGTACAAGATATTTTGTGATGAATTAGGCTGCCGACAAATTTTTATTGAAAATGACACAAGCTTACTTTTTAAATGCCTTGTTATATGGGATAACATAAGCAATAAAGATTTTCTGAAAGACGTATTGCATGATTTTTGGAAGAACGGCGAAGTGACACTACATGGCCGAACAGTCTTAGTGAATCCATACTATTACGAAGTATTCCTCTGCATACATAGATTGATATTTGGTACAACTCCAGATTCCAACAGTGTAAAAGAGTATTATTTATTGAATTTCTTGAAAGAATACAAAAGAATAAGTGCTCCAAAGCAATATGAGTTTGAATTGTTTTCCGTCAAAGGTATGTTTCCAGAAATCGGTTACTATCGTTTACCGTTTCATTTGTTTATGCGTGACGACATGTGGTCTAATTTAAAATCTGAAATAACTTTGGAAACTTACGAACGTTGGCTTCCAGCAGTTGCTCTGTTGTCACTTGATGCGGACTTGCAAATAGCAAAAGACATGATTTGTAGTAACGCTCTGAAACAAACTATGACTTCCAGAAAGCGCGAAGGTAATGATATTGATTCAAAAGAAAGCGAACCATGGAGACTTACGAGCCATGAAGAACCACTTCTGCGTGCGGCTCATCGTTGTGTGAGGCACATAGCAAACATGGAATGGGCGGGCGCTTGCTTATTTTATGTTCTACAGGGGTGTAGTCGTGGAGCTGATCAAGTAGCTGCAGCAAATCTGTGTTTCCAATTCGCACATCGGTGGGCTGCACTTCAACCTGGAAACCGAGCGGTTAAACAAATGGAACGATTACATGCCACACTTTCTACGCGCCATGTTCTTTATAAAATTGAGTGGGCCTGTGAAGAATTCGTTCGCCTTTCAACAGAACCAGCTCAACTCATACGGGCATTGTATTTACATCCTGATTTTGTCAACAGAATAGCTCGGCATGATGTTAATAGAGCTGCTAATGAAATCGCTGATAAAAATAATGTTAATATCAATTCCATTCGGATACAAATCTTAGAGAATTTACTTGATGACACAAGTGATGACAGCAAGGACAAAAGAGCAGCGTTACAAACGAGAGAATTGATAACGGCCAAATATATTTTGAGAGCTACGTGTCCTAAAATGGGTGCTATATATTTATCAAGAATTGCTTTTGATGATGATAGTGATAACAATAGATGCAAAAAAATGCGGGCTCTTCAGTGTCTGATGAGTGTTGTTGAAGCCGATACTGCTATAAAAGTAACAAATCAGGAAAGAGATGCTCTATGGATATCGCTCATAGAGTTGTTCAGTGTAGTCAAATTAGAGAATATTGACATGCCTTGGATAGTTCTAACATTTATGCAAGACAAATATAGCGCTCTTAAACAGTTGCTTCAGAATGTAGATGGTAATATTGAAGGGTTACGAATAGCTGCTAGTCTCGCTTGTCAATTTGGAAACATTCATACAACTTGTGCTCTTATTCCCCTTCTATTACGCTCTGGTCTCTATGAGGAGTTGATCCCACTGTTGCTTAAGGTATCCACTCCTCCCGATAGTACGATTTATACTGCGTGGCGTGCAGTTATTTTGTCTCCATTTCAAAACGCGGACTATCCTATCACTGAACGTCAGAAGACTAAGTGCTTGAATGCTATAAACCTGCTGCCTATATGTCCAATAATCAAAGATGAAGATTTAAAAGAGCTATGGAATAACTGTGTTAGATTGAAGACATATGGTCTAGGTTGTTTAGTATTACCTTACATGACACCCCAAACGCGCCAATCTCTATCCGAGTTGCAAAAAATTGATAGGAGAAACTTAATAGTAAGTTTAAAGAATTTACATGCTGATACATACCTGGTTTCTGGTGCTATGCATGTAATTGAGGGTATGGCATCAAGATCTTATAAACACTGAAGTCTCTATTTAGCCTATTTACGTTAAATTCTATTTCTTAGATTCAGTAGTAATAATATTTTGTGATTTAAAAAGTGCTTAGTTTAAGAGTAGATAGGTATGTTAAATAGTCTGGTAGTTTGTATAAGCAGGTACCTATGTTATGTAACCCTTAACAATAGTGTGTAATTGTCGTCCATTAATAACGTGAAATGATTTTGACGATTTTTTGAGCCCTCTCTCTCCTGACCCAAGTTTAGGTATGTCAGATATTTAAAAATGAGTTTTTATCTTGTTATTAAATTAATGCGTTGTATTCATTATAAGAATACAGATTGATTAATTATTGTTTAAGACAAATAATGTAGAATTTCAAGTAAAAAAAATACCCAGTTTTCTCAGTAGGTACACCACAGATATATATATACATAGATAACGCAAGTATCACGATTTGTATTGAAACCAAGCGTGCCGACTTTTTAATACCTACTCTGACGTCACAGTCGAAATTTAGTGACGGGAAATCTAAACCGATTAAAAGACACCGATGCCGCCGATGCCCCTCCGTCCCGCTACGATTTAAACGATTCAACTGGAACCGCCGGCGCCGCCGTGATCGTCTCGCTCATACCTACTCATAGATTTTATATCTGTGGTCCCGCTCGCTCACTCCGCGGTCGCCACTACAGTACGCCTTGTAGTTTCAATGTGAGGAGTCGTGCTCACCGCGCTTTTGAGCCGTTTCATTCTGTCGACGCTTTTGGATACCTTCGTTCGCTTAATCTCAAGTAAGTCTACAAATACATATTTGTTAATCATTCTTTAAAACACAAGGGATTAGTATAAACATGCATGTTATGAAACAGTAGTTTTTGATGACCTATTACGAATCGATTTACATGAATGACATCGATTTGATACGAATGATATGGACAGACGAATGATATGGACAGACGAATGATATGGACAGACAAATGATATTAACGGAATTAAAATAAATAATAAAAAGTAAAATTAATATTTTCTTAGAAATTTGAAATAGCCCTGTCTGTGTACGTGTCAAGGTCAATGCGCACGGTCGCAATGGTAACGCGCGTGTTATCTTGACGCTATTTTAAATATATAAGTTGCTAGGTAGGTAGGTGCATAATTATGTTTAAGTACTTAGGTACCATTTACCCCGTAGGTAAGTAAAGGTAGGAAATCACAAAAGATTTCATGAAAACACATAAAAACAACGTAAGTATCTACTATCTACCTACAAGATGAATGCCAGTCAAGCCACAATATTATAACTGATTTTGATGAATTTTCTCATTATTTATTGGTTCTAGGTAGGTAACTTAATGGATATCAGTGGATATAACTAAATATTGACACATTTTTATTAATTTATTCACACTCTTACACACACACAAGTTAGTTAGGCCTATAACACCTATATAAGATGATTTAAACAGCGTCCAAGGCCAATAGGCACTTAAAAGGCCTATAGATACGTATGTATGTATGTATGTATGTATATGTATGTTCAAAGGATGAACATGAACATATTAAATAGGTACCTACATGAACTCTAAAAATATTACCCTCCCACTTAAAGATTTTGTATAACATTAGAACATTTATTTATTTATGAGCTTGTTTTTATCAATAACTACTAAATTATCTCTTATTATATAATGGTTAATATCATTTGTCTGTCCGATATCGATTATTCATATACTTTGTAGGACGAACAACACTAGTCGCGAAATTTGACAGACGAATGATAAGTTGCCTGTACCACGAAGACGAAGCGATGCGCGACAGTATAGCTTGTTCCGATATTCATCGTCTCTTAACTCAGAACGTCAGATTAAACGCTCAAAGCAAACGCGGCAATGTAATGTAAATATGGTTTACTTAACGTTAATCTATAGTTACTTAGGTATACTCTTGAAATCACAGCTTGGAATACTTTAAAATTAGTTTTAAAATGAATTTATGCATAATATGATTTAAAAATTACTTACCTGTGATATGAAATATATCCTTGCCTTGGGGGGCTAGAATTTGTTGAGCTATTGCAATTCAATATCATGCAACGAGGCATTTTATACAATTTTGCGGACGTCTGGCTGCAACAACGGACGCGCACGGACTGTAAGCAGCGGCGGCCAACCTAGACGATTCGTAAGGGTTCGGACACGGGAAGTACAAGCATTTGCGTTATCTATGTATATATATCTGTGAGGTACACCATTACTCGGGGGAAATTTTTTTTATGATATTTTTCGAGACCCCCCTCTCCCTCATGCGAGATCGTGTGTGATTCCGCTCGACTCCCTCCCCCCTAAACGCCTCACATAAATTAATAGACGCCCCCTAAATAATGGTCATGTATTTGTCTTCTATCTGCTGTGCCTTAAAAATTTTTTTTTTTAAATGTCTTCATTATGTGATGTCCTAGCTATAAGTATGCAAGAATAATTTTTTTTCACAATGTAAAAATTAAATAAATTTATCGAAAATAAATTGTTTTCATGCATTGATACCCCTACCTACTTGCTACTAGTATGAGGTCTAATTTGTAATTCCCCATTTCTGTAATCTACCAAATTATATTATTTTCCAGGTCAGTTTTCTGACCTGGAAAATTATTAATATAATTTGGTAGTTTCAACTATAATTAAAATAAAATTATAAAAATAATCTTAGGAATGTAATGTTTCTCTTACATATGGATTACAAGTGAAAGCTAAGGAACGAATATAAGAAGCAGCAGGATATATTATTTCAAATAGTGGGGAGTAAATGCCATTACGCTGTGCCAACTGCTCTGGTGTCTCACCAGAATTGTTTGACAATTTTGCAATGTCTGTGATATCTTCCCGCAGCAACAAAATTAGTAAAGTAGATTTACAATGGCTTATTGAAGTTGCTAAATGCATTGGTGTTTGTGCTGTAACAAAGAAATCAAAAATTTTGAACATGATTTTAAGTAGGTACCTTACCTACTAGGTTTTTCCTTATAATATAATAATAAGGCTTTTATTTCTTTACATTAAATAGGTAGGTACACAGGTATTTTGTTAGAAAACACTCTGTAAAGTTTGTCTTTCGATATAGGCTGACATTTTTCTTATTATTTCTATAACTGCAAGAACAGGCTCAATAGATTTTCTTTGGTGTCTCAACCAGATCATTTAAGCAGACAAGCTTAAACTTACCACCCTCGGAGACAGCTCTATGATCTGCTCCAGCAGCTAATAATCTTGCAACAGCTTGATAATTGTTCCATTTGCAAGCTGAATGTAATGGTGTCCAACCAAGCTCTGTTTTCATACTAACATCAGCTCCAATACTGAGCAAATAGGATAAAGCTTCTATGTGGTTTCCATAGGCAGCTCTGTGCAGCATGGTGTATCCATCTGAGTCTTGTAAATTTAGCAGACTTGGTTGGGATGAAAGCAGCTGTTTCAATGTATTTGTTTGGCCATTTTCCGCTGCCCACAAAGCATGATCCTTGCTATTTGCTGTTAAGGTAAAACTCAATCAATAGTAATGTTGATATTATGCACACCTTAGCTTCACACTTTGTGGAGAAGTTTGACAGACTTACCTTTAGGATCTTTCACAACTTCAACATCTTGATCAGCATCATCCCAGCCAGATACAAACATTCCAGATGTTGCAGGGTCAATCTTTCTTTTTTGTATTTCATTCTTGATTTCCAACAGATTTAGTAGTTGATCATCTGAATCTTCCGAGCCCGACATTAGCTCAACTTTCCAATATCTATATCGGTAGCTAAGGTCGGAAGCTATTTTCTCGGAATGAAGATTTAAAAATTCTGAAATGGATTAAAACAAAACACAATATTTTCGACACTGTTTCTTTTGTTCCTAGTTTAATTCAAAGTTATTATAATCACTTCGTTTCATTGGCCCATGCATTGATCACCGAATTATAACACAAAATACTTACCATACTAATCTAGGTAATTAATAATCACATCACATTGTTATGCTAGGCTAGGTACAAAAATAAAAAACTTCAAATTTTTTTTTTGTCTAACTGTCAATGTCATGTGTCAATGACCGCTGCCAATTTTGTAAAAAAAATCTCTATTTCCTCCAAGTAGGTAGGTACTTTTATTTTCCCCCAAGTACATGAATGTACAAAAAATAAGCTACTAAGAAAAAATGCCAAAATGTTGTCAAACTGTATAGCTTTGAAATAAAATAAGCAGATCACCATAACTATGAGTTTATCTTCAGTACGGTTTAGAGACGATTTCTTCTCGGGCCAAATCTAGCGTAGTAGGTACAAAATGGCATTTAGGTATAAACGATTGCGCAGTTTAGTTTTCACCAAACTCATCTTACTGAAAACCTATAATTCCTTTGCTGAAAACGCATTAACTAAGTGAAGCCGCACACCGGAGCCACAGGCTACATGCACGCAGCATTTACGTCGTCGTCGCCACATTACGCACGTTGTGGTGTATACTCGAAAATGTCGACATCATCATCTAACAATATGGATTTCTTGATGTGGAAATTAATGAGAAAAAAGACGTTATTGGGTTCACCCGTTCAATCAAGATCTACAACTTACGGTAATTTCAAAATTTCGCAAGAGTTACGAATCGACGCGACGAGTAAAAGTTTCATTTATATCATCGAAGGTCTCAAAACACATACCAATTCTTTTTGGACTTAAATAGTTGAATCATGTTTAAAAAACAAAATGGTTTTCATTTTATTTTTCGCCGATCATGTTCTTTAATTTCCATAGTCCGTTTGTTGTTAATTGCTATCTTCAGTGAGTCTATGGTTGTTTAATAAAGGGTTTTTTCAACCTCTGCAGTTTATTGCAGTGTTGTCTTTTTTCGAACCAGCGCGCCACAAAAACGAATCTTGAAAGTTCGATCTTGTGGCACGGCCAACGTCTCACCTGCCACCATAGATTTTTGTATACTTGATCCATGCCCGCCACAAACTGCACCCAATACAAATGTGTCCTTGCCTTGGTGTGCGTGCTTACGCGCAGATTACGAGGGTGTTAAATGTGTCGCGTTTCAAATGTGACGCCACATGTAATACAAGGGTGTGCGGCCTGACTAACGTGTTCTGCGTTAGAATGCGGCAACTACAAAATATATGTTGCCAACACGTAGTAACTAAATCTTCAAAAGGATTGTTTAAAACCGCATCTTGGTATTCCATGTACAGTCGACGATGTGTAGTTTGTGAACTATGTTTATCTACTGAGAAACGAGTTCCTCGATGATGGATGCTATCATTTGGAGCTCTTGGGTTTATTTCTACAATGGTTTTACTACTTTCAAAGTTTCTAGTTTGTAGAACATAATATATTTTTGTGGAGTATGCGCTAATTAGTGGGGAATCCCCAAAAAGAAGAACACTACGCTCCGTGGTTAGACAAAAACCGATTACTTCCGATTCAGCATCATCAGTTGAATTAAATAATTAAAGAAAACATTTAGGTAGCAACACTAAAGTGGTGGCCATTATTGAAATAATTTCAACATGGCGCCCGGTTGCTCGGAGTGTGTGTGTGTGAAAGTGCAGTGAAATTATGTTATTACCTAGTGTATTTAGTGATATTTTTAGTTTTTAAGTGAAAAGTGAATGCTTTAATGCCGTGGTTTTATTATCATGGCTCTGGATTTACGCCTGCATTCTCCTGCAGGCGCGGAACCTGTTGTTTATACATGGCCCCTCACTTCGGGTCATGGCTCGGTAGGAAATATTTTGTATTTATTACCTTGTCTTGTTTATTAGTAATTAGTTATACACACTCTGATTATAGCATTCCATGTGTTTTTCACAAACGAGTCGTGTAATCTTTATTTGTATTATGATGTAACTTGATCAACAATTGGATTTTTAGAATTACAAAATGCAGTGGTTATATTGAACGTGACTCTTCGCATTTACTCCATGCAGGCTTAGATTTAGGCATGCACTCGCTTTGTAAAACAGTTACGCTCGTTATTGTACTACAGTAAACGGATAGATAATTATTCATAACACCTATTCGGAATTGTGTATTTAGATATCGCATTGTAGGTAGGTATCATATTTAGATAACTCACGTCACATGGGTAGAAGAGTGTATTGACCTCGTGTTTTGTCAAGGTGTCGGCTTTTTTTAGATATGTACACTGTAGCGTAGTTCTTTCGTCTTAGACTTTGCGAATAATAACTTGCTTGGTGTTATGAGTTTGTAAACACAATTGACCAATTACAATCATGTCCTGTATATTTTGTAAAATTGTGCCTATTTAAACAATTTCTAGGCATTTTCCATCAGACAGACTTCATGCATCTTATTAAAAATATTTCTTACTTTCTAACAAAATTACTTGAAAAAAATACCACAACATAACCTAAATAATGTTTTTGATACCTGTGAACTTTTATGCTTCAAATTATTGAACTTTTAGGTATGGTATGTACCTAAATAGGTACATTCTCTAAATATGTTTTAGTAGTATGAATAAGATAATTATGTTGTCTATAGTTATGATTTCTATCAAATGGGTTCAAATACATATTGGTCGACATTTTGCACAGCCCCCCCCCACCTAGCCCTAAACTATGCAAAGCTAAGGAATCTATGTATGTTCATTTTTAAATTATGCATACCTACTTGATACAATATAATTACCCAGTCATGGAATCTGTGTTCTGCTTAGTATGAATTTAGTCTTCAGTGTTAGGGACCCTGGGAAGATTGAATATCTTCAATTTTATCATCATCAGTATCTACAAACTAGATAGTCTGACAGTCAATCAAAGGTATACTAATGTAGATTTCATACAATCTTGTTATTACTGTAGGTACATCAAATACATCCTAAACAAATAAATTAAAAATAATGAATAGGCTTACTGTAATGTCATGCCAGCAAGGGTAGAAATCTCATTCGATCTCTTGGTAGGAACCTACTGGTGAAAAGATAAAATAATTTCAGTAAGGTAAAGTGGTAAGCAAGTATTTCTAAATCATAGATTTTTATTTTTAGCACTAAATATTACTATTTACCCAGAACATAAAAAATTTTTGGTTATGCTGAGGACTAACAATTACAAAGGTAACAGAACAACCCATGCTGTTTTACAAAAATTTTGTCCACTTTACACTAAAGTACCTATCTACTTAATTTTTAAGGCCTAATCTGTGACAATTTCAATATAATGTAAGCTACTGTGATTTTTCGAAAATGGGTTTAGTGATTTTATATCTTTCAACATGTCGAAATGTGAGCAAGAGGTACATTAGTTCTAGTCTTCGCCTTAAAACACTGCTGCACTTCAGTCTTCTTTCCCGTATCGCATTGTAAAATGTTTTAGGCTCAATGAAAACTTTATTATATATATCTTATAACCATTTTTTTTAAATAGCATACAATTTGGTGAAGCCACTGACCTTAGTAATAGTGTTGCATCATGTTACCTGTGGCATTACCTATTTTAATCTAACTAAACTTTAATAATAATATATAATACTTTTTTTTTACTGTTAAATCTTTTAACTTGATTTTTTTTAAATCACTACTATCCAGACACATAAACTGAATATTTAGGATCTGCATTTTTGGAGATTAACCCCTGGGCTTAAGTATTAATTTATAAACTCATTATGCAAATAGTATAAAAAAATAATTATAGCTATGTATTTTGTTACAGGACAAACACGATGGGGCCTTGGAGATAGTAGAAACTATAAGGTATGAACATAAGTACTTAAGGTTTAAGGTATAAATACATAATTTTTTTATGTATAAACATACCCACAATTACCTAGAGGGTAGTAGAACAGTGAGTAGCAGAAGTTGATGTTTATAAATTGAACCATTAAGAACTCCAAGTAAACCCATTGGTCAAGTTCATAGGCTGTAATTCAATAAAATTACCTATGTGCATCATTTGCAGTTGCTCATTGTTGAGATGCTATTCGGAGGCACTTGTATTAACCAGCTATACTATACATCGCCCATACCTACCGGACCGACTGTACATTGAACTTTTATAGACCATTTTTGGATATTTAAACAAATATTACTAGGAACATAAATGATTCATTAGAACACCAGAGTGATTCCACCTTCTGATAATGTAATTTTTGGAAGTACCTCTGACTACCACCCAAAGTGCTCAAAGAATCTTGAGTTGCTACTTTAATATCTTACCTAGACATTTTGTTATCTGGCTGCATGTTATAATTTTAAATAAGCTATTTTAGTAGTAGGTACCTATATCAGATATTTGGTTCCCTTAGTACAAGCTTTGCTTAGTTTGTGGCTAGATAGTGCCCCGTGGAAATACCACCAATATTAGTTTATTTATTTATTTAATTAAAGGCTTCCTTTATATTTGATTTTTGGATACTCGTGAACCGTATTGTAATTTTAATAACGACGAATAATTCTCTGACGGGCGTGCATTCCGAAACTATGAGTGAACCCTAGCAAATAGTACTCAACTCGAACTCGAATAATAAACGACTTTGATTGACTAGAGGACTTTTTGTAAGCCTCTATGAAATAGGTTCACTTAAGTACGTCCGATAATCGTAAGATAAGAGCCTTCACTTTGACCTCCTTTCGTCCGGACGTGCGCATGCATGCAGTCGTTTAACATTGTGGCCTTGAAATCGATCCAATAATGGAATTCAGGATTTTCGAAATGAAGTGATTATTGTTTTGGCAATAGGTAAATATGGTTGCAATCACTTCTCGAACTAACATTTGTATTGACTTGTTTGTAGGTTAGGTAGTGTTAAATCTTCTTGTTACAAAACTAGAGTTTTGTTGACATCGAGGTTTTGTTACTGGTCGGCCAGTTCCTTTGCTTATCCTTATTTTTTTTATTTGTAATTAATTAAGAAGATAAAGTCTCACTCAGTTCTCATAAAATGGTCACAGCGACCTGGTCTGATGATAGAGCCAAAGTCTATTCAAAGAAACTCTTCAATAAATAGGCCAATTCAGTTGAAACTAGGTTATCATACTTAGTTAACAGGTGGTAGTCAGAATACGGTCCAAATATACCTAATGTTTGGACTTGGACCTTGGACCTCTGACTACCACCTACTTTAATTTTCGGAACTTTCGGATCGCATCACGAAATCTCAGTTCGGGGCGAACCACTAGTTTACAGTTGAGGTGTCTTTTCGGCCATGTTAAACATTAAAACTCTCATATAATTTCAGTTTAATTTTTTAATGGTTTAAGAGCAAAGAACTACGCGAAGTTATAATAATCTTATCAATTTCCCACAGGTGGGTTTGCGACGACCTACCAGAAATGAAGGCAGCTCTAGAGATCAACATACTAAGCGATTACAACACCCACTCCTACGAAAGCATGAGAGCACTCTGCGATCGCTTCAACCGAGCCATCGATTCCGTGGTTGCATTGGTAAGATATTTTTAGTTGTTATAATATTCATTTAGGTAAACTGTATAATTTTATATTCTAAGACAAAACCATGCTGATTCTTCCTATCGGATTGTTTCAAATGTGGTACAATATATAACTGACAATCACGAACTTCATAGATAACAATTTGTTTTTATAGGTATAGGTATATTTATTTAACTAGAACGGACTCAGATTTTACACAACTCATTATAATTACCTACATGGGTACGTAAGGTAGGTACTACCTATGTAGTCTATTACGATCACATAAATCAAAGAGACATGGAAAAAACGGATAAGTGCGAGTCGGAGAGTAAATGTATATTTTTTGACCGCAAAAATATATGTGTGATTTTAGGACCCTATAACGTATACTTACAGTATCGTATAAATGAATAGAAACTAAACGGAATAGTAGATTGTGTCATAAGGGACCAAAATAATGTATGTAGGGCGAGAGCGATTTTTTGAATCTAGATCGAAGAGAAGGATTCTGGAGCAGAATCCTGAACGTAGTGAGGGATTCAAAGTACGTCGCTCGAGGTTAAATAATTTTGGTACCGTGTGCCACACTATGCTTTTCATCACCCTCTATAAGAAAAATAAATAAGAGATGCTTTTAGTAGTGACGAATTTATATTTACATAACCAAATTATTTATCTCGATTTGTTCAGTAGTAAATTGCTTATGACAGTTTCTGCGCTAAATTTTACACCTTCTGGTGTTAATATTTCACTTTCACTGCTAGAACTCATCAATTATATTAAATTTGACTGTAATATTTTGATAAAAAATAATAAAAAAACCAATAAGAAGTTTATTATTTTTTTATTTTATTTGGTTAACCAATGCCTTGGGCGCAGTGATGAGATTTCAATAAAAGATACTATTGAGCGAGTGGAATTAATTATATTTATATGAGAACGATCTTTACACATTGATGATGTGAAACGGAAAGGTGTACAAATCCATAGACTAAACATAGCATAAATAAGTTATATATATATATTACTAGCTCTATGGTTAATCGATACAATGTGCAATCGACTAAACCCAAACTACTTGCTACTACTTATTAGTACATGAAGGCTGTAATTTTTACTTCAACACTCCCACCAAATTAGAGCCTTCTACTGTTTGTATTTTAACAGGAAAAATAACTAGAATAATCATTATGAAAAAGTTTGAAACAAAATAATAACTTAAGAAACTCTACATCAGCTCAACTCTATATTTTTTTTTTTTAAACACTATTTAAATGTGAACCTTATTAGATACACATACAACATGCATGAATATTCAGATAGCAATAATTATCAAAATTACTTGCTGATCATGCCTATTTTACATCTATTTATTTGAAACTTATCTTTTGTCAAAGGCTTTGTAAACATGTCAGCATATTGCTTCTCTGAACAGACATAGCTGAGATCAATTACTTTGTCTAAATATTTTTCCTTTACAAAGTTATATCTAACATCAATATGTTTACACCGTTTATGAAAGTCAATGTTCTTTATCACACTTATTGCACTTTGATTGTCAATATTTAGACACACTGACTGTTGTTTAAATTCACCTAAATCACACAATAATTGTTTTAACCACATCGCTTCCTTGGTGGCGGCGCAAGCGGCCATGAACTCCGCCTCTGTTGTAGATAGAGCCACACTCTGTTGGCGCTGTGAGCACCAAGTTACTGCTGCTCCATTTTTGATGAAAACATAGCCAGTTACTGAGCGTCTGCTCTCAACATCATTTGCATAATCTGCATCACTGTATCCTACCAAATCATCATTTTCATTTTGTTTGTAACACAACCCATAGCTCTTGGTTGCATTCAGGTATTTGAAAATTTTCTTGACAGCATTCCAATGGCTTTCATTATAATTATTAAGAAATCGACTCACCAGACTCACTGCAAACATTATGTCAGGTCTGCTTACTATGGCCGTATGCATCAGAGATCCCACTGCCTCTCTGTAGGGTATGTTCTTTCCTGGTGGGGACTCAGGCTTCTCCAGCTTCACATGTGGATCAGCAGGAACACTGTTGGGGTTTGCATCAATCATATTAAATTTGTTCAGTAATTGATTTATATACTTAGTTTGGTGGATAAATATACTGGTCTTACAAATTTCCAGCTGCATACCAACATAGTTAGTAGGTTTACATGTTGTGATTTCAAAGTTAGTTTTCAGATCATTCAAAATATCATTCAATACATGTTCTTCTTGGGCAAATAATAATCCATCGTCAACATAGATTAGAAGATAGCATCTAACATCTTTGTATAGCCCAATATAAACACATTGATCTACCTGGCTTTTGATGAAACCATACTTTTTCAGGACATTATCAAACTTTACATTCCAGCACCTGGGTGCTTGTTTTAAACCATACAATGCCTTGTCTAATTTACATACCATGTTATGTTCAGCTTTCAAACCTTCAGGCACAGACATGAAAATGTGTTCCTGAACAACACCATAGAGGAATGCAGTTTTCACATCAAATTGAATGAGATGGAGACTTTGTTGAACAGCTATGGACAGTAATAATCGAATAGAATCATACCTGACTGTTGGGGAGAATGTTTCGTTGTAGTCCAAACCTGCTTTCTGCGAATATCCTTTTGCACACAGTCTAGCCTTGTAGCGGAGGCCTGATGGTTCATCTTTGATACGAAACACCCACTTACACCCAATGACTTTGGAGTTTGCTGGCTTTACAATTAGGTTCCATGTCCTATTTCGGTGATGAGCTTCAAGTTCATCATCTATCGCCTTTTTCCATTGCTCTGCATCTGCTGAAGTAATAGCCTCATTATAAGTTAATGGTGTTGTATTTACCCTTGACTCTTCAACACACAAGTAAGAGTTCTCCTCTTTTCGGCTTGTTTTGGAAGAACTATCTTTGTTCCTTGATCTAAGAGTCATTGTATTGGTATTTTGCGGAGTATCAATACTTTCTGCTGGTAAAAATTCAGAATCTTCAGAGCTGTCTAAGCTATTTTCAAGTATTGTGTTTGTGGAAGTCAATGTCTCATTGCAGCTGTCATCATCACTGTCAATGTCACTCGGAGACTCGGTCAACTTCACCGGAACACAGTTCTTTTCCACAGTTGATTCAAGAAACACTACATCTCTACTCTTGATTACAGTCTTTGTATTAGGTTTTATGAATCTGTAACCTTTTGAGTGTTCACAGTATCCTATGAAAATCATCTTTTGCGCTTTGGCATCCCACTTTTTAGCCTTTTCTTTTGGTGTATGAACCATTGCTTCACACCCAAATATTCTGAGGTGACTCACATTTGGTTTTATTCCTTTCCACATCTCTTCTGGTGTTTTGAATGAAAGAGTTCGAGTTGGAGATCTGTTGTAGACATGTGCTGCTGTTAGGAGGGCTTCTGCCCAGAAGTGCTTGTTTAGTTTAGCATTCAGAAGCATGCACTTGGCTTTCTCAACAAGAGTACGGTTCATTCTCTCTGCCAGGCCATTTTGTTGTGCTGAATAAGGAATACTTGTTTGGTGAATGATTCCGGCTCTCTTCAAGTATTGGGAGAATTCTTTATTAATAAATTCTGTTCCATTATCAGTGCGCAGACATTTTATTTTTCTTTCTAATTGATTTTCAGTTTCATTTTTAAAGTCTTTGAACTTTTCTAGGACTTCTGTTTTGTTGTGGAGAGCATAAACAAACACTTTTCTTGAAAAGTCATCTGTGAATGTGAGGAAGTACTTAGCTCCACCAAGAGATGTTGTCTCCATTGGTCCGCATAAATCGGAGTGAACCAATTCTAGCAACTGTGTTGCTCTTGTACCTTCATGGTTGAAGGGTAAGCGAGCCTGTTTGCCTTCAAGGCATGTCACGCAGGAAATATCAGGCTGCTTTTTGAAACTCACTCCAAGAGTGCAGTCTTTCAGCTTTTCTAGGTCTCGGAAGTTCAAGTGGCCCATTCTTTGATGCCACAGATATGCATCTTGTTCATCAACCACGGATATGCATGCATGAGCTTCTTCTGTGCTCAGCCGGTACATATTATTGACTAAATTTGCTGTAGCCACCACTGTGTTTAATTTATTTAAAATCACACAGCCTTCACTGTTGAACTTTACTTGACCACCATTTTTGATAATCTGGCTCACTGACAATAAATTAGTAGCCAATTCTGGCACATAAAGAACATTCTTGCACATAATTTTGTTTTGCTGTCCTTTTCCATCTAACACATCAAGACTTATTTGACCACAGCTTTTCACAGGCAATGTTTTATCATTTGCAACTTTTATGTTTTTGATTGGAGGAGTAATTATTTCCTTGAGCCATTCTTTATGTTTTGTCATGTGACAAGATGCTCCGGAGTCAACAAACCATGACTTGTCATCTTTGCTGTTTTGACTTGCCATAAACACAGCAGAATAGCTTGATGGATTTTCCTTCTTGCTGTTTTTATTTGTTCTGCAGTTTTTACTGTAATGGCCATACTTATTGCAATCAAAACAGCGTGGTTTCTTCTTTGAGTATGTATTTTTCTGACCACTTTTATTTGCTGTAAATGCTCTTGTATCTTTGTCATCTTTAACGTCTTGAAGTATCTTTGCTTTTATAGCATCTGATGTTATCGGTATGCCAGAACTTTCAACAGCCATTATCATGGGTTTATACTGTTCGGGTAGACCGGAGAGCAACATGGTACCGAGCCACTCGTCATCTACTTTGAACCCAATGTTCCTTAGTTTATGTGCTGTTGTCATTATCTTGCTGACGTAGTCCTCCACATTTTGACATCCGGTCAATGTGGTTGTACAGAGATCTCTCAATAAACCAACTCGTCGTGTCAGTCCCGAGTCGTCAAAAGCATGTGATAGGTTATACCATACTTCTTTAGCTGTCTTAGCTTCTTCTATATGCACGTAATTAATGGGGTCGATCAGGAGAATAATTTTAGTTTTTGCTTTATTCTCTTTCTTGGCGTCTTTGTCGGTTCCCTCCACACATTCCCACAACTCTTCGTGTTGGAGATATGTTTTTACGGCGAATCGCCAGGTATTGTAATTGTCGCGGCCCGTTAGCTTTTGAATATTTAGCAACGAGTTATTTGAAGACATATTGCAACGGTGATTCGAGTTTATGAAAAGTTCAACACGGCAAATTTGCAATTGGCAATGCGGTAATGGCTGCCGGTAACATGCACCGGTGTACGACACTTTTACTTTTTTGTTTGCACTGATTTTATATTTTATTTTTTGCTGTTTGATCGGTCAGGACCACTGGGCTACCATAACCTGATGAGATTTCAATAAAAGATACTATTGAGCGAGTGGAATTAATTATATTTATATGAGAACGATCTTTACACATTGATGATGTGAAACGGAAAGGTGTACAAATCCATAGACTAAACATAGCATAAATAAGTTATCTATTACTAGCTCTATGGTTAATCGATACAATGTGCAATCGACTAAACCCAAACTACTTGCTACTACTTATTAGTACATGAAGGCTGTAATTTTTACTTCAACACGCAGGCACGCTTTTTTTACTCCGCCAGGACTTTATCGAAGCGAATTGCGTTCAAAATTTTTAATATAATGGTGTTCTAAATTCAAAAGTCATTTCGTCACTGTTATTAAGTGCGCTGGAATGACCTATTTTGCGCGCGTGCATGCTTTTCCTAGTGCCCTAGTAGCTACATAGTTTTTCGAAATCAGCTATCCTAGGTGGATACTCGAAAATGGAAATCTATTTAGCCCATAGGGTTTTACAATCCAGAGTAACTCTATTCATTTGCAATATAATTTCGTCTCTACGTAAAAATTGTCAAAAAGAAAGACGGAAATATTTTAATGTTACATCCGCCCTATTTTATATGCTACTATTTTAACACTTTTCAAGTTTTTCCTACGATTTAAATGAGCAGTTTAGACAGGTGACAGCCAATTTAATTAAACATTGTTTTTATCACATCAATTCGAAAAGACATAGTTTGCTCTTCGTAAACTGGGAGCAAAATAGCATTTTGCTCACTTTCACTACTTTTCATCCCTAGGGAGGAAAAGTACTTTTCTGCCTTAGGGAGGAAAAGTGATTTGAATTTGATGTGGATATTGACTAAAAATTCCAATCACCAATGCGATCACGAACACTGTATGAACAAGCAGGCTGTATGATAAAATAAAAGCGACTGCCAAATACTACGTGATACATAATACCACTTTAACCCCGGGAGCAGTATATTCTGCAGGCGAACAACTTTTGTTCTACGACTTAAAAAAAAAGTTTTTCATTCATGAAATGCCTCTTAAACTTTTATCCAAAATGAATCTAAACGCATCATGAGGGGCAGCCCTATTTAGAACTCTAGTTGTGAACCGTAGATAAAATAGGTAACAGAACTGCCACCAATTACCTAGTAAAGTGCCTGCCTACCTTATAATGATGTTGCTCAGTTTTTTAAGATCTTGGTATGTAAAAGAAATATTTTCACGGTATACATTCTCTCATATCTTTGGTACTTTACTTACCTTGGCAGTAAGATATTTAATAGAACATTTATTTTTGTTTGATTACTAGATGTCGTAAAGTAATATTTACGATTTTTATAGTTCTTGAAATTGTAGCATGTTACTTTACCACCATGCTTCATTGACACGACGAAATTATTCAACTGAAATATTGGGAAGGCGTGACTAGTCTGTGGCAGTTGGTGACGATTTACCAAAGTGGCAGATTTTGGTAGATTTGAAATATTTCACGAAAAATCGTATTAGTTTGAATTTTAAATAAATTAATCTTTAAACTTTTTTTTGTTTTACATTTTACCGAACTGGAAGCTTCTTATTATTTTCACCTTTATTGATTTGGTTCACAATCAATTTGTTTTTATCTGCAAACCGTTACAAACGATCTAAAGATATTAACTGAATGTATTGCATTTAATTTATACCGTAGCCACGAAGGAGGCTACTTTTTTTTGCTATTTTTAACATCAAGCTTGGCAGATTTTTTGGCCAGTGTGTGGCATAACCGCAACTTTTGAGATGGTCACCCTGCCGGCGATTTGGCTTTGAGAGATGCATATTTTTGTAATCAATCAGTCACTCGCAATTTTTCTGGATTTGCGGTTCGCGAGTACATATTTATTGTTAGTTACGTATTACGATGTCGTCTATGTAGGTACAGATAATATTATGTATTGTGTGTGTGTTTAAGAGTGTTAAAAGTGTGGATAAATTAATAAAAACGTGTCAAAATCTAAAGCATTTTAAGCTCGAGTACTTACCTACTTTGAATTCTTCGCTAAGCTTAGGATTCTACTTTAGAATCTATCCTCGCTACGCTCGGGATTCTACTACGCTCTCGCCATTAAATTGTTATTTGCTCCCTTGGTAAACAATTTACTATTTTTCACCTGATATTATGCATGCATATGTATGCATGTTTTCGTAGGTACCATAATGATGTATGGAGTTTGCCTTAAAAAAAACAACCCATTCATTTCGTTTGTTTAATGAAATAATTAAATTAAATTTAATAAAACAATTGAAAACTTCTGGATTGAAAATAAAACTTGACAAACTTAAATAGGTCACGTACCTACCTACCTACCCTACGTAAGCCACGGCACTACAACACTGCACTGCTTTATCAATCTGCAATTGTGATCTATCAAAAATATTATTAATGACTGAACAAAATTTAAAAAATATATAACAAAATTATATTCAATGGATAATTTTTATTACCTACGTTTCTAGGCACCGTGCATTAAATCATGTAAGAAATTAACGTTTTATAAACATGTTAGTTAGAGTGTGAAGATCACGCTTTCTGAGATAATAACAGTGTTTTATTTTAATACACGTATTATAAAATAGGCAATATACCTCATTACCTACTACAGATCACAAAAACTTTTACTAATGAACCAAATAACGCTTATAGTAACACTGTAAAAATATGCGAAATTAAAAATAAACACACGGAAGCGTGTCGTTCTCCTTGAAGATGTTTCTGTATATAGATAGAGCTAGAGCGGTGCGGCGGACGCGCTGTGTAGATAGCGGATAGCATGTGCGAAACTGTTTGAGTGCGGTGAATGTGGGGCAGTGAGGGGATCCGGAGAGTGAGGAGGGAGACACGAGGGCCAAGATGGCGGCGAGGACGCAACGATCGATGTCCGCAGACGCCGCGCGCGCTACGCTAATTCTATTTATACACATATCTTACCTACACCTAATGCATAGATTCCTACTATTTTAATGTATTGACGTGAAATACATTATTAGATACCTGTGGCTCAAATGCTTTGTTGCTTTGTTGTTCACTATCACAATTTTAGTACAGCAGGCACCCTACCTACGTTATACATTTTATCAAGTTAAAACCACTTCTAATGTGATTCTTTTAAGATAACCACAAAAAAATAAAGCTATTAATTAAAAAAGTAAAAAGGTATTTATTTTATTTTACAAAATACAGAGCTGAAACCATGATAAGTCCGTGATTAATCTACACTAATATTATAAAGAGAAAAGATTTGTATTTTTGTTGTTTTGTTGTTTTGTATGTAACGAATAGGCTCAAAAACTACTGGTCCGATTTCAAAAATTCTTTCACCATTAGAATGCTACATTATCCCTGAGTAACATAGGCTATATTATATTTTCAAAAAAATCAGGGATCCTTACTAAAACTCCAATAATGTAACCCAAGGTGGAAAAAGACAACCTTACATCGCGTGCGCTGCGAAAACTATTGATGATAGAACAAAATAATGTACTACGACTTTACAGAACACATCATTATCTACAAAAAATGTCGCGACAGCATATGTCTAACTATTATAGTTATGTCACAATAAGTGTTCTTTTATTATAAAAATTTAATTTAAATGCCGCCGCTAGAAAAGGGTGTTTATTTGTACCTTGGTATTAATCCTTATCAAAATAAATCATTTCATAATTAAGACGGTTTCAATACCTATAGATTACTTCTTAAATTTTTCAAATCGGACATTCCATTCAAAAGATATGACGAAATTAAAAATGTTAACGGGTCCACGGGTCACGCTCGGGGTGCGATTTCACTCACTCAAGGAGAAGGACGTGCAAATGTATGAAATTAGTAGACGCGAGGCTCGAACTTAGACCGTGGGGGTCTAAGTTTATCCTAAAATGTTCAAAAAATTTATGACCACCCATACGAAGCTGGGACAGGCCGCTAGTGAAAAATAAAGCGAATTCCATCAATATACATATCTCTATTTAAACTATATAATAAGTAATCATTTTTATACATTCAAGTCTTATTTGAGTATAAAATCTAGGAACCTACATACGTCCATATTGCGGAACTTGTGGGTTGAGGAAGGAAGGGTGCAACAGAATTCAAATACGACGGAAAGAGTCGGTTCAGGCAGGTGTAGAACAGGTGCAAGTTTATACAAAAACGTAAAACTAGATAATGTGAGAAGGTTATTATTTATTTATTAATCTATTATTTTGATACTCAACAAACGGAATAAACGTTACGTCTATATAAGATACTAGCGGCCTGTCCCAGCTTCGCATGGGTGGTCATCAATTTTTTGAACATTTTAGGATAAACTTAGACCGTGGGTTCGAGTCTCGCGTCTACTTATTTCATACATTTGCATGCCAGAGTGACCCGTGAACCCGTTAACATTTTTAATTTCATCATATCTTTTGAATGGAATGTCCGATTTGAAAAATTCAAGAAGTAATCTATAGGTATTGAAACCGTCTTAATTATGAAATGATTTATTAGGATAAGGATTAATACCAAGGTAAGGGTTACATTATTGGAGTTTTAGTAAGGATCCCTGATTTTTTTGAAAATATATTATAACCTATGTTACTCAGGGATAATGTAGCATTCTAATGGTGAAAGAATTTTTGAAATCGGACCAGTAGTTTTTGAGCCTATTCGTTACATACAAAAATACAAAAATACAAATCTTTCCTCTTTATAATCTACACTATCTACACTAATATTATAAAGAGGTAAACTTTGTATTTTTGTATTTTTGTATTTTTGTATTTTTGTATGTAACGAATAGGCTCAAAAACTACTGGTCCGATTTCAAAAATTCTTTCACCATTAGAATGCTACATTATCCCTGAGTAACATAGGCTATATTATATTTTCAAAAAAATCAGGGATCCTTACTAAAACTTCAATAATGTAACCCAAGGTGGAAAACAAAAAACCTTACATCGCGTGCGCTGCGAAAACTATTGAAGATAGAACAAAATAATGTACTACGATTTTGTAGAACACGTTATCATCTACAAAAAATGTCGCGACAGCATATGTCTAACTATTATAGTTATGTCACAATAAGTGTTCTTTTATTATAAAAAATTAATTGAAATGCCTCCGCTAGAAAAGGGTCTTTATTTGTACCTTGGTATTAATCCTTATCCAAATAAATCATTTCATAATTAAGACGGTTTCAATACCTATAGATTACTTCTTAAATTTTTCAAATCGGACATTCCATTCAAAAGATATGACGAAATTAAAATTGTTAACGGGTGCACGGGTCGTGCGAATGTATGAAATAAGTAGACGCGAGGTATAAGTTTATCATAAAATGTTCAAAAAATTTATGACCACCCATGCAAAGCTGGGACAGGCCGCTAGTATTATATAAGATACTAGCGGCCTGTCCCAGCTTCGCATGGGTGGTCATAAATTTTTTGAACATTTTAGGACAAACTTAGACCGTGGGTTCGAGCCTCGCGTCTACTTATTTCATACATTTGCACGCTCTTCTCCTTGAGTGAGTGAAATCGCACCCCGCGCATGACCCGTGGACCCGTTAACATTTTTAATTTCGTCATATCTTTTGAATGGAATGTCCGATTTGAAAAATTTAAGAAGTAATCTATAGGTATTGAAACCGTCTTAATTATGAAATGATTTATTTGGATAAGGATTAATACCAAGGTACAAATAAAGACCCTTTTCTAGCGGAGGCATTTCAATTAATTTTTTATAATAAAAGAACACTTATTGTGACATAACTATAATAGTTAGACATATGCTGTCGCGACATTTTTTGTAGATGATAACGTGTTCTACAAAATCGTAGTACATTATTTTGTTCTATCTTCAATAGTTTTCGCAGCGCACGCGATGTAAGGTTTTTTGTTTTCCATCTTGGGTTACATTATTGAAGTTTTAGTAAGGATCCCTGATTTTTTTGAAAATATAATATAGCCTATGTTACTCAGGGATAATGTAGCATTCTAATGGTGAAAGAATTTTTGAAATCGGACCAGTAGTTTTTGAGCCTATTCGTTACATACAAAAATACAAAAATACAAAAATACAAAGTTTTCCTCTTTATAATATTAGTGTAGATAAATTATAATAATCAAGATTTCTGTTAGAAAATGAATTAGGGTAACGACGAGACTCTGGCCTTAATATTATCTTATAGGCATAAATGAGATAGGCATGTAAATTATTTATGACCTTATCTCGCCCGGCCAGCCGGCCTCCGCGACCCTTCGCAACCTCTAGGACGGTTGTTGTCATTGATGACCCGAGCCGCGCCGCGCGTCGGTCACCCGCCCGCCTGTGCTTAGATGTGAGGCAAGTCGACCCACACAATGAATTCGACTAAGCGCTTGCCCTCTATCCCTTTTACTTACAAAAAATAATTTGGAAAATATAGGTATTACATAAAAAAAAATCCTAACTTATCAAACAAGGCTAACAATTATTCAGAACTAGCTGAAAAGAGACCGTTTACAATCGATTTCAGCACCTAACCTTAAAGGTTTTGGATAGAACAGAACTTATTGAGTACTAAATTTATGAGTGAAATGAGAAAGCATTCATAAAACATCTGAATCACCTTGCAAATGTATTAATTTAGACAAGCAAAAAACTCGCAATAATCATAAAAGTGAGTGGTTCAACATGGACCAATAAATGTGTGTGGGGGCGATGACCGCAATATTAAGCAAACGCGAATGTCTCACGTCGTGTTAATGACCTTTTTTAGAGATCCGTAGGTAAGAAGTAAAAAGCCAGGGTTCGAAGTTATGAGTATCATAGATAATATTCAAACCCTAGAAAAAACGGAACAAAATCAATAGTCAATGTTTTTTTATTCGATAAACACATAAGGACCACAAAGATTTCATAATATCCCAAAAGCTATAAAGCGAGTGGGATTTGAATTGAACCCACGACCCTCTCCTTGAGACGGGGCTAAACATCTGCACCATCGGAATCTGATCTTACTCACATAATGAACGTGGCTCCATAATAGGGCCGATTATCACGGCCTGCTCGATAACTGAGTTTATCTCTAGAATGTCATCTTGCACCTTGTCAATTTTACTCACTTTTGACACTTCAATCCCACTCGATTCATAACTTTGAGAGTAGTAGAGCTCTTTGTGAAGGGCTCGTCCGGAGAAGTACTACCACCACGCCTTTTTCTGCTGCCAAGCAGCGTTGCTGTGTTTCGGTTTGAAGAGTGTGGTTGCCGGTGTAATTACAGGCACATGAGGCTTAACATCTGTATGTCTCAAGTTGATGGACGCAGGGCAGTGCATCGTAGGGCACGTGCCTATCGTGTGTGACTTACGAGGTAATGCTTTGTTATGGGTGATGGTTACCACTTAACATCAGGTGCGCCATCTGCTTGTTCCATCAGCTAGTTGTATTAAAAAAAAAACTTTTGGTCATTATAAAATATTTTTGATTTTATAAGATCATTTTTTTTATTGCTGATAGCTAGACGTTTAACTGCCATCTCACGTGATGGAAAGCGAAGATGCAGTCTAAGGTGGAGCATGCTTAGCTATAATCCACCTGTTCACTCTTGTTTTGAATATTCCTAAGTTACCTATATCGTTCCGGAAATACCAACGACGGTAAAGAGTTAATACTATAAAACAAATAAAAACATCATAATAAGGATCGCTGCGAATCGTTTTAAAATATAACAAGGAGCCAGGCGGTTTAGGATAGGTATTTAAAAAATATCATTAGTCTGACTGATATTGTTATTTAGTATTTTTATCGACTTAGCTAAGCATACTAAAACTAAGCACTAAACCTTGAAGTTTTCCAATAACCTCACTTTTGGAATGCTAGTAAGTTTTGTGACACAAATATAGGAAAATTATTAAAATTGAGGAAAGATAAATCATTAAAAAAAAATCGGATCAAAAGTTATTTTGTGGCCAACTAAATTATAATATCTAGCTGAATACGGAACCAGGTTGACATTTGCTCGACTTGTTCGTTTTTGGAGCGTTTATCGTTCCTTCATTCAGTTGCTCTATGAATGTATTATTTATTATTATTATTGTAAAGCCTTTTCACATATATTTCCCATTAGTATTTTGAGTTTTGCCTTGTTATGACACAGTTGCTGGAGTCAGATTGAGTTGAACTTAAAACTTTGAATACATGTCATACGCCAATGCTCAAACAATAATGATAACAGCAAGCATCTGATGAGAGGGACGGAAGAGGATCTACGGAAATCCTTGATGGATAAACAGTAGACTGGCATTTGTTAGTTTATCAGTGTATTTGCTATGTGTATGGGTTTAATCGTACATGCTCTAGGTAGGTAGGTACTGTTAGCAAGGTTGTGTTAACCTGTTATATTAAATCTATGTTATATATGTCTATATGCTAGTGTGTATAACAATTGGCACATACTTATAATAATACGTATAGGTTTGCATTGTTTGTATAGGATGATGTTTATAGGTATAAACAATCTGTACACAACATTCAGAATTTAATATTACCATTTGCATAGATAGAATAAAACGTCGGTTAACCAAAACAAACAGAAATCTTCATGGTGTTATGGCATGCATGCATTGTATGAGTTTGATGTTCAGCCACTTTCTAATTTCCACCGAGCCGTAGATTGGTAAGTGCGGAATGACGCAATCTACTATTATGTACTAACGAACGCCATATGGGTTGTTTGGGCAATAGTGCAGGCGCGCAGCGCGACGCGCCCGGTTTAATATACATATGAGAACATTGAGATTGCATCATTCATTCCTAGTCCATCGACCGATCCCATTATAATCAGTCATAATATTCATTAATATGCATCTTGGAATTGAAAATGAGCTGAAAAATACGGAATGGAATAAAACACATGTTATTGTAAAATGTAATTTATAAAAACAACTAGCGGCCTGTCCCAGCTTCGCATAGGTGGTCATACATTTTTTGAACATTTTAGGATAAACTGAGACCGTGGGTTCGAGCCTCGCGTCTACTTATTTCATACATTTGCACGCGCTTCTCCTTGAGTGAGTGAAATCGCACCCCGCGCGCGACCTTTGGACCCGTAAACATTTTTAATTTCGTCATATCTTTTGAATGGAATGTCCGATTTGAAAAATTTAAGAAGTAATCTATAGGTATTGAAACCATCTTAATTATGAAATGATTTATTTGGATAAGGATTTATACCAAGGTACAAATAAAGACCCTTTTCTAGCGGAGGCATTTCAATTAATTTTTTATAATAAAAGAACACTTATTGTGACATAACTATAATAGTTATACATATGCTGTCGCGACATTTTTTGTAGATGATAACGTGTTCTACAAAATCGTAGTACATTATTTTGTTCTATCTTCAATAGTTTTCGCAGCGCACGCGATGTAAGGTTTTTTGTTTTCCACCTTGGGTTACATTATTGAAGTTTTAGTAGGGATCCCTGATTTTTTTGAAAATATAATATAGCCTATGTTACTCAGGGATAATGTAGCATTCTAATGGTAAAAGAATTTTTGAAATCGGACCAGTAGTTTTTGAGCCTATTCGTTACATACAAAAATACAAAAATACAAAGTTTACCTCTTTATAATATTAGTGTAGATTACCTCTTTATAATATTAATTAGTGTAGAAGATCCCATTATTTATGTTTTTTTTTACAAATCTCAATCTCAATCAAATGGATAAAGATAAGTTGTCAGTATTAAATACCATCAAGAGTTACCCGTGGAAACGTAGGCAGAGGGAATGATGGTATAATGGTGGAGATATAAATTGCCAAAGACTAATCGTGAACTTACATAAAGTGGAACTTTTTCATAATTTCAGCATACGGCGCCCTTTATAAAAATATAGGCCAAGCCAACTGCCCCCGGCCAGCTAGAGTAGGTCAATCCGGGGGAGGTTTGAGCACGTGTAAATAAACGTTGTGTATGACAGTATAGTAGGAGACACTTTTTGTTTCCTTATCACCTTCATTCAAGGCTCTGCGTAGCGTCGGTACTAGGTATTGTAAAACAAACAGCGGAAGCTATTTGTTGAGGCTGACGTTTTTTCAATTACGATAATAGAAAATGCTAATGACCGCTAGCATTTACGGCTCTTTATGTAGGTACTTAAAATAACTTGCTTTATTATAAAAGGACCTTGAATCAAGTTCAAACCGAAGGTCATCGACATTGCTCTTAAATGACGCACTGGATCGATCAGACGGTTCAACCGTTCGCGCAATGTCAAGGTTGCGAAATATTTTTAATACAATTTCGTCGGGCAGGTTATATTTGAGATGAAACAACCTTATGTATTTTAGGGCTTTGCATAACTCTTACTGTATCTAATAAGTACCATTTTTATTCGACTTTTACATCAGTTACGTACTTAAAGTAGGCAGGTAGGTACCTACTCATTTGAAACCGTAAGGGAAGAGTTTGTTGGTTTTACCATTGTACATGTTTTGATATGATAGGAACTTGTTACCTAATATAAAAGGTCGAAAGGAGTGAAGTAAGATTATAATAGTAAACTTTATGTTACAGGAAAAAGGCACCTCATTACCAACTCAACGCTTAAACAAGTACCCGTCAAGAGGCTTGCTAAAGCACATTTTGCAGCAGACATACAACCAAGCAGTCTCTGACCCAGACAAGCTCAACCAATATGAACCGTTTTCACCTGAGGTTAGTGACCGTTCTACTGAATTAACAATAACCCAACAGCAATTCAACAAGTTTGAATCGTAATAAATGTCGGTATACATGTACATCATCGTCATCAGCCTGAAGAAGTCCACTGCTGGACAAGGGCTACTAAATACTGTATACAATATTGAGTCTTATAGTTCTAGAGATACGTAACGCTCTCCTTTGAAGTTTTGAATAATTACATAGTTTTAGAGAATATTTATAGTATCGTAAAAGGGGAACAATGTTAGGTACATGCCCTGTACAATGTACATGTACATTGTTACATGAACTGTAGATTCAATGAGTTTAAATTCTTTGACCCCAAATCATGAGATTGCATAGAATTTCCTCCATTATTTTTGTTATCTTTAGATAAGATAATGTTTATTCAACACTATCTTTGTTTGGCCAAATACATTTTTTGTTTTCTAATTGCTAACTTACTCTTAGTTAACACTTTTTTTGCTCGGATCGCCGACCTCTTAATTTACCACAAACCTGATTTTCCTTATCATTGGTCAATTAAATTTCCAGGTATATGGTGAAACGTCATACGAGCTGATTTCGCAGATGATCGACCAAATAGAAATAACTGCCGAAGATGTATTCGTGGACCTGGGCTCAGGGGTCGGGCAGGTGGTGTTACAGATGGCCGCTGCTACACCGTGCCGAATATGCCTTGGTGTTGAAAAGGCTGAAGTACCTAGTAGATATGCCGAGGTAAATATAACAAATGACATAAGTTAAACTAATATCTTTAGACCAATTATTCTAGAAAAATTGGGTAAACATTTTGGTGTCTCATAATATTTTGGCAATTGATTTTCTAAATTTATTTATTTTAGTACATGGATTCGAATTTTCGAACGTGGATGAAGTGGTACGGCAAAAAGTTCGGAGAGTATAAATTAATAAAGGGCGATTTTCTGATGGATGAGCATAGAGAAAAAATCAACGCGGCTACCATAGTTTTCGTCAATAACTTCGCATTCGGACCACACGTAGATCATCAGCTGAAGGAGAGATTCGCCGATTTGAAAGACGGAGCCAAAATAGTGTCGTCGAAGAGTTTCTGTCCGTTGAACTTCCGAATAACGGACCGGAACCTGAGCGACATCGGGACCATCATGCACGTCAGCGAGATGTCGCCGCTCAAGGGCTCGGTCTCGTGGACGGGGAAGCCGGTCTCGTACTATTTACACAAAATAGATAGGACCAAATTGGAGAGATACTTCCAAAGACTGAAAAATCCGAAACTCAAGGTCAGCAAAAGGGTCTGTTCCAATCGTTTTATATTTATGAGAATGATTAAAAGCTAAGTAGAAAAGCTCCAGTACTATTCTCTTGTTTCGCACTCCGACAAGTCTTCACTTTTTGTTTCCAATCCAATCATTACGATTTCCAGGGCGTGCAAAATGGTTGTGATGATGGTGAGAGTAGCAGTAAACGGAACGTGAGCGCGCCGCCGACGCGGCAATCGACACCAGATCTTATGAACGGCAATAGCAATCACAGCACAAGCTCGCTTCCAGAACGCAGGAGGAAGGTCACAAGGGCACGAGCGGCAAGGTAATGCCCTCACACTATGCATAAATCATAAATCATTTATGTGCTTCAATGTAGGTACATAAAGATGACAAAAAAATTAAATCGGTAGCACTCATTCCCCATAGCTGGGATCCAAATTGTAGGTGTGGGCTTTATACATATGGGTAGGTAGGTAGGTACTTTTTATACAAACAACAGTAAAATTCACAATAAATATAAAACAAACAATAGAAATCAAATGTCAAATCAAAATAATTATTACATACACTGCCCTTCACAGTCGCATACATAGACCTAACCCCATTTTGTGCATTCCTAAATGAGTACCTAAACACCCAGACGAGAAACTATTTCATATACGTACTTGTGTGCAGTTTGTAAAAACATATTTTTAATGCTCATGAATTTAAATGTGAAGCTTTCTCTATATTTACTGGCCTCGACCGCCCACGTGGGTAGACCACGTGGGTGATTCTGTTGTTTTATTTTTATTTATTTATTTAATAATTAGCACGGCTTAAAACCAATTACACTAATTAACGAAATTATACAGCAATAAGAATTAAATAAATGATGATTAAAAATTAAATAAATTAAATTAAAAATTAAATGATGATTAAATAAATTACACATTGTCAGTGACTAATAAATAATATTATACAAATTTAAAATTAGTTGAAACAAATTGAAGAATAATTAAAAGTACAGTAACGTTCTTAATAATACATAATTTACAGTTTTCTGAATTCATAAGATATAATGTCAATAAGTAAGTAATAAAATAAAATATGTCAGTCACAATAAATAATAAGCCATTAATGAATTACTTATATATAACCTTTACCCGTTAATCTCGCAGAACCTCAGGCATACTAACAAAATCTTCTTCCATTCATCAGCAAAGATATCACAGTCTGGGTTTAGGTCAAGAAGTTTGTTGAGGGCAGCGAGGGTGCGAGGCAGTGGAGAGTTAGAGCGAGCAACGGTTCGACTGGGAGGCGCCGAGAAAAGTCTATGCTTCCTGATGCGAAGATAATTGTTTGGAAGATATAGGCGCAAGAGGTGGTTGTGCAGATCAGGAGCATCTATCACACCACGGAGAACCTTGCAGACTGTCGACATCTGGTCTAGTGCCCTCCTCGTTTGTAGGGAGTTGTAGGTGAGACAACCTTGGAGGAATCGGGTTGGATACATAAATGGGTAGTACCCAAAAATACGTTTGTAGAGAAATCTGAGAAACGCCTTTTGAACTTTCTCAAGTAATAGAGCGTACGTACTTTCATAGGGATTCCAGACGCAACAGCTTGACTCAAGCTTGCTACGTACCAGAGCCCCGAACAAAAGCCGCACGACTCTATCACTGCGAAAGTCTCGGGCGTTTCTCAGAACAAACCCAAGTCTTTGATAGGACTCTTTGGCGACCGTAGAGATGTGGTCATGAAACGTCAGCTTCCGGTCGAATGTGACTCCTAGATCCTTTATCACAGTTGCTCTGGGAATCATGTTACCATGAATCGTGTAATTAAAGGATATCGGCTGTTTCATTCGACCAAAAGTCATAACGGAGCATTTGGAGGGATTAAATTCCATTTTGTTTGCAAGGCTCCAACGACACACAGCGTCAACATCACGCTGAAGCACCTCGCAATCGAAAACCGTGTGAATGACAGTGTAGAGCTTTAGGTCATCCGCATATAATAGACACTCGGCACGTTCCAGCACATCAGGTAGGTCGTTGACCATTAAAACAAAAAGCAAAGGTCCTAAGATAGAGCCTTGGCTCACTCCTGATCGCGTGTGATAGGGCGCCGACTCATAGATTCCGAGCCTGACATACTGCTGCCGATCGCGCAGATAGTCGGCGAGGAGCCGGAGGAGGCCCGGCGCAAAGCCTATGGCACTCAGTTTTGCCAGCAGTATGTCATTATTCACCCTATCGAACGCTTTTTGAAAATCGAAGTAGAGCACATCTACTTGACGCGCACGGTCTAATTGCGTAGAGATGTACTCTACAAGTGTCAAAAGGTTTGTGTTGACAGACCGTTTACTTCTAAATCCGTGCTGAGCATTACATAAAAACGTCTTAACCTGAGAATAAATTAGATCGTGCAATATATTTTCAAATACCTTGGCAGGAGATGATAAAATGGCTATAGGTCTGTATTCTTCTACTGCTATCTTATTTGAAGTTTTAGGAATAGGAGTAACTCTGGATACCTTCCACTGTGAAGGATACACGCCAGTCTGTAAAGCCAGATTGAAAATGTGCACGAGTGGAGAAATAAAGAATTTTTTGACAGATTTAAGGAGGGCCGGAGGAATGCCGTCTGGTCCTATAGAGCTCTTGGGTTTTAACTTATTAATTCCCTGGATAACATCTTTATGAGTAACCTGAAAAATATTTACATAATTGCTGTTGGAGCTCTTATCACTGCGATTAACATCTTCTGAGTTCAGTGTTGGAATGTCGGGGAGAAACATACTTGCAAAAAAGTTAGCAAAAGCCTCAGCTGCCGCCACACCCGTACACGATACACCACTAAAAGTAACATTAGGCTCAAATCCACCTTTTGCCCTCAGACTGGATACGTGACGCCAAAAATCACGGGGATTCAATGCAATATTATCTTCAATTTGCCTCATGTATGTCTCATAAGCTCCAGATGCACGAGTCTTCAGGGAAGCCCTCATATTAGAGAATAGCTTGTAGGTTTCAATAGACCTACTCTTTTTCCATTCTGCATGGAGCTTTACTTTCCGCTTTGTGTCACTAATGATGTCGGGAGTAAACCAAACGGGGTAGCGAGTAGAACAGATTTTGGTTCGAATTTTTTTTGGCATGCAAATGTCAAAAATTTCATAGATCGTGGCATAGAAAACCTTAGTTGCAAGAGTAACATTATCACAGAGCAATACCCGTTCCCATGAGACACCAGCAAGAGAATTATGCAAAAGTTCTGTATCACACCGGCTGAGGTTCCAGTCCCTACTCGGATTAATATTGCTCGGTTCGATTCGATCTAAACCACGAGCCGCCTCTACCAACATGTCGATGTCCAGGGCAGGGTGATATGCGTCTACCGGGACTATACCCTCCGTGTTGGAGACCAAAGCTTCTCGCACCCATTCGCTCTCCTTAACCAGAACAATGTCTAAAATACCGCCGTGCAAGTTCAATACAAAGTTTTTTTCAACGAGACTCGAAAATGATAAAAAATAACAATAATAATTTTGAATATTGACAGAAGCACTATTTAAGTTTATGTCGCCTAATAATAGCACGTTTCCTTTGTTGTTTTTGTATCTTGGACATGCAGTTTTTCAATTCAGTTTTTGTACAAGTGAGATACTTAAATCTTATAATATTGTTAGTATCACTTATACTGCTAGTATGATTTTGAAATATTAATGAACTTACTGAGAACAGTAAGGTTAGGTATTTTTGATCGAGTGAGCGAAGCGAACGAAGATCTTAGTTTTAACTTGGGCGATTTGGCATTTTATGTATGTATGTATGTTTGTCTGGCGATAACTTTAGAACCGTTGATCCGATCTGCATGAAATTGGATATGTCGATAGCTTGTACTTGAGAAATTTACTGGTAAGTATATGAGTTAAATCGGATGAAGGGTTTTTGAGATATGGGGTTTTTTAAGAGGGCAAAAATAAAAAAAGTGACATAAAAAAATCAAGTTACATGTCATATGAAAGGGCTTTGTTTGGACATTCCAAAACAATTTTTACTTTTTTTTTGCGACGCTAGGTTTTTGAGATACAACAAAAAAGTTAAATTAAGAAAACCAGCGATCCAAGAGCTCCCATCTCTAAGAGTTTAGTTGGCATCAAGGTTTTTCTACTGGTCGTCCAGTTACTTTGCTTTTTCTTATTTTTTTTTCTAGAAATAATTTAAGGAGGTACTCAGTTCTCATAAAATGGTGCCAACGACCAGGTCTGACGAATGAGCCAAGGTCTGTTCAACGGAACTCTTCAATAAGTAGGCCAATAGAGTTGAAACTTGGTTACCGTACCAAGTTAGTAGGCGGTAGTCAGAAAAAAGTCCAAACATAAATGTTTGGACTTGCCTCTGACTACCACCTACTCAAAGTTTTGATGCGTTCGTTGGGTCGCATCACGAGATCTCAGTTCGGGGCGAACTACTAGTATATTGGTATGAAATAATGTTTTTGCTACGGTATTTGATCATCAGGCCAGGTTTAAGACAACAGCCAAAACTAACAAAGACCTAAATGTGTCCACCATTTGTGTTCTTTCATGGCAAAAAGGTCTGGTCTTTTCATTCATAATTGTTTTATGATAGACTAGCGACCCGCCCCGGCTTCGCACGGTTATTGTGGGTTATCCCTAAGAGATTATGCTTGTATTGTGCATATAAACCTTCCTCTTGAATCACTCTTTCTATAAAAAAAACCGCATCAAAATCCGTTGCGTAGTTTTAAAGATTTAAGCATACATAGGGATATAGGGACAGAGAAAGCGACTTTGTTTTATACTATGTAGTGATTATCAGAAAGCTCAGGGTTTAGGGATGCATTTAAGTAAATTAAATCGAATCTTAATTAACAAATTGAGTGTTTGTTGATGATAACGAATAAACGAATGATTTTTTGAAACATTATGAAGAAATAAATTAAAAGTTAAAAAACTTATTTAAAAACAAACTTTTATTTAAATGCGTTAAAAAGAATGATGTAAACTTTTTCCTTTTAAACTTTTACTTTCAACTTATAACGTCATTACACAATTTACATGATTTAGAAGCTTGTTGCGAGATTTACCTGTGTAGACATTAACATTTTTATTTGTATTAATTAGGTCCTGAAACATTGAGTTAATATTATATTATTATAGGGGCGAGAATGGCAGAACACGGGCTCGCGCGACGGCGAAGCGCCGAGTGGTGCGGCGCTCCAGTGACGAGACGGAGGAAGAGTCGAGTGACGCCGACGACCCTCCGCCCGGGCCGGAGCCGGCGCCGCGCGAGTGGGGCGCGCCCTGGGCCTCCTCTGACTCAAGTAAACACAAACTTTATTTTTTATCACATCAATTCGAAAAGAGATAGTTTGCTCTTTGAAAACAGGCAGCAAAATAGCACTTTGATCCCAAGGGCGGTAATGTGATTTGAATTTGGAATGTGCTTATTGAGTAAAAGTTCTAATCACCAAAGAGATCACGAACTGTATGAACAAGCAGGTTTTATAATTAAAAAAAAAAGCGCCTGAACTAAATAAAAATAAACAAAAACACGTGTAACGCGCATTCCACCTTTGTTCATAATTGTTTACTCAAATTCAGATTTTACTTAGTTTTATGAAAATAAATAAAATTACAATGAATACATGATTATGACTATGAGACTATGTGACAATGTGACAATGTGACTATGTGACTTCGTGACTTTGGGACTTTGTGACTTTGTGACTTTGTGACTTTGGGACTTTGGGACTTTGGGACTTTGTGACTTTGTGACTTTGTGACTTTGTGACTTTGTGACTTTATGACTTCGTGACTATGATTATTCATAAGTTGCACTAAGTTATTTTCTCATAGAGGGTGATAAAAAGTAGAGTGTCCACCTCGGGAGCAACACTATTTTAAGCTCGAGTGAAGTAATTTTAATCCCTCGCTACGCTTAGGATTCTACTTTAGAATCCTTCGCTCCGCTCTGGATTCAAAAAACACTCTCGCCATAAAAATAGTTGTTTGCTCCCTTGGTAAACAATCTACTATTGTAATGCTCTTATTGCTCGCTGAGCACTCCATTAGCTGAACTGACGTGTGTAGTACATAAGTGTGTTGCTGTAAAATATAAATATTGCTGGACTTTCCACACAGCACTATCTGGCCCCAAACTAAGCCAAAGCTTGTAATATGGAAACCAGATAGCTGATATAATCTACACTAATATTATAAAGAGGAAACATTTGTATTTTTATATGTAACGAATAGGCTCAAAAACTACTGGTCCGATTTCAAAAATTCTTTCACCATTAGAATGCTACATTATCCCTGAGTAACATAGGCTATATTATATTTTCAAAAAAATCAGGGATCCTTACTAAAACTTCAATAATGTAACCCAAGGTGGAAAACAAAAACCTTACATCGCGTGCGCTGCGAAAACTATTGAAGATAGAACAAAATAATGTACTACGATTTTGTAGAACACGTCATCATCTACAAAAAATGTCGCGACAGCATATGTCTAACTATTATAGTTATGTCACAATAAGTGTTCTTTTATTATAAAAAAATAATTGAAATGCCTCCGCTAGAAAAGGGTCTTTATTTGTACCTTGGTATTAATCCTTATCCAAATAAATTCATAATTAAGACGGTTTCAATACCTATAGATTGCTTCTTAAATTTTTCAAATCGGACATTCCATTCAAAAGATATGACGAAATTAAAAATGTTAACGGGTCCACGGGTCACGCGCGGGGTTCGATTTCACTCACTCAAGGAGAAGCGCGTGCAAATGTATGAAATAAGTAGACGCGAGGCTCGAACCCACGGTCTAAGTTTATCCTAAAATGTTCAAAAAATTTATGACCACCCATGCGAAGCTGGGACAGGCCGCTAGTACATATATACTTTTATTTGTAAGTACATACTTATAATATTATATAACACCCAGATAGAGAACAAACATCTATGTTCATCACACAAATGTTTGTTCTCGGTGGGGATCGAACCCACGGCCTACGGCGCAGAAGGTAGAGCTACTACCAACTGAGCTGTGAAGGCTGTCTCTTTTCGTTGTCATGAAAGTGACAGTGGCAAGTATACTTTCTAGAGCTGTTATAAAATGACGGAATATGAATTAAGGCCTGGTAAAGTAGTTCTACAACGTGTAAAATAATACCCCTATAACCCCGGAAGCAGGATGTGCTACAGGTCATGGCGAACAACAATAGTTATTAAGACTTGAAATTTCGAAGTTTTTTATTCATGAAATGCCTCACTATTCTCCAAAATGAAACTAGCACAATATGACGCAGCCCTATTTACATCTGTTTTTTGACCTTTAATTGTGAACTGTAGATAAAATAGGTAACAGAACTGCCACCAATTAGGAAACGCAAATAACGTATCAAACGGTCACGTACAAATTATCAGGGTTCTTGCAAACTGAGACAAAATTATTTTTTCTTTTGTATGGGAATTTCGAAAACGAAGTATTCAAATTTCACACACGTCAAAGTATTCCAGTGCTTGGTATTTGGCCTTATAGGGGTATTATATTACACGTTGTATAGTGTTAGATAAAGTTGAGTTAGTAGTTGCGATGCGAAGTCTTCTCATCCAAATATCCAACTGCAAAGTCTGGACCGATTTGAACTGCGTTGGGCCTGTGTTGACGGCTATTTGTCTCCGTACAGATAGTCGAGGCGCTAACAAGCGCAGTGCGAGCGCGGGCGGCACCCGACGTCGAGCCGTGCGCGCGAAACGGCGCCGCGGCGCGCCCGCTGCCATCGCCGGACTCGACCTGCTGCATTCTACCACACTCGCCTCCACTGTACAGAATGGCGCCGTAAGTACCTAACGCTCACTAAATAGCGATAATTTTCAACAATTCGTCAGTTAAGGTTTAATTATTATAATATAATATTATATTCATGAAAGTTAACCCCTTGAGGCTTACAGCGGGGTTGAAGTTTGCTTGAAAACTCAGGGGTTGAATTTCAGGAATATTTTATACAAGCTGGTGCCTGTGACTTCGTCTGCGCAGGATTAGTCACACAATATCTTTATAAATTAGACTGTGTTATTCTGATGTATAAGCTATATTATTGTAAAGTTTCATTTAAATCCATTCAGTAGTTTTTACGTGAAAGAGTAACAAACATCCATCCATCCATCCCATCCATCCATCCATACTTACAAACTTTCGCGTTTATAATATTAGTAAGGATTATATAATGTCATGGACCTATTTTGATAGCTGTTATTAAAACAACAGAATGCCAGATTTTGCGACTGTCTTATAGTCATCGTGCTCAATCGTATATCTGTAGGTGACATTGCGTGAATCTAGTTTGTATCGCACATCTGTTTTCATCCTCCACGACAGATGTAATAATGCAAACTGTTTGCTTTATCAGGTAACAGCGCCGCCTCCCGGCTGCGTGGGCCAGCGCCTTTCAGCGCTGGGCGTAGCGCTACAGCCGGCGGAAAAGCTTCACTCCGAGTTGGATATCCCGCACTCTCCCAACGCTCCGTACAGCTTACAACTGTTGCTGGACATGTTCCGCGACCAGTACCTCTCCTACATCCAACGTATGAACTCGCCGGAGTACGCGAGTGACGTGCGACAACAGATAGATAAAGAGAAGGTAACTCCTTCGAACAATACTATTATTATGCTTTTAATTGCGAATATTACCGATTTGATTTTATCTGACTAAAGATAATTATTATTTTTTATTTCTTAAACTGCTTATTATTATCGCACTGTCCAGTGAGGACAAATAACACTGTTTTGAATTGTACGGCAGTGGATTGTAGTAGTCTTGACAGATGTAGTAAATATTATTTATAACTTACAGGAAAGGAACCAAAAACTTAAATCACGCGCATCACAGCTAGACAAACAGATAAATCTACTGATCAACGATAGCGTTGCCTTGCTGAAAGCACGAATGAGCGAGCTGGGTATACACGCTAGCAATACGGTGGATCTCTTGGCCAAAGCAAAAGAAATAGTCGGTAGACATAAAGAGTTACAAAGCAAAGCCAGCAAGTTGCAAGCGCAGGTATTATTCCGTTTTGTTTTATCTATTTCCAAAAATCTGTAAAGAAATATTTTCCTTTTTATTTTCTTTTTTCTAAATACCCTTCTTTAGCACAATAGTTTTATAATTTTTTGTCCTTCATAACCTTAGGTAAATAATATTGAAGCTGAACAAGCAACGCTAGTGAAACAGAGGACTTTTGAAATAACAGAGAAATATCGTCAACTGGGGCACATCCCGCCGGACGTGGAAATCACTCAGAACATGGCGCACGAGTGCATCCTCAAGGAGATAACGGCCACGCTCGCGCATCGCAAGCGGCTGCACGCCCAGGTCGGCCACCTGCAGAGCGAGCTCGCGCACATCGAGCGCGCCGGCTCCGGCGGCGGCGTCGAAGTGAAGCGCGAGCCGAGCGCCGCGCCGCCCGCTACGTCCGCCCCGCCCGCCGCGCCCCCCGCGCCCGCCGCGCCCCCGCCGCCGCTGCACTCGGCGCCCGCCGGCGTGCCGGTCGCCACGGTCAAGCCGCACACGGTCAATAGCAAGCCGCGCAAGTCGCGCGACCACCGCTCGCGCTCCGACGACTGGCACGACCTGCCCGACGTCGGCAAAATCGACGAACAGAATCCGGAGCTGCTCGCCGAGAAAATCCTAGAAGCCGGCCGGCAGATGGAGGCGGCGCGCCATTCCAACAAGCCGAATGTTATAGTGAACGGATACGCGCGCGACGACCGCTACCCGAAGGCGCTAACTCCGCACATCTCTCGCGCCGCGCCGCCCGCCGACCGGCAGCTGCTCTCGCACCGACACTCGCCGGTCAAACTGCAGAAGGCGACCGGCGTCATCGCGCAGCCGAAGGTGCAAGAATCACCCAAAGTGATCAACTTCGAGGACCGCCTCAAGAGTATAATCACGTCCGTGCTCAACGAGGACCAGGAGCAGCGGAAGGCGTCGGCTCGACAACCGACGCCGACCCACGGCTACAACAACGGTTACGTGCGGCAGCCGTCGCATCCCGGCTATCCGCAGCATCCTCAACACGGCCCGCATCCGCAGCATTCGCAGCATCCTCAGCGTGGGTCGCATCCGCCGCAGATGCTGCCGTCGCCGGGCGGCGGGCCGGTCAGCTCGGCGGGATACGCGCGTGCACGAGAGTTCCGGCGTGACCGCTACCCCTACGAGCGACGCGAAATGCCGCGCGACATGCCGCGCGACATGCAACGTGACATGCAACGTGACATCTCGCGAGAAATGCAACGAGACATGTCGCGCCTGCCGCCTGGCGCGCACATCGATCCGAGGATGCATCACGTACCGCCTGATTACACACAGGTTAGTATTATATTAATTGAGCTACAAATATTTTTTTATTTTATTTTTTTTGAAAGCCACGTTTACGATATAAATGACTAATAATGTTGACCATGTCACAGGTCTCGCCGGCGAAACTGGCGCTCAGACGTCACCTATCAGCGGAGCGGTTGACCGGGCCTTCGGACCGGTTGCCATCGGGGCAACGTACCATCGGCGACCTCGTGAACGGCGAGATCGAACGCACGCTCGAGATATCCAACCAGAGCATCATAAACGCGGCCGTCAACATGAGCGCGCGATACCACGAGCCGCATCCGCACTCGCACCACCAACCGCTCGAAGGTATGTTTGCAAAGTCAAAGTCAAAAGGTTTTTATTTCTACCGTTCTTTTATATGATCCTTGTTACAAAATAACGGGTAATATATTTTTATTCGAGTCATCAACCAGCTATCGTTCGTCAGTTCCAGTTATGTGCTAGCGCTGTCTCTGCCGCTTCCATTAAGTCTTAACAAGTTCCAATGTAGCATCAGAAATCTCCGTCGTCCAAGATGATGTGATGACTGTTCGTTACCTTCTAGGTCTAGCGGCGTGCCTGCAAGCGCGCGTGCTCGCATCTGACTACTGGCGCGGGCGCGGTGGGGGTGGGGGCGGTGGCGGCGGCGGCAGGGGCGAGGGGGAGGGAGAGGAGGCGCGGCGCCGCTCGCCCGCGCCCGACCCGCACTCCAACACGTCGACGCCGCTGGCGGACGAGCCCGACCACCGGGCCGCAGGTACCCACGCCATCCCCAAGGAGGAGCCCGAGGACGAGCCGCCCGACAACGGGGTCGCCGGCGCCGACGCCGCCGAGGAGGTCGACGAGACCAAGTGGCAGGACCGCATCGCGTACCGGTTCGACCAGATAATATCGTTCGCCTCCACCGCGATGGAGGACAAGCGGCGGCGCTCGGACGAGGCGTGCAACACGTCGCCGGACTCCGGCATCGGGCACGGCGAGGCGGCGGCTGCGGCGGCCGCGGCGGCCGCGTCGCGCGGCTCCGCGCCGGCGGCGGGCGCGGGCGGCGCTGGCTCGGGGCCCGGCGCTGCCGCCGGCGAGGGGCGCTCGCCGTCGCCGTCGCCCTCGCCGCAGCCACATCACTTCAAGAAGCGGTTCTTCCGGCGCGGCGCGGACCGCTGGGGCGCGTGGTCCGGCGCGCCGCCGCCCGTCGAGTGGGAGCGCCCGCCGATGTGACACCCGCGTCCCTAGCGCCGCGCCGGCGCACACTAGCGTAATTTCACTGAACACTGCCGAAGCGAGAGAATAGTTCGACTGTACTTTTATGTAAATAAATATTGTGTAAGTGGTGTCGCCCGCTTCCATCGCGGGGCCAATGGCGACCGCTTCGGTCGCGTTCGCCTCGGATGTTGACTCGGTTTTTGTTATTTTTTTTCGAATATATTATGTAATTATGTATATTACTGAGTTTATTTTACGTTTAAGATTTGTAATTATTTAAATGTAGGGTAACGTCGCCGTTCTGTTTCGCGCGCTCGGTGAGTGTCGCGCGACGGGTGTATTTCATGTGTTCATTTAGGTCTAGTGTCTGAAATACATGATTCGGTGACGCGACGCAGAGGATCGCTCATACGCCGGTCGTTTGGTGAATGTTTGTTGTTTTGTGTTTTAGTTTTCGGTGTTGAAATGCTCATTCTGAATAATGTCAATCATTTCTTTGGGAAATTCTTATGAATATTATTAGGCCTTTGCAAAGTGTTTCTTACGGGTTATAAACATAACCATCACTGTAATAACGAACGCCTATTACTCTGTAACTGCCAGTTGAAATGGCCTGAAAATCTGTGCCTTGAATAGTCACATGTAATACTAATAATTGTCTAATATTTTGCAGTTAATACTATGTAGTTCGGAAGCTTAATAAATTCAAATAGGTGTTATGAATAAGTAATTATTATTAGAAATAGTAAGTAAAATAGCATGTTCTATAGACTGAAAAAAAAACTGCCGTTGGCTAACATTTTTCAGGCCATTACAACTACTGAGTCCGTATTCAGGAATATTACGTGGTAAGTTTTGTATGTAATTTGATGCTAAAGAGTATACCGCCAAGTAAAGTTCTTGTGGTACGGACGTTATAGTTGTCGACTAGAAACAAAGAACGTTGTCTTTTAAATCAGAATGTAAAAAGAGTCACCGTACATTTTGTAAAGTAAATTTTTGAACAAGGCTTTCGATATTATAACTGATATTTATAAAGATTCAAGCCACCATTAAAAATAGACGTACGTTAGGTACATAAAAGAGAATATTTTTTTACAATGCCGTCAATCTTATGTAAAACTGTATTAGAACAGTTTTAAGAATAGGTCACTTTATCCGTTTAGGACATCTGTACCAGCAATATTACGATTAAAGGGTACAAGCTCCTTTTAATTATATTTTAAAAGTGACACAACAAAGCTACTAAATTAAAATAAGGGCTAACATTTTTTTAATTTAAAAAGTATGTTGTAAATTTATCATGAAATAAATTTTATTCATTGTGATTTTATAAAATACACATTGCAGAATTGCATTGGATTAAAATAGTAAGGATGATCTAAAAGAATGGTAGGATTCAATGTGTATTTTATATTTCGGACTAAACTCTCAGTATTGTATACCAAATACACCATATTATACTACTCACATTTTAACGAGTGACGCAATAAGCAAGAATAAAAATAAAAATTAGGTTTATAACAAGGTACGAATTTCGTATCAATCAGAAATACAATCCGTAGTCTGGTGCTATAATTTATAATTGTATCGATATGGTCGCGGGTTTTTATACACATATTTTTAGATATTATTCGGAATAGAAATAGTACATGCTAAAAATCGAAAGTGCTCAATAATAATCATACAATAATGTTTAATCAATCAAGCTATGATATTACAAGTGGCATTACTTCGTTTGAACGTTACAAAATGTAAATTCTATGATCGCATGCTACTGATATGAATATAAATGCACCCATTTTAATTGCCTGCACTGCAGTTTGCATGGTATATAGCACTAAACACAGGACCAAAAATATTTTTACATGTATTGGGAGTAATCATGTTGACAGAATGATAAGTCTATTCTCATGCTCGAAAAGGACAACTAGGAAATACCGATTACGAGAAATAGTTTTAATGATAATAATGTTATACGGTATTCAAATAATAAGAACGTAAAATCGGTTACTGTGATTACGGCTAGCAATATTTTTTGATTAGTGTTAAAAGAACTAGTTATATTTAGAAGTATTCCATTTAAGAAAACTTACAGCATCAGCATCATAATTTTTCACAATTGGATTATGACAGCATGTCTAGAAGGATGATATTAATATTATGAATGAATAGGCACGTGTCCAGAAACACCTACCTCCATAATATTTAAAACACATATCATGGAGAAATGGATGGGTATCAAGAATCTTTTTTTAAATTCGTAACATTTTTTTTCATGTTTATAAAAAATCACATCATGGTATATTTTATTCTAAGTAAATTAATTCGTATCTGAAAAATCAAACGCATGCGGGCACTGTCCCTAAATTATTATTCTGACCAAATATCATTTTATAATTATTGTATGTTTTTTTGTTACTACTTTGTGACATTTTACATATAATTTTGACGAAACACGGAATAAGATGATCAAGGATGTAAATGTAGATAAGATAAGAATTGGACAAGTAATTGTATGTAATTGGTATGATAAATTAACATTATGGAATAATTAATAATTGGGATCGGACGTATATTGCGAATATAAGGCAAAGGTTAACGAAAGAAATATTTAAAATACATAAACAACCCAATACTTATTATAAGACCAGATCTTTTTATAGTTGGAATTTTCCTAAATTTTGTTGATTGAGTAAACTTGAAACGCAGGTTTAAATTTAGAACTAATAACTACACCTCCCGTTACTGAGTTGTTCAATGTATTTTAAATATAGGAAAGCACGGATTGATTGTGCCTGAAAAAAAAACTAAAATGAAAGCCGCTCCAAACCTCAAAATGTGTATTTTGTATATTTTTAGGGTCTAGGCGTAAAATTGTTTCCCAAGTAGCTCTGATTAGATAATTTATGGTATAATGTCAGCATTAAGAAATAGTTATTTTAAGATTGACTCGAAGAGTGATTACATTATTCAGTTTTGTATGTCTCATGACTAATTTTATTTTTTGATGGGGAATATGAGCTGAACTGTGTGACGTTGTAGTTCTAAAATAGTACAAATGAGAAGACTTATCGTCGTAAGCCTCGGACTATTCAACATTGCAAATGCTAGGTTTGAGATGTATCCCTGTGTACTAGTTTTATTTTGTACTAAAAGTTAAAAATAAATAATTAACTAAAATTATTGGTGTGTTATTATAAATTTTATAAGTTTCCCCTGAATAGCAATGAAATGGCAACTTCGAAGTAGTAGGTATACCATTATTATGCATCAAGGCGGGGCTCTTCAAATAATATAAATATAAATATTAGTGGGCTTTCCACACAGCACTATCTATCCCCAAACTAAACCAAAGCTATGGGAACCAGGTAGCTGACATAATACATATTTTTTTGGAAATACATACTTATAATAATACATAACACCCAGACAGAGAACAAACATCTATGTTCATCACACTGTTTTTTTTAATTGATCGAGTGAGCGAAGCGAACGAAGATCTTAGTTTCAACTTGGGCGATTTGGCATTTTATGTATGTATGTATGTATGTTTGTCTGGCGATAACTTTCGAACCGTTGATCCGATCTGCATGAAATTTGATATATCGATAGCTTGTACTTGAGAAATTTACTGGTAAGTATATGAGTAAACTCGGATGAAGGGTTTTTGAGATATAGGGTTTTTTAAGGGGGCAAAAATAAAAAAGTTACATAAAAAAATCAAGTTACATGTCATATGAAAGGGCTTTGTTTGGACATCCCAAAACAATTTTTACTCTTTTTTTGGGACGCTCGGTTTTTGAGAAAAAATAATAAAAGTTAAATTAAGATAACCAGCGATCCAAGAGCTCCCATCTCTAAGAGTCGTTGACATCAAGGTTTTTCTACTGGTCGGCCAGTTCCTTTGCTTTTTCTTATTTTTTTTTCTTGAAATAAATTAAGGAGGTACTCAGTTCTCATAAAATGGTGACGACGACCAGGTCTGATGAGTCAAGGTCTGTTCAACGGAACTCTTCAATAAATAGGCTAATAGAGTTGAAACTTGGTAACCATACCAAGTTAGTAGGCGGTAATCAGAAAAAAGTTCATAGATGATGTTTGGACTTGCCTCTGACTACTACGTACTCAAAGTTTTGATGCGTTCGTCGGGTTGCATCACGAGATCTCAGTTCGGGGCGAACTACTAGTTTATTAACAATTTAACAGCTGGATACATACATTTTGTAAAAAATAGCATCTAAAAAACCACTAAGGTTTGTGCTGGTGCTATCGCGAGTTAACGAATCGAGTGTTCTCGGTGGGGATTGAACCCACGGCCTACGGCGCAGAAGACAGAGCTACTACCAACTGAGCTGTGAAGGCTGTTTAAGTCTGTGAAGGCTGAAATAGTTTTTATGTTGATCAAACATACTCAATTAAACAGTAAAAAATATGTTCATCCACTTTTGCCGTTGACTGTACGATTTCCTTCTTCTTCTTCTTCTCTCCGTTATGGCTCCTGTCTGTCATTCGACAGACAATCTTGCCAGTGTCAAGTGATTTGTATTGAATAAATACTTTTTTGTCAAGTCAGTCTATAGTCAAGTCGGCCGTCATTTGTTTTGAAGAAAATGGTGGCGGTTTTCTTCAAAACATTGGAAACATTTTCGGTCAAATCAGGATATCACAATACACTTTCATTCCAAATGTTTACACTTTGTGCTAAAACCTCAAGTAATGTTGGTTAAAATACCACCGAAATTACACAACACAGCTCAAAATAACACTAGAAAAACAAATAAAATGAAAAAGCTATGTTGCTTCCCAAAATGTCAGAAAATGAATCTCAACTTTTTGTGTAGTTAGCGCTGGCGCTACAGACCCCACGAACAGTCGGAGACATTTCTGTGACAGACCCTATAAAATATTTATTAACAGCGACATCTATGAGTACAGATTCAAACTATTTTTTTATCATAGAGCACACGAGTGGTTGGAGGAAGAGTAACCCCGCGATATGGTAAGCAAAACTCATACTTGGGGTACTGAGGATATCTACCGTGTCTAGGGATCAAAGTCGTGAAGTAGCGTGAAGCTTTATTTTCTTTCTTTAAATTATCATAAGCGCCATCTAGTGATGAGTAGAGTAGCAGTTACAACAACTAAAGGCCATATACAAACGAGGCCAGTTTAAAAAAACGATATGTGTAGCATCATGGCAAAATGGGCTTGAGTGAGTGATAAGTCGAAAAGAACGAGAGTGTAGAGCATAGCAAGATGGATGAAGTGAGATGAAAAACGAGAATTTATCTATTCGCGAAAAATAAAACCACAAAGCAAGCACGAAGTGAATTTTTAGAACCTGATCCCGAAAGTCAGATTTTTTATTCCATGACTTTTCTAATACAGAATTGATGTATTTTTCATATTTTGATTTTTAATTCGATACCACAAGATCTAATAATCATTACAAAATGGCTAGTGTGTCCTATCAAATAGCAAATCTTCTAGAGAAGGTAAGCCGGTGCATGACTTGACTGGTTCTTTTCAATTCTTTATTGCTTTTGGGCTAAAATGAGAGTATTTGGACTATTTTCTCAGATGACTTCCAATGATAAAGACTTTCGATTTATGGCTACGAATGATCTGATGACTGAGCTGCAGAAGGATAGTATAAAGCTGGATGATGATTCTGAGAGGAAGGTTGTCAAGATGTTGCTTCGTTTACTTGAGGACAAGAATGGAGAAGTTCAAAATTTAGCTGTAAAATGGTAAGTAAACAGGCAATCATGGTGTAACTTTTATTTGATGGTAACAAAGACAATTAATTTACAAGTAAGTATGTTTCAAGGAATTAATCAATGTCTAAAGCTTAGGTTCATGCCTGTATTTTTGGTCTCTAGATGCAAGTTCTCTCTTATGGACGCCAAAACATAGATGCCGTCTAATTCTATTTCTAATTTTCTCCTTACAAGAGCTGTGTAAACCAACTTTATGGCACCATTATCTTGAGATTTGAGGGTGTTCCGAACAACCAAACTGATAACATTCAATAGCAAGTTATGGTAGCCTCAGTATGTTATAGAGTCTATGTTACCTACAGTTTTTTTTTATTACTTACAGTCTTGGTCCTCTGGTGAACAAAGTGAAAGAGTATCAAGTGGAAGGTATTGTAGATACCTTGTGTGGCAATATGCTTTCGGATACAGAACAGCTGAGAGATATCAGTAGCATTGGCTTAAAGACAGTCATTTCTGAGCTGCCATTGGGATCAAATACATTAGCTGCTAATGTATGCAAGAAAATAACTGGCAAGTTAAGCAGCGCCATTGAAAAGGTAGTGTTTACAATATATTTATAATCATAGAAATGTACTAATTGGGATGCAAAGCACCAACCCTCCTCTTCATACAAGGAGTGCATCCCCATCAAGCATAACCAATTGTACCATCTCATACTCAATGTATAACTGTTAGGGATCTCTTGGTTCATAACTTTTGGGAGATAATGAAATCTTTTAACTTCAATTTTGATTGAATAAGCTATTGATGTTTGATATTTTTTTTTTCAGCAAGAAGATGTCTCAGTACAATTGGAGGCTTTAGATATTTTAGCTGATTTACTTAGTAGATTTGGAGGCTTATTGATATCTTTTCACCCAATGCTTCTAAATTCATTGCTCCCACAACTGGCTTCTCCTCGTCAGGTAAGAATTTATGCTAGAATTATGTATTCTGATAGTTGTTGCGAACTGAGACAATATTAATTTTTCATTTGTAAGGGAATTTCGAAAACGAAGTAGGTATTCAAACTTTGCACACATCAAAGTATTCCAGTGCTTGGTCTGATGTCTTGGTCTTTGGCCTATGTTACACGTTGTATATAGTGGTGGGCAACTAATAAGGAACAGGTAAAAATTTCTGTGTCCAACCTTTTAAGGCCTTTGTTTTGTTGACTAAAATAGATTTATATTATTTTTATGCAATGCTTTGAATTTGATTCAGTAATCACACAAATACCTACACCTTAGTTGCAAATAAAACGACATGAGAAAAATAAAATAAGGTGAAAATATTAGTTTTAATGAATTTATGAAAATCTGCATCAACATTTACCAACCGTAAATGTTTACATGCATTACATACAACATAAAATTAAGAGTGTAAAGGCGGGAATACACATGACTGTAACTGTAGCACACTTACATAAAAGACGCCTGATTTTTGAAAATTAGCGGGTATGAAGTCTGTGATTTTGTATTAGTGTTTTTGATTAGTTGACCACCATTATATTTTAAATAATAGGTTCTATATTTGCCGACTTATTATGTTAACATTTTAGTTATAGGTACCATGATTATCATATTGTAATAGTGTACAGTATAGTAGGTACAGAAAATTATAATCAGCACAACTATTGAATTGATATTGATGAGGTATGAACTTTGTTACTAATATTTCTTTGTTTCCAGGCTGTTCGTAAACGCACAATTGTTGCACTGTCACATTTGGTAATGTCTTGCAATTCATCTCTCTACAACAAATTGATTGACCACTTATTGGAGGGATTAGGCTCCTCAACATCTTCTAGTGTTAGCCGTACCCACATACAGTGCATTGCATCTATATGGTGAGAATAATAGCGTTGCTGTGTTTCGGTTTGAAGAGTGTGGTTGCCTGTGTAATTACAGGCACATGAGGCTTAACATCTGTATGCCTCAAGTTGATGGACGCAGGGCAGTGCATAGTAGGGCACGTTCCTTTCGTGCGTGACTTACGAGACAATGCTTTGTTATAGGTGATGGTTACCACTTAACATCAGGTGGGCCATCTGCTTGTTCCATCGGCTAGTTGTATAAAAAAAACAATTCTGTTAAAGCAATCCATTGTTATTAACTATTATCAACTAGCTTAATAAATATATATTGGTGGTTATTTCACACAGTAAATAGTGCCTGTCTAGCCCTAAACCAAAAAAAGTTTTTTTATGGGCACCAAATAACTGAACAGCCAAAAGCATAAATATTTTTTGGAAAAATACTTATTATAATTACAACACATGAACTAACCATTAATGTTCATCTCAAATAATTTACTCATGTCAAGAGTAGAGAGGCCAGTTAATGCACATTTGACAGCCTTCACAGCTCAGTTGGTAGTAGCTCTGCCTTCTGCGTCATAGGCCGTGGGTTCGTTCTCCACCGAGAACAAACATTTGTGTGGTGAACATTGATGTTCACCACTCTGTCTGGGTGTTATATAATATTATAAGGATGTATTAACAAAAAAAAGAGTTTATATGTATTATATCAGCTATCTGGTTCCCATATTACAAGCTTTGGCTTAGTTTGGGGCTAGATAGTGCTGTGTGGAAAGTCCTCCAATATTTATTTATTTATTTGCATGTATACTTCCCAGTCGTCAAGCCGGGCATCGGTTTGGCGAGCAGCTGTGGCGGGTGGCGCCGAAGGTGCTGGAATACTCTACAGACACGGATGAGGAGCTCCGTGAGCATTGCCTGCAAGCCCTCGAGGCGTTTGTTCTCAAGTGCCCTAAAGAAGTTCAGCCGCATATTCCTACAGTAAGCCGTTTTATCGTGTAGTAGATAATTATCATCACATTGCCTTACCCAATGCAGGGGAAAGACCTCTCTTTGTTTGTGCCATTCTTTATGGTCATTACATTATATTTGATTACTAGTGGAATCCCGCGCTACTACGTACCCGTTAAGCTATTTCCATTTTCCATACAAACTTTGACCCCCTTTTTCAAACCCTGAGATTGCGAATTTTTAAATCTTTACGTAGTGAGTGCCTACCTACCCCTGTAACAATTTTGTTTTTTAATTCAAAACTCTAATTTTAAAATATTTATCGCCCTATGCCTATACCAAATTTCGAACCTCTAATCTACAATTCTACATCTACACTAATATTATAAAGAGGAAAGATTTGTATTTTTGTATGTAACGAATAGGCTTAAAAACTAAAATTTTAACAATTTTTACAATTTTACAAAAAAATTCTTTCACCATTAAAATTATGAGAAAAAATTAGGGATCCCTTCTAAAACTTCAACAATGTAACCTAAGGTGTTAATAAAATATATTTTATCGCATGCGCTGCAAAAACTATTGACGATAGAACACATTAATGTTCTACAATATTAAAGAACACATCAATATCTACAAAAAAGCCAGCGATACCATATGTCTAACTATAGTAGTTATGTTAATATAACTTCTTTTTTACACTTTAAAAGTTGATAGAAAAGTCGACCAAAATCAGACCATGTTATCCATACCTTTATATTAATCCTTATCCAAATAAATCTTTTCATATTCCTGACTGGTTCAATACCTATTTGAATTTTTCAAATCGGACATTCCATTCAAAAGATTTTAAATATAAGTATTATAATATTTATCGCCTTTGCTCAGATTATCACTCTCTGCCTGAAAATGATCACCTACGACCCCAACTACAACTACGAAGATGAGGAGACCGGCGGTGGCGAGGACGAGGAGATGGAGGACGAGTCGTTCACACCTAACGCCGAGCCCGAGTCCGACTCCGAGGAGTATTCAGATGATGATGACATGTCTTGGAAGGTAACACTAACGCTAATTACTAATTTTAGGAGTAGTAGAGCTCTTTGTGAAGGGCTCGTCCGGGGAAGTACTACCACCACGCCTTTTCCTGCCGCCAAGCAGCAACGCTGTGTTTCGGTTTGAAGAGTGTGGTTGCCGGTGTAATTACAGGCACATGAGGCTTAACATCGGTATACCTCAAGTTGATGGACGCAGAGCAGTGCATCGTAGAGCACGTTCTTATCGTGCATGACTTACGAGGCAATGTTTTGTTATAAGTGATGGTTACGACTTAACATCAGGTGGGCTTGGCATCTTAACATCTGCTTGTTCCATTAGCTAGTGGTATAAAAAAAAACTAGTAATCACATATTTTTGATAACTGGCCACAGGCCTACCCCTTGCACTTCATAGAACTGCATCAAATTATTAACCTAAGTAGTAGTAGGTTAATAATTTGATACAGTACAACCTTTGAGCAAGTTCAAATTTGTGTGTGGGTGTGTGTGTGTGTGTGTGGGCTGCCGTGTCATCACAGGATATATAATAGTTGCTATCACTGTCATCAGTTTGTGCACGCTGCTTGCGGCTCTGTTTTTGTCACGGCCGAGTGACTTGCAAGAGGAAGTGAGACAGAAAGATGCCGTGCTGTGCCTTGTAACCACAAGGCACAGCTTACTTCTGTAAAGCTTGGAAGTGGTGGAGAGTACCATTTTTGTATGTATTCCTGTTGGAAATTCTGAGCTATTGTGAATGAGAACTGAATGTTAAGATGAGAAAAATTTCTCGGAATGTGGCTAGTTTCAGAGACTTGGGCCCGGCGTTGAGGATGTTAGCAACAATAAGGTTTACCTAAATGTCAGAAATTTTCGTTGCGCAGATCATACGTGTGGGTGACTAGTTACACTGTATCCTTCTTAAATTTGGCATCGGCTGTAATTATAAATAAGAAAACTTTGGTTAATAATAAAAATATTTTCTCAGGTGAGACGCGCAGCAGCGAAATGCTTGGAATCGGTCATCGCAACACGCCACGAGCTATTAGCGGAAATGTACATCACTGTATCTCCTGCATTGATCGCCAGATTCAAAGGTTTGCTATTGGAATTCTTGATTTACCAGATACTACGATCGCTGAATATTATAAAATGTTTAAAAGACTTGACTTGATATCTTGGTTTATTGCTTGTTGTCACATTTCTGCAAGTATCCGTTTTACGCTTGTTTCATAAACAAAGTCGAGAAGTGCGGACAAGAATATGTCCAGAGTTTCTATTCTGACATAAGACTACTTATTTTTTCGAATTTCATAATTCGGATTTCGTTTTCCTGCGGGCTTTGTATGTAGATTCGATAAGCGCTCCGGTACCGGGCATGATAAAAAAATTCGTTCTCAGCAAGCTGGATAGGGGCGTTTATCGCATCCAACATACAATTAATTACGAAAATTACGAAATACGAAAAAACAAGTTGTCAAACGTCACTGTTTTCAGAGGGATATTCGACCAAAATATCGGACATACTCGTAATTTCTATGAGCTAAAGCAAAAACATAATAATATGTATAATATTAGTGATTAGTGTGTGAATTTGTCTCGTCACAGTCTTGTTTGACTTTTGACACATTGTTTTGTAATTTAAGCATTGTGCGAACAAAAAGAAAATAATGCCCCAATTCATTGTAGACATCTCTTTAACTACGTACTTAAAACCTTAGAGGTTTGTCTAAGGGAAAAATATTGTCCTATGTCTAATTTATGCAGCACTTTATCTTAGTATCAAAATCTCTGTAAACTAGTATGATTTATTTCAGAACGTGAAGAGAATGTGAAGTGCGACATTCTGAGCGCGTATACAGCATTACTCCGCGCTACTCGGCCGTCGCACGGCCACCAGATGTCTCTCGCTCCTCCTGATAACTCGCCGCAAGCACTGCTACTGCAAAGGGTATGTAAGAAATAGTTTTGGGAATTCTTCCCATGCTGAGAATGGACACAACAGTTCGTTCGTTTTTGTTCCGAGTTCATTGCAGGTTCCGTATCGGTATCTCTATCGCGTCTTCATACAAAACCCGCAATGAACACGGAACAAAAACGTAAAACGAAAAACGAAATATCGTAAGCAAAACTCATACTTGGGGTACAGGTTAAATAAATAAATATTGGTGGACTTTCCACACAACATATGAGAACCAGATAGATAGCTGATATAATAAATACTTTCTTTCTTAAATACATACTTACTCCCAGATAGAGAACCAACAAGTCTAACTAGTAGTAGCTCTGCCTTTTGCGCTGTAGGCCTTAGTTTCGATCCCCACATAGAACAAACATTTGTGTAATTGACATAGATGTTTGTAGTTTGTCTGGGTCTCGGACAAAATAAAAAAGTAAAGACGGACCTCTACGAACAGAAAAGTGAGGCCAGTTTTCTAAACATGTGTGCGAAGGCCGGTGTTGCCATGACCATTCAAATTACCCCAAAATTACAAAAATAACATTACTTAATAATAACGTCTATCATGATATAATCTAACACAACATAACTGATTATGGGGTCGGTTAGGTTGTGTTTGCTTTACCTAACGGACATACGAAATCTACGAGTTTAAATTTTTTTGACAGATTACAATCTCGCGAGATAGATTATAATGTTACGGTTTTCACAACTTTACGGATTTGTAACCTATTTAAAGAAATAATAATCGTAAAAATCGGTTCACGAACGGGTAAGATATCGCGTTGCGCCGTGGGTCAAGATGACCGACAGACAAGCCATCAACGCGATGTTTGACAATTTTGTTCGGTGAGTATGAATTTCCGGTCTCGGTATTAGGAAGGTATTTCCCTCGTTCCGTATTGATTCATAGCTTCACAATGAGTGCAGCCAATGGGCGTTAAGGTAATTTGACCTCGTAGAAGTGAGCAACCAATGGGCAAATCTTGTGTACATCCGTGTGTTCGCCGGACACGTGGGGTCCACGAACTTAGCGAACACCCGTGTATTCTCTAAGCACTCGACGGGTTTCAAAATACACTGTTATCCATCATAAGAAACGTTAGGTTAACGTTAGTAACGTTACGTTGCGTATCACATTATCACCAAATAATAGGGTAAACAAAAACACTTCATACTGGCAACACTTCAAACTTTTATTTTGATTTATTGAAAATTATTGGTTTCCAAATTACTTACGTGTGAAATGTGATTCCATCCCGCTTTTTTATATTTTGAAGATTGATTCTTACACCCTTTCACAACACAATTCGGCATTTTTACTGGTAAATTTATAATTTCTCATAACGCTGCTCCCCACGAGTCGCGATAGCTAGACTGACAAGGTAAGGCGTAGTTACGTTATATGTGTGTGTGCGTAATTGTGTATGTACACGTCGAGGCGTAGTTTGACCGGCCTCACTTTGCTGTTCACAGAGTTCCGTCTTTACTTTTTTATTTTGTCTGAGGTCTGGGTGTTATTATTTATTATGAGTAGGTTTCTATGAATATATAATATTTATCTTGAGTTGGTACTTGGTGCGAAGAGTTTTCGAGGGAACATCTACCGTCCCTGGGGATCAGTCGTGTCGTTGTTTGTTGTTATAAGTTATGTATTATATCTGGTTTCCATAACTTTGCTTACTTTAGGGCTATTCAACGTGTAACATAATACCCCTATATCCAGGAAACAGGGTATTCTACAGGTCATGGCGAACAACTGCAGCTGTCAACGTTTCCATTGTTTATTGTTACATGTTTTTACGTTCAAAATAAACATTCTCTATTCTGTTTTTTTTTTTATATTGGTGGACATTCCACACATCACTTCGCCCCAAACTAAGCCAAAGCTTGTGATATGGGAACCAGATAGCTGATATACTACTTATATACTTTTTTTTTTGTAAAAACATACTTATAATATTATATAATACCCAGACAGAGAACAAACATCTATGTTCATCACACAAATGTTTGTTCTCGGTGGGGATCGAACCCACGGCCTATGGCACAGAAGGCAGAGCTACTACCAACTGAGCTGTGAAGGCTGTGAACATATTTGATATTTGAACTTAAGTTTACAACTTTTGAAATTTCGAAGGTTTTAATTCCTGAAAAGCCTCTTAAACTTTCTTACGATATAAAACCAAACACACCATGAGGCAGCCCTATTCACAGCTCTTGGTCTTTGGCCTAATGGCGGTATTATGTTACACGGGTAAATATAATTGTTATATTTTGTTGTAGGTGTCGGGCGTGGTCCGCGGCGCGCTGCGCGTGATCCGCGGGCGCAGCGTGCGCGCTCGCGGCTGCGCACTCGCGTTGCTGCGCGAGCTGCTCGCTGCTGCGCCCGGCTGCCTCGCCGACCACGCCGCCAGGGTCATCCGGGCACTCACGCCGGCGCTCACGTGAGTACACTACACAAACATGCACACATACTCACACACACGCACACATACATAATTACATACACACACATAGACACACAGGCAGCGCGTACTAAGGAGGTATGCTAAATTACCTTGCCAACGTTGTTTGAGTGCGCTCATTTATTTATCTGTAATTATATCATTGAGAACATAGTGGTTAGACAAATCTAACTTAGGCTTTGAACCACTAACAAAACTGTAGATAATTTTGTGTCTAATAAATAAATACACACACCCACCCAAGTACAAGATATTTTCTTTATCTTAGTTTAGGTACTCGTATTATCGGAATCACTCGAGCTACAACTTGTGTCTAACTTTAAGCCGTAAATAATGATGTACATATTTACTATTGTGACTATAAATAATAAAATGGGGTCAAATAAACATTTTATCATTTTTACTTTTGTCATTGTCAGGGACAAAACCACGACGTCGTCAATGAAGATCGAGACGCTAGTGTTCGTAGTATGCCTGGTACGCGGCCACAGCGGCAACGTAATGCGCGCGCACGTAGCTTCACTAATGCCGGCCGTGCTCGCCTGTGTGCACGACCCCTTCTACAAGGTCACTGCGGAGGCACTGCGTGTACTTCAGACCCTTGTTAAGGTCATGCGGCCACTGGGTAAGGAAGACTAAGCAAATAAACTTAAAAAACTCTAAAGAGTAGTAGAGCTCTTTGTGAAGGGCTCGTCCGGGGAAGTACTACCGCCACGCCTTTTTCTGCCGCCAAGCAGCGTTGCTGTGTTTCGGTTTGAAGAGTGTGGTTGCTGGTGTAATTACAGGCACATGAGGCTTAATATCTGTATGCCTCAAGTTGATGGACGCAGGGCAGTGCATCGTAGGGCACGTTCCTATTGTGCGTGACTTACGAGGCAATGCTTTGTTTTAGGTGATGGTTACCACTTAACATCAGGTGGACCATCTGTTTGTTCCATCAACTAGTTGTATAAAAAAAAACCTTTGTAACCATATTTATGACGAAGACTATCCTTATTTTTATTTTTAACTTTAACCTCCTTAGAAATACAGCGAAACCCGCTTCCTAAGTCGACTCCCATTTTTTTTACTACCAAGTTAGCAAACAAGCATGCGGGCTGATGGGAATCGTAACCGTAGCCTATGGGCGCTTGCTACACCAAAGTCATAACACGCGCGTCGCTGACCCTTTCAATATTTTGAAACACCTTTTTGAAGAACCTGTAGTCAAGAAGTTCCTCTGAAACCGAACGGTGCGTGACACCCCATGCTGTAGTCAAGAAGTTCCTCTAAAACCGAACGGTGCGTGACCATCTTGGCACCAAGGGATGAACTCTGCCAATTTGATGTGTTAATACTCATTTTTACCCGCCCTGGAGATTCATTTGAATGCTAATAAGCACTTGAACACTTCTGTTGTCTAGATAACATGGAAGGCGAAGTGGAAATGGCTATCGAGCCGCCGTCAGAGGAGCTACAGGCGTTCGTCCCCGCCATGTATGAGTGTACGTTAGTGCGCCTGCGCGCTACAGATATGGATCAGGAAGTCAAGGAGCGCGCTATCGCCGCCTGCGGACAGCTGCTATGCCACTTTGGAGATTATTTACCGGTATATCATCATTATCGATTCATATCTAGTTGATGGACGCAGGGCAGTGCATCGTAGGGCACGTTCCTAGCGTACGTGACTTACGAGGCACTGTTTTGTAATAGGTGATGGTTACCACTTAATATTAGGTGTGCCATTTGCTTGTTGGCCATCAGCAAGTAGTATACAAAATTTCATCATTTTGCTTTTTTTGTCGGCACAATAGGTTCTTTCTCTCCACTCTCCTCTCTACGAGCCATCATCTCGATAGTCTATCCTATCTAACTCAAGTAAACTTTCACACAATCCAATACCTATAGTTAAAAGAAATAATGCTCATGACTAATTTCTTGCATAGTAGACTCCCCATATTCGAAACATAGTGTATACAACCCGATTCACTATTATATCACTCATCCCTATTATATCGTTATTTATATAATAATTAAGAAACTGATATTTGATAAAATCTGAAAACATACTCAATACATTTATTGCTTACACATGGTTTAGCTTTGGTACATACATTGTTGTTAGTTGTTAGTATCACATGGACCCTGCTTAGGGTATGGCAACATGGAGGCAGGCCGAGGTTTTAAATTATAATACGTATAGTTGGTAGACAGGTACAAGAAATGCCATCTGGGAAATTTAAAACCTGATGGCATTTTTTTATTGAGTCGGTAAAATCTTACCTAGCTCCTGTTGAGTTATTTCATTGTCAAACTCTGTTTCAGAATGAACTGCCAGTCTGCCTGCCTATTTTCTTAGAACGTTTACGGAACGAGATAACTCGTCTAACTACCGTGAAAGCTTTGACTAAAGTGGCTTCTTCGCCATTGAGGATCGATTTACGACCCATTCTGGTATGTATTATTTCCTATAGTTTATTTTATATTATTTTATTTTAATTAATAAAGTTATTGTAATAATAATTATTGTTACAGCCTGATGCAGTGCCAATCTTAGGATCATTCTTAAGGAAAAACCAGAGAGCTCTGAAACTCTCTACTCTAGTCCTTCTAGACACTTTGGTGCAGAACTACAGCAATGCTATAAGCATTGAGCTGTTAAGCAAGGTGAGCTTTGCACTAATTCCAATTGTTTTTTTTTGTTTGAACTTCTAGCACGACAATCGTACGTTCTTTACATCATATTACTGTTACTTTTGATAGACGATGCAACCAGCTTTTCTATTGAAATTAAAGTAGAGAATTGGACGATTGGCGATTTCTCATCAATTGCATGAGAAAAAAATTGAAATTGCAGCCTTAAATGTTATCCGTTGTTTGTATTTATATTATAATCATATTAACTCCTTGTCTATCTTTATTTCTTGTATCTCATCCATACCTACTGTTATTTATTTTGTTTTGTTGAATTTATTTTATTACTGTAATTACCTATCTATTTATTTGATCTGTTCGTGCTTCAATGGTGTAGACGTTGCCACCTATTGGTATATATAAGTGGCTGTAATAAGAATTATTTGTTCATCATCAAGTCGAAAGTACAGAAGTGTCAGAAAAGAAGTGTCAGAAGTGTCAAAAGTGTCAGAAGTACAGAAGTTGTGTCCAAAATAAATGTATATTCTTTGTTTCTTGTAGGTGCTAATGGAGGTGCCTGCGTTGGTGAACGAGTCGGACCTGCACTGCGCGCAGACGGCTCTAACGCTGGTCCGCGGCGCGTGCCTCAAGTGTCCCGCCGCGCTGACGTCCGAGGCGAGGCATGCCCTCACGCCCAACATCCTAGCGCTCGCCAAGTCGCCGCTACTGCAAGGTATAGGAACTATCTTTTGGTTACTAACATAAGCAAATTTAATTTAATTTGAAGGAGACGTATATCTTCAATGCGAATTGAGAGCTATGGTGGTCTACTGGTAGCGGCCCCGCCTTCCGATCCTAAGGTCGTGGGTTCGAAACCGGTCGTGCACCAATGAGTTTTCCTGTTCAAAAATGTATGTGCACAATGCCAGTACTCTTAAACGGTGAAGGAAAACATCGTGAGGAAACCGGCATGTCGTAGAACCTAAAAAAGTTCTGTAACATGTGTCAAGTGGTCGAAAGGAGCCTGTTGAGGCGCACTACAATCCTTTCATCACACTGTTTCGAAAGAAACTAGTGACACGACAAGAGAGAGATTGTTTTATAATAATCTTTAATTGAAGTCTGTTTTTGTGCAACTTGTAGTCCTTAGTCCTAGTATAAAAACCTTTTCTCCATCGCATCAGTTCCACGCTACCAAAGCTAGAAGAACAGGCAACAAACTTACGGCTTGGTTCCTACCGCTCTTTTGTATGATCCTTGTTACAATGTAGGTATGTATTATAATACAATATTGAAGCTCCAGAATGGTGCCAATCGAGTTAAGTGAAGTGTAGGTATATGTGCGTATGTGTGCAGGTGGTGCGCTGAAGGCGATGCTAGGCGTGCTGAGCGCGCTGGTGGCGGCGGACGTGGCGGGCTGCTCGCGCCGCGAGCTGCTGGCGCTGCTGGTCGCGCCCGTGCACCGCCTGCACGAGCACAACGCCAACGCGCATCACATCAAGCAGGTGACCGCGCGCGTGCACGTACCTATAGCCGCGTTAAACACTCGCTGCAAACACGGTCATAAATTATCGGAACGAGACAACAATATTGCTCTCTCTCTCGCACTTAAGAGAACAGCACGATCCTTTTATTTAAGCGCACAGATATGCATTATTGGAGTCGATAAGAACTATCCATACATTCATATCGACTACAAGCAGCGTTGCTATTTAAAGAGTGTGGTCGCCGGTGAAATTGCAGACGCACGAGGCTCAACGTCTGTATGCCTCAAGTTGATGGACGCAGGGCAGTGCATCGTAGGGCATGTTCCTATCCTGCGTGACTTACGAGGCAATGCTTTTTTATAGGTGATGGTTACCACCTAACATCAGGTGGGCCATCTGCTTGTTTCATCAGCAAGTTTGATAAAAAAAACCGTATTGGCCGTACTGCCCGGTCGTATAAGGCATTTTGTAAACGCTTGTAAATGTCCGGCTTATTGAAATGGCCATAATCGCTGCGAGTGCCTCCGAGACGTAACTTTGCCGCTGTTGTCGCCCGCGCCCCTCAGCCGCTTAAGCGACAACGAACTAAGGGAGAAAACTGGTTCCGTGCGAACCAGCTGTCAATTCTCAGCCTACTACGGCACGTGATGACGAGGGTTTCACTAAGATGGAATAGAAGAAGAGCCAACCCTCGTGCCGCAATCAATGCGGGACCGCAGTACTGCCGCAGGCAGCTTGCTGCAGGACGTCCCACGCCTCTGTAACCGGTTCTCAGCACCACGACGAAAACCGAATGATGGCCGAGAAAATTATCATTAAATAAGTAAATATTGTTGCAGGCCTTCCACTCGCTGGCAAAGTGCGTGGCGGCCGTGGTAGTGGAAGGCGGCGCGGACGCATTGGACGTAGTGCGCGGCTTCCTGCGCGACGCAGCCAATCCTCCCAGCGACGCGCACCATATGTTCGCACTGCTCGCACTCGCAGAGATCGGACGACATCTGTTAGTAATACTTTCTGTCCTACGAGGCTTCTCGCTTGCATATTTCAACATTTTTGAAGATTAATATCACTGAATGATGTTATGATAAATCGCAAGCCTAAAATATTAATGTTTGCAATTACTGTTAATTCACAGTGCCAGTATTCTCAAACGGTGAAGGAGAATATCGTGAGGAAACGGAATGTCGTAGAATCTAAAAAAAATTAAAACATGTTAGAAATAAACCTCTCTAAGGAGCTCTTTAAATCCTTTCATCACACTGTTTCGAAAAAAACTAGTTACACGACGAGAAAAAGAAGACTGTTAATAAACTTTCTTGTCTATTATGATTTTAAGTTATAAGTCTTCTTTGGACGAGGGTTGTGTGGTGTCATTTGGTCTACCTGGCAGTGTAAAGTGATCACTACCGTTACAGGAATCAACCACTCGCATCTCCATTGCACTGACTTTTAATCAAGAGTTTATTTTTGAATCTACTGCTAATGAACATTTACAGTAGAAAAATGATAGGGGCGCCACTTTCCGTACATTTCCGACGTTCGCACACATGCGGTCTTGCTCGCACCTAAGCAAAACACACACATGTCAAATTAGTTCAGATTCTACACATTTTTTGCCAAACTGGTGACAGACACCAATGTATTCCTTTCTTTATTCTTTATTTCACACAGTAATAACATCTAGTAAACTTGAATATATAACATGTACAAAGGCATCTACATGTGTCTCCTTTTTGTTCAGTCTTTTCCATCCCAAGGTTGCCTGGAAGAGATCGCTGTTAGCGATAAGGCCCATTGTATTACTACAATTGTTTGTTTTTAAGTGAAATGTTGGATCTTTATTTGTTGTGGTACTCAATAAAGAGTTGTCTATCTATCTTAAGGGGCTGACAACTATCAAACAACTTCTCGCTCGCACGTTTCGACATGTTGAAAGATATAAAATCACTAAACTCATTTTCGAAAAATCGCAATCAACCAACTTGTGTGCAATCACATTGCACACAGTTTAGTAAAAATTTCATTTTGATCGATACAAGTTTTCCTACTTAAAAGTTTGCTTATGTACGAACACTAGTAAAGCAAACTTTTGAGTAGGAAAACATGTATCGATCAAAATGAAATTTTTACTAAGCTGTGTGCAATGTGATTGCACACAAAATGGTTGATTGCGATTTTTCGAAAATGAGTTCAGTGATTTTATATCTTTCAATATGTCGAAACGTGCGAGCGAGAGTCACATTAGCTCTTGTCTTCGCCTTAAGGCGAGCTTAATCCTAAAAAGAGTTCCTTCCTTCCAGAGATCTAAGCTCAATCCCGAACTTGAAAGAAGTGTTGCTCAACTCATTCGCGCTCTCATCGGAGGAAGTGAAGTCGGCTGCGAGCTACGCGCTCGGCTCCGTAGCGGTCGGCAACCTGCCCGAGTTCCTGCCGTTCATCCTGGGGGAGATCGAGGCTCAGCCGAAGCGGCAGTACCTGCTGCTGCATTCATTACGCGAGGTACATTTAATTACTTGCACATTTAAGTTTCATTTGTTTCTTTATATTACATACTATACATATAATAACTTCCTGTAAAGTCAGCTAATACTGACATAATTCTGTCAGTATTAGCGGACTTACCATTCGGAAACTGACGATAAAATATGATTACCACCAACGACGAAAGTTGTTGGTGGTAATCTTTATACTCTAGTGACTCATTGCATCATTTAATGTCTACTCGGTACACGGTATCCAGAAGATGAGGTATATGCTTATCTCATTATCCTAACCAGCATCTCTTTTACTACAGATAATCTCATGCGAGTCATGCTCTCCGGAGGGCGTGGAAGCGCTCAGGCCGTTCATCCCAGAAATATGGGTTCAGCTATCAAAACACTGCCAGTGCGCGGAGGAAGGATCTCGTAATGTAGTAAGTATCTTAATATCCTATCCTAAAAAGCTACTCTCAAAACATTCATGGGATCTACAATGTATATGAAAACCAAGAAGGAAAAGGACTTATATATTTATTTATTTTAGGAAAACAAAATACAGTAGCAACATAAAAAGATCTCAGTGTTAGCTTTTTATGTTGCTATGTTATGTGAGCTATTATCGTCACAAGCATTTATTTTGTTCCAGGTTGCAGAATGCTTAGGAAAATTGTGCCTATTAGAGCCTAAAGACTTATTACCTCATCTGAAAGAATTCCTCAAATCACCTGAACCGCTGACGCGGACAACAGCTGTCACTGCTGTCAAGTTTACAATTTCTGATCAAGTAAGTCAACTTAATGTAAACTTCTTATGTAGGTATGTTTTTATTCTGTGAAATTTAGCAATGTTGTTCACCAAGTTCGCTATAGGCGTAGATAAGGCCCCAAATTATTCAGAACCAGCATCATTTCAGTTGGCACTTAAAGTGCTGGGTACATTTTTACCTTATGTTCGCACGACATTTTAAGCCAGCTTCAGATTTTTAAGAATTTTGTACTGTTCATTGTTGGTCAAAGGCCTCCCCTATATTTGTTTAAAGGTTTGCCATAGTCACCATGCATCACAAGCAGATTGGTGACCTTAATGTCGGGTGTTGTGTACTCAGGAGATGCTGTTGCCCATTTCCTGATACGTTCCCTTAGTCGGCTCTTACGACATTCATGGAAGGTGATAGGGGAGATTCTATGTCGGGACTACCACAACCAACTCTAAAGATAACTGTTTTTTATAGCCTCTATTCATGGAAGGTGATAGGGGAGATACTATGGCGAGACCACAACGATCAACTCTAAATAGACTATTGTTTATAGCCACAAACTATCGATCCTCTGCTCCGCGAGTGCATGTCGGAGTTGCTAGTCCCGCTGCGTGACCGTTGCCTATTAACGTCATCCGTGGATGGTGTTAGGGGAGATTCTATGCCGGGACTACCACGGCCAACTCCTGTTATTTATAGCCTCTATTCATGGAAGGTGATAGGGCAGATTCTATCGCGAGACCACAACGGCTGTCTCTAAAGACAACTGTTATTTCCAGCCTCAAGCGATAGATCCTCTGCTGCGCGAGTGCATGTCGGAGCTGCTAGTCCCGCTGCGCGACCCGGAGCTGGGCGTGCGGCGCGTGGCGCTGGTCGCCTTCAACTCGGCCGCGCACAACAAGCCCTCGCTCATCCGCGACCTGCTGCCGCAAGTGCTGCCCACTGTCTACATGGAGACTAAAGTCAAGGTTAGTCACGTCTGCTAGACACGTCTGCACTTTCCGTATATCATTTACGTATATTAACGTAAATGATTTAAAAAAAATATAATATAAGGGTATACTTTTTGAAGCGCTCTTAAAATCCTTTCAACACACTATTTCGAAAGAACGAGTGAAACGACAAGTACTTGAAAAAAAAGATGTCACTTTTATCTCTGGTTAAAGTTTTAAAAACAACTTTAAAAACAAACTTAATTTCCGTATATCATTTACGTATCTAAGGATACGTAAATGATATACGGAAGATATACCAGAGATAAAAGTGACATCTTTTTTTTCAAGTTTTTGTTGTTTCACTCGTTCTTTCGAAATAGTGTGTTGAAAGGATTTTAAGAGCGATTTAAATACTGTTTTTACTAAAAAAAAGGGTTGACTTTTTGAGGCGCTCTTAAAATCCTTTCACCACACTGTTTCGAAAGAACGAGTGAAAGGACAAGAACTTGAAAAAAAAAGTTGTTACTTCTGTATAAAGTTAAAAATAAACTTAAGATCAAACTTGTAGGGTTCCAATGCCACTGAGGAATAAGGCTCTTAAATGGCAACCACAAAATGGAAGTCTAGTACTAGATCGACAACATTAAAAGACCACGGGAATCGGATGGAGAAGGCTTAAATTGTATTTTCTGGAAACTTATAGGAAAGGCTTATATGTCCAGCAGTGGATCAGGCTGATGTTGATTAAACTGAAGTCTTTACTTCTTCATAATTACCCGAATAAAAGCTAAACCAGAGCTTGGGTTTTCTAACTTTCTGATTAACTGGTTGTTTAATATCAAAAGTAAACATGATTTAATTCCTATGTAATCTACAAATATTTACACACTTGATTGTTAATAACAGAAAGAGCTTATCCGCGAAGTAGAGATGGGTCCATTCAAGCACTCAGTCGACGACGGACTGGATCTCCGCAAGGCTGCATTCGAGTGCATGTACACACTACTGGGCACTTGCCTCGACCGGCTCGATGTCTTCGAATTCCTGAGGCACGTGGAGGACGGATTGAGGGACCACTACGATATCAAGATGCTGACTTATCTGATGTGTGCGCGCCTTGCTCAGCTTTGTCCCGCTGTTGTGTTGCAGAGTAAGCATAAAGCTCTATACGATTTGTTATGTTGTGTGTGGGCTAAAGCTTCAATGGTTGAAGCACGTCATCTGGCTGTAGGTTAAGGATTTTACTTCGGTTTTCGGAAGTTTCACTTATTTTTTTCACAACTTATAGGATAATAGTAACTGTTAAATAAGCTACGATGTGTCGACGGTATAGCACGCTTACCTAGAAGATACCTATTCACAAAGCGCTTGGAGCAGGACTACCTGCTCCAAGCGCTTTGCTTCAACTTTTATAATGCAGACAGGCTGTCTGAGACAGCCAAAAAGTGGATACCGGCGTCCGTTTATCCGAATATAGGTATTCGGATAAACGGACGCCGAACGATTCGATGTTTTCAACAGAATAGTGAATAGGTATCTTCTAGGTAAGCGTGCTATACCGCGAACCTACTAAGGTTTGTCCACAAATAATGTTTCCGTACGTCTGGCGTATGTGCCAGCTTTTTTGTTCTTAATAGATCAACCAAATCAAAAAAATGTTCAAGGTCATGATTAGATGGTGATGGTGGCTCGTGCTATTTTTATCTGATCGCTTCCTAAAAGTCATAAAATCCGAATATTTCCATTAGATACAGACTGCAGACTAAATTGCTATTCGCAAAACACTTACTAGGTTTGTATTTCAGGGCTGGAAAGTTTAGTAGAGCCACTGAGAGCGACTTGCACGATGAAGGTGAAAGCTAACTCGGTGAAGCAGGAGTACGAGAAACAGGACGAGCTGAAAAGATCCGCGCTGCGGGCGGCCGCTGCACTCTTGCAGATACCAGAAGCAGGTAAATTCATTATGATGTTCTATAGAAACGCTTATTTTAAGCTATGGTAAAATTAACTCAATGGTTAGAAGTATAACCATACTAGTAAGAAACAGAGGAATTCGTACCATGAACGAACTGGAAATCTATGGACTTGTGTTTTAAGTTTTTAATAAATATTATTATTAAACAGTATTAGAGCTCTATGTGAAAGGCTCGTCGAGGGAAGTACTACCATCATGCCTATTTCTCCCATCAAACGACGTTGCTTTGTTTCAGTTGGTAGGGTGTGGTTGGCGTTGAAATTACAGGCACATGAGGCTTAACATTTTTATTCCTCATGTTATAGGCGATGGTTACCACCTAACATCAGTTGGGCCTACAGTTATGCGTTAAATTTTACCAAATATTAAATTTATCTCTTACAGAAAAGAACCCTCACCTGATGGACTTTGTAACGCAAATCAAATCGTTCCCCGACCTGCAGCCCATCTTCGAGTCTATCCTGAAGGACGCGTCAGGCGCCGCCGGCGTCGACTCAAATCTCATGGATCAGAGCTAGCCGCACCAAACGTACACCATATAACAAGCATTTACTAATGCATCGATCGATACCAGGTTTCATTTTCGTGTTCTGTTGTTTGCATTTCGTAAGTCTGATATTTTATATGTAAAAAAAACTTATAAATTTAATAGATGTTTAGTTAAACGCAGTAATTTTAATTCAACATTTTATTACGAAATTACAAGTACATTACAAACTTCAGCACAGCTTATCCCCCGGCGCGTTCGCACCAGAGCAATGCTTATCGAGGGAACTAAGGACGTAAGGAATAGGGCGTCACGGACACATACTTATATTGTGACGGCGGCGTCGGGTATTCTCGTATAACTCTCGATCAAGCTTACAAATACTCTCGTGCACTAATTTATCGACAGTTATACGGAATATACACAATTGATATGTATTGTGATATTACATGCTATGTGGAAAATCATAGGAATATGAATAAATACACTAGTGAAGTGATATAACGATAGTATCTGTTATTTCCCGTTTCCTTTCCTTTTGGGGGCGGGAGTGGTGCTTGAAGCTCTCGAACTGGGGACTTCATTCTGCAAAAAATAAATATATTAATGTTCCGATTCACGACAAAAAAAAAGGTTTTACGTAGAAGGTTTCAAAGTACCTTTTTCGAAGGCAAAGCTCTTGGCAAGTTGCTGTTGCTAGAATTTCGAAGCATAGATCGGGATCCGCTACTAACTGTTCCTAATGCGCTCGCAGGTCGCTCAGGTGATAACTCTTTGCTGTAAATTGACAAAACAGGGCTTTACACATATTTCAAGCTGAAAGCGAGGAATAATGCAAGAATCAATGATTACCTATTGCCACGAGAGAGCGTTCCTTTTCTACTAAACATGTCGGAAAGTCGTCCTCGTAAATCTCGTTTGCTGCCTGCGGCGCTCATGTCTGAATCGGATCCCTAGAACAACAAGAATCATATTCATCATAATCATAATCATATATTGGTATTTCATATTTTTTATAACCTCGGTTCGCTTTGCAAAGTTTTACCTGTGAAACGGTGCCAATAGGTCTGAACTCTACTGTTTCTGTATCAACTTGGTCGTCAATAGATCGCGATTTGGTTAACTTTTTCAATTTGCCGAATATACTCTTCTTCTTTTTCTTTTCTGTGGGAAGTATTTCGCTTTGAACCGACCCACCCGATAAACGACTGTAAGAGAAACAATAGCATTAAAATTTGTTTAAAGGCTCATCAAGCTTTAGGAAAAAATCAGGCTGTGATTGGTCTCTCGGTTAACTTTTAAAAATTACATTGCTGAAAATTACAGCCTTGTAATCTTAAATGTATACCTGTCTAGACTGGCATCGCGCTGCATTGTGAATAGTCTGGAATCCGCTGCATCCCCATCCAGAGACTGCATAGACGATACGCTACTGTCATCCACAGACTTCCAGATGAGACTCTGGAAAATGTTATCATTGTATTTTTTGCTACACATATGTTTGAATTCATCTATGTCATCAGCTTCTAAGCAACGTAATATTATGAACTCATAACGAGGATCTTATCAAATTGCAGTAATATTTATTTATTTTATTCATTTATTTATTGGAGAACCAACAGCTTTTTAATTTACAAACTAAACACTCATTTAGATTTAAAGAGCCAATTAGATATATCAGTGAACAATAAATCTAGCTTCACAAAACAAGCAGAATGCATTTGGACGTTATAAGGTAGAGTAATGTTTCACCTGTTCCTTGGTAGTTTGTTCGAGAGATATGGAGCGTTTCTTGAGCGAGGGGGCCCGAGAAGGCGTTCTTGTCGACGCCGGCGTTACTGATAACGTGTCCCGAGGCTCTGTTGACATTGCTCTGCAAATAATAAAAAAATTACAGTAATTAATAAAAATACAAATATGTACATAAATTTAGAACCACCTTATTTGAAAGTCAGTTTAGAGCAAGAAGATAATTGCGAAAGTGTGCTGTTGCAAGCGGGTCTAGACATCTGTCAAGCTAATATTCCACAACGCTTTTTCATTTTAATTATTTTTCTAATGTTATTTTGAGTTGTGTTTTGTAATTTCGGGGGTATTTTAACCAACATTACTTGAAGTCTTAGCACAAGTGTAAGCATTTGGAATGAAAGTGTATTATATGTGATATACTGATTTTATCGAAAATGTTTCGTAAGTTTTGAAGAAAACCGCCACCCTTTTCTTCAAAACAAATGACGGCCGACTTGACTATGGACTGCCTTGTCTAAAAAGTATTCAATACAAATCACTTGACACTGGCAAGATTGTCTGTCGAATGACGGACAGGACAGGAGCCATAAATGGAGAGAAGAAGAAGAAATAGTCCGCAAACATAAAGTAGATCAGCTGGGGCATTATTCTGTATGACATAGGAGATTCCGTGCCATAACCGTGTGACGTCACAGCGTGGTTTAAACGCAAACGCGATACATAAATCAAAAAATGAACTAAGAATGACAACTAGGAATGACAACTAAGTCATAGGGAATATGGTTTTGTCCGATTTCCCGCAGCTGTCTAGTCGTATCTGTGTAACGCGATTGCATTGGCAATAGAGAATAATGCCCCAGGGCGGAAACGTCAATATCTCTCTTTTGTTTATAAGTAAACAAAAGACAGATATCTCTCTTTTGTTTATAAGTAAACAAAAGACAGATATTGACGTAAGTAAGACAAAATAAGAAAGTAAGTTTTGTTTATAAAAAACAAGCAAGAGAGACAAATTCTGAACTATTCCGGATCCTTTGAAATAGCCGCGCTGTTCCATAGCCCTGTGGGCACACAATGCAGTTATATACCTTCTGTTAGTGGTGGCGTGGTGCCTGCGCTGTCGCTCAGCGATGCGCGAGGCGCGGAGCTCGTCCGTGAGGCGGCGCAGGCGCGCGGCGGTCGCGGCCGCGTCGCCGGCGTTGCCCGCCTCGCCCGCGCTCTCCGGCGTCGCCGAACGGGACCGGGACTTTGAAGACTGGAAACAATGGTTACTTATATCAACATATACACACAGCTCAGTTGGTAGTAGCTCTGCCTTCTGTGCTGTAGGCCGTGGGTTCGATCCCCACCGAGAACAAACATTTGTGTGATGAACATAGATGTTTGTTCTCTGTCTGGGTGTTATATAATATTCATCATCTTCCTGCCCTTATCCCACTTCATGTGGGGTCGGCACAACAGGTCTTTTCTCTGCACTTCCCTCTATCATCCGTCATCTCAGTTGTCACTCCTTTCTTACCCATGTCATCCTTCACACAATCCATCCATCTTTTCTTTGGCCTTCCTCTACTCCTATATCCATCCACATTCATAACTAATACTTTTCGTTACATGACATTCTTCCCTTCGCATGACATGCCCATACCACGCTGTTATATGATATTATAAGTATGTATTTACAAAAAAAAACCATATGAGTAGTATATCAGCTATCTGGTTGCCATATCACAAGCTTTGGCTTAGTTTGGGGCGAGATAGTGCTGTATGATTGCATTTATGCTGAGTGACGGCCAATTTGTGTCACTTTCTTACTTTTAATGTCTATTCTTGTATTTTTTATAAACTGTGTATGTGTGGCATGAATAAATTATTTTGTATTGTATTGTATTGTATTGTATGGAATGTCCACCAATATTTATTTATTTATAACAGAAAGGTTGTCTGGAAGAGATCGCTCTCTGCGATAAGACCGCCCATTGTACTTTACTGAAACTTTTGAACTTTATTTTTGTTTACCTCTATAATGTGTTAAATCTCCTAGTTCAAAGTTCATTTATTAATAACCACTGTTACACGTCAAATACATAAGTGGCTTATGAACTTTTTTAGGTTCTTGGGCGCAATACTTTTTTTTTTTTATACACGCAAGAGAGAGATATTAAAGGTCAATTCTCTACACAAAGGTAGGTAGGTATAGTTATTATGTCGAAAAAGAACCAAATAATTAAAAATTACAAAAGAAAACAGATGTCAAAAGAACATAGTTACAAATTAATAATTAATAATTATTATTCTAGGTAAAAGTTTCACTTATTAAATAAATAAAACCTTGTGGTTTGCAATAAAGGGTTTTCTATCTATCTAAGTAACAAAGGCCCTGTACTACTAATGGAATCGACCGCTAGAGAATAAGGTTCTTGAATGGCGACCACGAAAGACGAAACGAGTGACGCCTTCCCGCACGATGAGGGAAGTCGGTTTTTAATTATTTATTTAACGATACAACTACAAACAAACAGCCTGTGCCAAAACGTCTGTGTGCCAGTTAACTTGTTTTATGCCTTAGCTTGACTGGTCGGTGGATTGAGAAGACCTAAAATCGTTCTTCCTGGAAATGTATAGGGGTCTAGGGAATTTCCAGCAGGGCACATCTCAGACTGATGATGATGATGATGATAATAAAACGATATAGTAAACATGTCATCGTTGACGGATAACGATAAAAATCTATGAGGTCTATGTCCAGCAGTCTATGGCTTTGAGCAGATGTTGATGACCGATAATATAACCGTTTTTGAGGTTGATATCACGAGCCAAACGGAACCTTATTTTGTTTCATTTTAAAAATATTCAATGATATTCCCAACGGAGGCATTATTTCCGCCACAAACAAACGGTAATACAAAGTAGAGACAATAAAAAAAATCCTTACTCTGTTCCTTCGCGGCGGAGTAGGAGTCATGAGATTCTTCTCCGGTTTAACAGAAGGCGTGTTGCGGAATAAGTCAGGACTTTGCTTCATGAGGTCGTCTATCGTTTCCAGCAGTTGTGTTATGACTCTGTCATCCTCCTGAAAAATTATGAAGTTATTTATTTTACAAATGACTATAGTTATTATTTGATAATAATGAACGAGGGTGTAGTTACGGAAAGCCGCAAAATGTGTGCGAGTTTGATTCCCGCCGCGGGACAAATGATTGATGATTGCATTGCACTACAAATATTTGTTGCTGATTTAGGTATTGATTGATGGACACGACCCAGGAAATCCTATTGTGGGAGTTATGCAATTGTAGGGTTATTTCTAGCTAGAGTGCAAATTTTATCTAAATCGGTTCAGCCGGCGCGTGGCATCTATTATCTGAGGGGATGTTTACCGTTTTTTTTATAAGTACAGCTAGCTGATAGAACAAGCAGATGGCCCACCTGATGTTAAGTGGTAACCATCACCTTTAACAAAGCATTGCCTCGTAAGTCACGCACGATAGGAACGTGCCCTACAATGCACTGCCCTGCGTCCATCAACTTGAGGCACCGTGCCTGAGTTTATTGAAGATGAAGCAATTTTTTGGTTGAGTCACAAACATCTAAGTCTATCTAAGTGATCATAACATCTAACTGAGAGCACTGGTGGTCTAGTGGTAGCGGCCCCGCCTTCCGATCCTAAGGTCGTGGGTTCAAAACCAATCGTGCACCAATGAGTTTTCCTGTTCATAAATTTATGTGCACAATGCCGGTAGGTACTCTCAAACGGTGAAGGAAGACATCGTGAGGAAACCAGCATGCCATCGAACCTACAAAGTTCTATAACATGTGTCAAGTGCTCGAAAGGAGCCTCTTGAGGCGTACTTAAAATCCTTTCACTACACTGTTTCGAAAGAAACGACTGACAAGACAAGAAGAAGAACATCAATTTTTTCTTATTGAATAGTACCTGTTGTGCTCGTTTGAGCGATCCAACGAGCAGTTTGTTCTGGTCGCGGTCGCGGTCGTGTCGCTCCTTGTCCCGGCGAAGTTTCTCGTTAGCTGTGCGTAGTTTGGCGTGCGCATCTCTCAGCTCTAACAGGTCGCATTGTAGTTCTGTCACCTTTTGGACAAAATCATGGTTCACATCCTAATTTAGAAGAATTGGACGCGCAGATACACTGAAAATCATCACTTTCAATTGCGATCTTCCTAGATCTGTACCCCAAGTATGAGTTGTGTTTACCATATTCGTTTTTCGTTCTTGTTCCGTGTTCATTTCGGGTTTTGTATAAAGACGCGATAGAGATACCGATACGGAACTTTATGTTGCAAGATTGATGAAAATTAGTAGTGGAACATAGTAGTTCCGTATCGGTATCTCTATCGCGTCTTCATACAAAACCCGCAATGAACACGGAACATAAACGAAAAACGAAAAACCAAATATGGTAAACAAAACTCATACGGGGTACTGATTCATTATTTTAATTAAATGTCGATTTAGGTTGTTTTTTTTTATTTGAAGGGATATCTAACGGTATAACGTACGGGGATAACAGTCGGATATCCCTTTCCTTTTACAATGTTGCTGATATTGTAGAACTGAGATAAAATCCGCGATTAAAATAGCATTGGTCGTCAGTCTTGTAATTAGTTGTAAGTTATCGCTAATAAATTTAACGAGATAGCTTTGAGTTTACATTTTTAAACAGCCACAACATGAATTAATTTGTCAGATGATGCTCTGAAATAGATATTTAAGCAAGTAATTACCTTCTTCTTAGCTTCCTCGGTTTCTTCTTCAGTTGTTCTCTTGAGTTGGTCTATTCTCCTCTTCATATCTAGACGCTCCTTATCTCGTTCCCTTTCCACCTGCATTCATTAATCACCATTTATTAGAACTCTTAGCTAATTCGAAATAATACAATAATCATTTTTTTTACACAATTTCTGTCACTAATTGATCAACCAGCCAATGATCAAAGATTCGAAATCTAAAAAGCGAAATTCTAAAAATAAAGAAATTGAATTTTCTTAAGCTTTACTTTTAGTGATTTAGTTAAGACCTGAAATATTAATACAGCTTTCATTTAATAATAAAAATAATTGCATTTATTCAGACATAACAGTTATTTAACAAAGTGTGATTAGAATCCGATGGCGCAGTTGGTTAGCGCGGCCCCGTATCAAGGGGAAGGTCGTAGGTTCAAATCCCACTCGGTTAATAACTCTCGGGACTATATAAAAATCTTTACGATGTTCTTAGGGTAGGTAAACTATAAAACTAATAAAAATTAAAGCTTACTATTTCTGCACCAATCTATAATCAATAATCAATAATAATTTATTTGGTAAGCATATTACTAATGTACCTTACCTCAAAGAGAGTCTGCCTCAGGTCCCTGGCTAGCGTGGAAGTCTCCTGCAGGAGTCGTTGTTGTTCGTCTCTCTCCTTGTGCCACGCGAGCTCCATCCGCGTCGCCATGCCAGCGACGCGAGCTCGTCCTGACGTCAGCAGGCGTTCCTCTTCGTACTGTTAAATAAATATTCTAGAGAATAAACCTCTTATTCATATTGAAGAAAAAAAGAAAGAAAGAAACCTTTTTTATTTGACCCAAGTAGGTAAAAGTATAAAATTAAAAACAATAAACAGTAGGTAGAACAATAGGTGAAACAAATAATAATATATTAAAATAGCACGTGATACCCATGCCTCGTTGTGTTGGGTCAAAAAGGCCATTGTCTCAGCTTTATGCTGCAAAGTACCTAGTTAGATAATGTTGGTTGCTGATCTTAGAACAATGAGCTTAGCCATTAGCTTAACAGCCGATAAGTCTGTTGCTGTCTCTTTTCGTTGGCATAAAAGTGACTGTGATACGTATACTCTTTAAAGACGCTATAAAATGGTAGGGAATATGATTAAGGGTCTAAGGGTATTTCTTTCTACATCCACATCACCATCGGGGATGCTAGAACATTGCTGCCATCAACCCAAGCTCCTTCTCCGGAGTTGGATTGGCTGGGGTGAGGTTAGCAGGGGGATAATGCACAATACATTCCATTGCAGGGGCCTTATGCTCACTTCGAGCGAGATTATCTCACGGTAGAGATGACGTCATATCTCGTTCGATAACTATTCATCCCCATTCTCACCATCCTACTCCCCAATTTTCTCATACAAAGTTCATGCGAGACGCAACGTCAACGAGTTATTGAACGAGATATGACGTCATCTCCATCGTGAGATAATCTCGCTCGAAGTGAGCATAAGGCCCCAGGACGTCGGTGCAGATCTTATTTCCCCACCACGAATTAGAATTAAAATTAACTCTATTCTTCTAAAACTTTCTGTGTGTTCTGCCTGTAAACTGTGTGCCTTTAAAATTTCCTACTACGCAATATAAACGGAACGGAAATTGGAATGTGATTTATACCTGTTGTTTCTCTTGGACCCGCTACACACGCCTGCGTAGGAACATCACCACGCTTACAAGGTACCTATACCACACCCATAGAGCGTTTAAAAATAACCCTTAACATGTACTTACCTTTGGTTTTGGTGATGCTGTTAGGGTGATACGAGTCTTATAACTATCAAATAAACAAGATTGTTGAAAATGCGATGGAAACATCGGTTATGTTCTAGATTCTTAAGGCGAGCGAGGCCCGTTCGTCTAGTGAAAGAGTCTTTAACATTTTTCGAATGCCGTTTGGCCTAAGGTTTGCTCCAGACTTTTATCCGACAGTGTTTTCAGTCATTGTTCTTAGCATAGCCATACCATCATTACATTACCACTTAATCATACCCGGTGTACTGTAACCGGGCGTCTAACAACTACTCCCTTGTTCGACGACGTGTAGTCTCACCTCGTTGAGTCTAGACTGCATCTCTGCTTGGCGCACCTCCGCGGAGGATCGTTCGCTGACGAGCTCTGTGTTGAGTTTAGAAGACAGCATTCTCGCCTCGCATAACTCGTCCTCGAGACACGCCACTTGTTGTTCCAGTGTCGCCACTTTAGTGCGGTACTCCTCCTAGAAATAATATATTTCGTTTGAAATTTTTTGACTTGTCAGCGATAGTCGCGTTAAACACTCGCTGCAAACTCGGTCATAAAACATCTTAACACTAGTGTTGAGTGTACTCGGCGCGGGCGCATGCACGTTATCGATAAAAAGAATGACTCAGCGAGAGCGCCCGGTGGTTGCGCGGTCGGAGAGGTCATTATCGGTAGTCTGTATGAATGTATCGATTGTTATTATCGTATCCATAATGCACATCTATGCGCTTAAACAAAAGGATCGTGCCGTTGTCCTAAGTGCGAGAGAGAGAGCAATATTTCTGTCTCGTTCCGATAATTTATGACCGTGTTTGCAGCGAGTGTCTAACGCGACTATAGTTTGCAAATTGTAATTGTGTAATTGTAACTGTGTAATTGTATTTGCAGTGAAGATCGCATTGTTGTGCGTTCCGATTTGAAGGGTACTATTGCCGGTGTGACTACAGGCACATGAGATTTACCTTTACGTCTCAGAGAGAAGGACGCAGTACAATGCTATGTGCCATTTGAGGTTATACAATTTTAATAGGCAGAGGTAACCGGTTAGCATCAAGTGGGCCTTCAGGTAGTTTTTTCACTTTTTGTCATAAAGAAACATCAGATCTGAGTGTTGGGCCAGCAAAGGGACGGATGAAAGAAAAGTGCATGCAGCGGAGATACGAATGTTGAGATGGAGTAGTGACGAGAATGGATAAACTCATTCCCTAGAGTTTATAAGAAGCAGTTTGAAAGTTGCGCTACATTTTAGCCAGGTAGGTATTGAACTTTTGTATGAAACAGCTGTTTTTTTTGCGTTTACAGTGCTGGTTCCTTAGAAAAAGTGATTCTGATGGGTACTTTAGCCCCCCGAAGTTTTAAACCCAATTCTGGGAACACCTTTTATTTGTTATTGCGAAGTTTGCGTTGCAAATATGAGGACCTATAAATAAGCTTGGTATGGGCAGGGAAGAATGTCATTAACGATAAAAGTGCTGAGTATTAATGAGGATGGATATGGGAGTAGGGGTAAGCCAAAAATAAAGAAAATTGACATGGGACATGGGTAAGAAAGTAGTGCTGAATTGAAATGAGTATCTCTCCTCTATCAGAGGAGAGATACTTAAAACCTGTTGTGTCCAGTGGCGTAGCTAAGTGGACAAGGGCCCCAGCGCATAGAGAAATAATTTTGTAAGCAGGCACAAGGTTTTCTAGCTTCGGGAGCTGGCTGACCTCTCTTTTCTCACTTTTCACAGCTTAGGTTAGAGGCCCCCCTGAGCACTGCATTACCTGGCCCTACGATAGCTACGCCACTGGTGGTGTCGACCTCACATGAAACGGGATAAGATCGAGATAATGATGAGTCAAGCTCACCTCGTCAGTACTAGATATTGAGAGTCTTGGAGTCCGCGCACTCTTGTCGCTGCCTCTAAACTCTGAGATGGTCTTCTGCGCTGCGTCTAGCATCTGCTTGTAGTTATCTCTCTCGCGTTTGAATCGTGACACCTGGAAAATAATTATCTATGTTAACAATGGCCAATCAATCAATCAATAATAAAAAAACTAAAACTATTGCCTAAAAATATCACCTCTTTTCACTTCCTTACTCTCTTACTAACAATTTCTTACTATCAGTAGGTAATTCAGTGTACTGAATTTAGACAGTAGCTTTGTCTGAATTCAGTGAGTAGTATAAAGTCACTTGATCTTATTGATATTAGCTTACCAACTTATTACATCACGCTCGATTTTAATTCAAAGAAAGATTCACAGGAAATGCGATCTATCAACAGTTTGACTCTTTAAAGTCGTGTTAAACACTCGCTGCAAACTCGGTCATAAATCATCTTAACACTAGCGTTGAGAGTACTCGGCGCGAGCGCATGCACGTTATCGATAAAAAGATTGACTCAGCGAGAGCGCCCGGTGGTTGCGCGGTCGGAGAGGTCATGCATCGACAGTTCTTATCGACTCCAATAATGCACATCTCTGTGCTTAAATAAAAGGATCGTGGCGTTCTCCTAAGTACGAGAGAGAGAGCAATATTGCTGTCTCGTTCTGATAATTTGATTGAATTTTTGCTCTATGACATTTACATATGTACCATGGGCGTAAGATATGCCTATCCACCTTAAGGGTGATTTTTCTGTGAAGTGACCGATTGCCACCCCCGGCTTGCTCGTTTTCTTTTGTTTTTAAAGACCAATAGGAGCTAAGTATTTCGTGGAGCTGGTAAAGTACTAAAAATGCCGCTTTACCTGATTGTAATAAAACTCTCTATTGGTCAAAATAGACAACAAAAAAAAGAAGGTGTGACTAGTAACCCAAAACCAACGCAAGGCAAAATTGTTTCAAACTGGATAGCTATATCTTACGCCGATAGACATACTAAAATAATTTTGCTAATTACTACTCTATTGTATTAGGTCTAATCTGTAATGATAGATGTAATGTTTGAAAATATATACAAATACAAAATACAAATTTTCTGACCGAGTTTGCAGCGAGTGTTTAACGCGACTATAGTACGAGTTCGTGGTGTGTTAAATCTCTATTATTTGACTTACTTGATTGTGCAAGGACTTGAGTTCATCTCGCATGGTGTTCAGCTGTCCGTCGTATCTCATCTTAGTGTCGGCTATCTCCGCCTTCCTCGCCTTGTCAGCTTGGTCGAGTCTCGCGTTGAGAGATGACAGCTCCTTCTCTAGCACTGAGTTTTCGTTCGTGAGGTTCCGTTGGATCTTTGAAACGCGCTCGTAATCTTCGAGATTCTTTTTGGACTCTTCCAACTGAAATTAAAATTACGATGGATTCATACTTTTGGATTCATTCACTACTACTCCTTACTAAACTCTTAAACAAAATGCTATCAAATTATTTCAGGCGTTTTTTTCTTGGGCGTACAATTACGTACATTTCTTGCACATTTGTTTGGACTAACTACTACTACTAGAGAGAGAGACTACGTTACTAATCCTACTAATTTAAAATAAAATAATGCTAAAGTTTGAGTGTGTATATGTTTGCTCCCACTCATTTCAACGTCTGAACTGATAAAGCTTAGAATAAATATACCTACATAAATTGGAACCTGATATAATACTTTTAACCCATTTAAGTGGTAACCATCAACTACAACAAAGCATTGCCTCGTAAGTGACGCACAATAGGAACGTGCCCTACGATGCACTACCCTGCGTCCATCAACTTGAGGCATACAGATGTACAATCAGAGGCAGATGATGTGATGATAAGATGTGTTGAAAAAATCTACCTCTCTCTTAGCCAGCTCGTGGTGATGTTGCAATACGTCTCGTTGTCCCAACATGTCCTTTAGTTCTCGCTCGCGCTGTTCAAGCCGCGCTGTTAGCCGCGCCTTTTCAACCTCCCATCCGCCGCCGCACAGCCGCTCTTGTAGAGACGATATGGAACTCTGGAATATACAACTTAAGAGGCTGACAACCGCCTAACAACTCGCTCACACATTTCAACATAATTGAAGCTATAAAATTATTAATATATATAGTTTATGAAATCTCGCAAACAACCAAGTTTCGGTGAGTAACTTTACAAAGAAAAAATATATAATATTTTTAATATAATATAATTTCGATACAAACAAGTTTTCCTAAAAGTTTGATTAAGTACGAAAACTTATAAAGCAAATTGTTTGGTCGGAAAACTAGGATCAAAATTAATTATTTTATAACTGAACATTTATATTGGTGGTAACTCCGAAACTTAGTTGCTTACGATTTCCCATTCATAACACCATTAACAATCTAAAAGCTTTGTTTGGGCCTAGATGTTTGTCCACCAATTTACATATTTTTTTATTATTGTGATGTGATTTAATGTTGCAAAACAATGTTACCTGAAGGGCTGATTTTTCCTTCTCCCACGCTGAAGCCAGCGATTCGCTGCTACCAGTCAAAGTCTTAACTTCAGCCAATGCAGCGTTCAATTCCTTTTGCACGTGTGCCAACTCACTGTAAAGTACAGAATAATATAAAATGCAATAATTATAAACCATAAATCAATCCTGATTTTCGATTCCAAAAAAGATCCTGATTTTCGAAAATATTTGCTTGCAAATTGTTTAAAAAAAATCTGGACTAATTTCTTTGTAAAAACGAGAAGGATCTGGTTTTCTTTTTTACAACTAGCTGATGGAACAAGCAGATGGCCCAGCTGATGTTAAGTCGCAACCATCACCTATAACAAAGCATGGCCACGCAAGTCACGCACGATAGAAACGTGTCCTGCGTCCATCAACTTGAGGCAAACAGATGTTAAGCCTCATGTGTCTGTAATTACGCTAGCAACCACACTCTTCAAACCGAAACACAGCAACGCTGCTTGGCGGGAGAAAAAGGCGTGGTGGTAGTACTTCCCCGGACGAGCCCTTCACAAAGAGCTCTACTAATCTAAAATCTGGATCGTCTTATGATAGTGATAATAGTTGATAAATATCCTAAATGACATCTTGAGCATGAGGATTACCATCCTGCATAAACAGCCCCTTAAATCTCTATGAGCTGACTCTTTTTAAATGAAGAAGACTTCACCAGTTTAGTATACTGTATCAACTATGTTCACTCCGTCGTTGGATTTAATGGGACATTTATTTTCTCTTTATATTCCATAGAACAAATACAATCCTAAATATTAAATCTCAGTATTTGGTGAAGTACATATCAATAATAATAATAATAAAGCCTTTTATTAATCCATTGAATAAGTAGTACAATTAAGAAATAAGATTCGCTTCGCTTATCTACTACTTATTGCTATTCACTTTCTTAAATATTAAAATTGACATATTAACTATTTTAACCACAAAAAATATATATACTTACTTAATATTATTAATAAGCATGCTTTTATACATAATTAATTATTATAATAATTGAGAACATTACATTGAAAATATATGCATACATTTTTTAAACATTGATTGATTCACTTATACTCATAAAATCAATAAATTATAATCATTTACAATTTATACAAGGTGTTCCTTAAGTTGTGTACATAAACTTCAGGGGGCTAAAGTACCCATCAATATGAACCACTTTTTCTAAGGAACCAACACTGTGAACGCGAAAAAAAACAGCTGTTTCATACAAGAGTTCAATACCTACCAGGCTAAAATGTATGAAACAGCTGTTTTTTTTTTCGCGTTCACAGTGTTGGTTCCTTAGAAAAAGTTGTTCATATTGATGGGTACTTTAGCCCCCTGAAGTTTATATACACAACTTAAGGAACACCTTGTATATTACACAGTTTTTTTTTTTTTTAATTTATTCAATTCAAGTACATATACTATATCAATCTAATCTAAACTGTTATCATGCTGGCCATATAATATATGAGGTATATCAACTTACTTTTGAGCTTGTTCCTTCTCGACGGTCAATCTAGCTTTGGTCACTACATGTTCTTCTTCAAGTATTTCATATTTGCCTGTCAATTCGTCGTATTCTGCTTTTTCTACTGCTAGCGAATGTTCTAATTCTGTAAAGAAGAATAAAGACCACTGAAGACTTCTTGTCATTAACAATAAATAAATATAGGTGGTAAACTGTAACTGATTACCAGGGGTCGGAATAGGTAGAGTTTTAAAGTACCAAATGACGTCAAATACGCTACTACGAAACCTAAATATGGATATGCCTCTTTTAATCCCCGTGTCGGTAACGATTCGGGTTCGAAATCAAATGGGATAAAAACTGACGTTTCCGATTGTAAACATTTCCGAATGTTTTAAAATAGCTTTGCTGTATGTGTAACGCTACTTAGTTTATGTTTAAAATAAGAAAAAAGAGTTTTAGAAGACAATAATATCAATCTTAACATCAGGTGGGCCATCTGCTTGTTCTATCAGCTAGTTGTATATAAAAAAAAAACATAAGTTTTAGAAAACCTTTTTTATTAATTCCCAATTCCGGGTTTAAAAGTCATATCCATGTTAAGATTGCGTAGGTAATCTTACGTCATTTGGTACTAAAAAACTACCTATTCCGACCCCGGCTGGTTACGGAAAACGAACCGTAGTGATATAATTAATTGTCCTCCGGTGAACTACGTGTCTATAAGTTGCGTAGAACGATTTTCTTATCTTCTCGCTCACGTTGTTCATCATTTAACATACGTGTTTGTTGATACTATGCGCCAGTCTCTTCGTACTACTGCTTGAGGTCAGCGGACCACGTGTTTGTTGATTCTATGCGCGTCTGCTAAATCGAGAAAAATAACTATAGTAGCTTACTTTTGACAGTCTCTTCGTACTACTGCTTGAGGTCAGCGGACCACGTGTTTGTTGATTCTATGCGCGTCTGCTAAATCGAGCAAAATAACTGTAGTAGCTTACTTTTGACTGTCTCTTCGTACTACTGCTTGAGGTCAGCGGACCACGTGTTTGTTGATTCTATGCGCGTCTGCTAAATCGAGCAAAATAACTGTAGTAGCTTACTTTTGACTGTCTCTTCGTACTACTGCTTGAGGTCAGCGGACCACGTGTTTGTTGATTCTATGCACGTCTGCTAAATCGAACAAAATAAGTAGAGTAGCTTACTTTTGACAGTCTCTTCGTACTCCTGCTTGAGATCTGCTATCCGCTTGGCGCCGGCGCCGGAGCTCAGTTCCAGAACCTTCAGCTTGCCCTTCAGAGTCGCAAGCTCCGCTTCCTTGTTCTTTATGTCGCGGTCGTGAGCGAAGCGCATGCGCTCCAGCTTCTTACGTTCAGCCTGGAAAGTTAGTTGATACCTTTTATTTAAAATTTTAAACTTTTCTATCTTTCATTGTTTTCTGTTTTTATAGGTTTTTATTAAAGCAGAGGCCTTATCGGGAACGAAATTGACGTAAGTCACACAAACGTATCGTATCCCTAAGTACAACTTTTACGCGACTAATGTCGAATATATTCGTGATCAGCCTGCGGGTGTGGTTTTAGAATCGCGAATTGTTTGGTTCCTTACGACCATTCTAATTTCAAAATCAGATAGAATTTGACGTTAGTCACGTAGGTAAACGTGTCGTACAATTTTTACGCGACTAATGTCGATTTCGTTCGTGATTAGGCCGCTGAATAAGGTCGAATATCGCTAGGATACGTTAACGCGACAATGTCAAAATTCATTCGTGATCAGCCTGGTGGTGTGGTTTTAGAATCGCGAATTGTTTGATTTCTTACGACCATTCTGATTTCAAAATCAGATACTCGATTTGGAATACTACCTACATAGTTTATTTATTTATTTTCTTCTGACATTTTTAAGGACTTTGAGTCGCTGAGCGACTATGTCAGCTGCAGCAGACCTGTTACAGCTTGCAAATAACTATCTACGACATATTCACTACATAGTATAAAACAAAGTCACTTTCTCTGTCCCTATATCCCTATGTATGCTTAAATCTTTAAAACTACGCAACGTTTTACGCAAAATTTTTATAGAAAGAGTTATTCAAGAGGAAGGTTTATATGCATAATACAAGCATAATATCTTAGGGATAACCCACAATAACCGTGCGAAGCCGGGGCGGGTCGCTAGTAATATTATAAACTAAAGTGAACAGTGCCCCAGCTGCCTCCTACATAGTTCAAAAGAAGGTCACACGCATACCTGCAGGTCTGTCTCGAATTCCGAAGCTTTGCTCTCCCAATAACTGGACTCTTTCTTTTCAGCTTGCAGTTTATTTTCGTTTTCTCTCTTCTCATTTTCCAACTTCGCTATATCAGATTTCAATTGCGCAGTTTCCGTCTTCAGAGAATTGAGTTCTTTTACGGTTTTCTCGAGATCACGTCTAGCGGATTCTAAGTCATCTTGTTTTTGTTGAAGGTCCTTACTCGTTCTGTCTAATTTATCTTGGATATGTGACAATTCTACGGAAGATACCGCTTCGTCGTATTTCTGGTTAGAGGTATCCCGTAGCGCTTCCTCCTGGAAAATATAATACGTGAAAGAAACATAACATGGCGTTAAGGCAGCCGTTCTATCAGCATCTAAAAAGCAGTCACATAGTTCCACTTTTCTAAACAAAAAAGTGCAAACAAGAGAATTGAGTAAAGTAACTTTAAAAATAAATTTCTAATGTAAGTGCAGGGGGAGAAACTCCATCTAAAAAGCGGCACTGATTTTTCAAATTGTTTCGAATGGAATTTCAAGTGCCTAAGCAAAACGTAGGCGCGTGCCAATTTTGTACTTAGGAACCTTTGTTCCTCTTAGGAATAATGGTCTTATGAGGTAATTATTAGATAGATTTGTCTCATATCAAAGGGACGGCCAAGTAAATCACACATGTAAACTCGATCTAGATTTTTCTGACTTTTGGTTCTATGTCCAAATCTTCAACAAGGGATGGGTTTCAATTTACGATTGATTTTTAAAACGTTCAAGTCTTAAGCTCCGTACTCACATTCGGTATTACTCGATAGTTTTACTCCAAAACGAGTAAATATTAACGTATGGACCGCAAAACTCAAGTATCGAGCTGTGAGTTTTGCGGTCCACACGTTAATATTTAGTCGTTTTGGAGTAAAACTACCGAGTAATACCGAATGTGAGTACGGAGCTTAAGGCTACAAAGTTTCTGAGACCAGCGATAGCGGCAATCAACTGTCGTTCATGTCATAATGATTGAGTCAGCGCAATAAAGCTCATTTTATAATTTAATTTAATACGCTAGACCTACTTAAAACAAGCTCCCAGTGTAAACTGAGCTTAATCACGTTAGTTTTAGATTCATAATGAAAAATAACTCTTGTAAGCTCTACATCTGCTTTCGGAAGGGTTTCATGCAGTGGATTGGGTGCACGCTCCACTTCAAAAGTATCTACAAGTACCAGTTGTTTAATATGAGTGCACTTGGCAGCCAAATCTGATTCCAAGTGTGTTATTCTATCGTCATAATCCGCTTTCATCTCTTTAAGGTCTGTTTCTAAATTGAGCAGTTTTGTTTCAGCGTTAATGAGTTTAGTTTGCAAGACGTCTTTTTCACCGACGAAGTCTACTGATAGGCGTCTATGATTGCTGGCCAAGGTTTCGGTTTGAATCTTTTCTTCCGAGAGCTGATAGTAAAACAAATTCACGAATTGTTATTATTTGAAGGCGAGTAATGTTATAACATAATGAAAGTTACTTAGTACATGCTCTCAGAGCTGTCTTTTCTTTTCTCTCATAAATTACGTCATTAAATCGCTTATCGTTACCTCTCACTCGCTATACTGTTGTAAACTATAGTGTGCGAGTGAGACGCAAGATGAGTAAATGCTAGAGAAACATGACAAGTGCTAAGTAGCTTCTATGCATGAGGATATGAGAGTTTCGAGAAGTAAAGTGATAGGATACTTACTTCCTTTTCTAATTTGGTAACGCGATCTTTTTTAGTCGAAACCACCTTCTCAGTTCTTTTCAGTTTATCTTCCAAATCTTTCAACTTCTTTTCCATTTCAACTATTTTCTTAGTCTTATCTCCAACCTTAAAACGAAGTGTTTATTTAATTTAATCATTACATACTCTCATTAAATATATTATTTTTGTTCGTACGAAAGTCTTACTTCTTTAAGTAATTTGCTTTTATCCTGTTCTAGCTTGTTAATATTCTCCACTTGTTTCTTTAGCTTATCAACTTCTTTGTCTTTGACATCCATTTCTTTTTTCAAGTCTTCTATTTTCTTCATACAGTCTGACATGGTCGTATGAAGTGAAGTTGCGTTTTCTGAAATTATAATACCATTTAAATGATTTATAAAGAGAACTATAAGATTTATATGAGCGGTAGTCTAGATGCATATGCTAAAATGACAGATAATTTAGCACGAAAGTACTTACTGAGATCCGAATTGAGTTTATTGATTTGCGTTTCTAAGTCTTTTTTATTTTCTTTGAGCGTTTTACATTGACCTGTAATATCAGTGTAATCAGTCTCCAAAGTCTTGACTTTACTTGAAAAGGCACTTTTATCAGTTTCTAACTTAGTATTGAGATCTTTGAGTTTCGCTATTTCCGTCTGAAGTTTATTCTTCTCGTTTGTGAATTCAGAGTCCGTTCTGGACAGCTTCTTTCTTATATCTTCAATATCTTTCTCCATTTGTACTTTGCTGTTGATTTCGTTTTCTGATAAACCTGCATTTTTCATAACAACATACATTTCGCCTGCAACAGAAAAAACCTATAAATGTTTGATCTAAATTACTTTTGTACATTTTGATTATGAGGTAATTACCAATTTCATTTTCGAGATCGTCCACCATTCTCTTCATTTGTAATTTGGTTGTGAGATCTGTTGGCTTCTTAGGAGTTCTAGGTTTGAATGACTTGATCGCATCCTCCTTTAAAGCTTTCAATGTTGCTTGTAACTTAGCATTTTCTTTTTCCAACTGTGAAATAAAGTCATTATTTTGTTTGCATTATCCATTTGTATAACTGTTTATAATATAAAAATATACCTTGCTGTAGTTAAGTTTCAACTTATCCAGTTCATCTTGCTTTAGCTTTAATGTCTCTGAATCTTTCTTGACATCTGCGCCGAATCGCACCACTTTCTTTTCTGTCTTGTCTTCTCTGTCCTGGTTGTTTTCAAGTTCTTTTATTTTTTTATTGGCTTCTTTCAATTCTTTTTCCAGAGTCTCAATCTTTCTAGTACTGAGTTCTAGAGACTTATCAGTCCTTAGTGATTTGGCATTCTTTAGTAGCTATAATAAATATACAAGTCAGAGTTTTATTGCAAGTCTCACTACGAACTTGTTCATTTTTACTTCTGTTACAAGTTTGCTTACCTGTAATTTCTTGTTTTCTGCTTGTAATTTTTCATTATCAGCTTCCAGACTTTGCGTTTTTGATCTTAATACGCTTGCTTCTTGTTCAATAACTTGGAGTTGTCGTTTCAAGTCTACGTTTGGAAGTTCATTTGCATCTAGCGATCTAAAACAACGGTTTTGGTTAATTAAAGTAATTTCTCAACCAGTAAATGACATACCTTCTCACCTTCTTATTGTAAGGCTTTACGCTGCTGTAGCCAAAGTTTCTGTATTATAACTAAATTACTTACTTGCTCTTTATAAGTCCTTTGGGTTTCTTTTGGGCTAAGCTTAGTTCCGCGTGCAGTCTTTCACAGTCTCTTTCCTTTTCAATTAGTTTCTTCCTAAGCTCATCTATTTCATCTTCTAGTACCTGTTAGAATACAAAATATTATTAACTTGCCTACCACCAAAAATCTACACATTTTATTTTCCCCACCTTTATCTTCTCATCAGCCAAGTCGTTGCCTTTAGTGGTTGTAGTGTTTCGTCGAGCTGCTAAAGCAGAGTTTGCATTGGTCTTATTGGCAGCTGACGTCAATTTTTCGGAAAGTTCCTTCACTTGTTTTTTCATCGTTTCTTTTTCTGACTCTAGCCCCTCAACTTTTCGTCGCATGACTGCTGCTTCCTTAAGATAAAGATAATGTTATAAACAAATATTAGCTCGTTTTGAAAATTTCGTCACTACTTTCGTATTCAGTTATGGTGTATCTAACAAACGTGCACTGATGTTTATTGACAAAGGCCTCATAAAAATATGGTATAGGACCTTTCAGGCTTCGATGCTGTAAGTATATTTGATGATATAATGTCACATAGTTACCTGTTCATTGAGCTCAAGAAGAAGTCGCAATTCAGCTGGATCCTCCTCCTCTGATTTTTCATCTTTGTTATTGACCGATTCAATAGAAAGTTTTTTAGACGGAGGCGTCGGTGATAGTTTTCGACCTGAAGTAATTTTATATTTTACACTACCCACATTAATTATATTCTTCATTATCATACAACTTAGACGTAATAAGAAGTGCAGAGGTTGGTGTTAATGCAAAAGTAAATTAGTCGACTGGAATCACTCAGATTTGTTATATTTCTGTACGAAATGGTTTCAATTTTGAAGGTTTTAAACCGTACTGGAGAAAATGGCTACCGTCGAACTTTAACTTCAGAATATTTACAAAAGCATGTTAGTTTCAGGTTTCACAATGAGTTTTCAAATTGTTAAAAGCTTAAGACATGAAAGGGAATTATGTGATAGTTTTATTGGGCTGAGTGGTAAGGAGTCCAAATTAATGTTACGTCAGGCAAACACAGCAGATTTTTTATAATATTTGACATACTTTTGGCTTTAGTAGCCATTTTCTTCAGCTGTAGAAGCAAGGACTCATTGTCCTCCTCGACCCGAGATGCTGTTTTACGCAAGTTATTTGCCTGGAAATATTCGCTAGGTTATAATTTTCAAGATTATTCTATTCTAAAATGTCACCAAATGGGAATCTGTTATGGACACATTAATCAAAGAAACCAACACAAACTGATCGTTAACTTCATAAGTACCTATGTTCGGTAACATTACTGCCAATGGATTATAAATCGAGACCAAGGGGAAAGAGTAGTGAGGTTGAGATTCAGTAGTTTCCTTTTCAGAAGACAGAGGGGGACTATCGGACTTCTCTTTACTTCTCGAAGTCTTGCCATCAATATTCGAGACATCAGTTTCAACTGCTTTGTCGCACATTGTAACAACCTGCGTTTCAGTACTAGCATCAACACTATCGAAACTGTTTTTAGAAACTTGCGAACTTTGATCATTACTATACTTTGCTGGTGTCTGCAAACAAGCATTTCTCGTTTTCGCCTTATCTGTCTGCGAGACGCCATTGATACGAATGAAATCTGTTTGTGAATTTTTGTTTTTCATAAACGGTGCTTCAGATTGGGTGTACATTTCTGAAATATCAGGAATGCACTGTACACTTGAATCTAGGGTTATTTTCTTCGTGTCTGTGGCTACATCGTGCACCATCAGAGTATCCGTTTGGCAGCCTTGAGAGTAACAGTCGACGATGTCTTGCGGTGATTGAGCTATTTGATTCACACCGATGGATATGTGGCTAGTGCCTAGACACAGGCTCCTCTCTAAGGTCACTTGCATCTCAAGCATCCGCTGAATAGTATTCGGTTCAAGATTCTCGAAGGCATTGGTAGTAACTTTACTTTGGGAAGCGATAAGATCGGGCTGTGGTGGATGTGAAACAAGCAACGGTCTCAGTCTCCCGTCGCGTCGGCGGTAACGACTAGCCTGTTGTGCAGACAAGACAACATCCATTACCATAATTTTAGCATCGTGGAATTATTTACGAATAGATATTGAAGTCGTAGTGTTGAGTCAGCCATGTGTTTGGCATTGTGCCAGTTGGCCATTCTCTATAACAGTCCTATGAACTCTTTGTTTTCTTATAACAGGGAGCGTGTGGCTACAGAAATGCAATACCGTATTAACTCGTCGGTTAGGATAGATTTACAACTCATTTAATATGATTTATTGGGCTGACTTACGAGACTACGACTCGATTACGAGTCATGTGAACATTTACATTGCCGGGTAATATATCTTTGAAAATGTTTTTGGTATAATTTATTGAATGGTAACAGAGATTTATTTGAGCGAGATATCTCAAGCGAAGACGACACTTTAATACATACCTATTAAACATTGAACTCTGGTTAAAACTACTTGGTGTTTGGAACAATTATTATGCCTGTTTTTCCAATATCTACAGAGCAAGAAAATACCATATCTGAAAACTGAAGGTACATTCACCAGCTAGCCTAGCATAGGCCCATTATCAAAAAAAATCTATAAACGTTCAAAATGGAGTAGTACACTACATTAAGGCCTAATTTCACCATGCTCTGTTAGTTACTAATCAAGGATTAACAGGCTGTTAAATCTAACCTTAGATGTCAAACGCGTACATTTTGACATATTTAACGGCCCTTTAATCCTTTGTTAATCTAACAGAGCATGGTGAAATCAGCTCTAAAGCTAGACGTTTTCCATCGGTAATACATAAAATATTTAAAATACAATCACAAAATATTTTGATTGTAGTTCATGTGTATTATATGCGTTTGTTCCTACTTCTTTATTATTTCTTTCTGGTTTATGCTGGCTACACTGAAGTGGATCATACAAAAAACGGTAGGTACCAAGCCGTGAGTTTCTTATCTATTCTTCTTGGCTTGGTTGCGCGGTACTGGCGCCTAGATTCACCGTCTATAAGACGTTCCAAAGAGATCTTCGTAAATTTGGCGCATAAAAAAAAATACTTAGTGTGAAATGTGCATGAATACTTATAAGTAACTCCAATATTATAATATAATTTACCTCCTCCTCAGCGTTCCTCAGTTGCTCACGTAGATCAGCCTCCCGCTCCAAAGAGTCTTGCAGATCTCGTAGTAGCTGCGCGGGGTCCTCCTGACTACCACCTCGCGTCAACGACGAACGGGACACTTTTTGCTGAAAAAATAACATAAATAAATATTTGGTAATCTTTCCACACATACATTTAACTTGCCAATAGATCTAATGGAGCGGTCAATTATTTATGTACTAGCGGCCTGTCCCAGCTTCGCATGGGTGGACATAAATTTTTTCAACGTTTTAGCATAAACTTAGACCGTGGTGGGTTCGAGTCACTTCTAACTCGCGCCTTGCCCGGGCCCGCGCTGGGTGAGAACGCGCCCCGTGACCTTATATTTTTTAAATCTTTTGAATGGAATGTCCGATTTGAAAAATTCAAGAAGTAATGTATAGGTATTGAACCAGTCTTGAATATGAAAAGATTTATTGGGATAAGGATTAATACCAAGGTACAAATAAAGACCCTTTTCTAGCGGCGGCATTTCAATTAAATTTTTATAATAAAAGAACACTTATTGTGACATAACTATAATAGTTAGACATATGCTGTCGCGACATTTTTTGTAGGTGATGACGTGTTCTACAAAATCGTAGTACATTATTTTGTTCTATCATCAATAGTTTTCGCAGCGCACGCGATGAAAGGTTTTCTTTTTCCACCTTGGGTTACATTATTAGAGTTTTAGTAATCCCTGATTTTTTTGAAAATATAATATAGCCCATGTTACTCAGGGATAATGTAGCATTCTAATGGTGAAAGAATTTTTGAAATCGGACCAGTAGTTTTTAAGCCTATTCGTTACATACAAAACAACAAAACAACAAAAATACAAATCTTTTCTCTTTATAATATTAGTGTAGATGTAGATTTTCACGCCTGGGAAGTTTATCAGACGGATACATAAAAGTTAATGGTGGCTAAGATTCTACGAGATTGTATAGTAATTGTTTTTTTTTTATGGGAACTGAAAAAAAAACTTTTTAAAAAGCAAAGTATGACTAAAAGTATCAGTCAAATAAAACTAGGTTAGATAATTTATGAGTTTTGTAACATAAATACATCTAAGTCTAGACACTACTACGCGAACGGATTACGCTTACGCCATCGCTGATATTATGTATTTTGTTGAGGTTAGCGGGCGGGCCACCGGAAGCAGCGGCTAGTTTGGAGTTGGCGTCTGCGAGATCCTTCTGCAGTCTCACAGACACCTCGGTGTATCGAGCCACTTCTTGTTCTAGCTCCTTGATGCGTTTCTCGCGCTGCATACCGTCTTGCCCACCAACTATCTGCAAGCCATGCCACAGGCATTATTATTGTTGACAAAACTGTGTTTTTCTTGTTATTATCGAAACGAATCATATTTCTGTTTATAGTAACGTTTAAATGAAATTTTCTTATTTTTGCGTCATTTGGAATACATCAAACAAACCTAAAACTCTCAGTGAAATAATCGAAAATTCGGATATATGCAAACATAATCGATGTACACTAGATGTGACGTCATTCGCTCTGATGCCATCTCTCACACAGTCCATCCATCTTTTCTTTGGCCTGCCTCATGGTTTTAAATGAAATTAAAAACACCATGTTATGAAAAATCTATTTAGTGATACACCTAAAACCATGAGGCAGGCCAAAGAAAAGATGGATGGACTGTGTGAGAGATGGCAAGAGTAAGAAAGAAGTGAGCACCGAGATGACGAATTATAGAGGAGAGTGGAAGAAGAAAACCTGTTGTGCCGACCCCACTTAGCGTGGGATAAGGGCAGGAAAATGATGATGATTAAGAGTTTATAGACTAATCAAAGAAACCGCGAATGTACTGAATATTTGCTACCAGCATACCTCCAACAATTTTTTCTCTTGATCTGCCTTTTCCACCTCAAGCTGTTCATTTCTTCTTTCAGTCTTTTTCAATTTAAACGATAAAACTCTACAGTTTTTAATGGTCTGCTCCAACTCTCTTCTAAGTGACGTGTACTCGTCCGCTTGGTCTTCTCTGAAATGATTATAAATGGCATGTTAGGGATCGTAGCAGGGCGTCGACGTCCGTATTTCCCTTACTTGAGGACAAACTGAATCTTTTTAAGCCCAGGTTTGGAGTTCAGAAATTTACAATTAATAGTTTTTTTTAACCTATATCATCCCTGCTGCGCAAAGGATTCCTTCTAATCCCTCCAACCGTCTTTACCCTTGCTTTTTCCCACCATTCCGTCTCGGAATTATAGAGACCGTCCCTCAAACGCTTTCTTGGCCAACTTTGACCTCTTTTTTTTTAATCATATATCTCACCTGAAGTTATCCTGCATCTCCTCAATTTCCTCCTCCAGGTCGCGCAGTTCCTTCTTCATGTCTTCGTTCTCGTCCATCAGCTCCTCGCACAGAGTTTCGGCTGCGAGTAGTTTGGTTCTCAGTTGTTCTATTTGCCGCGTCTGTGCTTCTACTGATGGCCGAGACTGGAATATAAATAAACATAATTTTTACCATAACTTGATCATAAGACCTGTCGTACAGGGGCCTTATGCTCACTTCGAGCGAGATTATCTCACGGTGGAGATGACGTCATATCTCGGTCGATAACTCGTGACAACTCTATTCTCACTATCTCATTTTCTCATTCAAAGTTCATGCGAGACGTAACGGCAACGAGTTATTGAACGAGATTTGACGTTATCTCCACCATGAGATAATCTCGCTCGAAGTTAGCATAAGGCCCCTGTATGGATCTGAGTGTTGGGCAACCAAAGGGACGGATGAGAGAAGAGTGCATGCAGCAGAAATACGAATGTTGAGATGGATGTGCGGTGTGACAAGGATGCATAAAATAAGAAATGAGTATATTAGAGGAAGTTTGAAAGTAGCGCCTGTGATGGATAAGTTGAGGAGCAATAGGTTAGCGTGGTATGGGCATGTCATGAGGAGGGAAGAAAGTCATATTACGAGAAGAGTATTGGAAATGGATGTGGATGGTTTTAGAAGGAGAGGCAGGCCAAAGCAAAGATGGATGGATTGTGTGAAAGATGACATGAGTAAAAAAGGAGTGAGCACTGAGATGACGAATGATAGAGGAGAGTGGAAGAAGAAAACCTGTTGTGCCGAACCCACGTAGCGTGGGATAAGGGCAGGAAGATGATGATGATAATTTTTACCATAATTTTAACCATAGGCCCTACACAGCTGCATATAATTATGAGTGCGCTACTCATCTTTGTGAAATAATTCATCAGAGAAAGTATATCAACGTACATATTTCTGTTGCCAAGCAATTATGGTCGCATTACAGTGTTCTGATTTGAAGGGTTTGGGTGCCGGTGCAGTTACAGGCCCATGACACTTGAGACACAGACACACAGAACATTATTACTCAAGACGCACAGACAGCCACCAGACCAGACCAGAACTACTCGCTCGTAAATTTTACAGGCACATGACACTGAAGTCACAGACAGCCACCAGACCAGACCTCGCAAATTTCATAATTTCTGAAGTTATTAAATCAAAACTTTTTGAGTACTAAAACTCCCAAAACAACTTTTTGGTTAGTTAAACTTGTTTGGATCAATATGATATTTTTGTTGGACCTTTGTAATGTTATTCTCCGAAGCTTAGTTGTTAGCGATTTTTAGGGTTCCGTACCCAAAGGGTAAAACGAGACCCAATACTAAGACTCCGCTGTCCGTTCGTCTGTCTGTCTGTCTGTCTGTCCGTCTGTCACCAGGCTGTATCTCATGAAACGTGATAGTTAGACAGTTGAAATTTTCACAGATGATGTAGGTATTTCTGTTGCCGCTATAACAACAAATACTAAACAACAGAATTAAATTAATATTTAAGGGGGCTCCCATACTCAGAAAGATCGGCGCAGTATTTATACTGCGCCCATCAGTATTTATCTGATTTATAAATGTAATGCCATATATTTTTTATGGCATATATCCTACTAATACTACCTTATAAACGCGAAAGTTTGGATGGATGGATGGATGGATGAATGTTTGTTACTCTTTCACGTAAAAACTACTAAATGGATTTTAAATAAAACATAACAATAATATAGCTTATACATCAGAATAACAAATGGGCTAGTTTTCGTTTCAATAGTCCTATATACCATTGAACTACAGGGATAAAAAAGTTTTAACAGTTCTATGACGTAACAGTCCTATAGAACAAATGGGAGTTACTGTTTCTGTCGATATTAACTTTTCAAACTATAAAAATGCGAGAGTATGAGTGTGTATTTTTGGTCCCATTCATCATCATCTTCCTGCCCTCATCCCACGCTAAGTAGGGTTGGCACAGTATCCCACTCGTCTCTGCATTATAATATTGTAATATCTCTCCATTATACTAATAGTTCGTGACCTAGAATATTATATATGCTACTATTTATCTGGATAGGTCGGTACCACGTGAACGGAGCCGAAGGCGGATGCTGGTAAGGAGTAGTAGAGCTCTTTGTGTAGGGCTCGTCCGGGGAAGCACTACTACCATGCCTATTTCTGCCACCAAGCAGCGTTGCTGTGTTTCGGTTTGAAGAGCGTGGATGCCGGTGAAATTACACGCACATGAGGCTTAACATCTGTATGCCTCAAGTTGATGGACGCTGGGCAGTGCAGTTCGTAGGGCATGTTCCTATCGTGTGTGACTTACGAAGCAAATGCTTTGTTATAGGAGTAAGTTAGCACTTAACATCAGGTGGGCCATCTGCTTGTTATATCATCAAGTACAAAAAAAAATGCTATAAACTTACCTCCAACTCAGATTCAACTTCACGAACTCTCAGCGACAGATGTTTCTTCTCATCTTTAAGGTCTTCGGTCTGTGACGTTAGCTCGTTCACTTTCTGCTGCAGTTTGAGCACCTCAGAAGACCTGCCTGATGTGTACTTGTTTGCTGTGTCGATGTTGGCCAGTCTTCGGAGGAGGATGTCGCTTTTTTCTTTTTCTACTCTCTCACATCGCCGCTTTAGTGTATCCACTTCTTGTTTCAGACTTTCTATTTGATCCTTAAAATAAATGTAAGGATTAATTAAACAGCTGCTCATGCAAATCAGTGTAGTTTTTTTTTACCGTACGGCACGACAAAAATACGGAAAGTGCCACGTCGGACCGTAGCGTGTGCTGTCTTATAAATTAGATTATGTTTACCTTTTTCTGTATGCCTACGCCTCACTTAACTTCAATAATATATTATATTACATTGTAAAAGGATCATACAAAAGAACGGTAGGAACCAAGCCGTAAGTTTGTTGCCTGTTCTTCTAGGCTTTGGTCGCGTGGAACTGGCACCTAGAGTCACCTAGCTTTAAGACGTTTCAAAGTGATCCTTGTGATTTTATTGAATAAATACCTATTGACTTTGACTTTGACTTTGACCTCTTTCTATCACTAATAAAACACATTAATCTAGACAAAGATTTGTCGAACTGCAGAACCCTAAAGAAGAGTAAGAATAACTTATTGTAAAACATGGGTAAATAGATTTAATAGACAAAACCTGTGTTAGTGGCTTTTTAAATGATGACTTCACAAAACTAGGTTCTCTGAGATACTAGTAACTTATTTCATAAAGTGGAGTAATATTCCATACGAGCATATTTTTTTCGCTCCAAGCAACCTTGATTTTTAATACTAAAACCTTACCCAACAGGCAGTAAATTATAATGATTCACTTCATACAAATAAATAGTCGTTCAGGCAAAAACTACAACGGCTCCCTAAAATATTCATCTCTACCTACAGATTGTGAAAATGCAGGTTAACAAGGCCACACGTGAACTGTGCCGCTATTAATAGCAACCATTTCTTTGCATCTGGACCAAGTTCAGCTCAGTTTTGAAGCCACTCGTTACGTTTAAGGTAATCCACGTGATCTTTGGAAGTTTCCGATATAGCACGCCCCGATTTTCCGATGCATATTGATGCAAGTCTCGTGCCAATGTTTTTATAAGATTCGGATTTAAATTTTAATACAGATATTTCATTGAATTACATAAATAAACATATAATCGGTAAAACACGCTTAGTATTCATGCGACTGGGCCCATAATCTGTCCATAATCACGACGTATCTACCTAATCACGAATGAATTTGACCTAAGTGTTTAACACAATAAGGTCGGATATCTGTATCGGTAATGCCATAAATGTCAAAATGTATTCATGATCGAGCTTCTGCTTCAGGAAGTCAGCTAATAAGCCTCAAGGCCTCCCCTATAGATTTCCAGGCGATAGATTTTGAGCCTTCTCCATTCAAATTCCGACACTTTTAATGGCAGTTCATCGGGTGGTGGCTGATGGGTCGTCCCACGCATCATCTTCCGGTTAGTGGTCGCCACCTTGTATTATTTCTTTATCCTTATTATACTGTACTCGTAAGGCGGTCCGTTACACGTGTTTGAGGTAGTCATTCGAATTTTACGATTTAGTGATCACTATTCCAGCGATTTTTCGAGCTTAGAATAGAATAGAATAGAATTAATTTTATTTGCAACACACACTAAAAATAGATATAAAACAGTTTTTTTTAAACTAAAGGCACCTACGTATTACCTACTTGACAGATTAATAATATTATGGCCTCCCTAATCAGACTTTTATGACTTAAGAGAGCTGAGTTTGAATGAACACACATATATTTTTTGTCAGTTCATGTAAGTCTTTTCTGAAGTCCAGCAGTTGTAGTTGTTTCAAGAGTAGTAGAGATTTTTGTGAAGGGCTCGCCGGGGAAGTACTACCACCGCGCCTTTTTCTGCCGCCAAGCAGCGTTGCTGTGTTTCGGTTTGAAGAGTGTGTTTACCGGTGTAATTACAGGCACAGTACGCCTCAAGTTGATGGACACAGGGCAGTGCATCGTAGGCACGTTCCTATTGTGCGTGACTTGCGAGGCAATGCTTTGTGCCATCTGCTTGTGTCATCATTAAAAAAAAAACGTTGTATGATCAGTTTAACCACAGATTGTACTCACTAGATACTCCTTATCGTTGGCGTCCACTAGCGTGCCTTCAGTAGTGGTGGTGCCCGCTGTGCTAGCATCGTCGTCTGAATCGTCCTTGTCTTTGGAGGGACCTCCTCTTGACGGTGGCTTAGTATTTATGGAATTACGGGAATTTTTCTCTTTCACCTATAAACAAGCGCCCAGTAAATAGAGGCGAAGAGTTGCTTCTGTCGCTATTTATTAAATTAAATCATTGACAATCGATTCAAAAACTGGAACTGGAAGGAACTGGATACTCCAGGTTCTAGAAAAACAAGGTTAGTCACAGGCAAGTTCTAACTAAAGCTATAGAAATAAGTACTGCGTAGTCCTTTTTTACCCTTAAGAGGCCAGTTAAAGCTACGCTTAGTATTAAATCCAGTACCTGCATCATGAAATTAACATCGTTAGCGGACCTCTCTCTTTCTTCTTTTAACCGAACAGTCTTTTCTTCTTCTTTGCTTCTCGACAAACTTCTACGCTCCCTTTCCTTTTCTATACTTGATTCCTTTTCAAAACTACTCTGGGACTTCATGAGTTGCATCTGAAACAACATTTGTATAGTTCGTGCATTTTCATCTTTGCTTTTATATCAACAACATTCCAGAGTAACCCAATTCCGAGTTTTGTTTTTCAAATTCAAAATCATTTATTTCCATAAAAAATGTGTGTACACTATAAAATAACAGACTCTGTCTCCTGTTTTCATTGAATTTATGCGTCTAGAGCAGTCACCGAAAAAAGAAAACTCTATATTATATACTCTATAGGATCAAATATATATGGCCGTTTTGTATGGAGACTCGTGAGTTCTTAGCACGCCCGATAGAGGCGCTCATCGAGTCGCTATACAAAAACAGCCTGACGATCAGGAAAACCAAAAACAAAACTCAGACTTGGGGTAATGTATCTACATATAATATGTATTTACGGCATATTCTTGAAATGCATCGAATTATAAAAGCAGTCATAGGTAACGTTTCTTCCTACGCATACAATTTAATCGAACCCGTGAATCATTTGATAGCATAATTCGTGGATTTCGTTACTACAAAATACGCGAATTACTTACCTACCTACCGTATTCGTACAGACTTTGTTTTATTGCTATAATTTCAGAGACAAACAAATGTACCTACTTAAGTGACTAAAATTAGTTGATGCGTATCCAAATACCCGGCCGAATGTGAATGTGAACAGATTTACGATCATTCATTTCGTGTTACAAAAAGCTTCATTCGTCCGATGGGCTATAAAATTCGAATTCTGTTACGCAAGACTCGAGTAAACAGAAGAGCTATAAGTAATGAAGATTCTAGGTACCTATTCTACATCAAATCAGTGTTCTTTCGTCATTGAAATAATCTTTCAACCTCTCCTTGATTCTTTGACTAAAGTAGTACCAATTGGTTTATTTTTACATTTAAACATCTTGTCTGTTTTAGTAGGTACATTTCTTTGGAAGAAAACCAATAATAGGGCATTTCCTCAATAAATTATATGCTCTGCGCTGCAGCAGCAGTACTGCCGAGCACAACTTCTATGGCGACCTTTTATGTTTATTTTGAGAGTGCGGGCGCGTCGCTTTAGGCCGGGATAGACGGAGTTTTGGAGCAGGCGAACTGATTGTTTGAAGCACCACCACTACATTTTCATTAGAGAATAAAGCATCGCAATATTCTTCTAAGTGTTCCTAGAGCAAATGTTTATTTCCACATAAACGTGTGTACAAAATTATAGTTATGAAGGTGTTGCTTTTAGGTGTAAAGCTTGCAGATTGATCCTTTATGTTACGTTATTAGAAATATATTAGGTGCGTTATCGTGAATATCACTATAATAATATTTGCGGCATACCTACCTATTTGCGGCTTTAAATTGTGACTCCCTATATAAGCGTATAAGGTAATTGGTGCCTTATAGGCATAAACAAATCCTATTGCTTATAGGTAATGCCTTTGTGCCTGTTCTTCGTTGATCAATCTCTGAAACCAGCCGTCTATTCCGGGCCTTAGTATAACTATTATTATTTACACGAGTTCAACAGGCGGTCCAATTGGCTTGACCTATTTACATTTTACTTCATAGTTTTCAAGAATATTCGAGGTGAACTTGAACACGTTAAAATTCAGCACAATGTTAAACTTTACAGTTCGTATAACAATAGGTAAACTGGCATTCCAATGGGATGAATCGTGATGGAAAACTTTTGGTTTGCCAACTGAGCTTTTTGATCGAAACTTGGGAAAGGTTCATGACATCTTTAAAGTGACTTTCTACAAAGTCAGATTGGCCAGAAATCGGTTTGTGTCTTTGTGTTTGTAATTTTAACGAGGTAAGTAGATACTTACCTCGTTAAAATTAACCTTGAATTAAATTTTACAAACGATTTTATTCAATATGGTATCTGTTACGAGTACCTATACCTTTTTTTTTTTTTTTTTAATTTATCTTTATAAAATATACATAATAGATATTAAATTAAATAGCACTGATGAAAGCTCGATCAAAACTAATCGGATGTCAAGTCACTCGCCATTTCAGCTATTACATCGAATTAGATAGAGATAGCACACTTGCTATCTCTATCTAATTCGATGTAATAGCTGAAATGGCGAGTGACTCATATTTACAATTGGTTTAATTTATTTCATATTTCAAGTCACTACTTGACATGCGATTAGTTTTGATCGGGCTTTCAGAAACCGGCCGTTAGGTTTGTAAAAGAAATGCTACTAAAGAGTCTTATGTCGGTAGCTTCTAATTAATTACACAAAAACAAATAAACTGGATCTAGGTAAGTGCAGTTTGACCTAGTTTAAGTTTTTATGAATTTGTGGTAGTGACACCCAAAACGCCTGGCATCAAAATTAATCAATATCATCAGCTTGCAGGAGCTGGTTCGCTGCTGATAATAGGCCTCCCCTTTTCACTTCCAGAAAGAAACAATTTGGACCTACTCCATTCATCAACATCCCTCTATATTCACAATGTCGTCAATTCATGAGATGGTTGAAATGTTTAAACCTTTACTGCTAGTGGTTGTCGATTCTATGAGCTATTATTATCATCATCACCAGCCTGAAGTCCACTGCTGGATATAGGCCTTCCATACATATTACCAGGAAGAAAGATTCCGAGCCCTCTCCATCCACCGATTTCCCGCGATCCTAACAATATCGTCAGTCCATCGGATAGGAGGGCGCCTCATGATTCGTTTTACTGTTGCCATTTGAGAACATTTATTCCCCATTTTTTTATTTACCTTTAAAGCTTTATTTAGGTATTTCTATGAGCTATACAGCCTGCAAATTACCACTGACAGCTATTATGGCCAGAGGCATCGAAATGATTCGATCCGAAAGCATTCAATGAATTTTGTGTAAAGTTTACCTTCCGCACGCGTTCAGCCAATGAGTCGTTTTTATTGATGGTGAGCTGCGCAGGCGTCGGAGCCGGCACCGGGGGTGGGGACGGCGATGGACGTCGCAATGTCACCGTGCTCGTATCTGTCAATATTACAATGCACTTATAGTTTTTATACAAATAGCTGATGGAATAAGCAGATGGCCAACCTGATTTTAAGTGTTAACCATCACCTAAATCAAAGCATTGCCTCGTAAGTCACGCACGATAGGAACGTGCCCTAAGATGCACAGCCCTGCGTCCATCAACTTGAGGCATACAGATGTTAAGCCTCATGTGCCTGTAATTACACCGTCAACCACACTCTTCAAACCGAAACACAGCAACGGCGTGTTTCGGTTTGTTTGGCGGCAGAAAAAGGCATGGTGGTAGTACTTCCCTGGACGAGACCTTCACAAAGAGCTCTACTAGTCTTGACACAGACAACACAGAGTGACCTAAAACGACGAATGGATAGAAAGGAAGGGATTGCCCTGCATTGAGACAGCATACCACACAATGTACTACTTACACGAACCATAATAATACCTAATAGTTAATATTTCAGATCAAGACCTCTTCTTCTCCTTAGATTTAAGGGCTCAGCTCTTGCCGGAATTGATGCAGTTTCATCCAATTGAGTCTTTCCAATGCGGCCTCATTGACTTTCTTACTTACTTAATCAAGACTCATAGGTACTAGCAATATTTAGTTTCTAATATAAACATAATCTGCGTATGACTTACCATACCATTACACCGTAGGTAGGAAGGAACCATTTAAAAACTAACTCGTTTTAGAATCAAAGACTCATAGTCCGATGATGATAGCACGCATGCATGATAGTTAGTTAGATTAGTTGTGTGTATACCTTCACACAAACAAAGCCCCTTTGATGTGACCTTGTCGGTTTAAACCTACGCTAGTGGCCTTTGCCGGGGTGGTTTTTTTTTAACGCGCACTACCAGTTCTGGCCTCTTGTCTACTTTAAAAAACATATAAGTGTTCCCGCACATGGGCCTCCGGCCACAACCATAAAACGCCGCCACTGGCATATTTCCTGTAGTTTTCATACATTTTATATGGACTCGCCGCACACGGTTGACGCCGGTAGCCGCCACACGCTACAAATCGTCGCTGCTCGCTTCGTATAAAAACTATGCCAGTGGCGGCGGTTTGTGGTTGTGGCCGGAAGCCCGTGTGCGGGAACCCTAAATCAAAATCTATGTAATATTTATTAAGAACCTTTGGTGTTTCACTCTGCAGGGACTCAATATTCGGGAATTTCTTACCAACGTTATTCTGCCCAGTGTCTAGAGAAGGCAAGGGGCCAGTGAGTCTCCGCTTGGGTAGCTTCAGGCTGACAGTTACGGCGGTGGTGTTGTCGCCGTCGTTGGCTCCCAGGTCCGGCGTCGACGTCCACGACGAGCTCGCTCTGCTGAACTCTGGGGAATTACCGGCAAGGAGAGGAGGCGCTACGTAGGTAGGGACCTATATACACGAATACCAATGTATACGTGGCATAATGCCCATTTAAAAGTGACCAACACAGTATTGTTCTGTGATGCTTGGTTCCTAATATCCTAATAGTAAACATTGATCGTTGATTTAGCTTTGACCTAGATTCATTGAGTTAGCTGTCATGAATTAGGTAAGGCGAGCGAATTTATGATATTACAGGGACAGTTATGTATCACATGCTGGTGCCCGCGACTTCGTCTGCGCAGGATTAGTCACACAATATCTTTATAAATTGTAGCCTATGTAAGCTATATTATTGTAAAGTTTCATTAAAATCCATTCAGTGGTTTTTACGTGAAAGAGTAACAAACATCCATCCATACTTACAAACTTTCGCGTTTTTAATATTAGTAGGATTTATAGCATTGCACTTTTATACTACAAGTTGATTTATTTGACACCCTTTCCTTAGTCGTTTTCCTTCACATTTTGGGCAAGTTTTGAGATTATTAATCGCCACTTTACAAGGTTCCAGGTGCACACCAATTACGGCTTTCAATCCCACCATCTTAGGTCGAGGTCGGTTCTCACGATGCCTTATCAGACAATCGTGCCCTTTAAATATTGTGGTATTGCAGTTAATATCAGAAGCTGTTATTATATACCATATAGAAACAACATAAAACAATTTGATTGTTTTTACAATAACCGGCATTATGCCGAGGCATTCATGTTATGGCATGTACTCCATACCCCATTGCGATAGGTTTTTTTTACCTGAAGTGATCTGACAGGCTGCTAACTGAACATTTACTTTTGTTATTTCAGCAGATACCTACCGGAGGAGAAGGCGTCTTTCTTGGGGGTGTCTGAACTGAGGTTTGTACTGGATGACCAACTTCGGCCGGTCCTCCCACTGTCTGCGCCATTCTCTCCATCACGATTCCTGAGATAAAGATTAGTTACCTACATTAAAAAAAAATGTATAATCAGATGTCAAATCACTTGCTACGTCAGATAAATTTGATGTAATAGCTGTAATAGCAAGTGACTTGACATCTGATTAGGTTTGATCGAGCTTTCAGAAACCGGCCGTTAATATACTAAGTTGGATTTAGATGTTGACAACCTTCAGGAACGCATTTAGTGAAACAATTTTTTTTTATATAACTTCGTGATGGAACAAACTGATGGCCCGCCTGATGCGATGCATCGCCCTGTAAAACTTTGATAAGAAAACTTTTTTAATAATAATTTTACTGAGCCTTTGTAATGCTATTCTCTGAAAGTTGGTTGTATCCGACTTTTCATAACCAATACATTCGGTGATTTGTGTATCTTTAAAACAGATAAAAAAATACCTTCTAGCGAGAACTTTCCTGACGGTTTTCATCGTCTTAAACAAGTACTTTGTATACCTGCCTCCAAAAATTTGTGTGATAGTTACAACCCAAAACAATTTAGTAGGTCACATCATCGATGTCTGAAAACAGCTTATCACTAAATGAATGATTTTGGTGAGAATTTTGTTCCTGAATTGCCATTAGATATAATAAGTGGATATTGCCACGGTAAAAATTACAGGGTGTATAGATTGATGCATTTACGTTAAAACCGTACAAACTTCCTATACTTAGAGATTTCACCATGCTCTGTTAGTTACTTATAAAGGATTAACAGGCCGTTCAATCTAACCTTAGATGTCAAACGCGTTCATTTTCGTTAAAACCGTACAAACTTCCTATACTTAGAGCTGATTTCACCATGCTCTGTTAGTTACTAATAAAGGATTAACAGGCCGTTAAATCTAAGCTTAGATGTCAAACGCGTACATTTTGACATATTTAAATAGCCTAAAGGGCTCCTTTGTTAATATAAGACAGCATTGTGAAATCAGAGCTTACCTACTCACATAAAAATCTCTCTGAATGCGATTCAACCCGTCATCTAATGAGTATAGCATTGCATCATAATAAATTACCTATTTCCATAAACCGGAAGTAAGGAAGGTAAACACTTCCGGTCTCTACAAGAGCACTGTTTCATGTTTCAGAATTGTTGAGGATTTCGGATTGAATCACGAACATTGTTGTCAGAAAACGAATGGCGTATGTTTTGAAAATTAGCGCATTGAATGAGTATTTGCAACAATACCATACTAGTGAACGAATATACCTACTACTTAATAAAATGAATAAATTTATAAGATACACCACAAAATAAATAAATAACTAAGCATTCAAAAGGTCAGTTGTTTATCGATGACCGAGTAAAGTCGTTTCAAATTTTATGACAAATAACTTCTAATTTACCTATCCAAATTGTGCAGAGGAAACGAAAGAAGCGAAAAAAAGATTTCTCTTTGGTTTTACTCAATAAAAATGAATAACAGTCCTACCTAACTACTTACCAACTCTATAATTGCGATTTTTAAAACTTAAATTGTGGTCAGTGAGGTGCTTTCTTTTATTTGACCCTCCTCTTCACCACTATCTAAAGGTTTGGTATAAAGATAGACATTTGCCCTCATACTATAAAATGGTGTATAAATTTAAATAATGTTTAAAATTTGCGCTGTCTCTGTTTGCCATTGGTAAGAGATGGCAATAGTTTAAGCATAGTCTATCGTTTGACAGATTTTTTGTAGTAAGGCCGAAAGACTTTATGGGTACCTAATCTCTTGAGTATCCTTCTCTATCATTGTGCAGCAGTTGCAGTTTGTCTACGACTCTCCGCAGTACACAACACATGGAAGATGGCTAAGTGCGTCAAACGTCAAAGAGGGCTCAATACAAACAATTCGCAAAAACGTCGAGGAATTTGGATATGTGCCACTGTACACTTTTGTTTCTTAATTATTAATAGATTCCTGATAATTTACGAACCCGCTAATTAATTTGTATAAGAGTTGAGACTAATTAGTTAAATGGACAGGTGTTTTAGATAGACAGTAAAATCATTGTTTTAAAACCATGTAGGTATGAGCCTCAGATTTGTATCCAGATTTACAGTTATAGATATGGATGGATTCTGTGAAAGAAGATATGGGTAAGAAAGGAGTGACTACTGAGATGACGGATGATAGAGATAAGTGCAGAGAAAAAAACATGTTGTGCCGACCCCACATGAAAATCTATAAGGGCAGGAAGATGATGATGATAGATAGATTTAAAATATTCTAAAATGTAAAGCCTAATATAATACATTACCAATACTTAATATACTTTAAAGACAATCTTTACTAATACAAAATGATTCATAACACGTAATTATTGTTATGAAAACACGATCAAGGACGCGGTAAGACCAACATTGTATTTTATGCCGTTTAGAAATGCAGGGAAATTATATGTGATCCTCTTACTAACTAAGGACTAACAGATGGTAGGGAAGATAATGATGTTTCAGTATAAGTAAAATTTTAAGAGAGACTACGATTCTAGCTACATCTATCTATATAAGTAACTACTTAAGTATTTTATAAGAAAACAGCCAGAGGGCGCTCAAATGTTCCATTCCCTAAGGTATTAAGCAGAAACGGATTGGTGGTCTGACCGTGCTCTGGCGGTCTGTAATGAAAGGTATGCTAACCGTGACGACGGCGAGCTAGTGGAGAGCGCCGGCGTGGACGCTGTGAAATCATCGTCTCTTCTCTTCGCGCCGCCGTGCTCCTTGTAGTCTCGGAAACAGCGCTTGCAGCGCGTCGGCCAGCGCACCTGAGGGTGGAACCCTAGCGGACACAGGGGATCTCCCTTCGCCAAAGGATACAGGTGATGCATCCTCGCTTCACAAATGCACTTTTCAAATGTCAACGTTAACCTAAATGCTTATTTCCACTATTATAACACTCGATCGAAGAACTCCTCGCACTGTCTTGCTTATTTCAGTCAATTTCAATCTAACAAGGAAACCGGGTCCGGCAACGCACACGCAATCGTTTATGGAATGAACTTTACGATAATAGGTACTCTATAAATAATAAATGTTTCGCGCGTCGCTCGGCGCTCGTACGTCTGCACCCAACAGTGGTAATAAAAATATCCCGCTGCTAGCACGGAACCGGGCGACCTAAATCGGCGCTCCTTCGGACTTTCTAGTCGCGGAAACGGTGAGTGAAAGTGGGTATGTTTGCCGCGGCGACTGCCGTCCGCGGAGGTCGGGCTGGGCTGTTCGGCTGGGCGGCGCGGCTGCAAGCGTGGCCGAGTGCTCGCAGAGGAAGGATGTTACGCGGCGGCGGCGCAGGCGGCGGACGGGCCGGCGGCGTTCCGGGGACTGGCGGCAGCGCGGGCAGCGAGCCAACACTCAGCGCGCCCGCTGCGCCACTTATGCTCTATTACACCACATGCCGCTGAACGCTGGCCCACTCGACCTCTCGCGTCACACAGACAATATAAATAAAACACTCGCAATAAAATGCGTCAGGGAGGATTCCGCACCCTGAGCTCTGTCGGTGGTTAGTCTCCACAGACCCGCCCCGACCCGCCGCCGCTGCGTCCGCCCGCTCCGTCATCTACGTCGAGATATGTTGACTATGTAATAGGTAGGTCTGTGCTCTGCGACTGCGCGCGACGTAAATCGACATAACTTTCGTCTGACGCTTTTCAAAATAGCCGTTACGATGATATGTGTTAAAAAACAATCAGAGTAACATAGCATTCGTTTCCAATTATAAACCTGGCACGACAAAATTTATAACTTTAATAATATCTTTATGAATGAGCGTTGACGTCAAAGCGAGTAAAATACTTTGGTTTTTTCGTATGGAATTTGTGTTAATAAAATGGATTTGAGGTCAACAAAAATAAATTCAATAAATAAGTCAGTGATAATAATATTTAATACAAAAATATAGCAGCTATTTAGATCCTATTAACTAAACTTTACAAGGAGAACTTAATTTATGCTTAGTTTTATAATTATGCTTTTATCATACATCATTTACATTCATAAAGTTAGATAATAAATTTCATTAAACATGTTTTAAAAACTATAAAAGCCTTCTCCAAAGACTAATAGAGACCCAAGAGACCCAGAGAGATCTCTCTAAACAATATTGAAAACTCCATTGAAATCGGACCGGCCATTAATGAATAATCGGGAGTACATACATACATAAAGAAAAAACTTAATATTATGCTTCTATCACAAGTGCTGAGCTGAGTAAAAAATATCAGTCAAGAAATAGTCAACCTAACAAAATTATGCTCATATGTCATGCTCAATAGTGTTCTTCGCCTATTCAAGATTAGTATTTTGTGTTTCTTACCTAGTAACTTAATTAAATTTTAGTTTTTCAGCGTCTTTAGCAAAAGTCCCCCTCATTCAAGGGTTCATCCTCCTTTTTATCATAGACGAGTGTTTTGTAGATGACCTCGTCGAAATGCAGTGCGTTCAAGCCCTTGGGTTCCGCCACTTTGATCTTGACGTCACCGGGGTATAAAATCTCTCCTTTATTCTTTGTACTTCCCATCACTAGGGATTTTTGTAGTTTATCGATGCACGGGATTTCTGAAAATAAAAAAATCCTAATAAATATATAAAGTAACAGAATCTTCGATAAATTTTCGCAATTTAGAGAAACACTGTAAGATGCCATCGCCATTCGGTATCCGACCATGGCTGCTGTGTTGCAGTTTGAAGAGTGTGGTTGCCGGTGTAATTACAGGCACATGAGGCTTAACATCTGTATGCCTCAAGTTGATGGACGCAGGGCAGTGTATCGCAGGGTTCCTGAGAGCGAAAAAACTACTATGGCTACCCGTATAATAAATCAACTAATAACGGTACCTACCTATATACAATTTTAAGCCATGATTCAGAACTTTAATCTGTTACTCTAAAAACAATACCATTCCAATGGCGAATCGCCAAATGAATAGCTTTATAGTTGAAAAGGTCAATGCTAAATCAATCATCGTCAATCATCAAACTATCTTACACCAAAGACATGAACTGCGCTCTATATATCTAGTAATAAACATTTCCTCATCTATCTTCTATCATGCTTGTTATGATGTTTGAATTGGCGCTATTACTTGTGGGTACGTTTCCCATCGAGGACCCACATGTGTGATGAATGAACATAGATATTTGTTCTATGTCCAAATGTTAAGTGTAAAGAAAATTGCCTGTTCTTCGATTTCCCTCCGTAGGAATCGAACCCATTGCTCAGGCAGAGCTACTACCAACTGAGCTGAAGCTTGTTGACCATATGTAGGTACAAACAATCTGTCTTGGTTAAAATACGTTGTCCTTGCGTCTTCAATGTGTTGCATTCTTTTGATTGCATTATGGAAATATATTTTACAATGTTTAAACAACCTCAACAAATCTTTATGCAGATAAATCAGATGTTATTGCATTCAATAAGGACATTATTGAAGGTTTATTAGGTTCCTTATTTTCCTCGTGAGATTGTTGTTGTTATTGGTTTTAATCAGTAAAAATAAATTTATTAACAAAATGTTGTTCCAGATATCGTCAGGTCAGGGAAAGGATAAGGCCGATGTGATAATATAACAATGCTTTCAATGGAAAGATCAAAGAAATTATGTAAAAAAGAAACGCCGCGCAACAATCTATAAAAATAAAAAACTATGCAAGAGTCCACACGAGTGTACTGAATTCCGTCTAACTACCTAATTTTAAACTTGAAGTGACTGATGACTGCAATTTCATAATAATCATCGATAATAGGTAAATATAATTATTATATTCATGTAAAATATCCAAACATAAGTCCGTAATTCTGCTTTCATTCAGTTGAGTACAGTCCTGGTATACGAGCATTCAAGTGTAAATTTACCTGAAGTGACCACCTTCTTGATTGGAGTACCCAATGAGGCTTCGATGACTCTGACGTCACGCACCAGCTGTTGAAACTCTGCCGGGGTAAGCGAGCACACGTGGTCAGTACCTTTTGCTGCCTTGTCCAATGTAATATGCTTCTCTAAAACCTGAAACGAAAAACCAAAGACTTTCATATAGAAAACTGGGTGTGTCGTCCCAAGAACAATCAGACAGCCTTCACAGCTCAGTTGGTAGTAGCTCAGCCTTCTACGCCGTAGGCCGTGGATTCGATTCCCACCGAGAAAAAACATTTGTGTGATGAACATAGATGTTTGTTCTCTGACTGGGTGTTATATATTATTATGTATAAGTATGTTTTTACAAAAAAAAAAAAAGTAGTATATTAGCTATCTGGATTCCATATCATAAGCTTTGGCTTAGTTTGGGGCGAGATAGTGCTGTGTGGAATGTCCACCAATTTTATAGATATTAAGTGACACTTGCCCTGCCCACCACTTGGTTTTTATTGCCCGTTATTTTTATATAACGACGTCTACCGAACTCATTAATTAAAAATATTACAAATAATACCTCTCAATTGGAGATAAATTTATTTATTCTATAGGTCAATAACACCGACATGGAATTTATCTTCGGTTCTTGGCAGAGATATTCGTGTAGTGTCGATGGATTTAAAAGAGTTGATGCCTAGTTAGGTTAAGTTTAAGCCTCCCCTCTGAAGCTGGTTCTTTTTTCAAAGACAGGATTTAACAAAGCAATCATAGCGATCTATGATCTGCCGTTTAGTACCTATATAGGTACCTTTATGTGCAGTGATTATATAGATAGAAGTTATCTTTATTACAGCAAACACTCCAGAATTCGTTTATCACTGTTGATAGCCACAAATAATACTACCTATGTGCTTTGTTCAGCAGCTTCATGATAATTCACGATATTGCGAAAGTATAAAAATAAACCTTTATCACTTGCTGCATTGTTGATGCCTATTTCTTATAACTGTACTGTCCTTTGCATTGTTCTTTGCTTGCCTGTGGTATTTGGATGAGATTAAAACAAAGCGTGATCTTCATAAATTCGACAAGTTTTAAGATGAAGTTGTTTGGCCATATTTAATTTTATAGCTTCGTCATTAGAGTTTTTTTTACTACTACGAACGAACTTACAATAAAATTTCAATTAAAGTCAGTTGCATATTTCATATAAAGCAGTTATTGCAATTCTATAACAATATGCAGCAATCTTATAGTGATTCTAAATCATCAACAATCTTTTTTTTTAAACTCAGATTATTTTAAATAGGATCATCATTGGTTCATCACACCACCTATTACAAATTCTAATGACTACTAAAACACTTCATTTTGTTGACGAGAAATTAATAAAAGGACATACCTTAGCGCCCAAAGCGACAGCACCTAACGCCACAGCTGTCCCGACCTCCTGTCCCGAATACCCCACGGGGATATCGAAGGTATTCTTATAATCTTGCAACACTGTCAAGTTGCAGTCTTCAAACGGCACGGGATATGCCGATATGCAGTGCAACAAGCAGAACTGCTTATGCTGAGCGGATACGATATCGTAGATCGTCTTCACAGCTGTCTTATCGACCATGCCGGTCGAGATGATCAGTGGAACCTTCTTTGAAGCTGCGTATTTCAGGAAGAGAAGATTGTTCGAATCCCCGGAACCGATCTTGACGAATGGTGCTTTGTTGTTGACGAGGAAATCGAAGGACACCTGCAACAATAAATCATTATCTGTACAATGACCGTTAACAAAGACAGTAAACCATTATCTGTTTAAACGATTCCGTAATAAATAACAAAATGTGGGTACAAAATGTGGGCTTGTAGCAAACAAGTGGGTTTAATGTCCTTTTATTTTTATCCAATAGCACACTTTGCACTGCCTCTAGGAGTAAGGCAACGATCGATCGTATTAAAAGACTTCCATTGCCTAGCTATCACAAACACATAAACATAGGTCTACCAATAAGCTCTAAGTTTAGGGGACTATTTTCAATTCTGTGGTTGGGTTACATCACTTACCATGTCCATGGCGGAAGCTGTACACAATATGCCAATTTCATTTGCATATTTGAATATCTCTCTGTACTGGCTCTCAGAAAATTCCAAATGTCTTTTGTGGTCTCCATATGTTTTGCCCCAAGAGTTAGGATTGTCATAGGGCCGCTCCAAATATTTCTTTGTAAATTTTTCATTCAGGCACGTCTTTTGGAATTTCACACAGCTAGCACCTGCATCCTGAAACACCGTGGTAAGTTGTTAAGGTAATTTGTAGGAATACACACACAGACGCTTTTGTTAGCCTCAGTGGATTTTCTAATCAGTCAAGAACGTGTTGCAATTCATAGAATCTACAACTTAATTATTAGGTACAATCATTTATTTACTGTATGGTCATTAGAGTTTAACCTGTTGCATCATTAACCAGCGATTAAGCTAATTTGTTGATGATAGTGTTGTGATTTCAAGTGTCATGTTTGGAATGTTTCGTCTGAAACTTTGTGTTTTTTAAAATGCTAAATCGATAGTCGAAAAATTAGGCACCTAGCCTACGTATTCAGAAGGTAGAAAGTTCTATAAAGCAAGAGTAAACAGCGGATACGCTACTAGACGCGATAGTTTCTTTATTTTTGTTTCTTTATATCAACACAATGAGCTTTGTTAAGTACTCACCTTAGCTGCTTTCATCAACTTTTTTGCAGTTTCTATGTCTCCTTGGTGGTTCTGTCCGACTTCCGCAATAATAAAACACGGATAATTGTCGCCGATCTTGACGTCCTCGGTTATCTTCACTTCGACCATTTTGAACGTTCACGCGTGTTCCATAAAAACAAACAAAACGAAACCAGCTCTCGAATGCGACTGGACGTCGGCGTCAGCTAGAGGCGATGCTGGCACAACACAGGGAAGGTTTAACGACCTCCGCTCAAGATCAAATCGAATAAATAAGGTCAATTCAATATAAAAGCGAGTAGCTTGTTGCGCGCCTGTCGCACTAGTGCTAGTGCGTGCCGGCTCACACACCGTACCCACTCTGCATGATAAATTGATAAAAACCTGTAGTTACCTACCTACATAAGCTATCGAGCGCTCACACTCATGACCACACTGCCACGGGTTCGGGCGCTCGCGTTGTGCAAATAAAACAAAGTTCAATGTATAACAAATTATATTGCTTGTATAGGCAAGTAGAAGTCTTATAAAAATCCCTGTCTAAATATCACAAGATGCAATTCTAGCGACATCTTTGCTGTCCTTAAATCTATCCCCCAAGGCTCGATTGACTTTCGATTCGGGCGGTTTGGTGAGGAAATTGGAGATGTATCGTCCTGCCTCTGTGAGCTTGACGAGGTCTACTCCCGTGTTGACCCCCAATCCGTAGAGGAAGTAGACGAGATCCTCTGTTGCGAGGTTCCCGCTAGCCCCGCGAGCGTAAGGACATCCACCCAGCCCGGCCACGGCCGAGTCGACAGTTTTTATTCCAAACTGCAAAAACAAGTTCCGATAAATATAACAAGATGACGTAAGCAGCGTTTGAGGCGCGGTTCACCAAATCATTATTCACAAACATTGCTCTGTTTGTTTGCGTAAGAATCGTACCTATCTTATTATGTCAGTTGATAAGCGTTTCTGTAACTGGGTAAATTGAAGTAGTGTAATTTTATTTTTCTGGGTACCTATTCTAATCGCCGACCTATATCTTAAACATAAAACCATCTCGGAAGTACCTACCTACGGTAAAGTCAAAATTCTTTACCTAATCCTAATCTATCTATCTATCTATTCAGCCTGTACCTATGCACCTACTGCTGGGTAGGTATAGGTTAAATAAAAAAGGCTAATCCGATAAAACACCTAATTCAATTAAAATAAGTTAAATCGAAGAGATTTTCTAGCTTTGAGACGTATTAACATAGGTACAGAAATCAGAAATTATTTATTGTATAACTGTAGTACAAAAAAGATCATAAAGCTATGGTTATGTACAGTTTTAACAGTTTGTCCGTTCCGGACGTACAAGAAAAACGTATTGTTATATTCTAAAGTTTTCACCAAAAAACTGATAGAAAAATCTCTTTCACTTCCACGACACCAAGCCTAGAAAAGGCAAGAAACTTAAGAGGTTCCTACCGTTTTTATGGCTCGTTGTTCCACGAGGATTTTCAATTAGAATAAACTAAATATTGGAGTACATTTCTCGCAGCGCTATCCAGCCCCAAACTAAGTAATTTTTCTATTTTCTTTTTAATCTTTATCTTTGGATGGGTGGCGGTTTCTGTGAAGGCATGTTATCCAACTGATAACTTAGAAAAATAAAAATGACAAACAGACAAATTTCTATAAGTATATTTCACTTTTGTGGTGGTACTCAATAGAAAACTATCTCTGAAAGGTACCTCTGAAATTCCTGTTTGCGAAAATATTCTTTTTTACAATCTGTGTTAGGTAGGTACTCACCTCTAAACCAGCCAGTAAATTAGACAGGCTCTGTCCATAAGTATCATGGAAGTGCAAAGCTATCTGTTCGGGGGTTGCAACCGTCAGAACCTCTTTCAAAAGCCGCCTAACTGATCCTGCTGTGCCAACGCCGATGGTATCACCCAGGGACACCTCATAGCATCCCATTGCCAACAGCTGTTCGGTTATCTGTTGATATGGTATTTGTATTGGTAGGTAGGTACTTTTGATCATGACGTCATTAGTGACAGGCATAATAAGGTTCTCTATATCTGAAGTGTAGTTGAGACGGAGTTAGGATTTTTTAAAAGCAATCGATTGTAAAAACCGAAACAGCGTTGCTGTGTTTCGGTTTGAAGAGTGTGGTTACCGGTGAAATTACAGGCACACGAGGCTTAATACCTGAATGCCTCAAGTTGATGGACGCAGGCACAGATAAGAGAATACTAGTAACGCAGGGCAGTTCGTGGTAGGGCACGTTCCTATCGAGCGTGACTTACATTGCTTTGTAAGTAATGGGTACCACTTAACATGAGGTGGGCCATCTGCTTGTTCCACCAGGAAGTTGTATGAAAAAAACATAACCTAGGATGTTTTAGGAACTGACCTTGGCAATAGCCTTAGGACTGACTGGGCCGTCGTAAGGGCAGCCAACCACACATGACACATAGCCTCTAACCCTCAAGCCATCCTTCACAGCCTGGTCGGCTACCAGCTTGAATCTCTTCAGCCCTTCTTCTACTGAGCAGTTTAGATTCTTTTGAGAGAAGCCTTCAGAGCCAGCTGGGAATATTGCTACTTCTTCCACATTGCATTGCATCTGAACATAAAAATTGGGATTATTATATTTTATATTATCAAAAAGCTACAAAACTAATAATGTACCAACCTACTTGAAAAAAATATTATTAGACCCTTATTAAAAAAAAACATTACAGGAAAATTTGTATTTTTTTAACACTGTTATACCAGTTACTGAACCCAAATACACTATGTACTTACACACTTACACTTACAGATGTTTTTTATTATTATCTGTACTTTGAATTTTTATATCTTTAGCAATCAATATTGTATTATTGTATTGTTGTAGGTAGGTAAGTATTTGGCAGATAAACAAACTTTTACATGAGCCTATCTCAAACCAAATAAAAAAAATATTTGGTCTGAGGAGCCTATAAAGTTGGGAGCAAATGCTTTTTCAAACAATACCTACAAAACTTTTAATGGTTTGTTTACACATTGATTCTTGAACTCAGTTTTTTCTTGATATAAAGTGTAATGTGTAGAGAAACCATTTGAGTAGAGTTGCGGAAAAATATTGGCATGATAACAATTTACAATTAGGCTTACAATTAGAACATCTTCTATTACTCCCTAGACTGTTGGACATACCTTGTTGAAAACATAAATTTACTTACAGCTGTTTCATAACCTTTCAAGTTTGGTATTAAGACTGGGTAGTTGACTCCGGGCATTCTTTTCAGATTCTTCATAACATCCACACCATCACTCATTTGTTTTACCCATTTTGGACTTACAAAACTGAAACAAATAGTGCAATGTAAATACATACACATTGGTGCTCAAAGCTAAGGCACCTCTATAGGTATTTATTTATAATGTAAATGTTTTATTGTCTTTATTATTAGAAATTAAGTGTATTTTTAAGAGGTTGTAAATTAAATAAAAAAAATATATACCATTTTGTGATACATGGAACATAAGTTGGGAGTAGTAGAGCTCTTTGTGTAGGGCTCGTCGGGGGAAGTACTACCACCACACCTTTTTCTGCCGCCAAGCAGCATTGCTGTTCTTCGGTTTGAAGAGTGTGGTTGCTGGTGTAGTTACAGGTACATGAGGTTTTACATCTGTATGCCTCAAGTTGATAGACGCAGGGCAGACGCAGGGGGATAGTTCCATCAGCTAGTTGTATTAAAAAAGAAACATTGTCACACCATACTAACCTAATAATTTTTTTTTGGTTTTTCTGACCACTACAATACCAATCTCTTCAAAGCATGAGTGAATAGGTGTCTAGACTGTTCTGCTCCAACGTTGGCTGGATCGTCACTTACCATCAGGTGAGATTGTAGTCAAAGGTAGGTGTAATCATAATAAAAAAAAAAAACTTAAAACGGACCTAGCTGATTCAATATGTTTCAATCCAGCTCCTGCTAATTTATTTATAAGCTCTATTTTGATATCCGTAGGAACAAACTTTGCTTCATTCTGGAGTCCATCTCTGGGACCTACTTCATAGATTCTAATTTCTGGTATACTTGTACTCTGAAACATGAAGAAACAGGATTGATTTTCAATATGTATATTGTATTATATTTATCTAAGTTCTAGGTTTAAGGAGATCTCTATGAAATTAAGACTATTGTTTGCCTACCTACATTACATAGCATAAGCGATCTAGCTTCCTGTTCCTCGTAGTAGGTACTTGCTCGGTTAATGTAGATAAGTACCTGCCTACCTAGGAAGGTATCCTAATTTTAGATTCAAAAAGTACGAAGGTTAGGTAGGTACTTACAAAGCTTCGATGTGTTAGTGTTTTCGCAAAATGCGAGTACGAGAGACTTCGTAGAGTATTCATAACTTTAGAAAATACGTAGGTACGAAGAATTATTATAATATAAATTCGGCTATCCGCTTTTGCGGACTCTGATCAAACATTTTCGTCTTATCATCAGCATACGCAAAGTAGGGAGGTACTTATTTTAGTTCTTATCATTTATTTACGTAGGCACATTAAAAACAAAACGAATTGCATGTAAAATGTAAAAATAAAATACACCAGCCAGCCAGACTTCAAATCTTTTCTTTTATTTCTTCTTCTTCTTGTTTTCTCTGTCCGTCATTCGACAGACAATCGTGCCAGTGTCAAGATTGTCGTGATTTGTATTGAATAGGTCATGGAGGTACTAGAAAAAAAAATCCATCCCACTCGATACACTTTCATAAGGCCATTTCGTCCATGCATAAGAAAATTTTGTAGTTTGTAGCTTTTATCCACTCCCGGGGCATTTATAAGAACCTAAAAAAATAATGTAAAATTTAACAAAAATTGAGCCGTCGCGAGACGCCTATAAGGTGTGAAAAATTGAAACTACAACAGAACAGCCGATCTGACCCGGCGCATTAGATGTTTCATATCAAAAACGGAAACTAAAATATTATCGATAAAGCTAAATTGGTCGGTGGAAGTACATCACTAGAACAGATGAGTAAAACAATACATTTTATTTTGCAATAATTAATGGGTTTACATCATTTCCACATAGTAAAATGTGACTAGTACTAATAAAATGTAATTCCTACAGTCTTTATGGGAGAAAAAACTTATTTTTTTAGCATGAAAATAGAAAAAGAATATTACGTATCAAATGACAATTCCGGGTCTTTAACTCCTCCTTTTGTTGTTTTTGATACACAAACACAGCTTCACAAGACATACTTTCACCTTTTTAAATATATTTTGCCTAGAAAATAATAATTCTTTAGATATTTCACAATTTCTTTCGCTACATCGCAATGTTGCTACCGACTTTTTCTAGAACATCAAAACACACATATTGGATAAAAGCTGTTAGGCGTGAAAACTGATAGCCTACAAAATTTTCTTATGCATGGACGAAATGGCCATGAAAGTGTATCGAGTGGGATGGACATCGCTCTCACGGTTAGGTCAATGTGGGAAACATTATTGACGATGATAGTGTTTCAGTGTCTATAATGGTTTTGGGCTTTCGCAATAAAAGCTGCTGGGCTTCAGCAACCAGTTAAAATTAAAAAGTTGAATTCCAATTAAAAGGCCTTTTTCATCCATTTCTTAATCTATCCATAGGTTAGTCAATGTTGTCCCTTCTCTAGCCACTCACGCGAATACATACACACTAACAAAAAACGGACACGCCAAAAACCGAAAGACTCCGTCTATATGATACTTAGTCTAAGGATCAGGCCCTCTCCGATTTTGAATCAATCAGTTTGCTTAACAACTACTTCTCGGAATAGGCCCTCTTACTATGGAGTATTACTTGATCTTTTTTTTTTTTTTTTTTATTTTTTATTTATTTGAAGGGCTTTGTCGCTGAGCGACCACACTGCCCTATAATAAAACATCAAAAAAAATACACCTCGTATCAAAACTTAATCTACTTATATTACTTGATCTAAAAAGTATTTTTATACATTTTCATTTGACATTGCCAAGATTGTCTGTCGAAATGACGGATAGACAGAACAGACAGATGTCAAATCGAGCGAGGAAGCCTGCTTCAGGAAAGGCTAAAAAAAGTTTATTTACTTCTGTTCATACATTTAGATAAAACGCCGAATAATCAAAAATACTGTCGCTTCTTCATAGAAATCATAAAACCTACTTTAAAATGGGTTGAGTATCGTTTCGATTCATACCTGTAATCCTTATTTCATCTGGTTAACTTAAGTTTCACTGATATTTTTGTTTCAGCGGTGAATAGTGCCACGTCTTTCGTGTTATCGTCGATTCTGACCCTATTGATATTTTCGGGAATGCAAATGTATAAACCACAGCTGGTAAAGTCGCCAATTACTATTATATTTGGAGGATATCTGGGATCCGTGATGTTCATGTTCTTCGTAACTGTATCCTTTTTCAAAGTTATTGTGGGGCGGGCTTTACCTAAAGGCCGCACGAATTTGTGGTTTTTGAGGGTTGAGTCATGTAGAGGGTGCTTTTCGCTACCCCTACATAGATTCCACAAGATAACACAAAATACTTTCTACGGCAAATCCTACTTGGATAGGTTAGGTTGAAACAAAAACTACGTGCGAATAAAGCAATCGTGCTGTCTGAGTGCTAAATGACAATTAGGCAGTAGAACTCTTTGTGAAGGGCTTGTCCGGGGGAGTACTACCCCCCAGGTATTCTGCCGTCAAACAGTGTTTGGGTTTGAAGAGTATGGTTGCTGGTGAAATTTCAGGCACATGAGGCTTAACATCTGTATACCTACGTTGATGGCAACGCGATGGCAGCGCGAAAACGCAAGACAGCGCATTGTAGGGCATGGTCCCATTGAGCTTGACTTACGATGCAATGTTTTGTTATAGGTGATGGTTACCATTTAACATCTGGTGGGTCATCTGCTTGTTCCATCAGCAAATTGTATATAAAAAATAGATAATCTAAAAAAAGTATTTTTGACAACACAACACCAATTATGACACAACCATTATTCACTTCTGTTAGTTGTTACAGCCTCTGCCCTTAAACCACTTTGAGTTGGGCTAGACAGACTTATCTACATGATATCCGATGACCAATAATGTTGGTACTTTCCTTACATCTTTATATTCAGGCTGTTGGTAATCTAGAAGCCACACTTTTTGGTAAGAACTTCCAGCTGAAGCTGCCTGAAATAGTGATTTCTATGATCATTTCCTTGATAGCAGCGGGTATGGTTCATAGGATATGCTTCACTACATGGTAAGTTCATTAATATTTTTTTCAACACCTGTTACTTAAGTTCATGAAGATAATGAAATTGTCTTATTACAAAAAAAAGGTAACATATAATATTTTAGATGAAAATGTGATTTCAAAGCCAGCTTTGAGTCTTGTAGTATTACTTGGTATTTGGTGAATGGTTTTCGCAACTGGGCCTCTAGTAGGCTCTTTTTATGCTGGTGGTCTATGATGATAAATAATTAAACTTTATTAATAATTAAAAGGACACATATTTAACCTTTGCATACTACATGTCTACTAAGTTAATTTGAATAAAGAGTTATACTCACGACTGATTGACATTTAACCTCTCTTATATTGCCATCCTAATTGCTACAAATATCCTTTGTGTCTATGATAAATTAAAATAATTATTGTTTTATGTTTCAGCCTGATTTTCTCACTTATCACAATATACTATCTCAACAAGCTATCTCAGAAGACCTATGCAACACCTGCTCCAGTGGTAGCACCTGTGAAAAGTCGTAGGCACAAATGAATGTATGCATGACATTTTTTTCTACTATATTAAATAGTTTCAAAAGTAAATAAGTATTTTATTATGCTTGTTACCTGCTGTAATTGTTCTTCAAAGGGTTGTGTTATTTGTATTTGAAGTTCTTAATTACTACTCGGCCACAATCTCATTTCCTATTAACCTTATCTAGATGTCTGTGGGTTAAAAAGTAACATTATATTTTTTTGTTTTATCACCTACCTACATAAACAGGGAATTGAATTTTTTATTTCATGAAAAGAGAGTAAAACACATTTAATAATAAACATAAAAATTTAAACACATTTATTTATTAACTGCAATTAAAATACTACCAGTTACACAATATAAACATACTTTCCTCTTATCTTTTTGATATAAAATGTATATTTATAAGAGTAAGTAGTTTTGTTTAAACATTAGTTTTTATTAAGGCCATTACTAAATAAATAATCATCAGATAATTGCTTAGTTTATATAAAATTACATAAATTTATAACTGTGTTAGTATCTATTTAAAAAAATTGTTCACTTAACATATTATTTTAAGGGGCTGACAACTATCAAACAACTTCTCGCTCGCACGTTTCGACATGTTGAAAGCTATAAAATCAATAAAACTCATTTTCGAAAAATCACAATCAACCATTTTGTGTGCAATCACATTGCACACAGTTTAGTAAAAATTTCATTTTGATCGAAACAAGTTTTCCTACTTATAAGTTTGCTTATGTACGAAAACGAGTAAAGCAAACTTTTGAGTAGGAAAACATGTATCGATCAAACTGAAATTTTTACTAAACTGTGTGCAATGTGATTGCACACAAATTGGTTGATTGCGATTTTTCGAAAATGAGTTTAGTGATTTTATATCTTTCAACATGTCGAATCGTGCGAGCGAGAGTTACATTAGCTCTTGTCTTCGCCTTAATGTAAATAAAATTGTAAGTATAATAATTATGTCACCATTTAGATGATTACATATAGTGAACAATTTAGCTCTTTGATTATTTTACTTATTTTCTAAGGCATAACATATTTTTTACTTATACTCATTATACACATAATTCATTTTGTTCTTTGCAGTTTGAACAATTTAATACTTACACATCCTAATAAGTAGGTAGGTAATATGAGTAAAAATATTTCAACAAAATATGACAGTCATTGTTTTATATTTCCTCCTAACATATTATCTATGACACATTATTATAGTTTGAATTCAAAGCTTCTTTATACTTTATAAATGAATACAAAACTCCCAGTTAATTATTATTAATATTTTATTGAATATTATTTAAAAACATAAATTTAGTCTTTTGTTTACAATAATAAAAATTAGCAAGTTAATTCAATTCTTTTTTATGGCTTTTGCAGTGTTGCCTGCAATTCCGGCAATTACCTCTACAAAAGTTTTGATCATATTTTAGTTTAGAAATCTCTGTACCTTCTCAGTACTTGGCTTTGCCTCTGATACATTATAATAAAAAAAATGTTATCACCGCATCACACACAAATACGTAAACAATTAAACCCTTCTTCTGTATTCTGTGGTTGCGACTAAATAAATTGGTTGGGTATCCAATAGTTAAAAGCAAGTCACACACATTCATTCATTGGTTTTAATTAAATCACCTTTGTGGATGGAATTTTAGTTTATCATAAATATTATCTTACACTCAAAAATATTATACTTTTCTAATAAATATTGCTCTAAAAAATCGTAAGGTGGGTTACCTTACAGTTATCAACATTATGTGGGAATTGTGATATTGCCTATCTCTTTGACTCTACACGTCATGTTGACACACTGTACAGACATCATTTTTCACTATCAATAATATGCTGACACTATCATTCTGCATTATGAATCATTTTATGTTAGTAACAATGTTTGTAAATTGAGTCACCAAACAGTGCAAAGATAAACTTAAATGATAACATAAACAATAAAATGAATTTATTTAATAATAGCAATATTTATAAACTTATGTAACAAAGAAATGCCACAAATAAAATAAGAATAAAAAAGTTTGGCACAAGTGATAGATAAAAATCACAAAAATGATTAGTAAAACAAAATAAAAGAAAGATAATCAAATAGGTAGATACAGATTAAAATTGGCTGTAATTGTATTGCACTATTTTTATTGAAGCCAGAATACAATTCTTCAGTACATTTTTCATTACAATAAACAAAACCTAATCCTGTTTCTTTTTATCAGAATTATTGATCCTATATGTATATCACAGACATTTTAAGGCACATTCCAGTTCTAAAAGTTGGTTCAGAAGATATTATTATCTTACATTATGATTTCCTCAATTGGTTTAACTCATACATGTATGGATCTTTACAAAATAGTGCAAGTGTGAAAATAGAAGTGCCTATACATAATGTTTATAATAAGGAGAAATAATATGAAAATAAAGTTTAACACAACAAGAAACACAACACTAGTGTAAGTTTACCAATATACATATAAACAGCCCTTTATTTTTAAGATATTTAAACAATCTATATCATTTCAGATAATTGTTAAAGTTGGTATATATCTAGTTTATAATGTTGGTAAACTTTAGCCTGGGAGCCTAAACATGGTAGACACCAGCCGCTAAAATAAGATGAGGCATGCTATACACAACCATTCAACAATGGAAAAAGCATTAGATCAAATCAAATATTGCTGTCACAAGATTACTTATTTCTAATATGCATGCTGTTGTTTCTATGAGAATATGGATTTTGAAGTATTCTGGGAGTGGTTTCCATCACTCGTAGCAATAGCTCGTCCAAATAGTTCTCTAGATCTTTGTTCTTCTTTTTTTCTGACTCTGCATCCTTTTGCATATTGTAGATCATAACAATCAGGTCTTCCCTTGATTTCCCTTCAAACTGCTGTAGTGAAGATCTGGGTATGTTGTTGTAGGCTGGGTTCACTGCCTCTTCTTCAGCTATATTCTCCTCACCAACTATAATCCTTTCTTCAAGCAATTTCTTTGCTTTATTACTATTTCCAAATTTCTTAAAGAATTTTGGACTGGGTTTTTCTTTTAGAGAACTTGGACTATCTAGTTTTTTGTTTCTTTCAAGGCTTGCTGATTTTTCCTTGTCTATCATTGTTTGACTTGCTGATTTTCTAGAATTTGAGAGAAGTTTCTGGGACCATTCATCATTTTTATCAAGAACTTGGGTTGGAAGTTGTGGTGGGGTGAATGTGTCTAGGCTGAGGCGTACTGGCTTTTGAGGGACTGATTTTTCTGGGACAGCTAAGGTGCTGCTAGTAGATCTTCTCAAAAATTCTCCTCCTCCTAAATTTTCAAGTGAAGCATTGACAGGAGATGCTGTATAAATGCTGTTACGAGGGGCAAATACATTTGAAGATTGAACATTGAGAGAACTACCTGAGCTCTTATGAGAAAGATCATCAAATGCAAATTCATCATCATCTTCACTGATTACTCCAGGATCTGCTTCACCAGCAATTCTTTTTGGGGTAGAACGATCAGGTGTTGATAACGCCGAACCTTTTAGATTGCCAACACTTCCACCTAATGAAGAAGAGTCACTTTTCTTGTCTTTTTTGTTTATATTTAATTTTGAGCCTAAATTTTTGGCTAGTTTCTTAATGCTTTTGCGCTTTTCGATACTGCCAATACTCATAAGACTACCACCAACGTTTTGAGCGAGGCTAGACAATGACGATCTGTGTTTGTCTTTTTTGCTTAGGTCTGTTAGACTTCCTTCTTTCACTGTAAATGAAATTTTAACCTCAAGCTCACCTCGATTCTTATCTTTTTCTTTGCCAGGTTTTCCTTGCAATGGATAAAAGCGGCTCCGTGGCCGTTCGTAAACATCGAGGTCTTTTAACGGAATCGATACTTGACCTAGTAAATGATCTTTGATCAAATCCCCGTCATATACTTTAAGTACGATTTCAGCGGTGTTACCTTGTGTTGGGATGTGCAACTCACATTCTTCTATCCACTCTACATTTTGTGTAGCTTTGTGTTTAACGGAAGTTTGGAATTTTTCTTTGCCTAGAGCTATGGTAACAAAACAGTTATTTGTACCGTTTTTACCTTTGATCAGCAGTCCACGAGCCCTTTGCACAGTTACTTGTACGTGTGTTGGATCCCACATTGTTTGATTTGGAAAAGAGCTTTTTGTTGATGAAATCACAGTAAAATAGTCACATCACATCACAAAATAAATTCAAGACTCAAGCAAGATGAGGTGTCGGTGCCTGACAGCGAAGACAATAGTGAACTGTCAGTCAGAAGAAGACTGACAGTCTGATAATTTTAGTTTGACAGACCACCAGACAAGACAGCAAAGGGAGCCAATAATGTATAGGCAAATAAATTACGGCCTGTTATTGAACGACCTGAAAATGCACACCCAGTTAAATCCGTGTCACGGCACTGCTGCCTAACCGCGAAACGTAATTAACGCGGTAGAACCTTGATAGAGGTAGGTACCTACTTGGTAGGTAACAATGACGACTGTACCGGGGCCTGACTGGGGTTTGGTTAGGCCCTGACCTGACTGAGGCTAAGGACTCACGAAGCGGTTTTCACCCGCGCCCGCCGTGGTTGCGGGCCCGCAGCCTTTGTAGAATACAGATATTTATGTAAAAAATTAAAGCACTTTTCACGACGCGTTTTACGCCTGCGGCGTGTGCGATTGTTTGCGGGTCCCGCTGCACCGGCGGTCATCTTGTACCGGCGGGCGCGGGTCGCGGTCCCGCAGCCGCGGCGGGTGCACCCGCGCGCTCTGCGATCGGTTGGCGGGCGGTTGGCGGGCGGATTAATAAGAGTAACAAATAATCCATAACGATCTCTTTCCGCAATTAGTGGATGCACTCAGAACCTTTTAGGCCTTCTTTTTTTCATGCTTCTGTGAAGTAAGTATAACGCAACAGTTCGTTTCTGGTGTGTGTCCATGGCGGTCTGGAACTCATCTGATCGTATAACCGCCCGTCTTGCAACCGCCCGTCTTGCGATAATCAACCGCCAAGTTTGCGAGCGATAATCGCAACCGCGACGGCGGCTCTGCGTAACCGCTCAAAACTCCGGTCTCGTGAGTTTTGAAAATAAAACTCCACTACTAAATAGCTCTTAAGGGGCTGACACCCGTCCATGAAGTTTCCTATACTAGCTTTCGTAGTTAAGCAATTTTATTAGTAAGAAAATTTGTTAGGATCAAAATGATATTTTCGCTGAACTGTGTGCAATGTAAATGCACATACTTAACTTTTTATTGCTATTTTTCATAGTTAAGTAAATTCATTTATTTCATATCTTTCAAAATGTAGAAATGTGCGAGTGAGAAGTTGTTTGACGGTTGTCAGCCCCATGCACTTAGGTATGTTCACTCGAATACAGATCAAGTTACACAAAGTCAAAGAAAAATTCGTATCCGTGAGTACCTGTTTGGCATTATGGATCACTTCTATATCAATATAAACTCTGATTTCATAATCCTAATTAAGTACCTAGGTACCTACATAAATAAAGTTTTCACTCATAATCAAGAAAAATCTATCTCGGCGAAAATGCCGCGCTTTTATCGATTAGGTAGGTACCTACATAACCTCTTCATAGATGATTGATTACACGAAATTAGCGGCACAGAATAGGTAGGTACCAATATGTTAATAGGTAGATAAGAACGTACCTACCTAGGTGCTGCTCTACTCCCTAGTGACCATTCTGATAGTAATAGGAAGGAACGGATCTTGTACTTATGTAGATTAACAACCGGTTTCATCTTAAGGGCCGGTTTCACCAAAAGGATTAAAGGGCCGTTAAATATGTCAAAATGTACGCGTTTGACAGCTAAGGTTAGATTTAACGGTCTTTTAATCCTTGATTAGTAACTAACAGAGCATGGTGAAACCGGCCCTTAATTAGGTAATATGTTAACTTAATTGCATAAAAAAGTACCTACTGTACTTTTTGCAATTACATACGTAGTTATAGTATTTTATAACACCCAGACAGACAACAGACCTCCTATAAGAGTCTTATTAATACAAAATTAAATTTTTATTTTTTATATAAATACCTAGTAGGTATGTATACCTACGCTTTGGTAGATACCTCCGTTATGTACACGATGACTCTTTCTTGTAATTTCTTTCATTGTATTTGCTTTCTATAATATAATAATCACCTGTCAATCCTATGGCAAGGGAAAATGGTTTGGGTTTTGTTAGCTTAACGAAGTATCGGTGTCGCTTCGCGCCATCGGCATCGGCATCGTATCTACTTTTGTAAATATCTATAGGTACCCTTCTGTAGGCTTCCGGGCTTATCTAAAGGGCAACATCAATATTTTAGCAAGGCATTAACTAACTTTCACAACAAACAACATTAGATAGCGCTGGGTCATATTTTGGGGATATTGCTTGGGTTTGTACTTTGTATTGGTTTTTGATTAGGTACCTACCTAGGTTATGTTGTTTTGTTTAACTATTATTTTGTTTACTAAGTAAGAAGGAAGACCAAACAAATCTACGATTTATACCTTACCCAGGTATTACCTAATCCTAGATTTGTTTGGTGGATATGTAATTACTTTACCTAGTTCGTAATTCTCCACCCAGTGGCGTAGCTAGGTGGACAAGGGCCCCGGTGTATATAGAAAGTATCAGGCATAGAGAAATAATTTTGTGAGCAGGCTCAAGGCTTTCTAGCTTCGGAAGCTGGCTGACCCTCTCTTTTCAAAGCTTAGGCTTTGACAAGACTTTCAAAACTCATCTTGGTAGATACTTAAGGAAGTATACGGACCTCACTTTTCATGGGATATGCAATAAATTCTTTATAAGAAAAGCAACAAAGCAACATTACTTTAATTAATATCTGCCATGTTTTATTGAGTTGGGTAAAAATAGGACGTCTGACGAGACTACCCAAAAAGTGTCGACGTTATACGTCCGAACAACCCGATAAGAATTTTAATTACTGGATTTCTACGGATTATTCTGGTAGCAGTGGCGTAGCTATCGTAGGTAGTGCAGTGCACCGGGACCCCCGGAGCTCAGGGGGCCCTCTAACCTAAGCTTTGAAAAGAGAGGGTCAGCCAGCTCCCGAAACTAGATAACCTTGAGCCTGCTCACAACTTTTTTTTATGATTTATGTTAAGGGCCAATATAAGTTCAAGCTATGTGGAAAGAAGGGGTGAGGGCTCGATTCTTGCACCGGGGCCCTTGTCTATCTAGCTTCGCCACTGTCTGGTAGTGTCGAAATGCGCCTCTATTTTGACAAAATTCATCTTTGTTACGTACCCAAGTCGCAAATTTAAAGGATTCTTGTCCCAGTCCTTGTAGCAGGTACCTACTAAGTAGCCTCAGATGCGTCAAATCTAATGTGTTAATGCACTAATATATTGTATTTAAATTAAACAAAAGCGTAGAAGGTCGAAAGGACAAGAATTTTATAGCTTGCAGGAATATTTAGATAAATAAGTGTCAGTCATAAATAAGTACCTACCAAAGTAAACTATAGTTCCTTTATAATTAAGTTAGATTTATAATTAAGAAGTTTTATTAGATAGAGATAAAATATATATTAAAAAGTTTAGGTATGTTAAACCTCCATTTAAATTCATAGAATTTAAGCAAAAATGTTTGTAACATTTAATTGTACGTCCGAATAGGGCAGACTGTTTGTACTTTTTATATACTCACCACCTTATACATTCAACAGTTTTCAATAAACATTATTCTGATTCTGACCTATTTAGTGATCTTTGACAGTGCTTGTTGTGAATCCTTACCACACTAAAGTACCTACCTATTAGAAGTTTCTAAGAACCCATTCATTTAGACCCTTTAATTATCTACTCATTGGTTTATTAAGTAGGTAGGTACCTACTGTCGTAAAAGCCACTATAAGACATCGGTCGTTTAGCAAACAACTGGCCAATTAGAGCACTTACCTCTAAGCATTTCGAATCATTAGTGCAGTAATGAACTCCTGAATCATATAAAAGTTACTACAGATGTTTATGCTTTATATTCAACGTATAACCATGGTGAAGCTTCCTTGCGACCAACCAATCCGTTACGGTGAACGGAGTGCCCGCACTTCGGAGCATAACTGGAGGAGCAGGGTTTCCCGACGTGATGGCCTTTCCCTCCACACCGAACCGAGAGGACTTCTGCAGCTGGAAGACCTGGCCCGAAGAACTGTGAACCTGATGGAGAGACACTCCCCCAAATCTGACAAGAACTTCTACAGAGCAATGGATCTTTTGCGGCTGCAGTATAATCTTGTAAGTATACTTTTATTACCCTCTTCAAATGCGGTAGCATTTCAACAACTTTAATGTTTTATGCTTTACTAGTCGAATCTCGCGTGACTTTACTTACGTAAAGGAACTTTAAACATAAAAGCTTTATGTTTCTATTTCTATGTAATTACGAGGCAATGCTTTGTTATAGGTGATGATTACTACTTAACATCAGGTGCAAGTGCAGTTCTGCAATAAAATAATGAAATTGAGTTCAATTAGGTAGGTACATACAGGGATAACTTTAAATATGCATGATGAATTGAAATTTGAATATTATATTTTTAAATATAATAATTTGGTAATAACCAAATGTCGTAAATGGTGCCGATAGCCTTTTTTTTAAGAATTAATAACTAGTAGTTCGCCCCGAACTGAGATCTCGTGATGCGACCCGACGAACGCATCAAAACTTTGAGTCGGTAGTAGTCAGAGGCAAGTCCAAACATTATCTTTGGACTTTTTTCTGACTACCGCCTACTAACTTGGTATGGTTACCAAGTTTCAACTCTATTGGCCTATTTATTGAAGAGTTCCGTTGAACAGACCTTGGCTCCATCATCAGACCTGGTCGTCGTCACCATTTTATGAGAACTGAGTACCTCCTTAATTTATTTCAAGAAAAAAAAATAAGAAAAATCAAAGGAACTGGCCGACCAGTAGAAAAACCTTGATGTCAACGAAACTCTTAGAGATGGGAGCTCTTGGATCGCTGGTTATCTTAATTTAACTTTTTAAATTTTATCTCGAAAACCGAGCGTCCCAAAAAAAAAGTAAAAATTGTTTTGGAATGTCCAAACAAAGCCCTTTGATATGACATGTAACTTGATTTTTTTATGTAACTTTTTTTATTTTTGCCCTCTTAAAAAACCCCATATCTCAAAAACCCTTCATCCGATTTTACTCATATACTTACCAGTAAATTTCTCAAGTACAAGCTATCGACATATCAAATTTCATGCAGATCGGATCAACGGTTCTAAAGTTATCGCCAGACAAACATACATACATACATACATACATACATACATACATAAAATGCCAAATCGCCCAAGTTGAAACTAAGATCTTCGTTCGCTTCGCTCACTCGATCAATAATAAATAAATATTGGTGGACTTTCCGCACAGCATCTATCTAGCCTCAAACTAAGCCAAAGCTTGTGATATGGGAACCAGGTAGCTGATATAAAACATAATAATATACTTTTGTTTTGTAAATACATACTTATAGTAAATAATAACACCCAGACAGAGAACAAACATCTATGTTCATCACACAAATGTTTGTTCTTGGTGGGGATCGAACCCACGGCCTACGGCGCAGAAGGCAGAGCTACTACCAACTGAGCTGTGAAGGCTGTCAGAGTTAGTAGAGTTAGTTTTCGTGTACGGGTACACGGAAAGACACGGCATCTTGTTTAGAATGTGCGTTGATTGTCATCCAGTCATAAGAGTTTTAAATATTTCGAAGGAGATTTGCTTTATCCGTTTAATTGCATGAACTTCGTTTAAACAAAAAAAAAATCCTGCAGTATAAATACCTAAATACTTTATGTCCTCTAGAATGCAAGCTATTTGTGCCAAACTTCATAGGACCTTAAAAACATGACAAACAAACGAACAGTATTGTGTACCTGCTGCTGCAATATTATATACTAACAAGTTAAATTTTTATATTTCAGAATTTTATGATTCTCTGTGAGAGGTGCAACGGGACACATTTCAACGACGAACTTTTAGCTCCTGAAAGATGACAAGAACACAATTACTCACAATTTTGATAACCTGTTAGTAGCAACAAGCTCAATTCTATCAAGAGATCAAGCGGCATTTATTATAAATAAAATTATATTTTTTATTCATGCGTGAATAAATAATTTCTGTAGTCAAACCTAAATTTAAATACATTAAATACTTAAAATTACGATACATTTTTTTATTTCGTGTTTTTTTATTTTTTATTTCATAAACTGCCTAGCTAATTATCTAAATACCACAACATCCTGCTACGCTCGTAGACTACTGCTACGACGTAGAGGGCCTAACGTACCGCGCCGCTGATATTGCTCAAAATATTAAATATTCTGTTTGCCTCCTAACCCTAGTCCAGGGGTGATGAAAGTTTTTGAATCAACGTGCCATTTTTTCTAAGAAAATATATGAGGCCAATATACGTGAGGAAAATATACGTGCCCTAAAATAATTTCAACCAATATGTAAAAATATTAATCATTATAATAGTAATTTCAACGAAAATTGTAACCGGTGTTACAAGAGCCGCAGCATACGGAGGGCGATTTAGCCAAGTAGTTTCTGATCGAATTAGGCAGGGGCAAGCTAAGTAGCGGATAGTTTGAACTAAAAATGCAAACCGTTTTGATCCGTGGCGTGCCCAAAATATTGTGTCGCGTGCCATCGTTGGCACGCGTGCCATTAGTTCGCCATCCCTGCCCAAGTCTATTAGAAGAGCCAAAGTGATGTCTCATCATAATCATCCTGAAGAAGTCCATGCTAGCCAGAGGCCTCCATATATTTCCAGAAACTTCTTCTTTACAATGTCTGTCAAATCTGATGATCTGTCGGTTGGAGGCATCTTACAGAAGGCGAATCTTCCTCGTGGCCTCTATTTTTCAGAGAACCTTTATTTCCCAGCTGTTATCGGGTTTACAGAGATAAAAAAAGACGTGCCCATAAATCTACCAATCAATAATTCAACATACGAAGAAACATGATGTGCTCCAACACTCATCGATACAAGATACATACAAGATAAAAGATATCGACAAAAATTAAACAAGTGTAACGATACTGACTGCAGCAGTATAAAATTGTATCGCAGCCAGTAATACCTCCATGTTTTCCAATTAAAAAAAATCCAATTAAAAGAGTAGTAGAGCTCTTTGTGAAGGGCTCGTCCGCAGAAGTACTACCACCACGCCTTTTTCTGCCGCCAAGCATCATTGCTGTGTTTCGGTTTGAAGAGTGTGGTTGCCGGTGTCATTACAGGCACATGAGGCTTCACTCTGTATGCCTCAAGTTGATGGACGCAGGGCAGTACATCGTAGGGCACGTTCCTGTCGTGCGTGACTTGCGATGCAATGCTTTGTTATAGGTGATGGTTACCACTTAACATCAGGTGGGCCATCTGCTTGTTCCATAAGCTAGTTATATAAAAAAAAAGTCTAAGTAAAACATAAGAAAATAATCTCTATATATATAAAATCAATTGTTGTCTCGCTAAAACTCGAGAACGGCTGAGCCGATTTAGCTGATTTTGGTTTTGAAATGTTTGTCGTAGTTCAGGGAAGGTTTAAACAGTGAGAAAATATGGAAAAATTGCGAGGATAGGTGATACGAAGTATACCGGGTCATCTAGTAGTATATATAATAATGAACCTAAAATAAATCGGAAAAATCTTTAAATCCTTAAGATTATAAGTACCTATAAAGGTAAGGTATAGTATAGTAATTATAGCTAGATAGGTATACCCACCATGTATTGTTATCTAATTCTTAACAAATAGAACTGAGTTTCGTACTTTAAATAGAACAAGTGACCTAATTAAAAACTAATCAATTGATACGCCAGAGTTTCTCGTACCTTATTTCAAACAGACGGCAGATTGAAGAAAATCCCTTTAATTGTATTTAATCTCTAACTAGAAACGTATTTACTTAGGAACGAATGGGAAATAGTTTTGATGTATGTTTGTGGCTGATTCACACCCCAAACCACTAAGCGATCAAGATGACACGAATGCAGTTCAAAGTCAAAGTCAAAAGGTATTTATTCAATAAAATCACAAGGATCACTTTGAAACGTCTTAAAGCTAGGTGACTCTAGGTGCCAGTTCCACGCCACCAAAGCCTAGAAGAACAGGCAACAAACTTACGGCTTGGTTCCTACTGTTATTTTGTATGATCCTTGTTACAATGTAATATAATACAACATTGAAGCTCCAGTGTGGTGCCAATCGAATTTAGTGAGGCGTACTAGGCATAACAGAAAAAGGTAAACATAATCAAATTTATAAGACAGCACACGCTACGCTTCAAAATAATAATAACTACTGCATACATTTCGTAACCTGAATTAGCATACAGGCTACTTTTTCCTAGAAATATAAAGAGGATGCTTATGTCTATCAGATTTCTTCATGCTGAAGATGATGATGTAGATTTTGCTGTGGAGAGAAAATTTACAATGCAACGAAGAACCCAATCACACTTTTGTAATCAACGCCTTGTACAAAACTTTAGCATCCTAAGTGCCCACGAACAATGGCACTAACTTTCCTGTGGCCGCAGTGTTCCCCAAATTTCAAGCTTGCTAACCGATTAATATTTGTATAGAAGCATGCCTTTAATAATTCTTGGGGTGTAAATTATATTTTAAGACGCTGATAACATCACCAGGTCATTTCAATATTTTTAAAGATGAAAATCACTGAAGTTCCTACTGCAGTAAGTAGTAACTAAGTTACGGAGAATAACATTACAAAGGTTCATCAAAAATATCATTTTGATCCTAACTAGTTATCATAATTATTAAAAAAAAATAAGGTTCTACTACTACGTCGTTAACAAAACAATTTTTTTGCTGATGTAAGAACAGTGACGATTGAGGTGAAACAAATACAAACAAAGAACAAAATATAGTTCGTAATCTGGATTAGCAATGGGCTACTCCCTGAAACAGGGAAATTACCGAGAACGGGGTAGAAAACAATAATGGAAAAACGCCATAAACACCCTACTACACTAACTACTTACTTATATATACGCGAGCGAAGTCTATATTGTATACTATATTGTAGAGCAACAGCATCATTAACAAAGTTGCCACGTCTCTAGCAGGATTTCCGTCGAGTGTTTCGAGCATCGATTAAATTATTTAGCCTAACGGGTTCCCGGCGACATCGTCGATCTATTCGGGATCATGATTCAACACACCATTTCTGCAGAATTTCTTAAGCAAAAAATATAATAGGTACCTATGTTAGTATGTAAGACTTGGGTTTTCAAGGGCTAAAATGTACACTATAGTAACCCCTTCTTCAAAAATCAGGGTATCTAATATTGAAAACAGTAGTAAAATCCTTTCATTACTGGTATGTTTGACCGTCAGGGATATCCCGTACAGCCAGACTGACGCGGCGAGAAACTTTGCTATGTATGTCTATTATGCATATTCGTATTGTACAGATATGGATACGCCTCGCAATAAGGTATGTCCTTGAAGTAAGCGTCATCTTTCTTTGCCTTTGTGTAGCTTGATCTGTATCCGTGTGTACATTGTAGGTGGTAGTGATAATCTGTGTGAATTCAAAGTGAATTAATTTACCTAACACGAAGTAGGTACCACTTTCACGTTCACTCAGGGAGTCTTTTATATCGTCCATTAAGTGTATACTAACACTTAATGGATGCCATACAATTACGTTTCAATTAAATGGTGTTAATTGGAACACAATTGTATGGCATCTATTTCATGCCTATTTCTGCCGACAAGCAACGTTGCTGTTTCGGTTTGATAGCTGTTGTTGCCGGTGATATTAAAGGGACATGAGGCTTAATATCTGTTTGCCTCAAGTTGATGGATGCAGAGCAATGCATCGTAAAGCACGTTCCTATCGTGTGTTACTTGCGAGGCAATGCTTTGTTATAGGTGATTATTACCACTTAACATCAGGTGGCCCATCTACTTATTCCATCATATAGTAAACAAAAAAACCCTCTATCCTATAAGAACAGCCAGCGACACAAGTGTCTAAATTACCAAAGCCCATTTTTCTGTGTACCTATTTAGGAAAAAAAATATAACTCCGAATTTTCAAATGCAGTACAAAGAAACCAAAAAAAAAACATACTTGCTTAGAATTACATACATTTGTACATTGCGTACATTTTCAGGTATTAGGAATATCTTAATTAGACAGATTTTAGTTTTTATTTATTTCAGAATATTTTTTTTTGTAGCTTTTTTGTAGCGTATTTTTTTGTAAGTTTTCGATAATCTAAAATTATGCCGTCCTTGTAAAGGTTCTATCGAAAGCCTCGTTTTATTTAGAGGATGTTTTGTAAATGGCGCTCCGGAATTGAACGCAGGAAATTAACTGGAAGCCCTGTTAATCTGAGGAAGCAATATACGGAGGGCGGGGCCTTACCATCACCAAACCGTGAGTTTTTCAAAATCATATCATTTTAATAAATCTACAAACAAGTATTATTATACTTAGTTCGAGGTGTCTGTGCGTTCACATTACGAAGGTTTATACATTTTTATGTAATCGTCTATTTTAGATACTGCTGCTAACTTATTACTACTGTTATTATTACTGTACTTTACAAAACAACTGTTAAACCTTGTTTTGGAAATAAATATTTTTATTATTATTATTTAAAAAAATATACATTTATCGTTTGGTATGTTTGGTCAGTTAAGTATACCGAAAAAGGAGGTGTCACTAGATTTTTTCGAAACAGTGTGGTGAAACGATTTTTAAATGCGCCTCAAAGAGGCTCCTTCCGAGCACTTGGTGATCGTTTTTGGTTCCAGTATTGTATATGCATTCGAATAGCACTACGATTCGTCTCCGTCGGATAATCCCTCATCTCATTGGCTTACGTAAACTGTCATTGTTACATTAGCCAATGAGATGAGAGATTATCTGAAGGGACGGAGGCTCGTAGAATAATGTCATACACAGTCTCAATAAGATTCACGAAAACTTACAGGTTAAAAATTACACCATCAACATTTTATTAGTGTTTTTAATAGATTTGCTTTGCATTTATAAGTAGATAGTGCTTGAAAGGAGCCTCTTTGAGGCGCACTTAAAATCCTTTCACCACACTGTTTCGAAAGAAACTAGTGACACGACTAGAAGAAGTAGGTAGGTGCTTTAGGGCCGATTTCACCATGCTCTGTTAGATTAACAAAGGATTAAAGGGCCGTTAAATATGTCAAAATATGACAGCTAACGTTAGATTTAACGGCCTGTTAATCCTTGATTAGTAACTAACAGAGCATGGTGAAACTGGGCCTTATCTACCTAGTAAAGGCATTGCTAGCAGCACTAACATTTAGTAATATGAAATACGATTCATGGTACGGCCCCGGAAGGCCGTCGTCTTCTTTAATTACTGCAAATCCGATCTTACGGCACGCAACTCTTGATTAAACTAGTTCCGAACAAATTAACCGTTTCAACAACTTCTCTTGACCGAAATCACTTCGTTATAAAGTTACGGAGCGTTTGATAATATCATTTGCCGATATTGCTTCTGTTTACAATTTATATATACCTACCAGCATTGTTTAGTCTGGGGCTAGACGGTGCTGTGTGGAATAAGCATCAATATATCCTACTTCTTACTATAATATTATAAACGCGAAAGTTTGTAAGTATGGATGGATGGATGGATGGATGTTTGTTACTCTTTCAAGTTAAAACTACTGAATGGATTTTAATGAAACTTAACAATAATATAGCTTATACATCAGAATAACACATACGCTACAATTTATGAAGATATTGTGTGAATTGTCCAAAATGTGCGCAGACTAAGTCGCGAGCACCAGCTTGTATTATTTATATATTAAACTGGCCTACTAGGTCATTTATGAGCAGGACTTGAATGAAAATCTTTTTTATGTAAAAAATATTTCAAACATAGTTTTTTTTATTGATCACATGATATGGCCCGAATACATCTTCAGAGGATATATCAAAGCCCTTTTTAATCATTATGATAAATTCATTCTTCAAGAAAAATATTCGGAAGATTCACTTCTGTAGTTTTAGTAGTAGGTCTTTCTTCAGAGTTTAGAAGGCGATCTCATCATTATGTTGGGCCTCAGCGTGCACCAATGAGTCCGTAATTTACGGCCGTATTTATCACTTCTTCAAAGGAAAAGAAAAAACATTGTGAAGCCAGTGTGTCCTAGACAAATAGCGGCCAGCATGCCAAGCGATCCATTACTAACGATCGTCATCTCTTTGAAATAAATAATACTCAGTAATTCTTTATGTACTTGACTAAAATTGAAATTTACAATAAACTAAAATAGACTAAAATTGAACACGTGCTCGAAAAGCAATTTTTTTGAACTTTTTATTGCAGGTAATTTTTATTTTAGTGAAGGAAAACTTCGTGGAAATTTGTGGTTTGATCAACCTCTCGTACCAGCGTTGTCAGATTTTTTTTTCCAAGTCGGGATTTTGCAACTTTTTTATTGAAAAAAGCGGGATTCTTTCGTCGAAAGCGGGACATAGAAAAAAACGTATATAATCAGAAGTTCTTAAATATTTCTTTTTTTATTTGAGTTCAAATTACGTTTACGTATGACAATAGCAAAAATAGCCATATAAAATGTATTTTAACAAAAAGATGATATTTTAAATCAGATTTACCCCTATTGTTAAATAGTAGAGCCTTAAACCGTCTTCTGATTAAAAAAAAGAAATCATTTTATTCGAGTTATCCCTAAAAGCGGGACTGAGCCTGTCCCGCGCGGGACATTTAATTTTGAATTTTAATTAAGAAATCGAGACGCCCGCCAAAATCGGGACGCACTGACGCATCTCTCTGTTGTACTAGGACGACTAGTTTGAGTGGATAGTGTTATAGGCTTTGCTATGTATGTAAAGTCCTGTCCCAGACACCGTAGTGTAAACGGGGGCATAAAGTGCCTTTAACGCTACATGAAAACACTAACAGTACGACTACTCGTATTGTTAGTCTATATGCACAATCGATTATCAATAGTACTTAGTATTTTTTTTAATTAGTTTTATGTTAGTGCTTATTAAACATAAGGAAATCGCAAACATTTTCAGATTGTCGCAAAAGTTATTATGCTAGTGGGATTTGAACCCACGACCTTCACCTTGATTCGGGGCACTCGGATGACTCTTGGGACAATATATTTTTTTAAGTACCTAGTAGAGCTCTTGAAGGGGTCGTCCGGGGAAGTGCTACTACCACCATTTCTGCCAAATATCATTGTTGTGTTTCGGTTTGAAGGGGCCGGTAAAATTACAGGCACATGAGGCTTAACATCTTTTATTCCTCAAGTTGATAGGCGCAGGGCAGTGGGCAGGCACGTTCCTATCGAACGCGACTTGCGAGGCAATGATTTATCATAAACATATGCTTGTTCCATAAGCGATTAGTATAAAAAAACAAGGCCTGATTATTATGATATACAGGACCCACCTTACCTAAATCTGATTTCTTAATTACGAGTAGGTATCTACCCTAATCAAGTTTCGCGTGTTTTAACACTGTTCATCATGTGAAACGCCGCCCACGAGCTTACCTTACAGTAAAAATATACGTTACACATCAAACTTTGATGAATGAGAGCGGAACATGCATGTAAACTTGGCCGATATTTTATTCATAAATAATCCGCTAAGCATTCCGACAAATGAAAAGTGTGTTTTTGTTCTGTAGTTGGTATGTAAATTCTCATCGCCTACAACAAAATGAAAGTACATGTATCTCAAAATATATTTCAGAAACGACTTTTATTCCTAGACACGCTAGATATTCCCTCAGATCTTGTATTACTAAGTACCAACTCACTATTCTTTGAGGATGTATATAGGGTAGTCAGCATTCAAATATTAACATTTACCACATATCCATTATCCAGCGTGAAGTCTATATCGCCGTTGTAAGAATATTTTCGGTTTCCTCACCGTTTTAGAGCACCGTTTTGCGCACATAAAACTTTCGAAGAGAAACATTTGGTGGTGCACGACCGGATTCGAACCCACGTGCTTACGATAGGCGAGGTCACTTCAACTAGACCGCCGGTGCTCAATATTTTGAATATCTCCAAACTCTCAACGATATTACACGATGTGTTACGCCTCTTCTCTCTTTGCCTTAACTCTTATTTCTAATATTTATGTCTAAAATAGGATAAGTTCTTCAAGGGTTTTTTAACGTCATGTCCCTGACAGTTTGTATCAAACTGATGGCTCCAATCTCTAGCTTGTTCACTATAGGCACTGCAGTGCTAAATAATTCCGTGTTGCTCGTTCACGCTCGTTATTACACCTGTGTGCAGACACGAGGCGTTTTATACTATACTTACTATATTATTATTATATATTAAAAATAGAAGTGTAAGTACCTAGTAGAGCTTTTTGTGAAGGGCTCGACCAGGAAATGACTACAGCTATGCCTATTTTTATATGAAAGTGAAAGTGTTTATGGCTCAATCAAGCCCTAACCAGTGTATTGATCGGGATAAAACTTAGAACAGATATAATTCGTAACCTGGATTAGCATATACAATACTTTTTATCCCCAAAAAATACCGGGAACGGGGTAGAAAACTTGAACGGACCCATTAAAGGAAGCCTTAAATATTATTGTTATAGCCATCATTATGCGAGCTAGGCCGCGGACAGCACCTGGTATTAATGCTTACTCGGTTCTGACGCATAATGACCAATAATTCAGAATTCTCATATTGACCAAACACATAAACGCGAAATGTCCAATTCTCAGAATGACCAATACGCATAATGACATATTAAGCCAAATTCCAATACGCAGAATGACGCATACGCCAAACGACTAAAACGCATTATGAGCAATGACTAATACGCATTTTGACCCACAGTTTTGACCAATACTTAGACAAATTTCTGTCAAATTGTATATTCGTCATTTTGTCATTTTCATGACACCGACCGCCTAAACGTTTTCAACATAAACAATTCGTAAAAGCATGTTGCATCGATAGCGCGATCTGTAGCATAAAATTATATCTGACCAGCCGATCCGATCTAATTTATAATAACACCCAGACAGAGAACAAACTATGTTCATCACACAAAATGTTTGTTCTCGGTGAGGATCGAACCCACGACCTACGGCGCAGAAGGCAGAGCTACTACCAACCTAGCTATGATGGCTGTCAAGCTGTAGAAATTAATAAATCGTTATAAATATAATACTAAAAGCTTTTAAATATTTTTTTCACGACATTTGACTGATTTCGCACTATTAGATTGAAGTATGTATGACTTTAAGCGTCATAAGTAGAAATATTTCATAGATAAACTTTCAAGTGACCAGTACTTACGTATTTTGTAGAAAGAGTACCAATTACCTAGGTAATCAACAAACAATCAATCTACAAGTGTGTCATTTCGCGAATGTTTCATTGTGCATATTGGTCAATATACGGATAGGTCATTTCGCGTATGCGTCGTTCCGAGTTTAGGTCCAAATGCTTATGTGTTAATATGCGTTTTCGTCATAAAGCGAATATTTTTATTCAATCATTGGTCATTATGCGTCAGAACCGCTTACTCATAGAAAACTGTCAAAAGATCAGCAATGCTTAAACTGATATAGGAGCTTATTGCCGACTTTCGCACTTTGACGACTTTTTCAGTATTCAATACAGGTAATAGCGGAGTGCCGACTTGAGGAAATTTTAATGCAATTATCGTGCAAAAAAAAAATCTATGCATACTGTCGACTTTTTTAATCTATTATGGCCGTATCTTACCACTTACCACAGTAATGACAAACACAGTGACAGGACTATATAATTTTCAAGTTAAGTTCCTTTATACAACGTTTATAAGGACTAAGAATAATTTATACCTACCACATTTTTCTTTCCATTAGCAAAAAGTCATTAACTTTATATGTGACGTATATTTGATGTGACTTCAATCAGCTGGCCCGTCTCCCACTGCTGTAAAAGTACACAAGCTCATTTGAAACCATTTGATTATTCAATGAGATAAAAAGCCATTGTTTTAATTTTATTGCTGTGAACATTTAAAATTCAGATTATAAAATAATTGAATTAAATTATTGGAAAAGCGAGTTTGCGCTTGTGGGATAAAAAGAGCTTCTTAGAGGCATCTTTAGGAATAAAATCAAAGATAAATTTCATCTCCAAACATCACTTGTCTGAAAGATAATGGAAGGCTCGACCAGGAAACTACCAGTTCAGTGGAAAACCAAGAGCTTATAAGAGTAGTAGAGCTCTTTGTGAAGAGCTCATCCAGGGAGGTATTATCACTATGCCTATTTCTGCCACCCAGCAGCGTTGCTGTTTCGGTTTGAATGGTGTGGTTGCCGGTGAAATTAGAGGCAATACGCCTTAAGTTGATAGACATGCATCGTAAGGCACGTTCATTACGTGCGTGACTTGCGAGACAATACTTTTATAGGCGATGGTAACCATTTAACACCAGGTGGTCAATCTGTTGGTTCCATGATTACTTTTAGTATAAAAAAAAAACTAAACAGTAAGTAAAAATGCTTTTACATCTATTGTATACAAGTAGGTATGTGATTAGGTATACTGCGTCCAAGTGAAACTTTTCACTCGGGGTGGTGAATAAGTGCAATGCGGGAGAAGGCCCCTCCAGGTCTTATCCCGCTATTCACCACGTAGCGGCGCGAGAAGTTCCGCGTCTCTCGCGCGCGCCTACCGGCTCGTCCCTTCGGGCTGCCCATACAGCCCAGACCCTCCTGGGTAGACCATAGGCTGCCTCATCACACTGTGCCTTCTGCTAGACAGAGGGACACGCGGAGAGGCCCACCGTGTCGGGTTATTAGCCACCATGAAACACGTCCGCAGTACTCTGCGGGCGTGTTTCATGGTATTACCAGGGTGCACCACGAGAAGGAGGTTACCCGACCTAGCACCCCAGCTACTCCAGCCTAGTCTAACTAGTCCTTCTTAATACTCTACAGACAAGACATGGTCAATACATGTGGAGCTGACCATCCCACGAATCCCATCGAAACAAAATATATACTTTAGTATTGTCTTCAATTCTCAAACTAGCCGGTAGATAGCTGTTAATTAATGACTGGTGGAGTACGTATTGGGTACAAATTGACCTAAATGAGGTCTCTTGAGAACACTTATCAAGTTTTGAATAAGCAATAAAAATGAATGATTGGGCTACTGAGGGGCTTCAGGTTAATGGGGCAACTTGGAAAGATATGACCTGTAGATTTTACGAAGGAATTCCTTTAAATTGGAAACAATCTAATTAATCGTCAGTTAGCGAAAGTACTTTATTTTCATTTTATTGGAAAACATTCGGACATAAGAATATATTCCAAACAAACCTATGGAATAACTAGCCTTTTTCCTTATTGTATAAAAAAAATGCATTACATCTTTTTGTAACTTTGGTTATATGGCTAACGTAGTTCTATGCAACTATGGGATAAAATCTTTCTCTGTAGGTATTTTTCTTGAATTTGGATTTCTTTAGTTTTGACCTTTTGACAATGTTTTTCCAAATTGAAACGAATCAACAAAGTGGCTTGTTATTGTTGCTCGAGTGCCAAAGAAGGGTTATGATATATCCTTTTGTCAAACTATTACTAGCTAGCTACATTCCATGATTTTATATTTTATTTCATTATGCTAACAATACAATACAAACTATAAACATTATTCCTGGTTGGACAACATTGGTACCCGAACTAGGAATATCCTGTGTACACATACTTTAGTAAAGAAGTGAAGTAAAAAAAAAACCATAGGGATCACTTTAAAACGTCTTATAGGCTAAAAACGAAGTAAGTAATTTAGATAAGTAAATTACGTGTAAGGAGGTACTTAAACTCTATTAAAGAATGAATAAACGTAGGTGATTCTAGGTCACATAGGTTACACGCAAATCCATAATTGAATTTTAAAGCAATTTCTTGAGCCAATAAACATTCGACATAAAATAAGATTTATATCTAAAACAGAGTTAAGCTACATTCAAACTGTAGCCATTCGGCGAAACAACGGTATCGTGAGAGATGTTGACTGACTAATAATGAAACTTCTGTTACATAGCATAGTCAATCGCTTTGAACTGTTGGCTAGCTAAGAAGCCAAAAATTGCAAGCTCGATTTCCACGGTGAGACAAACGATTACTTAAATATTCGTTTCGAATTTGGTAGAAGTGTTGCTCATAATTGCTGATATTAATGATTTGTGAGGTTAGCGGTCCAATTGTGGCACATTCATTTAATTTATTCACATACTTTGACATTTACAATGTTCACTTTGTGTGACAATTGACATGACTCATTATAAGTTTCTAAATTTCACTCTGACTCTGACTGATATCTATAGATACTAAGTAGTACGCAGTAGCATTACTTATAGCTTAACTTAAGCACTATTGGCCCACAGAACTAAAGATATATAGCTATGTGACTGTATGATGTTTATTACAAGACTAATACCTTTTTTTTAAAAAAAAAACCTTGCACATTCTCTATAAAATTACCAACAAAATCGTAATCGTGTCTGTCGAGTCGGTTTGACCGAACCTTAAGCTCTGCTATTGAGGGTGATTGTACTCTAATTTACATTTACGTATGCAAAATTATATGATGGAGAGAAAGCACAGCTTTGCGTGTGTATTTAATGACTTTAATAATTTAACTTAATGTGACGGGTCTTTGGCATGAAAAAATTAACTGTAATTAATTTAAATGACCCAAAGCTAAAGTAATATCTAAGATTAAAGTAAAATGAAATGACTTGACTCCATATCACATTGATATATTAAAAAAACAAAATAAAATAAAGTAAGAAGAATTTGGTGCCAAGGTTCTCTTCCACCACAGGAGCTACCATACAGCTCTGTACCTAAGCGATTTATAATATTACCAGTATGTTTTACGATACTACTCTACTAGCTTTGCCGCTAGTAGGTACTTAGCTTATTTTATTCTATGGTACCAGCATTTTCGGTTTTTTGGTATCTATAAAACCAAAACAATGATCATGCTCTTTTAAGAATTACAGCAGACTTATTGAAAGAGATGTCAAATTTAATCAGTAATAAGAAATAATTTTTGTATTTATTGATTAGTAAGAGAATATCTACGTCAAACCTTTTTTCATCAAAATAGTTATTAAAAAAAACTTGAAAGGAATTAATGAATGAATGAAAATTCCTTATTGCTCACCTTACAAACCAACAAAATAGGACAAATTATAACAATTAAAGAAAAACAAAATGTACAATGGGCGGTCTTATCGCTAAAAAGAAATCTCTTCCAGACTACAGGACCATAAGATACGCATGTAAATCACTTTACATACTTATCATCATAATATATTACACGGGCTCATAATGAAAACAAATTTAGATTACAAAGTTCATATAAATATACAATGCAGGTCTGAACTCTATTTTATATGCTAATCTGTAGTGAATTTGTTACGAATAACAGGGATCGAAAAACTCCTCCTCTCCTCTCCTGTTTTTTGTAGGAGATCCTACAAAACGGCTAATAACACCTTAAGGCAGCTCAGAACCAAAACGAAAAAACAAAACTGTCAATTTTAATGTGGTGCCTGTTGACGTACCTGACTAGCCTTTAGATCTCGTCAAATGATCTTGAATAAGTATTAGTGGTTAACTATTTAAGTAGCAAGAGATCTAAGAGGATGTCTACCGTGTCATTAGAATCACAGTCTTTGTAGCTGTTGAAATCATTTTTATGTCATGTACCTGCATCCACTTTTATTCCGCCGACTAGTCAATCTCTCATTCTTCTTATTTATGAATAAGTAAATAGTTTGTGAGCTTCCAAGCGAACAATGAAGTTTTTCTTATTTAATGTTGGTATAGTCTGCAATGCAGGCTTTTCCGAGGAATGGAAGAAAAGAACGTACTTAATTTAACTGAATGCTTTTTGAGAATGAGCGCTACACGACTCGACGAAAACTTAATGTATTCATTTATGAACTACAATAGGCTATTTTCATGCCATTTATTTTAAATTAAGCCTTAATGTACATTCTTTGATACATTTCAGGCACGGCTATCTCAAGATATTAAATAACACTAGATTAAATTGTATAGTGATGTAGGTAGAGCAAATTTAAACAAAGTTTTCAAACACGATAAGAGAAAATGAAATTTTAAAATTGCCATGAATATTATTATACTACGTTGCGATAATATTCAAAATGTATTTTTAAGAGAGTTTATATGCATAGGTATACTTGAACATGTTGAATCTCGGAGGCATTTTAACAGGTAGTTGACCAGACTGTTTAGTTATAATATAATGTAAGTAAAGGGAATTCACAACATGTTCTTTATAAACAGTGATACTGGCATCTTTGGTTACGTCGAAACATGGATCTCCACTCCAGAACAAAGACATTGAAGACTTTGTAAAAATTCTGAAAGGACGACAAAGTCACAGCGTGATGAAACTGCCAATCGAAAGCTCCTCAGATTCAAATTCTAACGTGGATTCAGTCAATGACAGCATCTATGGACTTTTAAAAAATATGGAAGTTATCGATCTTATTGAAAAAGCTAACGAAGAAAAGAGTACTTCTAAATCTAAAAAAAGAAATAAAAATAGATTCCAAAATTATAACAGCAACCCCGTGTATAGAAACTACGTAATCAATAGACATAAAGATGGTACACAGCAGATCTTAGAGCATACTGCTCATTTGGAAAGGCAAAAACTTCAAAGTTTGACTTCAAATAATTTACTAAGCCTTAATACGTTCAAGAATGACGTCGAACAGGAAGTAACGTACGACGACGATGGTTTGAATGAATATTCAAAATTATTCGTAATCTTAAACCCAGTCGCAATTCAAAAGAGCAAAAACAAGGCTACTCTTACAAATTTGTAAGTACCCTCAGCGTACTTACCTATAAGGTCATTCAAGAAACATATAAACAGAAACACTTAATTTGTTTATTTATGCAGGGTATCAAGAATACTTTCCCTTTCTTCCGCGTCTAATGAAAAGGCACACCAGGAGAGAAATAAGAGCCATCGTTACAAAGGATTCAAAGTAAAGAATAACTTATTCTCTAGGCGGTACAGACGAGATTCCGAGGAAAGTGAGTATTGGCGAAATTGAAATAAGGTCCCTACGGCATGGAAATATTTTATTACGAGTTTATTATGGTCTCTTAAAATCCTACATGCCCCCTTTATCATACGGTCGCTACATAACATTTTTATTTCTTTCAATTGTAAGATGCCTTCATTTTGCGAAAATTTTATTGATTTGTCTTTCTATGGTAAGGTCTTAAATTTTTGTGGTTATTTTTCACAATATTTACTTACTTGGATTCATATTTATCTACTTATTTGTAAATTTTGTTGTATATAAGCAAGAAAAACTAAGTAAGCTAATTAGGTAGAAATACCGATCGACTGCTACCTTTCTCTAGACTCAGAATAGTTCAAAGAATGGTTTTACTATCAAATTGATAAACTTTTTTCAAATTTATTCATTTTTTCGTAGGCACTACACCTCCTCAGTAAAGCCTTCGAAGCCTTTGAAGTGGTTCGATGAGGAAAGTTAAGAAAAAAACTATGCCAAATCGTAAGACTTAAGTATAAGTAATTCCAATTTAATTTTACCAGCATTCGGTGGTCGAGATTCTGCAGAAGATGACTACAAGCAGAAGAGATCAAGGAACGACCACAACGGAGGTAGCGGTGGAGGCCGCACTGCCATCCCTTACATCAGGCAACGTGGAGAAATTTACGAAAGAGACCACTAATAACTTCCTGCAATTATACAAGGTGTTCCAATAATTGTGTATATAAACTTCTGGGGGCTAAAGTACCCATAAATATGAATAACTTTTTTAATAAACCAACACTGTGAACGCGAAACAAAAAACAGCTGTTTCATACATTTTAACCAGGTAGGTATTGAACTTTTGTATGAAACAGCAGTTTTTTTTATTCGCGTTCACAGTGTTGGTTCCTAAAAAAGTTATTCATATTGATAGGTACTTTAGCCCCCTGAAGTTTATATACACAATTATTGGAACACCTTGTATACATATATGATTTTTCTCTTAACCTTTGATTACCTTCAATTAAGAATTTCTACTTAGCTAAAATCCCTTGAGTCAATTCAAGAAAAAAATAATAGTTTTATAGTGTTTAATCTGAAATCACAAAGTATCCTATTCGGATAATAACTTTATGGACTATATTAAAATCTTAAAGAAAAAAACCCAAAAAGTGACATTAATCTATTTATTGTAAAAAGATCTGTTTATAAATGAAAAAAATGTTATTTCTTTTATAATTTCTTCGTAAGGATAGTTCCACGAAACAGGCCTTTGTATATAATCATAATCATCAGCCTATAGAACTCTACTGCTGGATATATCCAGCAGCCTATAGGCCTATAGGCTTCCCTAACATGAAAACATTGAATATGTGACTTTATAAGATGACGAAAATGTTGCCACTTAGCCGTACAAACTACTGGGCTCTAGTTTATTATTGAGTAAGTTAAATACAATAAAGTATTTATTTTCCAAAATTACTATGTATTCTACGAAGGAAAATGAACGAATAAAACACGTAGTTTGAGATTCATTATTCTAATGCATATTATATTTTCTAAAACATATTTTAGTTATATGAGTATATCACAGTCATCACTTCAATAAGTGAATATAATAGGATGATAAAATAATTTATTTACAACTTTAAAATTGAACGCAAAATGACTAGTGAAGACGTAGGTACTTTATAATTACATATTATTATGACAAAATACAAAAATGATTGACTAGGTGCATCAGATAATTTTAATATAGGTAAATATTTTTTATATAATCTTATCTACTTTTAATATAGAAGCTAAAACATACCTTTTAATTAGGAATTAAGTACAAATATGGTGTTATAATCTTCATCAATACGTGATCACTATTTATATTAATATTATTTTATTATTTATTGAGTTTCGCTACGATTTGCTACGGAATTAGATTGAGCAAAAGAAATCAATATCAGACGTAGCACAAACATTGCAAAAGCATTCCCTGTGCTACGACACCTAGATTAAAATCACTTACACATTTCATTAACAGCTTTTCAAAGACAAAGAAATATGCAAGTTCGGAAAATGTATTTGTTATGGTGGCGCATAGCTATTCGGGACTCGCTTTTCTATTTATTTATTATTGTTCATATATATGTGAACAATAATAAATAAATAGTGTTGTTCATATATATATGAACACACCGTCCACACATTGTCACCAATAGCGGTATATGTGTATTTGCATATTCATCTTGTTCGTAAAAATAGATAAATGTAGGCAAATAGAGTCACTACACATCGTCATATAGACGAATCCTCGAATATCGAATGGGATGTGAATTGCCATCATTAGACGTTTATCTAAAACGTTTGGTAATATTGTTGGCAAGATTCATAGTGATCGCAAAGACCAATGCCATCCCTTTTCGTTGATATGAATGTGACAGTGACAAAGTATGCCAAAAAGTAAAGAGGACTACAAAAGCCTTTTTTGTTTTGAGATCTAAAAGATAAAGTAAAATATTTTTTGTTATTACTTGAATACCAATTATGTTGTAAATAAAGATACATCATTAAGTTATTAATTATTGTTCTGTCTATATTTACTTAGGATCTTACTCAGATTACGAGCCAATCGCCAGCCAAAAGCCAGGACCAGTAAACATACCGAACAAACAAAATACGGCGGGCGGGTTTTTATAAAAACACATGATATTTTTTATTTTCTGATAGATTTCCAATTACTTTACCTACTTATATTTATTGATAATATAATAATTTTGACTTATTTATCTAATAATGCCTTTCTAAGGTGTTATAATAATTGACTAGTGTACCTAATAAATTATAACATTTACACGATTTGTGACTAGGCCATTATACTTGCAAATAACCGGGATTCTAAACAATGAATTTTCTAACAGACCGAGCTAACAGCAGTGGTGGTCCGAATTTAAATCTACTTTATGCTTATTCAATAAGAACCGTTTTAAGAATTGTCTTTTAACCTTAGGTCGACTAATAATGTAGACAATTTAACAATAACCATTAAAATATAGCTATTTGATTGGTACAGAAATAATTTGACTACTTAATTTAAACGAATTTTGCGTAAATATAATTATATTATGGCAATCTATTTATTTTAATGTAGGTACATAGTTATGATACGCTATATGCATTCTCCCTTATCTACTTTTTCCGATTTGTCTATACCTAAATGTTGACATCGACATACACGATACAGCCAAGGAAAATTCTGCAGTCATATTGAGAAACAGAGTTGAGTCAAATACTAGAGTTAAACTTTTAGGATGTAGCGGAACGAGCGATTCATTGGAGGTATTTTATTCAAACCTAAAAAAAAAATTGTTTATTTTTAGGTTTGAAAAAATATCTTTAAATGGATCACCCGTTACAAATAGACAGTTTCTGAGTAGAATTAAAAACGGTTAGGGTCAGATTCCTAGTCTACATTCAGACGTGTCAAACTATGACTACGGGGGCTCAATGGCACTAATTTTAACGATTTTTAAGATAAGAACTTTTCATCGATTAAATCGCTTAAAAGACAAGTGAAATGAAGTACTTATTAAACTAAACTAAGTACTAAGAAGTTAATTTGGGCCATTGCGCCTAAATTAACGTTTTTGGTTGTGGCGTTAACAAAATTAGCGCGATTGATCTCCCGATTTACCTTTGGCTGTACCTAAATTGTTTGTTTTTATAAGAAGAAATAATAGCTACCAAACTTTTTTAACTGCTTGGGTTTTAAGGTGGGAATTTGGATGTTTTTTCATTCCATTGAATACTCTTAATATACTCTTGGTATTCGATACAAACGCAAGGTGCACAACATTATTTCAAAATTTTGAAACAATTTTAATAATACGAGTACCTACCATGAACACTACTTAACGCAATTGATCCCGCTCCAGGCAATGTGATGATTTCGCTACATCATAATTAAACTATTACAGTCACTACAGACACCTAAGTATATGAAACAAGTGATATTCATCTTGATTCTACAGTATTCATACCGTCGTCTTGAAAATAACAAACAGTTTAGTGGACCCTTTCATTACCTATGCATATTTACGCTCACGGAAATTTTACTGCCGACCCTTTTCAGTCTTCCGAACCTCGAAGTGAAACAATAACTTAGCACAAGGTCAAAATACATCTTAAGTTCGTCCAATATTAGAAGAAAGTTCGTCTTGATTACGAACTTTTCCTTTCCGTGTTGTTTATGTCCGGCTTAAGATTGAATCACACAGGACTAACTGCACGAGACGTCAAAAAACGGGGTTAACATATTCGTCGATAACTCCTATTGTTAAATCACTTTCACTGAACACTTGAGTCAGTCACTGGGAGTCACTGTCCAACTAATGATCCATCTTTGTTGGACTAATCCGCCGGGAGGGCGAGACTCGTCACCCTCAGAGGTAGTTTGGTCGTGACACACAACAGAGCACGCCCATGCCTTTGTAAATGGAGCCTCTCCGCTTGTTTCTCCATAGGCCGTTCACGTCGTCGCCTTTTAGTGCTATGTTGCTCTCTGAAACAAATAACCAAAATTTACCTCAATGAGGAGGAAATTAAAGCTATAGCATTATCGCATTTTCATATTGGATTTTACTGGTTAATTTACGCACTTTTACTCTGGATTCAGATAAAATTATTTCAAAACATGTTTTCAACAATACTCATACGAGCTAGATATTTTCGATAAAGGTAGCAAGAACCAACTACAAAATAAGGAAAACTCAAATATCAACATTTTACTTCGTGGACGTTGCTATTTTTTTTTGGTAATACGTTTAATAAATTCCCCTCACGGTGGTAAACATTTGTCCCGGAGTCTTTCTTGAAGTGTTGATAATGCGATGTGTGATGTGTGCACACGAAATGTGGTAGAAAACCCATAATCCCCTGTCTACCACGGTAAAATGTTCATCAGCAGTAGTAAAAGCAACTATTATTTTGTGTCTATACGGAAAATGTATGATCGAGTTCATCAATTTCATTCCAAATTGTGTGGACATGACAGAAACAGCTACTCGTATTTATAAATAAAAAAATACCTGTTACTACTCGTTAAATAAAATTTATTTTTCAGCACATTAAAGTTTCTAAAAAGGTACTCGTGTAACTGATAGGAGCTCCTCTTTAGATCTCTTAAGACAAGAAAAATTATGGTGGTTTTTTTTAAATAACTTTTTCAATTATTTTACTCGCTGATAAACATTTACTATTGTGTCCTCGAAAATAAGACCTTATATCTCACATTTTCCTTCACAAGCTGTCGGATATTATGACGCATTTACATTATTTGTTCACAAACAATAGGCTTCACCTGTTACAGTATCGAGCTTTTAGCAACGGCTGAAAGATTTGGGCCGAATAAATTAAATTAGGCTACTTGAGTGGGCAATAACGAGCCAATCAATACCCATTGAGAAATAATATTTGCTCTTACATAGTTCAGAAATTAGTTTCAGTAAATGGAGGATATGGAGTCAAGTTTTTTGGGCGAAGAATAACATGGTGCTTTTGTTGATCTGTTTATAAACATTTTTCTCTCTCTATGAAGAATTGGGTGAGAGATGGGAATAATCCTATGAAAATACCTTCGTTTAGGATTTTTACTGATGCTGAGGAGCCTGTTATATTGAATCAAGTGAATCGGTAAGAAGAGAGTGTGGTAAGTTTGCGGTCTGGCAATGGATATTTTAGCGCACCTAAAGGCCTTCGTCAACCTTCGTAAATTGCTTCGCAACTGTAAAGCCAGGCTTACCGTTCATAAAGCAGAACTGCTCTAATTGAGTGCTATTTAGACGCTAATCAAGATGTGGTCTCTCCACATAAACTCAAAATAATAACTTTATCGGTATCAGGGACGAAAAAGTAAGCTAAAACACGAGAGCTTCTAAAGTGCGCTGACGTGGGGTTAAATTACAATTAACCCCTCATCTGCTTAAAAATACATCCGTACAAAACACAATAGAAAAGTTATAATTCTATATTCACCGATAAAGGTTAATTAAGTCTGACTGTTGCAAAGTTATGTCGAGTCATGAGAAAGCTGCCATAATCAAATTCCGTGAAATAAAAACAAAAGATCCCAAGCTTTTGTTTTTATTCTACTTTTTTATTGGCTCGCATATAAATAAAACAGACAAGACTTGCACTCTGAGGGTTCCGTGCTGTATCTCCACTCTTTTTGAGTTTCAGCCACTTTTCGTTTCCTCGTTTCAGCACTATCCCATCGAGAGCACTGGTGGTCTAGTGGTAGCGGCCCCGCCTTCCGATCCTAAGGTCGTGGGTTCGAAACCGTTCGTGCACCAATCCGTTTTTATGTTCAAAAATGTATGTGTACAATGGCAGTACTCTCAAACGGTGAAGGAAAATATAGTGAGGAAACCGGCATGTCGTAGAACCTAAAAAGTTCTATAACATGTGCCAAGTGCTCGAAAGGAGCCTATTGAGGTGCACTTAAAATCCTTTCACCACACTGTTTCGAAAGAAACTAGTGGCACGACAAGAGAAGAGAGCACTGTCCCATTATCCCACTAGCCCGAAACTAAGCCAAAGCTTGTCATATGGGAACCAGATAGCTGATATGATACTTAAATACTTTTTTAAATTAATGTATATTTATAATATATTATAATTACACACAGGTAGAAAACAAACATCTATGTTCATCACACAAATGTTTGTTCTCGGTGGGTATCGAACCCACGGCCTACGGCAGAGCTACTACCAATTGAGCTGTGAAGGCTGTCAAATGGGATCAATGTCAAATGGGAGGGATGATGAGCCATGTGAGCAAAACCTCACCTAAGTGAGTCAAGTTCTCCTGCTGCGGTAACAGCTCCTGTATGTCGTTGACTATCCTGGTGATTTCCTGAGTGTCCTTTGCAATGCTGCAGAGCTCTTCCTGGTTAAAGTCTGGCGTGATCTGCTTGCAGAGGAGGATCTGACTGATCACGTTCCCGAAGTTAGAAGGACCGGCGCGATTTTCTACAAATGATAAAGGTTTTAGTAAAATTCCTAGATAAATTTATATGCAACATATTGAAATTATAGCACCCTATAGAACCTATGTTCTATATTCTATCAAAGTAAGTCAGTCGAGATGATAGAGTGTAAAATAACGGTACCACTACATTTAAAAAAGTTAATATTTCGAACCGTCGCAGTGAAGTAGGTAAGCAAGACTAATTCTGTTAGCTTGCTTTGAAGAGAGCTTCTATAGTAAACCTCCGCAATGCACAACAGACGTCCGAAAGACCGTATCTCAAATAAAACAAAAACGCTTCGAAAAATACGAGGGACGAATTGCCCGTATTCCGAATTGAGAACTTCCTCCTCTTTTTAAGTCGGTTTAAACCAGTGGTATAAAAACTACTCATGTGCAAATCCACAACGGAGCTGTTAAAACTCCTAGCGCGCTCGCATTCAGAGAATAAATTAAGCACAATCACATTGGAAGCAAGCTGCAGGCCAACTCGTGAAATAAAATCAACCGCGCAACCGTAGCCAAAGATTAGAGCTCAAGCCAAAACGTTTAACTGGTTAGTCGTTCATGGAAATAAATATAACTGAATTTTTGCTCTTCTTTGCTTTGGCCAACAAAGATAAAAAAGTTCCCAGATATATTCAAAGCTAGCGAGAATTGGTGCTAAAAGTGTCATGTGTCATTCTGTATTCAGTATATTTTTCATACCCGCAGGTTATAAAAGTCTACCACGAAAAACGATGAACGAAGTTTCGTTTTAACCTTTTACATGTAAAATGCACGTGAGGCAGCAACAACTCTACTGTGAAACGGTTACTGAGTTCAGTGTAACGGCATGTTCCTATCGTGCGTAACTTGCGAGGGAATTCTTTTTATGATGGTTACCACTTTTCACCAGGTAGGTAGGCCTATAATTTTTTTATGGAACAAGCACCTAATGTTAAGTGGTAACCATCACCCATAACAAAGCTTAAGTCACGCTCAATAGGAACGTGCCGTACGATGCACTGCCCTGCATCCATCAACTTGAGGCAAGATGTTAAGCCTCATTTGCCTGTAATTATATTTCGTACTACGTCCTCAATATTAGTAACCTGAAAAATAATTATTTAGTAAGATATTCACAAATTGTAGTAACGCCTAAGTACTGCTCTCTTACACTAATATCTTCGGACGTAGCATATTCTTCAAACCGAAACACAGCATCGCTACTTGGCGGCAGAGAAAGTGTAGGTGAACACTACAAAACTAATAAAGCCATCAACGTACCGTAGTACGAGGTCATGTCCATTGGCACAAGCTGAACCAATCTATGGCTTTTGGCCAGCTCTCGCAGCAGCAGTTGAGACATGAAGTACAGGAGCACCAGTTGGGACTGCTCCGTACACGCCTCGCCCGTTGACCTGAATAAAATACACTGTTTACCTATCGCCAGGCTTGGAACTAGGGTGAATGATCAGCAGGTGAGGTAAACTTCGCAAGGTGAGAGAATTATTTTGAGAAGATTGTTTTGGTGATTGTTTTACACACATTGCGTTCTAACTTTAAATTTAGCAAAGCTAGTAAGCGTACTATGGAAACCAAATAACTGATACAAAAGTTATAAAGTTCTGGTGAATACATCTTATGTTCATCACACAAATGTCCTTCGAAGAGTAATCAGAATCTATAGCGCAGAAGGAAAAATGACTGACCAACTGGATAGTATTCTTTGAAAGTGGTTTTGTTCCAAGAGTTTTACTCCCCTCGAATAATTTCTTAACGCCCCGGCGGCCGCTGTATCATTTTTATTCCTATTTAAAATCAAGCCTGCAAACAGAGACCATGAATTTCCCCTTCCTACAAACCTTATGTCAGGTTTGTAGGAAGGGGAAATTCATGGTACCTTTTTAACTTCGTAACATGCTGTCACTTGCATTTTTTTTATAATTAATGTTACCGTAAAACTTTTACTGCTGTAGCTGATTCTGAATGATACGTAACGCCCTACATGCCGTCCCTGGTCATTCACAGATTGATACACAGTAACAACGTGTTGCTGTCACTTGTGAGTGAGGGGAGGGTTGGAGTTTATTACAGCAACATTATTTAGTAGCGCATATTTGGCAGCTTGGGTCTGTCCCACTGTGAGTTATAAGCTGAGTTACATCGCATCGTGATGTTACTTGAGATTGGCTAAATGAAATTTGACAAAAATGTGTTGTAACTATGTAGTATAACAACAGTAATGTTCTAACATGCGCTAGGAATTAGTACAGGAAGAAGTTCGGAAAAATTCAATTTAATATGCTCGCGATTGTATGTAATCGTAGTAGACAGTAATAAATCAAAATGTTAATTACTCTGAGCGCCTGACTGTGAGGTTGATCTACTGTACCTTGCAGTAGGTAGACGTTCGGAGTAATTAACATTTTGTTTATTACGTCTACTGAATGACAGTCCCGAAAAAACCCACAGCTTATAACTGTGCGAAACGAAAAAATCTGAGCTCAGTATTTTCAGTTTTTGGCTGAAAGGTTTTTGTGGCAGACCATTTTCTGGTTTATTTGCTCCATGCATATCAGGTCGATGCACCGGATGGCGATCTAGGTTCATTTGACATTTCCTACAATAAAATAACTTACTACACAAGATAAATATGCTTCGTAGGTACTGAATAATACGTAACGAATTTACTCACTAAGTATAAATAATCTCAGGTTCATACAAAAGTAACTAATAAAAACATGAACCACCACTTTTTTGTTGTAATCCATTCACATCATTTTCTCAAAACAAAACATTAACCGCCTTATATCGTCTGAAATATAGCCTTGTTGAATTATTGCCTTTGAGTTTATTTCGCATTCACACCACAAATGGGGATTATGTCGAGCTATGTACGTGAGTATACGTCTGAGCGTAGCTTTGAGGCATTATAGAGGGCAAAATTAGGCCAAAACCCTAAATTAATCCCAAAATTTACATTAGACATGATATAGAAGAATATATATGTAACAATATATTATTTTGAAGTTGAAGTGTGGTCATTTGTTAAATGCCCATATTTTTTTATTCTGACCTATTTATCATACCTACTGATTTAAGGTTACTCGTGATCTTCGTGAATTGATTTTATATGTAGGTACGAGTATAATTAGTGTTGTATGCACTGACCAAATCGGTGTTTGAACGCAACAAAAAAATAACATATAAAAAATATTTAGGTCAGACTGATCGTGCAATGTCAAAGCATTGGTGAAACCGATTTTCAGTATACCCCTAAGGGCTTAGGGGTATATTGAAAATCTACGCTGAACAGACTTTAACACGTCTGTCAGCATTTTTGCTGAGTATATCCCCATTGCCTGAACTGTTTAAAGTTAAAAAAAATATTTTTATTGATAAGCTCAATAAGAAAATGTTATACATAGTTATTCTCAGAGTACTCTTATATATATAAATCTCTTGATGGAGGAGATGAATTCATGTCTACTAACATGCTTGAAGTTAGTTTTGGATAGAACGATAAAACCCTTGATAACAAAGTAATGAACATCTAGTAAATTATCTGTGCCTCGACGTACAGAAAACATCGAGTAATTGTTTTGGTGAGCCTATTTAGATACTTAACACAAAACTTTTCCTCCTAGTTATTGGCTTCCTTATCTAAACAAAGTACGTAACGGTAGCAAAAGTATTCCAATAGAAGTAGTAAAACCTCGTTACGTAGGTACGCAGATTTATTAGTTCCGAATCCCCATCAGTAGCGGAACACAGAAGTTCCTGTAATTAACTCCTTTTAGAATTCCCGTTGAGAGCAACCGGTGAGCCTTTGAAACGCAAATAAATTGGCTCTAGTACCTAACCTTATTCGTTTATGTTATAGCAAACGCCGCAATTTTATACATTTCGCTTGTCGAGTGCGGTAATAAGGATAAATATTTGATCCAACGTCAAATTGCCAGCTAGGTACCTTGCAGAATATTAAACTGCATGAATTGAATTAAATATTTCTCGCTTTATTAATATTTAAGTGGAATAAATTGTACGTGCCCCTCTTTCGGTGCGTACTCTCTGCGTCAAGAGCCGTGTCAAGGGCAAACTTGGACACTTTACGATGTTCCTTTTTCAAATGCCAACTTCCAAAAATAAGGTAGAGCCAGTTCATTTTGTGAATAATGCATGTTCTAAATTACGTAACTGGTAATCTAAAAGTGGCCGGGCATTTATCTATTCCCCAGAGCAACCCTCGAGGGTTCGATTGGCCGCAGTCGAAATTTCCCATTGTTTGAAGTCGCACTATTGTATTGGCTCTGTCCCGTTTAATATTTATGATCTTTGGTCCATGGCATCGATCTAATTATACTATATCCATAGTGAGATTTATAATTGACTTACCAAGGTGTTTCAGAAAAGCACGAAAATCGAACGAAAGTTCTGGTTTCGAATAGGTATCTAATCAAACTACGTCATTGAATGGCATTACATACTAAAATAATTAATCAGCTTCTTTGGTATATAATAGCAAAAACCTTATATTAAAACATATTTTCTAATTTTAGTCCTTTAATTTCCAGCGAACAGGCCAACACAACACCCAGTGAACAAATTTTGTGACAGTCACGTAATAAAAATACAAGGCAAGGCAAAACACGCAAACACTTTTATCAAATCACATCTAACGGTAAATTTGGACACTTATAAACTACGTTTTACACAGACCCCTTAGCGCTTGGATGCGTGAAATTGGTTTACATTTTCCTTGCAGTTTATAAAAGCGAATCAAAGATCCTTGTGTTTTAAAAATATAAAAACACGACCAAGCCAGCACTTAAAGGAATCTGTAGGAAAAATATGGAGAGTGAAGGTTTTATGAGGCAAATTGAATTGATGTTACTTATGTGCAAAATGCATTATGATAAGGAATACCCGTCTTCGTTTGAATTTGCATATATTTTTTGCATTAAATATATTAGCGATTGTATATATTAATCATCATCATCAGCCTGAAGAAGTACATTACTGGACATATTCCTCCCCTATACATTTCCAGAAAGAACGATTCTGATTCCATCCTCACGGACATCGTCAGGTAGGAGAATATATTATATTTTTTTTTTAATATAAATAATCAGACTCATAGCTCAGTTGATAGTAGTAAACATTAGTGTGATGAACATTTACAGAAAGAACGGCCCTGATTCCAGCTACTGACTTCCGAACATCCTCACGATGTCGTCAGTCCATCGGGTGAAATATCATATTACCATTTGTTACTAAATAAATAATCAGTGCTATGTTTATCTTATGGATGTGTGGATGGATTGTGTGAAAGCTGACATGAGAAAGAAAGGAGTGACTAATGAGATGACGGATGATAGAACAAAGTGGAGAGAAAAAACCTGTTGTGCCGACCCCACATAAAGTGGACAAAGGCAGGAAGATGATGATGATGATGTTTATTTTGATCGAGTGAGCGAAGCGAACGAAGATCTTTAGTTTCAACTTGGGCGATTTGGCATTTTATGTATGTATGTGTAAGAGCAGGGGTAGTGATACCAATTAAAACACGTCGTCATCGTATTTCATATTTCTATAATAATCCAAAACTATGACTCACCAACATCAATCGTCAAACAATCTGCACAACTAAATTATGAATACTAAAACTTCCCAACAATAATCATAAAATGACTTTACTTGAATTTAAACAAGGACTCGACGTAATCTAATCACAAATAATTGAATCTATCAGAAACTCGACTCAAAATAACAACCCTTCAGATTAACCAAAATAACTCGAAATTAATTTACAATAAATCATAGAAAGACAATTATCGAATTTATACAACAACAAAGTCCGCCTAGTAGTTCGCCTCGGCACTGCGCTCAGTCCGAGCGCAGGCAAGCGAATGAAGTTCGCTGTGCGCGTCATCGGCTGTTTATAAAGGCGGCGCGCTAGGTGGCGCGCCCCACCGGCCGCCATGAGTCACAGTACAGGTGGTGTGTTGTTTGCTCGTTGAGTGGTGACGCAACTTGTTTACGACGCTGCTGCATTGTGGCGTGTTGCTTACGCGTTGACCGGTGACGCAACTTCTTTAAGACGCTCGCGCCGATACGGCCATACTGACGTAGGCGCGTCCCTGCGCCTCATCCTCGTTTGACCTATGGATAACAAAAGCATCATTAACACATCCAACCTCATAGCCTCAGCGCTAATTTTGGTAAAGCCTCGAGAGACTCAGCGCTCATTTTAGATTCTCATTATTTTTCACATAAATTTCTCACTTTCATCAGCACGTAACAACAACAACACTAACACTAGAAAATGATTCTCTTCTTTTTTAGTAGCTCGTTATTAAACACTTTCAAAGTAGTGACACTACATAAAATACTGGTAACACTATTATTCACGTCACAATATGATCTCATTTTCATATAGAAAACTTTCACACAAGTGACAACTGTAAACACTACACTTGTAATATTAATGACACAATTGGATCTCATTTTTATAAAGAAAACTTTGACACATGTGACAACTCTAAACACTATAACACGTAATACTCACGTCACTATTAGATCTCACCAAACACTTTTCCAGTCACGATAATATCGGCTTTCGTCTTCCTGCTCTCACCCTACGCTGAGGGTGTCTGCGGGATCGGCACAGCATTAGTCATCATCGGGTTTTCTTCCACTCTGTTCGATCATTCGTCTTTTTGATGCTCACTTCGTTCTTACTCATGTCGTCTCATCTTTCATACAGCCTATTGATCATTTCTTTTCTTTGCCTCTTTTAGAAGTTACCTACTATTAAATATCTTCTACATTTAAATCACATCGCCAATACGGCCACGTAATTTTTAGAAACTCATAACATAATATAATAAAGCAATACTCACTTGCTCACCTCGGTGCCCAATCGTAGTTGTTCTCGTACAATACTTGCTCACCTCGGTGCAAAGTCGTAGTGGTTCTAGCTTTTAAAAAATACACCCATAAAATACTCGGAAGAAGAGAAAAAAAAAAATACCGTTCATTAATACGTCTTTGTGAAGTCCAATCGTAGTAGTTCTCGTACAACACTTACTCAGTTCGGTGCCAAGTCCACTGTGACTTCTAGTCTATAAAAATACACACAAAATATTCAAAGGGGAAAAATAGAAAAATACTGTCCATAATACATCTTTGCGTTGTCTGAAAACTATGGCAATTAAAGCCAATCCGCGTGACCAAATCTCTCGTGTTATCTCAAAAACTAGACCAATTTGAGCTAGTCCCCGCGACAAAATCTGTCCAAATCTAAAAATAAGAAGGTAGATTATTAATTAGCATGATGTCATCTTCGATGAATTATCGCGTCGCGCATTGAAACTTACTCGTTCAAGATTATTCTGTATCATCATCGTAAACATATATCATCGTGTTGGCAAACAAAATCTATCTATTTAACCCGTTGGCACCCGTTGGCTGGGTATAGGTCTCCCCTCTATTACGCCACTCTTTTCGGAAAACAAAATAATAAACATTAAATCTTCTCCAAGAATATAAAGAAAAACAAGTTTCTTGATATAAGAAGATAACTGCGAAACACATTGAATTCTCTACAGTTAATTCAACATCGAAGCGGCAGTATCTCGCACTCGCAGCACACATCTACTTGCAGAACGTATTAATATAACAAAAGAAATGATGTCAATAAAAAAAAAACACTATCTTCCCATAAACGTCGACGTTGAGGTTCCTCACTGCTGAGGGTCGTCAATAGGTTATTCAATTTTATTACACGAATCATTCTAAAATCAACCGATCGCTCCATTGCATTAAGTCTTCGCGGCCAACTGCTTCCTTCCACTTTGACAGCGACCATAACCTTTTACCTATAAACAATTAATAAAACACTCTGTAACGTATAAACAACATCCACTCGTACTCGATTCAAACGAATACATCCTATTAAGATCACCTATTCGTAAAACATCAAAATGAAATTCACAGCTTGGTCTCGAATGTAACTGAAATAAAAGTCCAGGAAAATAATCAAATTGAAGCCCGATAGAAATACATTTCTAAAGAAATATAGGCATCTTGTTAAGCCACCAAAAATGCGCCAGTACATTCACATTGCTGCTTTTCAGCTACACTCTAGATGTAATCTTCCTGTTCACTCATCCATCCAACCAGCTGCGTGGGGGGAGGTCTCTGGATATCCTCGATCGTTCATTAATTCAGGCGTGACTTTGCGGAATTCCAATGTTAAATATAAATCGACTGAAACAAATATGTAGCACTTATCCGCTAATCGAATCTGTTTAAGCTTAACCCAGTGTAGACTCGTGTGTGTGCAACCCTACACAGCACCTGCAAACCCTGAAAGTGTAATATGGTGTATTGGACACGACAAAAACCACAAAATAAAACTTAATGTCCTCGATCGCTCATTGCGCCGCATGGCAGAGCGTTCACGATAAAAAATTGACCCCAAGCCAATACTTAATATTATGATGTATTTCACTGGTTCACTCTAAATGATATAGAGTCATTCGATAACAAGCTCGACAACTGGATGTTTTTTCTTCTTGATCGTATGAACTTTTCAGTGTTGCTCATAATTTCGCCAATGTCACGTTTATGTTAGACCTTAGCACTGAAACGCAAAATCCGTACTTAAACAAATCAACCAAAAATGATGACAATTATAGATACACCAGCAACAGCTACTCGTCTATAAATAAACAAAAAGGATTTGATTTCGAATTATCCCATCTATTTCCAAACTTCTTCTGGCAATGTTTATAAAAAAAAACTAAATAATATATAGCAACAATGACTGCAACTTCCATCGAACTCGTACGCTAGGCAACCCTTCAACTACTATCGGCCCGTGCCGAATGCTCCGCTAGCTGTAAATCAAAATAAAATTGAAAAAATAAATGGATTGCACTACACGCATTTAAATGCCACGCTAGAACAATGGCCTTAGTCACCCGGAGCTTCCCACCGCGAGCTACTTCTTTGAATACATTGGCTGAGTGGTTAAAAACTAGATAAATACAGAAACAATTTAACTACATCCTGATCAACAATGGCTGGATGATATTATCATTATTGTTATAACATTGCTATAAGTGGACTGCGGCTCCGATCGTTTTCAGCGAATAGCATGGTTTAGTCTCTGAGCGCACAATAAAGGCTCGCAATAATTTGTGAATGACTAGTCAATGGTAAAATGTGATAGTAAAATACACAAATAAAAAATTGTCTTACTAATCCACCAGTCCAGTAAAATTGTATCAGGTACCTTCCACAGTATCTGCATTACGACTCTGCACTTGTAAAAAAGTAAATTAATTACAAAATCAACCTTTAATCAGATATCGACATTTGCTTCGCCTCTATAAAGCAACTGCAAGAAGAGCTACCTTGCTGTGCACTGAAATTAAGATAAATAAACACACTGGCTACTATCACTCCTCAATCCTGCAGCGGTTATTAACACCAACCAGTTAGTCGCCTCAACTAGCGCTGAGAAGAAAGTATGAACAAGTGAAACTGCAAAACTAGTTATTTTCAATAATACCTTCAACTTCTACATTGTAAAACGTAAACACAATAATAACCTGTAGGTATCTGCTAGTTTATAAATTTAATATATCCTTTTATCAACACAACGGGACCATTTGGGATAAATAATCAGTAGGCATCCGTTACTATCAATAACTGAAATAAATCATCACACCAACATAATTTGACTCCATATTTCACAATGTCACTACCACAAAGTAAAAAATTTCTGAAACAAAGTAATTTATCGCAACAAAGTAATTAACTCCAGGATCACGGGACCATAGAAACCGCTGTGAGCAACCTTTACATTAAAAGGTAATGCAGCAACATATTTGACAAAGACGCACTTAAACAAATCGTCTGTACTGCAATCAGGAACACTCTCTGTCTCTCAAACTGATAAGAAAGTCAAACTACTCTTGGGTAGTAGTTAACAAGCTGAAACAAACAGACTACATGAATTTCTCTTCTTAGTCTCAAGGACTCCGCCACAAAATATTTTGCGATATGATCTAAAACGATAGATATAAAACGATAGCAAAATCCACAAAAATACAAAAAAAAAATACCCTCGGCCAGACTGACCACTACTATCGCAGAACGGCCGTCTAAGAAAAGTACCTACAATTAAGGATGGTCGTAGGCAACGCAGGCGAATCTCACTTCCGATGTAAGAGCAGGGGTAGTGATACCAATTAAAACACGTCGTCATCGTATTTCATATTTCTATAATAATCCAAAACTATGACTCACCAACATCAATCGTCAAACAATCTGCACAACTAAATTATGAATACTAAAACTTCCCAACAATAATCATAAAATGACTTTACTTGAATTTAAACAAGGACTCGACGTAATCTAATCACAAATAATTGAATCTATCAGAAACTCGACTCAAAATAACAACCCTTCAGATTAACCAAAATAACTCGAAATTAATTTACAATAAATCATAGAAAGACAATTATCGAATTTATACAACAACAAAGTCCGCCTAGTAGTTCGCCTCGGCACTGCGCTCAGTCCGAGCGCAGGCAAGCGAATGAAGTTCGCTGTGCGCGTCATCGGCTGTTTATAAAGGCGGCGCGCTAGGTGGCGCGCCCCACCGGCCGCCATGAGTCACAGTACAGGTGGTGTGTTGTTTGCTCGTTGAGTGGTGACGCAACTTGTTTACGACGCTGCTGCATTGTGGCGTGTTGCTTACGCGTTGACCGGTGACGCAACTTCTTTAAGACGCTCGCGCCGATATATGTATGTATGTATGTATGTATGTATGTATGTATGTATGTTTGTCTGGCGATAACTTTAGAACCGTTGATCCGATCTGCATGAAATTTGATATGTTGATAGCTTGTACTTGAGAAATTTACTGGTAAGTATATGAGTAAAATCGGGTGAAGGGGTTTTGAGATATGGGGTTTTTTACGGGGGCAAAAATAAAAAAAGTTACATAAAAAAATCAAGTTACATGTCATATAAAAGGGCTTTGCTTGGACATCCCAAAACTATTTTTACTTTTTTTTTGTGACGCTCGGTTATTGAGATAAAATAATAAAAGCTAAATTAAGATAACCAGCGATCCAAGAGCTCCCATCTCTAAGAGTTTCGTTGACATCAAGGTTTTTCAACTGGTCGGTCAATTCCTTTGCTTTTTCTTATTTTTTTTTCTTGAAATAAATAAAGGAGGTACTCAGTTCTCATAAAATGGTGACGACGACCAGGTCTGATGATGCAGCCAAGGGCTGTTCAACGGAACTCTTCAATAAATAGGCCAATAGAGTTGAAACTTGGTAACCATACCAAGTTAGTAGGCGGTAGTCAGAAAAAAGTCCAAAGAAAATGTTTGGACTTGCCTCTGACTACTACGTACTCAAAGTTTTGATGCGTTCGTCGGGTCGCATCACGAGATCTCAGTTCGAGGCGAACTACTAGTCTTATATAGATGTTATAGGCCTAACATACTTACAATCAGACAACAGTTACATTCTGACTTACTTCTTAGAATTAGGCAGAACCAACAGGCTGGTCTGCTTGGTGGCCTCGACGCATGCGCGCCGCAGCCGGCGCACGCGCTCGCGCAGCTCGGGGCAGTCGTGCGGCTGCCCAATGTGGATCAGCAGGTCGCGGAACAGAGCTAGTTGCACGTTGATTTCCGTGAGGAGCTGTGGGAACATAAATAGTGGGTACAGCCCGTGTGGTATTCCTCGTAGAGCACTAATTTTTAAGGTCTAAGGTCACATTTCAAGGTCAAAGCACCCAATAGCACATCCACTGAAACATCATTAGCGAATAGCCCGCTATTATACTGGCTAGATCTCGACGCTTTCGAATTTTGTAACTTTTGGGGTACGTTTTGTGGGTGCCATGCCAAGCGAACTGCCAACGCTTATGGAATAACAAATTTTGTGACGCAGCATTTTGCATAAATGTCCTAGACAGAGAATTTCAGATGATGTGCTGCAAGTCATGAAAACCTTTGTGAATGTGTAAACTAAATAAACAGTCGGCCATTTCTTTTAAAAAGAAGCTTTATGAAGTACCTGAATACATGTGTTTTTGTCTAAATTATAATACATTTTGGTAGTATAACTAACTACCAAAAAACCATCCATACTTATCCAACCATAAAATTTGACCTCCAATAATAACGGAACCTAAAACAATATGAAATATCTCATAAATTTTGAAAAATTAACTTCAAACTGAATTTATTATGTAAACTCTGGTTGATACATACACCCCTGCAAATAAACATTTTATTAAGTAACAAATAAACATTTGATTAAATAACGAATCGTCGAGTTTTCCACTCGTTGGTCATTTTAACTCTAATTAATGTTTCGCAGTTGTAAATGGTGTGTTTATATACAAATGGGAATACTGTTTGACTGAGTCATTATGTTAAAATCTGTGTTGATTGGAGTAAATCCGATTTTATCGCAGACCTTCGTAGAAATTGTGCGTGAACACGCTTGAAGTCTCGATGCTCCAATACCGTCTCTCTCTCTCTTGTCGTGTCACTAGCTTCTTTCGAAACAGTGTGGTGAAAGGATTTTCAGTGCGCCTCAAGAGGCTCCTTTCGAGCACTTGACACATTTTATAGAACTAACCTCCTGGCTATACTAGAAAGTACCTACATGGTACTCTATGAAGACACACTCGGTACTCACTCACTCTTCAGTGAGATGCAGCTGATCCATTTTTTTAATCTACTTGCTGACAGAACAAGCATGTGGCCCACCTGATGGTAAGTGGTCAACATCACCTAAAATAAAGCATTGCCTCGCAAGTCACGCACGATATGAACGTGCCATATGATGCACTGCTTTGCGTCCATCAACTTGAGGCATACACATGTTAAATACAAATTCATTTATTTACCAAATAATCTTACATAAGCGATTATACATCGGTTACCATCATTGGTCCCCGCACTAGGACAAGCCTGTGTCGCGGGAGACCGAATACAATATAATAACGATTACTAAGTAAGAACCACAAAAATTATACAGTAGCAGAGCAAAAAATAAACACATAAAGGGAGATTTTATTTATACTGGCGTAGGCTAATTATATTCAAATGCAGAACACAAAAAAATGACACGTCGTGTAACGGCTAACCCTATTTATATGTAGGTACCTATTTTTTTATAGAAACAGATATACTAGGTAGGTAGTTCATGACATGGTAGGTAAGGGAGGTAGTTACTTGTAAAAGTTCCTAAATCAGCATTTTGTTTAAGGGGCTGACAACTATCAAACAACTTCTCGCTCGCACGTTTCGACATGTTGAAATATATAAAATCACTAAACTCATTTTAGAAACTCATGAAATTTTTACTAAACATTGTGCAATGTGATTGCACACAGTTTAGTAAAAATTTCATTTTGACCAATACAAGTTTTCCTACTTAAAAGTTTGCTTATGTACGAAAACTAGTAAAGCAAGCAACTAAACTGTGTGCAATGTGATTGCACACAAAATGGTTGATTGTGATTTTTCGAAAATGAGTTTTGTGATTTTATATCATTCAACATGTCGAAACGTGCGAGCGAGATTAGCATTAGCATTCGCATTAACTCTTGTCTTCGCCTTAAACAAGATTTTGTATGATTCTTGCTACTTCAAAATATCGGCTGGCATTATAGCCTCTGCTTCTTACGACGCCGGCCGTTACGTTCGCTGTATGTTCATTAATATATGTATGTGCTATTAACTTTTACTCAGAAATACGAGTGTGTATTGAACATTAACATATATAATTTTCTACCTTGCTGGTTTTTCTTAAAAAATTTAGCTCGGTTGGGTGACAGCTAGTGATATAGGTAGGCGACAACTGCTAATTCCTCTCGCTCCCACATTTCAACATTATGAAAAAAATATAAAAAAAGAGTTATCGAACATAATTGCAATTAACCAAGTGTTACACACATTGCACGCAGATCAGCAAAAATATCCTTTTAGTCGAAACAAGTTTTCCTACTCGAAAGTTTGCTTTACTAGTTTTCGTACTTATGCAAACTTTTAACAGTTACATTAGCAGTTGTCATCGTCTTAAGTTGTCGGTCCCAAAAGCTTTTGACAGAGGCTTGCCTCTAGTTGTTTCTGTAACTTTAGCCAACAAAATGATCCAATCCCCACTCGATCTCCCGATAACGTTTCAAACAGCATCCATTAGAGCCAGTTAGTTCTAGATCAACTACAGTCCGTTTCGGGGAGTTCAGGCGATCAAATAACTATTCCAGCTTCGATTGACTTGACATTACGCGTTCGTTTGAAATACTATCTACCAAAACGTAATTATTTGATGCAATAATCTCGACTATTTTTCTGTTCGAGCACATGTTTTCAAAAATGGAACCTAAGTTCCATATTTGAAAAAATGCGAAGAATTGGTTCTATACCTACATTCAAAGTAGGTGAGTGATCCATACTAAAGGAGTTTATAATCTCTAATACTATAAGAATCAAAGTCCTGACTGACTGACTGACTGACTGACTGACTGACTGACTGACATATAGACAACGCACAGCCTAAACCGCTGGTCCTAGAGACTTGAAATTTGAGGAGTACATAGGTCTTATGGCGTAGAGGTGTACTAAGGGTGTAAAAAGGGTTGAAAACGTTTGTATGAAAAATAGTGTTCCTTGAACCACTTTAACGCGTGCGAAGCCGCGAGAAGCTGCTAGTAGTAGATAAAACTAAAGTAAATATATTTGCAAAAATTTAAAATCATATATTATGCCACTGGTTCGATTATCCTGCTTTAGGTCATAATGTAATTGCAACAATTTGGTCAGGTATAATTTTTTTGAATTTTGAATCAAGTACTTACACGCACCTTTGTAACACCTAAGTAATAAGTATTTTACGCTCGCATGATGTGAGTTTAATTTTATTTCACATCTTAGACGTCTACCTTGAGTGCTTTTGCTCATCATTTAATTAAGTTGAACGTATCCTGTAGTAACGTATTTATAAACGTTCGTAGGCACAAACCAAACCTACGTATTTCAGAAAACGTGTTGGACGAATCAGAAATGATGACTTTAGTACTAATTAAATTTATTCACTGACCTTTCACTACACAGAACGTATCGCTAATTATAAATTGAATCCGAGGCACCGTGGAATACAGAAATACGCTTATTCAATCAAAGGAGTAAATCGCAATAAATTGTATCGGGCAACACAAAAAATGTATTGAATAAATACTCTTGGCAACACAAAAAATGTATTTAATAAATACTCTCCCTACTCTCAAACGATGCAAGAACATATCGATCGATGATGTAATCGAATCTACCATTTCTACCATTTTGATAGTAATTGACAGTCTAAATTACAGCAACCAGGCGTTTGCAGAAAATAAATAAAGAACAGACACATCGTTACGAGTTTTATCCGTTGTCTGCTATCCTGAGTAGGAATGGATAACCATATTGTGCAATTAATTGATTCAGGCGTGACTTTGCGGAATTCCATTGTTAAACATAAATTTAATGAAATATATAGTACTAATCCGCTAATCTAATCTTATGTAAGTAAATCAAATGTAGACTTGAGTGTGCACCCTTCACTGCATCTGCAAACTCTGCATACTCTGCAAATTCTGTAACGTGAAAAAAGGGATAATACACCTTTTTTCACGTTACAGAATTTGCAGAGTATGCAGAGTTTGCAGATGCAGTGAAGGGTGCACACTCAAGTCTACATTTGATTTACTTACATAAGATTAGATTAGCGGATTAGTACTATATATTTCATTAAATTTATGTTTAACATATTGTGCAATGTTAGGACGTGATGATTTCACACAAGCTTTTTTTGTGATACCTAATCAGAATTTAAAAAAAAGATTCAATAAAGAAAAAATGCTTCTTTCAAGCGTATAAGATGAAGAGAAGGCAGTAGTGCTATTCTGTAAACAACGAAATCCCGAGGTGTTTTACCTAGTGGAAAGCTCACTTCGATCAGAGCTTTACCTAACCCACGTTGGCATTTCCAGTCACGCGGTGGCGCTAGTTATTTTACAGAATGCCAAATTAAAAACTCACTGCCGATTCCACGATTACTTAGGTGAGTGTTGTTGACAGAAAAGCACTTCGTATACGTATAGGTACAGCATTGACTGGCATTTAGAAGAATTCGTGGATCTGTCAACACAGATAGAGCAATAAGGGAACGAATGTTACCTACATATCTGCTGGCTATAAGTACAATCCACTTCGCAAATACGTACCCGAGTGAGAGAGAACACACGAAATGATCAGTCAATTTATCACGATACGCGATTAAGTTCGACTCTGTTCTCGACAGGAAATGATTTTTTGTAACAAACGATTCGATTCGACAGAGAAATTTACCGGTTATGCCGAAAATATGACCTTATACGTGATCTAACTTAGGATAAAACATGACTTAAATTTATTTATATCTAAACATCATCATCAGCCTGAACAAGTCATTGTTGTCCATTGGTGACTTCTCCCTTATACATTTCCAGGAAGAATGATTCTGAACGATGTTGTCGGTCAATTGGCTAAGAGGGCGTCCCACGCTTCATCTTCGTAGTTCCTATTACCTAATATTAACTAATAATTTAAAAATTGTGGAGAAATCATTGAATTTCAAAGCTCAGCTAACTCAACAGAAGTCGAAAAAAAGAAAGGAGTCTCTCAAACATTTTTGACAGACAACTTTTAGGCTTAACTTGTTAAAACATAAACCGACTTTTGGACTTAACTTGTTAAAACATTCGTGAAGTGAAAGCGGATAACTCGAAAAAGTTTTTTGTAAAAACGTCAAATCAACTTCTCCCTTCATGAATAGCTGAGAGATGGCCGCCTATGCAATGATGCATAGGCGGTTTTTTTTGCTCGGTATTTCTCTTTGTTGTCAGTTGAGAGCACTTCGATTGTAAACAAAAGAGGCTGCTATATGATTGGCTCATGTCTGTCTCTGAAGCCGATGATCGGAATCCTTCTGAAAAAGAAGAAAACCAAAGAGACTGCCATTTAGATGAAATTTAGGTTCTGACTTTTAACCTAAATTGTCTCGTCAATAGGTGTGACTTGATCTGAACTTTGAATTTTAACCCATAAAGAATCATGAGCAAATCATTATGCCGAAATGCTCGCCAGCTCCCTAGCTTTGTATCACGACCGCTACTTGAATTGTATTTCAGGAAAAAAAACTACCTAGTTATTTATTATATTTACAAAGAATATTACAATGAACACAATATAATTTACAAAATGTACATATTAATGCACAAAATATCTGCAGACCGTTATTTTCAAAACAAAATTTCGTGTAATTTGTTTCAGTCGTTTATGATTCTTGCTGGAAAAACGGTACAAAATTAATTTTGTCCGCGACAGAGTTATTGACTAATGGTCGCGTGATGGCTATCTATCATCGCTTATTATATCAACGTGTATTTTTTTTGGTTTTAGCCGCTGAGTGAACGTGCGTCAAAAAACCAACAATTTTTATTTGTTGTTTTATGACATTTATTGTTTTCGGCACAGGACAAAACAAATAGGTACTTTGGGACCCTCCCATTTAGGAGGGGGTTATGTACGATGCTATGGCATAAGTGATCTCATGCTCAAAAGCTATTTGAAGAGCCTTTTAAACTTAACTTCTATGCTAAACTCTTTATAAACCAAAAGTTGGTAATTGCAATTGCAAAAGAACGATAAAAATTTAAAGTTAACCATTGATAGGTATAACAAGCTAGATAGCATAAAACAAGCTAGGTATGATAGCAAAGTATTTTTTATAAACAAGAGGTATCTTGGGAATAAACGGGATAAAATGCCAATAAAAATGCTAAAATATTTCACCAAAGGTATCTACATCGTTTGATGGACATCTGGGCGTGGGAATTTCGTAAGAGCAACCTTATAAACGAGTTGATAAAGGTTTGACTGAATATCATTAGGAGGTCGCGCCGCAGGACAGCTGGCCTGCCTACTCAAATGAAAAATCTCTGTTTACTTTATTTTATGACAACAATATATCTAATCATACTTCCTACTAATATACCTATATCTTCTACTATTTGCAAGGGTTTAATTCACGTGTGCCTTGTTCTAAACGAAAAAATAAGACGAATGTCGAACCTAGATAAACCTAGAAAGGTTTACAGGCAACATCCTGCAATATATAATAATGCAATCTATAGAGTTAATACAAAAAAACGTAAATGTTACGATGTTTGGATATTTGAATATTATTGACTCATTCACACCCTAACAACTGAACCGATTAACCGAAACTAAGAATAAAATATAATTCGTATCCAGGATTTATTAGGTCTACTTTTGTCCCGAAAACTTAACAGGATCGGGCAAGAAAAACTTATTGAATCCTAAAAAGTAATCCATCTCGAATATTGATGTTAAGAATTACCGTTACCACGCGAGTTAATCCGTGGGTGGCGAGCAGTATACTGCAGATAATCAAAAATCAAAACGGCCTTTATTCAGTACAATCACAAGGATCACTTTGAAACAAAGTCACATCAGTCACAAAGACTGATGATGGTAGCGGGATCATGGCGAGTTCTTTATGGTTACGACGACAAAACGGTACCTAAGTTTATTGGTACCTATAAGGAATTCTTTGACATTTACTGCAAAATACACAGCATTGCAGTGAATAGTTACCAGAATCTTACGAACGGCAACACGTCTCTACAAAGCTGAAACGTATTTATTAAGCGAGCCTTTGTCAAAGTCAAAAGACATTTATTCAGTTCAATCAAAAGATCACTTTGTAACGTCTTAAAGTTAGGTGAATCTAGGTGGTAGTTTCAAGCGACCAAGCTTAGCTTTGCGGCTTGGTTCCTACCGTTCGTTTGTATGATCCTTTTTTACAAATTAATATACCTAGGTAAAACAGAAATATGTAAAGGTACCGTTAGGAAACTTGAGAAAAGGACCCCAGAGCAAAACTTTTATTTAATCCAAATTATCTACTCAATTGGATTCCTCTTTTCATAAGTTATAGCTATTATTGATCATTTGAAGTATTTCTTCGAACCATAGCCTTTCTTGCTATGTATTATAGCAATAACGCGTCTCAAAGTCTCCTAATAAACGCTATATTAACTACCTACATTACACACCCACTGTAATAAGTAAGTATATAGTCATAAAGCACAATATTCTCTCTTAGTATGAACAATAATTTAATTAAAATTCCATCTCGACTATGCCGACAAAAGGGAATTGCATAGTGGATAGAAATGGAAAACGTGTGCTACATTTTTAGGCTATTTTATGCATGAAAAAAATTGGTTGCAGTCATAACACTGAGAATGTTGTAGATTTATGTTTGCTATGAATAAATCGCACTTTCCTTCATGGTGCGACGATTGTCAAAGCAGAGAGAAAACTTTGGCCAAGGAATGCATAAGACAAAACAGAGTGGAGAAACACTTGGAGGAGTATTTCACCGCTACGGACCGGTACTTACATAATTATAGTTATTTAAATAAATATTAAATAAATATTGATGGACTTTCCACACGGCACTATCTAGCCCCACAACCAAAGCTTGTAATATGGGAACCAGATAGCTGATATAATACATTTATATACTTTTGTTTGTAAATACATACTTAAATTATTATATAACACCCAGACAGAGAACAAAAACATTCATCAGACAAATGTTCGTTCTCGATGGGGATCGAACCCACGGCCTACGGCGCAGGAGGCAGAGCTACTACCAACTGAGCTGTGAAGGCTGTCTGTGAATAACAGTAAAGAAATGACTTTTGAATTTCGAACACTATTAAATTTAAAAGTTTGAACGCAATTCGCTTCGATAAAGTCCTGAGGCATTATTCTCTATTGCCATGCAATCGCGTTACACAGATACGACTAGACAGCGGCGGGAAATCGGACAAAACCGTATTCCCTATGAGTTAGTTGTCATTCTTAGTTTATTTTTTGGTTCTTCTTCTCTCAATTTATGGCTCCTGTCTGTCATTCGACAGACAATCTTGCCAGTGTCAAGTGATTTGTATTGAATAAATACTTTTTTGTCAAGTCAGTCTATAGTCAAGTCGGCCGTCATTTGTTTTGAAGAAAATGGTGGCGGTTTTCTTCAAAACATTGGAAACATTTTCGGTCAAATCAGGATATCACAATACACTTTCATTCCAAATGTTTACACTTTGTGCTAAAACCTCAAGTAATGTTGGTTAAAATACCACCGAAATTACACAACACAGCTCAAAATAACACTAGAAAAACAAATAAAATGAAAAAGCTATGTTGCTTCCTAAAATGTCAGAAAATGAATCCTTATTTTTTGGTTTATGAATCGCGTTTGCGTTTAGACCACGCTGTGACGTCACACGGTTATGGCACGGAAACTCCTATGTCATAGAGAATAATGCCCCTGGCTGAATAAAAAAAGCGCGCCTGCCACCGCGGCATTGGTTAACCAAATGAAAAAAAATACGCGGGAACTTGTTATGGTTTTTTTTATTAATTATCATATTTTTTATTAAGTACTATTTTTAGTTTGCATGTTTTTTACTTATTTAAATTTTTTATACATAAATGAAGTTTGAGTAGGTTGATAACTATTATTTTGTGAGAAAAGAATTACCTACTGTTGCAAGTGTTGCAGCACATTTTCCAGTGTTATATTATTTTCGTTTGTGTTGTTTACGTACAAAAAATCAATATCTACTTACTTTTATAATAACGCACGCTATGACGTCCTTTAATTGGAGAGACACGAAGATTGTAATAATATTATGGCTGTTTTATCACGTGATTTTCCATTGGAAGTAAGTAATTAAATAAATAAAAGCTGTAGTAATTAAACATAGGCAGTATGAGTCAATAAATAAACACAGCACGTAGGAGAGACATATAAAAGAAAAGGTTGAGATTCATGACTATTTATTTATACGGTAAATGGCCAATTCGTCCCTCGCATTTTTGAAGTATGTCATTTGTTGGTTGCATTTCGGCCATGACGTCAGCAAGCAAAAACTCTTGGTAGCATTTCGTCCCTCCGTTTAATTTCAACAGACGAGCAAAACTTTTAGACACGGCAAACGGCAACCACTGATTGTCATTAATAGCAATCTATAAATAGATATTACCTAGCTATAGTTCATACCTAAAATTTTAACCGCATCTTTTTGCCCTGAAACGGGCATGATAAATAGATAGATTCACTAGCAACTACGTCATAGATGAGCTACATGGCAGATAAAGTACTATGCATATGAAATGTTAGAACTTTCGGAACTCATGGTTCGAGTTAAATCTATAGGTATCTATGATAGTACCTTATTGCTTTTAAAAGCAATATTATTTCATTTACAAAGAAATACTTTTTTTGTCAAAATTACGTATTACTCAAAACGGGACAAAGCGATTAATTTAAATATCTTCTAAAATAATCAAATGAAACTGCCGAGTCCCTAAAAAAATCAAGACTATAAGCAAACTTTGTGTTTCCTTTTATCAAACCAAGTGCAGTCAAGTGTGTTTCTTTGTTCTTAAAAAAGCTACAACAAGATTTAAATTTTATATTTCACAGAAAACATACATCTAAAATTTTTATTTTGCCTTCCACTAGGCTAATCAATATACATCTGTTTTTTTAAAAGAATACATCTGTGTGAGAGTTGAATAGATAAGAGTAAACACGTGTAATTCGGTATTCACTTGCGGTTTTCATATCCAACTAGTTAATAAGAAAAAGTAAAGTCAAAGATTGCAAATATTCTGGTTGCAGAGACTGTGCATGAACTGTGAATCCTAGGGTTGATGTGGATTGGGATGTAGCCAATTTCACTGCTAGGCTACTAAAACACCAGCATGCTTTTTCACCCGAAAAGCGCTCAGCGCTTGATTCGAAAGTCTTTGTTCATTTTTGCCTGCCCCTTATATTTCCAGGTTTTCAAAAATTGCAATAAAAAGATTTTTCTCTCTTTTAAAACGGATAGTTTTAGCATAGTAGGAGCCAAGTAAGGATAGTTTTTGCAGGCTAGTTTGTGCTTTATTACAGTTATAGTATAATTTGAGCACTCGAAAGGAGCTCTTTGAGGCGCATACAAAATCCTTTCACCACACTGTTTTGAATGAAACTAGTGACACGACATGTTTTGAACACTGGTAGCACGGAAAATGAAACCCAACCGATGTTCTTCTGGCATTGTAAACAAAATTGGTCTTTCTGTAAATGAGGAAAGGCCAGTATAGAACTTCTTCAGGTTGACGATTACGGTGATCATTTTACTTCATTGTTTGCAATCCCCAATTTATATACATAATTATGACAGTTTGTTGAAGCGTACGTGAATTCATTTAGCTCAAGCCCCAGAAATTACACATTTTATTTCTTTAATTTCAGTTGCAAGCTTGTAATATTATTTTAATGTTACGAAAAAATAAATCTCTTAAGTACCAGATTGTGCTTAATCCTAATGTAGCCTCCAGCTGTAGCAGAGCTGTAGCATTATTGGACGCTGCGAGTTCTCACTATCACAGTCCACCGAGTGCAATTAGTAACGTCATTGAATACTATCGGCACGACTATTGGTTAAGCAAATCGTATCTGAATTCAGAAAATGTATTCTATTCCAATTTAATTAAAAATAAATTGGCAGAGGCGCAAGTAAAACTTGCTGGTAGGTAGTGTTCCGAGAGAAAGGAGCGGGTCGGTAGTTCTTAAATAACAGTTTCTTTTTATATTTTGTACGATTTTTTTATGAGATATCCATGTGGGCGAACGAAATATTAAAAGTTTATTAGACCGAGGAGTTTTATATTTTATGTAATGGTAAAGACAGGCAGTCAGATAGTAAATACATAAATATATATTATCTATGTATATTGCCCATTTGGTCTTATGATTCTTAGATTGGGTTTGTGTATAAACAGTTAACAACAAACATGTTCTATTGTATAATTTCAGATTGATGTTTCTATAGATTAGCAGAGTAGCAAGTGTAGACCACTTTTGACTGTTTTTAGAATAAGCGTTAATTTAACATTGGGACAATTTCTACTATCGCAGCCATATTTGCGGTTCACTGAGCACAAGTAACATCATTGGAAGCTATCGGCACGTAGCCAGTTTAACCGAATTTCGTCTGAATTCAGAAAGTATATTAAATTGAGCTGAATTTTAGATAGCTAGTCAGTAATAGGCAGAATGGTATAAAGGCCGAAACCAGAAATTAGTATTCTGGTAGCGGAAGTTTAGATCTTTCAATAGCGGAAGTTTAGATCTTTCAATAATGGAGGTTGGTAACCTCCATAGGTTGGTCCTGAGTGACTAAATAACTGACATTAGACATAATGGTTTCGATTCCGTTGTTGAATTAATTAGATAGCGCTAAAGTTATAGCCATCCTCGTTGTTTCAGTTTATAAGAAAGAAACCGCAACATTTTAGTGCGGTAAAATTTAAGTTAAATCAGAATTATGGAACATTTTTACGCGCATTTATTCATTAAGTAAATTGGTGCTGCATAGTTTGCCTTGTTGGACGTAATATTAATTTAGGAATGTTATTCTGAGGTGGTTTGCTAATTTGAACTTAAGTTTTAACAGTATAAAATGACAGATAATCTTTTATACAATTTTAGCTTTATTTTAATACTGTTAGCAACAGAATCGCCACCATTGACGAACTCACACAAAAAGCTCTACTACTACTATTTTGAATGAGAGTAGAGTGGTTTATTTGACTTACCAAGCTGGTGGAGTGATCTCCCTCACGGTGGTAGGTAGACAGGTGTCTGGTCGGTCCCGCCATGCCGTCTACATGCCTCCAGTTACATGACTTCAATCACTACTCCGCATACAGGTCGCTTCATCTTCCTCGAGTTTTGGTATACATTGTCAAAACGATTTGAAATACTTGGATAACATTGGTTTGTTTCAATGGATACCTTAAATGACATGAAAAAGGCTCGCATATGTATTCTCTATGACAGGAGACATCCTTTCAAATCTAGTGGAACTTTAAAATGTAAACATGTCTAAGTGTAGACGAAGGCACGTCCAAATAACTTCAATCATACGCCTATATTTTGGAGTACCTAGTTTGTATTCCATCGTAATAGATTGTAAACCTCACCTCTGCTTGAATACTGTCAGATTTCCTAATTAAAAAGTTGTCTTAATACCAACTGAATAAGAAATGGAGATAAAAGTACATAACAAGAACTGAAATACCTAAGTGCTGCGCAAGCTAATCGCACTTGCGTCTACCAAGGGCATAATTAACTCGCTTTTTGTGCGGCGATGTCAACTTAGCTTGGAGTTTATGCTTGCTTTACAAAGTGTACTAAAGCCATATTATAGCTGTCACCTTACACGTAAGCATGCATTTTAATTTTGAATTGACATTATAATAATATGCATTAGAAAGCATTTTTATACAATGGACGCTTCGCAGGCGAGCGCACCCGACGCGCGCGTATGTAGCAAAATTTCAACGCATAAAATATAAATGGTGAATAGAAGTGAGTCGTTTCGTGCTTTACACGAAACTCGACGTATCGTCGCCAGCAAAAAAAGACGTCACCTGTTTTAAAACAGTGATTTTTACAGTGTGTTATATAATGCAGGCAAGGTACTACTTTACACAACAGACAGTACGAAGTATTACATATTACAGTTCCTACTTACGTAGGTATGGATCTATTGAATACTTTACGTTTCCTCCGTTAGTATTACTAAGTTACAGTTTCGTTCGTTTACAGGCAGTCCTCACCCCCATGTCACTAAATATGAAAAATCACTAGGTTACTTTTAACTCGAAACTAGTGATGCTTAGTTACTGTAACTTTTTGTATCGCTATCTAATGCCCACACATGGTGAAAACATGCTTACACATGGGGTTGGCATAGTTTGTACCCGCAGTGGCTAATTTCAGTAAATTATATAGTTTTATGCAGGTTTTACGATGCCATCGTCGGTTTTATTTCGCATAAATGAAATTCCTAGACTAATTCCATACTCGTGTAACCTTCCCACACGCACATGGTAGTACTGTGTAATATTATGTAATTTTGAGGCCTCATTTTTTTATTATTTGTTGGTTAGGTGTTTGAGTGCCACCGATGGAAAGTGAAGATGCGGTCTAAGGTGGAGCATGCTTAGCTTCACTCTTGTCTTGAATAATCCTAAGTTATATCGTTTCGGAAATACCGAAGATGGTAAACAGTTCCACTCCTAGGCAGTTCGCACTAGGATTTCGAGGACGATTTTGAACCATTTACTTCTACTGACTTTACAACCTTTGCGGTATCTTTTGGGTCATGATCGCTATTGTAGAACCATAATTGTCAAGCAGTTGTAGGTTCAGTACGTCATTTGAATGCTCAAAGCTTTATATACCTTTGACGAGACGAGACCGAAAGGTGGGCGCTAACCTAGGACAGAGAATTAGCATAGTCAGAGAAGTAAGCCTTTTGGGCATATTGCCTGCGGTCAGTGATCTCTAGTTCCTACTACTTATGTATATGTGTAATTAAAATCTTAGTGGAAAGGAATATATTTCTTCCGTTGATTCCAATGGCCTGGCTATTCGGTTTGATAATTTTAATTATTTTCTATTTTAGTGTGCATATTATGCACATTTTTTGTCTGAAATAAATGTTTTTTTATTTTTATTTAATGTTAATTACACAGATGTTTGATCTCAATGTGGATGAAACCCACGGTTTTTTTTAAACAACTTTCTTATGGAACAAGCATATGGCCCACCTGATGTTAAGTGGTAACCATCACCTATAACAAAACATTACCTCGTAAGTCACGCTACCACACTCTTCAAACCGAAACCTTCAACCTTCAAGCAGAAAAAGGCGTGATGGTAGTACTTCCCCGGACGAGCCCTTCACAAAGAGCTCTACTACTCTTAAAAAAGGCTTACAGGCAAAGCTACTACTACCATACTAACTAAGGTGTGAAGACAGCCACTACTCACCTTTATACGTACATTTACTCCGTATTCACCTTTGTCCTTTGGCTACAATCTCACCTGATGGTAAGCGACGATGTAGCCGACCATGGAGCAAAAGAAGAGTCTAGAAGACACTTATTCACTCTTGCCTTGAAGAGACCCAATTTGTAGTGATCAGGAAAGACAGACGACGAAGAGTTCCACTCCTTGGCGGTTCGCTTAATAAATGTAGAAGCAAAACGTTTAGTGCAAATGGGTGGTATATTTACCAGCTGGCTGATTACGTAACTTTGTTGCAATCAGTTTCTGTTTGTTATAACGACTATGCGGTTACATTTTAGCTGCAGTTGCTAAAACAGTTAGATTACAACTGGTGTTTCTATTGATTGATAATCGCAAAACTTTTTTATACTTACTAGCAGCGAAACCCGGCGTTGCTCGGGTTAAATGCTCGGGTTAAATCGTACTTTAAATGATCTTCAAGTTGTAGGCATTTTGGAACTTTCTAGATCATTTCAAAAAATTTTAAAACATCCTAAAAAATTTCGGATCGATTTAAACAGTTGCAGATCTTTGGGACTTTCTAGATCTTTCCAGAAGCTTTCTAAAACATTCTAGATCGATTACAACAATTGAAACCATTTTAGAACTATCTAGATCATTTCAGAAATTTTTAGAATTTTCCAGATCATTTCAGAAACTTTCTAAAACATTCTAGTTCGATTACAACAATTGCAACCGTTTTAGAACTTTCTAGATAATTCCAGAAGCTTTCTGAAATATTCTAGATCGATTACAAGAATTATACGGCTTTTTGGAACTTTCTAGATCATTCCAGAAAGTTTTAGAACTTTCTAGATTGATTTCATCAGTTGCACACATTCTGGAACTTTCTAGATCATTCCCGAGATTTTCAGAAGTTTACATTAGTTAGAGAAGGACAGATATATATTATTCCACATTTTCGCCACCCACAACCACCCACTTCCACCCACCCCGACCAAACTGCCTTATGCACACCAGGAAACCAAGGGGTATTTGCCACCCCAACGGGAAGTTGATCAAAGTTGCGGATCATAGAAAAAACCGTGGACACACGTACGAACATTAGCATTTTATATAATACTAGCTCTTACCCGCGGTTTCGCTCGCAAAAAAGAAAGTAAAAAAAAGCCGGTAAAAAAAGTACCCTATGTCCGTCTCCTGGTTTTAAGCTCCACCAATTTTCAGCCAAATCAGTCCAGCCGTTCTTGAGTTATAAATAGTGTAACTAACACAACTTTCTTTTATATATATAATATATATATAAGATATTTAGATTGATTTCATATAGAAACTAAAGAGTTACGTTATCACCCTGATGGTATGGGTAGTACTGAGCGGTACGTCTACTTGTCCTGTGGTGGAAAGGAGATGGTGGACTTGGCTTTGAAACTTGACTTGGTTTAGACCTTAACTAGTCCACTTCGGTTGTTTCGCAACACTCAATTCACCGACCCAGTTTAGAGTAACTCTGAAACCTTTCACGTGATATCTAAAACATCGACCCTACTTGCACGTTTACATTCGCCTTTGAGTGTTTTATTTTATTCGAAACAAAATAAATATATTAATTACTAGCGGCCTGTCCCAGCTTCGCATGGGTGGTCATACATTTTTTGAACATTTTAGGATAAACTTAGACCTTGGGTGCGAGCCTCGCGTCTACTTAATTTCATACATTTGCAATCCCTTCTCCCTGAGTGAGTGAAATCGCACCCAGTGCGTGACCCGTGGACCCGTTAACATTTTTAATTTCGTCATATCTTTTGAATGGAATGTCCGATTTGAAAAATTTAAGAAGGTACAGGTATTGAAACCGTCGTAATTATGAAATGATTTATTTGGATAAGGATTAATACCAAGGTACATATAAAGACCCTTTTCTATCAACGGCATTTCAATTATTTTTTTATAATAAAATAACACTTATTGTGACATAACTATAATAGTTAGACATTTATGCTGTCGCGACATTTTTTGTAGATGATGACGTGTTCTACAAAATCGTAGTACATTATTTTGTTCTATCATCAATAGTTTTCGCAGCGCACGCGATGTAAGGTTTTTGTTTTCCACCTTGGGTTACATTATTGGAGTTTTAGTAAGGATCCCTGATTTTTTTGATTATAACCTATGTTACTCAGGAATAATTTAGCATTCTAATGGTGAAAGAATTTTTGAAATCGGACCAGTAGTTATTGAGCCTATTCGTTACATACAAAAATACAAAAATACAAATCTTTCCTCTTTATAATATTAGTGTAGAAAAGTGTAGTAGTTATATCGACTTTAAACTTATAAAAAAGTTGGTATTTAGGCAAAATAGGTTGTTCTTTTTAGTGGGTAGTAGCTCGATAATGGAAGTAGTTTTTAACATTATCTAGGAAATAATTATCATACGCCCCGTTGTTCAATACACAAACATTAATAAAAATAGAAGCCGATTGGTCTATGCGCAGATTGAATATAGATGTTTGTGTTCTCTCTGAGTGTTATATTAGAGGTATATAGCAAAGTCAAAGTCAAAAGGCATTTATTCAATATTGATTTTATACATAATTATATAACGAGGTTCACTTTGAAATTTTTGCAAAAAGTATATAATCGATTCTATTAGCTATCTGGTTTCCATAGTACAAACAAACAAATATAGTATATTTATTTAAAGCACAAACTTTGCTTTATTTATGACTGGTAAGAGATGTGTGGAATGTCCACCAATATTTATTATTAATTTATTTTAATCTCTACTTGACTTCTCAAAAACAAAGAAGGAAATATTTTGATCTAATTGCATTATTCTGAAATGTAAAAACGTAAACTTGGGCTAAAGTGCTTTTAACAAGACACCCGAATAAGGCTCCATGCGGGTATAAGCAGCTGAAAACTACAATGAAACGAATTTAAACGGATTAATTACGTGTTTCCCAACAACCTGACGCAGAAAACTTTCTACTGACTCTGAAAAGGCGGTAACTGAGCCATTAGTACCACTTTGAACGCTATTTAAATGTTTATTAGGTTTTATTTAATACTACTTGCAGATGGAACAAGCACGTGGCCCACCTGATGTTGGGTGATTACCATCACCTACAACAAAGCATTGCCTCGCAATTCACGCACGATAGTAACGTAACCTACGATGCACTGCTCTACGTCGATTGAGGCCTACAAATGTTAAGCCTCATGTTCCTGTAATTTCATAGGCAACCACATTCTCTGATGGAATCATAGCAACGCTGCTTAGCGGCAGAAATAGGCTGGTATTATTTCCCCGACGAGCCCTTCACAAAGAGTTTTATTACTCTTAACTTAATAATGTAATATTATATCGTTATATTTCAATTCTTTATTTGTTTATTGTACACAGTAATAACATTTAGTAAACTTAAATATAAAACACATGTACAAAGGCAAGTTTCAACGTATGAAAGAATCGACGCTTTAGTTTGTAACGATAAAAGATACTAGGTAGTATTCTAGCAGCGGCACTCGGCTTGCAACCTGTAACGTAGGAATACTAACTACTACTACTGAAAAATGACAGCGTATGTCAAATATTAGGTTTGGACGTGCCTACATTCCTCTCAGACATGTTCTAGGATCTTAAATACTTATCTAAAGGCTTAAAAAGATGTATACCGTGCCTTGGGATACAAATAGTCGATAAAAAAGACTTATGTATAACAAAGTGTATAATATTATTAATCAGCTCGATGATAAAACTAGGTACATGGAAACCAAAAATAAATACGAAAACGGTCGTTGAGCTATTTTAGTGTCATTAAAAAAATCAGAAATTTACGTCATTTTATTGGTAAATTAAATAAAATTATCAATAATAATATTTTTGGTGATATATGTGAGTCATCTAACCTAAAGGTCTATTGTATAATTTTGTGTGAATTCAAGCGATTCTAGTCACGTTCAGTAAAGTGTAATGAATCTGCTCGGCCTCGTTAATAAATCTCAATTTTGCCATTCCTCTGCGGCATACAATCTTAATGCGAGTGGAACAGCCTCATGACGAATGATTTAAAGTCTGCGACTACAAGAGATTTAACGTGATTTATTGCCTGATATAAATGCCGCTCTTGCTCACACACACGCGAGCTCGAGAGATTCTAGATGTTATATTGAATGTACTTACATATATTACCTATTTAAATACAAAAGTACGGATTGAATGTGTGCTTTTGTTTGAGAAAATTTCGTTAAAGTAGTATTTTGTCTGATTTCATATTTCAACCACATATTTTCTAGTTATTTTTATGTCACTATGAAAAGTTTTCATAACTTTTTACTCACACTTTTTTTACGGAAGATACTTTTTTTATCTTAATTAATTATATCTGCCAAAAGTATTATTGAACTTTCGTAGTTGCGCTCGCGCGTGCTACGCGGCTACAGTTCGTAGCGCTACGCGTGCTATGGCCGGCGGGTCGGCGTAGCGTCGGCGCTCGACTGCCGCAGCCCTCACGAGCCCGCGCACTCCGCACTCTAATGATTGACAAATACTTCACCTGGCTTTCCTTACACCACAAAATATAAACACAACTAAACAGATACATCAATAGGTGAATTCTCAAAGCGATAAGATTTGGTAATTACTCGTAGTTGCTAGGGTTGTACGTAATATGAAGCGCGGCATAGGGCGCGGCGGCAAGAACGCGAAACTTCCATGACTGTTTTCATCCAAACAAACTTGAGTATTCATGAGAAAAAGGGATGCAAAGCAAAGAGAATTAAGTGTCCAAGTTTTCAAAAAGATTTCATACTTAATATACATGCTACTTTGCCGCACCCTCAACATTTTGTTAATATTTGATGATATACAGTAAGATTTCTTTATTTAAAAATAAAATTACAGTGAATAAAGTATTTAAAAAATGCTCAAAACACACTTCAAACAGTTGAGAAAAATTTCTAGGTATAGCTCAATTGATCAAGATCAGTGCCAATATTTTTATATTTTATTTAATAAAGTTACTACCAGTTTCATAATAGAATAAAGGGGATCGAAAACGCGAGGCAAGGTCATAAATTAATTCCCACTCAGCGGTTATACCCTAGAGGCGTGAACATGGTCATAAAAAATGCGCAAGCGAACACAGAGGTGCCGTCCAATGTACTACGTAGCTATACTGTATAAATAAAAAATGTATGCAATACTCAAACTAAGAAGGCCTTTTGTACCTAATGTAGATGTTTGATACAGAGTCAGAAACTTTCATTCAAGCCCCTATAAATGAAAGACAAGTACTTCTTACCGTACAAAGTAATGTGAATGTGTGAGTCAAATAAATTCAATCTCACGGCCTACAGAAAATAAACATAAAGAGCATCTTAAATCGATGAAAACGAATTCAACAGGTACGGGAACTCAGAATAATTGCTTGTTTACAAACTGTAGACACGTGATATATTGACTGTCTGTTTTATATTCTCTGAATTTTGTTCGATAAATTGTTTTGTTTTTATTTAAGAAAAAAGATTTCTGGCAATAATCATGGCATTGCCTTTTAGAGGCAAAGCTGAGAATGTCTTGTGATGCTTTTGACTAGTGTGAATCTGTAGGTACTCTATGTCCGAGTTTCATTTATAGTTTCCTATATTTTTAGGACCGGGTTTTGTATGGAGTCACTAGAATTGTGAAAAACTAAACTATAATAAGCCTGAGGCTTTTCCAAATGCAAACTATTTCTGTACCTAATTTCTTGATTAGGTCGTTGTTTAGCCGTTTTCATGACTAGCCGTGAAGATGGGCAGTTACACTATAGTATTTATAAATTGATAGGTTTGAAAATAGTTTAACTGTGTCGTTTTTATTTGTATGTATCGTTAGTCGTAATTTGCATTTTTTAAATTAGGTACTGGTAGGGAAAAATATGTCACACCTAAAAGTATACAATTAACTTGTAAAAAGCATAATTTTTTACATTTTAAGGTTTTAAACATACTGAACCGCAAACTCACCTCGGTATGTGGTCGAGTTACTTATTTTGTATTCTTCTTCTTCTTCTCTCAATTTATGGCTCCTGTCCGTCATTCGACAGACAATCTTGCCAGTGTCAAGTGATTTGTATTGAATACTTTTTAGTCAAGTCAGTCCATAGTTAAGTCGGCCGTCATTTGTTTTGAAACATTTTCCGTCAAATCAGGTTAACACATAATACACTTTCATTCCAAATGTTTACACTTTGTGCAAAGACCTCAAGTAATGTTGGTTAAAATGCTACCGAAATTACACAACACTACTCACAATACCACTAGAAAAACAATTAAAATGAAAAAGCTATGTTGCTTCCTAAAATGTCAGAAAGCGAATCCTATTTTGTACTCTAAACTCCAAACGTGCTAATTTTGAACGATACGTCAAACTAAAACCACAGACGGTACTGTGTACAATGTGTGATTTAATATATATAGTATGACATATTTTGCACGTCACTAATCTAATCAAAAGTGTTCCGCTAAAACGTCAAAACTATTTCTAAATAATCGGATCCGGCCTATTTTAGTATAGACTGACTTGACCGAAAATTATTTTATCTGTTTTAATCGACACTGGCAAGATTATTTGTCAAATGACGGACTTGCCATAAATAGAGCGCTTACTATATAGGAACACGGCGCTAACAAAGAAAAAAATCTAATAAATACATGTCACTCAACATTACTGTTAAAAAAAGTGTTCGAGTGAGAAGTATTAATTAGCGTCGCCGATTAGGATTCATTTCTTCATTCGTATGTGAGTTTTAATAAGTCTGCAAGAAATCCATAGAGTTTTGAAGCTCACGGCCACACTGCGTTTGCATTTATATTTATTTATTAACTTTAATTAAAACGGCACATACAACCAATTACTTTAATTAAAGAACATAAGGATTTAATAATACTGAAACAAAATAAATGCGTTGCGCAGCTGCGTTGCGCGTTGTTCCCACTCTGCGCGGTTAGATGACCAGTGTAATAACCGCCTTATTATCATCCCTCATACGTTTCCAATACATTTGTGAAGGGGGATTACTTGGACGAGTGAGCGGTAAAGTAGGTCATTGTTATGAAAAGTATCGTATTTGTTATCGAAGCACAAAAGTCTTACTTTCCGTTCTCAAACCCTTGCTTTACTAAAAAGCGGTAGGCGACGTATTTAATATGACGGCGTACGCCTTTTATTATTATGCGGTAACATTAAATTGCTTTTTTATGAATACACATGTTATTTGTGCCTGGGGATTACTTTCATGAGCCTATTTGATTCCACCACATCAGTACCAGATATAAATGGTAAAATTAACTAATAGTTGCAATTATAATTACAATGATATTATTACCGAGTCATGCCAGTACTCTCAAACGATGAAGGAGAACATCGTGAGGAAACCGGCATGTCGTAGAACCTAAAAAGTTCTATAACATGTGTCAAGTGCTCGAAAGGATTTTAAGTGCTTGAAGCGCACTTAAAATCCTTTCACCACACTGTTTCGTAAGAAACTAGTAACTTGAGGATATGACTTGGTACTTGGTACTATAAATATATCTTCCGTGCCTGGAGATCAAAGTCGTACAGCTGTTTCTATTTTATATTAATAATAATGCGAATTAGTGAGTGCCTACTCACCTCCACAACGGCTGAACAGATTTGGATCAAACTTGGAATAACATAGTTCGTAACTTAGAATTACATATTTTCCTAATCATTACATTTCATATAAGCTACGTTTTATCCACTAAGCGAGTAGACCCGCGGAAAAATGCTAGTGATTTTAGCTTATTATTCGCTTACCTGACTTATTTAAAATACATTTGTACATTGAAATACAAATCCTCGTGGGAAATCTAAAGCCTCGTTTGAAAGTGCACGACAGACACCAACCAACATGGATTCAATATTTTAAGCAACAAAGCTCTTGTTTTGTAAAAAGGTGTGTTTTATTATTAATGCAGCAGTATTCGCGTATTCGCTTTCATTTCCATCTCATATTTCAAAGTGTTTTTGTTTTAAGAAAACTAGTTGGATCTACCCAAAGCGGGAATTTTTCGCCATAAATACTAAGATATCTGAGGTGATACTGTGACTGTGGATTAAAATCGTGAAGCTGTCCCTTTTTTCACATATATAAATAAATACATGTAAATAGACTAGCCTTTAAAACTCTTAGGGCTGATTTCACCATGCTCTGTTAGTTACTAATCAAGGATTATGATGGACGTTAAATCTAACCTTAGATGTCAAAGGTGTACATTTTGACATATTTAACGGCCCTTTAATTCTTTGTTAATCTAACACAGCATGGTGAAATCAGAGCAGGTGAATCATTTAAACATACAACCGATTCTTTTTAATAAAATTGTATTTTTTAAAACTATTTGCCGTTAAAAGTAAGGGCTTTGTTACAAAAGATCGATAAGCTGTTGATACTTTGCCGATTCTACGAGAGTATTACAAAAATATTACATTCTAGCTGCGTCTTTGGCATGACCTGTGTCGAATTATTTTTTATTTTGGCCAACATCTGGTCGGGAAAAGTGTGAGCGCAAATACGTCGTGTTCTAATGACAAACCGTGAGTATTTTTTGGGTCAACATGTTTTTAGGGAGCTCTAATAAATAATACATTCGTATTCCGAGCACTCAGATTTTGTAACTATAGTTGTTTGTTTTTGACAAAAATAAAGAGCATGTTCATAAAACTTTCCCATGAATTCATGAAATGGATATAAATATAAAAAAAAATGACTTTGTGAGATTAACCGTACAATTTGGATGTCACAAGCGTGTGATTTGGATTAAATTGGGCTCGCGTTCGGCCAAATATAAATACAACCAAAAATATTACATACTACTTTGTGAAATTGATTGAATTCGTGATTTTCCAGAGTGTAAAATGTCAGAACGCGAGTGTTCCCCGAGGCAAACTGCGTCCTCGTTATATTTTCCAAAGACTCATATCGATAATAGAACCCATAGACCTAGATTTAGAGACCTAGATTCTAGAACCCAGATTCTAGATAGAGTGTAGTTCATGTTGTCTTATTCACCGTCATCAGAGAAGTTGATTATCAAACTTAAACACGTTTGTTCATTTTATCTAAATATTATACCTTAGGAAATAAATTAACAAAAATATTTGCCTTTAAAAATCCAACAAAATCAACCTCTGTAATTTTACGCTACTTATATTATTTTCAGAATTGTACAACTCAAAATTATCATAAATTGTGTGTTTCTTAATATTATTAATTTACACATATTTTACAGTCAGCTTTAAAAAAATCCCGATTACTTATCTATGATATATTATCCCTATTATAGTCTAAGTAGAAAGTATTCTACCTTGCAATGACGGCAACTAACGGAAGACCGCCACCGTATCTTGTTGTCTCGATAGATGCTTGCTTTGGCATACTAATGAAATGTCAAAGGATCTTTTGTGAACTGTGCAATCAAGATCGCAGTAAAAGAACATCCTTGTTTGTGATGTTTTCTTGCCAAAGTGTGCGTAGATTTCCACGTGTAACGAGTAAAATACTAGAAATAAAAACAGATTGTCTCATTTACAACGGTTCATTATTAAAGTTAATTAAATATTTAGATAAGGACCTATCTTCCCAGTCCTTTGTAATGTTGAGGACCGCCTTAGAATTTAATTCAATTTGAATTAGTTTCCTCGACAGCCGGTAAATCTATTGCGAGTTTAGCTAAAATTATACCAGCATTTTGTAAAATCTGAATAATTTATTTTCTTTATCCAAGTTAGTTCAAATCAGTCTTAAATGTAGGCAATTACATGCTGTTACATAATATATATAAAACGTCAATAAACTAGACGTGTGTTAGAAGATGTGAACGGTATACTCGATGAATTGAAAAAGAGACATATTAAATGATTTATACTATGAAAAGATGGACATAATGAAAATTTACATGCGGGAGAAAAATGTGAGCGCTGAAATTCAGTTGGAAGAAAGAAATGGAAAATAAACTCGTTATTAAAACCACAACAGTGGGTTCAGAAGTTCTATTCCGTCAACAGAATTCACCCAAGTGACCGCGGAATCCGCAGTGAGTTTTCAATATGGCATTCTGTAATACATTCACCCATCACTAGCGCCACCCGTGCTAGTGTTTTGGCGAGTGAAAATGCCTACATGAATGAGGGAAAGCTCGTGATCGAAGTGACGGTGAATCCACAAATTGAAATTCCCAGTGATTTTATTGTTTCGAGAATTGACACTCAGAGCAGCAACATAATGAATAATAATTAGTGTCACAATTATTCGTTTGCAAAATACAATAACAATATCACGTGTACTTACCATGAATTATTAATGTGTCAATTAAGTACACGTTTATGTCTGTTTGCGATAATAATACGTTGGTACTAGTAATAAATAAACATAAAATACAATTACACACATCACTATTAAGCCGTAAGCAAAGCTTGTATAGGGGATCCAGATAATCAAAACTTTTTTGTAAATACATAATATAATACAACTAGACGCAGAACATACATGTTCATCAGACCAATTGTCCTCGGTCTCAAACCTACAAACTATAACGCAGCAGGTAGATCTCCTATTCACTGAACTGTCATGCCTGTTAAAAGTTGACGTTAAAAGTTAACTTTACCCTCGTAAGGATTAGTTTTCTGACATTTTGGGAAGCTACATAGCTTTTTCATTTTAATTGTTTTTCTAGTGCTGTTTTGAGTTGTGTTGTGTAATTTCGGTGGCATTTTAAACAACATTACTTGAAGTCTTAGAACAAAGTGTAAGCATTTGGAATGAAAGTTGTGATATGTGATATCCTGATTTGACCGAAAATGTTTCGAATGTTTTGAAAAAAACCGCCACCATTTTCTTCTAAACAAATGACGGTCGACTTGACTATGGACTGACTTGACTATAAAGTATTTAATACAATTCACTTGACACTGGGATGATTATCTGTCGAATGACGGACAGGAGCCCTAAACGGAGAAAAGAAGAAGTACCCTCGTAATATAAAATATCTGTCACATTTTCAATAAGTACTCAGCCTGCCCGCTCTAAAGAATTCAATATTGTATCTGATGCAAAGGCACGTGACAACACGGCAACGGTACTATACCTACCTGTTGCGATTAGGGTTGTCAGAGCAATGAGGCCAATCAGTTTTTTTTTCAAATACAACGATGGATTTTTCAGAATAATTTATGCTAAGAATATTTGAATCGGGTATCTTTTATCGTTAATGTTGGAATCGGGTACCGGTCTTATCGCTAAAAACTATCTCTTCAAGACAACCTTGGAATAGACTGGATTCGACAAGAATGATAGAGGATGTTGTTTTAGAACAAACAATAAGTATATCGCATACATAATAAATCATAGCGTAGCCTTTTGTGTATAATACTATGTATTTATGTAATAGTAGGTATACATGTTAGAACATAATTTTCATTAAATTTCAAAAGCTCGAAGTGTGGTGACCCTGGCCGCAAGCTTCCGTCGCTTCCCCCGGTCACACTCTTTGATAACCAGCCTCTTTGATGCTATCATAGTAACGCTTTGCATAATCTGATTAAACAAGGTGCTGGTTCACCTTCCGGAGTTCCGTTTCACATTACAGGAACATAGTACCTAGTCAGAGTGAAAAACAGAACCCTATTTTGACCCCTGACGCAAACAGAAGGTTGTTATAAGTTTAACGTGTGCGTCTGTCTGTGACGTAGTAGCTCCTGGAGGATTTCGTTTAGCTTTTTTTATGATTATAAGGTCTCTTGATCGAGAGTGTTAGTGTGTGAATGATATGATTTAAGAAAATATGTTCAGCCATTTGAAGATCGTCAGCTCTTTTTTTATTGTTCCAAGAGGATTTTTGAATTTTTCGTAAGAAGTTTATTTGTAGAGTTGAAAAGTTTTAGCAATCTTGGCCGATATTATAATTTGCCTGGTTGATTTTTTCATGTTAAAATCAAATATGTATATTATAATAGTTATCTTGATATGAAAATAAAAATATCAGTTGTATATTATATAAGAAATACCTATCTGTATATACCTATATGAACATACATAGACGTTGTACGTATGTTATGTTTGGTATGAATTTTAAAGCCACGGTAGTGAAACAACAAAACAAATAACAACCCTACATAAACACACTAGGAATAAATAATAATGTCCATTAAATAAACAAACTCTACACCAAAATTCATGGCCACATCTAAAAGCTTTTTGGGATGTTTTGGGCTGTTACTGGCAGGTTTTTCCCATAGCTTTTAACGATTTACAAAGTTGTATTTAACATGCTTTGAATATAACTAATCCTAATAAGTATTTTAACGGCTTAGTGATGAATTGACCAAAATGATTTACTCTGTTCTATTCTTTTTCCTACTTAATATATAAATGCGGCAATTTCGATGTTTTGAAGTTGTGGTTCAATCACGCCCTATACTAAACCGCTTGATATGAAACTTAAAAAATATCTATACATGTATATATAAAAACGGCTGGACCGATTTTGCTTTTTTTTTGTTATTGTTGGGACTTCTCCTATCAATAACAAACATAACAAGAAAAAATAAGAAAGAATAAATTAAGAAGATAGCGCGAAAAATTAAAAAAAATTAAGAAAACTTAACCACCATATAAAGTTATTTTTAATCTAACCTTAGCGCTTTGGACAATATAAACTTTTTTAATGTAACCTTATGCCGTTTGACATAGAATTGACAACACCGATTGTTAAGACAGGACAACGTCTGTCGGGTCAGCTAGTATAGCAATCAATACAATACAATACAATACAATATAATACAATGTAATACAATACAAAATCATTTACTCATGCCACACATACACAGTTTATAAAAAAATACAAGAATAGACATTAAAAGTAAGTAGGTGACACAAATTGGCCGTCACTCAGCATAAATGCTATAGCAGCATACGCTACTATAACGCTGGTCTTCCGTGACACCAGTACGCGACAACGCAGCAACTGCGACACCCATGTCATCGTTACAGTAGGTACATTAAATAATAATTATATCCTAATTTAATTCTAATTCAAAACTATAGTTATAATAAACCATAATGTCAAAAATAAAACATTAACGACTTGAAAATATCACTTTTAATATGCGAGCAAAGCCGTTGGTGGCAGCTAGTTTTTTTGTAGTTGTAGGACTATGAAATATTTAATAGTTAGGTAGGCGTGCATTTTAGTTTCTCAGCTAATTGCTGTGCGCTTAGTTGCATATAGTTCTGAAACATTGTCCACAATTCGCTAGTTTAAATTTCATAGTCATCGGATCTGCCAATTAGTAGAGCTAGTTGCACTTGTAGCACGATACAGAGAAACAGCTAACGAACTTGGATTCTCTAATATTTGCAGATGCCTATATCTACAATTTGCAAGTGAAGTAAGAAATAAATAAAAATATAATTGTAAGTTATTGAGCTATAATTGATCAATCAATAATAATTTTTAAAAGTGATGACTCAATGGAAAGAAAAAACCTATTGTCAACCTACGAGTATATGAAAACTGGGCCGATTAAGCGATTTGCATGACTGATGTCAAGAAAGAAAAATGTCCAAGAGCATATTAATACCCAACTATAAAAACTCTCAATCGGAATAAAGTTCTAGTATAAAAACGCCCAACTAGAAAAATACAGAAAAGGCCCTCTATAAAACTGACCAGGAATATAAATACCCAACTATAAAGATGTTACATAACAATATAAATTGCATTTGCAATTAAATATTTAAAAAAAAAAACAATCAAATACTTACCCTCAATTATATTAGACAGGTATTTATTTCAAAATTTTAATGATTAAGTATATAGAATTAAGTAATTAGAATCATGTCGTATATCGGCAAGAAGCCGGTATACGACATGATTCTACACATAAAGATTGAAGACAGGCTGTCTAAAGAATTCCATATTAGTCACTTGGTCATTTTTACTTAAGGACATTTTTTAGTATTGGAAATTTTTATATATGGACATTTTTATTATTGGACATTTTTACTTATGGACATTAACTTTGGTCATTTTTTTTGACATTAGTTGTGCAAATCTCCGGTCTCTAACTCTTGTCTAAATAGTCCCCTGACTTTTTTCTATATTATATAAAGTAAACAACTAACTAAGCGGTTGACTTTTCATTTTGTATCTATTGTAAACTAGCGACTCTTTGACGTAGACGTTGAGTTCTCGGATAAAATAAATATTATAAAAAAAAAAGGTTGGCCTCTATTTTGACCCAAACTTAAAACCATAATTCCAGTGTGGTTCTACGTGTATTGTTATTCGTGTAAAGGGCGTTTTAAATATTTAAAGCGGTGGAAACGTGTGTGATACTGCTGGTGTTGAAATTGTCCATAGGCTACGGTAGCTACTTTCCATCGGGTCTCCCGCTTATTTAGTTGCTTACTTTATAGTATAAAAAAAAGTGAGTGGACTATTTAGACAACAAGAGTTATGTCTGTCCTTTTCTTCCTTCCGTCTCTGTCCTTTTTAACCGACTTCAAAAAACGGAGCAGGTTCTCAATTCGACTGTATTTTTTATGTTTTTTTCGGTTTTTTCTTTCTATTGAGTCATCACGTTAAAAAATTACAATTGATCGACTAATTATAACTCGTGGTGCTCAATAACAATTATAAACATGAAGGTCACAAGCGTGTTTTTTTGTATTGACTAGCTAAAGCAATCAAGCGCAAACTGGATCCCGATTGGCAATCCCGGTTCTGGCTAATTACGCGGCGAGACGTGACCTATTAGCACTGCACACACCAGCATCCACAATCCACAACTGAGGTCATAACATGCCGCTATTTATTGCGGAAGCCCGCCAACTGAAAACGATTTATTGACTACCTCAGCGTCGGAAACAGAACTTGCTACGTTAGCTTGAATCGCCTTTGCTCTAGAAATATTCGAAAACATTTTAGTGACATATTCTACAAAATACATCACAAAACAAATGATTTACGACGTACAACGTAGACTCGACAGAACCGTCCGTACATGATATGATTTCTTTCGAATCTGAGCAGAATAATAAACGCTCAAATAAAATGCTTGTTTTTTGTTGTGAGCTCAGTATCTAACATAAGCGCTCGAATGATGTGGGTAAATGAGCAATACGCGGCCCAGAGAATAACTTAACTGAGTACCGAGTGTAACATTATGAAAAGAGGGCAGACTAACATTGTAGAGAAATACAAACACGGAGGAGTGAAGCGATGTGGAACGAAGCGGTACCAGCCCAGGTCGAGCAAATCAAACAACAGCCCAATCATTCTGCATGTGCCAGCGCTCGCCCCGAGCTACTCATTCGAAAACAAATCTCTTAACGAGGTTTTTCGCACCCACCGATATGTGGATTGAATTCATTTCTTCCGGTAGAGTTCATTTGTGGGTCTTCCATTTGCATGGTTCCCTGATATTATGAAATTGAATTAAGTGCTTCAAAGCGGCGCTCGTAAATATGAAGTTTTTAATGAAACTAACTATGTATATAAAACTTCAAACTATTGAAAACCTACTTGTTTGTGGCTCAATCGCGCCCTAAAAATGAACTGATCGGGATGAAACAACAAATATAGTTCGTACCCTGGATTAAATAAAAAAAAAAAAAAAATGGTGGACTTTCCACACAGCACTATCTAGCCCCAAACTAAGCCAAAGCTTGTAATATGGGAACCAGATAGCTGATACAATACTATATTTTTTGTAAATACATACTTATAATATATAATAACACCCAGACAGAGAACAAACATCTATGTTCATCACCCAAATGTTTGTTTTCGGTGGGGATCGAACCCACGGCCTACGGCGCAGAAGGCAGAGCTACTACCAACTGAGCTGTGAAGGCTGTCATTAGCATAATGGCTACTCTTTATCCCAAGAAAATACCGAGAATTTGGCAGAAAACATCAATGAACTCATCAATAAAGGGAAAGTAACAATCCCTACTAATATGCGAGCGAAGCCGCTGGCGGCAGCTAGTATCTAATATGTTTGCAGAACAAGTGTATGTTCAAAATTTATGAAAAGTGTTTTAGAATCTAATATTATAATAATATTTAATATATTTAGTATTTTAGAAAAGAAGTCGCTCAGCGAGCTATGCTAGGAGTCTCTCTGAAAGATAGAATCCGAAAAGATGTTATCCGACAGAGAAATAAAGTAGTCGACATAGCTCAAAAGATTAGCAAGCTGAAATGGCAATGGGCCGGCCATGTTTGTCGTAGAACCGACAATTGTTGGAGCAAACAAATACTTGAGTGGAGACCGCGTTTGGGTAAGCGTAGTGTAGGAGGCCCTCCGACGAGGTGGAGCGACGATCTGCGAAATGAAGCTGCCAAACATTGGATGAGAAGAGCCGAAGACCGGGCTCAGTGGCACGTCTTGGGAGAGACCTACGTCCAGCAGTGGACGAACATATGTTGATGATGATGATTTTAGAATCACGCAGTTATGATCAAAACCTCTTTGGTTACTTTAATTACCAATGAAATTTATTAATGTAATTACTGAGGGAAATTTAATTCAAAGACGGCAGGCTTTTTTATAAAATTATGAGATGAGACTGGCTATGTATTCATAGTGACGGGGGCAATTCGGATGAAACAGATATTAACTGTTCCTTTTTCTATGTCACTCATGAGTAGTTAGTATACCTACTCATACCATAATAAATAGTCATACTATAGAAAAATAGAAACATTTCCATAAACATACTAGTAGTCACGGAGCAAAGAAGATTATAATATTAAAAGAGTCATAATCATAATTGTCATATTGTTTTTCCTAGTTCAGTATTATTTTGACAATGTATCAAAGTTAAAGTCAAAGTCAACGTTATTTATTCAAATGAATCACAAGGGTCACTTTGAACTTTGAACGTCTAAAGGCTAGGTGCCAGTTGCATGCAACGAGTTCATGCAGTTTCTTGCATTTTGCGAAAGGGATTTATGATTTAAGGCGAAGACAAGAGCTAATGTGACTCTCGCTCGCACGTTTCGACATGTTGACAGATATAAAATCACTAAAAACATTTTCGAAAAATCGCTCGAAAAATGATTGATTGCGATTTTTCGAAAATGAGTTTAGTGATTTTATATCTTTCAACATGTCGAAACGTGCGAGCGAGAAGTTGTTTGATAGTTGTTAGCCCCTTAACTTATAATTTCCATTTATATGTATATTCTTTTGCTGTATTATCTCAATGTTTTTAATTATTAATAGTTTTTATTTTATTTCAATGCAATTGTATTCGTTTTATATTAGATTTAATTAGTGTAATTGGTAATTAATGTACCGTTCTAATTAAATTAAAATAAATAAAATAAATAAACGAGGCCTCGAAGATAAAGCTACAAACTTACGGTATAAAAACGACAACAGTAAAACATTTGATGTTTGAAGCATTCTACAAATCCAAACCGAAAATCATCTAAATTGAGATCATGATCATCAGTTGATCTCTAGATCGTTCGAAACGGTCTGCAGACAGCTCAACTGTTTCATGTTTCATGTGTATTTTATACATTTTGTTAATACTTGTATTCATTGTAATTTCCTTTTTATTTATGTATTTAGCGTTATTCTAAAAAGTTGAGAGAGATGAAGTCAATAACGAGGAAAACTTCACAGTTATAGTTTTATGTCGGGGACAATGTGTGATAGCCACAATGTCATCTCGAATATGACATTTTGTCGAATGATTCCAAACGTAAGCCTCGTAAAACTAAAATGAAATTCACCGGTTTACCGCCGCGCCGTGAATAAAACTTTGCGGTGTGACCATTTTTCATTCTTAGAGAACAATAAAAGGAAGGAGAAAATATGAGACAAATGCAATAAGAAATGACTTGAAAGTTTTTGTAGTGCATACATAAATAATTTTTCACCATTTGAACGCGAAAATCTTATTTTCTTAGAAACAAGGACGATAAAAAATAGCCTACCCGTTTCGTAAAAACTTCGACAATGTACGCTCTTAATTATTCTCATTACTATAATACACTGTGTGGGCAAAGTCCGCCTCTCCGGCGCGACTCATTTTTATTGTCCTAATAGGAATGTTAAAAAGCCGTGTCTTATAATCAATCGAATCCCTCACGAATATATTGATTTTTAGAAACTTTGCTCGGTATTTTTATTATGCAATTTTTTTTGCTCAGGGTTCATTATAAAACATTGATATCCATATTGTGACTTGATGTGCACACTATGAGTGCTTTGAGCTCGAGAGACGTCACAGCTCAGTTGTTAGTAGTTCTGTCTTTTGTACCGTAGGCCGTGGGTTCGATCTCCACCGAGAACTAACATTTGTGTGATGAACATAGATAAATAAATAAATAAATATTGGAGGACTTTCCAAACAGCACTATCTAGCCCCAAACTAAGCCAAAGCTTGTAATATGGGAACCAGATAGCTGATATAATACTTTTTTTTTTGTAAATACATACTTATAATATTATATAACACCCAGACAGAGAACAAACATCTATGTTCATCACACAAATGTTTGTTCTCGGTGGGGATCGAACCCACGGCCTACGGCACAGAAGGCAGAGCTACTACCAACTGAGCTGTGAAGGCTGTCTGTTGTCTGAAGATGTTTGTTCCAGATAACAAACATCTATATAACACAGACAGATCTGGGTGTCATTATATATTATAAGTATATATTTACAAAAGTATTTATGTATTATATCAACTAGCTGGTTCCCATATAGCTTTGCTTAGTTTGAGGCTAGATAGTTCTGTGTATAGATTACATATATTTTTCGTTTAAATAATTGTGATAAACAAAGTGTGTCAGTAAGATTTTATTCAAGCAAAACTTAAGTAAGGAGACCTAAACAATTTAGAAGGCTGTGTTCCTATCATTCAATTCGAGGTCAAAATCTCATTGCCTCTAACACTTACTCGATTTTGATACGTATTCCGACATTTTCGATCACATCGAACATTTTTATGTCTGAAATAAGTCACAAGCCATCAAGTATAAAACTGCAGACACTAAATAAGACGTTAAACTAAGTGTTGTACTAAAGCACACGACTATAACTCGAGCGACGACAATGTTGCTCTCTTACAAAATATTATATTACTGAATTCGTATCAGGATTTGATAAAAACATAAAATTGGCAAATAGTGTTTCGAGAGAGTATATTTTGTACATCATAATCGAACATGCCTATATAGAATTTCGTACGCGATAGGCACGGCATGGTTTAAGTTAGTAGACCTCTTTGTGAAGGGCTCGTCCGGGGAAGTACTACTACCACGCATTTTTCTGCCGCCAAGCAACTTTGCTGTGTTTCAGTTTGAAGAGTGTGGTTGCCGTCGTAGTTACAGGCGCATGAGGCTTAACATATGTATGCCTCAAGTTGATGGACGCAGGGCAGTGCATCGTAGGGCACGTTCCTATCGTGCTCGAGTTACGAGGCAATGCTTTGTTATAGGTGATGGTTATCACTTAACTTCAGGTGGGCCATCTGCTTGTTTCAACAGCTAGATGTATAAAAAAAAGTCCGAATTGAACTAGCTTGTTCTATTGTACTTTTTCATTTTATTGTTCAGTACCCGAAGTCTGAGTTTCGTTTTTCGTTTTCTATTGCCAGGCCGGATTTTGAATGGAGACTCTATAAGCGCCTCTATCGGACTGCTGAGAACTCTCATGGCTCTAAACAAAACCCAAGTTTGCATTACGGAAAGCCAAATATCTAAATCGAAAAAAAATCTTGGACTTGAGGTACTCTCTTCCTCTCTCTTGTCGTGTCACTAGTTTCTTAAGAAACAGTGTAGTGAAAGGATTTTATGTGCGCCTCAAGAGGCTCCTTTCGAGCACTTAATACAGGTCACATTTGAGGTACAGAAAAATAAACAATAACCTATCTTTTAGATGCTACAAGATAAACACGAAAGACATTAGGTACCTACTCAAATTGGCAACATGTAGATATTTGTATTTACTACGAGTATAGCAAGTTTGTAAGTCCAATACTTTAGACTCTAAAGTATTCGAGTTAGAGTGATATATTCAAATATAGAACTATGTAGTCAGACTTACCTAATTTAGACGCCGTAAAAATTTTGAACACGCAGAATGCATGAACCCATCAAGAAATGATTGATTCGTAGTATTATGAACAAAGCTTTTTAAAGAACACGAAATACATAATTAGAATAAAGCAGTTGGTCACGCAAGGTAAACATGCCATACCTAAATACACCAGCTACACTTGCAGACGAAAAATTCGGGTCACCAAAGTAAACCCCGATATCCCAAGAAGGCCAGCTTACTGGAGTAAAAAATGCTTCATGGTAAATAAAAATGTAAGCACAAACTTCATCAAAAAAGATATCAATAAAACTTATAAATAATCCTTAAAACATACCTTTATTAAAAAGCCAGCACTGCTGCCCTTCGAGTTCAAGTTTATAGCAGTGACCCTGATGCATTGCTCTTAAGTGTATTTAAAAACTTTTAAATATATAATATGTTATTCACACGTACGGAGATTTAGCTTTTTAAAGCTTATTTGTGGAATAAATGCCTAACAATTTTGATATTGTATGACGACGAATTACATAACAAAAATGAATTCTAAACCAGGCGGTCTTGTTAGATTAAATCATTAGGTGAGTTCCTAAGCGTTTGCGTCTCTATATTGCCCATTTGTCGTTATTATTGTAATTTGTAATTATTATTATTACTTCACTCAGAGCACGGTTGAAGTCGCTAGACGTACTGAGAACGCCTGGAAGGGATACTGGGCCATGAAACACCTAATGAAAGGTACACTCCCACTATCACTAAACAGGAAGCTCATGGACGTATGTATTCTCCTCATTCTCACCTACGGCGCCCATACCTGGTCTTTGACTGAACCACAAAAGTCGAAACTCGGGGTTTGCCAGCGAGCCATGGAGCGCAGTATTCTAGGAGTGAAACTCACAGACCGCGTGCGCAATAGTTTACTGGGCTCCAAGACACAAATCGCAGATGTCGGCAAGCACGCGGGTAAATTGAAGTGGGATTGGGCAGGCCACGTCTGCCGCATGTCGGATGCGCTAAGGGCTAAAGCCAACACAGATTGGACGCCTAAAGACAGAAAACGACCTCGCGGCAGACCGCGACGAAGATGGAGGGACGAAATGGATACCTACCTTAAGGAGTGTCTACAATAGCCCAAAGCAGAACAGATTGGAGAGAAGGAAGGGAGGCCTTTGCTCTGTAGTTGGACACTACGGGCTCTTAATTATAATAATAATAAATATAATAATAATAAAATAAAGAAATACAAATTGTAATAACTTTTTCTAAGGAACCAACACTGTGAACGCGAAAACAAACAGCTGTTTCATGCAAAAGTTAAATACCTACCTGGCTAAAATGTATGAAACAGCTGTTTTTTTTTCGCGTTCACAGTGTTGGTTCCTTAGAAAAAGTTATTCATATTGATGGGTACTTTAGCCCCCTGAAGTTTTCAGGAGTGGTATATTTATACCTTGTATAATATACTCAACATTCAACTTTGAGTTTCATCTTTGATAATCTGCAGATACAGCTGCTGTGAAATGCTATTAGGTGCCATTGATTGCGACGTCAAAATGCTTTGTTGAGACTTGTCCCAAATACGAGTAGGTCTAGCACACCGAGTGCGGGAGAGGGTTGGGTTTTTTTTTCGTTAGATTGTTTCGTTTGTCTCGCTGTAACTAAAGTGAGTATTTAAAACCTTCTATAATTATTACCAAAAGAGCACCGGTGGTCTAGTGGGAGTGACCCCGCCTTACGATCGTAAGGTCGTAGGTTCGAACCCGGTCGTGCACCAATGGATTTTTCCTATCGAAAAATTTATATGCGCAATGCCAGTGCTCTTAAACGGTGAAGGAAAACATCGTGAGGAAACCAGTTAGTATTCTAACAGCGGCGATGGGGTTGCAACCTGTCACGTATGGAATACCAACTACTGCAAAATGTGGGTATGTGCCTAGTGTAATGTTTGGACGTACGTCTGACTATCCCCCTTAGACATCCTCAAAGAATCTGGATTAGGTTCTTGGTAATAAGAGATCTGAGGGGATATCTACCGTGCCTGGGGATCAAAGTCGTGAAGCTGTTTGTTTTTGTTTATAATTATTAATATAAAATATGAAATTGAATAACATTATCAGCTTCACTCACAGAACGAAATAGAAAATAAACAAAGTAAAATTATTGTATTTTGGTTTTTCATTTAAACTTAAGTCTGATTTTTATGATATCACAAATTGTCGAAAGAAAACTGAGGTATTGTTCTTACTTGACGATAAATGTTAGTTTCATTTCTAAGAATCTTGTTTGGTTTTCCTTTCGACGATAGCGACATCTACTGACAAAGTTTGGAACTGAAAAAGCTTTCCATCTTCCAGCCTTCGAGATTGAGGGTTCGCACTCGCCCACTATATTTTCTTTAGGTTAGGTTCGGCGTACATGTTGTTTCTCTCTGACACCGATAGGTGGTGCTATTTTGATATATTGTGGGTAGTGGGTATGCATATAGGTAGATCGGTAGTACATGGATAATGCATTTTGTAGGGGTAATTATTTGTCCAGGTTTTTCTCTCACTCTTGTCATTCTTTTTTTACTTATAATTTTGTAATTACCTTTGGAAATGTTACTTAGTGCATTTTCAATCGGATTAGAGATTTTACTTTGAAAGTTAGTAGAATAGTTCATTCCATAAATAACTTTCCGCAAGTTATAGTTTTGTGGGTACTAATTATTGTTTCAAAGTCATTTACTAAATCCAATTAGTTGGTATCGTCCTGCTAATCTCATCTGATCGCAACAGCATATGATTACAGTTCCAACGAGGAAATTAAAGGAAAACACAAAATACCTGATTCGGTTTGATTGCTCCTAAAATATATATTTGATATTAATGTGTAGGTATGAAATTTTTTTACTTATAAGGTCAATATATGTCATTTATGTTTACCTATTATAGCCACGGGACATGTCAAAAGAATAATTAAGATTATGATTATTAAATTACGGCTTGCGATAACAAAATAAAACAAGAGATACTATGACACGCAGTGTATTACGGCCGGTTTCAGAAAGCTCGATCAAAACTAATTGGATGTCAAGTCACTCGCCATTTCAGCTATTACATCGAATTATATAGAGATAGCAAGTGACTTGACATGCGATTAGTTTTGATCAGGCTTTCAGAAACCGGCCGTTAGAGTTTTATATTGGCTTTATTTATTATGACAAACTTGCAAAACAACTTATTGTTTTTAAAAGATATCTATCTACCACGAAAGATAAAGATGATTCCCCAAATAACTTTTCGTTTGACTAGGCTTTTAAGGCTGATTCTCAAATTTCGTCTTGAAAAGAGGACTTTTATTCGTGAATTTCTCAGATTCTTGAGCTAAATTGTGACTATAACCGCCATGTTATAAGTAAATGCCGAGAAGGTGATTTATACTTTACTTAGCACTGATTATATATTAAAAAAAATACTTAACACTTGGATAAAAAATATCTTTTAATAAAAATCCTAATTTTCGCACAGCCTTTTATAAACGCAGAGGAAATTGCAAAAAGCTAATTTTAGATTGGCCTATAAATCGTGACTGAAAACGTGACGACCGCTGCCTCATTTTTTCCGGTTCGCTCGGTAAAGCACACGCTGTACGTTGCAAAGAGGCTGTATATCAGTCAACGTCCAAGAGGCACTTTAATTATGCCTTAATTTATTGTCCTATGTAGATATACAAGTCTGTGTTAAGTTCGTGACAAAACACTAGACGACAGCGATACAGACACATTCAGTGGTTAAATATCTACATCTACACTAATATTATAAAGAGGTAACATTTGTATTTTTGTATTTTTGTATGTAACGAATAGGCTCAAAAACTACTGGTCCGATTTCAAAAATTCTTTCACCATTAGAATGCTACATTATCCTTGAGTAACATAGGCTATATTATATTTTCAAAAAAATCAGGGATCCTTACTAAAACTTAAATAATGTAACCCAAGGTGGAAAACAAAAACCTTACATCGCGTGCGCTGCGAAAACTATTGAAGATAGAACAAAATAATGTCCTACGATTTTGTAGAATACGTCATCATCTACAAAAAATGTCGCGACAGCATATGTCTAACTATTATAGTTATGTCACAATAAGTGTTCTTTTATTATAAAAAATTAATTGAAATGCCTCCGCTAGAAAAGGGTCTTTATTTGTACCTTGGTATTAATCCTTATCCAAATAAATCATTTCATAATTTAGACGGTTTCAATACCTATAGATTACTTCTTAAATTTTTCAAATCAGACATTCCATTCAAAAGATATGACGAAATTAAAAATGTTAACGGGTCCACGGGTCACGCGCGGGGTGCGATTTTACTCACTCAAGGAGAAGCGCGTGCAAATGTATGAAATAAGCAGACGCGAGGCTCGAACCCACGGTCTAAGTTTATCCTAAAATGTTCAAAAAATTTATGACCACCCATGCGAAGCTGGGACAGGCCGCTAGTCTTCAATAAATATGAAATGTGCGCCCTTGAATACCAAGGCTATATAAATAGATTTTGATAGAGACAATATGTTTCCTTTGAAATATTTCAATTTACCAGAAAACTAGCAGCTCATAACTTTATTAAAATTGTGAAGGTTTTATAGTCTTCTCCAGAAGTGTAGCGATTTAGAGCTCAAGCGCATTTACCGGTTTCGGAGACAACAAGAATTTTCTCTCTTGGTTTTAAAACTTCTTATTAAGAAGTCTTACAGCGATTCAAATTTCAATTTGTCAAATTCAATGACTTTTGTGTTTCAATTGATTAAATCATCATCACTCATCATTTTAAGAGTACCTAGTAGAGTTCTTTGTGAAGGGCTCGTCCTGGGAAGTGCTACCATCACGCTTTTTTCTGCCGCCAAGCAGCGTTGCTGTGTTTCGGTTTGAAGAGAGTGGTTGGCGGTGTAATTACAGGCACATGAGGCTAAACATCTGTATGCCTCAAGTTGATGGACGCAGGGCAGTTCATCATAGGGCACGTTCCTGTCGTTTGTGACTTACGAAGCAACGCTTTGCTATAGGTGATGGTTACTACTTAGCATCAGGCGGGCCATATGCTTGGTTCCATCAGCTAGTTGTATAAAAAAACGATCCATCAATTTCACCAAAAATCTAATTTTGGTCTATTTTTATGACAACTAAAAATGCTGAATACGTGCAAAATAAATGAAATTCAAAAGTAATTTAATCTAATTTGGATCAGTTGAACTATCTCTAGATCGTTCGCAACGATCTGGATAGCACAAGTGTTTCATATGTATTTTTTAAATTTTTATTAATACTTGTATTCATTGTAATTTAAGCTTTTTGTAAATAAACAAATAAAAAAAGTGATTCAATTAGCTAAATCATGAAATGACAAGGATATTATGAAAACATAATACAGCTAGGTAAATTTAGGCGCCTAAATATAGCCAGTTTGAAGGCGACGACAAGAGCTAATGTGACTCTCGCTCGCAAATTTTCCTACTTAAAAGTTTGCTTATGTACGAAACCTAGTGAAGCAAACTTTTGAGACGGAAAACATATATATAATCAAAATTTTTACTAAACTGTGTGCAATGTGATTGCACACAAAATGGTAGATTGCGATTTTTCAAAAATGAGTTTAGTGGTTTATATCTTTCAACATGTCGAAACGTGCGAGCTAGAGTCACATTAGCTCTTGTAATAATAATAATTTTATTTAGCAAAAAAAGCATACACTTTGATGCAGACGAACATAAGGGATCGAGAAATTACATGGCTTGTAGATAATTAGAGATTCAAGACCCTACACTTGCAGACTTATGCTGTATGTGTCCCTTCCAGATGACGTTATACAGAAAAATACAACCATAGCATAAATAAAAAAGAGGTTAAATAAAAGAGTTCGCCTTAATACAGGCTAGGGCTGGTCGCCGTTACCCTGACCGCGTAATGCGTTCGAACTCTTATCTGGATTGGTTCACATCTCACACATCGTCTGCATCGACGTTATCACCTCATCAATCTATCTGCGAGCTTTGTTTACTCGCCTTGACTTTCATCTATCTATAGATTCGATAAGCGCTATAATTTTATGTAGCGTTGAAATAATAAATAAACACGTACTTAGAACATTGCTGTTTCCGACGCTCAGAAAACGAGAGCCAATAAATTGCTGAAACTAGAATCTTAAAATACCTAGTATTAAACTAAGTACTACATACTAACTAGTAACTAGTATTAATAATAGTTACGTTTGAAGACACCCACATCAAAACCGGCCGTGTTTTCGTGCCGCCGTGATGGTCCTGGCACAGATAGGACCCCTCCATCACTTTCCATCGATGTAGATGTGTGTGTGTGTGATTACACTAAGGAAATGCACCAGGAGATCAGCAGTAGCATCTTCCGAGTACTCATCTCATCAGCAGTAACATCTCGTTACAAAAGATACAAGTTTTTACATTCGCAGAAATAATTTACAAACACCATTCCGCCTGCCCAGCAATATCTACGACAAACCTCCCCTAATGAGGGTCGCTAATAAATGTCCAGTGGTAGACTTACTTGGGATTCTTCTTCTTATCGTGTCACTAGTTTTATTTGAAACAGTGTGGTGAAAAGATTTTAAGTGCGCCTGATGACGTGAGATAAAGATAGTGAACTGTATAATGAAGATCCTGTAAAAAAAAAATTACAGATCTTCAAATAATGCTTTTTGTGATTATCTGAGTTTGTTCGTAAAGATAATTTATCATATCTAAAATAAATCTGTATAAAACGATAAAGATTATTTTATATTTTGTGTGAACTTAAGTTCTGAGTTTTTTGTTTTTGTGTTGTTAAAAAAAATCGCCTGTGAATATTATTAGGTACGTATAATGTGTATTCAGGAATATTGTACACCATCAATTCATTAAGACATTTCACATCCTTTTATCCTCTAATGGAAAAGCTGTGCCAATTAGGGACTAAGAGGGACTGAAATTTGGGCGCGGATGGCATGACGATGAGTTGCAAACTTTGAATGGTCCGCTCGCTATAAATTAAAACAGTGGAAATCCACCAAACCAAGTAAGATGGCACGGACTGGCTTTTGATGGCTTACTATTTTCTTGGAGAACGGGACTAGAAAACTTTTTTATCAATGAAATTGTAATGATACATTTTACATCTATTTACAGTTTGGTAGTCTTGATTATAGTACCAATTTATTGTTTAAAATAATAATTTTTGAAATAAAGTTTTGTTCTTAATACCAGTTAGTGTTCTCAAGTCCTTAAAGATTAGCTATATCGCGAAAGCAATGAATGAAAATCGGGCGATCTCATGTCTGAAATTTTATTTTATTATCTTCTCAAAGCGTCTCGAAAAGTAATAGTTATTTTATTTTGCTTTCCTACTACTAGAAACGGTCAGAAAATTGCTTGGTATACCTAGGAATGTACTTTTGACGTTATCAGGATCGAATTTGAATCAAATAAGAAGCAGGAAGACAGATGGAAATGGAAATATTGCAGCATGGCGTGTTCAAAGTGATTGATTGCAGATTTATCACGCCATAGTTCTCAAAGTGGACCCTCCTCGTCCGTTTACGGACAGTGTCATCGGCAAAACGTAATTTACGGACTTTTCCCACTTTGCTGAACCAATTAGAAGTTGAATAAAATACGATTGGGAAAATACAAATTAACATTTAATTAAACAATTCTCGAAGAGAATTGTAAAAGCAATAAGCCAAGTCCAAGCTGTGTATACTCACCCGAATAAATAAAAGTGGCCACGAAATCCAGAAAAGCGGGCAAGCACAATCCGGTATTGACGCGTGGAAAATTTACCTCGCCCTAACACTCGGAAAAGATTTGTTGAATTCACTTTAAAAACCACGGCTTTTTCAGGATACAGGTGTCGGTGAGATAACAGCAACAAAGAAACAATGAAAGTAAGGCGTAGTTGTTCAAAACATATTTTGAGCGGCATGTGGATAAGTGTGTTGGTTGGTGCCCTTAAAATTATGTTCTATCCTGTTATGTGATTCAAAGAACTATGAATGGTAGATAATTATCAATAGCTTTGCGCCTAGCCTTCAGTTATCAAGTTCCAACAGACTAATTTGTTTGTAAGAAAAAGGTCCAGTTCTAGCTCGTAGCGCCTCCGCCGGACAACTTTTGAATGCTTTCATTCAAACTTGCGGCCTGACCGACTTGGCTATGAATGGGGATGGCAGAATTGTCCCAACAACTTTGTCGATTTAACTCTGCCTCTGTCCATCTGTTCATGCTCATCCAAACTGAAAAAATACGACCTTTCGCGGTTTCCAATTTCATTAACCGATTAGGTTTGTTATTTGTATTTACTGCACCGGTGAGCAAAGCGAGCTTTGTGTCTGTCAGTTAGAGAGTTTAAATAATTCCTTTTGTTCGAATTTGCGTCGGTTTGCTTTTAATTACTCTTAAAAATATCAAAGTCAAAACGACTTTTAGACTATAGCGTGACGACATCGATGCCTCTTGATGTGGTTGGTACAACGCTTCGTCTTCCGGTTTGTAGCATTTCGAGAACCTTCTTCCTAACCTTTTTCCTGTTGGTTTTCTATTTTTATCATATTTTATTACAATTTCTAAAACATGTGTCAAGTGCTCGAAAGGAGCCTCTTTGATGTGCACTAAAATCCTTTCACCATACTGTTTCAAAGAATCTATTAGTGAAGAAGAATAATATTTTATTTGTATTAATAATCTGCCGCTTGCGGTTTTGACTTTCAAACTCTGGGAGCTTTTGTGCCAGTAAAAGCCAAGCGTGGAAGAAGTTGAGGAGACCTTGTTCAGCAGTAAAATATTTATATAAAATGGCAAGCAAAAATAACATTTATATTCCGTATAACCAAGATTTAATATTATTTTTATATAGGCAATATCTTCTATCTGGGCTATCTCACCTGTTTAGCTGTGACGATAAAACCGACGTTGGAGCAATAGGTACGTCTAGGTTACCTATTCACTCTTTCCTTGAAGACATTCAGATTGTAGATGACGTTTGCTTGAACTTTATAATATAAACGTATCCGTTCTATAAACTTTTACTTTCCATTTTGGTTCGATAAAGTAAATATATTCCTTCTTTTTGTTGCGAAACAACATTCCGAAAATTGGCGGTGAAACTTTTGTCATAACCTCCGAACGGCCGTTACTTTTTGCAATCGGACTCGGAGCCGAAAGTTAAATGAATAGGCACGTTTCGGCTGACCACTTTGTGTGTGTTGTTCTAGAGGCCAACACATGCCTCGGGCAAGGTAATACAAATAGAGCGCTGGCTAAGCTTTATGAAGAAGTGTAGCTTATTTAAGAAGCATATTGGCGCTATTTGCTCGCAATTTGCTTTTGCTTGCAATAATGTATTAATTATTCAAGAACAGTATCAACGTATAGGTATTTTTTAAATCAAATGCAACTACACCGTTCTACAGCTGATTTCAATCTCTCAGAATATGGAATGGAGCACAAGCATATCACGACACAAAGTGTTGGTGTCTGCTACGTACCGATAGGAGGCTCGGTGTCATGTTACATTGCATCTGTATACAATCTTGAGTTCAATACAGAGGAAACTCACTGTTACTATACACCAATCTACACTAGCCATAGGCAGTCTCGTTTAGCGGATTATCTTACTCAAGACGCTAGACCTCGCGAACAGCCCTACACCCCCCCAAAACACACTAATCTTTTAAATAAATGCCACCTAATTCTCAAAACAATATTTTTGACGTAGTGTGTCTGTGACCAAGTGTTGCTACCTAAAAATATAATATATTAGTTTCTACTGACTGATATAAAATACAATATAATAAATGATTTTAGATTTTTAGTTACCAACTCTTGGCTACGTCAAAAATATTTGCATCCCAAGATATATACAAGGTGTTCCATAAGTTGTGTATATAAACTTCAGGGGGCTAAAGTACCCTTCAATATGAACAACTTTTTAAGGAACCAACACTGTGAACGCGAAAAAAAAAACAGCTGTTTCATACATTTTAGCCTGGTAGGTATTGAACTTTTGTATGAAACAGCTGTTTTTTTTTTCGCGTTCACAGTGTTGGTTCCTTAGAAAAAGTTGTTCATATTGATGGGTACTTTAGCCCCCTGAAGTTTATATACACATCTCATGGAACACCTTGTATATGCAAAATTTTGTATTTGGAAGCCAAATACACAATTTTAATTTAATATATACGAGTTTCTCTGATATTGTGTGTACCGAGCGTTGGCAAACAAAGTGCACGCGGACGAAGTTGTGAGAGTAACTGCTAGTTGTAATCTAGAATTGATTACAACTATTAGTTTCATTTTATACCTTTTTTATGGACTGAATACCGTTCTGGAATCGAAATATTCTAACATATAAAAAGTATAGGCCATAAATTCACCAGATACAGACACTCTCCGTGAATTGTAGCCAAAACAACCAATTTAATACGTGCGCGTACATGTGACCATTTGTAGGTACTAGGTATAGCACGTTATAACACAAATTAATACATGGTATCCAATGTTACTGAATATCGTTACATAACCAGTGTTCATGAATTATTAACGAAAGCCTACGAGCCAATTCGCGGCTTTAGCGAACGCAGCCGTGTTAAGTGACTTTGAGACCGTGAAATTAAGGCTATTCAATCAAATTACATATTTTTGGTGGACATTCTACATAATACTATCTAACCATTAAGCAAACAATTTGCTAATACACATTATTAGTTGTAATCTTCTTTGTTAATAAATATTTACCCGATAAAATTGTCTCTCAGTAGTTGATTTCTTCAACCGTAAGTAATACCTAGTTGGCAAATAAATATATTTATGCCAACAATAAAAGCAATTCAAGGAAAGGCAGGAAAAAATACACATCCTACCAAGAATTGGCCCTACCTACGTATTTACCATCGTTATTTTATTTTTATTGTGGCACTGGTGATCTAGTGGTAACAAGCCTGCCTTCCGATCCTAAGGTCGGGAGTTTAAATCCGTAAGGTTTTTTCTATTCGGATAATATACTAGCATTGTGCTCTCTAATTGTAAAGGAAATAGGGCAGAAATGAAATGAAATGAAAATTATTTATTGATAGCTAAAGCAAACACATAGACATTATAGATAATATTGCTAAGTGGCGTTAGTATCTAGCAGTGTGGTCGCCCGGTGATAAAGCCCTTAAAATAAATAAAAAATAATAAAAATAAAGGGTAAAGGAAAACATGATCATGAAACCCGTGGCTTTAGCCAGCTCCGCACGTATTGACCATGTTTTTCCTGTGGATTAGGCCGACTAAGCTGTGAGGATGGTATAGGTGCCGACCTGCTATTCCATCGAAAATTCTTACCCAGGCGCTACAGCGTCCTGTAAAAAAGGGCATGCGTGAAAAAATTGCCCCCAACGCTGTATAAATCTAGTCGATGAAAAAGCCTATGCAAAATTTGTGTGTGTGTGTCTGATTTTGCAAATAAAATAATATAGAGTCCTACTTAAGCAGATCCTCTATACTTCACTATCAAACACTATTTTGTTTTCAATCACTATTTATTTCTTACCGATTTGGAAAAGCTGAATTGTGTGAACTGAGAGAGTGGCTTTATACAATATTGGATATTGTTATATGAGTGGGTAGTGTAGACGCAGTGATGTAGATATATATTTATAATGAAAATGTTATCTGTCTGGAACAATAAATCTACGATGAACTTTCGACTTTCGGTGTTTCAATCTATTCTAGAACGCTTAGAAACAAAGACAGCTATTTTAAAACAGATAAGCTAGCTCAAGCTTATGCTTTTTTAAAAGCAGCTTCGTGCAAACTTAAATACGCTACAAAAGGTTTCGTTCGAAATAAAACGACAACACTTTTATATATAAGCAATAAGTGAATAAATAATAATCACACACGTTTTATAGTTAGACTAGCGACCCGCCCCGGCTTCGCATGGTTATTGTGGGTTATTCCTAAGAGATTATGCTTGTCTTATGCATATAAACCTTCCTCTTGAATAACTCTTTCTATAAAAAAACCGCATCAAAATCAGTTGCGTAGTTTTAAAGATTTAACAATACATAGGGATATAGGGACAGAGAAAGCGACTTTGTTTTATACTATGTAGTGATAGTGATAGTAAACTAAATTTAATATCTTCAAACTTATGCCAAACACTTTGGTAACAAGATAAACATCATGCATTTAAGTTTCAAGATGTAATATAGGAGATATGCTACATATTATAATGTGTATTTAACTTCCATGGAGCCAGTTCATTGAACTCTAACGAATGAAATTTTAGAAATAACACTTATTAATATATATAACACTTGAGAGTAGTAATAGCGAATTAAAACACGTGCATACCTCACTGGCGGCTCGCCGCTAACTGACCGCCAGTGCGTATACACAAGATGGCGGCTAGTCGCGAAGCGGGCCGCGGCCTTCCATTCAACCGCCGCGGTTGAAATTTAGTGGCGGTTTAGTGCGTACAATCATAAGCGGTTGCATATTAAAATGGAAAAGTGGCTAACCGCGCGGTTAGCCGCCCCCGCGGTTAACCGCTAGTGCGTAAGGGCACTTAAATATGTACAATTATTAGTATTCGTGTGGAATCTTCTTTTTACTCCTTTCAGTAGAGTATTTTTATGTTGATGACATAACTTTATTTTTCTGGTATCTAGAGGTATATTATACATACAAGGTGTTGCAATACTTGTATTTAAAAACTTCAGGGGGCTAAGTTATTCATATTGATGGGTACTTGAGCCCCCTGAAGTTTTTAAATACTGGTATTGGACCACCTTGTATATACTCGTACATTGAATCATAATAAAAAATATGTAGTCTAAGAACATTTAAAAGTCAGTAATGAAATGAAAAATAAAATATAACGATGAAACCTGGTGGTCTTCGGCACTCGGGTAAAACTGCAGTAAATCAAATAAAGTACAAAATGAATTAATGTTTTTAATAACAGATGCTCAAGAACTGTTGTAAGAAATGCGGAAACGCCCACATTTCTTCGTAGGTAGCCGGAACAAGGAAAATACGTAAACAACTTCACATCATAGCACATTTCGTCGTAAACACTTTGTTCGTTCCCTAACTACTGAGCACAATAACATTTTAAGGCTGCTTTCGCTATAAAGTCAATTAATTTTGCTTGTTAAAAGCGACTGGGGATGCTAATGTGACGTCACGTCACTTAATATTTTCAAAGCCCAACGTACAATAATAACCTACTGAAAACATTGCCTATTAGTTTCTCAAAAATACGAAGGGGTTGTATAATTTTGGCCCCGTTTTTTTTTATATTTCACTAGCGGCCTGTCCCAGCTTCGCATGGGTGGATATAAATTTTTTGAACATTTTCGATAAACTTAGAACGTAGGTTAGAGTCTCGCGTGTACTTATTTCGCACGCCCTTCTCCCTGAGTGAGTAAAAACGCACCCCTTGGAACCGCGCGTTCACTAATAATATTTTAAAGCGAGCTAAAATTTTTAATTTCGTAATATCTTTTGAATGGAATGTCCGATTTGTAAAATTCAAAAAGTAATCTATAGGTATTGAAACAGTCTTGAATACGAAATGATTTATTTGGATAAGGATTAATACCAAGGTACAAATAAAGAGCTTTTTCTAGCGGCGGCTTTTCAATTAAATTTTTATAATAAAAGAACACTTATTGTGACATAACTATAATAGATAGACATATGCTGTTGTGACATTTTTTGTAGATGATGACGTGTTCTGCAAAGTCGTAGTACATTATTTTGTTCTAACATCAATAGTTTTCGCAGCGCACGCGATGTAAGGTTTTTGTTTTCCACCTTGGGTTACATTATTGGAGTTTTAGTAAGGATCCCTGATTTTTTTGAAAATATCATATAGCCTATGTTACTCAGGAATAATGTAGCATTCTAATGGTGAAAGAATTTTTGAAATCGGACCAGTAGTTTTTGAGCCTATTCGTTACATACAAAAATACAAAAATACAAACATAAAAAAATACAAATCTTTCCTCTTTATAATATTAGTGTAGATAAACTTGCGATGCACAATAACACCTATAGGTTGTATGAATTGAATATACATTGACGACCAAATATTAATCTATGTGATATTCTTAATGTCATGTATGCTAGAGGCGGCTGTACACATGCCTGTAAAATGGAACAGTACCGGGCATGCTTGTTAACGGCATGTAGAAGTTACTGGCGCAATGTGGATAGATTTGCAAGTTAAACAAGTTTGCAAGTCAGTTTAGTTTGCATCCTTGCATGCCTGTACTTGCCGGTTTCGTAGTCCCCTCCCTCACGTTGCATGCCAGTAGCTGACAGAAAATCAAATGTTGGGCTAACTACTTGGCATGCCATGCGTATGCACATGAAAGTAGGTGGCAAGTGCAAGTAGCTTTTATGCAAGTGTGCCAGCTACAGTCATGTGTATTCCAGCCTTAAATGCCAGTTTGGAAACTGCCTATATTTATAGTAAAAAAATAACTTGAATTTTGGCAGATTATAAGCCCCATACAAAACTCTTGATTCCAAGAAACAAGATTAAGTTGCCAAGAACTACACGTACAGTTTCCTAAGCCTCTTTCGAATAAAAGCTTACTAAAGAGGTGCCAAAAGCAACTCCACGCTCACACCCACAAAGATACCTACTTTTGCTCTTTAAGTAGGTACTTAAAGAGCAAAACATCTGCCTGTTGGTACAGGCAGATGTAGTTATGCATAGTAGCGGCGCGATTGAATAAAGATAAACCTGAATTTCATTACGTCCCGAATTATGCGCACAAAATATGAGGCCATACGATGCGGCTTTAATTTCTCTCTGAAAATAAGACATTGTATACGGCATGAATGGGAAATAATGGTAGGCGTTGGCAAACAAATTGTGCGCAACAATATCTGTTTGCCTCGTCATAGGTACCTTAGTACCTATAGTAAGTAAGACTGGTACAATCGGAAACAATGGTGTCGTAATTTAGAAGCAATAATTGCTTACGCAGCAGGGACTCTCGACGAGTGAAAGCGTGTGAGTAGCTCGCCCAAGACACGATATATTTGTATTGTGTAAATCCTTAAAGGAAGTATCAAATTTTGCGCACATGTCACATACTTACTACATAGTATTAAGTTATCCAGTAGACTGTTAAAAAGTTATTCATTATAAAATACTTACTATATTCATAGAAACTATGTTCAGGATTCTTAAGAGTATATTTTTATGGTATTTTTATATATAAATACTATGTACTAGGTAAATAACATGACGTTAGAAACGATTAATATTCATTAATTATGTAAAGTATGTGCCTACGCGATGATAACCTATATTTGTGCGAAATAGGTTTACCTAGATTTGTGTAGGTTGCAAACTGTTTACGATGGTATAGAGAAGAATGATGATGTAATTTATTCATAATATTTCATTGTAGAGAAATCACCAAGTTCCTCTACAGAATAACCAACTTTGGTTTGAATCGTGATAGTTACTTAAAACTTAAATTAAGTAGCTAATCTAAACTTCTGATGTATTCAAGGGATCAGTCACCGAAGTTGTCTTCACGAATCACTTAGTTTTTATGGGGTTAATGACCTTCTGAAAGAAGATAAAATTAAAAATAAATTCGTTTTTTTTATTACCAAGCTGCATTTTAAAGATATATTCAATTACATTTCTGTTTAAAATTATCTCTAACGGTCTCTAAACTGACTCCTTTGATCTCTTTCTACTCATGCGCTTGTCTGTTGTTTTCGCAACTAATTTAAACGGAAATCAGTTATACCGACAATTAATTGCGTACATTCGCGCACATTGTCATTTTGAGATAATTTTAATCCAGATTGATAACATCTCGCGCTAATTGACTTATGTTCGCGAACATACCCGTAGCTGTCGATTTATAATGCAAATTCCGTTCAGCTGTCGCCATCCAAATCCCTTTACATCTGTAAATTTGGGGTTATTCATCGAATAAATAATAAAGTTCGCCTAGCCTTGTTATGGATTTCTGCTCTTGGTACACAAATCGCGGGTACTTACGTATACAATATGTGGCCATAGTCCCAGGGTTGTAATATTCGATTCAATTTGCCGTTTGACAGATTGAAGTCGTGATAAAATACATCCATTTTATAATTTACAGGTCCATTTTTTTATGACGGCTATGATGTTAAAAAAAGATAACCAGACACGCACGATAACCATGCCTATCTATTGTCTAATTCGTTTATCTACATCTACATCTGCACTTATATTATAAAGAGGAAAGATTTGTATTTTTGTATGTAACAAATAGGCTCAAAACTACAGGTCCGATTTCAAAAAATCTTTCACCATTCAAATGCTACATTATCCCTGAGTAACATAAGCTATATTTATTACTAGAAAAGATTAGGGATTCCTTCTAAAACTTCAATAATGTAACCCAAGGTGTAAAAAAACTGGCCGTAATATGTCTTTCATCGCATGCGCTGCGAAAACTATTGACAATAGAACACAAAAATGTTCCACAATATTTAAGAACACTTCAATATCTACAGAAAACTCAGTAATACCATATGTCTAAATATCGTAGTTATGTTACTTTAACTTCTTTTTTACAATTTAAAAGTTGATAGAAATGCCGACCAAAATCAGCCATGTTATCCATACCTTTATATTAATCCTTATCCAAATAAATCATGTCATATTCAAGACTGTTTCAATACCTATAGATTACTTCTTGAATTTTTCATATCGGACATTCCATTCAAAAGATATTACGAAATTAAAAATTTTAGCTCGCTTTAAAAATATAACGCGCGGTTCCACGGGGCGCGTTCTCACTCACTCTGGGAGAAGGGCAAGCAAATTTATGAAATAAGTACACGCGAAACTCGAACCTACGGTCTAAGTTTATCCTAAAATGTTCAAAAAATGTATATCCACCCATGCGAAGCTGGGACAGGCCACTAGTGTTTTATAAAGGTCTGATATGATTTGGTTGGTCGAGTACTGAGTTATACGAAGACAAACATGGCGGTTGATACTTATAGAGATTCGGGACAAGACTGTCCACACCGTGCATGCATTGTTCAGACAAAGAAGAGAATAAGGAATAAAATGATTAAAATCCAATTATTCCTTTGATTCCTACATCAAGCCAATTTAATTATCTTTGATTGAGGACAGAACGGACAGGCATAACTCTGATTTTGTTACAGTAAAAATATGACAGCAAATATGGGTCAGCAACGCGCGTGTTACACCTCTGGTGTTGCAAATGGTAACCGCTTCCCATCAGGTGTGCCGTACGCATGTTTGCTTACTTAGGTAGTATAAATTAAAAAAAAAGATGAGTCCAATTTTCAGTTACAAGGTTTAGAAAGGGAAATTTTGTATAGGATTTAACCTAACATTCATTGGACAAAAGCTACATAATCAACACAATGTATTAAGGTAAGTAAACCTAGATACTCCGCACACAAACTGATTAAGAATTTGAATAATACAAAGGTGGGTATTGTTTTCTCGGTCTCTGTTTTGGGCATGATATTACATTACTTGTAAACCTATTTTAAGGATTTATAATTTATTTTTTGACTAAACTAACCTACAGTTACAAAATTATTTTCTCTAAAAAAAGATTTTAGATGTCAGCCTCAAATATAATCTTGGCATAATAATAACAGAAACTTTTATTATATAACAAAAATCTTATGAATATGGTTGTCGGCGGAGTTTTAACAGTAAATCCATTCAAAAAGTAAAAAAAAGAAAAAAATATTTATATTTCAATTGCAATGATAGTTCAAAAATATTCATTTTGATTTTATAATGCATTGATACTAACCATTTAAAGTTTTTTTTCCCTGAAGATTTGAACATGTGAACATGATAGTACCTTACCCACCACGCATCTCACGTTCACACCCTTCACACACACCCTTCTTTGATCAAAACATGAGAGGACGTAGAGCTTTAGTAGTCTCCATTCAAACTTAACAAATAAAACCTCAACCCATCTCATCAAAGTGAGATTCTGAGTGAGTTCAGAAAGTACCACTATTGTTACTGTTATTCTAATAGTGCTACTAACCAAAAGTTCCTTGGTTAGCTCCATTTTCCCATATTTGTTGGGTAACAGTTCCATTATTCATGAGCTTGGACATTTCATAGAATTTGTTCATTTATTCAAATACCTAGTTCAGAAGTCGGTCAGAATGTAGGAAGGCTCCAAGTAAACTTTCGTCTTATGAAGCAATTTTTAAGACTGAAGCTCCGGCATCATTAAAACTTTTAATAACTAAGTTTGTACTTAAAAAAGGGCAAATATTTTAACCTTTCCCAATGCTAATGAGCTTACGCGAATTTTATTGCACCTAAGGTATACGTAAAAGCTTTTAATCCATCCTTTTAAAGATGGAAACCAACAGTAAACTAGTAAGTAGTTAGTAGTAAAGTAGTACCTACGTCATAAATAAAATCACTCAGTGAAATTTTCAACGAACAAAAATGGACAGTCAAGACCTGCTCAGGTTACTAGAGTTATTACCCAGTTTTGGAATGATTAGATGTATTGAACGAAACGCAAACAGTTACACGAACGGTCTACGTAAACGGTAGAGTTAATTAAAAAGCTAAGGTACTTACCTTCGCAGGATCCTGATGCTGTCCAGTGGCGTAGACGGAAGCCCTCCGGCCGAGCAGCGTGCGACTGACAATGGAACTACTCCTCCGGCCAGACATACGATCTTGCGGCACAGGCAACATTGTTCCACTTTTTATATTATCACGTGAAAACACTATAGCATCATTTTTAATGGATAATAATTATCGTTACTTTCATTAGCTTCACATAAAATAGCTTAACATTATTTGGTGTATTATTATTTAGTTCTAGGCACAGTATTATTGTTTTATTAATCTACTGGTGTTTTATTACTGCTAACAACTAACTTAAGTAGGATTTTTATTAAAGCTTAGCTCAAAGTATGGACAAGTTGTTAGATTGTTTGCTTTTTATTCCGAATGGCGCCCGTAACCTGGAACAAAAATATTCTTCGTGAGTAAGGGTGAACGAAAATGTTTATCTTTCACGGCCTGGCCTAGTTTTTTCTGCGTTTGTGAAGAGACAAGAAGTGGGATACTTATCGTATGACAAGGGTCATTATTTGAAAAAGCCTTTTTTGGAGTCCGCCAGTCATATGCAAGGATGATATGGGTCTTTTTTATTGCAATGTCCCAGCTGGGCATACATCCGATCTCTGGAGAAGGCCTTGTTGGACCTAATCTCAACGACCAAGCTCTCCATAAGACTTATAAAATCACTTGGGGCAGGATAATTCTCATTTAATGAAATAAAAACCTAAATGGTATAGAATACAGGCCCTTACATCTGGTAGTCAAGATGATTTCTCATCCGTGCCTAATGTCGGGACGCTGTTGTGTATATGGGACGGGATTTAGACAGCGTATAAGCATGCCCAGCACTTATACCATCACTTACATACTCTCAGCCTAATCAGCCTTATCCAGTTATTCACAGATAAGACATGGGTTACGTGCGGGGCTGGGCCCTTAGAGTAGGAAGTCACTATTGAGCGAAATCTATATTTATACATACTATTGCAATGATACCTCTTTGTGTCCGCTGTTTGTATCAAGTTATGTATGAGAAGAGTCAAAACAATTGAACAGAACCCCAAGTTAGACAGATGTTGAAGTTAGAGTACCTACCTCAATTTTAACTCCTCACAAATATATTTTTCACGCAAGATTCGAAACACCCCCGTTATTATCATAACGTTACATAACCGCTCCAAATGTGCGACACCTCGTACGTTTCAAGATATTTGTCATCAACAAGATAAAGCGAGCAGAATTTAACTCGGGAAGATACGAGTATATTCTTTACATACGAAAAGCGAGCAATGTTTTCTCCTAGGATTTGTGGGCTTTGTAAATGGGTTTGAAAGCTTCTGCGCGGCTCATTTGGCTTGGGTTCCGTATGCGGCCGGACTCCCGCAGACCACTATACGGAAAATGACCCACGTTTTGGATTAATCTAAATCCTGGATAAGTTTCGTAGAGATAATTTTTGGGGTTTAAGTCCAGCTGTGGACTTTCTCAAGCAGATGTAAACTTAGGAAATCACCTGAATAATAGAAGATATCCATTTGTTTAGTTAAGAAAGAAAAACGTTATACTGACCAAAATAGAAACGAGTGATACATAATTCGTGCACCTACTTACTTGGTATCTTATAAGTAACACATAAAACTGAAATAAAGAACAGAAATAAAAGTTCTTAGTAATATGTAGGTAAGGTCGAATTAGGTCCCTGGCTGTATCAGTATACGTCGCAGTAGCTTTTTAGGTATATGCTAGGTACCATCGGTTTTGATATTGTCACGGATCCTTACCTATTTTTGCTCACTGAATGGATTATTCGTGTTAAATGTGTTATAAGGAACAAATGTTACAGGTTGCAAGAATATTTATTCAAATTATACTTTTTGTTAACAAAACACATTGATGCTCACGCGAGTCTCTTCGTTGGAGATAAAAGGAGTACTTCGTCAATATAATGGCACACACGGGTGTTTTTGTAGCATTCCATTCAAACAGAAATATTTTCGTAAAAGCACTGTCTTCTGCTCCGATTACTTCCTTTAAAATGAACAAAGCTCAGAATGTAGACGAAATAAAATGCAGTAGCGATCTAGCGACGCTTTCTCTAAAATATCCGCGTGTTTTCAGCTACTAACGTCTGTCTTTAGAACATTCGTGCTCGAAATCAGTGCCATTAGTGAAAAGAACTCAAAGTCGTCGTCTGTAGTTCCAAGTGCAGCTCGTTAGCCTCGCCCGTGGACACCAGTGAATTAAACACGGACCAAACTCTAACGCAGGGAAGCATTAAGAACAACCTATGACCATAATAGGACAACCATGTGTAATTACAACAACACAAACACTAAACAATTATGGTACCTTACCATAGTAAAATTGTAAAAAGGATCATACAAAAAACGCTAGGAACCAGGCCGTAAGTTTGTTGCCTGTTCTTCTAGGCTTTGGTCGCGAGGAACTGGCGATAGATTCACATAGTATAAAAGACGTTTCAAAGTGATCCTTGTGATTGTACTGAATAAAGACCGTTTTGATTTTGATTAGGGAGGCATTTGATATATTTTTACCCGATAGAAACATTCACAGAACGCTTAGTCCTAACGTGGTTATTACCTTATTACATTCCTTTAAAAAAATCAGTGTGGAATGTATCAACTCAATACCTATTCTCATTTTAACCTCATGAGTATTTATTTCATTGCTAAAATGATGCTAAACTATTTCTATGAACTCCTTTTCTCTATACAATTAAAAAACAATTAAGAAAACGGTACTGATGACTACGACAATTACCATTTTTTTTTATTCGTGGCATAGTTTTTGCACTACATGAATTCCTGGTGCAAATTTATGTTATGCCCCTAGTAAATAAATCCTGCTCACGCTCATAAGTAAAGGTATATTATGTGCAGACCTCTGCACACTCTCACAAATCTTGCTTCAAGACTTGTTTGTAATTGCTACTGATGAGAAACTGAGGAAAAGTGGTAATTATATGTGTATTTAAGAAATGTGTACTTCTCCAGTTTTTTCAGTTGTTTTGTCTGAGATTACTTTATAATAACAACATAACGTTTTTAACCAAGCGTGTATAATTTTTTTTATATAGGTACACTAACGTAAAAACGGAAAAATATTTTTTTTTCAAACGTGGGCCAAACTTTTGCATATAAAGGTATGCTGTTCATCTTTTCATCTTTAAAATTGGAAGAGCAAACGGGTGACCGTTGAAATGGGCCGTCAACTGCAGGTTCGAGCAAGCCCATTAAATGAAGACAGACAGGATGGTAATAGCTTCACTCTTAGGTCGAAGACGATTACTGAATGCAAATGAGATTGTAACAACATACCCATTTAGGGGCCTAAGTGTGTCATATTGTTGTAATGGCTCGACTGAACAAACTCACAAAAGCTTTCAAGATAATATGCACGAAATAAAACGCTAATTTCTTTGATTTCATATGAACGGAAGAACAAACGGAACGGGTTTCGATAGGAATAATAAAAGAGAAGTGCAATCAAGAAGTTTGATTGCAAGAACAAGGGACCCTAATTTCGAAAGTCGACAGCAATTCTATGCAAATTTTGTTTGTAATTTGAAAACGGAGGTTCATAATGCTAATGATGGTGATTTTGGGCTTTTTTAGAGACTTTTCGTTGTAGGAATCGGAACTTTTTTGCTGTCGGAGCACCGAGCAAACTCATTCGCTGATCGGGTCCTTCTTGTTACTTAGTTTTGTCAACACAGCGACGCGCGACGCCTCACAAGACGATTGAGTGACAGGAGTTACTCTGAAAAACACTTGTAAAAAGTAGGTCAAACAATAATACCATCAGATAATATGGTTAGGTATACCTTGAACCACACTGTGCGTTAGATTATTTTAAACCTACCAGAGCAATTGAGGATATTGCCAACAATGACACGCTCTCAATGGCCCGAGGGATTTACTGAAATAGGTGCTTAATGGCTATAAAATACGATACCCGCTGTTTATAATGATTACAATTAGAAACAATAGCTTTTTAAGCGTTAGCGGATCAATTACTTCGTGATACCGTTTGCTTTATTTCCATCCCGATTCTCGCTCGTAGCTGTGAGCGCAAAATGGCTTGAACTCATCTCAATTAATGGCGATGTAATTGCACTAAGCTAAGTGATTTAAGGAAGCGTAGATTTGGAACAAAGCTGCCGAATACGATTTTACCCTGGGATTGTGTAATGGATGAAACGGTTATAGCCAACCCATGAGGTAATTCAAACTAGATAATGACCTTCAATTACGAAGGTAAACACGTGTAAGTGTCTTGGTTTTACTCGGACGAAGTTTGAGGGGCTTTCCCACTGTATTCGTGAGCGCAGGCTCCTTAGCATATTTAACCTATTATGAGGTTAATGGGCAATGAGTGGAGCCGCTCGCAAGTCGGGACGAGACTTAATTTTCCGCCAGTTTCTAACGAGATCCAAGCTGGCACTCTCGCACGTCAAGTTTCATTGCGAAAATAACGACTCGGTGTTAAATCACATCAGTACCTACGCTATGCCAGGCGTTTCTGGAATAAACCGTCCGAAAAATAAGATTTAGCCACTAAGAAAGAATAGCTAAATCAACCCTACTGATTACTACGTACTACTATGATGAATCGAAATAAAAAGTGCTACTATTTCACTTGCCCTTCAAATGCCTTTATTAATTTTCCCTATTTCAGTAGTTACTTACCATCGGAGTATTGGAGTTGGCAGCGGAATTGGAACATAACTATCTATTACCTAATGTGAGATGAGGGTTGACATTAGTAATGTTGAATTTTAGAACGGATTCACTCAGTATTTCACGCCTCTTATAAAGCGAAGAATTTCGTATTCACACCCCAGTCGGTCCAATGATGCGTGCTTTCAGAAGTTGTTATCCCAACATTAGTAGATTAACGCCCTCAAAGTTTGGCTCCGATTAAACCGCAGGGCTCGTGATGTGAATTAGAACAATGTCTTCTGTTTTCTTTGAATTGATATAACTTGCCTAAGAGTAGTACCTTTTTGTGAAGGGCTTGTCCGGGGAATTACTACCACCATGCTTTTTTCTACCGCCAAGCAGCGATGCCGTGTTTCGGTTCGAAGAGTGTGGTTTCCGGTGAAATCACAGCACATGAGGCTTAACATCTGTATGCCTCAAATGGATGGACACAAGGCAGTGTATCCCTTTGTTCGCTGTTGGACAGATTCTGGATTGGACAGATTCGTTATTCGGCAGATTTTGTACTCGACAGATTCTGGATTGGACAGATTGGGCCATCTGCTTGTTCCATCGGCAGGTAGCATTAAACAACTTAATCATACAGAAGTTATTTTCTAGTTGTATGAGTCCTGGTTGGACCACATTGGTACTCAAACTAGGAAAACCAATATATGGTGTACCAATGCCCATAAATGATAAAGCAAATACCAAAATGTAAGCTGGAATTTCAATCAGGAAATTGATCTGAGAAACAGTAAACGGGTGAGCATGGACCCTCATAATCTATCCATGTCATTATGTTATCGAACATGCGAACGGCTGCTAAATGCGTTTTGACGCCGGCTGGTCCGAACACTGCCCTATACGCGCTAGTATACCTGAGTATAAAAATTTGGGTCCCTGACAAACAAAGTAAGTGGGTAGGTACCTGTTTGAAAATGATCGCGTCAGTTTTATTTTGCTGCAGCTAAAACGTAACAGACAGAAAACTGAAATCATTTGTATATTTTAAAAGTTGTCCTACTCAGAGCTAACAAGTAGCCGAAATTACTACGGTACTCGGTCGAGTCCAAGAGACAAGGCTTATTTCCAATTTCACTACTAAATCAAAAAGGATTAGGAAAAAATGTATATAAGTAAAAGTAAACAGGCGTTTAAATCTATTGAATATGGTTTATAAAGGCGTCATGGGCAATTGTTTCCACTCATACCCCTATTTAAGAGACGCTGTAGTGCCTGGGGCAAGGTTTTAGATGGAGTTTTTAGAGAGGAGGCTTGCCCAGCACCTATACCATCCTCACAGCTTAGTCCGCCTAATCCACAGATATGATCAATACTACGTGTATAATATGGTTTTTTTTTATCAGATCGGCAAATTCTTGAACTGGTTGGTTTTCCTTTTCAACTCAAAACCGTCTTCTTTTAAGCGCATTCTCGTCAGCCATTGGTCGGAATCAGTGTCTCAGCTGCTTGGTTAGGTATGACTATGTTTATATTTATATTTGCTTACTTTTTTGTTAAGGTTTTTTTTTGTTTTTTATTTGTCAATAAGCATCTTTTTTTTTAGTTTTTTTATATGCGAAAACATTTATTTGCTATATAGTTTATTTAAGTTGTTATATCATAGTTTAAATACTGTTTGTTTTCCGAATAAAATAAAATAAAAAACGTGCGGAGCGGATAAGCCGCGGGTTTCCTCAGGATGTTCTATTGCGTAAATTTTCCGAATGGTATCCATAGGTGCACCGGATTTTAACCCACGACTTCAGAATCGGAAGCACTCGAAGCACATCACTACCACTAGACCACCAGTGTTCTTATATGAAAGTATAAATAATAAACACTACTCTTCGTTCGCCAAGAAAAGTGACGAGATAATACACACACACGAGAAAATATCACGTTATGAAAGTTTATTGTTTTACGCGATAGATAAATATGAACATAACTCGCGTCCTGATTCCAAACTGTCTATGGCGACCTGCTTATCAATTGAAATGAGCTTTGTCCAGCTTTTAATCGATTCTATGTATCGGCAATGTTCCACATGATAGCAATCTTGTGTGGGATGACAATCTAGCCAGTGTCGCTTGAATCTATTTGCTGTCATATTGTTTATTGATCGAGTGAGCGAAGCGAACGAAGATCTTAGTTTCAACTTGGGCGATTTGGCATTTTATGATCTTGTGTGGGATGACAATCTAGCCAGTGTCGCTTGAATCTATTTGCTGTCATATTGTTTATTGATCGAGTGAGCGAAGCGAACGAAGATCTTAGTTTCAACTTGGGCGATTTGGCATTTTATGTATGTATGTATGTATGTATATATGTATGTATATATGTATGTATGTATGTTTGTCTGGCGATAACTTTAGAACCGTTGATCCAATCTGCATGAAATTTGATACGTCGATAGCTTGTACTTGAGAAATTTACTGGTAAGTATATGAGTAAAATCGAATGAAGGGTTTTTGAGATTTGGGGTTTTTTAAGGGGGCAAAAATAAAAAAAAGGTACATAAAAAAATCAAGTTACATGTCTTACGAAAGGGCTTTGTTTAGACATTCCAAAACAATTTTTACTTTTTTTTTTGGGACGCTCGGTTTTTGAAATAAAACAAAAAAAGTTAAATTAAGATAACCAGCGATCCAAGAGCTCCGTTGACCGAACTCTCTAAGAGTTTCGTATACATCAAGGTTTTTCTACTGGTCGGTCAGTTCCTTTGCTTTTTCTTATTTTTTTTTCTTGAAATAAATTAAGAAGGTACTCAGATCGCATAAAATGGTGACGACAACCAGGTCTGATGATGGAGCCAAGGTCTGTTCAACGGAACTCTTCAATAAATAGGCCAATAGAGTTAAAACTTGGTTACCATACCAAGTTAGCAGGCGGTAGTCAGAAAAAAGTCCAAAGATAATGTTTGGACTTGCCTCTGACTACTACCTACTCAAAGTTTTGATGCGTTCGTCGGGTCGCATCACGAGATCTCAGTTCGGGGCGAACTACTAGTTATTACGTGTCATGACGGAGTATTGATTAGCTACCTATAAAACGACCATGTCATAGACATTCGATATCCTCGAAAGATCTTATGCACCTAGAGATGCTTATGAGATGCAGAAGGTATGCACCTAGTACCTAGGAATATCTACTGTGCCTGTGGATAACAATACTATAAACCTATTTCGGGAGAGGAGATTAGATGTAATAAGCTTGTTCAGCACCACCCAGTAAGCTGTAGAAAGTTTAGTTCAGGTTCGAATCCGGTCGTGCACCTATGTATTTATCTAATTTATTTATTTATTTATTTATTTAGGATTACCAACTAATCTAAATAATGTGTAAAAACACCGGTAGTAAACGGTGATGTAAAACACCGTGAGGATCATAATTACCTGCGCAAATATCTCGTTAAAGTAACACATAGATCGGTATGATAAAGCAAGGACGTTAGAAACACATTAATCATTGCACTCGTTAGTCAAGTTATCAACGGCGACGTGGGCGCTAATCTTGCTTTCGAAGTATGTTCGCACTTTCAAGCGCACTGCTAATTTAATTGATGAATACGGTAATCCTTTAATCTTTTACATTTTATACCTAAAAGCAGATGCATTAATGAAGATGCGTTATTGAGGGGATGTATATATAAAAAAAAATAAGAAGGTTGGCTAGGGTGCACTATGCATTTATTTATGTACCTACAGACGATTCCTGGCTTGCACTCCCTCAATTCAATGTGGGACTTATTTATTTTCAGGAAAACCAGCAGCTAAGCTCTTGGATTAAAAATATAAGCATCAGGAAATTTAATTAATTTTCTATACAAAATGGGTGAAAAAACACGACAGCTAACGGAATTATAATCTACAGACATTTTCTCTCGTCTTTGAACTAAAATAACACGCCCTCTACCATTCAGTAATCACGTCTTCAAAATTACATCATTTAAAAAACTGTTTCTTTTTTATTTTCGCTCCCACGGAGATAATTACATCATTGCGCCAAATGATATTCAACGACTCTTTCATATACATGTAGTAACCTATCTTATTAGGTTTTTACTTTTTGACTACATTTAGCTCAGTATCCACCTCATTTAATTTGCAGTTACTATTTGTGGCAACACTGATCAAGTTCATTCTTTAAATGAATTCCTTTGTGGACTTCGTCGTAGTTTTGATCCCACTTTTAAAGTAGTAAAGTTTTGGAGAGCACACACGTCGCCGGGGAAATCTCTTGTGGAAAGTGGAAACACAAAAATAGAAATGGAACGTAACCTTTGAAAGTTATATTTATCAGTTTAGTATTTTTGCGTAACTGGAGTGAAGTTTCAAAGATTTTTATCAGTGACGTAGAAAAATATCACTCTTGGTTATGTACTTATATGACGTTATGTAACATAGCTGAACCATAATTATGTAGACAGATACAATTATTTTCACAACAAAGGATATTTTCAGAGTTAACAAGCGAATCTGTGTGCTTTTCCCGAACATAACAAATATAAACAACGAAGCTACCATAATTTTGCTTGGTTTGATAATCCATTTTAGGTAGAATTATTTTTAAATCTGTTCGAATGAAGTGTTCGATTATTATTTGCGATTATTATTATTATTTATTAATATTATATTGCAGAAAAGCGTACTACGTACTCATGGATATTTGTATTTGCAGTGTTATAATGTTCTTAATATCATGTCTATATTTAAAACTTTTAATATTTCATTTTAAATAGCAAATATCGTCATTGAAGAGTCCCCGTCACCATACAATGTACACAGATCTGATCAAAGTTTTGGTCCTTTTTAAAGCTTAAAAGATTTATCTATTTTCAACGGGAGATTGGAATACGTAGGCACTTTGATTTCGTCAGACACGTTATAAAACTGCATTTTATGGGCTGCAAAATTTTATAGTCCAATTGTAAATCGGTCGTCAAAACATTTTGCGTTGATCATCAAAAGGGTTTTATGCGATATGATAACTGAAACTGAAATCCTTGCTTTTTGTAATCATTATCATTGCACATTTCATAGGATTAGCACAGCGCGGTGCACAAACATTTCCTTTGGCACACTCTTAAAAGCTCCAGCGGTGTTTTTTCAATTTCTTTAACCTACGAGCCAACGGCGATAATAGGAATCAATTTTATCATGGTTTCTTCTAGTCTAATGACAATTTATAAAAAAAGTACCAGCTAGTAAGTGTAATTTTGGTTTTTATCTTTATGATTTCATGGTTAATTCCATCCGGTAAATAAAAATCCATTAACTAATAAGTCACGGACGAACTATGCTGTATCGTAGCCATAAAGCTGTGCCCATTAAAATGGACTGATTATGGTATGCAGTAAAGTACTCACTTTACCGACTACTGCAATTTGTTTAATCAAACCCTTCTAAAATTTATAACCCACTACTTGCAATTGCTTGGTTCAAAAAATATTTAATATTCAAGCGGTGACTACGGCATATCTATCCAAACATGGGGAAGGCTTATGGTATGGTATGGTTTGGACCCAGCGGTAGACTTATACAGACTGACTATGATAATACTAATAACTTGGAATAATCTGTCGTCTAACAAACAGTGTTTTACAAAGTAGACCACCACCAAGTTATTTATTACTATTTGACCCAACAGTTAATTATTTCGTTGGCCACGAAGTATGTTCTGAGATTATATTTATGACCGAATTCAAAGTGCAAACGTGTGTTTTTCCCAGCCTCATTCTGTTAAGGAATAAATTCTATCTCGCCACAGATGCTACTGCTATGTAAGCACAACCCAAAGGGCAGAATAACCAGTTAACGAGGTAACCTCTATTTTCGCAACGCCTTTTGTGAAGTGAGAAATTATGCCTAATCACCTTCTTCGCCTATTTCTTTCGAATGCGGAAACCTCACCGTCATTTTTCTTTGATGATCCGTAATAATGTGTTGCTATTTGTGATGAAGCAAACGTTTCAGAGATGAGTAGTTAAATGAGAAAACATGTAGCAGTTCTTTCTAATGAGCATTACTCTTCTAAAAAAAAAAAAATCATATTGTTATTCTATTGCATCGTTTAGCCATGAAGGCCTTTAAGACATTATACGTATGGGAATTCAGCAATTTAGAGCCTATATTTTCAAATCATGGTTATCACATGTCATGTCTTTGTGACATTTTATGAGTGTGGTGTTTTTATAATTGAACTTTCTGATATTTTAGTTTGATTTATTAATAGGTCAGTTTTTATATTGTGTTTATTTGGGTGTGACTTTATTTGCTTTTAACTCTCCTTCTTTCTATTTCTATTTGTGTTTTTCGAATAATTTTATTTTATTTTATTTGTGTAAATAAATAAAACACGCTAGAAAAAGATGTCAATTTTACGTTCAAAATAGCTTCGTGAAGGCAATATTTCTGTTAAAGAGCAGATATCCAAGTATCAACGTTTTGCTCAGGGAACTGCCTTCAATCTATCTCCGTCACTTGAACTGGCCACTAGATACAAAATCACTTACTTCTCGCTTAATGCTGTGAAAAACAAAAACAGTTTCACGACTTTGACCCCCAGACATGGTAGATATCTTCTAATACCAAATAAAAACGTAAGATTCTTTGAAAATGAGAGGAAGGTCTAAATATACATATGGCTTGGCACATACCCACTTTTTTCAGTAGTTTGTATTCCATACGTGACAGGTAACAAACCTATCACCGCTGCTAAAATACACCGATTAAGAGCACTGGCATTGCGTACGTACATTTCTCAAAAAGGAACATTATTTGACATACGGATAAACATGAGTATCAGATCGGCTATACAGTAACACTGCCCGCAAGAGTAGTGGAACTCTTTGTGAAGGGCTCGTCCGGGGAAGTACTACCACCACACCTTTTTCTGCCGCCAAGCAGCGTTGCTGTGTCTCGGTTTGAAGATTGTGGTTGCCGGTGTAATTACAGTCACATGAGGGTTAACAGAGGCACGTTCCTATCGTGCGTGACTTACGAGGCAATTCTTTGATATAGGTGATGGTTACCACTTAACATCAGGTGGGCCATCTGTTTGTTCCATCAACTAGTTGTATAAAAAAAAACTGTACGTCAATTCAAAGTTTTGACAACTTGTTTTTTCCGAATTTTGTATTCGATAATTTCCCTCATGAGCGGGTCATCTAAAGCGCAAATCATCAAAGTAGCATAAAACCTAAATCGGATCTAGTTTTCAGCAGGTTTTGTATGAAGATGCGATAAGCGCCCATATCCGGGCGTGAATAAAAACATTAGTTCTCACCAAGGCCATATCCGGCTTGCCCTAACTAATGTTTTTATACTGTATCCGTGTGTACGATTTGAACTCACGACCTCACGGTCAGAAGGTGGGGTCATACCCGCCAGACCACCGACACCGCTGCTCTATTGCTATGAAGCTGCGGTGGAATGATAAATCGAGCGGCCGTTTGATTGGATTAGCGCTAGTTTGGGAAAATACGTTGCGCACAGCAAAATATATTATATTGGCTTTGGACTCTGCTAATAAACTACGACATGAATTGCATACTTGATCAATAAAACAGCACAAGTTTGCTTAGTTTGGGGCTTGATGGTGCTGTGTGAAATAAATAAATAAATAAATAAATAAATGAATAAATATTGGAGGAGGTAATATGGGAACCGGATAGCTGATATAATACATATATACTATTTTTTTTTGTAAATACATACTTATAATATTATTATAACACCCAAACAGAGAAGAAACATCTATGTTCACCACACAAATGTTTGTTCTCTGTGGGAATCGAACCCACGGCCTACGGCGCTGAAGGCAGAGCTACTACCAACTGAGCTGTGAAGGCTGTCAATGAAATGTACGCCAATATTTATTTATTTATTCCAAACATGTTGTGTATTCAAGTTTAGATACTTCACGTATGAATATACCTCAGTTTCTAAATGAACATACAAAGCCCGTGTAATTGCACATGAGGCTTAGCATCTGTATGCCTCGAGTTGATGGACGCAGGGCATTGCATCGTAGGGCACGTTCTTATCGTGTGTGACTTACGGGTAGCGCTTTATTATAGGTGATGGTTACCACTTAACACCAGGTGGGCCATCAGCAAAAGTAGAATAAACATATAGAAAAGGTTGAGTGGACCATAACCAGACCTAAACGACCTTTTCTTAAGCTCATGTTGACAATAATGGCGTTACTAATAGCAATTATAAGTAAAAAACAAGTACTAAAGTAGTATAGTATAGTAAAGTACATTGCTAAATACATATTTATGTGTTGTCATGGGTACAGCTATTTGTTTTTTTACTCTTTTTATGAGTATCATCACCATCCCAATTTGACGACTTTTACAAAAATCTAAATTGCTTATCATTGGCATTTACCGTTATCTTTTATCATTATACTATTTTTTTTTATTCTCAATTTAAGTTTTATAGAGAAGATTTAAAAATATGGGCTTTTCATTCATTAAAACCTGTTTAAAATCTTGCACTAATCATCATTTACTTTTCACGCTGACTGTACTCTCATGGTTTTAGTCTGGGGAAGTACTATTACTATGCCTATTTCTACCGACAAGCAACGGTGCTGTGTTTCAGTTTGAAGGGTGTGTGGGTGTCGGTGTAATTTCACTCATATAGGCTTAAATTCTGTATGATTCTCTAGTTAATGGACAGGACACAGGGCAGTGTATCGTAGGGAACGTTCCTATCGTGCGTGACTTCCGAGGCAATGCTTTGTTATAAATGATACCACATAACATCAGGTATTAACATAAATTATTTCTGTATTTACTTGAGTGCATTTGATTTTTATAATATCTACTCCTGTGTAGGACACCCAGGTCTGTGGACATCTAGGTCAAACTAATTGTAAATATACACGAAAAACTAGACACTGCAAAGTTTTAATCTGCCGCAGAACAACATGACCTTTCAAGTTGGACATTTTATACGTTTTTGTTTGCGAATAAAAAGCAATAAGCTTGCTTTTGCAATGCAATAATTTTGGCAAGAATAAATACCTACTTCACCTACCCTTTGAAATGTACATACTACAAAAAACAGTGTTACTGAAATTGGTTTTTCATAATTACTTCAATATTGAAATAACGCAGCTTACAGACTCAAATTGCTGTTCCGAATTAAACTTTTAAAAGTGGCGCAGAAAGTACAACAACAATCTCAGTTCGTTTCCGAGTTTGCCAATATTTTATGATTGCGAAGGGATGGCGTAAACTCAGCGAGGCCATTTGGCGATTTATGTCAATCGTATACAAGTTATTCGGCCAGCCTGGAAATATTCCGCACAACTTAAAATTGGCTCAATATGTATTTGTTGCGGTCAAGAAAGTTTCATAGTGCTCTATCATTTTATATTGATAAAAGTTCTGAATAAGTGCTCTTTGAAAGTTTTAGTGATCCATCTTTAGGAATTGAAATACTTGAGAACTAAGAAGCTGTTCAAATTTTATTTTGATCTATTGGTTTTGGCCGGTGTGCAAGACTATTAGAGGTATTAAAAAACTATTAAGCAACTTATCCGTAAGTTTGTTGCTTGTTTTTGTAGGCGTGGAGCTGCCTACAAAATAGCGCTGCTTGAATATATAGTCAGTATAAACACACAGTCAAAATGTGTATTCAGGTACCTAGACCATAGAAATAGGTAGTTACACTACGCATGTATAAAATTCCCCTTATTTTATGTATGACTTAATAGCAATAACCATCGCCCTAGTAAACATCAGATATAATATCAACACGCAGGTTGGAGTCACCCAGTATATTACCGAGAAGGATGACATCGCTAGGTGCCTATTGCAATCCTCGCGTCGCTGCGCTCCGCTAAGCCTCTTATTGCCTCAACACAGTTTGTCATTTACGCGAGCAACACACTCACATAAGAAGTAGATTTCTGTCGCATATCCACTGGCGGCCACTGTTTTTAGTCCAAATTCAGCGAGAGCTACCTATCTGGTGGAAATTGTTTATGATGCTTTTTTACGCTTACATTAATAATATTTGGTTATTAAATTTTAAACGATAAAATTAAACTTCAACTAACACCAATCATGACTTTGGATCAGCCAGCCAATTACGTAATAATCATTGTAATAATCAGTTTCAAAAGGTTTTTATTTGAAACCATTATGTGGGTAAATATAAAAAAAAATTGTTTATCATTACTGATCGATATAAGTCATATTTACCTATTTTAAACAGAAATGGGTTAAACCTGATCGCTACAAAAATTACATAATTTGTTAGATTCCATTAATTTGTGGCTATTAGTTTTATTATAACTTTTATGGACCATTTTCCATTGCCCCGCAAGAGTCCACTCCTCAAAACGTTTGACGAAGTTTCATGTTGACGTTTTGAATGCGTTTACTGTGTGGTTACTCCGTAGTCGACTTGTCGCTGCCACACAGGCTACTCAAAATGTCTCCCCAAATAATGTTTTTCGTAACAGGTTTGCAACCGGTGTAAGGCAATCATTGCTATCAAACGTTACTTTTGGTACGACACAAAAACTTTTGACAGTTACCCTGAACTGCAAATCGAAATTGTGACAAAATCCATAAATCAAGAAGAAGCTGAAAGGTTTAAAATCCATGGCTAAAATGAAAGAAATAGAGCAATGAATAAAAATAATACCAGCCAAGTGCGAGTCGGGCTCGCGCACGAAGGGTTCCGTACCAATATCTTAAAAACTGCAAAAAATCATGTTTTTTGTATGGAAGCCCCCTTAAATATTTATTTTATTCTATTTTTTAGTATTTGTTTTTATAGCGGCAACATAAATACATTATCTGTGAAAATTTCAACCGTTCATGAGATACAGCCTGGTGAAAGACGGACAGACAGACAGACGGACGGACAGCGGAGTCTTAGTAATAGTGTCCCGTTTTACCCTTTGGGTACGGAACCCTAAAAAACAACGTATCCTGTCACTGACTGTATTTGTTCAAAAAAATTATGTGCACAATACCAGTACTCTCAAACAGTGAAGGAAAACATCGTGAGGAAACCGGCATGTCGTGGAGCCTAAAAAGTTCTATAACATGTGTCAAGTGCTCGAAAGGAGCATCTTGAGGCGCACTTAAAATGAGAAAGAGAGACTGACTGTATGCTATTTGCTTTGAATATATACACCCGAAATACAATACAAGACAACCAGCTTTCTATGTGAATACGCTCTTTATTTTCTGTGTTTATTGCCCGTCGGCGGGCTTCCACAGCGTGAGGTGCGGACTACGGACGGTGGCAACCACTTGGAAAATACGAGAGGGTAAAAGGAAAGTTATACCAATAGCTTTGGAAACGATAGGACGTGTGTTTTTGTTTCTTTTTATGGGGGAAATATCTTGATATCTGCGTTTGACACAATAAGTAAATTCGACAAACTTTCCAACTTTCGATTCCTAGAATCAATGCTGAAATCACTTTAAAAAAAGTATAATAATCCTTCTGTTGATTTCCAGTTGCTCGTAAAAAAGACATGATTTCCTTTTCTCTTTTGAATGAAATCACCAGTAAGCCAAGATAACGTCTTTTACCTCAATAAAAACTCATTCATGGAAATCTAATTCTCATTCAGATCTCCCAAGCAAATTGCTTCATGCATTCTATTGCTTTTAGGAGGTGTGGCGTGGAGATAATACGAGAACTCGACGCAGTGTCACAAATCCTGAGTGTTCCGATATCTTAGAAGGTACTTATGGGAGAATTTATTTTGAATTCCGTGCTGAGACCGAAAGTTCTATCAGAAATCATGTGAGTGATTTGTCGTTTAGTCTCGTCTCGTGTTTCCCGGAATGGTGGCATATTTCTTTATCCTGATCGAAAGCGATAAGAAACGACGAGCTATGCTCTAAAGTTTGGCACAAAAAATGGCTTGATATATTCTGCTAACGTTAATACCTACCTTTTATGGATGTGAGTAAGTTTTGGTGACTGAAGCTATAATTTCCATAATTTATAAGTGTTGGTACCTACCTACTAGGTTAATTTAGTTTAGTTAGTTAGTAAATTTAGGTTTCTATGTTTTATTTTCAGAAATCAGAAATTATTTATTGTATAACTGTAGTACAAAAAAGATCTTATAGCTATGGTTATGTACAGTTTTAACAGTTTGTCCGTTCCGGACGTACAACAAAAACGCATTGTTATATTCTAAAGTTTTCACCCAAGAACCAACTCAAACATTTTAATACCCACTAATAGGTACTCCTAATTTCTTGCAAGTATATGACCTACAAGAAAACAAGAGGTAGATATTATAGAGCTTCCAATTTGATCGTTCATAATATTCGTTTAAGTTATAAAATGCATTCGAGACTAACCATTTTCTCAAATGATTTTTGAATATATGATGTTATTATGGAAAGATCTTGTACTGTCTTGTTATTCATGGTTTTGTTTAGCTGAAGAACGTGCATGCTTACTAACACTGTAAAAAACACCGTATGGGGTTTCACACGTTCAACTTCGATGACATTTTACATTACCGACGCATTACACCCTGCCAGCAACTTGATAAATTACGCGCGTTTCCTGAGGGTTGGCTCATCTGCTGTTACCTACATAAAAATAGCAATATTGAGCTTGACATTGCTCGGAGATAAATTATTATTGAATGAGCGAGCAAAGCGAGTGAAGATTCTCTATCGGACAAACCAGCGTTGTATGCTTGTCAGAGTATAACTTAACTTTCCAGTCTGGAATTAGGCAGGATATAAAAATTTTGCAGATCAAGATTTTGCAGTTACAGTGCTACCCATATTATGTTATCTAATCGTCAAGACATGACACACACCTCTCCGAATGGAGCCCGTGTTTACGGAAACGATGGTTTTTGTCGCTTTAGCTTACAAGCAAACATCTGTATGCCTCAAGTTGATGGAGGCAGGGCAGTGCATAGTAGGGCACGTTCCTGTCGTGCGTGACTTACGAGGCAATGCTTTGTTAGTAGATGGTTACCACTTAACATCAGGTGGGCCATCTGCTTGTTCCATCAGCTAGTTGTTCAAAAAAAAACAAGAGAAGAGACAAGTTCTGACTTTTCCGGATGTTTTAAAATTTAAATATCTGAATTTAAACATTCAGAAACGTTTCCGATTGGAAACGTCATCAGTTTTGTCTTAATTTTTGTCTCTTTGATCGACGTCAGTTTTTGTCTTTTTCAATTATAGCGAATTCTGACGTTTCCGATCGGAAACCTTTCCGAATATTTTTAAATAGCCCTGCTGATCAGAAAGCCTCTGAGGTAAACGAGAATGATTTTGAATTGCAATAAGACGTTGGCTGGCCTCCTCACGGTATTTGACAGTATCCTTGTGGAGTTCCATGCTCCAAATTGAGATAATGCTCGAGCTACAAGAGGATTTCACTGAAGATTAAATTATCGCCTAAGACACTAGAGATTAATGAGATTAATGAATGGGATTCTGGAGATGACGTGGGAAGTTAATGTGTTGTCGTATTTACGTTAAAGTTCATTCGTAGAGGCGTAAATGTGCGTGAACAACAGCGTTTCGAAATTCATTAAAATTGACTGTTGTGACAAAGCGTTGTGTAATTTGCAGCTTAGTTGATTTATTTATTAGATGTTCAGAATTATCTGCAAATAGGCGCAATTGTATTTGCAGATAATTATGAACATCTAGTAATTAAATCAATTTATATCTAATTTCTTACTTACTCAGCAACTTATCATGTACAACCAACTCAATTTAAGAAGATCGGTCAACACATTTTTGTGTAAAATCCTTGGGACAAAGTACCTAATTTCACACAAGTGAAGTTCAAATCTTAAAATATTACGAAACATATTTGGATCTTTAAGTTTCACGTACGACGAGAAAAAGCACATAATGAAATTTGTGGTTCAATTCTCACACGGGAAGGCAATTTACTGAATTTCATTATTTTCCGAGACTTAGGTACATTTGTACAGAGGTAACTTCATTGCCGCTGTGAAGATTTTAAATACCTTTTTTATTGAGACTCTAGAAATGTAAAGAGAAATACGAAATCTTACAAACTCGTTGCCGTATTTAAACATTGCTTATAATTAGCCCGATCACTTTTCACTCTCTTTTTTTTGTTTTTACTTAACTTTTAACAGGTTTTTGTAAGTAAGCCAATGAATATTTTCACGTTGCATACGGAAACGAGTCTTGACGCGATTCGTCAAAATGTCCGAACTGTCTTGGACGCGATGCTGGTGCGGGGTGGTTTGTCAAAAAACACGATTTGCTTTTTTTGACGAACGTGGACGAAACCTTTTTAAAGACTTAAGCGTCATTTCTAACAATTCATGATTCGTGTGAACACGGCCATTTAAAATCCAATGCCAAACACGAATCGTCCTCGTGTGAATGAGCTGTAAGTATGGCGGGATGAGTTTTGTTAATGTGCGATAACCACATAATTATAACACATACGCCATTACCCCGATACAAGCTGAATAGTCAATTACGTTGAAGCCGTTAATTACAAATTGTTAATTATGGCGTCCGAAAATCGGGACAAATCGGTAAAGCAAATATCGTTCAGAGAGGTAATTTCTTTTTATACTTTCAGGCTATAGACTAGAGCGTTGCTGATACTTTTCCGGCTTTTTAGACCCTTCGCAGAAGAATTAGTATCGGTGATAGTTTTAGGCTGCTAATTGCTGCTAGGACCCACAGTGAATTCTTGTAAAGAAAGAAAGGAAAAAAGGAACTGGCACCTAGAATCACCTAGCTTTAAGACGTTTCAAAATGATCCTTGTGATTTTATTGAATTATAAACATATACATTTATAAGAATATACTTTGACTTTGAAAGAAAAAACATTTATATATTTGTAACGGATGAATATTCACGGTGTAGTGTCATCCATCTTCATACATCACCCGGTATTAAAAAATACTTCACGCAGGAAACTCTACAGACTTTTTAAAGAGCAAAAAGTTTCACCTCAGTCTCAATGTAAACAAAACGTGGCAACATCAAACTATTGGCCGTTAGGAAGTCTGCAGTCTGCGATGGCTTTGAGGGAAAGATAAGCCTTTTGATACGTTCGAACATATTTCATATTCTATGCAGACGGCGTTTGACAAATTACTCCAACTTGTTAGGATCTAGGAACGCAAGAACGGATATATGTTCCTCAACAGAGCACAGTAGATACTATTACTAAGCATTTGAGAAAAGTGAATAAAAATCATATATTAATTTAATATATTAGTAATTATTGTATTTTAAGATAAAAGAGAAATATTTACAAATTAATTAAATTATTTTTATTTTAAATTTAGAAATATTTAGAACTATAATTAAGTTTGTTATTATACTTTATTATTTTAGTCCCTAAAATAATTGTCTCGGAATTGCGGGATCTTGTAACATAAGTGTCTATACACATTACTAGCGGCCTGTCCCAGCTTCGCATGGGTGGTCATAAATTTTTTGAACATTTTAGGATAAACTTAGACCGTCGAGCCTCGCGTCTACTTATTTCATACATTTGCACGCGCTTCTCCTTGAGTGAGTGAAATCGCACCCCGCGCGTGACCCGTGGACCCGTTAACATTTTTAATTTCGTCATATCTTTTGAATGGAATGTCCGATTTGAAAAATTTAAGAAGTAATCTATAGGTATTGAAACCGTCTTAATTATGAAATGATTTATTTGGATAAGGATTAATACCAAGGTACAAGTAAAGACCCTTTTCTAGCGGAGGCATTTCAATTATTTTTTTATAATAAAAGAACACTTATTGTGACATAACTATAATAGTTAGACATATGCTGTCGCGACATTTTTTGTAGATGATGACGTTTTCTACAAAATCGTAGTACATTATTTTGTTCTATCTTCAATAGTTTTCGCAGCGCACGCGATGTAAGGTTTTTGTTTTCCACCTTGGGTTACATTATTGAAGTTTTAGTAAGGATCCCTGATTTTTTGAAAATATAATATAGCCTATGTTACTCAGGGATAATGTAGCATTCTAATGGTGAAAGAATTTTTGAAATCGGACCAGTAGTTTTTGAGCCTATTCGTTACATACAAAAATACAAAAATACAAATGTTTCCTCTTTATAATATTAGTGTAGATGTAGAAAAGGACACAACCCCATTAAAATTATGAAATAGATTAAGTTACTGTATCAACATTTTGATTTGATTTACCTTCCTGAAACACTCTTAAACCACCCAAGTTGCTAGTTTCTACACAACAGATCCCGTATATGCAAATATAGCAACAAAATATACCAAAACCTCATATAGGTATCCTACAGGTATACAGTATATAGGTAAGTATGATAAGATGCGGACACCTAGTTGACATGTAACAGGAATATTACGTTATGGTAATACAATGCATAATAACGAACTAACACAGCATGCAAAGTACAATAATTGATACAGCGGTATCTCTGACAATCCAATGAATTATGTAAATGTGACTTAGTAGATTTACAGCATCCAATAAGCATAGGTATAAGTTTGGTTTCAATCTCAACTGATGGTAAGCGACGATGGAAACGGTCTTTTCACTTTTGCCCTGAAGAGACCAAATTTTAGTGATACCAAAAACAGACGACGGCAATGAGTTCCACTCCATGGCGGTTTGCATAATGAAAGTAGAGGCAAAACGCTTAATGCGAATGGAAAGATGCCCGTGACGCTTTAAAAAACATCTTGAAAAGATCTTCTAACAGCCTTTTATTTTTATTTTATAAAAGACTTTTGGAATCCTTGTCTTTGAAACCTTTTTTTTTTTTTTTTATACAACCAGCTGATGGAACAAGCAGATGGCCCACCTGATGTTAAGTGGTAACCATCACCTATAACAAAGCATTGCCTCGTAAGTCACGCACGATAGGAACGTGCCCTACGATGCACTACCCTGCGTCCATCAGCTTGAGGCATACAGATGTTAAGCCTCATGTGCCTGTAATTACACCGGCAACCACACTCTTCAAACCGAAACACAGCGTTGCTGCTTGGCGGCAGAAAAAGGCGTGGTGGTAGTACTTCCCCGGACGAGCCCTTCACAAAGAGCTCTACTACTCTTAAAACTACCTACCTACTCTACCCTTTTCAATACGTTTAGGTACGAATTTATGAAAATAGTTTCTTAGTATCTTTTTGAAAGGCTCAGGTTCCCATTTTTTTTAGTTGAGATGACCAATCAACCAGACCCTGTCACCCAGATGCATGAGACTTCTCGAAAAGGGTTTACCTCTACAATAGTAACAACACATATTTGTGGCTTTAGAGTAAGGGTATTTTCGTTCTAGTTTCTAAACAACAGTTGTGAAGAGTTGGAAGCAGATAGGTAGATGAAAAATGCTATCTTGGTACCCATCGTTTATAACCGCACTAAGCGTTGCTTCGCGGATACTCGGTGGGTGGAAAGGCATCAAAATCGTACTTCCGCGAAATGATGTTTTTTATACAACTACCTGATGGAACAAGCAGATGGCCCACCTGATCTTAACCTGATTGGAATCAGAATCAGAATCATTTATTGACAAAGATTTTACACATTAACAATATATTGTAATGCATAATAAAACCTTGGCTCGTCGAGTTGGTAACCATCACCATAACAAAGCATTACCTCGTAAGTCACGCACGATAGGAACGTGCCCTACGATGCACTGCCCTGCGTCCATCAACTTGAGGCATACAGATGTTAAGCCTCATGTGCCTGTAATTACACAAACAACCACACTCTTCAAACCGAAACACAGCAGCGCTGCTTGGCGGCAGAAAAAGGCGTGGTGGTAGTACTTCTCCGGACGAGCCCTTCACAAAGATCAAGACATATCCAGCGGTGGAGTTTTTCAGGCTAATTATGATAAAAACGTTATTTAACTTGCTGGATCTGATAGATAAATATATAACTCTTTATTGATCACCACACAGAAACATAGTACAGGTTTAAAGCATACATTAAGGTAAAACAATGGGCGACTTTATCGCTGAGAGCGATCTCTTCCAGGCAACCTTAGAAGGATAAAAACTAATCGGAATTGACGGCGGTGTAGTCACTTACGGAATATATGATATTTTATTGGACCTATATATATTAAGTAGCCAACTAGGTACCTAAGTACCTACTCAAGGCACCTAAACCTAACTAGCCTAACAACAATCTAAGCAATCCTAACACTTACTATACAGATAATAAATAAACGAATACATATAATATATAAATATAATATGCTTCTGCTTAATAACAATCTCTAATACTATAAGAATCAAAGTCCTGACTGACTGACTGACTGACTGACTGACTGACATATAGACAACGCACAGCCTAAACCGCTGGTCCTAGAGACTTGAAATTTGAGGAGTACATAGGTCTTATGGCGTAGAGGTGTACTAAGAAGGGATTTTTGGAAATTCAACCCCTAAGGGTGTAAAAAGGGTTGAAAACATTTGTATGAAAAATTGTATTCCTTGAACCTACAAACTTGAAACTTGAAGTACATGTACTACAAGGCTAAAAAATAGGAAAGTCATTTTTAGTTTTTTAAAACTACCCTTAATAAGTGTGCAAAGGGATGTCAAAGTTTGTATGGGAGTTTTTTGACGCGTGGTGCGATTGACTTAAAACTTGGGGTAAATAAACCCCACAATAAATAATTTAGAATCACGATTTCAATATTTGAAAACTACCCCTGCAAAAGGTGCAATAGGCGGCTCATGGCTCACCACTTTAACGCGTGCGAAGCCGCGAGAAGCTGCTAGTATATGTATAAAAATAGCTAGGTCGTAATTGACGACAAGTAGGATCGACCAAGCAAGCTTTGCCACGAGCATCTCTAAAAAACTAGTTTACCTACCAATAAAGTAGTCTGTATCTGTATCTGCAACCATAGTGAACACTGCACAGAACAAACGAAATACTTTACCAAAATTAAATATTTCGTGGAGCGAAGCTATTTCAACTGTAAATTCCTGCGGTTCAAATAAAAATGTAACTTCAACGTGCACATGGAACCTTGCCATATCTTACTGAGTATTTTTCTGAGTAGATACCTTATATGAGATTTATATGAACACACTTTAAAACTTTATTTTCTATGAAACTTCTTTAGCGATTAAGTTTTTATAAGTAGGTATAATCTTTTGAAGAACTAAGGTTGTGGATTAGCTGGAGGGTTGCTTTAAGAATTTTTAAGTTATATGCATGGGGCATATAAATAACTGGCACGGAGAACCATGGATAGTCAGTTCGAATCCACTACGGCTTTCAGACTATAAAAAACATAGTGAGGAAACTCGGCCTAGTCGGTTACGCATATATCAAATAATTATATAAAAAATAATAAAAAAAAGACAGCCTTCACAGGTCAGTTGGCTCTGCCTTCTGCGCCGTAAACCGTGGGTTCGATCCCCACCGAGAACAAACATAGATGTTTGTTCTCTGTCTGGGTGTTATACCTAATATATTTGATCGAGTGAGCGAAGCGAACGAAGATTCTAGTTTCAACTTGGGCGATTTGGCATTTTATTGATCGAGTGAGCGAAGCGAACGATGATCTTAGTTTCAACTTGGGCGATTTGGCATTTTATGTATGTATGTATGTATGTATGTATGTATGTTTGTCTGGCGATAACTTTAGAACCGTTGGTCAGATCTGCATGAAATTTGATATGTCGATAGCTTGTACTTGAGAAATTTACTGGTAAGTATATGAGTAAAATCGGATGAAGGGTTTTTGAGATATGGGGTTTTTTAAGGGGGCAAAAATAAAAAAAGTTACATAAAAAAATCAAGTTACATGTCATATGAAAGGGCTTTGTTTGGACATCCCAAAACAATTTTTACTTTTTTTTTGGGACGCTCGGTTTTTGAGATAAAATAATAAAAGTTAAATTAAGATAACCAGCGATCCAAGAGCTCCCATCTCTAAGAGTTTCGTTGTTATCAAGGTTTTTCTACTGGTCGGCCAGTTTCTTTGCTTTTTCTTATTTTTTTTTCTTGAAATAAATTAAGGAGGTACTCAGTTCTCATAAAATGGTGACGACGACCAGGTCTGATGATGGAGCCAAGGTCTGTTCAACGGAACTCTTCAATAAATAGTCCAATAGAGTTGAAACTTGGTAACCATACCAAGTTAGTAGGCGGTAGTCAGAAAAAAGTCCAAAGGTAATGTTTGGACTTGCCTCTGACTACTACGTACTCAAAGTTTTGATGAGCTCGTCGGGTCGCATCACAAGATCTCAGTTCGGGGCGAACTACTAGTGTATGTGTGTATGTATGTATGTATGTATGTATGTATGTATGTATGTATGTTTGTCTGGCCATAACTTTCGAACCGTTGATCCGATCTGCATGAAATTTGATAAGGCGACAGCTTGTACTTGAGAAATTTACTGGTAAGTATATGAGTAAAATCGGATGAAGGGTTTTTAAGATATGGGGTTTTTTAAGGGGGCAAAAATAAAAAAAGTGACTTAAAAAAATCAAGTTACATGTCATACGAAAGGGCTTTGTTTGGACATTCCAAAACAATTTTTACTTTTTTTCTGGGACGCTCGGTTTTTGAGATACAACAAAAAAGTTAAATTAAGATAACCAGCGACCCAAGAGCTCCCATCTCTAAAAGTTTCGTTGGCATCAAGGTTTTTCTACTGGTCGGCCAGTTACTTTGCTTTTTCTTATTTTTTTTTCTTGAAATAAATTAAGGAGGTACTCAGTTCTCATAAAATGGTGACAACGACCAGGTCTGTCTGATGATGGAGCCAAGGTCTGTTCAACGGAACTCTTCAATAAATAGGCCAATAGAGTTGAAACTTGGTTACCGTACCAAGTTAGTAGGCGGTAGTCAGAAAAAAGTCCAAACATAATGTTTGGACTTGCCTTTGACTACCACCTAATCAAAGTTTTAGTGCGTTCGTCGGGTCGCATCACGAGATCTCAGTTCGGGGCGAACTACTAGTATAAGTGTGTATTTGCAAAAAAAAAGTATATTATATGTATTATATCAGCTATCTGCTTTCCATACTACAAGCTCTGGCTTAGTTTGGGGCTTGATAGTGCTGTGTGGAAAGTCCACCAATATTTACTAGTAGTTCGCCCCGAACGGAGATTTCGTGATGCGATCCGAACGCTCCAAAACTTTGAGTGTGAAAACTTTGGTGGTGGTCAGAGGCAAGTCCAAACATTATGTTTGGACTTGTTTCTGACTACCTACTAACTTTGTATGGTAACCAAGTTTCAACTGTATTGGCCTATTTATTGAAGAGTTCCGTTGAACATTCCTTGGCTTCATCATCAGACCAGTTCGCTGTTACCATATTATGAACTAAGTACCTTCTTAATTTATTACAAGAACAAAAATAAGAAAAAGCAAATCAACTGCTTGACCAGTAGAAAAACCTTGATGTCAACGAAACTCTTAGAGATGGGAGCTCTTGGATCGTTGGTTTTCTTAATTTTTTTTTTTTTGCTGTATCTCAAAACCTGGGTGTCCTAGAGTAAAATATGGGTTTGGAATGTCCAAACAAAGCCCTTTCATAAAACATGTAACTTGATTTTTTTGTGTAACTTTTTTTATTTTTGTCCCCTTAAAGAACCCCATATCTTAATAACTCATCATCCGATTTAACTCATATACATACCAGGTAATTTACCAAGTAAAAGCTATCGACTAACCAAATTTAATGCAGGTCAGATTAACGGTTCTAAAATTATAAGTTATGGCTCGACAAACATACATACATAAAATGCCAAATCGCCCAAGTTACCTGTAAGATTTTCGTTTGCTTCGCTCACTCAATCAATTACCAACTGAGCTACTACCAACTGAGCTGTAAGGGACGTCTCCACCGACAGCCTTCTAATATTATTACTGTCTTTACTGTGAATAAGGTCGAATAGGCTGAGAAGATAGTATGGGTTTTGTCGAAGTTTTATCTTAATTCGATCCCACGCACTAAACCGGCCCGTAAGTAGGGGCATGGGTTTATGACCTACTTTATTTTTGCCTTTGACACTGTATAAATCGTGTAGAATAAGATATAAAGGCCTATTTACTAGAGTAATGGCATTAAATAGGAGTACATACTACTAATACTTTGGTGTAATTTAAAATAAAAAATATTAAACTTACGTTTTTATTTTCTAATCCAATTTACATTCCATTTGAAAAGTGCTTTGTGCCATTTCTTAAAACATATTTCATCCACATGTTTTCATACTATCCTATCCTACTCGTCTACATCTACATCTAATGTTAACGAGTCCACGGGTCACGCACGGGGTGCGATTTCACTCACTCAGGGAGAAGAGCATGCAAATGTATGAAATAAGTAGACGCGAGGCTCGAACCCACGGTCTAAGTTTACCCTAAAATGTTCAAAAAATTTATGACCACCCATGCGAAGCTGGGACAGGCCGCTAGTAATATATATTATAATATTTTATATATATATAATAATATAATATTATAAAGAGGAAAGATTTGTATTTTTGTATGTTTGTATTTTTGTATGTAACGAATAGGCTCAAAATCTACTGGTCCGATTTAAAAAATTCTTTCACCATTAGAATGCTACATTATCTATGAGTAACATAGGCTACATTTATTACAAGAAAAAATTAGAGATCCCTTCTAAAACTTCAATAATGTAACCCAAGGTATAAAAGAATTGGCCATAAATTGGCTTTCATCGCATGCGCTGCGAAAACTATTGACGATAGAACACCAAAATGTTCTACAATATTAAAGAATAGTTAGTTATGTTACTATAACTATTTTTTTACATATTAAAAGTTGATAGAAATGCCAACCGAAATCAGACCATGTTATCCATACCTTTATATTAATCCTTATCCAAATAAATTATTTCATATTCAAGACTGTTTCAATACCTATAGATTACTTCTTGAATTTTTCAAATCGGACATTCCATTCAAAACATATTTCGAAATTAAAAATTTTAGTTCTCTTTAAAAATATTAGCGAACGCGGTAGCGGGCCACGAGGCGCGTTCTCACTCACTCAGGGAGAAGAGCATGCAAATGTATGAAATAAGTAGACGCGAGGCTCGAACCCACGGTCTAAGTTTACCCTAAAATGTTCAAAAAATTTATATCCACCCATGTGAAGCTGGGACAGGCCGCTAGTAATATATAAATGAGAAAGTGTCGATGTTTGGATGTTTGTAGCTCAATCACGCCCAAACTACTGAACCGATTGGGATGAAACTTAGGATAAATATACTTAGTCCCAAAACAAAAGACCTTTTTAAAACACCTTATACAAGGTGTTTAAAAACTTCAGGGGGCTAAAGTACCAACCTGGTGCGCTTTTTTTTCCTGTTTACAGTGTTGGTTCCTTAGAAAAAGTTATTCATATTGATGGGTATTTTAGCCCCTGAAGTTTTTAAACAAAAGTATTGGAACACCTTGTATATGAATGATAGCAATTACTACTAATACGCGAGGGAATCCGCGGACATTAGCTAGTTTACTATAATTTTCATTCCCCCGTCTAGGTGCTTTAAAACTGCGAACAAACGGTCCGCGCGCGCTCATGTGTGGAGAAGCATGAAAATGATCTCCCATTCCCTAAGTATACTTACTCATGTTTGTGCTGTCCCAAAAGATAATCCGACACCGAAAAGGGGAGAGTGATTTACATATTTTTACGAGGCTGTTTAATTCTTCGTTTCCTTCCGTTCTTGCTTTATCCGCGGACCGCGAGTTGACCTCGCACTTGTTTTCAGCAAGACGCAACACATACATAATTCAGTTTGCTAATAATTGGACTAAGGTAAAAATGAATGGAGAATTTTATGTAGACCGCAGAATAATATTTTTCTAAAAAATTGCGTTACATTCCATGAAAAATGTTTTTAATTTTATTTAGCACTTGGCAAAATAATAATTAATTAATCAAAAGTGTTAAGACGCGTTTACAAAGTTTTTAAGTTCTTTAACTTTTAATGTCTTTATTTGAAATCTTAAAAAAATGAAGAAAAAATAAAAAATTATTTAATACAAATACTTACAAGATTCAATCCTCGTTTAAAACAAGCCGACACAAAAGTGAAGTTGTACCATTCGAGATAGTTGGGAAGACCGCGCGCGGCCGGCGGTTGCGGACCGCGCTCACTGACTGCCGGTGAGCTACGCCGAGCTACGAGAGAGCTACGAGAGAGCTACGCGCTACGAGAAACCTTTAATGAGCTACAAATTCATCTCATCCGTTTCTCGTTAGTAACTTCAAATTTGAAAGTATGAACAAGATTTACAGAAACAGCTTTACGACTTTGATCCCCAGGAACGGTACATATCACTCAAGGAGTCAAGATTCTTTGAGGATATCTAATGGTACGTCGTATGTAGTTAATGGTACGTCCAAATATTACACCCACATTTTGCAGTAGATGGTATTCCATACGTGACAGATTGCAAGCCCATCGCCGCTGTTTATGTTAGAATACTAATTGGTTTCCACACGATTTTTTCTTTCACCGTTTGAGATATCATTACAAGAACAAAGAGAACAAGATTCTCGTGAAAAGCATTATTCAGGTTTAAATACCCTTACGGCCGGCTTCTGAAAACCCGATCAAAACTAATCGGATGTCAAGTTACTTGCTATCTCTATCCAATTCGATGTAATAGATGAAATGGCGAGAGACTTGAAATCTGATTGGTTTTGATCGAGCTTTCAGAAACCGGCCGTTTGAAAACTATTTTATAAATAAATTAAAACGAAATCTCACCCAAACAAAACATAACGAAACAGGCTCGTTTCATATTATATTGTTGTATGTAAAAGTTAATTTTGTCATGAATTCAATTATCGAAAACAATTAATCTGTAAGAAAAACAAGACAATTTCATTTTGTATAGTGCAACGCAATAGTTCTGCAAATCTTTGAGTAAACTTAGTAGCGCCCGTGTTACGCTGTGCAGAAAAAATGGTTCGTTGAATCCTGTTACTGAGTTAAACACAATTGCATGAAATACTGCTCCAAGTTAAACAATATACAGGGTGTAAAAGAGGCCAAAAACTTATAGTGTCTGAAGCACTGACAGACAGGCAAAGATTACCCTGCATAAGCAATTTACTAACTTATAGCTAGGATGTTGAGATTTCAAGCATTTGTTTTTGGATATTTGTTAGACCAAACAAAATTATATCTGTAGATACATCTCTGGATTTTCAACTTGTTGTTAAAGGGCTGACAACTATCAAACAACTTCTCGCTCGCATGTTTCGACATGTTGAAATATATAAAATCAAAAAACTCATTTTCGAAAAATCGCAATCAACCATTTTGTGTGCAATCACATTGCACACAGTTTAGTACAAATTTAATTTTGATCGATACAAGTTTTCCTACATAAAAGTTTGCTTATGTACGGAAACTAGTAAATCAAACTTTTGTGATTGCATACAAAATGGTTGATTGCGATTTTACGAAAATGAGTTTAGTTATTTTATATCTTTCAACATGAAACGTGCGAGCGAGAGTCACATTAGCTCTTGTCTTCGCCTTAATAGTTTAATATTAGTCATGATAAAAAATTCAGAGTGTTGAACACCTGGCAGAGCTACTGCAGGTAAAATATCCCTAAAAATACACAAAAACTACACAAATTCATCATAAAACACAGATTTTTGCGAATAGCCTCCTTACGCCTTGTATAACAATGCTGGCAGCATTGCAATAATATACCGTTGAACTGTAAAAAGTTATGATACATAATGTTAAAGCTGTAAGTTATAGAGGGCGGGTTTAATGTCAGAGTATCCCTCAGATATAAATATTCCTATGTTTGTTTTCAGCTAGTGTAAGAGCCGGTTTCACCATGCTCTGTTAGATTAACAAAGGATTAAAGTGCCGTTAAATATGTCAAAATGTACGCATTTGACAGCTAAGGTTAGATTTAACGGCCTGTTAATCCTTGATTAGTAACTAACAGAGCATGGTGAAACTGGGCCTAAAATTAAGGCAGAAATATTGCTGTTTATTGGATAGCGTTACTCTATTATACTGAGCAACAGAGTTAATCGAATTCGCCTCATGTATTTCGCATAAAGTTTTAATTATTTAGTGTAAAGACATTTTTTTTTTTTTTTAATTAATAGACTATCCTTTGGCTACAATATAAGTTTGGTAAGCGACGATATAGCCGATGGAGCAGAACGGTCTAGAAGACACCTATTCACTCTTGCTCTGGATTTCCATCCTATCCCACTTTTATCTATTAACAATTAATGTGAAAGTTATGTTTGGACGTTTGTGGCTCAAACACGCCATGAACCTATTGGGAAACTCAGAATAAATATATTACGCAGCCTGGATCAGCATATAGACTATAGAAAAATATAATAATTACATTGTAACAAGGATTATACAAAAGAGCGGTAGGAACCAAGTCGTAAGTTTGTTGCCTGTTCTTCTAGGCTTTGGCCGCGTTGAACTGGCACCTAGATTCACCTAGTTTTAAGACGTTTCGTAGTGATCCTTGTGATTTTACCCAATAAATACCTTTTGACTTTGACTTTGAATAATTAACGAACCCAAAAAAGAAATCCACCTCATATCGCAATCACCGCTGCCTTGCGAGCGAAGCGCAGTTGGTCACTAGTATTTTGCTTTTTAAAAAAGGATCTCTAGAGCAGAAAAACCAACGGACTCAGTAGAGAAAGTGCCTTAAATATATTTTTGTCAACATTTATCAAAACCAAGCGAGCAAAGCACGTCTACAAAAAATGCAAATGCCTGTTTTTACCTATTATTTTTATTAAGATCACTAAAATCAAAATTTAGACTAGTATTGAGACAGCGTCAGAAGATTTCAATGGCAAGTAATCCCTCATGCTCATTTCCCCCAAAAAGTGCAAACGTTTTCAGTCAAACGCAAGGCAAAAATGCAAGGGAATCGACAAGTCTCGGAAACTTCTAAGTAATTATGTATATTTAGTAAGAGTCTATTTATAGCACGCTACAACCATAACTTATGCAACGTACGACAACGCTTGTGACGAGGAAAATACCACATAACTACTGTTCAGTCACACACGTACATTATACACGATAGGAACAGTGCTGTAGGTATAGTCTTGCTATTTGAACTTTCTGACGTAAGTACTGTGCGTAGGTACGAATTGACACAGTTTTGTTCGTAAACAGATATAAAATGCTTTTATCTTCTTCTACTTCTTTTCAAAGTACTTTCGTAGTCATGGGAAAATAATAAGATGTTATCGGAAGGATTTGACAGCCTTCACAGCTCAGTTAGTAGCTCTGCCTTCTGCGCCGTAGGCCGTGTGTTCGATCCTCACCGAGAACAAACATTTGTGTGATGAACATAGATGCTTGTTCTCTGTCAGTGTGTTAGAAAAAGTGAAAAGTGTATAAGTAGTATATCAGCTATCTGGTTCCCATAACGCAAGCTTTGGCTTAGTTTGGGCGAGATAGTGCTGTGTGGAATGTTCACCAACATTTATATTTAATTATTTTATTTTATTTTCTAAAAAACAGAAACTTCTTCTTGTTGTGTTATTAGTTTCTTTCGAAACAAGTGTGGTGAAAAAATTTTTAGTGCCCTTCATAGAGGCTCCTTTTAAGCACTTGCTTGTTTTCTCACGATATTTTCCTTCACCGTTTGAGGGTACTGCCACAGTGCACATAAATTTTAGAGCAGAAAAACTCATCCACTGAAACTAAAACAGCTTCGCGACTTTGATAGCACGGTAGATATCCCGTCAGATCTATTTGTAGCAAGTTACAACTTTGACTCATTGAGGTTATTAAGGGGCTAGTCATAGGTACGTCCAAATATCACATTCCTGGCTCATCTGATTTTATTTTAGCTTTTATATGTATTGAGCTAGATCTCGACCGCCAGTAGAACGTGCACTCACTTTCTGCGCCCTCACTTTTTGGTCGAGACGCATTGGAATGGTGGCGAGTTATACCTTTAATATAGCTTTTTACTGCGGCGACCACGTTTGTGAACCTTTCAAGTCGGACGATATTAGAGAGTTAAGTTTAAAATACAAGCCAGTAAAGCATAAACTGAAGTTATCTAACTGCCCATCCTATCAGCTTCCAATATCTTCGATCCACTGAACCAGAATTCCTTTGAGATCGCGACTGACAAATCTCGACCTGATAGTGTATTCAAGCTGCCTAGTATTACTCTGCTTAAATATACATGTTTCGATATAAAGTTTACGGGTAACATTATCCCCTTGACAGTAATAGCAGCAATTTTTGGACCTGAACAAACAGTTTCCAGCTTTCGTCGTACCTGCGGTGAAACTTAAGTATCCTAATCTTGACAAGATAGGAAAATAATAATTTTGTTTTAAATTTATTTCGAGGTTATTTCAGGTGGGGCTACTGATATAAACTGGCAATGTTACGCATCATTGTAATCTTTGCTAGTGTAAAGACCGCACTAGCTCAACACTAGGGTCAACCACGTGTGGTTTTTAGCCGCGGTATTTGTGATTCAAAGATATCGATTCAACCGAACGCACTGGCAGTTAAAAAGTAACTACAACGTTTCAAAACTTAAGGCTGACAACAACAACTTATCACTTGCACATTTCAAATTTTTTGAAGATATCACTGAATGCAATTATGAAAAATAGCAGACATCTAAGTTTTGGAGAATTTGTTTTTGATTCTTTGTTTAACTAGTTTTCGTATAGGTATAACGTGTAACATAATAAGGCCAAAGACCAAGAGATTAGACCAAGCACTGGAATTCTTTGACATGTACAAATATTTTTTGATATTCCCATACAAAAATAAAATTAATATTGTCCCAGTGCTGACCCTGATTATGTGTACGTGACCTTGGTACATACGTTATTTACGTTTACTAATTGGTGGCAGTTCTGTTACCTATTTTATCTACAGTCCACTATTAAAGGTAAATAAAAAGATGTAAACAGAGCTGCGTCATGTTTTGTTAGTTTCATTTTGGAGGAAAGTTTAAGAGGCATTTCATGTATGAAAAACTTGGAAATTTCAAAAATCTTATAATTCAAGTTGTTCGCCTTGACCTGTGTAGAAAGCTTTCGTGGTTATAGGAGTATTATGGTCCCAAAAGTTATTATACGTGTGCCATCGGATTCTAATCACACTCGACGAATAACTCAGAGACATGCTTACTACGGTGCGGTACTTATGCGATCGTGGTTCCATCTACAGGCAGTAATCATGATTTTCATTCCCCTTGTATATAAAGTCCCATGATCACGATAAAAAAATAATAAATAAATAAATATTGGCGGACATTTCTCACAGCACTATCTCGTCCCAAACTAAGCCAAAGCTTGTGATATGGGAACCAGATAGCTGATATACTACTTATATACTTTTTTTTGTAAATACATACTTATAATATTATATAACACCTAGACAGAGAACAAACATCTATGTTCATCACACAAATGTTTGTTCTCGGTGGGGATCGATCCCACGGCCTACGGCACAGAAGGCAGAGCTACTACCAACTGAGCTGTGAAGGCTGTCAAATTTAATGTACCGATATTGTAAATATATCCATGTTATTTTAAATACTGTAGTATTAAAACATTTTTTCTCTGCTATTGAAATACCTGGTGAAAGTGAAATGTGGGCTAACCAGCCGTATTTTATATGGAAGGTACTTACACGGGATGAGTGACATGGGTGCGCGAGTGTAATAAATATAGGCTATAAATATTCCTTAAAATAAACAATTTTAAAGCAACAAGACCTCAGTCCATATATTGTACGTTGGCGTTGATGAAAACATATCTGTCGGGAGTTGTTAGCGGTGACCTTTCGAATGCGCAGGTCAACTGCACTAGTTCAAGTTACTGCCGCCCTAGTTAATAACGGTCTGTCAGTTGATGAATTGTTGATGACTATACTTTAAAATACTTTACTCAAGGTAAGCCTTACGTGGAGTTGGAAGTACACCTGGTTAGACTTAGTGATGGCCGGTGGAATAAAACCTTGACCAAATGGTGGACGAAGTCAAGTCGCGATGGGCCGACGTTATCGTAAAAGTCGTGGAGGACAGGCTTGCAGAAGATAAAGAAGGCCGTGGTAGTGTAGTGGGCGAGCTGAGATGCTTTAAAAAAGCATCAGTTTTTTTTTATTCTGAATATATGAAAACGTGGGCTCTGTTTTACGAAATCATTTAAAAATAATAGTGTCAAAATGTGATAGGACGTTGTATTTTTAGGGTTTATAGAAAAACGTATATTCCGATTTAAATAAAAGTTAAATTTGTCCGGCGCCAATACGCAAGCTATCTTAGTGCCAAATTTAATCTCGATCGTTTCAGTTACTCAGGCGTGAAAATGTAACACAGATACTTTCGCATTTATAAATGGATGAACGTGTTTATTGTGTTGCTTCTTAGTGAATAAGGGGTCTATTTGGGTTCTCCAAGCGAAACGTCACGGAATAACTATTAGGACAACGTATCACTTACCATTTGATAAATACATATCCGAAACCTTGTCCTAAATGATATTGTATTCAAAGCATGACTGCGAGGACTTTTGTGATGGTACTTCGAGATTTCAAAGCACTTCCAAAAATCTTTCGACAATAGCAAGAGAACTTTTCGCTTGCATTTTTCAAGGTATGTAATAATCAGGGGTCGGAAAAGGTAGAGTTTTTAAGTACCAAATGACGTAAAATTACCTACGCAATCTTAATATGGACACAGATAAGAGAATACTAGTATGCCTTTTAAACCCGGAGTTGGGGATTAATTAAAATTGTTTTCTAAAACTATATGGATTTTTTTTAATACAACTAGCTGATGGAACAAGTAGATGGCCCACCTGATGTTAAGATTGATATTATTGTCTTCTAAAACTCTTTTTTCCTATGTTAAACACAAAATAAGTAGCGTTACATGTTACACGTACAGTAGGGCTATTTTAAAACATTCGGAAAGGTTTCCAATCGGAAACGTCAGTTTTTATCACAATTGATTTCAAACCCGAATCATTTCCGACATGGAGATTAAAAAACGCACATCCATATTTAGATTTCGTAATAGCGTATTTGACGTCATTTGGTACCTACTTAAAAACTCTACCTATTCCGACCCCCGTAATGTAGTTATCAAAAATTACAAACAAACAAGTTTTGGGTACATTTTTTTTAAATCATTTGATCTAAACAATTTTATCCGGTAGGAACCAAAAAATTTGAGAGCGTTAAGTTGTTAGACGCATTTTAACTTATGGCAGAAACGCTAGAAGTAAAAATAAGTGTAATTTCAAAAGACTATGAATAAAATGTTATTGCTCTTTAAGGTAGAATCAAAGATTGCTTGAAGTCGCCGGAAAGAGCAAAGCCAAAATCTTTTTCACTGGCAAATATCAGGCTGATGATGATAATGATGATGATGAAGTGTAGAATATGCCCGTTTCAGCTTTCTATGCATATTATGATCATGTATGAATGCATTTTAATTTCAGCATTTTTTGAAGCAAAAACTAAGAGTTCCACACAAACTAATTTACATTTTGATTGGATAACTGTGATATAAGCTAGGATAGAATGATAATAGGGTTACTGTCGGCTAACTACTTGTAGTGATTACCCGCTTAGCAAACGCCTACATAATTTATTCTTCCCTATGAGAGTTATCTTGAGTATAATGAGAATGTTATACGGCGTGGTTTCAAAGTATGTCCAGCGTCGCGAAAGACCAGACTAATAGTACTGCATCAAACACTATTATATTTGTTGAAAAACAACCTATTTGGTTAGCAGTTGGTTGGTTTTTAGGTATAAATGCTATTCTTCTTCTTGTCTTGTCACTAGTTTCTTTCGAAACAGTATGGTGAAAGGATTTTAAGTGCGCCTCAAAAGGCTCCTTTCGAGCACTTGACACATGTTCTAGAACTTTTTAGGTTCTACAACATGCCGGTTTCCTCACAATGTTTTCCTTCACCATGATTTATTTGTATCCCCACAGTTAAATAAAAACTTGTTACCTATCGAATGACCAAATCAGCTCTATGAAATGATTATATACAAAGTGGTACCATTGATTCCCTCTATTTTAAAACATTTGGCAATGAAAATTAAAAAAAATATTAACTGTTTTTACTTACGTAACGGGTCAGTAAGGTTTAAAACAATTCTAAATTTCTAGTCGACAGCTTCACTAGTTCCTAAAATCAGCAGCTGTGGCAGACAGATGGACAAAGTTGCACCATAAGGGTTCCGGCTAGGGTCGGAACCCTGAAAAGTATTTATTGTGTAACTGGCTTATAAGAAAAAACAGCCAAGTTGCTGGTAATAACTAGAGTAGGCAGTGTTCTTGTTTTTTTTTATAATACTAGCTGATGGCCAACCTGATGTTAAGTGGTAACCATCACCTATAACAAGCATTACCTCGTGAGTCACGCATAATAGGAACGTGCCCTACGATGCACTGCCCTGCGTCCATCAACTTGAGGCAGATGTTAAGCCTCCATGAAACACGCCTGCAGAGTACTGCGGACGTGTTTCATGGTGGCTAATAACCCGACACGGTGGGCCTCTCCGCGTGTCCCTCTGTCTAGCAGAGGGCACAGTGTGATGAGGCAGGGTAGACCTACGGGTCTACCCAGGCGGTAGAGCGCGCGCGAGAGACGCGGAACTTCTCGCGCCGCTCATGGTGGTGAATAGTGGGAGAAGACCTGGAGGGGCCTTCTCCCGCATTGCACATATTCACCACCCCGTCAGGCGGGAACGGCCGGGCACTCACGGTCGTTCCCGGGTCCCTCCCTGCAAAGGGGGGGGCGTGCGGGCCCCGCCGTAAAGGCGGGGGCGTTGCGGGGGCCCCGCTGTCAGAGCGGGCCAATCGCCGGCGGGGGACTGGATGAAAAGGCTCTGCCAGTTTCCCAGTTCCCCTCCATATAGGCGACGCGGGAGTGTCGCTGGGTTGTTTAGTGGGTATACCGGGAGCGGAAAACCGGGGAGTCCCACATATCCCCTCCATCCTCCAATGGGGGGGAATGCGTAATGCATTTTTCCCAGCGTCAAAAAAAAAAAAAAAAAAAAGATGTTAAGCCTCATGTGCCTGTAATTACACCGGCAACCACACTCTTCAAACCGAAACACAGAAACGCTGCTTGGCGGCAGAAAAAGGCGTGGTGGTAGTACTTCCCCGGACGAGCCCTTCACAAAGAGCTCTAAAGGAATCTGTTCATTATTTTGGTAAGAATTCTATACCTGCCTATTAGCTCCTCCAATTTGCAGGAATTGGGCGATGGAAATGAGGTTGGAAAATTATAAGAATGATGTAAGCTAAAATGACGCAGCTTATTTTCAAAATATCAACCTTCTAACTGGTATGGTTTTTTTTTCTATAACTTGCTGATGGAACAAGCAGATGGTCCACCTGATGTTAAGATGTTTTAGAAGGTGATCACAGAAAAAATGGACAAACGGTACCACTGTACCAAACTTAAAATTTATATTTCGTAAAAGTCGCACAAAAAGTTTGGAAGCTCGTTATAACTTTTGTTAATTAAATAATTTTCCATTTATTTCCATTAATGGGTGTATTCTTATCTGGGGGTAGCACGTGACAACGTCAGAGGCCGAGTAAATCGTCTGATACCGCAGTCCCAACTTTTTAATGCAACTCTTGAAACTGTACCGACCACGTACGAACTGTGGCGATTGTGGCCTGAGTGTCTCAATGCGCAACATTTGGGGCTTATTAAAAAAATCTCACAGCAGTCACGTAATACCTACCTTCACAGACCGAACCCGAAAAAATGCGCACAAATGTACTTGAATGATTTTGTTTCTAGTATCAAAGGATGATCTGGGTGCTAGGCGGTCTTTTACGCCGTCGTCCAGGGCACTAAAGGAATATGATACTACGATACTGCATTTGGGTTTTATAAAAAAATCTCAAACAGGCACGTAATATGTGAGTAACCTTCATAACCCAACACAAGAAGATTTCCTGTTTTGCAAGTTTTTCGAGGTTTCGAAACAAATATTTGCAGTTTACCCGACAAACGCGTGTCTCGCCACGGGAATTGATCAAGCACTTACACGTTTCAATAACTGTGCATCTCACGTCACAGACTTCGTCTAGAGTATAACATTTTTAATAAAATTGTATTGGTTTTCAGATCTATGATATTCCAGGTATAAAGCTATAAATAATTCAAATTAATATACAAAGAGCTGTAAGTAGATCTACTTATGAATGTACAAGACCGCTCCGTGACAGTAAAACACGAAACTCAGCATTGTATGAACGAAGGACAGGCAATTTCAGTGAGTTTGTGATGGGTCTCCTTTGTCCCATTCGGTGCGGAATAATACCCGTCAAGTATTGGCTCGCGGCTGACGGCTGTCCAGTCCCGCCGGTGCCCATGCATGCTTAAAACCACTTTATGACGAATAGATTGTTGTGTTCAAAGTATTTTCATAAAGAGAGATCAAGTATCGTCACTAAAGTGTCTTGGAAGTCATTTACCTACAAGAATGTTTGGTAGAGTATTAAGAATCATTATAAAATGTTTTAGTCGTTCATGGGGTGCAAACTAAAAAAAACATGCGCTTTTGTTCGTCCGGAACGGATAAACTGTTAAAACTGTATCTAACCATAGCTTTAAGGTCTTTTTTGTACTAGTTATACAAAAAATAATTTCTGATTTCAAAGGTCTCACAGCACAACTTTTTTTTTGTAGTATATTTTTTTTTTGTATCTCTTTATATTATATATTATTATTCTGTCAAGTAATACGTAGGTGCCTTTAGTTTAAAAAAAACTGTTTTATTACTATTTTTTAATGTGTGTTGCAAATAAAATTAATTCTATTCTATTCTATTCAACTTCAACCAACTGGTAGAATCTCTGTGCGGGCGTCGATTCCCACTCAAAAGAAACATTTGTGGATGAACATAGATGTTTATTCGGTGTGTGGGCGGTATAATGTTGGTTTCTATTTCTATGAGACATTTAGATCTCATACTACAATAGACTTAGATGTCGCCATGTGAATCATAAGTTATTTTCTCAGAAAGAAAAAAGCATTATAAAATTCTTCGTTTATAACTTTACCTACTACACTTTTATTAGCAAGTAGGTAAGAAGAGACTCGTGGATTATATTTAGCCAAAAAACAAGTCAATTCTCTGAATGAAACATAAACAGGCAAAATAAAGCATCCCCATATAAAAATAGAGACGTGAGTAAACAATAAAACCAACCTATTTAAAGGTACGGAGATTCGCATTCACGTTTTCTTTTTCATTAGATTTTTTATGAATGTATTATAAATGTGGGTACTGTCGGCAGCAGCTGCGTGGGCAATTTATAGGTATTAAAAGTATATTGCCTGCTGTATTCAATAATCATTTACAGCGATATCATACTGCGAGCGTCTTTGCAGTCCATGAAGTCCACACTTTATTACTTACTCGTATGTACTTGTATACATAGAACAACGAATCAACCGCGCGTGACACCGGAGTCCATCGAAATTCTAAGGCGACCCATTCCATAGTCCAAGTCAAAAGGTATTTATTCAATTGAATCACAATGATCACTTTGAATTGTCATAAGGCAAGGTGAATCTAGGTGCCTGTTCCCCGCGACCAAGCCTAAAAGAACAGCCAACAATCTTGTGCGAACTTGTGCGTCAGACAATAAGGAAAATATCCGATACTGCGGCTTCAGTGTGATAGAGCCTTAACATAATCCTATCTATCTGCAGTAAAGAAAACTCTTGCGCATTCAATGTTTTATTTATGATCAGAAACCAGTATTGAATCATTGGACTTAGTATTAGTTATAGCCAGTACACGTTACGAATGACTCAGGATGTCCCTGCTGTTATAAAAGAGGAATAAAGTGCAGCAATAATACGCTCTTTTACTTCTTTGCATAATATCAGAGGTAAGATCTTTCAATTGCACTGTTTAAGTAGCTAAACCCGTTACCCATAGACTTTATTGCTGAATGAAACGTGTTCTAACTTAGAACTGTTCGGCTCTCGATTTCGCTCCCGTATATTTTCTTTATCACTCTCACCCAATCGAAAGCTTTGCTGTGTGGACCCAAACCGTCTTATTTATACGAGTAAACGTGGCTTATCCTCGATCTAGCTATTTCTGCATCCTATCAGCTGTATTTTTCATTTACATAGACATAGCGGCGACTTACCGTATACGTTAATCTAAGACGATTCGTAAATGCATGTAACACTAAAACTGTTTAGTCTTGTTAGACTTAAGTCCAAGATTAGAAAAATCGGTCCTTAGAAACATCTAAATAGATCTTGACAAATGATTGTCAATCCACAATTAAGTTGCCAAATTATTTATAAGATAGTTAATAAGAATAAATTTAAATAAAATAAAATAACATTAGAATGCAATTTCAATCCTAAACTATGGATTTAGAAAAGACTGAGATATCTCGTTCATTTAGAAAAGTGACATGGCTTAGCCAGAGTTTTCTTCAAAGCTCCTTAAATTACACAGATTTAAATAATTGAGACCCCAAGTTTAAGCTTTCTTTAGCCAAATCAATAAATAATCAAATAACATCTACTCGCGTCATTAAATAAATACTAAACCTTTCAGGATATTTTGAAAAAGGGATTCAAATAATCATACCTAGCAACCCTCATATTATGCCGGACCTTACATATTTGTAAGCACCTATAAGCACCTACATATTACATTCCGCCAGCAAACCTCCTTTGTTCCTACAAAATTGAGGAAACAATACCCATTCCTACGCCATATAAAAATAGCTTTAGCACCAAGAATCGACGAGACCGTTACTTTGTATAGCTATTTGCTTTTCTACGCACCTGCCATCTGGCAGGTGGCATAACTTGGTAATACATTGACGTGTAGACAAGAAATTTTAAAAATTACCTTTGAGGTTTATGAACTTTTTGGATATGCAAAATTTGCAGTAAGTAATGATTGTAATTTTCGTGGCGATACAGGACTGCGCAGCCAAAAGTGTATCAGTGTAAATCTGTGAATTTGAATTAACCTTGTTCTGATACCTGATTCTGAACCTAATTATCCTTACACCGTTTCAAGATGAAAGCGAAGAAATAATACATAAACAGCTTCACGACTGTAATCCCCAAGGAAGGTGAGATATCCCCTCAGTACCCCAAGTATGAGTTGTGTTTACTATATTTGGTTTTTCGTTTTTCATTCTTGTTCCGTGTTCATTGCGGGTTTTGTATAAAGACGCGATAGAGATACCGATACGGAACTTTATGTTGCTAGTATGATGAAAATTAGTAGTAGAACATAAAGTTCCGTATCAGTATCTATATCGCGTCGTCATACAAAACCCGCAATGAACAAGGAACAAGAACGAAAAACGAAAAACCAAATATGGTAAACACAACTCATACTTGGGGTACTGATCTCTTAGTACCAAGTACCAACGCTAGATTATTTGATGATATCTAAGGGCGGTCAGAGGTACGTCCAAAGATTACATTTGGTACATACCCACACTTTGCATTATTTATTTGTTATTCCATGTTTGGAAGATTTCTAAGATAAATGGATTTGTACTTTTTCTCTCATGCTATAATCAGACAAAACAATTACCTACTATGCTTCGTTAGCTTAATGAACATAGTTATATATGACCTATCTGCGATAACTGTGCCAGCATAATGACTATTTCTCTGTCCAATTTATCATTCGTAACTTTGATAAAGTCTTAAGAAATAAGTTACATTTTCAGATACTTTTCTTGTACGTGAATTCGAACCGCCTATATCAAATGGCGTGAAAACGGACACTAGCTAAATATTCTGTTCAAATATAAGGAAAGAAATAATGGATAAAGTCCTCTACATACTTTATCCATTATTTTCTTTCCTATGAATGAAGCCTGCGGATTCCGTGCGTAAAGCATCGTAGTACTTCTTATATTCTTTAGCTATAAGTAATATAAGTATAAGTAGTAAGTAGTAATAAATCAGTAAAAAAACCTTCAAAATTGACAATAACTCTCTAGACAATATCTTGATATGGGCTTGTATAGACAATGGATAGACAGGTTCTCAGTAGGTACTAATAGATTTGAGTCAAGTCAAGTCAAGTCAAAAGTTATTTATTCAATAAAATCACAAGGATCACTTGTGATTTTATTGAATAAATTTTGGGTAATAAAATTCATAAAACAGCAGACGCAACGCTTCAAACTAATAATACCTAATGCATACATACAATCTATTAAAGTAGAAAAAAAAATAAACACATTAGTACAGACATAGCAGCCGATGGGCAGAGCGACCGGGACATCGGGCCACGCACTTATATCATTAATATAGCTATCTAAAGTATAATAAGCTTTTCTTGTTAGATTATTCTTAATGTACACTTTAAATTTTCTAATAGGAATCCCAGTGGCACTTTCTGGAAGTTTATTATAGAAGCGTATACCGTTCCCCATAAACGATGAGGTGATATTCCCTGCTCCTGGGGATCAAAGTCGTGAAGATATAATTGAACGAGTGAGCGAGGCGGTGTGGTTTTAGGTGGATAACGAACCCATGGCCTCCATCACAGAAAGCAGACATACTACCAACTGAGCTATGAGGGCTCTCAGTTTGTATGTATGTGCGTATGTAGGTATGTTGTCCGAGCATAACTTTCGAACAGTAGATCCGATCTGCATGAATTTTGACAGGTGGATAGATTGTACGTAGTTAAGAAATATGCTGATAAGTATTTGAATTTCATCGGGCAATGATTGTTAAGATATGGAGTAGCATAAGGGCGCAATTTTTTTTGTTGTGTTTTGTTTTATTGTTATATCAAATGAGATAGCATATGAAAGGGCTTTATTTGAACATTCCAATACAATTTTTATGTTATTCTAGAGGATGGTTTTTGAGATACAATTGAAATAAATATTCACACAGCCCCAAACTGAGCAAATATGTACAATTTATGCTACAGTGCTTACTTACACGGTAAGTACTATATCTTTTGACGAATTTACGGTCAGAGGTACACGGTGTTTATTCTTCAATAAAATGTTGACCCAAAGTTTTTCTCTTGCGCTGAACATTCTTTACTTAAAGTAAACTCGCAGTCACAGTAATATATTTTCATAAACTGTGTGTTATGTAGCTGTTTCCCGGGCTGACGTGTTCAATATATTTTGTTACTGATGTTTGGTGCGCACTATCGCGCACAGTCGTGACCCATAGGTATTGACATTGACAGCTTATTTTCAAGTTTTTTTTTACTTTACTGTAGTAAAAAATACAAGAAATACCTCAAGGGAAATACCCTGTTAATAAGTAATTTAAGGGATAGCTTATAATTTTTATTCAATTACCCAAACACTGTTTGATCCAGTTTGAACCCGGGAAACGGAAATGTGCTCTGACGTTCCCAATTGACCTTTTTTTCAACTCAATTATCTTCGGTCGTTTTCTTTCCCAACCGCTATTCACTGAAGGGGAATAAAAAGGCTAATGAAATAATAGGAGACAGCAGTCGACCGTGGCGCCAACAAGTTTAATTATAGAGTTGTACCTGCTATAGCCACTTTGTGCCACCAATAAACGGAATTGCATTGTAGGTATTGACAGTTTTATCTCACCCACCGCAGGCCTTTAGCAAGTGCGTTCAAAGGTCACGTCTTTTTTTTTAGGTGCTAGTCAGTCAGTCGCAGCGCAGTGTTTAATAAGTTACTCTAAGTAGATGGTCAAAGCCTTTTTTTGCAGAATAATATTATCACAGTATAACTTAGTTAACTAATGTGGTAGGTTGGCAAGCGTAAAAAGCATGTTTTTTCGATGAAAAATGAAAAAACGTACGAGCGTCCCTAGCAATTTCAAATAGAATAACTTGTGAGATGGTCTCAGATGTTTATCCAAATTAGTTTTTTTTGTTTAAAGTTAAGGCAAGTATTTACGTCATACGTACCTACTTATGAAATTTAAAACTATGTAATCCATCCAATTCGATCCCAAGCACTCCCAACCGGCGTCAGGACTGTCATAACTCTATAGACATTCCCGTCTAGCGAGATTGCATTCCAATATCCAATATCTTGCATTGTTTTTTTTAATATAATGAAAACATAAGTTACAGTCACAGGATAAATAATAATACATTGCGAAAGTCTGCTCAGCTTCAGCATATTTTTATGTAAGGGTAATGGCAGGTGTATCATAGCGAATCGAGTATCAAAACATGTACCAAAAATTGCGGATGGGAAAAGGATGCGAAATCATGCAATAAGGATGCGAAAGGATGCCTACCTATCAGTAATTTTAAAAGTTAGTATTTTTACATTTCAGTTTTTATTATAATAATAATGCGAAAGTTTGTGTATGTATGTTATTTTCAATAATATTATTGAACCACCAACTCTTTATATTTTATCTCTCTGGTCGTTTCACTAGTTTCTTTCGAAAAAGTGTGGTGAAAGGATTTTAAGTGCACCTCAAGAGGCTCCTTTCGAGCACTTGACACATGTTATAGAACTTTTTAGGTTCTATGGCATGCCGTTTTATAAAAATGACAGACAACAGATATCTTTGGCTCTTCAGTTGCTGGTTTCTCCTCATTTTGTAAAAATAAATAACAAAGCTCTGAAATACTTATACGCAAGTAAATACCAGACACACGACTCACCAAAAGTGTTCAAAATTGTCCATCGTTCACCGTTGGCTTGGCACCGTTCACATTCGTAGAAGAATTATTCTACTTTTTGCCAGTCCGCTGAGAGCGGTGCTGGAACTATTTGTCTTCATACTGGCGACAAACGAGGACCGCTCATTAATCAAAGCCGGCGACAAACATTTCAAATCTCCTACGAGAAGCGTTTATAACTACAAATAATTTTAACGAAACAGAAATATAAATGGAAAAGTAAGGAAGAACACAGTTCTTCGTGTCATGTATAGTAGGTAATGGTAAGATGTAGGTGGTCGAGCGATGCGAATGAAGATTTCAGGCGATTTGGCATTGCATGTTTGTATGAATGTTTGTCCGAGCACTACTTTACAAAACCTCCAAATATTGTGTTTGGCAGCAATATAAGACAATAGCATACATAACTAAGGGAAAGCACGATGATATGGCAGCAGCATCTATTGAATATTGACACCGATGCTGCGGCCAACCGTTGGCCGGTCAACATAGTGCCTTTGACGAACCTCCGTATGGGGGAGACAGATGTCCAGCAAAGGACTTATTTAGGCTAATTTAAATTATAAGAAAAATAAAGGAGATTTGAACCAACTCGTTTTCTTACAAGAACTATAAGCCATCAAGCTCGTAAATTTGAACGTTCTATGTTTAAAGAATCGTTTTGTTAATATAAGAGCATCGACTGGGGATCACGCGATTTAATAATGTTCCAACCGCAGAGTGAGCGCTTTGTTTCGATAAGAAATGAGTCAATTTCACTTGTTCACCGAATCTATAAAATATCTAGCGAGTTTTTCACACCAAAAGCTTTCGACACACGTCATACCCAGAGTTATAACAGTAAAAAGCTTTTTCCGATTAAATGTAGGGATGAAAGATTGAAAAGTATCTAGATATAGTGCTTTGTATAGTTTTAGTGATTTTTTATAGCCATAGGGCGATTCGATTTATGAAGAGGGGTTTATGTTTAGATTTATACACGTTACTTTTTTTTTTTTACAATGAATAGACCGTTCTTTGACTACAATCTCACCTGATGGTAAGCGACGATGTAGCTGACGTTGTAGCAGAACGGTCTAGAAGACACCTATTCACTCTTGCATTGAAGAGACTGATATTGTATTTAACCAACAGTAAACTAGTTTTTATAAATGACGTAGTACAGTCAGCGTCAAAATGAGCTGATCAAACTTCCAAGAGGCTCTCCTAAATTTTACAATAACCTGACTTTTGTCAGACTATTGTGATATTTTTTGTAAAGCGGTCGTTTGGAAAATTCAGATACTAAGCTACTATTAATGTTGACTGTACTTAGAAAACGTATCTTCCATTCCTTTCGGACAGGGAGTGCCTGGTCACAATGTCACGAGGGAGGAAGGTGCGCAAATTAAATATTTAGCCAACATTCCTCCTCTCGCTTATACAATCCAAAGCGCTCAGCTTACACTGTGCTATAAGTATACAAAACACACCATTAACATTTTACGTCGGCTTTTCAATCTACGCGTCTATCTTCAAAGTGGCAGGAACTTGAAACATTACTCAGATGCCCCTTTTAGCCCTTTTACCCGCCAGATAAGATACAACTCGAATTTCGACCTCTAATGGCTAAGTAGTGTTCTTTCCAACTCGAAGTACTATCTTCTTCAAATTGTCCAGATTACAACACAGTAGGCTTAAATAAATAAACATTTGGTAATGTTCAAAAGCAAAACAGCCACGAACAAACTTTAACTTTTGCAGATCTAAATAAATATACCAACCTATATAGAGCTTTATAAAAAAAAGGTCGGACAGTGATAAGTGACAAGGCTCAATATAATGGCTGTCATAATAAAAAACAAAAAATTAACAAAACAATTCATCACGTACGATACATAACTATAGCAAAAACTATGTTAGGTAGAAAAACTACAAAAAAATCTAATCTTGAAAAAATTTGAAATGTGCGGGCGGGAAGTTATCGATAAATACAATGTTCCTTTAAAACTTAACTTCATAATATTATCAAGAAAGAGTCTTGTTTCGGAAGCAATATTAATTTCCCTGGAGGAAACTACTTGTATCTTCGATACCTAGTAAGTAATATTAACTACCTGGGAGATACCGAAGAACTTTAAGTATGAGAGCAGGTAGAGTCATAGCAAAAAATACTAATACCAAGCAAATCTATCGCAATTCAGACTTGGCCAGAATCATACATAATCAAGTTTTGTCCTAAAGCTCAATTGGCTTAATCCGAACATGACCTGCTCCGCCTAAAGGCCAAAAACTTCAGGGGGCTAAAGTACCCATCAATATGAATAACTTTTTCTAAGGAACCAAAATTGGAGGTAGAACGCGGCCATATAAAAAACATTTATCGAGCTAGAGGAAAACCTAACGGAGACCGTCCCATAGTAATGGACGTTGCAACCCCGATCAAAAAATATAACATTTTCCAGGCGGTTAAAAAGTACAATCAACACCATATCAATGATAGACTGAATACAACTGCGATCGGAATGCCGGGGAAAAAGAGCCCAATCTATTTCTCTGATTACCTAACACCGAAAGCCAGAAGATTATATTTTCTTTCCCGAGATGCAGCTAAAACTATGGGATATAGATTCTGTTGGTCCGTCAGTGGAAAAATTTTCATGAGAAAAGTTGAAGGTTCTCCGGCTATCTGTATAGCAAATGAGCAGCAACTCGAAGACCTGAAACAAATGAAGTGACTATTTATTAAGTGTGTGCATGCAATTATAATCTTATGTTTTATTGTAATAGGTTCTAACGTGTATCTTATGTACTTTATTGTAATTTATGGCTATATAATCATAATACTGATACCAACGCACAGTACCGCTGATGCTTCATCTCCTGGCCTCCCCACCTATTACTTCGAATATGGATGACAAACAAAATGAAATAAATAACCTCATAGATGAACTAGCAGTTGCAAAAACCTATGAATGTGACCCTGAAATGTGCCGATCGCTAATTGACATCAACGAAAAATCGATTAACGTTCTCTCCCAAAACATAAGAAGCATCAATAAGAACTTTGCGTCTCTTGAATTACTGCTGGCTAGGCTGGGTTTTAACTGTGACCTTCTTGTACTGACAGAATGTTGGATCCCGGGAGAGAAACCCTTTCCAGATTTAACTAGCTATAAAAGCGCCTACACAAAAAACTGCATAAATAAAAACGGCGGCATTGTCCTGTACTACAAATCTAGTATGAACTGTTCAATAGAAGAACCCGCTTTTCAGGATTGCAACTGTCTTGTGGTGAGAGTAAGCAGGGACATAGCCATAGTAGCACTATACAGATCGCCGTCCTTTTCAAATATTGACAACTTCTTGAGCTCGTTAGATAAAGTTTTATCTAGTCTTGGGTCATGTAGTACCGTTTCAGTAGTAGGGGATGTTAACATTGGAATAGAATGTGATAGTATTGACAGGCATTCTTCTAATTATTTGGAAATTATAGCCTCCCATGGACTGCTACCAAGTCATACATTACCAACTCGTGGGCATAAATGCCTAGATCACATTATGTTAAAAAGCAAGTATCAATGCACTGCAATTGTGCTTAAAACATACCTGACAGATCACTGCCCTTCTATTCTTAGTATTAAAATCAAAACAGCCAACGCAAATACCCCCAGAAAAATCGTGACTAAAGTAAATATGGACGGGTTCACGGAGCAAACAAATTTAGCAGATTTTACTGAAATCCTAAATTTACATGAAACCAACGATGCTGCTGATATTCTTATTAATGAATTGATGCAAATAATAAAAATAAATACCCGTCTCCTTAATGTGCCACACTCACAGCGTATCATTAAGCCTTGGATTACTCCAGGGCTTCTTCGCTGTATTCGCACACGAGACAGAATGCATATTAACCTAAAACAAAATTTTACTAATGCAATACTTAGAACCACTTACGTGAGATATAGAAACTTTTGCAATAAACTGCTGAAAAAGGTCAAAATCAACTATGAAAGATCGGAATTACAAAAACATAAACACAATATTAAAAAAACCTGGCAAACCATTAGGCAAATCACATATACCGAAAAATCTAAATCTAATAATAATATGCTACTCAGCATAAAATCGAGCCCACAATGTGCAGTAGACGCCACAAATAATTTTTTCGCTAACGTAGGTAAAAATTTAGCCGAAAGAATTCAACTTTATGGAGTAGGCTCTACTAATACTGACAGATTGGTATTGTTTAACAATCTGCCATCACAAGTAAACTCTTTCAGTATGCTAGCAACTGACGAGAAGGAAGTCCGCAGTACTCTTAATGCGCTTAAAAGCGACTGCGCTGTTGGCTATGATGGAATATCGACAAGAATGCTCAAATCTACAAGCCAAACACTGCTACCCATAATCACTCACATCTACAATACTTCACTTCAGCTTTTAAATCAGCCATAATTACACCTGTTCACAAGGGGGGAAAGGGAGACTGCGTCAATAATTACAGACCAATCTCAGTACTGACAGCGCTCTCAAAAATTCTGGAAAAATCATAAACAAACGATTAGTATCCTATTTAGAGAAATTCGATTTGCTATCTCCATTTCAATTTGGATTCCGAGCTGCCAAATCTACCGAAAGTGCGGTTGCAGGTTTGACAGATCTGATTGCTTCCAAGCTAGACTGCAAAAAGAAAGTAATTGGTGTATTTCTTGATCTAGCCAAGGCCTTTGACACGGTCTCCTTGCCCATCTTAATAAGAAAACTGGAACTAATTGGCATCCGTGGTAACTCCTTAGACCTTTTCAAAGATTACCTTACTAACAGGACTCAAAAAACTAAAATAGGGGATTTTATAAGTCGGGAAGAGTCATTGTGCTGTGGGGTTCCTCAAGGAAGTGTCCTTGGTCCAACTCTTTTCTTGATATATGTAAATGACCTGTGCAACCTACACCTAAAAAATGGTACAATATTTTCATACGCAGATGACACAGCCATTATATTTGAAGGAAATACGTGGGCAGAGGCTAGGACACATGCAGAGGATGGGCTGAAAACTGTCATAAATTGGTTACAACACAACCTTCTTACATTAAATATTGAAAAATCTAAATTTATGGCATTTAGAAATATTTGCGTAAAAAGTCCAGAAATTGCAATAAAGGCACATACTGCTCACTGCTCTACCCTTAATTGTAATTGTCAAACACTGGAGAAAGTGGATCACATTAAATATTTGGGACTGACAATAGATGACAAGATTACCTGGAAACGACATGTTGAAGCTTTAGCAAAACGAGTCAGAAAATTTATATTCATATTTAAATACCTTAGGGAGGTAGCAGATCGTGAGCTGGTTATTAATATATATAACGCCCTTTGTAGACCAATACTAGCTTACTGTAATGTTGCTTGGGGCGGCGCTTGTAGCACTTACATGCTGCAGCTAGAACGTGCACAACGAGCTGTATTAAAATAGCCACTTTTAAGCCCTACAGGTTTCCAACTACAGATCTGTTTAATGAATGTGAAGTCCTTACCGTGCGACAATTATATATTTTTAACATAATTATGCTTCAACACAAAAATGTAAGTGCACACAACAACATTGCAGTAGGAAGAAGAAGAAAAGATAAAATAATATATAAAATAATCCAAAATGTAATACGTCATCAGCGACTGTAAAGAAATACTGTTAAAATGGTTGAAGACGATAAGTTATGAGAGTACAGAAGGGCTCCTCAAGATATTGAAATAAAATAATAGAAATAATGTATAGTGAATAAAGTTAAATATTGGATGATATTTCACAAAGCTCTATCTAGCTCCATTTTGAGCGAAGCTTGAACTATATGTATAAAATGAAACTAAATAATGATACTTTATTTTTATTTTTAAAAACGCCTTATTAATACAAAGCAACATAAAAGGTACTTACCTGGGTACTCTCCAAACACACAATTAATGCATGCTTTTACATATTATTTCAATATTCCTAACAAATTACTTATTTCTAATTATCTTAATCTTAAATAGCTATAATAATAATAATAATAAAAATAAATTAATATTATATAATAATAATAAGTATGGCGCAAATGAATTCTCCTGGAAGGGGGCAGGACTTACAACACAAGTCGACATGACTTAGTGTAGGTTCTGTCATATAAATTATAAAATGTATAAGCCATTACCATTTAAGAAAACTGTTAAACTGTTAAGAAAAACTTTAGCCCCCTGAAGTTTTCGGTATTTATACCGAAAACTTCTGACCTAAGTTTTTAAACTTAGGTCAGATGCTGACATAGGAGTACTAGGTATTTAGAAGGACTGAGATTAGTTTACAGAAAACTAACAAACACAGGAGACTAAAATACTTTGTCATCATTACCATCGTCATCATTATCCTTGGAAGGTCATTGCTGGACATAGGCCTCCCCTATACATTTCCAGGAAGAACGATTTTAAGCACTCTCATCCTTACAATGTCGTGGGTCCATAGGTTACGAGGGCATCATGCGCTTCGTCTTCCAGTTTGTGGTCGCCATTCGAGAACCTTTTATTCCCCAGCGGTTTTTCAAGACAGATGCAAGAACAAGCAGATGGCCCACCTGAGAAGTTAAGTGGTAACCATCACCTATAACAAAGCATTGCCTCGTAAGTCACGCACTGTAGGAACGTGCCCTACGATGCACTGCCCTGCGTCCATCAACTTGAGGCATACAGATGCTAAGCCTCATGTGCCTGAAATTACACCGCAACCACACTCTTCAAACCGAAACACAGCAATGCTGCTTGGCGACAGAAAAAGATGTGGTGGTGGTACTTCCCCGGACGAGCCCTTAACAAAGAGCTCTACTACTCTCAGTTCTCCGAGCTATAGACCATTGCTACTTCAACTTGCTTCTTTCTTCTTGCGTGCGAGCTTTGGTGGTAAATTTGGTTCTTCTCCGGAATTCCTCATTTCTGATTGTATCACGTAGTGTGCTCCCGGAATAGCTCTCCCCATAGCCCGTTGTGCGAAATACTAGTTACAGCATATATTTTTACGAGCTATTGTCCTGTATTTCGGGGTAGTTTTTTTATGACTAAATTTCAGAATGGTGCTCAAAATCGTTTGCAAAAAAGCAAATTTATTCAGTTTCGTACGGTGAAATCTAGGCGCTATTTATTTTTGCAAACAACAAAATATCTCGCTAAGTGTACTTCGCTTTGAACTAACGCGACGTTATAAGAATGGACTTCAAATAGCGCACCGTTCCAAGCCTCACTTTGGTGAGCACGCGGTGTTGTATAGCTCGCGTCAAACTCGCTCGCTTTAGTCTCGCGCGGCGTAAACTAGCGCGCGGTTTTCACACTCGACGTTTTGCCGAGCACGATTTTGAGCACCATTCAAATTTCATAGGATAAGGTGATGGCCCTTTTAAAGTCAAGTGATTACTTATAGCGTCGCATTTTTATTGGATTACAGAGAGTACGGCTGCACTGAGGATGCACCATATGTGGCATAGCACTATCCATTTCTCTGATGTGTAAAGATAATGTCTTATGTGCCTGTAATCGCACCGGCATCCAAACCCTCGAACTGGAACACTGTAATGCAAGCATAACTGCTACATAATTAAATAAAATATAAATGAAAATACTATTGCAATGTCAGGTTATTAAACTTACTACTTACTTACTTACTTGCCATTAAACTACTCGGAATTTATTATGTCGGTAGGTAACTAACCTACAGAAAAGACAACAACTACTAACACCACATTAACTAATCTAAAGCATTTCGACAAATAGCAAAGACAAAGTCAACCACCAGTCTAAACAAACACCGTTGTATTACGAATTGTAGGTAATCATATTATTGACATTAAACATATTGTACAAATAAGAAAGTTGGGTAGTTTGTCCGGGGGGAGAAAAACGAGGCAAGAAAGCTAGGTATTTGTGTTTCTGTTCCAATTCAACACTGAATATAGGTACTTATTACCTATTACAAAAGGTCACACACAATAAAAGAACAACAAGCTGTAAATAAATTAATCGGCTCGTGTCGGACCACCCACAGAGGCTTTCAAAGTCAGTACATACACAGAATAAGTAATAGGTACAACATATTATCTCCTATGAATATGATACTATTAAAAAGACACGCGACTCTTATAAAAATGAAGACTTCTAAACTTCTTTTGTTTTAAACGAGGGGAAACTGGTAATAGGTAATACACTGAAAAAAGATATTATAAAAAAATAATGCGCGTAGTCCTGTATTGCACTGCAAAATGCAAAGCATGGTAGTATTATAATTGAAAGCAGCTTCCTATATGCTACGATTGAAGGGATATATAAAAATATATTGGTGATGCTGGCCTAAAACAAATTATGAAAAAAACAAGTTCTTTTCTCTCCAAATTCAAATTAAATGAACTTACGTTACAACTGCTGTATAAACTGAAATACAGGAACGGTATCAGGTAAGTTTTTATTCAATGTCAATTCAACTAAGTATGTTAGTTGTTGTTGTTAGTATGTTTGCTAACATTCACAGGTTGTTAGTTTGCTTTGACCAAAGAAGATAATTTATTCAAGATTTGTTTTTTTATATATTTACGATGTTGTTATTACGATTGATGTTATGTTTTTGTTCTTAAAAGTATAATCTGGCCCGATAAATACCTTTAGGTACTCGTTTGTAACATGACTAGTAATTTACAGTGACCAATAAAACATGAGATACCAATATAATAAAAGCCATTTATTTAGTAATTTGGTAATCCAAATTATCCAAAAAAATCCACATTGAAAGCTAAAGTCAATAAGTCATACAAAAGTTCAATACCTACCTGGCTAAAATTTATGAAACAGCTGTTTTTTTTCGCGTTCACAGTGTTGGTGCCTTAAAAAAAGTTATTCAAATTGATGGGTACTTTAGCTTTAGATGGGTATCTTATGACTTAAGACTATATCCTGACTGACTTTTTCTGGACACTGTAAAGCTGGGTACTGAGCTGACCAACGTTACGTCTAATGTAACATTCGCATCGAGCATGTTCGCTGTGTTATAAAAATCGGCGTATCATGCTCGTCAAAACTCTGTGCTCCATATTAGCCAGCCAGTCTTAGTCAAGATGGCCGACTTGTTACAGCGTACTGACTGAACCGCGTTACAGTCAAAGGATTCGCAAAAAAACCGACAGCCGGGTGGAGCACTTCAAAGCGAGCAACCGTAACACTACGTATTGACTGCATGAATGCTCGCTTTGTAACATGTTACATTACACCTCGTAACGTTGGTCAGTACCAGCTTTAGACGATCGCTAAATTCCACCCTGTTGTCTTCAAATGGGACAGGCGCTTGTTCGCTGTGACGCCGCCGGTGAATAATTTTGGTACCCTTTTAGCATTTTTCCCTGTCCATTGCACAAACGCGGAATACAGTGATTTTAGAAACATTTTGTCGAGGTTAAACTTTTCTCGCATTGAAAATCGTGGTGTGCATCGCTCAAAATATGCCTCACAAGTATAGAACACTTAAGCCTATAGAAAATACTACTAAGAAGAGAAATCTTTAATCGGCACTTTGTTTTGTCGTCAGCCTTGTGATCTAACCTTTAAGAAATGACAACTCAAAAACGTGACTTACCTACTTAAAAACTTGAAATTTTATGCCATATAAGAAATGTTTAATAAAATGAACCTGAAGTTTTACACCTTTACTAGGTACGGTACGGGTTACCGTAATTTTAAACATGCCATCCACGTATGGACGACCCAGCTCGACCCCGATTCCACTCAATTTAAACGCCTAATTCAATTTTATTTCCACTAAACTAATCAGTAAACAAGATGCGGAACTGTTATTCATGTGTAAATAACGGGTAAATCATTTACGCTGAGTTATTGACTTTTTTCTTATTTTTATACTACGCTACGGGCTCTTACTTGCTTTTACTTTGCAAGCTTTACGGACATATTTTAACTTAATTATCGTAGGACTTAGTTAGGACAGCTTGCACAACGATCACTTATACTGTTTAGCGAGAACCTTGTTCATTGTGCTATTCAAAGTTTAAGTTTTTGTGTTGAATTGAAACACAAAGAAATTACCGCAGCATTTCTAATTAGGTATTGTTTTTTTTCTAAAAGTCAGTTATTTTAATTTCCACTATGTTTTTTTGTTCATAGTTCTCGTAATTTATATAACCATGGAGTTTAAAATGGATTACTGCAAATTATGCAGTATACAGTTTTACAGGGCTAAAACGTTATTAGTTGCAACGTTTTGACCTTAATAAGTGTGTGCGGCAATTAGTGCAGAGACAACAACGATCGTGGGGTTCATTACAGTGGCGTTTTCTTTCTGCCAGCCTAAGGCGCAATGCACGTTGCGTACGCACGTATTCTATTTTCTAAGAAGGATCATAACAACCTCTAGGGAACTAACTAGGGAACCAAGCCGTTAGATTCTTGACTGTAGGTATATTTAGGCTTTGGGCTTGCACGTCGCGTATAAAATACCAACAACTACAAAATGTGGATGTGCCAAATGTAATATTTAGATGTAAGTACCTCTTTCTGCCGACCTTAGACATCATCAATTAATTTAATGTTGGTATATGGTGCTCAGAGATCAAATGGGACATCTACCGGGGCTGGAGAAAAAGTCGTGAGACTGTTTCTTTTTTTGGGTTAGATTTTCCGTAGAAGAACCAAGGTCCGACATAGCCTTCAACTTACTAATTCAGAGGGGTATTATGCTGGCAGATCATTATGAAGACCGCGGGGTGATGATGGATCGAGAAGGCTCAAAACCGTCTCTTAATTAAGTGACCATGGCCTATGTCCTACAGTGGAGGTTTTTAAACTGATGATGTTGACTTTGACATAGAAGAGAATTGGCCGTGACGTCATACGGGAACCGTATCTATATATACCCCAACCGCTTCTAGTCTAGCTTCGTCCTCATACGCTGTCTCCGCACCCTAACACTCCCATTCACAATGCGAATTATTATTTGGTTATGTTGGCACTGGCCAATCTATACTTACCAACCACTAAAAACAATAGCTTTGCATGGGATAATAAGAGATTTGAGTACATTATCACTAAAACACCGCATTAACTTGGTTGTTCTGAGTCAATCCAATTTAATAATAATTTTATTTCAGGCTACATATAAAAATCAATAACATAGTCCTAGGTACAAAATAATACATAGCTTAACACAAATACACATATCTGAATACAATTTCGTTAAAAAAAAAACAAATATGCGCTTTCGTCCAGTTTTTATAAAATGGCATTCAGTGACTAGCCTAATTTATTTTGATTAAGTTCTATAACATGTGTCAAGTGCTCGAAAGGAGGCCCTTGAGGCGCACTTAAAATCCTATTACCACACTGTTACGAAAGAAACTAGTGACACGACAAGAGAGAGAGAGAGAGAGTGACTAGTCCCTCCGCAATGAGATGTAGCTGTAGCTATCAATGGTGTAGTTCTCTTCTTTATAAAGTGTCTGGATAAATAACAATAGTTTGTTTTACATGTACACAGAAACCAAAGCTGCGAGATTCATTTCACTGTAAAGTTTAAAATATTTAAATTTTCCTATTCTGAATAATCGGATTATTAAAAAGAGGCGACGAATACTCGTTCGGTTTGAAAGGACCGAAATGCAATACGGATTTAAAATCGCGGCGAGTGGAATTCTAATGCCGAGTCGTAATAAAAACTAAGGATTCAATTCGAGCTAGAAAGGGAGCACAGCTTATCGTAAAGCACGGCTTAATCCAGCAATACAAGAATAAATCCACGCCGCGCCGCTCACACTTGGAACTTTGTTAAACCTATTTTCCTTGAAACGAACAAAATGTAGAAGATTTTTTTGTAGACATGTGCTATTTTCCACGCGGACGGAATGTATAAGTAGGTCCCTTATTCAACCTGGATAAATAACAGTTTTTGTTACATGGACCTTCGATATTTCTTATAGCTGAAGTTTGCTTTGACAGAGCACCTATCATGAAAGTCTATCCGTGCACGTTGTAGGAACACGCGCGGATGTATTTTACTTTCAAAGAAAATTTATCGTTTTTAAAGTAGAATTTCTTTTCCAGTCTTTATAGAAAGGTTTTTATTGCTCTTTTCTAAACTGATAGTTTTAAAAGTTAAATCAAGAAACTTGGTTTAGCGATTTGAAGACTTGTGAGTGGTGAGTTCGATTGTGTACCGGTATTTTGCGAAGTAGCATGCTCCATGATCAAGAGTCATACTAGAGTCATACTAGACATACTTATCGGAAAACAACAAAACTAACAAATCATGGTAAACTCACCGTTGATGATGAAAATAACTTCTTATTGGTTTCAGGACCAATAAGAAGTTATTTTCATCATCAACGGTGAGTTTACCATGATTTGTTAGTTTTGTTGTTCTCCCATCTTTTCTCCCAGTTTTGTGGTGAAAAAAGTATATCGAAGGTTTGCGTTTCGCTCGATAGTGACAGACGGCCTAATCCCTCAGGACGAGTCATCAGCGTCGCGTCGTGTCGCGTCGCTTAATGTGCCGAACAAAAAACTTCAATAAAACCAACGTAACAGTCTCTCTGTGCTTTATTGCTTGAAAGCCGTTCTTGCGAAGCGCGTAAAATACCCAAGCAACATGATCACGTGAAAAATGACGACAAACTGACGTCATCTTTGAAACAATGACGTCCTTCGCTATAGATGACGTGATAAAATGACGTGATTCGGAGCTATATGTCGTCGTTTGCTTTATATGACGTAATAAAATGACGTGTTTCTGAGCTATATGTCGTCGTTTGCTTTATATGACGTGATAAAATGACGTGATTCGGAGCTATATGTCGTCGCTTGCTTTATAAGACGTCATCAAATAACGTGATTCGGAGCTATAAATCGTCGTTCATTTTTCAAGACGTCATCAAATGACGTGATCCTACACTCTGTATCGTCATTCGCCTTTAATAACGTAATCAAATGACGTGACCCTGCGCTGGATATCGTCTTTCACCATACATAACGTCACCAAATGACGTAACCCTGCGCTGTGTATCGTCATTCGCCTTAAATAACGTCATCAAATGACGTGACCCTGCGCTGGATATCGTTTTACACCTTATATATCGTCACCAAATGACGTGACCCTGCGCTGTGTATCGTCATTCGCCATAATGTACTGTATGTTTCACATTTATTATATTATAGTATAATATACTGTACTGTACTGTACTATACTGTAATACTGTACTATACTGTACTGTACTATACCGTACTATACTGTACTATACTGTACTATACTGTACTATACTGTACTATACTGTACTATACTGTACTATACTGTACTATACTGTACTATACTGTACTATACTGTACTATACTGTACTATACTGTACTATACTGTACTATCCTGACCGTACCGTACCGTACCATACCGTACCGTACCGTACCGTACCGTACCGTACCGTACCGTACCGTACCGTACCGTACCGTACCGTACCGTACCGTACCGTACCGTACCGTACCGAACCGTACCGTACCGTACCGAACCGAACCGAACCGAACCGTACCGTACCGTACCGTACCGTATCTTACCGTACCGTACCGTACCGTACCGTACCGTGCCGTACCGTGCCGTACCGTACCGTACCGTACCGTACCGTACCGTACCGTACCGTACCGTACCGTACCGTACCGTACCGTACCGTACCGTACCGTACCGTACCGTACCGTACCGTACCGTACCGTACCGTACCGTACCGTACCGTACCGTACCGTACCTTACCGTATCTTACCGTACCGTACCGTACCGTACCGTGCCGTACCGAACCGTACCGTACCGTACTGTACCGTACCGTACCGTACTGTACCGTACTGTTATAGTATTGTACAGTATTGGACAGTACAGTACTATACTATGCTATATTATACCATAATAAATGAGAAAGGTGATGTGAATGTTTGTTACCACGTATCTCCGTAACTTATTTTATTTTGATGAAATTTGGTATGAAGATAGTTTAGGTTCTAGAATAATACATAGGTTGATCTGTATTTAAAATGAATCTCTGAGGGGGTTTAAGTTTACAGGAATATTATTATTCCTTGTTCGATTCACGCAAAACCCGGTATAAATAAATTACAAAGTAAATAATTTATCACGGGGGTGTACAACACTGCTTTTTTTCTAGCCGTGCATGCTGTTTGGAAAGCAGAGCCAAACTATTTACTACCTACTGAAGGAATACAACGAAAGACCAGGCGGTATACATAATTATGACTATAGCCTGTTGAAAAAAAAAAGTACGGTTTATTGTTTGACATTTTTTATGGCGGGCATCGGGCATCACAACAGTAATTAATACATAATTTTGTGAAAAGTTTTCATTAAATTCCTAGGGGTTAGTAGGTATATGTACGTGGTTGCTGAAGAAGAAACGAAGAATGAGGAGATTGCTGTAAACGTGGTCATAGTCTCATCAGTATGGCTTACGCCAAGAAAGTTAGAGAGTTTCTGGCCCAATTCAAAGTTCTCTGCTCTATTTATCAAACTTTTAGTAAAACAAACATCCAGCAGAAGATGGCCTATCATACAATTGAGGCGGAATTTTTACGATGACTAGTAAGTATGATCGAATTATTACTACCTAGGTACATAATTATTGTTCACCAGTTTCTGGCATCTAAAATATTTTAGGTTAGTCAGTAAATATTTGTTGGGTTAAGTTTATCTTTGTAAAATGGAATATCTTCACAACAATGATTCCAGTATTTTGTCCGTAGACTTTGTTAGTGTACAAAATGCACGTGACAGGCCTTGACTAACAGTTTTTAACTATAGTATGCCTGCATGTCCTTTCGTTTAATTATAATGATATAAGTACTTTAAAAATAAACATACAATTTTACTTTTTTTTTTGAAGGTTCAGTCCAACCATTTCTGTCTACTGATGGTGATAGAACAAGTATCCTACGCATAGAGGTAAAGTATTATCTACCTATATTTTTTTTCATTATGTTTATATTGGCTTAGTTACAATCTGATAGAGGTGTTTACTAATAACATTATAATTTTGTTTTTAGTGCCATAACAACCGTTCATGCCTACTGAAGAACTAGTTAGTGTTAATACTACACCTACACAATAAAATTGAGAGGTAAGTCTTTGTCTTCATATGACTTTTTTATCACATTGCCTGCCCAAAACATAGAAGATCTGAGAGAATAAAAGAGTTAAAATATGCACAAACCTATGGCTAATGATATGGCAGCTTCCATACAAAAATGTTCGAATTCTTGACTTGACTGCTGGGTTTTATTTAGTTAAAAGAAAATTATTATGTGTTTTAGGGTCATCACAATCATCGTTGTATACTGAAGAATTAAGAGTTCCAACAACGCATCATACCAAATTAAAAGGTGCTATGCCTGCAGATGGCTTTTCTGCAACTACACAGCATTGGAAGTTTGAGTGGTAGAATGTACTTAATATAATTACTTAATTGGTTTAATTATAAGTAAGTATTTTAAGGTGTGGAAATGTAGTGAATTATCCATGAATTTTGTTGTGAGCATTTTTTGTGTAATTTTACCCTATTAAAACTTATTGTCCTACTAACCTACCTATTGTGTTTGTTTTTTAGATGAGTCCAAACTCAGGACGTAATATAAGGTTGTTTGAGAAGACGAATACGGCCGGCAACAACGTCAGGTTTCGCATCGGGTTCCTCGATCAGGTTACCGAATACGGGCACCCGACGGGAAACCCGATGCAAAAACCTGACGTATCTTGCCACTCTACGACGACATTAAGACGTTACAGGTGACGTCAAAATTGACGTAATTTAAGACGTGATTGTCACGATGAATACGACGACATTTTAGACGTTACAGTTCACGTCAAAATCACGTTAGTTAATCACGACAAATTTGACGCCATTTATGACGTGATTGTCACGACGTATACGACGACATTTTAGACGTCATCGTTGACGTCAAAATCACGTAAGCTAATCACGTCATTAATGACGCACTAATTTGTGACATCCTCACGTCAAAACTGACGTCTTAAATGACGTGATGCGACGTCTTTCGATGCCGTAAAATTCACGTCATTATTCACGTGACCATGTTGCTTGGGTAGCTTTTACGAGCTCGTTGCTATGATAATTATTGCTACTTCTGGATCAGCGTTACTCATCTCGCAGCCTGCAAAAGCTTAGGGAGTGGTTCGTTCAGTAAACCGGTCTTTACCTCTATTCATTTATGGCCATACAGCACAGTGGGTAGTATAGCTTTTAAGTTCAATCCCCAGCGAGAATAATCTTTTTCGGGTTGAACATTGATGTCTCTCTAGGCTAGGGAAAAAAATATTAATGTTTTCCATCAGTTTAAGATAGTGCAGCTTTGTTGATTTTGGGGCTAGATAATGTAAAAATGTACGAGACTATTTATATATTCATAAACCATCAAAAGAACTTCATATTGAACCCCGATTAACGCTATGCTAAGTTGGCTAGTCCACCACTCGCTCAGCCTACTCGGCCTTATACACGGGACAGACTGATGAATACCTATGTGCAGAGCACACTAAGCTTCGGGTTTCCCATCATGGTATTGTCCTTCGCTTAGAGAGCATATATTGCGCACATAAATTCTGAAAAGAGAAGTCCATTGATATATTCGAACGAGTATAAATATTGGGTACCAACGATCCCACGATTTTTTTATAGGTACTTAGAAAATTTAAGTAACAATAATTGTAAAATATAAAGCAAATTGAACAAGATAATATTATGGGTCACTTGCACGATCACTAATGTGATTAGCGAGCCTCTAAATGCATTAAGGAAGCTGATCACATGTCCACTTGTTTCAGAACAAACAGTAAACACGGAATTTTAAGTTAAAATCCCTCTTTTTCGTCGAAAATAGCTGATCCGATAGTTTAAGCCTCGCCATTCATCATTTCTGAATGTATCGTGAATTCCTGTCACATCAACGTTTCATCGAAATACGAAATTCTGATAAAAGCGAATTTGTGGCACTTGTTCCAAAATGCGTTAGTTTTATTCTCAACCTTATCGCAAAGCAGGTAAAAAGTAAAGTAATAAATTAATAAGAACATTTCCGACACGATGACGGAACTAAAGTGGTTTTTATTTTTAGTGTTAATTTCAATACTGCTTAGTGGTAAGAAGGTAGGGTGGTTAGGTAATATAGGTACTATATGAAATAGTTGCGTAGCTGATTGACTCATAATCAAATACACCCATTGGTTTCCCTAAAGTTGCAAATTATTATTATTTTCTTTGAAGTAGCATTCTATGCGCTAAGAAAAGAATTCCCGAATTTAACAAGTACGAAAAAAAAAGTACATATATCAAATCATTCCGTCGTAATGATTGACGGTCCTACAAATAACATTAGCCGTTTCAATTATTCTGTTTCTCGGTGGAGAGCTTAATGCAAATGTGAGCTCTCGCCAAGTTTGTGAAGGAATGATAGCTTGAATCCTGAGAAATGAGCGTCGCGGTGTCCTCCGCTCACGAGAAAATTACACTTGGTTTCTTTTATACCGGCTCGTAGACAGTGCTACGAGGTGCTACGAAAAGTTTACATTCCCTTTGAAACATTATACTAAGAAAACCCTGGGAAACCAATTAGTATTCTAGCAACCGCATAGTCGTGAAACTTGATATACTACACGGAATTCTACACGTTAAAATCAAATTCAAAATGTTTTTTTATTCTATAAAAGTAAGCTTCTTATAATGATGGAAGAGAGTACCTAATAATCCAGTTTTGTAAACTCCAATTAGCGTGGAATCAAGGCAGGTAGATGATGATGATGATGATGATGACAGCTTCCAATACTTACACATCGGAGCAAAAAAAAAATCCTTCATATCTTAGTCTAAGTTATACATCCTATTGAAGTAGGTAGTACTTATACCTACTTAGCAGCGTCCTCGAGCTAGAATCAACCTTGATTAAGTAAACACTATGAAGCATAGACTAGGAGTATTGCCTAACTAATAAGTAACATTAATAGGATAGAAAATAGGCGTCGCCGAACGCCCGTGGGACGCAGGACATGTCCCTCTTTCATTAGCCCAGATATGTCAGATCCCGGCGGCCTGTGGCAGATGAAAGTATTATCTTGATATACTAGATTAATAACCTATCGACTGTCTGACCTTTTATTAGTATGAACCAATCAGGGATGAACAAAGCTTTAGACGGATTGCCAATATTTTGAAATTACTACCAGCATAACTACAATGAAGTCACCAGTCAACGAGAGTGACGCAGAGACCCTAATATAGTGGTCAATTAAATCTAGTCGCATAAATTATAATTTCTGAATAGAGCCATGTAATATAATCCATCAATCAGTTAATTAATATTAATCATTTTGAATGTAAATATTATAAGTACTCATTCAATATATAGGTTCCCGAATACAAAAGCATTCCGAGTAGGTACTGTACAGTCGAATTTTAAAAACGACCGTCAAAATTTCGATTGAAAACGGGGTAGCGATGATAACGCAGGTTGCGTAAGGCTTCATGCATATTGCATAGAGCCGTCAAGCCCCGCGACTGGCGGACCGCCAAAATAATGTCCAACGAGGATACCTGACCTACGAGCGAAAATAATAGACGTAGGTAGAATATTAAGCGTGGTGCGAAGTACGAACCGTAGACATACGGTATGAACCCGCAAGAAAAACTTGTAGAGATAGGCAATAATTGATCAAAATTATTAGCCTTAGCTAATTGATTCATGTGTCACTTTGCGGAAATCCTCACTAGGACTATTTTTTTTCATTATTTTTACCATGCATGCGTTTTAGTGTAGTCAACGCCAGCGTATTGGGAACGCTTCTGATTGGTACTGATTTGGATCAGTCGAGGAATCTCTAGATCGTTTTTTACGGTCTTCAGGTTGGTCAACTGTTTCATGTATATTTTGATCATACTTGTGTTAATTGTAATTTTTTAATTTTCCTTTTAATAAAAGATTTTACCTATAATTGGTTCTATGTTTGTAATTAGGTATAAACATTACTAACAAATAAAAGACCAATATTATTCTTGCACAAGACAGTGAAAGCTGGTTAAAAGTATATAAGGCTAGAAATACTCATAAATTAAGCTAGAGCTTTTTCTATTTCAGGGTCTCTATCACAAATACATCCGACCGACACCGTACGGATTCCGAATTCCGAGTTTCCAAATGTTTTAAAATAGCCAACAAGACAAACCGCCCTACAGTAAATTTTACATCCACGACCTGACCGCTGTCGCATTATTCAAAAGAAATGACGGACGATGTTATCTTGCAAAGCTTTACAAAGAACAGAAAAGCCCCGTCATGAACTCGGTCTTCCTTTGTTGATGCGTACTTTCCGCTGAATCACACGATCGGACTTCAGCTCTGAAGGTTTATGAGTTCCTTTTCGACGGAGAAGAGTTCCGCCGGATTCCCAGTTCCGTTTACAAAAAAAAATGGTATTCAATTGTATACAATAGGTATAATTAAAACTGTTGTTACACGTTTAATAGCTTTGGCGATGTAGGGCGATTGGAAAAGTCTATAGTAGCTCATAGTTATTTTTTTTATAGCAGCCAAGGGGGCCGGTAGTATAATACCACGTTTTCTATAAAGTCAGTGTTCTTATTTATTTCCAGAATCACATGTACACGGATGTTATTGTACCTTTTGTTATAAAGATCGGCGGACGTTCTACACAGAACTATCTAGACCAACACTTTGCAAAGCTTGTAATATTGGGAATCTGATAGCTGATATACATTACAAATAGGTATATACTTTTTTACGAAATAAAATGAGAAATCATGAGAATTATACAATTACATTTCAATACTTCTACGCGTATATATTTGCTAAAGTTTCCGATTTACCAAAACCATTTATTTGTGAAAGTTCCTTTTATGTATCAATAGTATTATTTTAGCTTTTTTTATCTCAGGTGTTTTGGAAGAGCTGGCTGGCCTTATCCAAATCTAGAGAATGGCCACTTACGTTTTATTATAAGTACCTAAGTATCTAATTAGTTTGGATGCCTAACTACCGTTTGTGTAAACATTATACTCAGGCAAAGCTTGTAATACCGTTATCGTAATCCAGGAGCAAGATGGTGGATATTTAACAAAATAACAATACTATTCCACCATACTTTAAGTTAAATAAGTTTCAGGGGCCTTATGCTCACTTCGAGCGAGATTATCTCACGATGGAGATGACGTCATATCTCGTTCAATAACTCGTTGACGTTGCGTCTCGCATGAACTTTGTATGAGAAAATTAGGGAGTGAGATGGTGAGAATGGGGATAAATAGTTATCGAACGAGATATGACGTCATCTCCACCGTGAGATAATCTCGCTCGAAGTGAGCTTATGGCCCCTGAACATTATCATTAAATAAACGTGTCTACTAAAACTTGTCAAGAACAAAAACGAAAATACTTGAACTTGAATATTGGAAATCGGAACAAACGTTATTCGTTTTCACGGTATTCTTTAGATTATTATTAGACGGATTCAAATATTTACTTATTTTAATATTAGAATAGATTAATTAAGTAAATATTTTAATCCGCGGATAGCGTTACTCTGAGATGGTGAAACCATCTATGATACCTCCCCACGGAAATCGCGAAGATGTATATTTTCTAGAAAGTGATACAGCGAATGCTACAAACATGCTTAATATCTAGGTATAAAAATAAAGGACCATCAACATACGATACGACGTAACGAGAGAATAACAAACCTCAAAATAATTGAATGATTTTCACGCAACAACAATAAGAATACCTACGGATTAAGGACATTATTCATGGCTCTTTCGCGTTATTACCATAATAAAATCTGCGGAAATAAAAAGTGTCATTTGAGACAAGCGTCTTGTGGCATATCCAGCACTTAGCCACGCTATATGATCGCGATAAAACTCGCTTGTTTTTTTATACAGGTTGACCCGATTATTCTAGAAGAGACAAATAGCTATCATAAGCTTTAATTTTTAGGATGATCGCTGGCACCCAAGCTCTGGCAATAATAACATGTAATGTATATTTCTCTACTCATATTTACGAGTTATTTTCTCTTCGCATATTTCAGAAATAACTTGATTAACAGGGTTGATGCGAATATCAGTACCGGTGGTGTAGTGGGAATGACTCCGCTTTCCGATCGTAGGGTCGTAGGATCAATCCAGACGTGCACCAATGGATTTTCCCTATCAAAAATGTATGCATGCAATGCCAGTGCGGTGAAGGAAAACATCGTGAGGAAACCAGTTAGTATTCTAACAGCGGCGATGGGCTTGCAACTTGTCACGTATGGAATACTAACTACTGCAAAATGTAGGTATGTGCCAAATTTTAATGTATTTTTTGGACGTACATCTGACTACCCTCCTTAGAAGTCCTCAATGAATCTGAATTTCGTACATGGTACTAAGAGAACTGACGGAGTATCTACCGTGCCTGGAGATCAAAGTCGTAGGCTTACGATCGTATTCACTAGGCAAGGTAGAGATCCCGTCGGATCTTTGTAGCCACTCAACATAGTATGTAGAACTTAACATAATTAGTACTCAACATAATTCAGAGGCCCACAATGTTAAAAATCCCATTAAGATGGTATAGATCACCCTGTGTATTACTGAACCATAACCGGGATGTTTTAATGCGGGTACGAGATTGGTCTTTAACTTATCATGTCCCGTTAATGTTTATATGAATATCACATCAGAGCACTGTAATTTCATTTAGTTATGTGTTACCAAATAAAGGTGTGTAAAAACGGGTGTCATTCAACATGCTGTGGTTTTCGTAGCAGCTCTTCGAGAATTTACATACAACAAAGTAGAAATGTGGTAGAGAAGATATAACATTAAAAATATTTCCATGCGCCTCTATATTTCTCATCATTGCTTCAATAAAAAACCAAATAATTTTTACGACATATATTACTCACGAAAGTTTTTGAACCAAGTGGTCGATATCAGGTTCAGTTTTACAAACAAAGTTTTGACAAAGTTATCATCAAATCACTATCGACTGCAAGACAACTTCGCTGTTTTGTCTTAAGGCGAATGGCTACCCCGATACTAGCGCCACTACGTACGTAAAGATAAAATAAACGTAAATTACGTTATACAAAGGAATTATAAAAATAATCGGACCGCGTGTACACGATACCTATCACAAGCTTTTTTTTAATGTATCTGTAATAATTTTACAATGTATTATTTAGACAGATACTTGTTTCAAGAGTTTAGTTCCTATTGGTGGCCACCAAGCTCTCCAAACAAGGTATCTGACTGAGTAACACGAAACAAAACTATTACAGACACATAAAAAAAAAGCTTGTAATAGGTATCGTCTACGCGCGGTCCGAATTTTTGATAATTCCTTTGTATATCGTAAAGATTAAATAATATATGTAGTGGCGCTAATATCGGGGTAGCCATTCGCCTTAATCTGCACTAATGCTGAAAATCCGGTTTCACACAAGTAAGTCGAGTAAAATGGCAGAAGTATTTGCTACTTAATCTGTTTTAAATCATAAATAGTGATAATTAGATTAAAATATCCGAACACTAAATGCCCCCCTTAAGATCTCTCTACGTCCCACCAGGGGGGCACGCCCCACCGGTAGGAAAGTCCTGATCTAGAGATAGCTCAACCGATCCAAATCAGTGCCAATCGGAAGCATAGAGAATAAATATATTTACGACATTTCTAATTTGTTATAATCATTTATTTTTATTTCTACGAATTTTTTTAATGTAAATTCAATTATAAAAACGCCAACGCAACTGCTCCTCTTAAAAGAATCGTACTTTTACCATACTTATTCCTATATGAAATGGTATGGCCTATATATATTTTTTTGTATAAGTTAAACCCTACGTTTGCGACCGATTTATCAACTTTTCACGGTTCGGTTCTTAATATTCCATTTTGGCTCTAAATCAGTAATACTCGGACAGGGGATGAATAACTGAGCTCTTACAAAGTAACGAAGTTCTCTGTTCAGCCCTTACACTGCCAAAATCGCACCTTTATCTGAAGTGAAATATGTTGCCGTCGAAAGGTTTTATCATTTTTTACAATAGAAACTGTATCTAGCTTGATAGATTAAATAGCAGACTTGAAAGATTAAATAGCACATTCAAATTAAAATTAATTGAACTGATTTAAATATTAATTTATTATTATTCTTAATGAATTGGCCAGTGCAGTGATATTAACTAACAGGATTGTAGACCACAGCCGCGAAAACGGCCTTCACTCGCCATTTCAGCTATTACATCGAATTAGATAGAGATAGCAAGTGACTTGACATGCGATTAGTTTTGATCGGGCTTTCAGAAACGGCCGTAAGTATTTTCTTTAAATTAGTTAAAAAATAAGTGTGTACCGTGATGACGAATGATGGAAGAAATCTGTTGTGTCGACCTCACTTAGAGGATGCGTTTAGGAAGAAGACTTTGATATTAAACCAACTTTTTTTCAGAGTGTCATTCGTTTGGAAGGAATAAAGGTTCTCAAATGGCGACCACGAACTGGAAAATAAAGCGTGGGCGACCACTTACCAGATGAACCGAAGACATTGGCTCAGAATCGTTCTTCCTGGAAATGTATAGGGGAGGCCTATGTCCAGCTGTGGACTTCAAGTTGATGCTGATAATCTCTCGTCACCAAATTCAGCAGATGCCTCTTACAAATGTTTCGTTTATTTGTATAGGTAAGTTTTTTACAATGAAAAGACCGTCTTTTGAATCCAAACTTTCGTGATTGTAAGGGGCGATGTAGCCTCGTTATTTAAAAATAAGCGTCAATAAAAAATCTATTAATAAGTAAGAAGACTACTAAGAACTTTAAGAGTAGTAGAGCTCATTGTGAAGGGCTCGTCCGGGGAAGTACTACCACCACGCCTTTTTCTGCCGCCAAACAGCGTTGCTGTGTTTCGGTTTGAAGAGTGTGGTTGCCGGTGTAATTACAGGCACATGAGGCTTAACATCTGTATGCCTCAAGTTGATGGACGCAGAGCAGTGCATCGTAGGGCACGTTCCTATCGTGCGTGACTTACGAGGCAATGCTTTGTTATAGGTGATGGTTACCACTTAACATCAGGTGGGCCATCTGCTTGTTCCATTAGCTAATGGTATAAAAAAAAAAAAAAAAAAAAAAGATTACGGATGATAGAGAAAAGTGAAGAGAAAACCTGTTGTGCCGATCCTTATTATACTGCCTCCTCCTTATTATATTAACCTTATATCTTTATTTACATTTAGACTTTCGCGCTACCATTCGCGTGGACAGAAATTTTGCCATATGTCTGCGGCAGCGTCGCCGGCAATGTGTGTTCACGTAACACGGGCAACGCGAGCGTCAACGCGAGTGGACAAAGTGAAGTGGCCTGTTTACATTCTCGCATTGCCCAAGTCCCTGCCGATGTCTCTGCACATTTCCACGGACATGAGCTGAGTGTAAACGGGGTAGCACATGAAGTTGATGTCGAAAAGAAAGTTTGAATGTTTCTTTAAAAATTTGCGTTTTGACGTAACGAACGGTCAGATTGTTTGAATTCAATTCCACGAAATAGCTGTAGTTTACGGCTTATATGATGTGCTTAGATGAGAGAAATGCTTGATTTACGATTTGCAAATAATCATTAAAACTTTATGGCACTGCCTTAATGTCAATTGACAATAATAAAATAGAAGTGCTTTTGCTACTCGGAACTATAATTGAAAGAGCACTAGATATAAGCTAATATATACAGAACTTATTGTAATTTTGTGTATAGGTAAAAGTCAAGTTTATTTGGAAATAAGGTACAAGATAAAACTAAAAACTAGTGTAACGATACTGAATGCAGATGTATAAAACTGTGTCGCAGCCACTAACGCCCTCCTCTTGGCAGGTGTTTCCAATTTTAAAACATAAATAACAAAAAAAGGTGACACAAAAAAATAGCGGAAACATCTTTCACATGCAGGTGTAAATTATTGTGGTGTGTGGGTGTGTTTGTTTGTATGTAGATGTAAGGTATAAATATAAATTTGTGTAATAAATGAATATAGGAATTTTGTTGACAATCCTAAATTACTCAAAAACCCACAAACGTTTTTATACCCAATCCACCCATTCGTTCATTTTCATTGACACGTACAGATAACTTTTCAAATCAAAAAACTTTTTTCAAACAAAAAAAAATATTTTAAGGAAAAAGTATTTAACTAACATTTTATTCAATAAAACAACATCTACTACGCGAGTAAATAGTAAGTACTGAATTATTATTTATATAATCACATTGTCATATAACAAACAAACACTTTTGAAACTACTGTAACTTACATTTTAACTATTCAAAATGTGAATGTATCACTCATATACAGGCTGTTAAAATAGCACTACCGAAAACATCAGGGGGCTAAAGTACCCATCAATATGAATAACTTTTTCTAAGGAACGAACACAGTGAACGCGAAAAAAAACACAGCTGTTTCATACATTTTAGCCAGGTAGGTATTAAACTTTTGCATGAAAAATCAGTTTTTTTTTCGCGTTCAGTGTTGGTTTCTTAGAAAAAGTTATTCATATTGATAGGTACTTTAGCCCCCTGAAGTTTTAAGTACAAGTATTTGAAAACCTTGTATATAAGTGGCAGTAACCGGGCCCTGTTTCACATTAATTAATGAAAAGAACTTAAAAAAATAGTTTCCCAATCAATTCTTAGATGGCGTTGTAACTTCAGAAAACGAAAGTTTTCTTTCGTTCTACTGCGAAATAGTAATGAAAGTGATAGTCCAAATTTTTATAATATTTTTACAATATTAGCAATATCTGGAATTTTAAGTTGTAACTGTAAGTAAAAAAAGATTTGTCTTAAACTATCCTAAATTTTAAAGAAATTGTATACTTCTGAAACAGAAAATTTCAGCGCCTCGTTTTAATAAAACAATTTGAATCTATTGATTTCAGACTAGCTCCATCCTTTTAATCTGTTTTTTCATGAACCATGGCTCATGCACTAAGTTTTTGTGGTAATATAACATTAATAACACTTAAATTACTTGATATCGTACATACGATTATTTATCACACAGATAAGGTACATATTACATATTCCAACATATCTACATAACCACACAAGCTTTATAGGCGTATAGGAGCGGTTCATATGAATTACACTTGACAACATATCTACAAAAACAACAGTGTAAGATCTGTTCATATGCATTACACTTGCAATGGTAGCATGATATTTACTACATATCTATCTCAATAGGCGTATAGGAGCCATTCATATGAATTACACTTGACAACATAACTACAAAAACAACCGTGTAAGATCCGTTCATATGCATTACACTTGCAATGGTAGCATGATATTTACTACATATCTATCTCAATAGGCGTATAGGAGCCATTCATATGAATTACACTTGACAACATAACTACAAAAACAACAGTGTAAAGATCCGTTCATATGCATTACACTTGCAATGGTAGCATGATATTTACTACATATCTATCTCAATAGGCGTATAGGAGTCATTCATATGAATTACACTTGACAACATAACTACAAAAACAACAGTGTAAGATCCGTTCATATGCATTACACTTGCAATGGTAGCATGATATTTACTACATTATCTATCTCAATAGGCGTATAGGAGCCATTCATATGAATTACACTTGACAACATAACTACAAAAACAACAGTGTAAGATCCGTTCATATGCATTACACTTGCAATCAATGGTAGCATGATATTTACTACATATCTATCTCAAAAATACTTGTTTTTGGAACATGCAATCGACTAGATAAAGCAGTAAATTGATATTAACGGACACTTATAAATGAATAACTTATTATTATACAACAGAACATTTTTCAGAGAACAAGAACGGCCAGCGTTAACTAAACATTTTCTGAAGCAAAAACATCCATAACAATAACACTTATTCTTTTTAAGTTATACAAGGTGTTCTAATACTAAAAGCTTCAGGGGGCTAAAGTACCCATCAATATGAATAACTTTTTCTAAGGAACCAACACTGTGAAAACGAAAAAAAAAAACAGCTGTTTCATGAAAAAGTTCAATACTTACCTGGCTAAAATGTTGAAACAGCTGTTTTTTTTCGCGTTCACAGTGTTGGTTCCTTAGAAAACGTTATTCATATTGATGGGTACTTTAGCCCCCTGAAGTTTTAAGTACAAGTATTGGAACACCTTGTATAAAGTAGTAAAGTAGTATAAAGCAGCTGATAGCATGATCTTGTCAGGGTAGTATGTGTAATTTAAAATGAACACTTCTTCTACGGCACTGGAGGGGATTTGTCTTTGCATGGTACGTTACACCGAAGGAGAAGTCAACTGACGAACTTTTTATTTCAAAACTACTTTCTGATTGTGATATCAGCACATGGCCCATCGGATTAAGTGACCATAACCATTGACAAAGTATTGCCACGCAAGTCACGCACGATATTAACGGGCCCTATGTTGTCCACCAGCTAGATGTATAAAAAAAACAGATAAATTAAGAAAAAATATTTTTACGTGTCGCGAGTTTTACTCGTATCCACTGGCACGCATTACACAAGGACATCTAAGTCAATACTACCAAACTAATATAACAAATACAAATTTTTAAGGCCTGTTTTAAGGTCCCCGTCATTTTATATCGACTCTATGGTAAGTTAAGGAACGGTGAAGGAAAACATCGTGAGGAAACCAGTTAGTACTCTAACAGCGGCGATGGACTTGCGACCTGTCACGTACGGAATACCAACTACTGCAAAATGTGGGTATGTGCCAAATTTAATGTTTGGACGTACCTCTGACTACCCCCCTTAGACATCCTCAAAAGAATCTGGAGTTAGTACTTGGTACTAAGAGATCTGAGGGGATATCTACCGTGCCTGGGGATTAAAGTCGTGAAGCTGTTTCAGTTTCAGTTTCTACGGTAAATTGCCACTGTCACAATCATGACAACAATAAAAAACAGAAAGACAGATGGCAACAGCTATAACCAACCTGAAAGCCACTATAGATATTTGAAACTCAAAATCCACAATGTCTGGACAGATTTGTCCATTCTTGTATTTATCAATTATTTTTATGTGTGGCATATAGAAACGATTTGGTATTGCTTAGTAATTGAAGGATAGTTACAGTATAATTGATTCACTAACAACAAAACATCCAAACATCAACCTTGAGCCACAAACATCTAGACATACAAACATCAAACTTAATATGTAACATCTAAACATCAAATTTTCACATTCTTATTATAAGAGTAATTATAGTAGGTACTTACTAATTGAGAAAAGTTTTCAAGGAAATTATAGTAAGTATTATTTATATAGGTAATGAAGGTATGAATATTAAAGACATTACCTTAAAATATGAAGCATTTTATTAAAATCAATTACATTACTTCCCTGAATTTATTGTTGAATTTGTTGTGTATTTTTTTATATCTACTTTTTTATATTTATTTTTCGAAAAATCAATATACAAATGTAGATTGTAAAAGTGGAGCCGTTTTAGTTTTCATAAAAATCGAGCCAGAAATTTACTTTGACTACATTTCGCTATTCCTCATAGTTTCAGATTTAGCCATTCCCGCCCATTTGAAAAATTCACCAAGTATTTGATATGCAGTTCAAAAATTAAAAAGTTTTATCTCCCTGCCCTCATTCCACGGTATTCGATTGAGGAGTTAAATTACTTGTAATAACATTTATCGAAGTTCTTACTAAGTGAGGTCGTATATGGCGACCTACTCTTCGAATAATCTAGATTAAGTCATAATTCATAGTACAATAAATACACACAAGTATCTAATTACTACATAGTCAATGGACTTCAAGAAGTTGTTTCACAAACATTGAAATACATACTAATTTATAGTACATGTTTACCGTAACGGAGTAAATGCATATTCCTTATAGACTATTACAAATCCCTCTTACAGGTTGTGCCATAATTATTTCAACTTTATGCTCTTCATCACCTTAGTGACTGAGGAAAATCCAGTAGTGACCAACAAAAGACTAGTGTCACGAAAAGTGTAATCCTCTCCCAAGGTGGACGAAAAATAGGAAAAAATTGATTTGGGCTATTTTAATACATTCGGAAAAGTTTCCGATCGGAAACTTCAGTTTCTGTCTTTTTTGTTTATAAGAAAACGAAACAAGAGCAAGAGAGAAATATCCTGATGTTTTTTTTATAATAATTATAAATAGACTGTCATTTGACTACAATCTCAACTCATGATAAATGAAGCCGAAGATGGAGCAGAAAGGTCTAGAAGACCCTATTTAGTCTTCCGGACGTCTGAACGTTTCCGGTCGGAATGTTTTAAAATAGCCCTGCAGGTCTTACAAATCGAGCGTTGACATTCGATGCCATTTCTACACATTTTTAGTTCACTTCCTTCTCTTGGACCAAATCGGCTACCATAGCTTCCATACTTTCAGTCTCCGAATTAATCTTTGGTCCAAATTCACCATCACCGCCTCCCTAAAACGTGAAATAACATTAAAAAACAAAAAAAAAATAACCATTCCTCCTTTGGCACTCTGTTTTGACGTACCTCTGACTACCCTTAGACGTATTCAAATAATTTTGAGCTAGTAATAATGGTTGTGGTCATTTGACACAGCACTATTTAGCCCCAAAATACAGGGTAGATAATAGATATCCTTTTAGATATTTTAGTACCAAGTTCCAGTAGTTAAGGTATTCCAGACGTTAAATTGCGCCGCCGACACGATACAAACTGGTTTCCTCTCGATGTTTTCCTTCACCGATTTAGAGCACTGGCCCAAATCTTTTCGTACCAAGTTCCACTAGTTTATGCATCCCATACGTGAAAGATTGCAAGCTCAGCCGACGCGATATAAACTGGTTTCGTCACGATGTTTTCCTTCACCGATTTAGAGCACTGGCCCAAATCTTTTAGTACCAAGTTCCATTAGTTTATGCATCCCATACGTGAAAGATTGCAAGCTCAGCCGACGCGATATAAACTGGTTTCGTCACGATGTTTTCCTTCACCGATTTAGAGCACTGGCCCAAATCTTTTAGTACCAAGTTCCACTAGTTTAGGCATCCCATACGTGAAAGATTGCAAGCTCAGCCGACGCGATATAAACTGGTTTCGTCACGATGTTTTCCTTCACCGATTTAGAGCACTGGCCCAAATCTTTTAGTACCAAGTTCCACTAGTTTAAGCATCCCATACGTGGAAGATTGCAAGCTCAGCCGACGCGACACAAACTGGTTTCGTCACGATGTTTTCCTTCGCCGATTTAGAGCACAGACATAGCACAAAAAATGTTCGAAGAGAAAAATCCATTGGTACATGTTACCTCACGATCTTTTTTTTTATACAACTAGCTGATGGAACAAGCAGATGGCCCACCTGATGTTAAGTGGTAACCATCACCTATAACAAAGTATTGCTTCGTAAGTCACGCACGATAGGAACGTGCTCTCATATCAGAATCAGAATCATTTATTGACAAATATTTAACACATTAACAATATATTGTAATTCATAATAAAACCTTGGCTCGCCAAGTGTAATTTAACATTATTCATATAAAATATCTACTGTGCGTGAGGATTAAAGCCGTATCTATGCTATATCTATTTTGTATAGTATCTATTTCTAGTAGTATATAATATATTCTTCTTCTAGTAGTATTTAGTAGTAATTATTATACAGTATTTTTATTTGTATGGGTTACCTTACCTACCGCTTTATTCAGCATAACAGTAGCCGCGTCCCCGTTTGTTGATCCCACGGTTGCATTGGCTGATACGATAGCTTCCATATTATCCCCTGTGTTGACATCAGCTTCCATCTTTTCAGTCACAGATTTGGTATCCCGCTCCTGCAATTTTTTTACTTTTGGTCAAATAGCTGCTCAGTCATAAAATATATTTTATAGTGTACTTATTACTTATTGAAATATTACACGGGTATATCTCGCGTTTACCTTTATTATTTTCCCGACGTTTCGGCTATGTTGTAATAGCCGTACTTATTACTTACCTACTAGCTGATTTGACTTTCATTGGTCAGGTCAGCTAGTAGTACACAAACCGGAAGACGCAAGGAAAATCATTGGATGGGGAAAGCTTGAAATCGTTCTTTCTGGGACGTATAAGAAAGGCCTATGTACAACAGTAGACTTTTTCAGGCTGATAATGTCTTGCCTTGCACGAATTTCATTTGACCTCCTGATTTCGCACGAATTACGAATTTAATCAGAATACCTTCTAACATTTTTTTAAACTACTTGCTGATGGAATAGGCTTGTAAACAAAAGTTTAGAGGTCCTACTTATAAACGATACTCAAGTTGAAACATTACTCAAAATAACAATGTCAATGTTCCCTTAAGTATTAAAAAGACGTCTTCAAAACCCGCTTTCAAACACCTTGTCCATGATCACTACTTTAATGCCTAAAATATAATAATAGTATCACGTGGTAGAACCACGTGATACTATTATTATATTTTAGGCACCTATATATATATTTATTTTTATTATTCTGTAGTTTGTATAGTATTTTTATTTATTATATTTAGTAGTATGTAGTTTTGTGTTAGTAAATGTAATACCAAATTGTCTCAATAAGCAATAATTGTTTTAAGCACGCCAACCTCTTGTTTTTCACCTGTCAAGGTTGGCTGGTAGAAAATGCTGTCTAGCATTAAGCTCTCCTTTTGTAAAAACTTTGTTTGGTGCAATAAAGAATTAAATAATAATAAATAATGTTTGTCATTAGCCATTGGCCCGCGGCTTATGCCTTTGGGCTATTCCAAGTGTCGAATACAGTAAGTATGTTAGTAAGTATTACAGTATTATAAAAAACTTGTGAAATGTTAAATGGTAATAGTGTCATTTCACAAGTTTTTATCATACTGTAATACATATTCGACACTTCGAATAGCCCAAAGGCATAAGCCGTGGGCGCAAGTTATGCCAAAGACGTAAGGCCAGAAACGATTAGAATAAGGATTACCGACGATTCCGATTTATCCGAGGAAGCCAATCCGCTGATAAAACTTTATTGCGGGTAATGCGGAAATTGTTTTAGTTTATTTGTGTACGGGGGAAATAGACATTGGTGTCAATACAATTGTTTAATTTTCGTAAAACGAAGTCGCGGGCACCAGCTAGTATTTAAATAAAGATAATAAAAGGTTACCCCATTAGTCTGCAAAGCACCAGCTTCGGGGTGTCCATTCGTAGATTCTGCAGTCGCGTTATCTGATGCCACAGCTTCCATATTTTCTACTGTGTTGGCATCAGCTTCCATATTTTCGGTGTCCGTGTGATTGATGTGAACCTACAATTTTGAAAACTTTTATAGTAGGGGAGCCCAAGAGGGGATTTCGGGATTTCCTCGAGCGCGGCAGATTAATATACAGGGGGATACCTTGTACCTGGTTAAGAACCTCCACCAAATATGAGCCCCCTATATAAAGCCGCCCGTCGAGGATAAAGGATCAGATTAGTAAAAAAAAATTGATCATCAGAAAATCTCGAGCGCGTCAGATTAAGTTAGGGTGAGTTAATTACATGCTAAAAAGTGTATATTCCACTAATCTGACAATTTGAGAGTGTCGTAAAGAAAGGGGAGGGCTACAAAGTTGTAAAAAAAAAACGTCATCTCGACATTCTCGAGCGTGGCTAATTTTTTTTTTATTTTGAAGTAAATAATTCAAGGATAACGAAAAATATATAATCTGACGATTTCCACAAGCCGAAGTAACAAATATTCGTCGATAAAGTTTAGCTGCGTGGTGCCTATATTCCGCTCTGCGCGCTTCTATTTCGTACCATGAAATCGAGCCAGAAGAAGAAGATGATTCTACTGATGAAGATGATGACTAATTAATCAATTAATTGTAAATAAAAAAATATTTTTTTGCATATTTTCTTAAATTATTTTCTTATAAATACAAGTATTCTACTTAACAAACTTATACTTTTTATTTGCATGCTATTTCCTGAGCTTTTCAATTAATTAAGTTAAAAAAATGAAAATAAAAATATTTTTTTTGTCAGATTGGGCGAATCCCTCTAGATTTTTTATTCTTAGATTACGTTCACTTTACGCACGGAGACAGCGTCCCAAGCAACATGGTCACGTGAATAATGACGTGAATTTTACGGCATCGAAAGACGTCGCATCACGTCATTTAAGACGTCAGTTTTGACGTGAGGATGTCACAAATTAGTGCGTCATTAATGACGTGATTAGCTTACGTGATTTTGACGTCAACGATGACGTCTAAAATGTCGTCGTATACGTCGTGACAATCACGTCTTAAATGGCGTCAAATTTGTCGTGATTAACTAACGTGATTTTGACGTGAACTGTAACGTCTAAAATGTCGTCGTATTCATCATGACAATCACGTCTTAAATTACGTCAATTTTGACGTCACCTGTAACGTCTTAATGTCGTCGTAGAGTGGCAAGATACGTCAGGTTTTTGCATCGGGTTTCCCGTCGGGTGCCCGTATTCGGTAACCTGATCGAGAAACCCGATGCGAAACCTGACGTATGTTGCCGGCCGTATTCGTCTTCTCAAACAACCTTATATTACGTCCTGAGTTTGGACTCATCTAAAAAACAAACACAATAGGTAGGTTAGTAGGACAATAAGTTTTAATAGGGTAAAATTACACAAAAAATGCTCACAACAAAATTCATGGATAATTCACTACATTTCCACACCTTAAAATACTTACTTATAATTAAACCAATTAAGTAATTATATTAAGTACATTCTACCACTCAAACTTCCAATGCTGTGTAGTTGCAGAAAAGCCATCTGCAGGCATAGCACCTTTTAATTTGGTATGATGCGTTGTTGGAACTCTTAATTCTTCAGTATACAACAATGATTGTGATGACCCTAAAACACATTATAATTTTCTTCTAACTAAATAAAACCCAGCAGTCACATAATAATATTGTCTCAAACCCACACACTACAAAAGAATTCGAACATTTTTGTATGGAAGCTGCCATATCATTAGCCATAGGTTTGTGCATATTTTAACTCTTTTATTCTCTCAGATCTTCTATGTTTTGGGCAGGCAATGTGATAAAAAAGTCATATGAAGATAAAGACTTACCTCTCAATTTTATTGTGTAGGTGTAGTATTAACACTAACTAATTCTTCAGTAGGCATGAACGGTTGTTATGGCACTAAAAACAAAATTATAATGTTATTAGTAAACACCTCTATCAGATTGTAACTAAGCCAATATAAACATAATGAAAAAAAATATAGGTAGATAATACTTTACCTCTATGCGTAGGATACTTGTTGTATCACCATCAGTAGACAGAAATGGTTGGACTGAACCTTCAAAAAAAAAGTAAAATAGTAATGTTTATTTTTAAAGTACTTATATCATTATAATTAAACGAAAGGACATGCAGGCATACTGTTAGTCAAGGCCTGTCACATGCATTTTTTACACTAACAAAGTCTACGGACAAAATACTGGAATCATTGTTGTGAAGATATTCCATTTTACAAAGATAAACTTAACCCAACAAATATTTACTGACTAACCTAAAATATTTTAGATGCCAGAAACTGGTGAACAATAATTATGTACCTAGGTAGTAATAATTCGATCATACTTACTAGTCATCGTAAAAATTCCGCCTCAATTGTATGATAGGCCATCTTCTGCTGGATGTTTGTTTTATTAAAAGTTTGATAAATATAGCAGAAAACTTTGAATTGGGCCAGAAACTCTCTAACTTTCTTGGCGTAAGCCATACTGATGAGACTATGACCACGTTTACAGCAATCTCCTCATTCTTCGTTTCTTCTTCAGCAACCACGTACATACTTACTAACCACTAGGAATTTAATGAAAACTTTTCACAAAATAATGTATTAATTACTGTTGTGATCACAGAACAATAATACTCCTGTCGGTTGTGATGCCCGATGCCCGCCATAAAAAATGTCAAACAATAAACCGTACTTTTTTTTTTTTCAACAGGCTATAGTCATAATTATGTATACCGCCTGGTCTTTCGTTGTATTGTATTCCTTCAGTAGGTAGTAAATAGTTTGGCTTTGCTTTCCAAACAGCATGCACGGCTAGAAAAAAAGCAGAATTGCACACCCCCGTGATAAATTATTTACTTTGTAATTTATTTATACCGGGTTTTGCGTGAATCGAACACGTAATAATATTCCTGTAAACTTAAACCCCCTCAGAGATTCATTTTAAATATAGATCAACCTATGTATTATTCTAGAACCTAAACTATCTTCATACCAAATTTCATCGGTACGGTACGGTACGGTACGGTACGGTACGGTACGGTACGGTACGGTACGGTACGGTACGGTACGGTACGGTACGGTACGGTACGGTACGGTACGGTACGGTACGGTACGGTACGGTACGGTACGGTCAGGATAGTACAGTATAGTACAGTATAGTACAGTATAGGACAGTATAGTACAGTATAGTACAGTACAGTACAGTATTTACAGTATAGTACAGTACAGTATATTATACTATAATATAATAAATGTGAAACATACAGTACATTATGGCGAATGACGATACACAGCGCAGGGTCACGTCATTTGGTGACGATATATAAGGCGTAAAACGATATCCAGCGCAGGTTCACGTCATTTGATGACGTTATTTAAGGCGAATGACGATACACAGCGCAGGGTCACGACATTTAGTGACGTTATGTATGGTGAACGACGATGTATAGCTCCGAATCACGTTATTTGATGACGTCTTATAAAGCAAACGACGACATATAGCTCCGAATCACGTCATATAAAGCAAACGACGACATATAGCTCAGAAACACGTCATTTTATTACGTCATATAAAGCAAACGACGACATATAGCTCCGAATCACGTCATTTTATCACGTCATATAAAGCAAACGACGACATATAGCTCAGAAACACGTCATTTTATTACGTCATATAAAGCAAACGACGACATATAGCTCCGAATCACGTCATTTTATCACGTCATATAAAGCAAACGACGACATATAGCTCAGAAACACGTCATTTTATTACGTCATATAAAGCAAACGACGACATATAGCTCCGAATCACGTCATTTTATCACGTCATCTATAGCGAAGGACGTCATTGTTTCAAAGATGACGTCAGTTTGTCGTCATTTTTCACGTGATCATGTTGCTTGGGGTGTGATAATCGTCAGATTATGAGACAGCACGTCTAGGACATAAAGATGAACCATATATATCTTAATCTGACGCGCTTGAGTATTTCAAAATGGCGATTTTTTTTTGCATATTAAAATAATGGCTGCGCGTTTGCGTCACATCAAAATCGTCAGATTATTGAATGAGATTTTTTTTTTAGGTTCACATAACACCCCCTTAAAAAATCTGACGCGCTCGATTTTTTTTTTTTTTTTTTCATTTTCAACCCTTAAGTACGACCACCTCCATCATGCAAATGATCAGATTAACATACGTACATTATTAAAAATACGTAGGACATTGGTGCTATCAATATCTGACGCGCTCGAGTATGTCCATGCAACAGTTTTTTTTTACATTTTTGAAAATCTATAGCCGCTCCCCCCACCGATGAAAAGGTATACTTATACAACATTTTTTTCTTCTTATCATCTAAGCTTTGCAACCCAATAGGTCTCTATGACGCTCGAGGAAATCCCCATTTAGCATCATGGCCTCCCCTACTATTAATATGACAGCCGACAAAGGTCAATAAATAAAAAAATATATACATTCCACACAGCACTGTTTTAGAGTTGTAGAGCTCTTTGTGAAGGGCTCGTCCGGCGAAGTACTACCACCACGCCTTTTTCTGCCGCCAAGCAGTATGCCTCAAGTTGATGGACGCAGGGCAGTGCATCGTAGGGCACGTTCCTATCGTGCGTGACTTACGAGGTAATGCTTTGTTATAGGTGATGGTTACCACTTAACATCAGGTGGGCCATATGCTTGTTCCATTAGCAAGTTGTATAAAAAAAAACTTTCGTGCCCCAAACTAAGGAAATCTAAAGACAACCAGTTGATATTATGCTTACATATGTTTTTTTTGTAGATACGTACGTACAGTACATGTAGTAATTATAACACCCAGACAGAGAAGAAACATAAATGTTTATAACACAAATAATACGATTTTATAACTAGCTTATCTTTCAATCTTTACAAGAGCTTATTCATGGTTTACCAACCTTTTGAGAATTGGTTCCCGCTTGGCCGAGTAATGGAAACTCACTGGGCGAGAATTTGGCCGCATTGTCACCCTAAAATAATACAATAACTTTGAATTGAAATAATGGAAATCATCCCATACAGCTAGAAGATTTTCTATTGAATGTGTCCGTTTTCGCGAATTCGTCCTACTCCAATGCGCCGTTTGCTGGTGTAATTCTAAATATTTGCAATACGTGCGTTTAAGTTAGACATTTTGTATTATACTGTGAACACAAGCCAAAGTTGAGTGTGAATGGGATTGTCGGGAGGGGAAGACCTCGGCGAACGTATATATCTGGATCAGATAACGGAAATTTAAGAGAAAGGCCAGGTCAATAGTACCCTAAACCGACGAGCATGTATGAAGAATGTTATGAGAGTGAATGAAGCGAAAGAGGTATGTAAGGACCGTAGCAAGTGGAAATCCTTGATCTCTGCCTACCCCTATGGGAAAGAGGCGTGATTTTATGTATGTACAAGCCAAAGTTTGTATCATATACAACATCACAAAAATTAGCACAGCTGACGTGGGACTGGATTGACCACGTCTGCTGTATGTCACAATTTTTGTGCTAAAACCAGGTGAGATTTTAGATTGTGTGGCCAACAAAAGACGTTTGCGCCAGACCACGGATAACTAAACTTAAGAGTAGTAGAGCTCTTTGTGAAGGGCTCGTCCAGGGAAGTACTACCACCACGCCTTTTCCTGCCGCCAAGCAGCAACGCTGTGTTTCGGTTTGAAGAGTGTGGTTGCCGGTGCAATTACAGGCACATGAGGCTTAACATCTGTATGCCTCAAGCTGATGGACGCAGGGCAGTGCATCGTAGGGCACGTTCCTATCGTGCGTGACTTACGAGGTAATGCTTTGTTATAGGTGATGGTGATCACTTAACATCAGGTGGGCAATCTGCTTGTTCCATCAGCTGGTTGAATAAAAAAAATATATAAAAAAAAAAGGTACCACGCGAGCGGTGCCGGGGCTAGTGAATAAATAAATATGGTTAAGTGTTGCTTACCTGCTCTTCAGTAATGTCGCCATCAGTAGACGCATCCGCGGGTTCTTTCTGTAAGAAAATGAATTTCATTGTAATTATGTATTATCTTATTAATAACATAAAACCCTAATGTGTTTCGCCCTCGAAAGAAACATAGCTTTAATATGTTGCAATTTTATTTGAATAACATTTTAATACCTGCACAATGCGTTTTCCAGTTTCCATATCTTTGGGTCCGAAGATTTTTCTCTGCTTCTTCCTAGAATTTTTTTTCTCGAAAGTCTCAATAAAGTCGATATAGCTCGTGTAGGCCACTGGTCTTTCCAACATGTATGCAGGGTGTACTTTTATTTCTGAAAATTATTTATTATATTATATTATATATTATTTAGAGGTATTTTATTTTAACAATTTTGGGAGAACTTATAGCTAGGTCGGTATAAATTAGGTATATATTAAATACATGCAGCGTACAAAGTTGCTACACATATACTGATGGCCATTACAAGTTACAAGTAGACACATTGGGTGTTTTATTAAATAAATAAATGAGTGAGATAAAATATAAGTAAGAAATTATATCAGCTATCTGGCTTTGGTAGTTACAAAATAGACATAATATTTTGTTCATTATGCAGATTCTTTTTTTTTTTACAACCTATAGGTAAAACGTTTGACCGCAATCTCACCTGATGTTAAGTGATGATGCGGTCTACGGTGTAGCACGTTTACCTAGAAGATACCTATTCATTTATATACAGGATGTCCCAGAAATCAACGTCAAGCCGAAAACGGGCGATGGGCCAAGTCATGACAGTTATGAGAAAAATATAAAAAAAATATTTGCCATGTACTTTTCGATTTATGAGTATTACAAAAAATACAGAAAAACTGACACCCTGTGATGATCTTTTAAGTCCTGTGACTACAAATATTAACTATTCGTGAAACTTGTTTCTGTAATGTAACAATGAATAACCCTTCTGTAAAATACAATTCAAAATAAAATCATAACTGCCTCAGTTTTAAATAAAATGTTGATTTTTGGCCAACATTTAATTTAAAATAATTACATCACCCAACTTTAACCGACTGTACCGTAAAAAAAATGTACTACACTATTTTGGCAAGTAACTTTAAAAGATGGCGCATTTAATCAGAATTCCAAAATAGTATAACACTTGCTAGAGTACTCTTTAATTTTGGAAAAAAAAACTGGTTTTCTTAACTAAGCCGGATTTCATGACAATTTTATTGATCGAGTGAGCGAAGCGAACGAAGATCTTAGTTTCAACTTGGGCGATTTGGCATTTTATGTATGTATGTATGTATGTATATATGTATGTATGTATGTATGTTTGTCTGGCGATAACTTTAGAACCGTTGATCCGATCTGCATGAAATTTGAAATGTCGATAGCTTGTACTTGAGAAATTTACTGGTAAGTATATGAGTAAAATCGGATGAAGGGTTTTTGAGATATGGGGTTTTTTAAGGGGGCAAAAATAAAAAAAGTTACAGAAAAAAATCAAGTTACATGTCATATGAAAGGGCTTTGTTTGGACATCCCAAAACAATTTTTACTTTTCTTTTGGGACGCCCGGTTTTTGAGATAAAATAATAAAAGTTAAATTAAGATAACCAGCGATCCAAGAGCTCCCATCTCTAAGTGTTTCGTTGACATCAAGGTTTTTCTACTGGTCGGTCAGTTCCTTTGCTTTTTCTTAAATTTTTTTCTTGAAATAAATTAAGGAGGTACTCAGTTCTCATAAAATGGTAACGACGACCAGGTCTGATGATGGAGCCAAGGTCTGTTCAACGGAACTCTTCAATAAATAGGCCAATAGAGTTGAAACTTGGTAACCATACCAAGTTAGTAGGCGGTAGTCAGAAAAAAGTCCAAAGATAATGTTTGGACTTGCCTCTGACTACTACGTACTCAAAGTTTTGATGGGTTCGTCGGGTCGCATCACGAGATCTCAGTTCGGGGCGAACTACTAGTTTAAAAAGATAAAATGTTTGTAACCTTTAAATTATGGACTTAAAAATGCCTATGCTGCGTTTTTAAGTCGCTCACAATTCACAGGTACAAGTACATACCATTTTGACAATGTAAGTGAAACAGATAGAGCAACCATCTTGTCGAAAGAGTAATAACTATGGGTTATCAAGTAATTTGTCAGTTGATTGATTTTAATTTAATTACATCAAGGATTTACAGCAAATGTTCAAACTGTTTGCCTTCAGCTTTACTGCAAGCTCTAAATTAACTCGAGAAGATACGCCCGTCTTATTACACGGTCATTTTTAAGGAGATGTAGAGCTGGCATTACAGCTGAAGACAAACAGGTTGATCATTTGCTGTAAATCCTTGATGTAATTAAATTAAAATCATGACTGAAGAAATCCAATGACTGAATTTTATTTCAAACTTGCTTCTAAAACTAACAAATAGTTATTACTCTTTCGACAAGGTGGCGGCCTGTGAATTGTGAGCGACTTAAAAACGCAGCGTAGCCATTTTTAAGTCCATAATTTAAAGGTTACAAACATTTTATCTAATTAAATAAAATTGTCAAGAAATCGGGTTTAGTTAAGATAACAATTTTTTTTCCAAAATTATGGAGTGCTCTAGCAAGTATTATACCATTTTGGAATCCTGACTAAATGCGCCATCTTTTTAAGTTACTTGCCAAAGTAGTGTAGTACATTTTTTTTACGGTACAGTCGGTTAAAGTTGGGTGATGTTATTATTTTAAATTAAATGTTGACCAAAAATCAACATTTTATTTAAAACTGAGGCAGTTATGATTTAATTTTGAATTGTATTTTATAGAAGAGTTATTCATGGTTACATTACAGAAAAAAGTTTCACGAATAGTTAATATTTGTAGTCACAGGACTTAAAAGATCATCACAGGGTGTCAGTTTTTCTGTATTTTTTGTAATACCTATAATTCGAAAAGCACATGACAAATATTTTTTTTTATATTTTTCTCATAACTGTCATGACTTGGCCCATCGCCCGTTTTCGGCTTGACGTTGATTTCTGGGACAGCCTGTATATACTATATTCCGGGGCGAACCACTAGCTAACACCAACTCTGAGGGCACCAAATCCACCATTCAAGCGTAATCTAGTAAACTTCTTCAGGCTGATATGATGATGATGTGGCAATAACAAATAGAGCTCTTTGTTAAGGGCTCGTCCGGGGAAGTACTACCACCACGCCTTTTTCTGCCGCCAAGCAGCGTTGCTGTGTTTCGGTTCGAAGAGTGTGGTTGCCGGTGAAATTACAGGCACATGAGGCTTAACATCTGTATGCCTCAGGTTGATGGACGGAAGGCAGTGCATCGTAGGGTGCACGTTCGTTTCGTGCGTGACTTACGATGCAATGATTTGTTATAGGTGATGGTGATGGCTTAACATCAGACGGGCCATTTGCTTGTTCCATCAGCAAGTTTTATAGAAAAAAAAAGTGAAAACAGTGGTAATGCCTACCTTCTCCCAGAACTTCCTTGACCATGTAAGGGTACAGCCATCCAACCATCGGAGTTTCACCAGCGATGTAATGCGCATCCTTATGGAAGAACAGCAATCCGTCCACCGGAGGCATGTTGTGATTGTAATAAGGGAATCTCATTAATGTCCTGGAAATATTAAAATATGCTTATTACTTAATCCAAACTCGGTGTCCTACTCAAAAGTTTGCATAAGTACGAAAACTAGTAAAGCAAACTTTGGAGTAGGAAACATTCTTTGGATCGAAATTATATTATTACAGAACTTGATTGTTTGCGATTTTTCATTAGTTCAGTGATTTTATATCTTTTTTAATGTTGAAATGTGCGAGCGAGAGGTACATTAGCAGTTAAATTTGATGTAATAGCTGAAATAGCTGATTTGAAATCTGATTACGTTTGATTGAGCTTTCAGAAAGCGGCCGTTAAAGTTTGTAAAAACCGGTTCACGATAAGTTCTTATTCATACAGAACTCTAATTTTAAAAACCTTTGTGAAAGAGAATAAACATTATTGTTATATTCTTATCTTCATTATCATCATCCACAGCCTGACAGCCCACTGCTGGGCAAAGGGCTCTCTATGCTCTTTCCATTTTATACGATTTTGGGCTACACGTATCTATCCACCACCCAAGACGCTGATAATGTCGTCGTCCCATCGTCTTCTTCACTTATGTTAATAAAAAACCAGCCAAGTGCGAGTCGTACTCGCGCACGAAGGGTTCCGTACCATTATTTATAAAAATGGCAAAAAAAATCACGTTCGTTGTATGGGAGCCCCCTTAAATATTTATTTGATTCTGTCTTTTAGTACATTTCTTGTTATAGCGGCAACAGAAATACATCTTCTGTGAAATTTCAGCTGTCTAACTATCACGGTTCATGAGATACAGCCTGGTGACAGACGAACAGACAGACAGACGGACGGACTAGTCTTAGTAATAGGGTCCCGTTTTACCCTTTGGGTACGGAACGGAGGAATTCAAAAGGAGGAATTCCTCAACTGACTCAACTCACTCATTCAGAGACTCTGTGGTGCACGGAAGTTTAGGTATGATGTTGAAGATCATTTTATTTTTCTTTGTGATACTTTGCAGTTCCGGTATTTGACTCAGTTGGCTACGTAGCCAAAAGTCACGGAACGAAGACTGAAAAGAAAATATAATAAATTATATTTCTACATGCGTTTAAGGGTTATCCGATCAATTCACATGCTATGAGTAGGTATATATACATTAATATGTATATTTCCACTGCTGGAAAGTCTTCCCCATATTTGGGGGGTTTGCCGTAGACACCACATTTGTTAGGTGGATTCGGGCCCCATTATTGTTTGTCAAGTTTTTTTATACTTTCATGGAACATGCAGGATAAACTACGGAAGTCACGCACGAACGTGACCTACAATGCCCTGCGTCAATCAACATGAGGCACAGATGTTAAGCCTCATGTACCTGTAATTACACACCCTTCAAACAGGAACACAGCAAAGCTGCTTGGCGGCAGAAATAGGCATGGTGGAAGTACTCCCCAGACGAGGCCTTCACTACGAGCTTTACTACTCTTCGAAGTAGGTATATTTGAGGTTAAGAGCGGATTTCACCATGCTCTGTTAGTTACTAATAAAGGATTTACATGCAGTTAAATTTAACCTTAGATGTCAAACGCGTACATTTTGACATATTTAACGGCCCTTTAATCCTTTGTTAATCTAAGACAACATGGTGAAATCAGAGCTAAGCCTCATGTCCCTATAATTTTAACTAACATAGTTAAGACTTACTTCCCCCTCCGTCATCACGCAATTGTTCCACGCCAAAATATCAAGAACATGCATTGTGTTGGAATCCTTCGAATAGAATCCGTCCAGCACCACAGTTAATTTGTGTGCCTGCAACTGGCAAGGGTTACCGCCGGGAAGCGCCGTGCGGCACTCGAATCTAAAGTGGCCGTATTTGTTAAAACATTTCGTTGTCCCCTGAAATTTATCAAAATGGTAAATTATTTATTAAAGATGGACAGTGATTACAGAATGGTGGCCAAGAGACGGTCAGCTATCACGAGGCAGACTATCCGCCCGATAATTCGACTATCGATATCTACTATATCGATATCGACTATCGCGGATAGTCGAATTATATTTCAGGGGTAGTTGGGCAGCAATGGCGAAGGCAGAACAGCGAGAATGGCGAAGAAGAAACAGGATTTAATAGATGTTAAATCCTGTTTCTATCTATTTAGCCACAGCTGGAGATAAATGGGTGGCCACCTCGTTAAATCGCCATTCTCCCCGTTCTTGTGCCAGGCTTCGCCATTGCTGCCCAACTAGATAATAGATACATAAAAGATATTATGTATTTATTATGAAGATAAATAAATAAAAAAATTAAAAAAGGAGTTGTTGTATTTGTAATATTTTTTTCAAGCCTTCTCTATACTATGGCGTCGCGAGGAGAATTCAAACATCCAAGACCTTTATGTATATCGAATTAATTAAAATAATATAGTATACTAATATGCGTCGGCAGAAGGCAGGTAGGCGATATAAAGTAAACAGTTTTGTAGGTAAACATAAACAATAGGCTATTTGCGATATGTTCGAACCACCATTTTCAAACATATAGTTCGTAACTTAATCTCAACAGCTAACAGCTACGATGATTGTTTTTCTGTTATTTTATTGTTTTTTTTGTGGTGCATGAATACATCTACACTTCTACACTAATATAATAAAGAGGAAACATTTGTATTTTTGCATGTTACGAATAGGCTCAAAAACTACTGGTCCGATTTCAAAAATTCTTTCACCATTAGAATGCTACATTATCCCTGAGTAACATAGGCTATATTATATTTTCAAAAAAATCAGGGATCCTTACTAAAACTTCAATAATGTAACCCAAGGTGGAAAATAAAAACCTTACATCGCGTGCGCTGCGAAAACTATTGATGATAGAACAAAATAATGTACTACGATTTTGTAGAACACGTCATCATCTACAAAAAATGTCGCGACAGCATATGTCTAACTATTATAGTTATGTCACAATAAGTGTTCTTTTATTATAAAAAATTAATTGAAATGCCGCCGCCTTAAAAGGGTCTTTATTTGTACCTTGGTATTAATCCTTATCCAAATAAATCATTTCATAATTAAGACGGTTTCAATACCTATACATTACTTCTTAAATTTTTCAAATCGGACATTCCATACAAAAGATATGACGAAATTAAAAATGTTAACGGGTCCACGGGTCACGCTCGGGGTGCGATTTCACTCACTCAAGGAGAAGCGCGTGCAAATGTATGAAATAAGTAGACGCGAGGCTCGAACCCACGGTCTAAGTTTATCCTAAAATGTATGACCACCCATGCGAAGCTGGGACAGGCCGCTAGTGTTTCTATATATCTATCTATCATTATGTATGGGTCTCGCCATTTTCCGCACTGCTCTGCCATGTACTAGAAGACCCAAGAAGGACTTACACTAATGTGTCTAATCAATGTACCCCCTCGCGCGCCGAGAAAAGCACAGAGAAAAGCAGTGTTTCTGCCACTAGCTTGTTGCAGATCGGGATTCGGGACTCCGGGATTCTATTAAATTTAGCGCACTAGTCTTTACCTTATGGGCCAACACTAGCATTCTGGTGCCTTTTGGACATAGCGCCATGAGCCAATTTTCCTCAAAGTCAATAGGCTTGCCGTACATCCATTCTGACATCATTAGAACATCACAGTAATTTGGAATCTTGCATGTGAAGCCAGACACATACGACTTAGGTTTCCAATGGGTCTGTAAATAAAATGTACAAATGTAGCCTTTTATATATCTTCTTTCGCTAGGCTAGGTTTTTAAGAGTAGTAGAGCTCTTGGTGAAGGGCTCGTTCGGGGAAGTACTACCACCACACCCTTTTCTGCCGCCAAGCAGAGTTGCTGTGTTTCTGTTTGAAGAGTGTGGTTGCCGGTGTAATTACAGGCACATGACTCTAAACATCTGTATGGATGCAGGGCAGTGCATCGTAGGGCACGTTCCTATCGTGCGTGACTTACAAGGAAATGCTTTGTTATAGGTGATGGTTACCACTTAACATCAGGTGGGCCATCTGCTTGTTCCATCAGCTAAAAAAAAACAAAAAAAGCTCACTCAATCAAAAATGTAATAATCTTAACTCACTGCTGGTGTTTGGAATATATTGTCCTCAATTGCCTCCACCAGCTCCAGGATGCCTCTATATCTGTCCAACTCCTTGTTGCGATCACTGTAAAGTAAAAAAATAAGAAGGTATAGGTATAACACTTAAATAATACTTATTTGTTTGTTCCTGGGTGCTAATGCTGTGCACTGCATGGCTATTCCTAGGGTTGATTCAAAAAAGCTTTCTTTTAAGGTTTTATAAGCCTGCGCAAGTGACTTCGTTTTCATAATGATGAGTTCTGAGTTAGTGCATATTGTTTCATGTGATACCTATTTACACCTAACAACTATGTATGTAGTACCCACCTAAAACATTTGAAAGCAATAAATTTATTGAGTATGATGGATATAGCAAACCAGAATGTTTAATAATGTCTTGACAAGGGTAGGCATGTCCCCATAGAACTGTAACACATCGTCTGGACAAAACTTCATGAATTTGCCAAATATTTCAAAAAGTACAACTCATACCTTTTCTGTATCTCTAGGATAGACCGTCTTCTCTCATCCTGATTTCCACAACGGCCTCTATTTTTATACAGTTTCTCAAAACTCGATTCCTTTTCGGCTTTTTCGCCGATCGCAGCTGCCCCAAGCAGATTTACCATTTCATCCATCTTAATTATTTTAAGTGTATCTTCAGGATTTGATCCTGAGGTAGACATGTTGGCAAGAAGCTATAACTTTAATTCTCTAGCAAAGTAAACGGTTATGAGTTAGATCATTACGAAATTAACTTTTCTTTCCAAAACCAAATCTAACTTCACCAACAACACAGCACACGTTACGAATCAATAACAAACATTAGCTATCCAAAACAATTTTCTTCTTCTTCTCTCCATATATGGCTCCTGTCCGTCATTCGACAATCTTGCCAATGTCAAGTGATTTGTATTGAATACTTTTAATACTTAATACTTAATACTTTTTTATTTAATACTTTTTTTTACTGACTTGACAAAACAATTTTCAATTGATCTCTGCTGTCTGTCATACTGTTATGTCATTCAGTGTCAAAAATAACTTTGTACCTGTAGGTATATACTACCTCCATGCTTTGTACTGTCGAACTGACTGTGACTGTGTCAAAGAGTAGATTTGTAATATGCGGTGGCGCGGGCTGTCCAATAAACATTGTACATTATCTGAATGTGCATTATTGTCACGATCATGTAGTGTAGTGCATAGCCAACGGCTCAAGCATGGATCATCGATAGGATAAAATACGACAAAAATTCTTGATCTAACAAAGTTTTGTCGAGGACGGTACGGTATTAAGGAAGTTTGTTTAACGACTTTATGGGTTGATATTGAGGTATACAATAATAATAATAATATAATATTTAATGAATTTTAGAGATGACAGAAGCATGGTTTTATAAATAACCATAGCAGCATTTTACCTGACTCATCGATGTTTAATCAGATTTAGGAAAGTACACGATATATTATTAGTTAAATCTTACACTCGATTAAGTGAGAAAATTGATTTTTACAAAATATGTTACTTGATGCTGGTCATGAGCTGATTTCACCATGCTCTGTTAGATTAACAAAGGATTAAAGGGCCGTTAAATATGTCAAAATGAACGCGTTTGACATCTAAGGTTAGATTTAACGAGCTGTTATTCCTTGAATAATAACTAACGGAGCATGGTGAAATCAGCTCTTAGGCTGGTATTCAGAGACGAGGGTAAGCGTGAACTTACGCTTGAGTTTGTCAAAATCGGAAGCTTAGCCTTTGTTTTGTATTCAGAGTCGCTAAAAATCAGTCTAAACTTAGGCTTGCACTAAGTCAAGCGTAAGTAGTGGATATCGACTACTTGAGCCGATCTCAAAGCAGAACTAGCGCCAAACTAGTAATGGAGAACTATTTTTGACAAAATCAAACTTCTGTCTATGAAATTATTCAATCTTCCAACAATGGAATATTTTGATAAAATTTGATCTTATTTCGATGATGTAGTCGAGTTTCCACGTAATATCTGATGATCCCTCACTAGAGCTTCCACGCCCCGTGCGATTATTTACCTATCTGAAAGTCATTGTGAATGTATTTAATCGAACATTGGAGATGATATCGCTTTTAAAATCAGTATCCTGCCTGGACCCAACTACTACTGGGGAGAGCAAGCATTCTCCGGTATGTGGACGAGAGGACATAAGGACGTATTCCTCTCTCCGGATTTTGGACAGCCGGAGTAGTACACCGAAGGAAGCACCTCTAATGAAGAAAGTGCAGACTCCGTGTTGTGTGTGTGTTATATGGTCCAGAAATGTAATTTCAAGTCGTCTGAAATAAGATTTATTCCTATTTTTTATTATATAAGTAAGAGAATTAAATAATTTATAGAAATTTTAATATATCATTTTTTCAAATTATTGTAGTGTAACCTAACTAATCTACGTAAATAAAACCATAATAAATGTAATTTCAAGTTATCCGAAAGGTAAGATTTATTCTTATTATTTGATTATTACGAAAATAAGCGAATTAAATAACTTTAGAAAAATAGAGGCTAAACTATAGATATCCGGTACCTGCATTGAGGTGGTCCGGTATCTCGTTGAGGGGTGGGGCTAGGAAAGGTGGATGTGGGGGTGGAAGGGAAGTCCTCCTCTGAAATTATTTTCTACAGGAGATGTTTAGTTTATAAATTACTTTGTAAAATAATAAACACCCGAATTGTAGTACTGCGGAGATTAGTGTGAATAAAAAACATTTATGGCACTTCGGCGGCCACTGCACGTTCGCTTTGCATAATTTATATGTTACAACATAACCTAACTTATCCAAGTTGGATCCACCATATCAAGCCTTTTATGAAATCTTGTAAACGCTCTAATGGCAATTATTGATACGTTTGACTTAATTATATTTGACCGAATGTGGTAAGAAGAAGCGTACCGGACAAAAAGATAAAAAAACGAGTAATAAAAAAAAGTTAAGAGTAATTTAATAAATCTAATTGCTGCTAACAGTATTGGCTGAAAAGTATTTCGTTCCACGCATTTTTTACGCGTCTTTGGCAATCAGTCTCTCAACATCATGAAAATTTACAGAATTACGTTCCGTTTTATGCAATTTTTGTATTTTGTTTTCCTCGTAATTCATTCAAAGCGCATCTCCTGGATCCAAAAATAGCTTTCAAGGTTTATGATGAACCCTAAAAAGACCCTTATATTAAAAACACAGTTAAAACCAGGTATCGGATATCTATAGCAAACGTAAAATAAATTTAAAAAATCCTTGAGTTTATTTGTAGTATAACCTACTTAATCTACCTAAATAAAACCTTCGTACATCTTGAACAATAATTATAGGCTTGTGTTATTTCGCAGTAATCTATCTACAGAGTAAAAAATATCGAACTCGATGACAAGTGTACTCGAAGCGAAGATAACAGTAAGTTTGACATCCTGAATGTCTCTGAATACAAAATCCAAAGATCGGCTTCGACGATGCTTCTCTCTGCACAGTCGTAGCTTGGATTTCATTGATGTCTCTGAATACCAGCCTTTGGGTGTATAAGGCTCTTTCCTTGAGCCAGCGGATTACCAGAGTGTTGTCACTGGTAATTAAGATGTCAGTTACCTTAGAAACTTTTTTGCATGACTAAAGTGATCGCCATTGCCTTAAAACAGATCCAACACGGATGGTTAGGTTACGTTCAAACATAAAAATTACGTGTGTGGGAAGGAAGCAGAACGAGCTTGTCATGGTAGAGTCGCCGATGACGCCGACATTAACAACACGTGAAAACATAAAATGGCCTGTTATTGCACGACCTGTTAATGTACATCCCAATTGGAAACCAGTGACTAGCAGGGTGTATGGTAGTGCGTTATATGGCTGTACATTATTAGCTCCCGGATGTCGACTCTCCGGACTCGATTAAATCTAGCAGGAAAATAAGGAGAAATAAAAATAAGCACGAACAGCATTTTTAACGAATAGACCGTCAAGGAATAGACTTGAATAAAGAATTTGCCGACGTGTCTACTTGAGCCTCAGGATTATTAACTTTTTTTTATATCTCTAGCTGATGAAACAAGCAAATGGCCCAGCTAATGTTAGATGGTATTCACTAACCATCGCCTTTATCAAAGTATTGCCTCGTAATTCACGCATGATAAGAACGTGCCCTACGATGCAATGCCCTGCGTCCATCAACTTGAGGCATAGGTACCTACAGATGTTAAGCCTCATGTGCCTGTAATTACTTAGCTTAAGTTAATTGTTATTCCTATAAATATATAATTCCAATAATTATAATTTAAGTTTTTAATATCAATTTGGTTAAAAAGTAGGTAGTAAACCTACCCATAGGAAGTAAAATGCTTCTCAGCTATGCTGGCCATATAGATAGACCGACCGAACGAGTGCAAGCGAAGGCTAGCGAGTTGCTTCGCTCCTTGGAACCGCACACTACACGGTAAACGTTGTCTATATAATCAAAAATAGGAGCGAGCGCATTTGAAGGAAAGCCAAGGTGCTCGCACGCCTTCGCTCGCTCTCGCTCTCGCTAGAACGTCCATAGGTACGAGGTACGTGTTTACTAGCTCTTGCTTGTTTTCTCTCGATTGACCTGCAGGCTAATCACGAATGAGTTTTGACTTGTGGCATTAAAGTTTTGTATATTCAACCTTATTTTGTTGAAGTTAGGGATACGATACGTTTAGGCGACTAACGTTAAATTCGTTCGTGATAAGGGGCCTAATCACGAACGAAACTGTACCTGTCGCGATATGTTTGTTATGATATTCCAATTAGTTAAAAGTTTGATTTTGTTTCTTGTGTGTATAGCCGGTGGCATGGTGCATCCTACCACCCCAGCTTCTACCACTCAAGGGGAGGGGGCACTCCACGAGGAGTGAGGGGGCACTCCTCGTTACGCTGGCTAACCCACCCTTTGTGATTGTTTCGCGCATGCGAAATGGGGATCTACACCAACTACATTTTTAAAACCGTGTTCCGTGGATCTGGGTACTTACTATGTATGTACCTAGTAGCTGTGCGCTATGCTGTGGCACGTGGTAGTAGTGTGTAAATATTACTACAGACGTAACTGTACATAGGTATGACTTTTCGGAAACATTTCCGAGTCACCAACCTGTGCCTAACATGGACTTGGTGCTTTAACACATACCACAGAATAGAAATGAGGTGTTTATGCGCATCTCCTAGAACCAAAAATAGCTAAAAGGCTTATGATGAACCCTAACAAGACCTTTACATTAAAACCATAGTTATAATCAGATACCTACCGGATATTTATAGTTTGACCGAAATGAGTTCGCTACTCTTATACCTATTTGCCAATATGTATGTTACTTAGACAAAAAAGTACAATCGTACCTCGTTGCTCGTCAGAGCGAGAATATACCTAGCACCTAGTGGTTCGCTCCGTAACCGACGAAGGTTCGGAATTACCTACTTCGGTTTCAGAGATGATCTGCGTGATTCAGCGAAGTCATCGAAACTCTTACGATAGGCAGCTCACTTTACACTTTCCATTTTCATTTTTGTGTAGGTACCTGTACCTACCTATCTCAACAAACAATACGACATAGGTAGACATAAATAAAAATTGTTTTGGAATGTATAAACAAAGCCTTTTCAGCAGACATGTGTGCCATACTCCATGTTGAGAAGTCCAAACCAAACATTTTGTTTGGCATACGACAAAAGAAAGTGCCTTTGACTACCTACTAACTTTGTGTGGTAAAATAACCAAGTGGAACTTTGATAAGTGTTACTTGGCACATTAGTAACTGAGCCAAGTTTCATCTCTAACGGACTATTTGTTGAAATATTCCGTCGAACATCTTGTCTCTATCACAAGTTCATATCATAACTCGCTACCAGCTCGCTGCTACCATTTTATTGTTTCTATGTACTTACTGGTAGGTACTGTACCTACTTAATTTACTTAAGTATAAAAAAAAATACGATCTATTAAATTTTTTTTCGTCTCTTTTGGTACACACTGATATAAATCAAGCTATACAAAGCCAAAGAAAAATGATGCTTACTACAAGCATAAAAAAGCGAGCAGTGTAAAGCGTGATGCGTATCCGGTTGTTCCCCATATTTTAATAAACCCTGTGGTACGATTAAACTTTGATCGTTCGTTTCGCTTACTCGATCAAATTAAGGTACGATACCTACTGCATCGATGGTATGATCTAGTAGTCCTTAGTGATGTGATGATTATGTACACCCAAAAAATATACGCATAAAGCTGCACACTTTTCGCTTAAAACCCTTAGAGTAAGCGTCATTTTTCTTATGCTTTGTGTACCTACCTAGTTTGATCTGGCCACGACATGTAGTGCATTAATGGGTAGTAAGTACATTGGGTGGTAAATCGCTACGTTGCGTCGTGCAACGTCCATTGGTTTTTTTTATACAACTAGCTGATGGAACAAGCAGATGGCCAACCTGATGTTAAGTGGTAACCATCACCTATAATGCTTTGTTTGCCTCGTAAGTCACGCTCAATAGGAACGTGCCCTACGATGCATTGACCTGCGTCCATCAACTTGAGGCATACGATGTTAAGCCTCATGTGCTTGTAATAACACCGGCAACCACACTCTTCAAACCGAAACACAGCAACGCTGCTTGGCGGCAGAAAAAGGCGTGGTGGTAGTATTTCCCCCGAAGATGATATTAATTTGAATCCAAGCCCGTCTTAAATTGCCTTGTTGCCTCCTAGTCCTCTTAGTCAAATACTACGCACGAGTGGGAAAGTTGAAGATGAAATTCGGCTTAATGTAGGTATAATATGTATTTAGGTACATTATAAAATAGTTGGTGAATTGCCCGACAGGTACTTGTTACTTACATAATTTTGTTTACTTACAGGTAAGTAACTTATCAATTTGGATGGTATCGCTTATTGGTAGTTGGAAGCATAGTTGCAGTGTATGATTTCACTATATTAAATAAGAAATATAAAAAAAAGGATGTAGGTATACTATTTTAGGTAGAGATTTCTAATTTAATTTCAATCAAACTACAAAATATTTACAGTGAGTGAATGTTTTAGCAGACACACAAATCCTATAAATTTGTCTCATAAATTGTGTTCGATAACGTAATGATATCAGTAACATTCAATATTTAAATTTACCGCGTGTTGGTTCAACTGAGCAACGAATAATATTTCATTTCTGTAAATTTGACGATTTTCAAAAGAACTTACACTATATTTAATGATATATTAGTAAATATAATTTAACATGGAACTAAATACGTAATATTAATTTTATTGCATTATTATAAATCTTACTTCCTCTCCTTTTGATTACGCATAGTTGCTATGGCTACCAGCTTATTGTTTTTTCCCAATTTGACGGGAAAAATTGTTTTGGTTTCGGAAGTGAGATCATTGTCTTTTTAATTTAGAATCAGTTCCCTGACCCATAAATTGAAAGAATGACGGATAAATTATCCTTTAAAGATCACGTCAATGCTCTCGCTGGTCGAGTCAGAAAGCTTATCCATATCATGAAGCTCCTCCGAGTTGGCTCAGATGCAGACTCTCTTATGCTCGTATACACGGCTCTTTGCCAGTCTATCTTATGCTACTGCATCTCAGCTTGGGGTGGGACAGCGAAAACCCACATGATCGGTCTTGAAAGAGCACAAAGATCAGTGCTCAAGGTCATGTTCCGGAAACCCTACCATTATCCCACTGCATCCCTGTATGCAGATACTCAAACGCTCAGTGTCCGGCAGCTCTACCTGCTGCGGGTTGCATTGGTGTACCATAGGTCCGTTCGTTCTAGTCTCAACGCTCTCACCTCTACTGATAATAGGAGAGTTAAGGTTAAAGTGCCACCAGTTAAAACCTCTTTTGCAAGGCGCTTCAAATACTTTTCTTTTCCTTTCATATATCGCCGCGTTTGTAAGCATTGTGACCTTAACTGCTCTCTTTTTGGCGTAAAAGAAAGAATAAGAAAGTGGCTTCTCACCCTGGACTATGACGCTACGGAAAGCTTCCTAGAGATTCTGGTCTGATTACATCGTAATAATTACAATTTTTGATAATTACTTTACATAAATTCATTATTTATATAATTATCATTATATTATTATTATTTTTATTTATTATATACCCCACCACTCACATGCCCTCCCATACACCTACACCCATTATTTAATTTTATGATAGTATGTAAGTACCATTTTATTTTATTATGATATTAGGTTGTCGTGTTCTTTATCTGTTTATTCTTATCCTGTGTTTAGTCTCGTGTCTTGCCTTGTTTCTTTGTTATCTGTATAAGTTTTATCTATTGTCTGTGTAAATCGTGTTTTTGTACTCCGGCCTCCCGCGATACAGGCTTGTCCTAGTGCGGGGTCCATCAGCAACCCTTGTAAACTTCTGATTTTGGTAAATAAATGAATTTGAATTTGAATTTTTTGAATTTGAATAATAAAGGAATAGATGTTATTTCTCCTAAGGTACACTGGCTAATTTTTATGTAAAAACCTTAGGTATATTTTGCCTCATTACATTTGCATTTGCAACCAATGCTTTCATAGTCATAATAAAGATGATGTGAAACAAACACACAAAAACAAGACAAGTCTAGCAGTCCTCATTAATATGATGAAGATAGGTAATACTACACTTTCTGGCTACATTTGTTGATGTACTTACCTTTTTTTTAAACAACTAGCTGATGGAACCTAACCATCACCTATTACAAAGCATTACCTCGTAAGTCACGCATGATAGCTATAGCAGCAGAGCACGGGTATCAAAAAGTTTATGTTGGAATACAAGCTATAACCGCAACTTGTTATGTTCAGACTCATTGACTGGATGAACTGCATAGCTGTAATCAATTATTGTATTAAAGCCTATGGTGTAATGTACCTACAGTAATAGTAGTAGTAACTTGAAATCTAAAAAAATATACGAAAACACATTATTTATATTGGAAACAAAGTTACATACGGTTTTATTACATATTAGTACAGTATCTGATTTGCATTCCCACCAATCCAATTGCGTGTGGTTTTTGTTTAATTTTTATACTTAAAAAAAAATATTATCGTACACCACCTAATGTATGTAAGTGTGCACTTCAAAATACCTACCTTTCACTCCAAGAATAATAAAAAATATGTTATTTCGTTGCGTACCCAAGAAAACTAGCAACGTATTTTCTTTTGAAAATAAAGCAAATTCCGTGCTTATTGGAGAAAATATATTTAAGGTGGTAACCCAGTTGCTACGGGACGGAAATAGCCGAACGTTTTTCTATTGGTGGGCGAGCGTGCCCGAACGTCTGTATGATTAGGTCACGTGGTACTTTTGGAGTCTTCGTGGCGTAGCTTGTTCAGCTGCTCGTCGAAGCGGCTGTCGGGTGGTCGCTTCCTGGCGAGTTGGCGAACTATGTAGCGGCCATATTGGTTCTCAGTTTTAATAGCGTGCGCATATTTTAAATGTATCTTCAAGGACATTAGCCAATTTTCACTATGACTATCATAGTATTTCTAATAGATACATCTGCTTCTATGAACCAAAGAGCTTATTTAGGCGGACGCCCTACGTTACTAGATGTAGCCAAGGGCGCCGTGGAAACGTTCGTAAAGGTACGTGCAGTGTCATCGACTCGTCAAAAGTTCGTTTTTGTGATCGATTTGTTTATCTCGTGTTATTGTGTTAGTCTCATGGATATCGTTTTGTAGGTTCGTCAGCGTTCTCCAGAGAGCAGAGGGGACAGATATATGCTTCTAACTTTCGAAGAACCACCCGCGAACATCAAGGTTAGTATACCAGAATGAACACGTTAGCCAAGCAAGTCTCTTTATTTTTACTGAGATTTAGCATATTTACGCCGGTCGTATAGCGTCCATACGGTTAGCACTGTTATCTACATTCCAAGAACATAACATATTTGAAAGTGCAAGTTTTACTGAAATAGACAGCACAGCACGACGTAAACAGGAGGAACCGCCGCCGTTGCTGACACCGCGAGCGATAGCGCCTCGCTTCGCTCGCTACGCTACTGCGCTCTCGTCGGCGCATTGCTATTGGCCGAACCCACCCACAGCGAAATGGCGATTTGGGGGGGAAATTTGAACTGCTCCATGCTACCCATTACCTGTACTGAGCTGTTACTGCGGAAATCGGAAGCTTAGACCTCTGCATATTACCTACTGCTTAGTTCAATTACCTAGTTATTTCTTTCTGATTAAACAAACCAATTAATTTCTTATTAGCCTTATCAGAATCAATCTCTGGAATATTAGAACTTTAGACATTTTGTTTGCTTTCAGGCTGGATGGAAGGAGAATTTAGCTACATTTATAAATGAGCTGAAAAATCTACAATGCTTAGGACTCACCACGATGGGTGCAGCCTTGAAGCATGCATTTGATGTTTTGAACATCAATCGAATGCAGACTGGCATTGATACTTATGGCCAAGGCAGGTGCCCTTTCTACCTTGAACCCTCTGTTATTGTTGTCATCACAGATGGGGGGAAATTGTCAAGCAATGCTGGCATTCAGGAAGAAGTAAGTTTATTAGTAATTTTTTGGTACCTACCATGTTTTTTATTTTTTCACAATTTTCCAGTAAGGAATAAGTAAGTACACTTAAATACAACAGCAATAGATTAGGCACTACATTCAAGCTTATCATACTTATTGTTATAAATTATTTTTGGTTACAGTCTTCATCAAAAGTACCATAGTATCAGATTTTTTCCAAAAGAACCATACCTATTATTCCAAAACATATCACAATAGTCTGACAAAGTCACTTATCAAAAGTGCAAGTTTCCAAAAGTATAATAATATTACTACAATATTAGTAGGTACTATAAATTTAAAGCAAATATACCTGGAATGTTTCAAAAGTACATGAAGTAGGCATAAAATTTCTTTCATTGAACATACACCAACCATTTTTGAAGCTCCTATTTTTATCATGTATAATATTATTTTTATAACAACCTACCTACCTATTTCGAACCTTTGATGTGAGTTTTTATTTAATCAATAATTATAACTGGTAATAATAAATTGAATCACAAAGATCACTTTGAAATATCTTAAAGCTAGGTGAATCTAGGCAGTTCGGAGCTTACTTTTCACACTTTACAAACATATGGCTTAACATTCTTTGTATGTGTATTTGTATTCAGCAGTAAACTACTTGATGAATGAAACTGATTGAACAGGTTGATGATGTGTCTCTTTTCGATCACCCTCTTGAGAGAAAAATCTATATAGGTACCTTTATGTAGTTATTAAAAAATATTGTGATCAATAGCTTAATTTTGATATAAATAAGAATTTCAATTAAACAGATCATAAAAATATTCAATTTAGACAATTTAGTTTTTTGCATATTTCGATCCTCTACCTAAAAACAAACAAATACTAATCAATAAATATATATGATATAATATAAATACTGTGAATAAACTATGGCTAATATTGTGTTACTCAGTGCCAACATAATGGTAATTTTAGTATATGTTTTTGGTATTTTCATATTAACATTTTTTTACAGTTTAACCTGCCCATGAACTGCCCCATACCTGGGTCAGAGTTGACCCGTGAACCATTTCGATGGGACCAAAGACTGTTTTCGCTGGTGCTCCGATTGGCCGGCACGCCTGCTGTGGAAAGGGATTCAGGGCTCGTTCCATCGGACTCTTCGCCTATTGATGCGATGTGTGAAGTCACTGGTGGTAAGTAAAGTTATTTCAACAGACATAAACAGAGGCTTCGACCACTTGATTATAAATGCATACCACTCTAATAGGTATTTTTTGTAATTTTTTATTATAGTAAATAATATAACGTCATCTTTTTGATAATTTCTCATACTCAACTCAACTTAAGTCGAACACCACGCATTATTTGACTACACAACATTTTGAAAATTTGCAAATCAAAATCAATACCTTTCGTGATACCTACCAGTTTTATATCTCGACCTTATTTTGGAGTCTGGCAATGAAAATAAGATTTTAATTTATTTCATTTATTTTAAGACAAAAAAAAAACAATTTGTTTGTACCACGCAGAATTAAAAACTTAAAAATGTTAGTTAGAAAAGAACAATGATATTTTTTATTAATTAAATATTCCGATATGTCCGATTCAGGCTTCATACTGATGTTACTGGGTTTATTTTTATTTCAAGTTCATACTTTGAATTGAATAACACTGTCGAATTTTAAAAGATAGACTGGTCGTCAGAGAAAGTTTGAAAGTAGCGCCAGTGACGGAGGAACTAAGGAGATGATAATACTTAAATGGCTAGCGTATGGACATATTATGCAGAGAGAAGAATGCAATGTGACGAGAAGAGTGTATGGATATGTGTGTAGATGAATATAAAGAAGATAATAAAAATCTAAGGACAGAGTAAGTAGTGTGATGTCGGATGATAGTGGAGAATGGAATAGAAGAACATGTTGTGCCGACCCCACCTAGTGGGATAATACAAGAAGATGAGTATTGGTATTAGCTTGCAGGAGGATGAGCACTGTCTATTTTGTGGAGAAAAATAGTCTGTCCTTCCTACAAACCATTTTCCTAAAGACAGCTGCGTGTGCACTACGAAGACTCACCAAAGGTTCCGTTAAAACTTGGTATCGGAACCTAAAAACTAAATGAAAAAAAAAAACCATCATAAATCTGTTAACCATTTAACAGATTTCCGATGTTAATATTTTTTTTTTGCGTACATATTATGTACGCTATATGTACACAAAATAGAAAAACAATACTTTTGCTGAAGGGAGCCAAAAACCAAAACGTCATAGATATTGTGTGTATATATTTTTGGTTTTTGTTGTTTTTTTTTTAAACTAAATCACCATATTAGACCACCTCTGAATTATAGGCTACCGAACAAAAAAAGAATAATCAAAATCAACTCGTGGCGAATTAATCTACGCGATTATAAACATAATACCTAAATACATACCTACAGCGGAATTGAGAACCTCCGCCTTTTTTTAAGTCGTTTAAAAAGGGAATTAAAAAAAAACTTATACTATTTTGCAGGATAGAAATTGCCTCCCTTCGTCGACGTATGAGGTAGACTAAATAGGAAGGTAACTAAGGAACTGTAGGAGGCGACTAATCGATCCTTTTAGGAACGTAGGCGGGTACTAGGTAAGGTACGTCTAGAACAAGTCATTAATACATCAATTTTGATGAGGTGCAAGGCATAACGTCATTACTTTTGCGTACGTTTGCTCTCGTAGATATTCCGTGGCGTGTAGCGTCACTTGCTACGTTTTCCAGTTATTTCTTATAATCTAATCAGAACGATTTTGTGATTTTTCTGATTTCTATAATATCGTGTTACTTTGGCATGAGAACAAGACGAGAGGAAGGTAAAGGAAATAATCTGTTCTAATTATCATTTTCGAATACACTCAACACATTTTATTAAATCGCTTAAATATGTACATTAAACTTTGTCAAGTGCAACACAATATTTTGTGCTGAAGGCTTTCAGGAAATCTTAAACCAATTGCCAGAATAAACCACAATACCTACAAATGATGAGAGAAATATACACAAAGTGAATACAATTTCTACAATATTCTAAAATGTCTTAAAAGTCGCTGACACATGAAATTCCCACACGGATGAAGAATTTCGCGTTGCCGGGAATTAGTAAGATGCGAGCCCTTTATAAAACCAGTTTGACATGTTTTTGAATAGTACGAGTACTTGCTTAGTGTCAAGGTATTCACTGATATTACTTACATTATCACTATGGGACTTATAAGCAGCATTTTATGTTGCATCTGATGTTTTAAGGCTCCCCTCCCTCCACACATGTGGAACGGAAGAACTTTTATTGTGTTTTATAATACTACGTACTACAAGCAGAAGGCCCACCTGATGTTAAGTGGTAACCATCACCTATAACAAAGCATGCATCGTAAGTCACGCACGATAAGAACGTGCCCTGCGTCCATTAACATGAGGCATACAGATGTTAAGCCTGTAATTTCACCGGCAACCACACTCTACAAACCGAAATACAACTACGCGCTTAACGGCAGAAAAAAACATTTTAAAATTGTTTTAAATACATAAAGAACTATGCTTATTATAGTATACTATACGTGTAAAAATGAGTAGTAACTTAGGAACCGATTACCATGCTTTATTATCGAACTATACCTACTTGCCGGTTTCTGTAACGTTAGACGTAAATTTAGATTACTACGAGTAGCTGAGCAGTTACGTTGTCAATAATATGATTCAGCATAAAATACTCGAAGAAATCATCTTCAATTCATTGGGTAAGAAGTACCCAAAGATTTATTGAATGAATGACTAATGAAAACGCCATACCTAACCCAGTTCTCTCCCCGTGTCTCTGCGTATTATTTAGATTCTCAAAAGGAGATTAGTTCGCAATATGTTTATACAAGGTTGTCCTAATACTGACGCCTAAAGGAATATAAATACCTCACACCCACTCCGAAATGTATGTTCAACGTCTTTATATTTCGAGCTATAATTTTTATTTTCTGAGAGTGAATGCAATTCCGGAACTGTTGAAACTTATTAAAAAAATGTTTGGGCGGTTTTTTCCATGCTTTTTTTTTCATATGTTCTTAATAAATTTTACTGTCATTAGTAAATAATAATCAACTTCCTATTAAAAAATATACAACCTACATTTCTACAATAATTACTTGTTAATTAAGGATACCCCTGGGAAGTAAGATAAAATTCTGAGCACAGTTTCCTAAATAAATCAGTTCCTTGTACTAGGGACTCCTATTATTGAAACAAATTTCTTAAAAAAACACATTTCATCACCTTTGGCATTTATCACGGACATAACCTGTCCCATGCGTTTTACAACTAAATATAGGGACAGAGTATTACAATTATAGGTTACCGCATGATGAAGTGTGGGAGGATGATGTAGGTAGGTTGAGGTACTGTAACGTTCAAATGATTCTGACTAATATAAGTACGTCACGCCTTCGATAGTCTACGTATAAAGAACAATCAACTCGACAAAAACTAAAACTTATCCAAGTAGTTACTCTACGAGAATTCGTGGGCTTTTTTGCGCTTTGGAGGATAATAATACTGATAATTCTTTGTAGCAACAAAATTCCTAAAATTCCTTTTGAACAACAGGAAAAACGTAACTAAATAACTCGAATACTTGGGTACGCATGGGTACTCTAATACCTAATTACCTGGTGATTCGTTCTTACCAGGATAGCTAAATCATCATCATCCTGATTGGATCTTTCCTGATTAGTTAAACGTTCTCAAACGTTCGTACATCGAAGCTCATTAATTGCAGTGTAAAATTGTAATTGACGCTTTAGATTAGAGAATACTATTTCATAGCGTAATTATTGATTATGATAATATGATTTTGGAGTTTAGTTATGTCTAAAAATGTATAATTGAGAAGAAAAGAACAAAAATCTAAACACGCTTTAAAAATTTGAAACAAAAAAACAACATTGCATATTACCGAAGAAAGTTGGGCGGGAAACGTCAACCATATGCCTCCCCATAGGTGGGCGAATCCTTGAGTCCATGATAGACGGGGTGACCTCTGGGTCGGCCGGGTATGCGTTGGTGGGACGATATCGACGCTTTTGAAGATGAGAAAAATGGAAGTCCTTCGGGGAGACCATTGCCCTGCAATAAGACGATAAAAATAGGTTAAACATATAAAGCTATACAAATATCAAAACAAATCAAAAAACGTTTATTTTGTGTCACAAAAACATAGGCGAAATTTAAAGGACAATATTGGTTAGTACAACGAAATCGGTCGTCATTCAGCTTTATGCTTGAAAACAATAATAACACCCAAGTCACGTAATACATAGTCCTGACACTATAGGAATCCCTATGTCTTGATTATCAGAAACTACAGGCGCCATGGTTACCTCTATCACTAAAATATACCTATATTTCTTTTTCTATAAATGTTTGAAGAAAGAAAACTATTTTTAGAGTTAAGCTTGCCTTTGTACATTTACTTCGTACTTCGGCTTTTGCAAACGTTTCTGTGTACAATATTTATATGTACCTATCATGCCACACTTTTTAGTCCAGATTTTCAGAAAGATTTTTTTTTATCTAGTCATGAAAAATATGACTAAATATTGCTCTGTTAGTAGAGCATTTCGCCACCTTTCTATTACCGTCTTTCAACCTATCACCGCCCGTAGCGATACTGTTGGCTGATCTGTTCATTTTATTTATCACAGGTCGTTCCTACTGCATCACGTCTCATCGTATGTTGATGCAGTGCATCGACAGTCTGGTACAAAAGGTGCAGAGTGGTGTTGTCATCAACTTTGAGAAGATCGGACCCGATCCACCGCCAATAGATGGAGCTAACGCAAAGGACGGTGAACCTGATGAAGTTAATCATGAACCCGAGAAGGAGATGGATGTCGATGGTGATAGGAATGGGGTAAGTTTTTTTTAATACAAATAGCTGATGGAACAAGCAGATGGCCCACCTAATGTTAAGTAGCCATCACCCATAACAAAGCACTGCCTCGTAAGTCACGCACAATAGGAACGAACCCTGCGATACACTGCCCTGCGTCCATCAACTTGAGGCATACAGATGTTAAGCCTCACGTGCCTGTTCCAACCACATTCTTCAAACCGAAATACAGCAGCGCTGCTTGGCGGCAGAAAAAGGCGTGGTGGTAGTACTTCCCCGGACGAGCTCTTCACAAAGAGCTCTACTACTCTTCAAGTAATATACATGTTTCTATTGAGCTCTGTTAAACGAATTCCTAAGGCCCTAACCATATTTGCTTCTCAGTTATTCTGTTTCTATTTTCTGCATTGTATAGAGAAAGTAAATATTAAATCGAATCCCCAGATACGGTAGATATCCCCGTATAGCTCTTGGTACCAAGTACGAACTTCAGATTCGTTGAGGATGTCAAAGGGTAGTCAGAGGTAAGTCCAAATACACATTAGGCGCATACCCACATTATGTGCTCTGATTATTCCTAAATGATCGGTTCTATTTCGAAGGAATTTTCATCGACGACTATTGTCGAGGATCGAGGATAATCCCGAAAAGGTCCCATAACTATATTCAATTTAGTTTTTATTTCAAAACGGTTTCAACCATGAAACGTATCACTACATAGTAAAACAAAGTCGCTTTCTCTGTCCCTATATCCCTATGTATGCTTAAATCTTTAAAACTACGCAACGGATTTTGATGCGGTTTTTTTTATAGAAAGAGTGATTCAAGTGATTATGCTTGTATTATATGCATAATACAAGCATAATCACTTAGGGATAACCCACAATAACCGTGCGAAGCCGGGGCGGGTCGCTAGTTATTTTATGAAATATGAAAGTAACAACTTTTCAAACACCAAAAATTGATATTTTGTGATAACAACATGGTTACCAATGAACGGTACGAATAACCTAAATAGCTTCACGAAAACACTTAAAAATATGTGTCGCAAGAATCGGAGACTTTTCAATGTAAACTGAACTAACTTATAATTGAGAGACTTTTACGAGTGAAATACCTATGAAGTTTATCTATTGTAAAACACTATTTGCTCCTTTGCAAATGGTTCGGGGGAATAGTTTTACACAAACGGATGAGTTGTGATCTCTGTCGGTCTAGTGAGATAAACAATGAGGTCGCCGAGTTATGGCCATTGGCCTCGTAATGCATCTTCCATAAAAGGCTTGGGCTTGCATAGTGTATTTTTAATTTACTACTAGGTAGGTGCAGTCAGCGCCAAAAGTAGCAGATCAAACTAACTTTTAAAACACGTGTAGCGGCAAAGATTCAAAATAGTTTGTAAAATTGTTACCATACCTATCCGAAATCTGTTGCAATATTTTTTTAATGTTGATCTGTATTATAATATCACCCATAAAAGAGCACTCCTAAAAGGATCGACGTTCGACGAAAGAAATGTTATTCTTATATCTGGTATATTTTAAAACGTCCTATAAAAGTACAGTACTTATTATAATAATCTTTAAATACTAATTTCAAATACCTACTGTTTTACTTTTAATAGCGAAAAAAAAAATTGTTACAAAATAATAATTTTGCGTAGACATTTGCAAAGTGATTTTTGTCTGCGGTTCTTTTGAAAAATTGAGTTGCTAAGCTACTATTGATGTTTACTGTACATACAAATAACCAAAACATAAGATTGACTGATATGTTAAACAGCCATATTGCCAGTAGAATATAACCAGTACTGTGTATCACATAATTTTCATGCAAATAATAATTTAAAGTGGCTTCAGCGTATCACAGAATAAATAATAGCCGTATGAGATCGTCGTGTTTAAAGGGGGGTTGGCCTTGGATTTTGTAATGCTTTTCGCACTGCATACCTACGAAATGGTGCTGAACAGCTATGGTGAAAAATCAGCAAAGCTTTTAGCTATTATTATGATTTATTGTTACTTTTCTATTAATGTTTCAATAATAGCATTCTAAATAAAAAAATGTTTCTATTTAAATAAATAATATTAATGTCTATGAAGTAACAAGCTGGTGCCCGAGAATTCGTCTGCGCAGGATTAGTCACACAATATCTTTATAAATTGTAGCCTATGTGTTATTCTGATGTATAAGCTATGTTATTGCAAAGTTTCATTAAAATCCATTCAGTAGTTTTTACGTGAAAGAAACAAACATCCATCCATCCATCCATCCATCCATCCATCCATCCATCCATCCATCCATCCATCCTTAGTAGGATTAATTCTCCAAAAACGTGTTGTTTTCTCAGAATGTCTCTAAAATTGCACGATTTGAGATCAGAACTTTTGCCAAGTCAATTTTGAAACTTCTGATAATTTAGTTACTAGTAATAGTTTAGCATTATTACTAGTACTAGTAAACTAGTATTTTATGTATGGTATTTTTATGCTTTTTTACTCGAATCAAATATCGTTTAAAATGACGAACGAAACACGTCATTTTCATACCACGAACCGGCCCTAAGCGCACAACTTCTTTACCTGCACTTTTATCTTGCGTCCATAAACACACACACACACTGGAATGTGACAATTCAGTTCAAGCCGAAAGCACATCACTGATATCACAAACCACAAAGATAGCAGACTGTTTACTTGCTGAGTAGTATTCGAATTCATTTCGATCTAATCTTCAAATTGATGTTCCGACATAGATATCGATTGTTATCTAATTCATTGAAATATTGACCGATTAAATCTGAGTTTGAAAACTGATGCGTTGACTCATCTATAAATAAAAGCAGCTTAGCTTAATCTGAAAGCTTTTATCGGAAAGTTTTTATTGCTGATCAAATATACTAATATAAGTAATTCGTTGTTAGATAGCGGATTATCTAAATCTGCTAGAGTTTTGTTCTTTAAAAGCTTCTATTTTGCCCAATATCTCTTCGACTTTCTAGTCGGTAGGCCATTAACTCATGAGAAACATAATCTATGAAAATAGATTTATTTGATATTTTTTTTATTCCTTTCATTTTAATTTTAAAAAATTTTACAAAGATATTACACATTTGATTGAATAAAAATACTATTTATCTTTCTTTGCCTATCTTTTTTTACTTTACTTTTACCTTTTTTTACTTTATACTCCTCTATTTTATGTGTGAACATCGTAGGGAGAATGCACTGTCTACTGTAACACAGATTTTTAAAACTAAAACAGGAGACAGAGTCTGATATTTTATAATGAACAAGCATTTTTTATGGAAATAAATGATTTTATATTTTTTTTGTATTGTATATTTTTATTAAATCAGATTAAACAGCTAAGTTCTGAGATCTCTAGATCTAGAAATCAATACCGATCGAAAGCGTTCTCAAGATACACAACAGTCCATGAGTCACGCGTCGCATCGACTCGAATACCCGCAGGGCTCTTGTAATTTGTATTTATTTTATTTTTCTTATTTTCAGCGTTGGAATGGAGGATCCTATCAAACGACTACAACTCCGGGATCCACGCCTCAAGCTTGGCATTCGTGTCGAAGACTCATCTACGTGCCTCGGACAGTCGCGCAAAAAGGTTTCGCGGTCGGCTTCTGGCCTATTCCGGAGTCTTTTCGGTCTGATCCTAACGCACCAACGTTGGTAAGTAGATTGTTTTTTTATATACTTCTTGCTGATAAAACAATCCGATGGCCCACCTGATGTTAAATGGTAACCATCACCTATAACAAAGCATTGCCTCGTAAGTCCACGCGCGTCGATTTTAAACCGACTTAAAACTTAAATAGGGTTTTCACAACTAAATTTGAACCCGCGAACTTATGATCGAAAGGCGGGGTTGATACACTGTTTATCCGTTTTATGAATATTTTCGGACGAAGATCTTATATAGTTTTTTTTATACAAGCAAATATAATAAATAAATATGGTGGACTTTCCACAAGGCACTATCTAGCCCCAAACTAAGCCAAAGCTTGTAATATGGGAACCAGATAGTTGATATAATACATATTATATACTGTACCTACATACTTTTAATATATAATAACACCCAGACAGAGAACAAACATCTATGTACCGGTTTTTTAGTTGACATAATAAACTAATCAATGATTTGTCAACATTGAACGCAAAGTTTTATGCATCTTAGTATACTGCTCAATTTGCATAGCTTAGAATACTTTTATTTAAATAAAACAAGGACAAAAATCGAACTAACCAATCACCGTGAGAATTTCCTTGTAATAAATGCATTTTAAGCGATTGAAGTCTCAGCTTTGTATAATATTTACCTGTTTATTATTCTATTTTTTGTTAGGGATTTTAAACTTTATGACCTTACATCACACAATCGAACTCAACAGTGCAATACACAGAGCTACTACCAACTGAGCTGTGATACTTGTCAAGGTGTTGTGGTGTGAAATATGGTTACCGGTTTTTTTATACTACTAGCTGATGGAACAAGCAGATGGCCCACCTGATGTGAAGTGGTAACCTTCACAGTCACGCATGATTTGCCCTGCAATGCACTGTGCCGCGTCCATAAACTTGAGGCATACAGATGTTAAGCCTCATGTGCCCGAAATTTCACCGGCAACCACACTCTTCAAAACGAAACAGCAACGCTGCTTGGCGGCAGAAAAAGGCGTGGTGGCATACTTCCCCGGACGAGGGCTTCACATAGAGCTTCACTCTTAAAAAAAGAGCTCTATTACTCTTATGGTTTACCGGGGATGATTGAACATTGCGGCCACCAACCCAAGGTCCTTCGCGTTATTTTAAGGAATTGGTCTGGTTGGAGAGAGGTTACCAGGTGGACAATGCACAAAACACCCCATTGCAGGACGTCCGTGCAGATCTCATTCCTCCATCACGAATTAGAATTAGACTCTTATGGTGTTAAATGATTTTATTGACAATATTTTCAGCCTCCTCGGTCTGCACATCCTGTGGTCAAGTTCACGTGTTCCAGCCAAGAACCGATGGTGATAGATAACCTGCCGTTTGACAAATACGAGCTAGAACCTAGTCCTCTGACACAGTACATTCTGGCGCGGAAACAACCCACAATTTGTTGGCAGGTATGTTCAGTGCTATTTAACTAAGTTATTCATATTGATGGGTACTTTAGCCCCCTGAAGTTTTTAAACACAAGTATTGGAACACCTTGTAATAATAGGGATATTTTTGTACCAAACTGACGCTACTGAAATTTTTTAAATTCGTTGCGGTTTTAGAAAAAAACCTACAGCTAGTACGGTTAAGCTTTGATATTATGTTTGGGCAATCCGTGGGTACTGCCTATACCTACGAGAAACAGACGTGACTACGACGTAAATAAAAAAAAAACATGTGCCACACACAGTCCTTTGACCACTGCAGAACCATAAATACCTGTGAAAATGTTAGCTGTACGCCGCAATTGCTGATTACCACATCCTGCTTCAGATAAGAATCTAGGGTTTCACTTTTAAATTATCCACAATTTAAAATTAAGTGGGTTTGAACTTACTGAATTGAATTATACTGTGATGTGAACTTTGATAAATATTTAAATGTTATCGTTTTAAATTGAAATATAAAGTTTTATGACTTTATTAATAAGATCCAAAAAAATGTGAAGACGATGTTTTTGTGGTGAAATTATCTACACTAATATTATAAAGAGGAAACATTTGTATTTTTGTATTTTTGTATTTTTGTATTTTTGTATTTTTGTATGTAACGAATAGGCTCAAAAACTACTGGTCCGATTTCAAAAATTCTTTCACCATGAGAATGCTACATTATCCCTGAGTAACATAGGCTATATTATATTTTCAAAAAAATCAGGGATCCTTACTAAAACTTCAATAATGTAACCCAAGGTGGAAAATAAAAACCTAACATCGCGTGCGCTGCGAAAACTATTGAAGATAGAACAAAATAATGTACTACGATTTTGTAGAACACGTCATCATCTACAAAAAATGTCGCGACAGCATATGTCTAACTATTATAGTTATGTCACAATAAGTGTTCTTTTATTATAAAAAAATAATTGAAATGCCTCCGCTAGAAAAGGGTCTTTATTTGTACCTTGCTATTAATCCTTATCCGAATAAATTTCATAATTAAAACGGTTTCAATACCTATATATTACTTCTTAAATTTTTCAAATCGGACATTCCATTCAAAAGATATGACGAAATTAAAAATGTTAACGGGTCCACCACGGGTCACGCGCGGGGTGCGATTTCACTCACTCAAGGAGAAGCGCGTGCAAATGTATGAAATAAGTAGACGCGAGGCTCAAACCCACGGTCTAAGTTTATCCTAAAATTTTCAAAAAATTTATGACCACCCATGCGAAGCTGGGACAGGCCGCTAGTTTAACAATAAAATAAATAAATGAATACGCTTAATCAGCATCATTAGCCTGAATAATTCCACTGCTGGACTATGTTTATAATGTTAATTAATTTATATGAGATCACTGGTGGTCTAGTGGTAGCGGCCCGCCTTCCGGTCGTGGGTTCAAAACCGGTCGTGCACCCATGAGTTTTTCTGTTGTGCACAGTGCCAGTACTCTGAAACGGTGAAGGAAAACATTGTGAGAAAACCGGCATGTCGAACTTCCAAAAATTCTAAAAACACATGCGTTGAAAAGGAGCCTCGGTGCACTGGTCCAGTCTTGCTCCCCTGCATCCATATCATTATCATCGGGGATGCTCGAACATTGCTGCCACCAATCCAAAGTCCTGCTCCGCCTGGCTGGGGTGAGGTTAGCAGGGGGATAATGCACAATACACCCCGCTGCGGGACGTCAGTGCAGATCTCATTCCCCCACCATGAATTAGAATTAGGGCGCACTTAAAATCCTTTCACCACAGTGTTTCGAATAAAACTAGTGAATGAAATGAATAAGAAGATTAATATATATTCACATGTTTTCCAGGTGTTTGTTGCAAACAGCGGTTGCAAGAACTCTGAAATAAACCACCCATTCGGCTACTTGAAAGCGTCCACAAACCTGACCTGCGTGAATCTGTTCGTGCTGCCTTACAACTACCCGATGCTTCTGCCGCTGCTCGATGATCTGTTCAAGGTGCATCGATGCAAACCCACGCCAGAGTGGAAAATCGCGTTTCAACACTATTTAGATAGGATGCCTTCTTATTATGTGCAGGTAAGGTTATAGAACAGTAATATAATATATTTATTTAATTAGAACGGTACGCAGACCAATTACACTAACTAATTACAAGAATCCAACTGAAATTAAAATACAATACAAATTATTTCAGTCAAGTTCAGATTAAAATTAAAATACAATAGCTCAGTCATGCTTACATATAGTATTAAAATATAATCAACAAATAAACCTAAATTAAAAATTAAACAATATTCTTTATAAAATTAAATTAAATATGGAGGCCAACATTCAAATTATATTTAATTATTCGATTTCTCAAAACCTTAAACATTTTACCATATTTTTTTTCCAGTCATCCTTCGATCAACAATCAACCGTGATTGTTGATCGAAGCAGTCATCTGCAAATATATCGCAGTGTGGGTTGCTTTTCAGTAGCTTGTTGAGAGTGGTGAGGGTTCTGGGTATTGGGGAGTTCGCGTTCGTTATATGTATAATACGAGTAGATCAGAATATTTATTTTTTGTATGAGACATCTAAATCTGTAGTAGCTAAATCAGTAACAGGCATTGTCGATTTAATCCTGTAATCTAAATAAATCGAAATATTTTTCTATTGTAATTTATAAAATTAATAGAAAAATAAACAATTATTTGCAAGGCTCAATAGTAATGAAACGAATTATTTAAGTTAGTAATATATTTGACGTAATATTTATGGTCTTTAATAAACAAATAAATAATATAAGAGCTAGATTAGAGATTCTTTTTATGCAACGTCATCTAGTCCCAAATTAACCAAAGGTTGTTCGGGAACCTGATAGCTGGTAGAATACCTAAATACTTTTTTTGTGTCTTAACATACTACATTATGACTCTGAGCAAAAATCTACTCTAGACAAACGTTTGTCCTAGGTGGGGATCGAACCCACGACCAACAGCGTTGAAGGATAAGTTCCTAACAACTTAATAGTGAAGACTGTCATTCGAAACTTATTTAATTTTATCATGTTCATTTTCAGCCTCTTCGAAGAGCGCTTACTAAGATGGGTGCTTCAGCGCCGCTCCTACAAAGCTTGATACCCGATACTCAAGATAACTCCCTTAGTTTCTCCGTTCTGAATTATTTGAAAAGACTGAAGAATCAAGCCAAGATTGAGTTTGAAAAGCTCTGCGCTGACGTCATCAATAAGGCGTCCTCTAGCAACAACCAGAAGGTAAGCAAAGGCAACCAGTAATATGCTTCGTTTTTCTTTTGCAAATATTTACTAGTAAATAGGTATTGGACTTTGTGGTGTAGCAAAAAATGTTTAAAGAACTTTATTCTAGGTCTCATATTGTTGTCGTAGATAAATGCAAAATTTTTAGAAGTTGGTACTAATCAATTTATAGCAATAGTCGTCTTGCTGGGGAATTAAGGTTCTCGAATGGCGACCATGATCTGGAACACGAAGCGTGGGACGCGATTGATCCGATGGATCCGATAGACCGATGACTTTGTGGATGGAGACTGGAAAGGGCTAAGAATCGTTCCTCCTTGAAATGTATGAGGGAGGCCTATGTCCAGCAGTGGGCTTCTTCACGCTGATGATGATGATGTTACTAATACCCACAACCAGTGTGGGGTCAGGACTACTGTATGTGACTGTTGGCGTTTTATTCATGTAAATGCCGTAAATTTTCAGGCGGCGGAAAGCGTTCGGGTGATGCCTAGGTCACCGCTCAAAAAGGACCTAATATCGCATCCGTGCCTACAAGACAAGTTCACCGCACTGCGAGATCAGATTAACGAGTTTGGCGGTTTCGTAGTGGGACTTTCGCGGGGAAGGCACAAGACGCAAACGCACACTTATCGAAATCCATTCGATATACAGAGACGAGATCTTTTAGATCAGGTATGTTGTTAAATTCTGGTACAAATATAATAATAATATGTATGTATTAGTATGTATTAACAAAAAAGTATATATTAACAAAAAAATAAGTATGTATTAACAAAAAAAAGTATATAAGTAGTATATCAGCTATCTGGTTTCCATCATCACAAGCTGTGGCTTAGTTTGGTGCGAGATAGTGCTGTGTGGAATGTCCACCAATATTTATTTATTTATTAAATATGCCACAAAGGTAAATCAATAAATGATAGGTAACGGTCAGCGAGACAAGTAGATAAACGTTCCTTATTTGTAAAGTTATTCAATAACTGAAACTTATCTGCTTTTGTCGCTGATCTGACTTAATCCTACTAATATTATAAACGCGGAAGTTTGTAAGTATGGATGGATGGATGGATGGATGGATGTTTGTTACTCTTTCACGTAAAAACTACTGAATGGATTTTAATGAAACTTTACAATATATAGCTTATACATCAGAATAACACATAGGCTACAATTTATAAAGATATTGTGTGACTAATCCTCCGCAGACGAAGTCGCAGGCACCAGCTTGTAAATAATAAAGAATTTCATTGAATCTTGTAGCTTATTGGTGATATTGGTCTCTAACATTATTAGAAATCTCCTCCAATGAAAAATAATGTCACACAAAGCTAAATAAATTTTACTATGCCTGTTTATGAGCAGCATTAACTCCATGTCGCTATGTTATTTTACTCGAATAACATGTATCTTCATGTGTTTCTAATTCAAGCAATTGTGTGTTCTAGGTGGTCCGAATGCGGGCGAATTTCTTGCAGCCATCGTTAGCCCACACGCGGCTAGTGGATGAGGATAGTGTACATTCGATGCCCGTAGCGCAGATGGGCAATTACCAGGAGTATTTGAAACGCATGACGCCGCAACTCAGAGAGATCGAATCCCAACCGGTTCGACAGCACATGTTTGGAAATCCTTTCAAGATTGATAAGGTCAGTTATATGCTCTAAACTAAAAAACAATTATCATAAATTACATAGTTGCTACTGTTTTTTCTAGTAGAATCACCTTATGAGAAAGATCCAACCATCTTATTTCCTGTGAAATTAAAGAACTGTTAGATAAACTTTCGTATCGAAGAAATCATTCGTTCACGATTGGACGACTCGGTTTTTGATGTCGACATCGAATGTGCCTCAGCTATGCCGCCCTTAGTACTCATGCATGGCTTGAAGTAATTAGAATCTAAACGGAAAAAAACAAAGTCATACTCAGTGTGGCAGCCAGGCTTGATAACGTATTTCTCTCTCTGGACTCCTGGACAACACAATCTAGCCCCAAACTAAGCAAAGCTTGTAATATGGAAACCTATAATAATATCATATTTAGCTGATATAATATTTTTGGTAAATACATACATACATATAATATAGGAGAACAGACACCTATGTTAATCACGCAAATGTTAGTTCTCGGGGGGGATCGAACCCACGGCCTACAGGAGCTACTAGCACAACTCATAAACATCAACTAGGCCACCGTAGCACACCGTAGCACACCGTTTTAATAAATTTGTATACTGACAGTTGGTATTTTACCTTCCCTAAAACCACTAGTCGTATCAAGTTCATAAAGTTTATATTATTATTGATTTGTATTGTTCCAGCGCATGATGGTCGACGAAGCTGACAGCATGGACCCTGTGAGTGCAGTTCGGAGTGGCGGAGCGGGGAGCGGCGGCAAGCGCGGTGCGGAGAGCCCTCGCTCTATGCCTCCCAAGAGGAAAGTGGGCCCTCTGCCGCAACACATCGTGGCACGGAGGCCTTCGTCTCCCGCGCCCTCGCCTCAACCTATTACTGTGAGTCATCTAATATTACAACTCTGTGAAATGCTTCGAATTGTATACTGTAAGCCCGTTGTTAAAAAGTTTTTATTTAATGAAATCGCAAAGATTACTTGAATCGGCTTACAGACTAGACGAATCTAGGAGCCAGTTCAGTAAAGTGCGCAGATTTTTCCAGATTTAATTTTAGAAGATTTTCACTACTGCTAATCGGAAAGGTGTCTCTCTTGCTCTTGTTTTTTGCTTATAAACAAAGAAAAGTCGAAAGGGACGTTTCTGAATTTTTCCGAGACACATTCTGACGTTACCGATCGGAAAAGTATGCAGCAGTAAAAATCGTATGAAATTAAATCTGAAAGAATCTGCGCAAACTTCGCGTGATTCGGATTCTCGTTGAAAAACATACTTTAACCTCTTGTAATACAATCGAATATTATATTTCAGTCGTTACCACTTCCACTGCCCGTCCCGCCTTTGTCGCCGCTGTCGCTGCCTTCAACACCATTATCGCCGATGTCGCTGTTGTCTCCGATATCTCCGATGTCGCTGATGTCTCCGATGGCGCTCATCTCGCAGCGACGACCCGCCTCACCCCTCGCGCCTGTGCCTTCCGACTTACCTTCAGGACGACCACCGGAGGTAACAAAACTTAACAGCTGTTTAAAAAAAAACACATGTTTTCATAATCATATTCATTTATTAATTGCCTATATTACTAACAAACAAAGTAACCGGCATAGCTCATAGAAGTAGCAAGTTGAAGAAGTAATGGGCAGGCTATATAGCTCGAAGAACTGACAACCGCTGGGGAATAAAGGTTCTCGAATGGCGATCACGAATAGGAAAACGAAGCGTGAGACGATGGACTGACGACGTTGTTAGGATCGCGGGAAGTCGGTGGATGGAGAGGGCTCAGAATCGTTCTTCCTGGAAATGTGTAGGAGAGGCCTATGTCCAGCAGTGGACTTCTTTAGGTTGTTCATGATGATGATATTATTATAATAATAGTAGCTTAGGTATAATTTAGCTTTAGGATTGTCATATACCCTGCAACGCTCACAGGGCAGCAATTGAGTTTAAATTATAAAAAAAATGTCATGCATGATACATAAGTCCAATACTACCGTTCTTCCGAATGCCTATAATTTGGATGTTTTCAAGAGACGAGTGAATAGGTATCTTCTAGGTAAACGCACCGTAGACCGCATCTTCACTTAACATCAGGTGAGATTGCGGTCAAACGTTTTACCTACAAATTGTAAAAAAAAAAACTCTTATGTTGGCCATTCACGTATACTTTCCCTTTTGAATTTCATTTAATTTTCATGGAAATTTAAAAATACCGAACCAGAAGTTGAAACATAGAATGCCAACCCACGCTATGAACCGCAACATTAATCTAATGATCTAATCTAATCCAATGATCATAATTTAACTGAATTTTATTGTAGTAAACTTCCTAATGATAATGCGTGATGTTCCAGGAGCCTCCGAATATGGATACCGGCGGCCCAGCAGTGTCCGGCGGCCCGGCTGCGCGACCTGCCTCGCCTCCTACCCTCGCGCCGCCTAACTTGCCGCCTGTCGTCAAACCTTTTCTCAATGGAGGTAAGAATCACACTGCAATTAAATAAAACCGGCCAAGTACGAGTCGGCAACAGAAATACATCATCTGTGAAAATTTCAACTGTCTAACTATCACGGTTCATGAGATACAGTCTAGTGACAGATGGACAGACAGACAGACAGACAAACAGACGGACGGACAGTGGAGTCTTAGTAATAGGGTCGCGTTTTACCTTTTGGGTACGGAACCCTAAAAACCAATCGATCCTTTATTCAAATAAATAACGAAGGTCACTTGACAACGTCTTTAAAGATAGGTGAATCCAAGCCCGTTGGCGACCAAGTTGTGAAGAGGTGACAATACAAATGTTTTTTTACGTTTGAATTATTACCACTTTACTTTACGACTAGTGTAGTAAATTTTGGGAACGAGTAATTTACAGTTGGCTGATTTTATAGGTATGGTATACTCTGTCAGATATTCATACACTACTCTACGTAGTCTTTCTGGTATCTTGGTTATTCTTTCGTAATTCGACCAACCGTCGAATTGAAACCAGATCAGTCATCTGGTTTCAAAAATCTAATCAAAAAAATGTCTATTGTCAAAATCGAATATTTGCCTTAACATTATTCTAGCACTATATAAACTTACCCTCTTATTCATGTTGGTCGCTGAGCGCTCCATTAGCTTATCAGACCAATAAGTATGTTGCCGTCTCCTTTCGTTGGCATGAAAGTGACAGTGACAAGCATACTCTATAGAGCTGCTATAAAATGGCAGGGAATATTAATAAGGGCCTAAGAAAATATAAATGTTATTATGTTTGGCCTAGAAATTATCGCAGATTGATTTAAGAGGCGACAAGAGCCGGACTAAATAAACTGTGTCCCGTCTTAGCGCCATTCCTTCGGACTGTGCTTTGCTTATATTATTTGGGGATAGAGCTAGCTATGGAAGTCCACCAATATTTATATAAACAAGTTCCATGTTCACGTTCCAGATGCGTACACAACAATGGGTAGTAAGATGGCGCGGTCGCCGTCGCCCGAGCCGGCGCCGCCTCCACTGCTGGCGCCGCCGCCGCCGCCGCACGACTCGCAGGAGCTGCAGATCAACGCGATACTGCAAGGCATCGCTGCCGAGAACAACTTCAACGCGAGAGCGAAGAAACGGAAACGAAAGGTAACTTGCAAGGGTGATGTCCCTACGCGATAGTCTAAGTCGAAGTCAAAATGTTTACTACTCAGTCGAATCACAAGGTTCAATTTGAAACGTCTTAAAACTAGGTGGATCTAGGTGCCAGTTCCACGCGACCAAGCCTTGAAGTACAGGCAATAAACTTATGGCTGTTCGTTCTTTTGTATGATCCCTGTTGTAATATAATAATGATACTGCAAGGCATTGTTGCGGATAGTTTCGGATTTACATATTTGCCGCCAGTAGGCTATTCATGCCGCCGCTCCTAGCCTCTACAATTTGATACTACCCTAGTTAAGAATCATAATACTCAAAAAAAAAAATTGTCAATGAAATTGCAACTTTAAAATTTGTGCACTATATGATTGTGTTGTTATCTAGGGGATCGATATGTCAGTTCCTTTTCCAAAAGCTTAAGTAGAAGGTAGATACATGATTGAGCTGTTCTTAGCTCAGAAATATACCCAAAAACAAGATATATAGATACCAAGATATAAATAAGAAAAAAATCCTAATTTGCCGCCCCATAAAATTTGCCGCCCTAGGCTCCAGCCTACTCAGCTTGCTGGTAAATCCGCCACTGGTTGCGGAGAATAACTTTAACGCGAGAGCGAAGAAACGGAAACGAAAGGTATATAAATACTTGTAAAGGGCATCACCCTTACACCTACACATTGGGTAGGTATGATATCGTAAAGATGGGTTTGGCTTTATCTCCAAGTCATTTTACCTTACATCGCACAACATAAACAAGATGGAGGATTATGGATTGCAGACGAGATATAAGACAGGAATTTCTCAACGACTCGCACACGAATCGCGATTAGGTTATTATCAAAAAAGTGGTAAATAGAAAAGTGAAGATCGCGGGAAGTCGGTGTATGATGAGGGGTCAGAATCGTTCTTCCTGGAAATGTTTAGGGGAGGCCTATGTCCCATCAAACGAAAAAATCACCTGTAACTATCAAATCACATAGTATTACATATTCATACCTACAAAACTTGCGGGGCTATTTTAAAACATTCGTAAACGTTTCCGATCCGAAACGTCAGTTTCTTTCTTTTTTGTTTATAAGCAAACAAAACAAGAGTAATTGAGACGCATTATTTGTCTCATATTTAATTTGCCCTGCTGAAGAAGACAATCAATGAAATAGTACTTTTTGTAAATTTACAATAACTTTTTCATTTCAGGTTGAAAAGCCTCCACCACCTGTGCCAGTGCCGCCGCAATTCTCACGGAAAGAGGTCGCTGATATCAAGAAACACAACCAGAATGTTCGGACGGAAGCGTTCAAAGCGGTTCGTCGTCCTGGCAAAGGTGAGAAACCTTGGTATCTTCAAAAATCCGAGCAAAAAATTAAATGAATTAGGCTTACGACTGTAGTCATGCCCTCGGGCCTAGTAACTATTTAGGATCCTTTGAGGATGTCTCAGAAGAGGTAGTCAGAGGCACGTCCAAATATACCGCGTCAGCCGTTCGTAAATTTCAAATCGGAGTAAAGTAAGTTCTTAAAAACTAGTAACCAACTCTGGCGAGCTTTTAGCCTACCCTATGGTTTTAGTATGCAAACGGTTCATTCTATTCTTCGTGTAACATACATATTATTATACAAGGTGTAAAAATACCACTCCTGAAAACTTCAGGGGGTTAAAGTACCCATCAATATGAATAACTTTTTCTAAGGAACCAATACTGAACGCGAAAAAAAAAACAGCTGTTTCATGCAAAATGTTTTTTTTCGCGTTCACAGTGTTGGTTCCTTAGAAAAAGTTATTCATATTGATGGGTACTTTAGCCCCTGGAATTTTTTGAACACAAGTATTGGAACACTCTGTATATACCTATCCTACGATATATAGAATCCTAGGGCCACTAACCTCACTTCTTACTCTTTGATCTCCAGGCATGGTTCGATCCCCTCAGATATCTTTTAAGTAACAAATCAAGATTCTTGGATGATTTCTAATAACATTTATTCATTTACTTACAGATTTTTCCAAACTGTTTGAGCAGTTGAAACAACTGAAAGGCGACGTCGATCACAAAAAGGAGGTGCTTCGCGATGTGATCAACGAATCGATGCGATTCAAACGGCAGAGTTTAGCCAAGTTACTCGAGGACTTTATAGTTGGCATTGAAAAGAACGGAAGCAGCGCTTCGATTAGTATGAAGCGGATTAACAATATATCGTACAGTAATAGTAATCACAGCTAGTGTCAATTTCAGTGCCTCGGACACTTAGGTGCGGCTTTGAGTGATGACTAGGAGTGGTTCAAAAATGGTTCAAGGAATGAGTTGTAATGTTTATCATTGTTTTTGTCTATTTGTTGATGCTCGAAGCAAAGCGGAACAGGCATTATGTTAAATGCTTTTTATTTTATTGTTACGACTGTAAAACACCCAGTGTATTCATCCAAAGTAAATGTAGTTAATGAACTGAAAATTACCAATTGCACATGCGCACACCTCTTGTCCCAAAGTGCACTTACCAAGGGCCCGTTGCACAATAAAGTAAAAGTTTATAAAACAAGTGACGAAGAAGACTTTTATTTTAAAATGCAACCGGCCGTAGTTTTTTTCATTTACGTTGTATTTACCATATTATTTAAGGAATAAATTGTATTATACCCATACTTGATTGATGTTTTTGTTAAGAACAATGATTTAGTTTTATCTGCTATGTAGCCCTTCGCACTTTCCTGATTTTGTATTTGTAACACGGCATTTTTCGAAGAATAAATCTATATTGTTATTATGACATCATGATAAAATGTTGTCTAACTCAATAGGATGAACTAATCTTTTGACTAATTGATAACAGACTGTGTTTTAAAACGGCACTTTTTTACTTAGACAAAATAGACAGACGGGAGCCGAAATTGTTTAAACCAATATTTGTGCGAATTCGACATGCCAACATCACATACAGTATCGATCATATTCTATATAATCGACATGTCCAAAAAGCTTGTAAAAGCACAGGCGCGGCGATCTAATGAGTCATAGTTTATTTTTAGATATGCCTCCTCCGCTTTGCTACAGCTATAGCACAACAGATTCCGTCATCATTGGTAACGTGTTCTACGCGTTTACTTGTTACTTGTCAATTCTTAAGGCGACTACAAGAGCTAATGTGACTCTCGCTCACACGTTTCGACATGTTAAAAGATATAAAATCACTAAACTCATTTTCGAAAAATCGCATTCAACCATTTTGTGTGCAATCACATTGCACACAGTACGAAAACTAGTAAATCAAACTTTTTTTTAGTAGGAAAATATGTATCGATCAAAATGAAATTTTGACTAAACTGTGGGCAATCTGATTGCTCACAAAATGGTTGATTGCGATTTTTCGAAAATGAGTTTAGTGATTTTATATCTTTCAACATGTCGAAACGTGCGAGCGAGAGTCACATTAGCTCTTGTATTCGCCATAAAGTTAGATTTTACTATGGTGCCGCTAACTAAACTTTAACGCTTGAATACAGGTTTTGGTGGCTTCGATGTTGTTGATAATTGCACTTTTCCTTATCAGTATACCTGCAAGGCAGATTTTTGTTTCCCTGATATATTTATTTAGCATTTTGTTGACACGCATTTTCCATTCCTGTCTTTGGAGTAGACTGAATGTTGATCAAGGATGACCATTTTTCTGTCATTTTGCTTTCCACATCGAGCTTATGCTACAATAATTTTAATAGGGCAATACATTTTTGGATAACACGTTCTGAAAGTGTGCAAAATGACTTAAAAACTGTCTCGATACATGTAAATATTGTACATAATGCCCACTTACAAAAACTTTGTATTAACGTAATTCTTTTTCCAAGTTATTTCAAATTCACTGGAAAATGAATTCTACATTTTAAACAACGTTTATTAGTAAGGGGCTTAGTTCAAAATTAATTACCAATGAGAGCGTTTAGGATGCTTTTATACATCATGGAACAACTTGTGTGGATGGCCGGATAATTAAAATGAGCTTGGGGAAGATACATTTTGAATGAAATGGAACCACGTTCTAGGGGTGACATTATTTTTAGTGTTCATGGATTCTAAATAGGAAGTAAGAATGCTTTAGCGAGAACGTTAACTCTACTTTATTATCTTCTAGTGCAATTTTTAAATGAAATATAAACGGTATTAGTATTTTTATTTCCTAATTAGATTAATTGAGTTGATATGATTCAAACTATCTGATAAATTTAGTTGAGTTTATTTATTTCGTCAATAATTTTTGAATTCGCGGCTGAATGCTTAAAAAAAAACGTGTAGGTTATTTCATTCCAGAATTATTTTAATTTTAAAAGGGCATCTAGCACACGCCCGTTAAAAAAAAGAGATTGAATTATAGTAATATTGAATAATATTTTAATGGAATTGTGTGACCCTTATAGATGAATTCAATTTAGAGCTGATTTCACCATACTCTGTAAGATTAACAAAGGATTAAAAGGCCGTTAAATATGTCAAAATGTACGCGTTTGACATCTAAGGTTAGATTAAACGGCCTGTTAATCCTTGATTAGTAACTGTTAGTTACAGAGCATGGTAAAATCAGCCGTTAATTTACTAAGATTTCCGAATAAGATCTATGAAAATTAATTATTGTTTTGACTGAAAATCCGAAGACTGTTACTAGTAGAAAAATAAGTAAGCATGGACTTGCACTAGATTTTGAATTCTACCAACTCAATTTATGATGTGGGAGTAGGTAGGTATCCATAGTAGATTTTGCCTTTCGTTTATCTCTGGCACAAGAATGAACAGGTGCCTATTTTACGTAGGATTTAATATTTAATGTTAAATTCTAGGATCCGGCCATGCAAACATTGTTTGGTCAATTGTAAAGTGTATAATATCATTTTCTAAATAAATTATGGTCCTTTTTGGATTTTTATTATTTGTTTTACTAAGTACCATCTCCTCTTTGCTTTTTAGGTGTGACTGACATACCTGGGTACAGTCAGCCACGGAAGTAGATAAACATTTCTCTAATTTACGGCCGGTTTCTAAAAGCTCGATCAAAACTAATGGCATGTCAAGTCACTTGCTATCTCTATCTAATTCGGTGTAATGACTGAAATGGCGAGTGACTTGACATCCGATTATTTTTGATCGAGCTTTCAGAAACCGGCCGTTAAAGTTCTAAATATTTCTGCAATTTCATGATACAACATGTTTGTTTGCATAAATAAAAACTAGAGTGTATTATCAAGTCCTTTATAAAAATATGTAGCATTCCACTTTTGACTTATTTACCATTCTCGGGTATCGTAAAATATATTTTGGGCGCTTAAACTTGGTTAAGTAGGTACGTTCATTTAATTTAAAAATAAGGTAATAACAATTAGAATTTAAAGATCAGCTTTGATGATCTGCAAACCGAAATTTAATTCGTCATTGTCATAGACAAAGAGTGCAATTAATAAATGAAGCTCTTTGAGTAGGTTAATGTAATAGTTAATCTTTTATTGCTGACTCTACACGTGCTAAAGGCAGGCACAACAAACGAAAAACGAAATACGAAAAATTTAAATAAAAATCAGACTTGTGATAGGTACATATGCGTATCCGTGTTGACGAAGGCATAACCACATCAAAACGACATTTTTTCTGCATCAGCCTAAGGGCCGGGTTCACCATGCTCTGTTAGATTAACAAAGGATTAAAGGGCCGTTAAATATGTCAAAATGTACGCGTTTGACAGCTAAGGTTAGATTTAACGGTCTTTTAATCCTTGATTAGTAACTCACAGAGCATTGTGAAATCAGGTCTAAGTATGATACTGTAATTTTGAAGACTAATCTATTGTTGAATCTAAGTCGATCATAATCAAAGTCCCATCTCGCAACTATGTCGAATTGTAATTAAACTTGGTCCACGAAATGATATCCGAAAGGAATTTTCGTTCAGCCCGCCTTGGGAAATTGAAGGCGACGCGACGGCCTGCAACAACAGAGATAATGTTAACGCAAAATTGGATGCGCCGTCCACTACGCTAGATTCTGTTCTGAATAAAGTGCTAAAGACCAAACGTAGGAACTCTACCCCAAGTATGAGTTGTGTTTACCATATTTGGTTTTTCGTTCTTGTTCCGTGTTCATTGCGGGTTTTGTATGAAGACGCGATAGAGGTACCTACCGATACGGAACTTTATGTTTTACTAATTTTCATCATACTTGCAACATAAAGTTCCGTATCGGTACCTCTATCGCGTCTTCATACAAAACCCGCAATGGACACGGAACAAGAACGAAAAACGAAAAACCAAATATGGTAAACACAACTCATACTTAGGGTACAGAATTGATTTATCGATGACAATTGTTTTTTTTTCTAAAAAAATACAATAGAAGCTCAATCGGATAAAATACGCAGTGATCTCTACCTACCAGAAAACTTACGCATCCCTTTTTCTTTATAATTCTAATGATTTGATTTCGAACGATATATGAAGCTTTGAGAGGGAAAGATGTTTTTTTGCAAAAGGCTTAAAAAATGTCTTCAGGATATTACAAAACTAACCCTGAAAAAAATAAACGGGACCCACACATGATCCGATATAGGCACCTATACATGCATAGTGCGTAGGAAACATACGTATAAACATAAATATCAAATATCATAATCCTACAAAATGTGGCTTTTCTCGGATATAAAATCTCGTCGCTAGATTGTTACACAAAGTATTTAATTCTTAAATATACCTAAGGGGTATCGCGAACAGTTTTTGAATTAACCGCACACAGTTACCTTGACAGGTACTCAGAATTATCTTGAGGACCCATCAATGTCTAAGGGGGATTTAGCTTGAGCGGCGTTTCTATCAAAACATTTAAATAAAAAGCTCAACTCAAATCCCTGTCTAGAGGTCATTGAATGTTGAATATCTATAAAGATTGCAGTTAGTGGTAGATCATAGGGTAGCATCATCCCTAGGTTCTTCATATTATATTAATAATAATCTTCTCTAGTAGGTACCTACCTAATTAAAATCTAGAATATTACCTAGGTAAATTTGAATCGTAAAACCAGCCTCATCACCGGGGAATTAGACGTACCTAAATCGCGACTGGTCCTCGACAAGCGTTATTTAAGTTAAGTTATTTACTTCATAATGCACCTCCAAAATATAATCTTAATAGTGAAATAATTTATTTAAAAAATATATAATCAAACTAGTGGCTTCCCGCGGCTTCGCACGCGTTGAAGTGGTGAGCCGTAATTGAGCCACAAACAACCAAACATCGTAACTTTCGCATTGCTTTGTATATTATTAGGGTAGGATACCTACGCAGGTACAGGAGATACCTATAGGCGTACATTACCTATATTAGGTAGGTAGGTAGGTATAGGTACTGAGTTTAGCACAAACATGACAAATACAACAAAGACAACAAAGACAACCTTACACGGAAAATATGTACTTATTTGATCCTAGAAACGAAACAGCTTCACGACTTTGATCCCCAGGCACGGTAGATACTCTAAGATCTCTTCGTACCAACTCAAGATTCCCGTTTTAGAATGTCCCTTACAAACATTGACGCCTTGCCTTTTTACTTGAGCGCGACGAAGGAGGGTAACGTTTTAGGGGTTGTTTTCGAAAATCAAACTGTCTTTTTGTTATTTATCCACAGAACACATTTTCTTTTAGTTTGAAGTTAATTACACTACGCTTTAAAAATTTCCCATACAAACCTTGAAACTTTGTCAGTCTTTTGCACCCTTTGCAGGGGTGGTTTTAAAATATTGAAAACGTGATTTTAAATTATTTATTGTGGAGTATATTTACTTCAAGTTTGAAATCAATAGCACTACGCGTTAAAAATCTCCCATACTAACTTTTACAGTCATTTGCACCCTTTACAGGGGTAATTATCAAAAGTTAAAAGCGTCATTCTCAATTATTTATTTCTTAGTATATTTACCTCAAGTTTTAAAACAATCGCACCACGCGTTAAAAAACTCCCATACAAACTTTGACATCCCTTTGCACACTTATTAAGGGTAGTTTTAAAAAACTAAGAATGCCTTTCCTGTTTTTTAGCCTTGGAGTAAATCTACTTCAAGTTTCAAGTTTGTAGGTTCAAGGAATACAATTTTTCATACCAACGTTTTCAACCCTTTATACATCCTTAGAGGTTGAATTTCCAAAAATCCCTTCTTAAATACACCTCTACGCCATAAGACCTATATACACTTCAAATTTCAAGTCTCTAGGACCAGCGGTCAAAAACCTCCCATACAAACTTTTACATCCCTTTGCACACTTATTAAGGGTAGTTCTAAAAAACTAAAAATGCCTTTCCTATTTTTTGCCTTGGAGTACATGTACTCCAAGTTTCAAGTTTGTAGGTTCAAGGAATACTATTTTTCATGCAAACGTTTTCAACCCTTTTACACCCTTAGGGGTTGAATTTCCAAAAACCTCTTCTTAGTACACCTTTACGCCATAAGACCTATGTACTCTTCAACTTTCAAGTCTCTAGGACCAGCGTGTGCTGTCTTATAAATTTGATTATGTTTACCTTTTTCTGTATGCCTACGCCTCACTAAACTTCAATAATATATTATATTATTACATTGTAAAAGGATCATACAAAAGAACGGTAGGAACCAAGCCGTAAGTTTGTTGCCTGTTCTTCTAGGCTTTGGTCGCGTGGAACTGGCACCTAGAGTCACCTAGCTTTAAGACGTTTCAAAGTGATCCTTGTGATTTTATTGAATAAATACATTTTGACTTTGACTTTGACTTTGACAGCGTTCAAAAAACTCCCATACAAACTTTTACATCCCTTTGCACACTTATCAAGGGTAGTTTAAAAAAACTAAAAATGCCTTTCTATTTATAATATAAATACTCCAAGTTTCAAGTTTGTAGGTTCAAGGAATACAATTTCTCATACAAACGTTTTCATCCCTTTTTACACCCTTAGAGGTTGAATTTCTAAAAATACCTTCTTAGTACACCTCTACGCCATAAGACCTATGTCCTTTTCAAGTTTTAAGTCTCTAGGACCAGCGGTCAAAAAACTCCCATACATACTTTTATATCCCTTAGCACACTTATTAAGGGTAGTTTTAAAAAACTAAAAATGTATTACCTATTTTTTTGTTTTGAAGTATATGTACTCCAAGTTTCAAGTTTGTAGGTTCAAGGAATACAATTTTTCATACAAACGTTTTCATCCCTTTTTACACCCTTAGGGGTTGAATTTCCAAAAATCCCTCCTTAGTACACCTCTACGCCATAAGACCTATGTATTCTTCAAATTTCAAGTCTCTAGGACCAGCGGTCAAAAAAATACCCATACATACTTTTACATCCCTTAGCACACTTATTAAGGGTAGTTTTAAAAAACTAAAAATGTATTTCCTATTTTTTTGTCTTGAAGTATATGTACTCCAAGTTTCAAGTTTGTAGGTTCAAGGAATACAATTTTTCATACAAACGTTTTCATCCCTTTTTACACCCTTAGGGGTTGAATTTCCAAAAATCCCTTCTTAGTACACCTCAACGCCATAAGACCTATGTACTCCTCAAATTTCAAGTCTCTAGGACCAGCGGTTTAGGCTGTGCGTTGTCTATATGTCAGTCAGTCAGTCAGTCAGTCAGTCAGTCAGTCAGTCAGTCAGGACTTTGATTCTTATAGTATTAGAGATAGAGATTAACTGCACCTCTGTTGCAAAATATGGTTGTTAAAAAAATTACGATGGATAAATATGATGATGGATAGGTATAGGTAGGTGTGTACCTATGTGTTTAGGTAATATTTTATTTGCTGTGTTGGTCAATAAAATGCGTTTATTTCTTTCTTTTACTATTATAAGTACTGCTACTGCAGGCTACTGCTATCGTTAGTTGCTTCTATTCTTACGACACGAGATGCGACGCTTGACAGGAGGTGCTTTTATCAGTGTCACCTTGCGCATTTTACTTTTATCTTGGAGCCCAGACGAGGTTAAAACAAAGCCTACACAACACAGTGTACGGAATACCAGAAAACTTCAGTATGTTGGTAGATGCTTTAATTCAGTGGCGGATTTACATATTTTCCGCCAGTAGGCAATTCATGACCTTTACAATTCGATACCCTGGTTTACGATCATAATTATATAAAAGAATTGTCAATGAAATTGCAACTTTATGATTTGAGCATTATCGTCCTAATTTAATTACATCACTTTTTCCCGTTATTAGTATGATTGAGTTGTGAACTAGAGGATCGATGTGTCAGTTCCTTTTCCAAAAGCTCAATCTTATAAGTAGAAGGTACACGTTCGAGCTTTTCTTAGCTTAGAAATATACACAAGAATAAGAATAGATATACATATAAGAAAAAAAAGAAGATGTGCCTATTCACAAAAACTCTAATTAGGCTCCAGCCTACTCAGCCTGCTAGTAATTCCGCCACTGCTTTAATTATAAACAATTCGTATTTATTTAAAGGGTTGGTACCTACCTACTTAGGAGGGACCTTCTTTTTACCCATACCTCACAATAAAAATAAATAATAATAGTACTAGTATTAATAGTACTATGCCCATAGTTGTATGTAGTGACGAGAATAGAATGAGTTTATAAGAGGCAGTTTGATAGTGGCACCAGTGACTGAGAAAATGAGGAGCAATAAGTTAGCGTGCTATGGGCATGTCTTGCGAAGAGAAGAATGACATGTAACGTGATTATTATTATACTTATCGTGACTCCATCCATTCAAAACGTACTCAGAAAACAGGCTCACGTTACACAGAAATCTGTGAGCGCAACTCATACTCCGGGCAGGTATTTAGGCAATTATGTAGTTAGCTAGTAAAATGTACTTAAACTTTCCGCCTGTATTTTCATCTTTTATCAAGTTCATTAAGAAACTTTTATTTTATTTTATTTTATTTGAACTTTTATTTGACAGCCTTCACAGCTCAGTTGGTAGTAGCTCTGCCTTCTGTGCCGTAGGCCGTGGGTTCGATCCCCACCGAGAACAAACATTTGTGTGATGAACATAGATGTTTGTTCTCTGTCTGGGTGTTATATAATATTATAAGTATGTATTTACAAAAAAAAAAAAAAAGTATACATATAAGTAGTATATCAGCTATCTGGTTCCCATATCACAAGCTTTGGCTTAGTTTGGGGCGAGATAGTGCTGTGTGGAATGTCCACAAATATTTATTTATTTATTTTATTTATTTATTTTTTATTTATTTTATTTTATTTTTTCGAAAGTTTAAACTGCTTTGCGCTCTTATTTCTCGTTGTTCTATGAAAAGATCTAAAGAGATAGATCACTGCTCGTTTTACGCTGTTATCTTAGCTTAATTAGTTTTCTGTTGAAGTGGCGGAGTACTATTTATTTTGACACTTTGTGAACGTCCTCTGTTTCGTCGCCTCTATTGGCAAGACAGATAAGCTTCTGCGAAACTACAGGGTTCTCGAAATAGGACACTCGTTACTCAATATGCAGAATCCTAGCATGGATATCTAATACAGGTCATCTAAGAACAGGTAGGTACCTACTGTAAGAACTCTAAGAAGAACTGAAAACTAAGATACGTTTGCTTTTAATTTCATAGTAGAAAGAGACAGTTTTGACAATCAACAAAACAAACAAATGAAAAAGGGCTTTTTTCATTTGTTGTTCCACAGAAAAAAGAGACATTCAACGAGCAACTGAAAAAGAGCCTATTTCCTTTTTTTTATTGAATGGTTCGTTATTCAACAAAACAAAAAAAAAATGTGGGCCTTTTTTTATTTGTTTTTATTAGATCTAAGATTACCCAGGTACCTATGTTGTAGTATAGACCTACCTGAGGTAACTAGGTAAAATTAAACAAACTGAGACAGATTTATTAACATTGTGATAAGAAAATGGTGATGATAATGGCCGAGCCATTACAAGTCTATTGAAAATCCATTAGCTACCTATCTTAAAAGCTTGATAAAATCCACGAGCACAATTTTATTTTCTTGAAAAACTGCTCTGCTGTATCTTACTAGCATCCGCTCGCGGCTCCGCTCGCGTGGTAGGTACTCACGGATACAGATCAAGCTATCCCAAGCCAAAGAAAAATACAAGGACATAGAAGCGAGTAGTGTATAGCCTGTTACGTGTGAAGTAGTTTTATTCCAGGTCCCAAATTTCATCAAAATGAAAAATGAAAATGAAAAATGTTTATTGGCAATAATAATATCAACAGTAAAGTGTGAGGCTCTGTCTCCTGGAATAGCGTTAGCTGTGGCCCAAGAAACAGTACTCTCCCGAATGACAATAATTATACTTATAGTTTTAAAGTTATGAATGAATCTAATTTTAACATTATATAAATACGAAAATTTTAGCTTATTTGTTACTAATAATAATAGGATAGTGTGTGTGTTAAATATGTTTGTGTGTGTGTGTATGAGAGTTCTCCTGATTACACAAGTCTCATAAGAGCCAGGGTTCCAGCCAGCCAAATCGTTTAGCCATTTGTTAAAAATCGTTCAATTTGTACACTCCCACACAAACTTTTCCATTTATAACATTAGTAGGATATCGAACGTAGAGGTAATAGTACATTCGGAAGCACTAACATGTACACAATTATTAGAGACTTATAAAATGGTGTTACAGCCTGACGTGATCTTTGTGATTTTATTGAATAAATACCTTTTGACTTTGACAATAAACATTTACAGGGTGAACACTCAAAAAGTAAGTGAACTCATCAATGATATCATGATTTTTAAGTTTTTGAAGAGTTCACTGTAGTGCTATGATTTTCCATTTTGGAAGTTATTTTGGATACCTACAGCATACAGCCGACAATATTTTATTTATTGACCAAACCAATATTCTAGATCTTAAGAACTGAAGTAACCGTAATGTAAGTTAGGATAAATCTAGCCAACATTACAACTTACTTACATTCGTGTAAATAAATAAGCAACACTACCGAATCAATCTGTAGGTATAGGATCTGACTTACTAAATCGCCAGCTACCACATAATTTGCCAAGTTTTAATCGTCCCCGCTTAGCTTTTCGAGAAAATCACCATAAAACTCTTTATTGACATAGATATTTCGTAAGCCCCATAAAATTTTCATAGGTAACTCCTATGAAATATAAATTGCAAGTGGGTGTGTTAATACACTCGAGGCAAACGTTTTCGTCTCATATCTATGGAGATGATAAATCCCCCAACAATTATTTTACTTTATTATCCACTTCACATTGTTCTTGTTGGTGAAGATGCGCTTGAGGTCCAGAGCAGGCTGGGAAAATGGCAGGAGAAATTGGAGAGTGTCGGACTGAAGATCAGCAGGACAAAAACCGAGCATTTGTTCTGCGACTTTGGTGGTCCCTCCAGTTTCACCTCTATTGCCTTAGACGGTGTATCCCTACCAGTCTGCTCCGACTTTCGGTACCTCGGTTCATCCATCCAGAACGACGGCGAGATCGACCGAGACGTGAAAAATAGAATAAATGCGGGATGGATGAAATGGCGACAGGTCTCAGGAACAACATGTGATCCACGAATGCCCCTTAAACTTAAGGGGAAAGTTTACAAGACGATCATAAGACCTGTCGTACTGTATGGATCTGAGTGTTGGGCAACCAAAGGGACGGATGAGAGAAGAGTGCATGCAGCAGAAATGCGAATGTTGAGATGGATGTGCGGTGTGACAAGGATGGATAAAATAAGGAATGAGTATATTAGAGGAAGTTTGAAAGTAGCGCCTGTTATGGATAAGTTGAGGAGCAATAGGTTAGCGTGGTATGGGCATGTCATGAGGAGGGAAGAAAGTCATATTACGAGAAGAGTGTTGGAAATGGATGTGGATGGTTTTAGAAGGAGAGGCAGGCCAAAGAAAAGATGGATGGACTGTGTGAAAGATGATATGAGTAAGAAAGGTGTGAGCACTGAGATGACGTATGATAGAGGAGAGTGGAAGAAGAAAACCTGTTGTGCCGACCCCACTTAGCGTGGGATAAGGGCAGGAAGATGATGATGATCCACTTCACAGATATTTAATTAAATCTATACTAATAAATTGTATACTTAAGACGCTGATAACCGCTAGGGGTCCTTCTCACTCTCATAAACGATTTAAATGATAAAACCGCTGCATGACAGATGATAAATCGCAAACTACCGTTTCGGAGAAAAAATTACAAAGACTCAGCTTAAATATCATTTTGATCCACAGCTGGTGGCCTTTCTTTGTTTGTGCCACTCTTTTTATTATACGGTCCTTTGCCAGTCTAATTAGCAGTCCTAACAACTAAGCAATCCAAACTATACGCTGCTCTAAGAAATAATAATACGGTTCTGTGACCGCTGCTGGTCGGACGGCCTAGCTACAAAGATAAGTCCAGATAACCTTAAAATGGATGATCTAGAATTCGGTGGAAACAACAAAAAGAAAACAACAGCAGAATAAAAAGCAACTCTCTAAAGTTCGGGGTACGTGTCTCCAAAAATCTCGTACGTATAAATAACAGGGGAAATTTTCAGGACACTTCCCATAAATATGATAAAGGGGGTGGGGAGGGTTGAATGTCACCTAAGGCACTTACTGCTCGCTTCGACACCGATAATTTTAATAAGACATCCCGGGATTCAGTTCGAAGGAAACTTATACTTTCATGTATATGTCGGTTAGGGATATATAGGAAAGATCGAGGTGTTGCTTGGTTTCTAGAAGAGTGAACAAATAGGTGACTTTTTTTTTAAACAACCAGCCGAAGGCCCACCTGATGTTAAGTAGTAACCGTCACCTATAACAAAGCATTGCCTCGTAAGTCACGCACGATAGGAATGTGCCCTGCGATACACTGCACTGCGTCCATCAACTTGAGGCATACAGATGTTAAGCCTTTTTTTTTTTTTTTGACGCTGGGAAAAATGCGTTACGCATTCCCTCCCATTGGAGGATGGGGGGGATATGTGGGACTCCCCGGTTTTCCGCTGCCGTTCCCGCCTGACGGGGTGGTGAATATGTGCAATGCGGGAGAAGGCCCCTCCAGGTCTTCTCCCGCTATTCACCACCATGAGCGGCGCGAGAAGTTCCGCGTCTTTCGCGCGCGCTCTACCGCCTGGGTAGACCCGTAGGTCTACCCTGCCTCATCACACTGTGCCCTCTGCTAGACAGAGGGACACGCGGAGAGGCCCACCGTGTCGGGTTATTAACCACCATGAAACACGTCCGCAGTACTCTGCAGGCGTGTTTCATGGTGTTACCAGGGTGCACCACGAGGAGGTTACCCGACCTAGCACCCCACAGATGTTAAGCCTGTAATAACACCGGCAACCACACTCTTCAAACCGAAACACAGTAACGCTGCTTGGCGGCAGAAAAAGGCGTGGTGGTGTTCTTCCCCGGACGTATACCTTCACAAAGAGCTCTACTACTCTTAAAGACTTATGACATCTTCGAATTATGATGAGGTTTGAGGACTTAACCATTAAACCTAGTAGGGGGTCGATCACATAAAATAAAATCTATATTCTTTGGGGTCGGTATTTACATCTTAGTAATTAGCAATTGCTTGAGCCTAGTATTTAAAATACTTGAAATACATACTTACAGAATAAGCTACACAAAGCCATAAAAAATGACGCTTACTCCCTGGACATAAAGATGTCCAGGGAGTAAGCGTCATTTTTCTTCAGCCTCACCTTCAGCCTCAGGACAGGCCTCGTCTTTACGAGGCCTATCCGTATTCGTACACACTTCATTACTTTTGCAAAGTCGCGTATAATGATCTTTAAACAGTTGACATAAGAAATATACATAATAATAATATTATAATGAGGAAAAATTTGATTGTTTGTTTACATTGAATAGGCTTGAAAAACCGATTTGAAAAGTTATTTCACATTATCCCCGGGTGACATATGCTTATATTATATTTTCAATAAAATTAGGGACCCTTACTAAAACTCCAATAACCCAAGGTGTAAAAAAGACTTCAAAAATTCATTACATCGCGTGCGCTGCGAAAACTATTGATGATAGAACTATCAAAACTAAGCTACATATTTTTCTTTTATTTGATTTGAGCTAAAATAAAAATATGTGGTTACAGTTATGTTCAAGTTGATGGACGCAGGGCAGTGCATCGTAAGGCACGTTCATATCGTGCGTGACTAACGACGCAATGTTTTGTATTATGTGATATGAAGGTTGCCACTTAACATCAGGTGGGTCATCTGCTTGTTCCACCAACAAGTTGTATAAAAAGAGATCAATTTTATTAAAAAAAAAGCTACTTACCTACGAACATTCGCCGAAATATTTGGTATATCATCGTCCGCAGTAAAAATCACATTAACTGGACAAATAGCGATAAAGCACGTAATTTAGATAGGATAATGGATACGAAATGTAAATAAATCTCTCGATTGCAATAAATAACATTGGCCGTGGGATAGAAGCGTATCCCTTCCACCCAACTAAAAATATAAATAGATTTTACTACTTTTCGTATGATACTCTATTGAGATGATGTATGCCTTTGACAGTCTTCATAGCTTAGTTGGTAGTAGCTCAGACCCTGACCCTGTAGGTCGTGGGTTCGATCCCCACTGAGAAAAAATATTTATCAAAGTCAAAAGGTATTTATTCAGTAAAATCACTAGGATCACTATGAAACACGTTAGGTAAGCGTAGTGTAGAACGCCCTCCGGCAAGGTGGGGCAACGATCTGCGAAATGTTGCTGGCAAATACTGGATGAGAAGAGCCGAAGACCGGGCCCAGTGTTCTTACATTGCCCTCCATGTATATTTACGAGGTTTCTCTATTTGTGAGAACGAATATGTATCTTTTTAAATATTTTAGAAGGAACAGATTAACTACTAAAATCTGTTGTCCTCCTAGTAAAACTGCTATGTTAAATAATAGTATCTTCTGCATGGCTCCTCGCATCTTTAATAAATTACCTAGTTTTATAATAGATGCTACTATAATAAATATATATAAAAATAGGTTGAAGAAGTTTTTAAAAGGAAAAGCATATTATAGTATTAAAGAATTTCTGATTGACGAATTCGAATAGGAAACATTTTATTGATTACTAGCGGCCTGTCCCAGCTTCGCATGGGTGGTCATAAATTTTTTGAACATTTTAGGATAAACTTAGACCGTGGGTTCGAGCCTCGCGTCTACTTATTTCATACATTTGCACGCGCTTCTCCTTGAGTGAGTGAAATCGCAACCCGCGCGTGACCCGTGGACCCGTTAACATTTTTAATTTCGTCATATCTTTTGAATGGAATGTCCGATTTGAAAAATTTAAGAATTAATCTATAGGTATTGAAACCGTCTTAATTATGAAATGATTTATTTGGATAAGGATTATTTATTTATTTATTTATTTATTTATTTATTTATTTATTTATATCAACAATAATAACATAACATTACAGTAAAAAAAAACCAATGCGCTATGATATACAAATTAATTTAACAACAAATCACGAATTAAAATAGAAAAAGAAGATCACATAAATTAACACTAACTAATCGAACTAATGTTAACACTATCAATCAACTCACAATATCTCATACATTCTCTACATACATTCATCCATCGACCAGAAAACAGATCACACGATGGTGTTGATGCCAGAAGCGCATTTAATAAGGTCAAAGCTCGAACAAGAGGCGAATTACCGTGAGCAACAGTGCGCGTCCTCGGTACTGCGAGTAGGTCGTGTCTACGGGGCCTGAACGAGTATTTGGGTATTTCAGGAACAGCTAGCCTTACAACTCTAGCTACTAATTCCGGGCAGTCCGAAATACCGCGTAGTACCTGACAAGCTGTGACCAGTAGATTGTAGTTACGTCTTGCCTCTAGAGAGTTGAAGCCCAGTGCACCAAGTAAAAATATTGTTGGGTAAAGAAACGGATAATATCCATAGATCTTCTTATACAAAAAACGTAAGAAAGTCTTTTGGATTTTCTCTAGGCGCAAGGCGTAAGTACTCTCATACGGATGCCACACAATAGATGCCGCCTCAATCTTGCTCCTTACAAGAGCCGTGTAAATAAGTTTTATTGCACCAACATCATGAAATTCGCGGGCGTTCCGAAGAACAAAACCTAACCTGCGATAACAATCAGTAGCAAGTGCGTTCATATGTTCATGAAAATTTAGACGGGTATCAAAATTTACGCCAAGGTCCCTTACAGCGTTGACCCTAACTATGGGCTCGGTACCTAGTAAGTAATGTGTTAGCAACGGCAACCGCGCTCGGCTGAAAGTCATAGTACAACATTTGTCCATATTGAAGAAGAGTTTGTTGGAAAGACTCCATTCAAACACAGCGTTAATGTCATCCTGCAGATATATAGAGTCATTAACTTGCTCAATCTTATAGACCAACTTCAAGTCGTCAGCATACAATAGACACTTTGCATATTGAAGAACAGTGTCAAGGTCATTTATCATGATGCCAAACAAGAGCGGACCTAATATTGAGCCTTGACTGACTCCAGACCTTGTATGGTAGGGGGCTGAAACAAAGCATCCATGCTGCACAAACTGCTGCCGATCGCGCATATAACTAGCAAAAAGTTCTAGTAATTTAGTAGAAAAACCAATGTTACATAGCTTTCTCAGCAGTACATCATTATCTACTCTATCGAAAGCCTTTTTAAAATCAAAGTATACAACATCAACCTGCTTACTACTGTCTAAGTGTTGGGATATCATATCAACAAGGGTCAACAGATTTGTATTCACCGAACGATGGACTCTAAACCCATGCTGAGAGTCGCACAAATAAGGTTTTATTTGTGGCGATATTAGACTGTGCAGTATTGATTCAAAAATCTTGGCAAGCGCGGAAAGTACAGCAATAGGACGATAAATTTAATAATATAAATTTATTAATACCAAGGTACAAATAAAGACCCTTTTCTAGCGGAGGCATTTCAATTAATTTTTTATAATAAAAGAACACTTATTGTGACATAACTATAATAGTTAGACATATGCTGTCGCGACATTTTTTGTAGATGATGACGTGTTCTACAAAATCGTAGTACATTATTTTGTTCTATCTTCAATAGTTTTCGCAGCGCACGCGATGTAAGGTTTTTGTTTCCCACCTTGGGTTACATTATTGAAGTTTTAGTAAGGATCCCTGATTTTTTTGAAAATATAATATAGACTATGTTACTCAGGGATAATGTAGCATTCTAATGGTGAAAGAATTTTTGAAATCGGACCAGTAGTTTTTGAGCCTATTCGTTACATACAAAAATACAAATGTTACCTCTTTATAATACTAGTGTAGATGGTAATTATGTTAACATTGTAAAATCTATAATCATTTTTTGCATCGTTAATTATGAAATATGTTTTTGCATGCTTATAAGTAGAACATAGCAGAACTTACTTAAATTATATTTGTCACCTTTTTATAACCTGTGTTTCGCAAATAAATTATTATTGTACTGTATTGTATTGGCACGTCTTGGGAGAGACCTACGTCCAACAGTGGACATAGGTTGATGATGATGATGACTATGAAACGTCTTAAAACTAAGTGAATCTAGGTGCCAGTTCCACGCGACCAAAGCCTAGGAGAACAGGCGACATTAAAATCACAATGTGTTTTTAGTATCCTAGTGATCCTAGTGATTTTACTGAATAAACCTTCTGACTTTGACAATTTTTTGTAAATAGCAATACACTGTGGTGTATTATTATTTAATATTTATTATAAATTTAACATAAGTAATAATCTGACCTCGTAAATGTTATTATGTAATTATAATGAAACAGTTCAACCAAAAAGATATCCGTGCTGATATTTCGACACTAATAAACCGAGTGATCATGATAAGCACTATCAAATTTTCATGGTTCACTAAACCAGACCCAACTACAGAGAGTGGCTTCCTACTTAGTTGGTTAGATCATCGATAATTGATATCCTGTAATAATAATATTATGTTCAAATGTAATGTAATTTGCCAAATGAAATGTTTGGACGTTACTGACTACCCCCGCTAGAATTATTCAAAAGAATCTGGAGTTCGTACTTAATACTTAAACATCTGAGGGGATATCTACCGCGCCTGAGGAATAAAGTCGTTTACTATATTACTAGTATCTTTTTATTTCCTGGTCTATCATAAAATAAGTTGATTTGTAGTTTTTGAGTTTTAAAAATTGATATTACTTGCACGGAACTTTGGATCTCACGTAAGGCTTAACTGCCTCTACCGAATGATCAACGGGGATGTCTACCGAGCCTGAAGCCTATTTATTAATATCGGCCCTATTTTCAAAATATGTCACACTCACTGTTAGACTATTGAAGCGGTTCATTAATTTTCCTCTTGTATCGTATCGCTTGAAGCCTTTTCAATTTACGACTATGTATTCGTAAATCAAGTTAATATCTTGCGGTTGTGCCCCAGAGTACCTACCCTTGTATTATATTCGCGTCACTTAAATAACTGAATCGGAATATCATAATAATTCTTTGTGTAGAGGTATTATTATTATATTATTTATTTCTTTCTTTTTTCTATTTTTGTTTCTTTCTTTCCTTCTTTCTTTATTTCTTTTTGCCATCTTTCTTTCTAGGTTTGTGTTCGCAGAATTAAATCAAAATCAAAATGGTCTTTATTCAGTACAATCACAAGGATCACTTTGAAATTTCAAGTTGAAGAGGCAATGGGAAGAGGGCTCAGAACAGTTCTTTCTGGAAATGTACTGGGGAGGCAGTGTCCAGCAGTGGATCATCAATAAATAAAATATGAAAAAAAATATTATGATTATGTTAGGCGAAAGCACTCTGTTTTTGGTAAATTCCAACTACTTAATAGTAAGATACCGCATCAATAAAGGTAGGTACTAGTGTGATTTATAAAATAACTTCAGCAGCAAACAATTTACGATAACAGGTACATAATAGCTTTACGCGTAAAGTTTCGATTCAGTACAGAAATTACAGGCGCACAGATTTAGGAAGAAGATTGCGCTAATAAAAGATCCTATATGTACCTACTATTATTTGTTGTGAGCTATTAGACCAGTCTTCTAGTGGAATGACCCCGCCTTCTGATCGTAAGGTCGTGGGTTCGAAGTACCGAGCGTGCATTGAGTTTATTATTAATAATTAAATAAGCCTTCAGCGTTTTCCCGATAAATAAAATAATGTAATAAAAAAAAATCCTGTTATCAAAAATATTGAAATAAGTCTCAGAATAATTTTATAATTATTGGAATAATTCCTTTCGTGAGGGATCTTGTTTTCTCTTTTCGCGTTTAATAAAGAGATTTTTACCGAGTTCTCCGTTCCCCAAATATATTTATTTTATTCACTTCTAGCACACACTATTACAGTTCTTATTCTGTGCTCGTAGGTCAACTTGGAAGGCAATATAGACTTTAACGGTCAGTAAAATTTAAAGATATCATCTCAAAATTTATCAGTGCGGCATCAAATGACCGGCAAAATTTCATATCTCAGCCATTCTCAAGCAAGAATAACTCGAAGGATTTTCGTTTTCTGAATTGCACAGTATTCTTTTACACAATTCAATTCAAATTATGTCTTTACGTCACTGCTTATTAGGGCTATCATAATTTAACCAGTCACTGACCTCGTAGTTTCTATTCTGTGCTCAAGTTGAATTGTTGACAAATAAATAATGCATGTGGTGGCACGAAGTACGAAATTATTCAAGTGTGAAAGGATTCTATTTTGATTTTCAAATCTTTTTTTATGGAAGTATTGTCACACAGTGGCTATGACACCCAGCAGCGTAAAGACCAGACATGAAATGGACTCGAGAAACTTGAGACACGACAAGAAGAATCTTGTCGCGTCTCAAGTTTCTTTTGAAACAGTGTGGTGAAAGAACTCCCTAGAGGTTGTCAGCTTTTCGAACTATAGTACCTGCCGCTGCCCTTTGCCACTTGCGGTTGCTGATTCTGCAAGCTATGTCGGTTACTTTTATTAGTCTTCGGATTTCCTCAATTCTGTACCCCAAGTATGAGTTTTGCTTACCATATTTGGTTTTTCGTTTTACGTTTTTGTTGGTTTTGTATGAAGACGCGATAGAGATACCGATACGGAACTTTATGTTGCAAGTTTGATGAAAATTAGTAGTTGAACATAAAGTTCCGTATCGGTATCTTAATCGCGTCTTCATACATAACCCGCAATGAACACGGAACAAAAACGTAAAACGAAAAACCGAATATAGCAAGCAAAACTCATACTTGGGGTACAGATTCTATCGCGTAGTAAAACACCCAGCATTGCTCTCTCTATAGCCCGCTTTGTATCATTGTAGGTACTATTATTATTAGTAAATTGGTCACGCCTCTATTGTAAATTCATAAATTTACCACATAGCTTAATAAGTGCTTCCATAAATGCTGGAAGACAGATTTTCCAACCACGTTAACATAAATTCGCCAATCCTTGTCAGATAAGCGAGATGGCAACTAATTAAGTCAGCAGCCGGGCATAATTTAATTGTAGCAAATCCTTTGTGTTATGTTTGTATACATAGGATGTATGCTTTATATCCTTATTTATTTTAACTTCATCACTACGTAGAAAAAGTCCTTATTCATAAACCTATGCTTGGAACTGACTTACAGAAGTACGTTTTTGTAGTTAGTACTATTTCAGTTTGATCGTTTCCCACACATAAATAATACCACACTTGTTTTTCAAAGCAATTTATCGGTGTCAAGGTTACTGACCTTTTTATATAATTTTCTGATGGAATGGTGACATGAACGTGCCCTGCCCTGTGTCCATCAACTTGAGGCACACAGGTGATAAGCCTCATGGTCCTGTAATTTAACCGGTAACAGATCCTTCAACAAAACCATTCAAACAAAAACTCAGAAACGCTGCTTTTTTTATATAGATATTTATTTATTTGTTCATCATTCAATAGATAGATATAGGCATGGCTAGCAGGCAGTGTGATGATCGTTTTTTTTTTGAATAATTTGATTTAAATGGAAGTACTTCCCCAGATGAGTTCTTCACAAAGAGCTCTACTACTCGTATACTCTAGCTGGTAGAGTGATTCTATCATTCCTTGGTTCCTTGACAAATTTATCTTTGCGAATTAGCGTCTCCTATGTAAGCTGGTAAAGCAGCTTCTAAGTACGCTTTGCTGAGCAATTTAGGTCGTCTAGTCAGTCTAAGGCCCTATCCAGACTGAGCAGTAAAACGAGATTGAATATTTAATACATTATTTGGCGTCGAAATGAAGTGATAGTGTATATTGAAGTATTTTGTAGTTGAGAGCACTGGTGGTCTAGTGGTAGCGGCCCCGCCTTCCGATCCCCAGGTCGTGGGCTCGAAACCGGTCGTGCAAAAATGAGTTTTTCTGTTAAAAAATTTATGTGCACAATACCAGTACTCTCGAACGGTGAAGGAAAACATCGTGAGGAAACCGGCATGTCGTAGAACCTAAAAAGTTCTGTAACATGTGTCAAGTGCTCGAAAGGAGCTCTTGAGGCGCACTTAAAATCTTTTCACCACACTGTTTCTAAAGAAACTAGTGACACGACAAGAGAGAGATTGAAGTATTACACGGGTATTTATCGCGTTTACCTTAAAAAAATACTGAAGCGATAGTGCTCAAGATTTTTTAAATATTTTATCTCATTAATACATCTTAGAGTAGGAATATGTTATATAAAAATTAAATATTATAACATTCATTAGTAGATATTATAGTAAATGTAAATATAGGTACTTTATAACTGGTAGGTATAATGTTTGTATTCTTTTACTTTTATAAAAACAAACTGTTCAAATACTCCTTACTGGCAAAAAAAGTTTTTGTTTTATTTTTTAAAAATATAAATTCAAAAATTATTTGAATAGGTATATTGCCTTTCTGCAAAAGCCTTAAATGGGTGCTCGATGTAGATAGAGCAAACAGCTAAAACGTGTAACTAGAGGGCCAAAGAGCTCCGATGTAATGCGGGTACTACGCCGTATTTATTCCTTGCAACACGTTTCAATTAGGAGATGGAATTAGTAACATGCTCCTAGAATAAACTTAAATTACGTTAATTATATTGCAAGAGAAGGCTACAATATACGTTGACATAACTAGTAGAATAATATAAAAATAACATCTGTATACTAGGATTCCCTGTATCAAACATATCACGACGGTAATATATAAATAATATAGCCATTATATTAATGTGACCATAATATAATACTATGGCAATACAATAAATAAAAAAAAAAGCATTTTTATTCCTATCTAAACTTAAAAAATAATATATATAATTTGATAACTTAAAAAATAATAAAAATTAGGTTAGGACCCCCCTTGGGTATAGGCCTCCTCCAGACTTTTCCATGTGTCCCGGCATAGAGCAATACAATATATACCAGGTAGATAAAATAATCTGTTATTTATACTTATTATTTAGGTGCATGGTGCCAGTACTCTCAAACGGTGAAGGAAATCATCGTGAAGAAAGCGGCATGCCATAGTATCTAAAAAGCTCTAAAACAAGTGCTCTAAAAGAGCCTATTTGAGGCGTACTTAAAATCCTGTTTCGAAAGAAACTGACACGTCAGGGAGATTAATTAATTATGCATTATTCAATTCAAGCTTATTTTTACTCCTGTAATATTGAGGTGGGTCTCTCTTCGTAACTAACCATTTCATCATTGATTATGTTATAGTAACTCGGATTTTCCATTAATTCAACAATGTTTTCCATTAGAAATGTTAATTTCATTATTTATTTTAGTACAAATTAAGGAACATGTGTGTGGTCAGTGAACGCAAATATAACATAAAAGCAAAATAAAAAAAACTTCAATGAAACTTAAACGGGAAGTACAAAAACTTAAATTTCATTGGAACTCTGTCAGCGTTTCTTGATGACAGTTGGGACGTTAAAAGTCGTTATTATTTCCTAAAGTCGATCAAACAACCACGACGAAGATACGAAAGAGAAAGCATGTTAATTGGTAGATTTTGATCACAAACAATGGACCATCGTTGTTTTTGTTTTTGGAAAATAAAGAGCAATGGCGAGCAACGTGGCCAGCACTGCGTCCGTCCACAATTTATGTTTCGTTCGCGCGTCTAGTGAAAGCCTCCGATGAAAGTTTCATCGTATCTGCGAACTGCAGGCGTGAAAATAAAATTGGAACGAGCTTTGGGCTTTCGAAAATACAGGCTATCGGACGCTGAGAGAGAATAGTTTGGAATAGTCGCTTTTGATCAATGTTGTACGATTTACACGCACGACAGGTCTGACAGACGACTGATGATGGATGCTGTGGTTCATCGAGGCTTCATCTCGCTATCGAGCCTGCCACGCCGTGAGCGTGTTTGCATAATGTCGCCTGTCGCCTATCGACAATGTATACATTATGTCAATGTCTGCACTTAAACAGATTGAGCGTTATTATTAGGTAAGTGAATTAGACAGCATAAACAAATGAGTGTAACCACTTATATATAGCTTTTATATGGGCGATCCGACCCTCGAGATATTGATATGACGTTTACGTTAGAACTGCGGGATTCGTTTAGTGTCATCTTGAAAAGCAACATCGATTTTTTATTTTTTCATTTATTTTTTCAAATATTTTGAATTCTGTGGTGTCATTTCGGTGGTATTTAACCAACATTACTTAAAGTGTTAGCACAAGGTATCAGCGATTGGAATGAAAATATGTGATATCGTCTAAAAGAAAATGCATTCAGCATCCAGCATTATCTTCAAAACAAATGACGGATAACTTTTATATTTACTGGCTTGACTAAAAGTATTAGAGGAGGTTCTCAATTCAACTATATGTTTTTTTATTAACACTTGGAACTTGCAAGATTCTCCAGCGATTTTAATAGGCATGACAAAGTGAAGAAGTGCTGCGCTGTATTTTTATTGAAATTTATTGCATTATAGCAAATGATCTGTACCAAATTAAATTAAGTTAGAGGCAAATTAAATTAATTTAGCGTTAGAAGCGTTTACTGAGTATCAAAGCAACTCGAGCCTCCTATTCCTGACATTATATTTTTCTCCGTACAGTTTCCTGGCTGATTGTCGGCTAATTCTTCGCGGTCCGCTGGAGGCTGTACAAGTACAACGCAATAAATTTCAGGCATTCAGACAAAGCAACCATGCGAAAGAGCCCTGATAAAAATAAGATGACTTGCCCTCAGACACGTTTTTCTAAAAGACAATGGTTCTTTTATGTCATTTTTCGTCATTGATTTAGGTAGATGTGTTCTGAATAGGGCAAAAAAAGGTAATGTTTTTTCCGCATTTTAAATTCTAGCTTCACAGGGAACTTCGGTTTAAAGATCTTTATTATTAAATAACTCATTGAAGGACTTTACAGTCCACTTATAATGTCCAATTATAACTTCGCATATATATCTATTGTTGGTCGATATATTTAAGGTTCCATTAAGTAGGTACTTAATAAGTCCTTAGAAATATATATAGTTTTTAGGAAAAATATAATATAAACGTTCCAATCAACTACAAAAAGTACCGATGAAAATCTGGCCAGAAAGACCAATCAGACGCGTCTATTTTTGTTTTCGGCCATCGTATCTAAAGGTAAAGGACATAAGCAAATCACGGACGGTCAATGTACGTTTTTCCCGTCTATCTGGCTGGCTATACGAGACGTGCTCGTAGGTAGATAGGTACCTAGATAAGCGCTCCGTATTTCCACTCCCAAAGCGGGACTTAGTCGCCAGTCGGGAACTGGAAGCTGAAAGGAAAACGAAAACAATTTCAGCGCGATCCTTCCTCTCTGCAGATCATTACCGAGATCTTCAACTCGGAAGATGTTTTAATTTTTTTTCTCGTACTATCAGACGCCCCTTCTGAGAGTAATTTGTAGAGAAACACGTTTTTCTTTCTCGGTTTGATGGAAATTAATAAATTGCGCTACGCTGAGTTCGATAAGAGGAAAAAGTTCTTGATAACAATCTGCGCGCTGTCTGTTTCCAAACGTGATGCTTTTAGCAAAACCCATTATTCAGTCTGCATGCTTTCTTCTGAGTCTTCTTTCGCAAGAAGGTATTATAGGTTTTTATTATAAGAAACTAGAAGTTTATTTTATCAGCTATTATAGTTTTTGTAATCTACACTAATATTATAAAGAGGAATGATTTGTATTTTTGTATATAACTAATAGGCTCAAGTTTTTGAGCCTATTAGTTACTGGTCCGATTTCAAAAATTATTTCACCATTAGAATGCTACATTATCCCTGAGTAACATAGGTTATATTTATTACTAGAAAAAATTAGGGATCTCTTCTAAAACTTCAATAATGTAACCCAAGGTGTAACAAAATTGGCCATCAAATACCTTTCATCGCACGCGCTGCGTAAACTATTGACGATAGAACACCAAAATGTTCTACAATATTAAAGAACACATCAATATCTACAAACAAGTCAGTGATACCATATGACTAATTATCGTAGTTATGTTACTATAACTTCTTTTTTACACTTTAAAAGTTGATAGAAATGCCGACCAAAATCAGACCATGTTATTAATACCTTTATTATTAATCCTTATCCAAATAAATCATTTAATATTCAAGACTGTTTCAATACCTATAGAATTTTTTAAATCGGACATTTAATTCAAAAGATATTACGAAATTAAAAAAAATAGCTTTAAAAAAATTAGCGAACGCACGGGCCACGGGGCGCGTTCTCACTCACTCAGGGAGAAGGGCGTGCAAATGTATGTTGTACAGTTATAATTAATAAATTGAATTTGAATTTGTATGAAATAAGTAGACGCGAGACTCGAACCTGCGGACTAAGTTTATCCTAAAATGTATATCCACCCATGCGAAGCTGGGACAGGCCGCTATTAAGTTTGAATAGGTGTTACATAAAACAATGCCATGGCTTTTTCGGGCGGAGCCATGCCATGTGCTATGTTATGTTACGTGGCAATCGTGAACAGTAACCCAAACCAAATTATTTTTTAATTAAACTCGAATTTGAATCGTCATAACGTTCTGAAAAGAAATGTTATAAACACGGTACATTTTTAATTGGAGCCTAGATATATGAAGTACTGAAAAAAAAAATCAGCTTTACGACTTTGATAGGCACGGTAGATATCCCCTCAGATATATGAGATATCTGAGGGGATATCAAACAACTCAAGATTATTTGAGGATGTCTAAGAAGGATAGTCAGAGGCACGTCCAAACATAGCAATTGGCACACACCCACATTTTGCGTTAATTAATACGTGGTAGGTTGCAAGCCCATCGCCGCTGTTAGAATACTAACTGGTTTCCTCATGATGTTTTCCTTCATCATTTGATAGCACTGGCAATGGCATACAGCACTAAGTACTGACAAGCAAAATTTATGAAAAATTATTTCAAGCTTACGTATACAAGGTGTTCCATAAGTTGTGTATAAAAACTTCAGGGGGCTAAAGTACCCATCAATATGAACAACTTTTTCTAAGGAACCAACACTGTGAACGCGAAAAAAAAAACAGCTGTTTCATACAAAAGTTCAATACCTACCAGGCTAAAATGTATGAAACAGCTGTTTTTTTTTTCGCGTTCACAGTGTTGGTTCCTTAGAAAAAGTTGTTCATATTGATGGGTACTTTAGCCCCCTGAAGTTTTTATACACAACTTATGGAACACCTTGTATAATGAAATTGTGCACCCTAAATAATTAACACGTCTTTTAACAGATCAATAAATGGCGATCATGCGATTAGCCATTTACAGTTTAGTGCAAGTTGAAAAAAGTCCGGCGCAAGGATTGGATCCCGCTGACCTCTGGGTAATTAATTACGCGTAGCTGTTTTTGCAGGCCAAAGGAAGAAACGGTCAAGATTTATTGTTTGCGCCACTTCACTTGGTAGAGTAGGCGCTTGGAGTCACAAATTTACCTCGATGGAAAACTTAATTATAAAATACTTTATAATGAGGATATTTTACTACTTGCTGATGGAACAAGCAGATGGCTCACCTGTTAAGTGGTAACCAATCCTCGCAAGTTGCGCACGATAAGAACGTGCCCTACGTACGTGCCTCTATGAACTCAGATCGAGGCCTTCACACATTAAACCTCATGTACCTGTATAATTTCACTTGGAACCACACCCTCCAAACCAAAACACAGCCACGCAGCTTGGCGCTGCTTGCCACAAACTTTATCGTTACCGTAATCAGAACTATCCAAATATTTATTACATGTTTATGATATCCGTTCTTTAAGTAACTCATTGCCGTTTTATTAGCATAGCCATTTGTAACCGAAACCTATCCATCACACTAAGGTCCAATATATGTGTCGATTCTTATTTATTTTCCATTGAGTTTATAATTCTAGCGCTTGATCTAGCCACTAGACGGCGAATCACTAATCTTTTCTTTAATTCTGATTCCTTGTTTTCTTCCGGCGGTAATAGATCTGTGAGACGTATCATGGGAACTCATTTCGTTCGCTTTCTTATAACATTGCATTGTTCAAGCCACTATACAAGTCATGTATATAATAAACTGTAAATAGGAGACTGCCTTAGAGATGTGTCTTTACTACATATATGTTTACAATGATAAGAGACTGCCAGAAGTCTCACTATACAATGTGTAACATAATACCCCTATAATCCTGGACGAAGGATATTCTATAGGTCATGGCGAACATCTAGTCATATAAGACTTATGAAATTTCAAAGTTTTTCATTAACGAAATGCCTCTTAAACTTTCCGTTAAAATGAAACTAACACAACATGATGCAGCCCTATTTATAGCTGTTTTTTGACCTTTACTTGTGAACTGTAGATAAAATAGGTAACAAAACTGCCACCAATTAGTAAACGCAAATAGCGTTTGTACCAAGGTCACATTAACAGGGTTGTTGCTAATTTATAAGACTAATTAATTTAATTTTTGTATGGGATTTTCGAAAACGAAGTATTCAAACTTTGCACACGTCAAAGTATTCTAGTGCTTGGTCTGATTACATGGTCTTTGGGCCTATATACTATGTTACATGGCCTATATACTATGGGTACTATGTTACACGTTGTATACAAGAGAAACAAGTTAAAAAAATATTCTGTAAATTTTAAATCTAAGCTCTCTTCCGACATCTACGTACAGAGACACGTAGACATAGGACAACCTTTTTAAAATTTGCCTTGTCACTGTTAAGTTGTAAGATAGCGATAGATTCTTACTACCGTGATTATGAATCTATCGCTATCTCTTACTGATTTGGGTGAAACTTGGCATAAATAAACACTGACTAACTTGGCAAAATATTGATTCATATTGATTGATATAATATATTTATATAATTTATTTATTTGTACTTGGAATAAGAAGCATACAGACTATGTATTTTTTATTCGGGTACCACGCGACCAAACCGCAAGCGGAAGCTAGTGTTCACAAAAGCAAAAACTTGTCAGGGTAGGTATTTTGATGTTTGTAAAATAACGTGATAACTAACCGATTCAGTTGGTTAAAGTTATAAAGTTCCCGACCTAAAATAGCAAAACGAAGCCATGCGAAATATTCACCATTGTTTCAGAAGGAACTTGTGCAAATTCTCGGACACGTGAGGGTCGGTTATGAAGCAACTATTTCATGATCTGTGGGGTAACTTAGCGCCAGGAGAATTCGTGATGTCACACCCTTATCCTGACTGCTTGACATTTTATGCGCGCTGTTATGATTTACCATTGCTATGGTAGGATAATACAGGTGGAATTCTGTACGTTTATATAAAGGACAGGTTTATTCTGGGTCTGGTCTATGTACCGTACATAGAAATATTTGAAAAATATTGAAGATTACCATACAAATGCAATTTCATTAATATGTATGATAATAAAGTTGTTATCGCTAAATGTTGAACTGTTCGAATTTCCTACTATGTGCACACTGTAATTGACGTTTGACATGACGTTTGATATGACGCATTACATTTTTTATTTTATTGACAGGTTTTTGTTTTTTTTTTTTACTTTTCCGATCAAGCTTGACTTATACAATAGTTGTCAAAATGACATTCACGCATGTAAGTCCGCCATATTTTTAGTGCATTGTGTTGCTCTCTTTGACCAATTAAATCTTGATGAGCAAGAAAACGAAGTAAAAATAAAGCAAATTAAAACAGTTATAACAGTTACTATATTGCTAAGCGATAATTACATAAACTGTACACAGACCCGACCCCGGCTCCATATATTGATGAAACAACGCCTTTATGAAAACCTTTTATGAAGTGAATAAGGCTAAGTAATGATAACGCAGTGACTATAATCCTTAATTTTTTATTAGTTTTATAGTGTTAGTCCGTTTACTACACTTAAGGTAATCTCAAAGTTTTTTTATAATATTCGAAAAGTTATTATCCGAATGGGATTTGAACCCACAACCTTCGCTTTGATACGGGAACCTGTAAGGCTTCTAAGACGAAGTCATCATTGTGTAAATCAGAATCAAAAACATGCAAAAATGTATCGCCAATCGTCATCTGGCCGGTCTCCGTATTGCGTAATTCACGATTGTTTGTGACAAACGTAAAGAAGCGTTGGACGTTTTTATACTTGGACATTTTTATTATTGGGCATATTTACTAATGGACATTGGCTTTGGACATTTTTCTGTTTGGACATTATTCGTGCAAATCATCGGTGCTGCTTAACGTTCCTTTTTACGCTTGTATAGTGTATACCCGTTCGAGTTACGTAATAGGGATTGACTCTAAATCATCATAATAACTCTTATGATGACGTGTTTTCGGAAAATAAATTATATTTGCATTTAGTTGTATGTACTGATGATATGATAATATTACGTTACGAGTATTTAGGAGCACTTTCTTAAATAGTCAATTTAGGAATAACGTTTTTAATTTTATTTAAATGAAAATTATGTCTATTGCTTGTAGACTCTACTATTCTAGGTAGGTACCTAGAATAGTATAGTTTTGCCTTATGTTACAGGTATAAAGTTCATTAAAGTTCATGCTTAGTTCTCAATATCTATTAGCATGCAATATTGTACAAAGCACTTGAACTTTCTCAGCCGTGTACCTAATGATCAGCATCAGGTTACACATATAGGTCTTAAACTAACATATTGAAGTCGATATAAAGTTTTTTTCTAGAACTTAGATATGTAGGTACTTTGTTTTTGTGTTTAAGATACTTGTTTTTTTAAATGTTTTTTTTTTTCAAAGACATAAAGTATGTTTTATATTAATTTCATGTATGTTCAAAAGTTGTGAGCGATGAAGAAGTGTAAAAAATAAAATAAAAAAAAGTAAGTAAGTAAAAAAAGTAGTGTAAAATAAAGTGGTGAGGATCTAAACATCTTGTCACATGTCAATCAACGACTTAATATCAAATAAGTCAACGTCAAAGATCTTAAAAAGCGCATCCCGGCGGGTCGGTAACTGGGGCGAGTAACTGGCACAAGTAGTAAAAAAACCGTAGCTTTAACAAAATGGCCGCCACACCCTCCGCCATCTTGGATTTTCGAAAAGTCATAATTTTCCTTAAATGTCGAGTTGAATGTTCTTCTAGGCTTTGGTCACGAGAACTAGTTTATAAGACGTTTCAAAGTGATCCTCGTGATTGAACTGAATAAAAACCGTTTGAATGGCGAGTGACTTTTTTATTCACGTATAGATAAGAATAAACTCTTACACGCATATATGCGCGTGTACGTAGGTACGTGCGTGTTCACGACGCGGTCATAAGAAAGTGCGCATCAAGACTCGAGCCGCAAAATCGCTGAATCTGTAGTTACTGTTCGGTTTTCCAAACTAAGTGCCGGTAGGTACCCGAAGCCTGAGTTTTGTTGTTCGTTTTTTGTTTTCTTTATCGTCAGGCCTTTTTTATGGAGACTTGATATGCGCCTATATCTTTTGAGAACTCGCAAGACTCCATACAAAAACGGCCTGACGATACAGAAAACGATAAACCAAACTCAGACTTCGGGTACTGAGCTCTAAAAACGCAGGTAATACCGCCCTATATTTTTATGCAAAGCATGCCTAGCGAAGTTTGGCTTCAGGTATTGTTATTCCAACTTCCCTCGTTAATTAGTGACTCGGCGTAAGCTCCCAGGTGGCATGTTCTATGTTACACCGTGTTTGCATAAAAGCTGGTACCTACAGAGTTGAGAGACGAGCTTTTGCAAGATGCATTTCTCCTTACCGTCTCTTTATCGTACATCAGCTTAAGCGGGACTCTGCAGCATCATGGATCATCAGCAAATGGATACCATCATAGTACCAGATAATAATATCCTGATTTAAAAACTGAAACATTAACACGACTTTGGTCCCCAGGCACGGTAGATGTCCTCTCAGATCTCTTACCTCTCTTAGTACCATGGTACCTACTAAGAGACATTCTCGACACATTAGACATTCTCAAAGAATCTTATGTTAGTACTTGCAAGTAACAACATAAGATTCTTTGAGAATGTCTAAAGGGGGTAGTCAGAGGTACGACCAAATATAAAATTTAGGAAATACCCACATTTTGCAGTATTCCATACGTTGGTTAATACTAACTGGTTTCCTCACGATCTTTGCTTGCTCTCAAGTTTGTGTATCAGTGGTTGTTGTATCAGTATAAAAAGCTCTGTAGCTTGTAAAAATACTAGATAAATGAGACGAACTACAGCTGATTGCTACAAATTGCAGAACTATGAAATGCCAGGGATATTATTTAACTATTCTCTAGAGGTTTCCTGAACTCTGCAGTGGGGTAATGTAACTTATACACAGTTACCTGCCATATAGGCTATTGCAGGTGCTGCGATACATATTTCTGCCTAGCCCGCGGAGATTTGCCCGAAAGTTTTCGGGAGTACTTAGTAAATTACTACCTGTATGTCATATGTAACAAAAAACCACTTCACGAATTTGATTCCCAGGTACGGTAGATATCATCAAAGATTTTGTAGTACCAAATACTAACTCAAGACTTAATGAGAGCCAGTTTTACGATGAGATCCGAATGGCCACCAATAGAAAGCGCTGCAGACAAGCAGTCCCTTGGAGGAAATCGTCCAAGAGCAGCCCACTCCAGTACATGAAAGACATCTTCAAGACGTGACCACGATCTTCAGTTATTAATTGCCGACTATAGAGAAGGGTTATAGAGAGACTATAGAGAGGTTTTTTTTTATGCTGATGACAACTTGCTGATGGAATAAGCGGATGGCCCACCTGATATTAAGTGGTAACTATCACCTATAACAAAGCATTCCCTCATAAGTCAAGCACGAAAGTAACGTGACAATGCACTGCCCTGCATCCATCAACTTGAGGCATACAGATGTTAAGCCTCATGTGCCTGTAATTACACCGGCAAGTGCACTCTTCAAACCGAAACACAGCAACGCTGCTTGGCGGCAGAAAAAGGCGTGGTTGTAGTACTTCCCCGGACGAGCCCTTCACAAAGAGCTCTAGTACTCTTATACGTACGTCCAAGCACCTACTACGTTTGGCACATACCCGCATTTAGCAGTTGTTGTTATGCCGAACAGACATAATTTGTGTGATGAAAATTGCTGATTGGTGGTTTATAGTGCAATATAATAAAAAACCGGCCAAGTGCGACTCGGACACGCGCACGAATTGTTCCGTACCTTAATCTATAAAAACTGCAAAAAAATCACGTTTGTTGTATCGGAGCCCCCTTTAATATTAATTTTATTCTGTTTTTAGTATTTGTTGTTATAGCGGCAACAGAAATACATCATCTGTGAAAATTTCAACTGTCTAACTATCACGGTTCATGAGATACAGTCTGGTGACAGAAGGACAGACAGGCAGACAGACGGACAGCGGAGTCTTAGTAATAGGGTCCCGTTTTACCCTTTGGGTACAGAACCTTAAAAAATATTTAAGTATTCTATTAGCTATCTTTACTGTAGTTCTTAAAGCATAAGTTTCTTAGTTTAGGGCTTGAAAGCATTATGTGAAAATGTCCGTTAATGTTTAAGTTTTATTTATTTTTAAACTTCAAATATTATCTCAGTAACATTGTTTACGAGGGCACTGTGTGTTGTCCACGCATAAACACCGTGCATTATTATAAACGACACTTCTAGAACTTCTACTTCACAGATCTAATTTTCCAGCATTATACCCACTGGTGTTGCGATATTGCAATATTTCGGAAGTGCGGTTGCCAATTTACTCGAAAGGGTGCCGTTTCATAGAATTGCATGTCGTGTGTCGATACAGGGGAATGACGTTACATGTCTCTCGTGGAGAATATGAGTACCTACGTACTATGAGCAAACGTGCTTTGTAATGCAAAATGTGGAATACATTCATGTAGAAAACAGTAGATTTGTGTTTTAGAGTAGTAGAGCTCTTTGTGAAGGGCTCGTCCGGGGAAGTACTACCACCACGCCTTTTTCTGCCGTCAAGCAGCGTTGCTGTGTTTCGGTTTGAAGAGTGTGGTTGCCGGTGTAATTACAGGCTTAACATCTGTATGCCTCAAGTTGATGGACGCAGGGCAGTGCACCGTAGGGCACGTTCCTATCGTGCGTGACTTACAAGGCAATGCTTTGTTATAGGTGATGGTTACCACTTAACATCAGGTGGGCCATCTGCTTGTTCCATCAGCTAGTTGTATTAAAATAAAAAAAGATTTGTATAAGCTTATGAGGCTGACAACTGTCACTTGCTCGACAAAACACAAAATGGGTGATAATCTATCAAGATTATGACCTGTTTTGTGTTTTGTCGAGCGACCTATTATTGTCCTGTAAATATTGTAATAGATACCTACAGTCCTTTGATAAATTATAATTACATTATTATTATTAATTACATTTAAAAATTGATGAAGATATAAAACTACTGAATATTGTGAATATGCAAAATTGCAAACAACTAAGTCTTTGAAAGTAACATCGCAAATGTTTAGTAAAAATATCATTTATTGAGCCCAAAAGTTTTCCTACCAAATTAAGTTGTTCTAATAGTTTTCATACTTATTTAAACTTGTTAGGAACACTTGTTTGGATCTAAATTATATTTTCGTTGAACTTTTGAGTGAGAAGTTGTTTAACGGTTGTCTACGTCTTAAATAGTTTCGGTGTTAACATAATAATATTTCAATTCTATTGTACAACTTGTGGACTTTTTTTCATCGATAAATTAAACATCTCGAGGATACAGATACAGAGCGAAATTAATGTTGCCACCAACAAAAAAGTTACTTGGGGAACAAAATCTTTTCGACACATTTCAGAATCGGGGATTCAAAAAGAATTTAAAAAGCTACTCGATAAAGCAATAAATCCTTCAACCCGAATTTAAAATAAGTCAATCCCGGATTTACGGCTCGTCTCAAGAAGTAGTTGTCTATAGGCCGTGTCGGAGATCCGAGGAAGCCCGAACGAGGGCTAATGGCCCGTTAATAATGCCCGCCAGTCGGTCTGTTAGCAGCCTTACCCCACCACGAATTACGACTCGGGGAACAGAAGTAAATCAAGTAAGATTGCTTATTTTTAACCAACTTCAAAAGAAGAAGTTCTCAATTCGACTGTATGTTATTATTTTATGATTTTTCGCGAAAATTCCGCCAATTGTGCATTTATTTTGATCATTTATTTTTTGTTTGTGTGGTTTGTTCAGAGGCAATAATATAAACTAAATCGAAAAAAAAAAACAACAAAAACAATATATTACACGATACAAGTTTTAGTTTGTGCTGTGGTTTCCTTCAGCAAAAGTTTGTTTTGGTCTTTTCAGTGTATATGAAGTCGGTTTTTTTTGCAGACTGTTATTATGGTTGTAAAGGATAACTAAGGATAACTCAAGCTTGTTCAAAAAAAGCTTACGTTGCAAGATAAAAAAGAAACGACTCGTAATGGCGAACGAGAAAATCATCCACTGTTCCTTTTGTCAATAGAGCAATTTTTGAATGCTTCACAAAGAAAAAATATGGCTGCATGCAATGCAGTGTCGATAAATGACTGGCCGGAAATATCTGCCTCCATCTATTTCCGCTGCCAACCATTCCCTACCACGAATTACGTCCGGCAGCTTTCTGCTAAACTGCCGAGAATCGTACACTTCGCCGTAGAGCTCGTTACTTAGTTCAGACCTAATGAAAGCCATGGCATTGCTTTGACATTAGGCCGAACGATACAAAACATAATAAGACGTGATTAAACTATTTTTTTATTTATTTTTATTCACAAAAAAGAATACAACCAATAAACATTAAAAAATAATTCATGCACATAGGTTTTAAAACTAGATGGTATTCTAAAGACATCTGTACACATCATGATAAAATTAAAATAAAATGATTAAATCAAAATATTGCCATCTTACCAATGGGTAATGACAAACAGTGACAGGGCTAGCTTTGCAATGTTTCAACTTGAGTAGTAAGTTTGTATCTAATTAAGATGTAGACAACCATCAAACAACTTCTCGCTCGGTCATTTCGACATTTTTGAAGGAAATACAAAATCACAACTCAGCTCTGATTTTATCATGCTGTCTTAAAGCTAATTTCACCATGCTCTGTTAGTTACTAATCAAGGATTAACAGGCCGTTAAATCTAACCTTCGATGTCAAACACGTACACTTTGACATATTTAACGGCCCTTTAATCCTTTGTTAATCTAATAGAGCATGGTGAAAACAGCGCTTAGATTAACAAAGGATTAAGAGGCCGTTAAATATGCCAAAATGTACGCGTTTGACATCGAAGGTTAGTTTTAACGGCCTGTTAACCCTTTATTAGTAAATAGCAGAGCGGGTGAAATCAGCTCTAATAATTGTAAATTGTAATTGACAGTTGTTTGTCTCGTAATTTGGAAATGGGGGGAAGAGATCGATAACAAGATATTGACATCGATGGAAGACAAATTAAATCGTAAATGATTTAAAAAAAACAAACTTGATCTAGCTTACGCAAATAAGCTCGTTAACGTCACGTCTGCGCGGAACATCGTAGAAGTAAATACTGCTCAAGTATACATTACATATATTGATATTATAGACTTGCATTCTGCATTCCATCGTAACTACCCACTTTTTTGGACCAACTATTATTTTATAAAATAAAGTCAACAGAAATATTATTATCTACCTACCTAATACTTCTTATACCTACCAATGTACTCTTAGTTTTAATGTGCTTTTTGATAATTTGTTTAATTACTGTTGTCAGCCTACCTCGTACTTATCTTGTTTTATAATATTATGCATGCTTTGGCACTAGCCCAAACCTTATGTACTACCTTTGTCTCATTTAAGTGAACTGTAATCTGTTCTTTATGAGAATAAACTCTTTAAACCGATATTGACAATTCAATCACGAGCAATGTTTATTTTGTAGTCTGTTATGTATTATACCTGCTACTGAAAAACTATCAATTACCAAATAAAAAACAAGGATTTTTTATTCGGACCAGCAGAGCCCATTTACGACATACATTAAAACATACATTTAATACGCTTCTCTTCTTCTTCTTCTCTCAATTTATGGCTCCTGTCCGTCATTCGACAGACAATCTTGCCAGTGTCAAGTGATAAATATTTATTAGTTTAGTGAATACTTTTTAGTCAAGTCAGTCCATAGTCAAGTCGGCCGTCATTTGTTTTGAATAAAATGGTGGCGGTTTTCTTCAAAACATTGGAAACATTTTCGGTGAAATCAGGATATCACCTAATACACTTTCATTCCAAATGTTTACACTTTGTGTTATGACCTCAAGTAATGTTGGTTAAAATACCACCGAAATTACACAAAACATCTCAAAATAACACTAGAAAAATAAATAAAATGAAAAAGCTATGTTGCTTCCCAAAATGCCAGAAAACGAATCCAAACGCTTCTCTTTTTTCTCTCCGTATAAGGCATCTGTCCATCATTCGACAGACAATCTTGCCATTGTCAAGTGATATAGCTTAATCACTTTTTAGTCAAGTCAATTCTTAGTAGGTAAAGTTAGCCGTAATTTGTTTTGAAGAATATGGTGGCGGTTTTGTCATTTTTTTTAGGTTTAAGACATTTATTTTCTCAAAAAGAAATTACATTTCACTTATATGAGAAATAAAACTAAATGCAAATCTATGTTTGGGTGCATGAACGTAATAATAACTGACGTTGTCATAATTGAGTTTTTTCTAAATCCTACACATATTTCTACTAAATAACATCCAATTTGTATTCGGATATCTGAACAATGTTTTTAGGTAACAATAGCCAAAACAGTTCCTTTGGTTAGTTCAGTTACATATTTTTTATCTAAAATAGAAAAAAAATAGCACCACCAGTAATTTAAAATCGATCCATTTTCCTTTTCGTTTTTGGTGTATGATTTTCTGTACTGCAAGCTTGTGTGGAGTAGCGTGAGCGCTTTTATTGGGCGTGCCCTTGTCACTAGTTCTTTCGAACAGTGTGGTAAAAGAATTATAAAGCTTCTCAAAGATGCTCCTTTCGAGCACTCTTCTCTCCATTGTCGTGTCACTAGTTTCTTTCGAAACAGTGTGGTGAAAGGATTTTAAGTGCCCCTCAAGAGGCTCCTTTCGAGCGCTGGACACATGTTATAGAACTTTTTAGGTTCTACGACATGCCGGTTTCCTCATGATGTTTTCCTTCACCGTTTGAGAGTACTGGCATTGTGCACATAAATTTTTGAATAGAAAAACTCATTGGTGCACTAACCCACGACCTTAGGATCGGAAGGCGGGGCCGCTACCACTAGACCACCAGTGCTCCAGTGTTTCGAGCACTTGACACATATTTTGGAAGTTTTTAGTTACTACGACATGCCGGTTTCATCACGATGTTTTCCTTCACCGTTTGAGAGTACTGACACTGTGTGCACAATTGATTTTAAACGCTAATAATTATTTCAAAACGCTACCACTAGATCACCAGTGCTATCAGAACTCTCGTGATCAAATCATACAAAAGTGTCCAAAACGCATACAAATAATAAAAAGAAAAAAATATGAGAAAAGATAGGAGCTACTGGTGCATAAAATGACAGCCAGAATTTATAAAATTTAATTAAGACAACAGTTCCGAGGTAGATAAGGCAATACGTGTAAAGCGAAGCACTCACGAACTTGAAATAAATATTGTAGCAACGCCTCTCTGCCTGCATCGCTTTAACGAAGTTTTCAATTTCGGTACGACAGCGTATGTGAATCCGTGAATCCACTTGGATTCTACTTCGGAATGCTTTATTTATTTTTACCACAGCAAGAATCTTATACGATAGCAACTTTATTATTTCTATCAGCGTCATCCTACGGCTTTACTCGCTTGGTAACCTGATGAAAAGCCTACTACCAGTATTATTATTAGTTTTCATTATTATCATTATAGTCGCGTTAAGCTCTCGCTGCAGGTTCGGTCATAATAAGTTATCGGAACGAGACAGCAATATTGCTCTCTCTCTCTCGCACTTAGGAGAACGGACGATCCTTTTGTTTAAGCGTGCGTTAAGATGATTTATGACCGAGTTTGCAGCGGGAGTTTAACGCGACTATAGATTGAGCACTGACCGAGTTTTCTGCAAGAGTTTAACGCGCCTATAGTATGTATTAATAAAAAATACTCATTTACTATTAGTATATTATCAGTAGTTTAGGTTTAATGCTTACTTTATGCTATGTGTTTTGAGAATTGTAATATTTTGACCTGAATTATAATAATAATGACTTCAATAAAAAACCTGCAATAGTAAAAATAAAGCTCAAAGCAATCTCAGACATTGGTACAAATTATGTCACGAAATACAGCCAACATGAGAAGCTCCAGCTTGTTTTGAAGTCAGTTAAAAAGTAGAACGCTTCTTTGATGTTCGCTGTCTTTGAAGGAATGGATGATTGAAAACTCTTTATCGTACATACACCAAAGAGAAAATAATATATAAACATGAAAGGTCGAATAGGTGAGCTTATCCCTCAGTAGTAATGTCTTCCAGGTAGCCTTTGTATGGAGCAGAAGATTAAGTGTAAATCGATAGGTTGGTGAGCACGCAAACAATAAATAACTTTAATGCAAAGAAAAAAACCAACCATAAATCAACTAATACGCAATTTCATTTACTTTGATGACATAACTTTTTCCTGTTATTTTGATTTAAAATTCAAACTACAGAACCGATTTTGATAAAATTTGTATGGGACCAATCTGAAATAAACTCTCTCAAATATTATTTTTTTCTTATCGGTTCATAAATGACGGAGTAATGCGGTAACAAACATAAAAAAACGTCGAATTGAGAACCTTATTTTTTTTAAGTCGGTTAAAATGAGCTTTTGTGTTTGGTACATTAAAAAATATATTCAAATTAGCAACATATCAAATATCTTTTTACCTATAATCATCTATGTTTGTGCAGTTTGTAAGACATTTCCAAGCGATCCATGTGATTGAACTGAAAAAAAAGACCGGTTTGATTTTAGTGTTGTATAAAAATTTATAAAGTAGCTGTCTTTTGACAGTAGCTACCTCAATTTGGATGTTTTGTCTCAGTTCATCTCTGGACCTCCTCGGACTTGTTCTATGCGGCAATATCTACTCATGAGAATCAGCCAAGCGAGAGAAGATAAAAAAAATGGTCTCAGCACTTTTGTCGTTTGGCAGCGATTCTGCGAGTGGTCGTACATTTCGTATGATAATTGATTATGTTGTGGACTACCACAGTAAGGTATACATATAGTATGTAATAAACTTTACTTTAGGTCAAAGTTAAATTTAAAAAGCATTTATTAAGTAAAATCACAAGGGTAAGCAAGGTGCCAATTTTAAGTCAGAAAAAACAGGCAAGAAATTGGCTTGGTTCCTGTCGTTTTTTTGTTTGATTATTTCCAAAATAAAGTGCCGTATTAATCACCCTGCTTCTAGAACAGATATCTCTACCAGAACAGATAGTCCATAAATAATGTAATTGTACATTTTTTACATACAAGCAGGAACAATATAGGTTTGCGGAATATTAGATAAAAAAAATACAAAATTCTATTATATTATTATATATGGAACAGACCAAAAAATTATCGTACATAGGCGAAATGTTAATTTGGGAACTACAGTTAGTTGAATAATAATATTGACAAGTAATTATTGACGCTATAAAACCCGTTCAAAACAAAGAGTTGGTAAAGTGTGTTTAGTCACTGATTGACAACAAAGTACTCGAGTAGCCTAACTCCAACTACAAATATTTCCCACTTATCTAACAACCCGCAAAACCATAGCTATAACAAACTTTTCCTTTATTTGTGTTATGACAGCTACGAGAGACTCTACACGAGTTTGCAATTTAAATATGAATAACAGGCACAACCGGTGCCTTTGTAATGAATTATTTCTATCATTCCCTCTACAGTGCTACGTTCATTGCCCTTCAAGGATATAATTAAATAATTTAGGCCGCGAGAATTGTGTGTTTGTCTATCTATGTAAATATAGTTGATACATTTACCGGTACTGAATATATAGATCGTCGTACAAATAGTGGTGATCTCCGAACTGATTTCAGATAGCTATTTATCATCATCATGATCATCATCAGCCTGAATAAATCCACTGCTGGACATATGCCTCTTATAAACATTTCCAGGAAGAACGATCCCTCTCGATCCACCGACTTTCCGCGATCTCTACAATCTCGTCGTTTCGTCGCCTCGGCAACCTTCATTCTGTAAATGTAAGGAGAGACTAGGCTTAGCATTGCATTGTTTCTTTTTTATTAAAATAAAATTTACCTATATTTTAATAAAAATAGAAAGCATGCATTCATACCTCACTTGTCACCACAAATAAATGTACCAAGGTACGTTTTACTGTAAGATATTATGCGAGTATCCCCAATTTTCGACGAAGTCGGTGTCTGAAGCATTTTATGGGCACGTTCATGCTCGGCTTGGTCCAACCGCGTTATGTATGAATACTGCTTTACGTAGTGCATGGAATCTTTGACCGCGTCTCGAACAATGCTCGCTGAGATACGAGTTCAAAAAGGTAGTCTAGTAAATCTAGAAAATCGCGTGAACAGTGCACAAATAAATATGGAACTTGAGTTCCGTCTTTATGAGAGAAATTTTTAATAGATAGAACACTTTTTTTATTCTTGTTTCGAAATGATAAAGAACGTCAGTATACATTACGAAATTACGGCTCAACTCAACTGGTATTTGATACTTTGGAACTAGTTTTACTTTGTAAATTGGTCTGAATTCAATAAATTAAATTCTAACAGAGGTCACTTGTTTCACCCCAGTACAAATAAAGTGGGAGCTTAACGCAATAAAACAAATTAGGGGATTTTCCAATTTAAACTTTAACATTCGGCTTTTTATTGTTAAAACAATTGAAAAACAACTTTCTTTATCTTATGAAATGAACAAAAGCATTATCGTAACGCCTGCGATGTAATTTGGAACAATGTTTTGTGTAATGGTTCTGCTCAACAGAGAAGAGTGGGTGGTGCGGAGTTTTTGTCGAATTTACCACGCCCCAGCCGCTATTACCACTAGTGATGTGGTGGGCTTTGAGTACGGATCTGTATCCGTAATGAGATATTTTAATACAAATTAAAACTGAGCACATAGCTTGCTACGCTACAGCATAGACCTAGGCTACGAATCTAATACCCATTTCGTAAAAAACTGAAAATACTTTGAACCCATCCAAGTTCCCCATCCCATCAAAGTCAAATCAAAAGGTATTTATTCAATAAAAACACAATGATAAATTAGAAACGTCTTAAAGCTAGGTGACTCTAGGTGCCAGTTCCACGCGACCAAAGCCTGGAAGAACAGACAACAACGGCTTGGTTGTCGTTATTTTTAACTTGTAATTATTTTTATCCGGCTGTTTCGTCACCTTACGTATACCGTCACTTAACAACAGTCAAATAATGGGTTAGACATATTAAAATGAGTCTCTTTTTTATGAGATGAAAGTGTTGAAAATGTTTATTCAACAATAGTTTTAACTTGGTATAATAACATAATTTAACTCAGTTTTCTTCTCGTCAAACGAATCCTTGAAAATCCGTATCCGTATTCGCAAATCACATTTGATAGGTCCAGCATTTTAAAGAACCCGCACATCACTGATTACAAGCAAAGCAATCCACAAAAAGATAAATTGTGAGTGAATTTATTACAGCAAAGTGCTCTCAGCAGGACAGATTCTTTTAAATAACGCTCAGGTACTTGTTCTTTATCGTGTTTTGTTAATTCTTTTGAAGATTTTCCCCAAGCGCTTTCCAAGAGAACATCAATTATTATGAATTAAAATTATTTATTATACCACTGTTATCATAAATACCCAACTGGTTTCTCATTTCATCAAGTAAAAGATATGCGAATGTTGAAGTTTTAAAAATACTTAATGGAATCTTTATTTTCTGTGTTTGTCTCCTGTCACCTACTCACTACTCGCACACTTAACACATAAACATAATTTATTTTACCTACTCACACAATTCACCTTAACTTTAACTTTAACCTTTAACTTTTGCCAATTTAAACCTAAATTATTAACTTTAATCAAATGTTTCGGATTAACGCCTTTTAAATAATCTATTGTAGACCTAAGCAAGAGCGAGATCTCCTATGACAAGTATTTCTTACTTAAAAGGAGATTTCATCGTTGGAATATTTTATGTATCTTTTGGAACAATAAAAACATTTGTATTAGTATTATTGTATTGTCAAATTTATCAACCTCACACGCAGGAAAAAAATGGCCAACAAAGCCACAATAAATGCTTTGTTGATAATTTCCTGTCGCAGCAACTAAATATTTTGTTACTATTACAGAAAGAGCTTAGTTGGGATTAGCAACTTTTTTATTGTGCGCTGATTGCCCGTCGTTTAATGTGCTAGGAACAATTTAGTTTTGTCCTTACATCAAAGTTAATAAAAACTTAGATGTGCTAACAATAAAACGTTTTAGGTGTCACAATGTGAACATTGTTAATAAATCTGACAAAATAACTATAGTCGTAGCATTAAACTACCATCTGTCGTACAATATATATGTAGCTGTGTTAACAATAGAACGTTGCAAGTGTGTCAATGCAAACATTGCAAATAAATCTAACAAAGTAACTATAGTCGTATCATTTAACTACCATTTGTCAGACATTATATTTGTGGCTATAGTAACAATGGAGCGTTGCTAGTGTGTCAATGTGAACATTGTTAATAAATCTAACAAAATAACTATAGTCGTATCATTTAACGACCATTTGTCAGACAATATATATTTAGCTATAGCAACAATGGAGCGTTGCAAGTGTATCAATGTGAACATTGTTAGTAAATCTGACAAAATAACTATAGTCGTATCATTTAACTACCATTTGTCAGACAATATATATTTAGCTATAGCAACAATGGAGCGTTGCAAGTGTATCAATGTGAACATTGTTAGTAAATCTGACAAAATAACTATAGTCGTATCATTTAACTAACATTTGTCAGACAATATATATTTAGCTATAGCAACAATGGAGCGTTGCAAGTGTATCAATGTGAACATTGTTAGTAAATCTGACAAAATAACTATAGTCGTATCATTTAACTACCATTTGTCAGACAATATATATGTGGCTATAGTAACAATGGAGCGTTGCTAGTGTGTCAATGTGAATATTGTTAATAAATCTAACAAAATAACTATAGTCGTATCATTTAACTACCATTTGTCAGACAATATATATGTGGCTATAGTAACAATGGACCGTTGCAAGTGTATCAATGTGAACATTGTTAATAAATCTAACAAAATAACTATAGTCGTATTATTTAACTACCATTTGTCAGACAATATATATGTAGCTATAGTAACAATGGAGCGTTGCAAGTGTATCAATGTGAACATTGTTAATAAATCTAACAAAATAACTATAGTCGTATCATTTAACTACCATTTGTCAGACAATATATATGTGGCTGTGGTAACAATAGAACGATGCAAGTGTGTCAATGCAAACATTGCAAATAAATCTAACAAAGTAACTATAGTCGTAGCATTAAACTACCATTTGTCAGACAATATATATGTGGCTGTGGTAACAATAGAACGTTGCAATTGTGTCAATGTAAACATTGCAAATAAATCTAACAAAGTAACTATAGTCGTATCATTTAACTACCATTTGTCAGACAATATATATGTGGCTGTGGTAACAATAGAACGATGCAAGTGTGTCAATGCAAACATTGCAAATAAATCTAACAAAGTAACTATAGTCGTAGCATTAAACTACCATTTGTCAGACAATATATATGTGGCTGTGGTAACAATAGAACGTTGCAATTGTGTCAATGTAAACATTGCAAATAAATCTAACAAAGTAACTATAGTCGTATCATTTAACTACCATTTGTCAGACAATATATATGTGGCTGTGGTAACAATAGAACGTTGCAAGTGTGTCAATGCAAACATTGCAAATAAATCTAACAAAGTAACTATAGTCGTAGCATTAAACTACCATTTGTCAGACAATATATATGTGGCTGTGGTAACAATAGAACGTTGCAATTGTGTCAATGTAAACATTGCAAATAAATCTAGCAAAGTAACTATAGTCGTAGCATTAAACTACCATTTTTCATACAATATATATGTGGCTGTGGTAACTATGGAACTTTGCAAGTGTGTTAATGTGAACATTGTAAATAAATCTAACAAAATAATTATTGTCGTAGCATTAAACTACTTTTTTTATGCTATAATTATATCGCTGTGGTGACAATGGCACGTTGCGAGTGTATTAATTTAAATATTGTAAATAAATCCTAACAAAATAACTATAGTCGTAGCATTAAACTACTTTTCATCTTACAATAAATATGTCGTTTTGATAAAGTCAAAGTCAAAAGGTATTTATTCAATATAATCACAAGGATCACTTTGAAAGGTCTTAAAGCTAGGTGACTCTAGGTGCCAGTTCCACGCGATCAAAGCCTATTAGAAGAACAGGCAACAAACTTACGGCTTGGTTCCTACCGTTCTTTTGTATTATCCAAAGTAATACAATATTGAAGTTTAGTGAGGCGTAGGCATACAGAAAAACGTAAACATAATCAGATTTATAAGACAGCACCTTTGATCAACAATCAACCTAGATTACGTGTGACGGGCTCAAAAACGGCCCGAGAAATATGAGCACAAATAAATTTGTGTTCTTATTTGAGTTAAGTATGCTCCAACCACCGCCAACGTGCGGACGTGCTAAAATGCCTTAGTGTGCTTTAAAACTGCGAAAATAACCCTTAAAACAGTAAGGTTTCAGAAGGAATGTCTTTTTTCCGGTAATTACATGTCAGTTTCCGTTTTGCGATACATAAATCATTGTTAACAATTAAAAACAAATAGTAGAGGAGTAGTAAAATACAAAGAAGCAAACAGAAACAAAACGAAACGATGTAGCTCACAAAGTAATAATGGAGAAAAGTACTTTATTTGTTGCAACATAAGGTTGATTACACAATAAATGTTATTTTTATCACATCAATTCGAAAATAGATAGTTTGCTCTTCGAAAACAGGTAGCAAAATAGCACTTTGATCCCAAGGGCGGTAAAGTGATTTGAATTTGGAATGTGCTTTATGACCACCTTTTCAATACAGAATTTATGACCACCCATGCGAAGCTGGGACAGGCCGCTAGTTGCAAATATGTCAGCTGTCGATGAACAGAGCGACCGGGACATCGGGCCACGCACTTTTATAATCAATATAGCTATCTAAAGTATAATAAACTTTCTTTATTAGATTATTCTTAATGTATGCCTTAAATTTTCTATAATCGTTCTCTAAGGAAACGTTTGGAGAAGGCGTATGCCATGCCCAACAATAGACTTCTCAGGTTGATGACAATTATGATTGCCTATAAAAGTACCTACCTACTTTCGATGGTGACATCGAAAGAGTGCTGAGAGAGCAGAGATCTCGCGATGTCCGTTATACCAATACACAAAGTTTGGACTTGCCTCTGACTATCACCTTCTAACTGGACCTATAGTTAGGTACTACCAAGTTTCAACTCAAATGGCCTAGGTATTTATTGAAGAGTTCCGTTGAACAGACCTTGGCTCCATCATCAGACCAGCTTGCCACCAGTGCTGCGTTCACTGTAGGTAGACAGCTGTAACTATACCTACTGCACGCAAAAAAGGAAACGGTGGCGTTGTTGGATGATCTTCTCATTGCAAACTAAATAAAAACGTTTTAAAAGTAGAGGATATTACGATTATAAATGAATGACAGCCCTCATAGCTCGGTTTGTAGGTTAGCTCTGCCTTCTGCGCTATAAAGATAGATAGATAGATAGATAACTCTTTATTTTTCACCACACAGAAACAAAATACAGGATTAAGGCATACATTTAGGCAAAACAATGGGCGGCCTTATCGCTGAGAGCGATCTCTTCCAGGCAACCATGGACAGATAGAACTAATTTAATATTAACGACGGTGTAGTCACTTACGGAAAATATTATAATTTAATGACTAATAACCTACTAGGTATTTAAGGTACCTGAACCTATTAACAATATAAGCAATCCTAATACTTGCTATATCACGAAAACATATAAACTAATACATATAATAAATATATATAACTAGTGGCTTCCCGCGGCTTCGCACGCGTTGAAGTGGTGCTGTGATTGAGCCACAAACATCCAAACATCGTAACTTTCGCATTGATTTGTATATTATTAGGGTAGGATTTTAAATACCTACGCAGGTATAAGAGATACCTATAGGCGTTCATTACCTATATTTATAACCTTGAAACTTTGGCAGTGTTTTGTACCCTTTGCAGGGGTAGTTTTAAAATATTGAAAACGTGATTTTAAATAATTTATTGTGGAGTATATTTACTTCAAGTTTGAAATCAATCTCACTACGCGTTAATAACTCCCATACAAACTTTATTTATTTATTTATTTATTAAAACTTTCACACAAAATAGCAATTGACAATAAATAGTGCTGCTTCAATTTCAGTATAAAGGTGTAGTGCGAAGGTGCCAGTCTGATATGCAGAGGCAAAGCATTCCATAGTCGACTAGCTTGGACAGTAAATGAGTTACTATAAAAGGAGCTGCTATGACATGGAGTTTTAAGTAATAAGTTTTCCGATGACCTTAAGGCGAAGACAAGAGCTAATGTGACTCTCGCTCGCACGTTTCGACATGTTAAAAGATATAAAATCCCTAAACTCATTTTCGAAATATCGCAATCAACCAATTTGTGTACACATGATCGATACATGTTTTCCTACTCAAAAGTTTGCTTTACTAGTTTTCGTACATAAGCAAACTTTTAAGTGGAAAACTTGTATCGATCAAAATGAATTTTTACTTAACTGTGTGCAATGTGATTGCAAACAAATTGGATGATTGCGATTTTTCGAAAATGAGTTTAGGGATTTTATATCTTTGAACATGTCGAAACGTGCGAGTGAGAAGTTGTTTGATAGTTGCCAGCCCCTTAACGAATATAGGCCGTGGGTTCGATCTGGACCCACCGAGAATAAACATTTGTGTGATGAAAAAGATGTTTGTTCTCTATCTGGATGTTATATTGAATTCCAAGTAAGTATTAACAAAAAAAGTATCAGTATGCTATCTGATTCCCAAAGTAAGCACAAGCTTTGCTTAGTTTGGGGCTGTGTGGAATGTCTGCAAATATTTATTTTTATATAGTTATTTAACTGACAAAAAGGTAGGTAGGTATTTAACACTGTGTCGGTGATCGAATAAATAAATAAAAATTATTAATTCCATCTATTATATTTACATTAAAACCCGGCGAAACCTTTTAACATAGTTCTAAGTAGGCAGGTACCTACCTATACCTACCGTGTTTTCTTTCTCTTTCAATCAAGTTTAAAACAGCTTATAATTAATGTAAGAGTATGAGTTTTGCTTACCATTTTTCGTTTTTGTTCAGTGTTCATTGCGGGTTTTGTAAAGTTCCATATCGGTATCCCTATCGCGTCTTCATACAAAACCCGCAATGAACACGGAACAAAAACGTAAAACAAAAAACGAAATATGGTATGCAAAACTCATACTTGGGGTACAGGTGTCCATGGTAGAGTATCGTCAGTAGCGTACAGGTTCGAGTGCAAGCGAGGAGGGGTGTCGGCCGGATTGAATTCTGTCTCTGTCACACGCCGCGCCGCCGTTTAGTAGAATCTATAAAGTATTGCGTTCTGGATAAGGGTTACGTTTCTTTGGCACCGCCCCGTCTTATAAAATCAAAACTTGCATGCTTTGCTTCATTACCATTACTTAGATTAGACATAGGTACCTTTATCAGATAAAATTAAATGACGACGATGACCGATCAAAAAAAACTTCATAGTTAGTTATCGAATGTCGTCCAATTGCAATAGGTATAGGTATACCTAATGCGAAACTCATTATTCTATGTGTAGGCAGGACCTGGGCGACCGAGCTTTACTCGGTTTTTTTTAATACAGATTAACATAATAAATGAAAAATTTCCATTGACCTGTCCCCGCCGAGGTAGGTACGTAAAAAATACCTATCTACAGGTCTATATGCAATAATTGATCGTTTATAGGTATAACATAACATACATAATATACTAACGAAAGGTCTGTCTATCGCTATAACCTACCTACATAACATCGGAACAGAACATTCAGTCAGTACCTACCAAAAGTAATAGCGGGCATTACTTAGCATAGCATAGCGCGTCATGACGTCAGGTCATGTTTAGAGTACTGCGTACTGATATCATGCTATATAACGCGGTACGAAATGTCATGCCATATGGCATTACACTATATAGTACTACTGTTTTGCGCATGTCTAGTTGTGATCTTGGAAAAGAATAAGTCCCTCAATCGAGATGTCGTGAGAGGCGACAAGTCAACGCAACCGAGGAATGGGCAGCAGCATTTCCGGAGTAGGGATTTCGGGGGGGCGCCAACGCGCCCCCACGAGGTCTATATCCATGTCTATCCTAAGTGCTTATCTATACCATCTAAGTATCTCTAATCATATTATTCCTTCTTTATTAGGTAGGTATTCATTCGAAATATTCAAAAAGAGGCAGAGGCAGGAGGTAGGTAGGTACCTAGGTACCTGAACTGAAGCCAACTGAACAATCATACGTGTGTATGCGTGCATAGGTATGACCTAAAAGAATCACACTTGAAAACTTTACATTAATCCGACGACAAAGTAGGTATAGATAGATAGGAAATTTAACAAAACTTATTTTGTGCCCACAGCAAAGACAATAAAACTTGTCGAAACATGTTCGGTTGGAGATGGCGGGGCGGCGTGGGGCAACGCAACGTGGCATTGGTGTTGCCAACGGTTTTATTAACACACCCGATTAGTTTCAATCGACGCCAGATGACATACCACCACAAATCCATCATAGTATTTAAACGAACTACTAACGCTAGATAAAATACAGCATGCAAAATTTCAAGTTCATTCATGCATGTTGCATAAAATTTATAGTATAGCTCCCATTACCTCATAATCATAATTTTTTTGGTAAGTAATATTTGTTTTCTAACATAATCTAAAAAATATTACAATCTAGCCATAATTACGGTCAATAGGTAATTTAATACTGACCTAGTTTTTTAAAGTAAGCTACATCTAAGAATGTGTCCACTAACACTTTTCTTACTGCCTCTATTTAAGGCAAAGACACTTTGTTCTTGTGTTCTTGATTAGAGTTTTTCACCTTCAACTACATGAATTATAACTTTACACTACACTAGTTCAAAAGGTTTAGTTCTTTTAAGTCTTCTCACTATGTCCGTGTTGTCGAGGAGCTGGATGGCCTCGACGTTCACATGATGATGAAGTCTATGTTCGTGAGCTTCTGCATATTTTTTTATAACATTGTCAACGAACTCAATATTAAGGTCCCGGTGAAGTTCATCATTTCTGACGTACCAGGGCACATTTACGATCTCTATGCACTATAATCTGGAAAGTTTGTATAATTAGGATGTTAGTCTTTTTGGTACAGCCTCACAACTGTATACTATATGTCTATATTGGCATTAGGACCTGTTTGAACAAAACAATTTTATTTTGAACTGACAAAGTGGAATGCTAGTTCATATCTTTTATTTTTCACATGAGCTTTCCAGCGAAGTTTTGCATCAAGTGTCATGCCTAACTACTTGGCTGTGTTTTCGTAGGATATGATCTTATTATTGATATACACTGGACAAAAATGTTCCTTCTGATTTGTAAAATTTATATGGACCGATTTAGATTAATTTAATCTGATTCGCCATTTTTCTGTCCAGTCGTGGACTTTGTTAACAGCCAATTGAACCTTTTCTACTGCTTCTACGTGAGTGCTTCTAAATAATGAAAAATTTTGCTGCCGATCGCGGCATTGTTGGGAGGAAAAAAAAATGAGTTTGCAACACTGCGCCTGCTCACGTCCACTCAGCCAGAGAGACACACACAGCCATTTGTATTGAGCGACGCGCGCGTCGCGCGCGTCGCTCGCTCGAGCGTACTCCTGCGCACTGGAACTTATGCGAAATGTAGATTCGTAGATTACTTTAATTATTTAATTAGATTTTTGTAAAAATTGATTTAATATTATTATGATTGTGATCTGCGTTACCTACCTGAAGTGTGAAATGGAAGAATTTCTTGATTCTGCCCGTTTGGGCCATATAAGGAACAGTTTCATTGGTAAGAGTTTTCATGTTATTTAATTTAATAGCTTTTTATGAAATAAGGATGGTCCGAATCATCTAAAGTACCTATCTACCTACCTTGAGATATGATTAAATTGAATACATGAATAAAATAGAGGCAGCAAAGTATTTTGTCGTTTTAACAAAGTTGTGATTTTACAAATTATGGGAAAATGTTTTTGGTGGTTCAATAATTTTATTATTAGGTATCTAGGTACTTCAGTATAATAATTAAAACCATTTAAATATTAGGTACTACACAGTTCCACCAATTTATCTATTCCGACGAGAGCGGCGCGGTGATGGCGCCAAAATTGTTGACGCCATTTTGTTTCGTACTTTGAAATCCATGTAGGTGTTGATTGGAAAATTTTATTTGAAAATTATGACGAGGTACATACGTATAATGTACCAATGTATCTGTGACAATTCCATATATTAATATGGTATATACCTTGCTTGCTACATACCTACCATTTACTACTTACCATTTTGGTACTTACCTAAAACAGAAAATGTAAGGAATTTCACTAGGTTATTCTTCTTAGTACCTAGTATTGTTATGTTTTGACCTGCATTATATCTACCTACCTTTAGCTTTACATTAGCTCTTGTATTCGCCTTAACAGTAACGGTATAATATAAACGAACCCATATAGGTACCTAATAATACTTATTTCTTAGAAAATTAACAGAAACTAAAAAAATAGCAAAATTGTAGTTATTGAAGTTGGTTGTTTTCAATGTGATAGCATTATCAGTTACATATACATTTAATTTTAACATTTAATTTTTATTTTTCAGATTAAATCGGATAGCAATGTTTCATCTCCTACCTATATTGTTCGTAACAGATGATGGGCCAGTAGATACGTCAATTCAGGTAAACCATAATTCATATTAAAAACTACCACCATTCAGTTGGTTTTATATTTATTAGAATAGGGAGAATGTACACAGGGTATTTGGTGGAACAATGTAGGGATTAAAGAAGCTGATAAAGGGTACCCAAGTGGTCATTTACCATCAACAACTTTCAAAAAAAAATTAGTAATTGGTAATATGCTGTTTTTTAAATAATGACTTGTTTATGTATTTTTTACAGTAATACAGTAATGGAATTCACTATAAGACAAAGAGTTGGAATATTTGGATTGTCAAAATATTGGAACAGCAAAATTTTAAAAATATTTAGCAAGAATGGGCACTTGAGGTATCTTTATTCAAGAAAGAGGTTACCGAAGTGTATTATATGTCGCTTACCATGTCGTCGGAGGAAAAGTTGTGCAGGCCGTAGTGGCCTCTTCCACAACAGGTTGATTACACATCAACGACTAGTTACTTCTTTCTTCAGAAAGTAAAAATGGAAAAGTAGCATAAGCAGCGAGAGCGATAGCAGGTGCTTTAAAAAGAATAATTCCAAACGTGTGAGGCCTCTTCCAGAAAGTTTTACTGTTGACGACTCTGATTTTGAATCAATCTCATCTCCACAAGAATATTTAAACTGGTTGCGGGGAACATCATCGCCCCGAGAGACAGTGGTGACAAAGTGGCTCACCACTTTTCAATTAAACAGTAAACTGAAAGCAGAAGGTCTATCATGCAAAGAATACTTTGACTGGTTTCCTGCCCTCACTTTGCCCGATGGACATGAACTGGTGAGTAGTTGCATTAGATATTAGAGGTTTAAAACCTGTCTGATCTCATCAACAAATTGACATATTCCGCTTCCCTAGGTATACTTATCTTTAATCCCTCATCATTATTTATATGTAGGTATATAATGTAGTTAATTTTACACATGTTATATGTTTTAATTGTATTTGTTGCAGTTATCCCTGGACTTACAGACAGTGTACCCAAATGCTGACAAAGTTTTTGAGGAAAAATTTCCAATTATTAAAACAAAGCTTCTGCAACTTCTGGCAAAAAAGGGAAGTTCTTCCAGGCAAGATCAAACTACGCTTGAGCTGCTCGATTTAGCTACCGGTAGGTAATTTTAATTACTAAGATTATATTGCAAAATATTTGTTTCTAGTATTTGTATTTTGTTACTAAGAGCCCCCTGCGGATTTACTATCATAATGGAAACATGCATGGGACGAGCGTTTTTTTGAGTAATCTTTGGATTTAAATGTTGCTTTATCTTTTACAAAAAAAAAATCATCATTCACGCGCCACGATGAATAGATAAAAAAACAATAGATATGTTTATAATTATTATAAAAGATTAAGATACTGTCCCTCGGGGCGATGATGTTCCCCGCAACCAGTTTAAATATTCTTGTAGAGATGAGGTTGATTCAAAATCAGAGTCGTCAACAGTGAAACTTTCTGGAAGAGGCCTCACACGTTTGGAATTATTCTTTTTAGAGCACCTGCTATCGCTCTCGCTGCTTATGCTACTTTTCCATTTTTACTTTAAGATAATGAAGTGTATTAATGTATTTTCATCATGTATTTTTTCAGTTGGAGAATACCAGGCATCATTAGCAGCATTTTTGGGAATAATATCGCTTTTACGTCAAGTGCCAACTGCTTCTGTACCAAGGAAAAAATTGTGGAGGCTGTCAAAGGAAGAAGTACGTTCAAGCTTTCTTACTCGTGTAACAACAGCTTCAGATATCGAAGGATATTGCGCCGACAGGGATGCATTTGTGGCTGCTAAAGGTATTCCACCCCAACCGTATGTACTTGCTGTAGGAAGTTCATGGGCTACAGTAACTCATTATGAAATCGTCGTTAATAACGGATTGAGATACCAAATGCCTGATGTTTGCTCTGCAATCAAAACAATTTATCACATCTATTGGGCACTAGATTCAGCATAGCCAAAAGACTCGGGTATTTGCTGGATGTTTATACAACGTGCAATGTTCAATATGAGGTCTAAGTATGACTTGAGGGTGTACCTCTGCGTGAATTGTTTCACGTATTGAACGTTTAGGTTTTGAATGTTAATTTACCTTATTGATTTTGGATATAATTTTTATCTAACAAGAATATGGTACCCTGCGAACTGTGCCAAAACTCATTTCAAAGTTGCCTCTAAATGCTCTGGACAGTTATAGTTCAATTCATATATTAGGCTTATATTTCGCTGCCTTGTTTACCTGAATGTTGTGTTTCACAATTATCAAACATTTTTTTTGTTTTACTGTACCATTCCTCAGGCAGGAATATTTTACTGTAACATTCCTTAATTGACGAATTTAATTACTTAATACCATATTTTTTGAACTTGGTTTAATTCTCGGTCATAATTTGGGTCTTCATAGTATTACAGACTTTGTAGAGAGTTTTTCCAGTAATTTCAGTTGTAGAAACTGCATAGTTGTCAACATGGGTCTCGGTGTTCTCTGCATATTTTCATTATGATTATGTCATTATTCATAGCGTGGGTCCTGATATTGTCCATTTCACGAGAATACGTAGGATTTACGTGTACAATGATAGGAAAATAGTCTTCCTTTGGTAACTATTGCTTTTGAATCGCATTATCATGCTTATAAAGTGACAGATACCCAGACTGATACGCAGTTAATTTATATTAATTCCCTGCAACATTGTAAATATCGGCTATGGTAACTCACATTCTGAACAGTACGTTGTTTTGCGAGAACCACTTTAAATAATAAATTATTGCTACGTTTGTGTTATGGAGAATACAAGAGCTATTGTGACTCACTAGCACGTTTCGACATGTTGAAAGATATTAAATAACTTAACTCATTTTAGAAAAAATAGCAATCAACCATTTTGTGTTCAATCACATTGCACACAGTTTAGTAAAAAAATAATTTTGATCGATACATGTTTACGAAAATTAGTTTATTGATTTTATATCTTTCAACATGCCTAAACGTGCGAGTGAGAGTCACAGTAGCTCTTGTATTTGCCATAAGTATAATTATAGTAGGTATGTAAAATAATAGTACATATTTTATAAAATGTGTCGTCGTAAATTTGTATTAAGTGTAAGATTATTATTACGTTGGTACCTACTCATAAAAGTAATTAATTTCGTGTAATCATAACTACTATAATATTTTACAACATACAAAGTACTGACTAGACTTGACTTGTACCCCAAGTCGTGAGTTTTTTTTGTTTTTGGTTTTCCGTATTGCGCGTGACCGCAGTTTTGTATGCAGACACGAGAGTTTTCAGCACGCCCGATAGAGGCGCTTATTGTTTCTCCGTTTAAAACTGCGGACTCGCAATACAAAGAACCTAAAACGAAAAAAACTTACGACTTAACAGACTTGGGTTACTACTGGTAATGTCAGATTTTATTGCAAGAAGTGTTCAAACTTAGACTAACTATTATGTAGGTACCTACTTATAAGAGAGTAATTCATTTTTTGTAATCATACCTTATAAGTTCTTATTTGACAATACACAAATACCCTGAAAATAATAGATTGTTTTTATCATAATTTGGACCACTGTTAGGTAAAACCGTCGTAGCTGCTATTGTTTAGTATACTTTAGGTGCTTAGAATTTAATTTCAGTAGCTATTTTCACAACTATACTGCCATGCATTGTTACTACGAATAAGCCTTTGTTTCAGTAGGGAATTATTGTACTGCCAGTACCTATGTATCTTATACTCATTTGTGTTTCAAACATAAACTAGTTTACTGTAATATAAGAGTATGTTGGCAAACTAGTTTATTGGGGTAGCTAAATGACAATTACCTACGATGGCATAATTACTTTTTTGGGAAATCAAATGAGTATTAGTTACTGGTACCAATACACTGTAAGATACAATTTTATTTAAATGCAGGAGCTACTCTACTTCGTGAAAACAACTATACTTCCTTGTTAATATGACAGAGCCTTTGCTGCAGTAGCGGTTTTATTTAAATGCGGGAGCTACGCTACTTAGCGAAAACAACTATACTTCCTTTGTTAATATGACAGAGCCTTTGCTCCAGTAGCAGTTTTATTTAAATGCGGGAGCTACGCTACTTCGCGAAAACAACTATACTTCCTTGTTAATATGAATGAGCCTTTGTTTCAGTAGCTAACTCTCCTTTGCTAAAACAACTACACTTTCTTTGTTTATACATAAAAGCTTTTGATCAAGTAGCAATATTATTTAAATGCAGGAGCTATATACTCATCTTCGCCAAAACAAATTATACTTTAATTGTTAATATGAAAAAGTTTTTGTTCGAGTAGCTTCTATATAACACAACTGTATTTTCTTTATAACTACGAATAAACCTTTGGTTCAGTAGAAAATGTATTATTACATTATTTGCTAATATATTTATTAGCTACTGAACCAAGGGTATATTCGTAGTAAAAAAGAAAATACAGTTGTTTTATATGGAAGCTACTTGAACAAAGGCTTTTTTATATGAACAAAGGAAGTATAAATTGTTTTTGCAAAGTTGAGTAGCTCCTACGTTTAAATAATATTGCTACTTGAATAAAAGCAAAAATGTATAAACAAAGAAAGTGTAGTTGTTTTAACAAAGGGCAGTTAGCTACTGGAGCAAAGGCTCTGTCATATTAACAAAGGAAGTATAGTTGTTTTCGCGAAGTAGCGTAGCTCCCGCATTTAAATAAAACTGCTACTGGAGCAAAGGCTCTGTCATATTAACAAAGGAAGTATAGTTGTTTTCGCGAAGTAGCGTAGCTCCCGCATTTAAATAAAACTGCTACTGCAGCAAAGGCTCTGTCATATTAACAAAGGAAGTATAGTTGTTTTCGCTAAGTAGCGTAGCTCCCGCATTTAAATAAAACTGCTACTGGAGCAAAGGCTCTGTCATATTAACAAAGGAAGTATAGTTGTTTTCGCGAAGTAGCGTAGCTCCCGCATTTAAATAAAACTGCTACTGCAGCAAAGGCTCTGTCATATTAACAAAGGAAGTATAGTTGTTTTCGCTAAGTAGCGTAGCTCCCGCATTTAAATAAAACTGCTACTGGAGCAAAGGCTCTGTCATATTAACAAAGGAAGTATAGTTGTTTTCGCTAAGTAGCGTAGCTCCCGCATTTAAATAAAACTGCTACAGGAGCGAAGGCTCTGTCATATAAACAAAGGAAGTATAGTTGTTTTCGCTAAGTAGCGTAGCTCCCGCATTTAAATAAAACTGCTACTGGAGCAAAGGCTCTGTCATATTAACAAAGGAAGTATAGTTGTTTTCGCTAAGTAGCGTAGCTCCCGCATTTAAATAAAACTGCTACTGGAGCAAAGGCTCTGTCATATTAACAAAGGAAGTATAGTTGTTTTCGCTAAGTAGCGTAGCTCCCGCATTTAAATAAAACTGCTACTGGAGCAAAGGCTCTGTCATATTAACATAAGAAGCATTGTTGTTTTCGCAAAGTAGCGTAGCTCCCGCATTTAAATAAAATTGCTACTGGAGCGAAGGCTCTGTCATATTAGCAAAGAAAGCATTGTTGTATTCGCGAAGTAGCGTAGCGTCTACATTTACATAACATTGCTACTGGAACGAAGGCTCTGTCATATTAACATAGGAAGCATTGTTGTTTTCACAAAGTAGCGTAGCTTCTGCATTTACATAACATTGCTACTGGAGCAAAGGCTCTGTCATATTAACAAAGGAAGTATAGTTGTTTTCGCGAAGTACCGTAGCTCCCGCATTTAAATAAAACTGCTACTGGAGCAAAGGCTCTGTCATATTAACAAAGGAAGTATAGTTGTTTTCGCGAAGTACCGTAGCTCCCGCATTTAAATAAAACTGCTACTGGAGCAAAGGCTCTGTCATATTAGCAAAGGAAGCATTGTTGTATTCGCGAAGTAGCGTAGCGTCTACATTTACATAACATTGCTACTGGAACGAAGGCTCTGTCATATTAACATAGGAAGCCTTGTTGTTTTCACAAAGTAGCGTAGCTCCTGCATTTACATAACATTGCTACTGGAACGAAGTCTCTTTCATATTAACAAAGCATTGTTGTTTTCACGATGTAGAGTAGCTCCTGCATTCAAATAACTTTGTTACTGTACATAATCATGAGTTGATTAAGTCCAACAACCTTAATACCGTGACTAAGCTTTAATGGTGGTTACAAAGGAAAATATTTAATTTAACAAAGTACAGCTGTTGCTCTTTTAAGTTAGTATTGTTATTACAGCAAAGTCACAGTTAAATGGGATTAGTTCCACAGACAAAAGACACATTGTTGTAGTATACAAACACACTTTATTGAAAAAATATTGTTGTATTAACAATATACAAACATTGTTGTAGTATCAATGCATATATTTTGTTAAAGATATATTGTCGCAATGACAATTTACTTCTTGACAAAAGAAACATTGTTGTAGTATCAATACACAAAATTGTTGTACTGAGATTGAACTTGACAATATAAACATTGTTGTAGTATCAATACACATAATAATAATTGTTGTACTGAGATTTAACTTGACAAAAGAAACATTGTTGTAGTATCAATACATATATTTTTTGAATGAATGTTGTTGTTCTGACAACTTAATTCTTGACAATAAAAACATTGTTGCCCGGACTATACAATATGGTGGGCTCTCCCCCGTTAAAGTTTTATTGCTGGAGCCAACAATATTTTTTTCTGCGTGCAGCAGCAGATATTCTTAACCCTACCTAAAATCAAATGGGATTCAGCGAGCATGTTTTATAGCCGTCGTAATTTCACTAGTTAGTATTCTTCAGACCCGTCAGCGTATAATAGGTATTTGTAAGACGTGATGCAACCTATAAAACAGGCCAAATGTACCCCCGAGGCTTCGTATAGAAACAGGTTGTAGGGCCATAAAATATTTAATGGCAACACAAGTTACGAATCGAAGCCTAGCCGTTGTAAACTTAAAATATGAGTCGGCCTTCAATATTTCAGATGATGTAGGTCTGCTCAAGCTCTAAGACGCGCGAGTAAGTAGAACACAACACACCAAGTACACCTACAGCACTTATAAAACCTGTTTTGTTTGGGGGCGAATTAAATAGATCGGACTAACTTACCAAGTGACATCCGATCGAAATTATTAGATCCTAGATTATCATCTCGGATTGGATATAATCTCGTGCTGTACTTTTTGACAGCCGGTTGTCAAGAAATGACATTTTACATATTATGCAAGAGATTATTTCCATTATTTCCAATAATTGCTATTCGCCCGTTAGGTTTTGTTTTGCCACAGAAGTTTTCTTGAGAAATAACTATGGAATAGCCGAGTTAATGGTTTAAAATTAGTACTATTTGGCCTGTTGATAATATTTCACATTATTTTTCTTCTTGTCGTGTCACTACTTTTTTCTTTCGAAACAGTGTGTTGAAAGGATTTTAAGTGCGCCTCCAAGAAAGAATGCAATTATATAACGTTTAAAATAATTTGAGTATAAAACATATCTACAAAATATTCTGAGCATAACAGAAAAAATCGAACCATATTGTTAGTGCTTCTACGAATACTCAAAAGCAGTATCTCAGCGTAAGTACGACGGTTGTTTTACTTGGAATTTTGAAATAGAAGTTTCGTTTAATACCACAGAATCGTATTTTACTCAGAGATACCAAAAATAGTCTATATCTATGAATGATTCCTCTTTCTATTTCTATACTTTTTACTAATCTTAAAGATCACAGACATTACCAAAACCATTCAAGACTAGTATCTGCCGCGATTCCACCATCCTTAGTTTTATTACCTAGCGGACGAAAGTCTTTGTCCCAGTACAAATCGCTTGGGATCGTATTATTTCGTGCGTAGATTTATCGAAGCAGGATAGAGGTCTCCTTTGTTGGGCATTTCCATAAATCTTTTTGCTATTTAAACGGTTATTAGGACAGGAGCGATTGATGTGGAATACCCTTCGTGTGGGACATGCGATATTTTGTCCGGGCTGGGAAGTTGCCTGTTGACGAAATTATTTTTGGCAAACTTAAGGAGGTATTATGGTCATAGGGTATTTGAAGCTCGCATTTAAGGCGATGACAACTGCTATTATATCTTTCAAAATGTCGAAATGTGCGAGCGGTTAGCACATTAGTCTTCGCCTTAAGAAGCTCACAACTGTCAAACATCAAAACATTTGTGTGCACCAATGCCAGTACTCTCAAACGGCGAAGGAAAACATCGTGAGGAAACCGGCATGTCGTAGAACCAAAAAAGTTCTATAATATGTGTCAAATGCACGAAAGGAGCATCTTGAGGCGCACTTAAAATCCTTTCACCACGCTGTTTCGTAAGAAACTAGTGACACGACAAGAGAGGGAGACTGCCAACAACCTAAAAGTAGAGATATAAATAATTACTATAGCTAGTTATGAAAAATTGCATACAAAAATTTTTCGTAGAATACCATTACAAAGGTCTGACAAAAATATACGGATCCAAACAAGTTTTCTTACCTATAGGTACTTTTAGTTCAATGAAGTACGAAAACTAGTAAAAAAAACTATGATGACTAATAAATTATATTTTATACTATAATTTATATTATAATACATACAAATATTCTGCTAGCTATATTTACGTAGATCGTCAACGGTCTGTAGATAACTGGATATACCTACACAACATGTATTTTTTGTGTATTTTGCACGCACCTACATACTTGTTTCAAAAAAACTGTACTTTCAGTGAGTAGCTGAAAGTAACATCATTTTTACATCAATTTAATACGGCAAACAAGAAAAGAAAGGCGACTAATGCACTAACAGATTATCGAAAACCGTCGATAAGCCATTTATAATTCCAACTCACAGATAGGTAGGTAGGTTCAATAAGATTTTCTATACAAATAAAGACGTTTGGCTGAGACTAATGGGGCGTTAATAATTCGCACAAGTCTCTATTCAATGGAATCCGGTGAGATTTATCACTACAGGATTCTGGCAAGATGCCTCCTGGCAAGCGCTGATTATGCAATTTTAAACGTTCTACATCAAATACAATTAACTCGTTATTTTCATACGCCATTTAATTCTAAATCTGTCTACTTTATTTGTTATATTCACTTCTTGACGGAGTACCGCAACATTGTATGCAAAAAAAAATTAATAGCTACAACATTTTAACCCAACTCCAATATGGGCGATTCGGCCCTCGAGATATTGAGGTGACGTTTACGTTGGTAGTAATTTGCCCCTTTTGGTATTATTAAGTATTCTGTGGTCGTGACGCCACTAGCGTCGCTTTTGTTTTTCCTGACCACTAAGATATAAATATTTTCAAGGCAAGAATGAATAGGTATCTTCTAGTTCTCCTCCAACATCGGCTACATCGTCACTTACAATCAGATGCAATTAGAGAAAGGACAACTCATAGAAAAAATAATATAATTGTGCTGAGATGGGACCTGGATTGACCCACATACACACAATGAGGCCAATTGGTACAAGTGGTCTTACTACAATACCACCTCTGTTCGTTCTTTTACATTTTTTATTTATTTATCTTTATTAAAAATACATAATAGATATTAAATTAAATAGCACTAAGAAAACCACTAAGGTTTGTATAAGTAATGCTACTAAAGAGTCTTATGTCGATAGCTTCTAATTAATTACCCAAAACAAATAAACTGGATCTAGGTAAGTGTTCTTATTTCAGTTGATTTTTTTCGCAGGCTGGTAGTAAAAATATTAAAATATAAATATAATATATTAAAATAGAGAACACTGGTATAGAGGTAGCGGTCCTTCCGATCCAAAGGTCGTTGCTTATTTATTTTTATTTTTTTAACTCTAAAAACTAACAAAAAAACAAACAGCTTCACGACTTTGATTCGATAAAAAACTAAGAAGTTAACTATATTAGTGAATATAATTAATGTCCTAGACAAAAAAAGAAAACACGGCCAGAACTTTCTAGATCGGTTCATAATAAGTACCTAAATAATTATGAAGTGTCAAAACAAAAACCTTCTGAATGCTTTCATGTCTTGATTTCCAACGTTAATTAAGGTGTTCTATCATCCATATTTCGGTTGAATTTTCTAAAAGGTATTCTTGAATGTCTAATGAATGCCAAACGTGGTCAATAAACGCTGCCGGGACCTGCCTGTGATCCTGAAATAAACTCTGAATAATAAATAAATATTAGCGCTCTTTCCAGACCAGCGCCAACTCTATAAAGATATATAAATATTGGTGGACGTTCACACTGCCCCAAACCCCAAACTAAATGAAGCTTGTTTTATGAGAACTAGACATTGAATTGAACTTTTGCATGAAACAGCTGTTTTTTTTTCGCGTTCTCAGTGTTGGTTCCTTAGAAAAAGTTATTCATATTGATGGGTACTTAAGCTCCCTGAAGTTTTCAGGAGTGGTATTTTAACACCCTGTATGTATATGTATAAAACAAGCACTTATATATTACATAAGTGCTTGTTTACACCTTGTATACTCATTAAACAATACCTATATTACAACATCGGTGGTATAGTGGTTGTGAGCCCGCTTTCTGATCATAAAGTCGTGGGTTGAATGTTCTAATGTGCACGTCGTGCACTCATGGGATAATAAATTACTTCTCACTGTCCAACTACTGCAAAATATGGTTTGTGTTAAATGTAATATTTGAACGTATCTCTGACTACTCCTCAGACATTCTTAGAGAATCTTGAAATTGATCTTTATCTAGTGAGTATTTGGTACTAAAAGATCTAAGGGGATATCCCACTGGTGGGGATTTCATGCTTTTTTGAAACCCTCATTCGATACCGTAGCATGTACACTCATATATGCATGTATGCTCGTGGATATTTCTGGAAAAAAACTCAAAATCCCCACGAGTGGGTAATCTCAGTGGGGATTTGGGAATATATCGTGTACATAACATAAACCCGGCGTGCTCGTCAAAGTTTGGTTTAGCAGAACGAGAGATCGTAACGTAAAATTTTACAACAATTTTAGAATTTATTATTACTTTTTGATATCTTGCCATATCTAATAATGGGTTTATTACTTATTTGTAATTTGAGATTTTACATCCGGTTTTATTTACGCCCGGAAATAACGTTTTACGTAAAGGTAAGATAAGGTTAACTTTGTGTTTTACGAGGTCGTTTACTGTTGCATTTCATTTCTGTACTTCATTTGTAGGCTTTGCTTTGCGAGTACAAAATGGTATCTTACAACAGGATCTTTTTTTTATTCTACGCTGTCATCGTCATCAGTATAATTAAGTCCACTTTTGGGCATAGGCTTCCCCCTTATTTGGAAGGGGGGAAGGAGGGCTTATCTAAGTCAAAAGGTAGTTATTCAATAAAATCACAAGGATCACTTTGAAACGTCTTAAAGCTAGGTGACTCTAGGTGCCAGTTCCACGCGACCAAAGCCTTTAAGAACAGGCAACAAACTTACGGCTTTGTTCCTACCGTTCTTTTGTATGATCCTTATTACAATGTAAATAATACAGTATCATAGAGTTTACTTAGGAGGGTTACTTTAGTCACCACGATAGGCAGGTGGATCCGAGCCTGCAGTATCGGTGTTAAGAGATCAGATTTCAACATTTTTGAAGATATAACATTACTGAAGGGTTTTTTTTTATATAACTAGTTGATGGAGCAAGCAGATGGCCCACCTAATAGTAAGTGGTAACCATCACCTATAACAAAGCATTACCTCTTAAGTTACGCACGATAAGAACGTGCCCTACAATGCACTGCCCTTCGTCCATCAACTTGAGGCATACAGATGTTAAGCCTCATGTGCCTGTAATTACACTGGCAAACGCACTCTTCGAACCGAAACACAGCCACGCTGCTTGGCGGCAGAAAAAGGCGTGGTGGTAGTACTTCCTCGGACGAGCCCTTCACAAAGAGCTCTACTACTCTTAAAATAAAACCAAAAAACAAAATTTCGGAGAATTGCATAACAAGGGTTCAGCAAAAATACAATTTTGATTCAAACAAGTTTTCTTATATTACGAACTAGTAGTAGTAAGTATTAATTTAAGAATATATCCATTAAAAATATAAGGTAATATAGCAAATAATATTGTAACTCCTCTTTAGCAGCTATAAAATGTTATACGAGTGGCTATCAGTAACAGCTGACGTCTAGACAAGTGACCACTAGAAACGAAACGCTAGCGCTTTTGTTTACCGATTTTTCAACTGGTGGTAAGCAACATTGACTTATAATGGGCTCACAGCTCAGTTGGTAGTACAACCGAGGACAAACATTTGTGTGAAGAACTTTGATGTTTGACTGTCTGGGTGTGGCACAATGAATATCTCCTCATAATGATGAGGTATTTATTATTCGCTTTTGGCAGCGCACGCCAGAATAGCTCGCAGATGCTGGACACTTATCGTCATATTTTGGACAATTCACCCAATATCTTTATTAATTGTAGCCTATGTGTTATTCAGATATATAAGCTATATTATTGTAAAGTTTCATTAAAATCTATTCAGTAGATTGTGTAAGGTGTAAGGTTTGATTGATAACTCATTTTTTTTTTATCTTAGATCTGAATTGAATCGACAACCAAAGCGCAGAATGCCAACTGAGCTTCGTAATAGGGTGGGAGAGTGGGACCTAGCAGTTTTATTATTTAATTTCTTTTTTATTTATCGTGTTCGTAATCCATTTATCCTTGATTATTTTTATAACCTTGCGTGTTATGCGATCTTAAAAGTATTACATTTCTCATCCTTCCTGTATATTTTTCCTGACCACTACAATCTGAATCTCTTCAAGGCAAGAGTGAATAGGTGTCTTTTAAAGACCGTTCCTGCCTAAGGTCGTGGGTTCGAAACCAGTCGTGTACCAATGAGTTTTTCTGTTCAAAAATGTATATACACAATGCCAGTACTCTCAAACAGCAAAGGAAAACATCGTGAGGAAATCGGCATATCGTGGAACCTAAAAAGTTCTATAACATGTACCGAGTGCTCGAAAGGAGCCTCTTGAAGTGCACTTAAAATTCTTTCACCACACTGTTTCGAAAGAAACTCGTGACACGATAAGAGATAGACAGTTCTTCTCCGGGCTGCGTCGGATTGTGGTCAAATGACGGTAACGAAACGAGATTCCTCATCTTCCTCCCCTTATCTCACGCTAGGTGGCGTTGGCACAACAGGTTTTCTTCTTCCACTCTCCTCTATCATTCGTCATTTTGGTGCTCACTCCTTTCTTACTCATGTCATATTTCACACAGTCAGAAACGAGACTATTAAAAAAAAGAGCTATTGACAAAACAGTATATAAGACACTTGTCTAGAAGAACAGCGACCACGACCAGACACAAATTTAATTTGAAAGTTTGTAAGTATCGCCTAAGGGCTACATTTGCATATTTGTGCGTTTAAGCTCGTTCTCTCAGGGGCTGAGTGATTGAATTATTAACTGAGTGAAGGCCCACCGGTGCTAGACGTGAGCTGTTTGCTACGTGCTCTGCGTGGGCTCATATAATTGTTATAATTACCTAGACTAGTCACAGTGGCGAGAGATAATCTTATTTTATACTTTTTCGAAAGGGCGGAAATTGCCATCGCATTTCCCTCCTGCCATGGGGGTGACGGAAGGGGGTATGTGGGGCTCGAACCCACTAAAAACCCCCCTGTGACCCATCCTACGCAAAGGTGTTGCGAGATGGGGTCGCGTTTGTTTTCACCATCTCGCCACGGCGGTAGACCCGGATTTCCTTAACCGGGCCACCTTGTCCTTCGTAGGGGCGACCTTGCTCACCAAGGCCACCCACTAGTCAAGTAGGGCCACATAAGCCAGCAGAAGTCCCCCGACCTTCCACTGGTGACCCCACCACAGAGGGAGAAGGCAGGCGAACCGCATCCTCCTCCCTCCTGTCCGTCTGCGCCGGAGCAGGTCAGCTTGGACATCGTCCTCCCTAACTCGCTCCGCAGCCTATTTTATACTTTACCTGAACCATCTTTAACCAGCGTTAAGAGTAGCAGAGCGCTTTGTGGAGTGCTCGTCCAGGGAAGTACTACCGCCACGCCTTGTTTTGCCGCTAAACAGCGTAGCTGTGTTTCGATTTGAAGAGAGTGGTTGCCGGTGTAATTACAGGCACATGAGGCTTAACATCTGTATGCCTCAGGTTGATGGACGCAAGGCAGTGCATCGTAGGGCACGTTCATATCGTGCGTGACTTACGAGGCAATCCTTTGTTATAGGTGATGGTTACCACTTAACATCAGGTGGGCCATCTGCTTGTTCCACCAGCTAATTGTATAAAAAAAAGCTTCAAGACTTTGATCCCCAGGCACGGTAGATATCCCCTCAGATCTCTTAGTACCAAGTACAAATTTCAGATTCTTTGAGGCCGTCTAAGGAGGGAAGTCAGAGGTACGTCCAAACACAATCTATAGTCAATCTATATATACCTAGCTTCCGCTCACAGCAGCGCTTATTACATACAAGGATAAAGATAAAATTCGATGCGATGTACTGAATTGGTTCCGTGTTGTATTAGTTGTTTTATTGTTTCCACCTTCATTTATAAAATCAATCAAGTAATTTTAGTTTTAATATAACTCCGTATTAAAGTAGGGTCGTGGTTTAAAATTCCATTCGATATATAAAATGTATGTATTAAAAAAATGTATAACTATTATAATTATCAGCTAGTACAAGATAAATATGTAGGAAAATATCACTTCTCTTCAAAAGATTATACATAGCGCGTATACTCGTAGCACATCGTAGCAACTCTCGTAGCTCGTAGTGTGCTAGCTGCTACGCTAAAACTGTACCTGCATGCTATCTCGTTTCGATAATGCTCGTTTGCCGTAATAATCTGAGAAGCGCCTCTTCGGAATAATAATGACCCTTCGATTGTTATTATTGGATTTATAGGTGTATTGTTATTTTGATCATCTGTGTTATAAACGGTCAGAATTAACCAGGAAACCATGAAATTTGGCAATTCATCATCATAATCGAAGTTCATCATCATCATCAGCCTGTAGAAATCTACTGCTGGACATAGGCTTCCCTAAAGCCTATGTCCAGCAGTAGTATGAGCCCTCGTCATCCACCGACTTCCCGCGATCATCACGACATAGTTGGTCCATCAGGCGTCACGCTTGGTCGCCATTCGACAACCTTCTAATTCCAATTCGTGGTAGAGGAATGAGATCTGCACGGACGTCCCGCAATGGGGTGTATTGTGCATTGTCCCCCTGCTAACCTCACCCAGCCAGCCCAACTTCTTAAAATAGTGGAGGACACACAACATCCCCGGTGGTGATTTGGATGCAGATGAGAAGAAGGACCCGATCAGCTCCTCTTACAACCTTTATTCTTCAGCGGTTGTCAGTTCTACGAACTATATGATCTGCCCATTGCCACTTCAACTTACTAAATCTGCGAGCTATGTCGGTTACTTTGGTTCTTTTTCGGATTTCCTCATTTCTGATTCTAGCACGATTATACAAGTTGTTCGCCCCGAACTGAATGTCGAACATGCGTGCGTCGGGTCACATCACGAGATGCGACCCGACGGACGCATCAAAACTTTGAGAAGGTATTAGGCAGTAGTCAGTAGTCCAAACACTATCTTTGGACTTTTTTCTGACTACCGCTTACTAACTTGATATGGTAACCAAGTTTCAACTCTATTGGCCTATTTATTGAAGAGTTCCGTTGAACAGACCTTGGCTCCATCATCAGACCAGGTCGCTATCACCATTTTATGAGAACTGAGTACCTTCTTAATTTATTTCAAGAAAAAAATATAAGAAAAAGCAAAGGAACTGGGCGACCAGTAGAAAAACCATGATGTCAACGAAATTCCTAGAGATGGGAGCTCTTGGATCGTTGGTTATCTTAATTTAACTTTTTTGTTGTATCTCAAAAACCGAGCGTCCCAGAAAAAAAAGTAAAAATTGTTTTGGAATGTCCAAACAAAGTGCTTTCATATGACATGTAACTTGATTTTTTATTGTAACTTTTTTTTATTTTTGCCTCTTTTAAAAACCCCATATCTTAATAACACTTTTATTTAATTTAATTTAACCGATCTTACTCATATACTTACCAATAAATTTCTCAAGTACAAGCTATCGACTTATCAAATTTCATGCTGAACGGATCATCGGTTCGTTAGTTATGGCCAGACAAACATACATACATACATATATAAAATGCCAAATCGCCCAAGTTGAAACTAAGATCTTCGTTCTCTTCGCTCACTCGATCAATAATCATACAAATTCATCATTAAAATTCAAACTATACAAGGTGTTCCATAAGTTGTGTATATAAACTTCAGGGGGCTAAAGTACCCATCAATATGAACAACTTTTTCTAAGGAACCAACACTGTGAACGCGAAAAAAAAAACAGCTGTTTCATACAAAAGTTCAATACCTACCAGGCTAAAATGTATGAAACAGCTGTTTTTTTTTCGCGTTCACAGTGTTGGTTCCTTAGAAAAAGTTGTTCATATTGATGGGTACTTTAGCCCCCTGAAGTTTATATACACAACTTATGGAACACCTTGTATAGAAGCTAGACGACGAGGAATAAATCATTGTATCATTAAAATAACCATACGAAGAGATTTTTAACAGTTAGATTTTTATTTCTAGTATTAGTCTGCCCTGATTTTGGTTTACCATTGGTGAAAAAACCATTGGTGCACGACCGTATTTGAACCCACGACCTTACGATCACAAGGCGGATTCACTTGCACTAGACCACAAGCTATCATAACTAATGGCGGCAGCTATCTAAAAAAATGAACAGTGTTTAAACACCCTTTGCATATTTTCTCAGACGACTCCACCAGAATCTATGAGCCATTATCCATACAAAACAACTTCCTTAGTGACACTATATTTTATAAACAGCAATATTTTTCACCCCATTTCAGTCGCCCTCTCATTTCCTGAACAAAATGCACGGTAAAATTTAAATTCAGTTCAATCTGGGCAACTAGCTAGTGATAAAATTACTTACCCTACCTCTTTTACGATGGTCATAACGAGAGGCTTGGGGCATTTCACTGGGGATCGACCCGCTACCTTCCGAACCTATGTTTTGAACGTTGGCAAGTTATTTTAAATTAGTAATACGTTTGTCGAACTAATCAAATTATTATTACCATGAAATTATAACTTATTCCCAGACGTCATACTACATTACAACTGGAATATAATCAAGTTAAATTTAGTGGGTAATGTGAAAATGGTTTAGTTTTTTTTTATACAACTAGCTGATAGAACAAGCAGATGGCCACCTGATGTTAAGTGGTAACCATCACTTATAACAAAGTATTGCCTCGTAAGTCGATAGGAACGTGCCCTACGGAATAGTTGAAATATAATGTTTGGATGTGCCACTTTTTAGGTATTGTAGGTGATAGGATGTTGACGCTAAAAAGACGTTGTCCACTTCACCATCGTCGTCAAACGGTTTCTAGCGATCGAGATCTATGAGTCACGATTCTGCAAATGCTTTCTTGCAGAAACGTGACTGTTTCATAGAAATGCTTTCGAAATCAAGTAGTCCAAGTGAGTTGAGCGATTGAGCAAACTTCTACTGCCGAATATAATTATGATTCAGTTTCAATTAAAGACAGCCCTCACAGCTCAGTAGGTAGTAGCTGTGCCTTCTGAGCTATAGACCGTAGGTTCGATCCTCACCGAGAAAAAATATTTGTTTGATGAACATTTATTTATTTATTTATTCAAAATAATTAGAACGGCTAATACGGCCAATTATACGAAATAAGTATACTCACTTACTAAAAAACATGCCGTTAAAAAAAAAACATTGTAACTTAGTAAAGTTACAAAGTTTTTTTTTTATTAAAAATGGTCGAAACAACACACAAAACATAAAGGTTTGTTCTTTATCTGGGTGATTATTATGTATTATAAGTATGTATTTAACAAAAAAAAGGTACATAAAGTATTATATCAGCTATCCGGTTTCCATATTCAAGAGTAGTAGAGCTCTTTGTGAAGGGCTCGTCCGGGGAAGTACTACCTTTTTCTACCGCCAAGCAGCAATGCTGTGTTTAGGTTTGAAGAGTGTGGTTGCCGGTGTAAATACAGGCACAGGAGGCTTAACATCTGTATAAATCAAGTTAATGGACGCAGGGCAGTGCATCGTATGGCACGTTCCTATCGTGCGTGACTTACGAGGAAATGCTTTATTATAGGAGATGGTTACCACTTAACATCAGATGGGCCATCTGCTTGTTCGATCAGCTAGTAGTATAAAAAATATATATACTATATATATATGTATAAACTTTGCCTAGTTTAGGGCAAGGAAGTGCTGCGTGGAAAGTCAGATACCAAAATGGATAACGTAGTTGAAGATTAGTGTAAAATATTTATACTTTACTTAGCTTCCGCTCGCGTGGCATCCGGTCAGGCCTATACTTACTGCGAGTTTTATACAAATCGACCCAGTCGTTACATAGTAAATTAGTAATAACGGTAAAAAAAAAATATGCATTTATAATAAGGGGCCGTCCATTAATCACGTGATGTTTTTTTTAGCATTTTTTTACACCCCCTCCCCCTTGGCTAACCCCCCCGCCCCCACCTAAAATCACGTGTATTTTTAGTACCTACAGAGAATCTTAAATTTTTTAGACTATTATCTACAGGTATTAAAGTATAATCTCATTTTATTCTGAAATTAAGAACCATGACATGACAAAATGTCATGGCAGAAAGCCGCTTTTCGGTTTAGAAATGGCGCGTTTGACAATAAATAAATACACGTGATATCTTACTACACCCCCCCCCCCCCTTGTGATATTTCGTGATTTTTGCTAAATCACGAAATATTATAAGATTTAGATTTTGTTTGAATTTAAGGTTATATTTCTAAAGTTCTATTTATATTCATCACCTTGCCTCCGAGATCTCTGAGATTGGCCTTGTGTTAAACTTAATACAATATAATGTTTCTTGGATGGATGCCACTGTCTTTATTCTACTTATAACTTAAGTTCGCATGGGGGGCTTTTATTTAATAACGGCATGTTAGCTTATATAGTTATTATGCTTTTTTAATACTGTTATTATTATAGCTTAATTTATCTCTGAATAATGATATTAAACTGGGTTTTCAGTATGGTTTATTTAATTTGAAGTTAGTTGCGACCGCTAGCCATATGGGCAAGACAGGTATTATTTATTTATATCAATAAATACAGTGCAGCTATAAAAGCTCCAAAATTGAGTTATCGCGCAAATACCACGAGCATAATGAACAATGCATACTATCCGTGGTTTATGTTGATAATAAATATATATAATAATGGTTCCCACGACAATATTTTATAGTAAATTGGGTACTTTATAAGGTGCTAGATGCTTGAAGATATATCACTTGTATTATCAGCGTAGAATGGCGGACAAGAGACGCGTTGAGAGGTCCCGAGAAAATAATTTTACAAAAATGGCGTTTTGTTAGATAAAAAATGAACATCCAACAATAACAGCGCGTGGCCCGATGTCCCGGTCGCTCTGCCCATGTGCAGCTAACATGTCTGCAATGTCTGTACTATTGTGTTTTTTTTTCTCTACTTTAATAGATTGTATGTATGCATTAGGTATTATTAGTTTGCTGTTTTATGAGTTTTATTACCCTTACCTTTTTCTGTTATACCTACGCTTCACTAAATTCGATTTGCACCATTCTGGAGCTTCAATATTATATTATAATACCTACATTGTAACAAGGATCATACAAAAGAGCTGTGGGAACTAAGCCGTTGCCTTGTTTGTTGCCTCTTCTTATAAGGCTTTGGTCGCGTGAAACTGGCACCTAGAGTCACCTAGCTTTAAGACGTTTCAAAGTGATCCTTGTGATTTTATTGAATAAATGCCTTTTGACTTTGATATCAACATCTGATTAATCGAACAAATAGAAGAAAGTAATTTTTAAAAAACTACAAGTACATTGTATTTTATCTTATATAGTCAGCCTTCACAGCTCAGTTGGTCGTAGCTCAGCCTTCACAGCTCAGTGGGTCGAAGACCGTGGGTTCGATTCCCACCGAGAACAAACATTTGTGTGATGAACATAGATGTTTGTTCTCTGTCTGGGTGTTATACAATATTATAGGTATGTATTTACAAAAGTGTAATGTATTATATCAGCTATCTGGCTCCCAAATCACATGCTTTGGCTTAGTTTGGGGCTAGAAAGTCCTTCAATATTTATTTATTTATAATGCAAGGGTGGGTATATGATGAGAATAAAAGCCATACCTTCTTTATGTGACAGAAGTCAGCATGAAAAAGGCAAGTACCTTGAGCTTGAGAATAGGTTAGCGACGTAACAAATGATAACCGTTTCCGTAAAATCGTCCTTGTAAACACGCGTCGTTGAATCTTATTTGAAGTTCTTATAGGGCTCTTTGCGAGGGGTGTCCGCTCATTCCTGCCACTGAAAAATAATGCTCCCATTACTTTGTTCTGGTCTGAATTGCATGATAGCTAGAATGAGCATTTGTTCTTGTATTTTCAGACTTTTCTGTAAGTGAGTCAGCTTTGTGTGCGTTGTGGTCACCAAAACTTGTAACCGGTATGAGAGTTAGACATTTTATTCTTCTTTAGAATTTCCTTTCTTTTTTTTTTATTTATTTGGCTAAATAAACTGGAACACAATTCAAAATAAAGCATAAACAGCAAATGTGTAATTTGTAACTGAGATTGAGACTGTCTCTGCTATCGATAAAATCGAATTGCAATTTTTTTTATACATATAGCTGATGAAACAAACAGATGGCCCACCTGATGTTAAGTGGTAACCAGTCAGTAAGTAAGTCACGATAGGAACGTGTCCTACGATGCACTGCCCTGCGTTCATCAACTTAAGGCGTGCAGATGTTAAGCCTATAATTACACCGGCAACCACACTCTTCAAACCGAAACACAGCAACGCTGCTTGGTGGCAGAAAAAGGCGTGGTGGACGTCACTGGACGGGCCCTTAACAAAGGGCACTCTTAAATATAAGTACGAGTATGTAATAAAGGGATCCATGATTTATATTCAGCATAATAAATAGTTGATAGGTAGGTAGGTACTACGGGCCGAGTAAACAACATAGAATGAAAATATTTCAATATAAATAACTACTAAATTACATTGAACTTCTCAGTTTACACGGCCTCACTGCCGCTGCGGGAAGTACCGAAATATAATCATGGCTGAAAATAATTTCGAGAACAAAACTTTAATGGACTCAATTAGCGCGCGTCCCTTATTTGCAAGTCGCGAAATTATTTTTAATTTAAATTGTACGAACATTCTGAAATCCGTACTTTTTATCCGAGTAGTCCAGAGACGCTGAAATAACAGGAACGAGGTAATCCACACGAGAATAACAACGTTTTCACTTTATTTTCACTTGTTTTTGCTCATTCCCGCGAATGCTCCGGGGGGACAAATTGATACTACTGGGACCTTTGCCTTATTTACCGCTCGGTTTTAAAAAAAAACCTTCGCACTGACGTTGTTATTAGATTTCTCTTTTCCATTTTCGAAACAACTTGAAGTTGCGTAATGAGTTCAGTTTAGTCCAGCAGATGTTATGAAAAAAGGTTCTACAGTTTTTTTGAGTTACAATAAAAGCTGCACTATTACACGTTAGCATTGTGAATAATGTAGTAAAACTAGCACAACGATGATATTTGGTGTTCGGTTAACAAAGACCTTTGTGAGAATCTTGGCAAAAATCAATAATCGTAAAACAGCCTGTTTTAAAAACTATCAAAGTATGTATCGTATTTTAGATGAACTATAGCGTTAATGTCCGAACATTTTGTAACCTTACCAATGACATATGTTTTTTTTTCTGTAAAAAAAGAGCAACCTATAAAAAGCTACATTTTATTCAGATTGGATCGATTGACCCGCACTAAAAGTAAACACGAAAATAACATCAATATACTTTACGGCGCATCGTCAGTAGTTGATGCCTCCGGGTCCAACCGGGTTTTTATTGTTCACTGTACAAGATCAAAGGGGCACATTTCGAGTGATTCACTCGTAATTGGACACGTATACCTACGAAGCCATATACAGGTAGTACAGGTACCTACATAATTATCTTCCTGACAAGAATTGGAGCCCTTTACCTACCTTTTTGTACTTCTAATATAATAATATAGGATCTAAAAAGAGGCTCTTTGTGAAGGGCTCGTTTGGAGAATTACTACCACTATGCCTTTTCTCCCGCCAAGCAGAGTTGCTGTGTTTCGGTTTGAAGAGTGTGGTTGCCGATGAAATCACAGGCACATGAGGCTTAACATATGTATGCCTCTGGTTGATAGAAGCAGGGCAGTGCATCGTAGAACACATTCCTATCGAGCGTGACTTACGGTGCAATGCTTTGTTACCACTTAACATCAGGTGGGCCATCTGCTGCAACCAACAAGTTGCATATAAAAAAAAATCTATTGAAGATTAAACAGGATTTTCTTTAAAAAAATTAATATGCTCACGGCTTTAGTCCCCAGGCACGGTAGCCTACGGTACCTTCTAATATATTTGGTATCCACTCAAGGTTCTTTGAGGATAAGGATGGGTCAGTCAGAGGTTCGTCCAGTCGGGACATTTTTTGGGACTCGTATGTGACCACATTTACATTGGTTGTTAATCTTCTAGAATACTAACTAGTTTTCGTTCACCTTTACTACCAGATTCGAACCTACGAGCCACGTTCAGATGGCATCATTCCCACTAGACTACAGTTGCTTATGTATAGGTATACAAATATTGGCGTATACCTGATAACCTAAGGGAGTTGGCTCAAATCAAAGCTGCAAGAGATACTTCCTCTTCGGAGGCACCAATTTTTTCAATGGAAACATCAGTAATGTTCAAAATAATAATCAAAAAACAAAAACTACAGCCAAAACAATTACCCTTTTCAAAAGGAAAGCTTTAGTGCAACAACATTTATAAGCATAAAACCAAAGCTTTCCTCGTTAAAGTAAAAAGCAGTAAATAAAATAAAACAACATAATTCCCGAGAAGATTACTTCGCGTTATCTCAGGAAATACTCTCTTGTTATCAAGAAGGAACTCGGAACACGAACACCCTGTATCGTAAACCCAGCAATAATCTTATAATTATTTTTTACGATCTCTTAAACTGGAAGAATTAATGTGTGATTTCTTATGTTTAATATCCGTAGACCTCATTAGAAATTATGTGTTTCTAAGACTTGTGTAACAGTTTCATCATCATCATCTACAGCACGACTTCACTGACTGCTGGTTATAAGCCTAGTGTAGTAACAATTTAGAATAAAATGTAATTTAAACGATTTAATCTAAGACGATGCCAAAGAAAGAAAAAAATGGCATATGTTAGCCATTGCTATTCAGCGTGGCAATGATGCAGGTAGCGGAGTCGCTGTAGATTGGTATTGATCTGGATCAGTTTGGCTATCTATAGATCGTTTGCTTTTTTCCAGATGGCTCAACTAATTCTTCTGTTTTTTATTCATTTTGTAAATACTTCTATAGATTATCTGTCTACTTGGACTATTTTTAGAATATAAGCAAGTCTGGACATAGCTTTCAAGCCGTTAACGAGCTTGTGCAAGTCTATGATAGAATTTTACAAAATTAAATACAAAAAATAGACCTGTACTTTATGTAACGAAAGTATAACATTTATATGAAGTGTTGGGCTCTTCAGGTAAACAGATTAAGTTTTAATGCTGCCTATAATTTCGGATAGATCTTTAAATAATAAAGTATGCTATGACAAGATTAAAGAGAAGTTGATGAAATTGGTAACTGGACGTAACGGACAGACTTTACCAAACAGTAAACTGGTACGTAGTATGTATGTATTTATGAATAATGTAAGTAGTTCATTTTTATTTATATTTATATTTATTTTTATTTTAAGCCCCTTATCAGATTCTAGGGTTTTAAGTATATCTTTATTATCTTTAGTTGTTTGAATCTGAGTGCCCAATGGCAAAGGCCTCCTCCAACCGCTTCCACTCCTCTCTATTTCGAGTACCTCTTGTCCAGGTTTTTCCCATTGATTGGACAAACTCGTCATCCCATCTCCGGGTTAGCCTGCCTTTTTTTAGTTTCCCATCTCGAGGGTACCAGGTACACATGATTTTACTCCATTTTTCTGCACCGCGCATTGTGTATATTGTTATATATTTGTTCCTAATTCTTTTCTTTTGTATTTATGTAGCTAGACATTTTTCACACACAAATTATTTTTTTATCTCCACGCGCACAAGCACCCCTTCTAAATCTAATGAGTCCACTTCATCCAACGGTTGTCTGGTAGAGATCACTATTTAGCGATAAGACCGCCCATTGTACTTTGTAGTTTTAAGTCTGTTTTTTGTTATATCCATAAGTTGTGTGCAATAAAGTATTTTCAATCTATCTAACTAAACTGGGCTAACGAACCTAGTGTAACTTTTCTACCAGTCGGTTTTCGCCCTCTTAATGACGCAGACAGGGATAGACATAATATTTAGTTGGAAATGTCTTATTTACCGTTGAAAGTTCACAAATTCCTCTAATAAACCTCAAGGTTACCAAGATTCTCAGGTTTATTTAACGGGGCATTAAGCTGTCGAGTGGCAAAGGTCCCGGGGGATTATCCTGCGCCCGGGCCTGGACGCAATTAACTGTCGACATGTTTCAATTTACACTCGCAAATACGCTGACACTCTATAGTATACACCACCATATTTGTGTGGAATGTAGGTCAGCGTTATGTATGGCTTGTACGACCAATCCATTTTCAAATTCGGAGATAGTGTTTGCTGCGATTATTTAACAAAAAATAATATTCGTTCGAAAAAAAACACGAAATAGACACGGTTGATATCTCCTCATATCTCTTCTTGTCTTCGTAGTACCATAAAAAAAAACTATTGGTGGACTTTCCATACAGCACTATCTAGCCCAAAACTGAGTAAAGCTTGAAATATGGGAACCTGATAGCTAATATAATACTAATATATAGCTTTGTTTATAAATACACACTTATCTCTAATACTATAAGACTCAAAGTCCTGACTGACTGACTGACTGACTGACTGACTGACTGACATATAGACAACGCACAGCCTAAACCGCTGGTCCTAGAGACTTGAAATTTGAGGAGTACATAGGTCTTATGGCGTAGAGGTGCACTAAGAAGGGATTTTTGGAAATTCAACCCCTAAGGGTGTAAAAAGGGTTGAAAACGTTTGTATGAAAAATAGTATTCCTTGAACCTACAAACTTGAAACTTGGAGTACATATACTTCAAGGCAAAAAAAAAGGAAAGGCATTTTTAGTTTTTTAAAACTACCCTTAATAAGGGTGCAAAGGGATGTAAAAGTTTGTATGGGAGTTTTTTGACCGCTGGTCCTAGAGACTTGAAATTTGAGGAGTACATAGGTCTTATGGCGTAGAGGTGCACTAAGAAGGGATTTTTGGAAATTCAACCCCTAAGGGTGTAAAAAGGGTTGAAAACGTTTGTATAAAAAATAGTATTCCTTGAACCTACAAACTTGAAACTTGGAGTACATATACTTCAAGGCAAAAAAAAAGGAAAGGCATTTTTAGTTTTTTAAAACTACCCTTAATAAGGGTGCAAAGGGATGTAAAAGTTTGTATGGGAGTTTTTTGACCGCTGGTCCTAGAGACTTGAAATTTGAGGAGTACATAGGTCTTATGGCGTAGAGGTGTACTAAGAAGGGATTTTTGGAAATTCAACCCCTAAGGGTGTAAAAAGGGTTGAAAACGTTGGTATGAAAAATTTTATTCCTTGAATCTACAAACTTGAAACTTGAAGTAGATTTACTTCAAGGCTAAAAAAATAGGAATAACATTTTTGTTTTTTTTTAAACTACCCTTAATAAGTATGCAATGGGATGTCGAAGTTTGTATGGGAGTTTTTTAACGCGTGGTGCGATTGACTTAAAACTTGAGGTAAATATACTAAGAAATAAATAATTAAGAATAACACTTTGAAGTTTTGATAATTACCCCCGCAAAGGGTGCAAATGACTGTAAAAGTTAGTATGGGAGATTTTTAACGCATAGTGCGATTGATTTCAAACTTGAAGTAAATATACTCCACAATAAATAGATTAAAATCACGTTTTCACTATTTTAAAACTACCCCTGCAAAGGGTGCAAAAGACTGCCAAAGTCCCAAGGTTTGTATGGGAGATTTTTAACGCGTAGTGTAATTAAGTTCAAACTAAAAGAAAATGTGTTCTGTGGATAAATAACAAAAAAACAGTTTGATTTTCGAAAACAACCCCTGAAACGTTACCCTCCTTCGTTGCGCTCGAGTAAAAAGGAAACAACGAAGCGTCAATGTTATATTCTGTGTTATATATGGGATATTCTAAAAACGGGAATCTTGAGTTGGTACGAAGAGATATGAGGGTATCTACCGTGATTGGGTATCAAAGTCGTGAAGCTGTTTCGTTTCGTTTGTTTTGAGGTAGAAACTAGGAACAAATAAGTACATATTTTCCGTGTAAGGTTGTCTTTGTTGTATTTGTCATGTTTGTGCCAAACTCAGTCAGTACCTATACCTACCAACCTAATATAGGTAATGTACGCCTATAGGTATCCCATATACCTACGTAGGTATTTAAAATCTTACCCTAATAATATACAAATCAATGCGAAAGTTACGATGTTTTGATGTTTGTGGCTCAATCACGGTTCACCACTTCAACGCGTGCGAAGCCGCGGGAAGCCACTAGTAATAATATATAATACCAGACATAGGGATTAGGAATCGAACCCATATGATTGCCGTGTCAACCCTAACTTTTTTTACTTTGCTTACAAAAGTAACACTCATAACGGCAACGTAACGGATACGGATTAAATTAAATAAACAAATAAATATTGGAGTACTATCCACACAATTACAGGTCAAATCTCGAGTAATCACTAGTTATTATATAAATCCACGAACAGGAAAACGAAGCGTGGGACGCCCTCCTACCCGATGGACTGACGACATTGTCAGGATCGCGGGAAGTCGGTGGATGGAGAGGGCTCGGAATCGTTCTTCCTGGAAATTTATAGGGGAGGCCTATGTCCAGCAGTGGACTTCTTTAGGCTGATGATGATGATGATTATATAAATCACAGTGACTCGGTTATAAATGAACGTTACGATACACCCAAAACCACAATACATGATTGTGTAACAATCTAGCTAAATCCTTGTTACTAGAGGGATGGGTAAAAACGGCATAAAAAATCTTTAAAAAATATGCTTTTTAATTAACTAGGAGGCCAGTAGTAATGTTACAGAGTTTTAGAATTATGAGTGCTGCCACAAGTGCAATTGCCAAAGTTGGATTTTCGAGGTGTATTATACATATGTATACAAGGTGTTCCATAAGTTGTGTATATAAACTTCAGGGTTCTAAAGTACCCATCAATATGAACAACTTTTTCTAAGGAACCAACACTGTGAACGCGAAAAAAAAACAGCTGTTTCATACATTTTAGCCTGGTAGGTATTGAACTTTTGTATGAAACAGCAGTTTTTTTTTTCGCGTTCACAGAGTTGGTTCCTTAGAAAAAGTTGTTCATATTGATGGGTACTTTAGCCCCCTGAAGTTTATATACACAACTTATGGAACACCTTGTATACTAGTGCTCGAAAGGAACATCTTTGAGGCGCACTAAAAATCCTTTCACCACACTGTTTCACAAAAAACTAGTGACACGACAAGAAGAATAAGTATATACCAGTGGAATACAGCGAGACTTAATTTGCATAATTCTATTTACCTACATACAAACTTGAACACCCCTTTTGTTAACCTTGGGGTGCGAATTTTCAAACATGTGTCCCAGTGAGCGCCTATACACTACAAAGAGCGACTGTGCCAAATTTCAGACCTCTAGGCCCCTGTAGTTTCAGAGAATTCGTAATGAATGAGTCAGTGACGAGAAGTCCATTTACTTCTTAAATCTATACCTATTTATGGTATTGATAAGTAGGTATTCTAAATATTTGTGTGATGAATATAGATGATTGTTCTCTGTATGGGTGTTTTAATATATTATAAGTATGTATACATATACAAAAGAAAGTGTATAGTTAGGTATTGTAACAACTATTGTTCCCATATTACAAGCTTTGATGTATAGATCGATTGATAAAATAATTATTATTTTGCTTTGTTTAATTTGGGGCTAAATAGTGCTGTATGGAAAGTCTATTTATTTATCTCTTGCAAACTTTTCATAATACAACACAAACTAATTGCATCCATTCCGTACCTTCGTTTTAAAGTGAAAAGAGCTTTAGAATAGTGAGTTGGTATAACTGTGTCGACTCCGTAGAGTCTCTCGAACGTTGAGCCAACTAAATATTAATATCTAAGGATTTAGTATTTAGCCAACGGTGGAAATTGAAACATGTTGAGAGTTCATTGTGACTAGGCCCTGCCACAGATGATACAATAGTGCTTACCCATACAAGTTTCACTCCGATAACTGTCACATGATTCTGTGGAACAAGTGTATATGAGTGATAAGACTGCTAACTGCTAGCTAATGTACCTATCGCTCGCACATTTCAATATTTTGAAGTGATTTTAAATCTTTCAAAATGTTGTAATGTGCTAGGTAGAGGTACAATGGCACTCGTCTTCGCCATAATGACGAATTTTATTGTAATAACAATTGCATGTTATTTTTTTAAATAATAAATTGATTTTTGTAATTAAAGCGCAGTGCAATCCCACATAAGTCAATCGTTTCGTTCGTTCAGCCGCTTGTTTCAAAACAACTAACATAAAAAAAATAAGAACCAAGAAATGCTAGTGGAACTCAAGTCATCGTTACTGTCAAAATAAGAAGAAACTTTAATTAGAAAGCGTAGAAGTGAAGTTACGAAAGTGAAAAAATGAATACTACCCTCTTGATTAATAGATTCTTATATTAATATTGAAAGAGAATCAAGTCTTATGCTATATTGTCGGGAGCTTTTTGTTCCGTTTTTACACGTACTGGTGCAGTAAAAGCATCAGTTTTTCTCTTATCTTTTTTTTACTCATTCAATTATAAACTAATAGACATGATATAATGATAAAATTTGGTAGTTCTTTTTATACTATTTGCTGATCAGCCAAGCATATGGCCTATCTGATGTTAAGTGATAACCATCATATAACAAAAAAATGCTTCGCAAGTCACGCATGATGCTACTACTGTTAAAGGATAACAGGCCGTTAAATCAACCTTAGATGTCAAATGTGTACTATTTGACATATTTAACGGCCCTTTAATCATTTGTTAATCTAAGACAGCATGGTAAAATCGGAGCTAACCCTCATGAGTCTGAAATTTCATCAGCACTTATGCCCACTTTCTAGCAAAACCGGCAGTACTACCCCATACGAGCCCTTTACAAAGAGCTCTACTACTGACTAATATGCTAATATAATGCATGCCAAGTCGACTTGAATCTCACTGTGATTAACCAAAGTTATATTTGAATTATAGCTCTCTAACTACATGTTCTAAGTTGTGAGTAATAAAGCCTATTTTACACTGCAACCTGATTTGAAGTGAGACACGCCTGGACCTGGGTAGTAAAGCGCTGGGCAATTTTGGAATTGGGCGGTCGCTCCGAGCCGGCGAACTGCGAACGTTGTGTTGCTAACTGGTGGCTATCTATGAATTGAGTGATTGCATACAGGGCTTATCAAATGTTTGTTCAATTTACTGGGCATTCACAAAATGGTGTGAAATCTTTACTCTCTACAACAGACACAGACAGTGTTTTTTCATTGAAAATATATTTAAAACGGTTCTGACGCATAATTACCAATAATTCAGAATTCTCAGAATGACTAATACGCATAATGACATTTTAAGCCAAATGCCAATACGCAGAATGACGCATACGGCAAACGACTAAATCGCATAATGAGCAATGACTGAAACGCATTTTGACCCTCAAATACTTAGACAAATTTCTGTAATTTTTTGAAAACATTCGATTTCACTGGCCTACTTTTTGTTTAATTGTTACGTATCTTGCGACAGACTTACGACAAAAAGGAACAATAATTTCTGTCAAACGTCACATTTTGTATAAAGCCAGTTGCGTTTGACAGCAGTAATTGCCTGTTGCGTAATAAGGGGGCAGTTCCACGAGGGTGAGCAGTCGTGATCTAGTTGTAGCAGCTCCACCTTCCAATCGTAAGGTAGCGGGTTTGAATCCGGTCGTATAACTGTAAGTTTCTGGTACGTCCTCCTGAATCCTTCAACCATACTGCTTTGAAAGAAACTAGTGACACGACATGAAGAAGTGTGGGCGGGCATAGGTTGCTGGGTGACATAGGACACCTAAATTCCTACGCCATGCATTATAAAGTCCCGTAAAAAGAAGCATTTTGTGAAGGGCTCGTTAGAGGAAGTACTAAAATCACGCCTATTTCTGCCGCCAAGCAGCGTTGCTGTGTTTCGTTTTAAAGGGTATGGTTGCCGGTGAAATTATAGGCACATAGGCTTATGTCTCAAGTTGATGGACTCAAGGCAGCATCGTAGAGCACGTCCTATCGTGCGTTACTTGCAAGGTAATGCTCAGTTATAGGTTATGGCACTTAATATCAGGCAATCTGCTTGATCTATCACCATGCAGGTTCCAAAAAAAAGTATCCCCAGATATTTTATAAAATCATCTACAGTTGATGCAAAAGTCCGTCCACAAGAGTATCGTAGGTATACATCGACGTTGACGTGAAAAATGCTCATATATCAAATGAGCACGTTAATCAAATTGAAGGTTAATTTAAATTAAACGTTAAACATATGATGGATCAAGTGCGGATGCAAATGAATTGAGTTTCGACAGTGTTGTTTGTTTTCACGGCGGCGCAGACGACCCTACACTGAAAAGCTCTTCACGTTGAACGAGTTACCAACTGTACATAATTATGTACATCACATAAATTCGTATAGTAAAACGGTGGACGTGAAATTGTTGTAATTCGCGCCGCCAAGCAGCGTTATTGTGTTTCGGCTGTGGTTTGGTTTTAAAGGTGTGGATGTCTGTACAATTACAGGCAAATTAGGCTTTAACGTTCGTATGCCTCGTTGATGGCGCATGGTGCGTCGAAAGACAATTGAATTTAATAATTTATAATCAATTTATTTATTCATAATCAAGTATTTGTATTTCAGCTTAGATAATATATGGATTAGTCCACTTCCACGTGTGGATCGAACCCACGGCCAAGAGGATAAAAGGCAGACCTACACTACCAACTGTCAAAATGAATTATGTTTTTTTTTATCTTTACTTTAACAGGTTTAGGCTTTCCTGGCTACAACATCATCTGATGGTAAGTGACAATGATGATCTAGCTAGATAAATAACAACTGGCGATCCCTACAAGTAGATACTTGTCCACCAATCACATGTTCCTACTGTCTTCGTTTATTTCTTTAAAGCTATGAAGGTTATTATCGCGATAGAAGAAATACTAGGTAATAAAATAAAAGTACCCAATAATCCAATTCAATAGTAAATTTCATAGAACTCCAATTACCACCTGTTTTCAATGGGAGTTAGATATTTAGTACCAATTCGCTCTTAATTTGCTAAACCGAATTGATGCGGCCCAATAATGCACGACAATTTAATGATAGTGAACAGAACTACTAACTGAATGCCTGTAGACAAGTTGCTTTGGAAACGAAAATTCTAAACCGCTCTCTCTTCGTGGAACAGTACTGTAGTTGTTTTTCGTTTTCTGGTTCGTCAGGCCGTTTTTGTTTGGGGACTCGTGAGTTCTCAGCAGTACTGCTACTGCCGCTAGGTACTTTGATTCTAGCAGCGGCAATTAGTTCAATCATGGTAGATCTAGATTTCGATTTTATTTTAAATATAAGGCTTGATCCGTTTTATATAAAGAGACGTGCCTCTGTCTATCGGATTTCGACCACTTCAAGGATCTTAAGTTTTTTTTAATACAACTAGTTGATGGAACAAGCAGATGGCCCACCTGATGTTAAGTGGTAACCACCACCTATAACAAAGCATTGCCTCGTAAGTCACGCACGATAGGAACGTGCCTTAAGATGCACTGCCTTGCGTCCATCAACTTGAGGCATATACCTCTAGATGTTAAGCCTCATGTGCCTGTAATTACACCGGCGGCAACAACACTCTTCAAACCGAAACACAACAACGCTGCTTGGCGGCAGAAAAAGGCATGGTGGTAGTACTTCGCCGGACGAGCCCTTCACAAAGAGTACATTATTACTACTCTCAAGAGATTAGAAATAATATACATTTCGAGATAAAATTGTATGAAAATGATACAAATTATCATTTACATACAACTTTATCTTTTCGCAGCTGTGTTTCGCAAACCGAAAGTGGTTCTTGTCTAGACCATCTGGTTATAACCTCTCGTGAAAGCTCATTGAAGCAAAATAAGTATGTAAGGATCGTAGGCAAATATGCCTATGTGAAACAGGCGTGATTGTATGTATGAATGAATGTATATGAGAGAGTAGATTTTTTTTCAGTGTTATACCGACGTTTAGCGATTTCGTTTATTCAAGCGATAGCATTTTGTCTGTGGAGCTGGATGAATGTTAATAGTTATAGCCGACTCATATGTTATAATATTAAGTTCTGGTAGCAACGTGCGTCGTAAACGCGATTGGTTGGATAATTACACATTCCATTTGTCCAGCTAATCCGGGATAATAGCGACGGTTGATAAGGGTCGTAGGTGTCTAGATGACTTGTCCGAAGTATTCAAGTTCTATTTGAATTGATATTTCCGAGCAGGTAGTCTTAAGCCTAGTTTGTACAAGAATAGGCATAGGCATAAGGTTATTTAGCAACCAGGTTCCGAGAAAATGGACCTAAAATGGAGCGTGAAATTCAGATACACTATGACTAACCCGATACGAAGCGTACACGGTATCGTCCGAATACTCAGAATTGAAAAAAATAAGCGTTGTTTTCTAGTCTGGTTTGGTGTTCTTCAATGGGTCAACCAACGGCTTACGGATCACGGAAAAATGGTGGATGGACAATTGGAGAAGACTCAAAATGATTTCATCCTCAAAATGTATGAGAGAAGCCTATTTTCTCTATAGTCATCTAAAAGCTACTACTACTAACTAGAATGTGGTTATTTGTGAAATTACAGGCACATGACGCTTATCATCTTTATGCTTCAAATTGATGGACGCAGGGCATTGCATCGTAGGGCAAGTTCCTATTGTGACTTAGCATCCAATGATTTGTTATAGGTTACCACTTCACATCTGGTTGGCCATATGCTTGTTCCATCAGCTAATTGTATAAAGAAAGATGTTTCTTACTGAAAATGTATGATCCCATGTTCTCTATGGACATCTAGAAGCTGACTAACTAGAGTGTGGTTGCCGGTGAAATTACAGGCACATGAGGCTTAACATCTGTATGCTTCAAATTGATTGACGCAGGGCAGTGCATCGTAGGGCAAGTTCCTATCATACGTCACTTAGGAGGCAATGATTTGTTACCACTTAACATCTGGTTGGCCATCTGCTTGTTCAGCTAGTTGTATAAAAAAAGTTATTGTTTAGTCTGATGCGCATCTGTACTAATTTATATTTTCCTACAATATCTGTGAACCAGCGAATTTAAACGTAGTCACTAACACGTGATCTTGAGCTCTACGTTGGCCAAAAACTGAACCATATTTTCCTGGATCTCTATAAACAGCTCCTTGCTTTTATATTTACTCTAGTAGGTACCTACTGTTTCCATTTTCATGTCATAGGACAATCTGATTTTCCAATCTGACAGTAAAACCTTTGCTTCCTAAAAAACGGTAACCGTTTTAGCCAATACCGGTCGTAAAATCTCGTAGGTAATCCTACTAATATTATAAACGCGAAAGTTTGTAAATATGGATGGATGGATGGATGGATGTTTGTTACTCTTTCACGTAAAAATACTGAATGGATTTTAATGAAACTTTACAATAATATAGCCTATACATCAGAATAACACAAAGGCTACAATTTATAAAGATATTGTGTGACTAATCCTGCGCAGACGAAGTCGCGGGCACCAGCTTGTATTTATATACATATATCTTTGGTATATTGGTTCAATAATGTTGTCCGGAAGAAATAGCTCTTAGCGATAAGGCCGTCCATTGAACCAAATTTTTTAATGTCTCTGTATGTGTTTTCCTTTGTGTACAATACATTATTTATCTATCTATCTATTTATGTTAATTGGTCTGCGAAGTCAGTATTTTGATTCCTAGCTATTTAGAGAGCCGTTAAGCTATGACGGAGGTCTAGAAAATTGCCTTTTACTTCGAATATTACCTTCTGTCGCCGGTATAACGGTTGGTGTAAGACGGTTGTCACTTGTTAGAAAATCCAGGCTTAAGCCGAGATATCTTATGCAAAATGGAACCTACAACCTGTAAGACGAAGTATTTTTCACCTCTTACCCTCCAGCAACGTTCAAACAGAAAGCAGATTGTCGGCACCTGTCAAGCAACGCCCCGGCAACAAATCGTATGCTTACACTGCCATTTGCCTCACTGTGGCAAATGGCAATGTGAGGTCTCAATTTGAGAATTATTTATATTTAGTATAACTAGGTACATTGCCAGTGACGTGAGCCGTAGATGGATGAGGGTAGCCCAAAATCGTTTAAAATGGAAAGAGCATAGAGCAGTGGACTAAGTCAGCCTGCGAATGATGATGATGATGATGTACATTATCGTAAAACACGTCAACTAGAAAAGTATTAATATAAATTCAAAATACGACGTGCATATTCATTTTTCATATAAAAAGCAAATAAAAAAATGGAAATGAAAATCAAAACTTTTGTGGTAATCTTTACAATATTAGAATAACGTTAAATTTAAAAAAATATGATATCTCGGTATAAACCCTATATAAGTATAGTGCTCAAAAAGAGCCTCTTTGAGGCGCATTTAAAATCCTTTCACCGCACTGTTTCGTAGGAACTAATGACACGACAAGAAGAAGAAGTATAGTTTAGGGTACTAAGACTGCAACCAACGGTCGTTCAAGAAAGCGTTGAAGTTACGACCTCCAAGTTTTTGAATGAGGAGTATTGAGGGTACAAAAAAAGTCAAAGTTTTTGAAAAAAGTCGATTCAAAAAGGATGAAACTGACGAAACGATTTAGATGAGACTTACGGCCGGTTTCTGAAAGCTCAATCAAAACTAATCGGTCGTCAAGTCACTTGCTGTCTCTATCTAATTCGATGTAATGAAATGGCGAGTGATTTGACATCTAGTTACGTTTGATCGAGCTTTCAGAAACCGGTCGTTATACTTGAAATATGTTGATCAAAAAACTTATTTTTTATTAAAAAATTTTAATTATTTTAGATTTTAAAACTGTATTGCTTGTAAGACTTCAGTATTTTATGTGAATGTGCTTTCACGGTGTAGGTTCAGAAAGCACCTTATGAATAAGATAACGTCGAACTAGCATCGAACAAGTCGTTTGTGGGAGTCAACTCAAGTCATTCATGCATGTGCAGGGATGGAGCCAGAAAGGGGTTCCGCTGGTCCAATTTATAGATAGACAAGCTGGTGCCCGAGACTTCATCTGCGCAGGATTAGTCACACAAAATCTTTATAAATTTTAGCCTCTGTTATTCTGATGTATAAGCTATATTATTGTAAAGTTTCATTAAATCCATTCAGTAGTTTTTACGTGAAAGAGTAACAAACATCCATCCATCCATCCATACTTACAAACTTTCGCGCTTATAATATTAGTAGGTAAAGTTTCATTAAAATCCATTCAGTAGTTTTTACGTGAAAGAGTAACAAACATCCATCCATCCATCCATACTTACAAACTTTCGCGTTTATAATATTAGTAGGATTGGATAACTCTTGATTACCATAACAAATAAAGATATACATTTTTGTTTAAAAACTAACAATCGTAGTAATATAATGGGTGGCCTTATCACTAACAGCGATCTCTTCCAGGCAATCTTGGATTTTATATTCACCCTTACCTTGTTATCCGTTAGCACAACTGTTCGTGATCGGTTACCATTTCAAAAATATCGTTTATTAATGGTAACACGACCAAATTTATTTTAATGTTGGGTACTGTAGTGTATAACAATATACTATGCGCGCTGACTGGGCACGGTCGTGGGGGCACTCTATTCCAGGCGGCCAACCCAGGCAGACGTTACTCGAACTAGGTGTTTTATGTGGTACCAAGCAACCTGTACAGTACAGGTACTTTCTCCGAATCTCGAAGCCAGTTTTGCAATGCTTTTCGATGTAGAATTTGACACAATAAAAAAAAACCTGCCGAGATGCGTTGGGAATGATTATACTCATTAACTGCATTTGTATTTTAATCTGTACATATACTACAAAATATAAATGAAGGAATACCAAATACCAAATATAGTCTTTAATAAGAAGTAGTAGGTTATACTTGAGTCCGCTTCTGTTCCCAGTAGGTATTTCCTTAGGGCTTCACTTCGAGATTTCAAGGGGTCTGATCTCAAGCGAGGCGGTTGAATTTTTCATAGGATATTATGGTTTTGTTACGAATCGCTTCATAGCTATACACGGTATTACCAGTATTCTGTGGAATAACATTTTTGTAGAACATGGCAAAAGAATAAAAAGTAAGAGTGTGTACCTACCGTAAGGTAAATGTGTTCTTTTATACGATATAATATCTTTTTTTTTCTATTATTTTATCAAAGGCTGCCATCGGTGATGGAGTTGTTAAGGCCGAGACAACTGAAAATGTACCTCTCGCTCGCACATTTCAACATTTTGAAATATATAAAATAAAGGAACTTATTTATGAAAAATAGCAAACAACCAAGTTGTATGCAATCACATTGCACACAGTTCATCAAAAATTTCATTTTGATCTAAACATGTTTTCCTTTTAAAAAGTTATAAAAAGTTTTCATAGATATGCAAACTTTGTAGGAAAATTTGTAATTTTAGTAAATAAGTTCAGTGATTTTATATCTTTCAAAATGTTGAAATGTGCTATCGAGAGGTATATTAGCAGTTGTCATCGCCTTAAGCCAGTGAAAACTCCATCATAGCCATACCAACTTCCGAAATCTTAATGCCTTCATAGGCTAGGATGCATTAGATTACCTATTAAAAGTCTTATTACTGAAAATGAAGAGCACTGTTGGTCCATTAGTAGTAGTCCCGCCTTCAGATACTAAAGACGTGGTTTCGAAACCGGTCGTGCACCAATGAATTTTTGCTGTTCAAAAATGTATGTGCACAATGCCAGTACTCTCAAACAGTGAAAGAAAAACATCGTGAGGAAACCGGCATGTCGTAGAACCTAATAAGTTCTATAACATGTGTCAAGTGCTCGGAAGGAGCTTCTTGAGGGGCACTTAAAACCCTTTCACCACACTGTTTCGAAGGAAACTAGTGACACGACAAGAGAGAGACTGAAAACTAAAGCTTGAGTGACACTAATAAATCAGTTGCTTTGTTGTTTATGGAAATGAAACAAAATAAACTTTAGAACGTTATACTTACACATGTAAAGCGGATGAAACAGTGTATATAACTTTTTGCGACCGAACGCGCCCGGAAGCATCGCAAAAACCACGAGGAGTTCACAAAAGTAACTCATGTGTCGAGAGACAAGAAAATGTAATAAAAATATTCAGTGAAGTTGAAAACAAAAATATGGGACGGAAAATGAGAACAAAAGGGAAAATCGCATCAGTTACTGCCGCGAAACCTTAGGCGAATATTTTTGAGACTTTATTGAATAAATATACATAACTTTACTTCGATGCTTCCAAAAAGCTTTACACTGGCGACATAGTAGCATTTGAATAATATAAATATGATTAAATTCTTAGCTTTTCATGCGCATTAATTTTTTCATGAATCTTTTTGTGAAGTTATAGCATTTTTTACCATTTTTTATTTCCATAAACGGATTCATTTGCATTTTTACAAGGTACTTAGCACTTTTGTTCACATCGCAGTGTACTAAGACATATTATTCTGTCATCATCACAGCTGTGCCGTAATGTGTACAAGTAAACATTCATCACAAAAGAACACATTATTAGGGTTCATTCATAATATATAAAGCAAAACTGGTGGTCTAGTGGTAGTGGCCCCGCCTTCCAATCCTATGGTCGTGGGTTCGGAACCGGTCGTGCACCGATGAGTTTTTCTGTTCAAAAATGTATGTGCAAAATGCCAGTACTCTCAAACGGTGAAGGGAAATATCGTGAGGATGCCAGCATGTCGTAGATCCTCAAAAGTTCTATAACATGTGTCAAGTGCTCGAAAGGAGCCTCTTGAGGCGCACTTAAAATCCTTTCACCACACTGTTTCGAAAAAAACTAGTGACACGACAAGAAGAACAAGAAGAATAAAGCAGCCTTGTACCTATCTAAAAATAGATAAAAAGAACTGAAAGTCAAAACTGAAATAGCGTCACGACTTTGATCCCCAGGCACGCCAGATATCCCCTCAAATATCTTAGTACCAAGTACGAACTACAAATTCTTTGAGAGTCAGAGATTCGTCCAAATTGGCACATACCCACATTTCGCAGTAGTGAGTAGGTATTCTATACGTGACAGGTAGCATCACTGTTAGAATACTAACTGTTCAGAAAGATTTATTTATTTCAAGTGACATCGATCTAAGATTAAGATTATCTTGTTCTATCACTTATTTATATTAGAATTTCAATATCACTACATAGTATAAAACAAAGTCGCTTTCTCTGTCCCTATATCCCTATGTATGCTTAAATCTTTAAAACTACGCAACGGATTTTGATGCGGTTTTTTTTTAGAAAGAGTGATTCAAGAGGAAGGTTTATATGCATAATACAAGCATAATATCTTAGGGATAACCCACAATAACCGTGCGAAGCCGGGGCGGGTCGCTTGTATTACATAATTTCAAAATAAATGTGTAAAACAGAATAACTAAAATCGAACTTAACAGGCTATTTTCAGATAGCTCCTATTTGCAAACGCAGAGATACCTACATTATTAGTAGAATAGATGCAGGTATCGCGGACTCGGCAGAAACCGAACACCAGATGGCAGCCAGGAATAATTCTAGAGCAATTTCACCGACAAACGGAGCGTCTGCTCGCTCGTCTTTCAAATGTTGATTGTTTTATGAGCCGTTTTTTTCTCGAGTAGATATCGTTTACCATTTTTATGGGGTCAAGTTCCTATTATTGCTGTCAAAAAACAATTGAATGAGTAAATAAAAAATACTATCACAGTATTCTAAAATAATTATTGCTGTCAAAAAACAATTGAATGAGTAAATAAAAAATACTTTCACAGTATTCTAAAATAAGTCATGTTAGGGCGTTATTTTATGGTGTTGATATTATTTTTTTGTGGTTGTGTAAACTTGTGGATAGAAAATAATATATTCTGTAGTCATTAAACTTAGTAGAAATTATGATAGACTTGCACAATAGGAAATACAACGAGAATTTCGAATAAATGCAAAATTATGCAATGTTATTTTTTTATTAAGGGGCTGACAACTATCAAACAACTTCTCGCTCGCACGTTTCGACATGTTGAAAGATATAAAATCACTAAACTCATTTTCGAAACATGTATCGATTAAAATGAAATTTTTACTAAACTGTGTGCAATGTGATTGCATACAAATTGGTTGATTACGATTTTTCGAAAATGAGTTAAGTGATTTTATATCTTTCAACATGTCGAAACGTGCGAGCGAGAGTCACATTAGCTCTTGTCTTCGCTTTAACACTACTTTTTTATTACTTGTGATGATGATGTGGTTTGTCTAAGTACTCACATTAGTCTTATTTCTTATTTAAATCAAGGTACACACTAATTAAACCCTTGCAAGTAGGTAGAAAATACTATCCTATTAATATTATAAACGCGAAAGTTTGTAAGTATGGATGGATGGATGGATGTTTGTTACTCTTTCACGTAAAAACTACTGAATGGATTTTGATGAAACTTTATAATAATATAGCTTATACATCAGAATAACACATAGGCTACAATTTATAAAGATATTGTGTGAATTGTCCAAAATATGACGATAAGTGTTAAGTGCGCAGACGAAGTCGCGGGCACCAGCTAGTATTCAAATAAATACAAAATTATGCAACGTTATATTTTTATTAACACTACTTTTTTTATTACTTGAGATGATGAGTTGATTTTTTTATTACCAACCTTTACCGGTTTGTCTAGGTACTCACAGTCGTCTTATATTTTATTGAAATCAAGGCACACATTAATTATACCCTTGCAAGTAGGTAGAAAATACATATAGGTACACAGAGAAATGTAAAAGTTAGAAATATAATTCGATATAACGAACACCTGTGTCACGTAGCCCCTAAAATACAAACAGATTTGCAAGACCGCGCATGGTACGTCTGCCTGTAACCAAGCCAAAGTATCCTTAGAAAACTCGTATACCAATTATTTTCTCTCTCTTGTCGTGTCAGTTTCTTTCGAAACAGTGTGGTGAAAGGATTTTAAGTGCGCCTCAAGAGGCTCCTTTCGAGCACTTGACACATGTTTTAGAACTTTTTAGGTTCTACGTCATGACGGTTTCCTCACGAAGTTTTCCTTTAACGTTTGAGAGTACTGGCATTGTGCACATACATTTTTGAACAGAAAAACTCATTAGTGGACTACCGGTTTCGAACCCACGACCATCGGAAGGCTACCGCTACCGCTAGATCACCAGTGCTCTCACCTATATTTTTGAAATAACATATCGTAATTTATTCTCTTATCCACCTATTACAATCTAATCTTTAGGTGTATAAAATGTATAAAGTGAAAAAAAAAACCTATTGAATCAATAATGAGGTCGTTGCTTTTAGATATTCTCTGCAGCACTCCTTTAAGAGGCTGAAATCCGTCAAACAGCTTCTCGCTCGCAATTTCTGATATTAGGGTAGGTACTGCATTTACGACTGTGGTAACTAATACTAGTTTTATAAAAAAAGTTTCAACTTTTTCCAAGATATTTATAAATGACTGAAGATGGTTAAAAAACTAACCCTCATACTATAAAATGGTGTTTAAATTTAAATAATGCTTAAAATTTGCGCTGTCTCTGTTTGCCATTACGCATTGGTAAGAGATGGCAATAGTTTAAGCATAGTTTATTGTTTGACAGATTTTTGTAGTAAGGCTTGTTCAGCATATTTTTTGGTAGAAAAAATTGTTTAGATCAAAAGATTTTTTTGCTGAACCTTTGTTATGAATAGTTATGATATTCTCCAAGAAATTTGAAATATCACAAATAAACAATGTTTGTGATTTTTCAAAACTTCATTTAGGGATTTTATATCATCAAAAATGTTGAGAGAGAGAAGCACATTGGCGGTAGTTTGCGCCTTAAAACGCTGCAGCAGTTATTCCACTTTGTAAATGTTTGTTCCACGCAGCGATCGGCTTCGAGTCCCGCCACGTAGGTGAGATAGCCTGTCTCACTAAATAAAGAAGCATTTCTATATTTGTATCGGTATAATCTTCCCGGTTTAATAAGTAATGGCTTTGCTACTGATCTTGACAGCCTTAACCAGCTTAGTTGGTAGTGACTCTGCCTTCTGCGCTGTAGGCCGTGGGTTCGATCCTCACAAAGATTAAACATTTGTGAAGTGTTTGTTATCTGTCTGGTTTTTATAACATAGTATAAGTATAAAATAAATAAATAAATAATGGTGGACTTTCCACGCAGCACTATCTAGCCCCAAACTAAGCCAAAGCTTGTAATATGGGAACCAGATAGCTGATATAATACATAATTCATATACTTTTTTATTTATTTACATACTTTACAGTTTTCTGGTTAGCTGGGGCCTAGATAAGGTTGTGTGGATCTTCTATCGATATTAATACTATAGCATAAAAAAATAGGTAATTACGAGTATATTCTGTATTTTAAGTTATTTAATCGCTGCTCAACTTAAGACACCAAACTATTGCAATTGTTGCTGAATTTCAGCGAGTTTTTTTAATTTTTATACAACCAGCTGTAGAACAAGGAGATGGCCCACCTGATGTTAAGTGGTAACCGGCATCTATAACAAAGCATTGTCTCGTAAGTCATGCACGATAAGAACGTGTCCTACAATGCACTGCCCTGCGTCCATCAACTTGAGGTATACAGATGTTAAGCCTCATATGCCTGTAATTTCACCGGCAACCACACTCTTCAAACCGAAACACAGCAACGCTGTTTGGCGGCAGAAAAGGCGTGGTGGTAGTACTTGACCGGACGTGCCCTTCTCAAAGAGCTCTACTACTCTTAAGAGTAAATAAAGTTCAATGAGACTGCAGTGATTCTAGACACAATCCATTTCCTATAGTGTCTCAACCAGATTTATATGATACGAGGGGTTAATACACCCCATCCAAGTTCATGAAAAATTACAGCCTACATAAAACACAAAAGTCTCTAAAGCAAAATCACAAAGATTCAAACGCGTGTTAGAACAATCTATAAAAAGTTTACGCCCCTTGTAAGCAATATGAAAGTAGATATTGCTTGCCGCTGCGCGAGGTTGCTAATCTAATCCGCGGGTTAGCTGGAGAATAATGAAAATAGGGATGTTACACTGACATTTTAGAGCCCAATTCAAACGTTGTACAAGTCCAATGTTCATTACCTATTAATGTAAAAAAAGTATGGTACAAATTAATGAGAGAGCGCTTGAAAAGACTGATCAATGAAGTGTCTGAATCAGTTTTTAATCGCAGTCTTATGTGAGAGTTAATTATGTCTTTGAAATCGGTCAGAACTTCATCATCAAGTAAGTATTCTGAGCATTTTATAATACATTTGAACTAAACGTCAACAGAAGGACAGTAACAAACAATGATAAAGACAGCGAGTCGAGGTTATTGATGCCTCCCAATCTGATACTAAGGTACTTCAGATTTATCAGTAGCGAAATCGGTGTCTGTGCAATTTCAATGAAATATTCCGACTTTTCAGTGTCGGCACCGAAGCGGCACCCCTAACACCCACACTCACAGACAGAGAAATAAATTCACCTCTTGAAGACTGTTCGGGTAAAATTTAATAAAGCAAATAGGAACGGCGTTACGTACTTCTCGGGCATATTTCAAGAGATTTATAAGCGGCGAAACAAATAATGTTATTTACAATTAATTTAGAATTACGGTGCCCAAGTAATATGTAATGTATTGGATGGAGGCCAAAGGTAGCTGAAGATTCACTGCGGAGTCTTAGTGCGTCTAATAATAGGTAGCAGAAACCTCGCATAACTAACAATATAGAGAATTATTGGAAATTCAGTTCACCGTTGTTTCTTACATAGTTCGATTACTGTATGAACAGACAACATATTGAATCGATGTCTACATTATGTTGCTATTGCCAAAGCTCGCATATTCTATAAGATGGATTATTGGATGAACTTTATGAATGGAGCCAATGAAACATGCTCGAGACCTTATAAAGCTTCAAAATTCACCAACAGCTTTAGGTGCCATGATAACGCTTGTAGATGAGATACTGGTTTTTGATTGCAAATATTCAAGTTATAAAATAATTTGCTTTGTCATCGCCATGTTCATACTCGTAGAGTTTTGGTTTGCTGCTCCAATTTAAAACTACTGGGTCTATCTTTTTGTAACAATTATTTTTTTATGTGTCATTGAGCAATCTTTATCTTCATTGGTTATATAACAAAAGGCTTGAACAACTGCCAACGGTTGTAAAATTTTCACAGTTTTCCTACGAACGTAGATATCCAGCTAAAGCATAAAACGTACCCACCTGAATTTCCGTCCAAATTGTCAACGTAAAAAGTTCCAAAACGCATAATTTTCTCCTCCCTGCATACATTAAACTAACCGAATTGCAGACTGAAATGGAAAGACAACTATCACACACCTGCGGCAGACTGTCGGGAACAAAACATTCGCCGCGTCCCGCTCACGTAACTTTTAATAGAGTTGAAACTCGGAAATACTGTTCAGAACTTATCCGATAATATGTGTTAATGCTCAGTTGGAACTTGGATATGTTATTTCATCTATACTACAATGTTCCCTTCCTTGTAGATGTAGGTATCCCTCATTTTCGTACAGATAGCTTTCCTTTACTTCTGTAATACAACCAAAATTTGGGAATTCATAAGCGTTCTAAGCTAAGCGTGCTATTTCATTTTCCATATTTGTTTGATTTCAGTTTCTTGACTGTTCTTCTAGGATTTGGTCGCGAGGAACTGGCGATAGATTCACTTAGTATATACATACATACATAAAATCACGCCTCTTTCCCAAAGGGGTAGGCATAGACCACGGATTTCCACTTGCTGCGATCCTGACATACCTCTTTCGCTCTCTTTCACTCTTCTTCTTACTCTCATCACTACGTCTTCTTTCACTCTACATTTGTCTCTAATCACACTGTTCCTCATTCTATCACTCAGATTCACACCACACATGCTACGTAACGCTCTCATTTCTACTGCATTCACTTTACTCTGATGTCTTTTGATTTCTTCTCCTAGTATATAAGACGTTTCAAAGTGATCTTTGTGATTGTACTGAATAAAGACCGTTTTGATTTGATATTACATAAGGTGTGATGGCAAAAAAATATCAATAATATTAAAAAGGATTGCCCTTTAATAATTGCGTACATTGAAACTCTGTATTTTTTAAATAACAGTGAGGCAGGCTGGGCCTTACCCGTGAGGCGATAGCGACGTGATACTACAATATTTGTTTCAACAGAATCGCTTCCGCGTTAGCAGTGCGGTCTAGCCCTTACAGGCTCCGCGAAATGAAGTCAAAAATATGTTTGCTCATGTACATTTAGCAAACCACATGCGTTCCAACCCCTCTTTAATTAGTGCGGGGTTCAGAAGGTCATACGTTAATTGCGGTTTTAACACACGGAAATACGACTTAAAACCTCTGAGTAGACCCTTCCAGATTATTTTGTATTATTTATCATTTACCTGTTTCCACTGCGGTCGGCAAGGGCGTGCATTGTTTTGGTACCTCCATTTTCCCTTCGGTTTGAAATGTGAATAGGTAAATGGGTTCCGTACCAAAACGTTTTCATAATTCGGTGACTTTGATGGATTGGAAAATCATCAGGTGGGCCATATGCTTGTTCCATCAGCAAGTATAAAAAAAATAAAAAAAAATAATAAGGGTTAGAATTACTGAACAGAGATTTTCGTTGTTTTTAAGACTATCTTTTGGCAGTTGATGAGAAATGCGAATATAAAATTATCAGGCAATAATTTGACCCTAGAAAATACAAATTTCTTTGGACGCCATTTATTTTGTTATGGATCCCTTCATTTTACATCAGGTAATTTCGCTAAATTACTTGACGGCAAATAGGCTTTAAAATTTTATTATACTATTTGAACGTTCAAATAATCATAAAGCGCTTATGACAGGTAATAAAAAAATCACGCAACAATATTTTTTTTCCAATTTATGTTAACTGCTTGTTTTATAACTCAATATCTAGCGACTTTATCGTATCAGATAAATACATAATTATTACTGTGTGGCCTTGGCCTATAAAAAAACCTTGTAAGAAATTATTAAATCTTATAGTATTGAGATGGAAATAAAAAAATACATTCCCAAAAGATATCGATCGATGGATTTGAACCTGGATATCTATTTACTGTGTCACTGACCCTATGGTACTTGTAAGGTCGTTGTGAACTTCTTAAGGCTAATGATGATGAGGACATTTCATTTCGGTTAAAAGCTCAAAATGAAAGGATAAATTCAATTAATAACTTTTTTAAAAAGGTATATTGTAAGAAAAATTGTAAAATGGTTAATTTAAGCAGTACAGCAAAAACCAGTTCGGCATACTCAAGAAAATAATGCAGAGCTTAATACACAAATTTAAAGAATATAGCTGACGCATTGTTACGTGGGTAAACCATCAAAATGAGTATTACCACTTTAACCATTGAACACTCATATTTTTGAGCGCATATTCATGATACATTTATTTTCTCATCTTCAGTCTGTCATCGACCTGAGCCACAGAATAATGTTTAGAAAACAGTAGGTAACCATCCAGCGTTACCGATGACATATTTGTAAGTATTTTATACAAGCTGGCGCCCGCGACTTCGTCTGCGCAGGATTAGTCACACAATATCTTTATAAATTGTAGTCTATGTGTTTTTCTGATGTATAAGCTATATTATTGTAAAGTTTCATTAAAATCCATTCAGTAGTTTTTACGTGAAAGAGTAACAAACATCCATCCATCCATCCATCCATCCATACTTACAAACTTTCGCGTTTATAATATTAGTAGGATTAATAAAATATGGAAAAAATATCTTTTAGTAAAAGATAATTAATTTTACTCCCTGTTACTACCTAATATACGAGTAGGTTTTTTTAAAGCTTGCACAAATTAACCCCGCGCTCGCCAACGAGCCTTATTGTACGCTAACGCTGTCAAGTTCAGAGTAACCTCGTGTGACACGCTGCTGACACGTTATCCGTATGCAACGTGCATACTTTATGCACACTACACCTAGGGTTGCCATCTCAAAAATTTTGCAACCAGGACAAAACGCGTGAAAACCCTGGATTTTGGAGCATAAAACCCGGACATGACATGGTTTTTTTAAACTTAGTATAGTAAAAAACAGTTCAAAATGTCATAAATAAACTCTTTATTTTATAAGCGCTCGTGTCATTTGACGTGTGACATTTAAAATGATGATAAAAGATGACTAAATTTAATTTTTTTCGGCTATCGGCGGTTGCGGTACAAGACTTGAAATTTTCAAACCCGGACTACAAATGAAACCCCGCCCGGACGCTCCCCGGACGCCCTCTAAGCTAGGACAAATCCGTGGAAACCCGGACGGAAGGCAACCCTAACTACACCCCTTTTCACGTGCACACAATTGCTATCTAAGCGATAGTGTTTTATAAACCAACCCAGCTTCTCTTAATATTTTTATCAGTTCTAATAAATCGTATTTCAATGTAACGGTAAGTTAAATTTTCCTACCAGGGCCTTGATCACGAATAAATTTTGACACGATCGTGAAATAAAAAGTACTACCATACTCGCATTTTAGCGAAATTCACTAAAATTTTACGAATATCACGACTTTCGTCACGAATAGAAATGTCAAATTTGACGATCGCATAGTTCGTAAAAAGATCGGTACTTGCGTTTCGAGAAATTTGTTTAACTAATATCGCTAATGCCGTAATGTATCGCTCTTTCGCACATTTTATCGTTATTTATAAATCAAAATTATATTATTGCAGAATCTTTATAATGCTATTCTCTGAAACTTTGTTGTTTGCGATTTTTCATAGCTATACCTTCAGTTATTTTATAACTTCCAAAACTTTGACATGTGCCAGCGAGAAGTTGTTGTTGTTTGACGTTTTTCAGCCTCTCACAAGCTACGAATATGATAACTGGTACTGGTGGTATCAATACTGCTTGTTTTTAGGTAATACCTGAACAAATATTGGCAGATGACGCAAAATTAAATTGTTTTGGTACCCTCCGATAATTAACTTCTACGTCTTGTATTTCAGTCTGTTAGTCGTCAGAGCACTGGTGGTCTAGTGGTAGCGATTCCGATCCTTAGGTCCCACCTTCCGATCCTTAGGTAGTGGGTTCGAAACCGGTCGTGCACCAATGAGTTTTTCTGTTCAAATATTTATGTGCACAATGCCAGTACTCTCAAACGATGAAGGAAAACATCGTGAAGAAAGCATTTCGTAGAACCATGTGTCAAGTGCTCGAAAGAAGCCTCTTGAGGTGCACTTAAAATTCTTTCACCACACTGTTTCGAAAGAAACTAGTGACACGACAAGAGAGAGATAGAGAGAGTCATCAGATGTGTTATCAAATTCGTGTATTTGATAACACGATCACATTTTCACATCTGTGTTCAAAACCGAAAGTTTCCGAGTTGCCATTTTACAATTATCGCGAAAATTGACGATCGTATGCGATCGTCAAAAGATAGCGACCCCGAGTTCCGTACTCGCACAATTCGTCAAAATATCACGAATTTGACGATCGATAAATTTAGCGAAATGAGTTCCGTACTTGCACTGCAGGGCCAATCGATAGACGACTCCTTCAGAAAATCCAGGTATTAAAAGAAAGCTTTTTTAACAGCACAAGAGACGTAGTGTTGACATATTGTTTGATAAACAAGCTGACTCATTTTACTGCTATTTTTATCGCTATTGCTTGTTTGTTCTTGTATAATAAGCTCATCGGTTTGGAGGCTGTGATATCGTGGTACTCAATTATTGAGAACCGCGACAGGGTTTCCCTAGGTTTCCCCTTGGGATCAGAACTACATACTGCATATCGCGTTTGTTTCTTATGAGTTATTCGCTGGGTGAGATTAGAATCCGTTGTCACAGTTGGTTAGCGTACCCCTGTATCAGGGAGCTAAATCCTAATTTCTTCTTAATAACTTTTGGGACATTAATAAAATCTTTCCGAAATTTGTGTGATGTTGAGGGTGTATAAAAATATACATGGCACAGATCGCTCCGTTTCTTCTTGCGGCGACATAATGATACCTACTGATTCTCTCCGTCTGTGGCTCTCGTGGCTCGTTCAGAAGCGTCGCAATCGTCAATGGAGAGACTTGCGCGGATTATGCACACGCCATTAGCTTCACGCTTTTGTGTTGGCCCCACTGTCTCTTTAACTCATTGTCATCGGCTGCCAAGTGGACGGGCTTAATTACACGCGTCTGGGTTTTGCGTGTCAATTTGTGGTTCAACAGGCCTACCATGAACTCTTAATGCGATTCAATTGAGGACCCGATTAAAAGGCTTTACTATTAATCGAATGTTTCGTACCGTGAGATAGTATAATCAAATTTTAGATGACGCTGAAATCGCAAATATACGGAATCGATTAGTGGACTTTCCACACAGCACTATCTAGCCTCAAACTAAGCCAAAGCTTGTAATATGGGAACCAGATAGCTGATATAATACATACCTATATACTTTTTGTTTGTAAATACATACTTAGAATATGATATAACACCCAGACAGAGAACAAACATCTATATTCACCACACAAATGTTTGTTCTCGGTGGGGATCGAACCCACGGCCTCCGGCACTGAAGGCAGAGCTACTACCAACTGAGCTGTGAAGGCTGTCACCCTGTAGCCTTATCCTATCTATAATACTTCTACTATATATATATCTCTAATACTATAAGACTCAAAGTCCTGACTGACTGACTGACTGACTGACTGACTGACTGACATATAGACAACGCACAGCCTAAACCGCTGGTCCTAGAGACTTGAAATTTGAGGAGTACATAGCTCTTATGGCGTAGAGGTGCACTAAGAAGGGATTTTTGGAAATTCAACCCCTAAGGGTGTAAAAAGGGATGAAAACGTTTGTATGAAAAATAGTATTCCTTGAACCTACAAACTTGAAACTTGGAGAACATATACCTCAAAGCAAAAAAATAGGAAAGGCATTTTTAGTTTTTTAAAACTACCCTTAATAAGTGTGCAAAGGGATGTAAAAGTTTGTATGGGAGTTTTTTGACCGATGGTCCTAGAGACTTGAAATTTGAAGAGTACATAGGTCTTATGACGTAAAGGTGTACTAAGAAGGGGTTTTTGGAAATTCAACCCCTAAGGGTGTAAAAAGGGATGAAAGCGTTTGTATGAAAAATTGTATTCCTTGAACCTACAAACTTGAAACTTGGAGTACATATACTTCAAAGCAAAAAAATAGGAAAGGCATTTTTAGTTTGGTAAAACTACCCTTAATAAATGTGCAAAGGGATGTAAAAGTTTGTAAAGGAGTTTTTTGACCGATGGTCCTAGAGACTTGAAATTTGAAGAGTACATAGGTCTTATGACGTAGAGGTGTACTAAGAAGGGGTTTTTGGAAATTCAACCCCTAAGGGTGTAAAAAGGGATGAAAGCGTTTGTTTGAAAAATTGTATTCCTTGAACCTACAAACTTGAAACTTGGAGTACTTATACTTCAAAGCAAAAAAATAGGAAAGGCATTTTTAGTTTGGTAAAACTACCCTTAATAAATGTGCAAAGGGATGTAAAAGTTTGTAAGGGAGTTTTTTGACCGATGGTCCTAGAGACTTGAAATTTGAAGAGTACATAGGTCTTATGACGTAGAGGTGTACTAAGAAAGGGTTTTTGGAAATTCAACCCCTAAGGGTGTAAAAAGGGATGAAAGCGTTTGTATGAAAAATTGTATTCCTTGAACCTACAAACTTGAAACTTGGAGTACATATACTTCAAAGCAAAAAAATAGGAAAGGCGTTATTAGTTTTTTTAAACTACCCTTAATAAGTGTGCAAAGGGATGTAAAAGTTTGTATGGGAGTTTTTTGACCGATGGTCCTAGAGACTTGACATTTGAAGAGTACATAGGTCTTATGACGTAGAGGTGTACTAAGAAGGGGGTTTTGGAAATTCAACCCCAAGGGGTGTAAAAGTGTTGAAAACGTTTGCATGAAAAATAGTATACCTTGAACCTACAAACTTGAAACTTGGAGTATATGAACTTTTAGGCAAAAAAATAGGAAAGGCTTTTTTAATTTTTTAAAACTACCCATAATAAGCGTGCAAAGGGATGTCAAAGTTTGTATGGGAGTTTTTTAACGCATAGTGCGATTGATTTCAAACTTGAAGTAAATATACTCCACAATAAATAATTTAAAATCACGTTTTCAATATTTTAAAACTACCCCTGCAAAGTTTCAAGGTTTGTATGGGAGATTTTTAACTGTAACTGTGTAATTAACTTCAAACTAAAAGAAAATGTGTTCTGTGGATAAATAACATAAAGACGTTACCCTCCTTCGTTGCGCTCGAGTAAAAAGAATACCTACAACGAGGCGTCAATGTTCTAAAAACGGGAATTTTGAGTTGGTACGAAGAGATCTGAGGGTACCTATCTACCGTGCCTGAGGATCAATGTCGTGAAGCTGTTTCGTTTCGTTTGCTTTTGGGGTAGAAACTAGGAACAAATAAGTACATATTTTCCGTGTAAGGTTGTCTTTGTTGTATTTGTCATGTTTGTGCTAAACTCAGTACCTATACCTACCTACCTAATATAGGTAATGTACGCCTATAGGTATCCCTTATACCTACGTAGGTATTTAAAATCCTACCCTAATAATAGTACGTATTTAAAATCCTACCCTAATAATATACAAATCAATGCGAAAGTTACGATATTTGGATGTTTGTGGTTCAATCACGGTTCACCACTTCAACGCGTGCGAAGCCGCGGGAAGCCACTAGTATATATATATATTTATATATATATATATATATTGAGAGTATTTGTCTTGGTGCATAGAGGAAGAAATAAAAAAACTAAGAAAGTAGTGAAACAAAAACAGCGTCACGACTTTGATCCCCAAGCACCAACTTCTCAGATCTCTTGATTCTTTGAGAAGGTCTAAGGAGGTTAGTCTGAATTACACAAACAAATAACAATAAAAGAGAAAGCATTACATTCATATCTACAGATAAAAAAAATAGGACATATAACGAGAATAGCGAGGTAAGTAAATTTTCCTCTTACAGTTGGTTAAACTTGATAGATAGAGCCATAAAAATTACATTGGCTAACCTATATGTATATCATATTATATTATACTCGTATCGTGTTCTTAACTGACCTTCTTGCTTCTTCTGATTAACGAACATATGTTTTTTAAGTTTCGTTCTAAAACCACATTGAGGTATAGGTACATTGGTGCCATACTATTGGATTCGAACCCTTGACCTTACGATCAGAAAGCGGGGCCACTCCTACTAAACCACCGGCGACGGAGATTTTATTTCTCAATTGGCACCAGTGGCGGAATTGGTGGTAGCAACTGAGAATAGACGGTACTAAACTCCATAGGCATTTCTGAAATTCAAACCAAACCTAAAGGGATGCAGTGGGGGTTGAAGTTAGTATTCGCTGTTGCGCTACAAAAACAGATTTTCATGTGAAACTAATGAAAAATAAATATTTTTTAGGAACTCTCATCTCAGCGCAGTTAATTAATAATGCTGAAGCTTATGTACCTTCCAAAAATTGTTGCATCGTTTTAAATCCTACTAATATTATAAACGCGAAATTTTGTATGGATGGATGTTTGTTACTCTTTCACGTAAAAACTACTGAATGGATTTTAATGAAACTGTACAATAAATAGCTTATACATCAGAATAACATAGGCTACAATCTTTAAAGATATTGCGTGACTAATCCTGCGCAGACGAAGTCGCGGGCACCAGCTTGTAATAACTAAATAAAAATTATGTTGTTTGACTCTGCTTTGTTTAGCATTTTTTGTATGAAGTTTCTAATATCTAATATTCTAATAATAGCCTGTAGTTGTCCAAGGCTGGAGGTGGACTTTCAAACAGCTTTGAGACTTCTTCACCTACATTGTAAAAGTCGAGTGTAAAATATTTTTGTTAAAAGCTATCGTTGTGATTTTATTTTAGAACATGATGATGGACGCAGGGCAGTTCATCGTCGGGCACGTTCATATTATGCGTGACTTGCGAGGCAATGCTTTGTTATAGGTGATGGTAACCACTTAACAATTGGTAGGCCATTTTCTTGTGTCATTAAAAAGAAGTATTAAAAAAAAAACAAATAGCGTCTGTATAATTTTCTAAAACTCTGCATCCATAAAGGTTGAAAGACCCTTGGAGTTCACAAATCACAAGGACAACCGTTTTAAAAGGTCCTTTTAAAAGATCAATTATTTGGTCATGCATCGATACAGCGGAAGATGAAAACAATCGCATCATAATCGCGACGCGCAAACCGCATCCGCATCGAGCCGGAAACCAATATGGAAACATTTTTATAATAAAATTGAATAAAATGTCGATTATGTGGTCGACATACACTTTACTACTGCGAAATTGGATTGAATAGGGAAGTGATTGGTTTTTTGTTGATTTATATAGCGGCTGACCGCGGCTTCGCTTGTTTGGAAGCGGATGTTTTCTAACATTCAAGGCATTTTACCATTTTTTTTTGAAGTAATAGGTCCCTTAATTATATTCCCATTTTATAGCGGCTCTATAGAGTATACTTGTCACTGTGTTTGTGTGTGTGCCAACGAAAAGAGACAGCAACAGACTTATCGGTCTGATAAGCTAATGGAGCGCTCAGCGACCAATATGAATAAGAGAGTATGTCTGTAACTTATAAAACATATATGTGGATGGATATATGAGTAGAGGTGGGCCATATAAAATATAGATGGATTGTGTAAAAGATAATATGATTAAGAGCCGAGTATGGAGAGGAAAAACTTGTTGTGCCGACCCCACACGATAAGGGAGAGAAAATGTTAATTTGATTTGATATTATTGAAAAAAAAATGATCTTTCCTTTACTTTTTATAAAAACAAAACAAGAGATTTTTTATACTTTTGCTGATGGAACAAGCAAATGGTCCACCTAAAGTTAAGGGGTCACCATCACGTATAACAAAACATAGCCTCTTAACCCACGCACTATAGGAGCTTGCCCTACGATGCACTCCCCTGCGTCCACCAGCTTGAGGCATACCGATGTTATGCCTCATGTGCCTGTAATCTTCCCAGCAACCACACTCTTCAAACCGAAACACAGCAACGCTGCTTGGCGGCAGAAAAAGGCATGCCGGTAGTTCTTCCCCCGACGAGCCTATCACAAAGAGCTACTCTGAGATAATTAAAGGACTACAAATCTAGTTTATCTAAGATACAGCCGAGCGGAGTATCGGATCGATGTACCCTTGAGCGGTCGAGACGTCCAGACGGCAAACGACCCGTCACAAATCACTCCGGAAGTTTATCCAAGTATCAATAACGCATTCCGTCCGCCTCTGTAATCTGGGCCTAATCAGATAAGGAATACGAATTTCCTGTAGACATTAATTCGCGCAAAACCAGTCGAGACCTGAATAAATTGAACTAGTCATTTTGTTACTGGGATGTTCCTTTCCTCATAATTCGTAACATTACTGATAAAATTTCATTAGTTTTATAGTTAAGAAAAGCTGCACTTAAGAAAATAGCAAAGTTTTTTTTTATACTAACCTAAAATTTATTATCCGAGTGGAATTTGAACCCACGATCATCCCCTTGATACGGGGCCCCTCTTTTTTGGGATATTATAATAAAAAAAATCTGAACAAGTTTATTTCCCAAAAATCCGGGTGCTAAATGAAATGAAATGAAATGTATTTATTTGCCTGAAGTATGGTAAATAAGGTCTTATGTATAATTAGTCTCACACACTTCGTCGATGACCGACATGCAAAATTATATAATTCAAAATAAATTCACAAAAAATTATAGAACAAAAAAAATAAAAATAAAAATGTCAGCAAACAATGTCCTACTCAAATATAAATGTATATAAAATCAGTAAAAAATCAGCAAAATAATACAAATAATAACATAAAATCAAATAAGATGTCAGCAAAATAATACCAATGTCAAATAAAAACCATTTAATTGTCCCTAAAGCTACAGTATTTCTCTAATATTATAGAAACATTTTTCGCAAAGCTATATATGTACAGTTTTTTCTTAAATTGTTTTGTAGGTAGCTCTCTTATCGCTTTTGGTATTTTATTAAAAAACCTTACGTGATTACAATAACTTTGCAAATAATTGCATCTCTATACTTATTGATCATCATCACGAAGTTTCCTACCGGACATACGCCCCCCCCATTAACAACTTACTTACAATCCCAGTGCATAAACCCCGAAGCGGGATTTGACCGCCGACACAATTGAACGCCACCACTGGTATCTGTTCTGAGCCAATTCTTCCCAGTCTGATATTCGAAGGTCTCTCCATTAACCAGGAATAATGATTTTGAGCCTTCCTGATTCACAGACCAGTGATCTTTATAATGTCTTCGGTTCATTGGGTGAGAGCTTTAAAAATCACATTTTGAGTCTTTTTACTGCTTGCAGATAGAATAAGCAGATGGTCCATCCGATGTTACGTCGGAAGCGTCAACTGTAACAAAGCATTGCCTCGCAAATCATGCCCAATAAACACAGCACGCAGTTTGATGGCAAAAATAACGATGGTACTACCACCATGCCTGTTTTTACTTCCCCAGAAGAGCCCTTCACAAAGAGCTATAATACGAAAGAAACCTTTATAAAGGTGAACTCTGGTATTAGCTAGACCTGGTAACGCAGGGTCTAGGCCGGCTGATTATTCCGTCACAATGCCTCAATGGCTCAATTCAGTAAATTTTAGCTAATCTAGATCTAATCGGACAGATAAGGCCCACCTGAATGCGGGCCATTACAGGAATGTTAATTATCAAACTCCAAGTTCGGGTTTGTACCACATGTGGTCGTTAGTTTCCTTACTAAGTTTTAATTAAATGTTTGTTTAAGATTCTACAACTATAGCTCCTTGTATTTATGGACACAAGTTTGTTATTGTTATGTCATCGGGTATTCTCATTCACTAATTTAAGCGATTTTGGCGTAGCTCGGTCTATTTAGACAGGCAAACTTAGCTATGCTGACTTTGACACAGACATACTTACCTCACAGCTCAGTTAGTGGTTAATTGATCTGCTTCTCTGCACTGTAGGTTGTTCGTCATTTGTATGTTTATCATTTGTGTTATAAACATCAATATTGTAGGTTTAGGTAGTAAAAAAGGTAGCCGAGGTCCAAAATGTGAATTTTCACATTCTACAAGTAAATAAACATTTTACTTAATTTATATTTTGTTCCATCACACAAGTCAAGTGCTGAATTAAAGATAAATGAACAACATATTTTTATGGAATTTCTAATTCCTCATGGAGGGCGGATCTCTGGACCTTGAAGGTCTCTAAGCTAGGTCTCAAAGTTGAGTCCATCAACTTGAGGCAAACAGATGTTAAGGGGCTGACAACTATCAAACAACTTCTCGCTCGCACGTTTCGACATGTTGAAAGAAATAAAATAACTAAACTCATTTTCGAAAAATCGCAATCAACCATTTTGTGTGCAATCATATTGCACACAGTTTAGTAAAAAAATTATTTTGATCGATACAAGTTTTCCTACTTAAAAGTTTGCTTATGTACGAAAACTAGTAAAGCAAACTTTTGATTAGGAAAACATGTACCGATCAAAATGAAATTTGTACTAAACTGTGTGCAATGTGATTGCACACAAGGTGGTTGATTGCGATTTTTCGAAAATGAGTTTAGTGATTTTATATCTTCCAAGATGTCGAAACGTGCGATCGTGAGTCACATTAGCTCTTGTCTTCGCCTTAAGCCTCATGTGCCTGTAATTTTACCGGCAACCACAACCTTCAAACACTAAAATGCTGCTTGGTGGCAGAAGCAGGCATGGTACACTTATGATTTGGCGTTATAAATTCTGAAGAGTGATTTTCAAAATAAGCAACGTTCTCATAATCATAACGTGACAAGAGTTGAATAATCATGGTTATTTTTCGTCGCGTCGGGAGGAGTCGCAAGCGTCCTTAATTTGGGCAATCAAAGCATGGCACTTGCACAGTTTGCCAGAACAGCTGGCTCAGTACTACTTTGATCTTAATGTTCATTATAAGATGCCATAGTAATAGAATTTCGTCGTGACATGGTTTTTTTTTTAAATATAAAGGCGAAGACAAGAGCTAATGTGACTCTCGCTCGCACGTTTCGACATGTTGAAAGATATAAAATCGCATAACTCATTTTCGAAAAATCGCAATTAACCATTTTGTGTGCAATCACATTGCACACAGTTTAGTAAAAAAAAAATATTTTGATCGATACATGTTTTCCTACTCAAAAGTTTGCTTTACTAGTTTTCGTACATAAGCTAACTTTTAAGTAGGAAAACTTGTATTGATCAAAATGAAATTTTTACTAAACTGTGTGCAATGTGATTGCACACAAAATGGTTGATTGCGATTTTTCGAAAATGAGTTTAGTGATTTTATATCTTTCAACATGTCGAAACGTGCGAGCGAGAAGTTGTTTGATAGTTGTCAGCCCCTTAAAGTCTTTCTAGCAACAGCTATGGGCTTGCAACTCGTCACGTGATAGAGTACTAACTTCTGCATAAAGAAAATTGTGTGTTTGTGTTAGTGGCTGATGTTTTGACGTGCATCTGACTTCCGTTCAATATCTAAAAAATCAGAGATCCGGGAAGATAAATTAGAACACTGATTCCTTCATCACGAAATCAAACTCACGAAGAAGTTTAATTGAAATTGAAATTGAAACATCTTCACGACTTTGATCCCCAACCATAATAATATCCCCCTCAGATTTTTTAATACAGATTATTTGCGGACGCGACTGGTAGTCAGAGGCATCTACGTCCAAACAATGAACATTACATACTGACATTTTCCATGATATTCTCACATTTTTCATGTTTTCATGACATTCCATTTGGTATTCCTTAAGTTCCATATTCAATTGCACGAAATAAAATAATAAAATTGAAAATATCCATTTTCTATTTTGATGTAGCATGTAATAGTGAGCTGAACTAAATAATGCAGCAAAAAAAATTATTATGGATTTACTTTTTTTAACTTTGGTGGGTGGAGAAGAAAGAAGTAGTGTGGTGAGTGAGCCAACTGTCACCTCCATGAGGCATGGCACTAGTGATTGATGCCAGAGTCGTTCCGTGACTGTGTAACAAGTGTTTACGCGACTGTAATCGAGGCGTATTCTCACGAATCACTGCGGGAAATTGGAACACAAATCACAGAGGAATAGCTAAGTAGGTAATAATCAAGAGCGTAGATTACTAATCATAGGGAATAATCCCTATGATTAGTAATATGACGTGTGAAAAAATAAAAGCGATGTTAATAATAAAGATATTTATTTAAAATATATTTTTATTTACTACAAATGAAAAGGTGACCAAATAAAAACAAAAAATGAATCAGCTTTAGGCGTCGCAAAACGGACTCCGAATCAGTATAAAGTTGACTTGCAACCAAATTTCTTAAGAATGTTTTATTGTTGCTAGAATAAAAAGTTGGCACTTGGAGTGGCTTGCACTTGCACTAATTTTAGTCACGGTAGAATCCAATCGGGACCCCGTGACTCTGTCTGGTGCTGATGCAGCATCGAACCATTCGTCAGATGATGATGATGATGAGTGGTCCAACGATGCACTGGCACTAAGATGAGTGAGGGAACATAGGTGGGTTTTTAGTCGGTATGTTGTCCGTTGGCAGAGAGGCCGACATCCCCTCCTATTCTCCCCGAGTGGGAGGCATGCGTAAAGCATTTTCCAACGCAAAAAAAAGGCTTGCACGAATTCTGCGCAACATACATAACAACATGCGAGGGTTTTCAATGGTATGAATGAATGAATGAAAATGCTTTATTGTACACCTTACAAACGAACAAAATAGGAAACAAATAATAACAACTATAGATATGTACAATGGGCGGTCTTATCGCTAAAAAGCGATCTCTTCCAGACAACCTTTGGAGAGGAGCCTATAAATAAGATGGTTGGTTTCACTACCTATTTATATAATAATCATCTCACTGGATAATTCTTGTGTTTCTGTTTGATGCTTGCAACTTCCCGGGCAGCCATACCGGATGTCGGTGAAGTACAGGATGAGGATGTTTGCCTCAAGTTGATGGACGTAGGGCACGTAACTAAAGTGCGTAAACCTACGAGACGACGCTTTGTTATAGGTCGTCACCTAACACCAGCAGGATGATAACGTAACTTTGTTGCAATCAGTTTCCATATGAAACCAATAAGTATTTAAAACAATATGAAAGATTTGCGATTCGCTCTGCTCATCGGCTGCTAACATGTCTGCAATGTCTGTACTATTGTGTTTTTTTTTCAACTTTAATAGATTGTATGTATGCATTAATTAGTTTGAAGCGTATCTGTTTTATGAACTTTATTCCCCTTACCTTTTTCTGTTATTCCTACGCTTCACTAAATTCGATTGGCACCATTCTGGAGCTTCAATATTGTATTATAATACCTACATTGTAACAAGGATCATACAAAAGGGCGGTAGGAACCAAGCCGTAAGTTTGTTGCCTGTTCTTCTAGGCTTTGGTCGCGTGGAACTGGCACCTAGAGTCGCCTAGCTTTAAGACGTTTCAAAGTGATCCTTGTGATTTTATTGAAGAAATACCCTTTGACTTTGATTATCCATCAATAGAAACACCAGTTGTTTTCTAACTTTGTTAGCAACTGCAGCTAAAATGTAACCGCATAGCCGTCATAATTACTTACTACAAACAGAAACTGATTGAAACTGACTGCAACAAAGTAACGTGATCAGCCAGCGGTGAGCTATCTGCTTGTTCCAAGAGAGCTGTCAGAGCTATCATTGAGTCCGTCCCACCGGCGGTCGAGATATAGCATAATTAAAATGCGAACGGCACAAAATGCTTTCATTATGTTCAAGTGAAAATTAATTAAGCTGGTTAATGCTATATTGGCTGAAAAGGCCTTTCATATGTTGAAATAATTGATGTATAGAAAATACCTATACGCTTTGAACGTTTCAATGAACGTTTAATACCTAGGTATTAAATGCCATCGTTTTATCTACAGCATGGTTCTTAAAAAATGAAAATTTTAAATATTTAAAGGGTCAGCAACCCGAGTGTGACCCCTCTAGTGTTGCAAAGCGTCCATGGGCTACGGTAACCGCTTCCCGTCAGGTGGGCCGTAAGCTTGTTTGCTGATTTGTTAAAAAAAATATTAAAAAAATACAGTATAAAAAAAAATTAAGTATGTATTGCTGTTTGTGAAATATTATTGTATTGGTTTGTAAATAAATAGATTTAACGGTAAAAGTAGGTTTGTTTGATGAATTGCCAAATATTGAAAATGTCCCATTTTCAATATTTGTTTCGTTCTCTTTTTGCTAGAAAGCACAATTTTAGGCGGATAGCTCACGACGCCGTATGCTGCCGTAAAGCGAAGAGTGACAATACTGCACATGCCGCGAGTTCCTCCCTTGTCTTGATGGACTACCATAAAATCAGTGAGGGTTTCAACCCAATTTAAGATTGTAGACTTTTAAAAACGTGAAGACCTTCGGATAACTGATTATATTTATAGATATTATAAAAATAACCTTGCCTTCTGCCGCCAAGCATCGTTGTTTTGTTCGTTGTGTTCGGTTTATTTAATTATTTACACACATTTAATTAAAACGGTTGCACACCAATTACATTAATTAAATATCAATATAACAAACACAAGAGCCTTCTTAGCATAGAAATTTAAGAAACAATTATGGAAGATACATTAACAATATAAATACTGTAACATATTTTCCTAAAACCTAGGGGTAATCTAGGGTAAATAAACACAACTATATTTACTAAAAATAATACAAGCTTTATTTTTATTGCCTAAGTGTTTTTATGTACAATTCTTGTTATGAAAAGATTATGCATATGATGTTAACATTAATATTAGTGTTCTGAAATCCTAAATATCTGGGGGAACACAAAACTTATAATTATAGTGTGTGTACACAGTAAAATACAAAATATGATATGGGTTGGCGAAGCGTTTGGTCAGAGCTAGGCTAAAATTTACTCTCTAGTATTTATCTGAATCGATGGCTCTTATACGAATGATATACCGCAACCAGGCGAGGTAGAACGTCGACGAATTTCACGCGGGCATCGGAATTGCCTCTGACTAACCTTTTGGGGAATATTAAATGGGTCCTCGGAATGAATGTAGCTACGAGGTAACTATGTGTAGTCTACCACGATGATAGTAAGAACTTGGCGGGAGCAACCACTTCAATCCCGAAGAAGCTTGGCGAAAGGCAACTGCCGGCGTCCGAGGTATCTGAGGTTGGCACCGAAATGCGCCGACACACGACTGGGCAGGAATTCAGCCTCAGGGTACAGCCTTTTCTGATCGACCAAACATAAAACTTGAATTAGAACTGGCTCACAGAAACACGAGAGGGAAGTCCGAATATCACAATCTCTCTTCGGAACTCACCAGGCCTTGAAGTATGATCACTGAATATAACACAACGACGGCGCGTTGTCGGACAATTAAGTCTCGTGCGTCTCGTAATCGACGACGGGTTATTTATTTAGTAAATAACAGAGAATTAAATACTATTCTCTGACAATTCGATTATAATTATCGACCTTCTATCAAATAATATCAGTTAACATTTGTCGTGTCATGTCTGCGCCATAGACCACATAGACCATTCATCAACTCAACTCGATCGTACATGACCGATTCTATAATTCGGACAATCGAGATACCCGATGAAACAAACGAACAAGATTACGTCAATTCGGTCTTAATGAATCAAATTAAAAATCCCTATAATCCTCCAGGAATGATCCCGCGGCATCCAAAACAAGTTAAAACTGTATCTATCCAATAAAACTGAAAAATAATAAAACGCGATTAATCGACTCGATATAATTGTTCGAAATCTAAGATCACTATCTAAAAAACACAACATACCATAGATTTTTCTACACTCTACTTTTTCAATTAGGCTTGCCAGCAACTGAACAGTAATTCGCTCAAATCGGATGATCGATAATCGATCGACCGAGGAAAAAAATGATTTGAATGAATAAAAACGATATATCTGCCTGACTTGAGTTTCCACAGAGGATCGTGAACAAAATGCAGTGGATTACTTAGTATTACCCTTTAACTTGAGAGAACATATCTAATTATCGATACAATCAATATTCGACGCTCGCTCGTGTAACACGGCAACACCAGCCTATCAGCTGTTTCGTACACAACAAAATTATGACAAACTCGTTAGACAAAATGGTTTTTATAATGGTGATATAACGTTATAAAATGGTGTGTATAAAATTACAATGGCTCGCGACTGAGTTATGTGTCGCGCGAAGCGCGACACATAACGAATTTTCTGTTTAAGGCGCCAAGGTTCACGGATGATTTCTTATGGTAATAAAACTATCTTAATGAAGCGAAATTTCAAAACACAATGGCGCGTAAGTTGAAAAATCTATGAAATTTTATATCTTCTATATTAATGGTTTTCAGTAAAAAAACGGACGTTACAGCACATCTCCCCCCGGGTAAGAATTCACGTAGTGAATTCGCCGGACGCCCTCGTCCGTACTCGCGAAGCTTAACTACCATCTAATTATTCACAATTCTACACAAAATAATAAAAAACAAGAGTCTACATAATGAAATGAAAAAAAAATGAAAGTAAAAAAGAAAAAAAATAAGTAGTACCTAAGTATGATTCCGCATAATGACTTTCATTAATAAGATTGATCTTCAGATCGACATAGTATATCATTCGGATATTCCAGGCCAGAAGATCGCGGTGAACGTCGGCAAATATTTACGACCTACACAATAATGCACCGGGTAATGTTAGCGGGTCATTAACGGATGTGTATAACGAGTTGCCGGAGTTCGTATTGAAAATAATGAAAGAAAAAATTACCCTAAAAATTGGGGTAACTCGTGTGAGTTGGTATCCTATGCAATAAGGTTGGAATCAAGTCTTTGGCACTAAGCATCGATCGATAATCGATTGACTGAATAAAATTAAAATGTTTATAATTATAATCGATTAAGCAAAAGAAATAATGGTCAATCAAAAAATGAAAGCTGTTGATGATGCTATAATATGCGTCCTGAATCGCCTTCTACGATAAACCTGGAACTATGTCATGGCTGTTGGACTATTCTAAACCCGGGCCAACACGGGGTATCTAATAGAGTAGGGATTAGTATGAAGTATGATCTAGATTTTTGAAATCTTTAATATGCCACTTTCCTATAAATTTACCCTTGTCATCTTCCAGTTCATATACTAAAGGAGACAGTTTACGAATAACCTTGCAACGCTCATATTTAGGGGCTAGTTTCACCGCGAAATATTTATGTGCCGCACTCTGTTTGTACGTCCTTTTCCATACAACGTCACCTACGTCAAATGAAATCTCTCTGCGTTTTTTGTTGTAGTATTTCGCGTTTTTATCGTGAGCACTTCTGAGCGACTGCTGTACGTGGTCAAAAATCTCCTTCAACGGTCCCAAATTTGCAACATAGCTATCGCGTGGTTTAAAAACAAGTTCGTCAATATCTTGGAAATCTTTATAGATACTGCCATCGGTGACCGCCTCCCTACCGTGTACTAGCATAAATGGAGAAAATTTAGTAGCATCATTGACTGAGGTGTTGATTGCAAATTGAACCTTGTTAACATTCACGTCCCAAGTCCTGTGGTCATTCTCGACGTAAGAGGACAGGGCGGTCATGATGGTACGGTTATAACGTTCAACGGTGTTAACCTGAGGGCAATAAACTGGGCCTAGGTGCACCTGTGGTATATTATATTTTGCATAAAGGGCTTGAACTCCATGACCTACAAATTGGGAACCGTTGTCAGAAAGTACGGTCTGGGGTATCCCATGAACTAAAAAAACATGATCTTCGAGACGCTGGGCTATCACTTTACCAGTGGCTCGACGGAGAGGAAATAATAGACAATACTTTGTAAAACAGCATACAACAACCAGTAGATACGTGTTCTGTTGTCTCGACATTGGCAGTGGACCTACTAGATCTATGCTGATACACTGGAAAGGTCGAGAACAGATTTTAGGTTCTCCCATAAAGCCTGGGGTTGCTTGTGTGCTGTGTTTGTACGCATTGCAAGTAGAACATGATTTAATAAACTCCACGGTATCCTTATACATACCGGGCCAAAAATACCTTAGTTTTAAACGTTTATAAGTTTTCGCTACCCCGAGGTGGGCAGCGATGGGTTCAGAATGATTATCGGTTATGACACCTTCCCTAAACTCCGAGGGAACAACTTCCTTCCACTGAAAATCACCACTGAGCTTGTTATTGCTCTTAGTAAATCGATAAAGTCTACCGTGCATAATCTGAAAGTTCGGACACGCCCTTGGTTTATTTGTACAGCGCCTAACGATATTATTATACCAAGTGTCGGCCGTGTCTTTGGTGCCTATAGCAGCTATGGGTACGGATCTGGACAAAGCATCTGGCACAACGTTCTGTACGCCCCTCCTATGTTCAATTACTAAGTTGTAAGGCGAGAGTCTACATCCCCATCGTGCTAAGCGACCAGTAGGATTTTTGAGATTCAAGAACCATTTGAGGCTAGCATGATCAGTAATTACACGGACCGGTTTACTCCCTTCGATGTAAGGACGGAAATGTTCTACTACGTGAACCACTGCCAGGGTCTCCCTCTCTGTGGCCGAGTAGTTGCGTTCCGCTGGGGACAGGGAACGGCTGCAATATGCTATCGGATGCTCTTGTCCATCTATAGTCTGGGTAAGAGTTCCTCCAATACCGAAGTCTGACGCGTCGCAATGTACTGCGAACGGTAGGCAAAAATCGGGGCAGGTAAGAACGGGAGAAGTAGTAAGAGCTAATTTTAAATCGTTAAAAGCCTTATCGGCCTCGGGTGTCCACTCGAATGGAGGGGCACCCTTACGAGTAGAGGTAAGAGAATTTAAAGGTCCCGCCCTATGACTGAAATTATTTATGAAGCGTCGATAGTAAGATGCAGTGCCTAGAAATCGTTTGACATCTTTACGACAAACAGGTGTAGGGAAATCTACAATAGCTTTTACTTTGTCGGGGTCCGTGCGCAAGCCGTACTCGTCAATGACGTGACCTAGATACTTTAACTGCTTCCTAAGGAATTGGCATTTGCCCATATTAATCGTGAGTCCGGCTTCGTGTAGCCGATCCTTGACTCTCTTGAGTAGCCTAACATGATCCTCAAACGTAGAGGTAAATAATATTATATCGTCTAGGTAAATAAATACTTTATTATCGAATTCAGGGCCGAACAACCTGTCCATCAACCTCTGTTGTGTACTGCCGGCCGACGTAAGACCGAAGCACATCCTAGTGTAGTGGAATAGACCGCGCCCCATCACTGTAAAAGCAGTTTTTTCCCTGGACTCCATCGAGTCCAACGGTATCTGATGGTAGGCCGCTTTTAAATCTATAGAGGATAGGTATTTGGCGTTCCTAAGCTGATCCAGTATATGGCTGATGTAAGGGAGTGGGTAAGCGTCATGCTTCGTTACTTCGTTCAGCTTCCTGCTGTCCAGGCAGAAGCGGAATGTACCGTCGGATTTCGGAGCTAGAGTGACTGGGCTACTCCACGCGCTGTTGCTAGGTTCAATGACACCGTCCTTCAGCATCTGATCAACCTGCCTGTTGACTTCGGCTAGCTTCTCTGGTGACATCATGTAATAGCGTTGCTTGATCGGTGGATGGTCACCAGTGTCAATCTTGTGGGTCACGAGATGAGTCATTCCTAAACCTTTCTTCTCTGCAGAAATGTCTTCGAACTGACGCATGATCTCCTTCGCTTGGACCCGCTCCCTCTCATTCAAAGAACCAAAATCTCTTAAGTATCTATCCGTTGTAGCTATAGTATCTACATGTTCAGTAGGATAAAAATATTCGCTGTCTTTCAACAACGAGAGAACGTCTGGCGCTATATTAAACGCTTTCCAAAAGTTTATACCAAAAATAAGCTCAGTGGAGACTCCAGGAACTATGTAAAACTTAACAATAGCAGTTTTCTTTGCTACCGTGACAGGCAGAAGAATATAGCCAGTCACGGGTGCGAAAGAATCATTAGCCGTTTTAATATAATTTAAATCAAAAGAATCATGAATAGTAACTAAATTTTTGAAGTGTCTGATAGCGTCACTACCTATAATAGAAATTTCAGCACCAGAGTCCATTAGGCCTCTGTATTCAAGATCATAAACTGATATAGTAAGAAAAGGGCGTTTATCATCACTTTTTATTTCGTGAACCAGCGGCGGCGAGGATTGCTCCTTGGAAAAGAAACGTGTAACAAATTCTAACCAAGCTTTCCAATCATTAGCATGTCTACTACCCACTGGATGTGCATCAGGACGTTGCTGGTTCACTTCCTCAAGTTTTTTGAGACCGCAGACCCAGGAGCTTTGTCGGTTGAGCATTTCGGACAAGTTTTGAATGTTGCTCCCTTTTCTCCACAACGATAACATACTAAACTAAAAGGAGCTTTGCAAGTACTCAGACTATGACCATTTACTCTACAACGGACACAGAAATCATCATTAGACTGAACCGCTGCCACTCTGGGTCCGGGGTGCTGGGATGAGTTTTTGTAACTTAGATCTGGTGCTAAAGAGAGATTGTTACTCCGGGGGGGTTCTGTAAAAACTTCAGAGCGTTGCTTAGCATGTTCTAATAGCCTGCATTTGCTTTTCAATTCCATCCATGACTTGACAGGGCTTAGCGCCAATTGTGTTGTATAGAAAGGTCTAACATTGTAAAGAACTATATTCAACTTTTCCTCATCTGAGATAGACTTTGATAATCTTGTAAAAAAGTTTTGCATAATGCTTAGGTAATTAATAATACTTTCATCTCTACCTTGGGTACGCGATCTGATTTCCTGCATGAGCCTGTGATCATAATCAAAAGGTAAATACTCCTCCAGTAACAAAGACTTCAATTCATACCAATCATTAACATCTAGTCTGACAGCACGGTACCAGCACAAGGCCTCATCAGTGAACAGTTCAGATGATGAATTGAAAAGTTTAGTATCAGAAACACCTCTTGACAGACATAATTCCTCCAGTCTTTGCAAGAAAGCTTTAACACAAGTCTTCCCATTAAATTTAAGATTCAATGTGTGAATAGCAGAATATTTACTACAACTTGCATTACTGGTTGATTTTATCTCTGTTTCAGGTTTAGAATTTGAAGCACTATCATTAGCTATGTCAGAAGGAGCTGATGAGACTGCACTCTTGAAATTGCAAAAGATATTATCTAACTTGTTCAACAACCTTCCCAAACGCTCCTGCAAAGTTGTGTATGAAGACAACAACTCATCAGTATCACATGGTGTAACCAAACGCCCAAACCTATGAAACAGATGGTGGCCTGAGGCTTGTACTCTATTCAAAATCTTCAGGGAGCATGGCTTCATGGAGGCACCAGCAATCAAATCATTGAGACTATCTAGTTTAGTACGAATTACTGCAAGTTCAGAAGAAATCTCAAACTCAGTACTAACAACTTCATCAGAAGGAATTTCCTTATTCAGGTCTCGAACCTGAACCCTCAAAGCGGTGACGGTATCCCCCGCTGGTTTAGCGCCCCTGATTTTAACTTCGTATTCCAGCTCATCCTTAGCCAAGACATTGAAAGCAATTGGTCTTTCTTCCAACATTATGAATGTATAGAACAAAAAATATTAAAATATTAAAAAAACTCAAAATTTTTGAGGTAATGTTTTAAAATAAGATTCAGTATAGGTAGCTAGATAGTAATAGAACTCAGACTGACCAAACTTACAAGAATAAACACACTTTTACTATGATAAAAAATAAAATCTGAGTTTTCATTCAGCCTAGCCCGGACCAATTATTTCATGAGCTATATTTGACCAGAAAAAAGACTTTTTTTTAAACTTTTAGTCACGCAATCACCAGTCCCTGTTCGGGCGCCATTATGTAACATATTTTCCTATAACCTAGGGGTAATCTAGGGTAAATAAACACAACTATATTTACTAAAAATAATACAAGCTTTATTTTTATTGCCTAAGTGTTTTTATGTACAATTCTTGTTATGAAAAGATTATGCATATGATGTTAACATTAATATTAGTGTTCTGAAATCCTAAATATCTGGGGGAACACAAAACTTATAATTATAGTGTGTGTACACAGTAAAATACAAAATATGATATGGGTTGGCGAAGCGTTTGGTCAGAGCTAGGCTAAAATTTACTCTCTAGTATTTATCTGAATCGATGGCTCTTATACGAATGATATACCGCAACCAGGCGAGGTAGAACGTCGACGAATTTCACGCGGGCATCGGAATTGCCTCTGACTAACCTTTTGGGGAATATTAAATGGGTCCTCGGAATGAATGTAGCTACGAGGTAACTATGTGTAGTCTACCACGATGATAGTAAGAACTTGGCGGGAGCAACCACTTCAATCCCGAAGAAGCTTGGCGAAAGGCAACTGCCGGCGTCCGAGGTATCTGAGGTTGGCACCGAAATGCGCCGACACACGACTGGGCAGGAATTCAGCCTCAGGGTACAGCCTTTTCTGATCGACCAAACATAAAACTTGAATTAGAACTGGCTCACAGAAACACGAGAGGGAAGTCCGAATATCACAATCTCTCTTCGGAACTCACCAGGCCTTGAAGTATGATCACTGAATATAACACAACGACGGCGCGTTGTCGGACAATTAAGTCTCGTGCGTCTCGTAATCGACGACGGGTTATTTATTTAGTAAATAACAGAGAATTAAATACTATTCTCTGACAATTCGATTATAATTATCGACCTTCTATCAAATAATATCAGTTAACATTTGTCGTGTCATGTCTGCGCCATAGACCACATAGACCATTCATCAACTCAACTCGATCGTACATGACCGATTCTATAATTCGGACAATCGAGATACCCGATGAAACAAACGAACAAGATTACGTCAATTCGGTCTTAATGAATCAAATTAAAAATCCCTATAATCCTCCAGGAATGATCCCGCGGCATCCAAAACAAGTTAAAACTGTATCTATCCAATAAAACTGAAAAATAATAAAACGCGATTAATCGACTCGATATAATTGTTCGAAATCTAAGATCACTATCTAAAAAACACAACATACCATAGATTTTTCTACACTCTACTTTTTCAATTAGGCTTGCCAGCAACTGAACAGTAATTCGCTCAAATCGGATGATCGATAATCGATCGACCGAGGAAAAAAATGATTTGAATGAATAAAAACGATATATCTGCCTGACTTGAGTTTCCACAGAGGATCGTGAACAAAATGCAGTGGATTACTTAGTATTACCCTTTAACTTGAGAGAACATATCTAATTATCGATACAATCAATATTCGACGCTCGCTCGTGTAACACGGCAACACTAGCCTATCAGCTGTTTCGTACACAACAAAATTATGACAAACTCGTTAGACAAAATGGTTTTTATAATGGTGATATAACGTTATAAAATGGTGTGTATAAAATTACAATGGCTCGCGACTGAATTTTCTGTTTAAGGCGCCAAGGTTCACGGATGATTTCTTATGGTAATAAAACTATCTTAATGAAGCGAAATTTCAAAACACAATGGCGCGTAAGTTGAAAAATCTATGAAATTTTATATCTTCTATATTAATGGTTTTCAGTAAAAAAACGGACGTTACAATACGGAAGTAAAATGTCAAAAGAATTACATTACAGGTATAAAAGAAAAAGTAATTATTAACTAAATCTCAGCAGGAATGAAAATTAGGGGATAAGTCTCGCTCACAGAACCATAAGCAATCCGTAAGGATCTTCGTCCATCCGTCCGCGTTTGAAGAGTGTGTGTGAAAAACAGTCTGTGAAATTACAGGCACATGAGGCTTAACATCCGTATGTCTCATGGACGTAGGGCAGTACATCGTAGGACATGTTCTTATTGTGCGTGACTCACGAGGCAATGCTTTGTGATGGTTTTACCACTTAACATCAGGTGGGCCATCTGCTTGTTCTATCAGCAAGAAGTATAAAAAAAATATCTGCAGATTATTGCGGAATCTGAAACCGTGCCGTCTGTTATCAGCCTAAGATAAACTACGCGTGTCCTAGTATAGTCAGCGGATGCTAGGCAAAGTTAGTTTATGTACCATAGGTGTAGTTAATGTTTCACCCAATTACTTAGTACATGAGTCGGCTGTTCGTGAGCATCCTATTTATTAGCTGAACAAATTGACCTCATTTTGCATGATTTTGCTGTGAGGCTCTCGAACGACTATTTGAACTACCTTGGAGTTTGTGATTGTGTGAGTTTCCTATTTTTTGTAGAGCTCTTGCTTACCTACTTGGTTACTCCATACTATACCTACTTCTGCCGTCATGAGCGTTGCTGTGTTTCGGTTTAAGTGGTGCTGGAGAAATTACAGGCACATGAGGCTTAACATTTGTATGTTTCAAGTTGATGGCCGCAGGGCAGTGCCGCAGTACGAGTACGTCGCAGGTCACCTTCTTCAAGCCTTAAATTATGACTCGCAAGGCAACGCTTTGTTGTAGGTGATGATAAATAACTTAACATCAGGTGCGCCATCTGCTTGTTCCAGCAGCAAGTATAATTATATAATTGTTATTGATTGAATAACAAATGCAAAGTTGTTCAAAGTGAATTCATTTATATTCAAGCTACGTATGGAAAAGTATAGTGACGTATAATCCATCCAACTCTATTTTGTAGTATATAAAACCACGTTTCAATTTTACAAAATATAATAGTGAAAGCTCTGTTGGCAGACTATTAAATTAAATTATTATGAAATGAGGCAAATTGATGCATATTGCCGGTGTGCAAGTTCATTTTATTAAATGTCTACGTAAATACAAAGTTGTGAATTCTAATGTTGGCTGTCAATTATTTTTATTTTACAAGGTTTTATTTTACTTGCAATGTATGTATACAAGGTGTTCCAATACTTGTGTTTCAAAACTTCAGGGGGCTAAAGTACCCTTCAATATGAATAACTTTTTCAAAAGTTCAATACCTCCCTGGTTAAAATGTAGGAAATAGCTGTTTTTTTTTCGCGTTTACAGTGTTAGTTCTTTAGAAAAAGTTATTCATATTGATAGTCGATAGTAGATAGAGTAGATAGATAGGTACATTAGTCCCTAAAAAAGTCCTAAATATGTTTGTTCGGATGGATTCTTGCGACTAAATTTGAAGCAGATCTCTTTAACCGATTGAGCTGAAATTATATTAACACGTTTAGTTTGGATGACAATGCAACAATGCATGGTTAGTTGCGTAAAAGCTTGTTTAAAAAAAAGGTTTTTTACTTTTAATTAATTATTTTTTTACTTTTAAATAATTTCATTATTACTTTGTGACAGTAGTGGTAATTATAGCTCTTATATAACTTGTCTGGGTGATACTACCGTTTCTATTTCTGCTGCCAAACACTGATGCCGTATTCCTATGCTCCGAAATACATGAGAAACCCTATTGTGCCTATATAAGAGTCATGGTCACAGCGTAATCGCAAAGCTTTTTGAGTTCATCCAATTATTATTGTAAGTGTAAGTAATCGCTGAACAAGAGGTACATGGAAGAGTAACCTGATCTGGTGCGACATTATGTTCAGATGAGACTTTTTTGGCCCACAGCCGCAATAATTTAATTTTATAATTTACATATTTTTTGTTTCGTATAATATATGTATAGGTAAGAAGTGCATTTTCGTAATTTTTTTTCTACTCTCTTTGTCGTTGTTTCGGTTTGCTGTGTGTATCAAATCAATATATCTTATATTCTGTTCTATTTTATTTTGGAAATCACCTTTTCTTTACGTATGTAATGATAAGAACATTAGTGAAGAGCCCTCTGAAATATTAGATTACGGATAAAATCCCCGCCGAAACAGGTTTTGGGTAAAATTAAGAAACGACACGATATGTTCTTAGTTTTATTTTATTATTTTTTGTAACGATCAGGATATTATCAACAAACATTTTTCGGAAGAAGTTATACATTATTCGGCTACAGGTAGGTATATAAATTATAGGTAGGTTATATATACGTGGAAAGGTTGCAACTTTAGTAAGGCGACTAATAATTATTCTTGAAAGAAAAATGTCTAGTGTATATTATATTTCACATTACATTTATGCATATTTTAAATTGGTCTAACATTTATTTGATTATTTTTAGTACGTATTGATTTAGTTTAATAAAATTATAGATAGGAAGGTATTTATAAAAAAACCTTAAAATGTCGGTTGAAAAAGAGCATTTCAAAATTGAAAATGCTCAGCTACTAATTAACGGTTAGTTATTATGAGACATATTCTGATATAAACCTCTTTAAATAATGTGGGTTTACAAGATAACATATTTTATTTCATATTTATTTACAATTAAATTATAATTTACTATAACCTTCAAAGCCTGTTGAGCATCAAGCAATATTTACACGGAGAGAGCTCCTTGCCTCAAACAAATGATCAATTCAATTTTAAAAAGTAAATCATAGATTTGTATATGGATGAGCCATAACAACCTTGGTTTTGGATATTAGAATTTGATATTTTTATGCATATTTTTATGCAATAACCTTCAAGACTAGACAGACTATCGTCCGCGTACTTGCTCAAACAGGCACAAGAAACGCTCTTCATATAAATGAGGCTCTAAACATTTTTTCAAAAAGATTTCAGGCATTCTAGCTCAGTGAAGACAAATGAGCCACAGCTTCTGCGAACTAGATAAATGCAATATACATGGCACATTCAATAGGCAATTTCACTTTTAAGTCTTGCACAGTCCTCGAATAGAATATACTAACCTTCCACACTTGTTGCAGCAGGTAACGTAGTTGGAGATCGTTAATAAAAAAATGACATCATTTAATGTGGCATTTGATGTTGCTGCCAATAGCAATTAACCGACTTAAAACACTATCAGATGTAGGAATATTATTTTTATTACTAATCGTACAACAGTTTTCATTCGACTCTATTATAATTATTTACAACATCACTTATGACTAGTTATTATCACGTTACATGCCGAAAAAAAATAGTTCGAATATAAAATATATATAAAGCATAAAAAATAGGCTCGCGAGTGTAGCCTCCATGAAAAACCAGATGACATCTAGAACGGGTAGTCAGAGGCACATCCAAACATAAGGTTACATGTCCACTTTTTGCAGGAGTTAATAATTCCAATCGCGATAACCCTATCGAAAACCCAAATTGCTTCTCGAATACTGAAATGCCAAGTCGCATTTTACTCGCACATTATAATAATATGACATAAGTGTAATTACAGGCACATGAGGCTTAACATCTGTATGCCTCAAGTTGATGGACGCAGGGCAGTGCATCGTAGGGCACGTTCCTATCGTGCGTCACTTACGAGGCAATGCTTTGTTATAGGTGATGGTTACCAGTTAACATAAGGTGGGCCATCTGCTTGTTCCATCAGCTAGTTGAAAAAAAAAAGTTGGAAAGTCCCAATATCAGATTCACGCTATCAAAATTTTACGTGGTCTGTCAAAAAGATCTTTGGTAATGTATATTTTGGTTTCATGAAATATATCAACGAGTCAAGTGTCACTTTTCGGAATGTTATAAAACTTGGGGTCGTCTCATGTCAAAAACTTTTTTTTCAACTTGTTTTTTTTGCGTGTATTAGAATAGGGTATAGTAAATTATGTAGTAATACTAATTATGTAATAATTTACATACCTAAAATAATCTTAGAAATTGTATTTCAATTTATATCGGCATCTAGATTTGTGTATTTCATATTTAAAGTCTTTTGATATAACAATTAATTATGAAACTGTAATGATGATTGGCTATCAGCTAATAAATAAAATAGCTGACTAGTTACTTAATAAAATAGCTGACTATCTATTTTAATAAAAAGCTAGTGTCAGCTATTTTATTAAATAGATAGTCAGCTATTTTATTAAGTCAGCTATTTTTTTGTACATATTTTTATTTTTGCATTACATAATTTACTATACCCTATTCTAATAGGTGCGACTTGGCTAGGTCCTCAGGGTTTCCTAACGGTGTTGTCTATACCAGCTCGAACTAAAATAAAAACATTTGAACAGAAGAAAAACTAATTAAAGCAGTAAATTGAGTAAATACAGGAAGGTCGTTTGTAAAGATAGTGTTGCGATTGGTGCAATATTTGTTTCTGTAATAAGTATTTTTCCATCATTGGAATACCATTTGTTGGCGCGGTCCGGAACGCGGTTGCTTTTGGTATTGTCCACATCGTTGTGGTCTTCTTCATCGTACGAGTCGGTACCGTACTCATCGTCTGACGTCATCCGGACTTCCGGATATTGATACGCGTGTCTGTCGTTACCAGGTATTTCTGTAGATAGAATAAAGGTTTAAGAATAAGAAAATATAGGAGGCCATTGATATACCCTCCTATCCTACTAATATTATAAACGCAAAAGTTTGTAAGTATGGATGGATGGATGGATGGATGTTTGTTACTCTTTCACGTAAAAACTACTGAATGGATTTTAATGAAACTTTACAATAATATAGCTTATACATCAGAATAACACATAGGCTACAATTTATAAAGATATTGCGTGAATTGTCCAAAATGTGCGCAGATGAAGTCGCGGGCACCAGCCTTCCGATCTTACGGTCGTGGGTTCGAAACTTGTCGTGCACGAGTTTTTCTGTTCAAAATGTATGTGCACAATCCCAGTACTCTTAAACGGTGAAGGAAAACATCGTGAGGAAACCGGCATGTCGTAGAACCTAAAAAGTTCTATAACATGTGTCAAGTGCTCGAAAGGAGCCTCTTGAGGCGCACTTAAAATCCTTTCACCACACTGTTTCGAAAGAAACTAGTGACGCGACAAGAGAAGAAGAGCGTCATCTTGCGCTTAAGCAAAGACTGGACGTACTTTGCCTGTTGTAATGTTCGTCTGTACAAAAAGGGAAAGGCTCGTCCGGGGAAGTTCTCGTACGCTTTTCTGCCGCCAAGCAGCGTTGCTGTGTTTCGGTTTGAAGAGTGTGGTTGTCGGCTAATTACAGGCCCATGAGGCTTAACATCTGTATGCCTCAAGTTGATGGACGCAGGGCATTGCATCGTAGGGCACGTTCCTATCGTGCGTGGCTTGCGAGGCAATGCTATAGGAGATGGTTACCACTTAACATCAGTTGGGCCATCTGCTTGTTCCATCAGCTAGTTGTATAAAAAAATAAAATAATGAAATATTTGACGTAGTTAGTCATCTTAGGGCGTGTCTAATCAATTCAAAGTAACGCTATTTCTGAAATCAAAATCTTTCCGTCTTTGTTTTGGACGGGTCTAAAGTGGAGACAGTTTTTTTTTATCTGAGTGATACTCTGAGAAAGAAAAACCGCCCTTATTGTAGGCGATTGTCCTGTAAATACCTACTAATATTGCTTATCTCTTACCATATAACCTAATCTTGCTCTCGACATCCCCGAGAGAGTTCTTGGCGACGCAGATGTAGCTTCCCAAGTCTTCTCGGCGGATGTTTTTGATAGTCATCGTCATCTCGGCCTCGAACATTGACTTCTGTCGCACCGTCATCTCGTGGTGCTCTGATGGGATTATCAGCTCTCCTGCTTAGAAAATAAAGATCGTATTAGTTAAAACTAGAATCATGTAAAATATGCGATAAATTTCTGCAATAGCTCGATTGCTGATTGGTTGATTCTTACAAAGAGTTATAGGTAACCGAAAAAGAAACATATTATTAATTCGCAAAAATCAAAGAGAATAAGAAAAACTTGAGATGCAGGAAACGCCCATCGTTTTTTAAACAAACGTCAGTGATTTAAAACGTAGATATAATATATGATCAAACGAACTTGCAAAGTGAAGTTCGATCGATATTATATGAGTACGCTTCATTCGAAGTTATATACGAAGGTTGCAGTATCATCAAAGAGGATACAACCATGTTTATAACTGAAGAATGAAGCGACGAATTATAATCAATTAATATTACAAGTTGCTGCTTTGGTAAAAAAGGACTACTGAGGAAAACAAGCAGAACGCACAAATTATTTGTAAAACTGTACTTCAGAAAACAAACGACAATATGGTTGTAATGCTATCAGGCCTTAAAGGCTAAAACAACAGTCCAAACGCTATGTAGTCGTAACGCGATGTAGTCATATCGAGATTTAGTCAGAAAGCGATGTAGTCATAACTGCTATCTAGTCAAATCAAGATGTTGTCTCAAAGCTTCTAACCCGGTTATACGTTTTGCTGTAAATAATAATATGCCATTGAAAGTGCATTTCAAAGGGACGATAGAAAATATGTATATGTAGGTAATATGTAGAATAAATTCATTATCCTGTATAAATTATTTATCCAAAAACTAAAAGACAGTGGAGCTGAAATCGTACTGAAAATGAGTAGAAATAAAAATGAAAAGCCAGAGTCGAATCGATTTTGATTCTCTTTCATGATTCTGATTTCGTTATTTGTTTAAGATAAGAGGCTGATAACCGTCAATCATCCTAACCAAATAAAAAACTTTTCCTACCGAATAAAATGTTTGAGCACGAAAACTAGTAAGGCGATTTTCTGGTTAGTAAAATTTGTTTGGATAAAAACTGTATATATTTTTGTTTTCCAAGTTTATAATATTGTTTTCCAATTTTTTTTGTTTGCGAATGAACACAACTATAATCGCTGATTTTTTTTCTTCAAAAATGTTGAAATGTGCGAACTAGTACTTTTTCGACGGTTATCTGCGTTTTAAAATTAAATCTTGCTATGATATATCGGTATAGAAAACACTTGCTTTCAAATTGAATATTAGAATTTCATCTTGGCACGGCAAAGTTTCATGAAAAATGTAAAAACTTTACTCAGACACCTAGGAGTTTTATGACTGCTTATAATTTGTTTCGTTATATCGCGGTTGGTAAGGACTTAATCAAATCTTGTTATGATTCACATTGAGAAGTCTATAGCTGAAGTTAGTCGCGTTTCACGTAAAAAAACAATATCGTGGTTTATTGCATCTTTTGAGACTGGATATATTTTTTGGTATTTTGATTTCAATGAAATACGAGAACGGTTTTGGTCACTAGTGTAGTTTGTAGTTTTTTTTACTAGTGTTGCAGTTGATCACATATATAAATCATAATTTAGCATCGGGTGTGCTATGTAGCTTCTATAAGATTTAATTACTTTAAGCTGGGTCCACATTTGTATCATATCGGTGTATCGTATCTCCGTTGCGTGGCCACGGCGCGTATCATGATCGCTAGTTTGGACGCAAGATGATACCCGTTAATGATACTCGCCGTATCTGATACGGCCCAATCCACACTAATCGTGTATCTTGATACACCTCGTATCCGATACGCGTATCACGATCGGTAGTATGGACGTATTTTGATACAGTATCACGATACTTTTTCGCCGTGTGGCAACACTGGCGGTCTGACGTAAAAATCAGCTGCTCTTATTTATTTTAGTTTTTATTTAAGTTTTATCGTGAATTACCAATGTATTAGCCAGTATAACAGTTTTAAATAGTATAAATAGTTTGTGTAATTGTTTGTGAACTATTTGGATAAGTGAAAACACATAAAAAGCGTTACAAAGGATCCTGTGACTGTGAACTTTTTGACAACGAATGGCGGTTTGAATGTTTACAAAGACTTGCTGTTAGAAGCGGATCTCTGCCTGTAAACTAGATCTACTGTTTTTGAACCTGCCGATAAACCTGGGGAGTATTGTCTTTATTTTTATTCACATAAACACAACACAAGCGCATCAAATTCAAATTTACTTGCTCACCGGCCGGTACTTAACCGTCTGATGAGTCACGTCACAATTCACAACACAGGCACCGTTTAATCTCTCTCAGCTTGACAATTTTAGTGGAAGCTCGAATTGAAGACCAAAACATTTGCCTCACACAATTATAAACTACACCTAGGTACACAAAACACACGGCAAATTAGCCTATTAACAATTCCTTTCCAACCTAGCCCCTTACTACATACAGACAAACTAACAAACTGTAGATAACTACTTATATATTAGAATTACTACTACCACTTGTATTTGCAGCATACTGAAATTAAAAATAATATCTACTGTCCAATACCTATTGTTTTTTTCTGTTGATTAATAATTTGTTTCTAAAGTAAATACATACTTGTAAAAATCTAAGTGCCTGCTCTGCTATTTGTGTGAAATTATAGTATTATTCCCTTTTATTTTTATTATAATTAGTGAAAAAATTAGAATTTTATTTGTATTTCTCAGCAGTTGTAACTTTATTGTAACTTTATTTTAACTTGTATTTCCATTTCCTGTCTAGTCTAAACACACATTTGCAACCTACTCTCACATATTCCATACTCTCTTGCTGACCACTGTGTTTCAGACTACAAACCATGACCATGACTCGGAGGGCACGCGACTTTGAGGCAAAGCTGAAGGTTGTTACTGCAGAGCTCAAAGAGTCAAAAAGGATTCAAGAGCAGCTACTGCAAGAACGTGATGAGAGTGAGGCTGAAATGATGGGGATTCTGGGCCAGAATCAAACCCTCAAAAAGCAATTAGCCGAGCTAGCCACCCAATATGAAGATGTTTGCGGCCAAATGGAAAGCCTACAGTCAAGGCTGGAATGTATGAACCAGTGTCATGAGACTTATGAATTGGCGATGCAAAAAATCCAGGACTTAAAACAAGAGTTATATGAGTGTAGATTAAGAAATGAACAAAATGAATCAGTGAATGTATCAATTTCAAATGACTATAGTAGTCTGGACTTACAAACAGAACTGATCAACGGTGACCCTAACTACTCATTAGTCAACTTCAATACACCTAAGTGCCAAGGTGTATCTCCATTAATAAAAGGGAGTAACAAAATAAAAAAATATGTAAAATTAAGTAGCTTTTTAAAAAAATCTGAAAAAAAAATTAAAAGACAAAAAAATGTATTTATACAGGCAAAGCTTTGCAAAGAGAAATGTAAATTAAATCAAGAACTGAATTCCTGCTATAAATTACTAGGGCGGAATTCAGTTGAACAAGAAAACATGTCTGCAAAAATTATGCAGTTAGAAAGATCACTTCATGATATAACAGATAAATATAAAAAAGCGGAGCAAAATATGTCGGAATTAGTTAGTGATGACAGTACATATGTACAAGTATGTAATAGTAGCTCACAGACAGATCCACCCATGTATGAACAGCTGCTCTCTGGCACAGCATTGGTTACGGAAAGAGTGATTGAACAGGTGGCGTCACCTTCACCACTTGTGCCGCTGACAGGTGCTGTGACCACTGAGTCCATTTCAGTATGTGTAACACAGTCCCTGGTTAGACTAGACAGTTCTTGTTTAGAGACCCGGAAGACTGTTATATACTCTGACAAGATAGGAATAGGGATGGGACTGCTACTTAGAGATCAACTAGGTCAGGTAGTAACAAACAACTGCCTCCCAGATGCTCCCATTAGCTATTTCATAAACAGCATCAATAGTGACAGTTGCCTTGACAAAAACACCACTTTGATCGTGCAATTAGGTGAGAGCACTGGAATCAAGCACTCAGAATTAATTCAGCTGGTGGAAGCTTTGTTAGAAAAGTTAGAATTAGGACTAGGAAAACTAATTTTATGTGCGTTCCCCTATTCTAACTAACTGAGTGTACTAGAAAATAAGAATGTTTTTAAACTAAATTTAATGTTATATAATTTGACATGTCGTCATAGTGACGTTTTGTATTTCGACACTAATAATTTTATTAGTAATTTTATATAGACTAGAGGTACTATGTCCTTATGTAAACATAGTAAAATAACTATTGCTAATTTGTTAGCATTTAATATTTTTGATCCTGTTATAAGTACTATAACACAGTCCGTAGACAAGCCCGTAGTTAGTAGCAGTACTAATGAGGGCTTACAAGCAGTAGGGCCTATTGCCCAACATTTAAACTAGTTTCTTCGACAATGGAAAAGCCTGGCACTTTACATGTTGTACACCAAAATATGCAAGGCCTTCCCAGCAAAGTATTAGAGTTAGAATTATTTTTGAATTGTTTCAATATAGATATCATGTGTATTACAGAACACTGGATATTAGAACTAGAGTTGCTCCCTTTTTATAATAAATACAGCGTATTGAGCTCTTTTAGACGCAAGAACGCTATACATGGCGGTTCTTTAATTATTGTAAATAATAACTTGAAATGCAGGGAACGTAAAGACATTGCGAATCTCAGTATTGAGAGGACTATTGAGCTGTCATGTGTGGAGCTGGAGGGGCACATCGTTGTGAGTGTATACCGTCCCCCAGACGCGGACTTCGCGTTGTATGAATCCACTATGGAAGAGGTTTTGCTTAAGACCTTCGATAGTAAAAAAACTTTAATAGTCTGCGGTGATTTTAATATAGATATTCCGGTTCATCCACTATCTGAGAGATTTTTAAATTTGTTTAAATGTTTTGATCTACACTGCTTGTTTAAAGACCCAACAAGAGTGACGCTAACAACAGCCACCTGTCTAGACAACATCTTTTGCAGTCATGATCCAATTTGTAAGTCTGTAGTTAAGCATTTTAGTTCCGATCATTACGGTCATAGCGCTAGGTTTGCTAATAAAATATCAGTAGACGAGGTCTTCACCTATCGGCCTATCACAGATAGCCGTACTAAAAAGTTTCAGAACAATGTTGAACTGAAAGTGTCCCTTTTACCATACTTGACTGACCCAAATGATCTTTTTATAAAATTGTCAAATTTAATAAATGAAGAACATAATGATACTTTTAAACTTAAAACATGTAAAACTAGTGTAAGTGTCAAGTTCGCTGACTGGGCAACTCCAGGTATTTATAAAAGTAGGAATAAATTATATGACCTATACGCTGCTAGGGAGTCAATGCAGAATGACCCAACGTTTATATTACACACAAAAAACTACTCAAAAATTTTCAAAAAAGTATGTCACGCGGCAAAATCATTGCATATAAGAAATAAAATTGAAAAATCGACAAATAAAATTAAAGCAACTTGGAAGGTAGTCAATAACGAAACAGGCAAATCGAAGCTCGGTAATAAACAGATAAATTTAAAAGTAAACAATAATGTTTTTACAAAAAATATTGAAGTCGCCAACGCGTTTGATAGTTTTTTCTCCAGTATACCTAAAGTTGTGACTTCATCCTTAAATTCCTCAGCTGCTGAAGCGACAACACTATTAGAGTCTAGCGTTCAAAAATGTAATAATATCTTCAGTTTTAAATTTATTAATGCTGATAATGTTGTCAAAACATTTAAATCCTTAAATATTAAAAATACTGAAGATCTATGGGGAATGTCTACAAAAGTATTAGGCGCTATTATAACTGATATTGCACCATGTCTAACATACATTTTTAATAGATGTGTTGATGAGGGCGTTTTCCCTGATTTAATGAAACACAGTAAACTCATTCCCCTGTACAAGTCTGGAAATGAACAAGATCCTGCCAACTACAGGCCTATTTCGGTACTACCTACGTTAAGTAAAATTTTTGATAAAGTTGTTCTTAATCAGTTAATATCACATTTTAACGTCAACGGCATACTTCATGGTCATCAATTTGGATTTACTAAAGGTCGATCAACAACTGATGCCGGCTCGACGCTCCTGAAGCACATATATGATGCTTGGGAACACTCACAAGATGCGATCGGGGTATTCTGCGATCTGTCCAAAGCTTTTGACTGTGTAAGTCATGCCACTTTATTATCTAAACTTAAACACTACGGCATCCTAAACCGGGCTATTGATCTTATACAGTCTTACTTAACCAATAGAATCCAAAAAGTTGATGTTGGCGGTGAGAGGTCTTCTGGATCGGTCATTGATATAGGGGTGCCTCAGGGTTCGATATTGGGTCCTTTCTTATTTCCAGTTTACGTAAATGACCTTCCACCTTTTGTAAAAGATTTATGTGAAATAGTTCTATTTGCTGACGATACCTCTTTAATTTTTAAAGTCGACAGATTGAAGACTAACTTCGATGACGTTAATGCATCTCTGTCGCAAGTACTTAACTGGTTTACTGTTAATAATCTTTTGCTCAATGCTGGGAAAACGAAATGCATTAAATTTACTTTGCCAAATGTGGTTCAACGACCAACCAATATTGAATTAAATGGTGAATCACTTACCCTTGTCAATTCTACTATTTTTTTAGGACTTAATATTGATGCAAAATTGCAGTGGGGTCCACACATCAAATCACTTGCTGGTAGACTGAGTTCGGCTGCATACGCAGTTCGCACAATAAGATGGCTTACAGATGAAGCTACAGCTAGACTAGTATATTTTAGCTACTTCCATAGTGTAATGTCTTATGGTATTTTGCTCTGGGGGAAAGCTGCTGATATACAAAGTATATTTGTACTTCAAAAACGAGCGATACGTGCCATTTATAAAATGAAACCACGTGACTCATTAAGGGAGCGATTTAAAGAAATTAATATTCTCACAGTCATTTCACAGTATATTTATGAAAATCTATTATACACTCATAAACACATAGTTAGCTTTAAGAAAAAGAGTGATGCACATAACGTTAACACTAGAAATAAAAACAAATTATGTATACCTAAATTTCGACTTCAAAAGGTAAATGGCTCGTTTATGGGGAACGGTATTCGCTTCTATAATAAACTTCCAGAAAGTGCCACTGGGCTTCCTATTAGAAAATTTAAAGTGTACATTAAGAATAATCTAATAAGGAAAGCTTATTATACTTTAGATAGCTATATTGTTGATAAAAATGCGTGGCCCGATGTCCCGGTCGCTCTGCCCATCGGCAGCTAACATGTCTGCAATGTCTGTACTGTACCTACTATTGTGTTTTTTTTATTTTTCTCTGATTTAATAGATTGTATTTATGCATTAGGTATTATTAGTTTGAGGCGTAGCGTGTGCTGTCTTATAAATTTGATTATGTTTACCTTTTTCTGTATGCCTACGCCTCACTAAACTTCAATAATATATTATATTATTACATTGTAAAAGGATCATACAAAAGAACGGTAGGAACCAAGCCGTAAGTTTGTTGCCTGTTCTTCTAGGCTTTGGTCGCGTGGAACTGGCACCTAGAGTCACCTAGCTTTAAGACGTTTCAAAGTGATCCTTGTGATTTTATTGAATAAATACATTTTGACTTTGACTTTGACTTTGATACTGTATCGCGATACGATACGTGATACACCGCGAACCATCTCTGTCGGTTTATACGATACGAGGATCGGAAGAAAAATGAAGCGTCCATATTTGTAAAGATAAAGCCGATACACTGACATGATACAGCTTTTGATAAGTATGGACGCGTTTTTTACCAAATACGCCTTAATAATACGACATGGACAAAATGAGCGTCCATATTTATGATACAAATACTCGATACGATACGACTGATCGGGATACGCCAAGATGCTACAAATGTGGACCCAGCTTTAGATATTCGGTTATTTGGACTAAATTATTGTTCCTTTTATCTTTAAATAACTAACTGGCTAACGTCCGGTTTCGGAAAGCTCGATCAAAACTAATCGGATGTCAAGTCACTCGCCATTTCAGCTATTACATCGAATAAGACAGAGATAGCGAGTTACTTGACATGCGATTAGTTTTGATCGGGCTTCAGAAACCGGCCGTTATACTGCTGAATGTGAGTACCTATTATGTCAAAGATTGGAGGTGTATCTGACTGCTTCTTTAAATATTTTAAGTGGGTACTAGTCCTGAGGGGATATCTACCGTGCCTAGTATCAATTACAGTCCTGATTCACTTGTACTTATACCTTTTGTCTATTGCTATTTACTCTATACTATAACTTTTGTACTATAATATGTTGAACTCAATGTCGATGTGAAAAGGCAAATGTCGTTTTGCAGTTTAGATGTTTACTTATATTTTGATAACTGTTTTATGTTCCCTTAATAAATAAATTGAAATTGAATTTATTCAATTGAATCACTAGACTCATTTTGACATGTTAAAGCTTAGCTGAAAAATACATTTTAATTAATTATTGCTTAGTTAATAATAAAATGGCAAGTATTATTTAGTACCTGGATCCTTCACCCAGTAGTTGATGGACTTTGGCGAAGACTCGACGTAGCACTCAAGTGTGACGTCAGTGCCCAGTGGCGCCCCCACCAGCTGGTTTGGTACTTGTATCACTGGGTGAACTACACATACAAATATGAAATGAGCACAGATAACATATAAGAAATTTTAAGAGTAGTAGAGCTCTTCGTGAAGGGCTCGTCCGGGGAAGTACTACCACCACGCCTTTTGCTGGCGCCAAGCAGCGTTGCTGTGTTTTGGTTTGAAAAGTGTGGTTGCCGGTGTAATGACAGGCACATGAGGCTTAACATCTGTATGCCTCAAGTTGATGGACGCAGGGCAGTGCATCGTAGGGCACGTTCCTATCGTGCGTGACTTGGGAGGCAACGCTTTGCTATAGGTGATGTTTACCACTTAACATCCGGTGGGCCATATGCTTGGAACAAGCATCAGCTAGTTGTATAAAAAAAAATATCCAGCCAAGTGCGAGTCGGACTCGCGCACGAAGGGTTTCTTCGTGCTCGAAGGTTATCTATAAAAACGGCAAAAATATCACGTTTGTTGTATGGGAGCCTAAATTAAATATTTATTTTATTCTGTTTTTTAGTATTTGTTGTTATAGCGGCAACAGAAATACATCATCTGTGAAAATTGCAACTGAAGGATTCCCGCACACGGGCCTCCGGCCACAACCACAAAACGCCGCCACTGGCTTCGTATTCGTACAGCTTCGTATGAAAACTACAGGAAATATTCCTGTAGTTTTCATACGAAGCGAGCAGCGAAGATTTGTAGCGTGTGGTGGCTACCGGCGTCAACCGTGTACGGCGAGTCCATAATGAAAACTACAGGAAATATGCCAGTGGCGGCGTTTTGTGGTTGTGGCCAGAGGCCCGTGTGCGGGAACACTAACTATCACGGTTCATGAGATACAGCCTGGTGACAGACGGACAAACAGACAGACGGACGGACGGACAGCGGAGTCTTAGAAATAGGGTCCCGTTTTACCCTTTGGGTACGCAACCTTAAAAAAAACTTCGCAAGTTATTGGAAATCAACATTTGCGGAAAACATAAACATAAAACATAAACATAATTTTATTTTAATTTAAATAGTTTACATTCTTGTAACTTACATGTAATACTTATGCTAGACAGGAACCTATATAAAACTAACGTATCTTAATTAGAACCGGAATAGGAAGCGTAAGATCCCCCGATGGTTCTACAACATTGTAAAGAATGCGGGAAGTCGATGCTTGGAGAGGGACCAAAACCGTTTTTCCTGAAAACGAATGGGGGAGGCCTCTAGCAGTGGTCTTTTTCAGGATAATTATGAACAAAGTAAGTGGTTAAATTAATGAACTACTTTTTCAGAACAAGACTTTTAATTGGAGCTATTCGTAGCTATTGAATTTACTAAATATATAAATATAAAATACATAATATCGTTGGACTTTTCACACAGCACTATCTAGCCCCAAATTAAGTCAAAGCTTGTAATATGGGAACCAGATAGCTGATATTTATAATACTTTTTTGTACATACATTTTTATCATATTATATAACACCCAGATAGAGAACAAACATCAATGTTCATCACACAAATGTTTGTTCTCGGTGGGGATAGAACCCACGGCCTACGGCGCAGAAGGAAAAACTACTACCAACTGAGCTGTGAAGGCTGTCAATGCTTAATTATTAGTTTTCCTTTTATACATACACATACACATCTGGCTATATACACTGCTTGTTTTATGTCCTTGTAGTAAGCGTAATTTTTCTTTGGTTTTGTGATCTTTATTCGTGTATTGTGCACACGAATATAGATCTCTCATCTCAGTAATTTTAATAAAAAACAAAACATTATAATTTATATATATATATCAATTAAATAATGTGACATGAAATGATGATTGATCGACCGCTTTCACAGCTCAGTTGGTAGTAGCTCTGCCTTCTGCGCCGTAGGCCGTGGGTGCGATCCCCACCGAGAACAAACAGTTGTGTGATGAACATAGATGTTTGTTCTCTGTCTGGGTGTTATATAGTATTATAAGCATGTATTTACAAAAAAAAGTATATCTGTATTATATCAGATTACAAGCTTTGGCTTAGTTTGGTGCTAGATAGTGCTGTGTGCATATTCCTCCAATATTTATGTTTATTTATTTTATTGATCGACGAGGCAAGGAAGTAAAAATCGAAGTTTTAGTATGTATTGGCATTTGGATTGAGTGTTTTTGTGTAGTCAGTAAAAATATCATGATAAAAATAAAAAAAGGGTTTTTGTCATCATATTTTTTGACTCTGTATTTCAAGGGTAATTCTCTATTCCCGTGCTGTATACTTAGGATAAAAAACTCAATGATAAACCGACTGATAAAATATCACTTACAGTGTACACTAATATGGATCCGCTTGCTGACTGTGGGCGGCACTCCATTACCGGCGATACACAAGTATGTGCCCATCTCTGATCGGGAGATCTTTGTCAGCTTCAGGACCTCGCCTTGGTACGTAAGAACTGTTGGCAAATAATAGTACATTTAAGTATTATCCCGTAACAAAATCACGGGGAGTATCACCTAGTGACCAAAACACCATTAAACAAAGAGTTAAGAGTAGTAGAGCTCTTTGTGAAGGGCTCGTCCGGGGAAGTACTACCGCCACGCCTTTTTCTGCTGCCAAGCAGCGTTGCTGTATTTCGGTTTGAAGAGTGTGGTTGCCGGTGTAATTACAGGCACATGCGGCTTAACATCTGTATGCCTCAAGTTGATGGATGCAGGGCAGTGCATCGTAGGGCACGTTCCTATCGTAAGTGACTGACGAGGCAATGCTTTGTTATAGGTGATGGTAACCACTTAACATCAGGGGGCCAGCTGCTTGTACTATCAGCTGGTTGTATAAAAAAAACACCAAGCTACACGATGCTCTTCACAATGCCAAAGACAGGCATAGATGGCGGACCATCGTTTAAACTGTTATGGTTCAGCGTCAGGGGAATCACGACCCTCAGTAATGAGGAACCTAGTGGGTCCAGGTCACTTCAATCAAAAGCTTTGCCTCACTCACGTTGAAATTTTCACCGCCAAAACACTCAGGGGGGCGCTAGTGAATGTACTAAAACATAATGTCAAATTGAAAACTCGGCGTGGATACCGTGGACACTTGGGCGAGTATTCTTGTCAGAATAGCACTTCTGTATAAGCCCGAAATAAAACGATTGAAGGCCGAGTGATATTGGAAGGACAAGAAGAAGTAAGTCCTTCCCAAGTAATTTTAAAAGGACGAGGCGATAACCGAGTCCCTTTTAACTAAACAAGGACGTTAATTGGTATTTCGGATGATACTTGTTTAGTACTTTTCTCGAATTCGCGAGGAAACAATAAACAAAAACATTCATTCATATTAACTCTCTGATTGTCATTACCGTCAATTCGGCTACGCGCGGTCTATGTTTACGGTTATTGATCGAGTGAGCGAAGCGAACGAAGATTCTAGTTTCAACTTGGGCGATTTGGCATTTTATGTATGTATGTATGTATGTATGTATGTATGTATGTATGTATGTTTGTCTGGCCATAACTTTCGAACCGTTGATCCGATCTGCATGAAATTTGATAAGACGACAGCTTGTACTTGAGAAATTTACTGGTAAGTATATGAGTAAAATCGGATGAAGGGTTTTTAAGATATGGGGTTTTTTAAGGGGGCAAAAATAAAAAAAGTGACTTAAAAAAATCAAGTTACATGTCATACGAAAGCTCTTTGTTTGGACATTCCAAAACAATTTTTACTTTTTTTCTGGGACGCTCGGTTTTTGAGATACAACAAAAAAGTTAAATTAAGATAACCAGCGACCCAAGAGCTCCCATCTCTAAGAGTTTCGTTGGCATCAAGGTTTTTCTACTGGTCGGCCAGTTACTTTGCTTTTTCTTATTTTTTTTTCTTGAAATAAATTAAGGAGATACTCAGTTCTCATAAAATGGTGACAACGACCAGGTCTGATGATGGAGCCAAGGTCTGTTCAACGGAACTCTTCAATAAATAGGCCAATAGAGTTGAAACTTGGTTACCGTACCAAGTTAGTAGGCGGTAGTCAGAAAAAAGTCCAAACATAATGTTTGGACTTGCCTTTGACTACCACCTATTCAAAGTTTTGGTGCGTTCGTCGGGTCGCATCACGAGATCTCAGTTCGGGGCGAACTACTAGTTATGTTTAATCCTAGATTAATATTTGGTGTAACATCTTGATCCAAATCTCTGCATGAGAAAAAAAATCTGGATTTTAATAACAATAAAAAGTAGGTGCGATTTACACACAGCCATTAGTACGATTAGGATAAGATAGAAAGTGGGTCGATGTTGCGATATTTGTAGCTCAATTACGCCCTAACCTCAGAACCGATCAGGATGAAATTTAGAACAAAATAAATATCGTTCGTAACCTGGATAACCCACCCACTTACTACTCACTGCTGAATCGCGCATTATGCTTTCAAATAATGTTCCGTGGAATTATATAAGACAAAAGCGTCCAAGTAAACTAGACTATTATTATTAAGTAGGCGTAACTAACAACACACGTCCAAACAAGATCCTCCTGGTAATGAGGGAGTCACACATTCAATATACAATCCCAAACGTTTCCAACGTCCGTATAATAAGACCTAGGAGTCCATTCAACGTAGAACTCTACTAATTACGACAAACTTTAAACAATACTGGACGCGAAACTCATCCCGAGAATAGTCGCGGCGCGGCTCATTGTGCCCGCAAATGCGGTCACACAGACTCTCGCATTATACATATTATTTGGAAAAACAATGCCTTCCTTGCGCCATTATTAAGACTTTTTATGTGGCCTTTTCATTTACGAAATTTTACCGAGGTACCGTTCCGTAAATGGAAAAGTTAAGCGATTAATGTACTCACAGTAATGTACGGTGTGATTACAAAAGCCGGTATACCTACGGTCGTGCGGTAAATTATGGTCTTACGTACCAGCACGTAGCCGCGCGTAGCAGCGCGTAGCAGCGCGTAGCACTTCCGCTATGACAAAGATGCACATACATCACAAAAATATAGTATAGCTTCAGTTTATTGAAAACTTTCTTGGCAATGGTCCTAAACTACAGCTCTTGTAAAAACTTCTTAGCTCTTAGAAATGTTCTTTTCGATTGTTTTATAGAACCACAGTGAAGAATATCTGCGAAAAATGCTTTAAATTATATAAGTACTTTCATAATCGTACAAGATCATTGCTAAAAGGTAATTCAACAGAAGTAAACGTGAGCTGAAACGACGTAGGTAAGTATTTATTAGGGCCCATAAAATACTCTGGTCTCTGTATTAAACTTATTTCATTTACTTTGAAGAAATCTCAAGTAAGATAAGTACCTGGGCTCCAATGTTGATTTTATTAGGGTAACATTATTTGTTTCTGCGAATCATGTTGCTTACCGGGTAAATTGTAAAGTGATATTCTGAGAAATTTACAACCGATTACTCCAAGTATTGGGTGTCGTACTACGAGCGAGTTTTGCTTTGATCTTTCATCATCTTTCTGTTTATCATCCCACGCTAAATGAGGTCGGCACAACAGTTTTTCTTCTTCGACTCTCTTTTATTAGTCATCTTGGTGCTTTCTCATGTCATCTTTCATATTTTATTTTAAACCTCAATTGATTCCACACATTTAAAAGCCTTTGATCATTATCAGCTATCATTTTAGAAATATAATAAACAAATAAGTTTTTTTTTTATTCAACTAGATGATGGAACAAGCAAATGGCCCACCTGATGTTAAGTGGTAACCATCACCTATAACAAATCATTGCCTCGTAAGTCACGAATGATAGAAACGTGCCCTACGATGCACTGCCCTGCGTCCATCAGCTTGAGGCGTACAGATGTTAAGCCTCATGTGCCTGTAATTACATCGGCAACCACTTTTTTTTTTTTTTTTTTTTATACTACTAGCTGATGGAACAAGCAGATGGCCCACCTGATGTTAAGCGGCAACCATCACCTATAACAAAGCATTGCCTCGTAAGTCACGCACGATAGGAACGCGCCCTACGATGCACCGCCCTGCGTCCATCAACCCGAGGCACACAGATGTTAAGCCTCATGTGCCTGTAATTACACCGGCAACCACACTCTTCAAACCGAAACACAGCAACGCTGCTTGGCGGCAGAAAAAGGCGTGGTGGTAGTACTTCCCCGGACGAGCCCTTCACAAAGAGCTCTACTACTCTTCAAACCGAAAACACAGCAACGCTGTTTGGCGGCAGAAAAAGGCGTAGGTACTTCCCCGGACGAGCCCTTTACAAAGAGCTCTACTATTCTTTTCTTGTCATCTTTCTCAGTTTATTTTGATTATTTTAAACCTCAATTAATTTAAAAGCCTTTGATCATTATCAGCTATAATTTTTGGAAATATAATAAACAAATAAGTGAAAGTAATAATAATGTATATAAATTGCAACTGGTTTCATCGGTATGCAGTTAAATTATTTATTTATTCCCACTAAGCTGGCTCAGAAGTTAATCCGTTGGAAATGATGGACGTTATACTGAGCTTATTTTTAGAATCGCGAAATATCATACTTTACTTTTATTAACTTGACAATTTATTTATTCATATTGAACTTAATAAAAATTCAAGTGATACATTTTTCTATAAATATACATTATGTTACTTTAGTAGAAGTCATAAAAAGAGATAGCTCTCGTATTAATGTCTAAAAAAGAACTTACGCTCAATTACATTGAAAAAAATGCAGTCATTCAATGCAACCTTATCACTAACACCCGTTTCTATCATTCAAATTTTTAATGGAAATTACTGAAAGTAAAGAGAGAGAGGGACGTTTGGGATGGCTTTTTAAATAACTTACACAAAAAATACAATGTATTACCATAAAAAACCAATCAAGTTAATACTGATACGGGAAGACAGATAGATATAGAAAAGGCGAATAGCGAAACTATAACGGTTACCTACTCTGACAAAGTATGTCACTCGGAACCCTTACAACCAGAAAACATACCTTTAGCCTTAGCTCCCGTCTGGTCCCTTACTACGATCTCCTGTCCATCTTCCCTCTTCCACATGACCCTCGGAGGGGGAACGCCTCGGGCTCTGCACGATACCCTCGCCGTACCTCCTTCTGGTACCATCGTATCACCAGACGTCTCTTCGGGGATAAAGTCTGGTGGTATCACCACGTCGAGGAAGCCCATCTATGGAAAGTTTCGTTTGTTTACAAAAACTTATATAGTATAATAAAAAAAACAGATGAAATAGTTGAGCTATTTGTGTACCATGGTTTGCTAATATTTATGTTTATGTATTACGGTATTTTCGCTACCTCGAAGGAAAGCAGAACCTGCAACACAAGTCTCTACGACTTATCTACAAAAACATAATAACAAGCCAAGAAAAAAGAAAAAAAAAAAACCATGACAGACGCTGCTCTTCTTCTTCTTGTCGTGTCACTAGTTTCTTTCGAAACATTGTGGTAAACGGATTTTAAGTGCGCCTCAAGAGGCTCCTTTCGAGCACTTGACACATGTCAAGTGCTCTATGACGCTGCTCTATTATAGATTACTAAACTAATCCAAATCTATATGATTTTTATTTTAAAATAAGGTGATAAGAAGGTGATGAACCAGGCGATTGATTAAATACACATATTTACGTTTTTGTTGTACACTTAACTATATCATCATCGAATCATCACACAAATGTTTGTTCTCGGTGGGGATCGAATCCACGGCCTACGTCGCAGAAGTCAGAGCTACTACCAACTGAGCTGTGAAGGCTGTCAATTGATTTGAAATGATTGAGCGTGGAAATAAATAAAACTATTTCTATAAATCCTAATTAGTACGCTTATTGATCGAGTGAGCGAAGCGAACAAAGATCTTTAGTTTCAACTTGGGCGATTTGGCATTTTATGTATGTATGTATGTATGTATGTATGTATGTATGTATGTATGTTTGTCTGGCCATAACTTTCGAACCGTTGATCCGATCTGCATGAAATTGATAAATCGATAGCTTGTACTTGAGAAATTTACTGGTAAGTATATGAGTAAAATCAGATGAAGGGTTATTAAGATATGGGGTTTTTTAAGGGGCCAAAAATAAAAAAAGTAACATAAAAAAATAAAGTTACATGTCATATGAAAGGGCTTTCTTTGGACATTTCAAAACAATTTTTACTTTTTTTTTGGGACGCTCGGTTTTTGAGATACAACATAAAAGTTAAATTAAAATAACCAGCGATCCAAGAGCTCCCATCTCTAAGAGTTTCGTTGGCATCAAGGTTTTTCTACTGGTCGGCCAGTTCCTTTGCTTTTTCTTATTTTTTTTTCTTGAAATAAATTAAGGAGGTATTCAGTTCTCATAAAATGGTGTCAACAACCAGGTCTGATGATGGAGCCAAGGTCTGTTCAACGGAACTCTTCAATAAATAGGCCAATAGAGTTGAAACTTGGTTACCGTACCAAGTTAGTAACCGGTAGTCAGAAAAAAGTCCTAACATAATGTTTGGACTTGCCTCTGACTACCACCTACTCAAAGTTTTGATGCGTTCGTTGGGTCGCATCACGAGATCTCAGTTCGGGGCGAACTACTAGTTTTAAAGAAATAGTTTTAAAAGTAAGTAGATAAAAAAACACGACAAAAAAACGTAAGTAGATAAAAAACACAAGTATTGTGGTTCTTAAGAAATTTAAAACAAACCGCAGAAACGCCATTACTTCCCCGGCGAAATCTCACAGAATCTGATAAACGGTAACTTTTCAAAAGTAGAATAGAGCGTAAATCAGCACAAGCCAATTGTCTAAAACTAGTCTGTATCAAAGGCACAAAACTTTTATCTCGGAAAGTAGCAAATTGTCGGAATTGAATTCCATCAAGTCACCCCCTCAATTCTGTTGGACGTTACGTGTAATGGATGTGATGAGTGCTCGCCGTCACTGACATGATTGTACCCTGTACATTGGACCTTTTATGTCTCCTATGTTCCCTTTATTAGTCTGGCTGACGGGGAATTATATGATCGCGCAGGTGAAAATTGAAATCTATTTCTAGAATAATATATACTCTTTCAGTAAGATATTTTACGCCTGTCGCGCTCGCCAAATAAATGTACTCGAGTAAAATATATGTGAGGATAATCATTTAGGAAAGTCACAGTGTTACGTACATAATGCTTTGTAGGCCACTGCAGTCGCGATATATTGCACGTAGACAATATAAACAACTTGGTTCACGAGGATAGTTTTAGAAGGCTAGAGTAGTAGCCGAGCCACTACGATAAGATAGCTATAATTCATAAAACTTTGCGGCGATTTTGTGAAGTAAGATAATGGTTAGATGAGGCATTAGACCGTGGCGGGTGGCACAAAGTGGAGTGGTTTTCCCAGCAGTGGGTATATAAAGACTGGACTCAGACTGTGGATATTAATGATGAAGGAAATGATTAATATTTTATTTTAAAGCTTCATCCGCGTTCGCATGTACCGTTTCACGCGTGGTGTCAGAGTTTAAAGTAACCTTTATGTAATTTCAGGTCAAACTACATATGTATATAATAACTTTCATTTAAATCGTTTGAGCGGTTTATCGGCTCACAAATATGAAAGAATCAATATTAAAATTTTGCCGGTGCTAAGAATTTCTGATAATATTTTAAATGCAAAATTTTGTGAGTGATAGTGTGTATGTATTTGTTGCTCCCACTTATGTCCGCAACTGCTGAATGGATTTGAACGAAACTTGAAGTACAAATAAACTTTAATTCACGTGAATGGAGCCACGGGCATATGCCCGGAAACTAGTTTTTGGTATAGTTATTACCCACTGTGTATAGTATAATGTGCTTTAAACTCAATACAATTATTGTAAATTATTCAATAGTGAGTCTTACTTGGCTTTTCATAGGGTCCGTGTTGATTTGGCACATGTACTGGCCCCTATCCTCTTCCTGGACGCTTTTGATGTGCAGATACCAAGTTGAGTGGTCACTGTGAGATACTGACACTCGGGGATTGTGGGTGATGACGTGCTCGTGGATTGCCTGGATTGCTTTTGTGTCAGCTTTGACCCAACCAACCTGTACAATGGCATACGATCAAAATCATAACAAACAAATTATATATTGAAGTATTACCTACTACTTCAATATGTGATATGATCGCGAGAATTAAAAAAAATAAACTATACTTCTGCAGTCATTATCAACAGCAGCCTAAAGTAGTCATAGGCCATAGTAGGACTAAGGCTTCCACTATACTTTTTTGGGAAGAACGATTCCGAGCCCTCTCCAGTTAGTATCGTTGTTTTATACAACTACGATGCACTGCCCTGCGTCCATCAACTTGAAGCATACTGATGTTAAGCCTCATGTGCCTGTAATTACACCGGCAGCCACACTCTTCAAACCGATAGGTTATGGTTACCTCTTAACAGCGGGTGGGCCATCTGCTTGTACCATCATGAAGTAGAATAAAAAAACAATAAAAAAAACTAAATATAGGTTCAAACTGACACGTGCGGAACTAACTATGCTGCAAAATATGGGAAGGGGTTACATGTAATAAAATAAAATGTTATGTTTGGACGTACCTCTGCCTACCCCCGGTTAGTAGAAAATATGGTAGAGGGTTTATCTCCCGTGTTGGGGGAGAACAGTCGATTCTTTTTTTATTAGTAGTGTAACCACTAATAAAACTAATAAAAAACAAAGAAAAAATGTGTAATGAATATGCTTGTATCACAATCTTTGATATGGTACAGTAGATTCTTTTTTTCATTAAGTCTAAAAAGTATCTAGCATTTCAGGAATTTCATACTCTTCCGCCAAAAGCAAAATAATATATGAAACAGGTATATGTTCCTTTATCGGCGCCGAGCTAGGCACCAAAGAATCAGCTAATAAAAATTCTGAAGCCCTCAATATCGTATCTAGCGAACGGAATAAAAAAATCCAAACGATGATCGTAATCTCCATGCATAGTAAACATGGTCAGGCACTTAAGCCGCAGAATACCGTCAAACAACTTCTCGCTCGCATGTTGTAGAAATAAAATTACTGAATGTAGATATGAAAAATCAAAAACAACCATGTTTTGTAGCATAACATTACACAGGTTTAGCGAAAATATCAAAGCACCCGCCCAATTAAGGTATTAATTAAGTACTACATAAAATAATGAACGTGACAAACTGTACACAAGTTAATCTATACAATATGAATAACTTTGTCTAAGGAACCAACACTATGAAAGCGAAAAAAAACAGCTGTTTCATACAAAAGTTCAACAATACCTACCTGGCTAAAATGTATGAAGCAGCTGTTATTTTTCGCGTTCACAGTGATTGCTCATTAGAAAAAGTTATTCATAATGGTGGGTACTTTAGCCCCCTGAAGTTTTCAGTACAAGTATTGGAACACCTTGTATAAAAAGAGTAGGTATTAGGTAGATTTGAGTGTAAGTTCAAACAAAAAAGCTCATAAAGCGATTTCATATTTTTTCACACGATCTACCTTTTTCTTCCCCTACTCGTGTTACCATATCGTGACTCAAATAAAAATGATTGCTGTGAACGATTACGTACTTCAACATCGCTTTATTCGTACCCATTTTCGTTTTTAAAAGATTGGTTCTGATTAGGACCTTTATTGTGACGGTAATAGGGGTTGTAATCTCTTACCCGAAAGTTTCCAAGGTTGACAACTATACATTCGAAGGTCGCGTCACGTCCTATTGGCACTGTAAGATTTGTTATGGGTTCACCAAATTCCGGCACCTCAACACCTCCTGAAACCAAAGAATATCTCGGTATTATATCACGCTGTAGATCAAATTTATATCAAAATTATATACCTACTGCATTGAGTATTGTGTCGTGAAAAGTAAAGCTTAATAAAAATTACCAGCCATTTAATCAGCGCCATCTATGGGAATCAGATAAGTATCTCATGTAATAAGTTAAAATACTTCCATATTTTTAAGTACGGCACCTATGATGGTTTGAAGGCTTGGAGGTTCGGCTAAGGAAAAAAAGTTCTCAAATAGCGACTACGAACCAAAAAACAAAGCATGGAGCGACGACATGATCGAGATCGCAAGTCGATTGATGGATAAGGTTCATTATTGATCTTTTTTTGAAATGCCTTATGTCCAGGGGCCTTATGCTCACTTCGACAGAGATTATCTCACGTTAGAGATGACGTCATATCTCGTTCGATAACTATTTATCCCCATTCTCACTATCTAACTCCCCAATTTTCTCATACAAAGTTCATGCGAGACGCAAGGTCAACGAGTTATTGAACGAGATATGACGTCATCTCCATCGTGAGATAATCTCTGTCGAAGTGAGCATAAGGCCCCATCAGTTCACTTCAGGCTGATGATGGTGAAAGTTTCGGTATTTCACGAAAACGCGGCGTTCGCAATCTGCTCTTCTTTAACTACGGTCAAATAATTTGAAGTTCAAATAACATTCAATCAGAAATATAATTGTTAGTCTTATTTACGCGCCAAACAGCTGGTTCTATTTTTAAATATTTATGAACAAAATGCACTTACTTATCAATGAAACCTATGCAAAACTTTTTTGTCAAGTACAAAAAACTTTTTGCTAACGAAATTATTAATTATACGCAAGATTGAGAGCAAAAAGATAGGACTTTAATACAAATATTCATTCAATTATGTTCTATTTTTACTCGTTTCCTCTACATAAGAGAGGCGTATATAAATACTCTTTATTATTATGTATTTTTGCTTTTTATTATAAAAATGTATGTGGGCCGTTGCTCAACTATAGGTTATTTTAGGTTATGAATAAAGCGCGTGTCGAACAAGGACGTCAAACATTTTGACATTTGACACTGACAGTTAACAACTTCTAAGAATAGTAGATCTCTTTGTGAAGGGCTCGTACAGGGAAGTACTACTACCACGCCTTTTTCTACCGCCAAGCAGCGTTGCTGTGTTTCGGTTTGAAGAGTGTGGTTGCCGGTGTAATTACAGGCACCTGAGGCATAACATCTGTATGACTCAAGTTGATGGACGCAGGGCAGTGCATCGTAGGGCACGTTCCTATCGTAAGAAACTTACGAGGCAATGCTTGGTTATAGGTAATGGTTATCACATAACATCAGGTGGGTCATCTGCTTGTTCCATCAGCTAGTTGTATAAAAAAAACTTCCAGTTTATATGAGCAATATGATAATAATTTATAGTTGGAAGAAAAATGCCATGTAAAAAGTTGAAAATGACAACAGCCAAACATGGTCGTTCAATTATATAAATGTCTATGATGTCGTCTGTGAAAATTAAATGTCGTCACTTGATGAATGAGACAATGAGATCATAGAAAAAAATAAAAATAAAAACTAAAACAGCCTCACGACTTTAATCCCCAGGCACGGTAGATATACGTTAAGTCATTATCAGTTTTAAAAGATAAGAGGCAAGTGAATATGTATTATAAAACACCTTTCCACTAGTCTAGGCTGAGCATGGAGTTTATCAAGAACTTAGTTAACAAAAAAATGCAACACTCAGACATTTTTCTAGCAGTTATCAACATTAAACATCGGTAAAAGTTAGCAAGAAAGCATTTAAATACCGGAACGAGAGTGCACTTAAGATAAGCAAATGAAACAGACGATTCGGAAGTGGAGCCTAGTTGCATTAGTTCGCGAGCTTATCAGTAATGTAACAACAAAGTTGCAGTGATACTGTCGGCGACAGTAGCACCTCGTTCCGAAGACCTTGCAACTAAGTGTCAACTAACCACTTCAACTGGCTCCAGCACCAACTCCAGAAATGTGAAGTGACACGAATAACTTTGCAAGTGATAGTAACTAGACCGGTGGTATACATTGCACTGGCTGTCTGAAACTTATTATTCAGCAAAGTTTTGAACGCAATATCAATACATATTTAATAACAGTACACATATATAATTTATACATTATGTCTACAAATAGCTACAGGTTTCTAACTGTGGTTAATACACTACCTTTTCTTGTCATTACTGCTAAGTTGCTTACTGTGTTTAAATATTTTTTAATCGCAAATAAATGATTTTTGTTCTTCTCAATTTTTCAAAAAAACTTCATGCACATATTTGGATAAAATTATTTATTAGTTGCACATTAGAAATGAAAGAATGGGAACATTGCCAATAATAAAAAGCTGTGTTAGTTTTTATCAATAATTTGAGCTGGTAGTAGAAATACAAACTTGTCTAGTTAATTAACTTTTGGGTTTAAAAGTTTTAATTGCTGTGGTTCTATAAAATCAGAATCCGTTCAAATTGAAATTTGTTTTGCATCGTGGAATTCAAAAACTATCCAATAGTTTAGGTAGATACCTGTTGTTGGCCAATCGAGTACGAAAATTTAGGTTATTTTAAGAAAATCATTACCTATACTGTACAAATTGACATATCTAAGAACATGCTACATGTGTAAAGAAGAAATAAATGAATATTAAAGCTGAAAATAGTAATAATTGTTGAAAGCTCTTTGGTAATAGCCCATTTTTGTGAAACAAAGTGAAATTAAACAAACATTACCAGCCAGAACTTAAGTATCCAAGTTTAATACTTTTAGGGCATGGCCGTAACATGCCTAAGAGGGGAAATTGCAGTTTGTCCGGAAATATGGTGCGTTAGAGGCAACTAAAGCGATGTTTTGTCACCTTAACGAGCAACTAGAGGCAGAGCGGAACAACTCTTTTGGAAACATTTAAACATCATTTCGCTCTTTCCTTTACATTTTGTGAATTTCTTTAAAAGTGCGGTTGAGTACCGAATAGATTTGAAAACGCTTTTCATTATTTTTCATGGAGCAGGAGACGAGTAAGTAGAAAAACATCATGGTTTTGCTACATCAGGAAATGTACTGGAATCAAGAAGGTCGGTCGCGATAAAAATGAATTTAAAAGAATGACTGCAATTTCTGTAGAAGTAAGACAACCTAAGAAGAAAGTATACAATTTCAGTCTTTTTGGACGTTTGGCAAAAAAACTAAAACTTGGGCGGCAGTTGGACGCTTATGCAACGCCATTTCTTTGATGAAAGAGTTCGTAGGCACGCTTCACAACACTGATTAAAAAGAAATACTAGTCTTTTCTCAGAATTAGTAAGTTGAATGTTGATATTCGCTTATCAAAAATCTGATATATTTATTGTGTAACTCTTAACACATTTGGTCTTATTGATGTTTTAAAGAGATCTAGGTAGAATGTTGTACCGAACACAGCTGCATTCATCCATGATTTTCTCCATGTATTTTTAGTTCGAACGATATGCATACATGCCGCAGACTATGACTGTGAAACGCCTCACAGCGGTATCGTGGAAGGTAGTAAAAACTGTCATTTTGCAACGACCGCCGGCGTCCACAATATCGTCACAGACTGGGACGTAGTAAAATGTTTACAAAATATCCCGCTTTTGTTATGTTATGGGTTCCTCTGGAAGTGTTGGGTATTGCTTTTGTATTTCCGTTTTAAGAGCTGACTTGGCCGCTTCGATACTAGTACGCGATACAGTTGAATTTCATGTTCCTGTTTGTGGGACTGCATTTATTTACATCGCATCTGCCATCGCATGCTTATTCAGTAATTTTTTTATAGAACCGTGTTTTATTTGGAACTGTAACCCATTTATGTAATAAAAACAATTTAGCTGGTAGCCAATTCAGCATAAAATTAGAATAACTATTCAAAAAAATATTTTATACATTTTATGGATTTTGATAACTTTCGACTTTCGTCCACGACTGAGTCCATGTGAGTTTTTGAATGAGACTTATATATTTTCTTTCGATTAAAAGTATCCTATGTCATACAACAAAATATTACTAGTAGTATGGACTACACTTCTTCTTTTTCTCGTGATAATAGTTTCTTTCGAAACAGAGTGGTGAAAGGATTTTAAGTGCACCTCAAAGAGGCTCCATTCGAGCAGATAGATTCTACGAGATGCTGTAATGATACATGGATCACACTAGATCTTCTTCTTTTCTCCTTTTATGGCTCCTACACGAAATTACACAACACAACTCAAAATAACATTAAATACTAAAAATGCTATGTTGCTTCCCAAAATGTCAGAAAACGAATCCATCACACTAGATAATAGTGGCTCAACCCCATTTACTAATAAATTAGTGATGCATGATTGAAATAATCAAAGCTGAGTTATGAATTTGTCAATTCGCTCCGGATGCGTTACAGCAAGTTATGACTGTTGTCTCAAGGTAAACTGGCGTTAATTACTTTGTAATATACATAATAATTAATGGAACATACCCAGTAATGGATATATCGCCCATGAGGATAGATAGTGCGGAATCAATATCATTGCTTATTGCTTATAGGTAATGAGTACGCCTACATAGACTCTGCTTCAATCTTGAGGTAAGGTACCTGAATAAAATGGATCCCATAACTGTTTTTTGTTCAAGTTCTGTCGTAGTGACGTATTTGAGAAAAAAATGTAAGCATATAAATATCTAATTTTTGCATTTTAATAAGATGAATATAATCCTATGTTCCATCAATTATCGCTGTTAATTGCCTAAAGATTGTGTGTATGAAAGTTAAATAAACTCTTTTGATGCAGTTTCCTAATAATATACTTAACGTCATGGTTTGTTAGAACAATTTTCTATATCGTATAGCTTATGAGTTCTCGATGAAACACCCTGTATTTATTTCAGCCAGTTTCAGTTTGGTTCAGCGCCCGAATGTACGACATAATTAATTTTAAAGGAGTTTCGCTGTCCACGTCCTTTCGTCCAATCCGGTCATATTTGTCATCATATTTTATGATCACACGACAATGCATCACAGTACATCCAAATTAATAGCCCATTCTTATGACTTCACTAACGGCCCATCGTACATTAATACAATGTTTGTCACACTTTTACGTCCAAATTTTCAACCCCGCAATTTCGACGCTGATACGATCATAAATTCGAGGAAATTACCCATATTTCTGCGCTTCAAACAACCCATATATTTTCTTTTGAGACGACAGCGTCTTGTAATGTCTATCAAATGACAAATCAGCGTCTATAAGAGTAGTATTATACGATAAGGAGTTTGTAATCTTATTTTGCGAAGGGTAAGGACAGTGATTACTAAGAAGAGAAATTGTATGTATATATAGCTCAGTTGATAGTAGCTCTGCCTTCTGAGGTTAGTGGGTAATTTGTTTACCAAATGCAAACATTAATGTAATGTTTTTATTTGTTTTATTGTGTAAATTAATTAATAGGGTGATGAATGGAGATGATTGTTGTGTGCCAGTGATAAGAATGTAATTGATCGAGTGAGCGAAGCGAACGAAGATTTAGTTTCAACTTGGGCGATTTGGCATTTATGTATGTATGTATGTATGTATGTATGTTTGTCTGGCGATAACTTTAGGACCGTTGATCCGATCTGCATGAAATTTTATATGTCAATAGCTTGTGCTTGAGAAATTTACTGGTAAGTATATGAGTAAAATCGGATTAAGGGTTTTTGAGATATGGGGTTTTTCAAAGGGGCAAAAATAAAAAAAGTAACTTAAAAAAATCAAGTTACATGTCATATGAAAGGGCTTTGTTTGGACATTCCAAAACAATTTTTACTTTTTTTTTGAGACGCTCGGTTTTCGAGATAAAACAAATAAAGTTAAATTAAGATAACCAACGATCCAAGAGCTCCCATCTCTAAGAGTTTCGTTGAAATCAAGGTTTTTCTACTGGTCGGCCAGTTACTTTGCTTTTTCTTGTTTTTTTTTCTTGAAATAAATTAAGGTGGTACTCAGTTCTCATAAAATGGTAACGACGACCAGGTCTGATGATGGAGCCAAGGTCTGTTCAACGGAACTCTTCAGTAAATAGTCCAATAGAGTTGAAACTTGGTTACCATACCAAGTTAGTAGGCGGTAGTCAGAAAAAAGTCCAAAGATAATGTTTGGACTTGCCTCTGACTACTACCTACTCCAAGTTTTGATGCGTTCGTCGGGTCGCATCACGAGATCTCAGTTCGGGGCGAACTACTAGTAAATATAAAAATTAAATACGTCGACTTTATAATGATTTCCTTTCATAGAAGACGCTTTACGTAGTTCAAGACTAGATGGCGCTGTATAACAATGAAATGGTCCACAGGTCAGTTTATCGCAGAAGCCAAAGCTTATAGAACGCAAGGTCTAAATTAAAAACATAAGTCAAGGTTTAAAAGAAAAGGTCTCAAACCTTTTACTCGAAAACTATAAGATTTGAATTAGATGATCTGTACCATTGTGTTTGCTCGGTTTGGAGCTTGTTGTAAAGGTTTAAGATGACGATAAACGAAAAGGACAGAAAACCCACCATAATAACTGTAGATTCGATATCGACCAGTTGTTTTATGGCTTCTAGAGAATAGTGAGAAGACCCTTATGAGGAAACCAACTACATTATAATCTTGGTATTGTTTGAAATGGGTCTAAGCTGGTAAAGACAAGTAGAAACAGAGTTAAAAGAACTAAAAATAAAACATAACCCGTAACAAAAAATTTTGGACACTTTTGCAGCTCTATCAGTAATAATGAGCAATAAAAAGATTTATATCGCAGACATCACAAAATAACTTAAATTGTTTTACTTATTTTGATAAAAATACCGGGATTTTTAAACGTTACAACGATATTTTTTTCTAAAATCAACTATTTTATTTTTATTTTTCTCAGCCAATATTATAAATATTCGGTATATTTTTGCCTAAAGATCATAAGGTTATAATAGAGAATACTTATTTCGCTCGCGGCTTTGCTCGCGTAGTAACTGCTATCATGAATATTAAAAGGCGTTTTAACTTTATTCACGACCGGATTCGAACCAACTACGGAAGGGGGATTATCGATGTTGCCTTTTCAACTCTAATACGATGCCTCTACGTGGTATGTTAATAGGTACTAGTGATGGTTTCTTTCTCAATATTCATAGGCCTGTGTGATTTATAATGCACTTTAACACACTAATATTATTACCCAGTTCAGCCTAAAACTATTGGTTTTGTTTAAATTCAAATGGAAACTACAAAGTTGCATCTGGTCATTTGTCACCGGGCGGCCGGCCGCGCCGCCGGTTCCGACAGCCCGGGTTCCGGTGGCAAGCTGCTTTTATTAATATTTCCAAGCGAATCCACGCTTTATTAGCAAACAGCCGTCATGCGGCTGATAAATTATTAATGTGGTCGCGACGCAGCTTGCCGGTATTGTGACCCGTTTTTTCCCAGCGATTTTACATGTGTTCGAATAGTCTAGTTTTTTGGTGGACTACTGTGTAGTATGTTGCTTTGTTTGTCGAATAACATTGACACATATTTACAAACAGAACTTTAACTATCTCGATCCTGGGCCAAGAGAATCAGATTATAAAGATATTTTACATGTCTTTGAATAGTTTAGATTTGTGGTGGACTGGTAGGACTACTGTGTACGAGTATATGTTGCTTCGTTTGTCGTATACCTTTGACACAGATTTTCAAACTGAACTTTACCTATCTTGATCCTGGGCCAGTGAATCAGGGGTTAGTTCTTATTTATAGCCTTGTCTACCCCGTTCTTGGTAATTTTTCGGGATCTAATATGCTAATCTAGGTATATTTTTCTAAAGTTCTAATCAAAAAAAAGGTATCAATATCTCTTAAAAATATTTTTACACAACAAAACAAAAGCTATTTCAGTTATCATTAATTTTTTTGGTGTACTCAACTCGATGGCTGCCAGAAATAAACTTTTTCCATTTTTCATTTCCATAATTACATCTAATTGAAGAAACTTTGAAGTAGATGGAACAAACCAGGGGTTAATCATTTAAATGAGTTTTAGGTGTGGTGCAATGCTCACTCAAAAGAATGACAGATGATACAAAACTAAGTAGGTATTGTTAAATACCATAGAGTAGTAGAGCTCTTTGTGAAGGGCTCGTCCGAGAAAGTACTACCACCACGCCTTTTTCTGCCGCCAAACAGCGTTGCTGTGTTTCTGTTTGAAGAGAGTCGTTGCCGGTGTAATTTACAGGTACATGAGCCTTAACATATGTATGCCTCAAGTTGATGGACGCAGGGCAGCGCAAAGTAGGGAACGTTCCTATCGTGCGTGACTTACAAGGCAATGCATTGTTATAGGTGATGGTTACCACTTTGCATCAGGCGGGCCATCTGCTTGTTCCATGAGCTAGTTTGAAAATAAGGTCTAAAATATGTTTTCACTGCCTTACCTAATTTTAGGTGCGTAAACACAAATAAAAGGAAAGTCACGTTCTACTGAGTGATATCACGTCTTAGACTCATCAGCGGCTGCACGTGACGACTTTAGCACAAACAGATTCCACAATAAGACCACCCACTTTGGACCCGACTGTTCACGGCCACAAAAGAAAAAGAAAAGAAAACATAGAGCTCTTTTTATTCTGGTACTGTTAATAAATACGCAAAAGAGCAGCCTGAACCGTCGCTGCAAAGTTTTTTTTCTAACTTTATTACGCCATTAGTGATCGCGTGACGTGGAATCACACTCTTCCAGTAATTCAATTTTCGCGATGAATTATTAAAAGTATCACGTTTTTTAAATGTTCTGATATCAATCTTTCAGTTTCTAAACGCGTTGGGTTTGTTATTGTCATGTCAACTTTGATCGCCCCTTTATTCGTGGCGGCGCCTGCAAATGTGTGTAAATAAGTCTGATAACATCACCCTTTGAACGGGTTATCTGTTGACATAAAACAGAAGTTGTGGGGGTACGCGCTACGGCTTACTCAACTAATCTATCATTCGAATAATTGTGACGTGTTTGTTGATATAAGTTGTTTTATAATTGCAGCCTAGCTGTAATGAACCAACCAACTTCAAAAGGTACGCTTAGACGGGGAACGAACGATGGAAAAACAATAAACCTGGACTGTTTCATTTTTATTTTTCAACCGCGTAATAATACTCAAACTTCGTGAACAATCTTGGGAATATTGAAATAAAGAGAACGGTCTCAGTTTATTACGGCTAAAGGTGATGTATTTTGGTTTCCCTTCATTACAGGGGTTGTAAATATTTTGCAATGTCCGCCCCAGTAGGGATAATAAAATAACGAAATAAGTAATGTTTGAAACTTTGCAAGATTGTGGGAATTATCAACTCGGCGAGGGCTGAGGCTATCTACTAACTGATCTGCTCCACTTTCAAGTTTCATTAAGAGTAGTTCAGTGTATACCCAGGCAAAGATACAAAGTAATAATTGTATTAGGAACAAAAATGCTAAGAGGTAATCCGTAAGGTTCTTCCATATTTTTCTAGGCTTTGAATACAGACCAAATTAAGTTTTGATTTTGATACAAACATCCTTCTAATATTATAAGCGTGAAAGTTATTAAGTATGGATGGATGGATGTTTGTTATTCTTTCACGTAAAAACTACTGAATGTATTTTAATGAAACTTTACAATAATATAGCTTATACATCATAACACATGGGCTACAATTTATAAAGATATTGTGTGACTAATCCTGCGCAGACGAAGTCGCGGGCACCAGCTTGTACATAATAATTTAAAATTAATTGGGACATACAAGCATCCTGTACCTAAAAAGTGCACGCGGTGCATTATTATCGTGATGATTAGGTTCTAGGTAATTTTTACCTAGAACCTAAGAGTAATAGAGTTTTAAGAGTAGAAGAGCTCTTTGTGAAAGGCGCGTCCGGGGAAGTACTACCACCACGCCTTTTTCTGCCGCCAAGCAGCGTTGCTGTGTTTCGGTATAAAGAGTGTATGGTTGCCGGTGTAATTACAGGCACTCGAGGTTTAACATCTGTATGCCTCAAATTGATGGACGCAGGGCAGTGCATCGTAGGGCACGTTCCTATCGTGCGTGACTTACGAGGCAATGCTTTGTTATAGGTGATGGTTACCACTTAACATCAGGTGGGCCGTCTGCTTGTTCTATCAGCTAGTTGTACAAAAATAAAAAAACTTCATTTATTTTAGTGGCGAGAGTAATGCCGTATTCAAGGGTCCTACGTCTCAAATCTGTGTTTGCTTCTGATCTAAGTCACAAACTCCTTAATAGCAAACAATTAGAAAGACTAAGAACTTACGATAACAAAGAAGTTCTTTTAGATTTCTTCAGCCGTGAATTAGTAAACTCTACTTTGGCTGCGCTTGTGGGTTGAGCTGAAGTTTGTTGTTCTATTCTTGTATAGATATGGTCGTTTGCACATTACAGAATCAGTTTTTTGCGATTCATCCTGCATTGAAATTATCACAGTGTACGGAAACAGACTTCCGTAGTGGAGATAATTATTCCTGACGTACTTAATGAGATTCGGTGGAAAAGCGTAGGACCAACCAGGGATCAATTTATGGACCAAAATGTAAATAAAAATAAAAAAAGGATTCAGAGGTTAATTGCATCAAGGTTGTGGCTTGAAAATGTATCTTCTTATTAGTGAATGTATCTTATTGTAGGTGAATAAGTGGAGACAACTAACCCATTAGTAATCGCATATGCGCAAAGATTTTTCATCATCATCAGCCTGAGAAGTCATCAACGAATACATCGGTAGACGTGCTCTGCTAGATAATGCTATTGTTATTGACAAAAGTAACCGCTAAACACCAGGTTAACCATTTGCTCGTTCCGACATAATTAATTTGACAAACGTTTCAATCATATTGCATCACATAGCCTAAGAGCTAGCGACCAAATCGTCATGTGGCTTCAGCTGTATTGAAACTTCGTTAGCTACTTCCCTGAACAACCTTTTCCGATAATCTTCGTGCTGGCAGGCCGCGGGCGGTGGGTGCGGGTGTAGTGGGGTGGGGATAAAAAAGAAAAAAATTACTGCCTGTGCACCCAAAAAAAATTTAAAATCGATCGTGTGGTGGGAAGGATTTGCCAGCGTTAATTAAAATTACCAAAATATTAATTATTTTCATGTGGGCTCAGCTGTACCCCAAGTATGAGTTTTGCTTACCATATTTGGTTTTGCGTTTTACGTTTTTGTTCCGTGTTCATTGCGGGTTTTGTATGAAGACGCGATAGAGATACCGATACGGAACTTTATGTTGCAAGTATGATGAAAATTAGTAGTATTCGTTTTTGTTCCGTGCTCATTGCGGGTTTTATAAACTTCCATATCGGTATCCCTATCGCGTCTTCATACAAAACCCGCAATGAACACGGAACAAATACGTAAAACGAAAAACCAAATATGGTAAGCAAAACTCATACTTGGGGTACAGTATTGGCTTTTTTTCTGACGCGAGATTTATTCATATGTAAGCCCCAAAAAAATAGCCATGAAAAATATCGGTGGAAAGCTATCGGTGAAAATGAGCTGAGGGGCAGGCAAAAGCGGACGTGGAGGGGATACCAGCCGGCGAACGCGCCAGCGCGCCCACATGAAAATTATTAATATTTTGGTATTTTTAATTAACGCTGGCAACCCCTTCCCACCACCCGATCGACTTAAATTTTTTTTTGGGTGCACATGGATTACATAGCACCTGTTTGAAAAAAAAATTAAAGACGCTGAGCCCATATTTTTTTTATTTTTTTCCCCACCCCACTACACCCGCACCCACCGCCCGCGGCCTGCCAGCACGAAGATTATCGGAAAAGGTTGTTCAGGGAAGTAGCTAACGGAGTTTCAATACAGCTGAAGCCACATGACGATTTGGTCGCTAGCTCTCAGTCTAACATTATTGCACATCATTTACGATTACGTTACGCATTGACGATTTGTTGAACAAGGCGCTATACTGAAACAAGTGACGATAGCCACAGTAGCCATCAAAAATAAGTTGACTTGAAACAAAATGATAAACATTACATACATACATATATACATACATACATACATCAAAGAAACATTATTCCAGGAAGCAAACAGATCATATTTACCCACGCCCATAGGCTGGAATGATAATTATACATTAATAAATTGGACAAACAGAAATAAATATCAGGAAAACACTCAGAAAGTTCGGAATAATTTGCAAATAAAACAGCTTTATGCTATCGAGCTCCTAATTAGGGGTTTTACAAAGAGCAGTAATAAATCTCGAATTCAATATTAACGCACTTATTATATATTTCAACTTAAATTTTACAGCACTTATTTATTTATATTTACTACACTATTTGCCTGTCTTTCTTTCTTCTTTCTATTTGTATATTATAAAAAATCATACACAGGAAACACAAAATGCTAAGCACTAGGTATGTACCTATGTTACTAGCATAAATATTAAATTTATACGGTATAAATGACAATGGGACAGACGACGTAAACGGATTGAAACAAATTATGTACATATGTAATTTTTTTTTTATATTTCTGGCTAATGGAACAAGCGGATGGCCCACCTGATGTTAAGTGGACCACCTAGAACAAAGCATTGCCTTGCAAGTCACGCACGATAAGAAAGTGCCCTACGATGCATTGCCCTGCGTTCATCAACTTGAGACAAACGGATGTTAAGCCTCATTTGCCGTGTAATCTCATCAGTAACCATACCCTTCAAACCGAAACACAATGTAAACTTGAAAGCTTACACAATAAATAAATAAATATTGGTGGACATTCCACACAGCATTATCTCGCCCCAAACTAAGCTAAAGCTTGTTATATGGGAACCAGATAGCTGATATACTACTTATATACTTTTTGATTTGAAAAATACATACTTATAATATTATATAACACCCAGTCAGATAACAAACATCTATGTTCATCACACAAATGTTTGTTCTCGGTGGAGATCGACCCACGGCCTACGGCACAGATGGCAGAGCTACAACCAACTGAGCTGTGAAGCTGTGAAAAATTTTATTTCTCATCCTAGCCGGCCGCCGCCACCGCTTGCTGGATAAAGTGCTTTTAGCTCAATACTGTGAAATAATGAGACACACCTTGTAGAACTTGCATACTAACCTATTTTACATTCATCTAAAAACTAATATGAAAATCTAAATCCTTAAAGCGAAGACAGGAGCTAACGTGGCGCTCGCTCGCACGTTTCGACATGTTGAAAGATATAAAATCATTTAACCCATTTTCAAAAAATCAACCAATTTGTGTACACATTACACACAGTTTAGTAAGAAATTCGTTTTGATTGATACAAGTTTTCCTACTCAAAAGTTTGCAGTAGTACGAAAACTAGTAGTTTTGAGTAGGAAAACTTGTATCGATCAAAATGAAATGATGAGAGGTACAGAAGCTCTTGTCTTAAACTTGCATCGCCTTCAACATTTCAGGAAAACTTACAGCTAAGGTAGCATGACCATTGATGTTGTTTAATTAATTACTGTGCTGAAATTATAAAATAAAATAGCCAATAGCGATACGAATTGATAAATTCTTCGGAAACACAATTTGATCTACGCAGAAACGAGTAAATTGAATGAACAGGTATATAATGTTAGGTACATACTGTGAAGTGGCTACAGATATATTTTCTGAAGGACTTCTAAGAAGGAATATAAGAAGAAGGAAGGTACACAGAAGGTACACAGAAGGAAGGTTTCACAGTAGTTTTAATTGATGATCATTCAAGCCACAAAAATCACTGAACCCTTGCCAGTATTTGACTTTGGCAATCAATAGCTATTAAAAACGTGTAGTGAACTGTTCACTTGACCAACGAGAAACTAAATGTTGCCATTACATCTTGGCTCGCTATCAGTTGCTATTTTTAGTATGAAGAACATTAAAAAAAAACCTTCACATCGAATCGAACTGGAAAGTAAAATTTATTTTTGTTGATTATTCCGGTCCTTAATGATAAATGTTTTAGTGCATTTCTTACTACCGCCATCTAGGGTGCCTCATGGAAACACTCATATTCGTAAGAATACAGACTGTAAGCTTTATCTACTTTTTTTTGGGTTCACCAAACACACTTCACCTCAGAAGCATACAAAATTCGACTAACCGCCAGGAGCATGATTTGTTATTTTTCTGAATAAGTAAGGTTCAAAATGATAACACAGATCTTCATTTGTTTGTAGGTAGGTAAGTTTTTTTTTATTACTATAATAACGAAATTAGATATTCTTAATTTAAATTAGTATGCCGCATGTGTAATTTTAGTACAGAGTATATATTATATTCATGTCAGTGCTGAGAACAAACTATTGTAACGTACTTTGACCAATTCTAAGTCTAGCGAGAAGTATTATCACAGATACAAAATATTTTTATTATTTTTGCACATGCGCTATTACGCGTTCGAAAAACTTAGATACTGGCTGAAAAAGTAGCTTAAAATGACGTGTGAAAATGCGTCACACCGTTTGAATATAGTTTTTCTAAGTTTTCCATGCCATCTCGGAATGCTTTAAAGTTCCTATGGATTCACGGCAAACATTGCTATAACCACGCCTATTTGAAACAGAAATACTTTTATTTACAGAGTTTAATGAGAATACTCGAAAGGAGTCTCTTTGAGGCGCACGTAAAATCCTTTCACAATACTGTTTACAAGAAGAAGAAGATTGAGAATACGAAGGTACGTATGAAATATTGGGTTCGCAATAGCCTGTATACGTCATTAAGTAACTTCCTGCGTCTAATTGCTCCGATGGCGAGCCGACAGGAAAGCGAAAGATTGCGATGAAACAGCTAGCGCTGCTGTCTAGTTATTGGAAGAGAATTCGAAGAGATTGTTTATTTGATGGAACTGTAAATCGATTTGAGGGTAGTCTGATTTCGATGTTGATTTGCCACAGTGTAGGTAATACATAAACATTATATTAGGAAATAGGGTTAATAAGAAATTAAGTTTTGATATTTGATGTATTTTTTTATGCTTTAGGGTACCACAATTTTCATAAATTTAGACGTAAGTGACTGACTTGACTAAAAACTTTTTAAATATTCCACTTGACATTGGCAAGATTTCCAGTCAAAATGACGGACAGGAGCTATAAATGAGCGTGAAAGAAAGCAATTACTGTTCCTTAGACCTCTGTAAGTATTTCGGTTTATGAAGCTTCAACCAGAGCAGAGCCATAAATAGGGCTTGTGTGCTTGTGTTATGAATCAATGGTCGACCTGTGCGTCGACTATGAATACATTTTGACATTTGAGCCGTTAAACGTACTCGTATCCTGCCAATATTCAACCTTATTGTATTGTGCTTAGGGATACGATACGTTTACGCAACTATAGTCAAATTATTCATGATTAGGCCCCTGAGGTAGGTAGCGAACTATAGCTAGGTGGGTGTTTTTGGAACTTATCCTCAGTGATTTCTAGGGATCGGCCAATCTAAGAGCTATTTTTACCCTTCTGGTAACAATGACGGCGCGGGTTCGCGAGTGAAAGTGGCAATGATTGATGAGGAAACTAATTAATACGGTAAGTATCTACTTTCTTCAGGGTAAGAATATAAGCAAGTCAAGGTGCAGCGATAGTTCTGATCGTTGCTTTGTAATGAAATGAATGAAATTGTTTATTTGCTAGAAGTATGGTCATAAACAGGTATTGTAATTGTCATTGATGGTCATACACTTCTCCGGATAACTTGGCATTGTTTATAATTTTCGTAAATACTATTTTTATTGTTGAATGCAAAGTTGACCGTCAAACAATTTTATTAATTACTTTCAAATAACTACCAAGACTATTAAAATTAAGACTATCAAATTAAATATATTTCAAGTAAAGCTTGTTCTTTTTTAAATCATTAGTAAATAACTATTTAGTAAGCTTGTCCGAGAGCAGTACCTACTACCACCATGCCTATATTGCCTATTACAAGCAGCGTTGCTGTGTTTCAGTTTGAAGGATGTTGGTGCAGGTGAAATTACAGGCGCATGCCTCAAGTTGATGGACGCAGGGCATTGTGTTGTAGGGCACCTGACTTACGAGGCAATGTCTTAATATAGGTGATGCTTACCAATAAACATCGGGTGGGCCATTCTATCAGCAAGTATAATAAAAAACTAGTACATTAAAATCCTTGAAAACATCGTTTAGATTCGTCGTATAGAAAATGTACCAACGTTATTTCATTCTGAACCTTGTCCCAGACAACAAGACTTCAGGGTAGCGCTAGTTATTTTGTTGAAGACTCTTTATGTCTAATAAACAAAACTGCGCTTGTAGCAACTGGTATAACAAATTCCTAATAAGACATTTCTTTTTATTTCTTCTTGTTTTCATTTGAAGCAAATGAGAAAGTCACAAAGAAGATTTTTATTTTATTTTCTTTTATATACGACGCGTTTTACAGTGAGACAACAGTGAATTGTGGCAGTGTTAAAATTCAAGTTGATTCAAGATGTCAATAAAATATGAGGTGGTGATGTGTTTTTGAGGCGGCATTGCGTTTAAATATTATAATTTGATCCCTCGGGCCGAAAAACTGCGGGAATTAAGCAGAACCACAGCCGCCATTACTATTCGCCAAACGCCAGATTTCTCAACCCTTTTTCTCGTTGTTCTGAAAGTTTTAATTAGTGCCAGAGGACATTACCCAGGCTCTTCTTACTTCTGGTGGTCGCAGACTACTTTCCAAAATGCCAGATATTACTTTTAATGCGCATTAATTTTTTTAAGAACTTTTTTGTTTCTAAACTCTTTTTTAATCGTGCTTTTATTTTATAGTTTATTGTTTATCGGTACGGTTTTTGTTGCGAGTATTTTAATTAAATAGTGTAACAAAACCCTGTTCTCAAATAACGCAATAACATAAAACACAGTTTCATAACTCAAATATGTTGTGGTTGAAAAAAATATCAAGCTTTATGCTATTTGATCAGTACACAAACACTCATGACCGGTTTCTGAAAGCTCGATCAAACGTAATCACTCGCCATTTCAGCTTTTACTCCAAATTAGATAGAGATAGCAAGTGACTTTACATCCGATTAGTTTTCCGAAACCGGCCGCAAATGACGCCCAAGCCTGTATCAATAATAATGATAATATAATGAAACCTTTATTTCAGACCGGAACTTAAAAATTATCATTTCTTCTGATCGATTTCAACATAAGACAAATATCTATCGGATACCATTTATAAATCAGCAAACTCGGTCAAAATCAGAAAACGTGTTTCAATGACAAGAAGCATTTTTAATTAGCCAGCTTAAGTCATGTTCGGCTTTAACTTGTCGACGAGCAAGTCAGATGCTGAAGATGCGACCCCGTTTCACGTAATCCCTGCGCCAGATGAATGGACATAATTTTCTGTACTTGACACCGCGTCTGGCCCCGTCATTGTGCAACTCGACTCTGCGTTTTGCTCCCATTTTATTGCTGTCACTTGTTAATACATCACGGGATAGAGCCAGCAACTATAGTACTTGGAGTGATTATTTTGCATTTGAATGTTATTTTATTTTTCAGAGCACCGGTATTCTAGTGTAAGTGACCCCCCTTTTAATGCGGTCGTTAGTTTGAATCCGTTGCACCAATGAATTTGTTCAGCGAAAAAATAATTTTCGCAATGCCAGTGCTCAAATTGTAAATTTATTTTTATCATAATAGTGATACACACGTTCGCTACTAAGCTTGAACATTACGCCAGATTGAAAGCAAATACTTGAAGATAAGAGTTTTGAAGAGTGGTTTTGTTCACAAACAGTGAAGTTTCCACTGAACTCTACAAACTAAATATTATAGTTACGACATTGTTTTACTTTTTTTAACGATTGCGCTGAAAACGTCACAAATTTCACAGTAAATGCATTTGATCTTCTTTTCGGCGATGAATGGACCCAATTTACTGGCAGTTCGCTCGTTTTGATTGAAACAGCCTAAATGCAGCTTGATGTTCAAAAAGGCTCAGCAGATTTATATTCTGTTTCTACCTGTTTTTTTAGTAAGCTAGTTACAACGTTCATTTACTAGGAGTACAATGACAATCACTACAAATACGTAAGCACTATGTAGCTAGGAGGTACCTAGCTAAAAGCTTTCGGAAATGGCTTTATAAAACACAAAATATTGAAAAATCACGATCTCCGTCCTTTTAAGTAATGAATAGCCTTAAAATAAATTGCCTTCTCAGGTTCTTAGAAAGAATATCCTATTGTTTTTATTCAGGGAGAATTGGCTTATGAAAGAGATTCAAATTTGCAAGGGATTCCATTTACATAACGAGCGATTTGTACCTCATAAAGATTAAGCCTCCTGCTTGGAAACTATGGTTTATTCCGTTTTGTTTGCTGAGACCGTATTGTTTTTACATTTTTCCATAAGTACATTAACAACTCTGTGAAGAGTTAATGTTGTTTAACTAAACCTATCGCAAAATTACATCCATTTTAGAACGTTTAAATCCCTAACCTTCAAAAAAGACTTGTTTTGGTTTCACTGATGTTATTTTTGGGATTATTACTAACATTTTTTAACTTCTAGCTTAATTAGTATCACTAAATTTTATTCCCGATCAACATGTTATTATGTGCATGTATAAACATATAACAAGAAATTTTGTTTTGCAAAATAAGTTAGTCAGTAAGCTTCAAAATTTTATGATAATCGGACTAGCTTCAGAATATTTTTTTTTGTCTTCTTTTTTTTGACTATTACTGAGAATTAAAACCTTTAGCCTAAATATTATTTGTTATGAAAAGCTGTAATATTTATATCCATAACAACCTGAACACTGCAGTAAGTATTCACACTCAAGAACTATATTCCACAACATTATTTACAGATGAATTCATTGTCTCAAATGTAATATTCATTGATGCGGAAGGGTACTTTTTAGGGCAATAAATGTAAACGATCTAAGGGAGGCACAATTAAACGAGCACAATTTGCTAGGGGTAACTGTCTCCCATCTTCAAAGTTTTAATTAGTGGCTAAGATGATCATGCTACCGATATTTATCTTAATCTGTCTGTTTGTTTGCACAAATTGGAAGTAAACAGAGTCAATTGAGTTGATATGGATGTGAAATTTACTAAGTATTTGTATAGATCAATCCTCAAAGTTACGATGTGTGTGTGCATATTAAGAAGATATTTTATTTAAGAATAATATATTGTGAATAAGGGTAATGAATTGTGATACCTTGACTCTTAAGATACATGCGTGATCGGGAGAACCTTCACACACACACACGCACAACATACACACACCCTGACACTCAAACAAGAGTTTAAGAGTAGTAGAGCTCTTTGTGAAGGGTTCGTCCGGGGAAGTACTACCACCACGCCTTTTTCTGCCGCCAAGCAGCGTTGCTGTGTTTCGGTTTGAAGAGTATGGTTGCCGGTGTAATTACAGGCACATGAGGCTTAATATCTGTATGCCTGAAATGAAATGAAATGAAATGAAATTTATTTATTGAGTACTAAACATTGTTCGCTGTTAAAATAACATTTAAATGTAATTTATAACATACACATATTTTATTGAAGCCTCAGATCTCTAAACTAGACTTTGACAGTCTGTACGATAGACATCTGCGCCTGCCATGCCTCAAGTTGATGGACGCAGGGCAGTGCATCGTAGGACACGTTCCTATCGTGCGTGACTTACGAGGCAATGCTTTGTTATAGGTGATGGTTACCACTTAACATCTTGGGCCATCTGCTTGTTTCATCAACTAGTTGTATAAAAAAAAAAAAAACACAACACACTACCGTAAAGTATTACTTAAAACTCAATCACTTGAAAACTAAAAGTTTATTTCCTTTGTTTTTGTTTAGTTGTCATTTATTAAGGCATTATTATTGTGGGGTACTTAATTGTCGTCGATTTTTGTTATCTACAAATTTTGGCTTTATGTTAGAAACCTAAGTATTGACATAGTATCATAAGAGCTGTGGATTTTTATAAAAAAAAAATTGGTTGTAAAATTTGAATGTTTTGATTTTAATAATTCTCTATGCTATAACCTACTTAGAACTGTCCAGAACCCTCGCCTTAAAGTACTTTCGACAACAGTTTTTCTACCAAATCAGACGTAAAAGATTTCACCACGGCCGAGCCCGGACTCTAATACCAGTAGGTAATTATTGACGTTGTCTTTATTGGAGGAGTTTTCCTTTGTTTCTTGTAATACACGAAAATGACTATACTCATCGTAGAGCAGTAGATTTGTTTCTCGTAAGCTGATTGGACATAATAAGACGGAATGTTGGACATTATTGGAATTTTCATAGTAGAGCTCTTTGTGAAGGGCTAGTACAGGGAAGTACTACCACCATGCCTTTTTCTGCTGCCAAGCAGCGTGTTTCGGTTTAAAGAATGTGGTTGGACCTTGTGGCCTCAAGTTGATGGACGCAGGGCAGTGCGTAGGGCATGTCTATCGTGCGTGACTTACGAGGCAATGCTTTGTTATAGGTGATGGTAACCACTTAACATCAGGTGGGACATCTGCTTGTTCAGTTGTATTGAAAAATATTAAATTAAAGTTATTAGGATTCCTTCGTAAGATTTTTTGACTTGTCAATCATCATCTTTTTTAGCCTTTGGTATTTCAATGTAAGTACTCCAACTTTTTCGATGTATGTCATTACTCTATCATAGTAGCATCCAGTAGTTTTATTACAAATAATAGTGTCGCTGTATAAAAAATCATTCACGCCTTTCCCCGTAGCGCTTATAACCTCCATCAGATACAAAAGTAAGACGAAACTTATTGTTTCTGATAATTTTACCGAACAAAAAAGATTTTTAAAATGATGTTGGTTTTAAGCAACATTTTAAAATATATTAAAGGACTTTTCAATAACTAAGATGACCTGCATAAAAAGTCCTACAAGGTACACTTTTGTTGAATGCTCAGGATGGACAGACTTTTGTTTGAGCATACCCCGATGCCAATTACACAGATAGCGGGCACAGAAAATCGGAGCAGGAAAACTGTGAATCGAACGCATTACAATTCAAATTGCATACTGGTTGTAGTTCAGATTAGCGCAATGCACAGTTTGTGACAGCTTGTGTTGCATACATGTTCAAACTTTAAACCATGAATGAACATCAAAGTAAAATATATTTTGTATTAATTATATCGATTCCATCCCCAAGGAGTGTATTTTGTGTAATACGCGTATATTCGTTATGTGTATGGGTGTTATAATGAATGGTAGGCATAAGTAAGTACCTTAAATCATCACCATCTTCCTGGTATGATTTGGTAAGACTGTCAACTAGATGATAATCTGTAGCTCTGCCATCTGTGCTGTAAGTTGTGGGTTCATTCTCCGCCCGAGATAAACTTTTGTGTAATAAACAAACTTGTTTGTTTCGGGATGAATACCCAGGTTTAGTTTTCATGGTGAAGGAAAACATCGTGAGGAAATTGGCCGTAGCACCTAAAAAGCATATCGTAGAACCTAAAAAGTTCTCAAACATGTGGCAAGTGCTCGAAAGGAGCCGCATTGAGGCACACTTAAAATCCTTTCACCACTATTTCGAAAAAAAAACTAGTGACACGACAAGAAGAAGATGGCACTGCGTAAAAATATACTCTACTAGTTATAACTTTAAAGAGTATAACTAGCAGAGCTATGATATAGCTCTACTAGCTACGCTGTCAATACGTTAGCCAGAAACATTAAAAAACAAACTATCGCAAAAATGATAAATTAAGCTTTTGACCTGAGTAGGATATGATAAATAAAGGATTTGACTTGAGAATTTTGAAGGAATTGGACAAACAAGTATTTGACGACTGTCTGCGAAATTCTATCGAATTCTTTAATCGTGTCCAGATGAGTGATGTAAAAAGGATTAAATTACAGGCTGTGTTTAACACTGTTGTGTCTCAGAGTTCCGCAGGGCCATTTTAAAACATTTTGGAAACGGTTCCGATTGGAAACGTCAGTTTTTGTCTTTTTTGTTTAAGTGCAAACAAGCCAAGAGAGACAAATTCTGACATTTCTGGTCGGGAGTTTCCGAATGTTTTAAGCCCTGCTGGACGTAGCACTACTGGAATGACAAATAGAAATTAATCCTAAAAATAATTCTCATGCTTTGTGAGGCAATGCAATTATTATAAGCAGAGTTTAGTTTTTGTCAGAAAATCATATTACACAGTTAATATTTTTTTAAGTGACAGTGACATTGAGCTGTGAAATAACAATTGACATTGACATTTAATACGTTCCTTTTTTAATGTGTATTTCTAATGGATATCTATATTCAGACTTTGTATATTATTATTTTTTATCATTCTACTAAATTCTGTATTATTTGTCTGTATTAATGTTTGTATGCCACCAACCATCTTATTTTTTTGTAAAATCCAGATTCACGAACAATAAATGGTTTGATTTGATTTAGAGTATCAGGTTGAGTATCTGCTAGTCTTATCAATAATTCACATGAAAAAAAAAACAAAACATGCTTTACAAAAGAGCTTATGAAATCGAGCTATGGGTATCAGGAATGGTGGGGCTCGACTAAGTTATATATTACAAAATTTCAACTAAAACCAAGAAGTAGAAAAATAATGAGATAACGTTAATCTTTCCTTATATTTCATTACGCAAAGAAAATCTCACTGATGTTGTGCTTTAATTAGCATTATAAAGTACTTTAGTTTTTAAGGACTGTTTCAGAGTCGCGTAATTTCAGAATATTTTTTAAAAACTTTTGTCGATAGTCGTGACCTGGGTTTTGATGAGTTTAAGCATAAGCAAATTAAGCAAGGCGTTTCCGATGGTATTGAGTCAATGGTGAGATGATCCCGTTTGAAAGTATAGAAATAAACGGACAAGTGCGAGTAAAGACTCGCGCTCAAGGCTTTTTGTAGGCTTCTTCTTATGGTGTTACTAGTTCTTTCGAAACGGTAACGTGAATGGATTTTAAGTGTTGTGAGCTCTTTGTGAAGGGGAAGTACCACCACACCTTTTTCTGCCGCAAAGCAGCGTTGCTGTGTTTCGGATTGAAGAGTGTGGTTGCCGGTGTAATTACAGGCACATGAGGCTTAATATCTGTGTGCCTCAAGTTGATGGACGCAGGGCAGTGCATCGTAGTAGGGCACGTTCGTATCGTGCGTGTCTTACGAGGTAATGCTTTGTTAGAGGTGATGGTTACCACTTAACATCAGGTGGGCCATCTGCTTGTTCCATCAGCTAGAGTATAAAAAAAGCGCCTCAAAGAGGCCTTTTTCGAGTACTCTGATAGACAGATATACAATTAGATAGATAGTCGGATAACAAAGTGTTCCTTATGTGACTTAAAGCTCATTTTACGCTAAGGGTTGATTTGAGAAATATAGGCCTGCCATTACTTCTGTTTTCACGTGGCAGTGCACTAAGTTCGGAATTTGTCGCGGGAGCTTTTGTTGGACAATTAATTTTCAGTAAAGGTGACATTCATTGCTTTTCGGATCCTTCCATTAGATTGCCGTATGTATTTTGTGTGTGGCAAACAGGGACATTCATTTTGGAAGCCCATATTGCTCATTTAAATTATATTTTGACAGAATATGGGTAATAATTTAATGTGAATGAATTATGTTATGGTTGGTTTTGTCACTGGTAAATTTTGGTATCGTATTGGTTCGATGTTATACCTAATAAAGTTATGAATACAACACAAAACATAAATCATTTATATTGAGAGTACGTAAGCTGCTATTTACCAATTTAATGAATATTGTACCCAATAAACTTGGAATATTTTCATGCAAATATTGATTGATTATCTGAAAAGGTACAAAGCCATCCTTGATGAAGGAAAACTAAACAGCTATTTGTGCTTTTATCCGTCAAACTCAAGTTATTTTTTTTTAAATAACCCTAAAGTTATCAGAGTAGCATTTGAACCGACGACTTAACGTATTTTTTGGCTTTATTTCTTTGGAGAGACTTGATGCATTGCAATCTCAAACATTTCCGATAAGAATGATGAATCAGAAATCACTTGGATATACTATTGCGATTTCAGACGGCATGTCTGTGAAGACGAATGCATTGTATGCCATCGGAATGCAACGTCATACAGCATTGCTCCGAGCTGCACGTCGAACAGAATTTGTGATATTTTGCAATGAATAGACTCATAATCTAGAACTGAGCTCAAGCGTGAATCGATTCGTAATCTAGAATTTTGACATGGATAGGTCTGAATCTGACAAGAATAGAAAACCGGCCAAGTTTGAAATTTATTACTTCTCGACGTATATTGACTTTGTGGTAATTCAGCTAGTATTTATGAATAGCCTGGGCAGCTCTAGTCATTAAAGGTATTGATTCAATAAAATATATCAAATATATACAAGGTGTTCCAAAAATCGGGTTTAAAACTTCTGGGGGCTAAAGTACCCATCAATATGAATAACTTTTAACCAACACTACACATACATTACGTTTTAGTCAGGTAGGTATTGAACTTTTGTATGAAACAGCTGTTTTTTTTTCGCGTTTACAATGTTGGTTCCTTAAAAAAAGTTATTCATATTGATGGGTACTTTAGCCCCCTACGTTTTAAACCCAATTATTGGAACACATTGTTTATGAGTGATAAGTGTGATAACTCATACACAATTTTTTACATTAATTACTTCTTGTACTTTCATGCGCACACGCGAAATGTATAAATTATCGTTGTCTTTTATGATTCGTTATAATTGGCTCGTCTTATACCTAGAAACCTTCGAGATTCTAGACAAAACGCTGAGTTTTAGGCAAAGTTTCGACAAAGAATATGTTAAATTGGCGACGCTGATGAAAAACATTTTCCAAATAACACTGCATGTTCAACTAGAAACTATTATCCATACAATACGAAACAGTCATAACAATAAAACCAACCCGTTGATTTCAAACAATGCGGCTGAGCGAGCCATGAAGTAGAGGTATCGAATATTGGTCAATGACAGCCGCTGTCAAATTCACTCGGTTGGCTGAGGCTCGCACGTCATCGGTTTTCGCTAATTGGATGTAACTTTTCGTGAGAACACAATATCACCACTGCATGCGTGTTTTGCACGTCAATACCCGCGTAGTACAGAAGCTCAGGGGAGACCGCACATCAATATTGATCAGTTCAGGAAGTGAAATTGTTTGTACACAATTGACACAGTAAAAGCTCAATATAGGTTTCGAAAATTACAAAGGAGTATTTTATTTATACTACACTAAACACAAAGGTTAGTTACAAATCGTATTCTAAATTCATAATTTTGGCTTGAAACCGCTCAAGGCTTTATGAATTTGAACTGACAAAATTTCAATTCATCTACGTTTTCCGAAGATCTGGACATTAATTAAAAATAACAAAACGCATGACGGACAAAAAAAGTCTACTCACTACGTGTTGAAACTCAAAATATGCTCTACAATACTCGAACGTTCAATGAATGCATTACCTCATTCACAGACTCATGATGGCCTATTAATGTATCCCATGGTTTAAAAGTAATGAGGTGGATCCCTCGCGGCGTAATTACTTTTGTCGCGAATGTTTACACAGATGTGCGAGGTAGAGGGGAATAGGTATTACTTTCACAAAACCGTTCCTTTGACACGACATGTGTTCGATGAATCGCTGAGTAGGATTAGGTTCTTTCGATTCTGTACCGAGTCTATACGGGAAGGCTTAAAACACTCTGTGAAAATAAACCTGATGAAAACTCTTGTCGTATTCAAAAGTTTCTTAGCTTCAGATTAAAAGACAAACAAAAAAAAAACAAGCAAGACATATTTTGGCTTGGAATAAAATTGCTTGCAGACCATCAAAGAGTTTTACCATTCAAGATTTTACCATAATTATTTGTGGGCGTCGTGTTCCTTGTAAACCTTAAGGTTTATTTTTCAAAATGGAAGTTATCACCTGGTAGCAACCAGTATGTGCGACTAAGCCGTGCCTCAGGCGTTATTTCATAAAGTAAATATTTATGAGGGAAAGGAGTTTGCCGCTCGTCCTCGTAAGCCTCTGATCCGAAAAGACATAAACCTCCAGGGATTCGGTTCTAAGTTCACGAAGGCGATGCTCTACTAGGTATTTTCTTTTCGAGAGGAATGTCTACACAATAGGTTTGTTTTTTTAATACTCTTGTTATAGCCGTTGTTTTTTACGCCCGAAATTGCGAATCTTTTGTTTCTTTATTTTCGAGATATGTAAATATGGGTATTTTAATATTTTTACAGTTGATGTGGGTATGCAAGCAGGGAAATTGCCTATCAGGTAAATTGTTAAAAACCTGAGTACTTTAAAATATATCTGCCATTATTGAAATACGTAACAGCTTCTACATTATCAATAATCATAACTGTAGTACTCGTATATATCAAATATTATGCTGAAATCAAATTTTGTAAAATCACTTATATTGCCAGACCATATTTCAATAGTACAAAGTGATTTTTGAATGAGGATCAAAATGTGCTTTGTAATGAAAGGTATTCAATAAAATTGAGATACTTGTGTAACGCAGAACCAAGCACCTAAAGAATCAAGTTGAATCTTCAAAGTGGAGATTTTAAAGGATAACTATTTTGTCGTCTTATCGTCATCAGCCTGGACATGTCCACAACTGGACATAGGCCATCCCTATGCATGCATTCCCAAGTATAACAATTCAGCTTTTTTTCGTATTAATCATTGAAAGAGGGGGAGAAATTACCTTTTTATAAAGTTGTGTTGAGTCGTTACATTTGACTATAATTATAGCCTCACAGCGAAAATCCCCCAAAGACGTGCCTTTGTTACATTGTACCTACTGCTTTCTATCACTCTGTTTTGTTATACTGTTTGCAGATGGAACTAGCAGATAGTCCACCTGATGTTAAGTGGTAACCATCACCTATAACAAAGCATTGCCACGCAAGTCACGCACGATATGAATGAGCCCTACGATGCACTCCACTCTGTCTATGTTTGTAAAGGTGTTCAGTCTCGCCTGATGATGATTGATGCCTGTGTATGCGCCGGCCTTCCCATACCAATCGGAAAACAGCAATGTGAGCTTCACTGGTTGGACGCAGAAAGAAATACGGTTGGTAGTAATTTCCCGAACGAACTTTTCTACAAAGATATTGGTGGACTTTCCACACAGCACTATCTAGCCTCAAACTAAGCCAAAGCTTGTAATAAGGGAACCAGATAGCTGATCAAATACTTAATATACATTTTTTTGTAAATTCATACTTATAATATTAAATAACACCCAGACAGAGAACAACATTCTATGTTCATCATACAAATGTTTGTTCTCGGTGGGGATTGAACCCACGGCCTACGGCGCATAAGGCAGAGCTACTACCAACTGAGCTGTGAAGGCTGTCAAATAAGTATGTGAATAATAAGTATATGAAGCTTGGGTTTAAAATATAAGCACCGTTTCGTTTTGTCAGATCATATAAAAACAAAAGAAGGATTTTCAACTTTTATCGATCTGTGAGAACATTGTGAAAATGCAAATAAATTGAGTTTGTGCCTAAAACTTCAGCAAATAAGATAAAAAAGTAAAGTGAACAGCCTCCGTAAGGTTTATGCAAATTTTACGGGAAATTTTTTAACTCGCAAAGTTTTGTTTCTTATTATTTGCAAACAACAGCGGGTGTGCCGTTTCTTTCTAAGGATTAAAAAAAAACAAATGTTAAAAAATTAGTACTTTAATTTAAAGGTTTACTTGTAAAAATAGCAGGTGAAATTATAAGCACATCGTGCGTGACTTATGCGGCAATGCATTTTTATCGGTGATGGTTACCACTTAACATCAAGTGGGCCATCTGCTTGTTCCTTCATCAAGTAGTATGAAAAAAAATGCATTACCTATAGATCTTTGTGATAATGTAATAAACTAGCATGGTTTCAAACTGGCATAATTATTAGGGATAATATAGAACAAGCCGGTGCCCGCGACTTCGTCTGCGCAGGATTTGTCACACAATATCTTTATAAACTGTAGCCTATGTGTTATTCTGATGTATAAGCTATATTATTGTACAGTTTTATTAAAATCCATTCAGTAGTTTTTACGTGAAAGAGTAACAAACATCCATACTTACAAACTTTCGCGTTTATAATATTAGTAGGATATTTGAAATGCAATATTGATAATAATAATAATAATAATAATAATAACTTTATTGAGGACAGAATGGAGAAAGTTATAAACGTAAATGTACATTAGGTTTGTCCTTATTGGCGGTCTTATTGCAAGTAGCGATCTCTTCCAGATAACCGTTATTTTAATCAAAACTTAGGACTAATGTTTTGATATACATAGTAACTAACTCGAGATGCGGTAGATACCTAATTGCGTTCAAGCAAGTTATTCCAAACAAACTATAGATGCAGTTTGACACTTCTCAAAGTATCGAAGTGTGTTATCGCTGTTATAGACTTTGTCCGTCTTGGTTTGCCCTGTCTTAAATGCTTCCGAACTTCATTGTTAATGCATACAACCTGTTATAAACTGTTTCATCTCAGTTGAAGAAGAGCAGTAGGAACCAAGCCGTAAGTTTGTTGCCTGTTCTTCTAGGCTTTGGTCGCGTGGAACTGGCACCTAGAGTCACCTAGCTTTAAGACGTTTCAAAGTGATCCTTGTGATTTTATTGAATTAATACCTTTTGACTTTGACTTTGACTTTGACTTTGAAGATATTAAGTTGCTCAATATAATAATAATGTAATTTCAAGACTAGTCGATCTTTTTATGAAGGTCTCATCCAGGAAAGTACTACCAACATGCTTATTTCTGCAGCCAAGCAGAGTTGCTGTGACTTGCGAGGTAATGCTTTTATATAGGTGATGGTAACTTCTTCATATCAGGTAGGCTATCTGCTTGTTCCACCAGCTCGTAAGTCATGCACTATAGGAACGCGTCTTACAATGCATTACCTAATGTCCAGCAACTTGAGGTACACAGATGCTAAGCCTCATGTGAGCCTCAAACCGAAACACAGTCACACTGCTTGGCGGCAGAAAAAGACATGGCAGTAGTTATTCCCAGGACGAACCCTTCACAAAGAGCTCTACTCGGCTTACCTTTGGATTTACGCGAGAGTTTCACACCAACAAATATAAAATATAAATTTAAGAGATATTATTTTGCAGTTATTTTCAATACATAGTAGGTATGTAATTATTGATTCATATTAATACACAACATAATTCATATTATAAGTAGCTCCTCAGTTTATTTTACAGATTCGGGTACTCGGTACCACTTGGTATTGTAAAATACGTTAACTCGCGATAGCACCAGCATAAACCTTATGGTTTTTAGATGCAATTTTTTACAAAATGCATGTATGTATCCAGTTGTTAAATTGTTAATAAATAAAAATAAAAAGACTACTCTTGAAACGGGCGGAATGTCCAGCAACTTGAGGAACACAGATATTAAGCCTCATGTGCGTGTCATTATATGAGCAACCACACTCTTCAAACCGAAACACAGCACACTTGGCGGCAGAAAAAGACATGGCGGTTGTTCTTCCCAGGACGAGCCTTTCACAAAGAGCTCTACTATTCTTGAAACGGGCGGAAACTCACCGTGTTTCCCGGTGTTGGCTGCCGCGAAAGCGGTGCTGAGTATTAAGAGGTGCACCAGCATGCTCCCTCCTCTCGTTGCGGACGCACATTCGGCCGAAAGCGCACCACCATCAGCCACTACTGTAACAAAAAACTGACTGTGAATAATAAATAAATATAAATATTGGTGGACATTCCACACAGCACTGTCTCGCCCCAAAGTAAGCCAAAGCTTGTGATATGGGAGCCAGATGGCTGTTATACTACTTATATGTATACTTTTTTTGTAAATACATACTTGTAATTGATCGAGTGAGCGAAGCGAACGAAGATCTTAGTTTCAACTTGGGCGATTTGGCATTTTATGTATGTATGTATGTATGTATGTATGTATGTATGTATGTATGTTTGTCTGGCGATAACTTTAGAACCGTTGGTCCGATCTGCATGAAATTTGATAAGTCGATAGCTTGTACTTGAGAAATTTACTGGTAAGTATATGAGTAAAATCGGATGAAGGGTTTTTAAGATATGGGGTTTTTTAAAGGCGCAAAAATAAAAAAAGTTACATAAAAAAATCAAGATACATGTCATATGAAAGGGCTTTGTTTGGACATTCCAAAACCATTTTAACTTTTTCTCTGGGACGCTCGGTTTTTGAGATACAACAAAAAAGTTAAATTAAGATAACCAACGACCCAAGAGCTCCCATCTCTAAGAGTTTCGTTGACATCACGGTTTTTCTACTGGTCGGCCAGTTCCTTTGCTTTTTCTTATTTTTTTTTCTTGAAATAAATTAAGGAGGTACTCAGTTCTTATAAAATGGTGACGACGACCAGGTCTGATGATGGAGCCAAGGTCTGTTCAACGGAACTCTTCAATAAATAGGCCAATAGAGTTGAAACTTGGTTACCATACCAAGTTAGTAGGCGGTAGTCAGAAAAAAGTCCAAGTATAATGTTTGGACTTGCCTTTGACAGTTTCAAAGTTTTGGTGCGTTCGTCGGGTCGCATCACGAGATCACAGTTCGGGGCGAACTACTAGTATTATATAACACCGAGACAGAGAACAAACATCTATGTTCATCACACAAATGTTTGTTCTCGGTGGGAATCAAAGCCACGGCCGACGGCGCAGAAGGCAGAGCTACTACCAACTGAGCTGTGAAGACTGTGAAGGAATATTTTGAATGTCTAAGGAAAAAATGCTACCTATTGCAGTCTATGCAAATAATTAGTATTCTATCCAATAATTAGAATAACATCACATTAAATTAATAAATAATAATTATTATGTATGTTATGTATATTAATTATTCATAATATATTTTAGCGGCGGCGATGGTCTTGCAACCTGTTACGTATGGAATGTCGACTGCTGCGAAAGGCGGGTATGTGCCAAATGTAATTCTTGGAAGTACCTCTGATACCCCTTAGATATCCTGAAACAATCCTGCGTACTTAGAACTGAACGATATGAAGAGATATCTACCGTATTTGGGCATCAAAATCGTGAATCTGTTTCTGTTTCCTTTTTTTAGTTTTCGGAACTGAATCCGAGCATTTTGATCATTTTCCATAATGACAGGCAATACGTTAAAGTTTTGATTCTTGCACCGACAAATTGTGCTTAAATTCTCATGGTACTTGAGATTAGACCGATGTGAGAAATTTACGCCGATACTATCATTATCACTAGCTCAAAAAACCACTTAACGCGCAGGGACGCGACGACGCGACCAAAGATAATGTTGACTGATACTAACAATGCCAGTTTACGTGTTACATAATAATAAATCACAAGAGCGTGTCATGTTGTGTTGCGCGATAAAGCGGCGCCCGCCGAGACAAAAACTATTCATCGGGATCGAGTTCCAAAGAGGGTTCGAGTGGTCGTGCACAGATAAAGTCGCAGCAAAAACCCCGCCAATTTATATAGCTACCAAGAAACAACAGAAAATTTGAACAAGCACAAGTTCAGCTTTGAGATCTCGCGATCAATGAACGGATCATCGAATTTAAGCCTTCATTCATAATCCAAAACGAAAATTAAAATAGACAAGTCATTCCTAAATACCCGCAATTTCCTTTCAGGAAATTGTAAAGCCGCAGCTAAGTAGAAGAGGAAACAAGCAGCAATAAGAGTTTTCGTTGTGAAATAAAATATAATTCCATCGAGAGAAGTGGAGCGGTTTGAATAACAACTCTTTAATTGAAAGTTTAGCAATTTGCTCTTACCCTCCCGAATGGACCCGAAGCGCGGGGCAAGTCTCATCCACCGCGTTTCAAAATTGAACGTAGGCAGATGCGCTTAATTACCGAGCCAGATGCCGCCCCCCGCTTATCTCGAGATGAACCTCCACCTCCAGGCCACTACGATATTCCCTAAGATTGTTCAAATTATTTTTTCAGAACCCAATTCGCATGCCACCGTCGTAGTAATTAAGAATTTAATAGGGGATTAAGTAATTAGAAGTGTCACAATGATTACGTCTTCCGAAGAACTCTTAGGACCAATTTACCCGAATGGTTTTCATTTAAGTAAATACAGACCATTTCTTGGCAGTTTATTTACGTAAGCTGCTTTGCTCGATATTAGTAGCCACAGTAAGAATTTCGTGATACTGGAGTATTTGAGTTATAAAATTATGTTGGAGTTTTCCAATAATGCTTCTCCGAGTGCCCTCCAGTTGGAGATATGAGACGTAGTCAAATAGAGAGATAGCCGAGTATAAAGACGTCGTTATGGAGGTCGGAGGGCTGCGAGGGGGTCCTACGTGCGGTGACGTAGGAGTGAATCAAACTTCCCTTTATATTTTATCTTACTGCAAGGACGGTCGGTTTATATACCTCACCCTACTTGATTTAGTTTTGATGGCGGAGAGAAACAGCTTTTAGATAAATGATTTCACCAGCCCCAAAGCGTACTGAGTGATTTGAACCTACAAATTTGCAACAATGTTTTGGTTTATCGGTTTTAGCTGGTCTGTAGATGCGTTTATAAGGGGTGTAATGAAATGGTTTTCATCACCAAGGGACGTTTAAGTGGATTAGATTTATTATTGCTTGGAATAATAGATGGGATTTTGGATGACACTTCGAGTAGGCACTTTGCCAATCGTATTTCTATAACATGGTCTTAGCTTTGTCCCTTACAAAGTAGAAGTACCCTTGCTATAAAATAATTTCGTGGATCCGAGAATTAAATATTAAATTTTTAAACATATTTCAGTGGGGCACGAGCACATGTCATACGCAGATAATCGTCCCTGAGTTTGTTAAATAATTCAAAGATTGTTTCAGGGATTATGTGTTTTAATAATAAAGGTATGTTTTAAAATTAAATGAAATGAAATGTATTTGCTCCAACTATGGTTATAATACATAATACATTTTACTCAAATTATGAATATGAATTTTACATTGTTCTTCTTCCTTTCATCACACTGTTTCGAAAGAAACTAGTGACACGACTTGTCGTGTCACTGTGAACAATCTCTCTCTCTCAAGAGAGAGAGATTCTTCTGTCATATTTTTTTATAAATCGATCATCATGGAAATGTATCAGGGGTTGAGCGTCGAAGCCTATTATCTAACAGTGGACTTCTTCTGACTGATGATCAGTTTTATTATTACCATTTATTTTATTAAAAGCATATTTGATCGAGTGAGCGAAGCGAACGAAGATCTTAGTTTCAACTTCGGCGATTTGGCATTTTATGTATGTATGTATGTATGTATGTATGTATGTATGTTTGTCTGGCGATAACTTTAGAACCGTTGATCCGATCTGCATGAAATTTGATATGTCGATAGCTTGTACTTGAGAAATTTACTGGTAAGTATATGAGTAAAATCGGATGAAGGGTTTTTGAGATATGGGGTTTTTAGAGAGGTCAAAAATAAAAAAAGTTACATAAAAAAATCAAGATGCATGTCATATGAAAGGGCTTTGTTTGGACATTTCAAAACAATTTTTACTTTTTTTTTGGGACGCTCGGTTTTAGAGATAAAACAAAAAAAGTTAAATTAAGATAACCAGCGATCCAAGAGCTCCCATCTCTAAGAGTTTCGTTGACATCAAGGTTTTTCTACTGGTCGGCCAGTTCCTTTGCTTTTTCTTATTTTTTTTTCTTGAAATTAATTAAGGAAGTACTCTGTTCTCATAAAATGGTGACAACGACCTGGTCTGATGATGGAGCCAAGGTCTGTTCAACGGAACTCTTCAATAAATAGGCCAATAGAGTTGAAACTTGGTTACCATACCAAGTTAGTAGGCGGTAGTCAGAAAAAAGTCCAAAGATAATGTTTGGACTTGCCTCTGACTACTACCTACTCAAAGTTTTGATGCGTTCGTCGGGTCGCATCACGAGATCTCAGTTCGAGACGAACTACTAGTTATTTTATTTTTAGAGTAGTAGAGCTCTTTGTGAAGGGCTCGTCCGGGGAAGTACTACCGCCACGCCTTTTTCTGCCGCCAAACAGCGTTGCTGTGTTTCGGTTTGAAGAGTGTGGTTGCCGTTTCCATCAGCTAGTTGTATAAAGAAATGAAGTTTAGAGTACTGGAGCATAGCGTACGTATTAGGACTAGGTGAAATTGCTTTTTTTTTTTCATAAAATTCATTTTTGAAAAAGTTTGCAATTGATAGTTATCAATATGGTTGTTTACTCTCTGTGTCGGTGTAAGAAAATATATCAAAGTGTACTAGCTGCCTCTAGAAATTATATATGCTTGTTAAATAGATAGATAGAAAATACTATTTGCACATTTACAAGGCAAACTTAATGCTATAAAGCATTATCTTACAGATAACCTTTGAGAGTCTATCTACATAGCAACTCAACTCGGTAGCGTGGTTTAAAATTTTCAAATACGTATCTCAAAATTCGACTGTAAAAATTTAGAAATTTGCGAAGAGCTAGTGGATCATAAAAGCCAGAAACACGTCAGATACTGGAAGCTTATAAAAATGGTTAGTATCGATTTATTTAATAGTCACTAGCAAATCTATCGGAAATAAGTTTATTGAATAATTTTAAGCCTCGTTTTTATGTCAGTGACAAGAAGTTGGCTTAATATAACATTTTTGGCATTTTGAAATTATGCGAAAGTGTCAGTTGCCAGTGCGTCTGTTGTCACGTTTTTGCAACTAAACCAGTGAGCGGATCGAGATGAAATTAGGCACAGATAAAGCATTCTGGAAGTAGAGAATATGAATGTTACATTGTTTTTCTTCCTTTCACCACACTGTTTCGAAAGAAACTAGGCTTAGTTTTTTTTTAATAACAGGTTTGTAGTATTTTCGTAAAACTTCCTGTTCGTACATTAAAACTACCAAACCTCATACTAGCTGGGTACCACGTGTGGGCCATACTTGATAGTTATACGGCCGGTTTCTGAAAGCTCGATCAAAACTAATCGGATGCCAAGTCACTCGCCATTTCAGCTATTACTACATCGAATTAGATAGAGACAGAGAGCAAGTGACTTGACATTAGTTTTGATCGGGCTTTCAGAAACCAGCCTATAGACTTGTCAGGCCTACTCTATAGAAATGAAAACACAGTTGTATCGCAATTTTTTTTTGTTCTTTCTGAAAATGGTAATAAATAACTTGGACTTATGGTGTTTTTAAGTCTTGTATGGTGGCTGAAAATGTGCCTGATTATCGGATGGATTGTCTAAAACATAACACCAGATTACGACAACCCCGATTCTGCACAGTACAAATTATCATGGTACAATAAAGATAAGATCGTAACAGCTACCATGAAACCGTTTCCTCAATCGGTGCCAGAAGCGAAATGTGTTAATGCTTTGTTCTAATCAAAGTGTCGTTAGCCGCGGGCTCACTCGATTACTGCGGAATGGGAACTAACACATCCGCAAGATAAGCGGAATGATGCCTAGTGCAATAAAACTGCGGATCTCGTGAACACACAAATTTTAAGATATTTCAGTTGAAAATGCCTTTTTCTTCCGCCAATCAGCGTTGCTGTGTTTCGGCTTAAAGACTATGGTTGCAGGTTATTTTATTTGGAAAACAAGAGTAAGTAAGAGTAGCAGAGCTCTTTGTGAAGGGCTCTTCTGGGGAAGTACTACGACCACGCCTTTTTCTGCCGCCAAGCAGTGTTGCTGTGTTTCGGTTTGAAGAGTGTGGTTGCCGATGTAATTATGGGAACATGAGGCTTAACATCTGTATGCTTCAAGTTAATGGACGCAGGGCAGTGCTTCGTAGGGCACGTTCCCATGTTACTTACGAGGCAATACTTTGTTATGGTTGATGGTTACCACTTATCATCTGATGGGCCATCTGCTTGTTCCAATTGCAAGTAGTATAAAAATTTTAACTGACTTCAATTCTGTCAGTGATAAAAAAATATGTCATTTTAGACGAGATATTTGATTATCTTATAAAGTATTACTCTAACTACACTTAAAGCGGTTACACACTGGGTTGCAATGATGTAAAACCCTTGAGAAGAATAAAAAACATCGAAAATAAACCAGCTATTTAAGAGTAATCGATGTACATGTAAAAACTGCTCATGGCAAAAATTTTTTTTTGATGTCTGTTGAAACGTAAACGGGCTTATTTCTGAAATGGTACGAGGTACAAACTAATTTGCTACGTAGTTGACAATATTCTGATAGACGGTTCTCACAAGGTGAACCAACGATATCGTACCGTAAGCAACATTCATACTGGCACACTCAAGGGAATTGCTTCAGGGAACTATTGCGAATGATTCAATCCTAAACCACCAGCTATTCTGATAGTAGGTATACCGCACTATACAATTAGGTGACCACAATCCTTGCCAGAACGACCGATTCCTCACACACGTACCTTAAACCGTAATCAAAATCGAATCAAATCAAGTACGAGTGGCTACATAAATAAAACATGAACTCAAAATTGCTACACAGATGTCAAATTACACAATTTTGAAACTTCGTTAAAAATACTCGCTGATTGATTGCTTCCAAAACTGAATCGAACATTTCAATGTTTGGATGTTAGGCGTACCAATATTCAAAAGCATGTACACCTATCTCCGCATAAATATAACATATACCGATAGGTAGTTGCAGCTTGAATTAAGGCGAAGACAAGAGCTAATGTGACTCTCGCTCGCACGTTTCGACATGTTGAAAGATATAAAATCACTAAACTCATTTATTATCTTATTCATTATCTTTCAACATGTCGAAACGTGCGAGCGAGAAGTTGTTTGATAGTTGGCAGCCCCTTAAACCATAACGCCAGTTTAGTTCTGCGTTATGAAATGCGGCGCTGTGAACGATATATCTTATTAAACATTCACTCATACAAGTCATTTTAAGTTAAGTTTTGTAATTTCAGTAGTATTTTATACCGACAAAATTGTAAATTGTAACATTAAGTACTTGGTCTTATCACAAAGTTTGAGCAATATGAATGAAAGTGATATCGTGATTTAAACGAAAATGGTTTCGAAGAAAACCGCCGGCATATTTTTTTTCTCAAATATAATGACTGCAGACTTTTTTTTTATACAGCTAGCTGATGGAACAAGCAGATGGCCCACTTCATGTTAAGTGGTAACCATCACCTATAAAAAAGCATTGCCTCGTAAGTCACGCACGATAGGAACGTGCACGATGCACTGCCCTGCGTCCATCAACTTGAGGCATACAGACTTGATTTATTTGCCTGATTTTAATGAATAAATCAATAAGTTACTTGACACTAGCAAGATTGTCCGTCGAATTGACTGACAAGAGCCATAAATAAGTGAAGAAGAGCATAGTGAGATTCGTTTTTTTTTTCATTTTAATTGTTTTTCTAGAGTTATTTTAAGTTGTGTTGTGTAATTTCGGTGGTGTTTTAACCAACATTACTTAAGGTCTTAGCACAAAGTGTAAAAATTTGGAATGAAAGTGTATTATGTGATATCCTGATTTGACAGAAAATGTTTCAAAATTTTTCAAAACAAATGACGACCGACTTGACTATAAAGTATTTTATCTATCACTTGACACTTGACACTGACACTGGCACAATTGTCTGTCGAATGACGGGCAGGTGCCATAAACAAAGAAAAGAAGAAGAAGAGGATAGTTATACGGAAGCAATATTCACAGGGATAAAAAAAAAGCAGCTCTATAAAATACATGCCGAGGTTTACATATTTCGGAGCACTATTTGCACCACAACCCATAGCAATATACTATCTAAGCAAGGGGTGGTGTATGCGCGCATCGCCTACAATTAATCTTCATTAATGGGTCACTTAAGCTATGTGCGGCTTCCGACCAAGTCGAGGATGTTAGATGTTTCTTCCTTTGTCGTAGTGTCCCCACTGTGTAAACTATTTTACAGCTTTGCAATTTGTTGAAGTGTACAAGTGTGCTGTTACAGTGCAAATGAAGTAAGCTTTTTAATTCGACAAAAATAGGAACAGAAACCGCTTCACGATAATAATCTCCAAGCTTGGTAGAAATATGAATTTGTTTTTTATACTCATGATCTAGTTGATGTAACAACCAGATGGCTCACCTGATGTTAAGTGGTAACCACGCTAGGAACGTGCCCTACGATGCACTGCCCTGCGTCCATCAACTTGAGGCATACAGATGTTAAGCCTCGTGTGCCTGTAATTACACCGGCAACCACACTCTTCAAACTGAAACACAGCAACGCTGCTTGGCGGCAGAAAAAGGCGTGGTGGTAGTACTTCCCCGGACGAGCCCTTCACAAAGAGCTCTACTACTCCTAAAGCGTTGTTCATAACCTCACACGTGAAATTTTATTTATTTTCTGATCATAGATTAGATTTTAGATTTTAGAGAGGTATATTCCAAAAACAAAAACAGATTGTTAAAATAAAATTATTAGTAGAAACTCAATTTTAGGTACGAGCTGTCCATAACAGTAAAAATCTTCTCCAAGTGTTTCCACTCATCTCTCTCTTTTGCTTTCCGTTCGCCAAAGTTTTACAGATACTTATACAATATCGCCACATCAGATTTTTGGAGGATGTCTTGTTTTAAGCTTTTAGTCTCTTAGACGCCAGACTGTGTCTGTGACTAAACTCGCGGATTGTTTCTTTTTCAGGGAGTTTTTTTTGAAACAGGTGCTTATGTTTGTTATTCTATAAAATAGGGTCTAATAAATATTGAGGTGTTATTTTTTTTTGTAACAATTTCAGTCCAAGTACTGTAATGTGAATCCGTACCATACTTAAATAAAAAAAGCACATTTCACAAATTCACACCCAATTCAGTAAAAAACACATTCGAATTTCAAGAGATCTGTAATGAATGAGGAATTAATGCAAAGTGGCTGCCCATAAATCTCCTGAGCTTTAGGGCAATAAAACAAAAAATGAGAATTACCAGTTTGATAAAACAAAAACTTTGTTTGGCAAGTGCCCCGGAGGACCGCAAACTTGCCTGTCGACCTGCGGGTCTTTTCTATATTCCAATTTACTTATTGTTACGGAAATGTCAATACAGTTTATTTATTCTACAACTTACACGCCGTTGTTCTACGTTAACTGGAAAGGAGTTTTCAGGAGCATACTTTTTAAACATTCATTTTCGGATTTGAATGTTTCATAATGACAAATTTTTCGAGTCGAGAGCGGCTATAATTATTTTTAAATGATTTTGGCTGAGAGTTGAAAACAATATCTTTGCAAAAAGAATTCTTGGAATAAAGCTCTTAACGTATCGACTCTCATGGGTGCCACGAACAATATACAATCCTGATACTTCAAAGAACTAGCAGACAGTTTGCTTCGTCCATGAATTTATTAAAACAATTGGTTATTGACTTTAAAACGATTGGTGACCGCTAGTGGCATTTACATGTGAGCGTTTCCGTGCTTCAAAGGGTACGTTAAGCTGACAGTGAAATGAATAATTTATTTTTATTATTAATTCAGACTCTAGCAGTCATTAATCTATGCCGGAGGATATGTGGCGCATTTAAACTTAGTATTCTGAGATCGTTACTAACTGATACGAACTTACTTTACTTACATGGAAAAAGTCCTTATTTTTTTCTCCTATTTACTGATGAAACAAGAAGATGGCCCACCTGATGTTAAGTAGTAACCGTTTAAAAAAATACATTGCCTCGCAAGTCACGCACATAGAAACGTGTCCTACGATTAACTGCCCTGCATCCATCAACTTAAGGCATATGTGCCTGTAATTTCACCGGCAAACACACCCTTCAAACATAAACACAGCAACCCTGCTTGGCGGCAGAAATAGGTATGGTAGTACTTCCACCGACGAGCTTTCATAAAGAGCTCTACTACTCTAATATACTAATATATAAATAAATAAATATTGATGGACTTTCCACACAGCACGGCACAGCTTATATACATACATAAAAATACTATAATATACTTACATATAAAAAAAAAAATATTGGTGGACTTTCCACACAGCACTATCAGCCCCGAACTAATCCAAAGCTTGTAATCTGGGAACCAGATAGCTAATATAATACATATATACATTTCTTTTTTGTAAATACATACTTATAATATTATATAACACCCAGACAGAGAACAAACATCTATGTTCATCACACAAATGTTTGTTCTCGGTGGGGATCGAACCCACGGCCTACGGCGCAGAAGGCAGAGTTACTACCAACTGAGCTGTGAGGGCTGTCTATGTATGTTATATTGATACTTCAAATCTCTTTCATCTTACCTGTTTTTAATCAACAGAAATCAACACAATCGTTTTTAATTTACCATTCAACAAAGAATAGAACAATACCATTTAATAAACTTCGCTGAATTTTCAATAAAGGAAATCAAACGAAACGTGTCTAATAATAATAAAGGGTAAGTACAATAAGCAGTTAGGCAAGTAATTGAAATCAACGGTTCGTACGTAAATAGGTAGATTCTGTATAGGTAGGCTGATAATGACCTTGCGACCCCCAACCAAACTGTCCCTATAAAATTTTACGGCCCCTACATTTTGCAAAATAAAGTAATATCCTTATCTCCGTCCAAATAACGACAAATTCTATGAATAATAAAGAAGGGTTTGATTTCTTAAAAACGTGTGGAATTTTTAATCCCAAAATATTGGTTCTTCTTAAAATTATGAATAAAAGTCATCGTTTGCAGCTCAACTGTTTATTTATTGTAATCTTGTTTTGTTTTATTATGATAAGATAATGGTGTCAATTCTGTTGTTAAATTTTCCTAATTTAACCTAATTTGACACCACTAAAAATATTGCCGTCCCTTTCTAAAAGACCGAAACAACAAGGACGGCTATAATTTTAGAGCTGTATATAGCTGAGCTAACTTAATCTGACGATTAAGTTAGTTTATGATGATGCAACAACAGAATCGACACCATTGTTTATTTTCCATCAAATACATTTTGACAGCCATACAGGTAAGTTTTATACTAAAATAAGTAAAAAAAATTCATAATGGAATACACTGGTTTTGAAACGTTACCTTCCGTGCGAGTAAAAACTGTATAAGGCTCCTTGAAGTTTATGTTTAAAAAGGCCCTTATTTTTAGTATATCTAAACTTAGTTAAACCTAGTTAAATTTCAAGAATGTTCAAACAGAGATATTTATTTTGTGGTAAAACCTTTTCACGCCAATTGTACGATATTATTAGGAAGAATTACGATGTGAATAAATCATAAGAAACGTCCATCGCCACGTCTGTCTGTTTATGAATTGGGCCCTGGTTTTAACTAATGGATAGCCAAAGTTTTATTTTAGGTATAATTTAACCTGTTCGAAGGTAGCATGTAAACTAGAGTATGAAGTAAATTGATCGAAACCAATCTTTGACACGGCATAGCTTGTTTTATAGATATTTAAATAAGGATAATACTTTTAGGGCCGGTTTCACCATGCTCTGTTAGATTAACAAAGGATTAAACAGCCGTTAAAAATGACAAAATGTATGCGTTTGACATCTAAGGTTAGATTTAACGGCCTGTTAATCCTTGATTAGTAACTAACAGAGCATGGTGAAATTAGGCCTTAAACGCTCTGCATGCTCGCTGTAAAACAGTTTAACGTAAGTTTAAAATTTGTTATTTCTCATTTAGTGAATTGTTAATGCTTTTGAGAATAAATTTCTTTAACCACTACCGTGTACAATAAGAAAACGAAGCCGCAAGAAAACGCTGGTAATATAATACTTCTGAGTATTTTGAGCTGAGTCTGAGCCTTATTGGCATACCACTGCAACGGGACAGGACTGGCTATGGCCAACTTTATATTAATAATGTATTTTTTCTTTTTTATTGTGTTTTTTAGTTGGTAGGTATTCTGTTGGTCTGTACCTGTCCGTTCTGTTTTATTTTTTTGTGTGTAGGTATGTCAATTAAATGTATTTTCTTTCTTTAGTATTTTTATTTTATTTTTTGGCATTAAAAAAATATCTGAAGCATTTTACAAAAAATTACCAGTATATTAGATATTGTTACGTAGTATTGTTAAATGTGTAATGTTGTTATTTAGTATAAGTCTGGTAGGTTATGTTCCCACTTGTTTATAACAAGTACGCTGTATTCTAGGGCCATTTGCCCTGCCATAAACATGAATGGCGCCAAAACGTCTCTCTTATCTCGGGCATTTCTCGGAGGAGCGGCGGAAGCGGGACCCTAAAGGCTCCGTGCCGTTCCTCAAGTATGGCCCTAAAGGGTCTCGAAATAAGAGCCTGAGAAATCCCTTTGTAAAAGCACTACGTCCTTAGAGCAAATGGACTGTAAGGAACAAACTCGCAACCGATTCTGATATTGATTTTTATTTAGCTATCGCTCTCGGGGTTTATCTGTATCTTTGATGTAGGGGGATTATGACGCGTATACTAGGATACTTACCCTCATCGTGTGCTATGGTGCGTTTTATATTGCTCGGATCGTTTGCATTTAATGCGAGGCCACTGTAGATGATTTAAGATTAAGGAACTTATCTCAACCGGTGCTCGTATGACTATTCATGCAGCACGTCGGGTAAGTCGAGGAATTTGTCACCGTCGCATCGGCCGAGCGCGCCAGAACTTTGTTTCTCATGAATATTAAAAGGATAAATTCACTTATATTGCACACGAGGCTCAATTTTAATATGGCAATTTGCGTTTCATACGGAGTTTCTTCTTGAGAGTAGTTCTGTCGGAACAATTGCTATTTGGGGGACAAATTTAATTAATGAACGAGAACTCACTGTTATTTCCACGACGCGAATAATTTTCATGCAAGGTCCATTACTTCGCTGGTTTTTATGCAGGCTGTTTATATTGGTCTTAAAATATTGATAACTGTCTACGACCCGTTGTTTTGCTCGTGTAGTACTCGGATGAAAGTTGTAGTTACGATCAGTATCTATTCATGTCTCATCTAATTCGTTTTAGCCGTTACGGCAGCTGGAGCACAGAAACATAAACTTTATCATTGAATATATTACTAGTATTTTACAGCATTACTTTTCGTCAAGTTGATTAAAAGTCTTGAAAATCCAGTAAAAAATCTATATCTAAATTTTTGATGTATGTTTTATTTTATTCAAAAAGTACTTCGTAAGGTACTACACGCTATATACTTTAATTATAATATCTTAGAATAATCTTGATTTTGAAACTAAATTTATTTTCGTACAATATCAGTCGGTATCGCATTTTATCGTGTCGGGTAATGGATACGTAATAAGTTATTTTATTAGAGTTGATGTGAACAAATCACGCGAGTCTGCTTAATAGAAAGACCTACAGTAATAAAAACATCGCCTTTTTCCAGCATAAGCCCCTCGGCGCCGGCGGAACAAAAATTTAAATCTGCGCATAAAAAAAGGTTTGTTTTTTTGTTGACGCCATAAAAATAAAATTTAACAACGTGAAAATATTTATGCATGACTGTTACGAGATTATTTTATCGCCTTGAATCTGAATTAAACGTCTATAATTATAGCTTTCTACCATTTATTATAATCATTTTAATTTATTGTGCAAGTAAACAAACACGGCTTTTTGTTTTTGTCTTAAAATTAAATCGATTAGTTTCCCTCCAATGGCGATGCAATCTTGAAACATAATGGAATCATCAGCGTCAGCCTGAAGAAGCCCTCTGCTGGACATAGGCCTCCTCTATAAATTTTTATTTCCAGGGAGAACGATTCTGCGCTCTCTCCATCCATTGAATTTCCGCGATCCTCACAATGTCGTCTTCCACTCAGACTCATTATTCTGGCGCATCAACACCGAAGTGGGACTCCGACACAATAGATCGCCACCGGCTTCGGTCCTGCACCGCCTCCATCCAGTCCGGTGCGAAGACTTGAAGTGAGCGAAGGTCTTTCTCCACTTCGTCGTCCAGTTCAAAATAATAATGGATGTACGTTTATTGAATACTTTTAATATTACTTAATATTTGATTTAACGCTTGAAATTTTTCTATTGTTAATAAAGGTTCCAAGGGCCTTATGCTCACTTCTAGCGAGATTATCTCACGATGGAGATGACGTCATATCTCGTTCAATAACGATGATGTTGCGTCTCGCATGAACTTTGTATGAGAAAATTGGGAAGTGAGATGGTGAGAATGGCGATAAATAGTTATCGAACGAGATACGACGTCATCTCCACCGTGAGATAATCTCGCTCGAAGTGAGCATAAGGCCCCTAGGCTCTGCCAAGTCTCGAAAACCATCAAACATTTTAATTAAATACCCGCGTATTGAGCTGAAAGGCTTATTTAACTTCCCGTAACCAAAACCAGGAATGAAACAACTCCGAGTTGATTAGGCGTGCAAGCAGTATGTAAAATTCATTACGTCACTTCCAGGGGATGTATTGCGAGATCCTACCTTTTACTGGACTATGTCATTTCAAGTTCGCTGTACGTGTATAATGAGCTCTATCCCAATGGGTTAGGTTTTAGTTTTAATCGAAACGCGATGACATATCGGGCGAAAAACTATGGATAAGCCGCAGCTGCGCAGGTTAACCAATTGTTATTGAATGAAAGGTAGCGAGTGTGCGTGTATATAATATGAAATTCAGTGATTTAAGACAGAGTTTTGTTTTTAGTGGATCTACCATGTGCTTTTCCAGGATATACTCGAACTGTATTAATCAAATTTATTTTTTCCCTTCTTTGACAAGTTCTCATACGTGTTTTTATTATGGTCGCTAGCGAGTTTAATCTGCGAGAAAACACATGGTAGACACACATCAGCATTATTTCAACTAGGCCCATGTAAACACGGGCATAAATTAAGCTACACAGAGCCAAATAATTTTTAATACAATGATATAAAAACCAGCAGTATATAGCGTGTTTTATTAACGCTAAAGATTACCAACCAATGCAAAATAAGTTTTATTTGAATGACTTAAATTGTAATAAATCAATCTCGCTCATGTGCGTGTGAAGCATATTCGATGATTCTATTTTCGGTAGGCAAGCAGGATACTGTTTCAACTGTGCCCATATTCAAATAAATAAATATTGGTGGACATTCCACACAGCACTATCTCGTCCCAAACTAAGCCAAAGCTTGTGATATGGGAACCAGATAGCTGATATACTACTTATATACTTTTTTTTTTTTTTGTAAATACATAGGTACTTATAATATTATATAACACCCAGACAGAGAACAAACATCTATGTTCATCACACAAATGTTTGTTCTCGGTGGGGATCGAACCCACGGCCTACGGCACAGAAGGCAGAGCTACTACCAACTGAGCTGTGAAGGCTGTCGTTCATTCAGGTCGTCAATTCAGGTTTATAAATATTAATTATTTTCTATCTCCCGCTGTTAATTACCCAGTCTACGGATGAACCATCCTGCATTCATTAGCCTAACCTAATTAGCAGACAAAAGCTTGCAAGTTGCAAAACACACTCTTTGAGAACGAATACAATGTCTTCTTGAACTACGAGTAGGATGTGCGAATCGCTGAGTAGAACAACTTTCATGTCTTTGATACTCTTATAGTCAAAGTAATAAGTAGTACCAATGTCTCAAATATTTGCGAAATTCTTGAGATTTTGCTGAGGAAATATGCGATATGTTACCACTAAGTTAGAACCAATTATATTTAAAAGATACTTGCCTACTCTAAGAAAAAAATAATTTAGTTCGACACGAAAAAGCGAGTTTCCTTTTTCTCAATGGAAACTTTCTTTCACCTTTATCAGATCGTGGGAAAATTTCTATTCAATAAGTCATGGCATCACGGAGGGCGAGCACGCAACACATTCTACTGAAGTAATCTGCCATTAGGCCAAAAAGCTCTTCGCTTATCTGCGACATCTGGGCGATGTTTATATTTTGAGGGTCTACGACAACCTCTATAACGACTCGACGCTTATCGTAGTCTGCATGTCTAGGTAATCTTCAGAACCAGCTTCTGCCACACCAAATCTCACTCTACAGCTCTCAGAATAAAGCCTATGCTGGCGAAACATTATCTCTATAACTTTATTTTCTAGCTCGTTGCTGCAAATGCAAATATGATATCTAACTTCTTACATTTAGAGCACACTATTCTACAACTGATTGAGATTTGTACACGGCTATATTTTCTGTAAAAGCAACCGTATTACATGCGCTACAAAATATATTTTGGTGTGTATACATACTTTAAATAAATACAAACGTGTCAAGCATAGCTCTGGTGGCTGGATGGGTTGACTTACGTTTAGAAAGAGTTAGCGAAATAACTTCATCATAATGACATTTTTCGTGATAAAACTGGTTCAACTTAAGATGTTTATGTCAACCATGATTGATGCAGTTGTCCATTCTATTAAAAGCAATAAGGAGTTTAACCCCTTTTTCATTCAATTTTTTTTTTCCAAAACCTGCAAACTATGTGAGGTACAAATGAAAATGAAAATGTTTTCATAGTTTGGAAATGATAATACGTAACGATTAGTACGAATTTCAACAAAGATCCATTTCAAATTATACCTACAGTTTTTGGCAAACATTGGTGGCATAAAAACCATTATTTTTCAGTGATTATACCTTTGTCTATTTGTTTCCTTTTGATAAAAAGTATATAAAAATGTTATGAAAATATAAAAATACTTTAGCTTGCAAATGATAAAAATAATCAGATTAGGTACGTGTATAAAATAGTAAATTGTCGGACAAAGAGTGAAAGTAACTATGTATTTTGCACAAGAGCAAAAATGTTGAATCCCGAGCGAATAAAAATACTTTACACTAGAATCATTATTATGGCGAGGGACAGACATAAATTATTTCATCTCCGAGAGAAGCACTTCTTTTCATAATTTCTTGGAGCACAATAAAAAAGAATCAAGTAATCGCCCAGTATTGCCGCACTCGGAAACTCAGCAGTTATAGAAAGTAAGTACCTACTTATAAATTGCAACGTGTTCTATTTTATTTTAAACTTTTAGGAAAACTTACAGCTAGGTTTAAATGATTGCATGTAAAATTATTAAAGTCATAAAAAAAAAAGATTATGTAGTATGGTGAAGGCCAATTAAAAGTTTCCACAGATAGTAATGTTTATACATGAAAAATAAAGTAAATAGAACAAGCTTCTTTTCAATATATTTAATATTTTTAGAGTTAAAAAAGCGAAATTGGCGATAATATTTTTTTCTCGTTTCATCAATAGAAAAAAAGCAACAGTTGAAGGTCGGTACCTGAAAAACCTTCATTTCCACCACACAAAACCACTCGCACTTATTCCCTCGCACCACTAACCCCAAGCTTCACGAAGCTAATAGAAAACAGTAAACATTTTATGATCTGTGACGGGAACAAATTAACGAGTGCACGTGGTGAGACCGAAACGACCCGAGGTAGAACATCACAACACCGCACGAACTTTCAGTTATATTAACGGGTAGGTACCGGTGAGTACAAGGTGATGTTTTCCTGAAACTGAACAAAAAATAAATAAAACTGAAACAGATTCACTACTTTGATCCGGTACGATAGATATCCCCATACATCCTGCAGAACCAAGTACCTACAAGATTCCTTAAAAATGTCTAAAGAGTAGTTCTCCCCACCCTGTCAGATGTCCAAATAAATACAGTACTTTTTGCCTCTTCGATCAAATATTTGATCGAAGGTTTGCCTACACGAAAACATTTCTATCTAGAAAAATAGGCTTATATTTTATTATAGTTAGGTAATATCTATATAAAGAGTGCTATTAATGACAAATCAGTGGTTGCCGTTTGCCATGTCTAAAAGTTTTGCTCGTCTGTTGAAATTAAACGGAGGGACGAAATGCTACCAAGAGTTTTTGCTTGATGACGTCATGGCCGAATGCAACCAATAAATTACATACTTAAAAAATGCGAGGGACGAATTGCCGACATACTCCAAAAGTATTCAATTTGTCATATTCGATATTTTGCAGTGTTAATATTGCCTACGTAACACATTGCAGGCCGTTGAACCCCTTTGTTCTATGGAAATCAGATAACTGATGGAATACTACTTACTTTGACTTAATAATATAACATCCATTCACACAATATACCTCGACTGTTAATTTTGTGTTACGTTTGTTTATTACATACGACCTACATCGAGAAAGCAAAGCTACAATATCTTATAACGTACCAAATGTTTGGAGGCTACCTATGCTACAGCGATTTAGTAAAATTTTGTTGTAAATAAGACTACTACTGTAAAGTTGATCTGTCTGTCGCAACTCTTTGAATGGGCAAGGCTCAAAATCTTTATTTTTGTAAAAATCTGTGAAATATCTATGCCCACTAGTGGCTACTTTAGGCTGATGGTGATAATAACCGAAATAATTTTAATCTTCAAAGTACCAAAAACTTGAATAAAAGCCATCAGTTATTAAACTGAAGTGGATTATATCCACTTTAGTATAATCTTCAGCCTCTCAGGCCTATGAAAAAAAACTCACCCTATATTTCCGTATAGACGGTCTTCCCAGAGCGGCTTAATGGTGCCTTAAGCGGTAATGTATGGTCATAAATTAAACGATAATAAGTTCGGACAGCAACACTGCTGTTAATGACTGCGACGAGAGGATAGCACTTTCTTAATTATTCATCTTATTACGGCGCACGTAGATACTCTATTCGCTTGACATTTCGCATTATTAAGTTATCGTGATGCATGAAAAGGATACTTTGTAGTAAAGATATGATATGATTCCTCGTACAGCATTATATTTAAATAATTGTTACGCAATGTGCGGAAAAATATTTAACGCTCTACCCAGAGAGTTGAGAAGCCTTCCGCTAAATAAGTTCACCAAAGAACTAAGACTTTGGCTTATTAGTAAAGGCTATTATAATTTAAAATATTTCCTAGGTTAGAATGGTTACTGCAATTCATTGACATAACATAATTTTATTTAATAGGGGGTACTTTGACATGGATTAATATATTTTGACATACTATACCTACTAACATACTATTAATTATTTTTTTTGACATTTGATTACTATTGTTTGTTTTATATTTATTGTGAATTTTACTGTTGTTTGTAAGTATAAAAAGTACCTACCTACCTACCAAAATGTATAAAGCCCACACCTACAATTTGCATCCCAGCTATGGGGAATGAGTGCTACTGATATTTTTTTTGTCATCTTTATGTACCTACATTGAAGCAAATAAATTATTTATGATTATGATTATGATTATGATTATGAAGATACCTAATACTGATCTGTGTCATTTAATTACGGATCACAAACTAACTTATTGCACAGAATGATATCGCGATTGGCGACCCTTATTGAACAAAAAGATATGAACCCAATTATAGGTACAAAACCCAGGGCCGCCGCGGTAAGCAGCACCGTTTGTCAAGCGGTTCATACAGAAATGTCATCTGACATGATAGTATAATGCTAGTGAGGTAGCGTGGGCGCGTCACTCTGAATAATATAATATAAACTACGCCATAAACAGTCCAGGTGACACAATAATATTTCCACGCCGCTGCTGCTCAAATACAGTCGTCGGAGGTATCTGTAACATTGAATACCGAAAATAACACTCCACATAACACAAAGGTTAACTGGATGAAAATGCTAATTAGCATTAAGTTCGCCTATGTTCTTTATGTATGTGCAATAAAGAATTTTCTTATCTTAACATTGAAAGCCAAAAAAACTGCCTATTTCTGCCGCCGAGCAGCGTTGCCGTTTTGGTTTGACGGGTTGCCGGTGAACTACAGGCACATTAAGAAAGAAAGAAAGAAATCATATTTATTTGACCCACAACAAAAACAATGACAACAAATATTTGTTACTTTTTAATTTAATTTAAGCCTTATGCTTTTTAATTAACTATTTTCAACTTGTCTGCCAGTGTACGTAGGTCTTCTTACAACAAGACCCAATGTGTCCGCTGTGTGGGGTCTGGTGACCTGTAATACAGGTAATTGTGGGACCAGTCATTCACAATGCAATAGCATTATATTTATACCAGTGGCTTCCCGCGGCTTCGCACGCGTTGAAGTGGTGAGCCGTGATTGAGACACAAACATCCAAACATCGTAACTTTCGCATTGATTTGTATATTATTAGGGTAGGATTTTAAATATCTACGTTATTAGGTAGGTAGGTATAGGCACTGGGTTTAGCACAAACATGACAAATACAACAAAGACAACCTTACACGGAAAATATGTACTTATTTGTTCCTAGTTTCTACCCCAAAAACAAACGAAACGAAACAGCTTCACGACTTTGATCCACAGGCACGGTAGATACCCTCAGATCTCTTCGTACCAACTCAAGATTCCCGTTTTTAGAATGTCCCTTACAAACATTGACGCCTCGTTGTATCCTTTTTACTCGAGCGCAACGAAGGAGGGTAACGTTTTAGGGGTTGTTTTCGAAAATCAAACAGTCTTTTTGTTATTTATATATATATAGTTTGAAGTTAATAACACTACGCGTTAAAAATCTCCCATACAAACCTTGAAACTTTGGCAGTCTTTTGCACCCTTTGCAGGGGTAGTTTTCAAATATTAAAAACGTGATTTTAAATTATTTATTGTGGAGTATATTTACTTCAAGTTTGAAATCAATCGCACTATGCGTTTAAAATCTCCCATACTAACTTTAACAGTCATTTGCACCCTTTGCAGGGGTAATTATCAAAAATTAAAGTGTCATTCTTAATTATTTATTTCTTAGTATATCTACCTCAAGTTTTAAGTCAATCGCACCACGCGTTAAAAACCTCCCATACAAACGTTGAAATCCCTTTACAAACTTATTAAGGGTAGTTTTAAAAAACTAAAAATGCCTTTCCTATTTTTTAGCATTGGAGTACATCTCCTTCAAGTTTCAAGTTTGTAGGTTCAAGGAATACAATTTTTCATACCAACGTTTTCAACCCTTTTTACACCCTTAGGGGTGAATTTCCAAAAACCCCTTCTTAGTACACCTCGACGCCATAAGACCTATGTACTCTTCAAATTTCAAGTCTCTAGGACCAGCGGTCAAAAAACTCCCATACAAACTTTGACATCCCTTTGCACACTTATTAATGATAGTTTTCAAAAATTAAAAATACGTTTCCTAATTTTTTGCCTTGGAGTACATCTACTTCAAGTTCCAAGTTTGTAGATTCAAGGAATACAATTTTTCATACCAACGTTTCAAACCCTTTTTACACCCTTAGGGGTTGAATTTCCAAAAATCACTTCTTAGTACACCTCTACGCCATAAGACCTATGAACTCCTCAAATTTCAAGTCTCTAGGACCAGCAGTCAAAAAACTCCCATTCAAACTTTTACATCCCTTTGCACACTTATTAAGGGTAGTTTTAAAAAACTAAAAATGTTTTTCCTATTTTTTTGCCTTGAAGTATATGTACTCCAAGTTTCAAGTTTGTAAGTTCAAGGAATACTATTTTTCATACAAACGTATTCATCCCTTTTTACACCCTTAGGGGTTGAATTTCCAAAAATCCCTTCTTCGTACACCTCAACGCCATAAGACCTATGTACTCTTCAAATTTCAAGTCTCTAGGACCAGCGTTTAAGGCTGTGCGTTGTCTATATGTCAGTCAGTCAGTCAGTCAGGACTTTGATTCTTATAGTATTAGAGATAGAGATATTTTGTTGTCGACTTGTCACGGTTATAGTTCTGTATTGTGAAAGAAAATAAATAACGTTTTACTTAGGTAATAACAATAACAGTGAGTAGCTTATGATGATGATGAATATTCATTAATAAATGTTTTGTTCTGATATTTTTATGATACGCTTCCGCATAGTCACACATCCAATTAACTGAAACAGACGTATTCTTATACTAGTACAATTATGCGCACACGTGTAATTCCCAACTTTTCGGAACAATGTAACTTTCGTTACATAAACATGTAGCAATTGATCAGTAAGTAATTACCGGCCTCGGGTCATTCGCAAAGTTTCGGGACACCGGCAACTCAGAACAAACAATCTACCTATACGTAGTTATGTGATCTCAAAAACGATACAACTTAGTTATTTAGGGTGGCAGTGGTGATAGGCTTTTCGTTTCATTATACAGGATAATTTTTATAAGTGTATGGCAACTTGAATAAAAAAAAAAATCGTCCCTCAAGTCCCTTCCCTGAATTCGTTCTTTATTAGCTACGCTACCGAATGGTGTATCAATACAGTATGTGTTTTTTTTTCCAAAAACCAACGGTTTAGATTCCTGGCTAGGATTACAGATCCTACTAATATTATAAACGCGAACGCGTTTGTAAGTATGGATGTTTGTTACTCTTTCACGTAAAAACTACTGAATGGATTTTAATGAAACTTTACAATAAAATAGCTTATATATCAGAATAACACATAAGCTACAATTTATAAAGATATTGTGTGACTAATCCTGCGCAGACGAAGTCGCGGGCACCGGCTTGTTTTTCATAAATCTAATGAAGCAGTTTTAATTTTCGTTGGTTCGAATAAATCCAGCGTTAGATTTCATTAAATAATATGAATTGTGGACATTTCACGGAATGAAATAATATTGAAAATAATATTAAACTGCTATATTTCTTTTTTAAACTACTCGCTTATGGTACAAGCTTATGGCCCACCTGATTTTAAAAAGAAATCATCACCTATGACAAAGATTGCCTCGCAAGTCACACGTGATATGAACGTGCGTTACAATGCACTGCCCTGCGTCCATCACCTTGAGACATAAAATATGTTAGTCTCATGTCCCTGTAATTTCACCAGTAACCACACCCTTCAAAGAGAAACACAGCAACTCTTACTTAGCGGCAGGTATAGGCAAGGTAGTAGTACTTCCCCGAAAGAGCCCTTCACAAAGAGCTCTACTACTAACAGAAAGAAAGAAAGCTACGTCCATAGTTGTAGGCTGATAGTGATGATGAGGTATTTTCGATCCAAAGTCAATAACGAAGGAACCAACAAAGTCGGAAGAGTATAAAGTCAAATAAAACTTTAGGTTATATTTTCCGAATATAGCGCTCGTCGTTCAAGGGTCTTGTATACAGGGTGGTATTATATTACTACTGAAAATATGAACAGACATTAATCCAATGTCTTTATTGCAAGACAATATAGCTTTATCTCAATGATAAGTTTATGATGGTTTAATTTTAGTTTGATATGTAATTTCTATTCGTAAACCGCGTAGTCTTGGCTCTGTGGTAAGTTCCTTCATCATCATCTATAAGATGATAATTTATTTAGGAGAACATTTAATATACCGAAAACTATTTATTAAAAGAAAGGGAGTTTATGTAATGGCAATTATTGATTGAGTGAGCGAAGCGAACGATCTTACAGTTAACTTGGGCGATTTGGCATTTTATGTATTTATGTATGTTTGTCAGGCCATAACTTTCGAACCGTTTATGGGTTTATTAAGTTATGGGGTTTTATAAGGGGGTAAAAAAAAAATACGGAAACATATCAAGTTATGTGTCATAAAAAGGGCTTAATTTGAACATTCCAAAACCATTTTAAGGACGCCCGGTTTTTAAGATACATTGGAAAATTTAATTTTACATAACCAACGACAAAGAGCCCTCATCTCTTAGAGTTTCCTTGAAATCATAGTTTTGATACAGGTCGTTCAATTCCTTTGCTTTTTCTTAGCGTTCCGATCGCATCACAAAATCTCAGTTCGGGGTGAACCACTACTTTATTTTTCTTTTTATGAAGAAAAAGTAACAGTAACAGATTCTTTTAATAATTGCATTACCAATCAGAGTACGTCTCTCTATCCCTATCATCTATGTTTGAGCACTACTAACTCGGTTTTTCAAACTACACAAAAGTTAACTGGAAGAGAATGCTTTTTAGCATTAAGGTAATTAGCAATTTTAATGTAGTAATGATCGGTTTTAAGATTTGCTAACTAATCTCTTTACACCCTGTATAATACCCCGCAAATTATTTATTTAGGTAAGGCCAGCTAATTAGGGTGAGTTTTGTAAAGTTTTTCGTTTGTTATTGAAACTAACTGAACTTCTGTTTATTCGGTAAATAGACTGTTTGTCGACTCCGATTGTTGGCTGAATAGAGTGAGGTTTTCGTTGAAATATTATTTTCAGTGGCAATGAGTCACAAAAACAAACAATGTTCCATGCGGATTATCATACGAATATTGCTTATTGTTTGGCGTTGCGTGATATATAAACTAAATGTCACATTCACACATTTTACAGCAGTGCATCGTAGGGCACGTTCCTATCGTGCGTGACTTACGAGGCAATGTTTTGTTATAGGTGACGTTTACCACTTAACATTAAAAAAAGTTCTATAATTTTTTTTATATAACTAGCTGATGGAACAAGCAGATGGCCCACCTGATGTTAAGTTGTCCCTGACTGAAGACATTGTAAAGATCGCGGAAGGCCAGTGAATGAAGAGGAAAACAAACAGTTATTTCTGAAAATGTATGGGAGAGGCATACGTCCAGCAGTGGACTTCTTCAGACGTATGGAGATGATGATAAAGATGTAAACGTGACATATTGCAAGTGCAACATTATCATACATGTCCAGGAATAACGATTCTGAGCCCTCTCCATCCACCGACTCCCCGCAATCCTCACAATGTCGTCTGTCTATTAAGTATTTAAGAGTAGTAGAGCTCTTTGTGAAGGGCTCAACCGGGGAAGTCACAGGGGAGTACTACCACCACGCCTTTTTCTGCCGTCAAGCAGCGTTGCTGTGTTTCGGTTTGAAGAGTGTGGTTGCCGGTGTTATTACAGGCACATGAGGCTTAACATCTGTATCCCTCAAGTTGATGGATGCAGGGCAGTGCATCGTAGAGCACGTTCCTATCGTGCGTGACTTACGAGGTAATGCTTTGTTATAGGTGATGGTTACCACTTAACATCAGGTGGGCCATCTGCTTGTTCCAACAGCTAGTTAAATAAAAAAAAACAAAAAAATAGGAGGGCGTCTCACGCTTTGTTTTCCAGTTCGTGGTCGCCATTCGAGAACCTTTATAATGGTTGCTGTTCTTCGAGCAATATGACCTGCCCATCGCCACTTCAGCTTTTGTAATTCTGCGAGCCAAGTCGGTTACTTTGATTCTTTTTTATCATCTTGTTTTTGAAAGTAAGCCAATTGCCACTTTACTGTTTTTTTATACCTCTAGCTGATGGAACAAGCAGATGGCCCACCTGATGTTAAGTGGTAACCATCAACTATAACAAAAAGGATTGCCTCGTACGTCAAGTACGATAGGAACGTGCCCTACAATGCACTGCCCTGCGTCCGTCAACTTGGGGCATACATAATACAGATGTTAAGCCTCATGTGCCTGTAATTACACCGGCAACCACACTCTTCAAACCGAAACACAGCAACGCTGCTTGGCTGTAGAAAAAGGCATGTTGGTAGACTTCCCCGGACGAGCCCTTCACAAAGAGCTCTACTACTCTTAAAAGTGTAAAGACTTGCACAAAATGGCTTATAGAAAGAATTCTCTAAGCAAGTCAGTAGTCTAAAGTATACATAGGGTGATTTGGGTGGCCTATTATGAGGTCGTATTCCTTCCGTTTATTCGCCTTTCTTGAACATCCTGTCGTCCTTCGCTTTAGTCCATGCAAAGGGTTCTTTGAAAACGCAGACAGTATTTTTCGTCGGGATTAGATAACTTTACGTTCATTCTTACCATATATTACAAGCTATTGAAAACGTCAAAAGAAACATGGTTTATTTGAGTATTTATCATTCGTTGGGTATTCAATGAAATATTAATAAACGTATGCCTGCATCTAAAACCAGAGACTATTTATTCAATATTTAATAATTACATATTATTAAAAGTATTAACTGGGAATGCCGATGGGCTTGCAACCTGTCAAGTATGGATTACCTAACCTTAAAATGTGGATATGTGCCAAATGTAAGGACGCACCTCTGACTACACTCCTTAGACATCCTCAAAGAATCTTGAGTTGCTACTTAAAGATTTTAGGAGACATGTACCGTGCCTGGGTATCAAAATTGTGAAGCTTTTCTTGTTTTTTTTTTATATTTTATCCATACACCAATAAAATTACCTGTAAAACAGGTGACTCTTACGATGATACTTATGATTATGTATCGTTACATTATAATTAACAAGGTATAAACTGTTATAACAATACACCAGCTTGTAGGAAACTAATTTCAATACTGAACATACTTCATTTAATGTACCCTTAGCATGAGTTATGAGTTACACGAATACTCAAAATAAAATAAATCTTAATAATCAATTATTTATATACTAGTTCTCTTTTATATATTTATGTATGGATCACCTTCCTTTTACTTTGTATTATATATATATGTATATATATATATGTATGTATGGATCACCTTCCTTTTACAAATAAAAGGATCATACAAAAGAACGGTAGGAACCAAGCCGTAAGTTTGTTGCCTGTTCTTCTAGGCTTTGGTCGCGTGGAACTGGCACCTAGAGTCACCTAGTTTTAAGACGTTTGAAAGTGATCGTTGTGATTTTATTGAATAGATACCTTTTGACTTTGACTTTGACTTCGGCAGTATAAGCCTCCCCCTTTGATCAAGTAGAAAAGGATATAACAAGCCACAGCGATGTCATTGGTGCTCAAACCACAAAGCTTCCCAAAAAAGTACGTATTTTTATTAAATTAATTAATATAAGAGCGCTCCATATTATCACCGACTGCCGACTCATTATTTTTCCTTTCATCTTCAAAAGCGATTTTGGCGAAAGGCTCATGGATAGAAAACAAAGGAGCCTGAATAAAACTGAGGGCCACGTAGACATCATTGACGCAATTTTCTTTGTTACTCTGACTTTGACACGATAGCGAACGAAAACAGAATACGTACTAGCTACCAATACCTGGAAGATGAAAGATTATTTATTATTTCATTTTCTATCGTAGACATAAATAATATTGGCCGCCGCCGAACAATAGAAATATATTGTATCCCTATATTTTGTTGGAAACCTAAAAATTATTCATGCGGATTCTTTCCCACGCATGCTTAGAAAGTATCTTTATTATTACATTTTATGTACTTAATATAAACCCGTAATATATTTATTTTTATTAAATAGTCAAGTCAAAGGTTTATTCAGTTGAATCACAACGATCACTTTGAAACGTCTTAAAACTTAGTGAATCTAAGTACCAGATCCACGCAACCAAGCCTAGAAGAACAGGCAAGAAACTTAAGGCCTGGTTCCTACTGTTCTTTTTTATAATCCTTGTTACAATTTAATATAATATAAATAGTTATCAAAAATACTTACGAACGCTCTTAAAAAAGATGTCCACTTAAAACTTCATTCACAATTACGAAACCGACTTTAATTTAAAACATCGCAAGCTAAAAGCTCACGTATTCGTAGAGTTGCCGATGAGATGACTACGAGCGCGGGAAAGCGTCCACCCACAACCGACGGGGCCGTCGCACTGAGCCAGCCAGCTTGACAAGACAATCTCCCCCGTACAGTGGCCCTTAGACAACAACTTGTGCCTTTACATGGATAAAGGGCGTAACTAGAGCTTTGTCCCATCCGCTCTTTTTAACTCCCAGTGTCACGTTGTTAATTGGGATTGTAGTCTTGAACTGTTGTTCTACTAAATTTTCCATATCGTAATGATATTATAGATTATTGGTAGAATCATTTGTGTGATAAATATAGATGTTTGTTCTGTGTATTTGTGTGCTTACAAAAGAGCATTTAAGCCGGGCGCGTCGGGTATAGAACGATAGGCCTCCGTTATCTGGTTCCCGTAGTACAAGCTTTTCTATGTTCGGGGCTAAATTGCGCCATGTGAAAATGTCACCGAATATATATCTCTATATATAAGCGCAAATCTTGAGAACAACTAAACCGATTTCTCTAATAATTTTTTTGTTGTGTTTTTTACTGTAGGGATAAAGTTCTTATGAAAGAAAAATATTATAAAACTGCGCGGAAAATTAGAAAATTAAAGGATACTTAACTACCATATAAAATAATTTATAGTTAGCGCTTAGCGCCTTAGGCCTTCGGACATGACGTTTGACATATAATTGACAACACCGATTGATTGGTGTGTTAAACCAATTCGAATTCAATATTCATAGTTCTTCTTCTTCTTGTCGTGTCACTAGTTTCTTTCGAAACAGTGTGGTGAAAGGATTTTAAGTGCGCCTCAAGAGGCTCCTTTCGAGCACTTGACACATGTTATAGAACTTTTTAGGTTCCACGACATGCCGGTTTCCTCACGATGTTTTCCTTCACCGTTTGAGAGTACTGGTATTGTGCACATACATTTTTGAACAGAAAAACTCATTGGTGCACGACCGGTTTCGAACCCACGACCTTAGGATCGGAAGGCGGGGCGCTACCACTGGACCACCAGTGCTCTAAAGACAGGACAACGTCTGTCGGGTCAGCTAGTTGTTTATAGATTGAACGAAGAGGTACTCAAATTATACATAGTTCTTATTCAACCAACAATTTTGGACCTTTATATCTAAATGGCAAATAATGATTTTTAGGAGACAAATTATCAATAGTTCAACCTGCTTAGGTGTTGAATTATTTTTTAAGCCGCTGTTTCTGTGTTATTTAAACGTAAAAAAACAACGAATGAACTACCTTGTGAAAGTTCCACTTACTCAATAAAAAAATGCATGAAACTTTACCAGCATAGCATGAATGTCCTTAATAAAGATCCCCTTCTTAGCGAGATTCAGCTTAATTCCAAGTTACTGAGCAACAAACTTGTTAAATGAATTATTACGACTTTTCACGTAACTACCTCGGTAACTTAAATTAATTATAATGAACAATACGTGCTTATAAACTTTGCAGACGTAATGCATATCGTGAACATACATCATCATCATCAAAGATTTTTGGAGCTTTTTAGTAGATGTAAAGCCCTTTGTGGAAGAGTTTGGTAATCATCAAACCAGCTCACTGTCACCAATTAATTGCCACTAATGTACCTTCTTTTTTAATCTTTTAAATCAAGAGCAAAAAAAAAAGAATGTGTAACAGGTGACTGTTTTTTTACGTCTTTGACGCATAAAAAAGGTTATTTGAAAATATGTTGACATAGCCTGAAGATGTCCACTTACATGTATGCCTTCCCCATACATTTCTGATCGTATGGGGTTTCTCATAGGCCACAAATGTTTCACCAGCTTTTATAAAGGGTGATTGAATGGTAAAATATTAAGTTTGTCTGACAAGCTGAGTAATACTCAGCTTGTCAGGTGCCATTGGGCTACCTTATTTTATGCATGATGGAATAAGGGTTTCGCTATGTTTTGACCTATCTCGATTTGGAAAGTCAGTTGAACCACAGGCCTTTCAGTGTCCAACCTTTTATGATATAAAGGAATGTTTTGAATGATTTATAATTCGAAACATTGCTTATTAGGACTTCTCACTTAAACTATTCAAAATATAATTGAGCTTTAGGTTAGCCCTAAAAGCCAGTTCGTTTGTTTTGTAGTTTTTGGACCCATCGAGGACAAAATTTGTAATAATTTGTTTGCTAAAATATTCTTATTTGTTTAATGTTTGAGTGTTAAAATTATACTTACTCATTTTTCTAAAAATACCGCTTACTGCAAGAACATAAGCGATCAGTGATGCGTATCTGTGTTAAAATTTTGCTCAAGTGAAAGCAGTATGAACTGTCCGCAAATGTTTACAGCATCTTCTATATATGATGTATGGGTATATAAACAAAATATTCAAAAAAGTTTTCACCGAGAATGACTAAGTTCGCATCCACCCAACTTGAAAGGTGTTTCTAAAATACGTTTATACCCTCTACATAAAAACAAGCAAATCACAAAACAAGATAACATTCGGTAGGCTCCACAGCGGGAATCTCATTTTCAATATGTTTTTATAACTTTCAGTGAGGAAATGAGGTGGCGCCCGCGGCGGTTCTGAGCGGCATTGTCATCATAAACCAACCGAGGCCTCCTACATAAATCCGAACCAAATGTACCTTTATACGCATTATGCCATAACACCGAGGATTCTTTTTCCTCGCAATACTTTTAAACCCGAGAAATAAGTTGGTATCTGTTTCTTTATCGATTTTCTTGACATGTCATGTAGACTAGAAGCAGTTTCTGTACGTTTTGCATTGGAAAATTGCATTGAATTGAGTTGTTGAATTGAAATGTCAAATCCAGTTTTTCGTCCATTCAATATTTCAATATCATTTTAATTATTTATGTTTTTTTATATCGCTATGATGGTTAATCAGCGTGTTAATGCAGTCTTAGTACCACTTTCGATTAATTTTAATTAGCATCAGTTGAGCTTCTATACATAGTTTGAAAGTTGTTTTTTCTAGGCTCGTGGAACAGGAACCAAGATTCATCTAGCTATAATACGTTTCAAAGTGATTCTTGTGATTGAATTGAATATATAAAAATACCTTTTGTTTTTTACTTTGTACCTACAAAGAGACATTTTGCTTTGTAATTCTGTTTATTTTCCTATCAGGTTTGCTAGTTTTGTTGCTATCATTATTAAAATATATTCAAATAAATATTGGCTCACCCTATACGCAATTCTAATATGATTAATATATTATAGTAGTATCCACTAGTTTATAGTAATAAACAGCACTGTTTTATTTTATTTGTATTTATGTTTAGTTTTTGTATCTTTTTTAATAATTATTATTAATAACGTGTCCTGTGTAATTGTATCAATGCACTTTTTTTTTTTTTATTTCTCTATTATTCTTTCTTCTCTTGATGCTTTTACCAAAAGCCACAGAGCATTCAACATTCTCCTCTTCATCACGGACTCCGGAATTAATTTTAAAGTCTTGAGCGATTTAAAAACGTTCTGCGCCACAATTGCAAAATGCAAAAAACCTTGTTCATTTTTCACCCAGTCTCAACATAATAACCCCTTGTTGACTCCTGCCCCCAGCCCGACCACTCCACAAGCAATAAGACAGTAATAAATGTTCAGATCCAAAGATAAGAACAAAAAGGAATATAATAAGTAGATATTGTGAATCCATACTTCTTGTGAGTTCAATATTATTGGTTCTGCGATAGAACTGTGCGGACGGCACTCTTTTAGCATTATGAGTTTCGATTGTTACTGTGTGCTTTCGTGCTTAGAGTCTCAAACCGACGACGACGGTTATCTTTTCGAGTGCTAAACGTTTAAAAATAAATTTTGTGAAATCAAGACAAAATGGAGTACCTATGAGGGTTTTTATTTTTCAACAATACTTGTATTACTAACGCAGCTGTTTTATTAAAACAATATTATCATGATTTTTACTCAAAAATAAAAGCGTACATACTGTAGATAAATTTTATTATAATCTACTCCAAACTCCAAACCTACTCCAAACTTGCGTATAGATCCAATACGATACTGTCGCGCGCTTTATCACGTACCAACTTACGAAACTATCATCATAATACCACATAAAAATATATTAGGAGGCTTATGTTACCTTCGACATTCAACGGGCCACAAAACGTGCGACCATTACGGAAAACACGCACTTAACATTATCGTTATTGCTTTATATGTAACAACATAATCGCAGTCATAAACAGGGTAATGAATAAATAATTTTCGAGTTGGATGAGCGGCAAAGGATCTTTCGCAGGCTTCATTTCGAGCGCCGTGGATTATCCATATTATCCCAAAATCTCAGAGCGGCAGCCTGCATAGTACCAACAATGATCGCTCATATAAAATGACTTCGTTTTTAGATTGTTTCTTTTTAATACTGAGTAACGTTCAGTGATTGTTTTCAGTTTATTGCTCGCTAAGACGAGCTCAAAGTTGTCTTAAGGATCGGAGTTCATAGTCTGATACTGTTTTGTTAGTTTTATCGAGAAGTAAGCATTAACTTTGAGTTTTTTTTAATTTGTTGTCTATATCAATATCTGTTACTTTAAAATTGATTTCTCGTTTAACTCTCTAAACTAAACTCCATTTCAACTCAACTTCAAAGTTCATAATTTAATAACTGTGCGTACTTACTGATATATGAGTTGTATGATGACTTTTACACAATTTCCGTATCTCCGGAAAGGATTTGACAACTCGGGCTCCATCGTAAGGGGGATCGGAAGTGGAACAGCAGATTGTGATTGCATGTCCTTGGTTATACTTACTAAAGGGAAATTAACTCCAGGTTTCAGACATTGGTTACCGGGTAAACGAGTAGCACCCAATTGTAATGCCCGAAAACTGGGGAATAAAAGGTTGTAAGACGAGGCGCAGGATAAAATATTAAAAAGTAGGATTTATACATTATGCTAGTTGTAAAAAAAAATTTCATTGTTAAGAAGTCATTCATTCAGGTAGTCTAGAAGAGATCACAGTTGTATAAAGCGATACTTCTAACCAATACAATTTTTTTAATGATTTAAAATATATATTTTATTTTTATTATTGAGTGAACTGTTGTTTTGTTTGCACTAAAGTTTTTTTCATTCATTCAAACAATTGTTTGCACATACAGATCAAGCTACACAAAGCCTGACTCTTACTAAAATACAATAAAAGCGAGCAGTGTATTAATAGCCTGATGCGTATCCTTGCGTACAATAAAGTATTTTCGTTCATTCATTCATTCAACTTATAGTTATTTGTATTGATAATGATGATGATGACACAGGAATGAAAACCATTCTTCAATCACACTCCACGGCAGTTTCCGCGCCGCGGAGTGTCGGCAAGGTACAGTTCAAAGGTTTATTTTTGTCAGCTAATGGAAAATCTTTGTACGGATGTACCGGACGGACGGGCACGACTTGGAATCGGATTAGCGTTATCGGCCATAGACCGTGATGGAATCGTCCGGGCATTACCGCTGCAGACTTTTAGTTTGCTCTAGAAATAGTTTACACGGATATAGTCTTTATTGCAATAAAAAAGTTTTTAATTTATACTATATGCTGATGGAACAAGCAGATGACCAGATACCACCTATAACAATGCTGCACTACCCTGCATCCATCAACTTGAGGCATACAGATGTTGAACTGCATGTGACTGCATTTTCACCGGTAAACACACTCTTCAAACGGTAACACAGCAATGCTGCTTGGCGGCAGAAAAGGCATGGTGTACTTCCCCGGGCAAGCCCTTTACAAAGAACTCTACTACTAAACATTGGCGGACAACCGAATGCACAGGACACTATCTCAGCCTATCGACAGCTCTCACAGATCAGTTGATAGTACCTTTGCTTTCTGCGATTATGTTAATAGTATCACGAGCAAGTAAAGGATTATAACGACTGAATAACGACCGTAAGCAGGCAAATCTCGAGGAGTTATTTGCATAAGGAGTTTTTATGTCGAGTATTCTTTGCACAAGGAATTTGTATCGAGTATTTTTTTGCGCAAGGAGTTTGTATAGCATTGAGATGGAGGACGAATGTATTGGTGTGTTCTAAATTCAAACACCAAAACAGTGAGTAAAAGTGCTTTTTATTCACTGTTTTCAGTGAATAATGTAAACTTTTAAGAGGGGGAATGGTATAAACATATTTATTGTTGTGCAATAAATTGTTCAATAAATAAATGCCATTTCTAAATAAATAAATGCAACGCTAAATTTCGTCTTCCGTGTAACAGTCGCCGCTCCTTAGAAAACTACGCTTATCCTACCACATACGTAAACAAACACAACCAAATTGGATGTCAATGCCTTGTTTGTCAACGAGATATCTTTCAATTTCCATGTATTGTGAATTTATTTACATAAAAAGGTCTGTCTGAATATAAAAAATTGCCATCTTTTATCATTAAGCAATGACAGAGAGTGGCAAGGCTAGTTTTAAAATAAATGTTTAAAAAGTAAACTCAAAATAAATTTATTATTCTCAAAAGTGCATATTACGCGTCTCCACTCCTGTAGTACCCAAAAAAAACTAGCCTAAATATGCCCTTCAAGGTCATGAAATTAGTTACTACTAGCTGTGGCTCCGCTTGCATGGTTACTATCCGGATAAGAATGATAATAATAGGCTTATAACGTTATTCCAGGTTACAAACTTTGTAAACCTACTTCAGGGTTTCACGGCTCGTCCGGGGAAGTACTACCACCACGCTTTTTTCCCAATGACGCTGCTAGAATACTGCCGCCAAGCAGCGGTGACTTATGAGGCAATGCTTTATTATAGGTGATGGTTACCACTTAACATCAGGTGGGCCATCTGCTTGTTCCATCAGCTAGTTGTATAAAAAAAAAAAAAAAAAAAAAGGAAATATTGTACTAAGGGAACCAAATAACTGGGATTACATTTTTTTTTGTAAATCATTAAAGGTACTTATTGTGGCTGGAAAAGAGAGGAGTAATATGTTAGGGTGGTATGGGTATGAGAAGGGAAGAATGTCATGTTACGAAAAGAGTGTTAGGTATGAATGTGAATGGATTAAATAATATAACTTATTAGGTTAAATAGCGATGGAGCGTAGTATCTTGGGTGTGCGATTAATCGACCGAGTTCGCAATACTGAACTACGCTCACGAACCCAAATCGCAGATGTAGCTACCAAAGCAGCCAAGCTCAAATGGGAGTGGGCCGGCCATGTCTGCCGCATGCCCAATGAGCGCTGGGCAACATTAACAACGGAGTGGTGCCCGCAAGAGTCAAGACGTCGCGGCAGAACAAGAACGAGATGGCGAGATGAGTTCGATAAATACCAGCCGGAATGGAGCGCCACAGCACAGGATCCCACAGAGTGGAGGGAATGGGGGGAGGCCTTTGCCCAGCAGTGGGACATAGAAGGCTCATAATAATAATAATAACAATAATAAAGGTTAAATAGACGCATTTAAAAGCGTAAGCCTCAGAAAGTTTCATACAAATCCGTACAGAAACAAACATTTATACATACACACACAAACTTTCAAATTTATAATATTAGTCATTTATTTATTTATTGATTGCATGAAACAAGTATGTACAACTGGAGATCTTAATGCTAGACGGCAGTTTCTACCAGCCAACCTTGACAGGTGAAGAACTAGAGGTTGGCGTGCTTAAACTAAAAGAGACAAAGAGACAATTTGGTATTATATTTCTAAACCATATTATAAAATAAATATATAGAATTTTTTTTATTGCACAGAGCAAATTGTATCGTCCATAGGCGAACCTTATGCTAGAGAGCATTCTCTTCCAGTTAACCTATGTGTAGTTTGGTAATTCACTAAAATGGATGATAGGGAGCTATTTTCTAAAATAAGTATAAAGGATAAGAAGTGTGTGTGGTAGGGCTTAGTCAACAATAGTAATAGCTGCTGTGCGTCTTCAGATACAAAATAGCATCATAGGATAGAGACAATGCGAAATAAAGTGTAATTCGCGTCCGCTTGGGCTCTGCGATAACGGACGTAGGCGTTTGAATGACCAGACTGAGCTCCAGAGACGCTCAGTTACGTCGGTATTGACTTTGGAGACGGCTTTATCCGCAAATGTGTTGTAATACTGATCAATTTCATCAAACATTTTGTTAACACGTCCTGTAAACTACACCTTACATAGCCACGCCAGAACTCTATAAAATATTTATTTATTAAAAAATCAACAGCAATTACAGTAATACAATAGCTGGGTGTATGTTATCTTAAAATAGGCTAATAATAGATTTTCCTTATTAATAATATCACAATAATAGTACATTGTTACCTTAGTGGTGAAAGTAACTTATTTAGTCCCGTCTCGGGACGTTTGACGCCTGATCGTAGCGAGGGTGCCAATTGTTTGAGGGACTAAATAAGTCTTTAACCCGAGGTTAATACTGTGCTTTTCATTACGAATACAAGGAAAATATTTTTTTTATAAAATTATAAATCTTAAATTGCTTGTTTTCTTCTTCTTCTAACTTAAATCCTTAGTTTAAGTTAGAAGAAGAATAATTATTTATATAATAAAGAAATTAAAAGGATGAAATCATTATTACCACACATCTAAATAAGAAATAATATTATTCGGAAAATAAATTATTTAATGAGTGGCCTTATTGCAAAGAGCTCTTCCAGACAATATTTGGAAATAAAGTTTAGCAAAATCAAAAGACAAATAAATAACCTCTTCCAACGCTGTGGTATTACTACATATTTTGCACAAGAGCTATGTCCCCCAGTATTGTTATTGGAAGCATTCATACAAAGCTCTCTAAATCAATACCATTACTATTGAAGCAAACTATCGAGTTCGTCGTTCTAAAATAAGACTGTGATTTGTCATGTGCGACACAAAACATTATTTCGATAGATATTATTCATTGCTGTTGTGAGATAGTAGTGAGTAGGTTCTTACAAAAAATTGTAAACAAGTAGGTATACCTAGATATTTTTGAGGAAATTTAGAGTGTTCTGAGGTAAATCTGAGGAGCTTCAATATTGAAAGTTCAATAGTAAAAAAATCATTTTAATCGATACAAGTTTTCCTACTCAAAAGTTTACTTATGAAACCGGTGACAATATGGTATCTAAAAATTATAGAGTTTCTAACAAAAATTAACCTAACCCAACCAATATTGAATTTTATTTACTCACATATAAAATAACAACGCTCTGTACACTCGAGTCATAAAACTATTGGATAAGTTAGCTAAACTTTGTTATTACTCTGAAACTGCAGACAACAGTAATCTACTTAATAGATAAATTGAGGGTAGCACCGTGTCGAGGTTAGAATAATTCACATTTATATTGATTGAATAAATAAAAAAATAATGGTGGACTTTCCACACAGGACTATCTATCCTTAAACTAAGTAAAGCTTATAATATGGGAACAAGATAGCTGATATAAAACATATACCTATAGTTTTTTTTATGTAAATACATATTTATGGTATTGAGCACCTACTTAAGTAGGCCTTTCTATCATTTTTTAAGCAAAAACACATAAATTAAACCCATACATACATACACGCACCCTCGCACACGCACTCATTACACATTTTCACTAGAGAGTTCTCCTGTGAAACCCAGCCAGGGTAAAGAGACTTGTGTAATCAGGAGTACTCTCATACACGCACACACACTAACCTATTACTAAGACGTTCTTTATTAGATACAAATGAGCTACATTTTTTGTATTTATATTATGTTAAAATTAGATTCATTTAAAACTATAACTATGCTGTCATTCGGGAGAGTACTGTTTCTTTCGCCACAGCTAACGCTTTTCCAGGAGACAGCCTCACACTTTAGTGTTCATTTATTAATAACAATAAACTTTTTCATTTGCATTTGCATGATATACAACACCCGGATAAAAACATCAATGTTCAGCACACAGATGTTTCTTCTCAGTGGGGATCGAACCCACGGCCGGCAAAATACACGCAAAAGGCAGAGCTACTACAAACTGAGCTACGAGGGCGATCCTGAGTAACCTGATGGTCTAAATATTAGATTTTAATTACCGTGTATTTTTATAAGGCCAGATTATTTCAGATAAATAATATAGCGGCGAAGAGTTTCATATACTGGGCTCAAATCATTCAAGTCAATAAAATTGTTCAATGGATTGTAAAAATAATTGAAATCCGTTTTATAATAACTTTCTTATAAAACTATTCTATAGGTACAATTTTACTCTCAAAGTTAAAGTACTCTCAAACGATGTCAAAGTCAAAGTCAAAGTCAAATGGTATTTATTCAATAAAATCACAAGGATCACTTTGAAACGTCTTAAAGCTAGGTGGAACTGGCACCTAGAGTCTGTTCCACGCAACCAAAGCCTAGAAGAACAGGCAACAAACATACAGCTTGGTTCCTACCGCTCTTTTGTATGAAGCTCTTTTGGTGAAGGAAAACATCGTGAGGAAACCGTCATATCGTGGAACCCTAAAAGTTCTTTAACAAAGTGTCAAGTCTCTTGAGGCGCACTTAAAATCCTTTCACCACACTGTTTCGAAAGAAACTAGTGACACGACAATACAGTACAGTTTTGTCACCAAAGTTCATGTCCTGAACATTGTCATTGTCCTAAACAGTGGCAACACACATTATTCGGTCTAATAAATAAGTAGGTAAGTATGGATACATACACTTCGAATAAACATTCATGATAAATATAGTTTAGAGAGACATTGCTTAAAGCTCTGTGGCTGTTTGTCATTACCCATTGATAGAAGGCGGTAATTGTTACACATTGGTTATCTTTGACACTTGTAGGTATTATATAAGTATTTACATTGTATATATCTTGTAGTATGTGTGGTGTGAATTTGAGTGATAGAGTGAGGAACAGTGTAATTAGAGAGAAATGTGGAGTGAAAGAAGACGTAGTGATGAGGGTAGAGAAAGGTATGTTAAGATGGTTTGGGCATGGAGAGGATGGATCAAAGGAGATTAACGAAACAGGTGCATCAGGCGAGCGTAAATGGGACTGTTGGGTGGGGAAGACCTAGGCGAACGTATCTCGATCAGATAGCAGACGTTCTAGAGAAGGGCCAGGTCAAGAGTACCCTAAACCGACGAGAATGTATGAAGAATGTTAAGAGAGTGAATGAAGCGAAAGAGGTATGTAAGGACCGTAGCAAGTGGAAATCCGTGGTCTCTGCCTACCCCTATGGGAAACAGGCGTGATTTTATGTATGTAAGTATGTACATTGTATCTTAAGAGCTGTGGATTTTGTTCAAAAATAAATAAATTATTATTAAGGGGCACGATAACGCCCCCGCTATGTCAAGCGGGAGAATTCGTTATACTTACGGATATCTTAAGATCACTGCATTTAAGTAACTTTTACCAGCCAAAATAGTAAGCAAAGTAGATTTTCCGAACATATTTCACGGTAAATCTGCTTACCTGAAGTAATATGTAGATCTGAGGCGGGTGGTGGCACGCATCAAAGTCCGGTAAACACGTGCTTGGCATAAGGATTGGAAATAATATATCCCTGGTACCGTTAACACAAAAAAGCTCACTAGGATCATACATTTCTTTATGGTGGCATTTCACATTGCTGTTTGCGTTTGCGTATTCGTCGTATTTTTTGTGTTTGTGTATTTTCTCAAATACGATGTGTGACCCTATTAGCCTATATTTTCCTATTCTGCACGAACAAGATGAAATCGCAAATAAATAAAAACTGGAAACCAAATAGCGATGTGAGGTGCCTCCATTATACATTTACCAAGACTATTACAAACAGATTGATAGTCTTAATTGGATCAAGGTGTCAAATATTTAATTCGCTTTTTTTATTTAACTAGCTGATGGAACAAGCAGATGGCCCACCTGATGTTATGTGGTAACCATCATCTAAAACAAAGCATTGCCTCATACGTCACTCACGATATATGCCTTACGATGCACTGCCCTGCGTCCATCAACTTGAGGTATACAGATGTTAAGCCTCATGTGCATGTAATTACACCGGCAACCACACTATTCAAACCGAAATACAGCAACGCTGCTTGGCGGCAGAAAAAGGCGTGGTGGTAGTACTTCCCCAGACAAGCGCTTCACAAAGGGATCTACTACTCTTAAAAAATGATGGAATGATATAATGTTCCTATGGAAAAAATGATATTGCGCGAATCTAGCCGAAGTATAATCTCATTAGTGTAGGCTGTAAGTCTTGGCTACGATCCCCACTGCGAAAAAACATAGAACATACTTATGTTTGTTCTGTAGAATTCTTTATTTGCTAAATATATCTCTGAAAAAAAAGATCTCTGCATGCTCTATTTTTTATGTTAATTATATTATGATGTATCACAAATAATTCTATGAGACAAATCTAAAACAAACGCTGTGAAATCTTTCTGAAATAGCGTTCATAATATATTTTCGACGAGAACAGACACGTATCTACACAAGACGGTTAGTTTAAAATAAATGGGCTCCTATTCCGATAGGTGATCAATTCCCTATATTTAGGCCGGGAAATTGAAACCACAGAATCCGTACCAGAGGTCCCGGATTGAGCTATTGAAAAGAACACGAATTTCAAAGATGGATCGTGGTTCGTGGAAACGTTTTTCGTAGTAATGTGATTTTATTTATGGCAGAGCTTCATGATACCTTATTGTGAAGTCAACTGTGGTACACAGAGGTTCTTTAATAAACACGTTGCAAGATTCTTATCATCATCATCAGCCTGAACCAGCATCAGAAGTCCACTGCGTACCCCCTCCCCGAAACTTGCACGAAGAGGGTTTTTATAAACAACTAGCTGATGGAACAAGCAGATGGCCCACCTAAGTGGCATCACCTATAACAAAGCATTGCCTCGTCATGCACAATAAGAACGTGCCCTACGATGCACTGTCCTGCGTCCATCAACTTGAGGCATACAGATGTTAAGCCTTATGTGCCTGTAATTACACCGGCAACCACACTCTTCAAACCGAAACACAGCAAAGCTGCTTGGCGGCAGAAAAAGGCGTGGTGGTTGTACTTCCCCGGACGAGCCCATCACAAAGGGCTCTACTACTCTTAAATAAGGGATGCACAATGCCCAATGATGGGCCTTCTCCATACACGGACTTCCTGCGATCTTTATATTGTTGGACCATCACGTCGGGTAGTGGGAGTTGTATAATCAGGTTATTATTCATATTCTCCGCCTTTTTAAAGCAGCTCCTATACCTGTCATTGTCACTTAGGTACATGTCAACGAAAAAAGACGGTGACAGTTATCGGCTAAGGGAGCGCAACGACCAATAAGTTAAAGTTACGATTCGTTTTCTGACATTTTGGGAAGCAACATAGCTTTTTCATTTTAATTGTTTTTCTAGTGTTATTTTGAGTTGTGTTGTGTAATTTCGGTGGCATTTTAACCAACATTACTTGAGGTCTTAGCACAAAGTTTAAGCATTTGGAATGAAAGTGTATTATGTGATATCCTGATTTGACCGAAAATGTTTCTAATTTTTTGAAGAAAACCGCCACCATTTTCTTGGAAACAAGACGGTCGACTTGACTATGGACTGACTTGACTAAAAAGTATTCAATACAAATCACTTGACACTGGCAAGATTGTCTTTCGAATGACGGACAGGAGCCATAAATTGAGAGAAGAAGAAGTTAAAGTTACTAATTATGATAACTTCATTATTTCAGTTTTTTTAACAACGTAGTATAAATCCCAGCTGTCTCCATATCCCAATGTACGAATTTCAGCTGTGTAAGAGACCAATGGTTGGCGACCCCGTCTCAATTCCAAGAGGCATCATTAAGGAAGACGATTACGAAGAAATATTAGTAATGACCAAGAAATAGATATTTAAATAAAAAATTACCAAAGGCTTCTTCCTTATTTGAGTAAGGCACTTTCAATTCAAGGTAATTAACGTCACTGAAAAAGTTTATAATAATTCATTTTTAAGCTCATTACTTTCTTTATCTCTGTTTGTTTTTCATGCAGATAAAAACAGTAATGAAGTGAATTAAGCCCGGCAGCGTAGCATGAGGATGCTAAGAGGAATCCAACTAAGATGGATGACGTCATTTTCCCCTTCATTAACCCATTTACTTGGCCCGAGCAGTCAAAATAGTTTTTGGCCAACACTTTAGAACGCCTTTTTTGAGCGATTAAAAGATTATATGATTGTAGAGAGGAAAAAGGAAATTTCTAGTGATTGTTAAAAAAATATTTTAACCTTTCAGACCTTTTCGCTTTATTTCGTAAACTTATTTAACCTTTGTTTTTTTTAAGTAGGATAAGATAGTAAATAGGATTGATTGACAGCCTTCACAGCTCAGTTGGTAGTAGCTCTGCCTTCTGCGCCGTAGTCCGTGGGTTCGATCCCCACCGAGAACAAACATTTGTGTGATGGACATAGATGTTTGTTCTATGTCTAGGTGTTATTATATATTAAGTATGTATTTACAAAAAACAAAAGTATATAATATGTATTATATAAGCTATCTAGCTTCCATATCACATTTTTACACATAAGGTGCTCCGGGGTAAGACCGGACGGTTTTTTAGCAAACCATTCGTATGTTGCAAAATATTTTTTTTCTCGACTATGAAAATGTTGGCGAACCTAAAATTTAGTTAGAGCTTTGTATAAAAGACAGGTTTATAAATCGGTATATCCGATAACCCTCTAAACACAACGGGGGCCGAGTTATAGGGGATTAAAGTGATAGTAATTTTTATAAAACCACGGGAAAGATCGGACCTTGACGGGGTAACATCGGACTACATTCTAAAATCGCCTCTGTAGCTCCAAACATAAGCTACCTATAATGAAAATATCCGGTTTTATCCAATAATAAAGCATCAACATCGATTTTCGAGATACTGTTTCAACGACAAAAGTGAGAGGCAAAATATTGTTTTTTTCATTCTTATAATCCGATGTTACCCCGGTTCAGAAAAAATGAAGTTTCTATGTTTCTCAAACTTTGACACCTCCACTTTAACTATGTTGCGTAGGTAGGAATACGGAGATACAAAGGTTTAGCAAGCACCTCATAGTTGGTTTTAACAACTAACCAGCCTGATCAATGAAGCAAATTAGATCTAGTTAATAAATTATTAACCATAAATTTCTTATTTCTATTAAAAGTCATTTCTCCAAATCTTTTTTGAGTAGAAGTCGCCCGCAGATATTTTTTTTTGTAGTTTCTAGGCATAATAATAAATATAAAATAATAAAATAAACCGAATCAAACACACCATAGCTAAAAGTGTGCGCAAGCTAAGCGTGCATGGGATTACGTACCGTACATACATAATTACAGCTTTTAGCTTTTATTAACAGGCAAATTGATTCACAAAATAAAAAAAAATTGAGCGACGTACTTCTAGCAAATGCTTTTTTAGTTCAAATATTTTTTTAAAAGTTTGAGAAACTGTTTATATTTTACAGTTGGGAAAGATCGGACAGAATTCATCCGAACTTTACCCATTCAAATTTTGATGGGGAAAGACCGGATCTCAGGCTACATACAGTTCTAGCGTGTCTAGACCACTTTAATCAGCAAACAAGTTGCCGCATTAATATGATAAGCCACAAAACTCGTAAAAAACACAGCCGTTATACCAGAATTTACAATTAAAGTTGCCGGGGGTAAGTCCGGATCCTTAAAAAATCACATTTTACGCACCTTTTCACATCCGAGTGAATGAAATGCGCGCTGATGGTCCGATCGACTGGCGGCGACTAGTGGGATGGGCCCAACAAAATGGCGTTGCTGGCAATGTTGCCAAGAATCAAAAAATACCCTACGTTATGGAGATATTCGATTTATTCGATCTTACCCCAGATCCGATCTTACCCCGGAGCACCTTACACAAATTTATTTATAACACCATCGCGGTGTGCATAAATCTGCTTTCCGATACCAAGAAGATACAGAACAGGAGGCAGAGCTGTGAGGCATCAACATCTAAGGAAGTATCGCGAAGGATTTTGGAAGTCGGTGGATGGAGAGTGCTCAGAATGTTTTTTTCTTGGATATGTATAAGGGGGACCTTGGTTTTTTTTTTAATGCTACTGGTAGCAGATGGCTCACCTGATTTTAAGTGGTAAACATCACCGGTAACAAAGCATTGCAATTACCTCGTAAAACACGCACGGTATGAACGTGCCCTACGATACACTGCCCTGCGTCCATCAACTTGAGGCATGCAGATGTTACGCCTTATGTGCCTGTAACTACACCGGCGACCACACTCTTCAAACCAAAACACAGCGTTGCTGCTTGGCGGCAGAAAAAGGCGTGGTTTAGAAGTGGACTTTCAAACTGATGATGATGATACTTGAAGTCGGATCTTAACCCAAGTCTATCAAATTAGGATGTCGGTCAATTCCCCCAATACACTGATCACCGACGTATCGCGTTCCTAAAAGGCGGTGTGCTTGAGTGCCGTTAGTTCCTTTCACTGAGCGTTTGAAGAGCACTGGAGCACTCGAGGGCGGCCGATTTCGGAAATCACGTTACAGCTTGCGCTTTGGGTACACCGTGGGTATAGCTTTTGTTTAGTGGTATATCACGCGTATAATACGTCGGTCGGTTGATGTGGCCTCATCTTGGGTAGGATTCTGTGTAAATATAATTTACAGAATGTTATTTTACTTAGACTTTTCGAAGAAATCTATTTTAAGACTTTGTCATGAGAGATCCAAATCAATGGATTTACAAAGACTGACTAGATACCAGGTAGATAACTAACAATATATCTGAGGGTATGCTGATTATTGCTAGGCTTAGCCTGCCCTGCTTAGGTTTGGCCTCGTGAAACTGACCTGATCTAAGCGTTTAAGAAAAAAAAAAAAATTTTAATGTTTTTTCTTGGGTATGTATAAGGGGGGGCCTTGGTTTTTTTTTTAATATACAACTAGTTGATTGAACAAGCAGATGGTCCACCTGATGTTAAGTGGTAACCATCACCTATAACAAAGCATTGCCAATAGGAACGTGCCTTACGCACTACCCTGCGTCCATCAACTTGAGGCATACAGATGTTAAGCCTCATGTGCCTGTAATTACATCAGCAACCACACTCTTCAAACCGAAACACAGCAACTTTGCTTGCACAGCAACGCTGCTTGGCGGCAGAAAAAGGCGCGGAGGTAGTACTTCCCCGGACGAGCCCTTCACAAAGAGCTAAAGATTAGTAGCTTTATGGGTATGAAGGTATATAGGTAGGTGTACCCTTTTAGGTATACATATATCCTTGTGTTCAACTAAATAAACGCTTTTTTAGATCTGATAAATTAATTCAATCTTTGACTTCAATGCCTATCAAACCTGGGGCTGGGAATACAAAACTAAACTGTTTTACAATATTTAAAAAAACTGTATAAAGTTTTTTATAAGTTTTGTAAAATAGTTAGCATAGTTTTGAATACGCGAACCTATGAAATCTAATTTTCAATTAATTTTCATCAAAGTTACGCCTAAATCCGAACAAACTTGCTTTTGTAGTTAGCATGTAGTGTGATGTGAGTGACTAGCTAAATTGTAATTTATGACGTCTAATGAGGCGTTGAAACGTTTACATAATGCTAATTGCTATGTTGTACATACATAGTTATACCCAATATGAAACATGACTATATCGGTAATATCAAAGTTATTGATTACTCGATTTGAGTAATTATTTGAAAGTTCATTCCCAGCAAACATTTCACGTCAACATGTCTAAGCTCTCGACTTATTAACTTATTATAGTCGAAATTACGTGTTAATCACCATTATTTTAAACTTTTTAGAATTTTTTACCAATAACAACAAGATCGAAGTAAAAATTTCATCATTCTCACCAATTTATATAATTTATAGGTTAGACAACCGCATGGTTGTATTTTGGTTTTAAAATCAGGTCAGAAAGACTTATTGATCGAGTGAGCGAAGCGAACGAAGATCTTAGTTTCAACTTGGGCGATTTGGCATTTTATGTATGTATGTATGTATGTATGTATGTATGTATGTTTGTCTGGCGATAACTTTAGAACCGTTGATCCGATCTGCATGAAATTTGATATGTCGATAGCTTGTACTTGAGAAATTTACTGGTAAGTATATGAGTAAAATCGGATGAAGGGTTTTTGAGATATGGGGTTTTTTGAGGGGGCAAAAATAAAAAAAGTTACATAAAAAAGTCAAGTTACGTGTCATATGAAAGGGCTTTGTTTGGACATCCCAAAACAATTTTTACTTTTTTTTTGGACGCTCGATTTTTGAGATAAAATAATAAAAGTTAAATTAAAATAACCAGCGATCCAAGAGCTCCCATCTCTAAGAGTTTCGTTGGCATCAAGGTTTTTCTACTGGTCGGCCAGTTCTTTTGCTTTTTCTTATTTTTTTTTTCTTGAAATAAATTAAGGAGGTACTCAGTTCTCATAAAATGGTGACGACGACCAGGTCTGATGATGGAGCCAAGGTCTGTTCAACGGAACTCTTCAATAAATAGGCCAATAGAGTTGAAACTTGGTAACCATACCAAGTTAGTAGGCGGTAGTCAGAAAAAAGTCCAAAGATAATGTTTGGACTTGCCTCTGACTACTACGTACTCAAAGTTTGGTGCGTTCGTCGGGTCGCATCATGAGATCTCAGTTCGGGGAGAACTACTAGTTATAATTGCCGTCAGGTTATTTTTACTAGTTGGTTGAAATCAGGTGACAGTTTAGGTAATTACTACCCAAATATTGCAACTTATCAGTCGCTGACTTAAATGTAACATTTGTGACTTTAATGAAGTTTTTTTTAACCCATTTGTTTACTAAATTTCAACCAATAAGTTAAAGTAACTTATACACCTATATCAGCACCATTAGATTTCCATAAGTACTCATCTATTCGACTTTATGGTAACAATAACTCGGAAATAGAACCAACAAGTCACAGGAACTTTAAACTTCGTTCGTATAAGTCACATTTCAGTAATATTTTGGTGAGAGAAGACGCTTCCACCTTAGCGTTCATTTTTATTTAAGAACCGCCATCGAATAAACTTGAAATTGTCATGGGCACAGATAAAAAACCGTACAGACATTCCAGTACATTCTATAGAAAATGTATTTATGAATTGGAACGTATTTCTATAAATGTGAATTATTCATCCCAGGAATTATCACAAAACATACCATTTCCACCTTTGCAAGATATGTTATGACCATCAACTCTCGTTTCACATACAACTTCGTTACGCAATAACTCGCTTTTAGAAGAAAGTTTAGAAAACTCGCAATAAAAATGAGGAATAACAACAGATAGTAGAATAGTAACAAAGATAGACGAAGAATATAACACAAAAGATGACGAAACAAATGATGCCACAAAGCCAGTTAAATTACATGAAAACTTGAGGACATGGACTTACGAGGCAATGCTTTGTTATAGGTGATGGTTACCATTTAACATCAGGTGAGCCATCTGCTTATTCCATCAACTAGTTGAATAAAAAATAAAAAACATGGGCAGACCCATAAACCATCCGTATCGGCTTTGAACGATTTGTTAAAATTTTAAATAAAAACGGTTAAGATTTACCCAAAGATGGTTGGACATTACTGAAAACCTATGATGTTTATAATAATATGAAACCGATAGGCAATGGACATTTTTGGTACAACTGCATATAACAAAACTTAGAAAATTTTGTGAATTTTGATGGGGTTTTGCATATTGAGTTACATTTTAACGTTGATAGTAGGTATGTCTTTATTCAATACAAGCTGGTGCCCGTGACTCCGTCTTATCGTCATATTTTGGACAATTCACACAATATCTTTATAAATTGTAGCCTATGTGTTATTCTGATATTATTGTAAAGTTTCATTAAAATCCATACAGTAGTTTTTACGTGAAAGAGTAACAAACATCCATACATCCATCCATCCACACTTACAAACTTTCGGGTTTATAATATTAGTAGGATAGTACAGCATCCGAAGTATGGCCAATATCTTTCGCAATTTATGATAATGCCTCAAATAAAACCATTGTTTTTTATGAAACAGGAATGGAAACAGATATGGAACCCTTCCTTAAAGACTGAAATAAAAGAAATATAAAAAAATGGGCTTAGCTCTAATGGACAAAAGCTACATGATAAGTTTCAATGTTTTGTTTGTGATACTCCCATAAGAGCATTTCTAAAAGGTACGCCATACTTTAACTCTGGAAATAGTAGCTGTATTAAATGCACTATAGAGGGAAAGTGGGACAAAAAAGGCAGAAACATGAGGTACTATGTTTGATTGTCCCCGAAGATCTGACGCTAGTTTCCGTAACAAATTAGATGAAGACCATCACATTCACAATACACCTCTCGTGGATTTACCTATTAATATGGTTGAAGATTTTTTTATCGCTGACTCATTACATTTGTTTGATTTTGGTATTATGCGGAAATGTTTAATGCCCTGTTTAATGTCCTGGTGTACGTACGAGTTTCAATTTTCGAACAAAACTAAGAGGGTTTGAAATTGATTTGCCTAATGAAATGTTAGAATCTCGTGAAAAGGATAGACAGAGCTAAAGAAACACAAAAGATAATCAGAAGTGTAAAGTTTTTGAAATATTTGAAGGGTACTGAGTACCGTGTGATGCTCTTATACTTGGGCTTTGTCGTGTTAAAAGATGTTCTAACTAAAGAAGTGTATGAACATTATATACTATTAGCTTGTGCTGTCACAATCTTGAGCTGTAAAATGTATTTAATATATATCGAAATTGCAAAAATATTATTGGAAGGCTGCATGAATATTTATGGTTCTGATTCAATTAGCAGCAACTTCCACAATCTGTATCATGTCACCAACAGGTCGCTAAAGTTTCTTGTAATACGACCTTACTTTGTCACTAAATACTTACAGGTCGGATAATAAGTAGTTTTAACGTGATGGTAGAGAAAGATGAGAACTCCATTTTGTTTCTTATAATTTAAAATTCTTTACAGGAACAGAATGAGTTTTTAGTTAATTACTCCTATACCAAACTTCAATTTACATAAATAGGGCATGCTGGTATTATAATATATCATGGTAAATAATAATTAGCCTGAAAAACATAATATTTATGAAATGTAGGAAACTGAAATCTATATAATAAAATATTTATTGTGTTAATATTACAATATTTTGAAGGCCCGTTGTTATTTTTCGAAGCACCATTATCATAATACACAGTGAAATTTACTTCGCATACGATTTTAGCCTCTAGTTCAGCTGTAATTCATAATTTATATTTAGTGAGCAAATTTTATAAATCAAGTTACTCCATTTTTAAATTCTTGTTCATTCATGTTTGACTTTAAAGAAAAATAGACTTTATACAGATCGTAACAAAATTGATGCAATATCTCAACAAAATAATACCATAGGAGATTAAACCTCATTAAGTCATAATTAAGAAATATTTACGTCAAATCAACGTCATAGAGAAGTCGTAATGACCAAACAAGTAAATACAACCTTAAGACACGTTGTAACTACGTCGAATCGACGTCGCACCAGCTACCTACTTTGCGACCGTGAGGTTAATTTTACTTACGCTACGTCGATTCCAGGTAACTGGCACGTGCCAATTTTCCCCATTTAGGTGGAATCGATGTGGATTCGAGGTAGATTCGAGGTAATTCAATTTGGTCGCATTAAAATGGCAACTCAAAATAGGTGTAAAAACACGTAATTCAAACCAAAAATGTTTGCTGGGTTACTTCCGTCATATCATTTACTTAATTTGTAGCGTAGAGTATGAGATGACTCTAGTTATGACGTCAATGATGCAGCTTTGATCTTCGATCTGGGTGTTATAACCATGGAACTCGTAATTTCTTTTACAACTACATCAGCTGGCTGATCATGTAACTTTGTTGCAATCCGTTTCAATCGGTTTCTGCTTGTAATCTACATCTACACTAATATTATAAAGAGGTAAGATTTGTATTTTTGTATTTTTGTATGTAACGAATAGGCTCGAAAACTACTGGTCCGATTTCGAAAATTCTTTCACCATTAGAATGGTACATTATCCCTGAGTAACATAGGCTATATTATATTTTCAAAAAAATCAGGGATCCTTACTAAAACTCCAATAATGTAACCCAAGGTGAAACACAAAAACCTTACATCGCGTGCGCTGCGAAAACTATTGATGATAGAACAAAATAATGTACTACGATTTTGTAGAACACGTCATCATCTACAAAAAATGTCGCGACAGCATATGTCTAACTATTATAGTTATGTCACAATAAGTGTTCTTTTATTATAAAAAATTAATTGAAATGCCTCCGCTAGAAAAGGGTCTTTATTTGTACCTTGGTATTAATCCTTATCCAAATAAATCATTTCATAATTAAGACGGTTTCAATACCTATAGATTACTTCTTAAATTTTTCAAATCGGACATTCCATTCAAAAGATATGACGAAATTAAAAATGTTAACGGGTCCACGGGTCACGCACGGGGTGCGACACTCAAGGAGAAGGGCGTATGAAATAAGTAGACACGAGGCTCGAACCCACGGTCTAAGTTTATCCTAAAATGTTCAAAAAATTTATGACCACCCATGCGAAGCTGGGACAGGCCGCTAGTAAGTAAATATGACGGCTATGCGGTTACATTTTAGCTGCAGTTGCTAACAAAGTTAGATAACAACTGGTGTTTCTATTGATGGATAATCGCAAAACTTTCATATTGTTTTATATACTTATTGGTTTCATATAGAAACTGATTGCAACAAAGTTACGTGGTCACGCTGTTATTCTATGTACGGTTTCCTTACGATATTTTCTTTCACCATTTAGGAGCAATGTTCATATAATTTTACCGAATAAAAAATCCATATCTACCTATACGACCGGAGTCGATCGCGTGATTTTGAAGCAGGCTTGCTACACTAGTAGGTAACGAATCATTACGTCAACAGAAAGATACAGGGTTGTAATGCTGTATAGCATTTATGACGCCATGTGATTTTGGCTAACCTTAAATTCAAAGACACACGATTCTAAATCAAAACATTTTTGAAATTATCAAAATACTTACAAAAATCACGTGACATTGCTGCAGTTCTGAAGTTTTTAGCTAAGCTTTTTGACACCAGATTCAAGTTCTCAAACATAGCAGCATGATACGAAAATGAATTGTCATGGCCAAATCTAGGCCAGTACGTCTGAAAAGAACTATGTCTATTCACTATGTATTACCTATACTATGTACAAACCTTTATACAAATATTTATTTATTCATAAAAGGCAGCCCACAACAGTTCCATCGCCGTTAATCGGTCATCAGACATGTTACTAACGCGGTGCGAATATCCGCCTGTAAAGTGCACTTAGAGCAGTAATGCCAAGCCGCACTGCCTTGATAGCCTACCGCGGTCACGGAATAGAGAAGCCAGTGGACACGTTAAACTTCATAGCCAGGCAGTAGTCGGTATTGAGTTCGTCAAACTGTAAATGCTGCCTGATAGCGGGGCGCTGAAGTTGCTGCATCATCATCATCAATTGAACTGAATAAATCCTCTCTCTTGTCGTGTCACTAGTTTCTTTCGGAACAGTGTGGTGGTAAAAGGATTTTAAGTGCGCCTCAAGAGGCTCCTTTCGAACAATTGACACATGTTATAGAACTTTTAGGTTCTATGACCGGTTTCCTTACCCTGTTTTCCGTCATCGTTTGAGAGTACTGGCATAGTGCACATACATTTTTGAACAGAAAACCACATTGGTGCACGACCGGTTTCGAACCCACGACCTAAATAAATAAATCAGTGCTTGTTATAATTAGTGCAGTGAATAAATCCTGATTATTAAGAGGCAGAGACATACATTTTCTGAAAGAATGATTTTGATACTTCCCGCGATATTTATGTGTGGAAGGTAGGTGTCCTAACTCTTCGTCGCTATTAAAGAATATGTATTCTAATTTTTTAATGGGCTTAGTTGATGCTATGAAGTAAGATGCAACGTTTTCCGACGCGTTATGGGTTCATAATTACAAAGCAAGATTTCATGCCAGTGCGATGCACAAAAAAAATAAAATAATTATCATCAAAAGTAATAGAGCTCTTTATAAAAGTAGTAGAGCTCTTTGTGAAGGGCTCGTCCGGGGAAGTACTACCACCACGCCTTTTTCTGCTGCCAAGAAGCAACGCTGTGTTTCGGTTTGAAGACTACAGTTGCCAGTGTAAATACAGGCACATGAGGCTTAACATTCGTATGCCTCAAGTTGATGGACGCAGAGCAGTGCATTGTAGGGCACGTTCCTATCGTGCGTAACTTACGAGGCAATGATTTGTTACAGGTGATGGTTACCACTTAAAACCAGGTGGGCCATCTGTTTGTTCCATCAGATAGTTTTATAAAAAAAACGAATTAATGGCAAAAGTGTCACTACTAAAGGAGCAGGTCTTAAATAGCAGGAACTTAAATAAGTCCTATGGAACTTCCAAAACTTCAAACAAAATAAGCTCACATAGTACCAAGGCTCACTTAATACCAACTCTACTTTTCAATTTATATGTATTTTGAACTCTATGTCCATGATATTTAAATAATATTATTAATTTCGTGCTAGACTGGCTTCGATCATGCATGGGTAGTTTGATTCCGCAAATCCACGTCGCGTTTTTATCAGAAACCTTATCAAAAAGTTATAACTTATAAAAATGTATAACTTTGCTAATAAAAACGCACCACAGAGAATAAATCATATTTTTGAATAGATTATGCTGTCACCATCCGAGTGGGATATTCTGGCGATTCTTCATAGTATTTTTTATATAAAACACCACTCAAAAATGGCAAAATCGGCACTAGCTACTTACTTATGGCCGGTTTCAGAAAGCCAGATCAAAACTAATCGCATGTTAAGTCACTTGGCTATCTCTATCTAATTCGATGTAATAGCTGGAATGGCGAGTAACTAGACATCCGATTAGTTTTGATCGAGCTTTCAGAAACCGGTTGTGACAATCACAGTTAAATTTTTAGTAACTATGCCTTTTATACTATGGGTATTTTTCACTTGTAGTCTGAAATAACAGTATTGAATTGAAAATAAACATTTGTCTGATTAACACAATTATTACTCAGTAGGATTATATTTTCAAAAAAGTATTAAATATGTGGTAAAAAAGTATTGTGTGAAAAATTATCTTCTTCTCTTCCTTGTAGGGGTTATGATTCAGTTTTCTTCAATTTTCTTTCCAATGTGGTCTTTCGTTGACTTCCTTATACGACATGACAGTGACCATCTTCTTTATCTTGCTCACGTAACTTATTCTTATTCTTCAGAACTTCTACTAGTATTTATTTATTTCTACTTCTACTACTACCTAACAAGGACTATTTTTAGGGTTCCGTACCCAAAGGATACAACGGGACCCTTTTACTAAGACTCCTCTGTCCGTCGTCAGTCTGTCTGTCTGTCTGTCTGTCTGTCTGTCTGTCTGTATGTCTGTCCGTCTATCACCATCACCAGGCTCTATCTCATGAACTTTTGATAGTTATAAAGTTGACATTTTCTAAACAGAATAAAATAAATAAAATAACTAAGTACCAAAACTAAAAAACAGAATACAATGCATATTGAAGGGGGGCTTCCGTACAACAAACGTGATGTTTTTCCGTTTTTATAGATAATGGTACGGTACCCTTCGTGCGCGAGTCCGATTCGCACTTGGCCGGTTTTTTAATATAACCGCTAAAATAGCCCTCTATCCCACTATCCCACCTTTGATATCCAACATATAGAGGTTATCTATATGAGCAGAGCATCTACCACAAGGCCAGTAAAACTTTTGTAAGCCAAATTTTCGCATTTCAAATTCAACGCACACGTGTACGCGGCCGCGGCCGATCCGTCGATATTATATTAAGATCCTTCCTTTGTTGGCGGAATAGTTGTGGAGCATTAAGGTAATAGAGCAGGAGCAAATCACGTTACGCCCCTAACTATTACGCCCTCGTCCGTTGGTAAGTGTATTATGGCTATTTATCGTGGCCGCCTCATCACGGGTACCCGATGTCGTAGTGACAGACTACTACATTATTGGAGAAGTAATTGGTCATCAGACAGTTCTGACAATAAGTACATTTTGGTTTGATCACTATTGTTTCTGCACACAAATGTTTGAAGTTGGTCAGAATCGAACGCATACTAGGTACAACTACGGTAGGTGGATGGAGAGGGCTCTGAATTGTTCTTCCTGGAAATGTACAACTTACCACGTAGAAGGCGCGAATTGTGTTGTCCTTTGAATGGCCTCATACCTGTAGAAAACTCCTCATGCGTTGCAGATTGTGGATTCAAAATAATCTATCGGATTACCAATTACATATTATATAATCTGTTCATTTTTTTAATTAAAATTCGAATTCTGAATTCTCTATTTACCATGGGGGAAATACTTCGTCTAAGCTATTCACAGTAAACTGATACTGGCTGCCAACAACTTGTGTGTTTATAAATCAGAAGTATTTCAAATAAAATGTCAGTTTTCGATAGAATAATAGAATTGTTCATTGTGTAAATTGAAACTACGCAGCTACGTTACGATTAAAAAGAAACTGTATTCATGTGAAAACATGAAACTTATATTTTTATAAATTAATGAAAATATATTATTGTATGTAAGTCCTATCCGTTTTTAGTATCTAGAAAATGAATATAAGAAACCGGACACTAAAGCGCTGAAGAAACTCCTGAAGTATCGGCTTAACTCCAACGTAACTCCTGAGCCCTGAAGACATTTTATAAAAAGGAAGTTACGGTCCGGAACAAACAAACGTATTGCGATGTCCCCGCAAGAAATACTGTTTTGGTACATCGGGACGTATACTGTTGCCATATCTCTTTTCAACCGACTTCCTTAAACATTGCCAAGGAGGTACTTATTGCCAAATATATTATCTGTAGCTGTTTTTTCTACTTGCGGAGGGTAATAGGATAATAGGTATAAGCAGATGGCACACCTGATTTTTAGTTGTAACCATCACCTATAACAAAGCTTTGCCTCCCAAGTCAAGCTGACATAGTGGAGCGAGACTTACAATGTAGGTATATAAAAAAATACTTAAGATTATCAAAAAGCACAAAATAAAAAAAAACATTACATTGAAAAATGCAGTACAGACAGCTATGCACGAATAAAGTAATTTATGTCGTCAACGAATCGTACCGACATTAGAGTTTCACTGCGCGGCAACCAGGCAACACTGTATTACCTACTCCAGTCAAGTTGGCAATGCCACGCAGAGTAATTTACTGAATTTACAACTCGATAGGTATACAAAACCAACAATTGTATATACAGTAGCCAAAAAAAGAAAAAGAAAACCGCCACCATATTGATCAAAACAAATGACGACGACTTTTCTGTGGACTGTTTGATCAAAATGTATTTCATCTTTTTCACTTGACACTGACAAGGTTGTCTGTTGATATGACAGACAGATGCCATAAATGGAGCGCGGACCAATGGCTTCCGTAGGTAATGCCGAAATTTTGTTTTCTAAGGCAGCTTATTTCATTTGAGGGTTGAATGTAGTTATTTAATCTAATGCAAACTAGTCTAACTTCTCTGTTTAAAGGCAGGATGTACTCGCAGCACGAAGTTACTAACTTGTACAGTCCAAACCATTGCAAGCCAGAGTGAAGACGTGCCATGATGAAATCTTGCTAATTTCCATAGCCAATATTTTAACTTGCAATAGTATTTCAGATGATTTCAGTCGATTCGATTTACACTTACTAAAAGATAGAGAACTTTTAGCACTAGGTTTAGTCGGTTAAATTGGTAGTATAGTTTTTACGACAGTTATTATTGGATTATCATATTTTGATGAATTAATTTAAGTATTTAGTTAAGTACTAATTTGATGTATGATTTACTTAGTTACCGATATGATGTATGATACAAACAAACAATATGTAGCAATACTTTAAAGTATAGTGTAAACAGAAATTACTCAAACTTATTGTTCGAAGAAAGGCCACGTTACGGCATTCTGTTTGCATCCTAAGGTTTAATAGCAGACTAAGTTTACTCTGTCGATCAAACAAAGTCGACGTACCAACTCGCCATGATTGTAGTCTGGACTTTTGAGTTTACGAAGGTTGGCACTGGTTTCTGAAGCCAAAGAGTTTTTTTAATATCTTTTTTTTTAATTCCACGTGTTGTGTCACGCTGCTGGGTAAATGCCTCCTCCAAAATATTCCACCTGTCACATTTTTTGGTGATTTCCCACCAACCTCTTCTAAGTCGAGATCATTAAGAAAATACATTTTAAATCTATAGCCAATTAGTCATAGCTGTTCTAGAAATTAGTTCAAATCAGGACATGAAAGGCTTCTTCCATACATTTGTTTTGAAACTTTAAATTCCGTACTAGAAGCTGTGTATGTAGTAGGTACTATTATTTATTCTGTGGTTACGGCAAGGTAAACTTCACCTTAGTTAAAAAATAACTGTAATACAAATAACTATTTGATAAATATTTTAATAATGGTTGACATTGCATGCAATGCCATTAATTTAGCCTCAAACCAAGCAAATATTGATCTGTGATGTACCTACGGTACAAAATGTTGTTCGATAGAAGACTAGTGCACTTTTTTGTTAATATAATTACATTATTATGTTACTTACATATAACACACAGATGCCCTTTAAGAGCAAATTTAATGTTAATCCTAGGTGCACCAAATAAGTTGTGAACTAATATGAAATAATATAAGCCCAATATGAAATAAATGCAGAGGTATCAATCATGCTATGTGACTAATGAAAATTAATGTTATTTTGATGCCTGTTTTATGATAAATTTATCTGAAATCCCATGGAGATAGTATAGATAGTATGTGTTTTGATTGGAAGCAAAATATTGGGATTGAAAACGTATATATTATATGAAGGTTTATTAATATAGTCAGAATATCAACCCGTGGATCAACCGCATTGTATACAAGGCGTCATGTATAGAAGGCTCAAAATCTTTTTGACTAGACTAGACCACTAGACTTCTCAAGTTAATGATGCTCATTAATTCGTGATAAACGAATATGCAGCAGTTCTCAAGAAAAACAAAAAAACGCATCACACTGTATGTAGTGCATTTGCAGTGGGCAAAAACTCGTAGCGCAAAAAAGAAAATCTACGAAGATAAATAAAGAGAAGCGTGTGGATAACTTTTAGGATCCAATGATTGCGTTCAATCGGAAAACAAAACAATGGATGCACTCGCCAGATTTTTTCTATTTTCGCAAGCATGAAATTGCTTCGAAAATAGCACTTACGGGCAGGAATTGCCAGTAAGCAGCGATTGTAGCTCTGCTCGGTAGCGTAGCCAGTACCCAGCTGGTATGTATTAAACCAATAAATATTCATTATGAACTTGCTTAATTTCACAAAGCACTATTTTACTATTGCCATATTTTAAGCTTAACGGTAATAGTGAGTGAGATTAGCCCGCGGATTTAGTCACATATTACTTTTGCATAACAAAAGCCTGTTTGTAATTTGGTGTCATGCTCGGGATTTATTTTGTAGTTTAAGATAATAATGCTGGTGGAAATTCTATGAAACGAGTGAAGTGCCCGCGATAGTTTCCGATAGTTCTTTTTTGTACAAGTAAGTCAAAGTGGCTCACCTGATGGAAAGCGGTTACCGTAGCCTATGGTCGCTATCAACACCAGAGACATCACACACGCATTGCCAATCCCATGCTCTAGTATCATGGAGAACCTCAGAAGAACTTCCTCTCGCTTACGAGAGGAAATTCTTCTGAAACCGAACCGTGCGCGACCATCCAGCCTCTAAGGTGTGTCAGAGTTAGTCTATTGCACAAACGAGTTCATTTCTGATATTATTATATAAATATGAACATTGACTTAAAAAAATATAGTAATTTGAAATGTACTCTTTATTCATATAAGTAAAAAATGTAAACACTCGTTCAAATTTAATACTATCTGTGGACTTACGGCTACCTAAGACTAGATGGAGCGACGACTCGCGCAGGGTGGCGGGCAAAAACTGGATGGGGAGAGCTGAAGACCGGGCTCAGTGGCGCGCCATGGGAAAGACCTATGTCCAGCAGTGGACTGCAATAGGTTAATAACGATAATGATGATGGACTTAGGGCATATGACAGCTGAATTCACACAGTATAAGGTGAAGAGGGTATTAAATATTTCAATTGCTCGAGAATCTATTTTTCGACGTCAAAAACTACTAATTCAGCTTATTTTTATAGGACACTGTTTCACAATGACTGCTAATGCTCAAACTTCATTCGTCTTTGCCCTTTAGACTTTGCAGTGGATTCGTCGTCTTGAGTAATAATGTTCTGTGGGATTCGTTTTCTGACATTTTGGGAAGCAACATAGCATTTTAATTTTAATTGTTTTTCTAGTGTTATTTTGAGTTGTGTTCTGTAATTTCGGTGGCATTTTAACCAACATTACTTGACGTCTTAGAACAAAGTGGCACATTTGGAATCAAAGTGTAAATTTTGACCGAAAATGTTTAAAATGTTTTGAAGAAAACCGCCACCATTTTCTTCAAAACTAATGTAGGCCGACTTGACTATGGACTGACTTACTATAAAGTATTTAATGCACTTGACACTGGCAAGATTGTCTGTCGAATGACGGACAGGAGCCATAAACGGGAAAAAGAAGAAGACTTTGCAGTGAGTTGATAGTCAACTATCTTTGCTATAGTTTAGTATAATGTAGATATTTAAGGATTATAGATTTGAATATGGATAAAACCGTGTTCAAATGATAAGCTCACAATGAAATGGTGTGATCAATTGAAAACATTCAACCAACCTAACCAAACGTTGGAATTACTAATAATAAATTATGCATTAACAAAATTTATATTTAAAATGAGTGTGCAATAAATGAGTATACATGCAAATACTGCTTACAACGCACTTTTCAGAAAACACATCAGAAATGATATTAATTTTCATAAAAATGGCGATTATTCTGCGGTTTCTTTCCCCTATTCAAAGCCATTAATAACATTAAAAAATTATATCGGAGGGTTGGATAGGTACTCCGCGTAATGTTCAATTTTACTTATTGCATTTCAAAGTAAAATCTTGGTAAGTGTAAAAGCCCTCTTACCCTAGAGGAAAGTGAATTGAACGTGCTATTCCGAACAAAATTCGCTATGCAAGTTCTTGGAAATAATATTTTACAAACTGAATTGTGGGATGAAACATTTTGTTTTTTGTGAAGCGTGGAAATACAAAGTTATTTGTCTGTAATCAATTTCGAAAAATACAGCGTGGAATGATTTTCCTGTGGTATAACATTCACCGCCAAGCAAAAGCAACAAATAATCATTTAGTGAAATATCTCTTTAGCGAATTGAAATGGCAATGGTCAGGGCAGGGCAGGTCATATAGCTCGAAGAACCAACAATCGCTGGAGAACAAAGGTTCTCGAATGGCGACTACGAACCAAAAGAAGAAGCGTAGGATCATTATTAGTCGGTCCATTAGGTGGGCACCTAATGGATAGACTATTAAATATAGAATATTGTAAAGATTGCGTGAAGTCGGTGTATCGAGAGAGCTCATAAAGTCGTTCTTCCTGGTAATGTATAGGGGAGGCTTATATATAGATACATACTTTAATGTACACAAAGGAATCACATACAGAGACAATAAATTTAGGTACAATGGGCGGCCTTATCGCCAAGAGCGATTTCTTCCGAGAGGATAAACGAAAATCATAAAGACGCTTACTACAACTTGGCTTATATTCAGTAGTAGACTTCTTTAAGCTGATGACGATGATTGTAGTATTAGATAATTATATGAAGTCACGCCATAAAAACACCTCGTACTAGCAGTTAACAAAGCAGTGCTGTTTTTAACTAGTTCGGAGGCTGGTGGATACCAAATTCACTCAACTTCGTAGTTGTTGATGAAAGGAATGCTCAAAAGAAGCCTCTTTCACTTAAAACCCTTTCACCACACTGTTTCTAAAGAAATAGTGACACGACAACAAGAAGTTGAGGCAAAATATTTGTTCCAAGTTAAATTTATATAATGTTTGTCTGACAGAGATACCTACCCGCGATAAGACCGCTGATTGTAAGACAAGCCTACAGTACTTTTTCCGATGTAATAACTAGGCACTTATCTACTATAGGTATCCTCAATAGGTATAGTTCGTATTTATTATTATTAAGACTCGAAATCAAACGGACGAGTTCTTAACAATAGTTACTGGGCTAGTTACAGCTATCTGAAAATAAGTTGCTGTACAATGGACTTACAGGATTATTGGAAGTTAGCGATAGTTTAAGAATCTTTCCCCAACTTGGATACGTGGTTCCGGAAAGTTTTTTAGATACGAGTACGTACCTCGTGATACCCTATTAAAGACTACCACAATCCAATATTGTTTTTGTTATTTTTGCTAAATTTGATTTTTAATTTATTTTTTAATTTAATGTTATTAATACATTTATTTTATTGTTCAGTTTTGAATTACGAACCTATAGGTTAGGTTTTTGAAATTTCTATTGTAAATATGGCTGTAACTCATTCATCATCATCATCTTGGCTGTAACTATAGTTTCATTACCATAATATTAGTTATGATGGTACCTATAACTGTGTAGGTATCTTAGTAAGCTACAAGTAAAATATTGTAATTTTGAACTTTTTAATTGATTTTGTGAAAACACCTATTTACCTATATGAAAAAAAATTGTTTGCACAAGTTTTGCTCTAGAATAAGGAGTTTTTCACGAAGATTTTTACTCTGACGATTAGGTAATAACATTTTACTAAGTTCCATAGTCTATTTTTTTATTAACTGTATACAATCATCTTACAACATAAGTAGGTAAGTATATAATAATTATGAACTATTGTTCATTATTTAAAAAATAATTATTAATTATTGAATCGGTAGCGAAACAAACAAATACGACAATTAAAATGATTTATTCGCTGTTTAGGCCAAGCTAGTAATTTAATGTATCTGAACTTAATATACGCGTAGCAATAATTTTTGCTTAAACGCTAATATAAATTTACGATCAACACGAAAATTAATCGTTTCAAAGCCTCTCGACAAAATTTTAGAGCAAACTTCCTAGGGATAACAGAGTTTTCATTACATCGGAAATTTTCAACACAGTTCATTAAATAAGTAAAAGTATTCATATTTAATTAAAGTAGGTATTATGATATATTTTGTACGGTAGAATAATACTAAGAAAATAATTATGTACAAATATGTACTTTTATGAAGTATGTGTTTTTACCGACTTTGAGTGAAGCGGTACGGAGTTGAGGCGACCAATCGAATTAATTCAGAACCGTTTTGTTAAATCAAAAAAATCATCTACGCTGTTGAATCAATAGCACAGTTTATCAAAAGCTTTATATTTATCGGTAGAATATCATCACGTCGAAACCAATCCGTCAGTTACAGCTAGACTATCCTAAAAATCAACTATTTGTAGCTAATTGAAACATGTCAAGCTCGTGATGGACGCGAGATGACTGTCTTTGTCCGCCCGTCCGGTGGCTGACGGACAGATAGTCAGCGGAATGTACACGTCTGCGTCATGTCAGTCCATCCATACGCCGATAGTTCGTATTCAATTTCCGTTGGGATGTGCGAGTGCCGAGCAATGTATTATTGAGTCGATAAATTCGATACGTTTGAATTTACGCTTGCAAATGTTGATAAGGAATGGTGTAAACGGTTTTATGGAGAAACATGCGTATTAGAAGCGTACAGTAAGATAGCAGTCTACGTTGATAAAAGTTTCTTAAGTGGGAAACCCTTAATATCTCCATAATCTGGTTTTGGAACTACAACACATTTCAAATAAGTTTACGGTTAACGCGCGGTAGCGCTTGTTTCAACATTATAAATAATTAATTCATTGTTAAATGTACTTCAATATATCTTAGTTATAAGGTGGTATTTATAGTTTTAGTCAAGTTCAATAACCTTGTTGAGCCCTGTTATGCAATCTGTAAACTTTGTTTATAAAGACGAAGACCACTCACTCATGAGTCAATGAGTCAGTGAACTGACTCAGTGAAATCTCTGAAACTTTGTAATTTGCTTGTGTAAATTATGTGTGTAATATTTAGACCTCATAAACCCATGCATTATTCAGCGGCTGTATAGGTACCTAAGTAGGCACTTATAATTATTAAAAGCTATTTTCGAAATTTTGTAGTTGTTGAAGTTGGACACGTGAACAAATCGCAAGGGATTCCAATAGTTAGTAAATACATTTTTAGAGATAATCTCAATATGCCTCTAAATTATTTAGGTTTAGTGTATGAATCAGCGTAGTGTAAAATTTTAATTTGCCTGATGGCGAATGGCTGCCTAATTCATAAAGATCATCCAAGGATTTACAAATGAGCTCGTTGGCAGATTGATGCTTTACGAGTAGCTAGATTATAAACATTTAATTGTTTTAAGTTGCACGGGAATTTTGTCCCACAAAAGGGATTTTGGGGAAAAAAAACTTTTACAAGTTTTACAAAAAAAAAAAAAAAAACTGAAAATTAATGAAAACTGTCTAATTTGCAAATTTTTATAACGTATACAGTAAATCACCTCAAATAGATGGTCAAAATACACGTATTTATTTTACACTATAACGCCCTTGCAAAGAAGTTCAATCTGTCTTTCTTCTTAGAAATTTTTCTAATAGAAGGACATAGATTGAACATCAGATTACAACGTAAAGAAAAACTTAAAAAATAGCGTAAAATAAATTATAAAAGCAGGCAGTGAATATTTCTAAGACAACACAAGTCATAACTCTTACTCATTGATATTCCGGGGGCGACTTGCAAGTGGAACAAATTTTTAAAATTGAATCTAGGAAAACGAGCCAGACTGATACAAGCACTGCGGATACAATCCTTTTGCATTTTCGTGCTAGTAAAAATACTGGTCTGACCATCTTTTAAAAGGCAAACATTTACCAAAAAGTCTGCTAGAATTATTAGATTAGAATTGTTCTTCTTTTTAAATTTTGACTCTAGTCTGCTTTTTTGCTGACAATCTTGCCAGCTTTAAAATGGCACTGAATGCTACACCCACCAAAAACTAATCAATAAATAAAAATAAAATAAATATTATGGTCATTTCGCACCATGCTATCTAACAATACTTGTGATATTATTTTTCTATATTTTTTATAAAAAACATACATACGACTGTTGTTAATAAATAACTAACAGAAAATGTAATCAATAAAAAACGTCGGTTTGGCCAAGATTTCGGAAAGTTAATCCATTGAAAATGTCAATTCTAATCGTCAATTTTATCATTGACTTGCAATCGACTAGCCGACTACTCATAAACATTGGTGTTGTGACCGAATATGTATAAACCATGACATGAAAATAGGCATACGAATACTTTCAACCCATTATATTTTGACATAAACGATTTAATGTCTTAATTTACTGCACAAAGAGAAATTAAAGGGCCTGTTAAAAGCCTGACATGACAAAGTGCTCTTTCTAATATAACTTTTAAGACTATAAGCGCACCTACCTACGTGCTTTAATTTTGCTAATTACTTTCGTCGCTTAGTGTGAAGTAATTAAAATTTAGGCATCATAGTAGCAAAGCTTTGATGCTATAATAATGTTTTTGACAAATACTGATTTGAATGAAATTAAGCATGAAATTATGCTCAAGGGTAAAATTTTACAGACAGGGCGAGAACACGCTTTTTCAATTTGACGCTCGTGCGATACGTATGTTTCATAAAAACAAACAAACTTTGTTTAATTAAGAGTAGTAGAAGTTTTTGTGAAGGGCTCTTCCAGGGAAGTACTACCATCATGCATTTTTCTGCCGCCAAGCAGCGTTGCGGTATTTCGGTTTGAAGAGTGTAGTTGCCGGTGGAATTACAGGCACATGAGGCTTAACATCTGTATACCTCAAGTTGATGGACGCAGGGTAGTGCATCCTATCGTGCGTGACTTACGATGCAATGCTCTATTATAGGTGATGGTTACTACTTAACATCAGGTGGGCTATCTGCTTGTTCCATCAGCAAGATGTCTAAAAAAAGCTGAACGTCATCAAGCATTGGGCTAATATATTTTAACGCTCAAGCTCATACGCAGGTGCATAAAGCACCAAAGCGCGTGTACAAATGAAAATAATGAGGTTGAAAGTGCGTGACAAAAATAACACCAGTCAATAGACAGCAGAGCTAATTTCACCATGCTCTGTTAGTTATTAATCAAGGAATAACAGGCCGTTAAATCTAACCTCAGATGTCAAACGCGTACATTTTTACATATTTAATGGCCCTTTAATCCTTTGTTAATCTAATAGAGCCTGGTGAAATCAGCTCTAAGGTTGTCGTTTTATTTCATTTAGTACAAGTATGTCACGTCATTTCTAGCTAACAAACCACGGTCTTACTTATAAACGGCTCTCAAACCTCTCTCAGGACCCGAGATGTTTAAAAAATGCTCGAGGAAATTCTCACCTAAAATCGTCTCAAAGTTAAGCAGCTGCTAAGTAATTGTCCAAATTAAAAAAACACTAGCTATGTCTATTTACTAAAGATTATCCCAGAAGATCACTGAGAGCACTAGTGGTCTTGTAGTAGCGGCCCTCCCTTCCTAAGGCCGTGGGTTCAAAGCCCTTAAATAATAATAATATTTACATAAACGAAATAACCATTAGTGAAACATAATTGAATTCAAACCTATGCCCTTGAGTTCAGAAGGTAGGTCGAAACCATTACTAACTGAAGCCAAAAATCAAAACGGTCTTTATTCAGTTCACAAGGATCACTTTGAAACGTTTTCTAAACTATCATTACTAAATCTAACGCCAGTTCCTCGCGATTCGTTGCGATGGCCAGATATACCTACATATGATCTGAGATAGCAACTCGTAAACTTTCTTGTGAAGTTGCGTTCGTCGTTCAGTGGTTCACGCCACAAACACGCACTTCCACACAGTATTATGAATCGGAAACCAAAGTTTGGTAGCAATAAACGCCAGTTTAGCACGTTTATATTTCGCCGCACGATCACGCGTATTGCCAGCTGAATATCAATTTGTAACACACCGCGACGAAGTGCTAAGTGCCTATGTATGTGTATTTTTACGTTTTATTTGTTCAACTGTCATGATATTTGGTATCCAAATTGAAAAACTTAGTTGAATACTGAGATAACACTTTTGGCAATAAGCCGCCTTTCAAAAGTTTTGTCACACTTTATTCTAATTAATGCTGGCAAACTGGCTTAAATGTTTCTAATGTTTGGCACTTATGACTGAGTCGCTAGCGGAACAGGTTTGCGTGTTTTTTTTATACAACTAGCTGATGGAACAAGCAGATGGCCCACCTGATGTTAAGTGGTAACCAGCGCCTATAACAAAGTATGTATTGAATATCTACCGGTAAATATACCTTTGACGTTTGGACGTGCTTTTAACTAGCACCTTTGAACTTACATTCAAAAAATGACCACTAACATATAATAAATTACTTATTGGTGGACTTTCCACCCAACACTATCACTATCACTATCACTATCACTATCACTATCACTATCACTATCACTATCACTATCACTATCACTATCACAAGCTTTGGCTTGGTTTGGGACTACCCAAACCAAGCCAAAGCTTGTGATATGGGAACCAGATAGCTGATATAATACATATACTTTTTTTTTGTAAATACATACTTTAAATATATAATAACAGCCAGACAGAGAACAAACATATATATTCATCACACAAATGTTTGTGCTCGGTGGGGATTGAACCCTCGAACCCAGACTTACTACCAACTGAGCTGTGAAGGCTGTCATATATTCTCATGTTGAGTATTACATTTTAATCCAAGAATCTTTATACCTACGTAGTAAGAAGAAAGGCTACGACTATGGAGTAGCAGTGAACATTCCCAGAATATTGTGTGAGCGAGTATTTAGTCAATTATGTAAGGAGTATTTACCGTTTCTTTGCGTCGTGTCACAAGTTTTCCGAAACAGTGTAGTGAAATTATTTTAAGGCTCTTTTCGAGCACTTGACACATGTTTTAGAACTATTTAGGTTCTACAACATGCCGGTTTTCTCTCAATGTTTGCAGTCACCGTTTAAGAGTACTGGCACTGTGCACGTGAATTTTAGAACAGAAAAACTCATTGGTGCACGACTTATTTTGAGCCCAAGACCTTAGGATCGGAAGGCGGGGCCAGACCACTAGACCATCAATGCTCAAACTTGTGGGATAATCGTGCGAATTTTAAAAATCGTTCAAATATATTCGCCTAAACAAAATCATGTTCCTGCAAATGGAAAAGGCACATTTCGTTCTTCACTAATCTATTTATCTGGTAACCGTAACGGCTGTCTTAAGCTGGATACTGACCAACGTTACGAGGTGTAATGTAACATGTTACACAGCGAGCATTCATGCAGTCAGTACGTTACGGGGAAACCAGCAACGAGCCGCTCGTTGCTCGCTTTGAAGTGCTCCACCCGGTTGTCGGTTTTTTGGCGAATCCTTTGACTGTTACGCCGTTCAGTCAGTACGCTGTAACAAGTCAGCCATCTTGACTGAGAGTGGCCGGCGAAAGGAGCACAGGGTTTTGACGAGCATGTTACGCCGATTTTTAGAACACAGCGAACATGCTCAATGCGTAACATGCTCGATGCGAATATTACATTATACCTCGTAACGTTAGTCACTACCCAGTTTAAGCTATAATTCAGTTACTCTAAGTAAAGATCGCTCTTTTATGGCTCCTTGCCAGTATCAAGTGGAAACAATCAAAAAGTTTTAAGTCAAGTCCGTGTCAAGTCGGGCTGTCATGTTTAAAGAAAATGGTGGCGGTTTCGTCGAAACCTAAGACATTTTTTCCCCAAACATTTCCGTTCAAATCAGCTTAACACATAATTACACTTTCATTACAACTACCCACACATTGTGCTAAGACCTCGAGGTTCTAACCATCATTTAGAACACCACACCGACAGTTTAGACACCGTTAACGACAGAACTCAACATGACACAAGAAAAACAATCAAAATGATAAATCTATGTTGATTTCCAAGATGATAGTAAACAAATCCCACCATGAAATCTTATTGTGATTCAATTCTCTGAATTGCTGTCATTTGTCGAACTTAGTTACTTGTACGTTGTCTTGATACGTTTATTTTTGTCCATTGCATAAGCAGTTCAGAGAATCGATTCACAATGAGGATAGTATATAGTAGTCAAAAAACATCCGCTTGAACAAACTGTTTAAAATTACTTTTTTGGGACCTATAGCCTATGGCCTAGGGTTGCCCCATTACAACCAATTTTTGAGGATAAAATTTTAATAAATATAAATCATAACATTACCTATATATTGTTCTAACTGGTGCTATGGGTCGTAAGAACGTTAACTTTGTTGGGTATCGTTTAACTTACTTCTAAATAAAATAAAGTTCCAGATTCTGAAGACAAAAGGTACCTCGTTAGGGTATCCGACTAAAGAACTAAAGCCAGGGTTTTCTGAAATAGCGGCATCGTTTTTACATCCTTATTCGTTATCGAGATTTACTCTCGTCAAAAATGCCTCATGACTCAGCGGATTGCCTCTCAGCGAGGCAATGCAACCAGAGTCATAGTGACAGTGGCAATTGGTCTTGCCACTTAACAATTGGAGTTCAGCTATTTAAATGTAATTTGCAACGGCTTGCAGATAGTAAGTGTTTTATGTATAATCCCTTTGTGAAGGGCTCGTGCTGGGAAGTACTACCACCACGGCTACGAGAATTTCTGCCGCCAAGCGTTGCTGTGTTTCGGTTTGAAGGGTGTGGTTGCCGGTGAAATTTCAATCACATGGGCTTAATATCTGTATGCCTCGTAGGGCACGTTCCTATCGTGCCTGACTTACGAGACAGTGCTTTGTTTTAGGTGATGATTACCATTTAACATCAGGTGGGCCATCTGCATGTTCCATATTAGCCATAAGTACGAAAAAGACAAATTAAATATCCCAGCTTACATATCATCTGCGAAAAACTAACAATTAGCCAAACGAGCAAACTTTATATAAATGAACATCATCGTTATTTCACGTCCGTAATATTGATGTCTCTTGCCGCTTTCGTGAAAAGCTTTTACCAAACTCAAATGACTGGATATCCGAGAATTATCTTTGTAGCTGCAGTTGTTAAATTGCACAAAGACTTGAATTTAATACCCCACAGACTTATTCTACCGGTAAACTTGTAAGATTGTACCTAAATCCTATTTTATTTTAGGTTTTTTTATCTACCTTATAGTTGTCTACTCATTCTTAATAAATGAAACTTATTTCAATAAATCCTTACATAGAGTTTTCTTAACCCTAAATGGTGTGTGTAAAAAAAACAAACACCGAATTTAGCACTTCATAAAAAACATTAAGTACCCAAATTTAAGAAGAATCATACAAAAAGCTAGGAGCCAAGTCGTAAGTTTCTTGCCTGGTTCTTCTAGCCTAGATTTGGCACCTAGATTCACCTAGTTTTGACGTTTCTTCCAGTAAACCTTCGAAGATAGAGGGGGATTTTCGGAATCAGTGATTACTTTATGTAATGCAGCGATAACTCTCTTTTATCTTGAACTTACTAGACTTAACCGAAGCGAGATATTATAAGACGTGATATTTTTTTTTCTGAATTATTATAAATACGCAATTTATTTCACAGAGCGGCTCGTAAGTATACTTTGACACAAATTATTTAGCGTTTCCGCCCACGCGGACACATACTATGTTTGTCAATAAAGATCAAAGTTACCAATTTACTGGCAACGCTTAACATTATCTAAGTAACTTTTTGACGATATGGGCAATGTCATAATAAAAATATCTATAACTGGCAAAACATCATTATAAACGTCGCATACTCCATTCAAAAATATATTCTTTATTTAGTTCATACTAGGCGTTCATAATAGGCGTCAAAAAGTTTTTTTTTTGCGAGAGGATAAACGGGGCAGTGCAATGTTTCCAAGATGCCATAAGATGCAAAAAGATGCGTCGCGTCGCTCCGAAAGTCGTTGAAATAACATAAATCCCACAATTATAAAAACGGCAGATAATAATATTTATTTCTGAATATATGTTGTGTATTTTTGTTTTCAATTTTATTTTAATTCTCACACGATTGCTTTTCTCGACATGAAGAAAAATAAAGTAGAATCTTGTTTGGTTCTGCTAGGAGCACTTAACAAGTATTGGTCAACAAGAGCACTATAATCTTTGAATTTTTGTATTGTTATAAAATCACTTTTTGCTTGTTGGGTTAAATACCTAAACATTTATCTAAAGTTATTATTCGATATTATTAGCTTTGCCTAAGTTTTAAATAAGTTAAAAGAGCTAATTCTAAACTTGAATCTTCTTAACTGAGTTTGGGTACAATATACCCTGCGCGAGTAGATAAGGGTTAAGTGCTTACATTTGTAATGAATATCTTTGAAAATCTGTTTAGCTTTTTGAAATAAATTTTGTTTGCTAAATCGTCTTAGCTGTTATAAAGTTTTGCTAAGTATACTCTGTATAGTTTAATCTGTTGAATTCAAACATCCAAAAGTCAAAGCTGGTTTTCTTTAAAATGCTTTGTATTTATTAATTTTTGTTATAAAGAATTTTCAGTTTCGAGATACATACATACATAAAATCACGCCTGTTTCCCATAGGGGTAGGCAGAGACCACGGATTTCCACTTGCTACGTTCCTTACATACCTCTTTCGCTTCATTCACTCTCATAACATTCTTCATACATTCTCGTCGGTTTAGGGTACTCTTGACCTGGCCCTTCTCTAGAACGTCTGCTATCTGACCGAGATACGTTCGCCTAGGTCTTCCCCTCCCAACAGTCCCATTTACGCTCGCCTGATGCCAGTTTCGAGATAGTAAACAGTATATGTGTGTGAGTCTAAGAATGCCTTCAATATCCAATATGAAGTGCCATCAATATCTTACTTGGTGAGTGCACAGCCGTTGTGCAAGCAAAGCGAATCTTTGCATTCAGCCAAGATATGAAACTTTTCGCTGAACTTTATTGATGCACGCTTCCACTTATCCATTGAGTTTTTGGGTCACAAGTTTAATAACTGATCGTGTTCGCGTCTTTAATTATTTAATTGAATTTATTCAGAGTCCTTTACACTTATTGAATTTATTTATATGCTGTATTTTGTCTGTTATTAATTTTGTAATGTACCTAATTATTCGGACTTGGCTATGTAGGATAAAGAAATTTATAAAAAATATATTTGTCGTGTTAATAAATTTTCCGTTCGTTTATATGAGTAGGTATATATGCACATTTCATGGCATTTGCTTGACACAACACAATAGTGTTTTGCACAAAGTCATTGTTGTCGAAATGATAGAAATCTCGTTTCTTTGCCGAGTTTGTGTACTCCGTGTCGTATTCAACTCGTTTCGTAAAATTCAATTTTGGGAATTTGTTTCCTCCCGTCGAATGGCGCTTGGAATACTGATGTGCCGACACTTCCCTTGGAGGTCTCGACTCCACCATTTTTACTTTTTTATTTCGATGTCATAAAATATGTAATACTCATTCCGTATATTTGACGTTCTAATCCTCCAACAAAGGACGGTGTAGGTAACTTTTAATTGGGTTTCAGACATCGAAATTGTCGTAAAAGTACCTGAGGAACTTAAGGAAGACACATTTAGGGTGGCCTTGCTAATATGTGCTTTGAGCTCGTGGACTAATTATTTTATAGATCGAGAGTAGGATCGCGAGGGTTAACTCTTAAGGCGGGAACGATTTTTGTTGCAAATATGGACAATTTTGTAAGCCGTTGCTTGTTATGTTTATAGTTTGAAACGATAGTCAGAATGTAAGAAACCCTATACTTTAATTGAAATGCTTGGCATCTTAATGAGAATATTGCTCTACAAATTACAACGACGTCTTTTATCTCTTCTCTTGTTATGTCACTAGTTTCTTTCGAAAGAGTGTGTTGAAAGGATTTTAAGTGCGCCTCAAGAGGCTCCTTTCGAGCACTTGACACATGTTAAAGAACTTTTTAGGTTCTACGACAAACCGGTTTCCTCACGATATTTTCCTTCACCGTTTGAGAGTACTGGCATTGTGCACATACATTTTTGAACAGAAAAACTCATTGGCGCACGACCGGTTTCGAGCCCACGACCTTAGGATCGGAGGGCGGGGCCGCTACCACTAGACCACCAGTGTTCTCATGGATGCTCTTATTGATGCTTGAAAAACCACTGAATTGTATACAGTAAGAGAATATGAATCCAATTGCGTTAATTGCATACGGTTTTTATTTCGAACGGAACGTGTTTAACGTTCGATATATTATTATTCAATATCAAAACCACGTAAATTAAATAAATAACTAAATATTGGTGGACTTTCCACACAGCACTATCTAGCCCCAAACTAAGCCAGCGCTTGTAATATGGGAACCAGATAGCTGATATAATACATATGTACTTACTATTTTATTAAAAACTATATACCTAAAATATTATATAAAACCCAGACAGAGAACAAACATCTATGTTCATCACACAAATGTTTGTTCTCGGTGGGGATCGAACCCACGGCCTACGGTGCAGAAGGCAGAGCTACCACCAACTGAGCTGTGTAGGCTGTCAATAAAAGACAATTACCTACCTTATTAAAAAACCTTTTTGAGCAGGACTTTCAAAATGGAACCAAAAATATGTTTGTCACTCAACAGAAGCTTATTTTCAGTGACTAATTGCAAAGAGTCCAGCTTCAAACTCCAATTGCTCCAATTAAAAAGATTTCACACAAACGGTAAAAAGCTTAACTAAAGCATCTTTGTCTACTTTAAACTTATCCCGCATATACGTATTAGTACCAATAAAGGCGTAAAATAAAAGCACATTCGAGGGAGACAAAGGAAAGCCATTGAACTTTGTAAATGGAGGAAATGACTCTTGCCAGAACTGTTAGTAATCGCAACGCTATCTGCGTTACCGAACATTTAGTACTACATGAGCAATCATTTATGTTCATTGCTATTAACGTAAATCATTTTATTGTACTGGTTTTTTTCTAATCAGAATTTACGTGCGCAGAGCTCTTTTTTGATCGAGTGAGCGAAGCGAACGAAGATCTTAGTTTCAACTTGGGAAATTTGGCAATTTATGCATGTATGTATTTATGTTTGTCTGGCCATAACTTTCGAACCGTTGGTTGATCCGATCTGCATGAAATTTGGTATGTCGATAGCTTTTACTTAAGAAATTTACTGGTAAGCAAGTAGAATCGGAAAGGTATATGAGTAAAATCGGATGAAGGGTTATTAAGATATGGGGTTTTTTAAGGGGGGCAAAAATATATAATCATAAAAAAAATCAAGTTACATGTCATATGAAAGGGTTTGTTTTTTCTTGAAATAAATTAAGAAGGTACTCAGTTCTCATAAAATGGTGACAACGACCAGGTCTGATGATGGAGCCAAGGTCTGTACAACGGAACTCTTCAATAAATAGGCCAATAGAGTTGAAACTTGGTTACCATACCAAGTTTGTAGAAGTTAGTCAGAAAAAAGTCCAAACCTAATGTTTGGACTTGCCTCTGACTACCACCTACTCAAAGTTTTCGTGCATTCGTCGGGTCGCATCACGAGATCTCAGTTCGGGGCGAACCACTTGTTAAACACCTTACTGTCATTAAATGACTATAAGTTGTTTCGTAGAAAAGCAATCAATACGGGAAAAAATAATACTGTTCCATGTTTTTTTTATAGAACTAGCTGATGGAACAAGCATATCGCCCACCTGATGTTAAGTGGTAACCATCACCCATAACAAAGCATTGCCTCGTAAGTCACACACGATAGGAACGTGCCCTACGATGCACTGACCTGCGTCCATCAACTTGAGGCATACAGATGTTAAGCCTCATGGGCCTGTAATTACACCGGCAACCACACTCTTCAAACCGAAACACAGCAACGTTGCTTGGCGGTAGAAAAAGGCGCGGTGGTAGTACTTCCCCGGACGAGCCCTTCACAAAGAGCTCTACTACTCTTAAAATACCATGTTTATTACCATGACATATCGCTGTCTGCAACTATTCTTAGTAGCACTAACCCAAACAAAGCCATGAACAGGGTCACACCAATAGAATAAAACAAAAACTGCATATTTTTTTAAACAAAGTATTACTACGAAGATAAAAACTTCAATTTCGCTAGAACAATAAACGCTACCATTCAGCTTGTGATCGAAGACTGCAATGCAGTGAGTTGTAAGCATTTTTTATTCAAGCTCTTCAAATTTAAAATGGCAACCGTAATTTAGCCGAAGGGTATTTAGTATTGGTATTGGTATTCTTTGACTTAAAGAATTTCACTTGCAAGATTCCGCTACCATAATCAGAAAAATATTTTTGCGTTAAATTTGTTTCTCTTATGATGCACTGTATACTGTAGGCGGATCATAATATAAAATAATATTATTTTATCTTGGACGGATGCTTTTAACCCAAGGTTCATAATAATTATTATAAGGTACAAATGCCATAGCTCCCTCAATTTGAATCTAACCCTAAACACAATTATAATCCCCATGCAATTAATTTGGACGTCACTGGCCAAACTAATTATAGGCTTACCTGACCGTGTGTAATGACAAGTCGTTTGCAGTACATTATCGCTCAATGCTGCATTACCGGAGTTATCCGAAGCTTTGGAGGATAATAGCCAGTGCTGAACATCTGAGGCCAGAGAATTAATACACTGTAGGACCAAAACCACCTTGACAATCGGGCCAGACCTATTTATAACAGAAGTAAAACTCATAAATACTTATTATTTATTCGTAGTATTAAACAGTAAAAAAATAACATGTCAGCTAAATGTCGCTTATTATATGAATCCTGTTTTGGGTATGGTGATGTTATTGCTTTGAATTTTTGCCATTATAAAATGAACGTAAATCTGAAACATTGCTTGATGTAATTACTGAGGCGCACATTTTTTTTTATGAATCATAAGTAAGATAATATCAGAATGATTGATTACCAAGTATAGTACCATATAAAGATGTTAGAAAAATAGAATAGAAAAAACAATTTTGAGCACCAGGAACGGTAGATGTCCCTTAAAATCTCTAGTAACTAAAACCTATTTAAGATTCTTTGAGGATGTCTAAGGGTACACTCTGATGTCACTCAGAGGTACGTCCAAATAGTACCTACATATCCATATTTCCCAGTAGTTGGTATTCTATTTGTGACAGGTTTCAATCTCATCGCTAGTGCTAGAATATTAGCGAAAAGTATATAAATAAAAGTAAATATTGGTGGACTTTGCCAAGGGCACTATCTAGCCCGAAACTAAGCCAAAGCTATATGGGAACCAGATAGCTGATAAAATACAAAAATACTTTTTTTTTGTAAATACATACTTATAATATAAATAACACCCAGACAGAGAACAAACATCTATGTTCATCACACAAATGTTTGTTCTCGGTGGGGATCGAACCCACGGCCTACGGCCCAGAAGGCGGAGCTACTACCAACTGAGCTGTGAAGGCTGTCTGCTGGTTTCTTCATGATGTTTTTCTATACAGCTTCTTTTCGATGTGGTTATCTGAGGATATACAGATACCGTAAAAGTTTTTTCATGTAATTGACAGGACAAACATGCAACACTTTTTGTGTGTCGGTGCTCTCATTAACGTATCGACATTAGTTATCGATTAAACTGTGTAATAGTAACTACTCGTATTTGTTTGCGAACAACAGCTCAAGGCAAAGTGACAAGGGAGCACTAGAAGCAATAAATAACGGAAGGAAGTTGCAAGTCACTCTAGCAGTTTACTTGTCCATGTCTGGTCTAAGAACATACAAATAAAAGAAAAGGTGCGAATAAATTGTCTCAATCTACAGTATACCTACTACTAGATCTATCTTATTTAATCTAGATATAATCTAGATATTTAAGAGTAGTAGAGCCCGGAAGTACTACCACCACGCCTTTTTCAGCCGCCAAGCAGCGTTGCTGTGTTTCGGTTTGAAGAGTATGGTTGCCGGTGTAATTACAGTCACATGAGATTTAACATCTGTATGCCTCAAGTTGATGGACGCAGGGCAGTGCATCGTAGGGCACGTTCCCATTGTGCGTGACTTACGAGGCAATGCTTTGTTATAGGTGATGGTTACCACTTAACATCAGGCGGGCCATCTGCTTGTTTCATCAGCTAGTATATAAAAAAAAAAAAAAAAAGGAAGTTGCAAGTCACTAGCAGTTTACTTGTCCATGTCTGGTCTAAGAACATACAAATAAAAGAAAAGGTGTGAATAAATTGTCTCAATCTACCTACTACAGTCGATCTCAAGTTTTTTTATATATTATTGATTACTAAGTGGACTTTTTGTCTTCGTTCCATTCGCAAAAGTTCGGTAAGAATACGTTATGTATACAATATTTACAACAATATTTATTTAGTTATTATATTAGATATCCATGGCGGAAGGCTGGAGACTTGTATTACAGGTTTTTTTAACCTCTTTCGAGATCCAGTCTCTTGCAAAGTGGGTACTGACATACCTATGTATAGGTATCTCGTGCCTACCTACCTACTATAAGTCCTACTGTAACACCCTTTGTAAAGGAAAATAAAATCTTTTTTTTGATTTGATTTTGATTTGATTTACAATCTTGCCAATGCTGAGTGTTTATAATAATCAGTAACTCCCATTTGTTCTATAGGACTCATACGATATAGACGCCATATAACTGTTAAAACTTTTTATCCCTGTAGTTCAATGATAAGACTATTGAAACGAAAACTAGCCCATTTGTTCTATAGAACTTTACTTTTTAGTCAAGTCAGTCTGTGTAAAGTCAGCTGTCAGTTGTTAAGGCGAAGACAAGAGCTAATGTGACTCTCGCTCGCACGTTTCGACATGTTGAAAGATATAAAATCACTAAACTCATTTTCGAAAAATCGCAATCTACCAATTTGTGTGTAATCACATTGCACACAGTTTAGTAAAAATTTCAGTTTGATCGATACATGTTTTCCTACTCAAAAGTTTACTTATGTCCGAAAACTAGAAAAGCAAACTTTTCAGTAGGAAAACATGTATCGATCAAACTGAAATTTTTACTAAACTGTGTGCAATGTGATTACACACAAATTGGATTCAACATGTCGAAACGTGCGAGCGAGAAGTTGTTTGATAGTTGTCAGCCTCTTAAGAAGAAAATGGTTGCGGTATCGTTTTTGTTCAATGTAGATAAAATGTTGCCTATAACCGTTTCCAGAATTCAAACTATTTTTGTGCTGAATTTCATCTCGATTGGACAACCATTTGTTTAGCAGTGAAACTGTTACAAAAGATAGACTACACGTTTTTGCAAATAGATTATGGTGTAATCATATCATTTTTGAATTCTTCACGTTTTGAGGAGGGGTTTTTTTATCTATGCATGCAAATTATAGTGATGTGTTTTCTGTGTCTACTGTTTCTGATAGTTAGCTAGTATTCTGTATTAGAAATTATTGTACTGTAGCATCAAATTTACTTGCTGCGACAGAAGGACCACAAATGAAGTACAAAGCCAAATCATTAGATAAAGGGGACGATAGCTTATATACGATAGCTTGGGCGAGGTACGCCTGCAGTGGTGGTTTTTTTTAATACATCTAGCTCATGGAACAAGCAGATGGCCCACCTGATGTTAACTGGTAACCATCACTTATAACAAAGCATTGCTTCGTAAGTCACGCACGATAGGAACTGCGTCCATCAACTTGAGGCATACATATGGTAAGCCTCATGTGCCTGTAATCACACCGGCATCCACACTCTTCAAATCAAAACACAGCGTTGCTGCTTGGCGACAGAAATATGCATGGTGGTAGACTGGTAGTACTTCCCCGGACGAGCCACACACAAAGAGCTCTGCTATTCTTAAAAGTCGACTTTTCTTAAGGTGCTGATGATGTTGATTTATACACAGTGATTATGTTATTATAATAATATAGCTATACAATACTTTACAGGCTTGTGACTACTAAAATTAGTCAGAGGTCTGCTGAGGTTATCCTCGACGATAAAAATATAAACTATTTCTAACATATTTCTACGAAATATAGCTTACAAGCTGGTGCCCGCGACTTCGTCTGCGCAGGATTAGTCACACAATATCTTTATAAATTGTAGCTTATGTGTTATTCTGATAAAGTTTCATTAAAATCAATTCAGTAGTTTTTACGTAAAAGAGTAACAAACATCCATCCATCCATCCATACTTACAAACTTTCGCGTTTATAATATTAGTAGGAAGTAGGATAGTTCTAAGAATCCAGTCGTGTAATCTTTTAGATAAATACCTATTGATATATTGCGAAGTACAACACCCAAAAAAATGTTTGTCATTCCTGGTTTTGTATTTCTTTTTTTCGAACGATCGATTGAACAAACACGAGATTTCGATCATCTAAGACAATCCATGCATAACAACTACGAGTCTAAGCTTCAGTTGATATTTTCGGATCGTTCTCAAGTTATAGCGAACTATTCGAAACACTCGGCTCTCATAGTTTTATAACGCAATAACCTAGCGTCTTCCAATGTTGGAAACTGTTCCACTTCGATATTACCGATGCTTTGAAACTTTTAGTTACAATTGTGCTTTATGATATGCTGGGTTATTAAAACTTTCTTGCATTCCATTGACTTTATGAGTAGCGTATTTTTTAAGGAATAACGTTATTTCGAACAGAATGTTCCCAGCGATAAGACCATTTGTTAAAGGAGTTGTTTCATCAATATAAGGAGCCCGGGTTGGCTCTGTGTACAGTATATATAAACATCACTTAGGAACTGTTTTTAACTGCTTATTATCTTGCGCTTAAAGATTTTCTTGGTTAAAGAGATCAATACAATGCACTAAATTATGCCGGACTGTCACATGCTTGAAATGTCATTGACCCCCCAATTAAATTAAATTATAACTTTTTTTTATAATTAAATTTGATTTATTAATTTTGCGATCCAAGAATGCCCCTAAAACTGAAGGGGAAAATATACAAAACGATTATACGACCTGTCGTTTTGTATGGATCGGAATGTTGGGCCACAAAAGGGACGGATGAAAGAAGAATGCATGCAGCGGAGATGCGAATGTTGAGATGGATGTGTGGAGTGACGAGAATGGATAAGATTAGAAATGAGTTTATTAGAGGCAGTTTGAAAGTGGCGCCAGTGACTGAGAAAATGAGAAGCAATAAGTTAGCGTGGTATGAGCATGCGAAGGGAAGAATGTCATGTAACGAAAAGAGTGTTAGTTATGAATGTGGATAGATATAGGAGTAGAGGAAGGCCAAAGAAAAGATGGATGGATTGTGTGAAGGATGACATGGGTAAGAAAGGACGACTGAGATGACGGATGATAGAGGGAAGTGGAGAGAAAATACCTGTTGTGCCGACCCCACATAAAGTGGGATAAGGGCAGGAAGATGGTGATGATTTATTAATTTTGCCTGAATGTTGAGAGTGGAACTCATTACCTGTAGGTATGACCAGACACCAGACAAAATCGACCAGATAAACATTTAGTTATCACAACTTTATTTGCCTACAAATTAATGAAATTGCATTGCTATGGTAGTCTTTTATTTATTTGAAATCTTTCTACGTGACTTACATAAACCAAACCCAAAATGAAATATGTCCTTTGAATGTTCCAGTGGTGTCCGATATAGAGTTTTCTATTTGATTAATGTTTGTATACTAATGTTGTAGGCGTTGCTTTAAAGAAATAATTTATTTTAGATAGATATATAGATAACTCTTTATTGATTACCACAACAAATAAGGATAGGAACATACTTTTACTAAAAAAACTAACATTTGTGATAAATCAATGGACGGCCTTATCGCTAACAGAAATCTCTTCCAGGCAACCTTTGGATGGACAGGACTGAGCATAAAAAAGAGGGGGGGGGGAGTCTGATGGGGCAGTTGATTAACAATCCAAAGATTTTGAATACCACATTTTGATGGAACAAGCAGATAGTCCACGTGATGTTTAATGGCAAGGCAATGCTTCGAAGGTCACACACGTTAGGAAGTGCCCAATGATCCTTTGCTAAGTCTCCGCCTTATATGCCTGTAATATTTCTAGCTAAAATAAAATTGTTTATAACCATTTTTAGGGTTCCATACCCAAAGGGTAAAACGGGACCTTATTACTAAGACTCCGCTGTCGGTCCGTCTGTCACTAGGCTGTATCTCATGAACCGTGATAGACAGTTGAAATTTTCACAGATGATGTATTTCTGAATAAATATTTAAGGGGGTCCCATACAACAAACGTGTTTTTTTTAGATAATGGTACGGAACCCTTCGTGAGCGAGTCCGACTCGCACTTGGCCGGTTTTTATCTTATCTTCAACGTTATGTATTTATGTAGTTATTTTTATATTTATGAAATGCATTGATAATTATACTATGCAATCATAAGTTTTTATCTGCTTGGGGACTTTTACGATAAGTAATATACTCAATTCACAATAAATTCAATTGTGATTAACTTACAGTTAAGTTACCTGATCTTCCAAATAGGAAAACCATAAAGTAATGGCACAAAAAGTACACCAAATAAGAATATGAATGAAAAGTTTGAAACAAAATAGCCAGCTGACAACAGACTTCTTTCCAGAAAGTTTCCCTTTAAAAAGTTCCAAAACTACACCTTTCTGGACGTCAATGGACTCCACTGAGAAGTCCATAGTTGTTTTCAGTTGTCTTACTTCGGTGGGGATGGAGGGGGAAGTTATTACCGCCTCTTTTGTTCAGCGTACCGTAAAAGCGCAAGTTTTACGGCATGCTGCAAACAACGGATAGTTAAATGTGTATATCGAGGACTTTATTAGCTGCATTAGCCTGGAATAATGTTTGAGGATCACTGTAGCCTCATGCCTTTAAAGATAAGACACTATACGAGTGAACCTATACCTATAAATTCTTTATTACGATTGACATAAAACTACGGACGTAGAGATCTAACATAATTTTCGTCGCAAAAGTGTATTTGGACCTCAAAAATCTTGAGACGATCAAAGTTTAGCCTAAACCATTGTCAATGGTAGTTCGAAGCCAGTAGTTATGTGGGAGTAAACCCATAATTCTGAAATGGACAAGATGCAAACGTAAGAGGCTAGTGTCAACAGTGCGCCACCCGCCGGCCGTTGGCAGTGAATCGAGCTGACCCGTCCATTGATCTTCAATTATTGGTGCAAGCTTAAATGCTCTTAGTTTCGGGAATGGTCGCAATTTTGAATGATTTCTGACTGCTCCGATTTGTGTAAGAGCAGAACCCATTAGTCCTGTTCGTTTTGTAACTCATTCGTTTTATTTTTTATTATTTGCTTTGAGCGGATCCAATAAGAAATGAATTCGTGTGCACTGATCATCGCTTGCTAAAACAGGTACGGCGCAACAAAATTGAGTTTAGAAACTCACCTAATGGTGGTTTGCTTAGACAGTTTGTGCACGTCTTTGGGTACACCACCGACCACAGCGAAGACAGTGCGACAAATTCACGGGCTGATTTGAAGTCTGGCGTAAGTCAAAGGTTACACGCTCAGTCTGGCGTCAGTTCAGTCCATCAGTTTGGTCCGGCTAAGACTGATGCCAGAATGATAAAAAATATTTAAAATATTTATTTTTTGTCATTCTTCACCATCAGTCCGTCAGTCAACCGGTTAGACGATAATTATCCCGTCATTCTGAGTAGACTGATGGACCAGAATGACGCTAGACTGAGCGTGTAACCTTTGACTAAAACTTCAGATCAAAGTGAATCAGCTGTTGAGGTTTATTCAAAACTGAAAACTAGTGGTATGACAACTTAGTTTCTTTTTTAAAGATTTGTAGATGAAGCGTTTTTGTGCCAGCATCGTTCAAGCTATTGAATTGTTGGGATAACATTTCATCATATAATCAACCTGAACAAATCCGCTGCTGGGCCTGTGTCAAATATATGCATAGGTATCTCCTACTTTTACAGATGTGGTCATATTGTTTTCCATTGCATGTAGAATAAGGCTGATTCCCACACTGTGATTTTGATTCTAGTGCAGTACATTCTGGAACGCGCCACATGCAGTTAACTACAGTGTACACTAGCACTAATCACTTGAGCACAGCTATGCAGCTGACAGAGCCGCTCGAAGGAGGGACAAGATAACCGCTCTCTTGAACTGAATTTATTAAGGCAATGACAACGGCTAATATACCTCTCGCTCGCACATTTCAACTTAAGATTAAAACTTGTAAAGCAACAAAGTTTTCGTACTTCTTGTACATACGTCATTGTTTTAAATTTTTTTGTTTCTGTTGAAAAGTTGAAATTTTCACAGATGATGTATTTATGTTGCCGCTAAAACAACAAACACTAAAAAACGTAATAAAATAAACACTTAAGAGGGCTCCCATACAACAAACGTGTTTTTTTTTTGGCATTTTTATACACGGAAAAAAAAGATGTCTTAAATCAAGACAATATCGACTTGGTCAAGACAAATGTAGACTCATATATGGGGAAAACAATATATTTTTGAATAAAGAAAATTATTGTCTCAGTTTTATTGTCTTCGCATAAGACATTCGTTTTTGAAACAAGAATTCTGAAGTTTCGTTTGAAGAATGCACGCTATTTTGGATAAAGAATAAACTGTTTTCATATTTTTTTTGTTTTTTTTTGCTACAGAATAATTATTTTTGAAGCAAGACACAATATGTTTCGTACCGAGACAATATTATCTTAAGCAAAGCATCTACTATTCTTAACTGAAGAGTTCTATGTGTTGAGTCAAGTATCGTTTGTTTTCTACTAAAACAATATAGTCTTAGGTGAAGCCTCTACTATTCTTAACTGAAGAGATCTTTGTGTTGAGTCAAGTATGGTTTGTTTTCTACTAAGACAATTTAATCTTAGGTACAGCCTCTACTATTCTTAACTGAAGAGTTCTATGTGTTGAGTCAAGTATCGTTTGTTTTCTACTAAAACAATATAATCTTAGATGAAGCCTCTACTATTCTTAACTGAAGAGATCTATGTGTTGAGTAAAGTATCGTTTGTTTTCTACTAAAACAATATAATCTTAGATGAAGCCTCTACTATTCTTAACTGAAGAGATCTATGTGTTGAGATAAGTATCGTTTGTTTTCTACTAAAACAATATAATCTTAAGTTAAACCTTTACTATTCTTAACTGAAGAACTATTTGTGTTTAGTCAAGTCTTGTTTGTCTTCTACTAAGGCAATTTTATCTTAGGTAAAGCCTCTACTATTCTTAAATGAAGAGTTCTCTGTGTTGAGTCAAGTATCGTTTGTTTTCTACTAAAACAATATAATCTTAGGTGAAGCATTTACTATTCATAACTGAAGAGCTATTTGTGTTGAGTCAAGTCTTGGTTGTTTTCTACTAAGACAATATAATCTTAGGTAAAGCCTCTATTATTCTTAACTGAAGAGTTCTATGTGTTGAGTCAAGTATCGTTTATTTTCAACTAAAACCATATAATCTTAGGTGAAGCCTCTACTATTCTTAACTGAAGAGATATTTGTGTTGCCACAAAACTCGTTTGTTTTCTATTAAAACAATATATTCTTAGGTAAAGCCTCTACTATTCTTAACTGAAGAAATATTTGTGTTGAGACAAGACTAATTTGTTTTCGATTAAAATAATATAATCTTAGGTGAAGCCTCTCCTATTCTTAGCTAAAAGATATTAGATTGATTTGAAAAACCAATCCGCCTTTAGCTAAGAATCGAAGAGGTTTCAGCTAAAATTATATTATTTTAATGTGAAACGTATAAGTGTTGCCTCAAAACGTCTAAGGTTCTGGAAGCGTCACGTAAATTAAATACAGTGATTTTTATGAAATATTAATATTTTTAATTAATAAAATAATAATAACACAATGTCTGCAATGCAAATCACATTTTAAAAAAAATATTCATACGAAATTATTATGAATAGGTACATACAAAGCAAAAGTTAGTTAAAAGATAACATCATAAAATTACACGAGGTACACAAGTTACAAGTTGGTATCAAACTAAACCTGTAAATGAAAACATAGAGCTTGCCATGTTGCAATGTTTTATCAGGATATTTATATAAATAAGTTTTTTTATGGTCTTATGTTATGAGAAAGAAACATTAAATTAGGTATTATTATATACTTATTAACTTAATTTATGCAATTTTGATATTATAAATACATTTTTTATATTTTAAGGTGAAAATAGCTAGCTCAATTTTATAGCCTCAATACTGTACAGTGTAGTTTTTGGGAAATCTTAAACCATAATATGAAATACAGGAAAACTATCATAGGAACCATAGATTTTTTTTGTGTATTAATTTTGACTTTAATAACATTTTTGGTTAAGCATGACTTGTGCATAGATTACCTGAATCACCTAACATTTTTTTAATGCTTATCGACCCACTTTCCTGCAAAGACCAATTTCATTGCAGCGAAAGAAAATAATTGGGACGGCTAATCAAATAGAATAGCAATAGAATAACAGAGTCGTTCAGTACAAAAAACAGTCAGTATCAGTAATTTTTATGGACAACTTACGCTTAACCAAAAATTTTATTATGACAAAATTGATTTCACATAAAATCTTTGATGGTTCCTGAGACAATTTCCCTGCATGCGATTAAAAAAATAATCGTAGGTGAAGCCTCTACTATTATTTAAAAAACTACACCCACTGTATAGATTTAATAACCTAACCCACCTTGATACCAGAACAAAAACATTATGCAGGTACATAATACACATATTTAAAAAATAATATAAATTTGCGGTTAACAAACCGTAAGAGCCACATTAAAATATGAGACAAAAAGAATACTGAACAGAACTCGGTTTAGAAACGCAATAGATAATTTAATTAACATGTTTTTTTATCTTTATGTTCAATGTTAAACTTAATACAATAAGTTACTCAATAGGTACATAAAAATCGGAGGAGGTTCTGAATCACAACTTATTACTCAACTTATATTTTCAATTGTCATTTTTAAATAAGTTACATTACAAAAACCAAAACGACACAAAAACCGCTAGTGTAGTCCCACTTACCAAACTTAAAATATCACTAAGCTATGTACTTACACATAATTAGGTGAGGAATATTCTTAGCTTTTTAAATCTACATAAAACATTGATTTAACTTTCTGATTAAATTAGGTGTTGTACTATCACAATCTTCTAAATGAACCAATCTAGTTTGATTCGTACTTTCTGTTACAAATGCCATATAGTGTGAAGAGTAATTTACCGTTTCTAGCACTGTACACATTATTGATACCATACTGAAATCAGTTTCTGTTTATACTTTGAGCACCAAAAATTACTCACATTACTAGGTACATTTAACATCTGAAATCAGATCCAGGATGTAGGGTGGGATAATATCATATTTAGTGTTTATGCCATAGATACATTTCTCAATCAGTAAATACAGGTGGTAGCCTGGTTTTGGATAGAATACATGGAGTGCATGATAGATAACACTTGAATAATGTGTCGAAAGCCTTAAAGGCTGTTTGAAAAACATACCTGACCTTATCTATAATCATCATTAAATGTTCCTCCAATGCCATCGTCACTGGTGCAATGGATAATGTAAGGTTGTACAGTTTCCCGTTTTCCTGACGCATCAGTTGATATGTCGTCAATTTTCTTTTGGATATCACCAGGTGTCTAAAAAGTAAAGGTTTAATAATTAGTTAAAAGTAACTTTATTGTTTAAATCCAACAATCCACTTTTACAGGCTGTGAATGATGATGAACTTCATTGAATTTAAAAACATTACTAGAAAAATCATTATAGTAGTTGCTAGCGCCACCTAACGCAACTCCTATAAATTAGGCTCTATTACTATATTAAAAATAATTATTAGTTATCTATTATAATGAAGTGGACGCTTTCGTCGCCCCAACAATGGTTATTACCTTTACATTGACAATTAAGCTTTCAGTGTACTCAGTTATTGAGAATTTTTGATGTTTGTTCAGGCGTCCTTTTGGAGGTTCCAATTTACAGAGCAGCTTTATTTGAGATGGAAGTTTGTGATCTGAAATAAAATTATAATTTATAGTGTTATCGTAAATTTATTAATAAGTCATACATTAAAAGTGAACTTAGGTATGCCATTACGAACATTTATAACCTCATTCTTAAAACAAAACTAAATAATAAAAACCAACCGTCATCAACTATTTCATTAATATAATGGACTAAGCCTGCCACTTCTTCATTTAGATTTGGTTTTTTTATGTCCTCAATCTTTGCAAAGAATTCCTTCCATAGTAGGTGAAATTTATTTGATCTTGCTCTTCCAGAATGTAGTGCATCAAAGCCTAATTGAATCTAATAATTAAAAAGTTTATTTAACATAACAACCTATCCAGGAAGATTTAACAAATTTTACTTTACTCAATTATATTATTAATTTATGATTTCAACTATACTTACAAACACATACCTACATTCCATATACTTAGACAGATAAACACATACCTAACTCTCTCTAGTCGGGTAAAAAGAGTGGTCAACTTACCAACACATCGCTTCTGACATCATTTAATATGGGCCAATTTTCTATTAATGCTTCCACGGTTTTATATTGTAGCTGCTGGCGAAGTTTATATGTAGCCTTCCACTTGGTAAAGTCATCTTCCCATGGCTCAGAATTTATTTCGAGCCATACGACATCATCTGTATGCAACTCTGAAATAAGCAGAACATGGTAAATATCGTTAAATTACCACAAAATCTTTAAGGCTGCTACTACTACTTACTACTCTACCAAATGGATTCAATTTGTATGGTTTGATTTCATAATATTTAAATGTCAAAAAATTCGCTTTTAAAATATTGTTTCCAAACTAAGTACCTACCTACCTACCTAAAGTGAGAACGAATTGACTAGAATACATTAGGTACAAACAGACCTAGGACATACTTACATATCTAACCCAGTAGATATGTGACACATTAGAGCTAATAAATTATAAGAATTGTATTCTTCGTTCAACAAATAAAGTCTTCATTCAAGTCAAAATTCAAAAGCGTGCTACCCGCGACTTCGCTTACCGGGATACATGTAGGTACGGTTACGGTAAGGTAAGGTACCTACATGTCTTCATCTCGGTAAACGAACAGCTCCCTCGTAATTAGATATTGCTTACAATGTAGATACTTCCAAGCGGACGAAATCGCGGGCGGCGGCACGCAGTAGACCTTTAGATTTTGACTTGAATGAAGACTTTTTATTTGTTGAACGAAGAATACAATTCTTATAATTTATTGGCCATAATGTATAATTATAAGAAAATTGATAAAAAAAGCAAAAAATTACTGCTGCTCTGCTGCCATCTCTTGCTGCAAATTTATTCAATTCATACTTATAACTACCTACCTAATAACTCTTTCAAATTGAAGAAATCCAATCCAAGAGATCCCATTGAGGAATTCATCGGGAGATTAGTACCTACTAAGTACCTAGGAAGTACCTATGTTGTTGAATCACTATGTACCTTCTAGAAAATAGGAAGGAACTAACCCCTTATTACCTAGGTACTTTTATAAAACCATACAATGTGACAAGACAAAAAACTTACACGTAGGTACTTAGTGATTATAATATCTTTGAGACTTACTTGCAAAATTGTCAATTATGGCTTCCTCGATGTCCCAGCCTTCCAAAAGCTCACGCAGCTTTGTTTCTGACATTTCAACACACTCATAGAATTATCAATTAAAAAATAGAAAAGACGCGCACCAACACCAACGGTAACAAAAAGAAAGAAAGAATGATGGAATGAAATGAAGGAAGAGTGAGTGGGTGGATTGGGGTCCGGTAATTGTACGTCCAGTTAATGTTGTACAGCACGTTAATGTACGACATGATAATGAGAATCATTTTTGAGGTCGGTAAATCAACTCAAAACCAACAGTATAGTGTTTTATTAAGTTTTCTCATCGATATAATTTTGAAATCTTCGAAATCGATTCGTTGCGATTTTATAACACACTAGCGGCCCGTATTTTCTTTTTATTTTTAATTTTGTATGACTTAACGAGATAGCAAAGCCACTTTTATATCTCTCACTATTTAAACTATATAACTACAATTAGTTGGACTTATGGTATCACGTAGTTTTTTGTAGTTATTTATGTTCTTAAATAGGTTTTATGTAACCCCCTGGACTTACCTTACCTTTACACGCCGGAGTTTTAGATCTGTCCTTACAGACTGATGGACATTTCCAGCATACATATTTGTATGAAATGCCTGGCCTTCTTATATGTCCATGCACTATGGTTCTTACCTACCAGTACTAGTCTTTGGATTAATTTATGTGACAATGACCTAGAAAACCTTCAATTCCGAAGTATGGTTTTTATTATTTAATATTATAAAATATTATTTTATAGTTTCCGCAGTGCTTGCTATGAATGGCACATTTAATGGCAAAAAAATTACACCTTGCCGTCCGTACATTACTAATAATGCACTGGCCGCTGGCTGTACATTATTGGTTCCCGGTAGATTCATTGATTGTTGTTTTTAAAGGGTTTCTTCTTTATTTTTATTAATTAGTTTTCTCATACGGGCAGGCGATATTTGAGAGATATATCATCTTAATTTTGTTTCGTAGCTTTTTACGTCTTTCGTTCACCAGTTCGCCATTTTTTATTTCTTGGATTGAGTGAAATGAATGAATGGAGAGCTTATTTGGCTAAAATGGCGGTCAAACGTCAAAGATGAAGACTTTTTTTCTTGGCTCAAGAATGTACTTTATTGGATTTTCATTTAGTGCAAGGTAGACACTTAGGTATACCTAATTACATAACTACTGATAAAACCGTGGTAGGTAGGTAACGTTATGGTAGGTACTGCCAAAAACGGCTTCATGATAAAGCTTCATGTCGTAGCTTACATAGACCTTACCAAGGCCTACCTAGGTAAGGTCCTAGGCCCCTAATGACTTATACCTAACCGATCTGACCTAAGTACCTACTTTACCTTTATCAAGCCCTGGAACTTAATGAAAATCCAAAAAGTACATTCTTGAGCCAAGAAAACAAGTCTAGTTTTTACCCGACTGCAAAAGGCGGCAGGAGGGTAATGTTTTTTCAATTGATTTATAGCTAGCTACTTATCTACCGACATTCGTGTTCGTATTGCCAATAAATGTAGCAGGTAACCTACCTACCTTAGTATTTTTTAATTATAAGACGAAACTAAGTAAGTACCTATGAGTAAAATTATCATTTAAATTGTCATTGTATCAAAAACTTTGTCACTAAGTATTAAATGATATAAAACATTAATAAAATTATAAGAATATAATAAGCTTAATTTAATTGAGGTAAAACCACTTCTTGGATTAGTCTTGTGTTGAAGTATTTCTTTAATGTTTACCTAGACAACGCACAGCCTAAGCTACTGGTCGTAGAGACCTAAAATTTTCAGAGTATATTCGCCTTGGTAGGCGTAGGGGTGTAACTAAGAAAGGAATTCCTGAAACTTAACCCCTAAAGGGGTGCAACGAAGGTTGAAGTATGTATGAAAATAGTGACACGCGAGCAAAGTTGCGAGCGTTTCCGCTAGTTTTCAGGTAAACCAAACGCAATACCTATTGTAATAAGAGATATTCTTCAATTAATCATAGTAGGTATATACTCTCAACAATCAACACATTTTTTGCTTACACATGGTTTAGTTTAGGTACATACATAGTTGTTGGGTGTTAGTAAGTATCATATGGACCCTGCTTAGGGTATGGCAACATGTAAGCAGGCCGAGGTTTACAATTTAATAGTAGGTAGATAGGTAGTCTTGCTTAATAAATACCGTTTAAGTTATCTAGGTAGGTCTGTTTAATCGTTGTAGGCACATAAAAATTATAATCAGATAGGTATTGGGTATTTATGTCAAATTATGTATGTTAAGGATTTAATTTATAATAAGAAATTTACAATATTAAGTCTAATTGTGATAAAGTAGAGTGATAAAATGAAAAATGTAAAAGTTAAATGTTAAGTTATAAAAAAAATAAAGTATAAAATAAGTAGGTACCTATGTAGATAAATCATTTTCAATGTTAAAGGTTTATTTAATTTCAGTTGGATGTTGACATAGGTCAATAAAAAAATATAATTATATTATTTATATTAATTTTTTAGTTGAGATCGCGGTTTTATTATCTTATTTCTTCCTGGTCTTAATGCGTATCTGCGAGGCAGGACATATAACTAATTATACAAATGGTTTTTAAAGTGTTGCTTGCACGTTTCTCGTCTTCTTATATTTACTTGAATACGGATACACTTTTTTTAAAGTCAAGCATACAAAATAAGATTATTTTAATCACAATGAAAGTAATCTGAAGTTCTTGAAGCAAAATTTAAACATTCTTGAACGTAGAATGTCTTGTTTCATTGATGAGCAAAATGATTTAAATATAAGAAAGTGACTTCTTGAAAGAAGAAAAAAAGTCTTGATATGAAGTATTTCTATAATGTTCAGATAAACCAAACGCTGTCTTCAAATGAGATTGACATATTCTTCAATTAACCTTATCATATGCTAAAGTCAAGCATAAAAAACAAGATTATCTTTAATCTTAATGAAAGCAATCTGAAATTCTTGAAGCAAAATTATACGTTCTTGGTACGCGAAACAAAATTGATTTGAAATTGAAAAAAAAAGTATTCTTGATATGAAATTAATATATTTTAGATGTTGGTAAACATTCTTGAACGAAGAATGTAGTGAGTCTTGTTTCAAATATAAAGCGAAATTATTTAAATATAAGAAAGTGACTTCTTGAAAGAAGAAAAAATGTCTTGATTTGAAGTATCTCTCTAATGCCCAGATAAACCAAATGCTGTCTTCAAATGAGATTGACAAATTCTTCAATTAACCATAGTATAATCTTAAGTCAAGCATACAAAATTAGATTATTTTAATCGCAATGAAAGTAATTTGAAGTTCTTGAAGCAAAGTTACACGTTCTTGGTACGTGAAACAAAATTGTTTTGAATTGAAAAAATATGTGTTCTTGCTATGAGATAAATAAAATTTTAGAATAAGATGTAAACATTCTCGGACAAAGAATATAGCGAGTCTTGTGCCAAAGATGAGCGGAATGAATGAAGGATAAGAAAGTTACTTCTTGATATAAGAAAAAAATCCTGATTTAAAATTCTTGAGCTGCTAAAAAAAAAAAAAATGTGACATGTTCTTGAAGGAAGCGAACGTCTCTTAGATTAAGAAAGTGTTTTTCTTAAACCAATTTTTTTTTAATGATCTTAAACGAAGTCAATTATCATCTTGAAAGAAGATAAGATTATCTTGATGTGAAAAGTTCTCAAAGTATTCCGTCAAAATCAGACGTCTTCTTCAATTGAGATTGCAATATTCTTGACTCAAAAATATTTTCTTAAATCAAGAATTAAAAGGAAGAAAATATTATTTTTCATTTAAGTAAATACGTTTCCTGCGGTGAAGAACATTTACTTTAGTTAATAAGATATTTACTTGGATTCTTTGAGAATATTGGTAATCTTGGTTTAAGAGATCCTTTTTTTCCGTGTAGATAATAGTAAGGAACCCTTCGTGCGTGAGTCCGACTCGCACTTGGCCGGTTTTATACCTTCTATAACCAAGATACACAAAGAAATGTTTTTGTGTAGCTTTGGGGTTTTCCATAATTCAAGGCTGATAATTAGAGGTTCGCGTTCAAGCGGACCACATATTTTTTACTAATAATAAGTCGATAAGCGTTTTTATAGAACATCAAATAAATGAACCGTCTGGCTGAATCGCAAAAAACGCGAATCAACTTCTCGCTTTCAAAATTTTAAAGGATATAAAATCACTGTTTTAAGCTCCCAATAAAAGCTACCAAAAAAGCTTTAGGACAAAGCTTTACTTATGGCTAATAGATAAATGTTTTTATTGCATTAAAGATTTTCAATTATGAATTAAATTAATTTAAAGAGTTATACATTTCCAAGAAGAAATATTTTGGGCCTTCCCATTCATTAACTTATGCGATTACAATGTCGTCAGTCTATCTAACGAATAGTAATTCATGATCACCATTTGAGAACATTTATTCTCCAGCGGTCCTCAGACTTTGATTACACATGACTGTAAAAATCGTATCTGACTTTAATATAAAACATGCATTATATAATTATGTAGGTATTTGAGTTTTCCATAAGTTATCTGATTGCCATAGTAACCACGGATTTGCATCAAGCTGATACACTGCTTGCTTTTATGTATTTTATGCTTAAGGCAAATACAAGAGCTAATGTGACTCTCGCTCGCACGTCTTTTTTTTTATACCATTAGCTGATGGAACAAGCAGATGGCCCACCTGATGTTAAGTGGTAACCATCACCTATAACAAAGCATTGCCTCGTAAGTCACGCACGTTTCAACATGTTGAAAGATATAAAATCACTAAACTCATTGGTTGATTGCGATTTTTCGAAAATGAGTTAAGTGATTTTATATCTTTCAACATGTCGAAACGTGCGAGCGAGAGTCACATTAGCTCTTGTCTTCGCTTAAAGTGAAATTTTTCTTTAGCTTTGTGTAGGATTTTTTATTTATTTCATGTAGGATGTTAAGTGTTATTTGATTTATCGAAAACATTGTTTCAAAAAGTAAACCCCCGTCCGTTGAGAGCTAAGCAAACGTAATATTCCATTAAAACAATAACTGATTGTGAATCGTTTACACACTGATAAAATAAACAAAGAAATTTACAATTAATAAAAATGTAGTATATGTACAAAATACACATGAAATTTTACTGGATCAATTTTTTTTGCTTTTGTTGATTTTATTTTGGTTATTTATAATAATGAATGAAAATTCTTTATTGCACCATGTAATGTCCTGATATTCCTCGGCTCACCAACACCTCACCACGCACACAGACACACAACCGCTCTGTACGACGGCCGCGTAACAACTGTCTCGTGACGTCGGCGCTTGAGACGAAGTCAATACATTACATCCCTTTTTTGTTTTAAATGTTTTTAAATCGATAACATCACAATACGTACACCTGTATTAGGTTGTTGATTTTATTCATTTATGTATATCATATAAATGATTTGTTTGTGATAAATACATTTAATGCGATTCCCACTCTGTCACCCTATTAGTTTAATTTATATTACATACTGTTTCCTCATTAGCTTTATCGTCCATATTATAAGTTTTTTTTCTATTCTGGCTGACTATCCTCACACCTTGAATCTTCTTCAGATATACGTTTTTCAATATGTTTGGCCGGTCTCGTCATTTCAAACTTGTATATCTCCCGCAACATTTTATATTCTACAGTATGTGTAGTCGTATCATAGTTTAGGCTTAGTTTATTTCCTTTGATCATATTCTTAACATATACCTACTTTATCTTTTCTCTTTCTATCAACATAATCCTATCCCTTTTTTTTTTCATTCTTTAATCTGAGTCTTTCATCTCTGTATCTGTCAAAGGCCATTATGACACGTCTGTAATTATTGGTAGTTGATCTCTAAAACCTCCAGTGAGTATGGTGTACATACACAAGTACCCACTCTGATAAGCTTTCTTTCCTATCTTTTTTTTTAAAGCCTAACTAATCTTATGCTACCATTGTTATTGACGTAATTTTCCGACATATCTTAATTTCTTTATATCTTATAGAACTACAAATAGGTACACTCACAGATATATATGTACAATATATCTGTGGGTACACTAAATAGTAACAAATTTTGGGTACAGTTTTACCTCTTTAACCCATTTGCTATGAGATAGGTACCTATGCCTTCTTTGACTTCAATGATTTCTTTATCTTCTCTTAAACAGTATAGAATTTTTTGAGTGACACTACTATTGGTCTTGCATAACAATTTGGTTGATACCATTAATTTTTATTCAATTCAGGGTTCGATGTCTTTATACCATTATACACAGCATGGATAAGAATAACTTTAGTCAAAGCTTTTAACAATGCAGTAGGTAGCTTTAAAAGTAAGTAGGTACACTTTTGTCTTATAATTAAGTTCTCTCGTACTCGTACGTTACGTGAGAGTAGTCACTTTCACAAATTGGTAATGTTTACAGTTTTGCAGGTAGACCTTTGAGAAACTTTACCTCCCGTGATAGATCCCGTGGTTATAATTCTCGTTCTTTAGATAGACCAGCCGATGTACCTGTATCGATCCGGGTATGAGGTCCTGTATCGGTCTGTATACGGAATCTGCAATATTGATTTATTGATGAAGGAGTTGCATTTTATTCCGGCGATCATTGTGGATATAAAATGATACTGAATACAACAAGGTAAACCAAGGATAAAGGGGTATCATGGATCCCTTGGTAATGACGCTGCAGACGAGCTAGCCAGAAGAGGATCGGAAACGCTAATCGAAGGACCAGCACCTTTCCTCCCTCTGCCATTCTCGCAGCTACGCACCTGGATGCGACAACACACTCAAAACCAACACAACCTACGCTGGACGTGGGCGACTGACTGCAGACAGTCAAGAACAGCAATACCAGCCACCACTCCCAGACTGACACGTTGTCTAATAAACCTACATAGACGAAACCTTAGAACCATCGTGGGGACCCTAACAGGTAACTGTTCACTTAACAAACATCTCTACAACATCGGAGCTACAGACAGTCCACTCTGCAGAGGCTGCCTGTCCGAAGAAGAATCAGCTGCCCACGTAGTCCTGGAATGCGAGGGCGTAACCTCTCAACGACAAGAAATCCTAGGAAACCCCAGGTCACTCCTCCAAGCCTGTTAAGCCACCGGGAAGCTTCTGCGCTTTTGGGAGGAGCTAGGCTGGCTACATGTGTAACCAGATCACCCCTCACGCTTAACGGACCACTTTGGAGTCTAAAAGCGGATACAGGAGTCCCAATACAATACAATACAATACAGATACTGAATACATATTTTTAATTGTATTGTCCTCAGAACTCAAGGTCAATCTTAAATATCGAATCAATCTGTCAATAGAAACAATAGCATACAGAAAACATTATACCACTCCTTAGTTTGCAGCAGGCTAGAGTACTGCAGTGTTGTGTGTGTGTGGAACACATTCTATGAAGTTCACAACAAGCGTTTGGAACGCATTCAAAAGCGCTTCCTATGGCACCTTACTTTCTCATATAACCAAGGAGAAAACTATTGAGCTACGAAGTCAGATTAATTCACTTCAAAATGACCTAACCCTCTGATAGAATAAAAATGCTTCACACTTTGTTTTGGTCAGAAGTGAGGAATGATGCTTATGGAGCTCTTCCCTTTCTGCTCCAAACAAGCTGCCGCGAGCCAGATTCCAGCTCTAATCTGGGGTACTACGCACCACTTACTAGAATGATGAGACAGTGCAATGCTTCCTGTAAGACTGGAGCGATGGATATTTTCACTGATGTAAATGTAGATTGAAATATTATTTTCTTATAATGTACAATATTGTATAAAATTATTATACAATTTAATTATATTTTACTTCAATTTATTTTTGTAAATACCTACTTGTATGCGTTAGAATTTTCTTTGTAAATAAATGTTATTTAATTCATACTTTGTGTTAGTTTAGGTTTCCTTTTTATTGTTTATTTAGGTTTATGTATGTGTAAATAGTGTTAGTTAATAAGAATTCTGTTACTCGTTTGTCTAATGTGCATGTTGTTTTCACCTTTAATTTTCATTTTATCATGCAATCACTGTATTTTTCTGTTTTTATTAGTGTATAATATGTTGGTGTTCCATAAATAAATTAACTGGGAAAAGGTAACATTTTAATTACTTAATTTGACCCAAAAACAACAAACATGGCAAGCTAAATAAACATTTAAAAAGCCCTTTACTAGTGATTTTGTTGAACGTTATTGTGTGTCTGAAATCAGCTAGTGTTTTGATTTGGTAAAACGCGTTTTCAATATCTAGTTTTGTGAAGAACTTGGCACTCTTCATTTTCGGCAATAACTTATCCATTGTTTTAATGGATAATGATCGCGGAAGAGAACCGCGTTAGCTCACTTCATAACAAGGTAAAGACTCACTTCACGTTGTTTAAAACAGGCGCCACTGGTGCGACCCTTTTTGATGAACCAACAAATGGCTCTATTATGTTCATTTCCAAAAGCACTTCCATTTTGGTTCGACTTTTGCTTCTAATGGTCTTCTAAAAACCCTATGAGTTCAATAACAAAATAAATGTTATTATCCACTTGAATAATAACAAGAAAGAAATAATTGTTCAATTATTAGGTATACCTAATATCTGTAAGGTTGTGACACGAGCTGTAGCTTTTCTGTTTGTATGCGTTCTGTGTCTTTTGTTCTCTATCTATTTTCCTTTTATATTTTTGTCTTATTTTACAGTATTGTCTGAAATATAAATCTTTACTGAGCATTCCAAAGTCATTGAAGTGTATTTTTGTTACCACATCTTCCGCATATTCCCTCTTTTATTTTTCTGTGTTTTTTTTTTCTTTAAACACGGCTTTTGAACTGACCTCCCTATATCAGCTTCAAGAAATTACTTAAAATTATTGCCTGATGAGCCTGAAAATATGCGTTCATATATTTTACTCTGGGTAAACATCATCTAAGTTTAGATATCGCGTCACTGCAAACACATCAACGTCATTTGCAGCGGCAACGTTAGCGTATGTTGTCCAACTCTCCCATCTTACTCCTACAGAATAAGAATTATATGTCCAGTCAAACGTGTCCAGTTTGTTTTTATTTTTATTTTCATTTTCGAGAATTGAATCATTCGATTTAACGATTCAGATTTGATCACAGCTTTAACAATTAAATGTTCAGATTAAATCTGCTAGTTAACATTTTTTAGAGGTTAGGTAGGTACTTAATTATTACATACCTACAAATCAATAATTTAATTATCAATTGGCTTAATGTAACCATTTCTTACACACACTTACACCACTTGCAACAAAAGACATAATCTGCTTTTTCCATTTTGATTTAAAGATCTGACCTTGTCTGCTTATTTTCATTTCAATTTAACGATCAGACATAGCCTGCTAATTTAATTTAATTTCAAAGATCAGTCATTGCCTGATTATTTCAATTCGATTTAACGATCAGACATTGTCTGCTTATTTCATTTCGATTTAACGATCAGACATAGCCTGCTAATTTGTTTCAATTAAAAGATCAGACATCGTCTGATAATTTCAATTCGATTAAACGATCAGACATTGTCTGCCTGTTTAATTTCGATTTAACGATCAGAAATTGTCTGCTTATTCAATTTCGATTCAACGATCAGACATTGTCTGCCTATTTCATTTCGATTTAACGACCAGACATTGTCTGCTTATTCAATTTCGATTCAACGATCAGACATTGTCTGCCTATTTCATTTCGATTTAACGACCAGCCATTGTCTGCTTATTTAATTTCGATTTAACGATCAGACATTGTCTGCTTATTTCTATTGTTTTCGAATAGATACCATAGACCTAGACCATTAAATGGCCAGATATATTCTGTTACACTCAGCTTCAATCATCGCTGCGAAAGTACTAAGATAATTTAGTAAGATATGTACATGTATGTACATATCTACACGTATGTATTATTGTAATGTACATGTATGTATTTAACATGATTCAAATTTAATGGTTAAAACATTGTCTACTTCTCTAACTTGCGTTGGTAACAACACGTCACGAACTCGTGGGTACTAGGTTAAAAGTTTAAAACTTTGATATGTTTTTATTATTAACAATCCATTTTTACTATTGCATTAACCCACCTGACAAGTAATTAAAAAGCGTAGCGTGTGATATCTTATGAATTTAATTGCCTGTGACTATTTCTGTTATACTTACGCCTCACTGAATTCAATTGGCAGTTGGCACCACACTGAAGCTTCATTATATTGTTACAAGGATTATACAAAAGAACGGCAGGAACCAAGCCGTAAGCTTATTGCCTGCTCTTCCAGGCCCGGTTGCGTGGAACCGTCACCTAGACTCACCCAGTCTCAAGACGCCATAAAGCGATCCCCGTGATCCAAAAGAATAAATACCTTTTGACCCTGAAGCAGTTCTTACTTTATAACGAAGTAAATATTCGTCCTATACCTACTTGGCTAAGGGTTAAGTAGGTTATATCATTTGTTAAGAGAAAATATGAGTAAAATTATTCAGATAGGTTTTACACCTACTTTACTTTTACATATTTAATTGTTTTGTATCTTCAGCAAAGACAAGCACCTAACTAATTTTATTTTCAATAACATGGTCAATAACAATTACATAGTTACTCGGACGTACATAACTAGTAACAACAGAGTGATATCTGCAAATAATGACGTTGGTAGGGTAGGTACTTTATAGCTTTTATACTTCTAAACAGATGTGTGCGTAAGTGGTGGACTACATTAAGTCCAATGAAACGAAGTTTCACAAACCGTAACATGTAGGTAGGTAGGCCTGATTTCTATTACTAGTAGCTTGTCAACAAACTTAGCCACTTCCACTATGTTTTTTTTTTTTTTTTTTTTACTTTATGTACTTCATTATGTACTCACTTTTGTCCTCGTCGCCACATGTAATGTCCTGATATTCCTCGGCTCACCAACACCTCACCACGCACACAGACACACAACCGCTCTGTACGACGGCCGCGTAACAACTGTCTCGTGACGTCGGCGCTTGAGACGAAGTCAATACATTACACACACCTTACAAACTAACTAAATAGGACAAATTATAACAACTAAAGAAAACAAAAAGTACAATGGGCGGTCTTATCGCTAAAAAGCGATCTCTTCCAGACAACCTTTAAATGGACCTCTCCATTTAAAGGTTGTCTGGAAGAGATCTAGAATAAAATGGTTGGTTAGGATGCACTATTTATATTTTCATGTCAAAACAACAACACGGTAACATTATTTTATTTAACTAATCTAAATTTATTTATCCATCTTAAATTGATGTTAAGTGCTAAATTAATTGAATTTTGTTAGAGTATACCAACTGCATTATGTGTCTAAGAAAATTTTAAATGTCAATAGGTGTAAATAAATTAAAAGTTGAGCTATCTGCAGACCTTTATAAACGGTCTAGAGATAAGCGAAAGATCCAAATCGGTGCCAATCGGAGTACAGAAGCATCCCAATATAATATCAACAGACGCTGATATAAAACATGGCTGAGTTTTGTCTGCAAAGTTTGTCTTTGAAAAAGTTTTCAAACACACCTGTCTGCGCATCAATAACAAGACGCGACGGATTTTCATATTTAGGTACTTTGAAAAACAGAATCTGAAAAAGCTTCAAGGCTTTCTCTCTCTCTTGTCGTGTCACTAGATTCTTTCGAAACAGTGTGGTGAAAGGATTTTAAGTGCGCCTAAAGAGGCCCCTTTCGAGCACTTGACACATGCTATCGAACTTTTTAGGTTCTACGATATGCCGGTTTCCTCACGATGTTTTCCTTCACCATTTGAGAGTTTTGTCTACCCAAGCACGGTAGACATCCCCTCAGATCTCTTAGTACCAAGTACGAACTCCAGATTCATTCAGAATGTCTAAGGGGGTAGTCAGAAGTAAGTCCAAACATATCATTTGGCACATACCTACATTTCGTAGTAGTTAGTATTCCTTATGTGACAGGTTGCAAGCCCATATCCACCTCCTGGTACTATGCTTTACTTCCTCCCGTTCTGGTATAAATTAACAAATAGCTTTCTGGACTCATCTGACAATACCGCAATAAAAAGTTTTATTTTACTCAAATGCTCCTGAAAAGGCCTCAAAATAATTTTCCATCACTCATTGTTCTTACAACGAAAAATTGTGAAGCATGCGGCTCTTCGTCTGTCGGACTTTGCATTTGTAATGTTTTTGTTGGTGGCTAAAACTTTGTGAAGATACGTGTGTCATGTGCATAAAAACCAGCCGACAATTTAGTCTGCGCTTGTGTTTTATCTTTTCTAAATTCAAAAGAACCCTTTTTGAACAGGGCAAGTATTTAACTGTGTACCCACCAATCAGTGTTGCAAACATTAAAAAGTGGTTGTAGTCAAGAACAAACTTCCAAAAAATTAAGCGAGTAAAGAGGTTGACTTTACAGCTCTGTCTTCTGCGCCTTATGCCATAGGTTTTCCTTGTTTTTTTTTTGTTTTCCAACTCAAAAGTTTGCTTTACAAGTTTTCCTACTTAAAAGTTAGTAGGAAAACTTGTATCGATCAAAATGAAACTTTTACTTAACTGTGTGCAATGTGATTGCACACAAGATGGTTGATTGCGATTTTTCGAAAATGAGTTTAGTGATTTTATATCTTTCAACATGTCGAATCGTGCGAGCGAGAAGTTGTTTGATAGTTGTCAGCCCCTTAACAATGTCGTTAGTCCATCGGGTAGGACGGCGTCTCATCGTTTTCCTGTTCGTGGTCGCGATTCAAGAACCTTTAATCCTCAGCGGTTGTCAGTTCTTCGAGCTATTATGACTTTGCGTCTATTGTAGATAATTAATCAGCTTCGAGTGCAAGCTTTGACTTACTCCTGAGTACAGGACGCAGTAGTGCTTGAGATAAAATAACGTACCTACTCTATTATAAAAATTAGATTAGATAAAGTACCTACTCTTGTCCAGCAACTAAATACCACCAGCTTAGTCGGCCTATTCCACAGGAAATACATGCTTAATACGTGTGGAGCTGCTTAAGGGTTTCTTTACTATGTTTTCTTTTACCGTTTCTTTTACCGTTTGTAAGCACTATTTTTAAACAGATAAATTCTTTTTTTTTTTACAACTAGCTGACGGAACAAGCAGATGGCCCACCTGATATTAAGTGGTAACCATCACCTATAACAAAGCATTGCCTCGTAAGACACGCACAATAGGAACGTGCTCTACGATGCACTGCCCTGCGTCCATCAACTTGAGGCATACAGACGTTAAGCCTCATGTGCCTGTAATTACACCGGTAACCACACTCTTCAAACCGAAACACAGCAACGCTGCTTGGCGGCAGAAAAAGGCATGGTGGTAGTACTTTCCCGGACGAGCCCTTCACCAAGAGCACTACTACTCTTAAAAAAAATCATAGGATAAAATGTTTTAAAAACACACAACATAACCTCCAAAACAAAAACTCCATTGGCATGACGAAGGCTCATTGAAACACTGACATTCAATAGCGTACTTGATGCATTATGGTTTTAGCGCTTTACGTCTTCGGGGAAACTGGCTTGCTTGTTCCGGTAACCACTTGTGCATTAATACAATCCCGATTGATATACAGGGTGAACTCGATCCCGATCATAAGCCTCGTGTAGCTGTGGTTATCCGTGAAGTGTATCCCGTCATATACCGGACGTAAACTTTCGCATATATAATATTAATAGGATAGTTCATCTATTATGAGTCGTGGCCGCTGACTTTTATATAGATCACTTAAGAAACATAATGCAATAGTTCATCCTCCTAAAATGCATATTAGGTAACTTCAGTATATACACTGCGGCTCAATGAAGTCCTCTGTAAGATAAGAGAAAAGGGACTAGTTTCTTCTTTAATAAGGTTTTATTATTAAAATATCCAAAATTAGTTGCATAGAATTTTATTGCAGACAACTCTAGCTAAAAAAAGTTATAGCTATCAAAAAAATTGCTTTTCTTTCGGCTTTTTGAAAGCTCGATGAAAACTAATCGGATTTCAAGTCACTCGCCATTTCAGCTATTACATCGAATTAGAAAGAGATAGCTAGTGACTTGACATCCGATTAATTTTGATCGAGCTTTCAGAAGCCGGTCGTTAGTTTGACAATTTGACGTCACAGTTTTTTAGGAACCTTAAGGCGCTCGGCCTCAATGGATCCACAAGATTTGTATCTAGCCGTGTGCAGGTGTTTGTTGCGTCTAGTAATTGCTAATTTGATAGTGGTTCTACAGGAACAGAACACTACACATGAGTGCTTAGCACCGGTAACTGATAATGTAGAGGCGACAGTTTTCATAGCATAAGGCTGCTGACTCTCTACTGCCTTACTCACTGCTTAAGCCTTGAGACCGGGTAGTGGTTTGAATCTGTTCAAGACAAGAGTGTATAGGTGACTTATAAACCGTTCTACTCAACGTCAGGCTACATCGTCGTCTACCATCAAAAAAATGAAGAAATGACTTCAAAAAATGAAGGAGGTAAGTTAGCTGCATATTTTTTAAATTAACTTACTTGCGTTACAAATTAATTTAACAGTAAATATAGTTTTGGGGAAAATATTTATTGATCTATAGACAAGCACTAAAAATATTAAATTTTCATGTGCAAATAATTTATTTACTCTTAGTTTTTTCAAAAGCGTATAATCCTGCGAAACGCATTTGAAAAAAACACATTCCTTTATAAGATATCGATATAATTTATGACAATGTATATAGTAGTATCTATCGGGTGGAATAGATCCTAAAATCCTCATTATCATTCATGTTTGATTAATTAAATCTATAGATTAGATTAACTTCCCAATGGCGGATCTACATCGGCATGTCATTTGACGAAATTGGAAACTTGTTATTGGCTTTATAGTACAAACTACTTCTACAGTAATGAACTGAAATAAGCTGATTGCCCACCTGAAGTTGAGCGGTTACCTTTGCCGATAAAAATCTCATTACATTACAGGGCACATCCACTGAGGGTATGCTTTATGTGGCATGGCAATGTCTGAAAGATAAAGTTGATAAATGACACACACACAAGATGCCTGCGTAATTATACTGATACCTACCCATAACCTTCAAAAAGCAACACTACACTACTACGACAATACAGACCAAATACGGGGCGGTACAGTGCGGCGCGAATTTTCCGCGTCGTGCCGAGATTTCGATGTTTGCTGTTTTTTTGGTACTCCCTTGTTGTTTTAGCAAAACGATATTATCCTGCAAAAACTAAAATATTCTAACCCACAAAAAAAATACCCAATTTCCCCCGAAAACGGCGAAAAACAGGCAGTACAACACTTGGTCGACATTCAAGAGCGCGGGTGTCTTGGAATGTTGCTAAATCTCCCGAGTCTTGGATAGGAAATGTTCTCTTTATCTTACACCATCCTGTGCCGAGGCCCACCTTCCGCCCGTTCCGCCTCGCAGCACTACACACCGGAAACTGACGGGGATTTATTTAAAACGGGCTCTCGCCGGCGGCTTCGGTCGCGTGGAAAAAACTTGCAATCTTACGTCTGATTGCCTGAGCTTGAAGCTGTTGTTATTATATTGTCAATTTTGATAGTATGCTTCGTAGGTTTTGAAGCCCTTGTAGGTTTATATTTCAGAGAATACAATGATATTGAGAGGAGGACTTCTTGATAATAAATACACAAATTACCTATTGCTAACCTAAAATTTTCAAAATTGTTTTTTTTCCAATAATTTCTAACACTACGTAGTCGTTTCGAGTTTTGGCAACTAGCAACACGCAACTAGTTTTTTATGAAGATTTTCGTATGCTAGAAATTGTGCATATAACAACTTTAGTTGCGAAAACAAGCAACTGAGGACTAACTTAATCAAACAACTGTCTTCTTCAACTAATAGCTATAATTGCGCTGTGTCATAGCACCCAAAAATACCTCGTCCTTAAACGACCCTCCCAGATTCTTACTTGATAAGTAGATTCTCAATTGATCAGTAATGCAACATTTTTATATATTTAGTCATACAAAACATGCTACATTTTTACAGAGAAGTATAGGCATTAAGTATGATTTCAGGAGTTATGGGTTGTTTTTGAATACTCGTGTGAATTATTTGTTGGGGTAACAGCCCTCCGCGGGTTTTGTATGTTACATAACTAGTATGATAAAGATTTGTACATAATTGTATATAGACGTGTTTTGTATGTAAGGTCTATCGCTACTGGGTGATAAAGGCAACTTTGTGAAAGTATTTCTTGATATCTTTATGCATTTATCTCCATAAATTGATAAAAATAAATCATATTTTTGAATCCATGGATATAAATGCATAAAGATATCAAACAATACGTAACGTTTTCTTGATTACATAATACCCGATCGATACCTTATAATCTTACATCGAAAAGCATAGCTAGGCGTAATTGCTTACATAATGTAGCTAATTGATTGCTTGCCACCGGGATGATAAGATGAATTGGCTGTTTCCAGTTCCTTGAAGATACAATAATACGTATACAAGGTGTTCCATAAGTTGTGTATATAAACTTCAGGGGGCTAAAGTACCCATCAATATGAACAACTTTTTCTAAGGAACCATCACTGTGAACGCGAAAAAAAAAACAGCTGTTTCATACAAAAGTTCAATACCTACCAGGCTAAAATGTATGAAACAGCTGTTTTTTTTTTTCGCGTTCACAGTGTTTGTTCCTTAGAAAAAGTTGTTCATATTGATGGGTACTTTAGCCCCCTGAAGTTTATATACACAACTTATGGAACACCTTGCATAAGTAATAGCTATTTACACAGAACAAAAATCGATGACAAGTTTAGTAGTAATTACATTCAACACGCAAGCGTACGCCATTGTATTCATAGTTATAATATATTTCTCTGCGACCATCCTTTATCTATTCATAGCGCACCATCAAAACCAGATGACACTCAAACCCCTAAATTGAGGCATTGAAAAATTCTATCACAAACGCGCGAGTGCTTTGTTTCTGCAACGCAGATGGGCCGAGGATTATCATCAATCACCAACTGTGAATTGCACATGCCCTGCCGGAATGCCCTGTGCCATTTGCGTGCTCCCAGTCAGGATTAGGCCGCATTAGTTGAATCGAATTCCGTGCTAAGCGCTCTGCGGAGCTATGTGTTACACTTCTAGGTTACGCTCGTATCCGCTGCTCTGTCTCTACGCTCTTACTGTGTAACATTGTGTCTCGGTACGGTGCTTTACCTTTAGTTATGTCATACTTAGTTTTATGTTTTCAATACACTTTAAATTACTAATACCTCCTTAGACTAATCTTTGATTATTGTAAACAATTATGGTCGAAATAGGTGGACTATTTGGAACAAAATTAGCTACTGCAAAATCTTTTTACTCATTTTTTCAATAAAATATGTTTCATTTTTATGACTTACATATTTTAAAAGCATTGCGTGTGGACCTTAGTTCAGTGTGCATAAGTGGCCTTCGTTTTTTTGTGTAAATAAAAACATCTAATTTCTTCGGTAATATTTGTATTACTATTCGCATTTTCTTCCAACAAGGACATGGAAATAATCATGAATTAATCTTGCAATTTAATCAAAATCACGGCGATAATCGCAATTGTTACATCACTAGATAAGTAGATGTATTTTGTGGTATAAATGCAAGGGATAGCTACTACGGATTAAAAGTAAATCCTATCTTACTTATTTATTAAATAAATACGAAAGTTACGATGTTTGGAAATATGTTTTTAGCTCAATCATGCCCTTACCACTGGACTGATAGGAATGATATTTGTAGAAAAAATATAGTTCTTGACCTGGATTTGCATATAGATTATATACTTTTGATCCCAAAATATTCAGCAAAAGTATTCATTGTTAGCAATCAATACTTCAAAAATAATAATAAATCTACGAGTAGCAGAGGTCTTTGTGAAGGGCTCTAACGGGAAAGAAATACCACCACGCCTTTTTCTGCCGCCAAGCAGCGTTGCTGTGTTTTGGTTTGAAGAGTGTTGTTGCCGGTGTAATAACAGGCACATGAGGCTTAACATCTGTATGCCTCAAGTTAATGGACGCAGGGTAGTGCATCGTGGGGCACGTTCCTATCGTGCGTGACTTGCGAGGCAATGCTTTGCCATAGGTGATGGTTACCACTTAACATCAGGTGGGCCATCTGCTTGTTCCACCAGCTAGTTTTATAAAAAAAACCCCAAAAGTATTGATTGTTAGCAATCAATACTATTCATACGCAAGTTTAGCCGCGACTGGCAGGTAGTCTAGAGTATTTGGTACGTTGCGCTTCTAGCCTAGTAGATTTACTATGTTAATTCTGTTTTCAAGCAATTGCTTGTAGGGGCTGCACTCGCGTCGTCCTGAGAAATAAATTATCGATTTATCGCGGAAACAAGCCGAATTAAACTCAGTTTTAATTTAACTTCGGCAGTTTTCGTTTCCTCGAAAGGGAAGTGTTTGAGATCTGTTTGATTGCAAATATCAGTACTTGTTTGATCGAGTTCTTAGATATAATATTGTAATTAAAATAAATTTTGTGTTGCAAAAAGTTGCAGCTAAGTTAATGGACACTTTGAAATGGTTTGCAATAAATAGTCATTTACAAAAGTCAAACATTCGACTTTATTTTTACTGAAGTAAAAATGGAGTGTGGCTAATTAATCTCCTATTTACGACTGAATCATTTGAACTAATTTTTACTAAATTGCTGCTAATAAATACCTATTTATCTTGTTACTGTAAATTCTAATTATATATATATATATATATCCTACATGTTTTGTCCCGAACCATAAAAATGTATATTCCATAACTTTTGTACCTTGCTAAGTACGTTCATCAAGAGAAATCTATGTTCGGGCCATTCAAATGCAATGTTGCAAATATCAACATCCTTATGCTCGAATGTAATTTTGCTTTGAAACCCAACGAAACAGAACGACCATTGCGGCTTGAACTAAAATCTAAAGCTTATGTCGCCAAATAAAAAGCCACTGATACATTTAAATGTGTACGAATACGATAATACAAAGATACACTGGGCTACAAAACTTTTTGAAAAATTCGGCTTTTTCGGTTCTTTTACTGCACCTGTTTTTTTAATGCAGGAAAGTGTTAAAACTACCGTCTCAACTTAAGGTATTGTTATTTTAGATTGTACGTATTTAAGGTGTTGTTATGTTGAGCATTAAGGGGCTGACACACGTCAAAGTACTTCTTGCTCGCACATTTCAACATTTTGAAAGATATAAAATCAATGAACTTATTTATGAATAATCGCAATCAACCAAGTTGTGTGCAATACTCGCAAATTGCACATATTTTAGCAATAATATCATTTTTGTAGGAAAACTTGTTTTATTTTAATACAACTAGCTGATAGAACAAACAGATGGCCCACCTGATGTTAAGTGGTAACCATCACCTATAACAAAGTTATGCCGCATAAGTCACGCACGGTAGGAACGTGCCCTATGATGCACTGCCCTGCGTCCATCAACTTGAGGCATTACAATGATATTTTTGCTGTAGTATGTTTATTGTGCGAGTGAGAAGTACATTAGCGGTAGTCTTCGCCTTAATCACTGCCTATAACAACTCCACTACCTCACAGAGCACGTCCACCGATGTGTTCTATATGGCACTATAATAAGTTCGTCACTCTGAGACCTAAAGATGTTATGTCGTATGTAATTGCACAGGCACCCATACTTTTATATATACCTACCCCTACTTAAATTCATACTCAGTAATACGAGCATTGTTTCTTGGTGGCAGAAATAAGAAAGGAGATAGTATAGTCCCGCAGTAAACTCCTTCACTAGTCGCGTTAAACTCTCGCTGCAGGCTCGGTCAGTGCTCAACCTATAGTCGCGTTAAACTCCCGCCACAAAATCGGTCATAAATCATCTTAACACACGCTTAAACAAAAGGATCGTCCGTTCTCCTAAGTGCGAGAGAGAGAGAGCAATATTGCTATCTCGTTCCGATAACTTATGACCGAGCCTGCAGCGAGAGTTTAACGTGACTATGCAAAACTACTGGTTGAACTGAAATCTTAACATTTAACAAAAACCTTCGAAAAATCAGGTTGAGCAACCAAAATCACGAAGCAGAATAACCATTTTACTTTCGAAAAACCAACAGCCATTTAAAACTATATATTTTCCTATGACCGCGGTGTATTTTGTTTCTTTGTTGAAATAGCAAGTTCCCAGCCAAGAAATTGGTGAAAGCCAGTACGACGGTACCGACTTCCTCGTTCTGTTACTAAGAAAGGGATGTGCCCCTTGACAAGGCTCAAATTAACGACGACCGACTCCGCTCTGAATTTACATGGGTATGCATGTTGCGCTCTTAGATAGTACCTACCTACAAGCGCCTGGATTTAGTGCCATGAATAGTTTCAGAACTTCGGATCTGCTACTTGCGAATAAGTAGCTAATTAAAGAAATTTCCAAGTGCTGGCGTTGACCAATGGGTCAATGTGCAAAAAAGTAAAGAATTAAGAATCTTTTCTAGTGTTTTATGTTTTTTTTTCTTTATTATTACAAGCCACTGTTAATTATGTTTGACAGCCTTCACAGCTCAGTTGGTAGTAGCTCTGCCTTCTGCGCCGTAGGCCGTGGGTTCGATCCCCACCGAGAACAAACATTTGTGTAATGAACATAGATGTTTGTTCTCTGTCTGGGTGTTATAATGTATTATAAGTATGTATTTACAAAAAAAAAAGTATATATGTATTATATCAGCTATCTGGTTCCCATATTACAAGCTTTGGCTTAGTTTGGGGCTAGGGTAGTGCTGTGTGAAAAGTCCAACAACAATATTTATTTATATTTATTTATTTAATATCCAATCTATATACAAGTTCATCTATCTATATACCAAACTATTTTTTTAAGTTGTAAGTTCATTAATTCATGTTGTAAATGTTATGCAATTTTTGGCAATTTTTACTGCGACGTGATGCAATTCGATATGAATTGAACCAAGGTCACCAGGTGAACCAAGGTCACCCACTAAGTCTCAGAATTAGCAGGTTGAAGTGGCAATGGGCAGATCATGAATAGGCAGGAAGCAAAAAGGCAACATCCTACTAATATTATAAACGCGAAAGTTAGTAAGTATGGATGGATGGATGGATGGATGGATGGATGTTTGTTACTCTTTCACGTAAAAACTACCGAATGGATTTTAATGAAACTTTACAATAATATAGCTTATACATCAGAATAACACATAGGCTACAATTTATAAAGCTATTGTGTGACTAATCCTGCGCAGACGAAGTCGCGGGCACCGGCTTGTATTTGTATAAGAATAAAAATATCTAGTCACTTATTTGATAGTCCATATAACTTTTCCAAGTTACATTCGTCGTGATTAAGCCGCAAACATCCAGTTATCCAAACGTTATCACATTTTGAATACTAGATCGCATTCACACCGAACGTACGAATACTGTCAGTCGCCAATTGTTGGGCTCATTGTTAGCCTTCGTGCAAACAAAAGCATTGCATTGGTTCGGTGTGAATGAAGAGTTGGAAATGTATGGAAAAGCAATAAACTGCGTACACTAGCTCACAGTCCGCGCAATAATTTGTGAGACTGCGGCCTTAGAAGAGTAAAATAATATTCGAACATTACTCATACTTCAGATAAGTAGGATATTTTTGGCACACAGTTCAAACTCGAACAGCCTTTCTCTGAAACCAGTTTCGATAATTCCATGTAGGTTATATTCTGTCTACCAATTTTTGTGCATCAAGCTGAATACAGTTTTTTTAATACTACTAGCTGATGGAACAAGCAGATGGCCCACCTGATGTTAAGTGGTATCCATCATCTTAAACAAAGAATTGCTTCGTAAGTCACGCATGATAGGAACATGCTCTACGATGCACTGCCCTGCATCCATCAACTTGAGGCATATGGATGCTAAGCCTCATGTACCTGTAATTACACCGGCAACCACACTCTTCAAACTGAAACACAGCAACGCTGCTTGGCGGCAGAAAAAGGCGTGGTGGTAGTAATTCCCAGGACGAGCCCTTCACAAAGAGCCCTACTACTCCTAAACTTAAGTATGTACTTACATAAACCAAAAAGGAATCGATTTCCGTCAAAAAATAAATGGGATTATTTTTATCTGAAAGATAGTGTTACTTAGTGACTATGGAACAGACTCTTACTTTATAAAAAAAATGTTTTTGTTCATATTTTGTCCAATCACACTATTACTTATCAATGCGATAAGATTACCTAAGTCTTGAGATTACTAATTTCATTGCATATTTTCATGAACGACCTTTGTGTTAAATAAAATAAGATAGTTATCGATTTTATTGCGGGACAAATAAGGCGTTTTACGAATGTGAACCAAAAACTTCATATGAACTTCCAAGGGTTGTTTTTCATTTTGTCATGTCACTAGTTTCTTTCGTAACAGTGTGGTGAAAGGATAGATATTGTTTATTTATCTATTGGCGTCTTTTACATTGTTGTTTTATTTATTGTTAGTCTACCAAACACATAATTTAATTGGCAGAACAATAATTTGTAACAGTCTTACAACTGTCAATAAAATCGGAGCACGTGTTGAGATAAGTACGTACATAAATTCAATTATTTGCTAAAACTTAGTTTATAATTATTACTCAAAATAGATACACAATAACTATTTATATACAAATATCACTTTTTGAATATACCAATGTAACGATTACGATGGCTGTCGTTATCGGCTACAGCGACTGTGTAAACTGAATTTATTATACTCGAAACTAATTAATTGACACTTATTTAAGATTAGTAGAGCTCTTTGTGAAGGGCTCGTCCGGGGAAGTATAATCACCACACCTTTTTCTGCCGCCAAGCAGCGTTGCTGTGTTTCGGTTTGAAGAATGTGGTTGCCGGTGTAATTACAGGCACAGGAGGCTTTATATCTGTATGCCTCAAGTTCATGGACGCAGGGCAGTGCATCATAGGGCACGTTCCTATCGTGCGTGACTTACGAGGCAATGCTTTGTTATAGGTGATGGATACCACTAAATATCAGGTGGATCATCTGCTTGTTCCATCAGCTAGTAGTATAAAAAAAACTGTATCCAGCTTGATGCACAAAAACTGGTAGACAGAATATAACCTACATGGAATTATCAAAATTGGTTTCAGAGAAAGGCCGTTCGAGTTTGGTTACCACTTAACATCAGGTGGGCCATCTGCTTGTTCCATCAACCAGTTATACAAAAAAAAAAAAAAAAAATTATCGTTTTTTTTTGTTGATCAGCCCTTTAATGCGCTCTCTGATGGATGACTTACGTACCCAATTTTGTTGATGAACGTACGAGCGCACTTGGGGCTTGTCAATATTCCCCTGACGTTTTTATAAGTAATGGTCACCGCGAAAGTTTATTAAATGTCACTTAGCATATTATAAAAAATCTGTATGCAATTTCGTGTTCACAGTTGGTCTACCTTGAAGCGATTCAAGGTCATTGACTGGCTATAACGGTAGTCAGTGCCAGCTTTGATATTTTCAGAACTTTAACCTAGTAACGGTACGCAAAGTCCTCAATGATTATCTACCTAAATTACAGTCCAGCCCGGTCGATGTGTGTACTCTTTCTGATGGAAAGATGGATTGTGAGTATTACTTCATTGATGTCAGTGTAACCGCGCGGTCGTATGAAATAATGAGTATGAGTCAGTGAAACGCGATGCCGAGTGTATTTGATGTGCAACAATCGATTGTTTTACTTCATTCAACAAACATTTGATAAACTGACATAGGTATGTTACTACACTTCTATTTTAATAGTTTCTTATGGTATAGTTACTAATTTAGTATAATTACTAATATAGTATATTAGTAACTATGATATCAAAGATCTCGAGTCCGAAACACTGCCTTCGTGAATTAAATGAACACTGAAAAGTCTCTCATTTATGTGTAAATGACACAATGTTTATTTTTTTAAGTATAGTGGGATGGGACATTTATCCTACGATACTTAAAAAAGTATTCATTCCAGTTAATATTTTTTTCAATGTTTCAAAAAACTTGCCCTGTTGAAATTTCAATTACTCAAAATGAAAACAACTTTTATTCAGTAGAGTGACAAAAATCACTTTGAAATCATATAGGACATATAAATAATTGTATCACAGTTTATACGATTACTCGTACATGTGAAGTGCCTAAGCTAAATTTACGTTGAAGTCAATAAAGGTACTCACGTTTTGATGTTTGCGTATTATATTTTACCGAGTTTATTTTTACCAATTGAATTACTGACGTCATTTTTGAACGAGCTACATTGGCGGAAAAATTTAATAAAAGCAAAGTGGTTTTTAACCAATATTATTAAAAATGTAGGTATCTTGTTGTTTGGTATTACAAGATAATTAATTTAATGTTACGTTTCTTCAGGAATCGCTTTTAGTAAACAGTTGACCGTATTAAAACAGTTTTTTGCACTATAACTACCTATTTTAATCTAAATATGTGATATGTGAATCTTCAGCCGACAGCCACAGCTCAGGTCTAAATAGGTGTAAGTACCGGTAAGATATTGAAATTGAATCAATAAATAATTCGCCTATTTTTTATCGTTTTAAATAATACTTTTTATCGACACATAAGACTCAAAGCTGAGCAACATAAAATAGGCTGCTCGAAATTATTGGAACACGTGTCGTGCTTAACCGATCAGACATTCTCATTTCAAAGTGCAAAGATAACAGTTATACAACATAAAATACGTCATAAATACTGTAACTCCTATTGATAAGGTATAAGAGGGAAGGTGAACGTAAAAATTGATAATTATACTGATTGCGTATGAGTGAACTAGCCACTATTTTTTCACCTGACTGTTTGGCTCCGTATGCTCGATCATGTTTCGTTTTAAATGCTTTTAAATAAATGAGCTTCGTATTCGCAATATAACGCCACTTAAAGCGTAAATGAAGAGACATGAAATAATCACCACAAACCAATTTAAGAGCATAGGTTATTTACTTACGGTTTGACTATATAACTATATTTTTATTAAATAAAATGAGTTTGAATCAGAAATAATTTTCTATTTGTAGACATAATACCCATCTGACGAAATAATTTGCAGACGTTTTACTAGTAGGTAATTTTACTTTTATATCGTTCATCCCACAAGGGCTTTATGCTAGTTATGATACGGACCGTTCTAATGGTCTCTAATTCAAACAAAAATATTTTTCTAATGGTCTCTTATAATCGAAATTAGCGACGGTATAATATTATAGGAGTGTTTATACGTGCGCGTAATAGCTTCTTACAGCTCATCACTGTGTCTAACACTTCTTACACGATGTAAGGTGAGATAGCATGTATCTTAGTCTTACTCATCAAAGAGCTCCTTAGCAGTTAGTCAGCATAACGCGCAACCTTAAGTTATAAAAGTTATGTATTGGTCAGTGCATCAGTGAGCATCAGTAATCTAGCGAAAGTATGATAGTAGTAGTCTGATTTTAAGATTATTCTTTTGCATAGGATTCATAGATTGATAGATTTCTGTTTTTGACAGATGTCACACCTCGTTTGGTAGTAGCTCTGCCTTCTGCGCTGCAATCCGTGGGTTCGCTCCCCACCGAGAACAAGCATTAGTGTGATGAACATAGATGTTTGTTCTCTGTCTGAGTGCTTTGCTCAGCTTGGGACTAGATAGTGCTGTTTGGAATGTCCACCGATATTTATTTATTTAATATTCCTAAATTGTTATGATAATTAAAAATTTAATCATGTTTTTGTGTGGTCATATCGACAAAACAATATTTTTGAGCTAACGATAAAACTGTTCTTGATTTAGGGTTATCGACGTTGAACTCTACATTCTTGACCGCATGACGAGTCACACCCATTTAGTTACACAACGATCGTAAAATATCTAATTATTGCGAAAATTGTATCAGTTCACAGATACATTATTATTATTTTAAGTGTGACGTGTGTGCTATCTTTTCTATATATATGATATACATGCTATATAAATGTAGTGCATCACTTTCAATCAGATTGCCATGTATTTTGAGCATAATGGTGCTGATTTTACATTTAAAATGATTTGCACGAATAATGTCCAAAAAGAAAAATGTCCAAAGCCAATGTCCATAAGTAAATATGCCCAATAATAAAAAATGTCCATAAGTAAAAATGTCCAATAATAAAAAGGTTCAAAAGTAAAAATGACCAATTATAAAAAGGTCCAAAAGTTAAAATGTCCAGCCAGTCTTCAATCGTTATGTGTAGAATCATGTCGTATACCGGCTTTCTGCCAATATGTACCTACTTAATCATTTCAATTTTAAAATAATAAAAATACCTGTCTAATATAATTGAGTGTATTTTTTTAAATATTAAATTAAACATTTTACTCCTATTTCTAGAACTTAAGAAATTATAAAATTAAAAATGTACTTTATGTATATTCTAAATACCTTAAAGAACTAACAACTACTATCGCATGAACTCAAGCCATCGCTAACATTTTGAGATAGACGCAAAAAAACTACTTTTTGAATCAACTGCAAAGTAGAAATTTCGTTTCGACTTAGTGATTCCAGATATTTTTTATATTTGCGATCGAATGCAATATCAGACTTACGTCGATTTTTGTGCATAGAGTAAAATAAGCTGTTCCGCATTTTATAATCGTAACGGACTGATTCTTTACGCATTTTATACAGAAATAGACAAATATTACGGTTTTTAGGTAGCTTTACAGCAATCCGATGATGCCATCCTTCCAACAAATTAGTTGTTCGATGTTTATTATTCGAGCAACTAGTACTACCAGTAATACTAGAGGGCCTTTTCTGTATATGGTCATTTTTCTAGTTGGGCGTTTTTATATTTGGACGTTTTTCTAGTTGGACGTTTTTCTAGTTGGACGTTTTTATACTTGGACATTTTTATACTTGGACGTTTTTATAGTTGGGCATTATTTTGCTCTTGGACATTTTTCTTTTTGGACATTATTCGTGCAAATCTTTAAAATTGCTTATTGCCATACTCACGCTTAGAATATTTTTTTTGCACTCAGAGTTTTCCAAGACACGCAAGTTCAAATTCTGACAAATAAATGGGTATTGTAGGTAATCAGTAGATATAGTACATCCGTGTGTACTATATCGACGCATCAAGTCATACTATAATTTAGCGCCTTTTTTCTCTGGCTTTGTGTAGTTGCATCTGTATCCATGTCTTGAATCTCATGATAACGAAGATATTCGGGCTGGATTATAAGAGAAACTAGGGAATAGTCTCATGATCGCAGAAACTAGCAAAAATGTAGGAAGTCCTATGATTTGAGACACTATGGGTTTAAAGCATTATTATTAAAGTAATTTGCGGAAAAAGGGTGCATTGCGTTTCCACTCAAGCGGAGACTAGTGAAGCGGAAGAATAATGATTATTCGGATACGGAAACGAAAAATTCCGCTATTGAAATACGTATCTCGCCTCCGTATTAGTGGAATCAGCTTTGGCGGTCAGAAGTGTTATAGAGCTCTGATGCGTGACGAACAGTACAAGGCTGCAATGGAACAAAGCCAGTTACCGCTCCACTCTAGGTCCAAACTACGCTTTTATGTAGTACGTACTGCCCTAGTGTTCATAGTTTTATTTGGCATTGACGTTCAAAATTAACGCTATTGGCCTCCTGCTACACTTCACTGGAAACAAAAGTCTTGCATAACTTCTCTATCAACAATGTCTTCACTTTTTTTATACCACTAGCTTATAGAACAAGTAGATGGCCCACCTGATGTGAAGTCATAACCATCACCTATAACAAAGCATTGCCTCGTTAGTCACGCACGATAAGAACGTGCCCTACGATGCACTGCCTTGCGTCCATCAACTTATGGCATATTAATGTTAAGCTTCATGTGTCTGTAATTGCACCGGCAACCACACTCTTCAAACCGAAACACAGCAACGCTGCTTGGCGGCAGAAAAAGGCGTGGTGGTAGTACTTCCCCGGACGAACCCTTCACAAAGAGACTACTCTTAAAAATACTCTTTTACACTCTGCTCGTCTCTGTGTCAGTGAAATGCACCCTTAATATTATACAGTTTGCAGTCAGTAGTAGCTTTTAATTGGAATCGAGTTTCAAAGTTCTTCTAATTTATCTAAATGCCCACAAGTGATGGCGCTTAAACCTTTTGCGATAAAACAGTGAAATACCGTGCTTAGATAGGACTTGTAGAACTTATTGGACGCAATAGGAGCAATTGTATTGTAAGTTTGTGTGGTGAATGGGTGGAAATTTATCTCTTTTAGGAGTCTCTTCTTGGGCACGAATAGTGCACGAAACTCTACTTTTTATAGTAATAATATAACGCTCATATGTAAGCAATTAAATATTTTATTCCATCTAGTCCACAAGGGGTTAGTGAGTGCACTAACAACAATTGGTGAAGTGAAAGAGGATAGGAAATACCTGGGTCTTGCCTTGCGTGATGGAAGGTGTGATGCGGTGTCTTCGACTTTCCTCTTGCCACTCCGATGATGTGATGATTTTGGCGGAAGGCGCTGATTTTCTTAGGTTTTGGTGATGGATAGAAAGTTGGGTAGATGGGGGTAGGTAATAAAATACTTAAATATGACAGATGAAGTTCCGTTCGGAAATTGCTATCTTTACGAAACAACAATAATAACTAATTAGAAATATATTGCGATTCATTGTACTGCATTTCGATAATTGAGTTTTTTTTTGTTTCAGTTACTCGACGAATAATAAGAAAAACAAAAGAAAAAGATGTCATGAAATTATAATTTGTAATAAGTAGGTAAATTAAAAAAAGAAAAAATGACAAGCGAGAGAAGTTCATTCGTTTCGAAGCCAAAAACAATGAAAGTGGTCAAACTAGTCCCCCCCGATGGGGGCTGGGGTTGGATGGTTTTAATAGGAGCAGCAACTTCTAATGTAAGTATCCAATATCTTTGAGAGGGTTTCCTAATCTATGGTTATGATCTGTGATAGCCACTATATGAGTAATTGATCGAGTGAGCGAAGCGAACGAAGATCTTAGTTTCAACTTGGGCGATTTAGCATTTTATGTATGTATGTATGTATGTATGTATGTTTGTCTGGCGATAACTTTAGAACCGTTGATCCGATCTGCATGAAATTTGATATGTCGATAGCTTGTACTTGAGAAATTTACTGGTAAGTATATGAGTAAAATCGGATGAAGGGGTTTTGAGATATGGGGTTTTTTAAGGGGGCAAAAATAAAAAAAGTTACATAAAAAAATCAAGTTACATGTCATATGAAAGGGCTTTGTTTGGACATCCCAAAACAATTTTTACTTTTTTTTTGTGACGCTCGGTTATTGAGATAAAATAATAATAGCTAAATTAAGATAACCAGCGATCCAAGAGCTCCCATCACTAAGAGTTTCGTTGATATCAAGGTTTTTCTACTGGTCGGCCAGTTCCTTTGCTTTTTCTTAATTTTTTTTCTTGAAATAAATTAAGGAGGTACTCAGTTCTCATAAAATGGTAACGACGACCAGGTCTGATGATGCAGCCAAGGGCTGTTCAACGGAACTCTTCAATAAATAGGCCAATAGGGTTGAAACTTGGTAACCATACCAAGTTAATAGGCGATAGTCAGAAAAAAGTCCAAAGTTAATGTTTGGACTTGCCTCTGACTACTACGTACTCAAAGGTTTGATGCGTTCGTCGGGTCGCATCACGAGATCTCAGTTCGGGGCGAACTACTAGTAATAATTATAATAACATTATGATCTGCTATAATTTATTGATCGTTACCAGGGTTTCTCAAACTTTCGGCCCCACGAACCCCTGTTAAAGTTTCCAGGTGACAGCTCCTTAACTTAAATCCCCCCTCCCCCCGCCGTCCAAGATGTGTTAACCCACACTCACACATGTATGTTGTAGCAAAGGGTTAAAGAAAATTCACCTTTTTTGCGTGAGAGTTCGGGATACTCTTCCTGTCTAGCTGTCCAAAAATCTATCAAAGACATCCTTTTTAAATCAGCCTGAAGAGTTTCATCTACGGACATTTCTAATAATGACTCTTGTTGCTTAATACTCGAACCAGCCTTTCACCAAGAGCTATAGTTACTCTTCTAGTTCGATGTTAAAATAAAACTTATTTTACTAAGACACAAACGAGAGAATTACGATCGATATACTTATTTATCTTTATCTAACTGTATTTCGATTAGATAAAAATAAAAATACATTAACAAATATAAAAGTATATTTCAATGGCACATGGAAATCCCCCACGATGCCCCAAGGTGCTTCAAGAACGGTTTTCAATCGTTGAAATGTATCATGATTAGATATGATAAAATGATTGACAAAAGTGCCGTCCATCGGCTTACGATATACGATAGAATCAGTCAGTTATGTCAGAGATCACTGGTGGTATAGTGGTAGCGACCCCGCCTTTCGACCCTAAGGTCGTGGGTTCAAAACCTGCCGTGTACCAATAAGTTGTTGTTTTAAAATAATATATGTGCTCATTGCCAGTACTCTCAAATGGTGAAGGAAAACATCGCGAAGAAACCGACATGTCGTAGAATCTGTAGGGTTCTAAAAAAAGTTTTGTTCAAGTGCTCTAAAGGAGCCTCATTAAAGCGCACTTAAAATCCTTTCGCCACACTGTCAAAGAAGTCATTTATGCATATTGCATGTAGCAAACTGACAGCTCAGTTGGTAGTAACTCTGCCTTCTGCGCTGTAGGTGGCGGGTTCGATCCCCAAGTAAGTATTATATTAGGGATTTGGTTGCAATATTTATACTTTGCATAGCGCTTTGTGAATTTTTCCAAAATAAAAATATTATTTAGCTTGAACTCATCAACGGGCAAAGTTAATTTGCATAATGTGAGTACTTTACAGCATGTAAGCATAGTGTTAGATAAGTAAGATTTGACCTGAACTTACATTAATATATACTTTATTAAATCAAGGTTTACAACTTTAAATCCTAAATATATTAGATAGATAGATAGAAAATTCTTTATTGCACAGAACAAAATGTATTGTACATAGGCGAACTTAATGCTAGAGAGCCTTCTCTTCCAGTTAACCTTCGTGTAGTTTTGATAAACCAAAAGGTTAGTGCACATATATGGATGTTATGGAGCTATTTTCTACAAATACAAAAAAATACATATTTGATATAACACAAATACTTATTAAAATTATATGAATAATGAATATAATGAATATTAAAATTGGTACATAATAAGATATAATATTACTTTATTTTTATTACAGTAACTACTATAATAATTTTTACCGAAAAGTGTACACTTCCCAACACTTACATTATGCAACCATGTTGAAGCCACTAGATGTAAGCACACTCATAATCGTAAGTCGTGACTTTAGAAAATTTGCAACAATTTCATAATAGACAGCAAATTGCTTGCTAGGTTGATTTTAACTGTTTTAACAGCATTTAAAAATTCCTTTTTTAATTATCAGCACAGCTGTTATGCTGTAAAATATTTTCCGTTCATTAGGTACCTACTATCTTTATATTATATCTCCGTGTTCTGTATTATTACTGCGAACGAGTATTGAAAATAGGTCAATATAATTTATACTTGTTTACTGTTTTAATAAAGTAACCTTTTAGGTATCTTCTTTTTATAAAATAACAAGCTGGTGCCCGCGACTTCGTCTGCGCACTTAACACTTATCGTCATATTTTGGACAATTCACACAATATCTTTATAAATTGTAGCCTATGTGTAATTCTGATGTATATGCTATATTATTGTAAAGTTTCATTAAAATCCATTCAGCAGTTTTTACGTGAAAGAGTAACAAACATCCATCCATCCATCCATACTTACGAACTTTCGCGTTTATAATATTAGTAAGATATTATAAACATTGTTTTATTGTTTTATCATACAAGTACATTAAGATGCTGACAAATTTTCTGACGATTGTAATAGTCAAAAAATATTTTTCATGTTCTGGTTCAATCCTAAAAAAAAAAGTTGAATAGGCATTTCATGAATGAAGCTAAAGTTTTAGAACAAAGTTGTTCGCCATGAGGTGTGGAATACCCCCTTTTCGGGCTTTTAGTTATGTTATGTTACAATTAATTGTATACCTTGTATGAGTTTCTATGGAAGCTATTGTGAATTCCGTCGCGTTGAATGAGAGCTAAGATCAAAAGGCTAATTTGAACGCGATTGCGACGAAAATAACGTCGATGTTGGGAAGATTTGGTTTGGGTTCTTTTTTATTTTTAGTTGAATAAAATGATACTTTTCAGATATTCAATCAATCAATGCTGTCACTATTCAGTTTGCTGTACGGTGATGCTCTAGAGGCTATGGGACACAGAACTCAGGGAGCAGCGATAGTCATGAGCACAATGCTCTTTGTGACCAACTTCGGAGGACCAATCGCCGGGGCTATAGTGAAGCTCACCTCAACGAGGTTCGTGGCAGTAACAGGAGCCTGTTTTTGCACGGCAGGGATATTCTTCAGCGGATTCTCAACGAATATAATTCATTTGATACTCACCTATGGAGTGCTTTTGGGTGAGTATTTCGATGAGTGTATTTTTTATATACCACGTGCTTACAGAACAAGCATATGGCCCATCTGATGCTAAATGGTAACCATCACCTATAACAAAGCATAGCATTATATGTCAAGTTCGAAAATAACGTGCCCTACGATGCACTGCCCTGCGTCCACCAACTTGAGGCATACAGTTGTTAAATCTCATGTGCCTGTAATTTCACCGGCAACCAAACTCTTCAACCGAAACCCAGCAACGCTGCTTGGCGACAGAAAAAGGCATGGTGGTAGTACTTCCCCGGACGAGCCCATCACAGAGAGCTCTACTACTCTTAAAAAATAGATTAAATAATAAAATAAACGTTATTAAACGTTTTGGATTTAACCCACACAAGCTCTCTCTCTCTCTCTTGTCGTGTCACTGCTTCTTTCGAAACAGTGTGGTGAAAGGATTTTAAGTGCGCCTCAAGAGGCTCCTTTCGAGCACTTGATACATGTTACAGAATTTTAACACCCACATAAGCTGTCTCCCTGATATGGAACAAACTACATATTTGGGATTTTCTAGAAGGTTCCACTCGGTTTATAACTTTTAGGATATTATAAAATCTTTTCCCTAACTGAGATAAACAATATAAAATAGATGGATAAAACAGACAGAACTGTAATAAATAAACCTAAATAAACAAGCTGATAGCCCTATATCACTCAATAACAATGCTGATTAGACAAGCATTAAAGGTCCTAAATTATCATATCATTATAATTCATTCAACCTTATTTAGTCTTTTCAGCCTAGTATTTTTCCAGTAGTACTTGATTTTTGTGTCTTTTATCACACATATAATAATAAATACAGGTGTCACACACGATGAAGATGCCAAATATTATTGTGACGCACTCGGTATATAGCTATGATACAATATTTTGTAATCATGTGCGGTAGTCCAATGCATTGTATTGTAAGTAATATAAGAGTGGTAGAGCTCTTTGTGAAGGGCTGGATATTTCATCGTGTGTGATGCTCTAACGCATATTCATTGTTTTACTGAGGCATCCTACATACCTGATTCTCACGATAGGCATCTGACGTAAACGATGTCACTATCACAGATATTACGGCTACAGGAAATACTCAAAGATCTGACTTTATGTCTATCTTTGTACATATTATGGGATACCTACCAGTATAATGTGGTATTGAGCAATTGTTTGTTTATTGTTTTGCGGTGATTTTTCAACACACAGCATCATCTATTGTATTCATTCACAGCATTCAGCATTTACATTTTGTTACACGAATTAATGTTCGCATTTCAAGGGAATACTACGGACAGAGTTGGGATTGTACTGTTAATGAACATTAAAGTCAACTCGTTCAAAATGTTTCAGGACTTGGTTTGGGATTCATACAGAACTCCTCATTCGTTGCTATAAATAGTTACTTCAAGCTAAAGAAGAGTCGCGCAGTGGGTCTCGCCAATGTGGGCACAGGTGTGGGGCAAACCCTAATGCCTCACTTAGTAAGGTACCTGCTGGAAAATTACGGTTTCCGAGGCGCGTGCTTGCTCTTGTCGTCGCTGAGCTTACACGGGGTAACTATTCATTTTGATATTGCTGTTGCCTTATTGTTTGTGTGGAATAACAACTACTCCAAAATGTGCGTACGTGTCAAATGTAATATTAGGACGTACATGTGACTACCTTCCTTAAACATCCGCAAAAATTTTACCAGTGTATCATACAGAACGAATCTATCGTGCCTGGGCACCAAAGCTGTTTCTGATTTCTTTTTCTCTACGAAACATATTGTGTGCAAAGAACTGAATTTTACTGATACAATACAAGAGTTTTGTATAACTGTGATTTTTACCTTCTTCCGTCCGTTTTCTCCGTTCTCTAGTCCGTTCCGTTTTCTAATCATTTTCTAATATACCTACCATTATATTGCACTTTAAGATAGGTATATCTACTGTGCCTGAGGAATTAAGTCGTGAGACTATAATAATATCATTTCATGTTTATCCCTACTTTTGTTATATTTACCTGCTATACAAGGTGTTCCAATAATTGTACCTACTTAAAACTTCAAGGGGCTAAAGTACCCATCAATATGAATAACTTTTTCTAAGGAACCAAAACTGTGAAAGCGAAAAAAAATAGCTGTTTCATGCAAAAGTTCAATACCTGGCTAAAATGTATGAAATAGCTGTATTTTTTTCCGCGTTCACAGTGTTAGTTCCTTAGAAAAAGTTTTTCATATTGATGGGTACTTTAGCCCCTGAAGTTTAAGTACAAGTATTGGAACACCTTGTATTTAATGTTTCGATTTTATAAAAACTGTTTGTAATAATTTGTAGATCTGTGGAACGTTACTTATACAGCCAGTCGAATGGCACATGAAGAAAGTTGAAGAAGAAATAGTGATTGATGAAAAACAGCAATTATTACTCCATAAGCATAAAGATATTGTTATAAGAAGGAGCTCTAAAGCCAATGGCGAGTCACAGATCAATGGAAGAGCAATAGAACCAGAACTCAAAAATGGTGAACATAAAAATGGATGGGATGTTACAGTATCTAAGAGTCAAGGCTTGAATGATACAAACAAGACAGAAAAGGAACCAACATTAAATAGGGTAAATGGTAAGTAGTATGACTACACAATTATATTTATTATAGTTAAATCTATATTATTAACTACCAAATTATAAACAAATAATAGCATGTTCATTAACTTAATACTTTTTATTATTGAAAATATTTTCACTTTTTATTTATTCTTAATTCAAATTATTATGTTTTAGTAACTTTTTTTTATACAACTAGCTGATGGAACAAGCAGATGGCCCACCTGATGTTAAGTGGTAACCATCACCTATAACAAAGCATTGCTTTTTAAGTCACGCACAATAGGAACGTGCCCTACGCTGCAATGCCCTGCGTCCATCAACTTGAGGCATACAGATGTTAAGCCTCATGTGCCTGTAATTACATCGGCAACCGCACTCTTCATACCGAAACACAGCAACGCTGCTTGGCGGCAGAAAAAGGCGTGGTGGTAGTACTTCCCCGGACGAGCCCTTCAAAAAGAGCTCTACTTCTCTTAAAACTAGATAAAAATATGTTTCTAATAAGCCATAAACATAAACAACCACAATCATAAAATAAAATAACTCTCATATAATATAAAATAAAATTCTTTTCTAGGCACTAACAAAGTTGAAGAACAAGGAAAGAAAACATGGTACAAAAAAATTTACGACTTATTTGACCTATCATTGCTGTCTAGTCCCAGATTTTTAAACATCATCTTTGGAACAGCAATCGCTACTACTTCTATACAGAACTTCAGTATGCTCTATCCATTCTTTTTACAGGTAAGAAATAACCTATAAATTTATGAAACAAATATGATATGAAGCACATTTTTTCAACAAACAAATTGCCCACTTCATATAAAATGGTAACAAGTATTAATAACAATGGCCAAAGCTTGTAAATATGGGAACTAAATAGTATATAATACATATAATATACTTTTTTTGTAAATACATACTTATATAACACCCAGACAGAGAACTATCTACGTTCGTCACACAAATATTTGTTCTCAGTGGGGATCGAACCCACGGCCTACGGCGCAGAAGGCAGAGCTACTACCAACTGAGCTGTGAAAGCTGTTCAAATAAGTAAACAAACATGTTTGTTTTTGTTATTGATAGGTATAGTGAGAGCTATGTGTCAATTATGTAAACAACAAAACACGGGGAGTTTCACCTAGTGATCCGCGCTCACTTCGATAACGAACTTCGCCTCACTCATGTTATCATCCACCTGCGAAAACAATGACGCGGGTGGCACTAGTGATGGATGAATGTATTAAAGAATGCCAAATTGAACACTGTGTATTCCGTGGTCACTTTGTTGAATGTTGCTGACGGATCGCACTGCTCTACCCCAAGCTTGAGGTTTCGTATTTCATTTTTCGTAACGTCAGCCTTCTTTTGTATCGAGATTCGATAAGCGCCTCTATCGGGCGTGCTGAGAACGTTACGTTACGTTATGAAAAAGAAAAACAAAACTCAGTCTTGGTGTACCGTACTCAATGTAACTCCGGGGCCAGACATAGCTTCACTTGTTTGATTGCTATGTGTGGCACGAGACTTTGAATACAAAATAACGGTAGGAACCAAGCCGTAAGTTTGTTGCCTGTTCTTCTAGGCTTTGGTCGCGTGGAACTGGCACCTAGAGTCACCTAGCTATATGACGTTTCAAAGTGATCCTTGTAATTTTATTGAATAAATACCTTTTGACTTTGACTTTTGACTTTGAATACACACACATAGTGTTCAAACAAGTGTGTGTAAGGCTTAGAGCTGATTTCATCATACTCTGTTAGTTGCTAATCAAGGATTAACAGGCCGTTAAATCTAACCTTAGATGTCAAACGCGTACATTTTGACATATTTAACAGCCCTTTGTTAATCCTTTCTTAATAAAATCTTTTGTTAAATCCTTTGTTAATCTAACAGAACATGGTGAAACTGGGCCTTAATGTGTACCTATTGGTATTATTTAATTCAAAATTAACTTTTGGATGTTTTTATAGAATGCTGCAAGCTTAGATAAGACACAGACGGCATTATGCATGTCGGCTGTCGCGGCTGCAGATATACTGGGGAGACTGCTCCTGCCCATTGTACAGGACAAATACAGGATAAAGGCAAGATGGATGCTGATCATGACATGCGTATGGCTGATTGTTGTCAGGCAAAGTAAGTACACAAGCTAGCTACGAAAAACTAAGGCTCATACTAAGGTGCTGCTGTGCTAACTAAGGTGGTTAAGTAGGTATGACCTCGCCTTCCGATTCTTAGGATTGGGTTCGAAACCGGTCGTGCACTAATGAGTTTTTCTGTTCAAAAATTTATGTGCACAATGCCAGTAGGTATTCTCAAACGGTGAACATCGTGAGGAAACCGGCATGTCGTAGTACCTAAAAAGTTCTATAAAATGTGGCAAGTGCTAGAAAGGAGTCTCTTGAGGCGCACTTAAAATCCTTTCTCCACACTGTTTCCAAAGAAACTAGTGACACGACAAAAGAGAGAGAGAAATTGATTTTTTATATCGAAAAATTTAAGCGCATCAATGCCGTAGCGGCGATGGGTTTGCGACCTGTCTCGTACGGGAGGGTTGTCAAAGGTACGTCCAAATATTACAGTTGGCACATACCCACCACTTGCAATATATTCCATGCGTGACAGGTTACAAGCCTATCGTCGCGTTTAGAATACTGGTTATTAATAAAAATAATACTGTATTTTTATTGCGAGCATTTAAAAACCAAATTAAAGATAATGCATTCGATGAAGGTTTTTTTAATTTGTAAAATTAAAAGTATTGATTGAACTACTATAATAGTATCTTATTTTTGTAAAAGTCCATATTGCGTCTTGATTTCAGTATTGTTCTACTAAAACTCATAGGTATCTAACTATGACTCATGAGTCATTGTTGTTTAACCATGAGATAAACTTTTTGTTTATACCCCACATACTCAAATGGTATCATGGCTTATCTGGTCCAACCTTTGATTACATCGAGTTTATCTCCTATCCAGAATAGGCTATAACGTGCCTAAATATTTTTTTAGCTATATGTATACCTACTTATGGTATTTGTATGGATTCGATTCCTACTAAAAACATTTTTTGTGTTTTTTTTTTATATTTAGGTATTTGACCAATTAGAAATAGGGTATTTCTAAATTGTTGGTAACGATATACAAATAGTTCATCTATTTCATGTGTATTTTGTACAAGTAATTTGTAATTTCCTTTGTAAATAAATGTAATAAAAGTTTTATTAGCTCACTCGTTTCCCATAGTACAAGCTTGCTAAAATTAAGGGCTAGATAGTGTGACAAAAGTCTACCTATATTGTTTTTATTTTTATGATTTTCATATATATTTTCTACTTATTTCAGTTATGGCCTACCAATCAGAACTGAAACTTTTGATCGCCATGTCCTGCCTCTACGGATTTGGCAGAAGTATGATCATTGTCGCCAGAAACATAGCTATCTCCGAAGAATGTAGACTTGACCAAGTACCGGCTGCGGTCGGCTTGGGTATGCTGTCAATGGGGATCATAGTCCCACCATCAGGATACTTCCTAGGCTGGATCAGGGATTTCACAGGAAGCTACGTTGTTTGTATAACAGCACAGAATTTCCTTTTAGTCGTTTTGCTAGTAACGTGGATACCAGATATGCTGTATCTGTGGTTGAAAGAACGAAACAAAAGAGGGAAGGACATCGAACTGACAGAAAAACCATAGCGAGTTTGAAATGTAGTTTTTAGAGTTTATTAGACTGCTCGTTTGAGAAAGGAAGACTTTATCGTATAACTATGAAATTAAACACTACAAAGAAATTGTGGCTGTGAAGAAACAAAGAACAAATTAAAACGGAATAGACTTTGTACTTAGTGCAAAATAGTATAATTTTATTATGTCTTTGTATAATGTATTTGTGTCTATTAAATGTTTATGTATTTTACTTTATTTAAGTACTTATGTAATTTAAATTGAATAGTTGATATTAATAAATTCACCATTTAATTTTAGCTAGTATTTAGGTTAGAGTTATACAAAAACAAAATAAAAATACCTATGTACTGTTGACTAAAGGGCTTGTTAATATTTTTCTTGGTAAAAAATGACCTTTACACAGCACGAAATTATGTGATCCTAGGATTTTGGATGGATTATCCATAATACTGATATTGTATAAGGTTGTTTACCCTTAATCTGCGCTCCTAACTCCACTCCACTAGAATCCGATAAAATTATATCAATGAGGTCTTTTGAAAAATACTGCGTTTCATAAATATCTTTATGTACACCTCCAAATATACTTTATCGTTTTAGCAAATTACCAAACTATTTTGGCACGTTTTATAGATAACCATCATAAATTACGTCATAATTGAACACGACAACAGGTAGATATTGGGTCGATAAATTACCTTTTCCCGCGCATTTATGGGTTAACATAACAATCCATAAAATGTACATACATAATACAATTCATAGATAGCAATGTTTTTGGCAATAATTAAAATAAAAGTATGGATGATATAATGTAACATGTAACCAAAACCAGAAATAATAAAAATACAAAAGAATTATTTTCTTTCTAAAAAATACTGTTAATCCTACCAGTATTTGATAGATCATTTTAAGTATCTAATGAATTACTTATATTAAGAGGCGATGCATCTCCATACCATTGATAAAAAATAAAACAAAATATTACAAAAACATAGAATTTTTGCAAATGCATACTTACAAAGATTTTCTTGTTTTTTAATCAAAAGCTATAATTTGAGAGCGACCCACATGTGTGTGGGGGGAGCGGTGTTTATGTGTGGGAGTTCTATTGACATAACATTACACAAAACTTTATAACACAAGTTAAAATTATTTTGAACTTATTTATTTCATTATTATTTAATCTTTTGACTATGTGTACTTTAATACTGACATAACTTAATTTCTATTTTATTTTATATTTTTTTTAATGTTTATTATGTAATTCAAATTAACCTCTGTATAATAATTAGTGTAATTGGTATAACCGTTCTAGTTATAAATAAATAAATAAATAAATAAGTCTCTTAGAACCAGTATTTTACAGAGACAAGGCACTTCATAACTGCTCGTGCCAGCTGCTCGTCTTTCAACCTATATGAATGCAGAGTTTTGGCCAAAAGGTGTCATATACAGACGCTTCTGTGGGCGCTTGCGAGACACGTGACACTGCGAAATACGGTCCAGAAAATCCGTGTTAATATATAAGTGATTGTCTGGACAAAACAATATTTCTAGCCAAATGAAAATTAAAGATAACATAGAACCGATAACCCACTTTGAGGTTATCATCGCTGAACTCTTTTCGTTCCTGACATGATGAGACACACCCCTTTAACTACACAACGATCGTAAAATAAGTAATTATTCCGAACAGAAGTATCTTTTCAAGAGTCTTTTATTTTCGCTGAAACTTGTGTCTACTCTAAAAAACTCGTAGCTCTATAGGAACTCTGTTATGTATCTATAGACTTATGTGTTTTTTTATTATTTAAATAACATCATCAACAATACACACGGATACAAATCAAACTACACAAAGCCAAAGAAAAATGACGTTTAAAACTAGGACATAAATAAATGAAACCGGCCAAGTGCGAGTCAGACTCGCGCACGAAGGGTTCCGTACCATTAACTTTACAAAAACGGCAAAAAAGTCACGTCTGTTGTATGGGAGCACCCTTAAATATTTATTTTATTTTGTTTTTGAGTATTTGTTGTTATAGCGGCAACAGAAATACATCATCTGTGTAAATTTCAACTGTCTAACTATGACGGCTCATGAGATACAGTCTGGTGACAGACGGACAGACAGACAGACAAACTGACAGACGTACGGACAGCGGAGTCTTAGTAATAGGGTCCCGTTTTACCCTTTCGGTACGGAACCCTAAAAAGAGCAGTCTATAACCTAATTCGTATCCGTGTAATACCAAAAATTATTCAGCCAGGTCCAGGTGGGCCATCCGCTTGTTCTATAAGAAAGCAATATATGAAAGTAATGTAAGTTATGGAATAGTAGTAAAGTTCTTTGTGCAGGGCTCATCTGTGGCAGTACTACCACCATGGCTATTTCTGCCGCCAAGCAGTCATGCCATGTTTCGGTTTAAAGGACGTGGTTAAATAACAGGCACATCGGGCTTATAATAAAATAAATCGCGCACAATATGTCAAAGTCAAACTTTGTATGAACGTGCATCTTAGTGCACGTTCATACGAAGTTTAAAAGTGAGTGAGTGAGTGCACTGCCCTGCGTTCATCAACTTGAGGCATACAGATGTTCAGTTACAATCTTTCTAATGATGACCTACCATGTACCTATCATTTATCTTTGTCATCAAGAAGGGCATCGAAAAAATGTGAAAGCATCCTAAAATATTCGACTGCTTTTCTAAGAATTTAACGCTTTATTTTATAACTAGTAAAATAAAAGGAATTATTGCTGTGAAACATGAAACAAAGAACAAAACTACTTAAAACTAAATAGACTTCGTACTTAGTCCAGAATGACATTATTTTATGAAGGCTTTGTGTAATTTGTTTCGTCGAAACACTTTGTTTCGTATCTATGTAATGATGACGTAATTTTTTGGGTACTTACTTATGTACGTTGAATAAGATTAGTTTTATAAAATTCTATTTTGCTAGGCTTTTGGTTACTAACGTTTTTTAATAACAAAATAAATTAAAACATAGGCAATATATTTTTAAAACGGACATTCATCATCATCATCATCCACAGCTTGACTTCACCCACTGCTGGGTATAACCAGGCCTATAGGCTTCTCTTAGTTTGTGCCATCTACCAGGATCATGTGCCAGTCTAACCCATTTACGAACTGCGATTTTCGTTATTTCGTCCACCCATCTCGCTGCCAATGGCTTTATATTCGAATAATTTATATGCGCAATGCTAGTAAATGCTAATAGTGAAGGAAAATTGTGAGGAAACCAGTTAGTATTTTAATAGCGGCGATGGGCTTGCAACCTGTCACGTATGGAATATCAACTACTGCAACGGTATGTACCAATGAAATATTTGGACAAACCTCTGACAACACCCCTTTGACATCCTCAAGAAATCTAGAGTTAATAATAATAATAATTTATTCAGGAACGTATAATGTACACATGACAATACATAGGAGTAAGTTGTAATAGGTACAATTTGTTTTAACTTTCGTGTCACATGTGGAACGATTTGGTAGCGCACTAACCTCCACCCTAGGAAAACCCTGTAATGTGGGGGTTAGTTCTCTCCTGTAGATACAATACATGTTTTTATCACAGTTTAAAAGTTTTTTTTTTAAGAGTGCTTAGTTATAGTTTAAATTAAAGTAACATTATAGTTAGTATGAAGTTATGAAGTTTTAGTTGGTACTTGTTTGTTTTTTTCCTGAATTGTTAAATCGATCACACATATTTGTGATATACTCAGAACACGTGATTGCGCGTGGGAAAAATATAAGCGTTATTTTCGGCATCGATATCTACATGCGCTCTTTTGCACACTATTATGGTTTTACGGAAGAGCGACAGCGTAAATAGCCACAAGTGGGAGTGGGTGGGTCCTGTCAGTGTCGGTATTCATCTTGTATTCATTGAGAACCAACTTCAAAATCAGTAGTTAGTCTCTTCTCTTGTCGTGTCACTAGTTTCTTTCGAAACAGTATGGTGAAAGGATTTTAAGTGCGCCTCAAGAGGCTCGTTTTGAGCACTTGACACATGTTATAGAACTTTTTTTTAGGTTCTACAACATGCCAGCTTACTGATGAGGAGTTTGAGACTTAAAGTAACGATATCTATCATTTATAAATAAATATATCGGTCTCTATTTAGAATAGTTTTTTTTACAACTAGGTACCTTATGGTACAAGCAGATGGCCCACCAGATGTTAAGTGGTAACCATCACCTATAACAAATCATTGCGTAAGTCACGCACGATAGGAACGTGCCCTACGATGCACTGCCCTGCGTCCAACTTGAGGCATACAAATGTTAAGCCTCATGTGCCTGTAATTACACCGGCAACCATACTCTTCAAACCGAAATACAGCAACGCTGCTTGGCCGCAGAAAAAGGCGTGGTGGTAGTACTTCCCCGGACGAGCCCTTCACAAAGAGCTCTACTACTCTTACTTGAGATAATATAAAAACCGCCCTTAATAGTTGACAATCAGTAGGTAAATCACATGCAAGGTGACGAAAAAATTGCAAATGACCATCCCATAAGCGTCAGAAGACGTGCACTCAATAACGTTGAAGTGAGCGATCACTACCAAAAGGCTCATGTATAATGCAAACAGCTACGCAGTCTCGCCGTCGGGAACAGACGGGAAGACACGAATACGCAATGTGAGACTTTCAAAAGGAATGAAAATCTTTGTGAGTGAAAACGTGATTGTTTTACTGTTTATAAACAAAAAAATACTTTTCATAATTGAAGTATCATGTACACGGGTATTTATCGCGTTTACCTTTATTATTTTCCCGTGTACCTAATATATCAATAGGTATGTTTCTGATCTGAGTTTAAATAATACTTTTCATAATATTAACTCCTAGATAATTTGAACTCATTTTTGTACATAATAAAATAACAAAATGTATAAAATAAAAAATAATTTCACGTCCGGAATTCGATGGTTAAATCGTGGATCATCTGTGCTTGTACGACCAGAAAAAATGAATCAGCTTTGATCCCCAGGCACGGGTGATGTCCATTATTGGACTCAATACATTACAATTTTTATAACATATTGTTTATTATAACGGTGTTTCTGACTTACCTACTGTAGGTAGCTCGCAGAATTAGTAAATTAAAGTTGTTAAGGTTGTATGGCAGGCCATATACAGGGTGTCCCATAAACTGACGTCAACTCGGAAACGGGTGATAGTCATAATAGTTATCAGAAAAAAAAAAAAAACTAATTTAAGTATTTTTAAAACTATTGGCATTTAAAAATACTTAAATTAGTTTTTTTTCTATCCTATCCGTTTCCGGGTTGACGTCGGTTTCTGGGACACCCTGTAAAAATAAATACATATTGGTGGACTTATACTATACCAAACTAAGCAAAGCTTGTAATATGGGAAGCAGATAGCTGATAAACTTATATACTTCTTTCTTTTTGTAAATACGTAGTTATAGTATGACCATATAACAACCAGACAGAGAACAAACATCTGCGATCATCAAACAAAAATGTTTGTTCTCCATGGGGATCGAACTCACGGCCTACAGTGTAGATGGCAGAGCTACTACCATCCGAGCTGTGAGGGCTGTTATGAACATTTATAGCTCGTTGAACCTACAACCGCAGGAGAATTAAAGTTCTCGAATGGCAACCACGAACCGGAAAACTTAGCAGAGGCCTACCCTTCATCTTTTTTTTCATACAACTAGCTGACGGAACAAGAACATGACCCACCTGATGTTAAGTGGTAACCATCACCTATAACAAAACGTTGCCTCTGAAATCACGCACGTTAGGAACGTGCCCCACGATGCACCGCCCTGCGTCCATCAACTTGAGGCATACAGATGTTAAGCCTCATGTGCCTGTAATTTCACCGGCAACCACACTCTTCAAACCGAAACACAGCGTTGCTGCTTGGCGGCAGAAAAAGGCGTGGTGGACTTCGCCGAACGAGCTCTTCACAAAGAGCTCTATCTACTACCCTTCATCTGATGTATCGACTACATTGTAAAACCGCGGAAAGTCGGTGAATGTATGGTCGAGGCCTATGTTTTTTATTAATATTATTTTTATGTCCAGCAGTATACTTCTTCATGTTGATGATGTTTAGTCTTTGGTAATAGAAACTGCTTTAATCTGTGTTTAGTGTTTGTCCTATAATCTTATCTTGAGACTTAGATAAAGTTGGCATATTGAGGCGTCAAGAAACGATAGTGGCCCAAGTGGATAGTGAAACTTGAACTGACTTTTAAACCTTGGTATAAAAATGAACCTCAAGTTAGCTGCAAGAAAATAGAAAACTTACAAAATGCCTGTTTGGTTTATTTGTTTCCTAAATAGTAAATCCTCATTTAAAACATATATTTTATGCAAAACAACTCGCGAATAAGTACAACTAGTTAATTGAGGATGATGATAAAATACCCTTCCACTTTTAGGTATCTAATTTATTTTAACCAACGCTAAATAAATTCATTCCAGTGTGCAGACCTCGTAAATCTGGAGGGTCCTTTTCGTATTTCCGAGGCAATGATAGAGCCTTTTCATGTAATGACGTAATGGGGTCGGCACGTAACACAATAATAATATGACAGCTTTGCTTTACGACACACGACGAACAGACGACACTGAAAATGTTGAAAAGGTTGCGAAAAGAAAATGGAAATTGAAGATTTTAAATTGTTCTGGAAATTAGCAAGAAACATCTTGCAGTAACTTTATTTCTGCTGCTGCTAATGATGATAACTGCAACGACTGCTTTTGTATTATTATTTTCCACAAGTCCCCGCAATCTGTTTACAGTTGACTGTTTTACAGCTCTTGTAGCTCAGTCGGTAGTAGCTCTGCCTTCTGTGCTGTATAGGCCGTGGCTCATTTCCCTACTAAGAACAATGGTGTAATGAACATATATGTTCTTTGTCTTTGTTCTCTGTCGGTCCATACATAAAATATTTACTCGTATAAATTTAAATAAACAAATATTCAATAAATAATTATAAATTTGTAATATTTATTTATTTAAGGAAGACTAACAGCACGTAAATACATATAAATCAAGAGTACTATTAAAAACAAAAGGCTAATAATAAGTCTCTACATATAGATACAAAATATAAAAAAAGTTACTAAACAAAAAAATATTTACGTCCCGGTCCAGTCCCGCTGTGGTTCAAATAATCCTTTTTAACAGATTATACCCTAAACCCAGAATTTTCTACATTTTACTCCCTGTTGTCACATTACATAGGCTATTATTACGAAATAATTATCTTATTTGTTTTCTTGCTACTTTATTGTATGAACGAACTCGTGTTGCGTAAAAATAATAGGTATGTATTAACAATATGAAATATGTTTATTTATTCTATGTTGGTTTCAAGATTTGCTCTAACTTAAATTTTATTTTGTTTGTAGCCATTTACCTTATAACATAACACAGCAAATAAAAAAAGATCATAACGAATGAATAGAAAAAAAAATATGGAAATTTTCACGCAGTGCTTAACGATCGTTAGCTGTATTTTTTTATACAATAAAGTATACAAACAAGCCTGATGGAAAGCCGTCCGCATACTGTAGCCTGCAAGTACCAGAAGAACGTAATGCACGTTACTACACCCTTTAAAAAAATTAAGAAGAAGAAACCAGTTTTATAGACACCCATACTGAACCGTACATACTCTTTTTTAATACATTCATCATATTGTATTGCCCTCATCCCACAACAGTAGTACCAGTTAGTATTCTAACAGCGGCGATGGGCTTGCAACCTGTCACGTATGTAATACTAACTCCGGCAAAATGTGGGTATGTGCCAAATGTTTGGACATACCTCTGACTACCCTCTTAGACGTTCTCAAAGAAAAATATCGAAGAAAAAATCTGAGGGGATATCTACCGTGCCTGAGGATCAAAGTCGTGAAGCTGTTTCAGTTTCAGTTTCCATAACAATGCTTCATTATCACAGAAAATTAAATTAGACCGATCTACTATAAACTGATACTTTGAGGTCAGTTATATAATGTTGTAGTTATATTATATATACATTTTATTCTCTGTCTTTATAAGTATATTAAACGCGAGAGTATTGGGACAAACATTGGGTGGAACCTACGAAATAAGCCTGCGGTTGGCAAACAGGCACAATATTGTTTCTTCGTCTACAATGCTACATACGAGTCTAAGTAAGGAGACTTAAGAATAATAAGAAATGACATTTAAAATAAAATTATTTTGCTTTGCGTCAATATTCAGATACCTAATCCTTTGTGAGTATACTTAACATATGTTTTTATTGTTTGTTTTTTAAATTGAAAAGATTTCAGCGTGTCTTTTTTACATGATTAAAAAAGATTAAAGGCTTGAATAAAACCATTTTACCTTAACAGACAACCAGCATATAATTATAAAAAAGCTGTGATTATGTAATTGAGTCATATAGAAGCAAAGGCAGCAACATCCCAGCAACCAGCATTATTTGGTTTTTTTTTTTTTTTTTTTTTTATACAACCAGCTCATGGAACAAGCAGATGGCCCACCTGATGTTAAGTGGTAACCATCACCTATAACAAAGCATTGCCTCGTAAGTCACGCACGATAAGAACGTGCCCTACGATGCACTGCCCTGCGTCCATCAGCTTGAGGCATACAGATGTTAAGCCTCATGTGCCTGTAATTACACCGGCAACCACACTCTTCAAACCGAAACACAGCGTTGCTGCTTGGCGGCAGAAAAAGGCGTGGTGGTAGTACTTCCCCGGACGAGCCCTTCACGAAGAGCTCTACTACTCTTAAATATCCCTTTGAAACTGTTAATTATCGAAAAGCTTATTTTAATAGTAATACAGTAGCGTACAGTTGAGTAAGGAACCTTGAAACTAACTGACGAAATACAGAATCGAAAAAAAAAACGAAACAGCTTCCGACTTTGGTCCTCAGGGCACTGTAGATATCTCCTCAGATCTTTCAAGTCAACTCACAACTATTGAGGGTGTCTGAGGGGTATAGTCAGAACACAGACCGTTTTAATCATATTTAAGCATTTTAGTTTGACAGCCTTCACAGCTCAGTTGGTAGTAGCTGGTCTGCCTACGGCGTAGACACCGTAGGCCGTGGGTTCGATCCCAGCCGAAAATAAACATTTGTGTGAAGAAGATATATGTTTATTCTCTGTCTGGGCGTTACTAAATAAGTATGTATTTACTAAAAAACTATATTTTGTATTATATCAGCTATTTGGTTCCCATATTGCAAGCTTTGGGACTAGATAGTGCTGTGTGGAAAGTCCACCAATATTTTTATATATTAATTAGTAATCGTAACCTCTAAATAATTTTAATGCTGCATAGGATAATGTTCAGGAGTATGTACGCACGAATGCCTAATTTAAGAAAGTGGCATAACGTGGGCTTTGGATCACAATACGGAGATACGCACGACTTGTTGAAAACCTCATGAACTTTATAAAATACTAGCGGCCTATCCCAGCTTCGCATGGGTGGACATACATTTTTTGAAAATCATAGGACCAACTTAGACCGTGGGTTCGAGTCTCGCGTCTACTTATCGCGCCCTTCTCCCTGAGTGAGTGAGAACGCGCCCCGTGGCCTCGCGCGTTCGCTTATATTTTTAAAGCGAACTAAATTTTTTAAATTAGTAAGTCTTTTTGAATAGACTGTCCGATTTGAAAAATTTAAAAAGTTGTCTATAGGTATTGAAACAGTCTTGAATACGAAATGTTTTTTTTTTTTTTAATACAACCAGCTGATGGAACAAGCAGATGGCCCACCTGATGTTAAGTGGTAACCATCACCTATAACAAAGCATTGCCTCGTAAGTCACGCACGATAGGAACGTGCCCTACGATGCACTGCCCTGCGTCCATCAGCTTGAGGCATACAGATGTTAAGCCTCATGTGCCTGTAATTACACCGGCAACCACACTCTTCAAACCGAAACACAGCATTGCTGCTTGGCGGCAGAAAAAGGTGTGGTGGTAGTACTTCCCCGGACGAGCTCTTCACAAAGAGCTCTACTACTCTTATTTGGATAAGGATTAAAACATGGTCCGATTTTGGTCGTCATTTCTATCAACTTTTAAAATGTAAAAAAGAAGTTATAGTAACATAACTACGATAGTTAGACATGTGTTCTTTAATATTGTAGAATTTTTTGTACATTTTGAACATTGTAAAACTTTATTCGTAAATAAATTCGCAATTACCCTCATAACCAACATAAGAATTAATTTAGCAAAAACAAATTTCATTATATTCAGGAATAGAGCAATTAAAATAAATAACATTGACATTAACTACAATGGCCAGAAAATTAATCAAATAGATGTAACGAAATTCTTAGGACTAAATATTGACTGTACCTTAAATTGGAAACCTCACGTGGAAAACCTATGCTCAAGAGTAGCCCGATTTTCTTACGCTTTATATGTGCTGTCAAGAACTGCTGGTGAGTCTACTTTGCTGACAGCTTATCACGGATATGTGGCATCCCTTCTTAGGTATGGTGTTTTATTCTGGGGCAACTCTACCGACAAAGATTTACTATTTAGGGCCCAGAAGAGATGCGTGCGGGCCATATGCAAGCTACAGCTAGGAAAAACGTACAAAAATTGCTCATTGAAAAAGTGTACTATAGTGTGACGGAATATCTTAACGACAATTTAGAATAATCAATATAATAAGTTTTTTTTATTTTTTTTTGTTCTTTATTTTTATTTATTAATTGTTAATTTATCTCCTTTTCTATTTTAAATTTCGGACATTTTGTATTTCTTTAATCATTCAATCAATTCATTAATTTTTAAATTGTATAATTATTGCATGCTATTTTTAAGTGGAATATGGAAGAACATTATTTGCAAACCCTGACATCTGTATTGACATGTACCAACCTATATTCGCAATAAAGTTATTATGATTATGATTATGATTATGATTATAACCTATTTAGATTAACCTCAACTAACTAACTGGTGATGATGTATAAGGAATTTAGGCCGATTGGCTTATTCACAGTGAGGGGGGTAGTTAAATAATTTACCTGCTCAAAATTTCATGACTCTACTCGTATATGGGTGCTAGACACGCATACACACGCATATTTTATGTGGTTTAAGTACAGATTAAATGATGTTGGTTTTGTACGAAACAGATAATTTTCTATTTTCTTGATGTTTTTACATCGGAAAGGTAACTAAAGTTTTTTATTCGATTAAAACTCTACTAGGCAAATTACCTACTCTAACGGCCAGTTTCTGAAAGCTCGATCAAAACTAATCAGATGTCAAGTCACTCACCATTTCAGCTATTACATCGAATTAAATAGAGATAGCAAGTGACTTGACATGCGATTAGTGTTGATCGGGCTTTCAGAAACCGGTCGGACCGGACTTATACAAGGTGTTCCTTAAGTTGTGTATATAAACTTCAGGGGGCTAAAGTACCCATCAATATGAACAACTTTTTCTATGGAACCAACACTGTGAACGCGAATTAAAAAACAGCTGTTTCATACATTTTGGCCTGGTAGGTATTGAACTTTTGTATGAAACAGCTGTTTTTTTTTCGCGTTCACAGTGTTGGTTCCTTAGAAAAAGTTGATCATATTGATGGGTACTTTAGCCCCCTGAAGTTTATATACACAACTTAAGGAACACCTTGTATATTATTTGGCAGTGTGGAAAAATGTAACATATAATTTTGAAATCATAATACTCTTGCTACGCCAGTGTAGCCTTACTAAGGCTTTATCAGCGACGGTACTTCATTCCACGTGAACTAAAGTTTATTACATAAAATTTACATTATTTATCTTTATCATCATAAAAATAATATTATAGTGGTATCACAAAACAAGTGATACCACTTCCACTAAAGCTCTACTTCACGTGACGTAAAACACACTGTGACTGTGTGCAGCGGAATATTAATTGCAGTATTTTAACGTAGGTATAGTGTTTGGCAAAATTAATAACTTAACGTGTGTCGGTTTAAGCTTTCTGCTAATATTTGCACACGTATCCGATGGAGATGTTTTAAAATATCCTTCCATTACTCGGACGAGTTTTATGAGTTAATAAACGTAGCATAATATGTGATCAAATGAACTTCTGTGAAGTTCGATCAATATTATATGAGTTCACTTCATTCGAAGATATATTTAACGTGTAGTACTTTTAACTTACTCGGTAGCTACGCACTTTTTTAGAGATTTTATAAAACCAAAAAGTTTTATAACCAAATCGACATTTACCTACTGGCTGGTTACACCACGGTCCGAGTGTGCCTTCATTCTTTTAGAGATCAGACAAATGCAAAGACATGAGTATGTATTACGGGATTGGGCTGGGTGGGTACTTATATCTTCGAATGAAGTGAACTCATATAATATTGATCGAACTTCACAGAAGTTCATTTGATCACATATTATATTTCTTTCACTTCATTCTTCAGATATATTTAACGTGTAGATGTTTAGAGGGTTTTTGCATTTGTTATACATTAAAAAGACATAGTTTTGCCAAAGTTAAGACTGAATTTTAGTCAACTTGAGTTTAGTGGATTAATTAACATGACTGTGGTGTCTAGCCTAGTCGCGCTGGCAACACTAGCGACATGCTGGCCACACTGGCTTGGACGGCGTGGCCGGGCGGAGAGCATAACCTCGTATAATAATATATTTGTATTTTAATGGATCTAAAGAATCCCACAAAGTGGCGACTGAGGAGAACGTGAGTAATTTAACTCATTTTACTGAAAAGGAAGGGATAGATGGCATTCCAAAGTAATTATTTTGCAGTTGAAGTTCAAGTTCCAATTCAATAAACAAGGTACGAAACCTACGTTGAACTAACATGTACAGTACGAGGGTACCGTATATTAGATCAAAGTATTACTTACGTAATTGAGAATACCTGTTAGAAAAAGATCTAGAAAATTTATCGCTGCATAATAATTTTACCTGCGCCTACCCTAACCTAAGAAAAGCTTCTGTGAAAGAAAAGATTTTTACTTTGATCACTATGAAGGTAGAAATGTTTTGAAAATTATTAGCATTAACAATGCTGCCGTAGCCAAAATCGGCCTGGACGACACATCACATCATCATCAACCATATCTGTACGTCTTGACCCACGTCACCAGGTACTACAGTGTATGGAATACCAACTACTGTACCTGTACTGGGTTTGTGCCAAATGTTAAAAGTATTTGGACGTATCTGACCACTTTAGACATCCCAAAAATCTTTAAGTTGATACTTGGTACTAAGGGATGTGTGAGGATATTTACCGTGCCTGGGAATCAAAGTCTTGAGGCTGTTGCTATTTTACTATTATTTTTATTAGCAATTAGGTGAATGGTTTTTATATCTTTTATACCTACCTATTGCAACTGAAATCTAGACTGAAAAATCAGCACCAGTTTTAAGGGCAATGCAACAAAGTAGCTATACTATTGTTGCGCTGAGCATGAGCCACAGCCTAAAATGAATAAACAATATCTAATATGAAAAATGTTATGTTACAGGCTCCAAATACCGGTCATGTAAATAAAGGCCATGCAATAAGTGTCACCACATCAGAGACGACGGAAAGGCTATGTAATTAATCTCATCAGAAATGATGTAAAGGCCATGTAATTAATGTCATCAGAGATGATATAAAGGCTATGTATAATGTTATTAAAGATAACCAAAAAGCCATGCAAGAAATATTTCATCAGAGATGGAAAACAAAGCCATGCATTTAATAAATGGTCATCGGAAATGACAAAAAGGCAAAAGAAATGAAAAATCATCAAATGCAAATGCAAATGTGTGTGATCACATGTGACAATATAATAAAAATTAAAGGCCATGAATAATTCATATTTGTTAAATATGCATCGGAAACTGGATCACAAACATACTTAATAACACTTAGCTTTTGAGTGTTTTAGATGAAATGAAATTTATTTATTTAAAATCGTTAACAAACATTACAGTATTTTATTAAATTGGGTTTATGTTAAACATTTGCGATATTTCCTGTTCGAACAACATTTGTACCCAAACTAGAATAACCCTGTGTTATAGTATACCAATGCCAGGTGTGGCAGGCAAAACGCAGGAAGATTATTGGGTATTATCTCGATTTCCGTTTCATTTGTAACATACTATATACTTACCATTATCATTATAATTAATCTACTGGGTGGGTATAATCTACCTCGTTGATTATTCGTAGTGGTTGCTTTACTGTCAAAAGTTTATGTGTGTTGTGAATTTCACAATTTATAATAATATTACCGCATCTTTAGAAAGAAATAAAAATATTTGTTCCGTAATAATATAGAATATCAAACTACCTCCCATTATTAAAATGTGAGTAGGTATTATGTAACAAGAAATTAAGAAGAAACTTAACCTACACAAACACGGCAATGCAACTGTTAACAGTTGATAACGCCACGAATATGCATAAATATGCACGAATACATAATATAATTAAATGCCTTGACAATTTATTCTAATTATGTTATTATAACTCTGCTAATATAATATATGTAAGACAGACCATCATCATTTACAGCAAACAAGGCGGTAAAACCCACTCGGGTACGAACACTCCAAAAATCGACCGACCTGCTTGGTAGCTATTATAAATACTTACTATATAGGTACTTATACTATTAATAGAATGGTAATCATATAACTGCATATTTTGTTCAGAGATTTTTGAGCTACCTACCTACATTGTAGAACACTATATAAATTCAAAACAGCCATACGTAAATCAAACTGTTTAAAAAGTGTTTGATCTATTTAAAGAAACGTCGACAGCATTTACGAAAATAAAATAAAATGAAAATGAAAATGAAAATGAAAATGAAAAATGTTTATTGGCAATAATAAAATCAACAGTAAAGTGTGAGGCTCTGTCTCCTGGAATAGCGTTAGCTGTGGCCCAAGAAACAGTACTCTCCCGAATGACAATATACTTCTAGTTTTATAGTTATGAATTAATCTAATTTTAACATTATATAATTAAACGAAAATTAAATAAAGGTTATTTATTTTCTAAAAAATAATAATTACAGGAATGATGGAAACAAAAGCAGAAATTGTGTTAGTAGGAGTTTGCATTCTGTAGCTACAGCAGCAAAAGAGACTTGTGCCTATGTTTAAACATGGTGTATGGATGGAACATCCACGTTAAAAGTAAAATTATTGTACCGATGCCTATATACTTAGGTAGAGACAGTCATACCTCACTATATTCTTGTATTTCCTGGATGATTGATAGAGAATGCTATTAGCATCAATTTTATGTGTGAAAGTAAGTATTAAATAACCTATCTGCTTATCACAAGCCAATAGAACATTCAACCTGCATACCTTGGTATTTATTACTAAGTGCACTAAATGAAGATTTATAATAGACATTAATATAATAATCAAGTAAACAAAAGGAAAAGAATTACAATGGTTTAACTAAACTTGACAAAGTACAGTTTAAAAACTGGTTTTGAATAGAAATAAAATAACAGTAATACATAACAATTAAAAATAAATGTTTGAGCAACATTTTGATAGAAATTGGTATTTTACCCTGTTTTATCTGATAATGGAGAAAAAGTTCTTTTTATCTCTACTAAAACTTAACTTTGGCCTTGCACACAGTTCTTAATGTGTCACTAAGTAAGTTTTTCAATGTGTTGTAAGATTTTGATAATGTTGATAAAATCTACTGGTCACTCAGACTGGTAGTGAGCAACTGTAAAAAGAACGTACTGACTTATAAAAGTTACTAGACTCTTTGAAGGCATGAGACATCTAATGAACAAGCTGAATATATCAAAGTGTGTCTTCTTCTGGTAAGGATTCTACCAAAAGCTATATCAACTGTATTAATGAATTGGACCTATATTCACCTTGAGTGTGTTTTAGGTACTATCTAAAATACTTCATATTTGCCGGCTGCAGTAGGGGCGATGGAACCTGACCTTAGTATAATCTATTTGATACTGCCATGGATACCTAATGAAAGTTATACATAGCCTAGAGAACATTATCAATTGGATTGGTGGTAGATTTAGTCAGTTCTTATACCTACATACCCCTAGTCCCTAGCTGTTCTAAAGGTCCTGTATAAACTTGTAAATTTTGGTGTACCTGCCTATCTGGAAAATGGGGGGTATCTGGGGGGAAGTAACAGAATCAATCAGTGATTACATACTTCAATGGGTTAGGTAAATTGATAATTGGGTAATTAGAGACTGCTTCAAAGTATGATCGATTGTATCCGCACGGATCTTGGATCAGACCGGTGGATTGACCTCTTCTTGATGTTATGTACCTATTCCGGCAAGAACTAGATTATGCTAATCAACACAAAACAAACGCCAAGAGCTGAGTTGTTCTGCCCATGGAGGTAAATGTTCTGCCTGTTGAATTCTTCTTCTTCTCTCAATTTATGGCTCCTGTCCGTCATTCGATAGACAATCATGCCAGTGTCAAGTGATTTGTATTGAATACTTTTTAGTCAAGTCAGTCCATAGTCAAGTGGGCCATCATTTGTTTCGAAGAAAATGGTAGCGGTTTTCTTCAAAACATTAGAAACATTTTCGGTCAAATCAAGATATCATATACTTATACAGACACTTTCATTCCAAATGCTTAAACTTTGTGCTAAGACCTCAAGTAATGTTGGTTAAAATGCCACCGAAATTACACAACACAACTCAAAATAACACTAGAAAAACCTTAGACGCAGATGAGAAAAATAATTAAAATGAAAAAGCTATGTTGCTTCCCAAATTGTCAGAAAACGAATCGCCTGTTGAATTGAATTGAGCTATGAAGAAACTACTAGGAACCAAGTTAGGCTAAATTGTTCTTTCAGCTTACTAAAGAGGTTACATTCAAATTTGAAAACAACTGACAAAATCAATGTTATGATAATGATATTATTCTATTTCTATATAAAATCTGTTGTGCATCAGACAAGATTTATGAGTTATGAAGAATTATGCTTTTATTCTTATAGAAATATCCTTCTACTAATACGATGAATTTGAAATCTATTCGTTCAATTATTAAATATGTAAATGTACCTACAAAAATGTTCATGTTAATATTAACAATTAAAGCATCTTTCATGCTGATACAATGTAAGAACTTTTAGATTTAAACCAGCAAATAAAAGTAACAAGAGGTGAAATCGGCATGATTTCTATATGATGTCTCACCCAACTATTTTAACTAATTTCCTTTTAGTATAGTTTATTGAATATGAATTGTAAAATTCAATCAAAGAGCACGAATGGATTGCCTTGACCACAGATAAACAAATATTAGTGCCTTGACTAACCTGTAAGTTCTACCAGTAGTTTAACTTTTTGAAATTTTAAAATTCCATATGTTAATCAATGTTCAATACCGCAAATTAATAGAATGGCGAACGGAACGTTCAACATTTTGAATCGGTCAAATTTTATTCTATTACCTGGTATTAGTTTAAGGTTAAGGATTTAAAAAAAAAAAGGATAAGGGGAAGGAATATAGGTAGTGATAGTAAGAAGAAAGAGTTAATCAGTTATTATTTATAATACCTATAACTATTCCAAAATATTTGAAAATGTTAGTGTTGACTTAAAATGTTGTACCTATACTATAACAGTAACTGTTAAAATAACTAATTTTACTATTTATTTCATCGTGTTTAATCTTTGTTCAACCTATGCTACATTTCCAATAATTTAGGTATGTACTTACATAATACAATATGTATTGAATATGGGTAAGTAAATAAGGAAATCAATGGTGACAATACAATCTAAAATGTAAGTAATAAATAATAGCGTTTGCAAAGAGCTACAAATGCTCCATTGCATCATGTGTGTTTTATACATTTTTGTGTACCTGTATAAGTTGTGCTTATAAATGTGTTATATACAAAGTATAATAATATAAAGTATAAACTAATCCATAACTATTAAACTGTGCCTTATACTTTCATGATTACTGACTCTTTTACAAATATGCTTTACTGTAAGTGTTCTGAAATTTGTAAATTTTAATAAAGATGAGGATGTGGTGTCTAGCCTAGTCGCGCTGGCAACACTAGCGACATGCTGGCCACACTGGCTTGGACGGCGTGGCCGGGCGGAGAGCATAACCTCGTATAATAATATATTTGTATTTTAATGGATCTAAAGAATCCCACAATGACGACATATTCTTAGAGTAAAATAATAATTGTCAATAAATTATCTAATCATCTGTATTATTTAGTAAAGTCGATTGGGCAAAGTTATTAACATCTGCAATCAGACGGTGGTAAAATTTTGCAAAGACCTCAGATGGATTAGTCCATCCAGCGGCTTTCCTTAACATGCCAATAGAGACCCCTGCGGTGTGTGCCGCGTGCTGTGCGCACCAAACGTGATCACCTCCACGCCGCTCTCCACCAGTGCCTGCTTTATCCATCTGCTTATTGACTGTGCTGTCGCGCTCTTATAAGGGCGCTTCACTGTTATTAAGAGATTGGAAACAATAACGGGTCGATCTTCTTTTGTCACGTAGAGGTAATCCTCTAGGACTGTGGCAGGACAGATTCGAAGGTGTTCTTGAAAATATGTTAAAAATAAGTTCGGTTGATCTCGACCGGCCGCTGATGTCTTTATAATGTCTTTGTTTGCTATGTGAATTCAGTTCAAATCTATACATAGATTTTGAGGCTATATAAAATATATAGCTTGAACACGTTGGGCTGTACATATCGGTAGTAAAATTACCAATTTCTTTGTAATTGTTTCGCTACTTAGATATCTATTGGGGTACCAATTGAAAACATAATTGAAGACAGTTTGTGGTTTCCATGTACTGTTATACTTAGGAAAATTGGGTTTCAATTTAAACACACCTTTTAATAGTCGTTTGACACTATCGTCGGATCCAACGTTGTTACCCAGTAAGAAAGACAGTGCGGATCTGTGGCTATTTAGAGAGCCGTACAATGCCCCTTTTCTGTACTGTTAACTCAAAAAACATAAGATTCTTGGCACAGAGCAATCAGAGATACTTCAACTTACAGCACTACAGAGTTCTGAAATTTCCCACCATAATTTGAATGAGACGTATTGTTGCATCGTGTTGTTTGACAGCGATGTCAAAATTAAGTCTATGGCTGAATCGGGAACGCCGCGTGATGAGAACACCTGCCTGTGAACACTGCGGCACCCAGGATAGGGGGATTTCTGTAACCTGATTGTATACGTGATCTTTAGGATTAAGCCAAATAGTATTTGATACAACTAATTTAATCAATTGCGGGTACCAAGCTTGAGATGGCCAAAAAGGGGAAATTAAAATGCCAATAGCATTTTCTTCGGCTATTTTTTGAAAACACTTTAGAATAAGTGGGAATGACGGAAAAGCGTTAGAAGACACGAGATCAGTGTTACCTCTTACTGTAAAACCATCTATGGCAAAAGCATCGGGATCTTTTGTCCATGACATATACCTCTGGCATTTAGCATTGGCCCAAGAAGCAAATAAATAAATTGCAGGTTCTCCGAAACATTTGGTTATTTCATCAAAGGCTGAATCAGATAATTTCCACTCAATATCTGGGTTCGATTTTCGAGACTCTTCTTAAGCTTCTGTATTTTATTTAATGTTTATGTAGGATGCAAATAGCCAGATGTTTCTCTCTTCAGACCCTTGCCATATTTGTCTAGATAAGTCATTTAGATGAGGATATTGGATGCCACCCATGCAGTTTACATAGCTGATAGCTGTCGTGTTGTCAACGCGTAGTAAAATGGAACAGTTACGCATTTTCACTTGCAAAGTATTTCAGGGCCAGAAAAAACAGCTAACAACTCTAAACAATTTATGTGTGATTCTAGTTTATTTATCTTCTAGGCTTCATAATCACCTTCAGAATTACAAGCTGCTCCCCAGCTAGTACGTGAAGCGTCCGTAAAGATTTCTAGTTCATAGCTAGCTGTTTTCATGGTGTTCCTAGTTTTAAATACATTTAGTTTCCACCAGTTCCAATCATTCAGAATAATAGAACAGTGCTTCAGAATTAGGGTTGTTTTGTAATTCTAAATATTTTTGTAGAGCAAAGTTTTTTTTTTTTTTTTTTTATTGTGCATTTTCTCATATTTGTAAACTTGTCAACCATTTTACTGATGTTCAGTCACATGAACTGGACAACTGAACTAGTGGGAATAGACGAATTTTATAGCATTTTTCAGATGATAAAAAAAATTAATTGTTTAACATGAAAAACCAAGAACATTCATGATTGTTTTGTGTAAGGGAGCTTTTTTCATAAGTTATTATAATGCCGAAAGACCATGTGGCAAAGCACTAAATTCGTATGTAAGAATTTCCAGATTTTTTTTTTCATATTAAAATCGTTTTTTTTTTTTTTTTTTAATTTCGAATCGGTATTAGTAAATAGGCTTCCTTTAAATCAATGGTAGCCGTAAACTATAAGCAGAAACTAGTTTAGAGGCTGTTCTGTAGTCTTCCATCTTAAAATGCACTTTAGAAACAATATTATTTAAATTTAAGGTGAGACTGGTGAAGGTGGAATCCTCCATTCAGCCTATGACTACAGTCATGTCTGCTTTTTCAGATGGTGACAGGTGAACTTGTGGTATATGAGTTTGTACCAGTTTGCATGTGAAAGGTATAGGGAAAAACATTACGTACCCAGTCTAAAAATACAGAATTAGATGTAATATTGAGCCAGCCTTCGTAAAAATGGGAGATCCTACCAGCGTGTTTTACCTCAGCTACTGGCGCGTTACAGGCTGCTTCAGCTTGTTCGGACCTGTCACACCCGCTGCCTGATCCTGCGGAGGCCAGCGGTTCGTCGCAGAGATGTTCGTTCTGGCCGACCATCTGCGCCCCCCCCTGTTCTGTTAAGAGCGTGACGGTCCGACCAGTTTCCCTGATAGGCACCGGATGATCTGTATTGGTATTGGGGTCGGGTAATAGGCACTGCCTGTTCCATCGACAAAGGCGTTTTTGGATATCTTGTAATTTTTTTAATTGACAAACGTATTGTTTCTTTCGCCATCTTGAACAATGTTCAAAAATGGTTTGGCTAGCGCATAATTCATAACGCTCACTCTTGCTTGCATTTATTGATAGTGAAGATCAGTCAAGATTCGGCAGCCGTCACTGATCAGTTTTATAGCTTCGATCTTGATGTCACTTATGAGCATGGGAGTCTAAGCTTTATTGATTGCCGAGATGCCAACGTCTAGTTCTTGTTGCTCGATCTCCTTTCCCTTATCTCGCTGTCATGACACTTCTGATATAGCCGCTGCCTATTCACAATTTAATTTGGGTCCTAGTAAGAGAGTGCAGTTTTCAGGCACAAGTTACTCTTTGAGCAGTTTGTATTTTGGTCTCTATCGATAAACCTTTCTTTAGAAGAGGTTCCCACCGCTGTGCCAAGCTTCTATGGATCTTCTCACCAATCTTCGGAGCACTTCCGGTTTCTTCTCCGAGTTCCCCGAGGAGTTCCGGGTCAAGCTCTGGACCATTAACATCTTCCTTGTTAGGGGGCGGCGGATCCGTGGCAGTTGGGAGAATAGTCGTGGCTGGGTTACCAGTGGCGTCTGCGACTGGGCTTGTATTTGCGTCTATACTCAGTATCGACTCAGATGACGCGGAAGTACTATCGTCTGAAAACAAGGCGGAACTATTCAAGAACATGTTTATGTACTTTTGTGTTGATACACGGTTAACCATTAGTTATTTTAAACACATGGAAGTATCGGGTGTTTAACCCTTAGCTTGGTAGGTATTTTACAATCTATGGCCTTCGTGTTAACTCTCGGTTAACCGCCAGGCGTTATCATCCCATGGATGTTTCGGGTGTTTAACCCATAGCATGATAGGTATTTTACAATCTATTGCCTTCGTGTTAACGCTCGGTTAACCGCCAGGCGATTATCATCCCATGGATATATCGGGTGTTTAACCCATAGCATGATAGGCATTTTACAATCATTGGCCTTCGTGTTAACGCTCGGTTAACCGCCAGGCGATTGTCATCCGATGGATGTATCGGGTGTTTAACCCATAGCATAATAGGCATTTTACAATCATTGGCCTTCGTGTTAACGCTCGGTTAACCGCCAGGCGATTGTCATCCCATGGATGTATCAAGTGTTTAACCCATAGCATAATAGGCATTTTAAAATCATTGGCCTTCGTGTTAACGCTCGGTTAACCGCCAGGCGATTGTCATCCCATGGATGTATCAAGTGTTTAACCCATAGCATAATAGGCATTTTACAATCATTGGCCTTCGTGTTAACGCTCGGTTAACCGCCAGGCGATTGTCATCCCATGGATGTATCGGGTGTTTAGCCCATAGCATGATAGATATACTTATAGTTTAATTTCGAAACGAAATTTTAGGAAATGTCATATATAGGTTAGATTTGAATACATACCAGAGTCTGACAAGGATTCAGTAATGCGTTTACCATTATGATTTCGTTTCTCTTCAAGTTTCCTTCGATAGTATTCAATATAATCCAAAGATTTTCGTTTCAACATTTTCCTTATTTTTCTTATGTCAAACACAGTTTGACAGCAACGTGTGCTCGCTACCGCGCACGAAAAAAGAATGAAGGCACACTCGGACCGTGGTGTAACCAGCCAGTAGGTAAATGTCGATTTGGTTATAAAACTTTTTGGTTTTATAAAATCTCTAAAAAAGTGCGTAGCTACCGAGTAAGTTAAAAGTACTACACGTTAAATATATCTGAAGAATGAAGTGAAAGAAATATAATTGATACCAATTAAAATCATGACAGTTTGATAAAAGTTTGCCTTGTGTCTAAAATCAAGGAATCGAGTGTTCAAAAAACATTTATCTCAATAAAAACTATAATAAGTAGCCCAAATAATATGTCACATAACTGTAAGTGCAAAAATACTAGCCTAGTGAAACTTTACACTCCACTAACAACGTCTTCATGTTACCAAGGAAAATAAAAGCACAGTCAAAAAAACATCAAAATCTCATTAGTTCCCGTTTCATGCCTCGGCGACACTACGGAAGCAGTATAACTAATGTACAGTAATAAACAGACGAGTGCCGTATTTCTTTTTATAACTTGACTATGCCATTTTTGGTTTAAAAGGTATCTCGAATTCTAAAAGATAACCTGTGCTATAGAAGTAACCACCGAAGATTTTATAAAGAACGGAACGTGTGTTTTTTTTTTATTTGTCATCTGCCCACTTTTGCCACGTCAGAGGGCTAGTCGATTGCCGACTGGCTCTTTGTCTGATAATCTATGTATTAAAAATAAAGCTTTTTTGACAGCATGACAATCCACTATGCCACGACAGACAGCAATGGAGACTTTCTTATACCCCGTTTACACTCAGCTCATGTCCGTGGAAATGTGCAGAGACATGCAGAAACAGGCGCAGGGACTTGGGCAATGCGAGAATGGGACGGCAACATTTCCGTCCACGCAAATGGCAGCGCGAATGTCTAAATGTAAACGCGCTATTATAGATTCTTGTCTATAGTCATATACCGCAAAAATCTAGGCTAGGTATGAGGACTAAAAGTTGAAAATTTAATAATATGATTTTTCAGTAACCATGGATATATTTTTTTGAACCTTGACAATTACTTATTTTTTTTATACAACTAGCTGATGGAACATGCAGATGGCCCACCGGATGTTAAGTGGTAACCAACACCCATAACAAAGCATTGCCTCGTAAGTCACTCATGACAGGAACGTGCCCTACTGCCTTGCGTCCATCAACTTGAGGCATACAGATGTTAAGCCTCATGTGCCTGTAATTGCACCAGCAACCACACTTCAAACCGAAACACAGCAACGCTGCTTGGCGGCAGAAAAAGGCGTGGTGGTAGTACTTCCCCGGACGAGCCCTTCACAAAGAGCTCTACTACTCTTGAGTTTGTCTATTCAAAGCAATACAAAACTGCGAGTAATATACTCATTATGACTTCATTTTCTCATCGGGTTGAAAAACACCTTCCAAGAACAAGACTATAGTTGTCGAAATAAGGTCGGAAAGTTCTAGATTATCTATGTGAGAACTTTCACTGTAGCTGTTGTGAGTGTGAACTGAAACTTGGACTAACTAAAGGCAAACAGTTTTTGTTCGTCCTATACGTTATTTTAGTTACAGACTTTGCCTCTCACCTCAAGTAAAAAGCCTTTGCATCTAAATTAGGTAAATAATACATATTGGTGGACTTTCCACGCAGTACTATCTGACCTCAAACTAAGTAAAGCTTGTAATATAGCTAGTATGGTTGTAATATAAGCTATATTACAACCATACTAGCTATATTACAAGCCAGATAACCACCACCAGTAAACCAGATAGCTGATATAATATTATTATTATTTTTTGTAAATACAAACTTATAATATATAATAACACCCAGACATAGAACAAAATAAATATCTATGTTCATCACACAAATGTTCGCTCTCTGTGGGGATCGAACCCATGGCCTACAGCGCAGAAGGCAGAGCTACTACCAACTGAGCTATGAGAGCTGTCGATGATTGAGGATGAGATGATTTTTAACAGCATCAGACGAAATAATCTTCACATTAAATCAAAAAATAATAATTAGCGGATTAAAATCGGAGCCATCTTTCTGGAGCTACGAGATCTTCAAAAGAAACAGATATAAATTCTTCAAATTCATAGCATCCTCCTTTTAAATCGGGGATTTAAAATAATGACCAGCTTTTCACTACAAAATGTTGGTATTTTTTTGCTCTGATATAGCAAGTGCTTTTGAAAACAGTTTACTTACTTAGTTGTCTCTTCCAGGAAATTATAATCATTACCTCCATGACTGGTTGCATAAACCACTTTTTTATTATATCAATTTACGTTCATAGATAAGTGTGGATTTATGAAAGAATTTTTCATTTTCCTGCTTTCGTGTCATCCTTGAACTTATGATCTAAATAAATAAATAAATATTGGAGGACTTTCCACACAGCATTATCTAGCCCCAAACTAAGCCAAAGCTTGTAATATGGGAACCAGATAGCTGATTTAATACACATAAACTGTTATTTTTTTGTAAATACATACTTATAATATTATATAACACCCAGACAGAGAACAAACATCTATGTTCACCACACAAATGTTTGTTCTCGGTGGGGATCGAACCCACGGCCTACGGCGCAGAAGGCAGAGATACTACCAACTGAGCTGTGAAGGCTGTCAACTGTGAAATAATCTGTGATGGATATGAACGGAAAGAAACTGTGGAAACTGTGACCTGTACGAGTCGGTACTACATTGCTCTGCAATAAACAAAGGTATAAAACGGGGCTTCAAGAGCTGATAGGGTCTTCTTCCTCTGCATCCACATTACTATCGGGGACGCTAAAACATTGCTGCCATCTACCCAAAGTCCCACTACGCTAACTTAAGAGTTGGGCTGGCTAAAAGGTTAAAAAGTTGTCTGGAAGAGATCGCTCTCAGCGATAAGACCGCCCATTGTACTTCACTGAAACTTTTGAACTTTCTTTTTGTTTTTAATGTGTTAAATGTCCTTGTGGTGTGCAATAAAGAGATTTCTATCTCTTTATTGGAACCATAGCATGGGGTAAAAGTGCAATACACCCCACTGAGGGACATCAGTTCAAATCTTATTCACATTCCACCTTGAATTAGAATTAGATGGTCTGTGATGAAGACTTCTGTTGTTGGTAAAATTATACCAACAACAGAAGTCTTCATCATCAGATGTCCGTTGTTGGGCCTAAGCCTCCCAAAAGTTTTCAAGGAAATAATTAGCCTTCTCTATCCGCCCAATTCTTCCGATCATTATAAAGAATTTGAATGTGTCGATGGTCCATCTTATGTTAGACGTTCTACGCTTTGTCTCCCGGTCTGTGGTCGCCTTTTCGCCGGTTGTAGGTTCTATGAGCTGTATGGTTTACCCATTGCCATTATAATTTGCCGATTCTGTGAGCTATGCCGGTAATCTTGGTTCTTCTATGTGATTTTCTCATATCAGTTTCATTCAATGCGTAGGGCGTGATTGTGCCACAAACATCCACACATCTAAACATCGTAACATTCACATTTATATATTAGTAGGATAGGATAGGAGCGCAAAATTTCAATCCTCTCACCATAAAGATATAAAACATACATAGAATAGAAGTAGGTTAGGAAGTGTTTAATTATATCTCCAAGTAATGAAGGTTGTTTAAAATAAAGCTAGCTTTTTCTACTGTGTTCTCTTTTTAATAATGTGTTTCCTGGTTTACAGAGCTAAACATACTCTACTAGACTGTACCGGACAACTATTTACACCGTGATGACCACTTTTCTATACCAAGCTTGGGGCAACAAGAGTAAACAAACACACTAGATGGGAAGTAACGTTCCCACAGAGATTTTTCATTGCACTTTTCTTTCAAAAAAGAACCTTGTAATTCAAAAGTTAAACTGGTGAAGTTTTGAGTAGGATCGAAGTAAATGTAAGCAGTATTTGTTACTATGAAATACTAAAAAATACCTAATAAAGAGCGGGCTTCACAAATTAGGAGTAAAGCTGTAGAATAAAAATATTAAGGGCTGCTGAAAACAACGATATGATTTATCTAACATGTTTGCCAAAGTAAACCAACGTAGGTTTCATTTCCACTGTCTGACAGCTTGCTTATCATGTTTTATCATCATCAGCCTGAACAAGTTTGCTAATCATAAATAAATAATAATAATAAATATTGGTGGACTTTCCACACAGCACTATCTAGCCCCAAACTAAGCACAGCTTGTGATATGAAAACCAGATAGCTGATATAATACATACATACTTTTTTTTGTGTAAATACATTCTTATAACATTCAGACAGAGAACAAACATCTACGTTCATCACACAAATGTCTGTTCTCGGTGGGGATCGAACCCACGGCCTACGGCGCAGAAGGCAGAGTTACTACCAACTGAGCTGTGAAGGCTGTCAATCAAGTTTAGGTGCTTATTATTTGTTGTGTATGACGTTTATCGTGATTAGTTTCCTTATAAACACGATGGGCCCTGAATCGTAGTTTTTGAGAGGCCTAAATTAAAAACAGAACTTTTTTTACCAAACGTATAGCATTACTCTGAAATAGTAAACCCTGCCAAAGTAATCATTATGACCCAGATAAGACGAAACTCAACTATTTAAGTTCTCAGAAGTACTAAGGGTATCAAATAGTTCTACCTACAAACTATCCTATCAGTTAAACAGGTTAAACAGCTGCTCGATAAAGTCTTATTAGATGAATCAAGTGCAGTTACGAAAGTAGTGGAAAGTTTGAAGCTTCCGTGCAAATTTAAACGGACAGGTGGGATGCCGCGAGCCGAGCACGAGAATTCCATTTACCTGGGCGATACCTGAAGGTCTTAGCACTGCTTGTTTTCGAAATCTGTAGCTGTAGAGCGAAGTAAGAGTATTTCAGCTTGTATTTTACCCGTCGCTTGCTGAGGTAAATCCTCATAGTTTTCTTAGATAACCTATTTATTGTATTTGGTATAAATTGTGGAATATTATTCTTTTTTTGTTCAGGAGGCTGACATTGCTTTTCAGTTTTAACTTTTGCAGCTGTCAACGCTTTCATTTGTTTTTTGTTCCATGTTTTGTGTTCCAAATTTAATTACCTAGAAAACGTTTTAAAACATCGACTGCCCCGACTTTGATCTACCAGGAGAGCCTTCACCTTCTGATTGTAGTTCATTGGTCCTAATCCAGCCGAGCACCAATGGATATTCTCGTCAAAAAATGATTTGCGCAATGCCAGTGCTCATACCTTTCGGTAAAGGAAAACATTGTGAAGCTTGAAACTTGTCACGTATGGTATACTAACTACTGCAAAATTTGTGAACCCTTAGACATCTTCAAAAACCTTGAGTTTTTGAGACTTCAAAAAAACTTCAAGAAACTTGATACCAAGAGGTTGAATCAAGGCTTGAATCTGAAGGGATATCTACCGTGTGGGGGAAGTCGTGAAGCTTTTTTTTAAGCTTTTATCTGGCAAGCCGAAGCTCAATTATGCTTTTCGCATTGATTTAAAATTCCGTAGGCTTTGCCAAGAACACAAAGAATGCCTGTATTAATTAAAAGTTCATTTGTTTATATTTTAAATACTGTCATTAATAACTCTTTGATCCTTTAAAACTTGTAAGACTAATCCAGTCATGCTTTGCCATTCCCTGATTTTTGATACTAATAAATAGTTCACATAAAGTGACAAAGAGTTTGAAATCAAAACGTATGGAAATTCTGACAACGTTCGTACCTTACGAGATAAATTTTGCATGTGCCAAATATAAACCCACATTTATTTTATTTCACTAGAACACGAAATATAAAGATTCAATGTATAATATCTCCTAATATATCCTGTCACAATAACTTTATGACCCTTTTCGTTCTTCATTTGATAAAATGTCAACCATGTAACTCATTATTTGGAATGATATACCTAATGCGTAAAATAATGTTATGTTTTAAAACCATCTTTTAGGATAGGAACTGTTAGTTGTCAAACAAGTAGATAGCCCTCACAGTTTAGTTGGTTAGCTCTGTCTTCTCCGCTGTAAGCCGTGGGTTCAATCCCCACTAAGAACAAACTTTTGTGTGATGAACATAGATGTGAAATAGCTGGATTTTTTTGGTGCAATTTGTTCAACTGGTTGAACTTAACTTAGTGGAACAGTTCATTTTGTGTCCGGGTGTTGCATTGGATTCTAATTATTTATTTACAAATATCAGTTAACTAGTTCCCATAGTACAAGCTTTGCTTAGTTTGGGGCTAGCTAGATAGTATAGTATGCAATGGATACCAAAGTTGCAAAAAAAGTAGTTAGCGGATTGCCATTATTTTCCCCAACTCTGACTTGTCACGACTAAAAGAATTCCACCAAGATTAATTACCTAAAGCGGCTTCCAAAAGCCATGGTTTTCTAAAAAACCGTGACTGTCATGATCATAGGCATAGTAACAACGATTTTGAATCTTATTGCATTTAATAAATGAACAGTTTTCGTGACTCCCCTAGATTACAATAAATGACCGTTAAATGACGGTCGCTGCTTGGGGAAACCATATCTTTACGCTTTTGTTCTGACCATAGATACAAAAAGCTAGTTCATTCTATAAAAAACGTGGCTTTTTTCTAAGGAGGTCACAGTTACTTATGCTGATTAATTAATAAAACTATATTATTTGTTTTCCCGTCTAATAGAATAAAAACATAGATTCGTGTCTAATTCGTTACATTTTGTATTAAAATATTGAAATTTTTCAATTTGATGGTATTTTTTGGACAACTTTTAACACAAAAATATACTGTTCTCTGTAAAATATTGCAGGGAAAAATGAACAATAAATTAAAAACAAACATATTATCCGATAGTCAAAATTCCATCGGATAAAATAAAAGCTCATACTATTTTGATTGTTTAATTGGGAAGCTATTTGCGGATAGAACAACAAAGTGAAGTTTTCAGCTTTTGACCAATTTATTTTATTGGTATAAAACCCATACGATAAATATAAACCTTCTCTCCAGTTAGTCACGAGGAACTAACGCTTAGATTCATAGTTAGTTATAAAAGTTTATAAGATACAAGCTGGTGCCCGCGACTTCGTCTGCGCAGGATTAGTCACACAATATCTTTATAAATTGTAGCCTATGTGTTATTCTGATGTATAAGCTATATTATTGTAAAGTTTCATTAAAATCCATTCAGTAGTTTTTACGTGAAAGAGTAACAAACATCCATCCATCCATCCATACTTACAAACTACTAGTAGGATTTCAAACTGATTCTTGTTATTGAATCATTGTTGTGTAAAAGTAAAAATTAAACAACCTTAAAAAATAAAACGACCAATTTACAGGAGTGACCTAGCTTTTTCCTATAATTATTAAATTAGCTACTTTGTCTGAAGGCATTTCGTCAGAAACCTTTCAAGATTTAATTGAAATGCTTCGACCGGATTTTTGGCCAAACACTGGTAACTTGATGAGCGGTCATTTATTTGATGTGGCAATAGGTTCTTGAATGGTATTGGATTTTAGAATGAGCCTTGATCTTTTGTTTTTTTTTAACTAGGCGGAAGGAGCCTTTGAAGAGGAGAGACTTGGTGGACATATATTTTACGAGTTTATATTATATGTACATAGCTATATAGACATAGCTTTGACGTATTTTTATCAGCGGAGTAGCAAACGGTATGTTTTTTATAAACTACCTGCTGATGGAACTATTATATGGCCCACCTGATGTTAAGTAATAACCTTACCTTACTTAAGTATCTTCTGAGCTTGGTCACAGGGTAAGTTATCGCTATATCGTAAACTTGGCCGACTGGAACTGTCTTACCTAGTTTATCTAGTTTACCTAGTTTATAAAACAATTCAAAGTGATTTTTGGTCGCGTGGAACTGGCTGACTTGTACCTAGATTTACCTGGTTTATAAAAAGTTTCAAAGGTTATAATTATTCAAGAGTAGTAGAGCTCTTTGTGAAGGGCTCGTCCGGGGAAGTACTACCATCACGCCTTTTTCTGCCGCCAAGCAGCGTTGCTGTGTTTCGGTTTGAATAGTGTGATTACCGGTGTAATTACAGGCACGTCAGGCTTAACATCTGTATGCCTCAAGTTGATGGACGCAGGGCAGTGCATCGTAGGACACGTTGCTATGTTGCGTGACTTGCGAGGCAATGTTTTGTTATAGGTAATGGTTACCACTTAACATCAGGTGGGTCATCAAAAAAATGATTTACACGTTTTGTTTATATTATTACGTTTTCACGTTCCCAACGTCGAGATTCGAAGACGAACAAAGTTCCGTTATACGATTCCCAACGTCTTTGACAGACGTTGGGAATCGTATAACGGAACTAAAATGGAGCTGGGCAGGACACTTGGCAAGGCGAGGTGATGACAGGTGGAGTAAGGCGCTAACTGAATGGCGTCCAAGAACTGGGTGTAGAAGCGTCGGTCGTCCAGCGGCGAGATGGGCAGATGATTTTACAAATATCGTGGGCAAGAGGTGGATGAGACAGGCACAGGACCGTCAACGATGGCACGAACAAAGAGAGGCATATACCCAGCAGTGGGTGAAGTCGGGCTGTGGATGATGATGATGATGTTTATATTAGAGACTAATGGCCGGTTTCTGAAAGCTCGATTAAACGTAATCGGATGTCAAGTCACTTGCTATTTCAGCTATTACATCAAATTAGATAGAGATAGCATGTGACTTGAGATGCGATTAGTTTTGATCAGGCTTTCAGAAACCAGCCGTAAAATGATTAGAAATAACTACAAACTTTACAAACTTGGCTTAGTTTGGGGGTGGATAGTGCGGTGTGGAATGTTTACTAATATTTATTTATTTATTACTGAACACTTTCTTATTGAACGAAAACAATGAACCACTAATAAATGATCAGTTGAGAAACAAATAAATGGAAGAAAATAAAAAGAGCTGCATATTGTGGACCGTTCGTAGTCAATGGTTAACCGTGCTGTTTTACTGAAAACGAGTATCCGTTGGAACTCACGGTGCGTTCCTAACCGGACCAAATAGAACTTGACGTGTACTTTTGTTCGAAAATACACAAAACCAGAAAATAACACATGCGAACAAAAATTAAGCCTCACCACTTTCTCAATTAGGTTTACGACATTATGACAAAAATCGCGTCATATCTAAAATCTTGATCTGCTCCAACTCAAAATTGTTTCAACAGAAAAAAGTTAAACTGTGTTAAAGAATGGCAAGATTCTTTGAGGTGAATAAATAATAATAAACATTAGATGTTAAAAACTGTTCGATGATCTGACAGGTTATCTATCGTGTGAGCCAATTTTTTTGTGGGCGTGTTATGCGAACGGCAAAATTATGACATGCTACGAAAAGAATGCTAGGGATGAATATAGACGGATATAGAAGTAAAGTTAGGCAAAGAAAATATCGATAGACTATGTGAAAGATAACATGAGTAAGAAAGGAGTCACTGCTGCGATGACGGCTGATACAGGATACTGGAGAAAAAAAAACACAACATGTTTTTTTCTCTCCACTCTTCATTATAAAACAACCTACCTACCTATATTATCAAAGATATAAATCAAACCAACAATCATGTTGATTTTCTGGAAAATTATGATGATTTTTGGTCAGCTTAGGAATGGACCAAACTGGTGAACTGAATGGGGAGCGAAACAAATCCAATCAACCGCGAACATTCCATTCGAATTGAATGTTGCTTTTTATAATGCCGTTTTGCTGCAATTAGCAGTATCTTTGTACAGTTTTATCGCGCGATTTGAAAGAAGAAGAAAATAATGTACCTACCTATCAAGCTTTAATCCTTTATGCCTTCGTGCAGCTGCGCAAGCGTTTTTATACGCATTATTAATTTAGATATTATTATGAGAACCTACACGAAAAACGCATTTCGAATTTTTTCAGCTTTTCTAAATTCAAGTAAATTATATAAATAACATAAAAAATCAACATACAATTAAAAATTTAACTTTAATTTTGCAGTATGAAAGTTGAAACAATTATCAACTACATCCTATTACATCCTTGAAAATCGTCATGACCAACAATCATACAATCATAACTATTAATCTTGTCGTTACACCAAACTTATATAACCTATAGATACTAAAAGATGATGATATTGAACATAAAAGGCTAAAAAGCATTTTCTCGTGCGTTTTATAACCCCACCTTAAAACAACCTGCTTGGTTTTACGATCTTCGTTAGGCATCGCTCGAAAGACTCCCTGTCATCGCTCTTATAGATACACCGTTAAAGTTTAAAATGAGGCCCATTTAGATCCCTTTAAAACTTGTGAAAAGTTTCTTTTGGAACGCTCGCGGGCGTTACCGGTGCAAATTTAAAGTATGTATTACTAGCGCCGCAAAACCGAGGGCGGGACGAGCATGAGATTTCCATTACTGCTGTTGAAGTGACACGTTCGTGGTGCGACGTCATTCCGGCAAAGAGGGCTATGCTGTAAGTTGGTTCGGCAACAGTCGTATTTGAATTGCAATTACTATAGTTAATCGAGTGAGCGAAGGTAACGAAGATCTAATAAACAACTTGGCCATATTAGGCATTGGATGTAAAGGGGCAAAAAAAAAATACACGAATATATCAAATTACGTGTCATAATTATTCTAGGACGCCCGGTTTTAAGACACAACGATAAATTTAAATACATATCCAACGATACAAAAGCTCCCATTCCTTACATACAATGTCAAATCTCCCAAGTTGTTTTTATAAGATCTTTGTTCGCTTCGCTCACTCGATCAATAATTATCCAAATCATAGTAGGTTTGGACAATTATAACGGTCTAATTTTCATTTTATTTGTTATTTTCAGAGTTTGGTTGCGGGTGAAATTAAAGGCACATGAGGCTAAACATTTGTATGCCTCGAGTTGATGAACCTCAAGATCTCCTCGAGGTCAGTGTATCGTAGGGCACGTTCCTATCGTGCGTGACTTACAAGGCAGTATTTTGTTAAAGGTGATAGTTACCACTTAACATCAAGTGGGCCATATGCTCGTTCCATCAGAGAGTAGTATAAAAAATGTTCATTTAAATCAGTTGTTTTCAAATAATAACATAATCTAGGAAGGAAGTACATTTTTACTGTTTAAAGATACAAATACAAATTATTTATTCAGTAAACTTAGTATGTACTTCATTTCTTGGGTTTAACCCTCTTTTAAGCATGGGAATACCTGTGATAGCGAATCTCAATCTTCCATAATAGTTAAAGTTTCTTAACTTAATATATTACTCTAAAAAATAAGAAAAATAACTGATTTTACTATTAAAAAGTATATAAACTAAAATTGATGACAGAAAGATGGATAATAGACACAGTTTCTTGCAATTAGTTTGCAACCGCTACGTCGGGCGTAGCAGTAATATAGATAATAGCGTAGCGGATGCCGGATCCAGCCGATAACGAGCGGATTTATTTAAATCAGCCGCCGCGCTGATGCAGCTAGTTTACACGAAGAATTATACATTGGCTTTGTCTCTTTAGAGGATATACCTACTGTTTATTTTTAATATTTTCACACATTTAAGGATAGCGTTTCCCATAAGGTTCTAAATATAACACGCTCTGGCTAGTAAATTAAATTATACAAGGTGTTCCATAAGTTGTGTATATAAACTTCAGGGGGCTAAAGTACCCATCAATATGAACAACTTTTTCTAAGGAACAAACACTGTGAACGCGAAAAAAAAAACAGCTGTTTCATACATTTTAGCCTGGTAGGTATTGAACTTTTGTATGAAACAGCTATTTTTTTTTTCGCGTTCACAGTGTTGGTTCCTTAGAAAAAGTTGTTCACATTGATGGGTACTTTAGCCCCCTGAAGTTTATATACACAACTTATGGAACACCTTGTATAAGGTATTATTTATCTTCCTCTTGTCGTGTCACTAGTTCTTTTGAAACAGTGTGATGAAAGGATTTAAAGTGCGCCTCAATGAAGCTTTGAGCACTTGACACAAGTTTTAGAACTTTTTAGGTTCTACGGTGTGCCGGTTTCCTCACGATGTTTTCCTTCACCGTTTGAGAGTACTGGCACTGCGCAAATAAATTTTTGGGCAGAAAAACTCATTCGTGCACGATTGGTTTTGAACCCACGTCCTTAGGATCGGTAGGCAGTGTCACACCACTAGGCTCTAATGCTCTTATGCAATGTGCTTACAAAAATATGACATCAAGATTTTATAACTGATTGTTTTTATCGTACAAAGCTATCTCTCTCTATAGATTTAGGTATCTTTGAGAGAGGGTAGTCAGAGGCACGTCCAAACATTACATTTGGACCATGTCGCATTTCGCATGTGTTGCAAGCCCATCGCCAAAGGATTTTTTTTTTTTTTATCTCTTCTCTATCTCTAATACTATAAGAATCAAAGTCCTGACTGACTGACTGACTGACTGACTGACTGACTGACTGACTGACTGACTGACTGACTGACTGACTGACATATAGACAACGCACAGCCTAAACCACTGGTCCTGGAAACTTGAAATTTGAGGAGTACGTAGGTCTTATGGCGTAGAGGTGTACTAAGAATGGATTTTTGGAAATTCAACCCCTAAGTGTGTAAAAAGGGATGAAAACGATTGTATGAAAAATTGTATTCCTTGAACCTACAAACTTGAAACTTGGAGTAGATATACTTCAAAGCAAAAAAATAGGAAAGGCATTTTTAGTTTTTCAAAACTACCCTTAATAAATGTGCAAAGGGTTAAAAAGTTTGTATGGGAGTTTTTTGACCGCTGGTCCTATAGACTTGAAATTTAAAGAGTACATAGGTCTTATGGCGTAGAGGTTTACTAAGAAGGGATTTTCGGAAATTGAACCCCTAAGGGTGTAAAAAGGGTTGAAAACGTTGGTATGAAAAATTGTATTCCTTGAACCTACAAACTTGAAACTTGAAGTAGATGTACTCCAAAGCTAAAAAATAGGAAAAACATTTTTAGTTTTTTAAAACTACCCTTAATAAAAGTGCATAGGGATGTCAAAGTTTGCATGGGAGTTTTTTAACGCGTGGTGCGATTGACTTAAAACTTGAAGTAAATATACTAAAAAATAATTAATTAAAAATGACGCTTTCAACTTTTGATAATTACCCCTGCAAAGGGTGCAAATGACTGTAAAAGTTAGTGGTGCGTATCATTCAGTATGCGGTTAAAAATGCGAGAAATTATGGCCAAATGACACGCTGCGGGATGAACCCCTATATGAGGGTGGCTGGTTCAATTATATCTAGAAATGCGTTGGTCTGACGATTGTGTGGCTAACTCTAAGCACTAATATGGGAAGGCTTAACTCACCAGCAACGTCTGCGATCACCTCCAGGAATTCACAGGAGAGTTCACTGCAATCCAAATGTCCACTACACGACACACAGAAGTTTGTAACAATGTTATTCTTTTAGGAGCAGAATCGGTCGATAGCACCCGATTTGCACTGCGAGTATGATATACGAAATCTCGACAACAATAATTTAGTTGGAGATGCGGGACGAAGAGATGGTTCTTGACAGACCGGTCAGTGGCGCGGTCGCAACGACAAGACAAGCAGCCGAACACCCATATCCAAGATGTCGACTGATGCGTGCGATTTGATTGGTTCGCGAATGTGTATATCACGCGCGAACAGAGCGCCTTGAACTTGCAGGAAAGCAAATCCCAAGGACGAGATGGGAGATTTTTAGTATAGTGCGATAGATTTCAAACTTGAAGTAAATATACACCACAATAAATTATTTAAAATCACGTTTTCAATATTTTAAAACTACCCCTGCAAAGTAAAACTACCTCCTGTAACAAATAAGTACATATTTTCCGTGTAAGGTTGTCTTTGTTGTATTTGGCAAGTTTTTGAGTCAGAGTACCTATACCTACCTACCTAATATAGGTAATGGCCGTTTATAGGTATCTCTTATACCTACGTAGGTATTTAAAATCCTACCCTAATAATATACAAATCAATGTGAAAGTTACGATGTTTGGATGTTGTGACTCAATCACGGCACCACTTCAACGCGTGCGAAGCCGCGGGAAGCCACAAGTAATACATATACATATTTTATGCATGAAAGACATCCTTTAAATGTAAGCCAGGGTAACAATCCGTTGATCTTTTAATTTAAGTGGTATAGTATAAGGGAATTATTTTTAAAGCGGGATCATTAATTCGTAAAAAAAAGTATACAATAAATAGCTGTACGATTTGCAGTTGTCATGAATAAATCCACTTTAATTTAAATTGATCAATGAAGTTTGTAAATTAAATCCTCTTTAGTGTGTTATGATACTGAAAAATGTGGGTAAATGGACGTACCTTCGAGACATCTTCACATCCTCACATGCTCACATGCTCACATGCTCACATGCTCACATGCTCACATGCTCACACGCTCACATGCTCACATGCTCACACGCTCACATGCTCACATGCTCACATGCTCACATGCTCACACGCTCACACGCTCACATGCTCACACGCTCACATGCTCACATGCTCACATGCTCACATGCTCACACCCTCACATGCTCACATGCTCACATCGTCACATGCTCACATGCTCACATGCTCACATGCTCACATGCTCACATCCTCACATGCTCACATGCTCACATGCTCACATGCTCACATGCTCACATGCTCACATCGTCACATGCTCACATGCTCACATGCTCACATGCTCACATGCTCACATGCTCACATGCTCACATGCTCACATGCTCACATGCTCACATGCTCACATGCTCACATGCTCACATGCTCACATGCTCACATGCTCACATGCTCACATGCTCACATGCTCACATGCTCACATGCTCACATCGTCGCATGCTCACATGCTCACATGCTCACATGCTCACATGCTTACATGCTCACATGCTCACATACTCACATGCTCACATGCTCACATCCTCACATCCACATCCTTGAAGAACCTTAAGTTTACTAGCAGTGGACTTCTTTGGGCTGATGATGATATATAAAAGAAAGTCACACTATTTATAACTCAAGACGGCTGAACCAATTTGGCTGAAAATTGGTGGGAAGGTAGCTTAGAACCAGGAGACGGGCATAGGGTAATTTTTATCCCGAATTTTTTTGTTGTTTTGCTTTTTTTGTATATTTTATACAAACAATCGAAGAGGCAGGAACTTCAAGTTGTCAGTTAGTACCTGTTTCTTCTGACAAAATTACGTGGCTTAAGATTGTTCCATGGGGAAGAAAATACAATTTATTTATTATAGATGTTGCCAATGATATCTATTTGTAAGTATTCTATAGTAAACGTGCGCGAGCGAAGCCGCAGGTAAGAGCTAGTAAGTAATAAACCGTCCTTTGGCCACAATCTCACCTGATGGTAAGCGACAATGTAGCCAACGATGGAGCAGAACGGCCTAGAAGACACCTTTTCACTCTTGCCTTGAAGAGACCCAAGTTGTAGTGATCAGGAAAGACAGACGATGGCAATGAGTTCCACTCTTTGGCAGTTCGCAAAATAAATGTAGAAGCAAAGCGCTTAGTGCGAATGGGTGGTATATTTACCAGATATGGGTGGTACTGAGCCGCACTGATGAATTAAAGTTAAAACCCAGGTTTGTGAGCGCAATAATACACACAAATACAATTTTAGTCACATAGTACCTACCAAACACAAAAGCAATTAAGGAAGCAATCCGAGAACAAGTACGTAATCCTCAATCCGTTGAGCAAAATTAGCGTTCATTGTGGATGAATCTGTGATGAAACGTTTGAATATTATATTCGTAAAGCAACTCTCACAAAGGCACAGTGAAGAAAGATAACATAATGTTACTATAACACTGTGTCTACTAACCTTTAATTTTTTTAGAGCGCCATTATAGCACCATTATATATAAATATGCACACTGAAGCTACATTATTAATAAATAAATATTGGTGGACTTTCCACACAGCACTATCTAACCCCAAACTAAGCCAAAGCTTGTGATACGGGAACCAGATAGCTGAAATAATACATATATACTTTTTGTTTGTTAATACATACTTATAATACATAATAACACCCAGACAGAGAACAAACACCTATTCACCACACAAATGCTTGTTCTCGGTGGGAATCCCACGGCCTACAGCGCAGAAGGCAGTGCTACTACCAACTGAGCTGTGAAGGCTGTCAAATAATCATAACTTTATTTGTTGGGTTTCAAAAACGATATCAGCTGGTTTCATTGAGCTGTGTAATGTGTTAGTCCACGGTCACACTACGTTTATTTTGAACTCAAATTGAGTGCAATTAAAATCTTACGTTGGCACATTACATTGATATTCGTATTCGCGTATTCATTGTATTTACCCATATACGACGATGTGTAGTGAAACTATACAAATAAGATGCATGCATCCTACAATTAGTATCTATCACTACGTAGTATAAAACAAAGTCGCTTTCTCTGTCCCTATATCCCTAATTCTAATTCTAATTCGTGGTGGGGGAACGAGATCTGCGCGGACGTCCCGCAATGGGGTGTATTGTGCATTGTCCCCCTGCTAACCTCACCCCAGCCAGCCCAACTCTAAGATTAAAATAGCGGAGAAGGACCTTGGGTTGGTGGCAGCAATGTTCAAGCATCCCCGGTGGTGATTTGGATGCAGATGAGAGGAATGACCCGATCAGCTTCTGCAGTCCAGTTTTGGACCTGGCTTCGTTAGTTGCGGAGCAGTGCAGTACCACATGCTCCACAGTTTCTTTTTCCTGAAGACATCCACGACATAGGTCGCTGTCTGTCGCTCCGATCTTGAAAAGATGGTAGTTGAGGTCGCAGTGGCCCATGATGATTCCGACCATCAGCTTTAGATCTTCGCGTCTCAGCTTTAACAGGATGGTTGTTAAGTGCCTGTTCGTGGCTGGAAGCATTGTTTTTGTATGTTTGCAGTCTGATCTGCGCTCCCATTGCTTTTGGTGTTCCTTCTGGGAATGCATCTTCAGCCTGTTTTTTATCTCTACCGACGTAGGTTTGCATAGACCTATGTCATTTATTGTCAGTGGCTGTTTCGCGCCCTCTCTTGCTAGGGAGTCAGCCTCGTTGTTACCTGAACATGAGCCGTGACTCTTTGTCCATCTTATTTTAACACTATGCGTGTCAGACAGATTTTGAAGCGCAGTGTGACCCTATATCCCTATGTATGCTTAAATCTTTAAAACTACGCAACGGATTTTGATGCGGTTTTTTTTTATAGAAAGAGTGATTCAAGAGAAAGGTTTATATGCATAATACAAGCATAATCTCTTAGGCATAACCCACAATAACCGTGCGAAGCCGGGGCGGGTCGCTAGTCGTTAATATACTAACATGTTAGCACTGGTGGTGTAGTGGTAGCGGCCCCGCCTTCCGATCCTAAGGTCGTGGGTTCGAAACCGGTCGTGCACCAATGAGTTTTTCTGTTCAAAAACTTATGTGCACAATGCCATTACTCTCAAACGGTGAAAGAAAACATCGTGAGGAAACTGGCATGTCGTAGAACCTAAAAAGTTCTATAACATGTGTCAAGTGCTCGAAAGGAGCCTGTTGAGGCGCACTCAATATCCTTTCACCACACTGTTTCGAAAGAAACTAGTAACACGACAAGAGAGAGACTAACATGATTTATCATCCGGTTCGAAATAAAACGGCCTTCATTCGGTTCAATAACAAGGATCACTTTGAAGCTATGAGCTGTGTGACGAATTCTATGGTCACAAGTTTATCTTGCTAGCACACAATTACTATTGCAACCCAACACCTGAGCATTGTAGTTTGTAACTAAGACCTATTGTACTGAAATTTCTCATTGGGGAGCTTATCAGTTTCGATCGAACGCGTTTCAGCGATCTTCATTTACTGGGTAGCAAATTCTGAGAGTATAGGATTTTGGAACACAATACGCCTATCTTCCTATGTCAAAAGGCTCATCTTCCTATAGCTGATCTTCCTTGGTCTTGGCAATATCCATTTTCTGTAAGCTGTAAGAACACGTCTGATAGATAAATTGTATGAAAATGACATTAGCTTGACAGATGCTCACGTCAAAGTTTAGTATAGAAGAATAGAAGATTTTTTATTCAACACACAAACACGGTTAGAGCATATACTTACATATACATAAGAAGAAAAACAATAAGAAGAATACAAAACTGTAAAACATAGAGGTAAGTAAATTGATACATAGGTACTTAAAAGGGTAAAAAAAAAACGAAACCGTTTTATCGCAACTAAAAAACTTATCGGCCAATTTAGCTAGTGCAGAATTCAGCGACCAATATAAATAGGACTTTAAATTTATGAATAAAAACACGTAATCAGGGCCTCATAGCCAACTTAGTAGTAACTCTACCCATAATGTTATGTTCTGTGTATTGGGTCCATAATATGTATTTACAAAAAGTATTCATACGTTGGACGCAGGGCAGTGCATCGTAGGGCACGTTCCTATCGTGCGTGACTTACGAGGCAATGCTTTGTGATGGTTACCACTTAACATCAGGTCCATCCATGGTTGTTCCATCAGCTATTGGTATAAAAAACAGGTGTTCTATCGGGTAGATACCGATAAATTTCCAAGCAGCACTTTTACTATGGGTAAAAGTGCTGCTTGGCAATTTAGCGCTACAAAGTGTCGTCATAATGTCCATTTTTTCATATTGACTTGTTATAATTGTATTTTCCATGTCTAATAATTACAGAGCGAACCTCCCAGTATGTACGACGACTTGACGTTGTCTATCCCATATATTCCACAAACATGTCTGCACACCTTGTTTCTGACGTGCAGGTTGTCTAGTAAATTCGCTTATCCTCGTACGTATGTTGTGACTGCACCGCGGACGAACGTGGGTTATTAAATTGAAGCTGTAAATTACACTTTGGGTTTAGCTGGCTTTCAAATTAGTGTACTTTATTATTTTTTTACTTTTTTTAACCTACACGTGATGGGTCTCCTAATTTGTGGGAAAACCACACTGCAAGTTGTACTTGCTCCTTGGCGAATCTTTTTTATTCGTCAACGGAAATTCTTTCGATATCTAGGTATAGGGAGTACCGGTGGTCCACTGGTACTCCCTAGACTCCGCCATCCGATCGTTAGGTCGTAGGTTCGAATGTGGTCATGAACCAATGGATTTTTCCTTTCGAAAAAATTACGTGCGCAATTTCTCAGCGAAGAAAAACAGCGTGAGTAAACTAGTAGTTAGTAAATGTGGTAAATGTGGTTATGTGACAAATGTAATTTTGGACGCACCTCTGACATCCTCAAGGTATCTTGAGTGGTACTTGTTACTAAGCGGCCTGAGGATCAACGCCTTGAAGCTGTTTTTGTTTTTCTATATTTACCACCATGTTACAGTTTCTACTGAATGGTTTAGTTAGAGTAAATGCGTTTTCATAAGTGAAAATGTAAAGAGTAGTACAAACATAAAAATAATACAGTATAATAGCATTCCAGTAGAACATTAAATTTCATGTATGATTTTTAAAAACAGGTGTAAACGGTGAATCCATTAATTGCTTACCACCACTTAGTAGCAATAGCAAAATAAACAAAAAATGATAAAAATATGAGCAAAAAATACTTTATACCAATTGTATATAATATAATATTTTACAATTACATAATAATATAGTCTACCTACCTTATGTACAGCGTTGTATACCTACCCATTTTCAGAAGACTCACGCTACAGACTCGAGTAAAAATTTTAATAATTTTTAATCGCATGAGCAACCTTTGAAGGAACTTTTAATCTGACCCAATTATACTTGCAAATTACATTTCTTAGAAACTAGGTCCTGAGTGATAAAGATAAATCTATACTGAGAAGGTTCTTTGGAAAATTGAAAGATTGAATCAATTTAAGTGGAGAAATACCAAGTCGTAATGGAATACTCCTATCCAATTTGTAACCTAGATAAAGATGGGTTAGATAAGGTTGTTGATACTAAACCTCATTTTCATTGATTTGAAGCTTGCTGCTTGCTACTTCTTGGTCTGCACGTATGGATTTATATACTAAATAGTTATATATACTTACAAGGTGTTCCAAAACATGTGTTTAAAAACTTAATGGGGCTAAAGTACCCATCAATATGAAATACTTTTTCTAAGAAACCAACACTGCGAACGCGAAAATAAAAACAGCTGTTTCATACATTTTAGCCAGGTAGGTATTGAACTTTTGTATGAAACAGCTGTTTTTTTTCGCTTTCACAGTGTTGGTTCCATTAAATAAGTTATTCATATTGATGGGTACTTTAGCCCCCTGAAGTTTTTAAACACAAGTATCGGAACACCTTGTATACTAGGTTTTATGTAATCTTTAACTATAAAGAAAATTACAGCTAATATAATATGTTACAAGTAATGTACAGGTGCGCGACATGATAGTAAATAAAATAGATTTTTCATTCACATTGACTCTAATGCCTGTGCCATATTGTGATGGGTAAGACAGTGAGAGTATAAAATAGACATGAATCAGTTGAGTTATTTGCAGAATGATCTAGAGATAGCTCAACGAGTATCTGGCTCAGTGAATCAGCATTGCCAGCAATGCAGCCAGTGCCTTGTGGCCGCTTTTGTGGTCAATTGTTATTGATTTGTATCAGATTTTATGTGGCATACTGAGGAGATATCTAACGAAACCTAAAGAAAAAAGTAGGTAAAACAGATCCTTTGTTTTGTAATTGGCATCCTAAACAAACCTATGCAAAGTACATTCGCTATACTCCGCATAGAAACGACGTGGCGAACTCGTAAAACCTTATCTTGTACCCTTTAGGGAGCGTTTGCATTGATTTTGTTACGTTGCTACTTGCCACTCCTTAGCAGCTGGAACGTGTATTGAAAATATTTTCTTTGGCGTATTATTGTGCTAAGCCCCATTTTTATATGGCGATATATTCTCTGTTCAAGATGAAAGTGACAGTCAGTGACGTCCTATATCGGCTGTAAAAGGATTTAATGTTTTAAACCTTTTTAAACCGCAAAGATTTAATATAGTCCCAAAAGTTATTACCCGAGTGGGATTTGAACCCACGATCTTTTTAAACCGTTTTACTTTTTTTTTGTAAATTTGATGTGATACTAACGCCGCCACTCTGCAATACATACCTATATTATTAATATTTATATGTCTGCTTTAGTTATCAATAAATAGTTTTCCTTCAATTTTATTTCATTTCATGTAGTTTTTCGAATGATAAGCTTTTTCAAAATCTTCAATGGATTTTATCCATGGCTTAGGTATAAACTCATTTTATAAATACCTATTCATTAATTTCATTTTGTTGTACTATTGATTGATCTGGTAAGACAACACAATAATAGTAGTAGCATTCATTGTTCATATAAAAATAATGTGTTTGAATCATAATAATACAACACGAACCAACCGATAGGTACAAGGCAGGACTACTACTAACCTTCTGAAATCCTGTGTTGTGTTGATTACTACGTTGACGTTGACGTTTTAGTGAAGGTTTTGTGGTTGTAACAGAATATTTACATATGATATTTGTATTACAGCTTTTTTTAAACCTCTCTCGAGCTCCAGTCCCTTGCAACGTGGGTACTGACATATCTATATGTATAGGTATCTCGTGCCTACCTACCTATACTATAAGTCCTACTGTAACACCACACTTCGTAAAGGAAAATAACAACATTTTTTTTGATACAATTAAACGAAGCGAACTTTTAAAAACTCTTAATTTTTATTAACATGTTAAACATGAATTACGTTTTACTGCCAGTTGACTCGCCCACTAGAACACTCCTCGTGCCTGGGATTGAAGCACCAGCAACAATGACGGTCTTTGGCTTTTGTAATACTTTATTATGTGCCGGCAAAGATCCCCGACAAACTTTATTGGAACATCGAGTATGACTCAGAAACTCAAAATGATATGAGACTAGTTACAATGGGTAGACATATTCAATGGACCAAAACCTTTAAGAAGACTTAACAAAGGACTTATTTAACTTGTTTGGTTTCATCATTGTCAATAGTTTTTGCGATTTCATAAGACGTTTTCAATATTACTGTTCATTATTGTGATGGAAATAATGTAAGGCTCCCAACATTTTAAGAGCTTACTTCTTAGAACTGTTTTTAATAATAAATTATAAAAACAAAAATATATTTATTTCCAGTAAGAAGTAGGTAAATAGGTACATATACCTCTCATGCACAGGTATAGAAAATAAAGAGCAGAAGTGAAATAATTCGATGTGAACTACAAAATAACAAAAACTTAAATTCTATAACAAAATCCTATATTTATTAAATTCTATATGCATGTTCCCTTGTTATTATTGTGATAGTTGCCTTATACCAGCTAATAGGTAATTATAGATAGATTGTTGGATAGTGTAAAATAAACATAATATTAATGTTGAGGGCTCAGCCCATCCTCGGCTATGCGTGTAGAATCGACCACCCACCCACCTATGAATCTTGTTCCGTCAAAATTTTAATCAAGTGGTGAATCCAGCTCTATTAGTCACTGTCACATTATATTTTCAGATGTAACGTCGATACGACCCCATCGAGTGAAGCGGACTTCCTCCACATTGACCTGTTATTTGAGGTTCAATACATTCAGTCTGCACACACGAGGCGAGTTTTCAACTGTTTTTTCTGCTAACTACTAAAATAGCAAGCAAATCACAACCATATTTTATTTAAGTAATTTCAATAAGAAACTTTCTTGCAACAGTAGCCACTAATTGAAAAAAAAACAGTAGCTACTAATTGACAGCAGAAAAGCAGCATATTATTTACATGCTGAGCTATTGAAGTATCATTCATTCACTACGAATGAATGATACTTCAATACTTGTTTGTGTTTTATGGTAGCTTTGTTTTTATTTTATAAATAGGGTTTTCGTTAGAATTCGATAAATATATGAATTACTAGTTGCTGGCTGCGGCTTCGCTTTCAACATTGCTAACATTTATTTAACTTTGTTCATTCTTTCTGTCCCGTTCCTCATAACTTAGTTTTTATTTTTCATGCGATATAAAGCAGCTTAAATTGCTGATCTAGGTAGGTACGAATTATTATATATTATTCAGTGAATTAGCCGTGATTGAGCCACAAACATTCAACCATCGTAACTTTTGCATATATTTCGTTCGTCACTGCTTACGAAGCTCCGTATTTGTAGACGGCCGAAAGGATGTACGCATATATTAGGATTATGTACGATAGGATATGGTACTAGGATAGAAAGATTGAATAGAATAGCTATAAATTAATATTGGTGGATCTACCTCATGATCAAGAGTTAAAATAATCTCATATAATATATTTAATCTCATTATCTAGTTGATGCTAACCTTATTATGCTAACCTCTTATCTATGCCCCTGCTCTGCAAAATATAATGTTTTGGAAATACACAGTGGCATTGTGCTATATTTTATTCGCTCAGTTTCCGTTTAAAGAAATGAAATCAGTGTGGTGTTTGTTTCAAAATAAACCAGCCATAATTAGCGAGCAGGGTAGCAAATTACTCATTACCATCATGCTGTCAAAACCAGATACAGTTAGAAAATTGGCTTCTGTTGTGAACAATCTTCTAGCACTCAAATTAACGACTATCTGGAAAATATAAACATTTTGTTTTATTCAAATGTTGCTTGCTGTTTAGAGTATACAAGCGAATCTCGCTATTTCAGAGTAAGAATCTGATACTTTAGACTTGAATTGAATATTTGGCTGAAAATGTTAACTTAAAAACAGACGCCGGCAACTCAGACCTATATTGCGCACCTTTTGATGGCGAAGTCACTCCCGCCTTTAGAAAAAAAGTGAACAATACTAGCATGAACAGAAAAGAACAGAACTCACGTTCCCTCGGCTGAAATAGCAAGTAAGGGTTTCCATTGGTTAAAAACTTTAAAAAAAAACTATTACAGTCACTTGTTATGGATTTCTTCCAATATTAACCGGCCGTCTGTTGCTTTATTTCGGGGCTTGACAGTAATGTATAGTTCAATCTATTTTATTCTGTTATTTCGTTACGTTTTTCCAAAAAGCACGTTGTATGTTCCGATCTTAGGAGTCATTGCCTGGTCGTACCTCCGTCCGGCGCCGAGTTGTCTCGACGATGGAGCATTACACTCGTTACGATAGATACGAGTAACACTGGCTGAGATAATCATGCGATGAAAAACCTTTGTATACGCACACTGAAAGAAGTACTGTTTTCTTTATTATTGTGGATATGTCCAGCTATGTATAGGGTAGAGTAAGAGTAGTAGAGCTCTTTGGGAAGGGCTCGTCCGGGGAAGTACCACGCCTTTTTCTGCCGCCAAGCAGCGTTGCTGTGTTTCGGTTTGAAGAGTGTGGTTGCTGGTGTAATTACAGGTACATGACGCTTAACATCTGTGTGCCTCAAGTTGATGGACGCAGGGCAGTGCATCATATGGCACGTTCCTATCGTGCGTGACGCAATGCCACCACTTAACATCAGGAGGGCCATCTGATTGTTCTATCAGCTAGTTGTATAAAAAAAAGGTTAAACACAAAAACTGAAACAGCCTCAGGTCTTTGATCCCCAGTCACAGTAAATATCTCCTCAGATGCAAGTACCAACTTGCATACTATTTGCAAATGTCTAAGAGGCTAGTGCAAATAGGTACATTTTGACCTACCTACAGACTGCAGTAGTGAGTATTAAATACATGACTGGTTGCAAGCCGATCGCCGCCGTTAGAATATTTACTGTTTACCTCACGATGTATGGAGTTGGGCGATCTAAAAACAATATGCTATAAATAAATATCGGCGGACATTTCACACAGCACTATCTCTCCCCAAACTAAGCCAAAGCTTGTGATAAGGGAACCAGATAGGTTCCCTTATCACAAGCTTATATACTTTTTTTTTGTAAATACATACTTATAATATTATATAACACCCAGACAGAGAACAAACATCTATGTTTGATCATCACACAAATGTTTATTCTCGGTGGGGATCGAACTCACGGCCTATGGCACAGAAGGCAGAGCTACTACCAACTGAGCTGTGAAGGCTGTTAATATGGGCGTTCCCCTTGGAAACATCCAATACCAATTATGTTTCAGGGGATTTTTTAAGGTTGCCTGGAAGAAATCGCTTTCAGCGATAAGGTCGCCCATTGTAATTGTTCTATCTATGTTTAACATAGCCAGGGGTATTAGGTACGTTATACTTAGGCACAGTCACCCTTCGGGGCTCTTGTGTACTCTCATTAGGTATACTTATAAAATAGCTAAGAGAGTAGTCACAGATACGTCGAAACCATACTTTTTTTGGGACATGTCCTCATTTTACTGTACGTCAAGGTATTTCATCAAGGGCGGTATTTTGTGTACTATGGAGGTTCTATCACAGTACATACTTAGAAGCAAATCCAATTATCAGATTTGGTAAAATATATGAATAAAATAACAGAAAGAACATGAGTAAAACTCTTGTCTATTTCTGGCTGGAATTGCGAATTTTGACAGTTATTGTTGTTTTTTTTGCCCGGCCGCCCCTTGTTGAAACTGCTCCTAATAAAAAAAATAAAAATCCTATTAATAAAAGTAAAAGTATAAGAACTTACAAACTATTTAACTAGAAAGAACTACTACGCTAAAGCGGACATTAATTAAATACTTACTTACGTACACCCTTATCTCAAGCAAGCTGGACAGGAACTAATTACTTAGAAATATTAGCATACCCAACAATAATCCTGGAGACGTATACAAGAACCTGCAACATGCCTACTTACTATCTATCAAGCACAGTGTTTGTATACCTACAAGAAGAACATAGCTACAAGTAGGTATATATGGGCTGAAATTACAGGCTAAATAAATATAAACGCTTTATTAATTATATTCAAGCTCAACTTATACAGGTTTTTAATAAAATTAAAGTAATTTTGTTGTTTCTTCTCATTGCATAAAAGTTAGTAATATTTTTATCTTCTCATCTTGACTATTTTGTAATTTTCAAACACTCAGCGCCATCTATTGAATGTTAACGTAAATGTTCGAAGAGGAAATTAACTTTATTTATTTTTGCTTGATTAATATAAGGAATTATTTTAGACAGAACTCAAAAACTATAAAGATTTTAAAATTTACAATAATATTGATGAGGAAAAATTATCATTAGGAATATAAAAAAACAGGAGAGTTTTAATTACGAATCACTTTTAAAAAATGCTACGGTCTTTTGATATATGATTACGGCAAAATCTGCGTGTAGGTACCTATGTGAATAAAAATGCTCTATCATATTTCAAGCAAAAAAATTGAAAACGTAGACTTTTTCCTAGCACCGCAAGATTTTACACCGAAATTGTAAAAAATGCAAGCAAATGGACTGACGTGTGCTGAGTTTTACAGCTGCAATAACTCATAAAGTCATGGGCGTAATGTGCGTGAAATAGATTCTGGCGCCCTCTAGCGGCTGCAGGAGGAATGTTTAAATTCGGCGCGCCGGTCCGTTGGCTCGGAAAGCTAAATTAGCCTGCCACGGGATCGCGTTGTTTGAAATATTATGTGAAATGATATGAATATCAGTAACGTCATTATTTTTTGGGCAGCGACTTGTGAAATATGCAGAGGGAAATGAACTCGTTCCTGAAAGCTCTTATTTTGTAGTTTTAATGAAGTTTCCGTCAGAATAGAAAACTTTACTGTGCCGTTTTCGAATCCAAGAACTGCATTTTCCTAATTACTTTAAAGACATTTTATTGAATTCGAATATTTTTTTCAATTGTGTCTCTTGCTATTAGTAGGTATTAACCAACTTAGTAATGTATAAGGTAAGTACCTAAGGTAGGGTACCTTATTGTAATATGATTATTATTAGACATTTTCAGCAGACAAGATGTTGATTAAAATAACTAATAACGGGAATAAGGAGTATTTATATTGTGAGCAGGATCATACAAAATAACGGTAGGAACCAAGCCGTAAGTTTGTTGCCTGTTCTTCTAGGCTTGGTGGCGTGGATTTGGGACCTAGATTTATCTAGCTTTAAGACGTTCCAACGTGATCCTTGTGATTCAACTTAATAAATACCTTTTGACTTTGACTTTGATTTGTGCTATCGACATAATCTCATGCATATACAAAGTGTTAAAATATTACTACGGAAAACTTCAAGGGGCTAAAGTACCCATCAATATGAATATCTTACTATGAACATATTACAGGCACATGAGGCTTAACTGAGGTATGCCTCAAGTTGATGGACGCAGGGCAGTGCATCGTAGGGCACGTTCGTATCGTGCGTGTCTTAAGAGGTAATGCTTTGTTATAGGTGATGGTTACCACTTAACATCAGGTGGGCCATCTGCTTGTTCCATCAACTAGTTGTATAAAAAAAAATACCCTTTAGCCAGGTAGGTCAGGCAAGTCGGAATTTTTGCATGAAACAGCTGTTTTTTTTCGCGTTCACAGTGTTGGTTCCTTAGAAAAAGTTATTCACATTGTTGGGTACTATATAGCCCCCTGAAGTTTTCGGTACTAGTATTTTATCACCCTGTATCTTCATACTATAATTCGGTATCTACGTAGGTAGATAATAGGCAGTTGGTACAATGCCACATGTTTTGCTTCCGTTCATAAGCGCCAACAGGTTACCAAAGTACAAACACATAATAATCTCTCCTTACAACTGAACTAATGACGCCACAACTGAGCCTGCAGCGCATTCACACGAGCTCTGATTACCAAGACAAGGGGAACTCACATTTGTATTTGAACTGTAAGTAGTTATAAGACGATACCTGTTCTTGTTATGCCTACTATATATAATTCGATGAGCATCTCACTGGAGTTTCATTATTATTATATTGAAACAAAGGTCATACAAAAAAAGGTACGAATCAAGCCGTAAGCTTAATTACCTGCTATTTACTTAGCTTTAAAACGTTTCAAAGTTATCTTTGTGATTCAACTGTATAGATAGAAGAAGATTAAAAGAAGATTTTTTTATTTGACACTCAAAACACGGGTACAGCATGACATAATAAGAAAAACAACAAGAAGAAGAAATGGGAAAGTTCGTAGGTAAGTAGACGGTAAAACATTTAAAAATAAATAATTATTGTGGGTTTTCTATATTGATCCCATATTATGGATGCCGACTAGCCTACCCCACCGCCGCGCCGCCGAGGCAACGACGACGCAGCGCTGGTTTTAACATTGAAATACCTATTGACATTGACTTAGCCGGTTCAGTAGCGATTAAAAAGCCCCATTGACATTTCGAACCCAAATATTTGGACTTATCTACGACTACCCCACTTAGACACTTTAAAAAAATATTGAGTTGGTACCTTCGTACTAAGAGATCTCAGGGGATGTCTACCGTGCTTGGGGATCAGTCATGAATCTGTTTACATAATTATAGCTTTGTTTACGCTAAGCAAGTTGATAACTACTCAAAACTTCTCAAGGAAAGCACGCCGCAATCTTGAAGTCGATATATTTCAGAAAGTAAAACGGGCCGCGTTTCATAAAAAATAGGTCCCCGCATAACGGTACGACGACTCTTGGCGCTGAAGCGGCCATGAATAATCCGCGCGTCAGCGCCACGCGAGCCCCCGCTCAATTAAAAACGTACTCTTTCCACGATTTTTAGCTTAGAATATTGTATAATAAGCCAATAAAATACCCCACTTAACGCCCCGCTCGCCCCGCTGCCGATGAAATATGCACTCCTCAACCTCATTACCGAATGAATTAAGTGCAAGAACTGTGATGACGCTTGCTGAGGTGGCTAATACCCTTATCTTTGAAAGGAGACCTACAAGACGATATAGAGTCACTTTAGGAAAAAAAACTATCAAATCTAAAAAAGGTTATTTTGTGTCACAAAACATAGGCGAAATACAAAGAACAATATTGATTAGGACAACAAAATCGGTCGTTACTAAGCTTTATGCTTTAATAGTGTTTGATGCACTAATACAACGATGGTCTACCATGACGCCAGAGTTCAAGGGCAGAAACTGCGGCGCACAGCACCATCATTTTCATAATCTACCATCATTTAGTTTTATCCTCATGATAGAATAGTTTTAGTAGTAGAGTTTCAAGAGTCGTAAAGCTCTTTGTGAAGGGCTCGACCAGGGAAGTACTACCTCCACGCATTTTTCTGCCGCCAAGCAGCGTTTCTGTGTTTCGGTTTGAAGAGTGTGGTTGCCGGTGTAATGACAGGCACACACCTGTATACCTCACAATGATGGACGCAGGGCAGTGCATCGTAGGGCACGTTCCTATCGTGCGTGACATACGAGGCAATGCTTTGTTATAGGTAATGGTTACCACATAACATCAGGCGCGCCATCTTCTTGTTCCATGAGCTAGTTGTAAAAAAAAATCTCTCAGGTTATTTAGCGTATTATGGGCTAGTCCGAGACACGTCTAAATAAAACATTTGCCACTTTGCCCATGTTTTGGAGTAGTTGGTATTCCATAGGTTGCAGGTCACCTTTGCTGGAATGCTTTCTAGTGTTGTTTTCCTTCACAATTTTTTTTTTTATTTATTTAAATGATAGACAAACGGGATTACGGCTGACCTGATGGTAAACGGTCACCGTCGCCCATAGACACCAACAACACCAGGGGCGTTGTCGTTGCGTTGCCTACCCTGAAGGACTTTATTAACATTTTTCTTGAAGCTGTTCATGTTGTATATTGGCGGAAAAACCTCTGATGGTAGGTTTAGAGTTCTGTCTCAAACAACCTACCAAAAACTAAGTAAAACATTCTTGGTCATGCCCCTAACTACACCCTAGAGTAAAATTGTAGCTGCTGTGGGTAGGTTATTCTCGATAGGGGATTGAAGGCGTGAAATTAGGTAGGTAAGATTACAGAACTGTGAAATTAAAGGCTCATTTCTACAATCTGCATATTATAAGAGGCGTAATATATTAAAAACCTGAATTAAAATTCTAATTTGTGAAATTAAAAAAAATATGATAAGTTTTTATAATTTTTTTAACAATTTGCAAGCATTCAAAGTAATATAATAATGCCATTTTCTAAAAAAAACGCAGCAAACGATCATCAAAGGTACCAACTAGTTCATTCATTTCATAATAAAAAAAACATTCTAAAAGTGCTACTTTATTTTGAGGTTTTTGTATATAAAAAGCAGGCTAACCAATGAATTTATTACACTGCTAGCCCAGCGAACGAAAATAAAAATATTTTAAACTTGCACTCAAAATATGGAATTGTTTGTTTAACGAATCTGCTTCCAACAAGTGGCTAAAACAAACAACCCGTGTCTTGTTTTAGTAATATTTGTTTTAATCACTGGAAGCTGAGATCTTGTAAACAAAATGTTGTAACACATTGTGCTCCCATTACGAGATGATGACAGCCATGAGAAATACTGTTTCTTCTTTATAAAGCTTTGGAATTCGCTGTTTTCTATTGGTACAGTCAGCTTTAGAAGTTGATTCCGTCTGAAATTTTGATATCTTTTATTTTGGATCGTAATAAAAAGTATAAAAACGCTACTTTTCATTCATATACATATATAAACACTTATGAAATTTTGTCCAAATATTACTTTTGTTGTTGACTGTACAACCGCCTGCACTGAATAATGTTTACCTATACTATACTATAGATTAAAATTCATTTTAAATTATGTTTCTTGTTTTTTTTTTTTAAATTTAAAAAAAAAAAACTAAAATGAACGTTACTGTAGGCACTGTAACGTTACACGCTCTCCCTTGTCGTGTCATCAGTTTCTCTCGAAACAGTGTGGTGAAAGGATTTTAAGTGCGCCTCAAGAGGCTCTTTTCGAGCACTTGACACATGTTATAGAACTTTTTAGGTTCTACGACATGCCGGTATCCTCACGATGTTTTCCTTCACCTGTACACATAAATTTTTGAACTGTAGGCACTGTAACAATAAATATTCCATTGATTGGTGCACTAACGAATTCGAACCTAAATGTCATTAGGATCGGAAGGCGGGGTCATTCCCACTAGATCACCGGTGCCCTAAGAGCATGCAGTTAAGCAAGTAAGTAGGTTTTATACTGGGTGAAAATAAAAAGGAGTAAAAATAAAAACATGTCACACAACATGTTAAGAGTAGTAGAGCTCTTTGTGAAGGGCTCGCCCGGGGAAGCACTACCACCACGCCTATTCCTGCCGCCAAGCAGCAATGCTGTGTTCCGGTTTGAAGAGTGTGGTTGCCGGTGTAATTACAGGCACATGAGGTTTAACATATGTATGCCTCAAGTTGAACGCAGGGCAGTGCATCGTAGGGCACTTCCTATCGTGCGTGACTTACGAGGCAATGCTTTGTTATAGCTGTTGGTTACCACTTAACATCAGGTGGGCCATCTGCTTGTTCCATCACCTAGTAGTATAAAAAAACACAACAAAACAAACAACTCACCTTAAAAGTTCACAACCTAATCTGGCCTGGTTTGAACTCTTAGAACCTGATAAAATGAAAGCAAATTTGAAGCACGGCATTTATTGGACCTCTAGACTAGCTCTATCTATCGCGATCCTTACCAACAATTTATTTAAAAGCCCTTAATATCTCTTTAAGAGTTCTTATCGATAAAGGGGTGCTAAACAAGCCGCGTCGCGAACATCATTTAGAAAAACGCAAGAAAAGTAAGACCGCAAAGTTTACTTGTTTCGAAAAGGCGAGTGTCATCAGATAAGGAGAGATTTGCGACCGTGCCATTAACAAATTACTTCTTTATTTTGAGTAAAATTTTAAAGAGCATGATATAATAAAAACGCTGTTATCTTTCAGAATACATTCGCAAAAAACATTATTTGTACAAAAACAATCTGTGTTGACGACGCGGTTGATGTTTCGACTCCCAATCCATACAAAACTTTTAGTTTTATTATAGATATGGATTATTTGCTTTTCCTTGAAGATAAATAGAAAAAAGTGTACTCGTCAAATTATTTGCAAGAAAAATACGGCGTTATCCTACTAATATTATAAATGCGACAGTTTGTAAGTATGGATGGATGGATGGATGGATGTTTGTTACTCTTTCACGTTAAAACTACTGAATGGATTTTAATGAAACTTTTTAATAATATAGCTTATACATCAGAATAGCACATAGGCTACAATTTATAAAGATATTGTGTGAATTGTCCAAAATATGACGATAAGTGTCAAGTAAGTAGGAAACAATCTACCATCTGCCAGCTATTCTGGCGTGCGCTGCCAAAACCGCTAGAGTTACACATATGTACTACGCCATGCTAATATAAGCTACTCGAAATACTAATCTTGCTCAGACGAAGTCGCGGGCACCAGCTAGTTGACGATAATACAAAATTAATAAAAATAGAGAGACGGCAAACTTATGTTTTAAAAATAACAAAATAGCTTTTGTAAGTTTCACTTAAACAATTTTAAAATCAGCCTAAATAACTTTCCCCACATTAAACTAACCAACCAAATCAAATAAAATTTAAAGTAGTAACCACAAAACACGGTCGCGTGCAAAACCACGATAATACAAAAATTAAGACGGACATTTTATATGCTCGTAAGTAGACACTAAATAAACACGAAGATACGTGTTCCTGCTGCAATTCTTTTATTCTTTTTTATCATAGTGTGGTTCTTTTGTACACCTTTTTTTTATTTTATCAGATGCCAGATATTAGAAAGCCATGAATTTCAGCAAAGATACAAATCTAAAAACTATTTTGTTCTCTTTATTATTCCTCAAAGAATCCTTAGTTCGTACTTGCTACTAGAAGATCAGAAGGGATAGCTACCGTGACTAAAAGTCGTGAAGCTGTTTCTTTATTTTTCTTCTCAAATTGTATCTGCAGTAGGTATAACTTTCCACTCACTTATTTTCTACATAATTTGTCTGACAAATGTGAGTGAAAAAGAAATGAAGATCTGGATAACTCTGTTCTCGAAAAACATTATTATATTTATTTCTACCCAATAGCTAAAATTTAAATTTATCTTATGAACAGTAAAATAGATAAAATCGCCAATTGTAAAATACAAACATAATAAAACTGGTAGCGCGGTAGTAATTTGGTTCCTCTGCGTTGGCTCACAGTCTGACAAAATCCTTTTATGGAATATATTCCAAAAAAGTATTTTCATATGACCTTAGCTTAAAAGCCTTTTCATATGACATGATAACTATAATATTACTTGTTTTGCCTCTTCTAGAATAACCCCTATCACTTACGTACGTTTTATTTTACACTTCACCTTTTTTTAAACCACTAGCTAATGGAACAATCAGATGGCCCACCTGATTTTAAGTGATAACCATCACAAAGCATTGCCTCGTAAGTCACGCACGATAGGAACGTCCCTACGATGCAATAGATCAACTTGAGGCAGACAGATGTTAAGCCTCATGTGCCTGTGATTACACCGGCAACCACACTCTTCAAATCGAAACTCAGCAACGCTGCTTGGCGGCAGAAAAAGGCGTGGTGTTAGTACCTCTCCGGACGAGCCCTTCACAAAGAGCTCTACTACTCCTAAACCACACCTTACCATAAAATCTCGATAGTACAACGAACACTCAATCGACTACATACTAGGGCTGTATTATCTTAAAAATAATTTCTTTAGCATTTTATTTGCATATTACTTACATAATTTATACAAGAGCATTATGAAATCTCCAAACCAAGGCTACAACTCCGTGATATGAAATTACTGCTTAAGACAACTAAAACTACCCCTCGCTGACCACGTAAATGGCTCCACAGCTCCGTGTATGTATTATTATTGCATAACTCTTGAAATTTATGGTAACTACGCCACCACGTAGGTCTCAGAACCTCCTTGATACTTTGTGGGATGATAATTTCAAAGGTAAGGTGCGCCTTGATGGGATGCACTTATGAGAATTTCACTTTATTGTCAATTATAGAAAATGAATTTACGTATCGAATCTTCATAAGCCTATAAAATAAATTTTATCTAACCAATGACTTACGTTACATTACCTTTTCAGCTTGATTTGTTTTACACTTGACTGCTCGAGTAAATATTGAAAAGTACGTTTTTTTGGTTGATCTGAAGAGCTAGTTGCACTAATATTATAAAAAATAAGTCTTTTGTTTTTTGAAACTGGACAGCTTTTACGCATAACTTAAAATTGTATATTTGGTATTGAAACAAAATACTTTAGTTGGGCCTACAGCAGAAACAGCTGCTAAATATTAATTTATAGAAAAAACATATACGCAAAAAATATTAAGTATTCCAATATTTTTAGTCCTAAATCCGTTTTAATTAGCGGGTAGAATTTAAAATAAACAATGTGCCAGACTTATGATACAGAAATAAGCCGAGAATATTTTCAGTTTCTAGCAGTAAAAACACATTACCACTAAACAGAAAATATCTACATTGCATTGTGGGAACAAGATTCAAGCTTATTTAGGTAAATTTAAAAGCAGTGTCTGTGAAATATTAATAGGTACTTTTATAAACGCCCGTTTAGATTAGAGTGGTACAGCGCCGCAGCCTCTTGCGGCCGGAAAGGAAGATTCACCCAAATTCAGAGTCAGTTAACCACCTACATTTTCAGAGATCAATCTGGGAAAGTTATAAATAAAATTAAATAAATTGTACTTCGAACATGGTACATGAAAATGGTGGTTGGGTGTAGGTAGCTGCTAGGTTTGCGTGCTACATTACACCATCAACTGTATTATCACTAAACATCAGGTAAGATTGCGGTTAAACTTTTGATGGAAATGTAAATGAAATGAGAAATAGAACGCTTGGTAGTGCAAGGCTGGGTCCATCCCTAATATTGCTCTGGATGACAAAAGCAGAGCAGGCAGTTCAGTGGTGGATTTACCAGCAGGCTAAGAAGGCCTAGGGCGGCAGATTTTAAGGGGTGTCAAATTAAGCTTTTTTTTCTGTTAAGTAATGTATATCTTCTTCTTCTATATCTTGGTATATTTCCAAGCTAAGAAAAGCTCTCATGTACCTTCTACTTATAAAATTGAGCTTTTGAAAAAGGAACTGAGACATCGTTCCCATAGTTCACGACACAATCGTACTTATAACGTGAAAAAGCTCATACGTAATGGACGATAGTGCACAAATCCTAATCGTAAGTGCATAAGTTGCAATTTTATCGTTTTTTTTATAAATATGATTGTATACTAGAGTATCGAATTGTAGAGGTTAGTACGGGCGCCATGAATAGCCTACTGACGGCAAATATGTAAATCCGTCACTGAGACAGTCGCTCTAATCGATTTGATATATTCAAAAATGTTGAAATGTGTGAGCGGGAAGTTACTCAGATCTCCGCCTTTTTGTTTTAAGTCTATAACAACTTGACATTGGCAAATTCGTGGCAAACCCTATCGGCCACTGAACAGCCACAAATAAAAGAAGAAGAAGAGCGGGAAGTTATTTGACAGTAGTCTGCTCCATAAGTTTTGTTGAAATTAAAGTTTAAATGAAAGTACCTACCGTCATTTTACGTAATTTACAAGATTTATTACAGAACCATTCCCTCGTCTGACTTCAGCACCCACTTGTCCAGTTTTTAAATATTTAAATGCATCCCAGCGAGTTGGACGTGGGTTAAGGTTCCTACTTTAATATAATTTATGTGCATGCGCCCGTGCGTTTTAGTTTGCATTACTTTTATGTAGATATATCATAAGTGAATGAATGCTTCCAATTTATAAAATTAGCATTTGGTTGAACGTACCATGATAAGTTGGAAGAAACAGGAAAAAATACTTCGAAAGCGATAGTACGATAGCGCATATATCTTTCAGTACCTAGGTAATATTATTGCATAATGCAATTATAATATAAATTATTATTATAAGCTATCAGAAGCATTGGGCCAAGGTCTGTCAACAAGCGTCTTTCAAATTCTCGTGCCTATCTCATGTCTTCAATTTGTCATAAATTTGGTTTACATAGTTGTTCCACAAAGCCTCTTTTAATAGGCGATTATACATGGTTGTAAGGCGGCTTGTTTTTTAGGATCCTTGTGTATTAGCTTATCGTACAAAATTTTTAAAGGAGTCAAAGACATAAAGATTGTCGTTTCATAGTATCTCTATTGTCAAAAACTTATTAATTTCAACAGCAACTAACCGAGGACTAAACTCTACCTTTTTATATTCTTTGATTTGCCAATTAAAGTGTATAAACGAACTGAAAAAAAATATGCAAGTGTACAACAATTTATTTTTCACTGGAGTGACGTCACGTCCGCAACGCGCAAGCGCAGCCTCGCCACCGGAAGCCGGAAGTTGTGGTGTTGCGGCGCACAATCTGGAGTTGGTTGGCGGGAAACACTGAATCAAGTGCAGCCTGAGCTTTCTGTTTTATGTATGGAACTGGAAAAGATAAATGATAAGTTTTCGTATGATATATCCGTTGGCAACGCATAGTAAAACAATCGGAGCGTGAATAAAATAGCTTAATAAGTTGTTTAGTGTGTGCTACCGACCCACTACCACTACAACTATAAATTTACTAGAAATTGTTTTGTTTCTATGTTTATTATTAGTTCGTTTTGGTCATTAGTACTTGACCCGGGTCACTTTCTATAAACAATAGTACTAACTCTGATAGTATTTTTGTTCCTAAAAAATAATTCATTACCACTTAGCATCAGGTGCACCATACACTTGCTTTTCAGTTTAAAAAAAAAGCCGGAAGTCTATTGTAAAAATGAAATGAAATGAAATAATTTATTTTTATAAATAACGCAAATAATATAAATATATTATTATTATATTATTTGCGTTTAGTATGGTACACATACATACTAAGATGATATTAAATATGAAAAAATCTCACACTTCGCCAGAAAATACTAGCATGCAAATATAATAGAGAAGATTACAACATGGTTTTCTGAATAGATAATTGATTAAGTTATGTAATAGAAATATAAAAGATTTCACATAAAAAAATATGGATTTCCATCAACGTACATAATACTATTTAAATTAGAATAAAATATATAAATAATTATTAAGTTATAATAATAAATAAAAGGATTTGTCTTAAATTTTACCTTAATTGTAAAACCAATTATTTTGATAAATTACTCAACATAAACTAACTAGCAAGAAGGTAAAACTACCACATTAACTCAGGGGTTGCCTCCGAGCTACTAAAAAAACTTTTTTTTTTGAGTTAAATTAATAAAGAAATAACATCTGCTTGTTCCATCAGATAGTTGTATAAAAAAAAACTTACGAAACTGAAACGTGGTCGCCTGATGCACCGACAACATCGTGAGGAGCGCGAGAAGTCGGTGGATAGAAGGGGCTCACAGTCGTTCTTTCTGTAATTGTATAGGGGAATATGTCAAGTAGTAGAATTCTTCAGGCTGATGATGATGATGAATTATAGAAAATATTTTTTACATCATTTTAATCGTTGCTTTTAAGGTTTTAGTAAAATGAATCCTTCAAGTACAGTTCCCTCAGTTCGAGCCACGTTTCAAATAAAGAGTATATTCCTTTGTAAGGTTCGCTAGTCTGAACACATGTCGAAACTTTTTGGAACTTTATCCGAACGAAGAGTAAAGTCTTGTACGCTGTGTTCCTTCCGATCTTAGATTCTGTCTCCATAATTTGATAACACCAGTGAGATAACCGTTTATATTTTAATTATCTTTTTGAAAGCGTATAAACATCTCAAGTTATTTTATTTATACAACTAGCTGATGGAACAAGCAAATGGCCCACCTGATGTTAAGTGGTAACCATCACCTATTACAAAGCATTACCTCGTAAGTCACGCACGATAGGAACGTGTCCTGCGATGCACTACCCTGCGTCCATCAACTTGAGGCATACAGATGTTAAGCCTCATGTGCCTTTAATTACACCGGCAACCACACTCTACAAACCAAAACACAGCAACGCTGCTTGGCGGCAGAAAAGGCGTGGTGGTAGTACTTCCCCGGACGAGCCCTTCACAATGAGCTCTACTACTCTTAAGGAAACTTTATCAAAAGTGAGCTTGCGCGCGTAAGTGTAATAATGCGTGGGTGTTCAGTGACAGTCCCTTGAAAATCCCAAAGATCTTTCAAAAATCATGTTGTGGAATAAACTTGATCCATTTGAAATTGGTATTTTGGAATTATTTTTAAGTTTTACTTGGTATCATATATACTCAATTCATGGGATCGTAGAAGAATTAAATATCGGTCCCATCTATCGTAATGCAAAAATTGCCATTATATGGGGTTACTACTACTACATAATGTTATACAAACATATTATGTGGATCGATGTTTGTAGCTCAATCACGCTTTGACCACAACATAACCAATTGCGTTGAACCTTTAAACAAAGTAAGTACTACGTAAGATAGTTCGTAATTTGGATTTTTATATATGCTACTTTTATATCGAAAAATTACCGAGAACGGGGTCGAATAAAAATTACGAACCCTTGTAACGTCCGTTTTTTTTACTGAAAACCATTAATATAGAAGATATAAAATTTCATAGATTTTTCAACTTACGCGCCATTGTGTTTTGAAATTTCGCTTCATTAAGATAGTTTTATTACCATAAGAAATCATCCGTGAACCTTGGCGCCTTAAACAGAAAATTCGTTATGTGTCGCGCTTCGCGCGACACATAACTCAGTCGCGAGCCGTTGTAATTTTATACACATCATTTTATAACGTTATATCACCATTATAAAAACCATTTTGTCTAACGAGTTTGTCATAATTTTGTTGTGTACGAAACAGCTGATAGGCTGGTGTTGCCGTGTTACACGAGCGAGCGTCGAATATTGATCGTATCGATAATTAGATGTGTTCTCTCAAGTTAAAGGGTAATACTAAGTAATCCACTGCCTTTTGTTCACGATCCTCTGTGGAAACTCAAGTCAGGCAGATATATCGTTTTTATTCATTCAAATCATTTTTTCCCTCGGTCGATCGATTATCGATCATCCGATTTGAGCGAATTACTGTTCAGTTGCTGGCAAGCCTAATTGAAAAAGTAGAGTGTAGAAAAATCTATGGTATGTTGTTTTTTTTTAGATAGTGATCTTAGATTTCGAACAATTATATCGAGTCGATTAATCGCGTTTTATTATTTTTCAGTTTTATTGGATAGATACAGTTTTAACTTGTTTTGGATTCCTCGGGATCATTCCTGGAGGATTATAAGGATTTTTAATTTGATTCATTAAGACCGAATTGACGTAATCTTGTTCGTTTGTTTCATCGGGTATCTCGATTGTCCGAATTATAGAATCGGTCATGTACGATCGAGTTGAGTAGATGAATGGTCTATGAGGTCTATGGCGCAGACATGACACGACAAATGATAACTGATTTTTTTTGGATAGATGGTCGATATATTCGAATCGTCAGAGAATAGTATTTAATTCTCTGTTATTTACTAAATAAATAACCCGTCGTCGATTACGAGACGCACGAGACTTAATTGTCCGACAACGCGCCGTCGTTGTATTATATTCAGTGATCATACTTCGAAGCTGTGAGTCAGTTCTAATTCAAGTTTTATGTTTGGTCGATCAGAAAAGGCTGTACCCTGAGGCTGAATTCCTGCCCAGTCGTGTGTCGGCGCATTTCGGTGCCAACCTCAGATACCTCAGACGCCGGCAGTTGCCTTTCGCCAAGCTGCTTCGGGATTGAAGTGGTTGCTCCCGCCAAGTTCTTACTATCTTCGTGGTAGACTACACATAGTTACCTCGTAGCTACATTCATTCCGAGGACCCATTTAATATTCCCCAAAAGGTTAGTCAGAGGCAATTCCGATGCCCGCGTGAAATTCGTCGACGTTCTACCTCGCCTGGTTGCGGTATATCATTCGTATAAGAGCCATCGATTCAGATAAATACTAGAGAGTAAGTTTTAGCCTAGCTCTGACCAAACGCTTCACCAATCCATATCATATTTTGTATTTTACTGTGTACACACACTATAATTATAAGTTTTGTGTTCCCCCAGGTATTTAGGATTTCAGAACACTAATATTAATGTTAACATCATATGCATAATCTTTTCATAACAAGAATTGTACATAAAAACACTTAGGCAATAAAAATAAAGCTTGTATTATTTTTAGTAAATATAGTTGTGTTTATTTACCCTAGATTACCCCTAGGTTATAGGAAAATATGTTACACCCTTTAAAAATAATTAATAAAACGCCTAAAAATGTAACCTTAGGAATAGCTACCAATACGCGAGAAAAGCAATACCTAGTCAATAGTTAATTATTTTTGGTGATAAATTTTACAAGTTACTGTCACTCTTTGATTTTCAAATAAAATCACATAAATTATTAATACAAAAAATATAAAATTGTAATACTTATAGCATTATCAACATGTATAAAATATTCGATTCAATTCAAGGTTAGTTTCATCATCATAGGCATCCTAAAAGCAGCAGGCGGCAGCTAGTTGATCATATAATTGAATGACCACTGATATTTATTTATTTTTTATTTAAATTATAATTTAATTTATTTTTTATTTTAATTATAATTTAATATATTTTTTATTTTAATTATAATTTAATAACTATCATAAAAGGACGTGGCACAGTGGCTACGTGGACACGAATTTTGATGTCTCCGTGAATTCTATTTCAACGAGCTTTAAAGAGACGAAGTGAAACAGGCAATAAAAACTTAATCAGATTTTACGTGTGTGGTACTAAAACCGAAGTGGATATTAGGTTTCAATGTTCAGACAGGGATAACTTAGTTACAGCGTTCATTAGAACGACTTCATTTTATTAGTAGGTAGGTAAATCTAAGTACTCGCATTTAGAAACTTTGAAAACTTCCTCTTCAATGACATTTGCGTTCTGTATGTATCGTTCACAATTTATTAAGAAAATACTTTAAATATGTATGACGTGTTTTTTTAATCAACAAAATCATAAAAAAAGATTTCTTACATTTTAGAACTCGTGCTATGGCGCAGAGCACGTTATGTTACTTCAAACTTATCTCTAATACTATAAGAATCAAAGTCCTGACTGACTGACTGACTGACTGACTGACTGACTGACTGACATATAGACAACGTACAGCCTAAACCGCTGGTCCTAGAGACTTGAAATTTGAGGAGTACATAGTTCTTATGGCGTAGAGGTGTACTAAGAAGGGATTTTTGGAAATTCAACCCCTAAGGGTGTAAAAAGGGATGAAAACGTTCGTATGAAAAATCGTATTCCTTGAACTTACAAACTTGAAACTTGGAGTACATATACTTCAAGGCAAATAAAAAAGAAATGCATTTTTAGTTTTTTAAAACTACCCTTAATAAGTGTGGAAAGGGATGTAAAAGTTTGTATGGGAGTTTTTTGACCGCTGGTCCTAGAGACTTGAAATTTGAGGATACGTAGGTCTTATAGCGTAGAGGTGTATACTAAGAAGGGATTTTTGGAAATTCAACCCCTAAGGGTGTAAAAAGGGATGAAAACGTTTGTATGAAAAATAGTATTCCTTGAACCTACAAACTTGAAACATAGAGTACATATACTTCAAGGCAAATAAAAAAAAATGCATTTTTAGTTTTTTAAAACTACCCTTAATAAGTGTACAAGGGATGTCAAAGTTTGTATGGGAGTTTTTTGACCGCTGGTCCTAGAGACTTGAAATTTGAAGAGTATATAGGTCTTATGGCGTAGAGGTGTACTAAGAAGGGATTTTTGTAAATTCAAACCCTAAGGGTGTAAAAAGGGTTGAAAACGTTAGTATGAAAAAAAATATTCTTTGAATCTACAAACTTGAAACTTGAAGTAGATGTAATCCAAGGATAAAAATTAGGAAAGGCATTTTAAGTTTTTTAAAACTACCCTTAATAAGTGTGCAAGGGGATGTCAAAGTTTGTATGGGAGTGTTTTGACCCCTGGTCCTAGAGACTTGAAATTTGAAGAGTACATAGGTCTTATAGCGTAGAGCTGTACTAAGAAGAGATTTTTGGAAATTCAAACCCTAAGGGTGTAAAAAGGGTTGAAAACGTTGGTAAACGTTTGACAAATTGTATTCCATGAACCTACAAACTTGAAACTTGAAGTAGATGTACTCCAAGGCTAAAAAATAGTAAAGGAATTTTTAGTTTTTTAAAACTACCCTTAATAAGTGTGTAAAGGGATGTCAAAGTTTGTATAGGAGTTTTTAAACGCGTAGTGCGATTGACTTAAAACTTGAGGTAAATATACCTCTGCAAAGAGTGCAAATGACTGTAAAAGTTTCATGTTTTGTATGGAAGATTTTTAACGCGTAGTGTAATTAACTTCAAACTAAAAGAAAATATGTTCCGTGTATAAATAACAAAAATACAGTTTAATTTTCGAAAACAACTCCTTAAAGGTTGCCCTCCTTCGTTGCGCTCGAGTAAAAAGGATACAACGAGGCGTCAATGTTTGTAAGGGACATTCTGAAAACGGGAAACTTGAGTTGGCACGCAGAGATCTGAGGGTAGGTATCTACCGTGCCTGGGGATCAAAGTCGTGGAGCTGTTTCGTTTCGTTTGTTTTTGGGGTAGAAACTAGGAACAAATAAGTACATACTTTCCGTGTAAGGTTGTCTTTGTTGTATTTGTCATGTTTGTGCTAAACTCAGTACCTATACCTACCTACCTAATATAGGTAATGTATGCCTATAGGTATTTAAAATCCTACCCTAATAATATACAAATCAATGCGAAAGTTACGATGTTTGGATGTTTGTGGCTCAATCACGGCTCACCACTTCAACGCGTGCGAAGCCGCGGGAAGCTACTAGTTTATCATATTATTAGAACATGTATAATTTCAAATAGTACGCGTCGCGATAATTAAATTAGTCTTATTTTTCTTATCGTGTCACTAGTTCTTCCGAAACAGTGTGGTGAAAGGATTTTAACTGCACCTCAAAGAGGCTCCTTTCGAGGACTTGACTCATTTTTTATATTTTTTTTAAATCTAAGACATCCCGGTTTCCTCACGATGTTTTCCTGCACCGATTGAAAGTATTACTAATTAGACGTAGGGCCGTACGGGGAGAAGAGTCTCCATAGTCTACTTTGTACAGCTATTTTATTTTGAAGTAAGTTAGTTTTAATTTACCTTGCACCTTAGACTAAGTATCATATTACCTCCTACCTCATGATTTGCACAATTTATAGCATAAAACCTCGGTAATAATGTTGTTTTAAAAAAATAAACAAAATATGTCATTGCCAAAGACGTTGAAGTATGTTTGATGTGTGTTTGTGAAGCATTGTGATCACATTTCAAATTTACCAAAACAGTCTTTATTGATCTGTAATCGCGTAATGTTATCACACGCCAGGAAATCATTTACCTCAATATTAAGTCGCAAAATTCATACAACCAAGATTTGCTTGAGCAATGGCGAGCAAAACTTATCAATCGGTAATCCATTCTGTCTGGAACCGATTGAGCACGAAAGTCATACCCTGAAAAGGCATAATAACTTGAAGCGACAAAGACTTTATGAGTTCGGTTTGTACACAGCCGCATGCATGCCGAAGTACGTGCAGAAGATACAAATGCAGCACACGGACGAATTGGAAATATTGGTGGTGCCAGATGGCATGTTCCAAGTGCTCAGTTTTCTGTGCCACCATCAGCATGCGTGCTTCAACCAGGTTTCCGCTACGACTGCTATAGACGTGCCCAGTCGAGAATTTAGATTTGAAGTTGTTTATTGTCTTCTCAGCATGAGATTTGGAGCGCGTGCGAGGGTCAAAACATACACCGATGAGTTGACCCCTCTCCATTCTGCCGCGTCCCTTTGGAAAGTCTGTCAGTGGTTCGAGAGAGAGGTGTACGACATGTTTGGTATAGTTTTCAGTCATCATCCGGATTTGAGGAGGATTTTAACCGACTACGGATTTACTGGCCACCCTCTGAGAAAGGACTTCCCGTTGGTAGGCTACACTGAAGTCCGATACGATGATGAGCTAAAGAAGTTGGTTTATGAACCTATAGAATACGCACAGGAGATGCGCAGTTACCAACTTGAATCACCTTGGAGTTACTTGAAAAATTTCCACGAAGGTTACAACGCACCCATGCCGCCACCGAAAGAAAAGAAATAACCTGAATACTTAAAATGTCGACATTGAATAAACATTTCTCTGAATAATTTGAAAGATTTCTATATAAAGTAATTAATTATCAATTTAGCTTCTAAATTCCAAAATTCAGCGTTCATTCGGGGATAATATGCTCAAATTAATTTCTCGCTGATAAATAGTATTTATCTATTCACAAATGAAAGCAGTTACCCAGAAAACTGTTAGTAGCTACGTAGGAATACCCACTACTACAAGTGTGGTTATGTGCCAAAAGTTCTATTTGGACGTACCTCTGATGAACCTTTAGATATCCTCAACATATCTTATGCTGGTACTTAGTTGGGACTAAAAGATTTGAGGGGATATTTATCGTATCTGAGGATCACAGTCGTGAGGCGGTTTCTGTATTTCAGTTTTTACTAAAAAGGTAAAACATGGAGTGTACAAATATTTTCTCAACCATAGCTTGTTGCCTGATTCAAAAACCTGAACAATATCGTTCATCTTCGCAAATAAATAATAATAAGACGCTGACAATCGCTGAATATCGAGCTTAAAAATGTCGAGCGTAAAAGCGTAAAATGGAATGAGAAATAAACTATAAAGTAAATAAAATAATTTGTAAGATAAAAAAGAAATTTAACGCTGAACTGTTGATTGTTATCCTCCGAAACTAATAGGTTATTTTGCAATCACTCATAAAAACAATTAGTTTTGTATTCAAAAAAAATGTGTCAGCGAGAAGTACAGTGTCTTATGTACCGAAATATCGAAAAATTACATGCTGTGCACTTAAATTGGGAGGATAGACACATTGTTGACGCAATAGTAGTTCTGCCGACAAAACTACTCAACAGAACAGGTGGGAATAGACGGCAATCACTCGTCAACCCTGTAATGAGCAATGGAACTAACTAGTCATGTCACGAGTACAGTCAGTGTCAAAACAAAAAAAAACATTTCTTGTTTTTAAAGCTCAAATAGGTATTAAATCCATGATTGGACTATAAAATAGCGAATAAAACTTAATGAATCCAAGTCGGTTCATATCAACTTTACTAATAAAAAAGAGCAATATTAAGCGGTATTCATTTAAGAATAAAATCGTACCATACAAAAACACTGCAAAATACGTAAGATATGACACTTGATGCGAAGCTGCGTAGGAAATAACATGTCAAGAAGAAAAAAGAAGAGTTAGAATTACGCTACATAAGGATGTAATGGCTGCTTGGAAGGCAATCTGCTCTGTCAGTGCATAACAAGCTTTTTTTGTAAGTACAAACAAATCCTGATGCCAGTATGGACGCATGGTATGTGGGGCTGTACCGTTAAAAGTGTCATCAAAATAATACAGTGATTTCAAAATAAAGTGCTCAGAGGCATTGTCAATGCACACACCGGAACCTCCAGATTGAATTCGTTGATAACTTAATAAAAAGATACTCAGAAGCTCACAAAAAAAGTCTTCTTCACCACGTGAACGTCGAGGCCATACAGCTCTTTGACAAGACAGACAAAGTGAGAAGACTCAAAAGAACCAAACCTTTTGAATTAGTGCAGTGATAAACCTAATATTATGTAGTGATAGTGCTACTTTTAATGAACAAAGCGTCGCCTTAAATAGAGACTGATAGAAAAGTGCCAATGGACACAGTTTTAGTAATATTATTTGTTTAAAATTAAGACAAAGCAAAATTACTCAATAGCCTACATGACTAGATTGTAATGATATTAGGGTACTATCATGTGCTATACTAAAAAATAAAATAGGTATTTCACAAAATCAGCGCACTTTTCATATTTGTTTTGTTTTTAACTGAAATTGACAATCTAGTTTTGACGCTAGCTGTACCCTACTAAACACCGAACGGAAAAAAGTACTAATACATTTATTTTTAATATTTTTTAATGAACTTCCACAAAGTCGTGCAAACATCTATTAAGGCAAAGAATCGTGCTCGTAGATTTTAACATTTTGAAAGATACAAAATTACTGAACGTATTTATGAAAAATCTTAATCAACCAAGTTTATGTCAACCAAATCGTAATCACACAGTTCAGTAAAATATAATGTTGATCCAAACCTATTTTCCAACTAAATCTTATTATTTTATTGTAACCTGGATCCACAAATTATAAATGATTTAAGATTATTTATGATTATGTCTTTATTGAATAAATACTTTTTGACTTTGACATTAAATGCTGGTTAGCATCCACAATAACATAAGGTTAAATGTCTTCTTAAATTCATTAATTTATCATTCTTAAGTATTTTCCTACCTACTCATGGTTCTTGAATCTATGTTTCAGTTTTTTCTCTATTTCTTTAATTGTTATTTTTGTTTTTGAGTCAAATAAACCATATTCTATTCTATAATATTCTATAATAATATTGAAGTATTACACGGGTATTTATCGCGTTTTACCTTTATTATTTTCCGGACGTTTCGGCTATGTTGCAATAGCCGTGGTGGCGGGCATACTCAGACTCAGAGTTCCGTAATACGCGTGTAATACTTCAATATGTGTTATAATCGCGGAAGTTTAAAAAATACTAAGTTCAGTGATTTTATATCTTTCAAAATGTTGAAATGTGTAAGCTAGAGGTACTTTGACAGGTGTCAGCCCTTTAACTATCTCACAAAGAAAGTAATTTGGCATACAGGTCGGGGTATCCAACTCGTTCCCTCTCGCCCAGATGACGGCGCGCTCTAACGCCACGCCACAATTAATAACTTTGGAAATTAAACGAAGGCAGCTAATTATTCTATCTTCATTTCATTAAGTTGATTCTGGAGCAGCAAGAGTCCAATTAGATTCACATCTTCATAATTTACTAGCTGCATCCTACGACTTCTCTCACGTTTAGCAGAGCTAACATCAATATTTAAGGAGACGATAAAAGCTAATGTGACTCTCGCTCGCACGTTTCGACATGTTGAAAGATATAAAATCACTGAACTCATTTTCGAAAAATCGCAATCAACCATTTTGTGTGCAATCACAGTTTAGTAAATTCATTTTCATCGATACATGTTTTCCTGCTCAAAAGTTTGCTTTTCTAGTTTTCGCAAACTTTTAAGCAGGAAAACTTATATCGATCAAAATGAAATTTTTACTAAACTGTGTGCAATGTGATTGCACACAAAATGTCGCTTTATGGCAGTTTTCTTTCACTGCTCGTGTATATTTTATACCTCGCTCCATCCGTTCGTTTTTAGCCTTAAGAATCTTTTCACCACACTCTTTCGAAACAACTAATGACATGACAAGGAAAAGAAGACCCCGTGTATATTTTTTGGCATAAAAAATAGTCTTTATGTTACGAATTATATTTGTTATTAGTTCATCTGATCACTGGTGGTTTAGTGGCAGCGGCCCCGCCTTCCGGTCCTATGGTCGTGGGTTCGATACCGGTCGTGCATTTCGATAGCATTGTGAGGAAACCGGCATGTCTTAGAACCTAAAAAGTTCTATAACATGTGTCAAGGGCTCGAAAGGAGCCTCTTGAGACGCACCTAAAATACTTTCACCACACTGTTTCGAAAGAAACTAGTGACACGACAAGAGAGTGAGAGAGAGAGAGAGATAGAGAGATTAGTTGCATCCGGATCTGATTAGTGGTTAGAGCGTGGTTGATCCACAAACATCGCTACAACACCTCCCAACATCGTAACTTTTGCATTTATACAAGGTGTTCCATAAGTTGTGTATATAAACTTCAGGGGGCTAAAGTACCCATCAATATGAACAAGGTAGGTGTATGAAATTGGTAGGTATTGAACTTTTGTATGAAACAGCTGTTTTTTTTTCGCGTTCACTGTGTTGTTCATATTGATGGGTACTTTAGCCCCCTGAAGTTTATATACACAACTTATGGAACACCTTGTATAGGTAAGAGTAGGATTGGATTATATGCTGGTTATAAGATGAGGATAATAATATATGATATAATAAGTTTCTAGTTTTCACTATTGTATTCCAATTGAATAAGGTTTTCCTGTAATAACGTTTTTTTTTATAATTGAACATTTCCCACATCGAACATCACACTAGCCCCAAACCAACCCAATCTTGTACTATGAGTACTGGATAGCTTACATAATGTTCATAGCCTTCACAGCTCAGTTAGTAGTAGCTCTGCCTTCTGCGCCTTAGGCCGTGGGTTCGATCCCCACCGAGAACAAATATTTGTGTGATGAACATTGATGCTTGTTCTCTGTCTGGGTGTTAATATTATAACTATGTATTTACAAAAAAAAAGTATATATGTATTATATCAGCTATCTGGTTCCCATATTACAAGCTTTGGCTTAGGCTAGATAGTGCTGTGTGGAAAGTCTACCAATATTTATTTATTTATTTATTATTTATATACTCTTTTTTAATACATAGTCATAGTAGAGATACAAGTTATTGTATCCTTAAATATGTTATTGTATGCTTAAAGTTCAGTTAATAGTTTTATTATTTACTGAACTTTAAGCAATGCAATCAAAGTCAGGAGAACCTGTTAGTCTGATCATGAAACCGACGTTAGTAAGCTTCTATTGACTAAGCTGAAGTGCTATTCTGACCACAACACTCGCTTAAGTGACCGCGGAATCCGCGGTGAGTTTTCAAATTGGCATTCTGTTATTCATTCACTAGAGCCACCCGCGTGAGTGTTTTGGCGGTTAAATGCAAACGTGCGTGAGGCAAAGCTCGTGATCGAAGTGAGCGCGGATCCATTAGGTGATACTCCCTGTGATGTCGTTACTTACTAAATAACACTACAGTCAATCAAAAATCAAAATCAAACTACAGTAGTAATCTATTAAAAATTAAGCCAGCAATATCCAATTTTCTCTAATTTTTAGATCGTCATATACCTACTAAGGGCCGGTTTCACCATGCTCTGTTAGATTAACAAAGGATTAAATGGCCGTTAAAAATATCAAAATGTACGCGTTTGACATCTAAGGTTAGATTTAACGGCCTGTTAATACTTGATTAGTAACTAACAGAGCATGGTGAAACTGGGCTTGAAGAAAGATCAAGTCTTTCTTATTCGATTATATTTATCATACCTAATTGTATTTAGTTTTTTGTATAACTTATAAGTATAAATAATGAACATTGTTCTTTTGCTCTGGACGAGAGCGCTGACACTGCTACTCAGGTAGGGGAGGGGGGGGCATAACGGGGTCGCGAGGCACGACGGGGCCACCCACACCTACAAGTAACTACACACATTAGCTGTGTTTTGTTTTCGCCAATAAGAGGGTATTTCGCAACGAACTTTAGTGCGGTAGTGATCGGCGACCAGAGTGCACGCGTTTATTTTTGACGACCAATTCTTTTATCTGGCAACATTTCATCTAATTTTGAGTGGTTACCAAAACGCGTCTAAAAAGGTAAGTGGTTAGATTACTACTATAGTTTCTTTAATGTGTATTACTACCAACATCAACTATTGATATGTTTTGAGCAAAATCACTCTGACCTTGAATTCAATTTTTTGTTTGTTATTTAAAATTCTGTTAGACATGGGGGCATAACGGGGACATGGCTATGGGGCATAATGGGGTACCCCGTTGTACCCCGTCCCCATTATGCCCCTGAATGGTCTGTTCATTTGATAATATTATTTATTTTGTTTTAGGTTTTTAAAAAATGGTACGTACTTATAAAAAGAAGACATCGAGAGGCAGTTGGTCTGTAGAAAGCATGAAACACGCAATTGATGCAGTTTTAAGCAAATCAGCAGGTTTCAGAAAAGCGGCTCAATTGCACGGTGTTCCACAGACCACATTGGAAAAACGGTTGTTCTCATTTCAACCCCCTACAAAAACGAACTAGAAGAACGCGAACAACTTAAACGGACGAAGAAGTGTTCAAATCCGAATGATCCCCGGTTGAAAAAAAACTCAAAAAAACAGAAGACTCAGACAGATGGAGAAAATATTAAGGAGGATGTCTTATGCATCTACTGTGTTGACTCGAACCACACTTATTTGAAGTCTTCGGAGCGTTGGGTGGCCTGCCAGCTATGTGGACAGTGGGCCCATATCGCCTGTGCAGGAGTTGATGACGCAGATTTAGAAGAAATCCACATCTGCTTATTCTGTGACAAATAAAATAGTGTACCCCGTACTGCCCCGCACTGGGTACCCCATACTGCCCCTACCTCGGGGCACGATGGAGTTTTCATGAAAGTTTTGTGAAATTAAAATTAAAAATATTATTTGATTTCTTACTTCACCAAATTCGGTGCCAAATGATTAATTAATAAGTAACCAAAGAGTTGTCATTAGTTTTGATTAAAAAATATTTTATCTTCATTGTTTTATTGTTTATTTCCCTTAACGTCCCCGTTATGCCCCCCCCTCCCCTACTTTTGCAGCTGTCAACAATTCCATTGTTTATTGTTACATGTTTCTACGTTCAAAATAAATATATTTGATAAAATGAATTTACAGTTACGCAGTGCTACGGCGTAGCACCTCATAACTGGAAGTTCTACCGAACAGATTATCTAACATCTTACAACCCAGTTGATATCAGTTCAATCACGCGGACATCTGCGGAAGAATAACGGTTTGCCGCCAGCGGTGGGTTGAATGAACAATCTCCATCGCTCAGTATGTGCCGCGCAGCCGACTCCGCCGACCGCTCCCCTAGGACCGCAAAGTACGCACAACTTTCCCGTGAAATCGGGGCTCTTACGGATTTTGCTGTTGCTAGGTGAGTTTGACAGATTTTTGTTCACTTATTTTGTAGCGCCATTGTTGGTAACCAAAAACTAAGTTTTAAACCGTAAGAATTTTTAAAGTTTAATTAACTACTTCTTCTTCTTGTCGTGTTACGAACTATTTAATAGGCACATGCTATTTTAAAAATGTTTGTACATAATATAGTAATACTTAGTTATTATCATTTAAATCAATCATTTAAAAACAACTTTAAAATTACGCATTTAAAATTACTTTAAAATTTACCGGTCGTAAAAATGTTTATGCAAAATTTAGTTCCTACTAACCAATATATCTAAAATGTTGTTTATTATGTAGCTGCTCGAAGATATACAAAACTGTGTTGATTACGTTTTAATAAAATGGTTATAAAGTATCGCCAAATTAGCGCACGTTTTTAAAATTTATGCATGGAACAAAAACTTTCCACGTACAACTTAACCGCGCGAAAATATACGGAACGAAAATAATATCGGTTTTCCAACGGCTATCAGTTTCAGGGTTGGATTTTATAAATTGGTTATGTTTGGTTCTAATTTATAGCGAAAGCCAAACACCGGTGGTCTAGGAGTTACCCCGCCTCCTGATCGTGGGTTCGAATCCGGTCGTGCTCAATTGGATTATACTTTTTGAAAAAAGTATGTCCGCAATGCCAGTGTTCTCAAACGGTTAATAAACTAAGAAATCTGGGAATATCTACCGTGCCTAAGGGACTGTTTCTGATTGTTTTTTAAATTCATTTAACTGAAAATTGTTAAAAATTACATGGATTAATCAAAATGGAATTAGCAGAAATAATAAAAAAAACTTTTAAAAACACCACCATTGAAATCGAAAACTAAATAATATAACTTTCAACATAATTATCAAACAAGTTTTCATGCCGTTTTTTTCTTATAGGAAAAATATTAGCTGAATAATAATAAAACTCATAATTTACATAAAATGTAATTTAATTCTAAACTTCAAAAAGCATTTTCTTCAATACTTCGATGATTAAGATAAAAGTAAGATTGAACTTTATTGCCATGGCCATAAAGCTCACAGTACCTGAATATCTGAGCAACAGATACCAGTCCTCACAGGATTCTGAGAAGAAGGTGTTAATTGTATAGATTGTCGGTATCCTCCCCCTATTGGGAGAAAGAAAGCTGTTAGAATTATCAGCATCCAATTACCATCGTTGCACTAACAATGTATTTCCGCAGAAGAGATAAAACGCAGTGGAATTACAATAATACAAGCAACATCTTTAGTTTTGTTAGCATCTGTTTTCGATAATAATAATAGGTAGAATACCAACTATGGTACTTTAAAATTTTAGTATGTGCCAAATGTTATTTTGAACGGATTTTACACTAGCCGCTTATATGTATATTAAGACAAAGAACTCCATTTTTATTTTAAAAAAGCCATTCTTATTTTGTTTGACAGCCTTCACAGCTCAGTTGGTAGTAGCTCTGCCTTCTGCGCCGTAGGCCGTGGGTTCGATCCCCACCGAGAACAAACATTTGTGTGGTGAACATAGATGTTTGTTCTCTGTCTGGGTGTTATATAATATAATAAGTATGTATTTACAAAAAAAAAAAGTATATATGTATTATATCAGCTATCTGGTTCCCATATTACAAGCTTTGGCTTAGTTTGGGGCTAGATAGTGCTGTGTGGAAAGTCCTCCAATATTTATTTATTTATTTTTATTTTATTTTAGAAAATTAGGAAAACTTACACAGTTAGGAACAGATTATTGCTTGATAAATTATTACAAAATCTTAAAGAAAAAAAAATTATGTTTGCTGAAGGCCAATTGAAAGTTTCAACAGAAAGGTTATGTTTATACAAGAAAGAACATATGGGTACATTGTACTAAGATATTTCAAGGGATAACTACTAATCTTTGGATAAGCAAACAATTTTTTTTACTATCTCACAGTTACTATCTCAATTGGAAAGAATGGATTTACAGACAAGGAATTGTAAAGTCTTGGAGTCTTGTTAGAGAAACGACGAATAAATGACTAAAAATTATAATTATTTAGTAATAATGAATACTTTTAAAATGAACGTATTTGCTACTGATTAATTGTTAAAAAAAACTGAATTTGTTTACTTTTAGATTGTAATGAAATGAAAATACATAATTTATTTCCGTGAAGTATGGTACATATTATGATGATATTAAGGATAATGAGAGAATCGCACACTTCGTCAGAAAAACCTAGCATGCAAATATAATAGAGAAAATTACAAAATATAAATAATTATAAATAATAATTGATTAAGTTATGTAATAGAAATATAAAAGATTTCACATTAAAAAAATATGGATTTGCCTCAATGTACATAATGCAATTTAAATTAGAATAAAATTTATAATTAATCAGTTTTTGTCAATTAATAAGTATAATATAATTCAATTGAAATTTTAAAATTAAACATATTGTAATTAATATTCAATTCAATTTCATAAAATTATCAATTATTATTTAATTTTTAATTTCATTTTCAATATTAATTTCGTATTGCGTTACATAACAAGTTATGGGTACGTATAGAAAAATATTTTTTAAAGTTTGTGATCTAGTACAACCACGAGCTTAAGAAAATGTGTCGCAAACTATGCAAAATTTGAAAACTTTTCTCGTCGCAAATCTTAGGCAGTTCCACGCTCCACGAAATAAGTTATTATGTAGGCATAGCTTGGTTTTCTGCTGTTTATTTTACGTAGTTTCATAACAAGGTTGCTAAGTTTTAACAAGTAAACTTGCTCAAAGTCAATTTCTCAGAACATTCATGATCTTCCATTGATAGGTGTTTGTTTATTTTGATTGCAAACTAAATCCAAGTGACAAAGAATATTTTTTAAACACATCTTTCAAAAAGGAAACTTTTCATTGAAACTAAAATTAAAATTGGCTAGTGTGTAGAAGACAAAACGTGGTGTAGAGAAAATCGGTTGAAACTTTTTTTTTTACTAAACCCTTGACACACATTTCAACTTTTCTACACTTGATAGAAAATTTTGATACAGTCTAATTGGAGCACGCTTAAAGCCGTCCCACACGGCAGAAACAAGCCTTTCCGCAGAGGTGACCTTGCTCATTTCTGGTTTCTGGGGCTGTTTCCCGACATGAGTTTCGATGACTTTCATCACCTAGAGATGGCAATAACCGTTGAAAATGTTTATTAAAAAAACTCGGATTTTATTGGTTGATATTTTTATTCAAGTACGAGTTAGTTGAATTTTATTTTTCTCCCAATATTTATTACGCAGTGCAGTATAGTTTTTAATTTATCCACGTGTTCACTTTTTCGCTCATACGTAAGTTGTTGTGTCCCAGAAATACTAACGATGCACAGAAGACAAAAAAAAGTTCTGTGTAACAGCAGCTCATATTCTTAAGAATTTCTATGTACCTATTACATTTTATCCTAGCGATTTCCAAACATAAGTGTTGCTATATTATTAGGTAAACTTAAATACATACTATATATTATTATGATGTACAAGCTGGTGCCCGTGACTTCGTCTGCGCAGGATTAGTCACACAATATTTTTATAAATTGTAGCCTATGTGTTATTCTGATGTATAAGCTATATTACTGTAAAGTTTCATTAAAATCCATTCAGTAGTTTTTACGTGAAAGAGTAACAAACATCCATCCATACTTACAAACTTTCGCTTTTATAATATTATTAGGATGACATAAATATCGCTCAAATGCCTTAGTTCAGATTAAGTTTTTTTATTAGTTTGTGTTGTTTGAGTTGTTTATTTTTATATTGTTTTAATGTTATTAGTTTTGATTTGTCAATGAATTTAGTAATTTTCCACGTGCTTTTACGTAGTCTTAAAAAAAATGCACTTAAATTCATTCGTCTAGAACGTCACATTGAATGATAAAAAAGCTTTTACTGTAATTTTTCATTATCTTACTTAGTTTTCTTAGCCTAGCTCTGGGACCCACCACGGTGACAGACGAACAATAAGACACCGAAGTGAGACTACTAAGTGCTCAGTTTTTCCTAACTTGGTCGAAAAAATTACGAATAAGATGAACGATAATTTTCCAAGTAACTAGATACTAAATATAGCTCAAGTGAATTAGCTTAGTTATATTTTGCCAGGCTCAGTTTACGTCAGGCCGACCGGTATGAAATTTCCGACGTCCACAAACTTTGTTTCCATGGCTAACTTAGACCGGGCTTCATGGACTAAGTCGCTCAAGACCGAGACAATGCACAGCACATCAAAGCGAACTCGATAAATTATTACAAGGCAAATTTCTTAAAGTCTGGTCTTAATTTAATTGTTCGATCTGAATAGGTAAACTTTATCTTAAAACTTGCTGAAATTGATGATACTTTGATTTTGTAACAACAGAATAAAACGAACTATTTTCAACGTTTAAAAAAAGATCGAAGAGCTATTACACAAGCGAGACATCAAAGCTAACGTACTCGTACGTATTCACTCCATGGAAGTATCATATTCACTCCTCGATATTTTTCAAACATTTTATCGCACGGAAAAGTAGTTACCGGTGTGCGATCGCATCCGCACTCATTTTGTACGCTTTCCGAACTCATGTCAGTATTTTGCGATACTCAAACGAGCATTTTCACACATTCAGAAGGAATATGCGTACTATCATACTGTTATTGAGTGATCACGAGCGTCACAAGTGTATCGGAAGGGACCAAAATGTGCTACTTGTGGCAACCCACCGCTCTACGCATCATGATTATGTTCTGACATACAAAGTGACTCGTATTATTATCGTAATGTGAAACCGTTTGTGATTTTATGCTTGGTTCAAATCATCGTCATATAAAATGAAATGAAATAACAATATTATTTTAAATCGGTAAAGAATTATTATACTATTTCAGAAACTATTAGACAAACCTAACTTAGGTTTCAAAAACTTGTAAGTTGAAATTGGTGACTATTTTTGTTTATTATATAAATGGCATTTTTCAAGAGTATTTTATTTTCATAGACAAAAAAACCTTTGAATTCTATAATATAAGAATTCAAAGGTTTGGTTTAGTCTTTTTTGTTAGGTAGGCACACTTACTTTCAGCCCCTTTAACGTATTAGTACCTAAAGGGTGCCTTTGTCAATTGGAGATCAATTTTGTAAATAACAGACATTATCTAAAGTGAATCGAATATGTAGCCGGATTATGATCCGAAAAAAAAGACTTATTATAACTTCCTCTAGTCCTGGTTTTACATAATACGACTCACAACAATATATTTTTTTATTAATCCATTTTTTTGTGTTTTATCAGTCAAGGGCGGATCCAGGATTTTTTTCTGGGATTTTTTTGAGGCACAAGTGCAAAAAAATCAACAATAACTATCTTTTAACAATAAAACGAACAAAATTCGCAATTCCAGCCAGAATTAGACAAGAGTTTCACTCATGTTCTTTCTGTTATTTTATTCATATTTTTTTATCAACTTATAATTTGATTGGCTTCTAAGTATGTACTGTGATGGAATCTCCACAGTACACAAAAATATCGTCGGGGGGCACGTGCCCCCCTAAATCCGCCCTTGTTATCAGTTATCTGGTTCCCAGTACAGCTTGCATTTGGCACAAACAGAAATAGAATTCTACGTTGTTCGGTTTACGTGGCGCTGTGTGAATATCCACCAATATTTATTTATTTTTATCTTATGGTTACAGGCTCGTCGTGGCCAAGCTGAACCTCAAAACTGGAGACCAGAAATATGCAGCAGCCTTTGTCGATGTACTTACTCGCTATTTTCATGCTTGGGCTCGATTCTAAGCTCGTCGGTAAGACATATCTATTAGAAGAAAAAATTTAGCATTCAAAAATTTCCGATAATACTCGTAAATTAATATTATTATTCAGGACAAGCATTTCAACCAGAATTTGCTGAAACCTTGATGAATCTAACAGTACCGATCGGTCGAGATGCCACTTTTAGATGTCTAGTGCAAAACCTTGGAGGATACAGGGTGAGTATAATAACAGTATGCCTTTTTCTGCCGCCAAGCAGCGTTGCCGTGTTTCGGTGTTTCGGTGTGGTTGCCGGTGTAATTACAGGCACATGAGGCTTAACATCTGTATGCCTCAAGTTGATAGATGCAGGGCAGTGCATCATAGGGCACGTTCCTATCGTGCGAGACTTACGAGGCAATGCTTTGTTTGTAGGCCACGCCTACGATGCACTGCAAAGTGAAGCAAATAATGTTTTATTGAGTACCAAAAAACACAATGTCGATTGAAGCCCTGCCCCCTGAACTAGCTGTATGAAATAAAAAATAATAGATTTGTTCACAAGTAATTTATTTATTTATTTTAATCAGGTCGGATGGGTGAAAGCTGATACTAAAGCAATCCAGGCAATACATGTGCACGTAATAACTAACAATCACAGAGTCGGTGTTTCACACAATGGTCAGACGGTCTGGAATTTGCATATTAGAAATGTGCAAGAGGAAGACCGGGGCCAATACATGTGCCAAATCAATACAGACCCAATGAAAAGCCAGGTAAGGCATCTTTTTAATTATTTTTTTATATAAAATTCTCGTGTCACAATATTAGTTTCCATACTCCTCCGAAACGGCTTGATCGATTTTTATGAAATTTTATATGCATATTCAGTAGGTCTGAGAATCGGAAAACAAAGAATAAACCAGAGGCCCTAGACATATACTTAATGCTTAAAATTTGCGCTGTCTCTGTTTGCCATTACGCTTTGATAAGAGATGGCAATAGTTTATCGTTTGACAGATTTTTTGTAGTAAGGCCGTTAAAATTTGGAGAATGTGTTCACTGTAGTCTAGTAATCTAGTAATTTTGAGAGCAACGTAAGAAGTCAAAAATTTTGTTTGTTTTAAATATTTCCAAGTTTTTCCGAAATGTTGATTACCGCGGGAAAACATAATTGTGAGTGTATATTTTCCACTTGGGTATATTTAATCACTGATGTTTATTTTTCTAGTTGGAAGTCAAAGCACTCCATTCCACATTATTAGTTGAAAATTCATTGTTCGTCTGCTTCAATGGTTTTTTATCAAAAGATTTTCTTTGACCATAACCACGGACTCTAACTTGCCTATACAAAAACTCTGTCGTCATTATTTCGGGCATAAACATTTTTCTACTTTTATATAAGATCTTGTTACGCGGGCCCCATTCCAAAGCTGGTGAAAATACTCTATGAATCTTACCTTGGCGGTAGTATGAATATATCTGATATATTGCACCTAAGATAACAAAAGCGTAATAAATAGCTATAAGTATATAAAGCAGCAATGCATCACAACGCATGCCCAAAGAGTCGATATAGTATGAACGTTCATTCTCATTGACTTCTAATACGTCGCATCTACCATATAAAATCGCAGCTTGAACTAACGGATTCACTAACCAACATAATTTCCAATAGTAACTTGCTTTTACACCAATCATGAAAGTGATATCGATGCTATGGTTTTTGAAGCCATAAATCCAGTAAAGTGAAATAGAAAACAGAAATGTGTTGGTTATTTGAATTATTTCAGTAGCATCGAGTAAAACCACAGTGAGATCTGAGCAAAAGAATGGCCATGAAAGAACACTTATAACACTCAAAAGAATTGCACTGCACACGTTTTTGTATCTCCGGACTAATTCAATTTCAAGTAACAAATCTCCTAAATATAAAATGAGTATCCAAAGATTAATTAATAAACAAAAAAATATTGAAGAAAACCAAACAAAACTCCTAAATGGAATGTTATCAAAATAATTCATTAATTCTGTGATACAAGCGAAAGCAACAAAAAAAGGACTGGTACCTATTTCGACGACATTGAGTTCTTCTCCGTGAAAATAAATCATGGATTTAATTCCACTAAAAGCATTAAGTGTGAATATGAGTGATATAAAAATACTATATAAAGAAATGGAAACAGCAGTCATTGTCGCAGGACTACGAAATGGGACATCTCGTGTTAAAAAGATAATTATTCCACATCCTGTACCTAAGCTTAGTATACCCCGATTCATAGAGATGACACTATCATGGAAATTCACATTCCAATCTAAAGAAATATTCGTGGCGTACCAAGTCCCGCTGTTAGACAAAGCAACACAAAACAAAATTATAGCTGCAATGCATACATAGATTGCTAAAAACTTTGCATATATTGGAATAAATTTATCTTTTTTTATTGACATAAATAATAAAAATAAACACAAGGTAGTATTCGCGACAATCGTTTTCCAGGGAAATAAGCAATTTATGGAGTCCAATGTATTATTGCCGCCAATTTCTCGTTCAAAAAAGCAGTTGCTAGCTGTCTTCATTCCGCAGTCTTCGTTGAACTGCGCTTCAGCTTCCAGACAATTTTGAAACACTGACACATTCACACTTTTAACCATACACTTAGTATCATTGTATTCATCACAAGAATACCACGGTGGAGGATCTAATGTAGAAAAAAAAGAATATTCCAAATACCAAGAAGTTAGCACCAAAAAATAAACAGTCTTCAGTAAAATAAGGTACAATGTGCCATAACCGACGTAGCGGAACAGCGGAAAAAAATCCCACATAGATATAACATTGCAGTTCGTGTACTGCGATAAACAAATTTCCGAATATAACACAGGTATTCCAATAAAAACTGTTGCAAGTAATTGTATAGTTCCGATCACATAATATCCCAGCAAAGATACCTCTGCAGGGGTGAACATCATGGTGTTCTCATTCATCATCCATGCCCATAGGATAAGTTTGTAATTGCCGTAGCTAGACCATCTACATTTTGATCCTGGACTGGAATTTTCCTTATTTTCTCGATCATCCATTGTGTAATGTATTGCTTTTTAATGCACGACCGACTAGATTAGTGCAACGTCAATCGATGGGTGCGAGCAGGGCGAGGCGAGTCATCTATAGTCATCTGTCAATTTGTTTGGCGTACTAACGGGAATTAAATTGCAATTAGAGTAAACATTGGGGAGATAAAGTGAATTAAGCCATGCAGGGACACAGCGGGTAATGATTCGTGCATGGTGCACCTAAATTATTGCGCCACGATGTAATTTATACGCAGGCCTGATAACGGCATAAATCGTGAGCGCCGACAGCGCTGCTCGCTTCGATGTCGACGTTGACGCAGCATGACGCCACTTGACACAATGCTGTTTCAATAATGTTTGGTACAACGAGCAATTACAGACGAAAACAACTGGAAATTATACTATTTTTTACAACCTAAAATGTATACTACTACCGTCACCACACCACACCGTCGTCGACCGCATCATCACTTAACATCAGCTGAGATTGTTGAGTGCGGTCAAACGGAAGGACGTAAAAGAAAATGTTTTTATTTATTATTAAGATAGGTACTCGTTTTAAATGTGAATGTTTTCAACAAATCACTAACTAAAGACATATTACTGTTATTAAGACACTGACTAAACGAAGATAATATTTTAGAATCGCCGCAGCCTAGAGGTTATATAACAATAATTTATATGAACCCTTGTATAGTATAAGTATCGTAACGTGTTTTAGCTTGCCATTTGGTTTTGCTACGCAGATGGGGCACTTAGACGTGGTGATACCACCAGACTTTATACCCGAAGAGACGTCAGGAGACATCATGGTGCCGGAAGGTGGCATTGCCAAGGTGTCATGCCGTGCTCGCGGCATGCCAACTCCTCGTATCATGTGGCGGAGAGAAGACGGGGCCGACATCGTGCTTAGAGACTCTAATGGAGGAAAGAGGAAAGGTATGCTTCTATCATCTATCCTTCTAATCTTTGCATAATATGGTATTTAACTGTTCATACTAAACTCTGTAACGCGAAATATTCACACTCACATTCAAAGCTGTTTAAAGAACTTATGTTATTACAAATAGTGTTATGTATGTCAAGATCAGTACAATCATTTGTCTGATGTACAGTGACGGAATGAAAAGGTTCGTCAGTTTTCACCTTGATTCGTTCAGCGTATCACGAGCACATAATACCTTTTGAAACGGAATAGACAGAATACACTGAGTCAGAGAAAATAATGTTTTAAATGTTCGTTACCAAAGTTCAAAATCATTCAGATCAAAGTTATAACTTGACTGTTTTTATGAAAATAGAAATGAAAGGACCAAGGAGGCTCTAGAAAATGACTGCCGAATTATTTGGGAAGAGATCTATCCACTTGTGGGTTCCATGAGAAATAGGCTACAATGTGTGATTGACGCTAATGGTGGCTATACCTGCTATTAAAATAAATGTCATTATACTTATATAAATGTCATTATACTTATTCGAAGTGTCAGTATACTTATTTTGATTGTTTATTTAGGTATTTCCACGTTGTCGTTGCTTGTGCTTGACGTGATGTAAAAACAAGCAAAACCTTATTCGATAGCAAACGTCACATTTATTTAAATATTCTATTTCTCTATGCACTGTTCCTTCCTGTTAGGAACTTCACTGGTAATAATAATATGTTGGTTTAATAAAATTGATTCTTACAATCTGGTGCAAGCGAAAACCGACTCAAAGGTGACGAACCTTTTCATTCCGTGACTGTACCTACATAAAACATGAAGGTATTATGTGTTCTTTGTCTGAATGGTATTATTTTTATACATTATAGGTATAATTTACAGATATTAACTGGTTCCCATGGGTTTTGCTTAGCTTGGAGTTAAATAGCACTGAGGGGAATGTACACCAATATTTTGCATTTATGCAGACACCATTTGAACAATAAACATTATATTCATCTTGACTTGAAAATTGGGTACGACTCGTTGGGATCCAACCAAAATATCAAGCTAAGACAAATTCAGTAAACGTGGCATGAATAGAATATTGTAGACTGACACTATTTATATTTAATGTTGATAAAGTGCTGTTTTTGCTCAAATCTTTACTGTACAGTTTATAAAGAGTTCGACAGTGAACTTTATACCATTCGATCAAGTTTTGTTTTTTATGAGAAAAATTTATGGAACAAGCGGATGGCTCACCTGATATTAATCAGTTACCTCTGCCTATATCAATAGAATTACCTCAGAGACCACGTCTACCTGTAGGACATTTATTTATTTATTTTATTTATTTATTTATTCTTAGATTCACAGTTTTTCTTATTGTCTATTTTAATCTATTAAATGTACACTGTGCACTAACCAAATCGAATCTACATTTTATAGGCAAAGTAAGTAGGTAGGTAGATGATACTGAGAAGACAAACCAAAATAATAAAGTGAAAGTTAACAAATAAAACAAAAAATCAAAGTTGAAGTTAAAGTTAATCGCATAAAAAACAAGTGTTAGTGTGTAAAACGTGATAAGTAATGAATGTGTAGTGTAGTGTGTCATTGTGTGTAGGTAGTTAGTTAGATAGGTTGTTATAATAAAGATCGACATGAGAAAGACATGCTTTATATTATGTTGTACTGCCTTCGTCTCCAGTTGCCAGTGAGAATCATATTATGTAAAGTAAAGGCACATGAGACCCCCATACAGTTCAAATTGGAACTCTGTAATACGAGCATCACTGCTCTGCTTGTGCTGGAGACAGAAATATGAGGTCTACAAAACGATAACCGAAGGCTCATTTGACATTTTAAGTTTTTTTTAAAGCGATATCGGATAACCGGCATTCAGATTTCTCGTTATTAAAGAATAAGAAATCTACTCTTATGATGATAGTATTTTCTGTGAACAAATAAAACAGGTACAATGTTCTTTCATCCTGTGTCACAGAGGTGGTCATTCTGATTAGGGACTCTAATGAAGGAAAAACAAAAGGTACGCTTAATTAAGGCTGACAATTTATTTTCACTGTAATGTAAAACCTCAGTACAGCGATTGACCTCACGCCATGTTGAATATACGTTTGAAAATTACATTTTGCCGGGTTAAATGGTAAAAGGGACAGGTTTTTCCCAAATATGTTACACGATAAAATACTCTCTGAATATTCGACTTATGAAAATTTTTAATACATAAATGAATAAACTTTTACTTTAAAAAAATATATTTTAAAAGGCTTTGAATAAAAACAAAACTTAACCCACAATCATAATAATATCGGTTTATTTTTTATTTCATTTTAAAAATTTATCTTTTTCTATGATACGTAATCGCTAACCAGAGCACCGGTGGTCTAGTGGGTGTGACCCCTCCTTCCGATCGTAAGGTCGTAGGTTCGAATCCGGTCGTGCGCCAATGGATTTTTCGTGTCGAAAAATTTATGTGCGCAATGCCAATGCTCTTAAACGGTGAAGGAAAACATCGTGAGGAAACCATTTAGTATTCTAACAGCGGCGATGGGCTTGCAACCTGTCACGTATGGAATACCAACTACTGCAAAATGTGGGTATGTGCCAAATGTAATGTTTGGACTTACCTCTGACGTCCCTTAGACGTCCTCAAAGAATCTGGAGTTAGTAACTTGGTACTAAGATATTTGAGGGGATATCTACCGTGCCTGGGGATCAAAGTCGCGAAGCTGTTTCAGTTTTAATCGCTCAATCGAGACTGCCTTTTGTTGGGAATGTCAAAACAAATGCAATGATCATTCCGTGAGTATGATAAATGGTTGGGTTGATTCATTATAATGTAAGAATGATTAACAATGTCACCCATTTAATTATTTAACATGTGTTGTGCTTTTATAATTTGTATTTACTTGTTTAACTTCATTCTACAGAAATATATTCTTAAATACTAACTAATAGTAACCAACGCGTATTACCGTACTAACTGTGGGATTCTTTAGATCTAATAAAACATAAATATATTAATAAACGAGGCTGGGCCGCTCATCCCGTGTTCCGGGTAGCCAACAGGTGTCGCTAGTGTTGCCAGCGCAAGGACCCGACGAGGCTAGACGCACTAACGTACCCCTATGAGTTTTTCGCTGGGTGTGAAGCCATCAAGGGTAAGGTTCAAATCCTACTCGGCTTTTGGAATACTATAAAAAAATCTTTGTGATTTCCTTAAGTGTTGTAAACACTAAAACTAAAAAAATACCAACAAATGTTTTATTTTGACTTTCGATAATCGAGGTCCTGAAATGATGATGACTTAAATCTGAAGTTGTTTTATTTGCCAATAGCGCAGGTCTTCGAAGAGGAGGCCCTGACGCTAAACAAAATATCAAGATCGGACATGGGAGCCTACCTCTGCATTGCAAGCAACGGCATCCCTCCGTCTGTCAGTAAGAGGATCACCATCAAGGTGCATTGTAAGTATTATTATAGAAACATTTTCGTACACACAGATCAAGCTAATACACTGCTCGCTTTTTTGTCCTTGTAGTAAACGTCATTCTCTCTCTTGTTACTAATTTCTTTCGAAACACTGTGTTTAAAGGATTTTAGTGCGCCTCAAGAGGCTCCTTTCGAGCACTTGACACATGATAAAGAACTCTTTAGGTTGTACGACATGCCGGTTTCCTCACGATGATTTCCTTCACCGTATTGGCGTTGCGCGTATAACAGAAAAACTCATTGGTACACGACCGGTTCCGAACCCACGAACTTAGGATCGGAATGCGGGGCCGCTACCACTAGACCACCAGTGCTTTATGATTTTTCATTGGCTTTGTATAGCTCGATCCGTATCGGTATGTACTAACGGTCAAAAAGACGGGACAACATTGAAGATCGCGGAAAACCGATGGATGAAGAAAGGACTTATGACTTATGAGAGAGGCATATGATGTGCAATTGACCTTTAAGGATGATGATGATAAAATCATCATGTACAAACGGATACGTGTATCACTGCTTGCTTTTATGTCCTTGTAGTACTACCACCACGCCTTTTTCTGCCGCCATGCAGCAACGCTGTATTTCGGTTTGAAGAGTGTGGTTGCCGGTGTAATTACAGGCACATGAGGCTTAACATCTGTATGCCTCAAGTTGATGGACGCAGGACAGTGCATTGTAGGGCACGTTCCTATCGTGCATGACTTAAGAGGCAGTGCTTTGTTATAGGTGATGGTTAACACTTAACATCATGTGGGCCATCTGCTTCTTCCATCAGCTAGTTGTATAAAAAAAAAGTTATTGTCATTTTTCTTTGTCTTGTGTGTGTACTACTTAAGAGTGGATACTTTGTTGGTTTAAGATAAATCTGCAGTCTTTAGGTTCTTGTTTAAATATTTTTTTTTTTTCATTTACTTACATTTTATAAACTCAATAAAATACATTGTAAATTTGCAATGTATTTGATTACTTTACTTTGATTCTTACATGATAGTAATTTCCCATGAGCAAACTATTCGCCACGTACAAGCTCATTCGTTGAAATCTACAATTTACTTTGTATGTTTGTTTTACATGTTAAACATACAACGAGGGTTACGATGTGATTTCGGTCCACTATTATTGTTTATTCCCTAAACAGGCCAACACAAACATGTCTTACTATTTGTATAATATGGTATTTATTCATATATATATATATATATATATATATATATATATATATATATATATATATTCATATATTCATATATGAATATATATTTTTATTCATATATATTTATTCATATATAATAAATAAATAATAAATTATATATATATATATATATATATATAATTTATAAGAGTATTAGAGCTCTTTGTGAAGGGTTCGTCCGGGGAAGTACTACCACCCGCGCCTTTTTCTGCCGCCAAGCAGCGTTGCTGTGTTTCGGTTTGAAGAGTGTGGTTGCCGGTGTAATTACAGGCACATGAGGCTTAACATCTGTATGCCTAAGATGGACGCAGGGCAGTGCATCATAGGGCACTTTCCTATTGTGCGTGACTTACGAGGCAATGCTTTGTTATAGGTGATGGTTACCACTTAACATCAGGTGGGCCATCGGCTTGTTTCATCAGCTAGTAGTATAAAAAAAAATATTCATAATTTGATATATTTTTTGCCAGCTTTATTTAAATAAAAATCTTTTAATCCTATTTACCAACGAGAAGGCACGGAGCAAGCCGATATCATTTGATTCGTGACCATACAAAATAAACAATTACCACTGTTTGTAAGAAATTGCAATATCGTTGTTACCTTTTCACAGAGCCTCTTGTATTTGATCTCCTGGCTCAGTAGTTACCCCTCAGATATCTTAGTAAAAAGTACCCAATTTAAGAATTTATGAGTATGCTTCAGGTAGTCAGAGGTACGTTCTATATTTGGCACTCATCCACATTTTGCATAAGTTGGCATTCCATATGTGACAGATCGCAAGCTTATCTCCGCGGCGATAGTACTTGCTAGTTTTCGCACGATGCTTCCCTTCACCGATTAAGAGCATTGTAATTGCGCAAATTTTTCGAAGAGATCATTCCACTTTCCAAATCCACGGTATACGATCTGATTCGAACCCACGATGTGGTCACTGCCACTAGACCGCCGATCTACATCATATGTATAGCATAATTTTATTTACATCCCAACGTATGTATTCACGATGTTCCGTATATAGCGGTGTGTCGCTACAGCCTCAATCTCAATTTTTCCGTAAATGTTTCGCAGGCAGCATCATTTTTAGGCGAAATAGCTCCCGACATTCAGGGTAATTGTTGTTTATCTCGGCAACTTTCAGAGGTTCCTTGTTATTAATGATGTTATTCAATGTCAGCGAGTAGTAGCTTTTAATTATTTTCTGCCTGTAAGGGACTGTTGTGTCTTCGCGTCAACTCGACGGACATTTTGCGTTTGTGCAAGATTGAACATTAACATTAGGACGTAAATTCAAAAATATCCTGGGTGTTATTTTGTTATTGTGCGCTGTTTACGAAACCCCGCGGTCTCGCTCAGAACTTTCGTAAACATTGTATTTACAAAGCGACCCTCAAATATTTTATTTTCAGACCCACTGTGCAATTATTATTTTGATTTCGTTACAATGTGTTGGTTATTTAGGCGACTGTAAAATAACAGATCTGGCGGTTGCCAACTAACAATTGCTGAAGTTTAGTAGGAGCTTGATTGAGTTTCCATGTTTGTCCTCAATCGGTATGTAGGTACATTGTACGTTCACCTTGTATTCTATTAGGCCAAAGCGAACTTTTGAGATGGCTAAACTATTTGCCATTTCGAGAAATATCCTTAAGTACCCACTGTTTCATCATCAACGAATGTTGGTCCACTATTGGGCGTAGGTCTCCCTCAAGACGCGCCGCCGAGTCCGGTCTTCGGTTTTTCTCATCCAGTGCTTAACCACTGCATGTTTTTTTTGTGTTGTTTCATTATCTGCGAATTAAAAAGGGGAGTTAGATGGGCTTGGTAAACATAATTTACCTAGGTGCATTAAATACACTTTTGGTAAACTTAAAACCCCAGGGTGCATTAAATATACATAAAAAAAATGCTTTTAAAAGGGAGTTAAATACATTTTTAGTCAGAAAATCATATTACACAGTTAGTAATTTTTTTTGTGACAGCGACAGCTGTGAAATAACAATTGACATTCACATTGTAATACGTTCCTAGTTTTAATCTGTATTTTTAATGGACATTTATATTTTGACTTTGTTATTTATTATTTTCTATCATTCGACTAATTCTGTATTATTTGTCTGTGTTATGTTTGTATGGCTTAGCATACAAACATAACACAGCAGGATCTGGAGTGTCTAAACTACACACGAACCATCTTATTTTTTTCTAAAACCCAGATTCACGAACAATAAATAATTTGATTTGATTTGAAAAAAAAAATTCTGGCAAGAAATTACCTAAACCTTAGACACTCAAAAGAGTCCGTATCACAAAAGAAGTCCCATGGTTTCTTCTAAAAAAAAATGTTTGTTACGAACGCTTGTTGCCAACTTAGACTGCTTGTGTGTTTTAAGCATATGAAATCTTTCGCCAACTACTTAACACTTACCCAAACCATAAAAATGTTAATAATTTTAGAATTCGATTTTTTTTCTTCAATTCCAAGGTAATATATATACTCAAGCTGTAATAATTTCGTGCAGTTCATCCCGTGATACAAGTACCAAATCAGCTGGTGGGAGCGCCACTGAGCACTGACGTCACACTCGAATGCTACGTGGAATCCTCACCAAAGTCCATCAACTACTGGGTACGGGATTCTAGTAAGTATTATCATTTTTCTAGTAACTTATCAATATATAAATAAGAATAATATGTATTCTCCTCTTGTCAATCTAGCTCTAAACTTTGAGGATTGAAATAATTCAACGATACAATATGAACAATATTAGACTGTAGCCTACGTTGTCAAGCATACTTTTGTGAAATGCTTATTTGACGTTGTGGTCATTTAAACAAACAATCATATTCAAAGGAACCTTTAATAAACCATTAATAATAATATGACTAACATCCGTAAGCCCGTAAATATGACCGTAAATAATAAATTCCCGTACAGTGCCGTTCCAATCTATTATTCATTTTGTATCCCCTCAAGATAGTACGTCAAACTATAAAAATGCGAAACATCAGTATCACAACTTTGTGATAAAGTGGACCTATAAAAATTCTCCGAGAGTTGCTAAATAATGCGGTATTTGACGTCAACGTTATTGAGATTTGGCTTCACGAAGCTAGTATAAATAATGAGTGGCTTTCTATAAAGCTTCAGCAGATAATTGCACTTCAAATCCTTTCCCACTGTTTCAAAAGAACTAGTGACACGAAAAGAAGGGAAAACTGGTGGTCTAGTGGTAGCGGCCCCGCCTTCCGATCCTAAGGTCGTGGGTTGGAAACAGGTTGTGAGTTTTTCTTTTCAAAAATGTATGTGCATAATGCCAGTACTCTCAAACGGTGAAGGAAAACAACGTGAGGCCGACAAAAAACCGGCATGTCGTAGAACCTAAAAAGTTCTATAACATGGGTCAAGTGCTCGATAGGTGCCTCTTGAGGCGCACTTAAAATCCTTTCACCACACTGTTTCGAAAGAAACTAGTGACACGACAAGAGAGAGTCGAAAAGCAGAAGCTGATAATTGGGAACGCCCTCAATAGATAAAGTACTTAGATAAATGTATGATTATCAGGCAATATAAAGTTCGCAGTGCACTGTCTTAAAAACGAGTTTTAAGAGGATTGTAATAGTATCCGCGAACCAGTTAAACAGAGATTTAAATTTACCGCTCAATCATCAATTCAGCTCGCCATAACAGTTTTTACCAAATTGTTATCGAAATGTTACATTATAATCATATTTAAAAAACACGACGAGATCTACGATAAAAAAACGTAAATATTAACGCAAGTTATACCAAAACTAAATAAAATACGTAGTTACTAAATACATTTACTTGCGACTTAATACAGTAAAATGTAGCAAGTACTGGCTTCGTGTGGTTGAAGCGAAGCTTAAGAAGCCTGTCTCATGTCCAAAGTGAGTTTACTAGTCCCTCGGGAACATCCCGTCTCCATGACGACACACGAATAGCTCTTAAAAACCACTATAGCTTAATCGCGAGAGGGAGAGTCATTTAAGGGCCATTTATGAAAAAGACTCAATCAATTACGAAGATAGCCTTTTCTGTATGTACTTTTGCTAAAATTTTGTTTTTTTTGTTCATTGGACATTAATAGAACAAGCGGATTGAACACCTGATGTTCCGTGGCAACCGTCATCTACACTTCTACACTAATATTATAAAGAGGAAAGATTTGTATTTTTGTTGTTTTGTATGTAACGAATAGGCTCAAAAACTACTGGTCCGATTTCAAAAATCTATCTTTCACCATTAGAATGCTACATTATCCTTGAGTAACATAGGCTATATTTATTACTAGAAAAAACTAGGGATCCTTTCTAAAACTTCAATAATGTAACCCAAGGTGTAAAAAAATTGGCCATAAAATATATTTCATCGTATGCGCTGCGAAAACTATTAACGATAGAACACAAATATATTTTACAATATTAAAGAACACATCAATATCTACAAAAAAGTCACGGATACTATATGTCTAACTATCGTAGTTATGTTACTATAACTTCTTTTTTAAATTTTAATAGTTGATAGAAATGCCGACCAAAATCAGACCATGTTATATTATATTAATATTAATACTTTTATATGAATCCTTATCCAAATAAATTATTTCGTATTCAATACCGTTTCAATACCTGTAGATTACTAATTGAATTTTTCAAATCGGACATTCCATTCAAAATATATTACGAAATTTAAAAATTTAGTTAGCTTTAAAAATATTACTAGCAAACGCGCGGGTCGACGGGCGCGTTCTCACTCACTCAGGGAGACGGGCGTGCAAATTTATGATATAAGTAGACGCGAGACTCGAACCTACGGTCTATAGTTTTTCCTAAAATGTTTAAAAAATGTACCTCTATATCCACCCATGCGAAGCTGGGACAGGCCGCTAGTCTATTATATATGAAAGAATTGCCTCACAAGTCACGCACGGTATGAACGTATCCAGCGGTGTGCTGTCCATCAACTTGAGTTGTTAAGACTCATTATCTGTAATTGCACTCTTTTTTTTAGATTAAGATCAAAACTAAACTGAACGCTAAAAAAAGTGCTACGAATGTTTCAGAACCACCAGATATTTGAGAGTTCTGCAAATGACAGTGCCCTTAAGACCGTGACTTATTTCATTTCAGCCATTTACATAAAAACCCCTATCCAAATTTATGAAATAATAAAATTTATTCCTTCCTCTTGCGTTGGCAATTAAAAAAATTGGCACCAGCCACTGGGCGTGGTAACGCTTGCAAGTAATGAGATATTTAGTTTTAATTTACGATTGAGACGGGTATTCTCAAGGAAATTGACCTATTGTGGTGAAATAAGACAATGCTCGTTAGTTCCGAGCGAGTGGATGGTCTTTTGCGACCCCCGAGCGCGTCCGACAATGCTTTCATAATTTATCTCGTTAGGATGCTAGATATTATCTGAGCAGATCATTAGCTTCGTGTGTCGGTTAAATTATATTTTCCTTAATCACAGCTGGTACCAAAATATTTTAAAATTAAAGTACATACTTATATTATTTTTTCAATCTCAATCCTACTTCCTTTCTAACTAAAAAGCCGAAAGGACCCATTACTTTTTTTTGTGTTACTATTAATTAAAACATTCTCTGTACGGAGTTTCGAGTCCCTATCATAAACTTTTAGACTTAGTTAAGTATTACTGATGCATATACATATTAAGTATTTCAGAAAAAAGGAAAAAAGCTTGAGTTAACAGTCCTTACCAAATAACGGTATATTATTTACATATTTCAACAATAAACTCATTTTATTGAAACACTTTTGAACAGGCAAACTTACCTAAAATTAATGCTGCTTTTTGCAACTTTTGTTTGATTTAGGTACGAAAAAATATAATTTTGGTTACTTTGGCTAGATTTGACCAAGCGATTATTAACCTTATACCTACGTACTTAGAATACAATAATTTGCGTCTCTATTTTAAGCCGTTTCAAAAACAAAGACTTTTTTTCATCTGACGTGTAGCGTTTTTCTTAGACGGTCAAACATAAAGTGCTATTCTGTCAGAGATGTCGGTGAGTTTTAAATTTGGCATTCTGTAATACATTTAACCATCTTGCGTGAGTGTCTTGGCACAGCCACAAATAAAAGAAGAAGAAGAGTGTCTTGGCGGTGAAATTGCCAGCGTGAGTGAGGCAAAGCTAGTGATTGGAGTGAGCTATCGTAGGTGTATCTATAATAGGCGTATCGCCTATTATAGATACACCTACACCCCGTGATTTAGTATTTTACAACATTCGATATTCCATCTGCTTATAACGTCAGCATGTGGTATAAAAAAGCTAACAGCAAAGTTAGTTCTCAGTGATTGTTCAAATTATAAGGCAATTCCTTAATTGGGCTCGTTCATGTAATTCATGACGTCATGTTCATGATGTCATTTAAGATTAGTAGAGCTCTTTGTGAAGGGCCCGTCCGGGGAATTACTACCACTACCACTACTTGCCTTTTTCTGCCGCCAAGCAGCGTTGCTGAAGAGTGTAGGTTGCCGGTGTAATTACAGACACATGAGGCCTAACATCTGTATGCCTCAAATTCATGGACGCAGAGCAGTGCATCGTAGGGCACGTTCCTATCGTGCGTGACTTACAAGGCAATGTTTTGTTAGTAGTGATGGTTACCACCTAACATTATGCTTGTTCTATCAGCTATTTGTATCAAAGTTTGTATGTAATAAAAAAAAGCATTTTATGTTATGTATCGTGATTTTCATTGCCTGTATTAATCTAATGTTATATACCTACCCTCGCTGAAACAGAAAAGCCCAATCATTACACCGAGTGAACTTATTCATGCACGAAACGTTCGTTTACTCAACTGATGAATCCATATTTTATTCATATTCGCGTAGACCATGAAACTTTTATTATTCTAGTACATACCTAAATCTTTCTTACTTAAAAACACTACATTTTACCAAATTCTGTTGGTCTGATACGCAGTTTGTTTAAACGCAATGTAAGTCAAGTGTTTATGTAAGACTAGAGTGTATGTCATTTTCTACTCTTTAAATTAATAATTTTTTTGCAAGATTTTTTGTACATTCTCTTTCCACCAGGATGTATTCTTAGCAACCTTTCTTTTACTCTTTGTTTCCATAATAATTTTAATTACCTTTCGCCACTTACTTACTACTACTGTACTTAATAAAAGTATTTGACAAAAAAACTTATTTGATAAAAAACTTTCCACAAAGCACTATCTAACCCCCTAAACTTAGCCAAAGCTTGTAATACCACATTTTCGCCTTGTCGTTTAAGCCATCAAATGTATTTATGTATCTCACTACTACTATCTGATTATTTCTGTGTTTCCCTGCCTAAAATTATCTTTCTAAGAACTTTGCAGCGTGCCTTGTAATGAGCTGGATTGAGCTCGGTATTGCTCTGTTCGTATCCAGCCGTCGGCGTCCCACAAAGTTCCCCATTCGGCAGTTGTCGTGCGAAATTTACGGGTTAATTTTCAATTGTACGGTTTGAGCTTCTGGGAATTTTAAGTTCCACATTATACTTAGCTTCCATTACGTAAAATGAAATGCTTGAAGTTTTTTCAAGTAGGTTTGTGTTGATATAAATGAATTTGTATTAACAAAGAAAATTACAATGAATACAAGTGTTTATAACATGCACAGAATACGCATGATATAGTTGAGCTATCTTCAGACCGTTGCAAACTATCTAGAGATAGCTCAACCGATCCTAATCAGTGCCGATTGGAAGCGTCCCCAAGACACTGGCTGTATTACCATTTGAATGGCTGGAAATGTTAATTCAAATGCTAGTTAGTGTGTTAGAGTATTCTGAAAGGGTCAATTTGGTTTTATTGGGTCATCATCATCATCCTCTAGATTTTCGTGATAAGTATTATCGACGAAAAAACGCGTCGAGAGTTCCATAATCAAACGACAGAATGTACACAGAAGATTGACTGAACTACGACAACGTGATTGGCAAATTCAGCCACAAAAATCCGCTACGATTTAGTAATCGTAGCGGATGTTTGTGGCTCTAAATCTTTGTGGTACTAAATCTAATTGAAGAATAAAATCTATTAGAAATTTTACCGAACACGCAAACGAAATCTTTTGAGTAAAATTATGTAACGCCCATCTGCTGACATGGATTCCTGGTGACAATACGAATGACGGTTCTATAATACAAATGGCTGGAGTCGCTTCGGAATTCGCAAGGGGCTTGCTTTTCCGTGAAGTGTGACGTATATTTTATGAGGATATTTCGAGAGGTCAACGTGAAATCGTAAAATCAATATCAATCGTCATTTAAACCATAAACTGTAACTTGTGGGTTTATTTTTGAATAAAAAAGAATATGCTTAGATTTCAAAATTTTTGGAGATATAAACTTACAGCTTGCTTTACTTTTTAATTTCAATCTTAAAAAAAAATGCGTGTGAGAAATTGTCGTTTGTCAGCCTTTTGCATCCTCTAGTTCTAAAAAAATTCAAACAACTCTTTATCAAAAAAAAAGAGTTTTTGCATTAAGAAAGTGCTCAATTTGTTGTTCCAACCTCGTTCTGACAAAAAAGATTAATTTAACAGAATGACTAGGGTATCTGGATAAAAACGTATTCCGATAAGGTCGTTGGCTTTCCTATCTTGCAAATAGCTTTCCCTAAAGACCTAAGATCCGAGTAATAGTTGAACCCTTTTTTATCTAAGTGACTTTTTTCATGTTCTCTATCAGAAAATGGATAATTTTACCTTTACTTCAAACTATTGGTGAGGGCGCATAATATTTGGGTTTATTAATACTTGAGATTGAACTGTGATAGTCAAGGGGTGCTTCGCTGTAACACTTTGGAAAAAGTTACGTTGCCTGTAGTACTACAGGGTGAAAGCTGGAGCCCACATTATTAAATACGAGTTTTTGAACTATTCTATTTTGCGTTTTATAACTATACGTTGGCGTCCAAATCTATTGTAATAATTTTTATATTATGAACTTTTATAAAATAATAAGTTGATAAAAATAATTATTATTACAATAATAAAGGAGAACATTGATTATTCAAAGTCAAAGTCAAAAGGTTCAATAAAATTACAAGGATCACTTTGAAACGTCTTAAAGCTAGGTGACTCTAGGTGCCAGTTCCACGCGACCAAAGCCAAGAAGAACAGGCAACAAACTTACGGCTTGGTTCCTACCGTTCTTTTGTATGATTCTTTTACAATGTAATACATTTTTTTTATTGAAGTTTAGTGATTCTAATTAATCCCATACATAAAAAATCGCTCATTATTAACATCATTTCAATTTTATTAATATCACATAGTGTTGACTAGCCTCACAGCTTAGTTTGTGGTGTAGGGTAGAGTGCGTTTAAACCATTTTGTATATTAACATTGATTTTTGTTCTCTGCCTGCGTGTCATAAAATAATATAAATGTGTACCTAAAAGTTGACAATAAAACTATTGTCTGGTTTTTATACAACTAGCTGATGGAACAAACAGATGGCCCACCTGATGTTAATTGGTAACCATCAACTATAACAAAGCATTGCCTCGTAAGTCGCGCACGATAGGAACGTGCCCTACGATGTACTACCCTGCGCCCATCAACTTGAGGCATACAGATGTTAAGCCTCGTGTGTCTGTGATTACACCGGCAACCACACTTTTCAAACCGAAACACAGCTAAGCTGCTTGGCGGCAGAAAAAAGCGTGGTGGTAGTACTTCCCCGGACAAGCCCTTCACAAAGAGCTCTACTACTCTCTCTGGTTCCCATAGTACAAGCATTGCTTAGTTTGGGGCTAGACGGTTTCGTGAAATGTTTATCAAAATTTATTTGTACTTTTTATATATACCTTATTTTGTTTATACCTTAGATACCAACTAATTTAAACAATGTCACTGAATACAGTGCTTCTAAAGTTTACAAAAGCACGTATAAAGCTCTCGTGCAGGACATAATTTAATTACCCGACATAGTCCACACAGGAGCTTTGTTGCACAGTCCATTAGAAGGAGCAGTTTACAGGCGTGTGACCTTGGGGAGCACTGGTAACAGTCATAATAACTTCTGTACTACGCCTGGTACCGTTCCGCAGGTCAATTATGTAAAAAACAAGCTGCGACAGTAGTGTGAGCCGTTATTTGTTGAATAAACAAATCTGACCGGTGTCGCTATGTTTATAGCTGTCTGTCGTGATATCAAAAACGCTATAATATGTACATCGATTTTCCGGCAGAAGATCAGTCGGCAGAGAATCGGTAACCATAATGTCAGTTTTTTTAAGCAATTTTTAAGATAATTGAACCGTCATTCTCATCTAGCCAATACCTGAGTAGTGTTATTCCATAAACAACAAAACACGTGGAATATCACCTAGTCTATCCGCATCTAGTTTAGAGCACCGGTGGTCTAGTGGGAGTGACACCGCCTTCCGATCGTAAGGTCGCAGGTTCGAATCCGGTCGTGCACCAATGAATTTTTTCTATCGAAAAATTTATGTGCGCAATGCCAGTGCTCTTAAACGGTGAAGGAAAACATCGTGAGGAAACCAGTTAGTACTCTAACAGCGGCGATGGGCTTGCAACCTGTCACGTATGGAATACCAACTATTGCAAAATGTGGGTATGTGCCAAATTTAATGTTTGGACGTACACCTGACTACCCCCTTAGACATCCTCAAAAAAGAATCTTGAGTTAGTTCTTGGTACTAAGAGATCTGAGGGGATATCTACCGTGCCTGGGGATTAAAGTCGTGAAGCTGTTTCTATCCGCGCTCACTTCAATCACGAACTTTGCTTCACTCACGTCGACATTTTCACCGCCAAAAAACTCACGCGGGCGGCGCTAGTGATGGTGAATGTATTACGGAATGCTAAATTGAAAACACAACGTGGATTTCGCGGTCGCGTGGTGAGTGAGCTGTTGTCAGAATAGCATTTCTGAATGAAGGATAATTATTAGAATTAATATCTAACGCAATCATGTAGCTAGCTTACGACACTACTGACGACAGCAAAGCGATAGCGCTAAGATTTGTTTATTAACAAACAACGACCCATGGTTCTGCGACTGCTACCTGCTGTTGCATCGGCTTGTTTTTAGATAGTTGACCCGCCGTACTGTATTTCTATACCAACCTTTAGCAGTAAAGTCGAGCTCTTCTGTCGCGCTTCGTTAGGCACCTACTAAAGTTTCAGCGCACTTGTTTCACAAAAGCAGTACATTTGACAAAATAGTGTGACGTTTTTCTAGTCGTCCTTTTTAATATAAATTAAATTTCTTCTGATAAAAATTATTTATTAAGTTTTGCTTTAATTCACTCATGAAAACATCATTCTTATTGAACGATTATAAAAAATCTAATAAAGATTCGTGGACATTCTAATAATGTTAGATATTCATTATCTAGCCTCCTTTCAGTCACTCAGGAAAATCATTCTTTAACGGTTCATATAAAACACACACAGACCCAATTTAGATTGGGACATAATTTTCTACTTAGATAAAGCTCGTAAATACTTACAACACCGAAAACCTGAGGCCATCCTATATAATTTGTTTGTTCTATGAATAATTCCATAATGTTTAAGGCCTACAACGCAAAAGACAAAGCCTACCAATATAAAAACGGAAGAGTAGTTTTGCGTTGAGTAACTTTCTAATTTTGAAATAAATTATAGAAAAAAAAAAGTTACACACACATACAATACATTTTAATTTGTTTTTCTTTATTTTTATGTTTCTTTTTTTTTAGATAAAATTAGTAAATAATAGTTTATTTAGGAAAATCTATAATTGGCTATATAATGTAATACTTAAATAAGTTTAAACTAAGTTATATAATAACTGCTGTTGGTTTTCTAATAAAATAAATAAATAGTTATTGAGGTCTCTAGCGCTAATTATAAAAACGCATTAGAGTTTCAAGTTGTTTTAAGTCTACATTATGGTCCATAGAGGAGGCATTGTCGAGAGCGGCGGATCCAGCCTATTGTTCTCTAACTTGCGCGGAGTGACTCGCGCTTTCTCTCCGGCCCATTCTGAAAACCAACCCCAAAGCACAGGAACGTCATTCTCGATTGTCATCAATCTATGTTAGGCCTTTTGACATGTAAGTGTTAATTAAGCAGGCCTCACTCAAGTGTAATTAAGAGTGTTACACTGTTATTTTAGACATTAATTGAGATGAAATTTCTTGTTGTAATGAAACGCTCGGGTTTTGCAGAGTAATAAATGAATATAACATTCCACACAGCACTATCTTGCCCCAAACGAAGCCAAAGCTTGTGATATGGGAACCAGATAGCTGATATACTACTTATATACTTTTTTTTGTAAATACATACATACTTATAATATTACTAGCGACCCGCCCCGGCTTCGCACGGTTATTGTGGGTTATCCCTAAGAGATTATGCTTGTATTATGTATATAAACCTTCCCCTTGAATCACTCTTTCTATAAAAAAACCGCATCAAAATCCGTTGCGTAGTTTTAAAGATTTAAGCATACATAAGGATAAAGGGACAGAGAAAGCGACTTTGTTTTATACTATGTAGTGATATAACACCCAGACAGAGAACAAACATCTATGTTCATCACACAAATGTTTGTTTAGAGAACAAACATCTATGTTTATCACACAAATGTTTGTTCTCGGTGGGGATCGAACCCACGGCCTACGGCACAGAAGGCAGAGCTACTACCAACTGAGCTGTGAAGGCTTATTTTGTTCGAAGGCCATCTTCGCCGCACGTCGTAAAGCCGCGTACGCCGAAAGTAAACAAACCGAAGTTCCGATCGAAACGAAGATTAGAAAAGGCGCTCCTGGTGTTATCATTTACTTGTTAAGTTCACGCGGAGCCTGAGACTTAAATTAATGCGCTTTTAAACGACTCCCGTACGCTTTATTGAAAAATATCTCGGTAAAATGTCGCCTGAGGTATTTTATTGGTTGTAATAAAATGGAGGTTGAATGGAGTTAACACGACGGGTGGTGCTACAGTATGGTTGGAAGAGAGCTAGTCGCTTTATCAATTGCGGACAACAGGCACTCGAGGCTTAGGTGGATAGGAGAAGCGGTGAACGACATACTTACGTACAGCTATGAAAGGATTGTTAGACACATGATAAAGAGGGCACGAGGAAATGTTAGTGATTTGGTACCACTTGAAAAACTGCTTTCCCGCAGTAGACTGTTGTGATTGACAGCTGCGAGGTTTTCTAGTATCTTGTAACATAGAATTTATAGCTCTAAGAATGTATCGTAAAAACTAACATTTTATATTTTTTTACTACTCGATTACTGGCGATTTATTTCCGTAGTTTTTTTAAAACGTTTCTATGTGATTTATATGGCGCAAATTACTAAACAAATTTGAATTTACTTATTAGCACAAAGGTTAACTGGAAGAAAATGCTAACTAGCATTCAGTTCGCCTATGTACTTCCTTTTTGTAATAAAGAATTTTATAATCTAATATAATATATGTAGAAAACTCAATCCTATTTCGTAAGTATATTTACCGTATACGTCCGTATTTCTGTACCAATTTTGAAGTTGAACTTTATCAGTGTGCACCATTATTTTTTTAATAAGTAGATATCTCTTAATAAAGTGATTGATATTTTACTTTCCTCAGATGAAATGGTGATATCTTCAAGCAAGTACGAAGTGGAGAACACCATGATCAGTTCGTTCGAGAGCCGCATGGCGTTGACTGTCCGCCGGCTGTCCCCGGCGGACGTCGGCGGCTACAGATGCGTCGCTAAAAACTCCCTCGGTGAAGTCGACAGTGTTATTCGGCTGTATGGTACGCTATAATTAGATTAGATTAGAAAATCCTTTTTTGCACAAAAGGAAGTACATAGGCGAAATTAATGCTAGTACGCATTTTCTTCCAGTTAACCTTTGTGTAATATGGAGTGGGTGGTAGTGCTTTTATGATACAATAATGGGGAGAAACGTCTAACTATTACAGATATACAACAGTACCTAGCCTAAATACCTAAATACAAATAATTGGAGCTGTCCAGAAGGGTGAATTTTATTTAAATACGCCATAGTTACCTATTAGAGTCAGTGTGAAAATTTAGGCACTGTCTTGGCTGTGATTTGTGTGACGATGCTGTTGACAACCGGCAGTTTTCTAATTGTTATTATTATGTATATGTAAACTACTTCACTGTAACGTACAAGTTCACGTAGAACACCAAATAGAAGAGATTCAGTTACAGTATTTGATTTAAATTTTATATAAATTTATTATTTGAGAGACAATGTTTCTACTGACTCTCGTTTAGACGTTTTCGAAACGTCAGCAAATAACTGGAAATAAGCGTTAATAGTCAATATTAATATGTCTACCTAAGACGAGCAAACCATTCTTTAGTAACTCCGTTATTCTAGCAATACTGAAAATTTCTTTCAATTGAATTCACTATACAAGGTGTTCCAATACTTGTGTTTAAAAACTTCAGGGGATCAAAGTACCCATCAATATGAATAACTTTTTCTAAGAAACCAAAACTGATAACGCGAAAAAAAAAACAGCTGTTTCGAACAAAAATTCAATACCTACCTGGCTAAAATGTATGAAACAGCTGTTTTTTTTTTCGCGTTCACAGTATTGATTCCTTAGAAAAAGTTATTCATATTGATGGGTACTTTAGCCCCCTGATGTTTTTAAACACAAGTATTGGAACACTTTGTATATCTTTTGCCGTCGAGACGCGTGTCCTTACTCAATAATTGGTCGTGGTTACTCTTGGAACAGCCAGACTCTTTGATAAACAGACACATCTTGATACTTTAACTAAAGATACAGCTCATTTGAGAGCCGTATATGGCGCTGACAGTATACAGGCTGTCGCTGGCAGACTTGGCGACTGCAGATGCGATCCAACATCGCGCTGCTGAAGTGGACATGATTCAATCAATATCAAGTACAGTTCGTGTACTAACGGCAATGGGCTTGATAACTGCCACGATTGAATCTTGAAAAAATAACTATGTGCCGAATAATGTTTGAACGTAGCTCCTACACATAACTAAATAAATAAATATTGGTGGACATTCCACACAGCACTATCTCGCCCCAAACTAAGCCAAAGCTTGTTCTATGGGAACCAGATAGCTGATATAATACTTTTTTACTTTTTAAATATTTACTTACAATATTATATAACACCCAGACAGAGAACAAATATCTATTTTCATCACACAAATATTTGTTCTTAGTGGATATCGAACCCACGGTTTACGGCGTAGAGCTACTCGCACTACCAACTGAACTGTGAAGGCTGTCACCTATCAGATCCTGTTTCCTATTTCATAAATGTGAAAGTTCCGATGTATGAATCTAAGGATGCTTGTGGCTCAATCACGCTCTAACACTCAAACCAATTGGAGTGAAACTTGGAACAAATATAGTTTTTAAAGCTGATTAGCATATAGATTACTTTTGATCCCACAAAAATACCGGACACGGGTAGAAAACATGACCAAACGCTTTAATACAAGAGTTAATGTGACTCTTGCTCGCACGTTTCGACATGTTTAAAGATATAAAATCAATAAACTCATTTTCGAAAAATCGCAATCAACCATTTTGCTTTACTAGTTTTCGTACATAAGCAAACTTTTAAGTAGGAAAACATGTATCGATCAAAATGAAATTTTTACTAAACAGTGTGCAATGTGATTGCACACAAAATGGTTAATTGCGATTCTTCAAAAATGAGTTTATTGATTTAATATCTTTCAACATGTCGAAACGTGCGAGCGAGAGTCACAGTAGCTCTTGTATGCCCATTAAATATGAATGTTAGTAATCACTTCTACAAGCAATACGCCAGCGAAGCCGCGGGCGGCATCTATAGTCCTTAATAATCTTCAGTACTTAGCGATCTCAGGAGATGTCTCCTCGCATGAGCAGTTCAGTCGTAAGTCTATACATTTCGCATTCAATTAGTCTCTCGTAACGGTAAATGCCCCCAGGTATGGCTTCGCCCGCCCAACTTGGCGGGAGCGAAACTGTCCCCATGCTCTTTTTTTTCTGCCAGAATAAATCTTGTTAATATACGAGTATTAATAGTCCGTTGGATTTCTTTAGACGTTTACGTAATTGCTCGTGACTCAGATAAAAAAATATATAAGTCTGTTTTTAACCTAAGATGAGCTGAGATTTTTCTACAGCAGGTATTACAAGTGCAATCGAGTTTATTTTCGAGTTTGGACAGCCTTCACACCTCAGTTGGTAGCAGCTCTGCCTTCTGTGCCGTAGGCCGTGGGCTCGATCCCCACCGAGAATAAACAATTTTTTGTGATGAACATAGATGTTTGTTCTCTGTCTGGGTGTTATATAATATTATAAGTATGTATTTACAAAAAAAAAAAGTTTATGGTGTATATCACCTATCTGGTTCCTATATCACAAGCTTTGGCTTAGTTTGGGGCGAGATAGTGCTGTGTGGAATGTCCACCAATATTTATAAAATATATATATATATATACCTCTATATAAGTCTGTTTTTAACCTAAGATGAGCTGAGATTTTTCTACAGTAGGTATTACAAGTGCAATCGAGTTAATTTTAATTCGATTGAAATGTCCAATTAAATGCAAATACTTATAAACAGTTTGTAACCTGAAATAACATAATTATGGGCTACTTTTTATCCGGTTACCCCATGCGAGAGGAACCGCGAGCGGGTGCTTGTATATCACATTTTGAAAATAGTACACAAATCTACACAACAGATAACTCGTGCAAAACCACTAATAGTAGAATTCTTGACGCGCAACGACCCAAATGGGTTGCTTGAAACTAGAGCTAGATGCAAAGTTACTCGAGTGTTACAGCTTATAATAATACCAAATTTCAGCGTACTAATTCTGATACTGCATAAAGTATGCATTCTCGTCTTGCTGGGAAATGAAGATAGCAGATTAAATTTCCACCTCGCGGAATATTATGCGTAAACAGTTTAAAATTTCAGCGGTAAAATAAAAACATTACGTCGTTGCTTCTGTGTTAATTGGGTATAACATTAAAGTCTAGCAAAGATATAAACGGACATTAATTTGGTTGAAAAAAAAACACAAATGTGTGTGTGTGTGTGTGTGCTTATCATTTAATGATAAGTGAAACAAAAAACGGTTATACAAATGCAGAGATGTAGTCATTAGTTAGATGTGTGATATAACAGCAAAATGGTTTCGACGCAGCGTATGCCTCACCACTTTAATATACTAACTGAACACACGTCACGCCATACTGCCAATTATTTATATCTAAATATTTAGTATTATGTATATTACATATTGAAGTATTAAACGGGTATTTATCGCGTTTATATTAACCCGTGTAATATTTCAATATGTGTTATGATCGCGAGAGTTTAAAATAAAATAAATAATAAATAAATATTGGAGGACTTTCCACACAGCACTAAAAAAAATACTAATGTATAATAAAGTTTAAAAAATACTAATGTATATTACTGTTATACTGCTGGACTCAACCAGTAAACTGCGTGTACACACTTTCTGTAAAATGATTTCTCTGTAAATGAACTCTGTTCTTTTGAGGAAGTCAATATCTTTAACCCTATTATAATAACGAAAATAGGAAGTCACAATTAATCTAACGCAAAAATCAATTAATCCACAGAAATTCCTGGACCCACAATAAGGAACACAACACCAACTGCCAAGAAAGAAGATTACAAATACTCAACTCCGGTAGAGGGTTCCGACAACCAGTTCGGCTCAGCAGAAAGATCTGACGACGAAGACGAGAGGGAATCAGCCACAGAATCAGAAAAAGCGAGCAAACCAATAAATGCTACTAGAAATAGGACGAGCTACTCACCCACAATTTCAATTCGCGAACAGAAACAGAGCAACAAAGTTCGTAAAATTATTAACAAACTTGAAATAGACGGTGAGCTCGGTGCGAACAGTAGTTTTGTATCGTGTTCGTTGTTCGTGTATATTCCGTCTGTAGTTTTTGTGGCTTTTTTAATTTTAGGCTTGACGTAGATCATATTTTAATTTTAAAAGCTAGAATTTTCTATTAATAACTTTTTCATAATAGTAAAAACTTTTCAAACGTCGTGTTAAATAAGAAAAAAAAATCAGATCCTACTATTGTATAGTAACTACTTTCTGTAATCATCAGTGGTAAACAATGTATAAAGTCAATAATACTCTGAGTATAATAATTCGAAATGAGCTAAGCTTTATTTAAAAGTCAGTAGAATTTCGGGAGAGAATAACAATCTAATAATCGATTTCTCTTATTCATTTAATTATCGATGCGATAAGATTTCGATTTTAGAAATGATGAGTAAACCATTCTAGTACAGACATGACCAGTAAAACAACTACAACTGGAACATATTAACACATTATCCAGACATTGGTTACGCAGCCTTAATCATACCTTTTTCTACATAAACCTGTTTCAGTTTGAAGAGTGTGGTTGCCGGTGTAATTACAGGGGCACATGAGGCTTAACATCTGCATGCCTCAAGCTGATGGACGCAGGGCAGTGCATCGTAGCGCACGTTCCTATCGTGCGCGACTTGCGAGGCAATCCTTTTTATTTACCATTTAACTTCAGGTGGGCCATCTGCTTATTCCATCAGCTAGTTGTATAAAAAAAACCCTGCACTTTTGAGTTTTAGCTACCAACTGTGCCATATAGTAATTTTAAGGTCTGGTCTGGTGATCAGGTCGAATCTTAGAACGTAAACAACAATAGAACATAATGTAAAACAGCATTAGACACCAAAAATACTATGGATAGACAATAATACTAGTAAAATTAATAACTGAAGAGAAATTTCTAAAGTGCCTTTATATCCCTGAAAAAACGCGATATCTCACCTTAAGGGCCGGTTTCACCATGCTCTGTTAGATTAACAAAGGATTAAAGGGCCGTTAAATATGTCAAAATGTACGTGTTTGACAGCTAAGGTTAGATTTAACGGCCTGTTAATCCTTGATTAGTAACTAACAGAGCATGGTGAAACTGGGCCTAAACCTCAATGAGAAAGCCACTTAAGCTCATTGTTCGACTAAATATGTAAAAAGATACATGGTCATCGTTACGTCTAGCACCCGTAACATAATTAATCGATTTTTTCAAATGGATGGAAAATTGTTATTGATGAGATAGTTCCGCGTCAGGAATTTAATATCCGATTAGTATAAGGTTTCGCTGTTAATTTACAAAATAACATCACATACATCGGTCAAGTATTTTTGCAAAATTCCAATACTAACGGCCGGTTTCTGAAAATCCGATCAAGACTAATGGCATGTCAAGTCACTTGCTATATCTATCTAATTCGATGTAATAGCTGGAATGGCGAGTGAATTGACATCCGATTAGTTTTGATCGAGCTCTCAGAAACCGGTCGTATGAATATTAAAATGTGAAAGTTTGATGTTTAGATGTTTGTGGCTCAAACACGCTGTAAACCTGGGAAACCTTGTGGAATACTGCAGGACCTGCAGTATTCCACAAGAAATAGGCCAGGCCTTACGCGAGTTAAACTAACATGGCCTTCAAACCCTTTTGCTTTGAATATTTAAGTCACAACCACCACGCAAGCAAAGTCGCAGGAAGCTTGTATGTATAAAAAGTATGCAACACTTAAACAATCTATAATAGACTAATTATTGTGTATTTTAAATAGTTATCAATGTTATTGTTCTAATACATATTAAATACAAAAAAAATATTATTAATTAAATTGAAGTATACTGTTATAACTACGCATTCATATTTTATAATAATTATATACATCAAATCGAAATAAAAACTCAGCCTTTAGTAGAAGTACTGTTTGGAAAACATTGCTTCAATAAATAAATTAATTGTAGAATAAGTTGTAAATAATTTAGTATGTAAATTACTGTATAAATATTCCAAAAGTTCAACGCTTACAAAACTTTCCTTAGCATGTAAGTATTAAAATATACATTATTAACTTAAAACATTGTTAAAATAATCTTTTATGAAATAAATAATTAATATCAAATATTATTCTGTTAATTTTATTAGTGAAATAAAGCATTAATTTTTTTTTAAACTCCCTTATGAGTAAAATACATTTAGATAAATCCAATTTTGAATATTGCGGTATCAGTTTTTTTTAAGGTATTTTTTAACGAGTATGATATAAGTAACTAAGTACAGTTCCTTAAGGCGAAGACAAGAGCTAATGTGACTCTCGCTCCGCACGTTTCGACATGTTGAAAGATAAAAAATCACTAAACTCGTTTTCGAAAAATCGCAATCAACCATTTTGTGTGCAATCACATTGCACACAGTTTAGTAAAAATTTCATTTTGATCTATACATGTTTTCCTACTCAAAAGTTTGCTTTACTAGTTTTCGTACATAAGCAAACTTTTAAGTAGGAAAACTTGTATCGATCAAAATGAAATTTTTACTAAACTGTGTGCAATGTGATTGCACACAAAATGGTTGATTGCGATTTTTCGAAAATGAGTTTAGTGATTTTATATCTTTCAACATGTCGAAACGTGCGAGCGAGAGTCACATTAGCTCTTGTCTTCGCCTTAAATAGAAACGTATGTGGGTAGATATTAAACGGGTGTGACTCAATCACGTTGTAATAGCTGATTGGGATGAAACTAAGAATACCAGCCAGTCTAAGTTTTTTCGTATTTGCTATTCAGTATCGTGAGCGGATTTTGTGTGGAGACAAAATAAGCGCCTGGATCGGTCATTCAGAAAACTCTCTTGAATCCATACAAAACTCCATGCAAAACAGGAAACAAATATATACGAAACTTAAACTCGGACTCGAGGTGCTAGAACAACTTCTCGCCCGCAGATTTCAACATTAAAAAAATATAAGATCACTGTTTTTTTTATAAAAAAGCGCAATCGCACAAAACCAAGTTGTGCACTGTGTGTAGGTAATAACTATTTTGCAAATTATTAATTGCACACAGTTTTGCGAAAATATAATTTAAATCCAAACAAGCAGCGTTGCTGTGTTTCGGTTTGAAGAGCGTGGTTGCTGGTATAATTACAGGCACATGAGGCTTAACATCTGTATGCCTCAAGTTGATGGACGCAGGGCAGTTCATCGTAGGGCACGTTCCTATCGTTCGTGACTTGCGAGGCAATGCTTTGTTATAGGTGATGGTTACCACTTAACATCAGGTGGGCCAACTGCTTGTTCCATCAGCTACTTGTATAAAAAAAACCTACGAAAAAGTTATTTTTACTAGTTGTGTATGATCATAAACGATCAAATGTGCGAGCGAGAAGACTTTTGACAGTTCCTTGATCATATCATTGGGTAACTTTTTATCTGTGTACTACGCAAGAAAAGCCGCGGTTCGAAGCTAATAATAATATAAATATAGAAACTGAATTATATAACAACCCTCCCCGGACAGAGTGGTAATAAAAAATGTGACAAAACATTTACCTAAATTTACTAACAGTTTACGACAAAATTACGTCACCCAAGAGACAGATAACTTACCAAGTTGTCTAGCGATATTTTGGCTGTAGTTTACCAAAAAATCTTCTGAATATAATATATATTTTTCTCTTTTTTATAAAAATATTTTAGTGTAGCTACGTGTAACTTCCTACATTGAAATTAAATTAACTGTGGTTTTGAAAAAAATGTTTTCGCCCACAATAAGTCAGTTTGCGGTTACTTACATTTTTGCAAATACATCACATTTTAAACACAAAACATTCTCGAACAAGATATTTTATTAATTTTTGAACAAATATTTTAACCTCTTAGTTAAGCTGTTTTCAAAAATGTATGCTTAAACTGCTTATAAAGATTACAAGCATGTAAGCACCATTGAAAAAAGATAGAGTTTCCATGACGAACGCATCATTGCAAGGCACGATTTAATGCAACTCTGCACGAGAGCACTGGTGGTCTAGTGGTAGCGGCCCCGCCTTCCGATCCTGATGTCATGGGTTCGCAACCGATGGTGCACCAATGAGTTTTTCTGTTCCAAAATTTACACAATGCCAGTACTCTCAAACGGTGAAGGAAAACATCGTGAGGAAACTGGCATGTCATAGAGCCCAAAAGTTCCATGACAAGTGCTCGAAACAAGCCTTTTGAGGCACCCTTAAAATCCTTTCACCACACTGTTTCGATAGAAACTAGTGACACGACAAGAGAGAATGCAATTCTCAGAATTAAATGGACCAAACAAGCCACCATAGGTACATAGTACTTTATGCAAAACGTCAAACTTTCCACCTTCGTAGAGCTGAGCATAAAATACGCGTGAAGAAACATGCAATGCCGCGGTTTGTTCTAAGTTTGCTCCTATGTGGCGGATTACCCGAAGTCTTTCCTCATTTTCATTATGCGAAGGAACTTTGCTATTTTCACACGCCTGCCGACACTCACACTAGATTGGCGCAGCTTATAAAAGTCACAGCTGGCTGATTTAATTTAAAACATTTGGCTGTATGGATTTAATAGTTGATGGATTTGACAGCCTTCACGGCTCAGTTGGAAGTAGCTCTGCCTTCTGCGCCGTAGGCCGTGGGTTCGATCCCCACCGAGAACAAACATTTGTGACACAAAAACATGGCCCACCTAATGTTAAGTGGTAACCATCACCTATAACAAAGCATTGCCTCTCAAGTTACGCACGATAGGAACGTGCCATACGATGCACTGCCCTGCGTTCACCAACTTGAGGCATACAGATGTTAAGCCTCATGTGCCTGTAATTACACCGGCAACCACACTCTTCAAACTGAAACATAGCAACGCTGCTTGGTGGCAGAAAAAGGCGCGATGGTAGTACTTCCCCGGACGAGCCCTTCACAAAGAGCTCTACTAGAGGTATAAATAAATATTGATAATATAAATATTGGTGGACTTTCCACTGCACTATCTAGTCCCAAACTAAGCCAAAGCTTATAATATGGGAACCAGATAGCTGATATAATACATATACAAGGTGTTCCAATAATTATGTATATTAACTTCAGGGGGCTAAAGTACCCATCAATATGAATAACTTTTTCTAAGGAACCAACACTGAAAACGCGAAAAAAAAACAGCTGTTTCATACAAAAGTTCAATACCTACTTGGCTAAAATGTATGAAACAGCTGTTTTTTTCGCGTTTACAGTGTTGGTTCCTTAGAAAAAGTTATTCATATTGATGGGTACTTTAGCCCCCTGAAGTTTATATACACAATTATTGGAATACCTTGTATACTTTTTTTTTATGTATGTAAATACATACTTTTACTAAAGGTTTAATAACACCCAGACAGAGAATAAACATCTATGTTCATCACACAAATGCTGAGCTGTGAAGGCTGTCAAATAATATAATAATAATAATACTAATAATAATACTCCATGACTCGGCCCAAGTTCACGCAAATTTAAATTAACTTTTTGATCCTCATTTTAAATTAACGGTATCTAGCGCTTGTTTTTTTAAAGAGAGATCGTTTTTTTATCGTCATGGATGAAAACAAAGTTTTCGCACAAAGTGGTGTTTAGACACAACTGCAAATTGAGCGGCCAAGCTTCAATTCTCCAGTCTGTGGTATTGTTTGTTGCTATGTATGCAAATAAGCCCCGCTAAGTTACCAAACAAAATAAACTTTTTGGTTACACAGTTGTTGGCTTAGCGGGTATGACTGTATTATTTCAACACGCTGCTGCGGTGAATGAGGTCGGCCTGAGGTTTGACGACTTTTAGGCATTCCGGATATAATCACTAACAAAAACATTCCCGATTACCAGAACAAACTTGTGATTTTAAAGGTTTGTAATTTACGTAATACTCTGCGAAAGGGAAAACTTTTCTTCTATTCTCAAGATCCTTTGAGGTTGTTGAAGGGAGTACAGTCGGCTGCAAACGAATGTATGTGGTTCGTAAAATTTTAAATACCTCATAGCTTTTCCTTAGATATTTACTGCGCAAATACTCAAAAAACAAGTGAACTTATCAACCAATTTCATGATCTCATCACGTTCTAGTATTGCAGCCGAATTAACGTTCTATCATTATATTTGGCACACACCCATTTTTAGCAGTAGTTGCTTAAAATCTGTCCATTGATTTTAAAAAGTTGAGTGCTTTGTTTATACTGGATTTAAGTATTCAAATGAACGATGTAAACCAATATTGTGAGAGACAGGCTTACCCGACAGCGTGCGTTGATGTCAGTAAATTGACATCGCAAAAAACGGCTAACATTAATGTGAAAATATTGTCGGTCAAGCCCGCCGACCGTCCGCAGTAGCCAAAGCTCATAAATAAACAAAACTGGATGTACTGTCGAAAAGTTCGTGAAAAACTGTGGAAAACGTAAAATTTACAGCGGATTCAGGCGAGTTTTAATGAACCATGGTAATGCCTTATGGTGCAGAGTTCAGGCTTTGTTTTAGTGAATGATTAATACGTTCATAAATTGCATCGTAATTGCTGCACATTTTAATATCATGATCAGTATTTTTATACTATGTGTAATTATAATATCCCTAAGCCCGTGGGAATTCCCCACGTCATAACGAGCGCTATCCTACTAGTTTAAATATTTCGAGTTTTATCATTCATGGAATTCATTTTAAACTTTTCCAAACAATTGATAACTGTTTTTTTTTAATTGAGTGAAGTCTCTTTCTCTCTTGTCACTAGTTTCTTTCGAAACAGTGTGGTGAAAAGATTTTAAGTGCGCCTCAAGAGGCTCCTTTCGAGCACTTGATACATGTTATTGAACTTTTTAGGTTCTAACGACATGCCGGTTTCCCACGATGTTTTCCTTCACCGTTTGAGAGTACTGGCATTGTGCACATACATTTGAACAGAAAAACTCATTGGTGTACGACCGGTTTCGAACCCACGACCTTAGGATCGGAAGGCGGGGCCGCTACCACTAGACCACCAGTGCTCTATTGAGTGACGTGAAGTGACGAGTTCTTGTGATATAGCAGTACTGGTACCAAACCCATGCACTTATTAAATTCTTTGGGCAACGTTCATATTGTTGATTTCTATGGGAGGGTAGATTCCTATTAGTATAGACCTGCATTAATAAAGAAGTTATTTTTTATATTATTATTAAATTTATTCCCCTGAAAGCGTGCAGCACGTGTTAAAGTTTGTATGAAAATAGCAACAAGCGAACGTACTAACGCGGAACTCCTGTATTAATAAGTAAAACTAAACCTTTAAATGTTAGTGGAGCTCTTTAGTCTTAATAATTAGTGGCTACTTAACTTTGAAACGAGTATAAACTCGTTTCTAAATTCTCACTATAAAGTGAGAATTTTCTTAACATTTTTCTTATTTGTGTGACTCTAAAGAAATATTTGAAGCGTTTATAAGTAGGAGACTTAATAAGCTTCTTTATTAAATTCTAAAGTATAGGTCTAAAAGGGGTTGTCTGGCGTATATCCAAACACAAAAAAAAATATCATACTAATATTATAAATGCGTAAGTAACGATGTTTAGTTGTTTGTAGCTGCAAAAGTTGTAAATAAAACCGGAATTATATATCCACTTTTATAGACCTATCAATAATTGCTGCAGACCTCAAGCTAGTAATTTCTGTTGCAAATAAATACCCACTTCCGAGTAAACAAGCAACAGAAAGCACCCACTGTCTCTAGGTAGCGAGCATTAACAGCCTCTCTGTTTCTAAAGAAAACAACCGACGACTATACCCTGTAACGAGAAAATAATCAATCTTCCGAGTCCACTTCGAAGCAATCAACAGTCTGTTATTGCGTCCGTCCAATCCGATAAAAGAGCCGATATATCAAAGACGTCCAACAGTGCCGAAGCAAGGCAGGTGCTTCGGCATAAGGTATAACAGACCGCGTTTCACAATGAAGGACAAAGTAATTGACAGTGGACATTCTTGTTTAAATAAATATTATATTTTGGTGGAATTTCCACCCAGCACTAGGAGTATCTTTTTTTTACAATTCATAGGTAAAACGTTTGACCGCTACCTCACCTGATTTTAAGTGACGATGTGGTCTACGGTGTGGCATTTTGTCCTAAACTACGCAAAGCTTATAATACGAGAACCAGATAGCTAATATAATACTTAGGTATATGCTCTTTTTTTGTAGAAATATACATAACACCACATATAATAACACCCAGACAGAGAACAAATATCTATGTTTATCACACAAATATTTGTTCTCGGTGGGGATCGAACCCATGGCCTACGGCACAGAAGGCAGAGCTACTACCAGCTGAGCTGTGAAGGCTGTCATTGTTAAGCTCGTTCCTTGTGCAGGGCATAAGGGACAGGTCAGTAAATGAGCCATGGTCTGTGTTGGGGTCTCCGCAAAAGCCAAGTCAAGGAAGGGTCCCTCATTCCCCATTCGCGCAGGCTTTCACTACAGTGGCCAACTTGGGTCCGGAGTCGGTTGATGGCCTTCCAGACTGGTCATGGTAGATCATGCTGTAGATCACTGCTGCTATTGTTGCTTGTTTGATTAAACAAATCTCATTGCTATCACTTTCACTATCTGTAATTTTAGTTAGTTGCCGTGTTGTGTATTGTTTATTTTCCATACATCGATTTTCCGACTCAGCCCTCTGGCGGAATATTTTTTTAAGCCATGAGGTGACAAATATCATTGGTGTTTTTATTTTCTAGTGATACATAGACCCCTCACGGACGGTTTTTGAAAGCCCGATCAAAACTAATCGCATCTCAAGTCACTTGCTATCTCTATCTAATTCGATGTAATAGCTGAAATAGCGAGTGACTTGACATCCGATTAGTTTTGATCGAGCTTCAGAAACCGGCCGTATGACAAATATCCTAACTACGGCTCTCATACCCGTGGTTCGATTACCACACTGCTACCCCTTGCGCATAGTAAATTGAAAATGAAAAACATGCCTACGACGGGGTATGTCAACAACAAGACTGCAATGTCGAGTTTGATCGATAGCGGGAACACTGCGAGGCGATATGACATCAACAGATGGTATTGGAACTGATGTCAGCTGACTTTCCACTTATCAGATAAGTGTCCCTGTATTTTTTTTCTCAGTCCAAAGTGCCGCAACTTTAATTAAAATTAAAACTTACGTTACCTACACCTTTACATGCTTCTACTAAAATCTACGGTTAACCTACCCTACTCATATAAATGCTAAAGTTACAATTGGACATTTGGGTATTTGTGGCTCAGTCACATTACTTTTATTTATTTATTTATTTAGGCACACAAAACAGGGTACAATCAGTTAAATGACAAAATAAAATACAATTAATTATGATCTAGACGGCCCCCTAAAACATGCGTACACAACATGACATATAAACAGAACAGTTTAGTTAATTAAATGAGCTTATCAGTTGATAGGTAAGAAAAGAGAAACATTGGGTAGGGTTACAAAAATGGGTAGGTACACGCACTTCGAGCTAAGACTCGAAGGGTGCTGAATTAATTAAATTACAATCGAGTTTTCGGCACACTCTAATGACAGAGTGGCCAAAGCGGCTTTCTTGAATTTTGATTGTTTATCATTAAATATTTCTAAGATATCACTGTGTTTTATTAATAAGTCATTATATAGGCGACACATTCTGACAACGGGGTTATAGTAAGAGGTGTTGTTTCTATGAACTTGTAGGGCGAAAGTGTTTTGAAAAGGTTGTCGAGTTCTAGGTTTTATATTTATATTTAATTATTACTACTAAATTATTAAACTAAATTTATTACTACTAAATCAAACGGAACAAAACTTAAAATAAACACAGTATGTACTCGTATTTATCTTGAAAAATTACCATTACCGGGTTAGAAAAAACTACAAGTCCATTAAGGGAACCTAAAATATTGATGATAACAATTGCCACTAATACGCGATGCCGCGGGTGGGCACTGATACATTTTATAGAGGTATAAGTTATAATATATTTATTTTGCAGCTTTTGATATTATTCATTAGAAGAAGAAGACAAGTATTATATAATTTCCTCAACAGCGATGTTAAAAAAGTATAATCAAGACGAGCGTACGTTCATCTAACGTCGTATGTGCCGTACGTTGGGACACACTAATGCAACTAGGTGTTAAAAGCCTCGTCTGGCGCCCCAGGCGTCACTCCAAAGCAGGAATACGCCTATTGAAGGCCACTAGACACATATGGAGCGGTGAATACGCCAATCATTTTAGCTTTGAAACGTTGCTTGGTTATTGGAACTTGTTTTGACTATTTTTTGTTCTTCTAATCGTGTCACTAGTTCTTTAGAAAGAGTGTGGTGAAAGGATTTTAAGTGCACCTCAAAGGCTCCTTTTGAGCACTTGACACATGTTTTTGAACTTTTTAAGGTCTACGACACGCCGATTTCCTCACGATGTTTTCCTTCACTGTTTGAGAGTACTGGCACTGTCCACATACATTTTGGACCATAAAAGTTTTCCTTCCTTGGTGCACCGGTTTGAACCCACGACCTTAGCATCGGAAGCCGTTACCACTAGACCGCCAGTGCTCTCACTTGACTATTTAGTTAGAGGTAACGTGGTTACGTAGTCATACAAAGGTTAATAGAATAATTTGAAACTTACATTTACTTTTTTTGTTAATATAGAACTATTTAGTACTTAGCTACCAAACAACAGCAAGCATGTGGTTTATGATAGTGAGTAAGTAAGCATTTAGGTAGGTACGTGTTCCAAAATATGCTTTTAGAATTATTTTATTTTAATACTCTTCCTTCCACAAAGGTTAACTAAACCTTTGTGTAATTTGGACTGGGTATGTTGTGAGTGAAATAAACTTTATTTCTAACCTATTGCCAAATTACCATAGAAATACTCGCCAGCTCATAGTTGGCTCGATTAGTATGAAATATCATAGTAATAACAATGTGTAAAAGCGTTTAGTTTTTCAATTATGCGAGAACCTACTTTAAATAATTAAGCTCTGAATCTCGAGAACAACGGCTCTGCACTTGCGCTTTGCAACCAGTTTTAACAAGACTCTTTGAAACAAAGTAAAAGATAAAATCTGATTTTCGCTTCATATCATGTCTTCCTATCGCCCTTTCACTAGAGGGTCCTTAAAGATTCATTCAAAAATTAAATGAAGCTCTCAGTCGCTTTTTAGATTAAACCTTCTAATAAGGTTCTCGCCTTCATACCAAATCGTTTTAGTGTGTTTAACGGCCAATTTGAGAAACTCATTTTGTATACATAAAGAAAAATTAGGCAATTTGTTTCCTGTACCATTTTATTGATGTCTTTGATATATTATTTAAAGCATTCGCAGTAGCTTGGTAAGCCATAAAGCTCGTACAATTGACAAGGAGTTTAAAGGCTCTCGAATTGTAACAACGAATTGAAAACAAACCAATACGCGAAACAGTTACCATACTGTACCCCACGCCTTGACTAAGTCTTCAAAACTGAGTCATGTAATGGGTCCCACGGTGTATAATAAATTACCTGAATCAGTAAGATCTGCCAGCAGCACAATGAGTTTCAAAGCTCATATCAAGCGTTGAAACAACGTATGTAATATATATATATATTTTTTTTTCTCTTAGGAAAACAAACAGTACATAAAGTCTATGTAGTAATAAAAATTACATATATAGCTATTGCCCATTAAAACGTTTTTGCATAGTGAGACTAAAAAGAGTTTATTTGTTAAATAAAAAAAATACTAAACAATGAAGTTAAAAAAAAAACTAAGGAAAAAAATAATAATAATATTTTAACATAAATATACATTGTCTTTAGAAGAAACAGGGAGCATATGGAGACTCATCAAACCAGAGTTTCGTTAGGATATACTTAATTTTCAGCGCTTTAGAAGCAAAAAGATCTAGTTCAGGGATGTCAACCAAGTTGTTAAACGTAAATACTGCTCGACTAAAGAAAGTATTTTGCCTATAATTTGTTGAACTAAACGGCACCTCAAGGTGTATTATACAACGTGTTTATTAAGAGTTGTAGGGATCCGAAAGCAGGATATTCTACCGGTCATAACGAACAACTTTTGTTCTACGACTTTTAAAATTTCAAAGTTTTTCATTCATGAAATGCCTCTTAAACTTTTATCTAAAATGAATCTAAACGCATCATGAGGCAGCCCTATTTACAGCTGTTCTTTGACCTCTAGTTGTGAACTTAGATAAAATAGGTAACAGAACTACCACCAATTACCTAGTAATGTGCCTACCTAATAATGATGTTGCTGTTTTTAAAGATCTTGGTATGTAAAAGAAATATTTTCGCGACTGTAATCCCTAGTCACGGTAAACATTCTCTGAGATCTTTGGTACTAATACCTATTCAGTAACTAGGTACCTACGTGGCTACGTACTCAATATTTAATAGAATATTTATTTTTGTTTGATTACTAGATGTCGTAAAGCAATGTTTATGATATTCATAGTTCTTTTAATTGTAACATGTTACTTTACCACCATGGTTCATTGACACGACAAAATTATTCAACTGCAATTTTGGGAAGTGTCTAGTCTGTCCTATTTAATCTTTGACGATCCTGTCTGTCATTGGTTGCATTTAAAAACGCATATCCAATCAGGACGGGCGACGGCCGCCGATCAGTGTTACCATTTGTGGCAGATTTCTGCCATTTTGGCATATTTGGCTCCTAAATTTTAGCTGTTGGTGACGATTTACAAAAGTGGCTGATTTTAAATATTTCAAGATAAATCTTATTAGTTTGAATTTTTAATGAAATAATATATATAATTTATTTATTTTTTACCGAACTGGAAACTTCTTATTCTTTTTACCTTTATTGATTTGGTTTCTAAACAACTTCTATCTCGTTTTAGATAACTGCAAACCGTTACAAACGATCAAAAGATACCTAGTAACTGAATGTAATGTAGGTATTTAATTTATTCCGTAGCCACGAAGGAGATGGTATGAAGTCATATTTTTGGTATTTTTATCGTCAAGCTTGGTAGATTTTGACAGATTTTTTGGCAGGTGTGTGGCAGAACCGCCACTTTTGAGATGGTCACCCTGTTTGTGTTTACATGCGTTGTTGTACATTGTTTTGTTGAGAAAATGTCATCAAACGTGATAAAATGGTGATTGTTATGTAAAAAGCCGTCGTCAGTCAGTGTGTGTATGAGCAGTGCCTACGAGGTAATGGTTTAGTGTGAAGTTTGAAGCCTGTGTCGTGCGAAATCTCGCAAACTTACCAAAATCCAGTTTTATCCAGTGTTATTATAGCCAGTAAATAATGACAAAATCCATAGGAACCAGTAAAAATATCGTGTCAGGGGATTGGCGGCGTACCTACCTACCTACCGAAAGGTAAGTATTTCAAATTATCTCGTAGGTTATCGTTGTTTTTCTCTTTCCTAGATAGAAGCGCGCGTGCGTGTGACCTTGACACGTACACAGACAGGGCTGTTGCAAATTTCTGAGGAAATATTAATTTTACTTTTCTATGGGAATTTCGAAAACGATGTATTCAACCGTTGCACACGTCAAAGTATTCCAGTGCTTGGTCTAAATACACGCTCTTTGTTTGCCTACATAACTTCATCAACACGTTGTATACATGTTGTGAATGTTAGATAATTATACTACTTTTTTTAAATTATTTAGCTATGTTAAGTTCTTTGAATATGAAAAAGCGCAATGACCTGTAAAATTAACAGAGAACAAACATTTGTATAGTTGTTAGTATATCATAAGTATTGATTTATATAAAAAAGTTATAGGTACAAGTATTAAATCTGTTATCTGGTTCCCATAGTACAAGCTCTCTATATCAATGTTAGTTCTATGCCTATCAAAGTCAGTTAATCTTTATATGACACACAAGTTCATCTGTCGTCGTCAGCGGTGACAAACGTGGGCTTGACAAGCAAATAGGTCACCAGTATGTGATATACCGCACCGCACCGCAGATTTGTACTGAGAAGATGATGTGATCCTTTGATTTTTTTATAACTACTACTAGCTGATGGTACCTAACTATAACCTATAACAAAACATTGCCTCGCAAATCACGCTTGATAGGAATGTGCCATACGATGGACTGCCGTCTGGCGTCTATCAAACTCGAAGCATACAGATGTTAAGCCTCATGTGCGTGTAATTTCATCGGCAATCACACCCTTCAAAGCAAAACAGGCCGCAATGTTTTCTGTGTCACCTCTTATGACATCCATGAAAGGTGTTGAAAAGGTCATATTTATGCTGAGACAACCATGAACTGCTACTTACCTCATTTTTTCTGTTATATACAAATGGTCTTTCGTCTGTGCATTGATTCTTTCTCACTACGAAATCAATTTGTGATATTTCCCCACTTTATTCGCAGGTAATTTACGCTTCCATTGCTATGATTGAAACAATTATTCAGATGGAAATGGAACAGATAATTTAGTCTTTGTTGTGGTAATAACACGAAGCGTTTGATGTATCGAATGGGCAGTATTTGTTGGTCGTAACGTAACTATTAGTTCTAAATTAATTGCTCGGTTTCAGGTTATACTGATTGATTGAAATACAACTAAGACTTTACGTATTAATAATTTTGTTTATGTAGAGTTTGTTTGCATTATTCATAAACATTAGATTACTATTTTCTTAAATCGGTAACTTACGTTACAATACCATAGAAGTTGTCCTATTGTATAAAACTAAAAATATTATTTAATAAAAAATATAAAAAACATGCAAAGTAACTATAATTTAATTTTTATTTGGCCATTTTTAAATTGGAATGTAATAAAAGTTCATACCTAAGTTGCCATGAAAACTAGGCATTGTAGATTCGGATGTTTTCAGGGCGTTATGCAAGCTTGTCTTTCTGATACGGACCGATTAATATGCTATGCGCATACAAAATGAGATACAGTATGTGTATGCACTAACAAAATTCGTCCGTTCTCTAGACATGTGGCCCAATTCATCGGGATTGAACTAATGCGAGAAACAGAGCGAATCTCGGTGTAGTCCCAAACGAGCTACGTAGATGGTTTTCCCTAATTTGACAGATGCTGTACCACATTGCACTGCGCTAAATGCCTTGCCTTCGGCTAATTAGTTATGGAATAGGCTTTTAATATTAACTAAAAACGGGTTACTAAAACTCTTAAAAACTGGTGACTAACAGAAAAGAGTTTAAGCAGAGCTCTTTGAGAAGGGTTACATATTATAATAACTAAACCTATTATAACTACTTTTGAAATAACTACAGCCAAAAGACCTACTGTTCAAATAACCTACAGCTCGTTTCACAGAATTTCGTTTTATCTAATGAACGATATCCCTAAAAGAGAATTCACCTATGGTTTATACACCTATGGTTTATTCACCTATACGGTTTGAACAACTACAATTAAGTTACCTAATGTTGATTGAAATAATGGACGATTCACCTACTTAATTTCTGGGACTTCGGCGGCCGCTGCCGCGGCACGCTCGCTTTGCTCGCTCGCCTCGTGCGTTATTTATATGTTTCAACATAACCTAACCAATCCGACTCGGCGGTACTAAAGTGGCTTCCAATTATCATGCTGTACAAAAAAATCGCCTACGGTTTATACACCCAGTTAACTGGGTGTATAAACCGTAGGCGATTCGTCCATTAGGTATTTCAAACATAGTGCAAACATCCAATATCTTAAAAAAACATTAGATTAATCGTTCGTTAGTGCGATTAATTTTAGTTTAATTAAAATTATGTATGTTAAACAGTACTTGAATCGGCCAATATGCGTTATGAACATATGTGAATCGACCGTAGTTATTTCAAAAGTAGTTATAATAGGTTTAGTTATTATAATATGTAACCTTGAGAAGGGCTGGTCCGGAAAATAAATACCACCATGCCCTTTTCTGCCGCCAAACAGCGTTGCTGTGTTTCGGTTTGAAGAGTGTGGTTGTTGGTGAAATTACAGGCACATAAGGCTTTACATCTGTATGTCTCAAGTTGATGGACGCATGGCAGTGCATCGTAAGGCACGTTCCTATCGTGCGTGACTTACGAGGCAATGCTTTGTTATTGGTGATGGTTACCACTTATCACCAGGTGAGCCATCTTATTGTTCCATCGGCAAGTTGTTAAAAAAAACATTCAAATCTTAAGTACCTACTCTATATGTAACTATAAAGAAACAATGATATTTTAATGTCTAATGGCAAGTTTTATTTATTATCCCAGAGTAACGCTGACGTCACATAAAAAAAACATTTTTTTAGCGCCTTATGTGGAATATTAATGTTCCCCAAAAACATTTACTATTTTGTTATTTAATATAAAGAATAATTAATTAATTTATATTATTTATTTATAAAAAAATAATTTATGTATAATATAATTATATAAAATCTTATAAGCACCAGAATAAAGTCAAAGCGAACGCTGCTACTAATGCAATACTAATTTACAATACAATATAAGAATACTTTTTTCCATTGGTATTGTACGTAGTACACTAACAAATCTGAGAATGCTAAATGATTTTAAATATTCTAGTCTCAAACCAAATAATTCATTGAATAAGCGACAAAATGCATTGCCGGCAAGTGATTTACATCTGCACAGAATATAAATAGTTGAGAGATTCTCCTCTTAGAATCTTTTGTTTCATACCTGTATCGTTCCATTTTAAACCTTATACCGTTGTAGTTAAGGTTGAAAATATGTGAAGGGATGAGTTAAGTTTGTATCAGGAACTCGGCATTCGAGTACGTGGCGTAAAGTTCTCGCGTTTTGTTACCTACTGCTCGTGTTTGGCAGATTGGGTTTGTTTTTCCACATGCTAATACGTGGGATCATGAGCACTGACATCGCGGCATTAGCAGCTTATTTCCAAACAGCTGCTTATCAAGGGACAACCAAAATATGATTGTTATGAAAGGTTTTCACAAATATTCCGCATTCTACTTGGCTTCACCTTGGTATGAAAATGGTCGAAATGGACATTCAAAAATAACTGTCAAGTTGCATTGCTGTTGTTGTTTTCATTTCAAAATAGTTGTGAAACATTGCCCTGTCATCATTTATCTTCCATGTTCATACAAACGAGAAGAAGCATAGTACATTTCTATTTTTCAGCTACCGACTACTTAAAAGTTTTAAGTTCATTTTCCCTACCAAAGCCGCATTCGCAGATTTTCCACTAGCTTTATCAAACCTACAAATAATAAATCTAAAAACTCCATTTCCAACTGTAATTGCTCTCAACGCGTAGCTCTTAATGCTTGGTAATTGGGTTGAAAATGGCGACATTATAATAGCAATATGCAAGCGGGGACTGAAAGCGTGTAAATTGCAGAAGTTGGGTCGTGGTTGCAATTTTCACAGTTGTGTAAAATATTGTCAGGCGCAATATCAGATGGTTTGGGTGCGATGGATGCGCTCCTGGCTTTTTGGCACGTTCGCAACCGATCGAGTTGCACTTCGCTGGCTAAAGTGGCGTACACACGAGTAATAGTAGTGTATCGCGTAAAGAGGTGTTTTATGTTGTGCCTGCTTAAAACAGAAAAGTCACATGAATACAGAATGCCAACGGAGTGGAAGTAACTGGGTATTTAGTGAGTAGCGAATTTATCACAGCGTGTAGACTGCAATTATAAGATTAACACAAGGATGGGCAAACAACAAAGTCTAAGACAATTAAATTGTTTTTGTTTCTGTCTGATTTATTTTGTTTTATAATTATTAAATTCTTATGTTCTTTAATTAATGTTGTCGGTTGAAGAGTGTGGTTGCCGATGTAATTACAGGCACATGAGGCTTAACATCTGTATGCCTCAAGTTGATGGACGCAGGGCAATGCATCGTAGGACACGTTCCTATCGTGCGTGACTTACGAGACAATGCTTTGTTATAGATGATGGTTACCACTTAACATCAATTGTGCTTGTTCCATCAGCTAGTTGTAAAAAAAAAACTTTGAGGAAATTATAAAAATCTTTGTGATTTCCATAAGTGTAGTAAACACTAGAAAAGTAATAAAAATGTCAGAAATGTCAAAAAATTATGTTTTTTTATCAAAAGACAATAAACTATTGATAAACCTTTGAAATCCTGTTTAAATCAAACACGTGTGAATGCAGGCTTATCTTGAATTGCTTTCTGCATATGACACTTCCACAACGTCGCGTGTTCTTTATATTGCCGTCAGTTATAACAAGAAGAATAGTTGACTATATTTTTGATACAGTTTATTGTAATAACGTTTGCTACCTATTATTACCTTTTAACTCGCATTTACTGTATAACATAGTAGCAGGAGCAAGATACTACCAAAAATTTCATCACGAAATATAATTAATTTCGTAGGTAACGCCATTTTATGGTATACACATTGAAAAGCGTAACACACACTCGTTTCGTTCCGATCACACTGTCTTTAAGCACTTTTAAATTAAGAACATGATAGTTATGAATTGATCGGCGCCATCTAGTTTGGTGTATCAAAACTACATTCAACTTCATTGCGCATGTTTCCTTATGATGGATGAGACGAAAGATGAACCTTGCCAGTTTTCTTGTACCTACCGTAATGCATGATCTGTCAACTTACCCGTAGCGACATCTATGATATATATTTCAGAAACTCTCAATCATGGTCGCGCACAACGCAACCCCTGCGCGTCCTGCCACAGCGACATCTATGGTATGCCAGTAAAAATAATTCACCCCTCACCCTTTCATTTGTGTGACTGTTCTTTTACCCTCGCGTTTTAGTTTCACGCTAGTTACTGGATGCGTAAAATATTTCTAGATGGCAGTTTTATTTCAACAGCCTTGAAGCAGGACCATGTTACGGCATTAAGGCGATTTTTTATAGATGTAGCTAAACAATACCTACACTGTATTTTAGTACGAACAAGTTTCATAAGAATTGAAATGAAACTTCTGTCGAAATAATAAGAATTTTGACCTTCAAAGTTTGCCCGTAAAATTATATAAATATTCTTTAGCTGTATGTCTATTACAGGAAATTACAGGAACATGAGACTTAGCACTGGTATGCCTCAAATTGATAGACGCAGGGCAGTACATCGAGGTTTACGTTGTTACCGTGCGTGTCTTGCGAAGAAATGTGATGGTTACCACTAACAATAAGGCGGGCCATGTGCTGATTCTATGAGCAAGAAGTTAAAAAAAAAACATTTTCTGATAGCATAATGGTCAATTCCTTTGAATGTAGTGACAAGCATTCAATTGTCACTACTGTGACATTCGAAAATAAAATAAAGTAAGTAATATAAAAGTTACAGGCGGCTCGATTAGGTACTAACAAGTAGAGTTCAAGATAAAGAAAGCATTGAAATTCTAGACGCATTGGACCAAATGAACCAAGTTTTTACAGATGCTTGAATAGTAGAGTCGTCTCAAGTTTGTATTTTTTATAAAATTTATTGAGATGGGTTTTACAAACTAGGAGCGCTTGTGAGTTTTTCTTCAGTTTTATTTCCTTACTGTTTTTATGTAGGTATACCAGAACGTAGATTTACGCGAAATACAGATTACAACATACATACAATAGATTTTTTTGGCATATTCTACACACAGTATTTTAACCTATAGTTGGTTAATTAATATACAATTTATTCGCAGAAATATGTGTTACATAAGTTCATAATATAAAAAACACTGCACTTATTCACCGTTTTCGGGTGAATAAGTGCAATGAATTTATATTTATATTTCTATTTCGGGTGCTTAATCTTAGTTGAGTAGAATTACAAATATGAAAAATATGTGCAATTTAAATGTATGAATAAATTAACAAAATTAGGTGTTTAGCTACCTAAGTATTTAATCATTTTTCGAAGTATTCTCCAATTGATTAAAGTCAGAAAAAGTCGTGGTGGTAGTACTTCCCCGGACGAGCCCTTCACAAAGAACTCTACTACGCTTTTCCGCCGCCAAGCCACTGCTAAAAAAAAATAGTAGAGAAAAAGAGTACACAGCAATGCTTTGCTGTGTTTCAGTTTGAACAGTGTGGTTGCCTGTGTAATTACAGGCCATGAGGCTTAGCATCTGTATGCCTCAAATTGATGGACGCAGATGCAGTGCTTCGTAGGGCACGTTCCTATCGTACGTGACTTACGAGACAATGCTTTGTTTTAGGTGATGGTTACCACTTAACATCAGGTGGTCTGCTTGTTCCATAAGCTAGTAGTATAAAAAAAAGGCTTAATTACACTATCAATTCTAAAATTAAAAAAACATACCTTATTATTCTATATGCAGATTGTTTAATCATACAAGTTCCATGTAAGTGTTTAATATAAATACGCTAAAGGCGACTCTACAGAAGTTCTGTCAAGAGATGGAAACCCAGCCGTCGAAACCAAAGCTCTCGGTGAACTTACTTCTGATTAGCTCTGCATTTTATTTTTAACAAAACTTTCTACCTCTATACGTACAATAACTTGTTTGCATGTTTAGTTATGGCTATTCATTGATCAAATAAGATGAAACGGAGATTGATACATAAATACAGAAACTTTTTGTGGAGTTATATTGAAACAAGCTTATTTATTACTACCAAGCTTTTTTATGACAGCCTTCACAGCTCAGTTGGTAGTAGCTCTGCCTTCTGCGCCGTAGGCCGTGGGTTCGATCCCCACCGAGAACAAACATTTGTGTGATGAACATAGATTTTTGTTATCTGTTTGTTATATAATATTAACTGAAACAGCTTCACGACTTTATTCCCAGGCACGGTAGATATCCCCTCAGATTTCTTAAGTACCAAGTACTAACTCCAGATTCTTTTGACGATGTCTAAGGGGGGGTAGTCAGAGGTACGTGCAAACATCACATTTGGCACATACCCACATTTTGCAGTAGTTGGTATTCCATACGTGACAGGTTGCAAGCCCATCGCCGCCAAGTATTATAAGTATGTATTTACAAAAAAAAAGTAGTATATCAGCTATCTGGTTCGCATATCACAAGCTTTTGCTTAGTTTTGGGCGAGATAGTGCTGTGTGGAATGTCCACCAATATTTATTTATTTTATTATTTATTCGTTTTTTTTTTCAGGAAAGTCGCTTCATTTTATAGTTGATTTTTAATTTAGTTAAATACCTGTAATATTACGTAATCCTAAGCAAGAAGAGCGCTTCCCAGCTTTTGATTAAAACAGACTATAAAAGCTCATGCAAGCCACAAACCTAAAAGCTCTTTGCAAGTTGAAGCTTAATTTAATAAAACAGTAGACGAGCGGCCTAGAAACTAGTTTTTCATAAACTCCACTTTCCAGTGGCAAAGTGAAAAAGTCGCTTCAAACGAAGAAGTATAATATAATTTCGTTTCCTGAGATTTTATTTCTTTACAAGAATCGCGTCGAGAGTGGCGTGATCTGTGGAAAAAACTTACCAAGAGCTATTATCTCACTTTTTGTGACTTCATCTTAAAAACATATTTCTTTTTCTTAAAATATAGTTTTGTCTATAAATACAGTACCAATTTATGTGAGAATAACGGCCGGTTTCTGAAAGCCCCATCAAAACTAATCGGATGTCAAGTCGCTTTCTTTATCTAATTGGATGTAATAGCTGAAATGGCGAAATCAGCTAGTTGTATTAAAAAAAAATACCTTCGAGCATCAAAAGCTCATCGTTTATTTCATAATTATATTATGGCCACTTGCACAGCGATAGTTTATCATGTTTAACTAGTTATTGAGGAAACTATCACGATTAACGCCTTAAACAAGAAAAAAAGCCGATAAACGTGATTAGAGAACTGTCAGCAATAATAAATAGATTATAATAAAAACAAAACGAAACGTAAGAAAAATGCATTTGCAATTCGCACACTTTTTTGATGAGATGAAACAATTTCCTATTTCGCTGTGTAGATTTACATCAAATTGTATTCGGTAGGCATTTTGTAGCAGTATCCATTAATTTAAAGTTTAATCGGTCCGCTAACTCAAGGTAAGGGTGCATATGCCAGTGTAATGCCTGAACAGTTCAACTTAATAACATCGTCGCTGCTGAGCGGCGTGTCGCTGCAATTATTGCCACATCTTAAATGTCTAGTGATGCGCTTCTGGTTTAATTAGTATCGATAGATTGTAAAAATAAACGTTGATACGGGTGCAAAACTCACGCATTGATTGCTTTAGAATTTAGATGATATAAATGGAGATAGAAATTAATTAATATGTAATTGTTTATTTTGCGTCAGTAAAAAGGTAGACGCTCAGCATTTAGTATAGTCTTCTCTGTGCTAGTTTTCAGTGGTTACTAACGTCTTACAAGCTGATGATATTTTTTTATATTACTAGCTGATGGAACAAGCATATGGCCCATCTAAAGTTAAGTGGTAACCATCACCTATAATAAAGCAAAAAAATCGTTTGCAACGACTCGACAGCGCAACAGTATGTACATAGATTGTGCATTTTGGAAATATTGTATTGTAAATAAAGTTTATTATTCCTTTGTAGCTTATAAATACTCTTTCTACCCTTTATGATTCTGAACACTATCTACACCAAATGAAATATAAAGCTTCCAAGCTTGAGAATTATATCCAGTTTCTATCGACACGATGAAAACGTCCCCAGAGAGCTTGCCGTCACTGACTGCTTGTAACTTATGTTCGTCTGGTGTTAATTTCGTCGTCTGACAAATTCGCCTAAGGCAGTGCGCACTCTCACGCCTTTTTATATAGCCTGCCTCCCTCCGAAGGCTTTCTTTGCGGAAAAATTATTAGTAAGATTATTTCCGCTACTATTTGAGTAAGTATATCAAAGTTATTGCGAGCCAAACTCTTACTTGCCTGTAGACTAAGCACTGGAAATGAGATTTTTTTAAAGATTATTATTAGCATATATTGTTTTTGTACAGCTAGCTAATGGAACCAGCAGATGGCCCACCTGATGTTAAGTGGTATCCATCACCACCAAGCATTACCTCGTAAGTCACGCACGATAGGAACGTGCACTATGATGCACTGCCCTGCGTCCATCAACTTGAGGCATACAGATGTTAAGCCTCATGTGCCTGTAATTACACCGGCAACCACACTCTTCAAACCGAAACACAGCAAAATTTATGTGCACAATGGCAGTACTCTCAAACGGTGAAGGAAAACATCGTAAGGAAACATGGCATGTTGTAGAACCTAAAAAGTTCTATAACATGTGTCAAGTGCTCGAAAGGAGCCTCATAAGGCGCACTTAAAATCCTTTCACCACACTTTTTCGAAAGAAACTAGTGAAATGACAAGAAAAAGACAGCAACCCTGCTTGGAGGCAGAAAAAGGTGTGGTGGTAGTACTTCCCCGGACGAGCCCGAAAGAGCCTACTACTTTTAATGATACCTACAGTATATAACAATGGCCACTTATCTCAAACATCATCATCATCAGTCTGAAGAAGTCCACTGCTGTGTGCCAAACGATTCTGATTTTAAGAAATAACGATTTTGAGCATTTCCACTCCACTTGACTTTTACAATGTCGTCGGTCCATCGGGTGGGGAGCATCTTACGCTCGGACTGGTTCCAGTTTGTGGTTGTTATTCAAGAACCATCATTAGGTAAGCCAGTAGCCAGGTAAGCTAGTCAGTAGCCAGGTAAACCAGTCAGCCAGGTAAGCAAATTGTTTAATAAGCAAGTAATATAAAAAAAAAATTACTTGAATTGTATTTCACTTAAACTTGAATAAGTATCCCACTCAACGTATATAGAAAACGAAACAGGAATATTTATTAAGTTAAGTTCAGAACAACTAAATTACTTAATCTTCATCCAATGAACGAATAGCTCACCTACAATATGAAATAACATTATCATATTCGTGCATCCCTTATTATGCAATTTTCAAGTCATAACTGTGCTACCCTTGTTTCAAATAAGTAAAACTTGCATGTTTAGAGATGATCTGTTCTATATATTGAGAGTTTGAAAAAGCGAATAATATTGAATGAGTCTTATATCCTGGAAAATACGTCGGGAAATAGTCTGGCACGACCGATGGTTTTAAGCAGGAAAGACTTTGCGTGCTACGATGGTCTACGGCGCTACGCCGTAGCAGTGTAGCACTGAATAAGTTAATGCCTGGTATAAATCAAGTTAATTGTACCGGAGCACCTCCTTATAAGAGCCAACGGCCTTCAAGTATAGTGTTTGATGCTGGTTTATAGTAAGCCAAATAACATAATCTGTGTTTTGTAAACTTGCAAGATTTTGAGCACCGGTGGTATAATACGAATTATCCCATAGTTGAAAGATCTTATATAAAATTCCTTTCGTGCACATGTCTTTTTGCAAAAATATTAATCAGTACGAGAACCTCGTGAAGAATCCAGTTTGTATCCTAGCAGTGGCGATGGGATTGTAACCTGTCATGTATGTAGGTAATTCCAACTTCTGCAAAATGTGGGTATATGCTTAGACTACCGTTTAAAACATCCTGAAAGACTTGAGTTTTTCTTTGGTACCTAGAGGTCTGAGGTAATCTACCGTACCATCGTGAAGCTATATCGGTTTTCATTTCATCTCTAATATATATAAAAATGAATTGCTGTTCGTTTGTCTCGCTAAAACTCGAGAGCTCGCTAGAACTCATACTTGGGGTACGGTGCAGTAGACTCGGGTCCATTAGAAAAGTGATTTGAATTTGGAATGTGGATATTGAGTAAAAGTTCAAATCACCAAAGAGATCACGGACACTGTACAAGTGAAGAAGCAGGCTTTAAGATAAAAAAATGGGCCTAAACTAAATAAAAAAAAATTGAAATAGTACATTGTTATCCTAGGGGTGAAAGTAACTTATTTAGTGCCGAGACGGGGTTTGGCGCCCGAGCACAGCGAGGGCGCCCGAGCACAGCGAGGGCGCCAAAGTTCGAGGGACTAAATAAGTCTTTATCCCGTCGCGTGGTAAACACTGTGCTTTACATTACGAATACAAGGAAAGTAAAAATAAAGACATGAATTAGCTAAATAAAAAATCAGTGAATTGTAGTAGATCCAATCCATGCTGCATTATAACCAAGGAGTTGTTATGTTGGATCGAAAAGGGTTAAAGTCCATGCCGCATTCTAACCAGAATTTTTATGTTCGATGACATTTGATGTTATGGATACTTGTTGCTACTTATATTATATTTACGAAAAAGGTTAAAATTACATGTTTTGTGTAAATTAAAGATTTTTTTTTAATAAGAGAATAAAGGGTCATAATAAAAATTATAAAACCTATTTAAAAAAAATCAATTACAGTTTTTACTAACTTGGTTGATTATGTATCTCTTTGGTAATAAACCTCTTTTGTTTAAGAGTGCCAACAGAAGTCATACTGTTGACATTCGTAAACCAAAGAGGTTTGTTTATTTTCCTAGGAAATGTGAAAATAGAAATAGTTTTTTTTTTAATAATTTGACAGCTGTCAGTTGAAAACGATTCTCCCTAGGGCTGGAAGTATTACTTTCAACCCGCTCCTCAGGCAACTTCAGACCTACTTTCCGAGTATGAGCAATGAAAAAATAAAAACAGGCGAAACGTGCATTCCACCACATTGTTCAATTTTTTTTAATAAAATTCAGATTTTGCTTAGTTTTATGAAAATAAATAGAAGTATAATGAATACACTACAATGAATAGTATGTGACTATGTGACTTCTTGACTTCGTATCTTCGTGACTTCGGGACTTCGTGACTTCGTATCTTCGTGACTTCGTAGCTTCGTGAATTCGTGACTTCGAGGCTTCGTGGCTTCGTGGCTTTGTAGCTTCGTGACTTCGTGACTTCGTGAATAAGTGAATTAGTGATTTTTTGACTTTGTGACTTCGTGACTTTGTGACTTCATGACTTCGGCACTTCGGGACTTCGTGGCTTCTTGACTTCGTGACTATGTGACCCCTCGCTACGCTTCTGGATTCAAAAAACACTCTTGCCATTAAAATAGTTGTTTTCTCGCTTGTTGAACAACTATTTATTTTCGTTTAGTAATATTTATGACTTTAGCAATAATGAAAATGGCAATGCCTGACAGTACCGACCAATATTTTCAGCCATTTTAGCGAAGGGAGAGTTTTAATGTCGTTAGGATAGGTGATACGAAGTACACCGGGTCATCTAGTACTAAATAAAAAAAGCGGCCAACTTTCCGCAAAATAAACCTACAAAGCGCATTCTTGCTACGAACAAAATAAAATTATGAGACGAATGAGAAGAAAATGAGACTTGATTTTAATATATGTACGTATTCGCAGGATCGCAATCCCGCCGGTTAAAATGCTGGCACGCTCCCCGAAGCCTGAAATTACATGCAAAAGAAATGCAATAGGAAACATTGCTTTACCCATTATTTTAAGCGTTGTTATGATTCATACTGTATTTGTTTTTGCTGATGTTCTAGTAAATGAATAGCCCATATAGGTACAGATGATTCAGATTCATTATTATTATTTTTTATTTTTTATTTATGGTTCATTTGGCTGGTAGCTCTCAAAACTTTTTTTTTATACAAATAGCTGATGGAACAAGCAGATGGCCCACGTGATTGGAAGTGGTAACCATCACCTATACAAAGCAATACCTCGTAAGTCACGCACGATAGGAATGTTACCTACGATGCACTACCCTGCGTCCATCAACTTGAGGCATAAAGATGTTAAGCTTCATGTGCCTGTAATTACAACCACACTCTTCAAACCGAAACACAGCAACGCTGCTTGGTGGCAGAAAAGTGCGTGGTGGTAGTACTTCGCCGGACGAGCCCTTCACAAAGAACTCTACTACTCTTAAAACATTACATTCAATTCATTCATAGAGCACCGGTGGTCTTGTGGGAGTGACCCCGCCTTCCGATCGTAAGGTCGCAGGTTCAAATCCGGTCGTGCACCAATGGATTTTTCCTATCGAAAAATTTATGTGCGCAATGCCAGTGTTCTTAAACGGTGAAGGAAAACAACGTGAGGAAACCAGTTAGTACTCTAACAGCGGCGATGGACTTGCAACCTGTCACGTATGGAATACCAACTACTCCAAAATGTGGGTATGTGCCAAATTTAATGTTTGGACGAACCTCTGACTACCCCCCTTAGACATCCTCAAAAGAATCTGGAGTTAGTACTTGGTACTAAGAGATCTGAGGGGATATCTACCATGCCTGGGGATTAAAGTCGTGAAGCTGTTTCAGTTTCAATTCATTCATTGCATAGCATGGTTTAGTTTAGGCATGCATAGTTGTTGGCTGTTAGTAAGTTAGGACCTAAGCAGGGTCCATGATACTCCATATAGCAACATGGAGGCAGACCGAGGTTTTCAACAAAATGGTAGATATATAGGCAAAGTCTTGCTAAATACTATTTAAATTATCTAGGTAGGTCTGTTTAATCGTATGTTGGCACAAGATTTTTGCACCACACCATACAAATATTTGTGTAATAAACATAGATGTTTGTTCTCTGTTTGGGTGTTAAATTAATATACATTCGTATTTATAAAAAAATATATGCTTTGTTTGGGGCTAGATGTATTATTGCTATTTTATATTTAATCATATATTTTTGTGATAGTAGGTTGTTATAAATATAAATAAATATTGGTGGATAAAGTCGGCTGATAAAATTATTCATCCACATGTTATTTATGGATAGCTGATTTCCATAAATTAAATTTTAATAACTATGTAGCTCGGTGACACGAGTATTCACGCCACTGAAAGGCCTTCATAATTATCAAAATCCCATAATCATCAAATAAATCAATAAAACTGAGGTACATCAAACAGCTTTATCAAATTATCCTTCGCAAAATGCAATTCGAACGAATTAATTATTTAATGCGTGAAAGATAATTAGCGCAAATCAAACACAACAACATCAATTATCGCAAAATGGCAAACAATCGTTTAATTTAGCCAGTGGCATGGAAACCACCAAATTAAGCGATGGCAACTCCCGTGCCGTAAATATGGTACATGCAATAATTAACTTTACTTGCCCTGGGACTGGCCTTTAATTCGGGACCACCCGATTCGACAAAGAGTGACAAAATTAGATAACCAATTTCAGTTATGCAATGGCAATTTACTTTACTTGCCCTGGGACTGGCCTATTATTCGGGACCACCCGATTCGACAAAGAGTGACAAAATTAGATGACCAATTTCAGTTATTCAATGTCAATTTACTTTACTTTCCCTAGATTGGCCTATAATTTGAGACTACTCAATGTGGCAGAGTGACAAAATTAGATGAACAATGTCAGTTGTTCAATGGCAATTTACTTTACTTGCCCTGGGACTGGCCTCTCATTCGGGATCACCCGATTTGATAAAGTGCGCCAAAATAAGATAAACAATTTCAGTTATTCAATGTCAATGTACTTTACTGGCCCTGAGACTGGCCTCTCAATCGGGACCACCCGATTCGATAAAAAGCGACAAAATTAGATGAACAGTTTCATTTATTTGATATTTTTTAAGCTGAATTTAGCAAAGAAATGGCCAAAGTTGCCATTTATTTGCTAAATTCAGTAAAAAATAAGCGTTATTAAATATATGTAAGGTGGATATTAGAGAGAGCTCATAATCGTTCTTCCTGGAAATGTTTAGGGTTGGCCTATATCCCGCAATGTACTTCTGCATCTATTTTGTTGTGGTATTTCAATCAGAATAAGCCATTGGTCCACGACTTGGGTTCGAATCCACGACCTTACCATCGTTGCTCTTTATCTATAGCAATAATTAGTATGTGTGTGTATGTGCTGATTTATTTACTAGTTTCCAAATAAATATTAATTTAAAATACATTATTTAATATTAAACCGTATTCTAGAACCAAATTCTTAGAAAGTTTTATTTAATTTAATTTAATTAAAAATAGCTGAAATAAATATTATTGCTCATTCAGTTTTAGTTGTGTTTTGAAAATATGTAAAATATCACTTTCAAATTTTTTTTTTTCATTAAAAATATGAAACAATAGAAATTAACTTTGGCTCAGTTGAACAAAATGTATTTAGTTAAGACACAAACTATCGTCGGACTACTTTTCGCACGCACATCAAATAAACGGACAACTTTCTCATTTTCTTTTGTATAATTATTTTGGGTCATATTAATTTAAAGTTCATGTTATAACTTTGTAATCTTAGCTTCAAAACATGGTTGTTTACGATTTTACATACCTACATTCAGTGATTTATATCTTGAAGCTCTGAGGTACCTTCATTAGCGGCTGTCAGCGTCTTAATAATAATGCACTATTGCACATACTTTAAGACGATCTAAGGCTAGCTTCGACCTAGTAAACTAACTAATACAATTTAAACTAGTTCAAGCCTATAAGTACGTCTTATGCTAAGCGACAGCCCTCACAGCTTAGTTAGTAGTAGCTCTGCCTTCTGCGCTGTAGGTCTTGGGCTAACCCAAGACCTACAGCGCAGAAGGCAGAGCTCTTTTTTTTTTTTTACTACACAAATGTTTGTTCTTAGTCAAGTGGATATCTAAATATCGAATAAGAACAAAATATTTTTTTTATACTACTAGCTGATGGAACAAGCAGATGGCCCACCTGATGTGTGGTAACCATGGTAACCATCACCTATAACAAAGCATTGCCTCGTAAGTCACGCACGATAGGAACGTGCACCACGATGCACTGCCCTGCGTCCATCAACTTGAGGCATATAGATGTCACACTCTTCATACCGAAACACAGCTACACTACTTGGCGGCAGAAAAAGGCGTGGTAGTAGTACTTCCCCGGACGAGCCCTTCACAAAAAGCTCTACTACTCTTCTTTTTTGTTCTCTAGGTGGGACTCAAATTCGTTCTTGCTGGAAATGTATAGGGAGGCCTATGTCCAGGGTAGAATTCGTAGACGGCTTGACTTCATACTATGTAACTACAAATTTATATGATATCAAATTTTATATCTATATTTTTTATGTAATTAAGCAATAAAATAACAGTACAGTAATAATACTTGTTAGTTTTATTGTTATATTAATTATCTCGATCGTTTCCACTTTTAATTCATCCAGACTGAGATGAATCGATATGTGTCGAATCGGCGGCTGGTGTAGTAATAATATTATTGAGCCGATTTCATGATAATGTACCTACGCAAACATTATAAAAATAAATTCAGTATTATAAATAAACATGCTAAGTTGCTATTTTACCTCTAGACTCTTAGGGATATTTTGTATAATATACCTAGGGCTTTATGCCTCAAGTTGATGGACGCAAGGCAGTGCATTGCGTCACGTCACTGACACGTTCACGTCGTGCTAGACTTATGAGACAATGCTTTGTTAAAGGTGATGGTTACCACTTAGCATCTGGTGGGCCGTCTGCTTGTTCCATCAGCAAGTTGTTTATAAACATAATATGGAATTTAATGAAATATGGAATATCGCCAACTGCAAAATGAAGGTTCCTAGGCGCGACGAGCCCTTCACAAAGAGCTCTACTACTATAGTCGCGTTAAATTCTCACTGCAGGCTCGGTCATAAGTTATCGGAACGAGACAGCAATATTGCTCTCTCTCTCTCTCTCTCTCTCTCTCTCGCACTTAGGAGAACGGACGATCCTTTTGTTTAAGCGTGTGTTAAGATGATTTATGACCGAGTTTCAGCGGGTGTTTAACGCGACTATAGGTTGAGCATTGACCGAGTTTGCAGCGAGAGTTTAACGCGACTATAGAAAGAAAGAAAGAAGGCATTTATTTATACAAACTGTACACGATAAGGTACAGGACAGTCGTACGGGACATAATAATAATAAAGACAGCCTTCACAGCTCAGTTGGTAGTAGCTCTGCCTTCTGCGCCGTAGGCCGTGGGTTCGATCCCCACCGAGAACAAACATTTGTGTGATGAACATAGATGTTTGTTCTCTGTCTGGGTGTTATATAATATTATAAGTATGTATTTAAAAAAAAAAGTATTTAGTATGTATTATATCAGCTATCTGGTTCTCATATTACAAGCTCTGGCTTAGTTTAGGGCTAGATAGTGTTGTGTGGAAAGTCCACCTATGTTTATGTTTATAATAAAGGGTAAAAAAAGATACGTAGAAATGAGACGTAAGTAGAAAAAAAAAACAAAAACGAATATAACTACTACTTATACCTACTAGCTACTCTAAAAACCATATCCATACACGGCAAGCCCTTTGCCGCTGCTGCGAACTACATAGTTTCCTCGCGATGTTACCTTCAACATTCCATAGCCATGGCACACACATTTTTTTCCAAAACCTCGTTGATGCATTGGATTCGAATCCATGACCTTAGGATCAGAAGCATGTCACCATTAGACCACCTGTCCAAAAATAAACCCCTAGTCGAAATAAACGAAAAAAGCAAGTCGTCCATAAAACGTTGAGTATACTGCCGCACGCGAGTACAGAGAAGTTTTCTTTTTACTTAAATGTAAATAAAGAAAATTTGCCTAAACAACTTTCCGTTCAAATGGAAGGCACTTTCCCCTTTACCGTGTTTTCCTGTTTTCTTTCTAAAATGAACTTTATTTATGTTTATTTTATTAGCGTGATATTCTGAAAGTAGATAATGGGGAATATAATTTTTTAATTCTGTATTGGTGAAAAAATTCAATAGTTAACTACACTTCAATAGTTCTGTTTACGGTTATTCGATGCGTAATCTAATTTTATGGTCTTAGAAACAAGCGTTCTCAATGGGTGCTTATTATATTGCTTACAAAAGCATATATAAGAATCAATTTTGAGACATCGCTTATACAAGGTGTTCCATAAGTTGTGTATATAAACTTCAGGGGGCTAAAGTACCCATCAATATGAATAACTTTTTCTAAGGAACCAACACTGTGAACGCGAAAAAAAAAACAGCTGTTTCATACATTTTAGCCTGGTAGGTATTGAACTTTTGTATGAAACAGCTGTTTTTTTTTTCGCGTTCACAGTGTTGGTTCCTTAGAAAAAGTTGTTCATATTGATGGGTACTTTAGCCCCCTGAAGTTTATATACACAACTTAAGGAACACCTTGTATAATCCAAAATTAGGGTAAACATTTTGTCATTTTCTGCAATCCACGTATGAAGGCAAAATTACGAGTAATCCTTAGTAAAAGCGAAAATATTTGATAAACTATAAGAATTGAGTAAACAATTGAACAATAAATAATTGAGTAAACTATAAGAAGTGACTATAAGAATCGACGAGAAGTCGTTCTCTTTTCAAATTCGCATTGAAATAAGTAATTATATTTAAAATCGAGTTTACAATACAACCGTCACTTTTCTAGTATCGTCTCGATTTCGAATCCCGAAAGAGTTGACTTAATCATAAGAACGAGCCGCGAAAATCGCTTCAGTTCAAACGAGCCCCCAGAGAGGCGGGCATCGTCCTCTTTTACTTTCGAAGCCAGAGGAGTGAGAAAGTGTTGTTCGAACTAACTTGCAATGCCAGTGGTCTTAAACTGAGAAGGAACATCTAAATCTCACGAATTCAGGATGAATTCCTGAGGTCGCTCGCAGTTTAGACATGCACACGTAGAGGCCATGAATTTTTTGTGGGATATAAATAAATATTGAGGTATCTCTTGTCATGTCACTAGTTTCTTTAAAACAGTGTGGGAAAGGATTTTAAGTGCGCCTCAAGCGGCTCCTTTCGAGCACTTGACACAAGTTATAGAACTTTTTCGATTCTATAACATGCCAGATTCTAAACATCCTCACGATGTTTTCCTTCACCGTTTGAGAGCATTGTGCGCATACATTTTTGAATAGAAAAACTCATTGGTGCACGACCGGTTTCGAACCCACGACCTAAGGATCGGAAGGCGGGGCCGCTACCACTAGACCACCAGTGCTCTAAAAAATTTATAATATAAAAATATTGAGGTTTTCAAAGAATATTTTACAACAGTACCTAAAAGTACTGTATTGTCGTTCGTTCTTTTCGGGTTCGTCCCACAATCGGCGGTATTATCACAGATATCTCTTCCAGAGAACCGTTAAACTAAGATTAACTTCTAATGACAATAAAAAAATATTTCTAGCTCTGCCTTCTGTGCCGTAGGCCGTGGGTTCGATCCCCACCGAGAACAAACATTGTTTGTTCTGTCTGGGTGTTATATAATATTATAAGTTGTATTTACAAAAAAATTTATATAAGTAGTATATCAGCTATCTGGTTCCCATATAGCTTTGGCTTAGTTTGGAGCGAGATAGTGCTGTGTGGAATGTCCACCAATATTTATTATTTATTTATAATGAATCTAATGTTAATCCGAGGGAAGCTAGTTTCATAGAGGGAAGTAAGTACAGCGCGGCTGTACAATTTATTTTTCTTTCTTTTGCTTACCCTTGGCTGCAAACTTGCCAGGATTATGGACTTACTGAGTAAAAACTTGGTTCAAAAAAGTGTTGCTGCATTTTTATGCAAGTTTATAAGCGAGTGCTAAGCGTAACAAGCGTTTTAAGTTTCAAAATAATAAGCTTTTGTTTGAGGCGTTATTTATTTATTCTTTTAGTTGAAGCTTAGGATTGAGAGAAAATTTTCTGCTCAGTATCATTGCTTTAAAAGATAAATAAACATTGTTGTATGTTTAATCTGTGCCTTTTTGTTGTTTTTTTTTAATTCTAAGATTTATTTTTATTCTAGCAGTCATTTGGTGCACATAGCTTTGCTCAGTTGGGGCTGGATGTGTCCAGTGTCTGCTAATTTTGAACAAGATTGATTAGAAAAATCTAACAATAGTTCTTGTGTTCTAGCCTAGTTTTTTTAATCACACTTCACACAACTCTTTTAAAAAGACGTCGATTTTGTAAAACTCCAACTTTGATTTTTAAATAAGCCTAATTTTACTAAAGAAGAAAGATCGCTTTACAAAGAGTAGTAGAGCTCCTTGTGAAGGGCTCGTCCGGGGAAGTACTACCACCACGCCTTTTTCTGCCGACAAGCAGCAACGCTGTGTTTCGGTTTGAAGAGTGTAGTTGCTGGTGTAATTACAGGCACATGAGGCTTAACACCTATATGCCTCAAACTGATGTACGCAGGACAGTGCATCATAGGGCACATTCCTATCGTGCGTGACTTGCGAGGCAATGCTTTGTTATAGGTGATGGTTACCACTTAACAGCAGGTGGGCCATCTGCTTGTTCCATCAGCTAGTTGTATAAAAAAAAAGATCGATTAACGAAATCAGCTACTTGCTGCAATAATATTTATTTTGATTTGACTTTAATACATTCATGTTAGGAAGTACGTACCTTTGTTGGATATTTTCGTGCATGTTTCGATCTAAATTTGTTAGTTAATTGTGTTTAGTTCATTGAAATATTTCAAACATTGTTCAAAACATTGCTTGTCGAACGTTTCCAGCATACTCGTAAATTTAATTATTGTTTATGTCAGTCGTCATTAGTATCCTGTAACATGCGACACAAACAAATAGGTGTTCACTTAATAATGATTTTCTTTGTAAGGAAAAGCCTATTTGACTTTGCACTCGCAACTCTAAACTGAACCTTATTTAATATAATAAAAGGTTGGTTTTCCTGTGAAGGCGTGAGTTTAAATTTGATACTGTATATAGAAGTCTGAGAACGCGGGTATTAGAGCTGCCTTATGGCAGTGTATTAATTTTGAACCGTAGTAACTTAGGTGGTGACAGAACTAAGACACCAACACATAATTCACTTTGTAACGCAAATGAAACTACGCTTAATTTACTGTTATAATTTAGAGAATTCCTCTACGGACCAAAATGTGTCGTGAAGGTTTAAGCTGTAATGAGCACTTCCGTGGAATAGATTTTAGGATCAAAGATATTTAATGCCTATAAAAAACAAAACTAAAGGACATTGTGAACAATTACTATCAGGATAACACAAAAATTTATGTTTGACAAATTTGAGTAGGAAACATTTATTGATTATAAATTATGATAGTTAAGTTGACAATAAAAAGCTTTTGCATTGTAAAATCTAAAATACATTTTTGCATTTTTAAATAAACTTACATCAATTTTATTTGTCACCTTTTTATAACCTGTGTTTTGCAAATAAATGATAATTGTATTGTATTGTATTGTAAAAAATATACAAGTCTCATTATTATAAATTCAAAAAAATATATTGAAAGGAAACAGGATGGTAAATGGAAAAGTTTATTCTCCATCATCCTACGAGTAAGTTGCCCAACTCTTTATTCCACTTGATATGAACAAGCAACAGCACGTGAAATTGGCAGCAGAAAAAAGAAAGAAAAGCACATGAGCGTATCATCGCGGGCCGACTCGGTTCGCGAACTACATTACAGTTTACATAAAAACATCGTGTTGAACGACAACGGGGCATCAACTTTCCCAGCGAAGACATAAGCGAAATTGAATTACACATATTGAAAAAGAAATGTGTAGCTTCTTAGTAGGCGTGGTTTTGGGGTAAGACTCCTCCTACCCAGTGATCCGCGCATGGATCGCGTAGAAGTCAAGTCGTTTGGTACTCCGGTGTCGCGCCGATGGACGACCGAGTCAGTACGAACCGAACTGCGCGGCAGGCCTGTGCCGCCACCACGCTCAACTTCCGACCCACACGAGAACTTTGTGCATTGTTGCTCTAGCAAACAAACTTTTTTGTTGTACTTCAATTTTATTCAAATCGTTTTATATGGACTACGAATGTGGCACAAAGCCGGAAAAAATCTAGGAACTCATAAAAATATTGGTTCTAAGTGAGTTTTATGTACAGTGAGTGTAAGGATGCTGTATGCAGATCGATCTCATAAAAATCGAACATAGTTGTTGTGGCTACGCACAGCGAAACTATTTGCAATCTGCTAGTTGAATGTAAGTTAATTTTTAAAATTTATTTTAAATGTACATAATTATTTAAAAAAAGTTGTTTTTTCTGTATAGGCTTCTTATTCATGCCATTAGTAAAATGCATTTCCTTCAATGATTTTTTTACCAGTGTTGGTCATAAACCATTCCAATACATAATTATGGATTGTTTATTGTGTGTGAAAACAGAAACAACTACACGACTTTGATCGCCAGACTAGCCCAGACACCGTAGTATATCTTAGTACCAAGTACCTACTAACTCAAGACTGTTTGAAGATATCTACGTGGGGTAGTCAGAGGTAAGTCATACGTATGACATTCGGTACATACAAATAAGTAAATACCCACATTTTGCAGAAGTTGTTATTCCATACGACACAGGTTGCAAGCCCATCGCCGGTGCTAAAAAATCTAATGCTTCGGTTAGCTCTGATTTCACCATACATTAGCAAAGGTTTAAAGGGCCGTTAAATATAATAATAATAATAATCGTTTATTTCCCAAAAAAGTGAAACTGAATTATGTCAAAATGTACGCGTTTGACATCTAAGATCAGATTTAACGGCTGTTAATCCTTGATTAGTAACTAACAGAGCGTGGTGAAATCAGCTCTTAGTCCGATATCCTTTGGAATCCGTTGGATTCGAACCCACAACAATACTATCTGAAGGCGGGGATGTTACCACTAGACTACCCGTGCCCTCTCTACAAGGTGAACTCGTTAAAGCGACTGTATAACTTAACTAAAACTAAAGTATGCACATGTTGTCAATAAATAATTTTAATCGAAACTAAAATAAGGAAGTTCGTAATAATGTAATTATAGTAGTTTGGCTTTGATGGCGCTGTGTGAAATAACCCAATTACTTATGAAATATTCTGTGAAATTCATGTTTTGGAAATCGGATATTACTTTGGTGAACGGACTGGTTTCCGCAACTAGGCCGGTGGTGGGCCCTTCTCGTGAGAATTCGGATCTTTTGGGAAAATAGTTTTCAGGGATATTCAAAATTTTGGGTATGTGCCGTTTATGAACTAGATATAAAAAGAATAAGCGTTTTGTGGAAAAATATTTGAGGCGACGATGGATACCATTTTCAAAAAGCAAATTGGATAAACTATTTCAGCTTTATAATTTCATACGTAATGACCAGTACTAGTAGCCAAACCGCGTTTACGAAAACAATAGGTATATCTACGAAATTTTCTTGAAGTTTTATCAGGTAAGTAGGTATGTTTTTTTGAATACAAGATTTAAATGATAAGATAATAGAATCGAGTATTTTTTATTGAATAGAATAGGTACCTTGGTACAGGTAGTTAATATCGCGTACCTACATTACCTACATCCTACAAGCTTCCGTTTACGTAAGTATGCTCCTAGATAGATAGGCCATTTTTTATTGGCATTCTGTAATACCTATATCGCTATGTGAGTGTTTTGGCAGTGGAAATTCCAACATGAGTGAGGTGGAGTGCGGATCTACTAGGTTACTCCCCGTGATTTTGACCTTTGTAAAACAAATGAATACCAGCGAAAAATGACGTGCTTTTAGTGTAGCATTTTTGTTATAAAATTATTGAGAATGTTAAAAATGAAGAATATTAAAAACATTGCACTATTTTTAGGTTTAGCATGCCTATGTACACACATTTAATCTTTACTTCGACATGTGTACGTATGTCTGTCTGTCCGTCTATCACCGCTCTCAGAGCTAAATAATAACAGCGTCTACGCTGGGAATTGAAATATCCAATATCACATCGTCGTGCAGGTTATACTTATCGTAATTATATTAAGAAGAAAGTATTATCTTATTATGCTTAAATTATATCCTACTATCCTACTAATATTATAAACGCGAAAGTTTGTAGGTATGGATGAATGAATGGATGTTTGTTACTTTTTCACGTAAAAACTACAGAATGGATTTTAGTGAAACTTTACATTAATATAGCATATACATCAGAATAACACATAGGCTACAATTTTTAGAGATATTGTGTGAATTGTCCAAAATATGACGATAAGGGTCAAGTAAGTAGAAAAAAATCTACCATCTGCGAGCTATTCTGGTGTGCGCTGCCAAAACCGCTAGAGTTACACATGTACTACGCCACGCTACTATAAGCTACTCGAAATACTAATCCTGCGCACACAAAGTTGCAGGCACTAGCTAGTATTTAATCTGATATGAATGGATGGATCGAATAATATTTTCATTGGAGAACGAAATAGAAAAACACTAATGCTAACAGTATGCCATATCCAGACAGATATTTCTTAAAAATTATTTTGAGCAGGAAGTAATAACATAACGGTCTCATGAAAAAGATAGAATTTGGAAAGCTTGCAAAATTCGAGGAATTTAATAAAAATACAGTAATGGTGTGGCAAAAATGTATACAGGTTTTTTAATCTAGAGAGTAGGGGTAAGTAGTTATAGGAGGGAGGGAGGAGGAATCAATAGGAGGTAGAATGTTCTAACGAACCATGATGCAGATTTTAAAGTAAGAGAGCAAAGATTTACATTTGTATATGACCGGAAATCTCTCTTCTTTTTATTTTTATCTCATCATTTTACTGCACACACCAATTTTTTTTATTACGGGCTTTACCATTTTTTTCTCCTTGACCAAACAAAAATATTATTTCTAAGTGTATAAAGAGTGGTGGATTCATTTAAGACTATTATAGATAAAGAAAATATTATTATGTTACAAGTGGTATAAAATTAAGCGCTAAGTGAACATTATTTAATCAACATAAAAATAATGTCATAACACAATGTTATTGTTGAAATGAAAATACATACTGTATAGTCAGTGGGAAAAAAAAGTCGCGGTTAAAACTCATATTTTACCAAAATAGCGTTTAATTTACCTAAAACATCCCGAATAAAGAGTCAATAGATTGCTAACAAGTCGTTCATTAACTTAAAAGCTTCTTGAAAGCTTAACAAGAAGCTTCGTCAGTTTTACAAAACACGGCCCAACATAATTTAATATTCCATTCATTTCTGTATGAAATGTGCGGGAATTTTTGAAGCTTTGATAAAAAATCTATGCTTTTATTGCTTTACTTTGGTCGGTAAGTACTCCATGTAAGGGCTCTAATTCCTGATGATTATTTATAAAGCTTTTATTTTAACAAATCTAGTGGTTATGATATTGAATTCTACCTTAAAATACAACGTGACCTATTTTTTTCTAAATAAACCATGGTTCTGTATGCCTCAAGTTGATGGACGGGCCGTGCATCGTAGGGCACGTTCCTATTGTGCGTGACATGTGAAGCAATACTTTGTGGAGGTGGTTGTAACTTAACAGCAGGTGGTTCATCTGCTTATTCCATTAGCAAGAATATATCACATACATCATTTCACAAATAAAAATGATAATAATTATGCCGTAGTTAGGTTGTTTTTACATTGAACTAAATCAAGGAATGCAACATTTTTGAAAATGTAGTTTGTTTCTAGGCTGTATGCATCAATCACAGCTTAGTTCCGGCGTTGTCGCTTGTTCGTGACACTGAGATTTTTTTGTGACATGCGTCCGTCATTCATTGGAAGCGTGGCCTTAAAATGGATCTGAGTTTAGAAAAATCGTCGTTTACCATGACAAACTATCATGAACGGCAATCCAAGTAGAAAGGTTAAACCAACGATAGTAGAGTTCTTTATGAAGGGCTCGTCCGGGGAAGTACTACAACCACGCCTTTTTCTGCCGCCAAGCAGCGTTGCTGTATTTCGGTTTGAAGAGTATGGTTGCCGGTGTAATTACAGGTACCTGAGGTACAAGAGGTACAGGTACATGAGATACAATCTGCATGCCTCAAGTTGATGGACGCAGGGCAGTGCATCGTAGGGTACGTTCCTATCGTGCGTGACTTACGAGGCAATGCTTTGTTATAGATGATGGTCACCACTTAACATCAGGTGGACCATCTGCTTGTTCCATCAGCTAGGTGTATAAAAAAAATCGAGGTAGAAAAGAACAGCTACACGACTTCCATCCCCAGGCATGATACTCGAAGATTCCCTTTAGATCTCAATGTTTTCATCGACCGATTTAGAGAAAATGTTAAAAAAACGAACTGACTGCTTCTAGTATTCATTTATCTAGTGGACTTGACTCAAGATCCTTTGAGGATGTAAGGGACCAACTAAATATATTTTCATTCACCCATTCATTAGACTTTTGATTCAGACATTTCTAACTTTAGCAATTCTACGACCATTTTGTAGAGTGGGAACCTGCTAGACATTTTATCCCAATTGAACGTGACCGTAAAAAGATTTAGTCGAGTACCAAGTCGGTTTGGGCTCGAGCTAAACTTGGTAGGTTTGGTTTTCGAAATATTACGAGAGAAGTGTAAAATTCTGTAATACGTATAAAATTAAAATTAGCGTTTGACATATAAGGTTAGATTTAACAGCCTGTTAATCCTTGATTAGTAACTAACAGAGCATGGTGAAATCATCTTTTAGTATCTCACCCTCTTTGTGGTGCACTTAAAATCCTTTCACCACACTGTTTTGAAAGAAACTAGTGATACCACGTGAAATATACATAGTTTTAAGTTACTAACGGCCGGTTTCTGAAAGCTCGATCAAAACTGATCGGACTTCTAGTCACTCGCCATTTCAGCTATTACATCGAACTAGATAGAGATAGCAAGTGACTTGACATGCGATTAGTTTTGATCAAGCTTTCAGAAACCGGCCGTAAGTGTTCGAAAGGAACACTTAGAGCTGATTTCACCATGCTCTGTTAGATTAACAAAGGATTAGAGTCCCGTTAAATATGTAAAATGCACGCGTTTGACATATAAGGTTAGATTTAACAGCCTGTTAATCCTTGATTAGTAACTAACAGAGCATGGTGAAATCAACTTTTAGTATCTCACCCTCTTTGTGGTGCACTTAAAATCCTTTCACCACACTGTTTTGAAAGAAACTAGTGACACGAAAAGAAGAAGAATTTTCAGGCGTATTTTATTAGTTTTAATAACAATGATTTTTGTATCGTAGAGTCGATATTCAATAAATAAATATTATTAAATAAATATTAGTGGACTTTCCACACAGCACTATCTAGCCCCAAACTAAGCCAGAGCTTGTAATATGGGAACCCGATATTACAAGCTGCTATAATACATACATACTTTTTTTTGTAAATATATACTTATAATATTATATAAAAACACAATTAATAACATACCCATTATATCCGGCAGAAAAAGTACGACGCCGCCGATGATTGTATGAAGTCATATGTGTACAAATTTCACAGCATACAGTTGTACCCGCAAATGTGTGTAAAAACAAAAACAAAACCGTGCGTAACCACCATCAATCGCACATCAAATTAGAATCAATTACAACTGATTACAAACCTAAACTGTATTCTACTTATCTTTACTATCTTAATAGTGTGAGGAATATATTTTAGTTCGAATGAGCCAAATATTTCTTAAAAAACGGATGCCGTCATGTAGCGTTACTTTATAACTCACAAGCTGGTGCCCGCGACTTCATCTGCATAGGATTAGTCACACAATATCTTTATAAATTGTAGCCTATGTGTTATTCTGATGTATACGCTATATTATGGGGCCGACAGTCTACAACAAACTCCCTAACACTGTAACACGGGCCTTGAGTATGCATTCATTTAAAACTAAATTAAAACTATGGCTTATTGAGCACACCTTTTATAGCTATGAAGAATTCATAGACTATAAAGGATGACTGTTATTGAATCTTTGATTGTGTTATTGTTCATTATTTATTTGTGTAATGTAACATTTCCTTTTTTTTTTTTTCAATTCCAGTTGTGAATTTTTTATATTATTTTTACATTTTGTGATTTTATTTTTTGTTTGTGTACTAAACTATAATGTACCCATGTTGACGTATAATGTACATTATGAATAAATGACTATTATGACTATTGTAAAGTTACTTTATTGTAAAGTTTCATTAAAATCCATTCAGTAGTTTTTACGTGAAAGAGTAACAAATATCCATACTTACAAACTTTCGCGTTTATAATATTAGCAGGATTTGTATAATACTTATAATTCATATACATTTTGAAACCTCTAAAGCACTCAAAGGGCGGCCGATGTTGTGGCATTTTAAAAGCCTGTGTAAACTAACGACGTAGGTATAGCGTATATTTAGAGAGGACAAGCTATTATTATGAATCATTTATTTCAGGCAACACTATGGTTCATCATCACCCTAGAGAAGTCCACTTCTGGACATAGGCCTATACATTTCCAGGAAGAACGTTTCCGAGTCCTCTCCATCCACCGACTTCCCGCGATCCTGACAATGTCGTCAGTCCATCGGGTAGGAGGGCGTCCCACGCTTCGTGTTCCTGTTCGTGGTCGCCATTCGAGAACCTTTATTCCCCAACGGTTATCAGTCCTTCGACCAATATGACCTGCCCATTGCCACTTCAAATTGCTGATTCTGCGAGCGGTATCTGTGACGAGAAGATGTCACACTATGGTTAAAATATAAATATAGGGCCCATAATCAGGTCTCTTCTCTGACTAAGAGTCTTTAGTATATCTTCATTCAGTGTTTGTCACCTTGCAAAAATTGCTTCTCATGATGTTGATTCTATACTTGGAGCCTGCTTTACTTCGGTCATTATAAAGCGTCTGCCGTTTTTTAGGAGAACAAAGCTCTGGTCAGGCCTTGCTTCCTGAACAGTGAGTAATTTAAAGACGGTAGCCACTGATATCTGCGGGCGCATCCATTACCCTCCAACAACCGGCTAGAAGTGTGCCATAAATTATAAGGAGGAATACTTATTCGCTGATTTATATAGAGCTGTAAATTTTAGGCACTAAGTGCTAGTTTGGTTATTACGGTACAGTTCACATCAAAAGTATTTATTGAAGGCGCTTGTATTTCATAAATATTTTACTTGAACAGAGTTTGAAACTTATAATCACAAAAGTCACAAAACACACACACACACATTTTGGGAAAATAATAATGTTTCTTCACAAAAATTCTAGGGGCCCAAGGAGTGACTTTTGGAGTTTATTGTACTAAAGCGATTGGTGGTTGTAGGTGAGTGTAAATATTACTAGCCATTTCTTGAGTAAGTGGGTACATAATAACTTTATTTTCATACATACATACACATACCCACACTCACCCCTCTCTCTCTCTCTCTCACACACACACATACACACACACGGGGGTTCTCCTGTGAAACCCTGACCACACGTGCACCCAAATATCTTGTCTCATTTATAATATTTATATATTTTCGTGTTTACTTTTCACTTTGATACTGATTGAGATTGACGTCCGAATAATTAGGACGGTAACGAAAATTACTGGTGCCTTTGAGACCTAGATTTATAGACCACATTCCCCACTTTTGCGAAAATGAAAATTTACGTTTATAGTGGATCCACTTCCCACAGCTAATTTGAAGTTATCGCCTTTTTCAGCGGGCCAGTTTATGCTGCACTTTTTTAAGTCCAACCTACTTAATAACCCTGTTTAATAATCATCACAAAATATTAAATTAAGCCTATAAAATAGTTATTTATCTTAAAACCGAAAAATTAAATCCAGAATATCCTCTCAAACTTTTGACAGAAAGTTTGAATCTAGATAATTTATTATAATTTAATTATTCCATTAAAAATATATCAAAGTATTACACATGGTGTGAAATACCACTTCTGAAAACTTAAGACATGTACATTATGCACAGCTGGACCTACTAAATAATTGTACAACATATAGGTCAAATCGACACAAAATGGTTTAATAAGGTAGTTCAAATTATGATAGTAGCAAAATTAAAAACAATAATAACAAACAAACTGCTTAACTGAAAACCTATAAAGTTTCATTTCTAAAACGGTAAACATCAGATTGTGAATTTACTGGCAGGACTTGCAGGCTAAACAAACTCATTCAATGAATCACTGGTACACCGTGTTTTGCTCAATTGAATTTAAACTGTAAAATCACACAACATTCATTAAAACAGAGAATTTGTTGATAATTAACCGACTTCAAAAAGGCAGAGTTTCTCAATTCGACTGTTGTTTTTTCTCGTATGTGTGTTACGTGATTACTCCACCAATTATGAATTGCTTTAGACGTTTTTTTTCGGTAGGCTAAAAAAAACGGTAGGGTTTTTTTATTGGTAAGTCACACTTCAGAGGTAGGTAATACATTTTATCGAAATTGAATCTGCGGTTTTTGATATAAATCACCAAAATCAAAAAATAAATGACGGGTTCCCATAAGCGTGTATTTAAAGTCGGTTTTTAATTGAAAAAAACGAGCGACTCAAATTTTCTTTTAATATGAATAATTTCCCGTTTGTAGTAAAAAGAATTAAACTTTTTCAGATAATATAATACAATACAATATCATCATTATTGCTCGAAAGGAGCCTCTGGAGGCGCACTTAAATCCTTTCACCACACTGTTTCGAAAGAAACTAGTGACACGACAAGAAGAAGAATTAACCTGAAGAATTCTACTAACCTTCCTAGATTTCTTCCTTCCATGGGACTAACCTTCCTAGATTTCTAGGAAAAACTATTTAGAAAGAAAAAGCATCTATTTCGGACACACACACACAAATACAACACGAGCAAATCAGTAGCTACAGGTAGGTTACATAAATAGATAGGTATTTAAAAGACAAAAAAAATTAAAGATACAAACAGGAATAAAGTAGGCAGAAATAATATTTAATATGTCCATCCTTCACCGTTCACTGACTTGTAGATAAGCAATAAAACCATAAAATATTTTGCTAAATAACACGTGATGTAGTGTTATTTAGCCAAATATAAATTACCAAAATTCGTCAACGTCCGAAAATCAATAACCAGCCAATATGTGGCCATCATTTAGCCATCTAGAATTTCATACGCAGCTTATGGGAAAAATATGGTGGTCTAAGCATAAGTGATTAGCGTTTTATTTTTATTTTTATTACGAGTTGTATGTTTTCTGATACAATAGTTCTGATAGTACAATAACTGATATAACTTTTTTGCGACTGTACCTTTAAAATTTGTATGGATTTCATTTCTTTTTGGGACAACCTGTATTATGAGGTCACTATACTAATGTATACTACTTAATATCAGGTGGACCATCTGCTTATTCCATCAAGAAGATGTATTAAAAAGTCATTGGATAAAAAAACCTGCCTTTATATGCTGACTCAAAAAGCATAATTGAGCTTAAAAAGTGTAATTATATTTATAACTAGCAGCTTCTCGCGGCTTCGCACGCGTTAAAGTGGTGAGTCGTCAAATTTTAACATCCCTTTGCACACTTAATAAGGGTAGTTTTAGAAAACTAAAAATGCCTTTCCTATTTTTTAGCCTTGGAGTACATCTACTCCAAGTTTCAAGTTTGTAAATTCATACTACTACTAGAATACTATTTTTCATACAAACTTTTTCAACCCTTTTTACACCCTTAGGGGTTGAATTTCCAAAAATCCCTTCTTAGTACACCTCGACGCCATAAGACCTATGTACTCCTCAAATTTCAAGTCTCTAGGACCAGCGGTTTAGGCTGTGCGTTGTCTATATGTCAGTCAGTCAGTCAGTCAGTCAGTCAGTCAGTCAGTCAGTCAGTCAGTCAGGACTTTGATTCTTATAGTATTAGAGATTACTCTTAAATTATAAAGTAAGAGAATGGAGTGTACAAATGACATCGTCCACAGCTCGATTGGTAGTAGCTCTACCTTCTGCGCCATAGGCCGTGGGTTCGATCCCCACCGAGAACAAACATTAGTGTGATGAACATAGATTTTTGATCTCTGTCTGGGTGTTATATGTATAATATTATATGTATGTATTTACAAATCAAAAAATAAAAAGTAATTAAGTAATATATTAGATATCTGGTTTCCATATTACAAGCTTTGGCTTAGTTTGGGGCGAGATAGTGCAGTGTAGAATGTCCACCAATATTTATTTTTTATAAATTTTACAAATATCGAAATCTAGAAATGTAAAAACCATCCCACAGCTGTGCCTGAACGCCTGGTATTCTGCGTGTTGTATGACGTCACAGTTTTTGCACGACACGCTACACCCGCCATTCATTAGCCCCTCACTGTCCTGTCCATGTCAGAATTAATTACAGGATGCCTCTGACGAATAACATGCAGACTCCAATAGCCAAAGGTGTATGTCCGAAGTGATAAACTTTTGGAGAGGAGATTATACATTAATTTATTTTATTCCAGTAAGATAGATATCGTTCGAAGACGCCATGGCAAAAGAGGTGAACAGAAGAGTTGCTATGTCCTGGAAAAAATACTGGTCCCTTAAGGATATATTTAAAAGCAAACTTCCAGTTCACCTCAAAAAGAAACTAATGGACAATACGATCTTTCCTACATTATTGTATGGCTGTCAAAGTTGGCCGCTTACGAAAAATATAGTAAGGAAAATAGCCACATTCCAGAGAGCGACAGAAAGGTCTATGCTCGGCCTAAACCTTAACGATAGAGTCAGGGGCGACGATATAAGACAAATCACCAAAGTTACCGACGCAGTAAGCATGCTCTGTCAACTGAAGTGGAAGTGGGCGGGCCACGTTACTAGAGCACTGGATGGCAGATGGAGCGAACGTATTCTTCATTGGTACCCAAGGGATGCGGCTCGCACACGAGGTCGGCCGAAGAAAAGGTGGTGCGACGACGTGGTAGAGGTGGCGGGACCCGCATGGACCCGAGTGGCACGAGACCGCTGCAAGTGGAAGCGCATGGAGGAGGCCTACACCCATCTTTGGGTGCCCAACAGTACCTTTAGTGTTAGTATATAAGTTATTAGTATTAAGTTGTTATAAATAATAGTTTTATGTTTAAAAATAGTTATTAAGTTACTTGTTGGAATAAATGGCTTATTTATTTATTTATTTATTTATTAAGATAGATATATCTTACACAACACAATTGGAATAAACAAAATAGATATGATAATAAAGTAGTACGTAAAAATATCGGAAAGGCGGGCGAGTGTACAATATCTGCTATTGTGCATATCTGCTGTTGCGCGCCCACTGCGCTTAAACCCTGCGCACCTGACTGATTCGTTTTACCAAAATGGCATTCTCAGCAAACGCATATTTCCACTCAAAATAAGGTATACCTGTTTATATCAGAGCTCACATAATACGTTATTTCTTCTACCTACATTGTAACAAGTATCATACAAAAGAGCGGTAGGAACCAAGCCGTAAGTTTGTTGCCTGTTCTTCTAGGCTTTGATCGCGTGGAACTGGCACCTAGAGTCACCTAGCTTTAAGACTTTTCAAAGTGATGGTGGTTTTATTTGAACCTTTTGACTTTTTTTTTGGACTTATTTTATTATTATTAGCTGAATTCTTATGGCTGAAAATGGCTGAATAACAAATTAATCAAAGTGCAGTTTTAGGTCTGATAGATTTTTTCGGACTAGAATATAATGGTACTGAGCTCAGCATACACTTAACACTGATTCTCAGCAATAAAGTTTAATACCACTTTAAAAGAATGGTTTTGCGTTGAAAATCATTAATTTGTATGTAATTGTTTGATACCAGGCTTGAAAGGCAAAATTGAAATGTTAAGGAGAGGTCAAATACACAAATATTATAAAATATTATACAATTTCTTTTAGAAACTCCTTTTATTATATTAAAGGTCTCGTTATTTGAACAAATTTAAACAACCTTATTTTAATGTCATTCGTAGCGGTACTATAGCTACTCGTACCATACGACTATTTCGACAGCCTTCACAGCTCAGTTGGTAGTAGCTCTGCCTTCTGCGCCGTAGGCCGTGGGTTCGATCCCCACCGAGAACAAACATTTTTGTGAAGAACATAGATGTTTGTTCTCTGTCTGGGTGTTATATAATATTATAGGTATGTATTTACTTTAAAAAAAAGTACATATGTATTATATTAGCTATCTGGTTCCCATATTACAAGCTTTGGCTTAGTTTGGGGCGAGATAGTCCACCAATATTTATTTATTTATTTTATTTATTTCATGTTTTTTTGTACATTAAACTGTATCTGATCGAAAACTCTATTTCTTTTGATATCTTCCAAGTGCACTTTTTCATGCAACATGTTCATTCATTCGTTGTTTAAGTTTGTTACTTTGGAAAAGCTTTTTCTTTTTTAAAATACTGCCTTTTATATAGCTCAGCGTCAAAGCAGAGGCAAATATATTTTTCTGAAGAAGTTTTCTCCGGATATTTATTTAGGTTTTATATCCGGCTTTTAAATTGAATTCAACATTTTAAGAGTAGTAGAGCTCTTTGTGAAGGGCTCGTCCGGGAAAGTACTACCACCACGCCTATTTCTGCCGCCAAGCAGCGTTGCTGTGTTTCGGTTTGAAGAGTGTGATTGCCGGTGTAATTACAGGCACATGAGGCTTTACATCTGTATGCTTCAAGTTGATGGACGCATGGCAGTGCATCGTAGGGCACGTTCCTATCGTGCGTGACTTACGAGGCAATGCTTTGTTATAGGTGATGGTTACCACCTGCTTATTCCATAAACTAGCGGTATAAAAAAAAATTGCTAGCCAAGAACCTATTCTCAATACCATTCTAGGATGGGATATTTGGTTTTAAATTACTAAGATAAAGTATAAAAAAAAACATGCAAATGATTAGTTTTAGTTAGTACATAATATTTGGTTCTATCTGATTTCTTCCTGTGTGGAGTATATTTGTTTTTTTAATACAATAGCATATTACGCTCCCTTGTTACTTTTAGAGAAAAGTGAGCTTTGTTTTTTAAAAAAACCAAGCCTGCTAACAGAGTGACTATACGCTAAACTAAATTGCTTAATTTCCACATGCGGTCAGTCTGCCTAGATAGACAACTCATCATTTTCGATGTTACTAATCACCCATATTGCTCCAAATCAGAGTTGACAACCGCAATCGGCTGATTACGCCAGTTAATAATTGCTCCTACAAATGAGCCTGAACTGCCAATTCGTCGATAGCACAATGTTTTCAATCGATTATTCATTAATTTGAGTATTGTGTTCATTGTGACAATTGTCTGATTAAAGCGCAACGAAATCGGAGCGCAATTGTGGAGTTGCTCTGTTTTTATAAATTCTTGATTCAGCATTTCAACTGATTTATTATCAACGTCAGTCCAATTATAAAAAAATGTAAACAAGGGCAGATCTTACCATGCCCTCTGGTTTAACCCAAAAAAGGCGGAAATAATTTTAATATGACGACGTTATATTTACGTTACATGGTTCAACCTGCCTTATGTAAGTATTCATTCAAAAAGTAATTCACAAGTGATAAAAAATTCAGGCTGCTCTATAATTCCCCCTCATGTCTTAACGACTGCTAGAGCTAGAACTACGGAAGGACTCAGATTAAAATGCCAGCCGAGGTCAATAATCCAAACTGGCGACCGCAAAGAACGTTTTTTAACCTAGTAGATCGGTTAAGAAGGAACAAGGAAGCTTTATAGCTTATTTTCGCCATCATAATTTCAGCTGAAGGACGTCTAATGCTGAACAAAGCCTTAGTTTTCCAATACGCGGCACCCAACAGTTCCGAACAACCTTCACTGTGTATATCCATCTAATATAGGCGTTTTATAGTTTGTGGGTTTCTAGCACTCTCAATTAGTGGGAGTGAACGTGGAGTAATCCACTACACGAGCTGCATTTCAAAGGATTTTGGTCCCTATATTGGGAGGTTCAATTTCGATAGTTTCAACCAATGTTCCACTCGAGATTCATTATCTAATACTATTCACTATTCAATAACAGTTAATTTGATTGGTGTCATTAGATCGCTCACTTTGACACCTGTTATTTCGAAGTCTTGAAGCATCAGGCTTTTTTCACGCGAACCGATGCGATGAAATATATACTGATGAATTTACAGGCCACATGTAGTGTCAGTGTGCCTCAAGTTGATGGAAGCAAGGAAGCACGTCACGTCTTTGGCTTGGTTCTGATCCTGTTCGTAAAAAGCATTCAAGCGGAATAGACTTAAAACTTTGCTTCTTCGAATAGTTCCAGGTCTTGCAAATTGAAATAATTCACCCGGGCGGGCATAACTTTGGAGCTTTTGTTGTTATAAATGGACGCAAAGCGATACACAGAATAGGTATTTTTACGGGCACCCATATTATTAATGCAAAGTTGGAAATAAATAGACAGAAAATACTTTATTTAAATACATACAATGGGATAAATGGGATAAAGATAAATACAATGGGAGGTATTATCGCTAAATAGCGATGAATAGGAAACCGGCATGTCGTAGAACCTAAAAAGTTCTAAAATATGTGTCAAGTGCTCGATAGGAGCCTCTTGAGGCGCAATCAAAATCCTTTCACCACACACTGTTTCGAAAGAAACTAGTGACACGACAAGAAGAAGAGCGATTTCTACCAGACAACCGTTGAATAGAATAGACTCATGTTGTTTACAAGGGGTGATTGAGTGAAGATTACAATTTTTATTGTGGAGTGGCTCACGCAATCAAAGGCTTTTATTTGTAATCCTTAAAAGGCTAGATAATCTGAATACTTGAACTACCGTTTCTGTTAAATTACGTTTAGTGGCACACACGCAACCGGAAAGGAAACGCATAATGTGGTGCTGGCATTAATTACAACTTCCGGTGGCGAACGCGCTATCGCTTTGCCACTGGCCCTGCTCGCTGATAAAATAAAACATGAATTGTTTTTATTATTGTGTGCTTCAAAGAGATAACAGTAACAATACGTTGTGACTTTGACTTTTAGTTGTGTACAGAGCGTGTATAGAACGGTAGAACTTTCCTTTAGATAGTTTTCGTTGGATGTAAACATGGACTTAATACTCTCAAACGGTGAAGGAAAACATCGTGAGGAAACCGGCATGTCGTAGAACCTAAAAAGTTCTATAACATGTGTCAAGTGCTCGAAAGGAGCCTATTGAGGCGCACTTAAATTCCTTTCACCACACTGTTTCGAAAGAAACTAGTGACACGACAAAATAAAGAATACCAGGGTGTCGAATCTTTAGCAACAATATCACGGAGAGTTTTGCCTAAAATCCGCGCTCACTTCGATACGAGCTTTGCCTCACTCATTTTGGCATTTGCAGTCGTAAAACCTATTATAGAATGCCTAATTCAAAATACTGAAATATCGCTTGTCCTTGTATCTAAAATAGGATACATTACAACCAACTTGAAGTATTTTACTAATTACATATTAATCGCTTGACCACTTGACTCTGGCCAAAGACAAGAAGCAGAAGACGAACAGGTTGGCATAAACGCCCAAAAACTTATCAACTGTCACTTTCATAATTATTGTTAACAAATAGTACCTCACACTCGTAAGAGACATAGATTACGCCATTTAAGTTACATATATACAAATAATTTCCCTCTTATTCATAATCCCAGCCACGTTATAGCGGCTCTATAAATTATTCGTGTCACTGTCACTTTCATCGAAATAAAAAGAGATAGCAACTGACTTAGCGAACATTTAAGCTAGTGCTCCACTAGCATAAATGTTCAGCTCAGCGACCAATAAGGGCCTTTGTATCAAAGAAAAACAAATGTGGGCAATTATTGCAGCTACACTTTTGGAAACAAACGATTATTGCCTATGGGGTATTTAAATAGTGGCAACACTCAAGTTTGAGTTTGACTTGAGTGTTGCCACTATTTAATAAGTTAAAAATAAAAGTTAAGTTAAGAATAAGTTGAAAATTGTAAATTGGATGGGGAGTTCAAGAAGAACAAATGATTTAGCTAGTACATGAAATAATCCATGCGGCGTGGTAGCCTATTACGGTGACGATTATTGCCTATGGGGTATTTAAATAGTGGCAACACTCAAGTTTGAGTTTGACTTGAGTGTTGCCACTATTTAAATACCCCATAGGCAATAATCGTTTGTTTCCAAAAGTGTAGCTGGTGCTTAATTAAATAACATAAACTTATAAATTATAGTAGGTGGCACAAATGAGAACAGCACCTCAAGGTCCACATAATATATTTGGTAATAAAACTAGTCATCAAAGCAAAAAGCTTTATCAAAACATTGCATAAATTCTATCATACCTACCACAAAATATTCCATTTGCTCTCGACCAAACGCAAAGTACACATTCTATTTCATTTAACTGAATGAGAGGCCGAAAGACACCACAGTATCCATTTTGTTATTACCTTTATAAAGAGCGATGTCGAAGAGTGGTGGTATTACTGGAAGAGGCAATACTATACAAAAGAAAATCATACCAACCAAATTACCTATTTAAACATAAGTAGGTACAGCTATTTGCTTAGTTTGGCACTAGATAGTGCTGTGTGGATTCATCCAATATTTATTTATTTCTTATGTTTCACCTAAAATAAAATTAAATACGACAGAAAAAAAACTTGAAATTTGCCTTTCTTCGTGACACATTGGAAAGAGATATAAATAATTTAATCATTCTTTATTTTTCATAGATTTTTACAAGGCTATTTTTTTAAATTTTTTATATTAGAGTTTTTGTGGATTCATTTCAGATTTGCTTGATAAAAGTTGTTGGTAATTAAAGCCTCTTCCGATATCGTCCGATCATTTTTGTGACGCAAGGGCACAAGGTCCTTGTTTATGCCGCCTCGAGCGAATCCTTGATATCAAATTCTTTTACAACAGACCGCACGTAGCCTCCCCACATTCACTCATATTTTAGATAGCGTTCGACTGTGTATGTAGCTTTCTACAAAATGTGAATAAAATACGTATATTATTACCATTTTTACTCGCACATATTGAAAAATATTGTGTAAAGATATAAAATAGCAGTACTGTTTTGTTTCTCGCTACGGATGAAACACTAGGCTATGGAGTAAAAATATTGAGTAAATTTAAACTAGTGGTTCGCCCCGAACTGAGATCTCGTGATGTGACCTGACGAACGCACTTAAACTTTGAGTAGGTGGTAGTCAGAGGCAAGTCCAAACATTATGTTTGGACTTTTTTCAGACTACCGCCTACTAACTTGGTACGGTAACCAAGTTTCAACTCTATTGGACTATTTATTGAAGAGTTCTGTTGAACAGACCTTGGCTCCATCATCAGACCTGATCGTTGTCACCATTTTATGAGAACTGAGTACCTCCTTTATTTATTTCAAGAAAAAAATATAAGAAAAAGCAAAGGAACTGGCCGACCAGTAGAAAAACCTTGATACCAACGAAACTCTTAGAGATGGGAGCTCTTGGATCGCTGGTTATCTTAATTTAACTATTTTGTTGTATCTCAAAAACCGAGCGTCCCAGAAAAAAAGTAAAAATTGTTTTGAAATGTTCAAAGAAAGCCCTTTCATATGACATGTAACTTGATTTTTTTATGTAACTTTTTTTATTTTTGGGCCCTTAAAAAACCCCATATCTTAATAACCCTTCATCCGATTTTACTCATATACTTACCAGTAAATTTCTCAAGTACAAGCTATCGACTTATCAAATTTCATGCAGATCGGATCAACGGTTCGAAAGTTATGGCCAGACAAACATACTTACATACATACATACATACATACATAAAATGCCAAATCGCCCAAGTTGAAACTAAAGATCTTTGTTCGCTTCGCTCACTCGATCAAAAAGAACTAGTGTTATAAGTATGCTGCGCAGGATTAGTATTTCGATTAGCTTATATTGGCGTGGAGTAGTACATATGTGTAACTCTAGCGGTTTTGGCAGCGCACGCCAGAATAGCTCGCAGATTAGATTTTTTCCTACTTACTTGACACCTAACGTCATATTTTGGACAATTCACACAATATTTTTATAAATTGTAGCCTATATGTTATTCTGATGTATAAGCTATATTATTGTAAAGTTTCATTAAAATCCATTCAGTTGTTTTTACGTGAAAGAGTAACAAACATCCATACTTACAAACTTTCGCGTTTATAATATTAGTAGGATATTTTCATTCAGACTCTTGAATCTATTGTTGTATTTTGTAATGCCAAAATGTGCTTTTTTATGGTTAGTACAAATGATGGTAAAAAGTACAAATTGTTTTTATTATTGCTTGTTGTGCGTTGTGCAATGAATTTGTACTTATTGAGTGATAATGGGATTACAGATTTAGATTACAGAAGTCAATGTAATAGATATTATTAGCAATATAGTAAACGCTTATGTATTCATGGATAATCAAACGTAAGACCTGCCTGATGATAAGTTGTTGTCGTAGGCTTTAGACCTGGGGCACTCATTATTGACACACATTAATAAACCATTACGTTAAACAACTCAATAAAGTACTCGATCTGTGTTTCAGTCAACCTACAGCTCCAACTCTTGAGTCAGAGTTTGATCCGCAGACAGTGGCTCAAACGCAGTCGATATTCATTGAGTAACTAAGTAAACGTTAAAACAACAATACCCAAAAACGTAACGATTTTGGTTTTATGTTGTAGTTTTGTTCAAATATGTATGTAATAACGTCTTGTTCGAATAACCTCGTTTCTAGGTAAAATTCACTCTAATTTACTATCTCAATTTTTCAGCAGAACTCTGGTGTCTTCCTGCTGGTGCAATAATGAGAAGAACTCGGAGTACATGGAGACTGCAGAGCGGCAGTAGATGGCTGCGCTGGTGAGGCAAGATGGCGGCGGGGCAGGCGGGCGGGGGCGGACCACTCGCGCGCATTCTCGTACTAGCTGTTTTACACGTCAATTTTGTTGGTAAGTTTAGATAAATGATATGTATTGTCTGTGAAACTAGGTGCAGTAATGAACATAAAATGAAGTAAAAACTTATAAATAAAAACTCCATTCATTAAATTGTAAAATAACAAAAAGACAATACTTATATGTCAGCAATTTTACTACTGCATTTTTACGTATAAATTAGCTTGTGAAATGATTTTGTATGATAAGAAGTGTAGGTATAAAAGTGATAGCCTTTCAATGTGTAAGTAACTCTCTTTTAAAAACGTTTTTTCATTAATCAAGATTTACAGTTTCGAGCTTGAATTTTATGAAATCCAATACTAGAGCATTTTTGGTCAATTTATTGCGGAGCACGCTTACCTTTTCAAACAGCATTTCAGCAATATTAAAGTAATAAAACAGTTATGCTTAGAATTAAGGCTAATCGTTTGTTTGTCTAGGGCTTATACACGCTAAGCATACTCTGTGGCATTTTAAACAAATTTGGTTGCCGTTACGTGGCCAGCAACTATGTCAAAAAAACTGTCTAAAAGATTGGCATTATAATAACTAAACAGTACTTAATGGTACTGTTACTGAACTGTACAGGGCCAGTACAGTAACATTACCATTTAAAAGATAATCAACTACGTTTTATCATAGAACTGTATCGTTGGAGAGATTTTGTCATGCTCAATGTTTTAAAGAATCCCAACAGTTCCCAAGCCATTCAATCAGCAATTGGATTCACTATGTATCGAAAACTAAGAGATTATTAGAAAATCTGTAAGATAATAGTACCTACTGTCAGAATGGAACGACAAAATAAAAGCGGAAATTAAATAACTTTAGATTTTTACGAAGAAGTTAAGCCGACGGCACGGGACTAAGCAAAGGTGATGGCCGACGCTGCATGGTCTGAACATCTACCTGACGATGACAAGCATTATAGCAATTTTTTTTTTGGAGGTTGTCGTTCAGTCATCAACAACAAACTATTTACCACTGTGCACGCACCGCAGTCGCAGGTCCAACGTATTGATTTCGCTTTCGCTGTAGCCAGCCGTGTCAGCAGTCCTCCCATCCGTTCTATTTAGCCTATTTGCTTACCTATAGCACGAGGACAACCCGTAAGCTAAACATGCCCTAAACTCGGCAAATAGGCCACATACCTAACCCAGACCGCACATTTACGACATTTGCGAGCGGTGTCCAGCTTTGTTTCGCTCTCGCTATCATTTCACAAAGTGCAAGCTTTCACGGCGTTTGCCTGAATCGCGTTTCATATAAACAATACCAGTGTTTAGGTACAGCGCTTATAAAACTCGAATCAAGATAATCAAGTAAATGAGTTATTTTTTACTTTATCTGTTTTGTTGCGTGATACAATGCAAGAAAAGCTGTAAGTCTGGTGTAAGTGATATTCGGTATATAGTACCAATAATCTTTTACAGTATTTTAGTCGATAGAGAGTAGAGTAGATTATGCTAAATATTCCTCTGTGTTTTTTTATCAGTGGGAGTAAACTATTAAGTAGGTACGGTACCTCTTCAAAGTCAAAGAAATGACCTGGTTCATTTTAAACATCAGACAACCACTCATTAAACCACTCAAACAAATGGAACCAAATTATAGCCACTTTGGTTCATGATTCCTATTTTATCAACCTACATTCTAATCACTTTAAAATTCCCTCTGCGCCACGCGCAGGAAAATATCAACAATGCAAAATTTGTAAATAGATTTTTGTAGACACATTTTAAAGCGATTCATTCGACGATGATAAAAATACAAAAGGCGCGCCGAGTTTCGTAACATGGATAACCCTTTCATGAGTCAAAGCGATGCCAGCTCGGAATCCTCATTGAAAAACGGCCCACGGGTCAAAATGTCAGGGCGTATAGTAAACGCGTGTCCCCCAGTGATGTATAGATTATGGATAGATTGAGAACGGAGCCAGAGTGGACGTTTTATGGCCTTCAGTGACATAGATCAAGAGCATGTTGAACTTGACCCGTTTATTTCCTTTTCATTTTAAAATAGACGAGTATAAAACCAGAAAAGCGAATTTTCTAGAACAAATTAACAAAGTTTTCTTTTTCACAATTCAATTAATTGTTTTGTTTAGTCTTCACAGTTAAACCGTTAGGTTCAATAGGAATTAATACAGCGTTGAAAATATACTTCTAAACTATTCCCTTCAAACTTTATTAGTTCAAGAGCCTTACCTTGCTCTTTCCACGGAAGGCGGAATTGAATTAATCCCGCTGTAAAATTTTCACTTGCCACGTTATCTCCCGTCGTATTGTCGTTTTATTGTGCCTACCCTCGAACCATTAGCGAGAATGTCACAGCGAGGGCATTGTAATCGCGCCCGCGGCTCACCCGCACAATGATGCGACCGTTCGACCCCGCCTGTGTACACCAGCTTTACCTTTACGCTATCATACAAATTCGAGTTTCTATAATAAATGAGGAAGAACTCGCCGCCCGTATTATTTACCAAATGGATAGTACACTTTACCCACAAAACCGTATTCAAATTCAAGCAAAGTGGCTTCACAATCGCGCGACTCTACCTAGCTCGGAATGGTAAACACTTTTACGAATTGTGCCGTCTACGTTTCACATCTCGAATTCTTCATATATCTACTTACTACTAAATCTCACGCGGTGATTCTTGTCACGTTGCCAGTGAGTGGCCGACAAAGGAAAGAGGGCTTGCATACCTTATTACCACCTTTTTGGCAAATCCCTACTTATGTGAAACACGACACATTCTCGTAGACTGCTCTGAATTACAAGTACGTGATAACAAGATTTATGCATATTTTTGTTTGCTGATGTTAAGTGATTTACTAGATGAGGTCGTAACCAAATGCCACGTATTTTGTTTGGTGCTCACATAAAGCCGTAACCGTGTTAATTACAGAGAGTATTTATTTCTTGCTGTAATATTTCCACATCGGAATGTCACCGTCGTTTTCCTTGCCATTAATCACAAAGTCAATGAGCCGTTTTGTTTGGACACCGCCGATGAATAATCCTTCCCTGGCGATTTACTGACAGGCGCAAAAATGGCCTAAAAGTTATGGTTTTAATAAGTGCCCTGGAAATTTATGACAATGAAATTTGCATTTTTAAGAAGAATTCTTAGAGGGTATACAAAAGGGTATTTATTAAACCTTCAGTTTTTATTCTGATCATTACATTTAAAAAAACTGATGATAGTTTGCAAATAAATGGAAAAAAAGCCATGTAACATATTAGAATGTAAACTGCCTCCTAGGAATAAGTAAAAAAAGCTACAAGTTCTGTACCCCAAGTATGAGTTTTGCTTACTATATTTGGTTTTTCGTTTTACGTTTTTGTTCCGTGTTCATTGTGGGTTTTGTATGAAGACGCGATAGGGATACCGATATGGAACTTTACGAAACCCGCAATGAACACGGAACAAAAAAGTAAAACGAAAAACATATTAGTAAAACGAAAAACCAAATATGGTAAGCAAAACTCATACTTGGGGAACTGTAATCGAATTTGACAGAAGTCGAAATAAAAGTTACTTTGGTTTGATAGTAGATTCAACAAGCTTAAAATGTGCTTCACTAAGCACGAGCGTAGGTAATCATAAAAAACGTTTGTCTAAGTTTTTCTTTTGCTGTTATTCTTATTTTTGTGTTATTTTTAAGCCTGCTACACACATGGTTTCAAATACAAATGCACTCAAAGATGGGTCAAGAAACTCATAAACTTAAACATGTAATAAGGAAATTGTATAAGACAACAGCAGAAGGGCGACTCTCATATTTATTGCTGTTATCTTATTTGCATGCAATTCTGTGTATTACTGTCTCTAGAAAGCACACCATGAGAACCCGTTTCCACTATACCATTTTCGGACACAATTTTTTTTAGGAAATACTCAATCCTTCCCTTTTTTTATTTTGTAAATACATTATGAACATTTTAAACTACAATCGCAGCTAACTCTGTTATGGATCGCAGCTCACAAACCATTGATACGTGTAAAATTGACTAATAGGCTTTAAAAATGAATAACAAAAAATGCCTGTTCAAAATTGAATTCGTTATGAGATTAGGTTCAATGAAAACAAGCCTTGCTGACTTGTTTATAGAATATACCCTCATAAACATGCAGATTGCGGATGAGACGCGTTTTTATGTAAAATTGGGAAAAGGGAGCTGTTTTATTTATTACCCTTCTTGACTTTATAGATCACTGTTGGGTTGCGTGAAAATGAGTGATTGTGGAGTTAGCATTATCACAAATGTACAAGGCTTCATCATGTTTATAAGTATACAGATGTTACACAGATATACAGGTGTTTTTAATTAAAAACACAAATTAGTGCGCACCGGCATCGCAGTGCTCGTAAAATTAGTTTAGATAATAGTTACTTAGTTATGATTTACTTCTAGAAGTTTAGAATTTGAGTTGTGTTCGATTATTTGTTAACTTTTAGGTTTGTCATAAACTGTATGTTTTTAAAAGTAAAGTAAATGATTTAAAAAAAAACACAAATTAGAAACACCGTGGCTTGCCGTGGGGTTACAGTTATGAGCCTATTTTATTTAATTCAATTTAATAGTTACTAATACTGTCTCAAGCACTAGATGAACCAGCTATAACTAAAGTATGTATTAAACATTATTAAACAAGTATAAATTCATGTATATTGTGCCTCTATTAATAAATAAAATAAATTTTATATTGGTGGACATCATATATATTTTTTTTATTTGTCTCTATTTGTTGACGAAGTTTAGACTCGTCTAAAAAATGAATAAATAAATAAATGAATAAGAAATGACGAATCAATTTTACTGACATTGTAAAACCGCCCTAAAATCTATGGAGTATCGGTTTTATGGGTTACATGCATCAGAATACAGCATCTTACATCATAAACTCATGCAGCAGGTGACAGACACAACTACGAATAACTTATAATATAGCTTTAGGACCATCCTGTCACCACAAACATTCGCGTTTACTAAAGTGAGCTTTCAAAGCACATAAATATTATATCTGCACTCTGAAAATAACGAACAGGAAGATCGGAAACACTCGATGCTCTTGAACTTTAAATAAATTATGACTTTATACAGGAAAAGTTAGCTCTAAAATATTCTTCTGGTAGAGCTTTTTTAATATTAACGGAAGTATAATATCAAAATATTGATATTCCGCATAATAGTATACTGGACGATCCCACTTGCCAATCTTAAGGTTAACTTCTAACGGAGACCCTAAGCTGTAATTTTTACGATTTCTACAAGTACCTTGTTAAGGCCGGTATACACTGATGGACAACAAACTCATAATTAACGTATTTTATATTTTATCTAATCAAAATACTTACAATATGTATGTGTCGGAGCGTCGTCAATGCGTGCAATATTATTCTTCATATTTAGTTAAACGCCATCTATTGGCTGTCGAATCAGTTTGGTAACTTCAAGTGGCATTGTCAATCACTTGGGTGAAGTTAATACTGAGTGAGCAGAGGGTAGTTTTGTTATTTGTTTTTTAAAACGGTGGTAGTCATGGAAAAGGATAAACAAACGAGCTGGACTTGGATTCTATTTCTCGAGCCGAGAGGTCGTAAAGCCCACTTAGTATTAACATCACCGCGTTTTCATAATTTGATTAGTTTAATCCTGAAATATCGGTTTAATTATGGTTTATTTTTGTAGAAAGGCAATTGTAACGTTTATTTAATGTATAAACTAAATTGTGAGACTTGGATCAGTGATTTCCGTTATGTCCGCACCACCTGATGGTGCATCTCGAAACCATGATTCGATAAATGTATAAATATTCAAATGATATTATGGAAATTCCATGTGATTCTATAAAGTGTTATGAGGTCAGCTTTCGTTCATTGAAATGTATGCTTTATTTCGATTAGAAAAGTCAAAATATTCATCGGCAAATTTAAAATCCTCATCCGCGCCATCCAACGGTTTGCGCTGGCCCTTATCATCCACGTGTGCTCGCACCCAATCCTCATTTAACTTTGGAAGCTCCTCTACACATCACTGGAAGCTTAGCTTCAAGCCGTAACAGCCAACTAAAAGTACACAATTGGAGAACTCCCCTAGTGACACGTTACGGATGAGTCTCGGGTAATTAAAAACGTGACCGTCGTCACTTGTCGTCCGACGCCCGTAAAGGTTTTATCTACTTCGTGCCAACCACTCCTGTTTGTTTATTAAAAAGTAGAAATCAAATGATAGGCTTCTTCAGTTTCAGAAGTCAACAAAGTTTCAAAAATTAGATAATTTCTGGTGATTTTCTGGCTCAGCGCATCAGCGTTGCCATTCATCGTAACAATCGATAACGTCTTGGGGACGTTATCGATTGGCATTGATTTGGATCAATTGAGCTATCATTTGTATTATGTACATTTTGTAAATATTTGTTGTATTTTTTTGTTACAATTTTGTTTTAATGTTTGCTCCTCATCCGATCGGCCAATGACATTGCAAAGATCACGGTAAATTGATGAATAAAGAAAGCTAAAATTTGTTCATTGTGAAATTGTATAAGGAAAGGTATAAAAAATTCACCGTCTCATCTTCTCGCGTCCGTTAATGTTTTATCTACTAAATACTATCGGATTTCTTGTTATCTCCCAGTTTGCGCTCTAAAAGGTCCCAAAAAGCTATACAAACTATTCTAAGTAAGACATATAGATTCATATAGTCACTGGGAGATCAATACGCCATTCACTACGGTTCTTAAGATAGAACTTTGATTGAAGAGTCTTGACCAATATACCTACTCGCAGGGTACACTGATTACGAAACTGTGGAGAGTTTTAGCGTTTTAGTTTAGCACAAAAACATTATCTCCTAACAAATACTTACTGCCGGAGACGGCAGTAAGTATTTGTATCAATAAAAAACTTAATTACTTTGGGATATTATAAAAAATATTTATGATTTCCTTGAATGTAGTAAATACTATTAAACCAAATAAAAAAAAAAACACAAAAATAGTTGGGATTTGTTAAGCATTTTCAAATGTTCAATGCCTTTACTGCCATACTTTGTATACCCAAGCATCGACAAAACCATATTTTCCATATAAGTTTATTCATGTTTATTCATTTTATTACATCCATAACTTTTATAATGTTAGTAAACTGGAAAAATATGACAAGAAAATTTATGTGATGTAAAATTGTTATGTTAGGGCGAGGGTCAGCGTAGACCGGTCGCTTGAGCACGTCGGCAATTTTATTTACTGTTTATATCGATACCCTGGCATAACTTAAGGGTTATTGAACATACTTTTATTATGATGCACAGCACAACAAAAAAGAAATTTTCATCACCTATCTTATCGTACTCTTTTTAAAGAGCACTGGTGGTCTAGTGATAGTGAGGCAGGGCCTTCAGATGGTCAGGTCGTTCGAATCTAGTTGTGTACCAATCGATTTTTTCTTTTGAAAAATCTGTATCAGTGCCAGATGCCAATGTAAAACACAACCCTCCCAGCTCAGTTGATAGCTGTTCTACCTTCTGCGCTGTAGGCGATAGGCTGTAGGCGAGAAAAAATATATGTGTAATTAACATAGATGTTTGTTCTATAATATTATAAATATGTATTTACAAAAAAGGATGTAAGTACCTCTATTATATCTGCTATCTCGTTCCCATAGTACAAGCTTTACTTAATTTGGGGCTAGATAGCGCTGTGTGAATTATACACCAACTTCTATTTATTAAATGTCATCAGTATTTCGGATAGAGCTATGAGTAATATTAATAATAATAATATTTGTTTCCAGTAAAAATTTAAAGGTTTAACAGTAGGTTAACAAAAATAATGAAGTATAGTAGTAGTGGTATCTAAAATAGTTGATAAAAATGTATAAACCGCTCTAACTAAGTATAATACTTGTATGTAGTAGACGCGAGTGGTCACTGCTTCGGCTATTACTCTAGGCATATTGTCTTTTGTAATGAGCGGTAGAGCTAATAATTTTACATTATTCTGCTGTTTATTGAAGCTGATCCTAAATATATCGTAATCGATACTATCCTTAGATATGTTAAGTACATCTATTATTATTTTTTTACAGCCATTGCATTTTAGGGTTGTGTATGTCAGTAAGTGTGTTACTGGGAGTTCTACTGACAACACAAGTCTCTTAAGAGTCAGGGTTTTACAGGAGATTATTATTATCATATTTGTATTAGGTACGTCCATACCAACGATTGTTCATAAAGCTCAAATTAACTCAACCTGTGGTACAATGTTATAAGCGCGTTGTCTAAGTTGTACGGCTATTTTACGCATCAAACTTTGCTGTAGAAATTTATTCATGACGCGATCCCTCGTAAATACATTTGGGAGTTTATTGTCATAATGAATTTGATATGGCTTATGGAAACAGGCTTATCATTCTCGGTAACTGTGTTGAATTTTTGATTTTCAGTTAGATATGCCTTATTTGGAACTGTTGAATATCTTGGACTTTGTATCGTCGTGCTTTTAAGAAAATTCTGTTGAGATTAATATTCATATTCATTTAATCCAAAAATAAAATACATTTATCGTCCATTAATCACGTGATGTTTTTTGGCAAATTTTTAACCCCCTCCCCCTCTGGTGATATATGGTGAGGTTTAAGACTACCCCCCCCCCCCCTTTCCAAAAATCACGTGTATTTTTTTGACGTTGAAATTTTCAGAATATTACCATAAAATACAGATCTAATCTGATTAAATTTTGGAAAATTTTAACGCCTTTAATTTCCCAGTACGCCTTGTACGGTCTTGTACGCCTTTTTTGATCAAAATTATAGTTGAGTTTCAACTGTTATTAAAATTAAACAACATTACATGAAAAATTACATCCACTTTTTTGACATACATTTTATACATTTTGACATTAGTATATAGTTATTTTACTTTAATTAAAACAGTAGTATCAACGATTAACATTTTAAAAATTAATCATAATATTAAACTTACACAGTAGAAATAATAAAACGCTATTTTTGCAGTTCGTCAATTGTGCGAAAAATATAGACGTATACACAAAAACTTGCACATGGTGTTCGTTGATCTAGAAAAGGCATACGATAAGGTACCCCGAGAGGTTCTGTGGTGGGCGTTGAATGAGAAAGGTGTGCCTGGGAAGTATGTGCAGTTGGTTCGAGCTATGTACAGCCGAGCCAGCACTCACGTTCGGTCGGAAGCTGGCGTCACCGACAAGTTCAGTGTGCCTGTAGGTTTGCACCAGGGATCGGCATTAAGCCCATATTTGTTTCTCCTGATTATGGATGCATTGACATCGGACATACAGGAAGAAGCACCCTGGTGTATGCTGTTCGCCGACGACATTGTTCTTGTTGGTGAAGATGCGCTTGAGGTCCAGAGCAGGCTGGGAAAATGGCAGGAGAAATTGGAGAGTGTCGGACTGAAGATCAGCAGGACAAAAACCGAGCATTTGTTCTGCGACTTTGGTGGTCCCTCCAGTTTCACCTCTATTGCCTTAGACAGTGTATCCCTACCAGTCTGCTCCGACTTTCGGTACCTCGGTTCATCCATCCAGAACGACGGCGAGATCGACCGAGACGTGAAAAATAGAATAAATGCGGGATGGATGAAATGGCGACAGGTCTCAGGAACAACATATGATCCACGAATGCCCCTTAAACTTAAGGGGAAAGTTTACAAGACGATCATAAGACCTGTCGTACTGCATGGATCTGAGTGTTGGGCAACCAAAGGGACGGATGAGAGAAGAGTGCATGCAGCAGAAATGCGAATGTTGAGATGGATGTGCGGTGTGACAAGGATGGATAAAATAAGGAATGAGTATATTAGAGGAAGTTTGAAAGTAGCGCCTGTTATGGATAAGTTGAAGAGCAATAGGTTAGCGTGATATGGGCATGTCATGAGGAGGGAAGAAAGTCATATTACGAGAAGAGTGTTGGAAATGAATGTGGATGGTTTTAGAAGGAGAGGCAGGCCAAAGAAAATATGGATGGACTGTGTGAAAGATGATATGAGTAAGAAAGGTGTAAGCACTGAGATGACGTATGATAGAAGAGAGTGGAAGAAGAAAACCTGTTGTGCCGACCCCACTTAGCGTGGGATAAGGGCAGGAAGATGATGACAGTAGAAATAATAAAAAAGAGAAAATTACGTTCAAAAGGTAAAGTAAGTAGATACCTTCCTGGCTAGGTAGGTTACACATAGTTTGTGAATTTGAAAATGAAGAATAGCACCGCTATTTATAATTCATTTCATTATTGGTGCGGGTTATAAATAAATTGGAAAATAACGCGTTATTCGAAACGGCGAAATATGCAAACCTCGGCCGTTCTTTCCTTGCGGAGCATTCCTGGTACCAATTGCAAATTCCTCTAGGTTGGTTTGCCTACTTGTAAACTAAATGAAATGCTTTCTTTGATTTTATTATAGTATCTCTTAAACTATTTGGGCCAAGTTGTATATAAAACACAGTAAGACCAAGATAAACTAGCTCAATTATAATCATAAAACATATAAATAGTTAAAACACTAACTTTTTTCATAGATTTATATCCAGAAATTATGTCTTGTAATCCAGTTGCATAGTAATTTTAGTAACTAAGTACACTAACTCAGTGAAAAGCCTCAGAGCACCCTTTTTTATAAGAAAATTGCTAGGAAAAGGTATTTAAAACAACAAAGAATCCATTTCCCTTTCAATACCTTGCCAAAAACGTCTATCTACCTTACTCATATTATGATAATAAATAAAACCGTTTAAAACTTTTTAATATGTTAAAAGAAATTTATTCACCGAGAACATGTCCTATCAAAATATCTCGGGCCACATGTTATGTCGGCGCATTCTTCTCGTAAATTGAAATTCTCATACGTTCCCCCTCGTAGCTGGGACGGGGTCAGAGCCAGAAGACAAATACTTTAAATGTTCGATTAATGTGATCAAATATCATTTTTCCTAGAGAGTTTTGATGTTATTATGAGTTCACTGGTGGTCTAGTGGTAGCGGCCCCGCCTTCCGATCCTAAGGTCGTGGGTTCGAAACCGGTCGTGCACTAATGAGTATTTCTGTTCAAAAAATGGATGTGCACAATGCCAGTACTCTCAAACGGTGAAGGAAAACTTAAAAAGTTTTATAACATGTGTCAAGTGCTCGAAAGGAGCCTCTAGGCGCACCTAAAAAAATCCTTTCACCACATTGTTTCGAAAGAAACTAGTGACACGACAAGAGAAGAGATTGTGAGTTTGGTCGAACCGTCGTCATCATAAGATCAAACAAGTGATTTAGTGAAAAAATATGAAAAATTAGATGACGATACAAAACAAAACTTCTTTGTCAAAACATCATGGTGCAAATCACAAAAGTTATAATTTTCTTCTGAAAACACACACAATATGTGTAAATGTACAATCGCACTATCAATTTTATATAAATATTTATGAAACGCTATCTACCTAAATCAGTGAGTAAAATTAAGCCTACAAATAACCCAAATTCTAGTGCAAACCCTAGACGAAGCAAAACAGCGTATTCCTAAGAAAAAAATCTATTCAACGTTGAAATCGATACCGCTATCAAAATGCACCGTCGTCGCTAGCCGCACAAAGAGTAACATACTGGTTCAAAGGATATGTTGGAGCGAAACAAGCTGTACTTTCCCACTCAGATCAATGTACAAGGGTATAAAAGCTCTCTCCACGGGCATTTGGTGAAAAACTCATCCTATCTTATGCCTTTGTGTGAACGGTTATCGAGCGGATTCCTTTGTTACGGGACACTAATGTTTGTCTTGTTATTTTGCATAAAAAAGCTCTTGTGGAATGTTTTTAGCTTGTGACTAATTTATTCCTGTTTTTTTACAGTGTGGAAATTTTTGCGGTTTTGCCTTAAAAATATTTAACAAACACTGTAACTGTAGATATACCTACTTGGCGTTACAACATTATAGTTATAGACAAATAGTTTTTGCAGACTCAAGATTATTTTTGGACCCATAGCACCCGTTGCTGACATTATAAAGTAACTAGAGAGTCTTGCAAAAGGCAACATCAGCGTTATTTTTATATAAATATGTGTAATTTTGTTTTGGTCTAGAAAAACAGTTGCTTTTTCTAGAATAAAGCAAATAATGAAAATATGCAGAAAAATGCATAAACTTTATGTATAATATTTTGCTTGTTCGTTATATTATTATTGAAGAAAATTGAACGCTATTTCTGTAGCCAATCATTTTATTAATTGGTACGAGTAGTATCATATTATAGGAATCACGTCACGCTTTATACGATACTTTTGCCAACCCTAACAATTTGAACGTGGAATATAGAGGTGGCAGAATAGTATTATAAAGTATCCATAGAGTGTGAACAATTATGAAGTCAAAAGCTAGCAAATTCGAAGATCACAAGGTGGCTTAAAAACGTAGGATAAAATAAAAAAAGTAATATGAGACATAGTGTGTATATATACATATATATACATACATACATACGCATTTGAATAACTTAATAACAAGATACCAAACTTCAGAAAAATACAAAAACATAATAAGTAAGTTCAAACTTAGCAAACAAATAGCTTGTTCAAAAAATTGTTTTCTATACATAGCTCCGATGTGTATCGACCCCGATGTAATCTATCCAAGAGCTCGTAGAGCCAGTCAAATCGTATAAAGTCGCCCTATATCATAACTTCCTTCCGAAATCCAGTCGGGCTACACTCACTACATTTTTCATCTCTTTTCACTTATTTGAATAAAAACAGCAGCAACTTAACGGAAAGTAATAAATAACAACATAGTTTCCGCATATTTTAAATTCATGGAGAATCTTAAAATTAAGACTTGGAAAATTTACGTATTCAGTTTGAATAAATTTTCATTGGAGCGAAACATTTTAAAGTAAGTGCTTTTTCGTAAAATAAAATGTAACAATAGAGGTTATTGCTCCGGAAAGATGTTTAAAAATAACATTGACGCACCATGCTTGTGGATAAACTTTTATAAATTGAACTCAAATAAATGTATGTAATTTTTGAATATTACTAATTGGTGTTAAATTGAATAAGGTTATCAAAATGTAACTATAAAATTAATTTGTTCAAACAATTTCTTCTCAATTTGTTTTTGTTTCAATATGTAGTATCTCTTTTGATTTTGGAATAAGAAGTTTAAACATGAAAGCATCTACGAGAATACTTGAAGCCTTTACCTACCTTTACCTGCCTACGGCAGCGATTCCAGAATTTATTGATTTACTATCGTGTCTCGACCTCTGTTTTTATTAAGCAGACGAAAGGTTACGTTAAGGCCTTAGTAAGTAATAATATAACAGTTAGTCAACGTTTTCAGCTCTTTTTTTTGCCACAGTTTATATAACTTTAAACCATGTGATTTATCTGACACGTCACCGAAAAATTCCCGAGTACTTTTCACAAGCCGGTGAGAATTTGCAAAAAGTAGATGAAGCAATTATTTAGCTTAGTCATGCATTGTATTTCCGCTCATTAGGTGTATATTTATTTAATTTACAACGGCTGGGGGCTGGCGATAAGCCGTGGAGCGTGCGCGGTCCTGACTCCGTCGACTGAATAACAATAGAATGTTGTGCCTAAAATGCTGCTGGAGTATGCAAAAGAAATGTCAGAAATAGAAAAAGCTTTGTGGTATGAAGACGTGTAAAATCGTTACGTGATTGACTGACAATCGACGCAGAGGCTAGACTGGGGAGTTAAAGGAAGGTACCCTGTAGGTAGTAGGTTTATTAACAAGGTCCCGTTGACTTCCGTACCCCAAAACCGGATATTATGAGAATTTAATGAGACAAACATTACACAGCCTAAAGACTTAAAATTTGAAGAATGGTTCTTTACAGCACGTAGGCGCATATTTGAACGAAATTTTGAAAAACACAAAATTGTACGTCTCCAAAATATTGCTCAAAATTATTTAAATTTAAATGAGTTTTTCAGAAATGCTAGTTTTCTCAATCGTTGAAGGAGTAAACCAATGTTTATCTATTACCGGCGATGAGCTTGGAACCTGTCACGCATGTGGAACGCCATCTACTGCAAAATGTGTAGGTACATAAGTCAAATATAATAGACGTTACTCTGAGGCATAGTCATGTATTTAGTTGGTACATACTAAGAGATCTGAGGGAATATCAACCGTGCCTGGGGATCAAGGTATTGAGGTTGTGGAGCATACCACCAAACAACGAAATTCACGCAGGCGAAGTCGCGTGTAACCACTAGTAGCAATTGAGCGTTAAAAAGATTAATATCAAAATATCCAAACACAAAATGAAGTTAGATAAGGAGGTCTGATATTATAGCATTCAGTAATTTTATCTGAGTCAGAAAATAAAACCCCCCGCGGGTAGGTAATCATGTGCCGTAACAAATACAATTAACTCAAATTAAAGGCCCTTTGTTCATAAACAGAAGTGGAATAACAACAGTAACCATAAAATGAAGCAACTGAGATGTGAGCTTACTATTAAGAAAATTTTTACTTGCTACCTAGTTACAACATGAATTTTTGATTATATTCTACTCTACCAATTTGTCTATTCCTGAAAAAAATACGAAAATAGTTAACCAAACATACATACTGGCTACTCATTATTTTTGAAAATGTTATTTATGATATGAGTGTCCCATCACTTCATAACTAAACTGCTCACCATAATAAGATGCCTTCTCCTACTCAACGTCAAGTATACCAAAGGTGGTTCATTCATATCATTTCAGATTCATAAGGTTACTGGCCATCGAATCCGTAAAACCTTTTACAAAGAATCCGTAAACCCATGTACAACACGCTGAAGTTGACCCACGTCAGGATGGGCGCGCAAAGTGCCCCGATAACCGGCGAAACCGCGGCCTATCGCTTTTTGATAGCATCACTTTGGCCAACTTGCCATCTGGCGGCCATTAGGTACGGATATTGAAAAAGTAAGCCACACCGATCGCCGTACGTACGAATACCCCGCAAAAATATCGCCCGACACACATGTGTAGATCTCATTCACTTCTTTCTATTTCACTGTAAAACCATCCTTTTATCCTTTCTTGTGTGTTTTTATAACGAAAATAGGTCAGCTTTTCACACTATATGAATCATTGATAGTTGGTAAGTACTAAATTGATACTTTTTGAGCAGGATACTAACGTATATAAGTACAGCAAAGTGTGTTGGTATAGCTACATAACAAAGCTTTTTACAGGTAAGGCAACGGTGAAACTTTTGGTATTGAAATGGTGTTTCGTGGCAAGATAAACTTTCCTAAGATTGACGGCTCATAATGAGACTTTTGTAACGGTACTTACTCTAGCAGTTAAAATACATAGAAGCGAATGTTTTCCCACAGGCACAAGCCGCATTCAACACTATTTTATCTTTTCTCGCCTTAATTGTTATACTATTTATCCTTCTGCTCTGCAGTTTCTTTTATTTATACAGCGCAGGTAATTCGTTTACTCGTGAGAATAGTTTAGCACGTGCCTTCGTCTAGACGAATAGACCGTAATGGACTTTGTGTCCGGACGGATGTGGCTCGACCAATTTTCCTCCGCTTTCCTTTTTCCATCGAAAACAAAAACAATTGCAATTCAATTTCTTCAACCTCATTTCACATTGGCTATACAAATTATAGCCAATGAAATGAGGTTCCTAAGTTCCGTAAGTAATAAATTTTAGGAACTAAAAAGCTACAAAATCAACTTATTTTTGGTTGATCATGAAATTCAAATTCACGAGAATAGAATATCATTGCTCTGCCAAAGTTTGCGTTGATCGCACGTGTGAATGTTGTATTGTTTGCCGTTCGTTTTTACTCTGTTTTGACTGACGTTTGTTCGACTATAAATAAAAATAGAAAGTGATGGATGGTGTCAACGAATACTAGAGAATTAAAATAAAAAAAATATTATAACTTTTTTAGTGTTCCGGTACTAAGTTAATAAAAACCAACTATTAATGTCTCAATCTCTACTTCGTATCGGTTTTTTGGTATATCGTTACCTTCTAAAAATAAACCTGAAGCCTATCATCATCATCTGCCTAAAGATGTAAATAGGCCACCTCTATACATTTCCAGGAAAACGATTCTGAGCCCTCTACGTCTATTGACCTCCCGCTATCCCCACAATAAGAGTAGAAGAGCTCTTTGTGAAGTGCTCGCCCGGGGAAGTTCTACCACCACGCCTTTTTTGTTTCGGTTTGAAGAGTGTGGTTGCGGTTACAGGCACATGTGGCTTGACATTTGTATGCCTCAAATTGATGGACGCAGGGCAGTGCATCTTAGGGCACGTTGCTATCGTGCGTGACTTACGAGGCAATGCTTTGTTATAGGTGATGGTTACCACTTAACATCAGGTGGGCCATCTGCTTGTTCATCAGCTAGTTGTATAAAAAAAACAATGTCGTCGGTCTATCGGATAGGAGGGCGTCCCACACTTCGTCTTCCTGTTTGTGGTCGCATTCGAGATCCTTTATTCCCAAGCGATTGTCAGTTTTTCGAATCAGTCAGTTATGTTGAGTCCATCGAGTCAAAGTGATACTTGTGATTGAACTAATTAAATAACTTCTGACTTTGAATTAGAATGGAACAAGCAGATGGTCCACCTGATGTTAAGTGGTCACCATCACCTAAAACAAAGCATTGCCTCGTAAGTCACGCACTGCCCTGCGTCCATCAATTTGAGGCATACAGATGATAAGCCACATGTGCCTGTAATTACACCGGAAACCACACTCTTCAAACCGAAACACAGCAACGCTGCTTGGAGGCAGAAAAAGGCCTGGTGGTAGTACTTCCCAGGACGAGTCCTTCACAAAGAGCTCTACTACTGTTCCCTTTTTTATTATATCACCCAGTCAAAGATTAACTATGCATGTCGATTAAAGGCTCACTTGGAATAACTAAATAAATAAAGCGTGGTAATTATCGTTTTTCTACGCTTCAGATCTTATTACAAAAAACTTTAAACCTAATCAAATATCTATTAAGATTTTTTCGCCTAACCTTAATTACCGTTCACGATCTTAAATAGAAATCATTGTAAACACGTAACTAACTTGTTCCCATAAAAAAACCAATTCATTCAAATCAAACTTGGTAGACGACCAACCTCTGCAATTAAGTCACTCGCAATATTTAATGAACAGTGCTAGTTCCGTGGCGGAAGTGACACTTAATCGGCTTAACTTTGCCTCAAAACTTACCCGAACGTGGGGTTCGTACCCCCTTTTACCCTTACCCGACACGCTCTTAAGATACCTATATTGCATCAAAGAAGTTGGAGAATGTGCAATTATGAGATTGTTTTAATTTAGAAACAATGTTTGTTGAAGAATTTCCTTACTCCGAAGGCGCTCGAAACCCCAAACCAAAATTCTTGGTTTCGTTCTACATTGTTCCTCGGTTATTGCCTGCTTTTCGATCTCGTAATTTATTTTTCTGCGGTTCAACTATTCGCTCTTAGAATTTGTTTTTAATTTGATCGCTATTATTTATACATATAAAAATGTTATGTTGGTTTGTGTACGCTTCAAAAACTCAAAAAGTTCTGCACCGATCGAGCTGAAATTTTAGCATGATATATAATACGCATCAAGGATTGTTTTTATACCATTCAATTGCAATATGCCACAGCGAAGCGTGGCAGGGAACAGCTAGTTATTCAATAATTTATTAGATACCTACATATTTCGATGTGGTTTTGACACAGAACATTGTGGTTTTAAAGGATTGGTATCGTACTTAAGGATTAAAATCATGAGCGTATTTAATGTATTGTTCCTTGATGTAGATAGATAACATTTTGTTGTACACAACGCCTAGTTTTACGATGTATCCCATCACAAATAAAAGGTTAGCTGGTAGATAATGCTATCCAGCATTAAGCTCGCCTATACTGTACATAGGCATTTCATCTATCTTTTATTTGTGCGTAAATTATTTTCTATCTTTAAATCCAGGCGTAACATAATAAAAGGCGGTCTTATAACTGAAAGCGATTTCTTTCAGGCAGGCTCTATTTGTTATGAAAAACCAGAGATTAAGTTAGATTTGCGTCAGAGCTTTGTCCTTAAATATGCGTCAGTCTCTAAAATATACTCGAACAAGAATAACAAGGAACATTTCGAAGTGTTCCGAGTCCGAAATAAAGTTAGGCGTAACATTTAACTAGTTGAGGCAAACAAACCTGGAGTGCGACAGCCTCCTGGACCGGTCTAACTTGTTGGTAACGACTTCAAAAACGTCTAGGAGAATATTTGTTTTGAGACAGACTTACAAGATTTGAAGCGAATTTGATAAATTCTGTTTGAATCTAGTTTTGATAGCAGCTTTTACAGAAACTGAAACAGCTTCACGACCTTGATCCCCAAGCACGGCAGATATCCTGTGAGGTCTGTATAAACCCAAGATTCTATTGGGGTTTTTAGGGGGTAGTCAGGGGTATATCAAAATATAACATTTTAAACCAACTTAATTTTTGCACTAGTTCGTATTCCATGTGACAGGTTGCAAACCCATCGCCGCTGTTAGAATACTAACTTTTATACAACTAGCTGATGGAACAAGCAGATGACGCACCTTATGTAAAGTGGTAACCATCACCTATAACAAAGCATTGCCTCGTAAGTCGCGTACGATAGAAATGTGCCCTACGATGCACTGCCCTGCGTCCATCAACTTGTGGCATACAGATGTTAAGCCTCATGTGCCTGTAATAACTGGTTTCCTGGCAAAGCTACTTCCAACTTAGCTGTGTGTGAAGGATGTTATCAAAATAAAGCGTTCCATACATTGCAAATACTGCCAAAAATATCACAAAAGATTTAATTTACATTACTATATTTGAATGTGTCTGCTATTAGCAATTCTGTACGTTTTCTGTCGATCCGCTGAAACGTGATACGCTTGTTGGTAGCCCACATACGATAACACTTCTAAACCACGAGATAAATCTTTGAAACAATGCACGCCGACGCATCCCCTACAGCTGAAACAACAATAGGCACTCGTAATTCACTCCCAAAGGCTTCACTTGGCCACAGACTTGCGAAAGCCACAGACTCACTTTTTTATTCAACTTGTATGTAAAACGATTGACCGCAATAGCACCTTATCTTGATGCAAACTACTGTCAAAAAAATTACTGAAGGTTATAAAAAATTGCAAACATCAACGTTTCGGAGAATACCATGACAAAGGTTCATCAAAAATATAATCTCGATGCAGTTTTCTTACCAAAATAATGGGTTAACTAGTTTTCGTACATAATCAAACTATTAGTTAGAAAAATTGTATGTATTGTAACGTTACAATCCTCTTCCTAAAGAGGATTGAACGCACAAGTTAATTTAGAAGAGGACTTTTACCTATCCTAACGTTTTGAAAAAAGAAATGGAACAAGATGATTAAGTTTTATTTAGAGTAACCAAGGTAGAGGATGAGGAGACGGCAGAACGGCAGACACTGAGGCAGGGAGAAGTGGAGTTGGAGGCGAGGATTCCGTAGTAAGGCCCGGAGAGGATGCAGGTGTAAGGCCCGGAGAGGGTGCAGGTGTGGAGTAGACGTAGAAGATTCCGTAGTAAGGCCCGCAGAGGATGCAGGTATAGGGTGGACGTCCCCGCAGACGCTGATGGAACGTCCGAAGCAGTCGTAGGTGGAATTCCGTTTGATGTAACCTGGAGAGGCGCAAAGGAATTTAGGTTTTGAGGATTTCTTCAAGTTGATAACCCAGGGATGTTGGTTGACTAGGATTTAATCAACCCAGGGTATCCGACATCTGTTGGACACGTTCCAGCACGAGCACGGTATCTGGATACAGTACAAGGTGTACTCCTTTCCGACTTGTAGGTACTTGTAACTGGGTAACTTGTAGGACTTGTAGCTAGGTAACTTGTAGGACTTGTAGCTAGGTACTTATGTAGTACTCTCCAAGGCGTCTGCCAATGAACTCTCGATTTGTCGCCTGGTTCCGCTTATATAGCAAAATCCATCCAAAATATTATCTTTTTAATTTTCAAAAATGGAACCTTCAGCTGCTAGCATCTTTTGCTGTAGAGTTGAGTTTGGATGACGATTTGTAAAGCAACCTATCGAAATTTGAGATTTAAAACTAAAAGTTTGACAATACGACTGACAGTGTCGATATTGTCAAGAGGAAAATTTCAATGTTTTGATAAAAATAGTAATTTAGAATAAAAATAGATATAGCTTCATTTATACTCCTAGGATCAGAAAATTCTGCTCTATCGATTGGTGTTTAAGTGAAAATTTAGAATTATAAAGTTAAAATACCAAAAAGGAGCCTAAAATATTGATTGTAAGTACCTAAAATGAACAGTAACTTCCTTCCTAGTGAGTATTTACAGAGAAGTATTAAGAAAAAGAGTAATAACAGTGATATAAAAAGGATTAGAAAAGATTAACACTACATTTCCCCCAGAAGAGGATTGTAACGTTACAGTTTAATTTAGAAGAGGACTTTTACCTATCCTAACGTTTTGAAAAAAGAAATGGAACAAGATGATTAAGTTTTATTTAGAGTAACCAAGGTAGAGGATGAGGAGACGGCAGAACGGCAGACACTGAGGCAGGGAGAAGTGGAGTTGGAGGCGAGGATTCCGTAGTAAGGCCCGGAGAGGATGCAGGTGTAAGGCCCGGAGAGGGTGCAGGTGTGGAGTAGACGTAGAAGATTCCGTAGTAAGGCCCGCAGAGGATGCAGGTATAGGGTGGACGTCCCCGCAGACGCTGATGGAACGTCCGAAGCAGTCGTAGGTGGAATTCCGTTTGATGTAACCTGGAGAGGCGCAAAGGAATTTAGGTTTTGAGGATTTCTTCAAGTTGATAACCCAGGGATGTTGGTTGACTAGGATTTAATCAACCCAGGGTATCCGACATCTGTTGGACACGTTCCAGCACGAGCACGGTATCTGGATACAGTACAAGGTGTACTCCTTTCCGACTTGTAGGTACTTGTAACTGGGTAACTTGTAGGACTTGTAGCTAGGTAACTTGTAGGACTTGTAGCTAGGTACTTATGTAGTACTCTCCAAGGCGTCTGCCAATGAACTCTCGATTTGTCGCCTGGTTCCGCTTATATAGCAAAATCCATCCAAAATATTATCTTTTTAATTTTCAAAAATGGAACCTTCAGCTGCTAGCATCTTTTGCTGTAGAGTTGAGTTTGGATGACGATTTGTAAAGCAACCTATCGAAATTTGAGATTTAAAACTAAAAGTTTGACAATACGACTGACAGTGTCGATATTGTCAAGAGGAAAATTTCAATGTTTTGATAAAAATAGTAATTTAGAATAAAAATAGATATAGCTTCATTTATACTCCTAGGATCAGAAAATTCTGCTCTATCGATTGGTGTTTAAGTGAAAATTTAGAATTATAAAGTTAAAATACCAAAAAGGAGCCTAAAATATTGATTGTAAGTACCTAAAATGAACAGTAACTTCCTTCCTAGTGAGTATTTACAGAGAAGTATTAAGAAAAAGAGTAATAACAGTGATATAAAAAGGATTAGAAAAGATTAACACTACAGTATCAAAATTCGATATTTTGAAATTTGAAATGTACGAGCGAGAAGTTGTTCAGCATGCTTAAAAACATTCAAATTATGGGTGTATGAAAAAACAAACGCCACGCCAGTAAGGAATCTCACTCTTTGGCTGTCAAGCTCAAAGCATCTTGAAATAAAAGGAATCTGAGGGGTTAACCGACCTGAATACCAAAGTCAAGGATTTTTATATTTATTTCTAAATATAGTTGTAAAACATGTCTTTTTTACTGTAATTTAAACTAATCAAGCTGTTTTCCTGAGTCTGTGGCGCACTCGAGAGGCTCCGAACGGAATCACTGAACCAAATTGCAAATGTAGGCTCGACCGGGAACATCACTGATCTCACCGTGCGTATTTATATACCAGCTACGGTATTAGTTCCTAGCCTCCACCCGCGAAGAGCTCTCGTGATACTCGGTAAAAAAATGCTTATATGCCAATGTGTGGCGTGATTGAACCATAAACATTCAAATATCTAAACATCCCATAAAAAATACCATCATTTTAAGAAAGATCCATTAAGATCCAAGTCGGTAAATTTTCTGATTCTAGATTCACCTACTTTATAAGACGTTTCAAAGTAGTCCTTATGATTAAACTAAATAAAGACCATTTTGTTTAAGATTTTGACCTAAACTTTGACATTTGTGTTATAAAACAATGGACTGTCATTTTCCTTGAATAGGCCACATGAGGCTTAACATCGCTATGCCTCAAGTTGATATACTAGGGCAGTGCATCGCAAATCACGATTTGCGAGGCAACTCTTTGTGCGGTGATGGTTACCACGTACCATCAGGTGGGCCATCTGTTCCATCAGCAAGGAGTATCATCATCTTCCTGCCTTTATCCCACGCTAAGTGGGGTCGGCACAACAGGTTTTCTTCTTCCACTCTCCTCTATCATTCGTCATCTCAGTACTCACTCCTTTCTTACTCATATCATCTTTCACACAATCATTCCATCTTTTCTTTGGCCTGCCTCTCCTTCTAAAACCATCCACATCCATCAAGGAGTATAAAAAACTAGGAGTATAAATAAACATTAATCGAACAAAAACCAAAAGTTATAGTTCAAGCAACAGGTTAGTTATAAATAACTAACATAAAAGTTTGATAGAGAAATACAGTGAGAAACCAAACTTTTATCCAGACAGTATTTGAGTCAAGAGTTTTATGTGGGCTACTAGTCAAGTACGAAATTATGATGGGTAAATTGATTTATTTAATACCGTAACGCGTGTGGATGTAGATTTTTGCTAATTGCTACTACTACTTCTACTACTACTAGCCGAAATTGTCTTAAAACTGAACAAAACTAAAACAGATTCATGACTTTGATCCCCAGGCACCCCAGTAGATGTCCTCTCAGATCCTTAGTTCCTCGTACCAACTTAAGGTTATTTGAGGATGAAAACGGATAACAAACGGATGAAAAAGTTACTTTGCGCAGACGATCGACTGTCTGACCTTCAGTCACCTTAGTCACGTCACGTCAGCTTGACCGTATACTGTTGTAAACAATGTCTCGACTGTTTCTAGTTCAGAAATACACACACAAATTGCTAAAGGCCGACAATTGACATTTCGAACGATCCTGAAACGTATTGTTGTGGCATTTTGTCCGGCGACATTTTTGCTGCCCTCATGGTTAAAGCACAGTTAAAGGCTGATAGAATACTCGTAATATTTCAAAGTTGTTGATAATTTATAATAATTTATTCTAGTTTACCTTTTTCCGTCATACCTACGCTTTACTAAATTCGATTGGCACCATTCTGGAGCTTCTATAATACCAACATTATAACAAGGGTCATACAAAAGAGCAGTAGGAACCAAGCCGTAAGTTTGTTGCCTGTTCTTCTAGGCTTTGGTCGCGTGGAACTAGCACCTAGAGTCACCTAGCTTTAAGACGTTTCAAAGTGATCCATGTGATTTTATTGAATAAATACCTTTTGACTTGGTAATATGGGTAACTTGGTCAGAAGGGATAACTACCGTGCCTGGAAATCAAAGTCATAAAGCTGGTTCTTTTGTTTTTCCTGTTAATAGTTTCAACTAAAGTATTTAGAACAGTATAAAAAACTGGAACTGACTAGCTAATTTAAACTTTCTTTACAAACATAACTATATATTTGTGTATCTACGGATTTTTCTGTTCTAGGATGCAGAGTAAAATATTTATCTTTGATATTAAAATCTCCATTCATTGGGCGCCCAGAAATATTTTATCTTATTTGCGCCGCCGACGCCATCGTAGCTGGTTTGTATAAATAGCGTCAAGTATATTCAGCATCGATTTAAACCGAAAATAAACTCCGTATAAGGCAGTTTTCAGAAGGCTTTGTACAGTCACGGAATTAAAAGGTTCGTCATCTTTGAGTCGATTTTTGCTTGCACCAGATTGCAAGAATCAGTTTTATTATACCAACATATTACCAGTTAAGTTCCTAACAGAAAGAAACAGTGCCGCTAACATTTAAATAAATGTGGCGTTTGCTATCGAATAAGGTTTTGCTTGTTTTTCATCACGTCAAGCACAAGACAACGTGGAAATACCTAAATAAATAAGCAAAATTAAATGAAAACTACGAATATGTATAATGACATTTATTTTAATAGCGGGTATAACCGCCATTAGCACCAATCATACATCGTATAGCCTATTTCTCATGGAACCCACAATACGAGAGCATAGATCCTTTAGATTATCTAATTTGGCAGTGATTTTCTAGAGCCTCATTGGTTTCCTTTCATTTCTATTTTCATAAAAATTATCTTGTTGACAAGATAAACTATAAAACAACTTTGATCTGAATGATTTTGAACTTTGATAACGAACAGTTAAAACATTATTTTTTCTAACTCAATGTATTCTGCCTATTCAGTTGCAAAAGGTAATATGTGCTCGTGATACGTTGAACAAATCAAGCTGAAAACTAACGAACCTTTTCTTTCCGTCACTGTACTTTGAACTTTTATGTTTAAAACATCTTTCGAGTCAATGTCAAAAGTCTTATAATGAAACACTTGGAAACAGACAGACAATGTTTCCAAGAGTTATACTAGATATAATTTTATAAGGATAACTAAACATACCTGTTTTTAGTATTTTGTAATTGTAAGGTATTGTGCTTTGTCTGAACTTGCTTATCAAAAACTTATATAAAGAAGATCATGCTTCAAGTTGATGACCGCAGGGCAGTGCCCTACCACTGCCCACTGTGATATTACAATCGCTATTAGGTACACTGTTCAACTTTTGCTCTTCGTAGAATTTCATAAAATGCACTCAATTGACTTGAAAATGTATACCCAAAAAGTCCCTAGTCAGAACTTGCCATTAAAAAGCGCTATATCAAATGTTGAAATACCGTCCGCATAAAAATGTCTCCCCTGGCATCGAGTAGGCATTGTCCCTTGCGAATGGATTGCTCGAGGCGTCAATATTCTACGTGACCGGTTGTGTCCCGTCCACGGAAACATGTGTCGGAAGTGAGGACTATCTATTTGCTCCTAGAATGGCGATGGTGCTGTTGAATTATTCGTGTATGTCGTAAACTATGCGATTACATCTTACGTCTTGCTTCAAGCGGCGGAGATTGATGGTCCTAGAGAGCGAGTTGAACCACACTTTTGTAGGCGGAGCGTTTGGTATGCAAAAGTAAGAAACGTTGTTAGAGGGTGAATCGAGATGTTGAGTCATTTTTGTACAGTAAAGATCAGCTCTGGCATAGCTTTTGTCTAACATTATTGTCTTTCCAATAAACTGATGCGTGTACATGTTCATGTCAAAGCCAAACTACAGTAAACGACGCTCAGTTTTTATTCACACAATTTTAATAAACTAACTTTACAAGTTTTCTCAAGTTTTTTAGATGGAATAAAAGTCCTTTGTCTGATATACATTTTAACTTAATTCTAATCTTTTTCACCTCACTAATGTGGATATTAAGTCGCCTTTCCAACCAAAAGTTGTCTAGAAAATTCTACACTTTCTAAGCGAAAACCGTTAATTGTACATTATTATATCACTTTCCAACGTGTGAAAAAGTTTTTTTTTTTTTCAGCGCTAGGTCTGGAGCCCGATTTCCTGTACCCTCTGGAGAACGTGACCATCGCTCAGGGAAGGGACGCCATGTTCACGTGTGTGGTCAATAACCTGGGAGGTTATAGGGTGAGTGGCGACTCCGCCACAGCCAGGGTGTGTATCCAACTGATTAATACAGCCTGCATAGAGCAGCACCCTCGCACTCTCCGGGATTGAGATCTATAATTCTATTGCAGAAACTCTACGTAGTATGTAAATTGTATATAAACAAATATCACCGCTATGATGGGTTTGTTAAAACCACGATTCTTCCACTCTTGGTTTAAAATCTAAGACTGATCCAACCTTTAGTGATAAAAAATCTAATATAACACAGAATAATAATAATTTATATAAAACAATTACAAATAAATTATTTACTTTACAGCTCTTTATAATCGTAAATTTTTTGAGTGGAAAAATTACACAAAAATTATAGATCTCAACCAATAGACCTCTGCACTAACTATCACACTTCCTAGCACACAATCTTCAATGCACTTCTTCAGCACTCTTTCGGAGCCAGCACTGATAGTTCTCTATCCTAGAATAGAGCACACAACTATGTTTGCACAATAAACTGTAAGTTTGTCCACAATAGTAGTAGCTCCTAGATTACAAAGCACCACTTGCACTAGACACTTTGTACACTTGCACAATCCAACTAAGACCCAAGAGCCGAACAAAAACTATCGCGCAAACTTACAACACAATCTGGTATGATCTTGGGTTTTAAGTTATGAGTTACACACCGCACAATCTCTTAGACTGTTTCTTCACACTGCCCTTCGGAGCATGCTATGTCTTCAGAAAGCACTATTTTCTTTTCAATTTAGCTGAGCACATTCATTAATTTTATTTTTATCAAAGTCTAAAAGCCGGAAATACCAGTATTATCGAACTTCCTTCCGTTTAATCGAATTTACAGAATTTACGTTGCAAAACAGTCACTTTACGAAATTAAAATAAAGCCGGGACAAACCCCCTTAGTCCCCGTTCAATCATTTCGAGAGGCACTGCTCTCAAACTGCCCCGAGAGTTCATCTACATGAATGTATAGAATAGGTACTTCACTCTCTCTCTTGTCGTGTCACTAGTTTCTTTAGAAACAGTGTGGTGAAAGGATTTTAAGTGCGCCTCAAGAGGCTCCTTTCGAGCACTTGACACATGTTATAGAACTTTTTAGGTTCTACGACATGCCGGTTTCCTCACGATGTTTTCCTTCACCGTTTGAGAGTACTGGCATTGTGTACATACATTTTTGAACAGAAAAACTCATTGGTGCACGACCGGTTTCAAACCCACGACCTTAGGATCGAAAGGCTTACTACTAAGGTACTTCACTACTAATGTTTTTGTACTCAATATATGAAATACGAAACTCTGACATCAACCTGTAGTTTTTTTCTAGTTGTAAAAAACTGCTTTTTTTAATTTTCAGACAGGTATAAATGGAATCGAGGGAGCCGTTTAGTCAAACAAAATAATGTTATCCCAAGTGAATTTTATCAGTTTCATTGCTTTTCACCACTCGCCTTTGTATTTTGATCGCGTAAACATAGTTATTGGTGGTAATCTTGCGAGCTCCCACGGGCTCGACAGAAAACAAGATACCAAGCTATAAAACAGATATAAATACTGATTCTGTTCGCGAATCTATTCGTACAAGGAGCGAGATTCGATAATAGTCTCTTTGGGGCCGTTTGAGCAGGTCACTCTATATCCCCACGATACACTATCGACTCGATATCGCAGACGTACACCGACATATTTGCTCTATATCGACCATCAAAGTAATCAAAATCATACAAGACTAATAACTTCGGAATGGATATTAGAAGGAATACCTCGATGTTATAATAAATGGAACCGTGTCCAGTCAGCTGTGAAAGTATTTGGCGGAGACTAGTTTCGAAAGCAGTTACACACAATTTATTTGAAGTCATGATACTTCAATAATTACTCTATCATTATACTTGTACAGATCACATAGTAATTTCAACTTATGTTCACAATCAACGATATGCACCGCTGGTATGGATGAGTTGAAAAAAATGGGTATTTCTCTTGTTTTATTAAGTTTGCAGAATTATTTCAGAATACTTCAGTCTTGAAATTGCATCGCAGCATTTAACAATTTTAATGCGATCGGTTTGGAAGCAGGAGACTGTCATAGCGACTTTTATAGCGGAGTCTGAAATGTAACTGCATTTCAGCGGTTTATTATTTGCACTTACTACACAGTTGCGCCACGAATATTACTCTCTCACGACAATCGATAGTTATGTCTTTCATTTAACCTCATTTTTATGTCTAACGAGTCATAAGTACACTTTATCGAGTCAAAAGAGAGCTGTATGAGTTACGGAACTGTGAATTATTGTAGATGTTAAGCGTCGCCAACACTCAGTGAGATTTACGAGCAGTTAGATTCATAACATTTCACGTTGATCGCATAAACTATTCAAGCTCTGTGAGAAATTAATTTTAGAGTCGGAAGATTTGATTAAAACATTCATTGCAATAATACAATTCTAAGTTGATATAAAACATAGCTTACGTTTTGCAAAGTAAAGAAGTTGTGCTAAGTCTACAAAAAATACTATTTAGTAATAAGAAAATTAATGTGTTGGTTAGATGGCCCATTGAGTTTCGAATACCTCAAAAGTTTGTTCGAAAATCGGCTGAGTGTATACGATGCATTGTTCTTCACTAAGCACTTTTAGTGACACTATTATTAGTGTTGTTGCACAAGCACTATTGAAACTGTAGTATAAATTGTCTCTTTAACTTACACCTCTATTAGCGCACTATTTCTTGCAATTCAACCTTCTTTTAATATTAAGATTTATTAAGACTGAAAAGTAATAAAATAAATGTAGTATTACGAGTATAAGAAATGAAGCTTCATAATTAAAAGAAATGCAGCATTTCCCGTTTCCAGTTTTTTATTCCAGTTTCTAAAATTACAGTCTGTTTGTGACTAGTATATTATTATGTTCCCCACAAAGTTTAAAACCCTGGTCATGTAGAAAGTATGAACGCCATATTTCTGTCAGTTATTTTTTGTACGCGCTATGCAGGAAATTAGCTCCTATTGCGACGTCGACGCTTTTGGTAAAGCGGGCGAAACGAGGGCGTTCAACGTGCCCATACCGCCGACCAGACGAAAATGTAATTAAAAATTCCATGAACATTTTCCGCGTTCGCAACAAGATAGTGCTGTATGCTCGAGGATCGTTGTCATGACTGCCTCTTGGGAAGCATTCACGCGTTATTAGACTTATCCTGAAAGACTTACAATATACGTGATTAAAGATAATACGGAAATGTGGCGTTTAGCAACATACTGGGTGTAGATCTTATTCGTGTGCTTTTTGTTGGTGTGTGCCGTCGCGGACTACGGGAGCAGGTCGCATGGATCAAGGCGGATACAAAAGCAATTCTCGCGATCCACGAGCACGTCATTACGAACAATGCCCGGCTAAGCGTCACACACAACGACTACAACACGTGGACACTCAACATAAGGGGCGTGAAGCGAGAGGACAGAGGACAATACATGTGCCAAGTAAACACTGATCCCATGAAAATGCAGGTAAAATATTAATAGTTTCAAATGCTTTTAGCTAGACAATGCATGCATGAAATATTTGGTTTAGCATTTAGCACAAATAAATACTCGCAGGCATTGCTACCAAATAATATATTTCTGTTCATTTTGAAAATAGTCAGGAGTATTTGTATTATTCAAACGGTAACGACTATAGCTATTTTCGTTGGCGCGACATGTAATAATTCACTAGATTAGACTAAATCTTCAAGAGTTACAATGTTTGTTGTAATTAATTAATAAACGATTTCAATACACGCATTATTAAGTAGTAAGTTTTAGGTTACTAAGATATCTGAGGGAGTATCTACAATATTTCGGTCAAAGGTCATTTCTTTGCTTCAATATCACATTTTGCAACACAATTTACCTTTGCAGACAGCGTTTTTGGAAGTAGTGATACCACCGGACATAGTCTACGAAGAGACGTCTGGAGATATGATGGTACCGGAGGGCGGGTCAGCTAAGCTGATCTGCAAGGCTCGAGGCTTCCCTCCTCCCAAGATCCTCTGGCGCAGAGAAGATGGAGGTGACATCATTTCAAGAGGAGGCCCACAAGGGAAACACAAAGGTAAGTCAGCAAACGGAGGTCGGAGGTGGTGGGTTGGATTCACACCTAGGAGAAACATTTTTGCCATGAACATAATGTCTGGTTTCAATTTTCATATTTTAATTTTATTTATTTTACTTTATAAAACCAGTACATTTGTAGTATAAATATGGTACCCTTTAATAAACCACCTGTGGTTTTTGTGGGTACTTAAACTCGTATGAAAATATTCACAGTACATAATACAATACATAACAAAAAAAATAACAAGTACTTTTACACACACACCACTATTTTATAACATTTCAGTGACAGTATGTTAGAGTACTTCTTTCATTCTTCTTCTTGACTATGTTCTGTAATGATGAACATGAATCCTTCATAAAGTTTAATGGTCCTTCATTTGTGAAATCTACAAAACATGGGTGGATGAAATGCATAACACAACGAATTAGAGCACAAAATGTGTTTGTTTTTAATGAAAATAATTTTAAACTAGTTATTTTGTCCATGGTAACTATAGGTAGAGAATAAAGTAAGGATAATTATTAAATACCAATTCACAAGAGCTGCTTGCTTAAGCCAGACCTTTAATATAAACTATTCGGCTTATTTACATTTTAAATAAATCAAAGCAGTTGCAAGTCGTTCATAAAACCACATAGCGCATTACTGCTCGCGTGCCAATTGTGAATTATTCACGCCAATGAAGTGCAACATAAACTCAGGTTAGCCGCGATAATTCTGCAAATTTATCAGATTATATACCAAGGGCTAATTATGCGTGTTGTTAAATGTATGGAGAAGTTTTAAATATAAATAACAACTATACCTACGTATAGTTAACAACGTATATCGAACCAATCGATATCTTGGAACTAAGAGATCAGAGGGGATATCTACCGTGCCTGGGGATCAAAGTCGTGAAGCAGTTTCAGTTTGGAAATCTGTCAAAGACAATTCTAAAGAGTATTACAGACGACGAAGATACTAAGCATCTTAAGGTGTCACACACTGTTAAGATACGATAATATATATATCATGGTCTCAATCTCTTCAAAATGTTAACATATATTTCCAAGGCGAGGCATCTTAAGAGTAGTAGAGCTCTTTGTGAAGGGCTCGTCCGGGGAAGTACTACCACCACGCCTAGTTCTGCCGCCAAGCAGCGTTGCTGTGTTTCGGTTTGAAGTGTGTGGTTGCCGGTGTAATTACACGCACATGAGGCTTAACATCTGTATGCCTCAAGTTGATGGACGCAGGGCAGTGCGTCGTAGGGCACGTTCCTATTGTGCGTGACTTACGAGGCAGTGCTTTGTTATAGGTGATGGTTACCACTAAACATCAGGTGGGCCATCTGCTTGTTCCATCTGCCAGTTGTATAAAAAAAAACCTTAAGATGAGGTTGCCCTATCGCTCGGTATCTTATGATACCGTAATATGAAAATATATATTATATTAACCGTGTGTATTATAATATAATATATATTTTCACATTATTATATTTTTTTCACATTTTATCTTAAGATGAAATATTATAGCATCTTCGTCGTCTGTGATACGCTTTAAACTGTTGCCATCTTTTGACGGGAATAAAAATTTGGTAAAGAAAGGTAATAAAAAAAGTAATGTTTAAAAATCTAGTAAAAAATACTAATTGGTTAAATTTAAGCATATGCTTAAATTTAAACAACGTTTTCAATACGAGGATACATTCCTTATATAATAAATCATAGTACTTACCTACTAACTTTTGACAGATATTAAAGACCTTCTAGTCCTGTCTTTTAATTATTCATTATATTTTTATCATTCAGGCTTTGTTGCTGAGCGACAACACTGGCCTAAAAACTTTAGTCTTACCATGAAGATAATCTCACTTATTGTAATCTTTTAATCAGACTAAAATTACGTTTGCAAAAAGACACTTGTTTATTCCTATGCATTCTAAAAACAAACTGGCTATATGGTTAAAAGGCAAATATTTATAATTAAAGAAATAATAATATTACTACTCCACTAGCAACGCATGGAAATGCATGCTCGTGAAGTGTGCCTCATATAACTTGTGCCAGTCCGACCCTTCTCAAACTGCAGAGCTGAAACTAGGGAAGGCTTACCCTAACCCAGTTTCTACTCACTCTAAACTATTTTAGATTAAAATGTCGTTGTAATAAATTGTTGTGTTAGGTAGGTATACGTAAACGATGCTATAATAATGTAAGGTTGAAAAGCGATATGTAGAAATTAAATGCGGTTATTACGTGCTTTGTTTATTCAAAAGGTAAAGATGATTACTTTGGGCATCGTGATGCAGACACAAAAGCAAATAAATAACATGGGTTTAAAGAATATTCAATTACAAATATTATTATTTTCTTTATAAACAATAGTATGTTGAGTTGCCAGCTGCAAGTAAATTTTCTTGGACATTACACTTTGCTGTTCTGCTTTCAAATTATAATAAATTCCACTAGAGACTTGGCTCCGAAACCATTTAACAAACATAAGCCATTTAGAACACAGAGAAACCATGTTACAAAATAAATCAGGGAATAAAATATTCACTATTGAATCTTAGCAGTAAATCACACCGCAGCACCTCCGCAACTCCTATTACCATTCACACCGCCCTTCCTAATCCCGCAGGATTACAATCTCGAGACGGTCCGGGAATAATTACTTACTCATCTCTGCACTCGCCCAAAAGAGGGATTAAGGGTTATCACTTACACGAATTAAACGATTCAAAATGTCACACTTTAAAAACAAAAGAAAAATCACAGAACGATTTATTTATTTTCAGAATAGCATATCAATAAATTAAATCGATGCACAGTTTTAGGAAACCCAATTCCATTTATCAAATTGAAAACGTTTCGTGTATTTTTGGATTGCCAACGCTCAAATACAAACACTATCAATTGAGCTATGTGAAAACCGAACACAAAAATTATCCCAGCAAAGGGAATTCGTGACGAGTGGCAATTGGAAACTGTACTGACAGGGTGATTAATCAGCAGGTCCCACTTAACCCCACCACTGTTCAGTCCTTCTCTTGCCATCAGTCAATTCATTAAGCTAACAAAGTAGGTACCACCGGTAATGACTTTCACAACGAAACGAGCACTTCAATACACCTAAGATACGAGCACATCTTGTACTGAATACTGTACGTCAAAGCATTTACTTAGTGTGTGTGCAAAATTTTCAGGAGATTGTGGCATTCTAGGAGATAATCTTAGGAAATTTCAGTCCATTAAGGTAATACTACACTAGAGAGCGACTCTAAAAATTATGTATAATTAATTAAGTAAGTACGGAACCCAACCTTGACCATTTTGAAATTAAGGTGGCATCAATAACAATCATTCACTTGAGTGAAGAAGTATAATTAAAGAAGCCGTTACAAGTACCCTCCATAAATCTGAGCAGGAAACAATACAGGCTATTCATTACGACGGCCAATATTTCTTCGGAATATTCCAATGAGCAAAGTTTGGGGCCGCAGCAAATATAGTTTTAATAAGTGTCTGACACTTCAAATTTGTTTTCTTGGACGTAAATTGCATTTACTTACAGATATTTCTTAAGATTCCTGCGGCCAATGAGTAAAATTGTTTTCTTATGGGGCTTCAACACTTACAAATTGCTTAGGACCATTTTATTTGACGTCAAACTTATAAAACAACATTTTCTTGTCTTCTTTTTTACGTCTAATGCTGACATCAAACTTATGTTATTCCTATATGAAATTGATATTTGATTTTATTGAATACTATAAAAAAGGCACGTCTGAAAATATAGAGTTTGTAAAACAAACTATTCTGGAAAGTTATAACAAAAGAAATAACAACGATTCAATGTAAATCCGAGATCAAAATGGGTATCAAGACAACAACAGTTTAATGACGACAGAAAACAGTATACAAAGGGTTATTATTCAAAATCTGCCCTTTATTGTTCCGCATAAAACATGTGAGCTGTGACAACGGTACATGTACCTATTTGTTTCATGGAAATTATGCAGATAAGCGAATGAATAGAAACTTAGTCGTAATGCAAATTGACTTCATTCGACGCTTTTCATCAACTCAACTTAGTTTGAAATAGATACGAGTTGAATCTAACTGCTTTAGTCGCAACTTGTTAATAACCATTATCGAGTAGGTAGCTGGGTTGAATAACGGCTAGATCTAACAGATAAATCAGTTGGTAAAAGCTGGTGAAAAGAACAAATTCTAAGAAATTGATTAGGTAGATAAGCATATTACCGTTTTTACTTTTTTAAAGTCAAATAAGAATAATAAATTATAAAAATTGCTTCTACAGGTCCCAAACATAACAGCCTTAACAGCCTTCACAGCTCAGTTGTTAGTAGCTCTGCCTTCTGCGCCGTAGGGCGTGGGTTCGATCCCCACCGAGAAAAAACATTTGTGTGATGAACATTGACGTTGGTTCTCTGTCTGGGTGCTATATTATAAGTATGTATTTACAATAAAAAGTATATATGTATTAAGTATATCAGCTATCTGGTTCTCATATTACAAGCTTTGGCTAAGTTTGGGGCTAGATAGTGCAGTGTGGAAAGTTCACCAATATTTATTTATTTATATTTATAACCAAAAAACACTAGTTATATCCCTAGACGTCATGATACTTATCCCCTAAGATATCTACCAAGTACCTCAAAGATTCATAAAACTGTCAGTTCAGAGGTACATCGAAACATAAAATTTGGCTTATGCCCATATTTTGCAGTAGTTGGGTGTATTTGGTTTTCACATACAGTGCTAGCTTTTTGGTGAAAGTAATCATTGCGATGAAACAGTTAAGCGGGTTTCAGACTACGCTATAATATAATAGCATATAGTATATAGCTCATAGCACAACAATATCGCGCACCGTACATTGTTAAGGACACGTTCACACTGTACTGTACTAGAGGTATATATTATTGGCTCACTATACGCTATAAAATTATGCGATGCGCTGAGTTCATGCTGTGCTATATCACGCGCCGCCCCCTTCCTCCTCCCTCACCCCCGGCCGTCTCGCAAGCGAAACGAAACTTGCTATATACTATAAATGCTTGCGATAATATCGCGTAATGTGTACGCCATGCTATATAGTATAGCATTAGGTCACTTTGCTATACTATAAAGCACAATAGCATAGCGTAGTCTGAAACCCGCTTTAGTCTTCTGGCAGTGGCGATAGATTTGTAGCCTGTCACAGATGGAATACCAAAACACTAAGATCACAATAAAAGCTCAAACTAGAAACGTAACCTCATTGAGTGACACGTTCCGAACTCTTAATTAAAAACATGGCTTTGAAGCGAAAACCGATAGGAAAATGTTGCTTTTCCATTATACTTGAAAGTACTTTACCAAAGTACCGGGCCATGGACTTAGTTGTCTTTCCATAAACTTTGGTGAAATTTTACAGAAAAGTCATTTCCGTGAAATTAATTTGAAGAAGTTTTGGATGATTAGAAAATTATTTACTTTGAACCAGGACGGCTTACCGGGCTCAATCTTAATCAAAAACTAAATCAAAGCTGATATTATCTGGGAGATTGGACTCAGTTGATAAGTGCAACTACTGGAGTTCGGCGTGTCACTTATATAAGAAGAAGAAGTAGCAGTAGAATGAGTCGTTGCTTGTTAATAAACGCTATTCTTGTCTGTCACTCTAGTCATGCTATAAAAGCTTTATTCATAGTACATTGATTTTCTAATCTGAGAAATAGTCGTCAATCGACTAGCCCTCTGTCAGACTTCCACGAAATATGTAACATTTTTTTTTTTCATTTTTCTTTACCTTCATTGTAATAGTTAAAGTGGTTTTTTTTTGTTTACTGTTTGTGTAAATATCTTATGATTTTATCTTATTATATTTTATTGCATTTGTTATTACAGTTCCATGAGTTGGATTTTTATTGTTTTGGTATTCGTAATCCAAATGATCTTGATGGTTAATTGATAATTATATTTATAATATGCATTGGACATATTCTGTAATGTTGTACGGATGAATAAGAATTTGTATAGAGGTCAGAGGACTTCTTAAGGCTGATGATGATAATACGTATAAAGTGATATATATATACATACATATCAAATACAGCTCATTTTCTCTAACCTCTGCGCCTAATGCCGTATGTTCGATCCACAAAATAAATTATACAAGGTGTTCCATAAGTTGTGTATATAAACTTAAGGGGGCTAAAGTACCCATCAATATGAACAACTTTTTCTATGGAACCAACACTGTGAACGTGAAAAAAAAAACAGCTGTTTCATACATTGTTCATATTGATGGGTACTTTAGCCCCCTGAAGTTTATATACACAACTTATGGAACACCTTGTATATTTATTTATTAAGTAAGTAGTAAGTTTCAGCTACCTGAACCTGGTTCCCATAGTACCTACTGTTCCATAGCTTTACTTAGTTAGGGGCTAGATATTGCTGAAAAAACACTTTTTCAATACATCAAAATAAAATACAGTTTGGAAGTTTCTTCCCATTTTTTATTAATTTTCCTATGGCAAACCACTAGGTCCGTAAGTTCAAGCGCCACTTGACTTATGACACATCGACAGGCCAAGTTTATTCAACGGCCCGCATCGAACACAGACAAAAAAGTATGGAGTAACGGAATTCTGTGACAATATTTTTACTTGAATATTATTAAATTTTCATGCAGTATAAGAAAAAATGCCGTATTATTAAATTTTAATTAAATATATTCAATAGAAACTATTATTACAAAATATTATTGTGGATGGACAAGTATACCTATACCTACTTAGGTATGCCTATTTATATGGTACAAAATGACTTAGAGGAGGGTAGGTTTTATGTGCACTATCATATTTTTGTCCTTCTTTAGGTATGTACCTATTATATTTACTGTATCGTTGTCTATTCTATAAAATCTATTCTATTTGCAGTGGGTTATCTTGGTAATTCATATAAACCGGCTGTAATAAGTAAATTTTTACACAATTTCAATTATGATACTTTGAAACATTGTATGGGTACAAAAATGCTATTATAAAACTTCTGCTTAGACTAAACAAATTCAATTGTATTTAATTAATTGTACAAGCGGCGATGGGATTGCAACTTGCCACGAATGAATTAATTACTACTTCAAAATTTTGGTAGGTATATGCTAAATATAATGTTTGGACGTACCTCTAACTACCCCCCTTAGATGCCCTTAGAAATCTGGGGATATCTACCGTCTCTCCTTTTTTAATGTCCTTGTAAGAAGCGTCCTTTTTCATTATACATTGATTGTACATTGCAATAAAGTAAAATCCAAGCACATTATAAAGATGCCTTTAGCAATCCATCAAAACGGTGTAATATAAACATTCCATCACTTGAACGCCTACTCCACGCCTTCCTCTAGGCCGCATTGTTTGCTAACGAAGCGTCGTCGTCCAAGAGCTCACTTTAAACCATCACCCCGCGGTTCCTTCGGAAAATATTGCCCCTTTTTATCCTCTTGTTTGAATAATGGCTGTAAACGTACTCCAGTGCCATTTGAAGGTGTCAGCTTCGGTTCACGCTAACGGGACTTGTTTACCTAACCGTCAACTTTTCGAAGTGTTTCCTAACAGTTGCTGAAAATGTAAAGTAAGCACTAGACCGAGGGTTGTTCAACCGGTTAGTCTACGCTTTTACATAATAAAAAATAATGTTGGTTTTCGTAGTAGTATTATGAAAATAAAGGATGAAAGTTAAGGCGATTATTTTCTTGCTGTATTGCGTATTTTGCCTGCTCAAATAGGGTAATCCAGTAAAACAGCAAGGAAAACTTAATGAGTTGCCGTTGTTTATTTATATTATTCGTTCTCTTCAAATATAATAGGCACACAAGTAGTTCAGAATAAGTTTATTAGGCCAAAACGGGCTTATTCTACACATACTGTATTATTAAATTGTTTATTCATCTTTCGGAAAATAAAAAATACTCCCATTAAAATACACTATAAGATGCAAAAATCTCAAACTTAGTAAATAAGTTTAGGTTACAATTTTGATATCAAACTTCTTGTGCATTTAATTATTATTTCTAAAGAGTTGTTCCTTTGGGTGTATATAATTAAGACTCTTTAGATAGAAGATAAGACAGACAGAAAAACAGCCTTCACAACTCAGTTGGTAGTAGCTCTGCCTTCTAAGCCGTAAGCCGTGGGTTCGATCCCCACCAAGAACAAACATTTTGTGTGATGAACATTGATGTTTGTTCTCTGTCCGGATGTTATATAATATTATAAGTATAAGTATGTATTTACAAAAAAAAATATAAGTAATATATCAGCTATCTGGTTCTCATATTACAAGCTTTGGCTAACTTTGGGGTGCAATGGTGATGTGTGGAATGTCCACCAAAAAAAAAAAAGATAAAAGATTGTAGAAGAATAAGATAAGCACTGTACATGTTTTAAAAGAATCAGAATCAGAATCATTTATTGACAAAGATTTAACACATTAACAATATATTGTAATGCATAATAAAACACTTAATATAGTAGGTATGACTATCAGAGATGTTCAAATACGTATATAATAACTTCTTACATTGTTCTTATCTTTTACAGTGACGTCACTAGAAGGCGACATAGTAAACCTGACAAAGGTGACCCGCTCAGAAATGGGCGCTTATCTTTGCATCGCTGCAAATGGAGTACCACCTTCAGTCAGCAAGAGGATTATGCTTCATGTTCATTGTAAGTATTTAACATTAGTGCAATAGTACAGCCCGTGGTAATGCCGATATAGATAGATAGATAGATAGATAACTCTTTACTTTATTGTTCACCACACAGAAACATAGTATAGGGTTAAAGCATACATTAAGGGTAAAAACAATGGGCGACCTTATCGCTGAGAGCGATCTCTTCCAGGCAACCTTGGAAGGATAAAAACTAATCGGAATTGACGGTGGTGTAGTGTTGGACTCCATCCCTCCCCGTGAATGTGGTAAGAAACGACTGAGGTAATGCATCAAGAAATGGGCAGTAGTATATACGAAATGCATACCCCGACACTGCAGCCAGTGCCTAGTGACAGGGGCAATCTCACTTCGGGTTTGCCGTAGCCCCCTCCAATGACGAATTCGTGAAAACGTTAAAAGGAGGCGTATGTCCAGCAGTGAGCTTTTTATGAACAAACATTTGTGTGATGAACATAGATGTTTGTTCTCTGTCTGGGTGTTATATAATATTATAAGTATGTATTTACAAAAAAAAAGTATATATGTAGTATATCAGCTATCTGGTTCCCATATCACAAGCTTTGGCTTAGTTTGGGGCGAGATAGTGCTGTGTGGAATGTCCACCAATATTTATTTATTTTATTTTATGGCGGAAAAATCTCCCGGTAAGGTTACCGGGTTACGGGTATTCAAGCTTCTGCAAATCTCCTCATAAACTTTCCACAAAGGAATTTCCGAACGCGGCTGAACTCTTCTAACAGCCATAAGATTACGCAATATGCCATACAAACCTCACATTACCCACCATTAAGCAAAACCGGCGCAAGAACAAAAGGTTACCATGCCCGTCACGTATCAATTCAATCATCGATAAAGTCTACTCACCTGCGTGAAGTACCGACAAAAAGCATTTACCGAGCTCACTTATCAGAGGATCGTGGGGCTAATTTATAACCAGGAGTTACTCAGTCGGTTAGTGAGGCAAGTGGGGAGCCGGCGGGACAGACATGACTCGAACACGTAAGCAATTGGGAGATTTTCGTGTTATCACGTATCATCTGAGGCGCGTGCCTTGCATCTTGAGAGAGAGTTCAGTGAAAGTTTCCGACGAATTTAGTTTTAGTAGAGAAATTGAGAGTTTTCAGCTGAAATGAGTATCTTTTTGTTCTATTGAACTAAGTTGTCATCGAACTTTTGGCTCCTTTATGACGGTAGTTTCGTGAAAAGTTTATTACTCTTGATTTCGTTTATTAGGTAGTTAAACAAAATAAAGTGCGAAAGAAAGAAAATAAAATAAAATTATATCTGCAATCGTTTCAAAAGTTAAACCTTTATTTGCTTTTATTTTAAATCTACAGAAACATCATACCAACTTTGCGAATCCCTCGGCACTCTGAAAAATTAATCTGTTATCAGCCGTGATCAACCAGTCGCATTCACACGCAGATCGGGAAATCGGTGCAGGAGAATTATAGCACGACACTAGTGTACAGACAGGATTGTAGTCAGAATGTGAGAGTAGCTTTTGAAGCCTTCAGATCCTAAGGTCATGTTTTCTAAACCGGTCGTGTACGTTTTTTTTTTTTTTTAAACGAATTCTTCGTTACAAAAAAACTAAATGAAATCGTCATGAGGAAATCCATAGTTCAGTCAACTCCGCAAGTATTGATCATGTCATTCATCAGGCCACCAAAACTGTGTGCAGGATGGTATTTCATCATCATCATCATCATCAACCTATGTTCGTCCACTGCTGGACGTAGGTCTCTCCCAAGACGTGCCACTGAGCCCGGTCTTCGGCTCTTCTCATCCAATGTTTGCCAGCTACATTTCGCAGATCGTCGCCCCACCTCGTCGGAGGATGGTATTTAAATTGGGGCAAATAAGGAAAATTGGGACATGAGTCAAAAACTGACTCCTGCCACTGTATAACTCATCTATAATAGATGACAGGGCTGTTAACTTTATATCCATCATCATGACATTCAATTCATTGTTAAGTTTATATTTATAGCAGAAAATTTAACAAGATTTTATTTATTTTGTTTTAATTACATGATTAATTACTTACATAAAAAATGTATGACCATATCTGTGAATTACGTCACTCTCATTTCAAACATATCGAGATCCAATTGGTTTGATACAATCGTTTTAAGTTATAGCCCATCAATATCTCTTACATTTTGGTTCTAACCATATTCCTAGATGGAGCCCTGTATATGACATTTCCATTTGTATGGATAGCGTATACAATCGGGAATTGGCTGATCAGTTCCGAAAATTCCAACGCAATGTAAGCTTTTGTTATCTGCTTTCATGACACTGCAACTTAGTTGCAAATGTAAACGTAATTGGGACATTGAGCGCACGTTATCAGAGTTCGAATAACGTAACCTTTTCACGAAATGTTTTTTGCAACCATGGACGGGTTCATACAACACATAACACAATGCTAGCATTTTTATTATTAAATTCTAAGTAAATCCAGCTGGATTTACTAATCATTTTATAAATACTCGCGTGTTCTGCTGAATACGCGTGTTCTGCTGAATACGCGCGTATTTTTAGAGTCCAATCAATCAATGCTATTAAAAATTTAAAGTGGTATTTTGTAAATCAACAACCTACAAAGCTTTCAATCACGGTAGGAGTCAAAGTAATGAAATATTTTTTTTCATTCACGTTCATAATTTTTATTTTACTCGTTAAAAGTGTCAGAATAAAAAGTAAGGATTAATTTTAGCAACACAAAATTGTTTACAAAATAATTGATTTTTTTATATTATTACGTATAAATGACATGAATTGTAATAATGACATGATAAAGTTCAATTGAGTAAAAGGTGTTTTAAAAAAAATTGTGCTTGGTTACATTTTGCGTTGGTCCAACATCGTATAAAAAGTTCGTAGCGTTAGCAGCGCAGAGGTCGGCTCGGATGCGTCCACTAGGTATTTGCATTCTGTTATTGGCAGCTCCATGTAAACACTCGTCTGATTGGATGCTATATATTTATATGCACACAGATACACTGAAAGCTCTCTTCAAGCCCAATTTGCATATCAAAATTTGTAGAACTCGGCCACGGAACATGCAGGTCATGCTAATGTAGGGTACGTTGTAAAAAGTTTAAAGCTTTTTTGGGCATGGTAGAAATAACATGCTGGGTTTCTTAATGCCACATAATGTATCATCTTTAGTGATGAGGTAACGCAATTGATATAGGCAAATTATTACCGTCAGCCACCGGTCTACCCACACGTGGTGAGGTTGGTCATATATAAATATACATAGTTCATAGTTCATAGTTCATTTATTGGTAATACAGTATTACATGTCAGGGGTACATACATATGTTGTATGAATACAATAAAAAAAATTAAAATTTACAAACGTAAATACATTATTGGATTTGTAAATAATCATAAATGTCAGCATGGTAAATAATTAAATTGAATACAACAGAAATAAATATTCTTAATCATGAAGTATCTCCACTTAATAAAATGATTTACACTTCAATAATTTGTTAAATAAACAGTGATGGTTCGTGAAAATAATAATTTCATCGATATTTTAATAATTTAGTATACTTACCGTAATGTTTGTAGGTATGTAAATAAACAATGATTGAGTAAAACAATAAGTATCACGTGACACACCCCTCATCAACGACGTGTCGTTTTATAACTCATAACAGTAAAACAAACGCCAGTCGACATCCTGACAACAGTCGGGAGAAATCCACTTCATAGGAAACGCAATTTGAAGTGAACAAACAAACTACTGCCGTCTGAAACCCTTCCACTCAGTTTAATTACTTCACAAAGAATGCGTCGCGTTCGCTCAATGAGGAGACAAAATTAACGCTCTCAAATATTTAATTTAAATTTCCTCCCCCCGAAAACGAATGATAACAGCGGCCCTCTCTTGCGGCCGCGCCTGAACGCTAAAAACGCTTTTTTAGAACTCAAGTGAAGCAATTCATTCACTGCCCGTAACCGTACTGCGATGAGTTTCCCAAACTAGATTCAAGAACTCAAGACAGTGAATAAATTGAGAGAAAAGACGAAAGATAAGCGAAGTGAACAAATCTTATCGATTTGCTTAACAGATTCCAGTTCAACTTGATTAATTGTTGGATAACACCAGTGGTTTTTACTAGTGTTTGTTGCGAAGGCTTTGAAAACAATTGCTTACAAATTGTTTTCAAAGTTATAAAATGTTCGAAGCTAGTTTCGCAACACGGAATTCCAAAGTCAAGTGAAGCCAGGTAATAGCTACAAAACGTCAAGAAATCCGAAAGCGTGTGCGCCGCTCGGTTAATCAAACTGTCACTTGAAGAATTCCTCGCGGAATCCTACCGAGAAAACTCTTCGTAACTTTTGATTGCTGTTAAGAATCCCTATCTACTTATACAGTTGAAGATTGCTTAATCACGTTCTTTTACGGCCTCACTAAAGGTGCGATTTATAAAACTAAGGTTTGTTCAAATAAATTCTAAAAACATCTTTAACTATACTTCTGTTGTATGGCATTTCGTTCACCTTGTTGTCTCGAAAGGTAATAGCTGAAAATCAGTGCTTTGCTCATGAGCAATTTTTGCACTGAGCTTATTACCTTTTTGTCTAACTGCAACCTGCAACCTAAATGCTTATTATTTAAAATGTTTGTTTTATTTGTTGTTTTAATTCTGTTGTTTTTTTATGCTGGTTTATATTTTTTGTGTCTGTGTATTAGTTAGGCAAATAAATGTGTTATCTATCTATCTAACTATTTGATATAATCTAACCAAATCAAATCAGATTTGGGTATGTGCCGTATGTGTTTTTGGACGTACGTCTGACTACTCCTCTTAGACATTTTCAAATAATATTAAGTTAGTGCTAGGTACAAAGATATCTGAGGGGATATATATCATAACTGGGGATCAAAGTCGTGAACCTGTTTTTCAATTCCGAATCTTCCGAAAGGATCACTTCACTTCTTCTAAACTAGGTGAAAATAGACACCAGGGGGCCGACCGGCACCTCTTAAAGCAATATTAAAATAATATTACAATGAAATTTCGTACCATATTATATACGTCATCAAGTCTGTTCAACTACAACCAGATAAAAAAGAATAGCTGCATTTTCGTACTAGATGACGTTTCAACTTATAGAAGCTAGAACTGTTTTCAAGATTGTTTTCACAACTGCTAAAATTGACAGTTCATAATATTATTTTAATACTGCTTTATGAGGTGCCGGTCGGTACCCTGATCCATGAAACAAAACCTTAGAAAAGCAGCAAGAAACCTGCAGGTTCTAGCGTTTGTGTGCTCACTCATTTCACAATAAAAACAAAAATTGTCTGTCTATTATTACTCCGGAAGAACATAAAATGTAATATAAAGTTGTTTCTATTTGTTTCGTAGAGTTATTAATTAGAACAAAATTTCCGATCGTTCAGATTTTGTTCGCTAAATTGGCCACTCAAACTCGTAAAAGCCGTCCGTAGGAACTTAACGACGGTCAAAGAGAATAACCGCAAATAAGCTCCGATCTTAGGTCGTGGTAGAAAATTCCTTTTTCCTTAATTCACCCTGAATAGGCATTTGGGGTGCTGCCGGCGCGATTGTTTACATTTGAAATATAATCCGTTCTTTAAAAGAACAACTTGTCGCGTCCGTTTTCGGTTTTCTTCTGGCTTCTTTTGGCTGACTAAGTGGCAATTTCCTTTGGTTTTTATTCGTTTTCGGTGTATTTGATTTACTGTTTCTTTTCTACATCGCAACGTACAGTACAGGCAACATTAGTTATTTATTTTTATAATATCATTTTATTGAACTCTTTGTAGGTCTTATTATCATTTTTTTTAATCCAAACGATTCATGCATTGTTATCAAAAAGCCAAACTGCTCTATTATGTTGAGCATCAATTATGTTAGCTGGAAACCTAAATATTTAATCTCAATTATTTATAATATAATTATTTTATAGAAAATTTATAATGAAAGATGAGTATCAAACAACCGAATAAAAAAATAAAATAAAAAATATATTAGTGGACATTCCACACAGCACTATGTAGCCCCTCACTAAGCAAAGACTATGGGAACGAGATAGCTGATACTTACATACTTTTTTTGTAAATTCGTACTAGTAGTATATTTTAACACTCAAAGAGAGAAAAAACATTAAAAATGTTAATTACAGCGCAGAAGACAGAGCTACATCAGGAGATCTGTGAGGGCTATCAAAAAGTTGATTTATCGTTAGACTTTACAATTTTTTCTTCAATAACTGTTGGTACCACTACAGATAGAGGATTAATAAAGCTCTTTGTGAAGGGCCCGTCCAGGGAAGTACTACCCCCATGCTTATTTCTGCCGCCAAGCAGCGTGTCTGAATCTGAAGGACGAGGATGACAGTGATATTACAGGCACATAAGGCACATGTCATTGTATGCCTCAAATTTATGGACGTAGACCAGTGCTCGTTCATATTGTGCGTGACTGACGTGACAGTGCTTTGTTATAGGTGATGGTTACCACTTAACATCAGATGGGCCATATTTTTCCATTAGCAAGTAGTTTAAAAAAAATAAAACGATGCAAAACAATTCACGCTACGTGAGTATCGCAAGTCACTAGCGTCGCAGCGATCAACTCAAGTTTAATTGCTTTATAAAAGTTCGATTCAGTTAATTCTAATTTAGTAAATGGCGTTTTGTGTAGCACTTCAGTACCAAGCGATCAACTACAATAATAATAATAGGTCTAATATGTAATAGATATTTTCACACAACACTATCCAGGCGGAAACTAAGCAAAGCTTATGCTATGAGAATCAGATAACCATAGTACTAATAGTAGTTTCGACAGTCTTCACAGCTCAGTTGGTAGTAGCTATGCCTTCTGCGCCGTAGGCCGTGGGTTCAATCCGCACCGAGAACAAAGATTTGTGAGATGAACATAGATGTTTGTAGAGGTATAATATATTATAAGTATGTATTTAAAAAAACAAAAGTATATTTGTTTCATATCAGCTATCTGGTTCCCATATTACAAGCTTTGGCTAAGTTTGGGGCTAGATAGTGCTGTGTGCAAAGTCCACCAATATTGATTATAATATAGCTATAGTTATTGGCATAGAATAAGTATAGTTAATAAGGTAAGTGTTTCTTGTGTTCAACTACAGGAATTGTCTAAATCGATCAATATCTTTGCGATCACGGTTCAATTGTGCAGTTTTTTACGTGCTTCATTTTCTCTTCCTAGTAAAAACTCGGCTATATGGATAAATTATTTGAAAAGGGAAAAGGCCAAACTTCTTAGCACTCTATCAACGTCGATGGGCTTGTAACCTGTAGTGGGTATGTGTGGATGTGTGTCAATGATCTGTTTTTTTATACACCTAGCTTATGGAACAAGCAGATGGCCCACCTGATATTAAGTGGTAACTATCACCTATAAAAAAGCATTGCCTCGTAAGTCACGCACAATAGGAACGTGCCCTACGATGTACTGCCCTGCGTCCATCAACTTGAGGCATGCAGATGTTAAGCCTCATCACAGATAAGAGAATACGCCTCATGTGCCTGTAACTACACCGGCAACCACACTTCGAACCGAAACACAGCAACGCTGCTTGGCGGCAGAAAAAGGCGTGGTGGTAGTACTTCCCCGGACGAGCCCTTCACAAAGCGCTCTACTACTCTTAAAGTTCATCTGATCAATTTCAATTTCCATTGATCTGATTTTAAATTCCGATTTGATAGGATTTTTATGCTACAGTTATGTATTCTATTTCATTTTTGTATGCTCTCCGCTCTTCGTCTTCAATAAGATTTCTCTCAAGATCCAGCATTAAGCCTAAGAGCTAGCTAGTTTTCATAATATTCAATGCAAACACCTGACTCTCGCAGAGTTTTCAAACTGCATCTCGCAAGTGGTACCCACAAACATGCGCGAAAAGCATGTCAACATGACGAGTTTGGTTTGTTGGTTGTTAAGTATATCAGTTACATTCCGCATCATATTCGTAGAAACTGCTTGAAGTTTCCATAATTCTGCAAAGCTCGGTGTCACGCCAAGTTTTTTTGAATACCTTGCCATCGAAAATACAATGTAATGCAATGTTATATACAATATAATATTACAATGTTATATTGTATATAACATTGTAATGTTATATTATACTTTCGCGAACATGACACATATTGAATCATCATCATCAGCCTGAAGAGGTCCACTGCTGGACATAGGCCTCCCCTATACATTTCCAGGAAGAACCATTCTGAGCCCTCTCCATCCACCGACTTCTCACGACTTTCACAATGTCCCAAGCTTCGACTTCCAGTTCGTAGTTGCCATTCGAAAACCTTCACACATATACATTATTTAACTTTATACATTATAATATTGATACAATAGCTATAGCTACACCCTTCAAAATAAAAGTTTATTAACAATGCACCTGCACTTAACGTTTTCTACAGTGACTGCGATCATTGCTCTTAAAACAAAAGTTTCGGGAAGGTATAATATCGTTATTTCCAACGCGTAAACGATTTAAATGCCACTTTTGTATTAGCGAATTTTATAGGTACATCTCTTCGTTCATATTTGATAAATGATGAGCCTAACACAACACTAGCTCAAATTTTACTCCCCATTTGAATAAGCTAGTAAAATATTTCAGCAAGCATTTCATGCCAAATGCAAAGCCTTTGCGTGCCTATAGAAATTCGTTCTATGCAAGGCGCAAAAAGGAAGTTATGTGAGCAAAAATTCTAGACCCACAGAACGCGCAGCGTTTGTTTGAAAATTTTATGAACTCAAATTTTGAATGCCAATTTATATTAAATTTATTTGAATTTTATAATGTTGTTTTAAATATTACTTTTCAACAAAATAGTGATGATAAATTTTAAGCTTCGAGTGAGTTATTCCGAGTTTTATTATCTCTTTTTAAGCTTCGCACCGGGCACTTTATTTTCGCTTATTTTACACACGGAATTCCATATTAAATAGCAATCAAAATGGATTGTGAAGGCACGCGACAGTGAAATCTACGAAAAGTTAACAAAAATATATATGACTATGTCATTTGAATGAGAAAAATATTAAATTATAGAGGGTATTTAATTGGATTGATATGAGGAAAACTGACCAACCCAACTTGGTACGGATTTCGAGAAACAATCCTTGTTGCATTGTTGATTCTGCGTTTTCACAATAAAAATAAATAGCTACATGACTTTGATCCTCAGGCACGATAGATATCCCTTTAAATGTCTCAGTACCAAGTACCTATGATTTTTGAGGACATATAATGGGGGTCAGATGACGTTCATATATTACAATTGTCACATACCCACATCTGCTGTAGTTGGTTATTCTATACGTGACAGGTTGCAAGCCCATCGCCGCTGTTAGAAAACTTCAATAAACAAATGGCATTAAATTCATGATTAGATAACGGACATTTTAGAGAAAGGCCAGGTAAAGAGTACCCTAAACCGACGAGCATGTATGAAGAATGTTAAGAGAGTGAATGAAGCGAAAGAGGAATGTCAGGATCGTAGCAAGTGGAAATCCGTGGTCTCTGCCTACCCCTATGGGAAACGGGCGTGATTTTATGTGTATATGTATGTATTAATGATTTTAAAAACGAACTAAGTATCTCTCTTAAGTTATTTTATTTTTGTTAATTCACTCCATTTGTTATCTGTCCATTTATTTTAGTTACAACTATATTTATATAATTTCATCTCATTCAATCATTATGTATTTTATATTGTTTATTTTTTTTAGTTTTTTTAATTATTTGTAATGGGTGTGTTAAAGTAGCAAATAAATGTCTGTCTATGTCTATGTCTGTCTGTCTATGTCTCATAAGTTAGTGACAAATACTTTTATTACAATGTTCCGACTCGTGCATATAATCATCATCATCAACCTACACCAGTCCATTGCTGAAAATAGGTCTCTCCTAAGACAGACACTTAATATAGTTAACTTATTTTTGTTTTTTTCTTGCAGTTCACCCTCTCGTACAAGTTCCAAATCAACTGGTGGGAGCGCCAACCGGTACTGATGTCACGCTCCAGTGTCACGTTGAGGCTTCGCCGAAAGCCATCAACTACTGGACCAGGGAGAATGGTAAGAACGTTGTCCCTGGATTTAGATCATTAGGATTCGATTTGGGACCACATTTTAACTTGATAAATTAAATATATAATAATCGTTTGATGGATTCATCATCAAAGTCATAATCAGCAAGAAAAAGTTGCCAGGCACAATAATCATGATCCTTCATCATTGTAGAGATGTGAAGGTGGTCTTCACATCTCTACAATATCGCCGGTTCGTGGTCTGCATTCGAAAAGTCTTCAATGAATGAATATTAACAGTACTTTAAGATACGTTAAGCATATTTTAAGAGTAGTAGAGCTCTTTGTGAAGGGCTCGTCCGGGGAAGTACTATACCACCACGCCTATTTCTGCCGCCAAGCAGCGTTGATGTGTTTCGGTTCGAAGAGTGTGGTTGCCGGTGTAATTACAGGCACATGAGGCTTATCATCTGTATGCCTCAAGTTGATGGACGCAGGGAGTGCATCGTAGGGCACGTTCCTATCGTGCGTGACTTTCGAGGCAATGGTTACCACTTTCTTAACACCAGGTGGGACATCTGCTTGCTCTGTCAGCTAGTTGTATAAAAAAAATAAAAAACTGCTACCACCAAAAACCACAGGGTCGTCCTTTGCAGAGTTGAATATGCATTATACTTATTGGTCCTTTTACTAAAGTCAGTGTCCATTAGATTATTTCTTTGCCTATATACTCATTTATTTACTTTAGTATTATTTACTTTAATGAACACGGTTAACAATTACATTCACTGAATATCAAGAGTTATAACTAGATACGATATCATATAAAAAATCTCATGCTATCTGCAGGGTGATTACGTAACTTTGTTGTAATCAGTTTCTTGAAATCAATAAGTATATAAAACAACTAGTGGCTTCCCGCGGCTTCGCACGCGTTGAAGTGGTGAACCGTGATTGAGCCACAAACATCAAAACATCGTAACTTTCGCATTGATTTGTATATTATTAGGGTAAGATTTTAAATACCTACGTAGGTATATGGGATACCTATAGGCGTACATTACCTATATTAGGTAGGTAGGTATAGGCACTGACTGAGTTTGGCACAAACATGACAAATACAACAAAGACAACCTTACACGGAAAATATGTACTTATTTGTTCCTAGTTTCTACCTCAAAAACAAACGAAACGAAACAACTTCACGACTTTGATCCCCAATCACGGTAGATACCCTCATATCTCTTCGTACCAACTCAAGATTCCCGTTTTAGAATATCCCATATATAACACAGAATATAACATTGACGCTTCGTTGTATCCTTTTTACTCGAGCGCAACGAAGGAGGGTAACGTTTCAGGGGTTGTTTTCGAAAATCAAACTGTGTTTTTGTTATTTATCCACAGAACACATTTTCTTTTAGTTTGAAGTTAATTACACTACGCGTTAAAAATCTCCCATATAAACCTTGGGACTTTGGCAGTCTTTTGCACCCTTTGCAGGGGTAGTTTTAAAATAGTGAAAACGTGATTTTAATCTATTTATTGTGGAGTATATTTACTTCAAGTTTGAAATCAATCGCACTATGCGTTAAAAATCTCCCATACTAACTTTTACAGTCATTTGCACCCTTTGCGGGGGTAATTATCAAAACTTCAAAGTGTTATTCTTAATTATTTATTTCTTAGTATATTTACCTCAAGTTTTAAGTCAATCGCACCACGCGTTAAAAAACTCCCATACAAACTTCGACATCCCTTTGCATACTTATTAAGGGTAGTTTTAAAAAACCAAAAATGTTATTCCTATTTTTTTAGCCTTGAAGTAAATCTACTTCAAGTTTAAAGTTTGTAGATTCAAGGAATAAAATTTTTCATACCAACGTTTTCAACCCTTTTTACACCCTTAGGGGTTGAATTTCCAAAAATCCCTTCTTAGTATACCTCTACGCCATAAGACCTATGTACTCTTCAAATTTCAAGTCTCTCTAGGACCAGCGGTCAAAACACTCCCATTCAAACTTTTACATCCCTTTGCACACTTATTAAGGGTAGTTTTAAAAAACTAAAAATGTGTTTCCTATTTTTTTGCCTTGAAGTAGGTATATGTACTCCAAGTTTCATGTTTGTAGGTTCAAGGAATACAATTTTTCATACCAACGTTTTCATCCCTTTTTACACCCTTAGTGGTTGAATTTCCGAAAATCCCTTCTTAGTATACCTCTACGCCATAAGACCTATATACTCTTCAAATTTCAAGTCTCTAAGTCCAGTGGTCAAAAAACTCCCATACAAACTTTTACATCCCTTTGCACCCTTATTAAGGGTAGTTTTAAAAAACTAAAAATGCCTTTCCTTTTTTTTTGCCTTGAAGTATATGTACTCCAAGTTTCAAGTTTGTAGGTTCAAGGAATACTATTTTTCATACAAACGTTTTCAACCCTTTTTACACTCTTAGAGGTTGAATTTAAAAAAATCCCTTCTTAGTACACCTCTGCGCCATACTACCTATGTACTCCTCAAATTTCAAGTCTCTAGGACCAGCGGTCAAAAAACTCCCATACAAACTTTTACATCCCTTTGCACCCTTAATAAGGGTAGTTTTAAAAAACTAAAATAGCCTTTCCTTTTTTTTTGCCTTGAAGTATATGTACTCCAAGTTTCAAGTTTGTAGGTCCAAGGAATACGATTTTTCATACAAACGTTTTCAACCCTTTTTACACCCTTAGGGGTTGAATTTCCAAAAATCCCTTCTTAGTGCACCTCTACGCCATAAGACCTATGTACTCCTCAAATTTCAAGTCTCTAGGACCAGCGGTTTAGGCTGTACGTTGTCTATATGTCAGTCAGTCAGTCAGTCAGTCAGTCAGTCAGTCAGGACTTTGAGTCTTATAGTATTAGAGATAGAGATATGAAAGTTTTGCGATTATCCATCAATAGAAACACCAGTTGTAATCTTACTGCAGCAACTGCAGCGAAAATGTAACAGCATAGCGTCATATTTACTTATTACCAACAGAAACTGATTGAAACTGATTGTAACAAAGTTTCGTGATCAGCCAGCAGTGGTACATATTCAAGTTGCTCTGATCCTTTCTGTTTGTATTTTCAGCGTAGTATGAGGTTCTGATTTGCTACAAGCTGTTTTTATTAGAGTTCCGTACCCAAAGAGTAAAACGGGACCCTATTACTAAGACTCCGCTGTCCGTCCGTCTGTCTGTCCCCGGCTGTATCTCATGAACCGTGATAGTTAAACAGTTGAAATTTTCACAGATGATGTATTTCTGTTGCCGCTATAACAACAAATACTATAAAACAGAATAAAATACATATTTAAGGGGGCTCCCATACAACAAACGTTTTTGGTCATTTTTATAGATAATGGTACGGAACCCTTCGTGCGCGAGTACGACTCGCACTTGGCCGGTTTTTTTCATTCCTACTCAACTAATGCAGTGAGCTTACCTATGACAGTATTCGTAACTTCTAAACATCATTAAACGTCCGAGCACGGAACTGAAGAACGAATTAAGGCGAAGACAAGAGCTAATGTGACTCTCGCTCGCACGTTTCGACATGTTGAAAGATATAAAATCACTAAACAAATTTTCGAAAAATCGCAATCAACCATCTTGTGTGCAATCACATTGCACACAGTTTAGTAAAAATTTCATTTTGATCGATACATGTTTTCCTACTTTCAACATATCGAAACGTGCGAGCGAGAAGTTGTTTGATAGTTGTCAGCCCCTTAAGTAACTAATTTAATTATTCATAAAGCATATTGAAAGCGGAACTCATTAAGCAAGCTGTTATTCATTTTTCTACTATCCTCTTTGACGCGACGCGGCAGGGTCGGGCTTGAAGAGAAACTAGGGGACAGATTGAGTCACATTCCTAACTTTGATTGCGGAGACTTGAAGGCATTTAAACATTTCTTGTACGAATGGATCACTGCCTACTCATATACCGCATTTACATTTGGACAATCGCGCTGCCATTCACGTGGACGGAAATGTGTGCGGCATCGTCGCCGGAAACGTGTGTTCACATTTAGCCCGGACACTAAGGGAGCGCGGGAAACGCGAACGTGAACGCGAGCGGCAACACAAGTGTACATGGAAGTGACCTGTTTACATTCTCGCATTGCCCTTGTCCCTGCTCATGTCCATGCACATTTCCATGGACATGAGCTGAGTGTAAACGCGGTACTAAGCAAACGCAAAAAATAAAAGAATAAATACTGAAATACACGGACACACACATAGTATCATCTTCTATGTCTTCCGTGGCATCATCTATCCTCAAAATAAGCAAATCTTGTGCTTAAAACCAAGTAACTGATAAAAAAATGCAGTTTTATTTAGAGTTCTCGCCTGTTCTTCTAGGCTTTGGTCGCGAGGAACTGGCTATAGATTCACCTTGTATATAAGACGTTTCAAAGTGATCCTTGTAATTGTACTGAATAAAGACCATTTTGATTTTGAGAGTTGATAAGAATACTACGGTTTGACAAGAACATAATTTCGGGTATTCATGTTTTTGTATTTCAGTTTGAATAAAAATAATATTTAATTTATTAATTCAATGATTAACTCCTATAACTGTAAGGAATGTTAAATTAAATATTACAACAAAAGAAATAATCTTTAAAACAAAATAAATATGTAAGTTTTGGCTCTCTGCAGTCTGGAGTACCGGGAGCCAAAATCTGTATATCTACTAATTTTCAACCACGCACTGTGTAACTTTATAAGACGTAGGACTGCCCCATTTTGTACCCTTAATCCGGCCCAGCCGGTTATATCTTACGACTTATGGCGTTTTTATGGTGTATTTAAAGGGAAAATATGCGCTTATATTTCATGTCTACTTTCATTTCTCAAAGATTTATTTCAACATTGATTATATGGCGCCAATGTTACAGCTTATTAACGACCGCGTAATTATACGCACGATGACAGCGTAAAATATTACCGCTAGCTAATAATAGATTAACTGTTAGATTAAATTTATCTGCGGATTAATTATTGCTATGAAATAATAGCTCAGAACTGCCTAGCTAGCCCACACACCACACGGGTTTCTTCTGTGTAACCCAGACTCTTAAGAGACTGGTGTTATCTGGAGAGCCCACATACTTACATACACACACATAGTACATTCAAATCTCATACGAACATACAACATATTTCAAATTAAAATTTTATCCGTTTCTCTGTATGCTATTAAAAATGTAAAAAAACTGGCTTTGTTAAAAACTCGAGGGTGCGCGCTTATGCTTATCACACAAGATATTTTTATCTTAGTTTAGGTATTAGCGGGAGCACTCAAACCACAACCTGTGTCTACCTTAAAAAGCCGTAAACATTTCTGTATTTACTATTGTAACTGTAAGGTGTCAAATAAACATTTTTCACATTTTCAGCTGGAGCGTTACAGCATACATTTAACTTTTCTTTAGAGAGAAGAGGATGGAACAAACATATAGGCTTCTTGATGTTAAGCGCTTACCTCTTAATAAAATAAACCTTTATAAAAGTTTTACAATAAGATTTCCCTAAAATAAGTAAATTCTGGTTTAAAAGTTCCACACATCGTACCTATATAAAAACTGCATTACCTATTTAGATCAAGCAAAACTTGCACTATGGGAACCAGATAGCTGACATGCTGCATTTTTTTTGTATATATACATATAAGTAAGTATGCATACAAATATACAATTAATTAAATACATTGTCGGGCGTTTTATGATTTATTATATGCCACTATTATTTTATGATGTATTATTTCCTTGATGCTTCATTGATTTTTTATATTAATAAAAGCTGGTTAAATAGATGGATGCATAGATGTAAATATCTACCATGTTATCCATGATAATATGCAAGCGTATTTTTTTATTTTCGCTGTATTGACGTAAAATAAAATCCCAACACCCAACGGTCAGCATAATCACCGCCACGTGAGAGCGGTCCACGACAAACCACACAACAGCAAAGTAATTGCGGCATCAGGCTCTTAACCTAACAAAACACTGGCTGGGTCGGGACGGGAACTTCATTATTTCTCATTAAATGGATAAAAGTTGCTTATTTAGTGCTGGAGCGACAAATGAACGAATGTTCTATCCAGTAATTGAGACTCAACTAAAATTTGAATTGCAATGCCACATAAAACTTGCTTTTTTATTCCTCTTTATGTTCTAATAGTGACACAACTTTTAATAGTGGTAACATTTCGCGACATCGTAATCATAATAAGTAATTGCTACGCGCGTAGCATTCCGTAGCACTTTGGTGGAACACTGCGTAGCACCTTTGCTACACGCTATGAGTATTAAAAACGCATCTTACTAAATTTTGAAATGAAGAGAGCATTTTTCTGCTCTAATTATGTCATTTATTGTGCTTGCCGTGAAGTGTGTGACAACATCAAACTCCAATATTTGAAGTTTATTTTGTGAAGAGAAGAGCCATTTTTAAATCGTAGGTCTAAATTATTACTGGCTTCACACTTGATCGGTTGGTAAAACTTTTATACCAGCCACGATGAATAGACGTGAAGCACCGGCATCACAAGCTTTTATTTACCAAACAACCTAAGCTTGAACTCCTTAAAAACTTATTGCGTATCCAATAAAACCGTACCAAAATCACAATGCACTGCAGTAAAAAAGTTATTACACGATCAGCTCAACCATTTCTATTACTCCCATCGAAGTTCCAGCCAGGTGGAAGAGTCCGGTACCGATCCGGTTCGAGGAGCCAAGTTAGATTAGGTATGGATTTACGTTTAACAGACCGTCTACCAATCGTCAGTTGTGCCGCTCGCTCACTGAGGGTTGTCAAGACCAAGAAATAAATAAATAGATTAATAAGACACACACAGTAACGTATATTGACATGATCTACGTATTCACTGATTCGTAATATCAGGACTTACCTAGGACCTATCAAAAGAGATCGTTAATATTATGTTACTTTTGTACTAAACACTGAATTATAATACTAAACAATTAAGTTCTTATTGCAGTTAATTACTATGACTATTGTTTTAGTGTATATATAAAATTGATTATTTATAAGTAGCATAAAATAACAAGCAAAACTGTAAAAAAATGAATAAAAAACAATAAATAAACAACAAGTAACATTTCTTTATATAAATAAGTTCAACTTCTGAATGCTGGATATATAAGTGATATAATTTTGGCACACACCAACAAGTCTGTCAAGTTTTATTGAAAAAGTATTTTGGCATCTGATGGATTGGGGGGCCGATATCCAATTTATTTGACTGCAGCGCGGCTAAAACTCGTATTGTCACTTTTCGCATTAATGTCGTTCCGGTTTCAATTCCCAGCTGGAATGAACTGGCAACCCTGACCGCAGCGCACGCCACGACATGTGTGAGTGGTCCTCGCACCGACAAAACGAACAAAACTTTTTCGCAATGCGGTCTTTAAACTTATATTTTTTGTCGGTTATCGAACAGTTTTGCCGGTTTACACATGGCACCACGTGACGTGGCATGGTAAGATCGCACATATCAAGGCTCCGCGTGGCGAGACAAACTGAGGCAGCTGTTGTGGCAAGTTGTAAAAGCTAGAACTACCTCAACAAAATCAACAACAATCTTGGCAGAATATGAGTTCCTTGTTTATTAATCGGTAAATGAAGACAAATGACAGTCTCTTCTCTTAGTATCAGTCTTCTTAACTCGGGTTCGAATAAAGAGCTGTTACAGAATTTTAAAGAAGTTGCTCAACTCACAGCTTGGTAATTGCTCTACCTTCTTCTCTGTAAGTCGCGAGATTGATCCCTACTGAGAAAAAAATATTGTGTATTGAACATTTTAGATGCTTATTTACAAATAAATTGCACAAAAATATTACATCAGCTATTTTGATCCCATAGCTCTTCTTAGTTTGGTGCTAGACATTTATTTTACAAAAAACTACTATTGGTGAGTTTTTGAAGAAAAAACTGAAATACAACATTTTATTATTAAGTATCCCGATCGTGAAGTAAAAAAAAATGCTTCTTCGTAGTTGGTTACAAATCTTTGTAATTAAGGGTATATTTTCTAGACTAGGGAGATTCAAAACACGATAAATAATGCATTGTGTTATATATAGATTCGCGTCTAAATTCATAAAAAGTAATTTATCAATCTCAACGAATGCAGCGACACAAAATATACATCCAAATGAGGTATTGAAATAAAATAGAGACGTTTTCACTGGAATTTCACTCGGTATAACGCGGCTAATTTCATTTGCAGCAAGACCGTGGCTGTACTTCAGGTCGAGACAGAGTATTTTTTAGCAAATTTATTACATCTAGGGTATTCGCTTTTAATTTCGACTTTATGTATAACTTCAACAGAAGGTATTTTCTTTTACACCATGAAAAAAATGTTTAACAAATTTGACTGGTTTCCAATTCAACTGTAAAAATGCAGCATAGTGCTCTGAAACGCTGCAATACAAACATTACTCTGCAAGGCTGCAAACATTGTTCTAAAATTACAAGCGCTCGAACGGGCAATAATCCGTAAGAACCTAGTAGTCGCTCCCGGATAATTGGTTATACCATAGCCAAGCGAATACATAGTGAGCAGATTTAGATGCAGTTACAAAGGCACCGAGCTCGCTATTACGCGGCTGGCCCGCCCGACCGAACCACGCAAAAAGCGGATCAAATTCTATTACCGCCCGATATGCAACAAAGACCGCTGGTCCGCCCGCTACAAATTGCTTTAGGCTACAGTCACAATATTTACTCGTACCTATCACAATACCAAGCTATATAAATTGAATTTGGTTTATTAGGCCTAGCCTTTGTGAACCTTGTACGCGTTATTTACTATTGCTGTCTCTCATTTATGTGTAACAATATTCTTCCATTTTCGTAATACTTTGCATCTAAGTTGTTAATTCAGTAGATTTCGCTCAAAATAATTAGCTGTTCAGTCGCAAAATTTAGCTCTCAGCTAGTTTAAGACTTGCATATTTTTAGAGTAAGGGAACTTCCCGAGTTATGAAAGCTTTTAATTAATTTCGGCAAACATTCAAACGCTCAAACGACAAATCAGTAGCAATCGCGACCGGAAACGCGTCTGTGACATTACTAACAAATAGAGGGAGGCAGACGGCACTTCTGTGGCCATAAATTGTGGAGAGTACAAATTAAATTAGGTAATACACGGCTGTGACGAGATGGGACAAGCGGGCTGGACGCGACGGACATGGAATGGGTGTGACCGCTCTCCCGCAGCCTCTGCAAACAGCGCTCGAGTTTTTGTACTCATTATGTATTTTGTTGGTAAATTGAGCGTTTTTAATCAATCAGTGACAAAATTGAGAGGCCGTAGCAAAAACAACGACGTAGATGGAGAACTAATCGGATTTTTTAGGTATAAAATAAACGGAACACGAAATTGTTCTTCAGTTCGCTGCACCACAAGAAGAGCTAGAGAGATCAAATTTGAAGTACTTAGGTACGAGTAGTTAAAACTTAGTCATATTTAGTTGAAGTGAATGTGCTGGATTGGATGTTAATAAAATATTTCTATAATTTATAAAAAGAGTTGAGGACTGATCTGACTGTATCGCATGAATGAGGACAAAATATTAGTCTATCCCATCAAACTGGATGTCTAATAAAATTATTCTGAACATTGAGGTCAAATTAAAACGAATCAGACTTTTGACCGGAGTAACTTTCAAGACAGATCAAAATCAACGCTCAAAGCATTCTCATTCAGACATCAGATAAATATCCATCGATAATTAATTAACAAACTTGTCAGACGGTAAACAAAAGTAGGCGTGTCTGCGACGGCCAACACCGAAGTGTCAGCAGCAGGCGGCCACAGAGAGCCGTGGATTTGTGGTCGATTGCCAGACCAAAGTGGGAGCATGTCTTGGCTTGACCACGGTTATTAATGAACTTTGATTGTAATTCAACCCCTATTTAAGGAGAAGAAAAGAGCTAATTCACTTCTCGCTCGCACTTTTCGACTTGTTAAAAGATATAAAATAACTTAAATCATTGACAAAAATCGCAATCAACCATTTTGTGTGCAATCACATTGCACACAGTTTAGTAAAAAAATCATTTTGATCGATACAAGTTTTCCTACTCAAAAGTTTGCTTTACTAGTTTTCGTACTTATGCAAAGCAGCTGTTTCATCAATATATGGAGCCGGGGTCGGGTCTGTGTACAGTATATATAAATATAGCTTAGCAATATAGTAACTGTTTTTAACTGCTTATTTGTTTTATTTTTACTTAGTTTTCTTGCCATTCAAGATTTTCTTGGTCAAAAAGAGCAAAACAATGCACTAAAAATATGGCAGACTGACATGCGTGAAATATCATTTTGACTAAGCAATAATCACAAAAGACTACATTTCATGATAATTTGACTTAGATATAATAACATTAACGTTACACTATTGAATTCCCATTGCAAATTTGGACACTGTTACCTTCGTAGATCCGCATTACAAACTACAAACGAGGTATGAACTGTGCATTTGTAAATCATCAAACAGCTCGTTATCTAGCTAAAAAACATCGTGTCCATAGGTAGGCTCTGAGATGACTATAGTATGGATTTTTCAACTATCTTTTACCTAGAGGTTTTGATTAGGACTTGGTATACGATTATATGGGTAGTCATATTTTTTATATAACACCAAGGAGTTAACAACTTCTTCTTCTTGTCATGTCCCTAGTTCTTTCAAAACAGTGTGCTGAAAGGATATTAAGTGCGCCTCATTAAGGCTTCTTTCGAGCACTAAACTATGTTAATAAAATAAGATTTGTTTGCATTGCGATTCAGCGGCAATGCATAATTATATATTTATTTATATGTATAGGTTTATACGTCCACAGATTATATCTATCAAATAAAAGAGCAGCAATTTAATATCTTCATTAGCCACGTCGCAACGAGTACTGGAAAATATAAATAAAAATCCCTTTGAATAAAACGAAGCAACAAAAATGCAAGCAATTTTTAATGTAGAACGAGCTATGTGACCCTCGCTTTAATAATAATGGCAAAATGCAAAAACCCTAAGTCTAAGGATTATTTATTTAAATTACAAATTCACTCTTTAGATCCATTAGTTAAAATATATCAACGGATTATTGAAATTCGTGATCCTTGTGCTTCTAATGAAAGAGACCGCAATGACTTAAAATACAAACCTGATAAGATTGGCTCAGTTGATTAGTACTTAGCTGTGCTTTCGGTGCCGTTGTTGTGCAATGTTTATCGAGGACAAGCATTTGTGTTATCAATACATACGTTTGTTCTGTGTCTGTCTAGGCGTCATAATAAAAGTAAAAAATTACTAAATAAACTCTTGTATATCAGTTTTCTGGTTCCCATACAGTAGTTCCCATATATCAGTTTTGCTTAATTTGATGCTACATAGCGCTCTGGGAAAATATACACCATAACTTATTTATTTATTAGAAAGAAAAGAAAGAAAGAAAACACGTTTATTCATCCACCACCGTAAAAAAATAAAATAAAATTAAAAACTAAAATAACATAATAAAACAAACCAGTAAGTATACAAACTAAAAAGATAAGAATATATATATATATCTCTATTTATGTAACATTCAGTGGTGGTGAATGGGCCAACAGCTCAGCATATGCTACTATATGTTGCCATACAGTAGCGCTGGTCTTCTGCTGCGACCCGGTATTGGTCTCACGGACGTCCAGGCTTAAGTTTGGCTAGCCGTACATTACATAAACATTAATTCGTGGTCTTTGTGATTGTACTGAATAAAGACCGTTTTGATTTTGGTTTCGACTACATTACAGATTTTTTAAAAATTAACTCAAACATTTTTATTATATAACAAAAAAAAAAAACTCAAATTCATCAAACAAAATATTATTAAAACCGTAAACTATAAAACAATAATGAATACCTACAACTAATGAGCAGATAGCGGAGAGGAAGAAGAGCGGGGTTCCACTATGCCAGCCAGGGTTGGTTGATTTGTTTTCCTAAAATATGCAGTTTAAGTTTAAACCTAAATGAGTCCACATTTATTGCTCTACATATTGGTGGAGGGATAGAATTCCAGCACTTGGTGGCGGCAAAGCGGAAACTGCCTCTGAAGGCTGCAGATCCATGTAGCGGTGTAGCTAGTAAAAGATCAGCACCTGCTCTCGTATTATATCTGTTACCATCACTGTACCATCTTAACTTCTTAAACAGATATACTGGTTTACGGCTCTTAATGACTCCAAATAAAAGAGTCGCAAAATGAAGATACCTTCTCCAAGACATTTTAAGTAGCTTCGCTTTATTAATAAAAGGTGTAACGTGTGCTCTGGGTGGTACTGGGAAACAGAATCTTGCACAAGCGTTCTGAACACGTTGTATGAGTTTCTCAGTTCTTGCAAACAATCTGGGGCCGTATACAGTATCTGCGTAATTTAACTTAGACAGTACTAGTGATTCGCATAAGCTAATCCTGAGATCAGTACTGAGGCAGTCGCGAATACGGTACAGTACCTTTAACCGATAAAAACAATTACGTACTGAATCAACGATATGTTTTTCAAACCGCAACTCACTATCCATTCCTACTCCCAGATTCCGAGCTTCATTAGAGAGTACAATCGGCTCTCCCAAAATATTTAGATTATGCGGTACGAGGGCAATATCTGCAATTTGCTTCTTTGAACCCAATATCATGTATTTTGACTTATTACTAGCGGCCTGTCCCAGCGTCGCATGGGTAGATATAAATTTTTTCATCATTTTAGGATAAACGTAACGTAGATCGCGCGTTTGAGCCTCGCGGCTACCTATTTCATAGATTTGCACGCCCTTCTCCCGGGCACGGCGCGTTCACTTAAATGTTTCTGTTAATATTTTGTTTAGATTGACATTTTTAAATTCGTAATATATTTTGAATGGAATATCCGATTTATCCGTCTCGAATATGAAATGATTTATTTGGATAAGGATTAATTTAAAGGTATGGATAATATGGTCTGATTTTGGTCGGCATTTCTATCAACTTTTAAAAAGTAATTAAGATATAACATCTTTATTGTAGTTTAGTAACTATTGTAGTTACTAAACTACAATATATTTATTGTAGTTTAGTAACTATTGTAGTTACTAAACTACAATAGTTGGACATTTGGTATCACAAAGTTTTTTGTAGATATTGATATTTTCTTTAATATTATAGAAAAAAAAATTTTGTTCTATCATCAATAGTTTCCGCAGCGAATGCGACAAAAGACATTTAATGGCAAAAAAATTACACCTTAAGTTGCATTGTTGAAGTTTTAGTAGGGATCTAGTAATAAATATAGTCTATGTTACTCAAGGATAATGTAATGGTGAAAGAATTTTTTAAATCGGGCCAGTCGTTTTTGAGTTTATTCGTTACAAACATACAAAAATACAAATCTGTTCTCTTATAATATTAGTGTAGATACTACAAGCAACATTGAAACGATACAGCGTGATTCAACAGTGCCATACTTGAATAATCAGATTTAATGGATTGACAATACAAAAGCGAAGGTTTATCTCTGTAATTACCTACTGTTGTTTCGTGGAGCGCATTATTAGCTCTGACTGACAAATTGAACTGGCACAAATAATGGTAACACTTGCTCTTAAAATCAACAGAGGATTGTCGACTTTCAAGCTTTGGAATACGATTTGAATCTGATGTGGCGTCGACGCGGTGTGCGTCATTGTAATTTATATGAAGTTACTCGCACATTTTGTGATAAAAATTTGTAGACTCCGGTCGATTGATCAATACCGTATTATTTACACTTCTTCTTCTTCTTTCTTCTCCTTTCACCACACTGTTTCTTTCGAAAAAGTGTGGGGAAATGATTATTTACACTAGACATAGTAGATAGATAGTTTAGTTCAGTTCAATAATTCTGTTGATGGACGCAGGCAGTGCATCGTAGGGTACGTTCATATGACCTGCGAAGCGATTCTTTATTATAGGTGATGGTTACCACTTAATATGTGGATAGTTTGCTGGTTTCATTGTTTCATCAGCAAGTAGCATTAATTAAAGATATGCAGAAAGGCAGTTATCATAATTTGTGCAAAGAAGAAACTTATAGATTACTGTTAAATCCCCATTGTGTTGTGGCTTTAATAAAGAACATATCGCGGATAAATTATATGAGCGCACAGTACATATTGTTCCGCACACGACATACTGAAACAATATTTCAATTCGATATCGGCGGATAAAGGTCGGAAGTAGCGGAATATAAATGGATGGCAAGGTTTATGCATTCGAATAAAGGAGAGCAAATGTAGCACATTATTTCGGCTTTAGGAATTTGTTCATAGTCATTGCCACGTCTGAAAGAATTTTGAACTTTCATTAAAAGGGAAACATCTATGTATAAGTCCCTCACGTGGTTCATATAGCAGATCTAATTCTTTGGCATATTTTTTTTTTATTATTTTGAGCTAATGACGGAATATACCAAAAGTGCATAAGGGTCTTATCGTCATTTTGAAAATTAATAAGAATAACGTTATAATAGTTTACTTTAATTATTGTTTTTTTTTAATTTGACCACAGGAATATTAATGCCAAAACTAAAATAAATCTAAAAGTACTCGTAATCAAAGTCCTGACTGACATACGCCCAGCCTTGAACATATTAGATCCTAGTCGTAAATTCGGACAATGTGTTTTCTGCAGTGTGTATAGATTGCACATAAAGAAATTATGCATTTTATGGGGTCCAAAGATCTCTCTGAAAGTCTATCACTCAATCAACGACTATCCCGAGTAGTATTCCTATTATAAGAGTAGTAGAGCTCTTTGTGAAGAGCTCGTCCGGGGAAGTACTACCACCACACCTTTTTCTGCCGCCAAACAGCAATGCTGTGTTTCGGTTTGAAGAGTGTGGTTGCCGGTGTAATTACAGGCACATGAGGCTTAACATCTGTATGCCTCAAGCTGATGGACGCAGGGCAGTGCATCGTAGGGCACGGTCCTATCGTGCGTGACTTACGAGGCAATGCTTTGTTATAGGTGATGGTTACCACTTAACATCAGGTGGGCCATTTGCTTGTTCCATCAGCTGGTTGAATAAAAAAAAAAAAAAATAACCGCTATATACATCGGAATATTTGAATTATAAATTAACCTGTTTTTTATAGGTGAGATGATAATCACCAACGACAAGTACCAGATGAGTGAGATCAACAGCTCAGCGTACAGCGTTCAGATGCGGCTGATCATTCGCAACATTCAGCGCAGTGACCTGGGTGGCTACAAGTGTATATCAAAGAACTCTATTGGAGACGCTGAGGGCAACATCAGGTTGTATGGTGAGTATAAAAAAATAAAAATATTGGTGGACTTTTCACACTTCCATGTTCATCACACAAATGTTTGTTTTCGGCGGGGTTCGAACCCACGGCCTACGGCGCAGACGACAGAGCTACTACCAACTGAGCTGTGCAGGCTGTGTATAATATGATATGGTGATACGAGATAATATTGCTATATCACACGTATTGGACATTTCTTTCTCGTGGCTAATATTATAAACGCGAAAGTTTGTAAGTATGGATGGATGGATGTCTGTTACTCTTTCACGTAAAAACTACTGAATGGCTTTTAATGAAACTTTACAATAATATAGCTTATACATCAGAATACATATGCTACAATTTATAAAGATATTGTGTGAATAGTCCAAAATCAAGTAAGTAGGAAAAAATCTACCATCTGCGAGCTATTCTGGCATGCGCTACCAAAACTGCTAGAGTTATAAGCTGCTTGAAATACCAATCCTGGGCAGACGACATCGCGGGCACCAGCTAGTAATACCATAATAGGCACTACTGCATCCTATAAGTAAATAAAAATACACAATCATGTGAATCACACTAGCAAAAAACTCTTATTTAGTTTCAAGAGTTATACAAACGCAATAAACTTTACCAAAACCAATACATATTAAATAATAGCCTTCGTAACATCCCAACAGAAATGGAACTCCCAAACCGTAAAGCCAAAGAAGAAGACGACTACGCCCTCGAGGAGACTAATGACGTGCGCTCCAGTCTTCAGGGCCCTCTGAGAGAAGGTGGCCCCAGGGCTGAGGACGCGGGCTTCCTTGGCGGGGGGGTACCTCCCCCCTCCTCCTCGCAGCGATTACAATCCGTTATGTTTTTAATATCGGCCTGTGCTCTCGTCCTGTGCTAAACTTCTAAAAGCCGCAAAGTTGAGGCTTCTTGTTTGAAAGTGGGAACAGGGAAGCTGATGTGTGTTGTCTTGTGTCTTGATAAAATTACCAACGAAGCTCAGTTTTAAAGTGAATATGCAATCATTTTTCTGTAACTAAAATCCCAGTTTTGAAATATATTGAATAAAGATACCAATTCATGCATGCAGAAAAATCCGTAATCAGTAAATTATGTACGCTGGACGATTGGTATCGCAAAACTGAATAAATAGTTAGATTTAGGTGTTCATCTGGTGTCAAGCTTAAAAAATGTAAATGCTTATGTAATAATGAAAAATTCAGTTCATTTACCTACTAATATTATATCTAGTTTATGTACTCAATTATTCCAACGTAGGTATAACTTACGCTAACAAATTGTAATAATCATTGTTTTCGAGTAATAATAGTTTCACCCTCCTTATACATATAATATGACCGATAAAGGAAATGTACCTATATAACATTATTACGGGTCAGTTCGAAAATAAAACTTTTCCCATATTAATTTAGCTGTCTGTCTTTTTTTCATTCTAATAAGCCCTTTTTTTAAGCGATAGGTAATATCCCAAGGTATATTATATTTTAATTTAATTATCTTTTTAATCGTCAGATTACCAGCTCAATTCTAAAAACTTGTATGCTTATGCAATTTTTGGGAACTTGTTAGAAAGAATCTGATAGTCTTTTGGAATCCAACACACCCTTGTCCATATTATTTAAAAAGTTATTTATCAAGTCGTAATATTTTTTGGTAAAATACTAACCTACTATACATAATTTATGTTTTTTTATTATACAATAAAATTAAGAATACGTTGCTTGTTCTCATATAAATGTAAAAATAAAGTGCTATGAAAGTATATAAATATTTTAGAAAAAATGTAAATTGTTAAAGTTTTTTAAAATTGTTAAATTTTATCGAAATCATTTTGTAAACTACTATAAAATTTTATAATGTGTAAAGTTTTATTAGGGAAATATTAATTTGTAATAGCTGTTAAATAATATTATATAATTTAATGTATAATTTGTGAGTGGTATGATTGTTACCCGCAAGTCTTACGTAATGGCCTCGTATGAATGTAAAATATATAATGCCTGTGACAGAAATATAAACCAAAATAATATTGATATTGTTTTATTACTACTCGATTCCGTCTAAACAAAAACTCTGCTCATAATTTTACCTATCCCTCAGAGTATTATAATGAATCCCAGCCTTTATGTAGGTACTTTTGTTTGACATTACATAAATCAGCAATGTGCAGCAAAAACGCTCAGAATGGGTTGGCTAAGACGTCATTCTACTCTCAACATCTCTAAAACAACACGCTAGCTGTATTCTCACAGCAGTTTCTAAGAACTTATCGCATCGCCTTTAACACCATTTCCGTCTGGAGACTATAAAATGTCCACCATCTCGCGCCTCTGACATTTGACGACCGAAAAGCTGGAGAGTCGGGTCCCCCACTTTCAATTTGCACTTTCCATCCTGCGGCTAAATAACAGCATATGTAATGAACAGCATCTCCCGCTTCCTAGAAAATTTACCCACCCAAACTATCCCATGACGATCCGCCCTTAATTTAACACTTAGTCAAAATAGACAATTTCGTGGAGGGTCTGACAATATCACGTGTGCCGACCCTCTTAATAGGTACCTTCGGGCGAAGCCTGTGTAAGTGCGATGTAGATACGGTGTAACCGCTTGCATTAGCGAAATTACCTGAGGCTTTGTTATTTTCATTGCGACACCGACAACCCTAGCGTATAGTTCTCGGTAAAATGGGAGCTGCCAGGCTTTTGAGCTTCAATACACTGATAGAAATGTAACATATGGCTTGTGTGAGTGTTTCTAATAAAGGGAAGTACCTACTTTACTTGTGAATTTGCTTTGAATGTAGGTATACTTATTTGAGGCTTGAAAAAAATACACCCTAAGTTATTTAGCAACGCTATAGCACGTATCATACATGTCAACATTTTCAGTTAGCTTCAGAGATATACAGTTTTTTACGCATTAATTTTACAGTAAAACTAAAAGAGTGTCATAAATCATAAATCATTTATTGGCGTCAATGGCGTAGGACAAAAAAATAAAGTACTTCATGTCTAAAGTACCTACTGCATCAATATTTCTCGTAATGAGGTCCCGTTGTTGCGTAATTTATTGATTGGAACCTCATTATTACCTAGGTAACGTTCCTGAAGGATAGAGCAACATTTGAGCATACACATGCATATAACATAACCCAGTGCCAATCGCCAAATAAGTCGATATGATAACATTCGAATCCGGCAATCATTTTCTGTATCTCACTATCGAAATAGCGTTTACAAGCACATTGTTACCCTCATTATTTAGAGAGTGGTTGTATGCGCCAATGTGCATAAGTATTTATAGCAAATTCGACCGTATTGTTGGTAATAACAAAGTCCGTTAGTTTGGCAATTACAACGCTTATGTCGGCGAGAATGGGATTGGCGAATCCGATTAAAGTGTATTGCATTATGAACGTACCCTGTCCAGACATAGGATTACCATAATATCTTAACGTAGAGATGCCGAAAACCACAAGCTCATAGAAGCATGACAATCAAACGCATCTAACATGCAAAGTTTACAAATTAAGCTTGGCAAACGTTAGTGCATCAGACACACAACAAAACAATGAGAACGAAAAAAAACGGGTTAAAAAAGTACCCTTATAAAAAATGGACGATAAGCGATAACGCTAAGTAGGTATAGATATCTTTTTTTATGGTTATTAGTAACTTCGCTGTTCTTTTATTGTGGTGTACAATAAAAAGTTTTCTATCTATCTACAATAATTGGCATTATAAACACTAATATATATAAAAGTGAATCCCTATTTCTCTTGGTCACGCCATCACGCGTGAACGGCTGGACCGATTTCGCTAATTATTTTTTTGTTTTTATTGTCAGAAGAAGGTTTTTATGAAAGAAAAAATTAAGAAAATTGCGCAAAAAATTTGAAAATTTAAGAATACTTAACCACCATAATAAAAATTTTTCTACTCTAACCTTAGCGCTTTGGACAATATAAACTTTTTTAATGTTACCTTATGACGTTTGACATAGAATTGACAACACCGATTGATTGGTGGGTTTTTTGAATTCAATATTCATAGTTAAGACAGGACGTCTGTGTCGGGTCAGTTAGTAAACATATACTTTCAGCTGTTTCGTTCGATTTTCAAAACCGTTAAAATGTAATGAAATGGCTTACTTCTCGAGAAAATATCACGTCAAAGTTTCGACTTAAGGCGAAGACAAGAGCTAATGTGACTCTCGCTCGCACGTTGCGACATGTTGAAAGATATAAAATCACTTAACTCATTTTCGAAAAATCGCAATCAACCATCTTGTGTGCAATCACATTGCACACAGTTTAGTAAAAATTTCATTTTGATCGATACATATTTTCATACTCAAAAGTTTGCTTTACTAGTTTTCGTACATAAGCAAACTTTTAAGTAGGAAAACTTGTATCGATCAAAATGAAATTTTTACTAAACTGCAATGTGATTGATTGTACACAAAATGGTTGATTGCGATTTTTCGAAAATGAGTTTAGTGATTTTATATCTTTCAACATGTCGAAACGTGCGAGCGAGAAGTTGTTTGATAGTTGTCAGCCCCTTAATCCGTTTCAGAGTAAGCAATATACTTATCGTCCGTCCACTTCATTAAGACATGAATTATGAATGGAGAGGGCATTAGCATCTATCTGGAGAGCAACTATGGAACAGCATTGTTATGCAGATTGTACCGGACGTCTCGCGCCGGCTATTCCCTCGATCATGATGTAAACAAAGACAACGGAATAAGTAAGTTTGTAAGGACGCAGTTTCGGATCAATAACTGCCATGTTATAACCCTTATTCATAACTAGCTTATTTTATATAGATTAGGGAAAGCAGAATTCGCAGAACACACATACACGTAATTCAGTAGGTAAGTATTAGTTTATTTCACCTCTTTGACGTTTTGGGTTGGTTACCGAATAGGGCCGGTTTCACCATGCTCTGTTAGTTACTAATCAATGATTAAAAGACTGTTAAATCTAACCTTAGCTGTCAAACGCGTACATTTTGACATATTTAACGGCCCTTTAATCCTTTGTTAATCTATCAGAGCATGGTGAAACCGGCCCTAAGCCTATCAACTTTAGGTAACAATGGTGTTTATAGATTCATAATTTTACCTATACTAAAAGCATAATGTAAAAAACTGGCGTAGTTTTTAAATAATTGCCTCGATAAAATAATTATAAATAATAAATAGGTAACAGTCTACAGTCTCAGAGCACGCAATCATTAAATTGAGTGCGAGTGGGTACGGTATTGATCAGTTAAGATGCAAACATCGGCATGAGCATGTATACCCTCGGGATCAACAATATGTGACTGAATTCCATGAGTGAATCACTGATGAAGAATAGCATTATTGTTGATGGATGAGGTGGTTTATCGAATCAAAATTACAACAAATATAATGTTTAAGTATTTATAAAAGGTGTAAAAATACCACTCCTGAAAACTTCAGAGGGCTAAAAGTACCCATCAATATGAATAACTTTTTCTGAGGAACCAATACTGTGAAAGCGAAAAAAAATTGTAGGTACTTTTGTATGAAACATCGGTTTTTTTTTCGCGTTCACAGTGATGGTTCCTTAGAAAAAGTTATTCATATTGATGGATACTTTAGCCCCCTGAAGTTTTCAAACACAAGTATTGAAACACCTTGTATAATAAAAACATACTTTATTGAAATAAATATATAGTACTAATCCGCTAATCTAATTTTATGTAAGTAAACCAAATGTAGTAGACTTGTGTGTGCACCCTTCATTGCATCTGCAAACTCTGCATACTCTGCAAACTCTGTAACGTGAAAAAAGGCGTATTAGACATAACAAAAATACCACAAAAAATATAAAATACTTAACAAGACTTCGACACGTGTTTCGCCTCTCTACGAAGCCTCTTCAGGAAGATTGACTCAAACAAACTTGGAAACTAAATTCATAATAAGTTATTTTTTTGTTTAGTGATTGTGTAGTCTACCAAATGGTTATTTACGTATTTATAAGCTCCAACACTTTCTGCAAAAAAACGATTTACGAAATAAAAATAAATCGAGTTTTTTTTCCTTTACCTATCCGACCCGAGGCGGTATACAATTCAGAACCTCTCCGGTAAAAAGTGGTTTATTGTGTTCTTAAATAAAGTTATTCAGTTTACTTCGCCGTATTGTGTGGGTCCATTGTTGGGCCCAGGTGCGACGGCCCTTATACATTCACTTACAATAACGTTATGAATGTCAAAAACACGGTATTTTTCTTTACCTATAAATGTATTCTTACGATATACGTGATCAAATGTACCGGAAACAATATTTTTACGAATCTGTCTTGTTTGTCTACTTTTTCAACGCGTGGAAGGATGGTTATCTAATAAGTTTGGTCAAAACATGAGAATATTAAAAAAAAAATGATATTTCTTACTACGTATAATACGAAATATCTACATTGAGTAACACTTTACCTTACTTTTGAATAGTTATTTGTGATTTTAATTGGTAATGTCTGTTGATTTTAATAAATCTATTTAAACAATCTTACCTGCTCCGTGAATATTTTCAATGGTACCATTAATTTGACTTGAAAAACAGACCCCTTTTGTAAAACAAATGATAAATAAAGGCCCGTCCATTGAGTGTTCCTTGATAGCATTTCGGTCACATCCCAATTTCCCAAAGCAAATTAAACTTTTTCTGCGTATTTTGTTAATTAACTTTACTAAATCGAAGGCTAACAACTTGATCGAGCAAAGGTACCTAGTTAAATTATATCAATTGACATCACGAGACGAGAAAGCTATTTTTCTTCATGTTTGATTGATCAAGCGAGCGAAGCGAGTGAAAATATCCCAAGCAATTTTGACGAATCGACGTTGTGTTTGTTCGAGCGTACCTGTCGAGCCAATAATCCAATCTGCATAGAATTTGGTTGGACGACAGATTGTACTATCGAAATACCTTTAGTGTAAATACGAATATAGTTCAGAATACCTTTAATATAAATTTATAAAATGCGGTGTCATAAAGAGCTTTGCACATAATAAATACCAAAACCAATTACCATTTTACAACGAATATAGTATAGAACAATTTGAAATGACTTCGTAGATGGCCCGACATCGCGAATCGCCAGATTTAAGTTTGGTATAAAATATGTGCAATTCGTCCCTCGCACTTTTAAATATCAATTTTGTTGGTTGCATTTTGGAAACGAGTTGGTATTCTAGCGATGGCAATTAGCTTGCAAACTGTCACCAGCTACTGTAAAACGTACGTATGTTCCAAATCTAATATTCAGACGTACCTCTGACTACCCCTTTAGATATTAGTAATGAGCTAGTTATAAGAAATCTGAGAGGGTCCTGACCTTGCGTATAGGAATTAAAGTTGAGAAGCTATTTATTTTTCTATTTTCTTTTCATTCATTTACACTCTGATAAACTTAAAAAAGGCGTCATCCTTTTTTATACAAAAATAGGTTCAAATTGCATCACGCGAGTACGCTTAAAACAGAAATATTTCATCCAGTCTCGAAACAGAATATGGGTCTCAAAATTGAATTTCACCGGAACACCCTTTGACCGGATAGGCGGTGCGTAATAACCAGATAAACCACGAATATTTAAAAGCTTGCACTTTGATGCCGATCTAATTACGGTTGTTCTTTGTCCGGTGCATTTACCACCGAAACATCAGGTGCACGTTTAATTATTTAGTGCTAGCAATATTTTTAAAATAAACTAAAATGTTAAAGTAGTATGTAAGTATATTATGTACGTCACACATCTATTGAAATAGTAACTTATAGTTCTTTATGTTATGTTGTTTATATTTTTTTGTGCTCGAAAGGGGACTCTTTAAGGCGGACTTAAAATCCATTCACCACACTGTTTCGAAAGAAACTAGTGACACCACAAGAAGAAGTTTTTTATGTCTCTTTTTTTACACTTTTCGTCTCTGCGTTACAGTGGGCGACTATCTGGATTTCAATCCTAAGGCATGTCATTTTTTTTGCTATCTACGAGATTTTTTAACCTCGCCAACAGCATCGACTTGTGTATGGTATGTGGGTTTGAGTCCCACCCACTTCATTCAATTAGAATCATCAGTAATCGTCAGAACCCTCAAAACACACGCACTTACATACATACACACTTGCAGACACATGGGGGTTCTCCTGTAAGACCTTGGCTCTTATGAGAATAGTGTTATCAGGAAAACAACACCTGCATATACTTTACAAACACATACACACACTCTACATAACTCATATTTCGTTTTGTTTGGTATATACGAGTAACTATGATCCGATGGCAGGCGCTACGAACCGAGACACAGATATTCTAGTCCGGCTTGTAGTGTAGTATTGTAGTGAAATGTTATTGTGATAGTGCATTGCCTTTTTATTCACATTATCTTATTTGAATTGATACAGGTGCCTATGAAAAAATCGCTATAATTATAGGTAACCAACTGTTACTTGTTAAGTACCTCTAGTGTCAATAAATGTATTTCATTTATTTCAATAGAACAAAACGTTCAACAGCATTTCATAGGCCGTTTGACTGAATTTGTACAGTCAAATAACCTACACACAGTCAAACTGGTATTTAGATTGGAAGTAATCAGATTAAACTTACTATACAGTCAAGCGTTGATGTAGGTATTGGTTCTGAAACCAATCCTAACACGCGCCACTGACGACTCAGCTCGACAATGTTGACGCTTTGTCTACAGCTACAAACACTATAGCATGCACTCATAGCATCACTTGAAAAAATCCATGCACTTAGCGCTGAAAATAAGCGCGGCTTTCGACCGCATTCACTTTTAGCGATGTAGTTTTTCTCCTTTTACGCCCTCCACACCCATTCTCCCATCTAGCATCCCCCATCTCTCTCCAACCTCGCATCTCTTCAACTATACTCTGTTCGCTTTAGCGTTCGTGACACAAAGCAATATGTGAGTTAACTTCTGTGTAACGGTTCTTGTTTGAGTTGCGATTTAATGCCTCCTTAAACTGAGATGGTTTACGGGTTAACCCGGTTGAAAAGGATAAAAGTATCCGCAGTTGTTTACTTTTTGGATCTGCCTCGTTTCAATAAAAACTTTGAATCCTTTAAAGTCAATCGCGCACTTTGGCCACGCGCTTTATTATATCGCGATCTGGATCAACTTTTAACTTAGACAGACGGAAATTGACTTTGATCCCTTCGGTAGACTTTATCATCGATTTCAGATAAGTAAAGTAAGTAAACTCTAAAGTATTTTCGGCTCCTCATTAAAAGTTTCGGAGATTTTAGAGCTTGACGCTGCTATTAAACTAATTATAATTATATAGACAACAAAAAAAACAGTTATAAAGACCAAACAGTTAGAAGAAGAGTAAGAGATTCAAAAGTATTTTATGCCTAAAGTAGTATGAAAAAATCTAGTTGACCCGAACGACCGAATCTGGGCTGGCCCAGGGTTTTTGTACGTTATAAAACAATTTTCTAGAAAAGCCAGAGAGATTAAGAGCTTATCTATATTTACCAATGAAATAAGCATCATCCTCGGCCACAACTTGTCCAATTTACATGACGGAGGTGGCGATATCGCAAAAGAAAGTTCCCGGCAACTTTCATCTGATCCCAGCCGACTGCGGCTGATGAGTTGGCACAAAACTTTATTCACTGATACCACGATATAATTCAATGGAGATGGAATTACTAAAATGCTACTGAGTGTTTTAAAAGAAGTATGTGTATTTTACCCCCCACAGTAATATATTTCGAGATTGATTGAAGTCATGTTTTGAGAAGATTTTTTTTTATATCTTAGAGCTTCAACCATGATTACCATCAAAACATGGAAACGAAAGAGCATGGAACCACCCCAGAGGATGAGGTTTTATGCAAAAAACCGCATTTCAACACCACAGGCCTGTTGCATAATAAGTTTATTATGGTTCTGTATAGTGAAGGCAAATGTACTCTCGTTGAAACAAAGAGATTTTTTAATTAATAAAATAAACCCCTGAATAACAGTAACATCTGCCCAGTTGAATGTTAGCGTGAATAAAGAATCCCTTTCCATAGCTGGCTGACACGGGAGCTGGCTCCGAGGGACTAGGATTAGGCACTGCCTACCGCCGAGTACGTATTACACGAAGAGATTTAAACTGAATTAACCGTTCGATCGTAAAATTGGAATGCCGCACAGATAATTACCTGACACTCACAGAAAAGGAAGTCTCCCAGAAAGGAGATTCAAATAAGCGTATAGGAAGGACCGAGTGAGGCGGGCGGCCGATCGCGGCCCACGCCACTTCGATCACGAGAGAAATAACTGATACCGCGCTATCCGACCGCGCGATCGACCGAAACCAGGTATCGGCCAATTGAATTTGGGTCTCGCCATGAAGTGTTTGTGATTGCGCTCGAATGTTGCGGTTTTACTGCCGTGCACTCACTTTCCTTTCTATTTTTCTTTCGTCCGGTAAATTGAAAACCTCGTTTCATTTATTCCCACGTCAGTCGTTCGTTAACAATAATTCAATTTTATCGCTACTTGCATCGCAGTTATTCCGATTCTTATTATTTCTGCCGTAAAATTGAATAAGTAATATTTTTCCAGAGTTATTGAATACGAAATAAGGAGCTTCAACGATGTTATTTTTGTTATTCACAATACTATTACCGCTATGGCCGGAAAATTCACAGGGTAAAGTACCTATATGACAATGGAATTTTAACACTGAAAGATTGTGAATTGCGTTGATTTATTATGTAGTCAGCACAGAAATTTCGGATGGATTACATGTGGGCCCATGCGTTCTCAACATTCTACCGACTTCATGACTTGGCGACGGATTGGCACCAGGCGCGGCAGATCTGTGAGGCGGAGGGTACGGCATTGCTCATCCCTGAAAGCCTGGATGAAATGGAGAACTTGAAACTGCTGATGAGTAACATGAAGGCTCATTCTACTGCCGTCTTCATAGGCCTGCACGACAGATTTTCTAATGGAAATTTCGTGACACTCAAAGGTGAAGTATAGAATTTATTTTATATAAAATTTCAAGTCTCTAGGACCAGCGGTTTAGGTTGTGCGTTGTCTATATGTCAGTCAGTCAGTCAGGACTTGGATTCTTATAGTATTACAGATTTATTTTCTTCCATTCTTTCTTTCTTTTATCAAATAAATCAATATTAATATTAGTGGACTTTCCACACAGCACTATCTAGATCCAAACGTAGCAAAGCTTGTAATATGGGAACCAGACGGTTGATAATAATACTCATAACTTTTATTTATTTCTAATTCATTCTTGTCATATATTGTAAGACCCAGTCAGAGAACAAACATCTATGTTCATCTCGCTTGCTTAGCTTATTCTCGGTGGGGATTGAACCTACCACCTACAGTGCAGAAAGCAGAGCTACTATCTGACTTTGATAATGGCTGTTTTTTGCTTGCAGTAAAATACTACCCTACTACGTAAAATAACCTGTTGTAGGTGAAGCCATATCTGGGACAGTATTAGAACTCCTCTGGGCACCAGGGAGCCCCGACAACAAAAACGGCGAAGAGCATTGCGTAGTCATGACAAGAGAAGGCTTGTTTGACGACCGGCCTTGTGACAAAATCTACCCGTTCATATGCAAAATTCTAGGAAAAGACACGAACTTTAATGAAATATGTAATAATTTTGATATGGGTACGTAACGTGTGAAGATTATGGGTGATAGGTATATTTATATATTTTTTTTTTTGCTAGTAGGATTTTGGCATCTGCAACTAAAATAATAACTTATGTAAGCATTTACTTTGAAAAGCTGACAATCATTTGACAACTTCTCGTTCGCAAATTTCAATATTATTGAAAATTTATAATACCTAAATGTAAATTATGAAAAATTCCAAAAATGTTTTCTAAAACTTGGTTTTAAAAAAAAAACATTACAATAATTCAGCAAAAATCATTTTAATTAAAACAAGTTTGTAAAAGACTTCAAAAAAATCCTAACATGCAATTGTTATGATTTTTTAATTTATATGGAAGAAAACTATTAAAAAAAATTTTTTGGCATTTGAGTGCTGTCCGCCAATGGTTCGAGAATGGTTCAGCGACATTGCAAAAGTCGCGGTGGATGAAGATGGCTAAAACTACTTTTTCCTAGAAACATTTAGGGGAGGCCTCTATCTAGCTCAAAAAAAAGGAGTTAGGGCTTAAAATAAATAAAAAATGAAAATAATAATGTAATAGTATGTTTTAAACTTTCGCAATCATGACATAATGTTGAAATATTACACGAGTATTTATCGTATTTTACCTTTTTATTTTTCCGACGTTTCGGCTATGTTGCAATAACGTCGTCGGCGGCAGAGAACGTAGGGAAAATAAAAAGGTAAAACGCAATAAATATACGTGTAATATTTCCAATAATATATAATCACAGTAATATCCTACCTACAATATGCATCCCAGCTATGGTAAATGAGTGCTACCTATTTTCTAATTTTGTCATCATTATGTATCTCCCCATTGACGCAAATAAATAATTTATGATTATGTTTTAATATGATATCCATTATCTTCAGAGTATGCTCCAGGACCAAAAGCGAATGGCAAATGCTACAAGCTCCATCAAGAACCATTATCCTGGCACGATGCTTATCTGATCTGTAAAGAGGAGCAAGCACACTTAGCCATCGCCACTTCTGATGAAGAAGCTACATTGATAACTGGTTACCTCAGTAACCATTTGGAAAGTAAGGCGCCCAATCCAAATATATTGCTGATTGGATTCAGTGATCTCATGTTCCCATTTGAATACAGGACTCTGAAAGGTACATACCGAAACATAATTCACACGCTGATTTACTTCACTACCTTATCTAATTCGATGTAATAGCTGAAATGGCGAGTAACTTGATATCGGATTAGTTTCGATCGAGCTTTAAAAACCTTTGTCGCAATAAACAAATAAAAACAAATATTTCGATACCTGGAAAGCTTAGCTACGATCCTTGCATTCAAATTACTATGATAAACTCCATCCAAATATCTATTAAGTTAAAAATAATTATAATTCTTACCGTATCAATATCTATCAAAAATGAGCCTCCACAAAAACCTTAAGATTTGCACGAAAGTATGTATCTGTTAATTGTAGAAAGTCAGTCCATACATACAGCTAAGTTAATCTCCAGGTAAAAATGAGCAAAAAGTTACACAAATGTATCAATTTATATCTACATCTACACTAATATTATAAAGAGGAAACATTTGTATTTTTGTTGTTTTGTTGTTTTGTATGTAACGAATAGGCTCAAAAACTACTGGTCCGATTTCAAAAATTCTTTCACCATTAGAATGCTACATTATCCCTGAGTAACATAGGCTATATTATATTTTCAAAAAAATCAGGGATCCTTACTAAAACTCCAATAATGTAACCCAAGGTGGAAAACAAAAACCTTACATCGCGTGCGCTGCGGAAACTATTGATGATAGAACAAAATAATGTACTATGATTTTGTAGAACACGTCATCATCTACAAAAAATGTCGTGACAGAATATGTCTAACTATTATAGTTATGTCACAATAAGTGTTCTTTTATTATAAAAAATTAATTGAAATGACGCCGCTAGAAAAGGGTCTTTATTTGTACCTTGGTATTAATCCTTATCCAAATAAATCATTTCATATTTAAGACGGTTTCAATACCTATAGATTACTTCTTAAATTTTTCAAATCGGACAATCCATTCAAAAGATATGATGAAATTAAAAATGTTAACGGGTCCACGGGTCGTGCGAATGTCTGAAATAAGTAGACGCGAGGCTCGAACCCACGGTCTAAGTATATCCAAAAATGTTCAAAAAATTTATGACCACCCATGCGAAGCTGGGAAAGGCCGCTAGTGTCATATAAAAGGGCTTTGTTTGTACATTCCTAAAAAAATTATTCAGGAATGAAATGAAAAATATTATTCTAGGAAGTACGATTTTTGTGATACAATTAAAACAATAAGATCAAGAGAAATCCATTGATTTACAAATTGAGTTTTTTTCAACATTTTTTTTCACGTTATTTAGATAAATGGTAAATGAGTCCTAAAAATTGTTGTATGCAAGGGCAAGTTTTCAAGTGTTACCCAAAGTTTTCGAATATTTTTTAAGGTGCTTCTTTAACTGAAGCTGGTTACGCTCTTTGGGGCCCTATAGCAGACAACATCTCCGAAATGACACAGAAGCGATGTGGAGCCATATCCAGAACCGGCCAGCTCCTCATGACCAGGTGTGACGTGCCTGCCATGTTTCTTTGTGAAAGAACCGTGAACGAAACTTTATCCAGAAAAATAAATCATAAATAATTATTTACGTCTCATAAAATCACGGAAACTTAGGTTATGAATAATATAGAAAAGCTGAAAAAAATGGTCTTATAAATTTTTGAACTATTATTGCTGTGAAAAACAACAGGTGCTACTTTTAAATAACGCTTAAATTTCTGACGATAATTCATCAAAACAACTTTTATTGGGGCTTGATTTATGAATAACAATTATTCAATACATGACTTCGTCAGATTTTTCAATATCTGCTTTATCTAAAGAATATAAAAAAATATCTGCTTTATCTGCTTTATATATATATATAAAGAATATTTTGGTGGGAATCCGCACAAAATAAGTGCAATATTTTTTTAGTTATTAGACTATCATACATCGTGTATTTAACACGCTCACATTTTGCAGTCGTTACTCTTATAAGGATATGAATTATTATTCATATCCTTATAAGAATAGTAGAGCTCTTTGTGAAGGGCTCGTCCGGGGAAGTACCACCACGCCTTTTTCTGCCGCCAAGCAGCAACGCTGTGTTTCGGTTTGAAGAGTGTGGTTGCCGGTGTGATTACAGGCATATGAGGCTTAGCATCTGTATGCCTCAAGTTGAATGGACGCAGGGCAGTGCATCGTAGGGCACGTTCCTATCGTGCGTGACTTACGAGGTGATGCTTTGTTATAGGTGATGGTTACCACATAACATCAGGTGGGCCATCTGCTTGTTCCATCAGCTAGTTGTATTAAAAAAACTGATTCCTGGTCTCCTTCACTTTTCTAAGATCTTTTAGATCACCGATTGAGAGCGCTGGCAATCAACAACAAAATAGAAGGAACATATACGGAACCGCTAAACTCCACCGTGCATATACGCACCAGCTCGCTAAACAGCTGGCTACTTACCGTAGCCCTGTTACCTCTAGTGTGATTACCGCTCTCCACCTGCCCTCGCATTACCAGTTAATGTCAGTCATCAGAATCATTGAATGACGTTGTTGGAGTCAGGGGGTCTACTCTGTGAAACGATAATCGGGGTTTCGCATTATTCTTCTTCCTTTTGCCGCTTCACAATTTTATTCGAAATAGTGTGGTGAGAAGATCAGTTTTTGATGTTTTTATTTACATTACGTAGCATGCGTGGCAACAAGAAGTCGACTGCGCAGAGCAATTATGGCTTGTTAATTCTCGCTCGCACATTTCAATATTTTGAAGGATATAACAGGAAGGTAATTTGAAGGTACTTCAAAATGAGTAGGGGGGAAAAATACCAATGGATTGTTATACCTCTAATAACAAACAAATCACAACGGCTTTTCCAAATCCATGTTCTTTTATCGAGATAGCGAGTTTCTGCGGAGGTAGACTGTTTATGTTTTTTTTATTTTTTTGTACTACTAGTTGATGGAATAAGCAGATGGCCCACCTGTTGTTAGTGGTAACCATCACCTATAACAAAGCAATACCTCGTAAGTCATGCACGATAGGAACGTGCCCTACGATGCCCTGCCCTGCGTCCATCAACTTGAGGCATAGAGATGTTAAGCCTTATGTGCCTGTAATTACAACGGCAACCACACTCTTCAAACTGAAACACAGCAACGCTGCTTGGCGGCAGAAAAAGGCGTGGTGATAGTACTTCCCCGGACGAGCCCTTCACAAAGAGCTCTACTACTCTTAAAACAACTCTTGCACACAACTTGGTTGTTTGCGATTTTTCATACATAATTTCAGTGAGTTTATATCTTTCAAAGTGTTGAAATGTGCGAGCGAGACATTAGCAGTTGTCATCGCCTTAGCCTTTGTTGCCGCTTTAGTGTAACATCCTTCTTCCTTTGGTAACTTCCTCCGGCGCACTCTAAGGTTGTGGAATGCGCTCCCTGCGAAAGTTTTCCCTGGAGAATACAGCATGGGGTTCTTCAAAAAAGGCGTTATAAAATATTAAAAGGGGCAACGCGCGTGTGACACCTCTGGTGTTGCAAACGTCCATAGGCTACGGTAACCGCTTCCCATCAGGTGGGCCGTAAGCTTGTTTGCTTACTTGGTAGTATAAAAAAATTCACTATGAAACTACTGAAGTTTCGTAATTTTGAGTTACAATGCACGGCAACGATAACAAATGATTCAAAGTGATCCTTGTGATTCAATGAAATAAATGCCTTTTGATTTTGATGAGTTTGATAACATGACAGCGGTTCCGTTGGTTTGTTTGCAACACATAATGCCCGCCCAATTCGAAGTGTTGTTTACAGTTTTCCAGAGTAGACCCCCTGACCACTCATCTGGCGTGCGGCCGACAGTCAGACATGACGATAATGCGAGCCAATACATTTAAAACCAGCGAAGCGTGACTTGTGACTTTGTCGATTACAGCCACGATGAACGGGTGCCAATAGGCGTGAAATATTCTCATTGTTTTATTCGAGCTGTCGTTGATTTAAACCTGACATCTTTGATCCAGAAATCATTCTCATCAGATTTAATTTAAAAAATATACTACTTGCTGGGCTACAAATAGGCTAGGTTTTGAATCGGGTACCTTGCTAGCAGATGCTAGTGATGGTTGTGGGTTTGTATGTTAGTTTCAATAGATTTTATGTATGCGTTAGGTACTATTAGTTTGAAGTATGCTTCAAACTAATAATATCAAATTTATAAGTGAGCAAAGATAAATTTGATTATGTTAACCTTTTTCTGTTATGCCTACGCCTCACTAAATTCGATTTGCAACACACTGGAGCTTCAATATTGTATTATATTACATTGTAACAAGGATCATACAAAAGAACGGTAGGAACCAAGCCGTAAGTTTCTTGCCTTTTCTTCTAGGCTTTGGTCGCGTGGAACTGGTACCTAGAGTCACCTAGCTTTAAGACGTTTCAAAGTGATCCTTGTGATTTTATTGAATGAACCTTTTGACTTTGACTTTGACTCATCTCCGTAACGGTCGAACTGGATCGGATGGAACTTTTTTTTTTATTCTTCTTGCTGATGGAACAAGCAGATGGCCCACCTGCTGCTAAGTGGTAACGTCATACAAAGCATCACCTTGTAAGTCACATACGATATTAACAACGTGCCCTACAATGCACTGCACTGCATCCATCAACTTGAGGCATACAGATGTTAAGCTTCATGTGCCTGTTATTTTACTGGCAAGCACACCCTTCAGGCCATTTGTCCACCGCCGCCGTCACCGGACCGTCAACGAGGACGAGATTATTTCGGGCCGAGTTTAAGATGACGTGACGGCGATCGTTTATCCACAGCGCCGATATATCGGTGGCTCAGTCCTACAGCTTTTTTGTGGGTGGTAGTCGCGTTTTAATTATTGCGTCGAGAATTACTCTAACGGGAGTGTTTTGGAACGCAACCTTAGTACATAGACAAATTAGGGGTTACCACTTCATAACTCAAAATCTTACCAGAACATTAGTTGCATTCTGAATGCATCTAATCATGTATTCTTCTTCCTTTAATAGCACAAATTGAAATTGATTGAGACGATGGTAACTTACTTAAGTAGTGTTGAAAGTAGCTATAAAGTGTAGGTAATAAATATAGCAACAATTTTTTTTTTCTTTAGCTAACTATTTCGTAAATGTGGCTAGATTTAGCTAAAAATTGGCTAAAGTGGCAACACTGATTGCCGGCACAGGTCACGCCGATCTACTCGAAACTCGGCGGCCGGGATGACGGTGCTCGGGTGACGGACTTGCGGTGGACACGCGGCTATTAGTAGTCTATGTATCAGTACTTCGGCGCCGTCATCTCGTTCTCGTTGACGGTCCGGTGACGGCGGCGGTGGACAAACGGTCTCAATCCGAACAGCAACGCTGCTTGGTTGCAGAATAGGCTTGGTAGTAGTTAGTACTTCCCCAGAGACTTCCAAAGACCGTTTCGATTTGATTTGTAATGCTGTGTTTATATACCGTTTCAATTGAAGCCATGTGAGACTGAAAACTTTAGGTTTAAGTGTTGGGCGCAATGCAATGGCACATACGAGTAGGGCATACTTTCTTTGGTGGACATACTTTGTGAGGCTATGAAATTTTTAGCAATCCAAACCACATACGTGGGCCATCATTTCGTTCCATTAATTTTTCTCCTACAAAAAAATAATTACTTTCTTTCCTCATTAAAAGTAACTAGATATTTCATATATTCAAAACTTTACATTACAATTAAGGTAAAGGTTTGATACAATGTTTCATGATTAGGATGGCCCGTCCTCGCTCGCGGCTACTTTTGGGTATTGTTTCTAACAAATCAGGTCAAACACAACTTACTCTACCTCTGTCCTCTACTTAAGCATAAAATAATATGAATACATAGTATTACGGGTACTAGTAATATAATAAAAAAAACATTGCCTTAATTATTTTAACAAAATCTTTTAACTTAACCGGAAGACTAGCACTATAGTAGTGCATCAAACTATGGACTTCTGCAGGCTGACCATTATGATGATGATAATATCAGGACTTCTGTATGTTTCCATAGATAAACTTTTTTACTAAACGAAATTATCGATAGGTATAACCTGACACGACTGACTAGCCTCACAGCTCAATCGGTAACAATTATTTGCGTGATGAACATAAATGGATGTTATATTGTATTAAGTTAAGCTTTAAAAAAAATGAATTGTGCCAGTTTTTTTTTATACCACTAGCTCATGGAACAAGCAGATGGCCCACCTGATGATAAGTGGTAACCATCACAAAGCATTGCCTCGTAAGTCACGCACGATAGGAACGTGCCATACAATGCACTGCCCTGCGTCAATCAACTTGAGGCGTAGATGTTAAACCTCATGTGTCTGTAATTACACCGGCAACCACATTCTTCAAACCGAAACACAGCAACGCTGCTTGGCGGCAGAAAAAGGCGTGGTGGTAGTACTTCCCCGGACGAGCCCTTCACAAAAAGCTCTACTACTCTTATCTACAGTTATCTGGTTCCCATAGTAGGTACCAACAACATAATAATCTGTGGCATAAGCTAGCACACAAGGTTTTCCCGCTTAGCTATAACATGAAAAGTTAACAAAGTCCTTCAGGGTAGGCAACACAACCAAAACGCCCCTGGTGTTGTTGGTGTCTATGGATGACGGTTACCACTTACCTACTATCAGGTCGATCTGTATTAAAACAAGTTTGGGGCTAGATGCCGCTGAATGAAAATGTCCATGAATGTTTATTTATCATCTCCATTCTCCAACAATGAATAAAAATATAATCAAGGTTTTAATAATCAAATAAGAAGCATGTTTGCTTTGTGGTTGTTCATTTAGTAATTAATTAGTGACATTAATATGGGTACATACTATTTTTCCCTTTGATACATTGCCATTCAGAGTTCCCACGTAGGCAACACATAATTTTGATGAAATTACGACATTTTTTTTATAAATAACTAGCTGATGGAACAAGCTACCTGATGTTAAGTGGTAACCATCACCTTTAACAAAGAATTGCTCCGTTACGCACGATAGGAACGTGCCCTAAGATGCACTGCCCTGCGTCCATCAACTTGAGGCATACAGATGTTAAGCCTCATGTGCCTGTAATTACACCGGCAACCACACTCTTCAATCCGAAACACAACAACGCTGCTAGGCGGCAGAAAATGGCATGGTGGTAGTACTTCCCCGGACGAACCCTTTACAAAGAGCTCTACTACTCTTACATTATATCGGATAGCTACAATGTAGGAATTTACAAGTCAAGAGTGAAAAAGAAGATTATAACTACGCTTGCTCCATTTTAAGTTTAATTTTCACTTCCCATCAGGTTTGGCAGCCAAATCCGTTCAATAATTTAACCCTATACTTTAAATTTGAAGTGGAAACCTGTAATTGGCAATGTTATATGAATCTGAAACTTGTAAAAAATTAAGTACATGATCTGTTGGTTTACTAACAATCCAGTCAACACGTCATTACCCGTCAATCTAAGCTGACAATTTTTTCCTTTAGGATCAGAATGTTGAATTCTCATAATGTTGAAAGCGCAAAATGTATAATTTCCCAAAATGTTGGTTTTTTTTCGTTTCGCAAAATGTTGAATTCTCATAATGTTGAAAGCGCAAAATGTATAATTTCCCAAAATGTTGGTTTTTTTTCGTTTCGCAAAATGTTGAATTCTCATAATGTTGAAAGCGCAAAATGTATAATTTCCCAAAATGTTGGGTTTTTTTGTTTCGCAAAATGTTGAATTCCGAGAATGTTGAATTATTTTAAAGTTTTATTAAACGACTTCTTCATCATAGGAAAAGTATTTGATAGCTGTCAAAATGACACTTACTGTCAAATGTGACAGAAACTGTCACAAATGCAAGATAAACAACGGAAAACTCAAAAAATTAATGTCAACCTGACAGATGTCAAATTTAAAACGGCCTTCCTTGGAAACTACTCGAACATCGGACAAAAACTGTCAGTTTCACAGCTGTCATAGAAAATGTAGATTTTGTTCTTTCCTTTCATTTGAGCTACGAACTGAAAGTCTAGCTCGAGTAGTTTCCTAGTTATGACCGTTTCAGTTTTGACATCTACTGTCAATTCAATATTCATTGTCAATTTTGACTGAAACAGTCTGTCTTCCTTGATTATCTTAGATTTGTGACAGTTTCTGTCACACCTGACAATAAGTGCCAATTTGACAACTGTCAGTCTTTTCTGCACTTCTACTCTGTAAAGTTGTTTGCGAATAATCAATTTGAAACGCTGATAAATAACACTTGACTGTACTGTACTTGAAAGGGTGACGATTAGAAAGCGACTATTTGAAAATCTGACCATTTGAAAGTCTAACCATATGAAAATAAAGGGACAGACAGAACTACGTAACAGAAAAGGTGGGAATAGTTGAGATTGAAACCAGGTGTAAAGCATAGTCTTTTAAGTCACAGAACTAATGGAAAAAAAAATCCCAGTAGTTCTGTCAACAGAACTACTCAACAGAACAGGTGGGAGTAAACGAAAATTTGTCGGTCGACAAACAGGAACTTTCAATTTCATGCTTATGGAAGTTTCACGGTCTACAACAACATTCAACATTACAACATTTTAGGATTCAACATGATGCAAACTCTACATTTAAGGAATTCAACTTTCTGCATTTTCAACATTTTTGGATTCAACATGCTGCAATTTCAACTTTTTGCAAACTCAACATTTTAGGAAATCGTCTTTCTACAAATTCAACATTTTAGGATTCAACATGCTGCAAATTCAACTTTTTGCAAACTCAACATTTTAGGAATTCAACATTCTGATCCTAAAGGAATTTTTTTATGAGATGCAGCGTGTATTTGTAAATATTACTTATGGCTGAGAGTAATTATTATTAAAAAATTCGTAAAGTTAATCATCATCATCAACCTGTAAAAGTCCACTGCTGGATATAGGCCTCCCCCATACATTTCTAGGAAGATCGATTTTGAGCCGATGCACCGACTTCCCGCGATGTCATCGGCCCATCGGTTATAGTTAGTATTTAAATAAAAATGAACAACTGTACGAAACACGATGATCTACGAATACAATAAACAGAGCACATGTGAAAGCTGAGCGCTTTTGTGTTAAATTTTATTTGATTGCGAGCCGTCAGACAGCTCGGCTGATTGATGTATGGCCCGCCGCCGCTTCGACGGTCAAAGATTACGTAATTGATGCATGGCCCTAGGATATTCATATTGGCTGTTACCTACTCGCTACGTGTCAGTTTCGCAGACTTTTTCTTTAACAGCAGATAATAAAAAAGTTACTATGTTTTTTATAGGGAAGATAAAACCTATTTGGTTTAAAAATATTGTATAATATTTATCACAAAAGTTAGTAGAATAAACTTTTGGAAATAACAATAATTTTTATTATTTTGTTTGTGAATTCAGTATACACAAAACATATACTTTAAGAGAGTAGGTATATGTTTATAGTTTCTATAGTTCTCATATAGTATATAGGTAAATACAATACAGGTATATACAGAAATATATTTTATTCATGAAATAAAATAATTTAAAATGAAAGAAAATTCTTTATTGTACCTACACATAAAATATATTTCTATAGATAATTTTTATAAATAATAGCGTATACTAATTTATTTAAAATGAAACACTTCACCACACTGTTTCGAAAGAACTAGTGACACGACAAGCTAGAAAGTGAATATAAGTATTAAAAAAATTGAAAAATGCATGCTCTAACGTTTTCAAACTGAGTAGTAGAGCTCTTTGTGAAGCGCTTGTCCGTGGAATTACTACCACCACGCACTTTTCGGCCGCCAAGCAGCAACGCTGTGTTTCGGTTTGAAGAGTGTGGTTGCCGGTGTAATTACAGGTACATGAGGCTTAACATCTGTATGCCTCAAGTTGATGGACCCAGGGCAGTGCATCGTAGGGCACGTTCCTATCGTGCGTGACTTACGAGGCTACTATTGTTATGTTATAGGTGATGGTTACCACTTAACATCAGAGGGGCCATCTGATTGGTCCATCAGCTAGTTGTATAAAAAAAAACTAGAAACGAGAGTTTACCTTAAAAAAACATCGAGTGACTTATTCAGATTCAGGAAGAAACCGCATAGGCTGAAGAACCTATTCACTGGTGACATTAATATTTCTCCATCCGCAAAAACCGCAAACAGCAGGCAGTGAGACACGAGACGTGATAAAGCAATAGCTACCCTTTCATACGACATTAGCTACATTAGTGACGGCACATTTCGCTACAATCTGCACGGGAGCCGTTCGCGTGTGAATCCTAAGATACAGGCTCTCATTTCCTCTTGCTAAGGGTTAACTACGAAACATATTCTATTAATATTGGGAATAATTCACTGTGATTTGGAAATTCACTTAGGATCAACATTGGTTGTATAGTTATGATACTAGCTTCTTTCTGCTCGTGGCTTTTCTCGGGTTTGTGTTGCATCGGACTCCATTAGAAATTAAAAGTAAACTAAATGAACTATTAAGAAACGAACTACATATAACTATTTAACTTTTACATTTAGCTTACTTTTAATTTCTAATGGAGTCCAATAAAATACTAACCCGAGAAAATCCACGAGCGAAGCTAGTATCATAACCATACAACCAATGTTGATCTTATGTGAATTTCGAAATCACAGATAACAATAATAATATGTTCCTGATTTTTTCTTTATTATTATAGTTAGAATTTTTAAATGTGTCAAGAAATTGCTATCTGGTTAATCCTATTTATAGGTATTCAAAGCATAGGTTAATTAGAATATTACATGTTTGACCTAGTATTCAATGTCCATACAACGTACGTACCCGTAGGGCTTTCTCCTAAGTTTCTACGTAACTGATTTTACAAGACAACCCTATAATATTGTGATTAACCTGACACAAATTTTGCCTTCAAGTCCGTGTTTCAAAAAACATTTACATTACCAAAAAGTACAAAAAATCACTTTATTAGAGTATAGTGTATTCAAGTAAATCATTTGACTGGAGTGTGTTCAAAAAAGGAAGAATAGAAAGATGCGCGTGTTCTTGAAACCAACGTTTCTGAAGAAATCATTGTACGCTAGCAAACGACCAGTTATTACAAGGAATATGGTGTAACGAGTGTGAATATTCTAGAAATTTTTAGAGCAGTTAAATTTCATTGCTCTACCCCGGGGTGGAGTGACAATAAAACTGCATCTCGATTCTGATCACAAACATTCCATAATATTCAGTCGTAGCACCTGTGACGCTGCTTCAAAACACTTATTATATTGCCTGTAAATATGGGACATTATTTATATTTTTCGGAGTAGGGGAATCGCTCGTTCGTTTAGATGTTTAATGTTTGTTTGCTCAGTTTAGATATTTTAATGTACAATCTGTTTTTATACAATAGTAAAACAAATTACTTTTTGAAGTTCTATCACAATATCAAATTGTATTTATAATTCTAATTCTGTCGAACAGTTTTAGTTCGGTTCATAGGCCGTGTTTAGAAGGATCACGTCTAAGTTCTAAGACGGGGATCGATATTCGAAACATGCACTCACAATAATGGTTCCGAAACTAGAACTTCTATTCCTGCGTTCTATTTTTTGGTTAGCAGATAAACAATTCAACAAAAATCCAAGACTTGGTGTCCAACACTAAACTTAATTTGGTACTGTGTGCCCGTAGTTGGCTCAGTCTATTTTCTTCAAAAGTGGCAGTAAGAGTTCTTAGTTTTATTGACAAATTGTTTTCTGCTTCAACTGAGCAGACGAGCCTGCGATAAGGCACGTAAAACACAAATTTCACGACGTACCTAAATATAACCGTTTTGGAGATTCAATTTAAATCAAAGTGGTTCATAACATTCATATTTTAATACTTATTATACCTCAAAAACTTTATATAGCTTTACCGCAAACTTCTGTGCATTAATAATGTAATAAAATACACCTAGACAAAACCAAAAGGTACCTCGGAAGATCACGCAGATTAGTAAAGTAGATTTAGGATTCAATCAAAATTCGTCCGACACGGCCTGGTATTGACAAGGTTTTGTAGTTTTTAATCTTCTGCTTTATTATGCATTCCGCACACGCCTATTCCTTGTAGGGCGCGGGCTGGGTGCGTTCGGCGCTCGCCGAAGCTCGTCCGAGTCACATAGAAAACAGGTGACTGGGTAATGCCAGTTGTCTTTCGATGAATCTAGGCATCGATACAGATGTACCCTCTACGCCCAATATAAAAGTTTTATACGGTAATACGTTTCTCTGCGGAAATTATTATGTAAATTTCAACTATCAGCAGTTATGGATATTAGAAAAATATTAATCAATCGAAAATTTGTATGCGCTTGTATTTAGTAGGTAAAATTCATGTTATTAATGAAAAAATAATTCATAATAACTACTTTACATGTAACAGACGAAATTTAACAGACAAAGCAGTATTCTTTTGACGTATTCTGTTCATAATACGTCAAAAGAATACTGTATTAGTGTCTACTAATACAAAAATGCCGACAGTCTGCTTTCAACCCAAATGCGGCTAAAGCAACGCGAAACTTTTAGCGGAAAACTAAAGTTTTTGGATTTTTATTGCTTTTAAACAACGTGAGATGCAATAATATTAAAATTTTAGTTGAACCCGGCAGTATTTACAGCTGTTTTATGTACACAAACTTTTGGCGAGCACCACTCGCGACTCCTTAGACTTTCCAGCGGATTTACTACTTTATATTACTTACGTTCTCGTACTATAAACTCTATTCTATTTGTTATTTATTACACCAATTATTAAAGGGAAGTTTTATTTATTTACGTAAATCAATAAGCGACAACCATAAAAAATATCGCACAGCGGTGTCGATTCACGTCGGGAGATCATCCGTCTCGCGAATCCGTCTGTTCGGGACGTGCGTTCGTACTTTCGCTAAAAATGCAAATTTCTCTTCAGAGTGCCACCACGCCCTCGGGTCGGCGCTGACTTAGGGACCTACAAGAGTGGGGGGCACAATTTTTCACGAAACCAAAATGAGCAAGACACTCCCCTTAGGAGTCCTCGAGTGCGTTAGCGTCGGCCCTTTGTCAGTATTTCATTACACGCCGTGATTTTGTAAATGAGCTTGGCTTTATGGATGTGTTGATAATTTTACCTAAATGTGTTGTGTTTTTTGTTACAAAATCCAATCCTTCTAGTTATAAATAGAATCAATGTGAAACGAACAATAAACGACGACGATTATATAAGCTTTGTATAATGACGTTTACCATCGCATACAAAAGTTCCTTCCACAAAGGTGCATCGGCACTTCTTCTTTCATACGATAACGTATTCGTCTAAAAACTTCATTTAATAGAGTGTATTTTCATTTTAAAATAATTCATGTGAAGGTACCGATACTAAAACGTTACCTAAATTATTTCAAGCTGAAACGATACTGATCTGTATCTCTACTGCTAATTTTCCAAACTATTAACACATTAGTATAGAGCAGCGGACGGTATCGTAAATCAGAAGTGCAAACAGTGTATTAATTACAAATGCAAACAGCCAGTGTGGTCCGCCGCAGCCGTCTCTATCCTGCTAATGATTTGCAGTGTAGCCGTAGCTTTGCTAAGCTCGCTCAGATTAATCCGTCCAATATGAGAATATACTCATGATTAGAAGAGATTGCCGCCAGACATGCATCATAATTTAACTAAAAAAATTCAAGAACAACGCTCCAGCAAATCATGCCAACACGATTTAAAACAGCATTTTTCAATGCAAATTAATACATTTAGATAAAACCTCAAGAAAAGTTAGAACTAGAATAAAAATAAAAAAAAACTCTCCATCTCTGTACTTAACAGTAATACAAACAAATTGAATAGCATTTTTATTCAAACACGATCTCAAAACATTTATCTTTCGAGCACAAAATTACTCCCATCCATTCTCAAGATGAAAAGAATCATAAAAATAATAATCTCCATAAAAGTACGGATGTAGTGCTATCGTTGGAACGGGAAACAAAACGTTCGACTAAAAGCCTCGGTTTTAATTTCATCACCATAACTCAGCCGTGTAAAGATACGCTTTTTCATGAAAACTCGAATAAAAAGGAGGCAGGTTCGCCGTCGAAACAATACTGTAGGTACGATTGTAGTTGCTTCACAATGGCATAGCAGAGACATGCGGGCGGGGACGCCACAGACGCAAAGTGAAATCGGTCCTTTCAAAACATTTTACTGCGCTAGCTTGAAAAATAAAACTGTGGAGCACTATTCAACTACCCACTGTGTGGTCGTGGAAAGTGTCTACGATAAAGGGCCTTACAAAAAACTCCACCTGTGAAACTAGAGCAGTGTCGAGAGCGTATCGTGTGTTGATATAAAATGGAAATTCATAGGTTTCTAAAACAATTTTCTGGAATATTATAGTACAAGTATGCTAAGTGTGCCGTTTTCGATCAGTTAGAGAACGCAATTGCGGTAAAATATATTAGAATACAACATAGATACCCACTTAATTAACATTTAGAACAAATTGTATAAGCCAAAAACAAGTCAACAATACCTACTTCCCTTTATGGTTTCAATTTCGATATACAGTTAAGAGTCAGTCTTTTCTTGAAAGTCGGATCGTATTTCCACAAGTCGGGAATATTCTATTCGATCCTCCTTGTAGCCTAAACTGCGAGAACGTACGAAACTATTTCCGTAGCGAATAGCGACATACAAGAAGAAAACACTTTGGTTTATTAATGAAGCCGTCGAGTTTTTAGCGCCTTCATTACAACAGTGAGGGCCTGTAGTGAGTTTAAGCAGAAATTGTTCTCCTTTCGACATTGTTCAAGCCTGCGTGCCAGTATTTTTAGAGTTACGTGCACACTTGAAATAAAAAACCCTTGTTGTCTGTAAATTTGACCTTCTGTCTATTTTTTTTGTCAGCAAACCTTAAACTTCAAATTCTGGTACCCGGAAGTTTGCTTTTAACCTGTGATGTTACTAGAAAAGCATAAACAAAAAAAGTAAATAGGTACTTATTTTTGTATATAACAAACTTTAATAAAAACATATTTTTATACAAGTCTCGCATAAATTACAGTACAGTAGTCCTTCATTTTGTAATTACATTTTGGGTCTACATCAGCTATTTACTTAGCATCTGAAAGGCTGTATATTCGGCTGGGTGCATTTCATCTCGTTTATCTATCGAATGCTTGCAACTGTACTATATTTATCTTTTAAACGTATCGAAAATGTGTAGGCGGAAAATTGGAGTTGAATATCTCTTTACATTTTTCAAGTTTCCTGTATTTTTAGGAGTTTTACGTGTACCTACATTTTTGTCTTATTCACACACTACAAAGTCGAATATAAACTTGAGCTTAGCTACTCATTTATTTAGATGAAAACATTGAAAACTTAAGGCTTACGACGATTATGTCTTCTTTGAAATGATTATGTTTGATGTGAGTACGTCCTCTTCACCATCAACCAAAATTATTTATAAAACCGTGTTTTTAAGTGCCTATATTCAACGATGATGGGGTTAAATAAACCTCACTTCAATGCAGAGTTATCACCTAGAAGTTTTTTTTTCTTATAGGCTTACGTATTATCTATTACCCTGCAAATAATAGTCTCACCCTCAGATACACACGCACATATGTATACACACCCTCTCACACACACCCTCACGCACATACTTTACACATACACACATTACTCAATTAAAATATTATCCGACGGCGGGCGCTATGAACCGGGACACAGATTTTGTAGTCCGGTTGGCAGCGAATCTCTTCTTCTTCTTCTCTCAATTTATGGCTCCTGTCCGTCATTCGACAGACAATCTTGCCAGTGTCAAGTGATTTGTATTGAATACTTTTTAGTCAAGTCAGTCCATAGTCAAGTCGGCCGTCATTTTGTTTTAAAGAAAATGGTGGCGGTTTTCTTCAAAACATTGGAAACATTTTCGGTCAAATCAGGATATCACATAATACACTTTCATTTCAAATGTTTACACTTTGTGCTAAGACCTCAAGTAATGTTGGTTAAAATACCACCGAAATTACACAACACAACTCAAAATAACACTAGAAAAACAAATAAAATTAAAAAGCTATGTTGCTTCCAATAATGTCAGAAAATGAATCCCGCAGCGAATCTCAATAGAAAAATTTAATAAAAATGTAAACAAACTTCAAAATACTGACAGTTAGTTGCCCATTTTTGTAATATTTTTTGCAGCTGTCAACGTTTTCATTGTTTTTATTGTAAACCCTAAGTTTGTATTCAAATAAATAAATATTTGATTTTGATTTTGATTTGAATATTAACTGCCATTGCCAATCGCTTTTATTGCAGGTATTTGATATAAAAGCGGTTACGGCTGTTGACCATGGACAGACCAAACAGCGAAACTGAAGGCTCCTTGGCGAACTTCGAATCCTCCAACAGCGCGTACCCACCGAAAACAAGCGGAATGAAATTGCATTTAGCCAATGGCAAGTATTCATCGTCCGTCATATTATTTGTCAAGCCTGTCATCAGCACGCGGGCGTCGCGTGCGGGCGACGTATCGCACTCGAATATCCAATTACACATTCGCAATATTTTCTATGCGATGACGCTTGAAACACAATCAATCTACTCGGATATGCTCGATTGTTGGGAATTTTCACGGCATTTTTGATCATTCTTCTTCTTGTCGTGTCAGTGGTTCTTTCGAAATAGTGTGGCTAGTGTGCCTCATACAGGCTCCTTTCGAGCACTTGACACAAAAGTAGAAGAGAGGTTCTACTACATGCCGGTTTCCACTCGATGTTAACCGTTTTAGAGTACTGGCATAGTGCACATATATTTTTGAACGGAAAAACTCAACTGGTTATTGAACGACCTTAGGATTGGAAGGCGGGGCAGCTACCACTAGACCACCAGTGGTCTCTTTTGATCATTGAGATGTACCGACTGAGTGTAAGTAATCTACAAAGGACTTACTACCACTGTTGAGAAAAACAATCATCGTAAAATAAAGTATGCAATACGCAACTTATAAATAAATAATATTGGACTTTCCACACAGCACTATCTAGCCCTAAACTAAGCCAGAGCTTGTAATATGGGAACCAGATAGCTGATATAATATATATTTTTTGTTTCATATCATATTGTATATGTATTGAAAAATATATATAATATATAACACCCAGACTGATATCGCTTCATCACACAAATGTTTGTTCTCGGTGGTTATCGAACCCGCGGCCTACGACGCAGAAGGCAGAGCTATTACCAACTGAGCTATGAAGGCTGTCCATATATGGTTGTGAATAAACAAAAAAGACATTATACTTTAGGTACCTAAGCAAATAACAGAGCACTTTTTGTTGCCAAGCATTGCAGAAAACGTATTACTTCCTTGGATTCGATCCAAAATAGGTAACGCGAACTCTTGCTCAAGCGATTATTTTAAACACTCTATTTGACAGCTTATTTACACCGTGCACACAACAATCTTTTGTTGACACTGTGAGACTGCGACGGCTCGTAATTAAAATGGTGACGGTAAATTCAAGAGACTTATTATACAGGGTGGAACGAACGGGCCAAGTAGTTCATTTATTTATTTTAGGATGACAACAGCTTATTAAATCTTGAATTCTAAGTTATATAGGTTATCAGAGAAGCCAATTAGCGGTCCTCAAGAATGGTTACAGAGTAGATGAGAAAAATGCACAAATAAACACCGCCGCGCCGAGCTCACACTCAGTTACCCAAAGTCAGTTACACTCAGTTAGTTGCCCAAAATATCAATTTTATTATAAAGTAATTTGCGGCAAACCTCCTTTGCCTTTGTCCATACTCCTTTATTTAATCCAAGTAAATTTTAAAAATAACAATATAAAATGTAATGGTTTGTGTTTGATTCTTAAAGTCAAGTAACTTGTATATTAAGAGTAACTATATTTAAAGTGCCCCTTCAGAGCATGTTCGTTCTATACACCCTGTATGTCAAAACTTGTACGGGATAAATTTAACGCATTGTGACTGTGATGCACCTATTTTCGCTATTTTACTTACATGGTGGACTAGACCCACTTCGATAGATAATGAGTTTATAATCATATATGAATACGTGTTTTGAAAGTGCTTTTTTTAATTCTCTGGATTTAAAGATCTGTCTTTACAATCAATGGCGTTATTATAACGTAAACTACTTTTTATATTTAAATATAAACAATGTACAAATAACCTAACATCCATCGAGTACAGGAAACTCAAAAAATTACATTTGTACATTCTAAAAATCTATTTAATCTACTTAAATACTTAATATTGGCAATATTTTCGTTGCAGTAATTTGCTTGGAGCATTAGAGTCAAATCCACTTCAGCAATCATATTTTGTCATTTCATATTTTTTTCCTTTCAAGTTTTACCAAATGTTGTGTTTTATAGCCTTGTATAGATTTGAAATTGTAAAATTATTGTGTAGGTACAGTAATGTGTAGAGAACGATATAGAATATTTACTGTGACATTAAAATGAGTGCAATCACCAAAATCAGTCGACGCATGTATTGTTTCTGTCTGTCGATCCGCGCAACTAATGAAATCGTAAATCAAGAATGCTGAACGTACAATCGACAGATTTTCAGCGTGCAAATATTTTGCATTCCAACATTACTCTCGAGCCGAATGGCGCCTTGTTAATTAATAGAATTAAAACCAGACTTGATGAACAACTCAACAGTATGCCAATTATCTGCGAGGGATTTTAAAGCCTCTTTTCCTTTCCGGGTGTGGAAAATGAAATAAAATTCTATAGTTTATTATATTTTTCGTTAATTCCTTGAAAAACTTCATATTGTCTTTTTATAGTTAAGATAAGGTAAAAGCAGAATTTTAGAAGTACTAAGAATTTTTTATGGAAAATTTACGTAACCTACCTTTTTTTTTTTTTTTTTTTTTATGTAACTAGCTGATGGAACAAGCAGATGGCCCACCTGATGTTAAGCGGTAACCATCACCTATAACAAAGCATTGCCTCGCAAGTCACGCACGAAAGGAACGTGCCCTACGATGCACTGCCTTGCGTCCATCAACTTGAGGCATACAGATGTTAAGCCTCATGTGCCTGTAATTACACCGGCAACCACACTCTTCAAACCGAAACACAGCGTTGCTACTTGGCGGCAGAAAAAGGCGTGGTGGTAGTACTTCCCCGGACGAGCCCTTCACAAAGAGCTCTACTACTCTTAAAACGCGCTTACCTATCTTAGAGCAACACGGGCCACCGGCGGACCGGAGGGGAGTAGCCTTCGCAGGCATTCCCCTCTGTCAAAGTACAAGTCCACGCGGTCCTAGACGTACAATAAAACTAGTTGCAGCCGCACTGCTCACTAGACTAAATCTAGCTGCGGGACAGAATCAATGTCCTTTAAAAAATGTCGATTTGTTCTGTTTTATGCTGCAAAAAGACATCTGCCACGTCAAATTTACAAAAAGATGGCGTTACCTTTCATATGTAAGTAATTTTTAATCACATTATTACTTTAAACTTCTTTTAAACTTAAAAATCACAATATTATCGGTCGTGTTGTTTCCGATTTGTTAACAAACACAGGCCGCTCGCCTTCATACAATAAGCGGATCGGTCGAGCGACTGATCCGAGACATTTCCTAGAAGTCGCTGTCGCCGAGCGATAGTGTTGTTACCGGTTTGTTTGTAGATAGTTATCGATAAAAATGGTAAAGGCAAAGGATACAGACATTTTTGTGATTTAAGTTTTCTGATTAATTTAAAATATTATATTGTGAGCTTTATTTTAATTTAAATAGTTTTTTAATAAAATTGCATTACATTAAATATAATACAATACTTACGAGTACAAACACATTTTACTATAATTACTTAGTCTGAACCATAATGTTTTTTATTTATTTATTGCAGGTTTCCTAAAGATCCAAATTTTAGGGATGCATGGAAGAAATTTTGTATTATCAGACTAACCTGGACGCCCACAAGAAATAGTGTAATTTGCTCAAATCATTTCAAGACCTCTGACTTTAAAGTGTTGGCGAACAATAGAAGGAAATTAGTCGAGGGCACCATTAATGGAACTGACAAGATTAGTAATGGAAAAATATACTGGTACAAGCATTTCTTTCTTAATGAAAAAAGAAAACCCACAAAAATGTAATCGTCTTATACATATATAGAAAACTAATCCATTTTAAAAACCAGTGAAAGATACAACTACAATTAAAATGATATAATATAAAACATTATGTTTATTGTGATAATTGATCGAGTGAGCGAAGCGAACGAAGATTCTAGTTTCAACTTGGGCGATTTGGCATTTTATGTATGTATGTATGTGTGTATGTATGTATGTTTGTCTGGCCATAACTTTCGAACCGTTGATCCGATCTGCATGAAATTTGATAAGACAACAGCTTGTACTTGAGAAATTTACTGATAAGTATATGAGTAAAATCGGATGAAGGGTTATAAAGATATGGGGTTTTTTAAGGGGGCAAAAATAAAAAAATGACTTAAAAAAATCAAGTTACATGTCATACGAAAGGACTTTTCAAAACAATTTTTACTTTTTTTCTGGGACGCTCGGTTTTTGAGATACAAAATAAAAGTTAAATTAAGATAACCAGCGACCCAGGAGCTCCCATCTCTAAGAGTTTCGTTGGCATCAAGGTTTTTCTACTGGTCGGCCAGTTCCTTTGCTTTTTCTAATTTTTTTTTCTTGAAATAAATTAAGGAGGTACTCAGTTCTCATAAAATGGTAACAACGACCAGGTCTGATGATGGAGCCAAGGTCTTTCAACGGAACTCTTCAATAAATAGGCCAATAGAGTTGAAACTTGGTTACCGTACCAAGTTAGTAAGCGGTAGTCAGAAAAAACAGACTTGCCTTTGACTACCACCTACTCAGAGTTTTGGTGCGTTCGTCGGGTCGCATCACGAGATCTCAGTTCGGGGCGAACTACTAGTTATTGTATTACATAATAAATAAAGTCCATTTTTATGATAACATCTTACCTTTCTATCACTTTAAAAACCTAATTTCCCTAACCGAGTTCTTGAATTTATCGATAATGCGTATCGACAGTTGTTACAACTACGGCTGTAAGCAAATTGTCAGTGTCACCTCATACTGTTAGGACACAGAATGTATCTATGTGTGTATGAAATTGTTAGTGTATTTTTAATTAGGTATGTGTGAGTTTCGTAGTGACAGACGATTATTTTTGTGTGGGAATTAGAGAAAGTGTGCGTAACACAAATTTCCCCCCGCAAAAAATGGCAGACAGTTTTGTATCGGTAATAAACGCTACGGCCACTCCCCTCCGTGTTGCTCTATGTTACCTATCGATAACGCGCGTTATTAACAGTATATTTGTGATTGTCACTGTAATACTTTTTCTGAAAACTCGATCAAAACTAATCGGGTTTCAAGTCGCTATCTCAACTATAACATCGAATTAGATAGAGACAGCAAGTGACTTGACATCCGATTAGTTTTGATCGAGCTTTCAGAAACCGACCACAAATTTAAAAATCTCGCCCTAACCATTGCATAGCCAAATCTACTCACGCAAAAAAACCGTTACTGCTTCTATCTGATCTTATTGAAAATTAAATGTAATCAACGAGAGTCAGTGCCGCCGCCGACACCAATCATTTAAATCCACGCTAAAATCAACTAGCTCTTGCACCCGATTAACGTGGGTATTGAATTTATTTATACTGGAGCCCTTCACACGATGCTGGCAGTCTGGCACTACATCAAAAACGGTGCACTCAAACTAATTGCATCTGCTATTGATACGGGCCTATAGCTGGACGTTGAATACTCGCGCCACAGACTCAATAGCACTACTTAACCTTAGCACAAGTTTTGAAGAGCAAACCACGTATTTTAAAAATGCTGAGAAAATTATGTAGCGTCTTATCTGTCAGTTTAAATAAATAAATATTTGTGGACATTCAACACAGCACCGTCTAGCCCCAAACTAAGCAAAGCTGATAGCTGATATAATACGTATATGCATTTTTGTAAATACATTATGTACTCATAAGATAATTATACCCAGACAGAGAACACAAATATTTGTTCTCGTTGTGGATCGAACCCACAACCTACATCGCAGAAGACAGGTTTACAACCAACTGAGCTGTGAAGGCTGTCCGGAGTTTGCTTCTAAGTCCCAAATAACGTGTTGGTGATGTTATGATCTAACCATCAGCTATCTAAATAACAAGTGACAGAAACCGGTTCTAATGTGTAAAGAACGAGGTTGAAAAAGTGAGTGAGCTTTGGGGATGAAGGCACAGTTGATCAAGAATATTCTAAAAGTACACACAATAACGATCACCCTCCGCCACACGTGTGTCGTTTCCATACCTATAGAAACATAAAAAGGTCTAAACGTACCTCAATTCGTACTTAACCTGCCCCTCAAATTACTTAGTTAATGCTTATTCAACAACCTATAAAAACAAAGAGGCGCCCGCGCCACGACACAAGGCAGGTCAAACGCTATTGTATATTAATGTAAGAGACGCCATTCTCTCGCTAGTTTTGGCAAAGATGCAATTTCATTTGAATATTGCAAGTCAACTGTTATAGTCGTGAAACACTTCGCTCTTTGTTTTTAATAGTTTTAAATGTTAATTGAGCGTGTTAGGGTTGGGTCTGACCGTTTTAATTATATAAAATAATAAAGCTAGTGTTGTTCGTTTCTCTAACCTGCCCAAACCAAGAGAAATACGACGCAAGTCCTTCAATAATAAAATGTTAACACTAATTTAAAGTATATATTGTTCACTGTGTCTTTAATGTAAATATATAGATAAAGTGTATTTAAACACTATAAAACGAATAAACATGATAATAATTTTCATTATTCAATCCTTGTTTTAATAAGAAAAAACTAATAATAATTATTCATTTATTTTAATCTACAGGACATAAGTCAATTAAAGCTTTTTCTCGTGGGATAGTGGGAGTGAAGCTACGACAAACCGTCGTGAACTATCTGAATTCTCTAACTACCATCGATCTGAATACCTACCACTTAAAACTGATAATGTCATTTTACCAGCTCATAACTTTTAATTTGGTTTCATCGTATAGAACCGCTGCCTTTAGAAGTAATAAGGCAGTCGTACGTCGAGGCGACAATTAAAAGGAAATTTTAGGGTGTTCTGGCGTAGATCGTGGATGTCTCTCATTCCGTGTGTAAGCGTCGCTCGTCACCGTGTCTTCACGATTTATACCCGCCGTATTACACGCCATTCGACACGTTGCTACCTCCATCTTGGATCTGTGAAAAAACATATTTATTAAAAAAAATATATAACATTTTTAACATGTTTTCTTAAAAACTCAAGATAAGATACAGATCGGTATTGAAAGTATGTGTAGGGGTTGGTACTTATAAAATTTGTGCAGCAAATTGTTACCTTCATAATCACTTAAATAGTCTCCCCATTGGTGACGTAGCACTGGTTATTTTAAAACTAAAAAGTTGAGTTTAGTCTATTCTTTTGAACATACAGAACATCATAAATGTATATTTTTCCAAGCTATAATATCAGAAGTGCGTATTGCTACAAACAAAATTATCGTAAGTTGATACTAAATATCATATCCTAAGTTTCAGGAGCTTTGTACATTCATGAACTCCCGTAGGATGATTGTGCCGCTTGTCTAATTGTTTCTTGCAACGTGGCTATATTAAGCAGTGAGACGCCGCCAACTTTATGGCGTTCCGAATGAGCCATTAACTTGTCGAATCAATTCGAGTTCACCTCTAAAATTATTTCGATCGTAACCAGTTTAAAGCGATATTACGAATGTAATTCAATTGTAGTGCCTACAAAGTTATTTCAGGAAATTACGATCTGCTAGTGGAGTTTTGGATCTATACTTTTAATTTTTTTTCAATAAAACGAAGCGGTTCAGTTGACCAACCGAAATAATATATATTTTCTTGGGGTCATCTGGACCGCGTTGGTCCAGTCTGGCGCGGTCCAGATGACCAAGTACTCAACTAAACAATTTACTTTCAGAAAAAAAAAGTAAACACTTTGACAAGCATCTTTTATTTTTTCAAGTACATTAGACATAGGTTACTGTTAATATTTGTCATTTCGAATTCCATCCTTATTTCAAATTGCAGCTAAAGTAAAGAAAATTAGCACGTAAGTCCAATATTGGAACAAAAAGCCTCAAGTATTTAAAACAGCTATTTATATTCAGCAACAAGCTTAGAGAGTTTTTTAATTAAATAGTACGCATTTCATAAAAAGAGGTAATTTACCACAATTTTGTCAACAGCCTTATATGCCGTTCTACTTTTATTGCCAGGCAAAATAAATACTCTAATTAAATATTGCATGAATCGTATTAATATTTCTCTGCTCAAAGCTACAAAGGTAATAGCAAGTAAATACCATATGAGTAGACGATTCTCGCTGGAATGGCTTCGCTGTTAGCATGTTTCCCAAAGCGAACTTAGTTTTTATATTTTTGCTGCTCTTTAACCCTCATACTATAAAATGGTATTTATATTTAAATAATGCTTAAAATAAGCACTGTCTCTGTTTGCCATTACGCATTGGTAAGAATAGTTTAATAATAAAGTATCGTTTGACAGATTTTGTGTATAAGGCCTTATAGGTTTAACTGCTTTGTTCCCCAACATGATCAAATGTACTTTTGTGTAAAACTAAGACAAAAACTGAGCATAGATTTGCGTGAGTAGATAAGTAAAATATTCTCCCTTTGAGTGCGAACTCAAAGTATAAAAACATTTCCTTTTTAGCTTTTATTTGGGGTCATGAGGGAGTAGGAATTAATGAAAACAGGACGAGGGAGTTCATAAAGAAAAATGTCACTGCAGTGCAAAGTAATGCTTTCTCGTTTTAACGAGACGGCAAAAAGGTGTAATAAATAAAGTCCTGCCTAGCCAAGCTGATCAAAATTTTTGTGGCGTTGACCACATTTGAAGGCGAGCTATACAATAAATGGTTACTAACAAAATTTAAATCAATATTGGTGAAAATTCCACACAGCTATCTACTATGGGAACCAGTCCGAAAATCGCTTTTTTTCAACTCTTAACCATGAGAAAATGGTTTTGCAAAATTATTTAGAAGACCTAATTAATTCATCCTTCATGACCAATGGATAAAAAATAATGTTTGAAGTACCAGGACATCATAAGTATTGCAGAGGTATTTTCATTTAACCAAGTAGTTATAACTGTACTTGCTTTGCTTATTTTGACACGCGTTCAGGATATGTTAGTCCTCGTAGCCAAATCAGTTAGGCAAAATAGTTAGGCCATGAGGAAAAGGCCAACCATAGAGCTAAATACTTATAAACTTTTTTTTGTAAGTACATACGAGTAGGTACTTACTTATAATATATTATAAAATCAAGACAGAGTACAAACATCTACGTTTATTACACAAATGTTTGTTGTCGGTGGGGATCGAACCCACGGCCTACAGCGCAAAAGGCAGAGCCTACTAAGCTGTGAGGGCTACAACATATAAGCTATATTAGCTCCTATTACTGTGTTGAACTCAGACCTCGCTTGTGATGTATGTATAAATATGATTTGTCCATTGATTCATACAGTATTGTCTATTCCTCAGATTATTAAATGTAAATTGCACAACAAATCGAATGAAACAGTTTTCCCCTATATTAAAACTGTGCTGAAAAGTTAAGCGCACTTTAGGCGTGGCTGCTTTATAATATTAAACTGTTGATTTACACACAACTTGGTCTGAGTTACGGCCTCTGCGTGGAGTTTTACTTTATAAGGATATTTAAGGACATTGTTATAAACTTTTAGCTTTGCTTATTGTTCGAGCTTTAATTTCTTTCGGATACAAAATTTTATGGTAGTAGTAGAGAATTAAGGGCTTGTACGGGGAAGTACTACCAACATTCATATTTCAGTCGCCAAGCAGCGTTGCGTTTTGGTTTGAAGGGTGTGCTCGGCTAGGCTTTGGTCGCGTGGAACAGACACCTAAGAGTCACCTAGCTTTAAGACGTTTCAAAGTGATACTTGTAATTTTATTGATAAATACCTTTTGACTTTGACTTTGACTTTGCGCTGATGTAGAAGCATAACTTTCGAGAAGACTATCCAATTTGCATGACGGTAGGTTGATAAGTGTACCTACTGTAGAGCACTGGTGGCATAGGTAGCGGCCCCGCCTTCCGATCTTAAGGTCGTGGGTTCGAAATCGGCCGTGCACCAATAAGTTTTTCTGTAAAAAAAATTATATGCACAATGCCAGTACTCTCAAACGGTGAAGGAAAACATCGTGATGAAACCGGCATATCGTATAACCTAAAAGTTTTATAAAATGTGTCGAGTGCTCGAAAGGAGCATCTTGAGGCGCACTTAAAAATCTTTCACCACACTGTTTTGTAAGAAACTAGTGACACGAAAAGAGAAGATAATAATTTACTGGTATAAGATTTTAATTAAACAAGGCAGTAAGATAAGGGTAGTACAATTATAATTATATAAGTTTTCTTGAAAAGTATTTTTACGCCCTGCATATCGAGAACTGACCAATCTATCATTTCCACGTTCACCGCCAAAACTTAAGGCGCCACATAAATAAACACGTAAAATATTTTCAAAATTTTCGTTCACTATACAGTGTTAGTTTATAAGAACGGTGGGATGGCGGCGTGCCGTATCAGTCATCTCGGTCGCGTCGGTGCAAACACCGCGTTACCGCCGCTCATTTTATTAGGGACGGGGCTCCAGTAGCCTGAAACCATGGAGCTAAAGGATACTTTAAAAAACAAGTACTACCACTGCTTACCATCGGCTGGGAATTCATAGACTAGAAGACGCAATTAAGATATCTTTATTTTTGGAATTTGGCTTACTGTACTGCATCACGGTTTTATATGGGCATAAAAGGCCTCAGGCTTATAGATAGGGACTTATAGCGTCTCAATACAGAACCCAGGCTCGCAATACAGCCAAAACTAAAAATAAATTCAGTATTGATGTACTGGGCGGTTTTGTTCTATTCGTTTTGAGAATATAGCCTTCCGCATACACTTTACAATGTGGAATTACGCCAATAGGTACGCGTTTTTAGTACTGTAGGCGTACATAGGTTACGATAACAGTATATGATCAGGCAGTGGCCGGACCGAAAACTTGTTGCCATATACTTAAAAAAATATGACTTAAAACTACCTTTTTCTTGTTGTGTCACTAGTTTTTTAATCAGTGTGGTGAAAGGCATTTAAGTGCGCCTCAAAGATGCTCTTTGGTAGCACTTGACATATATTTTAGAATTTTTTAGGTTCTACGACATGCAGGTTTCGTCTCGATATTTTCTTTCACCGTTTGAAAACACAGTGCACGTATTTTTTTTAAACAGAAAAACTCATTGGTCACAACCCATTTTGAACCCACGACCTTAGAATCGGAAGCTGCCACAACCACCAGTTCTCTCATCTATACAACATTATTTCTAAGAAGAATGTAGAATGTTTTGAACGTTAACTTAAACTTGCTAGCATGGCACAGATTACAAATTTTATAAAAATTACTTAATACAGCCCACCACGCCTTTTTTGCCGCCAGCAGCGTTGCTGTATTTTGGTTTAAAGAATGTGGCTTCCGGTGTAACTACAGGTACATGAAGCTTAACATCTGTATGCCTCAAGTTGATGACGCAGGGCAGTGTATCGTAGGGCACGTCCCTATCCTGCGTGACTTACGAGGTAATGCTTTGTTATAGGTGATGTTTACCACTAAACATCAGGTGGGCCATCTGCTTGTTCCATCAGCTAGTTTTATAAAAAATAATGACCAAGGTAACTACAGCGTTCGTCCCGTGGCAATATGGTCCTTGCTTGGCCCCGTGCCCCTCCGGTGTGGATGAACAAATCAGAACCCTGCACACCTAATGGTAGTGAGTAATGGTTGCGTACAATGGTTTTCTATTCATTCGTGCATTCCTGAATTGATACAAAATAAAATCTACTTCAGATCAGATCTCGTGCAGTTTAGTAGCTTTTTTTTGAGTTAATTGGTGCTGTGTAAAGATAAAGATAATGTAGGGATTTGCATAAACATGTGTTAAACTTAGGTTACAGATGAAAGGTATGTGTACAACATGTTTTACCGATGTCGGTGTGCAAAAAACAATAACGGCCTTTAATATTTTGACTGTATACTTTTGGAACGATTTGGACACAAAAGTAGTTAAAACAGTTAGTATGTAATAAAAAAATGTATTCTGTCTGTTATATGATTCAGGTATGTTATATAAGGGGAAATTTTAGAAGCTTAGAAGTTTTAGAAAGAGAGGCTGGCCAAAGAAAAGATGGATGGATTGTGTGAAAGATGACATGAGTAAGAAAGGAGTGAGCACTGAGATGACGAATGATAGAGGAGAGTGGAAGAAGAAAACCTGTTGTGCCGACCCCACTTAGCGTAGGATAAAGGCAGGAAGATGGTGATTTATTTAGGGAAATTGTTACTTGATAAAGGGAAGGGAATTGAGGGAAATTATACTTTAACCATCTCCCAATCATATTGAAGCAACTCACAGAGTGCTTATCTAATAGACAACCTGAAGGCCGATGCCATACCCAAATAAATACCTATAAATAAATCGTCCAATAAATAAAATGTTTCCCTATCCGTGGTTTTTGAATAGGTATCGCCTGATCAGCAATTATCTACACCGAGCTATAACCCTGAGATTGCGATCGAGAGCGCTGGAAATGAGAACGCGCGGCCGGGGACTGCAGATAAAAACTTTCACTTTTTCCGACAACTCTCGACGGCAACATTCGCTGACAATAAACCCGGTCGTGGCTGCCCTTATTAGGTTATTGTTTGCGTAATTGTGATAAACAAGTTTTGACATAAACTGGTCTGTCGTTCTTCAGCTGTTCTCGTCGGCAAACATTCTATCATACACCAAATCAATATAAATTTTTGGTTACAACAACGTTAAAATCTTAGATTATTTTATTTTATACATATAAAAAAATCCAATAATGATGTAAACATTAAACAATATTGGTATTTGTGTTCTTTCAACATGTATTAATAAATATTCTATTTGAAAACTTCTTGTCAACAACTTGAAGTAAACATTGAAATTAATTCTGACTGAATTAATTAATTAATTAATCCTGACATTCCGAGTGACGCAATATAGATTATATTCTGAAGTTTAATGATGATAGAGTATTTATATCGTCACACTCGGTAATATTCATTTTATTCCTTAGTAAACGAATACTTAGCAAGTACGACGTGCCCGAAACATACTCACAGATAAGAACAGCTTACCGAAACAGCAATTTTATTTACGACCTGGAGCAATATCTGGAGAAGGCAGAGCTACTAATATCGCGCGTGTGGGTCGCCGATAGCCGCTCGATAGAATAATATGACGGCAGCGCGACCGTCGGCCGGCGGCTGGCACGTAGGCAATAAGCCACCGGCAGAGCGCCAGACTCGAGAAAAATAAGATTGCACTTGGACGATCGGACCGCGCGTGCCTACAGATGCCAGCGAGCGCCCAGATGCGAAGTTTCAAGCCATTTCCAAAAGAGCTACCTGTTTAGTAACACTTCCGCTTGAATACCTAAGTTTGGAAAGTATCTTTCTGCCAGTAGATACGTAGATAATATCCCATGAATATATAGATGTGTTAATATTGTATTCTTATTACTTTTTTGACAACTTTATTAGGAATGAAGGATTTAAAATAAAACCGGCTAAGTGCGAATCGGACTCGCGCACGAATGGTTCCGTACCATTATATATAAAAACGGTAAAAAAATCTCGTTTGTTGTATGAGAGCCCCCTTTAATATTTAATTTATTCTGTTTTTAGTATTTGTTGTTATAGCAGCAACAGAAATAAATCATCTGCGAAAATTTCAACTGTCTAACTATCAAGGTTCATGAGATACAGCCTGGTGACAGACGGACAGACAGACAGACAGACGAACGGACAGCAGAGTCTTAGTAATAGGGTCCCGTTTTAAACTTTGGGTACGGAACCCTAAAAAAAATTAAACGTGACTACTAAAAAACCGTGTATCACAGGTTTTTTATTTTTAATTAAAATGTTGACCAAACTATAGTAGAAAAGCTGTGGAATATTTATTGAGGACCTTGGTACTCCACCGGCCTGTAGTTAGAAGTCCAAAGTACCATTTTTAAATTCATTTTTGGAGCTGAGTAAACTGCCAAAATTTCGGTCAGACAATTACAGAAACTGGAGCTTGCTACAACACAAAATTCTAGTAAACCCCCTAAATTCGTAGAATGTTCATTGTATTTCCGTAGACTTCGTAGCGTAGCTGTAGCTTCGTAGCACATCCGTAGCTCCTGAGTTCAGAGACACTATGTTAACTTTATCACACAGGTAATATTCGTTGGCAAAACTGCAACTGAGACATAAGGAAATGAGCTAAGTCAAACTTTCACATTTTACATTCGTACGTGGGCAATGTGCCGGCTAACGTAACATATTCAGAAAGAAAACGTCCCGCCGAGGCTTGCCTTGTTTCATTTTACGATCTTATCGAAATAATCCGATCTCACTTGTTATTTACTGCCACCATCCCTCGATTCCGACGCTCGCGGTAAACGACGGCGACACGAACACGTAATTGTCTACCTTACCGCTGTGACATTCGTCTTAAATTTCTATGCTGCAGCCTTCTGGCATAACTCCCTACATTCTTGATTTCGGCTCAGGAACGGCATCCCAAGCGCGATTCGGAAAAATTCAACAGTGGAACTTAACTCCCGGAAATATAATTCGTTTTGGCGGAGTGTTTCCGACCGCTTAAGATGTTGTAAAGAGGGTGAGTTCAGCAGACATACCTCAGAGATTGAGAGGAAAAATCTAGGTGTTTTATTTCACATGAGCTTGCGGTTGTGAAGTCAGGCGCGCTATCACAATAAACACTTTGCGGTCGCGGTGGGACTCTAAATTATTCATAGGCCAAAGGTTTGTGACAAGTCTTGGAATAGATACTGCTAATAAGGCTCACGGATGTTTCAATGTAACACTCAAATTGGTTTGCTCGTTGTAAGTGTATACTATTCTATATGGATTAGGGTTTCTAATAGAACAATTATCGATAGTATCTGGTCTAATCACTGTTTTCTTTTTAAATTGAGCTGGAACCTGACTCGACTTTTAATTTTAGAACATCGACTCGCGATGATGCAGAAAATAAGAACCATTTTTGTATGTTTCGTATATACTCGTAGTAGCTATATTTGTTCCTAAAAGTTGTAAGGCGACAACATGAGTCTAATTTTATCCAGCCACTACAAGTTACCTCAGGTTCTGCGCTGCATTTTAAGTTGAAACAAAGAAATAGAATTAATGTGAAAAATTCAATATAGCCGCGAGAGACTTCGCTCGTCTTGCCACTACACGTCTACCACCTAATAAGCGTAGGGCAAGGAGAATGGAAGTTAATTCCTTTGATGTTCTAGAGAAGCCATGCTCAACTTTTGGATCAATCGATTGCTGGTTTCAGAAAAAAAAGTAAAAAGGTTTTAATTTATTTTAACCAGATCGATGCGTACAGGTATATATGATAAGTAGGTTCGCATACGGTTTTTTTAAATCAAATTTCAAATCAGGTTATTTCATTATCATTTTTTTCTGTCTATTTTCACTATGAAATTGAGTATATGTAGGACCAGAATAGGTAAATAGGTACTCATGAGCAACTATACTAACCAACTTATTAAAATATGGCAGCATTCAGCCATTTCAGTCATAACACATGCTGAAGCTAGATCTCTCTAACAGAATTCAGAGTGACCGATCTTGTACGGCCTGCATTCAACGTCTCCCAACCACATTAAATAAGTAATTTTTCCATCTTCTCATCTGGAAAATGTTTCTGCCTCAATGTTCAGTTCAGTTCTCCGAGCTGTATTATTAAAATAATTGATGCTCATGAACAGACTGAAAATACTCAGTTATTTTTACAGGAATGTTTAAGGTCAAAGAAGTATTTTTAAATAATTGTTTTGTGATACGTTACGGTCTAACAAAATGTATTATGCCGCCTCTATCCGAGCGGCAATAAAGCGAACTCAGAGCTCTGTGTTGGAAAGAATGAAGTAAAAATTCCCAGCATTGTCATTCTGTTGGCGTAACATTGGTAATGAGCTAAGTTCGCGGTAACGCCTCGTAGCTTACATACCAATCAGAGGTCCGGCTATCCATTGGTAATCGCACCACAAACATGGAAACAAACTTGAGATTATGTCCTGGATTTGAAGACTGGAAACTTTGGTCGCGTGTTTTATGTTATGACATTTCTTAGCAGTCAGAAGCGTTTCCTACCTATTCATCATTAGTTTCTGATAACACTCCATGTGGGGTCAGCACTATTCCTCTCAACTTTTGAAATTTATGAGATACTATGGACTTTAATAAAAAAAAAATGCCTCTATGTAATAAGGACTATAGCATTGCAATACAAAGTAAAAACTCGAAAATAAGTGATCTTATCAGCTGATTTCTTGATCTTCGTGTTTTTACTCTGTAAATGTCCATTGTCATTTTTAATTTCTCACTTTTGGATACCATTGTACGTCTTATCGATATCAAGTCATTATGATTGACTTATGCATATATAGTCGGACATCTATTTAGTCCTAACGCGATGTAGTCATATCGAGATTTAGTCAGAAAGCGACTTAGTCATAATACTATCTAGTCAAATCAAGATGTAGTCTCAAAGCTTCTAACCCATTCTATGACAATACCATAAAAGTTACGAACTGTATACATTCCAGTCCAGTCGACTGTACTATTTTTAAAGTTGTGTTTCAGGACAACGTGGAATATAATACCCCTATAAGACCAAGTGATCAGACCAAGCACGGAATACTTTGACGTGTGCAAAGTTTGGATAGGTACTTCGTTTTTGAAATTCCCATACAAAAGTAAAATTAATATTGTCACAGAAATTTGAAACAACCCTGATAAAGTGTACGTGACCTTGGTACATACGCTATTTGTGTTGACTAACACTAATTGGTGGAAGTTCTTGTACCTATTTTATCTACATTTCACAATTAAAGGTCAAAAAATAGCTGTAAATATAGCTGGGTCATGTTGTGTTAGTTTCATTTTGGAGGAAATATTAAGAGGCATTTCATGAATGAAAAACTTTGAAATTTGAAAAGTCCTCTACCTGCTTCCAGCGTTATAGGGGTATGTATATAAATGTTGATTATTTCGGGATACTTGGGTAGACTTTGTAACTATAACTGTAGCTTTGTAGACCACTTGTATAAAGTGTCATAACAAAATAACCCATGATTTTATAGATACACTGTATCTTCCAACATATTTTATTTGTAAGTACCTACACTTACGATTCGAGCGGTGTGCTAGTTAGAAAAATAATTCAGGCAACTTCATTTCAATATCTTCTTCAATTTCCTTTAAAATTATTCTGTCTCTGCAACTCTCACCTCCGACTTCCCAAATTGTTAGACCACAATCTAGGTAACAAGCTGAACAGACGCCGGTTTCTTCAGACGCCGACCGCGGAGTTAGTAAATGGAATTTGCAAGTAATTTCGCCCCTCTTCATCCCTCTACCCCTCTCACCCCCAGTCTTGCTCTCTTGTCTCCGCGTGTCGCTTCCATTACAAATTGTGTTGGGATAAAAATATGGCCTGAAATGTATAGAGCTGGTACATCGACTTGAGGAATTCAATGAATAATTTTAAATAATATATTTTTAATATACTAAATTTATATAACCTACAAATGTAAATGAATTCTGAAGTTATTGCTATGAGATAAAATCCCGTATGCATGCCTTGCCATTTTATAGCAGCTCTATAAAGGATGCCTATCAATGTCACTTTCAATGGGATGATACAATGATGTAACTTTAGTGTACAAAATATAATTTAAGATAAAGAAAAATAATTAATAATAATAATGTATTAGAATTTTATTGAAATGTCAAACTGTAAATGAATTGTTAATTTTGAAATTGGGAAATAAATGGCTTATAATAAGGATGCCTATCAATGTCACTTTCAATATCAACGCAGAGACTGCAACATACATAACGGTAAGTTTAGCTAACGGAGCGCTCAGCTATCAATATGAATAAGATCTTGTGCTAAGATGATGCCTTGCTAGTGAATTAAAGTGTGGTTTTAGTGATATTAAAGGTATCATGCAGGTTGTTATTTTTAAAAGGGTAGTTAAACCAAACTCGTAAAACCTTATACTTAGTATTATAAAACATTCCATCTCTACTTTAGACTTCAAAAACAAAGACACATATATTATAATCCGACGAATAGCTTTACTCTAAAATGGTCGAACTCGAACTTTGTCAGATACATAAATTTTATTGAACCAAGTTTGGTAATTGCATTTTTGGTATTTTTGGTATATATTTGGTATTTCTTTCACTAACTTTAGTCATTTTGAATGACTTACTTACTTAAATTAACATCGTGAAGATGGTAGGCAATCAGTGGATGGAGAGGGCTTAGAATCGTTATTCTTGGAAATGTATAGGGGAGACCTATGTCCAGCAGTGGCATTATTCAGGCTAATGATGGTGATGATGATGATGATGATAATGAACTTTGAAACGTTTTAAAGCAAGATGAATGACGCCAGTTTAATTCTTTATTTCTGCCGCTTTTTCTGTAAATAAGTAACAACTCTATACAGTTCTACGAGCCCACGGAAAGAAGTGGGCGTGTAATAGGAAATGTTCCGCATATTGACTCCGGCGACGTTCCGAGATCTCTAAACAATGACACACGGCACCAAGTTACAGAACACAGGACAATTTTAATCCGATGCACTTTTGCTTTATTGTAGTTGTGCGAAGCTTTACATTTTCCTCGGGGAAATGAATAAGTCTCGCATTATAGAAGAGACCGGATTGGGCAACATTGAGCACGGTTTAAGGGAGGAAGTTACACCAAACTTAATAAAAAAAGCTTCTTTCTTTTCTTTTTTTGATACTTCTTGCTGATAAAGCAAGAATATGGCGCACTTGAACCATTACCAAAAAATAGCATTGCCTCGCTAACCACTCACTATAGAAACATGCTCTACGATGCACTTCCCTGTGGCCATCAACTTGAGGCATAAAATATGTTAGACTCATGTGCCTGTAATTTTGAGGGCACCCACAAACTAGACTAATAACCTAGCTGAATACTTTAAAAAATCGTGTAATTCCTTCTACCGTAATAAAAGTAACAAAATAAATACAATATGTCGATTATTCCGAATTCATGGAAAAAAATACTTCATTCAGAAGCTGTTGAAATAAATCAATGCCACTTGTACTTTACACGGGGTGTAGTGAATTTTAAAATGAACCGCTGGGTCCAACCTTTATATATAATACTGATACACGGACATTATCATACACAATCACACCCCCACACATCATATTCTTCTGTGCCACCACCCATACAACACCTCTTCACACTCACCAACACACAAAAATGTATTGCACTTCTAAATTTATATTTGTTAAATTTTACCTAGCTTTTAGATCTTTTTCTACTAACTTTAAATTGTGAACGCCTATCTCCTCTTTGCCGAAGGTTGGGTGCTGGAAACTGCGACACAAGTTTTACATTCCAGTGTTCTCTTATTATTTTGTCTCTTATGTTATATGTTTACAAAAAAAAATTGTGGAGATAATATTAATTATAACACACACGACCAACTTAAATGAAATTGCGTTTGAAATAAAATCTCAGCTAGAATACCTAATTAAAAAAACTTCATTGAATCTGAAGTTAGGCTCTGTAAACCTGCGTCTGCACATATTTAGTTATGACTTGAGCGAGATAGGTAGTAGAGCCTAAATTTACAGTCACAAAGATCCGCGACTAATGCTACCTAGTTCGATGTGAAAATCAATACTTCGTTTAAACAGGTGTGCAACTGAATAATGAATCAGCGTGATAAACCTACTATGTAACCAATAGGACTGCACACGAACGGGCGGGACTGATGTACTATATTGCCTGTGCCTGTGTGTTTGCGGGAGATTTACGCGCTTTTCAGCACGAAATAAAGTTTATTTTAATGAAAAAAGTTTTTGTCGGGTTAAGTGAGGAGTGGCAGTTTATAAAATCCCCTGCTCTGGAAAACGTAGGACATGTTGATGGAATCTACCGGCTGATGGAACGGTTGTGCGATTTTATTGGGTAATTCTCATTAAGTTTACCTAGTCTGCGCCTACTGAAGCTGTCCGTTCTGTATTTTTTGTGTATGTCAAATAAATGTATTTTATTCCTTTTTAAAGAGATTTTATTACATTAGATTCACCTTCCAATCAGCCATGTGAACTCTCATAAGTTAAACCGGTAAGTCAAAACTCGTGTATCTCGTTCGAATTTCGTGCTACTTTTCTGCTAAGTGTAAAAGGTTAGTTCTCACTTGCTGCTGAGCAGCTTAGTACTTATGACAAGTAAAGCTCGTGTAAACTAGGCATAACTCAAAACGTCAATATGAAACTTCGTCTACAGTTTTTCATGGTAGACCAGCTGGCATTTACATCATGTGGACGTTAGTCCGACATAAAATCTAGATTAAGAGAGTTAGATAGGTAACTCTTTATTGTTCACCACACAGAAACAAAATACAAAGTTAAGGCATACATTTAGGCAAAACAATGGGCGATCTTATCCCTGAGAGCGATGTCTTTCAGGCAACTTTGGTCGCTTTTTTAAGGTTGCTTTTGCAGTAATGTTTTTCTCCAATACCAATAGTTTATGAGTCCAATAAATAATATTGTGAACTACTTGTATAAATGAATTTCACTATCATACATCTCACCAATGAAGGAATACATCTTGAGGAAACCGGCATGTCGTAAAACCTAAAAAGTTCTTTAACACGTGCTCGAAAGGAGCCTCTTGAGGCGCACTTAAAATCCGTCCACCACACTGTTTCGAAAGAAACTAGTGTCACAAGAAAAGAGAACCTCACCAATTTATAAATGCAAAAGTTTTGGATGTTAGGATGTTTGTGGCTCAATATCGCATTAACCATTAGACCAATATTCAATTTTTTTGAAAATTGATTAGACCGATTGAAATTTCAATTGAAATTGATAATTGATTACCGATTTCGATGAAACTTGGAGTAAATATAGTTTGTAGCCTCGATTAAGTACTCCCGAAAAATGTGAAGGAACGGGGTATAAAATATAATAGAACCCAAAAACGATATTAGCAATACAACGCGAATGAAACCGCGATAATATTGTGAGGACCTACAAGTACTCAATACATTCATTGTGTATCATGGTTTAGTTTAGGCACATACATTATTGTTAGGTGTTAGTAAGTATATGGACCCTGCATAGGGTATGGCAACATGGAGGCAGGCCGAGGTTTTAAATTATAATGCGTATAGTTGGTAGACAGGTATAGTTACAGTAAAAAACCTCTAGGTTGGTGTTATCTGTTATATTGTATAAAATAACAAAAAATAAGGCACGAAAAAAAAGTAGATATTCAGGTATTGGGAATGTAAGTCAAAGTTAATATACTAAGAAATGTTTGGTTAAAAATAGTCAATATTTAGGTCAAAGTGTGATTAAGCGAATGTTAAATAAAAAAAATGTCAAAGTTAAATCAAGTAAAGATGCATGTCTTACTTTATTACATACCTACTTCATATTAAAATCTTGATTTGTAACGGAATTAATTACTAGGTTAAGACTGTCTCACAGTCGCAGCTCATCAAGAGAAACCTAACTTCCTTGCCTCACGACACTTGCAGTCTGCACGATGCTATTAACCCTAAAGTTTCGAAGTCGAAAGTGTTCGGGCAGTTGTCCAACGCTAAAGAGTTTAGCTTTTAACTTTCAACGACGCAACCATTCTTTCACCATGAGTTACCAAGTGCATTTCAACTTTTCTCAATCCTAGCCACTAAGTAAACAAACGAATAATATAAGGCTTATTTAATTTTGTTAGTGCAAATACCTAGTATATTTCGTATAACATTACTCACCCTTTCATTGATAACTCAAATTTTATCGGACATTTTTGCAGTAGGTATTCATTAAAAAAAAACTGGTTGATGGAACTGGATGATAAACAGTTACATACTTTATGAATAAACGCGAAGTTACGAAATAAACTATTAGATTTAGATACCAAACACAAACTGATACTTTCAAATACATTTTTAGGGTTCCGTACCCAAAAAGGTAAAACGGGACCCTATTACTAAGACTCCGCTATCCGTCCGTCTGTCTGTCTGTCAGTCTGTCTGTCACCAAGCTATATTTCATAAACCGTGATAATTAGACAGTTGAAATTTTCACAGATGATGTATTTATATTGCCGCTATAACAACAAATACTAAAAAACCGAATAAAATAAATATTTAAGGGGCTCCCATACAACGAACGTGATTTGAATCTATTGCCGTTTTTATAGATAATGGTACGGAACCCTCGCGAGTCTGACTCGCACTTGGCCGGTTTTACTATAGTATAAGAAGCTAAAAACAGAAATACATAATAATTATACATACCTATTTCAATTTGGGGTACAACTTTTCAAAAATCGTTACAAAAAAATTATAGAGATAATACTTCGAATTGCTAACTTTTTATACCAAACATGGACCGAAAAATTGTACAAGAACTCGCTCCTTTTCATTCTGAATAGATAAGCTCTCAACTAATTAACATTATTGACAAGGGTTGTACTTACAAACTAAAGTAGGTAACTAAACATAAACACTTTCCAATAACGTCTATCGGATAGATCAGTTCAAAGGGACGTGAAGCTCGCCCGAAGGTATTCTGGGATCGTCAGGGTTTTCTAATTTCAACTTCGGAAGGAACGGCAGCAATTTCTAAATTAGCTTTTTTGGTATGCCTGCCAGTTTTGCTGATTGAAAAATGAAGGGTTAAGATTATCAAGGCCTTTAATAGTGGAAGTTGTAAAACAGTCTTACTGTGAGAACTTTAACCCAACTGTACTCGTATACCTAAGTATTAGAATGGAAAAATCTATCATGAGCAAAAGCTGACCAGATTTTTAATTTAGTTCCAGAAAAATTCCGCTCGTCCTTCATTAGGGACAATATGGACAGTAGAAAGATTTTCTAGAAATTATGTAACTTTTAATTTCCTACATTAACTATTTTACAGTATCCTTACTAATATTATAAATGACAAGCTGGTGCCCGCGACTTCGTCTGCGCAGGATTAGTCACACAATATCTTTATAAATTGTAGCCTATGTGTTATTCTCATGTATGAGCTTTATTCAAAGTCAAAGTCAAAGTCAATAGGTATTTATTCAATAAAATCACAAGGATCACTTTGAAACGTCTTAAAGCTAGGTGACTCTAGGTGCCAGTTCCACGCGACCAAAGCCTAGAAGAACAGGCAACAAACTTACGGCTTGGTTCCTACCGTTCTTTTGTATGATCCTTTTACAATGTAATATAATATATTATTGAAGTTAAGTGAGGCGTAGGCATACAGAAAAAGGTAAACACAATCAATATTGTAAACACAATCAATATTATTGTAAAGTTTCATTAAAATCCATTCAGTAGTTTTTACGTGAAAGAATAACAAACATCCATCCATCCATCCATCCATCCATACTTACAAACTTTCGCGTATTATTAGTAGGATGATTGTTGTGCGTACAAGTCTGTTTCTACTCATCCTTAGTTCATTCCTAAACCTTAACAGCTGCACTAATTTTGATGAAACCTAAAATAAGCGAGTACATAATTCATGACCTAGCTAAGTGCTCCTTCAAATGGGTTTTATCAACGCGAGCGGAACCACGGGCGGATGCTAGCTTAGGTTTATTCTCTGTGTTGCTACATTTTATCCAAAAATCTGTGAGGATTTTCTACCGTGCCTGTGGATAAAATCGTAAGTTTACCTTCGATATTGATTGTATCTATAACATGATAAAATAAATAAACAAAAGTTTTATAACATGCCGTACAAGTAGCTCAAAAAGTTTGTTCGTGAGCATAATTCAGAGAGCTTACCGACCGTTTTGTTTACCTGCCGAGCCGATTCCCAATAACCTCTCCCTATTCTCTAATACATATTCAATTCCACATTTAAACTGCTTGCGAAAAGGATTTCCTAGGGTAAAAGTTTAAATAAGTTTAGGGGAGTTCCTGAGATCCCTTTTACGAGTGCAAAAGGGCAAAGAAGTCAAATGTTTATTCAAAGATTTTATAGATTGCGTTGAGTGAATGGAGCGAAGAGTCACAAGTTTGTACTATTTATTGGAAAGGATAGGGGAAGTTGCAAACTAACCTTTGAATTACATTAACCTGAGGATCTAGCACTCGTTTAGACACTATCGAAGCACTGGAGACGTGATAATGGTATGTTTGTGTACTCGATAAGTCTCTTCGTATAGTGCCTACGAAAATTTAATTATAAACGAAATAGTGCCTTAGCAATTTATGTTTACAGCACATAATCCAGCAGAGTCCTATAAACTCTGGCGTGACGCGACCTACACCGAACTTCCTCGACACAAATTACAGCGAGTATAATTTAATCTTCACCAACTTCGTTAATTTTATTTTTCGTTTGAATTAATTTAAAAATTCTTGCTGAGATCCGGGCAGTTATCGAACTTGGGACGTCTGGAACTTTCAACACTAGTTATATTAGCGAAGTCATTTCAAGAAATTCTGACATCGGATCGCAGGGCTGCAGATGTTAGATGGAAAATTACTCCCAAAGAATATGGTAAATTTCAATCCAGTGCTACTTTCAAAATAGTCTTCTGACTATTCAAGGAAAGTTTTTATTCTGATTCGATGCGGTTAATGCTGACTTTACCTCATTTATGCAGCGTACTTTGATAACAGGCAACATTTTCATCACAGCGAAATAGAAAGATTCAAGCAAGCGAAACTAAGAACCAAGAATAGTTTATAAATCGATATTCGTTTTCAAGAAAAGGGTTATGAATCCATACGAAATAAGTCCATCTCATCTTTGCTCGGCAATTCCAGCGAGGGTCCGTCAGCGTTTTACACTCGCTTTACGCAGCAGTAATGCGAAACAATATCGTAAACGTATCGTTGAGAATCAAAGCCATAAACTGTACGTCAGTATCAAATCGACGAACGTGTCGTAGATACGGTAAGAAGGCTTTAGGGCAAGCGACGTGTAGCAAAGTTTTTATTTCCCTGGGGACACACCGATCGCAAGCCGCCCAGGTGCTCCCCGCATGGAAACCTATATTATTTGTTTGAGCGAAACTTTCTGGTCTCGTGTGAGATAACTAAATTATGTTTGCGTCCCGAACGCCACCTTGTATTCAATGAATACACGGCGGCGGTCTCCGCTCGATATACTCACTCACCTACTTATTGCATAAATTCACATAAATGTTCTAAAGTTTCTGCTTTTTATGTTTGTTTGTGTTTTAGATCTATGCGAAATTAAAATTTGAAGAATATTTCTTCTTATCCTATTCTAAAATTCTTATCCTTTATTATAATTCTTAGTAACTAAATAGGGGAATAAAAAACAAAGCAACAAGTACTTGTTTTGTACTTTACTCACATAATTATGATTTATCTCTATCGTTGTTTATTTTGAACCTCATACTGTAACGAGCCAGAGATCAGGCCCGTTGCAAATTCACAATTATTCCAATACTAGCTAATTCATCGAACAATATGACATTTGTATGTATGTTTGTTTGTACCCGGGATGACATTTGTATTCGGCGTCTCAAGAATCTTGAAGACTCCAATTTTAACGCGCTTTGGGTTATGGTGGATACTGGTTTGGAGAAAATCCTATATGCCTCTGTCTACCGATCGCACAATGGAGACCAGGAGACAACAAGGCTCACCGAATATCTCAGTGACAAGGCCGACCAAGCCCAACAGACATATCCTAATGCCCAATTGGTGGTTCTGGGGGACTTTAACGCACACCACCAGGAGTGGTTATTCCCATATCTGAACACAGACCACGCTGGGAGAGAGACACGCAAACTTGCGCTATCGCTAAGTCTCACCCAGCTTGTCAAAGAGGCGACCCGGATACCTGATGTTGATGGCCACACAGCCAACTGCTTGGACCTTCTACTGACAACAGATCCAGACCGATACTCGGTTTCGGTAGCCCCGCCATTGGGAAGCTCCGACCACTGTCTGGTGAAGTCTGTATCGTCATATTCCCCGCCCGACCCCAGTCTTAAAGGTACCCGGCGAGTATGGCGATACAAGTCAGCTGATTGGGATGAGATGCGGTCTTTTTTTGCATCCTATCCTTGGCAGCCAGTCTGCTTCTCTTCCGGCGATTCTTCGACTAGTGCGGATGCCGTGACAGACGTGTTACGGCAGGCTATGGAGTATTTTATTCCATTTGCTGACGTGCCACTGTCTGGCAAAGCTCACCCATGGTTTGGAGCCGAATGTTGCCGCGCTAAGGCGCTTAAACATGAGGCTTACCTAGCATGGGTAGAAGCTCGAAACCGAAAGTCGAATGATATGCGTAAACGGAAGAAAGCCTTTAACAGAGCTGCCAAGTCCTGTAAGAAGGCACTTCGGAAGGCACGATTTGACCACATTAGCAGAGTAGGGACTAAACTAGCTTCATACCCTGCAGGTAGTAAAGCTTTTTGGTCCCTTGCTAAGTCGGTCGAATCTAACTTCTGCAAGCCCACACTGCCTCCAATGTTGAAACCGGATGGGTCACTAGCACACACTGCTGAAGAAAAAGCAAATTTATTTGCTTCTCTTTTTGCGGAGTCTTCACGTCTGGATGCTGGTAGTGCGACACCTCTAGCTGTCCCGAGTAGATGCAAGACGTACATGTCTGAGATTTGTATCCGACAAGTAGAGGTTCGCAAAACTCTACGCAATCTGGACGTGAACAAGGCTAGTGGCCCGGATGGTATTCCGGCCATCGTTCTGAGGAATTGTGCGCCTGAGTTGTGTCCTGTTTTGACACGACTCTTTCGCCTCTCTATTAAGACAGGTGAAGTGCCAAAGTCCTGGAAGTTTGCCAATGTACAGCCCGTACCCAAAAAGGGAAGTCGCGCCGACCCTGCCAATTACAGACCCATCTCGGTTACGTCCATACTATGCAAGAGTATGGAGCGTATACTTAACAATAAGCTCCTGGCATATCTCGAAGACAATGACCTCCTCAGTGACCGGCAATACGGGTTTCGCCGAAACCGATCTACTGGGGATCTTCTTGCATATGCCACTCATGTATGGAGCGAAGCCATAGAGAAAAACGGAGAAGCTCTCGCAGTTTCTTTAGATATCTCGAAAGCTTTTGACAGGGTTTGGCACGATAGCCTTTTGAGCAAGCTTCCATCGTATGGCTTATCCGCTAACCTCTGTGTCTGGGTATCAGACTTTTTGAGGGACCGGTCACTTCGAGTAGTCGTTGATGGCTGCTCGTCTGATCACTTGGCAATTAATGCCGGGGTCCCTCAGGGGTCAGTTCTCTCTGCGACATTGTTTTTGCTGCACATCAATGAACTGCTTATGCCCGGAATCATTGGGTATGCAGACGACAGCACAGTCGTAGAGAGCTATATACCCAACACACGTTGTAGTGGATCTCAGATCCAATCTTACAGAGAGGCCATGGTTGAGCGCTTGAGCTTGACTTTAAAAGCAGTTGCTGATTGGGGTGACATCAATCTAGTCAAGTTCAATGCTGCGAAAACTCAGGCGTGTCTTTTCTCCGCTAAGAGGAGTCAAATCCACCTAACTCCAACTTTCCGAAATGTATCGATACCGATATCAGACCAGCTCGAGCTTCTAGGGTTTACGTTAACCAGCAAACTGAATTTTGGCTCGTTCATAGAATCCAAGGCCAAGACAGCTGCGAAGAAGCTAGGCATACTATCGAAGGTGAGACAGTACTTCACACCGGGACAGCTCCTCTATCTATACCAAGCGCAAGTCCGGTCGTGTATGGAGTACTGTTCTCATCTTTGGGATGGCTCTGCTAAATACCAGCTTGAGGCCTTGGAGACTATTGAGAGACGAGCCAAAAGGCTCATAGGTGACACGTTGTTCGAGTCTAAGCTCCTGACTCTTGAACATCGCCGCAAAGTTGCCTGTTTATCGGTATTTTACAGGATACATTTCGGTGAGTGTGCGATGGAACTCCACAACTTGGTTCCCCCATGCCCGTTCTACCATCGGACCACCAGACGTACGGAAGCGAGACATCCATTCATGGTTGACATACCTACTGCCCGCACAAAGCGCTTTGCTTCTACTTTTATAATGCGAACAGCCAAAGAGTGGAATTCCTTACCGGCGTCCGTTTTTCCGAATGCCTATAATTTGGACGATTTCAAGAGACGAGTGAATAGGTATCTTCTAGGTAAGCGTGTCACATCGTAGACCGCATCGTCACTTAACATCAGGTGAGATTGCGGTCAAACGTTTTACCTATCAAATATAAAAAAAAAAAAAAAAAAAAAAAAAAAATCGAACATTCGCCATCGTCGGTCAATTTCAAAGTACCTATTTCAAAACATAAAATACGCGGCATACGCTTTGAAGTGAGTCTATAAAGTTCAAAATATTAATTTCGTCGTCGGTCAATTCCATTGCATCAAAGTATAAAAAATAGATAAAACAAACACCGCGTAGAAAAAGGGTTTGTGAACGCATTTTTTAGCGGCAATAGTTTTGCAATAAGTCATTAGAGTTCAAAATATGAATTGCGGCGTCGGGCGATCTATGATGTTTCAAAGGAACGAGCGAGACGGAAACATCATTCGAGCCGCCTGCGCCGTGCGGCGAGGTGTTTGTCGGCATATTTGGCGGCGAAGCTTTGAGATGTTAATTTAAAAAATATGCCTAAATAATTGCAAATAAAAGGGAGGGGATTGTCAGGCCGGGGATAGTAAGGATTGAACATTGGAGCGGAGAGGTAACGATGATGAGTAAAAATGTGATCGACGTGTATCAAGTATTTTTATAAAAAGTGATGGGGCCGTAGCGAGTATGGTAGCGTAATCGTGCGTTTATTAAATGCAGGGTAGTCAGTGTAACGGTAAAGTTGAGTGTTCTAATGTAATTTAACTTCAGTTCGGTGAACCAAGTAAGTCATTGAAAGACAACGTCCGAGTGAGTAATTAGATATACCTAGTTTGACTTTGATTTTAGTTTCTACATTTTATTATTTGAACTACAAAATTATGTTAACCATTAATTGGGGTTTCGAATCATCTGACAAAGGGATAAATATTCTTATTTGTGTCATAGTCTTTTAAGACAGATTTTTATAGTTTGGAGTTAGCTTAAACTCTACTGAACGAGTTTAGTTCTTGGCGTTGATCTGCCTTACTGTTTGATCCTGTTTGTATTCTTGAAAGAATAAAATGGAGCGAAGCCTAAGATTATTGATTCAAGGTCTAATTGGATACCTATTGATATTCATACTCTTGAGCGAGTGTCTCGTAATTATTCTAAACCTTATGTAAGGGAACGTTAATTACCTAAGAGTATTGATTATCGTATTTATTCAAACATTTATTACCTAAAGGTATGTTTGGTCAAAACTATTGACACAGTGTTGTCGGATTTATCCCAAATTTATGGAAAAATGAGGGAAAACCATTTCTATAGTTCATTGATCATTATACTTTTATTTAAGTTTATTAATTGAGAATGTTCTCATGGCTTTGACTCTGATTATCTGGAGAGAATTGACTAGATTGAATTGGATGGATTTGGACGAGACGTGTGTATTTATTGTTATATATTTATAATATCGACCCGCTCGCTTTGAGCCAAACTCCCTTTTTTTTGCTACAGATTATTAAATAAATCTGAATGCCTTTAGTGCTTTAACGTAGTATACTGGTCTGTGCTGTGTAGGATTTGTAAGAATCTAGAATTAGACCTTGCAAATCTGAGGCGATTGATGGGAAGACTAGGTACCCTGGTTTCTTACATCCGGCAATATGCTTGGATGAAACAAACCCGATTACTGTCAATAAGGTGTGGGGCCTTACCAGTAATATTATTATATTCCCTTTATCATAACCAAATATGTTCTAGATTTAAGAGCTTCTTCATAATTCATTATAAACATTTATGTGCATGCTGCTTGTGTCATTTTGTGTGTAGGTATTTGTCTTAATTTAGGTCATCAAGTACTAAGTTCAAGTATCTACCTGTGGTGAACACTGGGTATGTATTTAATTTATAAACAATAATTATCTATGCAAATAAATACCTACTTAAATAGATACAAACATTAAACTATAAACTTTCTTAATATACTTTCGATATTATCTTTGTATTATTATGTTATACACAGATAAGTACTCACACTTAACATAAACAGAATACCTATAATATTTATCGTTAGTTAGTCGTAGGTGTTGTCTCGGAGCGTCCGCTCACAGATGTGGGAAGGCTGAACTCAGCTGTGTAACATATCCCCATACTAACTATAATCTACGTTGTGACACGCACGGCCTTCCGATGGCTGCGTGAGCGCCGCATTCGAGTCTCGTCCTAGCTAGCCTACGCGAAGCCCGTGTCGGTTTACGCTCCGATCAACGCTTGCCGCGTAATAGCTTTGCTTAGCGATCCACGTAAATAATCTTGTGCTTGTGCTATGAACGAGATACTTTCTTCCAAACTATTCTGACACTCTATTCTTACTTTTAAATCCTTCCAATTTTAGTGCTTTGTTAGTGTGATTAATATACTACAGTATTGAAGAACCGGAACGTCTTATTTAGTAAAGTACGGCATTTATTTAATACTTTTAAAATAGGTAAAATTATTCTCAATGCATTTATCAGAATCTTACATCACGATATTAGATTAGGGTATTTTATAGGGTTGTAAAGAGGTTAGTAGTCGCGTAATAGGTAATTTGAATCTCAACATAATTCCTTCAAAGTTTCTGAGTTACTATAGGTCACAACGTAGGATAAGCGGGCCACTAGACGATTACACGACCAAATTATACGTTACCAATTACACGACCCATTTTACGAACGGGTAGGAGTATATATTTATATATATATTTATATGTTTTTTATATGTATATTTATATTTATATATTTATATTTATATGTTTATATTTATATGTTTATTTGTATGTATATGTATATGATTTTATATTTTACTTAGTTTATGTATTTTGGAGTTTATTTGGGGGGGCGTTACAATTTGGAGGCCGTGACCAAGATTTGAACTTACAGGTTACTAAGGGGAAATATTTCTTATTAAAATCAAATGGATTAATAATTTTATTCATATTTATATTATATTTATATATATATTTTTTAAGTGCGACTAGCTTCGCACAATTTGTTGCCGTATAAAAAGGATGAGGTTTTATGTTGACTTTTCTAGGGTAATATTAGAGTGTAAATGTTTTAATTGATAATAAAAATAAAAAGTTTTGTTTGCATTGCGATAAATGGAGATAGGATAGAATAGATGAGAGGTAGGTAAAGTAATTGATATAATTTAGTGTTCAAATTTTACTAGGTTTCATGTTTTATTTTGTGGTAGTTTGAATAGTATCTAATTAGTGTGTGCGTAATTTACGATCTTGTGCATAAGTAGGTATTACGATTAAGTACTTACAGTTATTTAGTTGTTCGTTTCGAGGGTCGTGTTATTTACAAATTGTTGATTTCCGAGTAGATATACTTTGAATATAAATAATAAGTAAGTTTATTCGGTTGTATATTCTGAGGGTCGCGTTTATTAAAATATATAGGTATATGCGTTATTGATGATTTACGAGTAGGTATAGTTTGTGTTTATATACTTTGTACGGTAGTTAATTTCTACATTCTGAAAGTCGCGTAATTTATTTAAATTAGTAAAAGGTTTTATAGTTAAATAAGCCGGGGGTCGCAAGGGGTAACAATAATAATATTAAAAATATATACCTAAAAGTTCGTTACTTTTTGAAGTAAACAACAAGATGGCGGAAGTCCAATAAATTGGGGTCGCATGAAGAAATAAGTATATTGTATTGTATTGCTTTAGGAATACATAATCTCATCTTTTCATATCTATCAGAGCATGGTGTGTTTTTATGTACCTATCCACAGCTAGGTCATCTCATAATCATCAGCTCGAGACACTCTGGAGACTCGTCGAGGTTGGTCGCAGTCTGAGGTATGAGTCATGCATTTTTATTTACTAGGTTACTGACTGACTCTAGGTACTAAAAGGAATGAGTTAGCAAGCTAAGTTGAAACGTGACGTCAAGGGACATAGAGGCGAGTTTGTGTTGGCAATAACTGCTTATAAATGAGCGAACCCGCAGGTGGCAACTAGTAGGTACATACATCATTTAGGGAAAGGACGGTTATGTTAATCATAAGAACGAAATAAGTACCTACAGTTTATCAAAGGTTAGGTTTATTGGTATTTTAGTTTTAATTAATAATCGTACTAAGAACAATGATGGGTCAAGCAAGCTATAAAAGAATAGAAAAATAAGGATAATTTCTTACGAATAAGACTATGTAGAAGTGTCATCTGAAGCGTGGGAATGTTTGTATGTGGGTGTTGATAGCGGTCAACCATCCAAATCGGTATTGCGCGGAATGATGCTGGACTTGGTCGATTGGCTGAGAGTGTCCAGGCAATTTGTACAAGATATTGATGTTCTTAGACAATATTAAAGGGGCAATATATTTATGATCTTAGATAATTATTAAGGGGCAAATTATTGGTGGTCTCAGATAATAATAAAGGTATATTTAGTGTACCTCCTTGCAGAGCTTATCTAATCAGTGTGAATTATATTATTTTTCAAAGTAAAATTAGATACCAATATAAGCTTAGGTGCTCTTAAATACCTTGTTTTATTATTATTATAGGTGAAACATCGTGAGTGTGCGTGTATGATTGTTCTCACTCGTATACATGAGGGCGGAGCAGAATTTGATGATGAGTTTGATAGATGCTAGTAATTTAATCAAGTAAAGCAGCAAAGCAGTTTTCAAAGTTTGTGTGTCTAACCAAACACTCATTTTTGTGATGGTTATGTAGATTGGTAAAACTGGTAATGTTTGTATGTTTGTGGTTGAATGTAGTTCGGGACTGAATTATCATTATGGACAGTTCCCATGATTGAATCTTTGTAGCGGGCAGATGCTAGTACTAATAAATTGAGCTGTCAACAGATAGCTGTAGCCTAAACAGTCAACTTAGTTGCTAATAAATTGTAGTTATTAGTAGCACATCGTGAGGAGTTTGTCTGTAAATGAAGGGCTAGTCAGTAAAATGAATACTTATGTGTTTGTTTGTTTTATCTGGGTAAGAGACATATAGCGCCAGTCTGTACCAGTCTTGCTTCTTTTTAAAATTAAGAAGGTGTGTTTGTTTTAATTTTACAGGATTTCAATGCAGAGGTACGCGTAATAATATATATCTAATTGGGGTCGAAATTTAGTAATAGTGCTGATCTCCGAAACGTTAGATTTTTTTTTACGGATAGATAAACTAGATCGAGTTTAACGGAATTTTAGCGAGTTCTAAGAAAGTAGCAATGTGAAGTTTAGGCTCTATCTAATTTGAAGTTTTATTAAGGATAATGGTTCAAAATTTATAGAATTTAGTATAACGGGGTCGCGAGTAATCATTAGTGCGTTATTAACGTCAATTTCTAAAAAAAATCTGAATTTTAAAATTTGTTTATTTTTCGGTTATAATTAAATGAAATCGGTGATTTGCTTTTGCGTCTGAATGTTTATGGGAAGGGATTTTCAAAGATTAAGAAAATTTTCAGATAAGTCAGGATTGGTACAATCATTTATATAGTCTCACTTCTGAAAGGTCTGTTGGGGTTGCGGGTATAATGGATGACTACGAATGTTGGAGTTATGTTTGTGATGTATGTGAATATTAAATTAGGAATGAAGATGATGTAAAAATGGTGATTGAATGAAATGTTGGTGAAAACATTTTAATTGAGGTTGAGGTTTGAGGGGCCTAAGATTTCAACAGTATCTAGGAATGGGACACTTTGTTGATTTTTAAGGTCAAATAAACACATACACTTACAAATAATTTCTATGAAGGAGAATTGGTGTTAGGATAAGTCAGCTGACATCACCAGTAATTGCTGGTTTCATAGAAATTCACACTATACCTATTAGGCCAGAACTAAGCACACTATACACGCTCCGATTTATAAATCCGTTATTATTTTGAGTAAGATTCCAGTTGGATGTTGTAGTCATGGGGTATTAAGCTGGAATGCCTTAAGAGAGATCTAGACTATGAAGGATGATGATTGTTTCGAGTCCAAAATTGCGGTAGTTAATGATGGCGGAAATAAATCATTGTACCATTAGGGTTGACCTGCCTCACAACCAGGTTTCCTTACAGAGGTTAGATTATCTCTGCAGAAGGGTTGGTGCTTTATGGTTGCTTCATTTATAGCTTGGTGTTGAGCTCTAAATGGTGACAATTTATAACATCGGTTTAAATACACTCCACACTTTTATTTATCTATGTATATTATACATTGCATCTGAAATTATGCATATTACACAATTAAATATTGTTTGGAATTAAAGATCAACAAAAAAAATTGTATCTATATTAAATGGGGATTATATTTTGTAATAATTGTGAAATTCTTTTGTTTGTAAATTTTACTTCGGTTTCAAAAGTGAATCACCTGCGTAAATTTTAGGGGTCGGCTGTAACGAGCCAGAGATCAGGCCCGTTGCAAATTCACAATTATTCCAATACTAGCTAATTCATCGAACAATATCGAACATTCGCCATCGTCGGTCAATTTCAAAGTACCTATTTCAAAACATAAAATACGCGGCATACGCTTTGAAGTGAGTCTATAAAGTTCAAAATATTAATTTCGTCGTCGGTCAATTCCATTGCATCAAAGTATAAAAAATAGATAAAACAAACACCGCGTAGAAAAAGGGTTTGTGAACGCATTTTTTAGCGGCAATAGTTTTGCAATAAGTCATTAGAGTTCAAAATATGAATTGCGGCGTCGGGCGATCTATGATGTTTCAAAGGAACGAGCGAGACGGAAACATCATTCGAGCCGCCTGCGCCGTGCGGCGAGGTGTTTGTCGGCATATTTGGCGGCGAAGCTTTGAGATGTTAATTTAAAAAATATGCCTAAATAATTGCAAATAAAAGGGAGGGGATTGTCAGGCCGGGGATAGTAAGGATTGAACATTGGAGCGGAGAGGTAACGATGATGAGTAAAAATGTGATCGACGTGTATCAAGTATTTTTATAAAAAGTGATGGGGCCGTAGCGAGTATGGTAGCGTAATCGTGCGTTTATTAAATGCAGGGTAGTCAGTGTAACGGTAAAGTTGAGTGTTCTAATGTAATTTAACTTCAGTTCGGTGAACCAAGTAAGTCATTGAAAGACAACGTCCGAGTGAGTAATTAGATATACCTAGTTTGACTTTGATTTTAGTTTCTACATTTTATTATTTGAACTACAAAATTATGTTAACCATTAATTGGGGTTTCGAATCATCTGACAAAGGGATAAATATTCTTATTTGTGTCATAGTCTTTTAAGACAGATTTTTATAGTTTGGAGTTAGCTTAAACTCTACTGAACGAGTTTAGTTCTTGGCGTTGATCTGCCTTACTGTTTGATCCTGTTTGTATTCTTGAAAGAATAAAATGGAGCGAAGCCTAAGATTATTGATTCAAGGTCTAATTGGATACCTATTGATATTCATACTCTTGAGCGAGTGTCTCGTAATTATTCTAAACCTTATGTAAGGGAACGTTAATTACCTAAGAGTATTGATTATCGTATTTATTCAAACATTTATTACCTAAAGGTATGTTTGGTCAAAACTATTGACACAGTGTTGTCGGATTTATCCCAAATTTATGGAAAAATGAGGGAAAACCATTTCTATAGTTCATTGATCATTATACTTTTATTTAAGTTTATTAATTGAGAATGTTCTCATGGCTTTGACTCTGATTATCTGGAGAGAATTGACTAGATTGAATTGGATGGATTTGGACGAGACGTGTGTATTTATTGTTATATATTTATAATATCGACCCGCTCGCTTTGAGCCAAACTCCCTTTTTTTTGCTACAGATTATTAAATAAATCTGAATGCCTTTAGTGCTTTAACGTAGTATACTGGTCTGTGCTGTGTAGGATTTGTAAGAATCTAGAATTAGACCTTGCAAATCTGAGGCGATTGATGGGAAGACTAGGTACCCTGGTTTCTTACAATATGCTTGGATGAAACAAACCCGATTACTGTCAATAAGGTGTGGGGCCTTACCAGTAATATTATTATATTCCCTTTATCATAACCAAATATGTTCTAGATTTAAGAGCTTCTTCATAATTCATTATAAACATTTATGTGCATGCTGCTTGTGTCATTTTGTGTGTAGGTATTTGTCTTAATTTAGGTCATCAAGTACTAAGTTCAAGTATCTACCTGTGGTGAACACTGGGTATGTATTTAATTTATAAACAATAATTATCTATGCAAATAAATACCTACTTAAATAGATACAAACATTAAACTATAAACTTTCTTAATATACTTTCGATATTATCTTTGTATTATTATGTTATACACAGATAAGTACTCACACTTAACATAAACAGAATACCTATAATATTTATCGTTAGTTAGTCGTAGGTGTTGTCTCGGAGCGTCCGCTCACAGATGTGGGAAGGCTGAACTCAGCTGTGTAACATATCCCCATACTAACTATAATCTACGTTGTGACACGCACGGCCTTCCGATGGCTGCGTGAGCGCCGCATTCGAGTCTCGTCCTAGCTAGCCTACGCGAAGCCCGTGTCGGTTTACGCTCCGATCAACGCTTGCCGCGTAATAGCTTTGCTTAGCGATCCACGTAAATAATCTTGTGCTTGTGCTATGAACGAGATACTTTCTTCCAAACTATTCTGACACTCTATTCTTACTTTTAAATCCTTCCAATTTTAGTGCTTTGTTAGTGTGATTAATATACTACAGTATTGAAGAACCGGAACGTCTTATTTAGTAAAGTACGGCATTTATTTAATACTTTTAAAATAGGTAAAATTATTCTCAATGCATTTATCAGAATCTTACATCACGATATTAGATTAGGGTATTTTATAGGGTTGTAAAGAGGTTAGTAGTCGCGTAATAGGTAATTTGAATCTCAACATAATTCCTTCAAAGTTTCTGAGTTACTATAGGTCACAACGTAGGATAGCGCGGGCCACTAGACGATCACACATCACATTACACGACCAAATACTAGACGATCATAGGTACGTACAAATTATACGTTACCATAAACGACCATTTTTAAGCGAGGTTAGGAGTATATATTTATATGTATATTTATATTTATATATTTATATGTTTTATATATTATATTTATTTTATTTTATAATTTAATTAGTGTAGTAGGAGTTTATTTGGGGGGGCGTTACAATACTGCAGAATGAATTGCAAAACGAATGATTGAGACGAAACAAAAACCTTTTTACTAAAACAAATCAAGTCGTGGCAACTTCGCCGTAGTCCAACAAATTAACAACACAACGCTCATAACAAGTCAAGTTAAAAATTACAAAGCAAAATTGTAAGTGACAAAAGTTTCACATTCATGCACTCATTACGTAGTCAAATCGAATTTGCACCGAGAATATACGAATGCCTGCGCCGCTGATGAATCTAATTTTTGCGTCGGGCAACGGCGCGCTCCTTGAAAATTATGCCCATTTCGAACGCTCCAAGGAGTTGAGAAGTTGAAATAAACTGTCGCGTCGTGACTCGCACACTGATCTAGGGTGCTACGCCGAAAGGATAAACCAGTTAGTCATAGTTTATAATAATAGTTAGTAATATAGTTAGTATAATAGTTTATAATAATAATTGTTAATGGTGTGTGATTATTGTTATTAAAAACAAAATTATATGGTTAAGAAACTTTGAAGCCATCAGAGTCAAGCACAAAAGGTATTTATTTAGTTGACTCACAAGGATCACTTTGGAACGTATCAAATCTAGGTGAATCTAGGTATATTATATAATCTTCGATGGTACTGTCACGTGCATTAATAAGTAAACAGTTTCAACTTTTCTTGATAATGTAAACATAAGTTTCCTCAAAAGACCCTGCAATGATTCTACGCTCAAAATAATGTAGACATCAAAGTGTGTCAAAATTAGGTATACATTTTCAACAGAAAATGTAGATTTTAGAGTGATTTCTCAAACGAGCTTTGTATGTTTGTCCGAGTATCATAATACTTCGATACGGGAAGAATATGAAAGGTCAAACTGCTGATATGTTTATCAGTTAAATTGGCTATGAGGTTGTTTAGATATATCCAAAAGGTATAATCATTAATATATACAAGTAGCTAAATAAAATGGAGGGGGGTATGTGAATGTGTGTGTGTGTGTGTGACAAAACCAACATAAAGTGAGAGTTCTATATTTGATTCCTACTAATAAATGCGACAGTTTCGATGTGAGGATATTTGGGGCTCAATCACACCCTATCAATTAAATCAATTGGAGTCACCCACATACTCGCACTATACTCATTGACACATATGTGTAGTGCGAGTATGTGGGTCTACATGTGTGTACATATAGTACACACACGTTCACACCCCCTTATCCACACGGAAATCACATAAATAATATCACACTCAAACACACGCACACACAAACACCCAAACACACACACACACACACAATTGCACACGAATAATTCGTTAACCTAACATATTTTAAACTTTATCACAGCTAGATAATTTGGCATTTACTGGCAATTTAAATTTAAATTTTAATTAAGTATCTTACTACCTCGTTTATAATATTGTATTTTATTATTAGTATTTCCACTGCACTGGAGGAGGGCGTTGGTATCTGCGACACAGTTTAATACTTCTGCAGATATCATCGTTCCCTACTTTAAGTAACTGTTATTTTTGTATCGCAAATAAACATATTTCATTTGATTTTGATTTGAAGTTTACAATAAATAACGTTCATAATATTGGATTATTGCTTATGTTGCACTGATAAGAAAGTGCCACCCATTGCAGCGATGCCAGGATCTGGTCCTCTTTCAAAGTAGGCCTCTTTCAAGCCGGCAGGCAGACCGCCGCGGTTCTGACGTTTACTTACAAATGTGAACACGTTTAATAGTTTTCTAGGTAGTTTATGGGTATTTTTATTATAGGGTATGTTCTTTATGTTTGACATTGATTGCCAAAGTAGTTTGAGTTAGTGGAAATGCTACGCTAATGAAACGGAAGATCGTGAGCCGAGCTTTTTCGTTGTACTGTTTCTTTAAAGCATATTATTTTAGTAAAAGCACTTTATAATACTTTATTTTGACTCATCAATAACTCATGACCAGGGGTCGGAATAGGTAGAGTTTTTAAGTACCAAATGACGTCAAATACGTTACTTCGAAATCTAAATATGGATATGCCTTTTTTAATCCCCGTGTCGGAAACGATTCGGGTTCCAAATCAAATGTGATAAAAAACTGACGTTACCGATAGGAAAGCCTTCCGAATGTTTGAAAATAGGCTTGCTGTACGTGTAACGCTACTTAGTTTGTGTTTAACATAGGAAAAAGAGTTTTAGAAGACAATAATATCAATCTTAACATTAGTGGGCCATCTGCTTGTTCTATCAGCTAGTTGTATATATAAAAAAGCCCCTATGTTTTAGAAAACCATTCTTATTAATCCCCAATTCCGAGTTTAAAAGACATATCCATGTTAGATTGCGTAGGTAATTTTTCGACATTTGGTACTTAAAAACTCTACCTATTCCCCCTGCTCATTAGAGATAAAACTTAGAAGACAAAACACTTCGGTAGATCAATTCTTAGTTTATTTAATAAATTATACAAATCTGTTATAGTTAAATAAAGCATACTGAAAAAAAGAAAGGATAGGAGCCACTTAGCTTATAAAATAAAATAAATAAACAATACAAATAAATCAGGTAAGGTATGATAAGAACCCATTGTACTTAGCATGTAGATTTATGTTTTAAATGATTTTTTATGTATCCGTAAGTTATTGTGTTCAATAAAGTATTGTGTGTATTCTATCTATCTACTTAAACTACTAGAAACTTGGTCCTTAACTAGTCTCGTCTCATGCTAAAAGTTATGCCAAATGGGCCATGATTTAGCTTTGGCTACGTAACAGGGACATGGTATCTTACTGATATATAAACTTCAATGAATCTGTGATCATCTAAGAACTTTGCAGAATCTTATTTTTTTTGGACCGGCAGTTCGTCGCATGGTTAAATTGATACCGTTCTAACACATAGGCGAACCGCATGCATTATGAATTGTAGGTTTTGTGGGATTCTTTAGATTCAATAAAACACAAATATATTATTATACGAGTCTGGGCCGTGGGAGTGTCGTATAGCAAGTAAGTGTCGCTAGTATTGCCAGCGCAAGGACTCGACGTTGCTGGAAGCCACAGGTATAGTCGTGTTATATAATAAGTTGTATAATAAAGTTATATAAGGCGGTGACAACAGATAATGTACTTCTCGCTCCTTTATTTTTTAACCATCATTTCTAAAAACTATTCAAGTAATTTTTTGTATACGAAAACTAGTTACTAGGCTTCTGTCGCGTGGAACTGGCACCTACATCCACCTAGTTTTGAGAACTTCCTAAGTGATGCTTGTGATTTTATTGAATATTATTGAAATTTTATTGAAATACCTTTTGACTTTGACTTTGACGGAAACTATATTTTTGCTGAACCTTTGTTAAAATTGTTTTCTAAGAGTAGTAGAGCTCTTTGTGAAGGGCTTGTCCGGGGATTTACTACCAACACGCATTTTTTCTGCCGCCAAGCAGCGTTGCTGTGTTTCGGTTTGAAGAGTCTGGTCGCCGGTGTTATTACAAGAACATGAGGCTTAACATCTGTATGCCTCAAGTTGATGGACGCAGGGCAGTGCATCGTAGGGCACGTTCGTGTCGTGCGTGACTTACGAGGCAATGCTTTGTTATAGGTGATGGTTACCCATCAGGTGGGCCATCTGCATGTTCCAGCAGCTATTTGTAAAAATGAAAAAAAATAAATAAATTGCATAATATGTTATTCCCCGAAACTTTGTTTTTTTGCAATTTTCCTTCAGTTAGTTACTTTGAGTGTTTTTATATCTTCAATAATGTCAGTAAAATAAACAAAATGAAATATTTATTTATTTATTAGGATCGCGCCAAATAATTCATTAATAATTCATTATTCAAAATTGTAGCCAAGGCATTTGTTAAAAATACACTCACTATGGTATATTTTTTTGTAAAGCATTTTTTACAACATATAAGAAACGGAAACATTTGAACAAAGCCACACAAAATACTTATTCTTTGTTAGACAATGCATGCTTCTTCAAGACTCGCACCCGCACGTTATTTGTACCACATTGACATAAAAAGCAGGTTACCGGCTTTGATTTTATAGGACGCCACAATATGCACGTGGTCACTTAGCACCACATAATTCACTATTCTGAACTCATTTCTGCAAGACTTGCACCCGCACAGTATATAAGCGAGAAGGCAGGCATCTGGGACCACAAGAAACTTGGACCGCGGTCCCATTCGCCTGATTGCATTTTTTGTTCTGCCATTTGGGACCACAACTAATTGTACAGTCGTCGCCAGAAAAATCAAAAGCTCAAAAACACGCGATTTTTTTAGCATTATTTTACTAGCATAATATATACTAGCGGCGCGTGTCGTTGTAGGTCCAAGTAGATCCAGTACTTTTTGAATTGATTCATTACAAACTACTTTTCTCTTTTTAATATTACTATTAATCGATGTTTATTATGCATACATAATTTACACTTAGTACATATACTAAGTGTAAATTATTTACGCCAAGAGTTATGTATAACACACGATATTGGTAGACCAGGCGAATTTCAAGGTCAAGTAGCCCTTTTGTTTCAAACAGGTAGATTCTCGAGCCACCTGACAAATTGTCCAATCACAGTCAATTGATGCAAAAAACAAAAAATTTATGATGTCTTAGGAGAATTACAGTATGGTAAAATAACCATTGGTCATTGCTTAGAAAAATTGCGACTGTAATAAAAAGTAAATTATGTGTTAGACTAAATATTAGGATAGGACTGATTTTTAAATTACTCCTAAAATGATTACAAGAAAAAAATGTCATGAGTGAATTACTATTGTTGATTGTTTAGACTTAAGAGCAATTAAGGCTGTAATGAAAACTTAATGTTGTGCTAGACTAAATATAAAGACTGATTTTTAAAATACTTAACTATAAAAAAATTACAAAAACTATTGATAGTTTAGAGCAACAATAGTAAAAAAAAAATACGTTATGTTAAACTTATTATTAAGTTTATAAACATATCTATGTACCATAATTTAAATATTATAAATTATCGTACATAGGTATGTTTATAAATCATTTTACTATAATATACAACGTGTTGATGAAGTTATGTAGGGAAACAAAGAGCGTGTATTTAGACCAAGCACTGGAATACTTTGACGTGTGCAACGGTTGAATACATCGTTTTCGAAATTCCCATAGAAAAGTAAAATTAATATTTTCTCAGAAATTTGCAACAGCCCTGTCTGTGTACGTGTCAAGGTCACACGCACGCGCGCTTCTATCTAGGAAAGAGAAAAACAACGATAACCTACGAGATAATTTGAAATACTTACCTTTCGGTAGGTAGGTAGGTACGCCGCCAATCCCCTGACACGATATTTTTACTGGTTCCTATGGATTTTGTCATTATTTACTGGCTATAATAACACTGGATAAAACTGGATTTTGGTAAGTTTGCGAGATTTCGCACGACACAGGCTTCAAACTTCACACTAAACCATTACCTCGTAGGCACTGCTCATACACACACTGACTGACGACGGCTTTTTACATAACAATCACCATTTTATCACGTTTGATGACATTTTCTCAACAAAACAATGTACAACAACGCATGTAAACACAAACAGGGTGACCATCTCAAAAGTGGCGGTTCTACCACACACCTGCCAAAAAATCTGTCAAAATCTACCAAGCTTGACGATAAAAATACCAAAAATATGACTTCATACCATCTCCTTCGTGGCTACGGAATAAATTAAATACCTACATTACATTCAGTTACTATCTTTTGATCGTTTGTAACGGTTTGCAGTTACCTAAAACGAGATAGAAGTTGTTTAGAAACCAAATCAATAAAGGTAAAAAAGAATAAGAAGTTTCCAGTTCGGTAAAAAATAAATAAATTATAAATATTATTTCATTAAAAATTCAAACTAATAAGATTTTTCTTGAAATATTTAAAATCTGCCAAATGGCAGAAATCTGCCACAAATGGTAACACTGATCGGCGGCCGTCGGCCGTCCTGATTGGATATGCGTTTTTAAATGCAACCAATGACAGACAGGTTAGTCAAAGATTAAATAGGACAGACTAGACACTTCCCAAAATTGCAGTTGAATAATTTTGTCGTGTCAATGAACCATGGTGGTAAAGTAACATGTTACAATTTAAAGAACTATGAATATCATAAACATTGGTTTACGACATCTAGTAATTAAACAAAAATAAACATTCTATTAAATATTGAGTACGTAGCCACGTAGGTACCTAGTTACTGAATAGGTATTAGTACCAAAGATCTCAGAGAATGTTTACCGTGACTAGGGATTACAGTCGCGAAAATATTTCTTTTACATACCAAGATCTTTAAAAACAGCAACATCATTATTAGGTAGGCACATTACTAGGTAATTGGTGGCAGTTCTGTTACCTATTTTATCTAAGGTTAACAACTAGAGGTCAAAGAACAGCTGTAAATAGGGCTGCCTCATGATGCGTTTAGATTCATTTTAGATAAAAGTTTAAGAGGCATTTCATGAATGAAAAACTTTGAAATTTTAAAAGTCGTAGAACAAAAGTTGTTCGTTATGACCGGTAGAATATCCTGCTTTCGGATCCCTACAATTCTTAATAAACACGTTGTATAAGACGAAGACTATAAGATGTAAGACTGATTTTTGAAACACGTTATTTTATTTTTAAATAATGTACATATTTATAATTGTTAGTATATTGTTTTATTGACAAATACATATTTTACGACAGATTAGTTTTTTATTTCAAATACTTTTCGTTCTAACTGTACTTAAATTCGGATTAAACAATAGATTTAGTGGTAATATTACGAGTGGTCCCAGTTGCCTGAGGAAAAGTAATAAAATTAATGGATCAGGCGAATGGGACCGCGGTCCAAGTTTCTTGTGGTCCCAGATGCCTGCCTTCTCATATAAGCTACATTTGCATTAAAGCAGAATGCCAGTTTTGGTTTTAAAGGACCGTATATACTAGTGGTTACTAAACTTACATAAATACAAGTTCCAATCAAACGTTGTAGCAGTAGATTAAATCAAATTACTAAGATTTGATAATATTGTAAATCAAAAGGCTCAAAATTGTAAATAAATTAACATTCCACTCAATTAAATTTTCAGCATTTTAATAAAATTACTTTGAAGATCATAATAAAAATGTTAATTATGACATGATACTTTCAATTTATTCTTTGAAAATAACTATACTTTTATACCTCTAATTGATACTTTTTCAATGCTAGGCAAATAGCGAGTAAATCAATGCCAGTATTTTCAAACGGTGATAAAAAACATCGTGAGAAAACAGCGTGAGGAATCAAAGTTCTAAAACATGTGTCAAAGGCTGGAGCTCCTTTCGAGCTCTTTAAGGCGCACTTAAAATCTTTTCACCACACTATTTCGTAAAAAAACACGACAAGAAGTATCAGTATAAAACCTGCTTCATACATAAAGGCATCCTTTACACAAACCAGCTAACGTGGTACGAGTACATTTATTACGCCGAGTCACGGCACTCATTCGGGTATTAGAGATAAAATTAAAATTTACGCTTTGCCCAAAGCAATTTGTAACCGGCCGGTATGCGGCGCGGAAAATAGGCTTTAGTTTATCCGCGTTTTACATTCATTTTCGTAAGTGGCTTACAGGGAATGTGTGTTTTTGGAATATACTCAGGAAAACTCTCGGTTTGATATATCGAACTATACCTGCTTTGACTTACGGCCGGTTTCTCGATCAAAACTAATCGGATGCCAAGTCACTCGCCATTTCAGCTATTACATCGAATTAGATAGAGATAGCAAGTGACTTGACATCCGATTAGTTTTGATCGGGCTTTCATACACCGGCCGTTAGACTTCGTAAGTTGTGTAGATTTTTCTTCGTAAGCTGTGTAGATTTTTCTTCTTTCTTCTCTCCATTTATGGCCCCTGTCCGTCATTCGACAGACAATCTTACCAATGTCAAGTGATTTGTATTGAATACTTTTTATTATTTTTTAAACTCTCGCGATCATAACACATATTGAAGTAGGTATTACACGGATATTTATCGCTTTTATCTTTATTATTTTCCCGACGTTTCGGCTATGTTGCAATAGCCGTGGTCGCGGGCAGACTGGAGCATTGAACTTGAAAAATAATAAAGAAAATAATAAAGGTAAACGCGATAAATACCCGTGTAATACTTGAATACTTTTTAGTCAAGTCAGTTCATAGTCGAGTCGGCCGTCATTTGTTTTGAAGAAAATGGTGGCGGTTTTCTTCAAAACATTGGAAACATTTTCGGTCAAATCAGGATATCACAATACACTTTCATTCCAAATGTTTACACTTTGTGCTAAAACCTCAAGTAATGTTGGTTAAAATACCACCGAAATTACACAACACAGCTCAAAATAACACTAGAAAAACAAATAAAATGAAAAAGCTATGTTGCTTCCTAAAATGTCAGAAAATGAATCTTCTTCTTTCTTCTCTCCATTTATGGCCCCTGTCCGTCATTCGACAGACAATCTTACCAATGTCAAGTGATTTGTATTGAATACTTTTTATTATTTTTTAAACTCTCGCGATCATAACACATATTGAAGTATTACACGGATATTTATCGCTTTTACCTTTATTATTTTCCCGACGTTTCGGCTTTGTTGCAATAGCCGTGGTCGCGGGCAGACTGGAGCATTGAACTTTAAAAATAATAAAGAAAATAATAAAGGTAAACGCGATAAATACCCGTGTAATACTTGAATACTTTTTAGTCAAGTCAGTTCATAGTCGAGTCGGCCGTCATTTGTATTGAAGAAAATGGTGGCGGTTTTCTTCAAAACATTAGAAACATTTTCGGTCAAATCAGGATATCACATAATACACTTTCATTCCAAATGCTTACACTTTGTGCAAAAACCTCAAGTAATGTTGGCGAAATTACACAAAACAACTTAAAATAACACTACACACTACAATATATATTATAATATGACATTTCAAAAAGTGACTTATTGTATAAAATATATGAAGTACTATGCTAACCAAAACAAATAATGAGTAGATTATTCAAAAGAATAGACTTTACACCAACAAATACCAAGATAATTTGTCAATGAGAATTCATTGTTGTTTGGTTTAGAGTAACCCGAGTAGTGAGACTGATAAATGTCCTTTCAGAGCGCGCCGTCAGTCAAATCGCGGTTGCCTGCCCACAAGATATATTGTGGACCCAAGGATCGCCCTTGTGGAACGCCCACCCCTCGCGTATTTTAAAATTAACCATTTCGGTAATTATACGCGTTATGTACCTAGATCATCTAACCGCAGTGTTTCGGGATATCTATGGGAATGGCTACTGAATTGCTGTGGTTGTATATTACCTTACCTTTATTGGTATTTTGGTATTTTGTTGAACTGATGAATGAATGTATGAAAAACTCTTTATTGTACACCAGACAGAAAATAATAAACAAATACAATTAAGCATGAAAACTATAATTGGTGGTCTCATCGCTTCAGTAGCGATATTCATTTAACAAGGAGGTATTTATTAAATCATAGCTCTTTTATTTTATACCACTTGCCGATGAAACAAGCAGATGTCCTACCTGATGTTAAGTGGTAACCTTCATCTATAGCAAAGCATTGCCTTGCAAGTCACGCACGATAGGAACGTGCCCTACGATGCAGTTTCCGGCGTCCATCAACTTGAGGCATACAGATGTTAAGCCTCATGTGCCTGTAATTACACCGGCAACCACACTCTTCAAACCGAAACACAGCAACGCTGCTTGACGGCAGAAAAAGGCGTGGTGGTAGTACTTCCCCGGACGAGCCACACACAAAAAGCTCTATTACTCTTAAAAAAGTAGTTACCTAATTGCTTATTTTTGGAGTGCAATAACAATAGTTCCATGTAACCACAACCACGCCGCTGACCGCTACCGCGTTTTCTATTCCATGACAAATCACCACTCAAACACAATCCATCACAAGAGTGATTAAGGGAAATTGGTAACGTGATTGACACCCACCCAGCTCAATAGTATTTTAATTATTTCGTTGCGTGTATAAAACTCTTTGGTTAGTTTGACGTGGGTAACGTTATAGAATACATAATAACGCGTTTTAAAGATTCTGCACTCCTCTACTATGTTTATGAAACAAGCATAAAACGGACACTGGCAAAATCGTCAAAACAAGCCTCAAAAGCCATAAATTAAGGAGACGAAAGATTCCACTCTGCTGAGAACAAATGCACGCCAGTGATTCAACTCCACTCCTTCACACTACACCTATCAATTATAAACAGACATAAAACAGGCAAATATTAAATTTATCACAAAAATGTTATATCCTGGTGAAAATTACCATCAACCTACAGCTCAGGCTGAGCTACAAACTGAGTTATAAAAAAAACAACTGGCCTAGAATGAAATTGCTACCAAATGAATCTGATACATTTATTTAAAATAGGGTACCATTGCCACTCATCAATTTTAACGTCACACTTCTTACACATTCATAAAATGACCAGCGAGTTCATAGCAAACCAATTCTCGAAGTTACAAGCCCATAATAACTCTACAGACATCGACATAAAGCTCATTTAGCATTGCAAGCCGTTGCGTAGAGACCGGGGCCTGCCAGCGTCTAATTTGGAAATGCTAACAGTTTTGGAAGTGCTCGACTTGCGGCCGCAGCTCGCAGCAAGCACCGTCAGAACAACAAACAAAGTAATTAAACACATCAAACGGGGACTGAGCCAGTCAAAGCGACGTCGTCGATTCCGGCTAAGGCTTTGCTTCACAAACACCAATGGAAATGCATACTGCGGCTGCACTGACGTACCCTAAGCATCGGTTTCTGACGCTACTGAATCGCTAACGAGTCTATCAACATCAATTCAATGATAGCGGAGTCACGTGAATGGAAATGAATGAATGAATGAAAAATATTTGTATAACTAAATAGTGCTCCCTTATAAGTCACAAGCTGCTGCCCGCGACTTCGTCTGCGCAGAATTAGTCACGCAATATCTTTATAAATTGTAGCCTATGTGTTATTCTGATGTATGTTTTTATTGTAAAGTTTCATTAAAATCCATTCAGTAGTTTTTTCGTGAAAGAGTAACAAACAGCCATTCATCCATCCATCCATCCATCCATACTTACAAACTTTCGAAGACTTACAAACTATAATATTAGTAGGATTGTAGCATGCGTAATTTTTTTTTAGCTTTGTGTAGATTGATTATTCATATTAAGATTTGATAAGATTATTCTGTATTAAGTACATAGATACATAGGTTAATTACTAGAAGAAAAATACACAGCTATAATGAAAGTACAATGAACATTGGGCATGGGCATATTTAAAAAATCAAGTAGTTATATTTCGCAATGGTCTGTAGATAGCTCAACTGTTTCCTGTGTATTTTGTACATCTAGTAAAAGAGTAGGATAAAAGTTTTTTTTTTATCTAGCTGATGAAACAAGCAGATGACCCACCTGATATTAAGTGGGTCAACAAAGCATTGCCGCGTATGTCACGCACGATAGGAACGTGCCCTGCGTCCATCAACTTGAGGCATACAGATGTTAAGTGTCATGTGCCTGTAATTACACCGATTAATTACAATTACCACACTCTTCAAACCGAAACACAGCAACGCTGCTTGACGTTAGAAAAAGGCGTGGTGGTAGTACTTCCCCGGACGAGCCCTTCACAAAGCGCTCTACTACTCTTAAAAAATACTCTTATTTGCTCAAATTGAAAGGAAAAAGTTCATAACCAATTGCAAAATCAAATTCATAATGAATTTAGTCATTATTTCGTATTTGAACGCATTCCAATTAGAGCTATCAAATACGAGATTCGCTCATTATAGTGTTTGTGTTATCAACGATTAGCAATTAACACAACTCGGGGGTTATTTCAGAGGCAAAATGTTATGATAATGCGAAGATAATTCGTTGTTACAGCTGTAATTTTGTCCAAGTAGTAAACTCGTTTCAGATTTTTTTATGAAAAAATAAAATATTAAAAAAATTGCAACAATAATTTTTACATTTCTTAGAACAATCTCAGCCAATTAATTAGTTAACCAATCGATATAATTTACCAAAATTATCACACTTACCAGCACATGGAAAAAATCCCATAGTTGTTTTAACCCCTAGAAAAACTCCATAACTTTTTACTACGTTTGGCCTGTGGAGGAAAGTACACGTACCACGAAAACGTTAGAGATGTAATTACAAGTAACGAGCGGGCCCGCCGGCAATAGGTATATTTTATCGGATTACACGTACAGTTGCCAACACAAGTGATAAGTTTCAACGTTTTTATTTTTGATGATGCTGAACATTATAAATTCTCACTGAATAACTGAAAATCAAATGTCAAAATTAAATGAAAGAAGAAATTCATTTAACTATTACTGTAGGTATTTATTTTTTGCGAGCGCAAAAGTAAAGAAAGTTCCTACTTTTCGTTTTCTTACCAATGTAAAAAGTAAGCTAAAGAGAATAATTTTCTCGACAGATTTTGCTTTTAATTAGCTGCTCGTAATATGCGAGCTTTGCGAAACACCAGTAATACATTAAATATATAACATTTATACTAAATGAATATCCTGCTAAAAGTATAGCTAGAGTAGTAGAGCTCTTAGTGTAGGGCTTGTCCGGGGAAGTACTACCACCATGCTTTTTTTCTGCTGCCAAGCAGCGTTGCTCTGTTTCGGTTTGAAGACTACGGTTGCCGGTGAAATTACTGGCGCATGAGGCTTAACATCTGTATTCCTCAAGTTGATGGTCGCAACACAATACATCGTAGGGCACGTTCCTATCATGCGTGACTTACAAGGCAATGCGTTGTTATAGGTGATGGTTAACACTTAACATCAGGTGAGACATCTGCTCGTTCCTACAATAAGACTAACCTACAAGAAAAAAAAACTCTAATCATAACTTTTTTTGCTTTTCTTAGTTTTCGATTTTTAAATATTGCAAAAAATTATCTATTTCACTGTGCGTCATTCACCTATTGGTAAGAGAGATGTCAATAGTATGAAAAAAAACATAAATAAAAAGAAAGAAAACATATTGGTGGCCTTTCCAGACATAACTATCTAGCCCTATGCTAAATAACTTACCATTTTTTTCCAGATTTTCATATGTTAAGCCGTATGTTGATAACTGTACGTTATCAACTTCGGTCCAAGCGAAGCTCGTTCTAGAATGTCGATGATTAATTAACAGTGTGAGCCAACAATGTAATGATTAGATACTTCAGTAAGATACCACGGAATAACATTGTATTTAGGAAAGCCAGCAGAGCTTCGACCCTATATCGGCAATCGGCATGCCATTAACAGCGTACAGCACACTTCTGCGCTGTAGGCCGTGAGTTCGATCTTTACCGGGAACAATTATTTCTGTGATGAACGTAGGCGTTTATTTCTCTGTCTGGGTGTATAATATATATATATATATATATTATATATATATATATATATATATATATATATATATATATATATATATATATTATATTATTTTTATATATATATATATATATATATATATAATATATAAATTACGCGTCACGTTGTTTGTCCGCTATGGACTCCTAAACTATTTAACCGATTTCAATCAAATTTGCGCACCGTGTGCAGTTTGATCTAACTTAAAAGATAGGATAGCCTTCATCTCAACTTATAGCCGCAATATTATTTTATTGCAAATTTGACACCGCCCAACAAAGTGGGCACAGGTCAGCTAGTATATATAATATATAGTATAAGTATGTATTTATAATACGAAAAGTATATATTTACAATACAAAAAGTATAATGTATTTTAACCAGATAGCTCGGTTCCCATATCTACGTACTTATATCTTTTCATAAATAATTAAGCCATCGACTAGCGATTCACCTATTCTCATTTGAGCTCATAACATGTACCTACATTTTTTTTATATATATTTACTCAAACAATGAACCCGCAGAACCTTGTTTTAAAGTAAACCGGTTATCGTTTGTCTTTTTGTAAAAGCTCACGGATTGAGTATGTTAGGGCTGCTACTAATGCTTTCTTGAGAAATACTTTTACCGAATAAAGGTATAGACTAATTAGCAGTTCATTGAAACTCATTTGATATGCCGGCCTATCCCTAAAACTCTGGCGATATAAAATAAATAGTTTTGAACGTATTTGTAGTATTAAAACGCTCTGCCAATAATGTTTGTGAGAAAATATTATTCGGGTAAGTGAATTCCCTTGTCATAAATGAACTACTAAATGTGGACATGACCCAAATATAATGTCTGGACATTCTTCTGGTTACCCCGATAAGATATCTTAGAAAATCTACAGATAACAATAGATCAGGAGGGATTACAAACGGGAGTTTACTTTTTTCGTTATTTTTTGTATCATCAGATGCACTTTTTGCAACATCAATACTATTGGTTTCCTAAATAAATGGTGGCACCCCTGACTTTTCTGTGCCCGAGGCGATCACTTTGTGAAGCCTATTGTGCGACCCCTGATTGGCAGATGACAATCCAAAAATTGTTCTAAACAGCAATTTCATTGACGTCAAACGATATTTTTTTCATAATCAAACGAATTTTATTATCCGAACGTCGTAAATTCCGTGAAGCTTGTTTGTCGGCAAATATAACAGTATGAAGAACTTTTATAATAACCAGGTGTGTAAAGGCAAAAAGTCTTCTAAACTGACGTTAAAGATACACAAACTTTGTTTTCATTATTTAAAATACTTCGCTACCTGTTGTTTGTTGGGTTGATGTTGAGCGAAATGAGAGGTTTTATGTGTGCGTATTGCTGATGTTTCGCCACAAAATATCGTGGAAAAAGTTTATATTGCGAGATAAAACCTATAGAAAGTAAGTAGTCCTATTCAAATGCAGGAAGAATTGTTTGGTGCATCTATGACATAGAAACATAAGACAAAAGCATTGAGGAACAGCAATGTTAATTATTATAATCTACACTAATATTATAAAGAGCAAAGATTTGTATTTTTTTACAATTCAAAAGTAGTAGAGCTGTTTGTGAAGGTCCGGGGAAGTACTACCACCACGCCTTTTTCTGCCGCCAAGCAGCGTTTCTGTGTATCGGTTTGAAGAGTGTGGTTGCCGGTGTATTTACAGGCACATGAGGCTTAACATCTACAATTATGCCTCAAGTTGATGGACGCAGGGCAGTGCATCGTAGGGCATGTTCCTATCGTGCGTAACTTACGAGGCAATTCTTTGTGGTGATGGTTGCCACTTAACATCAGATAAAAAAAATGATTGCATTTTTGTATGTAACGAATAAACTCAAAAACTACTGGTCCGATTTCAAAAATTCTTTATTCATTAGATTGCTACATTATCCCTGAGTAAAATAGGCATCGTTTATTACTAGAAAAAAATAGAGATCCTTACTAAAACTTCAATAATGTAACCCAAGGTGTAAAAAATTGGTTATAAAATGTCTTTCTGCTGTAACTATTGAAGATAGAGCAAAAAATTATCTATAATATTAAAGAACACATTCAAAATTCAAATCGGACATTCCATTCAAAAGATATTGCGAATTTAAAGAAATAACATAAACGGATTCAGATGAAACTTGGAATACACACAGCGCCAAGGAACCGGAAGAATGTAACATTTTTTGTTCATGCTGGAGAGTTTTTTTGTCACTAACATGTCAACAGCTGGAGGCGAACATCTTTTGCCTTAGTTGGTTAGGTCTGCCGTTGCACGCAGAGGCTGCAATTTTTTTAATGTTTTTAATTGGCTCCAAGCAATCATGATTATTAATACAATTAAGGTATCAAATATTTTTAGTTTTTGAGTGGTAATCATAACTAAAAATTGCTTGAGGTAGTGTGTGCCTATAATTTCCCTTTTGATAGAGTTACCTTAAACGCGAAATGCCAATGAGGGCATTATACCTAATTTCACCTTCACGCACACTGAAACCCAGCAATGAAGCTTTCAATCTTAATGCACAGCTAAAATAAAAGTAGTTTAAGCTCGTAGGGAAATATTTAAGACAATTTAAATATGGTACACGATACTGCTGCGGCTCCAACCCGCGAGACCGGCATCGTCGACAGCCTGACTAATGTCCAGCATTTATAACCCATGTAATTAATTGTTTGCATGTCCGAAGACGTCCCATCTAGAGCACCCTGTATTGTATAACGAACTTAGGTCTACTTGCACCACGAACCAAATCTCTGATTGAAAGAATCTTTGCCTTCGGTGATGTAGGTTTTAAGTTGGATTCTGAGCTACGTCAAACATTTTTGATTAATATTTGTTCGGGTGTTATTATTGTGTTTACAAAAAACAATGCAAAAACAATGATAATGATATAGTAGTAAAATAATAATAGTGTTTTGTCAATAACTTGGTTCCAACATGACTTTTTCTGCTACTCCCCGCTTGGGGGAGCCTTGGGGATGATTGATAATCATGTATTTAAAAAAAAAATACCAACAATAAAGAAATACTGGACGAGAGGGCACTTCATGCTTTTGTAATTTATTTCAACTGTTAGTTTCTAGTTTTTTTGTGTTTTGTTGGTTTTAATTCTGTTTTGAAAAACAAATTGAATAGAATGAGCGTTAACTGGTTAGTGCAAGTCGGCGTTAAAGCGTTTTAATACGGGATAAAACTTGTGGTGTAGACCTCGTGTTGGTATTTATCAGGAATGGTTTTTTTTTCGCTGTTTGTGCATACTGCTGGTTTTGTTACATAAGGATGGCTTTGGAATAAGCGTTGGAATCCCAGTATAATTGATACAAAGCTTTTTTTTTTTATACAACTAGCTGATGGAACAAGCGTATGGCCCACCTGATGTTAAGTGGTAACCATCACCTATAAAACAATACCTACAAAGCATTGCCTCGTAAGTCACGTACGATAGGAACGTGCCCTACGATGCACTGCCCTGCGTCCATCAACTTGAGGCATACGGATGTTAAGCCTCATGTGCCTGTAATTACACCGGTAACCACACTCTTCAAACCGAAACACAGCGTTGCTGCTTGGCGGCAGAAAAAGGCGTGGTGGTAGACTTCCCCGGACGAGCCCTTCACAAAGAGCTCTACTACTCTTATAAAAACTCTTAGCTTTGTATCAGGGTGATGTTACGTTCATACGTGCAATGCTGCCGCACTGAACTGACAACTGAACGCACATTTTATAAAATAAAAATTCACCTGGTCATTTTAATCTTGCAAAAACTCTTCCTTCTTTCTTTCTTTTTTGCCGTTCTAAAATTGTGGGTCATAATTTTCGAAATGCTATGTTATGTAGGTATAGCAATCACGCTCATTCCAGAAGGCAATTTGTCACTAATGTGAATGTTCGCCCATCGGCTCATAAGAGTCCCTTAGCGAGATGGATCGTAAAATATAGGACACTTTAATACATGGCATTTTACTGCCCACTTAGAAAAAAATGTTGGCTTAATTCAGCACGTCTTTTACCCTCTTCTCGGTATAAGGGCTCAGACACACGTAGCGATTTCGACTGCTATTATTTATTTTGCGCTATGTCGAGACGTTTTCGTAATTTTTGCAAAGTCTGATAGTCAAACCCTCTGAACACCTTGGCGGGGCCTGACCGTACAATTATATAATATATCCAAACTACAGTCGGCATTTATGCATAGTATGGTGATGAGTTGATATAGCTCATCATTTCTCTATTCTAGAAGATGCCAACGAGCCCACCGAGCGCTCTTCAGCGGGAGACCAGAACTGGGTGAATTAATCTATTCAAGGGTTAATCTATTACCAAAACCGTTAGTTTGGACCTTCTGGTTTGGCTAATTAATACATAATGAACTATTTTTAAACGGTTTTTGAGGTGCTCGTTAGTCCTTTGAGAGTGGTGACAGTTTTACCGACAAACAGACGCTCAATTGTTTAATGTTTCAACCGAAACGGAAAACTCAACAAGAGTAGTAGAGCTCTTTGTGAAGGGCTCGTCCGGGGAAGTACTACCACCACGCCTTTTTCTACCGCCAAACAGCGTTGCTGTGTTTCGGTTTGAAGAGTGTGGTTGCCGGTGTAATTACAGGCACATGAGGCTTAACATCTGTATGCCTCAAGTTGATGGACGCAGAGCAGTGCATCGTAGGGCACGTTCCTATCGTGCGTGACTTACGAGGCAATGCTTTGTTATAGGTGATGATTACCACTTAACATCAGGTGGGCCATCTGCTTGTTCCATTAGCTAATGGTATTAAAAAAATAAAAATAAAACTCAGTAGGTAACTAAACCGCCACGTGTGAAACATGGCCAAATAAGCGAGCGATTCATACGATTTGATGGCAGTACACTTGAACGAAGACTGCGGGAAAATTAGCTTTTAGCTCGACCTCTTGCATGAGCTTTTCACAGAAACGTAAAATGACGAGACTCGTTTAATACTCGAGTCCAGATTATAAAACAACATGGCTAGATAATTATTTTATATATGCAAAAAAAAAAGAACTTCAGGTAAAGAGCATAAAACAATTTTAAATGTAAATACGTTTAATTTTAACTAGCTATGTTTTATGCTAAATAAAAGAACGCTATAATTTTATCTGGACTAACAAAAATCTGTGATTCGTATAAAATATTATAATAAAAAATATTTCAGTGAAAAATCTGTAGAGTATCGTTTCTAGAAATGATTTGCATAATTTGTGATATTTTCGCATTTCTATGGAAATTTTGTTATCAAAAAGCTTTTAAATCAAAATGTATTCTTATCATTAGTATTTTTGTGTGAGTCGTAATTGAGCCTGAAATAATAATTTTAAAGTGGAAAACATAACGAAAATATATTTTTTCTAAGTATTAATTCGTTTCATTTTAAGATTTTTTTCAAATAAAGTGCCGGTGTGGACGATGACGACGCCGAAGACATACATAATATGCCTATATTGGAAGCTAAATAACGTTTTTTTTTTTTATAAAACCAGCTGATGGACAAGCAGATGGCCCACCTGATGTTAAGTGGTAACCATCACCTTTAACAAAGCATTGCCTCGTAAGTCACGTACGATATGAACGTGCCCTACGATGCACTGCCCTGCGTCCATCAGCTTGAGGCATACAGATGTTAAGCCTCATGTGCCTGTAATTACACCGGCAACCACACTCTTCAAACCGAAACACAGCGTTGCTGCTTGGCGGCAGAAAAAGGCGTGGTGGTAGTACTTCCCCGGACGAGCCCTTCACAAAGAGCTCTACTACTCTTAAAACGTTCTTACGTATTCAGACGTACCCCATTCTGCCCCGTTTTTAAGTTACATGTCATATGAAAGGGCTTTGTTTGGACATTCCAACACAATTTTTACTTTTTTTTTGAGATAAAACAAAAAAAGCTAAAATAAGATAACCAGCGATCCAAGAGCTCCCATCTCTAAGAGTTTCGTTGACATCAAGGTTTTTCTACTGGTCGTCCAGTTCCTTTGCTTTTTCTTATTTTTTTTTTCTTGAAATAAATTAAGGAGGTACTCAGTTCTCATAATATGGTGACGACGACCAGATCTGATGATGGAGCCAAGGTCTGTTCAACAGAACTCTTCAATAAATAGGCCAATAGAGTTGAAACTTGGTTATACCGTACCAAGTTAGTAGGCGGTAGGCTGAAAAAAGTCCAAACCTAATGCTTGGACTTGCCTCTGACTTCCACCTACTCAAAGTTTTAGTGCGTTCGTCGGGTCACATCACGAGATCTCAGTTCGGGGCGAACCACTAGTTATTTCGTTTAGATTGCGGCCGCCCAGAAGTGATCTTAGTTGGCACGATCCGCTTTGATCTTGACTGCCAGTAACAATCAAAGTCTTTTTTATAGTTTTATAATTATTCCACCACCTCGTTTTTGGCCCTTCACATGATAATTGACTGCGGTAAATACTCTATACAATCCAATCATACTGAATTTTGGTGTATTATATAACATTCATAACAAATACGTACCATTTTGTAAATTTGGAACAAAAGCTGTGATTGCTATGTTTTTATTAGTATGTTAAGCCAACAAAGTAACAATAAAGCGATCCGTCAAGTGTGAGTTGGGTTATAAGTAATACAACAACAATATTTGAATAAAGCAACAAAACTTAATTAAACTAGTTGGGTATGTTTTTGTAATACTACGTAATGTACCTACTGGTTTTTTTTTCATTGATAGTTATATGACTCTTAAATTATTAAAGTTAATTATGTATGTTTGTATTTTATAGTTCGCTTCAAACTTTAACTAACTATTGGTAGTGTTTAGTTTTTTAGTTTTAAAATCTGTGACATACAAACGAGCAGATAGACAGATACTGGAGCAGTGTCATGCTGGCAGTGTTGCCGTTTGCCAAACATGGTACGGAACACTGAAAAAGGGAAAGAAAAGTCAACATAATGAAATAACCATTAGAGGTGTATACAGTGTGCCCATTGAACATGAAAATGGTTCACATATTTACAAAACTCAACATCATATAAGTGAAAATTCATTTGAAAGGAATTTCTAAACAACGGGATCCCGAGTTCCCAATGGTATTTCAACAAAGCCTGGAAGTTGTAGAGGTATTCGAAATTGTTTACAAAATTCAATCCTAAAGCTTCGAGCCAGATTAAATCTAATTTCAACTTGAAGGTAAGTCTGAAATAAGTCTTCATAAAACCGGAACCCTTTGATTTAACCCTTCCCTTCGGCCTCTGATTGCCCGAAAGTTAGTCCCGGCTGTATTTCGCGCTGTCTTTTTTCTGTTGGAAAAAAACAAATCGAAAACAAGCGAGTAAGTAATGGCTTAAAAGTGACTTCTGGGATCTCCACGACCCCTGCTTGTCGCCGAGAGGGGGTTTAGCGGGGTCGTGTTCGACTCGAGACGTCTTAGCGCACCGATTACACGAACGCTCCACTCGTAATCACTTTTTCGGCTTTGCTTTGACTTTCTGGCTGGTTTTCTCTCAATTTATTGTGCTCGACATTTGTAAGAGAACCCTCGTTATATCATTCATAATAATATTACTGCAAAGAACATTTGGTTTTATTTAAAAACATACAAAGTAAAAATAATGATGCTCGAATTTCCGTTAAATTAGCTAAAGTCCCTTTATTATCTTCAATTTAATCGCTCTCTAAACCGCGACAAGGCTATGACAAAGCGCCCAACGTTTTCCCAAGGAGCGTTCATTTTTGTAACGCTTCATTTGCAACGGAACTTTTAAGTAGTTGAAGCAACGCTCTAGTTCCGTATTTTCTCAAACAAATACTTGAAGGCGGCCGTCCTTTGTAAATTTACGTGAAACTACTCGTACTATAAAGTCAAAGTTATATCGCAAATGGTGTTAAAGAAATTTTAAGCGAAAGCTAATAAATTGAGGGTGTTTTGTTTTATTGCAGTGCCATAAATATCTGGCGAAAGAGCTCGTATTTTTCAGTTGGACGCCGACAATGTTCTAAGCATCCGAGTTATGAATCCAAACCGGCAGCGTAGTGGAGCCGGAAGCGGAAGGGATCTGGCAATTGACGCCGGCGTCCCGCAGAGTGGCTGCATCGCTACTCTCTGATCGTGCCGTATTTTTAAAGGAGAAATTGACACTGCCTTTATGGGACGTCCCCTTTGCGGATGGATTTTGCAATTTGAGAAAAAATGTGGAAAAGATTGCGAGTTAGCTGGCGGCAGGAGATTTAGTAGTTGGTTATTCCGAACAGCAGCTTCTCTCCGTACGTTATTTATTATGAACAGTAGGTATGTTTCTTTAAAACAGGTTCATGTTTAAGCCCATGAATAGACTGCAAGAGTTTAGGAACACACCCAACGTAAACTTAATTTATGAATATAGGTACAATTGAAACCTTGTGGGATATTTAAAAGTAATTGCGTGAATATGAAAATAAAGTGTATTTTATCGAATAGTTATTAAACTACAATGTATGCCCAACAAAGATGATTTGCAAAAACGCGGTTCGAAGTTTCCTTTTTTTGGATTGAAACAGCAAAGGCATACCCACGTACAATCGTAAAGTAAAACGTAGTGGCGGAACAAAACAAGGCGAGTCGGCTGGTTTCCTGTTGTGCTCTGACAGCACAGAGTAGAATATCTGCTCCTATATACAGTAAAGTACATTCCACTAACTCAACATAGAGATAAAAAAAAATATGTAATTTTTTTAAACATTTTTTTTACAAAAAGTTTCATTACAATATTAATCTCACGAACACCATGGAAACTAATAAGGCTCGGATCCATGTTGACACTGACTCGAACTGTTATGTTTTTATTAAATTTATGGTAGGTACGTACACTGCATAAAATTAAGATTGCATTATTAATACTTCAAAAACAAATAAATACTTACCTTTACTCAACTCACTAGAAGAATCCGGATGCAAAAAATCTCCTCAGATCTCTAAGTGCTCAAAATGCTTTGGAAGGCTAGTCAAAAACACGTCTAAACGGTATTTTTGTCATAAGCAATAATCATTCATTAGCTTGCCGAGAAGACAAAATGAACTGGTACACAATTGTAAAAAAGGATCGTTGTTTTTTATGAGAATTCTACATACATAATGAAAATAAAAGAAAACAGTTAAACTATAATAGGTACTACATTATTTTATCATTCAAATCAGTGCCAGGACTCCAGAGCTCTTTTGAATACGATATTCCAGACAGTGGTAAGATTCTTGGTGAACGGCAGGCACTGACGAATAACTGCCTGAAAACAGTCTGACGATACGGAAAACTAAAAATGTTAAATAAAACTGAGACTTCGGGTTCTGAATATTATCAGACATTATCTAAATGTTTTTCAACAATAAGAAGTTATTCTACTGCTTGTAAGTAAGCTTATACTGTGCCGATAGGTACTTTACGTCGCGACGCATTCGAGAATCGCTTTCAGTTTAATGCCGGCTTTACGTGCATCGACAATAGGCAATTTTATGGCTGCTCTTGCCGCAAACGCTTCGGCGAATAAAATATGCATAATAATGCGGATGGAATAACTGAACTACTGCGAAGGTTTTGTAAGGATTGTTCTGCGTACAATATAAGTATGTATTTACAAAAAAAATATAAGTAGTATATCAGCTATCTGGTTTCCATATCACAAGCTTTGGCTTAGTTTGGGGCGAGATAGTGCTGCGTGGAATGTCCACCAATATCTATTTATTTTTATTTACAATTTTTAAATTAACCCACAAAAAAAAATTACTGTATAAATATATTTTAGTGTGCACGACCTTACATGACATTGTAGGTGTGCAATTTGTGTCAATTGAGAATTAACATATAGGTTTCCTTTTTTTTTTAACCTCCAACCAAGGGTAGGATTTATAATCAATTAAATTTTGAATTGAAATATACAGGGAGTACCATAACTAGTATGCTATCCCGAGGGGGGTAAACCTCGACACTTGCAAGCACAATAAATATCTACATACACATTCGAAAAACTTCACTATCCTTCTAGGCAGTGAGGTTAAAATAAAACTATTATACTACTATATTTCCTACTATCCTATGCTCTAGTTGATGTTTGTAATCACGTTAACAATCACTGACTAACAGCCGGACCGGTATGTATGCCAATAATATATGCCAAATTTTGTGTACACAAAAAAAATTGCCAAGCATAGGGTACATGTGTGTGATTTGGATAACCTCAGATCAGAAGACGAAATCTTTATCACTAGACTAGGACACCTAGCTTATACATTATTATCATAATCATAACCCTTTTGCATCTATAAAAGATGATTTAAGACGCAAAAAGCCTATGCTGATGATGATGATAATGTATAAGCATAAGTGTTCTATTAAGCCGTTTTCAGCTCACCAAAGGTACCTATTAAATAAGGAAAATTTACAACGCATGATAAATAAATTCCTACGTCAGTGGAGACCTTGGGACGCGTCAGCACAGCCCGGGTCTGATTGCTCCATCCATCAGCATACGGCCGGTTTCAGCAAATAAAATGAGGACGCAAATTATCGAGCCTTTATGTAGTAAAAATGCCAGCGTTAAACTATGGGTAGATAAACTACTGGCATTTTTGGGAATACATTTAATACTTATTGGTATTTTACGGCTTTTACCACGGGCTTTTACATCATGTACAATGTTCTTGTTCATGTTCTTAAAAAATAATAATGCGCACGATATGTAAAACCATTATTAAGAGGCTTTGAACAAAATGTATTTATTTGTTCTAGAAAATACCCACGATATATTCAACGGTTTTTATATTTAAACTAGCAGCGAAACCCGGCGTTGCTCGGGTTAAAATACATCGCATGTACTGACGAAAAGTCAAGTACTTATATATCGTCAAATATAGAAATTTCTAGTACCAAAACCATGGAGGTACTATATACTGGAGGGAGCGATAAGACTTACATCCTTTTTCAACTGTGTATCAAACATTGATCATCTATCTTTGTTCTTCCCATGTAGCCTAGCTACGAGTAAAAGAAAAGAAGATGTAACTTCACTCACTCCATCTCACTCGCTCACTGTCTGCGTAAATCGTGGCCGTCAGTTGATGCAATGTTTTGATCTCGTTTTGACGTTTTTGAAAAACTCGCAGCAACATTGCGATGCAGCGAAAGAAATTATGAAAATTTTTAAAGAATTATTATTGTCTAGGCAAAATATATTTGAAAAGGTGAAAGCATGTCTTGTGAAGCTGTGTTTTGTGTATCAAAAACAACAAAAGGAGGAGTTAAAGACCCGGAATTGTCATTCGATACGTAATATTCTTTTTCTATTTTCATTCTAAAAAAATACGTTTTTTCTCCCATAAAGACTGTAGGAATTACATTTTATTAGTACTAGTCATATTTTCCTATGTGAAAATGATGTAAACCCATTAATTATTGCAAAATAAAATGCATTGTTTTAGTCTTCTGTTCTAGAGATGTACTTCCACCGACCAATTTAGCTTTATCGATAATATGTAAGTTTCCGTTTTTTATATGAAATATCTAATGCGGTGGGTCAGACCGGCTGTTCTGTTGTAGTTTCAATTTTTCACACCTTATAGGCGTCTCGCGAGGGATCAATTTTTGTTAAATTTTACAATATTTTTTTAGGTTCTTATATGCCCAGAATGAAGACGGGAGTGGATAAAAGCTGTTAGGCGTGAAAACTGATAGCCTACAAAATGTTCTTATGCATGGACGAAATGGCCATAAGAAATTGTATCGAGTGGGATGGACATCGCTCTCACGGTTAGGGCAATGTGGGAAACATTATTGACGATGATAGTGTTCCAGTGTCTATAATGGTTTTGGGCTTTCGCAATAAAAGTCAGCAACCAGTTAAAATTAAAAAGTTGGATTCCAATTAAAACGCCTTTTTCATACATTTCTATTTCTATCGATAGGTTAGTCAATGTTGTCCCTTCTCTAGTCACTCACGCGAATACACACAAACTAACAAAAAACGGACACGCCGAAAAACCGTAACACTACGTCTATATGATACTTAGTCTAAGACCAAAACACTCTAGAATATTCAAATAGTTCGGTCGTTTTTGTTTCTCGGAAATTTACTTGAATTTGTTCAATTATTGTTCACTCGAACTTTGAATGATCTTCAAGTTGTAGGCATTTTGGAAGTTTTTTAGAATTTTCTAGATAATTTCAGAAATTTTTAGAATTTTCTAGATCATATCAGAAACTTTCTACAACATTCTAGATCGATTACAACAATTGAAACCATTTTAGAATTTTCTCGATCATTTCAGAATTTTTAGAATTTTCTAGATCATTTCAGAAACTTTCTACGACATTCTAGTTCGATTACAACAATTGCAATCATTTTATAATTTTCTAGATCATTTCAGAAATTTTTAGAATTTTCTAGACCATTTCGGATCAATTTCATCGATTGCACACATTTTGGAACTTTCTAAATCATTCCAGAAGCTTTCTGAAATATTCTAGATCGATTACAGTAATTGCATGGCTTTTTGGAACTTTCCAGATCATTCCAGAAAGCTTTAGAACTTTCTAGATTGATTTCATCAGTTGCACACATTCTGGAACATTCTAGATCATTCCCGAGATTCTCGAGATTTTAAGAATTTTACAGAAGTTTTCTGTCCTTCTCTAACATGTATAGTTAGAGAAGGACAGATATATATTATTCCACATTTTCGCCCACCACAACCACCCTCTTCCACCCACCCCGACCAAACTCCCTTATGCACACCAGGAGACAAAGGGGTATTTGCCATCCCAACGGGAAGTTGATCGAAGATGCGGATCATAGAGAAAACCGTGGACACACGTACGAACATTAGCATTTTATATAATAATATTAAGATTATACTATTACTAATATTGAGCGGTAAGAGACCGTATTTGGCTGTTACTCAATTTAGTAACCTACTAAATGTAGTGCCGTTTTTCATTCATACATATTCTATTGCAGAATTGTAAATCCAATTCGATCTTTGATGAATCCTCTCTGCTATCAAAGGAGTGTTTAACGTTAGCTTTCAATACTAGGCTAAACCTTTACAAATATTTAGCGACGGTGTAAAACGGGATTGAGCACACATTTTTTTTTATCATAATATACGTGCTATATCATATATATATAATATTATTCATACCTGAGGTTTTATCTAAATACTTCATCTAATACGAATAATATTCTTCATGCTTTTTACAGCGTTCTACAAGGTGTTCCATAAGTTGTGTATATAAACTTCAGGGGGCTAATGTACCCATCAATACGAAATACGAAAAAAAACATCTGTTTCATACAAAAGTTCAAAACCTACCAGGCTAAAATGTATGAAACAGCTGTTTTTTTTTTCGCGTTCACAGTGTTGGTTCCTTAGAAAAAGTTGTTCATATTGATGGGTACTTTAGCCCCCTGAAGTTTATATACACAACTTATGGAACACCTTGTATATCCTATTGTCGGCTGAGTCGAGCCGCATCTGTATACCTAAGTAACTTGGAGTAGAGCAATTTGAAAACATAATTTATTGTGTATGAACTTACGAGAACCGAGATTTAATAGTAAAAACTATGTAACACTAATAACGAAGCTCTTACACGCGCTTCGTTATTAAGAAGAGTTCCTTCATATTTGCCATGTCGGGCTCAGCGTCAGCGAACTTGTACAAACTTTTATATTGCACACAATGTATGGAAGAAGCAACTAGACCACTGACTACACTATGAAAGTAATTTAAATTCATATTTATAAAGGAGAAAGCCACTCTCTCATCAGGAGAACTCTAAACCTTCATGGCCTAAAGGTCATTTGGCACAGGTACACACAGATGGCCGCGGTCGAATCCACCGGGAACCCGTGACCTTGTCAAGTGCTGGTGCTGCCTCGAACGATTCGTCTGATGATGAGTTGTTTGAGGAAGCACTAGCATTAAGGTGATAGAGGGAACATCGATGGTTGTTTAATCGGTATGCCGCTAGTTGCTAATGTCTCATTAGCATTAGTAGCTGGCGGAGAGTCCGACATACCCCTCCAACTCTCCCCGAGATGGATGGGATGCGTAATGCATTTTTCAATTGTTTAAAAAAAAAAGGTTTTTGAGTAATAATTGAGGAGTTCGCGCGCACTTAGAAAGTGTTTTTGAAAGTTCGCGCGGAATTTCGCAACATTATACCTACACATTATTATATGTCCATAAAATAATGTCACACACACCTGCAAAGAAAGAACTGTAAAATAATAAAAAGAGGTATTTTAAAATCACGAGAGATGTCGTTACTTTCTGTCTTGCCTGCTTTCACTTAGTTGGATTGGCACCACACCGGAGCTTTGTTATTATATTATTTTGTAACAAGGATCATACAAAAAACGGAGTAACCAAGACGTAAGTTTGTTGCATGTTCATCTTGGTCACGTAGAACTGGCAATAGATTCACTTCTTTCAAAGGTATTTATTAAACTTAGGAAACCTGCGTGTCGTGGATCGTCAAAAAGTTCTATAACATGTGTGTCAAGTGCTCGAAAGGAGCCTCTTCAGGCGCACTTAAAATCCTAAGCTAGTGACACGATAAGAGAGAGAGGTATTTATCATTAAAATAAATAACTTTTTATTTTAACTATATGAATCGCTTTTAATAACAGTTAAACAGTTATAATCTAACCCTCCGACGTACGCACCTATCTAATAAACTTCCCAAACACGTATTTGAGGTGCTAATCTTCTGGAACAAATCAAACGGGAGTTATTGGCGGACGTGAAGGGGGTGACGATTGCCCCACCTGCGAGGGGTGATTTAGCCCGAAATAAGCGGCCTATTAGGGTTGATAAATTTACAAATAAAAGAATCAAGGTTTTTTACTAAAGGCTTTGATGACTTGTGGCGTGCTGGAAACCAGTCAACTTACGGCTAATTGGTAATGGTGATAGTGATAAAGATAGTTGTAGGATCTGCTGCCATGAATAACACAAGAACCAGAATGTATTGTGTACTTAAATGTTATTAACTATAATAATTCTCTATATCTTTGTTCTAAAAAGCCGGTAAACTTTTGTCAGTTTAATATTCTCTTTGTACGGATGTATCATACATAAGTGAAATCATACTTAAAAGTACCTACTTCATAAACACAAACTTAATTTTGATTCAGTTTCACAAACGGATCTTCATATCGACATAGTCTTTCAGCAATAACACTGCATATAAAAGAAAAGAAAAGTGCCACACTATGACAAATACGTAATATTTTAAATACTATTTTTGGTTTAACACAACTTGCTACAAGTAATGCGTGTATAACAAGGTGGATTCACCAGCACCTTTTTATGACAACATAGAAAGGTGTATAATTGATGTAAAAAAAATATTTCAGATACCATGAACATTATACAGATAACCACCACCAGCTCATACTATTTACAAAACCAGAACCATTCAGATCGGAAAGGTAAATGGAAATGAAAGAATACTGTAAAATATCGTTGGCAACGTAAATGCTGCGTTATTTATACGTAGCTTTTGAACGGTGCCCCTTTTAACGGCAGTTTTAAGTGCTCCATCTCCTCCAACCCATGGACGGTCGAGACCAATCGGTGTAACAAGACCACAAGTGATTGGCGACAAGCGAAATATTCGAATTAATTATGGGACGATTTTGCGGAGTTTTGATGGTGATGTGGATTTTCAGAACGTGTTGTAACGCTGCTTGGAGCAGTTATAATATACAGGATGTTAAAATACTAATAGCGAAAACTTCGGGGGGCTACCCTCAATATGAAACAGCAGTTTTTTTCGCGTTTACAGAGTTGGTTCCTTAGAAAAAGTTCATTCATATTAATTGGTACTGTAGCCCCTTGAAGTTTTCGGTACTAGTATTTTAACACCTTGTATAATACTGCCCACACTGTACAGTATGTTATCACCTTTACTTTACTAGCGATGTATAGGTAAGTTACCTTCTTACTCCAATACATTTGAATTTTCAACTACCTTTATCACACTGAACAGTATCTTAGTGATTTTCTACCAATTGTGTAGGCAAGTTACCTTCTTGCAATAAGCAAACAATTTTATTCAAAACTACCGTGAACAGAATTAATCAGTAGCAGCTAGGCTACTGATTACAGCAAACAACTACATTAGGTACAACTCATAATATAAGTCCTGTCATTACAATTTGACTACCTCTAAAACTTTACAACCTATTACTCAGATACTTACCTACTCCACATACATGCCATCAATAATTGGCAAATTAATGTGATTGCTGGTTTCAAAGCCAACTCTCTCGGGTCATCCATCGATGATATTGGATATTGCAACAAACATTTTGTAGTAGATATCTACTTATTCTACGCTACAATTTATTTTGGTACTTATAGGACATCAATTACAAGGAACAAAGTATCGATAGAAGCTCCCTGAGTTCCACTGGCGTGAATTTATAAGTTGAAACATAAAAACATCTCATCATCATCATCAGCCTGAAGAAGTCTACTGCTGGACACAGGTCTCTCCTATACATTTCCAGGAAGAACAATTTTGAGTCCTCTTTATCCACCGACTTCATGCGATCCTCACCATGTCGTCGGTCCATTGGGTGTCTCACGCTTCGTCTGCCAGTTCGTGGTTGCCATTCGAGAACCTTTATTCCCCAGCAGTTGTTGTCAGCTATCAGTTTTAGAGCTAAATGATGAAAAAATAAAATAAATAAATATTGGTGGACTATCCACACAGCACTATCTAGCATCAAACTAAGCCCAAGCTTGTAATATGGGAACTAGATAGCTAATATAATACATAATATACTTTTTTTTGTAAATACTTACTTATTGATCGAGTGAGCGAAGCGAACGAAGATCTTAGTTTCAACTTGGGGTTTCAACTAGTTTTGGGATGCTCGGTTTTTGAGATAAAATAATAAAAGTTAAATTATGATAACCAGCGATCCAAGAGCTCCCATCTCTAAGAGTTTCGTTGTCATCAAGGTTTTAGGTTTTAAGGCCTACGGCGCAGAAGGCAGAGCTACTACCAACTGAGACGTGAACTTGCTAATTCTGCAAGATATAAATTTCTTTGATTCTTCTTCGGATTTCTTCATAACTTAGTGAAACTCCCAGCATAGCTCTCTCCATATCCCCGCTGTGCGACATTAAGCTTGTTAATGAGGCCAATAGCAAGCAACCGCGTATCAGTTCCATAAGTCACTTAGGCAACACACACTGATTAGACTTTCGTCATGAGGCTATGTGGCATCTGTGACGAGAAGTAATGGCGTAATTTCCCGAACGCTCATCCAAGAAAAAACATCTGTCCATCGTGATTGTTAACGTGGTTATTTACGGGTCAGGTTACAGCGTGTAACACATGTGCTGCAAGTCTCGACGGCAGCCGCGCTGTTCCATGTCCGACAAACTCGTTAAAAGTTGGTGAAACAACCAAAGCCCCGACTTCGGAGACACTTGCCACTCGCGACGCTAAGTAGAAAAGTATAACACGACAATAATATGAAACATTTTGTTGGCGGGGCGGCGCGAACTTCTTGATATTTGCTGATACGAAACTCTATTTACAGTTTTCAGTTTTTCGCCGTCATTGTTGTATACGTGGTTGGATATAGTCTGGGGGTTTATTCTTTTTCTTGTCGTGTCACTAGTTTCCTTCGAAACAGTGTGGTGAAAGGATTTTAGGTAAGTGCGCCTCAAGAGGCTCCTTTCGAGCACTTGACACATGTTATACAAATTTTTAGGTTCTATAACACGCCTCACGATGTTTTCCTTCACCGTTTGAGAGTACTTGCACTGTGCCCATACATTTTTGAACAGAAAAACTCATTGGTACACGACTGGTTTCGAATCCACGATCTATGGATCGGAAGGCGGGGCTGCTATCACTAGACCACGTGCTCTTTATAAGTTTGTATTACGTACCTACATTAATCTTTTTCTACTCAGGTTGGCTGGTAGAAAATGCATTAACATTAAGCCCTCTTATTTTGCTTTAATTGTCTATTTTTGTGCAATAAAGTATAGAGATAAATAAATAAATTAACTGAATCGAGGTTGAATTTAGCCATGTCAATTCCAACCTTGCCGTGATAGTATTAGATAACCCCGTTTGAGACAAATATGTCGAAACTTGAGTTTGACGGATTATGTAGATTGATGATAGATTCATTTAGGTTTTTTATTCGTAATGAAACCAGTTAGTATTCTAGCCGCAGAGATGGGCTTGCAACCTGTCACGTATGGATTACTAACTACTGCAAAATTAAATAATGCTCTAATGAACTCACATCATTATTATCCGCAAATCTTCATACGTACTGCAGCCAACTCACCAAATTACCTGCAGATCGGATTACTAGCATGAAAATGCTCATGTGTCTATATGTCAGTTTGCTACGCTTAACGGCTTAACCACAAAACTGACCGCAATGTTTTACACAGAGATGCATTCTGACGGTCAAGTTATGGTATACTTATACGTACTATGTTTATATTATAAAGTTAAATACCTTTTGTGTACGCACATTGTATAAATACAATGTGTATTTATACAATGTGCGTACACAAAAGGTATTTAAATAGTACAGGGTTAAAGCATACATTTAAGTAAAACAATAGACGACGTTATCGCTGAGAGCGATATCTTCCAGGCAACCTTGGAAGGTATTTACACAAGAAATAAATTTTTCGATTTGGTATTCATTGATTTTGATATTTTGAACAGATTGGCTGGCAATTGACAGTAAATAATCACTCGAAGACCCCAAATGGAAGTTATTCGATCACATCTTCAGGTTAGGTAACATCATACCAAGTAGGTACTACTTAGACAAACCAAGTAACTTCACTGCTTTGCCGCGCCGTAGCACGGTACGCAGTAGGAAGTCGTTTAGAATTTCTGAAGTAAGAGTTACTTCAGTAATTTCAGAAAACCATTTAGAAGCTGTGTTATACCTGATACCTACTCTAACACGAGGTATGCGCCAAACATGAATAAACCTGCGAGATTAAATAAAATTATAAAGCTTCTTAGTGGTAATTTAGGACCTCAAACTTAGACTTCTCATTTAAGTCGGTGGTAAAAATAGCGAACGGCGCGTCGTAGCTATCGCTACGGCGGCGTAGACCTTTGCTACGATTACAAAAAGATATTCGTAACCGTTTACGAGTACCTCAAACCTTCTTAGGAATAAACTCACGTAAATAGCTCTACAAAATGAATAAGCTGGTATTCACTAACTGCCTGTATTCCGTAAGAGGATACCGAAAGCTGTAAATTGCGTGCAGGAAATATTTACGAGACAGGCTTTCGCGGCATTACACATAGTTGTATGCATACATTGCACAGCGCTTGTTGCAAAAATTCAACATGGTCGACTCGGGTGTAGCATTAACTATACTAGGGGTGGCGCGACACTACTCCGAAAGTCGGGACAACTCAATGTCTGGCTTACAAGCAGGTATCGGAACTTGTAGATGCAAAGCTTCACTTCTAGCAAAATTTACACAAGCTCGCTATGTACCTACCTACTACAATAGCTAGGTACTTTCATAATACATAAGCAAGAGTTAAAACCACCGATGCCGGTTGCAGCATTGCTTTTAGATAAAATATGTTAATCTAAACCCAAAATACAAACCAGTAAGTAAATATAAGAATAGGAAAGTTTTGCGACTGGTGTTTATATCGATTGTTACGATAGATACGTTTTTTTTTTATAAAAACACCAGTTGCAATCAAATTTTGTTAGCAACTGCAGCTAATAAGTATCCGCCATATTTATGCCGCCGGACCACTTGTACCATTAGGCGTACCTACCATTGATGGTACAATTGTCACCGATTTGTTCCACTAGTACCATTGATGGTACAACTGGCACCGAACTGTACTGACTTGTCCCAATAGTACCATTAGTCCTACTTGACATAATCATCGATGAACTAATTGATTGCTACATAGTTATGTTATTTCCCCACAAGACGACGCGACATAGCTAACGTATCTCTAGACTCACGATTCGAGCCGCAAGTCGAGTCGAGTCAATTACCCGACGTTACTTTGCGTTCCGATTTTGTTTTGGCATTGTTATTCATGCGCGATCAACTTGCCGAAAAATACCGATTTAGTCCCCATGTCCGAAAAACCACACAACCTTTACCACGAATTTTGTCTCCTACCTATGTCCCAGAACTATAACACAACGCGGACTAGATAACTGCACTGTTTATTGGACATGACACTGTTCTCACAATTTCGTTGATAGTGCCCGTAACAAAGGAACTGCAGAGCCTTTTCTGAATATGGTAAGTGGCTAGTGGAGCTTTCGTAGAATTGTATACTTATAGGTACTGCTGCTAAGAATTATGTAGGAAACTTTTTTTTTTGTACAACTAGCTGATGGAACAAGCAGAAGACCCACCTGATGTTAAGTGGTAACCATCACCTATAACAAAGCATTGCCTCGTAAGTCACGCACGATAGCAACGTGCCCTACGATGCACTGCCCTGCGTCCATCAACTTGAGGCATACAGATAAGCCTCATGTGCCTGTAATTACACCGGCAACCACACTCTTCTTGCCAAAACACACCATAACGCTGCTTGGTGGCAGAAAAAGGCGTGGTGGTAGTACTTCTCCGGACTAGCACTTCACAAAGAGCGCTACTCTCTTAGTAGATTGGTAGAAACTTAGCAGTGTGATTAGTGCATTTTTAGTGCACATTAGTTCAAGCAGGTATCCTACTTTTTAGAAACCTGATTAGATATTTTAGCTATAGGTAGGTAATCTGTTTTACCAAAATACTCGTACCGTAGCCCGTAAACGAAACAAACACGGAGCCACGAAAAAAACTTTTAAGCAAAAAAAGGACAGATTTCTTTGTACATTGGTCTCGCTGCAGGAGTTCGGTCAGTGAAAAAAGGGTGAACAAAAATGGTTCGGCTAACCGCCAAGCGTTAATAAATTCTTCGAATTTGCGGAGGGAAAAAGTGGAAAACGCAACGCGCAACGGCTGGCTATGTCGACAGACGTTGCAACGCAATGTGCCCTCACATAATGTCGCCGTGCCAAAAACGGACCCCACTTATTTAGATACGTAGCGTGTATGCGTTGCGTTTGTGTTATTAGATTGTATACGGTGCCAAATTAAAAATTAAGAAGGAAAACATATTTCTTATCACATCTATTCGCAAAGAGCTAGTTTTTTCTCCGTTAACGGGGACCATAATAGCACTTTGCTCCCTAGGGAGGAAAAGTGATTAAGGGGCTGACAACTATCAAACAACTTCTCGCTCGCACGTTTCCACATGTTGAAAGATATAAAATCACTAAACTCATTTTCGAAAAATCGCAATCAACCATCTTGTGTGCAACCATATTACACACAGTTAAGTAAAAATTTCGTACATAAGCAAACTTTTAAGTAGGAAAACTTGTATCGATCAAAATGAAATTTTTACTTAACTGTGTGTAATATGGTTGCACACAAGATGGTTGATTGCGATTTTTCGAAAATGAGTTGAGTGATTTTATATCTTTCAACGTGTCGAAACGTGCGAGCGAGAGTCACATTAGCTCTTGTCTTCGCCTTAAAAGTGAGCGTAATGTTATTTTGCTCCCTGATAACGTAGAGTAGGTAAATCTAAAAAAAAAGAGGTAAATCTCTTTTCGAATAGATGTAATAAAAAATTAATACATGTTTAGTGCTGGGCAGGTATTATCTACTATAGATTTTAAAAAAAAATCGAGATGTTGAATTTTTTTTTCTCCCATAATTTAATTTTGCACACGATAACGAGTTATTGCTTTTTTTCTTTGACAGCTCTCACAGCTCTCTTTCGTACCAGTTCTGCGCTGTAGGTTGTCGGTTCGATTCCCCATCGGAATTGTGATCAAAAGGAAGTGCCTGACACAAACCCGTAAGCGTAAACGTTCATACTCGTACCACAGCGCTTACGACTTTTTGGACGCAGCAGTCCGAAGCAGCAGGACGAAGTAGTTATCAAACCTACCTACAACACTTGATTGTCTTTTTATTACTTTAGTCCAAGAACATATTGAATTAGGTAAACTGGTTCAGAATATTGTTTACATCTTTTCGAACATCCTAACTATCGAAGACGGAATTAAATGTCATAAGGGGATGCTACCATATTGTAGGTGTGGATGATAGGTCTACGATCTGCATTACCGACTAAATTCATATAAATTTCCCAAGGAAAACCTATCGACCAACCAAATTTCGTGCAGATCGAATCAAGAAGTGCGAAAATTAAAGTAGGTGGTAGTCAGAAGCAAGTCCAACCAAGTGCAATGGAAACCAAGTTTCAACTGAATTGTCCTATTTATTAAAGAGTTCCGTTGAACAGAAATAGGCTCCACCAACAGACAAAAAAAAAAGTAAAAATGGTTTTGAAATTTCTCAACTTACCAAATTTCATGCAGATCGGATCAACGGTTCGAAAGTTTTGGCCGGACAAATATACATACAATCATCAAATGCCAAATCGCCCAAGTTTTGACTGTGATTTTAGTTCGCTTCGCTCACTCAATCAATAACAACTAAGGATTATTGTAAAACAAGATTTATTTTTAACAAATTACAAGTACGTACATAGCTATGATGACGCAAAATATTCTAATAATCACAATAAAATGTAGATCTTAACTAAAAAACATTAGATAGGTACACAAAATCTAGTTTAAATATACTATAGGTAGATATCAGAACAGACACTTTTTTGTAGAAACATAAGTAATACCGTTACATATCAATCATAGCAATGAATCGACTTCAACTGAACTTACATTAAACTAATTCATTGATTATAATAGGAAGAACAGTTCTGAAATCTTTTCAAGTACCTATAGATTTTAACACGCGAAACACAAAAATTATAATCTAAGTAAAAAAACCCAATCGGAACAATTTGCGCTAGAAAGAAATGTTCAGAAATATATTTGGTATTGTTAGTTGATGCTAAGAAACAAATAAAAATAACATTTTAAATGCAGGTCAAGATGGAAACAATATTCGGTTATATTACTAGTCTACAGTCAATTATAACATAATGTTATTTAGTATCTGAACACAAATCCGTCATCAATTGAGAACACTGATGAGATTTCGAAAACCTCTATACAATTTATTACAAGTCAGAGATATTTGATTTCAATACATAAATAAAACAAAACTGGGTGACCATAGTTTAAAACAATATTATAAAATACTTCAGTACCCGGTCATTATTACATAAATCATCAATAACATAAATACCAAGTCATCATATCAAATGAAAATTCTCACAGTCATACTAAATTATATCTAAAAGTCTAAACTACATCTAAATTAAAACTTAGCAAGCGGACAGGTACAAACCTTAAAAAAATTCAGTCAGTGATCTAGTCATACACAAACGCTAATAGCTAAATATCTAAGGGCTCGCGAGTTCGATAATGGCTTCGCTTTGGAGTTCAGGAAGAGTCGCGACTTTGGCCACGCTGGAATCAGAGTATTTGTTGTAGACCGCCTTGTATTTAGAGTTGTTTACATTTACTACTATTTTCGCTAGTTCCCTAATTATCGGATCGAGATGGTCGAGCGAGTAGCCCGAGTAGTAAGTCATTGTGGGCGTCCATACAACTTGTAGTTGCTTGTTGGATAGAAGGTGGAGCGATAGACAAAGCGCCGCGGCTGCCAACTCGGAAGGTCTGTAGTGAGCCATTGAGTACTCAACAAGGCAAAGGTCTACAAAATATTTGGCCAAATGGTGGTTTTTCGACGTTCCGTTAGCAGCTTTCACTAATCTGTAACAATAATCATATTTATATTTTTTACACTTAATTCATACTAACCTGTGTTGGGGGTGGTGACCTCTATGATCTACTACCAAGGTATAGGTATGAATGAGGCGTTGATATTCGCGACACAGTAGTTTCGAATGATCCTAAGCAGCTAGAATCACGGGAAGGCCGAACGTTTTATCACAGCGGGTTCCTTCGTCGTGCTCGTTTTCAAGTCGAGTCACCGAGCGATGCGTTTGAATCTAGTTTAATAGCGATTAAGTGTTCCTTCGACCATAGCACAAGCAGCGCAAAAACATTAACTGGACTATTATCAAGAATTGTTCCTCCTGCAAATATAGTTGTTTTTCATGATTCAATATCATGTGCCTTGTAATAAATATTAATTGACAAATCTTACCTCCGCAGGAAGCTGAGGGGAATCGGCCGGGCGAGGCAGAAGCCAAGCTTGGACATAATGTCGCGTTCACACTGGAAGACGTCAGCTTTAGAATAAGCCTTGTCTGTCACATACACGAAGTCGCTGACATCCGGCGCGTAGATCTCCTCGTACTTTGATGCGATGAACATAGCCGTTACGCCGACTAGTTGGAGCTGATTCCGCTGGACGTTTGGTACCGCCTATAATGTGTAAAATATAACATGTATGAAAAAATACCTTCCTGCCACAATTTTTGGTATTCCAGGTTTCAATTTCGCATATAAGATAATGTATTTTTTTTATACTACTTGCTGATGGAACAAGCCACCTTATGTTAAGTGGTAACTATCACCTATAACAAAGCATTGCCTCGCAAGTCACGTACGACAGGAACAAGCCCTATGATGCACTTCTTCTTGTCATGTCACTAGTTTCTTACGAAACAGTGTGGTGAAAAGAATTTTAAGTGCGCCATAAGAGGCTCCTTCAAGCACTTGACAGATAAAGAACTTTTCAGGTTCTACAACATGCCTGTTTCCTCACTATGTTTTCCTTCACCTTTGAGAGTACTGGCATAGTGCAAACTAAACAAAGAATATTACAGATTGAATATAACAGGGTGCTTTGTTCACATCTGCGTTCATGCAATCAAGCAGAGTCCCTACGAAAAAACACTTTTTTTTTATTCCAATGCAGTTTTTCTTATAATCATTCAAAGCTAGCTTCTTAGGGTGTTTATCAGACAGCCACTCACAGTGTATAGAGCAAGCAGACACCGCCTTATGGATTTGATGAGCTAGTCATAAGTTGCATTTTTTACACAATTGTGTAAAAATAAATATGCAACTAAAACTAAACTATCTTGAAAAAGTACTGTGCTTACAACACTTTTTCAAGACAAGTTCTCATCATCTTAAGCAAGCGCTAATTACTAGCTACATATAATGATAGTAAATAGCTCATGTTTTATACCTGCAAATATCTGTCAAGAATTCCAACAGTCAAATGGAATGTCTCCAGCACCAGAGAGAACTGCCGCTGCACTTCCACGAGCCAGTCGATCAGCGTCGCCCTCATCTTACCCGTTATTTCACTCTGCAATTGAAAAAAATGATTTGAATGCGCTAAATGTAAAAAAAAATGCTTGCAAAAAGGCAAATATTCAAATCATTCTCATCAGTCTCATATTAACTTTTGCATTCTTTTATCTGTTAACCTGTCATGTATGAATACAATATAATAGTAATAATAATAGTCTTTTTTTTTCTTTAGATTACAAGTAAGTTACACAGGTATTTTGTTAGAAATCACTCAGTAAAGTTTGTCTTTCGACATAGGCCTCCTCTAATGCCTTCCATTTGGTTCTGTCTGTAGCTAAAGCTCTCCAGTCATTTCCTGCTACTTTTTTAATATAGTCTTCCCATCTTTTGTAATACATCCAGTTAAATGTGTAATTACATGTAAATGAACCAAATACTGTTTTCTCTGTTGGAGACAATATTGGATGCCCACATACCAGATAAACCATCATTATTGAGATTGCGGGAAGTCGTTAGATGGCGAGGGCTCAGAATCGTTCTTCCTGGAAATGTATAAGGATGGCATATGTCTGTGGACATCTACAGGCTGATGATGTGCCAACAAATTGTGGGCAATGGTAGAGCAATACTGAGCTGTGAAGATTATAAAACTAGGACAGACTATCTGACTCGGGCCTTAATACTTTTAGGATCTGTAGTAGGGTATTGAGTAAGACAAAGGGATCAGAGACTTACTGCTAGTAGAGTCCATCACTTTTGCCTTCAACAAAATAAAATACCAACCTGTATCTTCAAATGGTCAGCTTCAATGGGATATTTAACTTCCAATTCAGTCAAATATCTGTAAATATCTTTAATGTAAATTGACATAAGCAGCGGGCTCTGGTTATCTCGTGCATCAATATCCTCAATATCATCAGGAAGCTCCGGAGTGGTGTCAAGAATCTCATGCAAATGGGTAGAATATAGCTGTAACTTTGCATGGTCAATTATTGAAGTTTTTTCTTCAGCTACTAGCTTCAGTTTGCCTAGAGATTCAGTAGGTTCTTTTAAGATTGGTTTCAGTGTATGGGACTCCTTGTGTTCCTTGATACCTGGTAGCTTGGTCACCTTCTTTGATTCAGTCTTCTTAGTTTGAATGTAGATGGAATCTTTGATTTCCGCTGGCTTTTCTTTGAGAGCAGCCTAAAAGTGAATTCCATTAATTATTTATAAGAAAATAAGTTCAATTTAATAGATAGAATATTTATAACTAATAGCATGTATATAACTGTAATGGTTTTGAAACATACCCGAGTACGAGCAACAGCCCTATTGGCAAGTCCAGCGGTGCTTTCTTCACGACGTAGAGGCGGCCTTGAAGAAGGCTGAATAGCGTTCTTTGCTGCAAGTCCAGTGTCAATCTTTGACTGGACATGGCTGTAGTTACTGAAATCGCAATAAACAATGTTGTATACAAAGAACAGGTAAATGTCGAGGTAGGTAAAACAAGTTCTGAAGTTAAAACAATGAAAGTTAGTTCACATCTTTTTGAATTGGGGGTAGAGTAGCTCGTGTTAAATTTGAGTTAAATTATTACCATTTAACGGCTCCACGGTTAAGCGAAACCTTTTTTTCGAACTCCGCGGCAGCGCAGGCAACCTTTCCAATGTTAATATCGCGTTGAATCTGCACGTTCGTGCTAATATCGCCAAGCGCGCCTCTGATACCCAATCCTTGTTTCTTCGCAGGCAACGCGAGATTAGCTTTTCCTTTGACAGCATACACATTTTCTTGATCATGAATCTGTACCTAAAGAAATAAGATGCGTAAGCAAACTACAAGATAGAAGAGAGTGCTGAAAAACACCTCACACACACACGACCCATACATAACACGAAAATCTTACCGTTCTATGTCTCCTGATTTTCTCCATTTTTTTTGTATTTTCTATTTATTTGAGAGCGAAATTTATGAATGTAATTACGAATTACATTCAAGATTCCACTTTCCTGCCCTTGCTCCTTTCTTTTTCGGTTGACTAAATTAAATTAACTGATTTTCTTGCTTAGCGTTTGCACTCAACTTCTCAACCAACTTCGGCTCAACTAAATAAATAACGGCCAAACAATTTATAAATTTTCAAAGCAGTATTCACTGAAGAACGTCATTGGATAGATTTGAACAGCTGTTTCTTCTATGATTGGACGGTTAGTAGATTGGTTGTTTATGGTATGAACAGAAAATGGTCAAAATGGCTTTTTATTTTCTTGTATTACTTTAGTAAGGAATATTTTAGTACAATTGTGACATAATAATTCAGCATTTATCTTTATAACGTATTAAATTTACGTTTAAAAATAAACAAACACTGCGGTATTCATACGAACTCATTTAAATAAATAATAGTAGTGTGGTTCACTAGGAACCAAAGAGCAAAAATAGAAAAAACAGAGAATAAAGAAAAGTATTTCTACCAAAAATAGTAATGTAGTAGACGTTATTAAACTAGTTACTTGATAAATAGAGGAAAAAGAATACAAGATTTGATTTATAGTATGTTTAGCATGGAATTATTATTTCATTTATGTTGTCGAATTCGTACGTACGAGAAGAGTCCGGTTATTGTACGACATGATAATGTACAGCATGATATTTGGAATCCACTTTGGTACCTTTTTGGATTCGTTTTATCTGGGTGTATATTATCGGGGTGTGCATTATCTGGATGTGCAATATTGTCACGTGTAGTTAATGTGCAGCACTGATCTCTACTATACAAGTACGTGTGTAATAGAGATCAGTGATGTGCAGCCAGTTCATACACAGCATGATAATGTACAGCACGTTAATGTACAGCATGATAATTGGCCAAAAAGCCACTTTGGTACCGTAAAAATTAATTTCTGGCACTTCGGCGGCCGCTGCCGCGGCACGCTCGCTTAGCTCGCTCGCCTCGTGCGTAATTTATATGTTTCAACATAACCTAACCAATCCGACTCAACGGTACTAAAGTGGCTTCCAATTATCATGCTGTACATTATTGACACGTGACGATATTGCACAGCATGTTATTGTACGGGATGATAATGTACACCCAATAATTCAAACCAGTGGACACGGATTATCTGGGTGTGCATTATCGTGCTGTGCAATACATTATTTGGCCGTACATTATTGGCTCCCTACGAGTAGGTACGTAGTACGTATACGTACCACCAAGTGAAAATAATATTCACTTGATTATTTGAGCCAGTAGTGGTACAAACGCCCTAGCCTTTAGAAAGTGGGTTGGTTGTTTTTATTTTATATATGTTTATTATAATGTAAGGTCTCCCGTGGCTGTACGTGCAATATTGAACACACTAGCCGTACTTCAATTTTCGGTGATATTCTGGTTCCATAGAATGCAATAGACCAAAACATGACCAAAATAGTAATGTTATAGTTCTGATACTTCTCATGGCTCCTAATTAAGTTCTGTGGCATCACGCACGCTGATTAGCCAGCTCTACTCTAGAAAATCAAAAATTTCGTATCCATATTTTATTGTTTGCTTAAAAAAAACACGATCATTTTGTTATGGTAGGCATGCGCTAAACGTGTCCGCTAGGCTTGTTGAAATAATATCGATATATCGATATTTTTCATTCGATACATCGATATTTTTAGCCGATATATTTTGATTCGATACATCGATACATCGATTTAAAATATTTGATATCGAAAATCGTATCAAAAACGATATTTTTTTTCTTTAATTTAATTAAAATATATAATAGAATTCGAAGCCGCAAAAGATTCTAATAATAGGAGCCGGCTGACAGCGGAGCATGTGAAGAGCAGAGTTTTTCTACTTTCGCTATCTGACAAATACTGGTTTGCCTGAAATCATTACTATTATTATGAAGCTGAAGAGTTTATTTGTGTGTAATAACTATTACTATTACCTATTATTGAGCTTGACTGAACTAAATACATTATATTTTTAAAACCGCAAAATCTCTCAAAATTTTACCGATATATCGATTTATCGATATACAAGGTGTAAAGTCATGTACGACATTAAATTGAAACACGTACACCTAATTGCATTTTTAGATTTTAGGAGTTGGTTTTATCAAAAAAGCCTGAATATTTATCGAGATATCGATACTTTTCCAATAAATAATTTCTATGCAACCTGTATCTCTAATCGCCGGTGATGAGGTCAAATTTCCGGGGTCATGAAGTCATGTGACTCATCAATCAAACGAAAAAAAGGACAAAGATATCATATTTATACGCGTTAGACCGCATAAGAAACATATTTGTGCGCTCACATTGTAAAATTTCGCTGTGCGACAAGGACAGATATCATTCCGCTTACGTGTGTGATAGAGACAGATAGGTACGTAGCGCGCCCCACTATGTGCCACGCTGCCGCCCGGTGGCCAGTGAAAGACATTATTATTTAGTAAACAATCGCCTTGGTAGCGACCTTGACATATCTAATTTTGAAAATTGTAAATTCGTGTTATTACTCGTGACTAGTGTCTAGATTTGGTACCGCGAAATAGACTTTTTGTGTGAGTGTGTGTGTCTTGTTAATGTCATCAAAATGCAGAACTTGTATTATGAAGGGAAAGATAATTGTGAAACTAGGCATACAAAACAAACTCTAGAACAGTTGAAGGAGCTCTTCATTGCTTTCATTTGTATGTGCAACATGCAACAACGTGAGCATATTGGAAACGTACGGATTTGAGGTACCTAACTAGTTTTATTTTTCCTACATGCTAACGTTGCTCTACTATATCGGCGAATCAAAGACGCCCCGCCGCCGGCCGCGCGCCCGCGCTGAAAGGGCGTTCACCTTTAGGCACGGGCGCGCGGCACAGTTTAGGTTTAGTCGTAGTAGGTATGTATGTTTGTGTGCGGTTTCTGCGCGCGGGGCGCGGCATTGAATGAACGTACGTTGCTTTGTTTGTGTGTTTATACAGAATGTTCAATAATTTTATGCTTATTCTGATATTTAGTTTGTTTGAAAATAAAAAAATCTCAATTATGAATTAATGTTAATACAACCTTTTTTAAATCAATACTAGATAGTAGTACTACACGTGTATTAATTTAATGTCGTACAGTCGTTTACACGTTGTATTTTCCTCGAGATATCGAGGTCAATATTGATATTTTAATAAATATCGATACATCGATATATCGATATATTTGTTTACTTTCGACATCCCTAGTGTCCGCGACTGGTCCGATTCCAGTTGGGTTCGGACCAGGGCTGCCAGGTGAAAATATGCCGCGATCGTACCACAGCTTAAAAAAAGTCGTACGCCCTAAGAAAGTTTGGAATAAAAAATCGTACCTACAAGAATCAATCATCGATATATTAAACATTTAATAATAAAGTACACCTCTTTGCACTAATTTCTTTTTAGGAGTACGAGAACGCTCAATAACACTTTCGTCGCTCATTTTTATTAAATAAATTACAGAAGCACATCAGTTTTCACAAGAGCCTGCACGATTTAGTAGAAAATAACAAGTAGAACCGGGTTTCTCCGCTCCGTACAACTAGACTGCGCGCAAAGGAAATGATTTGTCGTCATTCTTTAATAAGATAATCATCAACTATAGGGAATATTAGCGCAATGTTAGTCGGATATCAACCATATTGTTTACGGTCGAACGTTTTCTTTCATGTATCTATGTATCTAAAATTGCATGTAAAAAAATCGTTTTCTGTACGATTTTGATGTTTCGATCGTAATCGTACAGAACATGCAAAAAATCGTACAAATACGATTTAAATCGTACAAATGGCAGCCCTGGTGCGGACACGTGTTCAGGAGACGTGTCCGCGGATCCGTTTGGATCCGCCTGCAGTTTCGGTTCCTACATGTCCATTAAATCTGTTTATTTCGGTGGATCTAGCCTAGCGGATCTGTTAAGATCCGCTTGCAGTTACAGTTCCTACATGTCAATGTTTGTTTTGTTAGAAAAACCAGATAAAAATAACCTACTTTCATTTAGTTTTGTAGCAAAAAGCTCTTATAAACATTTCCACTTTTTTGGTTAAAAATTCGCGTTTTTGAAACCTATTGGTTTCGCGCACATTTTCTATTTCCTTCCCCACATTGACTTGACAATCTTGACATGCTAATGCATGGCACGGCACATGGCAACACTCACTGGCGCTCGCTCGCTCGCGCTTGTCGTCTGTCCGATCCTTAGGTCTAATCAATTAAATTTTATTTCAACAAGAAATAAATTAAACGTTAAACACGCGGGCGCAACTTTATTTCTCTCCTTGTTTTTGTAATAATATACACTGAGTTTCTATCGTGCCTGGTTCGAACAATTCCACCAAGATTTTATTGAAATGTGAGATCGAAACTTGTTTAATCCTTTTGCGATTTACTTTGCAGCACCTATAACTCAATTATTGGTTGCAGTTCTATCGAAGATGGTGCAGAAAGGACCTCGTCCTTTGGTACTGTGTGGGCCATCAGGGTCTGGTAAGAGTACGTTGCTGAAGCGCCTCCTGAAAGAGTTTCCTGATAAATTTGGGTTCAGTGTGTCGCACACAACGCGAGGTCCTCGACCCGGTGAAAAGGATGGCGTTCACTATCATTTCACCAACAAAGACGACATGACTGCTGCAGTCAAGAAGGGAGAGTTCATTGAGACAGCTACTTTCAGTGGCAATATGTACGGAACAAGGTAAATAAAACCATATTTTCATCCTAAATCACAACATTTTTATTGAACTTGCATGGCCATGTGCTTGTTGTTTTGGGAACATTGGCATGGTGCCAGATTTTAGTAAGTAAAACAGGTCTAGTTGTACTTGTTCTTGTCATCATTGTTTACTACATTTAATTTCCGGAGCAACAGTTAGGATAATACTAAAAATATCATATACCTCTTTCAATTTGTCATTCATTTTTCTGCCCACCATATAAAGCACATATAGCACTACCTTTAGAATTAAATTTCAAATCTGTAATTTCCAGTAAGAGAGCTGTGGATGATGTTCGCTACACTGGAAAGATATGTGTACTGGATATTGAGATGGAGGGGGTGAAACAAGTGAAGCATACTGATCTCAACCCACTGCTGGTATTTGTGATGCCACCTTCTATTGAAGAGCTAGAGAGACGTCTTCGTGGGCGCAATACGGAACATGAGGAAGCTCTGCGCAAGAGATTGGAAACTGCCAGAAGGGAAATAGAATTTGGTATGAGACATTATCTTCCTCCGATAGACATTTTCTCTGATATCTTCCTGCCCTTTGGTGTGACACATTCTAATAAGTACAAATTTTGCTGCACAAACATCTGAATATATCATGCTCTACTGCTGGTCAACATACAGGCTAGTTAATGGTTAGGAAGTTTGTTATATATAAAGTACAACATAGTCATAAGTTAACTCAAAATTCCTAAATCACTAAAGAAATAATTAAAAAAAAATGTAAAAGTAAGTCTAAAAAGATTTAGCACCATTCTAAGTATCATTTGGCATTTTTCTTAAAACTAACAAGTTGCATTTGGCAATAAGGGTTGACAATTATTACACTGTTTAAAGATAATATATTACTCAGTTACTAAAATCAATAATGGTGGATTCACACTATTCATCTAGCCCCTAGCTTGCAAAATTGTTTAATAAAAACTTGAAAACTGGTAGTATCCTTTTTTTTTAAATACACTCTTATTACATCCAAAATACATGTTGATTGCACTAAATATTTGTTCTGCATGACAATTGATTCAGTATACTTTTCATAACATGAAAAATCTTGATGTAAAAATTATGTTCCCAATCTAATTGCTAATGCTAGTTTAAAACGTTTTTATAGAGTTTCTTTTATGAATTTCAGGACAAGAGGCAGGAAATTTTCACATCATTATTCTGAATGACAACTTGGATAAGGCATACTCGGAGCTCCGTGACTTCATTGCTCAGAATGTGGAAGAAAAGGAACAAGGTAAATCTCATATTTCTCTAAAAATATTTGACTACCCCATTATTTTGGCTTGGTACAAACTAGAGTCAACTGGAAAGTTTAACATGATGATAGTATCTACCTACTTACCCATAAAGTTAAAACAAACAAATCAGTGTAAAGTACTTTTGATAAAGTTTTTTTAAAATATGTATATTTTTAAGGAACTTGCATCCTTTAAAGACGATATGAGTTCCATCATATCTTCGTTTTGTCTCAAGGCTCAATAAAAAAATCGTGAATGGACCGGTAGAGTCTGTTAGCCACGTTAATTACCTTCCAGAAGGAAGCTAAATTATTGAAGTTAAAGCCTTTGTGGCTATTACAAATTCTACATTAATAGAATGAGGCCTATTTACATAAAGAAAGTTTCTAGCATGTTTTGTAATGAGAATATGCATGCAATTATTATATCTAGCCTATAATCTTCGATCAACAATCAACCTATAATCTTATTATTGCCATGATATGCCATGAACAGTTGCAATGGTAATGGGTTACAATCAATTTGGGCGATTTGGCATTATAATGTATGTATGTATGTATGTTTGTCGCGCCATAACTTTCGAACCGTTGATCCGATATGCATGAAATTTGATAACTCGATAGCTTAAAGGTAGGTACTTGAGAAATTTAATGCGACATCACGACGACAAAGCATAAATTTTAATGGTTTTCAAAGCGAGACTCTCTATTTGAATTTCTTTTTAGAGCGCGTTATGGATAAAGAGTAGATTTTTGTGTTTTTCTGTTTCTTAAAAGTTATCTTCACATGAAGACTTGTGCTAGTCTCTGCGGTTATAAATTTACATGCAGCAAGTTTATAATAACAATAATTTAAGATCACGACTTTGACCAAGAACCCTTCTCCATATGAATGTTGATTATGATTTACGTGTGCATGATTTTTCTGTAATTTTCTAATCCAAGAACTTACAAATGGCGTGTGCGATTTTAATTTTAATACTAATTTTTAAACCCACTAACCTTATTTGACAGATGCTGAGCCAAAAGACGCCAAGGAAAAGTGAAGACCCTGCATGGAGCATGTTAGCAATGGGGAAAATTAGATTATTCCCATTCACTTGTTGATATTATTCAAATTGATGTTAGGTGTTCTTAGTTCTTTAATATTGGCCCCAATAATCTTAAGAATTTTGTGGAAAGCATTTTCAAAAAATACTACCTCCGACTAACATAATTAAGAATACAGTGTTGTAAAACAATGCATTGATAACTGGTCATATTTGGTAAATAATATACCTGCTTAAGCTGTACTGCCAGTACATTTATACTTTGATAATTAGAGAGCTTGAAGTTCTTATTTATTGATAACATTCCAACATTGGCAGTTATTGCTGCATTCCTAATTCTGTGTATAATTTATATTATTTTGTGAGAATAATAATCTCATAATCATAAGCGTACAACTACCAATATTACTGGTTATATGCACGTAATAAGTAGATAATGATGTGAAAATATTGTTGTTTTTTATTTATATGTAAAGTCAAAGTCATAATATTCATAAGTCAAAAAAAGTTAATTTATAGGTCCAAAAAATCTTTAATTAAGTTCTTTTAAATCACATGGTAATTTTTATAAAATAAGTTATTAGAATCTATGTTACATTTAGGGATACTACAGTTACTGTGGCCTAAATCTTTATTGTTATATACCGAACGGTATACCATACCATTCCATTTCCTTATATACTGCCTTTTTTAGTTACCGTTACTACATTTACCAAGTGCAATATTGGTACAGTCAGCATCAGATCTGTCATGTCTTTTTCAGAGCTATGACATTACCTCAGAACCCATTAAAATGATTCTCGACTTCACAATGAAGTACATATTATAAAAATATGCTACTGGTTTAATTTTATTCAAAATACTTTTCAAATGTTGAACTTATGTTATTTTATGCTGATTGTACTTATTAGAATTATTGTTGGTGATAGTAATTAATTATCAGGTACTTCGTTACAAAATCTTGCTTTGAAATTACTATAACAGTGCGTCGCCGTCGGCTACCGTCGCAACGATCTTAGGGATTCATTCATACTGCATTAATAGTAGGTGTGTGTATGTGCGACTAGGTCTTACGATTATACTCAATACAGCCATAATCGGAATCAATGATATGCATGAAAGTTTGAAATAATATAACTACAACTACTTATCAATATAATAATTGCTTAAAATTGTTACACTTGCAGTTGATAACATCGTACAAGCAGCCTTGAATGGTACAGAAATAGACAGAACATCAGAATTTTAAAATAAGTAACTGTTTTTGTGATGTGGTATATCTAGCGCCGAACTAGAACTTTACGTAGTAACTGTATTTCGGTCTGAGTGTTAGATTGATGTTTGTTTATAGAGGATATCCATTCTAACCTGCATTCCTTGTTGCTTGAAAGTGTTTTAGCATAAATAGGGTTTCATAAGGGTTTCATACACTATTGACTAGGTAATGTCAAATCGACAACAGGTCAAACCCACTTTGTGCCAATACTTTTAGGTACCAACCTAGTGTACTATGTAGGTACATGCCTATTTACACTGACTGTAATCCATGATTTAAATCTTGATGTGTAGATTTGCTTGTGTGATCAATGTGTAGATAAATATTAGCCTTAGCTTTCTTCTGCCGCCTACCACTAATCTTCGTTGTTGGTTTTTTTATTTGTTTGTTATTAATGCATGACGATCAGGATGCTATGTATGTGTCATCTTGAATTTTGATTTCCAGTTCTACGAGGGCTGTGAAGGAGCAAGAATCAATAAAAATAAACAATTAATTATACTTTTGTTGTCAAATCGGCTTATTTTTGTATAATTTAAAAAGCGTTTTTTCTAAGCCATTCCATAAATGAAGCGATAATGCGCAATGTTATTCGTGATTCACATAACTATATTTTATATTGAATTATTTTTGTTTTAATGTATGTACTGTACCTACCTACTTATATATCATAGATTGTTGCTGATATTTAATAAATTAAATGTGCATACCTAATAAAGTTGTTTTAAATACATCTAAATTTTTACTAAAAGTAGGTAACCTGCTCATTGTAAAATAGCAGCCGCCAGGGCTATCACTAATTAATAGGCAATAGTGCTGGCAGAAGCAGTAAAATGTCGTGGCTTGTTAAATAAACAATCATTTTATTACTATTTATTTATTTCACAACAAAAGTTTCACAGTATTAATGTAAAGAACACCGTGATGCCTCTTGTGTCGACAACTGCTTTTCACTTTTTAAATTTAAGTACACTGCTTAAAAAAATTATGATGCAAAAATTTATCTCACATAATAGTAGTGCTACTGCTGTTGTACTGTCAAATAAATAGTAGATCAAATATATTAAATAAAAATCATCAATATTTTCAGCAACTGGCCTCTGATGATTTACTTTTATTCAATAAAAATGTAATGCACTCAATGCTCTCTTATGAAGGAAACCCATCATCAATAAAGCATTTAGGAAGTAGTACTCTATAGGTATAGGTACTCTATCAGCAGTGATGGTCTTGCAACCAGTCACATACGAACTACCAACATATGGGTATGTCTTATATGTATCTGAGATCTCCTCAAAGAATTTGTAATTGAGAGACTTACAATTTATCAACTAGAAAAACAAGCATTTCAAAACATGACGTTTTATTTAGTCTAAAAGCACTTATTGTAAACATTTACTAATAAGTCATAATGTCAGAAAATAACAATAATGATTATACTATTACAAGTCAAAATATTTAATAATGAAATGACTATATTTAGATATAACTGAAATTAAATTTATTTCAAAGCACAATACTGCTATCTTTGTCCCATCTATCACGGTGGGAGTGAGGCGGTGTATTCTCGCAGTCACCACCAATAGATGAAGACTTGGTAATGTTTTTTAAGGAGATGCTACTGCCAGTAGGAATAATATTGGGCTGCTTAGACAAAGACTTCAATCTAGGAATATGAGATACTCGTTTAGGTATCTTCGATCCTTTCTTGGGATCATACAATGTGTTAGCTGATTTAGACCTTGTATGTCCTGCATCCTTATTTTTCATACATGATAATGGAGTCCTTGATCCACTGTTGCTTGTTGATTTGGACTTCTTTGGAGTATCATTGATGTTTGTGATCTCATCTTCATAAATGAGAAGTCCTTCTGTATTCTTGTTTGTAGGATTAGTCTGGCGTAATTCAACATTAGTATTTTGCAAAACTTTAATGAGGGAGTCATCAGACATCTCTTCCACATTGTCTTCACCATTTTCAGTTTTTGCAAGTACAATTGGAGTTCTTTCAATACCAATTGATGGAGAACGAGGATCAATGTCAAAAATTTCAAAGACAGGATTGTCTTCATGCTTTTCTTCTGTGTTTGGTCTAGGACTTTCATGACTATCCTCAAACTTGTCATCATTTTCTATGTATTCAAAGTTTGTTTCTAATAATGTAGTTGATTTTTCTTCATTGTTATTTGACATAATATTTTCAATTGCATCATTAGAAGCAGTGGATGATCCCAATGGCCCAGAGGTTTCTTTAATAGATTCATTTAATGACATGTCATAGAAACCTTCACAAAGGTTTTTAGGCATGATCAATTCGGGGCTTAGTTCATTTGCTTCTGTACAGCTGTCACAGTTTTCATCATGCTCAGATTTTAACTGAGGGCTAGCAGGGTTTTCACATTGATGGTGCATCAATTTCTTTTCTCTCAATAATTCATCTTTAGACGAGATCACTATTGGGGTTCTTTCAAAATCCTGTGTTGGTGAACGAGGATCATAAGATTGTAAATGATTCTTGATAACAGCTGACAGAATAGGGTTGTTATGAATAAGTTTTTCTTCTGTTGCACTCTCAAAAGTCTTTCTCAGGTCCATATTTTTAGTGATGTTGTGCTTGGATCCAGATTTATTCTGAAAAAGAAAATATGTTTTTTTATACAACTAGCTGATGGAACAAGCAGATAGCCCACCTGATGCCAAGTGGTAACCATCACCAATAACAAAGCATTACCTCATAAGTCATGCATGATAGGAACGCGTTAGTACCCTATGATGCACTGCCCTGCATCCATCAACTTGAGGCATACAGATGTTAAGCTTCATGTGCCTGTAATTACACCGGCAACCACACTCTTCAAACCGAAACACAGAAACGCTGCTTGGCGGCAGAAAAAGGTGTGGTGGTAATAATTCCCCCATGTCTTGAACAATGCCTATGTAGCTGCAGGAGCTGATTGGCTTGCTCCTCTGCACAATCCTCATCACTATTGGGGATGCTTGAACATTGCAGACTTCAACCCAAAGCCCTTCTCTGCTGCTTTAAGGAGTTGAGCTGAGTGGGGCGAGGTTAGCAGGGGGACAATGCACAATACACCCCATTGCGGGATGTCGGTACAAATCTTATTCCCCCACCTTGAATTAGATTTTGGCGGCAAATGTAGGCAAACTCATGCTCTGCGTGACGCAATGAACATTTAGAAAGATCGTTGGAGAAAGTAATTTTATAATTTTCATACTGGAATTTAGGATTAGGATCACCTAGGTATCTACAAAACAACATGTACCTACCTAATAAATAAGATGCCTGTCAGCTGTACATAGGCCTTATAGCCGCTGATTTGAAGTTTTAAACGATATGATAATACACATTTAGACCCACTGGGAACTTACATGTAAGGGAGTCCGTGAGACTTCAGGAGTTGGAGATCGTGGGTCAAGATTATCACAAACGTCTGCGTCCCTTTTCTGCACCACAACAGACGTATCACTGTTCGGTTTGCTGCCGTTGCTACCCATTATGACGATTGCCTAACTTTTCTGTTTACAACTTACTCCAATATTATGAACATTTTCAGTATAATATACGGTTTTAGGAAAATATTATGTTTTCAAAATTAAAAATTAAGTACAAACTCACAAAAAAACTTTAACGGCCGTAGCAAACGTCAGATGGGCTCTCTATTTTCAAATGAATGTCAGTCAAACAATTGGATGGACCAATGGCAGCATAGTTGGTCGTTCGGAAATTTGGAGACATGAGATGCGGCCAGCGTCACGATGAGCGGCGGCATTAATATAACCGGCTGGGACACGAATTTGTATGGGATGATTTTATACAAATACAATGCTACATACATGCATGCTCAATAATTCTAGTAACATTCAAATAAATAAATATAATATGATAAAAAAATATTTAATGAATGGAACGTATTATCTTCACGCACTACGTCGCCATTGGTCGTCTGAAATAAACCGGACGTCCGCCATAATATTGAAGCGGTAATTTTAAAAACTTATCAGAAACTATTTAAAAAATTTGTAAATATGTACATAAATACTTAAGAAAACATACAATAATTCATAAGAGATAGAGATAAAAAAAAAACACTACTATTATACTTATAGTTTATTGTTTCAAGGTTAGTTAATTACTTGACGTAGATTCAGTAGCAACAACCATCTTTGTTCATCATACAAAACATGTATAACCTCAGTGGACCGAACACAACCTAAGAAAAACTGAGGGCTGTCCAAAAGTTTCGAATCTATTTCATTATTAATTTAGTCGAAGGTATAGTCGTAGAATTAGAATAATGTAATATCAATGCTTGTTAATTCGATATTTATAGTAAATAGGTATAATGAAATTTGTGAATACTTCTAAAAGTAAGTAGGTGCCTAGGTACATAAAATCAATAAATATTTTTAACTATGCAAGTTAGGCATGGGTAAACTAAATCAGAGGCATTATAAAGAATCGTTTCACTACAGTGACGCGTTAGCTTAACTATTCCCTCTAAAGGCCGCTCCACATTCTCACGAGACATTCACGCGAGAATCTCCGGAGATTCTCAGCGAGAACTGTAGCGAGAACTTCTTTGGGTACACACTCTCACAAAGTTCTCAAATAGTTCTCACTACAGTTCTCGCGCTCGATGACGATGGACGCAGAAGTAACCGCTGCGACAAGTTTATTGTTATGCGCATTCGCATATTATAATTATGCGTATGCTAAAGAGAAAAAATTTATTAAAAAGAAGTGGCGAAAAAGAAGATGGTGGATGACAAGTATTCATCGTAATAGAACAAGGTAAGTACTTTTTGAACGACTATGTAGGTTGTTATTTTATAATTTTTATGTCTCATGTAAAACATTGATCACGTTGATGATTTATTAATGCATAAACCAAAAATGATCAACACTTTATAATAATCATGCTAATGAAATAACGTTCTCTGTTTACAGCTTAACTATGGATCAGCAGTTGCATGAATTAGTGGCCGAACCATCAAAAGAATTTAAAAAGTTTACTTGTATGTCTTCAGTGGATTTTGAATATTTATTGAATAAAGTGTCAACCCAGATTTCAAAAGAGTCTATTATTTCGTATGCAAACCATATCGGCTTGTAAACATCGTCGACACCTGCTCCAGAGTTTTCTGATTTCTTAACTTTATTTTTGTACCCTCTGTAGCTTGCAAATAACGAAGTTTTTTTGTTTTTTAAGTCATCAATGGGTACTCCCATCAATTCACTGAGACGACACCACGCATCATGGTTTTTTAGTTTATTTTTAAATTTGTATTCCAATAGCACGAGTTCCGCTTGGAAATATTCTAAAAATTTCAACTCAAGTTCGTTTGTCCAAGTTACGCTCATATTGACGCCACGTGGTAGGTACACAACATACAACCGTTCAAGTCGGCGGCTCGCGCGCTACTGAGAAACATGCGAGTGTGGAGTCAATACACGTTCTCGCCTTTTCTCACGTTCTCGCGCTCCTTTGTCTCGCGCCAAAATACCGACAAAAAGTGGAGAAAGGCCGGAGAACTACGCGAGAACTTGAGAAGAATACGAGAATCGGTTCCACATTCACGTTTCTCGCATGTTTCTCGCGTTCTCGCGAGATTCTCTTGAGAATGTGGAGCGGCCTTAAAGGCCGCTCCACATTCTCACGAGACATTCACGCGAGAATCTCCGGAGATTCTCAGCGAGAACTGTAGCGAGAACTTCTTTGGGTACACACTCTCACAAAGTTCTCAAATAGTTCTCACTACAGTTCTCGCGCTCGATGACGATGGACGCAGAAGTAACCGCTGCGACAAGTTTATTGTTATGCGCATTCGCATATTATAATTATGCGTATGCTTAAGAGAAAAAAGAGAAAAAAAACGCTCATATTGACGCCACGTGGTAGGTACACAACATACAACCGTTCAAGTCGGCGGCTCGCGCGCTACTGAGAAACATGCGAGTGTGGAATCAATACACGTTCTCGCCTTTTCTCACGTTCTCGCGCTCCTTTGTCTCGCGCCAAAATACCGACAAAAAGTGGAGAAAGGCCGGAGAACTACGCGAGAACTTGAGAAGAATACGAGAATCGGTTCCACATTCACGTTTCTCGCATGTTTCTCGCGTTCTCGCGACATTCTCTTAAAGTTCTCCGGCCTTTCTCCACTTTTTGTCGGTATTTTGGCGCGAGACAAAGGAGCGCGAGAACGTGAGAAAAGGCGAGAACGTGTATTGACTCCACACTCGCATGTTTCTCAGTAGCGCGCGAGCCGCCGACTTGAACGGTTGTATGTTGTGTACCTACCACGTGGCGTTCTACCTTCTTTTTAATAACTTTTTTCTCTTTAGCATACGCATAATTATAATATGCGAATGCGCATAACAATAAACTTGTCGCAGCGGTTACTTCTGCGTCCATCGTCATCGAGCGCGAGAACTGTAGTGAGAACTATTTGAGAACTTTGTGAGAGTGTGTACCCAAAGAAGTTCTCGCTACAGTTCTCGCTGAGAATCTCCGGAGATTCTCAGCGAGAACTGTAGCGAGAACTTCTTTGGGTACACACTCTCACAAAGTTCTCACTACAGTTCTCGCGCTCGATGACGATGGACGCAGAAGTAACCGCTGCGACAAGTTTATTGTTATGCGCATTCGCATATTATAATTATGCGTATGCTTAAGAGAAAAAAGAGAAAAAAAACGCTCATATTGACGCCACGTGGTAGGTACACAACATACAACCGTTCAAGTCGGCGGCTCGCGCGCTACTGAGAAACATGCGAGTGTGGAGTCAATACACGTTCTCGCCTTTTCTCACGTTCTCGCGCTCCTTTGTCTCGCGCCAAAATACCGACAAAAAGTGGAGAAAGGCCGGAGAACTACGCGAGAACTTGAGAAGAATACGAGAATCGGTTCCACATTCACGTTTCTCGCATGTTTCTCGCGTTCTCGCGAGATTCTCTTGAAGGCCGCTCCATATTCTCACGAGACATTCACGCGAGAATCTCCGGAGATTCTCAGCGAGAACTGTAGCGAGAACTTCTTTGGGTACACACTCTCACAAAGTTCTCAAATAGTTCTCACTACAGTTCTCGCGCTCGATGACGATGGACGCAGAAGTAACCGCTGCGACAAGTTTATTGTTATGCGCATTCGCATATTATAATTATGCGTATGCTTAAGAGAAAAAAGAGAAAAAAACGCTCATATTGATGCCACGTGGTAGGTACACAACATACAACCGTTCAAGTCGGCGGCTCGCGCGCTACTGAGAAACATGCGAGTGTGGAGTCAATACACGTTCTCGCCTTTTCTCACGTTCTCGCGCTCCTTTGTCTCGCGCCAAAATACCGACAAAAAGTGGAGAAAGGCCGGAGAACTACGCGAGAACTTGAGAAGAATACGAGAATCGGTTCCACATTCACGTTTCTCGCATGTTTCTCGCGTTCTCGCGAGATTCTCTTGAGAATGTGGAGCGGCCTTGAGAATGTGGAGCGGCCTTAAAGGCCGCTCCACATTCTAACATCTTCTCTCTCTTCATAACAATAAACTTGTCGCAGCGGTTACTTCTGCGTCCATCGTCATCGAGCGCGAGAACTGTAGTGAGAACTATTTGAGAACTTTGTGAGAGTGTGTACCCAAAGAAGTTCTCGCTACAGTTCTCGCTGAGAATCTCCGGAGATTCTCGCGTGAATGTCTCGTGAGAATGTGGAGCGGCCTTAAGGAGCGCGAGAACGTGAGAAAAGGCGAGAACGTGTATTGACTCCACAGTCACACTCGCATGTTTCTCAGTAGCGCGCGAGCCGCCGACTTGAACGGTTGTATGTTGTGTACCTACCACGTGGCGTTCTACCTTCTTTTTAATAACTTTTTTCTCTTTAGCATACGCGTAATTAAAATATGCGAATGCGCATAACAATAAACTTGTGTCTCGTGAGAATATGGAGCGGCCTTTAACCTTAAACGATTCACTGATTCACCGATTCATCGAGTATCCGCCGACTGCGAGAGTTCGGAATCGTTCGGGTGATGTCGGACGATTTCCGTTTTACAGACTACTCATCTCTCACTTGGAATTAGAGTCTCTCTATCCAAAGATGATATTATACTACAAAATTGGGAAGGCTCTGACTGAATTGAATCTGAGCTGTATGAGCATTGATACTGAGAGTTGACTATTTTTTTGTTTGGGTTATACATTGAAAGATAGATAAGAAAATTCTTTATTGCACATAAGTAAAGTACATAGGCGAACTTAATGCTAATTAGCATTTTCTTCCAGTTAACCTTTGTATTATGTGGAGTGGGTGGTAGTGCTCTTTGAGACAATAAAGGAGAAAACCTTTAAAAAACAACAACTATAACATAAAAATAACCTACTCAAAAGTACTTTGGTTGGGGATTTCCCCTTGTTTAGTTTGGCTGTTGATTTGTTGTTGAGGCCCTAAGCCTGTTTGCCGTATTACTATTTAGTTTAGTCTGTTGGAAATTGTTAATGACCACTTGTACCTACTAAAATAATTATTAATTTTTGTTAGTTGTAATAAAGTATATTTGGTCTGTTGTGATTGAAATACTGACTATATTTTAAAGCAGTTAAATACAAAGGAATCCCTAAATCAGACCACATTTTAGAATCGCTAAGGAGTATTATTATATCTCATTCAGCGAGTCAGTCAGCGTCAGCAACTAAATACTTTAAATCTGAATTACAAGCGATTAGTGAATAGTTAAGGTGAATAGAGAATACTTAAGGTGAATTAATTCAGTCTAGTGAATCAGACTCAGTGAATCGTTTCGGACAACTGAATCAAGATTACCCATGTCTAATGCAAGTAAAATTTTGTGACCAAACGCCCCTGCGGCATACAGCCACAGGCTTCGTGTTTGGTTTCCAGCCTCTCGCACATCTGATGCGACACATAGCGCCATCTGCGAGGGCCCAGCCTTGCACTGTGTCTCCCTTGCAGCTAACGCGCCCGTGATGTGGAGGTGGTACTGGCGCGCACCACCTTCGGGCTGAAATATAAACAAATTGGGTTAGGAGCCCACATCTTTGTCATAATCTTTCGCAGGAATGTAGGTACAATAATTTGTAATTGAAAATGCTTGAGGCCCGTTACGTTCTGCCTCGTCAAAGCGTGTTTTTTTTTATAATGCAATATATATTAAAAAATATAATAAAATAAATCATGGTAAAACGTCATTAAAGTTTAATTTAAAATTTAATAGGTAATATTAAATACTAGCGGCCTGTCCCAGCTTCGCATGGGTAGTCATAAATTTTTTGAACATCTACACTAATATTATAAAGAGGAAACATTTGTATTTTTGTATTTTTGTATGTAACGAATAGGCTCAAAAACTACTGGTCCGATATCGAAAATTTTTTCACCATTAGAATGCTACATTATCCCTGAGTAACATAGGCTATATTATATTTTCAAAAAAATCAGGGATCCTTACTAAAACTTCAATAATGTAACCCAAGGTGGAAAACAAAAACCTTACATCGCGTGCGCTGCGAAAACTATTGAAGATAGAACAAAATAATGTACTACGATTTGTAGAACACGTCATCATCTACAAAAAATGTCGCAACAGCATATGTCTAACTATTGTAGTTATGTCACAATAAGTGTTCTTTTATTATAAAAAATTCATTGAAATGCCTCCGCTAGAAAAGGCTCTTTATTTGTACCTTGGTATTAATCCTTATCCAAATAAATTTCATAATTAAGACGGTTTCAATACCTATAGATTACTTCTTAAATTTTTCAAATCGGACATTCCATTCAAAAGATATGACGAAATTAAAAATGTTAACGGGTCCACTTTTTCACTCACTCAAGGAGAAGCGCGTGCAAATGTATGAAATAAGTAGACGCGAGGCTCGAACCCACGGTCTAAGTTTATCCTAAAATTTTCAAAAAAATTATGACCACCCATGCGAAGCTGGGACAGGCCGCTAGTTTTAGGATAAACTTAGACCGTGGGTTCGAGCCACGCGTCTACTTATTTCATACATTTGCACGCGCTTCTCCTTGAGTGAGTGAAATCGCACCCCGCGCGTGACCCGTGGACCCGTTAACATTTTTAATTTTGTCATATCTTTTGAATGGAATGTCCGATTTGAAAAATTTAAGAAGTAATCTATAGGTATTGAAACTGTCTTAATTATGAAATGATTTATTTGGATAAGGATTAATACCAAGGTACAAATAAAGACCCTTTTCTAGCGGAGGCATTTCAATTATTTATTTATAATAAAAGAACACTTATTGTGACATAACTATAATAGCTAGACATATGCTGTCGCGACATTTTTTGTAGATGATGACGTGTTCTACAAAATCGTAGTACATTATTTTGTTCTATCTTCAATAGTTTTCGCAGCGCACGCGATGAAAGGTTTTTGTTTTCCACCTTGGGTTACATTATTGAAGTTTTAGGAAGGATCCCTGATTTTTTGAAAATATTATATAGCCTATGTTACTCAGGGATAATGTAGCATTCTAATGGTGAAAAAATTTTTGAAATCGGACCAATAGTTTTTGAGCCTATTCGTTACATACAAAAATACAAATGTTTCCTCTTTTTATTATTAGTGTTGATGTCGATTATATATTGTCATAGAAGCATTTATCTTGCAACCAATTTTTTATTTTTCATTTAAAAACTAACCGCCGGTTTCTGAAAGCCCGATCAAAACTAATCGCATGTCAAGTCACTTGCTATCTCTATCTAATTCGATGTAATAGCTGAAATGGCGAGTGACATAACATCCGATTAGTTTTGATCGGGCTTTCGGAAACCGGCGGATAGAATGGTAAATCTTTTACGTTTGCTGGCAATTTATTGAAATTCGTAATGGATGGCGTGTTAATAGGCATTGTGTTTAACAAGTGGACGGCAATGAGGAACGTATAGTCTGCTGCTGTGCCTCATTTAGGCTTGGTAGAGCTATTTTATGGTTTTGGATGGGTAGGTAGGTAGTTCTTCTTTTTCTAGTGTCACTGTTAGTTCTTTCGAAAGTATGGCGAAATAATTATAGGTGCATCTCAAAGAGGCTCCTTTTAAGCTCCTTGACACATGATAAATGAGAGTTAGATGAGAACATTTTAGGTTCTATGACATGGTGGGTTCCTCAAGTTGTTTTCTTCACTGTTGTGTAGTAATATAAGTAATATACCTATGTCTACTATGATATCGGCATTGTAGCTATACTTAGTGTAAATATTTACATTCATATTAAAATATCTTGGCAAGTAGCCAGCTATTGATAAATCAGGCATCTATACCTAGTAGGCAGGTACCTATACCTTCTATAGATAAATGTATTAGGAGAATATGGCTACATTACCTACTATTATTCGACTTTATATAGTAAATGCGAAAGGTAAGATGTTCATGTTGATGTTTATGCTGTAACGGATATATACCTACCTACTCGTAGTACAGTTTTGGGTGAAACTCGAAATGTGACCTAACAATACCTACATAGGTTGGTAGAATAAACAAAAAGGAAAATTAATCTTATCCTTGTTGTCCGTCTTCCTAATTAAAGCAAAAATTACGATGTTTGTGGCTCACTTTTAATCAATAAACTCTAAACCGATCGGAATGAAACTTCGATCAAATATAGTTCGTAACCTAGATTAGCAAACAGGCTACTTCTTTAATAGAAAATTTTAGTTACCTAGCATGTAGCTATTATATTATTACATTATTATATATACCTACCTATTAAAGATTTAAATTAGCTTTTCTTATGAACGAAAACTAGCATACCTAATCAAAGTTTTTGGCAAGAAAACGTGTTTAGATCAAAATTATATTTTTGCATAACCTTTGTAATTTATTCTCGGAAAGTATTTTGCGTTTTTTCATAATTTTCACACGCTGTGATTTTATGACTTCTAAAATGTAGAAATGTTCCGGATCATAAGTACCCTAACACACGCATTAACTCGTGGGTGGGATCTAGTTTTTTAATTTTAGCGATAGCCTTGCTCTATTAGCTATTTGGATCTTCTGGGAATGGTATGTGTGGTGTGTACTGTGTACCTGAACATGCAGGTAGCCGGCCAACCCATCGCGCGTCGTCCCCGCAAGTAAGTGTCTTCGATCCTCGCATGTCGGCGTTAGGATCGCGACACGTAAAACTGCACGTATTATTTCCGTCTCTACAATCAGCAATCAAATATTTTGGCAGTGCGCAGGTTTGACTCAGCACATGCACGGTCATGTAGCAGTATCTCAGCATCTGAAAAAACACGTGTGATGACAAACTTCTAATGAAGCTTCACTCGTCCTAGGTACCTTCGTCCCAGGTCCTAGTACCTTCTACTACTGAGTCTCAGTAGGTACTGAGTGATTTCACATATCATCAATTCACTAGGTACTTATTCAAATCTATTTGAATTCCAGTAAAGATACAAAAGTACCTAATGACAGATGATCTCCAGATGTGAATACAGAATAGAAATTAGGGTTAAAATCACTTACTTTATTTTTATACTTGATTTGACCTAAAATTCCATAGGAGCCTTTTTGGAGCAAAGATCCAAATTGCGGTCCGTACATGGGAATGAATTTAACTTCCCTTGAGACTTTGTATCCATGGCATGAGAGTAAACGAGGGTGCTGGAGCATCACTCGATCAGAACCGGATTTTGCGATGATAGTCCTATCGTGAGGACAAGTCACACAGATTTCGTCTGGAACAAACAATAGGAAAAATGTTGGTGCTATTGGTTTTACCTACCTATACACACATAAAATCACGCCTGTTTCCCATAGGGGTAGGCAGAGATCACGGATTTCCACTTGCTACGGTCCTTACATACCACTTTCGCTTCATTCACTCTCACACACACTCTCACATAACATTCTTCATACATTCTCGTCGGTTTAGGGTACTCTTAACCTGGCCCTTCTCTAGAACGTCTGCTATCTGATCACGATACGTTCGCCTAGGTCTTCCCCTCCCAACAGTCCCATTTACACTCGCCTGATGCACCTGTTTCGTTAATCTCCTTTCATCCATCCTCTCCATATGCCCAAACCATCTTAACATACCTTTCTCTACCCTCATCACTATACGTCTTCTTTCACTCCACATTTCTCTCTAATTACACTGTTTCTCACTCTATCACTCAAATTCACACCACACATACTACGTAACGCTCTCATCTCTACTGCATGCACTCCACTCTGATGTTTATTACCTATAGATAAACGTTTTCTTTTGTTTGGTACACAGTATAAAGTGAAGATGGAAGAACTACCAACTGCCAACTATGATGAAAAGGAAGAAGGCAATTCGGTGGTGACGATGACTGTGTATTGGTATGGTACTACGTCTGACTTACCATAGAGCACATCATTGAATCTCGTTCCCCTCTCCCTAAGTCGAACCACATCCCTTCCGGGATAGACCGCGGTAACTTCGTTGTTCATTCTATTCCCAGTAGCTTCCTTAACATATGTATCAGACTGGTAGAAGAGGCGCGGATCTTCTCTGGGTTGGTGGACCTTGAGCGTCTTCGGTTCGGCAGACGACGTATTTGATACAAGGTACACCGGCGACCGGGGTTTATCGAACCCGCTGCGACTATAGTCATTATCATCTCTGAATTTGTGGGTGAATATCGAACGACGGCTGTGAGGTGCTCGTGGTTTGTAGTTTGAACCGTCGGGTTTGAGGAGTTGAACTCTGAAACATTAGCCAATTACATTCAGTTACGAATCATTGAAACACTTATTATTAATTTCTAGGTCCTAATAATAACGTAATGTTTAGACGTGTCTCTGACTACTTATTTTAAAATGCTCAAAAATCTTCAGAAAGTAGGTGCCTATACCTAACAATTAGGTAATATACCAATGCCGACAAAGAACTGGAAGCGTAGGAAACCCCTCTCAACCCGGATGGGCCAACGACAGGAAATATTTTAGGGAAATAAGTGAAGCCTTTTTTCCACTCTGTCCCAGTCAACTTCTTGAGGATGATGATGATGATGGTCTACTAGATAAGTTGCAAGAGTAGTAGAGCTCTTTGTGAAGGGCTCGTCCGGGAAAGTATTACCACCACGCCTTTTTCTGCCGCCAAGCAGCGTTGCTGTGTTTCGGTTTGAAGAGTGTGGTTGCCGGTGTAATTACAGGCACATCCTTACATCTGTATGCCTTAAGGGGCTGACAACTATCAAACAACTTCTCGCTCGCACGTTTCGACATGTTGAAAGATATAAAATCACTAAACTCATTTTCGAAAAATCGCAATCAACCATTTTGTGTGCAATAACATTGCACACAGTTTAGTAAAAATTTCATTTTGATCGATACAAGTTTTCCTACTTAAAAGTTAGCTTATGTACGAAAACTAGTAAAGCAGACTTTTGAGTTAGGAAAACATGTATCGATCAAAATGATTTTTTTACTAAACTGTGTGCAATGTTATTGCACACAAAATGGTTGATTGCGATTTTTCGAAAATGAGTTTAGTGATTTTATATCTTTCAACATGTCGAAACGTGCGAGTGAGAGTCACATTAGCTCTTGTCTTCGCCTTAAGTTGATGGACGCAGGGCAGTGCATCGTAGGGCACGTTCCTATCGTGCGTGACATACGAGGTAATGTTGTATTATAGGTGATGGTTACCACTTAACATCAGGTGGGCCATCTGCTTGTTCCATCAGCTAGTTGTTCAAAAAAAAGTACTAGTAGTTCGCCCCGAACTGAGATCTCGTGATGCGACCCGACGAACGCATCAAAACTTTGAGTACGTAGTAGTCAGAGGCAAGTCCAAACATTATCTTTGGACTTTTTTCTGACTACCGCCTACTAACTTGGTATGGTTACCAAGTTTCAACTCTATTGGCCTATTTATTGAAGAGTTCCGTTGAACAGACCTTGGCTCCATCATCAGACCTGGTCGTCGTCACCATTTTATGAGAACTGAGTACCTCCTTAAATTATTTCAAGAAAAAAAATTAAGAAAAATCAAAGGAACTGGCCGACCAGTAGAAAAACCTTGATTTCAACGAAACTCTTAGAGATGGGAGCTCTTGGATCGCTGGTTATCTTAATTTAACTTTTTAAATTTTATCTCTAAAACCGTGCGTCCCAAAAAAAAAGTAAAAATTGTTTTGGAATGTCCAAACAAAGCCCTTTCATATGACATGTAACTTGATTTTTTTATGTAACTTTTTTTATTTTTGCCCTCTTAAAAAACCCCATATCTCAAAAACCCTTCATCCGATTTTACTCATATACTTACCAGTAAATTTCTCAAGTACAAGCTATCGACATATCAAATTTCATGGAGATCGGATCAACGGTTCTAAAGTTATCGCCAGACAAACATACATACATACATACATACATACATACATACATACATACATACATAAAATGCCAAATCGCCCAAGTTGAAACTAAGATCTTCGTTCGCTTCGCTCACTCGATCAATTAAGAAATTTCAAGGAGGAATCTTGAGCCTATTTTTTATTTTAACAACCATCGTAAATTTAGCCACCGTATTTTACTGGTTGTTATTATTTAATTTATCTGAAGCTATGAATTGCTTTCGCTCTTTCGGCACTTAATCATAAACGAGTGCGCAGTCCAAACATTTACGCAAGTTTCCAAATAAATTCCTAGGTGGATTGAAATGCAAGCTGCTATAAATCTACCAAAGGAATGGCAGTGACGTAAATCTGCTATTTCAGATTTTCAGTGTTTGATAAAGAGTGTAAAATAACTCTCCCGAAGGAGAATGGACGCTAGGTATATCAAGATAAACAAAAATGGCAACAATTTCAACAAAAAAAAATTTTTAAATGATCTGTTGAACGTATTTTTTTTTATTAAAATCAAAACGTCCATATTTTTTAGAATCAGAAGGGTTACTATAAAACGTATTTACCTACAAACAGCAGTTAGTGTTCTTTTCTTAGGTAGGTACCTATGTACATACCTACTTATCTTCAGTAAAAGAGCTAGGTAGACGAGCTAAGTAGATTGTTGGATCTCGATGAGAAGTATTTACCTATGTTTGTAATTTATTTTCTGACGTGTAAAATGGTTTTATTAATAAATGATTGTATTGTATTGAAGCGGAGGGCGTGTTGTTTTCAGGGTTCCGTACCCAAAGGGTAAAACGAGACCCTATTACTTAGACTCCGCTGTCCGTCCGTCTGTCTGTCTATCTGTCCGTCTGCCACCAGGCTGTAATCTCATGAACCGTGATAGTTAGACAGTTGAATTTTTTGATGATGTATTTCTGTTGCCGCTATAACAACAAATACCTACAAAAAAATCTAATAAAATAAATATTTAAGGGGGCTCCCATACAACAGAACAGACGTGATTTTTTTGCCGTTTTTATAGATAATGGTACGGAACCCTTCGTGCGCGAGTCCGACTCGCACTTGGCCGGTTTTATTTATATTTTTAACCACATGTAGAAGTGGACAACCGTCAAACGTCTTCTCGCTCGAACATTTAATTTTTTTTAAGATATCTTTCAAAATATCCACCACGCCTTTTTCTGCCGCCAAGCAGCGTTTTTGTGTTTCGGTTTGAAGAGTGTGGTTGCCGGTGTAATTACAGGCACATGAGGTTTAACATCTGTATGCCTCAAGTTGATGGACGCAGGGCAGTACATCGTAGGGCACGTTCCTATCGTGCGTGACTTACGAGGCAATGCTTTGTTATAGGTGATCGTTACCACTTAACATCAGGTGGGTCATCTGCTTGTTCCGTCAGTTAGTAGTATAAAAAAAATAAAAAAAATGATGTAAAACATCTTCAAAAATGTTCAAACGTGCGGGCGAGCTTTGAAAGTTGTCTGCATAAGTCTGTCCATTTTAAGTTGCTTATGAAAGGAATTACACATAGCTTTGTGTGGAAGAACTGGTACCAGAAAAGCATAACATTAATTAGTTATATCTGACTAATACTTCAGGGAAGTGTGAATATTCTCGGTGCAATTTAAATACTTTTCCAGCCCTTTGTTTTCTTTATGAGAACCTTCACAATAAACACACACATCCACAATGATTTATAGTTATTATTTTTCATGTCCATCACAGTTTCAGCCAAAAGTGACACTACGTTTATAAAAATATCGTAGTGTACGTTTATAAAAAAATCGTGAAGGAGCAATGCATGAAAAACTTTTATTACACGAGCTGCAATTTGCACGACTTTAAGACACGATATAGTTCAGGTTAAGCTGGACACTGAATAATTATTTTCAGAAAACATTTAGATTTTGCAAACACAGGACCACCAACATCGTGAGGAAACCAGTTAGTATTCTAGCAGTAGTAATTTTCACCCTGTCACGTATGGAATAACAACAAAATATGGGTATATGCCAAATTGGACCTAGGTACCTATTAGTAGGGGAGGCCATGATGCTAAATGGGGATTTCCTCGAGCGTCATAGAGACCTATTGGGTTGCAAAGCTTAGATGATAAGAAGAAAAAAATGTTATATAAGTATACCTTTTCATCGGTGGGGGGAGCGGCTATAGATTTTCAAAAATGTAAAAAAAAACTGTTGCATGGATATACTCGAGCGCGTCAGATATTGATAGCACCAATGTCCTACGTATTTTTAATAATGTACGTATGTTAATCTGATCGTTTGCATGATGGGGGTGGTCGTACTTAAGGGTTGAAAATGAAAAAAAAAAAATTTAATCGAGCGCGTCAGATTTTTTAAGGGGGTGTTATGTGAACCTAAAAAAAAAATCTCATTCAATAATCTGACGATTTCGATGTGACGCAAACTCGCAGCCATTATTTTAATATGCAAAAAAAAATCGCCATTTTGAAATACTCAAGCGCGTCAGATTAAGATATATATGGTTCATCTTTATGTCCTAGACGTGCTGTCTCATAATCTGACGATTATCTAGAGGGATTCGCCTAATCTGACAAAAAATATATTTTTATTTTGATTTTTTTAAACCATTCAACTTAATTAATTGAAAAGCTCAGGAAATAGCATGCAAATAAAAAGTATAAGTTTGTTAAGTAGAATACTTGTATTTATAAGAAAATAATTTAAAAAAATATGCAAAAAATATTTTGTTATTTACAATTAATTGATTAATTAGTCATCATCTTCATTAGTAGAATCATCTTCTTCTTCTGGCTCGATTTCATGGCACGAAATAGAAGCGCGCAGAGGGGAATATAGGCACCACGCAGCTAAACTTTATCGACGAATATTTGTTATTTGTATATTTTTCGTTATGCTTGAATTATTTACTTCAAAATAAAAAAAAAATCAGCCACGCTCGAGAATGTCGAGATGACGTTTTTTTTTTACAACTTTGTAGCCCTCCCGTTTCTTTACGTCACTCTCAAATTGTCAGATTAGTGGAATATACACTTTTTAGCATGTAATTAACTCACCCTAACTTAATCTGACGCGCTCGAGATTTTCTGATGATCAATTTTTTTTACTAATCTGATCCTTTATCCTAGACGGGCGGCTTTATATATGGGGCTCATATTTGGTGGAGGTTCTTAACCAGGTACAAGGTATCTCCCTGTATATTAATCTGACGTGCTCGAGGAAATCCCGAAATCCCCTCTTGGGCTCCCCTACTATATGACTTTTGACATCCTCAAATAATCTTGAATTGGTACTTGGTACCAAGCGGTTTGAGGGGATATCTACCGTGCCTGGGGATCATGAGACATGAGACTGTTTCTGTTTAGTTTTCTCTGTTTGTTTCATAGGAATCTCAAACAGTGCACCAGAGCCCCGGAGCTCAGGGGACCCGCTTACCTAAGCTTTGAAAAGAGAGGGTCAGCCAGCTCCCGAAGCTAGAAAACCTTGAGCCTGCTAGCCACCTAGCTACGCCACTGTCTCCCCTACGTACATTTCTGTGCTTCACATACAAAAATACAAATAAAGTGTTTAATTTTACCACACACTAAAAATAATATTTAATAACCGATTTGTGATGCCGATAAGGAAAGAATATACCTACTTAATTACCTTTAACGTCTCAGTCGTCTTTAATGCTCATCGATTATTATTGTATTCATAGTTCACTATGAATACAATAATCGATGAGCATTTTTCCCGATCATCCCAACCTTGGAAAGTGATGTTATTTAGAGAAATTATGAGCAGTCGTGCAATGGAAAGATGCTGTAATGTCGTGCCAATTTTGTGTCAACTAACCTGTTGATGTCGATGTCCGGCTGCCAGGCGCCAAGAGAACCTGAAAAATTAGTTTGGAGTTTCAGATTACTTTAGTTCAAAGCTTTTAAAAGTATTATCATATCGGGTCGGGTAGAGACCGACCGAGCGTAGGCAAGCGAACAATAACAAACGGGTACAAGCAAACGAATATGGACGCGTTCTATTGAGAGCAAAGAAAGGCGTGCCATTGGACATTTGCTATTTTCTTTTATTTTTAGTAATACATTTCTTTGCAAAGATTTATCCTAATCAGCAACAAAATTGTTTCAATAATACAGGATCTCTTTATTTTTTGATAATTTATTCGGGTCGTTTTCCGTCAAAAGCAAAAGGTGAAAAAAAACTAAATATCCAGTTATTGTTTTGTTATAAATCGAGGGCATGACTCCTTTCGCGGCTTTTCTCTAACTCTCGTGGTTTCGGACTTGGCCATCACCGCCCCTCCCAAAAAACACTCTGTATTAAACATACTTCGTAGAATAAATTCTTCCATAATTAGTAATCTGTTAGGTAGTAGGTATGTAATAGTCAGTGAATGTAGGTACCTCATAGGTGATCTTGCTAGCTAATCTTGCTAGTGTTAGCAATGTTGCTTTAATGCAGAATACTAATCATCATCGTTATTTTATGCAGCGAATATCATTGATATGTAAAAGCTTTTAGTACTTGAGTATTTAATTCATATGACTACTGAATATTTATGTAGTAAGTTATCTTACCTACACATACACTAATGCGAAAACGTTTTTAACATATAACATATCTATCGCTTTTCGCGCTGTAATTAACTGGTAGTTATGTAGTACCTACACGAGGTTAGCGAGGTTTGTTTCAATTGTATCCAAAATAGTGCAATAGGAATTTTCAGAAAAATTACATAAAAATATCGTTTTCAATTATCAGATGAAATAATAAAACAGAAAACATTTTGTAGGTAGCTACCTACCTAGTTACAATACAATTTAGGCAAATAATAATTTAATTCAGGCAGGAGTTCAGCAGGTAGAGGCGACATAAGACTGTAACTGAATTAACCTCTTCAATTCTTCATCGTTTCCTAAATAATCTTGTTGTTTTATGTTTTTTAACCTTATAATATTTTTGAAAGAGTTATCCCCGCAATAATAATTTTCATAACCTTATGCTTTTCATGTAGGTACTCGATAGTTAGAAAAATTACCCGACCTGACTAAGGAAAACAAACAGCGGTTTGTCTGAAGGTTTCTTAAAGGACTATGGATCCTTAAAAATAAACGTTAGTGGTTCGAAAAGAATACGGATAAAGATCACGACAAAAGCAAACTTACCAACAATGCTTAAAACTAAAATTGTAGAGACTAAAAACATGTTGAGTACAACATTCGTGTTTCTAATAAATAAAAATCTTTCTCAAAGATTTTCTCACAAACTTGATTTTTACGCGGATTCTCGTCACTTTTTCCTGAATGCAACCGTTCGCCAAAAATGCGCGAAAAAGACTGAAGTCGGAAGCTTTTGCTCAAACGTGGGCGGAATGCTCATACACGCCAGAATACATTACAACTGTTGTTTAATAATAAACAGGTTATTAAGTGTTCTTATTAGTACCTAGCGCGCACTCAGACAGTCAGGATAAGTATCTCAATGTGTTTTTTATGGAAATAAACATATGGATAAATAGAAGGCACTGCACATTACTCTTATTACCCATTTTGGGTAGGTATCGAAATGGGAGAAATGTAAACTTACAGGTTCTCTTCTTTTTCTTATTACTCGTTGATGGCAAGCAGATGGCCCACCTGATATTAAATGGTAATCACTTATATAACCTATACTCGTTGACATTGGGTGGGCCATCTCGCAATTTACGCACAGTAGGAAGGAACGTGCCCTACTATGTTCTACCCTGCACTTGAGGCATACAATGTCATGTGCCTGTAATTACACCGGCAACCGCACCCTTCGAACCAAACAATACAATACAACAACGCTGATTGATGGCAGAATATAGGCATGGTGCGTAGTAGATACTTCCCCGGGCGAGCTCTTCATAAAGAGCTACTAGAGTTTGTGGAGGACTCGTCCGGTCACTGTAAAAATCTCCTTTGTGCCAAAGCCAAACTTTTTTATTTTGACAGTAAGTAAAGTCATGGCATAGGAAAAGTCAGCATTTTACAGAAAAATCCCAAATTGTAAAAAGTTACAAAATTTTATAAAATCACAAAAAATAAGAAAATCTTTAGATAAACCATAAAAAAGTTTAAGTGAGTATGCTCTTACATGATTTGATTTGTAAATGTATGAAAACTGTTGTGATGCTAAAAACATAAATCTTATTTCAGGAGTCCACTCCAAGAGCACAAGGTTTATCTACGAGCATGTCAGTTCTTCCCCGAGGGTTTGAGAGCTTCCGACCGTGCCCTAGGTACGGCTCCGTGAGAGGCGAATACAACGTGTACTACAAACGGCCTAGATGCGGCCAGCCTAGACCACAGCCCTTTCAGCGGGAATGTGCACCTTACAATGGGGGACCTTCTAATGCGCCTGTAGAAAGGTACAAAAGATTAATTTATCAACATAATAAGCAGGCGCGGTTCCAGCCCGCAAACAAGGTTGTGGTCACAGCCACCCGAAAATCGGCCAAGTATGAGTCGTAATATAAATAAATAAATAAAATAAAAAGTTTTTATTTCAGACAATCAATTATACATAACTAAGACTAACTTACGCTAAACACAATGAATATGAACTTGGTCATAATCAATATAGTGTAATCCCACAAAGGAGATGTTTACAAAATGTATAGATGTTTACAAAATGTAGGTATAAATCGCCCTGACCAAGATTTGTACAGTGCGTTTATATGTAGTTCCACGTGAACAAAGCTATGGGGCAAACACTGTGTGTGAGACGTCACAAGTCTATAAGAGTTGTGGGCATGCTCATTGTGCCCACAACGGTGGATCCGCGCTTGATAATAAGTTGTAAGAATACTCACCTAAGCTCTTATTTTACGGTCACTTCGTATATTAATACGGAGAGGCCGTATAAAATAAAATATGAGCATCTACTATTTCAGCTTATGCATCTACGTAGAGTTTTTGTACTAGTACTGTTAATGCTTAAAACTGCCGGAGGAACTCAATTCTCATTTATTGAACAGTCAACAATTTGTGCTCAAGTGGGAGAGCCTAACCAGAAAGACCTTCAGGCCTGTTTGTTACTAATGTTTTCTCTATAACATGTACGTTTCTACTTCCTACCCACTTACAAGATAATGATTAATCTATATTTTTGGTCAATTTCATACAACAAATATTTTGTTTTCTAAAAATCTCTTTCACGGGGGCATCATGTAAACGACATTGTTGGGTTGGGATCGCTAATTATTTTCACGAGTTTGTGTATTAACTAATAATATTGGCTGGCATGCTATGCCAGCCAATATTATTCATGTAACATAGACAAATTCAAAGTAAGCTTGGCTAAAGGGCGCTACTCACACACCTGCCGCAGGGGCAATCTAGGGTGTAGGAGTGAGGATGACCCTTAATTGCATCCTTAATTGTGATGTGTATAGGCATGCAGGGGCAATTTGGAGGATTGGCCCTGCGGCAGGGCGGCAGGGGCGCGAGACCATCCTTGATCCCTAAGTCGTCCCTGCCGTCGCTGCGTGTGTAGCGCGATTGGGGCAATTTCTCTTGAGATTGATATGATACAACTAAATTTTAAATCCTCGTAGGTTTGTCCACTGGCCAAAAACCGAAGCGTAGCAATTAATCGTTCTCTAGCGCTTACGGCATTCCGCATCAATGTATTTTTTTTTTCTATAAATGGTGCCACCATTGCAAGAAGCTCTTCAAAAGAGTCAAAATCCATCCGTAAAAAGTTATTGAAGTCATCTACTTCCAGTTCTTTTATAATATTCATGTGGCATAACTCACTTCTTTTCAGTAGCCATTTCTTCACCCAGTATCTCCTTTTCCTTTTTTTTTGAGGTAGCACCACAGAAAGCGCCAAGGCTACTCCAATCTTTTGATTGGTCGATAATACGGGTGCCATTCTCAATACGTGTGCTCAGCTCAGTTTACTCGGAAACACTGCACGGCAGGCAAGTGTGTAGAGATACTCCCGATATAGCCACAACCGCCATGCACCCTAGATTGCCCCTGCGGCAGGTGTGTGAGTAGCGCCTTTAAGAGTATGTTTTTTTCTAGGCCCTGCTGCTACGATTTCCCATGCAAAGCTGATTGCTTCAACCACGGCGCCTGCACTCGGCCCAGCGGTCGCTACGCACGCACCGTATGGTACCCCGGCGAGTGCAACCCAGCTGTGCCTCCATGCCAAGCTTTCACCTGCCCCAATCCTCCCTACCACCCGTGCTGTTACCACACTTGCAACAAGCTCGTCTAGTAGATCGTCATGCCGATGTGTGAAGATGTGATTACTTTCAGAATCCCACGCTGAACTGGAATTATTTTTGTACTGACATGTTTTTGAATCGTTACCTGTGCTGTCCAGTAAAATATAATAAAACAAATGTATACTTTCATTTTATTTTTCTCATACAACAACCTACCTTTAGAAGCTAAAGGAGCTATGAATCAAATGTAAGGACGCATTAACTTCAGGATCCCTTGCTGAACTGGGATTGTTTTGCGAGTCGTTATCTGTGCTGTCTAGTAAAATAGAATGGTGCTAAAAAATAAAACAAAATGTTTTCATTTCATAGTCCCCCTAAAAGCTATGAATCAAACAACCAAGTACAATTTAAAAAACACATGCTTTATTGACCCGTCTACCACACAGGCATGCAAGGGCCACAGTTGCCTGCACAAACAGGAACTCCTGGGTAACTGCAGCGTTTCGGTGAACATACCCCCGCTTCCGTGCAGCAGTAGCATGGACAAGGCTTGCACCGGTTCGGCCTGCAGATAGGAATAGCTACCGTGTCGCATAAGGGTTCAGGCTTTGGAACAGGTGTACCAGGCTGAAACAAACCATTATCTTTGTTATAATACTTCTTGAAAGTCATTTTGAATCAGTGCCAACAACGTTCAGTTTGCTCAACCATGACCATGACAAATCATAACGAGTTCACATAATTATTGCTCTACAATTCTACATACCTTGTCATACGGCGGACACGGAGGGAGACAGGGCAAGATTGGTGGTGCTGGGCACGGGCATGGGCACGGTCGTACTGGAGCTGGACAAGGGGAGCATCCGCCTCCTGGACAAACTGAACACACTCCAAGATCGTTCCTGGAGGATGCACAGGGCTTCGTGGAGAATGGGTAGCAGGCACCACAGGGCATTCCAGTACAAGCGCACGGGTCAAAACTATAGAACGGAGCACTCATTTTCGTGATTTGCTGTTTTTTATTTTGTGTAAAAATTTAATATTTTGTAGAAAAAATAGAAGAATGTTTTTTTTCGGGTTTTACCTGTTATTATAAAAAAATAATTGAACAAAATGTGACAATAATTTTTATAGTTCTTTTTTCTTTAACATTTCTTTATGAAGTATTTGCTTTGGAAATAGTTTGAAAGCCATCCCACACGGCAGAATCCAAGCCTTTCTGCAGAGGTGACCTTGCTTGTTTTCTGCAGAGGTGGCCGTGTCGAAGGATCGGTTGGCAACACCGTCGAACGTACCGCCCACACGGTTGCAAACCAACTCCCAAGTCCCAACATCAGTGTGATTTGAGCTCGCGTACGTCGTGGACAGAAATTATTCAAATGAAGAAAAAATAAGAAGATGCCGTGTTGGAATTAAATCGAGCCAAAATTCCATGAATCTAGCTAAAAAACAGCGAAAACTAAAGCCGAATTTAGCTGTGTGCAAAGCTCGCTTTACGTATAGGTAGGTACTACTACTAATAGGTACACAGAACATATTATAGCATTATTCTAAGTATTTATTTATTTTTTATTTATTTATTTAATAAAAACGGTTAAAAACCAATTACATTCATTAAATCAGAAAAAGAAAATAAGAATAGTAACATAGAATATTTAAAAACACATAAAAATCAATTGAGAAAAAATAAAAAACAAATTGTAATAATATTAAAATAAAAAAATAAGAAAATGTCACAGCTATCAAAAATAATACCTAATAAGAAAAAAATAACGAGTATGTACTTGTGTTGAAAATTACGATCGCATTGACGTATTTTACATGTTTTTTTTAATTACTAGTGGTTCGCCCCGAACTGAGATCTCGTGATGCGAACCGACGAACGCACCAAAACTTTGAGCAGGTGGTAATCAGAGGCAAGTCCAAACATTATGTTTGGACTTTTTTCTGACTACCGCCTACAAACTTGGTATGGTAACCAAGTTTCAACCCTATTGGCCTATTTATTAAAGAGTTCCGTTGAACAGACCTTGGCTCCATCATCAGACCTGGTCGTTGTTACCATTTTATGAGAACTGAGTACATTCTTAATATCTTTCAAGAAAAAAAAATAAGAAAAAGCAAAGTAACTGGCCGACCAGTAGAAAAACCTTGATGTCAACGAAATTCCTAGAGATGGGAGCTCTTGGATCGTTGGATATCTTAATTTAACTTTTATGTTGTATCTCAAAAACCGAGCGTCCCAGAAAAAAAGTAAAAATTGTGTTGGAATGTCCAAACAAAACCCTTTCATATGGCATGTAATTTGATTTTTTTATGTAACTTTTTTTATTTTTGCCCCCTTAAGAAACACCATATCTTAATAACCCTTCATCCGATTTTACTCATATACTTACCAGTAAATTTCTCAAGTACAAGCTATCGACTTATCAAATTTCATGCAGATCGGATCAACGGTTCGAAAGTTATGGCCAGACAAACATACATACATACATACATACATAAAATGCCAAATCGCCCAAGTTGAAACTATAGATCTTCGTTCGCTTCGCTCACTCGATCAAAATAAAGGTAAAATTAATAATACAAGAAAAGAAAAGATCGGTGAGGAAGAACGTGAATAACAAAAATTCACAGTAATAATTTGCCAGTTCCAAACACTGAGCAGCACAAACATATGGATGCTACGCAAGAAGTGGTAAACACTTGCAGCAAACTTCGACTTCGACTGGATCGACAACAAACCTGTACACTACTGTTCTTCGTCAAGCTTAAGGTCCCAGTACACAATCGCCCATGCTGGCCCAGCACGAGCCATCGCCATTGTGTACAGGGGGCAATGGCGAATGATGGCGGACAATTGGCGACCGTGGTGCGTGATGGCCTAGTTGTCGGTTTATCTGCCATACTTCAAAGGAATCGTGGCGTAGCGTGGCCGTTGGTGGTCGCCCATTGTTTGTCGCCGACCGCCTGACGGCGTGGTTGTGGGCAAAGACTATGTAACTAATAAGGTATGGGACTCCTATATTAGCAATTAATCTCTATCTACTCTTCCAATAAACCATATAAAAACAAAACAAAATGAATAGCTAAAGTAATAAGCAGTAAAGTAAAGTAATTGAAAAATGCGTTCGCGTTTCGCGTCTTTTGCGCCATTTTCTATTTATAACTTTGTTCTGAACACACATCGTAGTAGGTACTTGTATGCAGAATACAAATAAATTACCGCAGCCACGACTTTTCTACGTTCTTTACGAGTGCTTTGCCAGGCAGCAATGAGCTATTCACCATTGTGAACATAATATTGTCGATGTTGGTCGATGCTGCCTGTCGTGGCGCATAGCCGTGCCTGGGCCAGTGTATACCTACCTACCTACCTACTTGTCGGCAACAAACTGAATGGGCGACTGTGTGAACACTTCCGGCCACGCGACGCCACGATTTCTTTGAAGTGTGCCAGAAAAATCAACAACTAGGCTGCCGACTAGACATAACAAAGCCATAAAAAGAAAATGGCGCAAAAGACGTGAAACCTCGCGAAACGGTCGCGCGCGGGTCGTAAGTAGGTAGGTAATTTTCGGACCTCTTTTGCTACTGGTCACTAACCAAAATCTACTAAATTTTGACATAAAATGTGAAAAAAAATTCATAGCGAAAATTAAATCTGGTAAAAATTTTCTAAAAATAATTATAAAATTCGGAAAAAATTACAAAGTTAATTGAAAATGTGCAGCTTTTACCCAACCTGTCCGGCTATTTTGCCTTGTGGACCGGGGCCATGTACTTACTCTTGTCCTCCACCTGCCCCTTGCTGCCAACCGTGCTGTCCACCACCAAGTCCATGCACTCCATGTCCACCATGCAACTGCAAGCCAATGTTCAGACAGTGTCCAGCGCCTGTCATACCTGATTACGTTGCTCCAATTGTACCGATGTTGCCGCCTTGCAAGCCCCGCCGTTGTCCACCAAACGACCCGCCGCCGTACCCAGCCCCCCAGCCTGTGTGCTGCCCCCCTATACTTCCCTGCTGTCCACCACTGGAACCTTGTGATCCTCCACCAGTACGTATAGATTTCTCTAAAGTTGCGTACCTACTTATTCATGCGGTACATTACAACTAACAATTCATTTTCAGATGCAACCATGCCCAGATCCAACGCCGTGCTACCAACCAGTACTTCCGTGTTGCAACCCTCAGTGCCCACCTCCTATCCTCCCAAAGCAGCGTCCTATCTGCCCACGAGCACCTCCAGCCCCCTATCCCTGCTTGCCACTAGCTAGAAGTTGCTGTAAGGACTGCGAGTACGATCCTGTGACAAGAAGAAGACCTCTGATTGTCCATGATAGTGTTTTTCAGAATAGGCCTTCAGGATTGCCTGAGGAATGCTTCACACGACGCAACCCCAACGTCCGGTATATCGTCAACAATTACGTTAAACAGGTAAAAACGCTTTTGGTCCTACGTTTTTCTTTGAGATTTCGATTAATGAAAATGTGTAATAATTTGTGTACTTTCAGGGACCTCAATCCGGTTGCGCCTACGCAGTTGATGTCCCATTGGTGTAGCGAAGCGTCTAACGCTGGCACTTTGTTGTGATAAGTTTTGTTGACTGTCTCAAGTCATGATAAAGTTTTGTAGTGTCTCTTTTTTTATTGCAACAATAAACCGATCAATAGTTCAAAATACGCTTATTTTTATATCTTATGATACCTTGTTGCCATTTGTACATCCTGCTTCTGGGTAAACACATGTTATCCAAAGTTAGTTCTCACTCTTACTTTCCACGTTTAATATCTAACTACGGCACTATTTTTTTTGTAATATTTACATCATCGTATCTTATCTATCTCCGACTACCCCGTTATCAAAAAATCTTATGTTGGTACTTAGAAATGAAGAGATATCTCCCGTGTCTGAGGATCAAAGTCGTGAAACTGTTTTTGATTCTTTATTGAAATTATTGCGACTGCGTGTACTTTTTTGCATTACATGAATACGTGTGCATTTAGAAAATGCACCCGTTATTTTCAATACTCGTCGTGAAGGTATCATGCTAACATTCATAATCAAACAGCAATTGACTAGGTTTAGCACCTTCATTCTGTTGTACTATATCTATTGATCTACATTTTTTTGCTATAAAAACAAAACATTATTCTATATTCTTCTTCTTCATTCGTCTTCAATAGTATATCGTCTAGCGTGCAAAGTACCTATACTTACGTTTAGTTACCATTTTCAGAAGTCAAACAACTATGAGACTTTAAAATACATTTATTTGGTACACATTTCGCCATTAGTTTTTACTGTTACACTAGCACTGGATACTTCGTTACATTATTTGCGTATGGCAACTGTAGATATTGATGCAGGGGTTCACCGGGTAGGTCCTTATCGCAGGTGGAATATTATTTGTACACACCATAAGCTTCTGCGGTCTACAATACGTATCACCACAAGGTGACGTGCAGGTTCCACAAGGCCCGCCTGGCCCACAGAGCGATGGGAAACAGGGAGCCGGGAAACACGGAGGCATGCAAGGAGGGGGACAATATAAAACCATTTTAAAAGTTTTGAAAATACTTGCGAATTTTGATGAAGACCTAAACTGTTTGTGCTTATGACGAAATGAGGGTGGTTCGGAATGGGACGTCTATTTATAACAGCGGGAAAACCAACGCGATTTATTGATAAATCTATGCGGATTTGTTGAAAAACAGCCTCAAATAATATACAAAGTGGTAGCCAATCTGTCTTTCACATTCTAACGAGTCATGAATGTGAAATGAATGAAATGAAATACTTTTATTTAACACACACATTAGAGAGGAACACAGAACAGATAAGTTAACAGATGAATATAAAACAAGATAACAAAAAGATAAGAAGTAACAAAAATAAACAAAATAATTATGTCAATTAGTCCTGCTGTGTGCCTAGTGAAGTTAAATTGGTTCTATCTCAGCGTGATGCTACCCCGTGCATGAACCATGTATGGGGTGGCGCTGGTTTTCAGATAGAGCCATGTCGTACCTACAAGTTTGTTTAACAAACTATTGAGCTGCATACAAGCGTTATCGTTGGTTGAAACTTCTAGAGGTTACCGATAGTTCCTGTTCCTAGCTGATCATCATCAGAACCAGTAAAACTCGAGTTTGATGTTGTAAGAACTGAATGTTTGCTAAAATCTTTTTAAAAATTTTAAATTTTTTTGGCTAAAGCCAACACAAAGAGCTCTACTACCCTTAACGGACACAGTTTGCCCAATCTTGACATTCTACGCTAACTCAATGAATAGTCTTCCCAACGGGAATACCCGCGGTTACGTTTGCATCATTGATTTGCCCCATTAATGGTGCAGACGTAACTGGTTAAGTATTAACCTCTTTGTTTAATTGTTTGGCCCAAGCTGAAATCACATCTAAATCACAATCGAAGGTTAACTGGAGACCAACTTCCAGCTGTATCGAGAATAAATGTGGAAGAATTAAGGAGTCATGCGTTAAACGCGTCGTAACGACCATAACATTTATTTATCTTCCTGACTCATCTTACCTAACAAGAGGAAAAAAACAATCATTTCAGATTGAACTTATCTTTATTACATTTTACGTGACAAGTCAGTTACAGGACTGTTACAACACATATATATACCTTCTGGAAGAATTTAGTTTCTGGCACTGTCAGCAGGATCCCCCAAAGGTTGCTCCATGGTGGCCGATAGCTATTGTTGCTTTGTCGAACGCGGCCACTGGACGGGGAGGCTGTCCCACAGCCAGGATTGCATCTGTTGGAGAATAATTTCAATGAGTAGGGCTCTAATTATAAATGCCTTACAAATCCGATCAGAGGCTTTATAAAATTAAAACTTTTTAAATAAATATTATGTAAATACTATTATGGAAACTAACTATCAGGTGCTGGTGGAAGGCACGAAAAGAGATTTCCTATAATTTATATTCTGAACGAGCAAATCAAAAAATTTCCCTTCTTTCCCGTGGTTCACCTATTTTGTCCACCTGGTGGACCACGGGTAAACATATTCTTCCGTGGTCCACCTGATAATCGCGTAAATTATTTTTATTGAAATATATTGCCTATTGTCCACCTCTTTTCATTGGCTAGATTAAATCTATGCAACATTGATCCCGACAAATTAAAAAGTTCACCGAATGGCATTTTTTTTAAATTCATTTATTGAAATAAAATAAAAAATAAAATATATATATATAATAAATGTAATATTTTTTTTAAATATTTTTTTTTTAAATATTTTTTTTTTTTTTTTAATTTTTTTTTTTTATTATTATTTTTTTAATTTAATTGTAGTTTTTTTTTTTTTTTTTTTTAATTTAATTTTTTTTTAATTTTGAAAGACCAAAAAGATTGTGTGCTCAAAGGTGGACCACGGTTAAATAATAATTTCCTATGGTTCACCTGGTGGACCACGGAAGAATATGTTTACCCGTGGTCCACCAGGTGGACAAAATAGGTGAACCACGGGAAAGAAGGGAAAAATTTATCCCACGGCACGCATAGCACTCGTAGCGAGCGCTACGTAGTTGTAGAAAGCGCTACGGGTAATTTTCGGTGTATTTACTAGAAAAAATGAAAGTAATTTTAGGCCCGCCACCCACAGTCAACTAGATGCAAAAGGTTTGTTCATCCATAAAGGCTATTTTCAAACACTCTGTAACGTTTTGCATTGATTTCTGACCAGAAAATTGAGATCAAGAAAAAAGACATGACGTTTTCAATCTGAAAACGCCGATAACCCGCTTCAATAAAGAAAATAATTTTAAAAGGCGGCACTAATCGATACTCTCACGACTGCGACTGAAAGTTAACATAAGTGTTTTAGTGAGAGGTATTATTGAACACCGCCATTCAAGATTTGATTTGAGTGCGCGGGTTATGGGCACAAACCGAAAGCCGCCTATACCCGTTGGGATAGGCGGCTTTCGGTTCGGCTATACTAAGCCAGCGCGAGCGTAGGCAAGTAGCTACAAATTGGTGCAAATGCTACCGTCCTCAAGTTCGGCCCACCAAGGCAAACCAAGGCCAACCAATGCAAACGACCAATGTAGACAAGTTTTGTACGTTTAACGCAGTTAGTTGAGTGTGGATCGCGGGCTTTTGAAAAGCATGCGCACGGGACAATATCACTGGATATGTGCTACTTGACTGTAAACTGTGACGAGGGAGCCTCCGCCGCCGCAGCACGGAGCTTTAGGTCCACAGCATGGACGACAGCCACCGCAGCCGCCTCTGAAATAAACATAAAAAAATAGGAGATACTATTACAATTAATTACAGGACAACATTAGGTTTATCACCTGTGTTGTGTCATAAATTTGTGAAGTGCAGAACCTTTTTTTTTACCTGATGTTAAGTGGTAACCATCACCTATAACAAAGCATTGCCTCGCAAGTCACGCACGATATGAACGTGCACTACGATGCACTGCCCAGCGTCCATCAACTTTAGCCATACAGATGTTCAGCCTCATGTGCCTGTAATTACACCGGCAACCACACTCTTCAAACCGAAACACAGCGTTGATGCTTGGCGACAGAAAAAGGCGTGGTGGTAGCACTTAATCCCCGGACGAGCCCTTCACATAGAGCTTAACTCATAAACCTAGACTATTTATTTTAGAACAAAATTAATAAAAGATAAAAAATGTGTCGCAGATTCTGCGTAGCCTTCGATTCGATTGTAACAACAATGTAGTCGAGCAGTGGTATTGTGTACTGGGTTGATTAAGGTAATCAAAGGTAAGCATTATAAAATATGGAGTATAATCGGGATCGTATCGTGATACAAAAATACCAACTCACTGAATTGCAGACATTACTGATTGAAGTTGACTGATAACACCCATTCTATCGCACATTTTAGATAATCTGAAATAATATATTCGTAAATACAGATGAAAATAGTAAAAAAGGATATCGCCAGGAAAATTATGTAACTAGTTTAAGCTTCGTAACTTAATACTAGATTTTATTATTATTTAATCAACGAAAATTTTGCAACCAAAATAAATGGATATGTCAATTTGCTATAATGTCAAGATGACATTACAGATTAAACTTTTTTTGAGAATGTTCATCATGACATTAGTTTGCTTAAAACCTTTTTATTTTAGCGATATAGGTTGGTTAACAGGCATTTGTAATTGTTTGCTAACGTTGCAAACTAGCTAGTTTACACAAGCCTAGAATAGTAGAACCTAAAATAAAATTGATGTGGTTTATGACAAGGAATATCCTGCTGTTAATCCGAATCGCGATCCAGATATAGATATATAAATTTTATCAATAGGCACGGATTATGTATAACAATAATACGTTGAGTTGAGGAGAGGTAATACGTGCTAGATTATCAGCTACTTTTGATCCGGATAAAAAATCTCACCCGGATGAACTATCCCGAACAGAGAGAGAAGATGTTGGTAAAGATGGCATTTTTTTTTTACACTACTGGCTGATGGAACAAGCAGATGGCCCACCTGATGTTAAGTGGTAACCATCAACTATAACAAAGCATTTTCTATAAAGTCAACAGACTAAAGTTAATTGATCGAGTGAGCGAAGCGAACGAAGATCTTAGTTTCAACTTGGGCGATTTGGCATTTTATGTATGTATGTATGTATGTATGTATGTATGTATGTATGTATGTATGTATGTTTGTCTGGCGATAACTTTAGAACCGTTGATCCGATCTGCATGAAATTTGATATGTCGATAGCTTGTACTTGAGAAATTTACTGGTAAGTATATGAGTAAAATCGGATGAAGGGTCTTTGAGATATGGGGTTTTTTAAGAGGGCAAAAATAAAAAAAGTTACATAAAAAAATCAAGTTACATGTCATATGAAAGGGCTTTGTTTGGACATTCCAAAACAATTTTTACTTTTTTTTTGGGACGCTCGGTTTTCGAGATAAAATTTAAAAAGTTAAATTAAGATAACCAGCGATTCAAGAGCTCCCATCTCTAAGAGTTTCGTTGACATCAAGGTTTTTCTACTGGTCGGCCAGTTACTTTGATTTTTCTTATTTTTTTTTCTTGAAATAAATTAAGTAGGTACTCAGTTCTCATAAAATGGTCACGACGACCAGGTCTGATGATGGAGCCAAGGTCTGTTCAACGGAACTCTTCAATAAATAGGCCAATAGAGTTGAAACTTGGTAACCATACCAAGTTAGTAGGCGGTAGTCAGAAAAAAGTCCAAAGATAATGTTTGGACTTGCCTCTGACTACTACCGACTCAAAGTTTTGATGCGTTCGTCGGGTCGCATCACGAGATCTCAGTTCGGGGCGAACTACTAGTTAGCATGTTGAGTGATGCAGGTCGAGTTCTAGATGACCTGCATTAGGTACAAACAAGGCCTAGAAAAATTAAATAAATCTTTTGTGGATACCATCAAAGCTGTCGAGAGGGATGACTACCTATATGGTACTAACCTGATGCCAACGAAGTGGACAATCTATTAAGAAGACTGCTACAACTAGCAACTTCAATAACAATAATAATAATTGTCAGGGAAACTTGAATGTTCCTCCTCGTATGCAGTCCTCATCCTCAACATATGCTTGCAAGCCTCCACATCAGCAGTACCAATCCTCAACAAGGAAACCAAAATTGCCACCACAAACTAGAACTAGAGGTAGGTAAGTCATACAGGAAGCTGTATGACTTACCTACCTCTATGTCCGAGAAGGTTTTGTTTGTGGTGGCAATTTTGGTTTCCTTGTTGAGGATTGGTACTGCTGATGTGGAGGCTTGCAAGCATATGTTGAGGATGAGGACTGCATACGAGGAGGAACATTCAAGTTTCCCTGACAATTATTATTATTGTTATTGAAGTTGCTAGTTGTAGCAGTCTTCACAAAGAGCTCTACTGCTCTTATACATATTATAGGCACTGATAATATTCTGACAGTATTTTTTATAAGTAAGGCCGTAAATGTTTGTTTGCGCATTTTTTTCTCATCTTCTCTGTAACCAAACGTGAGGACCGCTAATCGGCTTCTCTGATAACCTACATGACTTAGAAATAAAGTTTAAATAGGCTCTTGGTCTTCCAAAAAAAAAACATAAGAGTAACAATAAGAAGTGATTAATACCCACGTACCTTAATAATTGTATGAGTGTGCACAAGTAGCATAATGTGATTTAACCTGAAAAATAAGTGTGTAAAATTAAACTTAAATTTAATAAAGAAAAAGTTAATGGCCATTATCAATAAAACTTTTGTGTTGTAAAATTAATCTTAAATTACCCAATTGCAAGTTAATAAAAAAAACCGGCCAAGTGCGAGTCGGACTCGCGCACATAGGGTTCCGTACCATTATCTATAAAAACGGCAAAAAAATCACGTTTATTGTATAGAAGCTCCCTTAAATATTTATTTTAATCTGCTAACCGACGGACAGCGGAGTCCTAGTAATAGGGTCCCGTTTTACCCCTTGGGGTACGGAACCCTAAAATAGGTAGTGGTCATTATCAATAAATGTTTACCATAACATAACTATGGTGGGAGACTTCCCCAGACGAACATTTGTATACCAAGACTCAGTTTTGTTTTTCGATTTTCGTAACGTCAGGCCTTTTTTGTATGGAGATTGGATAAGCGCCTCTATCGGGCGTGCTGAGAACTCACGAGTCTCCATACAAGAAAGGCCTGACGTTACGAAATACGAAAAACATAACTCAGACTTGAGGTACTGGTACTTACAGGACGTTCGTAGTTGATCAGCTGGTATCTGACTTTCTTGTCCTGGTTATTTAAGAGCATGCCTGGCCAGCTAGTAGGCCGGTAGTCCATGGTGCTATCTTGGACTATCAGCGGCCGCTGGACGGTTACTGGATCCATGCCGCAGGGTAAACATGATGGACCCTGGCCAAATAAACACAAATAATAAATAAATATTGGTGGACTTTCCACTCAGCAATATCTACCCACTAAGCAAAGCTTTTAATATGGGAACAAGGTAGCTGATATAATACTTATATAGTTATTTTTGAAAATACATACTTACAATACCTACATAATAACACCCAGAGAGAGAACAAACATCTATGTTCATCAAATAAACATTCATAACTAGTTACATACCATCATAATAATTGTCGGCCTGAAAAAATCCACTGATGGACTTTTTCAGGCCGACAAGCCTCCCTTATATTTTACATTTTCATTTCCAGAAATAAAGATTTTGGACCTTTTTCATCCAACGCGACTTCCCTCGATCTTTGCAATGTAGTCAGTCGATCCAGTGGCGGGGGGCATACACGTTTAATTTACGCATATATTCTACGGTTCGTGGTCGCCATTCAAGAACCTTTAACTCTCGGTTGGTCTAACTAAACTTAAAGCTAATATGGCCAGCCCATTGCTACTACTACTTGCTAGTTACACTTTTAATTTTAATTTGTTTTTATAGTGTTTACTACACTATAAAAACAAATTAAAATTAAAATTAAAAGTGTAATTTAATTTTAATTTGTTTTTATAGTGTTTACTACACTATAAAAACAAATTAAAATTAAAAGTGTGTAAAAGTGTAGTTTAAGGAAAATCACAAAGATTTAATATAGTCCCAAAAGTTATTACCCGAGTGGGATTTGAACCCACGACCTTCCCCTTGATACGGGGCTTACTGATGGCTTACCTAATGTTAAGTGGTAACAGTCACCTATAAAAAATCATTGCCTCGCGATAGGAACGTGCCCACAATGCACTGCCCTGCCACTGTCTATCAAATTGAGGCATACAATGTTAAGCCTCGTGTGCCTGTAATTTCACCAGCAACCTCACCCTTTAATCCAAAACACAGCAACGCGGTGGCAGAAATAAACATAGTGGTATTAGTATTTCCCGGGATGAGCCCGTCAAAAAGTGCTCTACTAGTTTTACAATCTAATCTAATAGATTTAAAGTACTTAGGTGATATCGTGGATGACTTACCTGAACAGGATAGCAGGGATAGCATTCCCGAGGTTCCTTGTAGCTTGGTAAATTGACAATGGGGCTGCACATGGTTTTGTTACCGCGTTTTATCGTTTATTATCTTTAAAATCTTGTATTATTTAACTAAGAATTTTGCAAATATTTTTAATTTTTGGTTAAAAAATAATGTGGTTAGAAAATAACGTTTTTTATAAGTTGTCAAAGTTGATGTCTGTCATAGTTAGGGTTCCATAAAATAACTATTGAAACTTGAAACCTTCTTGAAACAGACAAAATGAATAGGAAAACAGAATTTATGCTCTTGCCGCTCCTAATAAGATTTCGTAAATATTTTTCCGTTTTCAATTAAATTGTACGGAAAATTTTAACATTTTGTATTCATATTTATTTCAAATTGAACATTACGTTTACTCCCACCTGTTCTGTTGAGTAGTTCTGTTGACAGAACACATCAGACAATGGCAGAAATTTATGTCGATTCGGGTACAGTACAGATCACTACGATGACCAGCGACATATTATACGCACGAAGTCTATATCTACACTAATATTATAAAGAGGAAACATTTGTATTTTTGTATTTTTGTATGTTTGTATGTAACGAATAGGCTCAAAAACTACTGGTCCGATTTCAAAAATTCTTTCACCATTAGAATGCTACATTATCGCTGAGTAACATAGGTTATATTATATTTTCAAAAAAATCAGGGATCCTTACTAAAACTCCAATAATGTAACCCAAGGTGGAAAACAAAAACCTTACATCGCGTGCGCTGCGAAAACTATTGATGATAGAACAAAATAATGTACTACGATTTTGCAGAACACGTCATTATCTACAAAAAATGATGCGACAGCATATGTCTAGCTATTATAGTTATATCACAATAATTCTTTCATTATAAAAATTTAATTGAAATGCCATCGCTAGAAAAGGCTCTTTATTTGTACCTCGGTATTAATCCTTATCCTAATAAATCTTTTCATATTCAAGACTGGTTCAATACCTATACATTTACGTCCATTATTTCTGTCATAACAATATCTGACAAAACCGGAAGACGTAGCGTGGGACGCCCTCCTACCGATGGACTAACGACATTCTTAGGATCGCGGGAAGTTGGTGGATGGAGAGGGCTCGGAATTGTTCCTCCTGGAAATCTGTAGGAGAGGCCTATGTCCAGCAGTGGACTTTTTTAGGCTGAGGATGATGAACGTATCTCCGTATCCGCATATTAATATTTTTTTTCAAATCCTGCCTGCTGCTTTAACCATGTTTCTGAAATAAACTGATACATAAAAAATGAGATAAGAATTTATAAATAGGCCAAGTAACTGCACAAGGAGACCTGCAAGTTCCATTTCCTTTTATTCAGATCGGTAACTACTGGTATTATAGAAATTTCATCAAAATCGCTTCAGTATGTAGTTTGGCTTTTAAATCAGAATAACAGGAAAAATGTATGTCATCCAAGTAAATGAAATTGCGTATTTTCCTGTTTTATGTTTTCAGTGTATTTGAAGTCGGTTTTTTTTTGCAGAAAAGTTATTGTTTTCGCTGGTGTTTATTGATAGAGTGAGCGAAGCGAACGAAGATTATAGTTTCAAATTGGGCGATTTGGCATTTTAGGTATGTATGTATGTATGTTTGTCTGGCCATAACTTTCGAACCGTTGAGCCGATCTGCATGAAATTTGATATGTCGGATAGCTTGTACTTGAGAAATTTACTGGTAAGTATTATATGAGTAAAATCGGATGAAGGGTTATTACCCCATATCTTATGGGGTTTTTTATGGGGGCAAAAATAAAAAAAGTTACATAAAAAATCAAGTTACAATCAAATGAAAGGGCTTTGTTTGGACATTTCAAATCAAATTTTACTTTTTTTCTGGGACGCTCGGTTTTTGAGATACAACAAAAAAAGTTAAATTAAGATAACCAGCGATCCAAGAGCTCCCATCTCTAAGAGTTTCGTTGACATCAAGGTTTTTCTACTGGTCGGCCAGTTCCTTTGCTTTTTCTTATAATTTTTTTCTTGAAATAAATTACGAAGGTACTCAGTTCTCATAAAATGGTGACAACGACCAGGACTGATGATGGAACCAAGGTCTGTTCAACGGAATTCTTCAATAAATAGGCCAATAGAGTTGAAACTTGGTTACCATACCAAGTTAGTAGGCGGTAGTTAGAAAAAAGTTCAAACATAATGTTTGGACTTGCCTCTGACTACCACCTGCTCAAATTTTTAGTGCGTTCGTCGGGTCGCATCACGAGATCTCAGTTCGGGGCGAACTACTAGTATCAGTATATGCACAACAGTGAAGCGTGCAAGCGTGCAGTCTCCGACGGTGAAGCCTCCGCTAGCCTTCGCTTGATTTCGCTCGTTTGGTCTGTATCTGGCAGAATCATAGCAGGGACAGAACTCTGTCTTGCTTGATCGGCAGTAAGTGAGCGGGATGATGAGGAAGATGCAAAGCAGCGTGTTACAGCGACAGCCTTTATCTTAAATTTCCTACATAAAAGTAATACCGAAGGGAGTGCCCGGCAGCGGTAGCATACACGCGCTGTGCAATCTTATGGTCAATCCGCTGCTCACTCTTACGGAAGTTAGATGAATTTAAATGCGGCATATTATCTTAAAGTTAAAGGTACGGAACCATTTTTATAATTCGTACACGTGATTTGCTAAAAATGCTTCTTTTTCAAAGTATAAACTTTTTAGAAAAAAATATGAAACATGACAGAAATTTAAATATAAATCTTCTTCGCTTCTAGAACCATAATAATAGGTATAAAAGGTGAATAAAATGTCATATTGCTATATTATTATACTGAATCTCCATGTGAAATAAACATAAAACTTATAAAAAGTTTAAAACTTCTTAAAAATATAATAAATATTTCTATGTTTTAAACTATTTTTTTAAGTTAAACGCTTCATCGATTTTTGGTGAAGTAACAAACCGGATCAAAATACCTACTCTACAAAATGTAATTATTGTACCTGTCTGTTCAGCGAACAATTACTCTTCTGCTTAACACCATCCCCATGCGGGATAGTGTCGAGACATCCAGATTTACATGAATTTAATTTTACAGGTGTTGCGGACCTTGCTGCGGACCTAGCGGCCCTTGCTGCCCCACAATCACAATCTACACCTGCTGCACGAAGATTTGCTGAGCGTTGATGGTCAACAAGATCTGACCACTTCCAGTAACTTTTTCCAGTGTTTTAGTGCTGATGAATAAGATGTGTAATAAATTTTCATTATTTTATTGTTGCGGATTCACATTTAGTAAGGCTTGAGTGGCGTCACGAGCCCTCTGTGTAGGTGTGGTAGGCTTGAGTGGCGTCACGAGCCCTCTGTGTAGGTGTGGTAGGCTTGAGTGGCGTCACGAGCCCTCTGTGTAGGTGTGGTAGGCTTGAGTGGCGTCACGAGCCCTCTGTGTAGGTGTGGTAGGCTTGAGTGGCGTCACGAGCCCTCTGTGTAGGTGTGGTAGGCTTGAGTGGCGTCACGAGCCCTCTGTGTAGGTGTGGTAGGCTTGAGTGGCGTCACGAGCCCTCTGTGTAGGTGTGGTAGGCTTGAGTGGCGTCACGAGCCCTCTGTGTAGGTGTGGTAGGCCTGAGTGGCGTCACGAGCCCTCTGTGTAGGTGTGGTAGGCCTGAGTGGCGTCACGAGCCCTCTGTGTAGGTGTGGTAGGCCTGAGTGGCGTCACGAGCCCTCTGTGTAGGTGTGGTAGGCCTGAGTGGCGTCACGAGCCCTCTGTGTAGGTGTGGTAGGCTTGAGTGGCGTCACGAGCCCGATTCAGAGTGTAATGTCCCATTCTCAAGATGGCCCGTTTTCAAAACAAATCGAAAGGAGTTCGTATACCCGTTACTTGATCTGAGACTAAAACTCTTTACTCATCCTCTAAATTAATACTGGTCACTTTACATTTCAATATGATGGTTTTTCACGTTACAATGACAACCGACAACTTCATTATGCAACATTGTCACTGACGAGACTTATTCATTGTATTTTAATTTCGATTCAGAGTGTTCATTTCATAAAAATCGTCCCGTTCGCGAATGGTCCCGTTCGTAAAATGTACCGTTCGTAAAATGTCCCGTTCGCAAAATGTCCCCAAGGTACATTTTAAAGTGCTATTTGTTATTTTGGTTCTGACGCATAATGACCAATGATTGAAAAAAAATATTCGCTTTATGACGAAAACGCATAATAACACATAAGCATTTGGACCTAAACTCGGAACGACGCATACGCGAAATGACCTATCCGTATATTGACCAATATGCACAATGAAACATTCGCGAAATGACACACTTGTAGATTGATTGTTTGTTGATTACCTATTTATAGTATAGGTATTACGTAATTGGTACTCTTTCCACAAAATAAGTCAGTACTGGTCACTTGAAAGTTTTTCTATGAAATATTTCTACTTATGACGCTTAAAGTCATACATACTTCAATCTAACAGTACGAAATCAGTCAAATGTCGTGAAAAAAATATTTAAAAGCTTTTAGTATTATATTTATAACGATTTATTAATTTCTACAGCTTGACAGCCTTCATAGCTCGGTTGGTAGTAGCTCTGCCTTCTGCGCCGTAGGTCGTGGGTTCTATCCTCACCGAGAACAAACATTTTGTGTGATGAACAAAGTTTGTTCTCTGTCTGGGTGTTATTATAAATAAGATCGGATCGGCTGGTCGGATATAATTTTATGCTACAGATCGCGCTATCGATGCAACATGCTTTTGCGAATTGTTTGTTTTGAAAACGTTTAGGCGGTCGGTGTCATGAAAATGACAAAATGACGAATATAAAATTTTACAGAAATTTAAAAAAAAATTACAGAAATTTGTCTAAGTATTGGTCAAAACTGTGGGTCAAAATGCGTATTAGTTATTGCTCATAATGCGTTTTAATCGTTTGGCGTATGCGTCATTCTGCGTATTGGAATTTGGCTTAATATGTCATTATGCGTATAGGTCATTCTGAGAATTGGACATTTCGCGTTTATGTGTTTGGTCAATATGAGAATTCTGAATTATTGGTCATTATGCGTCAGAACCGTTATTTTTATGAATTTTGAAACCTACTATCTCGATAACCGCAAAATGCACAGTTTCTACTCGAAGCTAAATTAAAGACACGAAACTAAACGTGAAACTTCCCTCGATAGATTTATTTTTCAAAGATGTCTCTCTCAAACCGCTTTTAACATACTTAGGTACCTAATTAATGAACCATTACTATATAAGCATTACTTCTTACATTAATTCTAAAACTACCTAATTCTTAAAATAATACTAGTATCCTGACGAATGACGTACAAATTTTACTTTTGTTATACATTTAGGTACAGATATTTTTCCGTTTTCCAATTCTTTCAGAGCTTTTACATATTTCCTGTTGAATATTTGATTACGCTTCCTTTTGTTTTTTTTTAATAACATATAGTAGATAGTCGCAGTACATATGTATCTCTTAGTATATCGAAAACCGTCAGTGATGATGGTTTCTTTGCCCTTTTGGGATGTTGAAAATTCCATAATAATATAATTAATTATTATTTAAATTAAAATACAATGAATAGATCTCGTTAGTGACAATGTTGCATAATGAAGTTGTCAGTTGTCATTGTAACGTGAAAAACCATCATATTGAAATGTAAAGTGGCCAGTATTAATTAAGAGGATGAGTAAAGAGTTTTAGTCCATACGTATTTTAAGATCAAGTAACGGGTATACGAACCCCTTTCTATTTGTTTTAAAAACGGGACATTTTGAGAATGGGCCGTTTTGAGAATGGGCCATTTTGAGCACGCGGGACATTAAGCGAAAGGGACATTACACTCTGAATCGTCAAAATGGCCCATTCTCAAAACGGCCCGTTCTCAAAATGTCCCGTTTTTAAAACAAATAGAAAGGGGTTCGTATACCCGTTACTTGATCTTAAAATACGTATGGACTAAAACTCTTTACTCATCCTCTAAATTAATACTGGCCACTTTACATTGGCCATTGGCCATTTTACGAACGGGACGATTCGAGAACGGGGCATTTTACGAAATGCTTACGTTTTTAGGAGCGGGACATTTTGCGAAAGGGACATTACACTCCGAATCGCATTTTGAGCACGCGGTTCAAGTTCATTATGAGTCTGGCTCATTATGAACTGGCGTTCATTATGAACTGGCGGGCATGTGTGCGTAAACTTCACATGACTTGCTGCTTGGTAAACAACACGACATAATTTACTTATTACTTTAATTTTCTTTGTTTGTGTGCCTAGTTTTAGTTATCCAAGTAGATATAGTTTTAGTTTATTTTATATTTTTTGTCGTTTCAAAGGTTCTGACGCATAATGACCAATAATTCAGAATTCTCATATTGACCAAACACATAAACGCGAAATGTCCAATTCTCAGAATGACCAATACGCATAATGACTTATTAAGCCAAATTCCAATACGTAGAATGACGCAAACGCCAAACGACTAAAACGCATTATGAGCAATGACTAATACGCATTTTGACCCACAGTTTTGACCAATACTTAGACAAATTTCTGTAATTTTTTTGTAAATTTCTGTAAAATTTTTTATTTGTCATTTTATCATTTTCATGACACCGACCGCCTAAACGTTTTCAACATAAACAATTCGCAAGAGCATGTTGCATCGATAGCGCGATCTGTAGCATAAAATCATATCCGACCAGCCGATCCGATCTTGTTTATAATAACACCCAGACAGAGAACAAACTATGTTCATCACACAAAATGTTTGTTCTCGGTGAGGATCGAATCCACGACTTACGGCGCAGAAGGCAGAGCTACTACCAACCGAGCTATGAAGGCTGTCAAGCTGTAGAAATTAATAAAACGTTATAAATATAATACTAAAAGCTTTTAAATATTTTTTTCACATTTGACTGATTTCGTACTGTTAGATTGAAGTATGTATGACTTTAAGCGTCATAAGTAGAAATATTTAATAGATAAACTTTCAAGTGACCAATTTTGTGGAAAGAGTACCAATTACCTAGGTAATCAACAAACAATCAATCTACAAGTGTGTCATTTCGCGCGATTCAGAGTGTAATGTCCCTTTCGCTAAATGTCCCGCGTGCTCAAAATGGCCCATTCTCAAAACGGCCCGTTCTCAAAATGGCCCATTCTCAAAATGACCCATTATCAAAACGGCCCATTCTCAAAACGGCCCATTCTCAAAATGTCCCATTCTCAAGATGGCCCGTTTTCAAAACAAATCGAAAGGAGTTCGTATACCCGTTACTTGATCTGAGACTAAAACTCTTTACTCATCCTAATTAATACTGGTCACTTTACATTTCAATATGATGGTTTTTCACGTTACAATGACAACCGACAACTTCATTATGCAACATTGTCACTGACGAGACTTATTCATTGTATTTTAATTTAAATAACAATTAATTATATTAAATAAAAAAAGGGAATTTTCAACTTCCCTTTGCAACTGTGCATTTTGCGGTTATCGAGATAGTAGGTTTCAAAATTCATAAAAATAAACACATAGCACTTTAAATGTACCTTGGGGACATTTTACGAACGGGACATTTTACGAACGGGACGATTCGCGAACGGGACGATTCAGGAACGGGGCATTTTACGAAATGCTTACGTTTTTAGGAGCGGGACATTTTGCGAAAGGGACATTACACTCCGAATCGAAATGCTTATATGTGTTAATATGCGTTTTCGTCATAAAGCGAATATTTTTTTTCAATCATTGGTCATTATGCGTCAGAACCAATAAGCTGGGTACTCACTTAGCAGTGTAGCACGTAACGTATCAGATACGGTATCAACCTGCAAGTGGGTACGGCTCGTCCACGGTCCTCCGCGTATCTAGCTACGAGCTGCCTGATCCGCAGTGCTCGCAACGACGTCACGCCGACAACATGTCTCAAATGGTGGCTAGTGCTGCGTTCATATTCATGTATAATATTTTAGATAATTATAAAAGCCCACGTCGATTTTGGCAAAGTGAAATTTTCAAAGATAGAAATCGTTCTAACAATTTAATAATGGATATGAAGTCTCAAGAGATTAGTGGACATTTCAAGAATTTCACTCGTATGTCGAGTACAGATTTTGAGTATCGTACGTACTCACTACACAAGCGGTCGTGACGCCGTCCACGAGCACACTGCGAGCCGCCTTTGTGTTCGCAGTGAAACCGCCACTCGGCGGGTCACTGCGAGCTTACAGCGCTCCACGCGCGAGCGGCTCGCAGCGGGCTCATGCCTACGTACTCACTTGATACCGTATCTGATACGTTACGTGCTACACTGCTAAGTGAGTACCCAGCTATAAATACTTAATTTTCATTTCTTTTTTTTTGGACTACGATCCAAAACAGTTTTGTTCGTAACTGTACACTTAGTCAAAATGCGAAAACTGACGAGATAAATATACTGATCACATAACCCAAGTGACGAATTCAGAATACTGACGAATCAGCGATTTTCAGGAAATTGACGAATTGCAAAAGTGACCAGTTGACGACAGAGACCAATTTTAGAAACTGTCGAGTAGTGATCTAATTCACACTGCGAGCCGCCTTTGTGTTCGCAGTGAAACCGCCACTCGGCGGGTCACTGCGAGCTTACAGCGCTCCACGCGCGAGCGGCTCGCAGCGGGCTCATGCCTACGTACTCACTTGATACCGTATCTGATACGTTTACGTGCTACACTGCTAAGTGAGTACCCAGCTGATGGTGTCGTTTTGGTGGTGTCGAGTGGAAGGAAGGCTGAATTATTGGTCATTATGCGTCAGATCCCAATAAACCAACACAGAGATCCTCGCTGCCCGCCATGCTAGCACTGACTAACACGACGGCGTGCATGTGAACATAGCATAAAATTAAATATTTACGCAATGGAAAGGAAAAAATAACTTATTTTTATTAAAAATCAAAAACGGAAGCTTAGCTTGTTATACGAATATTGTAGTTAAGTTTTTTTGTGCACGACTGTACATTGATGTTCATTTTCTTAATCAGTCTAATTTCAGGCATTTTAGGGCCTAAGGCATTTTGACTTTCAGATGATATGGTATGTTGCTATTTTAACATAAAGTCGTAAGTGCAGGTCGGTAATTTGACTTAAAGACCTATGTCCCCGGAAGGGGATAATTATAATGGCCCTGTCTAAAAATATTATCCTATGCAGAGAAAGACGTTTTACGCTTATGCATAATAGCAGTTTATTTCACAGAACGGCACGTAAGTATACTTCAACAAAAAGAAATAAGCTTGTTGCGCCCACGCGGATACCGCAGGCCCCATGGCTTGCCAAGGCGTCCTCAGCGCAAACATGCGTCATTGGCGATTAGCAGATCTTGGTGCAGCAAGTGTAGATCGTGATGCAAGGGCAGCCGCAGCCACCACAGCAGCCACCTCCACAGGGTCCGCAACAACCTCCGCAGGGTCCGCAACACCTGGAAACGAAAAGAAGATAGGCATAAATCTGCATGGGCCGCTTTCCAACAACAGCGTCAGTCGGTCGCCCAAGAACGGTATACTCACATCTTGTGATTAAGAAAATTAAGGAGTACTACAAGAGTTCTTAAAATGGGTCCAAAAGACCGAGAAGTTGTAAAAAGTTGCAGAAAGTGACAAGTAGATAAAGTTCTGTAATGTTTTTTGATAAAATTTTGGAGATACTTTTATTGTTTTTTTTTACTATTTTTAGTATGTGTATCTCACTGAAGATTTGAGTGTACTGACCATTCTTTGGAGCTGGATTTTACAGAATACCTCGGATTCTGTTTGAATTGGGCCAATGAACTCGAAAAAACTAGTTTGGTTTTAATTTTAGGACAAATGGTTGACAGTGTTTTTCTGAGCCATTTGCATGTAACCTTTTCACAAAAGAAAAAGTTATTAAACTTAAATTTTTAAGCAAAGTCTACACACTATATTAATGTTTTTCTTGCTAAAATAAATAAATTAAGACATACATTATGCGATGATTTCCGAACCAAAATAGAAGACTGAAGTTTGCAAAACATAATTTATTGTTGACAATAATATCTGAAAAAGAAAGACAAAGACACTATGTAAGTAAATTGCAGTAAATTAAAAATAAAACGACACTGTTTACTTACAGTTTTTTCGAAATCTAAATAGGTGGAAGGCGTTGATGAAATTATAAAGGGAGTTTTAACTCCCTTTATAATTTTATTATTTTTACTAGGTCAAAAGTATCATTTGAAAGGGCTTAATTTGCTCAATAAGCCCTTTCATCAGATTTTCATTTAAAGCACATAGTTTTTTTAATTGTAAGGATTGGAATCCTAAGGAAGCGAGTCGACTCGCCCTTGACCGATCTTATTTACGAGAAAGTATGTTTAAAGTTTAAAGCCATATAGATTTAAGTAATCTAATGGAGGTGTTTTCAAAATCAAGCATGACCACGTAGACCTTATTTCGGTATTTGATTTTTTTTTTTATTTTCATCCTAAATTATGTGTTAAAAATTCAAAATTCCTGTAAACGATTTCACAATTTATAAAATACTGGTGAAAATAGAGATAAAAGTAAAGTAAGTATCGGCTAATGATTAAAGAGTTATTATTTTACTGAACTCTGTTCTTTAGATATTAGAATTTTGCAGAATCAGCAAATATGGGTAAGAAAGGCGTCCCCTGCATGCCACTGCGTGCTTGCAAGAGTCGAGAACTAAGAGGAGGTATTCTGTACACGGACTGCTACTGTCTTCGTAGAAATGGGCTACAATACGACTGTAGAAGGAGCGGATGCATCCTTTCAGAGAATCTCTGCCATTGCTTCCCAGCCCCGGTCTGTGAGCCGGCGCACGTAGCATGCATGAATCACTGCGCCAATCCTCATGCGGAAGCTCTTAGTGCTATTTGTAAAATGCGGTGCTGTTACAGTCAACAATCGATACATTAGCTTTCGGATAATGTAGCGGCAGCTGTTTTTGAATAGGAGGCATCGCGATGGCGCATAATTTACTGACTTGTTTAATAAGTAAGTTGTACCGTGGTTTTTGCCCATATTGTTGTCACCTAAAACCACTTTCACGTTTCCTTTATGCTAAATACTCTCCTTATGTAAGAAAAAACATGAAAATCTGTACGATCGCTGTAATGGGAGACCATGATACTTAACATCGAGTATGGTTCGAAATTATATTATCAGATTTCTACCGTGTGCTCTTTAAATTTGAACAAGTATGAGAGTCTGTTCCTCGCTTTATTTTTGAGATACTGGCTGTACCTTTTTTTTTTAAATATAGAAGACGAAAAAAATCGAAAATTGCCAAAAGTGAAAATACTTTGACAGAAAAATTTTGGCCTCCAAATCGTTCAGATGTTTTTGATATAAAAAATTCAAAGAATATTTTATTTCTATAAAAAATTATAAAAACCAAAATTTAGAGTTTTATCTATGTAACTTCTGGTATTTACCATAAAAAAATATAGCAAAAGCCCTCTTCTCTGCTCCGTAGGTGAAATCAGATTCCATCACGATGTGAGTATTATTCAATTTGTATAAGTAGGTATAACGAAACGCTAAAATCTTAACGTTTATTTTCTCTATAGCCTTGTATATCTTTTTCAGGTGTAGTCCTTGTGGTCCTATGGTCTGTTATAAATATGAAGATTGTGGCCCAGCGGTAAGTTGAAATAGTCCCTCGGAATAAGTACAAGGCGTTTCGGCGGTTTATGGCCACAAATTAAAATGACCAATTTTAATTATGTCCTACTACTTACAATGTCCCGTTCTAAACATAACCATTTCTAACAATACCTTCGTGTGGTATTACCTACCTTGAAAAATCACCATTTTTGGAAATGACCACTTTTCTAAATGATCAAATTTTAAATTGATCACTTAACGAAATGACCGTTTCGTCAATTGATTACTTTTGAAAAAACCAAGTTCTCTACCGGTAAACTAACTAGAAAAATACAATAACATTTTCATTTGGCGCTCATCATTATGACGAACGTTAGCTTTCTAGGGTTGCTAACTGACTTGATTACTGTCTGTTTCTGTCTAAGCTCATGTTATCCACCCTTTAAGCAATAATTTCTGCTGTTGGTTTAAGCGCAATAAAACAGATAATTCCCCCAAACTAAGACAGGATAAGAAGAAAAACATCTGCTAGAGATATATAGAGAGATACAGCTGTAAACCGACTGAATTCAATAATATTAAACATTCAGGAAGCGTTTTCCAAGTTTCTGGTTACTTGTGCTTCAATGAGATGAAGCGAAATGTTACTCTACTTTTCTATACCATGACTTACTTTCATACTTACTAACTTACTTACTTTTATATACCTACTTACTTACTTATTACTTCATTACTATAGAAAAGTGATAAATGTAAGTAACATTTATCACTTTTCTATACCTTCTTATTACTTATTTACTTTTCTATACCATTTGTTAATGGAGCATGCAGATAGTTTACCTGATGTGAAGTGGTCACCATCAAAGCATTGCCTCGCACACAAAGCTCAATTGTTTTTTCTAGTCATACCTTTTTAGCCTCTTATTATTTGGAGCGTATTTCTATTAGCAGTAGCCTAACTATTCCTGATCTGACCGCTAGTATTATTTATATCTTTGTCAGCAGTCGCTAAGCTGTGATGGAGACCTTAACCCTAGAAAGCTAACGTTCGTCAAAATGACGAGCACCCAATGAAAATTTTATTGTATCCTTCTAGTTAGTTTACCGGTAGAGAACTTGGTTTTTTTCAAAAGTAATCAATTGACGAAACAGTCATTTCGGTAAGTGATCAATTTCAAATTTGATCATTTAAAAAAGTGGTCATTTCCAGAAATGGGGATTTTTCAAGGTAGGTAATACCAGACGAAGGTATTGTTAGAAATGGTTATGTTTAGAACGGGACATTGTAAGTAGTAGGACATAATTATAAGTAGTCATTTTAATTTGTGGCCACCAACCGCCGAAACGGTACAAGGGACGCAAATAAAACAGGAAGCATTATTTCAATAGACGAACATCGTCACAATTTTATGACAATTAAATATCTCAGTAAAATTCCCTTTTTATTTACATACTAGTTTGGGTTTAAATTATTGCGATATAATATTTCCTTTAGGTCAACTGATGCTACTTCTACACAGTGCGCCTGCCACACTGCCTGCGTCTACTATATTGATTTGATTTTTGAGTATAGGAATTATGTTTCCATGTTCAATGAATAAGACGAAATATAAACATTTGCAACCCTATGTTGCAGCTTCAATGCCTTCCGCGGTCCGCGTTCAAGCGGAACGGACTGCAAGATTGCCAGTTCTTCCAGCAGGGCTCGATCCGGTATTTGTGCCGGCAGGGGCCCTGCCCCAAGCCGTGTCCTTCGCCCTGTCCGCCGTGTGTGCGTCGCCCGCCTCCCGGAAAGACCTACGTCACGCGCTTCAGCGACTTTGACCTTATTTCACAGTGGTAAAGCGATTGACGACGTCATCACTCTCCTAAGCTCAGGGTAATCTATTTTCTTGTAGATGGCGGACGGGCACGTTCTAGATAAAATAATCCAATTCATTACGTTTTCAGAAAGGAAAGTCTTCTGACGTCTCCAGAGCAGAGGAGAGCGGTGGTGAAAAAAAGGATGTAAAAGAAAACCAGCTGAAGAGGACAAAGAGTCGCGAGCTTCGGGGAGGGATCATGTATTACAGCTGTCACTGCATAAAACGCAACGGACTTCAGCACGATTGCCGTCGCACGGGATGTGGCGGGGAGCCGTCATGCCTCATGCTGCCGGACCCACTATGCGCCCCGAGCCAGCTGGCGCGCGCACGCGGCCTCGCGGACCCCGCCGCGCTCGCCGGGCACTTGCATGCACAGGGTGGCGGTGGCGGCCCCGGCTCGTTGGACTCGGGACCAGGCTCCGGCAAGAAATTCATAGTCTGTGAACTAAAAAGCATTTCCCCCAATATATCTGCGGACAAAGGAGGAAGTTGTTGTAAGTGTACTTCGCATTCTGTTCCTTCTACAGATCCTAGTGGATCTTATGTTGCATCACATGCTTGTATTTGTCACAGTGGATCTGTGCCAAAATCAGCAATAGGATCTGGAAATGTCAGTAACTCTAGGTGCCCATGTAATTCCAACTCTGCACAATCGGATCAAAACGCAATGTTCGTGTTTGATGAAAAAACTATCAACAAGGTCCTTTCTAGTTTTGATAGCAAAGAATTGGTAGCGAAGAAGGACGATGTGGTGATAGGCCCAGGTGGTCGTGCGCGTAAGGTTTTAAAGGCCGTCGCTGAAGAGGAGCCTTGTACTAGGCCGGGATGTGTGCACTGGCAGCCGCCGCCGCCCTGTCTTTGGGACGCTCCTTGTAAAGCAGATTGTTTTGAAGCTCACCCAGGGATCCAGCCAGGCAGAAATTTACTGACGGGAGGTGGAGGTCAGTCAGTGGCGGGTGGGTCAAAGTCGTTTGGGGGAACGCGTGTCTTGCAGCAGCCTCGAGATAAAATGAAATTGCTGACTCCAGAATGTTGCACAGGTTGTTCAGCGCCGGGCGGCGGCAGCGGCGCAGCGACAGGTGGAGGCGGGCCAGCGGCGGGGCTGCCGGTGCTGGTCATGAAGCTATGCTGATTTGCTCGTCTTATTACTCCTCTGAAAGAAAAAGTGCAAAATAACTATCACATTACATATTATTAAACATACAATTTTTTTTTGACTCGAATGTTTTATTTACAATTTTTTTTACATGTAAAGACGCATTTACGTCCAACTAGCAGCTTCTCGCGGCTTCGCACGCGTTAAAGTGGTGAGCCGTGATTGAGCCACAAACTTTGCAGGAGTAGTTTTCAAATATTGAAATGGTGATTCTAAATTATTTACTGTTCAAGTTTGAAATCTATCGCACAATGCGTAAAAAATCTCTCATACTAACTTTTAAGTCGTGTTCACTGACGGGATGCAATAGCTGAATAGTAGCATAGTGCATAGGTATAATAGGTACTTAATTTTTATTGTTAGGTATGCACAGTTACTGAAGTTTAAAATTTTCCATGCAGCTGCGTAAATTGCTTTCGCTCGATTAGTCTATTTTTTTATACTAGCTGATGGATTAAGCAAGCAGGTGGCCCCCTGATGTTAAGTGGTAACCATCATCTATAACAAATCATTGCATCGTAAGACACATTCGATAGGAAATTACCCTACGATTCATTGTCCTGCGTCCAAAAATTTAGGCATGAGACCCAGATGTTAAGCCTCATGTGCATTTAATTTTAATTTCACCGGCAACCGCACTCTTCAAACCGAAACCACCCCAAATACAGCAACGCTTGGCGGCAAAAAAAGGCATAGTGGTAGTTCTTTCCCGGACAAGCCCTTCACAAAGAGTTTGTGTTAAAAACGCAAACCCTGTTTAAAAACGCAGTACGCAGTTTATGATGCGTGACTGACGTGCGTGCACGTCTGTCACGCATCGTTTAGTCAGTTTAAGGCGAAGACAAGAGCTAATGTGACTCTCGCTCGCATGTTTTGACATGTTGAAAGATATAAAATCACTAAACTCATTTTCGAAAAATCGCATACAATCATTTTGTGTGCAATCACATTGCACACAGTTTCGTAAAAATTCATTTTGATCGATCCATGTTTTCCTACTCAAAAGATTGCTTTACTAGTTTTCGTACATAAGCAAACTTTTAAGTAGGAAAACTTGTATTGAACAAAATGAAATTTTTTACTAAACTATGTGCAATGTGATTGCACACAAAATGGTTGATTGCGATTTTCCGAAAATGACTTTAGTGATTTTATATCTTTCAACATGTCGAAACGTGCGAGTGAGAAGTTGTTTGATAGTTGTCAGCCCCTTAAAGCGGTCCCACACGGCACTAATTTCAACCAAACTCGTACTTGAATAAAAATACGCCCACACGGTCGACAACGCCGATCGCCGACCGCGGTTGGCAAAGCACTCCCGTCGATGAAGGTCATCGAAAGTCATGTCTGGAAACAGCACCTATACGGCAGAAATCAAGCAGAAATGAGCAAGGTCACCTCTGCAGAGGGGTTTGTTTTCTGCCGTGTGGGGCGGCTTTGGCACTGGTGACTGGACTGATCTACACGCACTACGATACTACCCTTCTTCTTTTCCCATTTATGGCTCCTGTCCTTAGACTAAAGAGTACCTCCATGCTCCTGTCCGTCATTCGACAGACAATCTTGCCAGTGTCAAGTGAATTGTACCTCTATTATATACGTTTTAGTCTATAGTCAAGTCGGTCGTCATTTGTTTTGAAGAAAATGGTCAAAATTAAAATCAAAACGCACTTTATTCAGTACACACGGATCACTTTGAAGTTTGGTGGCGGTTTTCTTCAAAACATTCGAAACATTTTCGCTCAAATCAGGATATCACTTATTTCACTTTCATTCCAAATGCTTATACTTTGTGCTAAGACTATAAGTACCTAATGTTGGTTAAAATGCCACCGAAATTACACACATACACAACACATCTCAAAATAACACTAGAAAAACAATTAAAATGAAAAAGCTATGTTGCTTCCCAAATTGTCAGAAAACGATCACGCTGCTACCCACTGACTACGTACGTCGGGCCAGAAAGTATGTTTTACTTCTGTCAAAAGTTGACATAGTACATAGTCAAACTAATTAAACAAGCGTTTCAATCTTTGGGAAAATAATGCAAAAATATACTCATATTTGAAATTCCAAGTGTGAAATGTTTATATAGCAAAACAGTTCTGGAAAAATATAAAACGTTAAAGTAAAATGTTCACTCTTACCAAAACAATCCAGAGCACCATGCGGTGCTGCAGACCCACTGCAGTTCCATTGTATTGGCCTGGCGTATGCTATTCAGATGGCTGTGGCAGTGATAAAAAAGATGGTAAAGATCCATGTAAAGGCGATGGTAAGGACCCTTGCGAACCATGCGGTCCTTGCGATCCTTGTGATCCTTGCCCAGTGTGTCAGTGTCCTAGTGACTTCAACCCGGCTACACCGACTATGTATGATGTAAGTTATACAATAATCAGGCATTTCGTCTGCTAATTTGTTCCGCGTTAGGGGGAACTTGCCGCTCATGCCCTTGTTTAAAAGACGCTGTAGTGGCTGGTATAGGATTTTCGATTTTGAAAGTTTTCGCAGCACCATCCTCTTAGCCTAGTCGAATCCATTAAAAAAAACCACCTTAACCACAAGAAAGAATATATTCTGAACTGATTTGGTCGCGGGTTTCCTCACCGTTTGCGAGCACTGGCGTATGGTGCACATAACTTTTTTCCTATTATTTACCCGGGTTCTTTTCATTTATGTTATGTAAGTATTACTTCCTAGAAACAAGCTTGTCTTTACGTCAAATCTTTACGTCCCTTCTTCGTTCCTTCACAATGAATATAATAGTAAAGTTAAAAAATAAACTTAGCGCATGCCTGCCATCTAGTGAAATTCCAGCTTACTGTAGGTACGCTGCTCGGTTGTAGGATAGTTCAACATAGCGGTCTTGCGTCATGAGCGGTCATAATAATATCCAAACGTGGCAAGAGATGGCTCTGACATGACAAGTTTTATATTAAATGATATTATAATAGTTTCGGAGAGAAACAGTGTTCTAGCGGAAGTGACCTTTTGATCGAAAGGTCGTGCGTTCGAAAAAAGTTGTGCACCAATGATTTTTTCTCTTTAAAAACAATAATTTGTGCGCGATGCCAGTTCTCTCAATAGTGTAGTTTCTCAAAACCTTTATTCGCAGGTCTTCACTTTCCCAATTTTGCACAAGCCCCATTTTTCACATTCCCAGATCTCTGTCCCAGATCTGCATGTCAAGTCACTTGCTATCTCTATCTAATTCGATGTAATAGCTGAAATGGCGAGTGACTTGACATCCGATTAATTTTGATCGAGCTTTCAGAAACCGGCTGTTAGAGAATCAAAGTCGTGAAGCTGATGTAATATGGAATTTGTGATATGTTTCTTATGATAATTTCAGTGTCGGAAGTACGGCCACTGCTTGCCTAGCAATAATGTGATGCCGTGTTTCGAGCCCTTGGCTAACATACCGACTGGCATATTCCGATGCACTGCTGGAGAGGTATATATATTTTATATTAGCCGCCCTTAGAAATGAGCATACACGTATAATTGATGGCATATCACATCATTATTCGCGTTCGCGTAGACGTAGTATTTCCCCAAATACTACGATGTGGAGAGACCCTATTTACCTATATTGGCCTATTTTCACGAACACGATGAAAATGCAAATACACGAGCAAATTAAAACGCAAGTACCGAATAGAGATATTAACCTGCACCATACTAGAACTTTTGACTTGAGTAGGATATGATAAATAAAGAATTTGACGAATTGCGAAATTGACAAATTAAGCTTGTGATTTGTTAAGTGGCTGACAACTATCAAACAACTTCTCGCTCGCACGTTTCGACATGTTGAAAGATATAAAATCACTAAACTCATTTTCGAAAAATCGCAATCAACCAAATTGTGTGCAAACACATTGCACACAGTTTAGTAAAAATTTCATTTTGATCGATACAAGTTTTCCTACTTAAAAGTTTGCTTTACTAGTTTTCGTACATAAGTTCGTGTATTGATCACACAAATGTATGTTCTTGGTGGGGATCGAACCCATAGCCTACAGCGCAGAAGGTAGACCTACTACCAATTGAGCTGTGAGTGTCAAACTACTACCAAACCAACTGACATGATCATTATATGTATGTATAGTCAGCTTGAGCAGACAATGTCATTTATTCAGGTGCTCGGGCATGGTGCTGCTAAGTGTTCCTCCTATCAAAATCCGGAATATTTCTCCTTTCAACACATGACATTCTACGATATGCATCTAATACTGAGATGCTTTAGAAAACCAAGCCCGAAAACCGGAAGGAAACCATAATGAAGACTTCTCAACATTTTCTGTTGAGGTAGTTAGTTCCAATTCAGTTGTTGCACTATCTTAAATCTTTTGCCCTGGAAACGTCTAAGAAAAAAAACGTTTAAGGAAAGCAGCTGAGAATGATGTTGATGATTATTAAAATCCTTTATTTTCAAATTTTGACTACCATTTAAGTTGAATTACGTAACACAACAACAAGACAGCTATAATAATGATGAGGAAAATGCAATAGTACCTAAAATTTACTCCATTTGTTATAAATAAAAAGTATATAATATTTATTATATCAGCTATCTGGTGCCCATATTACAAGCTTTGGCTTAGTTTGTGGCTAGATAATACTGTGTGGAAAGTCCACCAATATTTATATATTTATTAGTTACTAAACTTACTGAAGTTTTCTACCACTTATATAATGATCGATGTATGAATATAATTATGTCTACTTATCTAAGACGATTGTGGTGTAAATTAAAACTTTAAATCAAAGTCAAAGTCAAAAGGTATTTATTCAATGAAATCACAAGGATCACTTTGAAACGTCTTAAAGCTAGGTGACTCTAGGTGCCAGTTCAACGCGATATATCGCAATAATATCTTTGATATTTAAACTCGATGAATCTAAGCAAATGTAAATAGATCAAAAAGTAGGATTTTATTATCACGCCTTTTAAAAGATGACTATTCATGATGATATTTCGTGAAAGATGATCACGAATGTCAAGCCATCGACTCCAATACATTCGTAATATGTAGTTCAAATATTTACATATGTCGTACATGTTATGTTATAAGTTACGCTGACACGCATTGCTGTCAATCTCGTTAGCAGCGAAAACACGAGATACATGCCTGTGATAATCGAGTCAGGTACCTAATACGACTGATATGGCGTACGTTTATTTATGGTTCACAATCGATATTATATATCGATACCTGTTATGACCTAACGCTGGTGCCGAAACGTGGACTCTAACAGTAGGGTCGGCCCACAAGCTGAAAGTCGCTCAGCGAGCTATGGAGAGAGCTATGCTCGGAGTCTCTCAGAAGGATAGAATCCGAAACGAGGTTATCCGACAGAGAACTAAAGTAGTCGACATAGCTCAAAGGATTAGCAAGCTGAAATGGCAGTGGGCCGGCCATGTTTGCCGTAGAACCGACAATCGTTGGAGCAAACGAATACTTGAGTGGAGACTGCGTTTAGGTAAGCGTAGTGTAGGACGCCCACCGACGAGGTGGGGCGACGATCTGCGAAATGTAGCTGGCAAACATTGGATGAGAAGAGCCGAAGAGCGGGCTCAGTGGCACGTCTTGGGAGAGACCTACGTCCAGCAGTGGACTGACATAGGTTGATGATGATGATGATGAATCGATATTATAACCGATGGCTAGTAATCAGTGGTAATTATTTTGCTAAACAATGGCAGGAAATGAACAAAGTCGAGTCAAAAAAGTATTTATTCAATTGAATCACAATCATCACTTTGAAACGTCTTAAAGCTAGGTGAATCTATCAGGTGCTAGTTCCACGAGCCCAGAAGAACAGGCAACAAGCTTACTATCTTTTATCATCGGACTAAATTATTGGACTACCGATCCTAGGCCTCCATTCGAGTGGTGTTTGGTGCTTGTTGGGAGTATTGGGACAAATATTTAAATATGGATTTTAGTAACTATATTTATTTGGCTGATGAAAATCAGAAATCCGGTTCAGCCATAACTTGGATTAAAAATAACTAACTTTTATAACTTTTTCTACCGCCAAGTAGCGTTGCTGTGTTTCGGTTTGAAGAGTGTGGTTGCCGGTGTAATTACAGGCACATGAGGCTTAACATCTGCATGCCTCAAGTTGATGGGCGCAGGGCAGTGCATCGTAGGGCACGCTCATATCGTGCGTGACTTACGAGGCAATGCTTTGTTATAGGTGATGGTTACCACTTTACATCAGGTGGGCTTTCTGCTTGTTCCATCAAATAGTTGTATAAAAAAAACTACTGTACTATAATGTGAAACAACAAAACAAAAACCGATAAAAAACTATTTAGTGTTAAATGCAAAACATGTTCCTTACATCATTTTGGCCAGACGGACAGGTAAAAGCGTACAGACAAGTTTCTATCGCATAAATAGGCATTGATAAATGGCCCGAAGAGTGTTTTTTATTCATTAGTGCTTCTCAAGATGGTGTAAAGAATTTTATGCGTGGATTTCATAAGTGTCTTGAATGGAAGTTACGCTCTATTCGTGCATAGACAACATAAATTACCCAGCAACACCAGCGTGACAAGTAACGTAAGGAATGTACTTGAGTACCGATTAAATAAAATTGGAGGATATTTTGAATGACCCCTTAGGTTGATCTACAGTCCTAAAACTAACCTAATTGGATTTAATTTTTCTTCCCTAGGGAGGAAAAGTGATTGAAAGTGAGCGAAATGCAATTTGATCCCTGTTTAAGAAGAGCAAACTATCACTTTTCGAATTGATGTGATAAAAAGAAATTGTCGACTCTGAATTTGTCATGAATTCAGAGTCGATGCATTTTCATAATCGTTATCAATAGATTTATTCTCAGAAATATTTATATTTACATTATTTCAACAAATCATAGATTATTTGTCTCGTCTTCTTTGGTCTCTTCTTCTTGTTCTCTCCGTTTATGGCTCCTGTCTGTTATTCGACAGACAATCTTGGCAGTGTCAAGTGATTTGTATTGAATAAATACTTTTTTGTCAAGTCAGTCTATAGTCAAGTCGGCCGTCATAATCCGTTTCAGATTCGTGACACAATAAGCTGACACATTCCATCACCCTCCTCAACGAATAATCTGCAAAAGTTGCCGCGAAATTGTTCAGTTAATTCTTTATTACGACTACAAAGCATTTCTTCCTATCATTAACATTATATTATTATAAATTATACAAATCTACTTCCGTGGGATACTATAAAGTATTTTGTTAATTATTGATCGAGTGAGCGAAGCGAACGAAGATCTTAGTTTCAACTTGGGCGATTTGGCATTTTATGTATGTATGTATGTATGTATGTATGTTTGTCTGGCGATAACTTTAGAACCGTTGATCCGATCTGCATGAAATTTGATATGTCAATAGCTTGTACTTGAGAAATTTACTGGTAAGTATATGAGTAAAATCGGATGAAGGGTTTTTGAGATATGGGGTTTTTTAAGAGGGCAAAAATTAAAAAAGTTACATAAAAAAATCAAGTAACATGTCATATTAAAGGGATTTGTTTGGACATTCCAAAACAATTTTTACTTTTTTTTTGGGACACTCGGTTTTCGAGATAAAATTTAAAAAGTTAAATTAAGATAACCAGCGATCCAAGAGCTCCCATCTCTAAGAGTTTCGTTGACATCAAGGTTTTTCTACTGGTCGGCCAGTTCCTTTGATTTTTCTTATTTTTTTTTCTTGAAATAAATTAAGGAGGTACTCAGTTCTCATAAAATGGTGACGACGACCAGGTCTGATGATGGAGCCAAGGTCTGTTCAACGGAACTCTTCAATAAATAGGCCAATAGAGTTGAAACTTGGTAACCATACCAAGTTAGTAGGCGGTAGTCAGAAAAAAGTCCAAAGATAATGTTTGGACTTGCCTCTGACTACTACCGACTCAAAGTTTTGATGCGTTCGTCGGGTCGCATCACGAGATCTCAGTTCGGGGCGAACTACTAGTTTTATTTTGTTCGAAAGTTATGCAGTCACACAATTATAATAGTAAGCGGGTATAACCTGAACCATTAGATATGGCGGCGCAAATTGATACCTCTTACGAGTGCGAGTGAAATGGAACTACTGTCTACAATAAGTGTGTAAGTGAGAGGTAATGCATAGCTCTGTCATTCAAGATTCGTTTCTATATTGACGCGGATTATAGGTATATAGAGACACCCATTTAGAAGGCGTTTTCATATTCCCACAGCCTGACAAAGTACCTGCTTTTGTAGACAAAGGTCTCCGAGGTGAATTAAGATCATATTATTTGTAATGTCATAATACTTGGCGCAATTAAAATAGTGCTACTATTAATATTTTTAAGAGATTAAGAACCTGATTCACCATTTATGTATAACGTTATTTACGAGTAAGACTAATTTAAACAATTATGGTCTTAGCACAAGGTGCAGAGCAAATTAGCAAAATTGGATATCTCATACTAACCCTCATTCACTCGAATCCAACTCGGGTGGGCAGCGTTCGGGAAGTTACGCTACATCTTCTCGTCACAGATACCGCAGAGCCTCAAGACGAAAGTCTTCAACCAGTGTGTGTTGCCGGTGATGACGTACGGAACTGAGACGTGGTCGCTTACTATTGGCCTCATCAACAAGCTCAAAGTCGCTCAACGGGCTATAAAGAGAGCTATGCTGGGAGTTTCACTACGGGATAGAATCAGAAATGAGGAAATCCGTAGGAGAACCAAAGTAGCCGACATAGCTCGCAGAATCAACAAGTTGAAGTGGCAATGGGCAGGTCATATAGCTCGAAGGATCGATAACCGTTGGGGAATAAAGGTTCTCGAATGGCGACCACGAACAGGAAAACGAAGCGTGGGACGCCCTGCTACCCGATGGACTGACGACATTGTCAGGATCGCGGGAAGTCGGTGGATGGAGAGGGCTCGGAATCGTTCTTCCTGGAAATTTATAGGGGTGGCCTATGTCCAGCAGTGGAGTTCTTTAGTCTGATGATGATGATGATGATGAACCCTCATTAGAATAAAGGCCACTCAATTTGTTTGCGTGAAGCTTAGTGTTGCGGTAAATATATCAGACATCCTCGTAGTAGATAAATTTGTCGACAGCTGCAACCTATAAAATACACGGAAACTGCTCGTTCTTATGTATTTGTAGTAAGCGTCATTTTTATTTCGATTTGTATACCTTGATCTTTATAATGTGTACCTACATAGCGATTTGAGGGAAGCCGTAAACATCATTGAGGTTACGTGCGGTAACGACATGCTTGTTATAGACAATAACAGTAACAAGAGCAACACTTTCACAGAAAAGCTCTAGAAAGTAACGAATGGTTCACATTTCTAAAATCGGTCTGGATCGGTAATTTCTATAACATAAAAAGGTTATTTGGGTCGTAAGGTTGCTTTTAGATTTTTGAATTGCTGATTTTTTTAAAACGTACAAAGGACGTCTTGAAAATAATGTAATAATCAATCATAAGCCGTATGTATCACGTGTGCGTTTTCAATAGAGCTTGTGGCGTAGCTAAACGTTCCACCATTAGATTGCTTAATTGTCTTACCTTCAATTATAAAGCAATATAGGTATTGGTGAATTTCTCCTCTCGCTAAGTACCTCAAATAGCAATAGTCAAAACGCAGCTTTATTTTTCACTAGCAGCTCGTCCCGGCTTCGCATGGGTGGACATATATTTTTTAAACATTTAAATATAGCCTATGTTACTCAAGGATAATGTAGAATTCATTTTTAAATTCGTAACAGTAGATTTTTAGTTTATTCATTACAAACATACAAATCTTTCGTCTTTAGATATAATATAAGTGTAGATTTGTAAGAAACTAAACCTGTTTCACGTTTCTACTAGAATAAATTGCAAAATGAGCTTAAATAATATACAAAAGCTACGGTAAGCGCAAGGCAAGTCGGCTTCATCGATTACTAACCAATAAAATAACAATAAGCGTACTAGGCAATAAAATAACCAACTGTTCTTGCGCTATTGGTCACGGAAAAAACTGTATTGCACGCAAAACTGTATTCAAGTCAAGTGTACTCTATTATTATAATATCAAGTACACGTTTCGATGTTTATGATCAGATTGGATCACGATACCTGATCAAATACTTATGCATTAAATTATCATTACGCATGCCAACTGGTCTTTGAACTAATGACGTAATTTCCATATCATACTTCTCATAATAGACCGGCCTTTGTTAACTTAAAATAGTACGCTTTACACAAATACAATTATAATACTATGAAATTACAAGTTTTCCTAGAAATATGTTCTTTCGTACCAGGCCGGCAACAATTCTAAAGCAGTTATTATGTTAAACCTAGATAAATGTCTGTCTATGATAATCATGGTGAAAATAAAATTGAACACTGCTTTTATGTTTCATACTGACAGTTGGAGCACAAGTTTCTACAAAATTACAGGCTATACTTTATGTAGTCCATGACATTTCCTCGCGGCATTTCCCTTACCAAAGGCTGGTATGCCGCGTCCTAAAAACACTTTTGAACAAATCAACCGAAACTTGTATTGAAAGCTGAACACCTTTGCTTTTAACCAGATATCCAAACTGGTTAATACACTTCTTGTTCGCTAAACCAAAACCTCAGTTTTTTATGTAACAGTTTTTAATTAGCGTTCGTTTTTGGACTCGTCCCGGCTACGCACGGTTGAAACATTGTGACTGAACTGAAACAAAATTACCCAAAAAGATGCCGGAAAACTGATGGCAAGCATTTTTATAGGTACTTTAACGGCAAACTGATGGCAAGAAGTTGTACAGGTCTACTTGGGATAATTTTCTTACAATTTCTTAAAAACTGAATATTATTCTCTGAATAGAGCACTCCGGAGCATTAGCATTGCTCCTGGTTTTGTAGGTACAAGATGATTAATTACCTAATATTTTCATAAGTGCCGCACCTCGATGACAGACGCTGCTTAAATTATCTTTTATAGATGCAAAAGGCATAATAATGATGATGAATTAGATGAAAAGCCGCTTTGTTCATCTCCACAATGCAAATAGTTTCTGTACCAAAAACACACTTTCGCATTTATAAATTGGTATTGATTATGCCAGTGGTAAATGAGGCCGTAAACCAATTTAGGCCAATTGTATACATTATGTATAAAATCTTAAACTAACCCGTAAATACAGATTTTAACGGGTGAAAATAAGAAGAGTTTGGCTTATTATACTTCCTACTAGGGATATCTGCGTCGCTAAATTTACCATGTACCTAAGTTGTTTTATTTTTAGATAACTAGTGATGTTCCCACTATTGATGAGATGAATTCTAAATCATTTTTGGCGTTTTCAAGGTTTATTTGGAATGGGTACAGTACAGGGTTCCATTGTTCAGTAATTGAAAGTGCGGAGGTCAGATACGTCTTACAGCTTCTCTAAAGATCAAGGCAACTGGTCAGATATCGACCTCGGCCAACGTAGGCCACATGTATTTGAAAAGGTACCTAACCTACTAAAGAGTCATCTAGGGGGTTTTTTTTATACAACTAGCCGATGGAACAAACAGATGGCCTATCTGATGTTAAGTGGTAACCATCACCATAACAAAGCATTGCCTCGTAAGTCACGCACGATAGGAACGTGCCCTACGATACACCGCCCTGGGTCCATCAACTTGAGGCATACAGATGTAAAGCCTCATGTGCTTCAAACCGAAACAAATTCAGCAACGCTGCTTGGCGGCAGAAAAAGGCGTGGTAGGTACTTCTGTGGACGAGCCCTTCACAAAGAGCTCTACTACTCTTCACGAGTTAATTTTAAGTTATAAAAAATTATATTACGTACAGAACTTTGGATCTTACCTACTTCTCAAGACTATTTAACATCTTATCGGCATTTATTTATGTGCACTTTGTATGGTGCTCTTAAAAAAATGATGTCATCTTCTGCGTATACAGTTGCATGACACAGACTCTGGTCGTATTTTGTGTTGTTTTTGGTCATCGCTGCTCTTATGTTAGCTTTCTTGTTTTTGATAGGTACTTTCTCTTCAAAATTACTCAACTCTTGAAAAATTTTTGATTGAAACATATTGCTTGCTTCGTCCATTATGTTTTTGGATGAGCTTAGTTAGACCTAATAAATGAATCGGATTTTGTTCGAATCATACAAAAAAAAAGGCTGGATAGTTTTGTCTTGTCACACAATAATTATTCTGTAATACCTAGTCAATTACCCATTGACTAGGTATTACAGAAGATACAGAAATCTTAATAGTAAATTGACAGTAAACCGCAAAGTGAATTGCAAAATGGTAGGTACCTGCCTAATTACATTTAGCATGGATTTTTTTCGATATTTGTCTTACACAAATTTATTTAATTTTGTCTATCTACGACTTATATATTTATGTAATTTGGCTGTAGTTTGGTAATAACATCTAATATTATTATTTTATTTTATTGAAGTTTATAATTACATCTCTTAATGACAGCTATCACAGTTCAATTGGTATTGACAGCTATCACAGTTCAATTGGTAGTAGCTCTGCATATCTATAGGATGTGGGTTCGATCCCCATCGAGAACAAATACCTATTTGTGTAATGAACATAATAAGCTTTGCGTAGTTTTGGGCTATATAGTGCTGTGTCGAATATTCTAGTCTTACATTATTTTTTATTTATTTATATAGGAATAGACGCAAAAGTTAGCCCTCCAATAACCAACGACATTAATAAGTCGATGGATGGAGAAGGTTCATCCTGGAAATTTACGGGGCTAATGCCTAGCAGAAATCTTCTGGGCTGATGATGATAATTATCTACGTGTAAAACACAATAGTAAAGCAATTACAGGTCTGTTACCATGAAGGTTTTTGAAAGTAAAATTGACAAAAACGGTACTTGATTGGGGTCGCAGTCGTAATGAGAGCATGTAATACGTATATTTTGTGTGTCCCATGATTTTGGCTTTCATTTAGATCACAACAGTACATCAATAAAAAATATATGCTAATTCTATGCTAATTAATTGATTCAGGCGTAACTTTAGCAGTTTAGTGTATTAAATTCGATACACAAAATCTGATTATCGATACCATAAATTTGTCATTCTAAGTTACGAAGCTACTTCATCGCAAGTCATACCTAATAAGCAGTTTTTGTTGCATAATGCAGTCAGGTCTTCGCACAAAACGTCCCAAATTGATTTAAATTATCGAGAACTAAGTATAAATGAATAAAAACAACCTATTACGTCATCTATTTCCTCTTATGCCTAAGTAATTTCGTCACTTTACCCTCATTAAAGTCACTGTGCTACTTTATAACTTGTATGTTAAATAACATTAAATGAGGCTCACGACTGTTAATCCCAGGCTCGGTAGATAACCCTATAAATCTTTTGTTAACGTTATTCAAGATACTTTAGGATATCTAACGGGGGTAGTCAAGGATTTAACCAATCAGTAGGTGCACATACATGGTCAAGCTATGACCATGTATGTTGTAAGAGTAGTAGAGCTCTTTGTGAAGGGCTTGTCCGGGGAATTAATACCACCACGCCTTTTTCTGCCGCCAAGCAGCGTTGCTGTGTTTCAGTTTGAAGAGTGTGGTTACCGGTGTTATTACAGGCACATGAGGCTTAACATCTATATGCCTCAAGTTGATGGACGCAGGGCAGTGCATCGTAGGGCACGTGCCTATCGGGCGTGACTTACGAGGCAATGCTTTGATATAGGTGATGGTTACCACTTAACATCAGGTGAGCCATCTGCTTGTTCTCTCAGCTAGTTGTATAAAAAAGTTAGTGGTTCTTACGTGGCAAATAGCCCATCTGTGCTAAATACTGGCTGAATAAGACAAAATAAATTCCAATGGCTGTGAAATTACTGTCCGCACTGAACCAAATAACCACCATGAGATAACGTCATAAATATTTAGCAAATAGCATGATACCATCAGTTGCGTAACGCTAATTGTCTTACCTTTATTATAAGATGATCATTAGAACCCACTTTGTCATTCAAGTAACACTAAGCCAAAAAAGAAAACATCTAATTTACATAATGACTGTCTAATTATTCTGTGCCACAAATACCCAGATGATGGTATGAGCCGCTGCTCACTGACACACGAAATATACGTCATCATTGAGAATAAAGTGTCGATTTGATTTGTTGATTGATAAGGAGTGTATTGAAAAACAATAATTTCAAAGAAAAATATCAGTTGTATCAGGGCACAAATACGGCAAAACAGATTGCCGTATTTACAACATAAATCTATTATTAGAAAGGAAAGTTAATGTGATTTAGGTACAGTAATTTCTTCTTATATATTTCAATGAGCTGTCAGATTTGGTTGAACTGTTTATGGAGGTATTTCTAGAAGAATGCCTTGCAACTTCGTTCGTGTGATGCTATTTTCATACAAACTTAAATCACACCCCTTTAGAGGTTGTATTTTAAGAGTTCCTTTTTAGTATACTACCCCTTGGTGTGAATACAGGCCCATGACGCTTAACATCAGTATGCTTCAAATTAAAGGACGCAGGGCAGTGCATCGCAGAACACGTTCCTATCGTGCGTGACTTACAAAGCAATGCTTTGTTATAGGTGATGGTTACCACTTTACATCAGGTGGCCCATCTGCTTGTTCCATCAGCTAGTGGTATAAAAAAACAATAACAGTTTCTTTGTTTTTTCTACAGTTTTAAGCAGTTTTTTTTATGTCCAACTGTAGATTGTTGTGTACAAATTAAATAAAGGTACAAAGGCTTGATCGCGAATACATTTTCATATTTTTGGCGTGAACGGATAGAAATGATATTCAACCTTATTTTGTTCTAGTTAGGGATACGATACGTTTACGCTCCTAACATCAAGTACGTTCTTGATTAGGCCACTGAAGAAACATAGAACTATATGTATATTAACGGTTAACATTCATGGAAATGTAGTCTTCAGTTCACCTAATTGATCCGTTTATAAACAAGGTGTGTGATAATCTTATCTTGCCGCTTATCTGCTGAATTCAAGTCTAGCTATGGGGGAAGTGGAAGTCACGTCATTGTTGCCAACTCTGAATCATTTCGAAACATCAAGCGACCACTAAATTTTGATTTGCATTATTCAAAAGAAAATTATACTTTTTATGTTTAATGATTTAACAAGTACTTAATTTCTTTGTATGGGTGTAATTATGTATTATAAGTATGTATTTACAAAAAAACTGTATTTACGTATTATATCAGTTATCTGGTTCCCATATGCCAAGCTATGGTTTAGTTTGGTGCTATGTGGAAAGTCCACCAATATTTATGTGTTTGAAAGTATCCTAATATTCAAAATCTTAAATTCTCATTAAAAGTAAGATGGTTACACCGTAATTAACGATTCAATCTTTGAACGTGAAACTATATTTTAAGAACTCTTTAACGAAGACTGAAGAACTACTGAATTCCGCTACTGAACATAAATATGCTTTGATTTAGTTTATTAGATAGTAGGTTGATTAGATAGTATAAAATTGTTTTTCAATGTCGATTTAGTATTACTGTAAGGGCATTATAAATTAAATAAATAAATAGATTTTCGTTGAATCTGTCCGCATTGCGTCGGATGTATCCGCGAGAGGCTGGTGCGCTGGCAACAGTGCCGCCGCTGCCGCCGCGCCGCCTGCTGCGTCTGCCTCAACCACAGCTGATTTCACATGTGCTCGGGTTGCCGCTGTGAGCTCGCGCGCCCGCGAAGACGCCGATGCCGGCTCGTTACGAATAATACGGTAGTTTCGATAGTGATTTGTGCTGGTTAACTGGTTTACCCATTGGCGATAAACGTTGAACGGATATTCAATTGTTTTTTGGCTTTCTTTATTAGCGGGTGAGTTTGTGAATATTTGTTATCGGTGTTATAAAAAAATGTGGTTCTATATCTACGACTGAGTTTTTGCATCATATTAGTTCATTGAGTTTTTAATTTAGGTTTTAGTTAGGTTTTATAGCGATTATCAAACCTAACTAAAAACTATTGGTGAGAAATAGTTATTATACTTAATAGATTTTTAAATCTATTATAATAACCTACTTTTTCAGAGCTAAACGATAAACAGTTTTGTCAATATATTGAATAAGTGTTTCCTTTAAAAACATAATCAGACAAATATATTAAGTTATTATATAAATTAACTAGGAACCTACTATATATCTCACTTTTACGTCAAAATGATCCATCTGTTCTGTATAAATTATTTTATTTCTACTATATGTATAGATGTCGGAACATTATATACCTTCAATACCTACGAGTATTTATTGAGAATTCCCATGAAAGTTTGGGTGTATTTCAGATCGTAGCGTTTCAGTCAGATCGTCATAGACGGCTTAGTTTTTTATCATTCCACTAGTGATATCATGACTAGTCATGATATCTGCGAAAGGTTATACCGGCCTTTCGCCTAGTTGTAGAACAAAGATTTATCAGGCTTCAACCTTAAGCCAAACTGCACACAATATTATCTAGAGCAAAAAGATAGTCCATTAGGCATTACTCATAAATTCAACTCTTCAAAACATAGCCTTGAATTACTAATAGCGAGATAATTGTAACAATGTTGACTGGCACACATAAATTGCGTAAACAAAACAAATTACCGTTAGGTTTATTGTACTTACCAAAACGCACGAGCTGCATCGTGCATTACAGTACACCCACCATAAAACAAACAACGTGATAATATTCTTATCTCACCGTCTTGTTTTTGTTAATCCTCTGCATCCAAAGGTTGTCTGGAAGAGATCGCTATTAGCGATAAAGCTACCCATTGTACTTGATACATTGTATTTGATGATTGTTATTTTCTGTATGTGTTTTCTTTTGTGAACAATGAAGTGTTTATCTATCTATCTATCTTTACTGGTGTTGGCTGCACCTACGTACTTGAGCACAAAATGTCCCACACCCTGAACCAACATTGCAGTTTGTGCAACAATGTCCTAGAAAATTCAACCAACTTACATATTAAGTACCTAATACCTATGTTGTATTACTATGTCAGTGATCTTAAAACCACTAGTGCATTCAGTGCATTTTTTAAACTTAAAAACTTAATTGTCAATCAACGGCCAGGCATTTTGACTCAAATTGAATACCTACCTCCTATGAAGCTAATAAATAACTGCTGGATATGCCTTTTCTACTTATTTATTATTATATTATTTCTCGGAATATCTTGAAGAAACCTTTGAAACCGCTAGACCACTTCTTGCTTCTTCTGCTTGCGAAGACAAGAGCTAATGCACCTCTCGCTCGCACATTTCGACTTGTTGAAAGATATAAAATAACTTAAAACATTTTCGAAAAATCGCAATCAACCGTTTTGTGTGCAATCACATTGCACACAGTTTAGTAAAAAAATCATTTTGATCGATAGTTTTGTTACTCAAAAGTTTGCTTTAAGTACTAGTTTTCGTACTTATGCAAACTTTTGATTATGAAAACTCCAGAAAAACATGTTTGGAACAAAATTATATTTTGGCTGAACCATTAAATTTCAGGTTCAAAACCCTATATCGTTATTTCACTAAAAAGGAAGAAAGTGCGATTTTGTTCAAAAAAATAAATTGTCTGACGGTTGTCAGCATCTCAAGATATTCTGTGCCCTGCTTTATTACGATTGTTAAATTATTGAAAGGCAATAAAATACTGTATGACGTAAATAGGGAGGTGCACAAACAGTGACGCACGGAATAAAACACTGTACCTACTCATGTGCGTCCAGTCACCTATGTGTGAATGAAAAAGTAGGATACTGTGATAAAACCCTGTGGTTAAAACAAAGAGGTTTTGTGACAATTTTTTTTTTTTTTGAAAGTCTTGAAATATAAATTTTGCCCACATAATCGCTATAATTGCTATTTTGTATCTGTATGGACCAATCCTACCCGATGGACCCGACGACCGACGTTGGCAGGATTGCGGGAATTAGAAATATATAGGAAAAGCAAAATATACAAGGTGTTCCAATACTTGTGTTTAAAAACTTCAGGGGGCTAAAGCACCCATCAATATAAATAACTTTTTCTAAAACAAACAGCTGTTTCATACAAAAGTTCAATACCTGCCTGGTTAAAATTTATGAAACAGCAGTTTTTTTTTCACGTTCACAGTATTGGTTCCTTAGAAAAAGTTATTCATATTGATGGGTAGGTACTTTAGCCCCCTGAAGTTTTTAAACACAAGTATTGGAACACCTTGTCCAGCTGTGGACTTCTACAGGCTGACGATGACGATGATCGCCTGTTTGGAAAGTCAAAATTTCCGACCATAAGTGGCATGTGAAGTCACAGTAAGTGCACGTATTGACGAGTTCACATTGAGTGTATGGACTTTAGGACATATTTAAAAAGGCAGTATCATATTCAGCGAAGGGTACTACTAAGGCTACTCTATGGTGGCACTTTACATCGCTATACAGTATACGCGTTTTTATTTGCTCATTATTCGGCTTTATTGTGTCCGACAAACATTTTGCAGTAGTTCCATAAGTGCTAGAATAGTAACTGGTTTTCTCACGATGTTTTTCTTCACCGATTGAGAGCTCTGGCATACCAACATACAATAGCTCTAATTGTTATTGTACGTATTGTTTTGCTTGGCATAACACTAGCTGGAACTCAATTGGGTGCTTGCCTAATTACTAATTATTGTTAAGCCAACACATTTAGGTGGTATATACATAAGCCGCTATCATTATCCTCCGCCAAGGTGACAGAAATGTAGGTATACATTATAAACAAAACACATCTCGTTACTAAAAACTGTAGATAATAACGTCCTTCTTTTTTTGTCGTGTCACTAGTTTCTTTCAAAACAAAAAGAGAGGATCCTTTCGGGCTCTTGACACATAGTTTAGTTTCTTTAGGTTCTACGACATGCCGCTTTCCTCACGATGTTTTCCATCAACGTTTGAGAGTACTGGCACTGCGCACATACAATTTTGAACAGTTAGACTTACTGGTTCACGGCCGGTTTTGAACCTTAGAATCGGAAGGCGGGGCCGCTACCACTAGACCACAGTGCTCTCTAGGTACTTACTAAAAATTATAGATAAAATCGTTTTATAGATTCACGATAAAACGATGAAATTGTGATAATGACTACATGATCATAATTTCGGGGCTTCTACATAAACTAGTAAGTACTTAAGACAAGTAAGTAAAACAGTCTTCACGGCTCAGTTGGTAGTAGCTCTGCCTTCTGCGCCGTAGGCTGTGGGTTCGATCCCCACCGAGAACAAACATTTGTGTGATGAACACAGATGTTTGTTCTCTGTCTGGGTGTTATATAATATTACAAGTATGTATTTACAAAAAAAAAGTATATAAGTAGTATTATCAGCTATCTGGTTCCCATATCACAAGCTTTGGTTTAGTTTGGGGCGAGATAGTACTGTGTGGAATGTCCAATAAAAAAAAAACTTATATGTTACAAAACAGCTGTTTAATGTATTGGTGAACATGGGCCCCTAATCGAAAGGTATCAGTGCGCTTATTATACATGGTGTTCCAGAATGTATCGTTAGAATGTATTGTTCTGATAATTTCACATGATTTCCTATAGCACACCCACGGTTTTGTTCGGCCGACTGATGCAATTATACCGGAAAAGTGCAATGAGAACGTTCCATTTTATTGGGCTTTGTAATTTATCGTTCTTTGTACATATTACTCATAAACAATGCGTTTATGGTTTCCTTTACCTGGGATTGTAGATCATAAATTAGCGAAATGACGTATTATAAGGTGTCTTCGATAGTGTCAAGTAGCTACAAAAAGTATTCTGCAATGTGATTTGGGTTTTTAGCTGAATTAAATTGTTTATTTAATTTTCCTGTAGAAGGCAGATGGTTTTTACTAGTATGGTGGAGTAGACTGACATCATCAGACCCAAAAATTTTTCAATTTTTAGTGGACAATCCACTCAATAAATTGACACGAGGAACCTCAGACGAAAGAGGCGAGGAATTAACAAACATAGAAACTGTCATGTTCTTTTCTAAAAAAAAGAACCTCCTTTTCAAGGATTGTCAGAAGATTGTCAGCGTTATTCAAATGATGACCAAAAAGGTGAAAGTCAAAAAGTATTTATCACAAGAATAAAACGACCAAGCCAACAAGAACAGTCAATAAACTTACAGCTCTTTGTTTTTTTTGTAATTAATCAATAATCAATAATAATAATATCATATAAATAATAATGAAGTTATGAATAAATACTTATGTATGTAAACCTGTGGAAAGGAGATGAAAGTTATTATAAGAGACCTTTTTGCATTAGGTGGAAGTGGGTTGAAGAAAAAAGGGTGGGGTATTTATGTAAGGAATGAGGCGAGCCACAAAATATATTCTTTTGATCCTTTCATTTACATCATTTTCATTTACCCGACTTTCTTTATACATGTCTCCTTCATAATAAAGCAAGAAGCACGTACAAAGCAATTACAGCGACACTAAAATAAGAGCAGTTACGTGCACTGCGTTTATTTACATACAATTTTTGTCAATTTGCTCGGCACAATCGCTGTGAAAAGCATTAGAGATGGTCCGTGGCTTTCGAGTGAGACTCTTCCGCATCTAATTGCGGAATGGCGACATCGTTCGAGAATTTTATAGCGTTCTATAGAAAAAATCATTTTACTTTAAACTGTGCAGACTTTTGCTTTTATTGAAAAGAATCAATCTGTGCACAGGTTAAGCATTGACCTGATGAGTAGGTATTTATCTAGAAGCATAAGTATTATAAAAGAATAACAGCCAAAACATTTTTTTACATTCATATCACACTCATATGAATGTAAAAAATTGTTTTGGCTGTTATTTACGCGACAAATAAATAATAATGTGCGACAAATATCAACCGGAATGGAGTGCCACAGCATAGGATCGCACAGAGTGGAGGAAATGGGAGGAGGCCTTTGCCCAGCAGTGGGACACAGATGGCTTTTAATAATAATAATAATGAGTGTGCGCGGTGATGGGCTTGCAACCTATAACGTTTGGAATACTTACCACTGCAAAACGTGGGTATGTTGGACGTCCTCTGACCATCCTCCAAGAATCTTGAGTTGGTACATGGTACTTGAAGATCTTGAGAGCACTAGTGGTCTAGGGGTAGCTGCCCCGCCTTTCGATCCTAAAGTCGTGGGTTCGAAACCGGTCGTGCACCAAGGAGTTTTTCTGTTCAAAAATATATGTGCACAATGCGAGTACTCTCAAACGGTGAAGGAAAACATCATGAAGAAAGCAACATGTCGTGGAACCGAAAAAGTTCTATAACATGTGTCAAGTGCTCGAAAGGAGCCTCTTGAGGCGCACTTAAATTCTTTTCACCACCCTAATTCGAAAGAAATTAGTAACTCGACAAGAGAGACTTGAAGATCTGAGGTGATATCTACTGTGGCTGGCGATGAAAGTCAGCTGTTTCTGTTTTTCCGTATGAGTGTAGAACACAGGTCAAACATGGCCTATATTCAACAAGCGAACACAAAAGGTTATCCGTCCATGTATCCATGCAATATCGGATGAATGTGCCATTGTTCTGTATCGTTTTAATTCGAATACTGTCCGTAGTCGGAAAGTATTACGATACTTCACGCCAGTTGTCAATCGGAGCGGATGAGTGCACTATCGCACGATATCGATTATTGACCTCGTTTGGAGATTTCACTGACGATCTAAAGATTAGTAGGTAGGTAACTCTTCACATTTTGGCCGACATCGTTTTAATTTTATTTGTAACCTACTTCTGACTGTTTATGTGACTAAAATGAATAATTTATCGAGCGGAAGTTACATTTATGCATTATGTTGTTTTTAGAAATAAAACTTTGATAATTTGATTAAATAATAATATTACAAAATTCGTCTACGCAAGATCGTCAGAAATTAAAACATAGCTGATAAGTTTATAGACTAGTAAATAGAGATTCTTGTTGTTTTAGCGTATTAAATTGAGCACAACAAAGATTTAGGGGGGGGGGGGTTTACCGTGTTTGGGGACAGTTGTGACTCGAGCCTATTCCATTTTTTATTTATATAAAGATCTGCTATTTAGGAGTTGCTAGTTTTGCTGGCATGAGTAAGCTGTTACTTTGTATGTGATCATGTCGAAAGAATGATCACATACAATGTATGTATTTGGTATACTTAAGTGGTTACAGCCCAATAAATTGAACGTATCCGTTTGTGAATATTCACAAACCTTTGCAGCTATTCAGTACTCGAAGTCTGAGTTCTGATTTTAGTTATCTTCGTTTTTGTATGAAGATTAGATAAGCGCCTCTCAACAACTACTAAACTACTAACAAAAGTCATACTGGGGTACTGAAGCAACTTTTCACTTAATTCCCTATAAAAAATAAAAAACGCTCTGAATACTTACCTAAACTAAACATAGAAGAAAGTGTTTATTGTTATACCAATCGTTAAACGTTAAACGTTATATTCTCATTTCGAGTTGCACTGCACGGCACCGAGGTGACAGCTTCGCAATCGAGTGGTCGCTACCGCGCATGCCGCGCAGTGTGATTCGAAATGTCAATACTAAACTTGGCTGTATGCGATTTTTCATAATAATAACACTACAAAGGAAGGTTCGGCAAATACTTTTTCCGAATGAAATTATATTCTCTAAAATTTAATGTTTGCGATTTTTTATAATTTCATGATACTTATTTTAACTTTCAAAATTTTGAAATATGCAAGAGGGAAGTTGTTTGACAGTAGTCTTCGTCGCGTCGTAACGATTTTCAGAGTAGATCTGGCATAAATTAATAGCAGTTTTTAGCATCTTTTACCTTGTTATAGATTTATGTAAGGCAATAAGAAGTTTATAAACCTCTCCCATTAACAAGACCACAGAATAAGATAGTTGAACGACTAGACGTCGAATCAATTTGTGAAGTGAATTACTTAACTGCACTGTCAATTACCCAGTTATCCATCAATTGGAAGCGATCAATTTACAATTTGTGCGTCTGAACGAGTTTTGAAGCCACACACATGACCGGATCGCATCATAAATAAATGACCAAGATCGTGTTGTAAGTTTCTTGTCTTTTCTAGGCTTTGATCGTGAGGAACTAAGGCCTAGATTCTTTTATAGTTCCCAATATCGTTCTTCCTGGAGATGTATAGGTAGTCATGTCATACAGAGGACTTTTTCAGGCAGACAATGATGAAGAATTGATAGAACCAATTGTATTATGGAAACTAACTGTACCCTAAACGAAAACAACTGATGTAAATGATGGGACTAGGTAGATCTGTTTATTTGAATGACCTACAAGCCTTTGTCATGCAACGGATCGAGCTAGGTAATTCACACGTTAATTTTGTGCGCTGTCAAAACATGGGAGTGTTATCTGATATTACGAAATGTTGCGTGCCTGCTATATTTGACTAGCCGTTGCAAGCGACTTATTTGTTTTGGGTACATAGAGGTAGATATACTGCTTATGCTACGAGTTTTTAAACCACTTTTATACAATGTTTATGCTGTTGTGTGCATTTAAAGTATACATATACAAGGTGTTCCAATACTTGTACTTAAAACTTCAGGGAGCTAAAGTACCCATCAATATGAATAACTTTTTCTATAAGGAACCAACACTGTGAACGCAAAAAAAACAGCTGTTTCATACATTGTAGCCAAGTAGGTATTGAACTTTTGTATGAAATAGCTGTTTTTTTTTGCGTATACAGTGTATGTTCCTTAGGAAAATTTATTCATATTGATGGGTTCTTTAGCCACCTCTGAAGTTTTAAGTACAAGTATTGGAACACCTTGTATATACCCTTAGAGCAACGAAAACCGCGCGCGTAGCCGCTGCCGCGCCGGTAGCCGTACTCGTACCTATCTAATATAATTTCTTACTGCATGAGCCGACATAATTTGTAAGCAACCGTTATATCCATATACTGGCGTATTCTATCATTACAAGGTGTGTGGGTAATGAATGGTTTCCAGGCAAACGATGTAAAAAGTGATTCATAATGGCATTAACTACATTATAATTTCGATTGCACATCTCCATACAAGATGCACGATAGCATAGAAGCAATTTTGCAGTTAGATTATACAGGAAACTTTATCTTTTGGATTTTTACGAAGCTCCTTTCTAAAGTTATGTCATTTAATCTATTTCCTCAAAACTTCTAAATTCATAATAAGATCGACAATAAAAGTGAATCTGTATGAATAGCTATAGTTATCAATTTTGCATAACCAATTTGAGTTATTTCGAAATTGATTTTGTTGATCATCCATTTATAAATGGGGATCATCTTTTGAATGTTATGACCGCTTCAGTGTTAGGTCATAGTTTTGAGTTGTGCAATTTCGGAATTCAACCGCATGTTATTTTAGATCATACATATTTCATAACTAGAGTAATCTGTCTGTAAGACGTTTCAAAGTGATCCTTGTGATTTTATTGAATAATACCTTTTGACTTTGACTTTGACTTTAGACTAAAATCTATAAGTTACAAAAAAGACTAAGAAAATGACTCAAATGTTTACCTCTAAACCGTCTTTAGCAAGTAGGTAATATTAAAAAAAAAATCTGTAGAAGGCTGTTCTAGAATGTCTTTGGCCTAAATCTTATGAAAATTGGTTTTAGCTCACAGACTGATGACCATAGGTTATTCATCTCGTAGCTTGTCAATAATCAAAAAACTAATGAGCTGTCTCTGATAAATTACTACTCGTCAGTAGAGCATCAGATCATTGTCCTCTAAAACTGGTTTTGCTATACAAACTACTTATCCCTCGCAAGATACCTACTTAGTATGTGTGCTAAACTGGTCAGATGTCGGCAGATCAGGTGACATCGTAAAACATTGTTCTACTTCACAAACATAGTTCTGATATCACAGAGAGATTTCACTTATAGCCATGTTCAACAGGATTTTACATGCAGCAAGGACCTTGCCCGTAACATTGTACCATCGAGGTCACAAAAACGAAGGTGAATACCGAAAATCGGATTAGTTCCTACTCTAATAAGATTATGATACTACTCTTTTGTCCACTGGTCACGTGGTGGATTATAAGTACATTTATTCTAATCCAGTTTATAAATTTAGTTTCAACTAAATCGGCCAAGCCGTTACGGCGTGATTGGGTCATAAAATACAAACATCAAAATTCCGCAGTTATTACGGATTGGAATTGTCAAAGACAATAAAAAAATCTATTTAAATGGCTATCATTTCACTTATTCTTATTCGGATCAACAAGTTCATCCCTGAACTTAGAATTTATAAAAAATGAATAAAAAACAGAAACCGCTTCTCGACTTTTATTTCCAGCCACGATAGATCTCTAAGTGCCAAGTATCAACTCATGATACTTTGAGGATTGAAAACAGAGTTGTTAGATGTACGTTGAAATACTATTTTTTTTCCAAACCATAGTTTGGCCGCAATTCTTGTGATAGACACAACGAATACGGGAAACCATCACAGAAAATAATGATTCTAGTGGCCACTATCGATACTTACGCATTGCAATCACTCATTTCTGAGATCATATGTGGTCTCCTTTGGCCTAATACGAATTAATTTTGACATTTGCGACGATAACGTATCCAAGCGATATTCGAACTCATTGTGTTAGGGATAGATTCGTTTTCTGACATTTTGGGAAGCAACATAGCTTTTTCATTTTAATTATTTTTCTAGTGTTATTTTGAGTTGTGTTGTGTAATTTCGGTGGCATTTAACTAACATTACTTGCAGTCTTAGCGCAAAGTGTAAGCATTTGGAATGAAAGTGTAATGTGATACTTATCCTGATTTGACTGAAAATGTTTCGAATGTTTTGAAGAAAACCGCCACCATTTTCTTCAAAACAAATGACGGCCGACTTGACCATGGACTGACTTGACTAAAAAGTATTCAATGCAAATCACTTGACACTGGCAAGATTGTCTGTCGAATGACGGACAGGAGCCATAAATTGAGAGAAGAAGTGTTAGGTATACGTTTACGCGACAAATGTCAAACTCGTTCGTGTTTAGGCCACTGAATTTATTTCATTAGGTTTCGTTGTCGAAAAACATATGAACGTGCCCTTTAATTCCACGTGTGCCAGAAGGCTACAAAGGATTATCCAGTTAGCCTTGCACATGACATTGCTACTTCGAGGCCATCACGTGAAGATGGTGGATATTAGTGGAAGCCGCTCAAGTGCGATCACGCGATCGAGTTCGAAGAACTTTGGAGTTTATTGCATTTGGAATGATAATTTTAAACTGGATGGTCGCGTGGCTTATTCTTCTTGCTGGGCCTTGGAATTGGACCTAAATTCACCTAGTTATAAGAAGTTTCAAAGTAATCCTTACCTAAGTAATAAGTACCTTTTGACTTTGACTTGGATTCAAAGTGATTCTTGCTATATTCACTGAAACTGTTTGAAACGGGAGGATTTGATAATATTATGCTAATTTGGAAACTATTAAAAATGCAAAATTGTGAGTTTTTTTTTTCGAATCCCTATTATTTGCAAATTGTACGACATAAAAGTATTTTTTCCGAATACAAATCAGTTGCAAATTGTACGATACAAAACAAACTTCTAAAAAACGTTTTATGTCAAAGTATAGAAGTGAATTATTCCGAATTTTAACATTTTCCCTGTTTAATTGAATAAGGACCCAGAAAAGTTCTGGGCGTAATATTTCTTTAACAATTTCTTGAGAATTATTTTAATGTTTAGTTTATTTTAAATGTTCATTAAATGCATGCAAATTATTGCAAATAGCATACAAGAAATTCTCCCGCTCAAATGGAACGTTGGAATCAAATTACGAAAGTTATTGCCCATACTAACGTACATTACAACGTACAGTCACCGACAGTGAGAATAACACTTAATGTTCAAATTAATACCATAACTTTTGTATTCACGCCTGGTAGATTATCTCATCACTTTTGTATCGACTTCCGGGAAGATGCTACTAGACCATTCTAAATTTAAAGTGTAACCTGTATTGCAGGCAACTGTACACGACGTGCAAGTCGACATACTTGTATGTACCTAAAACCTGTAAGACTTCAATCACCACCGCAAAAGTTACATAGATTTGGATAATATCCTAAAAGTCACCTGATCGATAGTGCGTGCGAAGTAACACTCGAACGAAACCAAAGAAGTTGGCTAAGGTATCATACAGAGAGAGAGAGGGAAGATCGTGGGTTCGCGTCTCCTCCAAACGTTAATGTTTTTTTTTTAATAAAACTAGGCGATGGTAAATAGATGGCCCACCTGATGTTAAGTGGTAACCATCACATATAACAACGCATTGCCTTGTAAGTCCCGCACGATAGGAACGTGCCCTACAATACACTGCCCTGCGTCCATCAACTTGAGACACACAGATGTTAAGCCTCATGTTCTTCTTCACGGACTTCTTCAGGCTGTTGATTATGATGACTTCCTTGCCTCGACATAACCTGTCTGGAATGCCGATAGCTACGATAGTTTCATTTACCAGCATGTTTGTGTGTCGGTGAACAGTACACCATGACATTAGATCCTCCTGAACTATAAAGTTGCTCAAGTAGAAATCGCCGATCTCCGCTATTGCTTGTTACTCGATCGATTGGATGTGGTGCAATGCAAAACCGACTGAAACATCAAGTACTTTTTGATTTATGTTGCAAAGCTAATACCGCGTTTACACTCAGCTCATGTCCGTGGAAATGTGCAGGAACATGGGCAGGGACATGGGCAATGCGAGAATGTAACGAGGCCACTTCCATGTCCGCTCACGTTGCCGCTCGCGGTGACGTTCGCGTTGCCCACGCTCCCTGAGCCCATGCATATGACGCGATTTCGACGCGTGCGCTAATGAAGAGTGTTTAAATAGCGTCATATGAACACGGCCTAAGTATCCGGGCTAAATGTGAACACAAATTGCCAGCGACGCTGCCGCGGACATATGGCCGGCCACAATTCCGTCCACGCGAATGACAGCGCGAATTTCGAAATGTAAACGCGGTATAAACAAGGTATAATATAATCTACACTAATAATATTATAAAGAGGTAACATTTGTATTTTTGTATTTTTGTATGTAACGAATAGGCTCAAAAACTACTGGTCCGATTTCAAAAATTCTTTCACCATTAGAATGCTACATTATCCTTGAGTAACATAGGCTATATTATATTTTCAAAAAAATCAGGGATCCTTACTAAAACTTCAATAATGTAACCCAAGGTGGAAAACAAAAACCTTACATCGCGTGCGCTGCGAAAACTATTGAAGATAGAACAAAATAATGTACTACGATTTTGTAGAACACGTCATCATCTACAAAAAATGTCGCGATAGCATATGTCTAACTATTATAGTTATGTCACAATAAGTGTTCTTTTATTATAAAAAAATAATTGATATGCCTCCGCTAGAAAAGGGTCTTTATTTGTACCTTGGTATTAATCCTTATCCAAATAAATCATTTCATAATTAAGACGGTTTCAATACCTATCGATTACTTCTTAAATTTTTCAAATCGGACATTCATTCAAAAGATATGACGAAATTAAAAATGTTAACGGGTCCACGGGTCACGCGCGGGTTGCGATTTCACTCTCTCAAGGAGAAGCGCGTGCAAATGTATGAAATAAGTAGACGCGAGGCTCGAACCCACACGGTCTAAGTTTATCCTAAAATGTTTAAAAAATTTATGACCACCCATGCGAAGCTGGGACAGGCCGCTAGTAATATATAATATACTTATCTGAATTCCTAAATGTCATCATGACAAAGCAAAACAATTGAAAGCCCAGAAAACACCGCAACAACAAAAATGGTTGTACCTGTACCTATGTCATCATTATCATTTGTCAATACAAGCATCAGCAATAAAAGAGCGCGTTGAAATCTTTTGTATGAACGATTAATAAAATGTGTGACGATGACCTCTAGCGCGTGCTCAGCTGAGATTTGACGAGACCTTCGTTATGGCTTATAGCTGAGACCGGCATTGAAATACTAAATGAGAATGATGACGACCGCGCTGACCGTTGCTTCAGAGGCTGACAACCGTCAAACAACTTCTCATTCGTACATTTGCACATTATTGAAGAAATAAAATCGCTCTAAGTTTCGGCAAATAACATTACAAAGGTTCAGCAAAAGATTATTGATATTAATTTTTATATTTAAAAAAAAATTGCGTGCACAAAAAGTAGTTTGACGGCTGTGTCGGCTGCTTCGTTATCAATTGAACTGTCGGAAATAATAAAGCAAGCCACGTCATAAACGCGTTTTTGGTGTCAGTAGATACTTCTTCTGCTTTTTTTCCGTTTATGGCTCCTGTCCGTCATTCGTCAGACAATCTTGCCAGTGTCAAGTGAATTATATTAAATACTTTTTAGTCAAGTCGGTCGTCATTTGTTTTCTTCAAAACATTGGTGGCGGTTTTCATCAAAACATTCGAAACATTTTCTGCCAAATCAGGATATCACTTAATACACTTTCATTCCAAATGCTTACACTTTGCGCTAAGACCTCAAGTAATGTTGGTCATTACAACTCAAAACAACACTAGAAAAACAATTAAAATGAAAAAGCTATGTTCCTTGCCAAAATTTCAGAAAACGAATCCCAGTTGATACTTACTTTTGTTACTGTCAGATGTTGATTTATAAGAAGTAATCAATGCAATGCAGCATCCATCTACTCGCGACCTTGCCAGCCGCGCCTGGCACAAATACCACTTTTTCTGCATTCCCCCGTTATTCCAGCGCTCTCATGCTCCATTGGAGTCGTTGAGTTTCAATTAAACGGGCTGTTGCTAGGAAGTTCGCTTCGCTGGCACGATATTGTTAGACAAATACTCTTGCTAATGGTGGATCGAATGGACCGATTGATCGTTTACATGCAATGTAGGGCGCAGCTCGGGCACGGCCCATTGAATGAAGGGAATGTGATTACAAGTTTGTATTATCTATGAACCAAAAACAAGACCAACATTGAACCTTATTTTGATGAAATAGCGTCATTTGTAACTAACTGGCGCAGCGGCAATTTTATAGCCGCTTGGCTTGCATTTATTATGCTTTGCTAAAATACTTATGTCTTGTAAATAGCTTATGTATTAAGATCTTTATTTGAGTTTGAATTGATGCTTTTGCATGAAACATCCATGCATGCATGCTTCCAATACCGTGCGATGCCGCGTAGAACCGTGACACCGCGCACCGTTACTAATGATCGATTCAACGGGCATGCTTGAATATTAATAACTATGTAGTATATAATCCTCACGATAAGATATCGTGTGGGCTAGTATGCAAACATTGCTCCACTCGCTACGTTACCTACAAAATATGCAAAATTGTTCTTACATGAAGATACTCGTAGTACACCTATACAGGTGGATGTTTCTCATTTCCTACGAAATGTACGGGAAATTACAGTTCGGGCGGCGGATTCTAGGCAAACATGGAGCTGTTTGGCTGAGCGGCAGACAATTAACGACCTTATGCAGTGACACAAAACCATATTTGCGTTACCAAGATTAACTTCTAGATTGCCTAGATTTGGTTTTTAGTGACATTTCTAGTACTCGAACTTCAATTAGCTGCATTGAATTGAAAAACATTGCGTAAAATGCCATTATTTTAATTCAAATTGTGTGCAAATCGCACCACCAAAATGGCATCATAGAATGTGTACCTTTAGCTACTGCCCCAATTCAACCCACCCTGTATTGGTTTACAATACTATTCTCAACAATACATCCACTGGTGTTAGAAATTGCGAAAAAACACATTTTGAGTTTGTGATTTATGCATGTAGGTATCACAACTTTTTGTAAGCAGTATATTTATTTATCATTAAAAAGAAAAGATATAAATAAATTAGCTTAAAAAAGATGGGAAAAATATATTGCCAGATATATAATAAATAACATTTAATTTGCATATTGCAAATTAAAAGCACAAGAAGCAATAAACGCAAATAAATTTAGTGCATCCACCAAACTGTTGATTTTAAATTGGCAAATATAAATAAAATAATTATTTCTGCTCGGTTAATTTTTAGTGTCGTCGATGACCATCTTTATTATATCGTGACCTAACCTCATATTTATTTATAAGAGTTATACAAAACGAAATAAAATATAAGTTTTATGATCTTTAGAATGGTTAGATTTTTTGAATATGAATTTTTGAGGTATAAGTCAACAATGTAAGCTAACAACTATTTACTGATTGCATTACCACACAGATCACGTCTACATAGGACGTGCCCTATGTGGCATTGCACTGCGTCTATCACTCTGACATATAAAGTATTATGTGCCTGTTATTGAATAGAACCCTTTAAATCAGAATACAGCAGTGTGGGCATCATTGCTTGATAGCAGAATTTGGTACGGCAGTGGTAGTGCTTCCACCTGAAACCTGAACGTGTTTTCCAAGTACGAACTATTTCACTCTTTCAAAAGAACTCTACTAAAACATAAAAATAACATCTTACTTAGTAAACCTTCCATAAATGTAACTTGTCAGAACGGTTAAAATTCCAAAAAAAGATGCTTAAAGTAATTGGCATAAACGCATTTTTTTTCTTTATTCGTCTTTTTGATGGAACAAGCAGATGGTCCACCTGATGGTAAGTGGTAACCATCATCTATAACAATGTATTGCCTCGCAACGCACGTAGAAACATTCCCTATGATTCACTGCCCTACGTCTATCAACTTGAGACTTGTGCCTCTAATTTCACCGGCAACCACACCCTTCAAACCGATACACAGCAACGCTGCTTGGTGGCAGAAATATGCATAGTATTCTAGTATTTTTAAGACTTATTTCATTATAATTTCATCAAGTTAATTAAAGATAATTCAAGTTATCGGTTGGATGTAATTTTTAAAACTAACCATTCAATAACTTGATTCAAAACGTCACAAGCAAGTCAAAACATCCATTGGATTCTCTCGATTACAATAGAAAGTTGCTTTCTCACTGTGGCGGCACAATTATTTCGTCTTCACGATAATTTGAAGACCCACGATCGCTCTGCGGATCTTTATGTCTACTGTCACGGCGTGGAAAGGTCGATTTATACAGCGGAATGCATAAGAAGCCAGCCAAATGAATTATCCTTATCAAATTTATTTATCAACCTCCAGATAGGTTGACTTTCCTTACATTTAGGGTAAAACAAAAATAACTGTTATCCATATGCTCACAAACAATAACAAAAAAGCTGTTCCACCAGCAAAATGAAGAGCACTAAGTGCACTAACACGGGATAATCTTATTTTTCGAGACTGGTTAGTTTTTTTTATTCTGTACCCCTTTACCAGACTACCCCCTTAGACAGCCTCAAATAATCTTCTATTTATACTTGGTACTTCGAAGAGGGCGCATAACATACCTTTGATCCCCAAAGTCGTATAGCTGTTTTTTTATTCTGCTAATCTTGCAAGTAAGGAAATAAATAATTAACTTTGATGCTCGTACACTTTGTATTAAATAACCCTATCGCTATGTTGTTAATAGTTAAAGATCTGAATGAATCATGAAGTTGCCATTGTTTAGAATCTATTGTTATAAATACATTCGAACTTAAAATATATTGTGACCGTCAATTGAAATCAGACTACTCAATTGAGTCCGATCTCTGGATCTTATTGAATGATTGTAGGTATTTAGGTAACTATATGATTCATCCAGTGATTTTTTTTTTAAACAACTAGCTGATGGAACAAACAGATGGCCCACCTGGTGTTAAGTGGTAACCATCACCTATAACAAAGCACTGCCTCGTAAGTCACGCACAATAGGAACGTGCCCTACGAAGCACTGCCCTGCGTCCATCAACTTGAGGCATACAGATGTTAAGCCTCATGTGCCTGTAATTACACCGGCAACCACACTCTTCAAACCGAAACACAGCGTTGCTGCTTGGCGGCAGAAAAAGGCGTGGTGGTAGTACTTCCCTGAACGAGCCCTTCACAAAGAGCTCTACTACTCTTAAAGTACAGTGTTAATCTGTTAAGCTTTATTGAAGCTTATTTAATTGGCTATATATCTGAATATACCGTATTAACCTCTCAATATTTATTTATTTGATTCCATCGATATGAAATGTGTTTCAATTTATCGATTTCCGATATGTGATCTGCAGTTTCAAATAACACACGGAAGTGAAGTAGATATGCATACCACTCTACTGACCGCTATTATGGGTTGGATGCTAGTTTATACGATAAACTTCCACTAATGGCTTCCCAGTCATGGTAACTTCCAAAGATAATCATTGGTATCGACTAAAATTTCAGAATTTGTCTAAGACATAGGTTTGCGCCATGACACAACTACTTTGGATCAAAATGATGTTTTCGCTGAACCATTGTAATGCTATTCTCCAAAACTTGGGTGTTTGCAATTTTTCATAACTACATTCATTGAATTTAAATAAAACTGAAACTGCTTCCCGACTTTGATCCCCAGGCACGGTAGATATTCCCTCAGATCTCTTAGTGAATTTATATTTTCACAAATGTTAAAATTTGCTACCAAGAAGTTGTTTCACGGTTGTCCTTTGCCGATCATTTTTCATATTCAAAAAGCCCTTTCTTTTGTCCCTACAAATATAATCAGCGTTGAATATTTCGCGCTAGCACTTCACGGGCTTGAATTGCCGAGCAGGGCGTAATGCCAACTGCCCGGCGCGGCGGCTGACCGTGATCGTGCATTACCGTACTCGGCGGTGCCATGAAAGGATTGCTTTGTGAGGCTTCGCGAACAATATTAAATCAACAAAGCCTGTAAACACCATTATGATTTCTAAACAAGGTTTGCGAGTAATCCTGTTAAAACATTAAAACTTTGAAACTGAAACCAGTGACGACCAAACGCCGTGTATGTTGTTGATGTTGACATAGTCTCTCTGGCTGGTCTCACAAGTTTTTTGTGACCTTCTTGTCTTGTTACTACTTTCTTTCAATATAGTGTGATAAAAGGATTTTAAGTGCACAAACACAAACAGGCTCCTTTTGAGCACTAAACACATGTTTTAGAACTTTTTAGGTTTTACGACATGTTTTTGTGACTAATAAAAGAATTGCTGTTTGACAAGCCAAACAGCTCAGTTAGCTCTGTCACCTGCACTGTAGGTTGTGGGTTCAATCCCTGCTGAGGATAAGAAAATGTATTCTACATATTAGTTATCTGTATCACATAGCTTTACATAGTTTGGGGCTAGATAGCGCTTTGCGTACAATGTCCGCAATTATTTATTTAATTTAATGAGATATAAAGATACAGAAATAAAATGATACCTACTCGAAAGTAGAAATTTAGTAGTACAAACTATTCTTGCTATGGTAATAATGTGCCATTCACAGAACATTAGTAAAAATTTCTTTACGCTTTCGCTACAATTACGAGTGTAAAATTGATTGGCAACACTATAGAAGCAGTCTGTCCACGGCAATGGGCTCCACTGTCTCGCTTATTGGAGTCAATATATCAAATTGGCTATTAGTGGCTTACATGGTCTTGCTCGAACAAAAGTAACGCTCTGTTCCTAGATAGACCACACATTATTTGAAATAATGATGGTCGTTATAGTGTTAAATGTACCTACTTGAAACTATAGATGCCTACATTGTGGGTTAAAACATCAAAGCATTCGTTTATTACTTTAAAAAACTAGTCAATGTTTTGTATTTCATGCTGTATATTCTTTTAATTCATGCTTTTATAAAACTCTGCTCTACCCAAGAGTGATTAAGGTTTAAAATGTAAGAGACGTGAAAAAATTTAAACTATTGTGCTAAATGTTCAGCATAATAATTTAGATGGCTTAACTCGCCTGCAAAGAGCTATCTAAACAATAGAGCAGCAATCATGTGAAAGAACGCTCTCTCATGGTTTGAAACAGTTCAATGGCATAGAATTCTAAACTATTTTTCCTAAGTAAATTGCTATAATTAAAACTGGTCTAGATTTAGATAGGTATTGAGAGCGTTGTTACCGTTTGCAATCAGGAAGACTTCTAGGCTTGCTTTTATAGAGCAATCAAGTTTTATTGCAAAAAAATTGCAAGTTAAAATTCGTGGAATTGTCGATTTTTGCTTTTTGAAGCAATAGCCACTGCCACCGTTTTGTTTGTAAAAAATACAGCGAAAAAATATCCAATTAAAAGAAGTTTTTTTATGCAAGATCCGCATAGACAATAATAAAACATACTAACATACTATTACCACCTACTACTGCTAAACTAAATACTCTACAAAAAAGCCGCTGCGCTTGATTTTTTGTAAATATTATTATTTGCTTTTAGCAGCTGATAAGTCCGTAACGCGGTATTCGTGTCGTGACACTTTTTAACTCACAAACAGTGAAAGTGCCTCTTCAGCCGCGTCTATACGTCACTCTTTACACTCGATACCTTTTTATGTTTATACATTTTAATTTATTTCTTCAAGACATTTTATTGCGCCGCAAGTTTAATACAGTTAGAACAATGAATTGCATCAATTCATTCGTTTCTTGCTTTACAAGCACAATTGTTTTTGCTGCTGTAAGTATGTTGATTATTACTGTTTCATGTCGTACATAACAGAACTTTATTCAATAATATTCTTGACATGCGACACTGTTTTTGTGCAAAAGGCAATACAGGTGAACAATTGCATCGCATTGCAATAGCTCATCTGTTTTATTTTTATATTCACATTAAATCAAGAATGGTTATATACCAACCTACCTTATACTATAAACCCTAAAATATATGTGATAATGAGAAAACTTAAAAAAAAAGGTACGTGACATTTAAGTTGTAAAAACGTAGAATTTGCTTAGGTTCCATGTATTGAAATATAGAAAAAGTAGGGAAAATACAAATCGTATTCATTGAACTGTTTAGTGCAGAACTCTACAATGGAGAAAGATATCGTGTCCTAAAGATATTCCGCCCGTGTTCCGTAAGATATTCCGCCCGGGTAATATCTTTTGGAACATTATTTAACCATTAGGTACTGATTGTTTTGACAATTAACTGGTATGTTCTTTTCGTTTTGTCATCTACAAACTGTCAAACAAGTTCTGCAATAATTCCATTGCAAATAATACCGTACGGAACATATGCGTGCCCATTTCATTGTGAATTGGCTCAATAGCAAATCTTTGTTGATTCAAATGCATAGCAAATATTGGCTGGTCATGGCGATATTACGAAACTCTCGTAGTTCGCACAGTGACACCAATTTGACACTACTAGTCTAGAGCGGTAGAGATGTCATATTACGAGAGGCATGTTACGAGAACGGACGTAACTAAGTAGGTAAGTACATTATCGTTATGATTTTATGACTGGCTATTATCATCCGAATTTTAATCACGGTCAGTGGTCAAATTAATTTTGTTCTCACATATTAATTTGCGAATTCACACCAAACTTTATTGTTAGGTAACTTCATAATAGCGTAGTAGATAATTAAAAATTATAGACTTTCTATGGAAGTAGGTAAATTTGTCGCGCTTGCTTCGGTTAATGGTTGGTTACCTAATAACCTACCATTTTTACCTGCTTAGGTTTAATAAACACCGACCATGTGCATTTTATCTAGACCTAGGAAATCGTTTTGACCTGATACGCATAAAAAAAGAGAAACATTGATTCTTTTTTTTTTGGATTATAATGTTTCAACCTGCATTTAATACACCAATATAAAGACAGTGTTTTAATATATAATGAAAGAAGGAGCAATGTTATAAAATGGAGTGCAAACATGAACAGCTAACATTTTTCATGGACAATGCTCGTGAAGATGCGTAGACTTTATTTTATTTATGTAAGCTTTATTTATGCAAGACGATAATTACTGCGATGTTATCGCGGAACAATATTAACGTTTTAAGATTAGCGAGTGTTTAAAAACGCATATAAAGTTATTATGTTCGTGAGATATAAATATTTTCTACTTGAAATACTCTAATAGACTTGTTATTATCAAGTTTGTACTGTTTGTTTGAGGATGGCTGTGGCGTGACGGGCAAATTTCGGCCTGAGACACGGAAAGCGTTTAAAAAATGATATGCAATTTTTTTTTATACTGTTGTTGGAAAAGCACATGGCCCACCTGATGTTAAGTGGTAACCATCAACTACAATCATCAACTGTATAATGTTAAGTGGTAACAATAAGCATTACCTCGTAAGTGCCTGTGACTTAAGAGGAGTGCATGCTCTACAATCGAGTTCTTGGAATTCGTGTTTAATTGAAATATGCTGATACTTTTATTTACTGAAATACAGGAAGCCTTGTTTTGCCATCTGTTAGGTGTTATTTTTTTTTACAATATATCAGTAATTTTATACAAGGTGTTCCTTAAGTTGTGTATGGAAACTTCAGGGGGCTAAAGTACCCATCAATATGAACAACTTTTTCCAAGGAACCAACACTGTGAACGCGAAAAAAAAAACAGCTGTTTCATACAAAAGTTCAATACCTACCAGGCTAAAATGTATGAAACAGCTGTTTTTTTTTTCGCGTTCACAGTGTTGGTTCTTTAGAAAAAGTTGTTCATATTGATGGGTACTTTAGCCCCCTGAAGTTTCAATACACAACTTAAGGAACACCTTGTATATATAGTGAGTTAAATATTTACTCTCTTACAACACCTTTACTTTACTGATTACCTTTCAATGGTGATTTGTAGTGCCAAAGGATAGGCTTACGAAATTAATTTTAAAAAGGTAGGTTTTACCGGTACCTTTTTCGTATTACTATGTCGTAAGCCATTGGTTTAATTTCTCCCTATATAGAAATACAAGAACCTTGCATTTCATTATGTCTGTCAGTAAGTCTACAATTTCAACCATTTCAACATCCGTCAGAGTGCAATGCATGAAAGGAAACGGTACATTTACATAGGTATGCACTCCATACCTATCCTTATATACGGTACACCAAGTTGGCTGCATAAAGCAATAATGTAAACAGAGTACGTACGCATTGTAGTTGGTCCTATTATAGTGGTATCCCCGTAAATTGTTTTTTGGTTTTAAATTTCGGATATTCCTTTAATAATGCAACTCTACATTACAAAAGTCTCTTTTGATGTTTCTGAGAGCATTAGGACTTAAACTGTGTTTTATCTGTCCACGCAATAATCTACAAATTTAAATAACGACACGTAGATTTTTTAAACAAAATTAAGAACGTTAAAGAAGAAGAATGAAGAAGAATAATTTTTAAAATAAGAACGTTATCACCTTTCCTTCGTCGAGATAAACGTTGCGCTGCGTGTATATTTGGCGGCTATTTACAAATAACGCATTTCTTTTGTAAGTATGTAATAGCTCTTGTATTGATTTTGACTTGTCTAAAGTAGAGCCAGCAATATTTAATACTAAGTTATATTTTTGAAGTACGGCTTACAGTAGTTTGGTCGAATCTCACCTGAGTAGGAGTGATGAACACATTGCTTTATTTTTGTAACTCATCTATGGTTTGTTATAAAATAGTGTAGTAAATAAAATCTAAGACTTCACAATATACCAATTAAATCATACTCAGAATATTGATTTGTACGTATTAACACTTTAGAAAGAAAAATAGAGAATTGAGAAACCTGTTGTGACAAGGAATGATAAATTACTGTTATGCATCATGTTTGCCTTATCAAGATAAATTATATTTAGGTAAATCGCTAAACCTCATCTCTCACAGCGTTGTGAATAATGTGAAGATGTCGAGATAAAGGCGGAAACATGCAGTTAGCACCTTTGATTACATCAATGCCTAGTATTTTGTAGTTTCGTAAGTTACAACTGACATATAGCTATAATACACACAAAGGAATAATTAACCAATCGGTTGTTACGGCAATTTCTGCGAGGCAGGAGATAAATACTTTCTGTATAATCTGCATCATCATCAGCCTGAAGTTCACTGTAAGGCATAGACTACCATTTCAGCAAGAACGATTCTGAGCGCTCTCCGCCCAACGAATTCCAGCGAACCGCACAATGTAGTCGGTCCATTGGATTTTTATTATTGTCTATTGAACTATTTGTGTTGAAAATATTTATTTCTCTTAAGAATAGGTACAATTCACTTACAGAGAAAACTAAGGCTAAGTAAATTTAGTGTGCCTTTCGGCATAAGGCGAAGACAAGAGCTAATGTGGCTCTCGCTCGCACGTTTCGACATGTTGAAAGATATAAAATCACTAAACTAGTTTTCGAAAAATCGCAATCAACCATTTTGTGGTTCAAACATTGCACACAGCTTAGTAAAAAATTCATTTTAATCGATACATGTTTTCCTACTCAAAAGTTTGCTTTACTAGTTTTCGTACATAAGCAAACTTTTAAGTAGGAAAACTTGTATCGATTGAAGTTGTTTGATAGTTGTCAGACAAAAAATAGTAAGTGGGTAGTTTGTGCATTCAAAAATATGCGTTTAGTAGGCTGTAGTTACGCTTCGGTGTAACTGGTGTATTTATTTTTGATTTTGCTAAACCTATCATGTAAAGGTGTATATAGGTAAATAGTATGATAGTAATACATTTCATATGTACTGTATATTGGTACCAATACGAATATAAATATATGTGGAGGATTTTGAGAATATAGTGTCAGCACTATATTTATTAATAATAATTGTATGGAAGTTTACACAAGGCCCTAGCCCCAAAATAAGGTCGTACCTAATTGATCTCAAAAGGTACACAGTGAAGAAGACAGCGCTACTATAACTAATAGACGTTTTTGTTGTTCTAGATGTGGCCTCCTGACTTGTGAGCCATGCGTAGCGACATGGCCTACCGCGGGCTGTCCCGGCATGTGGAGCTGGACCGGGCTGCAGACCCTCGGGACCGGGTCTCGCTGCAGGAGCTCATCGGGGAAGGCACCTACGGCGAGGTCTACTGCGCTAGAGACAAAAAGACTGGGAGACGAGTTGCTGTTAAGGTTGGTAGAGGGCAGAGATTTATTGCTATTAGTTTTGGACGTTTTAAAAAAAAGAGCGGTTATAATTCTATCGCTGGTTTAATACAGAGCGGTTATAGTTCTATCGCTTTAAAAAAATTAAGAGTGACCATAGAACGACATAATCAGCTAACGCGGTTGACATACCCTGCTCACAAATCAAATCAAATGTAAACTTTCCTTCGTGTACATTTTGCCAAAAATAGACAAAGAAAACTATTTCAAATGTAAACCTCAAAACGATTAGCCTCATTTTCGTGTGTATATGGGATTGTGAAAAATAAAACAATGCCGCTTTGCGTGTTAGAGGAAATACTTTAACAGAATTTGCTCACGCAGTATAACATTTCTTGTTAATTTATTAATCGCGTGTTATCAATAAGTAGGTACTATAATACACATCCTCGTTGGCACTAGAATCGTCGTTGACTTTACTATGCCGTTTCTTGCTCTTATGACCCATCTATATCTCTCTCTCTCTCTCTCTCTTGTCGTGTCACTATTTTCTTTCGAAACAGTGCGGTGTTAGGATTTTAAGTGCGCCTCAAGAGGCTCCTTTCGAGCACTTGACATATGTTATAGAACTTTTAGGTTCTACGGCATGCCTGTTTCCTCACGATGTTTTCCTTCACCGTTTGAGAGTACTGGCATGTTATAATAACCCATGCATGAGTAAGCAAAATTCCTACCTCAAGTGCTAATCAATGACCGGATATTAAACCACTTGCCATAAACATTTTGAATCAAGTTCAGGCACGCACGATGTTGATACACACACTTATTGCAACTGTTTTTAGTAAGCATGTAGCTATTGCAAAACAAAACAAAAAGCTACTTGATCTCTCTGAGTGCACTTTCCTTAATTTAGATATTCAAGACCAGCGCGACTCAACATCTTTGCATCTAAATAGAAATTCTCCAATAAAATTGTAAATAAACCTGTTGTTTCTCGCCAAGGTTCAGTACCTACCAGCCACTGGAATTTTATATTGTATCGGAGAAAACGCAAGAGAAACTACTAAGATTACCGACGTGGCCCTACTGGCTATACTGATTTAATTTCACCGACTTTAGAAAACACATTCTTGTGAAAACGTTCAATATACTCGTAATCTAGTACATAATATTTGACTAGCATGTGTAGAAGCGCTTTTTGTGTGTAGTCTATTATTGAACATACAAAGTTTTTTATGGACAAAAGACAAACTATGGGTGTTTTATAAGGGTATTGTTAGCATACGGCTTTTAATTGATCGCTTAGATGTTATCTCTGAGCTCAACAATGATGTCAAGGACGTTAAACAATACGTGGGTACGGACGGAGGCTAACCCTCTCGTTTTACAATAACGTCAATTATTTTATCTATCTAGCACTTGCCTATAATGTAAAAAGATAAACACGGTTGACCCACAGAATGTATTTATTTCAGATTTTGGAGAACATAACGGAAAATATAGAAGAAATAGAAGAGGAGTTTCTAGTATTTCGTGATCTATCCAGCCACCCCAACATACCTGAGTTCTTCGGACTATTTTTAAAACGCGGTCTCAGTTCAGACGATGACCAAATATGGTTTGTTATGGAGGTGTGTAAATCAATCTTGTTTGGGCACGCTCAAAATAAAGCAGTTTATACTTGAAAGGGTTATTATGGCCTTGTTTGTTTGTAGCTCTGTACTGGAGGTTCTGTGACCGATTTATGCGCGGGCATGCGAGCACGGAATAGCAGCCTTACTGAGCCACAACTCGCTTACGTCCTTCGCGGGACTGTGCGGGCCTTGACACATCTCCATGCCCATCGATGCATGCACCGTGATGTCAAGGGGCACAACATACTTTTGACTGAAGACGCAGAAGTGAAACTAGTCGATTTCGGAGTCTCATCACATTTGGCAGCGACAGCCGCTAGGAGGAACACTTCAGTTGGTACACCTTATTGGATGGCGCCAGAGGTAATACCAAAGACTATTCTCATTATTAAACTATTCTTGTACTCGTATTATGTTATTCATAACGACATTATTATGTAAATTACTTATTACGCCTAGCTATAATTACTACAGCATTCATTTTGTATTTCTCATAATGCTTATCGTAAATCTTAGTTCAAAGGTTAATTTGATTTTAATTTTAGGTGATAGCGTGTGAGCAACAGCTAGATGAGTCTTACGACTGCAGGTGCGATGTGTGGTCAGTGGGTATCACCGCTATTGAGTTAGCTGAAGGTGAGCCTCCACTATCAGGACTTCACCCAATGAGAGCATTATTTCAAATCCCACGAAACCCACCTCCAAGGCTAACTCATCCAGAGATATTTTCACCTCAACTCTCAGACTTCATAGCAGACTGTCTTATAAAAGATATGAACCAAAGACCTTTTGCGAGAGAGCTTTTGGAGCATCCTCTGCTACTCGCCGTCAGTAGCTTCGAGGATAAGGTCAGTAGGTACTTTCAAATAACTACTACCTTAAATGTATTCTGAATGTAGGTCAATAAATACAACCTTGTTTGTAGATCCGTAAAGAACTTCAAACTGAGATAAAACGACAAAGAGCTGAAGGTCGAAGTTGTCGAGCCGCCGAAGCGACAACGAAACGAGGCAAATTGAAGTCCCATCGAAAAGCGCGACCTGAAAAAATGTACACCGATGATCTAGCCACTTTAGAAGTGCTCACAGAAGAGGCTATCGTCGACCAATTACAGAAGAGATATACTGAGAATCACATATACACGTATATCGGAGACATCTTGGTTGCGGTCAATCCCTTTACCGATGTGGGAATTTACACAACAAAGGTGAGAACATTGGCGCTTTCTTTCCCCCTATTTAATTGCAAGTTGTTTAACCTTTGCTTTGTTTGTAGAGTCAGCAGATCTACCAAGGCCGGTGTCGGTCTGACAATCCCCCTCACATCTTCGCTGTTGCTGACGCTGCACATCAAGCGCTGATGCACCAAAAAATTCATCAAGCCATAGTTATCTCTGGAGAAAGTGGAGCTGGAAAGACTGAATCTGCTAATCTGCTATTAAAACAACTCGTGTTTCTATCGAAGGTAAGAATAAATAATAATACCTGATTTATTTATCAGTTTATCATCAATTAATCAGCAGTAGTATGAAGTATTCAATAACAATGCATTTTCTTGACAGACACAAAACAGGAACTTAGAAGAAAAGATTCTCCAAGTGAACCCTATCATGGAATCATTTGGTAACGCCCGCACGGGTATAAACGCAAATAGTTCCCGTTTCGGCAAATATTTAGACCTATCTATGATGAGAGTAGGCCGAATCTCCAGCGCGCGCATCTCTGTTTATCTTCTTGAACAATCGAGAGTAGTTCATCAAGCTTTGTGAGTATATATAACAACTACAAATAAAATTATAGCCCATTTACTTGAAGTTTATGTGTTGGTTTTTACGTTTCAGAGGAGAAAGCAATTTCCATGTCTTTTACTATCTGTACGATGGCTTGGAAAGTGAAGGGCGCTGGAGGAAGTTCTATCTCGACGAACAACTGAAGTCCAGGCATCGATATTTGCAACCATTGTCGGTTGCGCATCGAGAACACAATGTCCATAGATGGCGACAACTTAATCAAGCTTTTAAAGTAAATCATAACAAAACTACACTTCCATATTATAATTAAACTAAATAAAATAATTATTAAAAGAGCTTATCATTATAACTTATTTATCAGTTGTAAAAATATCATACAGACTTTTAAATGACTTATAATATGTATTCGTCCAAAAAATTGTGTTATTAATTTTCAGGTAGTAGGCTTTTTGGAAGAAGAAGTTATAATAATATATAAAATGCTGGCAGCTATCCTTCATTTAGGAGACATAGAATTCGGGGAAGCTGATGATCATAACGCTGACAACAGAGCTACAATTATTGACACAGCGCCATTGCATCGAGGTGAGTTCATGTTTAGCAATAAAAACTGATAGGTAAATTACTTAGATGACCGTGTAATAACGTAGGCTGTGTAATATGCTCCTAATCATTAAATATCAATCAAACTTGATCTGTATGTCGTTTAAATTCAAATATTTCAACAACCACGATTAGTTTGATGTCGAATTTAGTTTTTCTTCTATTGTTTTTTTATTGACCTTATTTGATTTTAAATTTTAGTTTGGACGACGAATAAAGATATGCATCTCCATTGTGTTACTGCATATTATGCATAAAACATTACCGATTTGACATATTTTTCTAGCTTCCTGTCTATTAGGCGTGGAAACTAGTGATCTTCGAGAATGTCTTACAAGCAGCAGCGTGGTGGCCCGCGGAGAAACGATAGCACGTCATAATTCACCCACCGAAGCGGCAGTAGCCAGAGACGCGACTGCGAGAGGTCTATATGCGAGAGCATTTGATAGAATCGTGGAAAGGATCAACGCTTTGCTGTGCCAAAATAGACCAAATAAGTAAGTCTTATTACTAGCCTGCAAATAAATGAAAGAAACATTTAGATTTAGTTACATTACGCTTGACGTTTAACCTTGCCCTTTAACTGAGGCAAAAGACATGACCTATCCTATTCTACAAATTTGCCGTGAAAGGTTTGCAAGCACTAAACAATAATGAGTTTTGACATTTTGAATTATAACCTACATATTATAACAACCTACTGAAAATTACGTTTAATTTACAGCAATGACCAGCAATCGATTGGGATATTGGATATCTTTGGATTTGAGAACTTTGGTAAAAACTCTTTCGAACAGCTTTGCATAAACATTGCCAATGAGCAGATTCAGTATTACTTCAACCAACATATTTTCACATGGGAACAACAAGAGTACATGGCCGAAGGTGTCCCCGTAGATTTAGTCGAGTTCTCGGACAATAGGCCAGTTCTGGACATGTTACTGTCGAGACCGATGGGATTGTTAGCGCTGCTTGATGAGGAAAGCCGTTTCCCACGTGCCACGGACCGGAGCCTCATTGGTAAACCAGAACTTTACACAATAACATTTGCACAAAATAATGCAACTCACTGATTAGAACGAATAATTTGAACATGCAATTTTTGTTGCAGAAAAGTTTCATAATAACGTAAAGAGCAAATATTACGTTCGGCCGAAATCTGACGCTATATGCTTTGCCATACACCATTTTGCTGGACGCGTGGTCTACCAAGCAGACGGCTTTTTGGAGAAAAATAGAAATTTCCTGCCTCCGGAAGTGGTCCAACTAATGAGACAGAGCCAGTACGACATAATAAGGTTTTTGTTCCAGTGTCCAATAACTAAGACCGGCAATTTGTATTCGCCGCTGCACGGCGACGGCGACGTGGATTCGAGAAGCTTAGAGAGCCCGCCTGCGGGGGATTCTAGGGTAATGGTTTTAATCAAATACGCCTTTGTTAAGTGGAAGCTTTAGTTGCTCTACTAATTCTCTTAATTTGCACCTTTTGTACCTTTGCCACTCTCAACAAATATTATATTAAACTTATAATTTATTATTTTTTTCTCATTTCAGGATCGATTTAACAGCAGGGGTCTTGCGTCGCAATCTAGAGCTCAGCAAACAGTATCTACATACTTCCGATACTCATTGATGGAACTGCTTCAGAAAATGGTCAGCGGGACTCCTCAGTTTGTAAGATGTCTGAAACCTAACGAGTCGCGATCTCCGAAGCACTTTGATTCAACGAAGATTTTGAAGCAACTTCGGTACACTGGCGTTTTAGAGACCATCAGGATAAGACAAAACGGTTTCTCTCATCGATTAACTTACGATGAGTTTTTGAAAAGGTGCGATTCTCATATTTTGCGTTAATATAACGGTCAGTTACAGTTTTTACCAGAAAAGGAATACAATTTCTTCTATTTGAGTTGCAAAAATAAATGAAAAGAATGCTACTATTGAAAGTATTGTTAAGAAGTTTTAATTTTGGTTTGTTGTAATTTTCAGGTATGGTTTCCTAGCGTTCAGCTACGATGAAGTAATGAAACCGAGTCGCGATTCCTGCCGGATGTTGCTGCTGAGACTGAAGCTGGACGGCTGGGCGCTCGGCAAGTCCAAGGTCTTCTTGAAGTACTACCACGTCGAACTACTGGCCAGGATTTATGAAGAACAGGTGTGTATCTATGACAATAACATTAGCGATGTCTAATAAGAAAAGATGAAGTAGCACATCCAGTAGAATACCCGATAGTAGGTAACAGCAGAACAGAATGAAAACATCAGCCAAAATGAAGTAGCCAAATGTTTGAGTTCACTTTATCAATATCCATATTTCAGGCTGCACGCATAGTGCCGAATTCAAATCTAAAATGTAAAGCATTTGTCCTAATTTTGTAAAAACTGTCCTTGTAAGGAGTTCCCACCATAAAGTTTTTTTTTAATTAATATCATTAAATGAAATCTTAGTAAATTGAATTAATTGCTTGATCTTGTAATTTAATTTATATTATGTTGTGTAATGTGAGATTGTAATTTGCTTAAATTACAATCTATCTAAAATCAAAAAATATATTTACGTATTGTTTCAGTCATCTGGTTCCCATAGTACCTACATACTTTGTTTAGTTAAGGGCTCTAATATGGCGTTGTGTGAAATGCCTGCCAATATATATTTATTTACATTAACAGACTAGCAACTATTATATAACTCTAACTTTAATATTTCAGATAAGAAAGGTGATATTGGTGCAAGCGTGCGCCCGCGCTTGGCTAGCTCGTCTCTACTTCCGAAGACTGAAAATGCAAATGGCCATATCCGTTTTGACTCTGCAAAGGCACGTGCGAGGCTGGCTTACCAGAAAACGATTGCAGGAGAGGCAGAGGCAATTAGCTCGAGAGTTTCAGAGAGAACAGGAAAGTCAGAGAAAACATCACAAACAAGGTGAGCTCTACGTTCTAGTTCAAAGGTCCAGCTCCATGTAATATTTTTTCAAAATACTTAGATTACTTTACACTGACAGCCGAATTCCTGTTACGGTACTTGCTCGGTTGTCCCAAACAGATATACTAAGCTAGAACAAAGTAGTTCCAAGCTATGAGATAATTCGTTACTGTAATAACAACGCTGCTGTTACGTGTTTAGACACGTGTACGTTGTCGGTTGAGCAGCATTTTATTCTTGTATACAAGAATATGAAAATTGTTCACAACGCAAGATATTTTCTATTATGTCTGGAATCCTGGCATACAAGAGGATAAGTCAGAACTGAGGCATGTTTACTGGCCCATACAAAAAGTATAAGTATCACAAGATTTACACTGCAATATGTAGCGTGGCCGTAGAGTGAAAGTTTTAACTCTGAGCTTTGGCAATTTTCCCAAAGTGTAAAACTTGGAGCAACTGGTGACATCATAAACATTGCAAGCAAGGTTGACTTATTTCCTCAATCGTATTTTTCAGGTATTCCATATAAGAACAAAGCGATGATGAAGGCGAAGGCGCTGAGACGGATGACGTCAGACGATAGCGACTCCAATGAAACGCACTCCGGCAACAAAGAGAACATCGACACCAACAAAGCTGCTGTAGTTATACAAAGCCGTCAGTATTAAAACAAAATTTATTCGTAGCACAATGATAATGTATTGTGACATTTATATAATAACAGAAAAAGTTCAAAATTCTGGGTCGTGTATCTGATTTCTGCATACCATTGACCTAGCGAATCGAAGTTATTCAAGGCTAGCAAAACCATGCTTTGGTTAGCTGTTGATATACTTGGCAAGTCTGCAGCTACACAGAGTAAAATCTTTTAAAATAAAACTATGACTAAGCTCAACAGTTGGTGATCCTCTGAACCATTGGTGTATCTATCTGCTATTAACAACGAAAAATAAATTAACGTCATGGCCTTTGTACACGACAGCTATTGTATGTATATGTAGATATTATTATGTATATAGAAAGCTCCCGCGGCATCCCTCGCATACTTATTCTTTTTTTTTTGTGAATCTAGTTAGGTTTGTCAACAGTTACAGCTACAATACAACTAGCAGATGGAGCAAGGAGAGGAGATGGCCCACCTGATAGTAACCATCACCTATAACAAAGCATTGCCTCGTAAGTCACGCACGATAGGAACGTGCCCTACGATGCACTGCCCTGAGTCCATCAACTGGAGGCGTACCTACAGATATTAAGCCTCATGTGCATGTAATTGATTAAGATGTATTCGTAGTGATTGCTATCATAAATATTTAAGGCGTTTTTTCTTTATTAGGTTCTTTAATTTTTCGTTATTCTTCTTATTCAGTAAGAAAGGATGTTGGTCCAATAAACAATACCATAGTTTTGTATGTTACAATTATATAATTTCAGATTTCCGTGGTTACACAGCGCGGCGCAAGTGGGCGAAGGGCCGCGCGCCTCCGCCGCCGATGCACGCCGCGCCCACGCCGCAGCTGATGCAGCATTACTCGGTGCAGGAGAGAGCAGCGCAACTACAGACCTTTGCTGAGCAGGTAAACATTATTTTAAGACAATTCAAAAGATTAAAAATCGCAAACAATAAAGTTTTGGAAAACAACATAATAAAGGTTCAACCAAATTTTTATTTTACACTACAACAAAATTTGTAAAGATATAAAATTACTGAAGGTAGCTATGAAAAATCGCAAACAAGAAAGTTTCGGAGAATTCAACAAAGGATCAAAAAAAATATAGTTTTGATCCTAATAAGTTTTTGTAATTGTAACTTCGTCACTGGTCCCGTTGTCAGTTGCCCATAATCTGCAGTTTACAAAAGGCTCTTCATTTATACCGACACGTCATGAAATCTCTGCACTTTGCATGGTTTTCTCCATATACGGACGGAGACTCTTTCAATTTTTTCTCCCAGAAGAATATCCATGAGTCACATACACGACAGAAGCACGGACCATATAGACATACAAGTATGGGAGCCGGTGAAATTACAAGCGCAAGAGTCTAAACATCTGTATATCTCAAGTTGATGAACACAAGGCAGTGCGTTGGAGAACAGGTTTAAATCGTGACTTGCGACGCAATGCTTTGCAGTGACCACTTAACATCTGCTGTTCCTTATGCCAGTATTATAAAAAAGAGATGTCATATATCTCTGTCATAATTAATAAAATTCCAGGTGCACAATAAAAACCAAGAGGTCCACAAGAACCTGCGTCGGAACAAGCCAGGCATCAGACTGAAGGAAGTGTTACAGCCCCCTGAGGAGTACAGACCCCCACCCGGCTTCACACTTGTTCCAGCCATCTTGCGGGGACAGCCCTCGCAAGTCGAAAGGGACGCTAGTCGATTGTCCAGGTTAGAAATATACATATTAATGCAAAAATCTAAACATAGGTACTTTGTGGTGCGATCACAAGTATTACTATACTATACTCCTGCCAAACTTAATATACAATATCGTAAAAAAACCTGTAGTACATAACATAAAAATCACCTTCTTGTAGTTTATTTGTCATGTCATGCAGGCACATGATGCCTCAAGTTCATGGACGTAGGGCAGTGCTTCGTAGGGCATGTTCGTATCGTGCGTGACTTGCGATGAAATGCTTTGTTAAAGGTAATGGTTACCTCTTAACATCAGGTGAGCCATCTTTTTGTTCCATCAGCGTTGTATAAAAAAACAGCTTCTAAATTACACTTTATCTCATATAAAGTACTAAGCAAGTGTAAATTCATACACTTGGTGGCATATCGCCATTAGCTAAGCGAATTATAATGGTGCGCGATTATAAAGTAAACGGTCACGACTGCACGCTCCGCCGGGCCGGAACAGACCATTGCCCGAGTTTCTAGTAACAACTATTGATATAAAGAAGGACTTCAGCTATTTTCTAAGACACGCTGTATCAATAAATACAATTAGTGGTATTTTTAGTAGTTCCGTAGTTTCTTTAGGTAATCTAGAAGGGATAGTCAGGAAATCGTAGATCTAGGATAACACAGTTACTGTTGGTATCATTCTGGCTAATAGTGCACTAAAAAAATAACGTTCATTATACTATACATACCTTGATAAATACCGATTGAAGATTGCTACTACTAGACACCCGCGGCTTCACTCGAGTAGCAGCAGTAATTGCTAACTTATTTAAAGAGTTTTTGATTGTAGGGCTTTCTTCCCTGTTCCTGTTTATATTTCGAGATAAATAGTAACTATAATTATTAACAGTTTAGTTACTATTTATCCAGGTTATGAACTGTAATTGATCGAGTGAGCGAAGCGAACGAAGATCTTAGTTTCAACTTGTGCGATTTGGCATTGTATGTATGTATGTTTGTCTGGCGATAACTTTAGAACCGTTGATCCGATCTGCATAAAATTTGATATGTCGATAGCTTGTACTTGAGAAATTTACTGGTACTAAGTATATGAGTAAAATCGGATGAAGGGTTTTTGAGATATGGGTTTTTTTAAGTGGGCAAAAATAAAAAAAGTTACATAAAAAATAAAGTTACATGTCATATGAAAGGGCTTCGTTTGGATATTCCAAAACAATTTTTACTTTTTTGACGCTCGGTTTTTGAGATAAAACAAAAAAAGCTAAAATAAAATAACCAGCGATCCAAGAGCTCCCATCTCTAAGAGTTTCGTTGACATCAAGGTTTTTCTACTGGTCGGCCAGTTCCTTTGCTTTTTCTTATTTTTTTTTTTCTTGAAATAAATTAGGAGGTACTCAGTTCTCATAAAATGGTGATGACGACCAGGTCTGATAATGGAGCCAAGGTCTGTTCAACGGAACTCTTCACAAAATAGGCCAATAGAGTTGAAACTTGGTTACCATACCAAGTTAGTAGGCGGTAGTCAGAAAAAAGTCCAAAGATAATGTTTGGACTTGCCTCTGACTACTACCTACTCGAAGTTTTGATGCGTTCGTCGGGTCGCATCACGAGATCTCAGTTCGAAGCGAACTACTAGTTACTCTAAGTATCAACTTAATCAGTTTAGTGATCAAGACATCGAAACATATAAACTCTTGCATATATTAGTAGAATCGGTAGAGTGAAATCACTCGCACCTTTTACTGATATTTCCCAAATCCTTGCACTATCACATAACAAAATAATTGTGTTACTTTTGCACGCTGCACCGAACTTAGTCCATCCCCGGAGTTTGTCTTAAGTCCGGCGAAGCCTTGGGACGCGCCAATAAACAAAAAGGAGCATGCGATTATATCTCCAAGGTTTGTTGGAGATCCCCATGTGACGTCTTTAATATTATTAACCGTATGTGTTGTTTCTTTGGTCTCCCACTAAGCAATAACAACATAGAGAAGTTTCAATCCTTTTTTATAATGCGACACGAGACAAAATTAAATGTTTCTTAACTTATTGAAATTTTCTTAAAAAGTTAAACTAGAATATAGCTTTTATTGTACTATAAATAGTACTTTTTGCCTTCAAAATGATTATGTAACCCCTCACAATTTCACTATTTTTTTACCGTTGAATAAATAGACCGATATATAACTGTTAATTCTAAGGGAAGTTAGTGACAATAAATGTTCAAGTTCTTAGTTAGGTATGTACTTAAACTAGCCTACTAGCCTTCCAAACTTACAATGACTGACAAACTTAAATCTATGTAAGACTTTTTTTAGGCAGAAATTTGGGCTGATGTGTACAGCTTCCTTTAAATAATTATTTCCCGCAGATATCAGCAAACCCCTCAGTACGAAGAGGACCGGCACCTCGTCAACAACCAGAACTGGCAGAACCTGCCGTGCAGCCGACAGTGTGGCGGCCTCGTCAGGTACGGACAACATTGCGACGCGTGGAGCCACTGGCCTTAACTAATTTATTATTTTCACATGCTTACTCTCCGGGCTTTAGTGATTATGGGTATGGCTTCTGACTTCAAATTGATCAACACAATACGCGTATTTTGCTCAAAATTTCATCCATACTGGTCTCAATAGTCAGCTAGCTTTTTTTCATCTCGTATTGTATAAGTGCTTGTTAACTCACCGATAAAATAAGTACGAGTACCTACTTTTTGTGTCGCCACCGAAATATTTATGAGAAATAATTTAACTATAAAATGACGTAAGGCTTGTTAGTAACTCACAACATAGTTAAATCGATGGGACTTTTGGCACAGACTACTTCACGCTTACGCGTCCGCAATAAATAGCATTTTATGTCAATTTTATAGGGAACCAGTCCAATTTAAGCTTATTTATATTCGTCATAATTTCCTCTGACGCAAACATTTTACAAGCATGCTGGTCTTCACATTGATTAGAAACACATAAAAGTTTTACGTGAATCATATTTTAGATACTATCGATATCGTCGGACAAAAATTATGTAAAACGGCATAAACGATTGTCTATCTATAAAAGCTAGGTTTTTGAAAATTAAGTGTTTCCCCCTGCTATATCCTCCTAAGACCCGGAGTTATATTTTTTGAGTACTTATTGGTACACTCTGTGCAGAAAAATGTACAAATTAAAAATTCATTGTCAGACCCAAGGATAAAAATACTTCTTTTTCTTGTATTATTTGAGTTTTTAAGATGAAAATTGATTTTTATTGTTATGTACAGAAAAATGTTCAGCGGGTCTCACTGACTACAGAGACAGATGTTGTGTTGAAACTGATTAAAGTAATTTAATTTGTACATTATAATGTACCTGGGGTCTTAGGAGTTTAAGTATAAGTTGTAGTATCTTGCTAGCAACAACATTTATCTCACTTTTTATCACCTTTTATCTCACTTTCCATGACAAACAAATAACAAAAATTGTATGTTTTCAGTAACAAAATTAACGAACTAGTCCGTAACTCCCAACGAGACATACCGCCGCGACCTGTCTACAACCCAGCACCGGACCCCGGAAAAGACTTGCGAAAAATTCTTCGCAATTCCCCTGAAATTCTCGCTACACCTATGTTCAGCTCGGACGACGACTACACCGAAGGACCATTTAGATTCAAGCAGCTGCTAAGACCGACCCTAGGACCCACGGAGAGCTTGAGGAAACGGAAAGTAAGGAATTCTCCTGGTCAAAGCCCATGGATGTCGGATAGTTCCCAGGAGAGTACAAATGGATCTAAACAAGCATTCTGTAAACGACGACCGCAAATTAGTATGGGAGTATTCTATAACTAGAAATTGACATTACTTATTTTAAAGCGTGAAAATTTAATATATTTTAATACGGGCCTAACTTGAAAAACTTCAGGATTATAGACACTATAGATTTTCTATTATTCCTGACTCGATATCGAGTCATTGGGTTTCTGGAGGTACAGAAGAGACACAAACCGCATGTGGAAACTGTGCAATTGGTATAGAATGATCTGAAAATGGCTGTAATAGAATCTCCATAAGCAGCCATGTTAGTAAATGTATATTGTAGGGGAAAGGAAAGGAAAATTGCAATCAAAATCAAAATAAATAATGTATTGATTGATTGCGTTAGCGTTTTATAATAGGTTATCGTATCGATCCACCATTGTCTAAGATAATTAATATTAATAAAGTTTTTCTTAAGTAACCACCAAAGTTTTATATAATAGCTTTAGAAATAATTTAAATGTTACATAAACATTGTGTTGAATTATATATTTTTTTAAATAACTTGGATGTAAAAGACCTCCCTTGAATACTGTGCATACAGCTACTTCTTTTTCAAAACGGCTTGATCTAGTTATAAAAAAAATGTCACGCGAATTAAAAAAAGATCTATCAAAAAGTCGAAAAGTGCTGTGATGTTTTCAGAAGTAGTCTTTTTACAGTTTTTTTATTAATTAAAAGTTAAAAATAATTTCGGACATTCCATTTGTTTGTCATTGTTTTTGTTCTTGTAAGTAACCAATTAGGTTGATGTATTTTTCAAATTTGTTTTTATGTCACACTTTGTATATTTAATAAAGAATGGCGGTTTTACTATGTCAGGGTATTGTTATTCTTCATATACAAATATTTCATTTCTAACTTTGTTTTTAACAATTCTAAACATTGGAAACATTTTTATCAGACGGATAGCGTTACTCTGTTGGTCGAACCATAATACCAAGTGTACGGGATAGAAAGGGAAAGGATGTGTTCGTGTTGATGTTTTGAATGTATTTATAGCGAGGGCAGGTACTATGTTGAGTGCAGCCATTCACCCCTTACTGGACTAGTCGGGGTTTGGCCAATGTCAAGGCCGTATTGGCCTGAGACAAATCAATAGGTATAGATCTATTTTGCCGTCTATCGCTGTTTTCTGGATATTGTCAGATACAATCATAAGTGTTTTTGATAAATAAACCCTAAAAACTTCTATAATTTAGATCACCGACGAGGATCAGGGAACTTGTTTATCAATTTTAACGTTATTGTTAAACGCAAAGTGAAAATTCAATGCTTGGTATTAACTAAAAATTATTTACTCATATCAAAATAATCTTCAAGAATAATATCAACTAAATTTGAGACAGCGTCTACCGTGCATGTGAATTACAGTACTGATTGTGAACATTTGTTTAACTTTGATAAAAAAAGGATGATGTGAATTAATAAGAGAATCATTGACAAGTTTTGTGATTATGTGCCAATGATTTGTTGAATTTTAAGCATAAGTCATCTTGATTATGAAGAGTTGGAAAATAAATTATGTTAAATCTAAAAGTAGTTTTTATTTTTTTCCAACCTTGTAGTCAAACGACGACGTATGAGCCAGTATGAGGCAGTCATCTAAGCTGCTTAATACCATAACCAGAAAATTGGGGTGAAACCAGTTCATACATAATTGGTGATACAATCAAAACAAAGTAAACACGTAAAGCCATACTAGGTACTTTTAAAAGTTCACTTCATGAGTAAAACACGCGATGTCATGTTTACGGCGGGCGGGCAGAAGTACGAGGCGCGGCGGGCGGGAGATGCGTGACGTGACAGGTGGCAGCGGCCAATGGCGGGCGTCAGCGGCTTGCGCGCGCACACGCGCAGTCGCGCCCGCGCTAGCCATGGCGGCCGCCGCCGGCCTGCCCGAACTAGACTTTACGCAAATAAAAACGCGCTCCATCGAGAGGACTCTGCTCCCCCTCATCAAGCAGGTACGGTCTGGTGCATTCCCTCACTCCTCACCGCGGCCGCCGCGCAGGGCGCCGCGAGCCGTCATCACTCCGGCGACCGTGACGTGTCACCGGTGCCAAGTACGTGAAAATTGCGTCGACGGCGCTTTTCTGACGTCGCCAGAGTACTTCGACTATAACACACGGCTTTACGCAAGCGATCTAAAATTGAAGTTTTATTTTGGTGCACGGGTAATTACGACGTTCGGTCGTTTTGACGTGCATCGTTGGAATTTCCCGCCAGCAACAACAATCTGTTGCGCCTTCATCGCGCAATCGCAGTGATGACGACCGAGTGGTGCCCGGTTTGAATGGAATTCCACCCCGAATGTATTAGTGTATAAAAAAATCTGAGTTGTAAATAGCTCAATCGGCCCTGTTTCGAAATGCCGAAATATGTCGACGCCTAAATTTCTAGGAAAGCAAGAAAAAAAAAGGTCGGAGAAAGCACTTTTGAAATAGTTGAGTGTATGTCAGCCGTCATGATGTAGGTATTGTCAGGGCGGGCGGACGAGCACGTGTAGCGTAGCGAGTGCGGGGGAGTAGGAGGTTCGCTCGGGCTCGGGCTCGGGCGGGCGATCGATGGTGCGCTCGCTCCCGCGTCGGGCCGACGGCGGTGGCAGCGGCGGCGGCGGCAGTGCCGCGGCGATCGCAGGCGGAGCGGCGCGGTGCCGCAACGACTCGCATCACGGGGACGGGGCACGTGCGCGCGTCCGCGGACAGCGCGCCGCCGCCGCCGCTGCCACCTCCGCCACACTCCCGACATGGACGTGCTCTCCGATGACGACGACTACGCGCGCCGCGACGCTCAGGTACGTGCGACCTCCGCCGCCACCACTCGGACACGTTCATAACAAAACAAAACAAACATGAGTGAAAGTGGTCAGCACGACCAGCGCGGAGTGGGCCGCTGCTCGGCTGCTGGACGCAACAAGTAGTGTCAGGTGGCAAAGACGGTCGCGTGCAAGAATGACCTTGATCGGAGCTCGCGCCGCGCGGTCTCGCCCCGCTCCCGGCCGCCGTCGTCGTCGAGGTGGCGGGTGACTTCTTAACGTTTGAACCTTCAAAATATATCAGGAAGCTAATTTAATTTTATCTTTTATAGGGCTTCATAGCTCCGTAGCACCACGCGTAGGCACTCACGTAGCTACTTACATAACACGCAAGGAAATATTTTTAAGTGACGAAATGCCAGTAGACATCAGAAAACGTTATACCTTATAATAAAGAGGTATGGTTCTGCCGTTCTGAAAACAAAGAAAGAGTGAGATGAATAAATACCTATTCATTATTCAATAATAATTATTCACAGAAAAAAAAACGTTCACACTTTCGAACAAATAAAGAATGCCCAACCACTTACCTATTTTAAAATTCTTTATTCTTTTGATGTCGCAATTCAGTCGGACCGAGTATCTGTTAGGGCAATTCAAGTTTTCCTTTGTCACGATTTGAGACATTGCCAAAAGCATTTGAAGATACACTGATGAAAATTACGTTTCCCTTTGGGCTATGGGCTTTGGGCTATGCTATATTTATTGGTCATTAACATTTCGCTCGAATCTGTGAAGAAGGTGCTTAAAAAAATACATTTAGGTTACTTAAAGTTTTATCTGACAGTAAAAATATCTTAATCACGAACGAACTGAACAGAACTAGTAGAACTAGTGTCTATAAATAAACTCAAGGCCATTCAACAACAATGGCAATATTATTCTGAAAATGAAAAGCAGATCAATCAAAAAAGCAATTTGGGTTTTCTTCAGTCGACTGAATGCAGCTCACTCGCCGGGCATAAAGTGGCATTTTTCGTAATATAAATACCTATTAACGAACTTACTTATACAAGGTGTTCCATAAGTTGTGTATATAAACTTCAGGGGGCTAAAGTACCCATCAATATGAACAACTTTTTCTAAGGAACCAACACTGTGAACGCGAAAAAAAAAATAGCTGTTTCATACATTTTAGCCTGGTAGGTATTGAACTTTTATATGAAACAGCTGTTTTTTATTTCGCGTTCATAGTGTTGGTTCCTTAGAAAAAGTTGTTCATATTGATGGGTACTTTAGCCCCCTGAAGTTTATATACACAACTTATGGAACACCTTGTATAGATTGAAAAGAATAAATATATTCGACAGAGTTCGATGAAATGAAGACGTTTGGATGTTTGTGGCTCAATCACGCCAAAATACTGCATGGCCAACAATGTAATATTTTGACCAGTGGCTTAGCTAGGTGGACAAGGGCCCCGGTGCATAGAGAAAGAATCGGGCATAGAGAAAGAATTTTGTTAGCAGGCTGAAGGATTTCTAGCTTCGGGAGCTGGCTGACCTTCTCTTTTCAAAGCTTAGGTTAGAGGGCCCCCGGAGCTTCGGGGCCCTGGTGCACTGCACCGCCTTTCCCTACGATAGCTACGCCACTGATTTGAGGTATCTCTGACATCCCCCTTAGACATCCTCAAAGAATATTGAGCTGGTAAGAGGTCGGAGCGGATATTTATATTAGCGTGTCTGGATATCAAAGTCATGAAGTTGTTTTGCTTTTTTTTTCATGAACAATGTAGACTAATTTTGATCAATACTGGGTTAGATGTTTACTGGGTACTATGAACAAAGCGCTTCCATCGACCAATATCTTACGACCTTTGAAATGTGTTCCATCGCGTATGGTGATTTTCTTTTGTTCAAATTACAAAAGAACAAAGTTTTTTTATAGAACGCCAAATGTCTCTTTTGTATGAAGTCCGGCTGTTAATCAAGAGACTGTCAGAAGCAATAACATTAATTGATTTCGTGGCTTTACTTCGAACTAACGAGTAATAGGCGTAACTAATCTTGGCCTTTAATATTAACAAAAGGGTTTGTAATCCTCATCCAGCATTAATCATTCTACTAAGTTATTATTATTAATGTTCAAGATTAGAAGGGGTAGTACAAAGGATTCCGTTAATGCCTATATGAATATCTAAATTGTAATGATATTCTACTCTTGTCAGTTTTTTTGATTAGTAAATTTTCTCGTGTATGTGTTCCGAAGGTACAAAAGCAAATTCGAAAACTGTTATTTCTTTCGTGTTTTTATTATATTTTTTTAACATACTTTAACTTATACTTTTCTTGATTTATAATGTTGATTCGGTTTTATTTAGACCCTTCTGAAAGTAAAACCGGTCGACTCTCCAGTGTGGTGTCACCGACATAGCTTCGGACAAAGAATCGACAAAGCTTTCTGAATTATCAAGTTGAAGTTGTTATAAGTAGGTCATAAACAATAATCACTGGGGACAATGGACGGACGACATTTTAAAGATCGCGAAATTCGTGGATGGAGAAGGATATAAATCGTATTCCGTGTAATATACGAGAGATGCTTAATGTTCGGCCATGGATTTCTTCAGGCTGAGACGATGATGAAAAGTGAAAGCATACTAGCTGACGTCGCCTGTCCTTACAGATCAGTACGTTGGTGGCGGCGCGGGGCGAAGCGGCGTCGAGCGGCGTGGCCGTGCAGCGCGTGGGCGCCGCGGTCTGCTGCGCGGTCGAGCGGTTCGTGGCGGTCGGGGAGACCATCGCTGACGACAACCCGGACGTGAGACACAGCATGGTGCTGGCTTGCAAGGACGCACGCGCTGCTGGTAATATTACTATGATTCTTTGTTGTACAGTCACGGAATGAAAAGGTTCGTCACCTTAGAGTCAGTTTTCGCTTGCACCAGACTGCAAGAATCAATTTTATTATACCAACCAGTGAAGTTTAATATTTAAATAAATGTGACGTTTGCTATTCAGTGGCGGATTTACCAGCAGGCTGAGTACGCTGGAGCCTAGGGCGGCAGATTTTAGGGGGCGGCAAATTAGGATTTCTTTTCTTATTAGAGGTATATATCTACGAGTAGGTATATCTTGTTTTGGGTATATTTCTAAGCTAAGTAAGTAAATGTACCTTCTACTTATAAGATTAAGCTTTTGGAAAAAGAACTGACACATCGATCCCCTAGTTCACAACGCAATCATCATACTAATAATGGGAAAAAGCTGATGTAATGAGGACGATAGTGCACAAGTCATAAAGTTGCCATTTTATCGTAATTTTTTTCTATAATTTATATTGTAAGCTAGGGTATCGAATTGTAGAGGTCAGTAGGGGCGGCATGAATAGCCACTATTTCTATCGAATAAAGTTTTTCTTGTTTTTACATCACGTCAAGCACAAGCAATGACAACTAACTGTATCATGTCTATTCAGTTACAAAAGGTAATACCTATGTGCTCGTGATACATTGAACGAAGCAAGTTGAAAACTGACGAACCTTTTCATTCCGTCACTATACACAAATGATTGAAACAAAAAAATGCATAATAGTCATATACCTCTACAAAAACGAGCTTAAATCTGGGTAGAATTTTCTTCTAGCAAACCTTAGAGGATAGAGAGAGCTGATTAAAGTCGTGGGTGTACAAACTTAAAAGAATACATTGAAAAAACAGAAAGGAGAAACTAGTAGATAGAAGTAAGAGAAATGCTAAGTAGTGAGTTACTTATTACGCAATATAACTTTTGAAATTATCACTGCCACAGACGTTGTTTTTACTAAAAGCGGGATATTCATTTCTTGGCTACTGCCTTACTCTACTGAGTAAAAGTAGATCAAATATTCGTATTTACCCCAAACGAATTCTCTACGATTCGGACGTAGCGTCTAAGGCCGCGACAGCCGTATATACCTACTGGGGCGACTTTAGTGTTCCAAAATTGTTAAATGCCTTAAAAAATATTGCAGAGTGCGTTATTGCGTGCTATATTATTACGATATTAACATGTTGCTGTATATAAGATTGCATGCGTCCCAATACTAAAACCAGTTTAAACAGATAACACATACTCGTATAAACGTGGAGACACCGGCAGTAAAATACCTACATGTCTATCAAGTTAATATTCAGAAGAGTTTTTATTAGTATCATATGCTACTTTTTATCCCGGCAAAAGTTAGTAATTATTAGTCATAAAAGTAATCTGAAATTCAAACTCCAACGAAAGTTCGATCCCGTCGAAACATTCAGGGTATTTTAATCAAGGCTTGCGTGAACCATAAATCTTTGGACGTCTCCATCGGGTAAAATGGTTTCGTTGTATTGGAAGGGAAACATAAGATCGATGGCTGTAACCAACCAAATAACCAAGTAATTATAGAAAACCTACGTTAATATGGATTTGTAAGCTAACACCATCCTATTGACAAATAATCGTGTTGACATTAGAATTAAACCTTACGTCAAATTTTTCACAAATGAAAAAAAACATTTAGTATATCATTGTTACAGCATTGATGAGGCCTTTACTGATAAGTATATATTTAGAATTTTTTTATTTAGGTATTTTGTATACTAAGTATACCAATTTTTTTTTAAATACCTTTAATTTTTACAAATGGTACTTATATGTATAAGATATTAAATTATGATTTTTATTGTAACTTCTGACTTCTGAATATGTTTAAGATAAATTAATGAAAATAAATTTAAAAATGAAATGGAAATGGCATACTAAACAGTATGAATTTTTTCCTTAAGATAGTTTGTCAACGATAACATCTCTGCCATAAAGCGGCACTGGAGACATTCATTCTTTACTTTACGATCACTAAAAGCTTTCATCAATGCGACTGCTTTAGGTCCCAGAGCCTCGGTAGACGACTGCTTACGTAAATGTATAGCCCGTTCTGATTGTACCATTAATTTAAAGTTTTTATTGCTACAATTCGCCCGGGACAAAACCTTTCTATTGTCAAGCCTTCGTGGAACGGCGGGCCGGTAATTATTTTTACGTAAGCCTGGATTTCAACGGCTCCAATACAATAACATATATTACAAAAACGATTTAAATGAATTCAGTCTAAAAATAAATGTATTTTATTCCAATTATGATTACCTATTAAGCTTTCCACGTCGAAAATCAAGGCTACCCTTTTTAGAGCCCTCATAAATTTGTGTCAACAACCTGACCCGAATTTTAATGCTTGAGCGTTATTACCAGGTCTACAGCATTGAACAAACAAAAGATGGAAACAATAGCTTCCCACCCACAACTCATCCGCCTGCCCAGGGGGAGCACCGATTAATATGGTATTAGAAAATGTGTGAATTATGGCATGGTTCAATTATTGTTAAAAGGTTAATTATTATTTATAGGGTTCTGAAAGTTTGACACGAAACCCTTATAATTTACCTGAAAAGTGGTTAAAATACGTAGTGGCATTGATTTCGTGTTTTTTTTACGAACAATTTTTGTAACCGTCAGAAAGGAATTGTATTGTTAAAACACTGAGAGCACTGGTGGTCTAGTGGTAGCGGCCCCGCCTTCAGATCCTAAGGTCGTGGGTTCGAAACCGGTCGTGCACCAATGAGTTTTTTTCTCTCTCTCTCTCAAAAACATATGTGCACAATGCCAGTACCCTCAAACGGTTTAGGAAAACATCGTGAGGAAACCGGCATGTCGTAGAACCTAAAAAGTTCTATAACATGTGTCAAGTGCTATAAAGGAGCTTCTTGAGGTGCACCTAAAATCCTTTCACTACACTGTTTCGAAAGAAACTAGTGACACGACAAGAGAGAGAGATTGTTAAAATATTTTAAATGAACTATATTAATGTAGTGATAAGATATTGGTAACTAAGACATCATAGGTGACAAATTACTTACTTTTTAAGCAATAACCGTGCGTGGTACACGCGCTTGTACAATTTACTTTGCGTATTTGAAACGTAGAAAATTCTACGACTCGTAGCTTATTTAATTAAACAAGAATTTGTCACGTTTTTGTTAACAAAGGCAAACCTACGCCTAAATAAATCTAGGCGTGAAATGCTTGAAAATATTAAAGCTCGTTAAAATACCCTAAATGAAATTCAGTAGGTCGCCCGTCGCGATTTGATATCATCTAATGTTACTGAGGAATAAATCACTTTATTTTTATTCCATTTTTATGGCTACTTTTACGATTAATAATATTAGGCAACAATGCTCTGGAAGCCCAAAACTTTGTTGTCGTGAAAGCGTCAACTTTTTTATTCAAAAACATGTAACATTTTCTAAGCACCTAGCTACTTACCTATTTCTTTTGTTATCTCCATTATGAGCAAGACAAAAGAAAGATAACCGAGAAAATGTTGGGAGAAATGTTTTTTCTGACTTCGAAGTTTTAATTAAAATTCTCGACGACAAGAATTTTTAATTTATGTAACAAAATAATTGAGCCATGTTTGGCCAATATTCGGTGAATCTCTTGATAATAATGCAAAACTTTATATAGTTAAATTAAATAATATGAACATGCGTTACGTAACAAGCGTTTATGTACACACTTTACAAATTTGTTAGTATTTTTTAGAGCTCACCATACTCTGTTAGTAGCTAATAAAGGAATAACAGGCCGTTAAATCTAACCTTAGATGTCAAACGCGTAGATTTTGACATATTTAACCGCCCTTTAATCCTTTGTTAATCTAATAGAGCATGGTGAAATCAGGCCTTAAACTCAAACAAAACTTATCCATTTGATTTACACTCAAGGACCACAATGACATAGGTGATAACTTTTATGTCACTTTATATAACCTCTTTATAGGTAAGCGTTTACACAAATAACAAAAATCAATATGGTATGCAGATTGTACGTTATTCAAATGACGATTGCAGACAATGTGCATCCAAAACCAAACGCAATATTGGTTTGGATTTGCATTTTCGTCGTTTAAGCCCGCTATCTCTGATTCCTCCATTCTGGTAGATTTCACAATTTCATAAAGTCGTTTTCAAAAAGCATTATGATTATGACAGTTTGCTCTAAGTTCATTTTCTTCAATAGTTTAGACTTTTTCACATTTTTGGCTTTATTTATTTCGGAAACGTTACGGCAAGATATCGTATAGGTTATTTATTTAAATGTAATCATGACAAGAATTAAAAATTAATAAATACATAAATAAGGTAATACGCGATACGTACTCGTGTAATATTTAATATTTTGTGTTAATCAAATTGTCCTTAAATATTTGATTAAGATTTGAAATAGGCATCGCAAATTTGAAACATGATTTAGCAGATGATCGGCCAGAATTCCATACAGTAATTTACCTTTACCAAAATTCTTGACTATACCTTACAAAGCAAGGCGCAGCATCAGGTCAGCCATAACAAGATTATCCTGGATCGAAACAAATCTAATAAATAGCAGGTGTCGACAGTGACCTCCACCTCAACCTCGTACAAATGGAACAACATGCTTATTAAACACCAATGCTGATGTGATTGCCAAAAACGAGGTCATAGCCGTCGAACATTGTAGTAGTCAACGTACGGATAACTACAACTATTTCCAACGCATAAAAGTTGGTATTTTCTGGATTTATTTAACTTTTTTTACCTCATCAATCTTCTTTATTCTTTATTCTTTATTCTTTATTGTACACAGTATTATCATTTAGTAAACTTAAATATAAAACATGTACAAAGGCGAGCTTAACCCTAAAAAGAGTTCTCTTCCTCTTCCTTCTGGATTAAGATCTTTCAACTTAATTATATCCTACTAATATTATAAACGCGAAAGTTTGGATAAGTATGGATGGATGGATGTTTGTTACTCTTTAACGTAAAAACTACTGAATGGATCTTAAAGGAAACTTTACAATAATATAGCTTATACATCAAAATAACACATAGGCTCCAATTTATAAAGATATTGTGTGACTAATCCTGCGCAGACGAAGTCGCGGTAATAAAAATAATAGGTTATGAATAAGTGCGTACTAACATTTTTTTATGAAAAATAAAGTAAAGTACCTAAACTGTGTCAAGTCCTAGCTGTTGATTCCAAATAGTCAGCTACCAGTCCGATCGTAAACCTTCTCAGGGCATGTTTACGAGACTTATGTGTGGAACGTACGAGTATACTCTCGAATTTATTTGTTATCTATTAGACGGTTTGTGGATGAAAGAGACGTTCAAAGGCAGCGGGAAATAATCAAAATAATAGGATTCGAAGAAAAAAGTCATAATTGTAAATTGTAATTGTTTATTTTTTATTATATTCCCAAATAAATACTCGAAACGTCTTATTTATTCACAGTCTATAGCATTACAAGTCACAATAATGCGTTCTTTTACAAGTAACAAGGCAATGTTAACCTGAGTTGAACCAATCCTAAGTAGAAGATAAATAAACCTCATATTACACGTAAAGGGTGCGACGCAAATATTGACACTGGTGTCCTCCCACACGTATCATATCTACGAGTACACATTGGTATACACTTTTCCATGTGAGAGTTAGATATGAGTTATCTTGGCTTATATTAACTTACTAGTATCCGCCCGTGGCTCCACTCGCCCGATACCTACCCGGAAAGTAGGTGCCTATGTGTCATGCCAGGTCACAAACGATGTATACTCCATGTTCCATCTAAATACGTTCAGCCGTTACAGAAATGAGTGGAACAAACATATTATACACTAGCGGCCTGTCCCAGCTTCGCATGGGTGGTCATAAATTTTTTGAACATTTTAGGATAAAGTTAGACCGTGGGTTCGAGCCTCGCGTCTACTTATTTCATACATTTGCACGCGCTTCTCCTTGAGTGAGTGAAATCGCACCCCGCGTTTGACCGGTGGACCCGTAAACATTTTTAATTTCGTCATATCTTTTGAATGGAATGTCCGATTTGAAAAATTTAAGAAGTAATCTATAGGTATTGAAACCGTCTTAATTATGAAATGATTTATTTGGATAAGGATTAATACCAAGGTACAAATAAAGACCCTTTTCTAGCGGAGGCATTTCAATTAATTTTTTATAATAAAAGAACACTTATTGTGACATAACTATAATAGTCAGACATATGCTGTCGCGACATTTTTTGTAGATGATAACGTGTTCTACAAAATCGTAGTACATTATTTTGTTCTATCTTCAATAGTTTTCGCAGCGCACGCGATGTAAGGTTTTTTGTTTTCCACCTTGGGTTACATTATTGAAGTTTTAGTAAGGATCCCTGATTTTTTTGAAAATATAATATAGCCTATGTTACTCAGGGATAATGTAGCATTCTAATGGTGAAAGAATTTTTGAAATCGGACCAGTAGTTTTTGAGCCTATTCGTTACATACAAAAATACAAAAATACAAAAATACAAAAATACAAAGTTTACCTCTTTATAATATTAGTGTAGACAAACACATGATGATTTTCCTGTTGTCAAAGTCAAAGTCAAAAGGTATTTATTCAATAAAATCACAAGGATCACTTTGAAACGTCTTAAAGCTAGGTGAGGTGCCAGTTCCACGCGACCAAAGTCTAGAAGATTGTATTTTCACTACAAGTATTTTTTATCAATTTACACAGAGGAAACCTCACATACGAGACGAGAGGTAATGTAATATTTCAACCGTTTTAAAAAAACTATATTCCTCTATTTATTTTGATGAAAATAGAAAAAAAAAACTTGAATACATTCAACAACATTTTTTATGTTTTTACCTTGCATTACACAGTAAAAACGGAAGGTCTAAGGTAAGTGCCCCAACCGTAATTTCGTAGAGTTCGTGTCGACCGCATCCCGTTCAACATTACTACATGGTACTATGAATATTGCATCGTACTCACCTGTGCCGTAACACGCTCACTAGATTTATTAAAGACTAGTAGTCCCGCGAATTTGTTCAAGTAGCGTTTTTTTACTACAACCTTAAGCTTTACGGCTCCTGCATCGGCGGTCTAAAGAGACCCTGCTGATCGTAAGGTCGTGGGTTCGTATCCAGTCGTGCACCAATAGATTTTTCCCTTCGAAATTGTATATTTACAATTCCAGTGCTCTCAAATAGTGATTCTAAAAACTATTTATGGTTATGCTGTGCTTTTTCCGTCAAACAGACACATAACAGTTTTGATTGATATGAAATGGTAGAAATATGGAGAACGTGAATGAGTAAATCTTGGTAATTGGATGAGTTGGATTACCCAAACTAGGTTGAAACCTTGGAGTATCCTACGTAAATAGGTCAGGCTTTTGTAGCCACAGTAGAGTAGGTACGCAAAATAATGATGATTGGAAAAAGACTGAAGTCCAAAGACTCGATTCTTCATAGCTTACACTTAAGCTCAGATTACTTTCAAATGTTAGCTACTTTTAATTTCAGTACACTGTGGCCAGGCTTATTACTGAACATAAAACAGCCGCTAATGAAAAGGCCAACATTTTTTTCAGGGCGCCAATTATACATTTTCTTTCCTTTCTTTTTTTCATTTTCGTTCCTCACAAAGGCAACTTAAACCACCATGCAATACTGACTCCTCTATAGATGATGATGATGATAGATAGATAGTAGACGTAGTAACGTCCCTGCTATTCTTAAAGTTGGAACATTGACTTTACAAAAATACAAAGCTTTTCTTAGCTTTTCTATAATAACGTAGATAAATAAAATATGCTAGCAGAAGTTCAGGAGCCGAGCTTCTACCTGAACCAGTAAATATTATAATTAAATAAATAAAATTGGAATGTACGTGGCAAGCGAAACTGATTCATAAATTTGAATCTGAACCGCGCGTCAATATTTCCGCCTGTCTCGTCTTACACAAAGAAAATCAGATAACGGAAGGCGCTACGTTAAGTGAAAGCCTTACAGTAATGATTTAGGTGCAGTATTAAACGTATCGAAGCGTGCTGCTATGAAATGTAATTTACGTTTCCCTTGAGGCGTTTATGACAATTTATTTAATGCGACTGTAGCGGTTACGGACGTAGACTTGAAGCGAGTCCCCAGATGAGTCGTAAAAAAGTTGTGAGAGGTTTATAAGATAACCATTCTACTTACAACACTTTTTACTTGGCCAGCTTTGTACAACTTTTAAAAACCACGGTCTACTTTTTCACAGACTCGGCCGACGCTCTGGTTGTACTTAAAACTTATTGGTATTGAACGAATAAGATTAAGGCGAAGACAAGAGCTAATGTGACTCTGTGACATGTTGAAAGATATAAAATCACTAAACTCATTTTCGAAAAATTGCAATCAACCATTTTGTGTGCAATCACATTGCACAGAGTTTAGTAAAAATTTCATTTTGATCGATACAAGTTTACCTACTTAAAAGTTTGCTTTACTAGTTTTCGTACATAAGTCACATTAGTGTTCGCTGCTCTGTCGTCGCCTTAATGTGGTTTAGAAAGGTTTAATGTTATAAATGTGACCCGTTCTAAACTCAATACACTGAACTTAGAAAAACTTAGTAAGTGCAGCCCAATGCCGTTCGCCGCATTGCTCTAAGGTGCAACTAAACTTTTCACTGCCACATACAAAGTCCTAAACTAAAAATATATTCCCTTCCATTTCTTGGCTTACTTTAAATTTATTCATCGTCATTCAGTGAAGTAGAAATGTTATTGCGCTATGAACTTTATGCTATTTTTAACCAGTGGCTTAGGTGCCCATTTTGCCAGAGTTCTGCACAAACTCAGTGGAGTAGGAAAGCAACGATGCGTGAGTCCTGATAGAGACGCGGGAAAATTACTCGGAATGAACTTTTGAATGTGACGAATATATTTGCACTCTTGCAAAATGAATTATTACCATTAGAGCTGATTTCACCACACTCTGTTAGTTACTAATAAAGGATAAACAGGCCGTTAAATCTAACCTAAATCTAATCTAAATGTCAAACGCGTACATTTTGACATATTTAGCGGCCCTTTAATCCTTTGATAATATAACAGAGCATGGTGAAATCAGCTCATATATAAATCCTGAACTTAACTGACTGGGTTTTTATTTTTTTATCGGTACTCTGTTTTTGCTAGACGATTGCTATAAGTATCTTTATTTTGACCAAAAAAAAGGAGGCTAATTTAAAGTACATTTTAAAAGAAATCAAAGATCTATCATGCAATTTTTCAGAGGTATTTCGTAGCTAAGACAATTTGAAATGTTCCACAGACGGATATCTAAACAACATTTGTTGTTTGCCAATCGAAATTTCATTTATTTCATCCAACAATTTATTTTTTTATATCACGCAGGAAATAATATCTAGTCCCGAAATTAAGATATGTTAGCAATTAGTCATTAATATAATACTCGTACGTTAATTTGTTAGGTTTATTAAAAACTAGATGACCCGGTGTACTTCGTATCACCTATCCTAACGACAACATTTAGGTAGAACAGTTTATATGGGAAAATGAAATTGTTGTTTTTACTATCTTCCTCGCAATTTTCCCATATTTTCTCACCATTTAAACCTTCCCTGGACTACGACAAACATTTCAAAACCAAAATCAGCTAAATCGGCCCAGCCGTTCTCGAGTTTTAGCGAGACAAACGAACAGCAATTCATTTTATATATATGAGAGAATATGCAATTTTACGACAGCTTTTTTGTTTTCATTGAAATATCTTTTCAAGCACCGTCAATCGATTCGATTCGAGTATTCGATTGAACCGAATACTAAATGTTGCTTTGGGTGCGAGACCGCCAATATTTACTGGCATAAATGTGACGTCACGAGCCGTCGAGGGCCCAGGCACGCATCAGCATAATACCGTGATAATGCGCTCCTTGAGTGCGGCCTAGATCCGCGCCCTGCGGATTATAGCCACCAGTTCCTCGCCCAAATAACCTCTTTATGCTTGCCTGGCCATTCTTTGTAAGATAGATTGTAATTCCAGAGGCCTTGGTCATAACCGCTCTAGACTGTAAAGATTTCTTGCATACTTTCTATGCGACATTATTTTTTTATACGACTTGCTGATTAAACGATATGATAGGCGTTCTAATAAAACATTTAAAGGATCAGCAACGCGCGTGTGGCACCTCTGGTGTTGCAAACGTCCATAGGCTACGGTAACCGCTTCCCATCAGGTGGGCCGTACGCTTGTTTGCTTACTCAGTAGTATAAAAAAAAAATATTACTTGATGTTAAGTGGTAACCATCACCTAAAACAAAGCATTCTCTCGCAAGTCACGCACTAACTGAATCTAACGACACTGAAGTGAAGCCCCCAAGGGCTTCACGAAAGTTGTAATTTACGGAATGAATCCTTAAAAACCTATAATTGGACAAAAGTAAAGAAACATTTTAAAGTAACCACTTAAAAGTTTTAACTTGTTATCGAAAATAAACAAAAACAAAAGTTAGTATTCTTGTAGTAGTCTTGCTGGACTATTGCTATATTTTCTTGTATGTAGTAGCAACGATTACCTGCTGGTTTTCATGAATCAAACAGAATACTAAATTCGGATTCTTTAATTTATCCAATTTCAGGTACAATCGATCACGCAATTCCATGTTTTGCCTTTTTGAAATTATGCTTCTCTTATACCGCGTTTACATTTAGACATTCGCGTTGCCATTCGCTTGGACGGATATGTGGCTGGCAATATGTCCGCGGCAGCGTCGCCGGCAACGTGTGTTCACATTTAGCCCGGACACTTAGGGAGCGCGAGCAACGCGAACGTCAACGCGAGCGGACATGGAAGTGGCGTCTTCACATTCTCGCATTGCCCATGTCCCTGTCCATGTCCCTGCACATTTCTACGGATAGGAGCTGAGTGTAAACGCGGTATTAGGTACCTAATTCTAATTCAAGGTGGGGGAATAATATCTGCACTGACGTCCCGCAATGGGATGTATGGTGCATTGGTACCTACTTATCCGAGGAGATAATTAATTTTAATAAAGTGTCAGTCTCCTTATTTTTCTTTTAAAATGGATTTTAAGAGTTTGCAGAGTTGTGTATGAAAAATGTTAAAATTTCACGTATATACTCTTTAAAAAATCATTCTTTTCTTGAGATTATTACGTAAGCGTTGTAGGATATTTTCTTAAGTATCTTTGCTTGGAAGGTAGTCTAGTCTGAGAGCACGACTCAGGGGTATCGCTGTTGTGAGATAAGCTTCTCTAGAAGTAATTTGTTTTTGCTTACCTACCTACTTTACATAAAGTCGCTTTAATTTAAGACGAAGACTACAGGCTAATGTATTTCTTGCTCGAACGTTTCAACATTTTGAAATACCTATACCAAATCACTTAGCTTATTTATGAAAAATCGCTATCAACCAAGTTGTCACACAGTTCATGGCACACAGTTCAGCAAAAATACAATTTTGATCTAAACAATTGTTCCTACCTTTTAAAGTTTAAATGTGCTAGCGAGAAGTAATTCGATGGGTGTCAGCCCCTTAAGCGTCGATTTCGTTGTTTTTTTAGCTTGCAGTGCTCCATAACTAGATTCAAAGGAGTTGTTTCATCAATGTATGAAGCCTGGGTTTGGTCTGTGTAGAATGTATATAAATATCGCTTAGAAAAATATAGATAACTGTTTTGATCGCTTTTTTTCTTCATTTTTACTTCGTTTTCATACGCTTCAAGATTGTTTTAATCAAAGAGAGCAACAAAATTTACTAAAAATATGAAGAACTGACATCCGTGAAATGTCAACTGTTGATAACTGTTGTATATGTCAAGCTTGAGAGTGGATCTCATTACCGAGAAAAGAAACAACGAAACTGACAGAAAATTTAAAAAAACCATGCGTCATGTCAAACGTCAATTACCTACAGACTATCAGGCGGCTCTAGAAGTGTTTACATAGTAACAAATTCGACAAATAAACATTTTGTTTGCCTACAAATTAATGAAATTACACTTGTATGGTAATCTTCCATTTTTTTTTTAAATGTTTCTACGTTGTGTACATAGACCAAACCCAGAATGAAATATGTCCATTTCGAGATAGTTACTTGCTTGTCATCCATGAATAAAGTTTGTTATTCCTTTCTATTTGTGTAATCCAGCAGAAATAAAGGGCGATAGCGCGCTATTTTCCTTTAACATGACAAAAAGTCTTCTGGTTGGAGGTAATGTGTTGATATTTTATATGAATATATCACCGTGGCTCCAATAAGGGTTCGAGGGTAGTCGGAGGGTTTGAAAAAAGAAAACCAACACGCATGTCACATCCGCCGTGTAAAATATACAGGAAATAAGAATCTTATCGTCAAAGCGATCCTACGTGGCATTACGTTTCGTGTAAATTATTCTAAGACTGCTACTTTTCATACGAGTAAAACCTTTAGCCCACAATGCCGATGGTAAAAAGAACGAAAAACCTACACGCAAGTTTGATTCTCACATACATTATAATAAATTTAAGACGCAGACAACCGTTAAACAAGTTCAGCCTCAAACATTTCAACATTTTTAAATGTGTTTACTGTACTTTAAGAGTAGTACAGCTCTTTGTGAAGGGCGTTGCGGGCAAGCAGCGTTGCTGTGTTTCGGTTTGAAGAGTGTGGTTGCCGGTATAATTACAGTGCATTTTGGGCAAGTTCCTATCGTGCGTGACTTACGAGGTAATGCTTTGTTATAGGTAATGGTTACAACTTAACATCAGATGGGCCATCTGCTTGTTCTATCAGGTAGTTGTATAAAAAATAATTCTCTGAACCTAGTTATGAAAATCAAACAACTTTTGTAATGATAATCTACGAAACATGTATCTTAGATTATGTTGAATTATGCAAGCGAGAAGTTGTTTGACGGTTATCAGCCTCTTAACATAGTGCGCTTTCTCGGGTTTTAGTAGTTTTAAAGTGAATTAATTTTGCCAGTGTAATCGCATAAATCAAACTACTGCGGTTCATTGAGCTGGAATTATCTGTGTATGTGCAGGTTACCTACGTAAGACAAGGTTAACATCATGAGAGTTATAATTGTTTCATCACAATACATTGTTATCCTAGGGGTGAAAGTAACTTATTTAGTCCCGAGACGAGGTTTGGCCATTACAATTTTCACTAACTTAGCTGAATAAATAACTCTTTGGTAATAAACCTCTTTAGTTTACGAATGTCAACAGAAGGTCAACGGTCGTACTGTTGACATTCGATAACCAAAAAGGTTTATTTTTCTAGGAAATGTGAAAATAGAATATTTTTTTTTATAATCTATCTGTCAGTTGAAAATGATTCTCCCTAGGGCTGAAAGTATTACTTTCAACCCAAACGGGTTGAAAGTAATACTTTCAGGCAACTTTAGACCTAATTTCAGAGTATGAGTAATGAAAAAATATATTTTTTCGACTACTGTTTATTTAAACTCATGCAAACAATTCAATCATTCAATGAGAAACGTATCCCAGACTTTTTCATTTCGACATTCTCCAAAATACCTTCTGCCTGTCCGACGGACATAATATTGAATTCGTTATCCATTTTGAAGGGCTACGGAACTCGTCGTCGTCCAAAATAGAAATCTGGCAGTCGTTAACTAGCCCATTTTGATTATAAATGTGCGAAGTTTCCGACATTGGACGGACCAACCCTTGGACTGCGCTTGACAGAACGTATAAAAAGTGACTTTGCGACTCATATTCTATGTCATTTCGTTTCTACTGCGTGCACGTGGCCAGTTATTGCAGTTGTTTAACGTTATACGAAATCGCAACGCCATATGCGTGCTGAAATCAGTCCAAAATCAGCCGCCATAGTCCTAATATTGGTTCTTTATATTTTACACGTATAAGTATATGAAAATAAAAAGGAGTGCAATTACGACTCGTTTATTTTTTTTTTGTTTATCGGCTTTGCGATAAAAATGAGCTTATATCCGATGCAAAACTTGTGTCCCTAACCATCATCACCTCCTATCACACAAGTCAAGTCAAAAGGTATTTATTCAATAAAATCACAAGGATCACCTTGAAACGTCTTAAAGCTAGGTGACTCTAGGTGCCAGTTCCACGCGACCAAAGCCTAGAAGAACCGGCAACAAACTTACGGCTTGGTTCCTACCGTTCTTTTGTATGATCCTTTTACAAAGTAATATAATACAATATTGAAGTTTAGTGAGGCGTAGGCATACATAAAAAGGTAAACATAATCAAATTTTTAAGACAGCATACGCTAGGCGTCAAACTAATAATACCTAATGCATAAAATTAAATACAATCTATTAAATCAGAGAAAAATAAAAATAAAACACACAATAGTAGTAAAACACACGCTATGTATGGTCATCACAACAGGTTCTCTTTTTCCACTCTGATCTATCAATCATCATCACGGTGCTCACTCCTTTCTTAATGATGTCATCTTTTGTCCCTTACCACAGAATCAATAATAGTACTGACTTTACTAATTTACATCCATATTCATATCCTGGGCCGGGTTGCATAATAGAGTAGAATGTAATAGTATTAGTGAATTCCAATAGTAACACTGATAACTATGAACTTGTACTATATTATTCAGCCCTTTATCCGGAATTACCTTTATTAAGTTCGGCTGATTGGTGACCCCCGTTGCGTGATGAGAAGAGAATAAATCAATTTCTAAAGAGAAGGTACCGATTTGTACCTAAAAAGGTACAAATCGGTACCTTCTCTTCAGGTACAAATCGGTACTCAGTTATACTTTTTTCTGGGAGCTCAGTATAAAAATATGGTAACATAAAAAAACTACGAAGGTGTATTAAAAGCGAAACGCAACAGGCCTAAGCCTGGGATTACAGCTCTCTGGGGCTTCACTGCAAATTGAATGAACGTAGACATTTCTCCTTGTGCCAACTAAACACACAAAATAAATGCAATTACTTCAAAGCGAAGTTAAACGAAGCCATCGCAGACGACACGGTACAGCAGCTGGCGAAACAATTGCGGAACTTTGCCTCCACATTACTTCCGCTATCTAAGGCCAAATATAGGTTTTCTGAAAACTTTCTAATTGATTGAGTGAGCGAAGCGAACGAAAATCGTACAGATAACTTGGGCGATTTGACGTTATGTATGTATATGTAGGGTGCCCGGTTTTTGAGATACAACAAAAAAGTAAAATTAAGATATCCAACGATCCAAGAGCTCCTATCTCTAAGAGTTTCGTTGACATAAAGGTTTTTCTACTGGTCGCCAAGTCCCTTTGCTCTTTCTTATTTTTTTTTTCTTGAAATAAATTAAGAGTGTATATCAGTTCTCATAGAATGGTGAAAGCGACCTGGTCTGATGGAGCCAAGGTCTGTTCAACGGAACCAAGTAGCCAACGGCTAATTCAGTTGAAACTTGATTACCATTCTTAGTTAGTAAGTGGTAGTCAGAAACAAGTCCAAATACAATGTTTAGACTTGCCTCTGACTACCTAATTGTCGAACCCTCCATCCGTTCTGCAAGAAACTTGAAAGATCGATAGTTTGTACTTGAGAAATTTAAATGAATTCATATGGGTATATGAATTTAATCGGACAAGAGGTTATTGAGATATGGGGTTCTCAAAGGGAGCAAAAAAAATTGTTACACAAATATACCAAGTGAGGTGTCATAATAATATGAAAGGGTTTGGTTTGTACATACCAATACCATTTTTATTTTTATTCTAGGACGTATGAATGATTTTTGAGATACTATTGGTTACCCCAAGTAGGCTAGGGGGTAGTCACAGGCCAAATATTGAGTATCAATGTAAGAATGGAGCGTCCATCACGAAATCTCATTTCGGGGCGAATAACTAGTACTAAAATGTATTTGCAAAGATCGTATGATGTCCGGTTATTATAGGATAATAACTTTTCATGACAAAATATTCGTGATTTTCTACAAAGGTAGGTAAACACTATAAAACTAATATAACATCATACTTAAATTTATTAAATTTTTAATTTGTAACTTTGATCAAAAAATAAACGAACAAAAGTACCTACTCTACCAACTAAACAAACGCGAAAAACACTAGAGGCATTTTAAAAAAACAAGCAAGATTTATCCTATTATTTCCCTTGACTAGCGTCGTCAAAGGGTACTGTTGATCAAAGGCGAGCCTCGTTCAAGTGTTTTATTTGACCCGAAAATCGTGCCAGAGTTCCGGTTTCAAAGTTGGTATTTCTCAACTGGGATATTAGTTTCAGCTAGGAATAATGTGCCAATAAAGTATATGTAGCCCGTATGATCTATCGTGTAAAGCCAGACTATTAGTTGCCTGATGATAATTCCGTGTTTTATCAGCCTTTATATTAAAATAATCATATAGTTATTTCCATCGGTGACTATTGTTTTATTTTAAAAACCACTTACGACTTAAACATTAAACATGCTAAAGTATACAGTGTAAGATGGGTATTTCTTATCAAACTTTTAAATATAACTAAGATTTTATTGCCTCCTTCTTTCACGGTGTTAGCTTTGGCATACTGTTTTCTGAATAAGCTACGCGCTTTTCAGACTCTGAAAAAAACGGACTAGTTATTTTTTGGCCTCAAAAAGATAACACCCAATCTGCTTGTTTACTCGTATCATATAAATTCCCCCTGACATGCTTATAATCAACCTGTCAAACTTTTTTCGCGCTAAATAAAAACGATAGTTAAAGGCCTTATTTATTGGGCATGAGAATGGTCGCGTGTCGAAACATTTACAACACTGTAGGAAGCTTGCGAAAGAAAATAAGATATCGCTATAACCTGTCATAAATGTTTCGAGCGTGTTGAAAAATATGTTCGAATACTGTATTTTTTTATTACATTTGTTATTTTTGATAAACCAGACTAACAAAGTTTGCGATTGTCAGTAGCTTAACGGAGCTTATAATGATGTAAGATTATAGCAGATTATAATGAATTTCTAAAACGTGTCCATTGCTTTGTATTTGTCAAGGCACTATAGATGTATTTAGGGCATTGTGTACTTATCCAGGTAATTCAGCAAACATATTTTACGCTCATAACAAGGGCGTCGCCAGCCTATGGCCCAGGGAGGGGGGCGGGGGGAGGGGATTTACTATTATGTAGGATGAGAAAAATATGAATTGTAGGTACAGTCAAGAGCATGAAGCGCGAGTCTTTGTCTCTATGGCGATTGTAATAAGAATGGTTCCAACTTAGGCCTTAGGACTCTGGTTTCTTTGCAGTTGCCTACATTTTTTTAATTTCTAGGGGGTTGGCTACCCCTCCCTGCCCCCCCTTGGCAACGCCCTTAACTCATAATAATAAAAAAATGTTTATCTTAAACTATAAATCATGATATAATAATAAACTGTGAATATCGCGGCTCACAGGAAAGGATTATTAATAGAAACAAATTACCCAAGCATTGTGCTGTCCAGAATTTAAAATGTTCATGACTTATACACATTAATAACGAAGCACAATGAAATGTCATCAATCAAAACAGATCTGTGTGCTAGCAAATGTTCAGTAAACTTTAAACAAATGAGTATACAAAATAAAAACCGTAGTGGTAGCAAGAGAAAAAAACAATAAATCCTACTAATATTATAACGCGAAAGTTTGTAAGTATGGATGGATGGATGTTTGTTACTCTTTCACGTAAAAACTACTGAATGGATTTTAATGAAACTTTGCAATAATATAGCTTATACATCAGAATAACACTAGGCTACAATTTATTGATCGAGTGAGCGAAGCGAACGAAGATCTTAGTTTCAACTTGGGCGATTTGGCATTTTATGTATGTATGTATGTATGTATGTATGTATGTTTGTCTGGCGATAACTTTAGAACCGTTGATCCGATCTGCATGAAATTTGATATGTCGATAGCTTGTACTTGAGAAATTTACTGGTAAGTATATGAGTAAAATCGGATGAAGGGTTTTTGAGATATGGGGTTTTTTAAGAGGGCAAAAATAAAAAAAATTACATAAAAAAATCAAGTTACATGTCATATGAAAGGGCTTTGTTTGGACATTACAAACCAATTTTTACTTTTTTTTTGGGACGCTCGGTTTTCGAGATAAAATTTAAAAAGTTAAATTAAGATAACCAGCGATCCAAGAGCTCCCATCTCTAAGAGTTTCGTTGACATCAAGGTTTTTCTACTGGTCGGCCAGTTCCTTTGATTTTTCTTATTTTTTTTTCTTGAAATAAATTAAGGAGGTACTCAGTTCTCATAAAATGGTGACGACGACCAGGTCTGATGATGGAGCCAAGGTCTGTTCAACGGAACTCTTCAATAAATAGGCCAATAGAGTTGAAACTTGGTAACCATACCAAGTTAGTAGGCGGTAGTCAGAAAAAAGTCCAAAGATAATGTTTGGACTTGCCTCTGACTACTACCGACTCAAAGTTTTGATGCGTTCGTCGGGTCGCATCACGAGATCTCAGTTCGGGGCGAACTACTAGTAAAGATATTGTGTGACTAATCCTGCGCAGACGAAGTCGCGGGCGCCAGCTTGTAGAAAATAAACACCGTAGTGGTAACAAGATAAAAACAATAAATTATTTTGTAACGTTAACGTCAGTTTCGTTAAGGGGATATCTACCGTGCCTGATCAAAGTCGTCAAGCTTTTGCTTTGTTGTTGTTTTTAGCGTGAAATGTACATGTATTATACATATCTAAGAGTAGTAGAGCTCTTTGTGAAGGGCTCGTCCGGGGAAGTACTACCACCATGCCTTTTTCTGCCGCCAAGCAACGTTGCTGTGTTTCGGTTTGAAGAGTGTGGTTGCCGGTGTAATTACAGGCACATGAGGCTTAACATCTGTATGCCTCAAGTTGATGGACGCAGGGCAGTGCATCGTAGGGCACGTCCCTATCGTGCGTGACTTACGAGGCAATGCATTGTTATAGGTGATGGTTACCAATTAACATCAAGTGGGCCATCTGCTTTTTCCATCAGCTAATGGAATTTAAAAAAAAATGTACTATCGGCGTAAGATATAGCTATCCAGTTTGAAACAATTTTGCCTTGCGTTGGTTTTGGGTTACTGGTCACACCTTCTTTTTTTTGTTGTCTATTTTGACCAATAGAGAGTTTTATTACAATCAGGTAAAGCGGCATTTTTAGTACTTGACCAGCTCCACGAAATACTTAGCTCCTATTGGTCTTTAAAAACAAAAGAAAACGAGCAAGCCGGGGGTGGCAATCGGTCACTTCACAGAAAAATCACCCTTAAGGTGGATAGGCATATCTTACGCCCATGGTACATGAGTATTTACATCCGTATAACTCAAGTTGGTGGACGCAGGGCAGTGCATTGAAGGGCACGTTCCATTCGTGCTTGACTTGCGAGGCAATGTTTTGTTATAGGTGATGGTTACCACTTAACACCAGGTGGGCCATCTGCGTGTTCTATTAGCTAATAGTATTAAAAAAATACTCAATAATGTTTTATTTTAAGTGCATAATCTTATGAATTATATTATTCTATAAATCTTTTAAATTTTCTTAAACGTTCATAGTGATAACATCTATACATCAAAATGTATCCAATAGTGTAAATTTATCTAAAGGAAACGAATATTCTGGACATTATGAAACTACACTAAGAGCAGTAAAAGTCTAGAACTTTCAGATAGCTTTTCGGTACCCTGTGCTGATAGTGGACGTGCGATCGCTTCGTCATTTCCCGGAAATGACGTCGCCCGCCGGAAATTCATCGGAAAGTAGCGCAATTTGTTGGTCCGTTTGAAAATGTTCACTAACTACCTCGATCAAATAGCTGGTCATTTATTTTGACGCCTCGGACAATAGTCTGTGAAAATAGGAGAGAAAATTAAATGGGTTTAGAACATTAGCGGTAATAGGGGTATTCAAGTTATTTCAACGAAATTTGGTTGATCTGAAACTTAAGTCACTTGCTATCTCTATCTAATTCGATGTAATAGCTGAAATGGCGAGTGACTTGACATCCGATTACTTTTGATCGAGCTTTCAGAAAACGGCCCTATAATAAGCAAATGAATTATGTTATTGGCAAAACAAAATCTATTCAACAAAAGAGTACGTAAAAACTATTTTATTTATACGTAAAAACTATCTATGTAAGTATTCTGCCCTAGTATCCTAATAGATAGGTGCTATCGGAAACTATCTATCAATATAAAGAAAGGAACAAACTACACACAAAGCTTTTAATGCGTAAATAATGCCCGAAAATTCTCCGTTATCGATAACTAATGGAATTCGTGATTTATGTCCCACAAGGAGGTAAACCCCGCTTTATGGCACACATGCAGCGTAATCATTCAACGTTCGAATATCCTATCATGTCTTGCTTGTGTATGTACTCGTACATATTCGCCTAAATCATCGGACTACTGATAATACCTACCTATTAATGTTATGCCTACGTCTCACTAATTTCGATCGACACCACCCAGTGTGGTATCGTAAGGTTCGAAACCGATCGTGCACCATTGAGTTTTTCTGATCAAAAATTTATCACCTACTCTCAAACACTCACACTCTCAAACTCAAAACGATTTTACAAGTCATGGGCGTGGTTTATGTAAATTGTACTACATAGATTCTACTACAGTGTTCTACATAATTTTAAAAATATATTATTGGATTATTTTATTAATAAAAGCTTTTTTAGTTTATTTTTGAAGATACCGTCGAACGTTGCATCTTGTATTTCGTCCGGCAGATTATAACATTCTGTTCTATGTATGTATGTTTTATGTAGTAATAATGATCATACAAAAGAACGGTCGGAACCAAGCCGTAAGTTACTCTCTGACTCTCTGATTAAATAATTAGTATGATGAATAAATACGATAAGTTCTGAAGATAGGTAATTGCAAAAATCAAAAATAGTCATCATCTTCTGGTGCTGAGCCTGCACGTCTGAATAGGTACACAAGCATTTTTTTATACAACTAGATGATGGAATAAGCAGATGACCCACCTGATGCTAAGTGGTAACCATCACCTATAACAAAGCATTGCCTTGCAAGTCACGCACGATAGGAACGTGTCCTACAATGCACTGCCCTGCGTCCATCAACTTGAGGCTTACAGATGTAAAGCCTCATGTGCCTGTAATTACACCGGCACCACACTCATCAAACCGAAACACAGCAACGCTGCTTGGCGGCAGAAAGAGGCGTGGGGGTAGTACTTCCCCGGAGCCCTTCACGAAGAGCTCTACTACTCTTAAAATACGTTCTAAAAATATATGTTACTAGCTGGTGCCCGCGACTTCGTCTGCGCAGGATTAGTATTTCGAGTAGCTTATATTAGCGTGGCGTAGTACATATGTGTAGCTTTAGCGGTTTTGGCAGCGCAACGTCAGAATAGCTCGCAGATGGTAGATTTTTTCCTACTTGACACTTATCGTCATATTTTGGACAATTCACACAATATCTTTATAAATTGTAGCCTTTGTGTTATTCTGATGTATAAGCTATATTATTGTAAAGTTTCATTAAAATCCATTGAGTAGTTTTTACGTGAAAGAGTAACAAACATCCATCCATCCATCCATACTTACAAACTTTTGCGATTATAATATTAGTAGGATTTTTTTGCCATCGTTTTTAAGCGGTTTTATTTTATTGCTATTAGAAAACAAGTCCTAATTGGTTAGCCTTCGATTGTCCATTAGCCTAGCCCAGTACCTAACGAGTTAAAAGGCCCCGCCACTTTTCCGATGTACCCGCTTGATTGCAACTATTATTCAGCATTGCGTGTCTGCACTCGGTTTTAATAATAAATGACTCCGCAGTAATGCATTTACGGTGTACTTTGTAAATTAGTTTGTATAGAGCTATACGTATATCAGAGATAATAAATTATTTATCAACATTTTCCACTCGGAAAAGGCTATTTATAAAATTGAACCTTTTTTCATCACTACTTTTGTGTGTGCGGACCGACTAATGATTTTTAAATGACCTATCAAAGTTTTACTTCTGCTTATACTATAGAACACCGGTGGTCGAGAATCTCAGGCTGTCAATAAAACATGGTAAAGATTCTGTCATCGGAAGCAGCAAATCCTAATAATTTTTGATAGATGAGAAAATACTTTACTGCAAACAACACCTTATGGATAAAATATTAAAAAACTAAAAACGACTTGCGAAGTACTATGGGCAGTCTTATCGCTAAACAGCGATCTCTACTAGATAAGCGTTGGATGAACTGGACTCATGTTATTTAGAAGGGTAATTTTTTTTCTAGTGTTATTTTAGTGTTGTTGTGTATTTTCTGTGGAATTTTAACTAAACTTATTCGTTTATTCCTATAATTGAATAAGGGCCGCTTGCACAACGATATGGTTGAACTGTATTGTTAGCGCAAACATAATTCTCATTGACATTCCATATTTTATTTCACCACAAAGTGTGATCAGTTGAAATGAAAGTGTATTATGTGATATCTAGATAAATAGTCCTGATCCCCGAAATCAGTCAAAATGTCGGACAGGTGCCATAAATAAAGTTAAGAAGAAGAGTAAAGTTCAACAACGTTAATAAAAACTATGTAGGTATCAAAGGTGCAAGAAAAAAAGCATTTGGTTTACAGGGAGAATTTAAACATACGAAATAAAAATTCACGTCGCGCACTTTTTGTTCCCTTTCTCCAGCGAGTAGTTTACTAAATTCGTGCTTGGCTTTGAAAATCATTCTCTATATTGGAAAATAGCTAAATATAAATGCATGCTGTTACGATATTGTCTCACGGAGATACATAATGATAAGTTTATTTTCCTTCACTATTTGAGAGCTGCCACATAATTCAAATAAAGATTGTCACTATATAAATATTATAAATATTATGTGCTCTTTTTATTAGATTTAACTTACTGTATCTATCAGGAAGCTTTCACGGTTAACGTCTTGCAAAAGAAAATAAGCCACTAAACATTATTAACGAACTGTCAGTTGATGGAAATTATGTTCACGCCAACAATACAATTTAATCATATCGTTGTGCTAGCAGCCCTTATTCAGCAGAAAAAAACGATTCTGGATAAATAAATGTAACAAATCGTTAGGCCGTCAACCGCCCCATTTCAATTAAGTGGTGAATTCTGTCGAAAGGCAGTGTGACCGATCCGCAGTCTGCAGAAGTCGTCGTGGTCATCACTTAGCCCAGATATCGATCGCATCTGAGCCCCATTCATACGGGCACGCGAAGCAGCCGCACTTGAGACATTTACTTACAACATTCCAATATATTTTTTAATTCCAAAATGGGGAATAGGTATTTTTTCATTTATATTATTTTGATTTTGTCTTGAAACTTGAAGCACACAGATGTTAAGAGCTGATTTCACCATGCTCTGTTAGTTACTAATAAAGAATTAACAGTTAAATCTTACCTTAGATGTCAAACGCGATTATTTTGACATATTTAACGGCCCTTTAATCCTTTGTTTATCTAAGACAGGATGGTGAAATCAGAGCTAAGCCTCATGTGCCTGTAGTTTCACCGCCAACCACATCCTTCAAACCGTAACACAGCAACGCTGCTTGTTGGTAGCAATAGGCATGGTGGTAGTACTTTTCTGGACGTGCCCTCTATACTGCTAGCTTACATAGTTACTCGATACAATGGATTTAAAGAGGTACCGTTGGTAAATAGTAGGTTGATAAAGTAAGATACTACCGGTCTGGCTATTAATTGTTAGTTGGGAGGGAAACATCAATAGGTCCCAGAAGGCGAGACGCGAATTTATTGCCCGTATTTTGCTTCGATTGCTTTTTCTACCATGAGTATATAAATAGAAGTGAAACTCCACATAGTGTACAGAGAATAAGAACTGGGTATGGCAGTTGCCACCGCAACATTGCGCCCTCTACAAAAATTCACAAAATTGAGTTTCAGTAGTTACTAAACGAGCTTATTCTTTGGTCTATGTTGGTCTACGGTGGACCGTTTAATAACACACGCGAATGCTTTTGATCTCATTTTCCTTTCTGCAAAAGTGCCTGTGATCTTTTAGTTTATATTCTGAACCGTATAATGAAATCCTCCATTTCCTATGCATTTTCTTTATGGTGTGGAGTAATAGCAGTATTTTCAATTGCACATAGTTTATTTTTTATATTTCCATACATCTTATCATTATTTTACCAACGTTCCAAATTCAATTTATTGACCACTTATAATAAAAAAGACGACCTAATTTATCAATTATCGTTCGACAAATGAACAGAAATCATATGAATAGCACAATTTGACCTGAAATGGGATCAAATTGGAGCAGCCATTTATGAATAGTGTGAAACAGACGTCAGTAGTGTAATTAATCCCAGTCATCTTGGATCAGCGCTCAGTGATTTATAGCCTGATTGCTCTGGACTATTGTTAGCTTACATAGCACTATCTACATAAACAAGTGAACGTTTGCATAAGTGAAGCAACTAATGGATTTATTTCGACCACGCATAATAATGTGTGTTTAAAAATCTTGTTAGGTCCTCTAGTTCCCATTGTAAAATGTACAAGGATAAGGATAAAGCTCCATCGTCTTGTAAAAGCTACGTTAAAGAGCAACCGAACAGCAGTGACAATTCAATGAGAGCACATTTGCATGCGCTACGAGGCAAGAGACGAGTTGAGGAAATGGGTATCGACATATAACACGTTCGCTGTCGTGCTCACTCCACATTTCTCACAGTATATCTGCAATTCAAGCTTCCAGCGCCAATGTTCTAGCGATAGGAAACCTCGCCCTATTATCCTTTCGTCGAAGCCAGTCGTGCATCAATGTATTTTTCTATTCGAAAATGATATGCGTGCAAATATACGGTACGGTGCAGCAGTGGCGGAAACGGATTGAACATATTTTACATGCGACGCGTAAATTGGGCATGAATAAAAAGCTGCCTATGCAGAATAGATAGACATAGGTAAGCATTATCGACTCAAGCTTGCTCTATATAGCCTTATTTTATTATAAAACTTAAACTGCGTAAAACTGTGTACCAAATCCAAGAATAATTCGGAATTATTTGCCGTTAGACGCTAGTTAATGAATATTAATTAACTTAATTATACCATCCAGGAACTGCGTGTTTATTTTGATCTAATTTGCATGCCTTTGTATGCAGAATGTTACTAACGTTATCTTGCCAGAATATATTATCTATCCATGAGAATTTCGTTGTCAAATTGTATTTGACATCGAATTTATAAGCTCAATGGTGTTCTTTTTACATAACTATTAAAAATTATAATTTACATCATAAAAAGGGCACTATCTTATATTGTTGCCTTAATTATAGCTCTGCCTTCTGCGCCGTAGGCCGTGGGTTCGATCCCCACACAGAACAAACATTAGTGTGATGAACATAGATGTTTGTTCTTTGTCTGGGTGTTATTATAAGTATATATTTACAAAAAAAAGTATGTATGTATTATATCAGCTATCTGGTTCCCATATTACAAGTTTTGGCTTAGTAAAGTCCACCAATAATAATAATACAAATGATTAAATACTCAGAGTTTGTTCAAAACTTTTTAATCTTGAAAGTTATTCCAGAGAAGCAATATTATTTATCAGATGTTAAAAAAAGTTACCTTCCTCGTTTTGAAATTCAAAAACTTCCCAGTAGTTTATCTACTACCTAGTAAGTATTTGGAGCACGAACGAGAAGTTTGATAATACACATTAGCTGCGAACCTTCAAGGAAAACAGGTTTTATGTCCAAAAGCATTACGTAAAGGGGACTTAGAAGTAGTTTCATGGGTTTTATGGCGCTGTAATGTTAATCAGGGAATGAAAGGTCATCGAGCAAAGGCAACAGCTTATGTTGATGAACTTGTATTTATGCATTGGAATTTAAAGCAAGTCAACCGCGCCCAAATGGCTTGGAAACTTTAACTGGATAAGTTTCCTTTACATTACTCTTGAGACAGCGGCCCGCGCAGCCATTGTCTATATTTATAGCTGTCATTCTAACTTCGACAATGCTTTTCGAAATCAATTTTCAAATGTCAACACCGATTCTTTGCGTAATTAGACGTGCAGTTGTTTACCTGAATTAGCGAACACAATTTTCAAGTTCTTGCTTGTTTATTTATAGCTTATTATAATTATTAATTAAAATATGACAACAGTGACAAAGAACCTATTACCATTTTTTCCTGTTCGTTCCTCCGCATAATTTGACGATCAATTTAATCATACTGTATTTCTTTTCTTCTTTCACAACATACAAGTGTTCTTTTTTTCAAGTTTGTCTAAGAAAGTTATATTTTGTGTCAGTGTTCACAGTTGTAAATTATTGAATTCACACAATAAAGATAAAATATTTACGACCACACTTATTAATTGTTGAGACGAATATTTTTACATATATTTGTGGACGTAAATCTTTGTTCCCTGTATTACACATTGTTTACTTTTACTTTACATTCATTGTTTGTAGGAGAAATAGCTGTTTGCCAACATTTTAAAGCCAACCTTCATGAACATAGCATAGTGCCCCATATACCGCCGTGCCAAAAACTTTCACAAACAACCTCAGTACTACAAATCTGGCATCAATATCACAGTTTCTCGATCGAGAGCATACGAGTGTCCCTGACCGTCACGCCCGAGGAAACAAACAAAGGAAGAATTTCTGCGTCTTTCAAACAAAATGTAGGTATGGTATGAGGACTTTTTGGCAGAATGCCACAATACGATACCTACAAATACGGATCACCAGCAACTATAATAGGTTTTAAGAGATACTAAAATCAAGCTTATTGATGTAGTTTATTGATATAGTAAAAATATTATCCGTAAATATTTCAGAAAATAATGTGGAAAAATTACGTACCTAAAGAAAACGAGTTTCAGCACTTAACGCTCTTTTTTCACAAAGCTGTAGGTATTCGAACATCTTTTCGGCGAAAATGGAAAATAAACGCAGTAAAAAGACTTGATTCACGAAATTCAAGTAGAAATTTACATAAATATTCAAGTGGATAATTGGTACAACAGATAAGTTTTTTTTTGTGTATAACCTTTTTATTTAAGATTGCGATGTTTAAAACTCACCATTAGAAAGAATAAAACCAAATTAAAAAACTGCTTTGTTCAGAGTACAGAATCCGTAATTTTTAGAGTAATATGGAATAATTAGGGTAATTTATTATTTTAGATTCAAGTTACAATGAAAACCGTTTGATTGTCTGTAAAACATTACTTATGGCATCTTAGGGTCTACGACGTAGCATTATCTGTAGCAGGTTACGAACTTCGTAGCACGTATTATTAACTCAGTGTCTGGCTTTATCAGTCGCTAAACCACCACCACCACCATGACGAAGGCCTTAGGGCGGCCTTAAAACTAGTTCACTGGAGTTGGTCACTAGCTCACACGAACTTGCTTGCTTTAAGTGTAGTGTCACTACACTGCACTATTTTAATGTAAACAGCAGTACTTTTTAAATTACAGTAACTTATTTACCCGATGCCGAACGAAACCCCATTCCGGAGAAAATAATGAGTTTTCATAATACTTAGATCATTTCAAAAAAATACAGTGTCGCTGCCGAGATCTCATTACCAGCTGGCATGTACCTTGTTAGCACAGCGCGCTGTGCAGCGCCGCGAGCTAGCTCTTTCACTCAAAATATAATTAAGGGATAATTAATGGAACGCTATCCTCTCTCAACCGTTTCAACTTCGACAATTTATTGTGGTCTCAGTATCAGAAGTCTATATTGTAAAATGTTGAAGGTGCTTCATTGGTTTTCATCGTTGCGTTTCAATACTCGTAGCAAAAACCTACTAATATTATAAATGCGAAAGTTTGTAAGTATATGGATGGATGAATGGATGTTTGTTACTCTTTCACGTAAAATCTACTAAATGGATTTTAATGAAACTTTACAATAATATAGCTTATACATCAGAATAACAATAACATATATGACGATAAGTGTTAAGTAAGTAGGAAAAAATCTACCATCTGCGAGCTATTCTGGCTTGCGCTGCCAAAACCGCTAGAGTTACACATATGTACGCTAATAAAAGCTACTCGAATTACTAAAATCCTGCGCAGACGAAGTCGCGAGCACTAGCTAGTACTAAATATTTTAGGCTCGTAGCAAAATATTTTAAAACTATCTCGAGTGATCTGGGTGTTAACAAAAAAAGTAGACACAATTATGTGAGTGTGACCTACTTAATCGGACCTGTGTAGCTTTGACAAAATCCCGGGATTGGAGTGCCCTTCGCCCGAAAATATCATAATAATCTTTACGGGACTCTTATTTATAGCGATTACATTTTAAATCTGTTTTGCGTGGAACATTTTTAATTTGGGTAAAATTATTCCACGCCCGTTTTTTTATAACCAGAGCCTGTGCGTACGTCACGTAATTTATAGATACCTACTTTGCTTGTGGCGTGTAATGAGTAATATTTTTAATAAAGTGTAATATTTTTTAATCATCGGATCTGTTTTCATTTATTTATTAATACAATTAAACAGTTAACCTACTTTTTTTTCTTAACTTATGTTTCTAACAGAAACATAAGTTAAATAAGAAGTTGGTTCTAATGCAAAATTCATATTTATTAATGACCTTAACCTGTGTGCTATTATTGTTTATTCTATTTTCTTAAATTTTCTAGATACCTCTGTTTAGTATAACTAAAAAAGTGTTGTTGTTGTTGTATTTCGGTCACTGCTGGACTACCTTTTCCCTCCTTGATTACAGCTGAAAATCAGCGTTGAGTGGTAACACACCCAACGTTATATGCTGAGCTGAAAACCTTTTTAGTATAGGAAGGTACCTATTACTGTTGTCTCTTAAGCCGCTGAAAATTTGATCCTTAATGCTACCTACCCTTTTAACTTTTTTCAGGCTTGTGTTATTGTACTATGCGAAAAAAACATTTATTCTATTCTAATTAATAAAGAGATAACTATCGACAGATGATGGGAAAAAAAACACCATTAATAAATATAACTTAGATTTCTTACTACCTGCTTACAGTTAAGCACTCTCTTCAAAACTACACCAACACTACATAAAAGGTACACTAGTCAACAGTTCCAAGGGCTGAGAAAGCTCATAATACCTATTCGTACTTCTGAGCTAAACGTTCTCCCGACCCCATATTATTCTTTTGAATGCCAGCCGTTGTGACGTCTTTTAAAGAGGCATGTTTACTGTGTCCCTTCTTTGCAGAACCTATTTAGACCAAGTCTGAATATCTTATTCTGTAGCATATTTAAACATGTTCATAAAATATTTTACACGTGTTTCCTAATTTAAATATAAAAAAAATAAAAACAAATATTGGTGGACATTCCACACAGCACTATCTCGGCCCAAACTAAGCCAAAGCTTGTGATATGGGAACCAGATAGCTGTTATACTACTTATATACTTTCTTTTTGTAAATACATACTTATAATATAATATAACACCCAGACAGAGAACAAACATCTATGTTCATCACACAAATGTTTGTTCTCGGTGGGGATCGAACCCACGGCCTACGGCGCAGAAGGCAGAGCTACTACCAACTAAGCTGTGAAGGCTGTAAATATGTTATACTTATGTATGATGTAAGTCCAAATCTTGTAAACACTATGTTTCATTCATCCATATCGGATTGAGCTGAAACATCCCGTCTACGAAACTGGAGCTTCGTAACCAGTTACGAACTAAACATAATTCGTCCTCGTACGATACCAGTTACGAGAAAACACGTACATTTAAGCTTATATGAGCTTTATTTACTCGTAGATTGGTATTTGTTATTTCCAGGTGACACAAATAGCTAGTTGTACGTAAACACATTCATCCACTTACTAGGCTATTGTGAATCTATTTAATCTACATATTATATTGGCTTATTAATTATATTACTTGCCAACAAAGAAATGTACAATTACTTAATCATTTGTTTGTTCGTAATGTGATCATAAATATGGAATGTACATTTACATGATTGGAGTGATTACTCGTATGGCTTAATTATTTAAAGTCAGTGTCCTTATCAAAACCTCTGCAACAAAGGTTTCCATCAGCAAAACAGCCTCATATAAATACAAATTTAGGTTCTGATCCTAATGTACTCCAACTATCACCTCAATTAATACTCGCGATTTAGACAAACATTTTAATAACTTCACATTTTATGAAAGGTAATAAATAGCAAGGGTTACGAATAATGTAACTTCACACAACGAATACTTTACCTCGCTGGGGTTTTATCTGTAAGTTACGGAAATCCATAAGTGGAGTGACGTGCTCTCAACGTCTTCACCTGAACAAAAGGCTACGTACCAGGTTTCAAGGCGCTTTTACATTTTCTACCGCCGCCGTCGAAAAAGACATTCACTACGTTTTAGACCCATCTGCTGTATGAATGCAATACTTTAAAAAGCCCCAACGAAATAATCTGGTTTTTATCCTCCAGTATACGAAACGACTATAGCCTTTTGCAAATTCGTTTTATCGATTTATATTAGTAATAGCTGCGGAGGTATTTTATGCTTTGACCCACTTTTGCGATTCGCGAAGAAAACTATAAATGATTTTATGGCTCTGGAACCTGATTTTAGGAAAGAGGTTTTATAAATATTCAAAAATATTATTTTAAGAAAACTATTCTTTTCACACAATTCACAGTAAGTAGATATATCTATATGACAACGGTAATAAAATTAGAAAATCCTGTAAAATTACCCTATTATTTACCCTATATAATGTATGGTATTTTAATACTATAATAAAATCAAAATCAAAACGGTCTTTATTCAGTACAATCACAAGGATCACTTTGAAACGTCTTATATACTAGGTGAATCTATCACCAGTAATATCCATTGCCAGTGCTCAAACAAACTTACTTATTGATGAAATCATAATTTAATATATAATTTTAAGCTTAAAAATGTCGTACGATATTAGATAGTTAAGCTATGCAACACATTGAAAACTCATTACTGTTTTCACATAGTCGAGTAAAAATTTGTAGCGCGCATTAATCTTGAAGCGAGAACAAAATGGGGGTGTCATTAGGTTCTGGCCGCTTTTAGTGCGCCATCCATCACGATCTATAATCAGTTGGCAACAACAGCCTAAAGTTATCAACTTCGCTTTACTTATTAATTGAGCTTTTTAGGGATATTCACAGGGAAGAAGTAACTTCGTAAAAAAAAAAGAACTGAAACATAAACAACGACTTTGATTACAAAACAACACTTATGAAGGTTAATGTTAATAAAGCGTTCGTTCCAACAAAACCATTTATGAAATAGAAAAACTTATTTTACTACGGCTCTAGCCTAAATCAGAAGTGTTTATAATGGCTATATATAAAACTCGCACAGACCATTGAGTCCCAAATAACAGCACATTCAGGAGCGTTATCTACCTACTTGTTTAATGACATTGACAACCCTCACTGCTAGTTGGTAGCTCTGCCTGCTACATTGTAAGCCGTGGGTTCGATCCCCGCCGTTCGTTCATTACACAAACATTTGTGTAATGAACATAGACATTTGTTCTCCGTAGGGTGTCATACCTATTAAGTTATATTATTACAAAAACAGTTTATTTATGGGCATCTTATCAGCTATCTGATTCCCATAGTTCAAGCTTTCTTAGATAGTGCTGTGTGGAATGTACAAGAATATCAATATAATGTTGGATCTAAAACGGTAATAGTCAAGAGACGAGACTTTACATAAACACATCTAATCCGACAGTTGAGCGGAGTCGAAAATGCGGCGAGATTAATGAACCTTTAGCATGAGTTTCAAGCAACATTAAAAAGGATACTAGGTACGCTTTGCGTAACTAAGATTAATCATTAAAGCAATCTAATATACATTACAAAGATAATCAATAAAAGTATTCATGTAATGAAATGAATTAAAAAAAACACTTCAATATACACACACAAGCAGAGATAACAAAAGCGCTATTTATAAACACACCAGGTATCAATAACATCAAAAACGCAATTCTATTTATACCACGTTTCTTTCTATAAAAAAGAAGAAGGAACGCTTTTTACGCAGTCGAAGACGTACTCACAGTCACCTCTATAATGCTAGAAATGTATGCTACGGATACTGAAGGATGTTCAATAATACCTGGGTAGGGTGAGACGGGAGCGCGGCCTTGTCCTACTGCGAGGGTCGTCTAAATATAGCCCAGCCCGCTCCTGCCACGATAAATCTATAAAACAGTATGTCATCTTCGACGGACCGACTAGTTAGCTGTATTACACAGCCGTAGTGCACACACGGCTCAAAGTAGTTCCGCTCATTAGTAGTTATATACCTAGATCAATCTTTATTGATTGCCATACGGAAATAATTTGAGACAATTATACACTTTTACGACAGTCAATGGACGGACATAAAAACCAGTGACTGGCGATGTCGTGCTGATTAGTAGGTATTATTTAATTAAAAAACTTCATCCACTCCACCGCACATTTTTTTAGGAATTTATTTGTTATTTTGTGCACTTAGAAGCTACCATCTATTAATAAGGTTTCTTGGTAGGTAAATATCGATTGATAATGCCTCTTCAAAAACCATAAAAAAATATAAAGTAACCATCTTACTGCAGGCAACTGAACGAATAATTCCAGAGTTCAGCATCTGCTGAGCACCTATGTAGCTTTGGCCCAAATTAATGGTCTCATAATTCCCGCGGAGGAAGAGAAATTACAAAGTGTCTGTCAGCTTCGGCATGGTAATTAAGTAGAGCAAACTTTAAATAGTTTGCATACCGTAGTCTACATTTATCGTGTGCTGTCCCACTGCACCACCCTGTCGCCCGTCAATGGTAGTGCTATTTAGAGCGAAAGTGAGACTTACCTGGATCCGGGAAGTAAATAGTGAGCGTAAATGTAGTATATATTTAATAATGAAAACCACAACGGTGAAATCGTAATATCATTTCGAATAGTAAGCTAGAATTTATATCGATAAAAGGTCAAGGTCTTTGCAAATCGATGTTATATATATTTCACTTCTAGAATGCCTTGTTGAGGCTAAGCTGGTGTTTACACTACACCATTTGATTATACACTTTTCAAACTCGTGGATAGCTTAATTAGTAGCTATTTATTTATTTAGAGTACCAAAGAGCTACCAAAGAATGCTGCCAATAGTTTGGTGTAGATTTGTACACATTTTATACTACGAGTATGTACCTATGTACCTACTTATTTAACTTCTGATAGTAAAAAAGGTAATTTGCTTGAGTATTTCTCTAAGGCTATCATTAAGATTTTAAAGGCGCGTTTATGTGTTTTATCTGCCAACGAAATCTTTATTGTACCTACTAGTAGACGCTTGTTTTCGCAGAGTATGATTAAGTGAGATTTCGGGACATCCTTCTAGTTTTTTTTTAAAAAGGTCTAAGCTAGATTTAGCGTCTAAATATCCTCATAAATTAGTAATTAGTAAGTGAGCATTCCTTGGCAACAATTTTATTTTTTTAGATATATAATTTTAAAGTCGAAGAACCATTATTTACGAGTATATAACAACAGCTGAAAATAAAGTCTATACTGATTGTGAAGAAATAGCGAAAGCAAAAAAATGATGCTCATTATAAAACCTAATTTTTTTTTTCTAATTAGTGGCAAGATAAACAACATACCTTTTACCAAAGCAGCTTTAGGCAAATAGGACAAAGAAAGGTAGTCATGGTCTAAATAAATGCTGGAGTGCAAAATAAAAAGTAGAACCGTTTAGTTTCCCAGGCGTCCATAGGACACAACAAATGAATATAGAAGTTACACTCTTATTAAATTGATAATAGGTAATTATAAAATATACCAGCTGCTAATTCTCTAGTATAATATAAGGTATGCAAACTGACAAGAATTATTAATTTTGCGGTTGAAAGAGGTTAGCAAGAATGAACATTTCACAACTATTTATAACTAGCTGTTCCCTGCCACGCTTCGCTGTGGCACATTGTGATTGAATGCTATAAAAACAATCCTTGATGCGGATTATATATCATGCTAAAATTTCAGCTCGATCGGTGCAGAACTTTTTGAGTTTTTGAAGCGTACACAAACCAACATAACATTTTTATATATGTATATATAGATATAAAATGAAAGAGTTGAACCACAGACATAAATTCCGGGAAACATACCAACAAAGAACTTACGTAATTTTTGTAACAACAAAATCCAACCTTGTATTTACATAAATACGAGTACTAAGGATCCTCGAGATATTTCTAGTAAGCATTTCGAAGTTCCATAAAGGAGGTCGAAAGAGATAAGGTATTCTTGAGTCCATCTTCTTTCAGCATAGCCTTTTTCAATAGCCTTAGCCAATGATCCGGGCGAAAAATAAATTATTCTTCTAGAGCAGCCGCCACGTTTAGACCAACACAAAAAGGATACTTTCGGAACTTTCAAGTATTTTTCCCTAAGACTGATCTAAGATTGGGTATTTCACGTATACAATTTTTCGGTTATGCGGTAAGAGTACTCCATTAATTTTGCGTCCATAGGAACTATGATTGATGAATAGTCAGCAGCGACGGTGTAATCTATTCTCCGCATGTGCTGAGTCTAACTCATTAGATGACGAAGCAGATATGTCTCCCAACAACCCTTTACGTAATTACTTAGCAAACGTTCTAATGATACGAAGTAATTTTAGCTGGGAGATGGTAAAACTGGTGGCTTTAAAACTGTCTGTTTTTTATTTAATTGGAGAATAACAACTTATTAACGAAATTCAAAGCCCAACTTAAAGGTAGTAGAGTTCTTTGTGAAGGGCTCGTCCGGGGAAGTACTAAAACTATGCCTTTTTCTGCCACCAAACAGCGTTGCTGTGTTTCGGTTTGAAGAGTGTGGTTGCCGGTGAAATTTCAGGCACATGAGGCTTAGCCTCTGTATGCCTCAAGTTTATGGACGCAAGGCAGTGCATTGTAAGCACGTTCCCATCGAGCTTGACTTACGATGCAATGCTTTGTTAATAGGAGATGGTTACCATTTAACATTAGGTGGGCCATCTGCTTGTTCCATCAGCAAGTTGAATAAAAAAAAGCTCTATATTTAGTATAGGTATAATAAATAATATAATGTTATAATAAGATCTCAACTCGGAAATGTGCTGATATCTAGCACAAGTATAAGACAGTAAACGGAAACGACACATAACATGTTCTCGCCGTCCGCCATTATGCTCGGAACGTTAGATGCATTAAGGCTTAAGGTTAGGGCCAATAACTGCTCACTATTGTTATGCAAAGCATGGACAATGTGAAATAGTCTGTGGATTAGGCAGTATATTGCTTTGATCAATCGTTTCATGGAATAAGATTACTGGCTGACCACTGGTGGTATAGTAGAGCACTGGTGGTCTAGTGGAGCACTGGTGGTATAGTGGAGCACTGGTGGTATAGTGGTAGCGGCCCCGCCTTCTGATCCGAAGATCGTGGGTTCAAAATTGGTCATGCACCAATGAGTTTTTCTGTTCAAATAGTTTATGTGCACAGTGACAGTACCCTCAAACGCTGAAGGAAAACATCGTGGGAATACTGACTTGTAGTATCTAAAAAGTTCTAAAACATGCGTCTAGTGCTCGAAAGAAGCCTCTTTAAGGCGCACTATATTTTTTTTATACAACTAGCTGATTGAAAAAGCAGATGGGCCACCAAGCATTGCCTCGTAAGTCACGCTTGATAGGAACGTGCCCTACGATGCACTGCCTTGCATCCATCAACTTGAGGCATACAGATGTTAAGTCTCATGTGCCTGTAAATACACCGGCAACCACACTCTTCAAACCGAAACAGAGCAACGCTGCTTGGCGGCAGAAAAAGGCGTGGTGGTAGTACTTACCGTACTACCGGACGAGCCCTTCACAAAGAGCTCTACTACTCTTAAAATCCTTTGACCACACTGTTTCAAAAGAAAGTAGCGACATGACAAGAAGAAGACTCGCTAATCCTGATAAAGAAAAAGAGAGCCATATAGATTTTTTATGCCTTAGGATGACATAACCAAACTTTGGCTAATGTCAACCAGTTTCATCCTAGCAGTCAATCTAATCCTATAACGGCCGGTTTCTGAAAGCTCGAAACTAATCGGATGTCAAGTCACTCGCCATTTCAGCCATTACATCGAATTAGATAGATATAGCAAGTGACTTGAAATCCGATTAGTTTTGATATGGCTTTGAAAACCAGCCGTAAATCTAATTCTAATAAAAATACTGACTTCTATACATGTATATTTTGAACAGATGGATAAATAAATAAACATATTAAACGTTTAGGAGCCATTCTATTCAGACATTGCCAAGCCGGCACAATTGCACGCCATTTGCAACGCTATTGTGCTTTTTGCTTTCAGTATTTTCAATCTGTAGGAAATTTCAGCAAAACACGCTCAGTTATATACCTACATAATATCGCTGGTCTATAATATAGTGTCATATAGTCTATAATATAAAGTTATATCTGGTAATATAGAGTCTTATGTAACAGAATATTTGTGACAGAATAATTTTATGTCAGGTAAAAGTAACTAGTAGGTACATTTAAATGTAAATTTTCTTCGTGCCGTAGGAATGTCTTTCTAAAATGTATAAAAGCTCCAACTCCATTACCGAGAGCTGCCGAGGTAATATGCTGTAACTCACTTCGCTCGCAATCATACCTACGTTCTAAGAGAAATTTGCTTTCTTTGAGTTTTTTCCGTTTAATTTGTTCATTTTGACTCAATTAAAATGTTATGGAAGAAATAATTCTTGTAGAAAGTGGACCGCTGAATTATTACATTTGCAAATTACTTTTCTCAAGTTTTAATAAAATCTGATCGCATCGTCCGTATTTACGTTATACATTTATTTTATTCGTAATTTTCCGTTTCTTCCGTTAAGCAAACAAAACAGACGCCGAGTAGCTTTTTGAGGTTTGCTTACAGTCTTTAGATAGATAGAAAATTCTTTATTGCACAGAACAAAATGTATCGTACATAGGCAAACTTAATGCTAGAGAGCATTCTCTTCCAATTAACCTTTGTGTAGTTTTGATAAACCGAAAGGGTAGTGCACAAACATACTACTCTAGATACTGTGCTATGACTAGGAGCGGAATGATATTGTATAGGTTGTTGGTAGTTTTTTTTAAAATAATAGAACAAATAATTATTGACGGATATTTTACACTGCGTCATACAGCCGAACTAAACAAAGGTATAGAGTAGAATAAAGTAGAGTTTTTATTGTAAATATAGACCTGCTTTATGACATCCACAGAAAAAGCATCTGCATCACACAAATGTTTGTCCTAGTTACTAATCGAGCCCACAACCTCAGGCATTCTCTTCTCTGTGCCTCAGTGCAGAAGCATCCTACGTGTCTTCTGAGTGTGTTCACTATTCCTTTATTTCCCAACGGTTGTCATTCCTATGAGTTATATGGCCTGCCCATTGCCAGTGCCCTTGCCACTTTAATTGCCTGTGTGCTAGTGGCCTTGGTTAATCTTCATCGTGAGCCTATAACAACATGAATCTGATTGGATATGGAATATACGTGTTGTACACCTGAACGTGCGTCGCACGAGTCTAATGGCATTATCACCCTCTTATTGGCTTACGTCGGTAACCTACACGTTTGTTTATATAAGTCTATTTTAAAATCATATAAATAGTACTACTGTAACAAACAAAGCTACATAAGGAAGAATTGAATTGATTTTTTCAACGAATTTTTGCTCAACATCAATGTTCGATAAAATGGAAGGCCAGGACAATATTTATTCAGAAATTTGCATGATTAATTCACAGTTTGATTTCAATTTCACGGTCGTAAACAATTTTGCACGTTTTATTTGTCTGCTGAAAAGGTTATACCGTCGTAAATTTTTCTTGATGCACGTAGATAAAGAGAGCAATGATATTTTAAATTTACTGTTGGGAGCGCAATATCCAACAGTAGGTATTATTGGTACCTAGTATTATGTATGATAGGTTATGCTACTGTTATTTTGGAGAATCCGGTTATGGGTTTAGTAGTAACTATTAGGTCGATAACTTCTGATTATGCCTATTTTTTCTACCTAAGGCTGGCTGACATACCCTTTACACAAAGGGAGTTCAAATTACTCAAAGAACTCATAATACGTACCTACTACGCTATATGGGGCCATATAAATCCCAGTTATAAATAAAGAATGAGAGACGAAAATACTTAAACAAAATTTTCCTGAAGTTAAATATGCTTCAATTAGCGCCGCAGTAATTAATAAACTTGTGTTTACCGCTTCCGCCGTTTCGCGAGAGGTTCATAAATACCCGAAAATAATTTATCAAGTAAGTTCCATAATCCGAAAACGCCTCGCAGCTTCGCGAATCCCTATCGGGTTGCGAGAACATAAATAAAATATTTAGGGAAGTTTACTCGCGAGGTGAGATGTGGTAGGCGAATGAAGCCACGCGTCTCCAGTGCGGCCTACATAAAAGGATATTATAATATAATAATGTAATATATAATATAGAACTTTCCACACTGCACTATCTCTCAAACTATAGTCTAAACTATATTACAAGCTTTGCTTATACTTTGCGAACCAGATAGCTGATATAATACATATACATTTTTTGTAAATATACACTTATAATATTGTAATAAAACCCAGACAGAGAACAAACATCTATGTTCACACAATTTTTTGTTCTCGGTGGGGATCGAACCTACGGCATACAGCACAGAAGGCAGAGCTACTACCAACTGAGCGGTGAAGGCTGTCGAATATTGGTACATTATCGGAGGCGGCAGTAAAACCACTTGCCGTTGTCGGTGACACGTTGGGTATTTTCTCGTTGTGACACAAAATATATCTCCTCATGACGAGAACACGCGCCAGTCGTAACTTGTCTTGTCGACATTATTTATTGACAATCTAGCGTGACTGAAACTCGGAAGCTTTCATGGTATTATTTGTTCAACAGCGGAAGTTGGATGTTACAGCAGTATCACATAAAAATGTGATAAAACCTTAATACCGAGCCTATCAGAAAAGGTTAACAAATACATTTTTCGTCGTAGCCTTATAGCTTTTAAGCATTCAAGAGCACTGGTGGTCTAGTGGTAGTGACCCCGCCTTCAGAACCTAAGGTCGTGGGTTTGAAACTAGTCGTGCACCAATGAGTTTTTCTGTCATTTTTCATGCCAGTACTCTCAAACGGTGAAGGAAAACATCGTGAGGAAACCGGCATGTCGTAGAACCTAAAAAGTTCTATAACATGTGTCAAGTGCTCGAAAGGAGCCTCTGGAGGCGCACTTAAAATCCTTTCACCACACTGTTTCGAAAGAAACTAGTGAGACGACAAGAGAGAAAGAGCATACCCATTTATAGCATAGAACAGAATAGATTTTAATTTCACACACAGCACCAGAGACAACGAGTATGTTTATTAAAATACATACCTAAAGAAATACATACCTACATATAAAATAAGACAAACATATAAGAAGATCATTCGCTGGTATCATAATACAAGCATAGTAAAGCTCGTGGAATGTTTTCTACGTGGAATATTCGATCAGCGCGCGAACGTAAAACGTGTGAGTGTGAATAACGTCAACTTGGCGATTGTAATAAAGATCACGTCTCCGGCAGGATCGAAACGATATTGCGCCATTCAGGCCCATCGTCAGCTACATCGACGTAAATTGAAACTTTGTAATCGCGTCGCGAACTCATTGAACATGTTGTGTAATTTAGTAATGTTCACGAAGTACTTGCAAAACCTCCCCTGCTTTGAACGATAAACACGTCTCTCGGGAAACAGCTTATTCAAAGTTATGTAGAATGTAGAATCTATAAATAAATATACCTTGTACCCTGTATCTGACAAATTGAAAACAGATCTTGATATTATTTTCTCGCCGGTGTCTGTTTTTAGGGTTCCGTACCCAAAGGGTAAAACGGGACCATATTACTAAGACTCCGCTGTCGGCCCGAACTGTCTGAACCGTGATAGTTAGAAAGTTTAAATTTTCACATATGATGTATTTCTGTTGCCGCTATAACAACAAATACTTACTAAAAAACAGAATAATAAATAAATATTGAAGAGGGCTCCCATACAACAAACATGTTTTTTTGCCATTTTTATAGATAATAGTACGGAATGAATGATAATGAACTATGAACTATGGTTCTATGACATTGTGAAGATCGTAGAAGTTGGTGGATGGAGAAAGCTCAACATTTGTGGTAGAGGCTTATGTTACACCAGTGATCTTTTTTGAGGCTTTTTTTTATCTAGGCTTGAGCAAAGAAAGTTAGGGATATATAGACGTAGACAGATCATGCAAAGTAACCTTTAAAAACGTTATTAATGCTCAAATACGTAACTTTAGTTATGTGCTAGCAAAGTCGGCCGAATAATATCACCAGTAAACATATATAATAATTCGATATGATCGTTGTATGAAAATATCCAAAATTATTTATTTTATTTTATAAAGCTATTTAACCTAAAATGTATCTTTCAAACAACTAAAGTCCACCTCCATATTTGCGTCCAACGAGGTCGTATTCGTATTGTGCAATGTGACAACAACAATAAATAAACTCCGATACATTGCACACGGCACGTAGAATGTAGGCGGTTGACACTGGCCACGTCATTACTTTGCCCCACAGCACAGGTAGTCACAACAAACAAAAAAGGATTATACCTCCCAACACAATATTATATTATATTCTCGTATGACGTAAAAATCCAGTACTCTACCGGCCTCCTCCCAAGAACGCTTAATGTACAGTGAATGAATGGTGGGAACCAAGCTGTAAATTTGTAGCCTGTTCTCCTAGGCTTTGGTCGCGTGGAACTGGCACCTAGAGTCACCTAGCTTTAAGACGTTTCAAAGTGATCCTTGTGATTTTATTGAATAAATACCTTTTGACTTTGACATTGAATTATAATCTTCAAAACGAATTATAGACAGTCTAGGTTAAACTATGAATGTGTCGCTGTTCGCCAGCCATATGGCTTCTATTGTACTAGCTTCGCTACTATATAGGTCCGAGGTATCCTACATTGCGGGCCCAGCCGCTTATCCGCATCGGGCACAGGTGCGGCAGACCTATAGATACGCTTACGTAAAAGATTGCTGGCATTATTTTGTAGTTCCATTCTGTTTTCTATTTTGTAAATGTATTTTGGACGACCTTTTAGTAATAGCTTGTCTGAATCTGGCGCTACAGAAATGCAGAATTATTTTTCAGCTATTCCCAGCAAATAAGCAAACAGTAGGTAAAAATAGATTTTCGTATTTTATTGTATGATCTGTCGAAATAATTTATTACAAATGTGAACTAAAAATATAGTAGTTATATACTACTGAACGTTTCAGACAACGCCATCCAGCCTGAAACCATTAGGTATACGATAGAAGTAACGAACGTGCTTGTTTATGGCAACAATTTAAGGCGCGGTATTTATCTTGACTTCAGAATACCTACCTTCCCATAATAGGTATAGGTATGCCTTGTCCACAACGCAAGTCGCTAAGCAAATGACACTCGAACCGAACCGCATCGTCAGCCGCACACATAGAACTATGCCGCAAAAGTAAGCGTTCTTTTGTAAAATTGGAAGTGGAAATCATTTTAGAATAAGTAGATAAATTGCTGTAACTGGCATAAACAAAAGACAAACGAGGCATGCACATTTCAAGTAATGCGCGTGTTTTTTTATTATGTTATGTAGACCTTATTTAATACGACACGTAGAGGAGCTTAGATATGCTCTTATTGCACAAAATATCCTGCCAGTTTTATGGGCAAATGTGATATGAAACTTATATAAGCAGAACTTAATATTTGAGACTCAGGGGAGTCTCGACTGGCTTCGACACAATCAAAGATACTTTCTTCTACCTACTTTTTCCTCCTTTTTATTTAATGTTCTTCATACATCCATCCATTTTTGTATTACCAAACAACTATTCTTACGTTTGCCTCGTATTCAACATTAACGATTTCTTCAATTTTGCAATACAACAATATTATTATAACAAGCGGACGAATATAACAAAAATATAATTGGGTTTTATTTTTACTTCGAGAATAAGCAGGAGGGTTGCGTAATATTATTCTAAGGGTTTCATAACAAAATTATTTCGTTTGTCAACTTCTCACTACAAAACAGTTAGTAATACCTACTACGTACGGTACGAATAATTGTATGTATTTATTTTAGAAGCTGGAGAGAGATTGCCAGTTTACGAGTTAATTTATGTTTATGGCTACTTGGACTTCGTTTGCAAACAGAAAGCAATAAAACTAAAATGTAATTCGAAAAGTAACACTACCAAATTACAAAATTAGATATTTTATAAAGTTATGTAAAAAAAGCGCTATCAACATAAACGCTAAAGGTTGTTATACGAGTTAATTTTACTTTTCTAGTCACGATCTCATAATGGGTCGGGCGGACAAACTTAGGGCGGCTCCGATTTATTTAAAAGATCATCATAAAATAATAAAGTTGTATGAAATAACAGTATCACCTGTATACTGCAAAACCTTTTTCAAGAAGTTTGAATTTGAAAAATAATTGTAGCGCAAAACAATCATATATTACTTACCAGTAAATTTCTCAAGTACAGGTTATCGACATATCAAATTTCATGCAGATCGGATCAACGGTTCTAAAGTTATGGCCCGACAAACATACATACATACATAAAATGCCAAATCGCCCAAGTTAACTTTGAAATCACCGATCTACCTGTTTTGTTACTTTTTTGGAGTTCCTAAAGTTGGAACTTAACGTCCTCCGTTAAGTTCGACACAGTTTCTGAAACTTCTACAGATGTTTTCGTTTACATATATTGTGCCTTGGTTTAGTTCAAATATAATTAAAAAAAAACTTGCATCTGCCGTTTATTATACCATGTACCATTATTGAACATAAATATCACTTTGTAATTATTTTTTAATAATAATACAGAATACAGATAATTCTAAATAATGGCTCTAGGTGTACAAATGGCTTTGAGTCAAATTTTGGGGTCGTTTATTAATCTCATTTAAGCTCGATTGCGGATCCAATCGGGCGTGAGCGATTCGTAAGGATTTTAGTTCGGAATTTAAATGACCAGGAAAGGTTTGGTAGGTATTACATTTTCTACTTTCTCATAATCACAAAAATACAAAAATACAGTTTGATATCATTGGGTTACACTGGTATTATATCGCCCGTGTAATAAATTCTGTATTGTTCGAAACATTATATGGAAGCACATTATATTATTAATCAATAGCAGCAAAATTTTAATCAGTGCTACGACTTTTTTAAGTGTTTAAAAGAGTACATACTCTAAAAATTCCTGAATGAAAAACTATACTCGTAAAATAGCTACCAGAGCCTTAAAGTTGCCAGATAATTTAGCAAGCAGCGTTCAGGAATTTAATATCTTGAAATGAATGCCACTCTTGCGCTTCGCCTCTGTTGCCAAGAATATTGTAGTAAACTATGCATAGGTATATTAATTTATCAAATAAGTAGCAATGAGCAGGTAGGTTTAAATTTCTGCTTTATTTCAATGTCATTAGAAATGATTTATCGGGTTTGTCTCACACACTACCTCAAAGTTCAGCTGAATATCCAGAAATAAAAAAACTTTTGGTAGTTTCGTTTGATATTTTATAGAACTGAATCTTAATCTTTCCGACGACGGTCGAGATCCAGATGGATATCAATCTCGGCATCGTCCGCTTTAAATCATCAGATTAAATTTTTAGATCGCGCAATATTTAGGTTATTTTCAACGTGTCCGGACTTTATATATCCTTATAGATTGTGTTGAAAATGAATAACTTTATTGCAGGTAGAGCAATAGAGCGTGTGTGTGGCGCAAACGCAGACGGCACGGCGATGGTGGAAGCGGCTCGTTCCCTGCTTACAGCCGTCACCAGGGTGCTGCTACTGGCAGATATGGTGGTGGTGCGGCAACTTCTCCTTGCCAAGGATAAGGTAATATTCTGCCAAAAAACTTTGCTAGATATACCTATGGATTTATTAGGCAATAAACCACTTTGTAGGTTTTCATTGAGACTAAACCCATTATTTTAGCCACTTGTCTTACGGCCTGTTCTAGTTTCTCTAGTTGTTTGAATTCCACAAGAGTACAATAACATCGTCAGAACAATTAACATATACATTATGTGTTTTGCAATGTAGTAGATGCAAGTATTACCAGACCGTTTTGCAATCTGCACCAGTTTCCTTCTACATGCGAAACTATGCTTTAGTTCCTCGAAACTTGATCGTACAACTTTGTAGTACTACTATATACGTAGGTACCTAGTGAACGCATTTACTTGGTAATGGATAATGCAGGTGGCGCGTTCGCTGGATCGGCTGGAGTCGGTGTCAAACTTCGCGGAGTTCGTACGAGCCTTCACAGAGTTTGGAGGCAGTATGGTTGAGCTGGCGAGGCTTACCGCGGAGAGAAGAGCAGACCTCCGCGATGAGCGACGGAGAGCACAAGTTGCCGCAGCAAGAAACGTTCTCGAACGCTCCACGCTTATGCTCCTCACCTCATCTAAGGTTAGAGACTTTTAAGACCCACTAACTGCACTTGACCTAATATCCGCAGTCGTTCTTTGTTAATTAAATTAGCCCAATTGACATGAACGTTACATCTTAATTGCTCATAATTACATTCTCAACAAAGGAAGACTATTTCCGCTGTAATCGATTCGTTTCAAAGGTACTAAACTGAATTACTTGACCCAGTCCAGGGAGTGTTATTAGCAATGAATCGTAATAAATTTAGAATCCGGGTGTCCGACTGGTCCCGGCCCGTGTAAATTACCGCCGTCAGTGGCCCGCTGTCGGCCGCTCCTATCAATTATGTAGGTATCAGGCAAATTCAGGACCGCACTCTGTTGTTTGTGACATTACGCTTTATGACCACTTCCTCGCCCCATTTATTGGTTTTCAATAACCGCGGTTGTTCGCAGGTGATGATAAACGCAATTAGCCTTTTGCGTTTACTGGGACATCAGATTGAATGAAACTACATAATTTAAATTAGATATTAAGTATTTAATAGTTAAAATTAAGGTTTTGGTAGGTAGCTGGGATCTGTTTTTTGAATAACACGCCAGCAAGGTGAAATTCGTAAAATAAAATTTTATGGATATGACAACCTGAGGTATGATGGCTCCAAAGCTCTATATAAGGACAGGTTTGTATGCGATGTTAATAGCAATTATCCAAACACGCCAAATACCATAGGATAAATGGTGTAGGTAATAAAAATGTATACCTTTTCCGTCATAATATCACTTTTACGACAAATTCAGTGGGATAAGAGGGCCGAAATCACTAGAGTGCTTGTGCCGTAAAGTTTGTGAAAGCGATGCCACCATCTCGGGCCAAAGTGAGCAAAAACTCCGCATCCTAATCTACTTAGTTAATGGTCCCATTTATTGTGTCGTGTACGAATACACTGCGCTGCATAAATTCAAATTTATTCTTACTTCGTTTTGTTATAGCTACAACTGTGCTCAGTTTTTGCGGACTGCGGTTTGTTCATTTTATTTAAACGAATGGACGTTTTCAAGGGTCACGAAACTGACATGTGTGAACAATCGTTGGCTGGCTGGCTCGGGCGAATACGATCTCAGCTATTTGTCAACGTTTCCGGGGCGAGAGCGTGCCTTCAATTCTATGTCCCTTGCCGCCACATCGCGTATATCACAATACTTTTTACGAGCATTTTCTCTTTCAGATATCTGTTTTCGGAAACAATTTAGCGCATTCAATGTCATAAACGACTGCAACAAATCTAAGGCAAAATAAGTATTATTCAGGATTATAAGCCAGCTTGTCATATTTAATCCAGTTCGCTAACCAGATGGCAGCGTGCCCAGTAGGTGCTTGGACATTATGATATCAACTAAATGTGTCCATGAACTGACCAGACATTTAAAGATGTGTTAAACTTTATAGAAAACATACGGTAAATAAACTGTGGTAAAATTTGGCTGAGATTTAACCGGATCTTATGAGCAGTCTGAAACTTTATTATGCCGCTTAAAAGTTGGGTTATGTGGCTGACTGTGTGGGCAGCCGCGGAAACCGAAACGTGTTTATTTAGAAATCCTTTGTTCAAACGAGCACCGCCACCTGAAAGGTAAGTAAGGCTTTTCTAAGGAAATTGGAAAAGGATCAGAAATAAGATACTTACACAAAATGTGATAGTGGGCAAAGCTCGTAGGTACTTGCTATTTTCTTACATATCACGAACGAAACATATTATCACCTATAAGCTACCTTCCTGTTGGTAAATATGTCAACGCAAAAAATGGCAAATACATTTTTCGTTGAGATAAATCCAAGGTGCTCAACCGGATTCGATCCCATGATCTTGCGATCAGAAGGCGGCGTCACTCCCACCAGACCACCTGTACTCTTAAAACAGCATTTTTAGTGAATTCCGAAGACTTCTTACCTTTTCTCTACGTTTTCTGAACAGACGTGTATGCGGCATCCGGGCAGCGCGTCGGCCCGTGAGAACCGCGACACAGTGTTCTGCCAAATGCGACGTGCCATGGACCTCATCCACTACGTGGTGCGCGACGGCCTGCCTGGGCACGACGAGCCCACACATGAGGTTTGACTCGACAATGCATACAGAAAGAACTTCACGAATTTGATCGCCAAGCACTGTATAACCAAGTCCCTATAACCAAGTAAAAAACCAACTCGAGATTCTATATCTAAGAGGGTAGTCAGAGGCACATCCAAATATAACATTTGGCACATAGCCACATTTTGCAGTGTTGGTATTCCATACGTGACAGGTTGCAAGCCCATCGCCGCTGCTAGAATACTATCTGGTTTCCTCAGGATGTTTTCCTTGGCCGTTTGAGAACACTGACATTGCGCACATACATTTTTCGAAGAGAAAAATCCATTGGTGCACGACCATACGAACCCACGATTGTTAGATCAAAAGGTTCCCACTAGCACTCCCACTAGACCACCGGTGCTCGACAATCCATGGTACTGGATAATCAAAGATGTTCTTGCCAGAGTTTTTTGCAGATATTAATACTCCTCTACTCACGGAAGTTATGCTAATTGTTGAGAATCGTGCGAATCAGTTTCAAAAGTTTTATGTATAACTAGCTCTTACCCGCGGCTTCAATCGCGCACGTTTACTTTAGAATACAAATAAAAGAATAGTATATTGATATGATTGGCAACATCTTTAATAAAAAAATGTATTTTCTTTCGCATGGAACTATCATAACCACGTAATTTTGTCAGAAGAAAAAGGTACTAACTGACGACTTGAAGTTCGATTGTTTGTATAAAATATAAAAAAAAAGTAAAAAAGTCGGGGTAAAAAGTATCCTCTATCCGTCTCCTGGTTCTAAGCTACCTCCCCACCAATTTTCAGCCAAATCGGTTCAGCCGTACTTGAGTTATAAATAGTGTAACTAGCACGACTTTCTTTTATATATATAAGATATAAGATAGAAAAACAAAAAGCTCTCAATTTGGAGTGTTGAGAGGTTTATTGAGTGTCTGATGCAACGGCAGTCCTCGGTATTTTACCAATAAATATTACTGGTGCTAGTAGTTACTCTGCTCCGTTTATTTATGCTGTGTCCAATCTAACGGTCAACCACATTGTTCTAATCCACCCCGCTACGATTGATGTCAAAATGTAAATGAAACGTATCTGCCCGAGATCAAACAAAAGAAAAAATTCTGAAAATGTACTGCTGTGAATAATTTATTAAATGAGCGAAGCGAACGAAAATCTTACAGTCAACTTGGGCGATTTGGCATTTTATGTATGTATGTTTGTCAGGCCATAACTTTAGAACTTTAGATCCGATATGCATGAAATTTGGTAGGTCGATAGGTTGTACGTGAGAAATTTATGTGGGTATATGAGTTTAATCGGATAAGGGGTTATTGAGATATACCAAATGAGGTGTCATATGAAAGAGTTTGGTTTGTACATCCCCATACCATTTTTATTTTTATTTAAGGACGTATGTATAATTTTTGAGATACAATTAGTTACCCCAAAAAGGTTAGGGGGTAGTCAGAGGGCAAATATCGTGTTGGATATCAATGTAAGACTGGAGCGGACATCACGAAATCTCAGTTCGGGGCGAAACCACTAGCCAACTAAATAATGGAAATTTCGAACTTAGATAAAAGTCTACCTTTCAGTCTATCTATAAAGATTACAAAATTATATTCCTCTGTATAAGTTTTATAAAACACAAACTATTCGCTTTTAGTAGCTAGATAAGCCAGACATTCATAAAATATTGCTGTAGTTTATGTTATCTACATAGAGAAAAAAAAATAACTTCTAAAAATAATAAAATTTATAACTAGTAGTAGTCGCAAAACTTTAGCGACGGGCGGACATTTTCAAAGTTAGTGCCGGATTTCATGTCGAGAACTAACTTAGCAAAACAGGTTACGTTGTTACTGCATATTCTATAAATGATTAAAGGTAAACGTACACTACATGATAAAAGCGCAACGCAAAATCTTATTTCCCAGTAAGTACACTGAAAGTTTTCGAAGTCGATTAAGTGTCGATTTAGCTGGGAATCACTTTACTGACGTAAAAAGTGTAATACATGTACAAGTATACAAACAAGTAGATATCATTCAGAGCAAAACAAACGTCGCATCGCATTCCCTGACAGTTTTCTAGTGCCTCCCGTTTAAGGAGCAGACTTAGTTAGGTTAGACTTAGTCAAAGTACTTCTCTCTCGCACATTTCAACGTTTTGACGATATAAAATAATTGAATACGAAAAACGCAATCAACCAAGTTGTGGACAAAGAAAAGCTAAAACATCATTAAGATCCAAACAAGTTTTCCTACTAAAAAAATTGCATATGTACGAAAACTAGTAAAACAAACTTTGACCCTTTACCTGTCAATAGGATTCATCAAAAATGCGATGCGATGCCATGCTATGCGATGCGCTACGTGCTAGGATACTGGCCTTAGTGGTAAATGTGAGGTGTGCTTGCAACATCGTCATGTTTTAAACAGGCATAGGGTTGGCACGTTGCCATTCGAGATAGGGTTAGGTTGCCGCCCTTGCGCCCTTGACTCTGTGTTGTGTTAATCTATGATCGGCATCATAAGGCCAAAGTTCATGGTTTATTGGACATGGACGTCCCTAATTATATTGCTCAGAAAAACTTTATGCACTATTTTCTTTTATTATTGAACTCGTCCTGCATCCACATCTGAATTTACTAAGAAAATCAGTAAATAAGGTTAATGTTATTAATTATTATTGTGATGAGATAATTGTGTGATAAATGTGGGTATGTGCTAAATGTACGTCGCTCTCACTCCCCGTCAATGTAGTCAAATATTTATGTCAACGTTAAACAAAATATACAGAAATGACCATAATTGTTATAAAAATAGGTACCAATAAAATTCTTATCCCATGCTAACTCATATTTTTTTTTTAGGTTGGATATCTCACTGTGGAACTTCACATGGTTATTCGGTATTCGCGTTTTTATTTGCTCGTGTATTTGCATATTCGTTTTGCACGTAAAAAATAGGCAAATATAGGTGAATAGGGTCACTACACATTGCCGTATTTGGTACGAATACACGAACACGAATAACAATGTGAAGTACCACCATTAAACTTAAGATACTGTAAAAAACCGGCCAAGTGCGAGTCGGACTCGCGACATTATCTATAAAAATGGCAAAATAATCACGTTTGTTGAATATTTAAATATTTATTTTATTCGGTTTTTTAGTATTTGTTGGTCGGCAACAGAAATACCTCATCTGTGAAAATTTCAACTGTCTAACTATCACGGTTCATGAGATACAGCCTGGTGACAGGCGGACAGACAGACGGACAGCGGAGTCTTAGTAAAAGGGTCCCGTTTTACCCTTTGAGTACGGAACCCTATAAATGGGAGCAAGTATCCATACATACCGTTACCCGTGTAACATATATGAACGTTCTTCATATATGAAGAGTATTACACGAGACATTGGAGAGGCTTCGCAACACAACCGGAAGTGCAGATAGCCGGTCATACGCTACAAGGCTCGTATAACAAAGCTAACTTCAACATTGCACTATAAACGGACTCAATTTCCATGGGCTCGTGTTACCACATGGCTTTAGCTGGTCATATTTGTTAGCAGTGCATCAAAATAGAAATTAACTGCTGATGACGTTTAAAAATATAAATTCCAAAGACACGAACCGATCACATTATTATTTAATATATATTATGAGCATGTAAAGAAAATATGGATGGATTGTGTGAAAAATGATATGAGTAAGAAAGGAGTGAGCACTGAGATGACGTATGATAGAGGAGAGTGGAAGAAGAAAACCTGTTGTGCCGACGCCACTTAGCGTGGGATAAGGGCAGAAAGATGATGATGATTTATTATGAGCATGTAGCAGAGCTCTTTGTGAAGGGCTCGTCCGGGGAAGTAATACAACCATGTCTGTTTCTACCGTCAAGCACCGTTGCAGTGTTTCGGTTTGAAGGGTGTGGGTGCCGGTGAATTACAGGCACATGAGGCTTAACATCTGTATGCCTCAAGTTGATGGATGCGGGGCAGCGCATCATAGGTCACGTTCCTATCGTGCGTGATTTACGAGACAATATTTTGTTATATGTGACAGTTGCCACTTAATATCAGGAGACCCTTCTGCTTGTTCAATCAGCATGACTGAACTCGGAGGAGTTGGACAATTCTATTCTCAAATTAAATCTTGGAAACTTAACATTCCCTTTAACATTAAAAAAATATGTGAACATTACAACTGTATATTTTATTATTTTATTCTTAGTTGCGAGTTGCGTCAACCGCAGACTAGATAAAGATCATCTTATATTGTTATCGTGATGGGCAAAGCTTCAGCTTCAACCCGGATATCTACTTCAGTACATTTCTTATATTATAAAATAAAGTAGCGATAACTAACCATAATTTAATAATCAAAAAATAATTCTAAAAAACGTATGCAATATATTTTCTCTCTCTCTCTCTTGTCGTGTCACTATGTCTGTTTCTTTCGAAACAGTGTGGTGAAAGGATTTTAAGTGCGCCTCAAGAGGCTCCTTTCGAGCACTTGACACATGTTATAGAACTTAGGTTCTACGACATGCCGGTTTCCTCACGATGTTTTCCTTCCTGCAGTTTATTTATATTAAGATATAGACAGCAAGTTAATAGTATTCTCCTCGGAATGTTTTAAAAGTAGGTAAAGAATATGAAGGAGTACTAAGGTAAGTGCGATAATGTAAATGGAAATAGTCTACCCGTCTGTAAGCACAGTCTACTCTCTACTCTATATTCAATGCATAAATCAAGTTTTTTTCTCTCTTGTAGTTGAAACCTTATTCGGATAGTCATGAACAGGTACAAATATTTCAGCGGCAGGTAGAAAAGTGCCTTTTAACCTACGATTGTAATGTACAAATCACTAGAATAAAGTATGCTTCGTTTTCAAATATTTTTGTAACTCCGCATTTGTAGTATTCCTCGCTTCTACATACATTTCGATGGTAATGTTTTTTTTTTAATAGAGGTGAGAGAACAACAATGTTAGACTTTATAATATAATATAGTGTCCTTTGCTCGACTCCGCTTCATCGTTTTCTGTCCTATATGTATTTGTATCTACATAATGTCCTGCCAACTTCTAACATAAATCCGTCGAGTGATATCTAATTAATTCACTTCATCCATTTTGTCTGAAGCTATTTTTTAAAAAAGCGCTCAGAACACCAGTAGGCATTTAGGAAGGCATAGCTGGTAGTTAAAACGAGTTTCAATTTAATTTTTTATCACAAGTTTTGCTAAACCACGCTCTGAAACACTAAAATAAGCTTTTGCCAAGCTTATTGCGAATGCTTTAGATTCAGGTACAATAAAATTGTACCTTACAAAAACACAGAACGCGAAATGCCTTTGTTCTCGCGTTTTCGTTTACGCGGAGTTCAGGTAATCAACATTGTAAATGGAGGATTTCCTTAGTAAGTGTTCATTATATAGGTGCTATTGGGAAGTTACAGGTTCGTTTCATATTTGTATGGATATGAACGTCTCATGACATACAAACACAAGTCTGATATTGTTTAAATGAGACGCACGTATCCTGGGATTAAGGCCTACACACACCGAATGCGTACGCGTAGAGCACGTGCAAATTCCACTGTATTTATATGTATGAGATATGGCACACCGCTTGCTGCATCTAGTGATCCTAATAAATGCTTTTTCACTTGGACAACGCCAGTGGTGGATTTAGATATTTGCCGCCAGTAGGCTATTCATGCCGCCCCTACTGACCTACAATTCGATAACCTGTTTACAATCATAATTATTAAAAAAATTACCATTAAATTGCAACTTTATGATTTGAGCACTATGGTCCTCATTACATTAGATTTTCAGTATGACTGTTGCGAACTAGTCGATTGATATGTCAGTTCCTTTTCCAAAAGCTAAAATCTAAAATCTTGTAAGTAGAAAATACATGATTGAGCTTTTTTAGCTTAGAAATATACCCAAAAATAAGATATAGATATACATATATTAAAAAAAGACTCATTTTCTGCCCCCTAAAATCTGCCGCCCTAGCCTACTCAGCCTGCTGGTAAATCTGCCACTGAACAACGCAGTGGACTATGCACATCTACGCGTAAGCACTCAGTCTTTCTCGGTCCAAGTTTTGCTTGCTACGCCAGTTTATTAAATTGGAAAGTTACATTCTACATAAGTATTAGATTTTTATGAGACTTTTTCTGTATATAGCTAGTAGCTATGTTAGTAATAAAGATGTCAATCTAAACAACATCTAAAATAGAAAAAGATAATTATGTATTTTGGGAATTGATCCTATCACATCAATTTTTTTTATATAACTTTTTATTCCGATCCAGGTTGTTTGTTAGCACTTTGAAGGATTACGAGCATAAATTAATACGTAATTATCATTCAGGCAGCCCAGTGGGAAGCGGGGACCGCGTTAGGCGCCCTCCGTGGTCTGACGTCACAGGTGCGCGCGGCGAGGGCAAGAGGCGGCGCAGACGCAGCCAGAAGACGAGCGCTTGCGTCCACGCTCCGAGCATTAGTAGAACGAACACATGACTTCACAGACTCCGCGTACACGTCACATGAATTCCGGCAGAGGATACTATCACTTGCTGAGCGGATAGCATACGAACTGGAGAGGCTAGTTTCTGTCGCTGTTTCGCTTGTAAGTCCAAATCTTAAATATTTTATCTCCTGTAATTTTTTCGAATACAGAGCTAATCTGAAAATAGTATTTAGTTCTTTAGGACCCACTGTTCGGCAAAGGACTTTTCACTGTGTTACATGAAAATCTCCAAATTCCAAAAAATATATAGGTACCTAGGTTTTCAGCGACGAACCCAATCTCACTAAGTGTTAACTCCTTTTAAAATTAATTCGATGAATTAGTAACTTGACTACCTACTACCACTTTTATGCTAACAACTGGCATCTTGGCTCAAGGTTGCCTGGAAGAGATCGATAAGGCCGCCCATTCTTTTACTAAAATTGTTAGTTTTGAAGTAAAAATGTAGGTATATCTTTATTTGTTGTGGTAATCAATAATGATTTATCCATCTATCTTGGCCTATTTTAATAATTCATCTTCTTCCTGTCGTGTCACTAATTCTTTCGAAACAGGTTTTGATTTCTTTTGAATTTTAATTATTGTATGATTATTGACTGACTGTTACATCGTGGTTGTGTTTATTTTGCTAAGGAAGAGCAAGGCAGCAGCGGCAGCGGCGCGGCGCTGGAGAGCGCATGCGCGGGCGCCACCAGCGCGGCCGGCGAGCTGGAGCGCGCGCTCGTGCTGGCGGCGCGCGACCAGGCGCGGGACCTCGCGCCGCTGGCGGACGAGGCCAAGCGCCTCGCCGCCGACCTGTCGCACATAGGTAACCCTCCACGGATACTAGGTACACCTCCGCTTGGTTGTGGAGCGAGAAACTTGTGCGATCGATGACGAGCGGCGAGCCAGCCCTTAACTCAACTCTCATCGTGCTTTATATAAAAAATATAAATAAAAAAATTATAGCCTTCAAAGAGACTGTAAAGTTTATCGTAATGTTGTTTAAACCAGTCATTTTTTAAAACAGCTTGGTCAGAAACTAACAGATGCATCAACGCGGTCACTCGCGATGAAAGCGGTCGCATCCACCGCACAAAGTGATCCCTCCCATAATCCTTGAATTACAGCCGTTTGCGCCAACATGGCCACAATGAACCACCACCTGATTACAGCTAGTTCCTGCGGTGAGAGAGAATCAGAGAGACTGCACAGTATAGCCAGCCGGCTTCATGAACAGTTAGAACACATAATAGAGGTAAGTTTAGTATTTAGCTTGTTCGGAACTTGGGTATTTTCTTATGCGTGTGATGTTTCAGGTGTGTAAACTGCTGAGGCATATAACGATGTCAGAGACGCTTCAAGTGAGTGCAAAGTTTGCGGAGATCAATCTAAGGATATACGGGCCGCAAGTAGTGACGGCTGCGAGGACGCTCGCGGCTCACCAAGGGAGTGCAGCGGCGAGGGAGAACCTGGATGTGTTCGTGGATATGTGGGCGTGGCTGCTGGCGGACGCAGCGCGCCTCGCGAGGGAACTCCTCAACCTGACGGACGATAGACCTGATAAACAGCAGTATAGCAGTTTACCCAGGCCGGGGGTAAGACATCATTATCACTGCATTTTCTTTTTCAATCCAGTAAATAAACATAGAAATTAAAACGAAATCATTGTACCTACCTACAGTCACCGACCAAAGTAGAGTCTTACAGCGAAATCTTATAAGTTTTCAATAGTTGCACTATTTTAGGCGTGTCGGGATCCCGGGACCCCGGGACCGTGCATCGTCGTATTGTCCTTAAAATTGATTTTATGTATTTGGTGTACGGGTTACGAATAGCTTTGAAGTAGGGCTACGACGTAGACAGAGCCTCCAGGGCATGCCCACTACGTTGATCAGCGTAGCAAGCGACCCCTCGTCATTTAACTAAGAGCTACGCCGTTGGTGCTACGCCGTAGTCTGAGCGTCAAGGGCATGCCTACTACGTTGATCAGCGTAGCAAGCGATCCCTCGTCATTTAACTAAGAGCTACGCCGTAGAACGTGCTAGGAAAACTACATATATTAATTATTATATAGTCGCTCACTTCAATCTAAATTCTAAATGTCATTCCAGAAACATGGTACAACGAGTAAACCGCTTAAAGCGGTGCGTCTAGATTCCGACGAGCAAGCGAAGATTGCGAAATCGGGTCTGGAGATGAAAATGATGTCCTCTGAGATGGACGCCGAGACTGAAAAATGGCAGGGTGCAGCCGCAGACGAAAACAACGATATTGTGAAGAGGTACATTTTCTTTTACATTGTCCTACAAAATAAGATTTAGAAATGGAAAATATTATCGGTAATAGGTACCTACTCAAAATCACTTTTTTCAATTTTCAGAGCAAAAAATATGTCTTCCATGGCCTTCGCTATGTATCAATTTACGAAAGGCGAGGGACGACTAAATACTACTCAAGACCTCTTCACACAAGCAGAATACTTTGCGGAAGAAGCTAATAGACTTTACAAAATAGTGAGACAATTTTCATATCAGGTAAGAAAAGTGCATATTTTTGTACAATTATTTCGAAAATTATAGAATAAACAAATTCAAATGATGTTATTTCATTTCAGGTTCCTGCAGGAACAACGAAAAAAGAACTGTTAGAGCATTTAGATAAGGTTCCAACTTACGTGCAACAATTACAGTTCACTGTAAAGGAGCCTACAGTAGGACGCGCAGCCACCTTCAGCAAAGTAGATAACGTTATCCAGGAAACCAAACATCTCATGAACGTCATAAGCAAAGTCGTGACTACGTGCTTCGACTGCGCGAACAAGGTGACCACTCAATTCCTCTTATTCTAACTTTAAAGCATTTTTTCTTAAGATTTTTTCAAGCAACACATCGCACATTTTTAACATTAGTAATTTAACTAGGAATTATAAAGATTTTAGTGCATTGGAACGTAATGTTCCTTAGGTACCTTTGCCGTGGGAGGCGAGTGTGGGAGTGGTTAAAAGACACCAGAGTGTTGCACCTGTTAAGTACTTTACAGATTATATTTCATTCGTGATTGTAGAGTTTCGGGACAAGGGTGAACCGTGTGACCAGGAAGGGTTATCCTTGGTTCCATAACTGGCAGTTATTTGATCTTTAGATCGAGCCGTCATTGCACAAGACGCACAAAACCAAGGATAACTCTTTTAGTAATTTAGAAACTAGTTTGAAATAGAAATAGAAGATATTGAGTGACTTTTGGGGTCCCATTTTTGTTTTTCTGACCTGTATTTTATTTGTTTGTTTCTGTTTCCTTCCGCCACGCACCGGGTGGTTCCATCCACTCCAGGGTCTTATACCGTTGGATAAAGCGATAAACAAATCATCAGTGAATACAAGGGACGACTCGGTCTGTCTCTATATTGCACTATTAAGTGTACTTCCCGTTATTTATGTATTTCTGTGTGTTCCTTCATGTGTAGTATACAGCATGTACTGTGTATCATGACCATATTAATTATTCGTTTACAAAGTTCATGATCCATCCTTATTACGTATTTTTGCTATAAAATAAATGGATACTATAAATTCGCCATACCGCAGAATAAACAGCTAGTACCTACACAACATTTGCTGTAGCAAGCTACAACATTATCTGTCTATCTTATTATCTTAATTTAAATGAATTCCTGGTCTCCAACGATTTTTTTCATTTCTGGCCTACGCTTATTTATTTACCTATGTGTGCTTTATGTTTTGGTCCCTTTCTGTTTATTAATTTGGTATTTTCAGTATTCCCTGTGTATGCCCGAGAGAGTCCCTATGCATTGGAAGCCAAATTTACAAAAAGCATCCACTTATAAAAGTGAAAATAGTGTATTGAATGGTTGAAGTAGGTATTTGATGTATACTATGTGGATTTTAACAGAACATTAACTTTAATCAGTGCATTATCGAAATAACATACTAACTGACAAACGAAATAATATATTTAACAGCTGTGTTTTACTTAGCGTAGAATTGTTTGATGGTTATAGCTAATTTGAATGTTGTTGATGTGTTGTTGCAATGATTAATTATTATTGATCTAGTTTAGTATATGTGTGGTATTGACGTATTAGGTATACTATAACCGTTTCATATATACAGTAAAATAAAACTATTACGGTCCTTTTGCCTCTCTTTGTGATTAAAGCTAAATGCCGTGACATATAAAAATATATAACGATAACTCATAATCACCATTTATATCAGACTAAACATGCTTTGTGTAAACAATTATGCATGGTGTTGTCCCAAGATAGTCAATCCCATAGTAATTAAATGTGACCGCTTTGAGAATCAGATAGTCAGTTTGGAAACGTAGACCAGTGTGTACCGAAGAATTGCATGTTGAGATATGTGACGTATTGTTTTGTGATGCAGTACAAGTTGGACTTCACGGGTCTGACGGCGGGTGTTGGCGCGGGCTGCGGCCGAGGCAGCGCACGGGAGGAGGACGGCGGGGGCGGCGTCGGGGGGGACGCCAAGCCGGGGGGGAGTAGCTCCGACACGGCCATGTGACAGTACGGCATGGGCCGGCGCGGCAAGGGCGACGCGCGCCGGACCAGGGTCAGCTTCCTCTTGTTTTAAAGACTTAAACGTCTTGGAACAACACGTCGCCTGATGTCGGGAGGGCAGAACTCATCTCTTTCACACATAAAGCTGAGGAAATCACTTTAAGATCCTGTGATTAAACTGAATTCGCAATTAGGTTAAACCGCAATTTGTCTGCTCATGAGGATTCTAACATGTATGGGCGTGTGTGATGACGATTGGTGGATAAAAAAGTGGTCCGACCCATATTGTAAACAAAGCCTTGACGTTCTTACTAATGGCAATCTAGGAATCCTATATAATACAGACAGGTGAACTGGCTTGGTCCAGCCACCACCCTGGACAAAAATGTAATTAATTGCAAGTGTTTTCAGAATCTAAAAGAATCTATAAGTCGTCGAAAACGATTTGTCGAAAGTAAATAATGAAAATCATGGCCTTCAGGGCCGAATCGCAAATTCAAGTACAAGTTCATAATATTTAGGAAAACTTAGCTTGTTGATATGAAAAATTAAATTTGCCATGTAATGAGCCACGGACTGAATAAAAATAATTCTTCCAACAGTTTTATGCCTGGTGAGATGACGCATGCCCTGGGGATGACATGCATCTGCGACTACTCTGCCTCGAGAGCGAGTAGACGTTCATGCATGTGATACTTGAACACCGACAAACAACGCTGTCAATCTGTTCATCGTCCGCAAAATACGCATAAATTGCATTTAGCTACTTTTGAATGGATTGCAGTGATAATTAAATAATAAGATGGACATTACGATATAGTTAAAGTAAGTTTCGACAGAGCACTTGCGACACACAAAGCGTCTTTAGCTCTCTTTTATTTAATATTAGGTAGCAATCGGCGACGCATTTGGCTGTGGATAGAGATTATAATTAATATTATGAATTAAATTACTTGTAAACAGTAACGCCTTAAAGAACACCACAAACACACTTTACACAGTGTTTCATATTTATAATCTAGAGTCATATTTAAACAGTTGTTACAATATTTAACAAAACATTGCCTCGAATATACCTAGTGTGATAAATTAAGAAATGAAAATCGTACAATAATTAAATAAATACTTATAACACTGTCATAATGTTACACATTGTTACATGGATACGTAAACTACAAACAAGAAGCCTATTTTTTTATGTTTACCCCTCATATACCTTAGTATTAAGTACTTCTAGTAGCAACCCCATACTGTACCTACTGCCTTTACTGTCTTCTTCTTATCCTGTTTCCATAGTTTACACCTAAGTATTTGTTTACAAAATCACCTTCGTATGCACTGTCCGTGGTCCTGTTGCACTTTATTTTAATGCACGATTCGCTTATAACTTTATTTTGGCATCGATGGCGAATCTCACCCGAACATGGTACGTCTACATTATTTCAGAAAGACACAGTGTTACTCTTGCATTCGATGTTGCCGTATTACTAGTTGTATCTATTTCAACGAATTCCTGTACATACATTAGTATAACTGTCATACACTTACAAGTATTAATTACTTCGAATGCCGTGCGGCGAGTGCATTGCATGATTGTGAAACGGAAAACTAGATGTGTGTTGCATGTGTGTTAACGTGAAATCGTAATGGATGTCGTATATCATCTTTCGACGGCAGGATGTTTAAAGTTAAGATGAGGGAAATTGACCTTGGTGGATGCTTCTTGCAACTCCCAATCGCCCTGCAAGGCAGTGTTATATAAGACTTACGAGGTATCACCGACACGGACTGTGGGCAAGCTTTTATTGTGCTAACATTGTCATGGGTGTAACCAGATATCAAGCATTTATGTAAAATTGAAGTTACTAGTTTCGTGAAATCTTTGCTTCGAGAACTGAATATTTTTTTCGTAATTCAACATACTATTACTCATAAAACGCATCTGAAAAGCAACATTTCAAATGGTTACACCGATGCGATAAATTCTTACTTATGCATGTTCAATATGGCTGTTGGCCTTGTATGTGAGCAAATCATCGCGCGGCATGTCTATATCTTATATCGATAATGAACTTAACTATGTAATCGAACAGGCAATAATGAACATATCAATTTAAGTAGGTTAATTTGTGCCTGCGACAGAAGCACGACCAAGTCGTTATAGTGTGTAAGTAATGTGGTCTAATACAACATGCTTGTATCCAAGTTCTAGGCTTTCTTGGCAAGCTTGCATCGCAGAGGTTTAGATACTCTATAATGCTGTGGCTCGATGCCAACAGATTGAATCATTGATTCAATGACTGGGTAATTATGATTTCTTTAAACTAGTAGTTCTTAATATTTGAATAGTGTTAATTTAGGCTAAGTGAATAACACTACCTCTGTATGTCTTCAACTTCTGAAGTGTATCGACTTGAATTTTAACATAAAAATTTATATGTGTGTTATGTATTAGAATCATCTAGGTAGTAAAGGAATAATTCAGTACTGTCATTACGACACCTTTGCTTTTACGCCAAACTGCTGCTAACTCTCGCTCATAAGAAATTGCCTATCGTCTGTGCTCGAACTATCCTCAACAATCGGTCTTTATAACACTTCACTTGCATTAGCTACTAGTGTTTACTCTTCGGCTTTTGTTTAAAATGTAGATAAAAAAATGTTGAATGGATCTTTACCTACCTAATCTTATCGCCTTTCTAGTTGTACTTCCTCAAAATAATTCAGTTTCAATTGTAAGAATTAATTAGAATAGTTTTAATTAATTTTAACTATGATATGACTAATGTAAAGAGCTTCGTAAAGCTTTATAAAGAAGAGTTGTGAATCGAACTTGTGGCCACGTAACATTAAATTCGATTAGTATAAAACTGCTTTGACTGTTAAATAATACCAAAGTAAAAAAATAAGTCGTTTCACGTATTTCAATAACTAAACGTAAGCTGTTTTCTCATCAGAAACGTACATAGTTTTCATGGCCTTTTACTATTTGTCATTTTCAACTTTAGATATAAACAAATCGGCGAAAATTAAGCCAATTAGTTAATCAGTAAACTTTTATTCTTGTTAAGTTTTTTAGAGGTAAACAGTTTGTCTTACGTAAGTTCATCTATTTTTCAATATTTTTCTCTATAGAGTGCTCCAAACTCCGTTATTAGCACTGAATCTATACCTAGATACTTAAGTAAAATCGGAAGCCTAAATATGATATGAAAGTACAATACTAGTGTACCTAAAACAGAACAAGCAACCAAAGTACTTATGATTAAAGCGTTATATTGTATAATTCGCATTAGGAAATAAAATAGTATTTTTTACACAATGAAGTAAACTGGTAATGGTTATGCGATTGAAATAAATCGTGTGTTCAACATGTTCAAGAGAAATATTGTTAGATTAAATAGAAAAAAATATTGTGTCTGGAGTCTTGGTTTTCACGAAGGAGGGCTTATGCCAGTCTTATTGAGGTGTATGATGTACCTATAGTACTAGCTCTGGGAAAGAACTAGGTAGGTACCTACGTAGTAGACTACGTAGAAAAGGTACCAATCTAACCATTGTGCCTACTCCTTAGAAATCAACAAAAGAGCCTAGGTAGTACATATTTAATAAAGTTTTATTGGGTACTTCTGTGCAATAATAATTATAAGAACAAATATTATTCCACAAGAGCATTATTTACAAAATATTAAATCTGAGTACTGCATTAAATAATTATTAATTAATATAGACTACATTGCATATTGCGTAGTATTAACTATAGGTACTTACAGTAATTTGTGATATTAAATTGAGAATTCTAGTAGGTACAACGTCCTTTGATTTCAAATTTTTAGAGTAATTAACTTTAGATTGACACAAAAGAACACCAATATAATAGTAAAATTAATATATTTAGGTATAGAGAAAGCATAGTTTGAGCAAAAAGAATGGCAAGAATCAAAATGTATGTGCATTATACTAACGGAGTATTCTAACACAATAAATACCTACATGTAGAGATCTCTCTACCACTCCCGTGAACAACACTCTTTGTACGTTGGAAGTGAAAACTGGTGACGTAATGTTGGTTGAACAAGTAAATGTTCTCTAATAGCTTATGGCACGTTTCAAAAAGATTTAGCTTCCCCAAACGGTCAGCCGGTCAATTCACAATCTTATTTTCAATCGGGACCTACCTACACCTAAATCTTAGGTATCCTTCTTATATTTATCTAATTCTGTTGACTTACCACTAGTTCACTCAAAATGTACCAAAACATAGTACTAGAATAAAATCTTCTAAGTACGTAGGTACCAAATTTTTTTGTTTTTATGTAGGTTACATAAACTTACATAATTTCGGTGATTAAATAGTGAACTAGTGAGGATAAGTACTTAGATAGGTGCATCCTTATTTTCGTAGGTATTTATTTGTACATACAAAGGGGTGAGCTGCTAGGAAAGTCGATGGGTAAACGAACCAAGGTAAATATTACAATAGTTTTTGTAGCCTAATAAAAATTCTAAAGCGAGGTGCAAAGTACCATTTGATTTAACTACCTACCTACCTAAATGTAATAAAAGGTAATTTATGATTCGCGCGCGACTCTGAAGGAACAAAACCCCGATTTTTAATAGTTTTTGTAAATAATGTAATTTTAATGGAGTTTATTCGATTGTTTTAGAACCTAAAGTATCGTCAAATATTTTAAATCTATTAAATGTTACCTTGTGTAAAGTTTGTATCGTCGAGGAAAATGTTGTGATTGTTATCATATAAATTGAAGTCGCATTTTCACTAAAATAAGTAGAAATATATTTTCCATAGTGCTGCCAAAGATATTTAATATTATCTAGATGTAGTAATGTTGTTTACATACAGAATATTTTAAGGTTGTTCGTGAATTTATAAATTGCATTTTGATGTGATCGGCGAATGTAATAACACTGTGTATGTGATTTAATGAATCACCAAAATAAAAAAAATATACATAACAAACGTTTTTCAATTCTTTTTTTTATACAACTGGCTGATGGAATAAGCAGATGGCCCACCTGATGTTAAGTGGTAACCTTCACCTATAACAAAGCATTGCCTCATAAGTCACGATAGGAACGTGAAATTCTAACCACACGTCGGCGTCAACTGTATAACCTTCAGGCCCGGTTTCACTATGCTCTGTTAGATTAACAAAGGATTAAAAGGACAGCTAAGGTTAGATTTAACGGCCTGATAATCCTTGATTAGCAACTAACAGAGCATGGTGAAATCGGCTCTTAGAGCTGATTTCACCATGTTCTGTTAGTTACTAATCAAGGATAAATCTAACCTTATATGTCAAACGCGTACATTTTGACATATTTAACGGCCCGTTAATCCTTTGTTAATCTAACAGAGCATGGTGAAATCAGCGCTTAACCTTATAACCTTATTGACCTTATTAAAATTGGCTATACGGTACCAATAGTGAAAAAAAAATCTTTGAAAATATTTCACCTGAAAAGTGAATGTTAGGGTTCCTAAGGCATTTTAAGTTCACCTACCTAAATTACATAAAACTATCTTATATAAGCTTGAAATAAAACAATTGTATCCTATATATTACGTATTTATTTATAATCAAAGGTACAATATATTACATCGCCACAACTCGAATTCTCTCCCAACATTCATCACATGTCCATAGAAATGACTAAGCAAAAGATCAGTAGGTATGGTAAAATGGGCCGAAGCCCTACACAAAATACAAAAACTAACCATAATCTTACTACCTAAAATACCTAAATTTAATGCGGAAGTGAATACTGTAGTTTTAAAAATAATACAATTTTTCCACGGTATGCAGGTTAAAATAAAGATTATGCATATTTTGACGAGTAACTTGTAAATATAATATCCAGTTGATACAATCGTTGAACTATAAATATTTACATAAAAAAATTGTCAAGCGGTACTTAATTATAGGCTAGGTAAAGATATATCAATATGTTTTCATAAAGAGAATAAAGAATTATAGAGTTTAACATGTCTAAACGTGATTGAAAAACAGAGCGATTCTTACATAAAACCTTGCAAGTTGAGAGATCCCTTTCATTCCCTTACACGTTATGAAACTCTAACAACTAGCTAGGGCTAGACTTCTATTTCACAACTGAGCTATGAGCATACTTTAATATCACTAAGCAACAAACGCCGTGCCACTCCAAACACCGTCATGACGTCTGAGGCACCAATTAAGCCATATTATGTTGGTAATCATTGATATAGAAGTCAAAAATATACCTATCTCACAATAAAATTTTAATATTGTAGTATCTAATGCAATCATTATCGAATCACTACCATTATCCCTCTACTTATAAATATTACAGAAAATAAAGTCCTTTAAGACGACTCGTAAACTAGACTTGAATGGTTATGCTATATTTATCAGTAGAGATCCCACGACTATTTTAATAATAACTCTTTTTTTGAGCTGAAATTTAACCTTGCAGTTTCTAGCTAGCTAGATGTCAACTATAAAATTCTGAATAGAGTTAATCTTAAATACAATCGATTTCAGACATATCTTCGATTAAAGCAGATCATTATAAGCTATTTGGCAACTTTATGGACGTAAACGTCGAATCATAAGCTGTAAATGTTTGTGCTGTTACCTTTGCTACGAGGTCACATTAAGTATTCTCTAGAATGATATTAAGTTTTACGTTCTAAAAATGTCATCAAATATTTTGGAAACAAAAAATAAGGAATACAAAATTAGGCCTCACTTATAAAATATAAATGCCTTGTCATGGAGAAAATATCTCATAAATAAATTCATACAAAAGTTTGCTTAGAGGAGTTGTGTGTAATACGAACGGTTATAATTATTTCACGGACTGTATAGTCTTAAACTAATCGTTGTTCCATTATTACTCTATATCTTTTTTTATAATAAGTAATAATTAAGTGCGAAGATTGAGGGCAGACGCCCTTATATAACTATTCCGGTCGCAACACTCTTAAAAGACCAATCTGGAAATTACATAAAGATATCATAAATATAATCTCAAATAATAGAGTTATCGAAATGATAAGTTAAGAAACTTAAAACTAAGTATAAATTAAACAGGTATTATTTTACAATCCCCAGTTTATCAAGATGGCCTTCGATGACTTAAGTCCACTTATGCGCTCCGATTTCGCGCCAAATTACAAATCGCATTATTTACTTATAAATTTAGATTGTATGATCTCCGAATGTATACATATAATAATTATGTATAAATATCAAAACTCGCCTTTGGCGCTTTCCGCGCAGATAAGTGGACATAAGCCATAGTAATAAATAGTAGTAGGTGCTGACTTTCAGATTACACTGATGTTTCAAATAAAGTCAGAGAAGGAATCATTGCATCTTGATGCAGGCTCATCAAGACAAGTTGTGGGACTTGATTATATTTACAAAAGAAAACCTTCCGGCTGGAATAGTAAAAAGTAATCACAAACAAGAACAGAGTTGTTTTAGCGACAGTTTTGAAACGTGAAACACACATATAGTCGCGTTAAACTCTCGCTGCAGGCTCGGTCATAAGTTATCGGAACGAGACAGCAATATTGCTCTCTCTGTCGCACTTAGGAGAACGGACGATGCTTTTGTTTAAGCTGTGATAATGACCGAGTTTGCAGCGGGAGTATAACGCGACTATAGTGGCACAAACAAGTAGTAGACACACAGTGACTTGCCGTACAGAAGACAATAAAGCATTTCAATGACCGGTTGCAATCAACGACAGGTATATGTATTTTAACATAATTAAAGCGCTTTTCAGGGCTTCTACAAGACAAATACACACGTGGGCGATTGCACACAAAGAGTTAAATACACTTCAAATTCTAGACATGGCACTTCAAACCCAAGTTAAGATCAAGAGATGAATAGAAAAACCTTCCCAAGAAACACTCACATTGTTATTGCCAGTTTAGGTACCGTCAGCGACAGAAGTAAGTTTCGTAAAGTTCAAATATTTCGTAATTCCAGTAGTTTTTATAAAAAATTATAAACTTTATTTGAACACACGCCTTGCTCCATGGCAATCTCCAAACCAGAATTCCAATTTTTTTGCTAAATCAAGAAAAAAAATTAAAATCAAAAATGTACTTTTGCCGCTGACTGTACAACAGAAACCCTAATTTCTCATTTTGAATTCGATATGTACAGACCTATACGTCCAAGCTAATTTTCTATACGCAATTATGCAATTCGTACGAGTAAAAGTGTGACTAAATTGAATAGTCTAAGTTAACTGCTATCTTGTTAATTCGTCAGATACAATATTGTAAGTCCGTAAAGATAAACTACGGTAAGAACAGTTTTAGTATGCAAATCATCGATCGAATAATGTATTAAAATTTTACGACGATCATATACTAAGGCCGTTTTGACTTAGTGAAAACACGCGTAACTACAAAGTGAATAGGAATAAAAAAACCTATATTGTACTCGATTAGTCGATGCGACTGTTAAGCCGATCTTTATTCGTCGATCGATGATCTGTCACGGTGACGAACACAAGTTAGTCACGCGCGAGCAACGGTGGGTGCGAGGCCGACGAGAGAGTTCAATTATTTAGAACAAACCTTTCTTTTTCTTATCCTTTTTCTCCTTGCCGTCCACAGTCCTGAAAAACATTAAACTTATAAATATAAGGTACATATAACGATATAACGATAATACATACAACATATAACGTTATATGTTGCGTTTTTATATTAGCAGTTCACTTGAAATCTGCGAAAATGCGAAAGTTGCATGTTTCTTGCTATGTTTAGATATTTAGCTCAATTCCGCCCTAACCACTGAACCGTCGGGAACGAAACTTCGTAACCTGGATAGGCTCCTGAATAAATAACAGTAACGGGCTAAAGGCTTAAATATTCAGTAATTATTGCTTACTAACGCTACAGAGCTATGCTACACAAAGTTTTAAGTTTAAGTTTTAAGTTTTTTTAGCTTCGAAACCCTAAATTAAAATCCTACAGGCTGGCCTCGAGCGAACGGCCTTGGTAAGTCTTTTGTGGGATTGTGCATAAAGTTCTTCAACAAGTTGCCTATTGACATTGTAAACCTGTCTGAAAATAAATTTAAGAAAACTATTAAAGCTATTCTAACAAGAAAGGCTTAGGCTAGATGACAAAAGTGTCTGGGAGCTCGGCACATGACTAATATATTAAGTAATTATTGTAGTACTTAAATAACTGAATGTGTTTAATGTAATTAGGTTTCTACCTATGTATTTTTTTTTGTATGACTGGACTTTGTAAAAACGTATATTTACATTTTACTTTAAATTGTACTCTTACTTGCAAATAAATGATTGAATTGAATTGAATTGACGGCGACGTAGATCGTCACTTGAGTACTTTCAGACGTCTTCTCAGCCTGTACACTGTCTGACCTAGAGCTACCGAAGCTTTCTGTGTTCCCAGTAATACTTACTTCTTGCTATTGGCCTTGAGCGAGCGGCGACGTAGATTGTCATTCAACAATCCAGTTTCACGCCGAGACGCCTTCTAAGCAAAATAGCATTTTCTGTATTCCCAGTTATACTTACTCCTTGCTATTGGCCTCGAGCGAGCGGTAACGTAGATCGTCATTTGACTGTCTAGTTTCAGGCACCTTCTCAGCCTGCACAGTCTGGCCTAGAGCTACCGAGGTTTTGTGTTCCCAGTAGTACTTACTCCTTGCTATTGGCCTCGAGCGAGCGGTAACGTAGATCGTCATTTGACTGTCTAGTTTCAGGCACCTTCTCAGTCTGCACAGTCTGGCCTAGAGCTACCGAGGTCGCCTTCTAAGCCTATACATTTCACTATTCACCTATTTATTCAATTATTATCTACCGACATTTTCTGTATTCCCAGTTGTACTCACTTCTTGCTATTGGCCTCGAGCGAGCGGTAACGTAGACCGTCATTTAACAATCGAGTTGCACGCCGGAACACCTCAGCCTATACACTGTCTACCGACATTTTCTGTGTTCCCAGTAGTACTTACTCCTTGCTATTGGCCTCGAGCGAGCGGTAACGTAGATCGTCATTTGACTGTCTAGTTTCAGGCACCTTCTCAGCCTGCACAGTCTGGCCTAGAGCTACCGAGGTTTTGTGTTCCCAGTAGTACTTACTCCTTGCTATTGGCCTCGAGCAAGCGGTAACGTAGGCATTTAACAATCCAGTTTCACGCCGAGAGACCTTCTAAGCCTATAGACTATCTACCGACATTTTCCCAGTTGTACTTACTCCTTGCTATTGGCCTCGAGCGAGCGGCGACGTAGATCGTCCAATGAGAGTCCGGTTTCGCGTTCCCAGGCCGCCTTCTCGGCCTGTAGAGCGCGTTGCCTGTCCTCGAGGTCCCGCGCCTGCGCCTCGAGCGCGCGCCGCGTGCCTTCGTGCCGCCGCGCCAACTCCGCTTCCGATTCCTTGAGCTTGGCGCGCTTCTCGCGTACTTTCATCTCGAACACCTGGAACAAATATAAAAATAAATAAATAAATATTGATGGACTTTCCACACAGCACTATCTAGCCCCAAACTAAGCCAAAGCTTGTAATATGGGAACCAGAAAGCTGATACATATATACTTTTTTTTTGTAAATACATAATAACACCCCGACAGAGAACAAATATCTATGTTCATCACACAAATGTTTGTGTGATCAGTGAAATGGTGGGGATCGAACCCACGGCCTACCCCGTCAGACACATTTTGCAGAAGTTGTCAAAGTCAAAGTCAAAAGGTATTTATTCAATAAAATCGCAAGGATAATTTGGAAACGTCTTAAAGCTAGGTAACTCTAGGTGCCAGTTCCACGCGACCAAAGCCTAGAAGAACAAGCAACAAACTTACGACTTGGTTCCTACCGCTCTTTTATATGATCCTTGTTACAATGTAATATAATACAATATTAAAGCTCCAGTGTTTTGCCAATCGAATTTAGTGAGGCGCAGGCAAAACAGAAAAAGGTAAACATATCAAATTTATAAGACAGCACACTCTACTCTTCAAACTACGTAACTTTGGTATTCCATACATGCCAGGTTGCAAGTCCATCGTCGCTGGTAGAATACTAACTGGTAAAGATGATCAGTATAATATAAAAACAGCTTCACTACTCTGATTCCAAATAGAAATCCCCTCAGATCTCTTAGTACCAAGCATCAACTTAAGATTCTTTGAGAATGTCTAAGGCAAGTTCGGACATCGTCGTCTTTATTGTCGTTATCGGCGCATATTAGACGTTGTTTTTTTTTTAATACGACTTGCTTATGGAACAAACAAATGGCCCACCTGATGTTAAGTGGTAACCATCACCTATAACAAAGCATTACCACGTAAGTCACGCACGATAGGAACGTGCCCTACGACCATGTGCAGTGCCATGCGCCCATCGACTTGAAGCATACAGATGTTAAGCCTCATGTGCCTGTAATTACACCGGGAACCACACTCTTCAAACCGAAACACAGCAACGCTGCTTGGCGGCAGAAAAAAGCGTGGTGGTAGTAAATACTACCACCACGCGTCCGGGGAAGTCCCCGGACGAGCCCTTCACAAAGTGCTCTACTACTCTTAAAACCAATACACTACAATCACCAACAATTGCCAGCTTAGCCAAAGTTACCGATTTAAATTCATATTTACTTAAGCTATCATCTGAATTGGTATCTAGCTGTAGTATAACTTAAACTAAGAATAGGCTTACCTGCTCCATTTCACTTTCCATCTTCTTCATCTTAAGATCGTGCTCCCGTTTTTCTTCTTCCATTTGAGCCAACGGATTCCTGAGAACAAATTGTTGTTTTAATGGATTGTTAAAATTTAACAACCAAAGTAACTCAACTATCACTTTTTATGCCCCAAACACACGAGAGATTTTTGATAAAATTAAACCATATTTATATACCTTTGAGTGTACATACCTTATTTGAAAACTAGTCCTTTTTACCTAAAGGTCCTGTACCACACCTATTTATTAAATTACCAGATAAAAATCTACATAATATAAATACAATCTACTGATACTACTTTTAATAATTATGAAATAATAAACCTAACTTATATCCAATTACACCCAGCTGTGTATGTATTATTAATAAACCCATTCAAGCGACAGATTTTATAAAAAGTCAGTTGCACAATAAAATACAAGTTATAGTACATCCAATATTAGGTTTTTTGTGTAAGAGAAATGACTAAAAAGTTAGGTCAAGTACTGTTATGCAACTGGCCTCAACTTAAAAAAGCGCACACGTCATTTGAACGCAAAGCACAAAAGCTAGTTAATAAAGCGATTGTTAAAATAAATCTAAGTATTTCACAGATATAAAATAGAGTTGATAAAAACTGTTAATCATAAAAATATGTCACGAAGTTGAGACGAAATATAATAAAAGTATGTTTTGAAAATGCATTTAGCAACATGCGTCCTCTATAACAAAACAACGTTGCTGACAGAACAAAGTGATACAAAGTAGTGATGTTTCAACTTAGACGGTGTATGAATCTTCAACTCTAAAGCGTCTTACAAGTTTCAACTCTACTGCTCTGATATTAGGATTTCAAACAGTAAGTCACTTTCTGTCGAAGAGTAAGTAGAGAAACGGACGGACTTACCAAACGGTCATGAAACTGTTCATCAGTCCTTGCGGGCACAAACTGAACACCAACACAACCATAGTTAACACGTGGCTGTGCGCGTGAGCACACCACAGCAGCAAAAGTAACAGCTTCGTAATACAGAAAATATGTAATAACTTCTCCATAGAGTATACATATAAGTTAGTTATTTAATTAGGCTTCAATATTCGTAGATACAAATGAAAGCAAAAAAAATACTGATGTTTTTCATTCATCTTATATCCGATGGTCATTGAAACTTTAATAGAGATACAATGTTAAAGAACACGCAGTTAACAAAATCCAGAATAAAATTTAAATAGAAAACATTGTTTTTGTCCATTCGTGAAGACAAAAAGGACAATCGTGTTTTGGTTTTATAATCTTCACATGCATTTATTTATGCAACAATGTTTACATCAATGTCTGATCATGAAGTTTATTAGCATTCGAGACGATCGGACTACCAATTACAAGGCTCCATGTAAATCAAAACAAACAAGGGCCCAGTGTGCGAATGCAATGCGAATGTGCAATCTACAGGTACCTACATTTGTATATAGAATGCTGTCATCGAGCCGATAAATAATGGACAATAAACTGTTACTAATGCCGCTGTAAAAGCGCGTGAACTGCAAGTTATTATGATTTATAGCACAATACGTGCTCCTTCAAAAAACCCATCCATCAAAGCGAATGTTATTTTCGAAGTAGCACGACAAAATGATAATGTCAACAATGATTTCATTTCTGCATGCCCAAGCACAGACCATTCATAATATTAGACGAATGTCGTATGCAGCTAACATTTAACATTACACGAATAAACTAAAACTCCGTAGCAACTGCGACAGATTAAAAATGTTAATTGAAGGTGACCAGACATGCAGCAACGAACAAACGATGTGGAAATCAGTTAGAAGATTAAAGAAACATTTATAAGTATTTTAGTGATATGATTAAATGTTAGTCTGGTCACCTTAAAAGCGGTGACGACAGTAGAAAACAAAACTAAAGGAACATTAGTAAAATAATTGAGACCAACCCAGTCTACTCGGGTTGTTGTTATTAGTTTTTACCATGCCTAATCATTATGACAATGTTTATTTATTCGCTTCCACTTGTAACAAACAAATTCACAACACACATAGACTAAGCTAATTTTTGTGAGTTTGAAACAAAACAGTGACACAAAATGTAGATGGAAGCGAATGAAATACACATTTCAAAGTTAGTTACTTTAAAATCAAAGGGCGGCTGGATTATATGAGCGATACACGAAAATAAAGTAGAATACGTCTTTAATCGAGCATCGAAACTTATTCTTATAAAATCACTTTCAGATGCCGCGCTACTATTTCGATAGGCCCGAATCGTTTGGCAACCTAGCCCCATGCTTATGCTAGGAACAAGCACATTTAACGTTATAATTACTTGCTCGTATGTGTGAAAGCAACTTCAGATACAAGACAAGAACTAGCTGATGTATCACAACAGTAAAGAGCAAAACTCGAGCGCCCCTAAGAAGTATTCTACTTCAGAAAACATAAAATGATTAGGCAGCGTCCGGTTCCAAGCAAGAGCTTACTTGTTCGAGTTGATCCTGTGCGGTTTTCCGTCGTCCGACAGGCCGGCAAGCTTGCGGCAGCGGTAGTTCTCGTAGTGCACGGAACTGGTAACGTCCTTTAGATCTTGGAGATGCGTCCGGATAACCATGTTGCGGAGCGCTAGGAAATCGCAGTGCTCGAGGTTCTCCACTGGAAATAAAAGTGATATTAAGTACTAGCACAGTCTCTCTCTCTTGTCGTGTCACTAGTTTCTTTCGAAACAGTGTGGTGAAAGGATTTTAAGTGCGCCTCAAGAGGCTCCTTACGAGCACTTGACACATGTTATAGAACTTTTTTTTTAGGTTCGTTCGTTCCGTTTGAGAGTACTAGCATTGTGCACATACATTTTTGAACAGAAGAACTCATTGGTGCCCAACCGGTTTTGAACCCACGACGACCTTAGGATCGGAAGGCGGGGCCGCTACCACTAGACCACCAGACCAGCACAGTAGCCGCTTTCTGAAAGCTCGATCAAAACTAATCGGATGTTAAGTCACTCGCCATTTCAGCATCGAATAAGATAGAGATAGCAAGTGACTTGTCATCCGATTAGTTTTGATCGGGCTTTTAGAAACCAGTCGTTAGTCTGTCAAAAATGTCTAACCTATTTATGCATATTATTATATAAATAAAAAAACAACAATACCTGTGAGCCAAGATTTTTTTTAATGTTGTAATGATTTTTTTGTGTGAGCTCAAGCTTATTAAGCTTAAGGACGGGTAATTTTCATACAATTCATCTTTCCGCATGCGTGTTTCGCTAACAGAAAGTGGATCTTGTCTAGACCCCTCGTCTATTTTACCAACCAGGAAAGGAAGTTATATGAAAATAATTTCTATATTTTTTGCTGCGACACATAAATTTGAACCCAACACAATGTCATAAAAACACATCTGTTGCGTGCACCATCTGGCATCACAGTTAGGTACGAATGCCATGAAAGATCCATTAAGTACATTCCAATGAAATAACTTTAGCACAGCTATATTTACCGCTACAATCGGTGAACCAGCTTAACTTACTGATAGCTCCTAAGCAGTGAAGTAAGTAGATTTCCATTATCAGATCAGCTCAGAGTCACGATTTGCATTATCATGTCGGCAATGGATTTGCCGTTTGTATGGAATAAAAACTTCTGCAAAAAGTTGCATGTTCAGAAAATTACTGATTGGAATTTAGGAGCACTGGTCGTTTAGTGGTAGCGGCCCCAACTTCCGATCCTAAGGTCGTGGGTTCGAAACAGGTGCATCAGAGTTTTTCTGTTCAAAAATTTATGTGCACAATGCCAGTACTCTCAAATGGTGAAGGAAAACATCGTGAGGAAACCGATATGTCGTTGCCTAAAAAGCTTTATAACATGTGTCAAGTGCTCGAAAGGAGCCTCTTGAGGCGCACTTAAAATCCTTTCACCACACTGTTTCGAAATAAACTAGTGACACGACAAGAGAGAGACAGATTGGATGTGGCTTTTCAATTCTTCCCTTAGACATCCAGGGTATTGAACGCAAAGGCATGTCTACTATGCATGGAAATTATAGTCACAATTTTTTTTTAATTCTTATTATTATTGGATTAGCCGTCAGCAGTGGTCAATAAGAGCTTTTAATACAAAAATCACAAAAATAACATGAATGGGAAAAGCTTGTAAATACCAAACGAATAGGGGTTGGTCAGAGTAATGAGTTATATCGATTGAATTTTGTTTGCTGTTCAAAATCACTTCTCCAATGATTCCCTCGGGAAATTCGTCTCACTCCTCAGTACCGCTTCTCGTTCAATAATAAAACCCTACATAAGAAACGGTAAGACCTTTGTTTGAAGTGAAAGCATCGCTTTCTAAATCAAATCAAATCAAATCATTTAAAGATTACAAAGACACACGTATACAACGTGTTGATGAAGTTATGTAGGAAAACAAAGAGCGTGTATTTAGACCAAGCACTGGAATACTTTGACGTGTGCAACGGTTGGATACATCGTTTTCGAAATTCACATAGAAAAGTAAAATTAATATTTTCTCAGAAATTTGCAACAGCCCTTTCTGTGTACGTGTCAAGGTCACACGCACGCGCGCTTCTATCTAGGAAAGAAAAAAACAACGATAACCTACGAGATAATTTGAAATACTTACCTTTCGGTAGGTAGGTAGGTACGCCGCCAATCCCCTGACACGATATTTTTACTGGTTCCTATGGATTTTGTCATTATTTACTGGCTATAATAACACTGGATAAAACTGGATTTTGGTAAGTTTGCGAGATTTCGCACGACACGGGCTTCTAACTTCACACTAAACCATTACCTCGTAGGCACTGCTCATACACACACTGACTGACGACGGCTTTTTACATAACAATCACCATTTTATCACGTTTGATGACATTTTCTCAACAAAACAATGTACAACAACGCATGTAAACACAAACAGGGTGACCATCTCAAAAGTGGCGGTTCTACCACACACCTGCCAAAAAATCTGTCAAAATCTACCAAGCTTGACGATAAAAATACCAAAAATATGACTTCATACCATCTCCTTCGTGGCTACGGAATAAATTAAATACCTACATTACATTCAGTTACTATCTTTTGATCGTTTGTAACGGTTTGCAGTTATCTAAAACGAGATAGAAGTTGTTTAGAAACCAAATCAATAAAGGTAAAAAAGAATAAGAAGTTTCCAGTTCGGTAAAAAATAAATAAATTATAAATATTATTTCATTAAAAATTCAAACTAATAAGATTTTTCTTGAAATATTTAAAATCTGCCAAATGGCAGAAATCTGCCACAAATGGTAACACTGATCGGCGGCCGTCGGCCGTCCTGATTGGATATGCGTTTTTAAATGCAACCAATGACAGACAGGTATGTCAAAGAATAAATAGGACAGACTAGACACTTCCCAAAATTGCAGTTGAATAATTTTGTGGTGTCAATGAACCATGGTGGTAAAGTAACATGTTACAATTTAAAGAACTATGAATATCATAAACATTGCTTTACGACATCTAGTAATCAAACAAAAATAAATATTCTATTAAATATTGAGTACGTAGCCGTAGTAAGTACCAAAGATCTCAGAGAATGTTTACCGTGACTAGGGATTACAGTCGCGAAAATATTTCTTTTACATACCAAGATCTTTAAAAACAGCAACATCATTATTAGGTAGGCACATTACTAGGTAATTGGTGGCAGTTCTGTTACCTATTTTATCTAAGGTATTGTAACTAGAGGTCAAAGAACAGCTGTAAATAGGGCTGCCTCATGATGCGTTTAGATTCATTTTAGATAAAAGTTTAAGAGGCATTTGATGAATGAAAAACTTTGAAATTTTAAAAGTCGTAGAACAAAAGTTGTTTGTTATGACCGGTAGAATATCCTGCTTTCGGATCCCTACAACTCTTAATAAACACGTTGTATAATGTATTTATAGAAAGCGATAATTTTTATTACAATTTATGCATGGTGTTTACTGCGCACCTGTGCCAAAAAAAAACAAATTATGGTTCCAAATAGCAAAATTCTATTAATTATAAATTTTGCCCTTGTTATTATATTTTATTTAAGTACGCCTGTGGGTAAAGCCGTTAGGGTTGCATCTGTCAACAATTTGATTGACGTTAACGTATTTGTTTTAGTTTTTTATGCCGGGTTGCTTGGAAGAAATCGCTTTCAGCGATAAGTCCGCCCATTGTACTTTATTAATTTACGCCTAGATTTATCATGTATCCTTGTGTACAATAAAGTGTTATCTATCTAAGTATCTTTATTATTAATCTATGATTTGGTTTTTGGACATGCCAACGCAACAGTACTGGCTAACGCTAAGTAACGATACAACTTTGTTTTAGGCAAAAAATATGTTTATATTTGGCAATAAATACTTCTTCTTGTCGTGTCATTAATTTCTTCCGAAAAAGTGTGGTAAAAGAATTTTAAGTGCATCTCAAAATGGCTTCTTTCGAGCAATAAATACTAAATGAAATAGTTTCCGAAAACATGCCTTTATATTTAACAAGCTGGTGCCCGCGACTTCGTCTGCGCAGGATTAGTCACACAATATCTTTAGAAATTGTAGCCTATGTGTTATTCTGATGTTAACCTATATTATTGTAAAGTTTCATTAAAATCCATACAGTAGTTTTTACGTGAAAGAGTAACAAACATCCATCCATCTATCCATACTTACAAACTTTCGCGTTTATAATATTAGTAGGATAAATATTATATAAATCTACCTTCAGCGATTCCCCAGGGGTACTTGCGGCCGCGAATGCGCCGTCCGTCTTGTTCGATAACGGTGTTGGCGCCCACCACGGCGAAAGGAACTCGAGTGCGCAACGCTTTACTGGCGTCCGCCCCTTCGCCTTCCTCGCCTGTGCTCTCCGGGAAGTCGTAGATCTTGATTTTGTGCTGAGCTAGTTCTTTCATTATCTGGAAAAAAAATTGGGTGTTATAAGTACATAATGTTACTTATATCCAATGTATACAGCTCTTCATTAATTAATAGGTTTATTGACAGTATTATTATATTCTCCCGCTGTCGGCCTTGTTGCTTCTCCATCCCGCCATTAGGGATGCCCCTTCTGTCCTTCCAGTATAGTGATGCCAACTATCCACTAAAACCGGCTTATAATAAGTAGTTATAGGTATACTCAAAGACCGACCACATTAAGAAAACCGCGGAAAATCGTGAAAAAGGAACATGAAAAAGGTATCAAATCTTATTTTCTTTCATTATTAATAAGACAAAAGCAAGCAAATATTATTTTAAAGACAAAATCAAATTAATGACTTTGGTTTTAAGTTGTTGCTTGACCGTGTTCAAAACACTAAAATGTAACATAGTTTCCTCAATTCGAATCAGTTCACTATTAAAAAGTTAAATGCGTAATTTTCGCACAGATGCCATATAAGGCAGGTCAGACGTCGACCGTGACCTGGCTTTACAAGTAGCATTTGTTAATATAAAAGTACCTGTTCTTTGAAGTCCTTGCATTCCTCAGGCGTCATGGTATCGGCTTTGGCGATAACGGGTATGATATTGACTTTATCGCCAAGTCGCTGCATAAACTCTACATCGAGAGGTTTGAGGCCATGTCCGCTCGGCGCTATGAAGTATAAGCAGCAATGGACGCGCGTGTCCGGAGGTGCCGCCTTGCGGGCCACCCGCGATTCCGCGTTCAGGAACTCTTCGTACTTGGACTCCACGAAGTCGATTATCGGCTGCCAGCTGAAATAAGTAACATAAATGTAAAATACCGATAGTTAGTGCCTGAGTTTTGATTGCTTCGAACTTTTGATTGTAATCGATTCAGCATGATGGATATTTGTGAGCAGTAAAGTTCCAAAGCTACAATCAATACAAACAGCGTAATCGTTGAATTGCGTTTGTATTAATGATTCTGACCGCTTAGTACAGTGAACCTCAGCATGCTGTCATATCACTCTTACGATCACTGAAGTGCAGACAAACATGATACAGTAATTTACTGACAATTCGTAATTGGCTCAATTCTAAGTCATTTACCGGGAGCGCAATCAATTGCAATCAACCGCACTCACCAATTGCTGTTATCGACCGCGTCCCCGAAGCCCGGCGTGTCGACAATCGTTAGAGTTAGGTTAACGCCATTTTCCTTTAGCAGTACAACACTGGTTTCAACTCCGACTGTTTTCTTGACGCGTAGTGACGGCCCCGGGTGCTTATCCTTATCATACACATCGGTCAGGAACAATGAGTTTATGAGCGTCGACTTGCCCAATCCGGTCTCGCCTATAAATAAAGTGAAAAGGTCAGTTGCTATCTCAGTTTATTTCCTGTGACAAAGTCCAAATTGGATTACAATAATATGTTTTGAGAAGGAAATTAACGAGCATTTGTTTACTAGGGGAGATTTTGGGTTTAAAAACAAACAACTCATTCTAAATAGATTAAGAGACTAATCCAGCCCCAGTCCAGTTTACTTAACTAATTTTAAAACAATCTTTAACAGAATTTGTGTTAGGAATAGCTTACCTACAACCATTAACGTAAATTCAAATCCTTTCTTGACCGCCTTCCTGTAAACTTGGTTCGGTAGATTCGCGAACCCGACATATCCATCTAATTCTTTGGTTTTTGGCTTCTCTATCTTAGGTAGTTCGGGTTTTGGTGCAACTGGCGGGTGGTCAGGTTTCTGGAAGAAGTCAATAACAAGTTAATTTATTACTCAGAAATATGCATTTGTACAAAGGCATATAGTTGTTGAACATTATCTTACTCTACAAGAGCGAACATTGTTTCGATTTTCGAACAATGTTTTATTATGAGATCGCATAGTATCTTAATCACACAAACATAGATACAGGTTATTAACACGACCGATCGTGTTGTAAATGCCGCAACAGTTAACAGAAATAAGGATAAATATATGCGTGTTCTATTCGATTTACTAATTATAACGTCATTTACATAAATAGCGTTCACATTTCACATGACTACTGTCGAAACGTATGTCCTGTTTTATCTGGGCTAACTCTCATTTCATAGAATTATTCATTAAATTTTTCAGCAGGTATTGTAAAATTTATAAATATTATAAAAGGCTAGCTAACGGTACTTATACTCTAAAAAAGATCATAGAAGTTTTCTGATAATGGTAAGGCGTGTTGTAACTATGTAATCGCATTAAATATAATGGCTGGCTCATCGTCCACTAGACAAGACCGTTTTCTGATACTATATACCTTTGTATGCAGAAATTGCGTCAGATAATCAGATAATGCGCTCTTATCATACAAGAACAACAAATCAACTGAATGATTGTTGATAGTCGAAGGACCGTTTGATCTCTGATATATTACCTTTATAATGTTCTCTGTACTCCTGAGAACAGATCCAGGCGGCCCCGATGTAGGTACAGGCGGAGCTGGGTTCAATGGCGGCACAGCGTTCGGCAACTTCGGTGCATTGTCTACAGACGCGCTACTGCTTAGCTTCGCGTTCGGCGCGGTGCCGTTTGGCTCGTGATGGTTCTCGAGGGCATCAGGCAGAGTGGCTGAACGCTTCGAGAGGGCATCCTTCAGCGCGGTCGGAGGCGCGGGCGGCGCCGATACCGGCGGCCCGGTCGAGCTCACACCGCTCACCGTGTCCGACTTGAAGAACAGCTCGCGTTTACTTTGCAACTGAAATGATGAAAACATTTCGGTGTGAGTGACATAGTCAGCCTTAGCGCAAAAATGGCCAAAATATATTGTATTCTGAGGGTTGGAAAACTCGATAAAAACGCAACGCTATTAACGCACATTTCAACATTTTGCAAGATATAAAATCATTGAACTTATTTATGAAAAATCCAAACAATCAAGTTGTGTGCAATTAAGTTTGCATAAGTACGAAAACTAGTTAAGCATTATTTTTGTAGGAAAACTTGTTTGGATCAAAATTATATTTTTGCTGAACTGTGTGCAATAACTGCAATGTTATGCAGTTGCAACTTTGGTGATTGTGATTTTTCATAAATATTTTATACCTTTTAAAATGTTGAAATGTGCGAGCGAGAAATACATTAGCGGTAGTGACTAAAGATTAGCTCGAGCACAAAAAAAGCTCTATATTTGTTGCTGTCTTTTAACCTTATGTATTGCGTAGTCACAGCCACAATGTACAAAATTGTACAAGTTGGCAAAAACTACGCGTATATCGCACTCAGTAATAGGACCCACTAACGAGACTCCCGCTGCGGGAAGACATAAATTCGCCCTCGAATGACGAGAAGCTATGGTTGTACGTAGAATAAATGCTACCTAGGTAACTATATACTTTGTAGAAGGCCGTATTATATGCCTTATGTATGCGAGTGTCGGTCTAATCGGCTCCGGGCTATGGCGTCAGATGACTCATCGATAGACAACGATTCTGATGATCATAACAATAGGTAAATTTAATTCAATTATAAATTCACAAGATGCCAACTAACTACAATAAAGCAGGAATCGCTGTCACAAGTGGAGATTGATCATATCACCAACCTATTATTTACCAAACAATGTGATGTGAAGAAACGCAACATACCTAGTTTCACAGTAAAATGAGCACACGTGCTAATTACGCGCTGTTGTCAGAGCGCATAAAACCAAAGCATCGAGTAAGTAAACCTGCCAATAACGAGTAATTACCCATGTGGGTGCGAAGAATGAAAGCGGTGATTCATACGGAACTGTGTGTGTACACCGCTCGTCATTGAACACGTGAATTCGATGCACATTCCCTTGCAATAACGAGGCCCAAAGTATACGTTGCGTGCTAATGAACTCGAAAGCCGTTATTTTACTGTCTACATAAAACAATGAATTTTAAAGAATCCGTACAAAAGCACAGCCGTGCCTCGGGGCAAACCCGAGATGATCTGGAAAGGATGATTAATGCGCAAGTTCGTATTTCTCCGGCCTATTCAAGTGTCAAGTAGGCCATACTGAGAGAAATAAGTATTTTATCGCTGCCCCCATTTTTGGCGCAGGGATTCTTTAAGAGATGGTGCTGTTAAATATAGACTAAGTGAACTTAGTCTAGACTAGAAAGTGAGAAGGCAGTATACGTATGCAAAATTTTAAATATGCATGCATGTCTAGGTTTACTGAAGTGCGACGACCGTATGAGGCAGCGACTTCTATAAATATCAGCAACGATGCACCGTCCGTACTAATATCGTTAACCTTAAACTTAGAAAGGAACATAAAACGAAATACATTGTGGTTGTATAGAAATTCTGTAGACAGAAGTAAGAAAGTGCGCATCAATGGACCATTTCGTTTCTTACACAGCACCAATCGGAAGATCTCAGTGACATCTCAGTTTGTTGACAGCTCTCGCGCACGCAATAATAGTATTTACGACACATGCCCTATCATCACCTAGGAATGCGTTTCACTAATGTTATGTCCTACGTCTCGGAAATACTCTAGCAACCCATATATACATATAACCAAAACACTCAAAAACACAAGAGGTAATTAGTGACCCACAAACGTAGGTATTATTCAATTCACTTCAGAAAGTCGATGTGATCGCTCCTTAAGAAGGTAAATGGGGTTACGTGACAAGTACCAATGCTAAGTGAATGAGTACGATACAAAGCATCGTCATCCGGCAAGTGTTTACCAGAGCACGGACGTTATAGTGCACAACGTAAATAATCAAATTGCCCCAACATCGATGAGGAATTTGTTTGTTTCCAAAGGAAACACATAACTATAAACAATTCATACATCAGGTGGGTATACCGAATCAAAAATGGCTTAATTTGGAGAGCTATTCGTTCGGGGCTAGTACTTACGTAAACATCTGAATCCTTTCGAACGACCTTATTCTTACGCTTTTTCAAACTCATCCGTTTCTTCAGAGAATTGAAAACTTGATCACATTGCATGATTGATTTAACACAACTATTAATGAATAATCGTTTCACTTTGAAATATTATAACATAGCTTTAATTATTTCATGTTCCTTCTTTTATCGCACTCACAGTATTAACATTGAAGGAAACTATATTATGAGAAGTGTTACTGTCTACATGGACAGTGTTTAGTCAACTGAATCACAATATAGCTATTAACTGCAAAGATGAAATCATTGTCATTCTATTAACACTGTGACTAATATCCAGCTAACTATCAGCAACGCACATAATAATTAGGTGGCTTGCCTGCTGAAATTATAAATACTAAACTTATAGCCATATTTGTAACAAAAGCATTTACTTTAAAAAAAAAAAAAAACATCATCCAGGAAGTATAATATTCGAAGCGCTATAGTATAAATATAAGAGACAGTTAAGTAATGACAGTAATTACACGAATCATTGCATCTCAACAATAGCACATTATTCGGAACTTCCAATAGCCAGGCGTCAACGATCAAAGCTACAATTCAGGCTCGGCTCATTTGGTCTATTGAGCATTTACATTTGGAAGCCGTTGTTACTTACATATATAACAATCGGATCCCAAATACATTGAATACAACACTATAGAAATAATGTTTTTGAATACCTGCGTATGGCGTTGCAAGGCAGAATGATGCAACAGCTAATGATAATCGAAAGAGGAACCGACAGATTGGACACTCGAACGAGCAGATTTAACAGGTACCTTCGAATATATTGCAAATCTAAAAACGAAAGAGCTGAAGTTAAGAATCATATATTGAAACTTACCAAGACAATTAAGACCCCGAACACTAAGTATCATTTCAATGCTTCGCTTTGGCGCCAAGCTCTTGAGACATGACTCAATGCAGAGAAAACGCCGGTTTTCCTGACTCATTGTCGCCCGTATCATAATGTTCCCAATAATGAGATAATATCAATAGTTTATTAAAGACAACAAAAAGACAAGCCATATGTTCCAGGTAAATATAAAAAAACGGTGAAAACGGTTATTTCAATTGCCTTTTCATTTCATATCCAATGACGATAATTTGGGTCGCCTGTTGGTTTACTCAGCCTTATTAAGTACCAGAGAAAGTTTGCGCGATTTGGAGAGAACTGTTCAACGATTGGACACAATTCACTTATTGTTTCACACAATTTTGAATTGGCGTTGATTGTTGTTGAGGTTAGTTAAGTTAAGTACCTACCCTCAAACATCAACACACAAAAAAAAACATAAATTTAATGAAATAAATATATAGTACTAATCCGCTAATCTAATCTTATGTAAGTAAATCAAATGTAGACTTGAGTGTGCACCCTTCACTGCATCTGCAAACTCTGCATACTCTGCAAATTCTGTAACGTGAAAAAAGGTGTATTAGACACAACAAAAATACCACAAAAAATATAAATCTCGTCGAGCGCCGAGCAGAAAGAAAGTGTTGTCTTTCTGCTCGGCGCTCGACGAGACAACACGTCAAGGTGACGTCATTCAGTGCACAGCAAGTCAATTCTTCCTGAAGATGCTTCGTAGAGAGGCGAAACACGTGTCGAAGTCTTGTTAAGTATTTTATATTTTTTGTGGTATTTTTGTTGTGTCTAATACACCTTTTTTCACGTTACAGAATTTGCAGAGTATGCAGAGTTTGCAGATGCAGTGAAGGGTGCACACTCAAGTCTACATTTGATTTACTTACATAAGATTAGATTAGCGGATTAGTACTATATATTTATTTCATTAAATTTATGTTTAACAATGGAATTCCGCAAAGTCACGCCTGAATCAATTAATTATCAACACACAACAACAACCATAATACTCGTACTGGAGACATCAGCACTGCCCCAGCAGCAGAACCAACTTTTTGGGATTAACACTCTCGGGTTGATCAGGAAACACCTGGTGTGATTCATTTCGCGAACGCGAGGCGCCAGTGCAAAATTCGGAGGCCAACATAAATATCACAACAACGCAGTAGGATCTCAAGGTAAAAAAATGGCTTGATCACGTTTCATTTAGTACTGTTGGACAGAGATGGTAATCCTTGACTTTACATAATTTGCAAGTGAAATAAGCAGATTTTCCTAATGAATATGAATACCCTTGAAGACTGGCTCTGGAACGATAGTTTATAGATGTGGTAGTTTCCCTCCGGCAATCAGGTAAACAAATTACTGCACGTCGTAATTAGAAGATAAATTACTTAGAACCTTCAGTTGCAATGGCATCATTACTGCCATAGTTTATTACATTCCTATTGCATTCGTAATCGCAGTTATACGGATTATCAAAGTAACGTGTACGTAATTGTATTCAAGTTTCCAGACATTGATGAAAGATCTGCAGAGCTATTTTAAAACATTCAGAAAACTCAGAATTTGTCTCTCTTGCTGTTATTTTCTTTGCTTATAAACAAAAAACTGACGTTTCCGATCGGAAACGTATCCAAATGTTTTAAAATATAGCCCTGCAGTTCTGTTAAGCCTTACTTATAATATTTTGGAGAGTCCGAAGTAATAAAATAATAAAGGTGATAATTTTATTTCGTTATAAAAATTGGTCGCACGAGCCTACGCTCAACGGGAATTACGTACGATTTTATTAATCTTCAGTTGTAAGAACATCGCATGTTACAAGAGTGGGTGTAAGTGGGTCTGTTATGCGTAGGCAAACCTGAGTTGAGAAGAATAGACTTTAAATCGTGCAAGAAGAGCATGAATTAACCGACATGTTGGAGATATAGTTAAAATAGTTAAGTACTATTACTTCAATATTTTTAACAAGCGATCTTCTATATTGAAAAACAGAATACCTACTAAAATAAACTTATTCTCTGCAAGTTGTGGGTCCCCCTCCGAGGACAAAAAATTGTGTGATAATGAGCATAGATGTTTGCTCTCTATCTTGGTGTTATATTATAAGCACGTATGAAAACCAAAAAAGATCTAGTTTAGATAGTGCTGTGTGAAATTTTCACCAATATTTATTAGAAAGTAATATCACACTTATTTCACGGTTGGTAAGAATCGCATCAATACGTACCTACTTCGTTATTTACAATAAAACCGCGTGTCTACCTCCACCCGCGTATGTTGTCTCATTCCCAGATGGGAAATTACTATTCGCGAGCACAATGGTAGCGCGTTTTTGTTACCAACTAGGTACTCTGAAAGCGTGCTATTATGCTAGTAGCAAAGCGATATACTCTATAAATCACACGCAATAGAAATGTATAATTTTGATAGTTCAGTAGAGATATTGTATAAAGTACGAGTACTCACACAATGTAGGTAATTACGCAATAAAGACGCTCGAGCAGACTTTAATTTATTTTGTAAGTTAAAAGTCCAGTTTCTCCGAAATAGAGTTGAATAGATTGCTCCTTATACTTATTCATACTGCATTATTCATACAACGTAAATGCGAAGACAAGTCTGGCAAGTTTAAAAGATACATAAATGGAAGCCAAAGGATACGAGGATCGAGGATGCACGTATGCTTTTTTTGTAGTAGGAATTTTTAAGAATTTTTATCGCAAAATAGTTTAATTCGATTCCGAAAAACAGGAACCAAGCGAACCAAATAAACAGGGTTTAACCTTTTCTGAGCTTGATGAGTGTCCAACTAAATTAATGAATACCCCAGTTCAACCTTAAAGAACTTCACTAAGTCGTACCACACCATGACCGTAATAGCACCGGTCAGTAATTCCTTGCATGAAACACTGGTTTGTCGGATCGGAACGGTAAAGTGAGCTTTGCTTCAGTCATCAGTACGGTCACTGTCCTAATTAGTTATGGGTGTGTACGTTACAGGTTTCAGACCCTCAGAGCAAACAACACGACCTTTTCTTGAATGACCATGAACTGTTTTAATTGAGGTTAAATTAATTGTCACAAATTGGCGTCAGTAAATGAATACTGCTGCGTTTGCATAATTAGTCAATTATGCTATCATCATGATAGGGCTTACTATGGTTGGTATCCTGTAGACACACCTCATCACTCACAATCAGGTCAGGGTGATCATATTTTGTCTCATGTCCCTAACTCAAACGTCGACTACGTTTAAGACGTCGAGTCGTACTTAAGGGTGGATTGAGTCGATAAAAAAATCTAATGATTGCACAATATTGCATGGTTTCTCTATTCTGAGACTATATATAGTATTATATTAATTGAAATATAATAACTAAAATGGTTATAATAACGAAATTATGTTATTTGACTTTGAATTTGACAAATTATTGAGCAAATAACTGATCCAGTTTTTGGCATACCCTAAATCATCTAAGTGTAAAACCAGAATATATTGAAGTGTATAATTGTTTACATTTGATCAAGTTGATTCAAGTTTAAACCATAGAAGCACATAAGATAATATTAAATATAAAATTAAAAAGAACTGGCTCTCTAGAAATGGAACAACATCTGACGCGACGACAGAAGTGGCACGTATAGCAAGTTGCCGCTACGATATTTTTGGATTGAAACTATTTAAAAAGTCTTAAATTCTATAACAGTTTCACACATGCTCTCGACTTCGTCGCCACATTTGGAGAAAGATATTAAACTTTAAAACAGATACAATCAAATTAAGTAGATTTGGCCTTATAGGGTTTATGATTTAAATCCCCATGCACGGCATAGACAACCTCTCGGATCTCTTGATATGTGACATTTGATTGATGATAAAATACTTCATACGGGACAGGCTACTATAGTGAATTACACAGCTCATGTGCACTGAATAAATTTAAAATCAAAGAAAATTTTATTTCTTTAAAAATGTAGATCATAACAGAGATTGTCACGCGTGCGTTCTGTAATAGGGAGGGGCCTGCCCCGGTAAGGCTGAGGCACATTTATTTCATAGATAGTGCATCAAGCTAAGGCGCCGACTGCGATTGTGACTTATGTACCTATGCCAGCATGAGTCAACGACCCAGCTACGAGGATTAGGAAATGGATACTTTGATTTGCTCTGCTAAAGGAAGTCGATACGATACATGACCGGTTCACACGGTGTTTCGTAATCATATTACCGAGGCTGATATCAAACATAATACCAAAATTAGCATAAATAATATGATGTCAAGCTCAATAAATAGTTAGTATTTCTTAAAAATAAAATATATTATTTGCTAAAATAGGTACCTAATTCAATGAAAGCTAAGCGAAAGAGACGCAATCATGTGAGTAACCAAAACTCTAGAATACCTACCATCAAAACGCCAACAGAACACTGACAAAAAAATTCTACACCTTGGCGAGGGTTGAAGCTGGAAAGGTGAACATCAAGGCAAAACTTAGTACAAATGGATTGAGTTCTTATTCACCTCGGCCTTCCGGCGCAAAGATAAGTTCCTCCAGATATCCCGAGGACTTGTCCATCCAATTTTGGATTTATCTGCGACACTGTCCGCGACATTACTAGAGCATCTGGTTATTTTAGTTTGCTGTCCACTACCGTTAGATAACGCTCGATTTGCCATTCTGAACGCATCAAATCACGTAACACAGTTGAATCAAGATGTAAGGTACGCTCACAAACTTCGGACTGTTCTTGGCACGATTCTCACACACATCCACGGCAACTTGTTGAGCATTTCCAATTACAAAAAAAAACAAAACTGTCGTTCACATGCAGACGGCATAAGTTCTGTAGTCATGTTTGCGTCCTTTTAATTTTGTTATTGCACACACTGATATCCGTTCAACTACATTTAAAAAACATTGTATAAGTAGCTTTTTACAACAATACTTTTATCAATCCTTTTAAAGTCTGGTTTTATTTAGTAACGAATTAACTGTCGCAATATGAAGCACCATTCACGACTGTTGTCAGTTTGAGGTTAAGTTACAGGCGATACCGGCTAGCGGCTGCCACCGGTTGGCGGGGTAACACAAGCGCAGTTTTGGGACCGTCTTACACGGGGTGAAAACTTGCATCGGTAAATACTACAACTACGGCTCTGTCAATGTAGGTATATCAGCAGATAGAAGAACAACAAAGTCCGATATTCACTTTTGTTACTAAAGTAGTAAAACAAAAAAGTAACAAAGAATACCCATTCTCAAATAAAGGATTAGGATCATTCAAAACAAAAAGGTTCCCAAAGTAAATCGTATTCGTAACTAGATATATAAAACTATGCAGATTAGGAAGGCATATTTTATTAAACCATGATTCAAATTTCGATACAAAAGACTTCAACGCGCACTGAATATATTTGTGATCAAAACCTAAATTACTTAACAATAATTAAAACACTAATTCAAAACCAACTGTGCAAATAAGCTAACCACAACTCGAAAAGAAGACTGTATAAACTATATTAAATTAACGTTCCAATGTGTGAAGACCTCTCTAAGGACAAAACTTTAAAATGAACATGTTTTAAAAGCAATACGTGTAGAGACGGCCGCGTTAACTCAGGTACAACCGAGTTAATTATGTCTATATCTATATAGACGCAAAAGGATCCAGCCCGTCACACTCATGCCCACCAGACGCACAAAAGCAAGGGCAATCGCACCAAAGAAAACAAACTAAACACTTGATAAAGGCAAAATGAGCCTTAATACTAGAGCATGAAAGCCGCTAACGCATTATCCTTTGAAGGGCGTATAACCTTTTTGTACATCGAGAGTAACAATGCAGAAGGAGAACGTGCCCCAACCGCTTTTGCCAGTCGTAAAAATTTTTAAAACAAAAATATCGTACAATACATCTTAAGTTATCAAGGGCTTCTAGTACCAACCACCTACTTGTAATATGAATATAAATGTAAATGTAAGAATATGAGTTTCTGACAAAGAGTCGTTCTTATCTTCAACTTTCTCGGCACAGCTGGCGATAACGTACTGTTGATAACAATTCTTGGAACCCAATAGATCTTTAAATAGAATTAAAGATCATTATACTCTAACATGGTTACTTGAAGCCCGCACAAAACTGGCTTTGAGTAGAACATAACTTCCGATTCACGTCATTTCGTTGAAATAAGTCGGTAAAGGGGAGGGTTATATGGAAATTGGGAATATCAATAACTTACTAGAGTTTCAAGCAGGCGCAGACAAAGAAATAACTAGTTCACGGTTTTCCATTAATATTTTATGTAGTACTTCAGTGTTCCGAGAATTTCAGGTCAGGGTGCGACCGTGAAACAGTTAATGTCTGTTTAGTGAATTCGACACATGTGAGCAGAATGGCCGCCGCAGCATCATAAGGTTATTTTTAACCCTGTAGGCATGGGGTCACTAACCCGTACACCCTCCCGCAACTGAACCAGTCCTATCATATGAGGAACTGCGTGGGAACATGGTGGAATGCCATGTCCTTAGTCCTTTCTACAGAACGACAAAAAGCCTAGCTGCAAAAACGGACTGCATGGTCTCAACCTTAAGTCACGACCAACAGGATACTGATGATTCATGATAATGACCAAGAAGATTTTTTACTTCACATTTTAGGTATCATTATGATAAAAACATAAAATGTACAGTAAAATATCTTGACGATGTACTATCGCCTAACCACTGTTTTTATGCATCTATTACTAGACGAGAAGAATTGAATCATTCATATTTTTTAACAAATGATTGCCGGCGATAAAAGGCACCTTTCACGAGTAGCAATTTACTAGTAACAACTTCCGCAAATCTGTAACATTACAGCAATATTAATAGCATACAAAAGTTATAGAAGACCATGCAGCAATAATATGTGTTGATGATGATTGGATTATGACAAAAACTTATAAGCAGCTTTTTTAAAGAAAGTTTTTGTCTCATCGCCATGTCGATGACCTCTACACTTCGGTGTAGGTATTTTCATTAGAATTTAGAACGAAGCTTAAATTTGTGTTCAAAATGCAATATTATTAATCAAGTAACCAGATCTGTTAAGAATAGCACTTACCAGGTATGGATTATACCCGGTAAGAATAGAATTGTTTTATGTAAGTAATACAACACCTGACTCAATGTGGTTATTGCATCGATGTAGCAGAATGTAAACAACCCGTATCCATGCATAGGTTGTATTCATATTACCTTTATAGTGAACATTATGTTCACGGTGTAGAACATTGTCGTAATATGCATCAAATAGATATTAAGAGTTTTATATCATATGCAGTCTAAGATCGTTGCAGCCATATAAGATTTCCCAATAGCAGTGAACCAAATTTTAATTGTCTATTCCTTTCTACCGTTTACCGTAGATTTTTAATGTTCATTGCAATATGCCCACTACGCTACACAAATAAAACACTCCGGTGAGTAAGAGGGGTTGCAATCGGCGCATTAAAACATCGCTGTAGCCCTTTTCGGGGTGCGCTAACTATGACTAGGGGATTCGTGTGAGGGTGCACAAGAAGTATGGCTAGGGGACTCACAGTGGCAGTATCGGTGAGGGTCACGGTAGCGGAGGTGGGCCCGCCATTGGCAGGCGGATTTATAGGCAACCCGAGCGACACCTGATTATTGGCACTTTGTTCAATAATTCTCTGACGAAGTGCTAATCTCTCGAGGCTGGCCAGTCGGTGCGACCCACCCGTGCCTTCTCTGTCACGTTCCCGAAGTCCAGTGGTACTCCCAGCGCTGAAAGATCCACTGTATTTCGGCAAAGTCGGCGGAGGAACAGGTCTTGCAGCCCCTCCACGTCCGAGAAGGGAACCGCTGGAAGTATATGCGTAACTGCTGGGGGTTCCGAGGGTAGCGGTTCGTGGTGCAGCGCCTATACCATTCAAGGTACCGTTGGTCCCATTGACGGCGGCGCCATTCACCGTCGTAATACTTCCGTTCATCTCCTCAAGTTGTTTGCCGTCATGCGAATGTTAGAACACAATCACCACTGAGTCACAGAGTGCGCACTACTACTATACGATCGCGATTTCGAGCGATTGGAGTAAGAGCGTTCAAGCCGGGTGCCTGTCGGAGGCGGTTTGACAGCTCGCGCGGTGCAGACGGAGGCGCGCGGGCGGAGTCGCCGGCCGCCCCGCACTCGACGCCGTCGTCGTCACCACGCGACCCCTCTAGATTTCTGGATTATTGCCATACGATTACCCGGCAGGAGGGTTGAAAATGCGCTGTTGCATTTTTCTTTTCAAGGTCAACACGTGAATGTCATGCGTCGGTAACTCTATTTTCGGTGGCCAACCTTTTATTTATATTAAATGGCCAGATTCAGAGTTCTGAATCTGGACATGAGCTTCAGATGAAAGGTTTTTTGAAATTCAGTGATCGTTCGCTTTATGAATATTTTATAAGACTTGTTTCATTAGAAAGTATTTAACATTATAACATGATGTGCATTAACTTTAGTTAAATACTTACATAAAAGAAATAAAACCTACACATAGTTGAATTTCCAACCAAGCAACATGTAGTACAAGCTGGTGCGACTTCGTCTGCGCAGGATTTGTCACACAATATGTTTATAAATTGAAGCCTATGTGTTATTCTGATGTATAAGCTATATTATTGTAAAGTTTCATTAAAATCCATTCAGTAGTTTTTACGTGAAAGAGTAACAATCATCCATCCATCCATCCATCCATACTTACAAACTTACAAACTTTCACATTTATAATATTAGTAGAATTTGTTTTATAGTCCTTCAAGATTTCCCTTTCGTTAAGACTTCATCTACATTCGTTATCAAGTCATAGCCCTAAGAAAACAGTGCTAAAAATGTAAAATTCAGTGCTATATTTTTGGTTCAATTCCTTACTTTGGTTACGGTTAGGTAGATTGCATTTCGTATGACAATATTCGCTTCAACATCAACAAGTTTCTAGACAAGTACGGTACGAGCGAGCCAAAGGAAGTGACAAGACGGCTAGTTCATCGGCCTGGATTCATGTTGTGTCAAGGCGACCACAGGATTGGATAGCTGTTAGCGGAAGTGCTTATATGGCATCTGCAAAGACATTCTATCATATTATACCTTTGATAGTATAATTAGCTTCCTAATCGAAGGACTTCCACTCCACTACTCTGTAAAATTGTATTGAGCGAATCTTATAGTTATAATATTAAATATTTACATTAAAGAGTCGGAGAATAATGACGTTCGCTGAACATTTTTGGGTATTTTATAAAGGTTAGTATTTTGAGCACGTGTAAGTCTCATGTGGTAGTAATGTCCGGCATCGACCGGCTTGCTACCGCGCAGGCGCGCCGACACCCTCGGCTTGCCATGTCTGCAACCCCATAGAACTGTGGTGGCTAGCGAGCGTGCACCGCACATTCACAGCCAGCATGCCTAAGCAGTCATGCTGGCCGTTACTGCGAAATGAATGCGACTTATTGAATCAACTTCTTATTAAAATAACTTAACCTTTAACGAGACCTCAAAACTTTCATCATATTAAAAGTTTAAGATTTTTTATGTTTTGATAGAATCTGCAACATATTATGTGTAATTGCCGTTTCATTTATTGGGTCATTCATTCGGTAAATTGAGTAGAAAGTAATAAAACTTGATTTTCAGGTCCCACCTGATATGGTCGCAAGATGTTTACCTGTCAGGTATTAATTACATCGATAAATATCGATTTTTTATCTTGAAAAAATATCTACAATACAAAATTAAAAATTGCTTATTATACGTTGGTAATTTATGGTTCAGCTGAAAACCCAGTAGATGCGGGTTTCTTTCAGACAGTAAAAATCTGTGGTAAAAATTTACAACTATCATTTACCAACCTAAAACGTCGTTTATTAATTCTAACTAACGCCATCTAACGCAGTTAATCCAAGACAACTGGTACGCAAGTCGCATGCATGAGGCTTCGTGTGTGATAGCACTGTCTTGACAATGCATTCATTAGTAGATTTGCTTACAATAACCGCTAGGTGGCGCCAGTTTCGAAAACCTTTATTTAATGAATATTTATAATCAGATCGATGATACCACTAAACAAATACAAAATTTGAAAAATAGTAACTATTTGATTTCAGAGATTTATTGCGGCTCGTTCCTAGATCGAAAATGAAACATATTTTACGAACCATATATTTTCAGCTGCAAAATGTTTAAAGAAAGTTTGTTGAACTGTAAACATGTTGAAAGATATTATAAAGATGTGGGTCTCTATACGTGCTACATACACATAACTAGTAAAACATTACAGAGAAACGTAAACATAACTTCAGAGGCGTAATCAAAGCTATGTTTAGTAACGGAAACTTTCAAATAAGGGTGAAACGCTGCAGAAACCAGGGACGTGGCGTAAAGAAGTGGAAACATTCTTTGTAATATTCTGAGTGCTGCCACTGCCTGTCTAAAGACACAGTAGGCGGAGTATGCTCATATCTATATGAGTAGTATGTTGGCATTTCAGCAAGTAGCGTGCAATCCACTCATTTTAAAGCAGCAAATTCGAAACATATGACGACTCTACATTCAATGCGCTGGATTCATAAAGTGATTTATTTATATTGTGCACTGATGTTTTCGTTTCGCTTCTACATAACGTTACAAGTGCTTATTCAGTTCGAAGAAAACAGCACATACATAACTTCTTACGCCATATAAGGGTGCGCACAATCATTTAGCTCACTCCACCATTACAGTTATCTGTAAGCACCACATACTTCCAAGTGATAAGACTCGGTACCAAGTCAAACCCAATAATATGTGTGGACATTAGTTGTGATAACTATTTAGGTTGGTAATTAGTTAGAGTGTACCTAAATTTAAGCTGTAAACAAATATAGCTAAGTAGAGATACTAATGAAGGAAAAATAGAGTGAACACGTTGTCGTCGTCTAGCCGTGACCCTGAGATTGGATAGCATCCAAGTCCGTCGCAGTTAGTTTCAATGCCTTGTTTGGAGTAGTTTTTAGAAGTGGTAAAAGAACAATAAACTCGTGATTTATCACTGTGCACAAATATACGATCGGCGAACGTGCCTTTAAGCTAAACAGGCACGTGCGCTACTGGTAGTGTTTCTAAAACAATCCTCATTTAGCTAAATATTTGTGCCAAACTCGACCTGCATCGAAGTTACCCAACTTGCTTGTAATTACAGCTACATGGAGTCTATTGATTTCGGAATAAGACAAAAATCATCCCACAGACAAAAGGCGCCATAATGCACAAGGCATTTAATATTGATGAGAATATTCTAACAGCATCCTACACACATAATATGATAAATGTTTTAGGATGATATATTAAAAATCTAAACCCACGAAACAAAATGCAATTGCCTACATGAAAATAAGCAATATATGTAATAAGAATGTCTACGACTGTCTTAATTAATTTCAGTAGGATATGAAATAAACAAGACTTTATCATGATTTTTACAGTAAAATGTTGAGTTATGGTAAAGTAAATTAGCAATGTTTTAGCGATGACTAATACATTCAATGTAGGCTTGGTCAGTAAGACGTAACTAATCTTACGTAGAATAGGTATGTCGTCAGTGTTAGAACAATGATAAAACTAGGCGCTTAACCGTTAATATTTGACTGAGTGAGCGAAGCGAACGAAAATCTCGAAGTTAATTTGGGCGATTTGGCATTTTATGCATGAATATACCTCTATGTTTGTCGGGCCAAAACTTTAGAACCGTTGATCCGATCTGCATGAAATTTGGTAAGTCGATAGCTTGTACTTGAGAAAATCACTGTAAATACATATATGAGTTAAATCGGATGAACAGTTATTAAGATATATGAGATATAGATATGGATACATGTCATATGAAAGGGCTTTGTTTGGACATTCCAAATCCATTTTTACTTTTTTTTAGGACGCCCGGTTTTTAAGATCCAACAAAAAAGTAAAATTAAGATAACCAACGATCGAAGAGCTCCCATCTCTAAGAGTTTCGTTGACATCAAGGTTTTTCTACTGGTCGGCCAGTTCCTTTGCTTTTTCTTACGTTTCACAAATATACCAAGTGAGGTGTCTTATGAAAAGGTTTGGTTTGTACATACCAATACTATTTTTATTCTAGGACGTATGTATTATTTATGAGATACAATTGGTTACCTCAAGTAAGTTAGGGGGTAGTCAGAGGCCAAATATCGTGTTTGATGTCGTGTAAGACAAGAGCAGACATCACGTAATCTTAGTTCAGGGCTAACCCACTAAGTATATGAACTATACCACACCGGTTTGGAAAATTTATAATGATACTTATTAATTATTTTCCGAACAGTAGAGTAGAGAGTGTTACTATAGTAGTGTAGTGACAGTGCATTTTTATACCTCGTACATGGGTTCCAAACCGGGTGTATCACAATGCATTTTCATTTATTTATTAAATAAGTCGGTATTCAAGCATCAGCGATGGGCTTGCAACCTTTCACGTATGGAATAATAACTGCTGCAAACAGTTGGCACTTGCCAAATGTAATGCTCGGATGTGCTTCCATTTGAGATCAACATCATTTGAGATGCAACACCAAGACATTTGACGGTCTACCAAGCTTAGGGATTACAGTGCTAGTCTTTATACAAGTTCTATTGAACACTAATCATCAGTCTTACGTTTATAGTCGGTAAAGAGGATAATTATAAATGCAACAAGTGCTAAAGGGAAAACGGGCGCATTATAATCTCAATATACCTATGAGTAAGATTTCTAAAAGTAAATTCTTTTTTTTTTAAAGTTATTGTTAGATGTAACTAGTAGGTCTCGTGTAAACCGTATATTGGAAGAGCAGAACTAGAATACCGCCTAGTTATTTCTGATATAATTATGTTATTAACATCGAGACAAACTGTAAACACAAATTATGATTTCCACTACACACGTAAAAACATATTTATAAAAGTGTTATAGGACATACCTGCTCGGTGCTATTAGGTTTGTATCGAGATAGCACTGGTCTATTCCTAGATCGATTTAACGGAGAATCCGATAAAGACGTCATTGTCAATCACTGGGAAATTGAGCACACTTTCACTGAGCTTTGATTACTTTAATAGCAAAAAACTAAACATTTGATAGGTCCGTAAAATAAACATCCATTGAGCGTTCAGGAGGAAAACATACTGTCACAATTACTGTAATATGGGGCGGTAGCTACTACTAACAAACACGATACCACATTTTTCCGTCGACAAATCACATCCGGAGATTCGAGCGAAGCCCGCGCGGGTGATTCAAGCGATTACAAACCACTTTCAGTATATTTAACAACGCGTATAATCTACACTAATATTATAAAGAGGTAAACTTTGTATTTTTGTATTTTTGTATTTTTGTATTTTTGTATTTTTGTATGTAACGAATAGGCTCAAAAACTACTGGTCCGATTTCAAAAATTCTTTCACCATTAGAATGCTACATTATCCCTGAGTAACATAGGCTATATTATATTTTCAAAAAAATCTGGGATCCTTACTAAAACTTCAATAATGTAACCCAAGGTGGAAAACAAAAAACCTTACATCGCGTGCGCTGCGAAAACTATTGAAGATAGAACAAAATAATGTACTACGATTTTGTAGAACACGTTATCATCTACAAAAAATGTCGCGACAGCATATGTCTAACTATTATAGTTATGTCACAATAAGTGTTCTTTTATTATAAAAATTTAATTGAAATGCCTCCGCTAGAAAAGGGTCTTTATTTGTACCTTGGTATTAATCCTTATCCAAATAAATCATTTCATAATTAAGACGGTTTCAATACCTATAGATTACTTCTTAAATTTTTCAAATCGGTCATTCCATTCAAAAGATATGACGAAATTAAAAATGTTTACGGGTCCACCGGTCACGCGCGGGGTGCGATTTCACTCACTCAAGGAGAAGCGCGTGCAAATGTATGAAATAAGTAGACGCGAGGCTCGAACCCACGGTCTAAGTTTATCCTAAAATGTTCAAAAGATGTATGACCACCCATGCGAAGCTGGGACAGGCCGCTAGTTTTTAATAAAGTGCAACTCTTGAACGTGGAACTCTTTACTTAACACAAAAATATTTAATAGACCACTCTCGAATGTTTAACTTTCACGATGCAAATGAGGACTAAGTTTCTATGATAGACCAGCCACCTAAAGAAGGATAGCTAACAGAAGACCCGAAAGGAGGACGAACGCACACAACAGCTCAAGGAGATTAAAAGTTTTGATGGTATAACAGCCAGTAAATAAATGATACGTTATTTACGCGAATACACAATGCAATACAACGACCGTTCCACGATTACAAATTCGCTAACTGAAACAATAAAACAATCTGCGCGTCGTGGATAGCAAACGCGTTCGTCACTGCATACTGGGGCGATATGCAAGTGACAACGGCGACAACGACCATAGGGAGTTCGATATCGGTGTCATGGTGTTCGGTGGTCGACAGTCGACACTCCGCAGGCACAATCGCCTGAGGGCCGAATAGCGGTCGCGAATTCCTACGCATAATTCAAACGACGCACGCAACTTATACGTGCCCAGTGGACAAAATGGTCCTGACGACCTAATAAACTCCAACTAGATATCAGTTTTATAGCATGTATGATACCAATGCATAATATCAGTGTGCTCGTATAGTGTGTAACTGGGGAACTGCGAATATTGCATGCATCTTGCGTGGATTGTTGCCTGTTCTTCTAGGCTTGGTCGCGTGGAACTGGCACCTAGATTCATCTAGCTTTACGTTTCAAAGTGATCCTTGTGATTCAACTGAATAAATTTGACTTTGATAGATTGCGTTATAATAATACATCGAAAACTATTATTAGATATTAAAATACTTACCGCTGTATTCGAAGACGTCGATGAAGCAGCACATGGAACAAAAATAATCAAATTAATTATATGATGTCTTATTTAATCAAGTTAAATTATTATCTAGGCATTTTATTTTAAACTTTCGCACTAGGTATTTTAAAAAAATATCTACCTACCTAGACAAGGTAGACAACAAGTACCTACGTCTTCTAAGCTATCTGTGCTCACATAATCTACTTCCATGAACGAAATTTTTCTGTTTACTTTTGTTCATACACAATTTAAATATTCTAAAAGACACGCAAGCGCGAGTTGGCATGGCAAAGTGAACCACGTAACTTTACTGTGTTGGTCAGCGCACGAATCAATGATTCACTATCTATGCTTGTTGATGCTAGCATTGTTTTAGCAACAATTGGTTTCAATCAAAGCAATATTGATGACTAAACAACAAAAACTAAATAAAGATTGCCATTTTAATTGATGTAGAAGTATGTATCGCGTTAGAATCATTATGGCATGTCGTATTGGCAGGCACAGCGATGTCAACAAAACAAATCAGAGAGATCTATTCTTTAATGTATTGTTTGATAGCGCTACCAACATGTATCCTTACAAATTTAGCAGTAGGTACACGGGTTTTTTTTATATAACTAGCTGATGGAACAAGCAGATGGCGCACCTGATGTTAAGTGGTAACTATCACCTATAACAAAGCATTGCCTCGTAAGTCACGCTAGATAGGAACGTGCCCTACGATGTACTGCCCTGCGTCCATCAACTTGAGGCATACAGATGTTAAGCCTCATGTGACAGTAATTAATTACACCGGCAACCACACTCTTCAAACCAAAATACAGCAACGCTTCTTGGCAGCAGAAAAAGGCGTGGTGGTAGTACTTCCCCGGACGAGCCCTCCACTACTCACTAACGGTGCGGTCCTATACTACTATATTTAATACTAAAGCTCAAACTTTTTGGTTGGTAAGGGCCAATGGTAAAACAGTGGCCAAAGCTAATACACACTAGTACCTAAGTACAATTTGAAATCGTATAAAAAATCCTTACATGACTGATTTGAGCTCTCCATAGTTTCCATCGTGTACAGGTGTAATATGTAGAAAAAATCTTGTTTTCACAATTTTGCATTTACAATCAAGTAGAAATCAAGTATTCCGCGTAAAAAATATTACACGTTAGCAGACAATCACCGCACTTTCTAAGCTAATCCATTGGGCAAATGAAACAATAATAAACTGTTCAACGACCCCGTTACATGTAAATATTGATAAGTGACAAAGTTTATTTACAATGAGAGAAAACGACGTAAACGTGTGGTTCGGTGTTTACGTATATGAGATGTGTTTTAGCGGAGAGCAAGCGGTGTGCGCGGACGTCGCCGGGTACTGAGCTGGTAGAGGCGGTAAAGCGCGTGCAATTGCACTAGAAGCTATTTCAATACATGCAGAGAATTCGCAACTCGGCGGATTCCACGCGGTCGGGGTGGCCGACGGCCGTGCAGCGTCGCATGCCCTCTAAGGTCAACCTGCTTATAGCACTATGTACTAGACACGCTCTGTCTTATTAAATGGAGACATGTAGGGTTCCAAGGACTCTTTTAAAAATGCTAATGGTCCGGTACTAAACTAACGCGACACAGGCTCAATGACTCCAAATATTATATTTTTCAAAAACGAATGTTATGTCGTTTAGAACGTAATAGCTGACAAAATGAGTGTTAGATTAGAACATTGGAATGAAACGAAGTACAATATTTTTTTAATGGATTTTATTTTATTAAACCTATGTTAGATGGTGAGTCATCGAGATCTTAGATGGTGGGAGGCACAGCTTAAACGAATTACCACCTACTTACTCATATTTTAAACTTAATAGCAAAACTGTGTAACGTGTATCAAAGAGTTCAGATTAATTAATGATGACATGGCGCCGCGTAGGTATGCAGTTTATATCATCAATTAATTTTACAAGGACTTTGATCTGTTTGTCTCGAGTTCGCTGTACATTCTTCGATCCGAAATATGGCATCGAATATGAACCTTCAGGATCCGTCGAGCAGTAGAAAAAAGGTTACATAGAAGACAAACTGTTACACAATATTTGACTTCAGTCAGATGTCCTTGACTTCTGGACTTGAGGGTATTTAAAAATGATTTATCATGGTAGGTTCTTTAAATTCAACATAAGAGTAAGTTAGTAAGGAGTGGCGCGAAAGTGAGAAACGGTGTCAGTTACAGGCACCATGGTCAGTTTCCGCGTGAGGGCGCATGTCCCGGGAAGAGGTCGCACGCTCGCTGAGCACGACACAATACTTCGAGCCAAGATAATGTAAGTACCTACTTACATCTATCATGATATTGTATTCATATTTACAACTTTAGCTTTGTAAGAGTTTACATTTTATGTACCTATCGAGTCCATACTATGGACTCATAGACTTGTAGACCCTCCTGGCTTCATATGGGTTAAATGCTGTCACTGTCTAAACATATAAGCTCCATTTCGGAGGTCCAATCATTCTTAACAACCAGACATGGTAAGTATGTTGTAAGCCAGGTAACTTTGCAAAAAGAAAGGGATGTGGTGGTTTATTAGACTCATAGACTTGTAGACCCTCCTGGCTTCATATGGGTTAAATGCTGTCACTGTCTAAACATATAAGATCCATTTCGGAGTTCCAATCATTCTTAACAACCAGACATGGTAAGTATGTTGTAAGCCAGGTAACTTTGCAAAAAGAAAGGGATGTGGTGGTTTATAAGACTCATAGACTTGTAGACCCCCCTGGCTTCATATGGGTTAAATGCTGTCACTGTTTAAACATCTAAATTCCGGAAAAGTTTTTAAGGTTTATGGAAATCATACTTAACCAGACATGGACAAAAAATAAAGGAATGTGGTGGTATAAGTAAGCATTATGATAAGTTTTAATCAGGTGTATAAAAATGTGTAGCCAGAAGGCCCGCGCAAAAAAAAAACAAATTCTCAAGACTGAATCCAATGTTTTCAAACAAAACATTTAAAAATAAAAAAAACAAGGTCGGCAAAAAGATCAAGGTTGCCACCTTTACCTAACTAGGTAGCACATTGACGAATGAAAACTTCAATATTATTGCATGAAAATGACTAGATAATTAAGGGAAAGAGAAACTATCAACAGTTTAATGATTATAAGGAAGACTAAAATATGCCTATGGTGCCTGGAGATTGGTCACTTAGGAGATGGGGACTGGTGTGAGTCTATTTAACTTTTTAGGTTAATAATTATTAGGTTTTAACCATTAAAATAAATAAAATAAATATAAATATTGGAGGACATTCTACACAGAGCTATCTCACCTAGGGTTGCCAACATTTTATGGTCAAAACATAGTATTTTTTTTAAAAAGCTATAAAAAATATAGTATGCTTCAAAAAATATAGTATTTTAGTAGGGAAGAATAAAAAATACTTGCTCTGTTTCTGTCTTCACGCCATTTCGAATTCATAATAGAAAATATCCTTTCTGTGAATCCCGAAGTGGCGGGAAAAGATGAAATGAAATAAGTAATCTTAAATTTTTTTCTGATTCTTGATGATGATTTTCTGTTCCAGAATCAGTTTTTTTTATTTTACTAGTTTTAGTGTTGCAAAATATAAACTTGGATCTATGTACTGAAATATAGTTTTTTTGCGTACTATATATTTCTTCAACAGTATATAGTATGGAGTCCCAAAATACAGTACAATACTATATATTATAGTACGGTTGGCAACCCTAATCTCACCCCAAACTAAGCCAATGCTTGTATATGGGAACCAGATAGCTGATATAATACAGTATACTTTTTTTTTTGTAAATACTTATAATATTATTTAACACCCAGACAGAGAACAAACATCTATGCTCATCACACAAATATTTGTTCTCGGTAGGGATCTAACCCACGGCCTACAGCGCAGAAGGCAGAGCTCAAATCAAATCAAATGAAAACGGTCTTTATTCAGTACAATCACAAGGATCACTTTGAAACACATACTCTAGCCAAAGCCTAGAAGAACAGGCAAGAAACTCACGGCTTAGTTCCTACTACTACCAGCTACTACAAACTGAGCTGTGAAGTCTGAACCATTATTAGGTTTATTTTTTAAATTGAAATGCAGTCCAAAGCAGCTTAAAATAAATGTATTAATTAATTTAATATCACTTTTATTGGTGGTTGAGATAGAGCTTGCACAGCTGATGTCAATGCACAAACACACAATAACACCCCAGGCATTCAGGGTAGTTCTGAACATTCTCCTCCAATAAGTACTTAAAGACATGGACAGCCCAACATTTAGGAGATTATAAAGACATGTATGGGAAAACTTCAATGTCAGAATAGTATATACTTACATAGGTACTTTACCTACAAAATAGTTTATTGAAATCCTGGGTGTGATAACATTAGAATAAGAAAAATCCTATAGCAGCAGCCAACTGCATTAAGATCATGAGGAGATCACTGAGTCTACTATAGAGGGTCCCATCCTTGCTAAATTCTGCTAGTAAATAAATAAAGCAATAAATAAATATTAGTGGACATTCGGCACTGTACTATCTAGTCCCAAACTAAGCAAAGCTAAATACTTTTAAAAAAAATACATACTTATGATATAATACAATGAGAGAACAAACATCAATGTATAACACTGTTTAGCAATGTTTTGATAACTCAAAACTAATTACAGGTACAAGTAGCATTATTTATCGCCAGTAGGTATCCAGATACTTGCCCAAAACAGATTTCAGAGATCTTGAAAACTGCCTTGGTAGCCAAGGAAAATGTGTGAAGCTATTTTCAGAGAAAATATGACATCTTCCATTCCTAATAATTATTATTGATTATCTACCTATTGATTAAATTTTTGGTACCTACAGTTAGATAAAACAGTGTAACGATTATTTTGATGATGAATGAGTGAAAGAAACCCAGTGCAGCGTTTTTTTCCCCTCTACGTTTAGTCACTGTAGCTAGATGATAATGATTTCAAAAAATTACCTGATCTCTGCATACTGATACAATAAAACACTATTCAAATCGCAAACATAATCTCACGACGAGCTCCCGATTCCGAATTTCCTGACTTCACCACCGAAAACCAAACTGACTGAAAGAAACGAAACAGAAAGAAAGAAACGTCAGTCAAGTTTCATTCTCTCTCATACTTACTTACTCATTCACTCGCTCGCTCGCTCGCACTCTCTCACCGCGCTGCACATCAAACAAACACCACCCCGCACCGCCTATAGTAAACGTTTTTGGTTGGTTGGTTGGACCCTCCAGTTGGACCCGTCCATTGGGCCAAAAGAAATTGATTTTTGCAAACGATTGCCAGCTAAAAATAATTAAAAGCGCGTATTGGTGACCGAAACTCTCGCAATCGCGAGATCGCGTCTATCTTGAAATCAGTATTTACTGTCGTAGGTATCCACTAACAGTAATTGTGCAGTCCATAAAAATATTTTGTCTTTAGACCTATCTATGTTTATAAACATAATTCAGATTGAGCACCTATAAACCGGTAAATGTAGATTTTTTGAGTTTTGTTCAAAAACACTCAATAGACCGTGTTGAAGAAACTTGCCTGGCATTTATTTTGCAATTTTTGGGCAGGTACAGCCGGCTACACATCAGGCTTCACACCCTATACAACTTGCATCAAAATCCGTTGCGTAGTTTTAAAGATTTAAGCATACATACAGTACATTATGACTTAGAGACATAATAGGGCGGATCCGACATGTTAGGTTATGTTAGAACATATAAACTACGCACGAGGCGAACGAAGCGTGCCGCAGAAAAGGTTTCTTTTATTTGGACTAATCTCTGAATTATATCTACCAAGACGAGGCATTGTTTTGGACAGTTTTAATGGATTCCAATTATCAGGCTGTACATATAGGGACAGAGAAAGCGACTTTGTTTTATAATATGTAGTGATAAAAAATATGTATGTTGGAGGATGCATACATCCGATTATGCATCCTTCCCGTTCTGACATTAAGGTGCTCAAACATCCAAAACTCCAAGCTCAAGGTTTGCCAACGTGCGATGGAACGTAGTATTTTAGGCGTGCGATTAATTGACAAAGTTTCTACACGAAACTATGTGCTATGCTCACAGATGTAGCGACCAAAAGCTGCCAAGTATTAAGGTAAATTAAAGTTAACGTCTTGGAGGAAGTTAGCGTCAAAAACAAGATTCGAGGTTGCCAGCTTGACGAACACGCTCAATCAATACAACAACAAACAACCAACCAAACCAACATGAAACCAACAGCCACAAATAAAAGAAGAAGAAGACTTTGTTTTGTTGATGTTGTTTTGTTATGATGTTTGTTGGTGTCGAACTTGCTTGGGTGTATGGGTGTCGATGTGTCGATTCAATTTTGATTCGAATCCAATCGAAAGCAAAGCAAGTCTGCCTACCGTAGTAGTCTAATAGGTACCTCCATTATGACTTTCTGGGAAAAGTTTCGACCCATTTCGCTAAAGTTACTTCAGCTGGTTACAATGAGTTCCATCCAAGTAAATAAAAATATCGGAAAACGCATCCAATCAAAGGTATGGATTATATGCATGCTTGAGATGTTTATTTTGGTCATTTTAATATATTTCTCATTGAAATTCAAATAGCCACCACACCATTCACCATATTATTATAATAACCTACCACTACGCCACCACACCAGTGTCTAGTATGTAGGAACTGTACATATTGAGGTAGGTAAAGATTATTACACTTAGTTCAATGACTGTATCTAAACAGATAGACACTAGGTTACTATAGCAATCTTAACAATAGCAATCCAGTATCTGGGTTGAGGGTTGGGAGTAGAAGGGCCGCAAGTGGGGGCAGATGGGAAGTCCTTCCCTCGAGTCCTTTTGTCCAGGAGATGAAAAATTATAATTTCATTTTTTTTGCTGTATTTAAGAAGCGACTCCAAATTTTCCAATGCAATATGCAGCCCAGGGTTCTGTTATTGTACGACCAGTAATAAAAAGGACATCAATGTACAGCCTGATAATTGGAATCCATTAGAACTGTCCAAAACAATGCCTCGTCTTGGTAGATATAATTCAGAGATTAGTCCAAATAAAAGAAACTTTTCTGCGGCACGCTTCGCTCGCCTCATGCATAGTTTATATGTTCTAACATAAGCTAACATGTTGGATCCGCCCTATTAAGTCTCTTATGTCATATTGTACTGTAGATCATACTATGAAATAGAAAACAATCTCATGCAAGAAATCAAAAAAATTAAATCAAAGTTCCCGCCTTTATAATTTTTTCAAAGTACGATATCCCACTAAAATCATGACGCAATGACGTGGTGTTGCCCTTCATTTCACGCATTTCTTTCATGTTTTTGTTTATTCACCTTGCGATGCGTACATGATTTTTTTGTAATATTTCTAAATAAATAAATATAAATTTTGGTGGACTTTCCACACAGCACTATCTGGCCCCAAACTAAGCCAAAGCTTGTTATATGGAAACCAGATAGCTGATATAATACATATATACTTTTTTTTTGTAAATACATACTTATATTATTATATGTATAACACCCAGCCAGAGAACAAACATCTATGTTCATCACACAAATGTTTGTTCTCGGTGGGGATCGAACCCACGGCCGACGGCGCAGAAGGCAGAGCTACTACCAACTGAGCTGTGAAGGCTGTTCTAAATACATCTCCTGGATTAAAAAATTGCTTAAAAGGTTTATGCTGAACCCTATCAAGACCCCTAAGTGAAAATCATAGTTAAACCCAGATACCGGATTGCTATAGCCAACCTGATAATTTTAGTAGGTACCTACGACAATTCCAAGATATCTATTTATTATTCCAAGATTATTCCTACTAGAAACTGTCCTGGCCTTAAATCTCGCTCAGTTCCTCTATTCCTGGCATAGGTGGCAGGTCCAATATCATATACCTACCTAACGGAAGCTGGTAGATAGAGAAGCCTTACATTCATTCTTCCTGGAAATGTCTGTATTGAGGAGACTTCATACATACAGCAAATGGACTTTTTCAGGCTGATGATGATGATGAGTTTTTTTATTTTTTATGACTTATTCACTTTCAGCCACTGCAATTTTACAAATGCACAAGTGTATTTACAATAGTGGCCAGTTATGCATTCATATGGCCCTTGAAGAAAACTAAGCAATTAACCAATAAGACTGAGGACAAATCACAGGCTGTTATACAAAATGCAGATAACTTATTTGAAAATGGACATTATGAGAATAGCTTCCAAATACTTGCTGAATGTAATGTAAGTATTCTTCTAGACTTAGGGCCGGTTTCACCATGCTCTGTTAGTTACTAATCAAGGATTAAAAGACCGTTAAATCTAACCTTAGCTGTCAAACGCGTACATTTTGACATATTTAACGGCCCTTTAATCCTTTGTTAATCTAACAGAGCATGGTGAAACCGGCCCTTAGTCAGTAGCAACAAAATGCTATTCTTAACAACCTGCATTACTTGATTTCAGGGAGATGATAATGTAGAAATCCAGTGGCGATTAGTTCGAGCTCTGTACAACATGTCGAAAGAATCAAAATTTGACAAAAATCACAGAAAAGAGTTTCTGAACCAAGCATATGATATTGTAACCAGATTATTAACATGCCACTCAGATTACAATGTTGTCCACAAATGGTATGCTTTAGTATTAGATGCCAAAAGTTCTAATGAAGGCATCAAGGAGAGGATACGGCAGTTGGAGAATGTAAAAAAACATATGGATGTGAGTTTAAATCAGTATTATTATTAAGCTCATGGTTAATATACTCACTCAATAATATAATGCATTTTGCTATAAATACAGTAAGTAATAGTTTAAATAGAATTGAAAACCTCCTTAATTGAATTTGATTATAGAATGGATATGTAATTTATTAAAAACTTATTTGTAGTTAAGATTCCTAGAGAAAAATTACCTTAGTTACAGTTTCTACTAGAAAGAAAGAGTTGATTTTGCAATTCAATTGTGTTTCTTTCAGCTGGCTGTAACCCTGAACCCTGAGGATGCAACCAGTTTGCACATGTTGGGGGAGTGGTGTTATCAAATCACAGAGATGCCATGGCACCAAAGGAAGATAGCAGAAGTTCTGTTTGCCTCTCCACCGCTTTCTACTTATGAAGATGCCCTTGAATATTTTTTAAAAGCAGAAACTGCAGAACCTAGGTTCTACAGTATGAATTTGCTTCGAATAGGTAACTGCTATTTGAAATTAGAAAAAGATGATCAGGCAAAGTATTATCTTAAACTAGCTGCTAGTTATCCTGCGAAGTCTAATGATGATCATCAAGCAAATAGGGAAGCTGCAGAACTGTTGAAAAAAATAGCTTAGGTACCTACTATGCACAACAATTTAATGTGAGTTCACTATTATAAGAAACATGATTATCACTATTTTTACTTTTACAGTTATTGTTTAATTTTACAATTTAATTTTTGATAAATGGTAGCAAAATAGTAGATTGTATCTTATGGGACCAAAATAATGTATTTAGGGCGAGAGCAATTTTTTTAAACCAGAGCGAAATGAAGGATTCTAGAGTAGGATCCCGAGCGTAGCGAGCGATTCTAGCGCAGAATCCTGAACATAGCGAGGGTTTCAAAGTACGTTGCTCGAGGTTAAATAATTTTGGTACCTACCGCGTGGCACACTCGGCTTTTCATCCCGCTCTATGAGAAAAATAAATAAGAGATGTTTTTAGTAGTGACGAATTTATATTAACATAACCAAATTACACATTTATATTTCTCTCGATTTGTTCGGTAGTAAATTGTTTGGCAGTTTCTGCGTTTAATTTTACACTGGTTTTAATTTTCACTTTCACTACTAGAACTCATCTTTTATTCAATTTGTGAATTATGTTGAAATTGACTAATATTTTGATAAAAAAAAAGTACTTAATAAATAAATAATAAACCATTATGAAGTTCCCGCGAATTTTTTTTATTTGGCTATCCAATGCTGCGGCGGCAGGTGCGCATTTTTATTCAGCCAGGACTTTATCGAAGCAAATTGCGTTCAAACTTTTTAATTTAATAGTGTTCTAAATTCAAGTCATTTCGTCACTGTCACTGTTATTAGGTGCGCTGGAATGTCCTATTTTGCGCGCACTAATCGAGGAATGAAAGGCCTCTTTTCGATTAAATGGGATGAAAAAAATATTTTGATATTTTTTGTTTTATTAATAACTAGCGACCCGCCCCGGCTTCGCACGGTTATTGTGGGTTTAAGAGATTAAGCTTGTATTATGCATATATACCTTCCTCTTGTATCACTCTTTCTATAGTAAGAGCACTGGTGATCTAGTGGTAGCGGCCCCGCCTTCCGATCCTAAGGTCGTGGGTTCGAAACCGGTCGAGCACCAATGAGTTTTTCTGTTCAAAAATTTATGTGCACAATGCCAGTACTCTCAAACGGTGAAAGAAAACATCGTGAGGAAACCGGCATGTCGTAGAACCTACAAAGTTCTATAACATGTGTCAAGTGCTCTAAAGGAGCCTCTTGAGGCGCACTTAAAATCCTTTCACCACACTGTTTCGAAAGAAACTAGTGACACGACAAGAGAGAAGAGACTCTTTCTATAAAGAAAACCGCATCAAAATCCGTTGCGTAGTTATAAAGATTTAAGCATACATAGGGATATAGGGACAGAGAAAGCGACTTTGTTCGAATCTGTCCAACAGCGAACAAAGGTTTTATACTATGTAGTGATAGTGATTTTAGTTTCCCTGTGTATATACCTATTGATGGCTGATAGATAGGGTACGAGGTAGATTCTACCCACCATACCGTCTTATTCAACGGAGCTTGTCCAATGAATTCTTTCACAGAGTTTGTATCGTATCAAGTTCATGTTTATGTGATGCTCTTTAGTTGGATTTGCAGAGAGCTTGTCGATAGTTGTACATATCATGTTCTCAGACAAAATAAAATATTTTGTCTGAGATCATGTTACAATGAACATGACTGAGGCCTTTCAGGGGCTACAAAAAACAACGACAGTAGCATTCATACAGGTGTCCCAGAAAACACTGTCAAGCGGTGGTCCAGCCAGAGAGAGAGATGCAGGCAGCACCTATACAACCGAATTAACCGAATTACCCCCACCACCATGTATGTTCTGCGATTTTTGGTTTTATTTCTGATTTTAAGAGTTGCCTATTTCCAATCGTTTTTATTTTAGGTTTCTTCAATGCAAAGACTTCCATTCAATGCAATGACATTGCGGGTTTTGTATGAAGACGCGATAGGGATACCGATATGGAACTTTACAAAACCCGCAATGAGCACGGAACAAAAACGATTCGTTTTTGTTCTGTGTTCATTGCGGGTTTTGTATGAAGACGCGATAGGGCTACCGATACGGAACTTTATGTTCTACTAGTAATTTTCATCATACTTGCAACATAAAGTTCCGTATCGGTATCTCTATCGCGTCTTCATACAAAACCCGTAATGAACACGGAACAAAAACGTAAAACGAAAAACCAAATTATGGTAAGCAAAACTCATACTTGGGGTACAGGTTATATCATGACCCCACAGACTACATTCATTTGATTGACACTGACAAGACTGTCTGTAATGTTGAATTAACAGAAAGGTGACAGGTGCCTTAAATGGAGCAAAGAAGAAGAAGAAAGTACAAATACTGTGGTGTTCGAAATTTCGGGTCCGGTTAATGTACGACCATGTAATACACAGCGCGAGCATTTACAACCAGGAATGCACGGGCAGGAAAACGCAGCCAGGATTTAATGTCCAAATCTACATGAATTCAATGGTCGTACAATCCCAAAACGTGTAAGAAATGTACGACAAAGAATGTTCACCCCTGGAAAGCACGTCCTGGAATTCATGAACAAAATGTACACGAACTCCGGGCTTTGTTTTCCTGGCTGCGCTTTCCCAGCACGGTTGGGATTGTACAGCCAGGATTACACGACCATGGAATCGGTGACCATTTTTCTGATTGGTTGAAAGCCTATGCTTTGTTTAGATGCACTACACTGTAAATATTGAACTATCCCATTCTCAAAATAAGCAATTAGCACAGATTAAAAATAATATAAAAATAAATAAAAAAGAGAAGTTTGATAATTTCGAATATTCTGGCACTCTACGGCCGCTGCCGCGGCATAATATGTAATTTATATGTTTCAAGATAACCTAACCAATCCGACTCACAACAAGACAAGTGAGTGAGTAAGTAATTGGCGAGTGTAAACAAAGCATAGGTTTTGGCATAAAATTCCATGGATGTGTAATCCATGGCTGGACTGTCCAATAGTTTAGCAAAATAGTTGTGTTTGTTTTGATTTGTATACATATTTTATTTTACTCTAATTTTTAGTTTTAAGCCACATTTTGTGACCAAAATGTACACGGACTGTGTTTTCCACGGCTGTACAATCCACGGTTGTACATTATTGGCACCAGAAATTTCGAACATTTCAAAAGCAGTTGAAGAATTGAAAATTTTGAAACCGAATCATTAGAATAAATTTATTGAGTTGTGAGGGGAATAAAAAGGACTGTGGGAAGTTTACCGATATCACGAAGGGAATTTCGAGAATAGAATAGGCACTTGCAGAAATACTACAAAATTATGGATACACCGAAAATTGAAGAAGTCAGCGATGATGAAATACATTTTGGAAAGATAACGATCAAAGAAATCAAAAAAATGCTGTGTAAAGGTAATCGAAAAGGACCAAGCCTATCGTGAGTAACATGCTATTCTTTTTTTGTTGTTTCAGTGATAGGTAGGTAGTAGGTTGATGTTGTGGTCTTTTCGCGGTTTTGAACTAATGGGTAGGTTATGTTATACCTAGTATGGTTAGGTAGTACTAGTATTCTCATACCTGTGTTATTGGTTACTACGGTTGTGTGTGGTTCGAATGATCTTCCTAAAACCGCTAGCAGAGTACCTAGGCAGGTTGATGTACGTAGGTACCTAGACTGGAGGTAGGTCTGGGTACAAGATACCTAAGCATATTCTATGTTAAAAATGTATGTCACTCTCTCACACTATAGATATTATGAATGTGACCATTTTCCCATAACCAGACTACACTTTTTCAAATTAGTAGTATGTAAGGTACGGTATATGTTGGGAGCGATATCATCGAAGTTGTAGACCACTATGTGTATCTGGGTCAGACGATCCAACTAGGTAGGTCCAACTTCGATAAAGAGGTCAGCCAACGAATCCAACTCGGATGGGCAGCGTTCGAGAAGTTACGCCGCATCTTCTCGTCACAGATACCGCAGAGCCTCAAGACGAAAGTCTTCAACCAGTGTGTGTTGCCAGTGATGACGTATGGAACTGAGACGTGGTCGCTCACTATTGGCCTCATCAATAAGCTCAAAGTCGCTCAACGGGCTATGGAGAGAGCTATGCTGGGAGTTTTACTACGAGATAGAATCAGAAATGAGGAAATCCGTAGGAGAACCAAGGTAGCCGACATAGCTCGCAGAATCAGCAGGTTGAAGTGGCAATGGGCAGGTCATATAGCTCGAAGGACTGATAACCGATGGGGAATAAAGGTTCTCGAATGGCGACCACGAACAGGAAAACGAAGCGTGGGACGCCCTCCCACCCGATGGACTGACGACATTGTTAGGATCGCGGGTAGTCGGTGGATGGAGAGGGCTCGGAATCATTCTTCCTGGAAATGTATAGGGGAGGCCTATGTCCAGCAGTGGACTTCTTTGGGCTGATGATGATGATGATGAAGGTACATACACTGATTTAAATTCCCTGTTACAGATATGATGTCAGCTCCAAAAGTGATAAAGATAGTAGTTTGAAGCTTATTGAAACACATTCACAGCCTAACTTGAGATGTAAACCAGTAGATAGTCCGGTCTTCATATCTGAGCCTGGTTCACCTGATCAAGATAGAAAATCTGATGAAAGTTTTATCCAAATGGAAAATATGGTTTCCAAACTATGTATGTCTCCCAGAAACTCTGATAATGGAGTGGAGCTTAATAATACATTAGAAGTAATTGACTACATTCTGAACCACGGACCAAAAAGAGAACTGGTGACAAAACATGATCATGCAGATGAAAAAGCTTCTGTGTCTGTAAAAATCGAATATAGCTCCCCATTAAAAATAAGCCCTATAAATCAGACACCTACAAAGGAAACTATCAAATTACCAGAAGATACTAAATACAAGGACTCTCCAAACCTTAATACACCAGATAAAAGTGTAATGAAAAAGCCCTTCAATGAAGTTGTTACTCCATCATCAAGCAGCCTAGCATTTAAAACATCTATCTTCAAGACTCCAGCAAATCCAATTCTGAAGAAGTCATCTACTCCTAGACTTACACCTGGCAGATCAAATGCTTACCAACACATTACTAGTCCAATAGCATCTTATATCAAGAATTGCCCCCAAGTTCCATTGGTGAAGGATGTGCACCCTAAGAAGCCACTACCAGGAGGCTCATCAATTCCAAAGTTTATTAGGAACCCATCTCTGGGTAAAATACCAATGAATAAAAATAAGGAAAACATTAATCTGCCCTCGATTGCCTATAAAAGTGCAAAGAAGACTAAAGTGGTAAGAAAACAACTGGTCAATCAATTCATTGTCATTAAATTTGGATAAGTTGCTGGTCATAGACCACAATCTACTATATCACCCACCCTATTATTATAGAGAGTAGATATTCTACTCTACTCTATTTTTTTCATTGCAACAAGATTAATTAGTTTCCAATACATAATATAAAAAACAGAGCACTGGTGGTCTAGTGGTAGCGGCCCCGCCTTCCGATCCTAAGGTCGTGGGTTCGAAACCAGTTGTGCACCAATGAGTTTATCTGTTCAAAAATTTATGTGTGCAATGCCAGTACTCTCAAACGGTGAAGGAAAACATCGTGAGGAAACTGGCATGTCATACAACCTAAAAAGTTCTATAACAGTGCTTGAAAGGAGCCTCTTGAGGCGCACTTAAATCCTTACCACACTGTTTCGAAAGAAACTAATGACACAACAAGAGAGAGTACATAATACAAAATAACAATAAAAAGTTTTTTTACTTACATACTTATAACCATTTCAAATTTCAGATACAATTGCCAGATGAGAATAAATTACCCCAAAGTCAATGGGTTAAGAAAATCACATCATCTTATCCTAGGCCTACAGTTATGAAACATGAAAATAGGGAAGTGAATCCTGTGAAAAAACGATTACTTTCTAATAAGGAGGACAGTTTCGCCAACCTGTCTTGCCATCAAGCAGAAGTATCTGTTTGCACTCAAAAAACAGCTTTCAAGTCTACTAATAAACATTGATTTGTATCTTGACAACAGTCTTTCGAATAAACTTAGTAAATTATTAATTGGACTTTTAATTAGCTTGTAGCAATATACCTGGTTGCCACATACCTAAGTATGATAAACATAGGAAACAAGTAAAAATATAAAGAAAAACACAAGTATGGCTTAAAGCTTTTATTGTAATAACAATAATCCATAGACTTCATATTATTATTTATTTTAGATTTATCTACAGTATATCATTCGAAAACTGCATTAATTAAGGTATTTTTATAGTTCCCTACATTTTTGTGCAGTTAAACCTGAGAGTTTTGCCTGGGCAGAGCAGTAGATTAGTTAGAACTGTATCCACTTACCTAGTACCTATCACATAATGGATTATTATAACAATGCAGTCATTGGACTTTGTACCTATTAGCTTGCAAGCGTAATTTTAATACTTACATTCTAAATAAAATTAACAGAATTTTAATGTCAGATCAATTATAGAAACATATACAACGTGTTTATTAAGAATTGTAGGGATCCGAAAGCAGGATATTCTACCGGTCATAACGAACAACTTTTGTTCTACGACTTTTAAAATTTCAAAGTTTTTCATTCATGAAATGCCTCTTAAACTTTTATCTAAAATGAATCTAAACGCATCATGAGGCAGCCCTATTTACAGCTGTTCTTTGACCTCTAGTTGTTAACCTTAGATAAAATAGGTAACAGAACTGCCACCAATTACCTAGTAATGTGCCTACCTAATAATGATGTTGCTGTTTTTAAAGATCTTGGTATGTAAAAGAAATATTTTCGCGACTGTAATCCCTAGTCACGGTAAACATTCTCTGAGATCTTTGGTACTAATACCTATTCAGTAACTAGGTACCTACGTGGCTACGTACTCAATATTTAATAGAATATTTATTTTTGTTTAATTACTAGATGTCGTAAACCAATGTTTATGATATTCATAGTTCTTTAAATTGTAACATGTTACTTTACCACCATGGTTCATTGACACGACAAAATTATTCAACTGCAATTTTGGGAAGTGTCTAGTCTGTCCTATTTAATCTTTGACTAACCTGTCTGTCATTGGTTGCATTTAAAAACGCATATCCAATCAGGACGGCCGACGGCCGCCGATCAGTGTTACCATTTGTGGCAGATTTCTGCCATTTGGCAGATTTTAAATATTTCAAGAAAAATCTTATTAGTTTGAATTTTTAATGAAATAATATTTATAATTTTTTACCGAACTGGAAACTTCTTATTCTTTTTTACCTTTATTGATTTGGTTTCTAAACAACTTCTATCTCGTTTTAGATAACTGCAAACCGTTACAAACGATCAAAAGATAGTAACTGAAACTAATGTAGGTATTTAATTTATTCCGTAGCCACGAAGGAGATGGTATGAAGTCATATTTTTGGTATTTTTATCATCAAGCTTGGTAGATTTTGACAGATTTTTTGGCAGGTGTGTGGTAGAACCGCCACTTTTGAGATGGTCACCCTGTTTGTGTTTGCATGCGTGCGTTGTTGTACATTGTTTTGTTGAGAAAATGTCTTCAAACGTGATAAAATGGTGATTGTTATGTAAAAAGCCGTCGTCAGTCAGTGTGTGTATGAGCAGTGCCTACGAGGTAATGGTTTAGTGTGAAGTTTGAAGCCTGTGTCGTGCGAAATCTCGCAAACTTACCAAAATCCAGTTTTATCCAGTGTTATTATAGCCAGTAAATAATGACAAAATCCATAGGAACCAGTAAAAATATCGTGTCAGGGGATTGGCGGCGTACCTACCTACCTACCGAAAGGTAAGTATTTCAAATTATCTCGTAGGTTATCGTTGTTTTTCTCTTTCCTAGATAGAAGCGCGTGCGTGTGACCTTGACACGTACACAGACAGGGCTGTTGCAAATTTCTGAGAAAATATTAATTTTACTTTTCTATGGGAATTTCGAAAACGATGTATTCAACCGTTGCACACGTCAAAGTATTCCAGTGCTTGGTCTAAATACACGCTCTTTGTTTCCCTACATAACTTCATCAACACGTTGTATAGTAAAAAAATTAAGAGACCTGAATAAAGATACTTTATAAATGTGGTTAAATAGGTACTTGGCACTGGCAGTGTTATTTAACAGTAGTTTTGGGGTTCTTTCAGACTGTTCCTACGAGTATAGGACGATATATATGTACCTATACTTAAAGAGAAGGTACAATAAATACAATTTTAGAATACTTTACGAAACGCCATCTAGTCTCAAACTAGCCAAAGCTTTTAGGTACATATGGGAACAAGACCTGAAAATACACTCATTTATATCGTAAGTAGTAATAGTATTTGTTATAAAAAATAAAAGTTATAAAAAAAAACAGTAATTCACGAATATATTTTTACTTAATAATGTAGATAATATTGAATATCATTTTCGAGTCTTGTCGGATCATAATATTAAAGTACTAGATAAGGTACCTACCAATTAATCATAAATAAACATGCAGTCAAACTAGCTAGACTCATGAAACAGCCACAGTATAGTTCGGGAGGCGGATCTAGGCAAAAGTTAAGTAGGTAATACAAAATAATATACCTAGTATTATAGGCATGATTGCTTAGATCCGCCGACGGTGCTGTACATAATGATCTATTGATGAGGTAGACTTGACAAACATAAATATCTGTGTTCTTAACAAAAAAAATTGAGTAGGTAATATAAAATGCATTTGACAAGAAATTTATTGACTTCACTCTCTAAACTTAAATTTGAATATTCATACGATTAGTATCACATTATGGTAGTGCGCTTTCAATACCTATATATTTACTAAAACATCAAGAAGTTTGAAATGCGAGAACTTACCTCAAGAGACTTAGATTTTATCTCACTTTATGTAAATAATAATTATATTTGAAAATATCGTAATATTCTAGGTACTAAATAAATAATAGGGTATGTATAACGCGTATGTGTACGGTACCTACTATTACTTCTGTGACATGGAGAATAGTTGTGCAGATTCGTTGCATGAGCCTTAATTTTTGTAAATAGTATTATTAAACCGTATTTAGCTACATTAACGGCCGGTTTCTGAAAGCCCGATGAAAACTAATCGGATGTCAAGTCACTTGCTATCTCTATCTTATCCGATGTAATAGCTGAAATGGCGAGTGACTTGACATGCGATTAGTTTTGATCGAGCTTTCAGAAACCGGCCGTAGGTTACGCATTATTCACGGTCACGATGGACTTAAAAAAATATTCATGTTTAGGCTTCTAGAGTCTTAAATTACATTTATGAAAAATTAGAAGACATCAGTATCTTGTATAAACACCATAAACATTAATTTCAAAATAGTATACAACATTATAATAAAATTCTACTTTTTTGTGCAAGATACTCTTAACTAGGAAACAAGTAGGGATTATTAAGAGATTCAACGGATCATAAATTAATAAAAAATTGTAAATAAAAAAATATAAAAGTTCACATGGCTAGTTAACAATCATAAGAAATTTAATTATATTTATTAAACTAAACATAAATACAATGAAGTTTGTTTAGGGACGGAACGGGTGTATGCAGATATAAATAAATATTTGTTATTTTGTAAATGCGGTTATTGCAAAAAAGGAATCCGTAAGTATTATTGGTTTATGTGTAGAAACTCCATTATGTGAATTAGTTCTTACTATAATAAGTAACATACCATTTATTATCAACATTTCATTAAAAATACATACAGATTACGGGAGCGAACACACAATTTCGCAACAAACAATCAATTCATACAAGTTTCCATTAGATTAGATCGCACTAGAAGCGCATGCTATGTACGGCATAGTCTAATCTAGTTGTATTGAAACAAGTGTTTAATTTTCTTATGGAAATTAATAGCACCGAGATAGAAGAGAGTGGAAAAAAAACCTGTTGTAGACAACCTTAGCGTAGGATAACAGTCCTGCTCCTAAATTATGGTTATGATGGAAAATGATAATGACCAAAAACACGATAGATTCACAAGATGTACGTCATAGTTGTTAGTTATATGTGGATAGTGAGTGTTAGATGTGTGTGGTAGGTAGGACGGCAAATCAACGTCCGTCCATTCGGATTTTATGATTTTATAATACCTTCACCTGTCATGCGAGCTTTTTAAATATAGACTAGTAGTTCGCCCCGAACTGAGATCTCGTGATGCGACCCGACGCGACGAACGCATCAAAACTTTGAGTACGTAGTAGTCAGAGGCAAGTTTCAACTCTATTGGCCTATTTATTGAAGAGTTCCGTTGAACAGACCTTGGCTCCATCATCAGACCTGGTCGTCGTCACCATTTTATGAGAACTGAGTACCTCCTTAATTTATTTCAAGAAAAAAAAATAAGAAAAAGCACAGGAACTGGCCGACCAGTAGAAAAACCTTGATGTCAACGAAACTCTGAGAGATGGGAGCTCTTGGATCGCTAGTTATCTTAATTTAACTTTTATTATTTTATCTTAAACCGAGCGTCACAAAAAAAAAGTAAAAATTGTTTTGGGATGTCCAAACAAAGCCCTTTCATTGACATGTAACTTGATTTTTTTATGTAACTTTTTTTATTTTTGCCCCCTTAAAAAACCCCATATCTCAAAAACCCTTCATCCGATTTTACTCATATACTTACCAGTAAATTTCTCAAGTACAAGCTATCGATATATCAAATTTCATGCAGATCGGATCAACGGTTCTAAAGTTATCGCCAGACAAACATACATACATACATAAAATGCCAAATCGCCCAAGTTGAAACTAAGAGTTGAAATTAAGACTTCGTTCGCTTCGCTCACTCGATCAATTATCTGTACCCCAAGTATGAGATTTGCTTACGATATTTCGTTTTTCGTTTTACGTTTTTGTTCCGTGTTTATTGCGGGTTTTGTATGAAGACGCGATATTGCAATGAGCACGCAGCAAAAACGATTCGTTTTTGTTCCGTGTTCATTGCGGGTTCCGTATCGGTATCTCTATCGCGTCTTCATACAAAACTCGCAATGAACACGGAACAAAAAAGTAAAACGAAAAACGAAATATCGTAAGCAAATCTCATACTTGGGGTACTGATCTCAGAAGTAGCCATTAATCAATCTTTCGATCAGTTTTCTTTTTATTGTCTTCATAGAAATATAAAGATGAGATTCTCAAGTTAAGATGCTGGTTTGATTTTTATTAAAACGGGGACATGCGTTAATTACCATTTCCTGAAACAATTTTTTAAAACGATTAAATAACAGTATATGTACCAGTGTTATAGAATAGTAATTTCCGTTTTTACAGCATGCCAGGACGATCCGATTCTTTGTTACCTTGCTTTTCGAAGAACATGAAATCCTGAAACAAGAACAAAAAAGAAGTATGAGGCGAGTCTCACTGACAATAAAGAAACTGCTGAACCTAATCATTATTCTGAAATGTAATAGGGAATTTCCAAAACTCAACTCCGAAAGCAGTAGCAGCCTTTGAGTCTTTGAGTTTTTATTGTTTAATTGCTAGACGTTTGACTGCCATCTCACCTGATGGAAAGTGAAGATGCAGTCTAAGGTGGAGCACGCTTAGCTATAATCCACTTGTTCACTTTTGTCTTTAATATTCCTAAGTTATTCCGTCGTTCCGGAAATAACGACGACGGTAGTTTCCAATATTGTACCTACTCCGGCGCCACGGAAGACCCGCGTTAAAGTAGTGCATCAAACACTATTATAGCACAAAGCTGAGTGACGGCCGATTTTGTTGTACTAACCAATAATTGTTCTCTGTATTTCGTATACGTTTTCGTGACAACTTTTTTTTTTTGATTTGATTAACAAATTTTCTTACAGAGAGCCAGTCGATTGATCGCAGCAAGGTTATTATAAAACATTCGGAAACGTATTAATGTGTCTCACTTGCTCTTGTTTTGTTTGCTTATAAACAGAAGAAGGCAGAAACTGTTTTAAATTAGCACTGTTGATGAATTTGCTTTAAAATCGACGTACTAATAATTTTGCGACGATGGGTAAAAAAGTGAAGTTAATATGTGCATCCTCTGGTACTTACAATTAAAAAGCAAGCTCCGAGCAGAACTGCTTTTATCTTTACGTCCAGATCCATAGGGAAGGATATTCCGAACATGTCTGCGTCAGTGAAAGCTTCCCGCGCTAGTCCCGACCATTGCTTCTTTATCGAGCCCACTTTCCTCTCGCCGTCACTTGAGAACACCTGGAAGGAATGGAGGCAAAAAAGCCTGTGACAAAAATGGAAGTAGGTCAAAATCCGGTCGGCCAAAAACTTGTTTGGATTCAAATGAAATTTTTGATAAACATTGGTTTAGCATAAATTTCATTTTTCATTTCATTTTTGTCGAAGCCTGGCTGTTTGCCATTTTTCATAACTTAATTTAATGGTTTAATATTTTCAAAATTGTTAGAAATATGTGAGCGATGTAGGTTCATTAGCGGTAGTATGCGTCTTGAACCGACAGCTTACAGTGTCCTCCGAAGCACGGAATCGCTCATATATCAATGCTACTATTAGTCACCTTAACCCCAAGTATGAGTTTTGCTTATTGATCGAGTGAGCGAATCGAACGAAGATTCTAGTTTCAACTTGGGCGATTTGGCATTTTATGTATGTATGTATGTATGTATGTATGTATGTATGTATGTATGTTTGTCTGGCCATAACTTTCGAACCGTTGATCCGATCTGCATGAAATTTGATAAGACGACAGCTTGTACTTGAGAAATTTACTGGTAAGTATATGAGTAAAATCGGATGAAGGGTTTTTAAGATATGGGGTTTTTTAAGGGGGCAAAAATAAAAAAAGTGACTTAAAAAAATCAAGTTACTTGTCATACAAAAGGGCTTTGTTTGGACATTCCAAAACAATTTTTACTTTTTTTCTGGGACGCTCGGTTTTTGAGATACAACAAAAAAGTTAAATTAAGATAACCAGCGACCCAAGAGCTCCCATCTCTAAGAGTTTCGTTGGCATCAAGGTTTTTCTACTGGTCGGCCAGTTACTTTGCTTTTTCTTATTTATTTTCCTGAAATAAATTAAGGAGGTACTCAGTTCTCATAAAATGGTGACAACGACCAGGTGTGATGATGGAGCCAAGGTCTGTTCAACGGAACTCTTCAATAAATAGGCCAATAGAGTTGAAACTTGGTTACCGTACCAAGTTAGTAGGCGGTAGTCAGAAAAAAGTCCAAACCTTATGTTTGGACTTGCCTTTGACTACCACCTACTCAAAGTTTTGGTGCGCTCGTCGGGTCGCATCACGAGATCTCAGTTCGGGGCGAACTACTAGTCATATGTGGTTTTACGTTTTTGTACAGTGTTCATTGCGGGTTTTGTATGAAGACGCGATAGGGATACCAATATGGAACTTTGCAAAACCCGCAATGAGCACGGAGCAAAAACGATCCGTTTTTATTCCGTGTTCATTACAGGTTTTGTATGAAGACGCGATAGGGATACCGATATGGAACTTTACAAAACCCGCAATGAACACGGAACAAAAACGTAAAACGAAAAACCAAATATGGTAAGCAAAACTCATACTTGGGGTACCGTTCAAAAGATATCGACATGTCGACTATTATATGTCGACATATCGACTATGCTACTTATTAACTTATCTAGACACCTATTAGCTCAAAATCATTTATGCTGAGCTTAATACCATTTTATCATAGGCACATCTACTGCTGACGCAAGAGCCGCTGAAAAAAGTTATTTAACTGACTTCGGGCTTATGCTTTATTCGCTTTATTCTATTCTACGAAGAGACGCGACAAGGTAGGTATTATATTAAATAGTAAGAGCACTGGTGGTAGCGGCCCCGTCTTCCGAACTTAAGGTCGGGTTCAAAACCGGTCGTGCTCTAATGAGTTTTTATGTTTAAAAAATTATACACAATGCCAGTACTGTCAAACGGTGAAGGAAATATCGTGAGGAAACCGGCATGTCGTAGAGCCTAAAAAGATGTGTCAAGTGTTAGATAGGCGCCTTTTGGCGAACTTAAAATCCTTTAACCTCACAGTTTAAAAAGAATTTGGGACACGACAAGAAAAAGAATCTAAATAGTATCACGTTTCGAGGACTCACATTGAACTTCACAGAACCGCACATAGAGAACGTACAGAGAGGTCCCTTGATCCGAAGCACGACGTCCCCTAGCGCGTTCTTGATGGCGTAGTGCGGTTTGCAGATCGACCACTCCTGTTCGATGGAGCCGATGATGGTGCCTGGAGGGGAAGACACCTCCATTGACTGCAGCCAGCAAGGGCAGAAACACGAATCGCAGGCCAACGGACGGTTTAGATGTATCACCTGAAAATTTTACGAGATACTTTAGTGGTACATTCACACGGAAGCGTTCGATGAAAATTCATAAAAAAAATGAAACAGCTCCACGACTTTAATCCCCAGGCATGGTAGATATGTTAATCTACCATGGTAGGTAGATATGATAATTCCCAACTAAAGATTATTTGACGATGTCTAAGGTACGTCCAAATATTACATTTGGCAATTTTGCAGGGGTTGGTATTCCATACCTGACAGGTTGCAAATCCATAGCTGCTGATAGAATACTCTCGTTTCCTCCCGATGTTATCCTTGTTTTATTTTTATTTATTTATTTAGGCACACAAAACATGTTTTTGAGATCACTAATTAAAAAAGTAATTAAATTTTCATTGTTCATCTTGACTTGACAGTAAAGAGTAGCTCTTTGTGAAGGGCTTGTCCGGGGAAGTACTACCACCACGCCTTTTACTGCCGCCAAGCAGCGTTGCTGTGTTTCGGATTGAAGAGTGTGATTGCCGGTTTAATTACAGGCACATGAGGCTTAACATCTGTATGCCTCAAGTTGATGGACGCAGGGCAGCGCATCGTAGGGCACGTTCCTATCGTGCCTCACTTACGAGGTAATGCTTTGTTATAGGTGATGGTTACCATTTAACATCAGGTGGGCTATCTGCTTGTTCCATCAGCTAGTTGTATATAAAAAAACTCACCACTGCGATATTATAGGTACTATTTTTGAATACGCGCATTCGTTTTTAAGAGTGGCTTGGCTCGTCTGGGGAACTAACCCATTTCAAACGTTTTAAAGATATAATAAATAGAATAAAATAACTGAATGCAGAAAAATGTTATCGTCTTAAGGAACTTATTTTTTTGTATAAAATGGGTTCTTCAACATTTTTTAAACACTTAATTTCAAACTTCGAGATGAAATCGAGGTCACCACAACACTAGCGAATAAATCAGTGATCTCAACTACAAAGATCTCCTAATTATGTAAGTATGTAATAACATTACATAACTTAGCTCACTTGTAATATTTGCTAGATTAAATTATACAAACACTATTCCCGAAGCGATAAAATTGTGCCGGTATTTACACATGCATCAAGAAACTTGAGCGTTTTGCAAATATAGAACTCTTGTTTTGTTATCATAAAATAAAGATACCTTACTGCCATTCGCTCACAATCAAATACCTAATAAAAAATAGTAGATTGTTTACCAAGGGAGCAAACAACTATTTTTATGGCGAGAGTGTTTTTTGAATCCAGAGCGTAGCGAGGGATTCTAAAGTAGAATCCTAAGCGTAGCGAGGGATTCTAAAGTAGAATCCTAAGCGTAGCGAGGGATTCAAAGTACTTCACTCGAGCTTAAAATAGTGTTGCTCCCGAGGTGGACACTCTACTTTTTATCACCCTCTATGAGAAAATAACTTAGTGCAACTTATGAATAATCATAGTCACGAAGTCATAAAGTCACAAAGTCACAAAGTCACAAAGTCACAAAGTCACAAAGTCACAAAGTCACAAAGTCACAAAGTCACAAAGTCACAAAGTCACAAAGTCACAAAGTCACAAAGTCCCAAAGTCCCAAAGTCCCAAAGTCACGAAGTCACGAAGTCACATAGTCACGAAGTCACGAAGTCACGGAGTCACGGAGTCACGGAGTCACGAAGTCACGAAGTCACATTGTCACATTGTCACATAGTCTCATAGTCATAATCATGTATTCATTGTAATTTTATTTATTTTCATAAAACTAAGTAAAATCTGAATTTGAGTAAACAATTATGAACAAAGGTGGAATGCGCGTTTCACGTGTTTTTGTTTATTTTTATTTAGTTCAGGCGCTTTTTTTAAAATTATAAAGCCTGCTTGTTCATACAGTGTTCGTGATCTCTTTGGTGATTAAAACTTTTACTCAATAAGCACATTCCAAATTCAAATCACATTACCGCCCTTGGGATCAAAGTGCTATTTTGCTGCCTGTTTTCGAAGAGCAAACTAACTCTTTTCGAATTGATATGACAAAAAAAATATGAAGAGTTTCAGCCATTCCCTTGGTATTTGTTGATTTTTTAAAAACGCACTGAATCAATTCATATAAAATTAATTGTATACTAGCGACCCGTCCCGACTTCGCACGGGTTTTTAATAAAAATTATAAATTTAACACATACACACTCACATCACACACATACACCTGTGGGATTCTTTAGATACAATAAAACAGAAATATCGTACCACAGTGACGCCTACTCGTACATCGCATAGTTAGCCGAGCGGAGTGAGCGGCGTCTTTTTTCTAATACTTACATTTTTTAACTCGTGATATCTTTCGAATGGAATGTCCGAATTGAATAATTCAAAAAGTTATATAAAGGTATTGAAGCAGTCTTGAATATGAAGTCTAAAAGTTTTAATTTATTTTGATTAGGATTAATACCAAGGTGCTACAAATAAACAGCCTTTTCTAGCGGCGGCATTTCAATAAATTTTTAAAATTAAAGAATACTTATTGTGACTTAACTACTATAATAGTTAGACATGCTGTCGCGACACTTTTTAATCATCATCTCTTCATCAATTCATAATTGGAGTAATCACGTAACGAACAACATTTTTGATTCAACAACTCACCTCATTTCGAAAATTGTCGTAAATTTTCATGTCGAACGGACGAATAGGTCCACAGCACATTCTAGTACAGCAATCGTTGTCCTCCACAGCGTAGTAGACTTTCTGCCCGACGCTGTTCTTAACGGTGTACTTATTGTTGGTCTCAAAACCAACGAAGGCCTCTAGCAACTCTACTTTCTGGTGAATTAGCAACTGATCAATCATAGATAGGTATTCCAAACCTGGCGGGCAGTTGCTGAGCCCTTGCGGAATAGTCATCCATCCACCTGGAACCAAGAGAAAACCACTGGTATTACAACCGAAATAAAGCACACCCGTGTAGGTATTATTGTCTGGGGTTGCGTTTCGTAGCTGCCAAAACAAATTATTAACCACTAGCGGCCTGTCCCAGCTTCGCATGGGTGGTCATAAATTTTTTGAACATTTTAGGATAAACTTAGACCGTGGGTTCGAGCCTCGCGTCTACTTATTTCATACATTTGCACGCGCTTCTCCTTGAGTGAGTGAAATCGCACCCCGCGCGTGACCGGTGGACCCGTAAACATTTTTAATTTCGTCATATCTTTTGAATGGAATGTCCGATTTGAAAAATTTAAGAAGTAATCTATAGGTATTGAAACCGTCTTAATTATGAAATGATTTATTTGGATAAGGATTAATACCAAGGTACAAATAAAGACCCTTTTCTAGCGGAGGCATTTCAATTAATTTTTTATAATAAAAGAACACTTATTGTGACATAACTATAATAGTTAGACATATGCTGTCGCGACATTTTTTGTAGATGATGACGTGTTCTACAAAATCGTAGTACATTATTTTGTTCTATCTTCAATAGTTTTCGCAGCGCACGCGATGTAAGGTTTTTTGTTTTCCACCTTGGGTTACATTATTGAAGTTTTAGTAAGGATCCCTGATTTTTTTGAAAATATAATATAGCCTATGTTACTCAGGGATAATGTAGCATTCTAATGGTGAAAGAATTTTTGAAATCGGACCAGTACTTTTTGAGCCTATTCGTTACATACAAAAATACAAAGTTTACCTCTTTATAATATTAGTGTAGATAGTGTAGATAATACTCTTCTTCACCTACTGAAGAAGACTATCATGACCCTTGAAAGGGGTGAAATGGAGCGTTGAAGTTTATATGGGAAATGGAAATTTAAACAGAACTGGCAGGCTGATACCACGTGTTAAATATTCTTTTATATACAACTAGCTGCTGGAAAAAGCAGATGGCCCACCTGATGTTAAGTGGTAAGTATTAACCATCACCTATAGCAAAGCATTGCCTCGAAAGTCATGCACGATAGGTACATGTCCTACGAAGCACTGACCTGCGTCCATCAACTTGAGGCATACAGATGTTAAGCCTCATGTACCTGTAATTTCAAATTTCCTTAAAACCGAAACATAGCAACGGTACTTGGCGGCAGTAAAAGGTATAACGGCAGTACTTCCCCGGACAAGCCTTTCACAAAAAGCTCTACTCTCTTACTGTCAAGACTGTAAACAATGCTTAAACTAATACCATCACTAACCAATGGGTATTTACAAACAGTGAAAAGACAAATTGTAAGCAATGTTTAATTAGTAACGTTTATAAGTACCTATGCCTAGGGTTGCCCTACGTCCCGTATATACGGGACCGTACTGTTATCGTATTTGACCATCCCGTCCCGTATTTCGACAAAATACGGAAATAGAGGTGAGTGGCGCCATGTGGCACGGGCGCCCGCCTGGCCGGCGTGTACGTTAGTAAGACATTGTCAACATGGAACAATTAGAATAAAAACTTTGATTCAATAATTTTTTTATTTAATTTAGAGATCAGAGGATATATGTTAGAAAATACGTAGTTTGTCTCTCACAATGTACACATGCGTGCTATGTATGTGCGTAGTTGAAAAGCTGCGTGTCGGCGTTGAATGTGTAATTTATGAGTTTTGGGCGTCGGAATAGAAAACGTCCCGTCCTAGAAGTTATGGCAACCCTAAGTATGGCGGGCTATATTTTACATAATAAAGTAAAGTAGGTACTCTTATGGATGAAATACTCACACATGTTATTTAAACACACTGCGTCGAACACAAATAAGCCCAGAAACTTTAACAACAACTCAAGCTCAGACATTATTAAACTAAAAGACACACATTTGAGCAAATAAAAATTATGAAAAGATAAGCCACTAATTAAAAAAAAACACAAATTAGTTACGATTTAAATATCAGTTCATTTAATTATGTTAGTAAATCCCTTCCACCAAACTGTGATCTATAGTAGAGAACTTCAACCTCTTTTCTTCATCGGTTAAAAACCGATCGTAACCGCTATGCTTAGACTTAAAGATGCGTCGGCAAACACGGTAAAAACTTCTCTTAACACTAGCCACACTCAATGTCTCTAAATAAATACGCTTGTCCTTCACATCTATGTTTGCACGTTTTTTCGCGACGAAATGTTTAAATTTGGACCACTTCACAGATACTATTTTATTTTTAATTGCTTCCTCATTAACTGGCTCGAATTGAAATTTAGAGTTACAGCCACAGTTAGACATAGTGGGACGGTACAATATCTTATGACAATTAAAAGTGCACTCAAATCGATTGGAAACTCAGAAATGAGAAAGGAGTGCAATGATAAGGTGAATTGGAATGTAAATAAAGCGACTATCAGCTCACTTGAACCGACCGATGACTGCTAGGGCGTCAAAGTATAAACATAAATTATTATCAGAGCACAAGTCATTAGCTTCGTCTTCAGTGTGCGATACAAATAACACATGAATGGTTGCAAATCTTAACAAATAAAAACATGCCAGCTGCTTTTATGTATCGTGAACGATAATAAATCTTATCTACATAACAATATAGCAACATTTAGGGTTCCACAGTCCGACAAGAATATAGGTTCTGATGATAATCGAAAATAATATAATGAGATTACTTCAAATATTACCTTCTTAACCTATATTAAGTTGTAAGAAAAAAACAAATATAATCTAGGGTTATTGGTAAAGGATCGAGGGATTAAAACCAATCAGCTACGGTCGTCGTGATTGAACCATAAACATGGCGCATGACTATCGAATGCAACTTTATATGAAGGGGTATATTGGTATAAGGTAAATTGGTGTCTTACCTGGAGCTTGAGGTCCTGGTTGCTGCACCACTGGGCCTGGTCCAGGGTAGCCTGGGGCATAGCCCGGCTGGTAGCCCGGTTGGAATCCAGGTTGCATGCCTGGTTGGAACCCTGGCTGCATGCCCGGCTGGAAGCCTGGTTGCATGCCCGGCTGGAAGCCTGGCTGCATGCCAGGCTGGAAGCCTGGTTGCATGCCGGGCATTGGCATTGGCTGAACCCCAGGCGGCGCCACCGGTGCTGCCGGGCCGGGCGGTGGCCCCGGGTAGCCACTTGGAGGGTGGGGGTAGCCCGCCTGACTTGAAGGATACCCTTCATTTAGCTTAACATCTTCATATCCTTGGGCTGTCGGGAAGTTCGGTGAGTATGGTGTCGGTTTGTGCGACATGCTGAGTTATGCTGATACCTGGAAGTATAATGAGAAGATGGAGCTATTTCTTAGTTAGTCTTAAGCTAAGCCTTAGTTATTGCTGCCAGTAGTAACACACTTATTTCGTTATTTTGTTCAGTGTTACGATGGTGACTGAATTATTATGCTGTAATTTCTGGTGTGGTGACTTTATTCTCTTGCTTTATTTATTATTACGCGTATTATTAAGTATTATGTATCACAATACAAAGTCCCCGCGGATAGTCCCCCTCGGAAATCGAAACCGCAAGCCATTTATTTATCACCAAGGTCGTCTTTTATATAAAATTTAATGATAATTTAATAACTTTTGCGTCTCAACTGGATAGTAAGTAACCCACCACCACCATCCGTACCAAAGAGATGTAGTAAAAGCAATATACTTTATTTATTGTTGAGTGAGCGAAGCGAACGAAAATCTTACGAAAAAATGGTAACAGCGACCTGATCTGATGATGGAACCAAGATCTGTCCAACGGATTACTTCAATAAATAGGTCAATAGAGTCAAAAATTGATTACCATACCAAGTTAGTAGGAGGTGGTCTGAAGCAAGTCCAAATATACCTATATGTTTAGACTTGCCTCTGACTATCTCCTACTTTTAATTTTGGAGCGTTCGGATCGCATCACGAAATTTCAGATCAGGGCGAACCACTAGTTTATTACCAAAACTGTTCATAGAATAAAGAAACTAGTAGGCTATGTTAGAGTGGAATCAATAATCAAATATTTGTTATATAACGCAAATAGAATTTTATTATAGTGAATTCTGAATGTCTGGGCACTGTTCCAGAAACTTCCTAGGGCTGATTTCTTTGCAAGAAATAATAAAATACACTTTTATGTAGGTAGGAGGTACCTGATCGAGTGAGCGAAGCGAACGAAGATTTTAGTTTCAACTTGGGCAATTTGGCATTTTATGTATGTACTAAGGGCATACATTTGCACGCCCTTCTCCCTGAGTGAGTGAAATCGCACCCGTGCGTGACCCGTGGGCCCGTTAACATTTTTAATTTCGTCATATCTTTTGAATGGAATGTCCGATTTGAAAAATTCAAGAAGTAATCTATAGGTATTGAAACCGTCTTGAATATGAAATGATTTATTTGGATAAGGATTAATACCAAGGTACAAATAAAGACCCTTTTCTAGCGGCGGCATTTCAATAAAAGTTTTATATTAAAAGAACACTTATTGTGACATAACTATAATAGTTACACTTATGCTGTCGCGACATTTTTTGTAGATGATGAAGTGTTCTACAAAATCGTAGTACATTATTTTGTTTTTTCGCAGCGCACGCGATGTAAGGTTTTTGTTTTCCACCTTGGGTTACATTATTGGAGTTTTAGTAAGGATCCCTGATTTTTTTTTAAATATAATATAGCCTATGTTACTCAGGGATAAAGTAGCATTGTAGGTGAAAGAATTTTTGAAATCGGATTAGTAGTTTTTGAGCCTATTCGTTACATACAAAAATACAAATCTTTCCTCTTTATAATATTAGTATATTAGTTTTAGTATGTATGTATGTTTGTAATATTTATAATATTAGTATTAGTATGTATGTATGTTTGTCTGGCCATAACTTTCGAACCGTTGATCCGATCTGCATGAAATTTGATAAGTCGATAGCTTGAACTTGAGAAATTTACTGGACTAAAATCGGATGAAGGGTTATTAAGATATGGGGTTTTTTAAAGAGGCAAAAATTAAAAAAGTTACATGTCATATGAAAGGGCTTTGTTTGTACATTCCAAAACAATTTTCACTTTTTTTTCTGGGACGCTCGGTTTTTGAGATACAACAAAAAGTTAAATTGAGATAACCAACGATCTAAGAGCTCCCATTCCTAGGAATTTCGTTGATATCAAGGTTTTTCTACTGGTCGCTTAGTTCCTTTGCTTTATCTTATTTTTTTTTTCTTGAAATTAATTAAGAAGGTACTCAGTTCTAATAAAATGGTGACAACAACCAGGTCTGATGATGGAGCCAAGATCTGTTCAACGGAACTCTTCAATAAATAGGCCAATAGAGTTGAAACTTGGTTACCATACCAAGTTAGTAGGCGGTAGTCAGAAAAAAGTCCAAGCCTAATATTTGGACTTGCCTCTGACTACCACCTAATCAAAGTTTTCGTGGTTTCGTCGGGTCGTATCACGAGACCTCAGTTCGGGGCGAACCACTAGTTATTGTGGAAAATCTTACAGTTAACTTGGGCGATTTGGCATTTTATGTATACATGTATGTTTGTCTGGCCAAAGTCAAAGTCAAAACGATCCAAGAGCTCCTATCTCTAAGAGTTTCGTTGACATCAAGGTTTTTCTACTCATAGGCCAGTTGCTTTGCTTTTTCTAATTTTTTTTTTGTAATAAATTAAGAAGCTACTTAGTTTTCATAATATGGTAACAGCAAGCTGGTCTGATGATGGAGCCAAGGTCTGTTCAACAGAACTCTTCATTAAATAGGCCAATAGAGTTGAAACTTGGTTACCATATCAAGTTAGTAGGCGAGTCTAAATGTTTGGACTTGCCTCTGACTACCATCTACTCAAAGTTTTGGAGCATTCGGGTTACATCCCGAAATCTCAGTTTGCGGTGAACCACTAATCTAAATATAGGTATTCATACCACCAATAGCTGTTCCTAGAGAAATTCAGCGGGTGTAATACTACTTGGATGACAGATTAGAACTATGAAATATAGGTACATTAAAATTGTGATTTTTCAATTAAAAGGAGTTATTCCTAAGCTGTGTCACTGTGTGTAATCAAAGTCATGACTAACCATGTTATAAAAGCTTACAGAATAATAGTGTACCTTATAAATGTTTGGACATACCTACATGCTATAGCCTATGGAGAGAGCTATGCTGAGTTTCACTATATGATGGATCAGAAATGAGGAAATCCTAAGAAGAATCAAAGTTACCAACATAGCTTGCAGAATTAGCAAGTTAAAGGGCAATGGTGTCGATTCTGTTGTTGCAATAATCTAGACATGAGTCCGATATATCAAAATGTAACTCATATCGGATATGGGTAAGATATCATACCATATCGATATTCATATCAACATATCCGATATCTTAAAAACTATTCAAAACCTCAGCTGTTACTAAAGACACGAACAAAACGAAAACTTCACCAACCAAACGATATGAATCAAACACACCAATTGATATTCGCTACCTCCCTTTCTAAGTATGAATTGTTTTACCGGTAAAAAAGAGATGAAGCGAATATGGCGTAACAATAGCCAAATAGTTTGCGTTTGTCGTTTCGTTGTTAGTTTGCCTTAGCTAAAAATCATGTTAACGTTTGCAACCCCTACGACTGATTTCGATATCAGAAAACCGTTTTCTATATCGATATGCAAACTGTATATCGGTTAGATAACCGTTTGCGGTAGAAAACGAAAACGCCCATGTCTACAATAATCTAAACTAACCTAATCTGACAGCTCTAAAATTATAGCCGTCCTTGTTGTTTCGGTCTTTTGGAAAGGGACGGCAATATTTTTAGTGCTGTCAAATGAGGTAAAATTAGGAAAATTAAACAACAGAATTGACACCAATGAACGAGCAGTTCATATAGCTTGAAGAACTGACAACCGCTGGTGAATAAAGGTTTTAGGTTTAGGTACTGGACATATCAATCTATGCTGTTGACTTGAAGATACCTAGCTTACAATATGCAATCTTAAAGCTTAAGAAAATTCATTACCAGTATAGGAGGACGCATCTAAAAAGTTATTTACAATCATAAGTTAGACCTGTCACAGTTTCTCATCACTGTCCAATAGTATATTTTTGTTTCACAACAACTTATGTATAATGATATACCTAAAGGTCAACAGGCATCCCTTGAAATGAACTATACTAGTGGTAAGAGTAAGGTACTCTTGAAGGACTAGAAGACAAGAGGAGGATACTTACTTCTTAAAATAAAACTCACTTATTGAATATTTTTGACTTCCAAACAAAGGGTTCACGAAATTAAAGTATATTATGTTTCCTTTCAATCGTAGGACAGTTTAAGATGTAACTCGGTACTAGAATAGGTCTCCTAGAAGCTACAAGTTACCGTCACTACCTTACCTTCATCCCTTGTATTCCCTGTAAAAGGTGTATACCTATTTCGATGTTATTCAAAGTTACATAACCTGAGAATCATTATTCTATTACACAGTCATCATCACAGAACACATAATGACTTACCACTGAGAATAGTAATTATTGATAGATTGAATTACAGTAGACGAGCTTATTTTTGTATCTAAATACAACCCACCGCACCCAAACAAATACCAGTAACCAAAACACCGCACTCCGGGCAGAGGCGGAGCAACTCAGGCGGGGGGAGGGAGGGGCGCTGTGTTGCCTGTACACTTTTTTGCCAAGCTGTGTAACATAAATTTCGTTGTTTTAGACCGAAAACGACCAAATCACACAAAAAAAATGTTTCTATGATTTCCTAGATAGTAATACTATTGTCAAGCAGGAAACGAATTTTATTGGTCTATCTGTGCCAGATCAATCGATTACCAGTGCAATGAAGAAAACAGAAAAACCCTATCCGAACGTAATTCAGAGCAGACAACCTGTAGAAAATAATATGAGTATCCGGTTAGTGTTGCCATAAAAACATGTAATTCCATAACTTGATGGAAAAAATACATGGATTTTCGTAAATGTCTATTTTAATCCACGTAATGGTAAATTCGTAAGTTGTTTATGCATAATGATAAGGTTCACTTGTGTATAAAAAGTTTTATTAGACAAAATAATGACTGAATGTTTTCATGCATTTTTTCGTGCCTATCAATAACTGAGAATATTATTGGTATCTACATAAAAACCGTTGAACTGTTTTATTTTTTTTAGCTATGACATTAGGGTCATAATGTGCAAGTCGCTAGGTCGTCGATGAGTCGATATAGTGTCAATTTTTTATCTTGATATCGGTACTACATGCGTACATGCACGAATTGGTTGTATCCTATCTCGCCTGAAGACGAGTTGGTTCTTGCTCTTACTTGTGGAAAAAAGTTTGTTTCACGTTATTTCTATGAGGGCAGACTGAACTCTTGTTGAGATGGGTAAGATACTGAATCAGACTATACTCTCTCGTCACTTTTTGGCACACAATGTCACAATAATATTATGAGTCGTGAGATCATTAATCTCACCCAATACTGTTATTTATCACTTTTACGGCCGGTTTCTGAAAGCCTGATCAAAACTAATTGCAAGTCAAGTCACTTGCTATCTCTATCTAATTCGATGTAATAGCTGAAATGGCGAGTGACTTGACATCCGATTAGTTTTGATCGAGCTTTCAGAAACCGGCCGTTGGTGTTATCTATACAGTTAATAGTCATCTTCAGATAAGACTGCAATATTACATTATCTAATTCATAAAAAAGAAAAAATCGTGTATTTTATTACCATAGTTTTATTTAAATTATTTTTAAGGATAACTAGCTCAACTTAACAACTTTTTATTGGGAATTTTTGTATTATAAGCTGACAACACTAACATCCGGTTGGGAGAATTCTCATTCGCCAATCAAATCCAGCTTGCTTTGTTTGCAATGGTGCATTGACCAACCTGCTGTTGTCGATTTCGAGCAGTGAGCGCCTCAGTTGAATAGATGTTTGCTTCCGCGTTTGTATCCACTTTGGACATTTTGAACCACCATCATCGCGATGCAAATGCAACCGGAGTTGTTTTGCCACTCGTCTAACTAAAATGGCGTCGCTGTTTATCAATTAGCTGGCTCTACGTGAACGTTACTCAGTGATCGCATCCGAGTGAGTCATAAACCAACATAGCAATGACATTTTTATAGCGCAGTGTGAATACGTTTCTAAAACGTCGTGTGGAAGACTCGCAAGTGTGATTTACGGAGCACAATAATGCGCGAATTCAAAGTGGTCGTGCTGGGTTCGGGTGGGGTCGGAAAGAGTGCTTTGACTGTGCAATTTGTGTCCGGATGTTTTATGGAAAAATATGACCCCACGATAGAGGATTTTTATAGGAAAGAAATAGAAGTGGACAATTCACCATGTGTATTAGAAATATTGGATACCGCCGGCACAGAACAGTTTGCATCAATGCGGGATCTGTACATAAAGAACGGGCAAGGATTCGTCGTAGTGTACTCACTAACAAATCATCAGACGTTTCAAGACATAAAGCCTATGAAGGAGCTAATAACGCGTGTGAAGGGTTCCGAACGCGTGCCAATCCTGCTGGTGGGTAACAAAGCGGACTTAGAGCACCAGCGAGAGGTGTCGCACGCCGAGGGCTCGGCGCTCGCGCAGATGTGGGGCTGCCCCTTTAAGGAAGCCTCCGCCAAGAGCCGCACCAACGTCAACGAAATGTTCGCAGAAATCGTGCGCGAAATGAACGTTAGTCCCGAAAAAGACAAGACAAAATATTGTTGTTGTACAGTGCTTTAATATTTAGAGTGTAATGTGGCATTTATTTCTCGTAAGACTGCAAGGGCGAGGCGCGAGAGCCTCGGCCTGACGACGGCGTCGTGCCGGCGCCGACGCCGACGGGGCCCGGCGGGCGGCGGCGCGCCCGCTGCGGCCGGTGGCGGCCGCGAAGCGCGTCATATCACGTTGTTAATATCTTTGATACATACCATTGTCCAAACGAGGTGCTTTATCTTATATTTTCATACTTTAGTACTGGTAGATACTCCCGCAGTTACAGTTGTAAGAAGAACAAAATAATCAGTTGAAATGTACAGTAATACATACCTACTCTGGATGAGCATCCTAAGCTTAGTTTTGTTCGTGTTGAATCAGAGGTGTGAGCACAAGCCGCCTCCATAAACAACAATGTGTAATGTATAAATAATTATTAGTCAAGTTTGTAAATAATTTCATGAGATTAATGGGGAGGGATAAGGAGGATGTAGAGAATATAAAGCCATCCAATATGCAATAACTTTATATGATTGTGTATGTGTAGGGTGGAGTGCGATAAGTAAGAGTTTACATCTAAGTCATGTCGCAGATCGTGTTTTATTGTGTAAATTATGTTTATATGAAAAATCAATAATCAAAGAACAGTAAGATTTGTCAGTTGCGTGATTGTGTTTTAAATCTACCAGGATTTGTGATAATACAATATAACAAAGTATAATAAAAGTTTTAAGTGGGAGATTAAACAGTGAAGTTTTATTCATCGGATCAAAAGGTAAATAGATTTGTATACTTTCTTGAATGCCAGATTTCAAAAGGTTTAGTCATCATAGAACAAAATTATCTTGAAACTTAGTTATGAATTTATTTGAAATTATCAACGACAGCACATTTTGAGGATTGGTATCTATCATTCCAGTTGACTACTAAAGCATGCACTATCATTACACATGTATTTTATTAGATGCATGACTATGCCAGGGGCATTACTAATAGTCAGATACCACTTTGTGTTTGTAGGTACCATAGTCAAAACTGAACTGATCTTTGAAGTTAGGCTCTAGCAATCTCTATCTAGGTTACCCATGTACAGTTTATGTAAGGTGCTTGAGCAAGATAATATGATGCAACAGGCAACTTTAGAACTAGGCTCAATAATCTTGTATGATACTTAAAATCAAGTAGACCATAATTTTAACAGTTAATATGTCTGTACCCATCTTAATTGCTGCTGTGGTTGGGTCATAGAGTTTGTTTTTTGCTATAGTAGCTAAAAGTAGGTAACTGCGGATGAATTATAATAAAACTAAATTGAGTCGCCTGTGAAAATATGGTTACACTTCCCTTCACGGCTTCTAGATGTTTTAAGTTGTTTTCATGATTTGTAGATCTACCAGATGTTATACAAAAGTAATAACAGAATTTAATAAATGAGAATACAATGATATTGAGTCAATAACTGCAGAGTAAGTATTGACTCAATAATACCAAATACTATTGACATACCAAAAAATATGTGAACATCTTAATGCAGGCTGCTGTATGACTATTACCATATCTGTTGCTTATATCATAAATGCTCTGACCACCTTCCATGTTATCTGTATACTACCTACCAATCTACTTGGAAAATTTCTAAAAACTTGCAATTTTATACCTATCAGTGGGCAATGTTCAAGTATGGGTCAAGCCAGACCAGCTATACTACAGTACCTATCCCTCATGTTCATAGGTATGTCTTCTGATGATATAAAAACCCGTGTTTATTCGTCCGAAGTTGGTAACGGGACCACTTCTAACCGATACGGGCGGTGCGGGCGGCGGCCGCGCGCCGGGGCCGCGTGTAAACGGTAGCCAGCTCAGCTGTTGGACCGTGACGTACGGTACGCAACCATCCTCGTTTTCTACTTGCTCTATTATTGCAAAAATATTCATATGATAAAACACTGAACACGATTTCTCTACCTATTCAAAAAATCGTCCAGCGGTCTTGTGATAGGTTAGTGTGTGTCAACGAGATAGCTCCTCGATGTCATAAATAAACATACATACCTAGTAGGTACCTACCTATATTTTAGTTCTATGCCTACCTACCTATAGCTAGGCCGAACTAGGTAGATAAGGTACCTACCTGACCTGCAGCTGCGGCTACCGTAACACCTCGGAAGGTTGAAGATATGTGCCTACTTGCCTAGTAGGTAGGTTATCTTAGATTTAATAGGCAGGTTACTACTTAGGTAAGTCGTATCACATCACCTGATGGTGGCATAGGTAGGTAGGTACCCTAACTTCGTGTTTCTTTTTACTGCGGCTGGACTGACTTGGAGTGAGGTAAGGTGCTCCGGGGTAAGACCGGATGGTTTTTTAGTAAACCATTCGTATGTTGCAAAATATTTTTTTTCTCGACAACGAAAATGTTGGCGAACCTAAAATTTAGTTAGAGCATTGTATAAAAGACAGGTTTATAAATCGGTTTATCCGATAACCCTCTAAACACAACGGTGGCCGAGTTATAGGGGATTAAAGTGATAGTAATTTTTATAAAACCACGGGAAAGATCGGACCTTGACGGGGTAACATCGGACTACATTCTAAAATCGCCTCTGTAGCTCCAAACATAAGCTACCTATAATGAAAATATCCGGTTTTATCCAATAATAAAGCATCAATATCGATTTTCGAGATACTGTTTCAACAACAAAAGTGAGAGGCTAAATATTATTTTTTTCATTCTTATAATCCGATGTTACCCCGGTTCAGAAAAAATGAAGTTTCTATGTTTCTCAAACTTTGACACCTCCACTCTAACTATGGTGCGTAGGTAGGAATACGGAGATACAAAGGTTTAGCAAGCACCTCATAGTTGGTTTTAATAACTAACCAGCCTGATCAATGAAGCAAATTAGATCTTAATATTAAGATCTTATAAGATTTAATATTTAATATAAATAATAAGCAAATTAGATCTAGTTAAGATCTAATATAAATAATAAGCAAATTAGATCTAGTTAAGATCTAATATAAATAATAAGCAAATTAGATCTAGTTAAGATCTAATTTGCTTATTATTTATATTAAATATTAACCATAAATAAATTAGTAACCATAAATTACTTATTTCTATTAAAAGTCATTTCTTCAAATCTATTTTGAGTAGGAAGTCGCCCGCAGAGAATTTTTTTTGTAGTTTCTAGGCATAATAATAAATATAAAATAATAAAATAAACTGAAGCAAACACACCATAGCTAAAAATGTGCGCAAGCTAAGCGTGCATGGGATTACGTACCGTACATACATAATTACAGCTTTTAGCTTTTATTAACAGGCAAATTGGTTCACAAAATAAAAAAATATTGAGCGACGTAGGTAAGTACTACCTCTAGCAAATGCCTTTTTAGTTCAAATATTTTTTTAAAGTTTGAGAAACTGTTTATATTTTACAGCTGGGAAAGATCGGACAGAATTCATCCGAACTTTACCCATTCAAATTTTGATGGGGAAAGACCGGATCTCAGGCTACATACAGTTCTAGCGTGTCTAGACAACTTTAATCAGCAAACAAGTTGCCGCATTAATATGATAAGCCACAAAACTCGTAAAAAACACAGCCGTTATACCAGAATTTACGATTAAAGTTGCCGGGGGTAAGTCCGGATCCTTAAAAAATCACATTTTACGTACCTTTTCATATACGAGTGAATGAAATGCGCGCTGATGGTCCGATCGACTGGCGGCGACTAGTGGGATGGGCCCAACAAAATTGCGTTGCTGGCAATGTTGCCAAGAATCAAAAAATACCCTACGTTATGGAGATATTCGATTTATTCGATCTTACCCCAGATCCGATCTTACCCCGGAGCACCTTATTCAATTTGAGGAAAACTACGCAAGCATTGAGGTTAAATGACGTTGCTTGCAAAAAGCGCTTGGGTTCGTTAGAATAGATAAATATGAAGTACTTACCTAGGTACCTACCAAATTATATTATTAGTAGGTAGGTAGGTAAGGCACTAGTAATATTTAATTATCACCAATAATCCCTTTAGTGGCAAAATGAATGTTTACAAGTCAGAAAAGCTTACTATTGTACCTACCTACCTATGTCAGTAGGTATGTGTATAAAAAACCGGCCAAGTGCGAGTCGGACTCGCGTCCGCACGAAGGGCTCCGTAAGTACCATTATATGTAGGTACATTATAAAACCGGCATAAAAATCACGTTTGTTGTATGGGAGCCCCCTTAAATATTTATTTTATAAGTACTGTTTTTTAGTATTTGTTATAGCGGCAACAGAAATACCTACATCATCTGGAGCTGTGAAAATTTCAACTGTCTAATTATCACGGTTCATGAGATACAGCCTGGTGACAGACGGGCAGACAGCGGACAGCGGAGCCTTAGTAATAGGGTCTCATTTTACCCTTTGGGTACGGACGGGACCCTAAAAATACCTAAATCGCATAGGTACCTATTAGGTATCTGTTACGGCATCTTCGACGTTAAAAAACATTAAGAACTAGGTACAAACAAACCATAAAGATTATTATAATAGTTACCTACCTACCTACTGAATATTATTACAGCCACTGATTTATTTCGTTTCTACAGGAACATTAAATCGAAAAAATCATGTTAATTTATTTGTTATTTCTCTAGCAATTCTTAATTATTTAAGAGAATCGTATTATTACAAACTTTTGTGATCCGATTGATTCTTAATCTAGGGGCACAGAATAAATAATAGCACTAAGCTACCTAATTAGGTAGGTAGGTATGTCTCTATGAATGTTACTTTTTCGCATTTGTGTCAGAATGACAACACGCTGAGGAAGACTTCTTCAAAAATGGTTACAAGCAGTTTTCTAAATAAAGGTTCTTCAGAGTAAAATTTTTGGACTTCATTATCGACAAAGTCTATGTAGGTATAATACCTAACACCTAAGTAACATAATAATACCTAACCTACTAAAAGTTCACAATACATTAACCCTATCAAGGAAATTCAAAATACCAACAGAGAAGGGCGACACGATAAATTAGTAAAACCTCAGTCAGAAGGGTGTTCGCAAACGAGGTTTGTGTCAAAACCATCGCAGACCAGACAGCCGTACATACCTACATACAACCGACAACTCGCAACCCTCAGGGCTTTGGTATTGATTACATTACACAAAGGGAAATACATAGTTTCCCCTCTGCCAGTCTGCAACCGTCAGTCGTCATACCTGAATTTTCATTGTAAATCAATGTCTATTCGTGATTGTACCAAAAGTACGTATGTATACAACAGTAGGTAGGTACCTACCTATACGGGGTGGGTAGGTAGATACTTATTCAAATTCTGAGCCTAGATAGGTATTTTTCGTTTAACATTGTTTGTTGTGTAATGTTTTTGTTTGTTCGTCGTCCGTCTCCGTTTCATTGAAATCACTCACATGATAAATTATCTTGCATCCAGTTTTTTCTATCTTAGGTTATCCCTTCAGCTGTGTAGCCTTTTTTTCAAAATGGCCCCCACTGTCTCATTATTGGCCTGTAGGAACGAAACACATTACTACTCCTATAAGGTAAGAGTGCTAACTTGCTCGTCTTTAGACCTTTGCAAGGATGCAGTTTCACCCAAAATGTCGTCTACTATAGGTACAGACAGATGCATCTGTATAGTAGTAATGCAGCGTAGACAATCCGTGTTAATTAGGTAGGTAGGTACTATTACGTAACCTTAGTTGGATGCTGATAAGCAATAACATGTTAAGCCACAAAAATGTGAAAAATGAGTTTTTAATGCAGGACGCTTCTTTAGTAGCTATAGAACGTTTTTCAATAAGGTTTTAACTTGGTTAAACGATTTAAATAGGTAAAAAATGCCTAAAATTCTTATCCCGAAAACAGTACGTCGGGTACAACATTTTGCAATGAGATACTTAGTTCCTTAGAAGATTTTTCAAACACGTACGGCGCCATCTGACTAAAGTCATAACAAGTTAAGGGACTTGATCGGTTTTTGCGAAGTAGTTTGTCTTTGTTTTCGAGTGTGTCAACAACGTTTGGTATCAAAAATTACAAAAATATTAATTATCTGAACTCGTTCAAGTTGTAATTTGATGGGGAACTTCGGAGACGATCACATAAAGAGAAATCCATTCAAAGTAAGTCCAGATATTACATATTTATGAGAATTTTAGCTACCTATATTAGGAGGTTATTTTACCGGTAAAGTAAGTTTTCAAAAAACATTACTATCATAGGATATGCTTAAAAATAACATGTATAGCGTTTTACAAACACGTCAATGACGTCTAATTACACGCAAATTCTTATTTTAGCAAAATAGCCACTGATTTAGTTTGACTGGTTTTTGCAAAACACAAATTCTGTCATTGGCTTGTACATGTAAATGAACTATGAAGCTTGATTGGTTATTGAAAAACAAAAAATATGCTATTGACTAATGCATGTAAATGATCTATGAAGCTTGCTAGGTTATTGCAAAAATAGAGAATTATTAAATTTGTTTGTAAGCTTATTTCAATAACACGGTAAATTATATAACACATTTTTGAAAAAACATTGAATCACCTTTATGGGTTTTGTTAATAACACCTTACAACGCAAATTGAATGGAAAGTTCCTTGAAGTTCTACCAGAAACCTCACTACCGACCATCACAATTTCTGAACAGGATCTACAATACTCTATGTGTAGTCTATTTTCAACGAATATACCTGAAAGCTCAACACCAGCTGATCCCTCGACAGTAATTTAACTTATTGACCATAGCAAAACGATAATGTCTGAGCCCAATGATATTGCTTTAGAAGACTCTCCAACCACTTTAATAGAGCCATACTTTCCGAGTGCTTCGGAAATTTCCAATACTTCCGAGGAACCTGCAGCTTCTGAAGAATCCGGACACAATCTAAGAGACGTTACTGTTGGTGCTTGGGAACCCCAACGAGAACGATGAAACTGAATCCAGCGTACGAGAAGCTCTGCAAGCTATCATAGAAGATCCTGACTTTTTATCCGAGGAAAATCATCAGAGTGATGGATCTGATTCAAATGAAGAACAGAAAGGACAGCCCAAAAAAGGCCGAAAAAGAAAGTATCTAGATCAGAACAGAAACATTCGAAAAAAGAGAGCAAACACTAATGAAGATTACATGAGCGCCAAGGGAAAGCAAACAGGTAAAAGAAAATTTCAAGGAACCGATTTCAGCTGCGACAGTCCGCTAAAATGTAATGATAAAGTAACATTAGAATAAGCACTGGATCTTTTGAAGCAAGATGTGCAATGCTACAGGGACGTGTTCGAGGGTCGCAAAAGAAGAGAAACTATAAAGTCAATTCCAGAAGAACATTTACTAGGACATACTTACATAGGAGGGAAGAAAGTCATATTACGAGAAGAGTGTTAGATATTGATGTGGATGGTTTTAGAAAGAGAGGTAGGCCAAAGAAAAGATGGATGGACTGTGTGAAAGATGACATGAGTAAGAAAGGAGTGAGCACCGAGATGACGAATGATAGAGAAGAGTGGAAGAAGAAAACCTGTTGTGCCGAACCCACTTAGCGTGGGATAAGGACAGGAAGATGATGATGATTTACTAGGATATACACCTTGGCTAAGATTATAGATTGCAAGAAAACTTTCCTGAACACATTGAGTATAAGTCAGGCAAGAATTAACTCTGCTCTGAAAAAATATCGATCACAAGCTTCTTTCAGTGACAAAAGAGGAAGTCAATCTGGAGGAAGGAATGCCATTTAATGCAAAGTTTGCCCAAATACACCTCACATTACTGCAGGTGCGGAACGACGGCAAACTTTTTGGCCCTTATCCTAAACTTAACTAAAATTTATGACTTGTATAAAGAAATGGTTCCAAGTCCAGTCAGTTTCTCAAAATTCAGGTTGTGCTTCTACACTAATTTCAATCTACGGTTTAAAAAACCTCAAAAGCATACGTGCTTCTGCTGTGATCGTTATAAAGCCAGCAAAATGGGGCTAATAAAGCAATTGGAGTTACTGGAAAATGAGCACAAAAATCATTTGGATCGTGCTTATGCCTTACGAGCCTAAATGAAGAACGACTTGGCTATAGCTAAAATAGACCCATCAGTCGAAGCTTTAACATTAGTTTTAGAAAAAATCGTTTCAAATCAGTGGCACCAATTCAAGGACGCATTACTGAAAACAGAACTTGAAGATGCATGAGGTAAAGAGGCAAAGAGGTATCTAAAGGTACCAAAGGAAGTAGATGTCCATCCAGTTTTTAGATAAATCTCCCTATTTTTTACCCTGACGGTCGAAAACTTTCAGAAGGGAAAATAAAGGACTTGAAAGAAATGTTAAAGCTAATTCCAGCCTACGCCAAACCATTTTGTAGCTTTTTAAAGAATGTCAGATCTAATGACTTTATTGATGACACAGAAGGCTTTGGAAATACGATTGATTTTGAAATAGACGAGAAGGAATGAGGAGAATAAGTCAAATTTTATGGTTCTTGTTCTATCTCGACTATCGTGAGGATAGCAAGCCTAATGATAACAATAAGAAGACTGTTGATTTAAATAGGAAGATTTTTGTTTCGTTTTAAGGAAGAAAACACCAAAGGTGCTAACATCACTGACAAATAAGTTATTATCGAAAAACACTGAATTAAGGCTATGCATTTCTAGAAGTTTAAATTTTTTGTTATTAAGAGAAGATAATGAGTAGATAGGTAGGTACATGAGTACTACGCTTACTGTTGTATCTTCAAAATGGAGATTGTGATTAGCTAAAAGATAAAAAAAACTTTTTGGGTAAAATGAGGCTGATTTTCGGAAGTACTTTACGTTTGTGTTATTGTGAGAGTTTTTTTTTGTTTTACAATTTAATTGAAAACAATGATTAATATTAAGAAGATTTGATTAAAAGGTGAACTTTAAAAACGTAAATTTTGATATTGATTTTGTTACATATTATTGATAACACATAACATTTTGTACATTTAAGTTCATAACGCATTATTCAATATAGCGTCAAGTTACTTGACATAGATCACATTGAGTGTGAATCCGCTATTCTTTGTTAATCAAAAATATGTTAAGGAACTTGACATGTTTACAGAAATAAAATGACTAATAGCGCATTTTGTCATAACAAATTTTGTGTTTATTGAAATAACTAAACTACTAATGGTGTTTTTTTTATGCAGGTATGATCTAAGCTTATTATTAAAGTATATTATATGATTTTCTTCTATATTTAATGACATTTCTGGAACAAACCTATTAAAGTAGACCCAAAAACTTCAAACTCGATTTACTCAAAATGGCCCCTGAGCAGGTTAACATGTTATTGCTTATCAGCATCCAGTTAAATTTCAAATAATAGAAGACATAACGAAAATCGCAGGTCCGGAATGGGTTAGACTGGCACAGGATCGCGTGGTAGATGCAGTGGCGTAGTCTCTTTTCAAAGCTTAGGTTAGAGGGCCCCCTGAGCTCCGGGGCCCTGGTGCACTGCACCACCTGGCCCTGCGATTACTACGCCACTGGGTAGATGGCACAACATAAGGGAGACCTATGATATACGCAGCAGTGGGTGAAGTCGGGCTGTGGATGATGATTATAAATTATGAATAATACAGTAGGTAGATATATTAAGCTGGTTTGATTCTGTTAACTACAAAGTAAATTTAGATCTAATAATGCTAAGTATACCTACTTAGCTAAAAATTCTAGGTATGTTGAAGGACCTAGTAGATAATGTTTATTGGGTAGGCAGGTTACTTATACGTGCTTACTTACTTACCTACTCCATGACTAAAAAAGTCATTGCAAATTTTAAGGTATTTTTAAATTATAAGTATAGTTTATAAGTATATGTATAGCAATAAAATATGCTATACCACCAATGTAGCAGTTGAGAATGCGCTCCATGGGCATGCAAGGTCTCGCTTGGAATAGAAGCAAGTTTGAGTCTCCCGCGCACCTCGCTTCTGCGTGTGGGGCGTCTATAAATACTTTACGAACATGCGTTACATGTCCGTGCCACACACTATTGCTTTTATAGTATTGAACAATTGAGCAATATAGCGCAAAAGATTGAAACAGTTAACTCTAAACCCAAACAATCCAACCTCTTTGCTTTGTTCATTCGCAACAGCCCTTAGCTCTACATAATTTAGGTACAACGGAATGCATAGGTAAGTTGTTAGTTCATTAGGTTGTTATTGGTATGCAGTTATGCACCTACCTAAGCAGGTAATAATAAATAATGGTGCTGTTGTTTACACGGTCCTAGGTACAGCATGAATGGCCGTTGCTCTCTCGCTCGAGTTTGTTCTCATGATTGGAATGGAACGTTCGGAAACAATCAATGCAAGTGCAGTATTTTTAGTTCGTTAGTTGTTTCTTTTTCTTCCTAATTGATTTTATTTCACACGCATTTATGTACACATGCGTCAGTAATCGTGAATGATACCTATTCTAAAAGAATGCACGATGAAGCTTCGTCATCAGCGTTGGAAGGTAAGTTCAAACATCTGTAAGACGTGGTCAAACAAAGAAACACGTCAGGCGTTACGTGACTACTGGTGCACGCATGCACTGTGTTGTGCAAGCCTACAATGCGTGTAGGCAGAAACCGCCTTGAGTTATCTCCTAACATGGTCTGGGGATCAATACCAATGCATCGCTGCCATGCCAGACTCTTTGGCGCATAGCTGGGTACTACTCGACTGGACTACTTTGGTATACTTACTTACTTACCTAGGCACTGTAATAATATATTATAATAACTAATAATAACAAAAGTAAACGACTTACTAGACAGCGGCAAAAAAAAGGCTAGGTTAGTAGGTAATGTACTTTATGAAATTATTATAGTAATAATAAAAATTATTATAGAGACCTAGAGTCGAAGTTCTTTATCTGTGAAATCAGCATCACCAGGCTACTAACTATGTAAGGTAGGTAGGTACTTATATCTACTTCCCAGGGCAGTTGCGCGATTCTCGATGAGTTGCGCAAGTGTACCTTGGCTTGCTTTACGGCACTCATTACATTGGTGCGCAAGATGACGGTCCAGGCTAATAAGGAGGCCCGGGGTGCCTAAACTCCTTCATCAGAGTAATTTGGCACTAGCTCATACACTTCATTTATGGTTAGCCTCGTTCCTTATTATCTAGGTAGGTACCTTGGTTATCATCATGGGCCCTTTGGATCTATAATACTTATAGTCAGTTGTCGAGGTGCGGCATTTACGCAAATGGCTGGCTAAAGCCGATACGGAAGCGATAAACTATGACCGCTTAGGTATTTGACTAACGAATTTTGTGTGTGTGTACGTCAAAGCATTTTTTAATATCCACTACTATCTACATACCTACATACTTAGCAAAACTTAGGTAGGTAGGTATAGTTAACGACAGTTAACGAAAATTATTCGCTGAATAACAAACTACGTGAGCTGCGCAGAAAAATAGAATAAACGCGTTCTGCTAAGCTTAGTCACGTGTTTCGTCAGAGAACAGGTTGTTAGTTGCTTAGTACAGATAAGATGCATCCCAGGGATATTATACCTACCTAAGCAGACAGTTGTTAAAAATGAAAGAAGAGGCTCAAAGCATCAGATGATCCACGGAAATTTCTCTGAGATGATCAATGACGTGGGTGTTCCTGACAAGGCTTCTACAATACTTACTATGATACCAGTTTCAGGTCAGATTACGCTTGAATTAGATTACCAAATCAGATAACTGTGACTGATGACTAATTCTGAAAACATAAAAAAGCAAGATGACAACTCCTTGAAAGCAACATTTTTCCACCACCTGCTGTGGACAAATAAGATTACATAATCCTTAGGTAGGTAGGTACTCTCTTCGTCTCTGTAGCCGCAACAAACAAATGGTAATTTACTGGATGGCATGAGCAACACGTGCTCCCAACTTAGCTCCGTATAGCGTTAGACACAATAACAAAACAAGACGACCATTGTTCCGTTGCCCCTCAACCCCAGGGCCTGAGATGCGACACGTGGTAAGCAGATTTCAATTTCTTCCAACTTCCGTCGGGAATCCTCAGAGCGTGTTCTTCCTTCTTAGCGCTTCTATGTCTGATAAGTGGGGCGAATCGTCGAATAAAATTCATTCGTACCTGTACACAGTACGAGCCTAGTACCTAAGCTACCAAATCTTAAAGAAAAACATCTGCAACACGCGGCGAGCTCCACAATCATGAATCGTTCAACACCATACCACATCAAGTCTACAAAAATTGACGCGTCATCGCAAAAACAGAATAGACTCCATCAGTTGCCTGATTGAATACTAATGAGAATGACTCGGTAACGGCTAAAAACGATTTCACAGTTAGACTGCTATAATTTTCATCATTTTGCTTGCAAAATATTTCAATTTAAAATAGGTAGGTACGTTCCGAATTATTACTAGTCTGAAGAACTTGTTAACATTGCAAGAAGTACCTACCTAAGTAGAATCAAATGCCGAGGTAGAAAGTTACTTAGGCCGGTACCTACCTACCTACTTACATAAAAATAAATGTGCCATCAGTTTCTTTGTGCCTTCTTTTAAAATATTGAAGAGGCTGACACTCGTCAAAGTTCTTATCGCTCCCACATTTCAACATTTTGAAAAATATAAAATCACTGAACTTATTATGCATTGTTTGTATTTTGATAGATTTTTGTGATCATAATTTTTTTATGTGTAAGTAACCAAAACTCATCGAAGTGAAACCATGCCGTAATGAATGTCATGAACCGGGGTTTTACTGGTAGGTAAACCTACCTTACCTACCTATAAGTTCGCGTGTGTGATTACTTGGTAGGTAGGTATATTCTAACATGCAATGTCGATACAAATTACAAACCTGCTAACTAAAGCATAAAGTGAAACTTTTAACTGGGTAGGTTAGTACATAGGTATACTTACCTATTCCTTTCCTCATATCTTCGTTTATTTCTTGGTTTAGACTTGTACAATATTGTAGGTACCTAACCTACCTACACTTCGTCGCCTCTGAAAACATAGGTATTTAGTAAATCGATTGTTATCATTAAGTACATCTGAAGGAACCTAGTTGGCTACATGTTCCAAACCTTTTAGGTTAGGTACTGGTTGAATCACTGTTTTATCTCTGTATTTCTCTGTATGTGAATTCGGAGATAAGTCAATCTATTTTTCAAGACCATCGATATTCCGGACCAATTTCTTTATAATAACCCTCCGTTTTCGAAATAACGAAGGGAACTTGCAGAAATTGCTAAGCTCATTCATAAAACATGCACCCGGACGCACGTGGCGACGACGCGACGACTCGAGGGCGACGGGGCGGCTTTGTCCTTCGATAAAAAGTTTATCTTCTAGATTCGCCGCACCTATTGTGATGGTGTGCAATAATTGCTTTGTCAAAAACCTTTGTCTTCATAAACTCTCTTTCGTGACTTGGTGCTTTGCCAATTTCCTTGTGCACTCACCACAGAGTTCAATGTCGACGACCGACGACGCGAATATGTGATGTTTTAAGAGATTTTTAAAATTGTAATGGGGAAGTATACGTTTACGTTTTCTCTCAAAACCTATACCTAGCTTCTGTCTGGCACGTAACGAGTGTTTTCTAGTACCTAGTTGTTTGTAACAAAGGTCACTGGGAAGTGGCACAACTGTTTTTACTGTTAGTATCTGCCGTCGAATCGAGCGAAAGGTATCATCATCATAGTGCTGTTTCCCGGTGAAATCGCTTGGAGGCAACTATTCTCACACGAGATTCGCAAAAAACTGCAGATAGTTGAGTAGGTACCTCGGTAAATACTAATCGACAAGACGTTGATTGTAGTAAAATAGGTAACGTGTAGTACCTACACAAACTGCTAGTAAAGAATCGGGCGATTGGTTGAGTTTAGCTGACTGTGTTGGCAACTCGCCAGTATTCCTACAACCAAATTATTTGACTATGTAGATAAGCTACCTACATTACATGTACATACCTACCAAAATATGGGTACCTAGGTAATATAAATTAAGTATATAAGTAATAAGTGTAGTAAATTTATTTAATTAATTATTCGTTTATATTTTTAACTACGTAGAGTTAATTTGAATAAAGTAGATAATGGTCTTCACTTTCCCTTTAGATTACTAATAGGTAACCACTGAGTAGTAATACCTATAATTTGGCTCGGTGAATTTAAATGTATTGTTACATTTCATTTCGTTCAATCCACAATAGAAAATCAATTGTGGCTCCACGACATATAAGTATAGGTAGGTATTACCTATACTAGGTAGTAGGTAGTACTACTTGTATCTCTACTAAACAATTGCACAGCATCTTTACAGTCTTTATATACTTAAGTTAAAGTAAATAAGTTTTTTTTTATGAAATTTAGAGACGCTTTGTTTATTTCGTCTCGCCATTTGTATCGTATCACAGAAAAAAACTCTTTCTGTGAATGCTGACGTGGCGGGAATAGACAATAAAAATAAAATTACTTTACAGTGACAATGACACTGACATTGCTGATATTTGACTTGAGGTTAGTCTGTGTTCAGAAATTATTAAAAACGACTCCATTAAAAGTCGTTTAACGAAAAAATACTTATGACTAAACTTTTCAAAATCCCAAAGAAATGAAATCATGCGAAATAAAGTATTTTCGTGTACTTTATTGTTCTCATAAAGTATAGAGTACAATAACCTGAAATAAAGTACAATACTTTATTATAAAGTACAATACTTTATTATAAAGTACGGGTGGCAACCCTACTCAGAACTGCACTCTCATGACGTGTGGCTTTGCCCCGATCGCAAATGTTACCAATGTGGCAATGAAAATCCAGCCGAAAGGAAGCGGCTGGATTTTCATTGCCCTTTCTGGCACACGGTTACCTCTTCAAGGCTTGTGATTTCAGATCGGCCCCGCGAGCTCCTGGACTCACCCGACTCAGCTTATCGTAAAGTTAAAGTGACCTGACGCAATAATTATGGATCAGTATTATACGCTATAGTCTGTGTCATAGTTCACATCTCCTCTGTGGACGGACGTCCATCTCTTTAAACATAAAAAACAATCTAAGTAAGTAGTATTTTCTGGTACGTAAGTTCGACGCCAGAATCTTCACTACCCAGTTTAGCATCAATTTCAATAGGTAGCCGTAGCCAGGTAGGTAAGTGCAAACAAACGTTGTGCAAGGCCGCCGGCGCTAATAGACGGAAGAAGAGCAATTTGGATGATAATTATAATCAATTTACGTAAGCGTGTCGTGGCGAACCGTTCCCCGCACTTCGAACGCGGTAACTGCCTATTTGTGCAGGTCTGCGAATTAGACCACCATCAACCGTGACAAATGAGTTCATTTTAATTTGTCTTTTTATCTTATCTACTTGACTGTAAAGAAACGGGTTACATTACATTTGAACCAAAAAGACCATGGGCAGGGCAGATTGGTATAACCCTGCAACATGAATTACATAAGTAAACCTACCTAAGTAGGTATGTCATTTTATAATTAGGTAATTTTAATTAAGGTATTTTACCTAATTATGAAATTACAGGTAATATGGTTCTCCCCGCGTGAAGTATTACTAATAAGTAAAAGCAATACTGTACAATACGATGCGTCATGCAAACTTTTTGATAGATTATTAAGTACCACTTATGACCTTACCTACCATATATTACGAACACAATGAAAAGTTATCAATTGAATTACAAATTAGTACCTAGTAGAGTGGTAGAGGGCATGAGTTGGATGGTTTTTGATTCCCGAATAGTTAAGTAGGTGGTACGGTAGTTTGCCCTTTGCAAGATATTTCAAGAACTGTAACTACTATATAAGTTCAAAGTATTATTTATCTAGGAACTAAAACAAAGATTAAAGTTAAATAAGTAACTAGAATACCGAATATAGGTTTGGTACCTTACCTACCTGACTACATTTTGAATTTATGATAGTAACTAATTATACCACAATTAAAATACCTACTATATGTATATTCTCTATTCTTTACCCGTTTAACCAGGTTCTAGTTGACGACTGTAGTTTGTAATAACTGAAATGGTAAGTTAAAAAAAACTAAGTAGGTCATTATACTGCAAACATTTTACCACCAAAAAAGAGCACCTATCAGAATCTCCAATATTCTCGCTCTGTTTTGAAATCGGTCCAGCTAAATACTGGAAGGTATATTCCGACTTTGTATCTGTCTGTCTGTACCTAATGTATGAGATAGCTCCAAGCCTTTTACGATAATAATCACTACATAGTATAAAACAAAGTCGCTTTCTCTGTCCCTATATCCCTATGTATGCTTACCCTATGTATCTTTAAAACTACGCAACGGATTTTGATGCGGTTTTTTTATAGAAAGAGTGATTCACTTTTATACCTATATAAAGGGTGTGGTTGCGGGTGAAATTAAAGGCACATGAGATGCCTCCTGTTGATTGAGGCAGGGCAGTGCATCGTACGTAGGGCACGTTCCTATCGAGCGTGATTTACGATGCAATGCTTTGTTATAGAAGATGGGCCACTCAACATCAGGTGGGCCATCGGCTTTTTCCACCAGCAAGTTGTGTAAGTATAAAAAAGACATCAGGCGTAATGAGGAGACACTGGAGATTTATTTGTAGGCAAAGATTTTATCCCTTTTCTCAATCAGAGTTTGAATGTCAGGGTATAATAAAGTTTATCGTCGAACGCAACACGATAATGTAGGTAAGCGAAGCGACGGTACAGGTAAGTAGGTAAGGTGCATGCTGTATTTCTTTATCGACAATCAGATTTACGTAAGCAAAGGTCTGGCTTATCATCAGCGGTGGCGACGCGACGACGTGACGCCGCGTAGAAAGCGTTTTCAAGAACACTTGCGCAAGAGAACTCTTGGTTCCATTTTTACTGATAGATACGCATTGAGGCCAGGAAGAAATTAATAAAACCGGGTTCACAACTAAATATACAAAGCGAAGGCCCAAACGTAATGTCAATAAAAATAATAATAAGCTTCCGATTCAAATAAAAAATATAGAAAAATAGTCTATTTATAAAAACATTAAAATGATTTCTTAATAATAAAACATATTACGACACAAATGAATATTTGCAATAATTAATTAAACTTATAATTTTCAAGTTTACCTATGTTAGATTAAATTGTTTGATTGTTATTATTGCTACCTACTAATCTGAATAAATAAATTTTTAATTTTTAATTATTAACATATAACTTTTTTATTTACAACTTAACATTTAAATTATCTAGATTTAACTTAATCATTTTTTAATTAAAAATTTGACTTAATCGCACTTTTAATCGTAATCGAAATTTTTGTAGGTATACTATTATATTTTTTCCAAAAGTTCGGTAGGTATTAGAAACATAAATTCAATATACCTAGGTGAATGTAAGGATCCAATTTCTACTCATAAATCAATCTGCTCCATAAGATTTTACCTTGGTGTTTGTTTTTGCTTTCCTGGCTGCATACGTATTGGTACGAAACCTACGGCCCCTGCGTACCGTACCAACCCATTAATTGGTTTCCACCCAATTAATTTTCAACAAGCCCTTAAATTATATTAATTAGGTAGTGCAATGCGAATGATATTGCATGCAACGATCCCAATAATATTTAAGTTGATTGCATATTGAAAACTGAAATGAACACTGAATAGACAAAAAGTAGGTTTTTACCTATGTTTTTTTAATACAACTAGCTGATGGAACAAGCAGATGGCCCACCTGATGTTAAGTGGTAACCATCACCTATAACAAAGCATTGCCTCGTATGACACGCACGATAGTAACGATGCACTGTCCTGCGTCCATCAACTTGAGGCATACAGTTGTTGACCCTCATGTGCCTGTAATTATACCGGCAACCACACTCTCAAACCGAAAAACATCCACGCTGGCGGCAGAAAAAGGCGTGGTGGTATAGTACTTCTAAGGACGAGCCCTTCACAAAGAGCTCCACTACTCTTTAAACGAATGTTATGTAAAGTAATGTAATGTAATGTAAAACGAAGTCTCGAACAGGGCTAGAAATCTTACATAACACGGGAGGTCAAAATGTCAAACTAATATCACTCACTACCAACTACCAACTAACTGTATCAATGTTGGTTTGGGTGTGAGGTGTCATTCTAAAAATAGATAGGTAAATGATATTAATAGAGTTTTTTTTAATGAGGCCATTGTTTTTGATGATGATTTTTTCAAAAAAATACTATATTCCCCACTTGTCTATCGCTATTACTCACAGATAATCGCTACAGATGATTAGCTAGTAGGAAAATGTCACTGAAAAGGTAGGTTGTAACTGTTAGTAAGAAGCGAGTTACTTTTCTTGGTAGAGCCGGTTTGCTACCGGTTTGTATGATGATTCGCTATAATGATCTACCTAGTACCGACAAGTATAATGGATAATTGCACACGCTCTCTGCAACAACTGATGGTGCATTAGTAGAGATATTAGAGTAGAGAGAGACAGCATCTCGTTAAAATCTGTAATTGAGAATTCGGGGACAGCTAGATAAGTGGGTCGGTAAGAGGCTAGTTTGAAGTCGATTGTTGTTGTTTCAAGAAACCTAGAGTATATTTTAAAATAACGATCAGGTTTGAATCTAGACAATCATATTTTTTTATTCTTTTGTCAAACAAAACCTTTTTACAAAACCATTGTTACAGAAATGATTTCATGTAAATGGCCTCAATAACATTCTGTTTTTCATTAGCTAAGTCATATGACGCAGAGACACACACCGAACTCTCAATTCATTCTCATTTGGACCGACATCTTTTGATATGAGGTCGGGAGCGCAAGCGCAGGTTGTAACTGTGACTCATACGCGGTGATTGGCCCATCCGGCTCTCACAGACGTCTCAACTCTTTAACTAGACTTGTCTTTTTACTTTTTTGTGTTCATTAAAAGGTAAGCTCTTACCTACCTACTTGTTTCGTCTATCTTATTGGAAACCTGATATAGCGACGTGAGAAAGTATTTACTTTTACCTCCTGAAGTAAGATACTGTATAATATCTTAGCTTACCTTCATCAAAAGAAATAATCACAGTTCTAAAGTAAAGTGAAACTCGCGTGTCTTTGTAATCTTCACCAGCGCGCTATGGACACTAGCCGTGGCAATGACTTTGAGCAGCTCATCCATATTCACGATGATATTTATAAGTTTCATTAAATAGTTTCAATACGGGCGCTATAATGATCAAACTTGATCAAAGAATCGAGTTGAGACGTACGAGTACCATATTTGGATACCAAGTTCCCCTACTATGATCTTTATAACAGCCCGTATTCAGTGCCACATAATATTGTCATCATAAGATATGGGACGTATCACGGGAATAAAATCTAATCTTGTCAAACAAAATCAGCACATAATCATGGTTTGTCTTTGATAAACTACCAGAGTACCTATTGACAGCCTTCACAGCTCAGTTGGTAGTAGCTCTGCTTTCTGAGCCGTAGGCCGTGGGTTCGATCCCCACCGAGAACAAATATTTGTGTGCTGAACATAGATGTTTGTTCTCTGTCTGGGTGTTATATGTATAATATTATAAGCATATATTTACAAAAAAAAAGTATATAAGTATCAGCTATCTGGTTCCCATATCACAAGCTTTGGCTTAGTTTGGGCACAGATAAGAGAATACTAGGTTTGGGGCGAGATAGTGCTGTGTGGAATGTCCCCTAATATTTTATTACCTACTGCTTATGTAAAATGATGAGAGACATTTATGTTGTGCGCGAGTGCGTGCGGGATAACTGCTTTACTTATTCTCGTTTTTGCTCTCATCCCTGCTAAGTGCAAATGCAAATGGCCCTTGTCTCGTTTACAAAGATGTTTTTACACTCTGCTGGCTTTATTAAACAGCCTAGGTAGGTACCTACTGTTTTTTTTAGAAAAGTAGCGGCTTTGAACAAGTTGTAGTAGGCCATAAGGTTGGTCTTTCATATGCTTTGTAACGTTTACGATTTTCGTGACTGTGATCTTGTTACACTCACGAGGTGTTATTTTCATATTTTCCACTTACAAATTACCTAAGTATCGCATTATGCATGGGTATTAGGGGGATAATATTTAGCGGTTGGTCAGAATATGGCTTCATTTAACATTTTATAGGCGGTAACTTTTGTTGATGAAGTTATTGACATGTATCTGTAATGTATTGTACCAATATGGCCTAAATATTTTAAATTTTAGAGTTTAGGCTATCTTCCTTCAAGTTCCTTCCCCCTCTAAAATTAACCATATGCCATATGTCAGAACTCGAGCGCCAAATAGGATGTTCCGTGCAGTAGGATTACCTGTTACGTGCTTGAAGTAGAGCCCTAATTGTACAACAAAACTCATATTTCCTCGTGCTGATCTTGAAAAATTATGAACTTCGTTCTAAATTGATGCACCGAGAATGTTCGATTCGAGCCATAGCCGAAGATAACATAAATCAGAGCTTTATAAAGTAGAGTTAGTGCTGATAAAATAAATACAGTTTAGCGACACCTTTCTAATTGCTTCACCCTTATAAATTCCGTAGTTAGAATAAATAGTTTAACCCCTTTTATTTATAATTCCGTCGTAACGTCGTTTTAGTTTGCTTTTCGATTTGTAAACGTTTTCTTTCTCTCTTTGTGCTAAAGTATAGAACGAGACAAAGAATGCTAAATTGATGCTGAAAATACCGACGCTCTTGTACTACGAATAAGGGGCTAAGTCTATGCAAACGAATATAAAGTGGGCAATAAAGACAGTTGGCTTCCCTGATACTAATCAGAAAGTGTTGCGTAGGAGGATTTTCGCTGATCAGCCTACGTGTTTGGATCAGTAAGGTGAGCGGTTGACCTGCTTGCACCCTCTACTCGAACCGGTTCGGAGGCGAGACGACCGGAGTCCCGGTCCCCTCCTCGTTCTCGATAATAAAACAATAACAATCAAAATTCAACTAAAAATAGTCGCGCCTGTCAGCAAGTAGACGAGATTTTTTTATGGTATAACCTTCGATCAACAATCAACCCTTGTAGAGTTACAGCGAACCGCTAACATTAAAATTATTGTTAATGGTGTATGATCGAAACTACTAACATTGTTTGGTGCACACACTAGAAAAGTGACTTTCCTGTTGTTTACCTGTACCGATAATGATAACTAACTTATTCTGTAACCTGTCTCCTGTAATGATACCTAACTTAGTCATGTATACCTAGTCAAATATAACTTATTTTATTAATGTGTTATTGTTTATTGTACATCATGTGGGTACTTTGAGCAGAGTGGGAATACAAATGGATCAAAATTAGTCAACACTAAAGATTAAGGGGTCGGATTGCATAGGATCCGATAGAAAGCGCTTGTTTGTACAAAATTTTGTTTTCGTTTACGATGGGATACGTTATTGAAATCCTAAACAAATAAACCTTCAAGTTTATTTAGTTGGTAATGTTTACTGGAGTTGTTAAGAGGACATTGAACATCCCTTTCAATCTATTAGCTAAACAATCCTTTGGACGAATTGCAATACCATCAATGCTCGCTTATTATAATGAGTCAATTTTCAATATTGTAATAGCTCTCATTTCTAGTTTCACAGAAGCCTGGCCTAGTAAAGGGTCGATTAGAATGTAGTCTGATATATTCTTATCAGTGACACGATAACAGACAGTTCGTTGATACCAACTCAATTTCCTATCAGCGTTTATGTCGTATTCTCCCGGTCGGTTAACGATTGATGGCGGCGGTGTTACCGTTTCACTAGGATACTTATGAAACATCCTATCAGGTGGACCAACTTTGTCACTGCAATAGGTACACATCTTAGGTTCTTTTCAAACACTTTTCAGCATTGACGGACTAGCAATCTTTATTATTACTTCTGCCAAAAATTGGGAATAAGGTAGGTAGGTAATGTTTGGACGATACTAACTCCTGGCTATTGTTGTTTATACTTATACTTACCTATCATTGTCTTCATTTTGTTAAGGCAAAGACAAGAGCTAATGTGACTCTCGCTCGCACGTTTCGATATGTTGAAAGATATAAAATCACTAAACTCATTTTCGAAAAATCGCAATCAACCATTTTGTGTGCAATCACATTGCACACAGTTGAGTAAAAATTTCATTTTGATCGATACATGTTTTCCTACTGAAAAGTTTGCTTATGTACGAAAACTATTAAAGCAAACTTTTGAGTAGGAAAACATGTATCGATCAAAATGAAATTCTAAAATATCTTTCAACATGTCGAAACGTGCGAGCGAGAAGTTAAGCCCCTTAAGGGGCTGACAACTATCAATGTGCAATGTGCTATAAACGTGTGCAATGTGATTGCATACAGTTTAGTAAAAATTTCAAAATGGTTGATTGCGATTTTTCTAAAATGAGTTTAGTGATTTTATATCTTTCAACATCTCGAAACGTGCGAGCGAGAGTCACATTAGCTTTGTCTTCGCCTTAAGATATCTCAAGCAATATCTATCGTGCGTAAGGATAGTAGCTGTGCTCGTTTTATATTTCATTTCGATGACACAACTTGGGTTAATTAGAGATTATAATCTGTAGCCCGTTAGTGGGTACTGGGTACGTGGTTATCTGTAAGATAGGCGCGCGGCAATTATCCTGGAGCATTGGATGGCTGGGCCGGCACACGCAGCCAAATGATGCACGACACGAATAATAAACCAAGCCACTTCCTGCCGAGCGATAAGCTCTTATGGTTGGTGTCACTCCGAAGGGCTTTCAATGTAAAATGAACTGTAGCATGATGAGTTTCTGATTCACTGTGCCGCATCTATATCAGCCGGAGATGTTTTCATAATATAGACGCTCCATAAATAGTGGTTACATTATAGGAAATAGTCTGTTATACTTATAGACTATTCTCATCCACTGTTCCGATGAGGGCTATCCAAATTCCAGATGTCATTGTCAAATACATCCTTGATTCATTTTCCTTGATCGTTGCTTTTTACCTTTGGATTAGCCCAAATGAAAACAGTACCTAACTAGGTATAATGATAAATCTCTTGGTTTCGTGCTGCGTTAGGCTTCGTTAGCATCCATTCGCTCCTACACCAGCAGATACTCTGGCTTGCCTTCTGATTGAAATTATATGATGTCGATAGTCGACCAAGTGAAACTTTTGTACCTTTGTTACTATTATATCTTCTGTGTAGTAGGTAGGTACCTACAGAACATCACATCCACATCACAATACACGCACACAGGCCTGTCACAACTAATATACATAGTGTTATGGTATGACAGTACCTACCTAGATTACTTGGAAGCAAGTGGTATGGTATGGACAAGAGGCGTGCTTAGTCTACGTGATATATAATATTGGTAACTAACTAATGATTAATTTACACTTACTTATTATGGCATTTTATCAAAATGATTTTGAATCTAAAGAGAGATTATCTACTTAGCTACTATCGATCAAGAAATACGTCGCCACTGATACTGGGATACTGGGTACCTATATGGTTTGTATCACGTATGCATTTCTTTAATCATTTATCAAAAATATTTACTGACATCGTCGCTATGTCGCTATTTATTTTTCCCAAACAAATGTCAATATTAGACATCAATAACATTTTGTGAGTCAACGCTACCGTTCTTATCAAATCGAGAGGCGAGCTACCATAGGAAGAATCATATTTATACCGACCTATCTATGCGTAGTCGCTTTTACTTAGAAATATAAACTCATAATGATTCGTTAGATATACCGTGTCGGCCGAACCTTAGAATACAGAAGAGAGAGATGTCTGTAAGTGTTCTGTGGGCCCAACCCTTTATTAACTATGGTAACATTGGATGAATTTCTTGAGCAATTTGTACTTAGAGCTAGCCATGTAGGACTAAAATCCTATAATGACTGAAATTATGACAGATTGATTGCCAAAGATGATTATTATAATAAAAGGTATTAAGAAAGTATAACAGTAATAATTTTATATTACACTTCAAACGTTAAGTACCCCGTATTGACCCCCCCCCCCCCTACCTCAATCTAAGCTAAGGATTGCTGTTATTTGAATTTAAAGTCAACCTATATATAATTTCAATATCATATCATTTTACATTGTAAACTGTGTTGTAGTGACTCTATATGAGTACAAAATCGCAGCCAAAGGAAACGAGATTAGATAATGATGCGTCAGCTGGTTGCTGGATGACCGTTCAGATACATCGTCATTTAGCTATCCAATGATGATTAATATTGTGGCGATAGTGACCATAACAATGAACCGACCACGCGGATAAAACTGTGATGAACTACGAATTGATACTAGGAACCTACTTTAGTTCTCTTTTTCAGCAAAAATATCATATTGAACGAATAAAGTTTTCCTAAGAAAAAAAAAATGTACCTACCTACCTACCTAGAACAAAATTTTGTGTAGTTGGAAAGTAATGTTTGCAATGCAATACCATATTTTTTTGTAGGTAGGCACATTTTGTAATGTAATTTTATTTTGCGATTTTTCATAGTTAGGTACGATTTTTGTGATTTTATCATCTTCAAAAATGTTGAAATGTGTCAACGTAGTGATTATATCGATTATGTGATAGGTATCTTGATTTGACCGAAAATGTTTCGAATGTTTTGAAGAAAATTGCCACCATTTACTTCAAAACAAATGACGGCCGACTTGACTATGGACTGACTTGACTATAAAGTATTTAATACAATTCACTTGACACTGACAAGATTGTCAATAGGTACTCAATACTCAATATATTTATTGCACATGGTTTAGTTTAGGATACAGTTTAAGTTATCTAGGTAGGTCTATTTAATTATTGTAGGCACATTAAAAAATTAAAGTCATGTAGGTATTGGGTATTTATGTCAAATTTTGTTTATTAAGGATTTAATTTATAATAAGAAATTGGTAATAAGGTCAAATTGTGATAAAGTCAAGTATTAAAATTAAAAATGTCAAAGTTAGGCATGTTTAAATATTAAGTTAGAATAAATTTAAAATAAGTAGGTATGTACAGAAATTGTTTTTAATGTTAATTGTTTTTATTATTAAATTATTCTAAATATTCATTTATGCTGTAATAGGTTTTATTAATTGGAAATGACTTTAGTGTTTTTATAAATAGGCAATCTTTTTCTATATTTTTTATTTCAGTCGGAAGTTTATTTGTCTGTCGAATGATGGACAGGAGCCCTAAACCTACGGAGAAAAGAAGAAAAATACTTGATGTCACAACGCACAAAGTTTTATGCACACCTGTGCCTCAGCTTCTCTATAACTCCCTACAGCCCTATAACCCTCCGGCTAAGTATTTGTGGTGAATAAGAAGGTCAGTGGAAATGCAATAACTAATGCTGATTAAGGCTATCCTTTTTGATGATCATCCTTTGTTGATAGGTAGGTACTTACCTAAGTGTTCGATAACGGTAATGATGTTGGTCTATTAGACCGCTCTCTATTTAGCTTGGAGGGCCATTATGTTTCACGTCATAGGTAAGTTGACTCATTAGCTCCCCGGTAATGCGTTGAATGGTAAACGACATATTTCTTGGAAGGGTTACTGAGTAAACGTAGGAATTTGTTGCATTTCCAACATTTGCGGAAACATGTTTTGTGAAGTATTTGATTGCATTTATAATGACAAAACAGAGCTCTATGGTCATTATGCAATGCCAAAAAAAAAACGCAATTACTTTATTCTGGCTTTTTTTCTAAAAAATAAGTAAAACTTGTAAGGTTATTTTATTCATACTCTACTTACAAAGTGGTCAGTCGTAGGTAATGTGAAGTGAAAATTCCACGGAAATGCTCACTACCTTCTCGTTTTGCTGTTACCACCTAGTGGCTTCGAGTGACGCATGAACAGTACCAAAATATTTCCTAATTCAAGTACCTACCTACCTAGTAGTGGGACAGTAGGTACAAGTCAACAATCATTATGTAGAGGCTGGTAGAGCAGATATACTGTCATTGCTATTTTTATATGTATTTGTTTGTATCTAGGTATACAACATGTAACATAATACCCCTATAACCCCGGAAGCAGGGTATTCTACAGGTCATGGCGAACTACTATAAATAAAAGACTTGAAAATTTTAAATTCACGAAATGCCTCTTAAACTTTCCGCCAAAATGAAACTAACACAACATGACGCAGGCCTAATTCTCATAGTGGGGGAGTAAGATCTGCACTGACGTCCCGAATTGGGGTGTATTGTGCATATCTATTTACAGCTGTTTTTTGACTTTTAATTATTGTGGACTGTAGATAAAACAGGTAACAGAACTGCCACTAATTAGTAAACGCAAATAGCGTATGTATCAAGGTCACGTACACATTATCAGGGTTGTTGCAAAGTTCTGAGACAATATTAATTTAACTTTTAAATGGGAATTTCAAAAACCAAGTAATTCAAACTTTGAACACGTCAAAGTTTTCCAGTGCTTGCTCTGATCACTTGGTCTTCGGTCATAAAGGGGTATTATGTTACATATTGTATACTAAGTAGGTATACTTACCTGTACCTGTATACCATTGTTATAACAATTTTCTGGAAAATTTATCGCGTTACTAGTTTGATCATGTGAATGTACCTAACAGTTTTGATAAAGTGCCTACTTATTAAATGAATATAATAGAATTGTGTTAATAAAATTATACAAATAGTACTTACCTAATTATACCTAGTATACAAAGTACGAAAATAGTACCGTATGTATTTGTTAGTAGGGGGAGTAGTACCTACCTACTAGGTAGTACTAGTACTAGTATTCTCTTATCTATCTAATTAATATTATGAAGGTACGTCGGTAGTACGTCTTCAGTAAAATGGTTGTTGTTTGCTTATAAGTTAAACTTTTATATTTCCCTGTTTTAAGAAGAATGTGAGCACTTAGATGAACCTGCAAAAGTTTATAGGTGCAACATCTTACTAAGAAGGTATGAATTACATGTATACATAGTGATATTATATGAATAAAAAAATAAAAGCGGAAGTCCAGAGATAGAGCACCACTTGGGGTACTCGAATCACCCCCATGTATGTTCCGCGTCTTTTCGTAGTTTTCTTTTTTTCTGAATTTTTGAGAACTTTCGACTTTAACAACTTTAAAAGTTTTAAAAAGAAAAGTAGAAGACTTTTTCGAGTTTTTTTTTCAGCTTTGTAACTTTGATGAAATTTATGAAAATATTGGTGTAAAGTGACTAATTTACGTTCGATGAATTGTGACTCAAACTTTCAACTTTTATTATAAATCAAAACAGGTGACTTCATGGTTCTTAAGCAGGTCTCAAGAATTCTCCAGACTCTTAGCTTTCATAATCATTAGTAAAAAGTAGTACTTAATGGGCTACATTGGCTAAAATCGGCCTTCAAAGACATCGAGGTGGATTTTTTTCTAAATTAACAATCTGAATATTTTTTTTGGTAATTTTATAATTCCTGAGGTTAATGAGTTTGTTATCTAAACAAAAATTACTGCAGGAAAGTAAGATTTGAACATTTGGAGGATAAAAAATAATAGTTAAGTATAATAAGTTTTATTTTATTTCGTTTAGTTTATTTTATCTCTATCTCTAATCTCTATCTCTATCTCTAATCTCTATCTATCTCTATCTCCCCCTCTCTTTTTTATGTTCAGTCCTGTCCATCCCAAGGTTGCCTGGAAGAGATCGCTGTTAGCGATAAGGCCGCCCATTGTATTACTACAATTGTTAGCTTTTAAGTTAAAATATGTATATTAATTTGATGTGGTAATCAATAAAGAGTTATCTATCTATCTATCTATCTATCTATCTATCTATCTATCTATCTATCTATCTATCTATCTCTAATACTATAAGAATCAAAGTCCTGACTGACTGACTGACTGACTGACTGACATATAGACAACGCACAGCCTAAACCGCTGGTCCTAGAGACTTGAAATTTGAGGAGTACATAGGTCTTATGGCGTAGAGGTGTACTAAGAAGGGATTTTTGGAAATTCAACCCCTAAGGGTGTAAAAAAGGATGAAAACGTTTGTATGAAAAATTGTATTCCTTGAACCTACAAACTTGAAACTTGAAGTAGGTGTACTCCAAAGCTAAAAAATAGGAAAGGCATTTTTAGTTTTTTAAAACTACCCTTAATAAGTGTGCAAAGGGATGTAAAAGTTTGTGTGGGAGTTTTTTGACCGCTGGTCCTAGAGACTTGAAATTTGAAGAGTACATCGGTCTTATGGCGTGGAGGTGTACTAGAAAGGAATTTTTGGAAATTCATTCCCTAAGGGTATAAAAAGGGTTGAAAACGTTGGTATGAAAAATTGTATTCCTTGAACCTACAAACTTGAAACTTGAAGTAGATATACTCCAAAGCTAAAAAATAGGAAAGGCATTTTTAATTTTTTATAACTACCCTTAATAAGTTTGCAAAGGGATGTAAAAATTTGTGTGGGAGTTTTTTGACCGCTGGTCCTAGAGACTTGAAATTTGAAGAGTTCATAGGTCTTATGGTGTAGAGGTGATCTAAGAAGGGATTTTTGGAAATTCAACCCCCAACCTACAAACTTGAAACTTGGATCACATGTACTTCAAAGCTAAAAAATAAAAAATAGGAAAGGCATTTTTACTTTTTCTAAACTACCCTTAATAAGTGCGCAAAAGGATGTAAAATATTGTATAGGAGTTTTTTGACCGCTGGCCTTAGAGACTTGAAATTTGAAGAGTACATAGGTCTTATAGCGTAGAGGTGTACTAAGAAGGATTTTTTTGAAATTCACCCACTAAGGGTGTAAAAAGGGTTGAAAACGTTTGTATGAAAAATTGTATTCCCTGAACCTAAAAATAGAATAGGCATTTTTAGTCTTTTTTTTTAATTTTTGATAGTTACCCCTGCAAAGGGTGTAAACTATTGATTTCAAACTTGAAGTAAATGTATAAAAAGACAGTATGATTTTAGAAAACAACCCCTAAAAGTTACCCTCCTTCGTTGCGCTCGAGGGTAGATTGAGGGTATCTACCCTGCATGGGGATCAAAATCGTGAAGCTGTTTCGTTTCGTTTGTTTTTGGGGTAGAAACTAGGAACAAATAAGTACATATTTTCCGTGTAAGGTTGTCTTTGTTGTATTTGTCATGTTTGTGCTAAGCTCAGTACCTATACCTACCTACCTACCTAATATTAGGTAATGTACGCCTATAGGTATCGCTTTTACCTACGTAGGTATTTAAAATCCTACCCTAATAATATACGAATCAATGCGAAAGTTACGATGTTTGGATGTTTGTGGCTCAATCACGGCTCACCACTTCAACGCGTGCGAAGCTGCGGGAAGCCACTAGTGTTTAATAAATGAATCAAAAAGTAATTGTTATTAATTATTTATTATTAATCTACAAAAAGTTTTCTAAATGTTTTAGAATAGCGTTCGGTTGATTGTTGATCGAAGGTTCATACGACTTTAAGAAAACTTTTTAAGGCTATGTAGGACTTGTATTGAGCACGAAGGTCGACATTTTGAATTTTTATTAAGAAGTACATGGTTTTCTATAACATTTGTAGTTACCTAAATTATAAATAAATGAAGGTAGGTAGGTATACTTGTCTTAGGACATTATTATATGGGCTCCAAAAGTAGAGGATGAAATTAAACGATGCGGGTGATAGAATGTGATACACATTTCCTAAAAAGCTGTTCATTAATGCGGGCCATTGTTAAGTTGGTACAATTTTCTACGTAACGGAATTTAGCCATCGGAACTTCTTCAACATCATGGCTCGTCGATTGACTGCTTCCGTTATTGTGTCTATGGATACAATTACAAAGATTGATTCGTTTCGGTTGGATTCGTTTTCTGTATTTGTCATTTATAAAGACAAGATAATATATTGGATAAAAGTTTCCACAGTGCCTAACATGGTACCTAATCATCTAGCCCCAAACTTAACAAAGCTTGTAGCTTGTACTATGGGACTGACTAAGTACCAACTGAGCTATAAGGCTAGTCAGAGCTTTGGCGATGGATTTCCAATTGTCACTCATGGAATACCAATTTCGGCAAAATAATATGTGCAAATGTAGCATTCAGCAACATTCGGCATGATTTGGATGTACCCCTGACAATATCCCCTTAGACAAACTCAAAGAATTCTTAGTTAGTACTTGAAACTGAGAGGATATAAACCGTGCCTGGGGATAAAAGTCCTGAAGCGGTTTCAGTTTTCAGCTTAGTAGGAACTTATCCATTCAGCGGGTGACCGCGCCGAATGTTGCTGAATGCTACGATCATACGATCATTCAATGACTTACGGGGGAAATAATTTTTTTTTAATACAACTAGCTGATGGAACAAGTAGATGTCCCACCTGATTTTAAGTGATCCATCACCTATATAACAAAGCATTGCCTCGTCAGTCACGCACGATGGGAACGTGCCCCACGATGCACTGCCCTGCGTCCATCAACTTGAGGCATACAGATGTTAGCCTCATGTGCCTGTAATTACACCGGCAACCACACTCTTCAAACCGAAACACAGCAACGCTGCTTGGTGGAGCCACATTCAAAGAGCTCTATTAGTACTCTTTTGATATTTTCCATTAAGTAAAAAATATTTATCCTCAAAGCTTCGTATGTAAATAAACTTATTTTGATTATTATAATGATAGCAAAATAAGCTCAATTAAGGTCATTATGTGGTTGTTGTGTTAGTTTTCCTGTAGAGGCTGATACAATGTATATTCATTGTATTCTGAACCATCCCAATTTGAACCTTATTTAGTAAATGCAGAGTGCAAACTTGTAAATAAATCGTAGTTTGCGACAAAGTTTTCTATTTCCTTGAATTTATGTAGTACAACAGTTCCAACTCCCTGGGTTTAAATTCAAACAAATAATTATTTTAGAAAATCCTGTAAAATCTATTACCCTCATGGTAATTTTAGGAATTAAATAAACGTCAACTACACGTCGCAGCCAGCTAGTGTCAAAGAAATGTTTTTTTATGCGTCTTAACAAGTTACGACCGTGTTATTCAGTCGCCGATGCTAAGGAAACCGTCTTGTGGTATTGGCAAGTAAGTGTCTAGTTGGCACAATCTTCATCTGCATCCGGCGCCTCGGGTGAACACCTGTCAAATAAAGCTGGCTCGTAAACATAGAAGGATCTAATTACTGTAATTGCATAATTGTGTGGAAGTGGTGCGTACCTAGGTAGGTATATGTTGTACAACCAGATGATAAAAATACTAGTGTCTGTCTAAGCGTTTGGGTGGGTAGGTTAGGTATAGGCACACACTACACATACATAGATTAAGTATTTCCTTTTTAAAGAAGAGCATTGATGGTCTACATAGTCGTAGCAACCCCGCCTTCTGATCAGTGGCGTTAGTTAGGTGGACAAGGGCCCCGGTGCATAGAGAAAGAATCTGGCATAGAGAAAGAATTTTGTGAGCAGGCTCAAGGTTTTCTAGCTTCGGGAGCTGGCTGACCCTCTCTTTTCAAAGCTTAGATTAGAGGGCCCCCTGAGCTCCGGGGCCCTGGTGCACTGCACCACCTGCACCTACGATAGCCACGCCACTGGTTCCAATCCAATCGACTATGGATTTTTCTTTCGGAATTTAAAAAATGTATGAGCTGAATATACAAGTGCTTTTAAAAGGTGAAAGAAAACATCGCGAGGAAACCCGTGGCTTAGTCAGTCAGTTCCGCTCGTACCTATTGAATATGTTTTTTTCTGTGGATTGGGCCGACTAAGCTGTGAATTACTACATTTTGGTCATACATATTGAACTTTTGTATGAAACAGCTGTTTTTTTTTTCGCGTTCACAGTATTGGTTCCTTAGAAAAACATAATCATATTGATGGGTACTTTAGCCCCCTGAAGTTTATATACACAATTTTCGGAACACCTTGTAGGTATATTGAGTGGCTATTTTCCTCCTTCAGGGGGAGCCTCCAGATTAGCATCTCTACGCGTTTAATTCCAAACAGATGGTATTTTAAAACATTGCTAGGCATGAGTCAAAGCGATTAGAAGGAATTCGAGGCTATTTTTCTTCGCGATCCAAAGGAGAGAAGAAGAATTAGTTTCTAAACTAAGATCTTTAACAACTGTTCCGATTCCTGTAATAGTTTTTTTATACAACTAGCTGATGGATCATGAAGATGGCCCACCTGATGTTAAGTGGCTCGTAAGTCACGCACAATAGGAACGTGCCCTACGATGTACTGCCCTGCGCCATCAACTTGAGGCATACAGATGTTAAGCCTCATGTGCCTGTAATTACACCGGCAACCACACTCTTCAAACCGAAACACAGCAACGCTGCTTGGCGGCAGAAAAAGGCGTGATGTTAGTACTTCCCCGGACGAGCCCTTCACAAAGAGCTCTAATACTCTTGAGATGGTTAATTAATAAGGCTAATTAAATCAGGGATCGGAAATTATTTCTTGTTTGTCTGTTATTAATTATTATATAACTCTACCTACCTTCTGCCACAAGCACTGGAGTGTGGCGCTGTGGGTTTCTACAAGACAACTAATTAAAGGATAAATTATATATAATATGATATTATTTATTCTGACTCGATTGACGCTAAGGTATATTAGATGGACTTGCATCCTGCCACGTATGGGTACTTACTTCATACACGTACGTTAAACACCTTCATAGAATCATGAGTTGATATTTGCTACCAACATTGAGGATATATCTAGCGCGCCTATGTATCAAATCTGATAAAAAATAACTATTGTGCAATAGGTACGCCAGGACCAAAAATGTCGACAATCAGTTCAATAGGAACGCGACCCAGTTCCGTCAAGCGACCTTGCCTGCACTGATACGGCCAAATTGTTTATGGTTCCAGCGAGATGGTCTGACGTTAACGATCTGAGTGTCCCGATACCAACTCACTTGCAACAGCTCAGCACCAGTGCGTTGCAAATTCGGCAATTATTGTGCCATAGAATAAGGGTATGATGCACGTAGAACAGGTTTGGTCGCCTGTCGGCCCGTAACGAGGACGCGATGACACATGTCTAACGGTAATTCGATTTTTACACGGCCCAACCGCGTGCGTGCACGTTATACAAAAGGAAAATATACAAGCAAATACTAATAAATAAATATTTTAGAACTTAGGAACTCCGACAAGTGGCTTGCTGTCCAACCCTATTACAAGGAGACTAATTACTCTAATACCCATCTCTCACCAATCTAATAGCAGCTCTTATTTTTTATCGTAATTAGTAATTAGCTGGCAGATGTTACACCAAGTGGGTTCACCTCGTGTCCTCGATAAAGAGTCATTTTTTTGGTATGATTTTAGGAATTCAGAATGCAACCGAAATCATTCGCGTCAACTTCTCCGAAAAGCTCAATGAATGAATTTTTGGAACTTAGTATACGAACGAGTCATTGCATATTCATAACGTGTTGTCACGTAGAGCTGGTTTATATTTTCCAACGATTATCCAATACTTCTTAAATCCAGTCATACTTGATACGAACCGTTATGCAAATTGGCTAATGCGAAAAAACCAGTGTGACTCGATGTCATGTCGGTCGGTTGAAGGAAGCGCATTTCGCAAAGCTGCAAATAAGTAGGCAGCACTTTCTCCGCATGGGATGGCGCTGAAGAATGGTGATACTTATCGACATTTAAAGAATGAGTTACGTACGTATATATCTTCGGCATGGTTTATAAATGGAATGACCTATCTGGACCTGCGTTGCGGTGGCGTCTGGTAATCTGTCATGTAACAGTCTCGTCGCCAGTGTTGCAAGCTGCGCCGGCGCATTGATCTGCACCATAACATTATACATGCGCACTGTCGAGGGCTTTCAATTGATATATTTTCAAAACCGGTCTACGTTTTCATAACATGCTTCGTATGACTCGATCTGGAACGGCCGATGTAGACTGTTGTGGTCTATTTTAAAACTGAACAAGTTTCAACAGAAGTTAATAGCATCGACCATGAGAAATCCCGGCTAGTGTTTATTTTACTGGTTCAATTTCAAAGACTAGTTTACTTAATAAGTAAACTAATATGACCATTATCAATCTAAAACGCTAGTAAAGTAGAGCTCTCTAAAGTACTTAATCGTCTGAGATGTCGTGCAAGTGAAGTTGCATTGTGCACGCGCACTGCAAGTGCTTGGAGTTGATCGAAGATATTATCATAGGCGCGTGCGTGGAGCGGTGTGCCACTTCAGCGAATTGAAGGCCAGAAGTCAATTTGGGGCAAAGCCGCAGGCAGCAGGCGCCGTCATATGTAAATGTCAGGCCCACTGTCTCCAGCTATAATGTTGCATAATAAAATGCAATGAGGCAACGTACGATAAAGGACTCGGGAAAGAAGACTTGTTTGTGAACGAACGAACATACTATTGTTTTTAACGCCCACGTTATGTTTGAGAATTCTATTCGCGGAGTTGTCGGGTGTTATTGACAGAAAAAACATGTTCCCGCTACAGCGGCAGATTCATAGATATGTTGCAACATTGAGTGATTTATTCTACTAAATTCGTATTTGCACTGGTATTTCTAGCACCATCACCGCAGGCCTAATGTAAATTGATTGACACGCTTTTTAACTGACTAGAGCTCGCGTGGCGAGTATTTTGAGCGTAATGGGCGCACTGACGTACCTACCTACCTAAACCATTTCGGCGGACGTGGGAAGCACCGCAAAATCCTCGCATTTGCCGCTGAATAGTTTTATCGTGGCTATTTGGAAGATGTTACAACATATCGACACGCGAATTATCTGTTGCTGCATGGAATGGATTTAACCGAATTCAACTGAACTGCTTTATTAAAAGCCTTGACTTAATGCGGTCTTGCGCTTATGTGCGAGTACAATAGATTCGGAATGTGTCAATTGCAAAATAAATGATATTAAAATCTCACGGTACATGATTTCTTTCATTAAAGTCGCGATATTGTATATTATCAACAAAGGTCGTCTCGAACGAAAACAAAAAGAATGTAGAGAGTCATTGTGTTGGAACAAAGCGTGTGAACCCTGAGTTGAAAGTGTGCGTCTGACAGCAAGCTGAACTGAATGTGGAACCAGATACCCACTGTTTTAACCCTTAATTCGACGCTGTGCAGTATACTTCGCGTTGAATAAAAAAAAATCTACATAAAAAAATTGACCATATGTCTTGACTTCAAGGTGTTTATTTGCACCCTGAAATATCTAACTACGCTGTCAAAAATCGGTAACACACACACATCGACGGGTCGCGAGCAGTCGCCGGCGTGATGGTGGGGAGAAGGAACACACTGCGCGGGCTCTCGGTAAGTTGCATTTTATTCATTGTTTTATGGCTTTTTTTGTTGTAATATTATTGAAAACTACAGATAACAGACCCGGAAAGCTACTTATAAAGTTTTGATTTTCTTACTGAGTTCAGTTTAGTTTTTACGACACCCACAACTTGTATGTCCAGTATACTTCCCGTCGTCGAATTACTAGTAAAGTAACTGCTATATACTATGTCCAGTATTCTTCCCCTTGTCGAAGTAGTAGGTAACTATATATAATATCGTATGTCTTGTATTCTTCCCGTTGCCGTATTATTAGTAAATTATATTTTGTTGTTTTTTGTATTACTATTTTAGAGATCCGCAGATAAAATATTTTGTGCATTATTTTTTTTCGTTTTTCAGAGCTTCAAGTCTAGAGGACGACGCATAGTAGCATTGGTGCCGCCTGAAAATGCTTCTTCTGATATAGATACTGGTTCTGAACCTGAGAATGAAGACCAAATTCCTCATAACAGAACTGAAGAGTGGTCCTCCTCATCCTGCCCTTCCATCAATTCATGCATACAGCGCATGAATATATTATTAGACAACTCCGAAAGTGATACACAAGACAATAATTCAATCGCCAGTGACGAGACTAACGTTGAAAGTGAAACTTTCATGGAGACAGGAAACGAAAATCTTCAAACAGAGGACCATCCTAGCGTCAGTAGCAGTGAGAACAACCCTGTGTTAGAAGTTGAAGAAAACGTAAACTATGAGGTACTTCCGTTGACCTCTGTTATTAACAACGTGCTACAACTGACCATCATCGTCTACCTGCCCTTATCCCACTTCATGTGGGGTCGGCACAACAGGTCTTTTCTCTCCACTTCTCTCTATCATCCGTCATCTCAGTCGTCACTCCTTTCTTACCCATGTCATCCTTCACACAATCCATCCATATTTTCTTTCGCCTTCCTCTACTTCTATATCCATTCACATTCATAACTAACACTCTTTTCGTAACATGACATTCTTTCCTTCGCCTGACATGCCCATGCCAACCTATTGCTTCTCATTTTCTCAATCACTGGTGCCACTTTCGAACTGCCTCTAATAAACTCATTCCTTATGTTATCCATTCTCGTCACTCCACACATCCATCTCAACATTCGCATCTCCGCATGCATTCTTCTTTCATCCGTCCCTTTTGTGGCCCAACATTCCGATCTATACAAAACGACAGGTCGTATAATCGTTTTGTAAATTTTCCCCTTCAGTTTTAGGGGCATTCTTGGATCCATCCTACATTTATTCTACTCTTTACATCCCTGTCAATCTCACCATCATTCTGCACTACTGAACCGAGGTACCGAAAATCGGAACAGACTGGTAGAGATACACCATCTAAGGCAATAGTGGCGAAACTGGAGGGACCACCGAAGTCACAAAATCATCAGTAAGTCATCATCAGTAAGAGCAAAACAGAGCATCTGCTCTGTTTTGCTCTTACTGATCTTCAATCCGACACTTCCCCTGCCATTTTACCAGCCTGCTCTGGACCTCAGTTGCGTCTTCTCCGATAAGTATAATGTCGCCGGCGAACAGCAAACACCATGGTGCCTCCTCCTGTATGTCTGATGTCAGTGCATCCATTACCAGGAGGAACAAATAAGGGCTCAAAGCCGATCCTTGGTGCAAGCCTACAGCCACATTAAACTTATCGATAACGCCAGCTTCGGACTTGACTTGAGTACTAGCTCGGCTTTACATGGCCCGAATAAGCTGCAGGTACTTCCCAGGCACTCTTTTCTCTTTCATAGCCCACCACAGAACCTCACGGGGAACCCTGTCGTACGCCTTCTCCAGATCAACGAACACCATGTGATTCATGCATGACTTTATAGATAACTGATTATTATGTTCAAAACAAAAGTGAGATTTTTGTACTTATAAGATTTTAAAGTTATTATAGTATTTGTAAGCGTAAACTTATGTAACTATGAGACTAATTTACCCAAATATAATTAATATTTTCCTACGGAACCACTAGTTTCTTTTATTATTTCTCTTTGACAGTGGGAAGTATACTGCACATGGTTGGAGCGCATCAATTTCTTATGAACTTGATAATGTCCAGTATAATGGCCGTATGTTTTTCAGGAAACTGAAAGAGCTAGATTTTTTTAGGTATATTTCCTAAGGTCCCATACAAGCTAAGAACCGAAATCTGCAACGATTTTAGAAATTTAATTTAAAAAAAAACCCGTCGAATTAAGGGTTAAATGATACTGTCAAGTTACACAATACAGTTAGATAGTGCAGATATTGATTGACATGAAACACTGAAGTGTCCCACATAGGAGACAGGCTGCAAGTGTTGAAGCCGTAACAAGTGAGTTAGGAAGGCGTTGCTATCGCCTTGTCCGAGCAGCTGCGACTTGTCGTCACTCAACATTGCGCTTGGAGCTATTTCCATATTTAATGCTGTTATTCGGTTGGCACCGATCTTGTAGAGCGTAAGCTGCTGGATAATAGGTTCATGTCAATCTTGAGCCGGTCGGCTATTAATTTTGAACATATTCATAGGAACAAACGTTTTGCATTCGTTACCGAAAAGAGAACATCATTTTAACTTTATGTGGTAGCTGACGCAAAGTGTAGGCTCAGATATAAAAGACTATTGGGCAGGATCACCACAGTATTTGCATAATCTTCTTTTGAAGACGCATGACTGAAATAAGCTTGCTTCGCTTTTTCTTCGCTATCTTCACCTCTTGACTTCTTTCAAATATATCTGTGAATTTTAGGAGTTATTAGTTATTCTCATTCTTTTGAAAGAAATCATCAGTTGCGGATAGCGAAGAAAAACAAAGCAAGCTTATTTCTGTCCGCGTCTTCAAAGAATTGTCCCTTCACAGTAGCAAAGGAGCATAAACTGAAAAATAAGTCATCTTTGAAGAATCATCTAAATATAAAAGTAGGTTGATGTTTGAGTAGACCATGAGTAGATATTTATTTTTATTTGGCAACGGAGTTACTATTTTCACATCTGGCTCAAGCTGTAGCTGAACCTACCAACCTACATCCGAAATAATGAATTTCGTTTGATTTCCATTTATTTGTAATCCCTGCTTGTTTTTTGGGGATTATTTATGGTACGAATATGTGTTTAGCCTGTATTGCTATTGTAGTTTGCAGATGGTGGTTTAGACAGCTGCGATATTGGGTCATGTGAAAGTTCAAATGTGTGGAGCGGTCTGTGTTGGCGTGTCACAGAGCAGGCGAGCGGGACTGGCTCGAGTCGCGGCTCGTAACGAGGCGAGGGCTGAACTGGAGTAGTGGGACGGATTAGGATAAACCGAGTCAATGGCCGGGTCACGTGGCTATTTGCGTACCACTCCTTTCGCGGTCCGAGCGGACGCCCCTCTCCTTCCGTTCCCTTGTTTAAACTACCCGCAACGGACTAATTTTGGTAACTAATCTGTTTAACGATAAAGTCGTTTCGGGGAACATTTTGTTTGCGAAGAAATTGCTTTATCTGTTTTTGATAAGTCTTTATTTATGGATACCTATCACTGGCTGTTGGTTATTGGTTCGAGTGAGTCTTTAGTTTTATCGCGATTATTTTTGCACGAGCAATGCGATTAGATAAGTTGCATTTAAAGTAGGTAAGTAAATTCTGCAAGGTTTCGTAGCAATGCAAATATTAACTGTCTAAATAATTTTCGTAAGATAATATTATTACAAAAGGCCTACTTCTGCATTACCATAGGTACTTAATGCCTGTGTTAGTTTAATTTTGCACCACAGTGTGAAACGTTTTGTGCTCAATATCTGTTGGTTGTTGGTACTAGGCGTTGTTTCAGTATGATTAATTATCTAGTTTATGAGGCGGCAGTTATTAGGCAGAGAGCGCCAGCCGGTCCCCTCCACCCAGACAGACACTCCTTTAAACAAGCGTTAGTGATTGTACAGTTTGCTTGTGTATAGATAACCTACCTACATCGGTAGAAATAGCAGCATGCGTGTATTTGAACGAACACCCAACACCAAAGCGAGGGGTGAAGGTTTGCATTGGATGTTTGTAATTTCGTGACGGTTTGCCCTCAATGCCAGAGTCTGAATTATGAAAATATTTCAAATACTTATTGTGTTATGCATGGTAGTTTCGACTTTTACTTACCTGTTATTTGCAGCGGTCGGGCTGATATGCAATCAAAAATTGAAGGGTCATGTCTGACCCTGATTCGTTATCGATTTCTGTAGGATTAGTGGCTCAATATCTAGGCTAAGTTAAAAATTGCCGAACGTAGGTAAGCTGCCCTGAAATAGAATAATAGGTCACCTGTAGATAAAGAGATCGACGACCTGGGTGGGAGACAAAGAACTCTAATCTGCTTGACAAGGCGTTAGTCTGATAGGAAGTTTTAGAAAGGATTCCGTAAAATAATTGTAAACTTGAGTGGACATTCAAATGTTGTAAGGACTAGATGATACCCATCTACTATTAACAGAACGATAAGTTAAAAAAAACTGCAGTTAAGAGGTAACTTCAGAGGTACAGTCGTAATTAGAATACATGTCAATACACATGACTCAGCACAGATATTACCGTGATGATGAACGTAGCGTCGCGTCGATATCCCATTTTGTATTGTAAGCTGATAATCTGTTATAGTCTCAAATTCTCGCCTACCAGTTACAAGTTTCGAGTGGTATGTAATTAAATACAGCGTTTGTGCAGTGTAGTATACTAGTGACTGGTAATTCAACGTCGCTAGGCAGTAGAGTGCAAATCGACTATTCTACAACGGTATGCTTTGTACAATAGTCTACTGACTACACTATCTATATCTACTTCTCTCTGACTCTACTGACGTTATTTTTATTTTGCTATAATTATGTAAATATATGTAAGCTTGGTTTCTTGACTCATGTCTAAGAATATCAGGGGCTAGCCCATATTGGTTAAGGCAATTCTCAACAGCCTTGTAATGCCGGGTTCCTTTTCTGGCGATAATCGCCTCTGTAAAAGCATGTTTGACTTTGTAATAGGAGTAGCAGACATTTTGTCTTATTAATCGCTAATTATGTATTTGTTGTATCTATAAGATTGTTCGCCCGTTATATCACTGGTTTTCTCTTGATCACCTTGCGTTATGCGTAATAAGGCAAGTATTCGTAGATTGAAAAAAAAAATCATTTAAGTAGTTGTAACGTTTATGAAGTTCACATTACATTTAAAGGAGTTATCGTGGTTTGGTCATACGGTTCATTATATGACTCACAGCTTTTAGTTGAATAAATAAATAGGTAGTAAGAATATGCCTTACCTTTTATTGGAAATAATTATTTGGTAAAGTATTATGTAGACTATTACAAAACCACTGCTTATTGTCGCTCATTTTTAATAATGAAATTGTCCTCAGGCAACATAATATTATGGATAACATTGCCATTTCAAAAAGACATCAAAGTATCAAACAAGGTCCATGCACATTGCAATTTGATTCAATAAATTCAGATTGGAATACGCAAGTGTGGCGATAAAACTGCTGCGCGCGTAGGCAGTTACCTTACCTTACGTTACCTATCCTGTGTTCGAGCTCCGAGGACTGACACCCGTCGTGGAATGTTGATATACTAGTCGAAGACTAGAACAATGGCGAACTAAGCTCCTGTTAATAGCAGCTGCCTACCGGGCCTTGGGTAATTTGAGCGGTAATGCAAAAGTAGACTCAGAAATAACTTCCGACTTGGCGAGAATAGCATTTTTAGAACAGAACTTGTCAAATATTCATGGAAATAAGAACAACAATATGGGATATCTGATGGTTGAGGTGATTGTTTCACAATTAGCATATTGCCTCATTGGTATAAAAATATGAATATTACTGTGCATTGGGGCGTCGAACACTCTATATGGGCTTAACCAGAGAGTGGGCGGCTGGCGACCGTGAGCGTCGGTTGCACGATTAGCCGACTGGCAGGCAGCCTCGCCTGCTTGCGACACTGTACCGACATAAATAATCGCCTATTATACTTACAATATCCTTGTTCAACCCAAGATCATGATGATGATGTGCAAGCCGCGAACCGAAGAAATTCTTCTAAAGTCCGACGTTACGTCAGTGACACCGCACATTCATTTACCATACCGAAACCGACGGTCGTTGCATCAACAGTAACTACTGGTTATGCGAAATGCAAATAGCTTGAGACTTCTCATCTGATAAAAATGTCCGGATTGCGTTCATTACAGTTATCGGTAAGGTGTGGGTGGTTGTGGTTACCTATTACCGACGTTATGCACATCGGTTGAACGACACGAAAACCTAGTGAGAAGCAATTAATAAGGTTGGTGCGTGGAGCACTTGTCTGCGTGCATCGTCCCAGATTTGTGATAGTGCGTCGCAGTACAGTTGCGTATTGTGCGAGGGTCGGCGGAGCGGGGTGAACGCTCTGCCGGGAGTCGTCGACACGGGCCAAGATAATTACTGTCGCTGCGTCGTCTTCGTCCCTGCTCCCTGCGTGCCCTCTAACCAGCGGCTAAGTGATCTAACTCTAGCACTAGCGTACTAAGCACGTTAATTGAAGCACTTTTGCCAGCTTAGACCTTGAAGCCATGACCATTGTGAGTGACTAAAGTTATCTCCTTTGTAAACAAGTTGATCGGTTTGCTTCACAATCAGACCCTTCGAAAGAAACTTTCTTTCGCGAAACCTATTTTTTCTATTTCCAAAAAGAATTTCCACCTTCAGTTTCGCCAGGTCCGTGTGCCTACCGGTTTTTAGTTTGCTGTTCTTGCTATTTATATTATTCTATCATGCTGAAATTTGGCGACATCATGAGATATGTTGGAGAAACGATTATAAGGCACTCTATCCGTAAAGTAGGGTTGTTTTTTGACCTTATCCTAGTCTTTGGTCAGTTCTTAAAATATTGTGACCTTTTTCAACAAAGTCGGCTTGAAAAACATAGTTTACCACTTTTTGAATTTAACCTGCATGAAAAGGATCCTGAGTGTTAAGTTAATAGTAAAGAGAGTGTGAATGTGATCCTAAGAGTACCTAACTGTATTTAATGGAGAAACCCTGCAGAACACGATCTCTTCTAAGGGTGTGGTTGGCGGTGAACATAGATGCACATGAGGTTTAAAATCTATATGCCTCGAGTTGGTGGACGCAGGGCAGTGCATCGTAGGACACGTTTATATCGTAGGACGCATCGTAGGACACCTTTCTATCGTGCTTGACTTGTTGTTGTTGTTGACAATGCTTTGTTATTTATTATATTTGATGATTACCACTTAACAGCAGGTGGCCCACATGGTTCATCTGGCCTATCTACTGGTTCCAACAGCAATTCGTATTAAAAAATATCTTAGTTCGTTTGTACGCTGCGAAACTGAGCTAATCTGCTGTGACGAGAGGTTGGTTTCAAAAGTTAACTATCTTCATTGTGTAAATTGCTAACCCTAGATATTTTGCTTCCATCAATGTCAACCGGCAACGTTATCTTGGGTATTTAAATCGCAATTAAAGTCTGATCAGATTAATTGAGTTGGGGCCCTTTTGTTGTCGCATTCCAGTTTACGCAACAATGTCAGCTTCAGCCGAAGTCCGAGTTTTGTTTTCGTTTTTAGTTTTCTGCCAACTTATATTTATTAAGCATATTATTATTATAAAAACGGCCTGACGATACAGAAAACGAAACAACTAACTAAACAACACTCAGACTTGGGGTACCTACAGCTGTGTGACACGGCTCGAAAAGTCATCATACCATGCAAACATCATTCTATGTTGTTTCTTCTCTACTTCACTTTTTATTTGTAACTCATTCATAATGCATTTCACTGGTAACGAGTTATATACTTACTACATATTTAGATAATAATGATTTGTCACAGCGCCAGAACTACGTAATGTTGCATGGTAGGTCATACTTACATGATGCTTCGGTGTGATTAATGATGATTTTTACTTATATTAACTTTTTATTTTGGTTTCTTATAAATAAACTATGCAATAATTCATATTCAATTTTCCATTCCTTTCTTCGTAGCATTCGTCTATTTTAAAAGGAAGTTGTAAATAGGCGGTCTCCGTCCGTGAGCTGATTAATTATTATTGCTTCATCAAACAAAACCCTTCAAAGTGAGCGACAGAGCGGCCTAAATTGATTTCGGGCAATGTTTTCAAAACTCTTATAATGGATGTTTATAATGGAATCGATAGCTGCAGTAACCGAAGTTGTATTTCTCTATCCCTCTTAGAAGGTATTGAAAAGTAAAAAGTTTTTAACCTTAATGGAACACAACTTAAAGGAATCTGGCTGTTTGTACCAGTCTTCTTGGATTTGAATGTACGAAAGTCTCATGGGATATCCATCTGATGACACTGTACCTTCAACCAGGAGGCCTATGGGCAAATTAAGACAGGGAGACCTCTAGCGAAATCTGTCCTGTCATCATAGTTCTACGTAGGTACTTACTTTAACATTTAAGGTCATCATAACAGGATCTATACCTTCCCTATTGCATTTCCAGGAAGTAGAACAGAAGTAAAACAGTAACCTTAAACAGACTTACCAGAAGGCTGTATAATTTTATTTCTTGTAAGTACACTAGTCTCATGACATGACATGACATGACAAGTGATGTTTCAGGGCGGTATTTTTCTGCTCGATCCTCGATCCTCAATATTTCTAGCGATGAGGGTCAAAAGGTGCAGGGGATAATGGATCTGGCGACCGATGGGATTTAATATAATATGCCGTGAGACCGCGCCCACGTCATCGTCTATTTACGCGTGTCAATATGGAACGACGCGGATCCAATTCGGCGTCCATTACACGCAGGTCGGATGCGTTAATGGTCTGGATAGAATTCATAATTGCATTGGCAGGATATATCTACCTAGTGGGATTTGTGAAGGCTAGTGAAATCCCTGCATGAAGTGTGAACTGCGATGCAGTTCTAGCTCGGGGCCAAAACATTTCAGTCCCAATTATTTGGAAAACCGTTGCTCGTCAATTTGTAGAAAAGTGGAAAAGCCTCGTCCGCCCTTTCCATTTGCATGGCCGCTCCGATCACGTCGCAGTCAAATTGCATTTGTGTCAGAGGGCATTTCCAGGGTTACCACATAAAATAAGGTAGGTAAGTATTTTTTTTATTTATTTTTAATAAAAGGATTTTGTGAATATAACAAACTGACGTATAAAAATAAATAAAGCCATCAGTAGAGATAAAGTAGGTATTATAGCGTCCGTAAACAGAAACTTATTTATGCTTAGCTTATTTACTTACTTACTCGTAGTATACCTTGAATATTCATTGTCTATCTGCATACCTATTTCTAACCAAGGCTTATTATAATATAAAGTAAATCTTGTTCCTCCTTATTTGGCTTGTATTTGCTTATGCGGTCCCCTTTAATTTATTCTTGGAAAGTTTCTTTTGGACTCAGGCGGGATCGCCTGCAAGGAAAGTTTATCTTGCGTAAATATCTTTTGGCGGAAATATGAGATCGTGATATGGTTACTTCCATACTTTGGCTTTAGTAATATCTGCGGTGAAATTGTCTATGTTCGTGTAGCAGTAACTGAGGATTGAAAGTTATATCTCAAGGATTTGATACCAAAAAGTTGAACACTCAATAATAATACTTATTGGATGGAAACCAATAATAATGGGAGTAGATCATTGGTCAGCGAGGGCAGTGGAACGATCGCTTGAGGCCGATCTTCTCTGAACTCTCGGTGACTCGGCTCGCGTCCTGTCATTGTGACTGCTTGTGACGCAACCGCGCGTGACCATGACATCAGTGCTTCAACATAGCTTGCCGCTATGTCTGCGACTTTTCATGATGAATGGTTCACGTTTTCTATTTCATTAGAAAACACTTGCGCAAAACACGCTGGTAAACTTCCGTGTAAATCAATATAGAGCATGACGATTGGGATAGATTCCAAATCCCAACATCCATGTAAGTAAAATATAATCCGCTGTCTGAATCACGTCTAGCGACTTCGCCGAGTGGTGTCATCAGACTGAAGTCGCAGTCCGTCTATGAATAATTGAATTTTGAGTTTGTTTCATCTTTATTAAATGGAGGAATATACTTCTCCCATATATCTCTCCCACTTCACAACGGCATGCCTATTTAATTTAGTTAGTTTTAAGTGTTTTCAAAAATGTGTAAATTAGTGCCTTCCTACCTCTATGGACTCAGCGATCTGAAATAAACGGTTTTTATTTTTAGTTATTAACACTAGCTTGGATCATTAAATTACCTTTTAAAGAGCTAAAAATACTGCTTTTAAATATTCTAGTCAAGTTTTAGTTTCTAGACAAAACGGAATACAATGGTCTTACTCCTTCGTCTGTCTCACCACCTCTTCCAGGACCAAACTAACTAAACCATATGAGGTACATATGATAGAGAGCATTGGAATAAACAATTTGTTATTCATCCAAGCCAATATAGTTTGTTATAGTAGGAATTAAATTGCTTTTATTTAGCGTCCAACCTCACCTGATTCTGTATTGTTATTGAAATTCTTTTGGGAGATTATGGCAAAGACAAGAGCTAATGTGACTCTCGCTCGCACGTTTCGACATGTTGAAAGATATAAAATCACTAAACTCATTTTTGAAAAATCGCAATCAATCATTTTGTGTGCAATCACATTGCACACAGTTTAGTAAAAATTTCATTTTGATCGATACATGTTTTCCTACTCAAAAGTCGAAACGTGCGAGCGAGAAGTTGTTTGATAGTTGTCAGCCCCTTAATAATTTTTATTGGAACAGATATTGGAGCGTTTTACTTACGATGCGAATGTTCATACATCACTCACACAGTTCTATTGAATCGGAACGGCGGAACACTCCTTTCGCAAGTTTTACATGAGCTAATTTATTTTACCTAGGTACTCTCCGAATTCTGATAGCGATAAAATCCAATCCAAGGAAATACGTTTCGACATAGCAATTACTAGTCAAATTAAAATGATAACTAGTATCTCTTAGTGAATCTTGAACACTATAAAAACAAGATGATAAAAAACAGTAAACGCACAAGGATAGAAGCAATGCCCTTGTGTTACTGAGATGTCTGCAGGTAGAGGCGTTTTTTGTTCTATCTAACATCAATCAACCTATTAAGTACTTTACTTACCCAAAGAAGTCCAGCTCAGTAAGCTGGAAACTTAGATACTGATAGAAAGAAAAGAAACGTACATTTCTTGTAGAGTAGAGAAAGAAACTACTCTACAAGAAATGTAGGTACCTACGTAATCAGACTGGTAATTACATCATAATAATTATAAGTATACATGACACGGCATTAGGTAATTGTAGATAAGTAGAGTAGAAACAGATATTATCTAAAGAAAGAATATTGGCATCTAAATATCACGGATGATGGTATGCCAGTTGATATTTTCTCGAGCTATGAAATATCATTGCAAGATATTATAGGCACAAAAACTTACGAAATTACACTTGCGATTACGTTCTAGAAATCGGTTGATTTATGTGCATAGCAAATACACGCTGCATCAATCATACATCGACTTAATAATGCTATAGATTTAAAACAACTGTTGAAATAATCCTCTGTTAAATGCAATGATTAATATATTAATATTATAGCTATCTGCAATGAGGTCGTGATCAAAAACTTATGTAATTTGTATGTTTATTGGAGACAGTAACTAGTCAGTAAACAGTCTTATCGAAGACTAGCCCAAAGTAGCAGGGCAATTGACCCTAATATCCGATGACATCGTATTTGTCGTTTCAAAGTGTTACAGAAAGTGTTCACAGTATCGATACAGCTTGTTAGAGAGTTATCATCATCAGTCTGAGAAGTCCACTGATGGACAGCTTGCCCACAAGTTTAAGTATCAGAGTAGTTAGTAGAGCTCTTTGTGAAGGGCTCGTCCGGGGAAGTACTACCACCACGCCATTTTCTGCCGCCAAGCAGCGTTGCTGTGTTTCGGTTTGAAGAGTGTGGTTGCCGGTATGGTATGGTTACTGGCACAAAGTTGATGGACGCAGGGCAGTGCATCGTAAGACACGTTCCTATCGTGCGTGACTTACGAGGCAATGCTTTTTTATAGGTGATGGCTACCTCTTAACATCAGGTGGGCCATCTGCTTGTTCCATCTGCTAGTTGTATAAAAAAAAAAGTTTCCAGGACAAACGGTTTTGAGCCTTCTCTGCATACCGATTCCTTGACCTTTACAATATCGGCCCAAAGGTTGGCGGAGTTATCAAAGGTTTTAATTTAATGAGAAAGAAAAATTCTATACAAATCACCTATTTTTACAGAATTTATCCACCCGTGACCATTTTCATCATATTTCTTCACACAAGATTTAACAGGTGATGTGGTGTGAGTTATAACAAAGACCGTTACAAATTCATAAACCTTACCGCGGCCTTGATTGGCTAACATTGTGTGAACTTGCTACTCAATGCTTCTAATTTAGAATAGAATAAGCATACAACACACAAAAACAGTTTTTTAACAATCTACGTATAAATCAACATAAAAAAATTATATACCTACTGCAAATATACTCTCTTGTCGTGTCACTAGTTTCTTTGGAAACAAAGTGTGGTCAAAGGATTTTCAGTGCGCCTCAAGAAGTGTGCCCTTCGGGCACTTGATACATGTTATAGAATTTTTTAGGTTCTACGACATGCCGGTTTCCTCACGATGGTTTTCTTCATCGTTTGAGAGTACTGGCATTGTGCACATAAATTTTTCGACAGAAAAATTCATTGGTGTTTGACCGGTTTCGAACCCTCGACCTTAGGATCAGAAGGCGTTGCCGCTACCACTAGACCACCAGCGCTCTCTCAGAATATAGGTACCTACCTAACCTTTGCGCTACAAAATTTCTTATACCCTATGTACTATTATTTGCTTGTGTGACCATCAGACCGCGAAAATTATCATTGCAAAGGGACTTTTGTATTCCATCCTGGCTATTCTTGACAAAAAAACTAAGTAGATCGACATTTTTTTGTGTCATTGACAATGCTTGCATTTGGGAGAGCTTTACCTGTTGTACCGTTTTGACCTACATGTCTTAAAGGCACCAGCAGAGTGGTGAAAGGAATACTATAATAGCACATGACAATTGTTGGTGTTTTGGATCGTTATCTTTTCTTCAACATTAAACCATCTACCTGTACTGTAGATACCTACCTACCCACTGTTTTTTGAGCCACGTATTTTTCGTGTTTGTTTTTTCACAGTTACCTATGCCATAAAAAACAGAAACAGTTTCGAAACTAATATTTCAAGGCACAGTAGATATCCCCTTAGATTCCCTTAGATCTCTTAGTATCAAAAACCAACTTAAAATTATTTGAGGATATCTAAGGAGGGTGGAAGGTATTCCATACGTGACCGGTTGCAAGCCCATCGCCGCTGCTAGAATACTAACTGGTTCTCAGTTGTTTCTCACGATGTTTTCCTTCACCGTTTCAGAGCATTGCGTACATTTACTACGCTTTATCTACTCTGCAGACTGCATTGGTCATCAAAGTCCAGTCAAGTCACACAACAGCAAAGACCAAAGTATCATCGAACGGGAAGGTCGTGGGATCAAATGGCACTCGGAAAATAACTTTTGAGTTACTGATTATACTATATTACTGATATGATAAAAAATGATTGAAAGATCAAAGTAATAACATACCTAATCTATTGTCTAGAAAAAAATAATAGGTAACATAATCAACGGTCTAAGGGCCGGTTTCACCATGCTCTGCTAGTTACTAATCAAGGATTAAAAGTCCGTTAAATCTAACCTTAGCTGTCAAACGCGTACATTTTGACATATTTAACGGCCCTTTAATCCTTTGTTAATCTAACAGAGCATGGTGAAACCGGCCCTAAATCTACCTTTTATGATTACTAGTGCAAGTTTATGCCAATAGATATACAGTCACCCCTATGTACAGTTGTGGAGACATCAGCGGATGTGGGTCGAAGAGAGAACGTTTATCGCAGGCGGCGCGGCTCGAGCCAGTATCACAGGAAATGGTGGTCAACATGACCACTGCAACTAAATTAAACGAGCTGCTGTTGCTGTGTTACTCATTATTTATGCAATTTTGTACTAATAGGCTTTATCTGTAACTATACGTCTACTTTAAGCTTGTGTACAATATTATTATTAAAGCAACTACATAGTAATGTAAACTCTTTATGCATGAGCTGTAAAGGTTTATATAGGTACAAACTAGAAGGAATGTATCGTAATGAGGAGTACAGCCATCACAGCTCAGTTGGTAACTCTGCCTTCTGCGCTGTAGGCCGTGGGTTCGATCACCCCTCGATTCGTGGGGATTCGATTTGTTGTCACAAACATTTTGTGTGATCAGCATAGATGTTTGTTCTCTGACTGTGTGTTATTATTATGTATTATAAGCATATATTTATAGGAAAAAGTATAGAAGTAGGTACCTACTAAATTAACTAAGTACCTGGTTCGCATATTACAAGCTTTGCTCAGTTTGATTGGGCCTAGTGCTGAGTGGAAAGTCCACCAATTTTTTTCATTTTTATTTTTTTATGTTAGCACTTATGTACCTACTATGCACACTAGTCTTTATTAACTCTCTTGGGTCTGATATGGCTAGCATCGTAGAGAATCGAAAGTAGTCGAAGGCAGAGAGCAAAGTAGAATAAAAAAAGATAACAGAGATTTTTTTTATAAAGGTACCTTCCTATTCTCTATTAGGATTTGGCCCACCCAGCCAAACTATACGAGTAGTAGCATAATACGACTATAATGTAACTACATTGCATGATGGAATAATACGATACTTGTTTATCTACCTGGGTAGGCACTTTAATTATTCTTTTGACCACAAAATACTGTATTTCCGCGTTCAACTAAATAGTCCCAAATTGATGTCACGTTCCATAGCTACAAAATTGCCGGTTTTTGTTTGTTTTATAGACGGATTTTGTTGAGATTTTGTTAGATACTTAGGTATGTAATATGTACTAAGCTGTTTTCAAGAGACGAGTGAATAGGTATCTTCTAGGTAAGCGTGCTACACCGTAGACCGCATCATCACTTAACATCAGGTGAGATTGCGGTCAAACGTTTTACCTATAGGTTGTAAAAAAAAAAAAAAAAAAAAAAAGGGCAAGAAAATGAGGAATTTTTAATTGTCCCCGAACTATAACTTACAAGTTGAAATATGAAATGTATAATTTTATCAAACAGAATATGAATTTTACACATTCTGTTTGATAAAATTATACAACACATTATACATTTTATATTTCAACTTTAACATTTTGAACTCCTCAGATTTAGACAGTTAAGTATGTCGGTAGTGGGTGTGTAGGTGAGGTTGTTGGATAATATAATACCAGTAATGCCACTATGTTTCATCTAAACTACAATTTTTATCGCTCCTGTGGGCAAGAGCGAGTGGAAAGCATTAAACACTAACGAGGGGTCAGAGGCTGCAGCGTTTACGTAGGTACTTCATGATTTATAATGATGGTTGGTTAACATGGCAGTTTACTTATCGGCCGCTCGGGTTCTTCACCCCTGCCTGCTTAGTATGTACTTCGCGTGCTGACCCTAATGATCATTTCAATAGCTTATAGCGAATGTGATAGGATTCCGATTCCAACGAATATCTGCAAATACTCCGGCCGGGGTCGGGGCATGCCCGGATTTACAAAGAGCGGCCCAGATTTATTTAGAAGACGTGGGGATTAAGGTTTTTATGACGTCGACCTTCATAAAGGGCAGCACAAATGTACGGTGTAACCTAAATTACTTATGTTTAATTTATTATACTTACCTAAATTGTAGCCAAACTAAGATTAGGTAATTCGCTTTTGACGGTACGTATCTAACTTTAAAACCTTTTTACAATTGTTACATCGCTTCAAGCCAAAAGATAAAATTAGCTTTTCTTTGAATTTCTGATTCATCAATGCAGTGATTATTCACATTTATTGAAAATTTAACAGCGATTCAGGGAACTCTGCGACTGTGCGAGTGATAATAAAAAAGAATTATGCTTGAAACGAATTGTGGTTATGATTACTTTACATGCTAATAAACATAAAAGAGAAGCATGATTGATATATCGTCGGCAGTCATATAATAACAATAGTTTGATTTACAACAGTAATATCTGCTTCAGGGACTTATCGTAATGATTGATGCTTCTATAGCAAGCATGTGCTGCGACACTGATAGTGCGGTAATGAGCAGGATGTTACTATCACTTGAATCATTTTGCGCAAGACCAATGAACTGTGAATTTACAAATATGAGTTTTTCTACTCTATGTGCGTTGTTTCGTCATAATTAAATTATCTTCGGAGAACCTTGGGCTTATTTCAGATCGGTTGTGTAAGTGTTTATTTTTACCCGATTTCTTTAGCGTGGAAGAGTCTTATGGTCGATGGTTTTAAAGTAGCTATGCTAGTAGGAAAGTGATCTATAACAAGGAAAACTATGAAACATTTCATGTTTGTTGCCTACTCCCTACATATTTGTATCTATTCAAATTCGTTTCAAATTAAGAATTTTAAAGAGGTTCATGGAAATATTCTGAACATTCAAATATAATTTTTGCTTAGTTATCTAGTATGACTATAGTTTTTAACTGACCACTACTTATTAGCATGTTGTTGGAAGGGCTGGCTTGAGAATGTGCGCCGGATGGCCATAGCGCGCCTCCGCAGACGTGCGCTGCCTTGCAAATAGCTATTCTACATACAATAATTATTATTTCTTCTTTTATAAGAACTTATCAAGCTAAATTATAAAAGTTTTCTTATTGTATCACTGCATGATATCGATGGTGCTTTGTCTATGAAGGCGAAAGCAAAAAATGCGGCATTATATTGCTAGCAATTGACTTGTGCATACAGCTCTGACCAATAAGTACAGTAGGTAGGTACCTACCTACGATTTGTCTCATCGCCAAGACGACGAGAGTAATAAATTCAATAAGGATGCACTCAGTAAATAGGTCCTAGATTACGACAGTCGTTTTATTCACTTGACATCGTTTTTGGTAGACGAAGCAACAGACGTTGGTGTGGAATGCGTAAGCGCACCGGGCGAGCGGATGAATCAACTGCATGAGTGACGTCATCTGACCAGACAACCTTATCCCTCACAAATTATGGCCCATAACGATCGACTTTGCAATTTTTTGTTATGGTTCCGAAACCAAATGGCAGAATAGTAATTCTTGTAGGTACAAGACTTTGTCATATTTAGGAGAATTCGACAGTTCTCTACGACAGAAATAGTAAAACGAAAAGCAAAGACTACAACTAAGACAAGTTAGACTACTAACTAACTTACAACTACTTAGATGTTAACTAGCAAATAAGACGGGTAAATGTCCACATGCGTACCTTAACTCTACCTCTTATAACACTCAGTGGTACGAGAGCTACACATGTTCCTCAAATGCTCAACAGTCCCACTCGGTGGATTAATGTTTGAGTCATGTCATTACACAACCAAGCTAAGTACCTTACTAATACAAAGTCAAACACGGTATGATTTCCTAAAACCTTGGCTTCAAATCATCGGAATGATAACATCGTTAATGAAAACTGACCTCTCAACGTCCGACCTAGTTATTAATTACCACGTTTTACTAGCAACCAGTTGTTTTTCTGAAACATGTACGGATTCACTGGCTAAGTGCAGATACTCATCTTCAGAGAAAAGTCCCTGGCTTGACTTACACACACATATGCGCAGAATCATGAAGAAATGGTAGCGAGTGACGCAAATAATTCATCACTCTTCATCTAACGAACAGAAACAAACCTTGGTGTGTTGTTTACTGTTAGATGGTTTAAGTAAAGAATTTCGCACGTTCCAATTGGATTATCTAGGTACTTAGCAAGGGCCATTATATTATATTTATTCTCTTCTTCAGCAACGAAGTTGACCAATCATTTAATTTTGATTTCTATGGGCTTGGCGCGCTTTTTCCAATAAATGGCACAAAAAACGAAAGTCATTGCTGATTTTTTACAATCAGACCAAAAAATGCGCAGTGAACTAGCTTATCGGCCACATAATAGTTTCTTTCTATTTTCGAACGATCTATCTCCTTTTTTGTGAAAATTTTGTGGAGATAAAGTGATAAAATGCTTTTGACGCGAAATTTGTCAATTTTATCAGTGTCTTAAAATTGATATGTGGTCGACTGAGATTGAATAGGTAGAACTAACCAAAAGCAAAGTTGCACATCTGATTAACGTTTACATTAGGTACACCTTATCTCAATAGATCCTAAAGTATGAAAGTTTATTGGTCTGTAACGCAAATTGCAGGCTTGTGTGCACGCATGGCCACTGATGTCTGATGATATCTCGTATGTTCACGCAATAACTGCGGGAAATCGCACTTCAATTTGTGACAATAGACCCACATATTGTGACTCAGATGTTAGATAGGTACTTATGGATTGCACGGTATAGATTTTTCTCTTATGATTTAACGTTCTGCACCATTGTATGTAGGTGTGTAATCCGGATGATTTAAGAAATTTACAGAATGCAGTCCTAATCTAGATAGACTAGATCTAGATATTGAAAAACTACCTTATACATGGCATTAAATCTACAAATGATGATAAACTTCTTTGTTAACTCAAATGAGTTAGAATTTGGTTTGGGCAGCGCAAAGCAAGTCTTTGGGCCTGGTGCCAAATACCCGATAAGCACACCCCATACTGCTGTAATAGGAACAATGAAAACTTTTGCTTATAACAGAAGTACCTAACCAAAATATACATGTATTTGCAACAATAAACCTACGTCTAACTAAAACAAAACATTTCTAAAACCAACTTATGAATGGACCCCCGAATTACCTACAACTGCCAACCCTCGTGCCATAAAAATGAAAGTTCATCCATCCATTTACTTTTCTATTCAGTTTCTTGTATTCAATAGTTTCTTCTTTGTCATTGACGTCAGAAATATCTTCTTTTTATTCAGCCTTTCATGAGGATTGTGAAGAACACTTTATGAAACAAAGTTGGGAAAAGAATCATTTTTACATCATTACCTACAGTCATTCTATTCTGTTCCTCAGGGTACAATTCAGTATAATCAGAATAATCAATTTATTGGTAATCAAAAATATTACAAGTCAGGGTTTAACAATGTACCACAATTTGTACATTATTAAAAAAAATATATACAAGGTGTTCCATAAGTTGTGTATATAAACTTCAGGGGGCTAAAGTACCCATCAATATGAACAACTTTTTCTAAGGGACCAACACTGTGAACGCGAAAAAAAAACAGCTGTTTCATACAAAATTTCAATACCTACCAGGCTAAAATGTATGAAACAGCAGTTTTTTTTTCGCGCTCACAGTGTTGGTTCCTTAGAAAAAGTTGTTCATATTGATGGGTACTTTAGCCCCCTGAAGTTTATATACACAACTTATGGAACACCTTGTATATGTATAATTCATAATATTACAAACTAGTAAAATTTAAATACAGTCATTGCTAATTATAAAAAAAAAAATCGGATAATATTAAGATAGATTATTCATAGGTAAAAACATTTTTTTAGTTGCCTAAGAAATCCTCGACACTGTAGAATGCCCTCTCGACCAGCCATGATTTTAGTTTAATTTTAAAGGAGGATAGATTCCTAACTACTAAATACAGAGACAATATTGTTATACAATCTTCATTCGATCAATATACCTACAAGGAAGTTTAAAAAAAAACATTATAAGCAACTTATATTTTTCTTGAAGTCTTTTTAGTTATTCAGTACTCCTAGGTGGGCTAGCCTACCTAGGCGGCTTTGAATTCTTCTACAAACCCTTGCAGTCATTTGTCTCTTAGACAATCAAATCTGGTAACGTGTCAGGTATCAGGTTACAGCTTGCTACCTTTTACAAACAGGTAATTAATTCAGCTGTCCGAGTGGCACGCCATGTTCACGATTTCCATAATCTCGACATCGTTGACCTTGGCCTTGCAAGATACCACTAGATACTAGCTACGTCATTTTGTCATTATCAACAGGCATGCTTAGTTGAATCGAGAAAAAACTTGTCAATTGCTATTTCTATCAGAATCGTTTTAACCTTCGATATTCATACCGCGGTGTGTTTATTTTGCTAAGCTTTATGGCGAAGAAAAGAGTTAATGTACCTCTCGCTCGCACGTTGAAAGATATAAAATTACTGAACCCATTTTCGAAAATTGCAATCAACCATTTTGTGCACACAGTTTACTAAAAAAAAACATTTTAAACGATACGAGTTTTCCTACTCAATAGTTTACTTTACTAGTTTTTGTACCTACTTATGCAAACTTTTGAGTAGGAAAATTTGTATTGATAAAAAATATTTTCAAACGTTTTCACAGCTAAACCACTGCACCAGCGTTGACAGTTTTTTTTTTATCAAGTCGGCATTTTGAATTTTTTTGAGTGAAAATAGCAGGATTCTTTGTCGAAAGCGGGATATAGTAAAAAAACGTATATAATAAGAAGTTTTTAAATATTTATCTTTTATTTGAGTTCAAATTACGTTTACGTGACAATAGATAGCAAAAATTGCCATAGAAAATGTTTGAACGCTAAAAATGGCAACGCTGCACTGCACCGATCGGGATTAAATTGGCACTCTGGAGCCTACATAGGATTTCTATTATACAGGCAAGTAGTTTTTTCAATCTGTTATTTTACAGTGCAACTGCAATTACGTAGGTTTCGTCATCGTGAAAAATATTTCCTCAAAAGTTATTTGAATTCAGTTCCGATTTGATCTTGTCATCCCAATTTGCTCGATCCCTAGGCCACTTGGCTCGAGCCATATCTATAGTGATCATTCAGACAGAGCCCTAGGTTCTAGTTTAAATACCTACATTAACCATTTTGTGTCCACAACCTCGCGGTTTTGTTGAATGCCTAGCCTATACCTACACATTTTATTTATTTATTCTGTAATGATAAAGATCATGTTGCATCAACCGCAACACAAGTTTTGCGGTTCCAGTGTTCAATTTCAAATGTAAAGTCAAGGTTTCATTCTAATGAGTTGTTATAGCGTAAAGCATGAATAGAAAAGACCTTCGTTTCAATGAATCGTCCGCATTGTGACGTAGTTCAATGCCTGTACCGAAAACACGAATATAATGTAAGTACCTGCCTAGGCAACAAATAAAGGCCTTTTAATATTCACAGTGATAGAATCAAATATGAGAATTTCCGAAGAAGAACCGAAGTAGGAAACCGTCATAGGTCGCAGAATTAGCAAGTTGAAGTGGCAATGCGCAGGTCATTAATTAGGTAGCTCGAAGAATTGACAACCGCTGGGGAATAAAGGTTCTCGAATTCCGATTACTAAATAATTCTGGAAGACGAAGCGTGTGGGTCGCTCTCCTACCCGATTGACGACATTGTGAGGAACGCTGAAAGTTGGTGGATGGAGGGACCCTATGAATCGTTCTTCCTGAAAATGTATAGGGAGGCCTTATGTCCAGCACTGGACTTCTCCAATCTGATGATGAATATCATTGAAGATTCAAATTATTTCACACGTAAGCTACAGTTATTTTCGTGATATTTTAGCTAGCCTAGCTGCAAGGGTGAGGTTAGGCGTGGCCCTATAACATGAAACAGCGCCTGTTCAAAAGGAATTTCTTCCAAAAAATACCTTTTATGTTAGGTAAAAAACTTCTTTCATGGATACTTCAAGGCAAAAGTTTGCTAACCCATCACGAGCAAATAACATCGCTGGCAGTACAGGCTTTGCTATTCGTAGTTTCAGCCAACTTTTTAATTAGCACGCTAGGTCTGTCAAAGCTGGGAAATAATTGAGAATATTCCCAACATAGCATGTTCCACATATCCGTATATTCAACACATTTCCTACCCTTCGCATAGGAGTTGTGGGATGGAGCGATATGCGTCAGTGAATAATAATCTTTCGTAGCAGAGTTCTAGTTTGAGTCAGACTGCAGTTTAATTAAAAATATTTTTTTATAACATATTTTTAAGATCACTCTTGTGAGGAAATTAACATTATTTTGAGAATAATAGAAATATTTACTTGCAATTTAGAGTCGAGCTTCAAATGTTAACGCAAATGTTAACTTACTCAATTTCACTATCCATCCTCCCTAGCTTCTACCATTCCAAACTTCCTTCTACCGAACTAAGCACCTCGTCTAACAAGTTCAGCGCTCGTACCACTCGCACTAGTAGTTTCAATGATGCTCCATAATTCGACAGGCTGCAGTTGGCAGTACGTCATGTTCTTATTTCTTAATTCTCTATTTATAGATCGGCCGGCCCGTCTCTAAATAATGAAATGGTTTGTTGTATTGATTTCTACCAAATATTTTAAATTTGAAGAATATGAGAACTGGAAAACGAAGCGTGGGACGCCCTGCTATGGACACACAATGGACCGATGACATTGTGAGGATCACGGCAAGTGGTTGGATGGAAGGGGCTCGGTAGCGTTCCTCCTGAAAATGTATAAGGGAGGCCTATGTCCGGCAGTGGACTTCTAAAAGTAAGTCTAAAAGAGAAAAAATAAGTAAGTAAGGTTTCTTTGTATACAAGGTGTTCCAATACTTATATTAAAAAAATTCAGGGGGCTAAATTACCAATCAATATGAATAACTTTTTCTAAGGTTCGAGTTCACAGTGTTGGTTCTTTAGAAAAAGCTATTCATATTGATGGGTACTTTAGCCCCCTGAAGTTTTTAATACAAGTATTGGAACACCTTGTATACTGTTTGCTCATAGAAAAAGCATGATGAGGCATATCTACTCTTGTTAGGCATGTGCCTTTAATTTCACCGCGACAACCACACCTTTCAAAGCTTGAAAATAAAAAGGTTTAGTTGAAGTTTAAATTTATAGTATCAGTAACCTTTGTACCTCGCCTCTGTGAACTGTAACAACCAACACGTCCCTGAGGAGAAACAAGAACCGAAGGAGTACAGTCGGATACAGAACTCAGTTGTATGTAACTGAACGAAGTAATTGGACCTTAGGGCATCGGCGACATTGTTTGAACTTGTGCTGAGTATTAATTAGTTTCAATCCCAACGGGACGAGGTTACTTCGAATGGAAAAGTGAAAGCAAATGGATTGTTTGATTGGAGTAATTTTGAGGAAGGAAATTAACTTGGTCGAAAAAGCTGGCCACTTTGAAAGTAAAATCTTTTGATTTATTTTGTAGGTTATTAGGTTGGCAGACATAATTCTGTTAAAAACACGTGTACCTATAACGTGATACGAGTTTTACTAAGTATTACTAGATTTGGTTTATAATTAAATCCCTTACATTGTTAATATTATAAATATAAAAAACCTACAATAAAACAAAAATATGCTCTCTGGAACTAAAAGACCACTATTGACTAATTTGGATGACCACTATAATATTCCATATGTGTTATGATTTATGCAGTCAACGATATGAGTCAACGAAGTTACATATTTAGCTCTTTTATCAAGTAAATAACAAAATGGGAAAAGTTTAGTATTATCGGATCCACTTATAAATATAGCTATGGTCAATGACCACAATGCTCTTAGTCATAACGAAAGAATTGTTGAAATGTTTTATACATGAATCATCGCTCTATACAGGGTAAAAAGACTGGTTGTTCCCGAAAATTATTGAATTTTGTGATTAGTGAAGGACTCTTTGTGAAGGACTCGCCCGGGGAAGTAATGCCACCATGCCTTGTTCAGCCGCCAAGCAGCGTTAGTGTTTCGGTTTCACAGGTGCGGTTTCCGGTGACATTACAGGCACATGAGGCCTCTAGATGATGGACACAGGGCAGTGCATATTAGAGCACGCCCATATCGTGCGTGAATTGCGAGGCAATGCTTTGTTATAGGTGATGGTCACCACATAGCATCAGGTGGGCCATTTGCTTTCCATCAGCAAGTAGTAGAGCTCTTCTGCCAGATAGCTGATCTAATAATTATATACTTAACATAATTATTTACTTTTTTTTGTAAATACATACATAAAATATTATATAACACCCAGACAGAGAACAAACATCTATGTTCAACACACAAATGTTTGTTCTCGGTGGGAGGAATAATTTTATTTATTGTTTCAGTTTTTTTTAAATCTTTTTTTGAGTTTTTTCATAGAAGTTTATCCCTTAATATTGAAATTGGAGCTATATATCGAACCCAAGGCCTACGGCGCAGAAGGCAGAGCTACTACCAACTGAGCTTTGAAGGCTGAAAAATACGTAGCGCTTAGATATTTTGTTATAAATAATAAGCAACGCCTTTCTCACTCAACATAGCAATAGACTATGTGGAGTTGTATGATGGGTTTGGATAGCTCCTTACTAAACTCGCATCATGAATCGGTTCTACGATATTTTGCTATGACAATGGTGTCGATTCTGTTGTTGCATTATTCTAAACTAACCTAATCTGACAGCTCTAAAATTATAGCCGTCCTTGTTGTTTCGGTCTTTTGGAAAGGGACGGCAATATTTTTAGTGCTGTCAAATTAGGTAAAATTAGGAAAATTAAACAACAGAATCGACACCAAATATCACCTTAACTTACACATTTGCATTAGTCTATTTTTATTTTTTTATTCTACTTGCTGACGGAACTAGCAGATGGCCCACCTGATGATAAGTGGTTTATTTGAAACTATTTTACTAAATATAAAAGATGCTCTCCAAAATAAAATGAAATAACCGTGATTTGATGATATTGTGATGAGTGCTAGCTGTTTCTGGCACGTTATACAACCCAAGAACAATGAATTTAAATGAATACGGATCTTAGAAAACGGGGTAGGTACTATAATTTTTTTTGTCCTTTGATTTCGGTATAACATGACTAATTCGTTTTATAACTGATAACGTACGTACGCAGTGTACGCACGCATCCATGTCATAAAATTCTTTGGACAGCGTTTCCATTTCTGTAGGTACTTCTGTTTATTGTTTCAAATAAATATTTTTTAATGTGTAGGTAAGCGTAAGAAAATACGTATCTTCTTCTTCTTGTAGATATGCCGTATTACCAATATGATCGTATTACCTATGCTTAATTTGTTTGTATTGGCTTAGGGATTTGATAATTTAAATAATCAAAGCTAGTCTTGCGGCAGCCTGCGGCGATAACTTTTGTCCTTTGGCAAGTGTCCCGACGACGAAGACAAGTGTGGGAAATTGCCCACATGGAAGTAGTTAAACTACCTACCCCCGGGCACTACCCAGGAATCCTGGAACTCTAGGTTATTTATAGGACTGTTGGTTAGCCGCGTAGGTTTTGATTAAACTTTTTGTATTTCTTGTTTAAGTTAAAGTTGTGCTTTAGAAACATAAAAAAATCTAAACATTAGGTATATTAGTGTTATTAGGTATATTAGGTACCTATTCTAGGTATATAACACACATGTTTATACTTAACCATGCTTTATTTACAGTGCCGGATTAAGCCAGCGCGGGGCCTGTAGCAAATTCTGTCAAGGGGCCCATGGTTTGCTTAAAAATCTGGCCGCTTGAAGGGTAGAAATGTGGTATAGATACTGGTCTAACTAGTGGTTCGCCCCGAACTGAAATCTCGTGATGCGACCCAACGAACGTACCAAAACTTTGTGTAGGTGGTAGTCAGAGGCAAGTCCAAACATTATGTTTGGACTTTTTTCTGACTACCGCCTACTAACTTGGCATGGTAACCAAGTTTCAACTCTATTGGCCTATTTATTGAAGAGTTCCGTCGAACAGATCTTGGCTCCATCATCAGATCTGGTCGTTGTCACCATTTTATGAGAACTGTCAACAAATAAAGCCCAGTTTCATATGACATGTAACTTGATTTTTTTATGTAACTTTTTTATTTTTGCCCCCTTAAGAAACCCCGTATCTCAAAAACCCTTAATTTTACCAGTAAATTGGACAAGTACAAGCTATCGATTTATCAAATTTCATGCAGATCGGATCAACGGTTCGAAAGTTATGGCTAGACAAACATACATACATACATCCATAAACTGCCAATTCGCCTAAATTGATTGTAAGATCTTCGTTCGCTTCGCTCACTCGATCTTATATATCGATAAATTAACGTTAAACAGTTCGTAAAATACCTACTTATTTTTGCGATAATTATATCGCAAAAATAAGTAATATAGTGTCGAAATCGTGTTTTAGATTTTCAAGTCGAAGTGAAGCATAGCCTAAGCGCTTCGTGTATAAGGCATGCAAAATATTTTACTATCTAAATTAATATTTTTTACTAGCTTTAACTCGCGGCTTCGCTTCGTTCACTGTTACCTACTTTATTAAAAATACTCTACATAGTCGGGCGGGCTGCTAGCGCCCTTGGGGGTTGAATTTTGAAAAAATATTTCTAAGTAGATGCCTAGAAGTTTTAAGTTTCTAGCCCTAATAGGGTTTGGCCTGTGAATAAAAAGTTTCAAACAAACTTTTATTCCCTATTTCACCCCCTTGGGGGTTGAATTTTGAAAAATCCTTCCTTAGTGGTTGCCTATATCATAATATGTCGTAATATATGTCGTAATACGTGTGTGAAATTTTAAGTTTCTAGCCCTAAGGGTTTGACCTGTGCGTTGATATATCAGTCAATCAGTTTTGCCTTTTATACAATGTGTCTGGTTACCGGTGTCGGAGACTTTGGGGGGGTGAAATACGGTAAATTTTATCGACAAATCACTATCCCTATTTTTAATTTCTCTCTCCATGATAAAATAGCGGCCATTTTGTTTTCTTTTGCCCCAAGCACGGGTGCTTGTACTGATTAAGCTATAGCTACCAGCGTAGGGGTCCTAGGAAGACGACAGAGGACTCATTTGATAGCCAATAATATAGACAAAAAAGTAATGATAATATTGTTGAAATTTATCTACACTAATATTATAAAGAGGAAAGATTTGTATTTTTGTTGTTTTGTATGTAACGAATAGGCTCAAAAACTACTGGTCCGATTTCAAAAATTCTTTCACCATTAGAATGCTACATTATCTATGAGTAACATAGGCTATATAATATTTTCAAAAAAGTCAGGAATCCTTACTAAAACTCCAATAATGTAACCCAAGGTGGAAAAATTAATCCTTACATCGCGTGCGCTGCGAAAACTATTGATGATAGAACAAAATAATGTACTACGACTTTGAAGAACACGTCACCATCTACAAAAAATGTCGCGACAGCAAATGTCTAACTATTATAGTTATGTCACAATAAGTGTTATTTTATTATAAAATTTAATTGAAAGGGTCTTTATTTGTACCTTGGTATTATTATCTTTATCCAAATAAATCATTTCATATTTAAGACGGTTTCAATACCTATAGATTACTTCTTGAATTTTTCAAATCGGACATTCCATTCAAAAGATATGACGAAATTAAAAATGTTAACGGGTCCACGGGTCACGCACGGGGTGCGTGAATAAGTAGACGCGAGGCTCGAACCCACGGTCTAAGTTTATCCTAAAATGTTCAATAAATTTATGACCACCCATGCGAAGCTGGGACAGGCCGCTAGTATTTTATAATAGAGGAAAAGAGAATTTAAAAAACAAAAAAAAATGATTTTTATCATAAATGAGCTTTTTCATAAAATCTAAACTGTCATGTTACTTTGTTTATTGTGGGATTTGTTTATTGTTTATTAGCGGGATATTTAGCTTTGAAGGGTTATATTCAAACCGTCATAACTTCTAAACTATCTTATTATGGGCTAAGATGTAAGACTTATTTTGAAGCACACATTCTGTACTATCATTCAGAAACAAAAATGAAGTAGCTTGACATATTAGACTGTATGAAAAAGCTAAATATAAAAAAAAAACAATATCTTTTTTTTTGTTTTATCAGTTCTCTTTTCCTCTATTATAATTATAAAATAGAAATTGCAACAATATTACTTTATTGTCTACATTATTGGCTATCAAATTAGTCCTCTGTCGTCTTCCTAGGACCCCTTCATGGGTAGCTATAACTTAATCAGTACAAGCACCCGTGCTTGGGGCAAAAGAAAACAAAATGGCTGCCATTTTATCATGGAGGGAGAAAAAAATAGGGATTGTGATTTGTCGATAAAATTTACCGTATTTCAACCCCCCCTAAAGTCTCCGACACCGGTAACCAGGGGTCTTATGCTCACTTCGAGCGAGATTATCCCACTCCCCAATTTTTTCATTCAAAGTTCATGCGAGACGCAACGTCAACGAGTTATTGAACGAGATATGACGCCATCTCCACCGTGAGATAATCTCGCTCGAAGTGAGCATAAGGCCCCAGAAACATTGCACAGATTACGGTCAGACAGGCGTTGGAGCGCGAGGCCCCCAAATGCGCGGGGCCCGTAGCATTTGCTACTCTCGCTACGTGGCTAATCCGGCACTGTTTATTTATCTTTATATTCAGCAATTCCAAAAGTAAAGGAATTTCTACAGACGTATAGATAGGTTTTAAGAGTAGTAGAGCTCTTTGTGAAGGGCTCGTCCGGGGAAGTACTACCACCACGCCTTTTTCTGCCGCCAAGCAGCGTTGCTGTGTTTCGGTTTGAAGAGTGTTGCCGGTTAATTACAGGCACATGAGGCTTAACATCTGTATGCCTCAAGTTGATGGACGCAGAGCAGTGCATCGTGAGGCACGTTCCTATCGTGCGTGGCTTGCGAGGCAATGCTTTGTTATAGGTGATGGTTACCACTTAACATCAGGTAGGCCATCTGCTTGTTCCATCAGCTAATTGTATAAAAAAAAGTTTTGAAAACTATTATACGAACCAGCAGCTAGCTAAGTAGTAAATCATAAACATAGATAATAATGCAATAGGTAATTTATTCATCAAATTTTAAAGATAATCCAAGCACCTTATCTCTTTTGACTGATGTACTATTCCATCAATGGAAAACTGCTGAGAAATGTGAATAAACACAAAAATAAGTGGCAGTAGAAAAAGTCTTGTTCTCGTACTGTCGCTTTATTTTTTTTATAGCCTCGAATTTTATGTATCTGGTCTCTTTTACTCGTTACAATTTCCTCGGGCTCGATATTCAAATTCCAAAAGGTGTGCCTTTGCGCTTTGCCTTCAATGTTAGGTAGGTATGCCTAGAATATCGAGCCCTTGATTGGCCATTGATAGATCTTTTATTACTATTGTTTGCATTGCAGAGGCGGATTCTGGAAGGCTTTGCAGACGTCTTCCTTGAAGTGGTCATCTCTCCCGGGCTCGCCGTTGATCAGAATATGTGGGACAGATTTGAAGGCGGCTTTTTGGCTTTCATCACCATACCACTTGAGCAGTTTTGAACCTTTTGCACCTTTTGCACATAGCTTGATGGCATTGGAGTCTATACTCATCGATGTTCCACACTGTAAATAATTATTATTGATTATATTAATTTTAAATTATATATTATGTAGGAAGTACCTATGTAATTAAACAACTTTATTCAGCAGAATAATGTTTAAAGTTCAGTATTCAGTATATTTATTGCATTATTATGTACCTATGTACGTAGATTTAATATTGTCAGGACTTATGACTAAGTAATTTGTGATTCAATACATAATGTACCCAGTAAGGGTGTTGCAATAGAGAGAAGCGGACCGATATTAAAAATCATGCAATATTATATTATTATTAATTATTATTATTTTTTAAAATTTAGTTTTATTATATATTTTAATTTATTATTAGTTAAAAGCACACATCTTTATAATTCTTGTACCTAAGGCTTTTAATCAAAGTGCTATTTTTTGTTGCTTATTTACCTAATCAAAGATAAATTAATATAAGGTATATTAGATATGCTTGCAAAACAGGAACTTAGATAAAAAAGCATATCATAACCTACAAAGTAATATAGGTACGAGTAAAAAAAAAATGCTCCGTACCACGTCAGCAGCTGCGTCGTCTGATCCATTTCCAGATTGCGAATAGTCCATCAAACAGGAGTTGTAGAGCACAGCCATGGTGATGTTTTGTAGCACATCGATGGCGCACGCGTGAAGTTTGTTCCCATAGCATTCTGCAGGGCCATGCTGGCAGGTGAACTCGTAGGTACCGTCTCTGACTATTGTCTGAAACCACAATACAGGAAAACTTTTTTTTTATAGGTACAACTACATTATGGAACAAGTAGATGGCCCACCTCATATTAAGTGGTAACCATCACCTATAACAAAGCATTGCCTCGTAAGTCACGCACGATAGCAACGTGCCCTACTATGCACTGCCCAGCGTCCATACACTTGAGGCATACAGATGATAAGCCTCATGTGCCTGTAATTTCACCGGCAACCGCACTCTTCAAACCGAAACGCAGCAACGCTGCTTGGCGGCAGAAAACGGCGTGGTGGTAGTACTTCCACGGACAAGCCCTTCACAAAGAGCTTATAAAAATAATAATACTCTTATAAAAACGATGACAGACAGCCGAGAAGGAGCGGCTACCATTAGACAAAGCGCCGACGTCTTCCATGTAGAAAAAAAAACCAAGCTTTCAAACAATCATACTATGTACCTACTAGGTACTAATGTTTTTCTATTACTTGCTTAGGACCCACCTGATGTTAAGTGGTAACCATCACCAAAGCATTGCTTCACAAGTCACGCACGATAACGTGCCCTAATGCACTGCTCTCCATCAATTTGAGGTACAAAAGATATTTAGCCTCATGTGCCTATAATTTCACCGGCAAACACACCCTTCATACTGAAATACAGCAACGCTGCTTGGCGACAGAAGGCATTGTGTATCAATTAGTAGAACCTAGTATAAAGCCTATATAAAGCTATCTATATAAAACCTATATAGAACCTATATAAAGCTGTAAAACAAGGGTTAAACGTTTATTTTGCTAATCACTCACATGAGCGTTACCATACGGGTAAAGATGAATGTCAAGTTCTGATGCCAGTTGCAGAACAGTTTCTTTAAACGCTTTTGAGTCAAATTTTCTACAGTCCGGGCACAGGCACTCGTAGTATAGCTGGATTTTTACCGCATCTTTGCCATGGCCCTGAAAGCAAATAAAATGTAAAACGGATGATTTACTATGCGTTTGTTCCAACTGAAGTTAACCATAAATTTAAAATTTCATAACTACCAGACAATGGGTCATTGTAATTATAATAATGAAGAGGAAAAGCAAATAAACAACCTTGTAATGCTACGTTAAAAAAAAGCTATATCTTTTCTTTACTACACAGTTTATTAAAGACCTTGTCATTTTTTTATTTTCAGTCTTCGATTTTCAGTTTAATATTATTTACATCTCTCATGTTCGGTAAGTAGGTTCTTATTACCTCCAAATGGGGCTTGTAGGTGACTAATTAGTGCTCTAGGGTAATAATGTAGCTAGAAAAGCCCTAGGGCGGTAAGTAATTAAAAAAAACACTTCTTTCTTTCTAAAAGTTCGCGTACATCTAACCATCATACTGGCAATAGACATCATGCATTCAGCCCAATGACCAAAGAGGTCGCTTTGCTATTCAGCCTTGTCTTCGTGTGAGTATAATAGTCATCAATTTTAAATATCGAACGGCGAAGCTCAATTTTGATCTTGAAAAAAAAAATGAAAAAGTTCTTTACTTGATTCTTTTTAATGAAAAAAGGCGGGAATAGAAAACTTTTACTTTAAATATTGTTTATTCTTGTAATGCCTCACAATCGAGATGTAAAGCAGAATAGTTAGCTCGGGTGTAAGCACCAATTGCACCAAATGCCTTAACAGCCCTTGGCTACTAATCTACTATTCTTATGTATATAACGTGTTCTTTAAATCTTTCGATTTTTATAAAATTGTCCAATGTGTGTGTTAAGGTGATTACATACTTATTCATTTTCATTAGGTAAGGTATACTCTATTGTTTTATTGACAGCTATATTTGAGTGTTCAAAAAGTTGGCTAAAAATAACAACAGTGCATAAAATGTAGCTAATTTAATACAAAGCCCCACCACATGTAATTTGCCGCGAGTAATTTGTGGTATATTAGAACGTTTTAAAATCTTTGGTTTTTAATGGGCTTAAAACATGTAGATCGATGATAGCTAATTTTGCTGTTGCCACTGCCATGCAAGGGTGACATGGTCGTCAATTTTCTCTTTGCGACTTCGCAGCGTCTTTATATGTCCCTACTCAGACATTCATAAAATCTGATGTTCAAATTCATGCCAAGCCTCGGTCGATGCATCGCAGCAGAAAAAGGCGATCAACTCAAGTGGCAGAGACTAAACTGTTTTAGACTATCGATAAGATACGTGTGCTTTCTTTTTTTCAAGCAATTCTCTTGCGAACCTGGATTGCTGAAAAAACAAGTGTTCAGTACATAAAAGCCAGTGTATTGATCAAATTTCATAAAGCTTACCTTAACAGGCTCCTCAGCTGGAGATTTTGCATTCATTTTTCCAAAATCTGAAAGTAAACATTTTGATGTACTGGGTAAGCCTAAATCTAAAATACTCTCCCAGGCACTACAACTACAACAGCGTGCCGAAATACATTTAAAGGCATATAGTGAAAAGCCGCCTCTGGCGCTGTATAAAATATCGACATCAACATCTACATTATTGCCTGTTCGGCTTTGGTCCCGAAGAACTGGCGCTGGATTCACCTTGTTTTTTAACCATTTCAAATTATTTCTGATTGAACTGAATATTAAATACTCCTCAATAATATTAACTCAATACTCCGTTTTGATTTTTATCTGTAAAAAAATCTAAGGCCTGTATTTATTTTCTGATCTACATAAATTGAATTGATTAAACAAAGAAATATTTCTTATTAAATTATTACTTACCTACATAATTGTCACATTCTCTTGATTCTCTTGATAAACCTTAGGAAGCCTACTTCCTAGGATCTAGATCATCAAAACGCATAAAAAAGATATTTTTCAATTTTACCGTATCAATTTAAAACTTTACTTATTTACTTTTCTGTATTTAATGTTATAGTTATCTTAGATACAGAGTTCTAGGTAGCAAAATCACGAAAGGGTGCCATCTTTTTGTGTAAAATATATAAGTAAATAATCTTTTTCACTTACCCTGCGCGTTAACTGTGATGGTCGTATTAATAAAAATACATAGAAACAAAAGAAAAATATTGCGAACCATTTTGAAATAATTCAAAATATTTGTGTAACTTGTGTATTTATCTGTTTATAAATTGACTCTTCCCAAGAGAGACACAAGGCAGATTAACAGAAATATCTAACTACTTTTGATTTGGGAGTTACTCAGTGAGTTTTTAAAAAACACTGATTTAATTATAAGTGGAAATAAAAGTAAATGATTATACGTGTACACCGATTTGGAGGTGGTTTAATAATGAATATAAAAGTACATGGGCGGATGCAGCCGGGCGATTGCAGACGGCTGTATCAGCAAACCTTAATTTCTAAAAACTGCATTGAAGATGTCAGCACAAACAATATTCTAGACTTAATCTAAGGCAGAGGAGTGAGGGGACAACATAACTCCTCCATCCCTAAGAGGAAAATTATCGGTATGATCGATTTGAGATTGATTCCGATAATTTTTCATACATGGAATGCTATTCAACAATTTGAGTCGAAACACATAAAATAAAAACACAAGAAAACATAAAATGATTAAGTCTAAAGTTACGTATCCTAAAGTTTCACTGAAGTTAAAGTCGTTTCTTTCATTCAAAACACTTTCAATCACTGAACTATGCTTAAAAGAGCACGCCATTAATTAAACTGACACCGTTCATGTTGAGTACGCGTGCACTGGATAGACTCGCGTTCACACGTAGCCGTGGTAAGGCGATTAGCGGAATTGGCTCCACAACTTCCGTTTCTATGAAGACACGGTGGCTTATGCGAATTCCATTGATCTCCAAATCACATGGTTCATCAATTGTCACGAGGTAAAGGGTCATCTTCAGCCTGCTATACATAATCCAACTGTCGGGGTTGACTTGTTGAACCTTGACCTCTTCAATCTGGACCTGATGCTGTGTACAGCGAGTGGGGTCATTGTCGAATTTCATGAGCTGCTCTATACAGGTAAGCTCATGGTACAAAGCTCGGTTGTCTGTGTTACACAGGAAATGGTCGCCAGCTGATAACGGGCGGCACGGTTTCACAATCGGTAAGTATTTCATTCCTTTCGCCAGAAGGTAAGGATATTTAGGAAAAATGGATAAGGTCTTATTTTCGGATTCATGGAAAATTGGTAAGGAGTACAATTTGTAATAATTATAAATAAGCTTATCTGTTGTAGGAATTTTCTTAATAAATGCTTGTAAAATAATACTAATTGATCTGCGTTTTCTTAATATAGGATTTTACACAAATGGTTTCCTCTAAATTTAACAAGTTTTCTTAGCTAGGCGGATACATTTAGGTTTCAGAGATACATTAATAAAACTATCAAACATTTTCGAGACCAGTGTTATCAGAAATTACAATTTACTACTAGCAGTAGGCTGCACCTGCGGAGGGCGTTTGATGTTTTTAATAGGAACTTTAGTTTTCCTTTCACCTACTTTTACAGGCAATACATTCCTTTCCGGTTCACCTACTACTTTGGCTTTTACATAACGAGGCTTATCCTTACTTTTACGCTTGTTAACGTCTTTGGCGAAAATTATTTCTCCTATGGGAAATTCTATATCACGTTCACCACCTTTCTTTTCTCTATTCTTTTCTTTCATAGCTACCATCTTTTCTGCCAAATTCTCATACAAAACTTTTGTTCGCTTAGCATGATCCTTAACCAGTTTTTGAAAATAACGCTTTTCTAATTCTATGCCATAAGGGCTGCTTGTGTCTGTATGTCCGAACACAACTTCAAATGGGGTTAATTCTGTAACAGAATGGATGGCGTGATTGTATGCCATGACTGAATACGTCATCGTAGATGCTGCATCAGTGCAACGTTTCTCATATTTAGCAAGTCTGTAAATTTCTATAATTGTGGAGTGAAATCGTTCTATTAGTCCCATCGAATTAGGATTATTGGGCGTTCCAATGTGAAGTTCAATTTTATGTAAACTTAAAAATTCTTTCATCAATTCGTTGTTAAATTCTGTACCAGGATCTGAACTAATCTTTTTGGGTATTCCATAATACGAAAAATACTTCATCAAAGCTCTAATAACCTCAGGGGTTGATTTGTTCTGGATTTCAATAGCCTGTCCTAATTTGCTGAAGGCATCGATAAGAGTCAGATAAGATGTTCCTTCAATACTGAATAGATCTATGAAAATTTCTTGAAAGGGTGAGTCTTGAGTTTGTGTCAGCTGTAAAATAGGTTTAATAGGTTTCCTATCGTATTTCATTTTCTGACATGCTTCGCAGGCATTTATGACTGCTGTTACAGTTTCCTGCATTCTATCCCAATAGTAATTTCTACGAATCCTAACTAACGTTTCCTTTATACCTCGGTGGCAAGTCTTTCCTTCATGATGTTTCATTATCACTGCTCTTTGTTCGTTTTCGTCTTCGATAGTAATAACCCGTTCAGTACATTCGTAAAAGTTGATCATACCTTTCTTAAATAATTGAATGATTATATTAGCGAATAATATACGATGTGAGCTGTCTTCAAAATATATAAAATACTTTAATTTTGGTTTTATATATTGTTTCAAAAATTCTTTTACTAATTCAGCATTATCTTTTGGTAGAAAAACTTCTAAAACTTTTTGTTTTTCTCTCGAGAGATTTTTCACCTGCATTTCATTTTTAAACCATGAGTATACTAAAATTTGGTTAGGCTTGGTGTCTACTGCCTCATGTAAAATTGGTATTCCTGTCGATTCTTGTTCTATAGCAGAATGAATTGTTTCTGATTTACTTGATTCTGATCGTACTGGGTATTGGTCATTATTAGGGCTATGTATTGATGATCTATCTGAAATTTCAATAGGGCTAGCTGTATTTGTTCTACTAGTATCCGATATAGTTATTGTAGATGAATCATTTCTATTCGCTTTCTTTTCAGCTGTTAACTTTCCTATTTCTTCAACTATATTTTCTAAATGTTTTTTTAACTTTTCTTCCTTCTCATCTACATTAACCACAATCGATAAATTTTCATCATCTAGTGCATTTATCTTTATCCTAGACAAGGCATCAGCGTTGGTATTCTGTTTGCCGTCTTTATGAATCATTTCATAGTCATAGTCTTGTAATCGTAATCTCCATCGAGTGAGTTTACTACTCGGATCTTTAAGAGATCGAAGCCATATTAATGGACGATGATCAGTGTATATGAGAAACTTTCGACCATATAAATAAGGTCTAAAATGCTTCACTGCCCAGATAATAGCGAGCAATTCTCGTTCAATCGTGCTATAACGAGCTTCGGTATCACTTAATGTGCGACTAGCATACGCCACAGGTTTGTCACTACCAATCTGTCCCTGGGATAATACTGCTCCTACCGCTACATTCGACGCGTCAGTCGTAAGTACAAAAGGCTTGTCATAGTCAGGGTATTGCAATAGAGGGGCATGCGTCAAAAGTTCTTTGCATTTATTAAATGCGTCAATGTACTTTTGATCAATGACAATTCCGTTACGTTTCTTTAAACAAGCTGTCAATGGTTGCGTAATTTTGGCAAAGTCCTTTATGAATCGTCTGTAGTATCCTACAAGTCCTAAAAAGCTTTTAATTTCTGTCGTCGTTTTTGGTAATGGATATTTTAATACAGCGTCAATTTTGTCGTTGTTAGGTTTGAGTCCATTTTTAGTAATCGTATGTCCTAAGTAAAGAACTTCTTTACGTAAGAATTCAGATTTGTCAAGCTGTAATTTTAAGTTGGTCTCTCTGAGTCTGTCAAAAATCGTTCTCAATTTTGTAATGTGTTCGTCAAGGCTGTTTGAGTAAATTATTATGTCGTCTAAGTACACCATACAGTGGAGTCCTTGTAGTCCTCGTAAAACATTGTCCATAGTTCTCTGAAAGGTTGCTGGTGCTGTTTTTAAACCAAAAGGCATTCTGTGGAATTCAAAATGTCCATTTTGTGTGCTGAAGGCTGTTTTCTGTCTGTCATTTTTCTCTACTTCTATCTGATGATAACCACTTGCTAGATCAAGTGTGCTAAAATAAGAGCATTTTCCTAACTTGTCAAAAAGGTCTGTGATGTTAGGTAAGGGGTATTTGTCATCTATAGTTATGTCATTGAGTCGTCTATAGTCAACTACCATCCTGTACTTCATTTCACCAGATGCATCCATTTTCTTTGGTACTAGATGCACGGGTGCACTCCAAGGGGAATGGGATTCTTGAATTATATTGTCTTTCAATAACTTATCTACCTGTTTACCGATTTCATTTTGTAAAAACGGAGCCTGTCTATAGGGTTTTATGTAAATAGGGTCTTCGTTTTTAGTCCTAATGTGATGTTTAACCTGATTGGTGAATGTCAAGGGAATTTGGTCACAATAAAATATGTCCTTGTATTCCTTGCATAGTCTGTAAATCTTTTCACCTTCTTCGTCGTTAGTATGGTCAAGTCTGATTCTATTTAAGTTCTCTTCTAACAGTTGATCAATTTCAATGTCGTTCGTGTTGGTTTTAGTAAAATTCAGTTCACAGTCTGTCCTTTCGAACTTAGTTACAGTAAAGGGTCGTTTAATCGTCAATTGTTTTGGTTCATCTAGTGTATTCTGGATAACAGTAGATGCGTAACCATTTACACAGTTAACTATCGCACTAGGCATTCTTAAACCGTTGGCAAATTTCCTAAAGTCAAGGATAGCTTCACCTGTATGTTGGTCAATTGGCAATTTGACTCGTTTTTCTGTTCGTGCTGGTATGTCAATGATATAATTTAGATTATTATTGATTATTGGAATGCAAGTAGCATTTGTTTTTAATAGTTTTGCTTTTAAATCAATAACCGCACCTAATTGTTGTAAAAGATCATTTCCGATTAAACCGTCGTAACGTGGGTCGACGTCATATACATAGAATTTATGCCAATCGTTAGAAACAAATGAAGGCAAGAGAGGGATTTCTACCACTTCATCATGTCTACTAGTTGCGTGGGTGCTAACCACATGGAATGTTTCTTTTCGAATAAATTCACTAAAATATTTATAAGCGATACGGGGGCTGAAGAAAGATCTCATACTTCCGGTATCTATCATCATTTTAGCATCTATTTCTTTTATGTGAACATAAGGAAGTTTTAAATTTGGATCGCAATTTAGTTCTAAGACTTCTTGTCTTCGGAGGCTGTTATCTGAAAATCCTCCTGTTGATTTTCGTCAGTCTCTGCAATGTCGTCAATACGTAATTCATTTTCATAGTTGTTATATTCATTATATTGGTCATAGTCATAGTAATCGGGGTTATTATCGTACGCATAACTTTCGTCATAGTAGGGTTCATAATCGTTTGTAGTTAGTTCATTCAAATTGAAACCTTGTTGCGGGACCTTAGGGGCTGCTGTCCGCATTGTAACGTCGCTAGTTTGTAAGCGAGGAGGCTGAATATATGGTTTCGTTTCTGGCTTATAACCAAACGCTTGAGGGGGTCTATAACCAAACGCTTGAGGAGGTCTGTAACCAAACGCCTGAGGGGGTCTGTAACCAAACGCCTGAGGGGGTCTGTAACCAAACGCCTGAGGGGGTCTGTAACCAAACGCCTGAGGGGGTTTGTAACCAAATGGTTGCGGTGGCTGAAGGCCAAATTGAGGCTTATATCCAAATGATGGTTTTTGGAAAGTACCGTAATTTTGTGGCTGTGCATTCTGGATGCCAAACTTAAACTTAGGCTGTGCATTAATGGGTACACCAAAACCGAACTTTGGCTGTACATTATTAGAGCCGGATAACATAGGCTGACTTATCGCTGGCCTTGAAACCGTTGCGTGTTCGATCTGCCTACCACCATGAATACGATTCCTCATATTGTACTGTTCTGAGAAGTTGACTTCTTCCAGAACAACGCTTAATGCTGCTTCTAAAGTCGAGGGTGCTTTCAGTCTCACTATGCGAACCATATTTTCAGGAAGGTTATATAAAAATACATTCAGAGCTGTATTGTTATAAATTATCAATTTTGCGCGCTTTAAATCTTTGTCTTCTGTTGTGTTCACTTTTGAAATTAATAGTGAGCGAATAGTTTGTATTCGATTACAAAAATCTAGATAACTTTCACCTGATTTGATTTTTAAAGATTCTAGCTCGATATTAATACAAGCTTCACTACGCGGGTCTCCAAAATGTTGGATGAGGATTTCTTTTAAATCTGACCATGTCTCTACATCGTCACGTTCTGATAAGAGCGCAGCTGCGTCCTCGGTGAGTCTACTTGTCAAAACATTATAGACATAAAGATTCTGAGCTTCGTTATGCGGCTGACCATATCGACCGATAATGTATTGGCATTTCCGCAAATATAAATTTAATTGTCTCTTATCACCTTTAAAAAGCGGAATTAACTGAGAGACTTCTCTAGGGATAAGTCGAAGCTTTTCAGTCTCTGACTCAGTCATCGTGAGTTATGAAAATAATCGGAGGAGGCAACTGACTTTTATTCACGACACACAAATTACACAAAATTTAAAAACACAATAAAACAAGCAATAGAACAATAGGGATTAAATGTAAAATGTTTTTATAAAATAATATTTTTTGTAAAAATAATTTTTATTATTTTAATTTTTTATATAATAACTAATTAATATTATGATCGAGTTTAGATCAGTAATCTCTAATTAACATTTAATTTTTACTTATTTAAAATCAGATTTTATGATTTCAATATACCGTATCAATTTATTCTTAAATCTATGTTTATTCTATTTTTAGAACATGGTTTGATCTTGATAGAAATTCATACAAGGTCTACCGAATTAAAGTAAGTTATAATGAGCAAGTTTCTATCTCAAGTATAACAATAAAATGTGCAAAATATAGGAGGGTGAGGGAAAGGAATGGCGAAAAGTTTTACTCACCAACCGACCGCTACTCCCATACTGCTTCCACTTCCACTCAAAAGATATTTATTTGGTTCGACGGATCAACTCTACAAGGAATTTTCCCCAAAATTTCCTAACGGATTTGGACGTCGGAAAACTGCGAAAAACCCCGTGATTTCAAGAAAATCCGCGCCGGCTGCGCCACTTTTGATTTGGGAGTTACTCAGTGAGTTTTTAAAAAACACTGATTTAATTATAAGTGGAAATAAAAGTAAATGATTATACGTGTACACCGATTTGGAGGTGGTTTAATAATGAATATAAAAGTACATGGGCGGATGCAGCCGGGCGATTGCAGACGGCTGTATCAGCAAACCTTAATTTCTAAAAACTGCATTGAAGATGTCAGCACAAACAATATTCTAGACTTAATCTAAGGCAGAGGAGTGAGGGGACAACATAACTAACTAGACACTTGCCCATAAATTGTGATTGATAACAGACTGTAAAGTAGGTGGGTAGCAATTCATGTATATATAGTAATAATGCTGATAACGCCTTGTACGAGTACGTTGCACCTACCTAAGTTATGAATAAGTTAACCACCACCATTCAGAAATCCACGGAACTTATATCTCTTGTACCAAGTTTCTCACCTCACGGCCCTCTATAAAAACTTTATCACGAATTTAACTTTATACTCCTATGCAATTTTATTAATTACAACTCAAATAACCATAACACATAGATAAATAGAGAAAACCTTGTCAATAAAGAAATCATATTAATACATATATAAATTAATTATTACATACGAAATGACTACAATGACTACAAATTCTAAAATGATTTGTATTTATACAGATATTTAATACAAACAACATAACATGATCCGGAAAAAATAAAAGGCAATCATATGACGTACTGTGTCGTACTAAGGAAATGCAATCCCGGTATACCGGGATCCCGAAATACCTGGATCCCGCATACATTTTGCGGGACTAATCCCGGTCGAAAAATTTCGGGATCCCGCTGGACTGACAGGATTACACAGAAATGTGAATCATACGCGTGTTCCTCTGCATGCAGCGGCGCGGTGGCAATTTGAGAATTGTATTTTTTGTGACTAATGTCAATTTATGTTTCTTATGTTTAAATTATGTGATAATGTGTCATTGTATATTTCTGATGTTTATGTTGTTATGACAATTGATGACTTAATATTTATGTCTATAAGTATTACTAATGTATTAAAGTATTTTATTAAAGTATTACTAATACATTAAAAATGTAGTTTTAATATGGGCTAAAATTAAAACCATAACAACGAAGTCCATGAGGTCTTTATTATGATGGATTTGAGAGGTCAAATTCCACCCTGCGGGATCCCGCAAATACCTGAATACAGCGGGACTAAGATGGTTCAGTCCCGCAAATACCTGGATTGAAATTATTTTGCGGGATTGCATTCCCTAGTCGTTCTGTATGAGGTAAGCTTTTTGACCTTGGACCTTTTTTCTACTGAAGCACACAGCATTATTATTAGGTATTAATAGATATGTTCCATAGGTAGGTATAAAGTAAAATTAAAGTAACGCTAAAATTTGTTTGTTACTGAAATACCTATTATCATGTTGTCACTGTTTTGTTTATTTTTGTACTTACCTACATTAACCTAATTATATTATGTTGTGTGTTCTTGTGGCCAATAAATAACTGTCTATGTCTATGTCTAAGCTACCTTGAAAAAATAAAACAAAGTTCTTCTTTCACTCAGTGAATTATTGTTTCAAATCAAAACATTTCAAATATAAATCAAAGGGCGTTGCGTATTCCTGCGTTGTGGAGGCGGGTTCCCGAAGGCCTTAATGACTTCTTCTTTGAAGTTTGTGATGGAAACTGGCATTCCGTTGACAAATACTGTAGGTACAACCTTGAAACCAGCCTTCTTACTTTCATCTCCGTGGTATTTGAGGAGCTGGGAACCTCTGTGGCTCTTGGCGCACTGTTTAATGGCTTCAGAGTTTACAAACATGGATCTTCCGCACTAAAATACAAAATATAAATGTTATGAGGTAAATTACCTTATTTGACCAACGTATAGTCAAGCTCTGTCCACTTTAACTGAGAGAAAGCAAAGAGTGCCGTTGCTGAAAATAGGGCTCAGACAGGACTGTAAAATATCGTTTGGCATCAAAAAAATAAATAAAATAAAAATAAATAATTTTTGGGGGAAATAAAAATAAATAATTTTAACTATCTAACCTCAAACTAAGTCAAACCTTGTCATATGGGAACCAGATAGCTGACAATAATTAAATACTTTTTTTTTGGAAATAAATAACACCCAGACAGAGTACAAACATCTATGTTCATCACACAAATGTTTGTACTTGGTGGGGATCGAACTCACGTCATACGGCGCAGAAGGCAGAGCTGTCAAGGTTGTCAAACATTATGCTCTCAAATATTAAAGTATAACTACCACATCAGCAGCATTGTCATCCGAGCCTTTCCCAGCTTGTAAGCTATCCATCAGGCAGGAGTTGAAGAGCACAGACGTGGTCATGTTCTGCAGTACATCGATGGCGCATGCGTGGAGCTTGTTCCCGTACGTCTCTTCAGGACCATGCTGACTTGTAAACTCGTAACCCCCATATGCGTTGCCTGTTGTCTGAACATTTAAAAAAAAATACATATTAGGGAGAATTTTAAGTCACGATAATTTTAAAAGCTTCCAATCTTTGATAGCTGCATTGTTGGTTGTATATAGCTTGTAGCTATATAAGGTATTATTAGAACTGAGACATGTATGTCCTTGAATTTAGTTTTTATTTGCTCAGCCCGTTGGTTCTTAGTAGCTCTACCTTCTGCGCTGTAGGTTCTGGGTTTGATCTCCACCAAAAAGAAACATTAATTTGAGTGAAATAAATGTTTGATAAGTGTCTGGGTAATATACAAGGTGTTCCAATACTTGTGTTTAAAAACTTCAGGGGGCTTAAACACTTTTTCTAAGGAACCAACACTGTGAACAAAAGTTTAATACCTACCTGGCTAAAATGAATGAAACAGCTGTTTTTTTTTCTCGTTCACAGTGTTGGTTCCTTAGAAAAAGTTATTCATATTGATGGGTACTTTAGACCCCTGAAGTTTTTAAACACAAGTATTGGAACACCTTGTATATTGTATTCTTTAAGGCGAAGACAAGAGCTAATGTGACTCTCGCTCGCACGTTTCGACATGTTGAAAGATATAAAATCACTAAACTAATTTTCGAAAAATCGCAATCAACCATTTTGTGTGCAATTACATTGCACATAGTTTAGTAAAAAAATCATTTTGATCGATACATGTTTTCCTACTCAAAAGTTTGCTTATGTACGAAAACTAGTAAATCAAACTTTTGAGTAGGAAAACATGTATCGATCAAAATGATTTTTTTACTAAACTGTGTGCAATGTGATTGCACACAAAATGGTTGATTGCGATTTTTCGAAAATTAGTTTAGTGATTTTATATCTTTTAACATGTCGAAACGTGCGAGCGAGAAGTTGTTTGATGGTTGTCAGCCTCTTAAGGTTCAATAATTCAGTTAGGTAATAAAAATTAGTTAAAACAATGAATGGCGTACCTGTGCATTGCCATACGGATAAAGATGAACGTCAAGATTTGATGCCAGTTGCAGAACCGTTTCTTTAAACGTTGTGTCAAAATTTCTACAGGCCGAACAATGGCTCTCGTAGTATAGCTGAATCTTTACCACGTTATTGCCAAGTCTCTGAAAGCAAAAAAAATTAAACAGAAAAATCTTACTAATTTATTAACGCATATTATAAGAAAGTTTGTAAGTATGGATGGATTGATGTTTGTTACTCTTTCACGTAAAAACTACTGAATGGATTTTAATGAAACTTTACAATAAAAGCTTATACATCAGAATAACATATATAGGCAACAATTGATAAAGATATTGTGTGACTAATCCTGCGCAGACGAAGTCGCGGGCACCAGCTTGTAATAAGATAATTTAATATGCGTTTGTTCCAACCGTAGATAAACATAAATTTAAAAATTAATAACTACCAGACAATTGGATCATTGTAATTATAATAATAAAGACGAAAAGAAAATAAACAACCCAGAAACCCCACGTTAAAAACAACAACGTGATATATTTTTTGTTACTAGCTAATCTAGCTATAGTTTATTTTACTACATAGTTTATTTAAAAAAAAATGTATTTTTTTATTTCACATGTTGTATGTTATTTTTCATTGCTCATACTCTGAAAGTAGGTCTGAAGTTGCCTGAGGAGCGGGTTGAAAGTAATACTTCCAGCCCTAGGGAGAATCGTTTTCAACTGACAGCTGTCAAATTATTAAAAAAAAAACTAGTTCTATTTTTACAATTCCTAGGAAAATAAACAAACCTCTTTGGTTTACGAATGTCAACAGTGTGACTTCTGTTGGCATTCGTAAACAAAAGAAGTTTATTACCAAAGAGATACATAATCAACCAAGTTAGTAAAAACTGTAATGGATTTTTTAAAATAGGTTTTATAATTTATATTATAACGCTTTATTTTTCACAAAACATGTAATTCCGTAAATATAATAAGTAGCAACAAGTATCCATAACATCAAATGTCATCGAACATAAAAATTCTGTTTAGAATGCGGCATGGATCTACTACAATTCACTCATTTTTTATTTAGCTAATTCATGTTTTTATTTTTACTTTCCTTGTATTCGTAATGAAAAGCACAGTGTTTACCTCGGGTTAAAGACTTATTTAGTCCCTCGAACTATTGGCGCCCTCGCTATGCTCGGGCGCCAAACCCCGTCTCGGGACTAAGTAAGTTACTTTCACCCCTAGGATAACAATGTACTATAAATCTTTCGACTTTTATAAATTGGCAAATGTGTGTGATGATTACAGATTTAATTAGGGAGGTTGGCTGCTATGTTAAAGTGTTAAAAAGGTATCTATCTAAAAATAACAACAGTGCATAAAATGTAGCTCAGGCTCTCAAGATGATTTAAATCAACGCCACATGTGATTTGCAACGAATAATTTGTGTTACAGAATTTTTTGAAATAGTTGGTTTTTAATGAGCCCAAACTTAAAACATGTATGTAAGTATAATGATATGAATTTTGCTGTTGACACTTTTTTTATACAACTTGCTGATGGAACAAGTAGATGGCCCGCCTGATGTTAAGTGGTAACCATCACCTATACCAAAGCATTTCATCTTAAGGCGAAGACAAGAGCTAATGTGACTCTCGCTCGCACGTTCCGACATCTTGAAAGATATAAAATCACTAAACTCATTTTCGAAAAATCGCAATCAACCATCTTGTGTGCAATCACATTGCACACAGTTTAGTAAAAATTTCATTTTGATCGATATATGTTTTCCTACTTAAAAGTTTGCCTATGTACGAAAACTAGTAAAGCAAACTTTTGAGTAGAAAAACATGTATCGATCAAAATGAAATTTTTACTAAACTGTGTGCAATGTGATTGCACACAAGATGGTTGATTGCGATTTTTCGAAAATGAGTTTAGTGATTTTATATCTTTCAACATGTCGAAACGTGCGAGCGAGAAGTTGTTTGATAGTTGTCAGCCCCTTAAGTCACGCTCGACAGGTAGGTACATGCACTATGATCCACTGCCCTGCGTCCATTAACTTGAAGCATACAGATGTTAAGCCTCATGTGCCTGTAATCTCACCGGCAACCACACTCTTCAAACCGAAACATAGCGTTGCTGCTTGGCGGCAGAATAAAGCATGGTGGTAGTACTTACCCGGACGAGCCCTTCACAAAGAGTTTTGCCACTGCCATGTAAGTAAATGGGCGGGTGTCTTTGTGGTCAATTTGATCGTTGCGACTTCGCATCGCTTTAAGGCGAAGACAACAGCTAATTTGACTCTCGCTCGCACGTTTCGACATATCGAAAGATACCTATAAAATCACTGAACTCATTTTCGATAAATCGCAATCAACCATTTTGTGTGCAATCACATTGCACACAGTTCAGTAAAAATTTGATCGATACATGTTTTCCTACTCAAAAGTTTGCTTTACTAGTTTTCGTACATAATCAAACTTTTAAGTAGGAAAACTTGTCAAAAAGTGCGAGCGAGAAGTTGTTTGATACTTGTCAGCCCCTTAATATATCCCTACTCAGACTACATTAAATCAGATGTTCGATTTCATGCCAAGCCTCAGTCGATTTAAGAGTCGCAGCAGGAAAATGCGATCAACTCAAGTAGGCACAGTAGTAATAGCCTAATAGGTAGTAGTAGGTGGCACAGTAACTAATCTGTTTTAGGCTATTGATTTAGTGTGCTATCGTTTAATAATAAAGGGGTACATCAACATAAGTCCTAGTTCAAGAACAGTTTGCTGGGCCTGATTTAAAATGTTTACAAGCCCAGCAATAGGCGGCGTAGTACCTACCTATAGGTGGATTTAAACTTTTTCGTTTTCAGCCGTAGTCAGTCTGAAAATTAACGAGCTACAACTGATAAAATATATTCGTGTGTTCAGCTTGTCCACGACTATTAGGGAACCTAAATAGGTAATTACCCAGTTTATCTACAGCATAATTTATAATGGGTTAAATGACATAAATAAGCAAATATTCATAAATTGCAGACTATTGTAAATTTTTCTCGACTTTTTGAAAAGAGTTTAAAAAATACATTTGAACGTACCTGGCTAGTGGTGTCCGACCAATCTGCCGATGACCTCGCATACCCACCATTCCAATTATTGCCATAATTTCCGTAGTAGTAACCTGATAATTACATTGTAACTTCTTATAGGTTTATTGTTTTACAAAACATTAAAAGCTGATTTCACCATGCTCTGTTAGATTAACAAAAGACCTTTAGCTCTGATTTCACCATGCTGTGTTATATTAACAAAGGATTAAAGGGCCGTTAAATATGTCAAAATGACATGACATCTAAGGTTAGATTTAACGGCCTGTTATTCCTTAATTAGTAACTAACAGAGCATGGTAAAATCAGCTCTTAATCCTTTGTTTGTCGTTAAATAAGTCAAAATGTAGGTACGCGTTTGACATCTACGGTTAGATTTAACGGCCTGTTAGTAACTAACAGAGCATGGTGAAATCAGCTCCAAGATTAGAAGGTAGCTAAGTCAATGTTATTCTAATAGCAAGCCTAGCCTATAGGCTAATATATTAAAATAAATGGAAACATAATAAAATAAATAGTAGGTACAATAACTTACCCTGGCCATTCGTGTGGATTGTGATAAACAAAACACAACTCAACGTAACTATAGCTTTATGAAGCATTTTTTTGCAATGCTCTAAAAACTCTAGCTAACCCGACCCAGAGGGAAACTAAGCCAAAGTAAAATAAAACAATTGATCTGTGGTAATTTATAACTTTGGATACTTAACTGATAAAAAAATGTTTTAATAGCTCAGTCATAATATTTATAAAATCCATTGAAAAAATTGATAAAACCATAAACGATTCGATTATTTTTAAACGGAATGATTTTAATAAAACCTATAAAACTTTCTCGAACGCATAAATTAGATTAGCTAAGGGCTATTCGACTATTCAGAGTAATGCTATACGTCATACGTCATTACAAGAGTAGTAGGTAGAGCTCTTTGTGTGAGGCACGTCCGGGAAAGTACTACCACCTTGCTTATTTTTGCCGCCAAGCAGCGTTGCTGTGTTTCGGTTTGAAGGGTGGTTACCGATGAAATTACAAGCACATGAGGCTTAGGGCCGGTTTCACCATGCTCTGTTAGATTAACAAAGGATTAAAGGGCCGTTAAATATGTCAAAATGTACGCGTTTGACAGCTAAAGTTAGATTTAACGGTCTTTTAATCCTTGATTAGTAACTAACAGAGCATGGTGAAACCGGCCCTTAACATCTTTTTACCTCAAGTTGATGGAAGCGGGGAGGTTCATCACATTCCTATCGTGCCTGATTGCTATAGGCAATGCTTTGTTATATAGGTGACAGTTACCGCTCAACATCAGGTGGGCCATCTGCTTGTTAAATCATTAAGTAGTATAAAAAAAACAGCAGATTAAAATTTGTCTGTCTTTGATTTCAAAAACCTAAATTAGAGAAAAAAAAGCAGCTTCACGATTTTGATCCCCAGGCACGGTAGATATTCCTTCAGATTACTTTATACCTTACCAAGTACCAACTTGAGATTCTCTGACTTCAAGTCAGAGGTAGGTACGTCCAACTAAATATTACTTTTTTGCATTTGTTATTATTCCAAACATGGAAGGTTGCAAGTCTATCGCCGCTAAATTTGAGACGGAATTATTTAGTACCTACCTACTATGTACCTACTATGTACCTATCTGAATAGATAGTAGGTAACTACGTATACGGTCAAACCACCCTAAGGTTCTGATACCTGAAACGCAATTTGGGTAGGTACGACATTATAGGTGTAATCGTCAAGGAAGGTTTTATATGATAACGGAAATGTAAACTTTTCTTTCTTCGCGATTTTGTGTACATATTGATAAAAAAATTAGTAACATAAATGAAACCCAGGTCGAATGAAAAAGTTGACTTCTAATAATAATAAGAAAGAGATATTTAAAAATAAAAAATAAGTATCAAAAGCATTCACATGCTGTTTGAGCCAAGAGCTATTTGCACTGTGGTGGAGGATTCGTGAAGGTTTTACAAACCGCCTCCTTGAAGGGCTCTTTCTCTTGCGTGAACGGTTCGCCGTTGATCAGTACATAAGGCACGTATTGGAAATTAACTTGTTTGCTAATTTCACCATATTCGTTGAGAAGGTGTGGTCCTCTGTCACCTTTAGCGCAAGCTATAATTGATTCAGAGTCAATGTTCATTGTATTTCCACACTGTAAAAAAAAAGAATTAAGTAAAGATAAAAGCCATAATGTCCGTTACTGTAAAAAATAGGGCAAATTATAGGTAAGTATGGCATTTTTTTTTTAAATTGCAGGGGCCTACTCACGAATTTATAGGTGATGTTACCACTTAACATCAGGTGTGCCATCTACTACGATACCACCTATCACGAAAGTCATTCGGTCCATCCATCGGGCAAGGGAGCGTCTAATTCTTTGTCTTCCGGTTCGTAGTCACTATTCGAGAACTTGTAAAAATTCCCCAGTGTAGTATATAAGTTATAAGATAACCACTGGGGATTTTTTACAAGTTATAACTTATAACTGAAAGAGGTAAACCTAAGTTATAGGGGCAGCTCAAATGTCAGATGTGAATAATTCAATCTTGGCATCACAGAAAAATGTTCTGTCCTTGGCATAGACCTTATTTCAAACTATTTCGATCGTTTCTCTGGATAGTTTTTTTTCCACAACGAGATGGCCTATCTGTTGTTAAGTGGTAACCATCACCTATAACTAAGCATCGCCTGACTGGTGGCAAGTCATGATGAACGATATGAACGGCCCTACGATACACTGCCCTGCGTCCATCAGCTTGAGGCATACAGATATACTCATATGCCTATAGATTCTCAGCATTTTGTTGTATGTCACCTCCTGAGCAGCGACATCGTCTGATCCTGATGTATAGTTCAGCGACATCATACAGGTGTTGTATAAGACAGCCCGCGTCTGGTTCTTGAGGTAGTCGATAGCACACGCGTGGAGCATGTTCCCGTAGCACTCCTCCGGACCGTGCTGGCAGGTGAACACAAATTTACCGTTCTCTGTTCGGGTCTGAAAATTAATTAAGGTATTTATTTTTATTTCTATACTTATACTTCTACTATACTTGTACTTCTGTGAACAGCACAAAGTGTTATAATATAAATATAATAGTTCTGTGGTTGAAAAATATCTAAAGGACCCACTTTTATTCCATTTTTGTTTTTTTGTTCAGTGGCTAATACCGGCTTGTTCTATACTACTTAATGGTTCCTAGCCCTACCTTGAAAGAAAAGGTCCTTTAAAACATACCTCTGCATTGCCATATGGGTACACATTAATATCCAAGTATGTGTGTAATTCCTGAATAGTCGGCCCAAACTCGGTTGTGTCGAATTGTCTACAGCCGTAGCACAAGCATTCGTAGAATAACTGAACCTGTTTACACAAAATGAATAAGTTTATTAACCTTAGAAAAAAGTATATTTTGTGTAACTAAATTATCAAAATAGTCTTATCTAAGAACAAGCCTAGCCGTAGCGACAGCAGTAGCAGTAAACGATACTTTGTTTATTGTCGATTGACGACGTAACTTTGTTGTTTTTTTCGGAAAATGGATGTACCAAAATGTTATGACAGTACTTCGATCATTAATTGAAGTGACAGCACGACAAACAGGAATAGCAACGTACACAGCGCAGAGGACTAATTGGATCCAGTACTCCACCTGCTCTCATCCAGATTGTAGCGTCTTTTCTCCGAGGCCGGAGATTCTACGTGTCAGTTGAGGAGGCTGACTCAGAGCCACGTCCCATTGCCGCCGGGGTCCCTCAGGGTAGCTGTCTTTCACCTGCTCTGTACGCTCTCTACACAGACGACATCCCGACTCTGGAGGGCAGTCTCAGACCCGGGGAGAAGGATGTCACACTAGCACTCTTTGCGGACGACAGTGCTTTCTTCGCGTCCTCCATAAACCCCGACAATGCCGCCCGCCAGATGCAACGCCTGCTCGATCTCCTACCGGTATGGCTAGATAAGTGGCGAGTCGCGGTCAACGTTGGAAAGACAGCTGCGATTCTTGTCTCCCGCCGACGCACCGTGCTCTCCTCGCTCGAGCTGCGAGGCAAGGAAATAGAGTGGCAAACCGCCGTCCGATACTTAGGAATCGAAATCGACAGATCCCTGACAATGAGAGCTCAGGTCGAGCGCGCAATACGCCAAACGCGTGCTGCTCGAGCGATGCTACGACCTGTTTTATCGTCCAGACTTCCACTGAGGACCAAAGTTGGAGTCTACAAATCGTACATCCGCTCCCGGCTCACATATGCGGCGCCGGCATGGTACGGGTTGTGCTCGGCTACAAACCGAAAGAGACTCCAAGCACAACAAAATATCGCTCTACGAGTATGCACAGGAGCGGGAAGATACGTCAGGAATGACGTCATCGCTCGCGACGTGCAGATATCCAGCGTTGAGGAGACTGTGGTAATGCTGGCGCGGCGAATGTTCGACTGCGCCGACAATTGCCACCACGCTCATCTCAACGCCATTGCTCCGCTGCACACGCGACCTCCTGACTCTCGGACTCCCTGGCGGCCACTGCCCCGCGAGCTCCTGGGCACACCCGACTCCTCGTGAGACAAGAAGAGGCCAACCTACAAACCTCCGCTGGTCATAAAGGCCATCGAAAAGCCACTGAAAGGCCAACCGTGAGGATGGCGCTCGTGGCAAAGCCAAACGACTCGTGAGCAGTAACTCACGAAGTTGACGCCAGAAAAATGAACTTCGGTTCGATTCTGACCGCATTTCCCAAACCAAGATGGTTGAATGAGGAAGTGTCGACGACTCGATTGATTGACAGGAATAGCGATAGCGTTAAGATTTGTTAGTTTATTGTTAGACTCATTTTACTGCCATTGCTGTCGATTCGGCTTGTTTTTATATAATTCTGAAACTAAATGAAAAGTATTCGAATAGGTGGGTAAGTATAATATGGTGCAAGTACATTTTTTTTCGCATCTACTAAAATGGAAATGCCGTCAGCCTTATCGGGCTTACTTAGGTACGAACCTCTGCTTCGGCTGTTGCCAGTGATACTGATATCGGAGGAGTCATCGCCCAGAAAGGGCGCTTAGTCTGGCGCGGAGCCGGCAGGGCAGAGTTTGGGGTTTAATGTAATATTTGCTTAATCCATAAATAAATAATAATACATAAATAAATTGTAACAATTTATTTATGTATTATTATTTATTTATTATTGATCGAGTGAGCGAAGCGAACGAAGATCTTAGTTTCAACTTGGGCGATTTGGCATTTTATGTATGTATGTATGTATGTATGTATGTATGTTTGTCTGGCGATAACTTTAGAACCGTTGATCCGATCTCCATGAAATTTGATATGTCGATAGCTTGTACTTGAGAAATTTACTGGTAAGTATATGAGTAAAATCGGATGAAGGGTTTTTGAGATATGGGGTTTTTTAAGAGGGCAAAAATAAAAAAAGTTACATAAAAAAATAAAGTTACATGTCATATCAAAGGGCTTTGTTTGGACATTCCAAAACAATTTTTCCTTTTTTTTGGGACGATCGGTTTTCGAGATAAAATTTAAAAAGTTAAATTAAGATAACCAGCGATCCAAGAGCTCCCATCTCTAAGAGTTTCGTTGAAATCAAGGTTTTTCTACTGGTCGGCCAGTTCCTTTGATTTTTCTTATTTTTTTTTCTTGAAATAATTTAAGGAGGTACTCAGTTCTCATAAAATGGTGACGACGACCAGGTCTGATGATGGAGCCAAGGTCTGTTCAACGGAACTCTTCAATAAATAGGCCAATAGAGTTGAAACTTGGTAACCATACCAAGTTAGTAGGCGGTAGTCAGAAAAACGTCCAAAGATAATGTATGGACTTGCCTCTGACTACTACCGACTCAAAGTTTTGATGCGTTCGTCGGGTCGCATCACGAGATCTCAGTTCGGGGCGAACTACTAGTTTATATATATAACTTAAATAAAAGCTCAAGAGTATCCCAACGTAGTACCGTATAGAGTATCTTTTTTTGTAATACATACATATAAAATACCTACAAAATTCGACACTTTATTTTAACAAGAATCAAAATATGGACCTCGCACTAGGACTAAGCCTGATATCTTATCAACACCTTTGATTTAACTTGCTTCTTATAAATTATTATTGCAATAGCAAATCTAAATAATACAGCGTAACGTCCTACTAAATTCCACGCAGATTGAAGTAATCAAACAAACATCGTAGAACCACAACTGATTCCACATACTATAGGAGGCAGTAATCGTTTGATAGTCGAACTTCACAATAATGTTTCTGTCCTATATACCTATGTGTCGATTTTGTTTTTCAAAGTAGGTAGATATACATATAATATTTGCAAAATGAAATGTAAAATATGATGTTAAATATTTTTGTTCAATCAATTTAAGGGCATACAAAATAAAAACTGTATAAATCATTTAAGAAAAGAATAACAATAATATATATTACCTAACATTAAAGTAAATGCAGTAAATATGAATATAAAAATTAAACATTTGAAAAAAAAAGATATTGAATTATAAAATTGTATAAGGTCGATAAATTGATAATGCAAGAGCCATAATCTTAATCATAAATTAATGTTTACCTTAGTAAATATCTTATTGATCAAGTGAGCGAAGCGAACGAAGATCTTAGTTTCAACTTGGGCGATTTGGCATTTTATGTATGTATGTATGTATGTATGTTTGTCTGGCGATAACTTTAGAACAGTTGATCCGATCAGCATGAAATTTGATATGTCGATAGCTTGTACTTGAGAAATTCACTGGTAAGTATATGAGTAAAATCGGATGAAGGGTTTTTGAGATATGGGGTTTTTTGAGGGGGCAAAAATAAAAAAAGTTACATAAAAAAATCAAGTTACATGTCATATGAAAGGGCTTGGTTTGGACATTCCAAAACAATTTTTTTTTTTTTGGGACGCTCAGTTTTAGAGATAAAATAATAAAAGTTAAATTATGATAACCAGCGATCCAAGAGCTCCCATCTCTAAGAGTTTCGTTGGCATCAAGGTTTTTCTACTGGTCGGCCAGTTCCTTTGCTTTTTCTTATTTTTTTTTCTTGAAATAAATTAAGGAGGTACTCAGTTCTCATAAAATGGTGACGACGACCAGGTCTGATGATGGAGCCAAGGTCTGTTCAACGGAACTCTTCAATAAATAGAACAATAGAGTTGAAACTTGGTAACCATACCAAGTTAGTAGGCGGTAGTCAGAAAAAAGTCCAAAGATAATGTTTGGACTTGCCTCTGACTACTACGTACTCAAAGTTTTGATGCGTTCGTCGGGTCGCATCACGAGATCTCAGTTCGGGGCGAACTACTAGTAATAATAATATTACCTTAGTAATTTGGTTATCATTTACTGCACTGTTGTCATTTATTTTCATACATACACCTGAAATTAAATAAACAATTTGTGAATTACTTATGTAAGGAAAATTAAGGATGAACACTATCAAAGAATTATAAAAATACTAGCGACCCGCCCCGGCTTCGCACGGTTATCCCTAAGAGATAGACATATACCATCCCGGACTTTTTTGTAGACCTTTTTAAGGTGTACAATACTGTAATACATTATTTTGATCTATCTCATAGGGCCAACGTTTGTAATGTAAGCGCAAAAATATGTTATTTACGGCATCACATTAGAAACCTCTTAAATTATCAGTGTTTCTCTACTATATTATGCATGTTTTATACATATAAACCTACCTCTTGAATCACTCTATCTATAAAAAAACCGCATAAAAATCCGTTGCGTAGTTTTAAAGATTTAAGCATACATAGGGATATTAGGGACAGAGAAAGCGACTTTGTTTTATACTATGTATGTATAGTGATGATAGTGATAAAGTATACAAATATTATTGGGCAGTGGTGTTCCATTAGCATACAATAAAACCTCTCCACTATTTCCCGTGATTGTCGTAAGATGCAACTAAGTTACCAGAGGATGAGCAGCATCATCCCTTAGTGCATTTGGCTGCACTAAAATGTACGGTATAACTAAAGCTATTCTGAGGTAAACAAACTACTCCTGAAAACTTTACCAAAAATATCTTCAAAGTAAGTGTCCTGATAGGTGACCATAGCGTAAAATCGTGAACAAACGGCTAAGTTCTTACCTAATGGCGATATCACTACATAGTATAAAACAAAGTCGCTTTCTCTGTCCCTATATCCCTATGTATGCTTAAATCTTTAAAACTACGCAACGGATTTTGATGCGGTTTTTTTTATAGAAAGAGTGATTCAAGAGGAAGGTTTATATGCATAATACAAGCATAATCTCTTAGGGATAACCCACAATAACCGTGCGAAGCCGGGGCGGGTCGCTAGTTACTGTATAATTTAAAATAGCACGCGTTGAGTTAGGCCACCAGGTATAACTCAATCGATCGGTTAGAAGTACGGACAACATCTGCTGATCGAGTCTTGCTCCCCTGCATCCACATCATCATCATCGGGGATGATAGAACATTGCCACCAACCCAAAGTCCGCTATTTTAAGGAGCTTGCCTGGTTGGGGTGAGGTTAGCAGGCGGATAATGCACAATACGCCCCGCTGCCGGACGCCGCCAGTGCAGATAGCATTCCCCCACCATGAATTAGAATTAGTAAAGACAACAACCCAATGCCAAACAAGGACTGAGTTTTCTTATGATAAATATTTTACTAAATTTTTTTTTATATAACTTCTTAATTTTATAAAACTTACTTCCGCCATCGCTCGCCTGAATTAAACTTATAATCAAATTAAAAAATACTACTGAAAACGTATTAATCATATTGTTTTTCTACGTTTATAAAGCTGAGGTGAACGTAAATAACTGGTAAACATGAAGAAGCCGTTAGCAATTATATAATGTATTACAAGTACCTGTAACTATGCAAAAGCGATAACAAATCATTTGCCATTGCTCAAATATGGGTCAGATAAGTAAAATAGTTAGAGGTGAAATAAGTAACTATACAAGGAAATACTGTGAGTATTTCCTTGTATAGTTACTTATTTCACACAGATAGGTACGCATCACTATCCTTGCAGGAAGCGCTATTTTTTAGGGTTCCGTACCTAAAGGGAAAGACGGGATCCTATAACTAAGACTCCGCTGTCCGTCCATCTGTCTGTCTGTCCGTCTGTCACCACGCTGTATCTCATAAACCGTGATAGTTAGACGGGTGAAATTTTCGCAGATAATGTATTTCTGTTGCCGCTATAACAACAAATACCTACTAAAAAACCGAATAAAATAAATATTCAAGGGGGCTTCTATACAACAAACGTGATTTTTGTCGTATTTATAATTATAGTTATTTATAGATACGGAACCCTTCGTGCGCGAGTCCGACTCGCACTTGGCCGGTTTTATCTTTTTATTTTTGTAGCTTGACGGTTTTTGGTTTTGTAGCTATTTGATCTATATCCGTGTCTACTTAGTTATTATTGGGATAACTGATAAAGATAACATTAAACTGCAAGTGAGATATTCGTTTATTATCCGAGTGCCGTAGAATGTTTATCACACATAGGTTCTCTATACGTAATTTTTTTAAGTCAACAAAGTAAACAAACAAGCTTACGGCCCGCCTGATGGGAAGTGGTTACCGTAGCCAATGAACGCCTGCAATACCAGAGGAAGCACTAGCGCGTTGCCGACCCTTTAAAAATTTTAAAACGCCCTTTTTGAAAAACCCCATACTATAGTTTAACGGTCATTGTCTCTAGACATCATTAAAATTCCTTCAAATGGGAGCTCATGTTATATTATATTGGTATGAGATGCTTTGAATTATTGCGATTTGTTAGCTTTACACAGTGTGATGTAATGTTTCTTTATTCGGACTTGATACTACAAATCTAATAAAAAATAAGGAAATATATACAAAATGATATGAAAAAAATGTAAGTATACTTATTTAAAAAGTACCTATCAATGTGATTTACCAGATACAAGATATGCTTAGAGCTGATTTCACCATGCTCTGTTAGATTAACCAAGGATTAAAGGGCCGTTAAATATGTCTAAATGTACGCGTTTGACATCTATGGTTGGATTTAACGGCCTGTTAATCCTTGATTAGTAACTAGCAGAGCATGGTGAAATCAGCTCTTAGGTTGAGAGTAGACAGCGTTGTGTGAAATGTCCACAAATATTTATATTATATTTGAACAATTTTAAAGAAAAATACTTTTGTCATACAATAAATAACGCGTACTTAACATACCGGATATTACTTATTTAAGGACAGACATAGGAAAGATAACACGATATATTGCACTACCGATTGAGAGCACTGGCATTTTGCACTTATGTATTTATTTTCAATACAAGAATCCATTGACAGCCTTCACAGCTCAGTTGGTAGTAGCTTTGCCTTCCCACCGAGAACAAACATTTGTGTGAACATACATACCTAGATGTTTGTTCTCTGTCTGGGTGTTATTATTGAAATGAAAAATGAAATTTATTGTGTACTAAACATTGTTCGCTGTTACAATACCATTTAAATGTAATTTATAACATACACATATTTTATTGAAGCCTCAGATCTCTAAACTAGACTTTGACAGTCTGTACGATAGACATCTGCGCCCCCCTAAATTAATGCACGTAAATTAGTATATATTTTACATTTACAATTATAAGTATTTTAATTATAAGTATGTGTTTACAACAAACAAAAGTGTGTTATATCAGCTATCTGGTTCCCATATTACAAGCTTTGGCTTAGTTTGGGGCTAGATAGTGTTGTGTGGAAAGTCCACCAATATTTATTTATTATTATTAATGGTTCACGACTGGATTCGAACCTTAACCTTAGGATCGCAAAGCGGGGTTTCTCCCATTAGACCACAGGTGCTCTTGAAAATAATTCAACTGAAAAGACCAAATTCATTACACCCGTAATCTCTAAAAACAGTTACGCGTGAATAGAAAATTCTTGCATTCCAACTAAATGAATTTTCCACGAATGTAGAGCACTAAGTTGATTTAGCAATCAAATTTTCGTTCAAAAGCCTTCGAGTTTGGTGCTCTGAATCTCTTTTGCAATTAGTTCAATGTTTACTCTAGAGAGGTCACAGCGATCCAATCTGTGACACGTTTGCAAATGAAATAATTTTCAGCTACCTAGCTAACAGCTAGCTCGTTCGTAAGAACTCTACCCCAAGTCTAAGTTTTTCGTTTTTCGTAACGTCTTCAAACTTTTTAGTAAGGAGGCTCGTGAGTTCTCAGCACGCCTTATCGAATCTCCATACCAAAAAGGCGAAAACAAAACTTAGACTTGGGGTAGAGTTCTTACGAACGAGCTAGCTGTTAGCTAGGTAGCTGAAAAATAATGTACTTGTGGCGATTTAAATCGGACTGTCATGTATGTAATACCAACTAGGTACTGCTTAAATTTGGTATGTGCCTTATTCTCTTATCTGTGGCCTTATGTAATATTTAGACTTTCCTCTGACTATCCCCTTAGGCATTCTCAAAGAATCTTGAGGTACTATGGTATAAAAGTGCCTGGGAAATAAGTTTGTGAGTCTCATTCTTTATTTCTGTTCCGTTTTTTCTTTCTAATAATTTGTAATAGGTAAAGTCCTGCCCTTGTTAGACAAAACTGTGCATTGCATATTTTATTTAAATATAACAAAGCCATTAGGTTCACTTTGGATATTCCTGAAAGTTCGTACGTGCCTCGGCTCTCGGCTCTCGGCTGGCATTTATTTGATGAACGAGCGATGCCCCGGCTTTTGTTTGTACAACAGGCGAATTTCATCTCGCTCCCGGGCGTAGACATTTCCCGTTTCCGAAACTGTACACCTGACACTGATGGAAAACATTGCAAAAAATATACTTTTTGTTTTAATTTTACGGTGTTGAGCCAAGCTACTTACTTGTAGAAACAGCTTTGGTGCCGGTCCAAGTTTGGAAACAGAACGAGCCGCGTTCACATTGTGTCGGGGTGTGTTTATTGGTTGGCATTTAATGTACATGTTATATTTACTGTATTTAGCCAGTCATGCTATTTACTCACCGTTTGGAATATTCTAGAGCACTTCAGTGTCGGGGCGCTTTCTATCGTCAAAACAACCCGGAATTGGTCGATGACCATAGCTTAATAAAAAAAACTTCTATTATAACCTATTCGTTTTGCCAGGAATACTGCATTATGTGGTTAGTTCTACTATGCTTTGTTATAGGTGATGGTTACCACTTAACGCATTCAATTTCAATTTTCAATTTCCACTTAACGCATTAAGAGTTAGCCAGTGGAAGGAGAAACATCCCCCTCTGAAGTATTTCATACAACCTCAAGAACACCTGCCCCCAGGTCATGATCTGCCGTGGTGAGTCTGGAAGCCCAATAACCGACTTCGAACCCAAGCTGGCCGCTGTAGAGAAAACCTCTGCAAATGGGGAATGAGAGACCCCTCCTTGACTGTCTGCGATTGCGAAGCCCCAATATAAACCATGGCTCATTTACTGACCTGTCCCTTGTGCCCCAACACCTGCACAAGGGACGAGCTTAACGAGGCTACCGACAATGCAGTTGAGGTGGCCAAGCATTATCAAAACCATTGACACGATAGAAGACGATAGAAGAAGAAGACTTAACGTCAGGTGGGCCATCTGCTTGTTCCATCGGCTAGTTGTATAAAAAAATACTATGTACCAAATCGAATACTTTGAACCTCTGACTACCCCTCATAAAAATCCTCACCGAATACATACTTGGTAGTAATAAGAGATCTGAAGGGATTCCGTTTCTTGTGGTTTACAGCCGTGAAACAATTTTTTTTTTTTGTTACGTTGCAAAAGAACAAAAAAAAATTGTCTAGAAAAAGCATTGTTTTCTCGCGCCGCGTGGTATGCTAATTTCAAATGAAGCTCTGTCTCTTGAAAATGCTTACATAAATAATAATGAAATTGACCCCTGAGCTTTGGAAAATGTATAAATAAGTAAATTCTAAGTAGTACCTACCTACTTAGAATATTCTTATGTAAAATATCATTTCTACTACGTCATGGCTAGATTATTCTAAATGCACTCTACGTATAGTTACTGAAGAAATAATATACCTACTACGTATATTATGTTGTCTACGTATGTTTTTTTTTTTTTTTTTTTTTTTTTTTTACTAAATTAGTTTAGCGCAAGACATGCGGTAACCTAATATCATTACGATCTAGCCAGGTAGGCTAATGAGTAATTTTGTTTTGACTTAATTTTATACAAATAATATTAATAAGAATGTGTCCATTGGCACTTTTCTTACAGTCTCTACTTAAGGCGACACTTTGTTCTTGTGTTGGTTAAAAGTAGCACTATCACTACACAATATTAGGTTTATCACTGCACTAACTCAAAAGGTTTGGTTCTTTTGAGTCTTCTCACTTTGTCTGTGTTGTCGAGGAGCTGGATGGCCTCGACGTTCACGTGGTGAAGAAGTCTTTTTTGATGAGCTTCTGCGTATTTCTTAATTAATTTATCAACGAACTCAATCTGGAGGTCCCGGTGTAGGTCATCGTTTCTCACGTACCAAGGTGCATTGACAATACCTCTTAGTACTTTATTTTGAAATCGCTGTATTATTTGGATGTTGCTTTGAAAGGTACAGCCCCATAACTGTATACCATACGTCCATACTGGCATCAGGACTTGTTTGTACAACAAAAGCTTGTTATGCACTGACAGAGCGGATTGCCTTCCAAGCAGCCAGTACATCCTTTTGTAGCGTAATTCTAACTCTTCTTTTTTCTTCTTGACATGTGCTTTCCAGCGCAGCTTCGCGTCAAGCGTCATACCTAGGTATTTTGCTGTGTTCTCGTATGGTATGATTTTATTGTTAATGAATACCGCACAGTACTGTTCTTTCTTGTTACTGAAGTTGATATGAACCGACTTGGATTCATTAAGCTTTATTCGCCATTTTATCGTCCAATCATGGATTTCATTTACAGCTGCTTGTAACTTTTCAGCGGCTTCTGCATGGGTGCTTCCGACAGCCATTATAGCAGTGTCATCAGCGAAGGTTGCAATGGTGTTATTTGGTAGCTCGGGGATGTCACTTGTGTAAAGAAGATACAGGACCGGGCCTAGTACGCTTCCTTGTGGCACTCCAGCTTTAATTTTTTTAAGTTCGGAGTAAGCATCTTCTTGCCTTATTCTAAAAACTCTATTGGATAAGTAAGATTCTATTAAATCTACGAATTCTGAAGGTAGTACTCTCCTCAGTTTCAGTAATAGCCCTTCATGCCATACCTTGTCAAATGCTTGAGCTACATCTAAAAAGACAGTAGAGCAGACTTTTTTTTCTTCGAGTGTTTTCTCAATGACATCTGTAATTCTGTGAACTTGATCAATTGTGGAATGCTGTTCTCGGAATCCAAATTGGTGATCTGGTATGATGTCTTTGCTATCTATAAGTGGCTTAAGTCTTTTAAGAAACAACTTTTCAAATAGTTTTGATAACATAGGTAGCAGGGAAATCGGTCTGTAAGATGAGGTCTCATGTGGCGGTTTTCCTGGCTTGGCTATCATGATAACTTCGGCAACTTTCCATAAATCTGGTACACACTTTAGTCGGAGTGCTGCATTAATAAGGGTTGTCAGTTTGACTAGTGCTTTTCTTGGAAGGTTATGTAGTATTACTCCCGTTATGAGGTCAAACCCAGGAGATTTTTTTGGGTTTATGTGATGTTTTATTTCACTCCAGACTTCTCTGGGTGATACCAGCTTTATGGTTAGTGATTCATTACAAACTTCGTATATCGTTGATATATCGTTGGTTTGGGCTTCGTTAGGTTTAAATATTTCTTCTAGATGTTCTGCAAATCTTTTTGCTTTTTGTTCGCTGCTAACGGCCCACTTTCCAGGTCCTATATTAATTGGAGGAATAATGGTAACGGGTCGTTTCATATTTTTTGTTGCCTTCCAGAGTGAGTAGTTTGTACTGCGGTCACTGGTGAGGTTTTGAAGATAACTTTCAGTTGACGCATCGTTAAAGAGATGAATTTTTCTTTTTAACTGTTTTGTGAGATTATTCAACTTATTTTTGTCTTGAGGAAATCTAGTTTGGTGCCAAACTTTTCTCTGTTTCCTTTTTTCATTTATAAGCTGTAAGATATCATACGGGTAGTTGTTACTGGTGGTCCTTTTCTTGTTTACTGGTGTATTGTTCCAGGCAACCTGTTGTATAAGTTTTGTAAAATTGTCTACTTCTAGGTTAAGTTGCTCTGGTGTTTTTAGTGGAATCTTAAGATCTATATTACAATCTAGTTCTATCTTAAAACTCTCCCAATCAGTATACTTATTTACTAGGGTCAGAGTATTTTGCACTTGTAAAATTTGTTCACTTATTTCTAGATATATTGGAGAATGGTCAGAGTTCAGATCATAACTCTGTTTTATTTGTAAATAGTTACGAGATAGATTTTTATAGATAAAAAAGTCTATCAAGTCTGGAATTTTGTTTGGATCAGTTGGCCAGTATGTCGGTGAGCCAGTAGATATGACGTCTCCAGTTATCTGATTTATGGCTTTCATCAAATTATTCCCCTTTGTATTCGTTAGTCTGGAACCCCAATACGTGTTCTTAGCATTAAAGTCACCACCTAAAACGAATCTTTCGCCAAGCGTTTGAAAAAATCTTGAATATTTATCTACATCTATTGTATGTCGCGGTGGGCAGTATATGGCTGCTACCGTAAGAGAATATCGCTTTGTATTGACACAGACAGCTACAGACTGGATATCTGGCTCTTCACATTTACTCACTTCATAGTGTTTGATGTTTTCTTTTACGATAACAGCACTACCTCCTCTTCCTTTGTTGGCAGGATGTAGAGCATGATAGACTTTATAGCCATTAAATGTAATGTGTGATTGTTTATTGAAATGTGTCTCCGATACGAGACACAAATCTATATTCTCTATATCAAGGACTACCTGCAGTTCGTTTTGATGATTAAGTAGCCCATTGCAGTTCCAAGCCATGATTTTTAGCGTATAAATCATTGTTTGCTCTTAGGAACAGCAAGTTTGGTGCTGTTTTCTATTTTCCTCAATCGCTCATCAAAAGATGTCATGAATTTCAGAATTTCATCTAATTTGTTATTGTTGCTTGGCTCATTGCGTTGCATAGCTAGTGTGTTTTTAGCAGTTGCTTGGGCGTATGATACAGATTTATGAGTAGTGTTGGCCGACGGAGTTCCTATGTTACTCTTGGAAGAGCTTGGAGGAATTACCTGCTGTTTAGTACTGAAGATTTGCCGCGTAGCTGGGGTTTTCTTCATGGTTTTGGTCCGCATTTTCTGCATTTCTTTGGCTATCATGCAGCCTCTGTAGTTTGATGGGTGCGCTTCTCCGCAATGCACACACTTTGGCTTCTCGTCTGCAGGTTTTTTACAGTCCTTGGTAAGGTGTTTACCTGTGCATTTAACACACCTTGCTTCTTTGGAGCAGTACTTATGTGTATGGCCGTACACTTGGCATCTCTTGCACTGAGGGATCAGTTTGGTGGACCTCAGAGGTTGGATCTCAACCACGCACCCCAGTATATTTTTAATCTCATAAACTTTTTTAATGTCTTCTTCATTGCTGAAGGTGAGCATGAACATATTGAGTGGTTCTTTAGTTCTCCAGCTCAGTTTATTCACTGCTTCTTCAATCTTGTAGCCCTTTCCTTTAAGGTCCTCGATGATCCGATAAGGTTCACAAGTGGAAGGCAATTTCTTGACCATAACTCTTATAGGCCTCTCTAGCTTATTTTCATAAGAGTGCCAGGGGCAACTACTCTCGCTCAAAATTTTTGTTAAAGCTCTGTACGCATCATCGTTAATGGCGTTCACTTTTACACTCTCACCGCTCAGTATCTTAATTCGAAAGGTACTAGCGGGCTGTTTTAATGACAAAGAGTCATAAAAATTTTGGTAGTTGTTCACCCCGTCCACTATAATTGGAGGGGGGGAAGGAACTGTCTTGATTTTTTCTATAACTGGAACGTTAGTATTTCCTTGTGGTGAAAGAGTGGGTGACGTGTTCATTTTCCGCTTTTTCCTGGATTTCGCTCTTATCCACTCTGTCTCTCTTACTAAATCTTCTTCGTCCGTGGCATATTCAGCCTGTACTGAAGAAGTTTCCATTGTTGATGATGTTTTTGGAATGTTAGATTCTGCAACGCATTTGAGCTGCTGTTGAAGAACTTCTATTTGGTTCTTCATATTTTCCACAAGGCCCTGCAGTTTTTCCCGCTCTTGCTTTTCTTCTCTGAAGCGCTCATATGTTTTATTATAGCGGTCATACAATGTATACTCCAGCTCTGTCCGCAGCAACACTGTAAATTCCTTACTTGGTGTATCCATTGTTAGGGCAAGTAGTGTCGCCTTAACAATATGATTAGTCGTCGATAGACATGCCTTACGCGACAAATAACTGGGTCATTGTCACAGTCGGCGGCACGTCCGCGGCGACGTTGTTATGATGCGTTTGCACTTTGCACTGTAGGTACCTACGCGAACGCCACGCGAGGGACACTACTGTTCTCAGCGAAAATCGAACGATCACTGATCACTGTCTACGTATGTTTGAGAAAACTTTCTGATCTAAAGGGTGGATACAAACGGTGAAAGATTCTGTCTGAAATCGAAAACTTACAGTCCAGTGCACTATCATAAATTTAAGTTTACGCCTTATTACCTCAGCAATAGAGTGTATTTTATGATAATGTTTTAGATATTATTAATGTTGTAGTGCAAAAAGCTACGTAGCACGTTGTAGCTAGCTGTCGGGTCTTTGTTACACACCTAATACCAAGCTAATACTATCCGCAGAAGCTGCGATATCAATTGTGTACCTAAGAGGAAAATCTATTTTGTTAATGGTCACTGCCATTTGCGAGTGGAATTATATGCATTGTGGCATTAAACTTATTAAACAATATTATGCTCCAATATTTATTTCATAGAACGGCACGTTATACTTCAGCAAATTTATAAGCTCAATGAGTCCAAGCCGTTTTTATTTTCATTGTGTTGTAATGGGATAATGATTATAATGATACGATCTCATACTCGCCGTCGCCTAGGCTCCATGCACGCCTTCGCCTATCCTTTAGCTTGGCGATTAACAAATCTTGGAGAAAATGTAGATTGTTTTCTATATTATTCACGCACACACTCACACATATGAAACACAGAGTCAAGCTATGTAATAACTATTAAAGGAAGACATTTTCACCTGTAAATATACGTTTTATTTAAATATTGTACAAGTCACAAAACAGACATCTAAACCCTCGAGCATTGGAACCCACAAACGACGCTCGCTACGTTTCCTATTTACCCCTAATAAGATTTGGTCCCAAACCCTCCCATCTGATTACAAGCTGCTAATAACGATTTTACATTTAAAAGAAATTCAACATTCAAACATGCTGTAAGCGAATAAAATAGATTTCCGATGCAAATTGGAACGCTCTTACACTGAAAATTGAATTTCAAACGTGATCTATCGAGATTTCAGCAGACTTCACTTTCCCGGACGATAAGCACACAAGGAACTAAAATCCAACGTAGATTTGCTTAGTACTGCCAACTTTTAATTTGCACACCGTAAACTACATTGGATGTTTTTTTTATTTTCTATATTCGCGAACCCAATTATTGTTGGAAGTTTTACCATGTCGTCCTTGCTAAGAATCGATGATTCAAATCACATTGTAACTTTCTTTATTGGCGCGGGTTGTAAGTATATCCCACCATGCTTTTTCTTCTGGTTTCTCTGGAATATAAAAAAACAACTGAACCTGTGGTTTCGTTTAGAGCAACTCATCGATTTTTTAGTAATAGCTATATAAATAAACTAGCGGCCTGTCCCAGCTTCGCATGGGTGGTCATAAATTTTTTGAACATTTTAGGATAAACTTAGACCGTGGGTTCGAGCCTCGCGTCTACTTATTTCATACATTTGCACGCGCTTCTCCTTGAGTGAGTGAAATCGCACCCCGCGCGTGAGCCGTGGACCCGTAAACATTTTTAATATCGTCATATCTTTTGAATGGAATGTCCGATTTGAAAAATTTAAGAAGTAATCTATAGGTATTGAAACCGTCTTAATTATGAAATGATTTATTTGGATAAGGATTAATACCAAGGTACAAATAAAGACCCTTTTCTAGCGGAGGCATTTCAACTAATTTTTTTTTTAAAAGAACACTTATTGTGACATAACTATAATAGTTAGACATATGCTGTCGCGACATTTTTTGTAGATGATAACGTGTTCTACAAAATCGTAGTACATTATTTTGTTCTATCTTCAATAGTTTTCGCAGCGCACGCGATGTAAGGTTTTTTGTTTTCCACCTTGGGTTACATTATTGAAGTTTTAGTAAGGATCCCTGATTTTTTTGAAAATATAATATAGCCTATGTTACTCAGGGATAATGTAGCATTCTAATGGTGAAAGAATTTTTGAAACAGACCAGTAGTTTTTGAGCCTATTCGTTACATACAAAAATACAAAAATACAAAGTTTACCTCTTTATAATATTAGTGTAGATAAATATTGGGCACAGAAGGCAGAGCTACTACCAACTGAGCTGTGAAGGCTGTCAATAAAATAATTATAAAATAAATAAAAGAAATAGAAATAAATAAAAGAATTATACATAAAAATTGTACTGCACAGAGCAACAATTATTTCTTTTGCTCGGGAAATGTTTTAAAAGATTTGAACATTAACGTGAATGAGAAACGAGGAAAGCATAGAAACATTGAAAGCGCCGGCAGGTGGTCGGCGGAGCTGTTTATTTATCTGCACTGAAATGAAAAATTGAAGTGAATGCTTTCCCGTAGCAACACGGAAACTAACCTCGAATATAGTTTGTAGGTAGGTAAGTACTGTACCTACTTGAATGGCAGTTGCATGCATAGCTGGTTTAGCGATTGAAGGCTTAGTTCATTGCAGCGTAACTTCAAAGCTAAAACGATTTGTATATTTTACAGAAAATCTTTCGCTAACATGAAGTTAAGTATTAAAGGCCTTAACATAAACTCTATAAAATTCATACTCTTTCACCGACTTTCAGCTGTAAATAAATCAAAAATCTGTTTTACTTTTAATATTTTGCTTACATTCATCAGACCACTAAAAGCATGACCGTTTTCAGACCATTTCCCTACACCACGAAAATGTAATGTCAGACCGTATGAAATCAACAAAATTACCGCGAGCGACTTTTCTATGCACTTCTTTCATGCATGTAAACGGAGGGGTAGTAAATAATCCTAGCCACGTGGGGGCTCTCACGGTGACCGAGAATTCATTAATGTCTCATCGGAGGGTTTCCCTATTCCCGGAGGTACGTATAAATACTCGTTAAATATTAATTTGGATCGGCCCTCCAACAGGACTTTGGCGTTCCGTTCTATGTTTACTGGAGTGCCGTGCCCTAGTTTTTACGATGCAGCTATTTTTAGGCCTTCAAATATTTTCAATCAACATAAAGCTCTGAATAAAAAATACGCTGAGTTTTTACTCTGGCCGGATTTCTCGCAGTATTTTTTCGCAATTTTCCAGCAAATCGAATCGCATTTTGCAGTTTATTTTTAATACGCCAACAGCTTTTAGCATGAAATCTGCTAACATAGTTTTACCCGGAGCTTCATTCCATTCTCTCATCGCCGAGTCTATCTGAGTCAGGTCAAACAGTGAGCCTTTGTTTTCAACCCACTATCGGCCTTCATTTAAGAGCTTTTATCTCTTGCACACTGGAATATGCTTTTAATTTTCAGTACCTAGGAAAACGAGCAGCTTTTGATTATAAAATGCATTTTGGGGGAGCTTTAGTGTATTTTACTACTGCTTAATACTTTGGTTGCTACTACTATACTATACTTTGGACAGTAGGAAAGCAGAAATGGTAACAACTGTCGAAGACATTAAGATCTGTGAAATATGATTGTATCTGTAGAATATTTTAGATCTGTGGTAAATTTTAAATCTGCGTCTGAACATGTTGTTCGCTCTCGCTCTCCCTATAAATCCGTCACGGTGCACGGACGTGTGTGCGCTCGCGCGCCGGCAATAAATGGAAATACAGTAAAAGTGAAGTTTATTTCAACTACCAAACCACTACATACAACAAAGGCAACCACCTCAGGCCTTTGACATGGTCCTTCGAACATAAAGAAAAAACGAGCTTCCAGTCGCTGCCGGTCGAGAAGAGAACACGTGTCTGCGAATTGTATCCACGAGGGGGAGCCAACGAGACGCCATTACAGCGTGCCGCGCATTTTTCAAGATAGAAGCCGAGGCTTCTAGTCGGCCGATGGGGTTTTTTCCTGCCGACAGAGTCAACGCGTGCCGCTCAAGCTAGAAAACACGAAGGGGAGCCGACCAGACGCCATTACCTCACGCCGCGCATTTTTCAATCAAGAAAACTTCCGTTTCGTTGAAACCGCAGCTTGTGGGGTCCTTGTCAGCCGACAAAGCCAACGTGTGCCGCCCATCTTTCAAGCTAGAAAACTTCGTATTCGTCGAAAGCCGCAGCAGATGAGGTGTTTGCCTGCCGACAGTCAACGCGTGCCGCCCATTTTTCAAGCTAGAAAACATAAAACTTCGCATTCGCAAGTATAATTTTAGCATAGCACTAGTCAGACCATTCTAGAATTTTATACTTTGTCTAGACTAGATCTAGAAAGAATCGATTGATCGACAAATTCGATCAAGCAAAAATAGTTCTCTCAATTTACGCTTCTAACTTTCCAAGCCGAATTGGCAGCACTGTAGCCCGTCCAAGTTCTATCATTGGTCGCGAACACAATAACCGCTACCAAAGCGCCATCAATCGAGCTGGGAAGCAAACAAAATCTCATTTTGTTTGTTTGGTTAGCAATTAGCACGTGTATTTCAGGGCACGTTTCTTGTAAAATTTTAGAGTGCCTATTTCAATTCTAAATAGTAGACAGAGACAGATTAAATTGTATAATGGAGGATAAGTTAAAGGGGCCAGAGCTTGCCGCTCTGAGGAAGTCAAGGGGGTACGTCAAAGCAACTATCACAAGGGCCAAAAAATTCTTGGAAGAAAAAGAGGCAAGCAATGTGTCTATAATAATATTAAGGCGAGACCGTCTTACCTCGGCCTTCGAAGAGTACACTAGGCTTTGCCTCGAGATACATATTCTAGATGAAAACGACTCCGAAGATCTAGGTAAGATTGAAAATCTGTACTTCGAAGTTGTTGCTCAAATGAACGATATAGTTGACAAAAGCTCTCCGAAGAGCACCAGCCTACCACCCACCTCGAACTCCAAGGCATCTGATAGCATCAAATTGCCACATATAACTATCCCCACCTTCAGTGGAAAATATTCTGACTTTTATGCATTTTTCAACATGTTTGACTCTGTTGTCGGGTCCACAGACAAGCCGCCGGTACAAAAGTTGTATTACTTAAAAACATTTCTTTCAGGAGAGGCTCTAGCTCTTGTTCACAACTTACCGTTGGTCGACGACAGCTATGTTGAAGCAGTCAATCTGCTCAAACAGCGGTACGAAAACAAGTTCCAGATCATCAATGAGCACATCAACATGCTCTTGGGTCAGCAATCAGTAGCAGAGTCAGTACCTACTGCGCTCCGAACATTTGTTTCTACATGCCAGCAGCACATGGCTGCCCTTAAAAACTTGGGGGAGCCTGTCATGCAGTGGGACAGTATCCTTATATATTTGTTGTCCAAGAAATTAGATGTTCTCTCCAGTCGCGCCTACCAGCTCGAGCGTGACCAAGCAATGAAGCCAACCATGAATGACTTTTTGTCATTTTTGGAGAGGCGAGCTCTTGCTTTAGAGAACACGGACAGCATCACTGTCAACAAGCCGCAGCAGAAACAAAGGTATACTTCAAATGTGGTGTCATCCATCAATACCGCATCGAAGGAGTCAACGAACTGCATCTATTGTAAGTCTAGCCACAGAATTTTCCAATGCCCTAGTTTTAAGCTTGCGCCTGCTGACAAAAGGGTATTATTTGCATCCCAGCATAAACTGTGTGAAATCTGTCTCACATTGCATAAGAACAAAAAATGTCGCTTTCATTTTAAATGTGGAGTGTGCAAGAAGCCTCACAACACCTTATTACATAAGGATGAGGCCATACCAGCAGTACTGCCAACTGTGACATTGATGTCTGGGGCATCGCATGGACAAGTTTTATTGCCTACAGCTTGGGTCAGGTTATATTCTAGCACAGGAACGGTGATCAATTGTAGAGCACTGTTAGATAGTGGCTCACAAGCATGCTTTGCTACGCAGAAGCTAGTAAGCCACCTAGGTGGCACTCTTAAATTGCACTAACAGCAATATTATAGGCATAACTAATGCTGAACAAACAATCACTCACTCGATCAATGTTGAAGTACATTCACAAGTATACCCCTACAAGGCTAATGTGAGGTGTCATGTGGTGCCTCAGATAACATCCAAGTTGCCACAACGAACATTTGACATCTCACACTTAAGGCTGCCAGAGAGCAGTCAGCTTGCTGACCCTAACTTTAATAAGCCCGGTGACATACATCTGCTTTTAGGCGCTGACATTCTTTTTCAGGCCCTCCTGCCACAACCTGCTGCTACTGAGGAGCGTGGGGGTGATGCTGCTGTTTCCAGCCACCCAGATCAGCCGCGCCTGCTTCACACCTCTTTCGGCTACATCATCGCAGGGCAGATAGCAACATCATCAGCTGCAAACAAGGTGGTCTCTCTCTTTTGTAGCACTTGTGAATCAGACATTAGTGAGTCCTTATCCAAGTTTTGGATGCCTGATCAAGTCAATGAAATATACCCAGAGAAATTACCTGAGGTAGAGCATACTGAAAAACATTTCAAAGATAATATTGAGCTTAACGACAATAAATTCCAAGTGACAATACCTCTCAAGGTCCCTTTGGTTGACATGAACCACGAATTAGGAGATTCCTTTCACTTGGCCTTAAGCCGATTTTTAAATCTTGAAAATAGATTTTCCAAAAATCCCAAACTATTTGAGGATTACAAAAAATTTCTCGATCAGTATGTCTCACTTGGTCATGCCAAATACATAAATTTAAATCAGTATGATTTATCCAAAGATCCTGTCTACTTTCTTCCCCATCACCCTGTGATCAAAGAAGACAACAAAACAACAAAGTTGAGAGTTGTTTTTGACGGGTCTGCGAAAACAAAAAAGAAAATTTCACTCAATGCTATGATGATGAATGGTCCAGTTGTCCAAAGGGATCTGTTTGATGTATTGACTGCATTCAGACTTGACAAACATTTCTTCATTTCTGACATAAAAATGATGTTCAGATTCATTATGCTCAATCCTCAACAGAGATCACTTCAAAACATTCTCTGGAGAGACCAGCCCAATGAGGACATCAAATGCATACAATTGCAAACTGTTACCTACGGACTAAAAACATCATCCTACCTTGCAACAAGATGCCTCATTGAGCTGGCTCAACGATTCAAACCTCAGTTTCCTTCTGCAGCATCCATTCTAGAGAACAACACTTATGTAGACGATATTTTAGCTACACATGACAATGAGGAAGTACTGGTCAATTTACAAAAGGACTTGGTTCAACTTCTTTCTCTGGGTGGATTTGAGTTGCACAAATGGTCTTCCAACAGTGCCAAGGTGCTGAGTAATATTCCAAAGGAAAAACAGTACTTTGGTGAGGTAGACTTGGATAAGGATGATCTCTCTGTCAAAACTCTAGGAGTCAACTTTGATATGAGGACTGATACCTTCAAATTGTCAACTTCACAACCATGCTCAGTCACACAACACACAAAAAGACAAATTCTGAGCTATGTCAGTAAGTTCTATGACCCCTTGGGGCTAATGGGACCAATATTTGTTCAAGCAAAAATTATCATGCAGTTACTGTGGGCTGAGAGCATAGGTTGGGACGAAAACCCGCCAGATCATATTAGGGATAAGTGGATAGAATTCGCCAAAAGCTTGTCAGAGATGGAGCCACTTTACATTCCACGTTGCATAAAATCATGCAATCAGGCTACCATCCAACTAATAGGTTTTGCAGATGCATCACTTACTGCACATGGTTGTTGTTTATACTTGCGAGTAGTAGACTCAGATGATGAGGTAAGTATGAACTTAATTTGCTCAAAGTCCAGGATCAATTCCCACAAGAACAAGCTGACTATACCCAGGCTAGAGCTCAATGCTGCCCTTCTGCTAGCTCGGCTGGCCCACAAAGTAATGAAGAGCCTGCACAATAAAGCATTGAACCCTCAAACACATATGTTTGTGGATTCCCAGATAGTGCTTGCATGGCTCAACACAGATATTGCAAAGCTGAACACCTATGCTGCCAATAGAGTCCGAGTAATTAATGACTATTCATTACAGAATTCATTTAGCTGGGGGTATGTAAGTACAACTGACAATCCTGCAGACTGTATTAGCAGAGGACTACTGCCACATGAGTTAAAAGGCCACACCCTATGGTGGCACGGCCCATTACTACTACATGACAAAATGGTAACAATTCACAATGCTTATGCTGAAACTTCTCTCTCTACTGACCTTCAGTCAGAGAGCAATGACGACATTATGGTACCGGTGGCTTGTGCGACATCAACGAATGACAACAAAAAATGCATTTTTCAGTCAATAATAGAAAAATTTTCAAGCATAACAAAAATGACCAGAGTCTTAGCCTATGTTCTAAGATATCTCAACAATTTAAAGCCCAACTCTATAAAACGCAAAGAAAGCTTCCTGTCTGTAAACGAGTTAGATAGTGCACTATCACTATTAATAAGGTCTGAGCAACAAAAATACTTTAGCAAAGATATAAAATGTATTCAGGCTGGTGATCAATGCCATGGCAATCTGAAATCTCTATATCCTTTCATAGGCCAAGACAAATTGTTGCATGTAGGTGGCCGACTTCAACATGCCACACTACCATTCTCCAAAATGCACCCAATCATATTGCCTAAGAATTCAATTGTCACGGAATTGATCATTAGACGCGAGCATATGGGGGATGATGTCACTCGCGTCCGTAGGACTTACCACCTTCTCCTAGGCCCACCCTACACGTATCCCCCGGGTGGTGCTAAACGAGTGACAAAGGGAAGAAAACCCTAGGAAAAAATTACACCAACTATGGCCGCAAGACTTAAAGAAATATTACCCCAGGAGGGTACCGGCGGAGAATCCGTCGGAGAATCCCTCCCTGAGCATAGCTCAGGCTGCCCCACGTATTCTGGGGGGGGCAAAGGATTGCAACATAAGGAAAAGGAAGCAAGTAAACCAAAAGTTTTAACCCAACAGCTCTTTCACCCAGGGCTGTTCAATCGACCCCGCTCAGCATCCCTTAGTAGTGATGCATCAGCTGTCAAACCAAGAGCTGAAGTAACCACCACAGACTCCACCGCACAAGGTAACATGGACTGCAGCTCTATCCCAACACAGGAACCTATCTCGCCTCTGACTGGTTCCTTGAGTCAGAACCCTGAATGGCAGAAGGTTCCTACCATGAGGACGAATAAGCGCAAAAGAGTCTCCGACTCACCACCGCAAGTGACTACCGAAACCAGTAACAGATTCGACATCCTACCCACTGATGACAACGAAAACTGTGTTAAGGTTACCAAACCAAGCAAGCCACCACCACTGATCCTATATGGAATTGAAGATGTGAACAAACTGACAGAGGCTATCCAGTCGGTGGTGGAAAAAGACGAATACACGCTAAAACTAATCAGCCAGAACCAGCTACGAGTCAACTGCACTTCAGCTGAAGCTTACAAAAAAGTTATGGGAACTGTAAGGGAGATGGGGCTAATTGGCCACACCTTCACTAGAAAAGAAGAGCGATGCTACAGGGTAGTTATCAAAAATCTTCATCATTCTACACCTCACGAAGCCATTACTGAGGAAATTGAAAAATCAGGCAACAAAGTGCGTGGAGAAATCATAAATGCAAGAGCCGGACCTGACAAAAAGCCAACATCAACATTCTTTGTTAACATTGAGCGTAGCCCAAATAACAAGGCAGTGAAAAGTATTAGACACATTTACAACATGGCAGTAACCATTGAAGACCCCAAAAAAAGAAATGCGATAGTGCAATGTAATAAATGTCAACAGTATGGCCACTCCAAAAATAATTGCATGAGACCCGATCGATGTGTAAAATGTGCAGGACAACACAAGACAAGCGACTGCGAAAAAAAAGACCGTAACTCCCCAGCCAAATGTGCATTGTGCCTTGGCGAGCACCCTGCAAACTATAAGGGATGCAAAGTTTACCAGGAAATCTTAAACCGGAAAAAGAATAATGGTACCTTCAAAATGACGAGGCAACCCAAAGCCGCCTCTAACCTCGCAGAAGACCAGAGTATTCCAAAGACTTCCTCAAGCCAACCAAATGTAACCAAACATGACTTCCCGGAACTTGACGACACCCTGAGACGCCAAAACCCTGAACGACCAAAAGACATAACCAAAAAACAACACAATACAGAACAAAAAAAGGAGCAAGCCCAGAATGTACAAAAAAAATTGGACTCAAATGTACAACAATCAAAAACAGACAACCCAAAAAGGCAACTAACATATTCAGAAGCTGCTTGTAATAAAAGACCTAACGAAAATAAAAAACCTCACCCAACAGAACCAAAAAGACAGCAAAACAATGACAAAGAAATAAACCAACCATCACAACAGGGTTTTCTACAACGACAACAGACAACACAAAAGATTACAACGCTTTTAACACAAGAGGATCACCTCGCGCCAACCCAAGTCATCCAAGACTTATTAATAAAACAACTCGACAAAATGGACATGCTATTCAGCCAAATGAGCACGCTAATGGGCCTCATTATATCCCTCGTGGAAAAAATGTCCCAGTGCTAAGCCTAAATATTGCTACGTGGAACATTAATGGACTAGCTCCAAACGCCCATGAAGCTGAAATGCTGCTAAATCTCCACAAACTTGACATACTTTTGATAGCCGAATCCCACTTTACCGACAGAAGTTTAGTCAACATCAAAGACTACACAATCTATAGCACCCAACACCCAGACGGGACTGCACACGCAGAAACAGCATTAATCGTAAAGTCTTCCCTAAAACACCACGAATTACTGCCATACCAAACGCAACACCTCCAAGCGACCACAATTGCCGTTGAATCAAAAACCGGAAATATTATCGTCTCTTCTATATACTGCCCACCAAAACACAATATCAAAGAAGAACAATTCACACACTACTTCAATACCCTGGGTCCTAGATTCATAGCTGGTGGAGACTGGAATTCTAAACACTCCCACTGGGGATCAAGACTAATAACCACAAGAGGAAGACAACTAAAACTATCTATTGATAACAACAACCTTACAACTATATCCACTTCGGAGCCTACACACTGGCCCTCTGACAAGAATAGGCTACCAGACGTTATTGACTTCTTCGCATGCAAGGGAATGTCACAATATTCTTCCAAAGTTACCCCGTGTTTGGACGGTTCCTCGGACCACACCCCCGTGCTACTGACAATTGGTACAACCATCCTAGAGTATGAGTCAGTTCCCAAAATGTACAACAAATATACAGACTGGGACTCTTTTAGGGACATTATCGAAAAAAGACTGCAGCTGCAAATTGCCCTTAAAACCCCTGAAGATATAGAAGACGCAGCCACCCTCTTCACGAATCTTATTCAAGTTGCATGCTGGTCGACTACCCCAGAGATGCCAGCAAAATCGTCTAACCAAATCTGTCTACCCTTGGAAATACGAGCCAAAATTAAAGAAAAAAGAAGACTACGCAGAGTGTGGCATTGTAGCCGACATCCTAAAGACAAAGGGGCTTTTAATAAAGCGACAGCTGAGCTCAAAGAACTCATCAACAACGCCAAAAACGCAACACTGACTTACCACTTGGAATCATTAACAGCAACTAAGTCCACGAACTACTCCTTATGGAAGGCCACATCAAACCTAAACCAACCAAAAAGAACTCGTCCCCCTCTAAGAACTTCAAGCACTACATGGGCCAGAACAGCACAAGCAAGAGTAGACGCCTTTGCGAGCCATCTAGCAGATGTATTCAGGCCTAATGACGGCACAAACAATGATGAATCCGACATAGAAGCAATCCTTAACCAAGACTTCCAGCTAGACGCACCTCTGAAGCCTACTAATCCCAGGGAAGTTCTTAGATATCTCTCCAAACTTGACAACAAAAAAGCCCCAGGGTTTGACCAAATAACGAAAGAAATCTTGGTACAACTACCAAAAAAAGGCATTGTCTTCCTCTCAACACTGTTTAACGGAATCTTAAGGGTTGGTCACTACCCAAGTATTTGGAAGGCCTCACAGATCATTATGGTCCACAAGGAAGGGAAACCCGCCAACGAGGTCGGCTCGTATAGACCCATCAGTCTGTTACCCATTATATCCAAGCTCTTTGAAAAAATTCTCCTCTCTCGTATGTTGAAGGTACTGGCCGAAGATGCAGTAATTCCAGACCATCAGTTTGGATTTCGGCAAGAGCATGGCACTGTTGAACAAGTCCACAGAGTAGTTGACCATATCAGAAAAGCCTTGGAACTAAAAGAATACTGTTCAGCAGCCTTCCTTGACATACAACAGGCTTTTGATAAGGTCTGGCACAAGGGTCTCCTCTCCAAAATAAAGAACTCGTTGTCACACTCGTACTTCGGAATGCTAAACTCTTACTTAACAGAACGAATATTCCAAGTAAAGGATGGTGAATACACCTCGGCATTCCATGACTTACAGGCTGGAGTACCCCAAGGCTCGGTACTGGGCCCCGTGCTTTACAACATCTTTACATCAGACCTACCCGAAGCACCAGGGATAACAACTGCCACATTTGCGGATGACACTGCCATTCTTGCTAGTAACAAGGATCCGAACGAAGCCTCAAGATCCCTTCAAACCGGTCTAGACAGAATTGAGCAGTGGCTTACGAAATGGAGGATTAGAGCCAGTGCCTCTAAGTCAGCCCACGCAACATTTGCTCTCCGCAGAGGTGATTGTCCGTCTGTCAGCTTGGGAGCACACGCACTACCACACAATGAGTCAGTGAAGTACCTCGGGATGCACCTAGACCGCAGACTGACCTGGAGGACCCACCTACAAAAGAAAAGAGACGAACTGAACTTCCGATACCGAAACCTGCAATGGCTACTAGGAAGAAACTCAGTCCTGAGCCTGGATAACAAACTTTTGGTCTACCAGATGGTGCTGAAGCCTATATGGACTTACGGCATACAGCTGTGGGGTTCAGCATGCAAATCTAACGTCGATATAATCCAAAGAGCGCAAAATGGCATCTTGAGAAACATATCCAATGCACCATGGTTCCTAAAGATCGAAGAGCTGCACAACGAACTGGATACCAACACTGTCAGCGACGAAATAAAACAATACTCGACCAAGTATAAGCAGCGCCTAAGCAACCACCCCAATCATCTGGCATCACAGCTAACCGCCATAAACTACCCTAGAAGACTCAGACGACAACACATCATGGAGCTGGACTCATGATTAAACAAAAAGGGGGAAATGATCACTGGTGAAATTCCCCAACAAGTCCAGTACATACACCAAACCTGCTTAAAGTCAGGAGACTGATCGCAGATACAAATAGAACAAAAAAAAAAAAAAAAAAAAAAAAAAAAGACGCGAGCATATCAGGCTTTTACATGCAGGACAAAGGCTAGTTTTAAGTAGTATTAACCAAAAATATTGGCTAACAGATGGCTTGAGATGTGTCAAAAAATTAATTCACAAATGTATTATCTGCTTCAGGTTGAAAGCCGAGGCCTCCAGTCAGCTGATGGGGTCTTTGCCCGCCGACAGAGTCAACGCGTGCCGCCCCTTCGAGAAGGTCGGCATGGACTTCGCTGGGCCAATTTCGGTGAAGCAGAGTCGAATAAGAAAAGCAGTAATAGGAAAAGGTTACATACTAGTCATAGTCTGCTTTGTCACCAAAGCCATACACCTCGAGCTCGCGTCACATTTAACGACAGACACGTTCCTAGCATGCTTCAAAAGATTTGCTGCTAGAAGGAATTTGCCCAGTGCTGTCTACTGCGATAACGCGTCGACTTTTAAGGGGGCGAAGGCCCGATTAGGTGACCTATATCGGCTACATGGTGGTGACAAGGCACATCAAGCACAGGTGCAGACGTTTGCTGCCGAAAAAGGAATACAATTTCACTTTATACCTAGTTACAGTCCTGTGTTTGGTGGGCTTTGGGAAAGATCTGTAAAAAGTGTAAAACACCACCTGAAGCGTGTAATGGCAGGAGCGTTACTGACGTATGAGCAAATTAACACTGTACTCACTGAGATAGAAGCGGTCTTAAACTCGCGTCCCATTAGCGCTATGTCTTCTGATCCTTCAGATTTTTCGTGTTTAACACCCGGGCATTTTTTGACCGGTGCTCCAATGAACTCGTATCCTGAGAAAGACGTCAGCGACACTCCGACCAATCGACTCAAATTTTGGGCTATATGTATTAATATGAAACAGATGTTCTGGAAGTACTGGAAAGACAATTATCTCACAACACTGCAAAATCGTCCTAAGTGGCACAATGTTTTGCCAAACATTACTGTAGGTACCCTAGTCATACTTAGGGAACAAAATGTACCTCCTTTACAATGGCCTATGGCTCGTGTGACAAAAGTCTTTCCAGGCACTAAAGATGGCATTGTAAGAGCCATAGAAGTAATGACATCCAATGGACACTCTCATCGGAGGTCCATTACAAAAGTATGTGTATTACCAATAGATACTAATTAAAAGAAGGATTGTTATTCCTAACTCATTAGTTTAGTTTTTATAGACTTAAGTATCTTATTTAAGAGTTGTGAAGTAACACTCATTGCCTCCCTATGAAGGTATTATTATTATATAATTAAGATTGCACAATTTAAGGAAAAATTGTATCAATATATTCTTAAGTAAGTTTAGCAATATTAGCAGATTATTTAAATTTGTGATAAATGTTAACGAATGGTCTCATAAATGTAATTTAGCGTTATGTAGATGTTAAATTAGTTTACATTGATGAAAGCAAATGTAAAACTTAGCGATTTAATTAAACAATTGAACTAAGTGTTTATAACACTAGGCAGGTAAATAATAATTAATGTTCTGCTCTTTAAAAGTTTTGATTTAGCAATATTGTAAGCATTTTTATGACCTTTCTTCAAAGGGTCAGTTTTGTTCTTTTAGGCCCCAGCATGTCGAAGACATTAAGATCTGTGAAATATGATTGTATCTGTAGAATATTTTAGATCTGTGGTAAATTTTAAATCTGCGTCTGAACATGTTGTTCGCTCTCGCTCTCCCTATAAATCCGTCACGGTGCACGGACGTGTGTGCGCTCGCGCGCCGGCAATAAATGGAAATACAGTAAAAGTGAAGTTTATTTCAACTACCAAACCACTACATACAACAAAGGCAACCACCTCAGGCCTTTGACAACAACACTGTATCACTGTTTTCTAGGATTTATATCAAGTATAAGCTGAAAAAGTTTGTTCTGTTACCTCTGGCACACATAAGAGAATACTAGTACCTCTGGAAAGTTGCTGTGAAATTGGATCGGCAAACAAAGATTGCGCTTCCCGCCTTCCACCGACCTCACTCGTAATTAAATTTATTTTCAATTAGGTACAGCGGGCGTCGATCGCAGCAGCCTAATGGCATGATTTACACCAGCTCTTTGGAGGACACTCAGGGCCTCGGCTCAAGGGTTCGTATTCTAGCTGCAAGCAGTCTTCCAGATTACGAAAAATTTTATTTTATTTATTCAACAAAATCCATAGCCCTATGAAATTTTAAATATTTATTTCTCTTAAGAATTAGGTACAATTCACTTACAGAGAAAACTAAGGCTAAGTAAATTTAGTGTGCCTTTCGGCATAAGGATCAGCTTAATATAAAAAAATATATGCTTAATAATGCGAAAAAACAAAAAATATAAAGGTCCTAGTGGGTAGATTGCGCATTCAAAAATATGCGTTTAGGAGGCGGTAGTTACGCTTCGGTGTAGGTGTAGCCATTAACGGATTTAAAATTTTTGATAAAAAAAATATGTAGAAATATTTTGTTAGGTATGATAGGTATATGTAGATAGACAGTTTTGGTAAAGCGAGGGGCTTTATTTTACCTACGAACTGCGAGTATGTCCACAACGCACATTGGAATAAAAACTAAATATGTGGTTCTTATAACTCAATATTTATAACTAGTAGTTCGCCCCGAACTGAGATCTCGTGATGCGACCCGACGAACGCATCAAAACTTTGAGTCGGTAGTAGTCAGAGGCAAGTCCAAACATTATCTTTGGACTTTTTTCTGACTACCGCCTACTAACTTGGTATGGTTACCAAGTTTCAACTCTATTGGCCTATTTATTGAAGAGTTCCGTTGAACAGACCTTGGCTCCATCATCAGACCTGGTCGTCGTCACCATTTTTTGAGAACTGAGTACCTCCTTAAATTATTTCAAGAAAAAAAAATAAGAAAAATCAAAGGAACTGGCCGACCAGTAGAAAAACCTTGATTTCAACGAAACTCTTAGAGATGGGAGCTCTTGGATCGCTGGTTATCTTAATTTAACTTTTTAAATTTTATCTCGAAAACCGAGCGTCCCAAAAAAAAAGTAAAAACTGTTTTGGAATGTCCAAACAAAGCCCTTTCATATGACATGTAACTTGATTTTTTTATGTAACTTTTTTTATTTTTGCCCTCTTAAAAAACCCCATATCTCAAAAACCCTTCATCCGATTTTACTCATATACTTACCAGTAAATTTCTCAAGTACAAGCTATCGACATATCAAATTTCATGGAGATCGGATCAACGGTTCTAAAGTTATCGCCAGACAAACATACATACATACATACATACATACATACATACATACATACATAAAATGCCAAATCGCCCAAGTTGAAACTAAGATCTTCGTTCGCTTCGCTCACTCGATCAATAAAAAATATATCATAATCCTTTGACTTCTTGCCTCTAATTGTATCCCTATAAATACGCTAAATACGAGTAAGTATGTACTAGCAAGAGTATGTTCTCTGAGACCAGTGACAGACGAAAATACGGACATACGGACGCGGACGGACACCGGAGTGTTCCAGCAGTGACTTCCCGCCCGCCCGGCAGAGGGTAATGAAACGGATGCACGCTCAGGTGAGGCTAAGACGACTGATTGGAGTGCCAAATTTGGTTCAATAGACCCTGACAGGGAATATTCTAGATATTGGACTGAGATCTCTAAAAAATATTAACGTGGTAGCTGGCAATAAAGGAGAGAGACTGCAGAGATTCAACTGTAACCATACATCTCCGAAAACCTAGGCTAGCTTTAAATAGGTAATGAGCTGGATATGTTACATTATTGGATCTAGCGAGCAAACAGAGCGAAGATGTCAATGAAAAATAATTAAAATACCACATTATTCCTGGAATCCCGAATAAAGAGATCTCTCTATCTAGGGTATTTATAATTTTTTAACAATAAAGATGAGCTGCCCTAGAAATAGATGCCAGGACCATTTTGAGAATAATTAATTTATTCCGCTGAGTCGGGTCTGGCATCTTTTTGTACCTATTTATGTATCAAAAACAACATTTCTGTGTTGGCTTGAGATGGCTGAGAAAATAGATTATACTACTTAAGTACTTGTAAGAATTCCACAACTCCAGTTGGACTTACTCCTTTCATAAAATTAAAGTCTTTGAATAAATTTAAACTCAACGAAATTATATTTGTTCATGTTGGTTTACGTTTTAACTGGTTGATATTAAATAAGGTGCAATAAAGAACTGTGCTATGCTAGATAAGTTAGCAGCATTCTATGAAATATGTATAAGTTACATGCGAGGGATTCACAACATTTTACCGTCAATTTACGGCTCGTATCTGATATAAGGGCTATATATTACCGTCTGGGAAGGGAAGCTGAGATTGCACTATAACACGCGTTTTTATTAAAGTAAACATGCCAGGCTACTCCGAGGGAAAGATAATAACAATTTACATGAATTTGTGGAAATTATCATATCTATGCTATTTCAGTTGTTTTTGTAAAAGCTTTTGGTTCTCTCGCAAAGATTTGAGATCATTTGGTACAGCCCAGCCTATGGCTATGCCAGCCAGCCTATGGCTGGTATTGATAGACGTGTTGAGACAAGAAAATGTCTAAACTGATGGATCCCATTTTTCCCCACATACTATACCATAATCTAAGATTGTTGCAATTTGCAATTCTGTCATTATGCGTTTATGTGTCGTAGCAGATGTCGGCTTAAGTACTTCACGAGTTTATTTTTAATTTTCAGTAATTTGCTTTCTGTATTGCCAGCTCAGCTGGGGCGGGTCAATTATCTAAACAGAAATCCGTAGGCACAGCTTTATAATAGCAGTACAATGATTCGTTGCTTGTTGAATAAACAAATCCGCTATCACTTACTGTCTGTCGAGTGACTAGCGATAAACCTAGGTTTTTTTAATGCGATAAATGAAATGTATGAGGTATAAGTATTCGTATTTACAAAAATTGAAGAACCTACTTCAATTTTTGTCGGTAGCAGTTGAATTTTTCATGAGTTATCAAAGGCCCGAGGCCAGAACACCTCACCCGCGCCCCGCCCTGGAGAGTTCGTCTCGCGCGTCGACTGCAAAAGTGTCTGTGTTTTTATGATTATTTTACTCCCTTAGAGAAGGGCGCTTACGCCCTTCTCTAAGGGAGTAAAATAATAACATAAATAACAACAACAAAAACATAAAATAATAAAATAATAACATTTCCTCGCGTCACCCTTAGGTGACGCGAGGAAATGTTTACGCGTACGAATATATCTACTATTGGTAGTTAGGTATGCACCTATACATTATTGGTTGACAGGGTCGTTGAACTGGATTTCGTTGAACTGGGAATATTCTGACAAAGAAAATGAACTTCCTACAGCTATGAAATGCCGCCTATTTGTGTTCAGTGTGTGTGTCCACCACATTTATAAACTTGTACCTGCGTACGTTTACCCGTAAGATGATTCTACCAAAGTAACCGTCTTAAAAAGTAAGTTTTAAGAGTAGTAGACTCTTTGTGAAGGGCTCGTCCGGGTAAGAACTACCACCACGCCTTTTTCTGCCGCCAAGCAGCGCTGCTGTGTTTCGGTTTGAAAAGTGTAGTTGACGGTGGAATTACAGGCACATGAGGCTTAACATCTGTATTCCTCAAGTTGATGGACGTAGAGCACGTTCCCTTCGAGCGTGACTTACGAGGCAATGCTTTGTTTTCATAGGTAGGTAAAAATTACAACTGTGTAATCCTTTTAGCATTACACCTGTTTGAAAAGCTTCTGAATTAATAATTCATGATATACGAGCAAAATATTTTCCTGAAACAATACAAGACAAAGCCCACAGAAGCGGTTTTAAAGCCTCAGTTAAATTATGACCCAGCCTCAGAAAGCGCCACAGTGCGTTTACAAAGAAAGCAGGTTAGCCACGCATTACACGGCACTTTATGAAACAACCTTCATCTGTGCCTGTTACCATGGCAACGACAATTTATGATTATGAATGTTCCTCGTATTCCACGCTACAACGTTGAAATATGAACAGGCAACGTGTTAAATATTTCTCAATTGTGCCCGCCCACATTATTTGTTCTGAGGAATAGTAGGAAAACGAAAACATTCGGTGCCCAAATACGTTTTATGATGGTAAAGCTTGCGTTATTCGCGCAGAGTACCTACCTACCTACCGGTAACCTGATCTCTGTGTCTTTCCTGCTCTCTCATTGATCTTCACGTCCCAAAGGGTTTAAAAACAAAACATACATTTTCCTAATTTGCATCACTTCTGCTGGGAATAAGAAAATTGTAATTTACCCTACGCACTTTTCAGGTTGTAAATATTTAACTGTACTTTTAGGTATTACATTTTCACTCTTTCGCTTCATTCAAAACATTGTGGAGATTTTTATTTTATTTTATTTTATTTATTTTGTTTCGTTGTTGATAAGACCATCGTCATTCATAAGCACGATTTTAAAAATATGTGTTTTACTACTAACCTGTTATCACTTTGAAATGTGAATGAGAGATGAATCTAGGCGCCAATTGATAGAAGCTTTATTTTAAGTATTACAGTAAATACCTACCTTTATTCGTTTTTCTTATTAAAGATGTTCTAGTAGATTATGCTAGAGTTCATTTTATACAATCGATCGTCCTTCCAGACAGGGCAGAAGCACATTTCCTCGCTAGGTGAACGTCTTTGAGTACGCCGTCGCGCCGCGCCGCCGCCGGCCGGGGGCGAAGTCTTGCAGGTCGACACCCGCAATGTCGTAAGGTTATTCAACGGGGGCAATCACCTTTATGTAATTGGGAACATCTGTTTCTTCAATGGTTTCATTTATTCGCCGATTACCGAAAGGGCTGCTAATAATGAGAATACTGACTGCAGAGATTCTAAATTTGAATACGTTTGAAACCCTTTCGTTTTTTAAATGTTGAACCTTTCAACCAATGACGAAAGTAGGTACGTTTGGCAAATTAAAAACTTAGCTTAGAGAACTATTTAACTAAAAAAAAATATTTGACCTATTTTTTTTTATTTATTGTGCGTGAAAATTTGATATCTATTTATATCAATCTATCTATCAATTTGATATCTATTTATCTATTTTATCAATTTGATTTCTGTTTATTTTTAATTATTGTGCGTGAAAATAACTGAATGCCGTACTTTCATTGCTCCGTAGCGTTTTCCAATGACCATGACCAGGTTTCCACACCGAGTGTTCATAACAGGCGCTGAATAGATCTCTCTGCTTTAAAAAGATGAAAGGCTTTCAGCAAACAAGCTTGAGCTACATTAAAGCGAACGCCCCTGAATGCTGCTAACACACATCGGATAAGTTACTTGGCTTGGCGTCTAGAAAGAACTATACATTAAGTTTTATAGTATTTACCAACCTCGTAAAGATTTTCCCACTCGGTTCATAGCTCTTGGGACGCTATAAAATATTTTACTAATTATATTATTTATCATTTCACACAATGCATACTGTATTGTGTGAAATTATTGGAAAAATAGGTACCTAATTGGACAGACAGCCTTCACAGCTCAGTTGGTAGTAGCTCTGCCTTCTGTGCCGTAGGCCGTGGGTTCGATTCCCACCGAGAACAAATATTTGTGAGATGACCATACCTAGATGTTTGTTCTCTGTCAAGGTGTTATATAATATTCCAAAAAAAAGTAGGTACATAAGTAGTATATCAGCTATCTGGTTCCCATATCACAAGCTTTGGCTTAGTTTGGGGTGAGATAGTGCTGTGTGGAATGTCCACCAATATTTATTTATTTATTTAATTTACCGATGCCTCCTATTCGACTTTTAGTTAGAGTTTGTTTTATATATCGACCCGCAGTAAATATCGATGTTTTTCCCCCGAAGGGATAAAAACATTTATTTTGGGTCTTGCCGAAGCTTGACCCTTATGAGATATCCCTTGCATACTAGCCACATCGGACGTGCTATCTGCTCCCTTCAGCGTGCGGAGAGCCTCATACAGCTGTCTCTTTCGCACACTCACCGCCCGCTGTCCACTCGCGCCGGCTAGTTCGCTTGACGCTTCAGTACCTTTTAAGCCGGCAAGGTCTTAAAACCAAGGGTCAAGCTTCGGCAAGACCCAAAATAAATGTTTTTATCCCTTCGGGGGAAAAACATCGATATTTTGTGTCTGTGCCTTCGCTTGACCCTTATGAGAAGTGTTTATCTTCTGCCGGCGCCACAATTATGTACGGCGTACTGTGAATATAGTAGTTAAATTAAACCTATGCGTGTAATAACAAAAGAAAAAAGAAACTGTTTTATTTTTTAAGTATGTAACTTCTAAAATTAACATTGAAACAGGTGATTTCCAAACAGCATTTAACTTAAACAGCTTCAAAACAGATTGAAGGAAAAACGTCTTCTTTAGTCGCACAACTCCGCTTTACAGTAATATTTTAGAAAATTTTGATTAATATATTACTTTTCTTAAAAATACCATCGTAAATCGCGACGGATATACAGCTGAACGAATGCTTGACGGACTGGCGTTAATGTCTATTTCCTTAAGGGCAGTTTCTACCCATCCAGCAATAACATCTTTAGTGGACGCACGTAGGTACCTACACTAACCCTAGTTGTTATAAAAAGATAGTCTAAAGAGACATCTGTGATTTGACAGAGTTATAAGAAAGTTTAACCAAAAATTAAAATCGGATCCTTATTTTAGAAAATTTTCGAATCTGTTTGTTTCCAGAACATGAATCTGTAAGAGTCAAACTCCTGAAAATATACCGAATCTATAGACAAAAGTCATGTTATGTCATGTCCTTCCAGAGGCTACAAGCAAGATTAAAGCCAAATGCCTAGAGACTTGAAAAAAACTGCAAGTGTCAGGTAAGTGAGACTTCAACCAGATGACCAATGCATTAACATCCCAGAAAGATGACTTCCTCTCACCAGTGCCAGCTAAGCTTGAGTATATGTTTAACAACCGGGTGGTTTTTAATCTGATCAGCATTAAAAGGATCAGCAAAAGATGTTGTTACTACAGACTTGTTTACCAAGACCGTATTATATTATACGATAAGCGCGTTGCAACGATGCAAGTAACTGAAAAATAAAGCAATACTTTTCTGAACTTGGCCCATCTATTGGTACAGATCTATTGGTTCTAACAGCCCATTTTCGCCACTTCTTCCAAGCTGACGAATATTTCTTTAAAGTTCCTGGTCTCCAAGAATCTTCTGATAAACTGACATCGTCTGAATATTCCATACCTGCAAATGAAGCTGGAGGACCTGAGGTGGTGGTTGGCCCGTTGAAATTTCGGTCAGATAAAGATGCAGACCCTATATTCGAAGGACCGGTTTTATATATTGCTCTCTTGCGCAAATCGGGGTGTCAAAATGGTTGAGGCCAATTCGGAGTTATTAAAAAGTATATTCCTTCCGCAGTATTCAAGTGACTTAAAATTTGGGTAAACACTCAGGTTATTTGGAAACTCAATTGGTTGCTGAAAGTGTCTATGAATAGTGCATTCTGATCCTCTGGAAACTGAGAGACAAGAGACCACCCTGAATATCTTGGTTGCGAATAGGTCCACCGACGGAATCCCCCATATTGCAAATAGTTTCTGAGTAATCACATTGCTCAAGTACCAGTCGGGGATTATTGATTAACGACATAGATGATCTACAACGCAATTGTAAATTCTCGGAATGTATCTTAACAAACTTTGAACGTGATAACGTTTTTCTAACCGAAGTAGTGATTCTAATATTGAAAGCAGCATTCGGAGCTTAGTGCCCTTATTCCCTCACATAGAAAATGACAGTTTGATTGTCCGATTGAATCAGAATCGTTTTGTCGTTTCTTAATGTTTCTCTGCACGACGCTATACAATTCCATACGATTTATGTGCCACGAATGCTGTTGTTTTGTCCAAGTGGCGCTTAGTAGTAACTCGTTCAGGATGTGAGCTCCCCATTCTATGTTTGAAGCTTCTGTCAAAGTCAAAGTCAAAAGGTATTTGTTCAATAAAATCACAAGGACCACTCTGAAACGTCTCAAAGCTAGGCGACTCTAGGTGCCAGTTCCAAGCGACCAAAGATATCTCTATAAATCTCTACCTGATTTATGAAAATAATATCTGATTCTCGGCTTAGATTGTCTAATCACCATTCCAGAACTTGAATCACCTTGCCTGGAATTTTCAACTTTCGCTTCGGAGAGACTTCTGGGAGACCATTGCTGGCGATCTAAATTCGACGACAAAGCATTCGATCCAAAAGAACTACGAATGCTATAAAGTATAAGCTTCCCAGAATAGATTTTGCACTTATTAGTTCTAGGAGATCTTTTTTCACAAGTCTAACTTCTGGAATATATATTATTATTTTGCCTGAATTTGTCCTCCATCCAGGAACAATGTCCAGAAACTCGATGTCTTGAACTGGATCTCAGACCCTACAGAATCTATCTAAATAGAATCCTACAGTGAATTCTGCTTCCTTCTGAAGCAACTTAGCAGATTAGCAAGAAGAAGTCGACTCAGTAGACAACTAGATACCCTTATGCTAATCTTCCGAAGCTGGGTTGCTAGCCAATTTGCGATTTTCGAGAAGATGATCGGAGCTGTAGACAGACCGAATAGCAGGCAGACCATGCCATAAAGGTGATCTTGATAGCTTAAAGCCAGAAAACACCGATGTGTTTCTATCACCGGTTCATGGAAATACGCTGGTGAAAAATGGAGTTTTACCTAGTTTCTGAAGGAACTTGGGAACTGTTAAATGATTGACCAGACGAAATTTTCACGGGTTTAACCTTCTTAGATCGATTATCGATTGGATTTATCCGCTTTGGGCACCAAAACAAATTTGCACAAGACCCGAGGACAGACAGGGGAAACATTTTCAAGACTCCTGAGCTCACCATTTTCGAAATACGATTGACATCTGATAGCAAAATTCCATTGAAAATGGAATCGCTAGGGCTTTTCTTACAAATGAAATCGTATAGTCATTTATTATATTTAATATCAGTTTGGGACAGCCCTGGTCTTCCAAGCTCCTAGACATTGTTGGATGATATGCTATCCAATCCGGAGAATAGTCAGAAACTTTTCAATGTCGACTGGTAACCGTTCTTTTGAAACCTCTCCTGTTTGTGTGAAGAGCCAGACGGTTTACGGCCATAAGCTCAGCATCGCATAGCCAAAAGAATGCTAGCATCAAAATTAGTTGATTATGTCTTAGAGAAATCCTCCAATTTCTTTTCATCAAAAGGAAAACTCTCTGAAATTGGAATCCTCATCAAGGACGAAGTGACGTTTTCTTTCAATCAATGGAGATATAGCTTTACATCCTTTATAGTCTGAGATCTCTGCCACAAACGAACTGAAGCAAGTTGTCAGAACATTGAAGAAATTCACTGATCGAACCCGAACGAAAAACCTGTAGTGATGGCTCTTGTCGCTACTGGGCACATCTCAATAACCCTGTTGAAGACTCTTTGGAGGGCAGCGCGTTCAAGTCAAGCAGCATGCGTTATGGAGCCATAAGGTCCCTCAGTCTTTTCTTTATAGTCAGCTAGACCATTAGTAGGAGCTAAATGCTTCAAAGACGGATTAACTGCCAGAGCTGAAAACACAGGGGCCGCGCGAAGTATTTTATACACGTCGAAGTATCTTCTTCTGTTCCATGTCCAGATGTTCTTCTTTCCATTCTCGTCCCCCGGATTCTTTGACAAACAAATCCTTGAGTCTTGATCTCAGATTCTGGTAAGGGAATGATCGTTGATGACCAGCTCCTTTTGTCAATATCAAGTCTGCTTTAATATATATATATTTTGCAAGAGCATTGCAGTAGCTTTAGCTTCTTGTTCTAGGGTTGCAATTCGACTTGCACTAGAAACTCGCTTATTAGTAGACGCAAGTTCATTTGATCTATCCGTTTCCGTGTCCGATATCTGCCCCAACGCCCTAGAAGCTTCCATTGTAGTAACCAGCAAGTGCTTGAAACTATTAGTAGCTTGCGTCACAAGCTCTCAGTGCAACTTAATCTGCAAGGCTCTTGCCTTGGATGGAGGACCCAGAACCAAGCCAAGGCAGAACGGCCAGGAAAGCATTTTGATTTTCATACCCGTATAGGCTTCATCGTTTAGCGAAGATGCAGAGGGATCAAAGGCCTTAGCTATTTCAGTTGCGGGCAAGCAGAACCTTAACTTGGTGCGCGTTGCAGAGTCCAGATCCAAAGATACAATTTCATGCACTGTCCAATCTTCCCAGCCCCTGGGAGAAAGCTCGATAGCTCGACGCCACTAGCTTTAGCTCGGCCAGAATTTCATTGCCGGACAGGTCATCATTTTCATTTTCATTTCATTTCATTTCAAGCTCATGGAGAACCAGGCATATAAGAATTCAGCAGCAGAAGCCTTCTGCATATAAGTATTCATCTGATAGACACAACTCTTAGGTTTGTAAACGAATGGAAGGGATCGTAAACTATCACTTTTATGGGTGACCGTGTCCACTTTGGGCAACTCCAGCTCAATTTAGGCAGCGAATCGCCCAAAAATCTCAACTCTACTTTCGGCCAGAAGGGGCGCGAAATTTTTTTTTTTTTTTTTTTTGCTTACTATGCTTTGATTTCTAGGCTGGGATGGCCTGATTATAAGCCCGCAACTGCTCGACTTTTGAGCCGCTTCGGCTCGATTTTTGGGACGCACCGGCTCGTTTTTTGAGCCGCGACGGCTCAATTTTCGGGCCGCGCCATCTCGAATTTCGAGCCGCGACGGCTCGATTTTTGGGACGCACCGGCTCGTTTTTTGATCCGCGACGGCTCAATTTTTGGGACGCACCGGCTCGTTTTTTGAGCCGCGACGGCTCAATTTTCGGGCCGCGTCAGCTCGATTTTCGAGCCGGGATAACTCGATTTCTGTCTACACATCAACAAAGGGTTGCAAACCGCTTTCTAGATGTGAACAGAGTCAGAAATGAGCCTTTAAGACAAGGGCGCAGGGGCCGCTAAGTCTTAGAAATCCAATTTTCATGATTGAGGCAAGGAGCGCTCGAATCAGTGGATTTTAGTTAAACCATGCAATAGGTTAATAGCTAAAAACACTTCATAAAAACAAAGCCAAAAAGAGATTAAACTAGATTAGACTGATTTCACATAGCATAATTATATACCGTATTATATACTTAGTAGGTAGAAACGTATAAAGTATATACGACACCTACAACTCGTACGTAGGCAAGGAATGCCTACGCTTCAAATGTAAGACGATCTATGTAATGTAAAACTATATTTCTACAAAACATGATCATCCCACCTACTGGAAACATAATGTTATTACGATTGTTATTACACGACATAAAATATAAAGTGACATACCTGACCACTTTCCTTAATACTTGGTAGCACGAAAAACACTACACTGCCATTAAACAATTTATTGGTATTGGTACGTAAACAGTAATAATTTGCGCGGAGCGGGAGCAAGCGCACACCCGTTGCGGTTAGCAACAAAAGCGTACTGAAGCGTCAAGCGAACTAGCCGGCGCGAGTGGACAGCGGGCGGTGAGTGTGCGAAAGAGACAGCTGTATGAGGCTCTCCGCACGCTGAAGGGAGCAGATAGCACGTCCGATGTGGCTAGTATGCAAGGGATATCTCATAAGGGTCAAGCGAAGGCACAGACACAAAATAAGGAGTTTTACTTTTGAATTTAGAACTATTCTAAATAGTTTGACACATTTCGAGGGTTTAGCCTCCGTTTTAGCAAATTCAATACGGTGTGCCAGTTCGGAGTTGTTTGTCAGTTTCATCCACTTAGCTCATCAGCAGGTTAAATTTAGCACTTGTTGTAAAAATCAATAACCGTTAAAAAAACAATGTTTTTTTTTTTATACAACCAGCTGATGGAACAAGAAGATGGCCCACCTGATGTTAAGTGGTAACCATCACCTATAACAAAGCATTGCCTCGTAAGTCACGCACGATAGGAACGTGCCCTACGATGCACTGCCCTGCGTCCATCAGCTTGAGGCATACAGATGTTAAGCCTCATGTGCCTGTAATTACACCGGCAACCACACTCTTCAAACCGAAACACAGCATTGCTGCTTGGCGGCAGAAAAAGGTGTGGTGGTTAGTACTTCCCCGGACGAGCTCTTCACAAAGAGCTCTACTACTCTTGCAAATCTGCATCTCTTGCAACTCTTGCGAATCTGAATGTAGTATACATTCAGATTCTTTTAATTTGATTACAGTATACTAATACTACTAGCCTACTATTCTGAAGGAAATCGTCACTTTGTTGATAAGTCACTTTCCATCCTATTTGAAACAGGCTAGGTATAGTAAAGTATGTACAATATAGACAATACTATTAGCGATGACAAAGAAAGATGTTTATATAGTTTTACTTTCTTTATATTGATAATCACGTAGTGTAAAGAGAGTAAAGAGATTCCTGAAATCACAGAACTGGACTGAAGCGGCAATAGACCGCAAGCGCTGGAAAGAACTGGAGGAGGCCTTTACCCGTGAGGGGTCCTAAACTAAGAAATATTATATTTACAAAGAAATTAAAAAAAAATAAAAAAAAATACAATAATCATATGAATGTAAAAATAATGAAAATAAGCAAGACAAATAAAATATATAATATAAATAAATAATAAGTAAACTCTAATTAGATTCTATACTCACTTATATTAAATCTATAAAAAAAAAGTGCATGTTTCGATGAATTTGTATTAATTTAAGTTATGGAATAAACAGGTATTTTTATTTTATTTATTTATTTATAATCACGTAGTGTTTATAATCTCTGTGCAAACGGGCTCCATGCAAGTGATTTTCCCTCACATTTCCACGCCATATTAACATGCTGTTTCTTATGTAAGTGTAGGTACCTAACCTACATATAAATAATAATGCGTGTCACACGCAATCTATTAATGCCTCCACAAAAAACTCATTATTTCCAAAGCTGTTGATTATTCAGGGGAAATTAGCTGACCATAATGGAGGTTTTAAGTCGTACTTTGTTACAGTATGGAGTTTATTTTTATTGCACTAAAATACACAATTAGAGTAGGTACAATAGGAGCGCATAATGCAATTGTTTTATATGTTCTAACAGCCATCCTAAGAGGTGATATAGAAAAATAAGTTTCTGCAAATTAACCCTGTTGCCCATCAAAAGATCGATAAAGTTCATAATACGTATTCTCTTATCTGTGATAATACTTACCATTTTGTACGTTTAAGTAATCCTCATGACATCCATAGTAGGTACATATAAATATGTAGGTACAATAGTTATAATAGTTTAGTATTTTTTAAACTTTCGCGATCATAGACTTAGGACATAGACTTACATTAGACTTCAAGCTAAGTCGTACTTACCTAGTTAGGTACACGGAAGTAAGCTTTTTGTTTATTGGGCAGAATAAATCATATAATTATGTAATACTACTAGTAGTTCGCCCCGAACTGAGATCTCGTGATGCGACCCGACGAACGCATCAAAACTTTGAGTAAGTAGTAGTCAGAGGCAAGTCCAAACATTATCTTTGGACTTTTTTCTGACTACCGCCTACTAACTTGGTATGGTTACCAAGTTTCAACTCTATTGGCCTATTTATTGAAGAGTTCCGTTGAACAGACCTTGGCTCCATCATCAGACCTGGTCGTCGTCACCATTTTATGAGAACTGAGTACCTCCTTAATTTATTTCAAGAAAAAAAATTAAGAAAAATCAAAAGAACTGGCCGACCAGTAGAAAAACCTTGATGTCAACGAAACTCTTAGAGATGGGAGCTCTTGGGTCGCTGGTTATCTTAATTTAACTTTTATTATTTTATCTCAAAAACCGAGCGTCACAAAAAAAAAGTAAAAATTGTTTTGCGATGTCCAAACAAAGCCCTTTCATATGACATGTAACTTGATTTTTTTATGTAACTTTTTTTATTTTTGCCCCCTTAAGAAACCCCATATCTCAAAAACCCTTCATCCGATTTTACTCATATACTTACCAGTAAATTTCTCAAGTACAAGCTATCGACATATTAAATTTCATGCAGATCGGATCAACGGTTCTGAAGTTATCGCCAGACAAACATACATACATACATACATACATACATACATAAAATGCCAAATCGCCCAAGTTGAAACTAAGATCTTTGTTCGCTTCGCTCACTCGATCAATAATAGTATATTCCTCGAGCACAATAAAAAAAAATGAATACTATTTTGAAAAGAGTTATTTATAGAGAAAATTACAAAAAGCACAAGTATTTAAATAAAACCGGCCAAGTGCGAGTCGGACTCGCGCACGAAGGGTTCCCTACTATCTATGAATGCCCCCTAATAATTATTTTATTCTGTTTTTTAGTATTTGTTGTTAAAGCGGCAACAGAAATACATCAGCTGTGAACATTTCAACTGTCTAACTAGTAGTTCGCCCCGAACTGAGATCTCGTGATGCGACCCGACGAACGCATCAAAACTTTGAGTACGTAGTAGTCAGAGGCAAGTCCAAACATTATCTTTGGACTTTTTTCTGACTACCGCCTACTAACTTGGTATGGTTACCAAGTTTCAACTCTATTGGCCTATTTATTGAAGAGTTCCGTTGAACAGACCTTGACTCCATTATCAGACCTGGTCGTCGTCACCATTTTATGAGAACTGAGTACCTCCTTAATTTATTTCAAGAAAAAAAATTAAGAAAAAGCAAAGGAACTGGCCGACCAGTAGAAAAACCTTGATGTCAACGAAACTCTTAGAGATGGGAGCTCTTGGATCGCTGGTTATCTTAATTTAACTTTTATTATTTTATCTCAAAAACCGAGCGTCACAAAAAAAAAGTTAAAATTGTTTTGGGATGTCCAAACAAAGCCCTTTCATATGACATGTAACTTGATTTTTTTATGCAACTTTTTTTATTTTTTCCCCCTTAAAAAACCCCATATCTCAAAAACCCTTCATCCGATTTTACTCATTTACTTACCAGTAAATTTCTCAAGTACAAGCTATCGACATATCAAATTTCATGCAGATCGGATCAACGGTTCTAAAGTTATCGCCAGACAAACATACATACATACATACATACATACATACATATATACATACATAAAATGCCAAATCGCCCAAGTTGAAACTAAGATCTTCGTTCGCTTCGCTCACTCGATCAACTATCACGGTTCTTGAGATACAGCCTGGTGGCAGACGAACAGACAGACAGACAGATTGAAAGACAGACAGAAAGACAGACAGACAGACGGACGGACGGACAGCGAAATCTTAGTAACTCGTTTTACCCTTTGGTTACGGAACCCTAAAAATGTACTAAATGTTTGAAACGATCTAGAGCTCTAGCTCTAGCTCAAATGATTAAAATTGTATTGCTCAGTCATGCGCTGCGTGTGTCAATATACCAGGTATATTGACACCTAACTAGGTGTATCCAATTATCACGCCTTTGTAATTCAAACGTAAAGAGGTGGCTAAGATGCGACATTTCTAAATCAAAACCTTTAACTTGATAACGACGTTCACAATTTGCAGCAAAAGCGTTCTGACAAAGGACTTTAGCTATTGCCCGTTTATTGTCTGTTGCTGTTCGAGGCACTTTTTCTTCGAAGCGGAGCATCTCGGGGCAGACACAAAGTGAGTGCTTGGCTAAAAGTTACAGAGGCGGATTCAGCTGCTACTTCTTCTTCTTACGTGTCAAGGTACAACTTAAATAGATTTGGAGTACTATATTGCTATCTTCACTTCACTCCAGTCGAGCATGTGGGATATCGCTAGGATGGGGAACCTCTTGACTCTGAGTTAAGTCACAATAGCCCTATCCGGTAATGGTTATTCTGTGATGATGCATTATGCAGTCTAATAGAAAAGAAAAACTGAATTGCCTTACAGTTTCGACATATCAGTCTGTCTGGGCCTATGGTGAACTTTGAACGGGCCTCTTTGAGGTGCTCTTTAAAGACCTTCTACCACACTGCTTCGAAAGAAACTAGTGACACGACTAAAAGAAGGTATATTTTTATGAATGTCATAGGTACATTTCGAAATCTATAATCCAAATCCAGCTGCACCAGGACCTAGTCAGTAATTGGAGTGCGGATCTATGCGCTCGTGCAGAAATAAAAGCGAGCTGTCCGAGAGAACGTAATTATGTGCCAACCCGATGTGCAATTAATTAACGCCGATACAAGAGCATTGAATGGAAGTATTGAAACAGAGTAAACAAGCAATGATTGCACCAACTCTAGTGTAATAAATGAAAGAATTGAATTAAATAATGTTGAAAATAATTAACGTACCCGGGGCCTTCGCGCTATTTGCGAATGGTTTTGACGACATCGACAAGTAATCTTAACATAAAACATGTACCTACAAAGGTAAGCTTAATCCTAAAAAGAGTTCTCTTCCAAACAAACCATGAAGGATAGAGAAAATGGAACTAAGAGGTGGGTAGGTGTACAAACTAAACTCATCATTTTCCTGCCCTTATCCCACGGTAAGTAGGGTCGGCACAACAGGTTTTCTTCTTCCACTCTCCTCTATAAAAAAAATATATGAATACTAGATATTAATGTAGGATGAACGGAATACAAGGTTGATGGTATCAGATGGTGGAGGAATGAGTGAGATGAATTAATGGAAGAATTTTACTATCTTATATTGAGTACCATTCGCTCGACGAAAATTGTAAAGTTCCCCTTGGTTTTTGGAGCAATAAACGTGCCAGTGTACCTAAAATCCAACTGTTTCATTAAATCCCGGTCCACATGAATATATTTTTTGCTAGAGGTATCCATTAAAGCAAGTAGCCGTTCAAAGCTCTGCTTTGTAGCTATTCAATCTAGCGGCAGGCAAATTGTCTATGGAGGACGGAAATGTGCGGTGGACGTTCAATGGACGGCGCGCCGCAACCGCAGCATGGCAGGGCTACACTGGGCGGAGAGGATTTCTGACTTTGAATCCGGAATTGATAGTGTTATTGTGTAGTTTCACCTATGTTACTAGCTGTTGCCCTCGACATCGCTCGCTTGATAGTAGTGATAGTACTAAAATTAATATTTAAGGCTTTCCCTTTTTTTCCAAAATTCTAAACTTCCGCATTTCTATTTCCTTCTAATAAGGAGTCTGATACTGTCCACCATATAAACGGAAAGTAAAATTATTGTAAGTAAATGGTGTAGGTATGTTTATGAATTAAAACAAAAAAGAACAATATCCCGTGCCCTGTTTTTTCGTATTAGCGAACATTGTAAACGGCTTATAGGAATTCGTTTTGTCACCACAGTCGTTTTTTTTTAGTGCTCCCTCGGATTATGACAGTTTGTAAGCAGACTAACTTTATTAGCCTCCTATATGCATGGTTCGATAAAGAAACTGCTTGAATCGAGTTTATTGATCGAGTGAGCGAAGCGAACGAAGATCTTAGTTTCAACTTGGGCGATTTGGCATTTTATGTATGTATGTATGTATGTATGTATGTATGTATGTATGTATGTATGTTTGTCTGGCGATAACTTTAGAACCGTTGATCCAATCTGCATGAAATTTGATATGTCGATAGCTTGTACTTGAGAAATTTACTGGTAAGTATATGAGTATAATCGGATGAAGGGTTTTTGAGATATGGGGTTTTTTAAGAGGGCAAAAATAAAAAAAGTTACATAAAAAAATCAAATTACATGTCATATGAAAGGGCTTTGTTTGGACATTCCAAAACAATTTTTACATTTTTTTTTGGGACGCTCGGTTTTCGAGATAAAATTTAAAAAGTAAAATTAAGATAACCAGCGATCCAAGAGCTCCCATCTCTAAGAGTTTCGTTGACATCAAGGTTTTTCTACTGGTCGGCCAGTTCCTTTGATTTTTCTTATTTTTTTTTCTTGAAATAAATTAAGGAGGTACTCAGTTCTCATAAAATGGTGACGACGACCAGGTCTGATGATGGAGCCAAGGTCTGTTCAACGGAACTCTTCAATAAATAGGCCAATAGAGTTGAAACTTGGTAACCATACCAAGTTAGTAGGCGGTAGTCAGAAAAAAGTCCAATGATAATGTTTGGACTTGCCTCTGACTACTACCGACTCAAAGTTTTGATGCGTTCGTCGGGTCGCATCACGAGATCTCAGTTCGGGGCGAACTACTAGTTATTTAACTAAGTGATATTGCCGTCAACCGTATTTTTTTAGGTAAGCTCAAACTTTTACTGCCATCTGTGAAGATGCAGTCTAAGATGGAGCATGATTAATTATAGGTAATCCCAGTTGTTCGAGCTTGTCTTGAATATTCACGAAAAGACAGTAGGTTAGTTGTAAAAAAACGAGTAATAAATTAATAATAATTAAGTAAAAAATACGTAATTGGTTGAAAACAAAACTAATAGATAACTAAAGTAGGTAAGTAAATAGCGGTATTTTCAATCAATTTAATGGATGGGATCGAAGCCGAGGTTTGTAGTCTGACTCTGATTGCCGATAATGATAGTGATGGGCGCAAATAGCCTCATTCATGCAGAGAATCCAGATAATAAGCTGCATAATTGTATAGCCTTGTGAAATTGCTAGGCTAGTATGGCACTTTATACCATCCTGGAGGAGCACGAAATTGCTTGTTATTTTCTGTAACCGCCTGCGTAATTTTATGCATGAACTTATAAATAAATCAAAATATTTTTGCAGTGAAAATAAAATTCATTTTAAAGCTGCTCTTTGGGGAGGTGAGGTAAAAAATCCATCACGGTAAAGTGGATAATCCCTCAAGCACGGCGACGGCGGCGTCATCTTAGCGTTGTATTGAAATATAATGCCTGTAGTAAGGATAGATGGGTTCTCTACCAATTTTCCTCGGAAATTTCACAATAAATCATAGTTCCGACCGTTGGGTATATTTTATGGAAGTCTTTGTGATTTTATAAGGTTGCCTTGAAACATAATCCTATATTACCTAGCTCGATAAGATCGAAGCTAAAATATCAAATTAATAAAAGGAAGAAAGTTCTCGTATACTCTACTCTACACTTTCTTGATTTTCAAACAAAGTGGATTAAACCACTCCTGAAACTTTCCGTCTGTTTTCCTTCATAACTTCTGAAAGTTCAATTCGTTCGACTAATAAAATCGATTGAAATATGAGACCGCAACCTTAATCCCGTAAAATTCATCGACTCTGAAGACCTTTCGATGTCTTTCACTGCAAATCCGGGCATTCGCAAGTTAAGTCCCGACATTTTTATGTTTTCCTTCCTTATTATATTATGCAAAGACTTTTTCTGAAAATTGCAGGCAGTAAAATATTCCTTTGTCTGCCAATTTTGACAATATGTTGAAAAACAATATCTTCTTCTATCTTCTATATGTATAAAAATCAATTGCTGTTCGTTTGTCTCGCTAAAACTCGAGAACGGCTGGGCCCATTTAGCTAATTTTGCGTTTGAAATTATTGTCGTAGTCCAGGGAAGGTTTAAACAATGGTGAGAAAATATGGAAAAATATATATAAAAATTTCTATACATATATATAAAAATCAATTGCTGTTCGTTTATCTCGCTAAAACTCGAGATCGGCTGCGCCCATTTAGCTGATTTTGGTTTTGAATTGTTTGTCGTAGTCCAGGGAAGGTTTAAACGATGAGAAAATATGGAAAAATTGTCTCGCTAAAACTCGAGAACGGCTAAAGATTCACCCAATTAGACTGGCCCACATAATGTTGGATGTTACCTAATAGTCCATTCTACTTCATCTATCTCTCTGAGAGTTAAACTTATTATGTAGGTACCTATCATGAGCCTGACTAGCACCGGTGGCACCCCATACGCTTAAAATCGGAAAACAACAGCAATTTCACATTGTTGCTTGGCAGCCTACCAATGTAAAAAATATTTTAATGAATACTTATTTTAAAAAATACACTGAACTATTTTCTTTACTAGTAAATACAAGCATCAGAAAGCTGTAAGAAAGGAGTTAGCAACAGTGTTGTGTACTTTGAACGGTTCGTGACTGCGGCGAGGCTTGAAGCGGCTGTCGAGCTGAAGTCGTGAAAAGGAAACACGTCCACTGATCCTTTTTATAGCCGGCTGCTATTTAATGTGCCTGGAGGTGTGCTCTTTGAGATGATAAGGAGCCTGTGTGTGTAGTGTTTATTGGATGTACACATTATCTCTCATCATCCTTCTTTATAAAGATTACTTACCTACTAAAGTCTTAGGTAACATAATATAACAATATACATATATCTCTAATACTATAAGACTTAAAGTCCTGACTGACTGACTGACTGACTGACATATAGACAACGCACAGCCTAAACCGCTGGTCCTAGAGGCTTGAAATTTGAGGAGTACATAGGTCTTATGACGTAGAGGTGTACTAAGAAGGGATTTTTGAAAATTCAACCCCTAAGTGTGTAAAAAGGGTTGAAAACGGTTGTATGAAAAATAGTATTCTTTGAACCTACAAACTTGAAACTTGGAGTACAAGTACTCCAAGGCTAAAAAATAGGAAAGGCATTTTTAGTTTTTTTTAAACTACCCTTAATAAAAGCAAAGGGATGTCAAAGTTTATATGGGAGTTTTTTGACGCGTGGTGCGACTTTGACTTGACTTAAAACTTGGGGTAAATATACTACGAAATAAATAATTAAGAATGACACTTTTAATTTCTGATAATTACCCCTACAAATCACGCTCACCACTTTAAAGCGTGCGAAGCCGCCAGAAGCTGCTAGTAACACTATATAGCTATAATGGTAATGGTAGTGTAGTTTCTATTTTATTCTTGAATCGAAAGCCCACAACAAAACCGCCACAATAAAATCCCACGATACAAAGAGCAGAATTGAAAATGTCCAGATGTATACCCATTTTCAATGCCGGAATCATGCCAGAGTACGTCTATAAACCCTTTTATTCCCGTATAAGTTCCCGCAGCAGTCGAAGCGGAATTGATGGGGCACACCGCATTGCCGAGTGTGTGCCATGGAATAGAGAAAATAATCGGAAGGTACAATCCTTCCAAATCAATAGGAGAGAAATGGAAAGTACACAAATGAAAATGAGGTCTAGGTGATGGGCCTTTAAAGGCTTCACGTAGGAGGTCTTCGTTTTATATCAACTTGTCATCCTTCTGGGTTTCATTAGGTAGGTACCAACCTCAATTTTTTATTTATTTATTTACCTATTTGGTGAACATAAAACATAGGAGACAAAATAATAAGAGAACACTGAAAAGTGCTTAAGTAAAACTTGTGTCGCAGTTTCCAGCACTCAACCATCGGCAAAAAGAATTGAAGAATAACAATAATATATTCATATTATTTTATTTTATTAAATTAATATCATATTCTATTTCATTCATATCATATATATCATATTCATATTGAAGAATAACAATAATAATTATATTAAACAATACGACAACAACATCAATACGAGGTTTTAATGTGAATATAATTATTAAACCTAGATTGTTTGCAACAAGACAGACCGTAGACAAAATACATATGTATGTATTTTTTTTGTAAATAAAAGATTTTAGAGAAAGAAAAATAATAATGATGTGAAAAAAATATTTTCGCAACTTATACCTCTAGGAGATATTTATAAATAATACACCTACCTGCATCTAGGATGTGTATGCACCTTCAGATGGATGCATCAAACGGGTTCTGCAAGAGAAATAAAAATGCACAATATCCGGGACGCCACGCCACTTCGGAAGCACTCTTATAATGTACTTCCGGGTTGTAGAGTTGCAGACGTTCGGTCGCACAAATCAACGTAATGTGCTGAGCTAAAGCAATTTAAGAGGAGCCTGTCTAGACGAACCTCTCTGGCCGAGCCTTAATTAATAAAATCACAGTGAATGCGACGCATCAGGTTCTGACGGGGAAGGCTCGTTAAGGGAAGTACTACCACCATACCTTTTCTGCCGCTAAGCAGATTTGCTGTGTTTCGGTGAGAAGTTGAAGAGTGTGGTTGCCTGTGAAATTACAGGCACATGAGGCTTAACATCTGTATGCCTCAGGATGATGGACACAGGGCAGTGCATAGTAAGGCGCGTTCCTATCGTTCGTGACTTACGAGGCAGTACTTTTTATAGGTGATGGTTACCACTTAACATCAGGTGGTTCCATTATTCATCTGCTTGTTCCATCGGCAAGTTGTATAAACAAATAAAATAACAAATCTAAATAAAGTAATTTGATATTGGGACCTGCTTACACAGCAATGACATTCACAATTTGCATGTTACCCATTATCTGACCGCTTCTATTCTATTGTATTGTACCTATTTGTGTTTTTATGTTGCGTAGGTACAATGTTTAAACCTATAATTTTGTATTTAACCTAATAAATAATAAATAAACGTATTAAATATTCGATATTTTATCTCATGAGATATACGTAAGTACTCTACGTTGTTAGATTATTCTTGTTTACAAAGTTATTCGTAGGTAGGTACGTGAGTCTTTTTGTGAATGGAGGGTGTAGCGACCGCGACAAGTCGGGCGCCAACCCTGCCCGTTGCTAGGCAACGCATCCCTCGTAGGAGCCCGTTTGACCCTGGAGGTCACTCATCCCAATGGCCCTTGAAGCTGGAGACATTTGTTTGCTGATAGTGATAATATCGCTTGTATACCTAAAGATTAGAATTACCTACCTATAAATATATGGAAAAACAGAAAAAACATGGAAAAACAGAAAAAAATATTCAATGAATTCCAACTTATTAAATTAGTAAAAGGTTTCGGTAAACAAGAACATAACTAAAGAACTACGCTACTGATCTTTCGATTTTTTTTGGCAGTTATCTACATACTATTTTGTTAGGTACCTACCTGTGTTTACAGCTGTTATTATACCGTGCCTAAAGTAGACTTACCAATTTTCAACATTTTTTATTAATACGGTATGTAAGGTTTCCTGAAAGAAATCGCTTTCAGCGATATGGCCGCCCATTGTACTTTTTAAACTTCGCCTAGATTTATGATATATTCTTGTGTACACTAAAGTGTTATCTATCTAACCAAAAGCAACTTGATAGTAATATATTTCACAGTGTAACACCAGATGTTATGTCATATTCGAGATATGCGCCATCTATTAAGATTCACTAAAACGACCTAACAAATTTACACTTTGACTGTAGTTATTATTGTTGATCATAGATGTCAGCTAATCAAATATTTTTTTTTCTTCATTGGCCTATAACTTATCTATTGTTTGAAATATTCGCCTATATCATTTGCTTTCAGTTTCAAGTGAAAATAAACTATAAATTAAATTATTTAAAATTCAGTGTGAATAGAAGATGGTAGAGAAACACTTCACATATTTTCGCTAGATGTCGCTAGCGATAACATTTTAACGAATGGTTCGACACGACAATACCTACAAACACGTTTTTATGTATTGTTAAGGTCAATGTACCTGAGCTGTGGTTATTATTACAAGTAAATCGATTATATTTGATCGTAATAAATTAAAAAGGAAGTTTACAAAACCTCAATACGCAGTTGCATAATTTGACGCATCATTTAAGGGACGAGGTGGCCGAGTGGTTAAGGCGTTGGACTGCTAATCCAATGTGCTCTGCACGCGTGGGTTCGAATCCCATCCTCGTCGTAGTTTTTGCATTGGTAACTAAATGATGCATATTTTTTTTTGTATTTTTTCAAAGTAGGTATGTAACGAAACCAAATTTAATTATATTTTGTTTATTATATCAATAAATATTAGAAGTCTGATTAAGAGATGGAAGAAAAAAACCGGTTGTGCCGATCCCTCACGTGGCCGTGGGATAATAATCATGTCATGCCATACCTACTTATAAATAGAGAAACCTATCAGTAATAAGACTTGCTATCGTTTGCTTATGTGTGCTTATAAATTGGTTTCTGGATGGTTCATTTTTCTGTGTGGTTCGCTCCGAACTTCACATTGCTTCTTCTTCTTCTCTCAATTTACATTGCTCATCCGATCCGATCAATAAATTGGCAGATTTTTTAAACTAAGTTGCTTGACGGTTGTCAACCTCTAAACATTTTTTTCCCAATAAATAATTTACATATTTTTTCAGATATAATACCTATCAATGCTATATGTAGTAATAGTAGTAGGTACCTAATGCTTAAGGCGAAGACAAGAGCTAATGTGACTCTCGCTCGCACGTTTCGACATATTGACAGATATAAAATCACTAAACTCATTTTCGAAAAGTCGCAATCAACCATTTTGTGGGCAATCTCATTGCACACAGCTTTGTAAAAAAATCATTTTGATCGATACAAGTTTTCCTACTTAAAAGTTTGCTTATGTACGAAAACTAGTAAAGCAAACTTTTGAGTAGGAAAACATGTATAGATCAGAATGAAATTTTTACTAAACTCTGTGCAATGTGATTGCACACAAAATGGTGAATTGCGATTTTTCGAAAATGAGTTTAGCTATTTTATATCTTTCAACATGACGAAACGTGCGAGCGAGAAGTTGTTTGATAGTTGTAAGTTACATATTTTTTTAGAATTGTTTATTCCTCGTTGGGTTTGGGCCTCTGAACCTGACCGATTGACTCACTTAAGAGGCCTTAATCAGGAGTTATCATTGTAATCGCAGGCTAAAACAGATACCTACCTCTAGCGAGCAGCTACAGCGAGCGTTTGGCTATCATTCGTTGTGAATTTATCTAGACCTGCTTTCCACAATCTTATCAAAGCATTGTAGATATGGATACCCTTTATTTTACAAGTTTAGTTCAGGTATTTGTTGGGCGCGTGAACGTGCGAAACTCATTATTGTGAAAATTACACTGAAAATTGTGATTTTATAACGAACCTGGTGATGTTTTGGACTGAATAAGGATTTACGTAATAAATGAGTGTTTGTGCACCAAATTCAAAGATTGGAAAGTTCTCGAATGTAAGTTTTCTGTGCTTTCGCTAATCTCCCTAATTTTATTGGGGACCTATAATACCTCTACCTCTATCTACCAACCAAGCTATACTAGCTATAATAATTAAGAAGGCACCTACTACACTACCAAGGTAAAAGTATATTTAAAATATGTATAGTAGTACGTACCTTTAAGCACCCATTTATTTAAAGCATAAAATTAAATCAAACTCCCTGAAGTGATGCATATACCTAGGATAGGTAGTTTTCATTTTCATTTTGTTTGTTTCATAGAAGCGTGAATCACGTCAGGCAAGCAGCGGTCACTTATCTGACACTTATCCTTATCAAGCAAACCTACATAGCTAGGTACTTTGAACGAGTAAGCTAACAATGAGTTGAGCAACCTTCTAAATTGGAAGGCAATTGTATTTGCCTACAGATTACGTTTTATTTATTTGACTCCATAACGATAGAATACCTAGACCTAAATAAATAGACATACCCACCTATCTAGAGCGCAGCTAGGATATAGTCTACGCAACGCGATAGCCACAGAATATATATATATATAAGTAGGTACTTAGGGCTTAGGGAGCCAAATAAGTTTTCGCACGCTTGTGGATCTTGTCTAGGCCTAACTAGGGGATTATGCAGACACTCAATGCAAATATCGTTTTAAAATTATCAGTAAATAATTATTCTAGTTTTTAACAATAAATTATTTCGACATTTACGATTGATGAGCTTGTGGCCTTGTACTAGTTCTACAGTCAAGGGTTGGAGTACATTATTATGTTTATAAATAATTTACTGTAGCCGGTACCTATACTTAGGCCCTAAGATCGTGTAATGTAAAAGGAAATACAATATTTTTAGATACCAAATAGTTCCAGCTAAAACTGAAATGTGGCTGAAAGACCAGATATTCAAGAAACGACCGCACCCGTGTACTGATAAAATAAGTAACTTATTATAAATTCCTTTCGTACCATGTAATCAATATTGTTTATCACTGATTGCACTCATATTTTTATTGTACCCTTGATACGGTTAGTAGGTTTAAACCGGATATCAATTCTAGTTTCCACTCAGAAAAAACACGTTAGAACTTGGATAAAAGTTGAACTAATTTATTATCGCCTTTATCAGTTTGTCTGACTAGAACGTTAAAAAGTTAGACAAGCACTTTATCAATATACAAAAATATTATAATGTGCTCTATGATCAGCATTGGTCATTGGATCAAGCTACACAAAGCCATAGAAAAATGACGCTTACTGCAAGGACATAAAAGCAACCAGGGTCTATAGAGTCTATACCCTGGTTCCTGGTACCTGGTTCCGTGTGCACCAGCAGCAGGTATCGGGGAACTTGGCAAGACTGTAGGTACCTACCTACAGAGTCGTCGTGACAATATTTTTGATCGATTCGGTAACTTTCATTCAAAGCTATGGATTTTGGTAACTTTTGACGGTAGAGTTACTATTATTAAACCTTGATAAGAGCACAGAAAACAATTAATGAAATAAATTATGATTCCACAGATAAATAGCCAAACATGTATTGGCTACCACTCTTCCTACTAGCCGTAGCTGGCTGCATACACGCGCAACATACTGCTCAGACCAGCGTAGCCCCTGAACTGAGGGAGTGCTACCTGGACCCTCTATTGGTGAACAGAAACAACCTTCCTCCTACTACCATACAAGTGCTGATTGACATCATCCAGAAGATAGAAGACAACCCTAATGTGAATGTAGACTTAAGGCAACTCTCCGCCTTATTACTTCATACGTAAGTATTTTCTCTTTTTATACTACCACTTAGGTTGCTGGTAGAAATGCATTAGCCCTCTTAATATACTCAAATTGTGTATTTTTATGAAATCATCGTAATCACTCGAATTATAAGATAATAATATTATTTTTATGACACATATAAAGAAATACCTAATTGAAATCGCGTGGTACCATGCGCACTAGTAAAGGCAGATATACACTTTAACATTTAAAACAGTTTTTTTTTAATTTTAAAGTGATTTTATTTAAGTATGTATTTGCCTTGTCTTTGAAATTAAGCAAAAATATTTTTAAAATTATAATATAAAAGTGGTTTTTCTCCAGATATCGTCAGGACGGCATCGAGTACCACCAGCCTGAAACAACACTGGCATCTTCATCTAACGTTCTTCCTTATGCCCCTACATTCCATTCGTTTCATCGGCACCGACTTCTTCTAACAAGGCTTATCCCCAGGAATTTGCAGGTTGAGCTAGCAAATACTACTTTAGGCTCATCGTTGAAGGTAAGTTTCAGAGGTATATGTAAAATTGGTACCTACTCGTTTCTTCGGGCTATCCCCTGATTCATGCCATAGAAAAGACAGGATTCTTGCCATAGGTACCTACTATTATAAGATTTTAAAGTGCTTTCAAGTCTTGAATTGCGATTTGTATAAAATTGTATCTACCACTTATTTTAGGCTATTAGTAGATTCAGGTGTACATGATTGGTAAAATACAATACAATAATTATTTATTTGCGAAACACAGGTTAAAAAAAGGTTTTTTTTACCTTTTCCATTACCAGTACTTTCACGGTAGCGTTCCGAGTAAACTTGAGATGATGTTTCAGTGCGCCATTCACAACATGCTATCAACTACTGTGGACGCACGAGTACGTGGAGATGAGAACAGCTGCAATCAGCTTTCCCAGTATCGTGCCTTAAGGACTGCTCGATCTGTCAGTGACGACGTCGAAATTTTAAACCTAGTGTATGTAACGTTTTTCTTTATCTGCATGTCAGAAAATGTTTACCTATGTCCATAGATCTTTAACCTACCTAATATATTTTTCCAGAAATTTAGCAACTCACGGTAAAATGCGTCAGTACAACCCAAAAGATGATATAGAATACGCTAACTACGGAAGTTTAAAGTCCGAAAAGCAGTTGCTGGGAGAAAGCCAGTGTCCATTGTTGGGTGGTGTAACCTTTACTGACTGGGGTGCAGTTTCTATGGGCAATGTAATAGCTGGAATCGCTGCAGGCGCTCATTTGCAGCAGGTTCCAGTGGTGGAACTCGCAAAGGGATCGGTGATGAATTACGACAACGTGCAACAGACTGTCACTTCTCTTTATCCAGCTACACTAACGGGTATGAATTGGCCGAAACTCCAAAAATAAATACCTTGCGCTTTCATACTACCTTTCTTAATCTTTTTTAAACCTCATTTTCGTTTTAGGAGATTTAGCAGAAGCTGTTCTTATTCAAGGAACTGAAAGAGGAAGCTCCTCGATTTCCATCGGCACGTCAGGCAATTGGAACAGTAGCCAGGCCCACAGACACTACATGCTTCACAGCAGGGTCAATGTCGAAATGACTGATCCTGAAATTCGCGGAGATGTCGACGGTTTCTTTTTAGGATTCACAATCACTAATACACTAAACACCTACAGTTCTTTGAAGTTATCGCAACTATTAGATATGTACTATTCTTCAAGGGTAAGAACGCTGTTTGTATTCATAATAACAATTCCGAAAATAATGGGACCACGAAAAAGCGGCGGAAATTTTATAACTATTGACGCCAGAACTACTAAACTCTCTTGTATAACTTTTTTTATACCACTTGCTGATGTAACAAGCAGCTTGCCCATCGCCTATCAAAGCGTTGCCTCGCAAGTCACGCACGATAGAAACGTGCCCAGCGACAACGATGCACAGCCCTGCGTCCATCAACTTGAGGCAAACAATGTTAAGAAGCGTGGTGGTATGGTAGCTTGCGCTTGAATCTTTTTTTCTATTCCAGAATGGTATTTTCAATGCAGAATTCCGAGCATGCAATCGTAGATCCCTAAGCCAGCAGTATATTACCAACGAAAACTTAGTGGCCGAAACATATGCTTTTGCAGCTGCTTTGGACACCAATATACCACTTCGTGGTACCATCATTGGTGGTCTTGGGTCCCTCGTCACCAGCGCTGTCAGTAACTTTCAATCTTATACCAGTAAGTCTAATATTTAATATCTATTTTACACATATTTTATATAACCTACTTATAAATGTTAATTTTATTTCCAGCTAGCAATTTGAATGATTTGGACTGCGCTACAGATGGACAAGGGCCGGATTACAGGTTAAAAACCAATCTCTATATAGTTCTTGACTCGACTTGGCAATATTCAGCAGTGTACCCTGCTATCGCGTACCTGTTGGATGGTATTGAAGTTGGCAAATATGGCTCCAGTGTAACATTACTCAGCGCGTTTGATGGCAGTGTTGTGGTGAACACCACATTCTCTCCGGCTGTTTTCCATTCCGAGTACACGTTGCTGAAGCATCAGACCAGTAAGTACTTCCATATAACAATCATCAGAACATTGATACGGATTTTGAGCTTATTTTTTTGGATAACACTGTAATGTTTGGTTTGTATATTTTTCAGTAATGAGTGGTGTCAACCTTCAAACCAGCTTAACCAACATCCGTCTTCGAATGCAAGAGTCTCTCGGCAACGAATCTCTGAGTAACTACGTAGGCGGGAACTCGACGGTGCTGCTTTTTTTGCTTAATTCCGGAAATTTACAAACCAACGAAGCTTGGGAACAAGCTCGACAGATCAACGATACCGTTCCCGGTAAAGACTGCTTATTCATTATTTCGCACTGACATTTTAGGCGAATTTTGATTTACCTATTGATAAAACTTTTTATTTTACATAATGTAGAATTTGTATTTTATTACCAGATTTGAGAATCATCTTCGCAACAGCAACGAACCAGTTTGACATTTTATGGAACCTCGTACGCGATATGCATAATGACATCAAGACTATAGCTCTTTCTTCAGCTGGAACCAACGTCGAGATAGTAATGGGCCCAGTGTTAGAAAGAATTCGTCAATGTAAGTTTTACGAGATTTATAAGTTAGTAAAAGAGTTTCAAAGTGATCCTTGTGATTGTACTGAATAAAGACCGTTTTGATTTTGATTTTGATTTTGAGTCCCTCTTAGCTTACAGAGCTGGCAGGGAAATTTTGATTTTATGTGGGTAATATAATAATACCTACCTTGCCTGTCATAGATAACATAACATGGTTTTTTAAGATTTGTAAAAAGAAATGAAAAATATTATTTTTTACAGCTGGTAGAAGAATCATCAACCCGCTTTGTGGTTCCCAGTTCACGGCGGGTTCATCAGGAACACGTCAATTTGATGATTTTGTCGAGCCAAACTACATAAATTTCTACGCCTTACGTCCAAACTATTTCTTCTCCCAGAACGATAACAGAAAATTGAGGATCGCAAGAAGCAGTTCGGGAGTCGGTAGTCTTGTGGTCTGCCATTCACGATCAGTGGTCCAGCCAAGGTGTGTATATTTAGATACTTATTATAATATGAAAAAAATAAACATTTATATGCTGTATAACATCATGCAAAAATGCTCTACCAGCGGCCATATATATTTATAGTTGGTTGCAGAAATTATGTGGGCCTTTGTATGACTTTGGTCGGCAGTCTCAGACAACATTCTTGGAAACTTTGTTGTTGGCGATTTCGCTACCATCAGTGATTTTATATCTTCAAAAATGTTGAATTGCGAGAAGTTGTTTGACGGGTCATGACGGGTGTCAGCTTCTTAAATAGTTGTGCATGGAACTTCCATAATATCCATCATATTTTTATCAATCTGGTATAGGAATTCATTCTGCAGACCGTTGCGAACCATCTAGTCTAGAGACAGCTCAACTGATCCAAATCAGTTTCAATCGGAACCGTTCTCAAGACGCTTACTGTCATTGATTCAGCTTTGCCACGCTGAATGGCAAAGCTGATGAATGGCTTCGCTTCGATAAGACTTATAGAGACTAAACCCCACAAGAAGTAAATCCGTGAGCACTGTCGAGCTAAACCTGCAGATTCAGAATCTGGTGCCGCGCCAGCCCTTACGGGTGTCCTCGGCAGATCTAACTCCTACCTGCATTAATGTTGATCATCTTGGTTGCAGGACTAACTTTACAGTTATTGGTGTGGATGAAAGCGAAATTTCGTGCCAAACTCTAGCTTCCAACGGCAACGTTGAAATAGGCCTGCAGAACCCTTGCGCCGGATACATGACAATAAACTCCTGCCCGCCGTTGTATCTGTCCGTGCAGTCAAACACGGGTGGTTCCGCTGCTACAACAGCTGTGTGTACAGGTAAATAATATTGACACGAAGTGAATGCTTGATATATAACCATTACTCATGAAATGGAACATGCAGATGATGGAAAAGACCTGTAAACATTTCGTTTTACCTACCTACCTAAACTACTTACCTACCTACTCGTGATCCCAAAATTGATCGACTAATGTGATACCTATGGAACCTAAGTAGGTACTTGGGTGTAAAATAATGTGGCGATATAGGTATACTTACCTAATATCACAAATGTTAAAGTGTGTTATATCACGTTTCATGTAGGTATGCAGGAAAAGTAGGTATTCATAATGCATTTTTCGTTTTAGATAATGCCGTGTGCAGATTCCCCTACAACATCAGATATCAAGTGCAGATTGAAGAGTTGGGATGCTACAGTGGAGCCGGCAGTATCGGAGCCAGGCTTGCGTTCATACTCTCTGCCTTTTTAGTAACTTTCCTTAGACGTTATTAGTTCATTAGACTCCATAAATATTTTTGTATTTACCTACTAGATCAGATGATAATGTGTATTTCGTTGTACATTGTGTTGCCCTACCGATTATTTAAGAATTAGATTAGACCTACAAGTTTAGATTAAGTACCTACCTACTGACTTTGGTAGATGTAGCGTGTTTTGTGCTCTGAGGACATCTCTTTCTGTGTTCTGTGTACGACTATAATAAAATGCCAAATAACATCTAACTGTAGGTATTTTATTGGGGAGTCATTTCGAAAAGCACTGGGTGGTAGGTATGGTTTTAAAAAGAACTGTTGATGAGGGTCCTGGGTCTATGGGGGGCCGTGGAGAAACCATTATGTTGTAAAGAATAGGTGGTTAGAATGCGTTACCGAGTAGGTACCTACCTACCTACAAACTGTAAACCGGCAGAGCCGCTTGGAGTCTTTTTACTCAAAGCCCTCGCACTCGCAATCTTGAATCGAAAACCTCTCATTACATACCTAACTCGAAGACGACACCCTTAAATAGGTAAGTAGGTACTTATCTCGAGTCGATTGCCGATTTCATTAGGATCGCCTCTAGGCGATACTATGACTCCTCCCCACCACCTGAACCCTCTTGTCTCTACGATGCCCGATTATCCTATCGACCCTCCCGTCGATAGATCCCTCCGTAGACCAAGGCATATCCTTGGTGATCCCCTGTTCTGTGGTGATCCCGATGATGCGATCGCAACCGCTAACGCGTAAGCGTCAATCCAAAAATCAAGTCATCCAATTCGGACAGAGTAAACACTAGGTATATAGATTCACCGATCCCGCCGCGCCGGCGAGGTCGAAGACGTCCCTTAGCGCCCGCCCACTCGGGGCCTAAACTAGATTAAACCCCCACCCTGGTAACAGCCCAAGCCGAGGTCGTAGTACCCTAGGTGCCCCAACCTAATTTTACCAGTTGAGCGCCTTCTGCGCTCGCCATTGTTCTTCTTCTCTCAATTTATGGCTCCTGTAGTCCTGTCCGTCATTCGACAGACAATCTTGCCAGTGTCAAGTGATAAATATTTATTATTTTAGTGAATACTTTTTAGTCAAGTCAGTCCATAGTCAAGTCGGCCGTCATTTTGTTTTGAAGAAAATGGTGGCGGTTTTCTTCAAAACATTCGAAACATTTTCGGCCAAATCAGGATATCACATAATACACTTTCATTCCAAATGTTTACACTTTGTGCTAAGACCTCAAGTAATGTTGGTTAAAATACCACCGAAATTACACAACACAGCTCAAAATAACACTAGAAAAACAATTAAAATGAAAAAGCTATGTTACTTCCAGAAATGTCAGAAACGAATCCGCTCGCCATTGTTATGTAGCGCTGTAAGAATTGTGGTAAGAATCGTCACGACGATCACCAGCATTTATGACAGAACTGTTGGCTTGACTTACAAATTGACAGTTGACATGACAAGACGATGATGACTATGACAGACGAGACGGATGACCGACCGACCGACAGACAATTAAATTCGGCGCGCTTATATAAACCGATTTTTTTTATGTGTGGTTTGGTTATAATGTTTGCATTCGGTCTTTCGACAAATGTTTTCACATTATATTCTACCATGTAACTTTCTGATTCTTAAATTGTAAATATGAGCATAATTTCATTATTATTCCACTGAATCCAGAAAACATCGATGTATAAATAATGTTTACGCATGCATCGTCAACAAATTATTATAAAATGCTGACATTTTATATACTGCACTTTAGCAAACATTTTTATTAAGGTTGTATAAATCTTCACTACATTAGCTTTGATGCTAAATTTAGTGACATAGAATTATACATAGTTAGTATGGGATCGGGTGATGATGATGTAAAAAATCGGTGAAAATAAGATTTTGGCGAATTACAGAATATCAGATAGTTACTATGACACATAGAAACTACACTTGAATCTGTGTCACACTTTTGCGTGACACAGATTAAAGTTTAGTTATTATGGATAATAGTAATTTTCGGTGTAACTATGATTTAGGCGAATTACTGAATATCAGATAGTTACTTTGTCACATAGAAACTACACTTGAATCTCTGTCACACTTTTGCGTGACACAGATTCAAGTTTAGTTAGTAAGGATTATAGTTATTATCTGTTACTTGTCATAATAGGTAATTAATTATATTTCGATGGTGTATTTGTTATTAAGTGTAGCTGTTTGGGATGGGTATTTTTTTATTCAAGAATTTATACATAGTACTGTATTCCAATTAGCTGATATGATGATGGAGCCAAGTGCTGTACCTATAATGTAGATCCTACATTATACAGGTGTTTGACTAGGTGTTCTGTCGGTGTGTGTAAATTAATTAAAACTCAATTTTATTAAGTATTATTCATAAAGTACTATTATATTGAGTTGGTAAAATAATAATGAAAACATCAGTGGTGAAAACAGAATAAATGTTATAATATTAGTAATACTTAATATAAATTTTATTTCAGATAACTTAGATCCTTATTGTTAGTACATAATAAACTTAATGAACTATGTTAAGTTAGTATTTAGAAAAATGGTGATCCTGTGCTGTCATTACTCGCAAACAGTGCTTGAGGAAGGGGCTATCCTATTAATGAACAATGATGTCCAAGATGTTATTGGAACTTCCACTGACTCTTGTCAGCTGTGATGCAATTTTCTTATGCATGCAGGCAGCGAAACTGTCAGACCTCTTCAGCGGCACTGAATTTGTTTTCATAGAATTTGTGTACAGTAAAGTTCTCGGTCTTGTAAGTTTTTTTAGTTTAATAATGAATTATAGTGGTATTCACATCCACAATGAAGTGTGGTAGTTTGCTGTAGATTTTGAGACAGTAGGAGTTGGTGGTGGCATCTCATGATGTGGCAGTTACTGTTCAGGAAAATGTTCAAGGTTGCAATAGGACTGCTCAGCAAATAATATAATTTTATGACAATGTTTTTAATTTATAGTACCTGCAAAATAATAAATAAAACTTTAATTATGAAAACAGGATCAATTTTATCAGCAGCAATAAATTTGTCTCTAAAGAAATTCGAGTAGGTACAGTACAATAATCTATCGAGTAAGTAGGTATTTACCTAACTCTTGGATGGAACAGCAGACTCTGTTTCGAGCTCTCTTGGTAGGTGTACCACCCATCAAAAATGTTACTTGGCAAATTGTGTAACCTATTGTAGGTTTTAGGTAAATATAGGCACCACAAGCTCGTGCTACATGTTACTCTATCTGTATCGATGAGGCTAACGCGGTGCAACCGTTTATATGCGTCCGACAATCAACATATGTACATGCAATTATTGAATAGGTGTGCAAATCCAAACACATAAACATTGAACAATAAACAAACAAAACAAACAAGTCAACGCCACGCCAGTTGCCAACTAAATTTCCCTAAATATAAATAGCGTAAATTCAGTTTAAAAAAACAGGATACTCAAATTAAGATAGATAACACTTTATTGTACACAAGGATACATCATAAATCTAGGTGTAAAATAATAAAGTACAATGGGCGGCCTTATCGCTGAAAGCGATTTCTTTCTTGTTTTAAGTGTAATCATTCTGTTTGTTTCTCAAACTGAAAGTTATATACTTAGTTGATATATGACTAATAGGTTTATTTTGATTCATTATTCAGTTTCTCATAGGACTTTGTCAGAGACCACGGATTTCCACTTGCTACGGTCCTAACATACCTCTTTCGCTTCATTCAATCTCTAAACATTCTTCATACGTTGTTGGTTTAGGGAAGGTAGGTACTATTGTCGGTTGTTCCGTAGAACGTCTGCTATCTGGTCGAGATACGTCTTCTGAGGTCTTCCCTCCCAACAGTCCCATTTATAGAATAGAATAGAATCTTTATTTTGTCTGTTAAAAATCGAAATTTACAAAAGAGCTGTTACAATTTTGATGACAAAAAAGGCCATTTATGCTTGCCTGATGTACCTGTTTCGTTAATCTCCTTTCATCCTTCCTTTCCACATGCCCAAACCATCTTAACATAGCTTTCTATACCCTCATCACTAGGTATGTCTTCTTTCACTCCACATTTTTCTCTAATCACACTGTTCCTCTATCACTCAAATTCATATCACACATATTAAGTAACGCTTAAATTTTTAATGCATTACTCTACTCTGATGTTTGCCCAACTTTTACTAGGTACCATACATTATTGTCGGCACGAACACCCCCCTATGTACAGCTATTCGTGCCTTTTACAGTTTCTGGCTGCTCATAAACGTGTCTTGTGCCCCATTCGCTCTATTTCCAGCAGTCACTTTCTTTTCGATATAATGTTCATGCTTTCCATGTTTCGCAAATAAAGTCCCTAAATAGTTCGATACAAAGTAGTAGTTCTTTTTGGTTCTCAAATTATGTAAAATAGCTGAAATAACCCAATAATGATTGATTATGTTTATAATGCAGTTTGATTACCTTTATCATAGGCAAACTTGGAGCTGGCAACATTTACATATTATTTTGTTAGCAATCTTCTACTTCTTCTTTATTTTGTAGATGTTCTTGCTAACAATCAATAGCAAGCAGTTTGATAATTGACAATATGAAATGTCAGTTTTGACAGTAGAAATATCAGTTATGTCAAAACAAAAACTGAAAATACAAAAAGTCCGCCATTTGTAAAATCGGTTTAAATAAGTCCCGCCAATTAAATTACATTATTCTTTGTTTACTAAAGTTGGAGTTGTTTTCTTCGCAGTTTTATAAAATAAGTATCTTATAACTATGTCTGGAGAAGATTGTGATGCTTTAGATCGTGGCGATAATGATGGCCAGAAACCTGACAAAATGTTTACCTTGAAAAAGTGGAATGCCGTTGCTATGTGGAGTTGGGATGTGGAATGCGATACTTGTGCTATTTGCCGCGTCCAAGTTATGGGTAAGTTGTTTTGGTACATATTTCGGCAGCCTCAAGCTACTCACGCTAGATCGAACTACACTGCTCCCTATTCTTGAAGTCGTGAAACAGTGGAGTCTTATGATTTTCGCAGTAACTTACGGACCTAAGTATGTAGGTATAGCTTGTGCCTGAGCCATGAACAAGAATATGACGTGCACAGAAGTAAATTTAGATGATTCTTTATTCTTTATTGTACACAAATGATATAAACAAAAAAGATATGATAGTCATTTACAAAGGCGAGCTCCAACCATTCTTACAAAACTATACTATCAGTAGGTATTGTGTAGTACATTTATTTCCCAAAAAAACTAACCAACTACATTTCTAGCTAGAACCTATCTATATTGGAACATTTATTCAAATCAATATAAATTTGGTTTTGGCTAAGCTTTAGATTGTTGGTGTTTGGGAAAATTATGGACATGAAAAGAGATATAATAATTTTAAAAAATTTACTAGACTAGTGCATTAGCTCTCTCACATCAAGTGAATGCTTTTTATAAACTTTTACTGTCAACAATTACGGGCCACATTTCAAAAGTGCCTACACTGTTTTGTAAAAGATCAGCTTATGATAAATATACAGATAACTACATTAACATGAACAGACAGATCCTACAAGACGTATGTTGCCCAGTTATTATACTGCTTTGACTCATAAAAACGAATGACAATTAAGATTGGATCAATGGTTCAAAGTTATGGCACGACAAACATACATACATACATACAAGCATACAATGCCAAATCACCCAAGTTGACTGTAAGATCTTGGTTCACTTCCCTCACTCAATCAAATATAAGATGTTTCACATCGCAACGGAAATCTAGCCTGATATGATGCAAGCTGTGCTATGGGAACCAGCAAACCATGAAACCGAAATGTAGTCCACCATAATAGTAGTCCAAACATTGATGATAATTTATACAGTCTTAGCAGTATCCAAATTCTTTTAAAACATAACTAACTAAAAAACGAAATATCTAGTTATATCCACATGTTTTGGGCACTGGTGTTCTAGTGGTAGCAGCCCCACCTTCCGATCCTAAGGTTGTGGGGTCAAAACCGGTCATGAACCAATGAGTAATTCTGTTCAAAAAAATTATGTGCCAGTACTCTAAAACAGTGAAGGAAAACAATGTGAGAAAACCAGCATGTCGAGCCAAAAAATATCTAAAACATGTATCAAGTGCTCAAAAAGATCCTGTTTGAGGTGCACTTCAAATCCTTTCACTACAATGTTTTGATAAAACTAGTGACACAACAAGAAGAAGATCTTTCTTAAGTTTTTAAGAATTTTAAGTTATTAATATTGTAAAAATTAAATAATGATTTGGTTTCATGGTATAGTGCAGATTTATGATTAGTTTATGGTTCATTTATGATTATCTGAAACAACTTAAATTGCTATAACAGTGCATTTTATGTTCTTTTAGTTTTAGTTTACTTTACCTTTCAGTATATCATTAATTATACCTAAATAAAAGAAAAAGACACATTCAGATTTTTATTCAACAAAGTATAAGTGTTGTAATTAGAAAATATTTAATAATTTAATAAATTAGATAATAAATATTAACTACCCACATAAGTACCTACTATTATTTAATTAAAGTTAATTTACGGTTCATATTTTTATTCACTACAGAAATTAATGATACCTACTAGGTCAGTATAAGAGAGTATCTTCTTTCTTTTACATACCATGACAATCATAGATAACTACATAATCCTTATATTAATAAAACCTTATCTATACATTTGCCATCTTCAAATTCCTTATTATATAACCTATCGGACTATTTAGCATCTTCTATGCAGGAAAAGTAACCTTCTAACAGAATCTAACAGCCATTTGGTAAAGGCTTGATGTTTGCGATAGAACTCATTCTTCGCGTCCTAGTGACGCCTTCCCTACCTGTCATCTTGGTCTCAATTTGTTCGAGACTTTCGCCACGAGTTTCCGGCACGCAAATTACTACAAAGAATAACCCAACGAAACATATGCTACCAAATAACCAAAAGGTGCCAGCCGGGCCGATCCCTTCAATAATATTATGAAACGTTTTGGTCACTGTAAATGTGCACAGCCAATTGAAAGCAGTGCAAATTGATGCAGCATTTCCTCTAATTTTCGCCGGTAAAATTTCACCCATCATGAGCCATGGGATTGGACCAAACGCCAGGGAAAACCCTAATAAATAAATCATGAGACTAGCTAGCGGTATCCACCCCAGATTTGACACATCTACTTTTAAATCTGTTTGTACATAGAAAAAGGTACCCAGCACCACCAATGTAACGGTCATTGTAACCGATGAAATATAAAGTAGAACTTTACGACCGGCCCTGTCGATAAATGCCGTTGCAAGAAAAGTTGATACAAAGTTAACGACACCCACGATGATGGTTGAAAGTTTCTCATCTACCGAACTTCCTGACATGTGGAATATTTTAACCGTGTAAAATATGACCGCATTTATGCCAGATAATTGTTGAAAAGTCATCAAGCCCAAACAAATAAAAATAGCCTTCATGTATTTCATGCTAAAAAGTTCCCGAATGGTTATATCATCGGAAGCGTTGTGTGCATCGGAGAATGCAATATCCCGCAACTCGCTGTCGACCTTAGCATTTTTCCCTCGCAGCCATTGTAACGCTTTTCGAGCTTCGGCTTCCCGCCCGCGGGATATATACCATCTCGGAGTTTCGGGAATCATTAACATCAAAACGAAAAATGGAATCGGTAAAGCTGCGCCAAGATACGCAAGTTGCGACCAATCGAGATACTTCCCTGCTAGGTAGCAGAGTAAAATGCCTATATTTCCAATCGCCGTAGGAAACAACCCCAAAGTACCCCTGACTTCTGGTTGAATAGTTTCTCCTAGATATACCGGAAAAGCTAGTGATCCCACTCCGACACACAGACCGCATATAGCGCGTCCTACGAGCACTAGGTGAACCACCTTGGCGGTAGCTATGAGGATCCAAGCTATAAAGAATGGCGGTGCTATGAATAAGATGGTTCTTCTTCGTCCTATGTAGTCTACTAATGGTCCACCGATCAATCCGCCAGCTAACGCAGCTAAAGGCATCAAACTGCCGATCCAACTAGCCTGTTGGTAAAAACAAAGTATATTTTAATAATACTATACCTAGAAAAAAGCAATAGGTGAACCAGATGAAAGATAACATATTTTTACCATGATTGTATTTTACCTGTTCCTCCGAAACATCAATGACGTCACTGTCTTCCATCGAAGCGAGGGCTGGTGATGTGTAAGCTGACGAGAATCCAACGATCATCGAGCCCATGGACACAGCGACGGCTGCTAATACCTGAAACCGAAATTGTTTTGGAAAGAAAGTGAAGTCAATCATGTTTATGGACCAATCACTGTAGCTGCAAAATAATTTAATCAGAAATGGAAGAAACGATATAATGTCAACATTCTATGATTTCATCATGTCTGATACATAATACTTAGTGGTAGCCTGAAGCATCACGTATAGTGTTTATATTCATTTTGAAACAAGCCTCTCAATAAGATGGCAATTTAAACGCATGACGTTATATGTCGGGAGGTGTGTGCTGCCAGCCGCCTACGATTAATTTAAGCAATCATTGACTCTGATTGTGTCCACTTACTCTATATATAAATTAATTGTTATTCTCGCAAAACATTCAATATCTGAAGCTTTTGTTTTATCTACACTAATATTATAAAGAGGAAAACTTTGTATTTTTGTATTTTTGTATTTTTGTATGTAACGAATAGGCTCAAAAACTACTGGTCCGATTTCAAAAATTCTTTCACCATTAGAATGCTACATTATCCTTGAGTAACATAGGCTATATTATATTTTCAAAAAAATCAGGGATCCTTACTAAAACTCCAATAATGTAACCCAAGGTGGAAACCAAAAATCTTACATCGCGTGCGCTGCGAAAACTATTGATGATAGAACAAAATAATGTACTACGATTTTGTAGAACACGTCATCATCTACAAAAAATGTCGCGACAGCATATGTCTAACTATTATAGTTATGTCACAATAAGTGTTATTTTATTATAAAAAAATAATTGAAATGCCGCCGCTAGAAAAGGGTCTTTATTTGTACCTTGGTATTAATCCTTATCCAAATAAATCTTTTCATAATTAAGACGGTTTCAATACCTATAGGTTACTTCTTAAATTTTTCAAATCGGACATTCCATTCAAAAGATATGACGAAATTAAAAACGTTAACGGGTCCACGGGTCGCGCTCGGGGTGCGATTTCACTCTCTGGCGTGCAAATGTATGAAATAAGTAGACGCGAGGCTTGAACCCACGGTCTAAGTTTATCCTAAAATGTTCAAAAAATTTATGACCACCCATGCGAAGCTGGGACAGGCCGCTAGTATTAGATAAGTTTGGTACATTTAATTTGGTTTTTTGATAAAAATATATATACCGAATATACCTAAACCCTGGACGGTATACAGAAGGCTGGTGGTAATAGTCAGGGTGATGTATTACTGAAATGCAATGCCATGTGGGTTCTAAGCATGCAGCCTTAATCAGCAATTATTAAAAGCATGTGGGCCAAAGGGCTTTAGCCCTTGAATTGGAATGGGACCATGGAATGAGCTAATAGAATAAAAAAAAATATGGTTGTTTAATTCATATCGATTCAAAATAATGAAAATGGTTTGTTACAAATGATTTGTAAGAAACCGTTGAATACATTTAAAAAACATTTTTACTTTTATTAATATTCTCTGAACTTCAACGTCATAAATAGGCTTAGTGGTATTGCAAAATCTTGAAGAACCAAAAAAATATAAGTTAAAGGTACAGTATGAAAAGGCTTTGTATACAAACAAAGTTTATACAAAGCCGTTACACTGTCCATAGAGCTGACCCAGGCTCATTTATGAAAAAACTCCTTTATTCATTAAAAAAATATTTTATTCATTTTGTCATTGAGAACATTGGTAAAAAAAAACTTGCATAATTGCATGATCGTTATTGTATTTTAACTGATAAAAGTAACCTTTTCGGTATTCCACAAACTATATTCAAAGTTTCATCCAAATTAGAAGGTTTGGATGAAACAGCATTGACGGCGTTATTGAGAAACCAACATACCTGCTAAAACTTTTGCATTTATAATATCTAAAGGATTACAAACCAACATATCGACCTAATAAAACATAACATAAGTAGTAAAAAAAACTACCAAATCATTACGTACTTAAAATACGGAAATATTCCACAGAATTTCGATTTGCCTGTATATTATTTTCATCGATGATAAGGTAACAGACCATGAAAATACCTACCATTAAATCAATAAAAATATTGTTCTTCTTATACCTACTGAAATAGGAATGTTTTGCTAATTCAGATACAAAATAGTATGGCCAGAGAAACGAGCCATCACACACAGGGTGATGAACCTACTGGCCAAATGAGTCAAATGAGTTTTTAATTGCCAATGAGTTCTGGCCAATCATGTTTCATACAAACTTTCAATTTATAATGAAACAATATGAATACCTAGTTTTTTCTTCCTTCTTTCAAAATTTAAAAGCTAGATCGAAATAAAATGTAATATCATAAATCTTTAACTGAGCCTGGAAGCAAAACTATAAGAGACTTGGCCCGTACCTGCGAAAATGTGTATTTAGGTTCCTCATAATCACTGCTCCTCACATGTATGCTGTAATGCGTGTCCGCTCTCATAAGGACCTTCATTTTGAATAACAATTTTTATAAAACCAAATGAAACCATATATTTCACTGCACTAGTATTATTCACATGCAGAAACTGTCATGCACTGTCGACCGCGTACCCCGCATAGGCTACTGAAGAAATGAGTGTTACGCCACGCAAGATGCCGTTTATAAGGGGACAATTGATTGGTTTTAGAGGCTGTATAATCAAAACACTCCTGAAGTGTGCGAATTATACCAACAGCCAGTTAAATTCGATTTCAGGGGCGATATTAAATTCTTTATCAAACTCAATCCAATCGGAAATACCACACACCTTTCAAATAGAACTTATGCAAAAAGCATTATCATATATTATTGCATATCTACCTACTTACTAATGGTAAACGTACTTAACGGGACAACTTTTTAACTTGTATTACTGCTTTACTTCTATAGTGCCTGGGATAGGGTTAATTTATTATTTAAGCTTACATATCTACATATAATTCTTTGTTATTTTCGTTTTACATCAGTAGCTTCTTCGAGTTCCAAATCTTAATTTTTTCAATATACGTATTTGTTTTTTGTTAATTAAAACTGCATTATAAATATCTTCATGGTGTGACTTGGCATGACTGGAGCGTCCCAAATTGGTTCAATCAGCAAATAAAATACATGTTTGCACTATTTTATTTATTATTTTAGCTTTATGTTTTTATATAGTAATCTTCCACTGTATACAGTGCGTATCAAGCGATATATCAAATCAAATAAGCATGTTCACACATGAGGTATTGCAGCCATAAATACTTAAAACTTGGTAAGTACATGTAATAACTAAAACAAGGTAGGTACATAATGACCAGTAAAACTAAGAGTGCACACTTGCACAGTGTTCACCAGTGTCCAGTGCTTCATGAACACTGTCGACGTCCAGTCTATCCGCTATCAATCGGAGGTAGCTGTTGGTGCTGCCGCGCAACAGGGATGCTGTTCTATTGCGGATGATTGCGTAGAAGTCGTCTACGCGTGCATCCGCAAACATCCCCGATGCACTACAGAAATGTGGCTGCCCAACAGTATCCTGAAGCCATTGTTATACTGGACGCGCAGGGCACTCCAGCAGCGCTGTGTATAATTGACCCTTAGACTGCAGGTATAAAATGACTGGCACTACGCCATAAACAGACTCGTTTTAACGGCCGTACTGCATCTTGCAAATCTGCGGGCCAACATATTAGCTCTGACTGATAATGCCCTGCGCTCCATTTCTACATCTACATCATCTGTGAGAGTCTCGGTGACCCAGTGGCCTAGATATTTAAACTTTGTAACCCTTTTAAGTTGACTACCCGCAAATGATACTGATGGAGGAGCAGCATTGTACGTTTTAGGGCCGGCCTTGAAAACTATCATCTCACTTTTACTGGCATAGTTTGTTTTATACAACTAGCAGATGGCCCACCAGATGTTAAGTGGTAACCATCACCTATAACAAAGCATTGCCTTGCATTGCATTGTATCTGAGCCCATGAATATATCGCTTGATTTAATTTGTATTTGCAAAATACTTACATGAAAATAAAAAAAACATATAAGAATGGTGCACATTCCACACTTCCAACCCCTATATTTTTTTTTTGTAATTCATACTTCACTACATAGTATAAAACAAAGTCGCTTTCTCTGTCCCTATATCCCTATGTATTCTTAAATCTTTAAAACTACGCAACGGATTTTGATGCGGTTTTTTTTTTATAGAAAGGGTGATTCAAGAGGAAGGTTTATATGCATAATACAAGCATAATCTCTTAGGGATAACCCACAATAACCGTGCGAAGCCACGGCGGGTCGCTAGTGTAATATATTTCTCAGACAACAACCATCTTTGTTGATTACAAAAATGTTTGTTCTCGGCGGGGTTCGAACCCACGGCCTGCAGCGCAGAAAGCTAGTAGTAGTACAACTACTACTGCGAGTGCGGTAAAGACGGTAGCTAATGCTAAACTCCTCATCTATGGTGTTTGGAATCGCCGCAGTCAAGAGGTTAATCCAACAAATTCAAGTGACAAGTATTTGAACAACATAGATAGATGCTAATCTAAATAATAAATTGGTAGATTTGTCACAATATTTCCAGTATCAAGCCCCAAACTAAGCAAAACTTGTAATATGGGAACCAGATAGAGCTGATATACAGTCGCCCGCAAAAATAAAGGGTCATCTTTGAGAACAGTAATATCTTCAAGAAATGACCAAGATAACTTCTTTTGCTTATGAAATTAAACCAAAAGAGGAATGCGGACTGTATGAAACCCTTCATTTAATCTTTTTTACTGTAATGGCATAAAAAAATGCGTTATAAGTAAAAACTACCTGTTTTCAAATTGTGATTCATTTTTCAATTTAGACTTCTTTGGTTTTATTTTTTAATTTTGAATAAATATGGGACTTTAAATTGTTTTTCTTTATTCAATTCGACTTATTTGTGCAATATCATGCCTTTGACTTTGGAAGAATGTACCAGAATTATAACCATGTTTGAGTTTGAGTTTAGCCAGCGCAGAGTGGTGGTAGTTTATTTTATGCGTAATTAAATTTTCTTTCGCATATTTTTGATCGAGTGAGCGAAGCGAACAAAGATCTTAGTTTCAACTTGGGCGATTTGGCATTTTATGTATGTATGTATGTATGTATGTATGTATGTATGTATGTATGTATGTATGTATGTTTGTCTGGCGATAACTCTAGAACCGTTGATCCGATCTGCATGAAATTTGATATGTTGATAGCTTGTACTTGAGAAATTTACTGGTAAGTAAGTATATGAGTAAAATCGGATGAAGGGTTTTTGAGATATGGGGTTTTTTAAGGGAACAAAAATAAAAAAAGTTACATAAAAAAATCAAGTTACATGTCATATGAAAGGGCTTTGTTTGGACACTCCAAAACAATTTTTACTTTTTTTTTCAGACGCTCGGTTTTTGAAATATATCAAAAAAAATTAAATTAACATAACCAGCGATCCAAGAGCTCCCATCTCTAAGAGTTTCGTTGACATCAAGGTTTTTCTACTGGTCGGTCAGTTCCTTTGCTTTTTCTTATTTTTTTTTCTTGAAATAAATTAAGGAGGTACTCAGTTCTCATAAAATGGTGACGACGACCAGGTCTAATGATGCAGCCAAGGTCTGTTCAACGGAACTCTTCAATAAATAGGCCAATAGAGTTGAAACTTGGTTACCATACCAAGTTAGTAGGCGGTAGTCAGAAAAAAGTCCAAGCATAATGTTTGGACTTGCCTCTGACTACCACCTACTCAAAGTTTAGGTGCGTTCGTCGGGTCGCATCACGAGATCCCAGTTCGGGGCGAACTACTAGTCTATATTAAATTGACAAATGTGTCCCTACCTAATACCTTCAGTCAGTCAAAGGTAGAGTAAGTTGTACCTAGTTTGTTTATAGAACCGTGTCTCGAGTTATGATAAACATGTTTTGTAGCTACAATCGTTATATTCGTAGCACATGTTGCGAATGTTTACTGACTCTACGTCCGTGCTATGGAATTTTTTTTCAATTTCTTAGGATGAAAACTTAATTGAATAGACATAATATTTTCATTTTAGTATATTTTGTTTATCTGTGACATAAATAAATTATTTCGTATTGTATTGTTAGTGGTAGAGTTCTTAGTAAAGGTCTCGTTCTTGTCAAATCCAGTCCATCACAAGGTTGAATGGTAGAGATCGCTTTTAACGATAATACCGCCCATTGCATATCATTCAGATGTTTTTTTTCTGTTATGTGAATGTGTAATTTTTATGTGGTGTGCAACAAAGTATTTTCCATCTATCTATCCATGTCTATTTCTACGTCAAGCAGCGTTGCTGTGTTTCAGTTAGAGGGTATAGGTGGGTGACGGTCAAATTAAAGGCATATGATTAAAATGAAATGAAATGACACATTAGGCAGGTGTATCTTTATTTGCAAATGCAAGCTTTTACAGTATTTTAAAAGGTCGAGAACCCTACCAATAAAAATGAGCCAAAACATTACCCTACTTACATTTTTGATATAATACCTAACAGCTTGCTCATCGATGGACACACCATGGTAAACACTAAACAGGCAGTAAAAGCACAGGTAATCGACGATCGCAGAGTGTCATTTACAGTAAGTTGAGTGCGTGATTCTTTGAAGATGTATAAGGGGCGTAATTACATATCCTCAAAGAATTTTTAGTTGCTACGTAGTACTAACATTCCCAGGAATTGTTCATGTAAAAGTAGAAGGTAGGTAGATGGAAAAAAAAAATTGTTTCCATCCATTGTAGGTTGTGAGTTCGATCCCCACCAAGGGCAATCATTTGTTTGATAAATATAGGTGTTAGTTGGTGTGTTATAATATGTATTTATTTACTAAAAAGTATTAGCTCTCTGGTTCCTTTGGTAAAATATTTGCTTAGTATTATGGGAACTAGACATCAGCATTCTGTGAAATGTTCATATTTTTTTGTTATTTACACTTTTATTTCAGGCACTAAGGTTTTTATTAAACTTTATTTATAACTAAAAATAGGGTATTGTATCGATAATCCGAAGCAGGAAAGTTCAAATTGGTACAACCTAAAAATGATTAGTACCCATTTCTGCCACCAAGCATCGGTGATGCTCCCATTGCTGTTTCGATTGGTGCAATAAGATACTTACAGCCGGTTTCTGAAAGCCCGATCAAAATAATCGGATGTCAAGTCACTTGCTATCTCTATCTAATTCGATGTAATAGCTGAAATGGCGAGTGACTTGACATCCGATTAGTTTTGATCAGGCTTTCAGCAACCGGCCGATAGCATCTTTCGCTCTTCGCTCTGTGAAGTAATGCAATAGTTGTAGGTAACAGCTCAGCATCATTGCTCTCACAAAGTTCGCTTGTTTAATTAATCAAGTTTCTTCATAAAAAAGTTAAACTGAATAGGTAGGTATTGTATCTAGCGTATCATCCCGTCCTATAACAAATTTAGCAGCCTGGTTTACTTAACAGCTGATTTTTATCATCATGTTTACACATTTATTCGAGGAAATCAAAAACGTGAGCTCTCGTATCTTGCAAATATTGTTTTCCCGTGTTGTTGTACCTACCTACTATCATTCGTAACCTATCTTGTAGGGTCAGCGATAAGGGTCCAATCAAGCAAGTTCTTGTCTTGTGAATTGTCAAATACGTACTAAAATCTATATACAAAGGCGTTGTTTCATCAATATATGGAGCCGGGGTCGGGTCTGTGTACAGTTTATATAATTATCGCTTAGCAATATACTAACAATCAATAAAAAAAAAACTGTTTTAATTTGCTTTATTTTTACTTCGTTTTCTTGCTCATCAATCAAGATTTTATTGGTCAAGGAGAGCAACACAATGCACTAAAAATATGGCGGAATGACATGCGTGAATGTCATTTTGACAACTGTTGTTTAAGTCAAGCTTGAGAGTGAAAGTCATTACCGTAAAAAAAGCAACAAGTCTATCATAAAATTAAAAAATGCAATGCGTCATATCAAACGTCATGTCAAACGTCAATTACAGACTGTCACGGCTGCTCTAAAAATGTGCACATAGTAAGAAATTCGAACAGATCAATCTTTAGTGATGAACACTTTATCAGCCTAAATTTTTAATGAAATTGCATTTGAATGGTAATCTTCAATTTTTTTTTAAATTTTTCGATGTGCGGTACATAGACCAGACCCAGAATAAACCTGTCCTTTATTATTTATATTTTGTTTTGATTCGTCGCTGCTTTCTAGTTGGCCTTAGTTTGCTCATTCTTCTTTGTTACTGTCTCAGAAGCAGGTTATAGCAGCGCCTATAGTATGTTTCACAAGGATGGTTATTGAGTTTTTTTTAACAGTATATTACGGACTTATTTGAACTTGACATCGAGAATATCTGTAATTAACTGATTATTTTGTAGAGTACAATACTGTTGTACATTATTTTGATCTATCTCGTAGGGTTCAGCCAGCGTTTGCAATGTAAGAACAAACAAACAAAAAGGGGTTTATTTACTACATCACATTAGAAACCTCTAAGATTATCAGTGTTTCTCTACTATATTATGCATGTATTATACATATAAACATTCCTCTTGAATAACTCTATCTATTAAAAAAAACCACATCAAAATCCGTTGCGTAGTTTAAAAGATCTAAGCATACATAGGGACAGACAGACAGCGGGAAGCGACTTTGTTTTATACTATGTAGTGATTTGTAAAATCCACTAGGCATCATCATATGTCGAAAATTATAAGTCGATTCTTATCTCTATACATAGAGATCTTGCTTTGCTTCTATAACTTTTCTTTTAATCTACTAATCTTTTTTATCTAATAAAGATCATGAATTCGGCTGTAGCGCCTGTTACCGGCGATTACATTATTTTATTCCCAGTTTCAGTTTTTCAATATTCCCGTCAGGTATCGTTATCCTCGTGTACGACCTCGGTTTTACCATACGTTTTAAAAAAATGAGTTAATTTATAATATGAGGCTGATGGCCAAAGAAGCGAAGCGAGAAGAATTTTTTCATGTTGTGGATTGCGTTTTTTGCATCGTTTTATGTCAAAAGTATAGAAACCGAGTAACGCCTTTCAAAACTCCCAAAAATACGCTAGTTTGGTTGCAACTTGTAGCTGAGTTCTTAAAACGAAAACCTACAGTATAAAGGTTATTTATGTAGTAAAAATACAAACATAGGTGTATCATTTTTTTATTATTTTAAGTTAATAAAAGATAACATTCAAATAAATAATAGACTTCGTAATATACGAAATCATTATAAAAACTTAAAATAATGATGTCTATAAATAAATTGCTTAAAAATCAACATTTGGTTTAAATACCTAAACTAATCATTATTTTGTCATGATCCACATAAGTTTTCTACAAGTAACAGATTCATTTCAGTGATGCTTTTTACAACTAATGAAATCTTTGACATGAATTTATATACAATATGAACTGTCTAACATAAGGTGTGATTGCTTACCTATTTCTACTTAGAACAAAAACGTTGAATCTGTATTTTGCAAACAGATCTATTTAAAGCAATGACCAAGGAACTTGTACAAAACGAATGCCGTTAGGTGTTAGATAATGCTACGACAATTTACATGATATAGGAACTATCGGCAAATCTAATATCTAATTTTACTATATTTACATAAAATTATTCAATGAGAATCTATGGCCAGGCAACATTCCCAATCAGTCTTCAGTATGCACTGAAAATTCAGCGCTTCATCCCTTTTTAAGTCATCAGTATAATAAATCACGCGTTTTCTTTTGCATATTGGAATGTTTATCTGTCTTACTAAGTTGTTCAGCTTTGTTTCTAAGCTTAGCATGGGTTGTGAGGCGGCTTACTAATTGCCCGCACTTTTCGTGAACCGCCTGTTAATTTCTTTTCAATTTCCTCCAAGCTTTTGCCTCTGGTCTCAGGTACAAAGAATATTACAAATAATAGTCCGAATATACAAATGACGGCAAACAACCAGAAGGTGCCATATAGGTCAATAGCAGCGATAATGTTGTGAAATGTTTTTGTCACAATGAAAGTACACGCCCAGTTGAAACCAGTTGCAACAGAAGCAGCGGTGCCTCTGATCTTGGAAGGTAGAATCTCGCCCAGCATTAGCCAAGGAATGGGTCCGAAGCCGATGGAAAAACCTAACACGTAGATGACAAGACAAGCCAGTGGTAGCCACCCACATGAGCTTACGTCGACCAAGGCTGCCTTCAAATAGAAATAAGCCCCTAATATCACTAAAGTTATAATCATGGAAATTGAAGATACGTACAGTAGCATTTTACGTCCTAAACGATCAATCAGCGCCGTGGCAATGAATGTTGAAATGAAATTAACTACTCCAATAATAATGCTACTCACATTATTATCGATTGTGCTCCCCGACATTGAAAAAATAGTTGTAGCGTAAAATATCACAGCATTGATTCCGCTCAATTGTTGGAACAACATCAAACCTAAAGATATTAGTACAGCAGGCAGGTATTTCATCGTGAACAAAGTCCCTATAGCATTTCCTCCTGTTCTGTCTGACTCCGCTTGTGATCGTGTGAGGTCACGCATTTCTCTGTCGATGTTTATATTCCTGCCTCTCAGCCATTGTAAAGCTTTGCGTGCCTCTTCCGCTCGTCCTTTGGTAACATACCATCTTGGTGTTTCTGGAACGATAAGCATCAGCAAAAAGAATGGTACTGGTAAAGCTGCACCGAAAAAGGCTAATTTAGACCAGTCCATTAAGGTGCCAACGAAGAACGCTAGCAGAATTCCAGTGTTACCAAATGCAGTTGGTAGTAAACCAAGTGCGCCTCGAATTTCAGGTTGTATTGTTTCTCCGATGTAAACTGGGAAGGCTAAGGATGCGATACCCACGCAAAGTCCGCAAAGAACGCGTCCGGCAAAAACCATGAAAACTTTGGGCGCGGTCGCTATCAGTATCCAGCCAAGGAAAAATGGAACTGCAGTCACAATTATAGTACGTCGCCGGCCTAGGTATTCAATCAGTGGTCCTCCCGAGATGCCACCAACTAAAGCGGCCAATGGCATTAGTCCGCCGACCCAAGTTTTCTGAAAAAAAAAAAATATCGTTTACATTTTTAATTTTTATATTAGTAATAATAGGAAAATGGCAAAGTAGGTCCCTACTTTTAATTGTTTTTATTTATGAATACTCTAAAGTAGTAAGCAGTAAATCCACCCTTAGTCAATTATTTGTGCGTTTATTATTATCGATTTAGTTTGTTTTTTGATTTCTATATTGAGAGGCCTTGTTTTGTACAGATTCACGAAAGTTCTTAGCAAACCAGATAAGATATCTTATACAGAACCCGCTGAAAAAAACTCGCACGCTATACAGAAAACCAAAAACCTCAAAATATGATAATACTAAAACTCTGATATAATATTATAGAAAGAGCATATTATTCAAAAAGAAATAGGACAGTTTGACTATCACATTGTACTGCACATTATTTAGCACTGTAATTCGTACCTCTTCTTCGCTGATATCCAAAGTACTGTTCATGTTAGGTAAGGCAGGAGAAGTGTAGCCCGAAGAAAAGCCCACTATCAAGGATCCCATGGACACTGCAAATGCGGCCAGCAACTGTAAGGAATAAAACAAATGTCATTATCACGAAATAGTATTTTTTAGCTCTGTCAAGTCTAACCTGATATCTTATATTTTTTTTCATTCGTGACACAAAAAACTTATATCGTTTATGAAGTGCAGCGTATTCTCACTGAGCTTTTACGGAACGCTCTGCGGTTGTATGGGGTGGTTCTGTCTTATATGTAGAACGCTCCCATAGTTAAACATAGGTAGCGTATGTACATAACATAGGTTTATTAGTGAATAGATTTCTTTATAAGAGCTTGGTTGAAACAAATATCTTACTTGTTGTGAATAATTATGGGTTTTAACTAAGTTTGCAAAAAACGATATTGAATCTAACATCGTAGTATATGCCTAACGCAATTGAACTCCTTTGAATCAGTAATCACAGATTTGCGACTGCTACAAACAATTAGCTCTTAATGCTCTTTTACATCTCATTAAGCCTTATCGGACGGAATACGTGGATTCAACTCTTCAAAGTAAATTTCACGAATAAGCAGTATTTAACGCAAATAATTGAATGAATAAATGATCTCACCTGTGTCCAAATAAAAATCTTCTGCGTAGTGGGTGCATACGGCGTATCCCCATTGATTGAGGCATTCCCTTTGACTTTATTGCTATCTAAACTCAACTGTTTCACGAAAGGGATGGAATTGCGTAAATTCTCATCTTTAGCACTCTTGATTTCCATCTCCATCTTGTATTTGAATTCGTTTCCTAAGCTGACTTGACGTAGTTGTTGAAAATGACGACGGGTCTTCTCGAAATCTTCTCTGTCGTGTTCGTCTTCGCTACTGCTTTCGGTAGAAACGTTTTCTGGGATAACAGCGTAGTTTGGGGCAAGGGTACCTTGCGAGCCGCATGAGGTGGCGAGGGATGTGCAAGTGGTCGAGGCTGAGAGTGTTGCTCGAGATGGTACCCTTGCGTACTTGGGTCCGCGTGCTCGATACAGCCGTTCTTCGTCGCCTTGTCCTCGGCGAGGTTGCTCGCTTCCGCCCTGGAATAAACAAACATACACTTTTAATAAACGTTGCTTCTGAAACTTGCGACCCACACATTTTTGTGAACATACCAATTCCGTCAAATAATTAGTAACTAAGTTGAGTGGTCACTCGAGCTCACTGGACATTCGATACTAAAGGAATCGTCCGCAAACACACCCCATTTATTATATCCGCTATCTAATGTGCGTAAGTCAGTAGAAACGATAAGACTCTTGAACTAAGGGAGTCGGAGGTCAGATCAAGAAAACACACATTGCTCGCTTATTGACCACAGTCTGTCATACAGACGCTGCATGTTCGATAACCTACTGATGATATGATCAGTGCCTACCCTGACCCTCTATAGTCTATAGTGTACAGCAGCTACACATTTGGACTTGATATCCTGCTTTCACCACTTCACACAGGACTCGAACCTTCGCAAATTTTAAAGGTGACCTGTGATATGAACTTACCGAAAATTCATTGTAAAAAGTATTGTATTTTATTTTATGGTGCCTTTGTGATATCATTTATGAAACTGCGGATTTGTTGGCTATTTTTGGTATTTTTTTGTTGTTTACAAAATTTCCCTCGACTATCCAATTTGACAGGAGTAGCTCGGAAATTGTAAATAAAAAAATATGGTGAGCACACAATGTCAAGGGTAATACAAACTCTTCGGAGCCATGACATTTTCATTACGAGATAGTTAAGGGTCAGCAGTATTATAACGTCGACCTTTGTGTATGAGACGCGGACGGTGCGGGTTCGATAACCGCTGCAGGTCTGCGGTGCCCTACCGGCCTTGCACCAAAGGCTACGAAAGTATTGTGTGTGAAAGGAACGAAAGTCCATTAACTATTTTTTAAACGGCGGTTTACTTTAAAACATTGGAAACATTTTCGGTCAAATCCAAATGCCTCAAAATAACACTAGAAATACGATTAAAATGAAAAAGCTATATTGCTTCCAAAATGTCAGAAAACGAATCCATGTTGTAGGTTGTTTTTATTTTAGTTTCCTATAATTTACGATGACAATATATCACGTCCTTGAGTAATAATGATCTGTGATCTATATTTGTCATTTCATTACTCATTATTTACAATTTTTTTTTTCGTGAATATTTTTACTTTCATCGCGTTATCTTTATCAGTAAATAAAAGTTTATATTTAGATCACTTATTTATTACGGTTTCCATAAATTTTCCATGCATGTCAGATAAAGATAAAAGTATGTACGTAGGTAATCGAATTGAACTGACCCTGAAAACATTGTTGTGGGAAGGGTAAAAGTCCACATGCAAAGACGTATGAGGGTGGAACTGCCCGTTACTTGATTTATTATTGTTCGTTCTGTTTCCTTAGGTGTGCACGAAAATAGAAATGTTTATGCTACTACTTTTGTACATGCTCTATCATTTTAGACTTTCAACTATGTTGTTGTTTTAAGAGTAGCAGAGCTCTTTGTGAAGTGCTCGTCCGGGGAAGTACTACCACGCCTTTTTCTTCCGCCAAGCAGTGTTGCTGTGTACCGGCTCGAAGAGTGTGGTTGCCGGTGTAATTACATTTACAGGCACATGAGGCTTAACATCTGTATGACTCAAGTTGATGGACGCAAGGCAGTGCATCGCAGCGGGCATGTTGCTATCGTGCGTGACTGACGACGCAATGCTTTGTTATAGGTGATGGTTACCACTTAACATCAGGTGGGCCATCTGCTTGTTCCATCAGCTCGTTGTATAAAAAAAAGTGTTTTTGGACCCGCGCGGCTACACACAATATTATTGTAAAAACAAACTAGCTTTACAAGTCACCAAATTATCCAAGTTTTGGCGATTAAAGCAAGTTGGTATGAGTTAGTAGCTAACACTTTGTGGCGGTGTTTTTAGGTTTTAAAACCCAAGGCCGTCATAGTTGCTAGAGCTGGGAGCGACATCTTAACGAATGAAGAAGGCGTTCTGTGTGATGCTGCTCCGAATAGTGACCAACCCTAATGGTGACCTCGCAGAACGCGTAGTATATAGGGTAGAAATAACTAAGATCCTAAATAGAACTAACCTTCTGTCATAGCCTTACAAGACATTACCCAAGTAGCATGAAAACGTATTATTATTATACTTAAGCCTTTATAGTCTCACTGCAGTGCAAAGGCTCCCCTATTTCTTCTTTGTAAATTTAGTAAATTAATATAATGAAATACTGCTGCCATCTAGTAGCAGAATCAAGCTTTAGTCAGTTACTGTAACAGAGCCATCTACTGGAAGCTCGCAGAAGTACTTGTAACTGTACGTAAAACAAACTGGTTGTAAAAAGTCTTAGCTCGCGGTTGAAACATAAATTAGCGCTAGTAGCGCCTCTCTGGCCAGAAATGGCTGAAATTTAAACTATAGGCAGAACATAGGATGTAACTCTTAAAAGTTTTTTTTACCCGAGTAGTACCAAAAAAGTTATGTTTTATCTAAGATATTTTTTAATATCGTTTGCTAAACTTTATAAAAGTTATTGAAGGCTTGATTTCAGAACTTTGAGAACGAATCAAATAACCTTTAAACCAATTTTTCTGCAATATCTTTTTGTGAGTAGCTAACTGTACCTACCTACAGTTAATTCGCATAGCGCATGTTGGTTAAAATGATTGTAACCCCTTCCATGGCCTAGCCTTATCGACCTTGCAAGGCCTTCTGGAAACGCCGGCATTATTATGATGCCATAAGTTCAACTCAATGTGACGTAGACGTTTTTAGGGTTCCGTACCCAAAGGGTAAAACGGAAAACGGGACGGGACGGGTATTACTAAGACTCCGCTGTCTGTCTGTCCGTCTGTCACCAGGCTATATCTCATGAAACGTGACACAGTTAAGACAATTGAGGGGTCTCCCATATAATAAACGTGATTTTTTTGCTCGTTTTTGCTCGATATTGATAACGACAACGTTTGAAATATTCACAGAATATTAAGTTAAATATTCACATTAAAAATATTAAAATTCAATTAAAATAAAACTAATATTTAAGGGGGGCTCCCATACAACAAACGTTTGCCGTTTTTATAGATGGTACGGAATGGTACGGAACCCTTCGTGCGCGAGTCAAACTCGCGTTTTGTCGGTTAAATATGTCCATGTGCGACGTAGTGAATATAAACCAAAAGGTTTAGTGGCTAGTGGTTGCCAAGCAACCCCAACAAATTGCGCGCTTTGTGTTGCGGGGTTGAACTCGGCGCGACTTTCCCACTCTCACTTATAGGTGTTCGGTGAAAACGGAAAACACTGTCCTCAATTATTATTTTTTGTATTATGTTATAATATTAAAATAACTTACTCTTTCGACGGAGAGCTGCTTGAGGTATCCCATGATTTTCCCCATGGCGTTGGGATTGTTCTTATTGAAGCTCATCTTGATGCCTTCCCTCGAGGAAACTCAAAAACAATCAAGGAACGTCAAAATGATAATGTCTTTGTAAAACAACACTGGTAATAACGGTATATTTCCCGAACTTTGATTGTTCCTTATAATCCAGGTTCGCGAATGTTACCGGTGAGCAGCGGACATCACTCGGTCAGCGCTGAGGATGCAAGGCTGTTGTCGGCTGTTCTAGTTCTAGGCGAGTGCCACAACCGCAATATGACACACTTTTAACGCCGACACTTTATTTTCTGAATTACGAATTAAATCCACTTATAAACATTCGATATTTTGAAATATTCCCGCGGTATCCTTCAAGGATGCACAACATTCGAGTTTTGTAAACAGCTTTGCAACTAAATGTTGACAACGCGAACCGGGGTTTCAGAGCTCAAGTTATCTATTGAAACGTGTAGATGGCAGCGCCGAGTTTTATATAGGAGGTTGCCTGTGGCATGGCGGCGGCGGCGGCGCCGACGGCCCCCCGCACACCTCTCTCCATGCTATGCTATCGCTATAGCGTCTTTTCATGTGTGTGTACAACAGCTTTGTGTGAGTTTCAGGTGCACACACAGTTATTCCGCTGTCGGTTTGCACCTGAATTACTTTGAATATTTATTAAAACTTGCGATTCACGTCAGAAGCGAAGTTAGAATTCACGTCGACTTCTATAAAAAACGTTTATCTTCATCATAATTGTATATCTTCGTGGCTAAACCTGAAACATTAAAATGTATTTTTATGAAAGTAGTTAGGTATATTTACTTTATATATTCTGAACTTATTTACATTAAAACTATAGGCAATGCCTACCAAAGTCGTGTCGGAGTAGGTGTTTTAATAGGTATAATGGTTAGTTGAATCTCGGCAAACACTCTAGAGATATGCTTTCTAGAGAAAGATCTGAACTGGCGAGCATATAATGTGATGAAAGTAAATAAAGTTAAAAAGAGACAAGTCAGTATCTTAACAAGTTCTTTATTGGTATATGCTTATATTCAGTAATTCAGGAAATATTCATGACTAGCGGCCTGTCCCAGCTTCGCATGGGTGGTCATACATTTTTTGAACATTTTAGGATAAACTTAGACCGTGGGTTCAAGCCTCGCGTCTACTTATTTCATACGTTTACACGCCAGAGAGTGAAATCGCACCCCGAGCGCGACCCGTGGACCCGTTAACGTTTTTAATTTCGTCATATCTTTTGAATGGAATGTCCGATTTGAAAAATTTAAGAAGTAATCTATAGGTATTGAAACCGTCTTAATTATGAAAAGATTTATTTGGATAAGGATTAATACCAAGGTACAAATAAAGACCCTTTTCTAGCGGCGGCATTTCAATTAATTTTTTGTAATAAAAGAACACTTATTGTGACATAACTATAATAGTTAGACATATGCTGTCGCGACATTTTTTGTAGATGATGACGTGTTCTACAAAATCGTAGTACATTATTTTGTTCTATCATCAATAGTTTTCACAGCGCACGCGATGTAAGGTTTTTGGTTTCCACCTTGGGTTACATTATTGGAGTTTTAGTAAGGATCCCTGATTTTTTTGAAAATATAATATAGCCTATGTTACTCAGGGATAATGTAGCATTCTAATGGTGAAAGAATTTTTGAAATCGGACCAGTAGTTTTTGAGCCTATTCGTTACATACAAAAATACAAAAATACAAAGCTTTCCTCTTTATAATATTAGTGTAGATTATTATTATGTAAATGTATATGGTAGTCAGTTCAGGATAAATATCTATCAAAACTTAGTGACAAAAATAGAAGTTGTACGAATGTAATGCCAGTATCAATTTTTAAAAATTAATTGCAGCTAAAATGTGTTTTAAAAACAATTATTCGAAAATATTTGCAAACCAAAGACGGCATTCGTGACGCGTTTCACGATTTATTGTTCAGCTTTGATAAAAACCTGAGAAGTGCAACTGTTGTATTGTTAGCAAAGCTTATATATGAATAACAAACTGAAAACGTATTTATTAATATTGTGCATATTTAGATCGGATTACTGCTAGGGCCAAAAATGATAGCATACCTACACGATTTCAATGCTGATTGGTGACAAACTTACTACGAAATTACGCATTCTCTTATCTTTGTTTTTCACAAATAAATTTTCGTTCATACATTTTTGAAGTGTTCTCTTTTAGAATGTTAGCATTCTATTTTAAACGCTGTGAAATAAAAGAGAACGTTCGCTTTGTTAAACGCTTTTTTATGAGCTTTGTCGTCACTTGAAACGACCTTTTCTGCCCTTCCTCTGCCCGCTAAGAATGAAGGTGTGTCATCCTTGAGAGTTCGTCGTGGTTCGACGTCTTGTGAATGAGTAGGCTCGCTGGCTCAGTATCGACACACCCCCACTGAGCGATAACGCTCTTGACGTTTGTTTTGTTCTTTTCCTCGTGACTGGGCGACCAGAATAGTTTTTATGTGACCTTTACACTAATCGACTGCAGGAAAACAAAATGTGAATGTTTAGTTTTTGCTCTACATTTTAAATTAGTGGCTAAGCTCATAGCAATGTTTCTTGTTGCCTAGTTAGTTTGCCTGCTGCTCTAGTTACTTACGTAATTGGAAAAAGAGCTTCGGCTAAACTAAAAAGTATTGATGGCAATCATGTTTTTGCTGGCTGGTGCCATAAGTACTCCATACTATTCATTATACATTATTATTTCGCCATAGTTACACAAAATACAGAACAGACCGATACACCGACGACATTGTGAAGGTCACGGGAAGTCCGTGAATGGAGATTGCACAAAATTGATCCTGAAACTTTATAGGAAAGGCCTGTATTAAGTAAAGGACTTATTAAGACTGTTACTTATAATATCAGAATAGTTTCAGTTTTCAGAAACAGTCAATAACAGTAACAATCAGTAGTTGTGGTGCAACTGCAACACGAGAGGCGCCTGTGTTTGGTTGCGGTTACTATTCAGTAGCATTGCTATAGACTGTGGCCAGACACGTGTAAAGAAAAAACTAAATTCAGAACACGTACATAAGCCTAATGCTTAATGAATTAGGCATATTATCTTCCTCTGCATAATTTTCACGTGCCTAAATACAAGTCACCTCCACAGAGACGTATCTTATCGTGCTGTAGTGTATTGTGTGTATGAAAATGTAGGTGTCGTCACAAGAAACATGAAAATTCAGAACAATAGCACAGTTTAAGATAGGCTGTGACAATAGTGTAGGCGGGTCGTGCACGTCACTAAACCAAAGAGAATTAAATAGTTCGTACAATAAACTACCAGCAAACATTTTATGCTACACATTCTTATTGTGTTCTGTTATAAAAAGCTGTTACTTTACAAAATTGTCTTCGTCATCTACAACTTGAACACAAATTCAGGTAATTTCAAGCATATTTAAGTCAATGCCACTAGGTAGTGTCTATAGATTGACGAATTGCATAGGTATAATTTCATACACTGTTTGTCAAGTAGACTGTTCTCTCTTTAGGCTCTCAGAATTATATATAACTGTAATGGACAATATCTGGAACTACTGAACCGATACTGAACACTAGTTCACGTAACAGAAAGCTACACTATTGCAGACTAGCTGAAGCGTCTAAGCGAAAACAATGTTCTTCAAAAATATTAGTCATCACGAGATGTCTTTGAGATGAACAACCAAGCTTTGGAGGATAACATTACAAATATTCAACAAGAATAAAATTATGATCTATATAAATAAGTATTCGTAATAATTTTTTTTTATCACAGTGAGGCTTTGAAGATAAGAATCAATCACTTACAAGAATCTATTGATTTGGATCAATTGAGCTATCCGTTCTATAGTATATAGATCGTTTAAAAGGTCTGCAGATAACTCAACTGTTTAATTTGTTTGTATTTTGTTTTATGCATGTACAATATGTGCATAAAGCCTTAACTGCTCAGTTGGTAGTAGCTCTACATTCTGCGCCGTAGGCCGTGGGTTAGATTCCCACCGAGAACAAACATTTGTGTGATGAACATTTATGTTTGTTCTCTGTCTGGGTGTTATATAATATTTGATCGAGTGAGCGAAGCGAACAAAGATCTTTAGTTTCAACTTGGGCGATTTGGCATTTTATGTATGTATGTATGTATGTATGTTTGTCTGGCCATAACTTTCGAACCGTTGATCCGATCTGCATGAAATTTGATAAGTCGATAGCTTGTACTTGAGAAATTTACTGGTAAGTAGATGAGTAAAATCGGATGAAGGGTTATTAAGATATGGGGTTTTTTAAGGGGGCAAAAATAAAAAAAGTTACATAAAAAAATCAAGTTATATGTCATTTGAAAGGGCTTTGTTTGGGCATTCCAAAACAATTTTTACTTTTTTTCTGGGACGCTCGGTTTTTGAGATACAACAAAATAGTTAAATTAAGATAACCAACGATCCAAGAGCTCCCATCTCTAGGACTTTCGTTGACATCAAGTTTTTTCTACTGGTCGCTCAGTTAGTTTGCTTTTTCTTATTTTTTTTTCTCGAAATTAATTAAGAAGGTACTCAGTTCTCATAAAATGGTGATAGCGACCTGGACTGATGATGAAGCCAAGGTCTGTTCAACGGAACTCTTCAATAAATAGGCCAATAGAGTTGAAACTTGGTTACCATACCAAGTTAGTAAGTGGAAGTCAGAAAAAAGTCCATAGATAATGTTTGGGCGCTCGTTGGGTCGCATCACGAGATTTCAGTTCGGGGCGAACTACTAGTATAAGTATGAATTATATCAACTATCTGGTTCCCATATTACAAGCTTTGGCTTAGTTTGTGGCTAGATAGTGCTTTTTGGAAAGTCCACCAATATTTATTTATTTATTTATATTATACATAAAACACGTTTTTTGGAGTATAGGCAGGAATCACGGATTTCCACTTTCTATAAGTAATCCTGACATTACCTAACTCTTTTTCTTTATTCACGCTTATAACATGTTTCATTACATGCTCGTTGGTTTAGGTTACTCTTGATCTGGCCTTTCTTTCCTTCTTTTATTCTGGGTAGATAGATATTAGGATAACGCTAAAATACGTTTCAGAAAATAACTAGGTATCTTTAATTCTTGTTTTTATAAAAGGTGTTATTTACATTACTACGCATAGCCCCAAAGAAAGCGATATCAATGTAATGAGTCACCTGAATATTGTAAATGAAATACCTAGGGACTTTCAGACTGTCGATATCTACGTTCACTTGCCGCCCAAGTCATGGTTGGAACATTCCAGAACCATTCCAGTCCTAACCTATGCAATAATATTATATTATGAATGGGCGCGTGTCTGGCGTCACGTGCGCTTGGCTTCGTCTGGTGCCGGTGATCCCTAAAGCTTTGCTCCGCCCTCCAACACACACACACACACACACGCAATGTACCTTAAAGCTTTCGTCATGCCGCGGGCGCGGTGGCACCGAACAACGCGTCATAGATGATTCACGAAATATTCGGCCACTGCGCCAACAAAATAATGGAGAACGTGATGTCTAACGGTTGCATCATTCGATGTATAGCCCCAGATTGCGCTATAAAACCCCATGAAGCAGTTAATTCCCTACGTCATTAAGTTTTAGGAGTCGTTGACGACTTTCAGATCATTTGACTGACTTAATCCTCTGCTGTACTCGTACAGTATGCAAGCCCAAATGTGTAACCTCGTAATTCGTAAATCAATAAGTCAGTGGAATATTACAGCTCGAAGCACCGACTTGGCTTGCTCAACGGTCTCGAATGTTTTTGGAATTAGCTCATGGTGCGCGCTTGTCTGAATTCTCCCTGTACTTGATCCTCGTACCATCTGCAATGGCACAAATCATATCCAGTGTTGCGTCCATCACTCTCGGTAACATGTTCAAATTCTTCAATTAATAACGCAACCATTTTTTCAACGGTCTACGAGTGGAAACTTTGTTGCATTGTGTAAGTGTTACGTAGGTCTTCATTTTTATACCTATGTAAAAAGATAACAATAATTATAATCTTATTGCATACGCAAATGTGTCACGCGTCTCGTCCAAGTGGGAGTGTCCTATCTTATCAGCAGTAAATCTAGATAGGTATAGATTAAAAATTTCCATCGCAAAAGAAAGTTACGACACTAGACTGTGTATGGAAAGCTTATTGGGAATTGCCATATTTATTCTTAACAGCTCAGTTATGATTACGGTTATAAGTGAGTTGAGTCATCAACAGAACAAGCTATATGCAAACCCGTAAAAGGGTAGGGAATGTCGTAGTGAAAATGTATGAGTACCTTGGAAATACATCTCTAATACTATAAGAATCAAAGTCCTGACTGACTGACTGACATATAGACAACGCACAGCCTAAACCGCTGGTCCTAGAGACTTGAAATTTGAGGAGTACTTAGGTCTTATGGCGTAGAGGTGTACTAAGAAGGGATTTTTGGAAATTCAACCCCTAAGGGTGTAAAAAGGGATGAAAACGTTTGTATGAAAAATAGTATTCCTTGAACCTACAAACTTGAAACTTGGAGTACATATACTTCAAGTCAAAAAAAAAGAAATGCATTTTTAGTTTTTAAAAACTACCCTTAATAAGTGTGTAAAGGGATGTAAAAGTTTGTATGGGAGTTTTTTGACCGCTGGTCCTAGAGACTTGAAATTTGATGAGTACATAGGTCTTATGACGTAGAGGTGTACTAAGAAAGGATTTTTGGAAATTCAACCCCTAAGGGTGTAAAAAGGGATAAAAACGATTGTATGAAAAATGGTATTCTTTGAACCTACAAACTTGAAACTTGGAGTACATATACTTCAAAGCAAAAAAATAGGAAAGACATTTTTAGTTTTTTAAAACTACCCTTAATAAGTGTGCAAAGGGATGTAAAAGTTTCTATGGGAGTTTTTTGACCGCTGGTCCTAGAGACTTGAAATTTGAAGAGTACTTAGGTCTTATGGCGTAGAGGTGTACTAAGAAGGGATTTTCTGAAATTCAACCCCTAAGGGTGTAAAAAGGGTTGTAAACGTTGGTATGAAAAATTGTATTCCTTGAATTTACAAACTTGAAACTTGAAGTAGATGTACTCCAAAGCTAAAAATTAGCAAAGGCATTTTTAGTTTTTTAAAACTACCCTTTATAAGTGTGCAAAGGGATGTGAAAGTTTGTATGGGAGTTTTTCGACCGCTGGTCCTAGAGACTTGAAATTTGAAGAGTACATAGGTCTTATGGCGTAGAGGTGTATTAAGAAGGGATTTTCGGAAACTCAACCCCTAAGGGTGTAAAAAGGGTTGTAAACGTTGGTATGAAAAATTGTATTCCTTGAATTTACAAACTTGAAACTTGAAGTAGATGTACTCCAAAGCTAAAAATTAGCAAAGGAATTTTTAGTTTTATAAAACTACCCTTAATAAGTGTGCAACGGGATATAAAAGTTTGTACGGGAGCTTTTTGACCGCTGGTCCTAGAGACTTGAAATTTGAAGAGTACATAGGTCTTATGGCATAGAGGTGTACTAAGAAGGTGTTTTTGGAAATTCAACCCCTAAGGGTGTAAAAAGGGTTGAAAACGTCGGTATGAAAAAAAATATTCCTTGAACCTACAAACTTGAAACTTGAAGCAGATGTACTCCAAGGCTAAAAAATAGGAAAGGCATTTTTTTTATTTTTTTAAACTACCCTTAATAAGTGTGCAAAGGGATGTCAAAGTTTGTATGGGAGTTTTTTTTGTATGAGATTTTTAACGCATAGTGCGTTTGATTTCAAACTTGAAGTAAATATACTCCACAATAAATAATGTAAAATTACGTTTTCAATATTTTAAAACTACCCCTGCAAAGGGTGCAAAAGACTGCCAAAGTGTCAAGGTTTGTATGGGAGATTTTTAACGCGTGGTGTAATTAACTTCAAACTAAAAGAAAATGTGTTTTGTGGATAAATAACAAAAAGACAGTTTGATTTTGGAAAACAACCCCTAAAACGTTACCCTCCTTCGTTGCGCTCGAGTAAAAAGGATACAACGAGGCGTCAATGTTTGTAAAGGACATTCTAAAAACAAGAATCTTGGGTTGGTACGAAGAGATCTGAGGGTACCTACCGTGCCTGGGGATCAAAGTCGTGAAGCTGTTTCGTTTCGTTTTTTTTGGGGTAGAAACTAGAAACAAATAAGTACATATTTTCCGTGTAGTTTGTTGTATTTGTCATGTTTGGATGTTTGTGGCTCAATCACGGCTCACCACTTCAACGCGTGCGAAGCCGCGGGAAGCCACTACTAGTAGAGTAATAAAAGCTCCAATCAGCGGAAAATTATGCCTCAAACCATTATGTTTCTACATAGTACTGTTGTCTACATAGTCATAGTCATGAGGTTCAAAATTTACTGCAGTGCTCAGCGTTGTTTGTTCTAGAAGTGTGAAGTTTATAAAATCAATAGCCTTTGACCTTGCAAAATAACCTGTAGCGATGTAATATCTGGAGCGATCAATAATTCTACTACTAAGCCGGCTCATAACATAGATGTAGAGCGATATTAATACTACGTAATATTATTGTTCTTGTTTATGTTGTTTAGTAAGTATCTATTTTATTAAGTTTAATTTTCAAGTGCCCTGGCTTGCAACCTGTCACGTATGGAATACTAGCTACTGCAAAATGTGGGTATGTGCCAAGTGTAATGTTTGGACGTACCTCTGACTGCCCCCCTTAGACGTTCTTAAAGAATCTGGAGTTAGTACTTGGTAATAAGAGATCCTGAGGGGATATCTACCGTCTCTGGGGACCAAAGCCATGAAGCTGTTTCTGTTTTTTTTCAAGTGCCCCAGTCTTATTTTATATTATTACTAGCGGCCTGTTTTTTCAGTGCATTTTTTGATTTGCACGAATAATGTCCAAACAGAAAAATGTCCAAAGCCAATGTCCATTAGTAAATATGCCCAACTATAAAAACGTCCAAGTATAAAAATGTCCAAGTATAAAAACGTCCAACTAGAAAAACGTCCAACTAGAAAAACGTCCAACTAGAAAAACGTCCAACTATAAAAACGCCCAACTAGAAAATTGACCATATACAGAAAAGGCCCTCTAGAATCAGGTCAATTTTGAGATTCAAAACGACTTCTTCACAAGTCACACTTCTTCACAAGAAAAGTCTTTGACAGTTGTCAAATTGGCACTTACTGTCAGATGTGACAGAAACTGTCTCAAATCCAAGATAATCAAGGAAAACAGACTGTTTCAGTCAATATTGACAATGAATATTGAATTGACAGTAGATGTCAAAACTGAAACGGTCATAACTAGGAAACTACTCGAGCTAGACTTTCAGTTCGTAGCTCAAATGAAAGGAAAGAACAAAATCTACATTTTCTACGACAGCTGTCAAACTGACAGTTTCTGTCCGATGTACGAGTAGTTTCCAAGGCCGTTTTAAATTTGACATATGTCAGGTTGACATTAATTTTTTTTGTGTTTTCCATTGTATAACTTGCATTTGTGACAGTTTCCGTCACATCTGACAGTAAGTGTCATTTTGACAGCTGTTAAAGACTTTTCTTGTGAAGAAGTGTGACTTGTGAAGAAGTCGTTTTGAATCTCAAAATTGACCTGATTCTAGAGGGCCTTTACTGTATATGGTCAATTTTCTAGTTGGGCGTTTTTATAGTTGGACGTTTTTCTAGTTGGACGTTTTTCTAGTTGGACGTTTTTCTAGTTGGACGTTTTTCTAGTTGGACGTTTTTATACTTGGACATTTTTATACTTGGACGTTTTTATAGTTGGGCATTATTTTGCTCTTGGACATTTTTCTTTTTGGACATTATTCGTGCAAATCCATTTTTTCAACATTTTAGGATAAACTTAGACCGTGTGTTCGAGTACCACGGCTAGTTATTTCATACATTTGCACGCCCTACTCACTCGCCGCGTTAAGTAATCTATAGGTATTGAAACAGTCTTGAATACGAAATTTGTAAAAGACAGCTTCCAGTGAACCTTCACGTTTATATTCAACACTACATTGAGAAGATTGCTTTATCGCTAAGAAGTACGACTTTTTATACCAAAAATTTGCTAATCTTACGACTAGTCCTTATTGTCAAGGTCCTAAATGTACAAGAGCGGTCTCAGGGTTTATTATGGTGCTATGATTTTTAAAAGGGATACCTACCTGTGCTCCAGTTTTTGGAAGCCGCTTTTTGTACAGCCGGTATATTCACATGCCTTTATAATGGAAATCATGCAGACGATAGTGATATGAAAAGACCCATACAATGCGACTCTGCTTGAGAAAACATTTGCTCTCACATAGTCATCTATTGAACTCAATGTTTGAGCTAAGCAATTAACACTGTAGATTCCGTAATAAGTACAATGTTATTCAGCATTATTCCAAGCGTGCTAAACAACGTGCTCAAGATACATAAGAGAACGAAAAGAAATATCGAATATGACACCATATTACCCTAAAGCACATTAAGGAGACCTGCAGTTGCGTTCTAGTATAAGAGACACGATTAGGATCACTTTCGCTATACTCGGGTAGAAGACCCAGAAGAGCTAACAGTATTTTAGGAACATTGTGACGTAATAATAATGAGAAGGTGCGATGACACTGATGCCAACCGGTTTTGTAAGTAGCATCCTTGGTTGGCGGAAACACGCCACTGTTGTAAAATCGAAGGTTTGTTTAACCTGACCCGTCCTAACAAGGTTGGTAAAGGTTTGGGCTTTTCGTATATCATGCCCTTTAGAAAATACGCGTACTTGATAGATTGTAGAGTAATAGAGCATATTGAATTAAAATCTCGTTTGTCATTATGGTCACACTCTCTTTGTTTATGATTATGCTAAACCCGATTTACCATAATCATACATGTGACCTTGTTTGCTAGTATTGGCCAATTGCAATCATTATGTATTCCTGTGTGGCACGGCACTGCGCATCTTGTATTGTTTGACATAAGGTAAGTACTCATCTAAACATGTGCATTGTTTAAATAATTATGATCCTGATCATGCTTTGGCGCAGTGTTAACTGTCTATCTAACTAACCCCATAAATACTTATCAGGTTGGTTGCACCTAAGGTGCGATATTGCGCGTAGTTTACTACTATATATTTATTTATTATTTATATATAGTGGTACCATCGTGATAGTGAAATTTTTGAGCCTCATCATCATCCATCCAAATGATAACGATGGATGATGATGAGGCTCAAAAATTGCACTATCACGGTGATTAAAAGATAAAAATCATGTTTTTTGCAGTTTACTCATTTGTTTTTTATCAAATCTGCTGGGAACTTTCCTTACTTGCGTCACATTACCATACCTCCCTTGGTATATTAAATTCATGATATGATATCAAAAAAAGTAAAGGATAGGTATTATAGAATTTATGGGTTATTGTATTGGTAAAATATATTAGGTATGTGTAGGTAATACCACAGATAAATAAGTCTATACTTGATGTCTCCAACGACAGACAACGGCAGTGGTAATGAGCGGTGCCGGTCATGCACGCGACGTGGTCCGATCGAGGCGAGAGTGGCGCCATTCGCTTTAACATTCCACCATGTGGAATATTTATTATAACACCATAAATTAATTTATAATGCATAATCACGGCAGGACATCTTAATTATTCATTGGTCAAATATTTCCCGCAACTCGCAGAAGTCGCCGTGCCGCATTCTTGCATAAAGAAGGCTTGCATTTTGTATGCAATAAACCATTCGATTCCCCAATGTCGTGCGACTCGTCCATACATAGTCATGAACGCGTGGTTCAATGTGTGTGAGAGGCACATCTATATTCGTCGGTTCCGAATGGACGCGCACCAAGGTTCCGATGGAAAAGTACTGGAAGAAAAGTGCGCGAAACAACAACGGACCAACTGATGCGTCAGCGGTTCCAAACCTTTTGTAAAACAATGTGATAATATGAACAAAATTTGAAGCCTTATGTCACCTAACTTTCTAAATGATTTTTAAAACACTTATCAGAAGCGTACCGTAGGTAGGTACTTCAGATTCTTAGATAACATTATTTTTACAAAAGTAGGGTGAGCTTATGGTCTTTGCTAAGTGGTAATTGTTCCTGGCAATAAGGTACATATTCTATCGTGAAAGTTAAGAACAGTGCAGCACCTCTGAAGAACCTGAATATCACTAACCCACACATCCTCAAAGTGCTCAGTGTACACAATATGTTAAGGATGTGTGGAAGTGTAAATCAAGGCGCCTTCATCACTAATTTGTGCGCCGGCGCATGTTGTAGTGCGTGGATAGGTAACCAATAAACCAACAAAGGTTTATTCCTTAAACTGAAAAATAAATCGGATTAAATTGACTTGTTATTCAAAATTAAATATTTATGAAAGGAAAATTTCTTAGTATACAAATGAGGTTTGCTAACGAGCTGCATACATTTTAGCTGCCCTCCTATCATGGCAGCGACGACGTGATTTCCACGTGGCGGTTTCCACTGAGGAGAACATTTTGTAGCAGCAGAAGGGTTGGCTCACATCATGAGTAAAACGGCTTCATGATTTTAAATAAATAAGACATTATTAGAGTTCGTCCTCACAGAGCACGTACACATGGATTCAGATAATGCTACACAAAGCCAAAGAAATAAAAGGGAGCAGTGTATTGTCTGATGCATATCCGTGTGTAGGTCCACCATAAAATTGAGGAACAATGCTGGAGGAAAATTTAAAGCTATCTTTAAATCCAAGCAATGTTTAAGCACAGATAATTGTGTAATACTGGAGACATTTTAAAGTAGTTTAATTACCTTGAGCATGTGGAGACGGCCCACGTATCCTACTGTTATTTATAAATGTCACTATATTCTATTTTAGACATTTGGTGCAAGGCAGACGGGAGCAATCACCTCATAGCTAGCAACAAATCACACCATACCTACACGCTACTCTAGAGATTTGGCACATGTTTTATTTGGATGAACCTCTGAATAACCCTCTATTAGTCCACCCGCTGGTGCCGGCTTATCGTTGAATTTTGGGACACGTTGTATATATCACCAGCAATTTATCCTGGGTCAGACACATTGCTCAGGTCAGTAGGAGGATGTATGGAAGCATGCATTCCCTGAAGCTCTTTTGAAGAACTTTTTGCCCCAATCTACTAGGATGACCTTGGTGAACTCGCTCCTGTTTCCCCTAATTGACTATGCTGATGTGTGCTACCCTGACGCTACTGAAGAACAGTTGAACAAGCTCGGAACGGTTGCAGAACCTCTGCATACGTTTCATATATGGTCTGCGAAAGTATGACCATGTATCTGCCTACCGTGTGCAACTGAAATGGCTTGAGGTCAGAGAGCGTCGGGATGTTCATATACTGTGTTTTCTGTACAACATCTTGAATAACTCTCAATCTCCAAACTATTTCAAGGAACGCTTCACTCCATTGCATATCACAAATCGCTCTGTTAGATCTACACTTAGACTCATGCTAACGACTCCTCAACACAGCACATCTTGCTACTCCTTCTTCTCTATTGGCTGTTCGACTCTGGAACAGTATTCCTCATCAATATCGTGGGGCATCCTCTCTTGAAGTCTTCAAATCCAAAAACAAAAAACCCACTACCTATCCCTCATGATAGAGAATCTTATAACAATAAATAATTTCTTCTTTTTTATTATTGTTGTTACTTAGGTGAGTTATGTGTTATCTACACTTCTACACTAATATTACCTCTAAAGAGGAAAGATTTGTATTTTTGTATGTAACGAATAGGCTCAAAAACTAATGGTCCGATTTCAAAAATTCTTTCACCATTAGAATGCTACATTATCCCTGAGTAACGTAGGCTATATTATATTTTCAAAAAAATCAGGGATCCTTACTAAAACTCCAATAATGTAACCCAAGGTGGAAAACAAAAACCTTTCATCGCGTGCGCTGCGAAAACTATTGATGATAGAACAAAATAATGTACTACGATTTTGTAGAACACGTCATCATCTACGAAAAATGTCACGACAGCATATGTCTAACTATTATAGTTATGTCACAATAAGTGTTCTTTTATTATAAAAAATTAATTGAAAAGCCGGTAGAAAAGGGTCTTTATTTGTACCTTGGTATTAATCCTTATCCAAATAAATCATTTCATAATCGAAACTGGTTCAATACCTATACATTACTTCTTGAATTTTTCAAATCGGATATTCCATTCAAAAGATATGACGAAATTAAAAATGTTAAAGGGTCCACGGGTCACGCACGGGGTGCGATTTTACTTATTCAGGGATAAGGACGTGCAAATGTATGAAATAAGTAGACGCGAGCCTCGAACCCACGGTCTAAGTTTATCCTAAAATGTTCTAAAAATTTATGACCACCCATGCGAAGCTGGGACAGGCCGCTAGTATTATATATATTTTAATATTATTTTAGTATGTTTATTTAAGACCTAAATTTAGTTTTTTTGTTTGTGAAATACTTAGTTATGCACTTTTTCTAAATCTTTGCTTTGTTTAGTATAGTTGATAGTATAAAATATGTGCACTACCCAAAATTGTTTTCTCATTACCCAAAGGTTAGCTGGTAGATAATGCTATCCTGCATTAAGCTCGCTTATGTACAGTATATTTTATTTGTGCAAAAAAGAATTTTCTATCTAATTCATTCATGATCGCTGATAAGCTTATTGTAATCCTTAAATTTGACTGAAAAAAATTATCACACCCATGTGGTTGAATTTGTAATGTTTTGGGAATAATAATAGTCAAATCTTAACGAGACAGTGTCTATTGCTTTACAAATACTACAATCTTCTCTATTGCAAACAAGCATTGCTGTTCAAATATGATTTCCTACATCCAATTCCAATATTTGATGTACCGTGATGCTGATACGGCTAAAGTTTTTCGTATGTAAATTAAATCTGGCGCTGTTCTTTGTACCTACTTACCATTTAAGAATATTATTTAAATTGAGTTATCACTACGCTAAAATATGTGTTTTTGCAAAAAGTCATTTTAGTAGAGTTTAGTAGAGGTTAATTTTGCAGGTACTAAGAATTTAAAAACCAACAGTGATTGTTTGCCATCGTTTAGATTGTTAGCGTTTGCAAATTGGAAGGTCAACATGGTGAATTGAGAAGGTATGAAATTGCGTCTTGATGTGCTCGGGCGCAGGCACTGACGCGATTTGCGATTGAATTTGATTGGAGGCGGTGCCACATACATTATTATTTATTGGCGATATTTCAGTCAATTCAATCTCAACCACACCCTCTTTTTTGTTTATTAAAAAGTCGAATGACGTCAATGAATGGCGAGGCATGCATGCACAAAAAGCTTTAGTAATTATTTCAGCGGAAAAAATCTTGAGAATTTTACGAATTACTTGAATTTTTTGCGAACGTGACGACAAACATGCAATCGAAACGGCTACATTGACGCATTTCCCAGCGCATTTGGTTGCTATAAATATGAGTCTGTTACGGGATTTATTTCGAGATTTCACGTAGGTAGTCGATGTTGGTTATACCTGGAAACGCGATCAAAGTGTGGGCTTTTTAACCATACGGTAACTTATTACTGAAACATGAAAATTGTTGGTCATATGGGGCCACGGATAAGAACATACAAGCTTATACTATCGCAATTCAAAAATATAATCATATTTTTTATAACATCCTATGAAAGGAGTGCGATTGAGTGAGTGGATGTAAATTGATTGTTAAAGCCACCGTTGTGACACTTGTTTTCTTGGACGAATGGGTGGTGAAATACTGCATTGTGTCTAGCCTAGACTCTACCATACATACATACATACAATCACGCCCGTTACCCATAGGGGTAGGCAGAGACCACGGATTTCCACTTGCTACGGTCCTTACATACCTCTTTCGCTTCATTCGCTCTCATAACATTCTTCATACATTCTCGTCGGTTTAGGGTACTCTTTACCTTACCCTTCTTCAGACTCTACCAAATCGGTTTTATTAACGTTTGTTATCATACTCTTCTTCAATCATCACGACTGATGCGACGATGGTAAAGTCAGCTACACATCAGGCTCCACATTATGCTACACAAACCCCTCTATACCTACCAATAGCTACACTACATACAACACAGAAAATGGTAGGAAGTGGACGGCGAGGTGGAAGGCGAGGTTAGTGCATGGAACGGTAGAAATAAAGGTAAAAAAAACCCTCTCGTTCCATTTCAAATAATTCAACCAGGGTAGTCAGATGAGTAGTCATGTATAGGTACAACCTTGAGCTGTGCCGTTGAAATTAAACACTGATGATAGGATGAGGCATGACAGGCATCCGGCAGTATTTAGCTATGTGCATATTGATTTCATAAATCATATTTGCTATGATGACTTCCTGGTTAGTACTTACTTATTAGAAAGCAAACGTTAAAAGCTTATTTTTTGGTTTCCATATGTCAGAAGGAAAAAAAGGAATTCTTATGGGATAATTTTGTCTTCTTTGATTTTAATATGATGAGGTGTACAATAAAGTAGGTAATATTCAATACAATTCTATTAATTTATTTGTCATTTCGTCTGTCTGGCTCTCCGTTAAAATTGAAATCCAATATTTATTAAGGAGGAGAGGAGAAGTTTGTATCTGAAACTCGTAACAATTCTCGAGATGAATAAACTGTCTACATACATAAGTTGGTACGGAACTACGGAACCCTCAGAGCGCGAGTCCTACTCGCACTTGTCCGGTTTTTTCTCTAGCAAACAAGCAAATCTTGAAGCGATGGTTTATGTACAATATAGCACCTAAGTGACGCAAGAATAAAAAGCCTTGAATAACTTATATCTACGCAAACGACGTACTTTAGTGAAAGGTGAATGAAAAGAATCTTTATGCATTTACTAGCCTCACAGCTCTGTTGGTAGAAGCTCTGCCTTATGCGCTGTAGATTGTGGGTCAGATCAACACAGTATTAATTATTCTGTGCCCACACACACCACCAAGACAAATATTTATCTACACAAATATTATAAAGAGGAAAGATTTGTATTTTTGTATGTAGCAAATATGCTCAAAAACTACTGGTCCGATTTCAGAAATTCTTTCACCATTAGAATGCTACATTATCCCTGATTAACATAGGCTATATTTATAACTAGAAAAAAATAGTTATCCCTTCTAAAACTTCAATAATGTAACCCAAGGTGTAAAAAAATTGGCAATAAAATGTCTTTCATCGCATGCGCTGCGGAAACTATTGACGATAGAACACAAAAATGTTCTACAATATTAAAGAACACATTAATATCTACAAAAAAGTCAGCGATACCATATGTCTAACTATCGTAGATATGATACTATTACTTCATTTTTACATTTTAAAAGTTGATAGAAATGCCGATCAAAATCAGACCCTGTTAAGAAATTAAAAGTATTGATGTATTGCATCAAGTTTTCTGGTTTCCATAGTTTGCTTTATTTGGAGCTAGATGGGTGTTGTGTGAAATGGTCGCCAATGTTTATTTATATTTTATGCCATGGCTAGGGGCAACGCATATAATGAAAAACCCCTAATTAGTCTATTTCTGTAAAATAGCCCTCCACAAAGGATATTGCAGTATTGTTATTGCAGGAATGTTAATTTCAATTCTCACGGTCATTTGAACAACTTTACTACTTCCCATCGTCCTATATGTGAACAATAAAGCGATGCGGTACTATACGTGGTAAAATCAGTTATTTTATAAAATTTTGATTAGAACTCATACCCGTCAAACATTTTCTCACTCACACAATACTTAATAATACAAAAAAGGAACGAACTGCTACCAACGTAAACGTCATCTCAATATTTCGAGGGTCGAAACTCCCATATACCATTTCAACATTTTTTGAAGATATAAGATTACTGAGGGTAGTTATGAAAAAAGCAGTTTTTGGGGAATAACATTACCAAAAATATAATTTAGATTCAAACAAATTTTCCTACCTCAAAATTTTATTAAGTACGAAAGCTAGTTAAGCATATTTTTTGTTAGGAAAACTGGAAACATCACCTATAACAATATTTTGTTATAGGTGATGTACACTTTAACATCAGGTAGGCCATCTGCTTGTTCCATTAGCATAAAAATATCCAAACTGGTACAATTATGCGGAAACTTCTCGTAGTCGCACGGTTTTTTTTAAATAAACTAGTAGGTACATTTTGGGGTTCCATAATGACCCTGATTTCTATTATGAATATATGCGTCAGTACAAGGCTTTCCTGTGAGCAAATAAACCTTATTTATAATTCACAGAATACCACTTAATAAACAGAAAGAAAATACACACAAAACACACAGAACGAACAGCCAGCGAAAAACAGAGTGGATAGGACCTAAAAAAACAAAGTGGACTTGATAAAAAGTATACAAAAATCTTTCAAATATAGTAGGTAAATAAACATTCAATATATCATTTAAGGTAGAGTCGCGGGCGAATGCGTGTACTATTATGACTATAATTAGTAGGTTATTTGCTTGCAATTTCACGGCCACTTGATTCTACCAGCAGCTAATATTAAGTTACAAATAATTTCCAGGCATCTCATTCAGGCCTATACACTAATAGGCCTTCAGAAGCCATGCAATGATTATTTTACCTGAAATCCAGCAGTGGGTCTTCCATGACTACACAATAGCGAGTGTAGTCATGGAAGACGAGGGTAGTCAATAGTCATGCAAGGTTTTAGTCAAGTTTTCTTAGGTACATATTTTTTTCTTCAGTTGCTAGGGAGTGTAGTGTGAGAAAACTCATGGTAGACCCATATAACTAATAGTCAGAATGCTCTTGTTTACTACGACCGACGCGACCGACGACGTGTCGTAGAATATGGATTGTGATGAATTGGATAGAGAGATAAATGATAACGATCCGTCTCGAAGTTCGTCATCAACACCTTAAAAATATCATCATTCTGCTTATCTTGACTTAAAAATATCAGCCAGCTCATAATCAGTAAATAAATGATTAGTCTTTTATCACTCTTTGCTTAGGTGTCTTTGCTCCTATAGGTCTGTCTAGTGGCATAGTGTAAGAATTTTAACTCCGAGTCATTAAAATAGCATAATTAACTCACCGTGAATAAATAATAAATAACTCACAGCTTAGGAAACTGAGCTAAGGTTTTATGAAAACGATCACAGTCTTGTATTGTCTCTTTGTTCTCAGATGCCTGTCTACGGTGCCAAGGTGAAAGCAAAAAGGATTCCTACGGCAAGCAAGACTGCGTGGTCGTTTGGGGGGAGTGCAACCACAGCTTCCACTTCTGCTGCATGTCGCTTTGGGTCAAACAGAACAACCGCTGCCCGCTCTGCCAACAGGAGTGGTCTATACAGCGCATGGGGAAGTAACGTGATCTGATACTGTAAGCTAATATTAAACTGTCTAAGCAATGAACTGACTATCATTTCGAAATCTTTACAAACAATGACAGGTACAGTGCACTGCAATAAGATTGTTACATTTCATAATTTTCATAGTTATTTATTTACCTTCATCAGATCTGTCACTTCTTTTGTATTTAAACTGGCGTCTAGATTCACCGAGTTAAATTTAGTTTTAGAGTGATTCTTGGGATCTTATGATTCAACTAATTAAAAACCATTTTAATTTCATTTTATTCTACCAGCCGTCAATATAAAATTGATGACAATATCTCAGATCTAAGAACAAAAGCAATGGCATAACTTTGAAATGTAACCGTCTTATTGTAGGCGACTGACTGAGTAGGTCGTTTAAGAAACAAAAGACGATAATAATTAAATCATTGGATTGTAAGTATCATTGTTGCAGTAGAATGCAATAAAGTTATGTAACGCGTCTTTCGAGCCAATAATTGCAGCGACTATAAAAGAAAATAATCGTATGATCTCCAGTGATCAATTGACTAATTAGGTATTGTAAATTGACGGCGTAGGTTTATAAATGCCATATTATGTCTTAGACATTTGAGTGAATTTCCATAGTTAATGACACATGCGATACAAGGTGGCTTTGTGGCGAGTTGGAATGAAATTTTATTCGTGCGGTTGTAAGAGGCTGACAACCTCTACACACACTAACATATTTGAAGATTGAAAAATTTACCAAGTTTACAAAAACAACATCACAAATGTTCAGGAAAATATCATCTTGTTCCAAACAAGTAACTAAAAAAATATTAAGTACCAAAACTACTAAAGCATATTTTTTCATGGTTTTTAGCAGCCTTATCAATGACTGTCTAGCAATGGAAGAGGTTTCCATAAAGATCTCTTGAGCTTTCTCTCACCACCGACTTCCGCGACTCTCGCCACCGGTAGTCATAAAATGTTATGCCGGACAGACTGGTGAAACGTAACATGAAATGTAACATGCAAGGAACATTTCATAAGTGAGGACGCAGGGCGCGCACGAACCGAGCATGTACGTATTCGCATCTGTTTCTAGCATTCGCGCGGCGAACATAGCTCAGTCTTTCGAGAACACGCGAAGAGAATGGATAGTGATGACCAGTTATGATGCCGCGTACAGACTGGTAAAACGTAACATGAAATGTATCATGCAATGAAAGAATTCGCCGTACACATTGTCGCAATGTATCATGCAATATAACAGAATTCCCATAGTGTGGACGACGCCTTGCGCGCACGAACCGTGCACACTACGCGCACGAACAGGGGCCTTATGCTCATTTCGAGCGAGATTATCTCACGGTGGAGATGACGTCATATCTCGTTCAATAACTCGTTGACGTTGCGTCTCGCATGAACTTTGAATGATAAAATTGGGGAGTGAGATGGTGAGAATGGGGATAAATAGTTATCGAACGAGATATGACGTCATCTCCACCGTGAGATAATCTCGCTCGAAGTAAGCATAAGACCCCAGAGCATTTCAACTCGTGCGCGCTGCGTTCCGCAGTACAGACACGCACAACCCGTCCACACTGGCGCTGCGTGCACGCTGCGCAAGAGTTGAAATGCTCTGTTCGTGCGCGTAGTGTGCACGGTTCGTGCGCGTAATGCGTCCACACTATGGGAATTCTGTTACATTGCATGATATATTGCGACAATGTGTACGGCGAATTCTATCATTGCATAATACATTTCATGTTACGTTTCACCAGTCTGTACCGGCATTAGAGCCATGAATCTAAATCACCCTGTACTTAATTCGTTAATAGCAATTGTTCAAATTGATTGTCCAACGTAAAGTTTGCTTGTTAACTTTGTAGATCGCTAACACTAATGACTGCTATTAATCACGTGTGTAAACATAGTTATTCACTGTTTATCACACCCTGTGTAAGTTTACTTTTGTAAAGGAAAATTACCCACTTTGAATAGAATCTCATCACTTAGAAACTACCTTACCATGTACCATGCTTCTGTCGAATTAGGTTATCACCTGTATCACACTAAGGCCCAGTTTCACCATGCTCTGTTAGTTACTAATCAAGGATTTACAAGCCGTTAAATCTAACCTTAGCTGTCAAACGCGTACATTTTGAGATATTTAACGACCCTTTAATCCTTTGTTAATCTCATGGCATGATAGAGCAGATTAGATTCAGAGCATGGTGAAACCGGCCCTAAAACAGCATAGAATTGACAGTAGGTGCCAAGTGCTCGAGAGAAAATCCTTTCACCACATTGTTTCGAAAGAAACTAGTGACACGAAAAGAAGAATGAATGAGTAGGTTGTTAAAAATGCTTCCGCCTGACGATGTCATACTTTTCAGGGATCCGAAACCAAAGGAAACAGCCATTTTTGAGCTTGTGATGCTGCCGTAACCGACCGACCATTTGTAATCTCTTCTCTTGTCGTGTCACTAGTTTCTTTCGAAACAGTGTGGTGAACGGATTTTAAGTGCGCCTCAAGAGGCTCCTTTCGAGCACTACAATTTGTAACAGGAAATAGAATTAAATAAAAAAATCGGCCAATTGAAGTCGCACTCTTTAACTTGTTATTTATCTGAGAATTCGTGTTTATATTGTTAGTGGTACGGATGTACGGAACCCGCGCAAGTCTGGGTCGCACTTGGCTGGTTTTTTTGAGAGATATTTCACCTTGGTTTACGAATGCATGAGGCGACAACGTTATTGTATATACTTTTTTATGAATTTTAAATTTCCTAGTACTTTGAGCTACAGAAAATTTAAGCAAGTTTATCCGTTACTTGGCAAATAATAATTTTGTCTTTCAGTAAGATAGCATGACCTGCTTGTATAATTTTCACAAGTACCTAGGTATTTGTGAACTAGGTAGTTGTATTTTTGTGTAACCTTTTACTGGAAATAAATACTTTTTATTATTATTATTATATTATTTATTACCTCGGTACTTAAATTATACAATATTCATATTGTTAATTATACGTGCCAAGTTTAAGACGCGTTTTAAGAAACCAAAGCCAATTTGAAGTCTACAGAGATATTTTTTACTGTGACAGTACGGGTAAATCTGAAACCATAGAAAATACATAGAAAAACAATTTGAAAAAAAAAGAGAAGAAATTAACGTAAGTAGCTCTTTTTTTACCGTCTTTTACAACGTAACAACGGGCAACCTTAATTCGACCGACTTTGAATTTTAAATTGAAACTAAAGTACCTAGTAGTCGATAATTTAAAATCAATAGTGTTTCTTTATTAAAAGGGGCTGCGGCTTCCGGACTTACAATTATACATTCTTCATTATCTATTTCTTTCATTACTCGCTTGCTATTATGTCTTATTATATCATCATTATCAGCTTGAAGAAGTCCACTGAACATAAGCGTCCCGCGATTCTGATGATGTCGTCGGTCCATCGGGTAGGAGGGCGTCATGTCAACCGCTTCGTCTTCCAGTTCGAGGTCGCCATTCGAGAATCTTTATTCCCCAGCGGTTGTCCACTCTTCGAGTTATTGCCACTTCAACTTGCAAATTCACGAGTTATTTCGTTTACCTAAACTATTTTCTTATCTGTGCCTATACACAAAAGTTTATTTAAGTAACCTTATACAGTTAGGTAACTTATTCCTTCGATTAGCTTTTTTTTATTAAAACTAGCTGATGGAACAATTAGATGGCCCTCCTAATGTTAAGTGGTAACCATCGCCTATCACAAAGCATTGCCTCGTAAGTCACGCACAATAGGAACGTGCCCTACGATGCACTGCCCTGCGTCCATCCACTTGAGGCATACAGATGTTAAGCCTCATGTGCCTTTAATGACACCGGCAACCACACTCTTCAAGCCGAAACACAGCAACGCTGCTTGGCGGCAGAAAAAGGCGTGGTGGTAGTACTTCCCCGGACGAGCCCTTCACAAAGAGCTCTATACTACTCTTAAAAAAGCTTATGCTCATTTGTAAGTAATAGGTCCGGTAAAGCAAAACGATGTGCGTAACACCTACCCACTTAGTAATAATAAAGACTATCAATTATGGCTATTAAAATCAATGTCATATCAATAAGAACAATTTTATAATGTTAAATTATTTTGTAGACGACGCATTTCCATCAATAAGCGACCTGAATTTTCCATCTTGCATGCAAGTACCCACTTACGAGCAATTTATCTACGTTCCCTACGATAGGTGCCTATGCCTACTGATATAATTATATGCAATAAAATGTTTAAGTAAGTATGTCAAGGAAAATGCAAGCACAGTCATTAAATTTTTACAGTCACCTATACTCGCTGCAGTGCAGAAAATTCTGTGACGAAATACGTTTTTGGGTACACAAACTACTACATTGTACATACTACTACAACGTACTACATATTTTTTTTAGTACTACTAAGTAAGCAGACAAGCGTTCGGTACCTGACGGGAAGGGGTTACCGTTGCCCAAGGACGCTTGCTACTTTGCTACACACGCGCGTTGCCGACCCTTTAAACATTTTAGAACAGCGTTTTTGAAAAACTGCATGGGGCTGAGTCTTCCACTTACAGGTACGTCAATAAATATGTTATATTAAAAGTGGCCATTCATAATGAGTTTGCCATCATTAGCCATTTGCCATACGGCATGTCGCTTATCTTGGAGTCAACAGCTCGGCACGTTGCTGATAACGATACTGAACGCACGATAACTTACCTTAGGTAGGTGTAATAAGTAATTATTTTGCTTAAACTAAATGAACCAAATGATCAAACAATATTATCTTTGCATATTTAATCACATACCCAAGATCTGCACTAATCTGTGCAATGCTGGGTTATGGTTTGACGATGACGCACTTTGTCACAAAAACTGAATCCTCTTGAGGATTCAGATTTCGAAGGTCTATAAGCTTTTAAAAATCTTAAGTTAGGTTAGTTTACCAATACATTTTTTTAAGAGTAGTAGAGCTCTTTGTGAAGGGCTCGTCCGGGGAAGTACTACCACCACGCCTTTTTCTGCCGCCAAGCAGCGTTGCTGTGTTTCGGTTTGAAGAGTGTGGTTGCCGGTGTAATTACAGGCACATGAGGCTTAACATCTGTATGCCTCAAGTTGATGGAAGCAGGGCAGTGCATCGTAGGGCACGTCCCTATCGTGCGTGACTTACGAGGCAGTGCTTTGTTATAGGTGATGGTTACCACTTAACATCAGGTGGGCCATCTGCTTGTTCCGTCAGCTAATTGTATAAAAAAAAAAAAAAACATAAAAATTGAGAATCATAGATACTTACATAAAATATTTTTATACAACGTGTTACATAATACCCCTTTAAGGACAAAGACCAAGAGATCAGACCAAGCACTGGAATACTTTGACGTGTGCAAAAGAAAGATTAATATTGAAGGTAAAAAACCAGCTGTAAATAGGGCTGTATCATTAGGTATGTGCTAGTTTTATTTTGGAGGAAAGTTTATAAGAGGCATTTCACGAATGAAAAACTTCGTCAAAAGTCTTATAACTACAGTTGTTCTCCATGACCTGTAGAATATCATGCTTCCGGGGTTATAGGGGTATTATGTTACACGTTGTATAATATTTATTTTAGCTTTTTGTTATTCATTAATATTCTTCATCACACCCTACTTCATACGGTATTAAGTAAAATTCTGTCCTTCCAAAGGTTGTCTGGAAAATATCGCTCTAAGCGATAAGTCCGCCCATTGTACTTCACTTTACCTATTGAACTTGTTTGTTTTACTTTTATAAATGTCCTTTGTGTGCATTAAAGAGTTTTCTATCTTTTTTTTTTTTTTGCATATATTTTTAAGGAAGCCGATATTTTTAACCCCTTGGCTGATTTCACTCATATTCTTACCACCAAATGTTCATCGAATGTTTTTTTTAATTTTTTATTATTAAGTCATCATCTCGGCGGCCCCTCCTTTCTTACTCGTGTCTTTTAATTATTAATGAGTATGAATTAATAAAGAAGGCCCCGATGTAACCTATTTAATCAGCTGAAGGATTTGCTAATGAACGTTATTGTTGAATGCAAAGCAATGGATCCATGATTTAATGATTGAGAATGGATGAAAATCATTGAATATCTAGGACGCCCTGAAACGCTTGGCGCCGGCGCCGGTCTCGTTGCTCTGGAATATTCTGGATTCAGTTTAGGTAGGCTATTATTTACCTAATCAAACCTTGCTTTTATGAATGTCGGTACCCAAGCAATATTTAACTACATTATAATGCCCATTTAATTTCTGTTGGGAGAGCTTTCACTTCATAAAAATAAGTAGTAAGTACCTAGGTATTTTTATCATTATATTCGTTACTAGCGGCCTGTCCCAGCTTCGCATGGGTGGTCATAAATTTTTTGAACATTTTAGGATAAACTTAGACCGTGGGTTCGAGCCTCGCGTCTACTTATTTCATACATTTGCACGCGCTTCTCCTTGAGTGAGTGAAATCGCACCCCGCGCGTGACCGGTGGACCCGTAAACATTTTTAATTTCGTCATATCTTTTGAATGGAATGTCCGATTTGAAAAATTTAAGAAGTAATCTATAGGTATTGAAACCGTCTTAATTATGAAATGATTTATTTGGATAAGGATTAATACCAAGGTACAAATAAAGACCCTTTTCTAGCGGAGGCATTTCAATTAATTTTTTATAATAAAAGAACACTTATTGTGACATAACTATAATAGTTAGACATATGCTGTCGCGACATTTTTTGTAGATGATAACGTGTTCTACAAAATCGTAGTACATTATTTTGTTCTATCTTCAATAGTTTTCGCAGCGCACGCGATGTAAGGTTTTTTGTTTTCCACCTTGGGTTACATTATTGAAGTTTTAGTAAGGATCCCTGATTTTTTTGAAAATATAATATAGCCTATGTTACTCAGGGATAATGTAGCATTCTAATGGTGAAAGAATTTTTGAAATCGGACCAGTAGTTTTTGAGCCTATTCGTTACATACAAAAATACAAAAATACAAAAATACAAAAATACAAAAATACAAAAATACAAAAATACAAAGTTTACCTCTTTATAATATTATTAGTGTAGATAGTGTAGATTATAAAAAGAATAGGTACCTTACAGTTTCTTACTGAATACATAGCTACACAATTAACCTATACATTAATTATTCAGTACAATATTTGCATGTTTCAGCAAATAATTTTCCACTTTTAGCATATTTAAAAACGCGTGATCATTGATTACATCACCTACCTATTCGAGTCCGCTAAATCAATTTAGCCAACATCACGTGCCTTGTTTTACTTAAAATATACCAAATGGTAAAGGTAATTTCTAGTTCCTGGTAGCCTGTTTATTGTTAGCTCAGCGACTTTGAAGCTTGTGGCATTTCAAACGTGAACACGTTTCGCCACACCCGGCCAGGCCTCCAGTGCCAGCCAATCACAATTCTCCACCGTAAATAATCAGTCGGTAGATACTTCTAACTCGGCATCGTTGCAGTCGACTATGGACAACCTTGGGTGAAAATAAGTGTTGCGTCAGGTAACGCTAACGCTGATAATGGCCAATTATCTAGCAAAACACTAGTCAATAATATGATCTAAGCAAATTCCTTTAGATTACCGAATCAAACACAATTGAATGAGATATTTTGCAACCCTGATTCTTATCACTTCTAAAATGCTGGTTTCTCTGACTATTGTTTTTTTCCTCAAATGTTAGGTACATTTGAGGATGATGATACTACAATGCTGTTATAGGTATACTATAATTGATAGACTATAATGCTGGTATGACAATTGCCCATGGCGATTGACGATGGCGAGAGCATAGGTAAGTCGCTCTCCCTTACAATAAAGAGTTTTTGGTATAAAACCCAAGGGCACCACTTAGGTACGAAGATGAACCTCGGCTTGGGACGAGAACTATCAGTTATAAATATTTTACCAGACGAATAATTTTATTCTGAGATGGTAAAACCGGCATAGTATGGTTAGTAGGTATATACGTACAAGTTATAGTTTTCCTTGTCATTGTCTAGTCTTATTTGTCCCAGCTCTGACAGTCGTTATCCGCACTACAGAGGCCTAAAATTCCGTCTTCAGAGTCATGCGTTCCTACATTTTTTTTTTTTTCAGGTATTCCTCAATTACGGTTTAGTTACTCATATCTGTGTCTTTATGAAAACTCAACAAACACCGAACAAAATGTTTCAGATAATTGCTCGGTGCGAGTTACTGTGACCATCGGCGAACATACCGCGGGATCAGGTCCAACAAGTTTTCCAACTGCAAGTCCTGCAACAGGTTTGATTCAGCCAGACACGGAGCCAGTTCTGTCGTAAAAATAAACTTTATCCTCTATGGAATCCAAACATTCTATTTCCAGTCCATAGCTAGAAGAAGTGATCTGAGTTAGCTGTTGGTTTGTAGCCGGTAACCATTTAAACGAATTTCATTAGGAATACTAATAATAATAATAATAGGTATTTATTTTCAGAAATTTTATGAAAATTTAGATTAAAAAAATATTTTGAAAATTTTCCGATGTAGTAGGTGCAACATAGGTGCGGTGTGTTGACGAATATTACAGTTTTTGTTGAATATACAATAAGTATAACAATTTGGTCTCTAACTGTACTTTACAGTGAAAAACGTTGAACCTTGCTCTAAAGTAAAAAAACTTGTGTTTAGACACAAGGGTCTCTGTTTCGGCTCTATTTATTAGGAATACTCATTCTATTTATAAAATAAAGCGTGCCTAGGTTTTGTAATTTGTATAAAAGAGTAGAGATAGCCAAGAACTTATTTTGTAAAAAAACATCAATGTTGGTTAGAATTACGGCGAGATATTTTCTTTGACTCCCAATGATGACGTTTTTGTGGGTGTGGTTGGAATAAGTATTACTAACTCGTACCTACCGACAACAATAATTTTAAACACGCAGTAATATTAGTAGACTATGGTACCTACCTATCTACTTCCGTTGTCGCACTCGCACCATTCGAACGAGTCGGAGGTCAACAGAAGATCAAGAAAAACTACACTGAAGTACCTACTTATAGTAATAGGTAAGTATTTTTATGGTCACTCTACTGCAGTTGTAACTTTCCACTCACGATGAACAAACCCAGTGTTTATGAAACAAAACACTGTTTCGTCGACACTGCCTACCTATACAAAACCATCGTTTGTATGCAATTCGATCGAGCATCGAATCGAGAACATTCTACGGGAGTCTAGACGTGCTTTCGGGCTAGAAAACTGAATAGATTGGTAAGCATTAATGATTTATAGCAAGATAAATGAAGGTTAACGACTAGTTATTTTAAAATGTCTTGACGGTCAAAACTGACAGTAGATAGTAAGATAAATAAGCAAATTCCCTTACATTACAAAGAAAGAAAGCAAAATGATTAATTATAACTATTTGGGTGGTAGGTAGGTAAGTAGGTGTACCGACAGAGCAAAAAATAATTATATTACAGAAAATAAGAGTAATAATCTGCAAAATTTTACGAAATTATTATTGCCTTTAGTTATTTAAGTAGGCCTCTTTTATTTAAAAGGATGGCTTGGCTTACTGCTTTAACACACATAACATCATCCTCCTGCCCGTAGCCCACTATGTGGGCCAGTATTTATTTTTCATTCTCCCCTTATACCTATCATTCGTCTTCTCATTACTCACTCCTTTTTTCACGCAATCCATCTCTCTTTATTTATTTATTTATCATTTATTGCACAAAAGGAGAGCATAATGCACAAGCATTTTCTACCAACCCTTTGTAGAGATATATAAATCAAGAATGACGTGCGACAAATTTCAAGCTATTATCTTAATAACTACCTAAAAGAAATAAGTATATTCTATATATATTCTATATAAGTATATATATACCTTAAATACAAAAAACGTCATACAGTTATTCAGTTCTTTAGACCTATGTCTAGGTTTAAATTCCTCCACATACCTACCCACCTCATAACACTTCGTCACATGAAATTTCTCTCTGTGCATTGTTATGTGCAGATAATACATAGATATATTAGGTATTATGTCTATACCACGCTAGCCGATTATGTACTACTAAGTAATTTGATCCATGTATTCCAACATCTGCAATATGAGCAACTATAAAACTTTTGATTGCCAGCTAGTAGTGAAACCTAGTGAAACCTTTCTATAGGCTGCTAAATCACTGAGTAGAAGTTTCCTGCAAGGTACCTACATTTATTGCCACAACTTTACAATCATTTTGGTACCATCAGTTCGTATCTACCACTAACTAGTTAACTTCAATTAGCTGGTAGACTCACTGGCTGTTATGGCCGATTACAATCAGATGCTAAATAATGAACTGTTTCTCAATTAGCTCCAATAACTGCAGGTACATTATTCTAATAAAATATGTTAAGTGCCTTTAAAGGTAAACTACCCTGTACGAACCAAATTTTATTTGTTTCTAAACACTAAACACAGCTGCTAAGCCAAACCACAGATAAGAGAATATACTAGGCCAAACGTAGCGTTTTTATATAAAAAATCAAGTTACATGTCATATGAAAGGGCTTTGTTTGGACATCCCAAAACAATTTTTACTTTTTTTTTGGGACGCTCGGTTGTTGAGATAAAATAATAAAAGTTAAATTAACTTAACCAGCGATCCAAGAGCTCCCATCTCTAAGAGTTTGGTTGACATCAAGGTTTTTCTACTGGTCGTCCAGTACCATTGCTTTTTCTTAAAAAAAATTCTTGAAATAAATTAAGGAGGTACTCAGTTCTCATAAAATGGTGACGACGACCAGGTCTGATGATGGAGCCAAGGTCTGTTCAACGGAACTCTTCAATAAATAGGCCAATAGAGTTGAAACTTGGTAACCATACCAAGTTAGTAGGCGGTAGTCAGAAAAAAGTCCAAAGATAATGTTTGGACTTGCCTCTGACTACTACGTACTCAAAGTTTTGATGCGTTCGTCGGGTCGCATCACGAGATCTCAGTTCGGGGCGAACTACTAGTCTTTATTGTACTGAATATATATAGGTATAGTAACTACAAACATATTTTCATAAGGGTACTTAACTTAGTAAGAGGGAATGGGATTAAAGTCGTGGAACTATTTCTTTTCTTCATTTTATTAGCACCAATGAATCAAAACAAAAGGCTCTTTAGTCTCGCATAAAACCTAAAGAAGTCTCATATAGTTGCACAGATGCATCGGTACAAAACACTCTTATTATTGTACCTCCATAAAAGGGGTAACCTGCAACAAGATAGCGCCAAAGTTCGCGCAACGTCTGGTTCAACTGGATGTTTTCTCTGATACTCGTATAATCGTTAGAAATTGCAGTTTCTCTAGGAGCTGTCTTGGTTGAGTTAATTGTGACCACTTGCTCGGTACGTTATGCCTATAACAGATGTGAATTTGTTTGTTCTGCCACTTTAAAAGCAATCGGAAAATTCCGCTCTCCACTTGATCGGCAACAATTATGACCATCAATCTCTTTATTAGTGTCGCCGACTGACGCGCTGCCTGGTTTTAGTTTGTAGGTATTCGGTCCAATCAGTCTTTTAGACATTGTACGAAATCTAGTTTAGTCCTATATTTTTATACTAGTGGCTTCCCGCGGCTTCGCACGCGTTGAAGTGGTGAACCGTGATTGAACCACAAACATCCAAACATCGTAACTTTCGCATTGATTTGTATATTATTAGGGTAGGATTTTAAATACGTACTATTATTAGGGTAGGATTTTAAATACCTACGTAGGTATAAGGGATACCTATAGGCGTACATTACCTATATTAGGTAGGTAGGTATAGGTACTGAGTTTAGCACAAACATGACAAATACAACAAAGACAACCTTACTTAAAATATGTACTTATTTGTTCCTAGTTTCTACCCCAAAAGCAAACGAAACGAAACAGCTCTCCTACTCCTCCCTACCCTCAGATCTCTTCGTACCAACTCAAGATTCCCGTTTTTGGAACATTGACGCCTCGTTGTATTCTTTTTACTCGAGCGCAACGAAGGAGGGTAACGTCTTTATGTTATTTATCCACAGAACACATTTTCTTTTAGTTTGAAGTTAATTACACAGTTACAGTTAAAAATCTCCCATACAAACCTTGAAACTTTGCAGGGGTAGTTTTAAAATATTGAAAACGTGATTTTAAATTATTTATTGTGGAGTATATTTACTTCAAGTTTGAAATCAATCACACTATGCGTTAAAAAACTCCCATACAAACTTTGACATCCCTTTGCACGCTTATTATGGGTAGTTTTAAAAAATTAAAAAAGCCTTTCCTATTTTTTTGCCTTAAAGTTCATATACTCCAAGTTTCAAATTTGTAGTTTCAAGGTATACTATTTTTCATGCAAACGTTTTCAACCCTTTTACACCCCTTGGGGTTGAATTTCCAAAACCCCCTTCTTAGTACACCTCTACGTCATAAGACCTATGTACTCTTCAAATTTCAAGTCTCTAGGACCATCGGTCAAAAAACTCCCATACAAACTTTTACATCCCTTTGCACACTTATTAAGGGTAGTTTTAAAAAACTAATAACGCCTTTCCTATTTTTTTGCTTTGAAGTATATGTACTCCAAGTTTCAAGTTTGTAGGTTCAAGGAATACAATTTTTCATACAAACGCTTTCATCCCTTTTTACACCCTTAGGGGTTGAATTTCCAAAAACCCTTTCTTAGTACACCTCTACGTCATAAGACCTATGTACTCTTCAAATTTCAAGTCTCTAGGACCATCGGTCAAAAAACTCCCTTACAAACTTTTACATCCCTTTGCATATTTATTAAGGGTAGTTTTACAAAACTAAAAATGCCTTTTATTTTTTTGCTTTGAAGTATATGTACTCCAAGTTTCAAGTTTGTAGGTTCAAGGAATACAATTTTTCATACAAACGCTTTCATCCCTTTTTACACCCTTAGGGGTTGAATTTTCAAAAACCCCTTCTTAGTACACCTCTACGTCATAAGACCTATGTACTCTTCAAATTTCAAGTCTCTAGGACCATCGGTCAAAAAACTCCCTTACAAACTTTTACATCCCTTTGCACATTTATTAAGGGTAGTTTTACAAAACTAAAAATGCCTTTCCTATTTTTTTGCTTTGAAGTATATGTACTCCAAGTTTCAAGTTTGTGGGTTCAAGGAATACAATTTTTCATACAAACGCTTTCATCCCTTTTTACACCCTTAGGGGTTGAATTTCCAAAAACCCCTTCTTAGTACACCTCTACGTCATAAGACCTATGTACTCTTCAAATTTCAAGTCTCTAGGACAATCGGTCAAAAAACTCCCTTACAAACTTTTACATCCCTTTGCACATTTATTAAGGGTAGTTTTACAAAACTAAAAATGGCTTTCCTATTTTTTTGCTTTGAAGTATATGTACTCCAAGTTTCAAGTTTGTGGGTTCAAGGAATACAATTTTTCATACAAACGCTTTCATCCCTTTTTACACCCTTAGGGGTTGAATTTCCAAAAACCCCTTCTTAGTACACCTCTACGTCATAAGACCTATGTACTCTTCAAATTTCAAGTCTCTAGGACCATCGGTCAAAAAACTCCCTTACAAACTTTTACATCCCTTTGCACATTTATTAAGGGTATTTTTACAAAACTAAAAATGCCTTTCCTATTTTTTTGCTTTGAAGTATATGTACTCCAAGTTTCAAGTTTGTAGGTTCAAGGAATACAATTTTTCATACAAACGCTTTCATCCCTTTTTACACCCTTAGGGGTTGAATTTTCAAAAACCCCTTCTTATTACACCTCTACGTCATAAGACCTATGTACTCTTCAAATTTCAAGTCTCTAGGACAATCGGTCAAAAAACTCCCTTACAAACTTTTACATCCCTTTGCACATTTATTAAGGGTAGTTTTACAAAACTAAAAATGCCTTTCCTATTTTTTTGCTTTGAAGTTAATGTACTCCAAGTTTCAAGTTTGTGGGTTCAAGGAATACAATTTTTCATACAAACGCTTGCATCCCTTTTTACACCCTTAGGGGTTGAATTTCCAAAAACCCCTTCTTAGTACACCTCTACGTCATAAGACCTATGTACTCTTCAAATTTCAAGTCTCTAGGACCATCGGTCAAAAAACTCCCATACAAACTTTTACATCCCTTTGCACACTTATTAAGGGTAGTTTTAAAAAACTAAAAATGCCTTTCCTATTTTTTTGCTTTGAGGTATATGTTCTCCAAGTTTCAAGTTTGTAGGTTCAAGGAATACTATTTTTCATACAAACGTTTTCATCCCTTTTTACACCCTTAGGGGTTGAATTTCCAAAAATCCCTTCTTAGTGCACCTCTACGCCATAAGAGCTATGTACTCCTCAAATTTCAAGTCTCTAGGACCAGCGGTTTAGGCTGTGCGTTGTCTATATGTCAGTCAGTCAGTCAGTCAGTCAGGACTTAGAGTCTTATAGTATTAGAGATAAGTAATTGACACTGATACTTTGAAGGTAACATGGCTTCGATATAAGCACTTATGTAGGTTTTTAATACAATTGTTTAATACATTTCTACTTTAGGATACCAAAAATAGTTTGCTATCGAATAATCTTCATCGAATAAAAAAATCTTAAAGTAGGTATATTATACCTACATGTCCAATACCCATAAACTGTAGTATAATGTTATTCGAGTCAGCATAGCACGTTGCGTTAGTCAGAAAACGCTGATAATACGATGATGTCCAAGAGGACATGCATGCCGCTGGTCACGCAATGTCATACATTTTAATTAAACACAGCCTTTTGGCTAACTTTATTTACGAGTAGCAACTACAAAAAACTGATAGTTTGATCTTATGATAAGTAAAATGAAATATCTTGTCATGGTGATCACGATACGAGGAGTCAGGTAGACTATGTAACTTTGTGGCAATGAATAACAATCTGACATCAATAATAATAATACATATATTACTTACTTAATAAATATTGGTGGACATTCCACACAGCACAATCTCGCCTCAAACTAAGCCAAAGCTTGTAATATGGGAACCAGATACTTAGCTGATATACTTACTACTTACATACTTTTTTTTTGTAAATATGTACCTACTTATAATATTATATAACACCCAGACAGAGAACAAACATCTATGTTCATCACACAAATGTTGGTTCTCGGTGGGGATCGAACCCACGGCCTACGGCGCGGAAGGCAGAGCTACTACCAACTGAGCTGTGAAGGCTGTCATCAATGTATTTTTTTATTTGCTGACTAGATACATTGTTGAAGTTTTTGGGATCCCTAATTTTATCTAGTAATTAGTATTAGACAGCCTTCACGGCTCAGTTGGTAGTCGCTCTGCCTTCTGTGCCGTAGGCCGTGGGTTCGATCCTTACCGAGAACAAACATTTGTGTGATGAACATAGACGTTTGTTCTCTGTCTGGGGGTTAAGTATATAATATTATAAGTACTTACGTATTTACAAAAAAAGGTATGTAAGTAGTAGGTATATCAGCTACGTATCTGGTTCCCATATTACAAGCTTTGGCTTAGTTTGAGGCGAGATTGTGCTGTGTGGAATGTCCACCAATATTTATTATGATATATATATTATTATTGATGTCAGATTGTTATTCATTAAAAATTGATTCATTACTTACCACAAAGTTACATGGTCTACCTGACTCCTCGTATCGTGATCACCATGACAATATATTTTATTTTACTTATCATTAGATCAAACTATCAGGCGAGATAGTGCTGTGTGGAATGTCCACCAATATTATATTATTACTATTTATTACAATTGGGTAGAGGTGGTTATGTACCTACTCGAGATAACACTGGAATCTAAGAAAACAAAATTGCAAGTTTAATCAAAAATGAAAAAAAAGTCAATGTAACAGGTAGGTACCTAAGTATTTATTCAATTGATTCAATCTAAGGATCACTTTGAAACATTTTAAAGCTAGGTGAATCTAGGTGCCCTAGAATATGAGATAGTATTAAATATGAATCAAATCTTTAAAAAATGTAGGTATGGTAAAGTGGCCAAATATCAGCCCCCCTAACGGTTTTTTTGGATTCAAATCCTTATAAAAAAGAAATGACTGACCACTAGTCTCTGATTTTTTTTTGTTTGGTCAAGAAATTCATTGATATTACTTTTATATGACAAACCACTATGAAAATTTATAAATGTTTTAAATATTAAACGTTTATTCATGATATAGGGTCATTGTGCTAGATAGCGGCCTCTTAGTGCTCCTGTCGACTTTAGGGCTTCAGAAAAAAATAATACAATCCTAATTTACCTGTTCTAATGATGCAGTATGATAGCCTATATAATGAAGTTTATTTTTAATGTACTGTTTAGTGCTAGAAGCTTATAGTTACTTTTATTTTTAATTAAATCCGGAAAAATGCCAAAAATTCAGTTTTCGGCCACAAATTTCAGTTTTCGGCCATGGAGTCTTCTGTTTTCGGCCACCTTATAAAGACGGATTTTAAATGAATTTTTAAATCTAAAGTAACATACACTAGATAAATATTTTCGAAACAATATCAACTAAGTTTAACTTTATTATTTCTTAGGTAACAGTTTAGCTATAGCGTACCGACTTATCAAAAGAATCATCATCAAAGAATCATTAACTCAGGCGCAAAAACAAAAGACATTCGTGACAAAAAATATCGTTAAAAGAATTTTGTCGCACCATGGAATTCTAATGTGTACCATACAAGTCAGAATTGCCGGAAAAACGACGGATAGTATTAAAAATCTAGGACCGGATCCAGTACTAACCCACAGAGGTGAAAAAGAAATAATTCAATAAATAATTATTATTTAAACTTGACACTGAAATTACCTAGATTTAACTTTGACATTTATTTTTTATTTTTATTTAACATTCGGCTATACACACTTTGACCTAAATATTGACTATTTTTAATTAAATATTTCATTAACTTTGACATACATTCCCAATACCTTGTTTATTAATAATACCTAGTTCTTCTTTTTCGTGCCTTGTATATCAGATAACACCTACTTTTTTACTGTAACTATACCTGTCTACCGACTATACGTATTATAATTTAAAACCTCGGTCTGCCTCCATGTTGCCATACCCTATGCAGGGTCCATGTGATACTTACTAACTACTAACAACAATGTATGTACCAAAACTAAACCATGTGTAAGCAATAAATGTATAAAAAAAAAAAAAAAAAAAAATGGTGGAATGGCTTATCAACCTGGCAAAGTGTGGTTTTCCTTTGAAAAAGCAGAACTTCTCGACACAGTTCAGAAAGTTATTGAAGATACAGACAGGTATACCTAATAACTTGAGATTGAAGATACTTGCCCAGGGAAAACTTGGTTTAAAAAAATTATGAATAGAAACCCAGAAATTTCCCAAATAACAAGGAATAAACAAGGCGAGAGCACGGGTAACAGAAGAATCAATCTGACTATGGTCTCGTAAACTTCTCCTGTTTCTTACAGAGTCAAATAACCAAGATATACTGGAATCTCCAGAACGCACATTTAATGGCGATGAAAGTGGGTTTGCCTTTTGTCCAAAAACTGGCAAAGTTCTTGGGCCAAGAGGGTACCGGAACCTTATGAAATAAAGGCTGGCAAACCATGAAGAATAATGCCCATTTGCACGCACAAAGCAGCTACTGGCGGTGGCATAACTGTGCGTTTGCATTGAAAGTCACCAGAACAGTTACATTATCCTTACTGCCAGTTTTTATTTTATAAAGGTTCCGGCACCCTCTTGGCTCAAGAACTTCGCCAGTGTTTGGACATAAGGCAAACCCACTTTCATCGCCATTAAATATGCGTTCCGGAGATTCCAGTACGTCTAAGTTATTTGACTCTGTAAGAAACACGATAACTTCACGGAACCAAATTCTGATTAATTCTTCTGTTACCCGTGCTCTCGCCTTGTTTATTTCTTGTTTCTTTCAAGTTATTAGGTATACCTGTATCTTTAATAACTTGCTGAACCGTGTCGAGAAGTTCGGCTTATTTCAAAGAAAACCCAAACTTTGCAAGGTTGATAAGCCATTCCACTATTTCTTTTTCACCTCCGTGGGTTGGTACTGGATCAGGTCCTGGATTTTTTATACTATCAGTCGTTCTTCCGGCAAATCTGTCTTATACGGTACACCTAGGAATTCCATAGTGGCGACAAACTTCTCTTATCGACATCTTTTGCCTGAGTTAATGATTCTTTCGAATATTGAGTTCGTACATTTCTTTTTTTCTTTATCTTCTCCACAGCCGTCGGAGGAGAATACACCTGAAGAAAATAATGCTTTTTGAAAGAACATAAATAAATATCATTTTAGGGAATGTAATCAAGAGGAAATAAGATTTGTGTAGCAGGTGGTCGAAAACGTACAATAAGTTTTAAGCCGAAAAGCCAGACAGACATACTACCAAGTAGGTTAATAAAAGCTTGTAAAATACGTAACTGTCATTAGATTTATTTTCAAAATAAAATTATTAACTCAAAAACTTAAAAAATATACAAACATTTTTGCTTTAAGGCCGAAAACTAACAGCGACATTCAGTTAGTGGCCACATGATTTCAATACAATTGTCGGTCATGCCGAAAACTGAGGTGCCATTTTATCTATGGTTGGGTTTTCGGCCACCCCCAAAGTAGTCATTACTATTACTCCTTTTTCATTATGAATGCCACATAATTTGACGGCCGAGAACTAATGGCTAGGGTCTTCACATATGTTGCTATCGTAAAACAAAGAGTTGTGAGCTAAACCCTTGAACCAATTGAGTAAAAGAGACAAAAGTGTAGACGACTCGATGTACTACATACCGGCCCTTAGGCCGAAAACTAAACTTTTGAAAAAATTCATATGTTGGATCGCGGCCCCCATATTAATTGTTATTTTATACAATATTTTGCAAAAATAATGTTAGTAGTATGTTGGCAATTAAGTTTTGAAGTGACTTAAATGCCTATCAACAATGTTTGCTTAGAAAAACAACACATAACTTACCTTGGAGTGAAAGGCGCGTCACTATTTTTTTCCTAATTTCCGCACGCTGCGATACCCGCGATGACCGCCGCCGATCTGAATAATTCGCTAGAAATCACTCGTAGCTTGTTTCCGACCAAAAATGTTGTCAAAAACAAAGCAACTAATTTCAGATGACTTGATAAAAAAATCTTTCAGATATTGTATTTCAAAACGATAATATCTTAATTTTACTGCATCAAGTACGCGTAAAGGCCGAAAACTGAAGGCGGCCGGCAAACCGGCTCACATACCCTACCACTTTTTCCAATTATCAGCCCCTTTTTCATAAATACAGCCCACGGACGACCGCTATGATTACAAAGGATTTTTTGAGTGCGTGTGTGTACCCACACAACTATAAGATGGAAGGATTATGAAGAAAAGTAGGGTGGCCAAAATTTTTGATCAGATATAATACAAATAAAATAAACTTAACCTAAATATACTTTTACTTTTTTTTAATATACTTTTTACCTAAATATACTTTTTGTAAAGATCAAAAGATTAAATTTAATGATACTGCCAAAACAAATATATTTAATTTATAAATTAATACACTTTTTTTTATTTTGAGCTTAATCGTACGATTTTGCACGGATTCAAAGTTTAATTTGCATTTTTCTCGGTTCATTGTCTTTGTGAAATCACATGTTTGCCCAATTAGTAGTAGTAGGTATTACAGTGCCTAATAACAGGAAAACATAGTCACCCTAAACAAAGTGGAAGCTGACTAGGATTTTAGATCGGAAAGCAAATTCTTATTGTCAGCCCCCCTGCCGATATTTAGATTTGAATGTAAAATCAGACCCAATATCCAACCGGGTGGTTTTTTAAATAAATAATGAAAATTAATAAAAAATCGTTATTTCATAATATTCTTTAGTTCGTCTTCTATTCTATACAAGTGAAATATTTCATAGAATTTAGTTCTAGTATACCTAATGAAAATCCTTAGGTCAAATCGTCGATACTCGGTTTGACGGACAGCTCCTTAACAAATTCGACACGCGCACTCTCGTCTGTGTTCAATCCACGAGAGATTGGATGAGTTTACACTTAGCTCTACCAAATTGATATAGACTAGTTGTGTGAGATGAAGTATAGTTTAAGGTCCATTATGGCTAACAAAAAAATATCAAAATGTGAGTCGTTCACAATTCTAGCTTGATTTTACAGAGGCGGCTGGTAATTGGGGGGTGGCTGGATTTAGGCGATATTACCCTACCTGTACCTGTACCTACCTAGGTACTTATGGAAACCCTGAGACAATCGATCGGGCCAAAGGCTGATAGCTGATAGCAGGTAGGTGGTAGGGTACATGGGCACTGATTGGATTGGAACAGATCGGCGAAGACATCAGAAGGTCATGATTGTATTTTTAAACGATAGATTGGCAAGCGCAAATTACCCAGAAATGCTTTGTTTCTGAGGTCAATGACGTCGAATAATAGAAAGTCTTATGTTTGCTCGATCATGTAGGTGCTAGGTAGGTATATAGGTACTTACTCATAGTGTAGGTAGAATGATGCGGAGGTGTGGCAGCGCACGCGGTTTGCAACACGCATACCAATACTGGTAGGTACATAAGTGTGTACGGCAAGCCCCCAGCCAGACATACAATACTACACCACATTGCATCAGCTATCTTATAAACAACCTAGGTACCTAATTTGAGGTTTATCGGTCCAATCTGTTGTAAAGCAATCGCTGATTATTTCCTTCCAATAGTTAGGTACCTACCTACTACAGCAAACAGTGCATTGAATTTACATCATACGGCGATCACTTAGCATAAATAATCAAACGAAACACAGCAAAGTTCGAATAAACGGTCAACGTTCCCGTGCCTCTTTTGGTACCGATTATAAATTATTTCCAGTTTACTGGTAGGTAGGTACATGTAAAATTCGAAATTTTACTTATTATGACGTGTTGGTTGCTGGCAAAACCCGATTGGTTGGTTGTACCAAGCCCCCAGCCGTCACGTCATTTCATAGCGATAACAGTTGCTGCCATAGGGTAACTACGCCCCTTATCGTCCAGTTAGCGGAGTTGTCACATTCAAGCACCAAAAAGTCTATGTTATTGTAAGTTTATAGAGGTGAAACTTTTTCTGCATATAGCCTATATCCTCTATTTTCATTTAATGTAAAGTATTTAATTATGAAGTAGACTGCGAATTTTATAAAAATATTTTAATGTCAAATACCTATTTTGACCAGTTTTCGTCCACAAAATCCAGTTTTCGACCACCTACTCCCCAGTTTTCGACCATTCATTTCTGATGGGAAAATATTTCAAATATAGGAGTAAAAATTGATAGAAACGAAACAAAGTTATAGTTATCATGTCGTATATTTTAAGAGTCATAATAATAATCAAAATTTCTGCATTCAAAGTTCAAAACTTACCATCTAGGTATCGAAAATCATTTTTGCTAACTTCTGAAGAAATGTCCCTTTGCATTTTAGTTTCTATAATGTAATAGTGTACCACAAGAGTTTTAAGTACTTATTTATTATATAATATTATTCAATCGTAACATATCATCATCATCATCAACCTATGTCAGTCCACTGCTGGACGTAGGTCTCTCCCAAGACGTTCACTGAGCCCGGGCTTCGGCTCTTCTCATTCCGTATTTGCCAGCTACATTTCGCAACGATGATGACGACGAAGTGGGGCGACGATCTCGTCGCCCCACCTCTGCGGAGGGCGTCCTACACTACGCTTACCTAAACGCGGTCTGAAGAACCACTGGGACCACTCAAGTATTAGTTTGATCCAGCGATTGTCAGTTCTACGGCATACATGGCCGGGCCACTGCCATTTCAGCTTGCTAATCCTTTGAGTTATGATGTCGACTAGTTTAGTACTCCGTCGGATAACTTCGTTTCGGATTCTATCCTTCGGAGAAACTCCGAGCATAGCTCTCTCCATAGCTCGCTGGGCGACTTTCAGTTTGTGAGCCGACCCTACTGTTAGTGTCCACGTTTTGGCAGCATAGGTCATAACAGGTAGGACGTACCTACTGGTTGAAGACTTTCGTCTTCAAACATTGAGGGATGGGTGACGATAAGACCTGAAGAAGTTCCCCAAACGCAGCTCAGCCCAGCTGAATTCTCCGGTTTAGCTCTCTCTCAAAGTTGTGTCTACCCAACCGCAGGGGCAGACCCAAGGTAGATATTCCTGTAAAACTTCGAAAGGCATTCTGGCGACAGTGGTCGGTTCGGGTGATGCGATCAATAATCATGATCTGAGTTTTATCCAAGTTCATACCCAGCCGACCCGTCGTGAGGCAGCAGCTAGGCTGTTCAGCATCTGTTGTAGGTTCTGCAACGATTCTGCCAATATGACGATGTCATCAGCAAATGCCGTAATGTTGTGATGTATTCGCCGTTAATATTAATGCCCATTAGGGTGCAACTCAGTGTCTTAAACAAATCTTCCAGTGCGCATGAGAACTGGAGGATATAACGTCCCCTTTTCTCACTCCGCAGCACAACTGGTAGGTTTGGACAGCTGGTTCTGGACCTGAACAGACATGGTGGCATCATTGCTTAAACATCTCAGCACTTCGATGTATCGCCAGTCAACCTGACATCGTTGCAAGGACTGCCGAACAGCCCTTCAAAGGCCTTCTCCACAAACGTAGTCCACAAACGTTAGGCACAAGGGCTGATTATACTCTTCATATTTTTGTATAATCTGCCGTATTGTGTGAATGTGGTCTAATCCTGCTCGAATCCCAGCCTGCTCCGGTGTTTGAAACTCGTCAAATCTCGCGCAAGACGGTTCGAAATAACCCTAGAAAACAGCTTGTAGACTTGGCTCAAGAGCGACATATGTCTATAGTTTTTGGCTAGGCTAAGAAGGCTTTGTTGCCTTTATTGAAAAATAACACCACGACACTTTTGCTCCACACCCTTGGAGTTCTTCCATGGTTAAGAACGGAATTTAAAACACGTTGGAATTCTTTCAGAACAGGAAAACTACCCGCCTTTAAGAGTTCCGAAGTGATTTCATCTTCCCCTGGGGCTTTCCCATTTTTCAACTGTTTCAAAGCTATCTCGATCTCGTCAAGGCTGATCTTTGGATATCTATTGTGTAGTGGCGTGTCAGTGTAGCTCTACCATCCTCGTTACTTGATTCGGGACACAATATCTGCGAGGACACAATACTACCGACCGTAAAACTCCTCTATTTTAGCTAAGACCTCCGGCCTGGAGAGGAGTAAATCAATAATTTCTTGAATGGTCGAAAACTGATCGGATGGATCGGTTTTCGTCCACAGTATTACTAAGAATTTTAGAGGAAATTTATATGTAAATAATGCAAAACCTCAATAAAATAATAAAAAAGGAATTAATACATGTTATTCTATAGCTTAAAATTCAAATTTATTGATGTTTTACAGCATTTGTTGCATATTAAAATCATGGTCGAAATCTGGAAGTCGTATTTACCCCATCCTGTTCTCGACCACTAGCATTATATTAGTATCTGTATTTGTTGATATAATCATATTAGCCTGGACGAAAACTGGCTAATAAATTTAGGAGGAGTAATAAGACTCAATATTGTTTAAAAGCAGCAGTTAGTTTTCATACATTAAAAAATACAAGACACCAATTTCTTGACATGATACCACCAGTTCCCGACCACGTGGACGAAAAATGGCTTTTCATATAAAAGCGTGGTACAGTTCTCGTCCACGTAATTTAAATAACTTATTATTTATATTTATAGCGAAAAACATTATAAACGTATTATTTGATCTATTATGAAGGCATACGAATAACTATTATTCTAAAAGTCATAAAAATGAGTGAATAACTTAGCGTGAAAGCGCCATCACTTCACTATTTTTTTCGTTGTTTTTAGCGCTTTTGTATCAGATCACGGCCGACCCCAAACTGATTCTATTATTTATAATTGTTTCACTTGTGCTGGTGACTTGAAACTTTTTTGAGTGTTTGCTTGGACATTCAAGAAGGCGCCAAAATACTCTCTCTCAATGTGTGCATGTTAATTTTGCTATTTTTAGTGTTTATCTACTAGTAGTGCCGCGAATGGTCGAGAAAGGGACGTGGACGGCGAACTAGCGCATCTACCCTATTACTACAACACTCGTGACTTTTAGAAGGTAGGTATTATTAAATAGGTATTAAATATACCTACGGCACTCCAGCACTCATTATATTCTGAAAGCGAGCTCAGAATTACTTGGCGGCCTTGAAACTAATTACCAAGGTACCTATTCAGCTTTTGTCGTAGCTAGTACCTAACCGTTATTTATCAAAGTCTGATGGATCCTGAAATTATACCTACTTATATCGGCTGTGAATTTTTACATACTTAACTAAAAAGCTGAACATGTGTCGAACTCATTGTGCTTAGCAACAGTAGGTTAGGTATTACGACAGGCTATGTAGGTTGGTATTGGAATTTAAATAAATCCTATAGACTGGTATGTTGGTAGGTACCAGTGATTCCGGTTTTAGGGAAAACCCGATCCTTTTCTTACCATAAGGGAAAACCACGACACACCCTTCTAATAATCTAATGATGTTTTTTAAAAAAACTTAGGTTCTCTTAAGTAAGTAGTCCCTTACCTATTTATTCCTGGTATTTTAATTAATAAACAATATTATTGTGTGGTAACTTTTAGTAATTTTATGGTTCCGGTACACTGACAGTGACAACGTTAATCTCTAGGCTCATTTTTAAAAAACATACAAAAATAATATCTACCAGTACCAACCTATAGCTAGAGGTTAAATAATTATGTTTTTCAGTTTTTTACAAAGAGACACGTGTAACCTTCAGTGAATAGGTAGGTTAGCCGGCCGTGGCCACGATGATGCTCATGCAGCAAACAAACTGTGAAGGTTTTTTTAAATTTTAATACGATTTGAAGACCATTATGTAGGTACCTAACCCTTGCAAAGTTTTGCTTTGTTCGTATGTGTCTGTACTCCAAGTCTGTCTTTTGTTTTTCGTATTACGTTTTTAGTGAAGCGCGCTGGCCGGTTGCCGCGTTGCCATCATGACATGAGCTGAGTGTAAACGGGGTATTATAGTTACCCCGTTTACACTCAGCTCATGTCCGTGGAAATGCCTTCACAGCTCAGTTGGTAGTAGCTCTGCCTTCTGCGCCGTAGGCTGTTGGTTCGATTCCCACCGAGAACAAACATTTGTGTGATGAACATAGATGTTTGTTCTCTGTCTGGGTGTTTTATGATATTATAAGTATGTATTTACTTACAAAAAAAAAATATATAAGTCAGCTATCTGGGGCCTTATGCTCACTTCGAGCGAGATTATCTCACGATGGAGATGACGTCATATCCCGTTTATTACCTCGTTGACGTTGCGTCTCGAATGAACTTAGTATGAGAAAATTGGGGAGTGAGATGGTGAGAATGGGGATAAATTGTTATCGAACGAGATATGACGTCGTCTCCATCGTGAGATAATCTCGCTCGAAGTGAGCATAAGGCCCCTGGTTCCCATATCACAAGCTTTGGCTTAGTTTGGGGCGAGATAGTGCGGTGTGAAATGTACACCAAAAAAATAAATAATGTGCAGACACATGAGCAGGGACTTGGGCAATGCGAGAATGTAAACACGCCACTTCCATGTCCACTCGCGTTGCCGCCGCTCGCTTTCCGTCCACGCGAATGGCAGCGCGTATGTCTAAATGTAAACGCTGTTTAGGCGCACAAAAATCATGTGGTGACATCTAGTTGCAAAACCAGAGCTCAAGATATATTAAAGCTGAATTTCTTTCCGAAAACTAAATTTTCTCGCTAAAATGATTCCGTTAAAAAATATTGTTTTATTTGTTTTGATATTTTATACATTCATTAAAAACTTATGGGAATAATTTTTTTTTTAATATTTGAGAAGAAAGATGAATGGAACCATTCAAACAGGGTGTGACCGAAAAGTGAAGGTGCATCTGCAACTAACTACACCTAGTTATTTTTTTTACTGAGTAGGTTACCTTGTATTCCTGTGTGTTTTGTGCCCAGGCGCCTACTTATTTATTATGTTGTAGTTCGATTCATTGAGCCTCAAGTCAATAACTCAGTACCCCAAGTCAGAGTTTTTTTTCGTTTTTCATAACATCAGGCCTTTTTTGTATGGAGACTCGTAAGTTCACATCAGGCCCGATAGAGGCGCTTATTGAATCACCCATACAAAAAAGGCCTGACGTTACGAAAAACAAAACTCGGATTTGTGGTACAGTTCACACAGCTAAACAATGCAGTCTCACCTTTATATATTACTTGCGACCCGCCCCGGCTTTGCACGGTTATTGTGGGTTATTCCTAAGAGATTATGCTTGTATTATGCATATATCTTGAATCACTCTTTCTAACTGCATCAAAATCAGTTGCGTAGTTTTAAAGATTTAAGCATACAGTGATAACTTTTGGTAACGGAACCCTAAAAAAACTCTACAAGAGCATTGCCAACTACCGGCATACATACACGTGTTAAAAAACCCGGAGACAATTTCAGGTTTTGCAAAGGTTATCAAGTATTACAAACTTACTTGAAGTTGAACAAAGTCGAAAACTGGCCCGAATGGTCTCTGTTAATACTTATCATGCCAAATTTTCTTTAAAACTTGATTACTAACGAAACTAGGTAGTTCTTTGGTTTTTGCATTGAGCAGCTAGTTAGGTAGGTACGTAGAAAACGGATTCGAACCAACGACTTACTCTTTTTAAGTTCTCTACAACAGTTTGAACTTAAAGATTGAAAAGGCATCAAGTAGGTAGAAGGCAAGCCTATTATAGATTGGAGATTTTTGTGTGGGTCAGATCTGCCTACCAGTAAATACCCACGCGCCAGGGTAGCTAATTTATGTCGGTGTTCGGAGATACAACACAAAGAACAACTGCAATGACGGATGTGACAACGCTCACGCACAGCCAACAGAATGAGGGTCAAGTGGTTTAAAAAGTTCACAAAACCATAAGTGGACGCTAATGAATTTACATCAAAGACGAGATGATTTGCGTCAGCCGCCAATTCAGAGAACTTTGCCTGCCTGAAGGTCTCTAGATGACTTCATGGATATCATTTCTACTTTTAGAACAAGACTTTTTTGAGATTGTGCGAACAACAGCTAAAATTGTCAGTGATTTAGTTCGCTAAACAATTTACGAACCAGACAAAACCAATAAAATACTTAACAGTCGATGAAAAAAGGTAGATGCTATACCTACTACCTAGTTAGATTGTTATTAGACCAATCACTTCGTGACCTCCAAGCCGCACACAAGTCTGCCTTCAGTCATACAACGACGAAAAAACAGAGGCTCGTTCGTATACATGCACGAATTTGATGTAAACATGCAGTAAGCACACAGGGATAGTTTAGTAGTGTGCTTCATAACACTATTCACTTGAGAAGGCGCCAGCGCACACGTAACGTAACCCGACGACAACGCCACACACACCTCTGAAAGCGTCTCCTTTACCAGTACCCCAACTCTTGAGTTTTGTTTTTCGTTTTTAGAAACATCAGCCCGTTTTTGTACGGAGATTCGATTAGCGCCTCTATCGGACGTGCTCAGAACTCACGAGTCTCCATACAGAAAAGGCTTGACGTTACGAAAAACCGGCCAAGTGCGAGTAGGACTCGCGCACGTCCCGTTCGTAAGGGCTCCGTACCATTATCTATAAAAACGGCAAAAAAATCACCAAGGGCAAAAATTTTTTTGCCCTATATTTATTTTATTCTGTTTTTTAGTATTTGTTGTTATAGAGCTATCAGAAATACATCTTCTGTGAAAATTTCAACTGTCTAACTAGGTATCATTGTTCATGAGATTACAGCCTAGTGGCAGATGGACAGACAGATAGACAGACAGACAGACGGACGGACAGCGGAGTCTTAGTAATAGAGTCCTGTTTTTCCCTTTGGGGTACCGAACTAGGGTTGCCACCTTTTTTTTTGCAGTTAAAGTACATTGGTCATTATAGGTAAGAAAAAAAAAGTACATAGTATCAAAATAAAGTACATTTTTTTTAGGTACAATTTGAGGTTAGGTTGTGTTTAGAAATTGTTAAAAACGAGTGCTTAAGTGATGTGGCGCTGGCGAGAGGCGAAATCGATTCAGCATCAATCGTTAAAGTCGTTTAACAAAAAATACTTACGACTAAACTATTCAAAATCCCAAAGAAATTAAATCATGCGAAATAAAGTATTTTGGTGTACTTTATTGTTCTCATAAAGTATAGAGTACAATTACCTGAAATAAAGTACAATACTTTATTATAAAGTACGGGTGGCAACCCTATACCGAACCCTAAAAACGAAAACAAAACTCAGACTTGGGGTACTAAGCTAGGTGAGCTAGTGTACCTCCCTAATTACCTATAACCATTAAGCACCCTATATTATTATAAGTACAAGATAAAACATAAAAATATCAAGAAGTAAAAAGCATCATTAAAATAAATAAGTACTTATGTGTCAAAGGCAAACTAATTGATGTGACTACAAAATCATGATAGGTACCGAACAATGACGTAGGTAAGGTACAAACCCCGATCTTTTCAAAGCCTGCAAGGTTATTTTGTGAACAGTCAAATAAGGTTTTGCGATAAAGAGTTTACTGTTGCTTTATTGCAATAATTTCTCCTGTCTTTTCGTGTACGTTTTTATTACCATTATCACACGGTAAAGTCCTACACGTTTTCGGATAGAGATGTACAATAACATAGAGACAATTCGATATAATATATTCAATAGGTACCTACCTTACCTTCATAGGTTCTTATTTTGATAAGAATCTTTTTTTTTTTCGAGCTCTAAGTGGACTGACTTGCCTTCCACGAAATCTTCCGGCACAAACCAGACATAATTGCTTACAATTTGATATATGGTTTATTCGTGACTCCATCGCACCAGTCGCAGCTCAAATAAATAATATTGACTTTTCATGTTAGGAGAATATCGGTTTTTCAGAAGAACAATCCAGTTCATGACTTCATACATTTGTAGTACAAATAATAAGAAGCAATACCACAGATAAGAGAATACTAGGCAATACCTACCTTCCAATTAGGTACCACATTACAATTAATTGATGGCACTTCATTATTATTAAAGGTCTCTGTAATTTACAGTAGGGTCACGTAAAATTTCCAGTGGAAGAACGGTATCAAAATAAAATATAATTTATTTAGGTAAAACTAAATGTAATTGCAAAAATGAAGTTTGACCCCGACGTGATTTGAACACGCAACCTTCTGATCTGGAGTCAGACGCGCTACCGTTGCGCCACGGAGTCGATACACTAAGAGGTGAAATAATAAAATGGCCCATACTTACAAGAATAATTAATAGAAAAAATTATTTAATTCTTAATTCTGAAAATCTTTAATATTCAAGACTATTTCTTTATTCTTTATAAGCCCACACAAAGAATAAATAAATGTACGAACAACTTCATTATCAAAAAATATATTTAGGTCTGGCTAACGCCCTCTATCGGCACATAAAGCAACTATTTGCCTAGTCAAACGACATAAAGGTTCACATCGTTACTCGCTAGATAGAGTATGATGATGACCTAAAAAATATAGTACCTATCTTAGTTTATGATGGTACAAAATGCATTTATTTTCTTGAAGTTAAATAATAAAAAATAATATTGGAAAAACACGCGCAAGTTAATAATGTTATAGGAAAATCTTAAAAATTCTAGATTGTGGCTTATATTAAGAGAGCTACGTAGAGCTGTGAATTAAAATACTACTAAAGAACATTAGTCACACATTAAAATTGAACAGATAATAGTCATAGTTACAGATGTGTAATTTCAGAAACTCATCATCCGCCCCTGTGGCCTAATGGATAAGGCATCGGCCTCCTAAGCCGGGGATTGTGGGTTCGAGTCCCACCAGGGGTATAATTATTTTTGGTATTTTACAACCCAATTTGATTTATTTTTATTATAGTACAAATTTCAATAAAAAAAATGAAAAACCGATTACAAATAAAGATACCGATAAAGAAGTCCCAGATCCCTGGAGTGGCAAACATCTGAGCCCGGTGTGTTGTAAATAGTATCCGACTTGATTTGGAAAACGGCAATCGTTATCTGAAAATGAATTGAATTGATTTATATTTATCTTTGATACTTCTTACTGAATCAGTGTTAGTTTACTACGAATAATATAATATTATAAAAGTGAAAAGCTGACAAAAACTGGTAGATTGTTGATCGAAGCAAAAACTGTACCGTGTGTGACATGACGTAAGCAGAACTAGGTTTACAAAAGTATGTGACTGCATATTTCAACCGCTTACACATCGGCGCCGTGGCTTAGTTGGTTAAAGCGCCTGTCTAGTAAACAGGAGATCACGAGTTCGAATCTCGTCGGGGCCTAACCAAGTTGTGGTTATAATCATTTTGCATTGCGCATATTTTTTCACGTCTTTTTTTCTATATCGTCTTTTGTACACTAGTAAAAACAATAAATATTCGGACACAGATAATACAAAAAAATATTCTTCCATTAATAAAATTTATGCAATAAGCAACGTGTAACATTATACCCCTATAACCCCGAAAGCAGGGTATTCTACAAGTCATATCGAACAACTTTTGTTCTAAGACATTTGAAATTTCGAAGTTTTTCATTCATGAAATGCCTCTTAAACTTTCCTCCAAAATGAAACTAGCACAACATGACGCAGCTGTTTTTGCTATTTTTGTTTTTTGCCTTTTTGTTTTTACTGTTTTTTGACCTTTCATTGTGAACTGTAGATAAAATAGGTACCATTACTGCCACCAATTAGTAAACGCAAATAGAGTTTATACCAAGAAGGTCACGTACACATTATCAGGGTTGTTTCAAATTTCTGAGACAATAATAATTTTACTTTTGTATGGGAATTCCAAAAACGAAGTATAGGTACCTATTCGAACTTTGCACACGTCAAAATATTCCAGTGCTTGGTCTGATCACTTGGTCTTTGGCCTTATTATGTTACACGTTGTACCTATTTGAATACATAAAAAGCTTGACGGACTCGTCAGCGCTGTGACGGCTGAGTAGGTACCTAGGTAAAATATACCTATTCCAATCCCCATTACCTACTATCGGATACGCTGAATTATTAGATACCTACAGAACAAATGCGGAACCTAGTTGCTAATATACTTAATAAATAAGTAGAATGTTATGTACTCACGTGCACAAATATTTGCTGTAGATACAGCTGTTGTTATAAAATGAGCTGGTGGACAAAAATCTGGAGACGGACATGGCGTAGTCAAATTGAAAGTATAGAGCTGTCTTTCTGCGATTGTCTGACAGGTGTGAGATACATCAGCCCCTCGCCACATGCACACCATGAGTTGCCCTTGACCGTCATTGCGAAACTAAAAAATATCGGGTTTTATTTAAAACTAGCGGCCTGTCCCAGCTTCGCATGGGTGGTCATAAATTTTTTGAACATTTTAGGATAAACTTAGACCGTGGGTTCGAGCCTCGCGTCTACTTATTTCATACATTTGCACGCGCTTCTCCTTGAGTGAGTGAAATCGCACCCCGCGCGAGACCCGTGGACCCGTTAACATTTTTAATTTCGTCATATCTTTTGAATGGAATGTCCGATTTGAAAAATTTAAGAAGTAATCTATAGGTATTGAAACCGTCTTAATTATGAAATGATTTATTTGGATAAGGATTAATACCAAGGTACAAATAAAGACCCTTTTCTAGCGGAGGCATTTCAATTAATTTTTTATAATAAAAGAACACTTATTGTGACATAACTATAATAGTTAGACATATGCTGTCGCGACATTTTTTGTAGATGATAACGTGTTCTACAAAATCGTAGTACATTATTTTGTTCTATCTTCAATAGTTTTCGCAGCGCACGCGATGTAAGGTTTTTTGTTTTCCACCTTGGGTTACATTATTGAAGTTTTAGTAAGGATCCCTGATTTTTTTGAAAATATAATATAGCCTATGTTACTCAGGGATAATGTAGCATTCTAATGGTGAAAGAATTTTTGAAATCGGACCAGTAGTTTTAGAGCCTATTCGTTACATACAAAAATACAAAGTTTTCCTCTTTATAATATTAGTGTAGATGTTACCTATCTTTTACTGTATAAAAATACCTCTAAATATAATATAATATGGTTTCATTTAAATGAACATGAAATTTGTTGTAACAGTTTCATCAAATTTTTGGTTGGAATACTTATCAAGGGAAGGTCAAAATAAATAGGTAGATTGAACCTTTGTAGGTATCTAATGGTACTCTGAAACTTGGTTGTTGACGATTTTTTTTCTTAACAAGTAGTATTTTTATATAAATATGTATAGCTTTTATATATTTAAAAATGTTAAAATATACGAGCGAGAAAGTTGTTTAACTGTTGTCTGCGTCCGAAATAGGAGATGGGCATTTCCTGGTACGCGCCTTTGTCGCTGGGACCATCACTATAAATATTGCTTAGCAAGACAAATTTTTGCTAACAATACCCACTCTGTAATCAGATTCAATTTCGGACATACCTGAACTTGGATCAAGGGTTGTTGCCTCAGATAAAAGGGGTGTATTCTGTAGGTCGTTTGTCTATTCGGTATAACAAAGTCTTCATACTCGATTTGGTCGAACACTGTGCCGTTGAAAGGGCATTGGACGCCAAATATTCTTGTAGGGATAATGCTCTTTATCAAATTCGTATCAACTGTGTCTATTATATCCAGCACGTTTGTTGAAGGAGTCTGTAAAATTAACGATGCTTCTTATCTTGCAACGTGTACTTAAAGAAAACCACGGGTGTAGTTTCTATAATTACCGTTAAAAACAACTCCGAATAGTCCAAATACTCGTTATTAATATTCTGAAAGTCAGTCAACTCCGTAGCAACATACGCGAAGTATACATCAAAATAGCTGCTCCTCAATAATGCCATGAGGTCTCGAACTCTTTCCATCTCCGTGGCTGAAGGTCGGTCAGTAGGACTTATAATAAGGACTACTGTACTGGCCGCGGCGCTCGCTTTGTCTTCGATTTCTACCATGGATTTGTTCAGTGAGTGCTGGATCATGGTGGACATTATTGTCGGAATGTTTAAACGGGTCGGCCCTAAAAGCAATGTTAAAAATTTTAACTGAACTACGTTTCCACAGTTTATTAAGTATACAAAATCTTGGCTTCGAAAATGACTATTAAGTACCTATTGAGTCTTATTTAAAACTAACCCAAAGTTTTAAGCTTGACTCATAATTTTCAGCTTTATCAGACTAAATATATATTTTAGCCACTGACCTCTAAGAACCCTCTCAGGGTTCTCGAACCTGTCTGAACCCTGAGAGGGTAGAAAATCATAAGAATCTTACATTGATCTGTGAAGTTGGATATATAGGAGAACAACGCTGTCAAGTTATTCGTTGGAGGCACAATCCATGCTCCGGTGTTGCCTTGGAGCAGCGATATCGTGCTTCGCTGCAGATTTATCTCTAAAGCACCTCCTATCCAACTGTAAGACAATTTTAACAGCAAGCATAGATTGTGTAAGTCGTTAAGTGAATTTCCATTAGAATGTTTGCAGTGCCTAGTATTACTTACGACATAAACTGCTCCACGTCATATCCTTTCCAGGAACCATCGGTCGCGACCACTAAGTCGATGACAGGGATACTATGACTCACTTCGCAAGCTTTATGAGACCGCCTAAGAAGAGAAGCTGAAATATTCAAGTAAACAAATCAAAAGAGCTTTTCCTTTGGTTATCAGACTCCCATTTGACAGTTGTAAACTGTAATCAAGTGCAGATAACATAGTGGCAAGAGTAGCTTTTTATAAGAAGTCAGGGCGGATTGGATGGAAGGGTAACACCGCCATCTAAACACGATGTAAATGCTAAGTTAAATTAACGTTCAATACTCACAAACATAAGCTGAAAAAGCTTCAACAGCTGCATTAGTCATTCTCTCCATCTCATCCACAGGAATATAGACCGTTATCTGCCGCAAAGACAGAACATGGGCAAACCTCGTTGTTTCAGTGAACAAATCCGTTGTTTTGAATAGGTCGGTATACAGATGCTGTCGATTACACGCTTTTACTTCCGGGTCGAAGGATACCCCTCCGTGGGAATAATACATTTCAATTATTTGTGATAAGCGAAGTGATCGACGTTGTTCCACCCATTTTGACACGTAGTTTGACAAAATAAATCCTGTAAAACTCACCCTATAATTAACTACCGATGCTTGGCAAGAACAATCCGCGCGAAATGCATAGGTATGATATCGATATGTCGATTGCTAAAAGGTATGTAAAAGGGATTGTCATTATGGATGCTTGATTTATAAAAGAATCAGGCAATTGCTCAGCGGCCAACTAATACAATTCTAAGGCCAACAGATACAAAATTGTGATAATTTACCATCGATGCCCGCTAAAATCTCCGCATCAGTAAGATGCCAGTCGATCACAGAGCTGTTTTGAGGGAAGATGTAGTGTCGTCGTGGTAGCAGGGTGTCGTTCCAACGGTTATTGCTTCCTACTGTCATCATTTGCGCGACTGAACCCACTCTTGGGCCCTGGTTTACTACCACTTCTGCTAAATCCCCTGGAATCCAGTTTGAACACTTTTATTGATTTTCTCTCGACAGTATCTTATCGCCGTTCCTAGAACCTAAAGGATAATACACCTGCCAGTTTTAGGGTTCCGATGTTCGACAGATCTTTAACGTCACCGTCATCAGCTTAAATAATTCAACTGGACATAGGTACCTACACTTTCCCTAATGTTGATACCTTGATCAGTAGTTTTAGTGTAGGTATAGTTTAGTTGGGGCCTTGTCTTTATACTATTCGATAAAAAGTCAAAGTAACGTTCAGCACGTTCAATATTTTTGTTGGCTGATGTAGCTATTGTGGCTATTGTAATAGCCTCTAACGTCAGCCCTGCTGGTAACCAAGGCCGTTGTTTTGGCTATTCTTAGTCGCCAAAATATTATGGCGGCATTTCAACGGCTTTGACATTTTGCCACTAAAGTTTTCCACACATACGCCTTTATCTATTGTGTGTGCCTCCAAGAGCAAGAAATCTTAAAAGTTTACCAGCCAGTGTCGCCACCCAAACGTTCCCGATATCAGCGACTTCAACCTGCCGCTGCGCAGAAGTATTGAGCGTCTCGATATCATCGAACCAGTCTTGCAAAGCGGAAGCCATGAGTGGTTCTGCTACGTCCTCCTTAAATATGTTCGCATTTAGTATTTCTGTTACAGGCACTCGCTGAGTTTCTAAAGATGCAGCTATAGCTGCCATGACTGTACCGGGAGATATAGTCCCCCAGTCAGTCTGGATTACCCCATCTTCTATGGGACATCTGCTGTTAATTCTGCAAAGAGGATGAGGATCTGTTTATAAAGACCTCTATATGACCCTTTCATCTAGACTAATGGGTTTGCGGGTCAACAACTTTTGCTTACGCAATAAAAGCAGAGGTTGCACAAGGAAAGCTCGCTTTAGGTAAACACTAGCTAGTTGCTAGGTAACGGTTTAAAGCCGGTAGGTGGGTAGGTACCCACATAAATATTGGGAGGCGGATTGTGACGCTCTTACTTATAGGTACTGCCACTTCGGTACCACATTAAGAAAGTTATTATTTATTGATTGAGTGAGCGAAGCGAACGAAAATCTTACAGTTAACTTGGCCGATTTGGCATTTTATGTATGTACCTATTTATGTATGTTTGTCGAGCTTTATGAAATTTGGTAAGTCGATAGCTTGTAGGTACTTAAGAAATTTACTGGTAAGTATGATACAACAAAAAAGTAAAATTAAGATAACCAAAGATCCAAGAGCTCCTATCGGTAAGAGTTTCGTTGACATTAAGAATTTTCTACTAGTCAGCCAGTTCCTTTGTTTTTTCTTGAAATAAATTAATCAGATTTCATAAAATGGTGATAGCGACCATGCTTGATTGTGGAGCCAGGGTCTGTTCAACGGAACTCTTCAATAAATAGGCCAATTCAGTTGAAACTTGGTTACCATACTTAGTACTACCACCTATATATACTTCTGACTACCACCTACTATAATTTTCGGAGCGTTTGGTCTGATCGCATCACGAAATCGCAGTTCGGGACGAACCACTAGTTTATATGTGCCAAAAATAAATAATTATCTCGGTTTCCTATTGGTTATTAAATGCGTTTTGTAAAGCCTTCTTCTTCTTGCAGTGGTCTAGTGGTAGCGGCCCCGCCTTCCGATCCTAAGATCGTGGGTTCAGAACTGGTCGTGCACCAATGAGTTTTTCTGTTCAAAAGTGTATAAGCACAATGCCAGTACTCTCAAACGGTGAAGGAAAACATCGTGAGGAAACCGGCATGCCATAGAACCTAAAAGTTCTATAACATGTGTCAAGCGCTCGAAAGGAGCCTCTTGAGGCGCACTGAAAATCCTTTCACCACACTGTTTCGACAGAAACTAGTGACACGACAAGAAGAAGGTAGGTACTTAGGAAAGTTAGGATAAGATCAGCACGTCTAGCAATGGGGTGTATTGTGCTTTATCCCTCTGATTTCATTCCGATTTCCTTGAAATTTTCCGGCACGGACCAGGACCTGAGTCGTAACCTTATGATACAAAATGATGTAGGGAAATATTTTATGCTCAAGTCTTATATCAACTGTACAATCAACTATTTGTAATGTGAAGGTATTAACACAGCCACGAATGTTTTATTTTTATACTACTGCTGATGGAACAAGCAGATGGCCCACCTGATGTTAAGTGGTAACCATCACCTGTAACAAAACATTGCCTCGTAAGTCACGCACAATAGGAACGTGCCCTACGATGCACTGCCCTGCGTCCATCAGCTTGAGGCGTACAGATGTTAAACCTCATGTGCCAGTAATTTCACCGACTACACTCTTCAAACCGAAACATAGCAACGCTGCTTGGCGGTTGAAAAAGGCATGGTGGTAGTACTTCCCCGGACGAGCCCTTCTCTAAGTGCTCTACTACTCTTAAAATGTGTCGATTTTTGTTTCTATGTACCTGGTTCATAATATTTTTAAGCTAAAGTGCAAATGAGTGTGCTAACCTACTGGTGCTTGCCGTCGCCATGTTTTGAGACTGTTCAGCCGATACTGGACACACAGCATTCTCGTCTCCCCTCTCCCACTGCCTGACCGCAGAACTTATCATCTTGTGAAGCAGGCACTTCTCATCAACCGTCAGCACCTCATCAACGTCTATGAGATTCTGACTGGGTAGGAACAGATCCATAAGGAGCTTGTATTTGTGGAACTGGAAGGCGGATGCCCGATAAGGCAGTACGAATTCGGTTTGAACTGCATTGGCGGATGACTGTTCGATTCCGTCGAGACGGAGCCTGGAAGCACAACATGTACCGAATGTTATAATATTTTTACAGGTTAAATTATAAATTAATATTGGCGGACATTCCATACAGCACTCTCTAGCCCCAAACGAATTGAAGCTTGTAGGTATGATGGGAACCAGATAGCTGATATAATACTTATGTACCTAGGTATACTTTTTTAAAATTATTTTTCGCCTATCCTCGTTCATTGCCCAAAATGTTTGTTCTCGGTGGGTTATTATTATTATAAAAGATGTTGGAAAGGGTCACTCTGATCGGGATTGGAAGAAAATATAAGTCCATCCAGTAGATTAAGCTGATTTATGGCTTAAGCAAGAATAGGTTCATAGTTTTAAAACTTGACAGACTTGAGGTAGGTCTAGGTACACAAGGTGTTATACCTAGATAGTTTGAAATGCATAATTCTTTAACAAGTAGTTCAGTCAGCTAATTGAACCAGCATGTATGCAAATCGCCTATATAGGTACTCGTAGTTCAACATGTTGATACTTTACATTTCCAAGTTTGTGGTAGGTACTTTGCATACCTAGCTTAATATAGGTTAATTAATAGATACCTTTTTAGTAAACCAGTGCTTAATAGTCTCAAGTCGAGCTGAGTGGTTCGTTCAACTTTCCTTATCAGAGACAAGAAGACGTCGAGACGACGCGGTGCTTGCAAGTCGGGTGCTCCGATGCGGTAGCAGTCTAACAAGTGCGGTGGTATGCTTGGTAGGACCACACATTCTGAAACTAGAACCCGAAAATAATATATTGTATGCTAACAAAAATATAGCAGGGTACCGAATACACACACACAGATTTAATTAGGTACCGTCTTTGTAACCTAACTGTTGCGATCACTGTAACCGTGAAGACTGAAGATTGGAACAGTGTAAGCGTGAAGAAAAGTTTAAGAAAACAATTTGTATTACATAAATCAATCAATATCCATGTTTTATGGTCTGCAAGAAATTGTTGTGTAGGTACCAATTGCTTATAAGATGATATTATATACTCTACTAGTACGTAGACCTCCCTTCAGATTTCCTGTTTTCAGTATACCTAATGCAAAAAAACATTGTTCAGTGTGCGGCGCTGATTTTCAGAATACTGTGGTAACATAACATAAACAAAAAAAGTATAGAAAATCCACAATTGAATACACAAGAGCTAAAATAAAAATAAATACTTACACGTTATTAAAGTGACAAAAGCATAACAAAATAATGCTAGTGTTTTAGCCATTATCATTTCACTTCACTTATCCATTTTAGGTGACACCATAAAACAACACAATGCGAGAACGCGGGAAGGAGTGCTGCATAATATAGATCAGTAGGTACCTACGCACTGATAAGATAGTAGATAATGAATCACTATAAATGCGGTTGCGATATACTAATTTAACTTCACAGATTATTGTATAATATAAAAATGCGTGCCAAAATATAATTTTTGACAGCACTCACAGCTTAGTTAGGTAGTAGCACTGCCATCTGCGCTGGAGGCCGTGGGTTCGATCACCACCACCAACACCACACAGAACAAACATTTGTGTATTAGTCATATGTTTGCCCTCTGTCAGGGTGTTATAAATAACACATTGTGGTGTATAAAACCTGTAAGAATGCATGTATTTACAAAAAAACATATTAATGTATTATATTAGCTATCTGGTTCCCATAATAGGTACAAGTTTTGCTTAGTTTTTTTTTTAAATCCACACACTATCATTAAAAAAAATACAGTAATAGGTAGGTACTGAACCTATTTGTTTGATTTCATTACTTTTAAGGACATAATAAAATAGAGGCGTAAAAATAGTTGCCTTTATTGACATCTCAAAAGCATTTTATAATAAAATTGTATTGTAATAAAAACTTAAATTATTTTTTGGAAATTTAAGCATTTGACTGAATAAGAGCTGATTTCACCCTGCTCTGTTGCAAAATGTACGCGTTTGACATCTAAGTTTAGATTTAACGGCCTGTTAATCCTTGATTAGAAACTAACAGAGCATGGTGAAATCAGCCCTAAAGGACATCTCAATAGCATTTTAGTAAAAACTTAAATTATTTAAGCATTTGACCAAACAAATTCTTAATAACGACGGGCTTGCAACCTGTCACGTATGACATACCAACTAGGTAGGTACATAAAGCATATTTTGTGAAATGTTTCGGCTGGACGTGCCTCTCACCTCCCCATCTCCTTTGACACCCAAAGGAGAAAAACAGAGGATATATAACCACCCCGTCGATAGCTTTCGGGATATTATTACAGAAAAATCTTTATACAAATTGACTAGGTCGTCGTTACTTCAATACATAAACGGGTCGTTTTTTATGGTAAATATCAGCTATGATGACAGATAGTTTATTAAGGCAGAAATAAATAACTTTACAATTTCATACAGGAATGTTTATGATTAGGTACCCTTATCAGGGTGGTTTCGACCAAAGTAGTATATGTCTTATATCTACATATTATTGAATGATTCTGCATGTTACAAGTCAAGTTCTGTAACTTATTGGTATAGTAAAGAGGAACATTCTTGAGAAAATACTTTCCAATCGATTCTTAGACCGCCATGCGCTATCAAGGATGTCTATGGCAACAAATGTTTGGCAAAAATCGATAGTGGCGCCCCTCAGGGTTGAAGCAATAAATTACAGAACAATAGAATAGCAATATAGAATACTTAAAAACACAACCCTTTAAAATACTGTTTATCTGTAGGTACTTAAAACTTTGCTATAGTAACATTTGGCCAATAATTCCTATCCTAGAGAAGTCAAGAAACTTTAAAGTAGCTATTTACACTATCACTAATTTAAAATCTTTGTTCGGTCACAATCAGTCCCCATCCATTGGGCTTTTCTATGGAGATAGGTACTCATGTATTCAAATGCAATTTATACAAATACTTACTTAGTAATTTAAAAATAGTTATTTTTCATTGTTTTTTGTTGATGGTTATACATACATATGGAATTGAGAACCATATTCATAAGTAACAAAGCATGTGCCAGGAGCTTACAATTTTTGAACAAATTGAGGTAGTGGTCAACTCTGTTGACACAGTTTAAGGCCACCTGAAAGGCCTCCATCATGGCTTAACAACTGCTAGAGCCGGGATGCCACCTTAATAGGACCTCTGAATTTTGGAAGTGCTCAGATATAACTGCCACTGGTGGTAACCTATCCAAATATTGTTAGTGGTTAACATTTGAAATATTTTTTTTTTTTTTTTTTTTTATACAACCAGCTGATGAAACAAGCAGATGGTCCACCTGATGTTAAGTGGTAACCATCACCTATAACAAAGCATTGCCTCGTAAGTCACGCACGATAGGAACGTGCCCTACGATGCACTGCCCTGCGTCCATCAGCTTGAGGCATACAGATGTTAAGCCTCATGTGCCTGTAATTACACCATATGTTCAAAAATACTTGTATTACTCATAGCTCATGGTTTCACATTAGTTTGTACTCTACTTAAGACAGTGCATACTATCGTAAAACTAATTTGGCTGGTTTTCCTTCGACTAGCCGCGATGAACCATGTTTGAGAGTAAATTCTCTCTTAATGTATGCAAAGAGTACATCAGTGATAAGGAAAATTTGCGCAGTTGCAAAGGAAAGTGTCACACCGAAAAAGAAGTTGGCGTTTGCTGAGCCCGAGTAGATCCACAAGTGCCAGACAGTAGGTCCCAGGGCTGAAGTTATGATGAAGGCACATCCCACTATAAACTTTTGCTGCATAACTGAAAAATGAAATAATTCTTTTAATTGTGTGATTTAGGTTTTTTCTCTAATCTTGATCAGGGGTTTTAAAATTTATCAAAATGTTGGGCTGGTTTTTAGGAATTTAGTGCTAAGCTTTATTGAGAAAAGATGTTTGATTACAAATTCTACAATTATTCTACAATAATAACAATTATTACATTTTATAATTAAATTCAAATTAATTATAATAATAACTATTTATATTATTATAATAATCCTACTATCCTACTAATTTTATATACGCGAAAGTTTGTAAGTATGGATGGATGAATGTTTGTTACTCTTTCTCGTAAAAACTACTGAATGGATTTTAATGAAACTTGACAATAATATAGCTTAATCATTAGAATAACACATAGGCTACAACTTATAAAGATATTGTGTGAATTGTCCAAAATATGACGATAAGTGTCAAGTAAGTAGGAAAAACTCTACCATCTGGGAGCTATTCTGGCGTGCACTGCCAAAACCGCTAGAGTTACACATACCTATGTACTACACCACGCTAATATAAGCTACTCGAAATACTAATCCTGCACAGACGAAGTCGCGGGCACCAGCTAGTTATTTATATTACTGATTTTCATCAGTCTGTTTTGATATAGACCACTTTAGGTATTAAACTTAGTTAATAAACACACAAAAAAAAACTTACATGTGAACAAATGTTTCCACATTGGAAGTAGTGCCAGGTAGAATCCGACATCTCCAACACAGGGATATGATCGGAATATTGTTGACAGAGCTATCAGTACTGTAGCAAGTAATACCGGTTCTTTCTTGAACCTTAAGGTCAGTGGAACAATGTACAGTGCTAAGGCATTAATTTGAAATGCACAGACAAAAAGTAGACGAAAGTGCTCAAACATCTCTGTGAAGAAGTACCAGAATAATCCAATATTGGGCTTCAGATCTGGTACAGATAATCTGTAATTGAAAAGTTTAAATTAAAAAATAACTTAATATTAATAACTTTTTAATTCTTTAAACAGTGCTATATGTTTCTAGATTCAAATCATTTCAAAGCTACTTCTCTACATAGCACAAAGCAAAGGCTCCAGCTATGTCATCATCAGTATACCTATAAGTAGTGCATCAAGAATATGATGTACCTAGACCTACCTACTAAAAAGATCTTAATCTAGTTTTAAAGGTATGAATTTAATTTTTATTGTGTAACAGAAATACTCACATAAATCCATATGTGTTGTAAACATAATCATATGAACCATCCATAATAAATGCAGAGATATAAACTAAGAATCCCCAACTTAGTACAAATGCCAGCAGAGTTTTGATATAGGAGCACTTGTTGCATCCTTCATGCACATCTGCTAATAGTATTGCAATAGGCACAATCAGTAACACTGGATAAAGTGCCTGGTGTGTTGCCAAAGCTATAAAGACACATGCTATCAGACGATGGCCACTAGACGCACCCCACAATGATGCAGCGACTAACAGGTTCTGTACAACAGTTGTTGTCATTGCAATACAGTTAAACACGGAATACGGATTGAACAAGTATACAGATAAAACATAGTCAGATGCCTCATCCAGTTGTACATCACTAAGCAGCATGTCTTTTGATTCTTCAGAGATCTCATTTATCTGTTTTTCCTGAGATGCTTTCAGTATTCGGACGAAAGCTTTCGAAGTTTTATACAGCAAGTGAGCTGTTAGCAAGTCCAGTAGGGTAAACAAGAGAGGTAGCAAGTATGGCACATTTTTCATCAGGAAATGAAAAAATAACAGCATGATTGGTGATTCGTGGAAGGAGTCACCTTCGTAAGGGTTGATTTTGCGGTCGTAAAGGTATACTCCCTCAATTAGCCTCTTCCATGAGTTCAAAGGCGTTGCAATTTCGACCCGGTTCGATAATGTTTGCCAATAATCAATGTGGATCAGCCAGTATCTCACAAAACCAGCTACTAAATACTTCACAAGTGCACCCATTTTTCTATTAGTTTAATACGTTAACGAATTATAGTAATGTGGAAGGTGAAACACACATTTGTTCGATTATTCTTTGAATATTTCTAATGAAATTTATTTATTTTGTAGTATTTTTTTCCGTCTTCTTCTTTCTCATTTATGACTCCTGCTTGTCTGTCATTTCGACAAGCAACCTTGCGTTGTCACTGTCAAATAAACAGAGTGAAGTGTTTATTCAAGTCAGTCATCATCATCAGCCTGAGCAGTCTGCAAATGGACATAGGCCTCCCCAGGGGAGAATCTTCCTTTTTTTAATATCGGATAGGGTATTTATTGTTTGAGTGGGCGAAGCTAACGAAAATCTTACAGTCAATTGGGGTGATTTGTCATTTTAAGTAGGTACCTATGTATTTATGTATGTTTGTCGGGCCATAACTGCTTTAGAACTGTTGATCCGATCTGTACTTGAGAAATTTACCTACGTTAAATCGGATAACGAGTCATTAAGTTAAGGGGTTTTTTTATAAAAAAAGCTACACAAAACTGTTTGGACATTCCAAAACGCACAAACATTTAATTTTGTTCTCGGTGGGGATTGAACCCACAGCCTACAGCGCAGAAGGCAGAGCTAGGTGGTAGTTGGTTACCAAGCTGTAATGGAGGAAGGGAAGGTAAGGTAGTTGGCATTTCCAAATAATATATTTGGCACAATAAATGACTGATACATAAACAATTTCATTCTCATTTTATTAGTTTTTTTTTTTAAAGAATAATGTAGGTACTTATATCTAAGTTAGGTATAGAGAGCCTATCACCACGTTTGTCACAGAAAACCGGTACGTTTAACTTAATTGGCTTACACTAATGGTTAGGAGCTTTCAGCTTCAGGAACTTATAGGAAACATTTCATCGTAAGGTACTTTTAGGAAGATTTTATTAGCTATGCGGATTCCGGTTTTGTTCCAGTTTGCTTGAGCGAAGGGCACCAACTCGCCGTACAGGACCCTCCAATTGCTATTCACAAAACTGTTGCCCAAGTCAGCTGTAACAAAATACGAAACAGTGTTAGTACCTAGGTACCTATAATGTACTTGATTCCTCATCAACATGTTGTCAAAATGCTGGACGTAGGTCTCTCCCAAGAAGGGCTAACTATAAGTTCCTAGGTATGCACCTCCTTTCAAGTAGCTACTGGAGAAAAAAGGGAATATTGGTCCTAACGGATGAGAGTTCTGGATGTTTAAATGAGAGCGACGTGTTCACAACTTGAGTTTTATTGGAAGAAGGGATGAACCAACACGAACAAGCACAGATTAAATCTAAAATTAACTTAATGTTTCCAACAGCTACCTGACAATTTATTTAATTTAATCTCTATACCTACTAAGTCGTGAGAAAAATAGGTGACTAAACAAACAAGTAGGTAAGTAATTTATCCATTTTATCCTTCTCTATTTTACCAACTAGCGGCCTTTCCCAGCATCGCATGGGTGGAATATTTGATCTTTCATTTTTTGAACATTTAGACCTTGTGGAGTTAGGTTCGAGTCTCGCGTCTACTTATTTTCATACATTTGTACGCCCTTTTCCATGAGTGAGTGAGAACGCGCCCCGTGAAACCGCTCGTTCGCTAATAATATTTTTAAAGCGAACTAAATTTTTTAATTTTGTAATATCTTTTGAATGGAATGTCCGATTTGAAAAATTCAAGAGGAACAATCTTGAATATTTTTTTTTTATTTGGATAAGGATTAATACCAAGGTACAAATAAAGAGCCTTTTCTAGCGGCGGCATTTCAATTAAATTTTTATAATAAAAGAACACTTATTGTGACATAACTATAATAGTTAGACATATGCTGTCGCGACATTTTTTGTAGATGATGACGTGTTCCGCAAAGTCGTAGTACATTATTTTGTTCTATCATCAATAGTTTTCGCAGCGCACGCGATGTAAGGATTGTTTTTTCCACCTTGGGTTACATTATTGAAGTTTTAGAAGGCATCCCTAATTTTTTCTAGTAATAAATATAGCCTTTGTTACTCAGGGATAATGTAGCATTCTAATGGTGAAGGAATTTTTGGATCGGATGTTTTTGAGCCTATTCGTTACATACAAAAATACAAACATACAAAAATACAAATCTTTCCTCTTTATAATATTAGTGTAGATATACCTACGATAAACTATATGGACTTTACCATGTTCATTATGCGGCTTCTATCGCATACCCTATATAATTGAAATTATCCAATTATTATTTTAAAACTTTTAAACGCCACTAACAAAAATGAGCACTTCAAAGCTCTTTTTATCGATAAAGGGTTAATGAAATCTATAATTTTATAAAAGACCTATCCCACGAGATTCTTTTATATGTATTTATTTATTTATTTGATTAGGTAAAATAAAACAGAACAAAATTATAAATGAACACTGAAAACTGCATGAAGAGGAAATTATTTGGTGCATCACTATTTTCTACCTTCAATTTGCACTAGTCTAATTAGTAAAGTGACTTTTTCAGACTTCGGAACTCGAAAGGAATAGTAGTAAAGAAGTAATAAAGAAAAAGTAAATAATTATATAATAATAAATAGTAATAAATAAGGTTACGTACTGAAATGGTGGTTCGGTCCTAATTTCATCGGTTTGGCCGCAAAAAAATCATGCATTGGGATAGGTAACTTACTCCAATCTTTAGTGGCTGCGTTTTCATTATTTAAATGTGAGACCATGTTCTCGACGTTGGGTCTCATGTATAACGAGTTGATTCTGACGTAGGTATTTGAGCCAATTTTTTCAGGAATTCCATCCAGCTTCCACGTCCATACGAGTCCAGCTGAAAACGAAACAAGACTTGGTCACTTAATTTTAGGTCACAAAATATATGGATATTCCAAGTTATATTCTAATCCATACAACTGATATGTAACCGATATGTACAATATATGCATGTATGGTCGGCGCCTTAAGTTAATTTGAAGATCCACCTTGAGCCATAATAATCTACAAACCGAAGTTACCATTTCTTTGCTAAATTCTGATCAAAAGAATAGAATAACTAAAACTGCTTATGTGCTTTTGTGGCTGACTGTACCACGATAACTGCTCCGCGGGTGGATGCTTAAAAATATTTTATCACGGTTTTCCTAACACTTATCTCATCCGGTATATCTCTGCTCTGTAAGACACCAGTCATACGTATGAATGTCTACCAAGACATGGGAAGACAAAAGGTATTAATTAACCCTAGACAGCCTTCACAGCTCAGTTACAGCCTTCACAGCTCAGTTGGTAGTAGCTCTGCCTTCTGCGCCGTAGGCCGTGGGTTCGATCCTCACCGAGAACAAAATTTTTGTTTTGTTTGTTCTCTGTTTGGGTGTTCTATAATATTATAAGTATGTATTTAAAAAAAAGTATATATGTATTATAATCAGCTATATGGTTCCCATATTACAAGCTTTGGCTTAGTTTGGGGCTAGATAGTGCTGTGTGGAAAGTCCTCCAATAGGTATTTGTTTTTTTTTATACAGTATGTAGGTATTGAGTGCACTCAATACCTACATACTGTATAAAAAAAACTGGATATAATCTAGATGAGAGGAATGTAAAAGTTGTAAAAACTTACACATTGTAGTATTGAATTCTCCATACGCGTCCAATTTCAAAGCGTTGTATTGCCCTGCTCCTTTGTATGTTCCTTTGACGAAAACCTTGGGAGCCTTTAGGTCAATTTCAAGATGAAGCCGATCGTCGTCCGCTTTTACCCTGAAATAAAATGTACTTTAATGGCTGCGTTCTGTGCGTCGATTCTCAACAATAAAAAGGAGTTTCACCTAGGGATCCGCGCTCACTTCGTTCACGAGCTGCGTCTCATTCACGTTCACTTGGGTGAACGTTCAACTCAAACCAGCGCTGATTTTATAAAAAAATCGGGTTCCCTTAACTACAATTAATTTACTCAAACGCTATATCCTGCCTTATACTCCTACTAGGATATGACAAGCGAAGGCAAAAACAAGTAAGTTAATCTAACCTTAGCGCTTTGGACATTATAAACTTTTTTAATGAAACCTTATGACGTTTGACATAGAATTGACAACCCCGATTGATTGGTGCGTTATACCCATGGAGGTAATATCATACTAGTCTAAGCTTAGACTAAGTATCATGTATTTACCTCCATGAGTCTATGGTTATACCAATTCGAATTCAAAATTCATAGTAAGACAGGACAATGTCTGTCGGGTCAGCTAGTATAAAAAAAATATGTTTGGCGAAACAGCGCCTGGTGACAGGTAGTTACAGTGCATTGCGTGTGATGTAGAGGCACTCAATATATTTACATGGTTTAGATACATACTTAGGCAAATAGGTAAATAGGTGGATCCTGCATAGGAGGCCGAGGTTTAAAAGTGGGTACTTAGATGTTTTTAATTGATGACAATTATGAATTAAGTTTATATTATGTGTTTATTTTTTATATTATAAATTGTTGATGGAACAAGCAGATGGCCCACCTGATGTTAAGTGGTAACCATCACCTATAACAAAGCATTGCCTCGTAGGTCACACACGATATGTAGCACTAATATAAAAATAAATTAATAAACGACTAAGAGCTGATTTCACCATGCTCTGTTAGATTAGCAAAGGATTAAAGGACCGTTAAATATGTCAAAATGTACGCGTTTGACATCTTAGGTTAGATTTAACGGCCTGTTAATCCTTGATTAGTAACTAACCGAGCATGGTGAAATCAGCTCTAAATCAAAGTTTGTTTTGTTAAGTTAAGTAAACACAAAGTTGTTTAAATATAAATATGTATAGCCCTTTTACAAACCCGGGTGGGTTTGTACTTGAAAATACTTAAAGCAGGTAAGTAAGTATTATTTCCTATAAGTACCTTGCCAAACAAAACCGGCTTGCAACTGCGCGACCTCTTTCCATGATTCGATATCTTAAAGTGTCTTTACATGACCGCTCGCTCCGTTCAGAGGCAAAGTCAAAAGGGATTTGTTCAGTAAAATCACAAGGATCACTTTGAAACGTCTTAAAACTAGGTGAACTGCCAGTTCCACGCGACCAAAGCCTTAAAGATTCATTTATCTTGTTGTAAAAATTCATTGTCATATATTAATGTTTTATTTATGTGCATATTAAAATTAATTTTATATTAAAGGAGATGGCCCAAATCCCATACAAAAAAAACCCAGTCCCGGCGCAAACAAAATGTTTCTCAATTTTTTTAGGATCTTTAAAAATAATATTTTAAATTATCACTATCTCTCTATCGGGTGGCAAACACTTTGTTTTTGCTCAAAAGGTTTTGTAGGGGTTCTTATTAAAATCTTATTAATTCTCGACTAAAATATTTTTATCCTTTTATTCTATATTTTTTTACAAACAAGCTTATTGCATACAATAATATATCCATCGCTTTTCCTTTTTTTTCTTCATTTTACGCTAAGGTGGAGAGAGATCCAAAGCTCCACGCGTAGTCAACTTATATTTTTGTTAATTCTTAAATTAAAATACAGGCCTTCTAATAATTTAGTTACTTATAAATTTAAATTGTATTAAATTGTAATGAATTTTATGCTCATAATTTTGTTATAAGCTTAATTTTTTTTAAAGGAGCTTATTTTTTTTTTAAGCAATAACTTGCTTTGAGATTGCGTGAGGGCCCCGGTCATATTTATTCCCTTCCCGCGGCAGACTTGGAAACCTACCACATCAACTAACCTACCACTACCTACCATTCACACACACTAGAATACATGTATGTAGGCATAGATTGAGAACACATTGGACAAACAAAAAGTATTATTTTATTTTGTTCTCCTAAAGCTACACGTTTTTACGTGCTCTTCTTGGGAGGCTTTAGTATGACAATGTGTGCAAATATTCGTTTTAGGTATGGTTTTTACGTGTATAAGCTTTTATATTCAACTAACTAAAACAACGAAATGAAGGAACCAGGTACACTATGTATTGCACAAACGTTGAAGGAAATCATAGTCAACAATATTATGTTAGATAAGTAATTTGAAATTGCACGCATCTAGATGCTAATCTTAGTCTCCCTACTTCTCATCATTTATTTTAGTACTGAATCGCTACGGCTGCGTATAAATACGCAATACTCAAATACACTATTATAACATATCCACTATAATAATTTATTCTGTGGTACAATTGGCTTATAGTGTCTACATCATCAGTACCGACTCGAAAGCTCACTTTTAGCTATATTGTGCTTAGTCTTAGATAAGTAGTTATCTAGGCCGCTACTATTTTTGTAGCGACTCGTAAGGTGTAAAATTACCACTCCTGAAAACTTCAGGGGGCTAAAGTACCCATCAATATGAATAACTTTTTCTAAGGAACCAACACTGTGAACGCGAAAAAAAAGCTGTTTCATGCAAAAGTTCAATACCTACCTGGCTAAAAAGTATGACACAGCTGTTTTTTTTCGCGTTCACTGTGGTTGGATCCTTAGAAAAAGTTATTCATATTGATGGGTATTTTAGCCCCCTGAAGTTTTCGGGTGCGGTATTTTAACACCCTGTCTGACCCTGTATAATAGGTACTTTACTAATTAGGTTAGGTTTGTTATAGTTAGTATATAGTTATTTAACTGACACTCATTTTTTGTTTCTGTTTTGTGAAAGTTATCTACGGATTGCGCCTGCCCAATTAGTTATTAAGATAAGATGTTAGTTTTTTTAGAAAACGAATCAGCGAACTTTAGGCCACAGAAAAGAGTAGACTCTTCTAAATTCAACAGGTTGATAAAACTTAACAGGAGAGATCCCAACCCGATTTATAATAATACTATAATAACAATAAAAAAAACTTTTAGTTTTTATTTTTCTACAAGGGCAGTTCAAGAACTGTGTATGAAGACAAAGTGGTATATCAGGAAGTATAAATCCGCGGTCTCTACCTACCTACACCTAGGTAGAATTATAAGCAACATGTGTGATTTTATATAAGTTATGTAAATTATGACCTACTAACCTTGCATCGAGAACGGTTGCGTCCTTTAAACCTACAACGTATATATCTTTTATGTTCATCTTGGCTGATATCTGCAACAAAAACTTTTAATTAGCTATTACATCCTCCAAAAAGTTTTTTTTTATACTACTAGCTGATGGAACACCTGATGTTAAGTGGTAACCATCACCTATTACAAAGCATTGCCTCGTAAGTCACGCACGATAGGAACTTGCCCTACGATGCACTGCCCTGCGTCCATAAACTTGAGGCATACAGATGTTAAGCCTCATGTGCCTGTAATTGCACCGGCAACCACAATCTTCAAACCGAAACACGAAAACGCTGCTTGACGGCAGAAAAAGGCGTGGTGGTAGTAATTCCTAGAAAAAATATTAATTTATATGCCAAAAAGAGCGGCCATCATAATGTTAACACTAGAAATACTAGTAGTTCGCTTCGAACTGAGATCTCGTGATGCGACCCGACGAACGCATCAAAATTTTGAGTAGGTAGTAGTCAGAGGCAAGTCCAAACATTATCTTTGGACTTTTTTCTGACTACCGCCTACTAACTTGGTATGGTTACCAAGTTTCAACTCTATTGGCCTATTTATTGAAGAGTTCCGTTGAACAGACCTTGGCTCCATCATCAGACCTGGTCGTCGTCACCATTTTATGAGAACTGAGTACCTACTTAATTTATTTCAAGAAAAAAAAATAAGAAAAATCAAAGTAACTGGCCGACCAGTAGAAAAACCTTGATGTCAACGAAACTCTTAGAGATGGGAGCTCTTGGATCGCTGGTTATCTTAATTTAACTTTTTAAATTTTATCTCGAAAACCGAGCGTCCCAAAAAAAAAGTAAAAATTGTTTTGGAATGTCCAAACAAAGCCCTTTCATATGACATGTAACTTGATTTTTTTATGTAACTTTTTTTATTTTTGTCCCCTTAAAAAACCCCATATCTCAAAAACCCTTCATCCGATTTTACTCATATACTTACCAGTAAATTTCTCAAGTACAAGCTATCGATATATCAAATTTCATGCAGATCGGATCAACGGTTCTAAAGTTATCGCCAGACAAACATACATACATACATACATACATACATACATACATACATACATACATAAAATGCCAAATCGCCCAAGTTAAAACTAAGATCTTTGTTCGCTTCGCTCACTCGATCAAAAAATAAGCTCGCTGTTCCCACTACTAGGCTCACTAAAGTAAGCAAATCGTTTGCAGGACAATGTGTACGCTTCTATAACTAAGTCCCAAGCGAGATTCATCAGTTGTCGATTAGCAAATTCAAAAACATAATAAAAAGAAAACTTTGTATAAAAGCTTACTATAAAATATCTGATTATATAGATGACAAAATAGCTTGGGACTGAACTATGCTCCAACTCATTACAAACACTAAACAATTAAGTAGAGTACCATAATAAAATTGTAAAAAGGATCAAACAAAAAACGCTAGGAACCAAGCCGTAAGTTTCTTGCCCGTTCTTCTAGGCTTTGGTCGCGAGGAACTGGCGATAGATTCACCTAGTATATAAGACGTTTCAAAGTGATCCTTGTGATTGTACTGAATAAAGACCGTTTTGATTTTGATTTTTTGATTTTCCCCTGACGAGCCCTTCACAAAGAGATCTTCTACTCTTAAACTTGTACAAGTTGTTCCAATAATTGTGTAAGGTATTCCAATAATTACGCGAAAAAAACAGCTGTTTCATACAAAAGTTCAATACCTACCTGGCTAAAATGTATGAAACAGCTGTTTTTTTTTTCGCGTTCACATTGTTGGTTCCTTCATATTGATGGGTACTTTAGCCCCCTAAAGTTTATATACACAATTATTGGTACACCTTGTATAAGCAGTGCTTACAAAACACACACGTACCAAACGCAAAAAGTATCAATATAATCAACAATAACAAGATAATAGGCATGTAACTATGGTCGTTTAGTTTTTCGTGTTGGTAGGAACGTAGATCCGTTATTGGCAGTATATTTAGAATTGTGTTTTACATTGTAGTTTAAAAGCTATGGATTTAGTTATCATAGTTGAACGTAAGAAGTAGTAAGAACTATGTTCATTTGTACCACAGAAAAGATGATCTGTGGTGAAAGGATTTAAAGTGCACCTAAAAGAGGCTCCTTTCGAGCACTTGACTCATTTTTTAGATGTTGAAGGAACATTAACATGTTCGAATATTGTTATTTTGTATTCAAGGGAGGGAACAATTAGAATATTTATCTGAATTCAATTAATTGATGATTATTGATTAATTGATGCTGAGCAATTTTCATGTCAACGTTACTTTTCATGTAAGTACATTAAATAAAATAAATAAAATATTGGTGGACATTCCACACAGCACTATCTCGCCCCAAACTAAGCCAAAGCTTGTGATATGGGAACCAGATAGCTGATATACTACTTATATATATATATTTTGTAAATACATACTTACAATATTATATAACACCCAGACAGAGAACAAAAATCTATGTTCATCACACAAATGTTTGTTCTCGGTGGGGATCGAACCCACGGCCTACGGCGCGGAAGGCAGAGCTACTACCAACTGAGCTGTGAAGGCTGTCAAATATATGTAATTCTCGATATATTATATTTTATTTATCGGTGGCATAAATACATGATTCTGTATTGTATCGTTAAGATGCGTAAAGTTTGTAGGAAAATTCATAGTCAGTTGCTGGCGTTCTAGTCGTCACTTGTAAAATTCTAATAATCTTACAGTGATTTGCACAAAGATAATGTACTCGTTATTTCTTTGCAACTTTTTTACCATTAGTTGACATTAGTTACAAAACAATTCGTGTCAAAGTAGGTACCTACTTGCAGTTGTATAGATGCGGAAACACAAGCTGTATCATTATAAAATCACAATGTAACTAATTGCATCTACACGGTGTTTCAGAATATGTGTGCCAACTAAAACGAATACAGAATTGTACTTGTGTGCATATTCATCCTATTTTATGAAGTCTATTAATGATGTTGCCAAAGTTCAGAAAGCTTACCTATATAAACGTAAGTGTATTTTTTTTACAAAATAAATATTTAATGCACGACTTATGTTCTTCTAACAGACAGTGGGTATAGATTTTACTAGCAGGTATTTTATGACTTTTGCATGAGCAAGCAATTTAAAATACGTTTTATTTATTACCTATTAGTTGTTCGCCCCGAATTGTAATATTCTATGTCCGCACTAGTCTTCAATTTATTAGTATTTAGTATGCCATGCCGACACAATGTTTGGACTCGCCTCTGACTACCACTTACTTTAATTTTCGGACCCTTTGAGGTTGAGAAATTTATATGGGTATATGAATTTAATCTGACAAGGTGTTATTGAGATATGAATTGGGGATTGCAAAGGGAGCAAAAAAAATTTTTATACTAAGTGAGCTGTCATATGAAAGGGTTTGGTTTGTACATCCCAATACCATTTTTATTTTTATTCGAGGACGTATGTATGATTTCTGAGATACAGTTGGTTGGTACCCTAAGTAGGTTTAGAGGGTAGTCAGAGGCCAAATATCTTGTTTGGTATCAATGTAAGATTTGACATCACGAAATCTCAGTTCGGGGCGAAACACTAGTCTTAGAGCTGATTTCACCATGCTCTGTTAGTTACTAATCAAGGATTAACAGGCCGTTAAACTAACCTAAGATGTCAAACGCGTACATTTTGACATATTTAACGGCCCTTTAATCCTTTGTTAATCTAACAGAGCATGGTGAAATCAGCTCTTAATTTACTGTTTTAAAATTGTATCTCAGAAACTCATTAAGATGAATCACACAACGCACAACAACAGATAAAAAAAAATGCTTTAGAATGTACAAACAAAGCCCTTTTGCGCGCTTATCTTAATAACACCTTGTCCGATTAAACTCATATACTTACCAGTAAATTTCTGAACTGCAACTATCGGCCACCCAAATTTCATATACCTAGATCGAATCAACACAACGGTTTGTTTGCTTTGCAAACTCGTTCAATAAAAGGGAATAATTACCTAGCTATATAATCAGAAGAATATAGCATAATATATTTTATGTTATGTACCTACATAAAGGTCAGTATGAATACGGTATGTATGTCACATAACTTAGCATAAAGGGCTAGTTATTGGCTACATTGTAGGGCAGAAATTTGCCCTAAGTTACTTTAATCAAGGTAGACAAGACGAGTTTAGCAAACTGTGCATATCGGCATTGATTGACCTCATGACTAGTACCTTACCTACAAAACGAATAATTGCCCATTAAATAGAGTACGATCAAAAACACTACAAAGTTATTAGATTAACCAGTCGAAAAACAGTAGCCTGTGTCTACTTCAATACAATATTTTCTTTGCAAATATAATTTAAAAATAATTGAAGCGAACGCATAGTGACTTGGGATATTTATTTGACATTATGTTTGTTCGACCATAACTTTGGAACCGTAGATCCGATCTGCAAGATATTTAGTAGGTTTTAGGTACTTGTGTTTTTTTTATTCTAGACCGTATAGTTTTGAGATATAATTTAATTTATTAATTCATTGATAAAAAAACAGTTATCATCCATACAACATCCTGAAACCGGTAATAATTATAGTAAGGTTTGCTTCGTTTTTTTTTGTTCATGTTTGAATCCGCAATCAGTTGGTGGACTATAGGCAGATGAGTGGATGGACGGAGGTCGATTAGGGTCCAGACACAGCAGTCTTTTTCCCCCTTTATTTTTTAGGTGAGGTTGTGCGTCGAATTAAAACCGTAAAATGTAAATAACCATCCGTAGGCTCACATCTGATGAAGTATTGTTAAATTCTTAGTGCATGGTTACTGGTCAGTTCCTTTGTTTGTTCTTTGCACCTTTTTTCGTAATAAATCATGAATAAGGTACTTAGTTAAAATAAAATGGTAATAGAAAGATTGTTTCATGATGGAGCCAAGCTCTGTTTAATGGAACTCTTCAACAAATCGGTCGATTGAACAGAATCTTGATTTCTACACCAAGTAGGGTTTAGTCAGAGGCCAGACCAAACGTTGTCATTGGCATCACGGACCTCGCGAGATCTCAGTTCGGAGTGAACTACACTACCTACCACTATAATAAGTGATAGGTAGTTTGCAAGAACAAACTAAAAGATCAAACTACCATACCGTCATTGTTCTTCGGTTTTTATTGTAGACAGCAATAAATCATAAAAAGCTCTCAAAGCGTTTTTTGACGAACAAAAAACAAATAAATTTTGATAATTGACTGTTCATATAAATTACTAGAATCCCGGCGGCTTTTTTATCTAAATTTAAATTCACACATCATGGTATGATAGTAAATGTTATTACATTGTAAGACATACTAACATAGCAAAAAATCTATACAAAAAGAGAAGTTTTTATAAGAACAATGTGTTAATTATGATTAAAGTTTTTGCTTATTGTCTGTCCAAAATACAATCTATGTTTTGATCATCACTAAAATAAATCGTGAGTTAGTCACTGGAGAAAATGAGCAAAGTTTTATTATATACGGTTTGGATGATGTTTTCGTTAATGTAATATAATTATTGAGTTCAGTTAAATTAATTCTGACCTCCTTTATCTCTAAACAATCTTATGACTTTCATCCCAAGGTAAAGTAAATATCCATTAGGTATTTTAGTACCAAATACCCACTCCAAAGCCGGTAGTCTGCGTTTAAGCAAAAGCAACGCTCTGCGCACCCACCATTTTGGATGGGCCTTTAGGTACACTTTAGCGCTTCCGTGCTTCGGAGGGCACGTTAAGCTGTCAGTTCCGGCTCTAGCAGTCGTGAGGCCATGGGGCGGCCGAAAAACTACGATGCTGAGTTAGCCACTAACTCATATGAACTAACCTAAAGATATGTATTTAGGTTAACTAATTTTTTTTTATACAACTATCTGATGGAACAAGCAGATGGCCCACCTGATGTTAAGTGGTAACCATCACCTATAACAACGCATTGCCTCGTAAGTCACGCACGATAGGAACGCGCCCTACGATGCACTGCCCTGCGTCCATCAACTTGAGGCATTCATATGAGTTGACAGCTTCATAGTCATACGACCACAACGGTGACTTGACCTTTCTCTAAAACCTCTGCTATTTGATCGACGTAGATATACGCCGAAGTTCGCCCTCCAACAGTTCCATTTATTCGCATATCTTAGTTTAAATTTTCGTGTAAACATTCTTTATGTTAAATAGTAGTATTTGCTTGTATAGAATCATGAGTAGTATTAATAAAGTCTCATCATATCAGAGGGACACCTTAGTGGCATTTTAAGATGCCAAAAAAAACTGTTCTATGTGCTAGTCTGATGCACCTGTTTCGTTAATTTCCTTTCATCCAACCTTTCTTTCTACATGCCCAAACCATACACTGTAATACCATACCTGATTATTGTTATATTCTAATTTGAGCTCTTTCTGGTGGTATGGGTCCAGGCTTGGTACATCCAGATCCTTGATTCCATCAGCCATTGCCGCTAGCCCCATTTGAACCGCTTCTATCATGCAGTCGTTTACGTCCACGGAGTTCCTGTCGCATACTTTCAGGTACTTACCTGAAATTGTGGAAACATGAAAGTTTTTATTCTAATTATGTCATGGATAGTCAATCATTGCAGTATTGCAAATTTATGTCGTTTTAACAGAGGCGAATCACTATTATTAAAAAGGCTTATGAAATGTAAAATATACACTAACGAATACCGCGCATAATAAGGAACAATTTTGTTATTACATAGTTCATCTAATTGTGCATGTATGACTTAAGTCATGCATTCGAGTTAAGCGGAATAAAATCTTAGCAAATTGGACCCCTTATAAGGTTTACATAAAATAACTATAATACTTAACTATATATATTTGTTATATAATCTTGGTATAGTACCTTCTTTAGTTTTTAAAATACTGATAGGCAGATTTTGAGCTTTTTGAAAGAATTTTTGGGTCACGGTTTCGAAAAGATGAATAAATACTGTTCTACAGGGCTTCTTATTTCGGTTGTGCTCCTAGCAAGGTCGGCACTCGGCAATCGCCTATTTCGGCAGTTTAATTTTATTGGTTAAATGGAATAATGTAAAGGACTCGCGCGAGACCATGTTCAAACCAAACGGACTGTAAAAAAACGCGTAGTTATAATGTACCTACAAAGGGGAAGGTCTACAAAATCATATCTGAATATACTTACACACAAACAAAATTAACAATAGGTACTTATACAAATAAAAATAAAAATTTGCTTACTGATATCAAGAGCACCGTAGCACCCAGCAATCACTGTCGTAACGATCAAGACTCTATACAGTAACCCGACCATGATGTTACAATTTGTTATTCACAAGTTGATTTTGTTTAAGTACAATAAAATGGTTAAATTAATAATAACAGACACGAGTAGTACGGCCTAGCTTACGGCATCGTTTGTTGCTACAAGCTCCGCCGCCTGCGCACAGATTGCATAAAAGCGAGCCCAATGTCACGTACTGGTTCTTGGAATACATAACATTCAGTCATAATGCTTTATACGTAAATATCAAGTTGGAACAATAGCCTAACTTAATATTGGAATAAATTTATTTACTCACTAGCGGCCCGTCCCGGCGCGTCGCACGGGTATTTAACAATAATTTCAAAAATTATAAATTTTAACACATACTCGTACACCTGTGGGATTCTTCGATCGTACCCCAGTGACGCCTACTTCGCATAGTTAGCAGAGCGGAGTGAGCGGCGACCACGCGACTTTTTTCTAATACTTACATTTTTGAACTCGTGATATCTTTCAAATGGAATGTCCGAATTGAATAATTCAAAAAGTTATATAAAAGTATTGAAGCAGACTTGAATATGAAGTGAAGTCGTCATTAATTTTGATAAGGATTAATACCAAGGTACAAATAAAGAGCCTTTTATAACGGCGGCATTTTAACTAAATTTTGAAATAAAAGAACACTTATTGTGACAGCGACACTTTTTGTAGATAATGTGTGTTCTGCAAAGTTGCAGTACATTATTTTGTTCTATCATCAATAGTTTTCGCAGCGCACGCGATGTAAGGAATTTTTTAGGTAATTTTTTTACACCTTAGGTTATTGGTGTTTTAGTAAGGTTCGCTAATTTTTTTGAAAATATAATGTAATAGCCTATGACACCCGGGGTTGTGAAAACGTTCCAACGGTGAAATAATTTTTCAAATCAGTCCTGTAGTTTCGGAGCCTATTCAATACAAACAAACAATCAAATCTTTCCTCTTTATAATATTAGTATAGAAGAAGGAAGAGTCCTTGCCCGTAACATGCCATTGAGATGAGGTTTGATCTAGACACAATCTTAATATGCTGATGTTTATCCGTCGGCATTTAACTAGTTTAGAACCAAACGTGGTTATTTGAGTTTGCGTTATGAATACGAAAGTCTTAAGCATAGGAACAGAATATAAATAAGTGCTTATGTATAGGTACAACCCGGCCAAAATCAGTGCACTTTACCTTAACATCGATACCCCCTCTACAAACCATACCAGGGTGTCCATACTCTCAACATTATTATGTATTTTAGTTTTTAAGGTATTATATGATAATTATGGACCTGTATTTTAAATTTAACTACAGTGTTCTACAGTGCTTGCAATAAAATTTAATTTATTTATTTGATTAAACAACACAATTCCATGAGAGTTTCACCTAGTGGATCCGCGCTCACTTCAATCGCGAGCTTCGCCTCACTCACGCTGGCATTTCCACTCGCCAAAACACTCACGCGCTAGAAATGGGTGAATGTATTACAGAATGCAAAACTGAAAACTTACTGTCGATTCCGCGGTCACTTGGGGGAATGTTGTTGACGGAATCGCACTGTACAGCGGCGATATGACGTCATGGACGAAATATTAATAATAATAATTGTAACTCTAGTTTAATGCTAGTGCTCTTAAACATCATCTTCCTGCCCTTATCCCACGCTAAGTAGGGTCGGCACAACAGGTTTTCTTCTTCCTCTCTCTCTATCTTTCGTCATTTCAGTGCTCACTCCTTTCTTACTCATATCATCTTTCACACAATCCATCCATCTTTTCTTTGGCCTGCCTCTCCTTCTAAAACCATCCACATCCATTTCCAACACTCTTCTCGTAATATGACTTTCTTCCCTCCTCATTACATGCCCATACCACGCTAACCTATTGCTCCTCAACTTATCCATCACAGGCGCTACATTCAAACTTCGAAAACATGGTGAGGAAACCAGTTAGTAGTATTCTAACAGCGGCGATGGGCTTGCAACCTGTCGCGTATACTACTGCAAAATGTGGTTATGTGTCAAATGTAATGTTTAGACATACCTCTGACAACCCCCCTTAGACGTCCTCAAAGAATCTGAGTCATTCTTGGTACCAAGAGATCTGAAGGGATAATTACCGTGCCTCATATGGATACCGTGGATCAAAATCGTGAAGCTGTTTCAGTTTTGTTTTTTAATCATTTTAATATAGCTCATGCAGTATCTTACGAAAATAAGCAGACATACCTAACTTCGAGGAAAAAAATCAATTAACTTTTGGAGGTCTACCAACCACAGAAGAATCAATAGTACTACGGTAAACAATTATTTATTTGTTAAAACGTTATATTGAGTTCAAATGACCTTCCCAACAATTGAATCTATAAATGCATTTTTATGCAAAACGTGAGCTTTTTACATGTATATACATTTTTTTTATTTTTTTAGGCGCGCTTCAACCCCGGCTATAAGCCAATATCGTATGCACGATTATAAGCCTGTAGTGTATAAACCTTCGGTTTCCAGCCTTGAAAAAATAAGGTAATTTTGGGCATCAAACGCAAAAAAACAAATAAAATACTTCAAATATTTTAGTCATACCAAATTCATTAAAGTCGAAACAGGAAATGCATAATGTAAGGAAGAAATCAGATATCAAAGCTTGTTCGTAAAATGTTTCCCAAAACTGGATTTGGAAGCCTTTGAAATATTCTGAGCAAGCACAGCGCCTAAATGTAAAAACTGAGTATACTTAGCAGAATAAACCATAATGATTGCTATGACGAATCTCTTGATCAAGCAGCGGGGAAGGATGTGTACACTTGGTCATTATTTCGGTAAGTTACAGTTTAAATAAATATTGGTGGACTTTCCAGAAAGCAAAGTGGTAAACGGTGTCACAATTAGTTTTTATTTAGTTACCTAATTCCTACCTGTTAATCATATAATATTGTGTTACTCTTTGTTTACCCAAATAAAAGGAAAAAAAACTCTATTTAACACCAAACTAATTCAAAGCTTGTATATGGGAACCAGATACTTAGCTGATTATAATACACTAGCGGCCTGTCCCAGCTTCGCATGGGTGGTCATAAATTTTTTGAACATTTTAGGATAAACTTAGACCGTGGGTTCAAGCCTCGCGTCTACTTATTTCATACATTTGCACGCCAGAGAGTGAAATCGCACCCCGAGCGCGACCCGTGGACCCGTTAACGTTTTTAATTTCGTCATATCTTTTGAATGGAATGTCCGATTTGAAAAATTTAAGAAGTAATCTATAGGTATTGAAACCGTCTTAATTATGAAAAGATTTATTTGGATAAGGATTAATACCAAGGTACAAATAAAGACCCTTTTCTAGCGGCGGAATTTTAATTATTTTTTGTAAGTAATAAAAGAACACTTATTGTGACATAACTATAATATTTAGACATAGCTGTCGCGACATTTTTTGTAGATGATGACGTGTTCTACAAAATCGTAGTACATTATTTTGTTCTATCATCAATAGTTTTCGCAGCGCACGCGATGTAAGGTTTTTGGTTTCCACCTTGGGTTACATTATTGGAGTTTTAGTAAGGATCCCTGATTTTTTTGAAAATATAATATAGCCTATGTTACTCAGGGATAATGTAGCATTCTAATGGTGAAAGAATTTTTGAAATCGGACCAGTAGTTTTTGAGCCTATTCGTTACATACAAAAATACAAAAATACAAAGCTTTCCTCTTTATAATATTAGTGTAGATAATTCACTTTTTTTTTTGTAAATACATACTTATAATATATAATAACACCCAGACAGGGAACAAACATCTATGTTCATCACACAAATGTTTGTTCTCGGTGGGGATCGAACTCACAGCCTACGGCGCAGAAGGATCATACAAAAGAACGGTAGGAACCAAGCCGTAAGTTTGTTGCCTGTTCTTCTAGGCTTTGGTCGCGTGGAACTGGCACCTAGAGTCACCTAGCTTTAAGACGTTTCAAAGTGATCCTTGTGATTTTATTGAATAAATACCTATTGACTTTGACTTTGACTTTGAAGGCAGAACTACCAACTACGCCACTACCAGCTGTAAAGGCTGTTATATACTTCTAAGCTTTGTATAACATCTGGTCTGATGATGTCCAGAATATAACTTTCCACTCGTAAAACCATTTTTTTCCCACATAAAGCCAGCGCTACCGTTTGCCATGACTCGTATACGGTAACGTAATAGTCTTGAATTATTTTGTTTTTTTATTATTCAAACAGCTCTTTTTATAGTTTTATGGTAGAGTCTTAACTAATTAATTAAGTAACTAGTATTTAAAAATAAGAATTCACGTTTGATTATTATGATCAATATCCTGGGGATGAACATAGAGTAGGTAAGAACTTTTATCATGATACATTTCATTTGGATAGCACCTATATCAACTATAATAATTCATCATCAAGCAGCCAATTCATTACAAATACATTTTGCTTTCTTTTACCGCTGAACTACATTACATTTGGTCTTGCATTAGGCACATTCGGTCATAATCGTCCGCAGCAAATGTAAAAATCAATAATTTTTATCTATCAATTACTTATTTGCTTTCATTTGTAAAAGGATTTGCATTCATGGGTTGATTTAAAAATGTAGTTGTCTATAATGTTTTTTTCTGCGATTGAGGTAGGCTATTACTTTCATAATAAACAAAATCATTTTTGTTTTTAGCATGAGTAAGGTCTCCCTCAAAATTTGACTCAACTCTGTGCAACGAGTGAAATGGAGTTTATCAGTAGTACCTAAATAAGGTAAAACTCGATGCCTACAGCCAATTGGATATCAAAACCGTACACATTTACTGCGATTCCAACGGGATAATTTTATTTAAACTTGTTTATCAGGTCCAGTCCGAAATTTATTTTGAAACTCTTTTAGGAATGCATATCTTCACTGCAATAATGTTGCAGTTTTGCACCTTTCTGATATTCCCATGTCAGATCTGGAAACCGGTAGTAGATAAGTAACTACGACGCCGGTACAGCTAATGGCAACAAAGATATACCTATGCCTAAATGTCAGAGGGATTGGGGAGTTCATGCCCGCTTCTTCTTCTCAAAGTGACTAGCGCTCGATCTTAAGGGATAATGACCATCCCTGAAAAAGTTAACCCAGACGCTGTATTCAATAATCTTGAATAAATGCAATGTATACCTACTTATAACTACGACGCGGGTACATCCAATGGCAACAAAGATATACCTATGCCTAAATGTCAGAGGGATTGGGGATTTCATGCCCGCTTCTTCTTCTCAAAGTGACTAGCACTCGATTTTAAGGTATAATGACCATCCCTGAAAAAGTTGACCCAGACGCTGTATTCAATAATCTTGAATAAATGCAATGCATAACTACTTATTAACGGATGCATATCCATCCATTTTTTTAAGTTACGACTGTGACAATGACAGGTAACTACTTTTTGCTGTCTTAATTTTTGATCTACAGCCTCGAAACTGATCAACGATATTGACATAACGGTACACGACATGTCTTAGATTAAAGACTCACATTAATTAGTCATACGAAACGAACACATTATAGCAGTTCAATGTGATAGCCGTCTGTACCGAAATTGCGATCATATTTTTGCAAGAGCAGGCATCTGGTTATATGAATTCATTTATCATTGGTTTTGGTTCAAGCAAAAACAACTGTACTTTTCCATGCGATTTTTTGTCGAATAGAAAGTATACTCAATTTTTTTATAACGTTTTAGAATAATAACACAGACATAGGTTGCATTCTGAAAACGTGTAGACGGACATGGGTAGGTTTTCTTATGTTTTCAAATGATTAATACGGGCTAAATAAGACCACGAGAAAAAAGGCCATACGAAAAAAAAATTGTTTTTTTTTTATAAAGGATACCCAATCATATAAATATTTAATCTGATAATAATCATATAAATACAAACAATACCCACTGCAGTACATTATATTTTACGTTCTAAACTGTTGGATATTTTGTATATATTTTTAATCGATATTTCATTACGAACAACACATTTTACTTAAGAGTCGAAGATTTTATTAAAGAGCAACGCCCATTGGAGTAAAATAACATGTTCGTATAAACGAACATGTTATTTTTGTTTTTTTTTATTTTATTTTTGTTTTTCAGGAAGACACAGTAGGTACACATATAATAATGTGTCTTCCTGTATTGAATTTGAATAAATGAAGGTTTTTTAAAGCTTTCTTGTCAGAGCTTTACGATCTAAGTGATGCGACTTGCTATAAAATATAGTCCTTTCTTTTTATTGTCCAAAGATCGTTGACTTTAGGGTCAGCAGTTTTTGCATCGGCCATGGAATATGCAATAGTTATATTCTTAAAAGGTCTTAGTCACCACTCCATCAGTGATATTTTAATCCATCACCGCAACAGGACAAAACTGGATCAAAACCCGAGAGCTTATCAAATCGTATTTTGTCTATGGGACCAAGCCTGCCAGAATATTTGGTATTTTTTATTTACAATTTCAGTAATAACGTACATTCGTATGTATGTACAATCCCAATTATAGCAGTAGGTAAGTACTGAGGAAAAAAGCCTGAATGGATGATGAGAAAACACTAGCTACCGGACAAGACGAAAAATGTCACATACAGAACATAAAAATCCATAGTTCCCTGACATAAGCTTGTAGTAAAAACATAAAATGTTTATGCTATTGTCAAATTACTAACACCACGAATGAGAGCTGATTTCACCATGCTCTGTTAGTTACTAATCAAGGATTAACAGGCCGTTAAATCTAATCTTAGATGTCAAACGCGTAAATTTTGACATATTTAACGGCCCTTTAATCCTCTGTTAATCTAACAGAGCATGGTGAAATCAGCTCTAAGGGCCGGTTTCACCATGCTCTGTTAGTTATTTATCAAGGATTAAAAGACCGTTCAATCTAACAGCTGTCAAACGCGTACATTTTGACATATTTAACGGCCCTTTAATCCTTTGTTAATCTAACAGAGCATGGTGAAACCGGCCCTTAATCTTGTAATACTAATAAACGCTTGACTTTTAATGAATAATAATAAAAATGTATAAACGAAACTAAATCGATTTTACAAAGCATAATGAAACGAGCAAGATGAAATTTTGGTACAGAAAACGGATGATTTTTTAAATTAAGTATTTCACGGTGTAAAGACTTAACAGTACTACTGGATCAGTTCTGAAGCAAAAAAACGGTAGCCCTAAATCGAAACCCATAAACGGACTTTAACTTGCAGTAACGAAATTACATATGTGAGAACCATAAAGAAGGCCCACAATTATGGATTGAAGGTTCATTGATCTTCCAATTCTTTCTTTGTTATGATGTCGTGTGAGCATGGCATATTAAATATCTAAACCGATATGTCTTCTCTGGCGTGCACGCAGAATGCTTGTCATATTTTATAAAGCTTAGCCTCAGTTAATGTAAGTTGCAAGAGGACAAAAAAAGCTCTGTTATCTTTTAATGTAAACTGAATGTGGAGCGTCAGTGTAAATATTATAAAGGCGCGAGGCCAAGAGTTTGAAGCATTTTGCGAAGTGACTCCTTGCGGGCTACACACTCACGCGACGCGCGAACTCGAAAAATAACTTTTTTGTTCTTGGGGGGTTTATCAGTGAATGTATTAAAACGCCCAGGAAAATGTATATAGGGACAAAATCATTTTTCCTTTGGGTGGGCTTGTTGGCTTCTGGCTATGGGAGTGTTTCAGATGACAATTTTGAAACTGGATTTTCTTCAAGAGATGGAGCGTTTTATACCGACGATGCAGTTGTAATTAGTGGTGAGTGAATGTGGGTACACAAAATAATAATAATAAGGTATTTCGATTTACGAAATACATCATTATTATTGGTAGGTATATTTACAAACACTGGATAAGCGGGAGCAAAGACTCAGTTCAGTGGCGCATCTTGGGGTGAGACTTACGTCCAGCAGTGAACTACTACAGGTGATGATGATGATCACTAACGTTTTTACCATAGGTTAAACTGTCTATTTAATAACGAACATAATGTTTGTTGGTTTTGTTTGGTTCTCTTGTCCCAAATAATAAATATTTTTATTTACAAAGGAATTTACACTTGACATTAAGTAAGTTAAAAATATATTAGGCAATTTAAACACTACGCAATCGAAAGTGAAGTTACTATTTACATTTTCCATTAAAGAAAGTGTCTAATAGCAGCCAGTGTTGTTGTTGGCGACTCCAAACAATTCACGACACATGTGAGTATGAGGTTTTGAGGCTAGAGAAAGTAAAAATTTGCAACTAAGATGTCCGGCCACAGCCAAAACAGGGATCATAAATAAGTATTGATCACATTTTTGGCCAGTTAATTTAATTTCTTTTATTCAAGCATTTTACTTTTAGCTCAGAAACTGGTATTCATTTACAAGTTCCGATTGAATTTCGGAAGTGTAAACACAGGGTGGGAACACAGGATAAGTAAATTTTTGTTGGTTGTATGTAATGTCGTCAACCTTATGCACTGTGCAGATTGTTGTTCTCGCCATACACTAATAAACTCACGTGGGCTTATACTAGGAATTGAAAAAGTTTAGGACCAATTCAATGCAAATCTTCAACCGCCCACATGTCCACGATCTACCGCATCAATCAAAACCAAAGGCATTGTCTTCTTAAAGTTCGCCGGCGAGCACTCGGTGCTACAATATGGTACTTAGCCACTTAATTTTTTGTCACTCGCTTCGAGGACTTTAATTAGATCGGTGAGTTGATATTGAGACAGGATAATGCCCCTGACATTTCCTGGCATTAGATTGCCGAACCCGGAAAACTTTAATACCATCCAAAAGCTAAGCAACACTTGAAAAGGGTATACAAATATCATACACGCTGAACGCTTCATAGTACTTTACGTATCTATTGCAGCATCTGTATCGTAAAGTACGTATTTCAGTCCAGTAAAACAGAGAACGGGGAAATTAAATCACTCGAACGTATTGGTATCAAGTTCAAGGCGCTGCGACCATCGTCGCACGCTTGCTGCCCCACTCAGCTATTCACTTGCATTACGCACCTTTAAACGAAAATCCACTTTAAGTTCCTATGATTACAGCATAAATTGCCTCGTCAGTATTGAATGATTATTTTTAGTTTATTTTGAATCTAGGGACCTTTAAAGGCCGTATTTTTTCATCAGTGCCTCTGGAAATCAAGTTTAATTTATTTAGATCCTGAGGTTTCGAGTTTTTTGAAAAAACTTCGCATCAACTCCTGGCTATTAAGGCAAGGTTGTTTACATTCATACTTTTGTTTATTTCAGAGGTATCATGAAGCTATTAACATTTTGAGTGAGACGCATCATCGAATTATTTTTGGGAATTAAGTTTAGGTAATCGTTTAAGCATGCCGCTCAAGTGGATTCCAACGAGTACGTTTCAATACCCTGATGGAAACCGTTATGCACTAATCCAAAATAAATAACTTACATGTTTACGACGTATTCACATTACAATGGAATGTCTGTTTCATCCTGTGAATAATAATTTCCAATGATTTTTGTGAATATCGCAGATAGAGTTGAATCAATGGCGATACCAAAAACATTCATACTATACGAGGAAACCCTCTGAAGAGGAAGTCGACAACTCTGCCAAAAGAAATAGAAGTCAAACAGATTATTGACATCTTAATTAGATCGTTAACAAAAACAGGTTTTAAGAAAATGTATCAATATATATGTACTTGCATGCTCAATATGTAGATGTTATTACGGTGCTTAGACATCGTCAATGATATGACCCGTTATATTCAAGTTAAATGGCAAGATCATTACGAATAACGATGCAAAAAGTGATCCGATTATTAAACTAACCACCAAGCAAAATCATGAGTCAATCATTAAAATAAACTTTATGATAAAGCGACCGATAAATTTATACAGAACGACCTCATACATTCCCTGCCTAAACCTTCGCCCAGAGAATTCAGATGTTATAATAACTATTTCACTTGATTTCAGCGCACGTCGGTCGTCATAAGCGAGAAACAATCAACTCTACACGTGATGGAAAACAGCTGTTTCTTCTTCGATCCAGACAGGTACCTATTCATCCCATTCCAGAATCCATACAAGGCCTGATGCATATGCACTTTATACTTCAACAAGAACAGTAAATTATGGCCAATAAGTTATAAAATGCACTCTAATAAAACAAAATGAGTGCTGCCAATACCGCAAAAGGGAAGATGAATATGAATGGTTTGGATTCCTTTTTAAACAGGTTATGATGTTAGCACGATATTTTTAGTTCAGCGAATAAAGCTCAACTGGTTTAGCGCACAACTTTTTTCAGTAATAATGACAAGCGTTAAACAAGCCGAAACCGGTACATTCCGAAGCACCAAAATATCTTACTCAAGTCTCAATTTCATCGTTACAGCAAATAGACGATGGAGCTTTTGGCATCGAATGCCAAACCACCATGGGCAAGAAAGGAGCTTGTAAAAGTTTCCGAGACTGCTACCCTCTAGTAAAAGTAGCTGACATGTCCGGCTGGAACGGATGGGTCATGGGGCACTATGACACTTGCAGTTACATCAACGGGGATAATATGGAGGTATGACTTTTAATGCCTTAAATTGTCAGTGTAAATATAATTTTTTGTTTAAAACAATTTGATATTGGTATGGGTAACTCGTAGGTATTTGGAGTATGCTGCACAGAGCCCTTGGGCACACCACCTCAACAAGAACCAGATGTACAGAGACTGGGAGCACTACCACCAGCAATGACAATGCAAATACCACCCTATCACACACAAACTGGTTACGGGTGAGTTTACTTTATTTTATTCGATTTGACACTAAAATTTCAAAATAGTAACAAGTTACAACACATCACGTTTTTAGATTCCCAGCTCGCTTTGGTATTTCGGCGTTGTCACCCCAGTGGGCAAGTCAGGGTATGGGCTTTAGGCAGATACCTGCACAATGGCCACCTACTATCCCGCCACTACCAACCCATCCTCCGGACCACGCTGCACCTACACACCCGCCACCAACGAGTAAGGTTTATTCCAAATTCATAACACTATCTAAATGTACCCTTCATCATCGACTAAAACGAACTAAACTTATAGGTGCGACAACAAAACCAACTCCAATCATCGGGAAACCTCCTTCTCAAACAACGTGGGCAACCAAGCCGCCCAGCACAACCAGACCTACGACAAAACAAGTAAGACATTCGAGAATCCAAAAATAATGAAAATGAATATGCGAAATATATAGTAACTCATCCTTCTTGATCCTTAGACATGGCAAACATCGAACCCGGCCTATCCAACGAAGCCTACACTACCTGCTGTAACTGGGTGTGGTGCCAAAAATGGACCGCAGGTAAAGCAACAATATATTATGTTACCAGTACTGTTATACCCAAAATATAAAACGGTTTTAAGTCAGGCCCCTTGTGGCCACGCGACGCCTACAGGTTTAAATGCCGAGCGAAAACAGTTGGATGACCTCTTACAAAAACAAAAAAGTCCCCGAATTTTAATTTATTACAGCGAAGTTTGTTCCTCTAATATGTCTGAAAGTGGTTTCTGAAACTTTCAGACACTAGTTAAATCTGTATTATCAATCTTTCTAGTCCCGCGGATGAACTGTACGTTACCTTATCTTGAAGAAAAACGGTTTAGAATAATGTGCTAAAAATTACAAACAACACAAAGACTATTATGCCCACATTTAAATGAATCATAATAGTTTTAAGATACGCTATTTTGCCAATCACCCACTCAAGATCATCTATAATCATTTATAAGCAGTTATACTTCCCTACTTATAGAAATCTGTCAAAAGATTTATAAGTATATGAGGGATAGTGATCTTGGGCATCGTATAATAATAGATTTATATATGTAAACATAGCTTTAACTAATTCTTCGATCCGTTTGCAGGATAATAGTAGGTTTTTAGATCCATATAGGACTTGGAAACTTGACGGAGACGATGACGACTGTGGTGGCGATAGGAGCGAACTACTACGACTACTAAAATCCCCATAGAGTCCAATAAAGGAAATATAGTTATTTTATTGCATTCTAAATTCGGTTACATATTATAATAACTAAACCTATTATAACTACTTTTGAAATAACTACGGTCGATTCACATATGTTCATAACGCATATTGGCCGATTCAAGTACTGTTTAACATACATAATTTTAATTAAACTAAAATTAATCGCACTAACGAACGATTAATCTAATGTTTTTTTAAGATATTGGATGTTTGCACTATGTTTGAAATACCTAATGGACGACTCGCCTACGGTTTATACACCCAGTTAATGTCAGCATGATAATTGGAAGCCACTTTAGCGAGCGTGCCGCGGCAGCGGCCGCCGAAGTGCCAGAAATTAAGTAGGTGAATCGTCCATTATTTCAATCAACATTAGGTTACTTAATTGTAGTTGTTCAAACCGTAGGTGAATAAACCATAGGTGTATAAACCATAGGTGAATTCTCTTTTAGGGATATCATTCATTAGTTATAACGAAATTCTGTGAAACGAGCTGTAGGTTATTTAAACAGTAGGTCTTTTGGCTGTAGTTATTTCAAAAGTAGTTATAATAGGTTTAGTTATTATAATATGTAACCCTAAATTCTAGGTAGTATTTTGGGTTACCATAGCATTAATTTTTTTTCCTCATTTTTATTTATACACATACAAAAAGAAATTAGATCCAATAAAACATTACTCTGTGTAGCACTTTTTTTGTGATTTAAAAACTCAACTAGCCTCTCATCACGACAATGCTGCCAAAAAAATCATACTGTTTAAATTGAATCAACTTGCGTAAGGCTTTAAAAGGGAATATATTTGAAAGTATACTTGTTTGCGGTTGCAAATGATTTGTTTGGATTGCCATTTCAGGCTTACGGAGGCGCAGACTTACAGGATGAGGAGCGAATTGTTGGTGGTCACAACGCAGAACTGAACGAGTGGCCGTGGATCGTGGCACTGTTTAACAATGGCCGTCAATTCTGTGGCGGTTCACTTATGGACGAAAAACACGTTATTTCAGCAGCACATTGCGTTGCCCAGTAAGTCCCGTAAATACGACACCATTGCCTAAGCAGATAGCGACAATAAAAATAAAATATTGGTGGATATTCCACACAGCACTATCTCGCCCCAAACTAAGCCAAAGCTTGTGATATAGGAACCAGATAGCTGATATACTACTATATCCTTTTTTTTGTAACATATTTATAATATTATATAACACCCAGACAGAGAACAAACATTTATGTTCATCACACAAATGTTTGTTCTCGGTGGGGATCGAACCCACGGCCTATGGCGCAGAAGGCAGAGCTACTACAAACTGAACTGTGAAGACTGTGATAAACACGTTAATCATTGTTTCGGTTATCCACAGCATGACATCATGGGATGTCGCTCGCCTGACTGCTAGACTTGGAGATTACAATATAAGAACCCCCACTGAAACCCAGCATATCGAGAGGAAGATCAAGAGGGTTGTCAGGCACAGAGGATTCGACATGCGCACTTTGGTAACGACTTTAAGAAGTTGCAGTAAGACTTCTGTATTTGGACGAATACCCATAAAATACCTCATTGTTTTTTCTGCAGTACAATGACATCGCGATCTTGACGATAGACCAGCCTGTGACATTTACTAAGAACATTCACCCCATTTGCCTGCCAAGCTCAAGCAGAGCTTACTCTGGACAGGTCGCTACTGTAATCGGTTGGGGAAGTTTGCGAGAGAGTAAGTTAAAACCTATCATAATGATTATACTCGTAACTTATTGAGCAGGGTTATTGTTTGCTCATGCAATTATCTTCCTTAGCCTGGGTATAGCCTATTAGAGTGCATAATCGCATAGGAACTCTGTCCCATAATATTATATCCTAATGGTGCCCGCGACTTCGTCTGCGCTGGATGAGTATTTCGAGTAGCTTATATTAGCGTGGCGAAGTACATATTATTATGTGTAACTCTAGCGGTTTTGGCAGCGCACACCAGAATAGCTCGCAGATGGTAGATTTTTTCCTACTTACTTGACACTTATCGTCATATTTTGGACAATTCACACAATATCTTTATAAATCGTGGCCTATGTGTTATTCTGATGTATAAGCTATAATATTGTAAAGTTTCATTAAAATCCATTCAGTAGTTTTTACGTGAAAGAGTAACAAAGATCCATCCATCCATCCATCCTTACAAACTTTCGCGTTTATAATATTAGTAGGATAGTATATCCTGTCTATTTTAGAAGGTCCTGGGTAGACTGCATAAACTTATTTTTATCGTGTCGATGATTAGTTAGATTATCCTAGATAAAAAAGCTGCCACCTCAATACCTCAATTGCGATTAACTAATAAACGATGAATATTGGCCAAACAATACTTGCCCCCTTTTGTACTGCCATTTTCTACCGAAGGTTTCACATCATGTTCAGAGATATAATAACATAATAGCAAATTATAAAAATGTATTATCGGATACTCACGATTATTTTCTTCTAGGTGGTCCTCAGCCATCAGTTCTGCAAGAAGTATCCATCCCAATCTGGACAAACTCTGAATGCCGCCTCAAGTACGGAGCAGCGGCTCCTGGAGGCATAGTCGACCATATGATCTGCGCAGGCAAGGCCAGCATGGATTCCTGCAGTGTAAGTAAACGTTAGGCAAATATACTTCGGCTCCGAATGAAATAGTGGGTAGGATATTACCTGCAACATAGCTGCCATCAACCCAAAGTCCCGCTACTTCAAGTTGGGCTGGCTGGGCTGAGGTTACCAGGGGGATAATGCACAATACACCCACATCGCGAGACGTCAGCATTTTATTCCCCCGCCACGAATTAGTATTACCTGGGAACTTGGTCGGTGGTATTTTCACAAGCTTCATGTTTGTCGAAATTACTGTATTTTGCTTTGTATTTATGTAAGAATCAGCGGGTCAATCAGAGATGATTTTTATTTATACAACGGAATTGATATGACTTTGATCGGGTAATGTTATTTTGTTACAACTATAAACCTCCCGGTGTTTTTTTAACCTTCACGAGTTGAATTTGAGGTAAAACTTTTTGAATGTACCTCTTCCTTGTAAAAGGAAAATACACTCCAAGGTTTGTGATCTATGCTGGTGTTCCAATACTTGTATTTAAACGTTAAAAACCTGGCTTAAATGTATGAAATAGCTGTTTTTTAACAGCTATTTCATACATTTAAGCCAGGTATATAGCAGGTATAATAGCTGATTTTTAACAGCTATTTCATACATATAAGCCAGGTAGGTATAGAACTTTTGTATGAAACAGCTGTTTTTTTTTCGCGTTCACAGTTTTGGATCCTTAATAAAAGTTATTCATATTGATGGGTACTTTCACCCCCTGAAGTTTTAAATACAAGTATTGGAACACCTTGTATTTGGATATTTATTTGATAACAGGGTGACAGCGGCGGTCCTTTGATGGTGAACGAGGGCGGAGTCTGGAAACAAGTGGGAGTAGTCTCATGGGGTATCGGCTGCGGCAAAGGGCAGTATCCGGGCGTGTACACACGTATCACCGCATTCCTTCCTTGGATTCAAAAGAACTCCAAGTGATTCGAAATCCTTAGTGCTTGTTCACAATATCATGTAGATAATTATAACATGTTGGCCAGAAAAGTACAATAGATCCTAATGTTTTTTTAAAATTCTATTTTGCAAAACGTCATCTATTGTTGATCTTTTGTGGCCACGCTTTTGAGATATATTGTTAAGAAACATAATAAGTGAGTGAACAAGTTCTGACTGTAGAAATAAGTTTTGTACTAGCATCCTCGCTACAAAATTACAAGATTATTCAATGAATAATTAGTAAAACAATCACTTTGAGAAAGACAACCTGTCAAACTTGTTTTTCTCAATTGATTGATATGTATTTGTGGAAATTGTGCCAATTAAAAATAAGTTTATCCAATAAAACATACAATTGTAACGTATCTGTATTATTTCAAGTTGCACGCACGCTAGTCTCAAATGGATTACAATTTACATTTATAATTACAAAGAATACATTAATTAATATTAGATAAACACTTCTCATTCAGTCTTTTACTAATAACACAAGTACATGGTTTAAAAATAATTCAGATAAAAAAAATACATAATATTTTTTACTTTGGAATTCCCTGTCTTTAAATTCCTGTGATAAATTATTTATATTTGCAAAAAAATAACAATGCATTCTTCCTTTGAGTCTATCTCTATACAATATGTCCTTTTGTCTAGATGTTCTAATTCTTGTAGATATAATAATAAATTCATTTTTACAAGAAACCCCATACTGATAGCTCAATTCTGAGAATATTATAAAACCATGACTAGAAGAAGGAACACCCATTAATGGCTTTACATGATCAATTAATATCTATATCATTGGTAAACGGAAGTAGAATTTCAATTATTACTATTAAAGCTACATTATTCTAAATGTCAAAATTGGATACATGTAGTTGCTGAAGAATATTCCGTGCTGAAACAAGAAAGACAAAGCTATCAATAAACCCTTTTAAAATAGAATATATATGGACATTTAATTTGCAACCACAACATTTACTAACTAACCAAAGCCTTTGTACAGTCAGCATCAGAAAATGATGACTATTTCATATTTTTTTAAATGTTTTACTTTATAAAATAAAATAAAAAGCCTTTAATGCTAATATGTTTAACACTAATATATACAAACTTATCTACTAACTTACAAGCTATATTATACACTTCTTTCTTTCTAACAATTTATTTTAGATTTTTTATGCTGACTATCTAATGTTTTTTTTAGTACATTAAAACGCAGCAAGATAAAGCCTTCGTGGCGTAGCTTGCTCGGTCGTTTCTAACCTAACAAAAGTCACGAAGGACAGACCGAAGCCTCAGGCGGCCTAAAAACTTCGTCACCAAAGATGGTCTAGCTCAGGGATGGGGAAACTTTTTCCTTCGCGTGCCAATATTTACTTACAAAATATATGGCGGGCCAAATTGTTGCATTTTTGGTTATATTATTTACTGAAATAAAAATGTTGATATTATGTATTTTATGAAACACAAATTTATTATGCAATATTACAAAATAACTATTGAAATAAGAAATTTCAAATTGAATTAAACTTTTATGTTAACTGCGAAGTAGAAGGTTGAGGAGCGCTGGTCTTTGGGGACATGTGACATGTGGAACTGTTTTTGTTTCTGCATGATTTTATCAAAAGCCGGCACCATTTGTGATGCTAAAATATTTTGCAGTGAAAAAAGATGATCCGAAAGCCTATTGCGAAGAAAGTTTTTTTCTTAGTTTCATTATTGAAAACACAAATAGTCTGTAACAAACATAGCCATTATTTTTTGGGCGTGGGCAACTATGCATATTTGGGTATTGTATCCTAGATATGGACTTATAAAATTCCAATTTGCTGGTTCCAATTCGCGCACTGGCAATTTGAATGAAATTTCTAACAATACGAAAACTTCACTTGAATTGTTTGATGGTCGCGGGCCGGATTTCAACGCTTCGCGGGCCGTAGTTTCCCCATCCCTGGTCTAGCTCATAAGAAAGTATTTATTTTATAAAAAAAAAAGTACTTAATTGACCGTTCCTATAGGAACGGTCAAATTATATTATAATATCGTCGTGGTGCGAGAAGTAACTAAGTGCAAAAGCTAGTTTCGAGATAATCGCGTCTTTTCGTACCACAACGACGATAATAATTAATCTTCGTATAAGTCATTTATTTGTACCCAAACCTAAGCCATGAATAATTTGATAAGAAAAATAATTGTTTGAGGAAATAAAGGCTTCATTTTTTTATTTTAAACCATGCCTTACCTTGAAAGTATCCCGTGTCGTGCAAATCATCGGGAGTGGGAATGAAAGGCGGTTCTTGATTCAGTAGGTCCTCCCAGTCTACGTTTCTGAAGACGGACATTTGCCGCACGGCCACCGCCGCCGGTCGCTCTGCAGGATCAGTCGTGAGAAGCGCTTCTATGGCACTTACTGCTTCGTTGGATAACGACTCTTCGTCTTCAGGCCATTCTATATCTGTGGATCGACGATCATTTCATTCAGAGAGCACTGGTGGTCTAGTGGTAGCGGCCCCACCTTCCGATCCTAAGGTCGTGGGTTCGAAACCAGTCGAGCACCAATGAGTTTTACTGTTCAAAAATTTATGTGCACAATGCCAGTACTCTCAAACGGTGAAGGAAAACATCGTGAGGAAACCGGCATGTCGTGGAACTTAAAAAGTTCTATAACATGTGTCAAGTGCTCGAAAGGAGTCTCTTGAGGCGCACTTAAAATCCTTTCACCACACTGTTTCGAAAGGAACTAGTGACACGACAAGAGAGAGAGAGAGAGACGATCATTTATTTCAACCCGTCAAACAACATTTTTGGAGATATAAAATTACAGAATGTTATGAAAATCGCAAATAAACAAGTTTTGGAGATTATTTTTCATATTGGAATGAATTGAGAGGCTGATAGCCGTCGAACAACTTATAAAAGGTGTAAAAATACCACTCCTGAAAACTTCAGGGGGCTAAACTACCCATCAATATGAATAACTTTTCTAAGGAACCAACACTGTGAACACGAAAAAAAAAACAGCTGTTTCATACTTTTTAGCCAGGTAGGTATTGAACTTTTGCTTTTTAGCTGTTTTTTTTTTAAAGTTATTCATATTGATTGGTAGTTTAGCCCCCTGAAGTTTTCGCGAGTGGTATTTTAACACCCTGTATATAAAATATCGTTTCGATCTTAACAAGTTTTCTTACCAATAAGTTTGATTGAAAATTATGGTAAAACTATTAAAGCAAAGTTTGTTTGGCTAAGAGCTGATTTCACCATGCTCTGTTAGTTACTAATCAAGGATTAACAGGCCGTTAAATCTAACCTTAGATGTCAAACGCGTTCATTTTGACATATTTAACGGCCCTTTAATCCTTTGTTAATCTAACAGAGCATGGTGAAATCAGCACTAGGAATTATATTTTCGCTGAGCCTTTACGACAACGATTCATTTTCATATCCTTGTCTTTTAACAAAGCATAAAGGTGGAACAAGTAATTATGAATACAAACTCACTTCTAGACAGTATATTTTTGAAGACGGCTTGGGGCGTTTCATCATTGAATGGAGGCACACCAGTCATGAACTCATACAGGCACACACCTAACGCCCACCAATCCACTTGAGGTCCATGTCCTTGCCTAAACAAAACAAATATCAAATTATTTGTAGTCATACTTTTTAAGAGTAGTAGAGCTCTTTGTGAAGGGCTCGTCCGGGGAAGTACTACCACCACGCCTTTTTCTGCCGCCAAGCAGCGTTCCTGTGTTTCGGTTTGAAGAGTGTGGTTGTCGGTGTAATTACAGGCACATGAGGCTTAACATCTGTATGCCTCAAGTTGATGGACGCAGGGCAGTGCGTCGTAGGGCACGTTCCTATTGTGCGTGACTTACGAGGCAGTGCTTTGTAATAGGTGATGGTTACCACTTAACATCAGGTGGGCCATCTGCTTGTTACATCAGCTAGATGTATTAAACGAAAGCGCACCGAGCTTCATTCAACAGCTTCAACTTTAATGATGTGAACTGCCAAATAATGGAATTCCTTACTGTTTTTATTTTATAAATATTGGAGGACTTTTCACACAGCAGTATCTAGCCCCAAACTGAGCCAAAGCTTGTAAAATGGGAACCAGATAGCTGATATACCAAATACATACTTTTTTTTTGTAAGTTAATACATACTTATACTAGTAGTTCGCTCCGAACTGAGATCTCGTGATTCGACCCGACGAACACATCAAAACTTTGAGTAGGTAGTCAGGGGCAAGTCCAAACATTATTTTTGGACTTTTTTCTGACTACCGCCTACTAACTTGGTATGGTAACCAAGTTTCAACTCTATTGGCCTATTTATTGAAGAGTTCCGTTGAACAGACCTTGGCTCCATCATCAGACCTGGTCGTCGTCACCATTTTATGAGAACTGAGTACCTCCTTAATTTATTTCAAGAAAAAAAAATAAGAAAAAGCAAAGGAACTGGCCGACCAGTAGAAAAACCTTGATGTCAACGAAACTCTTAGAGATGGGAGCTCTTGGGTCGTTGGTTATCTTAATTTAACTTTTTTGTTGTATCTCAAAAACCGAGCGTCCCAGAGAAAAAGTAAAAATGGTTTTGGAATGTCCAAACAAAGCCCTTTCATATGACATGTAATTTGATTTTTTTATGTAACTTTTTTTATTTTTGGGCCCTTAAAAAACCCCATATCTCAAAAACCCTTCATCCGATTTTACTCATATACTTACCAGTAAATTTCTCAAGTACAAGCTATCGAAATATAAAATTTCATGCAGATCGGACCAATGGTTCTAAAGTTATCGCCAGATAAACATACATACATACATACATACATACATACATACATACATACATACATACATACATACATACATACATACATAAAATGCCAAATCGCCCGAGTTGAAACTAAGATCTTCGATCGCTTCGCTCACTCGATCAAATATATAAATCTAATTAGTATAAGAATCAAGCTTACCTAAGAAGAAGTTCAGGAGCTAAGTAATCTGGCGTGCCCAATATCCTTTGATCTGACATTTGGTTACCGCGTCTAACGCTTTTTGGCGTACGATATGGAGTGTGCGCGGCTGCTAATGGCGTTTTGCAATCTGTTGGTGATCTATTCGCGTCCTGTAAATTAATCTCAATAAAGAAAAGTAATTTAAAAGTGAGTGAACCTAAATTTGTTGTACCGTTTTTGTATCGTATTCGTTGTAAGTTGCATACTTAAGTATTTATTTATATACTAGCGGCCTGTCCCAGCTTCGCATGGGTGGTCATAAATTTTTTGAACATTTTAGGATAAACTTAGAGCGTGGGTTCGAACCTCGCGTCTACTTATTTCATTTGCACGCGCTTCTCCTTGAGTGAATGAAATCGCACCCCGAGCGTGACCCGTGGACCCGTTAACATTTTTAATTTCGTCATATCTTTTGAATGGAATGTCCGATTTGAAAAATTTAAGAAGTAATCTATAGGTATTGAAACCGTCTTAATTATGAAATGATTTATTTGGATAAGGATTAATACCAAGGTACAAATAAAGACCCTTTTCTGGCGGCGGCATTTCAATTATTTTTTTATAATAAAAGAACACTTATTGTGACATAACTATAATAGTTAGACATATGCTGTCGCGACATTTTTTGTAGATGATGACGTGTTCTACAAAATCGTACTACATTATTTTGTTCTATCATCAATAGTTTTCGCAGCGCACGCGATGTAAGGTTTTTGTATTCCACCTTGGGTTACATTATTGAAGTTTTAGTAAGGATCCCTTATTTTTTTGAAAATATAATATAGCCTATGTTACTCAGGGATAATGTAGCATTCTAATGGTGAAAGAATTTTTGAAATCGGACCAGTAGTTTTTGAGCCTATTCGTTACATACAAAAATACAAACATACAAAAATACAAAAATACAAAGGTTTCCTCTTTATAATATTAGTGTAGATTTGTACCCCAAGTCCGATTTGCACATATTGTGTAAAAAGTTTTCCAATTTTCTACGAAGACAAGAGAGTTCTTAACACGCCCTTATTATTATAGATATCCATACAAAACCCACTCGGAAAACGGGCTCGCTTTTTTTTTATGTAATAAAAAACACTAAGCGCAACTCAGACTCGGGGTATTGTTACTTTACTAACAACTTTATCCACGCATTACACTTTGAAATACTATGATTATAGACACAGTTTTTTTTTCTGGGGGACTTGGAGATATTTTGCGGATGCTAGCTATAACAAAGCATTGTCTCGTAAGTCACGCACGATAGGAACGTGCCCTACGATGCACTGCCCTGCGTCCATCAACTTGAGGCATAGAGGTTAAGCCTCATGTGCCTGTAATTACACCGGCAACCACACTTTTCAAACCGAAACACAGCAACGCTGCTTGGCGGCAGAAATAGGCATGGTGGTAGTACTTCCACGGACGAGCCCTTCACAAAGAGCTCTAGTACTCTTAAAATTACTCTTCTATTCGTCTCCTTTTGTTAGTATACATTAGGAGGATAGGGTTATTCAGAGGGAATAGAAAGAATTACCCTTTATAAACTTTACTAAAGAAAATATGAAAAACTTGAAACATACCCTGCTCAGTCGTCTTGTAGGAAATATTTCTAGACTGGTGGAAACATGTTTGCTGAAATTGAACGACTTTTCCTTCACGCCCGAAGCCGGTTGGTCGTCCTTGGGTAGGACGAAACGCGTCTCTTTTAACCGTTTCTTTGTTTCTTGGCATTTATTGTTTGATACAGGAGTTGAAAATATTACGCCGACATTGAAATGATGACTATCGTTTTGAGAGGCCCATCTGGAATTTAACACGACACATTTGTATTAAAACACCGATATGGTCACAATAGTTTGGTATTGTTATTTAATTCGTAAATGTTGATCCTTGGCCAATCATGAAATTAGACCTTTTCGGGATACCTACCCTGTTTTGAAAAAGCTTGTATATTAGGAGGAGCCTAAGATTAGTAGAGCTCTTTGTGAAGGGCTCGTCCGAGGAAGTACTACCACCACGCCTTTTTCTGCCGCCAAGCAGCGTTGCTGTATTTCGGTTTGAAGAGTGTGGTTGCCTGTGTAATTACAGGCACATGAGGCTAGCTCTGTATGCCTCAAGTTGATGGACGCAGGGCAGTGCATCGTAGGGCACGTTCCTATCGTGCGTGACTTACGAGGCAATGCTTTGTTATATTTTATGGTTACCACTTAACATCAGGTGGGCCATCTGCTTGTTCCATCAGATAGTAGTATAAAAATAAAAAAATGGTGCACAAGATAATGTTTTAAAGAGGGCACTGAGCGATTCTATATTAAAATCCGGAGCTACATCAAAGTATGCTAATAAAATGAAATGTTAATCCTCTACTAGCGACCCAACCCGGCTTCGCACGGTTATTGTGGGTTATCCTTAAGAGATTATGCTTGTATTATGCATGTAAACCTTCCTCTTGAATCACTCTTTCTATAAAAAAAACCGCATCAAAATCCTTTGCGTAGTTCTAAAGATTTAAGCATACATATAGGGATATATATAGGGACAGAGAAAGCGACTTTGTTTTATACTATGTAGTGATGATTAGAACTATACCTTTTCTTCAACACTCCTTTGATAGGGTTTTTGCGTCGATCCGGCGTAGGATGGATGGCCATACGCTTTGGCGTGTTCTGACTCAACTCCAAAGCCATTATCTCCTGTGTAAGGCCGCTGTGGTTCTCTTTAGACTCTGCTAAGCTGGTAACACCGGTAGGCGTGTCACCATCACCTTCCAATATGCGTTTTCTTTTCTTAGCTCTAAAGCTGTAAGAAGATTGAGATTGGAAGAAGCCGTATTTTATCAAATTTTAATAACACATTTTTGAACATTAACAGTGCTTTCTAGCTTCAAACTAAGGATAGCTTGACTATGGAAAATAGATTGCTTATAAAATACTTAAATCCTTTTTTTAAATACATACCTAAATCACAATATCCCAACTCAGAACAAATACAATACAATAACACAAATGTTTGTTCTCGGTGGTGATCGAACCCACAACACAGAAGGTAGAGCTACTATAAACTGAGCTGTGTGGCCAGTCACTACTGCTCTCAATTTTTTCACCGCTTTTGCAAACACATTACTGTTTTTTTTATCCTAATTCCTACTAATATGTAAATGAGAAAGTTACGATGTTTCTGGCTCAATCACGCCCTAACCAGAGCCCTAACAAAAAAAACTGGAAATGGGTAGTAAACATGAACGAAACCATTACAGGGAAAATGCTTTAAATATGAATGTTAGTGATCACTATACGCGAGCGCTAAATTTCATACTCTTAGTACTTCTAGTTTATACTATACCTAACAAGCTGATGCCCGCGACTTCGTCTGCGCAGGATTAGTCACACAATATCTTTATAAATTTTAGCCTATGAGTTATTCTGATGTATAAGCTATATTATTGTAAAGTTTCATTACAATCCATTCAGTAGTTTTTACGTGAAAGAGTAACAAACATCCATCCATCCATACTTACAAACTTTCGCGTTTATAATATTAGTAGGATATATCCTGAGTTATGGTGTCGATCTCGGCTTCTGTAGCCGTGAGGCCATAACGGCGGCCTACGGGCGACCTAATATTCATACAAACTAACTTATTATAGAATTTTTTCCAACAATTTTGTAGTATACCTGGGTATTCTTTTCAAAGAATGACCTCTGCACAAAGGAGAAGTAGACTGGTCATGTTGTGAATCTGACATCACAGTAGACTCTCCCAGGGAAGAACCATTGGTACTGCTCATATCTGTGGACTTGGTGTGCTGAGAGTTTGTGCTGGATTTCGAACTCTCGCATGTGTGGTATGAACTCGAGCCTGAAGGTAGGGATCCTGACCCTGAGTCTTGAGACTGCAAAAGAAAAAAAACACCATATAAAATCCTGACCAGAAATTCCTGTTGTGTAAACTACGACGCCGTACAACAACACCAGTACCCCAAGTATGAGTTGTGTTTACCATATTTGGTTTCACGTTTTTCGTTCTTGTTCCGTTTTCATTGCGGGTTTTGTATGAAGACGCGATAGAGATACCGATACGGAACTTTATGTTGCAAGTATGATGAAAATTAGTAGTAGAACATAAAGTTCCGTATCGGTATATCTATCGCATCTTCATATAAAACCCGCAATGAACACGGAACAAAAACGAAAAACCATACTTGGGGTACTGTAAATAAATCATCAATTGTCTGAAGAGCTAGATAAGTACATCAAATAGCGATTATGAATTTAGTATAACTTCTATCTACGCTAAAAAACATTTAATATAAACATCTAGCAGTGTTTTTAGTACTGTTAGTCTATGGTCTACTCACAATATTATCCAAAGTTATACTTTCAGCACTCATGAATGGATGGATACCAGACAACTGTGAGTGGTCCAACAAGGGTGAGTTTTCAAGGCCGCTGACACCTTCAAAGAGACCTTTTAGTTTGCCTGAAAAATAACTTTTACTAAAACAGGACTCTTATATTTCAATTTATAATGCTGACAGTGATTCAACTTTTAATACAAATAAGAAATCAAGCAAAGTATTAAAAAACCTTTAATAATGCTTAAACTTTTGCCATGTCTTACCAAAAGGTAATAAAATACAGTAACTGCCCCGCAAGTACCGATCTTTTTACGAACTATGCGATCGTCAAATTTGACATTTCTATTCGTGATATTTTGACGAATTGTGCGAGTACGGAACTCGGGGTCGCTATCTTTTGACGATCGCATGCGATCGTCAATTTTCGCGATAATTGTAAAATATCACCTCGGAAACTATCGGTTTTGAACACAAGCTATGGATTCGTGAAAATGATTCGTCTAATTCGCTTATTTGACAACACGATCGTTAAATCAAAAGTACCATCCATACCCGCATTATAGCGAAATTCGCTAAATTTTAACGAATATCACGACTTTCGTCAAAATCGCTAAACAATCGCTAAAACCCGTTTTTACGAATAGAAATGTCAAATTTGACGATCGCATCGTAAAAAGATCGGTACTTGCGCTGCAGGGCTCATAAAAAGCATTTTTTTAATATGAGCAGTACATTAATATGTGCTCTATACATAAATTGCTAGTTGAATCACAGTCCATGTTTCCAATAGCAAAAGCATACTAGTCTGCTTAAGTTCATCAAGAAGGTTCTCACAAGCATCTGAGGACACAGTGTGTATGGTGCTATCCCCACCTCCTGACCCAAAGGATAAGTGAGAGGTCAATGAGAGTAATTGACCAGGTGTCCTCATGTTCAGGCTTGGTGTACGGTTTACAAAGTCTGATATCTCCAAGTCTGTAAAAAGAGATGGGATTCAATGAATTGGCTAATATACATATAAGTTAACTTGCCTACAGTACCTACATATGTAACACTACATATTTATCTACCTACATGTGCATCACTGCATATTATGCTACTAAAACATGCTTAAAAAACATGAATATTTGTAGCTTAAGAGTAAAAAAAATTGTGAAGTGTTAGCCTTAAAACTTGCATTGGAATAGCCTTGCACATGGTTGACTATTTTAAGTCAACTATCAAAAGTCCAAAGATAGTTGTGGAAATCAAGTTCCCCTAAATAAGCCTTAGGCTACTAAAGCCTGTAAGGCAGCCAGGTATATTGCCCCATCATCTTGAGTTTCTGAGTGACTAGATAAATAACTCAAGAGTTATTTATCTAAATAATATCATATAAAATAAAATCTTACCCCTATGAATTTCAATTTTAGAGAGTCCAAAATCTGTTAATTTTACATGTCCAGTCTTAGCAATTAACATGTTGTCAGGCTTTAAATCTCTATGAACTATGTGGTGCTTATGTAGGTAATCAAGGGCTAAAACCACTTCTGCTACATAGAAAACAGCCATAGACTCTTCTAAAAAACCATAAACACCTAAGAGAGACTTCATGTCTCCACCAACCATATATTCCATGACCTGAAAAATATAAATAAAATATTAATGGCAGTCTAGCCTGATTTCTGTTAAACCATTCCAAAATTAGTTTTAATTCTTGTAAATGCCTACCTAACAATTAGGTACATTAGTATAAATGCTATAGCTTGCATTATGTATACAATACATTTTAAATGTAACTACTTTATGTGGTTACCTAATTACCTCCTAAGACTAATCTTAGATTACTTATTGTGAATTTATTATCTGCAATGGGTGCTCAAGGATGGCTATAGGAAGGAATAGTATAGCAATATTGTATGCCCGAAATGGGTAGACTGTTGGAACAAAAATACCTCTGGAAGATCTATTTACAGTTTTACAATAAATTATTCTTATTGTTATTCTTAATAAATTCTTAAATTTGTTTCATATAACAAATTTTATGCTTATCTGTGATCAGTCTTCAGACTATGAGCAGGATTGTGGTGGGTAGTCAGGCTTTTAGAAGCTGCACCCCAGCATTCCACAAAACCATGTTAAAAATAGAACCGAACTGTCAAAACCTTCGAGACACTCCTATGTTGACTTGTTTTTTGATGTAATCTATAATTATAATATAATTATTGTGCAAGTCAGCTAGTATGGTCATGTGATTTATTAAGCTCTCATGCTTACCAAGTAAACTGATGAAATGGACTGAAGCGAGTAATACAAATGGACACAAAATGGGCTTCTAGACAGAGCTAAGGCATTTCTTTCTGTCACTACTTGGGCCACCATATTTTTGTTTATCATATCAGATTTCTTCATAACTTTTATTGCATACATCATCTCCTTATTGGTTTTCTTGTGTGCAAGGAACACTTTACCGAAGGCGCCGCGGCTAATTGGTTTCACTATGGTAAAATCATTTATATCCGGTAGCTATAATATACATAAATTGCTGTCAATAAATATTGTTAGGTATAATTACATTATGTTTAGATACATGCAATCGACAAGCAAGCAAGCAAGTGCAAAGTATATAACCACCTTCGTTATATTGTCATTGTGTGCATTAATTTTTTCCAATATAGTATGGCATGTCGAGCTTTCGTCTACGGTCAACTCGTTCGCCATATTACTACAATATACAAAACAATACAACAGTTACAATACACACCGAATACGAATAACTAATTTTGAGAATAAAATAACATTTCGAAAATTCAACTTGTAACGATCACAGAAAAACTTCTCATAAATATTTCTTCTTCTTCGTTCAACGCATTTCTATTAAGGCACCTGTCCGTCATTTCGACAGACATTTTTGTCAGTGTCAAACAACAAGTGAAAGAGATAAATACTTTTTAGTCAACAATCAAGTCAGTGTAGATAGTCTTTATAATAGTAGGGGAGCCCAAGAGGGGATTTCGGGATTTCCTCGAGCGCGTCAGATTAATATACAGGGGGATACCTTGTACCTGGTTAAGAACCTCCACCAAATATGAGCCCCATATATAAAGCCGCCCGTCTAGGATAAAGGATCAGATTAGTAAAAAAAAATTGATCATCAGGAAATCTCGAGCGCGTCAGATTAAGTTAGGGTGAGTTAATTACATGCTAAAAAGTGTATATTCCACTAATCTGACAATTTGAGAGTGACGTAAAGAAACGGGAGGGCTACAAAGTTGTAAAAAAAAAACGTCATCTCGACATTCTCGGGCGTGGCTGATTTTTTTTTATTTTGAAGTAAATAATTCAAGGATAACGTAAAATATATAATCTGACGATTTCCACAAGCCGAAGTAACAAATATTCGTCGATAAAGTTTAGCTGCGTGGTGCCTATATTCCCCTCTGCGCGCTTCTATTTCGTGCCATGAAATCGAGCCAGAAGAAGAAGATGATTCTACTAATGAAGATGATGACTAATTAATCAATTTATTGTACATAACAAAATATTTTTTTGCATATTTTTTTAAATTATTTTCTTATAAATACAAGTATTCTACTTAACAAACTTATACTTTTTATTTGCATGCTATTTCCTGAGCTTTTCAATTAATTAAGTTGAATGGTTTAAAAAAATCAAAATAAAAATATTTTTTTTTGTCAGATTAGGCGAATCCCTCTAGATAATCGTCAGATTATGAGACAGCACGTCTAGGACATAAAGATGAACCATATATATCTTAATCTGACGCGCTTGAGTATTTCAAAATGGCGATTTTTTTTTTGCATATTAAAATAATGGCTGCGAGTTTGCGTCACATCAAAATCGTCAGATTATTGAATGAGATTTTTTTTTAGGTTCACATAACACCCCCTTAAAAAATCTGACGCGCTCGATAATTTTTTTTTTTTCATTTTCAACCCTTAAGTACGACCACCCCCATCATGCAAACGATCAGATTAACATACGTACATTATTAAAAATACGTAGGACATTGGTGCTATCAATATCTGACGCGCTCGAGTATGTCCATGCAACAGTTTTTTTTTACATTTTTGAAAATCTATAGCCGCTCCCCCCACCGATGAAAAGGTATACTTATATAACATTTTTTTCTTCTTATCATCTAAGCTTTGCAACCCAATAGGTCTCTATGACGCTCGAGGAAATCCCCATTTAGCATCATGGCCTCCCCTACTATAAGCTATAGTGCATAATGCAATTATATCAATCCGGTCTGCTATGCTCTAGAAACTACTGGGGCCTCTACTTTTCAGCCAAATTAGGCATATAGGCCATCAAGGTAGACGGTGGGTAAAACTGCATCAAGATTATGAGGCGATTATCAAATAGTTTATCTGCATTGCATTGGTGTACTTTCACATAGGTATGTTATTGCACGCAGCTTACAGAAATTAGCCTTAGGTTTTAGGCAATACGCGTAAGTAGGAAAAGCCTCAGTGATTAAATCATTTCGGTAAACAATTAAATATATGTATATTACTTGTATATTTAACAAATAACAAAATAGTAGGTATGTAACTACGTTGAATAATATTAGTAGGCAGGTAAATTATAAATATCAGTCAATAAGAAGAAAAAAAAATCATTCTTGAACTCTGCACGACGCGACACATTTGCTAAACGCTTGAACAGCTGCTGAACAAACCAAAGGTTGATGGGGATTGTCTTCATAACATTGCACAATCTGTAATTTGCAATTTGGAACTGTAAATAGCTCTGATACAAATAATCTGTAAAATGAAATTATTTTTGACGTAAGTGCCACTGCTGGATTAGGCCTCCCCCATAATATTTGGGGGGTTAGCTGTAGTCGACATGCTTGGTAGGCTGATTGGTAAACCAGTTTCGGTGTTAACTAATAAGAGATGCTGTCGCCAATCTCTTGGTTCCCTTAGGCACCTCTTACGACATCCATGGCAGGTGATGGAGGGATTCAATTCTAAGCCGTTGGCTGGGACCACTATAATTAACCACAACATTTGGATGCAATGCAACCAATGCATTTTTAGCATCTTACCTTTGTTCGCCAGTCAAAACATGGCTTTATTTTTTGTATCCTTTCATGAGTAATTTTTGGAGGCTCAAAATTTTCGTTCGTGCTTTCAATCTGTTTATCATATTCGACTTCAATGATTTTGTTAATGACTTGATGCTCTTTTTTTAAATTATCGATTCTATGAGCCCAGTAATCGCCTTCAATTTCTTCCTGTGTTTCTAGACATTTATTGTTGTCGGCAAAAATAAATTCTCCAGTTGTTTCCTGCAAAATAAAATTTTGTGGGTAGGTACTCACAGGTAGCACTTTTTTAAAACCTACCTGGATTGGCACGGATCCAAATTTTAATCTACAAAAATCCACTACCTAGCCTGACTTATACACCTAACCTACATAATAGCATACTTCGTATAATATTTTTTGGTAGGTATCTCCTTACCTACACACATGTCATTATTATTTGCTACCCTTATGCTTACTGACAATCGTAAGCCCCCCAAGTTGGCATTGGCTTTTTCCTGTCTAGTGTTTTTATAATCACTTTGAAAACCCCTTATTCTCAATAACCCTTTGTCCGATTCAATTCATATACCCATATAAATTCATATTTTCTCAAGTACAACCTATTGATCTACCAAGTTTCGTGCAGATTGGATCGAAGGGTCCGAAAATTAAAGTACCTAGGTGGTAGGTATTCAGAGGCAAGTTCAAACATTGTGTTTGGACTTGCTTCTGACTACCATTGAAGATTTACTATTAATTTAAGAGTTCTGTTGAACAGACCTTGGCTCCATCATCAGAGCGGTCGCTATCACCATTTTATGAGAACTGAGTACCTACCTTAATTTATTTCAAGAAAAAAAATAAGAAAAAGCAAAGGAACTGGCCGACCAGTAGAAACACCTTGATGTCAACAGAACTCTGAGATGGGAGCTCTTGGATCGTTGGTTTACTTTTTTGTTGTAGGTTATCTCAAAATCCGGGCGTCTTAAAAACAAATAAAAATGGTTTTGGAATGTCCAAACAATGTCTTTCACATGACATTACTTTTTTGTGTAACTTTTTTTATTTTTGCCCCCATAAAAAATCCCTTAACTTAATAACTCGGCATCCGATTTAACTCACGATCCAGTAAATTTTTTAAGTACTTACAAGCTATCGACTTACCAAATTTCATGCAGATCGGATCAACGGTTCTAAAATAATTATGGCCCGACAAACATACAAACATACATACTTATAATGCCAAATCACCCAAGTTACTCAGTCAATTAATATTATTACTACCAAATAATACATACTGCTGCTATATTTTCAAAATCGAGTAGGCTTTCATCTTCTATAGATTTTGAAACAGTGATTGCAGAGTTTAGGGCGAATTTGTTGTCAAAACTGATACGCCTGGTATCTTTACTTGCTATGATTCCCATTACACAATAAATTATTTACTCAAAATTTACATTTACTTAATTGCTAAAATAAATAACATAGTTACTGCGTTTTATTGGATTGATTAGCAAAAAAACACCATCCTTACTTCAAAATAAGGCAAAGTGTACACAGAACTTACTACTATATTACTATACTTCCTGTTACTTAGGTACTTAGCTCTAAGGTAACAAGTACAAGTAATAATAAAAAAACTCTACAATCGATGCAATCGCTATGCTTATAGCATACGATAATTGACCTTTAGGTGCCTGTAATTTTATCGGTATCCACTCCACCACTCTTCGATTAAAGCCAACAGCAACACTTTTTTGGGATAGAAAAATAATCATGGTGGTATAGACATGGGCGTTTTCGTTTTTTCCCGCAAACGGTTATGTAACCGATATACATATAATTTGCATATCGATATAGAAAACGGTTTTCAGATAACGATATCAGTAGGGGTTTCAAAAGATGATATGATTTTTAGTTAAGCAAACTAATAACGAAACGACAAACACAAACTTAAACAGTTATTTAGTACATCGATTGTACGTCATATTCGGGGTAAAATCTTTCTTTCTGCCCTCTTTTGGTACTAAAACTAAAATTGTATATTAGCCCTAATTTGTTTTTTCTTGGTCATGATAGTGGCCAAGATTATTGTAAGTGGACAAAATAAAAACTCACATAAAAAATATTTTATCTATATTACTTGACACTGGCAAGATTGTCTGTCGAAATGACGTACAGGTAAAATGTAGTGTTAATTTGAGATGAGTTGAGTTGTGTAATTGGATTCATTTTCTGACATTTTTGGAAGCAACATAGCTTTTTCATTTTATTTGTTTTTCTAGTGTTATTTTGAGTTGTGTTGTGTAATTTCGGTGGTATTTTAACCAACATTACTTGAGGTCTTAGCACAAAGTGTAAACATTTGAAATGAAAGTGTAATATATGTGATATCCTGATTTGACCGAAAATGTTTCCAATGTTTTGAAGAAGACCGCCACCATTTTCTTTAAAACAAAATGACGGCCGACTTGACTATGGACTGACTTGACTAAAAAGTATTCAATACAAATCACTTGACACTGGCAAGATTGTCTGTCGAATGACGGACAGGAGCCATAAATTGAGAGAAGAAAGAAGAAGAAGAGTTGTGTAATTTCGGAGCATAGATTTATAATACTATAGATTGCCTACGAGCGTATACCCGAGCAAGACGGACAACAAGTACATACAATTTATGGGTTGCCACATCTTACTATTTTCACCCAACCAAGCATAAGCTATGATGTCGCCGCGGCTCCAGTTGTTTGTTTAATTATGTTTAATTAAAGCTAGTTTCTGCAGTTTAATAGTTTGTACCCTCCTCTAGGTTACGCCATTTTAATATCTTCTAAGGAATGAGCTAGAAAAAAGCCTACACAGCTCAGTTGGTAGCCTTCTGCGCCGTAGGCCGTGGGTTCAATCCTACCGAGAACAAACATTTGTATGATGTGATACTAGACGTTTGTTCTCTGACTGGGTGGTTGTGATTTGGCTTATTTTGGGGCTATATAGTGCTGTGTGGAGCGTCCACCAATATTTATAAAAAATAAAATAAAAAAAACAGGACGAACTGGCACTAAGCTGGCATTTTAGACATTGACATCAGAACCCTAGGCCTATTTTCCTAGTGAGGGGGACAGAGCTAGTGGTGCTATTCTTCACATTCTACCACCTACCAATAGTTTAACTATGTTACTGCACCAGCTAGGTAAAATTTTTATGAATAAAAAACAATTTATTTATTTGTCATTGATTTATTTATTCTACATCCCTACTCATCAGAAACCGTAATTCAAAAGGTTAATTTATAACGCGTGCTTCAATTTTAAATTAAGTAGGTATAAACAATACATCTTAACTGGAGGAAGCCAGCTTATGCTAGAGCTGACCATAAGCCTGAGCAATGCCACCACTTTGCCCTGAAGCGCGAAGTGATGGCATTATGAATACAGCTATCCTCAGAACATCACTATGAATATGTCATAAATACATTAAAATATATCACGTGTAAGTACGTATTTATTTATTAGACGATAAATATTTAATAGTTTATACATAACAATTTCAGATGAGAATATTTTCTTAATTCTCACTTTTTAAAGCAAGATTTTTGAACATACTTTTTATATCCAGAAAAAAAAGCGGAGATACCGTTTATGTTGAAATAGCCCAAAAGTTTTTAGTCCGTAAGTTTCTTGCCTGTTCTTCTAGGCTTTGGTCGCGCGCGAGGAACTGGCGGTACATTCACCTAGTACCAATTTAAGACGTTTCAAAGAGATCCTTGTGATTGTACTGAATAAAGACCGTTTTGATTTTGATTTTGGAGCTTGGTGACCTGGAGCTTGGTAACCCGTAGCGTTAACCCACCAGCCCAAAGTAGTTGCATCTTTGGGAAATCTGTAAAACAAACATGTTATTATTAGGCATATGTAGGTATTTAATCATACTACGCGATGGTGGTCTCAGACATAAAATAACTACCAACTTCTCATATGAAAATCGTGAGGAGACTTAAATTATTAAAATGTAACGCAAAAATAAATTAAATGAAATTAAAATATATGTACCTACTACCTATACCTATATTATATTTTTTTTCATTATGTACTTAAGTCAAACAAACCTTATTTCTTTGAATAAGGTAATAATAAGTTGCGACATTGTCATTTGTTTTCTAGATTATTGTGTGTATTTGAACTTATCCTAACATATCAGAGTCGAATCCACCCTAAAGTTGTTCGTTTCCCAACATTTTTGGCAAATAGATTTTGTTTTTGTTGGCAGCCCGAAAGATCGTATAACCCAGCCAAATTATGTTTCTATAGAACTGTATCGGTTTGAATCTTAGATCAAGTATACAATAGATAGAGCATCAAATAATAATACCAAGAGTAAGAGAGACGCAATAATACAAATTATACCTATGAGTGAGTGAAATATAATATAAATGTTCTGTCCCTTTCTGCGTATACGTTTTTGATTGTTTAGCACCAAGTTTGGTGCTAAACAAACCGCTTGGTGCTTGTGAGTTTACAGGTGTTTAGTGCCAAAGTTCTTTGAAAATAGTGTGTGCCTAGGTCCCAGTATACGTAGAGTTAAGTTTATAATGTGGTGCATTGTAGTATTTTAGGCTGTGATAATTATATAGCTCGGAAAACTGAAAATTAAGCTTCCTTCGGTAAGTAGCACTTTTATGTTCTATTTGTCAATTAAACTATAAAACGGAGAATGCACAGTGTCCACAATTAATCATTTAACGGTTGTGCTTACTTTCTATCGCATATCATAGTAGATTTCTAGAATTTAATTATTTTGTAAAATTGAGTATAGGTTACTATAAACCACACAAATGACATGGCTATTCAAACCGATACAGTTCTATAGAAACATAATTTGGCTGGGTTATACGATCTTTCGGGCTGCCAACTAAAACAAAATCTATTTGCCAAAAATGTTGGGAACCGAACAACTTTAGGGTGGATTCGACTCTGATATGTTAGGATAAGTTCAAATACACAAATGGGCTAGAAAAAAAATGACAATCTCATTTTGAATGAGAAGTTGGTAGTTATTTTGTGTCTGAGACCACCATCGCGTAGTAGGATTAAATACCTACATATGGCTAATAATTACATGTTTGTTTTACAGATTTCCCAAAGATGCAACTACTTTGGGCTGGTGGGTTAAGCTACGGGTTACCAAGCTCCAGGTCACCAAACTCCAAAATCAAAATCAAAACGGACTTCAGTACAATCGCAAGGATCTCTTTGAAACGTCTTAAATTGGTACTAGGTGAATGTACCGCCAGTTCCTCGCGACCAAAGCCTAGAAGAACAGGCAAGAAACTTACGGACTAAAAAACTTTTGGGCTATTTCAACATAAACGGTATTATTTTTTTTCTGGATATAAGAAGTATGTTCAAAAACTAAAACACGAATACTAAAAATCTTGCTTTAAAAAGTGTGAATTAAGAAAATATTCTCATCTGAAATTGTTATGTACAAACTATTAAATATTTATCGTCTAATAAATTAACACGTACTTACACGTGATATGTTTTAATGTATTTAAGACATATTCATAGTGATGTTCTGAGGATAGCTGTATTCATAATGCCACCACTTCGCGCTTCAGGGCAAAGTGGTGGCATTGCTCAGGCATAAGCCTGAGCAATGTCATAAGGTCACCATAAAGTCAGCTCTAGTTTATGCTGGCTTACTCCTGTTAGGATGTATTGTTTATACCTACTTAATTGAAAATTGAAGCACGCGTTATAAATTAACCTTTTGAATTACGGTTTCTGACGAGTAGGGATTTAGAATAAATAAATCAATGATAAATAAATAAATTGTTTTTTATTCATAAAAATTTTACCTAGCTGATGCTAGCTGGTGCAGTAACATAATTAAACTATTGGTAGGTGGTAGAATGTGAAGAATAGCACCACCAGCTAGCTCTGTCCCTCTCACTAGGAAAATACAGGACTCTAGCTCGCGGGGCCTAGGGTTCTGATGTCAATGTCTAAAATGCCAGCTTAGCTGGGTAAAAAGGGATTCTCCAAACATTATACACTAGCAGTTCACCCTGTTTTTTTTTATTGTTTTTTAATAAATATTGGTGGAGATTTCACACAGCACTATCTAGCCCCAAACTAAGCCAAATCACAACCACCCAGACAGAGAACAAGCGTCTAGTATCACGTCACACAAATGTTTGTTCTCGGTAGGATTGAACCCACGGCCTACGGCGCAAAAGGCTACCAACTGAGCTGTGTAGGCTTTTTTCTAGCCCATTCCTTAGAAGATATTAAAATGGCGTAACCTAGAGGAGGGTACAAACTATTTCACTGCAGAAACTAGCTTTAATTAAACATCATTAAACAAACAACTGGAGCCGCGGCGACATCATAGCTTATGCTTGGTTGGGTAAAAATAGTATGATGTGGCAACCCATAAATTGTATGTACTTGTTGTCCGTCTTGCTCAGGTATACGCTCGTAGGCAATCTATCTATAGTATTATTAATCTATGGTTTGAATAGCCATGTCATTTGTGTGGTTTATAGTAACCTATACTCAATTTTACAAAATAATTAAATTCTAGTAATCTACTATGATATGCGATAGAAAGTAAACACAACCGTTAAATGATTAATTGTGGATACTGTGCATTCTCCGTTTTATAGTTTAATTGACAAATAGAACATAAAAGTGCTACTTACCGAAGGAAGCTTAATTTTCAGTTTTCCGAGCTGTATCATTATCACAGCCTAAAATACTACAATGCACCACATTATAAACTTAACTCTACGTATACTGGGACCTAGGCACACACTATTTTCAAAGAACTTTGGCACTAAACACCTGTAAACTCACAAGCACCAAGCGGTTTGTTTAGCACCAAACTTGGTGCTAAACAATCAAAAACGTATACGCAGAAAGGGACAAAACATTTATTTCTCTCACTCATAGGTATAATTTGTATTATTGCGTCTCTCTTACTCTTGGTATTATTATTTGATGCTCTATCTATTGTATTCTTGATCTAAGTTTCGGAGGCATTAGAACCAACATTACTTGAGGTCTTAGCACAAAGAGTAGCACAAAGTAGCAAAAGTTGGAATGAAACGTATCATCCTGATTAGACCGAAAATGTTTCTAATGTTTTGAAGAAATCCGCCAACATTTACTTAAAAAAAAATGACGACCGTCTTGACTATGGACTGACTTGACTTGAGTATTTACAAATTCACTTGACACTGGCAAAATAGTCTGTCAAAGACTGACAGAAGCAATAAACGGAGCAAACAAGAAGAAGAAGGATTCATTTTCTGTCATTTTTGGAAGCAACATAGCTTTTTCATTTTATTTGTTTTTCTAGTGTTATTTTGAGTTGTGTTGTGTAATTTCGGTGGTATTTTAACCAACATTACTTGAGGTCTTAGCACAAAGTGTAAACATTTGAAATGAAAGTGTAATATGCATGTAATATGTGTTATCCTGATTTGACCGAAAATGTTTCCAATGTTTTGAAGAAAACCGCCACCATTTTCTTTAAAACAAAATGACAGCCGACTTGACTATGGACTGACTTGACTAAAAAGTATTCAATACAAATCACTTGACACTGGCAAGATTGTCTGTCGAATGACGGACAGGAGCCATAAATTGAGAGAAGAAGAAGAAGAAGAAGAAGAATTACTTTGGTTGTGTTGTGTGTGTGTGTAGTATAGTACTTACTTGTGTTGTGGTTGTGTGTGCTCCTCTATCGGTGATTCGGTGCGATATATTTATTGAAAGTATCGCTGAATATTTTCAATAATCTGTTTTGTCCAGCTATAATAATACTATTTCGGTGCCAGAAACTATAACAAACGTCCACATCACATTGTACATTGTAATGTGCCTGGAAAACTGTGGTCACTGGAAAATATATTAGAATGTCTCTGTACGATGATCTCGATACCATCAAAGCCCGCAACACTGAAAAGGTTGCAGGATGGTCTTCTGGGATCAAACTATTGCAGTCTCAACTGCAGCTCAAAAAGGCAGCAATAACACAGCCGAAAAGAGAAGCAGCCAGACGGTCAACTCAGGTAAAGTTCAGTAGAGGCTTCAGCTTGGTTGGCTCCTAAAACAAACTGTAGCTTATAAATATTTTTTTACAGGTGTTAACTCCAGTGATAGATTTGAAAAGCAAAACAAAAGATGAGGAAGAGTTGAACATAAATATAGCAACTCCACAATCAAAGAATCTAGCTGCATCTCTTAGTGTCAGAGACTTTGATTGGAATGTTGCAAATGAATATGACCCAATGTGGCCTAATGACTATGAAAAAGTTGCTAAAGGTAACAAATTCTACAATAATCTTGTTATAAATTTGAGTAAGTTGTACTGATTTTAAACCCCTACTATAATGGGGTTGGAGACAAAATTTATCATAGCAAGTTTTTGGTTGGAGAACTTATATCTTCAAAAATGTTGATATAATGTATGTGAGCAAGTTGATTGATGGCTGTCTGCATCTTAATTTACTATGATGTGTGACAGAAAAAAATCTTCATATGAGATGGTAACTGGCTATCACTATTACTGTTACAGAAACTATTTATAGTGTATCTACCTAAAATGTGTTACAATCACAAGGATATTTTAGTACCATTTTACCTACATATTTTCTTATTACAGAGTTGCAGAATAAGAGAATACACGAAGGAGATCGAGTTGACAGGTCTGATAGAAAGCGAAAATCTAGATTTGGGGATGAAGAGGAAGTTATACCCGAAAAAACTCTTATGCCACTGGTAATTTTACCTTCACACACTATTACACTGTATTACTGTGTATTATAATAATAATTAATTAATAATGTGTATTACACTGTTTCTAAATATTATTTTGCATTTTGTTTAGGTTTTACAATAAATATACATACCATTTTCCTAGTCAATTGCTGTCTAGGTTTCTATTCTATTAACACACCATATTTGAACCACAAGATATTTTCATTATACATTTCAGCCCCCAGAAGAAGAAGAAGCAATGGAGATATCAAAACGTGCCTCTGGAGTTGCCATTGCACCTCCTCCCTCACTTACAACAGAAACACCCTCCCCACCAACCACTCCTGCTCATGGACAAAATACAGGCTTTTCCATTGGAGGGTATGGTGCTAGTTCAGTGGCTGCTAAGATCATGGCTAAATATGGGTTCAAGGTTTGTATCAACAGAAAACATTTTCAATTATAATGTTTAGAAAACATATCTACAATAATATTTTCTTATCGGTAAAAAAAAGCACACCAAATATTCTGTATTAACAAAAAGTGATTGTGTGAAGTTCTTCTGGTAGAGGTAGTAGCTGGCAGTTCCTCACACTGTTTCCATCATCATTTGAGAGCACTTGTGCATATAAATTACGTATAAATAGATGAATATTGACTGACAATTCACTATTGACTATAGAAGTTTTGCTTAGTTTGAGGCTTGATGGCGCTGTCGCCATCTAGCCTCAAACTAAGCAAAACTTCTATAGTCACTAGTAAAATGATAATAAAATTAAAATATATCGCAAATACTAAGACGCGCCGCGCTGGGGCGCGGGGCGGTTTGGTTGATGTATAGCCAGAGAAACCAATTAATTATATCTACTTCTTTTTCTATGTCTGTAGGAAGGCCAAGGTTTGGGCAAGAAAGAACAAGGCATGTCTGTAGCACTGCAAGTGGAGAAGACTTCTAAACGCGGCGGGCGAATTATTCACGAAAAGGACAGCCCCGCTGTTGTAATGCCACCCCCTGGATTTGCGATGCCAGCGCATGCTGGACCAGGTAAATAGATCAAAATAATGTTTATTTTTGAGATCAGGCTGAATGTATAAATAAAGAGTATATAAAAAAAAAACCATTGCTCAAGTCATTAATTTTACAGATTCGCCAAACGCATCTTCCAATTCACCACATTCAGGAAAACAAGAACCTTCAATAACAGAGATAATGAAATCACCTAGCAAAGTGGTTTTATTGAGAGTAAGTTACTTTTTCCAACATTTTCTTATATTATTTAAACATCCAGTGGTCACAATGCCATCTCATACGTCTCATACGATATGGTCCTGTCTTCCCGTTACCTACTTATGTGTTGCTTTGACTTCTTTTTTATTATTTCAGAACATGGTAGGACCTGGCGATGTGGATGAAGAGTTAGAGCCTGAAGTGAAAGACGAATGCAACACCAAATATGGAGATGTCATAAAAGTTATAATATTTGAACTACCCAATGTGCCATCGGATGAGGCCGTTAGAATATTCGTAGAGTTCAAACGTATAGAAAGCGCCATAAAAGCGGTTGTCGATCTAAATGGAAGATTTTTTGGAGGGAGACAAGTAAAGGCTGGTTTCTATTGTGTAGAAAAATTTGCTGCCTTGCAATTAACAGAATAAAATAATAAGGCGGTCCTACATCGAAATAGAAGCCACAGTAATAAACAAAACGTTTGTATTTTTTCTTACCTGCATTTCCCGTTGCATGACAGTTTGTTTTTAACCGTTGTACTACGGTTTTCACATATCGTCGGCTAGCAAACAACACCGCGTAACTCATAATCAGCTACTTTTCAGGAGAGACAAAAAACTGTTTTTTTTAATGGTTTTAAAAGCAATTACACTAGATGTTGTTTTTATAACATTTGATTAGTCCTTTATACTGTCCTAAATAATCAAAACTTTTAAATTCCTTGTCCTATTGCTTATATTTGATTTGTGCGGTGTTTTAGGTGACTTAGGCTGTGTTTCCAGCGATTTGTGCGGTGTTTACCAAAATATAGATGACTTTATGCTGAGTTCGCTTAATGATACTCTAAATGCATTGATATGGAAAAACATACATATTTTAAGGGTTTATTTATTAAAATATGCAGTATAATCAGGAACAGGATGACATATTCCTTAGAATCAGTTTTCTCTGGACCGTTTCTCCGATTCTGTGATGTTTGGGTATCAGGAGGCATGGCACTGACACTCTATTTTCTCTAACCAGTACCTGACGAACCAGTCCTTGATGCCGAGAGTAGCTAGGAACATTTTCTTACAGACCTGATATCTTTCATGTTTAATTGTGAGATAGTATGCTCGACTTTCCCCTCATTTTGAGTCTGGATTTTTTGTGACCTTCTTTTAAATTCTTATATTTTCAAATAATTTCATGAACAAAATTGTATGCTCTTCTTTGTTCCCAAAACATTTTTTTTAATTGCTTGAATAACCGCAGTCGTGATTCCGAGTTTATGATATCGTAAGCTCTCAGTTTTGATCTGAAGCAAAAAGTAGAAGTGCACGGTAGTTTCAAGGATCGTGCAGGCTTAAAGTCATCATGCTTTACTTTTAATTTTGTACTACCTGCGTTTGTATCTCGTCTATATCCTATTTAACTTTCTCCTTTTTCACTCTTCTCTTCGTGGCTTTATTGTTGCGTTTTTATGGTGTGTCATGTCGCCATGATACGGAATATCGCTGATAATGAACACTCTATTGTTAGACGATGGATCGGGAATGTTAGATTTAGGCGGAGCAGAAGACCGAGTCTTCTTTACATTCATGCTAGGTTGAATGTTACCTCGAAAAGCTATGCTTGGGTTAGGTTCGTCTTCAGAAAGTGCTTCTGTTAAGCTGGGAAAAAGAGGTGGTGAACACACAAGCAAAACAGAAGCTTCAGGCAACTCATCCGGTCTTGGGTTCGATTGATCTGCAGCAGGTGCATCTAAAGTAAAAGTAAAAGTAAAAAATCTATCAAGCTATATTAATGAAGTGGTGAACACACAAGCGGAAAAGGGGCTTTAGACAAGTTACTTCAGCTTTGGTTAGGCAGCCCATCTTCAAGTTCATCTCTCATAGTATTTAATGCAACTGAGAGGTGTTAGAGTTTCAGACGGCTCATTTGGGCTTGAGTTAGGCTTGATAAAAGCGGTTAGTTCCATTACCTCAGGTACACAAGCAAGAGTATCATGCGGAGTTTTACTTGCGATTTGGTAAGACAGGACATTAGCAGGCAATAAAGCGATTGGCACACACATAAGCGAAGTAGAGATAAGCGGAGAGACGTAATTCATAATTTAGTTCAAGATGTTGATCACCAAGTTTTTCTACTATTGGTAGGTTTTCTATGTTTATTCGAATAAAATCCAAACTCATACATGGATCTGAAATAGTAAGCTCAGTCAATTAAAACCAAATAATAGCTAAAAATATTCATTGACATTCTACTTGTAAAATTCATCAATTCAACCAATTAAATTCTTATCAAGTTAAGTCTTTCCAGTATGTTTACTTTACTTAAGTATGCAATGTCTTCATCAGATGTATCATGGTCATTCATTGTAAAATAACTCTGTAATACAATATGATAAGCTATAACACCGCATAAGTAGCAAACAGAAACATTGAAACACCGCTCAAGAAAGAAGTAACATTTTAAACATGATTTTAAGGAGTAATGCCTAAACACATAATTAAAATTAGACTTATGATGAATTACTTACCTCTTATTTACTTCTTTTGTAAACTTTATTCACTTCGAAACCAATTAAACTTAGTAAAAAACAAACTTTGAATTTGGCGGCTCTAACACCGGTCAAAACAGTATGGCGGAATGACGACTTGTGCGGTGTTACCTAGAAAAATGACTTACGCTGTGATACAATTTTTTGAATAACTGCTTCTTATTGGTCAAAATGCTTAAGTCTGATAGGTAGATCGAAGCGCGCGTAAAAACTGCATCCAATGGCATTCAAATGTCATAATCGCCAAATTTCGACTTGAGCGGTGTTGTTTGCTAGCCGACGATATGTCACTGTCAATATGGTGAAAGCCGTCAGTAAGTCAAGTAAGCCTCCATCACTGTAATGGCTGGGCGGGCCGCAAGCAAATGTCTATCAATGTCACTGTCAGCCATCTACAAAGTAGTTAGGCTTGGACTCTAAGCATGCACTATTGGCAAAATCTAAGAAATTAAATTCGGTAGATTAATGCCTGCCACGCATAGTATTAATTATTACTGTAATTAAGTACATTACATATTCTTTCTCTAAATTCAGTTCAGACTTCAGTTGTCTCTGTTAGAGTCGAGTAGCCCAACAGCTGGATACTTAGCTTCATTCTACAGATTCCAATCGTAGTTCAGAGCGTACGAAGCGGTAGTGTGAGGCGTGCGTAGGAATTGATATTTTATTTATTGATCCGTCCATTTAATTTGTACCGGCGCCGTGTCGGCACTGTACCGATGCTGCTGACTGATGATCGTATTGTTGCATATTCTAACTAATTAGTTTGCCTTGTATTTGAAGGCATAAAAATGGCCTTTTATTCCTGTAATCGTTATAGGACGATTGTGCTTATTCTTGTAGTACTAATCATGTGGCAGGCGTTTCGTTTGATGCCAAATGATTCACCACTATTGGTGCCAGAGGTAAGACATATAATCAGTGTGATTTCCACTTCTACTCACTGTTCCTATGTGTATTATCTGTTCATATCAGATTTATCTACACTTACCTTCAATCTATGTTGTAAATTTCCAGACAGATATTTTAGAGCTGGAAGATGATAAATACAACAAACATAAGCAAGACAAGGTAAAAGTAAGAGTATACTATGAAGCCCTATGTCCTGACTCCAAGCATTTCTTCCACAAGCACCTCACACCAGTCACAGAGAAACTATCCGAGTTCATAGATGTTACATTAGTACCATATGGTAAAGCTTCTGTAAGTACTTACCTACAACACCTAATACTTTAATATTGTTTTTTTAAGTCTATAACTAAGTAATACTTGGTAAACATTCCTACTAATATTTCAATATTTTTACTTTCAGACTAAACAATTAAATGGGCAGTATATATTTCAATGCCAGCATGGAGAAGAAGAGTGCTATGCAAACAAGGTCCATGCTTGTTCAATAGATGTGATTGAAAACATGACAACTTCAGTTAAATTCACTGATTGTATGATTGCTGATAACATGGATCCTGATAAAGCATTGTCAAGGGTATGTGCAGTACCTAATCTTTTCTACAAGTTTCATTCCTTTAAAATAAGATAATTATGTGTTTAACTCTGATTATTTCAAAACTTGTTTAAAATAGGAATAGTCCATATCTTTCTATTCATAAATATTTATTTTTATTTCAGTGTGCTAAAGAAATGAATGTTGATGCCGACCCAATCAGCAATTGTGCAACTCATGAGCATGGATCAAATTTACTCAAAAAGCATGGTGATGATACAAATATCCAGAAACCTACTTTCATACCTTTAATACTACTAAATGGTTCTCGTGACAACCAAGCTGCCGTGCTGAAGAACTTACTGCTTGAAGTCTGCAAGCTTATTGCCATGCCGCTTCCTCCACCGTGTTTGTGACATAGGGTTGTCAAGAGACCTAGTGCATACTACTATGAGCAAGTTAATGATACCAAGAACAAGTAAAACTTTGAGCTAGAAAGTGGTTATGATGACAGTGTTAGTCAAAGTCAAAGTCAAAAGGTATTTAATTAAATAAAATCACAAGGATCACTTTGAAACATCTTAAAGCTAGGTTACTTCTAGGTGCCAGTTCCACACAATCAAAGCCTAGAAGAACAGGTACAAGTACAGTTATTTAACTTCTATGTACCTATATTATAATTCTAAGTGCTGTTTTAGTTTTACGAACTATAAGCATTTTAATTATTTGCAGATCTAGGGATATAAACCTATAAGATTGCTTATTAAGCAAAGGTATTACAATTATTGTGGAGATTTATATATTTGTAATAAAATTGGCATATCAGGTGCATCTTAGACCTAGAAAGAATCACAGTATAAATTGCAAGAGGCTTGTAGAAATAATTTATTTACTTTCAAGTTAGCCTTAGATATCTAGTACCAATGAGTATTGTAATCGTTTTTACACCATACTTTTAAAATTAATTGGAAACAACTTTTGTACATAATTAATTAATTCTTACTATATTTGATATGTTATGCAAATGCTTATGGATTTATGTATTCCTATCAAAATCGAATGTAAATAATTTAGTTGTAATGTAGTCGCGAAACTTAGGTCTCCCATTTTAAATCAAATCCTAATTATATCAAAATGATACAAGACTAATAATATTAAAGGTAGATATAATAATTATTGGAACACTCGTTAATCAATTTAATTCTAACGTAAAGGGTGGTACCTTCTCTAGAGTAACGCTATCCGTAAGATAAAAATATTTTCGTCGCTACTTGAGTCATGTTTCAATAGTTTCAATCTTATTCACAGCCTTCACAGTTTAGTTGGTAGTAGCTCTGCCTTCTGCGCCGTAGGCCGTGGGTTCGATCCCCACCGAGAACAAATATTTGTGTAATGAACACAGATGCTTGTTCTCTGTCGGGGTGTTATTATATAATATTATAAGTATATATTTACAAAAAGTATATATGTAATAAATCAGCTATCTGGTTCCCATATCACAAGCTTTGGCTTAGTTTGGGGCTAGATAGTGCTGAGTGAAAAGTCCTTCAATATTTATTCATATTTATTTATTTTATTCTTGTCATGTCACTAGTTTCTATCGAAACAGTGTGGTGAAAGAACTTTAAGTGCCCCTCATCGAGCATTTAGTTTCAATAACTGATTGCAGGTAGGTAAAAGTCAAAAAACCAAAGAAAACACAGGCGGAAATATTTTAATCTGTCCGATAGCGATATTGTGAGGTCGTAAACCCGCCATAACTAAGATATTAACTTTTGCCAATTAAGTATAAGTATAAAAGTATTTTAAAATTTTTACAAAAATCGTCTGATTACTAGAAGATTGCACAATCATGAATTTAGAGTAGTAAAGAAAATTGGTTGTGTTATTTTATGTTCTTACTGATAACCACTAAGAACCTACTTATTGTGATTAAATATGGTTTTAGTGGTAGGTTATGTTACTTACCTATCTAAATAAATTATTCTGTGTTTTTTTACATATTTTGTTTACTTCGTGTTATTGCTGGTACTTACATAGCAGTAGTGAAACAACATTTCACTAATATAATTTACGACGAAAAGATTAGCTGGTAAGAATATGAGTTAATTAAAACGTGCAAAGGGTTTATGTCGAGATCCAAAAGTATTATTTATTTATATTATTTTTTATTTAAACTCTTAGGAAATTATTGTTTTTGGGATACTTACGACGATATATCCCAAAAATAATAGAGATGAGGCCGTTTTTTAAAAGCTTGATCAAAATTAATCGGATGTCAAGTCACTCGCCATTTCAAATCAAATCAAATCAAAATATGTTTATTTACATCGAATTATATAGAAATAGCAAGTGACTTGACATCCGATTAGTCCGAGTAGTGTTTCATTGTTCATCCAACTTCTTAGAATTCGTTCCTTATTTATTAGCGACACTATCGAATGGTGTTAATTATAAGTGGGCGTTTTGTTTTATTTTTCATATATCAACGGGTTCGATTCCTGACTAGGAATATTAATTTTTCAAAAGTCCAATGATACAGTTTTAGTTTGCATCAAAATCGGGCCCGTGACTTCTTTGAATGCTTTTCGCTATTCTTCATAGTTTCGGAATTGGCCATGCACGCCCGCTTAGTAGTAGAGTATTTATTGCTTTTCCCAAAAAGTGCTGAATTATGACGATGAAGTATGACCTACCGAACAAAAAAGAATCTTCAAAATCAATTCATATTTGGTAGAATAATGGCGTATGGAACATGCAAAAAAAAGTAGAATTGAACCTTTTTTTTTTAAGTCAGCTAAAAAGGAGCTTATTTGTTAGCGCTGCAAATATGCTACATGTGATGTGTATAGGCTTTTTCATTGCTCATACTCGGAAAGTAGGTCTGAAGTTGCCTGAGGAGCGGGTTGAAAGTAATACTTCCAGCCCTAGGGAGAATCGTTTTCAACTGACACCTGTCAAATTATTAAAAAAAACTAGTTCTATTTTCACATTTCCTAGGAAAATAAACAAACCTCTTTGATTTACGAATGTCAACAGTATGACTTCTGTTGGCATTCGTAAACAAAAGAGGTTTATTACCAAAGAGTTACATAATCAATCAAGTTAGTGAAAACTGTGATGGATTTTTTTAAATAGTTTTTATAATTTATATTATAACCCTTTATTCTCTTAATAAAAAAAATCTTTATTTTTCACAAAACATGTAATTTTAACCTTATGTAGAAACAAGTATCCATAACATCAAATGTCATCGAACATAAAAATTCTGGTTAGAATGCGGCATGGACTTTAACCTTTTTCGATCGAACATAAAAACTCTTTGGTTATAATGCAGCATGGATTAGATCTACTACAATTCACTCATTTTTTATTTAGCTAATTCATGTTTTTATTTTTACTTTCCTTGTATTCGTAATGAAAAGCACAGTGTTTACCACGGGTTAAAGACTTATTTAGTCCCTCGAACTATTGGCGCCCTCGCTGTGCTCGGGCGCCAAACCCCGTCTCGGGAATAAATAAGTTACTTTCACCCCTAGGATAACAATGTACTATTTAACTGTAGTTCTATGCTAGAACGCTCGCAGACATGCTATCTGGTTCAGGGCCTGTACCTATTTAGTACCTAGTACCTACCTACTTTCGAAACAAGTACCTACCAACTTGCCAAGTTACCTGAGGGGATGTCTAATGCACCTATGGTAGTGGTGGGGATCCAGACATGACCCTATATTTTTTAAATAAAAGTGGGCATGGGATCGTATTTCCTAAGTAGGTACCTACTCCTGACAATTATTCTGATTTCAGGATCACGGGATAACGATTTCCGTCGCGTGCGTGATTATGGTAAATACCTAATTATTTACCTACCTACTTATTAACAATGATTATTTCTTAAATCGTTTTTTTAGTTAATTGGACGTGTAGGTACCTAGGTACTAGAAACATAATCTTCTTGTTTTGTAGGTAATTCGATCTACACCTACCAAAAAAAACGCCTTCAGCCTACTATTTAACAATAAAGGTAGGTTTATTGTTTAGGTACGGTTATAGGATCTTACGGTTAAAAATTTCAGGTTACGTCATGGATGTACTTACTAGATCTTTAACTCGGAACACTAAAGTTTTACTTCAACTTTGCTAATTAATTTTTTTAAGACCGTTCAAAAAGCTTATTCTTCATAATTAGTTACAACAAACAACAAAAGTTTTCATTTAGGCAGAACCATAAAACGGATGTTTTCATTATTCTCCATAACCCTCCTTCTGTGAAGTGGAGTAAAAAGCAGGAATAAATTGTGAGGATCTTGCAAAACAATAGTTGGAAATGGTGCGCGCGAGAAAAAGCCGGATGCAAATGCCATTCATATTAATTAGCAAAGCGAGATGGGGCTTTTACGAAATTAGACCGTGATTTCAGTGAAGATTTATTATTGTGTTTGAAATGTTTTCGGGCCAGAGGTACCTACTTACCTATCTAACCATTTAGACGTAGGGAAATTGCTGTTGTCAGAGTGGTTCATAAATTGAATTGACTCGAGCCGTTGTTTGTCTCGTATGTTGAATTTGAAAAAGAAAACGCTGTACCTACCTAGTAGGTACCTACTGAATTGATTTTGAACGGGATCTAAGTCAGTAAGTAGGTATTACTTTATCTCACTATTGGCTTAGGTATGTAAGTAGGTACCTACCTAATTAATCATTTCAGTGCGACATAAGTTGCGACCACTAATATACCTAGTTAGATTTTAGATTTAATTCATAGGTATTTCGCTCTCGAAAAAATACATCAGGAGCCTTAATCAGGAATGAATTTGGTTTTAGTGGCATAAACGTATCCTAATAAGGGCCTCGATCACGAATACATTTTTACATTTGTGGCATACATGAATAATTATAAAAAAGATATAAGGTGCTCCGGGGTAAGACCGGACGGTTTTTTAGCAAACCATTCGTATGTTGCAAAATATTTTTTTTCTCGACTATGAAAATGTTGGCAAACCTAAAATTTAGTTAGAGCTTTGTATAAAAGACAGGTTTATAAATCGGTTTATCCGATAACCCTCTAAACACAACGGTGGCCGAGTTATAGGGGATTAAAGTGATAGTTATTTTTATAAAACCACGGGAAAGATCGGACCTTGACGGGGTAACATCGGACTACATTCTAAAATCGCCTCTGTAGCTCCAAACATAAGCTACCTATAATGAAAATATCCGGTTTTATCCAATAATAAAGCATCAATATCGATTTTCGAGATACTGTTTCAACGACAAAAGTGAGAGGCAAAATATTGTTTTTTTCATTCTTATAATCCGATGTTACCCCAGTTCAGAAAAAATGAAGTTTCTATGTTTCTCAAACTTTGACACCTCCACTCTAACTATGGTGCGTAGGTAGGAATACGGAGATACAAAGGTTTAGCAAGCACCTCATAGTTGGTTTTAATAACTAACCAGCCTGATCAATGAAGCAAATTAGATCTAGTTAATAAATTATTAACCATAAATTACTTATTTCTATTAAAAGTCATTTCTGCAAATATTTTTTGAGTAGGAAGTCACCCGTAGAGATTTTTTTTTTGTAGAGTCTAGGCATAATAATAAATATAAAATAATAAAATAAACTGAAGCAAACACACCATAGCTAAAAGTGTGCGCAAGCTAAGCGTGCATGAGATTACGTACCGTACATACATAATTACAGCTTTTAGCTTTTATTAACAGGCAAATTGGTTCACAAAATAAAAAAAAATGAGCGACGTAGGTAGGTACTACCTCTAGCAAATGCCTTTTTAGTTCAAATATTTTTTAAAGTTTGAGAAACTGTTTATATTTTACAGTTGGGAAAGATCGGACAGAATTCATCCGAACTTTACCCATTCAAATTTTGATGGGGAAAGACCGGATCTCAGGCTACATACAGTTCTAGCGTGCCTAGACCACTTAAATGAGCAAACAAGTTGCCGCATTAATATGATAAGCCACAAAACTCGTAAAAAACACAGCCGTTATACGAGAATTTACGATTAAAGTTGCCGGGGGTAAGTCCGGATCCTTAAAAAAACACATTTTACGTACCTTTTCATATCCGAGTGAATGAAATGCGCGCTGATGGTCCGATCGACTGGCGGCGACTAGTGGGATGGGCCCAAAAAAATGGCGTTGCTGGCAATGTTGCCAAGAATCAAAAAATACCCTATGTTATGGAGATATTCGATTTATTCGATCTTACCCCAGATCCGATCTTACCCCGGAGCACCTTACGGCCGGTTTCTAAAAGCACGATCAAAACTAATCGCATGTCAAGTCACTTGCTATCTCTATCTAATTCGATGTAATAGCTGAAATGGCGAGTGACTCGACATCCGATTAGTTTTGATCGAGCTTTCAGAAACCGGCCGTTAATCTATCAGAATGTTGTGTGTATTCGGCCAGCCCGCTGATGCTGAAAGGAACGCAATAAAGCCGCTTACGCACGATCAACTATGGTCAACGCGAAACAAACGGAAAAGCCCCAGAGACTATGATGTACTAAGTATAACGGTATAACTGAGTTGCGTTCTAACATGACAAGAAAAACATGTTTAATAATAATAATAATAATAATAGGTATTTATTTTCAGAAACAAAAATACAGATAGACCTGCAGATAACTTCAACAGGAACTCTTCAACTGGAACTTGGTTACCTACCAAGGTAGTAGGTAGGTAGTGTACCTAGGTACCTACTTAGGGGATAGTCAGAGGTGAGACCAAACATTGTGTTTGGCATTGGTAAATAAAAGTCAAATAAAATCCACTTGTTTTTTTTTTATATTACTAGCTTTTTTTATGGCACAAGCAGATGACCCACCTGATGTTAAGAGGTAAACATCACCTAATAACAAAGCATTGCCTAATAAGTCACGCACGATAGGAACGTGCCCTACGAATGCATCAACTTGAGGCATACAGATGTTAAGCCTCATGTGCCTGTAATTATATCGGCAACCACACTCTTCAAGCCGAAACACAGCAACGCTGCTTGGCGGCAGAAAAAGGCGTGGTGGTAGTACTTCCCCGGACGAGCCCTTGACAAAGAGCTCTACTACTCTTAAAAATTAAGAATTACAAGGATCACTTTGAAAGGAAGTTATTTGATTCTAGGTGCCAGTTCCAGGCGACTAAAGCTTAGACCAACATACTTAGGCTTGGTTCCTGTCGTTTTTTAGGGTTCCGTACCCAAAGGATAAAACGGGACCCTATTACTAAGACTCCGTTGTCCGTCCGTCTGTCTGTCCGTCCGTCTTTCACCAGGTTGTATCTCATGATACGTGATAGTTAAACAGTTGAAATTTATAACAACAAATACCTACAAAAAAATAGAATAAAATAAATATTTGAGGGGGCTAACATACAACAAACGTGATTTTTTGCTGTTTTTATAGATAATTGGTACGAAACCCTTCATCCGTGAGTCCGACTCGCACTTGGCCGGTTTGATTTTGTATTCAATTCAATTCAATTTTATTCCATTTTGATACAATTTGTACACTCGGAAAAGTCATATTTTACAAAAGAGTACATTCAGTAGACAAAAAAATAAAATACACAATAATATTTGTACATAATTGTACCTACACCAGAAAAAATCAAAATAAAAAACTGTTACATGCTAAAATTATCAGCCAAGGCTTCGTCAATGGTATAAAAAGATTTTAACAATAGAAATGTCCGTATTTTGGCGCTAAACTCTTTAAAATGTAAATTTCGTATATCCTCAGTCAACTTATTAAAAAAAGTAATGCTTTTACAAAGGAATTAATTGATTCAGGCGTGACTTTGCGGAATTCCATTGTTAAACATAAATTTAATGAAATAAATATATAGTACTAATCCGCTAATCTAATCTTATGTAAGTAAATCAAATGTAGACTTGAGTGTGCACCCTTCACTGCAACTGCAAACTCTGCATACTCTGCAAATTCTGTAACGTGAAAAAAGGTGTATTAGACACAACAAAAATACCACAAAAAATATAAAATACTTAACAAGACTTCGACACGTGTTTCGCCTCTCTACGAAGCATCTTCAGGAAGAATTGACTTGCTGTGCACTGAATGACGTCACCTTGACGTGTTGTCTCGTCGAGCGCCGAGCAGAAAGTGAGTAATGGCTCGTCCGGACCCCTATTTATACCTGAGTGTCAACAACCGATCGCCTGTTGGTGACTCACGAGGTGATTAGGTAATGACGGTTGGTCGGTATTCACAGCGCCGTTTGCAAAAATTCTTAATAACGGCGACCTTGGGAATGTGTTTAATTCATTCAACAGTGTGAAACTATGTGTATTGTGTTTTACAATTTCTAAACATTCTAAAACACACATCCTAAAACCTTTATCGCAATTGTGTAAAATATTATAAGTGTGATTGTTATTTAGTGTATGAGAGGACTCGATTAAATGTTTTGCAAAATGAGATCTTTCTGGACAATTATTCCTATATGCTGCAATGTGTTCTTTATACCTAGTTTGGAAATTACGACCGGTTTGACCTATATAAACACCACCACATTCATCACAGACTAATTTATAAATACCACTTTTTTTATTGTTCTCCAAAGTATCTTTACCGTTACAAATCTGTCTCAATGTGTTATTCGTTTTGTATGCTACCCTGATTTCATTTTTAAATAATATCTTTGAAATTCTCTCGCTAACCGCTCCTAAATAAGTGAGACTACCCAAAAATTTTTGTGGTCCATCTGGTTGCACGGGATATAGAAGAGAGCGGACCAAATTACGACGTTTTCCCTTAATCAACCCGTCAACCATACTTCTATTGTACCCATTTCTTATAGCCATATGATATATTATGCTAAGTTCTTTATTATAATTTTCTTGTGAAAGTGGAACTGACAATAACCTATGGACAAAACTACGGTAAGCTGCCAATTTATGTTGAATGGGATGACAAGAAGATTCTGGTATTGTGACATCAGTGTACGTCGGCTTCCTATAAATTCTGAAATCATGCCTATCGTCCTTTCTTGTAATAGTTAAATCTAAAAAGTTCAATGATTTACTAATGTCATCTTCTAATTCTAATTTGAATTTAATTTTAGAATGTTTACTGTTAATTTGATTTACAAAAACATCAATTTGACGAAGTGTACCAGTCCAACATATAATTATATCGTCTACATATCGATAGTAATATAAAATATGTGGTTGATCTACAATATGAGTATTTTCAAAATGATCCATAAAAATATCGGCCATAAATGGGCTAAGAGGCGACCCCATAGCTAACCCCTCTTTTTGTTTGTAATATTGATTTTCAAATCTGAAATAATTTTGTTCCATACATACTTTAGCTAACGATATTAAATCGCCAACCTCGCCTGGGTGCAAACGCTGTCTTTCAAAGTGTCCTTCTAGTATCTGTAAACATTCATCATAAGGTACATTTGTAAATAAACTTTCGACATCTAATGACAACAACCTAGAACGCCGAGGTAAGCTAACATCTTTAATTTTATCTATTAACTGTAAGCTGTTTTTGAGGCTAAACTTTGGAGTGTAATTTGATTTTGATTTTAATAGATAATTTAAATGTTTTGATAAATTGTATGCTGGGGCACCAATATAAGAAACTACTGGGCGAATAGGTATATCAATCTTATGAATTTTGGGTAGACCGTACAACATAGGAGACCTAGGGTTCATCGGAACAATATGCTTTAATGAATCTGGTGAAACAAAGGAAATGTCTTTGGTAACATTTTTTAACTGTGCTGTAAAAAGCTTCGTTGGGTCTGAACTTAATTGTTCAAAATCACTACCCTGTATTACGTCATTAACTTTTTGTACATAGCTATTTCTATCCAAAATGACAACTGTATTACCTTTATCAGCCTTTGAAACTATTAAGTTGTTTTGATCAATTTTATTTTGTAAAGACCTGTAAATGTGTCTATCCCCTGAAAATGGTGAAGAAGCAGATGAAGTAAATGCCTGTTTTATATGAGACGCTACGAGGTGTTTAACAGCCTCATCTTTCTTGGACCTAACTATCGCCATTTCTGACTCCACCGCTAATGACTCTAATGGTTTTTTAGACACAACTGGCTGTATGTTATATTTGAGACCTTTTTCTAACAAAGAATGTTCTGGTACCGAAAGTTGGACACTACTAAGATTTTTTACTCGTTCGTGAAATGTATGCGGACACGTATTCTGTCCGATCTGTAAGTTACAATGATCCACATAGTTTGAAGTTCCCTGTCTATGATATTGTCTAATTAATTTATCTAACTTTCTAGACTGCACCAAATATTTCTCGTGTGCAGCTATTGAAGCAAATTCCCTCGCTTTACTATCTAAAATATCAAACTCAATATTATGTAAAGAATAAACTAGTTCTGTGTACAAAACTTTGAGATGGTTTTTGTAACTATCTCTTACTGAAAACCAATACCTAACCTCTTCATTTAACCAAATATCTTTCGCCCTATTCAAAGCAATATTAGCTGCCCTACTTTGCGTATTAGAACGAATATTAATATAAGATGGAACGACTTTGTATTGTTTACACTGTTGATTGAACCAAACATTCTGAGCAGCAATTCGATGTGACTTAGTGAGTTTGATGTAGAGTTTTGCCTGTTCAGCTGTACCTGCTGACTTAAGATAATTAATTGATTCAGGCGTGACTTTGCGGAATTCCATTGTTAAACATAAATTTAATGAAATAAATATATAGTACTAATCCGCTAATCTAATCTTATGTAAGTAAATCAAATGTAGACTTGAGTGTGCACCCTTCACTGCAACTGCAAACTCTGCATACTCTGCAAATTCTGTAACCCAGGCGAGGTTGGCGATTTAATATCGTTAGCTAAAGTATGTATGGAACAAAATTATTTCAGATTTGAAAATCAATATTACAAACAAAAAGAGGGGTTAGCTATGGGGTCGCCTCTTAGCCCATTTATGGCCGATATTTTTATGGATCATTTTGAAAATACTCATATTGTAGATCAACCACATATTTTATATTACTATCGATATGTAGACGACATAATTATATGTTGGACTGGTACACTTCGTCAAATTGATGTTTTTGTAAATCAAATTAACAGTAAACATTCTAAAATTAAATTCAAATTAGAATTAGAAGATGACATTAGTAAATCATTGAACTTTTTAGATTTAACTATTACAAGAAAGGACGATAGGCATGATTTCAGAATTTATAGGAAGCCGACGTACACTGATGTCACAATACCAGAATCTTCTTGTCATCCCATTCAACATAAATTGGCAGCTTACCGTAGTTTTGTCCATAGGTTATTGTCAGTTCCACTTTCACAAGAAAATTATAATAAAGAACTTAGCATAATATATCATATGGCTATAAGAAATGGGTACAATAGAAGTATGGTTGACGGGTTGATTAAGGGAAAACGTCGTAATTTGGTCCGCTCTCTTCTATATCCCGTGCAACCAGATGGACCACAAAAATTTTTGGGTAGTCTCACTTATTTAGGAGCGGTTAGCGAGAGAATTTCAAAGATATTATTTAAAAATGAAATCAGGGTAGCATACAAAACGAATAACACATTGAGACAGATTTGTAACGGTAAAGATACTTTGGAGAACAATAAAAAAAGTGGTATTTATAAATTAGTCTGTGATGAATGTGGTGGTGTTTATATAGGTCAAACCGGTCGTAATTTCCAAACTAGGTATAAAGAACACATTGCAGCATATAGGAATAATTGTCCAGAAAGATCTCATTTTGCAAAACATTTAATCGAGTCCTCTCATACACTAAATAACAATCACACTTATAATATTTTACACAATTGCGATAAAGGTTTTAGGATGTGTGTTTTAGAATGTTTAGAAATTGTAAAACACAATACACATAGTTTCACACTGTTGAATGAATTAAACACATTCCCAAGGTCGCCGTTATTAAGAATTTTTGCAAACGGCGCTGTGAATACCGACCAACCGTCATTACCTAATCACCTCGTGAGTCACCAACAGGCGATCGGTTGTTGACACTCAGGTATAAATAGGGGTCCGGACGAGCCATTACTCACTTTCTGCTCGGCCCTCGACGAGACAACACGTCAAGGTGACGTCATTCAGTGCACAGCAAGTCAATTCTTCCTGAAGATGCTTCGTAGAGAGGCGAAACACGTGTCGAAGTCTTGTTAAGTATTTTATATTTTTTGTGGTATTTTTGTTGTGTCTAATACACCTTTTTTCACGTTACAGAATTTGCAGAGTATGCAGAGTTTGCAGTTGCAGTGAAGGGTGCACACTCAAGTCTACATTTGATTTACTTACATAAGATTAGATTAGCGGATTAGTACTATATATTTATTTCATTAAATTTATGTTTTACAAAGGAAGCTTTTATCAACTTTAGCGAGTCTTCGTTTTGGGACAATTACATTGCTTTTATTGCGTGTATTATAATTGTGGATGTCACTTTTTAATTTGTTATCGTCAATATGTAATTTAGCATAAATTAAATTTTGAAAAATATATTCACCTGTAAATGTCATAATATTCAATTCCTTAAACCTACGCCTACATGATTCTAATTTGTTTATTTGAAGTATAAACCTTATCGCCCGCTTCTGCAATATAAACACTCTATTGGACTGTGACGCATTTCCCCAGGCCAGTATGCCATACGTCATCAACGAGTGAAAATAAGCATGATACACAGCTTTGGCTGCACGTTCATCACTTATCTGTCGTATTATTTTTATTGCATAAGCGGCCGACTTCAGTTTACCCACGATATTCTCAATTTGATTATTCCATGGCAATTTACTGTCAATATTAACACCTAAAAATTTCACTTCATTAATAGAATTTACTGCATATTTATCAATTGTGCTTTGTACTGGATCAATGCTTAAAATATTTCCCAAAAAGAATCTCATAATATTTGTTTTATCAACGTTTAATAGTAAATTATTTGCTCTAAACCAATTATTAATTGTCAAAATCAATTTATCCAGTTTTCCACATACATTTGTTTTATTTTTGTCACTTATTATAATAGTAGTGTCGTCGGCAAAGAGTACTATGTCAGTTTCGTTTTCAACACATGTGACGAGGTCATTTATGTAAATAAGGAATAATAAAGGCCCTAAGATAGAGCCTTGGGGGACTCCCATTTCTACTGAACTAGATGGTGACCTATGACCATTGCATTCTGTAATCTGTTTTCTATTTTATAGGTAAGACATAATAATAGACAGTTCATTATTGCGTACTCCATAATGGTTTAATTTTGCCAACAGAATTTGATGGTTGACACAGTCGAATGCTTTTGAGAGGTCACAAAACAAACCGTAGGTATTTTTGGAGCTGTCTAGATCCCAGAGAACTTTCTCAAGCAGAGTGGTTATTGCGTTAGCAGTACTCTTTTTTTTTTGAAAACCAAACTGCCTTTTGTTAATAATTTTATGATTTTCTATAAATTCGTATAACTCATTTGCCAAGAACTTCTCATAAATTTTACTAAAAACTGGCAAAAGGGAGATTGGTCTATAATTATTAGAATTTGAGTGAGATCCTTTTTTGTACAAAGGGATGACTTTTGCCACCTTATGCAAGTCTGGAAAACACCCTTTGTTAACACAATTATTAATAACATTTGCCAATGGAGCAGCTAACTCATATTTTAACTTTTTTATTAGTGATGTGGATATGCCCCACAGATCACATGAACATTTACATTTTAAATTTTCTATAATATTAACAATACAGATAGGAGTAATATTTCTTAAGGAAAACGTAGTTACATTTGGTGAATTAAATTTACGTAGAAATGTTACAGCTTCTACTTCTGATACCATCAAATCTTTGGTTAATTCAATTGCAATCTGGGCAAAAAAATCATTAAAATAATTAGCAATTTCAGCAGGAGACGTCAGAATGTCATTATTGAGGTTTTTTAATTTATTAATGTGATGGGAATTTACGGTAGATTTTCCCGTTTCTTTTTTTATGATGTTCCATGTTGATTTAATGACATTATCAGAAGCTAAGATTTTTGAACGTATATACATTTTTTTGGCCAATAGAGCACATTGTTTAAATATTTTACTGTATTTTCTAACATAAGTTCTGAGCCTTTCGTTATTCGTCACTGCTAATGAGTCATATAATTTTTTCATTGTAGCTTGTGACACTTTAAGACCTTTAGTCGCCCAGTCGTTAAATGTCTTTTTGGTACCTTTATGAAATGATTTGATTGGCATGACTGTATCCAATTGCATCAGGAAAGTAGAGAAGAAATCATTGAAAGAAGTTAAATTTCGGTTTTCAAACTCATATTGAAGATAATTTTTTAACAGTTCTACGGAATCTTTGTTAATTCTTCGGTTTTTAATATTTCTATTAGGATGAGCTTCATTAACAGCACTGATGGCTATGACTTGAGCAAAATGATCTGATTGGACACCATGTACCACATTTGAACTTATAACATCTACTGACGAAAAAATATTGTCGATGCACGTGGCGCTATGGCTAGTCATTCTTGTAACATCAAAAATATTTTGTTTTAAATTAAAGCATCCGAGTAAGTCAAGTAGATTATTACGTTGATTAGTTTCAGTATTAAAATTAATATTAAAGTCACCACAAAGAATAATCTCCTTCTGAATATTTGACTTAGTTTTCGTCAGGATAGATAAACAAAGTTCCAATTTATCAAGAAAAACCTTAAAATCCCCACACGGAGACCTATATACAGCTAATAAAATACATTTTTTTATTTCTACACAACTAATCTCAAAGTTTTTTTCATCGATTAGTTTATAAACGTCTTTTCTAGGTTTAGCCTGGATTCCATCTTTGACCAAAATTGCATGATGATGTAAGATTGGAGCGGACATCGCGAGATCTCAGTTCCGAACTTCGGGGTGATCCACTTAGTTATAGATAGATAGATAACTCTTTATTGTTCTCAACACAGAAACAGAGTTAAAGCATACAATGACAGCGATCTCTTCTAGGCAACCTTGATCATTATAGAGACCTGATTATAATCTATGCTCTAGGACCTAGACCTACCAGTTGGTGCACATATGAATAATGACCTAGAGTCTAGGTAATTATTCATATGTGCACCAACACAGTAAATTTTTTGATAGCTTTGTGGAATCCCACGCAACCACGTTCGCGAGAAACAATTTCCATGAAAACTTTGACACCCTTTTTTAACCTCTTGGGGTGCGAATTTCAAAAATCGTTTCGTAGTGAGCGCCTAAATACTTCTAGAGATTTGGTGATGGAGTGAACGGATTTTTTGATATTTATTGCAATAAATTATTCACCGTCAGCTTCTGGTCTAAAATCGGTCGGCTGTCGATGCCCCGAGTCCGCTCTGCAGTTTCGTTAAGCCAATGCACAAATCTAATGGATTTTTTATGTTCCCTGAAAATGTAGGTACGATATCAATATGAATAAAATTGGAAAAATGCACCTTGCCAAAAGGATTTAACTAGCCCGTTATAAATCAGATATATTTTTATCGTTTTTGTGAAGTGATTGGAATATCCCGTTGCTGGTGGCTGCATCTTTTACTTTTACGGTGGTAGGTAGGTTATGTACTCGTCACTCATCAGTTGCAAATCGTGAGTTAAACGAGTACATATAGTAGGTATAGGTAGGTTTACCTACCTTTACCTACTACATTTTTAAAAGTTAAATGGCCTACCTACTTTACCTACTTACTGGTTCTTTGATGTTATATTCTACCTGTCCGGAGCTGTCGGTAAAATATTTATCATCCAAAAAAAGAAGGTAAAAAGTTAGCTCAAAAAGTCTAAAATACTTGAAACATAAATGTAGTTCACTGATAATATCAAAGCTATGAGCTTCTTTGGTACATGTTTGGTAAATGGCTTTTTTTATTAGTCACATGAAAAGTCATCATCCTCTAATGCTGACTGTACATGACACAGCTCTACCTACCAAAATATATTTTCGCCAGCACACTGTTAACTTTTTCTACCTGTTCGCCACTCAGCAAAAGCCAGCAAAAATCGAGATATCCATACCTACTATCCATGGCCCTAACTAGGTAGAAAACAGTTTACCGGCGCCTTCTGGTGATCTTCTAAGTACTGGTAACTTGAAAATTCATGAAAAGCTGAAAACAACAACGCAACCTTAAGACCAAACTTATATTTTATGTAGATTTTATATTTTAAGCAGTGAGACCCTTTTTGAAACTGAACTATTTTGAACATCATTAGAGATACAGCCATTTCATCTAGATATTAGGTAGGTACCTACAAGGTTTTCTAGACAAGGCACCTACTGTGCATGCACCTTCAGTTATCTATCGGGAGTAGGTTGTCTTTTTACACCACGTGTCACCTACAGCTGCTACTTCCCAACTAGATGTATACCTACTGACCAGCTTTAATGGGGAAGAGGCCAGTTTTACGATGAGGTGAGAAAGGCCACAAACAGAAAGGGCTGGAGACATGTCGTCCACTTCATTACAACAAGAAAAACGATTACAATCTTCAGCCATGAAGTGCAGACCACAGAAAGATGAGAGAGATTATTGGTGTCGATTCTGTTGTTGCATTATTTAGACGACGCTAAAGTTATTGCCAGTGTATAGAAAAATTAGAAATTTAAGAATGCCATCCTGAGGTGGTATGCTTATATGAACTTTATACTGCGTTTACATTTAGACATTCGCGCTGCCATTCACGTGGATGTAAATGTTGCCTTATAGGTACATACTATGTTGTCTGCGTCAGCGTCCCCGGCAATGTGTGTTCACGCAACACGAGCAACGCGAGTGGACATGGAAGTGGCCTGTTAACATTCTCGCATTGCCCAAGTCCCTGCTCATGTCTCTGCATATTTCCACGGACATGAGCTGAGTGTAATCGGGGTATTATTAGATTTAACAGAATAAGATCTTTCATATTTGGCCCAATTTTTGTTAGTTAGCTGTTACAACAGAATCGACATCATATAGGTACCTAGCTAAGGTAGATAAACATGGAGATCTATAGGGTCCTCTCGCGCGTCTTGTCTGTTTCATTTGTAACGGTTTCTGAAAACCCTATACAAGGGTCACCTGCTTCATCCGAGAATGCGCCCTATCCATGGAGCGAGCCGTGTACTCATTAAAACTTTCCTCAGGCTGGGCTTGCACGTGTTTTTAATTTTTATCGAGAGCACTCGTCGTTAGGCGGGAGGCGTGCTGCGGCGTCGGATGCTTTGATTGCGGTAATGACGTCTCTCACCTCTCATGTCCCTACTTGTCTCCTCTTACCTACTATCTTCATGATTATTTCTTTACATATTAATGACGCCTTCCTCAAACTACTCGAAGTTAAAAATAATTAATTTATAATGAGATCTCTTGCGTTGATCTTTCGACATACCTATCTCTTTTTTTCATTTTTTCAGTGCAATTCATTCAGAGATATACGGTCAGGTAGGTAGATGAGTTTATCTTATTCAGGTCGGTAGGCATATTCTGGAAGTCTGACTAATACAATATACAAAACGCAGATCTGCAGCCGCAGAATTGCAACAAATCCCCTTAGGCACGGTCACTGGCGCCGCCTGCTGCCTGCGGCCGCGCTAGCACAAACAACTCTAATGGATTTTTCATGTCCATTGAACAAGCCTTTTAAAACCTATGCGTGAGATGATCGAATGCTAAATTGTTTAGGTTGGTTTCTGTATCAATTTACTAATATAACTGGTGTCCATAAACTAATTTCGGTAGGTACCTAGACCTACCTCCTATTCTAATTGTACCTACTGGTTAATTTTCTGTTTTTTTAGTTTGACTTTTAATTTTAGGTTTTAACACCTCATAAAATAAATTATTTTTGTTTGTATTCTGTAAAACTATACGACTATAGACGTTTTACTGGTATATGCGATGGGTGGTGCAATTTTCACATCGTCTTTTTTTTCAGTCAGTATTCAATAAAAACTAAAACAAAACTTTCACGGCTTTGATCCCCAGGCACGGTAAATATCCCCTCCGATCTCTTAGTACCAAGTACTAAGAGATCTGAGGTAGTCCTCTGACTACCACCCTTAAACATCCTCAAAGATTCTTAAGGTAGTTATAGTCCAAATATTTTAGATTAATATTACTTATCTGAATTAGATGGATGGACTGTGTGAAAGATTTCATTAGTAAGAAAGGAGTGAGCACCGAGATGACGAATGATACAGGTGAGCGGAAGAAGAAAATCTGTTGTGCCGACCCCACTTAGCGTGGGTTATCGGCAGTAAGATGATGATGATGAACTTATCTGAATTAGATTTTAATACCTAGGAAATTATGAATTAGATGAAATTACAGGCAAATGAGGCTTAACATTTGTATGCCTCAAGTTGATGGACGCAGGGCACGTTCTTATCGTGCCTGAATTAGGTACGAGGCAATGCTTTGTCATAGGTGATGGTACCACTAAACATCAGTAGGGCCATCAGTTATTTGTTAAATCATTTTTCGTTTATTTAAAACTAGCGGCCTGTCCCAGCTTCGCATGGGTGGTCATAAATTTTTTGAACATTTTAGGATAAACTTAGACCGTGGGTTCAAGCCTCGCGTCTACTTATTTCATACATTTGCACGCCAGAGAGTGAAATCGCACCCCGAGCGCCACCCGTGGACCCGTTAACGTTTTTAATTTCGTCATATCTTTTGAATGGAATGTCCGATTTGAAAAATTTAAGAAGTAATCTATAGGTATTGAAACCGTCTTAATTGATCGAGTGAGCGAAGCGAACGAAGATCTTAGTTTCAACTTGGGCGATTTGGCATTTTATGTATGTATGTATGTATGTATGTATGTATGTATGTTTGTCTGGCGATAACTTTAGAACCGTTGATCCGATCTGCATGAAATTTGATAAGTCGATAGCTTGTACTTGAGAAATTTACTGGTAAGTATATGAGTAAAATCGGGTGAAGGGTTTTTGAGATATGGGGTTTTTTAAGAGGGCAAAAATAAAAAAAGTGACATAAAAAAATCAAGTTACATGCCATACGAAAGGGCTTTATTTGGACATTCCAAAACAATTTTTACTTTTTTTCTGGGACGCTCGGTTTTTGAGATAGAACAAAAAAGTTAAATTAAGATAACCAGCGACCCAAGAGCTCCCATCTCTAAGAGTTTCATTGACATCAAGGTTTTTCTACTGGTCGGCCAGTTACTTTGCTTTTTCTTATTTTTTTTTCTTGAAATAAATTAAGGAGGTACTCAGTTCTCATAAAATGGTGACAACGACCAGGTCTGATGATGGAGCCAAGGTCTGTTCAACGGAACTCTTCAATAAATAGGCCAATAGAGTTGAAACTTGGTTACCGTACTGAGGTAGTAGGCGGTAGTCAGAAAAAAGTCCAAACATAATGTTTGGACTTGCCTTTGACTACCACCTACTCAAAGTTTTGGTGCGTTCATCGGGTCGCATCACGAGATCTCAGTTCGGGGCGAACTACTAGTTATGAAAAGATTTATTTGGATAAGGATTAATACCAAGGTACAAATAAAGACCCTTTTCTAGCGGCGGCATTTCAATTAATTTTTTGTAATAAAAGAACACTTATTGTGACATAACTATAATAGTTAGACATATGCTGTCGCGACATTTTTTGTAGATGATGACGTGTTCTACAAAATCGTAGTACATTATTTTGTTCTATCATCAATAGTTTTCGCAGCGCACGCGATGTAAGGTTTTTGGTTTCCACCTTGGGTTACATTATTGGAGTTTTAGTAAGGATCCCTGATTTTTTTGAAAATATAATATAGCCTATGTTACTCAGGGATAATGTAGCATTGTAATGGTGAAAGAATTTTTGAAATCGGACCAGTAGTTTTTGAGCCTATTCGTTACATACAAAAATACAAAAATACAAAGCTTTCCTCCTTATAATATTAGTGTAGATGAAGAGAAATCGTTTGTGGCGAACTCACTAAATAACGATTTCAGTCGTATATGTGAAACTGACAATAGAAAAAAGTAAGATAAAATATTTCATAATTCTAAACTAGCCATCAACTTGCACTATAAAATGTAGGTATGTATGGTCTTGACTTGGTGTCACCATAATTGGAAGAATAGAAAATTCATGTCATAACTAACTATTAAAAATGTTCTCGGCTTAACATGCACTTTAACTTTACCTTCTTCTTAGTACTTATGACAAGTTGGTAGTTGCCCAAGCCAAAGAATAGAATACAACAATTTTTTCTACAAAAGACCTAAGGTATTGGTGAAAAAACTGCATAATATTCTAAAGATAGAGCGGATCCTTCCGTTACTAATATTTTAAATGCGAATTTTTGAGTTTGAGTTTATTGAAAAAAAGTTTATTTTTCTATAGTAGGTTTTTTACAATTAATTACAGGACCAAATTTGGTTAATAGCCTGTTTGTTAGCATTCATCGCATTCCTACACTAATATTCTCACTCAACAAACTCAAATGATTTAAAATAACTTCTTATTGTTTTTGTTTGTACATTGGGGTAAGTGAGAGTAGCCGTGGGAACTTATGGACCATCGTCCGTCATATTATGTACTAGCGGCCTGTCCCAGCTTCGCATGGGTAGTCATACATTTTTTGAACATTTTAGGATAAACTTAGACCGTGAGTTCGAGCCTCGCGTCTACTTAATTTCATACATTTGCACGCCCTTCTCCCTGAGTGAGTGAAATCGCACCCCGTGCTTGACCCGTGGACGCGTTAACATTTTTAATTTCGTCATATCTTTTGAATGGAATGTCCGATTTGAAAAATTTAAGAAGTAATCTATAGGTATCGAAACCGTCTTAATAATGAAATTATTTATTTGGATAAGGATTAATACCAAGGTACAAACAAAGACCCTTTTCTAGCGGCGGCATTTCAATTAATTTTTTATAATAAAAGAACATTTATTGTGACATAACTATAATAGTTAGACATATGCTGTCCCGACATTTTTTGTAGATGATGACGTGTTCTACAAAATCGTAGTACATTATTTTGTTCTATCATCAATAGTTTTCGCAGCGCACGCGATGTGAGGTTTTTGTTTTCCACCTTGGGTTACATTATTGGAGTTTTAGTAAGGATCCCTGACTTTTTTGAAAATATAATATAACCTATGTTACTCAGGGATATTGTAGCATTCTAATGGTGAAAGAATTTTTGAAATCGGACCAGTAGTTTTTGAGCCTATTCGTTACATACAAAAATTCCCATCGATTAGTTTATAAACGTCTTTTCTAGGTTTAGCCTGGATTCCATCTTTGACCAAAATTGCATGATGATGTAAGATTGGAGCGGACATCGCGAGATCTCAGTTCCGAACTTCGGGGTGATCCACTTAGTTATAGATAGATAGATAACTCTTTATTGTTCTCAACACAGAAACAGAGTTAAAGCATACAATGACAGCGATCTCTTCTAGGCAACCTTGATCATTATAGAGACCTGATTATAATCTATGCTCTAGGACCTAGACCTACCAGTTGGTGCACATATGAATAATGACCTAGAGTCTAGGTAATTATTCATATGTGCACCAACACAGTAAATTTTTTGATAGCTTTGTGGAATCCCACGCAACCACGTTCGCGAGAAACAATTTCCATGAAAACTTTGACACCCTTTTTTAACCTCTTGGGGTGCGAATTTCAAAAATCGTTTCGTAGTGAGCGCCTAAATACTTCTAGAGATTTGGTGATGGAGTGAACGGATTTTTTGATATTTATTGCAATAAATTATTCACCGTCAGCTTCTGGTCTAAAATCGGTCGGCTGTCGATGCCCCGAGTCCGCTCTGCAGTTTCGTTAAGCCAATGCACAAATCTAATGGATTTTTTATGTTCCCTGAAAATGTAGGTACGATATCAATATGAATAAAATTGGAAAAATGCACCTTGCCAAAAGGATTTAACTAGCCCGTTATAAATCAGATATATTTTTATCGTTTTTGTGAAGTGATTGGAATATCCCGTTGCTGGTGGCTGCATCTTTTACTTTTACGGTGGTAGGTAGGTTATGTACTCGTCACTCATCAGTTGCAAATCGTGAGTTAAACGAGTACATATAGTAGGTATAGGTAGGTTTACCTACCTTTACCTACTACATTTTTAAAAGTTAAATGGCCTACCTACTTTACCTACTTACTGGTTCTTTGATGTTATATTCTACCTGTCCGGAGCTGTCGGTAAAATATTTATCATCCAAAAAAAGAAGGTAAAAAGTTAGCTCAAAAAGTCTAAAATACTTGAAACATAAATGTAGTTCACTGATAATATCAAAGCTATGAGCTTCTTTGGTACATGTTTGGTAAATGGCTTTTTTTATTAGTCACATGAAAAGTCATCATCCTCTAATGCTGACTGTACATGACACAGCTCTACCTACCAAAATATATTTTCGCCAGCACACTGTTAACTTTTTCTACCTGTTCGCCACTCAGCAAAAGCCAGCAAAAATCGAGATATCCATACCTACTATCCATGGCCCTAACTAGGTAGAAAACAGTTTACCGGCGCCTTCTGGTGATCTTCTAAGTACTGGTAACTTGAAAATTCATGAAAAGCTGAAAACAACAACGCAACCTTAAGACCAAACTTATATTTTATGTAGATTTTATATTTTAAGCAGTGAGACCCTTTTTGAAACTGAACTATTTTGAACATCATTAGAGATACAGCCATTTCATCTAGATATTAGGTAGGTACCTACAAGGTTTTCTAGACAAGGCACCTACTGTGCATGCACCTTCAGTTATCTATCGGGAGTAGGTTGTCTTTTTACACCACGTGTCACCTACAGCTGCTACTTCCCAACTAGATGTATACCTACTGACCAGCTTTAATGGGGAAGAGGCCAGTTTTACGATGAGGTGAGAAAGGCCACAAACAGAAAGGGCTGGAGACATGTCGTCCACTTCATTACAACAAGAAAAACGATTACAATCTTCAGCCATGAAGTGCAGACCACAGAAAGATGAGAGAGATTATTGGTGTCGATTCTGTTGTTGCATTATTTAGACGACGCTAAAGTTATTGCCAGTGTATAGAAAAATTAGAAATTTAAGAATGCCATCCTGAGGTGGTATGCTTATATGAACTTTATACTGCGTTTACATTTAGACATTCGCGCTGCCATTCACGTGGATGTAAATGTTGCCTTATAGGTACATACTATGTTGTCTGCGTCAGCGTCCCCGGCAATGTGTGTTCACGCAACACGAGCAACGCGAGTGGACATGGAAGTGGCCTGTTAACATTCTCGCATTGCCCAAGTCCCTGCTCATGTCTCTGCATATTTCCACGGACATGAGCTGAGTGTAATCGGGGTATTATTAGATTTAACAGAATAAGATCTTTCATATTTGGCCCAATTTTTGTTAGTTAGCTGTTACAACAGAATCGACATCATATAGGTACCTAGCTAAGGTAGATAAACATGGAGATCTATAGGGTCCTCTCGCGCGTCTTGTCTGTTTCATTTGTAACGGTTTCTGAAAACCCTATACAAGGGTCACCTGCTTCATCCGAGAATGCGCCCTATCCATGGAGCGAGCCGTGTACTCATTAAAACTTTCCTCAGGCTGGGCTTGCACGTGTTTTTAATTTTTATCGAGAGCACTCGTCGTTAGGCGGGAGGCGTGCTGCGGCGTCGGATGCTTTGATTGCGGTAATGACGTCTCTCACCTCTCATGTCCCTACTTGTCTCCTCTTACCTACTATCTTCATGATTATTTCTTTACATATTAATGACGCCTTCCTCAAACTACTCGAAGTTAAAAATAATTAATTTATAATGAGATCTCTTGCGTTGATCTTTCGACATACCTATCTCTTTTTTTCATTTTTTCAGTGCAATTCATTCAGAGATATACGGTCAGGTAGGTAGATGAGTTTATCTTATTCAGGTCGGTAGGCATATTCTGGAAGTCTGACTAATACAATATACAAAACGCAGATCTGCAGCCGCAGAATTGCAACAAATCCCCTTAGGCACGGTCACTGGCGCCGCCTGCTGCCTGCGGCCGCGCTAGCACAAACAACTCTAATGGATTTTTCATGTCCATTGAACAAGCCTTTTAAAACCTATGCGTGAGATGATCGAATGCTAAATTGTTTAGGTTGGTTTCTGTATCAATTTACTAATATAACTGGTGTCCATAAACTAATTTCGGTAGGTACCTAGACCTACCTCCTATTCTAATTGTACCTACTGGTTAATTTTCTGTTTTTTTAGTTTGACTTTTAATTTTAGGTTTTAACACCTCATAAAATAAATTATTTTTGTTTGTATTCTGTAAAACTATACGACTATAGACGTTTTACTGGTATATGCGATGGGTGGTGCAATTTTCACATCGTCTTTTTTTTCAGTCAGTATTCAATAAAAACTAAAACAAAACTTTCACGGCTTTGATCCCCAGGCACGGTAAATATCCCCTCCGATCTCTTAGTACCAAGTACTAAGAGATCTGAGGTAGTCCTCTGACTACCACCCTTAAACATCCTCAAAGATTCTTAAGGTAGTACTAAGAAAAATATTTTAGATTAATATTACTTATCTGAATTAGATGGATGGACTGTGTGAAAGATTTCATTAGTAAGAAAGGAGTGAGCACCGAGATGACGAATGATACAGGTGAGCGGAAGAAGAAAATCTGTTGTGCCGACCCCACTTAGCGTGGGTTATCGGCAGTAAGATGATGATGATGAACTTATCTGAATTAGATTTTAATACCTAGGAAATTATGAATTAGATGAAATTACAGGCAAATGAGGCTTAACATTTGTATGCCTCAAGTTGATGGACGCAGGGCACGTTCTTATCGTGCCTGAATTAGGTACGAGGCAATGCTTTGTCATAGGTGATGGTACCACTAAACATCAGTAGGGCCATCAGTTATTTGTTAAATCATTTTTCGTTTATTTAAAACTAGCGGCCTGTCCCAGCTTCGCATGGGTGGTCATAAATTTTTTGAACATTTTAGGATAAACTTAGACCGTGGGTTCAAGCCTCGCGTCTACTTATTTCATACATTTGCACGCCAGAGAGTGAAATCGCACCCCGAGCGCCACCCGTGGACCCGTTAACGTTTTTAATTTCGTCATATCTTTTGAATGGAATGTCCGATTTGAAAAATTTAAGAAGTAATCTATAGGTATTGAAACCGTCTTAATTGATCGAGTGAGCGAAGCGAACGAAGATCTTAGTTTCAACTTGGGCGATTTGGCATTTTATGTATGTATGTATGTATGTATGTATGTATGTATGTTTGTCTGGCGATAACTTTAGAACCGTTGATCCGATCTGCATGAAATTTGATAAGTCGATAGCTTGTACTTGAGAAATTTACTGGTAAGTATATGAGTAAAATCGGGTGAAGGGTTTTTGAGATATGGGGTTTTTTAAGAGGGCAAAAATAAAAAAAGTGACATAAAAAAATCAAGTTACATGCCATACGAAAGGGCTTTATTTGGACATTCCAAAACAATTTTTACTTTTTTTCTGGGACGCTCGGTTTTTGAGATAGAACAAAAAAGTTAAATTAAGATAACCAGCGACCCAAGAGCTCCCATCTCTAAGAGTTTCATTGACATCAAGGTTTTTCTACTGGTCGGCCAGTTACTTTGCTTTTTCTTATTTTTTTTTCTTGAAATAAATTAAGGAGGTACTCAGTTCTCATAAAATGGTGACAACGACCAGGTCTGATGATGGAGCCAAGGTCTGTTCAACGGAACTCTTCAATAAATAGGCCAATAGAGTTGAAACTTGGTTACCGTACTGAGGTAGTAGGCGGTAGTCAGAAAAAAGTCCAAACATAATGTTTGGACTTGCCTTTGACTACCACCTACTCAAAGTTTTGGTGCGTTCATCGGGTCGCATCACGAGATCTCAGTTCGGGGCGAACTACTAGTTATGAAAAGATTTATTTGGATAAGGATTAATACCAAGGTACAAATAAAGACCCTTTTCTAGCGGCGGCATTTCAATTAATTTTTTGTAATAAAAGAACACTTATTGTGACATAACTATAATAGTTAGACATATGCTGTCGCGACATTTTTTGTAGATGATGACGTGTTCTACAAAATCGTAGTACATTATTTTGTTCTATCATCAATAGTTTTCGCAGCGCACGCGATGTAAGGTTTTTGGTTTCCACCTTGGGTTACATTATTGGAGTTTTAGTAAGGATCCCTGATTTTTTTGAAAATATAATATAGCCTATGTTACTCAGGGATAATGTAGCATTGTAATGGTGAAAGAATTTTTGAAATCGGACCAGTAGTTTTTGAGCCTATTCGTTACATACAAAAATACAAAAATACAAAGCTTTCCTCCTTATAATATTAGTGTAGATGAAGAGAAATCGTTTGTGGCGAACTCACTAAATAACGATTTCAGTCGTATATGTGAAACTGACAATAGAAAAAAGTAAGATAAAATATTTCATAATTCTAAACTAGCCATCAACTTGCACTATAAAATGTAGGTATGTATGGTCTTGACTTGGTGTCACCATAATTGGAAGAATAGAAAATTCATGTCATAACTAACTATTAAAAATGTTCTCGGCTTAACATGCACTTTAACTTTACCTTCTTCTTAGTACTTATGACAAGTTGGTAGTTGCCCAAGCCAAAGAATAGAATACAACAATTTTTTCTACAAAAGACCTAAGGTATTGGTGAAAAAACTGCATAATATTCTAAAGATAGAGCGGATCCTTCCGTTACTAATATTTTAAATGCGAATTTTTGAGTTTGAGTTTATTGAAAAAAAGTTTATTTTTCTATAGTAGGTTTTTTACAATTAATTACAGGACCAAATTTGGTTAATAGCCTGTTTGTTAGCATTCATCGCATTCCTACACTAATATTCTCACTCAACAAACTCAAATGATTTAAAATAACTTCTTATTGTTTTTGTTTGTACATTGGGGTAAGTGAGAGTAGCCGTGGGAACTTATGGACCATCGTCCGTCATATTATGTACTAGCGGCCTGTCCCAGCTTCGCATGGGTAGTCATACATTTTTTGAACATTTTAGGATAAACTTAGACCGTGAGTTCGAGCCTCGCGTCTACTTAATTTCATACATTTGCACGCCCTTCTCCCTGAGTGAGTGAAATCGCACCCCGTGCTTGACCCGTGGACGCGTTAACATTTTTAATTTCGTCATATCTTTTGAATGGAATGTCCGATTTGAAAAATTTAAGAAGTAATCTATAGGTATCGAAACCGTCTTAATAATGAAATTATTTATTTGGATAAGGATTAATACCAAGGTACAAACAAAGACCCTTTTCTAGCGGCGGCATTTCAATTAATTTTTTATAATAAAAGAACATTTATTGTGACATAACTATAATAGTTAGACATATGCTGTCCCGACATTTTTTGTAGATGATGACGTGTTCTACAAAATCGTAGTACATTATTTTGTTCTATCATCAATAGTTTTCGCAGCGCACGCGATGTGAGGTTTTTGTTTTCCACCTTGGGTTACATTATTGGAGTTTTAGTAAGGATCCCTGACTTTTTTGAAAATATAATATAACCTATGTTACTCAGGGATATTGTAGCATTCTAATGGTGAAAGAATTTTTGAAATCGGACCAGTAGTTTTTGAGCCTATTCGTTACATACAAAAATACAAATCTTTCCTCTTTATAATATTAGTGTAGAGATGTAGATTTCGTAAAGTACTTACCTATACTTTTCTACGCTTTATGCCGTTAAAACGTATGTAAACCTCACCATCTATTCTGATACTTATTCATTGACTAGGTATGTGAAAAGTTTCCCGTCATGATTACGGCTTGTGCGCAACAAGACCACTAATAAGCTAATTGGCACTTCAGATAACTATTGCTCGTGCCCTCTACTATGTTACTAGAGCTGCGATTTATTATAAAACGAGGTGTTGGTTGAGGCTGTGGCAGCAAACGGCAGCGGTGAGCCATGTTGTCGACCCTGCCTGTCTTCCTTCTACTGCTTGCCAGTGCGCGCTGTGGCAAGGACAGACCGGTACGTACACTGACCTATATAAATTTTTTACAAAGAAAATAACAATTATACAACACTGGGAACAGATAATTGGTTAAAGATATTTATTTCTCCAAGAACAGAGTTCACTTACAGAGAATAATACTTATTAAGTACAGAATGTGTGTGTACACGGTGTACTGGTTTGAGTCCAGTGACGTAACAGTGGATATACATAAAAGTAACTTTTGAAAAATAAGTAGGTAATTGACAGTATGCTTACATTACTTATGGCAATATTTTTCAAAACATGTTCCTTTAATTTCTTCCTGAATGAAAATATACTTGTGGCTTCTTTAATGCTACTAGGTAGTTTATTAAACAGTACCGCTCCCTCATAGGTCATGTTTTTCTTTCCATAGTTTGTTCTGGGTGGTATTAGTATAAAATTTTTAGAGCTTCTTGTGTTGTATTTGTGTATTTGGTTTTTTCGTTTAAATGGTAAATCAGTGTGTATGTCCTTTGAAATTATTTTACGTATTAAGCAGCTAGTGTTATAAGTGTACATTTGATTTATACTCATTATTTGGGTTTCCTTGTCAAGTTTTTGTGTTCGTGTCAGAAATAAAACTTTAATTATTTTATTATGAGCAGTTTGTAGTTCTTTTAAATTCGTTTTTGCTGCTGTTCCTCATACCTCAATGAAATATTCTAGGTTTGATTTTACAAGCGTAGATAAGATAAGTTTGACTTTTTATGGAAAACACTTAACTACTGGGTGGAGAATACCCATTAAAGAGGATACTTTGGATCTAAGCCGATCTATATGTGGTCTCCAGGTAAGTTGTTCATCCAATATGAGACCAAGGTATTTTTCGCTATCGCAAATTTTAAGTGTTTCGCCATTTAAAGTTAAGGGAGTATGCATGTCTATTATTTAATTAATAGCCCTAAATATCATATATGAAGTCTTTGAAGCGTTGACTGTCAGTAGATTTTGTTTAAACCAGTTGTTGATCAAATTTAGGTCGTTCTGTGCTTCACTGACCATATCTTGAATAGAGTTACCGAAATAAAATAGGCAGGTGTCATCAGCATATAACATTATTGTCCACCAAGGCCTGCTTCGTGCTTGTTATTTTCATATATTAGAAACAAGAGCGGTCCCAGGATTGATCCCTGTGGGATACCGCAAGTTATTGATTTGAGGAGGCTATGGTGTTGATCAATTTTTACCATCTGCTGTCGGTTTGTAAGGTAGGATTTGAATAGCTCAAGTACCTTACCTGAGATACCAATGGCCTGTAGTTTATATGCACCACATGGTGACTCACCAGTATCAAACGCTTTTTTTAAATCAGTTAGTATCCCCAGAGCTATGTTTTTTTATCAATATTACTTTTGATCTTAGTTATTAAGTCTATTGTCGCGGAAAGTGTATTCGATTTTGCCCTAAAGCCATATTGATATTTATAAAGAAAATCTATTGAAGTTAGGAAATTATCAAGACGAGAATATATTATTTTTTCATAAATTTTTGAAATTATAGTAAGAATGGATATTGGTCGATAGTTGCTTGGGTCACGTTTATTAACGCTTTTGTAAATAGGGGTAACTTTGGCGTTTTTTAAGCTATCAGGGAAATGACCAGAGTCAAGGCAGGACCAGAGGAATGCAGTTAGTTAAGTTTTCCAAAATAAGTGGTTTGATTGTCTTTATAACTTTAGTAGTGATACCATCTAAACCTTTACCGACATTAACATCCAGGTTATCAATGATAAGCATCTGCAGACCATAGAAAACGATCTAGAGATAGCTCAACTGTTCCAAATATGTACCAATCGGAAAACGCTGGCGCATTGCGCTACGATAAATTTATGCACTTCTTAAATAAAAATATGCGCCTTTAAGTTTTTTTTAAAGTTTTTATTTTAAACAGTTTATCATAAGACAATATACAAACTCAAGAGACGATGTAAACACTGACAATCGCAGAAGTAAAAACTGTGTCGCGATTCAAATCGCCCTATCATGTTATTTGAAAAAAAAGGTCAATCAAAAAAACACAGGGCTATGTACCAAATTGACTAATTAATAAAAACCTATCTAAAATAAAACTAGCACTATAGTAATAAAATAGGTTCGACAAATAAGCAACTTAACAGTACAGTACAGTACATGCGAGTGTGAGGAGGGAGCTGTGTGATAGTAAAGGGTGTAAGTATGTCTGTGTTCTGGGAGTTCTCCGTTCTCACAGTTTCTCACAGGAGAACTGTGTGTGTGTGTGTGTGTGTGTATTTGTGTATACGAGTGTGTGTATTAGCAGGTATATTAAAGATTGTGCCTTTATGACACTGACCGCAAAACTAGTGCACGGACCAATCATCTCATTAAAACATGACAGAATTTGACTGAGCAGACTTCCAGCGATTTACATTTTTTCTATAAAAAAAGTAAAGGAAAAAAAAAGAGGACTTTTTTCTACTTTCAAACTTTTGCAAATGATTTCTAACTTTTGAAAGATACTTCCGTTCTGTATGTATATTTCACGAACATTGAGGAAAAGGTTTATTCTTAAAATGTGTGATGGTTTTTACTTTAACCCCGCTTATTCGCGAAAAACAGTAAAAAAACTGCTATTATCTTTCATATACGCCACGGCAGAGCGCATGTTGATATTGTTTTGAACTTTATTTCAAGAATGTGATTAATTTGTTTTTTAAATTGCACGCTTCTAATCTAGCAGCAGTAACAGCCTTACATTGAAAAGAAAGCGTACCTTCCCCGACATTTGGAAGTAAGCGGCAAGTGTACAAAGTCCCGTCAATTTGTCACACGATGTAGTTTATGAAGTGAGCGCGAGGGTGATGGATGGCTGGTGCTACGGCACGCACGGAGCGACACTATTGCTCAACGTCGCCGTAGTCTGCGAGAATATCTAATGCATAGTGGTGACTCTCGTACTTACCGTCAGGTGTCAAAGATTATTCGTAGTCCACGTTTCCACTGTATCTTTTAATACTCAGGACAGGAACATAGGGCACGAATGTGTAACGTTTTTACACGTGCATGTGCATAACTTCAACCACAACATCATTCATCGCATCAGGTGACATTGCGGTCAAGCGCGAGCCATTACTAGTAAAAAATATAACGTTATTGTTTAACTATGATAGGCAGCTGTGTATCTAATACTTTATATCTTACATACTCAAAGAGTAATACATCTAGACATACTCAAAGAGTTTTGGGTAGGTAATTCGTAGTCACCTAAAAATCGCAGATGTCTACCGTGGCTAAAGATGTGATCCTATTATTTTTACTGCAAGCCGCATCATTTTTGAATACCTACTGAAACTAATAAGCATATTTCTAGCAACAAGGAAGCTGGAGAGCTAAAATTTAGAGTATAGATTCCGGCACAACCACCCAATAAGAAGTTTTTTAGGGATGAAAACGTTTGTATGAAAAACCGTATTCCTCTAACTGCTTACTCAAAACTATGCTCAAGTAGCTTTTACAACAACAACGTTAATAGTCTAAAGATTTTGGTTAACAAAGAGTGCAATGGGGTGTTTAAATTTCTAAGATAACTTCATAATGCATAGTGCGCTTAATGGTGGAATAATAATGGGTGAGCTATAAACGTCAGATAACTGACATAGAGATTACTTATAAATAGGGGATTAGTAAAAAATCTCAAAGGTTTTAAAAATAATAGCGTCAATGGAAACGAACTCGCACCATATAAATGAATATTTAGCATTACGACACAAGTTGATGCAGATCGAGTTGGTCTCCGCGGAATCACGACTTAATATTTTCTTTGAGAATGTTATCTTATTTTTAATATTGAAACGACTTATGGGGTGGGAAGGAGACCCTTGGGGGACTATGATGTTCACAAAGGTAGCCGTATGAAGAGACGGCAGGGAATAAATATAACTTATAATGCGCATACATAAAATATAATATATAGTTTGGCGAAAATTCGGAAAGTAAAGAACATATATTTGTTAAACTACCTGGAAGACAATATTCCCTCATTTACTATAGTATTAAATCTGGGACAGCATTTGATTTACTGAAAAAAACGATCGTTCACGAGTGAAATATGTAACAGTTTTTGGGCCTCATTGAGTTAGCGCAAAGCACGGTTTGAAGATCCCGTTTAGTTTTCGAGAGTAATATTTTTACACTGTATTAGATGATAAGATTCGTACGTCTGACAAAAAATTTTGTCGATGGTCAAGCAGTATAAATGTTAACGAATTTTTCGGCCTATAAAACTTTTGAGTTAAATATATATTTGCACTTTGTGTATAAGACTAACACTTTCTATATTAAACTCTGCAGGTATTCAGTGAAGATATTCAAGAAATTATAGACACAATTCACGGTGATTGTGTCGCAAAAACTGGCGTATCTGAAGGTGAGCTCGTAATAGAGATAACATTTTTCCTTTGTTCTATGCATGCGAATGACGCGAAGCAATCGGCACGGCTAAGCTCAGTCGCATAGAGCTAAGGCAAGGCTTAGAAATAGCATATGTGCTATAATTTAAAATATGAAAAAATAACAGCACAAGTCATATGCAATGCTACATTACTTTCGAATTACCTAGGAAAATATCCTAGCCAAACATTGTTTAAATAACGTGTAACACTTTCGTCGAGCCATAGCTATTTCGTAGCATGGTCGTAGCAAACATATTATCATCAACGGCAATAACGCTTGCCCTATTCTAAAAGTTCACAATGCTATTATTTTGATATACAATGTCTCATGTTTGGGTACATTAAAGAGTCTTTATTCCTACTTGCCCCCAGAGGATATAGCGAATTGCGATAAGGGCATATTTAAGGAAGACGAGAAATTGAAGTGCTATATGGTTTGCATACTGGAAGAAGCGAGTCTCGTGAGTTACCTTTGTTTATTTCTCTCTCCACCCTGGCTGAGGCACGAAATTACATACAAACAAACGTTTAATTTATTTTTAATACAGTTTGTTTGCTTTGAATTCAAACTTTAATCATATACAATTTCGTGTTCTTTGTTTATTTCTTTGATTTAATGAAAATATTAACTAAATACACGCAATAATTTGAGGCTTTTAATAAAATCATGACTAATTTAAGAGCTTGAAAAATGTTAGGGGCAATTTATTTGAAGCAATTTATTTTTTGAGCCGCAATTTAGTGAAGGGCTAGGGTTTGATTTTATTTCACACGATAGCTTTTTTAATTATTATTGAACCGCTGTGTATATATGCTTCGAAATTCTAATATTTTAGGTGGACGACGGTGAAGTGGACTACGACATGTTGATCAGCTTGATGCCGGAACAACTGCAGGACAGAACTAAAACAATGCTGTATTCGTGTAGACATCATGGTTAGTTTTTTGTTTCAACGACGAACGCATCAAAACTTTGAGTAGGTAGTAGTCAGAGGCAAGTCCAAACATTATCTTTGGACTTTTTTCTGACCTACTAACTTGGTATGGTAACCAAGTTTCAACTCTATTGGCCTATTTATTGAAGAGTTCCGTTGAACAGACCTTGGCTCCATCATCAGACCTGGTCGTCGTCACCATTTTATGAGAACAGAGTACCTCCTTAATTTATTTCAAGAAAAAAAAAATAAGAAAAAGCAAAGGAACTGACCGACCAGTAGAAAAACCTTGATGTCAACGAAACTCTTAGAGATGGGAGCTCTTGGATCGCTGGTTATCTTAATTTAACTTTTTTTGTTTTATCTCTAAAACCGAGCGTCCCAAAAAAAAAGTAAAAATTGTTTTGGAATGTCCAAACAAAGCCCTTTCATATGACATGTATCTTGATTTTTTTATGTAACTTTTTTTATTTTTGACCTCTCAAAAAACCCCATATCTCAAAAACCCTTCATCCGATTTTACTCATATACTTACCAGTAAATTTCTCAAGTACAAGCTATCCACATATCAAATTTCATGCAGATCGGATCAACGGTTCTAAAGTTATCGCCAGACAAACATACATACATACATACATACATAAAATGCCAAATCGCCCAAGTTGAAACTAGATCTTCGTTCGCTTCGCTCACTCGATCAATAAAATCACGCCTGTTTCCCGTAGGGGTAGGCAGAGACCACGGATTTCCACTTGCTACGGTCCTTACAAACCTCTTTCGCTTCATTCACTCTCATAACATTCTTCATACACTCGGTCAAATTCAAATTCTACAAAATATTATTTTTTTGTAAAATTTCGTAATAAAACGTTCTTGGTACTCAACCGATTTTTTTTTTGTTTATTTACAGATACGCGCGACAAACACGCATGTCAAAGAGCCTTTGATGTACACAAATGCTCATTTGAAAAGGATCCTGATGTAAGTTTTTCGTTAAATTATCTTATTGTTGCAAACATTAGCAACGCTATGAGGTCAATTTTAATAAATATGTCTTTTTAGTTTTAAGCACTGGTGGTCTAGTGGTAGCGGCCCTGCCTTCCGATCATAAGGTGGTGGGTTCGAAACCGGTCGTGCACCAACGAGTTTTTCTGTTGAAAAATGTATGTGCACAATGCCAGTACACTCAAACGGTGAAGGAAAACATCGTGAGGAAACCGGCATGTCGTTAGAAGCTAAAAAGTTCTATAACATGTGTTAAGTGCTCAAAAAGAGCCTCTTGAGGCGCACTTAAAATCCTTTCCCCACACTGTTTCGAAAGAAACTAGTGACACGACATGATATATCTATCTTATTTCATAGCATTTGGTACATACCGAGCTACCGAGTTTTAGAAGTTACTTATCGTGATTGGGAACCGTTATAATACTGTGGCGTCTCCAAATGAATCTCCTCTTTTATTCATTGAGTTTCAAAGATGTAGAAAATATATAAAGACACCTTTATTTTAGGTGATTTTATGACTTTTTACATCAACTTTAAGATATCTGTTGAGTAATATTTTCAAAGAGTTAGAAGATCTGTTGGTGATGATTAAAATGTAGTTCTTTGTAGTTCGTTTAAGTACTACTCTTTGTGAAAAAGTTCGTCCGGTGAAAAACCTGTATTTACTGTACTTATTTATGTTGCCATGCAGTAATGTTGAAAGGTCTCGTGTACCCACACGTCGATGCAATTGCAGGCACGAGAGATCATCATGAGATGATCTTTACTTCTGAAACTTTAGGACGCAGTGCAAATTAAAATAAAGACGCTCTTGGCACATCTTATTATGACTAGTTTCGTCACATTTTCTATAGCATAAAAATACCAGTTTAATAAATTATGTCTTTTTGTTTCAGCTATATTACTTGATGTAGGTAAATAAATATTCGACGGCTGACAAGGAAGGGGCAGTTTTATAACCTAGACTATCAATTAAGATTTAACATAGTAATAAGCTAATAAATATTAATGCTAATAAAGAAAGTAATATTTTAAAGGATAAATGACATTAACTGCATCACCAATAACGTTTATAAAAAAACCTACCTATATTTTAACTGAGGGCAAAATGTTTAAGATGCCTCCTTGTTACTAAAGGCGTAATTTGCGTTAGCCGCGGGCTTCAGACCGAATGTTTTTTTACGAAATCTCTTTTGAATTTATTCAGATCTTGAAAGAAGTACGATCCTGAGAAATTAATTTTGATCCACGAGAAATAAACCCTTGTGAAAAAGAAATGAATTGAAATTTGAGTTAAGCGCAATTTTGTTTTATTGTTAATCTAAAATCTAATTGCAACTGGATTTGAAAGTAATGTAAAACATATTAAGGTTTAATTTCTTCATTTATGATTTGTCATGATTGATTTTGGTAATTTTAAAAACAAAACAGCTCCACTACTTTGATTCCCAGGCACGGTAGATATCCTCACAGATCTCTTAATAGTCAGAGGTAGGTCTAAATATTACATTTGGCACCTACTCACATTTTGCAGTAGTTAGTAAACCATTAGTCGGTCGTCATTTTAAAGTTCGTAAATATTTTAAAATTACTAGAAAAAGAAACTGTATTTATTTGGTCAAAACTAGCTGTAATAGTAGTTCATCTCGCTGATTCCGTCGGCACGGCATCTAGTGAGTAGTTGCTGCACGTAGCGACCGCAGCGTCCCGTCATTACCTACTCGCCGCGCCAAATTGCGATATCCTGCCTTTGCCGCTGAGGAGCTTGAATCCTGACACTAATTCCTCAGGGCTGAGCCCAATTAAGAAGTCTCTGTGAAACAGTACCCTTGGCTACCGGGCTACTATTGGCAATTACTCTGATCAACATATGGGAATGTAGTATGACAGTCGTATACGTACTTTTCTTTTACTTAGCGAATAGTGAGAGGATCTACACCCTTTCAGAGTGCAATAAAAACTTGCACGACTTTACTTACACAAAAATGTAGTTATTTTCAGTTAAGTATCTACTGTTTCAGCTAAAAGTTTTGAAAGGGTTGTGAAGGGCCCCGTCAACCAGTGGGTAAGTGTGGGTCGGCACTCGAGCGCGCGGCACGACGCGGTGCGGCGTCGTTGCCGTCCCGGTCCCGAGCTCTCGCCGACCTCGCTACACTGTCCACAGTAACAAGCCACTCTTGTTTATTTTACCGCAATGAATTTTCCTTGCAATATTTTCTTCATTTTTTAATTTTGAATACATTCGAGTACAATTCTCTGTGGTGGCTGTGCGCCCCCGGCAATCTCCAAATTGCCTCTTTATGTGCAGATGTTCCGACCCTCGGTTTTTCCGTCTTTTGAATGTCGTTTTGCTGTTAAATAACGTGCTCTTTTATTGTAATTGAGGTTTGTGAGTTACTTTCAACTGCTCTCTGGTATAAATTATGTTGATTTGTATTCATTTTATAGTAAGACTAATAACAAACTTACATATACTGGGTTTGAAAGGATATTATAAAATGTGGAACGTGTTCAATTAAAGTTGCGAACAGCTGTTCGATGCGCTACGAATAACGTTACGAGAAGCTAGGCCGCACCGCTACGCCACTACGCCAGAATACCTATCTCCCCTATTCGGAATATTAATGGGCTCGCTGGTATGCCATCGTGATTTGATAATCACAAACAAACAATGCCAATTGAGAACAAACAGTTCACGGGTAATTTGTTTACTATTATCCGGTAAATCAAAACAAGCCAATTTCATTTCATTCGCACAAATAAATCGGTATTAATATAACACATCTAATAGTTGGATGAGTTATGTAGACCATAGAATGGCAATGTGGCTTTAACTCTACCATTTGCCAAATATCCTTAAGTTATGGGAAAAGTTTTGGTATAATTGTTTAATGGCTTTAGTTGAAAGCTCCATTTGAGATTTTACAACTGATTAGATGTTGCCAATAAAATAATACACTTGAAAAAGTAAGATTCAAGATCAATAGTGATCTCCATGCGTTGTGTTGAAAGTTTAACAAAAATACAAACATGAGGTAGCTAGGTGTTCATGCTCATAAATGTAAAAAAAACATCTGACAATTTCGTTGGTGACGTAAATCTTTAAACGAAACCACTGAGTCGTGGGGCCGAACTTTTGCTAACATCACCGAGGTTGAAAGACAATCGAAAACAAACTATCACAGCACAGTAGGTCCGATCCGAACAAGACAATTATGTAGATAAATTGAGTTACCGGTGTTGCAGTGTCACGGTCCCAAAGTCGGTCCCTTCAAAGGAAGCGCTATGCTGAAAGGTGTTGTTTCTGGGGCGCGCCGGAAAATGAATATTGATGACTTCATGAGCTCATGCTTTCCAACTTACTCAAAAGTTATTGCTAGATTTGACAAAAAGTTAGATATTGCTAAACCGCATCTGTTGAGAATTCTGCGGTTAAACGCCAAAAACTGCGTGTAAAAGTTATAGACTTAATCGAAATAAAAATGCTTTTCTTTTTATTTTCGATCAAAGCAGGTTATTATAGACAGTGTAAAATTATCATAAGTACGTTATCATAAGTACATTGAAACATTGAACATCCTAAAAATCTCAACACTGTCAAAATTCGACCATCCCCATGATTGCTGATGATGGTGATGGTTGTATTTTTACTAAAGAAGCCTACTCTTTGGCATAGGTTTTCCCTATAGACTGCATGAAGCAACGATTTAGAATGTTATGTTATCCAACCGTTTTTGACCGGTTGCGAAGAAAAATTAATCTTCTACGTAGTTGATACGAATTTTGGTTACATTCAACGACTTCCAGCTACTTTCATACATTGAATAAAGGCCGGAATAAGCCCGTAGTCTTCTGATTCGTGGTGGCTATTCAAATGGCAAAAAACGAGAAATTTAGGTTTATTCTAAAAGCGATGTACCTACTTACAACTAAAACCTTTTTATGGTAAAATGGATAAATCCAACCAAAGGAAGTTGAAGTTGGAAACACATGGTATGAATAGGCCGGAGATGATTCGCTAAAAAATTAGCTTCTTTTCATCGTTTTATTGCCCGTGTATCGTGAGCCGTTGATGAAGACTAATACGAGCGGTAATTTTGTTTGAAATGATTTATTATCTTTATAAATTGTTTTGGTTTTGCCTATTACGCTGTAATTATTAAACAAGCGTGCTTTTGTTTAGAAGAAAGCATATAAATAACTTGGCTTACCTTACTTACCTCCACATTGGTCACATCATGGTCTATACCAAAATTGTTTTAACGAAGTGTTTTGAAGGTTCTCAGCAATGTAACTAGAATGCAGAGTAAGTAAAGTTAATTCAAATAAAGTACAATTATTATATAAGTTCAATGAGCAATTTCATTTGAGTTCTGACCATAAAAATAGTTTCTTTTATATTTTTTTAACTTTATCTAACGTTAAACAACTTTTAAGTGAATAAACAACTTTGGTCGTAAACAATTCATATTTTATGATCTTTACAATGTAACGTAGGTAATAACATCCAAAATATGAAGCCAATAGAGGGCGTCAGACGTGTCATCTTGGTCGCCTGACCAGAAGATACAATTTATATGCTAATAGCACAAGATACGAGCCACTGATGTTGCTTGGTGTCTGTCGGAACTGGTACGTTCCTGATAGCCTTTAAAATTACTTTTGCGACCGGAATATTCATACCAGAGTGACTAATAAGCACAACATATTTACATGATAGACCACAATGTTTTTTAAAGACACTGTACATACTTTAATTTGTGACTAACAAAGCAGCAGAACGGCCGAGACTGAATATTTTAGGCACGTTATGCTTTCATAACGTGCCTAAAATAATTCATCAATTTAGCATTAAGTAATTTTGCGAAATTTGATGAAGAATTTATAAGAACACTTTAAATCAATCAAGTATTTCAAACACATTTTTTTGATAATAGCACACAGCGCTGCCTTACGCGTAAGTAATGCTTATTAGAACCAGATAAGATAAAGAATACTTCTAATACAAACACCCACACTGAACAAATACAATGTTCATCACACAAATGTTAGTTTTCAGCTGGGATCAAAACCACCACATACGGCGCAGAAAGAAGGCACCACGTGTATAGGTAGTTTTGTGTGGAAAGTCCACCAATATTCATTTACTGATATACGTTCCATCACGCTGCAGTAGCAACTCGTGCTGTGAAAGGAAATATTTGGTGGTCAACTGAGAGCACTGGTGCACTTATGTAGTTTAGTGGTAGCAACACCACTTCATAATCCGAAGGTCGCAGGCTCTAATCCGCTGGTGAACTTATACGATTAAAAGTAGGTGCACCATGAGAAAATCTGTGACCGATTCAGCTTTGGAAGTGTTGATTTTCTTATAAGGTTGGGCCGACTAGACTGAAGAGATTATAACAGGAGCTGGATCAATCTTGGTCATCACGGTTTAAAGAGTGTGGTAGCCGGTGAAATTACAGGCACATGACCTTAACATCTGTATGCCTTATGTTAATGGACGCAGATCAGTGCAGGTGGGCAATCGGCCTGGTCCATCAGCAAGTAGTATAAAGAAAAAAACAGTTATATCCTATCCCAGACATTAAACTGTCCGGTAAATAGGAGCATGAGTTGAAAAAGTTGTCGCTGATGCTGTTCAAATTATCTACATCAGTTAGAATACATGTTTATTTTACTTACTTTTATCCAGGTCTTAACTACCACACGAGCAAATCTAAAGCCATTAGTTTATATTACTTATGAGGTGCATCGAAACATTACAAGTCCACTTTTTGTAGTAGTTGATATTCCATACGTGACAGGTTGCAAGCCCATCACCGCTCAAAGACATTCCGGACATCAAAAAAGATGAGTACATTTTTAATTTCTTAAATATTTCAGTAACGTTAATCAGTCGGCGAAAGCAATTTCCTTGAAGCTTGAAGGAATGACCGTTTGTTTATTTATTACAAAATATTTTTTCAACCAAAATTGAATCGTTTAGAATATAAAACGTTATATTTGTAATTGCCTGGGGGCACTCCGTCACCGAATTAGGAGGTTCTTTGAAAATCCAAGGTACTTCATTTAAAATTTATTTCAATTTATAATTGGATTTGTTTTAGTATTAAGATAAATGAGATCAAGTTTGCTAACGACGTGCGTCGGCTAGTGATTGCATCTTCATTCTAGAGTAGCGCTGTCCCGAATCTGTTCGGCAAGGCTGCAAAATTATTCTGATGAGCCAATATACTGTAGGAATAAAACGGACTGTTAAAGCTCACGGCTGTTTTAAGGCTCGGTAGACATTCCATCAGATCGATGATGATGTCTTAGGTCATAAGGGCAGTCGGAATAATCAGTTTATTATTGGTTCTTTACAAAACTAAGACGTGTTAAAAAATAGAATCTACAGTATTTACAGACAACCAAACTTCGAACCAATAAACTTATTTTAACAGACATTAAGCATATTTTAGGACACAAGATTGTAATATGTGTCACAGCACACATTACCGTCGTGTTGGTCTAGCTCTTTTTTACTCGTGTGCCATACGAATTGACCCATAGCAGTAGCTAGTATTGTATATAACTTGCCGCATCCAAATCGAATGCGAATTTTACTGGTTCCCCAGTCGTCGCGGTGCCGACCGCCGGCTAAGCCAATTAGTGTCCACTTGGGTAAACACCGGCTCGTTAGCGGACTGTGTGTTTTATTCAATTCAATTTGCCAACTCCACTGCCACTTATTGATAGCACATAGACTCCTAAACAGGGTGTAAAAATAAAACGCAATTTGAAAAAAAAAGGATTTATATATTACTACTATTACTACTATGATAAAAGGAAAAAGACATACCTGATTTTTTTCCATGCTATGTACTTTCATACGTATATCACTTCATGTAGTATACTTGCACATTAATAATACTTTCTGTAGTTAAAAGTTAAAAAAAAAAACGATAATAGCACCTTTATTGCGTATGTTTATAATAAACCAAAAAACGTAAAGTGGAAGAAATGGAAGAAAATGAATAGGAATATTTGCAAGACTTCCTGAGAAGTTGATATGATTTGAGTGCAACGTCGCTAGAAGCTATTGACTGAGCACGAACATTTTTCAGTTCATAGATTACTTAAAATAAGTGTACATTATTTTGGCGTTAAAAAGGCAACGCTATGTCAAGACAGAGGACTAAAATAATAAAAATCTCGCGCGCTGTAAATACTGAGCTGATACAAAACACTGTTCAAATAAACTTGAAGCAAACACCAAAACATGAGAAAAAAAAAAAAATTGACGAAAAAAAAAATATTTTGAAAACCTTAGTGATTTCAAAATATTTTTTTTGTCATGTTTTGTACCTATGTTTTCTAGAAGTTTTGCGAGTGGTAGGTATTTTACACCCAATCTAACCGCTATACCCACTAAATAGACACCTACATTTCTTTGTCCACTCTTAATTTAGTGGAGTCGGGCGGACTAACAATAGGGAGTTACGATGTGACTCTGCTCTTTAACTTTGCCCGTAGTTTAGGATGTTCTGATTGGATTGCAAATTGGAGTTTATGTCCTGTTCTTGTTTATGAGAGTTTTGTAGATTAATGGAGCTATTTGGGTAATTGTTTACATAAACAGGGCCTAAACTAAAAGTGATTTCTGAATAAAACGCAAACATAAAACTATTTGACAGATGACTTGATATGTACCAGTACATCTTATTCTATAATTCACTGGATACTTGATTCTCATAACAGCAACTCTACCGCAACTGCTTCTGAAATCATAACACGTTTCACGCGAATTAAATAGCATACATTGTTTTCCCGTCATGTTTATGAAGTATGAACGAGTATCGTAGGTAATATTATTTTATTATTCTAGTCCATTTTCTCGTCAGTGTTGTAGATATGCATGTTATTGGATAATCTCGTAGGTAGTGAAACCATTTTTTTGCATGTAGGTACTATGTTTTAGGAATGCTCAAAAAAACTTCACCTTCAGTTTTCTGTATGAATAATTTTAGGGTTTTTAAAATGCATATTTTTAAACAAGGTTGCCGATTATCATTCTTCTTCTCTCCGTTTATGGCTCCTGTCTGTCATTCGACAGACAATCTTGCCAGTGTCAAGTGATTTGTATTGAATAAATACTTTTTTGTCAAGTCAGTCTATAGTCAAGTCGGCCGTCATTTGTTTTGAAGAAAATGGTGGCGGTTTTCTTCAAAACATTGGAAACATTTTCGGTCAAATCAGGATATCACAATACACTTTCATTCCAAATGTTTACACTTTGTGCTAAAACCTCAAGTAATGTTGGTTAAAATACCACCGAAATTACACAACACAGCTCAAAATAACACTAGAAAAACAAATAAAATGAAAAAGCTATGTTGCTTCCCAAAATGTCAGAAAATGAATCCCGCCGATTATTATCATTATCTGTAAGTTTTTTCTAGCTGTCAAAAATCACTTGCAATGTTTGCAGCTATCAAAAATTTATAGCTGTAAACATTGCCTTACCTTACCTCTCAGCGAAGATAAATACAAACGTAAAATACCAATTTTCTAAAATGTCAGAATTATCAACATTGGCAGAAACTCAGCGCAGAAACTCGTATAACTAGCTGGTTGCCGTTGCCGATCGGCGCATCGGAAGGCTGTCGCGATGTCCCGCGGTAATCTACTCCGTGACTTGCAAGTGGAATCCGTGGTTTTATTACCCTCAGCAGGTTAGAGGGTAGAAGGGTCGTTGCCAGACTGTACCCATGGGGGTAATTATTATGGGTGTAAATTCGAATGATTTTGTTTTGTAAAGGTGTGGTTTTCACATGCAGGTCAATCTCTCCAAAAAAATGTTGCTGATCTCCATACCTTTGAAAATGGTTAATTCAGTCAACGCAGCTTGTAGAAATTAGTTTCCTTTTGTGAAAATCACTAAGCTTAAAATACTTTATCTGCATAACGTTTCATAATTACTATACGATACGATACGCTTGCGATACTTTTTGCGACGAACTTCTGTAAAATAAAGTGATTTTCTTTATTAGCAAATCTTGAACCAATTTTAAAACCCTGGCTCCAGCCCTGGGAAGGGGGATTCAGTCGTTAGTTGTACCGCATTGTGCCGGTTATTGCCGCACCCGAACCAGTGTTATCCGACGACACGAGAACTAAACCGCACGTGTACTTGTTCCAATGTTTTTTCTATATGTTTGAACGTTGTACAGTCTTCTTTAATAAAAAATGTAACTGTGATTGTAGTCGTAAATAATATTTTAACGCCTCTACCAAACCAAACAGATATATAGATACAGATATATTAGATAAGTTTTCTGTACTTCTATTTTTATTTTATGTTAAATACTTTTAAAACATATTTGTGCACCTAGACTTATGAGCTGCTAAATAAATTTCATTTCATTTCAAACTTACAAACATCAAAAACTTACATATAGCCCACGGCTTTGGTGCGCTTTAGTGATTGCTAAAATTGATAAGGCGTTTTCCTTTTATAGGGTTCGTGTATATTTTATATCCTGTTATCGTAATTTTTTTAAGTAGCTATATCCAGGTTACGAACTACTTTTGTTCCAAGTTTCATTTGATCGGTTCAGTGGTTAGGGTGTGATTGAGCCACAAACATCCTGGGGCCCAACCGGGACCTCTTATAGCAGTATTAAAATAATATTACACTGAAATTTCGTACCATATTATATACGTCATCAAGTCTGTTCAACTACAACCAGAAATAACAGAATAGCTGACAAGTATTTTCGTACTAGATGACGTTTCAACTTATAGAAGCTAGAACTGTTTTCAAGATTGTTTTCTATGAACTGTCAATTTTAGCATGCTAAAATTGACAGTTCATAATATTATTTTAATACTACTATAAGAGGTGCCGGTCTGTACCCAGTCATGTATGTATGTATTGCGACTCCTGTATCATACTGGAGAGCACTGGTGGTCTAGTGGTAGCAGCTCCGCCTTCCGACCCTAAGGTCGTGGGTTCGAAACCGGTCGTGCACCAATGAGTTTTTCCGTTCAAAAATTTATGTGGACAATGCCAGTACTCTCAAACATCGTGAGGAAACCGGCAACTCGTAGAACCTAAAAGGTTCTATAACATGTGTCAAGTGCTCGAAAAGAGCCTCTTAAGGCGCACTTAAAATCCTTTCACTACACTGTTTCAAAGAAACTAGTGACACGACAAGAGAGAGAGACTCCTGTATCCGCATTTCCTTCTCTTACAAACATCATAACATCCTGTCATACAAACATAGTAACTTTCGCATTTTTATATAACTAGGAAGTAGTAGTAAGATATTATATCATACCTAGGAAATAAATCATGTGATTGTTAGATGTATGACAAAATTTACTGCAGTATACACAAAAAAGACAACAAGCTTTCTTAAAGATAAAAAGCGTTCCTATTTTACACGCTTCATTATCCAGTTTAGCAAAGAGAACGTAACGTTCATTGAGTAGAAAATTATATGCAGAATCACGGCGGAAGTCACGGACCGCTCCAGAGGTAGAGCAACGAATAATTAAAACAAAAGTTCTCGAATGTTTTTTTTTCTAGCTGATTTGACCTACTTCAGTTTATAATTTCACGTAAAAACATTGTACTGAGAGATTAATTTGGATCGCGGGTAAGCGCAATCTAAAGCCGTTTTAAAAACATGGCGCGTCCATAATGATTGCTTGATGAGAGTAGCGGCACCAGTTTGCTGCACTTTCAGCCACCCTCAGCCTCATACTACGTATTTACGTGATTTGAATCTATCCGAAAAATAAAGTTTTAATCACGTTCTCAGCGAGCCATAAATACTTCTCGTAACTTTACTGATTCACGTTCTGGATTTAAATAGATTTTCAACAAATCTGTCTGGTAAAAGTTTTAAAAAACTCACTTCAAATCTTCGGAACCCGGAGAGCTTTAACGCATTACGCTATTAAGGGGCTGACAACTATCAAACAACTTCTCGCTCGCACGTTTCGACATGTTGAAAGATATAAAATAACTAAAATCATTTTCGAAAAATCGCAATCAACCATTTTGTGTGTAATCACATTGCACACAGTTTACTAAAAATTTCATTTTGATCGAAACAAGTTTTCCTACTTAAATGTTTGCCTTTGTACGAAAACTAGTAAAGCAAACTTTTTGAGTAGGAAAACATGTATCGATCAAAATCAAATTTTTACTAAACTGTGTGCAATGTGATTGCACAAAAAATGGTTGATTGCGATTTTTTGAAAATGATTTTATTGATTTTATATCTTTCAACATGTCGAAACGTGCGAGCGAGAGTCACATTAGCTCTTGTCTTCGCCTTAAGCTCACGGTTTAAAGCCCGGGCCCTTGCATGATTTCTTTAGAGCAGCGCGTCATTATCATAGCCCAAAAGTTCTGAACCGAGTGAAAATACGCAGGCCACATATCGTCGATTCATTCAATAAACTCTGTTATCTAGGAGACCTAATAATAATTTTAGATCTGTGGATTTAGCCAAATACCTATTACCGTATTGAAAAACCCCTATGAGTTATTCGCAGGGAGGTAAGGATGCGATAGCACAGCTGGGTTAAAATATCACTTGATTTATTTATTTTTTTCTTTGCACTATAGCACTTACAAAACTGATCATCATCACCATCAGCTTTACGACGACCAGTCATAAGCCCCTTATCGATTTATCAAATCGATCATAATTAAGTAAAATTTCAATAATGCCTGTAGTTTTTCTTGTCTCTTATTTTTTTGAATAAAACTGGAGTAAAAAGACCTAAGCCGCGACATGGCCTAGGCCATGACAAGGCCGCTCAATGCGAACCTATATACTCTAAAAAAAAATAAGTTGGCCAATTAATTACATAGGAAGAGATAACATATTGTTGAACTTTTCCTTCTAGTTTTAATCGTTTTATACATTGTTGACTTGCAAACGACACGAAAGCGTCAGTAATTGCAGGGCACTCGTGCATAAGGTGTCTCGTCTCTCATGTTAGGGAGTGAAAATTACAGGCTGAACAGCAAACACTTCGTTTAGTGATAAGCACATAACGACAATTCAAACTAAGCTAGTTGAGAATGAACTAACAAGGGAACTATCCCCAGACCCCGCTGAATAACAAACAATGTTCAATCAGCAGCTTGAATCTCTAGCTAGGGGTCATAACGACCTTAACTCGATGCAACAGAACTGGATAGCCTCTGGGCTATTCCCATCTATGTTGTGTAAATAACATGAAAAACAAAACAGAGAAATTTAGTCTGGCTAGCTCATAAAGATTTTTCAATGGACGTCAGCCAAGTAATCTTCTTCAATTCTACATTGACTTCTAATTAAATGAAATTACAGGCTCAGGAAGGTTAACATCTGTATGCCTCAAGTTGATGGATGACAGTGCATCGTAGGGTACATTCATAGCGAGCGTGACTAGCGAGGCAATACTTTGTTATAGGTGATGGTTACTACATAACATTAGGTGGGCTGTCTACTTGTTCTATCAAAAGTACTAGTAAAAACCAAGTTGAACTATGATAAAAAACATGTACCTACAGGACAGAACTAACCCCCACAACACAGGTTTTTCCTAGGGTGGAGGTTAGTGCGCTACTAAATTGGTCCACATGTGACACGAAAGTTAAAACAAATTGTACCTATTACATCTTACTCCTATGTATTGTCATGTGTACTTTATAAGTTCCTGAATAAATTATTATTATTGATCGAGTGAGCGAAGCGAACGAAGATCTTAGTTTCAACTTGGGCGATTTGGCATTTTATGTATGTATGTATGTATGTATGTATGTTTGTCTGGCGATAACTTTAGAACCGTTGATCCGATCTGCATAAAATTTGATATGTCGATAGCTTGTACTTGAGAAATTTACTGGTAAGTATATGAGTAAAATCGGATGAAGGGTTTTTGAGATATGAGGTTTTTTATGAGGGCAAAAATAAAAAAAGTTACATAAAAAAATCAAGTTACATGTCATATGAAAGGGCTTTGTTTAGACATTCCAAAACAATTTTTACTTTTTTTTTGGGACGCTCGGTTTTCAAGATAAAATTTAAAAAGTTAAATTAAGATAACCAGCGATCCAAGAGCTCCCATCTCTAAGAGTTTCGTTGATATCAAGGTTTTTCTACTGGTCGGCCAGTTACTTTGATTTTTCTTATTTTTTTTTCTTGAAATAAATTAAGTAGGTACTCAGTTCTCATAAAATGGTAACGACGACCAGGTCTGATGATGGAGCCAAGGTCTGTTCAACGGAACTCTTCAATAAATAGGCCAATAGAGTTGAAACTTGGTAACCATAACAAGTTAGTAGGCGGTAGTCAGAAAAAAGTCCAAAGATAATGTTTGGACTTGCCTCTGACTACTACCGACTCAAAGTTTTGATGCGTTCGTCGGGTCGCATCACGAGATCTCAGTTCGGGGCGAACTACTAGTTATTAAGTTAAATAAATTCTACATAGAATTCAAGAAAACAAAATCATTAAAATATATGTTTTCTTAGGCCCATAAAATATTCTACATTTATAACGGGGCATAATACGTTTTCGATATTTCTATATCTTTATATTCCAAAGAAAAGTCACGTAAACAATATGGACCGTACGGTCTTCGCATCCCAATTTTTAGATTGATATACTTACATACACGTCATTTTCCCTAGCAAAATTTTACATACAACGGTGTAAAAGTTCAGGAGAGTTTTTCGAAACTTTTCTCCTTTACTTATTTTGAGGACGACGGTCGTAGCGAGCTTCAAACTTCCTAACTCGTGTTATTGAATTTAATGTACCCTCAACACTAGCTCTATTCAGTGACGATAAAATCACTTGGCTTTACCTAACTATAGTTATTCGTACGTGTAATGTATTGTAAATATTTTATTTTGTTACGTAGAGCTTAGGATATTTATGAGTATGAAGACTATTTTCTCAATCATACTGTATAATTTTCACTTCAGTTTTCAGTGACAGCTATCACAGCTCAGTTGGTAGTAACTCACCTTCTGCGCTGTAAGCCATGGATTCGATCCCCACCGAGAACAAACATTTTTGTGATGAATATAAATGTTTGTTCTCTGTCTGGGTGTTATACAACGGTAACATAATATGCCTATAAGGCCAAAGACCAAGTGATCAAGCCAAGTACTGGAATACTTAGCAGAAATTTGTAATTCAATTCAGAAACGTGTAAGAGGCATTTCATGAATGAAAAACTATGAGATTTCAAAAGTCGTAAATCAAAAGGTGTTCGCCATGAGCTGTAGAATACCCTGCATTCGGGGTTATAGGGGTATTATGTTACACGTTGTATAATATTATAAGTATGAATTTAAAAAATTGTATATAATATGCATTATATCAGCTATCTGGTTTCCATATTACAAGCTGTGTTAGTTTGGGGCTTGATAGTGCTGTGTGGAAAGTCCACCAATATTTATTTATTTATTCACTTATTAATATAAAGTCATAATGATATAGTCTTTGTTTCTAAAGCTTCTACAATGTATTACAACTTTTTCTTTACTCATACTCGGAAAGTAGGTCTGAACTTTCCTGAGGAGCGTAATACATTTCAACCGTAGAATCGTTTCCAACTGGCAGCTGTCAAATAATTAAAAAAAAATTTGTTCTATTTTCTCATTTCCTAGGAAAATAAACCTCTTTGGTTTAGGAATTTCAACAGTATGACTGTTGACCTTCTGTTGATATTCGTACGCTAAAGAGGTTTATTACCAAAGCGGTACTTATACAGCCAAGTTAGTGAAAACTGTAAAGCATTTTTTCAAATAGGTTTTATGAATAAAACCAAATATTCTCTTAATAAAAATATTTAATTTCTTTCTTTTTAACAAATCATACACTTTTAACCTTTTTCGTAAATATAATATAAGTAGCTACTTATCCATAACATCAAAAGACATCGAACATAAAAACTCTTTGGTTAGAATGCAGCATGCATTGGATCTACTACAATCTTCGATCAACAATACTACAATTCATAATTTTTTTTCTTTAGCTAATTCATTTTTTTATTTTTCTTTCCTTGTATTCGTAATGAAAAACACAGTGTTTACCTCGGATTAAAGACTTATTTAGTCCCTCGAATTCCCGTCTCGGGACTAAATAAGTTACTTTCACTAACAATGTATTACCCCACTACTAATTACTACTAATTTACACACTTACGCAAGTATTACTACTGCAGCTGAGTAATCATCTTAGAGCGTGTTTTGATAGGTAAGTACTGATTCGGTAGGTAAGGTATGGTAAACAATTTACAATATTTAATACTAGTAGTTCGCCCCGAACTGAGATCTCGTGAAGCGACCCGACGAACGCATCGAAACTTTGAGTAGGTAGTAGTCAGAGGCTAGTCCAAACATTATATTTGGATTTTTTTCTGACTACCGCCTACTAACTTGGTATGGTAACCAAGTTTCAACTCTATTGGCCTATTTATTGAAGAGTTCCGTTGAACAGACCTTGACTCCATCATCAGACCAGGTCGCTATCACCATTTTTTGAGAGAGTACCTTCTTAATTTATTTCAAGAAAAAAAAAATAAGAAAAAGCAAAGGAACAGGGACCTTATGCTCACTTCGAGCGAGATTATCTTACGATGGAGATGACGTCATATCTCGTTCAATAACTCGTTGACGTTGCGTCTCGCATGAACTTTCAATGAGAAAATTGGGGAGTGAGATGGTGAGAATGGGGATAAATAGTTATCGAACGAGATATGACGTCATCTCCACCATGAGATAATCTCGCTCGAAGAGCATAAGGCCCCAGGACTAAGTTTCTTCCTAGTAGCCATTGCAGGGGCCTTATGCTCACTTCGAGCGAGATTATCTCACGGTGGAGATGACGTCATATCTCGTTCAATAACTCGTTGACGTTGCGTCTCGCATGAACTTTGTATGAGAAAATTGGGGAGTAGGATGGTGAGAATGGGGATAAATAGTTATCGAACGAGATATGACGTCATCTCTACCGTGAGATAATCTCGATCGAAGTGAGCATAAGGCCCCTGGGCGACCAGTAGAAAAACCTTGATGTCAACGAGATATGACGTCATCTCTACCGTGAGATAATCTCGATCGAAGTGAGCATAAGGCCCCTGGGCGACCAGTAGAAAAACCTTGATGTCAACGAGATATGACGTCATCTCTACCGTGAGATAATCTCGATCGAAGTGAGCATAAGGCCCCTGGGCGACCAGTAGAAAAACCTTGATGTCAACGAAATTCCTAGAGATGGGAACTCTTGGATCGTTGGTTATCTTAATTTAACTTTTTTATTGTATCTCAAAAACTGAGCGTCTCAGAAAAAAAGTAAAAATTGTTTTGGAATGTCCAAACAAAGCCCTTTCATATGACATGTAACTTGATTTTTTTATGTAACTTTTTTATTTTTGCCCCCTTAAAAAACCCTATATCTTAATAACCCTTCATTCGATTTTACTCATATACTTACCAGTAAATTTCTCAAGTACAAGCTATCGGCTTATCAAATTTCATGCAAATCGGATCAACGGTTCGAAAGTTATGGCCAGACAAACATACATACATACATACAAACATAAAATGCCAAATCGCCCAAGTTAAAACTGAGATCTTCGTTCGCTTCGCTCACTCGATCATAACTAGTAGTTCGCCCCGAACTGAGATCTCGTGATGCGACCCGACGAACGCATCAAAACTTTGAGTAGGTAGTAGTCAGAGGCAAGTCCAAACATTATCTTTGGACTTTTTTCTGACTACCGCCTACTAACTTGGTATGGTTACCAAGTTTCAACTCTATTGGCCTATTTATTGAAGAGTTCCGTTGAACAGACCTTGGCTCCATCATCAGACCTGGTCGTCGTCACCATTTTATGAGAACTGAGTACCTCCTTAATTTATTTCAAGATAAAAAAATAAGAAAAATCAAAGGAACTGGCCGACCAGTAGAAAAACCTTGATGTCAACGAAACTCTTAGAGATGGGAGCTCTTGGATCGCTGGTTATCTTAATTTAACTTTTTAAAATTTATCTCGAAAACCGAGCTTCCCAAAAAAAAAGTAAAAATTGTTATGGAATGTCCAAACAAAGCCCTTTCATATAACATGTAACTTGATTTTTTTATGTAACTTTTTTTATTTTTACCCTCTTAAAAAACCCCATATCTCAAAAACCCTTCATCCGATTTTACTCATATACTTACCAGTAAATTTCTCAAGTACAAGCTATCGACATATCAAATTTCATGCAGATCGGATCATCGGTTCTAAAGTTATCGCCAGACAAACATACATACATACATACATACATACATACATACATACATACATACATACATACATACATACATAAAATGCCAAATCGCCCAAGTTGAAACTAAGATCTTTGTTCGCTTCGCTCACTCGATCAATAAAATCCAACTTTCAAAAAATTACCACATAATATGGTATGATATTTAATCATACATGATTTTTTTTTGACTAAAGGCGTGTTCGACCATTTCAAAGAACGTATCGTACGTTCTTCATCCATAGGATAAAAATATCTGTCTTTGTTTTTAACAAGTCTAAAGTTTAAATAGTTCAATTTTGTCTCTATGACAGAATTATTCAATACTAAGTATAAGGCTTGGAGTTAGGTTAGTTTGGTTATATTAGTTTGGTCGAATCCAGCCTAAGAGTAAAATAAATAAATCACAACTACGGAGCCTGCGTGTAATTTTTCCTTTGGTTTTCCGCAAGAGGTTTCGTTAGGCCAACATTTACATTTGGCGGCGGCTCTGTGCCGAGTGTTTGCAAGGAACACACTTTAATCACAGAGAACAGGTGGGAAGAACCGAGCGATTTTAAGATCCAGCTTTTTCCTGCGGAATAGTATAAAAATTTTCGCTTCATTTTGGCAATTTCTCCAAAGCTTCTTTCTATAGACTTTTTAAAGGAAGATAAAGTACACTAGGTAATTATCGTGATTTTACTGACAAAAATATTGAAAAAACATATTTTAAGCATCCTTCCGGCAAAGGCAAAGTAAAAAGGTATTTATTCAATAAAATCACAAAGATCACTTTGAAACGTCAGAGGACCAAAAGTTCTGAAAAGTGTTACCTGGGCTATTAATAAGCCTATACGCTGCAATTAGCACATGGACTCCTTCTGTCGCATAAAAAAAATGCAAAATCAACTAGAATCTTTGAAATTGACGTTTGTTCTAAACGATAATACAAACAAACATATTAGAAGTGGTAGTTTGTAGTTTATCAAATGTTCCTTTTAGTGACACTGATACATTTATCGGTATTTACCATATTTTGTTATTGTTATTATTATTGCGCACTTGGCCGGTTTATTTAAAAACCCTTCATAAAATCGTCTCACAAAATAATACTTTCATGTCGAAAAGATTTTGAAAATGCCCGTCAGCAGTGTTGTTTCGTATCAATATCCGGATTAGGTTGATTCAAATTTGGTTTGTAGGATCAGGATTTATATGCAGCGCTCTCAATTTCCTGCGACGACAGTGGAGCATCCGGCGGGCCCCATCGCTGCCTCGGCGCCCTACGCGCCGCCACCGCCGCCAGCGGAGCCTCTGCCGCCGCCGCGCCGTCGGTCGGAGCGGAAAATGGAGCTCGGGCATTTGCATAGCGGCACTCGAACCGAGCGGACCGGCAAATTGCTGTCGCATCGATGATTCGAATTGACTCGATCAATATGCCGTATCTGTCTTCCAGTCCCTCTGTTTCAACAGCTCCGATATTGGTCATCCGACTTCGACACTTCAATGATTGTCATAGTTGGATTGCCTTCCCCTCGGAGTGAAGAGTTGATGTGGAAATTTAATTGACGGAAATCTGTTTTAGCGATTGCTTTCAACCGAGCGTGATTTATCCGAGCATTTTGCTATTTGCAAATGACCCTCAATAGACTCACTCAAGACCTATGAACATTGAAATTAACTCGCGTTTGTATTTCTCCACTTATGTATCTTCATGAGTATTTTAAAATATGTTTAGCTTTCTTTTGGGGAACAAGAAACAAGTCTAAGTTTCGTTTATGTTTTCGCTTTGGCTTTGGTTTTAAGGCTTCGGCTATGGTTGATGACTATAGTTTATACAATCTTATTGATAGTTTATTTTAGTAGATATCTCGAGCCGTCCATCGAGATTCATATGTGAGATGAAATACTACACTCATGTGAGTATAATTTAATACAAGATCGGAATACATAAAATGATTTTTGGCTTATTATTTGTTTTTTATATACCTACTCTCTTCCAACTGATACTTCTTTTACATGGTACCTTATACCGGAACTATTATACCGGGCTATTTATTTATAAAAGGAATGGCCCAAAAAAACACAGTCCCGGCGCAAAAAAAATATTCTCAATTTTTTGAGGATATTTAAAAATAATATTTCAAATTATCACTATCTCTCTACCGGGTGGCAAACATTTTGTTTTTGCACAAAAAGTTTTGTAGGCGTTCTTATTAAAATCTCATTAATTCTCGACTAAAATATTTTTATCCTTTTATTCTATAATTGTTTACAAACAAGCTTATTGCATACAACAATATATGCAAGCTAATAATAAGCATAAATAAATAATAAGGTTATCAAAATATGTACACACTATTATCGTTCCTGCATACACGGCCAACGGACTTTGGGAAGCTGCGCACATGTTATGAGCGTCATTTACTTTTTAGATTGGGCTAGACATAATGAAAGAGAACTTGGTCACCCGGCTGAAGGCTTAGATTATGCATTAATAGATTTGGAAAATAATTAATGTTAATCTTTATAAATGTATTTATTCAGATGTAATTGAACAAATAAATACATTTATTTACTGTTTGTGCTTATTTATATATACCCCTACCGTCTCTGGGTTTTGTGGTAATCTTGAATGTGATTGCGAACCCCTACAAAACTTTTTGAGCAAAAACAAAGTGTTTGCCACCCGATAGAGAGATAGTGATAATTTAAATATTATTTTTAAATATCCTCAAAATATTGAGAAACATTTTTTTTGCGCCGGGACTGGGTTTTTTTGTATGGTATTTGGGCCATCTCCTTTCAATTTTAGTTTTTTTTAGGTACAATTATGTCAACCTTACTGTAAGTGTAACTTTTTGAAAACATAAAACGCAATGTTATAAATTATTTATACTCAATAGAGTCAATTGTTTTAAAGAACCAGATTTTTCCAATGACTGAAATTCTATCAAAGTTTTCTATTTTTGAAAAGATTCGGATGTTATCTATAAAATGAAATGTATTAAATCAACACAAAACTCAGTGTTCCCTAAAATGTACTAGCGATTTCATAAAATAAAAACGTAGGAGCATCACTGAGACAACTCACGTACTTGTGTGGTTCGTTAAAGTTGTCGCTCGGGAGCGGAATACGTACCCGAAGTCCCGAAGTGAGCCCGCATAGTGTGTTGGTATTTTTAGTTATTTTAAAAAATAGATCAAATCATAGTTATATTTTTCAACCCGCGACCCGTGCACTTTCCAGGCATGGTCAGTTCCAAGGCCTGTTCAGCTCTCTAATCGTACGTATGTAAGATAAGCTGAGTGGTATCGTATCATTTGAGGGGAAGCGGGAATGGCAGAGCAACGTCTGGTCCACAAAGTAATTGCAATTGATATCTTAAACAGTCAAATTACAGTCAAATGCTGTAATGGCCTGGCAAAATTATCAAGGTACAAAAATAATATTACCTGGGGAAAATTTTCTTTGTGTTGGTGACAATCAAATAAACATACTTTTGCTTATTTTATGCTTATGCTCCACAAATTCGTATATTGAACTAGTGGCTTCCCGCGGCTTCGCACGCGTTGAAGTGGTGAGCCGTAATTGAGCCACAAACATCCAAACATCGTAACTTTCGCATTGATTTGTATATTATTAGGGTAGGATACCTACGCAGGTATCTATAGATACCTATAGGCGTACATTACCTATATTAGGTAGGTAGGTAGGTATAGGTACTGAGTTTAGCACAAATATGACAAATACAACAAAGACATTCTTATACGGAAAATATGTACTTATTTGTTCCTAGTTTCTACCCCAAAAACAAACGAAACGAAACAGCTTCACGACTTTGATCCCCAGGCACGGTAGATACCCTAAGATCTCTTCATCGTACCAACTCAAGATTCCCGTTTTAGAATGTTCCTTACAAACATTGACGCCTTGTTGTATCCTTTTCACTTGAGCGCAACGAAGGAGGGTAACGTTTTAGGGGTTGTTTTCGAAAATCAAACTGTCTTTTTGTTATTTATCCACAGAACACATTTTCTTTAAGTTTTAAGTTAATTACACTACGCTTTAAAAATCTCCCATACAAACCTTGAAACTTTGTCAGTCTTTTGCACCCTTTGCAGGGGTGGTTTTAAAATATTGAAAACGTGATTTTAAATTATTTTACTTCAAGTTTTAAATCAATCGCACCACGCGTTAAAAAACTCCCATACAAACATTGACATCCCTTTGCACACTTAATAAGGGTAGTTTTAAAAAACTAAAAATGCCTTTCCTGTTTTTTAGCCTTGGAGTACATGTACTCTAAGTTTCAAGTTTGTAGGTTCAAGGAATACTATTTTTCATGCAAACGTTTTCAACCCTTTTACACCCTTAGGGGTTGAATTTCCAAAAACCTCTTCTTAGTACACCTCTACGCCATGAGACCTATATACTCTTCAAATTTCAATTCCCTAGGACCAGCGGTCAAAAACTTCCCATACAAACTTTTACATCCCTTTGCACACTTATTAAGGGTAGTTCTAAAAAACGAAAAATGCGTTTCCTATTTTTTTGCCTTGGAGTACATGTACTCCAAGTTTCAAGTTTGTAGGTTCAAGGAATACTATTTTTCATGCAAACGGTTTCAACCCTTTTACACCCTTAGGGGTTGAATTTCCAAAAACCTCTTCTTAGTACATCTCTACGCCATAAGACCTATGTACTCTTCAAATTTCAAGTCTCTAGGACCAGCGGTCAAAAAACTCCCATACAAACTTTTACATCCCTTTGCACACTTATCAAGGGTAGTTTTAAAAAACTTCAAATGCCTTTCCTATTTTTTTGCCTTGAAATATAAATACTCCAAGTTTCAAGTTTGTAGGTTCAAGGAATACTATTTCTCATACAAACGTTTTCATCCCTTTTTACACCCTTAGGGGTTGAATTTCCAAAAATACTTTCATAGTACACCTCTACGCCATAAGACCCATGTACTTTTCAAGTTTTAAGTCTCTAGGACCAGCGGTCAAAAAACTCCCGTACATACTTTTACATCCCTTAGCACACTTATTAAGGGTAGTTCTAAAAAACGAAAAATGCCTTTCCTATTTTTTGCCTTGGAGTACATGTACTCCAAGTTTCAAGTTTGTAGGTTCAAGGAATACTATTTTTCATGCAAACGGTTTCAACCCTTTTACACCCTTAGGTTTTGAATTTCCAAAAACCTCTTCTTAGTACATCTCTACGCCATAAGACCTATGTACTCTTCAAATTTCAAGTCTCTAGGACCAGCGGTCAAAAAACTCCCATACATACTTTTACATCCCTTAGCACACTTATTAAGGGTAGTTTTAAAAAACTAAAAATGTATTTCCTACTTTTTTGTTTTGAAGTATATGTACTCCAAGTTTCAAGTTTGTAGGTTCAAGGAATACAATTTTTCATACAAACGTTTTCATCCCTTTTTACACCCTTAGGGGTTGAATTTCCAAAAATTCCTTCTTACGACACCTCTACGCCATAAGACCTATGTACTCTTCAAATTTCAAGTCTCTAGGACCAGCGGTCAAAAAACTCCCATACATACTTTTACATCCCTTAGCACACTTATTAAGGGTAGTTTTAAAAAACTAAAAATGTATTTCCTACTTTTTTGTTTTGAAGTATATGTACTCCAAGTTTCAAGTTTGTAGGTTCAAGGAATACAATTTTTCATACAAACGTTTTCATCCCTTTTTACACCCTTAGGGGTTGAATTTCCAAAAATTCCTTCTTAGGACACCTCTACGCCATAAGACCTATATACTCTTCAAATTTCAAGTCTCTAGGACCAGCGGTCAAAAAACTCCCATACATACTTTTACATCCCTTAGCACACTTATTAAGGGTAGTTTTAAAAAACTAAAAATGTATTTCCTATTTTTTTGTCTTGAAGAATATGTATTCCAAGTTTCAAGTTTGTAGGTTCAAGGAATACAATTTTTCATACAAACGTTTTCATCCCTTTTTACACCCTTAGGGGTTGAATTTCCAAAAATCCCTTCTTAGTACACCTCTACGCCATAAGACCTATGTACTCCTCAAATTTCAAGTCTCTAGGACCAGCGGTTTAGGCTGTGCGTTGTCTATATGTCAGTCAGTCAGTCAGTCAGTCAGTCAGTCAGTCAGTCAGTCAGTCAGTCAGTCAGTCAGTCAGTCAGTCAGTCAGTCAGTCAGTCAGTCAGTCAGTCAGTCAGGACTTTGATTCTTATAGTATTAGAGAAGAGATATCATTTTCAATAACAATTTGCATTTGTAACTTTCTAACGTCTGAAAATAGATTTTCCAAACGAAATTAGAAGCAACTTCTAATTTGGATATCAGTTTACCTAAAATATTAAGTACTTAGGTTTTTTATTTGATTAGCATGTTTGTTTTCATCGCGTTTTTAATTCTTTTACATAACCTAGTCTTGTTAACGTCAAATGCAAAGGCACCCTTTGCAAGCAGGTGCAGACTTGTTACTATTTCAGTGTTGTAACCTTGTAAATTACGGATGTTCCTTATTAAGAAAAGGTTTGGCAGGCACAAAAAATATGATCGCACTAAAAATGACAAGCAAACTTTTCTCGCGAAACACCCCTGTTTGGAGAGGGCACGCGTCGAGAGGTCGATTTCGGTTCGTTTAAGTTGTGACATCTATAACCTGCCTGTTTGTGTAGCCAGCCCCTCGCGTATGTAGCACGATAGCAGAATTTGCGATGAAAATTTACTGTGTCAACGTGTACTGTGACTGCGAAGTGACATCTGGTTTGAAACGTTCCGTCCTATCGATACTCGTACTTCATGCATTTTGATGAAATGTTTATTTACTTGTAGCTAGTTAGAGATTTTGTTGTTGTGACTGATACTTTTCGATCAGGGCCATCCATAAACACAACTATTTTATAACCATCCTTCACCGATAGGGCAAAATTTTATGCAGGTTGATGGTGTTTTCAACATTGGCTAAATCTTTGAGCTAAAATGTTTTAAATAATTAAAACGCCTTTTTGAGAAATCCGGAAACTCTATACTTAGTTCTGAAAGGCATGCCGAGAGCCTTTGTGGCATAATATAATGGAAAAGTCTTGAGGTGAAGTTAACTAAATTGGGAGGGTGGTGTTTCTCAGGAAAAGTTTTATGTTAAAATCGGCATCAAGACAATTTACACAAAACTAAAAGTACTCGTACCTACATGTCCCTCTTTATTTTTCGGGATAAAGCCAGTTTGTAAAAATATTTTAAGCTGTAAAAAATTTGCATGAATGTTATATTTTGTTGTAAAGGAAAATCCAGTAGCAACATCTATTATGTGTGCTGAAACGACAAAAACGCTGTTTGTTGTCATAAACGCTGAAAGTGAAATTGCCTGCTAAATATTTTAAATCGTAAAATCCGTTATTCGCGTTGGAGTGACGTGTTTGGGTTGCGGTCCTAAACAAATACCGGCATTTAATGAGGTCGGAGAACCACCGCGGCCACTGACTAACCAACTACAACATTACCTGCGGTCGCAGCTTCACGCACACTTGCAAACCGGTTAATGTGGAATCTGGGAACTCTGGGATATTCGTGGAACTGAACGTTACCCACGTAAAGCTTTTAATTTTATATCTAATTTTATATCTCTACTTGGTTTAAAGAACGTCTCGTCAAATACATTTAACAAATTAATTGGACCCAAGTTTCATTATTTTGGTAGTACTTGAAATTGACCGTCACGCCAATAAATTACCTAATCATATTTATAATACGATTCAGATCAATATCACAATAACTTTTCAACATCACAATAATGAAAATCAAATTGATTTTTACTCTCATAAACATTTTTACTTTTATTAACATTTTGTGTAGACAAGTGCTCTATATCGAATTTCAACTAGATGTTTCAAACAGTTCACTAATTAGTTTTATTATATTAAATTATGTGCTAAAGGAGACGGTACAAATAATTAAGATGAGCGCAGGGTGGGCGGCGGTCGGTGCTCGGCCGCAGAACTGGAAGTAGTACTTAAGAACAGCAGATGCCGCGAGCGCGCGATACTACAGCCACACTAGAGCTGATAATACGCCCATTGTTATTTGCTTAATATGTGTAGTCATTGTGATGTACAAAATATTCGTGTAAAAGTGTCATAACATGCAGCTTAGCTCCGTAGAATACAAAGCATCCATAGTCCATACCTCTTTCTTGGAATACTCCATACAACGAGTTTGTAGTTTATTTTAGTTACGTACACAATAATAAGCGTTACCAATGTACCCCATCCGATAAAAAAAAGGTGTAAGAAAAACATTATTACCAAGTAACCTAGCTTCAATCAAAACATACGTCTCGTTGGTTCCTTTAAACTAGTTAATGCAACCAATTGCAGAGATTTTTTATAAAAAATCTTTGCAATTGGTGATTTCCTTAAGTGCAGTAAATACTATAAAAACGAATAAAAATGTAACCAATTGGTGCAGCCATTAATTAATACCTATTAACTAATCTAAGCTGCGGCTTTAACTTATTTAGTAGTTATTTTTATATACGTTATATTTAAATATTATTTTCAAGTTATATCTGTGTATTGGATTCGAACATCAATTAAGGCTGTCAGTTTTTATTTATCAGAACGTAGACTTGTTTGTTTTTTAAATTAAATCATCCCAGACAAAAAGCGTATTAATTACTCTAGTGTATGTATCGGCGTCAGGCTTTCATTAAAATCTTTCGTTACGGTGATATATGAGCGTAGACTCTGAATACTAATGCAAGGAGGATTGCAAAACTTTATATTAATTTACTCGAAAAGTTTGAGATCGCTCTTCTGAACTGATTTATTTGTTTTCGCTCTTCGACCGGATTGGTTTTTTCTTGGTCACTCTTGTTGTAACTTAGAAAGATCTTCTGATCTATGGTGACTGCCGTATTTTAATGATTAAAAAAAACAAATATTTGATTCTGGTGAGATTTACAGTCGAAATATCAAACAGGAGAAGAAGAACTCTGCTCTGAAATGACTTTGAAGTCCTTCATACGGGTGTCCCAAAAAAATAGTGATTAGCGAAAGTCCAGAGATAGGGAACCACTTGGGGTACATTTTTGGTTAGTTAAAAAATTCATTAACCATAGGAATTATAAAATGGCCAAAAAAAATTTTGTAGTCAGATCAGGCTTATTTTAATAATTTTCCACCTCAATGTCTTTGAAGGCCGAAAGGAGCATATTAAGTTACTATTTTTTTTGTAATGATTATGAATGTTAAGAGACTGGAGAACTTTTGAGACTAACTTAGGAACCATGAAGTCACCTGTTTAGATTTTTGATTAAAAGTTGAAAATTTAAGTCATAATTCATCGAAAGTAAACTTTTCACTTCACATCAATATTTTCATGTTTTCCATAAAAGTTTCGAAGCTGATTGTTTTGCTTATAAAATTACAGCTCATGAAGATATCGTTGCAAAAAAAAAACTCGAAAAAACCTTCTACTTATCTTTTTAGAATGTATTTAAGTTAACAAACAATATACAGGGTGTCCCAAAAATTAAGAAAAAAAATCATAACTTGAAAACTATTAAAAGTCGCGGGACATACATGGGAGTGATTCGGGTACCCCAAGTGGTGCCCTATCTCTGAACCTCCGCTTATCACTTTTTTTTGGGACAACCTGTATATTGTGTTCGATTGTCAAGCAGAAGATAATACAACATTCGTTGGTCTGAGTCGAGCTGTAATTAAGAATTTAATAAAAAGTAACTTAGCTAATCTTAGCACAATTACGGTTTTTCATTTGCAAAACATCAATGGAAAGTCTTTAATATATTTATGTTTTGTTATAGCCATCCATGGAGGTATTAATAAAATAATGAATTTCCGAACGAAGTACCTATGTTTATTACAAATAAAATTTATAGAGTTGTTTGCAAAATTGAGATAAACTGCACGCAGATTAAACTACATGCGTACGTGTTTTCGTTGTCAAAAGAAATGTTCAACTCATTTATTGTGTTTTAATAAATTTAATAATATTTTTTGTTTTTCTGGTGTGGTTTTATATGGTGTTGGTTAATTATAAATGATTACTGACAATGAATTGCCAATATTATAAGAAGCAAAACTAGAACAAAATAGAGAATATAATATGGAACCCTAGGTTTAATGTCATCTTACTGATATTATTAATACGAAAATTTGTGTTTGTTCCCAATCATAGAATATACGTAGTTTGTACCCTAAAAAAACATACTTAAGCTACTTTATATTCAGGTAGGTACCACGTGAGCGGAGCCGCGAACGGATGCTAGTTATTTATGAATTTTAAAAACATTATGTGTACATCACACAGATTAGTGTAATCTGTCAATAAATAAAAAAATGCATAAAACGACCAACAACATTAATTGCAAAACACGTACATGTTACACCTTTAATGTTTTTCACATAATATTTTTGTGATTTTTTGGTATTCTTAATAAAACATGTTTTCTTCTTTTTATGGAAACCATGGCCAACAAAATTGAATTATTTGCATCTGTTTGTTAAAAGTTGTTTGATTTTTGCGGTGACGCAGTGACCGTGGATCCACTCGGATCCAATTAAAGCCACCTCTACAGCGCAGCCATTGAAAGGAACTCACTGTAGGAGTATTTCAGAATGTAATGAGGTCTTCGGTTGTAAATTTAATCGATAGGGCTTTAAACCCATCTTGTGGCTATTGAGTCCGTACATTAAATCAAGAAAAACCAAGAAAAAAAAATCTCGTAACTTTTTACATTTATTATTTTGAATATGACAACCTAATCAAAATACTCGTATGTCATACACATTATAAACAAAGCATTTAGCAGAGTATACGAATAATGTATTAAAAGTTAAGTCAAAACCTTGTCCTTATCTATTGAAAGTGAGTGTTTTATTAAACAAACCTTATACTTTTAACTCAAGTTTGATTAGACCAATGAATACATCTAAAGTTCGCCTACTTACCTATTGAATGTGGAAGTTCCTCGCTTTCCTCATTTTATTTTTCTAGAGTGTACTCCACCAAGTTTAGTTAGCTCGCCGTCTGCATTGCATCCATTTTTAATTCAACACCGCCGAAGTTGGTTTCGACGCGTGTCCTTACAAAGTGTAAAGCTGTCTATATCAGTAACGGGTCTAAGTATCTGCGCTACAAAATAATCAGATAAACTTTTTGGTGGTTCAAGCTACTGGTAAATCTCTTTGATCAGGAAATATTGACAAGGTGAATTCATTGAGCGCCTAATCCCCGGGGGTTTACTACAGCCACCATTCTTCAGGCACAGTCGCGAAGAAACCGAAATGGCGTGTAAATTTTCTTTCGACAGTATTTCCCCGGAGTAGGTTTCCAATCGGCGCTGGCAGGTCAGCTGGGAGTCAATGAAAAGCGGTAAAGTGGTGCCGCGGCGCTGATTAAAGCCTAGAGCAATCGCCCCGGAAAGTATTTATAGGTACACCTGTTCGTTAGCGGCACAAGTCCCGGCCAACTCCTTGATTAGGCGCCAACGGGCGATGCTTCTCAGCCGCAACAAATAAAAGAATTTTCCCCGCACGAGAACCGAAGAATTCAATGTGAAAATGTGTACGGCTAATGATACTTTTTTATTACTTTTTTCAGATCCTTTGCTTTATTAAGGTTTTGAGACTGTAATATTCAATTTAATTAGAGGTGGAAGATCGTCTTTTTAATTATTGAAAAGTTTTCATGAATTCACATGAAAATGTTTCCAAGTGAAGGAATAACATTTTCTCATCATTTTTCAAACCACCATCGAATCCGTCGTTGGGTTGCAGTCAAAATAGCGAAATTTATGAACCACTTTAGTATCGGAATGTCGTGTAGGATTCGCCAAGCAGTTGATTTTGCATGTGAATGGGCACGATAGTATTCTATGCACGAGTGCGGTGCGTGGAATCGCCACCCAGGTCACGCAACCCCTTAATAACATCACGTTTGATGCGCCTCTATTATTATATTTTCTTCAGACGGTCCCATGACAGGCTGAGATGGAAAGAGGTTCGTGAACTCGGAAGTTGGTCGCATTTTTTTCGTGCCTGAGTTAATTTTATTTAATAAATACTTTAGTAGATCTTAAACCTCCATAGACTACTCGGGACCTTTCTTGGTTTAATTTATTCGTCATTTGCAATTTACTGGGGCTTTTCTACACTAGTAATAAATAGCTATACTCTGAATGATTAAAAATGCAAGTCTAAACAGATTTGTTTATCTCGGAGGACTCACTCCCGGACGTGGTACGAGGCTCGATATAGGAAAAACTAGGCTAGCATAAAAACTACCGAACGAATTATGATATATGTACTTTGTTTAAAAGGTATGAGTTTTATATTCTTAACTACGAGTACCTAGAACCAGACTGTGAACCAGATTTAAGTGTTTGCAAATGGTAGTTGTGAAACGTGGAGTTCCATAGAACGTGTTACCATAAATACTGTAGGCGGCGCACGTTTCGAAAGAAGACGCTTACATGAAACTTTCTTACCCCTTCGCACATTAACTAACCTGTGCCGGCTTTAACTGGCTCTGAGTATTCGACGCCTGAGTTGTAAGTTGCTGTACTTTTTATTTTTTTAAATACTGTAATTCAAATATAGGTATAGTATAAGAATCTTCTCCGATATGTGGCTTTTTTGTGTTTTTTTATTTTGTGTGATGAGAGAGAGTTTTCGCAGCCCGAGACCACTCGGACGACACAAAACACTAGTTTTGTATGGAGTCATGAGAGTTCTTTACACGCTCACTAGAGGCACTTATCGTGACTGTTCAAAGTTGCTCGGAAAACGGGCTCACTAAAGCGAGCCAGTTTGTCTAATCTCTCAGTCTTAGTTTGTTTAAACTGATTGTCTGACTGACATATAGACAACGCACAGCCTAAACCGCTGGTCCTAGAGACTTGAAATTTGAGGAGTACATAGGTATTAGGGCGTAGAGGTGTACTAAGAAGGGCTTTTTAAAAACTCAACCTATAAGGGTGTGAAAAGGGTTGAAAACATTTGTATGAAAAATAGTATTCCTTGAACCTTACAAACTTGAAACTTGGAGTACATGCTCTTTTTCACTTTTTTTTAAATACCCTAACTAAGTGTGCAACCCTTTGCATGCCCATGTCAAAGTTTGTATGGGAGTTTTAAACGCATAGTGCGATTGATTTCAAACTTGAATTAAATATACTCGTACTTCGCAATAAATAATTTAGAATCACGTTTTTAATATTTGAAAATTTCGCCCTGTAAAGGGTGCAAAAAAGTGTCAAAGTTTCAAAGTTTGTGTGGGAGATTTTTAACGCGTAGTGCGATTAACTTCAAACTAAAAGCAAATGTGTGGATAAATAACAAAATGACAGTTTTTGTTTTCGAAAACAACCTCTAAAACGTTACCCTCCTTCGTTGCACTCGAGTAAAAAGGATACAACGAAGCGTCAATGTTTGTAAGGGACATTCTAAAAACGGAAATCTTGAGTACAAAGAGATTTGAGAGTATCTACCGTGCCTGGGGATCAAGCCGTGAAGCTGTTTCATTTCGTTGGTTTTTAGGATACAAACTAGGAACAAATAGGTAAGTACATATTTTCCGTGTAAGGTAGGTTACCTATTTATCATATTTGTGCTAAGTTCAGTACTTACCTACCTAATGTAGGTAATGTACTTCTATAGGTATATCTTATACCTACCTAGGTACTTAATATCCTACCCTACTTACATACAAATCCATGCGAAAGTTACGATGTTTGGATGTTTGTGGCTCAAGGCAATTCAATGCGTGCAAAGCCGCGGGAAGCCGCTAGTCACAACATAAAGGTCAAACTAGATATTCAGTTATATTCTTTGGCATTACAGTTTTCGTTATAAAGTTTATTTGCTATCGATAAACATCATAAAAACTAAAACTAGTAGTTTGCGTATTTGCAAAGACACTCACTGAACATACCTCAGATCTAGCTAGCGTTGTACACTACGGTGTACACTCGCTCAACATGCTAACAGACAAATAACTTATCTCAACATTTTCCGTCGGAGCTCAGCATTACGTCTATTGTGTTCGAGCAGAATCTCGTATTTGCATCCGACCGTATACACCAACGAAACATGCAACACACACGGTGCGGTGCGGCACGGTATTTATTTACTAAAATTGAGTTTTAATCTATATACGCGATGCAGAAGTAACATAATCATGTTAAATGGCAGTGTGGACCGAAACTGAGCCCGTACTGGCTTTTTTATATCAAAAATACATGGAAAATTGTTTTTTTAACGCTTATAGGATCAATTTAATATTTTATTATTTTTAATTTAATTAGTTAAGTCATTTAAGGATCTTGAGAGGGTACTCTGATGAGATATCATCTATGCTTGGAGATAAAAGTAGTGAGGCTATTTTGGTTTATAAATGTCTTCTGTATTTTGAGCATATTGTAAATATTTTTTCTACCTCTCAATGATCTCAAGCCTAGATTTTACATTTACTATATACTTTTTAAGACTATATTTTTTTAATCATAAGTTCTAAAGAAAAACACGCACGATAGTCTATCACCGGCACGCCCGCCGACGCCGACGTGCAATGAGTATTACAGAAAGGGAGAAAGGACGCGCGGGACGACGACGCGGAAAAAGTAATTTTTCAACCATCGAGTGTGGTTTTCAATAACACGCCATCTGACTACGCTACGCATTTATTGTAATAAAATGTATAAGCAAAAATATTAATGGTTAAAGAATTCAGCTGGTATTATTGTATTTCTTAAAAAATAAAAAGAATCTTCAATGTAATAATTTTTGCGTTACGGTTAGATTTTTAGAGAAATACCGTTTTTGAATCGTATTAAAGCTAACATAGCGTAGCGTATAATATATTATATTCACAACGTCTCCAAATACTTATTTTACAATAAATTTCAACAAATAAATTTCCTCAGACAACGTTACCTTGACAGTGTTCTATTAAAACCACAATAAGGACATACTAAACACTGTCAATATTTCTGAAAGATTTCGCATTTTAATAATAAAACGCGTGATTTTAACGAACTAGGTACTACATTTTTACTAAACTACGTTAATAACTCTGTAATCTAAAAATGTCGTCACCTCACCAACAAATTACATCGGATTTTGAATTTAATTTGCACCGTGCAACGGGAATATAATTTACACAAGACGCAGTTAGTATTTGTGAAAGCGCCCTCGACCGCCCCGTCCTCGTCCTAGGCGGGTTCGTTACGCGCGCTCCACCGACTCCGCGAGTGACACCGACGAGCCTCTTCACAACTGAATATCACCCGCAAAAATGTATTAAGCAAAAAAACACCTTTTTCAACTCCTCAACAAGTTGACGAGGACTAAAAGTGGAGGGCCTTAGTTTTCATCTTCAAGCGGATTGACGTACCTTTATTCTGTCGTTCGCATTCCCATATGTAGATGGAAAAGTTTTAACCCACAATTATTTACAAAAAGTATTCTTTTTTCTTTTTTAGAAATTGCTTATATATTAGGAAACACATTACACTTAAATAGATATAACACTATAGAGAAAGCTAAACAGAACAACAGAAAATAACAGTGATAAATAAGTTTAAAAAATCTTGGTTTTTCAGTGAATTAATCGAAAACGTGTTAAATAAAACGTGTAATAACTGCACAAATTTGTCACTCAATGAGTGCAAAATCTAAAACACAGTGGTCAGCTTCACTGTACGAGTAAATATGCTGTTCATAACGCTATGGGACACTTGAGCGAAGTGTCATCTATTGCGTCCACATTGAGCTACATTGAGCGTTCCATCAGGCCCCGTCAGCTAATTCAGGTTTCCAACAAAAACGGCCGGAAATTGGATATAAGGATCTGCGCGCTCGGATCCGGCTACGTGACGTTTGTCGAACACGTCACTTCACTATGTGGTAATTTCCGCTCTGTGCTCGCGGAAAATTACTTTAGCCGCATGAAATTTCCGATAGCATAAAAATAAACCGTTAAAAATTTTAGATAATATGAAAACCTTAGGATGTTTTTCCAAGAAATTTAATAAAGCAAGGCCGCTGGCACATGATTAGGAGTGTGTGTGTGAGTAATGAAAATGAAGTTTTCTAAGCCGGAGATTGGTTTTGGACATGAAATGATTGAGTAGTTAAAAAAATGCCTGGTATATTTTTCGTCAGATCTCTAGGTACTTTTTCCTTGAAGATATCTAGGAGGAGTGGCCTGAGACAAGCCCTAATATTGAATAGTTTTAATTATGTTAGGTAAGTATGTGTAAATTGTGTAGGTAAGAAGACTGACGACCGGCAAACAACTTCTCTCTCACCCATTTTAACATTTTTGGGTGGGTCAGTAAATTTTTTATTGCTACAAAAATTGAGGTGCGTGAGCGAGAAGTCGTTTGATGGTTGGCAGCCTCTAAGTCTTCTGTTACTCGCTTGACTTCTTTTCTACATGTGTGCTACACCTAATCGAAATAGCACTTGATTTACAATATAATGCAGTCATTTGTTGTTTGTCTGGTGTTCAATTTAAAGAAAATAGTATTCCATTCCTAAAGTAGGTAGTTATAGTACTACGAGTATATATTAAAGTAAACTATAATTATGTAGGTAACTATAGAAGTAGTACTGGCCTCTGTAGCTCTTTTTTATAAATTAAAAAACAATTGAAAAACTCGATGAAAACTCGTAGAACTCAACTGTTTGTTTACAACAGCGAGAGATGTGACACGCTAGCGTTACCGTCAGCATGCCAGTATCCGGACGGTGACAAAATGGCATGTTAGCACTCGTAAATCACACAAGCACGCTGTCCTAAATAAATAGAATTTTTCGTGAAGCCTAAAATTACATCGGGATAACAATAATAATAGTACCACGATTTCTATAGAAACTCATCAACATGGTTTTTATTAAAACATTTTATTTTTGTTCATAAAACAGTGCATTAGTCCTTGTTTCACTGTGTCAATTAAAATGTTATTCTCATTTATAAAAAAAAATTAGATGTCATTTATAATATTCTGTTAATTCATTTTTTTTAATTAAAAAAAATATCATGGTGATATTTAATGAATTACCAATTCTGAGAAATTATTCAAGGATGTTATGGTCGGCGTCCTAGAAATCGAAGCATCAAATACTACTTCATAAGATTAAAATACACTTCTGTTCATTTAATTAAAGACATCGAGCTTTTTAATCATCCTAGTGCACTTAACCTACTATTAGTACTACTACTTTACTTACATAAAATAACACTGCCTACGAGTTTTATTTTTTTATAGAGTGCCGTGACAAGTGTAAAAACTCTCCCGTGATAAACGGGACGCGACGAAACAGCGCGTCAGCAGTGTCACGTTGTCCCGCGCTACATGTCAATGAACATGTCGCATATGTAACGTGACGTGAGGAAATAGTGTTGCTTTATTTAATTTCGGCGTCTGCCAATCCCAGTTCCGGGAAACGTCTATGTTTATTAAATATTCCCGGAAAACGGGCGCGTCAGATTTTGCTAACGAAGCTATATTTCAAAACAAAATATATACAACACTATTATTGAATTCGCTTCATTTTTGATTAGTGGAAAGGTTACGCTAAACGAATAAACACTGTGTACCTAAATGATTCAATTAATTGTAAAAGGATTGTTATTCACGACAACATCGGTTTTTTTTACTGAATCAGTGCTGTCGCTAAAATGACCTCTCTGAGCTGATGAGCTCCAGTACGAGACGCTCAAGTCTCCGTTCCAGTGCTTCATTCATGTACATTCGTGTGCAGGTGGGGGTGGTCAAACCAAGAGTATAGGATTGCAGGTGTTCGAGTTTTATATTTCTTTACAAGTTATACATGCTTCGATAGGCATGAATGTAGTCCCACCTAGTTTTTTCTACATCGGCTACAAGTTTTTAGAAAAATTAGTAAGTTAAAAATCTGCAGTGACGTTTACAGCCATATCATGTGCAGTACAATCAGCGGACAGCTAAATGTTAGTTCACTTCAGTTTGATATCGGCAATAGGTAGTTTACCTTGAAAACATATCACTTTATGTTAATTTTGAACGGACGAGCTACGAGTATTTATTCAGTAACGGAGACATAATGCTAGCTATCATTGCATAATGCATAGAACACAGCTATGTTCCCTTGAAGAGCAGTCACGGTGGAATGGCGATGAGCCGGCCGAGCAGCCCGAATGTACAAAGGCAATACCTACCGGATAGCCGTGGGGACACGCGAATGTTTGTTCCTATTAATATTGCCAAAACAGAGCAGGTTTCTCAGATTACCATAATTTGCTTCAATGCATTTGAATAATGAGAACGTGTTCCCTCGCTACTCTATTCGGCTTTGTATACCTATCTAGTATGGTTCTATTGTAAAACCTATTATCATTATTTCGGTATGAAATCAGATAGAGGGATTAATCTCGTACCCATTTGCGAATGCTATATGGATGAATTGAAATCGAACTATTTTTTAAGCTGCTTTACAACAGATTTTCAGGTCTAGAATTTGAAGACATATAAATGTTGATGTGAATTCTGAGAGTAATGTTTGTGCTTATCCAAGGACAGCTGTCAAATCACTCAATTCATTATTTTGCAGACTTCTTTTGAGCTTCGTTAATATATAAGTTACTTAAAAGTTCTGTGAGTACTTAATAATTTCTGTTGCAAAACATTAAGTACCTACTTACCATCTTCTTCTTCGACTTGTCGTATCCTTAGTTAACAGTGTGGCGAAAGGATTTAAAGTGGTCCTTTCGAGCACTTGATACATATTTTAGAAGGTTTTAGATTCTATGACACGCCGTTTTCCTCACGATGTTTTCCTTCACTGTTTGAGAATACTAGCACCGTGCACATTCATTTTTGAACGGAAAACTCATTGCTCTTGGACTTGTTTTTGAACTCACGACCTTAGGATTAAAAGGCAGGGCCGCAACCACTAGCCATCAGTGCTCTAATCTTACCTACCAATAAATACTATACGTAACTGTATTTCGAATTACTGTACAAACCAAGTAACAATACAACCTTTTGTATTTATTTCGGTTGGTAGGGTAAGCTTCCTATATTGAAATCAGCTATGAGGTATATTATATCGCATTATAATAATTTCAATTTGGTTCCATGTCGGCGTGTAGTGATGGCATCGCTGCGGGAAGGGTTATTGCGATATTGCGACGTCTCATATTGCGCGCGAGATTTATGTGTGGCTAAACGTGGCCGTCCGAGCGGCGCGTCTACGTCTGTGTGCTGGCGGGACCGGTGACCACTATTGGATAAAATGATAACAATTCTGATCCTTTTCTTCTTCTTCGTCCCTCTATGGTACCTTTTCGTCATTCGACAGACAATCTTGCCAGTGTCAAATGATATAGTTTAAATACTTTTTAGTCAAGTCAGTCCATAGTACAGTCGGCAGTCATTTGTTGAAAATTTGTTTTGAAGATTTTTTTCAAAACAAATTTTCATCTGTGGGTTTTCTAAGCCTACCAGAAACATTTCCGTTCAAATCGGGATATCACGTATTAACTTTCATTCCAACTGTTCACAATTTGTGCTGAGGCCTCAAGTAGTGTTGGTTAAAATGCCACTGAAATTACACAGCAGAACTCAAAAAAACACTAGAAAAACTATTTAGGTGTTCGAGCCTTCGCTTGAACCACATTTGAGATTACCCTCCCAATATTCGTCAAATATATCTGCTATCTCTTTCTTTCTTAGGGTATATTACTGGTATCTCTTTCTATACCTATCCTTGTCTCGCCCTCTTATGCAGCGCACGGCGGCCATTGCTTCAGTACGCTTTCAATATTCGTCTAGTGAACACACCTAAGTAATAGGAGTGAAAAATGTTAATTTCAAAGTGATGACATCAAGAAGTCTTACCGACTTGAGGCTACATTTTGTATCCTCATATCAACAATACCACTCGGCGCCCTTGGGCCCAGTGACGATATTTTCCGCTCGGCGTCTCAGGACCCAGCGACGACAAGTCGAGACATGCTATTCATTCCGACAAGACTTATGAGACGACGCTATATCAAGTCATCTCGTCTTCTGATCGAGACGACGCGTATATTAAGGCGACGCACCAGTCGCCGCTATGTCGTCGTCTGGATGAGACGACACGCTGCCGTAATTTCGTCCTGATGAGACGACGCACCGCCACCATGTCGTCTGAATTGAGGCTGTCCAGTGACACCAAGATTCCACCAGTCCAACTAGATTGAGTCGACGCATGGTAGTCTCAACATTTGAGTGTCTTCTTAGCTGAATAATAAATGAGACGTCATTTACTTTAAGCTCAAGGTAGTATAACTCCCCAGATTACAACTGCCATGGGTTTGTTCAATTAGTTTGGAGATGCCGAATCTCGCATCTGTATGTCCGGAAGTAAAAGTTCAATTCAAAGCAATTGTTGCGACTCTGAACAGGAACTACCCTAATGGTGGGATTGACTCTGGCCCTAGATATGAAGTAGCATAACCAAATGGCATTTGCCACTTTTTAGAAAAACTCAGTTTTGGTGTAAGTATTGCCTTGCAGTCTTGTAATCGGTAGCATAAAGTACTATCAAAGGTTGGGGTGCTATGGGGTTGGCAAGTGTATATCTATACCTTTCCCGAGCTATTCGGAAGTAACCAAGTGCCTCCTGCAGTTGATGTAAAACTTAGATTCGCAATACCTACGGCATATCTGGCGTTTAGCCCCGCAACGAACTCCTTGTTGGAGCGCAGTTACAAATAGGGCCGCTATGCAGAGCCCTCATATAATCTCATCATTGCGTCATGGAGAAAATTCACGGCCCGTCATCAGTAGCTTTCCTCAAGCCTAAACTCTTCAAGCAGTATGAGGCGATAAAAGGAAGAACGTTTGCTAGCCTCCGTGCTAAATCAACAGGCGATGTTAAAACTACAATTGGGGTAGAATGGAAAAGATAATATTATACAAATTTCTGCAAAGCCAGATAGACCCTCATCTTAACAGGGACGAATCTCCTTCTAGGGCTGAAGACGAACTGACGTTGGAGGCCCCATCCCGATAGCACCATTTCGGAAGCGAACAACACTTCACTGCACTCAAACGCCGAGCTTTGAGCTATAATTGACGGATTCGGATAACGAACCGACGTTTGATTTCATGCAAACTCTTCTTTCAGCTTTTCATGCAAACTCTGCTTTCTGGCTACTCCTGCCTTCAGCACCCTAAAGTCGCACAACCTTTTAGTGGGCGTTGTCTCCGATTGGAAATCCTCAGTCATACTTGACCGATTTGACCTTGTCCTGCGAGCAATCATCAACGGATGATTATTAAAAAAATTAATAAAGAATAATCATCCAAAATGTTTAGAACAGTATACCAAAAGAAATGAAGAAGAAAGGCCCCACTTTCTTGTCGTTTTGGGAAATATTTTGTGGCCGCAAAGTCTAACCCGTAAAACTTCCGATGCACGTGTCTTGTGAATACGTATGTAATCGTCGGGAAGAAGTATTGCAACGGCGAAAAGCTTTTTGAAAACCTCAATAAATTACACGACACCTATCCTTCCGAGACCTATCTTGTTGCGGGAAAAGCCTCCGCAGAAGCAATTTAAAAACAAGGGTATCCCTTTGTTAGATATATTTTCTCCTGCTGAGAATGAACATATAACCCCGGCAAAATCATCAAGGCCGTAAGTTAATCAAAGCCACTCATCGAAAGGCAGGAACAACTTTCGCCAAAATTTGCAGTGTTGAAACTGCGATTATATAAATACGAAACGATCTAACTATTACTAGGCCAATTCCACCTCAAAGGGAAAAAAAGAGGGGGGGCCGAAAATGACTACCTCAAGGCGGAAGGCCTGGCATTGTACAGAAACAAATGGAAAAAGGCTCCCACAAACAAACATCTTAAAAACTATAAATGGAAATCCGTTCAAAAATACCACCTCTTGCAAGGCAAGAGCCTCTTCAGAATTCAGGCATGCTTAAGTTTTCAAACGAAATACTCTCATAGAATCCATTTTTAATGTGCCTACAACTACTAAACAGACTTACCTAGATAACTTAAACGGTATTTATTAAGCAAGACTATACCTATGAACCATACCCTATGCAGGGTCCATGTGATACTTACTAACACCCAACAACTATGTATGTACCTAAACTATACCATGTGTAAGCAATAAATATATTGAGTATCCAAAGCTATCAAAGAAACAGTTCAGCAGACGGGTTTCCTCTCTAGTCTGTTTTTGAGAAAGAAAACCATTAGAGAAAATCGTCCCATATTCATGTCTAAAACGTCTGAGCGATTTGGTTTTCAACCTAAAATTTTGAATTGTACATAATCTGCAGCAAATTTTCTCGAATTTTTGAAAAGGAGATTATAATGATATAAATAGACATCATGCTGGCTTATTTTCACTTACCTATAATGCATAACCACTGTCGGTTTCTCTGGCTCGCGTATCAAGGACTACTTACGAAATGAAGTATCTATCATTCGGTTGGATCAGCGCTCGTTCAGCATTCGCGACGGTGACAAATTGGGTCGCACAACAACTGATACAAAAGCTACTTTTTAGTCATAATTTTTGCATAGGCCATAGAATTCATGACGGATCTAGCACGGCAAATAAATTACTCAAAAACACCAGCAGTTGTGGCAACTGAGCTGGAATATTTGGGGATGATTGGAGGTCGTGCTTGTCCGAAACTGAGGTTCTCCAATTTTCACTCTCTCCAATTAAGAGGTGCATAATTATCAGGATCTTCTAAATACAACACGATGGAGTTGGATGGATGCGAAAGTGATTCTGGACAAACTGAACTTTGCATCGTTGGAAGTACCATTAGGGAGACTCCGTTGCCGGACCTTACAGTGTGCTTGCTTTTCAGCAGCTCTCATCGGAAATACTTACCTTAAAGCAGCACATGCGGTACTAGCGGTTGGCTGAAGAACGCCCACAGAGCACCCATTCATTTAAACAATCTGTCGAACTTCGTTACCGTCAATGCTACCGGCGTGGGGTGCTATGGCAAACAGCCGTCACTTTTGGAACAAATGGACACTGGTCCAGAAAGACTAACACAGCAACAAGAAAGAGCTAATATATACATTTTGCGATTCCCGAAAAGGGTAAAGTGCAGTGCCTTCATAATATCAACTTATGTAACACTTATTTCTGCGAAAAAATATCTTGAATCTAGCTTTGAGTTGTCTTCTAAATTCTTCAAGGTCACGAAGTTCTTGGAAAAACTGTAAAATAGTCCCATAACCGCACAATTGTGGCGTACCCACATCAACAAACAAGTTGGAACGAAATCAGTGGCATTACTGAGAGCGACAAGTAAAATACTTTTATACTGCGAGAATTGTCAGTGTCATCTAGTCGCCCGACACAATCTACAACGGTTTAGCAGACAGCACGAGAAAAAGCCCTGTCAGAATGGCATCGCAGGCCTATTGTATCCACGCTTTTCGAGAAGTTCAGCACGTCTCAAATAGATCTCTTTGCTACGAAAAGATCTGCAGTTGTATCACATTATGTCAGCGAATATGTAACCGACCCCTCAAAGTCAGTTCAGACTTTCAGAAAGAAATGGCAATACAAACTGGCATGATTTTTCCTCCTACTGCACTAATTCTGCGCGTTCAAAGTCGCTTAGAAATTTTCAAGGGATGGACCCTCATCATTGCCCCGCTGTGGAACAAATCCTTTTGAAAACCAGATCTCCAACAACAAGCGGAAAAGCGTTGGTTTATGATCCCGGATCTTTACAAGAACATAACCGATCTGAGTGTAAAATTTCCACCTTTCTAAAATAAGTGGTCATGGTGGTTCAGGCTGGGTAAATCAAGTCAAGGGCTTGGTATGATTTCGAAATGAGATTACTAAAATCTTCTTAAAGGAAATCCACCTTGAAAACCATCAAACTGGTTTGGAATCAATGTACCGATGGGCTTTATCAAAAATATTTAAGCAGATAGCCCAGAGCCACGAGGATTGGCCAAGTACCTATGCTACCTTTACACATATGTAAAGCTAGCTTCCGTAATTATAGCCTTACATAAATCAGTTGTAGCAAACTTCAGCGATCCGCTTCGAGCAACAGAACTCTTGACTATTAATGAAGATAGCATTTTTAGGCAGTGTATACGCACACTTGCATTCTTTTTCTTACAACAGAAAGAAGGGTTCTTGATTTGATCCTACTCAGCATCAAAAACGGAGCTTATGATTATATATGACAATAGTGACGAAATGTTCTTTTACCTTAAATTCGGATCCAAAACCAATTCTCACATGTAAGGACAGTCTAACTGGATTTTGAAAAAGTCTTTAGGGACCTCGGACAGATTGACCTGTTACTTCGGTTCAGAGTTTTAAGAGTTACTTTAGGTCAGGAAACTAATAACGGTTTCAAGAGATCGACGCTATTCCCGCGGTCTACATAAGCTAATTTTTACAACTTTGCAAAACATGCGTCTCGTACGGTTATCGCTGGCTGGTTTAGAACTTTATTCAAAGATGCATGCATCTTAGCATCGGCTGTCAGCTTATGAGTAGCCGTGGCCTCACTTAACTAGACTAATGGTCAACATAAAATTGATAAAATCTTACAGAGGAAATTGGAGATTAAAAATAAACACTTTATTTTGCAACACTTTCCAAAGAGCTAAAAGTTTCTCCGAGGTTGAACTCTAACGTGCTTAATACAAGCTTCTTACCTATGTTTGTGATTTGGGTTTCGAGGAAATTAGTTAATGTCTATTTTTGTTAATAACATTTATTTTTTTATCAAACTTTGCGTTTTGTTGGCAATTTAATTTGGGTTATTGATATTATAACTTATATTGTTGTTGAATAGACAATCGATTTATTCTTACCAATAAATAAGCAGATAATACCTACCTTATCTAATTAGTCTCCTCAGATAATCTCACAGTACGCTTTTATAGGCAGCGCCGGCAGATAGTAAACACGTCTCAAATGTGGTTCAAGCGAAGGCTCGAACACCTAAATAGAACCGTTTTCCCCCCGAAGGGTAAAAAACGGATATTTAGGTTTCAGCCGAAGCTTGAACCACACCTTAAGGGCCTTGCCGGCTCAAGGTACTGAAGCAATGGCCGCCGTGCGCTGCATAAGAGGGCGAGACAAGGATAGGTATAGAAAGAGATACCAGTAATATACCCTAAGAAAGAAAGAGATAGCAGATATATTTGACGAATATTGGGAGGGTAATCTCAAATGTGGTTCAAGCTTCGGCTGAAACCTAAATATCCGTTTTTTACCCTTCGGGGGGAAAACGGTTCTATTAAAATGAAAAAGCAATGTTGCATCCCAAAATGTTAGAAAACGAATCTCCAGATCCTTGTTATTTTGTTACTACCAAGTGTCATGGACGCATTTCGACAATTCGTAGCACTGTCTACGAACGTGCTACGAAGTTTATGGTTTGAATTTTTTGTTTCTTCGCTCGCATACAAGCGGTGGCAGTAAGGTTAGTTTTGTGACAATTTATTGCTGCAATTGTATACCTGTCTTGCTTACAAACCATTTATGTAAACGAGACAGCATACATATTTTTCATTTATCATTATATTTATGTTTTTATATGGGATTGAAGTGTGTGGTTACCGGTGAAATTACAGGCACATGAGGCTTAACATCTGTATGCCTCAGGTTGGTGGACGTAGACAGAGCGTTGTAGGGCACGTTCTATCGTGCGTGACTTACGAGGCAATGCTTTTTTATAGGTGATAGCAAACGAGTTACCACTTCACATCAGGTGGGTACAATTTGTATAAAAAGGGTTTCAGAAAAAAACCTTTTATTCTATAAAGGATATATTTTAAGCTGTCCTGGCTTCGGAATCCTTCAATATGCTTGGTCCAAGTCATGCTTGGCCAATTTATTATTTCTTATAATGCTTTCAAATTACAAGTTTACAGATCTATTTTAATGTCCAAGGAAGCTTATTAGCTTGTAATATTGCAGCTAACATAGAGCTGAAGTTACGTAATAGTACTATTTAACATATTCACTGGGTTTTATAACTTTTATTCAAACAAATGAATCTGAAATGCCAACTGGCAACAGCGACTGCTTTATAATTCAAACTAAAAACTCTATTTGAATTCTATGTAAACAACTTTGTGGCTTCCAAACATACTCCCATAAAATCGTAATAAGCAAACTTTGTCAATAGCATCGGAAACTGCAGTTGTGTAAAAACAAGCATCATTAAAATCTAAAACCATGTTTATTTATCATGAACTTTGTTCTTACAAATACAGTTACCATGCGTCACCTGACTACCCTACAGTTTTAGTGGTACAGATCTTGTAAAGGAAGCAATTTTATTTTATACTAGCTGTTACCCGCGGCTTTGCTCGCGCACGTTTAATTTAGAACTTCTTTAACCTTTCTTTATAGGTAATTTATTTAAAAATCCATACATAGTCGGGCGGGCCGCTAGCCGCATTGGGGGTTGAATTTTGAAAAATTCTTCCTTAGTGGATGCCTACGTCATAAGAGGAATACGTGTGCGTAATTTTAAGTTTCTAAGGGTTTGTGAATAAAAAATTTCATACCAACTGTTATCCCTTATTTCATCCCCTTGGGGATTGAATTTTGAGTATAAGTTTTCCAGTATAAGCTTTACAAAGCGTTCAGCTGTAAAGAAATGACTTTATAATAAAGTTAACAAATCAATATTGACAGACACACGTTCTCATTTATACTCGTAGAATGGAGAATTTCAATTTTATTTATACCTACAATAGGTATGTATGTAACATAATCATAATAATCATAACCCAGGAAGCAGGATATTTTACAGGTCATGGCGAACAACTGTAGTTATAAGACTTTTAAAATTTTGAAGTTTTTTATTTATGAAATTTTATTTTGACCTCTACTTGTGAACTGTAGATAAAATAGGTAACAGAACTGCCACCAATTAGGAAACGCAAATAGCGTATGTACCAAGGTCACGTACACATCATTAGGATTTTTGCAAATTTCCGAGACAATATTATTTTTTCTTTGGTATGGTAATTACGAAAACGAAGTATTCAATTGCACACGTCAAAGTATTCCAGGGCTTGGTCTGATCTCTTGGTCCTTACCTATAGGGGTATTATTTTCAGATTTCAGATTTATTTATTACCAACATGTACATACAGTTACATATACATTTTACACGTTGTATATATTAAACTAGTGGCTTCCCGCGGCTTCGCACGCGTTGAAGTGGTGAGCCGTGATTGAGCCACAAACATCCAAACATCGTAACTTTCGCATTGATTTGTATATTATTAGGGTAGGTTGGATTTTAAATACCTACGTAGGTATAAGAGATACCTATAGGCGTACATTACCTATATTAGGTGGGTAGGTAGGTATAGGTACTGAGCTTAGCACAAACATGACAAATACAACCTTACACGGAAAATATGTACTTATTTGTTCCTAGTTTTTCATACCACTTTTTACACCCTTAGTGGTTGAATTTCAAAAAAAATCTTCTTAGTACACCTCTACGCTATAAGACTCTTCAAATTTCAAGTCTCTAAGGCCAGCGGTCAAAAAACTCCTATACAAACTTTTACATCCCTTTGCACACTTATTAAGGGTAGTTTAGAAAAAGTAAAAATGTCTTTCCTATTTTTTAGCTTTGAAGTACATGTAATCCAAGTTTCAAGTTTGTAGGTTCAAGGAATACTATTTTTCATACAAACGTTTTCATCCCTTTTTACACCCTTGGGGTTTGAATTTCCAAAAATCCCTTCATAGTACACCTCTACGCCATAAGACCTATGTACTCTTCAAATTTCAAGTCTCTAGGACCAGCGGTCAATAAACTCCCACACAAACTTTTACATCCCTTTGCACACATATTAAGGGTTGTTTTAAAAAACTAAAATTGCCTTTCCTATTTTTTAGCTTTGGAGTACATCTACTTTAAGTTTCAAGTTTGTAGGTTCAAGGAATACAATTTTTCATACCAACGTTTTCAACCCTTTTTACACCCTTAGGGGATGAATTTCCAAAAATTCCTTCCTAGTACACCTCTACGCCATAAGACCGATGTACTCTTCAAATTTCAAGTCTCTAGGACCAGCGGTCAAAAAACTCCCACACAAACTTTTACATCCCTTTGCACACTTATTAAGGGTAGTTTTAAAAAACTAAAAATGCCTTTCCTATTTTTTAGCTTTAAAGTACATGTAATCCAAGTTTCAAGTTTGTAGGTTCAAGGAATACTATTTTTCATACAAACGTTTTCATCCCTTTTTACACCCTTAGGGGTTGAATTTCCAAAAATCCCTTCTTAATACACCTCTACGCCATAAGACCTATGTACTCCTCAAATTTCAAGTCTCTAGGACCAGCGGTTTAGGCTGTGCGTTGTCTATATGTCAGTCAGTCAGTCAGTCAGTCAGTCAGTCAGTCAGTCAGTCAGGACTTTGATTCTTATAGTATTAGAGATATTTGATTCCTGGATATTAAATTACTGAAGGTAGCCAAAAGTAAGTTGTTTAAGTACGAAAACTACATAAACAAATTTTTTGATCGGAAAACTTGTTTGGATCAAAATAATATTTTCACTGAACCTTATTAATGTCTTCGGAATTTTGTTGTTTGCGATTTTTCATTACTACCTTCAGTAATTTTATACCGATATTTATAAATGTTGTATAATGCGATCGAGAAGTTGTTTGACAGTTTTAACCAAATCGAAGTTTGCCTCCAATACTCTCTTTAATTTGAATGTTAATTGGGTTGCCTCACTAACTTTGTCAAACTGCAACAGACAAAGACAAGTTCGTTAGGAACACTTCGGACTAGTTTATGCAAGTTGTAGTTGATAAGCAAAATATAGACGGGGACGGAGTAATATCGATCTCCGAATAAAAGTTTAATTGCGAAAGTTGTTTATAGTGAGCAGACGACAGGCTACCAACAAGATGCTTCGCGCAAGCTTGCCTGGCATCCGTCTTTTATAGCTTATCCGGCTAAATTATTTTTTTCATTTTCTTTTTTTTCTTTTCTTGTTTCCTACTTATAAATAAACTAGCGGCCTGTCCCAGCTTCGCATGGGTGGTCATAAATTTTTTGAACATTTTAGGATAAACTTAGACCGTGGGTTCGAAATAAGTATACGCGAGTATACTTATTTCATACATTTGCACGCCCTTCTCCTTGAGTGAGTAAAATCGCACCCCGTGCGTAACCCGTGGACCCGTTAACATTTTTAATTTCGTCATATCTTTTGAATGGAATGTCCGATTTGAAAAATTTAAGAAGAAATCTATAGGTCTTAAATATGAAATGATTTATTTGGATAAGGATTAATACCAAGGTACAAATAAAGACCCTTTTCTAGCGGCGGCATTTCAATTAAATTTTTATAATAATAGAACACTTATTGTGACATAACTATAATAGTAAGACATATGCTGTCGCGACATTTTTTGTAGATGATGACGTGTTCTACAAAATCGTAGTACATTATTTTGTTCTATCATCAATAGTTTTCGCAGCGCACGCGATGTAAGGTTTTTGTTTTCCACCTTGGGTTACATTATTGGAGTTTTAGTAAGGATCCCTGATTTTTTTGAAAATATAATATAGCCTATGTTACTCAGGGATAATGTAGCATTCTAATGGTGAAAGAATTTTTGTAATCGGACCAGTAGTTTTTGAGCCTATTCGTTACATACAAAAATACAAATCTTTCCTCTTTATAATATTAGTGTAGATAAAACAGGTTTGAGGTTCATAAAACAGCATCTAGCCCTAAATTAATCAAATTAATTTAAAAAAAAATAGTTTTTTTAGTGTTTAACTACACTTATGGAAATCACAAAATTTGTACCGTGGGAACCAGATAGTTGATGGAATAGGTACTTATAAATAAATATTGATACCAGAAGAGATGCCTTGGATGGAAGTCGAACCCGTATCGTACAGCACAAAAGGCAGAGTTACTTCTAACTGAACTGAGCTGCTAAGCCAAAATACTACTGCAGTTTTATGTACTGGTTGATTGGTACGTTATTCTATTGTATTTTGTACTTAAGCACACATGAGTAAATTGTGGGAATTAACTCCCTGGTGCAGTTTTCTTTCGGAGGTACAACATGGGGTCTTTCAAAAGGCGGGCTTATTTTTTTTTGAAAGGCCGGCAGCGCATCAGCATCGCCTCTGGTGTTGCAGGTGTCTATGGGCGACGGTGACTACTTTCCACAGGTGGCCCGTAAGCTCGTCTGCTAGATTTGGCATAAAAAAATAGAGCAAAAAAGTAATGTTGAAATATAAATGTATGGATCATTATATTTTATTTTAGTGACAAGTCACGAAACCGATTCAATAAAGCTTTTAGGTAATAATTTTAAAATATACCAACTTAAAAATGTTTTGGCAATAGTCAGCAAATGTGATCTGATTTTGAAAGACGTTTGTTTTCAATGTCCGGTATTTTGGCCGTGATAAGCAACCCTACAAGGCAGACCATTCTGTCGCACAGTTACTAACTGTTACTTGTCTATTGAAACTACAAACAGTATTATTACTAACCATATTAAACTAGGTATTGAGCGGGTTTTAGATAGCGTTATACATTAAACCTAAAGGTAAGGCGATGGTTACCACTTATAACATCAGGTGAGCCATCTCTTGCTGATATAACATTGCTTGTTATATCAGCAAGTAGTATAAAAACCAAGCTTTCCTGGCTTGTTCTTCCTGACTTGACTGCATAGAACTTTGGCACTTAGATTTACTTTTAAAGTGATCCTTATTATTTTATTGAATAAAATGCTTTTGGACTTTGATTATGAATCATTTCTTGTGAGTTTTCTTGTTCAAATATTTTATGCTCAAAGCAAACAATACAGCGAAATTCGTTCTGCGCCTTAACCTTTAATAAAATACAAACGGCACTTAAAGAAAACGTAAAGGTAATCCCGGGTAAGATCACCAGCGGGATCGTGGATCAGATGTGGGCAATGAAATCTGCAGATTTATGTGTCGCGGCGCTGCCGGTGCCGGCGGAGACAGAGTTTATCTTGTTTACGGACACTGAAATGGTATGTATGGGAATTTGTGGACCACCTTTAGCTTTTAAAAGGTTTACAGAGCTGAAGTTTTCAAATTGGCCGACGGTAAATTATAATTTCTGTATTTCTGCGAAAATACATCAGATGAAACAGAAAACAGTTTTCGATATTTGTTCCAAACTACTTGAGTATACTGTTAACGGTCTTGAATACATAATACATACAACACAACACACTTATAAGCGCGCTATCTGAATCATGCAGTTCATACATTTACAAGTCCGTAAGTTAGCATAAAAAATGATTCTAAACATTGACTCTCCTAAACAAATAAGCGAATGGTCGGATATTACCGTAACTGCGTCGGCGGATTTTTGCCTAATGTTTATTTCCAACACGGTGCTTATCTAGTGTTCTCAAATGGCACTAAAATTGTTGGTGCAAGGTAGTTAACCCTTTCGGGCGGGCGAAGAGCAGGAGACGCCAGCCGAACGGGGCCCGCGCCGCGGTCGCCCTAAGCCCCACAATAGATAAAACAGTGATAGAACATGCACCGCGCCGTTGGCATGAATAATTCATTAGTTTCAGTTGCCACTTTTGTTGGTATCGGTGGATTTTCAGCGCTTCACACCGTCAAAAATATGCGTTGAGGGTCTGCTTATTGTGAGTCTTTACTGTTTCGTTCGTTTTGAATGTCAGGCGTTTGAAATATTTATAAACGCTGTTTGAGAGGCGATTAGAGAATGTTCTTGAGAAACTTTGACACTTTGTAATAAGATCTCGTGTCTCAGCGAAAATTGCCTACAGCTGTGTGAATTCAGACTGATATTTCTTTCTCGCAAGTTACTAATTGATATTGTTACGAAAATGAATATTATGAAACATACTTTTGTTGTTAATTAAAAAGTAAGGTCAAAAAGGTTTGCTAAATGTTTAAGAAAGTACGCTGAAAAGATATTACGTTGAAACGATCGCTAAGCATAGCTAGGTGCCGCGTCTACACCACCGCCCCGGCAGCGAATCCCGTTATAATTTACGATCATCCCGAAAAATCCAGGGATTATTTTTATTCGATAACAATAAAGGTGCCGCAGAGGGTTACCTTTATTATCACTCAGTGCGGGACGACTCTTTTACAACTTTACACATGTTATAGGACGAAACGGGAGCTGTTTTGTAGTTTATTTTTAAACGTTTTTATTTTGTTGTTTGCTATGTATGCGAACGCTAGATAGTTGTATTTTGTATGTAACTTAGAGTAACTCTACAACTAGCAGCATAGTAAACAGAAAATTACAATAATAATACACAACGATTATTAGGTAGTGTCATGGCATCTATGTTAATCCAACCATATTTTTGTCACATGGGCACTTTTTATGTAGGTAGGTAGATTAATAGTTACTGTGTACAAGTTGTTCCAATAATTGTGTATATAAACTTCAGGGGGCTAAAGTGCCCATCAATATGAATAACTTTTTCTAAAGAACCAACACTATGAACGCGAAAAAAAAACAGCTGTTTCATACATTTTAGCCAGGCAGGTATTGAACTTTTGTATGAAACAGCTTTTTTTTCGCGTTCACGTTCTTTAGAAAAAGTTATTCATATTGATGGGTACTTTAGTATACATAATTATTGGAACACCTTGTATCAATAAATATAATTGGAAATTCCACACAACACTATCTAATCCCAAAGTAAGCAAAGCTTGCCCTATGAGAACCAGATAGCCGATATAAAACTTTATTATTTTTATAGCTATTTTGTATAATTACCATCTTTTGATTGTCCCTCAATCACCTTAAATTGGTTCACTATAAAATTTGCATATTAATGAGAATCGCCGTGTGGAAGGCGTGTGCGATCGGCGTCACCGGCGGCGGATTAGACGATCCCGAAAGTGATCCGTTATAATTTCAGGGCTGGACAGTGACGGCTGGGTACGCACAGATTAGCCCTCCGATAAACAATAGCATTAGTATGCGAGGCCGCGCTGACCATCGCCGATCGCCGCCCGTGCTCGGATTAATTTGCCTCCTGGAAATTATGGAGGCTGGAACGATCGCTCCGTATGTTATTGTTTTGCTTTTCCGCTGCCGGCGCCGTTCGTCTATCGCGTTTCTGAGTAAACCGTAGAGATTGTTAACTTTTTGTATAAGAACTACCCCAAGCAATTATGCAGAAGGGGTATCTTTGCATAATTGCTTGCCAATCTTAGATTTAGTACTTACTTTGCTTGTTACCGTTCTTTCTGGAAATCATAGGGGAGGTCAAAGGTTCAGCCATCTTCCGACTGATGATGATGTTTTACAATAAAATAAACTTACTTGTGTACGGTCAATACTGTCCTTTTTTAGGAAAATTCAAATCAAGTTCCTAGTATTTATCTTTGGATTTCTAATAAACAATTGATTTATTGTATATGGAAAGTTGCCCAGCTACATAAATTCATACCCTTCGGGTAAACCAGGTTTACTAATGTCATAGTTCACCAAAAGGAGGAGTAGGCAACAAATGTAGAGATAAAAACGATAAGAGTAAAAAAAAGCAAGGCTTTTAGCTGGGCGTTTTAACAGGAAGGCAATAAACGTTAATTTTATTTGTCCGTCTCGCACCGTATCCGGTTTCGACGGAAGCCCACGCCTACACCGCTAAGTAATGAGGCTAATGTTACCACGGTGCACTCGTCAATGGCAATAAATTATCACATACGACACATTTGATTTTCACCCCTAACTACCTAACTATTTGGTTGATTTTACTCTGGGTGAGTTTTCAATTACCATCGGAGACAGTAGTTTGGTGGTGAATGCGAGCATGAACATTTACACGTATTTAACCTACCTATTGTGAAGCCGTGGGAGGTTAGTACGCGATAAATCTACAAAATTCAAAATTAAGTTAGCATAGCAGTGGTGGCCAAATAATTCGGGGCAGGTAAAAATCTCTGAGTATATCCAAACTGATTAAGGTCATCCCTCAAAAACATATAAAGATATAATAATTTTTTATGCAATCGGTATATATCAAATAAAAAAGAAATCATTTTTTTTATTGTGCTACTTAAAAGAGTAATCAAAATTGACAGCCTTCACCGTTCAGTTGGTAGTAGCTCTGCCTTCTGCGAGACTTATAGCTCATCCAGACTCTCGCCGAGACGTCTCGGCGAGAAGTTCGCGGAGACTCCGCGAGAAGTTCGCCGAGACTTCTCGCTCTATCCACACTCTCAATTTTTCTCACTTGTGATCTGTTTCTCATCCGGTATGGACGACGATATTGAAACTGCAGCCGATTGGCTCTGTGTGCCATTGCATACTTTATCTTTGTGAATGTTGTGACAAATAAAGTAAAAAAAAAAAAGAAAAGCCAGTCGATGGTGGGTAACGCAAATTCATCGAAACAGAACAGGGTTAGTAATTTTTATTTTTTATTTTGCTATTGTAAAATAATGTATTCATAATAATCCGCTCACTAATCTGCACTGCGACAAAACGAGAGAGTGCGAGACCCTTCTCTTTTCTCGCCCGAGAAATCCTTTGTCTCGGGCAAAAATACCGACAACAATCGGAGAACAGCCGAACCCGAGAACGAGAAGGCGAGAAAGTCTTCACATTCTCGTTTCTCGGGTGTTCTCGCGTGTTCTCGCGTGTTCTCGGCGAGAGTCTGGATGAGCTATTAGAGGGATAGTCCGAGGTACGTCCGTATGTTACTTATGCTTTAAGAAGTTTCAAAGAGATCCTTGTGATTCATTTGAATAAATACCTTTTGACTTTGACTTAAAAAAATCCATTGGTGTATTACCGGATTCAAATCCTCGATCATACGATCAGAAAGCGTAGTTACTCCCACAGACCAAAGGTGGAGAAAATTTAACACTATGCTAATTTTATTCTCGTTCATATTGAACAGCGAACACTCAACCAACTTGTAAGTTGTTTAATGCGGCTAAGCTCATACACAGAACACGCAACAAACTTAAAGTCCTATAAATCAAAAGCTAATTTGGTCCGAGATTTGGTAGTCGAGAAGCGATGCGTACGGTAATGTGTTCTTTACATCAAAAACACATTTAAAAGAAGTTAGATTGGCTTACAGGAGTTGGCGGGCGGCCACACGGAGTTCGGGGATTCGAGCCTTCTCGGCGCCTGGGCCCTAATCTTAGGAGATCCGCCGCAGATTGTTTGCGCGCACTTTGCTTCATCAAAATATGACGAGGGTGAACTTTCCCACATAAATTAATTCCCTAACAAGTACGTAGTTAAGCTTTTTGACTAAACGCTGTTAAATTTTATGTTTGTAGTGAGATAGTGTTTTGATGTAAATCGGCACCAATACGAATCGCTCTAGTTATTTGGTACAATAATCGTATAGCAAATAAAATATATCTAATGATACGTAGACTATACTGTTTGCTTATATGTCCTTGTAGTAAGTATAATTTTTCTGTGACTTTGTGTAGGTTGATCTGTATCTGTGTGTACATACCGACTAGAGTTTTACCACAGGTTAGTTTGACTGAAGGAGCTTGAGGTGGACTTACATAAAATATATTACATAAAAGCCTTTGCGTCACGTCGCCTGCGACCGTACCTATAGATTGATAGTTGCACACAATGTGCTGTTTGAAACGATAGTAAAGCGATAGTGAGCTGTAGAGCTATAAGCGATAGATAGCTTAGAAGAGCGAATAGGTATTTTCTAGATAAACGTGCCAGACCGTCGAGCGCATCATCACTTAACATCAGGTGAGATTGCGGTCAAACGTTTTGACCGCAATCTCACAGACAGATGTTAAGCCTCATGTGCCTGTAATTACACCGGGAACCACACTCTTCAAACCGAAACACAGCGTTGCTGCTTGGCGGCAGAAAAAGACGTGGTGGTAGTACTTCCCCGGACGAACCCTTCACAAAGAGCTCTACTACTCTACTGCTCTTGTTTCATGTGAAATAGGTCGTAATTGAGGTCAATGACCAGATTTTGTTCAAGATCTTGTATGTAGTACTTATTAATATTCTGTGGTTCAAGTCTGGTACGTTACCTACTTGTTTTTGGAAGTCTTCCCTGTTCATAGATTCGTAGATAGATAGTAAATTTATTTTATTTTAGAATTATCTTCATCAGCCTGGAAGGCCATTGCTGGACATAGGCCTCTTCTATACATTTCTAGGAAGAACGATATTGGGCCCTCATCATCCATTAGGTACTAGAGATCTATGTAACGACAAGTAGTTGCAGAAAAGTAAATCTCAAATTGTCCATATCGACCAACGCAGTTATTCCACTACTTCATAAATATAGCCCCTCGATATCACCAATACCTACTATGTTATATTAGCACTTATTAGTGCCTTTTGAGTCTAGGCCGTGATGGGTTTGATCCCCCACCGAGAACAAACATAATATAGGTATGTGTAATGAACAAACATTTGGTTCTATCCAAATGTTTGTTTTCTATCTGGGTGTTATTTAACATTATAAGTACTATTATAATATTAAATATTATAAGTACTATTTTAATATTATAAGTATTTACAGCAAAAATGTATATTATTAACTTGTAAACCTTAGTAGCCCGCCTTGATTTACGATCAATCCCAGAAGTGCAAAGATGAATTTGATATTGATAAAAATTATTGTGCAGTTACTATATTAGGATTAAGAAGCTTTCGGTACTTTCCATTCATAACATAAGTCAGTGAAACTAAATGTTTTGTTAAAGCTGGGATTTTTAAATAAAATAAAATAAATACTATTTTCAAAACAAGCTTTATTTATTTCATAACCTATATTCTTAAACTACCATTAAACTATTTACGTAGGTATGTTACATTCATCCAAACAATCTCGCAGAGATAAAACATCCAGTACAATTAATTTAAAACGCTCCCCATTATCTCGGCATGGGTATAATATATTTACAATATTTCTATCTATTTAGCTTATATTTAGCAATTTGGCAACTTGTTAACATACATTTCTATAAGGATAATTGACAGAAGAAATATTGGCTTTTTAACTTTGGGGAAGTAAGTACTTATAAATAACACACCGTACACATATTTCAGAAGTTATAAATCTTGCTAAACAGAAAAGTTATGTCTATCCTATGTCCATTTGACTAAGGAAAACCAGATAATTTTACTGAAACTGCTCTATTTATATTATTTTTAATTTTGGGACAAACAAGTATAACAGTATAAAGTACTTTTTTCAGACATTATAATTCAGTATATGCGGTTATGTAGCTGGTTCGTGGGACTTTTAAGACTGTCGTTTCTTTTTCTCTACCTGGTTTTTATTTACCCTTCCACGTGTATTATCTCTGTATTTTGTATGATTATAATGTTAACCGTATGAAATAAAGGGCTTTCATTTGACTAAATATTTCAAAATATACAGACAATAATAATTATGTATCACAGCAAACATGAGGTTTACATAAGCACGAAAATAAAATAAAATTCTAAGGACACGGTTTAATTCATTCAGTCTTAATCTACCTACCTAAGGTTAAAATAAAATAGACTATGATAATAGTGCACTTTATATTATTAATAATATTGTGCAATTAATTTTCTAAAAACTATACACGATTCAGGTAAATAATTTCCAAAATGTTACCCTAGTAATTTATACGCGTGTTTATAGTGTGCGTGCATCAATCAAACCAAACTTTACCAAAGTAATTGCCTCGTGAACGCATGTAAAGATTTTTCAATTTTAGTGAATGTATGGGCAGTAGTGCAAACACCTACACAAATGCGCGGTAAAGCTTTTCAGAATCACACACGATATTGATTTTATAGTATGCTGTTTAAAGTACCTACCTATCGTTTTGTAATAGTAATGGTAAAATATATTTATTATAAAGAAACATGATAAACGATATCGTAGATATTTTAGTGTTAACTGAATCGTGTAGTAGCTCGAGGAACATCGTAATACAGTTAACTATAGGGTCTATATTTTCAAGTAGTGAATGTATTTAACAACAACGCTTAATAGAATGTATCATTTTTTATAGCGAAAATGTAGCCTCACATGTTTTTGAAGGACCTACATTTTCTTACATAATATTTAATCTAAATAACCTGTTTTAAGGACATTTGACATTCCTAATTAGTAGCCTCGTGATTGTATAATATGTATATTTCCTTTTATAATGAGTAGCAGATTAACTGTCGATCACTTTGGTCGTAAGCTCTAAGCTCTGTTATTATTTATACAACAATTTATATTTGGATTCAAATTCGTAAAGGGTTATAACAATTTCCATTCAAAGAGATGCAACCATATTGGATGCCATATTTTATAGAATGGCAATCCAAAGTCTGGTATATAGCTGGTAGCATACGCAGTAGCATTAGTGTTAGTTTCGTTTACCAGTTCTTTAAAAAAATAAATGTATCGCTTTGAAAGCTTAGTAATAGACCAGTACATCACTATTCATTAAATAAATAATAGCCTGTCTGTAATAAATAGTAATGGATGAGGTTTTAGATTAATATTAAGATTTTATTTCATGTAACGTATAATATCAATCTGTTTTTTATAACGGTAACTAAATATATTAAACAGCCTTCAATCATCAAAAAAAATTACAAACTAATTGTGATTGTGAAAACTCCTAACAAAGATATCCACCACTGGCTTCTTCTCCAAGCAGCATTTCCTGCAACAATAAATTACTTGGTAAGTTTTTTTTCATGTCCTAGTATATCCATGCAAATTAATTGATTTCGGTAAAAAGCTCACCTGTAACCTGTGAAGCACCCCCAGCCCAGTTGTGTTGCGTCTTCCCGCCTCCCTCATCGGTCTTCTGCTTTCCTTTGTCGATTTCGTTCAGATTCGATTGATATTTCGTCCCTAGAAAAACAATATTAGTAGTGAGGATACAATATTTTTGCTTTCCTAAAAAATATACGAGGGGCGAAACGACAAAGTGAACTGATCGGCTAAAGGATTCAATATGGCAAGGGATTGGCCGAGGGCGGGCGGCCGGCTAACAGTTATTGAAAAGTTGCGCAATATTGTCGAGTGGTGGGTAGCCGTAAATTCGTAATGGGCGCAAAAAATAAAACAGCGGAGAGCGCGCCGCCGAAGCTCGCGCAAAAACAACCAGCCGCCGAACTTACACCGCGCCGCCGTCGCAATCTAAATGGATTTTTCAAGTTCATGGGGCCTGAACTGTAATGAAAAGATGGATTGAAAAAAAAATGCCAGACCTGACAACGCTATCGACATTTTATACTAAGATTTTTCCTAGAATATGTTTTACGAGAGTGCTTTTTTATGCGCTCGTAGAGATTAAACTTGCGGCGTTTACAAAGCTTATTAAGAGTTTGCAACAAGAGAACGACGAACAGTTGGTCGTAATAGGTTGTCGGGCAAGATGTTGTCCGGTGGCATGTCCGGGACGGCCAACTTGCCAATATTGCCAACGCCGGAGTAATGACGCGGAACTAACAACTTATGACACGAAATTACGAATTTTAATACAGGCGTTCCTGTACCTTCCAAGTTTGTTTATAATATTAAAATGGGTAAAATTAAACTTCAACTGGTTCTTATTACGAAAGATTTTATCACCGTGTTTGTTTGGAGAGACTGTGCGATTTATGATCTAAATGTGGCTTTAGAAAAATCTATGGTTAGGTTTAAGCCAATAGGTATACCTATGCTGCTGAATATAAATAAATTGACCAAGTATGAATATATCTAACACATATAGATTATCAAAATGTACACACACTAATTTTACGAACCACTTCAAACATTTGTATACTCCCAAACGATTTGTTTATACTTTACGTGCGATCATAACGAAGCCAGCAAACTAGTCCGACAAGCATCGTAACAGTTTACGATCTATAAACAAATAACTGGCACTAATAATAACTGAAACAGCAGCAAACAATGAAAACGAAACGAACGACCCACTGGATCACTCGTAAAGGTAATATTATCTCTTAATAAACGGAATCGTCGGTAAAACTGTTGTTCCAATGCATTTTATTGCCGCCGTGTTGGAAATTAATCGACTAGTTCGGACGCAATCGTTACACCTACCTATACATATTTATGTTTGTATACCTACTGTAGAGGTATTTTGATTGCGACATAATATTTTACTTTTTTCTGATTTTTGTAGGTCTTACTTTTTTTTAAAATAATGATAACTTTTTTAAAATATTTCCTAAAATAACCCGATGGACCGACGATATTGTAAAGCACATATTGTCATTCATGAAGTCGACGGATGAAGAGAGATCAAAATCGTACCTCCTGTGGAAATGTATGGGCGAATGTATGGGCGAATGCTTAGCATTGGAATTCTCAGTCTAATGAAGATATAAAAAAAAACAAACTATTTACCTTTGTCAGTCATTGGAGTATCGCGTCTAGGAGGTTTGGATGGCGGTGGTGAGGTCACGGCTCGGGGATCTGGCGTCGTTGTCGGGGGTGATGAAGCTATGAAATAAATAAACAATGTTAAGTCAAACCAATTGGTACACACATACCTACACCAAACCAGCTCAAACTTTAAATACAATTCGTTTATAAAGTATACCATACGACAAGGTAAAAGTAAATTTATAAAATAGTAACAAAGTAATGAAAATGAAGATACATACCATTGCTCCACCCTTTTTTGTATCTTAGTCAGACGCACCTTTTAAGAGTAGTAGAGCTCTTTGTGAAGGTCTCGTCCGAGGAAGCACTACCACCACGCCTTTTTCTGCCGCCAAGCAGCGTTGCTCTGTTTCGGTTTGAAGAGTGTGGTTGCTGGTGAAATTACAGGCACATGGGGCTGAACATCTGTATGCCTCAAGTTAATGGACGCAGGGCAGTGCATCGTAGGGCACGTTCCCATCGTGCGTGACTTACGAGGCAATACTTTGTTATAGGTGATGGTAACCACTGCTTGTTCCATCAGCTAGTTATATAAAAAAAAAAGACGGATAATGTGTAAAAAATTCACTTACTATAGAGACGAATCGTGCCATCGGACTCTCCTCTCGGATTCTTAGCCACACATTTGTATGTGCCGTAGTCCTCATGATCTATGCTCCTGATGAGTAGGTTCATATGGGTCTTATAAGCCGGTACTCCCACTGTGTTCTCCATATGGTATTTAGCGCTTTCATGGATCATATGTCCGTCGTCCCGGGTCCAGTAGTTTAGGGAGGTAGGGTGGGCTTCAGTGTGGCATTCAAGGGTGACGTTGTAGGCCAACGGGGCTCCGACTAGCTGGTGAGGGATCCAGAGCATCGGTGGAACTGTCGAGAAACATTAATTTTAAGTATTATGATTATAATCTGAGATCGATAGAAAAATGTTTTATTTATTTATATTTATTTAGAACGGTACATTGATTACCAATTACACAAATTAAATCTAATATAAGAGAATTCAATTGCATTATAATAAGAAATGTTTAGATAATTAATGTATAAAATCATTGATATACATAATATACAGGCAAAAAGAATATACATACAAATGGAAATTAAAAAGTTTAAAAAAACTTTCGCAAAATGCTGTAATAAATAAATAAATACGACTACTTGGACTATAGGACTTACAATCAACGCTGACTTTGACCCGCTTAGATACAGTTGGAGGCACTCCGTTGCTGGCGATACACAGATATGCTCCCATGTCAAGTCTAGAAATCCGGGCCATCTCCAACACTTCTCCTTCCCATTCGGATACTGAAAACGTTACATCATTGATAACAAATTATTTTAATCAACATCATCATCCTAGAAGTCCACTCTTGGACATATCTATAATATTATTAGAAAATTACTTCTGCATGTATCTATAACTGTTTGAAATCATGTTTGTTATTTTAAATAATTCAATTTCAATTTACTCCTTGGCATAAATATTTCTTCTAGTTTTACACGTATAACGCATGGGTTATACGTGTACCCCTACTTATTTCTAACCATCAAGCTAACTGTAACCACAGAATAAATAATAGCACTACGTACTATAACTAAGCAATCAAATGATTAAACCTCTAAGTAATTGATAGTGCGACAAAAAACTGATAGCCAACGGTCATTAGCAATCGATATCTCACCAGTGTGCCCCTTGCTGATGGAGATTTTTGAGTTGTCGTCCCGTTTCCACTTGATGGTGGGCTTAGGCGAGCCATTAGCGCGGCACGTCAGAGTGACGTTGGCGCCCTCGCGCACGATAACGTCGCTCGAGCTCAACGAGTCGTCGATGGTCGGCGGCACTGTAAACAAATATTAAAGTAAAGTTTGTACCACGCGATCCGAGGAGACAGCGACACGACTGTTCATTTAACAATTAGGTAATAGTAAGGTATATAATAACAATAACTTACCATTACCTAATTAAGAGTAATTAATTTTAAGAGTAGTAGAGCTCTTTGTGAAGGGTTCGTCCGGGGAAGTTCTACCACCACGCCTTTTTCGACCGCCAAGCAGCGTTGCTGTGTTTAGGTTTGAAGAGTGTGGTTGCCGGTGTAATTACAGGCACATGACGCTTAACATCTGTATACCTCAAGTTGATGGACGCAGAGCTGTGCATCGTAGGCACGTTCCTATTGTGCGTGACTTACGAGGCAATGCTTTGTTATAGGTGATGGTTACCACTTAACATCAGGTGGGCCATCGGCTTGTTTCATCAGCTAGTTGTACAAAAAAAAAGTTATAAGTGCATTGGTAATTATGTGAATAAGTGCATAATAATGTAAATGCCTACCAATTCTGTTTGCAAAATCACGAACGAATGTTTTTATTCGTAATCGTTTATATGGTAGAATGCGCTTTGAAAGTACGCTTCAAAGATTTTGCAGTTCCGTGACTCAAAGAATCAAAGTGATTGGTATCGTTTCGAAATCTTCAATCGTCGGCAGCGCTGGGAACAAACATTCAAGTCCACTTGCCAAGACGCTGACGGAATTACGAGTACTAGCTGCTCCGATTCTAATTAGCTGATGCGTTTCGGAAGTGAAGAAGTTCATAGTTTCAAACATTTATGGCTTTTATAACTACCAAACTAATTTTATCCGACTACTTTAGGTTCTCGACTATTTTAGTTTATATTTCAACATTCCGTATGTTTACACATATGAATATGAACTTTTTGAATAACTGTTAGTCGTCATAACTATGAAGTGTACTTCTCATGATTATTTTATGCCATGCTATGTTTGCCAAAAGGTTTTAGCATTCCGTGAATATTTCGTTTGTAGTTTTAAGTTTCAAATGTTTATAGTAATTGGAAATACGCTCGAATGACTGACGACTCGTGGTCACACCAGATTGTCGCTTGCTCGAATAGGGCATACTATTTGTACCACTAATTATACTACCACCTTCTTTTAAACTGTTTACAATAAAGACCATAGGTTCTCTGATTCTTATAGGTACTCTGATTCTTACCAACTACGTGTAAGTATCCAAATTGAGTCTTTGCAGTGACCGTGTTGATCTGACACATGTACCGGCCGCGATCTTCCTCTCTCACGTCGGATATGTGGAGGAACCATGTGCGGTGCTTGTCATGCGTGACGCTGACTCGAGGGTTCCTCGTGATCACGTGGTTGTGGACCGTGAGGATCGCTGACTGTTCGAAGTGCATCCACGCCACCTGTGTAGAGTTCATATAAAGCGTTATTAAAATATTAAATTACTGGCACATGAGCCTCAATTTTATGGACGTAGGGCAGTGCATCGTTGGGCAAGTTTCTATAGTGCGTGACTTGCGAGACCTTTCTTATAGATGATGGTAACCACTTGACACTAGGTGGGCCATCTACTTGTTCCACCAGCAGATAATAATACTTCATGTAAAAAAAACACTTAACATCACTTAGAGGTTTGATATTATGCCAATTACAAAAATTTACGAAATAAATATGTTTATACCTCTTTAGCCGTTCCTGAGTATAAGAGACTTGACTGATAAACTCACTGATAAGTAAGGAATCCCTTAAACACGTTTACTCCCACCTGTTCTGTTGAGTAGTTCTGTAAACAACACACACATACGTACATACTACTCGCTAACTCTCTACTACTCTACTCTTAAAAAACATTTGAGCTATCGGGTAAAAAAAGAAAAGTTTGCTAAGTAAAACTAAGTTAGTTTAGTTTATAACCGACATTACGTACGAGCACTGAATCTCTCCCTTATATTTTTCTGATTCGGTAAATAACCGTGAAAAATATGTCTCAGTTGGAATGAAACACCGTGTGGGAGAATTCTTGCTTGAATGATTTCCAATTTCTCCCAATTGGACGAGTGACGTAACGGAAATTAAAGAAACGTCGCTTCTTTTCAAACATACTTACTTTTAGAAATATTTTGGGAAAATCTATCATGTTTGTGAAGGCTTGATTATCATCTGTCTTGATAAAATATTTTAGATTACATCTGTGTAATACCGTAAGGTAAAAGCAATCTTACTAAGTGTCAAACTAAAATCAAATGGATTTAAAATGGTTTTCTTTGTACGCGACGTTATAGCAAAGATGGAAAAAGTTCCGATACCGTTATAGAGCGGGGAGCGTAAACAGCGATTTTGAGTGAAATTCCGAGGCAGTGGTGCGTCGTCTCTACGACATTTGTGTAATTGCATGGAGCTGCCATCGCGTCCCGCTTCACACCAATTTCCGCGGCATTAAACGCTCAAAATGCATTTTACCCAGATTGTTATACCCACGACGATCTCACCACTTTTATAGTCGTCCAAATGATTTAATCTCATCAAAAGGTGGGGGCAGCTTTCCAAAACATTTCACTCAAGATTTTCCTTTGGAAATGATCTTTTTTATTTACGTTCACACCTTTAACATAAAGTCAGTCTATAAAACGAATTGTTTTATGGACTGACTTAGTAAAATAAATATAGGGGTATATGCCCAATAAATAAAAAAGGTATACTTTTCTTGAATAGTCTGTAATATAAATAATTAAGTAATAATTTTATACCTTATGCTCGGATAATTACTTCCGGGACACTCTAGAAGTTATTATCCGAGTGGGAATTGAACCCACTATATAACTTAATAAAAGAAAATCATTATTTCTCAAAACTTTCTAAAATAAAAGGTAAAATCAACGAGCAAAATTAAGTGAAGGAGCCTTTACTGAAGGCTCAGAAGTTCGACGAGCATCCTTTCCATCATAATCCAGCTTAAAGTTTGAACCATGGGTAGTTAGTTCTTTTTATCAAGATTGAGCAGGCAATATAGGGTAAGTTCGACTCAAACTCATACCGGGTCACGCTGCCTATCTTAAGTGATGCGGCTCTCCACTGTCTAATTTATAATGGACTTGTGGAAACTTTGGCCATTTTATTATGCAATGGGACGGTAACCCCTCTAATGACGACGACCTGATTTGTCGCCGTAACCTGAGGCTCAAGGATATTAAAGGGCTCAGTAATATTTCCCAAGATTTACATGAACATCTCTGATTTGTTTGCTTTTCAGTTTTGTACAGAATGGTTGTACTGAAAGTGTTTTTAACTTTACAAGGCTAGTAACTATAGATTTTTTGTTATTTTTTTGTACTACTTTCTGATGGAATAAGTTTAATATGGCATGCCTGATGTTAAGTGGTAACCTTCACCTATAGCAAAGCATTACTTCGCAAGTCACGCACAAAATCAAAATCAAATCAAAATCAAAACGGTCTTTATTCAGTACAATCACAAGGATCACTTTGTAACAATAATAACGTGTCCTGGCATTTATGGCGATTATCCCGCCATAGCGTTCTTGGTCTGGTTTATTGAAGAAAAACTATAGTATTTTTTTATAACAGTAAAATGTAATCTCTTCCTATTTTTAAGGTGGTTAAAAACGGTAGAAACACAATTTATCCATGTCATCGCTGCAGGAGCAACCATAAACAATTATTGGTTAGTCTACGGGTCAGAGTTGAGTGGTCACTAATACTGGTAGCCAGGGAGGCGACGACACGGCGGAGACGGCGGATGTAAATCTGATCTGCGTAATTGTGGCCGGCGTCTAATCTAATCGCGGCAGTGTGTCCCTCTGCACCGCACTGATTGAATTACGAGCTCGTCGAGCCAGTCCGCCGCCGCCTCGACGGCGACGCCAGGTTTCACCGCCCAACACCGCGATATTTTATCTAAAAACACTCAGCTGAAAAACTCCCACAACGTAAAAACTACCTAGCTATAGATTACATTCCAATATAATCGGTTAAGTAGTTTAGTAAAGCAATCCGAAATGGTTCTTTACTGACATTACAGTAACATTTGTAACGTTCGCTTGCAGCGTAATGAAACTCGTGTAAAATCCACTAATTTTGAAAAATACTTGAATCTCTATTTTATGAAATCAAAAATGTTACCTGTACTGTCTGTACTGATACAGCTTAATTAGTTAATAGTAGGTAGGTATTCATTTATAACCAAAATGAAGAATAGGTATAACATTTGCAACTCAAACTTAAACAATTCCATCAAAGTTATAAAAAATATACTTAAGAAGATCCAACAATCTCTCCCTCAAACTCACAATCGAACCACGAGCGTCGAACTACTTAGAACAGTTATAATTTAACCCGGAGCGATAATACTTGAACTTCTCTTTCGAATGAACAATTAAGATAAAATTAAATAGGAATCAAAATTTTATAAGCGGTTAGGAGATAAACGTTGAGTGTCAAACTTGACGAAGTTTGCAAATAGCATTCAGAAGATTTGAAGTTAAAGATTGGTAGATATACTTACTTTTAATTACATTAAGATTGTTGAAGGGACTGAAAAAATACTATTGAAACAAAACTGTAACACCATTGAAAATACTATTGCATGTAAAAAAACGCATTCCATAATTCTTGTTTATACTCGTAATATAAAATACTACCTGCAATTCTGTTTCGCTCTCGAGTAGTATCGTAAAAAGTTACCTGTGGTATTTTTGGTTATCTTTAACATAATTATTATATTCTTAGTTTCCTTCACCCTTCACTCTTACTAAATCATTTTTACTAAATAACGCCGTAAGGACTTTACGGCTTTATTAAGTAAAAATAAACATATGCTACAAACTCCAACCCTTATCATTTTTGCATTCAGAAATTAATTATTTCGTCTTTGATTATATTATTATAGCCAATTTTGTTCGAGAACCGAGATATTCGATCAGAAACACTCTTAGAGCTGATTTCACCATGCTCTCTTAGATTAACAAAGGATTAAAGAGCCGTTAAATAGTCAAAATGCACGCGTTTGATATCTAAGGTTAGATTTAACGGCCTGTTAATCCTTGATTAGTAACTAACAGAGCATGGTGAAATGTGCTCTTAAGTTCTTCAAATTAATTTAATTGCTTTTTTAGCGTATATTAGAATCCCCGCAAACCATTTTACATTTCTTATCCGTTAAGGAGTTTTATGAGCAGTATTTTCAATTTTCTCAGTAATGAAGCCAGGAAGTGGCAGATGCAAATATAATATTCGTAATGGCTGCAGTGCTAACTAATTCGATTCGTCTGCGGATTCTAAACAAGTTAGTTGGGGAGACGACGTTTTACAGCCGCCAGCCACCAGCCGCCGGCCGCAGTTGCACACACTTTGCCGTGATTTGAATTAATCAACCCAAATTTAGCAGCCGGACAATTTAAATGCCAAAAAATGTAGGTTACCTCGAGTTTATAAAGAAAATCTGAAAGTTCAAAAAAGAAACTTTCGCTGAATGGTTGCCTTTGAGGGTTGTAGAAGGCACGAACTCTCCGCCTATTTTATAATCTGAGTTACCACGGTTCACTGACAAAGTTACAAAGGCCTATTAACTCGTTATCTCTTAACCACCTTTAATTTAGGCTCTTCTTTCTTTTTATCTTAATTGTTGAGGCATTATGGAGGCAAAGTTGAAGTTCGGTGGCACGGTGGGAGATGTTTGCGTCCCTCAAGACATGCCTCCGAGGCGTCGTTTGATTTATAATGGACTCGTTGGAAACTTTGGCCATTCTAGCTGTGCCGCTCACGACGCCGACCGAACCTCTTTAACGACGGACCCCATCGCCGGAGGAGATGATTCCTAGACGTGTTTAATAATATTACGACAGATTTAATTATGAAACGTTTAACGGGCTTCATCTTACGCTATTATGGCTCACTTTGTTTGTTTCGAGTTTGTTATAGGCAGTTCTGTTTTTATCGTTTGTTTGTTTATACATTAACTGTAACGATTATTTTCGGTTTAAAAGGTACTTATTTAAGTTTGATATATGCGTTCTGCTATTTATGTTGTATATTCGTATATAAACTGTAAAACCACTAATAACAACTCATCGGCCGCAACATCTTTTATTTTGACATGGATGATGTGCTAGTCGTTTGACGTAAGAATCTTATTTTATAAATTAGATTATTCTGGATGGATATCTATATTTACATAAAAAATAGTACTAGGGGTACAATATTTTAAAAATTTTGGTAATAAAACTGTTGAAGAGTAGGCCCTAAGTAAACCCTAAGCCTTGTTAGATATTAAATTCCACCACATAATAACCTCATGTTATTGTCTTAAGTGAACTAGCAAAATGTTGACACACTAATGCAATGGCGTAGATAGAAATGAACATCTTGCACAAGACGGCTTAGACTACTCCTGCTAAAAGCCCACTTAGAGATCTCTTCGCCATCGGATTTACGCAGAGGGCTTTCGAAGTTTTCGCAAAATCTTTACCCAATAAATAGTATCTAGTAAATAAAAGTTCAGTTTTGAGGTTGATGTGTTTAGAGAAAATTATCCCAGAGTTTAACACTAACTACATAGCGTATTGAAACACACTTTTAGCAATAAAGGTTCCTAACCTATGCATTGGTCCATAACAACAAATCGAACTTGATGACAATAATATTAATTAAAAATGTTCGGCATTTGCATTTGTATGATAGGGGAGCACGATCATTACATTGTGGGGCGCAGCAGGCGGTCGCGCGAACAAGTACCCTGAGCCCTCGCGTCTTCGGTTCAGTTTGCTGCCACCGGCACAGTATTAAGGCACGAGAAATATGCCAGAATTTGAACAGCCGGTGTTCGCATGCGGCGCGAGTGTAACATTGCTACGACTCGTTGTGGCATGTTATTGCAAACCCACATACGTGCTGCTGCCGACTATCAGACATTTCATGCCGATGAACCGTCCACGTGCACATACTTACCAAAATTTCAACGTACGGAACGAGAAATCTCATAACTGGCACATCATGAATAAAATTTCACGTTCCAAATATTTTCATGCCTCTTGTTTTGTGAACTACGGCCAGTTTCATGTTCATTTATAATTCAGACAAAGCTAGCTCGCTATCTTTACAAAGTTACATAAATGTTTGTAAAAAATATAAAATAACAAGAAGAAGTGCCTATCGTAAATAATAAAACAAACCTCGCTCGCAGGTAAGCAAATCGATTTTCATATCAATAGAAAGATGAAACGACAGAAGCTTTTTGTCGTTTCATCGCTATATTTCGCATGAGACTATAATTCTAAATAAAAAATGGGACTGAGAAGGCAAATCTTTTTAACCGACGCGGGAAACTAATGGCACAGGCGAGGCTTTCGGGAAAATCCGCTTCTTGTTGTCAATACAGGGCACCCGTGATGGCTCCCTCAGTTAAGCCTTTATATTTGAAGAACACTATCTTGGCTTTTATTGCGCTCGCACCGACGGCAGCCTCCGACGTAAGTAAATGCAATAAAATGAGTAGAAAAAGTCGGTTAAACGGAAATCGATAGGAATTCTATCGGAGTTCCGTGGTTTACATTCAAAAGTAATGTTAACCGTCTTGGTGATGTAAAGTAGTTCGTATTCATTGGTCAGAATTTGAATTGAGAACATTCTTACACAGGTAAACGAATGAAAAATGAAATGATGAAAAAGTTATGTTACACAATAATTGCTGATTCGCCACTCAAGCTATGATGTAGTCAACTAAATCCAGCTTCACTTTGCTAACACTGAAATCCAAAGCTGCAGTTACACGACGTTTGACGATTAGTCCTAACTAATCTACGTTTCGGGTAGCAGTGGGTGCGGCGCTAGCACGATACAGCTACTGGACTATAAATTAAATACAATTGACTTATTTGGACTATTACAAAAATCAGGGAAAGCTTGCAAAGGCTTGAACTGTTAGTTATGAGTTCCACATTCTGTTGCAGTTCTGCTTGCTTACTTCGGTTCAAATGTTTTTTTTGTTAGTTCCATGGGTTGTACCTACGTCAGAAATTTACCTTTAATAGAAACAGAAAGAGACGACCTTATAATTTTGATCCCCAGTCATTGACTTGAAGGGTTTTTTATTTTTTTTATACAACTTGATGATGGAACAAGAACAGATGGTCCAACTGATGTTAAGTAGTAACCATCACCTATAACAAATCATTGCCGTTAGTAGTCAGGGCAGTAACGCGAGCTCCAATTTCTTTGTGTTTCGTCAACTTCGTAGTTTACCTTACGATCTCTCATTTATATGGGAACAACTAGTGCATGTAATAGACATGCACTAGGTGCACATTACTGTGAGTTTGGTCCACATTAACAATGCTTTATTATTATTATTATTCAGGGCCGGATTTAGAGGTCCAGAGGCCCCGGGGCAACAAAGGAGCGGAGGCCCCCTCGCCCCAAATTATTTTCCAAATAAAGTGAACAATTTTTTTCAGTCGTGTTTTTCAATAAATAATTTATTGTGAAACCAAGTAGATTCTCTTAAACTTATACTTATGTGCACTGCTCGTAACTCTTTTTGGTGTTTCTGTTAATATTTTATTTTTCTCGACTATCAGCTATGTTCCTATTGGTGAACTGCTATTCTTTTCCTAAGGGCTATCATTATCCATGTCACATGGAAAATGAAAAGAATTGAGAAGCTGCAAACTGCGAACTGTACTGAAACCTGTCGAGTTATGTGCATGCACTCAAAAAATAAGAGACAAAAACAGAAGTGAATTGAGAAAAAAATATTTCATAATTAAATTGGGAAACCTCAATTTACCTAATAAATATTAGCATGTGATCACGATATTTCAGTCGCCTTAATGATTAACTTACGCAGAGCCAAACAAACGCATGATAAACAATAAATCATAACCTCTCCGTAACCGTTTTTTATGTTCTTTTGTTCTCTGCATATATTTCATATATTCTATTATATGTTAAGAAAAAAAAACACGTTTTTGTAATTGCACAATCAAATATGACATTCGGTTTATATTGTAGATTACAAGATAACGATGAAAATACTCACGTCTTAACGTCTGTGGTCTTTTCGTAAAAAATCGAAATGATTTACATTTGTTGCACAATGTTCGCAAGTTCGTAGCTTCTCAGACGCACGAGAATATATCAAATTCTGGGATTCCCTGCTACAAGCACGTCACTCAGCGGACACTTGTCAACGCTGCGACGGGTCCTACTCTCGTACAGACAAAAAACGGGGGAAACAGGTACCGTCGTTGCCGTCGTATCTCGTATCGACACGCAAATACGAAAAATAGGCTGAATAGGCTTGCAAAATCCGCAGAATATACTATAAATTCCCCATCCGAACTGGCAATTTTTATTCTACTGTGGATTCACATGGACAGGCAGAGGGCAAAAAAAACTCACACTCGCTCGCTGGTTGAAGAAAATTATGCTTTTGGAAATATAATAATAAAAGATTTAAACAACTACATGAAGACGAAATTACGCACGGAAACTTCAATGGACACATTCTTTCCTCGATCATGAATGATTCACGACTCGATTATTAATATTAGCGTTTGATTTGTCACGATGAGGTGGGTTTTGTATGACAATTGAAATCGATATTCTTCAATAATTATACAAACAAATTATTATTGATCGACTATGATTTTTTTCAATTTCTTGCATGCAGTAAAGTTCGTGAATAATTGATGGCATTTAATTGTGTCACAATAATAATTATTTGCCTTGCTGTATGAAGAAATATGAAAAAAAATACCTATTATATTAGGCAATTATTATTTCTTTCAATTATTATTGACAATTATAATTGTCAATAATAATTGATTTGTTTGAGAATTGAAGAACACCAATTGTTCACATACTGCAATTAATTTATATGTATATAAGAAAAAAAATTGTCGAGACACGGAATCGAATACCCAACCTCCGAGCTTGCGGTTAAGTACCACCCCATTCAGCCATTAAATGATTGGGGTACTCCTCCAAGATGGGTAGTGAATTAGAAGTGCTTATCAGGGCCATTTGAGATTTTGATATTTCACTGATTGCCTGATTGGAGTGAACAAATAGATCAATGATTTCTGTTATTTAAGATTAATATAATCAAATAATCATGTATGTACAAAGTACTGTAGATAAAGGTAAAATAACAAAAAAAAAAAAACAAAGGAAAAGAAGATGTTTACTAGTGTTTACTAGTTGGAATTTGAAAGATTTTTTTTCCGAAGCCTATATTGTGGGGGCCCCCTGTTTGTGGAGGCCCCGGGGCCATCGCCCCGTTTGCCCTCCCCTAAATCCGGCCCTGTTATTATTATACAAATTGCATGTTCTGTATTTTAATCTTTCCTGTCTAGATTACAGCAAGAAGGTTTAAGCTTTTTGATGAAATTGATTAACTTGGTGTCCTGTGGCTAAATAGTCTCAGTGAGGGGGGTTCGGACGTAGCCAAATGAAGCAGCCCCCCTGCGGTCCCGGTAGTTAGCCGAGCGCGGCGTCACCTTGCGGCTTATCGGCCGTCCGGTCACGCCGGACGCCTTGCCGACTGCCGACAGACTGCACTGCACTATTATTATGATGACAGATATTATTGGAAATGCGAAGTTGATGTTGTCAAGACGTGCTTTTTTACGAGTACTACGAGTGTTCTAGTAGGAGTGTACGAAGGCGTTACGGTGTAGAGCTTTCGTAGAACACGCGTCGGGTTCGTCAAAAGTATGATAGTTGATTTTGTAAAAAAAAACCAGTAACATTGCAATAATTAGTTGAAGCGACAGAACTCACTTGAAAATTCTGCGTGGTCGGACACGCGCTTAGTGATTTGTTTATAAAGATTATTTTTATTTTATACTAGCTGGAACAAGCAAATGGCCCACATGATGTTAAATCTCGTAAGTCACGCACGATAGGATCGTGCCCTACGATGCATTGCCCTGTGTCCATAAACCAAGTCTTTTAAGGGCTATGTTCATTCATTTTGTGTATTCATTTATTATACATAACTTCACTAGTTTTTAACTATATACTGTAAATAAATATAAGTGCTGAAATAATAATAAGTTCGTTTCGCTGTAAAATATTTCGAATTTTGAACCTCCTTAACCACAAAAGTGGTTCAAACTCAACGTAAAGACGGTAAATCATATCTTCCTCCATTTATATGGACACTTTATTACGACGGCGCGTTCTAAATCAAATGATAAAATGCTTTTTATATTTTATGTTTCCTTTCACCACTATACGCATATTGTCGTCTTTCCCGCCGTCCTCTACGGCAAATAATACAATAGTGCTTGTAGAAAATGTTGGGGAACTACTTTCTATACTTTATTTTGCATAGATAGATAGATTATACTTACACAAGGGTACATCATAAATCTAGACGTAACTTATAGTTCAATTTGAATGTTTTTTTTTATGCGATACTGATGCTGATGTAACAAGCACATGGCCCACCTGATGTTAAACGGTAACCATCGCTTATAAAGCATTGCCTCGTAAGTCACGCACAATTGGAACGTGACCTGCGATGCACCGCCCTGCGTCTATCAACTTGAGGCATGTAGATGTTAAATCTCATGTGCCTCATTACCATCCCTTCGTTTTCAGCGAAAAGGCTTCAAATGAATCTTTTCCTCAAAACAGCTGGACTTTTGAAGTAAATGACTGACCTATATTTAATTTGTTTATAAAACAATATAATAAAACAAAATGTCTCTAACCTTGTAAGAACCTAGGTTCTTAACGGAGCAGGCGAGACGCACGCTCCGCCCGGCAGGCACGGTCACGTTCTGAATTACATCCGTGAACTCCGGCTCTTCCACCACTGAAACAATATAAGCCATCACTGAGCAACAACATTCTTATACAAGCATACCTACCTAACTGGTTCAATTTAACCTAAGTCTACCTAAATAATTTGCCCTTAACAGAGAAGCATATTCGCATGATATAAATTTAGATAAATTAAAACGATTCCTCTCTTTAGCCTTATCAAGAAGCTGGCGAGTATCTGCAGTTATGGGGACATTTTTGTGTCAAAAATACGATTTGTAATTCTCAAATTATCAAAGCAGAACGCTTTTAAACAAATTGAGTGGGCGATAAGGAATAATGTCGTCGTTTATCAAGCGCCGAGATAGATGGCCGTAGCTATGCTCTGCCCATTTTAAATGCGTTTGTCTTCGACTTGCCAAATTGGCGTTCTTTGTTTTCTTCTCACTTTTGTAGATATCGAGTAACAGATAGTGGATGAAAAGGCTAATATCGATTGATTGTAAAAACGTTAGTGCTTAGAAGTGCTCTGATGCTGTATTTCAGCAAGGGAAGGGGTTACGGAGGGGTGGAAGTAAAGTAAACATTTGTCATTCAACGAGCGAAGTGGCAGTCGGTGGAAGGAGCGAACGGAAGTGTCGCCAAGATCGTGAAGCTGAACATTATGAAATAAAAAAAATAAGCATTTGGAATCTGAAGAAAGTGTCTAATTTTATCATCTGATCAAATTACTTTATACACAAATATAAGCAAGAGTTATAAATAAGTTGGGCTCGACAATACATAACAATGTACATGGACATCCATGGAAGGACATGGGTTTTATACCGGGACAACCACTTAAAAGTATTATTTTATCCTTTTTATAGTCTGCTGGGGCTTGACAGGTATGCTCGCACAAACATACCTACTTACAAAACTATCACATACACTAATACATACATTCCCAATTTGTCCAAAATATTTCAGAAATCTTAGCTCACTTGATTAACTACGAGTGAAACTCAAATAATACGTAACAACATTGCATATATCGTCTATGCGTGAGAGCGATAACCGCTATCGAACGTTGTTATGTCAGTTTGACCCCACGAACAGCACTACTCTGTATACTGAATAAACTTACTGGCGTTAGTTTGTCTGCAGTCTACTTGTTTACGTATCAGAATCTTGCTCACACCGACAACAATACATTTATTTTATTCAGCTTTTGCACAATCACAATAAACATTTTGTGCTACAGATGGAACATTCATATTATGTCTTGTTACATGTTATCTAGAAGACATCATAAAGGCGTTATTTTATTTATTTCCATATTTACTACGGGTAGCGAAGTAATATGAGTAACTCGCTACACAACACAACTCACTCGTAGTGTTTATTCCTCTAACTAAAACATACAAACTAACAAAATTTGATTTCACATCGAAGTAACAAAGTTATTGAACCAAGCATATTGAAATCCTGAAATTACATTAAAAGTTAAACAGAAGTTTACAACTCCTATTCCCGTATTGGGACTAACATTAAAATGATAGACATTAACTGTTATTTTTAACTTGATTATTATTTACTATCGAACACTTAAACTATGAACCACCAAGTTATAAAACAACCAACCACCATAATATTATGATTAAAAGAGCAGATAGTCTTGTCAGTTTTTTGTAATAATCTTACACACCTCATCATCATCATCATCAGCCTAAAGAAGTCCACCGCTGGACATAGGCCTCCCCTACACATTTCCAGGAATAACGATTCTGAGCCCTCTCCATCCACCGACTTCCCGCGATACTATAGAGGTATAACAATGTCGTCAGAGTCACACATATTAAAACTGTATACCTATGTACTCGATACAATAATTTATCGTTACGTATTCATTTAAACTGAGTAATTATGCTCGGGAGACTGAGTAAAAACAAAGCCGTTTACAATTCGAACGAATGCACGTCGCATTTGCCTGATTTGCACCTACACTTTGTAACTAGGGCTGTCAAAAACTGTCGTCAGGTTGATAAATTGAAAATTATTCGTAAGGAAAGAGTGTATTTGTTTGAACAAAACCACGGTTAATAACACGGTATCTGGGATAACAATACTAGTTCAAATTAATTCAATATTAAACATTTAAAAAAATTGATCGTTGCATAAATGCAAAGTATGAAAGCATTAATACTAAATACAAGTGCGGCTGTTTTCAGATCCCGCTTTTAGAACTGTATATATTTTTACTCTACATTGCGCAGTCGTATTTGTGTTTGTTTGAGCATGGCTAAGAGATACCCGAGCGAAGATGAAAGCTGTGTTGCGTGTTTGCTCACCTGATCGTATTAGCTCTAAGCACGACGCTCCATTTTCTACCCGGTTGGCCCTGACTTGGTTGGAATTGTACATGCCTATTAACTGTTTATGCGTTTCTAAAACCGTGAATGGTTCAATTGATTTAACAATTCCTACGTTTATAAATCTATGTCTTGAACGATTGATTAACCAATTAATCATTGGTATATTCTTATTCAAACCAACCAACACTCATAAATAATGTTTTGAAAGTCTGGAATGTTATTTATTTATTCAGTACAAAATTTTGGCATTTGTGGCGTAGCATACATGGTTATTTTTTACCGATCAACTAAGATAAACAACGTTCAGCGCGGCCAATCCAAATGATAGATTGGTGTCCACAAGTTACATTTAAATGTGCGTGCTTTGAAGTGCCTAACATGCAGTTGGCAACTTTAGCAGTCGTGATACCATAATAGAGGCCTTAAATTTCATACTACTTGATGTAGTATGATGTGGTAGGTAGTATTATATAGTTTTTTTTTTTCTTATAGGATTAGTTGATCAAGAATGGTGGGATGAGGTCGACAACTATCTAGCCGGTATGGAACATTGGGGGAAGCCTTTGATCAGCAGTGATACATAGAAGACTAATAATAAAAATAATGGTTAGTTGTTGTGCTTGAGAAAAACAAAGTACCTACATGATGACAAACACTCCTTTTACATGTGAAAACGTTCTATTATTAATTTAGCTGTTTCAGTTCCACGTAACATTCTGCAAACACGCGCCATGCTCGTATTAAGCAACAGGAATTCCTTTAACACGCGTGAAAGTGCTACTCATATGCTAAGAAGCTCGTGAAGCGAACTTCTATTTGTTTCAATAATACCGTAGGGTAGGTACATTAAAATTAACAAGGGTAACGTTCGCAATAATCTTACACGCCGCAGCGTGGTTGCAAGGGTATTTAGGGGTTAATTAAGAAACCGCAGACGGCGGCGGGAGGGGGAGGTAATCCCTTTGTCACCGGCGGCAAGACGCTCAATGGCTACATGATGTTATTACCATTGTTATGACTACCTTTTCGTTGCACGAACGACGGGTATGTATGTTGCTGTAATTTATGTTATAAGTTTCAGTACTTGGCAGTGACTTTCGACGCTAAGAGCATAATAAAAAGCACTAAAACTAATGTTGATGTTATCCTAACACTAAAGGGTCCTGTTGTGGTTTAATTTAGAGGATAATTAAAAAAATCTGATACTTATTTATTAAGATTGTATTATATATATATTTGTATTTAATGTTATATTGCTAATGTTTTAATGTTATATTAATTTAATATTGTATTTATATATTTGTCTACACTAATATTATAAAGAAGAAACATTTGTATTTTTGTATGTAACGAATAGGCTCAAAAACTACTGGTCCGATTTCAAAAATTCTTTCACCATTAGAATGCTACATTATCCCTGAGTAACATAGGCTATATTATATTTTCAAAAAAATTAGGGATCCTTACTAAAACTTCAATAATGTAACCCAAGGTGGAAAACAAAAACCTTACATCGCGTGCGCTGCGAAAACTATTGAAAATAGAACATAATAATGTACTACAATTTTGTAGAACACGTCATCATCTACAAAAAATATTGCGACAGCATATGTCTATATTTTATATCTATGTCTATATTATAGTTATGTCACAATAAGTGTTCTTTTATTATAAAAAAATAATTGAAATGCCTCTGCTAGAAAAGGGTCTTTATTTGTACCTTGGTATTAATCCTTATCCAAATAAATCATTTCATAATTAAGACGGTTTCAATACCTATAGATTACTTCTTAAATTTTTCAAATCGGACATTCCATTCAAAAGATATGACGAAATTAAAAATGTTAACGGGTCCACGGATCACGCGCGGGGTGCGATTTCACTCACTCAAGGAGAAGCGCGTGCAAATGTATGAAATAAGTAGACGCGAGGCTCGAACCCAAGGTCTAAGTATATCCTAAAATTTTCAAAAAAATTATGACCACCCATGCGAAGCTGGGACAGGCCGCTAGTATTTAATATTATAATATTTAAAAGACAGAAAAAGACATCGTTTTCTATCTATTAAATTCGTATGGACACAAGTAAAGTGGCAAAACGAACTTAATTGCAATTTGCCAAACAAATCAAGCAGTGCCAATTTAAATAATCATGGCCGAGATTCCACCGACTAAATATTCCAAAACTAATAATGAATGGGACCACGTCAGTCCTAATGCTCCTAACTCGAGAATAATCTCATATTAAAGCTGGCCCTTATGCAAATCAGAAGCGGTCACTCGGAAGTCATCAGGCGAGCGCGGGACCGACCGCATGGATGGGACCAGACAGCGAGACCGCTGCAAATTGACAGAGCCTGTACCATCAAATTGATTGCTACACAGACACCTCGTTATGATACAAGTGACATGCCACTGACAAATAGTGTACCCTTTCTGTGTTTTGATCCCTACAAACTTTGTGACAAAATAGTGCTATGAAAATAATGCCGCACCATTTATGAGGGATATGGTAATTAATTATTCAATTACAAATAAAAAAAAGTGGGCATTACACATTACATCATCTAGCCCCAGACTAAGCAAATTTTAGAAATCTGATAACTAATATTTGTAATATATACTATATACATATATATATATATTACTAATATTTGTAATATATATATATATACATATACAAAGTGTTCCATAAGTTGTGTATATAAACTTCAGGGGGCTAAAGTACCCATCAATATGAACAACTTTTTCTAAGGAACCAACACTGTGAACGCGAAAAAAAAAACAGCTGTTTCATACATTTTAGCCTGGTAGGTATTGAACTTAGGTATGAAGTTGTTCATATTGATGGGTACTTTAGCCCCCTGAAGTTTATATACACAACTTATGGAACACCTTGTATATTACAAATATTAGTTATCAGATAAATATTTGTACGTTATATAATAATAAATATTTGGACGTTGCACATCCAATTTTGTTCTCTGTATACTCAGACAGAGAATAAATATCCATATTCAATATCACGCAAATGTTTGTCCTAGGTGGTAACCCACAACCTATAGTACAAAAGTCAGATCTTCTACCAACAGAGCTGTAAGGCAATATCTAATAGTTATAAAATTTGACGTTAAACAGAAGACCTCGACACAATTATTGTAGATATGATTGTACTTTACAAAGTCGACTATTTTACAAAATTAGTAAAGTAAACAGGCCTTTGCATCTATTGTACATTATTTATGCAGCGTCAGGCGCGACTTTTCACTCAAGTCCCTATTTTACACTGTAGTGCCTAGGACACGATTTCAGATCAAGTAGGCTTGCTCAGCACCTATACCATCTACACAGATGAGAAACAAAATAAATATGTTATTAATCCGATTTAAAATCATTCAAATTGAATGTTATTTACCAAACAAAGTTTATTAGGTATCTACGAGTTTGTTTGTTTCCAACTCGAGTAAACAACTTGGGTAGCAACTAAAAAACTCCGAATGCAAGGAAGCTAATATTGTGTTTCGCCACATAGCATCGTCGCTCGAGTCGACAGTCAATACCACTCTCTGAATTTGCAATTCCGTCTTCGAACGAATGTACCTAAATACCAGTAAAGAAATGTGCAGTTTACTTTATCTTATATTTTTAAGTGTATTTGAATCTATTTATATTAATGTCAACCAAGGTTTTATAAAAACTGGTTTTATTATTACAAATTTTCTTTGAAATTTAATTTATTTTATAATTGATTTATTATTGGTATTTTGGTAAATATATTAAAACCTGAAATATTAAATTTATACATGCATATCACATGGCACGAATTTCTATCTGGAATAAATGTGATTAGTTGAACTCATGCGACCGTGTAGTTTGAACGCGTCGTGGTGGTCCGCAAGGCAAATATTTAAGTTTATACGTCCCTTGTCACAGATGTTGCTCGTAATATTCTCATATACGATCAAATTCTTAAGAGATCCTGAGATAAAGAACATGGCGGCGGGTGTTTGGACGGTTTGGACTTTCACTTATTTGTATGCTTCACCCTTCGCTGGCCGCGACGTGACTATTCGAGATACATAAACCCTGAGTGAATACAGAAAATAGAAACAAAGTTACATTCATATTATCTTTTAGTGGACGGATTGTTTTATAGATAATAGTATGTTTTATTGTTTCCTTGGAACTTCTAGTTTTGTGCGATCATATGAAACATACACAGAAACATATAATATTTATAAAGCTATGAAGGGAGTCGGATTCGAACCCACGACCCTCCCTTTTATGCGAGGTACGCTCACCAAGTGAAAAATCTTCGTGCTTTCCATAAGTTTAAGGTAAGCATTATGAAAATAACTATATTCGACTAAAGAAAATATACTCACTCTTGGGATATTATTGAAAAAACTAACAAATCATCGAATCTGTCGAATGAAGTCGAAATTATTATAAAATGCTATGAGTAGAGTCTAGCTACGCTACTCTTGTCAAAAAAAAGCTACTATTACCTAAATAATGCATTTTTTGGTTGTGGAAGACACTAATAACTTAGTGATATAAGGGATGCGTATGAAATAATGTGAGAAAAACATTAGTAGACGTCATCCAATACTTGACATATTTGTAGGGTCACGAATACCGGGGTCGGGTGGCGTTACGGTCAGTTAGGCGGAAGTGCGGAAGCAGATGTTGACAGGCTTTGGTCGCCGAGTCACGCCGAGTTCCCGACTCGCCTGTCAACGGTACCTCTTATCGACATCGAAAATCATTTCTCAATCTTTTCTGTATAAAATTTCCCTCTAAACTGTTTTGAGTGTATAAAAGTACATCAAATGTAGAAAACTTGTTAAACAATCTTTTTAAACAAAATAAACGTGTTGTTTTATGCTGTTAGGTTAAAACCACAAAGAAGCAAAACTGTAAAAACGCAACTTAGCATTCAAACAGCAGCATCTGAACGAGGAATGTTTGTATAGTAACTTTTTAAGGCTAATTACTAATTGAACAAGTGTTTTGAGGCTTACGGCGTAAGTCGAGAGATCTAATTAAAGCACCTTCCGCGGTGCGCCGCACCGAACTGCCGAACCGAACCCCAGTCGGAGCCTATTAACACGCCTCCGCCTCCTATTAGCATTGTCTCCTCGAGGGCGATACTTATCTTTATTTAAATTCACTTCTTGGTAATTAGGTTGACGAGTCGACAACGTGATTTGCATTGATGAAAATTGGCCAGTACCTTGGCCCTTGTTACTTACTTCGACTAATTTGTTTTATTGCCTTTGTAAACTAAAAATATGATTATTATACCCGTGCCATTTAGAAATAAAATTAAACTACGTAGAATTATCAAAGAAAATTGAACTGAAACGAACAAAAATAAGAAAACTGTCCGTTCGTACAAAAATACACGTAGCATCTCTACGCGTACGTCTACGCCGTAGACGCGCACGTAGACGTCTACAAAGCCACAAACTCTAGCGACATGAGGCAAGCTTGTTAAAAATTCATAGCTTTAGTTTAGAAAGCGCACTCTCATGCGAGATTATATTCGCATTTTATTTGCATAGGAAACGCGTATAAATTAGAAAGCGTATCTATGTAGACGTCACTTTTAACATTTTTTGCTGGCAGCCCTGTGTGCGTGTTTTCAAAGAGGATGCGCTTGGTTATTTCTCATTACGGCACATGCGATAAAATCACACAGAGTCGTTGCCTCATTAAAATCTTCTGGTGCGCGCATCTGTAAGCCTTTTGTAAAGGCTGGAGTGCGCCGCTCTCGACGCCTTTCGCGTGTCATTTTGGGCACAATGCCGAGCGGGGACGCCGCGACTGGCAATATTTGCACTGACATCCCATCCAGTGACAGCAAAGCACGTCTTTTTATAAGCAAGCCTTGGATATATTAAAACATGTGTGATCGTGTCATCATGTGCAAGCTTTAATGATAAATCAGATATAACACTGCTACATTGAACCTAAAATAATCTTATATTTTAAGATTATTGATCATTAAATAAAATATGCTCAAATCAAAAACAAACATATTTAACAAAATAAACTGACTACTCTTATTAAAAGTTTAACCCGTTCGATCTCAACTCAATTGTACAAGAAGCGTGGAGTCGACTGTGGAAGCAACAAAGCAGGTCACGAGCGCGGTGACCCCACACATTCCATACCTACAATAACATTCACCGCAAAACTACGCTCAGCTTGCCACAACAAATGAATGCACAATATGCACTATGCATTTTCTGTATTGACTGCCTCTAAAAACGAGGCAATGCTACCGAAAAACAAACAAATTATACCCGGCTGTTACACACACCATATTATATTTTAGGCCTTTTATTTTTGCTACATCCAACATCCTCGCTGAAATCGCCATACATTATGATGCAACGTGCGATTGCATGACGCTGCATCTATCTAGAATCAATATTCCTTATTCGCACATGGAAAGTTAAATTTTGTGTATTCTATTGGTTTCGTCCAATCGGCGAATATAAAACGGAAAATATGTTTTCTGTGAAAATACTGAGTAATTTAATGTATAAAACGTAATCGAGTATGTTCAAGCGTAATATTATAGTAAAATGGCTTTGCAGTTTTTCCCCTTTTAGAATTTCGTTTTCACAAAAGCTCTGTTGATAAGCAAGTAACTTTGGGATGCACGAAGGTAGCTCTAGTTAGGTATGTATGGCTAGTAAGTGCAGTTACGTATTCTGTCGTCGGCAGCGGATCGTTATCTGTTTCCACTAAAGGAAACTGGCTTTTCTACGAAAGAACCACCCGACGGTTTCACCGTCCCCCTTTGCTCGAGTCGGCTTCTCCTTTTTACGTTATTTCATTTTTCTTTGCTAACGTTCACCTGCTAGTTAGCAGCCTGAGGCTTTCATTGCTTCTACGATGCTAGAATGAAAAAATACTTTTATTGATACCGCTATTTACGACGCATAAAACAAAGAAGTATTTGTTATGAAACGCTCTCGATAAAAAATTCAGTCCCAACATACGACAGTAGAAATACAAAACGCAACATCGGCAATGAAGTTTAATGTTAAATGTCAGTACAAAGGATGGCGTTCACAGAAACACTAGAACACAGTTTCCTTGATACATTTGTATTCCTTACAGACAAGTAATCAATATCCGTTGAACACCGAGAGCATGGACAGGGTTGTCCTGTGTGAAGCAATTTTTCTTTCTACACCTATAAGTACAATAGATTTCTCGCTGTCGATAGTGTTCAAATCTCAACATTTACTAAGTAATATTTACAAGCATAGATTTGTTCTCATCAAGTTTTAAAAAAACAGCGCACGGTTTGAATTTATATTTCATTGATTGATGCGAAATATGCGTACTAGTAGCAGTACCGTATTGCAAAAAATAAAGCTGGTACACCGTCACGCGTGTGAAATAAAATAACAACGGCAACATGGTGCGGATGGAGCTTGATACATATTTGAATACATTACCGAACACGAAGATAATACCGGCGACATGCCATCCTTATTCATAACACCACCTCAACGCACTGAATGAATATGAAAAAGTGTGTCGCTGCGCGTATTCACACTGAACCAATTAATGAGAGATCATTTCTGTCTAGCATCCTATTTCAAGATTCCTATAGGGATCCTTTCTGATACGTTTTCAACGAATACTTGTCAGTGCATTCAAAGACCCATATTTTATCGAAGACCACTTTGAACTCGCAATCATTTTACCGTTCTCGGAACAACTGCGTACGGCGCACGTCTTCAATTACATCGCGGTGAATGAAGCTAAAATAGTTTCTTGCAGTAATTGGTTGACAATAAATGCACCCTGTAAAACGTTTATTGCATTGAATTTTAAAATAACAAAAAAAACTTCAAAATTTCACTGAACCTGAAATTAACTATTGTAATTCATTCTTAGGCTTCTTAAATATTGATTTACTGCGAACAACAAGCTTGTTAAAAATTAAACATTATAATAGTAGTTGTAATTAAGTAAACGTTATAATCCATCTCTAGCGATTTTTTATAGCTCAGCACAGTTTGAGTAGGACTTTATTATTTCACTAGCCAAATAGTTAAATTATATTGAATCAAATTATCCTGATAATGTGGTAACTAACTCGCCAGCGATTAAAATATTTTCATACTGATGCTATAAGTAGCTCAAAATATAAATCAGTTAGCAAAGTCATTACGACAATGTTATCTCAGCGTTACCACTCCTAAGCTAAACATTTGCATAGTGCGTGTCAATAGTGACCTGGCTAAGTCGAAAAGGCGTTCGTTTCTCCCAGATTTCCTGTAAACACATCCATTGTCCCGTTGCCGGCAAGTTGGCAGTTCACACCCTACCCACGCTGGAAAGGGTATATTCTCAACAAAACCATTTTGCACAGCTGAGATAAGTGTTTTATCAAATACGCCTGTAAAATAACACTATTTAGCAGTTTTCTTCGTTACCTTTTGGAATTAACCATAGTGATGTAATAAGAGTTATTTTTAGTTTATTTTTTGTATAAACTTTATATACCAAATACACTTTATTCATTTTATTTTAAGCGCGCTGTTTTTACGTGTTCAACACTTTATCATGTATATGGTTAATAATATAGTAAATTAATCACCAGAACATGATAAAATGAATGTAAGTATTTTTAAATACAAGTATTCTTTTCATTCATCAAGGCACCTACCTGTTACTTCTATGAATGACACTAATGCACGTTTATACACATTGAGAGAAATTGTATAGATTGTACTAAAACCAAGTGTTTTTATGCGCCTATTTCATCAGTACTAACTCACGTGCTTATCCCTCTGAGGCAGTCCAGTTACATGTATTAATAACTTTACCTTTAGCAAAAGCCGTAACCAATTAACAAATCAACAAGTTCTCAATATCGATCGAGAAGTGCTCTCGAGTACACGAGTGTGTCAATGGATAGACCTTAAGCGCCGGAGATTAGACGGTGCTGGCTGTCACCTTGTGGCGCTCTCGACCCGAGTGGCTCTCGAGACGAGACCCGTCTGCAAACAACTCAAATATGCAGAACACGACTGAAACTTTCATGTACTCCTAGAACGCATCCCTAATAACATGAAATTGGTTTGGAAGAGTTTGTTTTACATTGATAGTACTATCATATGCTTTATAAAATCAGTCAGTTAATACTAGCAAAAAATTGGAATTACGCCGATTATTTCCTTATATAACCGATTCCGATTATAACCTATCGAATATTTCCTCTTTATTTTGGCCTATGTTGCTCTGTCTAATCAAAAAAATATTGATCCAATAAATTTAGCTAGCTGATTTTAAGAGCAGAGCATAAAAATTATATCTAAATTATTGAAAAATTTGAAAGTGTTAAGTAAGAATTCGTCCATTACAAAGCGAGGCGAATAATTAGAAATGTTCAGAGGCAGCGTCCGCGAGTGATTGATGTAGTGGAAGCCGTGCCGGTGCCGCTCCCTCACTGCGACAACTTGGAGACATTAAGAATATTTAAATTGTAAATTGCTCCCTGCACTGAATACCTATTTGGTAAAAGTTTGCCCTTTATACAAATTCTCGGAAAATTACAAACCGGGTTAAAAAATACTGTTTTCATTTCAGTTCGAATCTTATGCATTCATATTTTCCAGAGATTTTCTTGAACGGTTCAACCGAAGGAATAAAACATCTAGAACCGTAAGCACTAGTTCCTATCGTCTCTAAGCGAAGTGAATCGTTACTAAGCGTATAACATAAATATGAAACGTCATCAAGCCATAATATCAAATTATTACACTACATTCACGAAGGTCTCACGCGATTTTCAAAAAACCCATAAATGATGTGACATAGGATCCCAGTTGCAAAAGGAAAACTAAATTTGCGAGGAGAGAGCATGAACAAATGGAGCAAAACGACAACATTGTCGATGACAATAAGACTCACAGATGGTCGACTGTAACATGAATATAACAACCTAAAGAACGGGGCTGATTGAATCATCCGCTGTTCTTTGTCATAAATCCGACAACGGGCGGCCGTCTAACAATGCGTCCTGAAATCGTTCCATTTCTCATTTTGTTACGGTCCCCTTTAATCTCGCATCCGTAGAAAAGTGGATCAGCGTTGCAAAAGGGCATTGCAATGCAGACAGTGCTCCCAGACACGATTCTGATTAATCTATTGTGAGAGTACCTTCCTATTAGTTTTCTTTTCCTTTCCTTTTAAATAACCGAGAGAGCTTTGATCAGCTTACAATTATATTCCAGTCTCTAAATTTTTCGGAAATAAACAATTATTATTATTATTTAAATTGGATTATCAATTGCCTTTAAGTAAAACAAGTTTTAACTTTATCTAAAGAATAAATATCAAAATATAACACTTTTGAGGATTTATGTCTTTTCTTAAAACATTTGTCACCGCTGATTGCGATGAGGTGCAAAACATCAAATGTGGTGCAATATTATATCTTTACATAATAGGGAATCTTATTTCACTGCTTACCTTATATTTATAGGCAAATACACAACATAATAAAAAGGCTCTAAGTTTATTCATTTCCCAATAGATGTAAAACACGACAAACAAATTATAAAAATCGGTTCTGTGAATTCAGCAGAGCAATAAATTACGTAACCGCTTACGGCAAAGAAGCCGTAACAGTCTATAAAAACACCATTCAGAGCTCGAATGGCTCGAATGCGTAGTTAAACATTTACAAGTCTCATAAAAATCCGAGCAAGTGTTTTCACGACATAATGAGGGCAGATGGGCGGCCGTAGGCCAAAACAGTATCCCCGATGTGGCCACTCCACCCGCACCCCTGTCAACGTCGCTCACAAAAACAGGGGATTTTATTTTCCCGAACTAATTTGAGGTTACTTTTCGACTGCTAGTCGGCGCCCTCCCGGAATTCCGACTAGTGTATCTTGGGTAACGATCTTTTGTTGAGCCAACTGCAATGATCTCACGTGTTTTGGCGAGATTTCTACTTTATTTATAAAACTTTCGAATAACCTTTACCATCTTAGTTATTAGAGCTATCTGCTTTTTACTGAAGAACGGAAAAATTACCTAATAATACTAAGACTGACGTATTACTCTAGCTTCACACTTCGAGCCTATAAGCAAATCAGTCAATCAGGCTTTATTTGTCTTTTAATTATACTTTCAATACGAGGCTTTATCCCTCAATGACGAATAAGTAGGTATATACTTACAGTTTAGCAAAAATACTATGTCGTCAATGTTTTCGTAATTTGAAAAACAATGGATGTAAGCATGTGCGAAGAGAATGCTAGTAAGCATCCATAGAAAAATAGTACACAATGTGTATGTATGTTGACCCTACCCTACACAAACTGTGTGTTTAATATAGCAGTATTGTCTCGGGCGAGTGAATCTCTCACAAAAAGCAAATTGATTATTATTAAGCCCTTGTTAATGATCGCAATCCTTTTACGCTCTGGATATATCGAACTTTCGCAGAAATAACATACTTATACCCTTGTTAAACAATCTACTAACTAGATACTACCTTCAAAATGACTAGTGGATTTTTTAACATCTCCTCCTTAATATAACATTATGATATTTAAACTAAAACTAAGTGTACAACATAGATGTTTGTTCTCTGTCTGGGTGTTATATTATAATCTAAGTATGTATTTACAAAAAAAAAAAGTATATTTATGTATTATATCAGCTATCTGGTTCCCATATAAGCTTTGGCTTAGTTTGAGGCTAGATAGTGCTGTGTGGAAAGTCCACTATTATTTGTTATTTTTTATATTATTTATTATTTGAATTTGCCCGAGTCAGATTGCCAATCTGACGACGGCACCAATCACCATCTAGTTTTTGTTTATTGACTTGACTTTGACTTTCTCCGCTTGGTAAGAATCTAAGAACAAAAACAAAATAAAAGAGTTTATGTACTTACATCGTATTTATAATTATTTAAAATTTTATATTATAAAATCTATATAAATTTTATATATTCTACCAAATTCTATGCAGATCAGATAAACTGTACAAAAGGGCTCGTACAAACCTCACATACAACGCCGATTTATCTCAGCTGTTTGAGAAATCTTTGCTATCTTCACTTGCTCGGTCAATAAATAAACACTATCACAGTTATAAATAAGATTGTGTATTAATAAACCATTTATTCTGAATCCACTTTAAATCTGTATGCTGGAGTCTTAGGGGACAGATATCTCAAAAATCTCCTCATAAATAAAGCTGAGCGGAAACAACATGCGAATTCCTTATAATTGTATAATTCCGGTTAGGAGAGCGCGGAAAATCCGAGACAGTCGAGATTACAACCGTTAACCGACTGATCCCGGGACGGAAGAAACAGAATGTCTCGCGTCTTGGATAATGTTCAATTTATTGCAGCGCTAAAATGTTTACGGATATCACGCGGAAGCGAAACACCCGAGGACGGCGAGTTCTACTCACCCTTGTAAACACGTTTTATTGGCTTTATAATATGTTTTACGCGTGACGTTTTACAAACGATCCCCGAGGAGCGTCGAATTATTTTTACGGCACGTACTCGCACGGCGCGCGAAAACATCGGAAAATTCAGTTCACGAGGGATTTTGTAATTATACCTCTTAAACAAACAGTCTGTGTTCTCGCAATGGAAACCGAATGTAAGATAAACCGCGTTTTAATTGTGCACCGGCTAAAGATTACTCACGTAGAGCACCGTAGGAATAGATTTAAATAAATTGTTTGCTCCAAATGTGTGCTAATTTGCTAAATCTCAATGATAAAGGTTTCATTTTGGTATCGAGAGAGGAATGTGGCGTAGTGGAACAATTGCAGGGCGTAATACCAGTCAACCGCTTGATGAAGGTCCGGCCACCCCGCCCGCGCCACTTCCTGTCAGCGCTCGGCACACACTGCCACATACCTTCTCTGCCATTAGCTCTCACCTATACAAGTTGGTTTTACTTTATAAGTGGTGAGTAAGAGAGTTTACTAAAAAAAAAGAATAAAAATATATATATTACGTATCTATTTCTTTTCTATTGGTGAAAACCTATCATTGGCCACATAAAAATAAATAAATAAATATTTTTAGATGTGAATAGTATAGAATATTTCGGAATAGTGTTTGCTTCTATTAATAAGAAAAATATAAGTTCGACCCAATTTGTTTACTATACTTAGGTAATATTTTTATGTTTAATGGGTTTTCGTCTGCGTCTGCAGACACAAGTGAAGCCTAATTAACATGGTTCATGTGACATCAAACAGGAGTTAAATCCATTCTGCTATAATAATCTACACCATAATAAACAGTACTGGTCAAGTGCGCGTCAACTCGCTCACCGAGGCGAGGGTTCCATACGGAAACATATTTTTTTAAATGGCGTCATTTAAAGATTTTTTTTGTCTTCTCCTTGTCGTGTGAAAGGATTTTAAGTGCGCCTCAAAGAGGCTCCTTTTGAGTACTTGACACATGTTTAAATGTTTAAGAACACTTTTTTTTTAGTTTCTATGACATGCCGGTTTCCTCACGATGTTTTCCTTCACCGTTTCAGAGTACTGGCACTGTGTACATACATTTTGAACAGAAAAACTAATTGGTGCACGACCAGACTCATTTGAACCCACGACCTTAGTATCGGAAAGCTACCACTAGACTACCAATGCTCTCATCTCATTTTTTCAGTAACATACAGGATATTTTTTTTAAAGTTTTTTATTATAATTCGAAGTTATGCTTTATAAAAACACCTTAGGGGATTCCAAACGGAAACGTTCAGATGTAAAAGCTACCAGCGGTCACCCACCCTAATGTTAAGCGCGCAGAACGTTGCTTAACTTAGTCGATCGATTAGGAATACGCCATGTCACGACTGCACGTTGTACCTAATGGTGTAATAAAACGTGATTGTAAATAGCTTTGCTATCAACATAACATGATTTTCCGCCATATTATGTACCATGTCGCTATGGAAGCAAAATCGAATTCGCACAATCTCACCTGGAATTTAACCAGAAACGAAAGTGTCTGTCACTTTCATGGAAGCGCACTGGTATTAAGGTAAGGAGCTGTTTATATAAATGCAAAACAGATCGGCAGCTTGTCAGATCGGCTCAGTGCAGATTCCGCAGATCGAATATGGATTTAGAGTCGTCCCTATTTCGTTCGCTCCGACTCACACCCTCCCTACCGTCTATCGACGAGGTCGGACAGCCGAAAAATAATCTCTACATTCTAATAAAACAACCGGAACCAAATTCCGCTGCAACTTTCCCGTTTCAATATTACGGATTCAATATTTTCTATATTTTTTATTTATTTTAGGCACATACTATAAAATATTATACTGACGAAAATTTTGATATGCTAAACTTTTAAATGGTTTTCAGAAACTTCTAAAGTATTTCTTGATAATATGGCGTATGTTAAATTAGCAGTGCACGCATGTATGTTTGTTCGAGCATACTGTACATACTGTCGAACCGTTTATCCAATTTGCATGAAATTGAATGTACGACAAAAAAAAATTATGGAAAACCGATATAACGTGAACTCCTATTCGTTAGAATTTCAATTACTACGTAGTTCAGGTAGGTTTGAATATGTATAAGCTAGATATCAGGAAATCTTGCTTCGGGGCCGAACCCCAACTGCTGCAGTTAATATCTATAGTAATTGTTTATAATAAGTTAAACATTTTGTCAATTCTACGTATCTACACTATCTATTTACACTAATATTATAAAGAGGAAACATTTGTATTTTTGTATTTTTGTATGTAACGAATAGGCTCAAAAACTACTGGTCTGATTTCAAAAATTCTTTCACCATTAGAATGCTACATTATCCCTGAGTAACATAGGCTATATTATATTTTCAAAAAAATCAGGGATCCTTACTAAAACTTCAATAATGTAACCCAAGGTGGAAAACAAAAACCTTACATCGCGTGCGCTGCGAAAACTATTGAAGATAGAACAAAATAATGTTCTACGATTTTGTAGAACACGTCATCATCTACAAAAAATGTCGCGACAGCATATGTCTAACTATTATAGTTATGTCACAATAAGTGTTCTTTTATTATAAAAAAATAATTGAAATGCCTCCGCTAGAAAAGGGTCTTTATTTGTACCTTGGTATTAATCCTTATCCAAATAAATTTCAATACCTATAGATTACTTCTTAATATTTTCAAATCGGACATTCCATTCAAAAGATATGACGAAATTAAAAATGTTACCGGGTCCACGGGTCATGCGTGGGGTGCGATTTCACTCACTCAAAGAGAAGCGCGTGCAAATGTATGAAATAAGTAGACGCGAGGCTCGAACCCACGGTCTATGTTTATCCTAAAATGTTCAAAAAATTTATGACCACCCATGCGAAGCTGGGACAGGCCGCTAGTTTAATATATTTTCATTTTTTAATGAGACCACCGGTGGTCTATTAGGAATGACCCCGCCTTCCGATCGTAATGTCGTAGGTTCGAATCCAGTCGTGCACCAATGAATTTTTCCCATTGAAAAATGTATATGCGCAATGCCAGTGCTCTTAAGCGGTGAAAGAAAACATCGTGAGGAAACCAGTTAGTATTCTAACAGCGGCGATGGGATTGCAACCTGTCACATAATGGAACACCAACTTCTGCAAAATGTGGGTATGTGCCAAATAATGTTTGGACGTACCTCTGACTACCCCATGTCCTTAAGGGGTCCATGTCTGAGGGGATATCTACCGTGCCTGGGGTGGGATCAAATTTGTGAAGCTGTTTCAGTTTAGCAGTTTATTTATTAATGAAATTAATACCAAATGTACCTTCTTTGAATACATAATAAAACAAAAATAAAAGAAATATCACATAAATGTAGTTTAACTAAAGCTACTACAGTAATGAAGAAGGTATTCCAAAGAAAATATTTTTGCAAAGTTCCCGAACAAGTTAAACGACGGAAGCAGGGCCTTAGTCGATTTCCTTATCGTCCGATTTTCGTATTAGCGTTCAATGGTGAACATTTCCTTGGAATGTTTGGTCGAAAGTAGACGCTCTCATCCTCTCAGGACTGCCCTGCGTCCATCAATTTGAGGCACAAAGATGTTAAGCCTTATGTGCCTGTAATTACACTGGCAACCACACTCTTCAAACCGAAACACAGCAACGCTGCTTGGCGGCAGAAAAAGGCGTGGCGGTAGTACTTCCCCGGACGAGCCCTTCACAAAGAGCTCTACTACTCTTATAATAAAGAATAGCCTCGAAAATTTACGCAATCAGCCACGAGCAGAGTTTTCTGGCGCGCACTTTATATAAAAAACGCTTATTGAAAAACTAGTTTTTAGATCAAGAAATTAGTTACAAACTAGAAAATAATCGTTCGAATAAACTTTTTACATATACACTAAACGTAGGTGATTCAGTTTACTCGTATATGGAAGGGTTGTTTCACTACTCTTATAATAAAGAAGAGCCTCGAAAATTTGCGCAATCAGCCACGAGCAGAGTTTGGAGTTTGGTATGGAAGGGTTGTTTCACACCCCTTCCATACTTTCACACTTGTTTAGTTTTTTTTAGTTTAACTCGAGGGTATCTGTGGCATCCTGTATGAACCCCCTATAAGACCCATATTGCAGTACCTCTTATAAGCAGTACCTCTTCTTATTCCTTCTTACTATGCAGGTACCTACAGCAAAGTCAGAAATACTTTACTTGCATATACAAGGTGTTCCATAAGTTGTGTATATAAACTTCAGGGGGCTAAAGTACCCATCAATATGAACAACTTTTTCTAAGGAACCAACACTGTGAACGCGAAAAAAAAAACAGCTATTTCATACATTTTAGCTTGTTAGGTATTGAACTTTTGTATGAAACAGCTGTTTTTTTTTCGCGTTCACAGAGTTGGTTCCTTAGAAAAAGTTGTTCATATTGATGGGTACTTTAGCCCCCTGAAGTTTATATACACAACTTATGGAACACCTTGTATATCAAGCAAAAGATTTTTTGTTGATAGAGGGCATTTCTTGCAATGCCAATAAAACCAGTATTAAGGGGCTGACAACTATCAAACAACTTCTCATATACATACATGTTTTCCTACTCAAAAGTTTGCTTTACTAGTTTTCGTACATAAGCAAACTTTTAAGTAGGGAAACTTGTATCGATCAAAATGAACTTTTCACTAAACTGTGTGCAATGTGATTGCACACAAGATGGTTGATTGCGATTTTTCGAAAATGAGTTTAGTGATTTTATATTTTTCAACATGTCGAAACGTGCGAGCGAGAGTCACATCAGCTCTTGTCTTCGCCTTAACCTATACGGTTTTAGAATAAACCTTTTCGAATGTAAGGTTTTTTAATTGAGTAGACATAAACACTTTCTAGCCCCGAGCTAAACAGATCTTGTACTATGGGATCCATATAGATGATATACACCTGTTTTTGTAAATACATACTTATATTAGTTCATTCATATTAGTTAACCAAGTTTCAACTCTATTGGCCTGTTTATTGAAGAGTTCCGTTGAACAGACCTTGACTCCATCATCAGACCTGGTCGTTGTCACCATTTTATGAGAACTGAATACCTCCTTAATTTATTTCAAGAAAAAAAAATAAGAAATAGCAAAGGAACTGGCCGACCAGTAGAAAAACCTTGATGTCAACGAAACTCTTAGAGATGGGAGCTCTTGGGTCGCTGGTTATCTTAATTTAACTTTTTTGTTGTATCTCAAAAACCGAGCGTCCCAGAAAAGAAGGAAAATTTTTTTTGGAATATCCAAACAGTCTTTTCATATGACATGTAATTTGATTTTTTATGTAACTTTTTTTTATTTATGCCTCCTTAAAACCCCCATATCTGAATAACCCGGCATCTGATGTAACTCATATACTTACCAGTAAATTTTTCAAGTACAAGCTATCGACTTATCAAATTTCATGCAGATTGGATCAACGGTTCGAAAGTTATGGCCAGACAAACATACAGACATGCATAAAATGCCAAATCGCCCAAGTTGAAACTAAGATCTTCGTTCGCTTCGCTCACTCGATCAACTATATGCTCCCAGTCGGATAACAAACATCTATTCATTACACAAATGTTTGTTCTCGCTGGAGTTGAACCCACGGCACGCAAAAGGCAGAGCTACTACTAACTGAGCCGTGAAGGCTCTTTGCATGTAAGATCCTGCGATCTTAAAAAGTGTTCAAGCTAATTGTATGCTAAAAACAAATTATTTTTGCACTTAATTAATATTAAAATTACGAGTATAAAATAATATATATTTTTTAAAACAATTATCAGTCCTGTTGCGGACTGTACCTAGCAGAGGGACCTAGTAGTTTTCTTATTCAGCCTGCAGCACATTAATAATTAAGAAAACGTTCGACGCAGCTTGCCTCGGCTGGAGTAGGTAGATCGTAAGTAAGGAGATTTTTTCTTTTTTAATCTGAAGAACGCAAGGTTGGTATTATTTTGTGTATTGAGACACAAATAAACATTTATGAATCGAAAAGAGCCCTATTTATATGATCATCATTTCGCCCTTTCACTCAGGATTACGTTTTCTCCTAAAAACAGCATTTCAATCCTATAATAAAAAGTAGCTTTCAGGATTACTCTAATGTAACCCTAAAAGTAAAAGGACGTCAAATGAACTTACTTACAGTAAGCATTTTTTATTTGCGATGTTTAATTAAGTGCTATAGCACTCTAAAATCGATACTGCAAACTGAAATGTATTGTACATTCAAGCCAGTATTGGTTGTCGTATACTAAATTGGGACGCAGTGCCATCCTACACTGATAAAGTGAATTATTCGCTTTCACAAATAGAAGCTCTGCTTTCAGAACTATCTCAAATCCAGACGTTGCACACATTAACTAGTTTTGTGAGAAGCAAGTCTGCCTCTTAATTTGTATTCGGCCCTCGGATCGCCGAGAGAGGCAGGCGTGTGCTCCTTTTGTAGCTTCAGAAACCAATTTGTATACCAGTAAGAAAATTAAAAACTTTCGGATGTTTTCGCATTTACCTCCCTAACCTAATAAAAGCTTTTAATCTAGGAGCAATGTTGCAAGACTCTCAACAATTTGGTTTATTTTGTTGAAGGTAAAATTGTAGAAAGGTACTGTTGGTTATTTCTTCATAAAAGTGCTTTTACAAGTTGCCAGTTTTATTCAGAAATTATAATGCGTGTAATATTTAATAAGTACGATAGGTAGTAACTTAATAAACGATTAATATCCTATTGACTATTACATATTCTATTGATCTCCCAAACATCATTTTCTGTTGAAAGGTACATTTATTAAAAGTATGTTTATTGCGGTTCTTTAATGAAAGCGACGCTTGCTCACATTTTTTCCTAGAAATATAATAACTTTCATGACAGCAATTTTTTCCAGTCGGTTGTTTTTAAAAGCTTTCTATAATTAGGTCACAATACGCTCTCGGATGATATTCATTACGTGGAACACAAAAGACTGCAGTAAAGACAAAGGTCGTGTTCAAAGAAATTAACATTTATAACATGCCGAAAGGCGAAGAATGCGAGAATTAAACGGAAAGTGACATTAAGACAGATGTTAAGAGCCGGAACAATAATTAAGAGGCTGTCGGTTTGAAACCGCGGCGTAGTCGGCGAGATTTAATTAGTGAGGGAATAATTCCGACTCGCTGTCGCGTGGCTGGCCGGCTCAGCATTTGACCGTAGAAATGTACACTGCATTTTTTTTTATAGTTTGAACGATCTAGTGTACTGGGAATGCCTAGAAAGTGTATTACTACTATGACTATTTCTGATGGCAAGCAGCGCTGCTGTATTTCCGATTGAAAGGTGTGGCTGCCGATGTAATAAAAGGGCACATGAGGCACATCTGCCTGCCTCAAGTTGATGGACGCAAGGCAATGCATCGTAGGGCAAGTACATGTGTGTGACTTATCGCAATAAAAATAAGAAGCTTTTGTTTTTTAATAAAGTGATACCTGGAAGTCACGTCCACACCAAACAATTTGTTAGCTGTAATAAGTAATCGGCTAATACAACTAACGTAAAAAGAGCATCATTACATTTTTGAAATAAAATGCACAAATCTTGAATAAACTCTGTAAAAATGATTGATAGCATTGTAACGTTGGGTCTTCTTATTAAAATGTGATATGTTTCACAAAAAGAGTCCGATAATACGACACGTCTGGGACTACAGGCAAATCGTATTTCCCTATCTCCCCATATTTGTATTCGAAGCCCGATCCATCTAATATTTCCTTCCAACTCCGCCGACGCTATCTGCGTTCCTTCCTGACACTGAATCTAATCGGAATAGATATTAAAACTTTTCTTAGAACCAAGTCCTTCTTTCCACTACACGGCAAAAATTATTCGGTTCGCAATAAAAATGCGTTATTACATCCATATTTCTTATAAGTTACGTTACCTATAGAAGAGATTGGATTTGGCTGGAAATAACAATTGTGAATTTGTTTCATTTGTATCTCGTCAGTTACTGGATTAGTAAAATGTTAAAGTTGGAACCGTATTCATATCATCACCATCAACATCATCAGCCATTAGTAGTCCACCGCTGTACATAGGCCTCCCCTATACATTTCCAGGACGATTCTGAGCCCTCTCCATCCACGGACTTCCCGCGATCCTTACAATATCAATGTCGTATTTATATAATAAATAATAAATATTTTGGAAAATTTCTTGCAGCCCCAAACTAAGCAAAACTTGTACAATGTGTAACAAGTAGCTATGTTTGCATAGTATATAAATCGATAGAATACTTTACACCTACACTTTATACCTTTTTGCATAAATACTTTTATAACACCCAGACTCAAAACAAACATCAATGTTCATCATACAAACCACGGAGAACAAATAGTTCTTAGTGAGAATCGAACCAACAACCCACAGCTTAGTTTAGTTTATAAAAAAACCCCTTATTCTTTACATAATTATAATATTTTGCACATGCACAACCTTAGTCGTCAGGCTTAGAGATGTTATTACTATAAGAACACAGCTAAAATAAAAAGCTTCATATTTCGTGTGACATATTATTTATATCAGTTAGTTAAATGGATATGAACATTTTGTTTATAAAGCTCATCACTATCACCTTTGTCGACGGGATAACCCAAGTAAGATAAAATACTTTAATTTAGTTTAATGGTGATAGTGCCCAGTGAATTTTCAGGTCGCAGTTGTATGTTTGTACCTGTACACTAAATAGTCTAAGTAGATTATAAAGTAAGTAAAACATTCTAAGCCGTCAAACGAATAGTAAAGTGAAGTCCTGATTAAATGAAGCATCTAAGGTTAGAAATACGAGGTATCCGACAGTATTCCCGCTTCTTTACCGAGCTGTGGCTTGCAGCGAGACGTTCAAAGAGAACGATAAAAGAAAAACTCTTCTTTGATTTTCAATAGTTAGCTAGCAGTAGTTTTATGGCGTTCTTGCTGTGGGGTTTTAGAATAAATTAGGCATGAACATGAGTTCTTGTACCCGTAGAGCATGAACAACAGAGTAAAATAAAAAAATACTGGGCCAGAACCTAATACTTAATAAGTTTTATTACGTAAAAAAACGTGTTTTTACAGCTATGAGATCAATGAAAAATTTCATTATTTACAAATATTTTTCGTGTAGCTTTCTCGCATACGTAATTCTAACTATTAGTGCTTACTCGCTTATACAAGAGGTTGGAACACTTCAAATTAGATTTGTTGCCATATACATAAGCAATAATGTAGTTAAATTATTCGGACTTGTACAGGAGTGTGTATTACGTTGGCTTGTTTTGTTTACATTACGTGTTTTTTCCTATACACAAACATTCTTGACTAGCAACTAAGTTTTTATGCCTTGAACTATTTCATAAAGTTTAGTCAGGATAAGTCTGATCTACTCATTGATACAGATCAAGTTACAAATGTTGACAAAACAGAAAGTTGCTAAGTGCCTACGTCAGCTTATAGCTCGCCTTATCTAATTTATTTAACGGTTAGTAGAGCCACATGGAAAACAAGTTTCTCGTATGTTAGGACATTAGTACACCAAATGGCATTCTATCCTGACGTATATACTTTTAGTTGAATTTTACGTGCAGATATTTTCACCAGCAAATCTCAACTGAACATCATATTTGTAATCCTCCTCCTGACTCTCCAAAAGTAGTAATCATCTTTCCCTTTCAAAAATTTGCAAAAATGACAAGACTCTGTGAGCCGATTAATTAAATCACGACTGTACATTCCGCCATAGTAAAAACTTAGTTTGCAAAATACATTTTCACTGATCTCTTTTTCAGCTATTTCTACTTTATGATGGGACGATACACAAAGAGAAGCCGTATGAATATCAATGAGGCACACATAAAAGATAGCAAAAGAAACTATTTTAATCTAAACAAGAAGAAATATCACAAGTTATGTGTATGGAGTCGGGAGGAGCATAAAATATTTATCAAAAGACTCCTGACTGCGTCCGCGTCCCAAGGGAGCGCCACGTCTCGGCTACACTACGCTCCCCACTACTTAGCACCTTTGAATAACGATTTACTTTACGTCACTTGTGACAAAACCTATACAGAAACATGACAGAAACTCAAGTGCCTCGTAGTTCAATCGAAATTCTATTATTCTCCTTGAAACAGCCCGAAGTACTTTGAGAAATATTATTATATATTCATAAAACGTGACTTTTATAGAGCTTTCTAAAATCATTCTTGTCCCTGTTACATTTTGTACATAAATAAAGGTCAGGTAAAGATTTACCACTGACTTAGCTCTGATTTCACCATGCTGTTCTTAGAGTAACAAAGGATTAAAGGGCCGTTAAATATGTCAAAATGTAATATTTTATTAGTTTTACATTTTGACATATTTAATTAATTTAATTATTAATAAATTAACAGAGCATGGTGAAATCAGCTCTTAGGCTTAAAAAAAGGATTGTGAATGAGGGAGTAGGTATCCTACTAATATTACAAATGAGCTTAGATGTTTGTGGCTCAATCACGATTTAACATCTGGAATGATTTGGATTAAACTTGCTAGAAGCATATAGGTGGGTATAGCTTGTTATCTGAAACTACTTGTTTCTGTCCGTAAGCTTCAGTCACTTGCTACTTATTGACTGAAGCTACGGACGTAAGCTAGTCTAAAATAAGAAAAATAAACTGCTCAGTGAAGTATAATGGTTAGAATCTCATTATAATTGGTCAGACACTGCTATGTACATACCAATGCAAGTGTACATGGAACGCCAGTGTACACGGACCGCGTATACGATTTGTTTCAATTTAAAGGTTGAGAGGCGGAAAAACGGTGCACTGGAGCGATGGATGCCCGGTACTCTTGCTTTGTACGCCACTGTTTGGATGAGTGAACCACCCGTGTTCGCCCTGTTCAAATACGTATGTGACAACTGTGAAATAAATTATACCACCTTTATTTCCACAATAATTTGTCCCTACATAGAGACAAAGCGCCAGTCGAAGCGCAGTTTCCTGAAGCTACTCAAGAGACTCAGAGTTGTCAAAGAAGCGTAACGTCCTATTATTCAGTGGAAGAGTAAAGTTATTGCGATATCTCGTCGTTAGTTCGATGGGTACCTACAGACGTTTACGTTTGGATGGGTACGACGGCGACGGCGGCGCTTTCAACATGGAGAAGGCAGTTTAACCTATTACTTAAAGTTTGCGAACGAAAATGTAATACCTCTTATTTTCGTTTTATGTATTTTTTTGCTAGCATAGGTTTTGTATGGAGACGCGATAAGCGTCAACCAAAAACTAAAAAAAAAACTCGTGGTGGGGAACTGACAGCCCTCTGATAGCCCCCTTATAGATCCTTGATAGATCCCTTGACAACTTATCGTCAACGGTAACGGTAACTTAGTACTTACCTACAACTTGTCAAAAAATAAATAATCAGTAAGTATAGTTATAGATAACATTTTTTTTTAATTCGTTTTAGAGTGTTTACTACACTTATGGAAATCACAAAGGGAATGTCAAGGGTTCAAATCCCACTCGGATAATAACTTTTGGGACATCATTATAAAAATCTACCACATAACATTTTTAAACTTTCAGTAAAAAAATCATGAGCTGAAAAAAGACGTGTCCGCGCTTTCTTAAATCTTGAACATGTATTGAGGTGCTCAATAGGTACCCCTCTGATCGTTTAAGGATCAACTCCAAACTTTTTAATTAATTCAACGACCATAATCGAAGAGTTTCTTTAAATTTTGTATTAACGCTTTCACAACGCTTTCAAGGAATATAATATTTTGTAACTGTAATATATTTTTGCCCGGTATTTTTATGTTGTTAAGCTTGGTATTATTATTAAAAAAAATTATATTATATTTTTTATTAATATTGTTTTTTTTAATGCTTTGTTTTTAAATTAGTTGATGGATAATGGATGATTTTGTAAGTAAAATATAATTACATCTTATCTAAAGTCACAGTTCATTAATTGTATTTAAAAACTGGGATAGGAATCCGACTAAGTTTTATTCAAAATACCAAATAAATATTCGAAAACACGGCATTGATGGATTTTTTATATACAAATAAAGTAAGATGAACTCGATTTTAAAACCAACAATCCATTCTTTAAGCACTTCTCTCTAGAAGTGACTCTTATATGATTTTTCATAGATCAAACGAGTCACCACAGCAATCAGTAAAACAATAAACCAATTTGTATTAGAACAAATGTAGGCAATTGTTTTACGAGCGTGTTGACGATTACACGTAGGTACATAAATGTATGGTGGCAAGGGGTAACCGGTTTACAGATCTGTAGTCAGAAAAACGGGTGTTTTTTTTATGGAAAAGAGTAGCCTTATAATGCGTCAGGTTAGGTACAGGTTTCTAGGATGGACAAGGACACATGCTGTAAAAAGACACCTTTAAACTCTGATGAACAAGACACTTCACAGCTCAAACGAAGGCCTTATGTTATGTCTTGGTAAAATGGCTTTACACAAAATAATGTTATAATGACTGTTGAAATTTTAGCGACTACCAAGATCTGAATTCCATTTTAGACTTTGGAAACAGTGTTTTACACCCTTTATTACGTCGGAAACGTGATGTTTTACTTTCTACAAGTAAGCACAGTTTGAGATTTGTAAGGATATCTACCAAACTTATTTAATTATTGCTTTGCCTTATTTTTAGATATTTAATAGCCCCGAACGTTGAGCTCTGAGTTCTGCCTTGGTCAGTGACCGGTAGCCTACGGCAGCGGCGGCGGCGTGTCCGCGAATGAATGGCCATTGAAAAGTCATCAGTTATGTAGGGCGTATCGTCGCGCGCCATGTGGCTGGCTCGCCGCTTCTCTGAGTAATTTTTCCGCGGGCAATTTTGCACAATTTTCCAAACAACCACCAGCCGCCCTCGCCCTTTATTTAAAAGAGCGCACACGAATGAAAATGTGATCGCAGGCATAAACGTATGCTGATTGTCATGAATTTAAGACAAACACTTACCCACACATAGCTACTACTCACTGTCACAGGCTTCACAGCTCAGTAGCCAGCCTAGTAGCTTCGAATAATTATTTGTGTGATGAACATTAGCCTATCGTTTTGTGTATGGGTGTTGTATTGTATTCGAAGTGTGTGTGTGTTTAGAAGAATATTTTTATTTTTATTTGTTAGTCAACTTTATAACTAGTACAGTTGCTATTTAAATATTATACCCTATAAACCTCTAGTAGTTTGTATGGGTATTCACACTCGTATGAGAATATTCGGAGTATAAACAACCACTTTCCATGTAGGTACATGAGTAATTTATAATGTTACAATCTATAGGTACATCCTAACAAATATCCTCGTACTAATATAATTATTCTATGAGTTACTAGCGGCTGCCCTGCCCTAAGTTAGTGAGAACGCGCCCCGTGGCCCCGCGCGTTCGCTAATATTTTTAAAGCGAACGAATTTTTTAAATTTCGTAATATCTTTTGAATGGAACGTCCGATTTGAAAAATTCAAGACTTAATCTATAGGTATTGAAACATTTTTGAATACGATTAATATAAAGGTATGGATAACATGGTCTGATTTTGGTCGGCATTTCTATCAACTTTTAAAGTGTTAAATAGAAGTTATAGTAAAATAACTATGATAGTTAGACAGATGGTATTGGTATTGGTGATATTGATATGTTCTTTTTTGTGAACATTTTTGTGTTCCATCGTCAATAGTTTTCGCAGCGCATGCGATGAAAGACATTTTATGGCCAATTTTTTTTTACACCTTGGGTTACATTATTGAAGTTTTAGAAGGGATCCCTCATTTTTTCTAGTAACAAATATAACCTATGTTACTCAGGGATAATGTAGCATTCTAATGGTGTATTTTTTTTATTTACTAGTTTAACACTAGTAATATTTGGCAATAAGTTTTTAAGGCTCCATTATACCATAGCTTAAGAATTTACTGTACCGACAACGTATACTGAAGAAAAAAGACATACAAAATCACATTTTTTTGCTAACATAGAATGTAATGTGAAACTGCACTCTCAAACCAGTTATCAATTGATATGGATGGGCCTTAAAACGAGGAGGTAGCTACGCATATCTAAATTGGCATGCAACAAACCGCACTAACGTATGGACCATTATGAAAGAGTCATGAAACCGCGGAAACTAAAAGGCTGCAATAAAAATGGTCAAAGCACTCTGCAGTGAGCAAAAATTTATGCAAATTGACTGAAATGTATTGATAGTACTGGAAATATTTTCGTTTTGAAAAATAGAGGCATGTTCTTTATTTTTAGCAACGAAACTTACCTACTTGTTAGCAAGCAAGGTTTATTTGTTAGTAATATTCATGTAATAGCCTTTGTATTGGTAACAAGTAGGTACATACACTATTATATACTTGATATTACTACTACCTACTACGGAATGTATTTTATTCCGATATCAAAGTTACTAGGCTAATCATTTATTCTGATTGTGCTTGAAATAGGCTTTGTAACATCCATATTAGCTTAGTGGAAAAATAAGGTCACATAAAAAGTTATGCTCAATTTAGTTTCATGCGAGCCTCGAGCCAACCATAGTTTAGGGCGCGGGTGCAAAATATTGCCAAAGAAAATTAATAAATGAGAACACTCTGATGTTTATCTATTTTGTATTACCGCACATAACAGTTTATTAAAATTATTGGATTCTTTGCCTATTTATTTATTATTTATAACTTTTTATGATTTAATCTAAAATAATACTTATGTGATCCTTATTTTGTGTTTTAGTGGTAAAACGACGCATTTTACTGTAGCTGGTGTAAAAAAACATGTCTCTGCATCAATAGCAATATCATTAATTACAGGCACATGAGGCTAAACATTTGTATGCCTCAAGTTGATGGACGCAGGGCAGTGCATCCTAGGTAGGGTACGTTCCTATCGTGCGTGACTTACGAGGTAATGCTTTGTTATAGGTGATGGTTACCACTTAACATTAGGTGGGCAATCTGCTTGTTCCATCAGCTAGTTGTTTAAAAAATGGTAGATGATTTGTACAGCGTCATACAGGGGATTTTTTATCACTCATGCCCCTACTTACGGGACGCCATAATGTCTGGAATGGGTTTTTATTTAGAGTACGCTTACTCATTACCGATCTTTACACTTCTCAACGCTTAGTCGGTATATGTTTGGAGGTATTATAACCCAAATATAGTTTAGATAATTCAAAACAATAGAAACTCATGAATACCATAAATGTCAGTATGACAATATTGGATGGTATTCATGAAGCTGGTCCAAACATGTAATTTCAGTGTTTCCTTCACGTATCCAACACCACTCACAAGGCTGGTGCGCAATCTATTGTCATGTAATTAATGTTAATAAATTAATCTCCAGTTACGGGAGACAAATTAGACGCAGGCTGCTCGACTAACGACGGACTATTTGGATTAAATGGGGGTTGATGTTTATGATTTACAGGGTGGTGTAATTGTGGCGTCTGGCTGTCGCGGCCTGCGCGCCGCCACTTGATGACAGCAGCTGGATCACTCTGTATAAATTGTTACTCAGCTGGAGTGTGTGCTTATATTCATTCAATTTTAGAAGAGCGTTGGACGTGTAAGCGCGAAATAAATGAGACAGCATTAATAGTGTTATTCGTTAAGAAATAAACCAGCTGTTTGCTTTATTGTGTTGAGTGCCGCCGACCTGCCTCGGCGACACTTGCAAATTAACACTACAATTACAACACTCTCAAGAACAATTAATTTTCGCTTAACACTTTTGTGATAAATAGATTACAGGCTGTAATGTTCCTTTTAAATCTTCTTGTTAAATTAAATGTTCGTTGTTTAGAACGTTATACATCTATACGAAGTTTCAATAAAGGTTTCCATAATACTCTAGGTATAGACCAAAATAGGAGGACTATTTTGGTCTATACCTAGAATATCATGGAGCGAGAGAGTCCTGGTTTAACATGCAGTAACTTTGTTATGATAGCCGTAATAAAACAATGGTGATACACGTCCAATGCGACGGTGCTGCTTGTTGACTATTCATTAAAGCATCTCATCGTAAGGCAAACAATTATGTTATTAGATTTTCCATAGCTACTGTCGTCAATTAATTTGCAACTTTGCAATGCAATAAGTGTACCTTGTGTGCTTTCGAAACTCATTAATTACCTTTAGATATCAGTATCAGTTCATTGTTCAATAAATTAAGAACAATAATTAAGACCGAGTTCTATTTGAAGAGCGAGTACGTACAAGTATACCAAACTAAGAGACACAGCTTGTTTGTCCTCGCAGACTAATTAAAAAGTTTCTTCCTAGAACTTCCGGGAGGTAGGGACGAAGTAAAACTGGCGTTGATTTGATGTCGAAATATATTTAGATAGCGATCCGTAAATTAAATCCAGTGCTTCCACTAAGTTATTTTGATAGCAACTTACTATCAATATTTTAGTAAATTAATTGAACAAAACAAAATTTATAGCAGTATACACAATCATCTGATTGTATATAATGCTTTTCCTAGATATCCGTACTAAAAACCTCATAAAATTGTAGTTGATAACTCCATTGATTTAGCCGGCTAGCGTGTGAGCCGGAGCGGCATATGAATATGTATGGGCGGATGAACACGATCCTGCAGATAATGGAATCTGCACACGAAAGCAGATCCGATTAGTCCTTGCCACAATTAGCGAACGTCGCTTAGAAAAAAAACGTCTAAAAGTAAAAACGTTCTCCTTTCTTTTGTAGAAAATTAAATACAATTGATTCTTTTATACATTATTGCAGCACTATAATTTTCTACACAGATTGATATGTTAATATACGAAGATCGAATGAACATTATCAATTTTTTTTAAACATCTTAGCGACTAGGCTGCCCAATGTACCTAAATTTGTAATATGTGTTATCGTTTGTGTACAAAAAAGTACTTATCTATCTTTATACTTTATATCTATTATTTATAATTTTGTAACAAAATTTAAAGTTACTGATAATATTTTGAAAGAAAGAAAAAAAAACTCGTTTATTCATCCACCATGTTAAAAAAATAAAAATAAAAAACTAAAATAACATAAATAAACCAAACCAGTATACAAACTAAAATGTTAAAAATAAAATATATATATTTATGTAACATTCAGTGGTGGTGAATGGGCCAACAGCTCAGCATATGCATAAGCATATTTTCATATGCTTTTCAAATATTTTATCTTTATCTATTGGGTTTGGATCATTCTGCACCAGTAAGTACCTAAAGGTACTGCATTATGGAGTTTGGCAGTAACGCTAGTATATATGGGACATGAATAAAGATGCGAATGAGGCTGGAGATGCGCGATAGCAGAACCCTAGAATAAGCACGTGCGGCCCACCCCTGCAAGTGCACCGTAAGTATTGTTTACGTCTCATCATAATACTCAAACAAAGTAAAACAAACATAAGACCGCCTTTTGATTTTTAACGGGTAAGATCACACGGAATAAAGCAAGTCAAGCAAAGCTCTGCACGGTCGGTTTTATTAATATAAAAGTCATGGCTTGAAAGGGTATTATCCGTGCTAATGTATTTTTATTAGAAAACAGCCGTAGGCAGAGCTTTCGTTGAAATTGAAACATAATTGGACCGAACAAAACGAAGTCTTCAAATCAGTGTACCTACAGAGTTTTATAAACTTCGCAAGATCTAGTAGGGAATGTTATTATTTTATAATGTTGAGAATGAGCCTGAGGGTCCCATTCGCACTACAATTTAAAATAAGTTATTTTCAAAGGTCAAATTATGTTTTTTTCTTGAGTTGTTCAAGTCCAAATCATCATCCAGACAGTTGAACACAGTTATAGAAATCGGTTTTATTTAAAAAATATAATTTTTTACTCAGTTTAAAGTGATCCAGGAGACCCAGATATAGGTTTCGATATTGATAAATTTAATGTTGGGATTTTTATTGTTGTGTTTCAAGACTGTTTGTGCGTGGTGAAGTCCCACCCACACAGTAAGTTGCGGTGATATCAGAATATAATGTACTAGCGGCCTGTCCCAGCTTCGCATGGGTGGTCATAAATTTTTTGAACATTTTAGGATAAACTTAGACCGTGGGTTCGAGCCTCGCGTCTACTTATTTCATACATTTGCACGCGCTTCTCCTTGAGTGAGTGAAATCGCACCCCGCGCGTGACCGGTGGACCCGTAAACATTTTTAATTTCGTCATATCTTTTGAATGGAATGTCCGATTTGAAAAATTTAAGAAGTAATCTATAGGTATTGAAACCGTCTTAATTATGAAATGATTTATTTGGATAAGGATTAATACCAAGGTACAAATAAAGACCCTTTTCTAGCGGAGGCATTTCAATTAATTTTTTATAATAAAAGAACACTTATTGTGACATAACTATAATAGTTAGACATATGCTGTCGCGACATTTTTTGTAGATGATAACGTGTTCTACAAAATCGTAGTACATTATTTTGTTCTATCTTCAATAGTTTTCGCAGCGCACGCGATGTAAGGTTTTTTGTTTTCCACCTTGGGTTACATTATTGAAGTTTTAGTAAGGATCCCTGATTTTTTTGAAAATATAATATAGCCTATGTTACTCAGGGATAATGTAGCATTCTAATGGTGAAAGAATTTTTGAAATCGGACCAGTAGTTTTTGAGCCTATTCGTTACATACAAAAATACAAAAATACAAAAATACAAAAATACAAAAATACAAAAATACAAAAATACAAAAATACAAAAATACAAAAATACAAAAATACAAAGTTTACCTCTTTATAATATTAGTGTAGATGACCATTGCTTCTTGGTGTGAAGCCCGCAGCGATTACATCGTCACGGGTTTGCTCCCAGTCAGTGCTAAGCCGCCACTACCTACGCCCTAATAAATTGCGATTTAACTTGTCTTCCGGATAACGCCAACTTTTTCGCGTTTGTTCGGAGCCCGACACTTTTTTCCGCCTCTTCATTTCCTATCTCTTACTTTTGTATTTTCCGTTCTCTCCTTGCCGAGATAAACAGGCGAGAAACGGTGAAAGGGGGCTTTACAAATTCAAATTGAACTTATCACACAACTTTTTACATTTGTTTCTGGTCTCGAGTTCGAGGGAAAAGAGCGAAGAGGCATTTAATAGTACAATCTCGGGAAAGATTGATGATTTTGTATCACACCTCGCTTCGGGCGGCTCGTAACGAGTCGGATGACTCTCAACGTGCGGCTCGTGCTGCGTCTTATCTGGAATGGGATGTCGTTTTATCTCAAATTACATATTTTACTTGAGACGTTCCTGGAATCGCATACTTTTCCTTGCCATTTTATTAAAACAATCCAAGGAAAATTAGAATTTCTACGACGATGTATGTACGTGTGTAATAATACAGTGCCGTAGGTGGAGACAGAGAAATTATAAATTATATGAAAATACGAACACGAGAAAATGTTTCAATGTTATTATTTTCCGAAGAAGATAAAAAAATATTGTGCTGACGTCGTTCGTAGCAACCCTATGCGAAGACATCTTGCCTGAATATGCCAGATGTAAAGGTAAGCACAATCCAGTTAATCAAGTGGGTAAGGAAGTTTCGCCGCATGCAGTAAATAGCGCTCACTTAATTTGAGGGCCATGTGTGGGCACATAACCGCAGCATATTTATCCCATTATGCACGGCACGCCGGTTAGCCGCGGTGATGCGAGTCACGTCGTCTGAAACGAATCGCATGTGACATTATTTGTGAAGATCGTGCTCTATCTTCGTCGGCGACATGGCTGGGACGTGGAGGGATTACTCACAAAGAAGTACGATTTCAACGGTACGATAAAAGAGGCGAAAAGTTACACTGTCTATATTCTCTCTGGGATTAACGCATGGTTACGCGCTTTTGCTGATCTTTTACTCTGATCATGAATCGTATTTTTCTGTTCCAGATTTATTAGATTTTAGAATCTTTTGTCCAAAATGTGTTAATGGATGACACCAAATTGTTTAACGGTTTGTGTTCGCAGATCCTTGACGCGGTATGTTCAGATGTTGCGTTGTCATCGTGCCAGCCCGGGGTGTAATAACAACGTAGTCATGTGGTACAACATACCGCGTCGCATACCATGCCTGTACCCCTATGCCGACAACGTTATTATTGCAAACATATATGCACTGAATTTATTCGGATAATCATATAAGTAATTATCTAACCACATGTGTTTTGCATTCACTTCAGTAGTGAATACCTACATTTATTAAGGATGAATTTTACAGAGCTAAAATAGTCTGTCCGTAGTAAACAACGTAGCTATTTTGAACATAAATTTAGACACATCTTAGATTTTTATAAAAACGGACTCAATTAATACAAACATATTTTACGGATATTTTTTTAAAGTTTTACACCAAAATTTTAACTGCACAACTGTTCATTTTCGTGATCACAGTAAAAAGGAGAACACTACCTCATATTCTAGAACACGTATACATTATAACGTACAAAAACCATTTTCGTTTCCCACATAACTAGAGTTAATTAAAACTAGCAACGAGTCTTATTCGTGAATCGTGATGCAGTGAAAAATAAAAGTATAAATGGCGTAATATATTAGTGTACGGTATGTGAGTCAGCACAATATTAGCTGAGGCCTGCGAAGAAGACTGCTTGGTATTCGTCGCGCGACGCCGCCGCTCGCCAGTCTTTCCCACTGCCTCGCGCCTTCTATTCCAACATTAGCTAACTGGTGCTACCTACATACGCTACGCATTGCATAAACAAAGTCATAAAATATTTAAATATATATAAACTTGAAATGTTTAAGGATTCATTTATAGTGAATATAAAGATTCATACAAATAAATGATTAGCAAAGATTACCTAGCGCTGAGTAGGTACACTATATTCGGGCTTTTTCCTTTGGGTCTGGGAACTTAAGAAATTTCAATAGTAATTAATATCAGATCCGCGAGCACTCATCTCTTCGAATTTGGTAGACTTCGTAGTTCTCTTATCAAAGGGGAAGTGCCCTTATTTTCTCTTATTAAGAAGAAGAACGGAACTCATCAACAAATAGGCTAATTGAGCTAAAGCTTGGATACCCCAAGTAAATAGAGTAGGGGGTAGTCCGATACATATTAGCAGGTAGAGGTAGTCAGCCAAACATTATGTTTGGTATCAATGTAAGACTGGAGCGGACATCACGAGATCTCATCGGAGCGCACCACTAGTTAAATAAAACAACCATAGTTTTTATTGATATATTGTTATAGGTTAACGAAACCGTGCAATGTGTATTCTCTGTCTGGGGTCGCAATTATGCGAAAATACCCATTCGGTTTTCCGGCGGCTCGCGGCGCGCTCATTCAAGCGTGATTTTGTTTCTGTGCATTTGTTCACTGTCTGTGCGTTTCGATGTGGTTATTCGAATATCCCTATTGTATCAAAATAAAACAGAACTCGGACATATCCGTTCATTGGTCATAACGAGCGACCGTCCATTCTAATATTGTATCACTGCCGTATAAAAATGGGATTATTACATTTGACGAGAACACGTCGACATTTTACTGTAAGCCATTTATGGAACACGAATGCGATAAAAACATTGCACGGTTCAATAGATTCAATAGAGCAGATCCCTAAGTCCCAAATTAAATCATGAAACATCTTTGCACCTGGTGGAAGTCTCGAGAGACCCGTTTGCCTTGCGCCCGTGCGCTCACTGACGATTTGTTTCATTATTCTTCTTATGATTTTTATTAAAACTGCGCTTGTTGCTTCTCCGTTTTCTGTATGAACAATAGACAACATTTTATATGAATTTATTTTAGAACGTAGAGTTTAGTAGGTATCTGACTTATCATAATTAAGTATTATCAAACAGAATTATGTTTGATCATCAGTCATACAAAATAATTAAATACCTCGTCAATTAACAAAATATTACATTATTTTGTCAGTTTGCAGCTGTTATTATAAATTTAAATAATGTAGTTACTGCAAATATTTCTACCGTTTTATCAACACGCCATTCTTATTACACTACTTTATAAACATTGAATGTAAAAAGGTAAAGCTGCAGTGAAGTTGAGTGTTAAGGATTTAGTGTGGCCATTCTTCGGAGGAGGGACCACTATCTCTATCTGTCCGTCGAATGTGTGAAAAAAGCTGCGGCTTTAGCGGGACAAATTCGTTTTGATTCAGTCACGTAGCGGCGAGATGGGCTCTTAGCAGATTTGGTAAGCGTATGTTTAGATTTGACCAAGCTGTTTATTGAATGGGATTGAAAGCACCCGTTGGTTTCGACGTTCTGTTTATGTTTTGGTTTGCTTTGTTTTTATTTTTTCTCTAATATGAACACCGTTCTTAGATAAATAACACTGAGTGTTTCAGGTCTAAACTAAACTTACATTTTGGTTTAAATATATAAAGTGAAACAAGTACTTAATATAACGTAAATTCAACATACCTACATATAATTAAATTATGAACAAGTTTCGAAACAGTTATATGAATGAAAACTAGCGATTTTCTAACAAACAAGTGAGTCGTATGGCGAAAAAAATTTGATTAGAGTCATTGCCTTAACAACGCGGAAAAATACTCCATAGTTAATTTGAGAACATAAAAAAGTTCCAAATAATAACAAATTCTATTAAATTCCAAGCAGGCTGGTGTTGCTGTGAAATGTAGCGACACATATTAAGATTACTGGCAGTACGTTTGGCGTGTAATTGCAACGCACAGCTGACGCGCTGTCTACACGTGTGCTACGCGGCTACGAACTAGCTACGTGGAAGCCACAAAGCTACGAAGCACGAACGACTTGGTCAATTCAACTTCCCCTGTTATTAAGTTAACTACAATTTTCTTCTTATTTGTATTCCGGTTCAAAGTAAAAACGGGCGCTTATGGTGTCGATCCGGTATCTGTCTATCATGGCCATCCGAAGGCCTATGTGTTTGACACTACTCCCATAGCTAAACCATAAAAGCTACATAGTTGAAAGAAATTTTAGTATAGCTTGTTATCGTGATCTTTATCAGCTTTAAATAATATAAAACGAAAATACTAGTGGAATCTCGCGCGTTGGCATGAAGTAATTTCCATAACAACTTCGACACTCTTTTTCAACTTTGGCGCGAATTTTCAAAAATCGTTCCTTAGCTAATTTCGTCCCTCTTAAAATATGTCTGTGCTGAATTTCAGATCTCCAGATACGGTAGTTTCATTTGTAATGAGTCGGAGTCCATTCAATAGGATGTCAAATTAAAACTTAGAACCTTTGTAAAATAACAACACATTACAGCATAATCACCAGCCTGAAGAAATCCACTGCATACGGCCTTAGACCATAAAGGCATAACATTTTTTTTGCAATTTTTTTATTTCCACATAATATTTAACAATTAAGATGATGATAACAATTTAAAGCCTTCACAGCCTTCAGTTGGTAGTAGCTCTGCCTTCTGCGCCGTAGGCCGTGGGTTCGATCCCCACCGAGAAAAACAATCTTGTGATGAACATAGATGTTTGTTCTCTGTCTGGGTGTGATTATATATTAGAACTATGTATTTACAAAAAAAAGAATAAATATGTATTATATCAGCTATCTGGTTACAAGTAAGCATATTACAAGCTTTGGCTTAGTTTGGAGCTAGATAGTGAGGTGTGGAAAGTCCACCAGTATTTATTTATTCTAAGAGAAGTAAGTAAGTAGAAGGGTTATTTGATGCTAAATTAGTACTTTTATGCATTTTACTAATTTCACACAGGCTCGATATCGTTAAATTAAAATTCAAATCAACATGCCCTCTGGCGTGACGCTTACGAACGTTAGTGCTCTAGGGTAGCTAGACAAGCCCTAGGGCGGTAAGTAATTAAAAAAAAACACTTCTTTCTTTCAAAAAGTTCGCGTACATCTAACCATCATATATTGGAAATAGACAAAAGACATCATGCATTCAGCCCAATGACCAAAGAGGTCGCTTTCCTATTCAGCCTTGTCTTCGTGTGAGTATAATAGTCATCAATTTTAAATATCGAACGGCAGAGCTCAATTTCGATCTTGAAAAAAAAAATTAAAAAGTTCTTTACTAGATTCTTTTTAATGAAAAAAGGCGGGAATAGAAAACTTTTACTTGAAATATTGTTTATTCTTGTAATGCCGGTTTTTTTCAACTTACCTCACAATCGAGATGTAAAGCAGAATAGTTAGCTCGGGTGTAAGCACTAATTGCACCCTCGAACTATAGGCGCCCTCACGGCGCTCGTGCGCCTAAATATCTCGGGCTGCAATTGATGCCTTACAGCCCTTGGCTACTAATCTACTATTAAGTGCGCGTCAAAGAAGCTCTTTTCATTTGAGACTTGAACTTTTTAGGTTCTACGACATGCTGGTTTCTTTACATATGTTTTTTTTTCACTTTATATAGCTGCGGACCTAAACGTCGTTCAGAAATTGTAAAACATTGTAGATCGAAAACCAATCTACACTTCTACACTAATATTATAAAGAGGAAAGCTTTGTATTTTTGTATGTAACGAATAGGCTCAAAAACTACAGGTCCGATTTCAAAAATTCTTTCACCATTAGAATGATACATTATCCCTGAGTAACATAGGCTATATTATATTTTCAAAAAAATCAGGGATCCTTACTAAAACTCCAATAATGTAACCCAAGGTGGAAACCAAAAATCTTACATCGCGTGCGCTGCGAAAACTATTGATGATAGAACAAAATAATGTACTACGATTTTGTAGAACACGTCATCATCTACAAAAAATGTCGCAACAGCATATGTCTAACTATTATAGTTATGTCACAATAAGTGTTATTTTATTATAAAAAATTAATTGAAATGCCGCCGCTAGAAAAGGGTCTTTATTTGTACCTTGGTATTAATCCTTATCCAAATAAATCTTTTCATAATTAAGACGGTTTCAATACCTATAGATAACTTCTTAAATTTTTCAAATCGGACATTCCTTTCAAAAGATATGACGAAATTAAAAATGTTAACGGGTCCACGGGTCACGCTCGGGGTGCGATTTCACTCACTCAAGGAGAAGGACGTGCAAATGTATGAAATTAGTAGACGCGAGGCTTGAACCCACGGTCTAAGTTTATCCTAAAATGTTCAAAAAATTTATGACCACCCATGCGAAGCTGGGACAGGCCGCTAGTAAAATATATAAGTAATATATAATACAACCAATATATAATAAACAAACCAATCAAACTGATCTTCAGACGCGGTTGATGTTCCCTCAGATCTCTTAGTAAGTACTAACAAAAGATCATTTGTGGACATCTAAGAGAAGTAGTAGTAATGTTAATAGTAATATTTGGACGTACCTCTACATCCAAATATTTAATATTTGGCACATACCCATTTTCCTGTAGTTTGAATTCTATACGTGAGAATTATATACGCTAATAAATATGCTAAATAATCATGTATCTTTGAAATAGTATTATTGCTAACTGAATAGTTTATGCCTCGGATAGCACGGACCGACTGCCCTTAACAATACAGGTTGATGCAGATAGTGATGGGTTCCATCTGATCCAAATTTTAATTTTAATTTATCATTTTCATAATCTACATCTACTCTATCTAAAGATTTGTATTTTTGTATGTTTGTAACGAATAAACTCAAAAACTACTAGTCCGATTTCAAAAAATATTTCACCATTAGAATGCTACATTTAAATATTCAAAAATAAATGTCCACCCGAAACCCAATGTGCGAAGCCAGGACAAGCCGCTAGTTTTATATAATTTCATATTTATTTGTTGTAACATTATAATGTATCAAATTTTTTATTCATTGTGAAATTTTATTTATTTTTTTCTATCGTGTAGAATTAGTAATATTGTATGGATTTTAATCTAAAATAAATGAATAATAATAATAATAAAATGTAGTAACGCAGTCGACAGTGCAAGGCATTTTATGGGTCGACTGTTTGTAGGTAGAGAGTAGGTACGAGGGGTGGTCAGAAAGTTCTCTTAGGTACACCTCGCACTCACTGCTTTCATTCAAAGTTTTGTTATTATAACTGTTCAGACCACCCTAACATTCTACACATCCGAGGGTCTTATAACTTCGTACTAAGAATGAAAGTTGGCAAATTATTTCAGCTGTTTGTGTGTATCTTGTCTAAATTGCATCTTTACAAGTTAAACCAAAACTAAACAAGTGGTGCCTAGCGACTTTCTTCATTGCGTAAAACATTCTGCAAACTTTTGCCGTATATTAATTCTCAGACACGAACAACATTAACTTATTACGCTAAGTGTACACCGATCTTTTGTAAACAATGATATAGTACGTGAAGGAAGTGTCGAAAGCATAATTCACAAAACATTTGAAAGTTTTCGTCGACCGCCGACAAACGCAGATAATTAAGGAGCATGAAACCATTTTGAATATTTTATGAATGAGCATTTCGTATGTGTGAGAACATACCGTACGGTAATATGAGAATTTGCATTCCTAATGAATACATTTATTTAGTCACTTAGAGCTTATACGAAAACTTTTAGTTTTTGCTAATAATTATGTTATTTTTGTACGCTATCTGCATACAAAAATATCATTCTGAGTAATCGAGATCTCTAAGTTATTCAATTACAATAAAAATTAATTCGAACCATAGTTTTAGTTATCAATACTCTCTCTACGGGTAAAACAATAGATAATATTTTGAAAAAAAAAACAGCAAATATCTTAATAATTTTCTATTATAGTCGCTCTTCGTAATTTGAGATTACATTGCGCGTGTAATTGCCGCGCGTGCGACACCGCTATTAATCTCACGAACACTCGATAGAACGCAAGTCATCACACAATGTTCGTACCCTGCCAGCCGCCAACCAGACGGATTGCGCGAGTCACACTTGCCAAATGATATTGCGTTTATTAAAATAAGCTGGGGTTAGCAAAAATATAATGTGTAGTGACTATGGCCGACTATAACGCGATAAGTGCAGTTTCGATCCTGCGGTAGTACAAACATTTTTAAATATCTGTAAATATTTGTTTCGGGTTTAATACAATAGTACACGTATAGTTGCTAAAACCACGGTACGGGAATCAAAACGCGCTATCTATATGTAACTGTTAGATGTTATTCATATTTACTCAACCATAAGCTAACACACATTTCAACCGACAAGTCACCCGCGCTATCAATGATAGAGATATTTTTTATGATGCCAATGCGAACGTTGAGACAAACACTCGTAAAAAAGAAATTGAGCTAAACACAACCTTCACCTGATTTCTTTTTTGGTTATGAATCCAATAATAATACAGGCAACGGTAATCGCAGCCGACATGTAAAGTAAGGTGACCAGCTGCCCGTAGCCTGTAGTATACACATATAGGAACTCTCTACTGAGAGAGCATTCGAGACAAATTCAATTTGCGCGAACGCCGACGACGAGCCAGTTTGCGCTGCTAACTAGCTGCGACGTGAATGCTGCCAACCTTGTCTCTATATTATATCTAAGGATTTGTGTTTTAGCACATTTTCACCTTTCAAAATATTTCTCGCCTGCTTTTCGTGCTGAACACGATCAAGTGAGGGTCAAAACACTTGAGACAAATCACCAAACCGGGATCGCATTATCAAATAAAGATCTCTCATAACAACGAAATACCTATAATAATATAACTGTTTTGCATAAAAACCGACTTTAAATACACTGAAAAACATAAATCAAAACTTTTGGAGAAATTGTGAAGGGAACCACAAACCAAAACGTCATGTCTGTGTATAATTTTTGTTGATTTTTCGATTAAATCTAGAAGAATCAATTTCGATAAAATTTATAAGGGAACAATTCTTCTACATATCTATCAATTCTTCACATAACAAACAAAAAAAGAATCACCAAATCAATTCTAGTTTGATAATTCAACTTAGTCGAATTGAGAACCTCCACCTTTTTTGAAGTCGGCTATTTTTTTTATTCGTATGAGGGTCTATCAAAATCTATAATGGTTTAGATAGATATATAGATAACTCTTTATAGTTCAACACACAGAAACATAGTACAGGGTTATAGCATACATTTATGTAAAACAATGGGCTACCTTATCGCTGAGAGCGATCTCTTCCAGGCAACCTTGGAAGGAACTAATCAGAATTGACGGCGGTATAGTCACTTACGGAATATATGATAACTTATTAGACTACTAGGTTCCTAAGTACCTACTCAAGGTACCTAACCTTACTAGCCTAACGTAACAATCTAAGCAATCCTAATACTTACTATATAGAGGTAGTTTAAGATAATAAATAAACTAATTCATATAATGTATAAATATATGCTTCTGCTTAATAACAATGGTTTAGGTCACGTAGCTTTAGAAACTTTTAAACGTAATTATATAAATTCTTTGTATGACTTTCAGAAATAATATAAATAATTCAATGGAGTTTGCACCACTCTGCGTTTAAATCTCAATAATAAGCTACAGTTTTCAATCAAGATCCAGGGGGCGCATGAGAGAGCCAGCGGAAAGTTGCTATTAAGCAAGCGAGAGAAAACACATTTGTCTTGTCCCGGGCCGTTAACGTATATTACGCTGGGCTGAGACATTGCCCGCTGCGTGCTTCTTTACTCCGTTGCCAGTTGCCACGCTTAAGTGCGTGTATTGTTTCATGACAAATGACAGACCATCATTATTTTTTAAACAATTATATCATGTAATTTTTTTTTTAAGAATATGAACAAACTAAATCATTTATTTTCAAAGAAAATTACAATGAATACAAGTATTTACAAAATGTACAATATACATATGAAACAGTTGAGCTATCTCCAGATCGTTTGCAACGGATCCAAATCAGTGCCAATCGGAAGCGACCCCAAGTCACTGGCTGCATTACCACGCTAAATGGCAATGCCTCATCTTTTAATTATTACTTTTTTAAGAAAAAAATACGGCGTCTAACATTCTGTTCAAAAATGTATGTGCACAGTGAGGAAACCGGCATGTCGCAGAACCTAAAAAGTTCTAAAACATTTGTCAAGTGCTCGAAAGAAGCCTCTATGAGGCGCATTTAAATCCTTTCATCACACTGTTTCGAAAGAACTAGTGACACGACACGAAGAAGAAGACTGTGTTAGCTGCTATAAAAAGCGTCTCAGCTAATTGGTATTAGGTATCTGCCTTTTGCGCTGTAGCTCGTAGGCTCGATCCCCACCGAAAACAAACATAACTATTGTAGTTGTTTTTATAATAAAAAATCCTATCTCGAAAAAAATATAAGCCGAATCTCTACTATGTTACGGGGTATTCAATTCAAGTAAGACAAACCCAAGGCAAGTTGTAAAAATTTCCTCGTCAACCGAAAGAAATAACATCACATGTCATTCGTAAAGAAATAACGCACAACTTAAATCGGCTCATTTATAGTTTTCCCAAATTAGCTACGCAATGAAATAAAAAACAACGGACTTACGTGCCAGAGAGCGTAGCACTCCAAAATCCGCATTTACAAACTACACTTAAACTTGTTTTGTAAAAGTGGTTCTACAACAGTTTATTTCGTCAAAAACGAAGAGAATCGATAAACTCTAAAGTTTACAAAGTCTCTTGTCTGAGTTTACGTCGAACGACACATTCAAAAATCACCGCACTTCAGTGTTTTTTGATGAGAATATTATTGTGCAATAACTATATAATATGTGATCAAATGAACTTCTGTGGAGTTCACTTAATTCGAAGATATAAGTACCCACCCAGCCCAATCCCGTAGGTGAACAATATACATACTCATGTCTTTGTCTGATCTCTAAAAGAATGAAGGCACCCTCGGATTGTGGTGTAACCAGCCAGTAGGTAAATGTCGATTTGGTTATAAAACTTTTTGGTTTTAAAAATTCCTAAAAAAGTGCGTGCTACCGATTAAGTTAAAAGTACTACACGTTAAATATATCTGAAGAATGAAGTGAAAGAAATATAAGTTTTCCGCATAGAGTTAACGAGTTTATCTAAACCAAATAAAACACGGTGTCACCCAAAAATCATATAAATCTGACAATATGACAAACCTCTTTATATTCTAGATTCACTAACAACCTAGATAAAGAGAATTGTACGGCTGAGCGGATAGAATGGACTATTCACATTAGACTATGAGAAGACACTTCCACGATAGGTACAACAGTTATGACGAAGGCTCCGGCGCCACAATGTCTCCTCACTTTTGTCCCCTCTAAATCTTATAGTACCACGGTGTCATAATGCAAGCAAGACGCAAACATGTCTACGTGCGCCAAGCTTGTTAAGTGGTTTGGAAGAAAAACATCAGAGAAACTTTTTTATTGTCGTAAGCCATTTAAGGCATATTTCTTTTGTATAGGTGAGTACCATTTGTACGGATGGAACTCAAGCGTGTAATAATGAACTATTTCTTTTTGTGTGAGCTTTTACCCATAGGGACGTTATTTTTGCTTTATGTTGGCAATAGATATATCAGCTGCGCTGATAATGGATGCTCGACTTTTCAGATTGTAACTTACTTTTTTATAGATTTATAAAAGTTTTTAGCTAGAAATAAAGATTACGATCTGCTAAAACATTTCACGGGTCCGTATGTAAATAGTGAAGGGTACGCATTTGTTTTTGGATAAGGAAGGTCGATAAAATTTTACGACTGTCAAATAGTCGTAAAGGATCAACGCGTAAAGTGCGTAGGTACTTTCGATATCTCAGCTCCACTATGGAACATTAGTACTGATACAACTGGTTATCAAAAATACATTATTTGAACAGATTTTTAATCATTATTTTTTGGACAAGAAAATATAATCTATCTGAGATTGAACAATTTTTGCTTTTAATTATACTTCATTTTAGTAAAAATCACAGCGTTACCCATTTCTTGGATCTCGATTTCATAGCGCAATATTGAAAAGCGCTTTACTTGTAATGGGTTGCAGAGTGCGACTGGCGCGGCGGCGGGTCTAGCAATGCGAAAGAATACAGGCGGCTCGTTCGCCCCTTGCCTCTTTGCCCTCATGCCCCACCGACACTGGCCCCGCTACACGACGAATATTTTTTGTGGGGACATCATAATAATAGCTCTGCATTACTTTAGGAGAAATTCCAAGAAGTTTATAACTCGAGATGAGTTTCGTGTTCCTTGTCATAAATAATAAAGCGGTCGTCGACTACAGGGTGCAGATTTTAAGTGAAGTAAAAATTCAAGAAGTAATTTTTCATTTTTAGGTCCCCAGTCAAAAGGGACATTGTTGGAGTTTCATAAAATTAATGAAGGTTTCATAGACAAAGAACAATGACTTTTAAATAATTATTTTAGATTTTTAAGATTTCGTACGGTTAGAAACCTTAATTCTCATTAAAAAAAATATCGTTGTATGTTCTTTCACTTAACATGTCTATTGCTCGGAAAGGCAAACAAAAGATGTCGATATCTCGTTCACTTCGAATCAATCTTATATAATAAATTTCGGTTAACGCTCAAACTAAGTCCTGAGACGAAGAAGGAAGCACTATTCTCTCCTTGCTGTCTACAGATTCTACTTAAGTTAATGGATAAGTTGTGAAGGCACTGAGTTTACTTTGTGTTTTCAGGTAGAGAGACTTGATCGAGAAGTTTTCTTTGCTAATTTGAACAAGGCAGGGGCTTACAAGGCTGTCAGGATAGTTTTAGAAACCATTTCATAGTGCGATCATTCTTATATTTATCTTTTAAAGATTGGGAGTGGGGACCTTTCATTGAAGCTACTGGTCAAAAAAAGATGATCAGGGAACTAACCTGGGTAAAAAAAAATGGAGTTTAGCGATACGATTCCAAAATTGTTTTTTGGAATCGTAACGCGATTAGTTTTCCAACTTTTTTTTTGTCAAAAACTCGTACCGCGTCAGCAAATTTCACTTCAACCTCCCGCCCTCCAAGCACCTTTTTTTTTTAATTTTTATATATTGAGCCGAAGTTATTGGAAGTAACATGATGGTGAATTGAAAAAAACTTGTGATTTGTTGACAACAACGTTCTCTTTGAAAACATAACTTTTAATAACAAGCCAAGCTCGTGTCGGATGACATAGTTCAAGGGTTCCGTTTTTATTATTTTCATTATAAACGGTTAAAATATTTTGTTTGTGGTATCACTCACATGAACGATTATGTGATACTGTGGTACACTGCCATTAAAATACCTATGCGACAGTAGTTGGTTTAACGGGAAATTAGTTAAAATTAAATTAATATCAACTTAAATTTGCTTATAACTTATTAACTATTTGCAATGCCACCGTCATAATAACTTAAGTAAGTTTACTGTTAAGTTTTTTCATTTTCACAGATAAGGAACACTAAAAAGAAGTTCAATGAAGGGCTATTCGTCTGTGATAATAACAGCTCCCTTTTATACGTATGCGCGAGCATTCAACGACGTAACAAATTACGACCAAATTACAACTTATTTTGAAAAAAGTAACTTTACGAAACTTCCTTCGCCTGAAGAATTATGAAGATTAGCATAACAAAGTAAGCCGTAACCGTGTTCAGAGAATGCGTCGTATTTTGAAAGTTTCAAATCTTCGTGCTTTTTACTCACTATGTTTCACTATTATGAAGATCTCTGTGATGCAGAGTGTGAATTACCGACTAAAAAGAACCGGTTCGAATCCCGAATCGGGACAAAATTTAATTACAGGGCTGTTGAATTTTAAGGGAGGCTAAATAAACCAGTTTTAGATACAGAGATCTATTTGATTCAATTTGAAGTACATACTTGGCGATTTTTGTTAATCATGTGTGAGTGTATCGTTTTAAAAAAAAACTGCAAGAAAAATTATTTGATAATATGCAGTGAACGCACAAAAAACATGGAAACGCCATTTTGTTCAAAGATACAAAATAGATAACACGTATTTGGAACTTTGTTTCAATTTTATGACAACTGTTGACTCTGTGAAATTCTTTCTTATGGCAAGGTTTTGGTTTAAATTGGCATTCAATGAATAGGTCACCTACAGGATTTCTACGTCACGACGCCTGCCAAACTACCTGAGTCTTCTACGAGCAAACCAAGCCGCGGCTCAGTTTTATTTTTGCGGAGGAGAGCTTCCTTGTTTTAAACGTGTTCACTGGGAATAAAACCTGAATAATATTAAAAGTAGCTTATTTCAATATAACTGATCCGTACATAACTAAACCTGTAAACCTATGTGTAATGTCCTGTTATTCCTCGGCTCACCAACACCTCACCACGCATACAGACACACAACCGCTCTGTACGACGGCCGCGTAACAACTGTCTCGAGACGTCGGCGCTTGAGACGATCGCAATACATTATTACACTATGTATATAACTGTAAGTAGCATCCTTTAAGTATAGTATTCAAATTGACAAAAACTATTAAAAGTATATAGTTAAAAGTATAGCGACGCGACGGAAAGAGATATTTTTTTTTACCACTTGGTAATTCAAAGTTGATATGGGTAATAGTGTTCCATATGACTTTAGAAGTCGTACTAGGGCAGGATTCATTACTCGCTTGGCCAATCTATACGAAAATGTAAGTGTTTTTTGATATAAAATACGTGATAGTTATTATTATGATGATTGATATTATAAATTAATATTGCGGACATTTCACACAACGCATATGATAGTATAGTTTACTATTCAGGCTATATGTGAGCGCATAATGACACGGCGCACCGTTCGTATAACCACTAAACGAGACGGCTCCAATAACTCGCTTTCGGCTCCAATTACGCTAATGGAATTTATTTCATTTCAAACCCCTGCCACTGACTGGTCCACTCTTAGCGATACGAGTTGATTTTGTTGCCGCAAATATGAAAAAAAACTTGTTTTTCACTTTTATGTTATTAACTCACAATCATTTAAGTAGACGACTCGTTGCTGATCATGATCACATCAACAAATAAGTACTAACTAAGGTTGTAAATTTAACTTACATATTTAAAATAAAACAACTGAATAATGTGATCGAAAAGTATGGTTCCAGCAGTAATGCTGAAACCATACTTTTCGATCACATTATTCAGTTGTTCAAACAAAATCAAAATCAAAACGGTCTTTATTCAGTATATAGTTCAGTATATTTTTATAAATACTTAGCTCGATCAAACGTAATCAGTTATCAAATCACTTGCTATTTCAGCTATTACTATTACATGATTTAGCAAATGACTTGACATCTGATTAGGTTTGATCGAGGTTTCAGAAACCGACTGTTAGTGAATCTACAGAGAAAGAAATGCGAGAATTATCATTGTCATATAAAGGTGTTTATAATATATTTTAACCAAATCGGTACAAATAAATTATAATTTACGTATTTTGTAAGCGCCCTTTCGACGATATATAACATTTCAATATAAAATATAAAATTTCAATTTCATTGTAGAATGAATGAATGAATTTGTATGGATGCTTCTAAAAGATGCTCTGTCAGGCGATTATAGTAAGCAATCTCAATACGAATGAGAGCCTCCGATTTCGTAAGTCGCGGGGCAGTACCAAGTTTGTCTGTTCCGCGAGTGCTGTGCGCTCACGAGTTTGGCCCGAGTGTGGGCTGGATACCAACATCATAATAAAGAACATGCTAACCCATGACTTACCTGTGCATGTTTCGACCTCTCGGTAATTTTATGAAGTACTTCCAGAGCTATGTACTTAGCGCAGGTAATTAAACCAAAAGTTAATAACGGATTAAGAGCGCCAGATCGTCCAAGTTCACGTTTTAAAAGTTAAAAAGTAGCCCTTGCAAAGCCCGTACGTGTTCTTTGTCTCAAGTTTGCGCTCACCTATAAGGAAGTTCCCCTCCGCAACTAATATTAGTCAATTAGGTATTCAGGACGCGAGCGCGCCCGCTCGTTGCGTCCAACTAGCTGCTGCGCGCTAGCTCGCTCACCCCACCGCATCCCATTGCCAATTAAATACACGCTTTGTATGTACAAGCTGGTGAATAAAGATATTACAATGTCAATTGTATTGTTATTGAATTTTCATAGCAAATCAGCTTGCCAATGCGGATATTTTACGCGATCAATCTGTGGTTTATCATGACGTTACCTATAATTAATAATTACATATTTAATACAATTAGTAAGAGGGCCACTCCGCTTTGCCCCATCAAATTATGTACCACTATTACTATTTGTTTATACTTTTAGCAATTAGCCTAATTAAAAGATTGGCCAATTGGTAAGTTAAATTTAAAATTCCCGAATTTCATAATATTATAAATCACAAAATTATTGCATAACCTTGTACCAAGTCGCTACTACTTCAAAACTTTCTATGACATTACGTAACCTTACAAGAATATATTTTCAAACAAAGGATAGCATATTCGTAAGCTATACGCTCAAAGATATTGACTGGTTTCCCTATCATATCCTAAGAGCTCTTTTTAGAACACTCTTGGGTGTTACGACTTTTATCGTAGGAAATCTCTCTGTTCTCTGCATAATTCATCGCTATGAAGTTGAAACCGAAGTCGTAAAAGAAATCGTTCTATGATTTCATGTCTTCGGCGGGAAACTTTCTACTCGTCTTTCTTTCGAATCGATGGCAGCCGCAGGGTTACTTACCTATATAACCCATCATACTCGTAGGTTGCAGTTTGGAACCATTCCATATATCCATCGTAGCAGGGCTTGTTTGTTCTTTTGTTTTATTCGACATGTACTATCATATTGTACATATATTATACAAACGCCCCAAGTGTGCTCGTACTTTCGTCAGTAAAATCGGGTACGTAAGTCATCAGAGAGCGCATGAAAGGACTGATCAACCATGTCCTAATTAATTAGTTTTGAAGTTATCATAATAAATCCAGTTTATACAGTCGCTGTAGCCGAAATCGGCCAGGACGTCATCATTATACAAACCTTGCAAAACAAACTGATCTTTAGTAGAAAAGCTATGTCATGCCTTGGCTAATTTCGTGTTTGCTAGCCCCAAGAATCTGCGAAACGTCGCTGTATGTCGCTGTCTGGTTATGAGCTCGCGGCAAGTTGTTCGTGGACTTATATTTAGGTACTTTTTCCATGTTGTGAACCGTCTAACTCCGGGTAACGTCGGAAGCTTCTTTGCAAGAAATGCTTTAAAATAAATTCCGAAAATTTCCCCTCAACAACGCTGCGATTCAAAGAAACAAACTTTATATTAAAGTAATTTAAATGGCGTCTTTGTTATTCTCTGGGTAAAGTTAGAAGTTATGCATTTTGTAGGTACATTTGCTTAGGTGAAGCGGTAATGCAAAATGTTATAGGTAATTCAATTTTAATCTTATTGAAAGAATAGCATTTACAAAAGAAAACATATATATAGTATATGAATAGAAATAGAAAACATACATATGTATAGTAATTTTATTTATAGTAAGAGAATTATCATATTCTGTCAACTTTTCCGTAAAGCAGACAATTCAAATTTAATTCAATCTAATAGTTGACATTATATACCTTATTTGACTTAGTTACTGTTATTATTACTATATCGGGACATTTCATATTATCAACTAAGTACAAAGATTATTATTATTATTTATTTATTTTTTGCTATTCAAGTGACTTACTATCCTGCCTATTGTATTCTCTTATTAATTATGCTATTGTATCAATGAGCTTACCTATTATTGTACCCATAGTAGTATGAATTGTACCTACCTTATATCTACATAATTTGTGCAGTGATAAGCCTAATATTGTGTGCTACTTTACTTAAGTAGAGACTGTAAGAAAAGTGCCAATGGACACATCCTTAGTAATATTTATTTCTATAAAATTAAGTCATAACAAAATTACTCATTAGCCTACTTGGCTAGATTTTAATGATATTGGGTACCGCATGTCACGCGCTAAACGAATTTAGAAAATAATAATTTTGTTTGTAAAAATAGTATAAACGTCTCAATATATGGCAACACAAAAATGGCGCGGCAGTTTGTATTTTTTGTGTATATCACGACTAAAAAATTAAGCAATGATTTATTTCTTACAAAATAAACGCTATACCTACCAATTTGTCCAGCGCCATTTAACGAGTCTTTTTGAACTATTTTTGGTCTTTAATCATGAAACATAAATCGATTATTAAAATTTGATAGCTTCTAGACATATACATAGACATTGATTTTTGATACGAAAGGCAGTTATTCCTCCATAGGCAAAAGAGCATAGGCATAGGATCCATAGGCATAGGATATTGGATGTTTATATTGTATGATTTTTATTTGCCCTTTCAAAATCTAACATGAAAAAGAACGTTTAAAAGAAACACAGATTTTCGTCAAACCATAATTTGATAATCTCGCGCTTAAAATTATGATAACGAAAAAAGCATCCGTCCATTTATACAAGCTGCTGCCAATATTAAATTCTTAAATCTTGGTCAGAGGGTAAGTAGGTACCTATCTATATTAAATTACTTACCAAGGTTTTTTAAATACCAACTGGGATTTGAGAAGTTGTCATCTGGAAAAGATTGCCAATAATAAACACCTGAACAATAACTTTAGGTTTTAATAACTTTAAACACAAATTGGATTTTTAGGTTATTTAAATTTATAGATAACTTGTCAAAAAAAAATAACTAAAACATAATAAATCACAAATTCGAATCTCTTTGAAAATTGATAATTTCTTATCGAACGTGGAGATAAAAGGATGGCTTTATTATTATAAATAAAGCTCATACATCCCCACAAAATGGACCGCAGGCCGGTCTAATCCTGTAATAAATCATCATTTAGATGGAATAATCATCATAAACCTTACGTCGTCGTCGTCGCGCCGACGAGAGTGGCGAGCCGCGACGCGATTGCTACCGTACTACGTCGATCGCCTCCATACATCATGTGGCGATTACATGTATCAAATAAACATTACGGTGGACTTGCCTTCTCATATTATACCGAGGGAGCGTGTGCGGTTTTACCAATATCGATATCGCCTTTTTCGTCCACAAAATTGATTTACGATTGGATTCATCGCTGCTTATAGGCATATAATGTTTTTATACGTCTGTTACATTGTTGAGGATCAACAAACAAAGCATATTTTTATTGAACAGATCAACTCGGTATTAGAAGCACATTGTGTTCACATATTTCCATATTCTGTAATCCGAACATTAGTCTGTGATGGAAAATAATTACCATTACTTTAACAGCATGATGGAGAGGGGTTGCTATATGGTAATCGGCGATGTTGCCTGAGGCGCCTCTTATTTAAAAACTTTTATTAAAAACTCAATCAATGGTGCTGATTATAAATTCGATACAAGGTTGCACCTCCTTTTTGATTTTGAAAATTAAAACAGAACTCTCTGTCAAATTATTTTTATAATGTTTGTTCTTCGATCCGCGTATTGATCAACATACGCTTATAAAATCAAAAGACCGGCAGATACCTATTTAGTACTCGTATATTCCATGGAGGAATTTCTTTGACCAACATGGAGAAAAGAACAACCGAAAAATAGTTTTAACTAATCAAAACTATTTTCCAACTTTTTTTTTCTTTATCCTTTGTGACACATAGGATAAAGAAATGAGCCTCTCATTTGACTAGGTACTAGGTTTTTACCTTTTTCAGTTTTAGTCCAATCAGTCCATGCATCCTGTGTACATTCTCTTTTTGAATCAGAAAATCATCATCACAAGAATGCTGTCGAGTTGTAATATGTAATATAAAAACTAATCGATTTCTTTTTTATAAATAGGCCCAAGCATGGTAGTGACGTAGGGAGTACCCCTAATTCTCGCAAATTAAAAGGCGCGGTAGTCCCAGGGGCCTTCTATTTTGCGTCGGTAAAGATTTGCGGAGGGTTCCGTTCTCCAGCCCATTCGCTATGGTCGACAAGCTACAATCGATCATTAATTACGTTTAGTCACATTTATACGCCACATGTTACTGTAGGCAGAACACTGCTAAGCCCTTGTTACATGCTGACGGCACGTTTAAATAAACCTACTGGAAATTGTTAAGGTGACACTGTTATCTTAAGGCGAATACAAGAGCTAATGTGACCTTGGCTCGCACGTTTTGACATGTTGAAAGATATAAAATCACTAAACTCATTTTCGAAAACTCGCAATCAACCATTTTTTGTGCAATCACTTTGCACACAGTTTAATAAAAGTTTCATTTTGATCGATATCAAGTTTTTCTACTTGAAAGTTTGCTTATGTACGAAAACTAGTAAAGAAAACTTTTGAGTAGGAAAACATCAACGATGAAAAGAAAATTTTTACTAAACTGTGTACAATGTGATTGCACCTAAAATCGATGATTGCGATTTTTCGAAAATGAGTTCAGTGATTTTATATCTTTCAACATGTCGAAACGTGCGAGCGAGAGTCACATTAGCTCACAGTGCAAAAAGTAAGGTTAGTATGTGATTTTATGTTAGTATATACCTCTACATCTATAAGATCTCTTGCTTGCAAAACTCCAAGTCTAAGTTTTATTTTTCGTTAGGTCAGGCCTTTTTTGTATGGAGACTCGCATGTATAGAGAGTTCTCGCATGCTTGATAGAGGCGCTTACGAATCTCCATACAAAAAAGACCTGATGTTACGAAAATAAAGCTCAGACTAGGGTTACAGATATAAAATATTGAACGTATTACGCAGCTACTAATATTATAATGTAATGGTACCTCAGTAAGATAATAAGCAGCTATCGCCATTGGAACGTAAGAGCAGACGCGTCGGAGGCGAGCGTGTGTGCCGATAAGCATCTGCCGAGTGGTCCCCTTTGTGTTTTCGATCGACACACGCTCAATCTCGCTATTAATTTCTCCACCCTGTGACAAAGCTAGGACATAATGTGATTATATTTGCAAGTAAAATACGTATTATAATATTATTTTATGCTGGGCCCATTATCATGTCTAAGTAAAATCCCTGTGTGAATGTTGATAAACACTTCTCGCATGGTGTAAAAACCAGAGACGCAGTATTACCAGTTTATGTCTTATTTTATGATAAACATCCTACGAACTTTTATTTTCATAGAAGTATAAACCCGTGTTTATTTATTCTTAATCCACAAAAACATACAATTAGAGTACAATAGGAGGGCTTAATGCTAATGCATTTTCTACCAGCTAACGTGGGTTAGCGTGGTATATAAAAAAAATTACGTGCGACGAATGTTAACTTATGGTAACATTGTAATATTCTATGTGTACCTAAATTGATGACCTAGCGTTTTACTCCGGTAGTATATGATACCATCACAAAAATTTCAAACAATGTTGGAAACATTCTAATAACAACGTCAAATACCAAGCATCCATTTTAAGCGTTTTTAAAAATCCTATATAGATTCATTATTTTGTATCTAACCATTGTAGTGCGCCAACGGGGCTCATGTCCTGGACATTTTGTTACCCCCTAACTAAGACCTATTGAAACAACATGATTGTGATTATGTTTTTAAAGTATCCATACCAAGTCTGAAGCGATTCGTACTTTTAATTTTTATCATAGATATACATATACTAACTTTAACATCTCGTTTTACCCTTGGGTGCTGATTTGAAAAACCGTAAAACACGTGATTTATTATATTGTATTTATGTGCCTTGCGCAATTCTCTAAGATTTTCCCTTGCCGTATCGTAATACATGTAAATTTTATGCTTTGCTATTTGGTATTTTTAGTAAGTCAGCGACATAGATAGATGAACGTTTCTTCTAATTTATAAAGCTCAAGTTTGTTTAGAAACAGCATTTTTTTTAATCAAAATTTTAATACACATTTGAAGATCTGCAAGGTGAAGTAACCAACTTTCTGTTAACTTAGAGTGAAAGAGTATTGAATAACTTGATTCGTTAATATACTTTTGTCACTGATCAGTGCACGTGCTAGGTGAACATGCTCTGTCTGGTAATGCAATTGATTTAGGGATAGGTATTGTTATAGGCTGATGAGATAACTACTTAACATCAGGTAGGCCATCTACTTGTTTCTTTACAGTTCTTTACATAAATATTATAACCGTTTCAAGGAATTCAGCGGATTAGCTATTATTTTTATGTTATAAGATATCTCTAACAATTTGTAAATCGATTTCGATGATAAAGTTATACATGAAGGATAGTGACCATGTGTATAATTTTAAAAATACCTGCGTAAAATTATATAGATAGAGAAATAAAGGCTAAATTTCACTACGAACACTAATTACGTACATGAACTAAATACATTTTTATGAACGCTGAGAGTAATAAATTAAAGTTAACCTTTACAGTTTCAGTCAAGTTTTTACAAGTCAAGTATTATCTGGTTTTCATCAGGTGGGCTGTACGTTGGTTTGTCTACTCAGTATTACAAAAATATTGAATTGGTCATGGAATAATTATTAAAAGTGTTGAAACAATTCCTGAATTAAATCAGGAATTGTTTCAGGATTCCTAAGTTGGATGCGCAGTTGGCTTACTGAATGCTGAAGATAAATTATGATTGCAATAGTTTATGATTCTGTGTTAGGCTAAATTAATACTTTTCACAAAATCACTTTGTTCACAGGTTAAATTACATATTCGAAACAAGATCCCAAAGAAACTCAAAAGACGAGAAACTTTCTCTTCACCTTGACTCGCAAATAAGAACAACGTCCCTAAAAATGTAAAGTGAGGGGAGACGTTAATAAAAATTCCACGCTGAAACAACAAATTAAACGAAGCCGAGCCACTCGAAAAGCCATAAGTACTCATCTCAATTGCTACCGATAAGAAATCCAAGCCACGCCAATGTATTCCAGGCACGTTTCGGCTCACGGTTTTTTCTCGCTATGCTACTGTCGCGTTTAAAACGAATTGACTCTTAAATTCTTCAAAACGAAATGCTGTCGGAGTTTTATTAAATCGAGTGTAACCATTCCTGACATTACGCAAATGGCGGGCCCTCCCCTACATCTGTCGCGGGGATGCACCCCCTTAATAAGTGTTAACGGCGAACACTCTGTCCCGGCTCAAGCTAAATCTCTACAAATTCTTGATACAAATTAATGCCGTGGGAGGACTGCACAAGCTGCTCTTGTCATTTCATTGTGCAATACCATCGGCTTTTGTAAGAATGGAAAACATCACTAAATGCGTATTAGAAAAGCCCAAATGCTGCCCGTGGGCAAATAAACCAACCACCTAAATAGTGTAGTGGGTAATAAACCACCTCGCTAAACAAAAAATACGCTATAGAATTACAAAATACTGGTGTGCTTTTCTATGACTAATATTGGGCATAAAAATATTTAAATAACAGCTTCATTGACTATGACAATGATCCCCAGGCTTAATCCCCCATGATTCTTGAGGATGTCTAAAGGGGTAGTCAGAGATAGGTACGGTCTAAATATCACATTTGGTAATTCCCACATTTTGTAGTAGTTGGTTATTCCATACAACAGGTTATAAGCCTATTGCCGTTTTTAGATTTTTAATTAAATCAATACTGAGTATTGATTGAGAAGTCGTTCATCTACAATCTAAATCCAACTCCTTTGCCAGATTGAACAGTGACAATAACTTACATAGGTTCACTACACGAAGTAATGACGTCATACAAATTGCGAATCATTTCTATTTTTCAGACCATTAACTCCGAACAATATCACGGGAGTGGAACGGGCGAGAGTAAAATAAACGCCGGGCGAAATAGTTCCGAACTGGTATCATCGTTGCAAATGTAAATGAACAATTAAAGCGCTCGCCGTGGCCAGGGACAATGATGATAATTATTTTAGTTTGGAGTCGGCGCGGGTGTCACTCGCGCCGGCGGCGTCCGTCCGTTGGAATGCTCCTCGGACCCCTATTTTCACCATTAAACAGCGACACTTCTGCTGTTCGTAAATTATTATCAGCTAGCGCTTTCATTACTTCGCTCTGTAACAAAGGAACTCCCCGAATACGTTGTGATTCAACTTCGATTCAAATACGGTTCCACCTCTATTGTTCACGCCTGAAATCATGACTCATATTAGACCCGGAGGTGAAATTTTGATTAATTCGTTACTCTAGTTCTTAGTTGCCAGTGGTTCCAGCCGACGAAGTTCATTGAAAGGCCTTTCAGGTTATAGAATTATTACTGCACTCTGATGGTTCACTTTTGAACGTTAGGTACTGTTGCACATTATATGACAATTACGCATTTAGGTACCGCGCGGAATTCTTTCTTCAAAGGTAATGTAGATATTAGATTATATTACAAAAAGTTTAGTCATCCTTTTCACAACCTTTCTATGATATCCCCAAGGCTCTTGAATACAACGAGGCCTAATAAGATCTTGGATGGGACTTCCTTGGAAGAAGAAAACCAGACTTGGTTGACAGACACATACAATCAGTACAAGTGATCCTTGTGATTCAACTGAATAAATACCTCAAAGGATCTAGGTGGAGGTACCTACCCAGATCCTTTTAGCATATCCCACTAAGTATTGAGAAATCTGAAGGATGTCAACCGTGCCTGGAGATTACAATCTTGAGCCTATTTCATTTATTCTTCGTAAGTTTTCTGTTACCAATTTCCCACTTGTCGCGGTCATGAAAGAAAATGCTATAAAATAGAATATACAGGGTGGCCCATTTAGATCGGTCAGTATGGGCAAATCGGTAACTTTAAGACATACAGATCTGTTCTTAGGAACTATGGCACCGATTTAAGTGGCAAGACAAATGCATTCATAGATTTAAAAAAAACTTGTACTTCGTTCGGGAATAGAACCCGATCATGTAAGTTTTATACATTATTTCTGATTGTGTAGGTATGTCATAAGCAATAAATGTTACTATGAAACATGATATCTAGAGGTATATTTAATAAAATGCACTGCAAATCATATCCTTTAATTTAATTACAGGCACATGAGGCTTAACATCTGTATGCCTCAAGTTGATGGACGCAGGGCAGTGCATAGTTATAGGTGATGGTTACCAATTAACATCAGGGGGGCCATCTGCTTGTTCCATCAGCTAGTTGTATAAAAATAATAATAATAATAAAGTAGATGTTCGAAATGACAACCATTTTTTTCAATGCTCGTTTATGTAACGATTTTACCATTGCGTTTTGTATCTTTAGTTGTTGAATTTGCGTTGAAATTGGCTCTATGGCTGCTTTTAGGTCTTCAATAATGTCGTAGCTTAATTTATAAACTTCATCTTTAACGTAACCCCTTGAAATAGATAAAGATGGAACGAAAGAGTGAAAGTCCACTCTTTTAGAGTAGAATTTGATTGTTAGTGTATGATTAATTGATAATTATTCGTATAGTGTATGAAATAAGCTGCGGCACCAGTGAAGATCTACATGCAATCATAGAGACAATTTTACGCACCTAAACGAGTTGAATATTGCATTGAAAAAATGGTTGTTATTTGGAAATTAAATATGGTTGATAGTAACATTTACTTTGCTTATGACCTACACAATCGATATCCGAATAGAAATAATATTATAAGAATAATAATAATATAATAATAAGTATTTTTTTTAAATATGACTGGGTTCGATTCCCGAACTAAGTACAAGTTTTTTTTTAAATCTATGTTTTCATCTTTTCTTGTTACTAAAATCGATGACATGGTTCCTAAGAACAGACCTTTGCGTGTCTTATAGTTAGACTTGCCCATACTGACCGATCTAAATGGGCCACCCTGTATATCTATAATAGGTATAGATAAGTTACTCATAGAGGTACCCATCGCCAGCATTTAGCTGAGTTCATTGATTGCTCATTTGTGAAGTGGCTAGTGCTACATATCAGTGGCCAGCACGGGAATGGTCACGGTTCGATACTGCCGGAATGCTTTCAACTCGCGTAATTCAGTTAAACGAGTAATTTATGACTGGCCAAATTGCAGGCATCACTGTGTTTGGCTATTTGATGCATGATGTAAGTAACGCGATTTTGGGATGAAAATTTCAATACTAGAATTGTTTGTGCAGACATGATGGGCACTGAGGTCCAATGACAACACATAAACCCTTAGCCCGAAAAAGGCACTTTGGGTTGGGTTGTGGTTGGTTGGTTGGTTGCGCTTTGGCTTTCTGAATTATAAGAGCTCCGCGATTAAGGGGCTGACAACCGTCAAACAACTTCTCGCTCACACATTTAAATATTTTGAAAGATATAAAATCACTGAACTTAATTATGAAAGATCGCAGCAAAAATATCATTTTGATCTAAACCAAGTTCTATGTTTTATTTCAAAAAAAATTGCATAAGTACGAAAGCTAGTAAAGCAACCTCAAAAACTTTCAAAATGTATAAATGTGCGAGCGAGAAGTACATTAGCGGTAGTCTTCGTCTTAACCACCCTTGCGGCCGGTTTCGGAAAGCTCGACCAAAACTAATCCGATGTCAAGTCACTCGCCATTTCTGCTATTACATCTAATTTGATAGAGATAGCAAGAGACTTGACATGCGATTAGTTTTGATCGGGCTTTCAGAAATCGGCCGTTAACCTATTCTTTTAATGTGTGTAAAAAAATTGTACATGGTAAAGTTATTAGGTACAAGTCATTATGTACATTTATTTGTCACAATTTGTCTATTAGCTACTGTAATGATTATTATCTAAGGTTATGCCTACACTGCCTTCACGGCGTCCACGAATGTAATCTTTTCGTTATTACTAACATCAGCATATATTTGTTAAACATTTGGTAGAATAAACCAAATGCATTTCGTTTTATATTCGTTTAGTAATAAGTTGTTTACATTGAACTATTTTACAACTTTTGATATTATGTACTTACCTATATTTAATGCCGGTACGGGCAAAGCAATTCATGGCGATCATGCAGACATTTTGCACGACCGGTTTGTGTGGTGTCCACAAAGTTTTAAGGTAAGTAGTTTTTTTAGTTGAGAGTGATGGAACAAGAATAAAGTCCATCTTCTTTTACCACAATTGAGTCCAATTGAGTCCCTTCCCATTTCCATTCCGCCACAAAAAAAAGTCCAACTCGTCCCCAAGTCGTCTCGTCCCCATGGGTCATGGGGACGAGTTGGACTTTTTTCCATTCTTCCCCATTTAAATTTATAATTTATTTTGTAGTAATATAAAGAATTTTCAAAGATCCGCTGACAGTTTTGTAATAATCAAATTGGCAAAAAAATTACAGAATACAATTTTTTATTAACCAGAGGTTCGCCCCGAAATGAAGACTTAAAAAGTGTAAAAAAAATATCTACCTCCTTAAGATATCTCTTATAAGATTTATAATGTCTGCTCCAGTCTTATTCGATCGCTATATCAATCTAATATTGAAAAAAAAACAAACAACAAATTTAAATGGAGACTATAGACACTACCAAAAAACTTCATATTCATCCCCACTAGGGACCAGCGGTAATAAAACTTCCCGTTCGTTCCCGCTGGGAACAAGCAGAAATAACCCTCTTTAAGCGGGTAAGTAAAGTCACAATTTGTAATTTTCATGGGAGAAGCCACCGGCTCCTGCAACACAGTTTCTCAACTACTTCGGGAGCTTATAGATTAAAATTTAATATTGCAACTTATTATGTCAATAAAATTCATTTGAACTATACTTTACTTACTTATGGAAATGTCGCAGCATTTCAATGAATATTAGGTAGGGACAGGGCAAAACATTCCAAGATTAAATCTCAAATTACATAGTTAAAGTTCACTTCTTTTTGATTATTTTAATTTATTTTAATATTTTATTTATTTTATTTTTATTACCTCCAAACTTTTAACTATAAAAAATTAAACTTACTCGTACCTATGTTACTTTTTTGTAAAACAGGTGCGTATTAGGTACAATAAGCATTTAATATTTTCTACGATTTTAGTCGTTATTTATTTTTCAATTTATTATTTGATATTTTTTCATAACTCTCTGCAATCATGAGATCCGAACTTTTTAAAGTTTCAAACCAAAATGGCGGAACGAAACCCTTAGGGCATCCGAATACAATGGCTAATCATTTCAGAACCTAAATTTAATATTTAGGTTCAATTAGCTATCAAATTTTGAAACAATTCTAAATCTAACTGGCCCAATACTATTAAAAGTGTAAAAAAAATATCTACCTCCTTAAAATATCTCTTATAAGATTTATAAATAGTTAAAGAGTTCATTTTATTTTTCATGTAGGTAATAATTACATATACAGAAAACAGAAAAACAGCTTCACGGCTTTGATCTCCAGGCACAGTAGATATCCTCTAGATCTGTTAGTTCCAGTAGGTATCCATTCAAGAAAACCAGTTTTTTATTCTAGCAGCGGCCATGGGCTTGTGGCCTGTCTCTTATGGAATAGAGACAGGGACACAAACAATAGAATAATTATTCATACATTTTTCATCATAGGTCGCAAACTATGCTTCTTAAAAGAAACTGTCTTAAAAAGTGCAAAACCACCATTGCAAATACACATAACTGATCCATTCATCATCCAACTCAACCTACTGGTACCTATCAGTTTCTAATTTAGAACTAAAAATCCGTGTTACAGAATTCAGCTTTATAAGTTTAAGAAATAAAATATGGACCCCGCACTAGAACTGGTCTGTATCGCTGGAGACCTATAAAGGTTAACTAAAATAAGTTAAATGTGGCAAACAACACACACGCATTAATAATGATTAAAAAAAAATTAAAAGAACATTTTTCAGAAACTGATCAACATAAAAAACTATAAACTCTACAAATTATCAACATAAATTTTAATACAATTTCTCTACATTATAGCTGGAGGCATTTTTTTTTGTAAATCTAAATAGTACCTACATCTAAGGTTAAATGGACATAGGAACGGATGAGAAGTTACTTCGCAAAACCAGAATGTGTAAGGGATGTGTTTATTCGTATATAGTAGGGTAGACTCCAGATATAAATAAATAAATATTGCTGTACTTTCCACACAGCTCTATCTATAGTCCCAAACTAGCAAAGCTTGTAGGTAATATGAGAACCAGATAGCTGATATAATAATTAAATACTTTTTTTTTTGTAAATACATACTTAAGTTTAATACCTATATCATTACACCCATATCAATCATGTTCATCACACAAACATTTGTTCTTGGTGGGGATCGAACCCACGGCCTACGGCGCAGAAGGCAGAGCTACCAACTGAGCTGTGAAGGCTGTCAAAAGCTATCATATCATATTATTATGTCAGCTGAGACATCGATTTGTTTTTTCTTTAATATTTTCAATCGTATACTTCTATAAATATAATACAGCTATTCTAGAGATTACCTAACTAGTCTAAATCTAAAAATCATGAAAGCTAACGCGTGACGACGACGGTAAGCTATTTAACTATATAAAATATCTTATTTGTGATACCTGAGTACTTTTTTTTTTTTTTTTATACCAAATACCGGGACAGTCAAAACATATGACATTTTGAACGACTGCAACGACTACATTCGTATATTTCATAATTTCAGTGATAATACAATACTAGGTAAGTAGATAAGGTCTTTTCTTGACTTTTTGTGAATTCAAAGATGCCTTAAGCTTTTATCATTTATGTAAAGTTACTGTAAGGAAGGTGTTGTTCTGTTTAGTCGCCGCCCACCACTGTCTCAATAAATGAGAAAACGTAACGTAAAAAAAACCGAGTGTGGTTTCTGACTGTAAAAATTTTGAATACCAACTTTGACGTATTTTCTAAAAGTTGTCAGGTGTCATGCTTTAATCCATTATTTATTATTAATATGATTACTTTTCGTAATACACTGATATCGAATGTTGAAAAACGAAAATCGAAGGGCATTGTTATTCAGTATTAAAACTTGGAACCACTTGGAAGAGGTTAAGTTAAGTTGTAAAAGTTTAGGAACAGGTGCCACTTACCTGAATTAGTAAGAGTATTGTCTCCTAGTCCTGTGGAGGTGTCAACGTCGGCATGTGCCTCTGCGGCGGTAGCGGCGAGCAACGCGCATGCCCACGCGCAGCTGGCTAGCAGGCGCGAACTGCCGACCCTTCCGCTACCTTGCTCCTTTCTACGTCTAGCCATAGCACATCACAGACTAAATCCTTTCAAACACTTTACTGTTCCAGAATTAAAAGTTATTTTGAACTGCGTCTAAAAGTTATTTAAATAGTTTTCTAATTACGTAGTTTATATACCTACTAAAAGTTTTCAAGTGTTGATAATAAAGTTCCAAAAGTGCATTATGTTCAAGTGCAGATGAAGACGCGAGATCGCGTCGGGTGTTGCAAGTTGTGTGTGAGTTTGGAGAGCGGATGCGCGGGAGCGAGTGCGGCGCGGCGGAGGCGGCGGCGGCGAGTGAGCGTGGTCGCGAGAACACTGTCCGCGAGACCGCATCGCGCCCGCGACCGGCTCCTCCGGAGTCGCAGCATCTCGCGCCAGACTGTTAGGAGGGCCGCTGCGCGCGCACCCCTCCCGCCGACCAATCGCACCGAGGGGGTGGGACCACGCGTAAGACGCACGGAAGTATATGCGAAGGCCTATGTACAGATGATAGCGGACAGGTGGTTTCGCGGCCGTAATTAGCCTTCTGATAACTTATTGCTACATAAATATGCTTAAACGCTGGACGATTAAGATAGCGCCCGGAATGGTGTCGAAGTGCCGACCCTGCCTCGAGCCATTACCTGCCTACCAATTTTCCTTTCTGTAATATTATATACTTTACAGAGAAACTCCAATATTTCCGAGAAGGCTCGCGGCGGGAAGGCTTTTTATTGTGACCTTGCAAAATCTCTTTGGAAGTTGGGACGTAAAGGCTTTAGAACCTAATCACCTTGTTCTGACAGTGATTTCAAATTCGCATTGGTTGGAGAGTTGAGCCTCAGGTAGAGTTTGGAAAATACGGGGTTGCACATCAACATTTATTTTGAGTGACAAAAAATACTATGTACCTTTTTAGCATAATAACACTAACATTTTTAATTATATATCGCGAACAACCAACCCCACTAAGGGCCACGGGCACATCACACATCACCGTGCACCATTACTTTAATTATTGTGTCGCAGTTTGAACTCAGTTTTTTTTAGAATATCGAGAACTAATTACAAAACATTTTGGCATGATTTCATTTACATATTCATGAATTAAATTTTGATGTAGGGGCAAAGTATCATTTCAAAGGGCTATGCTGTGATTTCGCATTAAAAAAATCGTTACAAAATCCGCTTAGAGTTTTATATAGGTAGGTACTAATACGATGGGAAGATTTAATTACATGGTACTACAGCTTCTAACTCACATCTTTAACCAATTATGTAAAATATTATGTTTACCATCTCACCTTTTGGTAGCTACTGTATTGTTTCTAGAATGTATTTTTTTTTTTCAAAGAGAAAATACGTGTTTTATTTTTATTATAGTAACAACCATCACCTTCATGGTGACTTCATTCGTGAAAAGTTGTGTTACAAAATTATTATGTATAATTATATTACGGGTTATTACTTAGTACTTACCTACCTATACCTGTGAGAATATTTTTGTCAAGCTACATAGTTTTCAAAAATACTGTGAACCAGAATCACGCCCTGCAGTTCTATGCATATAATATATTATGCCTCAAAAACCTCCCAATCCATTAATTAATATGAAATCGTCTTAAAGATTTCGTAAAATAAAAAATATTATAAATCCCTCCTTAAAATATTATAAATAAGAATAGGTCCTTTGTGTTTTAATGATTTGGTAGGTTACTAGAAGTAGGTACCTAACCTACCCTAGAGATTTTCACATATCCTTATAAAATTTACAAAAATTTTACATTCCTATCTAAGCTCATATGGCGATATCTTTTTTTACTGACATAGGTACAAGGAGTTAATACTTGGTTGGTACTAAGAGATCTGAGGGGATATCTACCGTGCCTGGGGATCAAAGTCGTAAAGCTGTTTCAGTTTTACAAGGTACAGCCTAACCAGAGAGACTTGGAGGGTGTGTTCCTTACAGCAACTAGGCGTAAACGAAAAAAATATAAGTAGATGTATATAGGTACTTAGCACTTTTTTGAATTCTATTTATCCGAGTTCAAGTTATTGAAGTTACACGCGTAACCGTTAGTTCTTTTTTTTTAACACACATAAACAGACAGACGGACAACTAGTGATCCGATATGGGTTCCCTTGTTTTCCCTTTGAGGTAGGTACGGAACCTTAAAAATATGTATGAAACCTCATAATATTTTTATATAATTTTTGCAATGTCAGGAACTATCTTGACATTGCAAAATTATTAACCACTAGGTTACCAATACTAATTAGATGCGAGTAAAACGCTTCTGACAAAGATAGACAAACATCAACATAGTGAAACGAATTTAAGGGTTCCTTGTTGGGCTTTGAAGCCTTATTTTTTTTCAAATAAAGAATCAAAGCCTATTCCTTTGATACGTACCTACTTACGGTTGAATAATATATTTTCCACTTAGGCACTAGCCTTGACTGAATATAAAACTTTATATAGTACCCTTTTCCCGATGACGACATCGGGTTGCTAAACTAACAGCCACCACCCGCCACGCAAAATTTGCCCACCAGAGGCTTAGTTGCGGATACCACCCAATCAACTAAACATTGAAATTGTCACACATTCGTGATAAAATATTTTGTCCCTGGTCATAATCAAACCCACAACCTATTGCGCAGAAGCCAGAGTTGATTACTAGCTGATTTGTGATGCTAGTCAAACGACGTGCCTTATGGTAGGTAGCACCTAGGAATCACAGGCCACTTGTATATCGGGACGTATATAAATATATTCAGATGAAACATCGTTTTCTATTATGTGTTGTGTGGGACATTTAGAATCCCCTATACTAGAGACTACGAACCTAACTTTTAACCACATTGGAACTATGATGTGGATTTATGACAGTACTCTGTAAAAAGGGTCAAGCGTCAGTAAATCTTATGTAAACTTCCCATGTCTTGGAAGAGTCTTGTCTTCAATGTCTTGGAAGAGGGTAAAGTTTACATCGGATCGGAAAATCACTTTAGAATGCTAAAATAAGGCTTTTAGGTATTGATAAATGTAAAGAGCTAGGTACTAGAACAACATTTTGTTCGTTTTTATTTAGGTATGTTACGATTCAAGATCTTATTAGCTCCAAATTTTTGTTAGCCACAACACTCAACACTCAACCGTCCGTAGCAAAATGAACGACTCGTAGACCAACCTTATGTGTTTACGTTTAAATTGTTTAATGTGGAAGGGAGATCCAAAGCTCCGTGTATAATATCAATTTATTGTGTTATGTACTAATTTCACCATCCTCTGTTAGATTAACTAGTAGTTCGCCCCGAACTGAGATCTCGTGATGCGACCCGACGAACGCATCAAAACTTTGAGTAGGTAGTAGTCAGAGGCAAGTCCAAACATTATCTTTGGACTTTTTTCTGACTACCGCCTACTAACTTGGTATGGTAATCAAGTTTCAACTCAATTGGCCTATTTATTGAAGAGTTCCGTTGAACAGACCTTGGCTCCATCATCAGACCTGGTCTTCGTCACCATTTTATAAGAACTGAGTACCTTCTTAATTTATTTCAAGAAAAAAAAATAAGAAAAAGCAAAAGAACTGGCCGACCAGTAGAAAAACCTTGATGCCAACGAAACTCTTTGAGATGGGAGCTCTTGGATCGCTGGTTATCTTAATTTAACTTTTATTATTTTATCTCAAAAACCGAGCGTCCCAAAAAAAAAGTAAAAATTGTTTTGGGATGTCCAAACAAAGCCCTTTCATATGACATGTAATTTGATTTTTTTATGTAACTTTTTTTATTTTTGCCCCCTCAAAAAACCCCATATCTCAAAAACCCTTCATCCGATTTTACCCATATACTTACCAGTAAATTTCTCAAGTACAAGCTATCGACATATCAAATTTCATGCAGATCGGATCAACGGTTCTAAAGTTATCGCCAGACAAACATACATACATACATACATACATACATACATACATACATCCTTTAAATTGTTTGATTATTATGTGTTATTTTTAAGTTTGTATGGATCTATGACATCTGAAATAAATAAATTTTAATTTTAATTTAATTTTAATACATACATACATAAAATGCCAAATCGCCCAAGTTGAAACTAAGATCTTCGTTCGCTTCGCTCACTCGATCAATAACAGGATTAGGGCCGGTTTCACCATGCTCTGTTAGATTAACAAAGGATTAAAGGGCCGTTAAATATGTCAAAATGTACGCGTTTGACAGCTAAGGTTAGATTTAACGGTCTTTTAATCCTTGATTAATAACTAACAGAGCATGATGAAACCGGCCCTCTAGGACAGGATTAAAGGTCCGTTAAATATGTCAAAATGTACGCGTTTGTCATCTAAGGTTAGATTTAACGGCCTGTTAATCCTTGATTAGTAACTAACAGAGCATGGTGAAATCAGCTCTAAGTTCTCATGTGCCTATGAACATAATATTCATTACCTACAATAATACTATATTTATTTTAGGCAAACTTTGAACCAAGTGTGGTCAAGCGTAATTCTATTCTAGTCCCAAACAAAATTACAAGCTAATTACATATTTGAATTTCATGATGATCCAAATAATAAATTGAATTTGTAATTTTTGTGTTCTAAAATTCATATATAACTTTTTTTTTTTTTTTTTTACAACTTATAGGTTAATCGTTTGACCGCAATCTCACCTGATGTTAAGTGAAGATGTGGTCGACGATGTGGCACGTTTACCTAGAAAATACCTATTCACTTTTCTCTTGAAAGCATCCAAATTATAGGCATTAGGAAAAACGGACGCCGGTAAGGAATTCCATTCTTTGGCCGTACGCATGATAAATGTTGAAGCAAAGCGCTTGGTGCGGGCAGTTGGTATGTCAACCATGAATGGATGCCTCGTCTCCGTACGTCTGGTGGTCCGATGGTAGAACGGGGATGAGGGGATCAAGCTGCGGAGTTCCGTCGCACACTCTCCGAAATGTATCCTGTAGAATACCGATAGACAGGCAACTTTGCGGCGATGCTCGAGAGTCAGGAGCTTAGACTCGAACAACGTGTTACCTATGAGCCTTTTGGCTCGTCTCTCAATAGTTTCCAAGGCCTCAAGCTGGTATTTGGCAGAGCCATCCCAAAGATGAGAACAGTACTCCATACACGACCGGACTTGCGCTTGGTACAGATAAAGCAGCTGTCCCGGTGTGAAGTACCGTCTCACCTTTGATAGTACGCCTAGCTTCTTGGCAGCTGTCTTGGCCTTGGATTCTATGAACGAGCCAAAATTAAGTTTACTTGTTAATGTAAAACCCAAAAGCTCGAGCTGGTCTGATATCGGTATTGATACATCACGGAAAGTGGGTGTAAGTACGAACTGACTCCTCTTAGCGGAGAAAAGACACGCCTGGGTTTTCGCAGCATTAAACTTGACTAGATTGGTATCTCCCCAATCAGCAACTGCTTTTAGAGTCAAGTTCATGCGCTCAACCATGGCCTCTCTGAAGGACTGGACCTGTGATCCACTAGCACGTATGTCAGGTATGTAACTCTCTACAACTGTGCTGTCGTCTGCATACCCAATGATTCCGGGCTTAAGCAGGTCATTGATGTGCAGCAAAAACAGTGTCGCAGAGAGAACTGACCCCTGAGGGACCCCGGCATTAATTGCCAAGTGATCAGACGAGCAGCCATCAACGACTACTCGAAATGACCGATCCCTCAGAAAGTCTGATACCCAGACACAGAGGTCATCGGGTAGACCAAATGATGGAAGCTTGCTTAAAAGGCCATCGTGCCAAACCCTGTCAAAAGCCTTAGAGATGTCTAGAGATACCGCGAGAGCTTCTCCGTTCTTCTCAATAGCTTCACTCCATATATGAGTGGCATACGCAAGAAGATCTCCAGTAGACCGGTTTCGGCGGAACCCGTATTGCCGGTCACTTAGGAGGTCATTGTCTTCTAGGTATGCCAGGAGCTTATTGTTCAGTATACGCTCCATACTCTTACATAATATGGACGTAACTGAGATGGGTCTGTAATTGACCGGGTTGGCGCGACTTCCCCTCTTAGGTACTGGTTGTACATTCGCAAACTTCCAGGACTTTGGCACATGACCAGTTGTAATAGAAAGGCGAAAGAGGCGTGTCAATACAGGAGACAACTCAGGCGCACAAGTCCTCAGAACTATAGCTGGAATACCATCCGGGCCACTAGCTTTGTTCACGTCCAGATTGCGTAGAGTCTTGCGAACCTCTACCTGTCGTATACGAATTTTAGACATGGAAGAATCACACCTACTCGAGACAGGTTGAGGTATTGAACTACCGGCATCCAGACGTGAAGATTCCGCAAAAAGAGAGGCAAATAAATTTGCCTTTTCTTTAGCAGTGTGGGCCAGCGACCCATCAGGTTTCAGCATTGGAGGCAGCGAGGGTGTGCAAAAGTTCGATTCAACCGACTTAGCAAGGGACCAAAAAGCTTTACTTCCTGCCGGGTATGAAGCTAGCTTGTTCCCTATTCTGCTTATGTGGTCAAATCGAGCCTTTCGCAATACCTTCTTACAGGACTTGGCAGCTTTGTTAAAGGCTTTCTTCCATTTGCGTATATCATTCGACTTTCGGTTTCGAGCGTCGACCCATGCTAGGTATGCCTCATGTTTTAGCGCCTTAGCACGTGAACATTCCGGTCCAAACCATGGGTGAGCTTTGCCAGATAGTGGTACGTCGGCAAATGGAATAAAATATTCCATAGCCAGTCGTAACACATCTGTCACGGCATCCGCAACAGCCGAAGAATCGCCGGAAGAGAAGCAGACTGGCTGCCAAGGGTAGGATGCAAAGAAAGACCGCATCTCATCCCAATCTGCTGACTTGTATCGCAATACTCGACGAGTATACCTTTAAGGCTGGGGTCGGGCGGGGAGTACGTTGATACAGACTTCACCAGACAGTGGTCGGAGCTTCCCAATGGCGGGGCTACCGAGACCGAGTATCGGTCTGGATCAGATGTCAGCAGAAGGTCCAAACAGTTAGCTGTGTGGCCGTCAACATCAGGTATCCGAGTCGCCTCTTTAACAAGCTGGGTGAGATTTAGCGATAGAGCTGGCGATAGCGATAGCGATATAACGAGTTTTGAATCTTTCTAAGACGCCCCGTAGAGTCTACGGCGTAGCGGGGCTACGATATTTTAAATTTTTCAATTCCGAGGTACCTACCTAGTAGTAGGTAGTGTACCTACTAATCTATTTTTACCCGACTACAAAAAAAGAAGGTGATGATTTTTGTGTGTAGTGTAGGTATATTTATTTAGTTCATTTTTGAGCCATGAACGTATTTTAGTAAATGAGGTATCAGCCAGCTAATATTTGAAAAACTACTATAAATTCAAAATACAATTATTTCACATATTACAAAATAAGATTCGTTCAAAACTATAAATAGATTGTCATTCGGGAAAGTACTGTTTATTGAGCCACAGCTAACGCTATTCCAGGAGACAGAGCCTCACACTTTACTGTTGATTTTATTACTGCCACTAAACATTTTTCATTTAATTTTAACTCTTGAACATCACAGAGAGAGAGAGAGAGAACTATCTCGACTTGACTCGACATTTCTACTTTTGGAATAAATTATGTAGTGGTGCAGAAATCTCTTCAAAAAAGTTCTCAGTAACAGATCGTTTATATAGGTGTGTGTTGTCTTGACTTGACTTCTTGATTTATGGCTTTTGTGGCTTGTTGTCACAATTCTGCCAGTATCCGTTTCATTCATGCTAGTTTCATAAAATAGTAGAGGAGTGCGGGTAGAGTATGGTCAGTTTTCAGAGGGAGATTCGAGCAAAATTTTCGAACTTAAGATTTGATTGATCTAAAAAAAGGACAGCACAATGTTAGTAATATTGAAGGTAGTTGGGGTGTGTGTTGTGTACTGTACCTTAGCCACTGACAGAAATTTACATCTGTCATTCTGTCCAAATGTCAACAATTATTGTCAGGGAAAGAATGTCACTCACTCTTACTCGCCAAGCAACGTCAGTCAAGCAGTGTTGCCAAGTTAGGAGTTTTAGTAAGTAAGTAGTAATGCGAAAACAATACTACTTGGCGTCAGATAAAAAATACCTAAGGTGGTAGTACTTACCCCGTAAAACTCACAAAGAACAAGAACAAAACTAAATTTTTCGATTTAAGTACTCCTTACTGAACAATAAAGATAACTTTTATTTTTTTAATACAACTAGCTGATGAAACAAGCAGATGGCCCACCTGATGCTAAGTAGTAACCATCACCTATAACTAAACATTCAATTGAATAACAACTTTCACAATTTAACTTTAAGCTAAGTACTACATCTGCTATTCGGCTACTTCGGGTATTGGTGACTTGGCCCGAGTCTTTTAGCTAGACTTAGCCACAAAAAAGGCACTTTGTGGACTTGAGATGGCATGTTTTAGGCCACTAGATACTTTACATCAGGTGATTCTGATTACTTCGGGTAAATTTTTGGCGTCTGGGCCCGAGTCTAGTAGCTAGAGAATATTTATCTTTGTCAAGTAGTTAGCTGGGCCACAACTTAGGCACTTTGTGAACTTGGCATGGCAACTTGATAGCAACTCTCTACATTGCTCTACTCTATACTCTGGGAGCCAATAATGTACGGCCAAATAATGTACAGCATGATATTGCACAGCACGATAATGCACACCCAGATAATCCGTGTCCACTGGTTTGAATTATTGGGTGTAGATTATCATCCCGTACAATAACATGCTGTGCAATATCGTCACGTGTCAATAATATACACCCAGATAATGTACAGCATGATAATTGGAAGCCACTTTAGTACCGTTGAATCGGATTGGTTAGGTTATGTTGAATTGAAACATATAAATTACGCACGAGGCGAGCGAGCAAAGCGAGCGTGCCGTGGTAGCGGCCGCCGAAGTGCCAGAAATTATTTTTTACGTTACCAAAGTGGCTTCCAATTATCATGCTGTACATTATCGTGCTGTACATTATCATGTCGTACAATAACCGGACTCTATACTCTACCTACATCAACAATGGTAAACATATCAGAATTTGAGAAAAAGGCCTGAAATTTCAGTAAATGTAGAACAGAGCGAACTAAAAATGGATCAAAACAATCGACAGAGAAGAAATGACTTGGACATAGATAGTTTTCGAAGTGATGAACCAGGGTTTGACCGAACGCGTATGAGAAGACAATCAGGTGGTTTCGTGGACTTAGGAAATGAATCACAGTATGGAACAGGTGGCCACCAAGCCTCCGGTGCCAACGAAATATTCGCAGATATTCAAGTAAGAACCTCTTTGTTCTGTACTATACCTGATACAAAGATACTTAAAAAAAATGCAATATAAAAGCGAATGTTCTTTTTAGGGTGATGTCCCTTGGTGGAAATCAAACTTCTTCATATCACAACCAGTTCTGTTTGGAACCTGGGATGGAGTGTTTACTTCATGTCTTATAAACATCTTTGGTGTGATTGTATTCCTGCGGTCTGGTTGGATTGTTGGTCAAGCAGGAGTTGTTAATGCTGTATTTATTGTAATTTTTACTGGTAAGTTTAATTTGCCTTCATCATACAGAGCCTGTCTATCTGATCTGTTTGGTCTATCATTTTGCTTAACATTTTAAGTTGTGTATAAATTGGAACAATCTCTAAAAGACCTTTGACTGATAATTCCTTTTTTGTTTTCAGTTTTTGTAGCACTCATTTCAGTACTTTCTGCTGTTGGTATATGTGAAAGATGCAGGATAGAAAGTGGGGGAGTGTATTTTATACTGGCCCATACACTGGGCTCCAGAATGGGAGGGGCTCTGGGCATGGTTTATTGTTTCGGACAGGTATGTAACATTTTGTATATGACATCTCCTCAAACCTCACTATTAGGTTTTAAAGTATTAAATTTACAAGATACCTTGAGAGTCTTTTTCTGCTGCGAAGCAGCATTGCTGTGTTTCGGTTTGAAGAGTACCATATTTGTGAAACTGTCCTATAAGAATTGCCCTACCTCCTAGTTTGAAGTCTTTGGGTATGCTCTCGGCTTAATTGGCTTTACTTTTAAAACAATGCTAGAAACCAAGCCCTTACTTTGTTGCCTGTTCTTCTAAGGTTGTTAATATTGAACTGGCACCTAGGTTGACCTAGTTTTAAGACTTCAGAGTGTTCAATTTGTGATGCAATTGAATAAATGCCTTTGATTTTTATCTGCTATTGGGATATTTTTTTGGTTCTTTGTATTTGGAACAGAATTTAAAATTAATAATCTTTCGTTTTCCAGGCTGTAGGATGTGCCTTAAATGTGTTTGGTTTTGGTGAATCAATGGCAAATTTAGTGACAACAGACAACACATGGGCAGCCAGAGCCTTTGCTGTGGCAGCTGTGATACTCCTCGGGACCATCAATATAGCCGGAGTCAAATGGGTTATCAAACTGCAATTCCTGCTGCTTGTTATTATATTGTTAGCAGCATTGGATTTTTTCGTTGGCTCTCTAACAAGCATGCCAAGTAAGTTTTCATTTAAACTTTAAGTTTAGTTTTCATTTGGTATTAGCTCTGCCTTCTATGCTGTGGGTTTGATTCCAAGAGAGAATGTTTCTTCTCTGTCTTGGTGTTAATATAATTATAAGTTAGAATATACAAAAAAAAAACAACTATCTGGTTCCAATATTACAAGCTCATATCACTATCATATTAGTTTGGGGCTGAGTGTGTATGGGAGTGTTGTATGGAAAGTCCACCAATATTTATTTGTTATTTAAGTGTTAACAAAGATTCTTTTTCCTTGTATTCCAGCCATAGAATTTAAGGGTTGGCTTGGAGGGACAATTGCCAACAATACTTGGTCAGACTATCAAGATAACTACACATGGTTCAAATGCTTTGGAGTCTTCTTCCCGACCATCACGGGTATATTGGCGGGAATTAACATGAGTGGAGACCTCAAAAATCCTTCCAATAATATCCCCAATGGATCTTTGGCAGCCATTGGAACAGGGTATGTCAGATTTCTATAAACAGGAGATTCTACTAAATTTAAAAAAAATATGATTTGTAACCTGAAACTTTATTTTTTAGAACATTTTTATACCTTATGTTTGTGATAACATTGGCAGCCACAGTCACAAGAGAAGCACTGCTCACAAACTATTCAATAACTGCCGAAATATCTGCTGTAACAGTACTTTTACTAGCGGGCTTGTATGTGAGCTCCATGAGTTCATGTCTTGGGGCTATGTATGGCACTCCCAGAGTCCTACAAAGTATTGCAAATGAGAAAGTTATACCTGGATTAGAATTTCTTGGACATGGGGTAAGTTTTCACTGCATAATGTTGCTTTACCATTAAATACAATTTTTTTAATTTTTATTTGACTTAATGTGCATATTGCATGTTACTTAATAGTAGAATTAAGGGGCTAAAGAATATTTTTTCATTATGGGCGAAATATTTAATCGTTAGCTTAGTGACTATTTAATTTTAAACTATCATTTCTTTCGCAAACAATTCATGATGAAAAGTGTTTGATGGACTAACGGCCGGTTTCTGAAAGTTCAATCAAAACTAATTCGATGTAAAGACACTCGCCATTTCAGTTCTCTGTCTGGGTGTTATATAATATTATAAGTATGTATCAAAAAAAAGTATATAAGTAGTATATCAGCTATCTGGTTCCCATATCACAAGCTTTGGCTTAGTTTGGGGCGAGATAGTGCTGTGTGGAATGTCCACTAATATGAAAAAAAAAAAAAGATAGTAGATAGGGATAGCAAATGACTTAACATCCGATTAGTTTTGATCGGGCTTTCAGAAACCGGCCGTAAATAATGCTTAGTACTTAGTAAAAAGTTACGTTATGTGTTTGCATGGTTTCCTTATTCTTATTTTTTGTTGAATTATTTACAGAGAGGTCCCAACAAAGTGCCGCTGTACTCAATGGTTGTAGTAGCGATAGTGACAGTAACATTCATCATCATTGGCGACATCAACTTACTCGCACCCATCGTCACTATGCCGTTCCTCATCACTTACGCTAGCATTGATTACTCTTACTTTGCCCTCGCCCAAACATTTGATTTGCAACACAGGCGTGAAATGAGGTAGGTGACGATGATTGTACATACCTATGATTTTATTTTTAACGCGTCCACTGTGACGAGCACTGTGGTGGTGATGAGTTATTTGTATGTATATAATTAAAGCACCTTCAAAATCTTTTAAAAGTACTCCAAGTCTGAGTTTTGTTTTCCGTATCGTCAGGCCGTTTTTGTATGGAGAACAAACGAACGCGGAAGCGATCGAGTCATCCAATTCGGACAGAGTAAACACTATACAGATTCACCGCCCCGCCGGCGGGGTCGAAGACGTCCCTTAGCGCCCGCCCACTCGTGGCCTAAAGTAGATTTAAACCCCCACCCTGGCAACAGCCCAAGCCGAGGTCGTACCATAGCGGTGCCCTTGCGTTTGTTGCCCCAACCTAATTTTACCGGTTGAGCGCCTTTCGCGCTCGCCATTGTTCGGTAGCGCTGTAAGAATAGTCAGACGATAACCAGAATTTAGTGCATTCGAAAAAAAATAGGAGACTCGTGAGTTCTCAGCACGCCCGGCAGAGGCGCTCATTCAGTCTCCATACAAAAACGGCCTGACGATACGGAAAACTAAAAACAAAACTCAGACTTGGGGTATAGAACTCTGATCGCCACCGTGCACACCACAGCGGACGCAGGTTGAACGCTTTGCTCTGCGCGAAGCCTACAGTGTACAAGTCGCTACGGTTTATCTTGGTCGGAACCTCTTTATTATTTGTTTTACTATAATGACCTTATTTTTTAAATATATCTTTTTTTCCAAAATTAACTGACTTCAAACATCGTTTGTGTATTTATTTTTGTTGATTTTTATAAAGCGTAAAGTTAATATCCAATGAAATGTATATAAATGTATATGGGACCACCTCTGGAGTATGACCTACAAGATAAAAAATGAATAATCAAAATCAATTCATAATTGAAGGAGTCATCGCGTAACAAACATACAAAAATACATTCAGTTGAATTGAGAACTTCCTCTTTTTTGAAGTCTCATAAATGTCTATCAAAAAATCTCTTACCAATGTAATAACAAATAGTGACAGGGATAATTTAAGCAATCGTTCAACTTTTCTAACATTTATAAGTAAGAGCATTCTTGTTTTCATTTTGATTGTTTATTTAAGTTATGGTTGTATCCACTTTCAGGTTCCAAGGACATTCGCCACGAGATCCACAAGTCTATGGAGCTACTGGTAGTGATCTTGACTTATTGTTCCCAGAGAGGATACGACACAAAAACGTTGGCGTAAGTACCTATACAATGTGTTAAAATACTTGTAGGTACTTAAAACTTCAGGGGGCCAAAGATCCCATCAATATGAATAACGTTAATTCTCTCGCACAAAGGTTCTTAAAAATTAAGTTAAGATAAGAAAATTCTTTATTGTACATAAATAAAGTACATAGGCGAACTTAATGCTAATTATCATTTTCTTCCAGTTAACCTTTGTGTTATGTGGAGTGGGTTGGTATTGCTTTTTGAGACGATAGAGGAGAAAAACCAACAAAAAATTAGGGTTCATATAAACAAAAACTTTGTGTAAACCTGTTTTGTGAGAGACTGGTGCCTGCGATAGTAATCATAGTATGATCTATTTGTAACCATAATGTTGACTAACTTAAATGGAGAATGTGTGTTTCAGGATTTCACGCCGTCGCCAACCGACCCAGCCATAATGAATGGGCGTCTATCGAATGGAGACGTACGCCGGCCGAGCGTCAGTGTTCACTCCAAAAACAAAAACTGGTACTCGCATCTCTGCAACCGGTGGCTGTCTCTTGTTGGGGTACGTATCACTAACGTCAAAGATATTCTCGCTTGCACATTTCATTTTTTTTTAATCACTGAATTATGATATGAAAATAAAAAATAACCAAGTTTTGGGAAATACCATTGCTATCTTTAGAATTCACGTTCGACTTTATAAAATCACCGAATGAAGTTATTAAAAATCGGAAACAACCAAGTTTCGGAGAGTACCATTACAATGGTTCAGCAAAATTTTCATCATATTTGCACACAATACATTTTGATTTAGGTAAAAAGCTTTCCTACGAAAAAATTGGAATAAGTAAGAAAACTAAAAAAAAACAAACATTTGGTATATAAAAAATTGTTTGGATCAAATGAAATTTTGATCTGAAAAGTTCTCGAAATAAATAATTTCTGATTTCTGATTTCTCGAACGTTTTAAATTGATTTTCCAATTATACTATTTTTTTCGTAACTCATAAACGATAGACTATATCAATAATGTTTTGTATTCCATCAGGTGGCAATAAAACTCCTGCTGATGTTCCTAGTAAACTGGGGCTATGCGCTCGGCTGTCTCAGCATTCTGTGGCTTCTGTGGTTCTACATCGGCGCTGCCAACCCCGCCGTGAAGCCGGGCCGAGCCTCCGAGTTCCGCTTCTTCCATTGGCTGAAAATATCTTTCCTGCAAGCTATTGGGTAAGAATTCTGTACGAAAATATTTGAGACCAGTAAAGTCATTCCCACCAATGGACGGGCCGACTCTTCTCTCTTGTCGTGTCACTAGTTTATTTCGAATCAGTGTGGTGAAAGGATTTTAAGTGCGCCTCAAGAGGCTCCTTTCGAGCACTTGACTCATGTTACTTATAGAACTTTTTAGGTTCTACGACATGCCGGTTTCCTCACGATGTTTTCCTTCACCGTTTGAGAGTACTGGCATTGTGCACATACATTTTTGAACAGAAAAACTCATTGGTGCACCACCGGTTTCGAACCCACGACCTTAGGATCGGAAGGCGGGCCGTTACCACTAGACCACCAGTACTCTCGTGTATCAGTGTACGACTGTTTCATTATATTCTGATTGAGGACTAAATTCGACCACTGGAGCTTCATTACTATAACATATTGTAACAAGGATCATACAAAAGAACGGAACCAAGTCGTAAGTTTGTTGCATGTTCTTCTAGGCTTGGTCGCGTGGAACTGGCTCCTAGATTCACCTAGCTTTAAGTCGTTTCAAAGTGATCAACATGATTAAATTAAATAAATACCTTTTGACTTTGATACGAATACTTATTTAACGTGGATTATTTGTTTGCAGCAAGAGGCCACTAGAATACGAGCAGTTGGTGGTAACGCCAGTACACGGTGACATATCGGTCGAGCAGGAGCGATTGAACGACGACAATGAAGACTTCGCGTCCCGGCGTCGGTACCATCAGTCCACAGCGCTGCAGAGCCATCTAGTTAGCGTTGATAGTTAATTTGTTTGCATCACTTGCACCAATAAAGAAACGAATATAATAAAAAACGCCGATAATCATTAACTCTCTCACTCCACCTACATCATTGTCAATAGTGTGCGAGTGAGAGGTAATAAATAGCGGTGACATTTTGTATTCGTTTCTTAATTGGCGCTAGTTATAAAGAAGAATTTGTAAAGGTTTTAGAACGACTTCGCCCGCGCTACATTTTAAGATACATTGCTTCAATATCAGTTACCTAAAATTAATTCGATAAGTATAAGCCTTCAAATTCAAGTGCCGATTCCGCGAATAAATAAATATAATATTTCGAAACAAAATTATTTGAATAATTAACTTACTAGCTTTTTGTTAATTCGTATATCTGATAATTTTGAAGTTGTTACTGGGCACGTTAAATCATGGTGTTAAAAGTATAATACGTACATACATATAGCAAACAATTCACTGCCAATTTAGTTTTAACTTATGGGCTTAATATACTGCTATTTGTTAGGCGTAAGATTTACGAGAATGGAGAAGGAAATGCGGTGAAAGGGTTCAGTGTGCCTTTCAAAAAGACTCTTTCCATACACAACAACAACTTCACTGCAAGTTTTTTGGGGTTAAGGTTATTTATTTTCTCAAAGAACAGAGTTCAGTTACATAGAATTCAAGAAACAACACAAGCAATAACATTTTAAAGAAAGTATGTACACAGTATACTGGTTTCTATCCAGTGGTTTGTTAACTTAGGCATCGTTACCAAACAGGCCGAATTGTTTTGGGCATAATTTTAAAGAATGAACTAATAAGTACGTGCTTCACGGGCGAAGACGCAAAGAGAATCTTGTGTAATATAAACGAAAATTAATTTAACTTCAATAACTTATGACTATGACTGACCTATTGACACTTTAATTTTCAATTTTAAGTGATATTTGGCTACTTTTTATGAATTATGCTTTAATTATAATATGTTTTATATATATTTCCTATTTAAATATTTTATAATGACTTGATAGGTCTTTTTAATATTGGTTAAACTATAGATATCCGGTATCTGCGTTGAGGGGTTGGAATAGGGGAGGTAGATGGGAAGTCCTCCTCTCAAATCCTTTGTCCAGGAGATTGATAGATTTAAATTATTAATTTAATTTGTAAAATGTTAACATCACTAATTGTAGTATTCTGTTTCTGAGATATAATTCAGATATTAGTGACTAATTATCGCCGACATTATGAGCTGCTACGCGTTTCTTTTCAAGCAATTCTCAGCAAGACACGTAGTCTTTGACAATCAGTCTCTCAACATTATAAAAATTTACAGAATTACGTCCCGTTCTATGCAATTTTTTTTTGTTTTCATCGTAATTAATTTAAGACGCATCTCCTGGATCCAAAAATAGCTCAAAAGGTTTATATTGGTTTGATGGGTAACAAGACCCCTAAATTAAAACTATAGTTTAAACCAGATACAGAATATCTATACCAACCCTTAATATTTTCCATGCAATATAGTGCATTTATGTAGTGTCTAGTTTTCTTTTCTCAATTTCTTTACACCATTAACCATTTTTATTTGTTCATGATACCTTTGTAATACACTCTAGCTAGACAAAGAACAAACATGGGGAGCTCGGTTGATAGCAGCTCTGCCTTCTGCACTGTATACTGTTTGAGTCCCACTCAGGACCAACATTTTGTTTTTGTCTGGGTGTTATCATCTATTAAAAGTATGTAAATCAGGTAAGGTTCCCACAGTTCAAGCGTTTTTGCTTAGATTGGGGCCATATGGTGCTGTGTGAAATATCCACCAATAGAAATATACCTATCCATATTTATTTTGTTAACAAATATTTTTATTTAATAATTAAGGCGGTTTTATTGTCTTAGGGCGCTGGGCGGTTCGACCAACTCAGAGTAACGCTCTAACGCTAATCCGTCACATAACGCGATAATCTGACATGGTAAATAAAAAATACGCCTTTATTTAGGCCATAACAGTAATTTGGTATGAAAATTATTATTATTGAATATTTTTACATTATTAAAACATTTTTACATTAATAAAACAGAATTGAATACGTAACTACCTATCTGTTTTGTATTTTTATCATCTAACTCCCAATGTTGCTTTACATCAGGGCTGCCAGGTGAAAATATGCCGCAATCGTACCACAGCTTAAAAAAAGTCGTACGCCCTAAGAAAGTTTGGGATAAAAAATCGTACCAGAATCAATCATCGATATATTTAAACATATAATAATAAAGTACACCTCTTTGCACTAATTTCTTTTTAGGAGTACGAGAACGCTCAATAACACTTTCGTCGTTAATTTTTTTAAATAAATTACAGAAGCGCATCAGTTTTCACAAGAGCCTGCACGATTTAGTAGAAAATAACAAGTAGAACCGAGTTTCTCCGCTCCGTACAACTAGACCGCGCGCAAAGGAAATGATTTGTCGTCTATCTTTAATAAGATAATCATCAACTATAGGGAATATTAACGCAATGTTAGTCGGATATCAACCGTATTGTTTACGGTCGAACGTTTTCTTTCATGTATAGAAATCTAAAATTGCATGTAAAAAAATCGTACGTTTTCTGTACGATTTCGATGTTTCGATCGTAATCGTACAGAACATTCAAAAAATCGTACAAATACGATTTAAATCGTACAAATGGCAGCCCTGCTTTACATCCTGAAGAGTGTTTGTACCTACATGCTTAAGTAGGTAAATTGATATAGCTAAAAAGCTGGTATTCTCTAATCTATGGTTTAGGATAGGCAGGTACTTTTTTTTTTTTTTTTTATGTAACTAGCTGATGGAACAAGCAGATGGCCACCTGATGTTAAGCGGTAACCATCACCTATAACAAAGCATTGCCTCGCAAGTCACGCACGAAAGGAACGTGCCCTACGATGCACTGCCTTGCGTCCATCAACTTGAGGCATACAGATGTTAAGCCTCATGTGCCTGTAATTACACCGGCAACCACACTCTTCAAACCGAAACACAGCAACGCTGCTTGGCGGCAGAAAAAGGCGTGGTGGTAGTACTTCCCCGGGCTACGAGCCCTTCACAAAGAGCTCTACTACTCTTAAAAACCTACACACGAATACAGATCAAGCAAGATAAACAAAGTCAAATAAAAATGATCATAGATTTATTGATCTAAGAAAATGATGCTTACCACAAGGAAATAAAAGATAGACTCCATACCTGCCATGTCTTCGCGTGTCTGGGCATGCTGTCAGTGACCGTTGTCATTTGTGACACGGGCAAGATTGGCCGTCAAGCAGACAGGAGCCATAGAGAAAAGAGAAAGAAGTCTAGTCTAACTATTTATTTTTCAATTAATCAAAATCATTTACCAGTGGTGCCAACTTAGGGTATTTTACTCTAGATTTAGAGTAAAATTGAAATATCAGAGTAATTTTTAGGGTATGAATTTAGTTATGGTATTTTTTGGGGTAACCCGATGCAGTTGCGTTGCCTCTTTTATCAGCACCAATAATAACTAATGCCGCTGTAGAAAGATCATTCTCGGTTTAAGCTATTGTCAAGTCGAAATAGATTGCCCCTCAACATGTTTCGAAATGTAATGTATATTAAATGCAATCTGAAAATTCGATTGATCTGTAATTTCCCCTAAACTTTTATAGTAAAATATAAATGCATTAAGTATGTCTATGTCAATTTGCAGTAAAGATAAACTTTAGGGTATTTTTCCCCTAAATTCACACCAAATTTAGGGTAAATTTTACCAAGTATACAGGGTAAAGTCAAATTAAGATTTGGTAACACTGCATTTACGCATGCACCAAAAAAAATTGACTTTACCAAGAAAACAAGCAAAGCAAGCAGTCAACGAATAATAAAAATTCCATTGTCTATTTATATTATTTATCTTCTTTGCTCTTAATTCTTATTTTGTTGGATGTATTAAGTTTGCAGCCATTCCTAATTCCGTATAGAGCGCTGCTAATGTGATTCACCAGTAAACAAAAGTTACCTATTTGTTATTGTCATGGCTGACGATTTAAGAAATTACAAGCTTCAACTGCAGCAGGTAATCAGAAACAATACCTCCGAGAGCTCCTCTAAGCTAAGCAACCATGAAAATGCTTAATATTAATTAGCACCTAATACAAACATAAACTATTATTTTATGTGTTATTTTAGGTAGAAGCAGCCTTGCTGACCGACGCAGACAATGAAGAGCTTTTGAAGTTGAAAACTGATCTAGAGGAAGTAATTGAGTTAACACAAGATCTTATTAAGACCCAAGAAGGTGAACACAAAGTGACTAATATTCACGGTTCTAGTAATGATGATGATGTTACAGCTTCCCTGCTGGCGGCGGAGGAAGGTGGCAGTTATACAGACAAGCAATACTCCAAATGGCAGGTTGGTGAGAAGTGCCTAGCCAAATGGAGAGCCGATGCAATGTAAGTTTTCATAGAAGATATCTAATAGACTATAACATACATGCATTTGAATTAGTTTACATTCACAGAATAATTCTTTATTCATTATTGGCTATTTTAAAACTAGATTTAGAATGGCTCAGTGGAACCATCTTTTGGTATTTGTCAATACCTAGTTCATAAATCAGAAAGGTTTTACTAACTAAGTTTCCATAATCAGGCAATGGAGTTTTTTGTTCAGGATGTGAAATCACAACCTGGAGGAGGTAAGGGTTCAATTTAAATGATCTATTTGGCATGAGACCATCAAATTCTACTAAGTCAATGTAATCTATTCTACTCTACAGTTTATATTAGCTCTGCCATCTGTGCTGTAGGCCTGAGGTTTATACCTACAAAGAACAAACATTTACATTAAAATATTTGTTTGTGTTGATGTTTTTTTATTACAAAAAATAATAATAATCAGTATTATATCAGCTATCTGGTTCACATAGTATGTTCACTTTGCTTATTTTAGGGCTAGATAGTTCTGCATACAAGTTCCACTAATATTTATTTGATTTTATTTATAAAACACAACTTAAACATGATCATAATGTTGTTTTGGTGAGGTGTTTACCACACTGCTATATTTATGGTGTTTTTATAAACAAGGGGCTATCCATAAATTATGTCACAAGAATTTCATGATTTTTTTCCCTTCCCCTTCCTTGTCCAAAGCTGATCACATTTGTGGTGTCACATATTTTGCAATTTTACTTAAGGTGCTCCGGGGTAAGATCGGATCTGGGGTAAGATCGAATAAATCTAATATCTCCATAACGTAGGGTATTTTTTGATTCTTGGCAACATTGCCAGCAACGCCATTTTGTTGGGCCCATCCCACTAGTCGCCGCCAGTCGATCGGACCATCAGCGCGCATTTCATTCACTCGGATATGAAAAGGTTCGTAAAATGTGATTTTTTAAGGATCCGGACTTACCCCCGGCAACTTTAATCGTAAATTCTGGTATAACGGCTGTGTTTTTTACTAGTTTTGTGGCTTATCATATTAATGCGGCAACTTGTTTGCTGATTAAAGTGGTCTAGACACGCTAGAACTGTATGTAGCCTGAGATCCGATCTTTCCCCATCAAAATTTGAATGGGTAAAGTTCGGATGAATTCTGTCCGATCTTTCCCATCTGTAAAATATAAACAGTTTCTCAAACTTTTACCTACCTACGTCGCAATTTTTTTTTTATTTTGTGAATTAATTTGCCTGTTAACAAAAGCTAAAAGCTGTAATTTTGTATGTACGGTACGTAATCCTATGCACGCTTAGCTTGCGCACACTTTTAGCTATGGTGTGTTTGCTTCAGTTTATTTTATTATTTTATATTTATTATTATGCCTAGAAACTACAAAAAAAAATCTCTGCGGGCGACTTCCTACTCAAAAAAGATTTGAAGAAATGACTTTTAATAGAAATAAGTAATTTATGGTTAATAATTTATTAACTAGATCTAATTTGCTTCATTGATCAGGCTGGTTAGTTATTAAAACCAACTATGAGGTGCTTGCTAAACCTTTGTATCTCCGTATTCCTACCTACGCACCATAGTTAGAGTGGAGGTGTCAAAGTTTGAGAAACATAGAAACTTCATTTTTTCTGAACTGGGGTAACATCGGATTATAGGAATGAAAAAAACAATATTTTGCCTCTCACTTTTGTCATTGTAACAGTATCTCGAAAATCGATATTGATGCTTTATTATTGGATAAAACCGGATATTTTCATTATGGGTAGCTTATGTTTGGAGCTACAGAGGCGATTTTAGAATGTAGTCCGATGTTACCCCGTCAAGGTCCGATCTTTCCCGTGGTTTTATAAAAATTACTATCACTTTAATCCCCTATAACTCGGCCACCGTTGTGTTTAAAGGGTTATCGGATATACCGATTTATAAACCTGTCTTTTATACAAAGCTCTAACTAAATTTTAAGTTCGCCAACATTTTCATAGTCGAGAAAAAAAATATTTTGCAACATACGAATGGTTTGCTGAAAAACCGTCCGGTCTTACCCCGGAGCACCTTATAGAAATTTATGAAATTAAAGCAGCAGTGTACCCCCCCGTGTAACCCGAAATGATTTTTAGTTCCATTTAAATCCTATTTCAATAAAATTTAGTGTTATAATACTTAGATATAAATATTATATTTTGAAAAAATGTGATGTCACAAAATTTGGGACCCCTCCCCACCCTTGTCACACAATTTCACACTTTGTCGACCCCTCCCTCCCCCTTAAACTGTGACGTAATTTATGGATGGCCCCCAAGGTGCATCATAATCACTATTTTTCTAGAACAATCATTATTTTATTCATAATCTTCCATAATAAAACTACAATTTTTTTATGTTTTGTAAAGTATTTTATGTAGTTTAGTTATAAGTTGTTATCTTACCAGTTGAAATCAATAAATAAAAATCAGCTATTGGCTTTAAACAATACTCATGTGATACATTTTATATGCCTAAAGAGTGTGGATTTTGTTAAATATATAAAACAAATGCTTTGAATGAAGTTAACTCGAGAAAAACCATTACAATAATTTTACCATTATATTTAACCTATATTGCAGGTTCTATGAAGCCTTGGTTGAAGAGGTATTGGAAGATACCATGAAAGTGAAGTTTGATGGCTACACAACATTCGAAGTGGTGTCAATTAATGATGTGAAACCTTTGGGGACTGGAGTCAAAAGAACTTTAAACCCAGATGACAAGTAAGTTCATTGTTTTTTTAATCTATTTCAAAGGAGTTTCATTTATTAATAAGATCAACTCATTCTATTGAGGAAATATTTATGCTATCCTATATTAACTAATCCTACCTCTATTAATTATATGTTGGTAACTAAAAGGAGAGCACCGGTGGTCTAGTGGGAGTGACCCCGCCTTCCGATCGTAAGGTCGCAGGATCTTTCCTATCGAAAAATTTATGTGCGCAATGCCAGTGCTCTTAAAAGGTGAAGGAAAACATCGTGAAGAAACCAGTTAGTACTCTAACAGCGGCGATGGGCTTGCAACCTGTCACGTATGGAATTCCAACTACTGCAAAATGTGGGTATGTGCCAAAATTAATGTTTGGACGTACCTCTGACTACCCCCTTAGACATCCTCAAAAGAATCTTGAGTAAGTACTTGGTACTGAGAGATCTGAGGGGATATCTACCGTGCCTGGAGATTAAGAAAACATAGGTATTGCTATGACCAATATTATAGGCACTTTCCCTTCAAAACTTCATTCGTTTTCCTACTCTGTAGATCCTGTTATTATTGGGGAGGAGTAGCATTTGTGCCAATCCAGGCTACAAACAATATTTATTTGGTACAGTTAGTTTTGTTTTGGCCACAAATATCCAAACGCCTATACTTACATGATCACGATAATTATATTATTTGAATTACATAGCTGAATAATTAATAAAAATACAGACAATGTTATCATAGATACTTTTGTGATACTTTTATGATAATTTTAATGTACTTACATTACAGACATGGAAAAGGCTACAATAGAGAATACCTGAAAAAGAAAAAGCAAAAAAAACAACAAAGATTCAAACAGATTGAAGAAGAAAGAGAAAGTGAAAAAAATAAATGGCTCAATTTCCACACCAAAGCTACAAAGAAAGCAGGCAACAAGGGAAAGAGTATTTTTGCATCTCCCGATAACTTGACTGGCAGGGTGGGGATTGGGACTTGTGGTATATCAGGTAAACCCATGACTGATTACACACCGGGCGAAAAATGGAAGAAAGGAGGGTAATATTAGTTTAATGCAACACCTAGATTAAATATTTAGTATGATACTTTGTTCATTACTTCTAAATAATATAACTTGTACAATAGTTAACCTTAAATGGGATATTCAATGCAGTAATTAGAATGAATCCATGGTAATTGTTTTTTTTTTTCATGGTGAATGATTTGGTTTGTTAAAAGTTTTTACTTCCCTTTTTGCTTGGGTACTTACAGTTACATTATTGTTGTTAATACTGAAATTATAACATGAAAACTGATTTCTAACAACCACACTTAGAAAGGTCTGCTTAGATAAGAAATACTTACGGCCGGTTCCTGAAAACTCGATCAAAACTAATCGGATGTCAAGTCACTCCTTAATCAATGACAGCTTTCACAGTTCAGTTGGTAGTAGCTCTGCCTTCTGTGCCGGAGGCCGTGGGTTCGATCCCCACCGAGAACAAACATTTGTGTGGTGAACAAAGATGTTTGTTCTCTGTCTGGGTGTTATATAATATTCTAAGTATGTATTTACCAAAAAAAAGTATATATGTATTATATCAGCTATCTGGTTCCCATATTACAAGCTTTGGCTTAGTTTGAGGTTAGATAGTGCTGTGTGTAAAGTCCACCAATATTTATTATTATTATATTATTATTACTCGCCATTTCAGCTATTTCATCGAATTAGATTGAGATAGCAAGTGACTTGACATGCGATTAGTTTTGATCTGGCTTTCAGAAACTGGCCGTTAATCTACTGCCATCCCACACCAATGGGTAATGATAATGAACATTGAAAGAGCTTACCTAATGCAAGTAATGTTTCTGAGTGCAGCTGGTAGAGTTGTTACTCCTGTATCCGCATTTAGAGCTGATTTCACCATGCTCTGTTGGATTAACGAAGTATTAAAGGACCGTTAAATATGTCAAAATGTACGCGTTTGACATCTAAGGTTAAATTTAACGGCCTGTTATTCCTTGATTAGTAACTAACAGAGCATGGTGAAATCGGCTCTAAGTCTCTAAGGTGGTCCATTATACGCGAGGGGTGGTCTGGCTAACGTAGCCAGCTTAGCGGCTGTAAGAGTATTTGCAATAAAATTTCTTAAATGACTAAACTGTTGTTTAACTTAAACCCCTTTCATAGATATCTGACAAATGTGATCAGCGCCTGATACAAGCTCATACACGAGCGAGATTCGAAATAAGCCAGTTTCATGGAACTGGCGAGAAAATTAATTATAAAATGATTTGTGAAATGAGTCGCTGCTGTTGAGTAAACAAATCCCATCGTTATTGCTGTCTGTCGCGAGCTGGATCCTAAGCGATTCCTTCAGAATATTGTTCAGGGTTCTTGGGAGATGAATATACCTACTAAAAGTCGTGACGTCTAGGATATGGGTTACCTACCTATGGGTTTTTCTACACTAATATTATAAAGAGGTAAGATTTGTATTTTTGTATGTTTGTATTTTTGTATGTAACGAATAGGCTCAAAAACTACTGGTCCGATTTCAAAAATTCTTTCACCTTTAGAATGCTACATTATCCCTGAGTAACATAGGCTATATTTATTATTGTAAAAAATTAGAGATCCCTTCTAAAACTTCAATAATGTAACCCAAGGTGGAAAAAATAATCCTTACATCGCGTGCGCTGCAAAAACTATTGATGATAGAACAAAATAATGTACTACGATTTTGTAGAACACGTCATCATCTACAAAAAATGTCGCGACAGCATATGTCTAACTATTATAGTTATGTCACAATAAGTGTTCTTTTATTATAAAAAAATAATTGAAATGCCGCCGCTAGAAAGGGGTCTTTATTTGTACTTTGGTATTAATCCTTATCCAAATAAATCATTTCATAATTAAAACGGTTTCAATACCTATAGATTACTTTTAAATTTTTCAAATCGGACATTCCATTCAAAAGATATGGCGAAATTAAAAATGTTAACGGGTCCACGGGTCGGTGCGATTTCACTCACTCAAGGAGAATACGTGCAAATGTATGAAATAAGTAGACGCGAGGCTCAAACCCACGGTCTAAGTTTATCCTTAAATGTTCAAAAAATTTATGACCACCCATGCGAAGCTGGGACAGGCCGCTAGTCATGTATATCTCAAAAACAGTGCTTCATAGAGAAAAATGGTCTAAGACCATATAAAAGCTGCACGCTCCGGAAAATTTTAAATTTACAATGAACGAATTTTTACCAAAAATTCCTGTATCGTCTAAACGACTATCTACATTTTAGACTGATGCCATATACGTTTTCGTCCTCTTAGGCCGTGAGGGTTCTGGAAACGGTTTTTCTCCAAGGCATCCTCATCCTCGGTGTTGGGAGGATCTTGTTGAAGCAGCTCTACATTGTCTTAGTAGTCGGCCTCGTCAACAGACACGGCGTTAAGTCATTTCCCTTAGCAGTGGAGGTAAGCCACAGTATTACATAACAGTTTAGCATTGCTTCCCGGCAGCATATAGGTTTCTTTTTATACGGATACCACGCAAATGGAGACGCGGGCGGCCGCGAGTTTAATTAAAAATTGTAATTTTTTACAATTCCTTTACAAAGTCAAGATTTTTTTTATATTCAAAGCCCGTACCACAGATAAGAGAATACTTTTACCCGTACGCTCCATGTTGTGTTCATTAAATTAAAATCAGAAAAAAATATGTACAAACTAACAAACAGCATCTCTACTTTGATCCCAAGGAAGGGTAGATATCCCCTCAGAGCTCTTAAAACCAACTCAAGATTATTTTTGAGTATTTCTAATGGGTTAATCAGAGGCACGTACCAATATTACATTTGGCACATAGGCACCTACATTTTGCAGTAAGTTGGTATTCCATACGTGACATGTTGCAAGCCCATCGCCGCTGTTAGAATACTAACTGGCTGCCTCACGATGTTTTCTTTCACCATTTGAGAGTACTGGCATTGCGTACATACCTAAATTAGGTAATATTTCAATAAAGACTAAATTAGGTACCTAATATTTATTGACCTCTGTTTTATTTTATTGCATGATATATATCCTGCATGAAACATTGGAGGAAGTCTGCCCAACTGCACAGCATGAATACGACATTGACTAAATAATGAAATTATGTCGAAAGCATACCTACAAGCCAGGAGGTATGTAACTTGTGAAAGTCAGACTCACAGAACATTATTACTCAAGACGGTCAGACCACTCAGAAACTATTGATAAGACTAGTCCATGTTTGATTTATTTAATTTTAGAATCTCGATTAATTACTCTTTTCACAATAATGTAGAGCTAGGTATGATAACAGCTTTTCTCAATTTGTTAACAACAGCGCCATCTTTATGGTTGATATTAATATACACCAGTAGATGGCGCAACCGTATTTCTAGGCAGTTGTAGTATTTTTGCTACGCGCGTAGCGCTCGCGTAGAGGTGCTGCTACGCGGTTTGACTCGCTTTAATATCGACAGCTACGCGCGCCTACGCTATATTGCTACTTGTAACTGAAATACCTACACATGTTTTAATTTTTTTTGTTGCCTTCATTATAATCAATTGCATCAAATACATAATACGAAAAGGTAGGCCCCTAGTAGCGATATATTTTTGCAATTTCAATGCATTAGCTCTAAGATAAACAACTAAGGGAAATTCATTTCCGTTATACATTTAAACGATAGGTTTGCTCGTCAAAATAATTGGAAACGGAACACGCGTTCCGTAGGCGGCCGTGTAAGCAAATCAGCCATATGCGTTCCCATTGTTTACAAATATGAAGTTAGTATTAGTATCGTACCTATCGTACCGCTCTATTTAGCTTACAATGCTGTAACAATTTAATGTGGCTATTTATCGAGTGAAGCTTATTAAAGCAAACTGCGCCAAACCAATTAGTGCCGCCACCATCATGTTACTTTTTTCTCGGCGGTGGAAGTCATAATAATATATGTTTGTGAGCCTACATCGTATTTATTTCATGACGGGCATTTGTCGATGGAAATGAAAGTACCTATTGACCGTAAAACATTTTTTTAAAACTTTTAAGTATAATCGTTAAAAAGTATTTACCAACCGAAACCAATCTTAATTTAGCAAAGGAAATGATACCATCCTTCTATTCCAACTTGTTCTATGCAAATAAATACTTCTTAGAATGCAAATATACGTCAAGCATTACAGTAGACATTCATTAAGCTACCTACATGTGAAATGCATTCCGATAAGTATATGAAACGCCTGCGTCCCACTAACACAATAATATCTGAAATGCGCCTCTATTTCAATTTAACTCGTAAACAATAGGATTACCGCGGTCCCGTGAGCTTTTCCTTTCCGCATTATTACATATTCCTTCAGGCGAACCGGCTTTCGTAGATCGTGTTGCAGTAAGCAAATGGCCTACTTTCTCTACCATGCAGCCAGAATGGTCTGAAAGTACATTCTAGCTTTTTAACATTTCTATAGTTTTTTGATTGTGTGTCTCGTCTTAGTATGTCCAAAATATGTTTAAACAAAGTTTGTAATATGAAAACAATAGATTTTCTAATGTACTTAGGTTTTAACTTACCTACTAGACGATAAGAGGCTGACAACAGCCAAACACCGCACTCGCACATTTCAACATTTTTGAAGATATTTAATCTAATATCTTTAAAAACGTTGAAATGTGAATCACCATACAGCTGATTTACCTTGTTTATAGTTTAGGGAGGTTTAAAAAGTGAATTATTCATCCGTCATGATTGGTTTTACCTATCTGTTTGTAAATTCCTTCCAATTTATTAGAAATTTTAAACATCTTCATAACATGACAATTAGCAAATTGTGGGCAACCCTGCAAAGGCTACACACAAGCAATAAATATATTGAACTGCACAGCAATTCCCGAGTTAGAAACATCACACGTACGTATAAAGGTTCTTTAGCGGATAAGTACCCAGATATGTATTAAAAAAACAAAAAACATTCCCTGTGCTTAAATGGTTCGTTAGGGCTCCTCTTAATAATTGATTTAAGTTATGGACTAGTAACTTTTTATTAAACTCTACGTTGCGCGTTATCTCTGCTTGAATTGTATCACAGTATTAAATATGAAAATCTCATCCCGGACCTTCGTTGTAAGATAGAATCGAATGCAGGTACGATGACCTGGTTTGTGGGAGATGGTCAACAATAGGAATTAGAGTTGCGTTGCGGGCCATGGGCATGGGTTCGGGTCGGGCGCGGGCGGGCGGAGGCACGCGGCGCGGTGCGATGCCGAGTCGGCGAGCGCGTCAGTCGGGTCTCGCGTCTCGTCCGCGGCGCGGTGCCGTATAGCTGACGAGAGGCGGGTATTATGCCGGTGCCCCGGAGCCGCTCCCCACGTGCCGCGAGCCCGCCGCCGGCACCCGCGCCGCGACTGCTCTACGCAAGACTAGCTAGCTCACCCGCGCTCACTGCTGGCGCGGTTACACGACTCACGTCTACCGGAATGTAAATATTTATGGATGTCAGTTTTCAGTTGTTTAGATTGGCTGTGAATTTTAAGGTACGTAAGTAATTACTGATGTTTCGATTTTGCACGATGTCTACATAGCACAGACATTTTAATGGACATACGTGTTATCAAATTGCCGTAATTATTTATTAGATTATGATATTAAATAAACGGCATGCCTGTTCTGTTCGGTATCGTATAGTTCTTTGTGCCCTTGTACATATTGTTAACGATATCTTGTTTAATGGCGTTCGAAGTGGCATTCTAAAAGCTCCTATTTGGGTCGATAGTTAACCATTAAAGTAGTGAGTAGCTTTCTAGGTCACACTGATTTTTGCATTACATTACACGATTAAAATATGACGGCCGCAAGTGACCGACATCCACAATGCGCCGTCGCGAACTTGCCAAATTGTCAGACAATAAATTCATAACAACACTTTCAACTTAACTTTTAAACAAAAGTTGATGAGAAGGTACTTACAATCCTTGAGTCATTTTTTTTAATAATTATTGATCCCTTATTTATTCCTAACATTAATTGATAAAATATCCAAACGTTATATACCCACATCAGCAGCGTCAAGCCTCCAGCTGACCTTTTACTTTGACCCTTGTAAGTTCCAGATCCAGAATTGAAAATATTGAACATTGTTTGATTCAAAATATTAATAGTAGATGCGTAGTTAGATAACGTCAATCAAATAGTCGTATACAGCACTTGCTAAAGCGACAAATATATCAGTCAATAAAAGCACTTTGTAGAATTTCAGAATCAAGAATTATAAAAAATATTGGACACCCTTGGCTTGTTTCTACAAATTGCAGTGTAACTAGTACCTCGTTACATCCATATTTAAACATAATTACAAACTAGGTACAATTAAAAATGTCTGAAAGAGATCGTTTATAACGGTTATAGTTAGCAGCATTACCTTCAGTACTAAAAGGTTTTTTTTTAAATTGGTGCAAAATAAAAATAACTTTCCTGATTTACTAGGAAATAAATATACTTATTGGCCTGAAATGTTTAGGTGAAAATGATGAAAACGTCCAGGCGTGTTCGGGTACATGAAGATGCTATACGTCATAGGTAATGCATTATCTGTACTAACATTAATTCCATCATATTATATTTCAGTAGACTTGCAGTAGAGTCCTCCTTTGTATTATTTTATTTCTTTATTGGCATTAGAATAATATTAACCATAATTGGTTTGAAATGTAGCTAGATCTTAAAAATAAGACATTTAATTATTTACTTGTAGCCATAAACTTAGCATACCTATGTCGTCATATAAAAAAAAATTGTTAAAGTTTGCCTATTATGTGTATTTCAGCCTATATCCAAGATGGCCTGAATGGCTTACTAATTTGCTCTGCTATTGACGAAATATAAATCAAAACTTGTTCATACGCTTTCACTAGCATAATAGTATGACAATTTTTTTTTAATAATTTAACTTCATAATTTAATACATTCATGGGTTGACCTATCATAGGTACGTAAGTACCTTAGTACTTTGTTTGTACCAGTTTGAAAAATTATAAGTTTTGTAAATATAAGTACACACACAATGTTCAACCTAGGCACTAGTTTTGATTCTCCACACGATTTCTTAGTTTTACCAGAAAAGCAAGTGCTAAACGAAAAAACTTTATTTAACTCTTATCAATGACATATCTTAATGAAACCTAATAGAAATTAATTATACTATCCTGATATATAATTTTCACTTTTCCGTTGACAACACTTCTTTTAAATTTTACCACACCCACACACACAGATCTGTTGGTTAGTATTCTTTTTAAAATAATATTCGTTAGCAGGAAAAATTGCTGGGAAGAAAGATTTTGTATTGAACTTAAAAGCTTTCGAGTAGGTAGTAGGAACAGACAACAGCTTTATTATATTTCGCTCACATTAGATCTTTATTAAATAGGTTATCATGTGTGTATAGTCTTATTTATAGGCTAATAAACTTAAGATTGGAGCAAAACTTGATCCCTGGAGGGAAAACCGGCCCGAGGTCATTACATCCATTGACTCGTGTCTATTTTATTACAAGATATACTGAGGGTACAGTAAAGGATATCCACGTAGGTACGCAATCCGAAAAAATATTGCATTTGTATGTACCCTAACCGTGAATGTTACGTTAGTTTGTATTTACCCTATGTTCGAACAAAGGCAGTGAACATAGGTTATTTTTTAAGAGTAGTAGAGCTCTTGGTGAAGGAGCTCGTCCGGGGAAGTACTACCACCACGCGTTTTTCTGCCGCCAAGCAGCGTTGCGGTGTTTCGATTTGAAGAGTGTGGTTGCAGGTGTATTTACACCTGCAACAGAATGTTACTTACACACTAGGTACAATTAAAAATGTCTGAATGAGATAGTTTATAACGGCTATATACTCGTAGTTGGCAGCATTACCTTCAGTAAAACTTGAGGCATACAGATGTTAACATCTGAGGGCTTATTACGAGTTTAGTGCCGATCGAGTGCCGATCGTTACGATACACCGAATTTTCTATGAAAAAAAAACGGGTTCTCAAAGAATACGCTAGATGCCGTTGATTTATTTTCATAGAAAATTCGGTGTATCGTAACGATCGACGATCGGCACTAAACTCGTAATAAGCCCTCTGTATGCCTCAAGTTGATGGACGCAGGGCAGTGCATCGTAGGGCACGTTCCATCGTGCGTGACTTACGAGGTAATGCTTTGTTATAGGTAATGGTTACCACTTAACATCAGGTGGGCTATCTGCTTGTTCCATCAGCTAAATATATAAAAAAAATACAGAAAATAGAACCTCTGTTTGGTTAAGGGCAGATTCTCGAAAAACCCATGCTCGGATCTTCTGTATAATTTTCTGCATAATTTCGTTATCATCATCATGTTTATGGGAGGTTAATTTAAGGTACTTAACTTACCTATACAATACACTACACCTGTGAAATGTAAAAAGATTAAAACGTGTATAAACAGCTCATTTCAACCAGCGTCCGCGATTCCGCGAAGCCAAAATGGTTCTGGGAATCAAAACCTCGATGGAAAGAAGCATTAGTAGGTAAGAGTATCGTATAGGCGTTCTCTTAGTATACGTAGGCATGTAATTAGGTGAGACGCAAACAAGTAACTATACTATATAGCAAATTCTTACGAATATATCTACATCTACACTAATATTATAAAGAGGAAACCTTTGTATTTTTGTATTTTTGTACTTTAGTATTTTTGTATTTTTGTATGTAACGAATAGGCTCAAAAACTACTGGTCCGATTTCAAAAATTCTTTCACCATTAGAATGCAACATTATCCCTGAGTAACATAGGCTATATTATATTTTCAAAAAAATCAGGGATCCTTACTAAAACTTCAATAATGTAACCCAAGGTGGAAAACAAAAACCTTACATCGCGTGCGCTGCGAAAACTATTGATGATAGAACAAAATAATATACTACGATTTTGTAGAACACGTCATCATCTACAAAAAATGTCGCGACAGCATATGTCTAACTATTATAGTTATGTCACAATAAGTGTTTTTTTATTATTAAAAATTAATTGAAATGCCGCCGCCAGAAAAGGGTCTTTATTTGTACCTTGGTATTAATCCTTATCCAAATAAATCATTTCATAATTAAGACGGTTTCAATACCTATAGATTACTTCTTAAATTTTTCAAATCGGACATTCCATTCAAAAGATATGACGAAATTAAAAATGTTAACGGGTCCACAAGTCACGCGCGGGGTGCGATTTCACTCACTCAAGGAGAAGCGCGTGCAAATGTATGAAATAAGTAGACGCGAGGCTCGAACCCACGGTTTAAGTTTATCCTAAAATGTTCAAAAAATTTATGACCACCCATGCGAAGCTGGGACAGGCCGCTAGTTTTTAATAAAGAGACAGTTTTTCAATCAATAGGACACGAAGTTAAAATGAAGGCACGTGTAAGCCACCGCCCGCACTTTGCTCACAAGCAGGTTAATTTTCACATCGAGGTAATTAACCTGCTGCTGCTTGATATTATATTCATCGTATGAGAATAATTAATGACGAAACTTACCGCGGACTTTCATAACAACTTGCTTACCTTCGTCCTGTACCTACGTAAGCTTGCTTGATATTCATATCTAATACACAAAAACGAAGCAGGTTAAACTACTATTTTCCAGCTTTTCAATACATTTAAACATTGTAATGGAATTAGTTAAAGTTACTGATTTTACGCGTTTATTTGGCAGTAAATTTGTATTTCAAGTAAAAAATAAACCATTTGAAAAGTCCAAACTCGTAATAAATCTAAATGAATATTGAAGACGATGATAAATATATCCAACTGGTGATAATAACAGCTCATAATAACAGTTATTTTTAAAGAAGTTAGGTACCTATTTAACGAGCTTTATTTTATACGATTCGAAACAAAATTAAAAGCAATGATTATTGAATTTGCAACAAACTCTACACTAACAAAAAAATGGGTTACATTTTAATATTATAATTTTTCTTGGTATGATAACTTTGGTACCCAAACTAAGACTAGGTACCCTGTGTTAGAGCATACAGTGCATGAATAATTTTATAATCCTGCAAACTTCAAATGTAGATAATTAATTATACATATTTATCCATTATTCCGTAAACGTATTATTAGAATTAAAAGGTTTTATATTTCAACTAAAAAATATAACTGGGCGGGTCTGACATGGGGAAATCAGAATTCTAAGGCGCATTGGAATAAATGAGTATTTTTTATTTAAATCGAAAGAAAGAAAAAAACAACATCTAAAATAAAATTTCACTCAAAATTTATTTATTTATATGGTAAAAATAATTAGTTATAACAATGTTAAAACAGAAAAAAATATTTAGGACGCGAAGCAGAATGATGCAATTAATTATTTTCCATTAAATTTACTGACCTTATCAATCTTGGCCTAAAAGAATTAGGTAGTTACTTTAAGAGACCAGTACGATGACTAGGTATCATACCTACTTGATACCGCAGAGGCAAATTATCCACTGGCCCAAAGCAATCGTCGAAATCGTACCCCTATTACGAATACGTTTATACGAATCATACAATTATTTATAAGTACCACCTATGTAGATATAAAAATCCGTTTTGCTATTTGAACGGAATCCACGTTATATTAGTACGCATTTTCATGGATAAGTTTATCCTTTGTCTGTTAGTTACGCATTGACCCTAAACCAAGATTATTATGTACCTAATAGTGGATTTGGTTGAGTATAACAAGTTCTGTAAATAATCCTACTGTACAAAATATTTTTTCGAATAAATACTTATAATATGTCATCGTCTTTCCAGTTTCTCTTAGGTAAGATCATATAATATAATCAAATACAAGTACCAAGGTATCGCCAACTCAAAGCCAGCAAGCTGAGTATAAATATGAATATTATACGATTGAAGTCGAGATGTTTGTCTGTAGCTTGCCGAGCGCAGTTATGTCCCTATATACTAAAACCATGTTTATATAATATAGCTTGAAACTACTTAGTAGATTTTTCGCGGAGTTGTGATTTCATTTCAGACACGTACATCGTGAGTTTGGATTTGATAAATTGGATTTGGGTACAAATGAATTTTGTTATTCCAAAAATATATGAGTCCAATATCAGTTCTTACTTCTTACAGGTAGTCTTCTTATAGATAGACGTGGTTACTATTTGTATTCTAAAATATTGAATTATTAGTTTTATCTCCTACTTTTTATTTGTAAATCTGCAACTTTTTACTCAATCGTCCGTTTTTATCCCTTCCCTAGCTTTTAATGGAAATGAAAATATGGAATTGATTCAAGTGATTCAATAATTACATAATTGTACTGAAATGTTTGTACAATTATGTCTTACTTCGGGAGCCCCTTTGGATTACCATATATTAAAACAGACTCTACTTACACTGAGTAGGTACTTACTAATAAAAATCCTTGGATCTACACTCGCTCTCCAAAATAATCAATTAAAACTCAGAGAGAGAACTGTGGAGAAAACTCAAGTGATATTTAACTTCGTGAAAAGATATCGATTCTCGGATTCCTCTTTCCCTTTACGTTTCAACACTTTGTTGCTAACTGAAAAGTTAAATTGTTTACAAAGTTCCGCGTCAGTCGAATGCTATTTCATGTTAGCTGCAGCACGCTCTGAACGATAGCGGTAAAGGCAAACTATTCAATCCAACAAAATGGGTACATCCACGCGAGCTTGGAAAACTTTCTATGTGTGGATGGACTTGTAAACTACCTAGGTGTTTGTAAATCGGGTCTTCTTCATTGGCAAGAGCCAAGAAGGCAAGTTTATCGCTACGATTTCATCGCGTTTCCGACGTGTTGATAAACTCAACGGTTCTGCATTAAACTAAATGAACGTAGTTTAAAATAGTTTGAATGTGTGGGTGGGTGTGCATAACAATTTCAACTTTTGTGTTATAAAATAACTAACTTCGTAGTAGGTACATCTGCATGAATAATTTTGTTGAATGTTAATAAAAACTACGACATGAGTCAGAGGTCGTTATAACAATGAAACTTTTACGTACCAATTTTTTTTAACTATAGTATATTTGGTAACTATAATATATACCTATAGCTAGGGTGTGTACCTAGTATAGATACCTGATAAATGTACAACAAAATGTATGCACAACCTGACTATATGTTTTCTTAAAACTTTAAAAGTAACCCAGAAGGCTGGTAGACGTATTTTTTTTCCATACTTACGTATGGAAAAAAGTTACCTCTACCAGCCCCGCGTACTAACTTCCAACTGTACGTAGGTTAGTTATAGAAAAAATAGTATAATATACCAAAATACAGTTTTGTATTTACTGACCCCTTGATAGATCGGTAACTGCATTGCCATACAGGCCAAACTGTGTGTACCTATTCATGCAAACTGTAACTCTTTAAAAACATTAAAAAATCCCGAAATCCCTAGCAAACCATCTTCGTTGATGGGAATTGTTATACTTTTCAAAGGAGATCCGGATGAGTTGAGCTCATCAGGAGTGATTGGTTGCAGTGAGTGTAAAAGTGGCGGCGACCGGCTGGCGACGCCGCGGATGTCGCTGCTGGGCAAGCCGCTCAGCTACCGCGCCACGCGACGCGACGCGCGCTACCGCCGGATACAATCCAAGATATACAACTTCCTTGAAAGGCCAAGGGGAGTGAAGGCAGTCCTCTATCACATGATGGTGTAAGATTTAATATTCACATTCAGCCCCTATCATTCGACTATCTAGTTAGACTCATCTTAGTTTCGCTTTCAGTAACTTCATGTTTCCATGTTCTTTTTCCTTATTGAATAGTAAATAATTTAAACTATACTGAATCTGTGCTTTTAAATATTAAAATACTGTGTCAACGAATATCAAAACTTTTAAAAATAGCTTTTAATTTTCAAATCCGCTTCCATTCAAATCATGCCTAATTTATTCACGTTGACTAACAAATTATATTAAAGACAGAGACCCAATGTGAATATTCAGCGCGCTGTGTTTGGCAATTTACCGCTCATTCACCTAGGGGAATCCCATTATGAAAGCTTTTAGCTTCACCGACATTTCATAATTAAATATATTGAATTTTGGTGACACAGGTTTCTGATGGTGTTCATGTGTCTATCGCTATCCGTGTTCTCCACCATCGAAGAGTACGAGGCTAAGGCAGGGATCGTCCTCTTCTACATGGAGACCGTCGTCGTCATTTGGTTCGCAATTGAGTTTTTTTTAAGGTCAGTACTATTCTATTTATATTTTGAAGCACGCAATATATTAATAAAAGTTAATTATACCTACAATCAAATCATGCAGGTATGTTGTAGGTATAAACGTTCGCATGCGTTAAAAATCGCACACACGACTAAAGGTTATAGACCTACCCAATTTCAAATTACTTTAGTTTTATGATATGAAAGCACCAAAAATGTGTGTTAGAAGTATTAAAAATATTTACCAAAACCAAGTTTCACCAAGTCATGTAATCTTAAAGATCCTTCGACCGATACCTATCTAATTGGTTTTCACGGAGTTGTAAATTATTAAATTATTTACCGTGATGATCACTTAATTTTAGGAGTAAAATGCATACTGTACCTACTTTAAATAAGTACCTATAACAGTTTGTTTTAGGTATAAGGTAAATCGTATTGAGACTTTAAAGGTCCTTCGACGACTTGGCAAAGCTAGCGACTAACTGGCTGAGACGGTAGATATGCGTGTTTGACTTCTGCTGGTGGGACAAATGTCTGGATTGTTGTGGTACCATTGCATTTTTAATTACTGATACTCACGACACAGAAAACTTAGTGTCCAAGCCAAAAAAAATAATCCTAGATGTTTTTAAATAAAATGTTAAAAATAAAATAAAATTATTGTGAAATACATACAAAATTCCAGAGATAACATAACTAACATTCTCGCCGGCATAAGGTACAGTCAGCAATAAGTTGCTCTACACAAATTGATTATAATAATATCTGAACGATATTACAGTACAAGATAAGTACAAAAGTATAAAATAACCTTAACATTACAAAAGTAGCACACTACTATTATTCCATAAATTGTTAAGCACTAAGTATGACTGTACTAATTTGTAAATAAAAATTTGACTTTGCGCAGACAAACTATTCTGTGGTGAGGTGGTTTCAGTTTCTTAAGTTTTAAGTCTCTCACACGAACACGAAAAAACAGAAGATTTCAAGAAGCATTAGCCATCATTGCTGTATGTTGCGAAAACTTGACATAATTAGCTTTGCAAAAAAAATATATAAGATGCTAAACACTACTTGAGACAAAAATACTTAAACTGAGAAAAAGTTTTATACATTATCCAGCAACTTTTGGCATATAGTTTTCATCAACTTTTAAAACTGTCGAATGATCGAATTTGTCCTTTACTTTAGTCTGTCAATCATGGATCGGTTTGGCGTCCGTAATTTGTAATTTTTTATGTGGTCATGGACTTTTGTTGCTGACTTTACCTACAGCTGTTGAATTAATTTTATACATATGTATTATATGAGTAGATTCCTGAGAGATGTTCACAAAGTGAGATTAAGAGCCAGTTGGTTAATGAACAGGGGGTATCAAGAGGAGGGTCAAGGTTTAGGATATTATAAACAATTTGCGTGTAAATAAACTCTTATAAATCTTAGAAAATATTTTCTCAAATATTTAAAAACATTTCAACTTGAGGCACACCTCGCGTATTATACTCGCTAAGTGTGCGTAGGTACCTACAACAGAATGTATTAAAAAGTAATAAGCTTTTTCCAAGAAACAAATTAAAATATTGCAACACAAAGCGGTAGAGTACCTCGCTATGCGATGCTACGAACCGTACTTGATACAAACTTCTATAACGCTCATGTCGGATCAATAATCCTAAAAGGTATACCTGAACTTACTCATAGCAAACGCGTGTATATACCATCGCTAAATTATATAAATAGAACAATACATTATCTTTTTTTCTTTATTAATTTGGATTTCAAAGCCGTTTACTTGTATTTTCATTATCAGAATTCATTAACCGCAGCGTATCCAAACGTGTTCAGAATCGCTTGCCGAATTACCGGCCTTTCTGACTCTGAACTATATTTTTCATGAATTAGTTAAATAGATTCGCCATACCGATCCTATATTGTCTTCGAAGTTGTTCATTTTATTGGCACGCGTAGCACTATCCGAGCGTATATTGCTACGATATCGAAGCAACATATTTGGCCTCTAAAAGTATTTATTCCGTTTTTTTTTCATTTCGCTCTGTCGAACAGTCGTTTCGTAGACAATATAAACATAATTTTATTTACGTTGTATAACTCTATTCAACGATTCAATCAAACTCATATTTATTATCAACTAATAGCTGTTACTCACGACTCCGTTCTATATTGTGACCTAGTTTGAAATTATTTTCCATTCAAATTTATGCCATAGAAAAATTAAACAAGCTGCTGACACATTTATTATAATGAAGATGACCCTATAAAAGAACAATTTGTTTTCTTTCACTAGACTCCAGTTGTTTTTGAGATATAGGGTTTTTTAAGGGGGAAAAAATAAAAAAGTGACTTAAAAAAATCAAATTACATGTCATACGAAAGGGCTTTGTTTGGACATTCCAAAACCATTTTTACTTTTTTTCTGAGACGCTCGGTTTTTGAGATACAACAAAAAAGTTAAATTAAGATAACCAGCGACCCAAGAGCTCCCATCTCTAAGAGTTTCGTTGGCATCAAGGTTTTTCTACTGGTCGTCCAGTTCCTTTGCTTTTTCTTATTTTTTTTTCTTGAAATAAATTAAGGAGGTACTCAGTTCTCAAAATGGTGACAACGACTTTACACTAATATCTATTATTGAATGGTTGGACAATAATAATTTGAAAATTAATCTAAATAAAACTAATATAATTCACTTCAGACAACGCGATACTGCTGCTTCCATAAATTTTGACATACAATACAATAATAATAAAATCGAAAACGTAAATACTACAAAATTTTTAGGAATTAATATTGATCAAAAATTAAACTGGAAGTCACATATAGAAAATCTATGTAAAAAAATTAACAGTCTCGCATATGTTTTATATAAACTATCCCCAGTGGTTAATGAGGAAGCTCTACTAACTGCTTACCACGGCCTGATTGCTTCTAATATCAGATACGGTATAATCTTTTGGGGCAACTCCACAGACATTGAGAAAGCCTTCAAACACCAAAAAAGATGTATTAGAGCTATGTTTCACCTTAAAGTAAGAGATTCATGCAAACCTTACTTCAATAGGTACAACATATTAACCATTCCTTCGCTATATATTTTTGAAACTGCCATGTATGTCAGACATAATCCTGATCTGTTTTGTCGGCTGTCTGATGTCGTTCATCGTAACAGACGAGACCAAAACAAAGTATGCGTCCGTAACTCTAAAACCACATTGATGCGCAAAAGTGTCTTTTGTATGGCTCCATTAAACAAACTTCCATTATCCTTAAGAGAACTTCCAACTTCAATGTTTCAGAGGAAGCTGAGAACTATTTTAGCTGATAAATGTTATTACACAATCAATGAATTTATGACAGATAACCTTTTCGCAATTATTTCTTAATTTTTTCAACAATTCTTTTTATATTGTAATTTCCTTTGATTTGACATTTGATTTGGCATTTTATAACCATTTTGACTACCATTGTTCCTTCATTAATTTCACAATAATCATTTGATATAATTTTGACAATTAATTTTAATATAATTATTATTGTTCCAATTTTATTTAATTTATTTTTATTTTTATTTGACCTAAATTGTTTATAAATTTTAATTTGCATGCCCTTACACGGTAGAATTACATTGGCTCTAAACAAACTTATAACATCTCATAACATGTAATTCTGCAAATAAATATACTTTGACTTTGACTTTGACTTTGAACGACCAGGTCTGATGATGGAGCCAAGGTCTGTTCAACGGAACTCTTCAATAAATAGGCCAATAGAGTTGAAACTTGGTTACCGTACCAAGTTAGTAAGCGGTAGTCAGAAAAAAGTCCAAACATAATGTTTGGACTTGCCTTTGACTACCACCTACTCAAAGTTTTGGTGCGTTCGTCGGGCCGCATCACGAGATCTCAGTTCGGGGCGAACTACTAGTATATTTATTGTATTTACTTTCAGAAAATGTATAAATTGTTTTCTCACAGAGTCGTAACCTATACTTGATTGCGCACATGTCTGTTTAAATGAAAGGTGTGAGGATACAACAAACACATCTTTAATAGATAAGCGTGAAGCAGGTAATTCGTCACTCGCCGAAGACGGATCACTCGAGCTTGTAGTCATTATTTTTGTTTTATTTATTTTCAATTCGTTACATCAGACAGAGAACCTCGTTAGTTTGAACTTCTTTCGTTCAACGCGCTAAAACTTGACTTTGATTATTTAGTCGACTGATCGCAGGTATTTTTGTAATTGAGTAAGTAGCTGGACTATTTTATGACTTATGTATTTTTTGTTCAAAGTATCTATTATTCATGTATATATTATTCAAGTCTTACTTTTATCAAAGGTTAAGTCAAGAAAAATGACTTTTTCATCTGCCAATAATTTTAAGACTTTAGCCACGGTACACGCAGTTTAACGAAAAGTCAATAAATCAAAGTGTGGAAGTATTTTTAATGATTCGTCATTACCGTCGAGCGAGTGAACCATGCGCAATAAATATTTCACGGCACAGGATTTATAGGCATCGAAGCTGTTATACCACAGAATAAACAATAATGACTTGCAGCAAAAATTAAAAAAATAAAATGTGAACGTGTTTTGTTTTGTTTTGTTTTGTTCAGGTTATGGTCGTCAGGATGCAGATCCCGATACCAAGGCTCAATGGGCCGCTTGAAATTTCTGCGGCGGCCCTTCTGCATTATCGGTGAGCCTCTTTATTTTAATACGCCCATTTTTTTATGTTTTGTACATTCGTCCTATGTTTTTAGCTTTGGATATCTTGCTTTGGATTTATCACCCGGTTATGGTTAAATACCACTGACAAGCTCTACTTCATTTAAATTCATTCGAAATGAATCTGAATATAAAACGTATTAAAACAACGGAAATAAAAAGAGATGATTGAGAGCAAAATTGCATTACTATGTAGCGTATCAGCCAAGTACTGCAACAGGCTACTTTGCAAGTTTTATGATTCACAAAACGTCTCGTGACTCGTCGCCGTTGCTCCGTGAAATACAGAGAGCACTGACAACAACAGAAAATTATTTTTTATTCTTTGTGCTGTTTAAATTGATAGAATACAAAGCTATTTCCAAGAACACAAAAGCCAAAAACCTTGGCCTAATAAGATACTCGTAATGCCAAGCCATAAACTTTTATTTTCAACAAATTGCAAATTGCATGTCAAATAAAAAACTTACACGAAAGCAATTTTTTTAATATCACAAGTTTATATTGCGGTAATAATTATGGTTAGTGATTTGTAAAATGTCGTTACGGGACATTTTTAGGTTTCCAAAGTCCGATTAAAGAAAATGTGAGTGGTACGCAGACAAAAACGCTTTATGCATCATACCTTATATATGTCCTGAATTAAATTACAAGAAATTTATCACAGCTAAAAGCTTTATAGAAAAGGTCAAAAAGGCTTTTGGACTATTCACCAGATCTACATGCTCCGGCAGTTTTTATAGAAGACTGAAGAGTATAATCGGTCATAATTTGGTGATGGTTACTATTTAACATCAGGTGGGCTATTTGTTTGTCCCACTGGCAAGTAGTACAAACATTTTTTTCTGTCAACAATCTATGCTAAGGCAAGAAAATATTCAATGAACCAGGTAAAGTAAAGTACCAAGTAGTAAAATCTATAGTTGAGTGTCCATTCATACTTTAGCATTCTTTTTAAAAATAGGCAAAGCTTTGTACTGAATTCATAAGGGTAAGAACAGTAAGAAGCTATTTGGTTATTTTAGTTTAACTTCTTTATTGTCGTGTTATAGGAGATATAATATAGTTGTACTGACTGCGGAAGTCTTCACTGTGCGTAGTTTGACACGCGCTTAGCCAGATTTATGAACTTTCAAAATAAAAGTCACGTTTCATCTATAAAGTGTGACGAAGTGACCCTATTTCAGGTTCCAGCAATCTGCGATGACCTTCGCATTTTCAGTGTGCCCTCCCATGCCCAGGCACGAATTCGTGTGACCGCTATTCCAGTCCCTGGGGAGCTGACCGCTCGCCTGGGAGCAGACCCACCGTCACCCATCGCCACGCGATATTACCACAGCGGACTATAAAACAAACCTTCCGCAATTATTCAACCGTCTCTGGATTATTAATGATGCGTTTCTTTGCACTCGCTCGGCAAACGGTGCCGTGTTTGCCGACTGTATATAAAGTTTAAAACGACATTACTGATGCAAAACCAATTACCGAACGTTCGGCAATTCATAGACGATTTTACAAAAGATAATAGCTTTTCGCAATAAAGTTTCATTAGCGGAGAATCGATTCGCCTATTTTTAAGTAGCAATCAAAACCCGCCTTCGTTAAAATTAATGAGATGTTAGATATAGCTAGCAGGTGATATTTTATGTTTGGTGCGCAGATGTAACAACGATCCTGGCGTCGCTTGTGGTGCTGGGCATGGGCTCGTCGGGCCAGGTGTTCGCGGCGTCGGCGCTGCGCGGTCTGCGCTTTTTCCAGATCCTACGCATGGTGCGCATGGACCGACGCGGCGGCACCTGGAAGCTGCTCGGCTCCGTCGTCTATGCACACAGACAGGTTAATCCTCTGCAACATTTGTGTTTCTCAAATAAAATGCTGATAATTATCTAAAAATGATCTATGAATGCAAAATATAATTGAAGTAAAGTAAATAAAATTTAGGTAATTGAAACATTCGCTCTTTTATGTTAGTTTGTTTAGGCACATTCTTTATTTTATAAACTCTCTGCGACGATAAATCATAAACTTAGAAAAACAAAATACAGTTGTTATCTTTTAGTACAACGTGTCCAAACAAATATTGAAGTAACCAGACGTGAAATAATAACGAGGTCACAAAAATAGATATACATGCCTACGTTAATGTCCCTAGAGGAGGTGGTACATAGGATATTACCCTTCAGCACGCATTGTGAATAAAATCGTCGTTAGTAGACTTACAAAGCCTACACTAGAACTCGTTGAGGAAGCATAGAGGAATGTTTTTCAAGAAATTTGCATTCCTAGGCCACGACCCCATTGAAACACGTGACGGAAACGTAATCTAGACTACGCAATACGCAGGCGAGAAGGAAATGCTTGGCATTGCGGTTCTTTCCAGTACAGGGAGTAAAAAGATCACTCCTAAAAACTTATACGGAGCCTTCCGATAGTGTTTCACGATTATATGCCACCAAAAAACGATTAGGTATGAATGGAGGGTTTTTCAGTTGAACTTAGGTTTATCTGGGATCTTCATAAAGCCTTTTATAATTCATAATAGTAGGTACCAGTACTCTTATAAAAACGATATTTCAAACAGCAGGGTCTATTTTTAAACTGACATTAACTGAACATTCATAGATATAAGATAATTTTATATTGTTATAAGGCTTATGTTGGATTAGCCTTGCCTTCAGTTTTTGGGAGTGATCTTTTTACACCCTACTTGAATACTTTTTTATACCAATGACCATTTAATGAAGTTTCTTGCCTGATCCTTCGGCTTGGTCGCGTGGACCTTTAAACATTAATAAGATAGGCAAATCAAGGCACCAGTGATTTGCCTCGTTTATTAATGTCTAAAAGTGATCCTTGTGATTTTAATGAATACAAACTGTGGACTTTAACTTTCAAATAATGGCATAATCGTCCAAGAAATACAATCGACAAAGATTGATTTGAGAGTCTATCAACCATTAATTGTAATTTAGAATCAGGCCATGTAAATTACATAAGCAGAGGTTGAAATAATTCCACTCCATAAAACTAAGTGCTTCCCCCGTACGTACAAATACGCCTGGGTTACGTAACATTTACAAACAATAAATTGAACAGATGCCTCGAGCGGACTGATTTATACTCAGGTTTGCCTAATTTCATTTAATGTGCCTAGAGATTTCATTATTAATATCCTTTGATTAATTGATAATAAGAGTTAGTTATGTAAGTATCTACCAAACCTACGTTTTATCATATTTTACAAAAAGCATTTTTTTTTAATTTATTATTTAACACAGGTTGTAAGTTTCTGCGCTCTAGTGGACTGTATATCTGAATACGTACATTCGTGCCAGTGACACATAAAGTGGCAAGACAACAGCTATTTTTTATTATAATAAACTATCTCTCTCTTTTTTCTCTATTTTTTATTATAAGCTTATTTTATTATAAACAATGGACGAAAAAGCTCTTAAGTGATTATAAAAATATGTGTTAAAGTTTATTTTGGTCGATCACACGTCTAAGAATGTCGAGTATATAGAACAATATTGTTATATAACAGAAACAATATTGTGGCTCTTTATAATGGTTCCTGCTAAAAATAGTTTTGGGAAACACCCACATATCGCATGGAATTTTTAGACAGTAAACTGTTCGACTTTGAGTTCATAGTTTCAGAGCGTCGATGGGCTTGTAACCTGTCACGCATGGAATACCAACTTCTGCAGAATGTAGTTATGTGCGAAATGTTATATTTGGACGTACCCCTGACTACTCCCCTTAGACATCCTCAAAAATTATCCTAACTTGGTACTAAGAGATCTGAAGGGGTATCTAATCTACCGATCCTGGGGTTCAAAATCGTGAAGCTGTTTAAGTTTCAGTTTCAGAGCTTAAAAAACGTTAGCTTCAAAAATATTTCAGTTTAACCTTACATGAAAAATATGGTAGAGCTTTTATGCCGTCGGTATCTTTTTGCATAACCATGCTGAGTAAGCAAGCATCACCGTAGCGAGTTTGACCGCAATTTCCTTTGCCACGCCGACACCGCCGCGCAGGCCGTGTAAGTAGGAATTAAGGCCTTTATGTGAGCCAGTCATTCAGGTTGAGAAGGTCCTGACCTCAACGAGGTGTAATTATACAAATTGGAAAAAAATACTATGATATTTATTTTATCGATAAATGAGTGACAGAGAAGTTATAGATTTTATACAGCAGGTGAAAAAAAGCTATTAAAATTTCATTCTGCATGTCCCAAAAGTTTGTGACAGGGTTTTACAGCTCCTATTGCCATGACATCATCAAAAAACTACTGTTTTCATTATGCCACGCGACCACGCAAGGTCGTAAGCGCCACTGCAGAGAAAGTGTTGTTTTGAACTTTAATTCAATAATACTACGCGTGTTATTTGAAATTGCTACTGATGCTATGATGGCACCAGCCGCCTTAAGAACAACGCTAACCCAATCTCGAAATCTTTTCACAATCTGTACGGTTTAAAGTTGCATGATCACAATGCAGAGCAAATAAAACGAAGCCCACGCCGCATTTCCCGCTCCCCAATATAATATTTACTTTGCTCACGCTTCGTTAGAAAGAAAGTGCCTCAACTAACTGCAGGAGTCTGCGATAAATAAGAGCTGAGCTAGGAACGAAAGACTGCCTACCTTTCGTTATACTTGACCTAGTTACTGTCTTGCGTTTTAGCGTAAACTGAAACATTATGTATTCTGCGCTAAAACATAAAATCGTTGGAATCAAAAGATAGGTACATGGACACATATAGGTCTCAAAGTATGAAATTGCCTTTTAGTTAGTACATTAACAGCAAAAAATCGCAACTCCTAACTTCGAGACCTAATACTTGGTATGATATTATTCATCTTGTTATTTGCAGTAGAGGCGTAGTGAGATATCTACTTATTTTTTATGTGGATACTTTCATGTTTATTTATTGCTTTTCTTTTCTTTGCAGGAGTTAATAACAACATTATACATAGGATTTCTAGGGTTGATATTCGCATCGTTCTTGGTTTATCTAGCAGAAAAAGACGTAGCAGACACAAAGTTCAAAAATTTCGCCGAAGCTCTTTGGTGGGGAGTTGTGAGTATCGGTTTTTGTACCCTTATAAATTATTTAAGTAATCATGTTTCGTTTACTTTGCTGAAATGTTCTACATAAGTAATTCAAATGTGTTTCTCGTAACGTACTATATTTTGTAGATCACGCTGTGCACCGTAGGATACGGCGACATGGTGCCTCAGACGTGGCAAGGGAAATTCATCGCCTCCTTCTGCGCACTGCTGGGGATATCGTTCTTCGCACTCCCTGCGGTGAGTATCACTCTTACGTCTCTTTGTTTGTTGGGTGTATTCAAGGGTGGGTCCAGGATTTTTTTCTGGGAGGGGCACACGGGGCGTACGGAAAAAAATCAACAATAACTGTCAAAATTCGCAATTCCAGCCAGAAATATACAAGAGTTTCACTCATTTTCTTTCTGTTATTTTATTCATATAGGTATTTTAACAACTCTAATAATTTGATTTGCTTCTAATGTATGTACTGTGTAGATTCCATACATCTAAGATAATCTACACTAATATTATAAAGAGGTAAACTTTGTATTTTTGTATGTAACGAATAGGCTCAAAAACTACTGGTCCGATTTCAAAAATTCTTTCACCATTAGAATGCTACATTATCCCTGAGTAACATAGGCTATATTATATTTTCAAAAAAATCAGGGATCCTTACTAAAACTTCAATAATGTAACCCAAGGTGGAAAACAAAAAACCTTACATCGCGTGCGCTGCGAAAACTATTGATGATAGAACAAAATAATGTACTACGATTTTGTAGAACACGTCATCATCTACAAAAAATGTCGCGACAGCATATGTCTAACTATTATAGTTATGTCACAATAAGTGTTCTTTTATTTTAAAAAATTAATTGAAATGCCGCCGCCAGAAAAGGGTCTTTATTTGTACCTTGGTATTAATCCTTATCCAAATAAATTATTTAATAATTAAGACGGTTTCAATACCTATAGATTACTTCTTAAATTTTTCAAATCGGACATTCCATTCAAAAGATATGACGAAATTAAAAATGTTTACGGGTCCACGGGTCACGCGCGGGGTGCGATTTCACTCACTCAAGGAGAAGCGCGTGCAAATGTATGAAATAAGTAGACGCGAGGCTCGAACCCACGGTCTAAGTTTATCCTAAAATGTTCAAAAAATTTATGACCACCCATGCGAAGCTGGGACAGGCCGCTAGTTTAAGATAATTTGATTTGCTTTCATGTGATGGAATCTACACAGTACACAAAAATATCGTCTGGGGGGTCGTCTTAAATCCGCCCTTGGGTGTATTGATCCAATAGCACTGATTAAACCAATAGCGCTTTTTACAAAGGAAAGCGTGTTAATAAAAGATCATGGATAACTCCTCATGAAAGATGATTATGAAATAAATTTCCCTGCTGGACTTACCAAATCAACTTTTAAACTTAAAATTAATTAACCAACTACACTTTATGAGCAGCAAATTGCCATGTCAACACTCAGGCAACTGATGAGGCTACACACAAACACACACACACAGGTAATAACATGGACGTCATATTTTATGTACACCCATTCAACATCAGGCGATCCATCTGATCGTTTATTTTTCTTATAAAAACTCAGTTACAACACATATTAGAATTAATAGATAATCTGAAATAAGTTGTAAGTAGTAGAGCTCTTTGTGAAGGGCTCGTCTGGAGAAGATAAACAACTTCCATGCCTTTTTTTGCGGCCAAGCAGCGTTTCTGTGTTTCGGTTCGAATAGTGGGGTTGCCGGTGATATGACAAGTACATGAGGCTTAACATCTGTATGCCTCAAGTTGATGGACGCAGTGCAGCGCATCGTAGGCCACGTTCCCTTCGTGCGTGATAAACGAGGCAGTGCTTTGTTACCTGATGTTAAGTGGTGATGGTTACCACTTAACATCAAGTGGGTCATCTGCTTGTTCCATCAGCTAGTTGTATAAAAAAAAACACCGTAATTTATGCTATAACTTGTTATACTACTACCTACTATAATGACTACTAAGCATCTAGTACAAGATTTATTTCTAAAACTGTGCTGTACCTTCTTAATTTCACAGCATAATACATAGATTATATTATTATTTATCTTACCAGGGTATACTAGGTTCAGGATTTGCACTAAAAGTGCAGCAGCAGCAGCGGCAGAAACACATGATCCGACGTCGGCAACCTGCGGCAAGTCTTATCCAAGCACTCTGGAGGTGCTACGCAGCCGACGAACATTCCATCAGCATCGCTACTTGGAAAATCCACCATGTACCGTTGCCCAGCCCACAAACTAGGTAAATCTTTGTAGCAATATATACATACAATGTGTACCCTGATTAATCCTGTACCACTACATGATCAAACAGGATACAAGTAAGTAAACAAACCCAGGCAATTAAATTCAACCCACCTAAATTGAGACGAAGCACTGGTTTTTTGTAATATTCTCACCGGTATTTTTTTATTTGAATGGACTAAAATGCTGATATAATCGTATGAAGATTGCGGACAGCGTTACTGGGTTACCAATTTTCTGGTTAATTGAACCAGTGTTTGATCTGAATTTCATAATAAGTCCTATTTTATATTTGAAAACACCTGTAGGTATTTATTATTAAACATTAAACAGAGAGAGTAAAAATCGTTTTCCGTTACCGACTGCTTTGAAATAGGCTTTCATAGCCTCCTTGTACGCGGGGAATCAGCCAGTTGTTTCGTATTTCTCATACGGCCTGCGTATACGGTTACGGGTAAAATATCAATTATAATGTCATTGCACTGATCCGATAGTAGGTATACCTACACTAAAACTAAATAATTATGTATTTAGCGCGCTGCTGGTTGCCGCGTATCTACATCACCGTCTGATCTATTTCAACTTATGCCAATCTTTTTGAATACTTACCTAGGTATCAGATATGCCTGACAGTTGATTTAGCCATCGGCTTTATCTCTTTCATCCAGCGAAACCTAATTTCCGTTACCGATACGCAACCCTCACTAATCGCACTTGGCGGTTGGAAAATACGTCGTCGAGTGTTCGAACAAGGGTAAGTGACGATGACGAGCATTATGTATATTTGACAGTCGAGTGATGAGTGCGTCATTCAAGAACAATGCGTCCTTTGTGTCGCGGCTGCCTACGATCCGGCGGCACAAGAGCACCTCGCTGCATTCCCCTGCGCCGCACTCCAAGCCCGCACACAGATACGATGTCAATGCGAGCGCTGAAAATCTCGGTAAGCCACTTTCAATTATTATCTCTACCGATTTTTGCTACTTACACTACTTACGAAAAACAAACAATCGTTTTAATACTTACATAGATATTAAGTCTACATCATAAAACTTTATCGATATTAAAACTGTCGTACCACTCACGATATCAGAAAAACCTCAGTAATCTACCACTTCACTGATCAGGCTTAAACACATTCTTTTTGTTTTTAATTTGAATAGATCACATCATTCGTATTTCAGTTTTGTTTGCTGCTAGTGTGGCAGAACAGAAATTAAAAACAAAAATTGTTTTCTAAATTTATAAATATATCAAAACATATTTTGCTTTACAGTTAAGTAAAAAAAAACTAACCAATCACAATTAAATGGTACCTACTAAATATAACAATTATCAAACGAAAAACATATTTTATTATGAAAAACTACCTACCCATGCCAACGACATTAAACATGAGCTATTCAACTACCCACTACGGACAACTCATAGTTTTGTTACCTAACAACTTGAAATTCACTTAATTTTTTAAGAAGTTCATGTTTATATACTTATAGATAAAACCAATCCGCAATCAAAATGATTAATAAACACAACATTGAAACACTGAAGTCTCTACCACATTCCGCTATACCGAATGACATTCCTTCAATAATCACAACAACAGATAGAGACCATAATGTGATACAGTTGTTGGAATGGAAAGTGATATTATTTGTTACCCTGTTCCTTAGATAATCATACATCCAGAGGGGACCGTGCGTGTTGCCTACTGCATTGTTGGAAAAGCTGCTTTAAAGGTTCTATTCCAATATTTTAGACGGCACTATGGCATGAAAATATTACAGTCCATAAACTTCTGCTGCGTTTCTTATTAATTCTTATTAGAAAAACTTTCCCAAAATACCTATATGTGAATACACAGATGTAAAATGTTAAACGTAGCATTTAGTTCGGACAGAACTCCAGCCTTACGGCGATAATGGCTGCGTTTTTAGCTCCAGACACGATGCTAATATCCTACTGACTTTCTACTTCTTTCTTTTGTTATTTTTTCACTTTTTTGAAATATGAATGCACTCGCGTAGATTGAAGAATCGCTTCGAAATACTTTGTGAAATACTTAAATTGCAACAAGAAGCTTCACGTATTTCTTTTGACAGAGTGGCTTCTAAATGATTTATGAGCTTTCGCGTATTGTAAGTGCTGAGGTAGAGACTTTTGAAATGATTTTACAACGATTGCCCAACTTGCGCTCATTTAGCATCATAGATTGCGGATCACTTGACTTTTCAAACTATTACAAGCGTTTTAGTGTAGGTTACATCATGTTACTGGAATGGCTTCAATCAAAGCTTGTCTTTTGAATTCGGTTACGTATTAAAATGAATCAAATTAAAAGGTACCTGATTTCACACTGCTTTGCATTTTTTATTATGCATGTCAGAAATAGTTCATAGGAGTCTGTAAGATAAACTTTATCCAATTACTTACCTACTTATTTACCTACGTTAAGAATGTTTCTCTGCCGTTAATGTTTGCTCGAGGAGTAATAAATGCTATTCTACAATGGATAAGCCCATTCCTCTACGTGTTTTCTAGTAATCCGTAGGACGATTTTCTAAAATAAAACTCTTACTTAAGTCTTTTTAGTTTATTTTATTTAATGGAGTTGTTTATCCTATGAAAATATAATGGTTATACTTAAAAGTAAGAGATATACCCCAATGGCTATTTTGCGATCACAATAACATGGATCGAGTTACAATAACATGGAACTTAACTTTTTCTGTCATAACAACAGTCAGTTTCTTTCATTGGGTTTCGTTGTTATCCCTTATTATTGTTTATCCAATGTAACTAAAGGGCCAGGTTTGCGTTTTTGCAAGTATATAATATAAATTATTGTTTGTTACACGCTGTCATGGTAGAGATAGCGACCCCTTGTTCGCTATCGCAATAATTGTGTTATCAACACGCAAATATTCCATTCGGCACTTCAAAGCTCTCGTGAGATAACTTACATAAACTCTATCCCTAAATATTTTTATACCTAAGCATATAAACATCCATCAATAATTTAATAGATTTTTATAGTTTCATTACCAAAAGAAGTTTCCACGAGGAAGAAAGAGACAGCAAATGGATCGATAGTTTGCTTGATACCTTTAATAGCAACCGCTGCATTGACCTTATTATTATAGGTGTTTCTTTATTGCAGTCATAACAAGCAGTTCGACATTGATTTTGTGACGTCCTCGGCCTACACTAAGGTTAACTCAAGAATAGATAATGTGTTGCAATTCCTTTTTTAAAATTGAAGAGTGAATCGTCGTTGGTTTATTTCGATTGACATTGTTTTCCATCCTCTTTGTATTGTATTCATTTATACACTTTGGTGATTAATAAGCTATGAGTTAGTCCTTAGCTTTTCACATGCCGTGCTTAGGCTCGTTTTGCAAGCATGTTCTTAGTCAGGTTGAAAGCAAGTGGCTATGGCCTAAATTAAAACGTCGGTAAGGAGATTCTCACTTGAAACAGGGGCCTTATGCTCACTTCGAGCGAGATTATCTCACGGTGGAGATGACGTCATATCTCATTCAATAACTCGTTAAGGTTGCGTCTCGCATGAACTTTGAATGAAAAAATTGGGTAGTGAGATGGTTAGAATGGGGATAAATAGTTATCGAACGAGATATGACGTCATCTCCACCGTGAGATAATCTCGTTCGAAGTGAGCATAAGGCCCCAGGCTGAGTGAATAGATTTAGGTGTCATCTTGTCAATTACTAGATTAACTAATATACCTATTTACTAAATTATTGAACTGTGCATGGCACATTTCCGACCGAAACGTGTGAGTCAAATTCGATACCTGCGATGGGACAAATGTTTGCGTGATAGGTATATAAATTTGGTTCCGGTTGTAATTGTTGTGGAACCCTATTAGTAGTAGAAACCAATAATTACTGCTACCCACGACACAAAGAAATCTATCGTGTGGATTATGACTTTGTTTATGTGACTGTTGGTAGTTTTGACGGATATACTATTTATAACCCGCGCCAATAAAGAAACGAATCTTAAATGGCCGCCGCTGTCTAATGGTTAATCCAATTGCGTGTATACCTTAATTAAATTTTCTCTAACTTTTAATATTAGTAACCATAAAAAGATAAGACTGAACATTCATTTATTTCATTTCGATTATAGGTACAACACCGAAGGCGTTTTAGAAGGAATTCACATAAGTATATCGCGGATACCCGCTTATTATTAGTATCTCCTTACAAGGTTTGAATTATACACATGTGTGAAATATCTGTAACGGATGCAAACTCTTATTTCTGTTGCATTAGGCATTATTTTTATGTTTTTGCCGACAGAGTTACCTAGCATCGATCCATTTATTAGTAACTCATTTCTAATAATAATAGAAAATGTTATTGCCTCTGTAAAGCCGGCATCTATATTGGCACCGATTTCACGTTTTAACTGGTGCCAATTTATAAACAATAATATTATTTCAGTGAAATAGAGTTCGAAGCTCGAATCGCTAAAATCTTCTAAATCTCAGATACACGATGAGGATACAATATTATTTTATTGCATAATTCTATAGCTTTGTTTAACCAAAATAATAAAACAAGTTTGTGCTATCGTAAACCTGTATACTATTAATAATGTCTGAGGAGGTAAGCATAATATTCTACCTAAAATTCTTCAAAATAATTTTATACATTTGGAATAACATTACCATTTACGATGTTACTTACTCGTATATAGCAATTACTTCATGATGCAAGATTCGTAATGACATGCTTTTATAAGAAAATATGAAAGAATCATTTTCTAAGAGGTTGTTACAGCCCTGTAATATAAATCAAGATGAAAGACGGGTCCTACTTAGCATAAGCTACAGAAAAATCTCATTTATTTTTACTCATTTTGCATTATATAACATTTTGAACCGTAACTACTGCAGATAACATTATGGAAAGTGGATTATGTTCAGCCGGCCATACAAATCAGGCGATGATTTTACATCTTTAATTAACTTCAATAGAGAAAAATTTAGATTTAGAGAAAGATTTGTCAATTATAAATAAACAGTTTGTTACGAAGCTGACAACCGTCAAAAACTTTTAGCTTGCACATTTCAATATTTTGAAAATATAAAATAACAGATAAATGTAGTTATGAAAATTCGCAAACAAAAAAGTTTCGGACAATAACAATTCAAAGATAACATCGTACAGGAAAACTATAATTTAAATCGAAACCAGTTTTCCTACTTTAAAAAAAATGTTTTAGTACGCAATTTAATAAAGCCTTTTATTATTTTGAAAACTTGTTTTGGATCAAAATAATATTTTTTCTATAGGTACCTCCGTTATGTGTTATTCTCTTGTTGAATAAAACATAACGGAAACTTGGTTGTTGGCGATTTTTCATAACTAAATTCAGTGTATATTTTTCCTACATCTTCAAAAATATTGAAATGTGAAAGCTAGAAATTGTGTGACGGTTGTCTGTAACACACAATACGTCAGGATGAACGTGTTAGAAAAAGACTGGCGAACGAGGTCTCAAGGTCGTAGTGACTGGCGGAAACAGAGGCCTGTGCCCAACAATGGGATAAGGCTTATTGTGTCTAACAGCACCTATAATGTTATTTTAATCCCCAAGAGATATTATCAACGATTATCATCAACACGAATGCAATTAAAATATTTTATCTACTAACTAACCATTTGATTATAGTGACAATTATAAACATTTATCTGTAGCTATAGGTTAGGGTTGCACGATATCGTTGTCCACTTCCTAGATTAATCAAATAACGACTAAAATATTGCATTTACATCATTATGCATTAAAAAAAATAAGTTGTACCTGCTTAGCTTTCTAGTAAAGCCACACAATCTGACTGAGATCGAAAAAGTATTCCGTGTATCGTAACAGGCGCCAGGGGGTATATAATGTAGTAAAGGGAAGCAACAGGACTGTGACGTGAGTGAAGTAGTAAGTGTTGAAGTGAGCATTGTGTGGCTCGGCAGGCGCGACGCACGGGCGCACCGGGCGCGCGCGACCCGTCAACCCTTCGCACAGCGAGGACTCGGTGGCAGAGACAGCGCTCTCCAAGAAAAACTCAGACGGTAAGAAATTCTAAATCTGATGTGTCTTGCGACAATTCCTAAATTTAGTTTTTCCGTCCTAGACAAATGAGTCACTGACATCTCTTTCTGTCGCTTTCGAGTAGTTTAACCCTCGTAACACTAGTTATTGATGTGTAGGTACGATTGGTAAATGTAATTTGATGTCACACATTCTACTCTGTCTGCCACTTTCTTAAAATATTTCGTATTGGTTCACATATTGATGCTTCACTTAGATTTGTAATGCTGAATAGTCATAGAACTGTTTACTACTTTAACTTAACCTAAGTAGTGGTTACTGACACTGCTTACAACAAAGTTGAAACTCGCTACTTTGCTAGATGAGCTGTCTCTCTCTTTTCTATAATATTCAATCAATTTCTTGAAAGCTGCACCCCTTTGTCTTTAGATTCATTAGATTGAATATACAGTACTTATTTGTTTAGTTAGACGTACCTACATAGTAAATCTAGAAAGTACTGTGTCCCTATTAACTGTTACAAATGTCTTAGTTGTGAAATTTACGTACCTACCTATAACTTTACTTATAATTACTATTAAAAACATAGCTAAATTTTGATACAACATAAACGTAATGAAAAACTGTGACCAACAAGGTTTTAAAGAAAAAAAAAGAAGGAACTATAAAAATGAAATCCTCATTTTTTTCTATCCACACCAATCCCAGTCGCCTGTCTCCAACGTCGCGTTTTGTGTAATTTTCACTGAAACAAAAAATGTTTAACCTAAATTCGTGGAGCAGTGTAGTTTAAATCGTTTTAAAAGTTTATCGAGTGCCACAAGCTTATCTGATGGCAGTATAACACAGCATATAGGTACTCTCTCTACAGCATTCTTATCTATGTATTTTATTACCAACGATGAATTAACTAATGGGAAAACATTTTTCCTAATAGTCTTATCATAATATAATATTATCACCTTACTTATTTTAGCGGCGGTGGTGGTACCCACTGGTTTATTATTATTATTGAAACATTATTATTGTTATTTCATATTATTGAACTTTTTTTTATATTCTATAGAATACAGATTGAGTAGCAGTCAAGATATCGGCGAAACGTTATAGGTAAAGAGACTACTCAAAGATGCATTTCATAATTTTCAAAATAATAATATTATTATTATTTTGAATTTACCTACGTTTCTTTTGTATTAACGCCTGGTATGTAGATCTACTTACATGAATCCAAAATAATAACATCATTTTGATATTTTGGCACCTGCCTAACATCGAGATGACGAGACACATCACTTTTTTCGCGTATCATACACATGATAGTGGTTATGAAGTTTAAAAAAAATAATATCATTTAATTATGATTCGCTATGTGTCCTGAAAATATTTGACCTTTTATACCACTTTTATAACCATTTGCGTCACGAATATCACGGTTGGTAGGAGGTACGTTACGCCGCGATTACAGCTATCAACGACACGCAAATATAATAGTTAGTCTATGCATTCGAGTGTTGATCGTCAAAGCCTTCGAGCAACGCGATTTACAAATCAGATAGTCGACGCAAGACAATCCCGTGTCAATCATGCTAATCTTAATTAGAACCCTACTTTTGAAAAAAAACTAAATAGGTATATTTACATTTACCTATACCTACAAATATAAATGTACTAGAAAAAACGTTAGAACAGTGTAATGTGAAATAAAAATATTTAGTTCTTGTTATTCACTGCTTGATAGGCAAATAGACCATAATTTCAAAATAAATAGGTACCTATCCATAGCAATTTTCATTAAATATTCGAAGCACAATAAGTACTATTTCTTATTCTAATAACCATCTTAAAACTTGATTCTACCTACTTGATGCGTCCATATGTTACGTAACTCTTGTAATGGGTAAAGTATACACCTATGTTTGGCGCCCTCCATATAATTTCCAATAGTTAAGTACCTACCTACCTAAATGTTATAAAATCAATAAATATTTTCACCTACACAAAAACTGGTGAGTCTGCTTTGTTTTATGACAGCCAATAACTCATGTAGTGACAGGTGTTTATATTCATGTAAAAAATAAATATGAAGCTTCATCGCTTCTATCAAAATATAGTCGAAGCTACGAGTACCACCGATGTTTGTTTTAAAGATAGGTATCATTGTTAGATCGGGGCCTGATTATTGTATTATTTACAAACCCTGACAGGTTTGCCATATATACATTTATAAACAACACAAAAAATCAATAGCATAGTAGGTAAATAGCAAAAAATGCAAACTGTAACAAGGACACGCGGTTGGCAGATACCATTATATGCTTTTGAAAAAAAATGATAATCGTGTTTTATATTTTCGAATCCGTAGAAAGAATACTATACTTGGTTTTACATACGAAAGCGTGTTATCTTTATGCTTAAAAAATATTTTAAGCATATAGATAACACCAGTCCGCCTTGAAATCAACAGTGCGAGTGCCACATTGCATTGCTGCCTGCCAGTATAGGTCTCAGGAAAGACCTCACATACCTGTCATACTTTTATACCTACAGTGTAATTATTTTTCAGGCGAGGACTGTATAAATAAATCAGCAACTATAGGATAACAAGGAAATTTCTTCAACATAGGGTATGGTTGAAACATTTTGACTTTGAATGTATGTGGTGGAGTTTCTATTGCATTTAAAGGCAATATTTTTGTGCCACCCTGAGGCATAGATGTCTAGTTCATAAATAAAGTATATTCGATGGCTCAAGGATCTCCTCTCACATGCCGGAATTTCAGACACAATAGAAAATGTATTGTGTCTCGCATGGATGTCGTTCCGGCATGTGAGAGGTTAGTTTAGCCACATTAACCGCATAAAGACGAAAGGAAAATTTGGTTCCACTGACCTCATACTGTGCATAAATCATTCGGTTATGTATGTCATCCATTTTATGGATACGAAAAATACAAAATAATCAACTTTAGACTCCTTAGCAAGTAAACAATGGTATGAAAACATGTCCCTCGAGTTTCTATGGGTAAGTTTCTATGGGTAATATACTTAAGTTTCATGGGCATCAGAGATTTTATTGTATACTAGTGGCTTCCCGCGGCTTCGCACGCGTTGAAGTGGAGAGACGTGATTGAGCCACAAACATCCAAACATCGTAACTTTCGCATTGATTTGTATACTAGTAGTTCGCCCCGAACTGAGATCTCGTGATGCGATCCGACGAACGCATCACTTTGAGTAGGTGGTAGTCAGAGGCAAGTCCAATCATTATGTTTGGACTTTTTTCTGACTACCGCCTACTAACTTAGTATGGTAACCAAGTTTCAACTCTATTGGCCTATTTATTGAAGAGTTCCGTTGAACAGACCTTGGCTCCATCATCAGACCAGGTGTCTATTACCATTTTATGAGAACTGAGTACCTTCTTAATATATTTCAAGAAAAAAAAATAAGAAAAAGCAAACTAACTGGGCGACCAGTAGAAAAACCTTGATGTCAACTCTTGGATCGTTGGTTATGTTAATTTAACTTTTTTGTTGTATCTCAAAAACCAAGCGTCCCAGAAAAAAATTAAAAATTGTTTTGGAATGTCCAAACAAAGCCCTTTCATATGACATATAACTTGATTTTTTTATGTAACTTTTTTTATTTTTGCCCTCTTAAAAAACCCCATATCTTAGTAACCCTTCATCCGATTTTACTCAAATACTTACCAGTAAATTTCTCAAGTACAATCTATCGACTTATCAAATTTCATGCAGATCGGATCGACGGTTCGAAAGTTATGGCCAGACAAACATACATACATACATACATACATACATACATACATAAAATGCCAAATCGCCCAAGTTGAAACTAAGATCTTCGTTCGCTTCGCTCACTCGATCAATTATTAGGGTAGGATTTTAAATACCTACGTAGGTAAAGTAATTATCAAAAGTTAAAAGCGTCATTATTAATTATTTATTTCTTAGTATATTTACCTCAAGTTTTAAGTCAATCGCATCACGCGTTAAAAAACTCCCATACAAACTTTGAAATCCCATACAAATTCCCATAAAAATGCATTTACTGTTTTTTTGGCTTGAAGTATATGTACTCCATGTTTCAAGTTTGTAGGTTCAAAGAATACCATTTTTGATACAAACGTTTTCATCCCTTTTTACACCCTTAGGGGTTGAATTTCCAAAAATCCTTTCTTAATACACTTCTACGCTATAAGACCTATGTACTCTTCAAATTTCAAGTCTCTAGGACCAGCGGTCAAAAAACTTCCATACGAACTTTTACATCCCTTTGCACACTTATTAAGGGTAGTTTTAAAAAACTAAAAATGCTTTTCCTATTTTTTTGGCTTGAAGTATATGTACTCCAAGTTTCAAGTTTGTAGGTTCAAAGAATACCATTTTTGATACAAACGTTTTCATCCCTTTTTACACCCTTATGGGTTGAATTTCCAAAAATCCCTTCTTGGTACACCTCTACGCTATAAGACCTATGTACTCTTCAAATTTCAAGTCTCTAGGACCAGCGGTCAAAAAACTTCCATACGAACTTTTACATCCCTTTGCACACTTATTAAGGGTAGTTTTAAAAACTAATAATGCATTTCCTATTTTTTTGCTTTGAAGTATATGTACTCCAAGTTTCAAGTTTGTAGGTTCAAGGAATAACATTTTTCATACAAACGTTTTCATCCCTTTTTACACCCTTAGGGGATGAATTTCCGAAAATCCCTTCTTGGTACACCTCTACGCTATAAGACCTATGTACGCTTCAAATTTCAAGTCTCTAGGACCAGCGGTCAAAAAACTTCCATACGAAATTTTACATCCCTTTGCACACTTAATAAGGGTAGTTTTAAAAAACTAAAAATTCAGTTGCTATTTTTTTGCTTTGAAGTATATGTACTCCAAGTTTCAAGTTTGTAGGTTCAAAGAATTCAATTTTTCATACAAACGTTTTCATCCCTTTTTACACCCCTAGGGGTTGAATTTCCAAAAATCCCTTCTTAGTACACCTCTACGCTATAATACCTATGTACTCTTCAAATTTCAAGTCTCTAGGACCAGCGGTTAAAAAACTTCCATCCGAACTTTTACATCCCTTTGCACACTTAATAAGGGTAGTTTAAAAAAACTAAAAATTCAGTTCCTATTTTTTTGCTTTGAAGTATATTTACTCCAAGTTTCAAGTTTGTAGGTTCAAAGAATACAATTTTTCATACAAACGTTTTCATCCTTTTTTTCACCCTTAGGGGTTGAATTTCCAAAAATCCCTTCTTAGTACACCTCTACCCTATAAGACTTATGTACTCTTCAAATTTCAAGTCTCTAGGACCAGCGGTCAAAAAACTCCCATACGAACTTTTACATCCCTTTGCACACTTATTAAGGGTAGTTTAAAAAAACTAAAAATGCATTTCTTATTTTTTTGCTTTGAAGTATATGTATTCCAAGTTTCAAGTTTGTAGGTTCAAAGAATACAATTTTTCATACAAACGTTTTCATCCTTTTTTTCACCCTTAGGGGCTGAATTTCCAAAAATCCCTTCTTAGTACACCTCTACCCTATAAGACTTATGTACTCTTCAAATTTCAAGTCTCTAGGACCAGCGGTCAAAAAACTCCCATACGAACTTTTACATCCCTTTGCACACTTATTAAGGGTAGTTTAAAAAAACTAAAAATGCATTTCTTATTTTTTTGCTTTGAAGTATATTTACTCCAAGTTTCAAGTTTGTAGGTTCAAAGAATACAATTTGTCATACAAACGTTTTCATCCTTTTTTTCACCCTTAGGGGTTGAATTTCCAAAAATCCCTTCTTAGTACACCTCTACCCTATAAGACTTATGTACTCTTCAAATTTCAAGTCTCTAGGACCAGCGGTCAAAAAACTCCCATACGAACTTTTACATCCCTTTGCACACTTATTAAGGGTAGTTTAAAAAAACTAAAAATGCATTTCTTATTTTTTTGCTTTGAAGTATATGTATTCCAAGTTTCAAGTTTGTAGGTTCAAAGAATACCATTTTTCATACAAACGTTTTCATCCCTTTTTACACCCTTAGGGGTTGAATTTCCAAAAATCCCTTCTTAGTACACCTCTACGCCATAAGACCTATGTACTCCTCAAATTTCAAGTCTCTAGGACCAGCGGTTTGGGCTGTACGTTGTCTATATGTCAGTCAGTCAGTCAGTCAGTCAGTCAGTCAGGACTTTGATTCTTATAGTATTAGAGATTTTTATAATTTTACAATCAAATCCCTTTCATAAGACACGTGAAATAGTAAGTACCTATCCCTGAAAAAGTTGTTTCAAATGTTCCCATACGACACTATCAAGTTACTTAAGTTTCATGGGCATCAGAGATTTTTTTGTATATTTTTATAATTTTACAATCAAATCCCTTTCATACGACACGTGAAATAGTAAGTACCTATCCCTGAAAAAGTTGTTTCAAATGTCCCCATACGACACTATCAAGTTAAAAATCAAAAATATAGTATTTAAATCGGCATTAGAGTCAATCAAATGCATCAGAGCAATTCCTAAATAACTAAAGTACATAGTTAAACCAAAAGATACACCAAAACATAATATAAAATATAACAAGTTAAACAAAATTTATTATTAGGCGCGCTATCGAAAATTGGTTCCTATGTCAGAATGCTTCGCTCGGTGAGCCGAGGGCTGCAGGCAATAGATGCGGAGAGGGTTGACTGAATGGTGACTGTAACGTTACACGCCTAGGTATCACGGTATTCGAGAAAAACGCGATGTTTTAACCATCGCACGTTTCAATTGTCCCCGATCTACCCTACTTTTATTTTTTTGTTAAAATGTAATTTAAGCATTTAATTTTTTTGGTCAAGCGTGAGTCGACTTCTACCGAGTTCAAACTGCACTATTAAGTATACGGTGCTACGGGAAAAATATAGTGAAACGCTTATTTATGGAGGTTATTCATGCTAGGAATCAACCGTGTCTGTTGACACCTTAGGATCTAATAGATAGTAGAGCTCTTTGTGAACGGCTCGTCCGGGGAAGTACTTCCACCACGCCTTCTTCTGCCGCCAAGCAGCGTTGCTGTGTTTCGGTTTGAAGAGTGTGGTTGCCGGTGTAATCACAGGCACATGAGGCTTAATATCTGCATGCCTCAAGTTGATGGACGCAGGGCAGTGCATCGTAGAGTGCGTTCCTATCGTGCGTAACTTGCGGGGCAATGCTTTGTTATGGGTGATGGTTGCCACTTAACATCGGGTGGGCCATCTGCTTGTTTCATCAGCTAGTTGTACAAAAAAAAACTTATTTAATTTGTTTGCATTTTTGTATTTTTTCCCAAAGCATCATTGATTTGGTAGGGAAGTTGTCGACGCGATCTAAGGATCAGTTTTTTTAGAAGTGAGTCGATAGGTACATCACAAGACTAAAATTAGATTCCGTCGCCTGACCGTGCTAAATTAGCATACGTACCAATACTTATAAATGCAAATGACTACTTCAATAGCACAAAATCCACTGCAGGTAAAACCTACTTAGCGGCTGACAATAATGAAGTTTCTATGGGTTTCTATACCTATATACTGCAGACGGTTGCGCATTTAAGCAAAATATATATTATATGCAATGGTTTTTTGCCTGGCAGTCTTACTTAACCTAGGTAGGTATTATGTTATGTAAGCCACTTTCTATGTTACAGAATCTTTAGACTCCTAACTTTAGGCCTTCGTAAATAAAATAAGCTAGTTATAATTTGAGTAAATAAGTTAATATTTGAAATCATCATTTAGTTTTATAAAAAGTATCCATTCATTTAATTATAAAAAACGACTACGAATATAAATACATAACTGGTTCATTGTATAAAATAAAATATAGGTACTTATAAAAGCAATAACAATTCCATTGAACGAAATACTTATTGAATCTGCTTCAAAACAATAAAATTATGCGAGTCTGTGCTATGGACACTTTTCCTTTGTATCGTAATTTTCCGCAGCCTAACAAAAGTTTTCTTGTTTGCACAGACGAGGACGACGAGCCCCGTTGTGTGAGCTTGACACCGCGCCACAAAGCTGCCATCCGCTTCATCAGAAAGGTATATCTGCAAACAAAACGTTTTAAACAATTTAGTTAATACTTTACATACAATTAACATAAAGGTACTCACACACACGCACATACTTTGGACATTACCTACAACTTAAACAGTTCTATTCAAAAAATACTTACGTGTTGCCATGTTTTACCTAAGTACATGTTTGACATATAGTACAACATAATTAGGCATTACTATTCTATATATATTTACTTCAGATATTCCAACAACAACAAATTGCATAACTTGATACATAATAGGCATTAGAATAATAGGTAAATGTAACAATCCTTCCAGGGTTTATTCAATTTAACACACGGTACACGTATACATAAAATCAAGCCATTGTACTATGGAAAGTGTTTTACAAAAATTATGGAATTCTAACAGATGAAGTATTTTGTGGCCCGACGTAAGTTTAAGGAAGCCCTTAAGCCATACGACGTCAAGGACGTTATTGAGCAGTATTCCGCGGGCCACGTGGACCTGCTGGGCCGGGTGAAACACGTCCAGACTAGGTACTGCCGCCAACATCCCTTCCGTCCAACACCATGCACTGCTGCGCCATTACTTTCTACATTCCATACTCTGTCTGGACTGTACCTATTGTCTTGTCATGTTACCTGTAGTCGAAGTTGGCATCAAACCTAATACTTTATTTATAGTGTGTAGTTAGTATTTGCATTGCTAAACATAATGCATAACTTCAAAAACCTACCTACTTTCATGGCTGCTTCAAAATCGCTGAAGGATATTTTTCTCTACTTACATAATTTACTTTTATTCCTTGCACTTACTACTGCGTTAAAATAAGATGATAAAACGTACTTCATAAACTACGCATGTATAAACCTATTATTAACATGCTATAGGTATTATACGTTATAAATAAATTATATTTATAATACAGTTTACAAACGACTGTCTACGAAAACCTATATTTAGGCTACCGCAAAAGCGATTTAAAAACTGCAGATTGAACATTTTGTTGAGAACAGATAGTAATAAATGATGCATAAAATAGTTTGTTCATACTTAATTATAACTAAATTTTTTTTAAAATAAATTCTCACTAAAACTCTTGCATTCTTTACAAAAACATTTATATTCCATTAAACAAATTACATAACAACGCTAGGTAACTACTACTACTAAACGTTTAGTCTTTTCGTGACTCGAAGTCAATTATTTTCTCATTATTGCCAACCCAAAAACTACTTTTACTATTACAGACTGTGAAAATATATCACTAGTAAACAAAAATCTTGTCAAGTACCTACCTACCTAGCCATTTACAACTATGCAAATACAAATATTTTATTATTATGAAAAATTGTGTAGGTATGTACCTACCCGCTATCGTTTTTATAAAAACACGTCGTAATTATTAGTCTAAGGTAATCTATGACATTAGCCATCAGGATATGTTTTGTTTCCGTGTAGCTCAAGTATTTTGTGGCACGCAAGAGGTTTAGAGAAGCGTTGAAACCTTATGATGTGAAAGACGTCATTGAGCAATACTCGTCGGGGCATGCGGATCTGCTAAACCGAACCAAGAATCTACAGTACAGGTGAGATAAGAGACGCGACTCGCAAGGCCGTCGCCGCCGCGCCGCAGCCGCCTGCAGCTCTATCATCCACCGCTAATCATACTGCCCTTTTGTAAAACTCACCTATACCTACTTACAACAACTACTTAGTTGTTAATAATTACAAAATCTTGATACTTACCTAACTTGAACTTTGACAACGTTCATTTGTGGGAACACAGTACATCAGAGTCAGTACATCACCTATGTCTCAAAATAGTTATTTTTTAAAATTTGGCACGATCAGACTATATTTGTGTAAATATATACAGGGCGTAAAATGATCACTCCCGAAAACTGAAGTTCATGTGCCTTCAGTTTTAGGAAGTGATCTCTTCAGCAAAGCTACCTACATAAACCCCAAATCTAGACTATGGTTTTATCTCTAAGGTTTTCCAGCTTATTTTGGTTTAAAAATAGGCCCCGCTGACCAAAATAACTCGCTGCAGTCTTAAAACGCCTCCAGCAGGTTCAATGCTTTGAGTTGTAAACAGATTTGGAGAATGGGGAATGCTGACCCCAGGATTACACAAGTTTAACCGAAAAACGTCACCCCTTTTTTATTATGAAACAATATTTTATCCAAAATGACCTAATTTTTTACTGGTAATTGGTAGTAATCAATCGAGAAGTATTTTCTATAATTGAAGGTCACATTTATGTTTTCAGGAGAATTCGTATACATATAAAATCATCTACAAAATTTTATAAAACAAAAAATATTTCATAATATAAAAAAAAGGTTTTGTTTTAACCGTCATTAAATTTAAAAAATATATGTAAATAAATATTAGTTTTCATAGTATGCTAGTTATCTAGTTGCAATCTGTGATTTGTTGCTTTTGACGTTCACGGTAAAATTTAACGTAAGTCGTAGTTACATAAAAAAGTTACATAGGTACTTTTATCATGTAATACATAGTTTTTAATAGCATCCCAAAGGAAAGCAAAGAGTTTTTTTTATGTGTAGCTCAAAATTAAAACATAATAATAAGCATAGTTGGATTTTGTAATACATTTTATTTATGTTTCTGAGTATTTACACGCTAACTGGCAGTAGATAAGTAGGTATTAAGTAAATAGGCCTTTACATTGAAAACAAGGTTTATAAAACTATAGTTGTGTCATCATAGTGCAATCAGCCTACGATCATCAACTGCTGGATCCTCTTCATCACGACACACTTTTCGATCCTGCGCCAATGGAATCCACCTATTATCCATATATGTATATATACATAATACATCCCACTGCCCTTACCATATCATCAGACCACCTGGCTGGTGCTTTGCCTCGTGATCTAATGACTCTAACGTGGTCATTACTAGGCCACTGTTTTTGTCCATCTGCCGTCATCCTGCCTAGCCGAGTGTCCTGCCCAGCCAATTGTCTGCCCATCTCCACATCCAACAGATTTATCCTACCTTCGCCCACGACTTTATTCGTCGCATTTGACGTTCACTATTCGGTCAGTTAATAAGATGCCTAGCATGGCGCGCTCCATTTTCCTTTGAGTAACTTTAATATTATGCACGTGCTCGTTTGTTAGCGGCTATGTTTCGGTACCATACGTTAGGTAACATTGGTTGTCAAATCCAGGAATGATTTAACTGAATGGTAAAATCTACTAGGAAGTTAAGCTTGGCTTTGTTTACCACAAGGCACTTATAAGTTTGATGTATTATAAAATAAAATATTTAAAAGGTACATAGTTTAGTAGCTTTGTATATTGCCAATAATCGATAAGTTTTAAGTGTGTGCTACTTTTAGAATTCAGTGGAAGTGCATTTCTATGTCTCATTATCACCGTCATATCTCAAACAATTTCACTTGCTTCTGCACACGCTTTACTGTGAACCAGAATGTATAGTTCATATCACTGACTTATAGATATAGTCAATGACTGCTATACTGTGGAGATCCTTATAGATTATAAGTAGGTACCTATACTATTACTTTTCTTTTAATTGTTGGTTTATAGGTCCTTTTACAATTATATTTGAAAGCGCATTTTCTTTATTACCTACCACAAATCGCAGACGTTTAATCATTAGAGCCTCTGTGAGCCAATGGGCCACGCTGCTCTGATGGCCCACTATTATTTTAATTTATTATCCTTGACACGAAGGGTGTCCGCAGTGCTGCCAAGCAACCTTATTTCTACATAGCATGAATTATGTTTAACGTGCGGACATAAAGAATTATTTTTATTCTCCTAATGTAACTTAATGCTCAAAGGTAACAAGGATATTAAAAATCGTTAAAATTACAAATGAAATATAAAATATGGGTATAACTGGTTTTAAAGGTTTTTGAACTACGAGTACGCAATGTTTTTTGAACTTTTGGTTTTCATCCGCAGAATACCCATATCAATCTAAATAAGTTTAGTCTAATTTTGACTCGCACGTTTCCTTTTAAACTTCAGTCAACGCTTTTTGTTAATTTAGACCGTACAACTTTTTGACGGCTTAGCACAACCTGTTATAAATTGAAATTTATCTAATAAGAATAAATAATAAATTAAAGGATTCAATTTTTTATTTCCTGGACAGGTTAGACCAAATTCTCGGTAAGCAAGGATCAAAAGCAAAAGACGTCTACGCATCCAAAATCAGTCTAGCTTCCAGAGTAGTTAAAATTGAAAGACAAGTGAGTATCTTATGCTACGGATTTATCTGAAATCATACATTTAAATATGTAATAAAATATTCTGTGATTTCCGTAATATATTTCTCATTTTTTCTATTTAAAATTGTTTCATAAGTATATTACTCATAAATATTAATTTACTCATAAATATTACACTCTAATAAAAGTTTTACTTCATTTTCAGGTAGATGATATAGAGAATAAGTTGGATAATTTATTAGAATTATATGAAGAGGATAGACGAATGCGAAGGATAGGTAGCAATAGTTTGGCCAGTGGCGGTGGCGATAGCGGTGGCGGCGGCAGTAGGCCAGCAGAGGCGCCGCCGGCGCTGCGGATACGCACGCCGAGGGCGGAGAAGCAATGTTCTGAGCCCAACTCGCCCGTGTCGCGCACCTTCGACCAGCCGCCACCAGCCTCTGCGCCGCCTGTGCCCGTCAAGCGGCCCATGAACAGGGGCTACTCAGATGTCGGCACCAGGATCCAACGGAAAAAAGTTATTGTAAAGTAAGCAAATTTGATAACTTTTCTTAATTCATTTAAATATCTATCTAGGCTCCAGCTTAAGAGCTGATTTCACCATGCTGTTAGTTACTAAATGTAACCTTAGCTGTCAAACGCGTATATTTTGACATATTTAACAGCCCTTTAATCTCTAACAGAGCATGGTGAAATCAGCTCTAAAAGTGTTCAAATATATGCATCCAGCTTAAGTTTTTCTTCAGTCGGTATTATTGCCAAAAGCAATGCGAAAATTTTCAAAAGCGTAATTTATTCGTTCATAATAAAAGAAATCCTGTTAGCAAACGAATTTCATCATAAGTAATTTTCAAAGCGAGCTAAAGCATACAAAGCATTTTACATAATCCACTAAATTGAACATAACGTGCCACAATGCTGTCCATGATTGAATTTAATTTGCAGAACATCGTCAAGCCGTATCGCAGATTCCCCGCGGGACGATGAAGTAGTGATCGTAGTGCCTACTGACCGAGATGACACGCCTCCCCGCCTCATCACTGACAGCTCAGGTTCGCATCAAACAAATCTAATTAAATACACTGTTTGATACACTAACACGATCACTTCAGTACCTATTGCATTATGTGTCCACTTTGAAATTGATCCCCTTTTTCTGCATCTAACACTTCCGTACACGCCAATTCAGAGATCACAGGTAAATGTGCAATTAGAACTATAAACCCAACATTTTTATAACTACATATTCGCATTTTATAATATTGAAGTAGAGTATAACACTTTGTAGGAATTTCGTAGTTAGCGCATTGAATGCAAATTAACCAATTACACGTCATTGCCATAGGTATAAATATGCGCATATTACAAAATTGCAGCATCTTATGAAGATTTTTCGTCGTCTACTTCTCTCTGACTGACAACTTGGGAGAGCCCCGTTCTTATCGGACGCCGTGGGCTACGTGAGTCCAACTACCCTACCCCTATCGATGTGGAATGTTACTTAGTGTGTTTAGTTCTTACTTTTATTTATGTGGACTCTCTTTAATATCCTCAAAAAATCAGTAAGGTCCAGGAATGTGTGTATCTGTTCTATACTTTCATCTAGATATAGATTCCGTGGTATTTTACTATTAATAATTTATGTGTGTTGCTATGCATTTTTGATGTGTTAATTTATTATTCTATTTAATCAGAATTTTCGGGATCATTAAAATAATTTTCTATCGATAATGTATAATGCGTTAATTAGAGGTATAATATGACGACAAAATTGGAACACGCTATATTATTAATTAGCTTTGTATAAAAATTTACAAAGCTAATTCATAATCAATAAATCTGGCTAAGCTCTTAATAATAATGATACGTACGTGCATTTTTATCGTAGATGAGTTGTTACATTGTCTGGCTACTATTAATGCTCTTTTCTCATCAAGAGGTCGTGAACTCCGAGCAGGTCGCAGACTGATTCATTCTTCTAATAATATAAATGCCAAAGTTTGCGAGAATGTTTGTGGTTCAATCACACTGAAATAGCTTAACCTATTTGAATGAAGTTTTGAATTAAAGTTACAGTCACGCAAAAAGTTACGTTCCCTCACATTTTCTTCTTTTTTAGTAGGTATTATTAGTCTGTAGATACGATTAATTTTAGATGCTTTCTGCTTTAAAATACATGGGTATTTCGACACTCACTACAACCGTCGATTAATTATATTGCACATGAGGCTACCTACACTTTCTATTTATAGCAATGACATGCCCAAACTATCCATGGCTTCCTTAGCTGTTGGTGTTTGATTTAGAGTTTTTCATGGCTTGTACCGCTCGTTTAAAACTTTTTTCTACAATTAATATTGATACAATTAATCTAATTTCACGTTTGGAATACCACCTACTGCAAAATGTGTGTATGTGCCAAATTTCATATTCGGATGTAACTACTTCTGACTACCACTTAGACATCTTCAAAGATTCAAGCGGATCAAAGTCGTGCCGCTGTTCCTGTTTTTTTGTATATTTTTTTCACAAGGCTATTTAAATTTATCAATTGGCTGCATAATGCTTACCTACAAGCTAATAGTGGATTGAACTCTCATAGAAAAACACTGACACTACAAACTTACTTACGTACTTTCTTATAATGTGCCGAACCGGCCTGTAAATAATGAAGTTGGTAGCCTTAATATTTTGGCTTTATTACCCCTTGGAAGTTTAATTTATTTTTATATGTACGTTCTCTAAGCGATAATAGAACATTAATTGCGAAGTTTATTAAACAAAACTTCAGAGGTATAAATAGGAAGATAAGTAAGAATATTTACAAGTAGGTTGTAAAACCTTTTATCAAATATAGCTTTTAAGATTACTTATTTTGAAGTGTTCTCCTAAGTTATGTTAGGTATTTACGTATAATTAAATACTGTAAGAGTTTTAAATGTTACGTTGTACAAGTAGGTACTAACGTTGAGCTGTTCATCTCTAATACTATAAGAATTAAAGTCCTGACTGACTGACTGACTGACTGACATATAGACAACGCACAGCCTAAACCGCTGGTCCTAGAGACTTGAAATTTGAAGAGGACATAGGTCTTATGGAGTAGAGGTGTACTAAGAAGGGATTTTTGGAAATTCAACCCCTAAGGGTGTAAAAAGGGATGAAAACGTTTGTATGAAAAATAGTATTCCTTGAACCTACAAACTTGAAACTTGGAGTAGATATACTTCAAAGCATAAAAATAGGAAAGGCATTTTTAGTTTTTTAAAACTACCCTTAATAAGTGTGCAAAGGGATGTAAAAGTTTGTATGGGAGTTTTTTGACCGCTGGTCCTAGAGACTTGAAATTTGAAGAGTACATCGGTCTTATAGCGTAGAGGTGTACTAAGAAAGGATTTTTGGAAATTCATCCCCTAAGGGTGTAAAAAGGGTTGAAAACGTTGGTATGAAAAATTGTATTCCTTGAACCTACAAACTTGAAACTTGAAGTAGATGTACTCCAAGGCTAAAAAATAGGAAACGCATTTTTAGTCTTTTAAAACTACCCTCAATAAGTGTGCAAAGGGATGTAAAAGTTTGTATGGGAGTTTTGTAACGCGTGGTGCGATTGACTTAAAACTTGGGGTAAATATACTAAGAAATAAATAATTATGAATGACACTTTTAATTTTTGATAGTTGCACCCTTTGCCCCCTTGCAAAGGGTGCAAATAAATGTAAAAGTTAGTATGGGAGATCTTTAACGCATAGTGCCATTGATTGCAAACTTGAAGTAAATATACTCCATAATAAATAATGTAATAAATAAACGTTTTCAATATTTTAAAACTACCCCTGTAAAGGGTGCAAAAGACTGCCAAAGTTTCAAGGTTTGTGTGGGAGATTTTTAACGCGTAGTGTAATTAACTTTAAACTAAAAGAAAATGTATAATGTGGATAAATAACAAAAATACAGTTTGATTTTAGAAAACAACACCTAAAACGTTACCCTCCTTCGTTGCGCTCGAGTAAAAAGGATACAACGAGGCGTCAATGTTTGTAAGGGACATTCTAAAAACGGGAATCTTGAGTTGGTACGAAGAGATCTGAGGGTATCTACCGTGCCTGGGGATCAAAGTCGTGAAGCTGTTTCGTTTCGTTTGTTTTCGGGTAGAAACTAGGAACAAATAAGTACATATTTTTCGTGTAAGATTGTCTTTGTTGTATTTGTCATGTTTGTGCTAAGCTCAGTACCTATACCTACATACCTAATATAGGTAATGTACGCCTATAGGTATCTCTTATACCTACGTGGGTATTTAAAATTCTACCCTAATAATATACAAATTAATGCGAAAGCTACGATGTTTGGATGTTTGTGGCTCACCACTTCAACGCGTGCGAAGCCGCGGGAAGCCACTAGTTCTATTATAAGTTTCATGCATTTTTTACATCGCACGTGACTTTAGAAAGTGTAGAGTTCAGGTTCGCCAGCTCGTAACTTTAGTATGTAAGCTCAATGTGATATCTCATATCTGGAAGGAATTGAGCGTTTTAAAATATTTCTACAGCCAGTCACGGGTAAATATATATTAGTGCGTACCTTAAATCTTGAAATAAATAGCTGGTTTACGAAGAAAAATATTTGGAAAAGTAAAGGTCATCAATTAAACAATAACTTTGCATGCTATGTAATTATGTTTTCCTGACTGCCGAAAAATTATGTTAGTATTTTTAACAATGTTTATCAATGTGTTGGTAGTATTGATTTACCTACTATAAATATGGGAATGTTATGTTACCTTGAGTTTTTCCGTACCTCAACTCAGAGTTTTGTTGTTCATGGGGTTTTCTGTATTGCGAGCCCGGCTTTTGTATGAATACTCGATATGCGATATTGGACGTGCTGAGAACTCTTTTGACTTCATACAAAACTCCAGCTCGCAATACACAACTAAAGAACCAAAAATTAAAAAAAACTCGATCTTGAAGTACTATTTTCGTATTTATCTTTGCACGTCTCATAAAAGTAGAGTAGCTATTATGTAGTTTTTTTTTTTGGAAATGTAAAGAGTTACTTTGCGATAAAGATATGTCATCATATTGAGCCAAATTTAACGGCCCGATTGCAAAATTAAATAGGATCGGCAGTGGAAAGTGAAGCCATCGGGCTATCGTTAGTAAACTGTGAAAAAGTTCATCTGACGCTCTAAATATCCGATCTTTAACACATTCAATTTTGGGATTTATTTTCTAAAAAACATAAATAAAAACATAAGAATGATTTACTGATAAATTTTCATTGAAATTGAATTTGATCTTGGATATTAATTCATAATACGAGATTCTCTCGCCGGAAATACCTAGTATCAATTCAACGTTAATAGCACTTACAAGGACATATTATTTACATCATACAGTGAATTTGACTATATTCCGATATTTAATCACAGTTGCATTCGCCATGATCAGGGGTAATATAATTGGTGAGGTGAAAATTTGTTCAAAACTATAGTTTCGTTTCAGTGATGGTTGTGTGTTATTACAGAGGCATGCGCGAGCTGTTCCGTGGAGGTGGAGACGGGGCCGGAGGTAGGCAGCTCGGGCTCCGGCTCGTGGTGCGAGGGGGAGGGGGAGGCGGATGGCGAGGGGGAGGGGGAGGAGTACGCGTCCGGGGACTCGCTGGCCGAGGACGCGGCGCTGCTCGGAGACGCGCACCTGCCACCGCGGATCCTGCGCAACCAGAAGCGTGACGTCGCAGTCGTCGACCTGCATCTCCTCCGGCCAGATGTCTGAGACCCATTACACCATTTAGGCCCTACAACAGCAATGCGAAACCATAATGCTAATGGATATTTTTATCAGATACATTTTTTTAGTCTTTCCTTAATGTTTTGGAAAAATAAGTGGTTCTATTTTAAACTAATATTGAATGCATCTCGACCTATTATACCATCCGATTCAAAGATTTGGAGGCGAAGATTGTTAAAAAAAAATACTAGTTATCATCAAAATTATGATATCCACTGCCATTTCGGTTTCGCATTACGGCTGCTACTGTACTGAGAGAATGAGATTTTTGCGTAATGATGGTGACGCCATCTCGATTTCATACGGGTAATAGTCAGGGCATTAACCAATGGTGCCGTCGCGACGCTTATATCAGTAAAGCGAACCATGCGTCCAAAGGCTCAGCCTAGCCTCATGCCTAGCTGGTGGATTAGAAGCTAGGCGCTAGGAGCTAGGCGCTAGGCGCTAAGAATACAGCGCTTTATTTACACCCGCGGGCTTACTCCCGCTACATTAATTCCCACGTTGGCCTTCTCCGCACAATAATAGTAAATAACGACACAACTGTCCAATCACAAATTTCCTCTTAGATAGGTGCTTTATTTACAAAAAAGAGCAATCATAGATTAGGGTTAAAATAAGAATTTAGATGGTAATGGTTGAAGTGTGTCTTAAATCTTGATCGAATACATATAAATTATACAACGAGCCGATTATGTAGTAGTTAACTATGTATTGAATGAAATGGACGATTGAATAACGTCACTTCCAATCGGTTATGATGAATTTTAGAAATATGTACATATGTACCTACCTGTGTAGATTATTTTAAAACCCTACGCTTATCTCGTTTAATTTATTGAATAAGTAGATAAATCAATTGCTTTTATAAAACGATACTATTTTATTGTAGGTGCTTTAATTTTACGGATTTAAATTACCAATAAAATTTAAATAACTTATTATGTTGTAAATATTATACGATTAAGTATATTTAAACTTAGATATTTGCTATGATAGATAAGGTTCTTTATATGTATATTATTATGTATATGTATCTATTGGTCGCAAGAAATGTTCAAAAACTACAAGCTGTGAAACTTAGACTAGGTAACCTTCAGATGTTACATTAATGGATCAATTTCTATTTACTTAGTTTGAGAGATCTTCTTCATTAGTTGTTAATATTTCAACTAATGGCAATTTTGTGATTTATTTTCTAAGCTAACCCATGCCAAAGTAGCTGTTCAAACTTAATCAAACATTCAGTAAAGTTAATAGTAATACAGTTCAAAAACTATTCATTATCATTCATTTATTGTTTCATGTTGTGAAAATAGGTTTCAGGGGGTAAGAACGTCCCGGACATTAGCCCCGCTGGGGCTTGCCTCAATAGTTATGCTTATATTTATAATATACATAATTGAAATGACATAAATGAAACATAAATCGAAATGAAAATTAATATCGTCTCTTTAAGGGGCTGACAACTATCAAACAACTTCTCGCTCGCACGTTTCGAAATGTTGAAAGATATAAAATCACTAAACTCATTTTCGAAAAATCGCAATTAACCATTTTGTGTGCAATCACATTGCACACAGTTTAGTAAAAATTTCATGTCGATCGATACATGTTTTCCTACTCAAAAGTTTGCTTTACTAGTTTTCGTACATAAGCAAACTTTTAAGTAGGAAAACTTGTATCGATCAAAATGTTTTTTTTACTAAACTGTGTGCAATGTGATTGCACACAAAATGGTTGATTGCAATTTTTCGAAAATGAGTTTAGTGATTTTATATCTTTCAACATTTCGAAACGTGCGAGCGAGAAGTTGTTTGATAGTTGTCAGCCCCTTAATATTTATTTAAATATAAGAAACCTCTTCTTTCTGACAATCAATTCACAATCGAATTAATTTTATTGATAATAAAATTATATAACTAAACGAGTACCTACTGTAATAATAGAGCATAAGTCAACATGATGCTACGGCGTACACCATAATATAAGCTACAGCAGGCATGTCGTAGCGTTCATGCTACGAAATGCACTACGGCAGATACACGTTACTTTGTATAGTTTGTGCTACGGCGTAGACCATACATTCTACGGCAAGACTGTCGTAGAGCTCACGCGTAGACGCGTGTACTACGGGAGACTCGTAGCGACTTTTAAGGCGAAGACAAGAGCTAATGTGACTCTCGCTCGCACGTTTCGACATGTTGAAAGATATAAAATCACTAAACTCATTTTCGAAAAATCGCAATCAATCATCTCGTGTGCAATCACATTGCACACAGTTTAGTAAAAATTTCATTTTGATCGATACATGTTTTCCTACTCAAAAGTTTGCTTTACTAGTCTTCGTACATCAGCAAACTTTTAAGTAGGAAAACTTGTATCGATCAAAACGAAATTTTTACTAAACTGTGTGCAATGTGATTGCACACGAGATGATTGATTGCGATTTTTCGAAAATGAGTTTAGTGGTTTTTATATCTTTCAACATGTCGAAACGTGCGAGCGAGAAATTGATTGATAGTTGTCAGCCCCTTAAGAGTTTATGCTACTGTCATTGTGGCGCAGTTGGGGACTAATCGACTGAGACGCAGGATCCTGATTGGTTTCTATTTCTTTTATTGTTTATCCGCTTAAAACTACATTTAACATCACAAAATACATATTTGGGCTTTACTGGGTGATAGAACAGCTATTTTGATTGCCTTTGTACTATAAAACTATAGAGAATTGACAAATAACCTGTGATAGATTTAAGTGGGACTTCAAAATGCAACCTAAAAAGGCCATAAAGGGGGTGTAAAAAGACAGTCTTGATCGAACTTGAACAAAAATTTTATTTAATATATATGTAATTATATTTTTATCTTTAATATTTCATATAAATTCCCAAAGTTTCTGCTTTTGAACGAGTCCTCTCCAAGAAAGCTTCGGTGGACGATCTCGATGTTCAAGGAAAATAAAAAAAAACAAAAGGCTAGTTGACCAAGATTTTATTTAATAAACCTTTGCTTGCTAAAGGCAAAGAAGCTATATATTTTCGCACCTTCAGTTTCGAGAGCTGTCTTTTTACACCGTGTATGTATTTATCCTTAGGTTCCCCATCTTTAATGCTTCAAGTCTTGAATTTTGCTAATCTAGTAGTTACGAAAGTGAAACTCTCTATGTACGAGTAGGTGCATATTTTACTAGAAAACCCTATTCTTGAACCAATTTTGAAATTTTGGACATTTTTCTCAATAAAAAGCAGGGTAATTATTGCCTGGGATTTCTAATACCTAACTAAATAGATAAGGTTTATCAATTATATTAAATTAATTCAATTTCACCATAATTTACTTATTTAGGTACCTATAACTACTTCCTTTTCATCATCTACTCTCACTTTAAAATAAATAACTGCTTTGATTAATTTTCTTGTAATGATGAATAAAGTCGACAAGCAATTTAACTTTTGTAAAGACACTTTAAAATAAAATTTTACTATATTAATCATAATAATAACTTTACATACATACTCACCAATTCAATGGATGAAACATAAGTACAATGGGACCTACTTTTGCCTAACTGTTAGACCTTAGAGAAATTGTGATACGCTTAAACATAATATTTATTAAATAATTTAAATAAAAAAAATATGTATCGCATCGTTAAAAGGTTATTGTACCAACTACTCGTATCTATTTAAGATTTTAAGAATATAAACTTGCATTGTTACCACATTCAAATAGGTATCTGCTGCTCCCCTCTATAAGCTAATTGTAGATATTTACTGTTAGTTAATCGAGGTAGATTTAAACTAAGCAAATATATTTCAAGAACATTATACTTACCAGTTTATAAGTCCCTTAAATCTACGGACATAAAAAAGTGTAATAAAAAGCCTTAGTCTTTGCGTACCTACACACCTATTCAAAGTTAGGGTTATGCAACGAATGAATTAAATTATTGCCTTAAAACATTATTCTGATTGAATTATCTTGTTCACTGCCTAATTTCATTGTTCGCTGCAAAGCCTACAAATCATTTTTTCGACTAAATTTGGGGCCAGTGTTAAATAATAAAGAAATATAGATTATTGGCGGCGATTACCGCGGCGATTACTCTATAGTGCCATCTAGCCCCAAACTAAGCTAAGCTTATAATAGGGAACCAGATAGCTGATAAAATACTACTACCTATAATTAATACTACCTACTTATTTTTCCTAATAAACGAATACTTATTTAAACCAAGACGACAAGAAACTAACATCTATGTAACAAAAAAACCGATTTATGAAATATAATATTATTTACGACCAATAGGTTAACCCCTATTACTTTACACATATAATATGACATAGGCACATTGCAAATTTTGTGGTCACTTTATAGCCGGCTCCTACGGAAATATAGATTTTTGTAACCTTAGGTACCTAACCTACCTAAGGCTACAAAAAATCGACTAGACGCCCTACAGGATCATTGTCCTCGGCGGCATAGGGCGAGCAGTGTTCTACTAATCAGGTTGCTTCGAATATCAGTATCTGCTGATTATTTGCATATTTTTTTTAATTCGCACCCGTATTAGTACATCTTGATTTTATGCTGAAGTTCGACCATGCCTGGGGATTAAAATCGTGAGCTATCGTATTTGTTCTAACAACTCATTTTGGCTAAAATTAAACGACTGTATTTAAATTTCTTTTAAGATAATCTACTTTCACAAATTTTAATATAAGCGTTCGCGTTCGTAGCAAAGTTTGCTTGGTCATTCCAAGAGTTCGACTCGGACGCAACGTTCTACGCGCTGACGATTTGGATCGGTGACCGCTATACTCGCATTTACAAAGAGTGTTTCCATGCTTTGGAGAGCACGTTGAGCTGCCAGTCCCACTAGCGGTTGTTAGGCCATGACAGAGGTTATATAAGACGGCCTAAAAACTCCATCACCGGTTTTGACTACTTGCTCATACGAGCATAATTACCCCCAAATATTCAAACGATCTATTTTTCTTACCATTTTAATAAAATACCTACTTAAAATCAAAATCAGCGTCCGCTGATGTCTATGACGAAAAATCAACATCAGCAGCAACTCTGCTCCTCCTTTTTGTACATTTTTATTTTGATGATGTATTACAAATATTATTATAGATCCTTTAAATACGAGTAGGTAGGTACGTACCTACTCGTATAAATAAATAATATTAGATATTATGTATCGTGGGTGACGGCTTTAAAGTACCTACTACTTGTTTTGTCGTTCTGCATGAATTTTACTTCAACTATACTTTTAGTCTGGAGCAATAGGAACTGACATTCCTTTGTATGTTTTGTTTCCTCTGTACTTTATGTTTATATAATTTGTATGTATCATGACTGTGTCTAGTCTCTATCACAGAATGCAGAATGTACCATTTTACATGGTATGTAACAATTGTTTATGTTATCGTTGGTTGGTACATAAAGCTCTAAGTATATAATTATCTAACTCAATTATCTAGTAGGTACCAATTTTCTCAAAGCGTTACTTTTGAGTACCTACTCTTATAATAAAGCTGGCTTTTTGGCCAAAAAGTAATTACTAAGCATCTAAATATTAGATTTTCTAAACGACCGAGACATTTGCTTGTAAGTAAGTCCTATTGCATAAAAATAATGTAAAGTATTGTACAATAAAGCGAGTGAATAGAAACTAAATTGAGCCTCATTTAATTTTCTAGATAACTTACCTATTTGTAGGTATGTAGTAGGTACCTACCTACCTAGGTTACCAAGACGAAATAGGAATACTAGAATATTACAGAAATAAATGATCACTTAGGTACTTAGTCCTAGCCAATGGTTAACAAATCATTTCATCACCATCATCAGCCTGAGGACGTCGATTGGACATTGGCTTCCCCTTTTTCCATGAAGAACTTCCATCCACCGACTTTCCGCAATAGGTTTACCGGCCGGATTAATTCTATCGGGGCCCCTAGGCAATGCAATTCTCGGGGCCGCTTTCCTTTACTTACTTTTTAAAATATATTTTTAAATATTTTTTTACCTATTACAAAAGTCGAGTCGATCGCTCGACTCCTGCTTGAAAATAACGTTAGATGGCGCTTTTAACAGTAAGTTAAATCATTTTTCTATGGCAACATTACCGGATGTAAATAATGGGGAATGTCACGAATGAAACGTTTTTTATTCGTGGTGCGTGGCCCTTATGCAGTTGCATAATCCGCATAATGGATAATCCGGCCCTGGGTTTACCCAGCCAACACCCAAAACCAGGATAACAGCGAACTTGACATAATCCGTCATGACATATTTTTTTCTGTTTTGTGGGTAGTTAATACTCGGTACCTACCTACAGTAAATCAGTAATATCCGTACATGATCCGTACGTTTCGTCTTCTTCTCTTCTCATTAAAGTCCGTCCGTCATTCGACAGACAATCTTGCCAGTGTCAAGTGATTTGTATTGAATACTTTTTTAGTCAAGTCAGTCCATAGTCAAGTCGGCCGTCATTTGTTTTGTAGAAAATGGTGGCGGTTTTCTTTAAAACATTGGAAACATTTTCGGTCAAATCAGGATATCACATAATACACTTTCATTCCAAATGTTTACACTTTGTCCTAAGACCTCAAGTAATGTTGGTTAAAATACCACCGAAATTACACAACACAACTCAAAATAACACTAAAAAAACAAATAAAATGAAAAAGCTATGTTGCTTCCCAATATGTCAGAAAATGAATCCTCTCCGAACGTTTTGAAGAAAGCTACCACCATGGAGGTAATGGCTACCACCATTTTTCTTCATGACAGCTGACTTGACGTATTTGAATAGAGAGGTAAATTAAAATAAAGTGAACATTCCCGAATGACGGACGTGCCCTAAACGAAAAAGAAAGAAGAAGAAAAGCCAGGCAAGAAGAAAAACATAGATTAATAATACTATAGATTGTATTATAGTACCTCCATGATAGATTGCCTACGAGCGTATACCCGAGCAAGACGGACAACAAGTACATACAATTTATGGGTTGCCACATCATACTATTTTCACCCAACCAAGCATAAGCTATGATGTCGCCGCGGCTCCAGTTGTTTGTTTAATGATGTTTAATTAAAGCTAGTTTCTGCAGTTTAATAGTTTGTACCCTCCTCTACGTTACGCCATTTTAATATCTTCTAAGGAATGAGCTAGAAAAAAGCCTACACAGCTCAGTTGGTAGCCTTCTGCGCCGTAGGCCGTGGGTTCAATCCTACCGAGAACAAACATTTGTGTGATGTGATACTAGACGTTTGTTCTCTGCCTGGGTGGTTGTGATTTGGCTTATTTTGGGGCTATATAGTGCAGCGTGGAGCGTCCACCAATATTTATAAAAAAAAAACGGGGCGAACTGGCACTAAGCTGGCATTTTAGACATTGACATCAGAACCCTAGGCCCCGCGAGCTAGAGTCCTGGATTTTCCTAGTGAGGGGGACAGAGCTAGCTAGTGGTGCTATTCTTCACATTCTACCACCTACCAATAGTTTAACTATGTTACTGCACCAGCTAGGTTAAATTTTTATGAATAAAAAACAATTTATTTATTTATCATTGATTTATTTATTCTACATCCCTACTCATCAGAAACCGTAATTCAAAAGGTTAAAACGCGTGCTTCAATTTTATATTAAGTAGGTATAAACAATACATCTTAACAGGAGTAAGTCGGCTTATGCTAGAGCTGACCATAAGCCTGAGCAATGCCACCACTTTGCCCTGAAGCGCGAAGTGCTATCCTCAGAACATCACTATGAATATGTCATAAATACATTAAAATATATCACGTATAAGTACGTATTTATTTATTAGACGATAAATATTTAATAGTTTGTACATAACAATTTCAGATGAGAATATTTTCTTAATTCACACTTTTTAAAGCAAGATTTTTGAACATACTTTTTATATCCAGAAAAAAAGCGGAGATACCGTTTATGTTGAAATAGCCCAAAAGTTTTTTAGTCCGTAAGTTTCTTGCCTGTTCTTCTAGGCTTTGGTCGCGCGCCAGGAACTGGCGGTACATTCACCTAGTACCAATTTAAGACGTTTCAAAGAGATCCTTGTGATTGAACTGAATAAAGACCGTTTTGATTTTGAATTTGGAGCTTGGTGACCTTGAGCTTGGTAACCCGTAGCTTTAACCCACCAGCCCAAAGTAGTTGCATCTTTGGGAAATCTGTAAAACAAACATGTTATTATTAGGTATATGTAGGTATTTAATCATACTACGCGATGGTGGTCTCAGACATAAAATAACTACCAACTTCTCATATGAAAATCGTGAGAAGACTTAAATTATTACAATGTAACGCAAAGCTAAAAAAATAAATTAAATGAAATTAAAATATATGTACCTACTACCTATACTTATATTATATTTTTTTTCATTAGGTACTTAAGTCAAACAAACCTTATTTCTTTGAATAAGGTAATAATAAGTTGCGACATTGTCATTTTTTTCTAGATTATTGTGTGTATTTGAACTTATCCTAACATATCAGAGTCGAATCCACCCTAAAGTTGTTCGTTTCCCAACATTTTTGGCAAATAGATTTTGTTTTAGTTGGCAGCCCGAAAGATCGTATAACCCAGCCAAATTATGTTTCTATAGAACTGTATCGGTTTGAATAGCCATGTCATTTGTGTGGTTTATAGTAACCTATACTCTAATTTTACAAAATAATTAAATTCTAGAAATCTACTATGACATGCGATAGAAAGTAAACACAACCGTTAAATGATTAATTGTGGACACTGTGCATTCTCCGTTTTATAGTTTAATTGACAAATAGAACATAAAAGTGCTACTTACCGAAGGAAGCTTAATTTTCAGTTTTCCGAGCTGTATCATTATCACAGCCTAAAATACTACAATGCACCACATTATAAACTTAACTCTACGTATACTGGGACCTAGGCACACACTATTTTCAAAGAACTTTGGCACTAAACACCTGTAAACTCACAAGCACCAAGCGGTTTGTTTAGCACCAAACTTGGTGCTAAACAATCAAAAACGTATACGCAGAAAGGGACAGAACATTTATATTATATTTCTCTCACTCATAGGTATAATTTGTATTATTGCGTCTCTCTTACTCTTGGTATTATTATTTGATGCTCTATCTATTGTATACTTGATCTAAGAAGAAAAAGAAGACACTTTTCAGTGGTGCCAACGTATTTTACATGTATTTTACTCTAGATTTAGAGGGAAGGGAGGGAAATGTTTAGGGTAGGAATTTAGTTAGGGTATTTTTTGGGGTAGCCCGATGCAGTTGCATCACCTCTTTTAACAGCACCAATATTATCTAATGCCGCTGTAGAAAGATCATTTTCGGTCTAAGCTATTGTCAAGTCCTAACTTAGAAATAGATTGTCCCTCAACATGTTTCAAAATATAATGTATATTAAATACAATCCCTAAATTTGATTTATCTGTAATTTGCCCTACACTTTTATAGTAAAATACAAATTCAATAAGTATGTCTTTGCCAAATTTGCAGTTAAGATAAACTTTAGGGTATTTTTTCCATATTCACACCAAAGGCGTTTTTTCATCAATATATGGAGCCGTAGTCTGGTCTATGTACAGTATATATAATTATCGCTTAGCAATATAGTAACTGTTTTAAGTGCTTATTTGCCTCATTTTTACTTCGTTTTCTTGCTTATTAAGATTTTCTTTGTCAAGGAGAGCAACACAATGCACTAAAAATATGGCGGACTTATATGCGTGAATGTCATTTTGACAACTGTTGTATAAGTCAAGCTTGAGATTAAAAGTCATTACCGCCAAAAAAAGCAACAAAACTGCCAAAAAATTATGAAATGCAATGCGTTATGGCGGCTCTAGAAGTGTGCACATAGTAAGAAATTCGAACAGTTCAACATTTAGCGATAACAACTTTACTATCCTACATATTAATGAAATTACATTTGTATCTTCAATATTTTTCAAATATTTCTATGTACGGTACATAGACCAGACCCAGAATAAACCTGTCCTTTATGGTAAATTTGACCAAGCTTATGGTAAAGTGAAATTAAGACCTGGCAACACTGCACTGTTGTTTTGTTAACTTCAAAAGTTCAATTAAAGTTGTTTTGTTTGCTATTTATCTTGTTTGTGATGTTGACAACAAAAATAAAATACTTCATATTATCCTACAACAAAAAACAAATAAATTGAGTCGTTAGAATCGTTTCTGAGTAGTGAATACCGTAATAGTGTTCTGTCTGTGGTAAATACACTTGAAAAGCTGCTTTTGATTAGCATCTAAAATGCCTACCCAATACGAAGAAGAACGTAATTGGGAAGGGCCCAGTCAAAATCAGTACGAAGTAAGACCTGTTTTGAATTTTATCATCATTAAAAATAATGTCCCTCGATGTCCAACCTACTATAACTTATACTATAACCTAATATAATAACAATTATATTATTATTCATACTCTTTTAAGGAAGAAGGTGCTGAAGATGTTATTGAAAACCCAGAAGAGGTATTGCTCGAATGTTTGGAGAAATTCAAAACTCCTGACTATATTATGGAACCTGGAATATTTGGACAATTGAAACGCTACTTCCAAGCCGGTGGCAATCCAGAGCAGGTTATTGAACAGTTGTCTCTCAACTACAGTGCTGTAGCCCAAATGGCTAATTTACTAGCAGAGTGGTTGATTCTTGCAGGTAAACATTTCCTTGCCAACTGCAGTAACTGCACTGATTCTGAAAATTATTGTAAAATTTTTATGTTACTAAAATTTTACACATCTAGGCCTGACTTACAGGTCAGATAAGTAGGTATTCCTAGTTTTTACTGCATATATTACTAGTTGAGCTCTTCATGAAAGAGCTTGTCTGGATAATTACTGCCACTGTAACTATTGCCATTGCCAGTGGTTCTTGCATTACTGTGTATGAATTTGAGGGCCTGGGTGCCATTGATATTATGCCAGTGATAGCTTTTACATCTCAGAGAGATGGATGCAGTATATTGCCGTGCCACATAATGCTCTGTGAGGTAAAGCTATTGCCATATTACATCCCATGGACCATCAGTGTATTTCATTATTTTTCTCTGAAAAATATATTGTGTTTCAAACAGTTACCAACACATTCTTGTAAAGGCTTGCTAATGAGGTAACTTTTCAATGACATAACTTTTTGGAACAGGTGTAAAAGTAACTGAGGTTCAAGCCATGGTAGAAAACCACTTGAAGGACATGATATTAAAAACATTTGATCCGAAGAAGGCAGATACAATTTTCACTGAAGAGGGAGAGGTATGTAGTTTTACAATTTCCCTAGATTCCTACCTAGTTTGATATATTATTATGTGTGTCTTGCAAGGCAACACTGTTTTATAGGTTATGGTTACCATTTAACATCAGGTGGGCCATCTTCTTGTTCCATCTGCACATGGTATAACTAAACCTAAGATGTCTTGGTAAAGTGTTTCCTTTAATGTCTCCAATACTTACTATGAAGGGATCATGGCATTGCATGCTTGGACATTCCTTAACATTTAACTAAATTGAGCATAATCCAGAATATTGCTTGCCATTCCATTGCAGTGCCCTTTACATCTGAGCGATTTCAAGATTTGAGTTGATGATCCTGGTTCTAGCAGATTTGGCCACTCTCATAAAAACTTCATACATACTTTTGATAGACATAATAATGTAATATGTATATCCATAGTATAATCAATATTACAAAGAACTACAATATTGATTATATCATAAAAAAATTACATTTCCACAGACTCCAGCTTGGCTGACAGAGATGATAGAGCATCCCACATGGCGTTCGTTAATATACAGATTAGCAGAAGAGTATCCTGATTGTCTCATGCTCAACTTTACAATAAAGGTTGGAACTATGTCTAGGGCAATAATTATATCTTATTTCTACTTTGACTGGCCTTGTAGCTCAGTTACTATTAACTTATGAAAATAATTAAATATTTCAAACATTGCCATCTACTTACAGCCCTAAACTTGGCAAAGCCAGTGCTATGGGAACTATTGCACCAGTTAAACACTGAACATCTAAGTTCATCACACAAATTTCTGACCTTGGTGGGGATTGAACCCACAACATACAGTGCAGACAGCTGAGTTTTTTTAATACAACTAGCTGATGGAACAGGCAGATGGCCCACCTGATGTTAAGTGGTAACCATCACCTATAACAAAGCATTGCTTCATAAGTCACGCACGATAGGAACCTGCCCTGCATCCATGAACTTGAGGCATACAGATGTTAAGCGGCATGTGCCTGTAATTACACCGGCAACCACACTTTTCAAACCGAAACACGGCAACACTGCTTGGCGGCAGAAAAAGGCATGGTGGTATTACTTCCCCAGGCAAGCCCTTCACAAAGAGCTCTACTATTAAAAGTTACTTCTATTTGAGTTCCCACATCAGTTGAATATTCATTTTATGTTTTAGCTTATATCCGATGCTGGTTTCCAAGGCGAGATAACAAGTATATCCACTGCAGCCCAGCAAATAGAAGTATTTTCAAGAGTCCTTAAATCAGCTATTGTTGGATTTCTTCAAAGTTCTGATGATTGGCAGAACAGTGTCAATGAATGTGCAGTAAGTTACCTTTTAAATCAATTACTATAGTCGCGTTAAACACTCGCTGCAAACTCGGTCATAAATCATCTTTACACTATCTGTTGAGATTACTCGGAGCGGGCACATGCACATTATCGATAAAAAGAATGACTCAGCGAGACCGCCCGGTGGTTGTTCGGTCGGAGAGGTACTTCTTGTGGGTAGTTGGTTTATGTATCGATAGTTCTTATCAACTCCAATAATGCACATCTCTGCGCTTAAACAAAAGGACCGTGCCGTTCTCCTAAGTGCGAGAGAGAGAGCAATATTGCTGTCCCGTTCCGATAATTTATGACCGAGACTGCAGCGAGAATCTAACGCGTCTATAGTATAGATCTATACATAGAGATCTTTTTTAGGGTTCTGAAGTAGCGATGTAACGATCTCGAAATTTTTCAAACCGACGCAAACCGGTCTGAAAAATAAGCAAACCAACCCGTAAATCGAACCGCAAAAATCTACGTAAACCGGTTTGAAACCGGGTTACAAACCGAAATGACAAAGTCAATACGACGAACCAATTTGTATTGCTCATGCTAGAATTTTTTGTTATGGAAACCGAAACGAATGAGTTAAATTTGTATTCATAATCCGGTATGAATACAAATTTAACTCATTCGTAGAACCCAAGAACAAATTGAATCGACTTTGTCAAGTCAATCTCATTTTCATATTTCGGTTCGGTCCGACCCGAAGTACCGACTCGCGGTTCCGCGCCGCACCGTGCGTGAGTTGAAGAGGGACAGCGATCAACAAACCGCTCGCTTACTCAACCCGTCCAGATCGGTTTGGCATAGGTTCAACCCGACTTGAACGGTTTGAAGCTCAACCCGGGTTGAACCGGGTTGGTAACCCGAGTCGTTACATCGCTATTCTGAAGTCCGACAATCCCTACAGTTTCGCCATGTCTGTCTGTCTCTAGTGCTACTTAGGACCCTCATAAAATATAGAAACTGGGTGTTAGTCAAAGCTGTATAGTAAGCATCATATTGTTTTAATGGTGATAATATTGGACAACATCTAAAAAGTTATGAACGAATTTAAAAAAAAAACAACGTGTTCAAAAATTCTGTCTCAAATTCTCAATACCACTCTGTTGAACTTTTTAGGAATACCAGAAATGTGATTAAATAATATTGACAAAATAATTGTGACAGATAAGTAGGCTCAACAATATTTAAAAAATCTCATACTTCTTTATTTTTACTTTACAGAAAATGGTATGTCATGGTGCTCATACTTATGTGTACAGTCAAGTTATTGTGCATATACTAGCAAAAGAGCCCAGAGGTGGAGCAGTCATGAAAAGATTGTGTCAAGAGATTACTCGCTGTGCTCAACAGAGGTAGGTACCATTTCTCATGTTTACTATCTAGGAATAAGTAGATATATACCGTCAATAGTAGCACATACATAGACTATACCACAGATAAGAGAATACTAGTAACTATACCAAGCCCTGTGGATAAAATTGGGCAGTGGAAGGTGATGATAAGTAGGTTATAGATTAGGTACCTACTTTGTTTTTCCAGATTATACATAGAATGAGGCTTTGTCATTAACATTTTAAATAATAGAATAGGGTTTATGGTATTTTAAGTATTTTTATTACAGCTTGATTATTCCTGAAGATTAACTAATTTCATCTGAACGCTTCACGTCCCTAGAGCACGGCCCCCCTGTGTTAGCAGTTGTTGAGACGCTGACAAATGTCAGGTTACTTTTCGCTAGAATATTTCTAAATACTTAATAAATACATAACTGAATGAAAAAACGGAGAATAACATTACCTACAAACTGAATCAGCTTCACGACTTTGATCCCCAGACACGGTAAATATCCCCTCGGATCTCTTGGTACCAAGTACGACTTTCAGATTCTTTGATGACGTCAGATAAAAAAGATTCAGTTAAAATGTTATCATTTTGATGTACTTACCTAAATAAGTTTTCGTACTAAAAAGTTAAGTAGAAAAACTAGTAATAAATCATTCAGCAATATCATATCACCGAGCGAGAAGTAGCCGACGGATGTCAGTGCCTTAGGCCATTTTAAGGGGACCACAAACTCCCGTCACCTTGGACACTAGCTCATACGAATTTAATTTAGCGGGCACGACGTGACGCCTATAACCCTGGCGCTGACATCAGGCGAGTCGTGGCGGAATGCGCGTACGGCGCTAGCTGCAATGCTGTCGCGCGGTGCACTCAACCCAGCAGATATCTCAGTTCTGTTTAGAGCTTACACACAACCAGAACCGCCGCCGGTCCATTTGCTGAGGATACCCCAGTTTCTAGGTAAGATCCTTTCATCGACAACCAATACATGTTAGAAAACCCGCTCATCATCATTAACGTGAATAAGTCCACATTTGGACACATTTTCACCTAATTTCTGTGACTGAGACCACTTACTTACACTTGCTATGCAGTTTAAGTGGTGTGTTTCCTTAGTCGCCTCTTACGAAAACGTTGGTAGGTAGGTGATGAGGAGGTCCTATTCGATGAACACCACAATCACCAATATTCATATTTAATTTTCTAATCACTACAAAGTGTTAAAGCAATGTCCACCTTTCATCGCCAGCATGCACATAATCTATGAAAGAAAACCAGATGACGAAGTTACAATAATATTCCAGAGCTTCTCGTCGACTCCTTATTCAAATCCGGAAGCAAGCTGAACCCTGAGCACAAATCCAAGTACATGTATCTCTTGGCTTACGCAGCCAGTGTATGTGAAGGCGTGACTCCGGGCAAGCCTATCAAGGACGAACTAAAAGCCACAGTGCAGGCTATCGAGAAAGTACATGCCGTCACCTGCAGTTCAGCAAGCTACAGTGACCTTATTGCGGAGCTGCCAACATTATATCACTGCATAAGGTAACATGATTACTACTGTCACAATTATTAATACATGAGTAACTGATTATTCAAACATTAATTCCGTACTGCCGCATGCGAACCCTATGCATTTCAGTTGGTATTCGCCTATTGTGCCACGGAGGTTATTTTCTTATTAATTTGAGACCAATCCTGAAATATTTTAGGTTTCCTGTCGTTGGTATGGGTGTCCTAGTGTGGGTCGAGTGCGTAGTAACGGAGCCGTCTTATTTCAAGCTGTGCACTGAACACTGTCCCGTGCACTTGGCACTTCTCGACGAGGTCGCATCCTGCCACCAACTGTTACATCATCGCCTGTTGAGATTGCTTGTGCAGTTGTTTGAATCTCCTCAAGACGAATTGGAGATATTGGTTCAGGTAGGACCATCTATTCAAATATCTATGTACCTGGCTGTAGGTACCACACCAACTGAGGTGAACAGATAAATTGCGCGGGTTGTAGCTATATTTTAGCAGATATCAGTGGGCTAGTTGTTTACCCCTATACTTATAACTATGCATAAATTTATGCATGGCTCGACACTGTTTTTTCATTACGCATTAATACGCATTTCTACCTATGTTTTCCTGGACTAAACATTCTTGTTTTTTCATACAAAGTTTTTAAAAGGTAAATGCAACTTTTTCCAGTTGGAGTTGAAAAAGATGCTTCTTGATCGTATGGTCAACTTGTTAAGTCGCGGCTGCGTAGTACCGGTCCTGAGGTACATCAAACAATGCTGGCAACGTGGAGACACAGATATATCATTGATTCGTTATTTCATAACCGAAGTAAGGGACAACTTTTAATCTTTTTTTGTTTTAGTTGCCATAGTTGAATTGTTTATTTTTCTATATTTTTTGTGAAAACATCATTGGAAGAATACATGTCTAACTGTATTACAGTTTTTTAAACTAAAACAGGAAATATTATTTTAATTTGGTACACTTGTTTTTAAGGAAGCATTTATATTCTTCAGAATATACCAAGATAACTTTTAGTTATTTTTTCAGGTTCTTGATGCTATTGCTCCACCTTACACACCAGAATTCGTACAGCTTGTGTTACCTATGGTTGAGAATGAAGAAATAACAGGAACTATGAGAGCTGAGGGAGAAAATGATCCTGTGTCAGAATTTATAGGTAGGTGACAAATGTGCTATTTTTATAAACATTCGTAAAACAAAACAATTAATTCACAAGGATAACTTTGAATCACAAAGATGTTATCATAAAATTACAAGAATAAAGACTCTCTCTCTCTCTCTCTCTCTTTTGGAGGTTGAACCTTATCTTAGAATTTACAACATAATTTATTAAATGGTGCTCTTTTTGTTTCAGTTCACTGCAAGGCTCACTATGTGGTAGTTTAATGTATATGAAGATAACTTTGAATATTTATAGGGCAATCAAGAAAAATATATTTACTTACTACTATTATTTTATTTTAAGTAGATATAAAACAAATAGGAAACAATAAAAATATTTTAACTGTGTGTACTTATACTATTTAGAAATAATCATCCTCTATTAGCCTTTCTTTCGTAATAACGTTTCAAAGCTTGTTCAAAAACTTCACCAACTGTTCTCTTTTTCCAAATATCTATTTTCGGCTGTTCCTCAATAACATCTTTTTGTTCCTTGTTTAACTTCTTATCATTATTTTCATTCAGTGATTTTATCTCAGGAGTTGCAGACCTTTTAGGACTCTTAGCAGTTTCAGTTTCAATGTTTAATTTAACTTCTTTATTTGTTACCTCTTTTGTATCAGGTTCCTCATCAGTGGGATCATCAACCGAAAAATCTGAATCAGCATCAATATTTTCCTCATTTGGCTTATTTTTCTTAGACAATCTGATATTTTCAAGATTCATTCTGTTGATTTCATCATCAGAATCTTCAATTTCTCCCTCTGATAGATCTTTGGTGTCTGCAGACTTTCTCTTTCTGTAATTTCTCTTTTTAGCGTCAGCAAATTGCAATTCGTTGTTTTTGTCTACTGCAGATGTTTCAGTAGTGTTTTTATCAGATTCTGTTTGTATTTTACTTACAGTAGCTTTGTCTGTTCCTAATTTTTGTTCGTACAAATGTCGATAGAATCCCCCTGAAATAATAAAAATAATAGTTTGTGAGAATCCAGCATGTTTGTAGTATTCAACATACTTGTACATACAATAAGTCAGGCTGTATCGATTGAGTGAGCAAAGCCAACGAAGATCTTAGTGACAACTTGGGCGGCATAGCATTGTATGTTTGTATGTGTGTATAGCTTTCAAACAGTTGATCCAATCTACATGAAATTTGGTAGGTCAATAGGTTGTATGTAGGTACTTGAAAAATCAATGGTAAGTGTTAAAAATACAATACTTATTAAGTTAATAGGACAAAGGGTTGTTAAGACAGCCATAACAGCTCAGTTGGTAGTAACTCTGCCTTCTACACTGTAGGCTGTGGGTTTGATCCCCACTGTGAACAAACATTTGTGTGATGAACATGTTTATACACCATCTGGCTGTTATAAAATATTATAAGATTAGTATTGTATCTGGTTCTTATAGTAGAGAAGCTTTCTTTTATTCAGGGCTAGTTTTTTTTTGTTCTATGATTAAAGATTTTTTATTTTTTATTATTACTTAAAAACTTGATAAATTAAGTAGGAACTTACCCAAATCATGTTGTTTTGTAACATCACCAATCTTCTCTAAGTACTCCTCACGTTTTTCTTTTTCTTCTTCGAGGCGCATTTCTTCTAACTTCTTTTTATATGCAGATGTTACGAATACTTCTTTACCTTTAAATTCTTCCCCTTCTTGTTCTCTCTCTTTCTGAATCTGTAATTAAAATACAAATAAGTGGGATATCTATACATATACTATATTTTTGATTTTTGAGGCATTTTTATTTTAAAACAAGTGTTTTTATAGATATCATAAAATGAATTGATTTAATATGGGAAAAGACAGCAACAAAGTTAGATGACAATTTCTGATTTATATGTATAGTTCAAATATTTCTTCTGTAACACCTCGATAATCATACCTGTCTTTCTGTTCGACGTTCATTTTCAATTTTTCGTTTATTTGCTGTCTTTAGGAGGTTCTCAATGTAGCGAGGTTTTTTTTCTTCCTTCATCTTATTTTTTTCCTTTTCTTTAGTACCAGCCATTTCTTCATAAATTTCATCATATTGATACACAGTGGGGTCTTCCGTTATGGCTTTCTCTTGAGATATTTTAGTCTATAACATTTTGGCAGGTTTTAGTCACATAAACATACAGTACCCTTTCTTGAAGTAACTTGGGCACTTCAATATCCCCAACTCATCAAGAAGTCCACTGCTGGATATAGGCATCCCTTATACATTTCCAGGAAGAATGATTTTGAGCCCCTTCAAGAACAAGCACAACTCGTAGCAAAAAATCAGTCTAATATAAATTTGTTAAAATGAGACAAAGTTGAATAAACTCAAAATTCTAACACTAGATATACATACTATTGACTGCTGCTTGTCTATTATTAACAAATACATCATTTGTAATACTTTGCTACTTATCTCTTATGATCATTATTAAACTGATGATGATGAAACACATGGGAGGTTATGATTAATCTGTCTACTGGATTAGATAGGTGTAAGGCCTACATAAGGTGTAGTATAGTAGTATGGAATCAGATGCATAATCCTACTAATATTATAAATGCGAAAGTTTGTAAGTATGGATGGATAGATGGATGGATGTTTGTTACTCTTTCACATAAAAACTACTGAATGGATTTTAATTTTACTTTACAATAATATAGCCTATACATCAGAATAACACATAGGCTACAATTTATAAATATATTGTGTGACTAATCCTGCGCTGACGAAGTCGTGGGCACCAGCTTGTAAACAAATAAATATTGGTGGTCTTTCCACACAGGACTATCTAGCCCCAAACTAATCCAAAGCTAAGCAAACTAATATGGGAACCAGATAGCTGATATAATAGCACCCAGACAGAGAACAAACATCTATGTTCATCACACAAATACTTGTTCTCAGTGGGGATTGAACCCACAGCCTACAGCGCAGAAGGCAGAGCTACTACCAATTAATAATAATAAATAATAATAATAATAATCCAATAAAATCCAAACAAAAACATCACATTGGGAAAATTCATAGAGGTTTGTTTAAACATTTAATTGATACTTACCTGTCGTTTTATAATATCACTTGGACGCAAAAGAATTGGTCTTCTTCTTTGAGCTTCTTCCTCTGAATCAGAATCATTTCCAAATACATTACGAGCTGCTTGAAACATGGGTGTTTTATGTTTTGCTTTTTCTGTTAAGATAAGACCATATCTGTGAAGTAATAAGATGGTTAAATTTTTTTCAGACCATTTGCCCAGACCAGCAATAGGTTATTTATTAACTGATAATCTAATGCAAGAACTTGGATGAACCAGTGAACGCAATTATAACATGTAAGATTTCCTGCGCAAAAAATATCCCAAACAATAACTGAGCTGCGGTGCAGTTTGCTTTACTTTTACTTTGCCAGTATTTTTGTGCATTAGTTTAAATAAAACTTACTTCTTATCAGCCATAGTGGCGGCGGACCAGTTTCCTCAGACAACTCAGAAGTTTTTTGAAAAAAAGGTGGTTTAAGTATTGCACAAACCAATACCCATGTAAATAAAATAAATTATTAGCGAGCGCACGTACATACACAAACAAGAGGGGAAGCAACACCACAGAACAATAATACTTTCTTTATAATACTCCTGTCTGAGCAACACAGAACATCATTATTACTCAAGACTAGCCGTGGGTAGAAGGAGTCGGACGTACGCGTCTGGAGCGGCTCATACCGTAGTGAGCCGTCAGTAACGGCTCTATATCTTTTGGAGCGGCTCAACAGCTCTCATGCCAGCCTAATATAAATTTTATTCCTAGGTTGATAGGGTCTACATTAGAAAAAAGATGTCCAGATCAAAAATTTTGCTAAATGAATTTGAATTGTTTCGTCTAGGTAATAAGATCTAATTTCCAATGCTGCATTTTTGGAGCCGCTCATTTGTGAAGCGGTTCTCAGGTCTACTCATAAAATGTGATACACAACTCAAACGGTTCAAAGATTGGTTTTATGATAAACAGAACCCTGAACCGTTTGAGTAGAATTTTTATTTTGATTCATTGGGAGGTTTACTACGTACTCGAACCGTTGAATCGTTTGAAGTAATATCTGCGCGGGTGAGTGAGTGGAGTTAGGATGAATTGAAGGATTATGGTTCTTTTTGGAAAAGCATGTTTTTAAATGGTATGGGTCACGAATTTGAATTATTAACTTGAGTTGTTTTAGCAACAGCCCGTGGATGCCCTCGCGTTTTAGCATACATATTTAAGGATATTTTGCGTTCTGGGCTCGTCATAATTTGCATAAATATTTTCCGTCTTATCGTTTAATCAAGTAAGGTTCATTTTGAATAGTAGAACTTTTACTTTAATTTTTTTCATTCTGTCGTTCATTGTTAGCAATATTTATTAGATATTTCTAACATACAAATTCACGGATTTTTTCCTGTTTATTTTCCGCTAGACTCGTTTATTTTTCTATAAAATTATTTTTATCGTAGAATTTTTTTGTTTTGGCGTCTAGTCCTTTTGCCAAGTCTTATCGGTGCTTGCTTGGAGTCTTTGAAGGTACCATGAAAATAAATTGGTCCTGAAATTCTGAGCCGTTTGAACCGCGGTTCGGCTCCGGCTCGAGACTGTAAATGAGCTGATGCGCTGCAAATCATGTTTTTTGAGTGAGTTACCCATGGCTACTCAAGACGGGAACTGGGAGGGAAGCAAGCAACCTACCAGTGTTGCTAATGCTTAATTTTTCACTTTACCCTATGCTTGGTCAAATTTACCCTAAATTTGGTGTGATTAAGGAAAAAATACCCTAAAGTTTATCTTTACTGCAAATTGACATAGACATACCTACATATTGCATTTATATTTTACTTTAAAAGTGTAGGGGAAATTACAGATGATGAATTATATAAACTGAAAATTATCTTTCTACAGCGGCATTTGATAATAATGGTCCTGATAAAAGAGGCAACGCAACTGCATCGGGTTACCCCAAAAAATACCCTTACCAAATTCATACCCTAAAAATTACCCTGAAAATTCAATTTTACTCTAAATCTAGGGTAAAATACCCTAAGTTGGCACCACTGCAACCTACCTCGGGGAAACGAGTCCGTTTAATGTACAGCATATTATTTGGAATCCACTTTTGTACCTTTTTGGATATCGTTTTAACTGGGTGTACATTATGGGGGTGCGCAATAACTGGATGGGGAATATTGTCACGTGTAGTTAATGTGCAGCAGTTAATATACAGCATGATAATGTACAGCACGTTATTGTACAGCATGCTAATTGGAAGCCACTTTGGTACCGAAAAAAACAATTTCTGGCACTTCGGCGGCCGCTGCCACGGCACGCTCGCCTCGTGCGTTAATAATATGTTTCAACATAACCTAACCAATCCGACTCGACGACGCACAGTGGTTCCAAATCAAAAATAAGTGGACATAGGGTCGAAAGTCGGAATTTCGATCTGATTTTTTTATACAGAATAGATCTCAGCTATCCTGACAACTTTTGTTCTATGAAAAATCTGTAAGAAGCGTAGTTTTCGAGAAAAAAAATAATCAATTATTTTTTGTATGGAGAAAAACATACTTTATTTTTTTTCTCGAATTGGATCAATTTGGCCCGTGTTTGGTTGGTACTGTGTCATAGCTCAGGTGATATACTAACATAAAAAAAATATAACACGCGCAGTCACTTGCAGCCACGGGAGAAAATTGACTCTAAATAAAAAAAATTTTTTTTGCTTGTTTTGCGAAGAGTTCTTATTTCTTCATATCTTTTCATGGATTTTCGTGTACTGTAATATATTTTAATTGACTCCGTGAAGAGAAAGTAATAAAAAACTACATTTTAGTTATATTTTTCTGCCATATTAAAAATTTTTGCTAAGGTACAAGAGACTGTACGTATTTAATTGAAAGTGAAGATCTGAAATTAAATTGTAAAATAACAACGCAATTTCAGTTGTTGACAAGGGTTCAGTCCAGTACCCAAGCTAGGTGCAGGTAGTTTATTATTTGCAGGTGGCTAAGTGATTAGTGGTAAAGAGATTATCTTATTTACGATAAGGGCCAAGTATCTGAAATGGCTCATTCTTTCGTACAGGAAAAAATAAGTTTGTTTGTGTTTAAGGGATGAGTGGTAAAGATAATTAATCCTGATCTACTAACAAATTGGTCATTCCGGTACTGGGCTGTGATTGGTCGTTAATAGACAAACTCATTACGGACACAGCTGCAAGACTACAAATATATTGCAATGATTAATTTCATTTCATTCTATTTTGAACACTTAACTGTGAAAGATCTCGGAATAACGTTTTTCAGTCTAAAATGGCTGGTTTCGGTTCTTATCTCGATTTGTTTCTGAGTCTTAGGGGGAGTGGAGATCTTAATAATTACAATCATCTAAGTGAAGTTATAATTTCTAAAATTCCAAGTGAAATATCTGAAGAAGACCGTAGGAAAATCATTGAGTTTTGCCGTTTGTTCGCCAAACGAGTAATAACGAAATGGGCAGAGTCAAGCAGATGCTTAAAGACATTTCTGAATCGGGAAGCTAATAGCAAATGGCTGGAGACAAATATCAAATGGCCTACCTGTGATACGGTTGATTTAGTTACCGTAATGGCAATTCCTGAGGACTTGGTTGATGCGCCAGAAGTGTCAGAATATTTGCCGGAACCTATTCTAAATGTCTGCACTTCAGAAGCTGGATCCTCTACAGAGAAGGAGAAAAGAATGCCATTCGCGGATTTGAGCAACAAGCAGAAGAAAAGGCGTTCTGGCTCCATTATAAATGACAATTCTGAAGAAGAACTGGAATATTGTTATATATCAAAGTTAAAAGAAACGGGAAAGTTAGCTTTGGCGAAGATTGTGGATCATCTAAGCAAGAATCCTGGCATTGTGTCAGATTTGTCAAAACAGCTTTTTAAAGATATTAAACCAGAATAAATTTCTGAAGATAAATCATTGGCACTCTGCACATCCCTGTCCTGTCTGTCCAAGTGGCAGTACCAATCTCTAAGAACGTTCCTCAAAGAAAAAAATTGTTCCAGTGCTCTTCAGTCTTATCGGAAGCTTTTGTGCGCTAAAAAGAGGTGTTACCCTTCCGATGAACATGTGAAAGTAACGTAGAAAATCGGATCAGGTTATTTTCATTTTAAACAATCCTATAATATAATTATATTATAAAGCGTTGAGATTCACGTTATTTATTTATGTTTTTATTTTCAGACTACAAGGACTTTTGGACCACACTGTTCAAAGGATTTTGCTAGACTTGGGACCCATCGAAAGCACCGAAAAAGGGCTGAAGTTAACATGGAAATGGGGCCTTGACGGATCATCATCACAGAGTAATTACAAACAGAGTTTTTCAGATACCGAGTTTGACGATTCCTCTGTTGTGATGATCAGCATTGTCCCTCTCCAACTTGTTGATGGAGAAGAGATGATGATTTGGGAGAACCCGAACCCTTCTTCCACATATTACTGTCGACCAGTGAAGTTCACGTTCACTTCAGAGACAGCGGAGTACACAACTCCGAACACACACTTGGAAATGCAGAAAGAAATTGCAGAATTGGTACCAACGAAGTGTGGGGATGCCGAGATAGTCCACGAACTCCACATGACTATGATCGACGGGAAAGTCGCTAATACTATTGCAGATGTACCTTCTTCAGCAACGTGCCCCATTTGCCTGGCAAAGCCAAGCGAAATGAATAATTTGCAACTCTTGGCCACGAAACCTATTCGAAGTGACCTGTACCAATATGGAATTTCATCACTACATATGAAGATAAGATGTATGGAGTGTGTGCTTCATATATCTTATAACATAGACTTTCATCGATGGAGTGCCCGTGGAGAACACAAAGAAATGAAACAAGCCAAAAAAATGCGACGGAAATACGGCAAGATGCTTTTTCGGTGACTACAAAAAAACGGCACAAATAACAGAAGTTGACGAAAACCTTATTCGTCGATTTTCAGTTATTCTCCAGGTTATATCTTCAAGAAGGAAAATTAGCATTAAAAACTTCCGGAGCTACTGTAGAGAAACAGCAGAACTTTATGCGCATTTATATCCGTGGTACTACATGCCAGTCAGTGTCCACAAACTTTGTATGCATGGAGCAGACATTTGTAGCCACTTTTCTGTTTTGCCTATTGGTAAGTAAAGCAGAATCAATACTTTATTTGCATACAAGTAAAAATTTTATTCCTGTAATAATTAACCATGTTTTATTATCTTAGGGTTCTTATCAGAAGAAGCTTCGGAAGCTCGTAACAAGGACTTCAGGAATATAAGGGAGAAAAACACAAGAAAAATAGGACGAATCGAAAACAATATTGACATTCTGCATGGCCTTTTAATAAGCTCAGATCCACACATTTCCCGAATCAGGCCTAAGTTTTCGAAGATAATCCATCATGATTTACTCCCAGAGGCAGTTCCACTGCTCGAGGCAGACCCGGAGTGGACACGCTTTGAAGAAGAGAACATGTCTCAAGAAGCAGAAAACATCGTTTTCTTTTGAAAAATATAACTAAAAATCCTTTTGAAAAATATCTAAAATGTAGTTTTTTATTACTTTCTCTTCATGGAGTCAATTAAAATATACTACAGTACACGAAAATCCATGAAAAGATATGAAGAAATAAGAACTCGTCGCAAAACAAGCAAAAAATTTTTTTTTTATTTAGAGTCAATTTTCTACCGTGGCTGCAAGTGACTGCGCGTGTTATATTTTTTTTATGTTAGTATATCATCTGGGCTATGACACAGTACCAACCAAACACGGGCCAAATTGATCCAATTCGAGAAAAAAAATAAAGTATGTTTTTCGCCATACAAAAAATAATTGATAATTTTTTTTCTCGAAAACTACGCTTCTGACAGATTTTTCATAGAACAAAAGTTGTCAGGATAGCTGAGATCTATTCTGTATAAAAAAATCAGATCGAAATTCCGACTTTCGACCCTATGTCCACTTATTTTTGATTTGGAACCACTGTGCGACGACGCGACGGTACTAAATTGGCTTCCAAATATCATGCTGTACATTTTAACTGGGTGTACATTAACAACACGTGACAATATTTCACGGCATGTTATTGTACGGGATGATAATGTACACCCCGATAATTCAAACCAGTGGACTCGGATTAACTGGGTGTGCATTATTATGCTGTGCAATATCATGCTGTACATTATTTGGCCGTACATTATTGGCTCCCAAAAGAAGTGAAAAAGAAAAAGAAGGACGACTTCTTCAGCTCAGCACATTTTCTATAATATTTCGTCCAAGAATTTAATACAACTAATAGATAAAGTCATTGTACATTTCCTACAAGTAATGTACCCTACAAACTCCGTTTCGATCACTGGAAACTGGAAAGGCCAAGCAAGACAAACAAGAATTGAATTGAGAGTACATAACTTTAAATAAGTACCTACATACTTCGTTAATATATTATATAAATTTTATAAATTAAATGAATATTTAATATAATTATATAATTTATTAAACCGTTTTTAATAATTTTTTATTTAAATACATTAAGTATATAAAATATTAAAAATATAACTGATTTGAATACTTGTGTTGAAGAGCGCCAGACGGATAAAAACTTAAGAACCGCAACATCTCTATAATAGGTAAGTAGGTATGGATTGTAATTAGTAGTAACACCACCTCAAAATAGGTGTCTACTGTTAATAGTAAAATTGGTTGTATCAATAACATTTTTTTATTTTTCTGCCTGCCCAGTCTGAAAATCTTAAGCTGAGATTTGATCCGAGCAAAAGCTGTTGTCAGGTGGAGGATCCCTTCCCACCCAGTCGTCTCGCCCCGGCTTTGGCCACGGTCAGACAGCTCGCCGCGTAGACTTCACCGCTGCCTCCGCCTCCGTCGTACTGCACAGGCTCCAGCAGCCTATAAAAGTGCATCAGCAAAATGGCCAAAGTAAAAACTACTGAAATACCTAGTCATGCAAAACATTTATTTATTAAACTTTACTGTGAAAAGAAAGGTGGTGAAACAGACGTAAGTATAAAAAGTATTTTTAATTCTTATTTTAACAGTGTTTTTATATTGCAGAATTATTTGTTATAGTCATAACAGTTTTACAAATAGGTTTTTTCCTTTTTTCAATTATGCATTTGAAAGTATGACTTACAATGGATTATTTCAGTTAAATTGTTCTAAATTTTGTCATAGGAATCATAGTTGAGCTGAAAATTCATCATATTAGTCATCATATCAGAGCAGTCATATTATTATGTATGAAATGGAGACAATAAACAAAAATCTGTGTTATCATTTCTTACATATGGTTTAATGACATGCACAGAATATAGGTATGTTTGTGACTAGTGAATTTCTAATCCTAATACATCCTAGGAATACTATGAAAACTCTTCTTCTATCTAGATACTCTTTAGGCATAGCAAATCTTTGTGGCTGTACCTACTGTAAGTAACTGTACTAAAATGCAAACAAATATGTAACTTTATAGTAGACACCTATTTTCAGGAAAATCTATATAATGGCGCCCAGTCATGGCTCTCACTTAGCCTTACTAAAAAAAAACACTTCTATGATACAATTTCAACCAAATCAGCTGTGGAGCAAGCACAACTCATAATTCAAACAGAACCTTATCTTAGAGAAAAGTGTCCACATAAAAATAAAAATGATATAAGCAAAGAATACCTGAACACTGAGGAATCAAATTCTGACCATACATCTAATCTTGTTCCATCTCTGCATGATGATACAATTACGGAATGTGACAATTCATATGTTGAAGATCACCATTTGTAAGTACCCAGTACAAGCTATTTTTTACTTATCTGAACCACTGCAGTTTATATAGATTGCCTGTTAATCCTAGCAATCCTAGCAGCATTAATAGAAGTGGTATCTAGGTACCTAGCCACAGGAATCAGGCTGACGCAAAGTACTCAGTAGGATCGGTCTGTACCTAGCTGTGTAAAATTATTCAACACCACCACCAATAACTCAACACAAGCAAGAAGTTGGAAGCTCATATCAGCAGAGCTATTCTTACAGTAGCATCTTATAGGCTGATCAATTCAAAAAATCTAGGTATTTATATAAATAAAATTTATTTTAGTATTACTATACTATTATTTTATCAAATTATTGGTAATAAAAGGCTATTAGATTATCATGTGGTAGGTATTACATTGTTTACACATATAACTCTTCTGTAAAACAAATTTCAGTGAGAAACAGCCAGAGACTAGTCCATCAGAGGTGGTAAGAAGAACAGAAGAATGTATGTTGGAAACATCACAGTAAGTTCAAATGACAGGTTATATATTGGACTACTATAATAATAGCACCCTTGATTAGATTATAAGGTCACCAACATAGTTCTCAGAATAAGCAAGTTGAAGTAGGTAGTCGTGGGCTGGCCAAAGGTTAAGGTTCTTGAATTCCTACCGCAAACCGAAAGACGAAGAGTAGGATGGCCCCCCACCCGATGGACCGACGACATTGTGAAGATAGCGGGAAATTTGTAGATAGAGAAAAAATATTATTATATTTAATATATTTATGGAAACATGTTGCAGGTTTATGTCCACTTCTTGACTGGACTTTATCAGGCTGATAATGATAATTATTTCATGCCAAGAACTATGCATATTCCAAGATTCATACAAATTGGTTCAGCCATTATGGAAACAAACATAACACACTCAATAAAAGTATTGAGTGTTTTATGTTTGTTTGCATTTATTATAACATGTAAGTAATGGGTAGGTGCTGTTTTTTGGCTATAGAAATAAAACAATAACTTCAATTATAAATAAGGATTTAAGATTTTTGTACAAGAATTAAAAATGTACCCCAAATGTGCCACTGCCATTCAGTGTAACAATTTTAATTATAACTATTATTTCTACAGAAATGAACCTGAAATAAGTGATGTACAGACACAGCAACAATCCTACTTGAGCGACGAAGAAACTGATACCGCAGATGAATTTGAAGACCAAAGAAATGCAAGAAAGGCTCCTAAGGTCAAGCCAGTTTCAAAGATTACAATGTAAGCATGGGTATAAATTCATGTCTATGTATGTATCAATTTTTAGTATCTAGTACATACACAAATCCACTGAGATGCAGTGGAATTACTGCCTCCACATTTTAAAATAATTGACTACCTACAAAATATAGGAGGTGTGATACTTAAAACAACTTTGTGCTTGTTATCAGGCAGCCTTCAATGCTCAGTTGGTGGTAGCTCTGCCTTCTGCGCCGTAAGCCACGTTCAATCCCTACACAGAACCAACATTTGTGTGATGAACATAGGTGTTTGATCTCTGTCTGGGTGTTATTAATATTTTAAAAATTATTTACAAAATAAGGTACATAAGTATTATATCAGCTATCTGGTTCCCATAGTAAAAGCTTTGGCTGAGTCTAGTGCAAGGTAGTGCTGTGTGGAATGTCTTCCAATATTTATTATTATTTATTTACTTATCTATCATATAAAAAAACTGCCTAGGCTATCAATGCCTGCTCCATACAATAGCAGCCACAGGCACGTTTTTATTAAATCATTTTTTTTAGCCGAAGAAAACCTAAAACAAAAAAGGAAATATCCTCCATGAGCGTCGTAGACGAAGAAACTGATACCGCTGATGAATTTGCAGACGAAAGAAATGAAGATAAAGTTCCTCTGGTTGAGCCAATTTTACCTATTGCAAAGTAAGCAAAAGTTATTTTTTTGCAGTTCATCATAGGACACGTTCTTATAGTTCTTATAGCAATTTTTTGTTTAAACTATTTGGTTACCACTTAACATCGGGTGGGCCATATGATAGTTCCATCAGCAACACAAAAAACTCATGTCAGAGGTTTGATAACTACCTACATAATTATCATAATGATTTGAATAGGCAAGATAATATAATGTTGCCCATCCAAAACTCAAAAATTTAATATACATAACAGTAAAAAAACGCATTTTAAATGGCTTTATATTGACGTAATTTGAATCTTGAAAGCTATACCTACAACCTAGCAGCTATAATCATGAAATTTGGTAACTCAGTTACGGGGTCATGAAGTGAAGGAAATTAAGTTTTTGTAATAAATTGTTTAGCACTTTAAACACTCAATAAGTTGAGGCATTGAAATTGCATGAGGTGCTCCAAGATAAGGTACCGCTGTGCGGCTTTGCTGATTGGACTCGGCGCTGCCCGCCCAGCCCTACGGCGAGGGCGCTGCCGCCCTCCAGATAAAATAAACCAAGAATGTTCATCCACTTTTGTCGCTGACTGTACCGCAATAAACATCATCATCATCAACCTACCACATATCCACCATGTAATGAATACCTTCTCATTCTCAAGGTTATGTTCATGGTAATTATTTCTTGTTTCAGGACTGGAAAAGAACTTTTTGATTTACTGAAGGTTAGGAAAGGAGTGACCAAAACATATGAGTCTTTAACTGTGCAAGAAAAGTTGTTTTTTGGACGTGCGGTTACTGTCATAAAGAAGGATTATGTAAAGAAATACAAAGAATACTTAGAAAGCCTGTCTTCGAGAGAACTGTTTGATTACTATAAAAAAATATTTTGAAATACTTATAGAAAAGTTATTAATATTGGGACATGTGTTAAGGCACGAGCGATGCCATCTTCTGCTTTAGCATAACATGTTGGGCAAGTCATTGGTGGTAGGTAGAAGAAAAACTCGGATTCACAACATCAGGCGATAGACTAGAGATGAAGAAGGTAGAAGACTTATTTAGGTTTGACCTAGATAACAAAATACATGAACCTTGAGTTATTTATTCTGATGCCTTGAGTATTGGAGGAATGTCATTATTTATAAGCATATCAATGTGCACTTCTAAAACCGGCGCCAGATATAGCTTCACTTGTTTGATCACTGTGTGTAGCATGGAGACTTTGAATACAAAGTATGATATTTCCTCCAAGATACAAAGACTTTGAATTCGAATGATGTTTGACTTCATCAAACAAGTGAAACCACATGTCTGGCGCCGGGGTAACAACATCTTCATTAAATTTTAAATTGGTAGACTGGAGAGATAATGGAGAGGTATATAGGTACATCATCAATTGTGTCTATGTGAATTTTGGGATCCTGGTTCCTAGTTCTTACCTGCCTCAATAATTTAAAGATACATCAGAGCGAAAATAAAATTAAATGAACTTCATAATCTAATAAATAATTCCAATGTATATTACATTATTGTAGTGATCGGCAATTTTAGCTTTGTTTCTGTTGTATGATAATCCTGTTTCCGTGTCTGTAGTTTTGACGAGTACCTGCCTAACTCAAGATAATCAGTTTGGTATTTTAAAAGAAACTATATACCGGCGTAGGTAATTTTAAGTACAGTAGAATAATAAAAAATACCTTTTACTTTTGATAGTTTTATTATTATTTGATCGGTATTATATTCTTACAGGGTGGTTATCTATCCCCATGAACATCTCTACATATTAAGTTCTAATTACTTACAATAACTATGATTAACTCAGATAAAGAAGGTACATTCTATGTTAAAACTACTAAACATAATTATATCTGCTGAGAAAAATTTACAGCCAATTGTGTGCATAATAATTAATAACATTAATAATTAGTACGTATTTTAAGAGCTTGTGGCGTAGCTGGCTTGGTCATTCCTAACCCATCAACTACTTTAAGCAACATTCTGTGCAGTTACCATTTGGATGGGTGACCACTAATAGCACTTACATCAAATCGCTTGCGTGCTTCGCTGGAGCGGCCTAAAATCTCGGTCACCAGAATTGTCCACTAGCTGATGCGAACTTACTTTAATAATTTAATACTTTTACAGCTTCATCATCAGGGTACCTACAACTTTTGCCTAATAACATTGTGCAAAAAGCCTAGTTTATTAGTGGAGGAAAAATTTATAGCATAAAAGTTTCTCATTTATTTACCACAAATGAGTCCAAATGCCATACCAGCGACAAAAGAAGCCAGAAACACCTGACTCTCTGTGGCATGGTAATCTTCATCACCTGTGAACTTGTTATACCATTTCTTTGCTTTTGTTTCCTTTTTCTTGAGTAGTCCTTCTGCTTTATCGAGTTTACGATCTACAAACCGTTCAATCTGTAAAAATATAAAATAAAAAAGATAAACAAAAAAGAACACAAAATAAAATTTTCATGATTTTATCATAAGAATGCTGAATAAATTAAGAACTGATTAAAAAAAATAAAGCTTTGATTAATAGATTAATACTCCAGAAGTTAGCTAGGTAGGATATCTTCTTGTATACATAGCTGATATCCCAAATTATGGTAAAAAAAATATTGTAATGTATGTAGTAAAAATAAATGTAAACTTTTACAAGTTTTTAGAAGATTTGAAAACAATTTTTATTTATGAATTGCAAATAATATCACTCGCCTTATGTATTTGGTTTTGAATTAAATTTATGAAGATGCAATACCAAAAAAGAATCCTCCAGTAAACCCTGCTGAATAATATGTATTATCTTTGACAAACAATAACACCTGCAACAAATAGAAATGAAATATTTTCAAGGTAATACTTTAAAATATAGTTTATCAAGTTACTTTTATAAGTTACTGTTACTGCTTATCTGTATTTATATGTAATCAAATCAAAGTCTGACTGTTATTGGACAATACAGTCTAAACCAGGGTTTCCCAAACATTGTTCTGCCATAGCCCAGTAATTTTCATAATATCCCTTCGTGACCCTCTCTTTGTGACTCAAATAATTATAACCCAACCCGCTGGTTACAGTAGGACTAGTAACTTTTTAGGACTAGTAACTAGTAAAATAATAATACACATATTTTATTTCGAGTTCGTTATATTTGTTATTAGACGTATACATTTCGAGATATTCATAAAAATTAAACTATACCTAACTTGGAGATTCTTCAAGACGTTCGTTTTGACAGTCAGCGGCGTCGGCGCTTACGATGCGTCGATTGTTAGTAAGTATTATTTTAAAACAAGGCAGGAATGCTGCGACCCGGTATTTTATTTTGATGGCCCGGTACCGGGTCGCGACCCACCAAATGGGAAACGCTGGACCACTAGTGGAGATACTTGTGGAGGATATTTGTTCTGGTGCTTAGAGGACTAGTTGTGTTCATAAAGCTTTTCAACAGGTGAAAAGAGAAATCCTCAAGAAATTCTTGTTAAGAGATTGTCTAACTAGTTTGACAGTATGCATACTTTTGCATCTTCATTTAAAAAGAGTTAAAACTGCTAGGGTTTAGTGTGCATGTAGCATTTTTAATGGCGAACCAACGGACCCCAAGGGTACTATAGCAGATAATATGTAAGAGTAAACAAAGTGCATTTATAGAGTTGGGAGCAGAATATCAGCTATGTAATTTTCAGCAGAGATGTAAAAATGATTAGTATCGATGAAATATTAAGTATCAATGGCTATATATTATTGCATCAATTTGTTTGCATTACTTACTTTCTCGGTCCAGTTTGGAGATTTCCCTGTTGCCTCTTTTTCAATTTTATCTGTGATTTTGTCGACTCTTTTGTTTATTTTGTCCCAGTTAATGTCAATATAGCCTTTCTGGCTTGCAATATGCAGAAGTATCACACTTCCACCCAGACCAACAGCGGCTACTTTTCCAATTTTCATAGAAATGAATCCTGTTATCCTAAAAAATATTGTAAATATGAGTACCTACATATATACAACATTATAAAAATCACAGGAATTTGGTGGACAAAGAGGGCTCTGAATCATTATTCCTGGAAAAGTGTAGGCCTATGTCAAGCAGAAGACTTCTTCAGGATGATGATGATGAGGTACCTATATAGGATCATAGACTTAATTGTTACATCATCTCTTCTGGTTTTGAGTCATCTGTTTTTGATAGGAGATTGCAACAAAGATTAAATCATAACTATTAGGAACATGAATGTACCAAGGACTTTTTACTACATATATGACTCAAAAATACATAATAATGGTGTTGATTCTGTTGTTGCATTATTCTAAACTAACCTAATCTGACAGCTCTAAAATTATAGCCATCCTTGTTGTTTCGGTCTTTTGGAAAGGGACAGCAATATTTTTAGTGCTGTTAAATTAGGTAAAATTAGGAAAATTAAACAACAGAATTGACACCAATATCTAATTTCTTAAGTTAAAATATTTCTTAAAACCACCACACAAGTTTGTGTTGGGGCTGAACATAGCAAACCAAGAAGTTAACATTTCTTTGATCAAGCCATAATAGAAGGTGCTGAAGCCTCTTGAGGCGCACTTAAAATCCTTTCACCACACTGTTTCGAAAGACACTAGCGACACGACAAGAAGAAAAAGAAGCAGCAAACTCTAGTGACAACATTTTTAGGCCACACGTATGCCTCCTTCATGGCTCCTACATACGCTAAAGTCGGGGCCGACAACTAAAAGTAACAGTACTTCTATCCAGGGCTATGCTGGGAGTTACTACGTGATAGAATCAGAAATGAGGAAATCCAAAGAATCAAAGCCTACAGTGGACTTTTTAAGGCTGATGATGATGACTGCTACACATGTAAGCGGACACTTTACACTAAGAAAAGGATAAACCAGTATCAAAAGTTTTAGATGTACTTATATAAATAAGTGTGCATTGTACTAAATGTATTGCGATTGCGATACATTACCATCCTGACGCAGTTCCTAAAATTAGCTGCTTTGTTGCGGAGGTTTGGCCGATGTCTGCAATAGCTTTTTCTATAAAGTTCTTGGCATCATCTACGATCTTTTTCGCGTCTCCAGCTGGATCTTCATTTCTAGGTACAGCCATGGTGTTAGTTAAATAGTCACAGTAAAACACCAGTAAAAGTAAAATCACGATCAGCAAGGGAGACCAGTCTGACTTCTTGACAGTTGAGTTGACTGACTTGACCAGTGTGGCCACCTTGGTTTTTGAAAAGGGGCCGTAGGACAACCAGATATAGCAATTTTTACCATAAAAAAAGGCAAAAATATAATTATATAAACAAAAACTATAACAGAAGTTGATGGATGATTATTATCTGCGTTTTTTGTAAATTTTAACGAGTACTTCAAATTATCCCCATATTTTATATAATTCAGTTGGCACCATGTGTGAACAGCAAGACTCTCTCGAGAGTGACTTGTCAGTCACTCTTCTGCACTGAGAATATTTTCAAGTTGGTTTAGTAATAGGTTTGGCATCAACATAAAAGTAGTCCGCTTCAGGACATAGGCCTCCCAAATACATTTCGAACTATTTTGAACCTTCTCCATACCAGGCGCGGATCCAGCCCTCGAAAAAGGTTGTGGTCACACACAGCAACCCGAAAATGCGACTGCGAGTATTTGGATTAACAAGTATTGGAACACCTTGTATACCTTAATATGACGGTCTGACCAAAATTTTGTACATTGTTGTAGTTCCACGTGGACAAAGTCGTGGGGCGAACACTGTGTGAGACGTCACACGGCTATTAGGGTTATAGGCATGCCCATCGTGCTCACAACGGTGGATCCGCGCTTGCTCCGTCCAGACTTTCCGCGATCCTAACAACATCAATCAAGTAGGAGGGCTTTAGCTTGAAAATACTTTTGAAAGGACGTTTTTTATTGTAGTTCTGGTCTATGTACGCCACACAGAAAAATTTGAAAAAAATAAGAGATTACCATTTATGTGCAATTTCTTGTCAAAAGTTGTCCCATAAATGTTTATCTGGTCGAATTTTTCAATTTGTTAACTCTGCTGGAGACGCCATGACACTTATGTAATTGACGGACGTTTGACATGACGCATTGAATTTTACATCGCTTTAACAGCTTTATAAATAAATATTGGTGGAATCGTAGTTACTGCTCCTACTGTTAATGTCTTTAAAAACAAGCTCGACAACTGGCTTCGAACAAACCAATCCATGCTCCTAAAAAATAATCTTACATAACGACAATTCCAACACTGCGATATAGACACATCAGCGACAGCTGCTCGCTATTAATTAATAAATAAATAAATAAATCGCTTTGACAGTTTTTTAAATAAATATTGGTGGACTTTCCACACAGCACTATCTAGCCCCAAACTAAGCCAAAGCTTGTAATATGGGAACTAGTTATAGCTGATATAATACATCCATACTTTTTTTTTGTAAATACATACTTATAATATTTAATAAATCAGATGCATATTTACCTAAGGTAAAATTTTGGCTAACAAATTATGGAAACGGCTTTTTAGGATACTTCTATTAAAAATAAAATCCCGGAATTGCATAAATAAGTGTACTAAGCCGAAAGGCAGTGGTTCTGGGCCCAGAGGGGCATATTACGTTGTAACAGGGCAATTGTCATTCGTGTCACTTAAATTTAAACTTCTTGCGAATAAAAAATCCAAATAAAAAAGCAAAATTAATTTCCCGGGTCTCAGCATTTTTCGATAAAAAGTGCTTTCCATAATAGCCAACATCTCAACTTTAGGCAAATATGCATCCGAATATCCGATCTTTAAAAATAACACCCAGACAGAGAACAAACATTTATGTTCGTTACACAGATGTTTGTTCTGGGTGGGGATATTTTTAGTAAATTGTGTTGCTCTCCTTGACCAAGAAAATCATGATGGGCAAGAAAACAAAGTAAAACCAAAACAAATAATCAGTTAAAACAGTTACTTTATTGCTAAGCGATTAATTATATTTACTGTACACAGACCCGACCCCGGCTCCATTACATTGATGCAACAGCACCTTTAACTATACCTTTACCCCCTTAGCCTTGAACACCCCCGTTCTGAACTTTTTCCGTGGGTATTAACCCAAAAAATCTATCTTTCGGTAAAATACTGGGTCAATGCCAATTTATATCCGTTTAGCATAGATTAGAATTCGTCAGTCACACAGTCACACTCATTGTCATTATCAGAAAGTCTCCTGTTTACACAAGGTGCTATTATTTATAACAAATAACTGGGAATAATTTGAAGTACTCGTTTAAATTGGCAAAAAACGCAAATGTTAATCAGCCATCAACTTCTTTTTTTAAGAGCAAAAATACAATTCCTTTTCTGGCTTGTCAGATGCCTTTTTTAAAAAACCTAGGTGGCAACACTCCAATCATAACTGAAACTGAATGAATGAATTTTGGGTAACTCACTCAAAAAACATGATCTGCAGCGCATCAGCTCATTTACAGTCTCGAGCCGGAGCTGAACCGCGGTTCAAACGGCTCAGAATTTCAGGGCCAATTTATTTTTATGGTACCTTCAAAGACTCCAAGCAAGCACCGATAACACTTGGCAAAAGGACTAGACGCCAAAACAAAAAAATACTACTATAAAAATAATTTTGTAGAAAAATAAACGAGTCCTAAACGTAAAATAAACAGGAAAAAATCCTTGAATTTGTATGTTAGCAATAACTAATAAATATTGCTAACAATGAAAGACGGAATGAAAAAAAAATAAAGTAAAAGTTCTACTATTCAAAATGAACCTTACTTGATTATACGATAAAACGGAAAATATTTATGCAAATTAGGACGAGCCTAGAACGTAAAATATCCTTAAATATTTATACTACCACGTGAGGCATCCGCGGGCGGTTGCTAAAACAACTCAAGTTAATAATTCAAAATCATAAACCATACCATTTAAAAACATGCTTTTCTAAAAAGAACCCTATTCCTTCAATTCATCCTAACTCCACTCACTCGCTGGCGCAGATATTACTTCAAACGATTCAACTATTAGAGTACGTAGTGAACCTCTCAATGTATCAAAACAAATAGTTTACTCGAACGGTTCAGGGTTCTGTTAATCATAAAACCAATCTTTGAACCGTTTGAGTTGTGTATCACATTTATGAGTAGACCTTTGAACCGCTCCACAGATCAAGAGAGGCAAAAATGCAGCATTGGAAATTAGATCTTATTATCTAGACGAAACAATTCAAATTCATTTAGCCAAATTTTTAATCTGGATATCTTTTTTCTAATATAGACCCTATCTTCCTAGGAATAAAATTTATATTAGGCTGGCATGAGAGCTGTTGAGCCGCTCCAAAAGAAATAGAGCCGGTACTGACGTACTCACTATGGTATGAGCCGCTCCAGACGCATACGTCTGACTCCTTCTACCCACGGCTAATTTTTATTTTATTTATCGGGTGCCAATAATGTACAACCAAGGATTGTACAGCCGAGGAAAACACAGCCCGGAATTCATGTACAATTTGGTCGCGAAATCCACAGCTGTGTAAGCCAAGGCTGTACATTCCAAGCCGTACAAATTCAGCACACCTTTGAAAAACACGACGCGATAAAACGCAGCCAAAATTTTGATGCCAAAACTTAGGCTTTGTTTACACTCGTCAATTACTTACTCACTCACTTGTTGATCCGACTCGGATTGGTTAGGTTATGTTAAAACATATAAATTACGCACGAGGCGAGCGAGCAAAGCGAGCGTGCTGCGGCAGAGGCCGCCGAAGTGACAGAATTTAATTTTTTTCTAACATTAATCTCTGAATAATTCTCTTATTTTATATATTTTTATATAATTTTTAATCTGTGCTACTTGCCTATACTTACTGTGTAGTGCATCTAAACAGAGCATAGGCTCTAGACCAATCAGAGCAATGGTCACAGAATCCATGGTCGTGTAATCCTGGCTGTACAATCCCGACTGTGCTGGGAAAGCACAGCCTGGAAAACACGGCCCGGATTTCATGTACATTTTGTACATGAATTCCTGGCTGCGTTTTCCGGGCCGTGCTTTCCGGGTTGTACATACTCGGGCTGTGTAATACATGGTCGTACATTAACCGGACCCTGCCACACTAGAGACAGGGATAGGGATCAGGGCTGCCATTTGTACGATTTAAATCGTATTTGTACGATTTTTTGCATGTTCTGTACGATTACGATCGAAACATCGAAATCGTACAGAAAACGTACGATTTTTTTTACATACAATTTTAGATTTCTATACATGAAAGAAAACGTTCGACTGTAAACAATACGGTTGATATCCGACTAACATTGCGTTAATATTCCTTATAGTTGATGATTATCTTAATATAGAATGACGACAAATCATTTCCTTTGCGCGCGGTCTAGTTGTACGGAGAAACCCGGTTCTACTTGTTATTTTCTACTAAATCGTGCAGGCTTTTGTGAAAACTGATGCGCTTCTGTAATTAATTTAATAAAAATGAGTGACGAAAGTGTTATTGAGCGTTCTCGTACTCCTAAAAAGAAATTAGTGCAAAGAGGTGTACTTTATTATTAAATGTTTAAATATATCGATGATTGATTCTTGTAGGTACGATTTTTTATTTCAAACTTTCTTAGGGCGTACGACTTTTTTTAAGCTGTGGTACGATTGCGGCATATTTTCACCTGGCAGCCCTGATAGGGATAGGCTCTATTTATTTTATTTTAATTTTGTGATATCCGTGAAATTCGTGGCGATATGGTCAAATAATAAATAACACACTTGACATTAAGTCCTCAGTAGTCTCAGTATTGATATTGATTGAGTGTTTCATCTACGTACATAACTATATACCTGAGTCCTGAATTAACTTGATGGATGTGCCGGGCTCTTTAACTGCGTGCATTGTTGAACCTGAAATCCTGTTTTTCTTTCTGCAGCTTTCATTACCATTACTAGCCCATAACTCAAAAACCTGCACAAAATTTAGAATTTCTGCGCCATAGAAAAGCTACTTTGTATACCTTGAATCTTTCCTGGTTCTGGAAGTTTGATATCTTTAAAATAATGATTTGGAATCAACTGTGCTGTAGAGTTTGTTATTATTTTCCTAAATATATCCAAAAAAATCAGTTGACCGTAACGGTTAGACGAATAGCAAGCCTTAACTTATGGGTCAGCATACAAATTATTATTATTTTGCATTAAATGAATAGCTAACTGTTTATAATGTTATCAATTTATTTATTTTCAGCACAAGGATATCAACACAGACATCAAACAGAACATAGAAAATCACTGGGCTAGTGATGTTTCTAAAAGAAACACAATTATTGGGAAAAAGAAGGCTTACTATGTTCTTCCTATGTTTCCATACCCTTCTGGTAACTTACATATGGGTCATGTGAGGGTTTATTCAATATCAGACACTTTAGCTAGATTCCAAATACTAAATGGGAATGATGCCATACACCCTATTGGCTGGGATGCCTTTGGTCTGCCTGCAGAGAATGCCGCCATTGAGAGAAATATTGTGCCCAGTGCTTGGACTAAATCAAATATAAGTTCCATGAAAACACAACTGGTACAGCTGGGATTTAATTTTGACTGGGAGAAGGAAATATCAACATGTGATTCTCGCTACTATAAATGGACTCAATTTATATTTTTGAAATTACTTGAGAAAGACTTAGCTTACCAAAACTTGGTAAGAATGTTATAATTCGCTGAACACACCGCACTGGTTATGTACTAAATGGTCATGCATTTAGCTCATGAGGACAATTATTGTTAAATTCCAGGCACAAGTGAACTGGGATCCAGTAGATAAGACTGTATTAGCTGATGAACAAGTTGATGAGCTGGGCTGTTCCTGGAGATCTGGGGCCAAAGTTGAGAAGAAATATCTTACTCAGTGGTTCTTAAAAACAACAAAGTTTGCCAAAGCATTGTATGACGGCCTGAATGAAGAATGTTTAGAAAATTGGAAAGATATCATAAATTTACAAAAGCATTGGATTGGAGAATGCAATGGAGTGGTTGTCACATTTGCGGTTGAAATTGATGGGAAGAACAAAAGTTTAAATGTTTGGACTGATGACCCTTATAAGTTAATTCATGGCGATTTCCTGGTAGTGAGTACAAGTAATTCAATTATTCAACAACTTGGTAATCCTGCTAGCTGCATAGAAGCTAGGAACCCGGTGAACAATAAAGAAATACCTATTTTTCTGTCAGACGCTGTTGAATATCCAGAAGGTAGGGATGTCTATTTAGCTTGCTCATCCACTAACATCAAAGATAAGGAACTAGCTTCTGCTTTGAATATAGCTGTAAAGAAAGATTCAGGAAAAATCAATATTGAAACTGATAATCAAAGAGCTCTTGACATAGCCTTGACTAAAAAAGTTGGTGGTCATTTTGTTAGTTCCAAACTCAAAGATTGGTTAATATCTCGCCAAAGATACTGGGGTACCCCTATACCAATCATCCATTGCACAAAATGTGGAGCTGTTCCTGTTCCTTATCAAGACCTCCCTGTCACACTTCCAGAGATCAGCTCATCTAAATCTGGCATACCCACACTTAAAAACATGGATGACTGGGTAAACTGCAAGTGTCCTAATTGTCAGTCTGATGCTAAAAGAGAAACTGATACCATGGACACATTTGTGGACTCTTCCTGGTATTACTATAGATTTTTAGATCCAACTAATGCAGAGGAACCATTTAGCAAGAAATGTTTAGAGAACCATACCCCTGTAGACATTTACATAGGGGGAAAGGAACATGCTGTCTTGCATTTGTACTATGCTCGGTTTATGAGCTATTTCCTGCACTCCCTTGGATGGACTCCTACTGCAGAGCCGTTTAGGAAGCTTCTAGTGCAAGGGATGGTAATGGGACAGTCATATAAACTAAAGTCATCTGGAAAGTACATACCACAAGAAAAAGTTGAAAAAATAGGCAAGGTGTATAAAGAAAAGGATTCAGGGGAGCCAGTTTTGATGCAGTGGGAAAAGATGAGCAAGTCTAAATACAATGGAGAAAATCCAGAAAGACTTCTTGCATTGTACGGGTGTGATACAACACGCCTGCTCATTTTGGCGGATGTGCCCCCCGCGACACCTAGGCGCTGGTCAGACGAAAGTGAGTAACTTCATACCAATCCAAATTAAATATTACATACCTATTACTTTAAGCTGAGAGCACTTGTCTTAGTTTTATGGTTGTCTTCCGGATCCCAAGTCCTAGTGTTCAAATCCAGTTGTGAACCTATGGATTATAGTAGGTAGGTACATAGAAAAAACATGGCTGTACCTAATTTATTTAAATAGTAATATCATCTTTAGCCAGTTCTCTCAAACGGTAAAAGGAAACAGAGGAATCCCGGGTTAATCAGCTAGTAGTTAGTAGCTATATACGTAATAAATACGTACGTACCTACATAATAATTCACTTTATGGATTTTGATAAAAATATATATGTTTTGTTTCTCATTTACAGCTTTGCCTGGTGTTTTAAACTGGCAAAAACGTATTTGGTTAAGCATAAGGCAGTTTCTCCAATGCAGAAATGATTCTATCAACACATCGATATCTCGGGAAGAATTTGTCAACTATGAGAACAAGTTAAAAGAAGCAAGAAACTACTTTATTGCAACAGCCACTTATCATTTTAAATACACACAGAAATTAAGCGTTGCTATTTCAAGACTGCAGAGCTTAACTAATACTTTGAGGGTAATAATATGATAATTACATATTTCGTAGACATTCCACACAGAATAGCCCGAAATACGTGTATTATTATTTAGGGCATGGCAATAAGGAAATATTTGGTGTAGAATGTATTAAGTGCCCCAACTAAGCAAAGCTACAGATGGGAACTAGACAGCTGATAGGTATACCTATATTAGTTTAAGTAGCTAGCCTGTTTTGATTCAAAGTTTCTTGTTATACCTACTGTCTTGTCTAGTTTTAATATTGACAGAACCCGAGGCCCCGCAAGCTAGACCTGGATTCAATGGCAAGATTTAATAGGTACCTACTGATCAATATTTAATAGGTGCTGATATTGTAGTTCCCAAAAACACTTTTTTTAATTTGTAGTTAGGTTTATGTCTATAAAGTTATTGGCATTTGTATGCACTTGGGTTTTGATCACAGTTCCATTATACCTACGGATAAAAACAAGATTTTTGTGTTCTCGCGAATACAATTTTTCTCGCTAAATAAATATATATATATATGTCTTTGCAGAAAAATTTGCCTCCCGAAGTGATGTCAAACGGCAAAGAGTTTGAGCTCGCGCTGGCTACCCTCATAATCATGCTAGCACCAGTCACCCCTCACTTCTGCTCTGAGCTCTGGGCTGGATTCCTCTCTGCCCCAAACAGAATTAATGAAAACTCCCATTTAATAAATTGGAACAAACCCGTTCTGGAACAGACTTGGCCTAAAGTCGACAATAACTTTGAACTATCATACACATGTAAAGTAAGTTATTTGAAATTAGGCAGGTATACTAATTTACCAAAGTAAGCCTATAATGTTTGGGACAAAACAAATCACACTTTGAATGCTATATTTTTTTTGGTTAAAATTCATATATTTTCAGGTAGATGGGGCTGATAGATGTGAACTTAAAATAAAAGCAATCGACCTCCTAACATTAGACCAAGAAAAGGCTCTACAATTGATGCTGGAGCAAAAATCGATCCAAAAGTGGATAAGGAATGGTATATTGCGTACAAAGTACGAATGGTATCCGGATTGCCGCGCCATAATGTATATTTATACTAATGTTAAAGTTAAGCCAAAGACGTCTATGAATGACAATGTTGAAGTAAGAGAAAATAAAGTAAGTTAATAGATTCAGTTATTTCTATGTAGGTAATAAGCAATAAATACATAAAACTCTCTAAATAGCAAGTTCTTCTCATCTGAGTTGAAATAATAATTAAACGCTCTTTTTATCTTAATCCAAATAAATTTATTCTTAAACCCTTAACAATAATGACTCAAAAATATTATAAATTATTTCCTTTTTGTTTTCCTTTAAATATTTCATCCATATACGCCCTGAAGTTCGCGGCAGAATCCTGAAAAGACGAAAAAATATGTTCTGAGTAAATATGTATATTTATGTTCTGAAAAATATGTACTATTCCAACTGATTGAAACATGTCCCATTGCTATACGCCGTATGTTCGAAGATAGAACTGAAGAAGTTTATTTTTATATACTTTGTTACGACATGTAACATAACATGCTCATGTCAAGACGACCTAGTTTAGTTATGATCAGCACGAAACGATCTAATAATCTGTGTAGTACACACATTATAGTATAGTATTAAGTTCGCCAAAGTACGATTTTTTTTTTATTATCTAGTGCAATAAATATTTATCTATGAAAAAAAAAACAAACAGAAACAGCTTCACGACTTTGATCACCAGGCACGGTAGATATCCCCTCAGATCAAATTGTACAAACAATTAACTCCAGATTCTTTGTGGATGTCTAAGGGAGGTAGACCTACCCATATTTTGCAGAAGTTGGTATTCCATACGTGACTGGTTGCAGGCCCATCACCGTTGTTAGAATACTAACTGGTTTCTTCACGATGTTTTCCTTCACCGTTTAAGAAAATTATGTGCATTGCGCATATAATTTGTTCGATAGGAAAAATCCATTGGTGCACGACCGGATTCGAACCCTAATACGACCTTACCTGACTGGTGCAATTTTTTATCTATATAAAAAATATTCTTCTCTAAAACTCTTGGTTGGAGACTCTCGAATATAACTTACTTTTTTTGCTTCTCTCCATTCGAGATTCCGGAGACGATTCAGCCCTTTCAGATTACGATCTAGGATTTTGAGGAACTCTGATCGCGTGATCTTCGGCGTTTCTGTGGTCCCATTATTGTCCGCAGGTGGCGGTTTTGTAGGTGTCTATGAAATACAATGTTTGCTAAACAAAATGTACTGTTGAACCCATTCATTACCTAGTGATTCGGTAATTACAAGGTTCCATGCTATATTATATTCATGTATTTCATGTAACTATATCATAGGTAGGTATCCGTAGTCACGCAAACGTAGTTCCACTTACGAATCGTTACATTACGAGTTCAGGGTCTTAAAAATATTAAACATCTTAAGCCCACTTTATCGAGTATAATATGGAACCTAGTCTGCGTGGCAATGGTATAAACTTACGTCGTCAGCAACGAATTGTGCATTTACCAAATCTGATATTTGAGTGTAAGCACTCTTCGTATCGTTGACTTGCTGAAAAATAAAATCACTGGTAAAGTTTACTAATAAACCATTTTCCTAAACAAGTCAAGTAAATTTTTGAATGAGAAATTTATGTTGTTTACTTCTAAGATAAGATTAAAAATTGTTCCGAAAAATCCCCATTTTGGCGCGGCGGCAATATTCTTTCCTCCTTTTACTGCAGTTTGCCTTGACTGACGGTCGTGGTCGATAGCATCGTCAGCAGTTGGCTGGAAATTAAAAAGTTGTCATTTTATATAAATATCTTGAGAGGTGGTACAGTAAATCAACCTTGATTTTAATTACTATCATAAAGCCCTAAAGTTTCCATAGCTCAGATTGTAACAAAGAAAAACTTCAATTATGATCATTGGATTTGTTAATAAAAATAAATATTAGTGGATATTCTACGCAGCACTATCTAGCCCCAAACTAAGCATTGCTTGTTCACACGGATACAGATCTAGCTACACACCCAAAGAAAAATTACTTGCTAAAAGGACATAAAATTGAGCAGTGTATAGACTGATGCGTACTAAATAACACTCGCATTTTTTTGTAATTACGTTCTTGTACTTTTAATATGTTATAAAACTTATAAATCTATACAGAGAACTAACATCTATGTTCATCGCACAAATTCTTCTCTGGTCTAGTGGGAATCGAACCCACATTCTACAGCGCAGAAAGCAGAGCCACTGCCAGCTGAGCTGTCAGAGCTGCCAAAAATGTAGTTTTGTCGCTGACTACTCCAAAAAAGTTTGGCTAGGTAACAAGTATAAACTTTTCCACATATCTACATATTCATGGAATTTTAAAATTAGACAGGTACATACTTGTAGTTTTACTACAAACACCGAAAGTAGGATTCTGTGCTATTGTTTTTGTTACTATTAAACTCGTTAGTGTAGGTAACTTGCTGGATCTACTAACTGGTTGCGCGGTGAAGCGTGGTGCCACGATGGCGAGTATCAGTACCGTGATCCATACCAGGTCTTGCCTTCTGAATGCCATCTTTACCCAAGTCTAGGAGAAACATAAATAATCAAATAATCATCATAATGAAGTTATGTCAAAAGCATAGGGTCAAGTAGACAGGGCGCAGCTTGTATAGTTATGCATATATTTGACAGTGTAGTACTCTGAAGGCAGATTTTTTTTGCATAAATAACACTTTTCACCTTGTCCTGTCGCCATTACCATTATAATTAATAACTATAAAATTTGTGTTAAATATTTAATAACCATGCACGTTTATTTATTTAACTGAGCGAGACTGTTCAGTCTCGGTCAATAAAACTAATTAATTAGGTACCTACCTATTAATCTAATTATATTATAATGAGTATTTTCTTCAGCATCTTATTCTTTTTGTTGTGTCACTATTTCCTTCGAACCAGTGTGGTAAAAGGTTTTTGAAGTGCGCATCAAACACACAGACGCGTGTTTTAGAACTTTTAACGTTCTACGAACGACATTTCGGATTCCGCACGATGTATATATACTATTTGAGAGTTCTAGCACTGTGCACATTTTTTTATTTTTTGAACAGAAAAACTCAATGGTTGACGATCCTTAGGATCCGAAGGCGGGGCTGCTAGACCACCAGTGCTCTCCATTTTTTAGCATGTTAAGATAATATAATGCAATAAGATAATATAATGCAATAAGATAAATCATACAAGATGAGTGCAACAACACTATACTTGTGAGGTCTAACTTCCACACTCAAGAGACATTGGTCCTTAGTAATTGATGTTGCTAGGGAAATCTTTTCTAAGGGGCGGACGGATCAAGTAACCGTTTAATAATGTGCGAATCTCGTAGTGACTAAGGACGGGTTTTACCATCTCAGAGTAACGTTTTTAATTTGTTAATTTTATTTTATTTATTCTTTATTGCACAAAACACGAAGTTAAAGCGCAATAGGAGGGCTTAATGGTCAAGCATTTTCTACCAGTTAACCTAAGTAGTGGTATACTATAAAAGAAGATTGACGTGCGACAAATATAAATTTCGAATGATAGAGGTGCTAGTTCGAGTAGGTACGTATTTATAGATAATTATTTGCTTATTAATTTGTTATAATTAAGGTTTTGTGCGCTTAGAAAAGATAAGAATGAAAATCGTTTTCGAATATAGGTATGGACGAAGACTTCATATTAAACCCATTTCTTGAACATTGTTCTTAGACCTATATCACACGCTTGTGCCTCCTCCATAATTATTGTATGTCGAGTATCTCAGTTCATGCAACACATGATTACCTACGGAATGCGCAATTCATATCGACATAACTTACAAACACCACGTAAGAACAACAGTCGTACGGAGAGTTGTGAACTCGGATCACAGAACAAATATGATACTTGTTGACCTAGGAAAAAACATAGTTTGGACTTTGAGGGCGCGCCGCGCCGCAAGCCACTTCCTCTACGTCAGTTCAGTGTGCCGCCTAAGTCAATCAGCCAATCCAAAATGGAAGAACATAGGTATTTTGTGGTACATTCTTGATGATGAATTGAATGAAACCTCCACTACTGTGTAGTAGATCCCTAGTTGAATATAAGTTATTACTAAAGTGTATCTTACGTTAACCTAACCTTACCTACCTGGTACCTACCTACCAACTAGCTGACTACCAACCTCATCTTTTAACTACCTACTAGAAATTGTATTTAGACTCACTATAAATAGACTGTAAAGTCCTTCTATTTGTTATATTAAATAATAATAAAGTTCTTTCAAAACAAAAATATCACTGAAGCGAAGCTTGTCAATTTAACTTATCTGACAGATAAACACTTACCATATTTGAATGGGTTTTACGTAATTGGTAAACCCTAAAAATGTGTCTTCTATCAAACACCCAGATGGTTGGGTTTGGTAGCAAACCAACACCAAAGTGGCAAGACCATGACCCAGCTAGCAGGATTGCACATTTTTATTCGACATCCTTTCTCGACGCTTATGAATACCTGACTAGCTAGACCAATACGTGACATTGTAAGGTACCTAACTAAACAAAGCAGAAAGAAAATGTTTGGTAAAAATTTAATACATCTTCAAAAACCTCGGGAACAAGATTTCTGAGGGAATGTCTGCCGTTCCTGGGTGTTAGGAGCGAGCCCATTTAATTTCTGGTTTTGTAAAAATGTAAGCAAACTCACGTACCTTTTCTCGCCCTTGCGATTTGCCCTCCGCGTATGTAAGCCATGAATTTGAAAAACTACCTGAATCATCTATTATGACGACGATGTGTTGTAAAATGTAACATCACACTAACACACACCCCTCCACAACATGCATTACGTTCACATAATACAACACATTTGCGGGTAAATCCTGCGATACCCAGACTCTCAAGAGACAGGTAGTAGCAGAGAGCTCGCAAATAGACAATCTCACTCAAAAAACACTCAGCCTTCTCCCCCACATACAGTCACACAATATTCATCATGTCAGTAACAAACACGAAAGAGAACTGACCCCCACAACATAGGATTTATTCCTAGGGTAGGGTAGGTTGCAGTAACTACTAACTAAAGTAAATGATAAAATATGAGTAATGATATATCATTACTCATATTGTATCATTTGTATTATTATGTACCTACCTACTTGGAAATGTATAATTTCCACCAACTTTACTTATAATCTTAAATAAGTTTTTGTTTATCATTATTTTATGTGTCATTTAAATAAATTATTATTAATGAAGAACAACTTACATGCAACTTAACTTTTACCGCATTATACTTGAAAGTGACTGCTATTTGGCAGGGTCGTTTTACTTAACCTACGTGTGAAAGGACGTAGGTACCTTCGCAGCCTTCATGCAGGTACCCACTGGTAAAGGTTTAGTCAATAATTAATAGATATTTTTACATTGCATAACAAAGACAGGATAATCCTATACATGCATAAGTTTGTTGTCTGTTTTTCTAGGCTTGGTCGCGTGGAACTGGCACCTAGATTTACCTAGCCTTTAAGACTTATGTAGATGTAAAATTCTTTACTGACTATATCACAGATATACAAAATCACTTTCTTTAGAAGCGGTCACATTACTTGTCTTGTTATCAACCTAGGTTATTAATATAAAATTATTTTAAAATAAACTAAAAGCTCTAAATATTAAATAAAAGCTCAAAAAATAAATGGCTAGTTTGTTTCCCGTGAAGATTATTCAAAATAAACAGCTGTATTTAAACACTGCGTCCAATCCAAAAGCTTAAATGCATAGTGATTACCAAAAGGTCAAACTGCAGAGCTTGATAGAGGAGCGCGCGGGCGCTGGCACCGAGTTACAAGCACTGGCGCGCGCGGCGACTGCGCCGACGGAGCCGACGTCGTTACTCCGCGCAACACCATCGCATCGGGGCCAAGGCCGCCGATTGCGGCTCCTAGTACATTCGTTATGTCAGCTGCGTTCTACTTATGCAATGCTTGCCGACCAAATGCAGTTCGATGGCCCCTGAGGTTTTTCATTAATAATTATGGATCTGCGCGCTTAATCGCTTTTATTACTACAATCTATATCACTCAAATTAATCTAAGAATTATGTTACTGGATGTAACCTGCATAATGGCTTAAGTTTTGTAATGGTAAAAAAAAAAACGGAACATTATTTTTATAATTTTATTTGTTTATTTGGTGTCGTGAATGAGTAGAAGATTCGATTAAAATCATTTGCATAAAAACTATAGTTACTATACCTTCTACCTAATGGTGGCATACCAACTCAGACTATGTACACAAATTTATTTTTTTATTTACATTACAATATTTTTTAATTGTGCCATTAAACATTTAAAAAAACAATTACCTACGTTTACTTAATGCACCCACCTACCCTACATGTCTGAAATTGGTTACTTACTACCCTATTGTTATAACTTGATGATTCTAAATAAAGATAATAAATGCTAGAGGATGACAACAAACTGTCAACCAATTTCTCGCTCGCACTTTTTGAGAAGTTGTTTGACGGTTTTCAGACCCTTAATCGTGCAATAGCTAGGTACATCATATTATTCAGATAAGTATGTACCTTGTAAAATATGATTTTAAGGATTTAAAATTGCCACATTTTAAAGTAGATATAATAATTGCAATTTCCCCAAATGTCTTCTGAGTCACGTTAATCTAATCAGTGAATCACCAATAGTGTGGCAACTTTAACAATAGGAACCTGTTCCTACTCATTACAGAGAACCCAACCAAACTGGTAAGTACCACGTAAGTACATTTTACTGGTTCGTACTAATCACTGTTGTATGTTGATTTTACTATGATCGTTCGTTGATTTGATTTAGCCAAGCTGTCTCAAAACTTTCAATTTAGAAACGTACATAGACAAATGTCTATAATTTATGCATGCCAACGCCGGGTGTCCAACATTGATCTCCAACATTCATATTCGTAATGTAGTATATAAATTGAGATCAATGGCGTTCAATAACAACCTCTTAATCTCATGTGGATTTCGTCTTCATGTCGAATCACACCAGCTGTATCCATTTACTTTTGTCTACATATGCAGACAATGAGTAAATTAACAATGTGCGATATAATAATGTATAACCTTCAACTCACGAAGTCACAAGCTCCATTTTTCTGTATTTCTTCCGTAACGTGGACACTGGGTCTTTGAATAGCACCGGATCGAGTCGTAGTACGGATCGCATGAGCGGCATGTAGCCCCAAGCTGCGGCGAATGTGTTCAGACACGATTGTCTTTGGATGAAATGCTCAGGATCACTCCAGGACGACCTATAAATAAAAATGCATTTCAAAAAACCTTTACTACAAAATCCAGATTTACATCGCATGTATGATTGATGCAGTAACTGAAACTGAAACAGCTTCACGACTTTCATCCCCAAACACGGTAGGGGATATCCCCCTCAGATCTCTTAGTACCAAGTACTAACTCCAGATTCTTTGAGGATGTCTTTTCAGGTTGCAAGCCCATCGCCGCTATAAGAAAACTAACTATAAGAATACACCATCAAAGTTGTTGAATGTTTGAACTCTTTTTAGGGTTGAGCTCGCCTTTGTACATGTTTTATATTTAAGTTCATGTTTTATATTTAAGTTCACTAAATAATAATAATAATAATAGGTATTAATTTTCAGAAAAAAGAAATACAGTAAATTTTTACATTATGTAGTAGGTGCAACATAGGTGCGGTGTGTTGACAAATACAGTTTTTGTTGAATATACAATTTTACAATTTGGTCTCTATCTGCACTTTACAGTGAAAATGTTATTACTGTGTTCCATAAAGAATAAAGAATGTTAAATGTTAACATTCAACCATTTCTTAGCTTGGACTTCGTTGAGCAGGACGTCTTCGCAGTTACCTGTATCTGTGATGCTGCGCCTTGTAGCGGCGGCGCTGCGCCAGCTTGAGCGGCGGGCGGCGCGTGAGGTGCGCCACGAGGCAGTTACCTGTATCTGTGATGCTGCGCCTTGTAGCGGCGGCGCTGCGCCAGCTTGAGCGGCGGGCGGCGCGTGAGGTGCGCCACGAGGCAGTTACCTGTATCTGTGATGCTGCGCCTTGTAGCGGCGGCGCTGCGCCAGCTTGAGCGGCGGGCGGCGCGTGAGGTGCGCCACGAGGCAGTTACCTGTATCTGTGATGCTGCGCCTTGTAGCGGCGGCGCTGCGCCAGCTTGAGCGGCGGGCGGCGCGTGAGGTGCGCCACGAGGCAGTTACCTGTATCTGTGATGCTGCGCCTTGTAGCGGCGGCGCTGCGCCAGCTTGAGCGGCGGGCGGCGCGTGAGGTGCGCCACGAGGCAGTTACCTGTATCTGTGATGCTGCGCCTTGTAGCGGCGGCGCTGCGCCAGCTTGAGCGGCGGGCGGCGCGTGAGGTGCGCCACGAGGCAGTTACCTGTATCTGTGATGCTGCGCCTTGTAGCGGCGGCGCTGCGCCAGCTTGAGCGGCGGGCGGCGCGTGAGGTGCGCCACGAGGCAGTTACCTGTATCTGTGATGCTGCGCCTTGTAGCGGCGGCGCTGCGCCAGCTTGAGCGGCGGGCGGCGCGTGAGGTGCGCCACGAGGCAGTTGAGCAGGATGTCCTCGCAGTTGGCGGCGCGGCGCACGGCGCGGCGCAGCGCGGGCGCGCCGGCCGCGTACAGCGCCAGCGAGGCGCGGTGCACGAGCGCGGCGCCCGGTAGCACCATCGAGTACGCGCCGCCCCACTTGCTGCTGTAGCCCCACGACCCCTACGGTGAGTAAGCGCAACTTTTAACATCAGTAGAGCTCTTTGTGAAGGGCTCGTGTGGGGAGGTACTACCATCATGCCTATGTTTGCCACCGAGCAACAATGGTGTGTTTCGGTTTGAAGAGTGTGCTTGCTGGTAAAATTACAGGCACATGAGTGATGCCTCAAGTTGATAGACGCAGGGCAATGCATCGTAGTGCACGTTCAAATCGTGCGTGCCTTGATAGGCAATTTATAGGCAAGGCTTTGTTATATAAGGTTACAACTTAACATCAGGTGGGCCATCTGCTTGATGCTAGTAGATCTGCTTGTTCCATCAGCAAGTAGTATAAAGAAAAACTGTTGACCAATACTTATTTGAAACGCTCGAAAGTGGAACTAATTTTTTTCAATTAACTAATAGATTTTCCAAAAAAAATTAAAATGTTAGGTCAAGCAACGATTGTTGCCATAAGAAGGTAATTCGAAATGCATACCTTAGCCTCGTCCCAGAAGTGTGTACGCGCGGGATAGCCCACGATGCGTTCAGGGAAGCTCTGCCAGACGCGGAATGCGAAGTCCATCTCTTCAGCCAGCAGCGGCGCATCGCCGTCTAGTGAGAACACGCCGGCCGTCGGCACCGCCCACAGCGGCTGCCACCGAGCTGATACTCCTTCGCTAAAAACAACCCCGACGCACATTCCAATTTTGTTAAGTTGTAAAAAAACCTGTCCTGATGATAAATCCCTTATTTTCATCAGAGATAGATACAATACGATATATGATATAATGCATACATACCCAGGAAAATGTGTAGTGGCATCCAATACGAGCACGGGTAACGGTTCACGAGTATCGCCAGCCACACGCGATAGTGATTTCAAAGAAGGCGCGGCACGTTCGCTGTCCCATACTAAAACAATCTGTAAAAATAAATATTGTTAGTATATGTTTGCAAAAGTAATGGTTCGCAACGATCTGAAATCTCGCGATGTATTCAATGTAGTAAATTACCACTTTAAAACTACGAAGCCATCAAAACTATTAACGTTGTATTGGTTTTTCAAAATAAGTTATTTTGTCGTATCACGAAAACAATACAACCTAGAATATATATTTTTTCTTTTATTATTAGTAGGTACTCTGACGGAAATCACTAAGATTTTGTAATGAATTTTAAGTTTTTGGGATATTGTAATTAAGGACTATTATTTATCCTGAGACTACAGTTCTGTTTCCTAAGCCTGGAATTCCACCTTACTAACCTTTTCACAGAACTGGCTGCTTGCTATATTGGCAAGAAGTTTATGCAGGGCTGGGGAAGTGGTTTGAACGTAAAGCAAGGCTGTGAAGGAATTACCGGGAGTGGGAGGAGGGGCAGTAACCGCGACCGACGGCGCCGCGAGGGGCGCTAGAGGAGCGGAAGGAGCCGGCGGCGCAGGGGGAACTGGGATGGCTATAGGGTAGTGAGCCCGCGAATCTCCGTATGAAGCCAGAGTGTTTAACGCTCCGGGCGATGCGTTCCATATCAGCGCTTCACGCTGCCTTGATGATTTATGTGCCGTAACGCGCTCCAGTAAAATCTGTAAATAGTAGGTACCTGAGATCAATATCTTCATTGAGATGCAGCTAAATCGTTCTTCACGGCTTCTCCTACCGTGAAAAAAAAACATGCAAATTCAATATTCAATTCAGAGATTTGTATTTTATAATTTCGTAAATTCTGTAAATGCAGTATGATCATATTGAAGATATTGTTTTTAAGTTTGTATATTTGACCTTAAAAAGTTCCAAGCTTATTGGAACGACATCCCTCCCGCCCAGTCAAAGCATTGCTTTCAAATATCGGTTTTGTTTTTTTTATAGTTAGATATATAGATATAAAGAATGTACAAAATGTTTGAATGTTGTTCTATTGCTTAGCGGGATAGGTGGCGTGTAGGTACAACCTTTAGTTTCTTACCTCAATAGTAGTGAAAACAATTTTTTCAATTGATGAGAAGTACAACTCCCAGAGTAACTGCGTCTGTTGGCGCAGCGCGAGTATGCGCTCAGCTGGAACTGAACGCACCAGCTCTGGGACCTAGAAAAATAAATAATAATAACAATATAATTAATAATGAATGTGACTTGCAACTCAGTTCTTAGGATACTTAAGAAAAAAATCACAAAATTCATTTCTCAATTTATATAATTATTAATTAATTAATTAAAATTAATTAATTAATTAATTATTTTTCTAGAAACCAGAACTACACACCTAAGTATTTAATCAAATCTAATTGGATACAGGCACATGTAATTTTCCAAGTGTTTAAGTTTAATGGTGAGGTCTTTAGGACTATTGGAAGTTTGTGATAAAAAAAAATACCTGCAGTAACAGTCGTTCATCAGCCCATATAACAGCACGGCGCCAGTCGATGCGCTCATCAAATGGTAACCGCCAGCCGTTACTGAGCAGTACAGGCACACAGCCTGCTGCCAGAGCCTCTAGGAATCGGTAGGAGCCGAGCCGGCGGCCTCTCGCGACCAGGCAGAATGTAGAGTTGGCCAATAGCTGCTCATAGTCAAATCTAAAATAACATCAGTTTTTTAATTTTATTTTATTTCATTATTTTGGATTCTTGGCATCATCTTTATTGAATGTAACATGTTTTCATGACACAAGATACATAACAAATGTTTTTTGATGATAAATAATAAAACTTAATAAGGACTAATGGACTACAAATATTAATTAATTCCGGACCAGAAGGAGTGGCATGTGGCATGATAGATAGATTAATAAATACCTAGTTAGTAATAGTAGATTATTTATCTAGGGAGCCAACAACTGCTATGAAGATATTTCTTTGAATCCAGAGCAAAGTGAAGGATTCTAGAGTAGAATCCTGAGTGTAGCAAGGGATTCAAAGAACATCACTCAAACTTTAAATAGTATTGGTCCCGAGGTGGACACCTCTAGCTTTTAGTACCTCTAGCTTCTATGAAAAAATAAGTAACTGCAACTTATAAATAAGAAAAGTACCTTAAAAAAAATATGTAAAATCAAACAGTTATGAACAAAGGCAGAATGCATTTCAGACATTTATAATCTTTTTACCAACTTATTTTATTTGGATGGACTAGGTTTACTTTAAGTGTTAAGGTGTTACTTATACATACAATGTTCATGATTGATCTGTTTGGTGACTGGAACTTTTATTAATAATCTACATTCCAAATTCAAATCACTTTTACTCCTTGAGAGCTGTTTATTTGAGAAGATGGGTCCATGGCAGCCCAAAACGTATTGTGTATGCATTGTCTGAGAGGGGGGACTGTCCCCTCAATTATTATTGGATGCAGCTGCACACTCAACTTGTAGTAAAAAAAAAAGACACTATTTTTAAGCTATAATGTTACTAACAAATACCTATCGAAGAAGTCTAAAATAGATAAACTGAATTTTGAAGAACAAACTAGCTCTTTGCCAATAGATTATTTACTGTACTTACTTATCATATTCCCTATTATCCTCATCACATCTTTCATCTCTTAGGTCTTTCCATGACTTTCCATGACGACAAGTAGTAACCAATATAAGATTATTTCCATCATGAAGATGCCACAGTGAATTTCTGGTCTCACTACCTATACCATGAACATATCTTTTGCCTTTGAATGCAAGAAGATGACGTTTAGCGGATGGGAATAGATTACCAGTGGCTGCAGGTGGTGCACCACCCCTTTCTGGGTGTTCCTTGTGAAAGAGTGGCAGCGACACATCAAACCCTTCACGAAAAATAGTTTCAGAAGCACTAGCTCTTGCTAAAATAGCATCTCCAGGGTCAAAACCTAAAGCATCTTCAGCATAATCAGGCCAAGTACCAGCGTACAAGTTAAAAATTAAATGATTTCGACCATTCTTCCAGTAAGGCAAATGTGTTAGGCGAGATCCAACATCTGGAACATGCTCTGGTGACAATGGATCTGCATCTAGAGTATCTATTGCTGGCACATAAAGACAAGCTTCATTAGGATCCCGTGTGGCATAGCGTGATTCTCGAATGACAGACAGCACTTTACGGTACGACGCACTAACTGGCCCCTCACTTGGGTATACATAAATTTTAGGGTCACTGCCACATTTTGAAAAATCAAAACAAGTATCCATCCGGCATGGCGCTGCAGCAGATTTTGGTTGTCTTTGCTGTGATGATGGGGCTTCCTCAAGTTCATCTAAGGTGGCAAAGGATTTCAGCTGCATTCGACGGTCGTTTTGGATTAATTCAGTCTTCAAATGACAACTTCCAAAATAGTAATAAATTAGAAATGCACAGGTCAAAAATAAAAGAATAAAACGTTTTTTAGCTTGCATTGTTTCTAGTATCTTGATTGCAGTGCACAGTACCTACTGTGTGTTCAAATCACAAAGCTATGCAACTTTAAATAAATATGCTGGCAAAGCATGAAAGAAGTAAGAACGGGTGCCGATAATGTACAACCATGGATTGTACAGCCGAGGAAAACACAGCCCGGATTTGATGTACAATTTGGTCGCGAAATCCATGGCTGTGTAATCCAAGGGTGTACATTCCAAGCCGTACAAATTTTGCACACCTTTGGAAAGCACGACCCGATAAAACGCAGCCAAAATTTTGATGCCAAAACTTAGGCTTTGTTTACACTCGTCCATTACTTACTCACTCACTTGTTGATCCGACTCGGATTGGTTAGGTTATGTTAAAACATATTAATTACGCACGAGGCGAGCGAGCAAAGCGAGCGTGCCGCGGCAGCGGCCGCCGAAGTGCCAGAATTTAATTTTTTTCTAACATTAATCTCTGAATAATTCTCTTATTTTATATAATTTTTAATTTGTGCTACTTGCCTATACTTACTGTGTAGTGCATCTAAACAGAGCATAGGCTTTCGACCAATCAGAGCATGGTCACAGAATCCATGGTCGTGCAATCCTGGCTGTACAATCCCGACTGTGCTGGGAAAGCACAGCCTGGAAAACACGGCCCGGATTTCATGTACATTTTGTACATGGAATCCGGGCCGTGTTTTCCAGGCTGTGCTTTCCGGGTTGTACATTTTCGGGCTGTGTAATACTTGGTCGTAAATTAACCGGACCCGTAAGAACGCATGAGTCCGGTTATTGTACGCACAATTGTACGACATGATAATGTACAGCAGCATGATATTTGGAATCCACTTTGGTACCTTTTTGGATTCGTTTTATCTGGGTGTACATTATCGGGGTGTGTATTATCTGGATGTGCAATATTGTCACAATGTGCAGCCAGATAATACACAGCATGATTATGTACAGCATGTTATTTGGAAGCCACTTTGGTACCGTAAAAAATAATTTCTGGCACTTCGCCGGCCGCTGCCGCGGCTCGCTCGCTTTGCTCACTCGCCTCGTGCGATAATTATATGTTTCAACATAACCTAACCAATCCGACTCGACGCCGCGACGGTACTAAAGTGGCTTCCAATTATCATGCTGTACATTATCTGGGTGTACATTATCAACACATGACGATATTGCACAGCATGTTATTGTACGGGATGATAATGTACACCCAATAATTCAAACCAGTGGACACCATGGAGGTATTATACTGGAGGGAACCATAAGGCTTACATCCTTTTACAACTGTGTATCAAACAGTGATCATCTATCTTTGTTCTTCCCATGTAGCCTATCTACGAATAAAAGAAAAGAAGATGTAACTTCACTCACTCCATCTCACTCACTCACTGTCTGCGTAAATCGTGGCCGTCAGTTGATGCAATGTTCTAGAAAAACTCGCAGCAACATTGCGATGTAGCGAAAGAAATTATGAAAAATTTTAAAGAATTATTATTGTCTAGGCAAAATATATTTGAAAAGGTGAAAGTATGTCTTGTGAAGCTGTGTTTTGTGTATCGAAAACAACAAAAGGAGGAGTTAAAGACCCGGAATTGTCATTTGATACGTAATATTCTTTTCCTATTTTCATGCTAAAAAAATACGTTATTTCTTCCTTAAAGACTGTAGGAATTACATTTTATTAGTACTAGTCATATTTTCCTATGTGAAAATGATGTAAACCCATTAATTATTGCAAAATAAAAATTATTGTTTTAGTCATCTGTTCTAGTGATGTACTTCCACCGACCAATTTAGCTTTATCGATAATATTTTATTTTCCGATTTTGATATGAAACATCTAATGCGCCGGGTCAGATCGGCTGTTATGTTGTAGTTTCAATTTTTCACACCTTATAGGCGTCTCGCGACGGCTCAATTTTTGTTAAATTTTACATTATTTTTTAAGGTCCTTATAAATGCCCAGAATGAAGACGGGAGTGGATAAAAGCTGTTATGCGTGAAAACTGATAGACTACAAAATTTTCTTATGCATGGACGAAATGGCCATAACAAAGTGTATCGAGTTGGATGGACATCGCTCTCACGGTTAGGTCAATGTGGGAAACATTATTGACGATGATAGTGTTTCAGTGTCTATAATGGTTTTGAGCTATCGCAATAAAAGTCAGCAACCAGTTAAAATTAAAAAGTTGAATTCCAATTAAAACGCCTTTTTCATCCATTTCTTATTCTATCGATAGGTTAGTCAATGTTGTCCCTTCTCTAGTCACTCACGCGAATACATACAAACTAACAAAAAACGGCCACGCCAAAAACCCGAAACACTCCGTCTATATGATACTTAGTCTAAGGTGGACACGGATTATCTGGGTGTGCATCATGCTGTGCAATATCATGCTGTACATTATTTGGCCGTACATTATTGGCTCCCGACATAGGTACCTACCTACCTACTGACTGACCGTAAATAAAAAAAACGGTTTTTATCAAAAGGAGCTGTTTCATCCATAAAAGAAGCCGGGGTCGATACTGAACAGTGAACAGTATATATATATATTATTATATAATTAACTAGCGGCCTGTCCCAGCTTCGCATGGGTGGTCATAAATTTTTTGAACATTTTAGGATAAACTTAGACCGTGTGGGTTCGAGCCTCGCGTCTACTTATTTCATACATTTGCACGCTCTTCTCCTTGAGTGAGTGAAATCGCACCCCGTGCGTGACCCGTGGACCCGTTAACATTTTTAATTTCGTCATATCTTTTGAATGGAATGTCCGATTTGAAAAATTCAAGAAGTAATCTATAGGTATTGAAACTGTCTTGATTTATTGGGATAAGGATTAATACCAAGGTACAAATAAAGACCCTTTTCTAGCGGCGGCATTTCAATTAAATTTTTATATTAAAAGAACACTTATTGTGACATAACTATAATCGTTAGACATACGCCGCCACGACATTTTTTGTTGATGATGACGTGTTCTACAAAATCGTAGTACATTATTTTGTTCTATCATCAATAGTTTTCGCAGCGTACGCGATGTAAGGTTTTCTTTTTCACCTCGGGTTACATTATTGGAGTTTTAGTAAGGATCCCTGATTTTATTGAAACTATAATATAAGCTATGTTACTCAGGGATAATGTAGCATTCTAATGGTGAAAGAATTTTTGAAATCGGACCAATTAGGTTTTGAGCCTATTCGTTACATACAAAAATACAAATCTTTCCTCTTTATAATATTAGTGTAGATTAGTGTAGATGTAGATAGATGTAGAAGTGTAGATTATAATATTAGTGTAGAAGTGTAGATGTAGATGTAGAAGTGTAGATTAACGCTTAGCAATATAGTAACTGTTTTAACTGCATTATTGCTTTATTTTTACTTCGTTTTCTTGCCCATCAAGATTTTCTCGATCAAGGAGTGCAAGTAGCAACACAATGCATTAATGCTACGGCCAGACTTGAGACAGACAGACATTAATGATACGGAAGGCGTGTTCGCGTTGTCACGACAAAAGTTCGTGTTCAATCCATGACGAAGTGCTTGACCATATCAAAAAAAACTTCACTACCGGCGTCTCGCAGTCAACGTGCAGTCAACTAAAGCGCGCGAAGTGTAGCCAACCGCACTCACTTTTTCGCGACAAAACCCTTTGATGTGCGTCAATTTACTGACAGCCAGCGGCGCGAACGGCCTTCGTACTCGCGATAGGACGAATTCTTTGTCGTAACCTTAGACTAAGTATCATATAGACGTAGTGTTACGGTTTTTTGGCGTGTCCGTTTTTTGTTAGTTTGTATGTATTCGCGTGAGTGACTAGAGAAGGGACAACTATGACTAACCTATCGATAGAAATAGAAATGTATGAAAAAGGCGTTTTAATTGGAATCCAACTTTTTAATTTTAACTGGTTGCTGACTTTTATTGCGAAAGCCCAAAACCATTATAGACACTGGAACACTATCATCGTCAATAATGTTTCCCACATTGCCCTAACCGTGAGAGCGATGTCCATCCCACTCGATACAATTTCTTATGGCCATTTCGTCCATGCATAAGAACATTTTGTAGGCTATCAGTTTTCACGCCTAACAGCTTTTATCCACTCCCGTCTTCATTCTGGGCATTTAAGAACCTAAAAAAATAATGTAAAATTTAACAAAAATTGATCCCTCGCGAGACGCCTATAAGGTGTGAAAAATTGAAACTACAACAGAACAGCCGGTCTTACCCACCGCATTAGATATTTCATATCAAAAACGGAAACTTAAATATTATCGATAAAGCTAAATTGGTCGGTGGAAGTACATCTCTAGAATAGAAGACTAAAACAATGCATTTTATTTTGCAATAATTAATGGGTTTACATCATTTTCACATAGGAAAATATGACTAGAACTAATAAAATGTAATTCCTACAGTCTTTATGGGAGAAAAAACGTATTTTTTTAGCATGAAAATAGAAAAAGAATATTACGTATCAAATGACAATTCCGGGTCTTTAACTCCTCCTTTTGTTGTTTTTGATACACAAATCACAGCTTCACAAGACATACTTTCACCTTTTCAAATATATTTTGACTAGACAATAATAATTATTTATTTATTTATCATTTATTGCACAAAACACAAAGTTAATGCACAAAAGGAGGGCTTAATGCACAATAATTTAAATATTTTCATAATTTCTCTCGCTACATCGCAATGTTGCTACCGAGTTTTTCTAGAACGTCAAAACAAGATCAAAACATTGCATCAACTGACGGCCACGATTTACTCAGACAGTGAGTGAGTGAGATGGAGTGAGTGAAGTTACATCTTCTTTTCTTTTACTCGTAGCTAGGCTACATGGGAAGAACAAAGATAGATGATCACTGTTTGATACACAGTTGTAAAAGGATGTAAGTCTTATCGCTCCCTCCAGTATATAGTACCTCCATGGTCGTAACAATGCAAATCTTCGCGTTAACGCGATACAATTTTCTGTACTAAAAAAATAATACTTGGCAAAAAGTTTATACTCCAAATCCAGAAAAAAAATTGTCTTTGTGCAAGCGAAGCAAGCAAAATCTAACCTAAATGGATCAGTGTTGCCAGATCAGGGGATTTCCCCCTAGATTTAGGGGTTTTACAAGCGAGTTAGGAGCAAAATAGGGGCAAAAATATTCAGGGGATTTTTTAAGGCAAAATGTCGGTTGCCATGGTCGAAGCCATATTGCATGTTCGACTTACGCTAAGCGTCGATTGCTGCGATTTTAAGCCTGCGATGTTGAAGATTTTTAATTCCGAGAACATTTAAAGTAATATCAACGACAGCGACATCGGAACCCTCGATGTCTTTCCTGATAATTAAAGCCAAACTTTACGAGCTGTGAGCTGTGAGCCAGTGATCTAGAATTTACGTCGAAACTCATCTATAACCAAAGTCTTCTGTAACCAAAAACCGAATTAAACTTGTACCTGTTAATCAATTTTGTATTATAAATGCTTTTTGTAATATGCCTACCATTTCCCAACATGACCGCCTCTTTAAAAAATTGCGGCATGCCACCATCCGCTTGGTATTCTAGGGGATTTCTAGGGGAAAATCAAATTAGTCTAGGAGTACGGTATGAGTACGTCGCAGTGACCATCTGGCAACACTGGAATGAATGAATCGTGAATCGTTCCTCTCGTCGTTGGACGTTGTGCGCGCGCGAGACACTTGACGAGCGAGAAGTTCCGTTCCATTCGCCTTTTCTGTTATTTTCATTGATCAGATAAAACTGGTTAATTGAATGTAAGTAAAACACACAGGTGTCATCTTTAGTTAGTGTAGTGTGGATAATTATTTGGTTAAGCGAGCGCTGGCTGCGTTGCTAGTCCGTATTATTATATGGCTCTAAAAATTGGTTGTTAATCTATTAACCCGCCATCTTGGCGGTTCGCTAACTTGCCAGTTTGTGTCCGCGCTTGCTATCAAATATAATAATTTTTCAACACATTCCTTTGCTATGAGCAAAGGAATGTGTTGAAATCGTCGTCGAACTCGTCACACTGCGTAGACCAGGCGTAGATGCTATCGTTAAAGTCTATCTCCAATTTGCACTAGGTCACTAAGTGCGTTAATACATTCACTAAAGCTCTTTACTAGACGTCAAGTTAAAACGTCATGTTGGTTAGCTAAGGAACCCTAATGTAAGAATGTTAGTACTAGCTCCAGGTGATGCAATTATGTAAAAAGTGTTTCATATATTCAGATGTCATCACGTGGAAGAGGATATGGGGGCTATGGTGGAAGGGGCAGCTACAGTGGAGGCCGTGGATCATATAGAGGATCCTACCGTGGCAGTAATCGTGGTTCTTATGAAAGCCGGGGTGGACGTGGTGGAGGTTACTCTTCATACAACAATGATTCTCGCTATTCCAGCAGTGGTACCAGATACAGCAATCGAGACAGAGTTGATGATTCCTACAAAAAACCTTATAGATCGGTAAGTGTTATCTAATGCATTGATAAAGTACTAACTCAAATAGCCTCAGGATGGAACAATACAGATTTTAATATTTTCAGGAAACATCTGGTGGATACTCCAACCGTGATTATGGTGGTCGTTCTGGATCACCTGAACGCAAAAGAATGAGGATAGAGGTATGTATTTTCTCTAATTTGGGTACTTTGGAATTGAAACACATAATCTGGAGCAAGACTTTCTATAAGCTCAGAGTTACAGAGTAGAGCAAGTGGAGTAATCAAGTAACCCCTAAAATGTAGAAGAAGACATACCCAGACAAGCTTGTGAGGCCATTGAACATAGTGAAAAGGCTAAACATGCTGTGGTTATTGAAAAACAAAGGTGAAAAAAAGGTATCTACTTCAGCATAGTGGGTATGACATGAGAAACAATCTTTAAAAGGAGATACATTTCTTACATCTAGAACTTGATTTTTGAAGCATTGTAGCTAAATCTGCACAATATGAAAACTATCCCCAAATGAAAGGTGCTGGTCTAGTGGTGGCAAATGAAGGAGTTATGAGAGACTTGGTAATGAGGAAATGATAAGAAACCAATTTTTTTGCTTATGCCCTTATTGTTATCCCACATTTACAATTTCAATGTTCTTCTAGCTAGAACCTGCAAAATGGCAGCAATTTAATGTTTTGAAATATTCATTTACATTGAAGAATATGGGATAAACTAACAAGATGCAAATCTAAGATGAAAGCATTATGGTACATACATATCCATGGAATGAATTGACTTATTGATTTTTATCAACTGGTTTTCTATTATCTTGTTTGATAAATGTTATGAAACTATTCAACAAATAAATATTTATATCTTAAAATTAGATACCATTCCATAGCCATCTTATTCAGATGAGTACTTACACTAATAACATAGTATTGATGAGTAAAGTGTGAAATTATGATGCTATCTCCATTTCTATCAAAAAAGGAGCATTACCAAAAATTATGACTGAAACTCATTATGACGACTAACAGATGAAATTGGCAAAAAGCTTACAAAAGAATTGTAAATGTTTATAAAATACTATTCAATTACCGTGGACACATTCCGGCATTCACTCAATCTCACTTTATGCATAATCAAAGTAGAGAAATACAAATCACCTGTCTCTTATGAATGTTACCTGCTGTTTTGAGGGATTCCCAAGAGCTTCATAAATGTATGTTTATTTTGACTGAGCAAACTAGCACAGGATGAGGAATCATTGATTCTGCCACTAATTATTACCTTTTTATGCAATCTGAAATGTAAGGCATGCAGAAAGAAAAAAACGAGAGTTATGTACAGGGGTCGTCGAGCGATAGACGTAGCCACGATGGCAGCAGTCACTATGGTGGCGGCTCGTATGGCAGCAGACAAGAGTACGGCAGCGAGAGAAGGTCGTTCGGAGGAGAGGAGCGCCGGCGATCCCCCGTGCGCGACGGATACCGCAAGTCGAGCGGGATGGGTCCGCCCGCGGCCAGGGAGCCGCTGCGCTCCAGCATGCGGCCTCGCGCGCCGCGCCGCTCCTTCCGCGGCCGCACCATGCGCTCGCGGACGCTCTACCGCGGCGTCGGACGCTCGCGCTCCTCCTTTATCGCGAGACGATACCCAGACTCCTCATCCCTCTCTTACGGCCGAGCATTCAAACCTATCAAGAGCCGAAGGTAATTCGATATGTTGACTTCATATAGGTAGAAATTGATTTATTTTATGTGCAGAAGAAAACAGAAATAGATCAAATGATAATGATGTACACAAAAGGAATTGAAATATGTCACTGAAAATTCCGCAAGTATGTACCTGCAAGGAATATGCCAGAAGGTATTGGGGTGTTTTCATAAAAATCAATGACTGGTAGACCAATGGATGGAATCAAAGACACTTGAAACTAAGAGTGGGCATGACTTGTACGAACTGGGTAAACTATTTAAAATATAATTAATGAAGATGTGTATTCATTGATAAACATTTGTTTAGCAACTTGGTAATTAAAACTTTCAGCTTTTGACAAGGTACCAGTATTATCAGTAGTTTGTAACTTATTAAGAAGCTTATATCATTCAAGTTTTACAAGGACCTATTGAATGGAGCAAGTCTTATTCAAACAATTGTTAAAATATGATGATAAAAACGTATAAAAGGGCATCTAAAATGTGAGGATTTTCCCTTGTGACAAAACACTTTCAGCTACTTACTTCCTCCGTAGCATACCAACTTGAATGTTGTCCTGATGTGTGGTAACCTCACTATGAAACTCTTATATTTAGAATCAAGTATACCCAAGCTACATCGTCTTACTTATGCCACTAACATTGCCTTGATAGACAAATGTTTACTAATGAATACTCAGCTATTCACAGCAAATAAAAAAATTGTTTTATATATCTTTATTAATGATTGCCATCTTATGTTTAGCCCCATTAAGAAAGAAGAGGCATCCTCCACTGAGGAGGAATGGGATGTAGATGAAAAAGATGAGTCAACTGAAGAGAAAAAGGAGCTGAAACTAAAATCACCTAAGGTTAGTAGGTTAGACACACTGTATCCTATCAACCAAGTTCAGAAAATATACGGGCGACGCACTGGCAGTGTGTAAATTTATCGTTTTACATGGATCATTTATATCTAGATCTGAAACTAAAATCACTTAAGGTTAGTAGGTCCTAGACACACAGTATATCCTGTCAACCATGTTCAGAAAAGAAATGGGCGACGCACTGGCAGTGTGTACATTTATCATTTTACACAGATTAATAGAAAAACTATGTGGCATACCTCAATACTTGCAATTTCATGAATATAACTATTACAGTTCTTCAATTAATAGGGCCTGAAAAGACCAAGTCTATATAATAGTGTAAGTATAATAGTAGATTGTTTACCAAGGGAGCAAACAACTATTTTTATGGCGAGAGTGTTTTTTGAATCCAGAGCGGAGCGAAGGATTCTAGAGTAGAATCCTAAGCGTAGCGAGGGATTCAAAGTACTTCACTCGAGCTTAAAATAGTGTTGCTCCCGAGGTGGACACTCTACTTTTTATCACCCTCTATGAGAAAATAACTTAGTGCATCTTATGAATAATCATAATCATAGTCACAAATTCACGAAGTCACAAAGTCACTCTTGTATGCTGGGACGTAGATCAACGCGAGACACAATATATTTTCTAGTGTGTGGAATCCCAGCATACTAGAGGTTAAATTCAAGTAAGAAAAAGAAGATTGCAAGATCAAAGTTTAATATAAAGTCAACTGTCAGGCTGATGATGAAGAAGAGGAGCCGACTTCGGAGGCGGAAGGGGTCGACGGCGGCGAGGAGACGGACAAGGAGCCGGACGCCGCGTCCGACGCGCCGCCGCGCCGGCCGCGCCCCTATGTGCATCTCTCGTGCGTGCACTGCAAGGACAAGTACCAAACCTTCGCGGTGAGTACCGTACCTTACCTACCCACACACACAGACTGCACAAGTAGAGATCATCAGGGGCCTTATCACTAATTTGAATTTAGTGGTGTAAACATATTGTATCACTAACTACAACATACAACACAATAAAGTCCGGCATCTGTATGATACTTAAACGCCACAAATGTCAAAATGTATTCGTGATCGAGGCCCAGATGAGAGTGTGCCGTGTTCATGCACACAACTCTGACAACCACAAGATATTTCTCCCTCCCACACTTTTGAAAATATCAAAGCAATGAATGCAGGTTCATTACAAAGGTTCAGGAAATGTTTTATTTGATCTAAACAAGCTATCCTGCCGAAAAAATTTGCATTCTGAATTAAGTAAAACAACATTCAGCAGCATCTCAATCAACGAAATGTAATAACTGTGTGAACCGTACACGTCAATATTAATTTATTCGAATTTTATTATAGTCTGTTGGTCTTACCACCCAAGAGCATTATGTGGTAAAATAATAATAAATAAATAAGAACTTTATTTTGTTAAGTAGTTATTATCAGCGAAAGTAGTTTTGTCCCCTTTTGATCGAGTTACCTTAAACGCGAGATGCCAATTTGTCCCACAATCGGTGGTTCCATCTCTGGTGGCGATCTCTTGCAGGCATTTAGAAATGACGTCGGTGCCTTTCAAAGATATGTACATAATATGAAAGCAACTGTAACATTGTTGTAGGGGTACGCGAAGCACTTGGTGTCGTCGAAGCACCGCGCCGCGATGGGCTCCGTGGCGCGGCGTCACAAGGCGCAGTTGCTGCGCATGCGCGTGGCGCAGCGCGGCGCCCAGCGCGAGCTGGAGGCGACGGCCGGCGCGGACCTCGCGTCGCGCACCACCTTCTGCCTCGTGTGCCGGCTGAACCACCGCACCACGCGCCACGCGCACAACCTCACCGACACGCATCGCGCCATGAAGCGCTTCCTGATGCCCTTCTGTCGCATATGCCGCATGACATTCCGCTCGCCGATGATTTACGAGCATCACATTAGCTCGTTGGACCATCTGAAGGTGAAATACTATTCTCGAAGGAAACTATTCTTCTTCTTGTCGTGTCACTAGTTGTTTCGAAACACTGTGGTGAAAAGAGATTAAGTGCGCCTCTATGAGGCTCTGAAAAAAAGCGGAGAAACTGTACTAAACAATGCATTCAGTAAAAAAGTAGCAGTATTTTAAACATAACCTAGGAAATCAAATTGTGTCGGTGTGGAATAAAACGCCCTAAATGACCTGTCTTTCCAGCCATTCTTCAAATTATGAATATAAGTTTTCTTATAATTAGTGATAGTCTAAAACGAATTTAAAATTTAAATTCTGCCCAATCTTAATATAAAAAAGGCAATGATACTAACTGTTGTTCATACAGAGAAAGGCCAATCAAGCTAATCGGCGTGCGGCGAGCCCGAAAGTCGAAGCGAGTGGAGATGAAGGCATGGATGTGGATTTGGACAACTTCATGACTCTCGATTCTGTAGGAGATGTGGACGGTAAATTGATTATTATTTAATTAATTAAGAAATAGACGAGAATTACCTCACTGTTTATTTAAAATCTCCCAACTGACAAGGCTGTAAAACCATCTTTGAGAATTCTTGAATCTAAAGTAATTGTTTGGTTAATTTTTGTAGAAGTGGAAGATGACGATTCTGGTGGCGAGAAGAAAGATGAAACGCCTGCAAAGGAGCCCAAAAAGGAGATCAATATTGGTAGTGAGCATATCAAAAAGATGGAGGTAATTAATTTGTTGAAAACTTTCTAATATAAGCAACCATAATGTACAAATGGTCCCTAACACATTGGTACAAAAGCTATTATATCAACCAACTTACTTTAAAACCTGTGCTTGCCTCCATGTGGCTATAACCTATGCAGGGTCCATGTGATACCTATTTACAGTAGGCATGTAATATGTATGCATGACAACTATTGAAGAAAGAAACATTTATTTGATACACAATACACTGAGAACGCAGAAATAACAATATGGAGAACAATACAAAAAAACAGAAATGTTGAAGGTTAATTAGTCTCCTCTGGGTTGTGTGGTCTTTCCACACAGCACTATCTATGTAGGGTCTATGTGGTACATAATTATTTTGACAACCATGTAGTCTACTCGGTTTTCGCTTGCACCAGATTGCAAGAATCAATTTTATTATACCAACCAGTGAACTCTAATAGGAAAAATCAATACTGCTAACATATAAATAAGTGTGACGTTTGCTATCGAATCAGTTTTTTCTTGTTTTTACATCACGTCAAGAACAAGCAATGACAAATAACTCAGTTTTCTGTCTATTCAGTTTCAAAAGGTAAATGTGCTCGTGATACGTTGAACGAATCAAGTTGAAAACTGACCTTTTCATTTCGTCATTGTACTTAAACAAAACCATGTATTGTGTTAGCAATAAAATGTATTGTGTACTTACGAAGGTGTGGTACTGCGAGCTATGCCGCGTGTACTTGCCGCGCGTGGAGGCTGGCGGCGCGGAGGAGACGGACGCGCTGCGCCGCCACTGCCGGCTGCGCATCCACCTCGGCCGCTACGTGCAGCACCGCGACACCAGGACGCTGCGCAAGCACGCCGAGCGGATCCATCGCCAGCTGCACATGCAGATCGGTAACGTAACCTCGTACTTTAACAACCTGTCACATATGGAATACTATTGCAAAGTGGATATGTGCCAAATGTAATGTTTGGACATACCTCTGACTACCCCCCTTAGACATCCTCAAAGAACTCTCACTACCAGTATTGTAGTTTTTCATTCTCACCTTAGGTTTATTTGATTTTTATCATTCACTCTTTTACCTGTTTAAATTGTTTAAACCAGTCTCTCGCAATGTAGGTTTATATCTAGATTGCACTACTTAGTACTTAGACCTAGTTAAGACAAATCTTTATTTTATTAAGTATTTATTTTTTATATTTATTTAATTATTTCTCTCTACAAATCGTGTCTGAAACTTAACCAAACATGCTACAAAATAAAAATATAAATGATCATTCTCAGTCCTCAGTAAAATTAAAATAATATCCCACTTTCTACTCTTCTAATATATAAATGCAAAAAGGATGTTTGTGGCTCAATGAAAATAAGAACAAAATGTTCGTAACCTGGAGTAGCAGAGGCTGAAAAATTACTATTGATTATGATTTTTATTTAATTTATGTTTTCTAAGAAAACGTTAACGAACCCAATAAAGGCAAAACGCTTAGGATATTATTAATAGCAATTACTACATTACAAATCCACGAGCGTAGCCGAGGGCGGCAGTTGGTTTCTTTATCATAATTGTCTGTATTCCACCCTGACGAAACAAGTTATTTTTTTTATTTTTATATCTAACATGCTTGTAATCTCGTCTTAAAAACTACATCAATGTAGTTTAAAACAAATTGTCTGAAATATTAAATGTTGATTACAGAAGAAGGGAAAGAGTCTGCTAACGAATCCGGAGATAAAATGAAATCTGAAAAGTCCGAGTCTGAAGAAACTAAAAAGATTGAGAATGGGGGTGATGCATCACTTGCTTCAGGTAATATTCAGTTGATGTATGTGGTTGATGTACGTCGGGGTTTACTAACAAATCAAATAAATGGTAGTGGCGCAATGTTGATGGGCTATGATGACGCTTCATAAAATCATTTACCAAATATCTCTTGCTAATTTTTTTATACTACTTGCTAATAGAACAACATTGCCCCCCCTGATGTTAAAAGGTAACAATCACAACCACAATGAAAAGAAAGCAAAATGTATTATAATTATGACGAATGCAGAAGAAATTTTGTTATAGTCATCATACATATTAAATACTAGCAGCCTGTCCCAATTTCCAAGATCTGTAGGCCCCTCTTCCACTTCGGTGCCCCCTCCCTCGCCGCGTCATTCAATTATTTTTTTTAAATAAAAGAACACTTATTGTGACATAACTATAATAGTTAGACATAATTGCTGTTGCGACACTTTGTAGATAATGATGTATTCTGCAAAGTCTTAGTACATTATTTTGTTCTATCATCAATAGTTTTCGCAGCGCACGCGATGTAAGAACTTTTTAGATCATTTTTTTCTACCTTGGGCTTCGATCAACAATCAACCTAGATTACGTGTGGCGGGCTCAATAACGGCCCGAGAAATAAGAGCACAAATAAATTTGTGTTCTTATTTGAGTTTAGTATGCTCCAACCACAGCCAACGTGCGGACGTGCTAAAATGCCTTAGTGTGCTTTAAAACTGCGAAAATAACCCCTAAAACAGTGAGGTTTCAGAAGGAATGTCTTTTTTTCGGTAATTACATGTCAGTTTCCGTTTTGCGAAGCTTAAATCATTGTTAACAATTAAAAACAAATATTTTGTCGTTTATTCAAAGTCCGCCATCGAGGCACCTGTAGTGTGTGTGAGGAGTAGTAAAATACAAAGAAGCAAACAGAAACAAAACGAAACGAAAGTAATAATGTAACTCACAAAGTAATAATGGAGAAAAGTACTTTATTTGTTCCAACATAAGGTTGATTACACAATAAATGTTATTTAAACTATGTCTTTTAATTTCAAGGTGACGGCTGTAATTGACGAATGATCATAAGTGTAAGATAGTATTTTGAAGATTTGTGACTTAATTACAAGGGTTTATGGTTGTAATTAGGTTGAACTTGAAACTGTTTAAAAACCTTTGAATCAGTTCGATGTAGCTGTTTATGTGTGTGTAAGTAGATGTTCAAGCGGACAGTTTTTAGCTTTGATTTTGTATGTGACACGGAATCTAGTTGATTGTTGATCGAAGACCTTGGGTTACATTATTGTAGTTTTAGTAAGGATCCCTAATTTTTTGAAAATATAATATCACCTGGAGATAGTGTTGCTTCCCAAGGGTGAAACAATTTTTCAAGTTGGTCCAGTAGTTACGGTGCCTATTCAATGCAAACAAACAAACAAACAATCCAATCTTTCCTAGTCTAGCAGCCTGTCCCAGCTTCGCAATTTTTGCAAAATTTTGAGGATCAATATAAATCGCGCGTTTGAGCCTTGCGGCTACGTATTTCATAGATTTGCACGTCCTTCTCCCGCACTCCCTCGCCGCGTTGCCCGCTGCGCTGAGGAACCACGGCGCGTTCGCTTTAATTTTTTGTTTACATTTTTAAATTCGTAATATCTTTTGAATGGAATGTCCGATTTAAAAAAATCAAGTAATCTATAGGTATTGAAACCGTCTCGAATATGATTTGATTTATTTGGATAATTATTAATACAAAGGTATGGATAACATGGCCTGATTTTGCTCGGCATTTCTATCAACTTAATGATAATGATGTTCTTGTTACATAACTACAATAGTTGGACATATGTTATCGCGAAGTTTTTTGTAGATAATAATATATTCTTTAGGGCCGGTTTCACCATGCTCTGTCAGTTACTAATCAAGTATTAAAAGACCGTTAAATCTGACCTTAGCTGTCAAACGCGTACATTTTGACATATTTAACGGCCCTTTAATCCTTTGTTAATCTAACAAAGCATGGTGAAACCGGCCCCTAATATTGTAGAACATTTTTTTGTTCTGTCATAGGGGATTGTTTCTAAACCTTGAGTTAGGATCCTTAATTTTATCTAGTAACTAGCGGCTTGTCCCAGCTTCGCATGGGTGGTCATAAATTTTTTGAACATTTTAGGATAAACTTAGACCGTGGGTTCAAGCCTCGCGTCTACTCATTTCATACATACTCGTATGCAGCGCCCTTCTCCTTGAGCGAGTGAAATCGCAACCCGAGCGTGACCCGTGGACCCGTTAACATTTTTAATTTCGTCATATCTTTTGAATGGAATGTCCGATTTGAAAAATTTAAGAAGTAATCTATAGGTATTGAAACCTTCTTAATTATGAAATGATTTATTTGGATAAGGATTAATACCAAGGTACAAATAAAGACCCTTTTCTAGCGGCGGCATTTCAATTATTTTTTTACAATAAAAGAACACTTATTGTGACATAACCATAATAGTTAGACATATGCTGTCGCGACATTTTTTGTAGATGATGACGTGTTCTACAAAATCGTAGTACATTTTTTTGTTCTATCATCAATAGTTTTCGCAGCGCACGCGATGTAAGGTTTTTGTTTTGCACCTTGGGTTACATTATTGGAGTTTTAATAAGGATCCCTGATTTTTTTGAAAATATAATATAGCCTATGTTACTCAGGGATAATGTAGCATTCTAATGGTGAAAGAATTTTTGCAATCGGACCAGTAGTTTTTGAGCCTATTCGTTACATACAAAACAACAAAAATACAAAGCTTTTCTCTTTATAGTATTAGTGTAGATAAATATAGCCTATGTTACTCAGGGTCAATGTAGCATTCTAATGGTGAAAGAATTTTAAAAATCTGACCAGTAGTTTTTGAGTTTATTCGTTACTACAACATACAAATCATTCCTCTTTTTAATATTGGTGTAGAAGTGTAGAGTATTTAATATGTTAATACATGTTTATTTTATTTTGTACAGGAAGTGAAGATAAACTGTGGGCTGATGTTGACAAAGACATAGGCGAATTTTTACGCGAAGTTGACCCTCAAGGCAATGAGGATAGCGGTGATGAAGAAGATAACGGCAGGTAAAATATTTATTAATATGGAAGGACACATTTATTTAAATACTTAGTAGGTAGTTTTAGTTTTTTTAGAGCATAATGAAATGTTTTTTTCAACAGATATGATAAGTTTCGAAAAAGTGACAAAAAGATCAAAAATGGAAACAGCGCTGAAAATGATGCAAATGCGACAGACACTCCCACCGAAAAAAATAATGCAGAAATAAACACAACTGCTTAAGATAAATTGGTGTTATATAAGTAGTAATAATTAATTTTATGGCCCAGTTAGCATGAATTAATAATAATGTAATTGTATTCATAGTTTTTAAGCAATTCTATGTTGGATAGTTACTCAATAGCGCCATAACTGGCCAAACTTGAAACTGGATGAAAGTGGTTAGATTTTAGACATTCTGGGTATCCAAATTAGCTCTTAATGACTTCTATGGCTAGAAGATTTTTTTTTATTAAAGTTGCGGTTATCTGTGATTTTTATAAAAATCAATGGCTGGAATTAAGGCGAAGACAACTGCTAATGTTACTCTCGCTCGCACATTTCAACATGTTGTGGAATGTATTAAAATTACTGAACTTATTTATGAACTTTCAACTAGTTTTAGTTGAAAGTTCAACTAGTTGATATTTTCATAATCACTATCACTATTAAAATAGCAAATAAGTTTTATATAGGTATATTTTGATCCAAATATGTTTTCCTACTAAATAAAATAGTTTTACTAGTTTTCATACTTAATCAAACTCTTTGGTAGTAAAACTTGTTAGAATCAATATGAAATTTTAGTATAATGTTCGAGCGAGAAGTTGTTTGACTGTGTCATCCTCTGGTATCGAAGTCGGTTGAGGGTCGCGCGCTGGTATATAACCGGCTCGTGCCCAATTTCAATGCAACTTATTGCATTTAAAAACAAAATTATTATGTCGAACGCTAGGTTCACGCTAGGCAACCACCTAGATTCACCTAGCTTTAAAACGTTTCAAAATGATCTTTATGATTTAACTAAATAAATACCTTTTGACTTTGAAAATTAGATCTTTTACAAAAATGTTACCCCATATCAAAATTAAGTATATCACAAGAGAACATAAAATTCATTACCCACAATTTCTAATACATAACAAACGAATGAAATTCAGTGAATACGCGGAAGCTCAGAGCCGCATTGAAACACATTCATCCCAACGGCGCGGCGCCGCAAATGCAAGTGAAATGAAATGAAATGTTTATTTGCGAGAAATATGGTTAGAAGTTGGTTCTTAGTTGGTAAGTAGTATCACATATTTCACCAAATCATTGGCATGCAAATTTTTACTTTGGTACAATTAAATAATATTATCATTAAATTAAATTAGGTACATTATTGATCGAGTGAGCGAAGCGAACGAAGATCTTAGTTTCAACTTGGGCGATTTGGCATTTTATGTATGTATGTATGTATGTATGTATGTATGTATGTATGTTTGTCTGGCGATAACTTTAGAACCGTTGATCCGATCTGCATGAAATTTGATATGTCGATAGCTTGTACTTGAGAAATTTACTGGTAAGTATATGGGTAAAATCGGATGAAGGGTTTTTGAGATATGGGGTTTTTTGAGGGGGCAAAAATAAAAAAAGTTACATAAAAAAATCAAATTACATGTCATATGAAAGGGCTTTGTTTGGACATCCCAAAACAATTTTTTCTTTTTTTTTGGGACGCTCGGTTTTTGAGATAAAATAATAAAAGTTAAATTAAGATAACCAGCGATCCAAGAGCTCCCATCTCAAAGAGTTTCGTTGGCATCAAGGTTTTTCTACTGGTCGGCCAGTTCTTTTGCTTTTTCTTATTTTTTTTTCTTGAAATAAATTAAGAAGGTACTCAGTTCTTATAAAATGGTGACGAAGACCAGGTCTGATGATGGAGCCAAGGTCTGTTCAACGGAACTCTTCAATAAATAGGCCAATTGAGTTGAAACTTGATTACCATACCAAGTTAGTAGGCGGTAGTCAGAAAAAAGTCCAAAGATAATGTTTGGACTTGCCTCTGACTACTACCTACTCAAAGTTTTGATGCGTTCGTCGGGTCGCATCACGAGATCTCAGTTCGGGGCGAACTACTAGTAATAAAGAAGTTTATAATAAATTGTCAATAAATCAATAAAATTAGTAAGTCAGTGTACAAGTTCAATTATTCAAAAAATCATTAACCCGCAATTGGATGGTTGCGGACGCAACACCATCTCGTACGCACGAGTCTACGCTCGCATGAATCGCTTCTTTGGTCTTTTACTAGAAAACGTTTTCTATCTCAGATTTTGACTTAAAGGTAAGGTAGGTAGTACCTACCAAACTAGATTTTTAGAGTATCTGCGAAATCGTAAGTGGTCCTAGTGTTAATGATTAATAATCACTACCCATTTCTTAAAAAACTTGAAAGATATAATTATCTATTATCCTGTCGTTTTTAAGAGCTGATTTCACCATGCTCTCTGTTAGTTACTAATCAAGAATTAACAGGCCGTTCGTTCATTCTAACCTTAGATGTCAAACGCGTGCTGTAGACTTATGCAAGGTGTTCCAATACTTGTGTCTAAAACATCAGGGGGCTAAAGTACCCATCAATATGAATAACTTTTTCTAAGGAACCAACACCGTGAACGCGAAAAAAAAACAGCTGTTGCATACATTTTAGCCGGGTAGGTTTTTGGGGTACTTTAGCCCCCTGAAGTTTTAGACACAAGTATTGGAGCACCTTGTATAACGGCCCTTTTATCAGTGACATAGCTAGATGAACAAGTGCCCCGGTGCGTAGAGATAGTTGAGAAAGAATGAAACAGGCTCAAGGTTTTCTAGCTTCGGGAGCTAGCTGACCCTCTCTTTTCGAAGCTTAGGTTAGAGGGCCCCCTGAGCTCCGGGGCCCTGGTGTACTGCACCACCTGGCCCTATGATAGCTACGCTACTGCTTTTAATCCTTTGTTAATCTAACACAGCATGGTGAAATCAGAGCTAAGCATGGCATGTGATTAAAAAAACATGTGACTGTCCTTTATATAAACTACTAGCGGCCAGTCCCAGCTTCGCATGGGTGGACATAAGCTTTTTCAATGTTTTAGGATAAATTTAGATCGTGGTGGGTTCGAGTCATTTACACGCCCGTCTACCTCGCGCCTTGGGTGAGAACGCGCCCCGTGACCTTATATTTTTAAAATCTTTTGAATGGAATGTCCGATTTGAAAAATTCAAGAAGTAATGTATAGGTATTAAACCAGTCTTGAATATGAAAAGATTTATTGGGATAAGGATTAATACCGAGGTACAAATAAAGAGCCTTTTCTAGCGATGGCATTTCAATTAAATTTTTATAATAAAAGAACACTTATTGTGATATAACTATAATAGCTAGACATATGCTGTCGCGACATTTTTTGTAGATAATGACTTGTTCTGCAAAATCGTAGTACATTATTTTGTTCTATCATCAATAGTTTTCGCAGCGCACGCGATTTAAGGTTTTTGTTTTCCACCTTGGGTTACATTATTGGAGTTTTAGTAAGGATCCCTGATTTTTTTGAAAATATAATATAGCCTATGTTACTCAGGGATAATGTAGCATTCTAATGGTGAAAGAATTTTTGAAATCGGACCAGTAGTTTTTGAGCCTATTCGTTACATACAAACATACAAAAATACAAATGTTTCCTCTTTATAATATTAGTGTAGATAGATAGTGTAGATAAAACATATTTTTTGAAAATGGTTTGATTCAGTGCACCTAAACTGACTACCTCTTGGAAACAATTCCATGGTGAGGCTTCCCAACTTCAGTAAGTAGTTGCTCTTCGTCATCATGACCGAAATCTAAAAGTAGGTAAACACAATGTTGTGACCACCTTCACAGCTCCGTTGGTAGTAGCAACACAGTTAAGAGAATAGCATGACAATTCTACCCGAATGTTGGTAGCTGTGCCTTCTGCGCTGTAGGCTGCCAGTTCCATTCCCATATAAAACAAATTGAAACAGCTTCACAACTTTGGTCCCAAGGCACGGTAGATATCCTCTCAGATCTCTAAATGGTCTGTTCGCCGCTAACCCCCCTTTCTGATTTCGTCTATTATTTCTAGCCATCCATAGAAATTGTTGATCTTTGCCCCCTTTTTGAAGTCTTGTTCTTATTTTCATCGCCCACTTTTATTACCTTTGTAATACTTGATCAAACTATGTCCTCTTTTTGGAGTACTTACCAAGCACGAACTCCAGTTTCCTTGAAGGACGTCTAAGGGGGGTAGTCAGAGGTACGTCCAAACATTACTGTGGGGGCAAGGGCTACTGCTACTGCGATGTATTCTATGGCGATTTTATATTTGCAAGTCTGCAGTTTTGAGCAGCGCGAGCCCGCTGCCCGGACAGTCGTCACCTGCCCCCCGTTGGAGTAGTTACACGCCTTGTAACTTGGACATTATGCGTTAATCGGGATATACAGATTTTGATTGGTATACGTCCTTGTGCTATACACAACCCATCAAGTTAAATAGACAGCAACCCGATAATTACATTTGTTACATATACCTACCCACATTTTGCAGAAGTTGGTATTCCATACGTGACAGGTTGCAAGCCCATCGCCGCTGCTATCTGCCTATCTAACAGTAAAACATCGTGGTTTCCTCACGATTTTTTACTTCACCGTTTAAGAGCACTGGCATTGTGCACATTAAAAAAATCGATAGAAAAAATCCACTATTGGTGCACGACCGGATTCGAACCTAGGACTTAACAACATAACAACCATAACAACCGGGCTCCTAGGCGTCTGGAAAAAAATATAAAATAGTGACAGCGAGCTGATGATGGAGCCAAGATCTGTTCAACGGAACTCTTCAACAAATGGAGCTTTAACTTGGCTACCTAAGTAAAGGTTTATTGTCATAAGCTGTCCCCACTAGTGGGGATTATTACAATCTTCAAAAAGTTTTTGGCGTTTTCCCCAGTAACATGTTTAATCCTGGTTGGTGGGGATTATGAGTAGGGGGTAATCAGAGGCTAAATACTGTTTGGTATTAATGCAAGACTGGAGCGGACATTAAAGTTCGAGGCGTACCACTAGTACCTATCATTCGAGTGAAGAGAGAAAAACAACACAGTAAGTTGAAGTGGCAATGGATAAGCCATTATATTAGCTCGTACCGCTCGCGCTAGAATCGAGAACTAGTACAGTAGGGTATATGTTGTCAATCCCACTGTATCTTTTTTTCGTATGGTTTCGCATTATTTCAATAATTTATGAACAGATTTGAAAAAATATTTTTTTATTTGATATGATTTACTTTCAGATTGGTCCCATAGAAATTTCATCAAAATCGGTTCAGTAGTTTTGGCTTTTAAATCAAAATAACAGGAAAAGTTGATGAATTGCGTATTTTGCTGTTTAGGGCCTAATAAGGTTTTCAGTGTACCTACCTATTTTGCAGAGTATTTATTTGTATGGAGATTCGTTATGCTGCTATCGGTGTAATAGTAGGGGAGGCCATGATGCTAAATGGGGATTTCCTCGAGCGTCATAGAGACCTGTTGGGTTGCAAAGCTTAGATGATAAGAAGAAAAAAATGTTATATAAGTATACCTTTTCATCGGTGGGGGGAGCGGCTATAGATTTTCAAAAATGTAAAAAAAAACTGTTGCATGGACATACTCGAGCGCGTCAGATATTGATAGCACTAATGTCCTACGTATTTTTAATCATGTACGTATGTTAATCTGATCGTTTGCATGATGGGGGTGGTCGTACTTAAGGGTTGAAAATAAAAAAAAATAAAAAATTATCGAGCGCGTCAGATTTTTTAAGGGGGTGCTATGTGAACCTAAAAAAAAATCTCATTCAATAATCTGACGATTTCGATGTGACGCAAACTCGCAGCCATTATTTTAATATGCAAAAAAAAATCGCCATTTTGAAATACTCAAGCGCGTCAGATTAAGATATATATGGTTCATCTTTATGTCCTAGACGTGCTGTCTCATAATCTGACGATTATCTAGAGGGATTCGCCTAATCTGACAAAAAAATATATTTTTATTTTGATTTTTTTAAACCATTCAACTTAATTAATTGAAAAGCTCAGGAAATAGCATGCAAATAAAAGGTATAAGTTAGTTAAGTAGAATACTTGTATTTATAAGAAAATAATTTAAAAAAATATGCAAAAAATTATTTTTGATCGAGTGAGCGAAGCGATCGAAGATCTTAGTTTCAACTTGGGCGATTTGGCATTTTATGTATGTATGTATGTATGTATGTATGTATGTTTGTCTGGCGATAACTTTAGAACCGTTGATCCGATCTGCATGAAATTTAATATATCGATAGCTTGTACTTAAGAAATTTACTGGTAAGTATATGAGTAAAATCGGATGAAGCGTTTTTGAGATATGGGGTTTTTTAAGGGAGCAAAAATAAAAAAAGTTACATAAAAAAATCAAGTTACATGTCATATGAAAGGGCTTTGTTTGGACATCCCAAAACAATTTTTACTTTTTTTTTGAGACGCTCGGTTTTGGAGATAAAATAATAAAAGTTGAATTAAAGTAACCAGCGATCCAAGAGCTCCCATCTCTAAGAATTTCGTTGACATCGAGGTTTTTCTACTGGTTGGCCAGTTCCTTTGCTTTTTCTTAATTTTTTTTCTTGAAATAAATTAAGGAGGTACTCAGTTCTCATAAAATGGTGACGACGACCAGGTCTGATGATGGAGCCAAGGTCTGTTCAACGGAACTCTTCAATAAATAGGCTAATAGAGTTGAAACTTGGTAACCATACCAAGTTAGCAGGCGGTAATCAGAAAAAAGTCCAATGATAATGTTTGGACTTGCCTCTGACTACTACGTACTCAAAGTTTTGATGCGTTCGTCGGGTCGCATCACGAGATCTCAGTTCGGGGCGAACTACTAGTTTTATTTACAATTAATTGATTAATTAGTCATCATCTTCATTAGTAGAATCATCTTCTCCTTCTGGCTCGTTTTCATGGCACGAAATAGAAGCGTGCAGAGGGGAATATAGGCACCACGCAGATAAACTTTATCGACGAATATTTGTTACTTCGGCTTGTGGAAATCGTCAGATTATATATTTTTCGTTATCCTTGAATTATTTACTTCAAAATAAAAAATAAAAATTGCCACGCTCGAGAATGTCGAGATGACGTTTTTTTTTTACAACTTTGTAGCCCTCCCGTTTCTTTACGTCACTCTCAAATTGTCAGATTAGTGGAATATACACTTTTTAGCATGTAATTAACTCACCCTAACTTAATCTGACGCGCTCGAGATTTTCTGATGATCAATTTTTTTTTACTAATCTGATCCTTTATCCTAGACGGGCGGCTTTATATATGGGGCTCATATTTGGTGGAGGTTCTTAACCAGGTACAAGGTATCCCCCTGTATATTAATCTGACGCGCTCGAGGAAATCCCGAAATCCCCTCTTGGGCTCCCCTACTATAACGTTACGAAAAACAAAACTCACGACTTGGGGTACTAATAGGCGCTTACTAGGTTTTGAAATGATCACTGGTGTATGCTATGATAAGGAATGGTTACGAAGCATTTTGTAAAATTGATTTGAACTTGCTAGGTTTTTTAGGGTTAATGAAGTTTTTAAACACTTCAATTCTGTGGAGAAATACCTAGCAAGTCGCAACATGCAAAGTTTTAAAATCGCCATCGGACGGCCGAGCCGCATGTAAGATAAAAAAATTTATTTGGTTTTCACATTTTATTTAGCAAATCACTTCTTAGACTTTGCTTCTTTTACAGCTGTTGGAGCCTTGGTGACATCATCAGGGTTTTCTGCTGCATCCTTCAACCTCTTGGCCCGGATGCCAACCAATCGCGCTAGTGAACGTGCCTTTAACAAAAATAATTACAATGAGGCTTAAGTTGATAGAAGTGTTGAATATGTTATAAAGCTTGCAACCTGATTCCCAAGCACAAATTTTATTACAAACTAGCGGCCTGTCCCAGCTTCGCATGGGTGGTCATAAATTTTTTGAACATTTTAGGATTAACTTAGACCGTGGGTTCGAGCCTCGCGTCTACTTATTTCATACATTTGCACGCGCTTCTCCTTGAGTGAGTGAAATCGCACCCCGAGCGTGACCCGTGGACCCGTTAACATTTTTAATTTCGTCTTATCTTTTGAATGGAATGTCCGATTTGAAAAATTTAAGAAGTAATCTATAGGTATTGAAACTGTCTTGATTTATTTGGATAAGGATTAATACCAAGGTACAAATAAAGACCCTTTTCTAGCGGCGGCATTTCAATTAAATTTTTATATTAAAAGAACACTTATTGTGACATAACTATAATAGTTAGACATATGCCGCCACGACATTTTTTGTAGATGATGACGTGTTCTACAAAATCGTAGTACATTATTTTGTTCTATCATCAATAGTTTTCGCAGCGCACGCGATGTAAGGTTTTCTTTTTCCACCTCGGGTTACATTATTGGAGTTTTAGTAAGGATCCCTGATTTTATTCAAACTATAATATAAGCTATGTTACTCAGGGATAATGTAGCATTCTAATGGTGAAAGAATTTTTGAAATCGGACCAGTAGTTTTTGAGCCTATTCGTTACATACAAAAATACAAATGTTTCCTCTTTATAATATTAGTGTAGATTATTAACTTACGCCTCTGAGATAAAGGTATGCATTGAAGTTCTTCTCATCTTCAGTGATAGCCCTGGCAATGGATTTAGGTGCTGGTTGTTGGACAGGCATCAGAGGGCCTTGGAGCTGGGTAGCCAGCTTGCGTTCCTCTTCATTGGCTTCACCCTTCAGTACCTAGAGAATAAATACATTATTTGTGAAAATAAAAAAAATAAAATAATAGGTACAATTACTATTAACCCTTATCTTATGTTTGACACATTCCTATTAGCATTTTTTTTTCATTCCAATGCTGGGGGTATTTACTCCACTGTTGACTGTGGCTTGAAATATAATATCATTGTTTTTAGCAGTTGCCTATGTTTCAGAGAAGCATAACATAGCAGGCAAGAGATAATGTGTGATATTCAAAGTTAATTTGAGGACATGGAAATGACAGTCATAGTTTTACAAAATAACATTGCAGTGGCTAGGTGTTAAACAATATAGTTTAAGTGTTATTATTACTTTATAATTCAATAATAAATATCATGGTGGGTTCAATTCTTATCAAGAACAAATTTATGTCCTTGAAATGTATGTGTTTGTGAAATAAATATTGATGTTTTTTTCTGGTCCCCAGGCACAGATTATGTGGGCTTTGTTAGTTATCGCGCTAGGTGTCCACAAACATTTGAAGATAGTTTTATTATATAAATATTCACACAACTGTAATCTGTGCAAATTAAATGAAATCAAAAGATTAGTAGTAGATAAACATGTCTTACAAACAGTGTATGTAAGCAATAATTAAGAAATCTTACCTTCTTGCCCTTAGGGAACAGAATGAGACGAGCTCTGTATTCCTTCAACCTTTGGACATTTACTTGCAGAGACTCTACAGACTTGTTACGTCTGCGAGGGTCTACTGAGATGCCAATGGTTCTGGCAAAAGCCGCACTAAGTCCAGCTGCCTGAAATATAAAAGGTGACCCATTAATACTTGGTAACCAGTTAGTCATATTACATTACATACACAATGCAACATGGAGATTGACAAAATAGGTGATAAGCTCAATGTTAAATCTTACTGGTGGTGCCAGAAGATGCACCAGAATATGTTTAAAATATAAATAAATATTGGTGGAAATTTCACACTGTTTCGCTATCTAGCCCTAAACTAAGCAAAGCTAAAGATAATTAAAATATCAACTAATGAATTGACATACAGGCTACACAGCTCAGTTGGTAGAAGCTTTGCCTGTAGGTTGTGGGTTTGATCCCCAATGAGAAAAACTGTTGACATATTTATATTGATTTATTTATAAAAAAGGCTTTAAACTAACTAACAATATGTTAACTAACAACATCTGAATGTATAAAGTACTTATGTCGTACATATAAAATAATTTCGAAGGAATCATCCGAAAACAAACCTAACTATAGTAGGTGAGTAGGGTTATCACATCAACCAAAATGCTCTGGCACTAAACAGATTCTTCGGTTAATTACTTGAGTAGACTTTACTCACTCTGACTTCGCGAAGAGTAAAGCCTCTACCGGCTCGGACTTTAGTGTGATAGCGGACAGTGGGACATCGCACGACAGGTCTCAAGGGTCCGGCAGCAGGACGTGGAGCAACGGCTTTTGCCTTCTTTATTCTATTTTGTTTCCTGCGGTGGCGCCTTGCTGGTTGGTTAAACCAAGTCTTCACGAATCTCTGCCAATCCTTATGAAAGTGCCCATTAGGGATCATATTATTACCCTTCCCCATGTTTGAATAACTACTGCTATACCTAAAATGTAACAAAAAAAATAAGCTGTGTGTTTGATTCGTTGATGAAATATTTATCGAAGCCCTCAGTCTTTCACTGCATATTTCAAGGGATTTGTATAATAAATACAGATATGAAGTATTAAAGGAAACACTGACCAACACCAGAGAGACGATTAGAAAAGAACAAATTTTATTATTTTCTTCTTCTTCTTCGCTCGGCTCGAAGCTATGTCTGTCATGTCGACTGACAACTTGACAAGCTTTCATCTTCATCTCTCCCATAGATTTATAGATCCATTTAAAGATCCAACGGAGAGCCGTATAAGGCTCCTGTCTGTCATTCGACAGACAATCTTGCCAGTGTCAAGTGATTTGTATTGAATAAATACTTTTTAGTCAAGTCAGCCCATAGTCAAGTCGGCCGTCATTTGTTTTGAAAAAAATGGTGGCGGTTTTCTTCAAAACATTCGAAATATTTTCAGTCAAATCAGGATATCACTTATTACACTTTCATTCCAAATGCTTACACTTTATGCTAAGAGCTCAAGTAATGTTGGTTAAAATACCACCGAAATAAAAAAAAATAAGAAAACACAACACTACTCAAAATAACACAAGAAAAACAATTAAAATGAAAAAGCTATGTTGCTTCCCAAAATGCCAGAAAACGGATCCGAACCGAAGCATAATCACCGGCCCTAGGCATAAGCCTACTCAGCCTGCTGGTAAATCCATCACTGTGGACAACCGACCGATAAATATCGCCAATAATCGGTCTACGAATCTGCATAATTTAATTTTGTTCCAACAGTCTACCCATTGCGGGAATACAATAATATGATAAAATAATGTATTTTGCAATAAATTAAGTTCCTACTTAGTTCAACAGAACTCTTCAACAAATAGACCAATTGAGCTAAAACTTGTATCATAACAAATTAGTAAGAGTAGTCAGAAGTAAGTCCAAACATTGTGTTTGGTATCAATGTAAGACTGGATCGAACGTTAAAAGATCTCAGTTTCGGGGCGAACCACTTGTATTATATTAACCACAACCGAGAACAAACATTGGTGAAGATGTTTATTCAAAAAAAAAATTCAAATTCAATTTATTAATAATAACTGTACAACATTACGGACCGCGTCGAATGCGTTATACTAGCTAAGTTAAAACTATTAACGAACATTAACTTAATGAGATCATATAAAATAAAAACTTTGTAGCAGGAAACAAATAATTACACAATCAACATAAATAAAAATCAAAACAATAAAATTAAATAATATAACCAATAAACATCTGCAAGTAAAATTAAAATTAGAACGTATTAAAAATAAAAGATATAATAAAGTATTGCACAAAATCGTTACCTATGTTATTGAGGGACAGTACCTACTGTAATTAAAACTAATTACCTGCCTATTTACATCTCTAGGGTCTCACAGAAACTCAAACATGTTTCCTCAATGACTTTCCAATCATCCGCAAACACGTCAATCTGAGGATGCATGGTGATAAGGTCGTTCAGTTTGCGTTGGGCTCTGCAAATCGGTGATTGCTGACGTGACACTGTGCGCGCCCAAGTGACTGCAAATAAGGGCACTCTTCCAGTGCGGAATCTGGCCCTATTCTCTGGTACATATAATTGAATGGCTTTGCTCAGTAGCTTAGGACAATTAAGTCGACCCCGGAGTATGCGCCATAATGTTAGAATTTGGTCATTAAGTCTTCTAGTTTCAGCTGAATTAAAACCTAGTGCACCTTGAAGATATTTAGTGGGATACAGAAATGGGTAATATCTGTAAAGCTTCTGGAAAAGAAAACGCAAGAAGCGTTTTTGCACTTTTTCTAGCATAAGTGTGTAAGTGAGTTCATATGGGTTCCACACACATGCACTTGCCTCTAACTTAGATCGTATGAGTGAGGTGTACAGAAGTTTTACTGCATTTATGTTGGTGAATTTTCTACAGTTGCGCGAAACGAATCCCAGTCTTTTAAAGCATGTTACTGTCAGTGAGCGAATGTGATCGTGAAAATTTAATTCTGTGTCAAAATGTACTCCTAGGTCTTTAACTGAATTGCATCTTGTGATTGGTTTCCCGTGTAGTTTGTATAGAGTGGTTATACGTCGTGATGATCGAGTAAAACTCATGACTTGGCATTTATCTATATTGAAATTCAGGCGATTCTTAACACTCCAAGCCTGAATGGAGTCTAGATCGTGTTGCAGTGCTTCACAGTCATGCAGTGATTTAATCTCCAGGAAGATCTTTACGTCGTCTGCATATATTAGGCAATTTGATTTTGTCAAACACTTAGCTAAATCGTCAATCATTATGGAAAAGAGTAAGGGACCCAACGATGATCCCTGACTCACACCTGATATAGTGTTATAAGATGGAGAATCATAACAGCCCAGCCTTACAAATTGTTTACGATCGCTTAAATAGTCAGCAAAGAACCTTAAAAGTTTAGGGGCAAATCCATAGTGGTCTAATTTTGCCAAAAGTACTTCATTGTCTACTTTATCAAATGCTTTTTGAAAATCAAGATAAACTACATCCACTTGGGTGTTTGTATCAATACTTTGGGATACATAATCTACCAGAGTAAGCAGGTTAGTATTAACAGACCTACCATTCCTAAATGCATGTTGGGTATCGCTGATATACGGTGCTATTTGTTTGGAAATCCTACTATGTAAAATACTTTCAAACAGTTTTCCGAACGCTGACAAAATAGCAATAGGTCTATAGTTTTCAACCAAGGTTTTATCACCGGATTTTAGGATTGGTGTTACTCTCGACAGTTTCCATTTTGTTGGGTAGATGCTTGTGCTGAGGCATAGGTTAAATATATGTGTCAAAGGCTTAACTAGCTGGCTTTTGAAAGCTTTAATTATATATGGTGGAACGTTATCTGGGCCTGTAGAAGTTTTAGATTTGAGCTTATCGATATGATGCTCCACTTCTTCTTCACTAATTGTGAATATATTAATGAGGCTATTACTTCCTGTCGTTTTTATATTCTCCACACTGAGTATCGGTGTTTGAGTCAGGAATACACTACTAAAGTAAATTGAGTAGGCTTTAGCGGCCTCTGGACCACTGTAGTTACACCCATTATGGGTAACAGTAGGCTCGAATCCACCCTTAGTTTTTAGATTTGCAATATGCCTCCAAAACGCCTGTGGATTCACTGATAGTTCGGCTTGTATGTTAACAATATATTTGTCGTGGGCTTTTGTTATATTCCATTTAATAAACGACCTTATCGCTGTGAAAAAACTGTACATAAAAGGGTCATTTGATGTTTTCCAAATTTTGTGTAGGCATGCTTTTAATTTAAGATCCGAAATAATGTCGCCAGTGTACCAGGTCGGATATCGTCTGGTTTTATGTCGGCGAATCTTTTTTGGTACATTAAGATTAAAGCTGCTGTATAAAAGTGCATACAAGGAGTCAATTGCTAAATTAACGTTACGGGCTGATGTTACTTCATCCCAATTTAAATCAATAATATGATCATACAGTGCTATGAAATCCGCCTTTCCAAAATTCCAGTCAGTTGCTGTCTCAATGTTGCTAGCTGCAACTTTCTCATCTCGTGCTCTAACACAGCATAATAATACAATGTCTAGGGGTGGATGATATTTATCTGGAACCTTTACCAGACCATCCTCAGAAGCACTAACATGTACCTTATTCATACTTTCACTTACAAGTACAACATCAAGCTTACTACCACATCCATTATGTATATGATTATGTTCCAACAGATTGCAGTAATTCAAAAAATAACACATATAATTATTTATACCTAGGTTTGCACTATTTAAGTTTAAATCTCCCAGTATTATCATTGGAGTATTTTGCTGTATCACATCTATATTATTTTCTATTTTACTGAACCATGTCATATAATCCTCATCTTTAGCACTTGGCTTTATATACACAACACAAACATAGTACACGCGGCCCAGATATTTTAGTGTGGCCCAAATATCCTCCCCGTTTTCTGTCTCTAGGTCCTGACGTCGGTGGATTTCTAAACCAGGTCTCGCAGTTAAAAGTACCCCGCCTCTATTAGTTGGTCAGTCTCTCCGTAATAGGCTCCAGTTACTTGGGACTACTTCTGCATCATTAATTGAGTCATCAAGGTTAGTTTCTGAGGTAGCTATCAGATCTGCCTGGGATATCATTATATTCTCCTGATAGTCTTGTAGTTTAGTTTTTAATCCATTAACATTTTGGTAAACAATACGAAGGCTGACTTTATCATTGCATACCTTATTCTTACTTTTATAAACAGACCTGTTATTCTGCGCCGGGGGTGTGGGGTCGGCTACTATATGTTGCACTCCCGGCACCTCTTGGAAACCACTCGCGAATTTCCGTTCCTGCTGGCCAAGATGCTGGAGATGTAAAGATTCTAAAAGTACTTTCTGGAATTGTCAAAACAAAAGAGGCATAGCGATTGTGCTTTAATTTTAACATGGCCACTTCGTAAGAATTGTCTGTACATATTTGTTCCATATGTGCTTTAACGGCCTCCGGTGCTGTATCGGGTTTGAAAAAACAAGCGTGTAGTCGTTTCGTTCTTGCGACTGTTTGCAACTGAAGATCTTGTTGCCTACTGCCTCTAATGACGGGTTGTTGACTTCGTCTTGGTTTCTTGTTGGTATGAACTTGCCAGCCATCATCTTCAGCAGGTTCATAAATTTTAGGTTCTTTGGCTAACGGTTTGTTTGGAACCCTAGGGGGAACATGTACTTGGGCATCTAGTAGCTCTTTTGTCTTTGGGGCAGCACTCTTGGCCAACACTTTTTTGGCGTTAGTGTCTGCGACAATGCAATCTTTGGCGCCAATGTCAGGGATATTTTGTTGTAGTGATGCTACTTTAGTGCTAGCTGCAGATACCTCATCCTGCAGCGAGTGTTTGTCAGTTATTAGCTGTTGCAACCTCAACTGGATGGATTCAACTGCGTTGCTTAGCATATCACGATTGTCTTTGGCTCCGTCAAGAGACTCGCATAGATTATCTACGTCTATTCTTAAAACGCTACAATTCGTGTTTACTTCTCGCACGCAGTTCTTAATATCTCCTAATATTATCACAAGGTCATTAATCTTTTCACTCTGTGAATGCAGTTGCTTTGTTACATGGTCACAAAAGCTTATCAATTCAGACATAATTGTAACGTTGGTAACAACTTTTTTCTTCACTGCTGTCGATTTTTCTTGGTCCAGATGTTCAATTGGTGCTGAGACTATTGGTCTCGGAATAGACGACGGGGTCAAGCTTTTATTAGCAGTCGCGCTAGTGAAGGTGATATTGAGGTTTCTTTGTGAGCTAATACTGCCTGTAGGTGTACTGCTTAGGCACGGTGGTTCTGCCTTATGACTTACTGGTGTCGCAATGCCATTAGCTTTTTTCCATATGCAGGTGCCACATTTCCACTCGGCCCTACTTTTGACGGACAAGTAGTTGTAGTGCTTTTCGGTGACAGTAGCGCATGTTTCCAAGTGCAACTTTATTTTGCAAAGTGAGCATGTCATAAAATGTTTCGGAGGCAATGGTTGGCTGCATTTATTACAGTTTATAATTACTGGCGCCATCTCTGGTTTTGGTTCAGAAAAATTGTATTCGGTGGACTGACCTCTCTTTAGTCTCGACTTAGATTATACTTATTCTTTACTTTTAATTTGTTTGTGCTCTTACTTGGGGTAGGTACTCACATGAGTCAATCATATAACCACTGTTCCAGTTGCAGACACGAAACTCACATTTATGAACATATCAAAGTGTTTATCTGGGTTATCAGTCATCAGTCATATTAGGTAGGTACTACCTACTTATGTATTTACGCCTCCATGATTTACGACCAAAACAAACTACTACAGACAGCTACTAGTACTAGAGCCCTAGCTTTAAGGAATGTCAATCTGTGATTGTGATTTATTTTATTGTTTATCTGTGAATATTGCCAAGTTTGTTTTTAATTTATTTTCTTACGTTGGTAGAAGCGTGACTTGCTCGACTTGTGCTCGACCGACCCACCGACGGATCCACCATTTTGATTTTAGCCAAACGTCACCTTTTCCTTTGGTGAGCAAGGTGTGTTCACGTGAGGTTGTGTGTCCCCTGGAATAAGGCCATTTTAGGCCACACAATCCTCAGAATTTCGTGAAATAATCTTGTAAAATAAAAAAAAAAACATAAAATTCACAAAATCCAAAAAAATAGTAAAATAAGAAAAAACAAACGGGAATCACTTGATTTTAGTTAGTGTACGTAAGCGTGCAACGTGGTCTGAGGAATGCGATAGTCATTGTAAAGAGAAAGTGAAATTGTTCTTTGACTTCGTTTCGTGTTTGATGTCTACGTGAAATTGCATAAAACAAGATATTCAAGATGAATCCAGGGCCACCTAATTACCCGATGGCATCCTTGTATGTCGGAGATTTGCACTCCGATATAACCGAAGCCATGTTGTTTGAAAAATTTTCAACGGCTGGTCCGGTGCTGTCTATCCGCGTTTGTCGCGACATGATAACACGTAGATCCTTGGGCTACGCTTATGTCAACTTTCAGCAGCCAGTTGATGGTAAGTTTTACATCTTTTACTAGGTATTTGTTTAAGTTTCCATACTATTTCATTCGAAATTTTTAACCTACGAAATACATACCATATGGTTAAAGAAATGTATGATTGTAATGACGACACGCACTAACTATTATTAAAATCGCTGTATGACTAAACAGACAATTTTGTATTTTTTTAGCTGAAAGAGCTCTGGACACTATGAACTTTGATATAATCAAAGAAAGACCAATTAGAATCATGTGGTCCCAGCGTGACCCTTCTCTACGCAAGTCTGGAGTTGGGAATGTTTTTATCAAAAACCTAGACAAAACTATTGATAATAAAGCAATGTATGATACATTCACAGCTTTTGGGAATATACTGAGCTGTAAGGTTGCTCAGGATGAAACTGGTGCCTCCAAAGGTTATGGGTTTGTTCATTTTGAGACTGAGGAAGCAGCTAATAAATCAATTGAAAAAGTCAATGGAATGTTATTAAATGGTAAAAAAGTCTATGTAGGCAGATTCATCCCTCGCAAGGAACGCGAAAAGGAACTGGGAGAGAAAGCTAAGCTTTTCACAAATGTTTATGTCAAGAACTTTGGAGAAGACTTTTCAGATGAGTTATTGAGAGATATGTTTGAAAAGTATGGTCGCATCACCAGTCACAAAGTAATGTACAAAGATGATGGACATTCTAGAGGCTTTGGGTTTGTAGCTTTTGAAGATCCTGACTGTGCTGAAAGAGCCTGCATGGAATTAAATGGAAAAGAACTTGTAGAAGGAAAACCATTGTATGTCGGACGTGCTCAAAAAAAAGCAGAACGTCAAAAAGAATTAAAACGAAAGTTTGAACAACTTAAAACTGACCGCTTGACCCGCTTTCAAGGAGTTAACTTATATGTTAAGAACTTGGATGATACCATTGATGATGAACGCCTGCGCAAAGAGTTTGCTCCCTTCGGTACAATAACATCTGCCAAGGTATGTAAATTTTTATTATAACTAAGTTGAGAGATTTTTTTCAAGCGGGTGTGGATGGCAAAATCTGAAAATGTTCCTTATTAGCGACACTATTGTATGGTGTAATTATTAAAGGTGATTATTTATTTAAAAAAATCAATGGTGTCAATTCTTGGGAGTATGGACTTTTGAAAATTCAACTATTCAGTTTTAGTTTTTATCAATTCAAGCCCAATACTCCTTTGAGTAGGTACTTTTCGCTTTTGTCATAATTTCGTCTTTAGCCATGCAGTGGTGGACAGCTCATTAGGATCCCTCCATAGACCAAGGCATATCCTTGGTGATCCAGATGATGAGATTGAGTCATTCAATCCAATCGAGTCCAATTTGGACAGAGCAACACTATAAAAATTCACAGACCCCGCCAGCGGGGTCGAAGACGTCCCTAAGCGCCCGCCCACTCGGGGCCTTAACTAGATTTAAACCCCTACCCTGGCAACAGCCCAAGCCGAGGTCGTACCATAGCGGTGCCCTTACGTTTGTTGCCCCAACCTAGCTTTATAGATTGAGCGCCCTCCACGCTCGCCATTGTTCGGTAGCGCTGCTGTAAGAATCGTCAGGCAATCACCAGCATTTAGTACATTAGAAAAAAAAAAGCTCATTATGTACAGTTAGATTTTAATGTAAATCTAAGCATTTTAATGCCCTCTTTTTGGATACTTAAATCAATTCATAATTTTTTTATACCCTGTGTACCATTTATAAAAGCACAAGCTGGTGCCCGCGACTTCGTCTGCGCAGTATATATTGGGTGTGGGACGGCTTTTTGGCCCCTTTAAAACGCCATATCTTAATAACCCTTCATCCGATTTTACTCATTGATCGAGTGAGCGCAGCAAACGAAGATCTTAGTTTCAACTTGGGCGATTTGGCATTTTATGTATGTTTGTATGTATATGTATGTATGTATGTTTGTCTGGCGATAACTTTCGAACCGTTGATCCGATCTGCATGAAATTTGATAAGTCGATAGCTTGTACTTGAGAAATTTACTGGTAAGTATATGAGTAAAATCGGATGAAGGGTTATTAAGATATGGGGTTTTTTAAGGGGGCAAAAATAAAAAAAGTTACATAATTAAATCAACTTGCATGTCACATGAAAGGGCTTTGTTAGGACATTCCAAAACAATTTTCACTTTTTTTTGGGACGCTCGGTTTTTGAGATAAATCAAAAAAAGTTAATTTAAAATAACCAGTGATCCAAGAGCTCCCATCTCCAAGAGTTTCATTGACATCAAGGTTTTTCTACTGGTCGGCCAGTTCCTTTGCTTTTTCTTATTTTTTTCCTGAAATAAATTAAGGGAGGTACTCAGTTCTCATAAAATGGTGACGACGATCAGGTCTGATGATGGATGGGAGCCAAGGTCTGCTCAACGGAACTCTTCAATAAATAGGCCAATAGAGTTGAAACTTGGTTACCATACCAAGTTAGTAGGTGGTAGTCAGAGAAAAGTCCAAAGATAATGTTTGGACTTGCCTCTGACTATTACCTACTCAAAGTTTTGATGCGTTCGTCGGGTCGCATCACGAGATCTCAGTTCGGGGCGAACTACTAGGTTTACTTACCAGTAAATTTCTCAAGTACAAGCTGTCGACTTATCAAATTTCATGCAGTTCGGATCAACGGTTCGAAAGTTATGGCCAGACAAACTGCCAAAATAAAATGCCAAATCGCCCAAGTTGAAACTAAGATCTGCGTTCGCTTCGCTCACTCGATTAATAAGAATAAGTTGACTGAAGTTGCTGTAAAAACGTCATTTGATAGTGTTTTCCAATGGTGAACCAATCTATTTATTCATCAACATCATTGTTCATCTTTTTTTTAAATCATTTTTTTTAAGAATTTTGCGTATTTAATGACGATGATGTCAGTTCTATCGTATCTTTATGGTCTCAAGGCTCAATCAACAACTCGTAAATGGACCGGTAGTCTGTTAGCCATGTCAGATGTTCATCTTGAAGAAGTACACTGCTGGACATAGGCCTCCTCATCTATTTGCAGATATCTTATTACTTACCATATTTTATATTTTTTTAGGTAATGCTGGAAGATGGACGCAGCAAAGGCTTTGGATTTGTGTGCTTCTCTTCTCCTGAAGAGGCAACTAAAGCAGTTACTGAAATGAATGGACGCATAGTTGGTACTAAACCTCTTTATGTAGCTCTCGCACAACGCAAAGAAGATCGCAAGGCCCATCTAACATCCCAATACATGCAGCGCATGGCTAGTGTGCGTATGCAACAGATGGGACAAATCTTCCAACCTGGTGGCGCAGGAGGCTATTTTGTGCCAACAATACCACCAGCCCAGCGTTTCTATGGCCCAGCACAAATGGCTCAAATAAGACCATCTCCTCGCTGGACTGCTCAACCACCTGTTCGTCCGAATACTCAATCAGCAGGGTCAGGCTATCCGAACATGCAAGCCACTTTCCGCCCTGCTCCGAGAGCGCCTGCTCAAGCCGCCCTTCGCTCTTCTCTGGGAGCTAGACCTATCACAGGTCAGCAAGGTGTTGCTGGACAGGCATCAATTCGTGCACCACTTGTGAACCAAGGTGGCCGTCCTGCTGGATATAAGTATACAGCCAACATGCGTAACCCTCCAGCACCTCAACCAGCTGTTCATATCCAAGGCCAAGAGCCACTCACAGCTACTATGTTGGCAACTGCACCACTCCAGGAGCAAAAGCAGATGCTAGGTGAACGTCTGTTCCCTCTTATTCAGCGCATGCATCCCGATCTTGCTGGAAAAATAACAGGAATGTTGTTGGAAATTGATAATTCGGAATTACTTCACATGTTAGAGCATGGAGAGTCCCTGAAAGCTAAAGTTGATGAAGCTGTTGCTGTTTTACAAGCTCACCAGGCAAAGCAGCAAGCTACAAAAAAAGAATAACTATAACTAAAGATGGTTGTCTCGAATAGGCCACAATGAGCATTTTCGAGACATTGTTCTTGACAATTTTTATTATGCTTTGAACACTATATGAAATAGTTATTACATAATATTGATCCCGCTAATAAAAATACATTATAAAAATTGAAAAAAATATAAAAGTGGATTATGCTCCCTTTAATATATGAAATTTTATATCAGGGAGTGTATTTCTGCAAACAAAAATAATGTAACTGTATTATTAAGAGTTATGTTACATACTCATAACTCTTTGACTTTTTACATTGAATAAGAAGTTTGTTTTAGGTTTTACGACGAAAATATAATATTTCTTGTCTTGTATACCAAGAAATGGAGTTGGCTATTGTGTTCTTTCATGTATCTTTCTTTTCCAATCAGATTACTAATTTGGAACTTGTATAGGTACCTTTATATACTTGTATATACCGTGATTCTAAACAAGTTCCTTGCAGACGTAGTAACTGATTATTTACTTTTACTTCTATAATATGTATGTTATGTATACCTATCTATTTGTTTCAATAAATATTGTATTCTTTGGAATATCCATATTCATCATTGATGTTTTATTTTGTATGCGTCAAGTTGGAAGCTTCGTGATTTTGATTTTCAGAACCCTAGGCCTGCGAACCCTAGGCTAGTTGGAATTTGAATTATATGCCATGATTTTGTAGTTATTTTTTAGTTCTCCAAAACAAATTCTTTTAATTTGCAGGTAAACAGTTTCAAAAGTTATTATTTGCATTTATGTGTGCTCCAGGGTTCTGATCTCAGATCCATAGAGCACCCTACCCTAGATCTTTGTCGTTCGTTCATCCTAGGTAACCCTTCCTTATGAATTGGAGATACCTACTACAGAAAAGAACTTAAGTATGAGCAAATGCATAACTTAACAACAGCTGCAAACTGAGCAATTGGCGTATTCTCCAAACAAAACAGGTAGGTACCTAATCAAAAAAGAAAGAAACAGTTTTTCCTTTTTGGTCTTTGGTATAGTTAGTTTGTTTAATCATTTATCTCCATAATTAGGGTCCATTGGTCAGTCGGCAGATTCGGGCACCCCGTCCCGAATTGTATGGTAGAAATATAGTACACGTTTGGGGAACTACTAAATCTTGGCATAGAGTCCAGGTCTCTAGCCCGCGGGGCCTAGGGTTCTGATGTCAATTATTAATGATGTGACTTTATACATCATTAACGATCATTAATCGAAATTAGACCGCCTAATTTTAATTGATTATCGTATTGTATTTGCAATAATACGACTTCAGAGGGACGTTGCGCGTACCTTGGTTGTTTAGTTGATCGAGTGAGCGAAGCGAACGAAGATCTTACAATCAACTTGGGCGATTTGGCATTGATTTGTTTCTCATAAAATGGTGACAATGACCAGGTCTGATGATGGAGCCAAGGTCTGTTCAACAGAACTCTTCAATAAATAGGCCAATAGAGTTGAAACTTGATTACATACCAAGTTAGTAGGCGGTAGTCAGAAAAAAGTCCAAAGATAATGGTTGGACTTGCCTCTGACTTTTACCTTTTTCTGTATGCCTACGCCTCACTAAACTTCAATAATATATTATATTATTACACTAGCGGCCTGTCCCAGCTTCGCATGGGTGGTCATAAATTTTTTGAACATTTTAGGATAAACTTAGACCGTGGGTTCGAGCCTCGCGTCTACTTATTTCATACATTTGCACGCGCTTCTCCTTGATTGAGTGAAATCGCACCCCGCGCATGACCCGTGGACCCGTAAACATTTTTAATTTCGTCATATCTTTTGAATGGAATGTCCGATTTGAAAAATTTAAGAAGTAATCTATAGGTATTGAAACCGTCTTAATTATGAAATGATTTATTTGGATAAGGATTAATACCAAGGTACAAATAAAGACCCTTTTCTAGCGGAGGCATTTCAATTAATTTTTTATAATAAAAGAACACTTATTGTGACATAACTATAATAGTTAGACATATGCTGTCGCGACATTTTTTGTAGATGATAACGTTTTCTACAAAATCGTAGTACATTATTTTGTTCTATCTTCAATAGTTTTCGCAGCGCACGCGATGTAAGGTTTTTTGTTTTCCACCTTGGGTTACATTATTGAAGTTTTAGTAAGGATCCCTGATTTTTTTGAAAATATAATATAGCCTATGTTACTCAGGGATAATGTAGCATTCTAATGGTGAAAGAATTTTTGAAATCGGACCAGTAGTTTTTGAGCCTATTCGTTACATACAAAAATACAAAAATACAAAAATACAAAAATACAAAAATACAAAGTTTACCTCTTTATAATATTAGTGTAGATGTAGATTGTAAAAGGATCATACAAAAGAACGGTAGGAACCAAGCCGTAAGTTTGTTGCCTGTTCTTCTAGGCTTTGGTCGCGTGGAACTGGCACCTAGAGACACCTAGCTTTAAGACGTTTCAAAGTGATCCTTGTGATTTTATTGAATAAATACATTTTGACTTTGACTTTGACTACCTACTCAAAATTTTGGTGCGTTCGTTGGGTCGTAACACGATATCTCAGTTGACCAAATTACATTCATAATTTCGTTCCTGTGTTATGTCATTGGGGGTTGGTGGTTTTGCGTGTGCCGAAGTGATTATTTTGTTGTGATTGAGAAGCAAATAACAAATCTACTTGTGAGAAGGTAAGAGATTTTTTTATTTACGATTGTTTGAAATATACTTTATTCATTATTATTGTAGGTATTAGGTAGGTACAGAAAAATGCCCTTAAAATATGAGAAGAAAAATAAGAAGCGGTCTCTCAATGATCTCTACAGATGAAGCCTAAATTTCATTTATAACAAAGTACTCTGTGCTAAAACCTAAGAAAGTTAGAAATTCAGATATATACCTACCTAATTGTTTTTTTTGATGCCCGTTACATTAAGTTGGTTTTTCATAAGTATAAAAGTAGGTAGGTAATACTTAGTAAATTTTTATAGCAAGATTTGATAGTTAGGTACCTATACTTATTTATTAAATTGTGCAATATGCGCGTATTTAATACAATGTCCAAACCTTGGACACCCAAGGTTTGGGACATTGTATTAAATACCCCCGATCATTGGGAGGTATGGGCACTTTTGAAAAGGTCGAGAGCACTGGTGGTCTGGTGGTAGCGGCCCCGCCTTCCGATCCTAGGACATAATTATGTGTATGATTTTTGAGATACAATTGGTTACCCCAAGTAGGTTAGGAGGTAGTCAGAGGCCAAATATCGTGTTGGGTATCAATGTAAGACTGAAGCGGACAACACGAAATCTCAGTTCGGGGCGAATCACTAGTGTAAAAAATTGTTGATTGTTGTTGAACTACCATTCAACACTACTGCTGAAAAAATATTTTCGTGAAATTGATTGTCGGATTGACATCACCCTGCCAAGTTTGTAGTTTTTAAAGTTATTTACATTTGCGTGTGCTCTGAGGGTCAAATCTCAAGCGTAACTGAGAGTATCGGTCAGCAGCCTAGGTTTTTGTAGTAGACAGTAGTAGTAGTACTTTCTCTTATGGCTCTTGTTCCGAAATAAATGGCCTTGCACCAAATTTTAGTGGTTTCTTTATTACCTACGACTTCGAGTTTGCAAATTTTCTCCTAAACTGAACAGATTTTCGTGAAATTTTGCAGGAAGTTGAAGAATCTAGTTTTCCTCGTTGCGGAGTAAAAAAACGATACTTTTTTTTCTTTTATTTCATTTAATCTTTGAATTGGAGCCACTACAAAAAAACGGAGGACCTAGGACTACCTATGAGCAAATGCTTATCTAACCAACCGCTACAAACTGAGCTTTCGGCGGATTCTCTGAAGTCCTTATTTACGGAGATCCTGGGCTCCAGGGACCTGATGACTTTGATATAAGTAAGGCCATTTATTTAAGAACAAGAACAAGAGCAAAAAAAAATGTAGTTAATAAGTAAGTAAGTATACTTATATACTTACTACTTTCAAAAACTTAGGCTACAAATAGATGCTCTCAGGTCCTCCAGTTATGAAAAACCAGGTGCTCCAGGGACTTGAGTTTGAACCTCTGGAGCACTCATAAATTAATGCAAATAACTTTAAAACTGTTTATCGCTTACCTACTAAAATTATTGAAAAAATTCAAAGCAAGTAGATACCTACCTAGTTAGTAGGTACCTACCTACCTGGATAAGAATTCTCTTTGATTTTATACACTCAATCAAAGAGAATAACATTGCAATGGTTAACTACATGCCTATAAAAACTCAGACAAACTGACCGACGATGGTCTCTCTTATTTTGTATAGTAGGTAGGTACCTACCTTACCTACCCCAAACCACTTAGTTAGGTAAGTAGGTATTCTTTTAATTTGTAGTAGGTGCACACGGATACCTACGCATCAAGCTATTCACTGCTCGGTAAGCTTAATTTTTTCTTTGGTTTTGTGTAAGTAACATATGATCTGTATCCATGTGTGAACAATTGAAAAGTTATTTGCATTTTATGTGTGTACCTAGGTACTAGTATTCTCTTAACTGTGACCTAGGTACATACCTATGGCTCTGATCTCTCAGGTCACTTTTCCTATATCACCACTTAGGTTGGCTGGTATATTTTTTTTTACAAGCATATGGCCCACCTGATCTTAAGCATTAGCATTAAGCCTTTGTGTTCAAATTATGAATTTGTGCAATTAAGAATAAATAAATTTAAGAGGTATGTAGGTAATGTACCTATCTCGCTTTATATAAAGAATGTTGGTCATGTACCTAGTTCCTTTTTTACAACTCCCGATTGCACCATCAGATTAGCTCGATATTACCTACCTACCAAATTATTTTTTATTGTCATCCAAATTACAGATGTAAAGTTTCGAATAAAGAGACAACTTTTACAAGTAGGTAGATAAACCTCTATTTATAATAATACAAGCTGGTGCCCGCGACTTCTTATGCGCAGGATTAGTCACAAAATATCTTTATAAATTGTAGCCTATGTGTTATTCTAATGTATAATCTATATTATTGTAGTTTCATTAAAATCCATTCAGTAGTTTTTTCGTGAAAGAGTAACAAACATCCATCCATACTTACAAACTTTCACAGCTCAGTTGGTACCTAGTAGCTCTGCCTTCTGCGCCGTAGGCCGTGGGTTCGATCATTGTGGGTGGACCGAGAACAAACATTTGTGTGATGAACATAGATGTTTGTTCTCGGTCTGGGTGTTATTATATATTAAAAATAGGTAGGTATGTATTTACAATACAAACATATAGGTACCTATTGGTATTATATCAGCTATCTGGTTCCCATAGCTTTGGCTTAGTTTGGGGCTAGATAGTGTAGTGTGAAAAGTCCACTAATATTTATTTATTATTCTCTGCAAGTGAACTCTGTTCTTGGAGAAGATAAATATCTTTAATAATAAGGCAAAAGGCGTCAAAGTATGGTATGGATTATGGTAAGTACAAACATATATTTTTTTAAACAAAGTGTTTGTCCCACCAACTCTGATTAATGCTAACTATCAGTTAAAAATGTTCCATCTCCACTTTTGGAAACCGTCACCTTTTACAAAGTATTGACTAGCAAAGTCTTGTCTACTTCTACACTAATATTATATAAAGAGGAAAGATTTGTATTTTTATATATTTGTAAAGAATAAACTTAAAAACATCTTTTCAGATTTAAAAATTATTTCACCATTAGAATGCTACATTATTCCTGATCAATATAGGCTATATTTATTACTAGAAAAAATTAGGGATCTCTATATAAAATTCAATAATGCTCAATTGCCAAGGTGTTAAATTTTTTGCCATAAAATGATTTTAATTGCATGCGCAGCAGAAACTAATGAAGATAAAACAAAAAAATGTTATAAAATAATAAAGATGGAAGTATTGTAATAATTGTGGATAGTATTACCCAGAGATGGTGAAACAGGCACTAAGTATAACTATTTTTATTAAATATGCTTAACAAATTTAGAAAATATGAAGAGAATAAAAATCAACCTTACACAGATGTGAAAACAAAATCACATTTTATACAAAATGAATCACATTATTGTAAAACAAGACCAATTTTATTTGGTGTCATTCCAGGGCATCTCCAGTTATACAAATAGTATTGTAAGTTGCCATCACCAATACCAAATTTGAGTGGTTCTAAAAACTCTTTGTTTTCCATTAAGTCCAAGGCATTGAAAACATCAAATCCTGAGTTTTTTGCTGTTATTAATGCATCAAGCATCAAGTCAATCCATGGTGTCTTGGTAGAAACATTGTAAAATGAATAAGCAGCTTTCAATGTTTTGTGTAAAGGGTGGTAAACCACAGTAGAAGGTAAAGTGTAATAACTTACAAAGTCTGTTATTACACCATCAGTTGACTCAACTACAAAGCTGTCAATAATTCCACATTGTGGTGAAAACCAATGTTTAAACTCTTCCTCCTCAAAAACTGGAGCCAAATCAAACTTTCTTAGATAGCCATTCAATAATTTGACAACATTGGTACTATCTTCAATATCCATCTTACGAAAGCCAGGGGTCCTTGGTGCATCAGGAAGCTTAAACAACTTAAGGGTTCTTTGCATGGTCATGTTTCTTGATAGATGGCTGAATTTGATATCAATCAATTTTTTTGGGTTTAAAGATCTGTGCCAATAACGACATGTAGATACAGGTTTTGGCAATACAATACCTGCAGTATACACACCTTGAAATATACCAGTTAAGTTAACTCTTCTAGTTATCTCTCTGATCAATACTGGAGCCACTCTCTTGGCTCTAAGCTTTTTATGTACACAAAGAAAGTTTATTTCAACCACTGTCTGCACATGTTCATAAATTCTAAGCTGAGCTGGAATTGCAGATATAAATCCAACTAGCCTACCAGATTTCACAACACGCACTCCACAATGCCATTCCATCCTCCAACCTGGAGGCTGGAGAGCCCATTTTAGGAATTCGGTTTGGTAATCAAACCTAAACATGCAATCATCATCCTCAACATAGTTCTCATTGAGAAGAGTGTATAGTTCCTTTAATACCAGAGGCTCATTCAAATTTAGTGTGTCCCATTGAAAGCCATCTGGTAGCGTATAAGGTTCAGCCCTTATTTCTTCTGGCGCTTTAGGTTGTTCAATAGGTTCATTGCAATTGATCTTTTCATCCATCTTGGGAACAGGCTGGGTTGACCAGAATTGATAAGATTTATTTAGTGCTTCTTCGGTAGTTTTAGCCGGTTTTTGATGTAAATTTAAAACTTCCATTGCTTTTTTTATATCTTTTAGAGATAAGTTAGGAGCATCACTTGAATTAGGCACTGAAAGGCCATCACTCAGCGTCGTAACACTTTGGTCTCCGTCTCCACCATCCCGCTTTTTTTTGTTTTTCTTTTTTTGGTAATCATCATTGTCATTTTGGAATTCATTCGTTGGTAATGCTTTGGAATCTTCCATATCGATTTCCCGGTTCAAAGTTGATAAATTCTATAGCTACGAGCACGGAGCAATCAAAAGATTCTCAAAAAATCTAATTTCCTGCGACCACCCTTTGTTGCCAGAACGGATTTTAAAAATTCCCCGATTATTTAATTTTTTTCATCCATCTTAGGAACAGGCTGAGTTGACCAGAATTGATAAGATATATTTAGTGCTTCTTCAGTAGTTTTAGCCGGTTTTTGATGTAAATTAAAATTTCCATTGCCTTTTTATATCGAGATTAGTTAGTCAAATATTTCACGAGTTGTTTCATCAATTTATAGAGCCTGTGTACACAGTACAGTGTCTATAAATATTGCTTAGCGATATAGTTAACTGTTTTGATTGCTTTTTCTCTTCATTTTTACTTCGTTTTCTTGCGCTTCAAGATTTTCTTGATCAAAGAGAAGAGAGCAACACATTTACCAAAATATGGAGGAATGACATGCGTGAATGACATTATGACAACTGTTATATATGTCAAGCTTGAGAGTGGAACTCATTACCTCATGGAGGTATTAGTCTAAGCATTACCTCCTATCATGAGTCATCTACATTTCAACCATTTTCTAGGAAATGCGGGTAAGAACCGAACTTTTGTTCTTTGTTCTGGCAACTTCTTCGCGAGCAACTTCTCTCACGAGTTACGTGGTTTTGTCTCGAAAGCCATCTTCTCGGTGGCTTTTCAGAGGTTTTTGCGTTGGTCTTTATAGCTCACGGTGGTCTCTCCATGTCTAAAAATCTCTACTGTGTCACTCAACTTCGCAGGCAGACTCTACCTGCGAAGAGCGGCAGAGTCAGGTGATCTCAGGAGCTCGCGGGGGAGTGGTCGCCAGGTAGCTTGACTTTCAGGTGGCCGTGCCTACAGCGGAGCAATGGCGTTGAGGTGAGTGTGGTGGCAGTTGTCCGCGCGATCAAATATTTGTCGCGCCAACATTACCACAGATTCCTCGATGCTGGGCATCTGCACGTCCCCAGCGATGTCTCACTACCTTAAAAAGAGCAACAAATATGTCAGAAAATGAAGAAATGCAATGTGTCATATCAAATGTCAATTACAATACAAATTACAATTGTCATGGCGGCTCTAGAAGTGTTCACATAGAAAAAAAATTGAGATGAACATTTAGTTATCGCAGTCCGCAACTTTATTCGCCTACTATTAATTTAATGAAATTGCACTTGTATGGTAATCTTCTATTTTTTGCAGATGTTTCTACGTGGTGTACATATACCAAACCCAGAAAGAAATATTTCCCCAAAATTGTTTCGATTTTAAATAAAATAAATTCAATACTTTGAGCAGTTTTTTTTATAATAATTAACTTTAGACAACTCCTAAATAAACATTTCATAATAAAATAAAAAAGTTATTTAGTCATTACTATATATTTTTTTCCCCAGCTTTGGGAAAAAAATCGTAGTCTGGCAACAGACCCCTAGACCAGTGCTGCCAGGCAACATAAATGATAGTGATACAAAGGCTAGCCCATAGACTTAGGAAAATCCTTTGCTGCGTAGGGTTGACGTAACGCATTTTTGCATGGAATACGTCTAAGCATTTTTGAGCATGCATGCTGGAACTTAATGTCAAAAACCGAACGCCAAGGTTGCGACATCTCGTTACATCGACATCCTTGGAGGAAATATCTTAGAATATTTTAGAATTCTACTGTGTGATAAGTCACTGAACTCATAAACGGCTGGACCGATTTGAAAGTTTTTTTTTGTATGCGTTTGGGTGACACCCTGGATAAGCCCTGGATCATGCCCGGATGGGCATGTTCCAGATTTAGACTCACAAATCAGTCCGGCAGATGGCGCTGCAGTCTGCTTTCATTTCATTCTTTGTTTATTTCGCTTGAAATAAAATGACTAGCGCTAGTCTAGATAAAAATTCATGGGTGCTGACTCAGCACAATGTTACCTAAGCCTGGTAGAAAATGCATCAGCATTAGTGTTGCCGATCAGAAATCAGAAATCAGAAATTATTTATTGTTTAACTGTAGAACAAAAAATCGTCTATCGATAGTCACGAGAAATCAATAGTATCGACAGGCCTGCCGATAGTATCGATACCATTGATAGTATCGATACTATCGATAGTGTGACTTAAAGCAATACCATTGAATTGTGATTGAATTTATCATCAAATACTATCGATATTGACAATAGTATTGCACATCTAATGTGACTAAACTATCGATAGTATCGATACTGTAGATAGTATTTCATAAAAACCGTCGATCCAATTGATACTATCGATAGTGGCACAATTTCGATAGTATCGTTGTTTAGAGTGTAAGTGAGTACGTGTAATTAGTAATTAGCGTGAGGAATTATTGTATTCAGTTTAATTCAATATAATTTAATTTAGTATTGTTTAATTGAAATGGTTGACATAATTATTATTATTATTTGTTATTTTTTTCTTATTAAGTATTATTTTTGATAGCTGTGACATTTTTTTATTTTAATATTATTAATGAAGGAAGAACAAAGATAGATGATCACTGTTTGATACACAGTTGTAAAAGGATGTAAGCCTTATGGTTCCCTCCAGTATAATACCTCCATGAAGTTTTGCTTGATTTGATTGAATTGACTGACGTGTGTGCGCGGCCTGTCTGTCTGCTGCACTGCTGTCAGACTGGACCGACCGACTCGACAACTGAACTTAACTGAAGAAAGAGAACGATTATCGAACGAAGGAGGAAGGAACTCGACGAGGAGGTGAGACTCAGTCCAGGGTTGACAATCATAGTAGTGTCAAACGGGTAACCGCTTACGTCACTAAAATGTGAAGTAACTCCTAAACCTTTGCATAGATGGCAGTATTATAAATTCTGAACATCTCGTGGCAAAAAGACTAGTATCCACCGCAAGTTTATCCTACCGCAAGATTTAAAGAAAACTGCTAATCCAACATGGCAGTTTTTGTTATTACCGTTGTTCACAGTGTTTATACCTACTTTGAAAATTCCCGTTTTACTTTGTTCCTGGTTTTGAACAAAAGTCTAATAGAAAGTGCTGTGTCCCCGGATGTTTATACAGCTTAGGTAAGTGTTTTAACCGTTAGAGTCAGCCATGGAGTTCATCATTCAAAAAAACTTGATTACGTGTGTTTCACGAGCCGAATCGCAGCTCAAACCTCACCATGATACCGAAATGGCAGTGTTAATGTTAATAACATCAATTCTTCTGTAATCTTTCCAATTTCGGTACGAGTTGAGTCTTCAGCCTATAATCTAGATAACCTATTTACCTCCCTAAATACTAGGCTAGGTAGGTAGTTAGGTTCAGATATCTTCCCAAGTAGCCGTACATCATATTTAGTACATACTTAAGTACCTACAAGTAATATAGGGGTAAAATTTCGTTTCCTTCTACTGAGTTGGATAATACATTGTGTAATAGCACAGATAAGAGGTAATAGTCTCAGTTCCACTAAATCAACTGTTTTGTTTAACTATTTTCTCTAGCAAAATAGAACGATAAAAATATAATTGGAAATAATTAGCAACATGCACATCATGCTTCATATAAATTTATTGTATGTTTAAACTTATAACTTTTCTGTATCCTATCTGTTATTTTTTCAGACACCAAGACGAATTTGCACAAATTCCTTATTCCAGCTAAGGACAAAAATCTATTGGTGGCAATATTTTGCAGCTAAAGATGGCCATATTTTTAAATATCGCCGTGTATGTGATGCACACTTTGAAGAAAAGTGTTCATGCTGGATTAATCGTTTTAGAGAAGCTGTACCCATGAGAAAAATACCAGGTCAGTAAAAAATTATAAAACTAAGCATATTAAATAATATTATTTTTTGTTCTATGTGATGATGGAACAAGCAGGGAAGATCTTATTTTAAATATTTATTTTTGCGTGATAAATAATAATAAAAACTGAACATTAGTAATACCTATCTATATTGCCATGCTGTTCTCACCTCTTTGTTTTGCCCGATTAGATTAAAATAGGTACTAATAAAAGATATTCTTTTTTCAGATGAAGGCATTCTTCCGGAATAAGCCAAAAATACAGCTGATATGATATACAGGGTTACAGGAAAAGTCGTGCTAGATCCGTTAAGGGCGTGGAGTACCCATCATTCCTGACATATTTCACTATGAAACACCCTACCCTAAACTAAACCCTTTTCGAGATATTCGACTTTTAATTTTTTTATTGAAAATTGCCGATTTTTAGGCAATTAAATTTATTTTTGGTTGTTTTGTGTATCTTATTATTATTATTATTGCATTTTTACATGTGTAATTAGATGCTTTAGGACGTCAATCATTAAAATAGTGCATAAGTTAATTGAATAGACCGTAGTAGACAAGTGAAAGTTAAGAAATAAAAAAAAAATTAGAAAGTTTATTTTTCTCTAAGGGATATCTAAAAAAAATATTATGGCAATTCTTCGGCAGATGTTTTTAAAAATATCTACGTTTCATCAGCTATCTAACGAGGTATAATAATCTAGGGTTTTATTCAATTGCATTGAAAAAAAATTAGTTTTATAGGCGACAGTGGAGAAGAAAATTTATACTTAGCCCTAAAAAGTAAAAGTAAAACAATAGGTAAGCATGAAATGTCATTTATTAAAGGTTTTCACACAACTTTTTCTTATTCTACAGTTCATGTTCAACATGGCCGCCTCTATTTCTGATACATTGTCGCATCCTTCTACGGAGACCAGTCTTCACTACTCCAGTGGTCAACGTGGTCCTCATTTTATTTGCTGCATCCACAATCCTTTCTCTTAGGTCTTCCACAGACGAAACTGGATTCGGCTCGCTGTACACAAGACTTTTCATGCACCCCCACACATGAAAATCCATGGGGGTTAGGTCCGGACTTCTTGCTGGCCATGGCAACGGCCCACCTCGTCCTATCCATTTGTTTGGATAATTTGTGTCCAGCCAGTCTCTGACACTTCTCCTGAAATGGGCAGGGCAGCCATCGTGTTGGAACCACATGTCCCTGATCAGGTTGAGTGGCAGATCATCCAGCAAATCACTCAAGTCTGCTCTCAGGAAATTTTCGTAGCTTTCCCCATTTAAATTATCCGGTAGAAAGTAAGGTCCAATCAAATGATTGGAGATAATGCCCATCCACACATTCACGCTGAATCTTCGTTGGGACCCCTTCACTCTTTTCTTATTGGGATTCCTTAGTGCTTTTGGGGCCCAGTAATGGGCGTTGTGATAGTTAGTTATGCCATCTTTATCAAATTTGGACTCATCCGTCCACAAGATATTTCTTAGAAAATCTGGGTCTTCTACGTCAGCATTTAGCATAAATCTGCAAAAGTCCAATCTTCTCGCGGGGTCTCCTTCTTCAATAACGTGTACCGGCGTGTAATGGTATGGGTATAGGCCAGCAGTATGCACTGTAAACCACACTCTCCATTGCGAAAGTCCCAGATCACGGGCAACAATATTAGTGGAAGTAGTCGGATCCGCTCGAAAGCGTTGCACTATCTCATTGTCCTGTTCTTCGTCGTCAATTCGTGGTCTACCCATGTCTGTATTACGTCTCAAAACAGAGCCAGATTCTCGAAGTCTTCGATAAACTCTGTCAAAAACGGCCACATCCGGCACTCGACGACCGGGGTAGCGAGTTACGTATTCGTTGCGAGCTTGCGCAGATACACAATCGCAGTATCCGTAACAAATAAGCATATCAGCATATTCCTCAGGTGTGTAGGACGTCATCTTCAACACTTCCGTATCACAGGTACAAATCAGAGTCCGGTTAACAAGTATAGTAGTCACAAATCAGAAGAAATAGTCCAGAATCACAGCCAAGTCGAGAAAAAGAGCAAAACGATATCACATCTACTATGTACGAAGCACAAAAGCAGACTGACAACCAAAACAATACCCCCTGTTGTATTCCCAGCCCTAACCGGTCTCTACACATTTTTTCTTTCATTCATACCTACATAAATCGTCACTTGTCTCGCTCTCACGGTGTGTCTGAACTTGAAGGACAATAGGCGCGGGACCGTTAGAACTGCTACCTGGAGCGTCCCAACTACTTTTTTTCCACGAAATGTAATACAAACCCTAGATTGTTATACCTCGTTAGATAGCTGATGAAACGTAGATATTTTTAAAAACATCTGCCGAAGAATTGCCATAATATTTTTTTTAGATATCCCTTAGAGAAAAATAAACTTTCTAATTTTTTTTTTATTTCTTAACTTTCACTTGTCTACTACGGTCTATTCAATTAACTTATGCACTATTTTAATGATTGACGTCCTAAAGCATCTAATTACACATGTAAAAATGCAATAATAATAATAATAAGATACACAAAACAACCAAAAATAAATTTAATTGCCTAAAAATCGGCAATTTTCAATAAAAAAATTAAAAGTCGAATATCTCGAAAAGGGTTTAGTTTAGGGTAGGGTGTTTCATAGTGAAATATGTCAGGAATGATGGGTACTCCACGCCCTTAACGGATCTAGCACGACTTTTCCTGTAACCCTGTATATGTTTCTCGACCAAGTTTTTGATTCCATGAATGCAAGCATAAGCAAAAGAAAGGAGCATGGCAAGCCTCCTGTAGGACCTGTGACGCCTACTTCCATACACCACAAAACATGGACGGAATCCAAGCATCTCATGAAAAACATGAAATTTATGAATCCAAAAACATCAAATAATGAGCAAAAAACATGTCTGAAAGGTTTTTTAAAGAAAAAATAAATAATAAAACACATAGTATGTAAATAAACATTGTTTTATTGTATTTAAAAATAATAACATTATAGAAAACGGTAGATAGGTAGAGATAAATGTATAGCTAGCTAGCTAGCAACCGCAGCGAGCTATAGATACCTACCTACGTACATACTGTGTTGGCATTAGTTCCAAAACCTTCGACCAGAGGGCGACACTTTGTATTACCCGATTTTGTAGCTGAGTTGTACCTCTATTTCATTTATAACAAAGTACTCTGTGACTCAGTCAGTCAGGCAAGGCAGAGAAACTCAGAGAAAGGAAAGGAAGGAAGAGGAAAAAAAGAGAATCTGGGACAATTATTTATTCAAATTCATCAAAATCTTTGCCGAGAGAAGAATTGAGGAGATTATCCGATGCAGAGTATTTTTGTTGAATATTATCATCGGCTAATCCGGTAAGAAACTAGGTATGTGGCTTCATTGAACCTTTTGTAGTGAAAGCAGAACAACCAAACTGTCCTCAACGGCGTCAAGTGCACTTGCACTTTGTGCAATATTTATTTCGTTTGCAAATTTGAACCCTTCACGATTCACCATAATGTTTCAGACAAGTTTTTATGGTATAGGTAGGTAGGCAAGTATGCTATTGATTTCAGAACAGAAAATAGCTATTAAATAACTAGATACGAAATCGCGGAACTCTTAATGCACTCTATAATGTCAGATGTCTTTTGCCTGACTTTTTTAACAGCTATTTAGCTTTTAAGGATACTTATATGTCTGTATGAGTCTACTGTAGATTTATCCAAGAACAACAGAAAAGTATGCATGATTGTTTCGTGTTGAGATACTTACTGAGGAGTAGTTTTATGTCGGTCGGTTGCCTCAAAATACCGACGCCGCCGTCGCTGCGCCGAACTTAGAAAGAAAAAAAAATTACCCACAACAATGCAATTTCAAAGGTAAGTAGGTAGGTGTTTTGCAGTGCAAAATATAAGTTTTTATAGGGATGTTAAAAAATAATCGATTTTTATTTAAATCGGTTATTATTTTCTTATAATCGATTTTTTACCGTCGATTTTTATAGTTAAATTAATCGATTTTTAATAAATCGATTATATAGATTAAGTGCTATAGTTTCTTTTTATTTTTATTATATTTTAGTTTTTGAGACAATAAGATTATCATTTTGTTGCTCATCATTTCATTTTTATTATAATAAATCAAACGTATATTAGTACTAAAATTTGTATCAATAATGCTATTTGGTTTCCTAATTCCTTACCTTGAAATTTTAAAGGAACATTGCCTAAATAATACAAAAAAAACGATTTTTTCGCAGAAATCGATTATTTATTATTAAAATCGATTTTTGACAAATCGATTAATCTTGAATAAAGAAAAATCGATTTTTATTTAATCGATTCTTTTCCATTAATCTCACATCCCTAAGTTTTTATAACTATGTTTCACAGTATCTAAGTTTAATTATTAGAAAGACACTGAGTTGTGTGATAAAACAAGTGATGGGGTTATTAGATCCCTGGCTTAATATTCATTCATTATGTCATAACAATACAACACTTTATTTTATTATTAATTTATTGGAAACCCAATAGCTTATTTCATGTATGAACATATTTTGGAAACAGAAACTGAGAATTTTCCAGTACATAGGTATTAAATGCATCATGTACCTAGAAACAGGCAGAGAGAGTGTTAGTAGAAAATAATTTATATAGGTTGCCACATGACCACCAATTACACTAATTAAAAATTAAAATTAAAAAAAATTAGTGAAAATAAAAATTATATGCTTAGAACTAACAAATATTTGAATTAAATTGCAGAAAATGATAATAATATTTTTTTTTTTTTTTTTTTTTCCAAGTTTTATCTGCGATCAGTTGTCAAAACTATGAGCAAATATTTTGTGGGTTTTATTGTCGGGGAGAGTACACTCCTGAATTGTCTTCTCAGTAGGTACACTTCATTATTGGTCATTCAAGAGCATGACATCTTTTCTTTTAAGTCTCCTCATGTATGTGGGATTAGTGAGTCTCTGTGCTAGTTGGTTGGGGTGGTTTTCTAGTTTGTCTTGGTAGACTTGAGCAGTACTTTTGATCTCTTCAGATACTGTTTTGACTTTGAGGATGTCATGCAACTCTGTATTTCTTATGAACCAGGGGGCATTCGATATACTTTTCAAGACTCCATTTTGAAAATGTTGAATGAAGTTAATATTAGTGGTGCAGGCGGTACCCCATAGTTGGATGCCATAAGTCCAAATCGGCTTCAGTAAAGTTTTGTAGATTAGTAACTTATTATCTACCGACAGTTTTGAGTTTCGCCCAAGTAGCCAGTGTAGTCCTCTGTACTTCAGGCCTAGTTGGTCCCTTTTCATTTGCAGGTGTTTCTTCCACGTCATGCGGCGATCTAGGTGCATGCCCAGGTATTTCACTGCATCACTATGTGGAAGTGGGTGGTTTCCCAGGCTGACGGGTGGGCAATCACCCTTTCGCAGTGTGAAGGTTATGTGGACAGACTTGGAGGCGCTTGCTTTAATCCTCCACATTTTCAGCCAATGATCAATCTTGTTTAAGCTGTTTTGAAGTAGCTCTGATGCTTTGTCAGGATTCTTATTGTTAGCTAGTATCGCTGTGTCGTCAGCATAAGTGGCAATCGTTACATCCTGTGTTTTAGGAAGGTCAGCTGTGAATATAGTATAAAGAACAGGTCCTAGGACTGAGCCTTGTGGGACTCCTGCAGTTATATCGTAGAAGCCAGATGTTTTCTCTCCATCTTTGATTTGGAATATGCGATCTTTAAGGTAAGAGTTGAGAAGATTATAATAGGTATGAGGCAGAAATGTTTTCACTTTACAGAGTAGACCCTCATGCCAAACCTTGTCAAAGGCCTGCTGGATATCCAAGAAGGCTGAAGAGCAGTATTCTTTGTTTTCGAGAGAACTCCTTATAGTGTCATAGACTCTGTGAACTTGCTCTGTGGTTCCATGTCTTTCTCGAAATCCAAACTGATGTTCAGGGATGACCATTCTCTCTGTTAGAGCTGGGGGCATTCTTTTCAGCAGAATTTTTTCAAACAGCTTTGAAAGCACAGGTAAGAGGCTAATGGGTCTGTACGAGCCCACTTCATTTGCTGGTTTGCCTTCTTTATACACCATTATTATCTGCGAGACTTTCCAGAGAGATGGAAAGTATTGTACTCGCAGAACTCCATTAAACAAAGTTGTTAGGTATAGTATGCCTTTTTGTGGTAGTTGCTGTAGGACCTCCTTTGTAATTAGGTCAAATCCTGGTGCTTTTTTACTATCTAAGAGATTTATTTCAGATTTAACTTCTTTAGGCGTTATTGGTCTGATTGGTAAGTCTAGTTGAAGGTCCTGATTCAATATAGTCATGTCTGCTGGCTCAGAACTGGAGTCTGCTTCATTTGGTGTGAAAACATTTTTTAAATGGTTAGCAAATACTTCAGCCCTTTCTAAGCTTGATCGTGCCCATTGATTGTTTGGTTGCTTTATAGGTGGGTTGACCTTTTGTGGTTTATTAATGTCATTTTTTATTGCTTTCCACAGTGAGTAATTTGTTGCTTTAGTGGCAGTCAGAGATTGTAGATGTTTTTCCATGCTTACTTCTTCTGCATCCTTTATCATAGATTTCAAATCAGCTATGGCTTTGTTAAGGGCTGTCTTGTCAAATTGACATCTACTGGTATGCCAAACACGGCGTAGTCTCCTTTTTTCTTGTATCTTTTCTCGTATTTCCCAAGGTACATTTTTCTGTCTTACTTCATTTTCAGATTTTTGAGGAGTACATTTCCAGCAGGCTGACTGTATTATATGTGTAAAATTTGTGGTTGCATTATCAACATCATCAGAACATTTCAAAGCAATTTTCAGTTTCAGCGATTCTTCTACTATGTCGCGAAAGGATTCCCAGTCTGTTTGTCTATTGTAGAGAGGAGTAACTTTGTTTCTTAATTGAACTTTAGTACTCATTTGTAGTATGACTGGGACATGATTTGAAGAGCCATCCAGGCATATCGCAGTGTTAAATGAATATTTGGAAAGTCCCTTGGATATAAAAAAATCTATAATATCTGGCAGTTTATAAGACTCAGTTGGCCAGTGTGTGGGTTCAGTTGGAGAGAAGGAAGTAAGGTAGTTGTCCTCCATGCTACTTTTTAACACTCTTCCTCTTGTTGTTATGAGTCTGGAGCCCCAGTGGATGTGCTTGGCATTCCAGTCACCTCCAGTTATAAATCTTTTCTCAAGTGTGGCAAAGTATGAACTCAAAAGGTCTTTGGTAAATTTATGTTTTGGTGGGCAGTAAATTGCTGATATATTGAAGCATCCATTTTTGTCATAATAATGGCATCAAAAATAAAATGATTAAAACAACTTAAAAGGTAAAATTAAAATTACCTATTGTGTTTGTCCAGCACATACTCTCACCCTAACTTACATCAGTCTTTTACATGGTATCTCAGATAAACCAATGCCATTCGTCCGAAAATAACTGACAGTCAGGGTTGTAAGATAGAAGTTTATCAAGGTACCTATATACATATATATATATACAGGGTTTTATTACATTTTCTTCCAAACAAAAGCAATTGGTTTCAAATTTTAGGCAACAATTTAAAGAATCATTATTCTGAATTACATAATAAAATAAAATTAAGAAAAAATAAAGACCATCATGGGGTGTAATTGTATGTATGTAATTTTCTTTTTTTTTGTTAATTGCCATTAGTTTGATTCAATTGAGTTCAATGGAATCACAAGGATCACTTTGATACTAGGAGCGTTCCGCGCGACCTCCTCATGACATGCCCATGCCCATACCACACTGACCATAACTCCTCATTCTTCAACTTGTCAGTCACAGGCACTACTTTAAAACTTCCTCTAATATATTCATCCTTGTCACTCCACACATCCATCTCAACATTTGGATTTCTGCTGCGTGAACTCTTCTCTCATTGGTCGCATTAGTTGCCCAACACTCACATCTCACTCACAGTATGATAGACAGACTTAAGAGTAGTAGAGCTCTTTATGATGGGCTCGTCCGGGGAAGTACTACCACCACGCTTTTTTCTGCCACCAAGCAGCGTTGCTGTGTTTTGGTTTGATGAATGTGGTTGCCGGTGTAATTACAGGCACATGAAGCTTAACATCTGTATGCTTCAAGTTGATGGACGCAGGGCAGTACATCGTAGGGCACGTTCCTATCGTGCGTGACTTACGAGGCAATGCTTTGCTATAGGTGATGGTTACCACTTAACATCAGGTGGGCCATCTGATCTTGATCTTGATCCATCAGTTATTTGTATAAAAAAAAGACAAGTCTTATAATTGCCTTGTATATAAATAACGTGACCTATAATAGCTTACCATGTTTATTTTTATTTTTTTGTTTTATCTTTCTTTGGCTTAACTTTTTTTTTTAATTTTTATTACTTTATATTGTTTAGTAAACCTTTTAATTAATTCTAGATCTCTATTTTATGAGTGAACGTCGTAGAGAGAATGCACTGTCTACTGTAACACAGTTTTTAAACTAAAACAGAGACAGAGTCTGCTATTTTACTGTACAGTCACATGCATTAATAAGTAAACAATTTCAACTTTTCTTAATAATGTAAACATAAGATTCCTCAAAAGTCGCTACACTGACTTTACGTTTAAAATTATGTATACACCAAAATGTGTCAAAATGAGGTATACATTTTCATCAAAATTATGTAAGCACAAGACAAAATCAAAAATAAGTAAACAATACAAATATCATAATTATGTATCCACTATAAATATCAGAAATATGTCTACAATTTGTAAATTTTTATTTATAGTGGATACATAATTATGATGTTTGTATTGTTTACTTATTTTTGATTTTGTCATGTGCTTGAAAAATTCCATGTTACACCCAAACCATTACAAACATCATAACTAGTATTTCGCCCCGAACTGAGATCTCGTGATGCGACCCGACGAACGCACCAAAACTTTGAGTAGGTGGTAGTCAAAGGCAAGGCCAAACATTATGTTTGGACTTTTTTCTGACTACCGCCTACTACCTTGGTACGGTAACCAAGTTTCAACTCTATTGGCCTATTTATTGAAGAGTTCCGTTGAACAGACCTTGGCTCCATCATCAGACCTGGTCGTTGTCACCATTTTATGAGAACTGAGTACCTCCTTAATTTATTTCAAGAAAAAAAATAAGAAAAATCAAATGTATACCTCATTTTGACACATTTTGGTGTATACATAATTTTGAACGTAAAGTCAGTGTAGCGACTTTTGAGGAATCTTATGTTTACATTATTAAGAAAAGTTGAAACTGTTTACTTATTAATGCACGTGACTGTTCACACATTTTTTTTGGAAATAAATGGTTTTTTATTTTTTTGTATATATTCACCTTAAGTTATAGGGACATTCGTAAAGACCTGTGTCCATTTCAACCATCCTGCATTTTTAAAATTATTAATATTTCAGTTAATCTCACTTTCGTCGTTCTAGTCTAGATGGATGAACCAAGGTATGTCAGAAAATATGATTTTATTGATCGAGTGAGCGAAGCGAACGTTACATGTCATATGAAAAGGCTTTGTTTGGACATTCCAAAACAATTTTTACTTTTTATTTGGGACGTTCGGTTTTTGAGATACAACAAAAAAGTTAAATTAAGATAACCAGCGATCCAAGAGCTCCCATCTCTAAGAGTTTCGTTGGCATCAAGGTTTTTCTACTGGTCGGTCAGTTCCTTTGCTTTTTCTTATTTTTTTTCTTGAAATAAATTAAGGAGGTACTCAGTTCTCATAAAATGGTGACAACGACCAGGTCTGATGATGGAGCCAAGGTCTGTTCAACGGAACTCTTCAATAAAAAGACCAATAGAGTTGAAATTTGGTTACCGTACCAAGTTAGTAGGCGGTAGTCAGAAAAAAGTACAAATATAATGTTTGGACTTGCCTCTGACTACCACCTACTCAAAGTTTTGATGCGTTCGTTTAGTCGCATCACGAGATCTCAGTTCGGGGCGAACTACTAGTTATAAAATAATTCGTAAATTCAAGTGTATTGTCATTTTTGGGTCGGTGGCGGCTACACTAAGAGTTCTAGAGAAAAAATGCAGTCCGTAGCTTTATTTAGATAGATAGATAACACTTTATTGTACACAAGGATACATCATAAATCTAGGCGTAAATTAATAAAGTGCAATGGGCGGCCTTATCGCTGAAAGCCATTTCTTTCAGGCAACCTTAGTAAACAGTGGAATACATATAATTTGTGTATATATATTTTTTTAATTAGTTTTATAGTGTTTCCCTACACACTTAAGGATAATAATCCCAAAAGTTACTATCCCACTCGTGTAATTACTTTTGGGACTATATTAAAAATCTTTGTTTATATCTTTCAGTGGATAACATTGCCATGGCTGATAAAGAACAAGTAATTCAGGCTCTCCGAGCCACTCTTATATCTGTGAAAGGAGCACTCACGATAAAGCAATGCAACCGTAAGTATTATGGACCTAATTATTGACCTGATTCAAAATACCTATAAGCTCACAATTTCAATTCTCATATAAAAACTATTTATGTTGGTAGGTTTCTCTTTTGCATAATAGCTTTCGCATCATACAAAAACGAATGGTCTTAGAATATACAAATAACACTTTGTTTAATATTTTTTTCTGATCAATTAAAGAACACTATATCTTAATAACCCCTTGTCCGATTACACTCGCAGCAGTTAGTTATATTATATATAACTAACTGCTAAGCGAGCCTACGATCCTGGACCAAATTTCAGATCGGAAACACACGGCTTAAAAGTTATGCTCGGACAAACGTATAATATAATATAAAATTATCTAAGATCATAATTCGCTTCAGTATCTCGATCAATAATTTTTCCAATAATTTCTAGGTGACTATCGTGAACTACAAGGGGAATGGATACCTTTCAAGAAATTGGGGTACCCATCATTGGAAAAGCTATTTTTAGATGTCCCTGGCTTTAAGGTGACTCAAAACAACGATGATTGGTATGTTGACGCAATTGCCAGCCAAGAGACTCAACACATTGCTGCAATGGTTTCTCGACAGAAAACCTCAAAAAAAAGCCTAAGTGGTCAAGTAAGTGTTTTTTTACTGTTTTATATAAACATATGTATATGTAACACGTTGTATACAACTTGTCATACCAGCCCCGGTACCCCTACATATATTTAGGTATTGTAAAAACAAATTTCCCAATTTTAAAGTTTTTTTCTCTTACGTGGTCTTAATAAATATACGTGCTGTTTGCAGTCGCAAATCAAGAAAAAAAGGTTGCCATAGAAATGTATACGTAAGTTCTACGTAGTTTCTATAAATCGTAGTTTAAAAAAAACTCCTAAAATTGGCTCTTCATTAAAACAACATATTGTACTACCCTAGGCAATTTACTTAAAACGATGGCCCATTTATTCTAGGTTTCTAAATGTAATACGTTTCATACATAAAAATAAAATTAATTTTTTGGACTTAAATAAAAGCTAAAATCAAATCAGTTCCACTCCTACACTACAATACATTTTCATCTATTAAATATTGAATTCAACAAATGCAAATAAGACAGATAATGACGCCAGTTGATGTGGGTTAGTGCGAGACAAATAGAGATGCTATATATATATATATATATACTAGTAGTTCGCCCCGAAATGAGATCTCGTGATGCGACCCGACGAACGCACCAAAACTTTGAGTAGGTGGTAGTCAAAGGCAAGTCCAAACATTATGTTTGGACTTTTTTCTGACTACCGCCTACTAACTCAGTACGGTAACCAAGTTTCAACTCTATTGGCCTATTTATTGAAGAGTTCCGTTGAACAGACCTTGGCTCCATCATCAGACCTGGTCGTTGTCACCATTTTATGAGAACTGAGTACCTCCTTAATTTATTTTAAGAAAAAAAAATAAGAAAAAGCAAAGTAACTGGCTGACCAAGAGAAAAACCTTAATGCCAACGAAACTCTTAGAGATGGGAGCTCTTGGGTCGCTGGTTATCTTAATTTAACTTTTTTGTTGTATCTCAAAAACCGAGCGTCCCAGAAAAAAAGTAAAAATTGTTTTGGAATGTCCAAACAAAGCCCTTTCGTATGACATGTAACTTGATTATTTTAAGTCACTTTTTTTATTTTTGCCCCCTTAAAAAACCCCATATCTTAAAAACCCTTCATCCGATTTTACTCATATACTTACCAGTAATAGTATATATTATTGATCGAGTGAGCGAAGCGAACGAAGATTCTAGTTTCAACTTGGGCGATTTGGCATTTTATGTATGTATGTATGTATGTATGTTTGTCTGGCCATAACTTTCGAACCGTTGATCCGATCTGCATGAAATTTGATAAGACGACAGCTTGTACTTGAGAAATTTACTGGTAAGTATATGAGTAAAATCGGATGAAGGGTTTTTGAGATATGGGGTTTTTTAAGGGGGCAAAAATAAAAAAAGTTACATAAAAAAATCAAGTTACATGTCATATGAAAGGGCTTTGTTTGGACATCCCAAAACAATTTTTACTTTTTTTTTGGGACGCTCGATTTTTGAGATAAAATAATAAAAGTTAAATTAAGATAACCAGCGATCCAAGAGCTCCCATCTCTAAGAGTTTCGTTGCCATCAAGGTTTTTCTACTGGTCGGCCAGTTCCTTTGCTTTTTCTTAATTTTTTTTCTTGAAATAAATTAATGAGGTAGTCAGTTCTCATAACATGGTGACGACCACCAGGTCAGATGATGGAGCCAAGGTCTGTTCAACGGAACTTTTCAATAAATAGTCCAATAGAGTTATAACTTGGTAACCATACCCAGTTAGCAGGCGGTAGTCAGAAAAAAGTCCAAAGATAATGTTTGGACTTGCCTCTGACTACCACCTACTCAAAGTTTTGGTGCGTTCGTCGGTTCGCATCACGAGATCTCAGTTCGGGGCGAACTACTAGTATTTGCTATTCATATTTAATTAAGCAGACGCAAACCGAAGTTGGTAAACGTATAATGACTTGAACGTTTTTTTACAGAATCGATTTCCCAGAAAGCAGGGTTCATGGCGTAAACCAGCTACCAGTTATACCCCTAGTTACAACAGTCAGTACTCAAATCAGTATTACAGAGCGAAGAGCGGAACAACGCCGCTAATAAATAATAACAATTACAAGGTTATCTACTCTATACAAGTTGCAACGTGAAATGAAGATCCACAATATTATGGTAGGATTAACCCCAAACGATGTTATTTTTCAGGCTGTCAGATATAACTATAAAACGAACGAAACGAAAAGTGTTGCAGCTCCATCAGTTAAACCACAAACAAAGGCTGCGAGTCATAATTTTGAATCAAATGCACCAAAAACCACGTCCAGCTTAACACCTCCAGTACCTGACGCGCCTACTTTGACTATTGAGACTCAGCAGGTCGGTAGTTTCAGTACCTTGTATTCAGTAAAGTATTTTGCCGACAAAAATATTCATCGGGACCGTTCTATCAATCGTGCTTCACCTAGAAGTGTTCTAGAATTTTGATAAATGAGGCTGAATAAGGTCTGAAAACTTTAGCAGTCACCAACGAGAAGTGCTAAACTTTTCAGACCTTTATTAATTATCTATTAGAAATGTATTAGGTGTCTTAGTATATTAGACCAATACTGTGAGTTTTGTCTACCATTTTCGACGGCGTATAGTGTGTAGCTTAGCTAAATTTCAACAGGTAATGGCGAATATTTACTCACACGAACCATTAAGGGGCTGACATCTATCAAACAACTTCTCGCTCGCACGTTTCGACATGTTGAAAGATATAAAATCACTAAACTCATTTTCGAAAAATCGTAATCAACCATCTTGTGTGCAATCACATTGCACACAGTTTAGTAAAAAAATCATTTTGATCGATACAAGTTTTCGTACTTAAAAGTTTGATAATGTACGAAAACTAGTAAAGCAAACTTTAGAATAGGAAAACATGTACAAAATGGTTGATTGCGATTTTTCGAAAATGAGTTCAGTGATTTTATATCTTTCAACATTTCGAAACGTGCGAGCGAGAGTCACATTAGCTCTTGTCTTCGCCTTAAGAACTAATTTTGATTTCGCCATTGGTAAAAAACTATGACGTCTAAATATCGGGTATTTGTCTTGTTTAAATTTAAGAATTTCGGTGTCTTAGGGAACACCTTTTTAGCTAAGCTATACACTATACGCCGTCGAAAATGGTAGACAAAACTCACAAAGTATTGGCCTAATATTCTTTATAAGTAAAAGAGCAAAACTACAGAAAATAATTTATATTGTTGTAATTTATTTGTTGTAATTAGTTTTAAATAAAACAAACCGAAGTTTGTCACCCAACACGTCCCAGCCGGGTCGTCCGTTTCTGTTTTGTGTCGGACAAGTCCAAAAGAAGTCTAGATATAAATGGACACTCCAAGAGTAGTTTTGTACCGAACTTTTGATTTTAATGTTTCCATTATAATCTGTACTGACTAACTATGTCTGTTACAGCCCAAACATTCCATTCGCACCAGCGCTGAGAGCAACGGCAAATCTAGTGCATCTAGTGGAAAAGTATCAGCATCACAGAGGCTTTCTAACCTGAGAGATCGTCTGAACACAGTAGATCTTATACCACTACAAATGCCGGCTGCTAGTAATGAATGTGTGCTTGGTTACAAATACGTAAGTTAATGTTTAATTTACTGCCTGTTTTTTTTTAATGAAAAACTACAGATATTTCTATATGTTTAATTTAATATTTTTTTATATAAATATAAACTTTGTAGATGAACCCACTAACTTTTAAGAATGTTGTATGACACCACTGTCTGTCATACAACATTCTTAAAAGTTAGTGGGTTCATCTAAACAAGGCTAATTTTAAGCATTATTATGCAGCGTTTTAGGTGTGATTGTTAGACGACACTACTGGTGTCAACTTGTCTACACTAATATTATAAAGAGGAAAGATTTGTATTTTTGTATGTAACGAATAGGCTCAAAAACTACTGGTCCGATTTCAAAAATTCTTTCACCATTAGAATGCTACATTATCCCTGAGTAACATAGGCTATATTATTATATTATATTTTCAAAAAAATCAGGGATCCTTACTAAAACTCCAATAATGTAACCCAAGATGGAAAACAAAAACCTTACATCGCGTGCGCTACGAAAACTATTGATGATAGAACAAAATAATGTACTACGATTTTGCAGAACACGTCATTATCTACAAAAAAGGTCGCGACAGCTTAATGTCTAGCTATTATAGTTATGTCACAATTAGTGTTCTTTTATTATAAAAATTTAATTGAAATGTCGCTGCTGGAAAAGGCTCTTTATTTGTACCTTGGTATTAATCCATATCCAAATAAATCTTTTCATATTCAAGACTGGTTCAATACCTATACATTACTTCTTGAATTTTTCAAATCAGATATTCCATTCAAAAGATATGACGAAATTAAAAATGTTAAAGGGTCCACAGGTCACGCACGGGGTGCGATTTCACTCACTCAGGGAGAAGGACATGCAAATGTATGAAATAAGTAGACGCGAGGCTCGAACCCACGGTCTAAGCTTATTGATCGAGTGAGCGAAGCGAACGAAGATTCTAGTTTCAACTTGGGCGATTTGGCATTTTATGTATGTATATATGTATGTATGTATGTATGTTTGTCTGGCCATAACTTTCGAACCGTTGATCCGATCTGCATGAAATTTGATAAGACGACAGCTTGTACTTGAGAAATTTACTGGTAAGTATATGAGTAAAATCGGATGAAGGGTTTTTAAGATATGGGGTTTTTTAAAGGGGCTAAAATAAAAAAAGTGACTTAAAAAAATCAAGTTACATGTCATACGAAAGGGCTTTGTTTGGACATTCCAAAACAATTTTTACTTTTTTTCTGGGACGCTCGGTTTTTGAGATACAACAAAAAAGTTAAATTAAGATAACCAGTGACCCAAGAGCTCCCATCTCTAAGAGTTTCGTTGGCATCAAGGTTTTTCTACTGGTCGGCCAGTTACTTTGCTTTTTCTAATTTTTTTTCTTGAAATAAATTAAGGAGGTACTCAGTTCTCATAAAATGGTGACAACGACCAGGTCTGATGATGGAGCCAAGGTCTGTTCAACGGAACTCTTCAATAAATAGGCCAATAGAGTTGAAACTTGGTTACCGTACCAAGTTAGTAGGCGGTAGTCAGAAAAAAGTCCAAACATAATGTTTGGACTTGCCTTTGACTACCACCTACTCAAAGTATTGGTGCGTTCGTCGGGTCGCATCACGAGATCTCAGTTCGGGGCGAACTACTAGTAATAAAATGTTCAAAAAAATTATGACCACCCATGCGAAGCTGGGACAGGCCGCTAGTCATCAATAAAAATGGTCCGCCAAATTTAAACATCAAGATGGCTATAATTTTAGAACTGCCAAGTAAAGTTCGCTTAGGAGAATGCAACAGGATCGACTATACCTCGTGTGTTCATAAGTTTTGAGACGAACTTATTTAATTGATCGAGTGAGCGAAGCGAACGAAGATCTTAGTTTCAACTTGGGCGATTTGGCATTTTATGTATGTATGTATGTATGTATGTATGTATGTATGTATGTATGTTTGTCTGGCGATAACTTTAGAACCGTTGATCCGATCTCCATGAAATTTGATATGTCGATAGCTTGTACTTGAGAAATTTACTGGTAAGTATATGAGTAAAATCGGATGAAGGGTTTTTGAGATATGGGGTTTTTTAAGAGGGCAAAAATAAAAAAAGTTACATAAAAAAATCAAGTTACATGTCATATGAAAGGGCTTTGTTTGGACATTCCAAAACAATTTTTAAATTTTTTTGGGACGCTCAGTTTTCGAGATAAAATTTAAAAAGTTAAATTAAGATAACCAGCGATCCAAGAGCTCCCATCTCTAAGAGTTTCCTTGAAATCAAGGTTTTTCTACTGGTCGGCCAGTTCCTTTGATTTTTCTTATTTTTTTTTCTTGAAATAATTTAACGAGGTACTCAGTTCTCATAAAATGGTGACGACGACCAGGTCTGATGATGGAGCCAAGGTCTGTTCAACGGAACTCTTCAATAAATAGGCCAATAGAGTTGAAACTTGGTAACCATACCAAGTTAGTAGGCGGTAGTCAGAAAAAAGTCCAAAGATAATGTTTGGACTTGCCTCTGACTACTACCGACTCAAAGTTTTGATGCGTTCGTCGGGTCGCATCACGAGATCTCAGTTCGGGGCGAACTACTAGTTAATTTAAAAAGAAAGTAATTCATGCAACCTTTTTTAAACTTTTAAAATTTTAAATTTCGAATGTTTTGAATCAGAAAAAATATACATTTGAATATTTGTTTCATTCTCCGTGAAAATGGCGCCAACAAAAGATTTGCGTGCGACTGTAATTTCACTGTTTCAAGCAGGAAAAAAACCAATGCAAGTTTTTAGTGAAATCCAAAGTTTGGGATGTAGTCGGAACTTTGTGTATTATACCATAAAGAGGTACAAGGAGACCGGCTCTTTAGAAGACCGTGGAAGATGTGGCCGCCCGCGGTCTGTAAGGACGCCCGCCAACATCAAAGTAAGTAGAAACCGAAATCGTCGCAACCCTTGCCGGACTCAAAAGAAATTAGCTCTGCAGACCAACATTTCGCGAATATCGGTGAACAGGATACTTAAATATGATCTTAAACTAAAGGCCTACAGTCGAAGGAAAGTGCATTATTTAAACGAGCGTCTTCGTAAATTGCGACTGGAACGATGTCGGAACCTATTGAAGAGACACGATCCAAAAAATATCCTGTTTACCGATGAAAAGATCTTCACGGTGGAAGAAAAGTTTAACCGGCAGAACAATAAGGTTTGCGCCAGAAGTTCAAAGGACGTCCAGCCATCTGTACGCAATGTCCAGCGTGCTCATCATCCAGCAAGTGTGATGGTTTGGTGGGGTGTTTCCTACGAGGGGGTCACTTCGCTTCATTTTTGCCAGCAAGGCGTCAAGGTGAAGGCACAAAATTACCAAACCGACATATTGGAAGCGGTGATTAAACCATTAAATGATACGCTATTCGCTGGAAAATACTGGGTTTTCCAACAGGACTCTGCTCCCTCCCATAAAGCTAAGACTACCCAACGTTGGCTGGAGGCCAATTTGCCAGGCTTCATTCGGAGCGAAGATTGGCCCTCGTCAAGCCCTGACTTGAATCCTTTGGATTATTCTTTATGGGCGGAATTGGAGCTGAGGGCATGCAGAAAGTCTCACCCAAACCTGGATTCTCTCAAGCGAGCCCTTATTAAGGATCGAAACGGATTGCCATTGAAAAAATTCGTGCCGCCATAGATGAATGGCGCACGCGTTTGAAGGCCTGCATTGAATGCAAAGGCGGCCATTTTGAATGATTTATTTTTAAATACAGATCTAGATGTCAGTAGTTTTAATTTTAATATCCAATAAATGAATACTCAACTTAGCTCCAAAAATATTTTAGTTTTACTGTGTCTCAAGACTTATGAACACACGAGGTACATTGTCTATTTTTATTAGAAAGCTATTTAAGTGACATTGCTTATAGATTTTTTTTTTTTATTAGGAAAGCAGTGGTCCAGTATCTTACGTAACGCCAGCTTACAATCTGGAACCACCACCAGACTCGACTTCGTCAGTTGCAAAATTGGAATGGACTTGTAAAAAACTAGGACTGCAACAACCGGTGTACAAAGTACACGATATACGACCGAAACGAGGACCTGTTGATTACTTCTGTAATGTGAAAGTAAGTTGCAAACTTTCTTTGTAGGCATGTTGAAAAAATTGGTTGTCTGTAAAGATGGTTTACGGACGATAGTTTAATGTATGTGACAACAATGAGCGTAACGGGACAATGAGGGTAATGGGACAATGAGTCATCCTTTTACGTGCATGCAGCCGGCGTTCATCGATTTATTAGACGTTGTAACGTCAAAATCAAATATCGTTTTCTCAGTTTAGAGACACCCATCTCGGGATAACGCGATACATCGAGATAGTTTGCCTTCAGTTGGCAGTAGTAGCCTTCAGCGTGTACGTTGTGGGTTCAATTCTCACCCAGGACCAACTTTGTGAAGAACATAGATTCTGTGTTTTTATGTTTTATGTCGTTATATTTACAAAACAAATATTTTATGTATTCTAGCAGTCATTAGGTTTCCATAGAACAGGCTATGTAGGTACGTTTTATTTGTATGAATCTCATGATAAGAAAATTTGCAGGTCGGTGCAAATTGCTCTGTAAGCACTTACCCAGATTCATCACCGAGCGAAGAGTTTGCCAAAGAGGTCGCCGCGTTAAAATTACTGGCGATTATAGAGAGCTCTGAGGCAAGTGGTATGTCGACTTCCTGCGTTAGCGATGCCGTCAAGTGGCTCGCGGACTTAGTGGCAGAGCACGAAGCCGGCCTGTGGGCTACTATACTGCCGCATATGTACAGGTAAATGACAAAACACATCAACCGCGCTTTTCTTGACTGGTCAACTGACTACGAGACGACTCGCTCACTGAAGGTTCCGTGCCGTACTAAAACGAATTCAAAAACTATTATTATTAATTTCTTTATTGTAACAAATAAAGTATGTACAAAAGGAGAGCTTAATGCTTAAACCTGGACAGGTTGGCTGGCAGAAATTTTATTTCCAACTATGTGCTGGATATAAATGTTTTTTTTTTACAATTTTTCAACAAAACAGCAACTTGTACAACTTATACTTTATTGATTTCAGGAGTAAATACAACCAAAACTTGCCCAGCAACTGGCAAGAGCTTGTGGAAAACTGCCCACAAATTATAACAGAAAGGGTTGTAAATGGATTGATTTATCTGTCCAATAAAGAGGTAAGCTGTGAACGAATCATAGCTAAATCGTCATCATTAGCATCCGCCCATTAAGCTCCCTCAAGCGTTAAGCTCAAGCTAAGTTCCGTCAATAATGAAAGCCTAGTCTAGTCTGAGTCGCCTCTGCCGAAGTTTTTTTTTTCTCACTCGTAAGCAACGCACGATAGCAACGTGCCTTACTGGGCGACGACTCAGGGCAGTGCATGCCCTACGTCCATCAACTTGAGGCTTACATATGTTAAGCCTTATGTGCCTGTAATTTCACCGGCAACCACACTCTTCAAACCGCAACACACAGCAACGCTGCTTGACGTCAGAAAAAGGCATGGTGGTAGTTCTTCCCCGGACGATCCCTTCACAAAGAGCTCTACTACCTTTAATTAGCTTAGCTTCACTTCGAATTTGGTCGTGACTGTTCGGTCCAAGGCTGCTTAAATGGATACAAAAATATACAGTAACTCAAGTCTTTTTAAACAGGGCTCGTCACACGCGTCGTTTATTAACGCTACGTATGTAGCGGAAGACACAATAGACAGCGAGTTGCCGCCACTACAGTTCCCCGACGACGACTTTTGGAACGTGTATGTGACGGTCGCCAACTCCACTATCGAAATCTGGATTCGGATCATAGGCGATCAATATAGTGTGAGTATACTTTAAGACCTTTTTAGGGTTCCGTACCCAATGGGTAAAACGGAACGGACAGTGGAGTCTTAGAAATAGACTAAGACTCCGCTGTCCGTCCGTCTGTCATCAGGCTGTATCTCATGAACCGTGATAGTTAGACAGTTGAAATTTTCACAGATGATATGTATTTCTGTTGCCGCTATAACAACAAATACAAAAAAACAATAAAATAAATATTTAAGGGGGCTCCCATACAACAAACGTGATTTTTTTGCCGTTTTTATAGATAACTAGCGGCCTGTCCCAGCTTCGCATGGGTGGTCATAAATTTTTTGAACATTTTAGGATAAACTTAGACCGTGGGTTCGAGCCTCGCGTCTACTTAATTCATACATTTGCACGCGCTTCTCCTTGAGTGAGTGAATTCGCACCCTGCGCGAGACCCGTGGACCCGTTAACATTTTTAATTTCGTCATATCTTTTGAATGGAATGTCCGATTTGAAAAATTTAAGAAGTAATATATAGGTATTGAAACCGTCTTAATTATGAAATGATTTATTTGGATAAGGATTAATACCAAGGTACAAATAAAGACCCTTTTCTAGCAGAGGCATTTCAATTATTTTTTTATAATAAAAGAACACTTATTGTGACATAACTATAATAGTTAGACATATGCTGTCGCGACATTTTTTGTAGATGATAACGTGTTCTACAAAATTGTAGTACATTATTTTGTTCTCTTTTGTTATATCTTCAATAGTTTTCGCAGCGCACGCGATGTAAGGTTTTTTGTTTTCCACCTTGGGTTACATTATTGAAGTTTTAGTAAGGATCCCTGATTTTTTTGAAAATATAATATATCCTATGTTACTCAGGGATAATGTAGCATTCTAATGGTGAAAGAATTTTTGAAATCGGACCAGTTGTTTTAGAGCCTATTCGTTACATACAAAAATACAAAAATACAAAAATACAAAAATACAAAGTTTTCCTCTTTATAATATTAGTGTAGATGGTACGGAACACTTCGTGCGCGAGTCCGACTCGCACTTGGCCGGTTTTTTATATAAACTGACACTTTATCAAAGCTTTAAGCATAACTTTCGAACCGAAATTTTAGTCGATCGTGTCGTGTATCTGTAGTACAGGTATTCAGATATTTATTGGTTATGTAAAGAGTTCCAAAACGGGCCAAATTAGGTATTATATAAAGTATACAAATATATTAATAAGTTGTTTTTAATGGTCATAGGAACATTAACATTGGAGCGCATGCGTGGACGTTAAGCTATCGGTCCCGGCTTTAGCAGTTGTTAAGCCATAACATAGTAGACATAAAACTAGAATACCAAAGTTGGCCACTAGCTCTTACAAACTAAATTAATAACTTAAAAAATATTTAGAGCTCTACAGTGTGTATTTATTTGAAACATTACATCTATCATTACAGGTTAGACCTAATACAATAAATACTATAAATGCACAGTGATAACAATGTTTTCTGGTTCTTACCATATTTCCGTTTTGGGATGGCCCAGACCTCTTACAGACTCCTCAGTAAAAGCAAAGTGCTCACAGTAAAATCTTCCTCAGGTCATTCTCGATAATCTTCTACAAGATATGGAAAATTATTACAATCGTTCCGGAACAACAGTAGAAAAAGCGATGTTAATTAAAAACGCATGGTGAGTATAGGTACTTGAAAAAACAAGAAAAAATTAATAGCAAAAACCTATTTGCCCTAATGTTATTTAATTAGTGGTTACAGAACAATTTTATTGATGAATTCAATTTACTTTACAGGTATGCAGTAAATCTCCCTAATTGCGGATGGCAGAGGGCTAAGATTTTGGAAATAGAGGACACACTTGCTACAGTATTTTTGGGAGACCACGGCGACGACGACGTAGTAGAGATAAATAATATTAAAATTCTCGAACCACAGTTTAGAAAACTGCCGGCACAAGTAAGAATCTATATTACCGCCGCTATTATGTTATTACGCTAATAGTCTGGGTGTTATAATATGTTACAAGCACGTATTTACAAAAAAAAGTATGTCAGTATTATATAACCTACATTATTTAGTTCCCATAATTCAGGCTTAGCTTTAGTTCGGGGCTGGAATGTCCACCAATATTTATTTATTAAGGGGTTGTCACCCGTCAAATTATTTCTCGCTAGTATTAAGTAATTTTTCGTAGGAAAAGTTGATTGGAACTAAACTAGTAGTTCGCCCCGAACTGAGATCTCGTGATGCGACCCGACGAACGCATCAAAACTTTGAGTAGGTAAACCAAACATTATCTTTGGACTTTTTTTTGACTTGACTTGGTATGGTAACCAAGTTTCAACTCTATTGGCCTATTTATTAAAGAGTTCCGTTGAACAGACCTTGGCTCCATCATCAGACCAGGTCGCTATCACCATTTTATAAGAACTGAGTACCTTCATAAATTATTTAAAAAAAAAAAATAAGCAAAAGCAAAGGAAGAAGGGCGACCAGTAGAAAAACCTTGATGTCAACGAAATTCCTAGAGATGGGAGCTCTTGGATCGTTGGTTATCTTAATTTAACTTTATTGTTGTATCTCAAAAACCGAGGGTCCCAGAAAAAAAGTAAAAATTGTTTTGGAATGTCCAAAGCTGAATGAACAAAGCCCTTTCATATGACATGTAACTTGATTTTTTTTAGTAACTTTTTTTATTTTTGCCCCTTTAAAAAACCCCATATCTTAATAACCCTTCATCCGATTTTACTCATATACTTACCAGTAAATTTCACAAGTACAAGCTATCGACTTATCAAATTTCATGCAGATCGGATCAACGGATCGAAAGTTATGGCCAGACAAACATACATACATACATACATAAAATGCCAAATCGCCCAAGTTGAAACTAAGATCTTCGTTCGCTTCGCTCACTCGATCAATTATATTTTTGCTGAACTGTGTGAAACGTTATTGCACACATCTTGGTTGATTGCTATTTTTCATATTTCAAAATATAGAAATGTGTTCGCGAGAAGTACATCAACGGTAGTTTTCGCCGTAAGGCGAGGATTCCCGACACTGTTTTAGGTATTTCTTTATGCGTTGCACTTGATGCGTAGCGCATTGCTTGCAGGGGTCTTATCACGAACGAATTTGAGTTAATCGCGCAAACGTATCCGAGGTCGAAAATCGCTAGGATACGCTAACGCAACCAATGTCGAAATTGATTCGCGATCAGCCTGCTGAATCAGGTCGGATACCGCTATGATCCGTGAAGGCCACAAATATCCGGCGGCCGGACATTTGTGGCCTGACTCAGGCCCCAGTTGCAAGTGTGGGATGTGATGTGTGTCAGGCGGTGCTGTGCCGGCTGGAGGGCGCGGAGGAGCTGGCGGCGCACGCGCGCGGCGGCGAGCTGGTGCGCGCGCGGCTGCCGGGCGAGTCGCTGGTGGCGGCGCCGGGCGCGCGGCCCGACCCCGCCGACCCGGCCGTGCCGCTCGTGCTCTACGACACCTCCACGCAGCGCGACCTCAACCTCAACAAGGAGATCGTGCACGACTTCTGCATCGCCGGCGCGTTCGCGCTCACGCAGGTACGCACGCACGCACGCACGCACACACATACATACATACCATAGCTTACTATAAATAGCTAGAGCTCGCGCACAAGTACTTAATGGACTTCATCGTCGGCGCGTTTGCACGCACACACACGCACACATACACATACTATCATTACGCGGTTTGCTCGTGCATAATAGCGCGTTTACATTTAGCCATTCGCGCTGCAATTCGCGTGGACGGAAATGTGTTGCCGTCCCATTCTCGCATTGCCCAAGTCTCTGCGCCTGTCTCTACATGTCTCTCTGAGCTGAGTGTAAACGGGATATAAGTAGTGGTCGGACTTCTGAATCGCCGTCGCGTCGGCGCGTTCGCAGCCACGCAGGTACGCACGCACATATACGCACACATACATACCATCATTACTAGTTGGAGCTCGCGCATAAGCAGTGATTGCTAATTATTATTATTATAGGCGACTACACTACTAGGCGATAAAGCCAACGATGGAGCAGAACGGTCTAGAAGACACCTATTCACTCCTGCCTCGAAGAGACCCAGGTTGTAGTGATAGGTAATACAGACGACCGCAAGAACCCTTGGCGGTTCGCATAATGAACGTTGTATAGAATTGTTTTGTTTATGCGCAGAGATGTGCATTATTGGAGTCGTTAAGAACTATCGATACATTTACAACAATACATACAACCACCGGGCGCTCTCGCTGAGTCATTCTTTTTATTCATAACGTGCATGCGCCCGCGCCGAGTACTTTCAACACTAGTGTTAAGATGATTTATGACCGAGTTTGCAGCGAGTGTTTCATAACCCATACATGTAGGTACCTACTTTCTCGCATTCTCACCTACCCTCGCCTACACTGCACGAATCACACACCGCACAACAACGCGACTATAGTTTATATAATGTTGGATTAGGTTATTGATGTGTCGTGTGACGTTTTGTGCAGAAGCTGTGCGAGGTGGAGGTGGGCTGCGTGACGGCGGACGGCCAGGTGTGGGTGCAGCGCGCGGGCGGCGCGGCGTTCGTGCGCGCGGCGCTCGCTCTGCTCACCGCCGGGCCGTACCGCCGGCCGCTGCCGCCCGCGCCGCCCGCGCCGCCCGCCGCGCCGCCGCACCACGCCGCGCCACCGCTCTACATCGTGCGCACGCTCGCCGGGGACTGGTACGGACTACCGACACCATATACTCTACTACTCGAAGACTATTCCATCCAACAGCAGATCTCCAAATTTGGATCTTAAAATCTATACAAATGCCTCACCTATAGGCGGAGTCCCAAAAAAAAACCCTATAAAAATAATATACCTCGTGGAGTAAATAAGGTTTCCATCACATAAATTGTTTGGAACTACCTGAATATCGACAATACGATAGATATTGCCTACATAAACAGATCTGGTGGATGCAGCATTGGAGTATAATTTCCACTCAGTATATTCCTGGATTCAAAACCGGCATCAATAGTTTCTGAAGATATAAGAAGTGAACAAATAAATTTTGCGTTTTTCGCATCATAAACAAATTTCAAACAATATCATTTAGGTGTGGGTATTGTCCACCAGATCTGTTTATGTAGGCAATATCTATCGTATTGTCGATATTCAGGTAGTTCCAAACAATTTATGTGATGGAAACCTTATTTACTCCAAGAGGTATATTATTTTTATAGGGTTTTTTTTGGGACTCCGCCTATAGGTGATGCATTTGTATAGATTTCAAGATCCAAATTTGGAGATCTGCTGTTGGATGGAATAGTCTTCGAGTAGTAGAGCTCTTTGTGAAGGGCTCGTCCGGGGAAGTACTACCACCACGCCTGTTTCTGCCGCCGAGCAGCGTTGCTGTGTTTCGGTTTGAAGAGTGTTGTTGCCGGTGTAATTACAGGCACATGAGGCTGAACATCTGTTTGCCTCAAGTTGATGGACGCAGGGCAATGTATCGTGGGGCACGTTCCTATCGTGTGTGACTTGCGACGCAATGCTTTGTTATAGGTGATGGTTACCACTTAACATCAGGTGGGCCATCTGCTTGTTCCACCATCATCTATTGTATTAAAAAAAATACTGTTAGCTCGCTGTACGATTGCGCTTGGCTTTATTTGTGTGCGGAAGCTCCGGAGCGCACCACCACCAGGCCGCGCCGCTACATAGTGAGACTATAGTAGGAACAACATAGTTATTCCTACTAGTCTCTGGTCTACTGGTAGGAGTAGTTTGATCACCTAGGAATCGTTACGAAAAACTAATATCTGTCGCAGGGTTCGCTGCACGATTATAAGTGGCTTGGACGGCGAAGGCACGGTTCGCACTCAACTCATCGACAGCGGCCTCATTCTGCGCGCTCCGCTATCGTCTCTCGTGCCTCTGCAGGCGTTCTCGATGGCGCTCAACGAATTCCCCCCACAGGTTAGATCATTATTATACCATGCAGGCCATAAGATGTAAAAAAACCCCACCTACAAAAACTAAAGGTACATGCATCACAGCTACAGCCTTTAGGTATATGCTATATGACATCTGTATGCTATTGTATGATTTGCTTCGTGGGCTATATAGCCCACGAAGCAAATCACCAGCCAGGTGGTCAGACGATATGGTAAGGGCGATGGGTGCTAGGTGGCTCACAAGGTCAATCAGTGTAAGACAAAATATAGTGGTCAATAAAGAGGAGACATATACCCAGCAGAAGGTGAATATAGACTGATTATTTAAGTAGATGGATCTAATGGTCTGCTTATAGTGCTACTTGCACTATAAGCAGACCATTCACAAACATTGCCTTTAATATTTGCAATTTTTTTTGCAGCAATTCAGTTTTATTTTTTGTTTAAGTGATATTGAATGTGACGTTCCCGTGTAAACTGAAAAATACTTAATTTTATTATGCGCTTACAATATTGTAAAGAAGTTTAATTTGTTTTTAAAGCAAATTTTGCGCGGGCGGTCATATTTCCGCCCCTCCCGCGATCCCTCAACCGACTTGGATACCACTAGGCCTGAAGGCGAAGACAAGATCTAATGTACCTCTCGCTCGCACGTTTCGACATATTGAAAGTTATAAAATCACTAAACCCATATTCGAAAAATCGCAATAAACCATTTTGTGTGCAATCACAAAATGACAGCCTTCACAGCTCAGTTGGTAGTAGCTCTGCCTTCTGCGCCGTAGGCCGTGGCCTCGATCCCCACTGAGAACAAACATTTGTGTGATGAACATAGATGTTTGTTCTCTGTCTGGGTGTTATTACATTTTATAAGTATGTATTATGTATTTACAGAAAATAGTATATTTTGTATTCTATCAGCTATCTGGTTTTCATGTTACAAGCTTTGGCTTAGTTTGGGGCTAGATAGTGCTGTGTGGATATTCCACTAAAATTTATTTATTTATAATCACATTACACACAGTTAAGTAAAAAAATCAGTTTGCATAAGTACATAAACTAGTAAAGCAAACTTTTGAGTAGGAAAACTTGTATCGATTAAAAAGATTTTTTTGTGCAATGTGATAGCAGCAGAGGTACATTAGCTCTTGTCTTTGCCTTTATGTGAGGACGTGTGTTGTGCAGGCGATGCTAACGTCGCTGGAGCGCGCGGAGCGTCAGGCCGGCAGCATGGTGGGGCGCCTGCGCGAGCTGCTGCTTGGCGCGTGCGTGCTGTGCCGCGGGGGCGCGCGCCCCTCCAGCGCCGGCGCCCCCCCCGGTGCCGCGCCCCCCGCGCAGCGAGTCGAGCTGTTCGTGCGCACCGGCCCGCAGAACATACTCGCCTCGGTCAACCACTCCATCACCATAGAGTATGACTACCTGCAACTGTGAGTTGACTTCTTCATTCTATTATTATTGGTCTTTTTTTATTCAACTTGCTGATGTAACAAATTAAGTAAGCGTAATTTAGGACGCACTCCGACGAGGTGGGGCGACGATCTGCGAAATGTAGCTGGCAAACATTGGATGAGAAGAGCCGAAGACCGAGCTCAGTGGCACGTCTTGGGAGAGACCTACGTCCAGCATTAGACGAACATTGGTTGATGATGATGATGATGATAGAACAAGCAATGCATCGTTTTCTACTCTACCTGCAGGCCTAGCACGGGCAGTGGAAAAGTTGTCTTTCCACCGTATTTATCTACTTGTCAGTAGAAAAAATTCTCTTCTCCACCTTACATAGCACGCCAACAGGGAAAAAGGATAAAATGTTTCTACTTGACGTTTATCTTGGACATTATGTTCCGCTACTCCCGCTTCACAGCACGGACTAGGGAAAACGTGGATAAAATACTCTCTAATTGATATAAGACAGGGAATAACTATCACCTATCTTGAAGGTGGGTATAAAAGATTATCTCCTCGTGAACAAAATGTCGCGAGCATTTTATAATTATATTTTGTCACGACAAATGGAAACGAATGAATTAAAATTACACCGGAGGGCTATAATTACAATTATGATGCAAGTAATCCTCGCCGTCTATTTCGGCGAGTATTACTTTCACTGACAACTGAGTTAGAAAGTACTAATACTTTACTAGCGTTTGGAACTTGTAATACATAACTTTAAGAGATCCATAAAATAAAGGGCTATATTATTATTACTACCTGCAGTGCCGGTCCCGGCATAGTATAGGACCCTTTCATCGCTTCCAAAAATATGGGAAGGCTAATGTCCAGTGGCGGACTTCAGCAAATTGTTGATGATGAGTTGAGAAAGATTGGTCGAGTCCTCTATTCCCGAAAGTAAAATAAGAGACTACATAACGTTCGTAATAAAAAACATAGCTTTCTACTAAAGCAGATGTGTTTTTCTGCTGTAATAAAATATTTTTCTTTTTTATTTCACCACCTTAGCCAGAAGCAAGAAATAGGAAAAAGCAAGTAAGTTGAACTCTGTGGTAGGCGTTGGTTTTTTGAATTATAGATTATTTAACTTATTTGCTTGCTATTCGCATGTTCGAGATGCTACATCTTTTTATTGTACAGCGGCAAAGAGAAAAAGGAGGAGAAGCAGCCGCAGGCGGCGGTGGACCACGTGGAGGCTCTCAACAAGAAGAAGGAGCGCGTGTTCCGCAGCCTGTCGACTGTCAGCAGCGGGAGCGTAGGCGCAGGCGCGGGCGGGGCCGGGGAGCAGCGGCTCGGAGCCGGCACGTTGCCGTCGCATGCTCTGCCGGAGCCCGGCAAGTGCTTCGACGTCAACGTCGCCATGGCAGCCAACCCATGGAACTTCGTCGTAACTATAACCCTTTTTTATTTAGCAATAGATAGATAGAAGATAGAAAATACTTTATTGCACACAACTTATGAACATAAAAACAAACGTGAAACTACTAAGTTCAATGGGCGGTCTTATCGCTAAACGGCGATCTCTACCAAACAACCTCTGAGAGCGCTGGTGGTCTAGTGGTAGCGGCCCCGATTTTTGGCCAAAAGCCCGCTAAAAACGAAAACTCCTTGCCTAAAGAGAGATTGTAAACCATACAGAAAATAATTAAGAAACACAGTTAAGGACACACAAAAGTAACAAATAAAACAAAGAATAAAAAGAATGAGCTGATGAACTAATATAAATATTCTATCAAATATTATTATGATATTAAATATCAAGAGCCTGTAGTGTCCCACTGCAGGGCAAAGGCCTCCCTTCATTCGCTCCATTCATTGATCGAGTGAGCGAAGCGAACGAAAATCTTAGTTTCAACTTGGGCGATTTGGCATTTTATGTATGTATGTATGTTTGTCTGGCCATAACTTTCGAACCGTTGATCCGATCTGCATGAAATTTGATAAGTCGATAGCTTGTACTTGAGAAATTTACTGGTAAGTATATGAGTAAAATCGGATGAAGGGTTATTAAAATATGGGGATTTTAAGGGCCAAAAATAAAAAAAGTTACATAAAAAAATCAAGTTACAAGTTGCTTTGTTTGGACATTCCAAAACAATTTTTACTTTTTTTCTAGGACGCTCGGTTTTTGAGATACAACAATAAAGTTAAATTAAGATAACCAACGATCCAAGAGATCTCTAGGAGTTTCGTTGACAACAAGGTTTTTCTACTGGTCGCCCAGATCCTATGCTTTTTCTATTTTTTTTTTCTCGAAATAAATTAAGAAGCTAGACAGTTCTCATAAAATGGTAACAACGACCAGGTCTGATGATGGAGCCAAGGTCTGTTCAACGGAACTCTTCAATAAATAGGCCAATAGAATTGAAACTTGGTTACCATACCAAGTTAGTAGGCGGTAGTCAGAAAAAAGTCCAAAGATAATGTTTGGACTTGCCTCTGACTACTACCTACTCAAAATTTTGATGCGTTCGTCGGGTCGCATCACGAGATCTCAGTTAGGGGCGAACTACTAGTCTATCATGTATGAGACAGAACACTTGTTAAACTTAACAACTCTCTATATGCGTCGTGGTTAAAAAAAAACATCGTTGTAGTTTTCAAGCAGTAGATATGTGAAGTATGTACGGTGTGAGAGTGTGATAGTGAAGACCAGTGTTTTGGGGGTACAATGTGATGAAGCAATGAATGACGAGAAGCGAAAGGCATGGCATGTAGTCTATTATATGAGTTATTGCATAAAATAAATCATCATATAATTTTTTTAGGTCCAGCCATCTACCACTTCAAGTGTGCTGAGATCCATGATGTCGTCCCTTCAACTTGAATGTCCGAAACTGTCTGCCGACGAAGCTCCACTTAATCCGGCCAGCGGTGAACTGTACACTGTGCTTTATGAAAAAGACGACACTTGGTACAGGTATATATTGCTATACTTTTCATGATCTTTTCTAAAATGAAAATGGTATTAATAAGATAAGAACCTGAAGAGTAGGAGGCACGTCCAACTTCACATTACGTTTACGCGTTTGTCACGTGCCTACAATTTGTTGTAGTTTGTATTCAATATGCGACAGGGTCTAGCCCGTGGCCGCGCTACTGCTACAATACTAACTTATTTCCTAGCGATGTTTTTCTTCGCTGTTTGAGTGCATTCAAAAAATATTTTTGTTACGTTTTACCCCTGCAAAGGGTGCAAATGACTGTCAAAGGTTGTATGTGAGATTTTTAACCCGTAGAGCGATTAACTTCAAACTAAAAGTAAATCAGATTCTTACGAGTCTGGTAGTAGCAGGTGGGCCCGCAAACCCACACACTTTTTAACAATTATACGCACGAGGTTCTCTCCTGGGAAACCCAGACTTGTGTTATAAGGAGAACCCACTTAAATCACACACATAAACTTACTCTGCCTATAGCCACACACACAGTTTAACAATTTTCACACTTACAAACACCACCTACTCACATGGCCGACTATCTGTTAACGTATCGCACAATTTTAACTTTAACATTTAATTTTAACATTCCCTCCAACCCCCTTAGGCAAGACTGAAAAACAGCGCCTGGTCTTCGGACTAGGCATAGAAGCGAGTGTTGGTTTTTCAACTATACAAAGTTCAGAAATTCATATTATCGTAAATTGTATAAGTTACCACTGTTTAATTTTATCTTATTTGTACCTATTTATGTTCAGTTGTTGTATCTTTTTTATATAATTATTATCAATAACGTGTCTGTGTAGTTGAATAATAGTAGATTGTTTACCAAGGGAGCAAACAACTATTTTTATGGCGAGAGTGTTTTTTGAATCCAGAGCGTAGCGAGGGATTCAAAGTACTTCACTCGAGCTTAAAATAGTGTTGCTCCCGAGGTGGACACTCTACTTTTTATCACCCTCTATGAGAAAATAACTTAGTGCAACTTATGAATAATCATAATCATAGTCACAAAGTCACAAAGTCACAAAGTCACAAAGTCACAAAGTCACAAAGTCACAAAGTCACAAAGTCACAAAGTCACAAAGTCACAAAGTCACAAAGTCACAAAGTCACGGAGTCACGGAGTCACATAGTCACATAGTCACATAGTCACATAGTCACATAGTCACATAGTCACATTGTCACAATATCACATAATCTCATAGTCATAATCATGTATTTATTGTAATTTTATTTATTTTCATAAAACTAAGTAACATCTGAATTTGAGTAAACAATTATGAACAAAGGTGGAATGCGCGTTTCACGTGTTTTTGTTTATTTTTATTTAGTTCAGGCACTTTTTTTTTAATCATAAAGCCTACTTGTTCATACAGTGTTCGTGATCTCTTTGGTGATTGGAACTTTTACTCAATAAGCACATTCCAAATTCAAATCACATTACCGCCCTTGGGATCAAAGTGCTATTTTGCTACCTGTTTTCGAAAAGCAAACTATCTATTTTCGAATTGATGTGATAAAAATGTATTTTCTTTCTTCTTTCTTTTCTTCTCTAAATGTGTCCTGTGGATAAATAACAAATATCGTTGCACTCGAGTAAAAAGGAAACGTCAATGTTGTAACGGACATTCTAAAAACGGGAATCTTGAGTTGAAGAGATCTGAGGGTATCTATCTACCGTGTCTGGGGATCAAAGTCGTGAAGTTCTTTTGTTTTTGGGGTAGTAACTAGGAACAAATAAGTACATATCGTTACGATGTTTGTGGCTCAATCACGGCTCGCCACTTCAACGCGTGCGAAGCCGCGGGAAGCCGCTAGTTAGAAAAAAAAATTTCTCAATTATTTTCCTTACCTTATTTTCACTTTTGCATTCAGTCGTTTTATATTTATATAATTTTATTTCAGAGTGCTGGTATCTGGATGTGTGTCGAACGAGATGGTCTCGGTGTATTTCTGCGATTTCGGTGACCTGACTCTGTTCGCTAACTCACAACTGCGGCCCGTGCCCGCCTCGGTCCCGCTGGCACTATCGCTGCCGCCGCAAGCCCTCAAGGCTCGCCTCCATGGTAACGCTGTGTTTTAATAAACACCCAGACGTCATACAAATGATACTCTTTTACGATAGTGTATGTGATGTGACTCAATGACGCCCTAGCGGCTGGACCTACCTGGAATAGCAGACGGCGAATTCAGATTGGGCGTATGTTCCGTGCGTATAAGTTAATTTTCGCTCGTGGCCGTAAACGCGCAACAAGGTGCCACGCTTCGCTATACCAAACGGGCGGTGCGAGTTATTCTCCCTCGTCTCCTCATCAGTATCATCCACAGCACGACTTAACCCACTGCTGGATACAGGCCTCCCATATATTTTGCCATCTACCACGATTCTGTGCTATAGTCTAAGCCGTTTTCTCGACTTTGACGATGTCGTCCATCAATGTAGCTGGTTCTTGGTCACCATTCGGTTGTATTAAACTCCACTTATCACCACTACGTTTCGCACTGGGATCTACTCAAATACATTTGAACTCTGTTATCCGATTTCCGCACGCGCGTTCGTTTATAATCGTCAATCGATATCGTAGTATCACAAGAGCGTCAAAATACCCTTATACGCGCCGAAAATACACCAAAACTGTAATATTTTTGATCGAGTGAGCGAAGCGAACGAAGATCTTAGTTTCAACTTGGGCGATTCGGCATTTTATGTATGTATGTATGTTTGTCTGGCGATAACTTTAGAACCGTTGATCCGATCTGCATGAAATTTGATATTTCGATAGCTTGTACTTGAGAAATTTACTGGTAAGTATATGAGTAAAATCGGATGAAGGGTTTTTGAGATATGGGGTTTTTTAAGGGGGCAAAAATAAAAAAAGTTATATAAAAAAATCAAGTTACATGTCATATTAAAGGGCTTTGTTTGGACATTCCAAAACAATTTTTACTTTTTTTTTGGGACGCTCGGTTTTTGAGATAAATCAAAATAAGTTAAATTAAGATAACCAGCGATCCAAGAGCTCCCATCTCTAAGAGATTCGTTGACATCAAGGTTTTTCTACTGGTCGGGCAGTTCCTTTGCTTTTTCTTATTTTTTTTTCTTGAAATAAATTAAGAAGGTACTCAGTTCTTATAAAATGGTGACAACGACCAGGTCTGATGATGGAGCCAAGGTCTGTTCAACGGAACTCTTCAATAAATAGGCCAATTGAGTTGAAACTTGATTACCATACCAAGTTAGTAGGCGGTAGTCAGAAAAAAGTCCAAAGATAATGTTTGGACTTGCCTCTGACTACTACCTACTCAAAGTTTTGATGCGTTCGTCGGGTCGCATCACGAGATCTCAGTTCGGGGCGAACTACTAGTTTATTAAGGCGACGTTAAGAGCTAATGTGACTCTCGCTCGCACGTTTCGACAAACTTTTAAGTATGAAAACATGTGTCGATCAAAACCGAATTTTTTACTAAACTGTGTGCAATGTGATTGCACACAAAATGGTTGTTAACGATTTTTCGAAAATGATTTTAGTGATTTTATATCTTTCAACATGTCGAAACGTGCAAGCGAGAGTCACATTAGCTCTTGTATTCGCCTTAAGTCGCAACGGTGCGGTGATGGTGTAAATATGATTTATTAACAGTAAATTATTTTTCTACAGACGTGTGCCCTTTGCATCAAGACTGGACTGTAGAAGACTGTGTTAGGTTTCAAGAATTGTGTGTGGAGCAAATGTTTGTCGCGATCTGCATGGACGTGGGCAGGGATCCCTTGAACCCCAGTGAGCCCTTGCTCACGATACAACTCATTGACACTTCCACTGATGACGACTTCTACATCAATAAACAGTTAGTCAAAGAAGGTAGAGCACGTCTCATTTCTGCCTCTTAAATTGACAAGTTACACTGTTCTATTTTATAAGTTGTTATATTTTGAGATTGCAGAGTGCGACAATGAAATAAGGCAGATTGGTGTCTGTTTTAATGTAAGACTGTATTGATAGTAATTAGTAAGAATGTGACTTTTTATAAGTAATAAACATGTTTTAATTGCGTTATGATTTTAACAGAAGCTTAAATGTTTGAGTAACACTATTCATATTTAAATAAAAAAATAACTATTTAAGCTAAAACAAATGTGGCGGGGTTACTCCTCTTGCAATGCATAATTATAGAGCTATGTGTTTCTGTTTTAGCGTGAAACCTTTATCTACTGAATATGCCTGCACAGTAATAAATAACTACATTCCAAACTTTTTCTTATGTTTTGATAAGTTACTGGACAGGATTTTAATTTTGATACTTATGTAAAAAAAACGTAAAATTTTTGTTTGAAGAAGTCGTATGTAGTCATATAGAAAGTCGTATTAATATCAAACGAAAACCAGGTGAATTACCAACCAATAAACACTTTTTATAATTATGATTTTGATGTACTAGAGAATAAATCGGGGACACAGTGCACCTTTCCATGCTGATGCATTTCTTCCTGTTGCACACTGCAAAATCTACTAAGTCGATCTATGTTGTAATGTTAAAGTTATGTTTTTCCTTTGTTATGTTACATAAAAGTCAAAACAATGTAAATTGTACCAAAATGTACCTAATGTTAAAGACATAATATCTAGAAAGTACTACATGTTATTTATATTCTCTATCTTACTCGTAAAATTAGTTTTAAACAAGGTAACTCTTGTGTACTCGACATACTTTCACTATACCCGTACGTAACTATTTGATTATGCACTATAAATGTAATGAATCATGTCTAAAAAAAAAAAAAAACCGTACGAAAGCAAAACCACTGGTACTCAGCAGTGGTTTGGATTGCCTCCTGGTAGACTGTTGCTTATTATTACATACATTCATTTCAGAACAATATTTCGTGATTTATTTATCCAAGCTGTAGTTTAAATAATAATGATCCTAATAAATCTATGCATGCTTGCTTGAGCCGCGCGCGTTGTAGCATGGAACAACCATATTTAATCCTGTGTAATTTTAGATGATATCCCGCGGTAAAGAAGCGTGTTACAGTAGAGACCTTGACCATTTTATTTGGTAGAGCACTAGTGGTAGCGAACCGACACCTGATATTTTCGGAAAAAGTCTTTAATGGTCCGAACCGGTCGTGCATATTTTTTTCTATTAAATTAATTTGCATTTTGCCAATGCTCCAATTCTAACTCATTGTACTGAAATAGAGGCTTTGTCAACTCCGCACTGTTTATGGTGGAAATCATCATCTAGAATAGTTAGCTTACCTATGATATGTTTCGGTGCGTGAATATATTTACAACCCCATTAATGGCCCGAGTAAAACAACAAAAAAAAAACCTTTTAGGATGTGTCGATTAGAATTTAAATTAGTGTAGCGTTCTAAGCAAGACTTGAGTACGACTCGTGCTGTACCTAAGTCTATCCTGAGTTTTGACAGCTTGTTTTTTTTAAATTTCGTATTCGATAATTTGGATTTCGGTTTCCAGCGGGCTTTGTATGAAGATGCGATAAGCACCCGTATCCGGCTTGCTGAGTACTAAGTAATGTTTTTATTCCTGCCCGGATGGACACGCATCTTTATACCTACAAAATAGATTAGACAAAACTCAGAATAGACTTAGGTACTGTGCTTATGTTAAGACGCTGAAAACCGCTAGGGTGTTTCTAGCTCGCACATTTCTTAATTATTGTGTATCACGCATTCGCAAGTATTTCTGTATTGTATCGGTAAATATTAATTCAAAGTATATAGGTAGTAGAACATTATATTGTAATTTTCACTCAGTATATAAAGATCTGTAATTACTCATTAACACTTTCATAAAAAGTTGCGAGTATTGCTACATACCTAGCATTCAAAATAACACTATTTGTTTTGGCTACAACCTCTATGAATAAATCTGTATCTTCGACTCTGTATACATGGTGTTTTTCAATATTAATTAGGTACCTATGCTCTAATTTCTTTTTTGCTGAATTAAGTTTGGCTCGAATATCTAACTAGCTCACTGTCACAATTTTTGATCGAGTGAGCGAAGCGAACGAAGATCCAATAGCTCATCCAGACTCTCGCCGAGACGTCTCGGCGAGAGTTCACGGAGACTCCGCGAGAAGTTCGCCGAGACTTCTCGCTCTATCCACACTCTCAATTTTTCTCATTTGTGATCTGTTTCTCATCCGGTATGGACGACGATATTAAAACTGCAGCCGGTTTGGCTCTGTGTGCCATTGCATACTTTATCTTTGTGAATGTTGTGACAAATAAAGTAAAAAAATAAAGAAAAGCCAGACGATGGTGGGTAACGCAAATTCATCGAAACAGAACAGGGTTAGTAATTTTTATTTTTTATTTTGCTATTGTAAAATAATGTATTCATAATAATCCGCTCACTAATCTGCACTGAGACAAAACTAGAGTGCGAGACCCTTCTCTTTTCTCGCCCGAGAAATCCTTTGTCTCGGGCAAAAATACCGACAACAATCGGAGAACAGGCGAACCCGAGAACGAGAAAGCGAGAAAGTCTTCACATTCTCGTTTCTCGGGTGTTCTCGGCGAGAGTCTGGATGAGCTATAACAATTAACTTGGGCGATTAGGTATTTTATGTATGTTTGTCACGCTATAACTTTTTTTTTATACAACTAGCTGATGGAACAAGCAGATGGCAATTTTCTTAACTGTGTGCAATGTGATTGCACATAAAATGGTTGATTGCGATTTTTCGAAAACGAGTTTAGCGATTTTATATCTTTCAACATGTCGAAACGTGCGAGCGAGAAGTTGTTTGATAGTTGTCAGCCCTATAAACAGAAATCTTCAATAAATAGGCCTATAGAGATGAAACCATACCAAGTGAGGAGGCGGTAGTCAGAAACAATTCCAGATATAAAGTTTGGACTTGCCTCTGATTACCACCTACTTACATTTTCAAAGCATTCGGATCGCATCACGAGATCTCAGTTCGGGACGAACTACTTGTATTACCATTATCGCATACTTACTACTATGTTGGTAGTTGGTACCTAACTACCTACCTACCTGAGTAACAGCAGAACTACGAGGTCAACAAAAATGATAAGAAATGGAAGCTCATAGTACAATGGTTGTCTAAAAAAAAATTATATACATTCAGGCTGTAAAATAAAAACACCTTGCATAGGTAATATATATTCTGTGCAACAAACATTGTGTTTGCCGGCATGTGGACCATCATTCCGATTAAATCCATATACCTACTCAGGTACTATTTTCTAAATAAATATTTTTAAATAAATGACGCATGACTATGACGCAGTCTTTCCATAAATCAAAACAGCAGCATAGGTATTAATAGATGTTTATTATCTTGTACAGGTACAGTCTGCATGACTTTTACAGAACCAAGACATTTATTTACGAAGTTCTTCTGTGGATATGCCATATTTCTTTTTCAATGCATCAATTTCTTCTTGCTTCTTCTCAATATCCATACCTTTGAATGCTTTGTTGGATCTGTAGTATAAGACAACCAAATATCTGTTGCAAACATTGAAGCCGGAGAGATGATCACAAGCATTTTTGGCATCAAAAATATCTTCATAAACTACAAAAGCAGTACCCCGAGTCTCCGGTGTGTTACCTCTGAAAGAATATGAAAAGAGCTGCTTTAATATATATATGATTGTAACTCGTTGTAGTTTAAAAAACTAAAACCAACCAAGTTTAACTGGATTCACAGCTCTGATCTACCTTCACAAATTTAGAGTTGTGGATTTGATCCAGGAAAAATGTATTAGATGACATCAATATTTTGATCTGTGTAATTGATACTTAAAAAGATATCATGCTGCGGCATAATGTGGTTCCCAGTTATAAAAAAAGGACATAATATTTAATATCAATCAACATACACACGAATTTGTCTGATTGCTCCATATTTTCCAAAAATATCATACATTTCCTCTGCTGATATTTTATAAGGCAAATTCCTAATATATAAGACTCTATTAACTTCTGGTGGGAGGCGGACCTGAAATATAAATAGGATATCATTAATCATCATGTTTTCAAGATTTAGTTAAATCTACACTATAAGCAATTTTCTGATTGTTAGAAGAAAAAGAACATTAAATTTTTTTTTATTATCCAATACATAGAGTAAAAGGACTACTCTTAAAAACATAAGGTTCACAGTTACATAACCTTATAAGACAAATAAATAAGAATTTTATTAAATGTAAGTATGGGTAAGTAGTTATTACAACAGAAAAAGTACAGCAGGTTTGACTTATCGCAGGTCTCCTATAGACAACTCCTATACTAAACTATAAATTAAGTATAACAGTTGTCTCATTGCCTTTAGTCAAAAACAAGTTTAATTATGTACTTTTGTTTTTATTGAACCATTGTAATCTGTGCTCAGTTACATAAATATCAAAAGGACATAGCACAAACTGCATGCAGACCTTGTTTTTTCAATCACATCAAAGGCAAAACAGGATTCAAAATACAAACAATGAAAATCATTAAGTACTTAAATTCCCCAAAAAGAATATGATTATCCAGAAACTTTTAAAGAATAATTTGAACAATTTCGCTTGGTTGGAAAAGTATGATTGGAAAGTCCCATTAGTTTTCAGAAGTCCTTGTGAGAAAGTTTTAAAGATTCATATTTATGTTTGTGGCCATGTGTAAGATGTAAAGGTGTTTGGTCTCATGTGCCTGTACTTGTACCAGCAAACAGTCCCTTCAAGTCAGTACACAGCAGTGTGGGCATATGTAATCAATAAATGAATGCATATGTTGAGCCGGATAATACATATAAATCAACACTTGCGCTTCGGAGGGCCTTGATACCTTGACTCCATGAGAAGCGAATATGTAGGCTCAAGACCTGCCTTTCTTTTGCCTTTTAAATTCCTCGTCCTACCATGGCTTTGGCACCGGCGCGGCTGATGGGAATGCAAGTGCCGTCTCACACCATGGGCCTCCTCATCATTCAGGGGTTGTCTTTGATAAACGGCAAGAATACAGTTTACCGTCGTCACGCGTCATAGGTTATGTATGGTTTTACTTACATTTGCCCTTCTTTGAAGTGCTAAAGCCATAACTCAACAACAATAATTAGAGTTTATTCTGCTAAAATATGAAGATTTATAAATTAAGGAAAGTAACTAAATGAAGTACTTCAATTCCTTTTAAAAAGTTAGTTAATTTTATCTAACTTTAGTAGTAATTCGTATTTCTGTCTTCAAAACAAGCAAAGCTACAAAAATCAAAACAAACACCTAACATCACAGAGTCCGGTTATTGTACGTCATGATAATGTACAGCACGATAATGTACAGCATGATATTTGGAATCCACTTTGGTACCTTATTGGATTCGTTTTATCTGGGTGTACATTATCGGGGTGTGCATTATCTGGATGTGCAATATCGTCACGTGTCAATAATGTACACCCAGTTAATGTACAGCATGATAATTGGGAGCCACTTTGGTACCGTAAAAAATAATTTCTGGCACTTCGGCGGCCGCTACCGCGGCACGCTCGCTTTGCTCGCTCGCCTCGTGCGTAATTTATATGTTTCAACATAACCTAACCAATCCGACTCAACGGTACTAAAGTGGCTTCCAATTATCATGCTGTACATTATCTGGGTGTACATTATTGACACGTGACGATATTGCACAGCATGTTATTGTACGGGATGATAATGTACACCCAATAATTCAAACCAGTGGACACGGATTATCTGGGTGTGCATTATCGTGCTGTGCAATATCATGCTGTACATTATTTGGCCGTACATTATTGCCTCCCACATCACACATGGGGAGCCAATTTAGTACCGTTGAGTCGGATTGGTTAGGTTATGTTGAAACATATAAATTACGCACGAGGCGAGCGAGCAAAGCGAGCGTGCCGCGGCAGCGGCCTCCGAAGTGGCAGAAATTATTTTTTACGGTACCAAAGTGGCTTCCAATTATCATGCTGTAAATTAACGTGCCGTACATTATCATGCTGTGTATTGACTGGCTGCCACTGACCTCAATAAATACACTGGACAGGCTTTCACCATTAGAATGACAGCAATTTTTTGTGCCAATTTGAAGCGCCACTTTTGACATACGAAAGTCCCTAGAACTAATTGTGACGTATATTGCAAATGGCTGCCGTGGTAAATTACATAGAAGTAGGGATGTTCCGATACCACCAAACGCAAAGTATCGATACCTACTCAAATCGTCTTGCGATACTACTAACTGGAGTACCTGAAAAGTATCGATACTTACTCATATCTATAGTACTAGCGGCCTGTCCCAGCTTCGCATGGGTGGTCATAAATTTTTTGAACATTTTAGGATAAACTTAGACCGTGGGTTCGAGCCTCGCGTCTACTTATTTCATACATTTGCACGCCAGGGAGTGAAATCGCACCCCGAGAGTGACCCGTGGACCCGTTAACGTTTTTAATTTCGTCATATCTTTTGAATGGAATGTCCGATTTGAAAAATTTAAGAAGTAATCTATAGGTATTGAAACCGTCTTAATTATGAAAAGATTTATTTGGATAAGGATTAATACCAAGGTACAAATAAAGACCCTTTTCTAGCGGCAGCATTTCAATTAATTTTTTATAATAAAAGAACACTTATTGTGACATAACTATAATAGTTAGACATATGCTGTCGCGACATTTTTTGTAGATGATGACGTGTTCTACAAAATCGTAGTACATTATTTTGTTCTATCATCAATAGTTTTCGCAGCGCACGCGATGTAAGGTTTTTGGTTTCCACCTTGGGTTACATTATTGGAGTTTTAGTAAGGATCCCTGATTTTTTTGAAAATATAATATAGCCTATGTTACTCAGGGATAATGTAGCATTCTAATGGTGAAAGAATTTTTGAAATCGGACCAGTAGTTTTTGAGCCTATTCGTTACATACAAAAATACAAAAATACAAAGCTTTCCTCTTTATAATATTAGTGTAGATAAGTAATTTAAACTTTTTGGAAAATTAAATGTAGGCAGATATTTGAAACTAAAAATTTAATAATGAATAATCTTATAATAAAGAATTATTAAGTCAACCAGCTTTTATACTATTCTTCATTTCAATAGATACCTGCTTGCTTCGATAAATCAGAATAATGTCAATTTATTCAGACGCACAGAACCTTATTAGATACCTTTTAAGTGATAAAAAGCTTCTTCCACAAATTGTGTGACAAGTACATAATAGTCACCCACAGCACAGCTACATACAAACCATGAGCGTATAGCTATCGATAAAAACATAAGATGTCGACTTGCGTGCATCACTAACTTTAGTTCCATGGACACTCGTATTTGCTTACAGCGCCAAAATGGCGTAAATCAAATAGGCACAAATCTATCTTGCCAGCCGCCTGTCCAGTGTATTTATTGAGGTCAGTGCTGGCTGCACATTAACTACACGTGACAATATTGCACATCCAGATTATGCACACCCCGATAATGTACACCCAGATAAAACGAATCCAAAAAGGCACCAAAGTGGATTCCAAATATCATGCTGTACATTATCGTGCTGTACATTATCATGTCGTACATCATGTGTCATTTTAATGTATCTGTAATAACAGAACTCCACACATGGATCAAGTATACAATAGATAGAGCATCAAATAATAATACCAAGAGTAAGAGAGACGCAATAATACAAATTATACCTATGAGTGAGAGAAATATAATATAAATGTTCTGTCCCTTTCTGCGTATACGTTTTTGAATGTTTAGCACCAAGTTTGGTGCTAAACAAACCGCTTGGCTCTAGTGAGTTTACAGGTGTTTATTGCCAAAGTTCTTTGAAAATAGTGTGTGTTTAGGTCCCAGTAAACGTAGAGTTAAGTTCATAATATGGTGCATAGTAGTATTTTAGGCTGTGATAATGATACAGCTCGGAAAACTGAAAATTAAGCTTCCTTCGGTAAGTAGCACTTTTATGTTCTATTAGTCAATAAAACTATAAAACGGAGAATGCACAGTGTCCACACAATCATTTAATGGTTGTGTTTACTTTCTATCGCATACATAGATTTATATCGCATAACATAGAAGATTTCTAGAATTTAATTATTTTGTAAAATTGAGTATAGGTTACTAAAAACCACGTAGTATGATTAAATACCTACATATGCCTAATAATTACAATATGTTTGTTTTACAGATTTCCTAAAGATGCAACTACTTTGGGCATCATTGGGTTAAAGCTACGGGTTACCAAGCTCCAGGTCACCAAGCTCCAAAATCAAAATCAAAACGGTCTTTAATCGGTACAATCACAAGGATCTCTTTGAAACGTCTTATGGCGAATGGCTACCCCGATACTAGCGCCACTACATATTTTATTTTATCATTACGATAAATAAAGGAATTATCAAAAAATCGGACCGCGCGTACACGATACCTATCACAAACTTTTTTTTTTATGTATCTGTAATAGTTTTTTAATGTATTATTTAGGCAGATACTTGTTTCAAGAGTTTAGTTCCTATTGGTGGCCACCAAGCTCTCCAAACAAGGTATCTGACTGAGTAACACGAAACAAAACTATTACAGATACTACATTAAAAAAAAGCTTTTAATAGGTATCGTCTACGCGCGGTCCGAATTTTTGATAATTCCTTTGTTTATCGTAATGATTAAATAAAATATGTAGTGGCGCTAGTATCGGGGTAGCCATTCGCCATAAATTGGTACTAGGTGAATGTACCGCCAGTTCCTCGCGACCAAAGCCTAGAAGAACAGGCAAGAAACTTACTGACTAAAAAACTTTTGGGCTATGTGCTATGTCAACATAAACTGTATCTCCGCTTTTTTTTCTGGATATAAAATGTATGTTTAAAAACTAAAAATCCACTTTGGTACTTTTTGGAATCGTTTTAACAGCAGTCGCCCGCCACTCATGGTGCTGCGTTAAACCCTTACAATAATACAAACGCTTAAAATAATTTGATAGCATTTTGTTTAAGAGTTTAGTCAGGTGCTTCGTCATTTTCAGTATGAGTGTTTTGATATCTAAACAGCAAGTAATCATTTTTTGGTTACCTATATTTTACTATCATTAGGAAGTACAAATAACCTACATTTGTTTAGCGATCAGTTTGAATCATATTCAACCGTTTAAAACCGTGTAGGTACGACGTGGCGCGGCTGGAAAGTACCTATGCTTCCCAGCCGCGCCACATGTTAAATATCTCATGAACCCTTAACATACTACATTTATTTTTCTTGGACTTTTACGTACATTTCTTGCACATTTGTTTATACTAGCTACTACTAGAGCCGTGGCGCGGCCACGTAGTATAACACGAAATTCCGTGTAGGACCGAATTGATATTTTTTTTAGCAAGCGCGCGTGGTCCATCCATCACACGCTTGTTGGTGGATAGAAATGGAACAAGCATTTTTACTAAGGCGCTAGGGCATAAAATGAAAATAAAAACTCTCGTTAATAGGCCTTCCATTGTAGGGTCATTGTGCTAGATAGCGGCCTCTTAGTGCTCCCGTCGACTTTAGGGCTTCAGAAAAAAATAATACAATCCTAATTTACCTGTTCTAATTATGTAGTATGATAGCCTATATAATGAAGTTTATTTTTAATGTACTGTTTAGTGCTAGAAGCTTATAGTTATTTTTATTTTTAATTAAATCCGGAAAAATGCCAAAAATTCAGTTTTCGGCCACAAATTTCAGTTTTCGGCCATGGAGTCTTCTGTTTTCGGCCACCTTATAAAGACGGATTTTAAATGAATTTTTAAATCTAAAGTAACATAAAATCAACGTTTTTTTGTGGGTTTAACAATATTTTTATTATGTACCTATATACAAAATTACAATCAACATAATACCGGATTTTGAAACATTTTGTCACACACTAGATAAATATTTTCGAAACAATATCAACTAAGTTTATCTTTATTGATCGAGTGAGCGAAGCGAACGAAGATTCTAGTTTCAACTTGGGCGATTTGGCATTTTATGTATGTATGTATGTATGTATGTATATATGTTTGTCTGGCCATAACTTTCGAACCGTTGATCCGATCTGCATGAAATTTGATAAGTCGATAGCTTGTACTTGAGAAATTTACTGGTAAGTATATGAGTAAAATCGGATGAAGGGTTTTTAAGATATCGGGTTTTATGAGGGGGCAAAAATAAAAAAAGTGACTTAAAAAAATCAAGTTACATGTCATACGAAAGGGCTTTGTTTGGACATTGTAAACAATTTTTACTTTTTTTCTGGGACGCTCGGTTTTTGAGGTACAACAAAAAAGTTAAATTAAGATAACCAGCGACCCAAGAGCTCCCATCTCTAAGAGTTTCGTTGGCATCAAGGTTTTTCTACTGGTCGTCCAGTTCCTTTGATTTTTCTTATTTTTTTTTCTTGAAATAAATTAAGGAGGTACTCAGTTCTCATAAAATGGTGAGAACGACCAGGTCTGATGATGGAGCCAAGGTCTGTTCAACGGAACTCTTCAATAAATAGGCCAATAGAGTTGAAACTTGGTTACCGTACCAAGTTAGTAGGCGGTAGTCAGAAAAAAGTCCAAACATAATGTTTGGACTTGCCTTTGACTACCACCTACTCAAAGTTTTGGTGCGTTCGTCGGGTCGCATCACGAGATCTCAGTTCGGGGCGAACTACTAGTTATTTCTTAGGTAACAGTTTAGCTATAGCGTACCGACTTATCAAAAGAATCATCAACTCAGGCGCAAAAACAAAAGACATTCGTGACAAAAAAATATCGTTAAAAGAATTTTGTCGCCACTATGGAATTCTAATGTGTACCATACAAGACAGAATTGCCGGAAAAACGACGGATAGTATTTAAAATCTAGGACCCGATCCAGTACAAACCCACAGAGGTGAAAAAGAAATGGTGGAATGGCTTATCAACCTGGCAAAGTGTGGTTTTCCTTTGAAAAAGCAGAACTTCTCGACACAGTTCAGAAAGTTATTGAAGATACAGACAGGTTTACCTAATAACTTGAGATTGAAGATAATTGCCCAGGGAAAACTTGGTTTAAAAAAATTATAAATAGAAACCCAGAAATTTCCCAAATAACAAGGAATAAACAAGGCGAGAGCACGGGTAACAGAAGAATCAATCTGACTATGGTCTCGCAAACTTCTCTTGTGTCTTACAGAGTCAAATAACCAAGATATACTGGAATCTCCAGAACGCATATTTAATGGGGATGAAAGTGGGTTTGCCTTTTGTCCAAAAACTGGCAAAGTTCTTGGGCCAAGAGGGTACCGGAACCTTATGAAATAAAGACTGGCAAACCATGAAGAATAATGTCCATTTGCACGCACAAAGCAGCTACTGGCGGCGGGCATAACTGTGCGTTTGCATTGAAAGTCACCAGAACAGTTACATTATCCTTACTGCCCGTTTTTATTTTATAAAGGTTCCGGCACCCTCTTGGCTCAAGAACTTCGCCAGTGTTTGGACATAAGGCAAACCCACTTTCATCGCCATTAAATATGCATTCCGGAGATTCCAGTACGTCTAAGTTATTTGACTCTGTAAGAAACACGATAACTTAACGGAACCAAATTCTGTTACCCTTATACCCTCTGTTATTCTTCTATTAATTCTTCTGTTACCCGTGCTCTCGCCTTGTTTATTTCTTGTTTCTTTCAAGTTATTAGGTATACCTGTATCTTTAATAACTTGCTGAACCGTGTCGAGAAGTTCGGCTTATTTCAAAGAAAACCCAAACTTTGCAAGGTTGATAAGCCATTCCACTATTTCTTTTTCACCTCCGTGGGTTGGTACTGGATCAGGTCCTGGATTTTTTATACTATCAGTCGTTCTTCCTGCAAATCTGTCTTGTACGGTACACCTAGGAATTCCATAGTGGCGACAAACTTCTCTTATCGACATCTTTTGCCTGAGTTAATGATTAATTAATGATTAATATTGAGTTCGTACATTTATTTTTTTCTTTATCTTCTCCACAGCCGTCGGAGGAGAATACACCTGAAGAAAATAATGTTTTTTGAAAGAACATAAATAAATATCATTTTAGGGAATGTAATCAAGAGGAAATAAGATTTGTGTAGCAGGTGGTCGAAAACGTACAATAAGTTTCAAGCCGAAAAGCCAGACAGACATACTACCAAGTAGGTTAATAAAAGCTTGTAAAATACGTAACTATAATTAGATTTATTTTCAAAATAAAATTATTACTTATCTCAAAAAGATAAAAAATATACAAACATTTATGCTTTAAGGCCGAAAACTAACAGCGACATCCAGTTAGTGGCCACATGATTTCAATACCATTGTCGGTCATGCCGAAAACTGAGGTGCCATCTTATCTATGGTTGGGTTTTCGGCCACCCCCAAAGTTGTCATTACTATTACTCCTCTTTCATTATGAATGCCACATAATCTGACGGCCGAGAACTAATGGCTAGGGTCTTCACATATGTTACTATCGTAAAACAAAGAGTTGTGAGCTAAACCCTTGAACCAATTGAGTAAAAGAGACAAAAGTGTAGACGACTCGATGTACTACATACCGGCCCTTAGGCCGAAAACTAAACTTTTGAAAAAATTCATATGTTGGATCGCGGCCCCCATATTAATTGTTGTTTTATACAATATTTTGCAAAAATAATGTTAGTAGTATGTTGGTAATTAAGTTTTGAAATGACTTAAATGCCTATCAACAATGTTTGCTTAGAAAAACAACACATAACTTACCTTGGAGTGAAAGGCGCGTCACTATTTTTTTCCTAATTAACGCACGCTGCGATACCCGCGATGACCGCCGCCGATCTGAATAATTCGCTAGAAATCACTCGTAGCTTGTTTCCGACCAAAAATATTGTCAAAAACAAAGCAACTAATTTCAGATGTCTTGATAAAAAAATCTTTCAGATATTGCATTTCAAAACGATAATATCTTAATTTTACTGCATCAAGTACGCGTAAAGGCCGAAAACTGAAGGCGGCCGGCAAACCGGCACACATACCCTATTTGGAGTTCAAACAGGAAATTGTGAAATATTTTATTAGTAGTATGAATAACATTTAATTCAGTTGTTTTATTCAATAAACCTCATATTTTACCAATGTTCAATACAAAGCAACACGCACACACCTACCAATAAAAATTAACCTTTTTTGTCAAAACTATTTTCGACTAGGTAGTAGGTACGATAGACTGCGATAGCAATAGCGATGAGATAAGTTTATTCAAAAAGCAATATCTGGCAAGCAATCAACACTTGTTTTGAGATGACCGACCCGCGGGACACTTCCTGTTGTGTAATTGTTAGTGCCATTATTCAATAATTTATTATGTGTGTACCTACTCATAATGAATTTCAATTTTGAATTTCTTCAGAAATAGACAATCGGCGCCGTAAACGTTGTCTATGTAGTAAAATAGTGCTCGTGCAAAGCAGTAGGAGAAGGACTATTGCAACGCCACACATTGCAAATACACCTCCTTGGAGTCTACCTTGATCTGAAATGTAGAATAATGTTAAAATACTGGGTACAATATGTACTGTTAATAAAATAAGTTTATTTTTAATAAAAAATAACAAGTGTACGTAATGTATATAAAAACCATGATGAGTTGTACCTTCTTTAGAAAAAGTAAATTGTTCTGTTTGTTCTAACTTTACCAAGAGATTAGACAATTCTGGCAAATACTGAAGCCAGAACTTCACATCATTGTTGGCACTTTGTTCAAAAACAAAAGTGTTTTCGTCACGTATTTCAAAAATTTTAGCGTTACCAGGTCTATATCGCTGCCATTTATCCTCCAACTCAGGATTCCTAAAATGTTATGTAGATAATCATAATTATTGCTCGTTTTACTATATAGGCAAAGGAGTACCTACTCGTATTAAATCAGCTTACCCATTCTTGACAAAATTTGTGACATAACTTCGGAAAATAGAAGAATACCGCCGCTCTTCGGGTATTACTGGACGACGAGCTATCTGGAGCATTATAGAATCACCGAGTAATGATATCAAATCAGATCCATGTACAGCACCTAAAATTAATTGCATTTAAAATACCTCCATTGTATAGGAAGATTTAGACCACCTTGATATCAAAATAGGACCAAATCTTGCCTGAGTGATTTAAACGCCTTCCTTCGAGATCAACGGTTGACGGTAGCGAGTACCGATAGACATACAGTCGAGCAACGTGTCGGGCCAGCCTGGCTGCCAGGAGCACGCCACCAGCGCCCCACCGAGCTGATGTCTCCATACGAGCTAATTGTTCAATAGCCTCGTGCATATTTTCCTTATTTCTGTACTTTTTGTCCCAATATTCCCAACGTATGGCTCGTATTAGCTGCAATTCGTTAGAAACTAAATAGCAATGTAAAAATACCTAACCAATGAACAAACTAAGCAGTTTAACTTTATGTTTTAGTAATTTCTTCGAAACCGGGTTACGATCCAATACCTAGTCCATTTTTTGTAACAATTCTTTCTTCGAAACCGAATTACAAAACAAGACAACTTTATTTTTAAAATTATTCTTCTGTGACGAAGTAGCTTTCAATTATTGTTATTCGCTATACTTTTTTTTATAATACGTATTTAGTATATTGATAATACTGATTTGAAAATAGGAGGGTGGCATACGAACTATGTGGCATATTAAATATGTTGGGCGGAAGAACCCTACTATCTATGAAAAAGTTCTAGGAGATGGTGCGTGCATCACAGTTTTCTACGGCGTGTTCTGGCGTGCACAAACGAACTAGGTACTTAAGGGGCTGACAACTATCAAACAACATCTCGCTCGCACGTTTCGAAATGTTGAAAGATCTAAAATCACTTAACTCATTTTTAAAAAATCGCAATCAACCATTTTGTGTGCAATCACATTGCACACAGTTTAGTAAAAATTTCATTTTGATTGATACAAGTTTTCCTACTTAAAAGTTTGATTTACTAAATTTCGTACATAAGCAAACTTTAAAGTAGGAAAACTTGTATCGATCAAAATGAAATTTTTACCAAACTGTGTGCAATCAGATTGCACACAAAATGGTTGATTGCGATTTTTCGAAAATGAGTTTAGTAATTTTATATCTTTCAAAATGTCGAAACGTGCGAGCGAGAAGTTGTTTGATAGTTGTCAGCCCCTTAATAACTAAATTGTAGATTGAAGTCAAAAAGACAGTAGATAAAAAAAAATCGTGGGGCATAATTTGGGCTTTTTCACCGTTTTTTGCAATAGTTATTAATTGTTAAATTTATTTTCATTTTTTATTTACGATATGTAAATATAGAATTTAATTCAATGTTCTCGGGAATTTTTCATTGTATGATTAATTTTAAGTTAATAAGTAGTAGGTTGTGAATTATTGATCGAGTAAGCGTAGCGTGAAAGAACATCCTCGAGACTTCATTCCCCAGGCAAGTCGCCAAGCAAGATTATTGTGTCAAGAATCTTGAATTTGAAAGAGATTTATCTATATTCCTCGCAATTTTACCTATATCGGCTCTATAATTTACACTTGTCCGTCACTGTCATTTACATGTCATGATTAACACACATAACAAATGAATTGTATCGATAAACATTGCGGAAGTAAGTATGTAGTTCAAACCATTGGCACTGTTTCTTGTCGATACAGCGAAAACATCCTTAAAAGTTCAGGTATAGCGTTATTGTTTACGTAGTCAGATACGTAAGATGCATTGTATTTTAAAAGATCGTAGTAAATGTTATCTGCAATCAATAAAAATTATATGTTTTAAATCATTTCAGTAGCCTTGAACTCGTTTTCCCAAAACTTGAAACACCAACATACCATTGTAGTTCAACGCTTCAAGGTCGGTTGTACCCATAAGTAGGTCAACTTGTATGACAGACTGTTTTGTAGTACTAGAAAGAGCTGTCAGCAGTGATGTTGGCAAATACTGTTCCGACTCCGGCAAATATATCTCAGGTATAGGCATAAACGATTCATTCCAATTTGAACTCTGAAAATAATAGTCAAATACGTTAGTAGCAATAAGTAAGGTAGCTTAGGTAGCTATAGGTAAAAATAACAAATAAAAACAAACTCAGTAGGTGCCTACTATTTACGTACCGAATACGCTGATAATATATCCGACATCGGTCGAGTTCGCATACAATTCAAAATATCTAGTTCCAATTTGCTATTGCATCCTAAATATAGGGCAATTTGTCGCGATGCGTTTGAAGCTTTAAATACATTTATATTCCGTTGTTCATCAATGAGTTTCCAGATGTCAACTGGGGACATTAATACTGCTCTTTGAAACAGTCCTGTAATTGATTAGCTCCTCTGTAATCATTGTGTTTGTGTGGGAAAAGCAAACGAGACTTCCGGCATTTCATAGTTGATCGAGTGAGCGAAGCGAACGAAGATCTTAGTTTCAACTTGGGCGATTTGGCATTTTATGTATGTATGTATGTTTGTCTGGCGATAACTTTAGAACCGTTGATCCGATCTGCATGAAATTTGATATGTCGATAGCTTGTACTTGAGAAATTTACTGGTAAGTATATGAGTAAAATCGGATGAAGGGTTTTTGAGATATGAGGTTTTTTAAGAGGGCAAAAATAAAAAAAGTTACATAAAAAAATCAAGTTACATGTCATATGAAAGGGCTTTGTTTGGACATTCCAAAACAATTTTTACTTTTTTTTTGGGACGCTCGGTTTTCGAGATAAAATTTAAAAAGTTAAATTAAATTAACCAGCGATCCAAGAGCTCCCATCTCTAAGAGTTTCGTTGAAATCAAGGTTTTTCTACTGGTCGGCCAGTTCCTTTGATTTTTCTTGATTTTTTTTCTTGAAATAATTTAAGGAGGTACTCAGTTCTCATAAAATGGTGACAACGACCAGGTCTGATGATGGAGCCAAGGTCTGTTCAACGGAACTCTTCAATAAATAGGCCAATAGAGTTGAAACTTGGTAACCATACCAAGTTAGTAGGCGGTAGTCAGAAAAAAGTCCAAAGATAATGTTTGGACTTGCCTCTGACTACTACGTACTCAAAGTTTTGATGCGTTCGTCGGGTCGCATCACGAGATCTCAGTTCGGGGCGAACTACTAGTTACTGTTGATCTCGCACCAGGGAAAAGGCTTTGCCCGTATATTTGGCTCACTTGGTGTTTTGTTGATCGAGTGAGCGAAGCGAACGAAGATCTTAGTTTCAACTTGGGCGATTTGGCATTTTATGTATGTATGTATGTATGTATGTATGTATGTATGTATGTATGTTTGTCTGGCGATAACTGTCGAACCGTTGATCCGATCTGCATGAAATTTGATAAGTCGATAGCTTGTACTTGAGAAATTTACTGGTAAGTATATGAGTAAAATCGGATGAAGGGTTTTTGAGATATGGGGTTTTTTAAGGGGGAAAAAATAAAAAAAGTTACTTAAAAAAATCAAGTTACATGTCATATGAAAGGGCTTTGTTTGGACATCCCAAAACAATTTTTACTTTTTTTTTGGGACGCTCGGTTTTTGAGATAAAATAATAAAAGTTAAATTAAGATAACCAGCGATCCAAGAGCTCCCATCTCTAAGAGTTTCGTTGGTATCAAGGTTTTTCTACTGGTCGCCCAGTTCCTTTGCTTTTTCTTATTTTTTTTTCTTGAAATAAATTAAGAAGGTACTCAGTTCTCATAAAACGGTAACAACGACCAGGTCTGATGATGGAGCCAAGGTCTGTTCAACGGAACTCTTCAATAAATAGGCCAATAAAGTTGAAACTTGGTTACCATACCAAGTTAGTAGGCGGTAGTCAGAAAAAAGTCCAAACATAATGTTTGGACTTGCCTCTGACTACCACCTGCTCAAAGTTTTGGTGCGTTCGTCGTGTCGCATCACGAGATCTCAGTTCGGGGCGAACCACTAGTATTGTACAAAACAAATAATTAAGTAAGTAGTTACTTAATACTTTTCATACATACATATAGGTAACCTACCTTTGGAGCGAGGAGAGATCAAGTGATATAAAACACTATCGGCTCCAGCAGAGTGTCCGAGGAGCGTGATTGCTTTATAATCACCTCCAAATGCTGCAATATTATCCCGTATCCACAATAAAGCCAGGTACTGATCTAGTAATCCTAGATTACCGCGAGCCGATAGAGACTCCAGTGTAAAAAAACTAAGCAAGTGTAGACGATATCCGACCGTCACAACCACTATGTCTTCAGCTGCTAAATCCTGACATGGCAAAGGCACTGCACCTCTAGTCCATGACTCACTATACAATATGACCATTACGGATAGAGGTTTACCATCTGCTGGCTAGCTAAAAAATAGTGTTTGTTATTATCACAGACTTCACGATAATAATAAGTAATATAATACCTACACCTACCCTAAGTAGGTAAGAATACGATGAAAGTAAGTGAGTACGAACGAACCCTTGGAGTCCAAATGTTAAGAAAAAGGCAATCTTCGCTGTAGTTCGTAGTTTCAGAAGTAATGTCACCAATATGTGGACAATGTGGTGGCTGCCGATGGGCATAATAAGTACGCCTCCATCCTGTGTGTCGCTCTGGAGCCTGAAAAAAATGCAAAATGTGTAAAAAATAATGGAGTAAACAAGGCGTATTCAAATTTCAATACTCGTAGGTAGTATAGCGACTTACCGAAAATCTGAATCTTCCAATAGGAGGGGTAGCATATGGTATTCCATAGTATATTTCAATTGGTATCAAGGATTTTTCAGTGTATACTTTTGTCTAACAAAAAAATGGTTAAGTATAAAAAACAAACTCAAAAAGTAATATTTTAAAAACTGTTTTCAAAAGAATACAATGCATAACTCACTCCAACTATCCGTCCTTGAGGCAAGTTAACTATTGGATCTTGAGCTTTTATGCATACTAAACTGGTTATAAGAAGAATATTTTTTTGCAGTATTTTATAATAAGAAATCATTTTCACCAATATTATAACAATTGCTTCACAAGCAGACAAATAAAAAATGGACGGCAAATAAAATTCAACAGACGCAACAACAATAGGTAACACACATTTATCGTGCAAAGGTTGTGTAGATACTGTATGTAACTGATGTTTTACCACTCTGCAAAGCATCCAACGTGAGATAGAGATCAACACAACAAAATTAGATGATACAATGACTGTGCTCCAGTCCATGACGGGCCACCGTGACTATGACTGACTGCCATTGTTCTAATTCACTGGCAATTTTGCTCTGTGACTAAAATGGAAACACACAATAATATGTTATAACCAAATCTAAGTATTTACTCATAATCAACGTAGGTAGGTACTCATATTCATTAACAAATTTAAAGCAATAACAACCGATACAATCAATGGTATGAAACAAATATGTAAATGTTAAAACTAAATGTGTTTAAAAAAATAATAAATGTAAAATAAACAATAATAACTAGGTCACTCACTAGGAATATGTTGTAAATTTAAGTAAGTATACATACAATTTTGATTCGGGCATGTTAAACAATTTACCAAGGGCGGACGCTTGTAATAAAACATAATGTAATTCTAATTAAATTTTAACGGTGCTGTAAGCAATATCCAGTTTCTTCAATAATATTTTGTAATAATAATGAATGGGCTGATTGTTAGCAAAACCAATGGTCGCAAGCATAAGTCCATATCCTAGTAAAATAGATAACAGTTTATGTCTAGACAGCCATTGACGAAAAGCTCCAGCTGAAATAAAATTTTGCTAGGTTACTCAGAGAGCGATTTTTATCTACACTAATATTATAAAGAGGAAAGATTTGTATTTTTGTATGTAACGAATAGGCTCAAAAACTACAGGTCCGATTTCAAAAATTCTATCACCATTGGAATGCTACATTATCCCTGAGTACTACTAGGAATCCCTATTTTTTTCTTGTAATAAATGTAGCCTCAGGGATAAAGGCTACATTTATTACAAGAAAAAAATAGGGATCCCTTCTAAAATATTAGCGAACGCGAATTATTTAACTTGCGCCGATAATAAAGAAAGAATCCAAAATGGTGCGCGTATTATTTTAACCGCATACACTACACTATGCATAAAGTGTGACGTAATATTTAGCGCAGTGGCCGTTTTATTTGGTTCGTTTCTTTAATGGCGCGGGTCATATCATACCTATAGTCAGTGGCGTACGTAGCGTGCCTTGCCCTGTATCAAAATTAGTTGGGAGCCCAAATGAAGAGTAAAGATTTCTCACGAATTAAATAAAAATAAATATTTATTGATTAAAAGTTATCGCTTCCTCAGAGAAATTGAGCTAGCCAAACAATTCAAATTAAATATACACTTTCATAGCTGAACACGTTTGAACCGGAATGAAATAAAACGCGTAAATATTGCTCTCCGTGGTTTGTCATTGTTTAACGGTTATTGCGGGATTCCCACGTGATGTTGATGTTGATGCTGATGCTGATGCTGCCAACTTTTGGGCGCACGCTTAACCCGAAAAAAAAAGAGATTTCTGAAGTGAAAACTCTTTAAGCACGTATAACACTTTTTTTATATAATCTTTCCCGGGAAACACGAGATTAAGTGACACTGTGGATAACATTTTACAAATTTTTGCTTACACACGTTAGGGTACTCTGTAGTTACGCCCCTGCCTATAGCCATATTTTTTGGTAGTTTAATTAGTAAACTACCAACCAACTAAATAATTATATTGTCAAACTCACAATTTCTGTTTACGCTTGTGGTGGGAAATCTCATTGATGCTGGTTGTTTAGCGTACACTAACAAGTAACGGACTCTTACTAAATCACAGTTAGTGACTATATATTGCGATAATGACCCTTCAACTCCATGCTCAGTGAGATTCTTCTTTCCATTATCTTCATAAATGCCATCACCTAGTATAATAAGTATGCAGTATTCAAAACAAAATGAAATAGACTCACGAGGAGTCTAATTAGTAGCGGATTTCGCCCATAACGCTTCCGACATTCGGCAGATATGGTAGGTATAGGGATGGTCTGTCCAATCCCACTTCAATTTACCGGATGCATGCTGACATCGGCGATTTGCGTCTTGGAGCCAGTAAACGGAACGCAAATAAATCATGGAAGAATTCCTAACAAATGACCCATAATAATGCCGTTGCAGACCAAGAGCTAAGTAAGTTAGTTTAGCTTAGCTCTTTGCAGTCTGCACACAAGTACGAAAAGCTGCGTCAGCTATGCGAGCTAAGCTAAACTAACTTAGCTTAGCTCTTGGTCTGCAACCGGCATTGTGACTGTGTCGCAGCGCAGTTTAACCGTAGGTAGGTACTAGACGCAGGCAGTTTGGCAGACGCATGACGCCGTAGAGCAATATTTGTTGTAGGTAAGTATTATATTTGTATTTAGGTAAAAAGGAAAAAAGGAAAAGGAAAGGTAAAAAGGACTTAAGGGAAAAGTTTACAAGACGATCATAAGACCTGTCGTACTGTATGGATCTGAGTGTTGGGCAACCAAAGGGACGGATGAGAGAAGAGTGCATGCAGCAGAAATGCGAATGTTGAGATGGATGTGCGGTGTGACAAGGATGGATAAAATAAGGAATGAGTATATTAGAGGAAGTTTGAAAGTAGCGCCTGTGATGGATAAGTTGAGGAGCAATAGGTTAGCGTGGTATGGGCATGTCATGAGGAGGGAAGAAAGTCATATTACGAGGAGAGTCTTGGAAATGGATGTGGATGGTTTTAGAAGGAGAGGCAGGCCAAAGAAAAGATAGATGGATTGTGTGAAGGATGATATGAGTAAGAAAGGTGTGAGCACTGAGATGACGTATGATAGAGGAGAGTGGAAGAAGAAAACCTGTTGTGCCGACCCCATGCAGCGTGGGATAAAGGGAGGAAGATGATGATGAGGTGACGTAAAAATTGGATGGCAATTTAAACCCAAACCAATCAGGAAATAAGAACGACATTCGTCTTGTCTTTGCTTGGTTTTTGATGTAAGTATGTAGGACTAAAAAATCCAAAAGCTAAATGAACTGTACCTACCTTCATTAGTTACTGGTCTCTGATAGTTAATTCCTTCTGGAGCATCAATTACTTCACACATAGCTATACAAGAGAGGTGTCCCCCGATACAGCTGGCACCCCAACCAAACCCACCGTGACTGTAGGGCAGACTCACGCTTAGCTCAGGTGACAGGTAAACTCCGTTTCCAAGCAATGTGTTCTGAGGGATTATAAGAAGTATACAAAATTAAAGGTTTAAAGCATAATGTATTACATTTGTATACCTAAATATGTATTTACATACCTAACACAATATATTTTAATTATCATAAACATGATTTCCACCGTTCGCTAATCGTGTTATGGTAAAATTTTTAGGTACATTGAATTATTATCTTTGTGAAGTTAACCGTGATTAGCTACCTAACTGCGATTAGAGGCTCGATATAAATATGAATTATTTATTGTTCTAAAAATTTAAATCGGTTATTGGCTGTATGTAAGAAACCTAAGTATTTACATTGTATATTATGAGCTGTGGATTTTGTTCAAAAATAAATAAATAAATGTAAAGTTATCATTGTGCAAGCGGCCCTTAGTCTTCAAAGAAAGTGACGGGTAGTATCTTAGAGATCCCTTCTAACCTTATTTAGATGTTGCTGCAAACCAAAATTTAATATTGTGTAGAAATTCTCCAAGCGATTTCCATGAAACGCGTAAAAAACATGGTGATTTTTAGATAGCTCCTTCCATTTAGTTTCAGAATTTGATTTGTTGGAGCCGATAACTTGAAAAATGTATTGAGGCTTTGGGGCTGGTTGAGTATAACGTGGATAAGAAAGAATGGTTTCGTGCTGAAATAAATAAACTATTGAAAGCACGTGTAACTAGTGCAATAAAGTTTGTAATCTATTAAGTAGGTATCTACCTAAGTAGTAGGTACCTACCTACCTACCTATCTTGGGTAGGTACTAGGTAGCATACCTACTACTTGTTGTAGAAATAAAATGGTGTCAGTTCAACGGAACTAAAAAATAGGCCAATTGAACTGAAACGTGGTTACTATACCTACCTACCAAGTTAGTAGGGGGTGGACAAAGACATGGCATAAGTAAAAGCAGGAAAATATGTGAACTACATAGTACCTACTAATCATGTTTTTTTTTATCTAAGCTAAGTTACATAAATAAATATCAAATATTAAGGGTTAACACGAACCGCTTCTATGGGAACAGTTTTCAGTGTTGGTTCTTTCAATCTTACTAAAACGTAAAATAATAGGTCGATAATTCCACATAAGTTTGTTAAGTGTTCAAGATTATCCAATTGATGCAACACCAAGTCCAGCGCTGGTACGTCAGTTATTACGCTAAGCTGAAAAATTATAATAATTTGTTTTAAAAACGTAATTAACAGATAGGTACCTACATAATTTGTTGAATATCATATTAATAGGTGCTTTGATAATCTATAGATCGATAGATCTTTCTATTTTCTTAATTTTATCTTATTCGTTAACACTGCATCGTTGATATAATTTTATTTTTTTGTTTTAGTTTATTTTTTTTTTTTTATTTCCCACCTATTTATGAGCTAAATACATTGTTACCAACTTACGAAGATTCTTGTTGTGTAAGTAGCTTCTTGTAGATTCTTGTTGTGTTCCTATCTTGTAAGTAAGTATATATAACGACTAATAGCACCTAGGGAGAAAAGCATTTTACCTTGCCGTAACACAGTTTTTAACTAGCACGGAAGGTAATGTTCCGATACCATGGAGTATGCCAGTTGCCTTATATCATACAAATCTTTAGACATAAGAAAATCTAATACTTACTCTGCATATGTTCTTCTTTTTTTCTTGGAAATAAACATCGTATCTTATAAGGCGAAAACGATACAAGTTTACCTACTTAAAAGTTTGCATAAGTACGAAAACTAGTAAAGCAAACTTTTGAGTAGGATAAACTTGTACCTATCACAACGAAATTTTTACTAAACTGAGTGCAATGTTCAAAAACTTCATTGATTACGATTTTTCTAAAATGAGTTTAGTGATTTTATATCTTTCAACATGTCGAAACATGCAAGCGAGAAGTACCTACATTAGCTTTTGTCATCACCTTGTAAATTTTTCGAGAACTTGTTCCTTGTTTCGCTAAATCGATGTGTAACTACTATTTTAGCTCAAGCTCTAGGTATTTGGTCGATTTCACTATCACAATGCATTTAATAAATTTAAAATGTTCGATGCATCTTCCAAAACCATTCTTACTGCAGAACAGAATAGGTAATATTCAGTAAGGACAGATAATGAGAGGTAGGTACATACTAATTCGTCCATATCTTTAATTCCACATTTCAAGAAGGCAGGAGGATATGGTCTGAGACAGCTTTCATATCTAAAACTAAATGCTGCTGCAACGAATAGACTCCATTTTATATCAGCAGCTTTAAAATCTTTTTCAAGCACCAATCTGTAAATAAAAGGGGTTGGCTATAGATATCCGGTACCTGATTTGAACTGTGGTTTTAATTTGAGGGTATTGTTAGGGTTCATCATAAACCCTTATGGCTATTTTTGGATACGGGAGATGTGTCTTGAATCAGATATACGATGAAAACCAAATACTTACAAAAAAATTAACTTTTGGATTGGTTTATAACGATATGCATTATTGTTTCGTGTAGTTAATATCAGGGATACCAGGGATGTTACGGAGCTCCGACTCCGGTTCCGATATGTCGGAACTTCCAATTGATACTCCACCTCCGGTTCCGACACCGGTTCCGAAACTTTCAATTGGAGGTTTTAATCAGAGGTCAAAGCGGATAGCGGGCGTAGGCGCGGTGGCCGCGGGTACAAACAGGTTTATGCATGTCGCATAGGGAACCCCCCTCTCCACTACACGTTACTTTCCGACGTCCATTACCTACTCTCCTACTCACTTCAGAGTAGTTTATCACGTAATAGGTATGGATGTTTTGTTTTGCGCGGCGTTTTAATTAAAGTTACATAGGTAGTTTATCTACACTAATATTATGAAGAGGAAAGATTTGTATTTTTGTATGTAACAAATAGACTCAAAAACTACTGACCCGATTAAAAAATTCTTTCACCATTAGAATGCTACATTATCCTTGAGTAACAAAGGCTATTTTATTACTAGAAAAAAATAGGGATCCCTTGTAAAACTTTAATAATGTAACCAAGGTGTAAAAAAAATGGCTATAAAATGTATTTTATCGCATGCGCTGCGAAAACTATTGACGATAGAACACAAAAATGTTCTACAATATTAAAGAAGAATCTACAAAAACCTCATTAATACCATATGACTAACTATCGTAGTTATGTTACTATAACTTCTTTTTAACATTTTATAAGTTGATAGAAATGCAGGCCAAAATCACACCATGTTATCCATACCTTTATATTCATCCATTTTTTTTTTAACTGCTATTAGAAAACATTATTCGTTTTATTTTTACGCCTATGATAAACAGGTAAAGGAAAGTCACCTAATTATTTTTTTAGTTTAAATAAAAGTAACTGATTATGTTATGTTCGTACTATTTTATTTCATGAGGCCTGCCCTTAACACTTCCTCTCAATCAATCTACCAGCACTATCGACTACGCCTCCGCTTCCGACTCCGGTTCCGATTCCGACAAACCAAATTTTAAAACTCCGATTCCGACTTCGGTTGCGTTAAACCACCTCCGTAACATCCCTGGTTAATACACTGCCTGACGAAGCCTAGTATTGCCTAATTGTATGCCCATTCGAGATTAGTGTAGAAAATGCAGCACCTTCATAGTAGGTAACAACTTATTTTATACTTATTTTTACGAATAAATATCTTGCATCATGTGTACCTACATTCAAACAGTGGCACAAATTATTAGGGTCTGCATTACCAATACGTACAATATTGGTTCTCAGTAGATCTATATTTACCTACGATGCAGTAATAATAAAGTGTCTCCGATATTCCTCTCTTCCCCGGCAACAACCCAAGCAGAGGTCCGTACCTAAGTGGTGCCCTTGCGTTTGTTGCCAATAAACCCTTTTTGTATGCCAGAGCACTTTCTGCGCTCGCCAGTAGCCCGGTAACGCTGTCGGCAATCGTCATACGATTATACCTACCAGCATTTTAGTCCATTCGAAAAAAAATATAATAATCATAATAAAGTAAACTAAATGTACCATCATAGAGAGAGGATTACTTTACCTACCTACTTTACTTACCTTAGATGAACTGCTTTTTTTTCAAGCGAGTCGAGTTTGGCTTGGTTGTGATCAGATAATGTTTCAGATGCTGAGGCCAGATTGCAGTTAGTAGCTGTATCAGATAAAACTTCGGGTTCACCATCCATGGCTTTTGTTTTGATCTACCAATATTTAAAATTATTTACGGTAACCCAGTAATTGACATAATTTTGTATGACTGTTTTATTTTAAAATAAACATGTCATTTTGTGCTTTTGTCACTATTGCTTTTTAAAATTAGACGATCTAACATACCAGTCCTACAATGTAGCCAAGTATTAAAGGTACCTACCTATTTAGGGATAATAAATAATTCTTTGTAGGTAGGTAAGGTACATACTTCGAACAACACGTACTCTGTGAACAACACTATGAAATCTCTTTACTAGAAAAACTGACTGTACCGATATATTTTTAGAAAGGTGTGAGCCTTGGCGTTTGAAGTACGAACCGGTCCTGCCAGCTAATTCGTCGTTAGTTGTAGCGTATGTGTTGTGGCGTGTGCAACTTAATCTGTACCCCAAGTATGAGTTGTGTTTACCATATTTGGTTTTTCGTTTTTCGTTTATGTTCCATGTTCATTGCGGGTTTTGTATGAAGACGCGATAGAGATACCGATACGGAACTTTATGTTCTACTTCTAATTTTAATCTTACTTGCAACATAAAGTTCCGTATCACACAACAACACAACTCATACTTCGGGTACGTATTTGCGAATTATTCTTTGGACCCTTAACGGAACAATGATAAAACTTCCGAAAAAATCCCAATCAATTAGATGGCGTTGTACGTACTGGAAACTTTAATTTATTTCCGTTCAATTGCTTGGATTGGGTAAATTATTATACCTACCAATACCCAATCTTACTTACTGCCATCTAGGAATAATTTTACGAACAATATCCTTCCTTTTGCTATATTTATTTGATCTGAAATCAGTTCAGATTGCGATTGCGAATGTATACAATTTAAATGATTGTATGTAAGTAATTGCTATCACAATATATCCATCCTAGATTATAATTTATCGCTGGCAATACTAACAAAACTGCAAGTAGAGAGAGTTGGCGCAGTTGGCTAACCTGCCCTGGAAAGTGGCTACCTTACCTACGTTGCCTATCTTCTGTTCGGTCTGTCGATTAAAAATGGCGTGTTGTGTTGAATGAAAAGCTGTAAACATACGTAGTGCTTTGTATTTCAGTAAACTTGTTTCTCTCAAAAATTGTTTGTTGTTTTAACATTGACTAGAGATAATTTAAAGAGGACTAATGAGTTTATTGACTGATGTCTGCCGTGGCTCCCACTATCCCCGGTTAGTATTTATTATTAGTTACGTTTGTAGTTTATTTGAACCTAAATGCAAGATGAAGGGGGACGTAATAAATACTAAATTACCGGTAGCTAATCTCATTAAAGAGGTAAAGCGTAGTTTGGATTATGTTTAGATAACTACAACAGGCGACCTATTTTCTCTCTGACATTGCTCCGCGTGACGCGTTGTTGGTGATTATTCAAAAGAATGTGGATTCAGCAGATTTTTCACTGATTATGCATTAATAAAGTAGGTAAAACATTTACAATAATATTGAATTTCTGATGGATCGTTTTAAGAGTCAAGAATATAATAATTTATGGGATTCGTTTCAAACAAAAATTATTCAAAACCCAGGTAGATACAGCTTACATCTTGTGCTCTTTCAACCACATTAGGTACATACTAGTATAATATGTTTACACTCTGAACTAGGATTTCCTTGGTGGCGGTGGCTATCAGAAGCTATGAGTATTTTATAGTTCTAAGTCTAGGAATAAATAGTATGCAGGTCATATTATAACAATTTCATCCAATTCATCTAGCACTTCTCCTCTCTCACCTGATGGTTTTAAATTTTAGAATAATCTTTATTTCAAGCTCATTAGATTGTCAAGACTCCAGATTTTCTATTGTTTTGTATGGATTCTCAACAAAGGAGAACAGATCTTAAAAAATATTCTTGGCTTGAATAATCTCCTTTGAGATTATCATATCAGGGAAGAAAATATGTTTAAAAGTACTCTAACTGTTTATCTGTACAGGGGCTGACCCAACAAAGGATATACAAAAACGCCGTGCTGGCAGTGTTGGGTGAGTTTCAAATTTTAATTTTGCAGAATGAATATTTTAAATAAATTCATTTTAAACATATTTTCTAGCCACAAATAATATAAGCTCTGATTGTATATGAGTACATTCTCTTAATAAAATTCTTATTTATTTTATTAAATTTAACTCGACGTTGTTTTATAGTATCCTAGTCAATTATATACTTAGGTACTTACCTGCTTTATTACATATTACCTAGAGTGAGGCTAAAAGTACATAACTTCCTAATGTGTGCAAATAGCACACCTAGTAAAAGTGGATCAACCCAAACTATACAATGACTACCTACCTACATAGTTATGTTACTATAACTTATTTTTTATATTTTAAATGTTGATAGAAAATGATGACCAAAATCAAATATTAATCCTATTTCAATACCTATGGATTACTTCTTAAATTTTTCAAATCGGACATTCCATTAAAAAAATATTACGAAATAAAAACTTTAGTTCGCTTTAAAAATGTAAGCGAACGCACGGGGCTACGGGGCGCATTCTCACTCAGCGCAGCGGGCAACGTGGCGAGGGAGAAGGGCGTGCAAACGTATGAAATAAGTAGCCGCGAGACTCGAACCCACGGTCAATTTTATCGTAAAATGTTGAAAAATTTATGTCCACCCATGCGAAGCCGGGACAGGCAGCTAGTGTTACATAATTTAAAATATATCTTAAAATTAGCTCTATTGTGACATATTACTAAGTTTGCAATAGTTTAGGCATCTATAATATAATCTACTAGCGGCCTGTCCCAGCTTCGCATGGGTGGTCATAAATTTTTGAACATTTTAGGATAAACTTAGACCGTGGGTTCGAGCCTCGCGTCTACTTATTTCATACATTTGCACGCGCTTCTCCTTGAGTGAGTGAAATCGCACCCCGCGCGCGACCCGTGGACCCGTAAACATTTTTAATTTCGTCATATCTTTTGAATGGAATGTCCGATTTGAAAAATTTAAGAAGTAATCTATAGGTATTGAAACCGTCTTAATTATGAAATGATTTATTTGGATAAGGATTAATACCAAGGTACAAATAAAGACCCTTTTCTAGCGGAGGCATTTCAATTAATTTTTTATAATAAAAGAACACTTATTGTGACATAACTATAATAGTTAGACATATGCTGTCGCGACATTTTTTGTAGATGATAACGTGTTCTACAAAATCGTAGTACATTATTTTGTTCTATCTTCAATAGTTTTCGCAGCGCACGCGATGTAAGGTTTTTTGTTTTCCACCTTGGGTTACATTATTGAAGTTTTAGTAAGGATCCCTGATTTTTTTGAAAATATAATATAGCCTATGTTACTCAGGGATAATGTAGCATTCTAATGGTGAAAGAATTTTTGAAATCGGACCAGTAGTTTTTGAGCCTATTCGTTACATACAAAAATACAAAAATACAAAAATACAAAAATACAAAAATACAAAGTTTACCTCTTTATAATATTAGTGTAGATTGACAGATTTTTAAGTAAAGAATGGACATTCAAAACTTTTTATTAAAATAATAATAATCTACTTAGCCGTTTTTGGCTTCAGAGACTTAGATTTTAAATTTTATTTTTAAATAATCTAAATTAGTTTTGAATGTCCATTCCTTACCTTACACATTACACAAGAATTGTTCAAGATTGAAAAAATAAACATTATGTACTAAAACAGATCCGATGAGGACGACGCTAGTGGTGAAAAATACACAAGGATGGAGGAGGACAATATTCAAGACAAAGAAAGGTTTGCAAGGTAGGAAAAATGTTATTATTACCATCCACAGTTTGACTAAACCAGGGACTCCATGCAATTTAATAAATTACGGTATTTGTATGAAGTATCTTACAAAAAACGATAGAAATGAACCAAGCAGTATTATTTTTGTCCTTCAGGGCTTGGTCATGTGGAACTGGCGGGCGCCTAGTTTCCCTTAGTCAAGACATTTCAATGTGATCTTTGTATATATAATTATAAACATTTGACATCGTTCTTAAGTCCTGGCCAGCCTCTGCCATGTCTGCAGCACAAAAAGATTTAAACCAAAATCAGACCCAACCAAATTTTAATATCATTTTTCAAAACTGAATGCTTTCAATTATATGTTTCGTATACAATATGCACTTACAATAGTGCATTACTGTCCAGAGCGGCTACTAACGACACTATCCCAATTTCCAATCCCTATTTCGATTTAGTTTGAATTTTGACAGAAAACCTAATAGCCACACAAGCTCGAAATATAGGTAGCGACTGCCAAGATTGGAAACTTTTAACTAAACAAGGCCGTTAATTGCTAGTTCGATCGAGACTGATATTCTTAGTGCTTTTCTATAATTTTCCGAAACTCATCAAAACTTTTATTTAAATTTAAATCAAAAATTTAAATTATTTGCCTATATTATTTTCTTCTTTTTCTAATCTTTTGTTAAGGAAAACTTAATAAATAGACGACCAACAGGCGAAAATTGACATGTATGTAGAACATAAAATTAGTCAAAAAAAGTGTATGCTCAAAGAGCTGTTAAAGCAGTGGCAAGCAACCATCACGTTAGCTACAGGCTAGCGTGATAGCACAGAATGAATCAGGAGCAGAGCACTGAATCTACCAAAAATCGCTTGTTTCTGCTAAACACAAACTTTGAAAATGCCTAAAACCAGTACCTTGTCATGTTTAACTAGGCTTAGTTAAATACGAAAAGGTTTTAAATTTCCTACATTCATTAAAATACAATAGTTCATCAATATTCAATAGACATGTTAAGTGTAAAAATTATGCACCTTGGCAGATGAATGGTTATTATTTTCCCATAATCTCGCCATTCCCAGCAACAAGTTTCCAACAATGTGATTGAAAACGTGTCTTATCTAGCTTAAACTCCTACTTTCTTTAAAAATATTCAAAACGATCTCTTGATTACCTTTGCGTATAAACACTTTAGCTAAGTAACCTTTTATCAATGTGGTTTAAACTGACTGTAATAATCTTAACATGTTCTCAAACCAGTCTAAGCAGCGCTTTGTGTCGCAGTTTTTTTGTTATAGCTAACTAGATTTAATATGTTTTCTAGCCGTGAAAATCACTGCGAAATTGAGCGACGTCGAAGAAACAAGATGACGGCATATATCACGGAACTATCTGACATGGTCCCAACATGTTCCGCGCTGGCGCGAAAACCAGACAAGCTCACCATACTGCGTATGGCGGTGGCTCATATGAAGGCTTTGAGAGGTACATTATTCGTTTTAGAGAAAACAATACAGCACTCCCGAGTTGGCTTACTGCGGGCTTTGTTTGAGAGTTTTCAACACGCCCGCTTAAGGGTGCTTATCGTGACTCCATAAAACCGACTCAAATAACACAAAAAATAGAACGCAATTGAGACTCGGGGTACAGTAGCGTGTCATACATTCTTGCACAGGTAAACCTTTGCAAGAATAGCAAAATTGTGCAATTTTTCATAGCAAAATTGTGCAATTTTTCTGCTATTATTGGTTACGGCTTAAGACGTTATTTTTATCTAATTAAGTCATTTCCCCACTCCTTAGAGAGCAGGAAGATTATTTTTTTGGACTGGCAAGATTATCTGACGGGGTGCCATAAATGGAGAAGAAGAAGTGGTTGTTTTACCGCGCAGTGTAACTTAAAATTCCAATACGAAATTTCGTTTATCGTTTTTCAGAGTAGACCCCCTGATGCTTCGTTCGTAAACCAATGTCTCACTTTTTTATTCCTATTTCTATAGTTAAGTTTGTAACAACACTTCTGCATTTTATAAATTACACGTGTGATGAATAAATCCTATAACTTTTTAGGTACAGGAAATACTTCTACCGACGGCACTTACAAGCCGTCATTTTTGACTGACCAAGAACTGAAGCATCTTATCCTTGAGGCAGCTGATGGCTTCTTATTTGTGGTTAGCTGTGATACTGGTCGAATTATTTACGTTAGTGACAGTATAGCTCCAGTACTTAACTATTCTCAGGTATGGAAGAAATTGCAATATAATACTATGTCATACTTATGTTTAAAAGTATCTGCTTCAAAATTGAGTTGCAAGATTCCACCCGCAGAAACATAACATAGTTACTTTGCAAGTTAAATAATAGCTTGTTAAATAACCGACTTTAACACTGCAGTACACGCGCCGCTATTTGGTACACGAGTGCTCGCGCGGGGGCATGTGTACCTCAACTTTGGTGTCATTTTACATTTTTTTTACAGTTTAAATAAAACAATACCGGTAATAACAAAATAAGACCTTTATTTTAATCAAATTTTTAGTACCAAATAATCATAAAATGTAGTTTTTGACAAGTTATAAAATAAAATACGTTTTTCGTTCCATTCAGATCCATTATCTTTAAAGTCAATTGTCAACTGATTGGTACATCACATATACAGCTCACTATGAGTCTTCTGTTGAAGATATCCCGTTTTTATCTCGTACTCCGTTATCAGATCTTTACCAAATTTATATTAGACCAGTCTTTATGAAGTTATGGACGTTAAATTATTAAAAGTTTGTCAACTAAAGCAACATAATGTAATTGAGATTTGCGTTTTCAGGGAGAATGGTATTCAAAATGTCTATATGACCAAGTGCATCCAGATGATCTGGAAAAAGTTCGGGAACAATTGAGTACACAAGAACCTCAAAATACAGGCCGTATTTTAGATCTGAAGACAGGAACTGTCAAAAAAGAAGGCCACCAATGTAAGTCTATAGACTGACTTGACTGTGTATAAATGGAGCAAGAAGTCCAATGTGGCGATTTACTTCCTTTCTTAGGAAGCAACACAGCTTTATATTAAATTTTCTAGTGTTATTTTAAGTTTTATAGTATAATTTCGGTGGTATTTTAACTATCATTTGCACAAAGTGTGAGCTGTTGGAATGAAAGTGTATTATATCCTATGCTATCATTAGTAATGCTAATACCAATACGAGAGCACTGGTGGTCTAGTGTTAGCGGCCCCGCCTTCCGAACCTAAGGTCGTGGGTTCGTAACCGGTCGTGCACCAATGAGTTTTTCTGTTCAAAAAATTATGGGCACAATGCCAGTACTCTCAAACGGTGAAGGAAAACATCGTGAGGAAACCGGCATGTCATGAAACCTAAAAAGTTCTATAACATGTGTCGAGCGCTCGAAAGGAGCCTCAAGGCGCACATAAAATCCTTTAACCACACTGTTTCGAAAGAAACTGGTGACACGACAAAAAAAAAATACCAATGACAAAGACTAGTTAATCTTCCGCGTCGTGAAAAAATACGTAATCGTTTAATGTCATTCCAGCGTCGATGCGTCAGGTGATGGGTTCACGACGCGGGTTCATCTGCCGGATGCGCGTAGGTGGCTCAGCGGAAGGCGCCCACCTGGGAAGACTGCGCGCTCGCAACTCACTCGGCCCTTCGCACGACGGACACAACTACGCAGTCGTGCACTGCACGGGGTACATCAAGAACTGGCCCCCTACAGGTAGGTACACAACGGAACTTTATGATGTTGAAGTTGACTATCGCAGTGTCCTCTCTCACTCTTGTTTCTCAGAAGAGAAAAAGCTTCTCATAGAAATTCCATCGATAGATTCAAAAAGGTCGATTATGATGTCTGAAGAATATTAAACCGATAATTTGGTATATTGGAAGGTATTCCGAAAAACCAGCATTTAAGAAAACTTTGCTTGTAGGAGATTTATTGTGGCCGTTTCTGAGACTTTGAATTCAGAGGCAATGTTTGGCAAGATCCCTCGTAAAGTTTATCTTTTTGATTGCAACTTACACTTATATCCCATTGTATAACATGTATAGTCAACTTCCCTTTGATCATAAAAAGGTCTGTGTTATGACATTTCATCTTCTATCTTATAAGAATTTTCAAAGTGTGAACTTAACTAATTTTAGACAGCTAGATTCGCCATTCTGGATTCTTAAGTTCATTTAACTTTGAGAACTAAATGTTATTTATGTCGGGACATTAGATTTGTTTCCAGGCATGCAGATGGACCGGCCGGTGGACGACGAGCTTCACGCGTCTCATTGTTGCTTGGTCGCTATTGGCCGACTGCAGGTACCTACATTACATGCATATCATAGAGACATTCTAGCAACTTAATCGGTCTTACTATTTCGCACAGAGCATTAAAATTCACTCTAATCTCACTTTGTGAATGGCGATGGAAACTCCGCAAGGAGGTGGACTGTTGTTGAAGCTAAATATTTAAACCCTGTTGCATAGTTTTCAGACCAACAATACGTGATCAAGAAAGAAGTGTTTTTAGAGAATTGCTGTTGTGATGAAGACAACAACAAATAGTATCATAACTTTGGATATTTATAAGACTTTATTTAACGTTTTTTAACTACGTCAGGTATAACTAAACGCTCAGATTTAGATATAAACATAGCGGGATTACTAGCAACAATGAGCATGATTACCGGCCCTAATGCGAGTTCAGGACTACGTACTACACAGTAGTCTTCTCAAGTTCTTCACTTGTACTTATGCCGAGATGTCGCAGAGTCTATCTTCAAAGCCACAACACAAAAATCCGATGTGACCGTCATTATGGTAGGTTGGGTGAGTGTTGTTATGAATTTTATTAATTTGGATAACAATAACTTATCCCAGGTGACGTCGACTCCGAACGCGGCTGAAGGCAGCCTGTGCAGCGGCGGCGCCGAGTTCGTGTCGCGCCACTCGGTGGACGGGCGGTTCACGTTTGCAGACCAGCGCGCCGCGCAGGTGGTCGGCTACGCGCCCGCCGATCTGCTCGGCAAGCTGTGCTACGAGTTCTACCATCCGGAGGATCAGCAGCATATGCGAGATAACTTTGACCAAGGTAATTATACTCCTCAGTTAACTGGTGCACACGGATTGAACCAATATGGGTCAGCCGGCTGTCCCCTGCCATCTAAAGAGTTAGATGATAAGATAGATAATATTTATTTGTAACAAAAACATGTAGAGCCATACCATAAAGGTCTTGTTCTAAAGATTTGTAAAAATACAAGGCAACTGGCATACACTGTGGTTCCGGAACATTACCTTCCGTGCTAGTAAAAACTGTTACGGCAAGGTAAATGCTTCTCACCGCAGGTGATGAAATAAGAGGCAGACTATCGTTGTTTGACGGTTATTCTCCAACATAACATGCATCACCTCACGTCTAGATACCTTACTTCTTTCAAAGGATCTTTTTTATTGCGCTGATAAATAATTTGAGGGCAATTCTTCAGTCTCTTACATTAGTGAACAATTACTACTTTCTAGGTGGTCTGAGAGGTAGCTTCAACTTATTTGTAATTAATTAAAACTTTGTTACAGTATTGAAACTAAAAGGCCAGATCATTTCTCTCATGTACCGGTTTCGGACAAAGAGCAGAGAATGGATATGGCTACGGACTTCCGCCTTTGCCTTCCTGAATCCATACAACGACGACGTAGAATATATTGTTTGCACTAACACATTAGCTAAGTAAGTAATCAATTCATATATTTTTATAAAGTTTCTTTATATCTGACATAGTGATCACGTTTTTTATCATGTTGGCTGTTGTCACGGAAGACTAGTGTAAAGCTCCGTACTCACATTCGGTATAACTCGATATAGTAGCGTTTATGCAGATATAGCATTCAGATATAGCGGGGTAGTGCATCGTAGAGCACGTTCCTATCGTGCGTGACTTACGAGGCAATGCTTTGTTATAAGTGATGGTTCCCACTTAACATCAGATGGGCCATCTGCTTGTCACATCAGCAAGTAAATAAAAAATATACCAAAAAATAGGGTTACTTATTTTTACCCTGCTCATAATAATGTTTGTTCTCTGTGCAGTCGTTCACTAGGGAGCACCACAGGGGAGGCGGCGCCGGAGGAAGGCTACGACTACCACATACGGCATCGTGACGTCTACCAAGCCCCGCCTCCCGCCTTACACCAACAACAACACCATGCCCCGCCGGGTACGTTGATCTAATTTCCTTCACCTTCCTCACTTAGGAACTACGAACAAGAAAACAACTATTAAACCAATGTTTATTTTCTATGCTACTACTCAATCATCACAACTTTTTCTACTATGTTATTTTCTTTAGTTTACTTGAGTGGAGTGTAGCTATGATTGTTTATGTTGTTGTGTGCAGTGAGCGGCGGGGTAGTAGGCGGGGCGAGCGCGCGGTCGCCAGGCGAGGCGGGCGTGGCGGGGGTAGGGGGTGTGGCCGCGCCTGCGTACGCGCCGCACTACGCGCCCGAGTACTCACCGCACCGTCCGCCGACCAACACGCCGCCGCACACCACCTGGACCACGCTGCGTCCGGTAATGTACTTTTAACATTATAAATATGCACAAGTTTAGCCATGACACTAGGCCAATATAGGATATGAGGACAACCGATTTGGGCTTTCTCCATCATCCGTTAATGTACCTTCATCATAACTAATCACAAGATCTGATAGAGACAGTACCATATAGATTCCAGGACAAACCATTTGGACTTTCTCCATTATCCGGTAATGTATCTTCATCATAATAAATAATCACAGGATCAGATAGACTTAGAATAATATATATTGCCAGGACAAACGATTTGGGCTTTCTCCATTGTCTGGTAATGTACCTTCATCATTACTAATCACAGGATCAGGTAGAGCCATTATCAACCTGGAGAATCCACTACTGGACATATACCAATATTCTAAGATGAATGATTTGAGCTTTTTCCATCCACAGTCTTCTTGCCACCATTTGTTTATGATTGTACATGCATAATAACTATCAAACTGTTCATTTGATCTCAATCTATGAATTGATAGATCTGGTATATAGACAACTTGCTCGCGGCCATGGAGTTGTTGAGATTTCGAGGTCTAAAAGGGGGTAAAACATCTCTGTTTATAGGAATAGAACATAGTGTTCAAATTAGTAGGTATTAATACAAATGTTTGAGGTGGTGGTATATATAATAATATATGAAAGGCTGTTCCTACATTTAAAAAAAACGATGTATCAGTGATTGCAATGCATGTTTGATGTGTTTGATAGAGTGGAGGCGCTAGCGGCGAGAGCTACGCGTACAGCGGTGAGACAGGCGGCGCGGCGGCGGCGGACGGCAGCCCCGCGCGCTCGCCGCCCGCGCCCGCCGCCTACCTGCCGCCCGCCGCGCACTACCACCACAACCACCATCCGCATCCCACGCACGGTAACTACTGCACACTCTACTGCACCTACAGTGCTTTGCTAATGAGCTATTTTATGCGCTGAGCTATTACCTTTTTGTCTAACTGCAACAGAGACATCGACCTAAATGCTTATTATTTAAAATGTTTGTTTTATTGCTGTTTTAATTCTGTTGTTTTTTTGTGCTGATTTTGTATTTTTGTGTCTGTGTATTAGTCAGGCAAATAAATGTGTTATCTATCTATCGAGACACCACCGGCATTAGAGCTTCATACATACAGCGACGCCCTCCTACCCGATGGACTGACGAAATTGTTGAGATCGCGGCAAGTCGCGGTATTGGAGGCGAATGTCCAGCAGTGGGTTTCTTCAGGCTGATGATGATGATGATATACAGCGGCGACGCGGCCGGCAGATACAACATTTGAATGAGCTGTTCTTCCGCATTAGATGTTATAAAGAAAGCCTGAATTGTGTATAATAAACTACTTTAGGTGAGGCTGAAGTTCAGCCTCTCCCAATATAAGTTCTAGCTCAACCCTAGCCATAACTGTCTATTTTAAAATACCAATTAAATGTAGTGTTTCCAAGTTGGCTGCATGTCCTTTATAGATATAGACTGCGTTGATGTTGTTGCAGGAAATCCTCTTACACGACACAAGTGCTATATAAAAACAATATTAATATCAATTATGCATTGTAATTTTGTATTAGAATGTCTTTTTATTTTATTTTTTTTGTACTTAGTATACTAATATGTTTTCTTTTTCATCACGCAATAATTTTGTTTTTAAAGTACAGTCAAGTTATTTTTGTTATTTTTGGTTTTGACTGTGTTTATAACTTTGTTTATTTATTTGTTAAAGGTGGTATATTTTTGTTGTATTGTTATTTTATTTGTTGTATCTATTTTATAATTTAGTATTGAGTATCATGTCCGCTACACAAAATCAAATTAGGACGGACGGAAAGACCAGCGTGGGTTGTTGCCAGCCCGCATTATGCTGAGTTAGGTTCCTTTTTGCAGCACAAAAGCTGGGTACCTATTTTTTTTGTATTATATTTTTTTTTGTATCTCTTTATATAAACTGTTTTATTACTATTTTTTAATGTGTGTTGCAAATAAAATTAATTCTATTCTATGTAAGTTGTGTATAATGTGCAGGCATGTGGTCGTGGGGCGGCGGCGCCGGCGGCGCGGGCGCAGGCGGCGGCGGCGCGGCGCCGGGCGGCGAGGGCGCGCACGCGCCGCACGAGCTCTCCGACATGCTGCAGATCCTGGACCAGAGCGGATCTACCTTCGAGGACCTCAACATCAACATGTTCAATGCGAACTTTGAATAACACAAGCGCGCGCGCGTTAGCCCCCTACGCGCACTGACTCGTGGACCTGACGTGAACCGTGTGCTGTGTTTGACTGTACTCGTACTTTGCTACGACGCAGAGAGCGGTGTGTGAGTTTGAACCTGCATTATATCTTGTTCATCTCTTGCGCGAAATGGTACCAGTATACAAATCGGCCTATCGAGGTTGGTGTATAAAAATTTACTTTTGATATTTTGAATATGAAAATAATTACGATGGATTCAGAGAAACAGATAATTGATGATGTTGTATTATAACAAATATATCATGAAGCTTATATTATTTGTACCAAAAATCAAATATAAAATAAGTTACAAATCTTTTACCCTGTAATGTGGAACTAGCAAAATAATAACAGTTTTCAATCATGCCAGGGTTACACTTTGAACATTATTATTTAAGGTTACTTATTACATACCAGAACGTTTATTTAGAATTATTTTTGGAAGCTAGTAGAAATGTATAGTATAATTTAGCTAATGGTTTTGTGTACAATCTTAGCATCGATAATATTGCTAGTTCTATAGTTTTTGTTGTTGGTTAAAATCATTGTTACATAACTCAACATTCATTATTATAATATTTTACAGTATTTTTATCAAATTAGAAATATAATTAAATTTATTCCATTTTAACTAAATTTCTTATGTTTTCGATTGATTTAATTTAAGTTTACATACATTAGTATGTGTTTATTTTAGTTAAAATTAAAAATCTTTATTTTAGTAAGTATAATAATGCATTTACGATTACATAAATTTCGTATTTTTGATTTATTTTTGGTGAAAAGAATATCTGAATTTTGTAAAATGAATTTTTCATTAAATTTAAAGATACAAACTCAATATTTAATTGTTTTGAATTTTGGCTCCATGACCAATTAAGAATCTCCGTATACTAGAAAAATCCTTATTCAATATAGACGAATAATTCCACCTAAATTCCAAAAGTCTATAATCAACATATTAAATTTTCATAATAATATTCATAAATATTTCTTAATACCTATATTCATAGGTAACCCCACTAAGAATAAGAATCCTGATGTGACAAAGAAACCGTCATTTTAGCGCATATGACGCAGGGCGGTATATCGAAGGGGGCACGTTCCTATCGTGACTTTGGCCTAGGGTTCTGATGTCAATGAATATGAGACCGATCGACCTCAACGCTATCGCATATCGTTTCAAACTCAAAACAAAAACAAAGACGATAAAAATAAAAAATACCTACTAAGAAATGGAAACAGCGTCACGACTTTGATCCCCAGAAACGGTAGATATGCCTTCAGATCTCTAAGTACCAATTACCAACTTATGATTCTTTGAGGGAGCTCTAAGGGGATAGAAGGTAGGCCTACCAATTATGAATAAGCCGACTTTTTTGTACTATCCATCCATGTGTATCTAAGCAGCACGTCGAACCTCTCCATTATTTAACGCATCAGTACTGATGCGAAATATCAGAGCTTAGACTATTACCTCCATGCACCAGAGCCCTTGCAAAGATCCAGGGTGCTCCAGGGACTTATGATGAACCCTGGAGCACACATAAATGCAAGTACCTAACTTGATAACTGTATATCTACAACTACAAATTAAAAAAATGTGTTTTGGGGAACTACAAAACAACTTGACATAGAATCCAGGTCTCTAGCTCATGGGGATCAAGGTTCAGATAAATAAATAAAATAAATAAATATTGGCGAACATTCCACACAGCACTATCTCGCCCCAAACTAAGCCAAAGCTTGTGATATGGGAACCAGATAGCTGATATACTACCTCGTGTGTTCAGAAGTCTTGAGACACAGTAAAACGAAAATATTTTTGGAGCTAAGTTATTCTATTATTGGAGTATTCATTTATTGGAACTTGGAACCAGGATGGTCGCGCACTGTTCGGTTTCAGAGGAACTTCCTCCCGCGCACTCTAAGGTTGTGGAATGCGCTCCCTGCAGATGTTTTCCCTGTAGAGTACAGCATGGGGTTCTTCAAAAAAGGCGTTCTAAAACATTTAAAGGGTCAGCAACGCGCGTGTGACACCTCTGGTGTTGCAAACGTCCATAGGCTACGGTAACCGCTTCCCATCAGGTGGGCCGTACGCTTGTTTGCTTACTTGGTAGGATTAAAAAAAAAAAAAAAAATTGGATATTAAAATTAAAACTACTGACATCTAGATCTGTATTTAAAAATAATCATTCAATAAGGCCGCCTTTGCATTCAATGCAGGCCTTCAAACGCGTGCGCCATTCATCTATGGCGGCACGAATCTTTTCAATGGGAATCCGTTTCGATTCTTTAATAAGGGCTCGCTTGAGAGATTCCAGGTTTGGGTGAGACTTTCTGCATGCCCTCAGCTCCAATTCCGTCCATAAAGAATAATCCAAAGGATTCAAGTCAGGGCTTGACGAGGGCCAATCTTCGCTCCGAATGAAGCCTGGCAAATTGGCCTCCAGCCAACACGTTGGGTAGTCTTAGCTTTATGGGAGGGAGCAGAGTCCTGTTGGAAAACCCAGTATTTTCCAGCGAATAGCGTATCATTTAATGGTTTAACCACCGCTTCCAATATGTCGGTTTGGTAATTTTGTGCCTTCACCTTGACGCCTTGCTGGCAAAAATGAAGCGAAGTGACCCCCTCGTAGGAAACACCCCACCAAACCATCACACTTGCTGGATGATGAGTACGCTGGACATTGCGTACAGATGGCTGGACGTCCTTTGAACTTCTGGCGTAAACCTTATTGTTCTGCCGGTTAAACTTTTCTTCCACCGTGAAGATCTTTTCATCGGTAAACAGGATATTTTTTGGATCGTGTCTCTTCAATAGGTTCCGACATCGTTCCAGTCGCAATTTACGAAGACGCTCGTTTAAATAATGCACTTTCCTTCGACTGTAGGCCTTTAGTTTAAGATCATATTTAAGTATCCTGTTCACCGATATTCGCGAAATGTTGGTCTGCAGAGCTAATTTCTTTTGAGTCCGGCAAGGGTTGCGTCGAATTCGCTCTCTGATTACTTTGATGTTGGCGGGCGTCCTTAAGCCCGGGTGACACGAGGCTAGTAAATCAAGCTAGTGAGCCAAGCTCGTGCTGCCAAGCTAGTAAGCTAGTGACACTAGCTTCGTGTAGACGGAACTAGCTTCGTTTACAAGCTAGTAAGCTAGTGTGGAAGCTAGCAAGCTAGTGCCTCAAGCCAGGATAGTTTAATAGCTTGGGGTTCTATTTTTCAAGCTAGTAGGCGCCCCCCACCACCCGTTTTACTATCCTGGCTTCGTTACTAGCTTCGTGTCAACCGCGAAGCTAGCGAACCTAAGCTAGTGTGCAGTCGGAGAGCGTGGTGAGAGTGCGTGCAATTTGTTAAAATGCCGAAATTAGCGGACGAAATTAATTTAAAATTCGTTCAATTGTACAGAGAAGAGGAATGTTTGTGGAATGCAAGTATTCCATCTTACAAGGACAAGCAAATGCGAGACTCGTCACTAGAAAAAATACGCGACATACTAAATAAAGATGGAATAGAAATGTCGATAAAAGAGATTAAAAATAAAATTAAAAATCTAAGAGCTACATATTGTCAAGAATTAACAAAGATAGAAAAATCTGAGAGGTCTGGAGCAGGAACTGCAGAAGTCTATAAGCCACAAATTATTTGGTTTGAGGAAATGCATAATTTCATAAAAAAGGTGCCAATGAAGAGAAAAACTTCGGTAAGTTATTTTAATATTATTTACTCTTTACAATTATTTACCTTAAAAGTACTTATTGAAATATTAATAATCGTCGGCATTTTTAATTTTTCTTGTAGTTTTGTCTGAATTAACGAATCATTCTTGCTTGCCATGGTACTGCTCCATCATTGTTGAAATATCTCTTAAATTTCTCCCTTTTTTCGATAGCTGACAGAGAAGAGTGGTTACTTCCCTGTCGACTGATACTGGGTAAACATAAATTTTCCATTCTCCATGAACCGGGAATAATATTTCCCGCTTCAATGTCTTCTTGGTCGACATCACTACTAATGCAATAAGTGCTTTTTTGCTCTTTTCGTAACCAATTATGCAGAGCACATGATGCTAGTACAATTTTGTCTACTGTTTTTACGTCAACTGCGATTGGTCTTTGATAAACACGAAATCGGCTTGCCAATATGCCAAAGGCATTTTCTACAGTTCTTCTGGCTCTACTTAGCCGGTAGTTGTATACTTTTTCTTCATGTGTTAGATTGTCACCTGGGTACGGTTTCATAATATACGATTTTAATGGGAATGCAGCATCCGCCAAAATTACTCCGCCTTGTGGTAAAAGGTTATTTTCTAGTTGATTATATATGGAGCAATTCCTAAAAACACTTCCATCAGATGCCATTCCACAGGCGCCGACGTCAATATAAATGAAATTATAATCGTAATCAACAATAGCCATAAGAACAATACTGAATGTTTTTTTGTAATTAAAAAACAAACTTCCACTGTTGCCAGGAGCTATGATTTGAACATGCTTCCCGTCGACGGCGCCATAACACGCTGGAAAGTTCCATTTCACTCTGAAACCATTTTCTATAGCTGCCCATTCTTCAGTTGTAGTTGGAATCTGTAACAATATTTTTAACAAATTTTTTATTTTCAGAACAATCAAGATTCTCCAAACAATAATAAAGATGACAACAGTGCAAGCAACAGTCAGTCATTAGAACCACCCGTAGCAGAAAATCTGTCAGAAAAGACAGTTGAAATGTCTCAACCTGCAAGCGAAATGTCGTCTATTCAAGATAAAACTTCTAAATTTATTTCCCCCGGAAGTAACATTCCGCAATTTAAGAAACGGAAGGTTTCGCAAGTGAGTTCATTGATAAATGAAATTAAGGTGATTAAGGAGGATTTAAACAGTTCACGAGATTTTCAGGAACCAGAGTTGGATGAACATGAGATATTTGCAAAATATGTAGCAAGTCAGTTGAAAAAGCTTTCACCCGGACAGGCCATTTTAGCTAGGGATCAGATCAACGCAACACTATCCCGCTGTCGGATGTATGATTTAAACTTCGGAAATACTACATTTTCGTACCAGTCACCTATCAATTCTTCAGACTCCAATATGTCAACCACATTTTCTTACAATAGTTCTGCAGCAAGTCCACTCTACACTAATCCACCATCACAACTACAACAGACTGAGCAACGTGATGAACCCATCATCCATCCGCCACCACAGCAAGAGTTGGAGCAAGATGAAGATCCCATCTATCAAGCATTTCAAAATGCTTGATACATTTCTCGCCATTTATGTAGCGTAAACGTACATTTTGTCGTCATTTATGATTTCTCATTTTGTAATTTAGAATTTAATCTCGCCATTTATGTAAGCGTAAAAGTACCTACTTTAATTTGAAATAAATAAAATTCTACATACCTGTATATCTTTCTTTAATGCCTTATAAATTTCACTGCAAACTTCTGGTATGAATCTAGATATAGTAGATCTTGAAACACGATACATGTGACTTAACTTCCTGTAATTGACACCAGATGATAGAAAATCTAGAGTTATTTCCAATTTTATTTTAGCCGGTATGGCTTCTCTCATATTAGTATTTAATTTTTGTATTTGTGGTCCCACTAGATTCAGTAAATTGTCAAAAATATTAGGTGTCATTCGCAAAATACTCTTGAATTCGCCGGAATCCTCAGATCGCAGTTCTTTTAAAAGTAATGCAGATGCTCCATGACTATGTCTTCTTAAGATCCAGGGTCTTGTCCAAGTACGCTTTTCTTCTAGCAGAGCTAATATTTCATCTAGCGCATGTTGACACAACTTCCGAATTAACTTTCTTAGTAGAATTGCTTTTCTCTTACGCACACTGTTCATTTTTACGTATACGTGTTATCAGGTTAAGCACAACTCACTACTGACTTGACTAGCTTGAAATTTCCTAGCTTCGTGTAGACAGCACTAGCTTGGTTACAATCCAGGCTAGTAGGTAAGCTAGAAACCAAGCTAGTGACCCCTTACTAGCTTACTATCCTAGCTTCAAAATACTAGCCTCGTGTCACCCGGGCTTTACAGACCGCGGGCGGCCACATCTTCCACGGTCTTCTAAAGAGCCGGTCTCCTTGTACCTCTTTAAGGTATAATACACAAAGTTCCGACTACATCCCAAACTTTGGATTTCCCTAAAAACTTGTATGTATATTTTTTCTAATTCAAACATTCGAAATTTAAAATTTTAAAAGTTTAAAAAAGGTTGCATGAATTACTTTCTTTTTAAATTAATTAAATAAGTTCGTCTCAAAACTTATGAACACACGAGGTACTTATATACTTTTTTTTTTCTAAATACATACTTATAATATTATACAACACCCAGACAGAGAACAAACATCTAGATGTGAGTCTATTGTGCATAAATAAAATATCACAAGTACAATTTCACGTTTCATGATTTTAACGGTCACTCAACATAAGCTTGGTTGATATTTCGGGGAATTTTATGCAGGCAGAGTTTGAAGGAAAATTCACTTAGCCATCTGGTACATATTGGTTCCAACTTATGGTATTTTAGTAAAATAGAAATATCAGGGTAATTTTTAGGGTATGTATTTAGTTATGGTATTTTTTGGGGTAACCCGAAACAGTTGCGTTGCCTCATAACAGCACCAATAATTCTAATGCCGCTGTAGAAAGATCATTTTCGATATAAGCTATTGTCAAGTCTTAACTTAGAAATAGATTGTCCCTCAACATGTTTCAAAATAATAATTCATCTGTAATCAGGCCTAAATTTTTATAGTAAAATATAAATGCAATAAGTATGTTTATGTAAATTTGCAGTAAAGATAAACTTTAGGGTATATTTTCCATATTCACACCAAATTTTTAAGAGTGTAGAGCTCTTTGTGAAGGGCTCGTCCGGGGAAGTACTACCACCACGCCTTTTTCTGCCGCCAAGCAACGCTGTGTTTCGGTTTGAAGAGTGTGATTGCCGGTGTAATTACAGGCACATGAGGTTTAACATCTGTATGCCTCAAGTTGATGGACGCAGGGCAGTGCATCGTAGGGCACGTTTCTATCGTGCGTGACTTACGAGGCAATGCTTTGTTGTAGGTGATGGTTACCACTTAACATCAGGTGGGCCATCTGCTTGTTCCATCAGATAATTGTATAAAAAAAAGGGTAAATTTAACCAAGTATAGGGTAAAGTGAAATTAAGACCTGGCAGCACTGCGGCATCTGGCAACACAGTAAATGAGCGAAGAAGAAGATCGCTCATTGTTGTTATTGTACTAAGTACAATACAACGTTTGTATTGTAATATAATTTGTAATGATAACACTCTTTCTTGAATGGTACTGTTGTGTGTTTATCAATCAAGCTATAAATAGTGCAAGCAATCGTTCTCTTACACCAGTGCTTCTCGCTATACAAAACTATGGCTAGAACTGGGAGAACAGCTCAAGAATTCATCAAAGACTCTTTTTCTCCCATCGTAGCAGTTTTGTGTAGCTCTAAAGTAGAGAATGTTGTATCTAAAAACAACCTTACATTTACTGAGCTGTTACAGCCATTCACAACGATGGAATCTGAAGGTAATCTACAATGTAACAACTAAAAACCAATTAACAACACTGTCACCATCCAGCTTAGGCATACATTATTTACATTATAGGTCAGCTGAAAGAACCTGGTGGCAGTATATGTACCCTAAAAAACTGGAAGCTTATCATAAGGGATGTTAATTGGAAGCCTCTGCAACCAACTGAAGCTAGGAGACAACTGAACAATGCTGTTTTACACAATTACAATGACAAAACTGTTGCAATGGAATTTGGTAAAGTTGCTTCTATACATTGATGTAGTAGATACCTAATGTAAATAATAACAAATCATATTAATAACAAGTATTTACTGGTTTCTTACAGAAAGAAGAAAATTTGACATACCTCAATCAACATATTGGTTTGATGCCTGGCGAGAAACCTATCTAGAAGTACAATTTCCATCTGATCATGAGTTCACAAAGCACTTCTTGTCATGTATCATTGTTGGAGTGGCCCATGATGACAATGTCATTGACAGTTTCAATGCATTGAACCAGCAATATGCACAATTGCAGAATGTTACACCACCTAAGTTGCCGAAGTGGTTCAATAGTGGGGTTCTGAAGTCTTATTTACTCTTGCATGATGCTTCTATTATTTCAAGAGAAAAGTATGTAGCAATACACATTATTTATTTATACATGTTATGTTAATATTTTTTATGTTAATTACTTTGATTATATTTCAGGGCTGAAGTGACATTTGAGATACTGAAGCAGGCTTTTGGGGCAAGTAACTGCTTCATACTGACAATCAACTCAAAAAGTGCATCAGATACAATTTTAACAGATATTTGGGCTCCATATATTAAAAGAACTGAAATAAATGTAAGTTAGTCTTTCTCTCTACTCAGCAATAATATAAAATCATCATCATTAGTCTGTAGAAGTCAATTACTGGATATGATCAAACTGGCCTCACTGTTGCTCCGAGTTGGTAGTAGCTTTGCCTTCAGAGTTATTCAAATCTCACACCATAGAAGTTGTTTCGGTGTTTGAATATATTTATTTAAAAAATATGTACTTTTACAAGAAAAGTATAATATGAGTATTCTTTATGTGATCCTGTTTACATACCTACTACATTACTACAAGCTCAGCTAAAATCCATTCAATTTAATTTTGTCTAGTGGATAGCACTGAGTGTTATATAATACTTATATTAAAAGAAACTTAAACCTTGCTTAGCCAACCCATTCTTTATCTTTTCAGAATGAAATGACATCATCAAACACCCAGCCTACAACTCCAGCAGAACCTCTAACAGTGGTAGTTCCTACCATCGCCAACATAGGTACCTCCATTACACTTACTAACACTATAGAGTCTTTGGCGAAAATAATAGCTTTATTAGGATGGTGAAAATGAAACCTTAACAAAAAAAAACACATTTTATAGAACACACTTTAACCTCTTGTGATGTTACACATGTACTTACTTATTATTAAACTTATAACAGATGAAGTTCCTGGCTTATCCACTTCAGTGCAAGCAGATACTTCACATCCTCTCACATCTCCAGACAATGATATTTACGATAATGCCAACAGTTTGCAGGTATGAAATTCAAGCATGTTTTTAGTTGGTAAGTCTCTTCATATCACAGTCACAGTCACATATCACAGTTAAGGGTCAGCAACGCGAGTCTGACACTTCTGGTGTTACAAACGTCCATAGGCTACGGTAACTGCTTCCCATCAGGTGGGCCGTACGCTTGTTTGCTTACACGGTAGTATAAAAAAAAAAAAAAACACAATGTGGATGGTTGATTTGATTACACATTAGAATTTAAGTAAGCTAAAATGCATTTTTTGTAATTTCAACCACTTCAGGATAGTTATTTTTGTTTTCAGACACATTCCTTCTCTGGCAGTTCTGAAAGTGTCAGTGTGACCAGCAAAGGTCTAGATTTATCCATGGAAGTCCATGGATCATCTTTGAATATGATTGATATTGATGACATCAAGAAGTTCCTGCAAGACTATGCTCTGAAAACACTGTTGCCTTATGTAGAAAAGCAAATATCACAGTTATCTGAAGTTGTAAGTATCCAAATCTGGCAGTATTATGTTGGCCAATCAAGACCCTCGGCATTTTATCTTTTTCTGGTTTTCAGGTTTCCAATAGAAAAGGAGTTAGTAGATCTTTGCTGTCTGCTACAAAAAGATGGTTTGGCACTGGGAAAACTGGAAGTACAACAGCAAATAATGCTGTAATGTATGTACCCAATAACTAAGTACCTAAGTAGTTTAAAGTTTAGTATATTTTTAGTTCTTGATTTAGAAAATAGATAGCTAATGAGTAGCTATTTTAGAAATAATAGGTCAATTAGAAATGGATTGATTTGACAGAATGATTTCAGATACACAAGCGACTGTCCCGAGCTCCAGTTGCGTCGGCTCGGAGATCTTTGGTTCATGTGCGGACAATGGCAGCGCGCGTTCGATGCTTACCACACGGCCAAGCGCGAGTTCTACGCGGACAGCGCTTGGCTGTTCTACGCCGGAGCGCTTGAGATGGCGGCCATCAGCGCCTTTATGGCGGGAGACGCAAATAAGAAGACGCATGGCTATATGGAGGAGAGCATTGTCACATACTTGAATACTTGCAGGTTTGTATAATTCGACACTTTGCAGCTTTGTTTAGAACCGAATTAGGGACCGTTCAAGTATTACGTATTACTATAGGGGAGAGGGGGGGTCTGAGATTATTTTTGATGACATGGGGGATGAGGGGGTCTAGATGGTGTTTACGTCAGCAGTAATTATTTCCTTTTTTACCTATTATAACGAAACCCATGTTCGGGGATTCCCACAAATAATGAATACGATTAGGACAGAGTAGGGGAATTACCGCGTGCTATTCACTTGTCTAAATTTCTTCCGTCACTGCTGTTCGTGAATCAATTAAAAACAGAATACTTTAAAAATGCATATACCTACCAATGTTTAGCATGGCACGTAAGCATGGGAGCTTTGCTTACTTTTGCTGACAAGGGGGAGGGGGGGTAAATAATTCTAATAAATCTGCTTATGTAATACTTGAACGGCCCCTTACCCTATGATATTATCTATGTGCTATTTTCAACAGAATGGTGCAATACGCCGTAAGGGCAACTTTACTCTCAGTGCTATGCCTGAGCAGCGTCGGCCAGCATGGCGAAGCAGCAAAACAACTCATTAGAATGACGTCGGAGGACAGTGATCTTCGCAGCGCTATGCTTCTAGAACAAGCTTCGTTGTGCTTTCTTTCCGGGCCAGGGTCTAAAGCCATGTGCAGAAAGTATGCTTTCCACATGGTCTTGGCTGGGCACCGGTTTTCGAAGGCAGGGCAAAAGAAACATGCTCACAGATGCTACAAACAAGCGTATCAGGTGATTATTTCTGCTGAATGTAGTGTAGACTAGTTATTCTTGTCGTATCACTAGTTCTTTCATAGTGTGGTCGGGAAATTACTACGCTTTTTGAATATTTTTAGTCTTAATAAATTTGTGGTTCGTCCTGAACTGAGATTTAGTGATGACTTATATTGATACCAAACTCGATATTTAGCCTCTGATTACCCCCTTCTTACTTGGGGTAACCAATTATATCTCAAACATCATACTCAAATCCATTAACACAAATTCATATAAATTTCTCAAGTACAACCTAACCACCTACCGAATTTCGTGCAGATCGGATCAAAGGGTTCGAAAATTAAAGTAAGTGGTAGTTAGAGGCAAATCCAAACATTGTGTTTGGACTTGCTTCTGACTACCAGCTACTAAGTTGGTAAAGTAAGATTAAAGAGTTCCAAAAAATTAAATTTTTCTACACTTCTACACTAATCTACATCTACAATATTATAAAGAGGAAAGATTTGTATTTTTGTATGTAACAAATAGGCTCAAAAACTACTGGTCCGATTTCAAAAATTCTTTCACCATTAGAATGCTACATTATCCCTGAGTAACATAGGCTATATTATATTTTCAAAAAAATCAGGGATCCTTACTAAAACTCCAATAATGTAACCCAAGGTGGAAAACAAAAACCTTACATCGCGTGCGCTGCGAAAACTATTGATGATAGAACAAAATAATGTGCTACGATTTTGTAGAACACGTCATCATCTACAAAAAATGTCGCGACCATGGAGGTATTATACTGGAGGGAACCATAAGACTTACATCCTTTTACAACTGTGTATCAAACAGTGATCATCTATCTTTGTTCTTCCCATGTAGCCTAGCTACGAGTAAAAGAAAAGTAGATGTAACTTCACTCACTCCATCTCACTCACTCACTGTCTGCGTAAATCGTGGCCGTAAGTTGATGCAATGTTTTGATCTTGTTTTGACGTTCTAGAAAAACTCGCAGCAACATTGCGATGTCGCGAAAGAAATTATGAAAAATTTTAAAGAATTATTATTGTCTAGGCAAAATATATTTGAAAAGGTGAAAGTATGTCTTGTGAAGCTGTGTTTTGTGTAACAAAAACAACAAAAGGAGGAGTTAAAGACCCGGAATTGTCATTTGATACGTAATATTCTTTTCCTATTTTCATGCTAAAAAAATACGTTTTTTCTTCCATAAAGACTGTAGGAATTACATTTTATTAGTACTAGTCATATTTTCCTATGTGAAAATGATGTAAACCCATTAATTATTGCAAAATAAAAATTATTGTTTTAGTCATCTGTTCTAGTGATGTACTTCCACCGACCAATTTAGCTTTATCGATAATATTTTATTTTCCGATTTTGATATGAAACATCTAATGCGCCGGGTCAGATTGGCTGTTATGTTGTAGTTTCAATTTTTCACACCTTATAGGCGTCTCGCGACGGCTCAATTTTTGTTAAATTTTACATTATTTTTTAAGGTTCTTATAAATGCCCAGAATGAAGACGGGAGTGGATAAAAGCTGTTAGGCGTGAAAACTGATAGACTACAAAATTTTCTTATGCATGGAAGAAATGGCCATAAGAAAGTGTATCGAGTGGGATGGACATCGCTCTCACGGTTAGGTCAATGTGGGAAACATTATTGACGATGATAGTGTTTCAGTGTCTATAATGGTTTTGAGCTTTCGCAATAAAAGTCAGCAACCAGTTAAAATTAAAAAGTTGAATTCCAATTAAAACGCCTTTTTCATCCATTTCTTATTCTATCGATAGGTTAGTCAATGTTGTCCCTTCTCTAGTCACTCACGCGAATACATACAAACTAACAAAAAACGGCCACGCCAAAAACCCGAAACACTACGTCTATATGATACTTAGTCTAAGGTCGCGACAGTATATGTCTAACTATTATAGTTATGTCACAATAAGTGTTCTTTTATTATAAAACAATTAATTGAAATGCCGCCGCTAGAAAAGGGTCTTTATTTGTACCTTGGTATTAATCCTTATCCAAACAAAATTAAGACGGTTTCATAATTAAGACGTTTCAATACCTATAGATTACTTCTTAAATTTTTCAAATCGGACATTCCATTCAAAAGATATGACGAAATTAAAAATGTTAACGGGTCCACGGGTCACGCACGGGGTGCGATTACACTCACTCTGGCGTGCAAATGTATGAAATAAGTAGACGTGAGGCTCGAACCCACGGTCTAAGTTTATCATAAAATATTCAAAAAATTTATGACTACCCATGCGAAGCTGGGACAGGCCTCTAGTATTATATAATTTCCTAAACGAATTTAATAGCGGACATCACTTTCGTGATGCACTATCTATTATAGCTACTGAGCTTTCGCTCTCGGGGCTGATCACGAATGAATTTTGACTTTTGCCAAAATGTATTCGTGATCAATGGATTTATTACAATTTGAATATGGTAAACTGAAATTTTTCGTGCAATTAGTTCAACTGGTTGAACTTAATTAGTTCTGTACGGAAATGTACGTGAGTCCAGAGTGGGATGTTAAATTATAAGCTGATTGAAGATAGATAAAATGAGTTTATTCCGAAACTATGCTAATATGGTAAGATGCTGATGAGTGCGGACTGATCGCCGTTCGTAAGTGCACTGACTATGTAAACCGCACGGGCGTTGCCTCGTGCGACCTACTTAGGCCAAAACTGCTGCTCTTCGCTAGTGTTCAATAGGTATTGAACAAGTTCAACTGGTTGAACTTAGTGGAACAGGTCAATATTTGTACGTATGCAGGTGTACGGCGAGAGCGGGTGGCGGCTGGCGACAGACCACGTGCAGTTCTCGCTGGGCCGGCTGGCGAGCGCGCTGCGCGACGGACGCGCCGCGCTGCGCTGGCTGGCCGCGCCGCTGCAGGGCGCGCCCGCCTCCGCGCCCGCCACGCACCACACGCACCAGCAGGCGGCCTTCCTGCGCGAGTACATGCACCAGCATCAGGTAATATACCATCATCTACCGTACCATTTATTTAGGTAAGCAAAGTATAGAGCCATCACACGCACCAGCAAGCGGCCTTCCTGCGCGAGTACATGCACCAGCATCAGGTAATATACTATCATCTATCGTTTCATTTATTTAGGTAAGCAAAGTATAAAGCCATCACACGCACCAGCAAGCGGCCTTCCTGCGCGAGTACATGCACCAGCATCAGGTAATATACTATCATCTATAGTTTCATTTATTTAGGTAAGCAAGAGTATAGAGCCATCACTCGCACCAGCAGGCGGCCTTCCTGCGCGAGTATATGCACCAGCATCAGGTAATATACTATCATCTACCGTACCATTTATTTAGCAAGAGTAGTAGAGCCATCACTCGCACCAGCAGGCGGCCTTCCTGCGCGAGTACATGCACCAGCATCAGGTAATATACTATCATCTATCGTTTCATTTATTTAGGTAAGCAAAGTATAAAGCCATTACACGCACCAGCAAGCGGCCTTCCTGCGCGAGTATATGCATCAGCATCAGGTAATATACTATCATCTACCGTACCATTTATTTAGGTAAGCAAGAGTATAGAGCCATCACACGCACCAGCAAGCGGCCTTCCTGCGCGAGTATATGCACCAGCATCAGGTAATATACTATCATCTATCGTTTCATTTATTTAGGTAAGCAAAGTATAAAGCCATCACACGCACCAGCAAGTGGCCTTCCTGCGCGAGTATATGCACCAGCATCAGGAAATCTATTATTATCAATATGATTTTTATACTACTCGCTGCTGGAACAAGCAGATGAACCATCACCCATAATGAAGCCTGTAAGTCACGCACGATAGTAGCGTGCCCTACGATGCACCGACCTGCGTCCATCAACTTGAGGCTTACAGATGTTAAGCCTCATATGCCTGGTCTCTTCGAACCGAAACACAGCAACGCTGTTTCGCGGCAGAAAAAAGCATGGTGGTAGTACTTCCTTCGGAAGATATAATATAAGCAATCACTAAATTAATGTCCGCGCTAAACCCTATTTAACTTATTTGATCCGTTAGTGCGCTGCTAAAGCATGTGCGCTTATGTGCTAGGTAGGTATACATATACATAAACATGTGTTTATTTTATTCTTTCTCCAATCTAACGTCACGTCACCCTAGTAAAATGATATAAATAAGCGCTAATTCTCTATCCCAAAGCAATGGATTGAAAACTCGGAAGAATTCAAAGACCGGCAGACACTGCCCGTGCTGCCGCTCCCAGTAGTAGAACAACGCGCGACTGCCGTACTCTGCGTCGGCCCCGCCCCTCTGTCCTCGGCCGGCCGACACGCAGCCACCTCGCTATCACTATCAGACCCTCCGGCTACTGATCACAAGATTTGGAGCAGATTGGAGGAGATGCTGTTGCAAGTGGCTCAGGGCTCTGTGCCAATGATCTTCAAGCCAACTGTGGATCTGTACAATGATGCTACTGATTGTGACCCGGTTGTGCCGCAAGGAGGTAAGCCACCACCCATTCGTCGCTATCTTATTCTGGTCTGTTGATGTCTGAAAATAAGATAAGTACGGTCACAGATACAAGTATTGGTTTATGACAAATACTAGTTTAAACAAAAACAATAAGTTAAATAGCTATTTTTAAATTGAAGTACAATGTGTAGTGAGTGATCTCTTCAAGGAAAGCTCTCATAAGACTTTAATCAAGTTCGATTTCGTTTAATGTTTTATGAAAATATTGTTTTGTAACTACCAATAAATTGCTATTAACTATTTAATAACAAACTGGTGTTTTCTTCCAGAGCCCATCCAAATTTCGATTACCCTATCAAATCCTCTCAAGATATCTCTAGTGTTAAAGGAAGTGGAATTACTGTGGAAATTTGTTTCCGCTCCCACTGAGGAAGCCCCTGAGGAAGTGTGGAACAATGAACCGGCGGTGGCTTCTGGCAGCACTATCGAGAGCAATGCTATTTGCGGACAAAAAATTAAATCGACCCTTATTGAGGGTGATTCTAAGAAAGTGCTGACGTTTACTTTGTCGCCTCTACGGGTTGGTCAACTTTCCGTCCATGGCCTTGCCTATAAGTAAGCAAGCAACAATTACATCCATTCTGCTTTGATGACATGAAATCTAGAACTAATTTTATAAACAATTACAGACTAGTCAATGTTGGCGAGGGGGGCAACGAAAACGGTAGCGGAATTACAATATCTGGCAAATTGGAACTTTTATCTGATGTAAAGAGCACGGACAGGCGGTTACAAATCACTATCATTCCTGAAGCGCCTTGTTTACAGGTAAACCTACAACACAGTGCTAACACAAACAGTGAAGATTTATATTTGATACACACATTTACATTATATCAAACCCACAGCAAACAGTATCCAGTTAGATTTCATGCTACAAGGACTAATGACGTCCAGTATCATCATCATCATCAGCCTAAAGAAGTCCACTGCTGGACATAGGCCTCCCCTATACATTTCCAGGAAGAACGATTCCGAGCCTTCTCCATCCACCGACTTCCCGCGATCCTGACAATATCATCAGTCCATCGGGTAGGAGGGCGTCCCACGCTTCGTTTTCCTGTTCGTGGTCGCCATTCGAGAACCTTTATTCCCCAACGGTTATCAGCAGTCCTTCGAGCTATATGACCTGCCCATTGCCACTTCAACTTGCTGATTCTGCGAGCTATGTCGGCTACTTTGGTTCTCCTACGGATTTCCTAATTTCTGATTCTATCCCGTAGTGAAATTCCCAGCATAGCTCTCCGTAGCCCGTTGAGCGACTTTGAGCTTGTTGATGAGGCCAATAGTAAGCGACCAGTATAGGATGTAGAGAATCTAGGATTCTAGTATAACTGACTTATAATTAATGTTTTTGTAGATGACATTCTCCGAAACGAATCCAGACATAATAAGTGGAGAGATGAGAAACATTGACGTAGAGTTCACAAACGTGGGTCCAGTGGAGATGAAGAACTTGCATCTAGCGGTGTCGCACCCGGACTGCATACGCTTAGTCTCTCCCGACGAAGACCCTGACGACTTCACTCTATTATACAATGAAAAGTATCGGGTTCAACCTTCTGATATTGGTTAGTGCTATAGAGGGAAGTCAAGTATTTACTGTATATTAATAATAAAATAATAAATATTTTTGGACTATCCACACAGCACTATCTAGCCCCAAACTAAGCCAAAGCTTGTAATATGGGAACCAGATAGCTGATATAATACATATATACTTTTTTTTTTGTAAATACATACTTACAATATATAATAACACCCAGACAGAGAACAAACATCTATGTTCATCACACAAATGTTTGTTCTCGGTGGGGATCGAACCCACGGCCTACGGCGCAGAAGGCAGAGCTACTACCAACTGAGCTTTGAAGGCTGTCGTATGAAAAGGACTGTTTGTTTTTACTCGTTAGTGGATGGCAATCATTTTAGCAGCGGCTATTTTTGGACTAAGTACGACCATTAATTCTTCTATTTACCTATATTTATTTTAGAATTAGTGCTCAAACTCAATTGCTGACGCTTACAGGGTACAGCTATCCATATCCAATCTAGACAGCCATAACGGTTCAGTTGGTAGTAGATCTGCGTTTGAAGGCCGTGGGTACGATCCCCACCGAGGACAAACATTTATGTTATGAATATAGATGTTTGTTCTCTGCCTCAGTGTTTTATCATGTTATAAGTACTTACCTATGTATTTCATAGTAGCAAAGCTTGTACTGTGGCATTGTACAAGAATTGCTAACTTTCGGCGTTTGGGGCTCGATAGTGCTCTGTGGAATGTCCACCAATAATGAATTTATTTATTTAAAATATAAATTAATTGGCGTAAAAAAATAACATGAATAAATGTGTCCAGACGAGCGCACGGCGCGTGCGCTGGCGTGGCGCGCGTGTGCGGCGCGGCACGTGAGCGGCGCGGGCGCGGGGCGGCGGCGCGCGAGTCTCCGCGTGCGCGCGCATGCGGCCGCGCCCGCGCTGCGCCTGCTCGCCTACTACGAGACGGGGCTGCGCGCCAGGCCCTATCGCCTGCTGCGACACGTCTTCAACTTCAATGTCGCGGTGAGTGCCGCTCTTTGATTTAATAATCGTTGAATACGGATTGAATAAAGAGTAGAGAGAGATAAAAACATGTGCAGGAAGATGTTGATAGCCCTTTCTCCATTTGATTGTAACACGAATACTACTCCGCCAATTGTGTATTTATAGTCGGTTTTTTTTATGCATAAAAAACTAACCTTACTTTAAATTCATCTATTCAATGTCAAAATGTCATTGATTCCTAAGCACGGTTTATATATCCCCATGTCTTTAAGTAACATGTACCAACCCAATATTATTTGGGAATATGTAAAGGGTTTACTTTTTCATAATATAGTATTGTATCATTGTTTTAGGAAGCAGTTGAAGTATCGGTCACCCCACGAAGAAATCTTAGCAATAGTGGAGGTCAGGTACTAGAAAATATGAGTTTAGCTGTTGAAATAAAAAACATTTATGCTGACAAAAATGAAGTGACCATTGAACTTCTGGAGGCGTCACTATTTAGCCGACAGTGGGAACTGACCCATCTACTCGCTACGGGATGCAAAAGCGATCCTCTCTTGCAACGAGAGAGGCTACATCTGGTTTTGAAAGCTAAACGCATTCTTCAAGATCTTCCCGAAGAGAAAATAAATCACTCCATTCTAAAAATTACTGAAACTGATTATAGAAAATTGGTCGCTACTGCTCCACCTTATTCCACATTTGTAATGGACGGCGCACCGGTATTCCACGATACCAACGAAAGCTTACTTTCACAAGATAAAAAGAAGCATGCAGGCTTGATAGAGTCCATGTTTGTTCTAAGGTGGAAAGTCAACGATAAGAGCAATGGAAAAACAGCGATTGGACAACAATGCTTGTGGATAGACTGTTTTTCGAAAGCTTTGTCTCGTGATATCATCCGAACACCCGCAGACAACACAACACTACAAATAGATGAATGTGATAGCAAGCCTGACTTTACGGACGCCAATAAAAAGGTCAAGAAAGATAACGTCGTTATGTTTGACTTGGAGCACTCAAGTCAAATCAGTCACAATTTCAAGGAGCGAAAGATATGCCTGATTCCCATCATTTTGAATGTAGTCAACTGCTATGGAGTTCCTGTTAAAGTTTTTATTGATATGACGAAGCAAAAAAATAGGTGAGAATATGATTGATATGATATCGCGACTTTTGTGCTGAAGTGTCAAAAACTTGGGGTTTATTTGGTACTTTCTGGCTTGCCAATAAAAAAAACGAGTATATCGTCACACATGGGAAGGGTATCATTTGTAGATTATTATAGCATATTGAATTGACTAAAAACAATGGACTAGCTTTCACCCCAGCTTCTCTCATGGTACCTAGATAAAGACTAGATTAAATTCGCCTCCTCTAAACCCTCTTCGTAATTTAAATGGATCCCAAGAAAATAGGATTGGATAGGCTGTATACGATTTCGAAGTATTAAAGTCACGTGCCTAAAAAGTTTATCCAAATCTGTCTCATAACTGTGTCTGTCTATTTATTTTCCTCTGATTTAATAGATTTTATGTATGCATTAGGTATTATTAGTTTGAAGCGTAGCGTATGCTGTCTTATAAATTTGAATTTTTTTGTTCTGTTATGCCTACGCCTCACTAAATTCGATTGGCACCAAACTGGAGCTTCAATATTGTATTATATTACATTGTAAAAGGATCATACAAAAAAACGGCAGGAACCAAGCCGTAAGTTTATTGCCTGTTCTTCTAGGCTTTGGTCGCGTGGAACTGGCACCTAGAGTCACCTAGCTTTAAGACGTTTCAAAGTGATCCTTGTGATTTTATTGAATATATACCTTTTGACTTTGACTTATTATTTCAGAGAGTGTTCCGGCGAGCTCGGCTGGGCGGGTGCTCTGAGCGCGGACGGGGACGGCAAAGAGGTCGGCGTGAGCCTCAACCTCGAGCGATTCGAGTCGCGGCGCGTGCGCGTGCGCGGCGTGTGCGCGGCGGCCGGGACCTACCTCGTGGGCGCGGCCTTCTCCGCCGCCGCCGTGGAGTCCGCGGGCCGCTCGCCGCTAGTCACACGACTCTCCGATAATACTTCGCTGCTAATCGTACATCAAGCTTGAAATTCATCCGCTAAGAACCCTAAGATCGCCTTGTGGCTGTACCCCAATGTAATGCATCTGCTTAGGTAGAACTCTAGGAGCGAAGCAACTATAACACGTTACACGCTGCTTATTGTCTCTTAGTAAGAAAGTGTTTTGAGTACGAGCAAGCCATCGACGTATACAATTTAAGTGTACGGAAACTAGTAAAACAATTTTTTTTGGTAGGAAAACTTGTTTGGATACTAATGATATTTTACTTAACATTCGTAATGCTATTCTTTGAAACCTGGCTGTTATTACCTTCAAATATGTAAAAATGTGCGATTCAGAAGTTGTTTAACGGTTGTCTGCCTCTTAATCAGGTACTTTGCACATGCTTAAGGCTCGGCTACAGCCACAAGTGACTGAGGTGCGCCACTGCTACTTTTGCAGCTGCAGTGGCCGCAGTGAGTCACCGGTGTTCGGTGGTCGTCACAATTCATAACCGATGTATTAATTTCTGTATACCTACATCGGAATGTAAATCCCAAATAGCGAGACATAATTGGGATTTTGAATACGGTATCCATCTAGTTTTCGTGCTCCATAATGTCACGTCCAATGCGCAGGATGCGTAGCAGTTAAAAGGGGGACGGAGCGGCGAGTGGCGAGTCGCACACAACAACACATTACACGCGTGTAAAGTGTTGTTGGTGTCAGACACAATTGTATATGGAAACATTTCCATGCATATATGCGTTACATCAACCCGATACATGCGTGTAATATGGCAGAAAAACTCGGACTATGCCCTCTGCTGTAGCGAGTGGCCGCCACCGATCACGCGTATACGGCAAGTTCCTCCATGTATGAAAAAGCAAGGTAAAAGTAGGGCACGTTCCTATCGTACGTGACTTACGAGGCAATGCTTTGTTATAGATGGTTACCACTTCACATTAGGTGGGCTATCAGCTTGTTCCATCACCTAAAAGTATAAAATAAAAATAAAAACTATTCTGGTAAAGGTACCTATATTTTTTATTATTCAAATTGTTTATAAAATGAATAATTACTAGGGAGACATGTTTTATTATAAACCTATTGTTCATATTAGTTTGTAGTAAAAATTGTTACCTTTGTTAATAATAAACCACTTTCACCAAGTAGATTATTTTGTTTTGGTATTGGCCCATAAGTGCTTTTGATAGGTGTGGTGTTAATATGCTTATTAATATGCAATAAAGAGTTTGGCGTATGTTAGTACAAAGCGATACCTAGCTTTGATTTCTTTTGGAGTCCTATCCGCTGGTAATAAATAATTGAAACTCACATCCTTAGGTTAGCGGGTAGATAATACAATCTAACACTAAGCTCGCGTGTTCATTACTTCTTATTTGTGCATTAAAGAATTGTCTTTCAATTTACCTTTAATCATAAAGATAACGCGAATAAAACATGATTTTGTGTGCGTTTGTACTTTATTATAATAAAACCTAAAACATTTTATTACCATGTAGGTACTACCTACAATAAGCAACAGGCATAAAATAGAGAGTGTTAGGACCAGTAGGTAAATAAGGGTGCATTACCAACGACGCGCAGCGAGCGGCGGCGCGGCTGCGGCCGGCGGCGGCAGTGTGACCCACAACCAGTGTTGCCAGTTCTTAATTTTACTTTACCCTAAAGGCGTTGTTTCATCAATATATGGAGCCGGGGTCGGGTCTGTGTACAGTTTATATAATTATCGCTTAGCAAATATATTAACTGTTTTAATTTGCTTTATTTTTACTTCATTTCCTTGCTCATGAATATTTAATTTACCGTCAAAAAAAGCAACAATCTATCAAAAAATTAAAAAATGCAATACGTCATATCAAACGTCATGTCAAACGTCAATTACAGACAGACTGTCATGGCGGCTCTAATAATGTGCACATAATAAGAAATTCAAACAGATCAACATTTAGTGATGAACACTTTATTAACCTACATTTTTAATGAAATTGCATTTAAATGGTAATCTTCAATTTTTTTTTTAAACTTCTATGTGGGGTACATAGACCAGACCTAGAATAAAATAATGTTCTTTGGTGTAAATATGGAAAAAATACCCTAAAGTTTATCTTTACTGCAAATTGACACAGATATACTTATTGCATTTATATTTTACTATAAAAGTGTAGGGGAAATTACAGATGAATCAAATTTTCAGATTGTATTTAATACATATTATATTTTGAAACATGTTGAGGGACAATCTATTTCTAAGATAAGACTTGACAATAGCATAAACCGAAAATGATCTTTCTACAGCGGCATTATATAGTATTGGTGCTTGGTGCTGATAAAAGAGGCAACGCAACTGCATCGAGTTCCCCCAAAAAATACCCTAAATAAATTCACACCCTAAAAATTACCCTGATATTTAAATTTTATTCTAAATCTAGAGTAAAATACCCTAAGTTGGCACCACTGCCCACAACACAAAGGCCCGCAATACACACAAAAACTGTTGTGACGATGAGTAGTATACCGCCCGCTTCAGTCAGTGGAAACAAATCCTAGTAATGTACCTACATTATTCAGTCCATCAAAAGTGTCGATTGTTGAAAATGTATGCATTCGTTTCGGTTTTGTTAAAATGGTTTTTTGCCTGTTTGGATTTGGATTTCGGTTGCCTAATTTTATTTCACTGTTCATTTTAGTTCAGTTCACGAAAGAGGTCACTTGACGACGACGTTAACGTGCCACTTGTGAAACAATGTCCGCAATCAGTTACATTTTTTGTGGTAAGTTATTTGAATCAGAAATCTTTTTACATTTGGTTGCAGGTCAAATGACCATCGGACGGAACCACAAAAGTTTCGTTAAAAGTTGTTTCTGAATCTAAGGACTGGCATAATAAGGTACCTACCGTCAAACTCCCTGACTTCGCCTAGCGTACCATATTTCGCCTGATTTTTTAAATGGTCATGACATGGACTAATAAATAGAAAACGGTTTCTAATCCAACTATTCAGTAGAAAAAAATATTTATGACAGTATTCTGGAACCGAATGGTAGTTAAGTTCACGTAGAAGATGGCACTTGGCAGTCACATTTAGAGTGAAGTCGAAAAAGGCGGTTTTTGACGGTCTGCAAAACTCCATCTGGAAACTAAAGAAAATAAGAGGTAAGGCCATGGAGGTACTATATACTTAGTCTAAGGGTAAGGCCTTAGACTAAGATAGTACCTCCATGGGTAAGGCCATAAGCACCGTAAATTCTTTTTTACAAGGACTGGACAGTTTTTAATTTTTTTTTATAATGTGGCATTAAGAATATATACAACCTTCACCCTTCTATCACCAACCCCTATTTTTTAATAGTCATTGAAGTAAGTATATGGTAAATCAACGTTTGCCGGGTCAGCTAGTGGAAATATAAATTCGTCACTACTAAAAGCATCTCTTATTTATTTTTCTCATAGAGGGGTGAAAAGCAGAGTGTGCCACACGGTACCAAAATTATTTAACCTCGAGCGACGTACTTTGAATCCCTCGCTACGTTCAAACGCTCTGGATTCAAAAAATCGCTCTCGCCCTAAATACATAGTTTTGGTCCTTATGACACAATTTTCTATTAAAACACCTTTAAATATCTACACAGATAAACAATAAAATATTCTTATTCCTAACTCAACCCTTGGTGGATTCGATCTCCAACGAGGACAAGTATTTTGTATCTTAAATAATTGTGACAAGAAGTACCTACCTACTAATAGAACCTACCTCCTTACTTGTTAGATGGTAGGTTTAATTTTGTATCTTCCGATCCTGCTCCTAAGCATACTAAAATCAAACTACCTACATACTTAGGTACCTACCTAGTTAGTAGTTAGCAAAGGGGAAATTACATTGACACATTTTTTTTGTTTTATTTAAGTTTAACAAAAAAATATCAAAATTAACACCACTATTATGTAGGTACCTACTGTAAAACAGCTACAGCCACAAACGCCTTAAAGTCTTCAGTCTAATAAAGGTACGCGATACCTGAAGACGACTGAAGCATAGTATGTACTGTGTGTGCACATTTCAGCAATATCTCTGTTCGGGGCCGATCCACTCTCAGACGAAATTCCAAGGAACCACTAGTTAGTTATAATACGTGTGAAATTACCTAAATAGATATACGAAATTGTGAAGTACCTATTATGTAACCTGTGACATTATTCTCATAATATGATAATACCAGTTTTGAGCCAGCTTGCGTGCAGAAGAGACACCAAGGGCTCCGATAATAACGTCATCATAAAGGACATTCTCTTTCATGGAGGTATACTTCGTCTAAGTTCTCTTTAGTACCTACCTACCTGTTTAGTTTTCACTTAGATAAACCGGGTTTAGATACTGGTATATGAATTTTGGCAGTTGGGCAGTTGAGGAACTGAACCCGCCTGTTTGTGAGTCTACTCTACCCTCACTCTACCTTTAGCGTACCCAATCAAGGATAGTATGGACTGACTTGACTAAAAAGTAGATATTCATTCAATACAAAGAATTTGAATTTGAATTTGAATACAAATCACTTGACACTGGCAAGATTGTCTGCGGTCGAATGACAGACAGGAGCCTTAAATGGAGAGAAGAAAAGAAAAGAAGGTTATTAGGTAATGTCCTTGGTCGTAGTCATAGATTTGATCTAAGGTCGTAGTCAACTTATTTTTATATTCTGTGATATACATGGTCATAGACAATTTGATAGATTTGAGAAAAGAAGAACCAATTATTTATTACCTGTGTTTCAATGGACACTCTGTGCCTTTCTATTTTTTTTGTTGGCGGCACTGTGTTGTCATAAAAAAATGTGGCCGTATTAGTCATTTGATAATTAAAGCCGACTTAGCGCTTTAAAACTGCGGAACATAAAATAATATATTTTTACATTCCATGAATGGAAGTATATTTTATTAATGTCTTTTGGCCATGCCTGTCAATATTTATTCATTTATGCCCATATTTTCTTCGTTAACTGGGGCTTATATTATTAATAAATTTCAAGTCTCTAACAATAATATTAAAAAAAGAATATCAGTACTATACTACGAATTATATCAGTTTTATAATAATTTAATAATAATTATTATTATTGTTCAATATTTTTATTTGAATGCTATCTCCTGGGTGTCTTATATTTTCCCTCATGATGGCCTCATCGTGATGGTGGCCTCCTTACGGCCGGTTCTGAAAGCTCGATCAAAACTAATCGCATTTCAAGTCACTTGCTTTCTCTATCATAATCGATGTAATAGCTAAATGTCGAGTGAATTGACATCCGATTAATTTTGAAAGAGCTTTCAGAAGCCGGCCGTTCGTGTATATTTTTGCTTCGCGTTTTAATCCGACGCGTCATATTGCACGACAATCAACCGCTCTCCCAGGTGTCTATATTTTATATTATTGTATAGAAAATACAGATATGTAATTTAACAATAATTTGTTTCTATTCCGAAATACCGATAATCTTAAACAAAAACACAAATTGAAAAAAAAAAAGACCACGGAGGTTTGACTTTTCGGTTTGATTGCCATTCAGCGCTTGAAAGCTTTCTCTGCGCTGCCGCTGAGCCAGCTGTTGTTGGCATTAGTGGAAAAGGAGTGGTAGTTGTAGTACGTAGAAGGATACTGTGATGGTGGCTATGTGGGCGTCCATCTTGAAATTTTACTGGACTTGAAGCCGGTTTTATCAAAAGTGAATTTTGTAATTTTAATTTTACGACAATCGTTAATTTTCAATAAGTTTCATGTATGCTGGAACAACCTATTTATTGTTTAGATTAGGACAAACTACAGTTATGTTTTAGGTATGATTATCAACTCAAGCATTTGATCATTTGGCTAGTAATGGCGTGCGTTTTTCACTCAAAAGATACTTTCTTTCGTATCCTAATCATTTCGTCAGATCCTCTGAACAGTTACAATACGTGCATGTGAACTCGAATTATGTGGTTACTATTAAAGAAATGAAAATCTTATTACACTAGTTTTGTAGTTGAAGATTAGTGAGTGAGCTGGATGTCGTTTTTAGGTTATACATCACAATACTGTAATTGAATAGTGACTCGTAATCTTGCGATTCGTTTCGACTGGTTGAGAGCGCTAACGCGTTTATTCATTACCATGTGTGTGTGGCAATTGCAGGTGAAATCAAAAAAGTGATCAAAATTATTTTTTTTGCAGTTTCATTACTCAAGACATACGCTATTTCCGGGAAGACTATAGCAGATAAAACATTCGGTTGGCAGAGGTACAATACGATGGCAGTACCTAGTAGAGCGCGGGTATATGCCGATGTCAACTCACAGAATCCAAGAGAATATTGGGATTATGAGAGCTATGTGGTGGACTGGGGCAATCAGGAAGACTATCAGTTAGTACGCAAACTAGGACGTGGAAAATACAGTGAAGTATTTGAGGCAATAAATATTACAAATAATGAAAAATGTGTAGTCAAAATATTAAAGGTGAGTAACAGTTTCATTCTTGCTTATGATCAACCATGCATGGGAAATGTAATTTACAAATGATAATATTTTAAAAACCTATGCATCAGCCAACTCAATTTTAGCCCACATATTTAAACCTAGTATTATACCTTATGGTTGGTTTTTTTGTGTTGTTAATATTTGATTTGTTGATTGATGGTTTAATAGTCAATTATTCAGGCTGGGTTGCATAATAAAGCACAACATTATAAGATGTTTCTTTATTTTGCAACAAGTCCTTGGTTAATGTATTGGTCATGTTATTGATATTATCTTGTTTCCATCAACTCAATACTGCCTAGGCTTGGTGAAACCAACAGCTTGTAGTTCTAATTAAGTTAAAAAACATGAAGCTATAAAAGCATAATAGCAAAAATAAGCATATATCAAATTATGCTACAAGGTCTAGTTAACGCAAGAGCAGATCTTGTCCCATTGCATTACAATTTTTATATTACAAATATGTATAATTTATTCTCGTTAGGCTCGCTGCTAGCTCACTGGATGAGCAGTAAGTCAACCCCATCTTTTTCTTTCCGTAAACTTGTGTTGTAGTCATTTAAGAGCTGATTTCACCATGCTCTGTTAGATTAACGAAGGATTAAAGGGCCATTAAGGGTCGGTTTCACCATGCTCTGTTAGATTAACAAAGGATTAAAGGGCCGTTAAATATGTCAAAATGTAAGCGTGGGCCGTTAAATATGTCAAAATGTACGCGTTTGACAGCTAAGGTTAGATTTAACGGTCTGTTAATCCTTGATTAGTAACTAACAGAGCATGGTGAAACTGGACCTATATATGTCAAAATGTATGCGTTTGACATCTAAGGTTAGATCTAACGGCCTGAATCGGCCTTAATCCTTGATTAGTAACTAATAGAGCATGGTGAAATCAGCTCTAAGCCAGTTTCTTAGCATTTAAAGTATTCTTTAGAAAAGAGTGTTATGTAAATTTATTTATAATGTTATTTCAGCCTGTGAAAAAGAAGAAGATTAAAAGAGAGATAAAAATATTAGAAAACTTAAGAGGAGGCACAAATATAATAACATTACAAGCTGTAGTCAAAGACCCAGTTTCGCGTACTCCAGCACTCATTTTTGAACATGTGAATAACACAGATTTCAAACAGCTCTATCAAACCTTGTCAGATTTTGATATAAGGTAAAGTATATTTTATGATATATTTTAATTAATGTTTTGTGTGATCAACACAGCATTTCAAAATAAAAAAAACATTCATGATTTCAGATACTACTTGTATGAACTCTTGAAGGCATTAGATTACTGCCATAGTATGGGCATAATGCACAGAGATGTGAAACCCCACAATGTGATGATTGATCATGACCACAGAAAGTTGCGTCTCATTGACTGGGGGCTAGCAGAGTTCTACCACCCAGGACAGGACTACAATGTTAGAGTGGCTTCCCGGTATTTCAAGGTAAATTCTTCTAATATTATGTCTGTAGCAATGACGTAAAAAGTTAATAATAATGTACATAATTATATTCCATTTAATTTTCAGGGTCCTGAACTCTTAGTGGATTATCAGATGTATGACTACTCATTAGACATGTGGTCGTTGGGTTGTATGTTGGCATCCATGATTTTCCGCAAAGAGCCATTTTTCCATGGCCATGACAACTATGATCAACTCGTGCGGATTGCAAAAGTGCTGGGCACTGAAGAGTTGTTCGAATATTTGGACAAATACCATATAGAATTAGATCCGCGATTTAATGATATAATCGGAAGGTAAATTACACACACATGGAAAAATTTGAAAAATATGATTTGTAATGGTTGTTTTAATTTTACAATGGTTTATCTCTCCACAGGCATTCTCGTAAACGATGGGAGCGATTTGTGCACTCAGAGAATCAGCACCTGGTGTCACCGGAAGCCTTAGACTTCCTGGACCGCCTTCTCCGCTATGATCACTACGAGCGCTATACTGCACGTGAAGCTATGGATCACCCATACTTCTGTAAGTACCTACTTAAATAAAAAGAAAGAGAGCCAGCATGCAGGCTGTCCCAAAGTATTGTTAAGCGGAAGTCCAGAGAAAGATCAACACATTTTCCGCGATTTCTCATAGTTTTGGAGTTATACATTTTTGTTTTGTTAGACTTGTACAACTTTAAAAAATTCTTAAAAGAAGACTTTCTCGAGTTTTTTTTTTTCTGCAACTGTATCTTCATAATTTGTATTTCTATGCATAAAACAATCAGCTTCATAATTTTGATAAAATTTATGAAAATATTGGTGTAAAGTGACAAATTTACGTTCAATGAATTATGACTATGACTTACTTTTTATTAAAAATATAAAAAAGTGACTTCATGGTTCCTAAGCAAGTCTCAAGAATTCTCCAGACTCTTAGCTTTCATAATCATTAAAAAAAAAAGTAGTACTTAATGGGCTACTTCGGCTAAAATCAGCCTTCAAAGACATCGAGATGGAAAGAATTATAAAATGTCCAAAATTTCTTTTTTAATCATATGGCTATTTTTAAGAATTTTCTATCTATAGTTGCAAAAAAAAAAACTCAAGAAAGTCTTTTACTTTGATTTTTAGAATTTTTTAAAATTGTTCAGGTGGAAAGTTCTTAAAAATTCAGAAAAAAAATCATAACTCGAAAACTATGAAAAATTGCGGAACATAACATGGGGGTGATTCGGGTACCCCAAGTGGTGCTCTATCTCTGGACTTCCGCTTTTCACTACTTTTTGGGACACCCTGTATAAGATACTAAATACGATTTTTGTTGTATTAAGGACACCAATAACGACAGAAAATATGGGTTATTTGTAGTATCTTCTTCCTACTAAAATATGACTGAAAGTTACTATGTTTGTGGCTCAATCACGCCCTAACCAATGAACTGTTCGAGATTAATCTTGTAGTGGGGTTTTCTACCTTGCTTATGGGTTAACGTGGGTATTTATTTTATTATTGAACACTAGCCATCCAATACTCTAGAATCGAGCTTTCGGTTTTTTTCGTTGGATAGCTGAATCACCACAAGATGGAATTGCTGTGGTGGGTCTGCCTTGTAGATATTTCAGAGTACCGGGCCAAGTACTGAAACATGCGGTGCACCAGCTTAGATGTCGTGGGATGTGTAATCATGCTTGGCTTGGATGAGTCTGTCAGGGATTTTATCATAGAATTGTATGTGTACCAGCTGCGTCTTAACTTTGGACAGAAATCCTATGTCCTAGGCTCAACCAAATGCTTAAATTCAAGGAATGCTGCAGAGCAGTATTGTTTTTATTTTTTTAGCATGAAGACCTTAGGAGTAATGAGATCGAAACCAGGCGCTTGTTTTTAGTCTTACCTTCTTAAGTCCACGTTTCTCGGGCTACCTGGTCTGGCGAGGTCTCCAATATTTTCTGCGATATGGACGATTTCCTAAATTCTCTAGTCAAAGTACATGATTGTGTCTCTACGGGCGAGGATTGTTGCTTCACACCCGGGACGGATCGCCCTCTATTACGCTGCTACTGGATATCTTCTGTGATAAATACTGTACAGTGTACCTACAGTTACATAATTTGATCAGAATAACTTCGCGTGAAAATAATACAGACTCCAAAATAGACGTCTGTATCTATGAATTATAATTTAATTTCAGTATGTATGGACGAAGAGACGCTTGCACAACGATCACTGACACACGTGTTTAGCAAGGCACTAATCGCATTTAGGAAACTAATCACGATTAACGTCTTGCACCAGAAAATAAATCCGCTGAACATTATTAACGAAATTTGGTTTATTCAACGTGTACTAAGTACAATTCTGTGCCTCCTGTGAAAGATGATTTAACTTGAGTTGTACCCTTTTTGGGATTTTTACATAGACATTATAAGAAAAAAAATACGATTTTTTTGGTCTAACTCACGTTCTTCTATCTGCTATAGTTTGGGAGATAATTTGGTGCTAAGTGATATAACTGACAGAATTTTGGCAAATATGTCGTGAATATATAAAGTTGTAACCCCTTAAGGTAATTGCTCCCGACATTTTTTTGGTGTCTCGTGGTATTAGAGCGATTATATTAATTTTCACGTTTTATTTTGCAGTATACTTATCGTGAATATTAATATATTTAGAGTTATATCACTTTGAACCGATTTTTATCAAGGGTTTTATTAGGTTTTCAAAGGTTTATATTAGGGTACAACTCAACGAAAAAGTCGAATCTTTAGAGTAGTATTTCTATGATTTGTTTGAGCAACATTGTGTTTTGAACATTATTCTTAGGAGTTATTAGATTTTTTTACTTCTTGTATATCAGTTTACACTAAGACAACTTATAGGTGCAACATGATTTAACTGTACTTATATCCTTTATCACGCAATTTAAACACATATTAGAAATGAAAAAGGTACTAATGTTAGGTTTTTCATAAATTACTTCGAAACTATGTTATTTACCACAAAAATTTAAATACACAATGAAAGTGAATGTTTTTATCTACAGAAAAAGGTACTTAAATGTAACCTAACCCACTTAGTACACGAAGTAGAATTTTTTAAATCTTCTTTTTGCTGTCCTGTAAAGTTATGATTTTTCAGTTGTATCACTGGTCACAGGAGGCACAGTATTAAATCAGATCGTTGTGCAAGCAACTGTGTGCAGCAGTGCATACAGTACCCGAAGTCTGAATTTTCGATTTCGGTATCGTCAGGCCTTTTTTGGGTGGAGAATGGTGATTTCTCAGCACGCGTGATTGATAGAGGCGTATATCAAATCTCCATACAAAAAGGACTGACGATACAGAAAACGATAAACAAAACTCAGACTTCGGGTACAGATTTAAGTAGGTACATATCCAAAATGTACAAATTGGATGTAGTACTTAATCAAATGTATTTTTTACAGATCCGATTGTGAAAGAGCAGGGACGAATGGTGTCTTCAAGTTCCCCAACTCCTAATGCATTGCAAGGACCAATAAATAATACAGAATAATGATTACTAACGAGTTAGCAGCTCTTAGTAATGCTTATTATATTGAGTATATAATGTGAAAGATTCAGAGGACATACTGTAAACTCACGCTGTAATACAGAATATGGTTGGTGTAAATACAATGCAAACCAAAACAGTGAATCCATCTTCCATCCAACATCAATCTCCTCAAACTCCACTGTTTTAAAATATTCGGAAAGACAATATAATTTAGTGTTATCTAGAAAATCTTGTTTATTCATTGTTTTAAAAGTGTCTTATCCTCTCCAACATGTTAAAGAAACCTGTGGAAGTGCAAGTCTACTCAACTGTCTGAGTAATCTAATTTTGGTGGGCGGCGTTATGAATTTTACAAATAAAAGCAGTTTTTTGTACTTGAAATTCGTTATTGAATGAATTGATAATGAAAAAAGAAACATGGCACTTGATCTTTTGCATTTATTAACCTATGGTATTGATATTGTAATTACTTGTAAAATATAATATTGATAACACCTGCATACCATTGCAAATACTGGTTAGCAGCTTTTCGTTGGTACTCTACTTTAAAATTTTGTATTTATGTAATAGAAGTAAAATGTAGATATTATGTGTGATATAAATACAAAATTTTAAGATAACTAATTAATCGTTTTCTTTTATTACATTATTTTATTATAAAAGAGACCAGTAATTTTTTATTATTCTAGATAATGTCGAATTAGAATATTGTTTCTATTACCTAGTTTATGTTTAAGTTATGTTAGCTATCCTTATAATATAGTACCTAGCTAAATCAAATATCTTCTATTTGAAGGTGAGCCTCATGAGTTTAATTTATTTTTTAGTGTGATAACTCCAAGTTGTTGCATAAAATTTTCATAAATAAACAGTACTAACTTTTGCCTGGATATCTTTTGGATTTTTAAACATGAATCTCTTTCTTACGGCAGTTAAGTCGGGTGAGCAACTTAACGTGGCAATGTGCCGGTCACAATATAGTTCGTAGAACCACCGAAATCCTCAGAGGAATGAAAGTTATCGAATGACGACAGTTAGGAAGCTTCTGAACTAGGTAGGCTATGTGCGTGAGGATTGAGGGAAGCCCGGGTGTTGTATGGAGATGCGATACTAGGCTCGCAGTACAGAAAACCATGAATATCAAACACGAAAAATAAACGGACTTGAGGTAAAGATCTCTGAAAGAATATAAGTAGGTACATATAAAAATGATAATGTGACTTCAGAACTGAATAATTCGTTCAACATCAAATCATCAATTCAACTGTTTAAAATAGATAATAACGTCTTAACTACGGTCCCTTATTATGTAATAAATGAAGTAGGTAGGTACTTCATCAGCCCGACATCACCCATACTGGACATAGGCTCTTTTTGCATTGTCACTGTTGACGGTCCTGCGCTTGTCTCATCCAGGTAGGTACTTGGTAAATATAAAATGATGACGGAGAGCAGATTTTATGATGGAGCCAAAATATGTTCAACTCTTCAACAAATATGCCAATCGAGCTGAAACTGCACCTAATAAGTAGGGGGTAGTCAATGGCCAGTCTTAGCATTGTGTTTGAATGGAGCTGAAATCACGAGATCTTTGCTCGACGCGAACTACTAGTAATAGTTATTGGTTACTGGTTCTTCATTTTTAGAGCACTGGTGGTCTAGTGGTAGAGGCCCTGCTTTCCGATCCTAAGGTCGTGGGTTCAAAACCAGTCGTGTCCCAATAAGTTTTTCTGTTCATAAATTTATGTGCACAATGCCAGTACTTTCAAACGGTGAAGGAAAACATCGTGAGGAAGCCGGCATGTCGTAGAACCTAAAAAGTTCTATAACATGTGTCAAGTGCTCGAAAGGAGCCTCTTGAGGCGCACTTAAAATCCTTTCACCACACTGTTTCGAAAGAAACTAGTGACACGACAAGAAGAAGAAGAAGTTATGATCGAGCTTTCAGAAATCGGCCGTTAGACCCTTGGGTTAGACCAATAGGTGGCCATGTCAACGGTATTGTCCGTGCAGGTCTTCCAACAATTAAGCACGTGTGTCATAGACTTCAGCGGAGCACCGCACGCAATGTCCATGAATGTTGCGCTTTTAATTTTCGTTTATCTGCTTAAGTTACATCTACAGCGCCCAACTTGCGTTTACAACTTTAGTTTCAGTTTTTCCACACCGAAAAAACTGAAACTAAAGTTTTTGACCCCGGGTAGCTTTTCAGTAGGTGTAACGAGCCAAGTGACGAGCACGGGTCTAGTCGAGCATCACCTGCATTTCCGGTACAAGCTACCTTGCAACGGAGAAAGCTTATTGTAGTAGGTTTGAGGCATCCAGTCACTATTCTGCAAGACTCATTTAAGGCAGCATCTACCTCTTGCGTGAAAAGAACGCTGCCACATTGAACACGCGTTGGTACTCTCCAGCAAGCGGAGTGAAAGAGATGAGGTTCTAAGAACCTACCTGTGGTAATATGGCTGTCGTGAAAATACAGTAAATTTGACTCTCTCATGGAATTTGCGACCCAATCGGCCTATTTGTTGAATAGTTCAAAATGTTGAAACTATAGACACTAGAGGTACCTAAATATGATTTAAGAATGTACTACTGTACAAAAACTCCTTTCATATTACACCTCATCCTACTATAATAATTTGTGGCACGCACGATTGTGCCACAAATTAATATTCGCGTAAATTATTAATCACCGAACCGATCGGGATGAAACATAGAACAAATATAGTTCGGAATCTGGATATAGGCTACTTTATATCCCGAAACTACCTACAAAGTTATGCTTGAACAATGCTCCGCTAACTCCATCAACAATTATTGATCGAGTGAGCGAAGCGAACGAAGATCTTAGTTTCAACTTGGGCAATTTGGCATTTTATGTATGTACATTCCAAAACAATTTTTACTTTTTTTCTGGGACGCTCGGTTTTTGAGATACAACAAAAAAGTTAAATTAAGATAACCAGCGATCCAAGAGCTCCCATCTCTAAGAGTTTCGTTGGCATCAAGGTTTTTCTACTGGTCGGCCAGTTACTTTGCTTTTTCTTAATTTTTTTCTTGAAATAAATTAAGGAGGTACTCAGTTCTCATAAAATGGTGACAATGACCAGGTCTGATGATGGAGCCAAGGTCTGTTCAACGGAACTCTTCAATAAATAAGCCAATAGAGTTAAAACTTGGTTACCGTACCAAGTTAGTAGGCAGTAGTCAGAAAAAAGTCCAAACATAATGTTTGGACTTGCCTCTGACTACCACCTACTCAAAGTTTTGGTGCTTTCGTCGGGTCGCATCAAGAGATCTCAGTTCGGGGCGAACTACTAGTGTTAAGTAAGTATTTGATAGATAAGGGGCCCGTCAAAATACTTCTTGCTTGCATAGTAATATAAAATTTTGGAAAATTTATTAAATCACTGAATGAACATCTTTACGAAAAATCACAATCAACTATGTTTTCGTTGGGAAACTTGTTTGGATCAAAACGATAATTTTGTTGAACTGTGTCTAATTCTGCCCTCCCGAGCTTAAAGTGCAGTAACAGCAAAAATACGATTTTGAGAAAAGCGCGCCTAAAGTGTAGAAATCTAAAAAAAATATCCAAAAGAGGTTATTTGATTAAATCTTGAATGCGAAGTGAAAGGTAACGTAAAAAACTGTGTATCTAAACGTCTTACTTATTTTTTTCTTCTAGATAAAATAATTATAGCCAAATATATTTTTTTGCCCCTATTACCACAAATCATTTCTCTATAAAATCTGCTAAAAAACTCCTTAAAAGGCAGTACATTATGCTATTACTGCATTTTTGACTGTTGTCCTGTCATATTTACTAACTAAAGTGCAGTAATAATGTGAAAATACTGCAATTTAATAGGTTTCTTTATGATAAAATACTAAAAATTCCTCTTGTGTATAAAAGAAAACCTTTGATTTGAATAAAAGTGTGTATTTTCGAAAATTTAACTTAAATGCTACATAATCTACAGTTTTTTTTTGTAAAAAACACAATTATTATATAAACCCGTTTAAAATTCAGTCTTTCCGGCAATCTTTTTATCTTCTAGATAAAACTATTTAAAGTGCCACAAAATAAGATGAAATACTGCATTTTAGCTGGGAAACCCAATAAAATCTGTATATTTTCAACACTGTATATTTTTATTAGATTTGTCATATTTTTGCAATTTCCATTTCCGAAAAATAAAATACTTCTAGATTGAATTATAAAAAAAGAATTTATTTGATTTATAGGTTTTAAATTGGGGTTTCAGAAAATGTATTTAGCTTAAAACCGGCCAAATGCCTATTTTACTGCACTTTAGGCTCGGGAGGGCAGAATTGCACTCAACTTGGTTGAATCATTTTATCTTTCAAAATGTTGTAAGTAATGTGCGAGCGAGACAAAACATAAATCTACATCATATTTGTAAATGAATTATTATTAGGTAGGTATAGAAAAGGTAACATTACTCCAGCTCTTCCCAGTTTATTTATTTTATTTCTGTTCTGAGCCACAGATCAGCTAATTACTTATTCATTGGTAAGTTAAGTATGCAATTCAAATAACCACACTTCATTTCAGAATAATTTCTACTGCAGCTATAACAAAGTTGTTCATCAATGTAAGGAAACATTGTTTCATTGATGTTATCTTCATTGAGAGGTTTCCCATATGACACAGTCCTTGAAAAGTTAGTAGCATCCATAGCAGATAGCTTGAGGCTCCTTTCAGTAAAAGGATTCTGAAAACAAAAAAAATAATAATACACAATCAACCCATAGATTAGAGTTTATAATTGGTGTTATTGCTTTTCTTCAGCAGAGGAATTCATCAGTCAGGCAGAATTACTCATACTTCTATTGCTATCTAGCTCTTGCTTCTTCATCGTGACAGAAGAAAGTTAGTACTAGCAAAATCAAAAAACTATTAACTGCATCGGGAAACTGGAAAGAAACAACTAAATATAGGTACACCAACATACAAAAACCGTGTGGTTTTTGTATGTCGGTGTAACGAAATGTCTGCCACTACGGCCGGTCTCCGCGGGAGAGACAGACCAAAACCCTACAACAAAGGATTAAAGGGCCGTTAAATATGTCAAAATGTATGCGTTTGACAGCTAAGGTTAGATTTAACGGCCTGTTAATCCTTGATTAGTAACTAACAGAGCATGGTGAAACTGGGCCTTAGTGACGGTTTCACCATGCTCTGTTAGATTAACAAAGGATTAAAGGGCCGTTAAATATGTCAAAATGTACGCGTTTGACATCTAAGGTTAGATTTAACGGCCTGTTAATCCTTGATTAGTTACTAACAGAGCATGGTGAAATCAGCTCTTTAAATCAGATTGCAACTTTAAACACTAACAGCCGCTTACTGAAAGCCCTATCAAAACTTATCGGATGTTAAGTCACTTGCTATCTCTATCTAATTCGATGTAAAAGCTGAAATGGCGAGTGACTTGACATCCGATTAGTTTTGATCGAGCTTTCAGAAACCGGCGGTAAAATCTCAGAACAGAAGAAAGCCTACAAGAGCTAGAAAAAGCCCTAGAAGACATCTTGGGTATAAGCGAGCTAAAATACTAGGTGAAAAAATAGAGGAACGTTCTATTCCATAAAGGCGAAATACCTAGCTGGTCACAGAAGAGTAGGATTCCTAGTCAAACAGTCCTTGAAACGATACATACAAGAGCTAATTGGCATTTCAGATCGAATAGCTGTTCTTAACATTAACATATACATATAGGTACCTACCGGGACACAGAAAACTATGGTCAATTATATCTACAGATTTATTCACCAACAGAGCAAGCAACAAGAACAGAAATTAAACTCATAAACGCACACACAAATTCTAACAAAGTATTCACTCAACCACAATATTATAGGTGGCTTAAGGTTGAGCGTTGAAGTCACACGCTCAAGTCGGAGCAAAACAAAGGAAGTAAGAATTTGTACTGGGCAACTTTGGACAAGGAAAAAGAAGCCGAAACGGAGAAAAACTACTCGAATTTTTATTTGAACACAACTTACATCAACGACCGCCCTCCAAGCAGAAACCCTTGGGCTCTTCCTGGCAACAGGAGAAATACTCTCATCAGTAAAGTCTACGACGGCCGTAGCCACTGCAAACGAAGAGACAACAATTATTTTCACAACAGACAGCGCAGCACTAATTAATGCATTGAGAAGATCTGACACAAGGTCAGCTTCCCTTGTACTGCGCTTCAAAATGTGTCTGACACACATAGTGTTAAAATAAGATGGACAAAGAGTCAAGCAAGAGAGGGCCGGGCGCGAAAATTCCACCGACAATAAATGACATAGGTCTATATTTGTATAAACCTACATCGGTAGAGATAAAAAATAGGCTGAAGATGTATTCCCAGAAGTAAACCAAAAGCAGTGGGAGCGCAGATCAGACTGCAAACATACAAAAACAATGTTTTCAGCTACTAACAGGCAACTAACTAACAAACATCCTGTTAAAGCCGAGACGCGAAGACCTAAAGGTGATGGTCGGTATCATCACGGGCCACTGCCACCTCAACTACCATCTTTTCAAGATCGGAGCGACAGACAGTGATCTATGTCGTGGCTGTCTTTAGGTAAAGAAACGGTGGAGCACGTGGTACTGCACTGCTCCGCAACTAACGAAGCTGATCGGGTCCTTCTCATCTGCATCCAAATCACCACCAGGGATGGTCGAACATTGCTAGCACCAACTCAAGGTCCTTCTCCGCTATTTTAAGGAGTTGGCCTGGCTGGGGTGAGGTTAGCAGGGGGACAATGCACAATACACCCCATTGCGGGACGTCCGTGCAGATCTCATTCCCCCACCACGTATTAGAATCTCAAAATGGCATTTATTGACTACTCAAAAGCCTTCGACAGTAAAAGCCACAAAGCAATATGGGAAAGCCTGGAACAACAATGAGTACCGACAAACTACATCAACATTTTATAGAGCATCTACTCGAATAGTAAAGCGAGGGTCCAACTAGAAACCTTAGGAAATATGTTCAGGATCGAGAAGAGAGTGAGACAAGGTGACCCTCTATCACAGAAATTGTTTTCAGCTGCTTAAGATACCCTCCGTATCTTCCGCAAACTAGAATGGAACAACTTCGGCCTCAACTTGCAAGGAGTTAAACAGAACCACCTGAGATTTGCGGATGACATGGGCAGTCCTGTACCCCAAGTATGAGTTTTGCTTACCATATTTGGTTTTTCGTTTTACGTTTTTGTTCCGTGTTCATTGCCGGTTTTGTATGAAGACGCGATGAGGATACCGATATGGAATTTTACAAAACCCGCAATTAGCACGGAGCAAAAACGTAAAACGAAAAACCAAATACCTATGTTAAGCAAAACTCATACTTGGGGTACCGTTTGAAGAAAATCCCATAAATAAATATAAATTAGGCTAGACCTCTTGAAAGTAGGTATATCCATGAACAAAGACAAAACAAAATTACTCTTAAATGCTGGACCAATAACCATGGATATTACCTAGATATATACCTAGGACAGATAATCCCTCACAAAGACCAAACCACCAAAGAAATTGAGAGAAGAACAGCGAATTGGTGGAAGAGGTACTGGTCCTTGAAAGAAATTGTGAAATCCAAGGAGTTAAGCATGCAAATAAAAAGGAGAGCATTCAACACATGCATACTTCCAGTCATCACCTATGGATGTGAAACTTGGTCAATCACCAAACTACACAGAGAAAAGTTAAACTGCTGTCAGAGAGCCATGGAAAGAAGTTTAACAAAATAAAGAAGTTGGACAAAGTAAGAAGTAGCACCAAAAGGGAAAAAACAAAAGTAGTTGATATAATTACCCGAATAGACCAACAGAAGTGGAGATGGACAGGCCACATGATCTGAGATCCCCAGGACAAATGGTCTAAGAGTGTCACTGATTGGTACCCCAGAGATGGCAAGCGCAATAGAGGGCATCAACAGATGAGATGGGAAGACAACCTAAAACTCACAGATGGCCATCACTGGAGAAGGGTAGCACACAACAGAACCTATATTAAGGCCTATGCCAAGAGGCACACCAAACTGCAGGACATCCTATATATTTAATTTGTAACTTTATTCATTACCAAAAAACATGTAAACCCAAAGTTTGGAATAAATCTTATCAATCTAAGATTGATTGTATACAAAAAGAATAGAGTTAACACAACCTTGGCTTGGAATTAAGGTTAGAAAGGATAATAGAATGATGTACCTCACAGAGAGAGCAGCTCCTGCAGTTTGCTTTGTCTTCGCTCACAGTCCCAATTTTATCAGCTGTCTTGCACACTGTAGATATGGTGGACTGGAAGTTATCCTGTAGTTCTGTTACAAAAGTGCTGATCACAGTCTGAAGACTGTTATTGAGCAAATCTTTTGAAGTATTTGGATTTAATCTTTTTATTTTTATGTAATAATCTAGCTCTTCCTGGCTGATATCCTTCATTGGCCTTAATATTTTAATGTTTTGATCACAAGCATCAATGAAGCCCTGCAATTTAACAAGATTATTGTAATAAGAAAACAGCATAGGACTTTATACTACTTTTACACATTACAGTACAGTGTGTCAGTACTTACAACATCATTTTGAACCTGTGATCCCCTCCCAATAGTTATGTTTGATAATAGATTTATCGCTAAACTAGTAGTTGTTTCAGCAGTGAATACATATCTGCAATCTAATAACTCTGCACATTTAATAAACAGACTTCTCTTTACTTTCTTGATGAAATCATTACAAGCTGTTGCGGGCATACTTTTCAGTATTGACTGAAACTTTTCATTCATTTCATTATTCTCTTCTGGAATATTGTTCACATTTAGTGGCAGCATGTTCGGTGTGATGTACTCAAAAATGTGTATAAAGTAAATATCAAAATTATGCAATCTGCATAGTTTAAGCAAGGTATCAGCAGTATTTTGATCGGATGGTCCTGAAAAAAATTAACAAATAAATTGGTATCTTACTTACTACACTTAACTACAGATTTTTATCAAAAAATAGGTATTAATTTTGGTTCATGGTGTGCACCTTACCTATTATATGTAGGACGCATGGGAGAATACGTAGTTTTTTGTGAATGTCTAAGGATAGTCCGTGTTGCACTAAATCTAACAAAACTGTGGAACCTGCTCCTCCAGATGCACATAAAAGAACTTTATCATTCTTTGATAGTATTTTGTTTTTGCCAATACAAGCTCGAAATTTATGATTAGTGCCAGATACAAAACAGTCGTTACAATAAAGGTCCTTTTTCCTTAAAATAACTGAGCTTATCGAATTACATTTACTGCAATTCATCTTCTTTTTACTTTAAAAACGAGTTAGTTAAAATTTAGTCACTGAACCTGAACTGAGAGAGAGAGACACTGAGGCACTTATTATTACTATTTAACGTCAACGTGTGCGTAACGAGTAGGTAGTAATTATTATAATTTACTTTGTTTCCGCGCCGCGCTATCAGTGTTTCCACTTAAGATTTTGGTTTTGCCCTAAATTCTTTAGAAATTTACCCTAAAAATCCCTATTTATTTTTCGAAATTCCCTAATTTAGGGCGAATGTTAATTAAAAAAAAAAGTCTTTGCACATTTATATTATTACCTGCTTGGAGTGCTTAGCACTTCTGTTGTGTCGCCGTAATTCGGACATTCCACACAAAATATCACAATCACATACTTCACAGTAAGCTTTTGTCTCCCCTTTGTCAGATCTCTTTAGCCAAGACTTGAAATCTGGATGCTCTAACCAAGACGTTTTAATTTTTGCGCATATTTCTTACTCTCCGTACTTGCAGCTGACTTTCCTCCTTTATCTTTAGATGAGGAAGGCACTTGCTCACTATCATCACCTGTGTCTTCCATTTTCAAATATAAAAACAGTCAAATATGATAATACAATTAGTTACTTTTGTTTCGCGACCGATAGAAAAATAGCAATCAAAAATAATCCATAAATCATGTTACTAATTTCTGATGTCCTTTACAACATAATATGTAGGTAAATAGAATTATCCAAAAGGTAATCTAACATATTTTGTCGGATTATAATACGAAACGAATTTGGGGAATCCCTTCAGAGAGGTAGAGCCATAGAGCATAGAATAAATAGGGTTACCACATCAACTAATTTTTGCCCTAAAATTCTCTAAATCCCTGTCGCAATAAAAACAGCCCTAAGCTGTACATGAAATAAGTAGTTTCGCCCTAAAAAAGGGCGAAATCCCTAAAAGTGGAAACACTGCGCGCTATGTTGACGCATATTTTAGGCAGTGTTACCAACCTTTACCAAAAATTTTCCCTAAGTTTATTCCTAAATTTCCCTAAAAATCCCTAAATAGAATTTGATATGTACCTACGTAAGTCAGTACATATCACCTGTTACTACATCATTTTACGTAAATTATTTCGTAGCTCATAAAATAAAACGTTACATATTAAGCAAGTCAAATATTTTATTGAGTAAATACAATCATGCAAAGTTGTTAATTATTTCCAGAACCGCATCATCATCCTGTTCCTCGTTTTAGTTTGACGTCTAATTTTTGAATACATACGTACGTTGAAGTTCTTGATCGTGTCCACAGTGGAATCAAATTTTACACACGATCCTTAATCCCGATTTAAGGAAAATCGTACCATCATGATACTCTGTACCATTCTAAGGGATAATCTGTTCCTTAGTTAATTTTTGATTGTCCCATAGTAGAAAAAGCACGCTCGACTGACGCATTGGAAACTGGCGTCATTAACTAAAGCAAATTATGTGACATAATCATAGATTAATAATACTATAGATTGCCTACGAGCGTATACCCGAGCAAGACGGACAACAAGTACATACAATTTATGGGTTGCCACATCATACTATTTTCACCCAACCAAGCATAAGCTATGATGTCGCCGCGGCTCCAGTTGTTTGTTTAATGATGTTTAATTAAAGCTAGTTTCTGCAGTTTAATAGTTTGTACCCTCCTCTAGGTTACGCCATTTTAATATCTTCTAAGGAATGAGCTAGAAAAAAGCCTACACAGCTCAGTTGGTAGCCTTCTGCGCCGTAGGCCGTGGGTTCAATCCTACCGAGAACAAACATTTGTGTGATGTGATACTAGACGTTTGTTCTCTGCCTGGGTGGTTGTGATTTGGCTTATTTTGGAGCTATATAGTGCTGTGTGGAGCGTCCACCAATATTTATAAAATAAAAAATCAGGGCGAACTGGCACTAAGCTGGCATTTTAGACATTGACATCAGAACCCTAGGCCCCGCGAGCTAGAGTCCTGGATTTTCCTAGTGAGGGGGACAGAGCTAGCTAGTGGTGCTATTCTTCACATTCTACCACCTACCAATAGTTTAACTATGTTACTGCACCAGCTAGGTAAAATTTTTATGAATAAAAACAATTTATTTATTAATTATTGATTTATTTATTCTACATCCCTACTCATCAGAAACCGTAATTCAAAAGGTTAATTTATAACGCGTGCTTCAATTTTAAATTAAGTAGGTATAAGCAATACATCTTAACTGGGGCCTTATGCTCACTTCGACAGAGATTATCTCACGATGGAGATGACGTCATATCTCGTTCAATAACTCGTTGACCTTGCGTCTCGCATGAACTTTGTATGAGAAAATTGGGGAGTTAGATAGTGAGAATGGGGATAAATAGTTATCGAACGAGATATGACGTCATCTCTCACGTGAGATAATCTCTGTCGAAGTGAGCATAAGGCCCCAGGAGTAAGCCAGCTTATGCTAGAGCTGACCATAAGCCTGAGCAATGCCACCACTTTGCCCTGAAGCGCGAAGTGGTGGCATTATGAATACAGCTATCCTTAGAACATCACTATGAATATGTCATAAAAACATTAAAATATATCACGTGTAAGTACGTATTTATTTATTAGACGATAAATATTTAATAGTTTGTACATAACAATTTCAGATGAGAATATTTTTTTAATTCACACTTTTTAAAGCAAGATTTTTTAACATACTTTTTATATCCAGAAAAAAAAGCGGAGATACCGTTTATGTTGAAATAGCCCAAAAGTTTTTTAGTCCGTAAGTTTCTTGCCTGTTCTTCTAGGCTTTAGTCGCGCGCGAGGAACTGGCGGTACATTCATCTAGTACCAATTTAAGACGTTTCAAAGAGATCCTTGTGATTGCACTGAATAAAGACCGTTTTGATTTTGATTTTGGAGCTTGGTGACCTGGAGCTTGGTAACCCGGAGCTTTAACCCACCAGCCCAAAGTAGTTGCATCTTTGGGAAATCTGTAAAACAAACATGTTATTATTAGGTATATGTAGGTATTTAATAATACTACGCGATGGTGGTCTCAGACATAAAATAACTACCAACTTCTCATATGAAAATCGTGAGGAGACTTAAATTATTAAAATGTAACGCAAAGCTAAAAAAATAAATTAAATGAAATTAAAATATATGTACCTACTACCTATACCTATATTATATTTTTTTTCATTATGTACTTAAGTCAAACAAACCTTATTTCTTTGAATAAGGTAATAATAAGTTGCGACATTGTCATTTTTTTCTAGATTATTATGTGTATTTGAACTTATCCTCACATATCAGAGTCGAATCCACCCTAAAGTTGTTCGTTTCCCAACATTTTTGGCAAATAGATTTTGTTTTAGTTGGCAGCCCGAAAGATCGTATAACCCAGCCAAATTATGTTTCTATAGAACTGTATCGGTTTGAATAGCCATGTAATTTGTGTGGTTTATAGTAACCTATACTCAATTTTACAAAATAATTAAATTCTAGAAATCTACTATGATATGCGTTAGAAAGTAAACACAACCGTTAAATGATTAATTGTGGACACTGTGCATTCTCCGTTTTATAGTTTAATTGACAAATAGAACATAAAAGTGCTACTTACCGAAGGAAGCTTAATTTTCAGTTTTCCGAGCTGTATCATTATCACAGCCTAAAATACTACAATGCACCACATTATAAACGTAACTCTACGTATACTGGGACCTAGGCACATACTATTTTCAAAGAACTTTGGCACTAAACACCTGTAAACTCACAAGCACCAAGCGGTTTGTTTAGCACCAAACTTGGTGCTAAACAATCAAAAACGTATACGCAGAAAGGGACAGAACATTTATATTATGTTTCTCTCACACATAGGTATAATTTGTATTATTGCGTCTCTCTTACTCTTGGTATTATTATTTGATGCTCTATCTATTGTATACTTGATCTAAGGACATAATGAACTAATGAATGAATGTTTACTCGTTTCATATCGTGCGTTCTTTTCTACGCACAAAACTGAAAACAAGTTCGATTTTGCAAGTTTTGTTTGAAATCCCTAAAAAAATCCCCAAAATATTCCAGTCCCTAAAAATTTCCCTTTTAACACTTTTATTCCCTAAATTTAGGGACAAAATCCCTATGTTGGGAACCGTGATTTTAGGCAGGCCTTAAAACCTACCTATTTTACCTATTTTTAAGGGAGCCAATAATGTACGGCCAAATAATGTACAGCATGATATTGCACAGCACGATAATGCACACCCAGATAATCCGTGTCCACTGGTTTGAATTATTGGGTGAACATGATCATCCCGTACAATAACCATGCTGTGCAATATCGTCACGTGTCAATAATGTACACGCAGATAATGTACAGCATGATAATTGGAAGCCACTTAAGTACCGTTGAGTCGGATTGGTTAGGTTATGTTGAAACATATACATTACGCACGAGGCGAGCGAGCAAAGCGAGCGTGCCGCGGCAGCGGCCGCCGAAGTGCCAGAAATTAATTTTTACGGTACCAAAGTGGCTTCCAATTATCAAGCTGTACATTAACATGCTGTACATTATCATGCTGTACATTATTTGGCCGTACATTATTGGCTACCTTAAAAATAGGTAGGTTTTAAGGCCTGCCTAAAATCAACGTCGTCAAGCCACATATTTATTTAACGCTGGCCGCACATTAACTACACGTGACAATATTGCACATCCAGATAATGCACACCCCGATAATGTACACCCAGATAAAACGAATCCAAAAAGGTACCAAAGTGGATTCCAAATATCATGCTGTACATTATCGTGCTGTACATTATCATGACGTACAATAACCGGACTCATTTTTAAATGGCGGAGGTCTATGTTGCGTTAGGGTGCCATTAATGTACGTACAGCCGTGGAAAACACAGCCCAGTATTGATGTACAATTTGGTCGCGAATTCCATGGCTGTGTAATCCAAGGGTGTACATTCCAAGCCGTACAAATTCAGCACACCTTTGGAAAACACTACCCGATAAAACGCAGCCAAAATTTTGATGCCAGAACTTAGGCTTTGTTTAAACTCGTCAATTACTTACTCACTCACTTGTTGATCCGATTCGGATTGGTTAGGTTATGTTAAAACATATAAATTACGCACGAGGCGAGCGAGCAAAGCGAGCGTGCCGCGGCAGCGGCCGCCGAAGTTACAAAATTTTATTTTTTTCTTACACTAATCTCTGAATAATTCTCTTATTTTATAATATTTTACATTATTTTTAATCTGTGCTACTTGCCTAATTGAGAATGGGATAGTACAATACTTAATGTGTAGTGCATCTAAACAGAGCATAGCCTTTCGACCAATCAGAGCAATGGTCACAAAATCCATGGTCCTGGATCAAGGATTACACTCCTGGCTGTACAATCCCGACTGTGCTGGGAAAGCACAGCCTGGAAAACACGGCCCGGATTTCATGTAAATTTTGTACATGAATTCCTGGCTGCGTTTTCCTGGCCGTGCTTTCCTGGTTGTACATTCTCGGACATTGTGTAATACTTAGTCGTAAATTAACCGGACCCTGTGCGTTACATGTATGCATTTAATTTATTAACCACCTCACAATTGTGTGCATTTTTTTTAATTTACCATTTTTAAGGCTTTTGTCGCTGAGCGTCACACTACCTTGTGAAGTTAGCTACTACTGACGATACCACAGAGAACTATCGAGCTACAAGAACTGTACAGCACGTACTAAAGTGGCTTCCAATTATCATGCTGTACATTAACACGTGACAATATTGCACGGCATGTTATTGTACGGGATGATAATGTACACCCCGATAATTCAAACCAGTGGACACGGATTAACTAGGTGTGCATTATTATGCTGTATATTATTTGGCCGTACATAATTGGCTCCCAAAAAATTGTTAGTCCCTATAGCGTTCCGTACCCAAAGGGTAAAGCGGGAACCTATTACAAGACTCCGTTGTCCGTCTGTCACCAGGCTGTATCTAATGAACCGTGATAGTTAAAACACATATGATGTATTTCTGCTGCTGCTTTAACAGCAAATACTAAAAAACAAAAATAAATATTTAAGGGGGCTCCTTTACAACAGACATTATTGAATTTTATTTGCCGCTTTTATAGATAATAGTACGGAACCATTCCTGCGCGAGTCCGCCTCGCACTTGGCCGGTTTTTTATTTCATATCAAACAGATTTTGGGGCAGAAATGTGGGGGCAATTTTTAAAATCCAGTCTGGCTACAGAGTCGGAGGGCCCACTCTTGAACAAATATATAAATAATTACAACACCCTAAAATAGCCAAATATTTATTTATTTTTTATTTCGTAATGATAACAAATTGTATATTTTGTACCCTGTAATTACACTTTGTTGAAAGCTGCAATGTCAACACTTTGAACCTGTAAAAAGCATAATAGTGATTAATTTTTCTATTATTTCTTGTTCTAAAAATGTAAATCCGTTATTGGCTGTATGTTAGAAATCTAAGTAAATATTTACTTTGTATCTTAAGAGCAGTGGATTTTGTTGAAAAATTAATAATAAAATAACGAGTGTATTAGGGACTAGCGGCCTGAGGGCTTATTACGAGTTTAGTGCCGATCGTCGATCGTTACGATACACCGAATTTTCTATGAAAATAAATCAACGGCATCTAGCGTATTCTTTGAGAACCTGTTTTTTTTTTCATAGAAAATTCGGTGTATCGTAATGATCGACGATCGGCACTCGATCGGCTCTCGTACGGAACTCGTAATAAGCCCTCTGTCCCAGCTTCGCATGGGTGGTCATAAATTTTTTGAACATTTTAGGATTAACTTAGACCGTGGGTTCGAGCCTCGCGTCTACTTATTTGATACATTTGCACGTCCTTCTCCTTGAGTGAGTGAAATCGCACTTCGTGCGTGACCCGTGGACCCATTAACATTTTTAATTTCGTCATATCTTTTGAATGGAATGTCCGATTTGAAAAATTTAAGAAGTAATCTATATGTATTGAAACCTTCTTAATTATGAAATGATTTATTTGGATAAGGATTAATACCAAGGTATAAATAAACACCCTTTTCTAGCAGCGGCATTTCAATTAATTTTTTATAATAAAAGAACACTTATTGTGACATAACTATAATAGTTAGAGATATACTGTCGCGACATTTTTTGTAGATGATGACGTGTTCTACAAAATCGTATTTTGTTCTATCATCAATAGTTTTCGCAGCGCACGCGATGTAAGGTTTTTGTTTTCCACCTTGGGTTTCATTATTGGAGTTTAAGTAAGGATCCCTGATTTTTTTGAAAATATAATATAGCCTATGTTACTCAGGGATAATGTAGCATTCTTATGGTGAAAAAAAATTTGAAATCAGACCAGTAGTTTTTGAGCCTATTCGTTACATACAAAAATACAAATCTTTCCTCTTTATAATATTAGTGTAGATGAGCAGCTGATGATGTTTATATTCATAAAACATGATTAAAATATACTAACATAGTCCTCAATTTTCTCGAGTTCTTCATTAAGCCAGTCTACAGAAACTTTGTCATCTTCAACAACACAGGAAATCTGAAGCTTGTGGATGCCGTAGGCTAATGGCACTAGTTTTGCAGCACCCCATAATAAACCATCTGTTTTGATTTCCCTCACAGCTGTTTCCATAGCTTTCATATCAGTCTCATCATCCCAAGGTTTGACATCCAAAATAATGTTGGATTTCGCAATAAGGATGGGCTCTGTAATGGTTTCATTAGTAAAATTTTAATACATAATTAGTAAAAAGACTAAAAACTTTAATTTCAAAAATCTTGTATCTTTTCTCTCTTTGAGGTAACCAACTCTGTAGCTTTGGTTTTATAACCATATTTAATCATCATTGCATTTCCTGCCTGTTCCATCAGGGTTCAAGTATGAAGCTTAAATTACCTCAATTTAAAAAATAATCAAAATAATCTATTTCTACAACTGACACTTACTCGTGGATTTCTTGGCATTGTATGCAGCAAGACGCTCTTCGCGTATTTTGGCTGCCTCTGCATTTTCTTCTTCATCATCAGACCCAAAAAGATCCACACCATCATCTGATTCTTCAGCTGCAGCTGGAGCAGGTGTGGCCTGGAACAATAGGCACAAAATATTTTTATCCATAACTATACATCCAGAGATAAGGGTCAGTAGCAAAGTTGTTGAGAAGACATAGGTTTGAATCCCACTTGGTTCATAACTTAATGGATACTATTATTTATTATGATATACCTTATTGCTCACATATTCATTCTATACAGCTTCTCATTCAGGTAGTAAATGAACCTTGGTCATTCAAGTTGAAAATGGTAATACTGAGAAAATAAATTAAGACTTCAGTCTCTTGCTTGGTCAAAAAATATAAATTAAGTAAAGCTGTGAAAAAGTATTAAAATAAAAATATTAAGACATATGAACTTATATTATTATTATTGACTAGCGGCCTGTCCCAGCTTCGCATGGGTGGTCATAAATTTTTTGAACATTTTAGGATAAACTTAGACCGTGGGTTCGAGCCTCGCATCTACTTATTTCATACATTTGCACGCGCTTCTCCTTGAGTGAGTGAAATCGCACCCCGCGCGTGAACCGTGGACCCGTAAACATTTTTAATTTCGTCATATCTTTTAAATGGAATGTCCGATTTGAAAAATTTAAGAAGTAATCTATAGGTATTGAAACCGTCTTAATTATGAAATGATTTATTTGGATAAGGATTAATACCAAGGTACAAATAAAGACCCTTTTCTAGCGGAGGCATTTCAATTAATTTTTTATAATAAAATAACACTTATTGTGACATAACTATAATAGTTAGACATATGCTGTCGCGTCATTTTTTGTAGATGATGACGTGTTCTACAAAATCGTAGTACATTATTTTGTTCTATCTTCAATAGTTTTCGCAGCGCACGCGATGTAAGGTTTTTTGTTTTCCACCTTGGGTTACATTATTGAAGTTTTAGTAAGGATCCCTGATTTTTTTGAAAATATAATATAGCCTATGTTACTCAGGGATAATGTAGCATTCTAATGGTGAAAGAATTTTTGAAATCGGACCAGTAGTTTTTGAGCCTATTCGTTACATACAAAAATACAAAGTTTACCTCTTTATAATATTAGTGTAGATTACTGTTGTCACCAGTTTTTTATTTAGTTGCACACACTAAAGCAGAGTGTTATTAATATTATCAACATATAGTATAGTTTCTTATTTAAACCATAAACATAATACCTGGAAAATCAAGGTATTTTTACTTCAATAATATATTGTATGACTGAATGATTATTTATTACCTAACATACCTGATTTCTTAATGTTTGTGTATTATTGAGTGATATTTATATTTAAATAAATACTATAGTTAAAATTAGGGTCACAAAGTTTAAGACTGAAAAGTAGGTACCACAATTTCTATTTTTGCCATGTTTCTTTAGATGTGTCTAGTACCTTCTTTAGAACAGTTAATGTAAGGTCTTCCATGAGTTTTCACAGACTACACTTGCTAGGGCAGTTAAAACATGTATGAAAACTTGTCAAAAAGATTACAGGTTTTCATGAACCTCACAGATGCCGGATTTTTACTAGTCTCTAGCAAGAACAAGAGATATAATCATGGTAGACCCACTGCCATAGTATAAACACGATAATTATGTGTTATATGCAGAGATCGGATCAGATAACCAACATCTCAACTTTAGGTAAATATGCATCCGATTATCCGATCTCTAGTTATATGTTTACCTTAGATGCTTCAATTTTGGCACCTTTGCCAGTTGACTCAAGGGTTTCTACCCTGGCTTGCAGGCTGATCACTATGTTTCGCAAATCATCAATTGCTTTCTTTAGATCACCATTTTCTTTCCCCAAACTGCTGATTTTCATGTTGAGTTCAGTGTTAGGAACACCAGTTAAGCAGGCCACACTTTCCATCTGTAGATTATAATATATATCAATGATAGAAGTTTTAATTTAATAGGTATAATCTGAATAGGAAGATGAAACACTAACAATTAAAATATATGTGGTAGATGTTAAATAAACACAAAAAAGCTGATTTGTCTTGCTGAGCAACATTAACAATGATTATAGTGTGTGACTTTAAAAAGAATTATTTGATTACTCACACATTCTAGAGAGTTTTTAATATGCTGTCTGGCCTTCGCAACTTCATTGGCCAGAGATGACCGGGCCAATGAAAGTGGAGACCCTTGAACCTACAAGAATAGTAAGGCTTTACATGACATTCATTCAATATAGCATAAAAGGAATTGTAGTGATGTAAGAAGTCTGGTATAGTAGTTATGTCATTAGTTACACATAAAGGTGCTGACCTTAGATAAGGACTCGTAATACTTTTTCTCAGCTTCAGTGTACAATGGTTTATCTAGCCAAACCTTCTCATGGATAAGGGCCGACATACTCTGAAAAAAAAATAAGTTCTGACCATTAGGTACTGGCTGGTATAAAAAACTAGTAGTAGGTATACCACAGCACCCTAACCAGTAACTAACAAATATTAACAGATCATGCAAACATTTGTCCCGCTGCCAAATCTTTTGCCTCAGTGGGTTGGGTAGGCGATCTAAATAGCTCTTTCCGATGTTCTGTCTATATTAAACTATACAGACTCTTTACAAAAGTAAATAAAGTTCAGTAAGTAGAAGTTAGTGACGTGTATCCCTACGTACCTACACCTGCCTGACTTATTACTAGTGATAAACAGTTGAATTCAACCTAAAAAACGCCATATCCTTAAGGTTAGGTATTTCTCAAGCAGTTACGAATACTGTGCATGTTTTTTTTATTTTTTCGCATTTATTTATTAAACCGGTACATATACTTACTTTTTGTAAAGTTTTGGATTTGCCACGAATAGATTATTAAATTTTCGCAAACGGCCTTTCCGGACCCACGAATAACGAACGAAAGTTAAAATAAAAAAGATGGAAAGGTAGAAAGAAACAGTGCTGCCAGCAAGTGAACCCAAACCTGGCCAAAAAAACCAAATTGCCAGAGGCCGATTTATTTAACAATATAAAAATTAAAAAAGGACACTCCGTCCGATTGTCACACACAGATGCTAGTATTCTTTCTCATAACTGTGACAAGGATTACATTACATAACGTTTGTAGACAAAATAGGGAAAATATCAAATTGAAGTTTGAAAAGTTTAAAATTTTAATTATTGATGTAATATGATTTTTTCTCAACTTTTGCCTAGTATCAACAATTTTTCTTCAAATAATAATGTGTTTTACCACACTCAGACAGAAAACAAACATCTGTGCCCATCCATCCCACTAGTGTTTGTTCTTTGGAAATCGAACGCGTGTGAGTGAGTTATTTATGAAAGCTGGCAGGCAGTTCATGGCATGGCGGTTGTCTTGGAATAACAACTAATTAAGACAAAATCAAAAAACGTTTATTTTGTGTCACAAAGACATAGGAGAAATATAAAGAATAATATTGCGACAAAATAAGCAGTCGTCACTCAGCTTTATGCTGTAATAGTGTTTGATGCACTACTACAACGCTGGTTTTCCGCGACGCCGCGTAAAAGCTTTGTTTTATTAAACTTTTTGTGGGTGGTATATAAGTAGTGCGAATGAGGTTATTGCCAAGGAATATTGACTAGCCTGTCATATTGTAAAGATCGATTGGGGGCAAAATATTTTGATAGTCCTTAAAGACCGCCCCGGGGCCGGTCGACACGAGAAGAAAGTGCCGAGAATCGGGCCCCTAGGGGCCGAATTGGAAACACTGAAAAGAAAAGAAACATGCGTGTTTGCATGTGTGTGTAGGTATATCACAGCGCGCGCGAGAACACGTAGCAGAATCACAGATAAATAGCAAGCTTTTTTCAACGATGTTTTGGCTCTAGATACTAGTCCATTTGCCAAATCCCCGAATTGTGTTGTACAAATTACAAACAAATTACAAACGCGTTGAGTCGCACAGTCAGCAGCTTGAAGTCGCTCCTATATCCTCGTAAAAGGTTTAACGGAAATGACGTTTCTATAGGTATTAATGATATATTTGAGTTTAATGGGACAACCTTAAACGAAATATTTGATATTTCGTCCAAGGGGACAACTTTGGTGCATCTCTTGTTCCACTTGCTTGCCACACTCATATTGCGGCCTCACTTGAAGGCGAAGATTCGTGTTCGCGTTGTCGCGATAAAAGTTCGTGTTTGATCCACGACGAAGTGCTTGGCCACACCAAAAAAAACTTTGGGGCGGCGCCTCGCATTCAACTAAAGCGCGTGAAGTGTAGCCAACCGCACGAACTTTGTCGCGACAAAACCATTTGATGTGCGGAAATTTACCGACAGCATCGCGAAGGGCTTTCGTATTCGCGAATATGATTCGCGATAGGACGAAGTCTTTGGCCAGACATGTCGCGACAACGGAAATCTTCGCGTTATAGCGATAGTGTGGCCCCAGCATCACGCACATACGAATGCAAACGTCGAAAAGAAAAACCTCGATGTTGCATCGATGTATCTTTATTCGTCGTTTTCACTTTTGAAGGATGTTTTTTTTAAATTGATATGTGCGGTTGTATGACGTTTATTGTAAGTACATGGAATGAATAATTTCATGATTGTACATTTTGTGATTTTCAGGAAGCGTCCAGCGATCTAAACTGTACATGGGCTTGCAAACTTAAAATAAAAAGCTAAGGGCCGGTTTCACCATGCTCTGTTAGTTACTAATCAAGGATTAAAAGACCGTTAAATCTAACCTTAGCTGTCAAACGCGTACATTTTGACATTTTTAACGGCCCTTTAATCCTTTGTTAATCTAACAGAGCATGGTGAAACCGGCCCTAAGGCCTTTATTCATATTCCATGCCGTTTAATAGCGGCTCTATAGAGTATACTTGTCACTGTCACTTTTATGCCAACGAAAAGAGACAGCAACAGACTTAACGGTTTGTTAGCTATTGGAGCGGTTATAAGACCTTATATCTTTTGACTCATAACTGAGTGTAGCTCCATGCATGCATTCTACCAGGCATGTGAGTGCAGTCTGAAATAACATGGTATGTCGTATCCACAGGTCGTATCCGTTGCCTGTGCCTGCAACTTACTTTGAGTTCTGTAGTCCAACGGGTGCCGATAATGTACAACCATGGATTGTACAGCCGAGGAAAACACAGCCCGGATTTGATGTACAATTTGGTCGCGAAATCCATGGCTGTGTAATCCAAGGGTGTACATTCCAAGCCGTACAAATTTTGCACACCTTTGGAAAGCACGACCCGATAAAACGCAGCCAAAATTTTGATGCCAACACTTAGGCTTTGTTTACACTCGTCAATTACTTACTCACTCACTTGTTGATCCGACTCGGATTGGTTAGGTTATGTTAAAACATATTAATTACGCACGAGGCGAGCGAGCAAAGCGAGCGTGCCGCGGCAGCGGCCGCCGAAGTGCCAGAATTTTATTTTTTTCTAACATTAATCTCTGAATAATTCTCTTATTTTATATAATTTTTAATCTGTGCTACTTGCCTATACTTACTGTGTAGTGCATCTAAACAGAGCATAGGCTTTCGACCAATCAGAGCATGGTCACAGAATCCATGGTCGTGCAATCCTGGCTGTACAATCCCGACTGTGCTGGGAAAGCACAGCCTGGAAAACACGGCCCGGATTTCATGTACATTTTGTACATGGAATCCGGGCCGTGTTTTCCAGGCTGTGCTTTCCGGGTTGTACATTTTCGGGCTGTGTAATACTTGGTCGTAAATTAACCATTGTTCATTCATTGTAAGAGTCGGTGCAAGCAAGATAACTTTGTTTGCACGTGAGGTTGTAATCGGAACTCGTCGAATCGTTTTGTTTGAAATTTGAAGCTGAAATGAGGTTGAATAAAATTTTTAATATATTTGCTGTTTTTTTTCTCCTATAAAAAGTGTTTTGGGGGTTTTTTTCACAAAAAGCTAATTTTCGGGGGCATTTGGAATAAAGTTGGGGGGGAAACTCATATAGTGATCTGGTAACACTGGGACTAATTGCTGGTGATTGTTTGACTATTCTTACAGCGCTACCGAACAATGATGTATTTTCACCATGATTGTCTGTTTTTACATTGAGGTTTAAAAGCGAAGGACATACAATCTGCACAGGAAATAGGTGCAATGCTTTAAACCAGATGCAGTTATACCTACCTACGGAAAGGAATCATCGTGAGTGCGACGATGATTTCGGACGATGAGATGTGATCGCGAGAACCCGATGCTTAATTTATTAAAGTCAACTTTACAATAATAACCATAGAAAACTCGAAACGTGCAAGAGAGAGAGTTTTATTATAAAAAATTAATTGAAATGCCTCCGCTAGAAAAGGGTCTTTATTTGTACCTTGGTATTAATCCTTATCCAAATAAATCATTTCATAATTAAGACGGTTTCAATACCTATAGATTACTTCTTAAATTTTTCAAATCGGACATTCCATTCAAAAGATATGACGAAATTAAAAATGTTAACGGGTCCACGGGTCACGCGCGGGGTGCGATTTCACTCGCTCAAGGAGAAGCGCGTGCAAATGTATGAAATAAGTAGACGCGAGGCTCGAACCCACGGTCTAAGTTTATCCTAAAATGTTCAAAAAATTTATGACCACCCATGCGAAGCTGGGACAGGCCGCTAGTCTATAATAAAACCGGGCAAATGCGAGACGGACTCGCGCATGTAGGGTTCCGTACCATTATCTATCAAAACGGCAAAAAAATCACGTTTGCGATTTGACATTTTATGTATGTAAGTTTGTCACGGAAAATTTTCGAACCGTTGCGTTGATCCGATCTGTATGAAATTTGATAAGTCGATAGTTTGTATTTGAGAAATTTACTGGCGAGGATAGTCAGAAACAAGTCCAAACACAATGTTTGGACTTGCTTCTGACTACCACCTACTTAAATTTTTGGACCCTTTGATCCGATCTGCACGATACTTGGTAGGTCGATAGGTTGTTGGTACTTGAGAAATGTATATGAATTTTTAGGGGTATATGAATTCAATCGGACTAGGGGTTATTAAGATATGGGGTTTTCCAAGGGAGCAAAACAAAATTGTGACTCAAATATACCAAGTGAGGTGCCATATGAAATGGTTTGGTTTTTATTTTTTTTCTAGGACGTATGTATGATTTTTGAGATACAATTGGTTACCCCAAGAAGGTTATAGGGTAATCAGAGGCCAAATATCGTGTTTGGTATCAATGTTAGACTGGACTGACATCACGAAATCTCAGTTCGGGGCGAACCATTAGTTATTTATTTTTAACTAGCGGCCTGTCCCAGCTTCGCATGGGTGGATATACATTTTTTGAACATTTTAGGATAAACTTAGACCGTAAGTTCGAGTCTCGCGTCTACTTATTTCATACATTTGCACGGCCTTCTCCCTGACTGAGTGAGAACGCGCCCCGTGGAACCGCGCGTTCGCTTATACAATTTTTAAAGCAAACTAAACATTTTAATTTCGTAATATCTTTTGAGTGCAATGTCCGATTTGAAAAATTCATGAAGATATAGATATTACGAAAGATATGGATATAGGTATTAAAATAGTATTGAATACAAAATGATTTATTTGGATAAGGATTAATATAAAGGTATGGATAACATGGTCTTACTATTGTCGGCATTTCTATCAACTTTTAAAATGTAAAAAAGAAGTTATAGTAACATAACTATGATAGTTAGACATATGGTATTGCTGAGTTTTCTGTAGATATTGATGTGTTCTTTAATATTGAAGAATATTTTTGTGTTCTATCGTCAATAGTTTTCGCAGCGCATGCGATGAAAGACATATTATGTGACATATTATGTTAGAGTGAGAACGCGCCCCGTGGAACCGCGCGTTCGCTAATACAATTTTTAAAGCAAACTAAACATTTTAATTTCGTAATATCTTTTGAATGGAATGTCCGATTTGAAAAATTCAAGAAGTAATCTATAGGTATTAAAATAGTCTTGAATATTTTAAATTTAAAAAATTAGATATTGATGTGTTCTTTAATAATGTAGAATATTTTTGTGTTCTATCGTCAATAGTTTTCGCAGCGCATGAGATGAAAGACATATAATGGCCAATTTTTCTACACCTTGGGTTACATTAGTGAAGTTTTAGAAGGGATCCCTAATTTTTTCTAGTAATAAATATAGCTTATGTTACTTGGGGATAATGTGGCATTCTAATGGTGAAATAATTTTTGAAATCGGACCAGTAGTTTTTGAGAAATACAAATCTTTCCTCTTTATTGATCGAGTGAGCGAAGCGAACGAAGATCTTAGTTTCAACTTGGGCGATTTGGCATTTTATGTATGTATGTATGTATGTATGTATGTATGTATGTATGTATGTATGTATGTTTGTCTGGCGATAACTTAAGAACCGTTGATCCGATCTGCATGAAATTTGATATGTCGATAGGTTGTACTTGAGAAATTTACTGGTAAGTATATGAGTAAAATCATCGGATGAAGGGGTTTTGAGATATGGGGTTTTTTACGGGGGCAAAAATAAAAAAAGTTACATAAAAAAATCAAGTTACATGTCATATGAAAGGGCTTTGTTTGGACATCCCAAAACAATTTTTACTTTTTTTTTGTGACGCTCGGTTATTGAGATAAAATAATAAAAGCTAAATTAAGATAACCAGCGATCCAAGAGCTCCCATCTCTAAGAGTTTCGTTGACATCAAGGTTTTTCTACTGGTCGGTCAATTCCTTTGCTTTTTCTTATTTTTTTTTCTTGAAATAAATAAAGGTGGTACTCAGTTCTCATAAAATGGTGACGACGACCAGGTCTGACGATGCAGCCAAGGGCTGTTCAACGGAACTCTTCAATAAATAGGCCAATAGAGTTGAAACTTGGTAACCATACCAAGTTAGTAGGCGGTAGTCAGAAAAAAGTCCAAAGATAATGTTTGGACTTGCCTCTGACTACTACGTACTCAAAGTTTTGATGCGTTCGTCGGGTCGCATCACGAGATCTCAGTTCGGGGCGAACTACTAGTATTATTAGTGTAGATTAGTGTAGGTAGAAGTGAATATAATATTTAACTAAATATTCTGTGAATATTTCAAGCATTTACCTATTGCCGTTATCGAGCAAAAACGAGCAAAAAAATCACGTTTGTAGTATGGGAGCCCCCTTTAATATTTATTTCATTATGTTTTTTAGTATTTGTTGTTATAGCGGCAAAAGAATCATCACATCATCTGTAAAAATTTCAACTGTCTAACTATCACGGTTCATGAGATAGGTACAGTCTGGTAACAGACGGACAGACAGACAGCGGAGTCTTAGTAATAGAGTCCCGTTTTACCCTTTGGGTACGGAACCCTAAAAAAAATAGTAAATGTAAAGTAGGCAACTAACTTCCCAGAGAACAAGAGAACGAGGTATTACCTACGAAGTCAACGAAACTCGATGAGCTGGGTAGCTCACGGATGAATGGTAATCAAATTTACTGTCCTTATTAGATCCCAAAAACATATACGAAATCGAATAAAAATAAAAATAAAATTCTTGACAGCTCACTTTATTATTTTTAAATATTTTTTTTTTGAAACGACCAATTGTTTGAGAAATGTTTGCTAGCATTATTGCAATAAGTATTGCAAGAGTATCTACCAACCTGTAGTACTTACTTAAACGTACCTGTACCTACATCCATCTGCACCTGTGGAGCTTTCACCGCTCATTTAAACAATTCGTGGAAGTTAAATAACAACCGCGGTTTTGTGACTCCATTAAATGGGTCCAAGCAATTTAAGGGTTACAAAGCACATACCGTCGTACTCAGAAAACTGAATAGGTACCTAGGTAAGTAATAACAAAATCAAAATTTGGATTAGCGACTCTATCGGCTGGTTTAATAATACAGTAATATGTATTTTTTTTCAAATCAACGGGTTTTTCCTTGCTAGAAATATTGATATTTCAAAAATCCAAAGATGCCGTTTTAGTTCTCATAAAAATTGGAGACATTTTACCGATACTTTTACGAGATTTTTTATTGTCGATAACTGATCCTAAGTCGGCAGTAGAAGTAATATTCTATACGATGCACGGATGCCACTGAAAGGGAGAAATATTATTTTGGAGAAAGGAAGAAAGCGGGCGGTTAACAACCTTTTTTATAATTTTTGAGAGAAAGGGAGGAATATAATTAAATTAACAGAATATGAATGAATGAAAATTATATCATATCCTATCGTATCTATACTTACCTATCTACACTAATATTATAAAGAGGAAAGATTTGTATTTTAGTTGTTTTGTATGTAACGAATAGGCTCAAAAACAACTGGTCCGATTTCAAAAATTCTTTCACCATTAGAATGCTACATTATTATTGAGTAACACAGGATATATTATAATTTCAAAAAAATCAGGGATCCTTACTAAAACTTCAATAATGTTGGGTTACATTATTGAAGTTGGAAAAAGAAAACCTTAGGTACATCGCGTGCGCTGCGAAAACTATTGATGATAGAACAAAATAATGTACTACGACTTTGCATTATCTACTAAAAATGTCGCGACAGCATATGTCTAACTATTATAGTTAAGTCACAATAAGTGTTCTTCTATTATAAAAAAAATATTGAAACGCCGCCGCTAGAAAACGCTCTTTATTTGTACCTTGGTATTAATCCTTATCCAAATAAATCTTTTCATATTCAAGACTGGTTCAATACCTATACATTACTTCTTGAATTTTTCAAATCGGACATTCCATTCAAAAGATTTTAAAAATATAAGCGACGCGCGGGTCACTGGGCGCGTTCTCACTCAGCGCGGGCCCGGGCAAGGCGCGAGGTAGAAGGGCGTGCAAATGACTCGAACCCACCACGGTCTAAGTTTATCCTAAAACGTTTAAAAAATTTATGTCCACCCATGCGAAGCTGGGACAGGCCGCTAGTATACCTAGATAGGTACTTCTCGGTCGCACATTTCAGTCTTCGTAAAATCACTGAACGTAGTTATGATAACTATTAAACAACAAAGTTTCAAAGAATAACATCAGTTTCACACAATTCAGCAAAACAGTAGATTGTTTACCAAGGGAGCAAACAACCATTTTAATGGCGAGTCTCTGAATTTGAGTAAATAATTATTTACAAAGGTGGAATGGGAGCCAATAATGTACGGCCAAATAATGTACAGCTTGATATTGCACAGCACGATAATGCACACCCAGATAATCCGTGTCCACTGGTTTGAATTATTGGGTGTACATTATCATCCCGTACAATAACATGCTGTGCAATATCGTTACGTGTTGATAATGTACACCCAGATGCCAGCCACTTTAGTACCGTTGAGTCGGATTGGTTAGGTTATGTTGAATCATATAAATTACGCACGAGGCGAGCGAGCAAAGCGAGCGTGCCGCGGCAGCGGCCGACGAAGTGTGCCAGAAATTATTTTTTACGGTACCAAAGTGGCTTCCAATTATCATGCTGTACATTAACGTGCTGTACATTATCATGCTGTGTATTAACTGGCTGCACATTAACTACACGTGACAATATTGCACATCCAGATAATGCACACCCCGATAATGTACACCCAGTTAAAAATAATCCAAAAAGGTACCAAAGTGGATTCCAAATATCATGCTGTACATTATCGTGCTGTACATTATCATGTCGTACAATAACCGGACTCGGTGGAATGCGCGTTTCGCGTGTTTTTTATTAATTTAGTTCAGGCGCTTTTTTATCATAAAGCCTGCTTGTTCATACAGGGTTCGTGATCTCTTTGGTGATTGGAACTTTTACATAATGTGCAATTTTACACTTTCCAAATTCAAATCCCTTTTCCTCCCTAGGGCGGAAATAGTACATTGTTATCCTAGGGGTGAAAGTAACTTACTTAGTCCCGAGACGGGGTTTGGCGCCCGAGCTAGCGAGGGCGCCAATAGTTCGAGGGACTAAATAAGTCTTTAACCCGAGGTAAACACTGTGCTTTTCATTACGAATACAAGGAAAGTAAAAATAAAAAACATGAATTAGCTAAAGATAAAACGAGTGAATTGTAGTAGATCCAATCCATACTGCATTCTAACCAAAGAGTTTTTATGTTCCATCGAAAAAGGTTAAAATCCATGCCGCATTCTAACCAAAGAGTTTCTAAGTTCGATGTCATTTGATGTTATTGTTAAGTTGCTACTTATATTAGATTTACGAAAAAAGATGGTGTTTTTTTAAAAGAAAGTAATTACTTATTTTTATTACGAGAATACAGGGTTATAATTATTATAAAACCTATTAAAAAAATCCACTACAGTTTTCACTAACTTGGTTGAATAAGTACCTCTTTGGTAATAAACCTCTTTAGTTTACGAATGTCAACAGAAGGTCAACGGTCATACTGTTGACATACGTAAACCAAAGAGGTTTATTTTCCTAGGAAATGTGAAAATATACCTATTTTTTTTTTAATAATTTGACAGCTGTCAGTTGAAAACGATTCTCCCTAGGGCTGGAAGTATTACTTTCAACCCGCTCCTCAGGCAACTTCAGACCTACTTTCAGAGTATGAGTAATGAAATAGTACATTGTTACCCTAGGGGTGAAAGTAATTGGTTTAGTCCCGAGGAGGGGTTTGGCGCCCGAACGTAGCGAGGGTGCCAATAGTTCGAGGGGCTAAATAATTCTTTAACCTGAGATATACACTGTGCTTTTCATTACAAATACAAGGAAAATAAAATTAAAAACATGAATTAGCTAAAGAAAAAATGAGTGAATTGTAGTAGATCCAATGCATGCTGATGCTGCATTCTAACCAAAGAATTTTTATGTTCGATCGAAGAAGGTTAAAATCGATGCTGCATTCTAACCAAAGAGTTTTTATGTTCGATGTCATTTGTAGATGGATAAGTAGCTACCTACTAATATTATATTTACGACTAGCGGCCTGTCCCAGCTTCGCATGGGTGGTCATAAATTTTTTGAACATTTTATGATAAACTTAGACCGTGGGTTCGAGCCTCGCGTCTACTTATTTCATACATTTGCACGCGCTTCTCCTTGAGCGAGTGAAATCGCACCCCGCGCGTGACCCGTGGACCCGTTAACATTTTTAATTTCGTCATATCTTTTGAATGGAATGTCCGATTTGAAAAATTTAAGAAGTAATCTATAGGTATTGAAACCGTCTTAATTATGAAATAAAAAAAATTATTTGGATAAGGATTAATACCAAGGTACAAATAAAGACCCTTTTCTAGCGGAGGCATTTCAATTAATTTTTTATAATAAAAGAACACTTATTGTGACATAACTATAATAGTTAGACATATGCTGTCGCGACATTTTTTGTAGATGATAACGTGTTCTACAAAATCGTAGTACATTATTTTGTTCTATCTTCAATAGTTTTCGCAGCGCACGCGATGTAAGGTTTTTTGTTTTCCACCTTGGGTTACATTATTGAAGTTTTAGTAAGGATCCCTGATTTTTTTGAAAATATAATATAGCCTATGTTACTCAGGGATAATGTAGCATTCTAATGGTGAAAGAATTTTTAAAATCGGACCAGTAGTTTATTCGTTACATACAAAAATACAAAAATACAAAGTTTACCTCTTTATAATATTAGTGTAGATAAAGGTAAAAATTGCATGTTTTGTTAAAAAGAAAAAGAATATATTAAGAGAATAAAGGGATACATAGTGAATAATTATAACCCCTATTTAAAAAAAAATCATTACAGTTTTCACTATCTTGGCTGAATAAGTACCTCTTTGGTAATAAACCTCTTTAGCTTACGAATCTCAACAGAAGGCCAACAGTCTACAGTTGACATTCGTAAAGCAAAGAGGTTTATTTTCCTAGGAATATTTTTTTATAATTTGACAGCTGAAAGTTGAAAACGATTCTCCCTAGGGCTGAAATGTATTACTTCCAATCCGCTCCTCAGACAACTCCAGACCTACTTTCCGAGTATGAGTAATGAAAATACCTTTTAACTTTGGCTTTTAAGGGTAGATTTTGTAAGAGCAGGAAATAGGTATGGTTTACAAACGGTCCGTTCGAATTTTGTTATCTTATCCAAATAAATCTTTTCATATTCAAGACTGGTTCAATACCTATACATTACTTCTTGAATTTTTCAAATCGGTCATTCCATTCATATATTTAAAAAATATAAGGTCACGGGGCGCGTTCTCACCCAGCGCGGGCCCGGGCTAGGCGCGAGGTAGACGGGCGTGCAAATGACTCGAACCCACCACGGTCTAAGTTTATCCTAAAACATTGAAAAAAATTATGTCCACCCATGCGAAGCTGGGACAGGCGGCTAGTTTCTCATAAAATGGTGACAACGACCAGGTCTGATGATGTAATAAATAGGCCCATACAGTTAAAAACTTGGTTACCATACAGAGTTAGTAGGCGATAGTCATAAAAAAGTCCAAAAATAATGTTTGGACTTGCCTCTGACTACCACCTACTCAAAGTTTTGGTGCGTTCGTCGGGTCGCATCACGAGATCTCAGTTCGGGGCGAACCACTAGTAATATGTGGACGCTCATAAGTCAAACTAGTAAAAAAAAATAAGATACAATTTGGTTAGTAAATGATAATAATGGACATACCGGACAGATGGACGGATGAATTCTCCCCTCATTATTTTGAACCTTTGAAACTGAAATGAAGTTTCCAATATAATGTAATAAGCCTGCCTACTTAACCTACAAACTTGAAACTTGGAGTACATTTAAGGCAAAAAATAGTAAAGCATGTTTAGTTTTTAAAACTACCCATAATAATAGTAGTTTTTAAACTCTCGCGATCATAACACATATTTAAAAGTATTACACGGGTATTTATCGCGTTTACCTTTATTATTTTCCCGACGTTTCGGCTATGTTGCAATAGCCGTGGTCGCGGGCAGACTGGAGCATTGAACTTGAGATCTACCGTCGTCGAGAAGTGGAAGCAGTTTCAACAACTACCCTCACTTGATCGTCAGAAACCATAATGTCCGTGTTCACACTACGACACACAACACTAACAGTGTCCGCATACTTCGATAACACATCGCGACGTACACACCTACCAATGACGGGATTCCACGTAGAAGAAAGTCTGAATCCGTCTTCACGATTGAAATTAGGATATTTCTTAATTTCAATCGCCTCACGAATCATCCTTTTGTGGTAGTGTCGTTCATTGGACAGTACCTTGGGATCATGAAGTTCAATCCAGTGATTAGGTCCTGAATCCACAAGGTGCTCTGCTATGGCTGACTTTGTTACCTGGCGGTTTTTAACTGCAGCAATGTGCTCCTTCACGCGCTCGGCTATTGTGCGCTTAGTCTGCCCAATATAGGTGCGCCCAACTAGGTAAATTTCTCAAGTACAAGCTATCGACATATCAAATTTCATGCAGATCGGATCAACGGTTCTAAAGTTATCGCCAGACAAACATACATACATACATACATACATACATAAAATGCCAAATCGCCCAAGTTGAAACTAAGATCTTCGTTCGCTTCGCTCACTCGATCAATTACTCCTGCAAAGTGTGCAAATGACTGTAAAAGTTAGTATGGGAGATTTTAACGCATATTGCGATTGATTTCAAACTTGTAGTATTATTATATATATATTCTCCACAATAAATAGTTTAAAATAACGTTTTCAATAATTTAAAACTACCCCAAAAGGGTGCAAAAGACTGCCAAAGGGGTAGTGCAAAGGGTGCAAAAGGTTAGTATGGGAGATTTTTAACGCGTTGTGTAATTAACTTCAAACTAAAAGAAAATAACAAAAAGACAGTTTGATTTTCGAAAACAACCCCTAAAACGTTACCCCGTTACCGTTGCGCTCGAGTAAAAAGGATACAACGAGGCGTCAATGTTTGTAAGGGATATTGTAAAAACGGGAATCTTGAGTCGGTACGAATAGATCTGAGGGTATCTACCGTGCCTGGGGATCAAAGTCGTGAAGCTGTTTCGTTTCGTTTGTTTTTGGGGTAGAACCTAAGGACAAATAAGTACATATTTTCCGTGTAAGGTTGTCTTTGTTGTATTTGTCATGTTTGTGCTAAACTCAGTATCTATACGTATGTGTAGCTATAAAACTTATTGCATGAAAAGTTCATCAGAGGAAATTGCGTAAAGTTGGGCAACTGCATTGTCCGGTTGCAGGTTTGGTAACGTCTGCGAGCGACAGCCACGACCACGATGACGGCAGGCAGCCGCCAGCCTCGCCCCGGGCAGTGCCGCCGACGACCGCGCCTCGTTGCGCATTGCCTGCTTTGTCTTTGAAGTCTCTTCGATTACTTGGATTATTAGCTGGAGCCAATCATATTCAAAGACATAATATCTCTGTACCTCACATAAATCGCTCTAATTAAATGTGTGAGCCAATTCCTAACTTTTTGCATTTTTGCGAGTTTTGCATTATACGGCATGTGTTAAGATCATTAGCATTAGCATGTGCAAGATAATGACGTGGCAACCTTTTCGCGCCAGTCATTTCGATGCAGAAAACCATGGCTTTGCTCGCGCTGGCTGGACACAATTTAAGCTTCGTAACGATACGGTACAAAAGGGATCCACAGAGGCACCTTGGCCAACGTCCTCGGGTGGAGGGTCCGCATTCAGTATGTTCGGATCGGAAGATAAATTGGTCGTTTTGGTGCGTGCGAGAGCGGACGCGAGAGGCGCGCGCGGGGAGGCGCGGAGGGCGGCAGCGCCGCCCGGCGCGCGGAGGCTGCTGCGCTCAGAGCACCTGCGCCCGCGCTCCGAAGCGCCGCCGCTCGCCGCGCGCTCGAACTCCCGCGCCCGCGCCCGCGCCCCGGCCCGCGCCGCCAGGCGTCGAGACGCCGCCCACGGTATGTGAATCGCCGGTGGCGCGTCGGGGTCGGGCGGCAGCGCGTCCGCCACTGCGCTGCCGCCCGCGCCTGCGAGCCGCTTGCTGGCGCTCTCAGCTGCGCCCGCCCGGCCGGTTTTGTATTTTTGCCGGGCAGGCTGTGACGTCATGAGACTAGTTTGACTCGCGTGCGTGATGGCTTCTGCCAGGACGCCGCCCGCGCCCCGTGTCGTCGTCGTCACCGCCGCGCCGCCGCCGTCGCCCCCGACCTTAGTACCAGTGCATGACGTGTTCGCTTGTCTTAGTTGTCTTCTCTAACAATACAATTACGAGTGTTCTGTGACATGCTGTCTGCACGTCACTAATCATGCTTTTCCAACAAACGATGCCTGCATTGGGTTTGGAATCTAACTAGATTTTTTTAGAGTCTATGTGACTGTTATCAATAGTGCATTTGTTTGTTAATAATAGGTAATCCTTCATATACGAATCCCCAGGTAGTTTAGTAGTTACCTGTATGTACCTATTTGTAAGTTATAGGTAGAAAGATATTGGTGTAGGTATATTTTGGTTTTGCAAACTAGTAACTTCATTTATCAGCGTTAAACATCATAGGGATAAGCTGCCTTTGTTGTTTCAGCTTCTAAGGTACGGCCTTCAAATTAGGTAGTACCTACCTACAGTACCTACCTAGTAGGTAAGTTTTTGAGAATATAACAACTTAACTGAAAATAAGATTTGCTACGTAAGTTAGGTTTACCACATTGAACTAATACCTATGTAGGGAATTAGAGATGTATTTGTAGGTATACTACAAACTTACCTACCTACTTCAATGGATTTATCTACCTTCCCTTAATTAGGTACCTACGTCGATATTTTTATAAGTAAGTAACAAAACTCAACAATATAAATAATGACGTCGTTATGGTGACCTAATAGGTATATTTATCATTTCATATTAAGTAGGTATTTCTTGTTCGCTTAAACTCAAGTGTGTTATGTTGAGCCTGTATGCAATTATTTCCTGCGTGTGAGTAGGTAAGTGATGCGCTTGTGTCTTATACCGACTTGGTTCAATCAAAGCTTCACTTATGTAGGTACCTATCTCTGTGTGCGTACAGCAGCGCGAGAGCACACAAGCGGCTCCGTCGACCGACGGCGACGACGACGACGGTGCGATGGAGCCTTTTTGTAATATAATTTTTCCTCCTTTAGTAGGTAGGTAGGTTCGTATTCGTAGGTACCTACAACGCAACGAGCTAAGCACGAAACGAACGCGATCAAAAAACATTGAGTAAATTAATAAAATACCTAGGTAATGTTGTATGTAGGTACTTAGTACGTACTAGGCTTTTCTTTATGTTGTATGTAGGTACTTAGTACGTACTAGGTAGTTAAGATACAGGGACCTACGCACTTACCTACTTCGACTACTTTTCTGTTAAGATCAAGGTACCTACAAATTTTGCCTACCTTTATTGAACGTTTATTTATTATTATTATTTATAGCTAGAATTATGGAAATATCATTGACAGAAAGTGTTTGCAACAAACATTCATACAAAAAATTGCTATTAATACCTACCTAATGACGTGGGTAGAAGGTTTAATACCTAAACCATCTTGGTCAGGTCAAGTGAGTGTTGTCTTAAACGCACAAAAGTCAACCTTTACTAACTGTAATATTGTGGAGCATTTCTCAAAATATTGTGACTAAAAAAAGCAATTTTAAATTAGTTCTACATCCTGCATGTACTCATAAGTAACATTCATGAAGAGTGGCAGACTATTTAAATTTTCCGTCCGAAAATGTAGTTGAAGTCGTGCAAGTAGGCACTAGGCACCTAGGTATGCTATGTATATGCTTGCTAGGTAGGTACATAATGAATTTTGTTTATCGCCATGGAAGATTCAATACTACTGTCCATGGACAAAGAGCTCATGGCTTTTAATCGTGAAATTCCTTGATGCACACACGGACAGCGTGTGGCTCAGGAGAGTTGACTGAGCTATAAATATATTTCTCTTTCGAACTTTCATGACATCCATATTTCTTTCCTTGTCGCACGCCCGAGATCGAGCTTCAGCCTCTGTACCAACCTGACTCAGTACCGCTTCTGAAGCATTAAATGCATTTTCTTTATTTTTTAATCCGATCAAAAAAGGAAAGTCTGCGGTGATGCCCAAGTTAGGCTTCTTGTTTCTAAATATACATTGGTACCCAGTAGGTATAGGTACATAAAGAATAGAAGTACCTACAATCTTTGATGGTTATCTAAATGTACTTTATTCTTTATTGTACACAGCGAATACATTTTGTAAACTCAAGCTAAAGAGTAGGTAAGCTAAGAATATGCGCGTGTATGTACAAAGAGGAGCCTAAACCTAAACAGAGAACCTAACAGTAGGAACTTACCTACCTAAAGACATACCCTAAAAAGATGTAAGTACAGCGTTTAGCATGAAAAACAAAAGGCAGTTAGATAATTATTCTATGCTGTGATCATTTTAATTACCTATTGGCAATATCCCACTATGTCTCACGCTATGTATGATATGCATTACAATGGTGTGTTTACATTTTCATGCGTTGTTCGTTTATTGACAAGTTTGGCAGGCACGTGGATACAATAGTTACCAGTTTGTACCGTTCTATGGTGTTCCTCGTAGCGGCGGCGGCGGCGGCGCCGGCGAGCAGGGGGCTGCTCAACGAGTTGGGCCGCTTCTCGCCGATCAAGTGCCACTTGATACTCGTTCTTTTCTAACAGGACTCGAATCAGCTGTTTCTGCGTTGCCCTTGGGCTCTTGTTAGTGAGGCTTTTCTGAATGGAGAAACATTTATCAATAAGTAGATACTATGCGGTAGGTAGGGGAATCTCATGCTTTTATAAAACCTCAACCACAAGTGAAAACGTATAGCACGATCTCTCTCGGTCTCGGTAGGTTTGGGTTCTGCATGAAAAGGACTTTTATGGCGGGACTTCGTTGTTTGATTGTCGGTCCGTGGCTTCCTCACTTATGGTCCCTTGCAATTACCAGAGTTATCGTCACAATTTTACACTTGACAATTTTATATGAATAATAATCACTTCCGTTGTTATCGGTCTGTTGGTAAAAGTGGGCTGTTTTTTTTTATGTTGAATTTTTATGTTTCAGAAAGTGAAGACAAGACAGCATAGAGCGGGGTGCTCCTAAGAGGAGCCTCCGCGCGCACTAGGACGACGTCGCCTTTTGGTTGTGTGCAGGGCGGCATCGGCATCGGCAGCGCCATGTCCGCGTCCCCTGCTTCGGGCGGCGGGTCGCCGCGCGCGATGGCGCCGCCCTCGCCCGCGTCCGCGCCGCGCTCGCCGGCGCCCGCACACGCCGTGCTGGCTACCATGACCCCCGTGCAGCCAGCGCACGATTACTACCCGCACAAGGTCGAGATGGACTCCGACGATGGCTATCCTCCCGAAGCGCACTCCTACCGCCACTCCCCGCACGAGCTCGCCGCCTACGCAACGGACAGCAAGGTGCCCGTCCAGCCAGATGTGTACGATCAGGGCATGGAGTCGATCGACGAGAAGACCCCCATAGATCTAATATACGAGGATGAAAAGCAGACGGTGATATATACGACGACGCCGGACCAGAAGCGGGTGGAGATGATAAGCGGGCAACTGGACGACGGCCAGCTCGTGAACAGCGACGGCCAGCTGGTGCACCAGGATGGCGGCGTGTCGGTGGTGGTGGGCGCGCCCGGCCAGCCTCCCACCGTCCTGGTGCTGGCCGACCACGTCGTCGACGAGCTAGGACAAGTCATCACTATTCCCAGGTAACTTTAACTTATAAACCTAGGTAGGTACTGTTTATTTTTTTATGGACTTTATGCTGATGGTCGCCTGACTGCTGCCAGGGGAGATTTTAATCTGATTAAGACCCAGGTGGGTCGACCGCTGTCATGTGTCGCCATCGACCCGTTGTGGTTGGTTGTTATCTATATATCTGTTGAGTGTTTTCTCTGACAAATTAGGTGATTTGATTGCCTTCGCGCAACAATTAAAAAGTAGTAGATACCTACTTAGGTTATGACGGTAATAAATTCAAGATTACCTATAACAATAATGTTACAATGAAGTATATTAAAAAAATTGTAAGATAGATATTTCCATTATTTTACCTCATGACAAAATACCTACTAGAAATTATGCTGGCTGTGTTTTATTGCTTCAAATTTACAAAACTATGTGGAAATTATTGAGCAGACAGAGAGCGAATGCGACGTGTTAGGTATTCGCTGGTGGAAAATTCCATATTCGGAAGTCCAAATCTCACGAGGTTAGAATTACCTACACCAATATTAAAATGGGGTATAAAATAATAAACTTATTTTTATACCTTAGGTTAATATGCATCGGCTTTCCGTGGATATTTGATTTCATCATAATATTCTGTGTAGCTAGGTACTGAAATGGGTACTTAATTGGTTTTTAAATGCCAGTCTGCTACAATTTTAATTCTGTAATTTTACAATACCAACCTGCTCAAACAGCATCATAACGACCTCATGTAATTAATTCATTTGCGTGTTGGCACCTCGTAGACACGGGGATTTGGTTTGGTAGTTAGAAACAATCGATTGTTTGAGTAAGTGAGTGGTGTTTTGTTTGAAGAGCCAGGAATGAGATGTTTTGGAGTCTGTGGTCCAATGTGTTCGTTGTGTGTAACGGTTGTGCGCTAGCTGGGAGCGGTCGCCGCTCGCCCAGCGCTGTGCGACCGTGTGGGCGGAGCGACGCGCTCACCTTGAACTTGCCGCGAGAGCTGCCAACGATCCACGCTAGCCACCGCACCTTTACCATACAATACAACATTCAATACAATCATACGTACAAAGATACTCGCCTATCAAATATTATACTTAATCATATCAAACATGCATTAACCTAGCTCGCAACGCTCACGGCGCATCTATATAGGTAGGTACCAGTAGTAGCAACAAAATCGAACCAGTATCGATCAATTCCATAACAATATTTTGTACCTATGCCAATCTATTGTACTATTGGTTACAGTAAAGTTAGCCACAAAGTAAAGTGGAGGGTCCTTAGAGCAACGCGGCAACCGGCGCGGTCCTACCTACTGAATATCGTAGCGTAGTGCAGCACTCACACACAAGTCATTCATTTATTTCATGAGTTCATAATTCAAATACACGAAGCCGGTTGTCCGTATTCCGTATACTTGGGTAATAGTATAATAATAAATTACCAGAGTATATGCCCTAAATATTATGCGTATATCACTATCACTACATAGTATAAAACAAAGTCGCTTCCCGCTGTCTGTCTGTCCCTATGTATGCTTATATCTTTAAAACTACGTAATGGATTTTGATGCGATTTTTTTAGTAGAGTAGCGATTCAATAGGAAGGTTTATATGTATAATACATGCATAATATAGCAGAGAAACACCGATATTTTAAAAGGTTTCTAATGTGATGTCGTAAATAAACACATTTTTTTGCGCTAACAAACAGCGCAAACGATGGCTGAACCCTACGAGATAGATCAAAATAATATACTACAGAATTGTACACCTTAAAAAGGTATTATACAAAAAAGTCCGCGATGCCTATCTCTTAGGGATAACCCACAATAACCGTGCGAAGCCGGGGCGGGTCGTTAGTATTAATATAGTGAATATTAACTGTCCGCAAGCAGTATCATAATACCTATATAAGTTAACCTTAGCATCTAAAATGAATTACATATCTAGTGCTGATTGACCTCACGTTAAATAAAATATAATCAACTAAAATTCGTTTAAGACACCTTTCGACTCACAGCTGTTAACCCAACTTAAATAAATTGGAATCTTTCCCTATAATCAATAAATTACGATAAGTTATCTCTTACAAAACCAGTTTTTGAATACATTAAGAAATTGAAGTCAAATCTAAGATGGCAGGCATCTCAGCGATATCACATGTGAGAATAGATAGGTACCTTACCTACCTTATATCTTCAATTCCTATAACAGTATGCTTACCATACTTTGAAACAAGGTTTCTTCTCAAACTTTAAGTTTAATCACATACAACTTTATATTTTTGAAGAACTAGAGGTATGTTGATATAAGAATACGTTTCACATAAAACTCATCTTGTTTGGTTCCATTTCGAACTGTATTTTCCTTATGTTAAGAATTCATTTACACTAAAGGTAATATTGTAATACGAGAGACCATTCAACTTTATGATCTTAGGTTGCTATCCAAAGTGTTTTTCCATCTAAAGCGCCTCTAATTTTATCTTTAATTGAATATTGAAGATATTGTCCTAGAGAAATTACCTACTTACCTGTTGGCACATAGTACATACCTAGTTTTAAAACTATTTTTATGTGATCAGATCAGACGTTTTGTACAAGGCATGAGTTTAATTAACAGTTTCGTTGTAGTCGTTAAAGTTGTATTTAGGTTTTAATTACGTTTAAAAACATATGGAATTTTATTACAATGAGCGGAGATGGCTTGAAACCCCTATGGCATCCAATGTGCAACTACCTACCACGGTACCGAAGTACCTGTACCTTGATGAGAATAAGCTTTTACGCATGTAATCACGAATGAAAATATTCTATGATATAAAATTATACTAATTTATGCAAAGAATTTTATATCTTTACATCGCGATGTGAATAAAACCATTAAGTATAGGCGTTATACGTGGACGTTTATTTTAGAAATTCTGTATGTACAGACTCGTGGATATTAATGTTGATAAGGGAATTTAAAATGAGCGGATTCTGAGTAAAAATGTACTAAAGGCGCTCGATATGGATTCGTAAGCAGTAAAAACTCGGCTGAATCGTTTAGGAGTTGGCCGCGGCCGGGAGGCTGCGCTGCCTCTCCGCGCCGCGCCTCCGAACCTTTAATGATGACTTTTTGTTGCACCCTGGTACACACCAAAAGCGGTATGCGAATTTTATATCTTGTTTACATTACTTGCATACTTTTGTTTAAACAGATGATATAAACAAAACATATTTTCGAAATAGCGTTTGAAATGCTAAGTACATTTAAGATATCACATATAAGTATATTTTAATAAAGAAATTACAACCAAAATTATATAATATAATTTTACAAAATGTACAAAACTGACATCAATTTCGTACAATACATCGCATTAGCATTATAGCTAAACTACCTTACCTATACTACCCTACCCTGCTACCCTAGTTTTTAAGGTTTCGAAATCCTACATACATTGAACCCAAATATAATAATTATCTAATTTCGTTCGCCGTGTCCGTTTGTGTATTAATAAAAATTAAAACTTTATTACCATGCTGAAATGTTGTAAGGTAAGCTTACCTTTATAAAAAGCGGGGGTTACCCGCGTACGCTGACCCTCACCCTGCACTGTTGCCTTACCGTGAAACCAAAATGCTGATGGATAATGAAAACTTTCATAATATTTTTGCAGTATTAGCAATATCAAAAAGTTTTACTTTATAAGTAACTCGATCATCAATTAATATAAACCATCTTTTTGCTACGACCAGGCGCCTGGATTAGTACATACCTAAATACGTTACATGTTTTCATATTGTTATTGAATACATTTGATGTGGGCACGAGACCACCGCCCTCTTTGAACTGAACAAAACAAATAGCAACGGGGTAAATTGAGACCGGTCAAGTGCGATAGTCGACCGAGGTTTCAGTAGAGCCTGAACTGTAATCATCAAATCGCTTCCTCTTGTGACGTGAGTGTCCCGCTCGCCGCGGCCGAGCTAGCTGCCCGCGCCCCGCTCTCCTCACCCCGTGCCCCGCGCCCGCGCAGCAGCCTTATTTTATTGCCTCGCTCACTCGCTGCGGCTGCGGCCAGCCCTCGAGATGAGCATGCCATAGCAATCCCTGGCTCTCAGCCCAATCATTTCTTAATGTAATTATTTGGCCGGTAAACAGCTTTTTTTGGAAATCATAACAGTTACACAACTTTTTATTTGTCGGCTTCGACTTTGCCTGATTTCATGACATCTGTCACGTTTATGAGAAATAATAAAAAGGTAGAAATAAAAGCTTTGGAAGAAGTACTTGGCAATAATGTTTTAATTTATTTCGCAATTAAACCGTACCGACCTCCGTAGGTACAGCCAAATAGTTATTAATAAATAAATAATTTGTTACCATCTTCCGAGTACCCACCTTAATGTATTTTATATATCGTTACCTTATAAAAATTACGTAAGCAGCTCATAATAGCTGTGTGAAGTCAACAAACTCGTGAAAGCGCGAGGCAGGTCGGTACCTACTTCTTAGCGAAAGACATCACCGGGTCTCGCGTTACGATGTTGGCCGCAGTCGGCTGGCCGCCGCCGCCGCGCCCTTTGGTGACATCGGCCTTTTCCTTCGTTATCTCTCGAATAATTTACACTAATTAAAAAACCAGTCTGTTAATAAACACATTTGATATAAGAATGAGGTTCCGCATTTAATTTTGTCGCATTTCGTTGCCGCTAGAGAATTATTTTTATGAAAGTTGATGCTAGTTACCAGGCATCGAAGTATCCTCATACTCCTCAGCTACTTTATTAGGTTCTACTAAAAAATAACTGTGAAATTTTCGATGGATTTTTTCTAAACAATAATTCTCAAAATCATTTTTTTTTAATACTAATAGCTAATGGAACAAGCAGATGGCCCACCTGATGTTAAGTGGTAACCATCACTTATAACAAAGCATTGCCTCGTAAGTCACGCACGATAGGAACGTGCCCTACAATGCACTGCTCTGCGTCCATCAACTTGAGGCATACAGATGTTAAGCCTCATGTGCCTGTAATTACACCGGCAACCACACTCTTCAAACCGAAACACAGCGTTGCTGCTTGGCGGCAGAAAAAGGCGTGGTGGTAGTACTTCCCCGGACGAGCCCTTCACAAAGAGCTCTACTACTCTTGTGTCGTATATAGGTGATATAGGTTATTTTATAGGTAAAAAACAAGATCCTAATAAGAAACGAATTATTCTAATACCTACCTGTCGATCGTCGAATGTGTAAACTAAGAGCTTTAGGGTGTCCTTTAAAATTAACGATCATCCTTTCTACCTGGTGCCCGCGCCGCGCCGCAACGCTGTCCGAGCGCAAAAAAAAACGGTTTCCCGCGTAAAGGGTTCACTTCCCATCACATTGAGGTTGAAGGTACTCACACACACCAACAAAGAGTCCACACAGTCATACGCTTGTTTGTGTGTAAGCTTCTGGCACCGATGGTCCAGAGTCCGAAGAAATCTCAACGGGGGATAAGATTTCCGAATCACGAAAGAAATAAATGTGGATCGCCCGTTCTTGTATGTTAATTCACACCAAGAAACGAAATACTTACCTACTTTTTTGATGTTATAGCATATTAATAAATTCGTTTGTATTCCTCTGAAATACTGAGTTGCAGGTAAGTTCTATGAAACTACTATTCTCAAATACTTTACTATGAAAATTGCCGCTAGTTAGCTATTTGTTATTCTAAATGAGTACGATCATTACCATGCGTCGGGCAAACAGATAGGCTGTGCAATATGATATACGTTTGTATAAAATGATATCATTATTTAAAAATATTGGATGTTTTAGAGCGAGTCCCTACCATCTTCGTAGGTGTTATTGTCGTTGTGTTGTCGTTTTGCTAAACAACATTATAAGTAATATAAATTAATCGTTGCAGAATTAGTTATTTAGAAAATAATAATCCTACTAATATTATCATCAATGCGGAAGTTCGTGAGTTTGTATACACTATACGTTCCACTTAACTCCGTAATCCGGCTGCACGGATTTGGATAAAACTTGGAATAACTTGGTTTACATTTTATTCAGGTAGGTACCATGCGGAGCCGCGAATGGATACTTGTAAATACTAAAGTCATGTCCATAGTAAGCTGATATTTTTATTTTGTTTTTTAACCACAACCATACAACGGCGAGTCCATTATGGGGTTTTATTATCTTACATCAAAGTTCGGAATCGTAAGACGTCAGACCTAAAAGGGCCGTAGGGGTCCATACCGTACGATCGAAAATATATTCTATGGCACGCAAGTACACGAGTGAAAATGAAAGTAGACTAGAAGGTTAAGCATGCATAGACACACCGCGACTTTTTTGTGTTGCTTGGAGATTCCATTGTGGTAATTATTATGAATAATTCAAGATCAACCTGTTGCTAGGTCAGTTAGTAAACACTACTTAAAATTACTAACGAATTCTAGTTTTAAACGGTAGTACGTAGGTAATATGATAGCTGGTTAAAATTATCGCATTGGCAAATTATAGATATCATGTTTTTCTTAAATTTTTAACCTATACGTACTTACAGCAATAAATGCCTATTGTACTAACAAAGTAATTATAAAGGGGCAGTTATTGCCATTATTTTCAGCAAGTCATGATTATATCAAGCCTTTAAAAGGTACTTTATCCTTTTTTGGTCTCCCGTTGTGCATTCAGTATTTAATTATGTGTTTGATTCAAATCAATCACATTTTTTGTCGTGGTTATTTCAGTATCAGTGCTATAACAAACACGGCTCCAAACTGAATAAGCGACAGAGATAATTAATTGGTATTCAATGTATACAAAAAAGTATTCTGTCAGGTATCTGGCTCCTGGTACTGAAGCTTTGCTTAGTTGAGCACTGTATGAAAATGTTCACGAAAATTTGTTATTATTTATTAAGATATAAGTAATATTTGAAGTACCTAGTAGTGTTTTGAGTAAAAGTGTAGATTTTTTCGTTTATGAAAAATGTACTACATCGAAGAAACTTTAACTTATAGTTTTTTACTGTGAACCTGTAACCAGTACCATTCTTAGGAATTTTAATAATGATCAGTTGGTCATTTAAATAATTATTTTCAGTTTTATACACTTTTTATGTTGCCTATTTTTATATTTTCTCCATAAGACTATTTATTTTTAGGAGACATAAAATACTACTGCACAAAATATATTTTTTTTAGGAGACTGGTTGGACACAAAATATATTTCATATTTTGTTGTAGTTGTAATATTTCAAATAAATATACTAATTAATATAGTGCTTTAAATTAGACTTATTTCGGGTTTCTTCCAACGAACCCCTCACTCGAATACACATCTCGTTTGACCCCTATAGCCTTCTCTATATAATCTACCCTAAGTAACAGAATATTTCATTATATAAAACTTCAGCCCTCTAGCTTTTATAGTTTAGCTCTGAGGATGGTTATAGAAGGACAGGCAGACACCAAAACTTGGAAAGTACTAAATGAATTTGACACTAAGTTTTACTAGTATTCTCTCATCTGTGCTAATAGGTAGATATAATGATTTTCGGAAAAGGGTTTATTGAATGATTGAGTAGGTAGAGCTCTTTGTGAAGAGCTCGTCCGGGGAAGTACCACCAAACCTTTTTCTGCCGCCAAGCAGCGTTGCTGTGTTTCGGTATGAAGAGTGCGATTGCCGGTGTAATTACAGGCACATGAGGCTTAACATCTGTATGCCTCAAGTTGTTGGACGCAGGGCAGTGCATCGTAGGGTACTACGATCCTATGACTATATGACTTACGAGGTAATGCTTTGTTATAGGTGGGCCATCTGCTTGTTCCAACAGCTAGTTGAATAAAAAAAAGAATTAAAAAAAAATTGGCTGTACGTACAAAGGCTGACAGTTGCTAAGCAATTTTGAAACAGAACTAAGATTTATAAGAACAACCCTGTTGCCACAACAGCACACAAATGATCGTTTTATTTCTTGCACAATTCCATTTAGATATTTCTAAATCATTAACCAACTTTGCATAGATAGGATCTTTGATCAGTGAATCGTAAAATCGGAGAAACTGTTTATTCATCACATTGACATCGTATACCTACAGTGATACATTGTATGTGTGCGTCAAGTGTGACTCTGTTTTGTTGCTTATTAGTGTGATAAGGACAGCGCATACTGTATCGATCTGTGTGACTGAGAGGAACAGAAGACAACAAGGCTAGCTTTACCTTATAAGTATATGAATGTACGTTTTTATTAACTTGATTCGTTATACGGTCTGCCATTATAATAATATATGAGTACAGATAATCACATTTCAGACCAACTTGAAGATTACGGTCTTAAGTTTACAAAAAATATAAAACAACAACTTTGCACAAGGAGGTATTAACTTTAGTGCATGCGGACAAATATGGTTTTGTTTTTTGTATACCTAGTGGTATTAGATTTATTTAATATTAAGACAAATATCAATTCTATACTCAATAAACTGCAATAACGTTTTAAATTTTAATTAAACTAATTTTAATTTTAACTAAAATTTATATCAACAGACGGACGACCGACATTCAAACTCTAAAATAAAAATCGTACAAAAAAAGTGGAGCGCGTTGATGTCTTTTGTATGAAAGTTGCGTTATTGATGCAATAATGCTTAGTTCCTTACTTTGACTCCCATTCAATCGCGTAAAGCTGCTGTTTACTAATACATTACTAGTTAGTTAAGGGTTAATGCAATGCACTAGCATTAACTGTAGGTACCTAATACCTAAACAAGTTGGGTTTTGTTGAGCGAAGTATGAAAATATGTGTTAAAGGGATAAAATAGTCGTAGAACGTGAAACTTTAAGAGTAAGAGTTTTTAAGAGTAGTACAGCTCTTTGTGAAGGGCTCGTCCGGGGAAGGACTACCACCACGCCTTTTTCTGCCGCCAAGCAGCGTTGCTGTGTTTGAAGAGGTTGCTGTGTTGACGGTGTAATTACAGGCACATGCGGCTTAACATCTGTATACCTCAAGTTGATGGACGTAGGGCACGTTCCTATCGTGCGTGACTTTCGAGGCAAAGCTTTGTTATAGGTGATGGTTACCACTTCACATCAGGTGGGCCATCTGCTTGTTCCATCAGCTAGTTGTAAAAAAAAACGTCATGTTATGAAAACATGCTTTTCGATATAATAATGTACTTACATAAGGACAATGTACTGTATCAGGTACTTAAGTTTTGTTTCATGTTGTTATTTATTTATCAAAAGTGTACTAAACTACTGCTTTAAGTGTCTCCTTTATCTATCAGACATGGTTTTATTTCCCGTTCCACAGGCTACATTAAATTTAAACTGTAAATTATAGACAATTCACTGTGTTTGGTATAGAATAGGACAATAATAATTGCGCTGATACTGTATTTACAATTGTTGTCGGAGAATTAAATAAAATAACTCGTTATCTTTGTAGTTGGCAGCCGATACAAGTATTGATTTAGCTGAGATAAGTGTGTAGTGCTAGTTCCTTCTATAAGCACCTACTTTATTTAAGCTTTGTCTAAGCATAGTTTTACCTAAGAAATTGATATAGTTATTTCGAAATATAAATAATCAATTGCCGGTTGAGATATAACCTACAAGTATTTTATTATCATCTGATATTTAACGGCATTGAAAGATTTTATAGAACAAAAGCTCAATCACTTCATAAATTTGGATAATGCCGACACGTCACTCGACAAGGCAGCGCAGGCGATGGTTGTTTATTTACGCAAAATGTAACAATTGCTATAAATATTAAGTTTCGTTGTTTTTATGTTAATATACCGCCAGAGGCGGGTGTAAATAAGGATTTTAAAGGTTAAACATTCTCCGTGGTGGACTGGTGGTTCGAGGTATGTCGATTTCGATCGCGGCCAGGGTGTCTTGACTGTGCTCTTGCGAGACGCGGACGACGCGACACGTTACGGCAAGGACCGGTGCAAGGGCGCGCCTCTCACCCGCGCGCCGCGCCATGCCAGCGCCACGCACGCACCTCACAATACGGTTTTGGATGCCAGTGTAATTATTGCAATTAAATCGGTAGGTAGGAGGTACCTACTTTTGAGACTGCGGTGAACATATAATGCAACTAAATGACCTTTAAACAAATTGTACCTACAACAAAAATACGCTGCATGTTTTATGTGCACAACAAGATACAAAAAATACTTTATTGAATCTCTTTTAAAAAACAAATTAGTGCTTAGGTATAAAGGCAATGCTTATTTTTGTCTGTAGAATTAAAATTTTTACAAGCTTTTTTTTTAATAATGTTTTTACGTGATACAAGACAAGATAGGTCCTCAATTTTGTGAAAAAGAACAACCTCGTTGGTAACAGTACTGATATTCATCTGTGGTTTACCCCATTCACCTAACTGTATTTTATGCAACTGAGTTATCAGATAGATCATATTAATAAATACGTGTGTTCCTTCCTACATAATAACCACAGAGGAGAACAAAGCGAATGGCTGCATTTAAGGTTCTGCGTTATATCTTACCTGTGAATATGTACCTTCATTCATGATAGGTGGGTTAGATACATAAAAGTAGATGCATGCTTAAACATAATGTATTATGCTTGTCTACCAGTTAGTAAATACCTTGGCTCCACAGTTATTAATCTAAGGCTAATGAACATACAGTAATTTTGATTATGAAGAGTGTTGTTAAATAAATAGAGGTAATTATTTTATTGCTGAATTAATGACCACTAAAACCTAGGTGAAATAAGGCACATATTTAATCAGTTTTACTGTTGTGAATTAAAATCTTCGCAATTAAAATTTATTGGCGAATTAATTGCTGTAAGTAAAGTGCATCAAACTTTGTTTCATAAAAGATAACAAAAAAGTTAAAACAGCAGGTGTTTTTAAGAAAAACTCCTTATCTTTTTGAATTGAATGCAATCTATGGACGCTGTTCGATCATTAAGCGAATACTTGGCGTGTATTAAAAAAGAAAGCCTCAAGAAGCAATATGGAAGATTGTTTTTGTGGCACGCAGTCATGTGGGTTCCGTGCGAGCCGCAGCACATACAAGGCGACGCAGTCCGCCACGTCCGCCTCTCTGCGATGTAAATGATCCCCTTGAATAATGTATCCCATTCTCGGCTCCCACTTCTACCAATCGCGTATATGGCACACGGCAGACGACCGTTACTTCTAACCGATACCGGCTACATATTCAAAGAAATAAACATAAATTAACAACAACTTTTAATATAAACGTCTGTGGTTTACGGTAAAGCAGCATTTCCCATTCATGACAAAACAAATTTATCAGTTTAATTCATCGTATGTTTGATCTTCCATACAATAACTTATAATTGTTGCTCGGTCAAGTAGTTTAAGAGTTGACCAGCTAATTAGGAACTATTATTCTTTGTGAAAGATGACGGCAAAGCCTTGAACACGCCAATATTCGGCGACGCTGTAAATTTTGCTTATATTGACACTCAATATTAAAAAAATACATAAATCTGTGTCCCATGTATCGCTAAACTAGGAAAGTCAGAGATAAACGATTTGTTATGATAACTGATTTTTTAGTTTTTACAGTGTGCATCATAGGCTGTTTTTTTCACTCAGTCTAAAATTGAACATTACTTACGCAAGTATAGTACCTACGCGTAACGGATCTAAGTCCTCTGAAGTCAGGCACTATTGCAAATACATAATACGATAATCAATTAAAATATTTAAATTAATCGGTCATATTTCGATTAATGATAATTGTAGATGAGTCACACCTCCAATCCGACTCAAAAATAGCGACTGCGCTGCTAGCTGTAGCTAACTTCAGAGGGACTTAGATCCGTTGCGCGTGCTATATTTATGACTAGCGGCCTGTCCCAGCTTCGCATGGGTGGTCATAAATTTTTTGAACATTTTAGGATAAACTTAGACGAGCCTCGCGTCTACTTATTTCATACATTTGCACGCGCTTCTCCTTGAGTGAGTGAAATCGCACCCCACGCGTGACCCGTGGACCCGTTAACATTTTTAATTTCGTCATATCTTTTGAATGGAATGTCCGATTTGAAAAATTTAAGAAGTAATCTATAGGTATTGAAACCGTCTTAATTATGAAATGATTTATTTGGATAAGGATTAATACCAAGGTACAAATAAAGACCCTTTTCTAGCGGAGGCATTTCAATAATTTTTTTATAATAAAAGAACACTTATTGTGATATAACTATAATAGTTAGACATATGCTGTCGCGACATTTTTTGTAGATGATGACGTGTTCTACAAAATCGTAGTACATTATTTTGTTCTATCTTCAATAGTTTTCGCAGCGCACGCGATGTAAGGTTTTTGTTTTCCACCTTGGTTTACATTATTGAAGTTTTAGTAAGGATCCCTGATTTTTTTGAAAATATAATATAGCCTATGTTACTCAGGGATAATGTAACATTCTAATGGTGAAAGAATTTTTGAAATCGGACCAGTAGTTTTTGAGCCTATTCGTTACATACAAAAATACAAATGTTTCCTCTTTATAATATTAGTGTAGATTGCATCTAGATCGAAACTAAAATAAGGATAACATTATAAGTAAGACTGACTGTGACTACCTCTTAGAAATACTCAAAAAATCTCAATTTAGTAAGTACCTTTACTTGGTACTGAGGGGATAAAAATATACCATGTAAAAGATACCATAGATACCATACCATACCATAGATAGCAGCGTTGCTGTGTTTCGGTTTGAGGAGTGTGGTTGCCGGTGTTATTACAGGCACATGAGGCTTAACATCTGTATGCCTCAAGTTGATGGACGCAGGGCAGTGCATCGTAGGGCACGTTCCTATTGTGCGTGACTTACGAGGCAATGCTTTGTTATAGGTTATGGTTACCACTTAACATCAGGTGGGCCATTTGCTTGTTTCATCAGCAAGTTGTATAAAAAAAATGCCTGGGTATTAAAATCGTGAAGCTGTATCGTGTCTTTCTTTGTTTTAAGTAAGCACATTGACAAACCCATTATCTTGTTTAGTTCTAAAAAAGTAGTGCCAAAATAAAACAAAACTTCGCAACCATCGGAAACGATTCACTAACAATGCGGTATAACGCAGTCACGATAATTTTGTTTTGTTTGCCTCGAGACGATGTAACTGAGTTCACGGCCTCCAGAGTACACGTATCTATACATATAATAAGTAGGTATACCTAACCTAATAATACCTTGCACGGCACGCCGCAGATACCTAATGTTGGCTCTTCCGCATGTTTTTGTTCCGGTATATTAAAACAACAAAAAGATATTACAATAGAATGACGAAAGATGATTCTAAGATATTTGTAACGACTGTATTAGTCATTTACGGTTCCGTTGTCCTTAACTTTAATATATCTTGTTTCAACATTTTAGAAACGATTTTTTATGTAGTCTCTGTATTACACAGTAAGTATCGGGGGCACTTCCTGTGTTGATAAATGTTATAATGGTGTTTTTCCTAAATCAAATAATAAGTGCCATAAGTGGTATAATAAAAAAAACAACACAAATAATGTTATATGTATAAAAAATTATTGCTATTGATTAATACATAGTTTGATCATATACCTATCTACACTAATATTATAAAGAGGTAAACTTTGTATTTTTGTATTTTTGTATTTTTGTATTTTTGTATGTAACGAATAGGCTCAAAAACTACTGGTCCGATTTCAAAAATTCTTTCACCATTAGAATTCTACATTATCCCTGAGTAACATAGGCTATACTATATTTTCAAAAAAATCAGGGATCCTTACTAAAACTTCAATAATGTAACCCAAGGTGGAAAACAAAAAACCTTACATCGCGTGCGCTGCGAAAACTATTGAAGATAGAACAAAATAATGTACTACGATTTTGTAGAACACGTTATCATCTACAAAAAATGTCGCGACAGCATATGTCTAACTATTATAGTTATGTCACAATAAGTGTTCTTTTATTATAAAAAAATAATTGAAATGCCTCCGCTAGAAAAGGGTCTTTATTTGTACCTTGGTATTAATCCTTATCCAAATAAATCATTTCATAATTAAGACGGTTTCAATACCTATAGATTACTTCTTAAATTTTTCAAATCGGACATTCCATTCAAAAGATATGACGAAATTAAAAATGTTTACGGGTCCACGGTTCACGCGCGGGGTGCGATTTCACTCACTCAAGGAGAAGCGCGTGCAAATGTATGAAATAAGTAGATGCGAGGCTCGAACCCTAAGTTTATCCTAAAATGTTCAAAAAATTTATGACCACCCATGCGAAGCTGGGACAGGCCGCTAGTCTGTTATAATATGAGTTTCTTAAGGGCCGGTTTCACCATGCTCTGTTAGTTACTAATCAAGGATTAAAAGACCGTTAAATCTAACCTTAGCTGTCAAACGCGTACATTTTGACATTTTTAACGGCCCTTGAATACTTTGTTAATCTAACAGAGCATGGTGAAACCGGCCCTTAGGCTAGGAAATTAATTTTTATCACTTCTTCTTCTTGTCGAGTCACTATGGTTCTTACGAAACAGTGAATTTTATTTTAAGTGCGCCTTAACCAGGCTTTTTTTGAGCTTATTCGAGATTTTTGTCACTGTATCATTAGGACCTAACACAAACAATAAAAGGCATCAATCTGTTAATCTGATAGGTATGATTTTATGCCGGTGATGTCAAATGTGTATAGGTACCTACGTAGGCGTAGGAAGGAAAACGTCTTTGGAATAATAAACTAAATTCAGTGATACTGTTAAGTAAGTACAGTCAGCATCGATATTACGTTTACAGTTTGAGCTTTTAAAACACTTTTTCTTCACGTTATGTAGGAAAATCGTAAATGTCCCATCTTGCGAGGCCTAAAGCCTGACTAAGGGCCGGTTTCACCATGCTCTGTTAGATTAGCAAAGGATTAAAGGGCCGTTAAATATGTCAAAATGTACGCGTTTGACAGCTAAGGTTAGATTTAACGGTCTTTTAATCCTTGATTAGTAACTAACAGAGCATGGTGAAACCGGCCCTAAGCACAATAAAAAGATATAGGTAGGTAGTAAAAAGATTTAATCAGTGACATCACGAACGCTTGTAGTGATCTGTACCCCAAGTATGAGTTTTGTTTACCATATTTGGTTTTTCGTTTTTCGTTTTTGTTCCGTGTTCACTGCGGGTTTTGTATGAAGACGCGATAGAGATACCGATACGGAACTTTATGTTGCAAGTATGATGAAAATTAGTAGTAAAGTTCCGTATCGGTATCTCTATCGCTTCTTCATACAAAACCCGCAATGAACACGGAACAAGAACGAAAAACGAAAAACCAAATATTGTAAACACAACTCATACTTGGGGTACTGAAGTGTTACCTATAGAGTAGTTATAAGCCGGAAGGTGGCCAGCATAAATTAAATATTCAGCAACCAATTTTATTTTTTGGCAACGGTGTCTGATTCGAAGGATGTGTGTTATTCTGATGTATAAGCTATATTATTGTAAAGTTTCATTAATCCATTCAGTAGTTTTTACGTGAAAGAGTAACAAACATCCATCCATCCATCCATACTTACAAACTTTCGTGTTTATAATATAAGTAGGATGATTTCAATCGGAAAAAAAAGATATCCAAGAAACTAGAAACAAATTGATTCTTAGCGACGGTCTAGCTGAAATACCACATACCGGTGTTACATTAGCAGACACAGGCTAGCGAGACATTGTGGCCAAGTTAGCTTGGCATATAATATTGAGCTTTATAGTCATTGTCAGTGGTGTGAATGTGCGATGTATTGCAGATCGGGTAAGGCCCGCGAGCGGGTCACGACTGACGCGCACGCGCGTTCGTGACCTTGCGCTCGCGCCTCGCAGAGGTCACAATCTTGTGTTGATGCGCTCCTCGCGCTACGACCACGCTTTCAAAGTTCAAGCGCGCTCGCAACTGCTAGCGTAGGTCAGCCATTCCGTCATAAGGTTCCTTTTGTCGAATCTATGCTGTTCCCACAAACAGAACAATTAACGTATACCTACTTCAAGAGCTCGAACCTAAATTGTCAATGTCGTAAATTTTATTAGTTGTCAGATTACCTAAAGATCCTACTGATTCAGTATAGGTACTAATCAACGTAGCATAGTATTATTGCCGCCACTATAAGTTATAATTCTTACTTACTTTACCTCTACCTATCGACCTACCTGTGACTCGCATCGCAGGTAGCTGTTAAGAGATATTTTAATTTGATATTTTAAGATTGTAGATAGAGACAGATATATTATCTCAAATAATAAAGGCGAGCGAGTGGGTATGTTCATTCAACCCGGAGATTTTCAAATACCGATAGGACGCTAATTTTGAACATGTACTTGCACAATAGATAATTTTATGTTTTAGTCCAAAAAATATAAATCAGTAGAATAGGAATGTAAAGCTCATGTACATTTTGATATTAGGTATCCATTCGATTTGAGGATAATAGTAGAAAAGGTATCGGGGATTGAGAATGTTGCCTTAACAGGGCGTTGTTGCGTGCTTTTGCGCACTTTCTCCTGGAGACTCTCTCTCAGTGTGCCAGCACCCTTTAGCATGCACAGTTATTTTTAGCCCAAGCCAATTATTTTGTTAATAATGTAGAGGTAACATATACGTATTTCTGTCTACTGCGCATGACCCATGAGCAAACATCTAAGGGACTACTTAAGTCGTTTGAATATGATTATTATAAATCTTCATCGACGTAAATCGTTTTCACCGTTGAAAACGATTTACGCCACCCTTAGCAAGATAATTTAACGAACAAATTCTGCAAATGGGTTGTGCTAATCATAAAGAAAAGCGCTCAGCGGATATTCCTTACTCGGTGTGAAGTTGTAACGAGCGCCACAAATGGCATCTCGTTCACAGCTTGCACACGCTAATGTTGCTCATTATATACTAGAACAACAATTTGTACCTCCGCCACGTATGACGGAGAGGAATACCGGACTCTGTTTTTAACAGACTTTAAAAACCTAACGTTGTATGACCACCATCTTTTAATCTATCAAGTCGTACATGTAGAATGGTTTGTTAAATCAAGCTAACTAGGTAGCCTACGTTACCTGCAGCAATGCTTTGAGTTTCTAAACTCTAGCTATGTCCAATCTTTGAATGTTCTGTCTTATGCCATAGGTACATTAAGATATATTTATATATTTTTGTCTGTGTGGCATAGGTGTGCTGATTTAATATCAGTATTATGCAAATTGCTTCATTTATTACATTTTTGATTAACCATTGACTCAATAACTTGGAAAGATCAAGGACATTATTGGACTCGTGAAATAATTTATATTTTTATACGATGCTGTGTGGCTTAACTGGCAGATGGCCCACGTAGGTAATGATGATGTAGTGGATTCTTTTTAATCAGATTGCTGCCACGCCAGATTATAATATAATTGCAGTATGTTTTAAACAACAACGGGTTTTCATGAGCATGTTTTCAATATTATAAACTGAAATTAAAAAATTAAAAACCTATTAAATGAAAATATAAGTTAGTATCAAAAACATCAAAAATGCTCATAAACTTAAATCATCTTAAAGCTTAGTTAAGAAACGAATACAACATAATCAGATACTCTTTTACTTACTATTATGGTAAAAATCGTAGCTGTGAACTTTTTAGTAACCACATACTAGTAAACGCCATCTATCGAGCTAGGTGGAACTTTTTTAAACGGTTAAATTAAATCTAATGATAATGATACAAAAATTTAGTTAAGGGGCTGACAACTATCAAACAACTTCTCGCTCGCACGTTTCGACTTGTTGAAAGATATAAAATCACTACATATACTCATTTTAGAAAAATCGCAATCAACCATTTTGTGTGCAATCACATTAAACACAGTTTAGTAAAAATTTCATTTCTATCTTTCAACAAGTCGAAACGTGCGAGCGAGAGTCACATTAGCTCTTGTCTTCGCCTTAAGAGTTTTCCAAATAGTAGTGATAAGCGGAAGTCCAGAGATAGAGCACCACTTGTGGGGTACCTGAATCACCACCATGGTTCTGTGATTTTTAATAGTTTTTTTCTGAATTTATGACAATTTTCGACCTGAACAACTCTAAAAATTCTAAAAAGAAAATTAGAAGACTTTATCGAGATTTTTTTGCAACTGTATCTTGATGAGTTTTACTTTTATGCATACCTCAAAAACTATGGAAAATCGCGGAACATACATGGGGGTGATTCGGGTTAGACGGTATACGTTTACGTATACCACGAGATACCCTGTATATTGTGAACTTCCGTTCTTGGGAATTTTAATGACGAAACATTACGGGTTAGGTTGTACCTACGTCAAATAATAATACAAAACTGTTTTCATGTTCAATTTCAGGCAACATCATTTAGCCCCAAACTAAGTTATATGCTAGTTCATACCAAATACTTGTTAATAGTATAGTATTAGTATTTCACTAAAGCAAGATTGAAAAGCCTAGTGAATTTTAGTACCTAAATAGTTATTCATATCAAAAAGTTTAAAGTTTTTTTCCATAATGTTTTTCCATAATTATTTATTTGTTCTGTGCACGCAGTTAGTAAAACACATTTCTTACAAAATAGCTTTACAATTTATGGTGCCTTTCCTGTGCTTATTCCTTTAAGGTAGCCACTGCTAGATATTTAATCACAAGTACCTACTTACGTACTACTATTATTTCTTCTGTGTATGTAGGTATATATAAGTAAATAAACAGTTATTTAGAATCGATAGCTTTGGTAAGTTATGCCAAGCGTAGGTTTTACCACGTCAGAGTAAGAAAGAAAGAAAGAAAAGGTATTTATTTGTCACACAAACATAGCGTTTGTAACAGTAACGCTATCCACGTCAGAGTAACGGCCGGTTTCTGAAAGTTCGATCAAAACTAGTCGGATGTCAAGTCACTCGCCATTTCAGCTATTACATCGAATTAGATAGAGATGGCAAGTGACTGGACATCCGATTTAGTTTTGATCGAGCTTTCAAAAACCGGCCGTGAAAGAGGCGGTAATATTTTTGCCTGAAGTTACTCTCGAGTTGGTAGAACTGCCGTAAAAATACAATGTATGTGTATGTAAGCATATAAGTAGGTACTTTAATTGATTAAACAAGGCATTCAAGTTAAATAAATAAATATTAGCCTTTTTCGACTTTTTTCATTCTAAAATAGGTGTTAGATTTTTATAAAAAATAGCAAACATTAATGCACATCGTAACAAGAATAATGCACAAACTGATTAGGTTAATTTTTGAATTATTCAGATTGCGCATTGATTGCCGATTTTGAGCCATTATTTTTATTAATTCGTGTCGATGAGAACACAACGCTGATGTTTCTAGACTATTTGAAAGGTGTTTTTTTTACTGCTGATTTTTGCCAGATGTTTTTTTAATACTTGCTGATGGAACAAGCAGATGTTAAGTAGTAACCGTCACCACAAAGCATTGCCTGGCAAGTCACGCACTGTAGGAACGTGCCCGATGATGCAGTACCCTGCATCTATCAACTTGAGGCATAGATATTAAGCTTCAAGTTTTACCGGTAACCACACCCTTCAAACAGAAGCGCAACAACGCTGCTTGGCGGCAGAAATAGGCAGTGGTAGTACTGTCTCGGACGAGCCCTGCACAAAAGCTCTACTACTCTTTCGGCCGGTTCGGCTTTCAGAAACCGGCCATTTATGTATGGAAATCATTGGCAAGGTCGATTTATCTATACTTTGCCCAAAGTAAAAGTCGCCGTACAACCACTTTATTAGCCATCGATGATGATGGCGATTTTCTTTTTATTTTCTATTCCCGTTCGACCTACAGAAATTATCACAAATTTCTAAACACTATTAATGTTCTCACTGTGTTCATTCATTCATCATGCATTCTAAACTTATTTGATAATTACGACAACAACAACACACCACTATTTCTTTAGCTCTAGGAATGCATGGTAACACACAGACAGAAAGACGAACAAAAAAAGAACACTGTAGAGATGATCCTTTTTTCAAACTAGACCGGAACACTAATTATAGGTTGTGACCAAAAATAGGAACCTCGGTAATTGCAATTTATACTTGTAGCCAATAACACATTGTAAATAAAACACGAGGCAGTTATATACGATCGAGTCCGTTTAAGCATATCCACTACAATAATACCTACTTACCTCCTAAAATTATACTTTATTGCCACTCTTAGGTATGTGATTTATTTAATATCAAAAACCCTCTTAATTAAAATTTGTATTTTTTATGGAGTGGCGCGTTCACGGATTCGTAGGTAAGTAATTATGTTTTGTTTGTAAACGCGGTGTTGAATATTTGATGTTGTTGTTTGACTTGTTTAAATTTATAAATACGCGAATATTTTTGTTTTTATAAATAAATATTGGTGGACTTTCCACAAAGCACTATCTAATACTTAGACTTTTTTTTTGAAATTACATACTTATAATATAATAACACCCAGACAGAGAACAAACATTTATGTTCCTATTTTTTCGTTCATCACACAAATATTTGTTCTCGGTGGAGATCGAACTCACGAAGGCAGAGATACTAGCAACTGAGCTGTGAAGGCTCTTTTTTTTGTTTATATAAGAAGGAGCATAAAGTCGGTATGGCTCACAAATACGGAGTATCGTAAAAACATGACGTAGGTACATATAATAATGCACTTATACAATTATTTAAAGTTTAATTTTACCTACAGTTGCTTTACATAAGGATAACTAAGACAAATATGATTCACTAGCGGCCTGTCCCAGCTTCGCATGGGTGGTCATAAATTTTTTGAAAATTTTAGGATAAACTTAGACCGTGGGTTCGAGCCTCGCGTCTACTAATTTCATACATTTGCACGTCCTTCTCCTTGAGTGAGTGAAATCGCACCCCGAGCGTGACCCGTGGACCCGTTAACATTTTTAATTTCGTCATATCTTTTGAATGGAATGTCCGATTTGAAAAATTTAAGAAGTAATCTATAGGTATTGAAACCGTCTTAATTATGAAATGATTTATTTTGATAAGGATTAATACCAAGGTACAAATAAACACCCTTTTCTAGCGGCGGCATTTCAATTAAATTTTTATAATAAAAGAACACTTATTGTGACATAACTATAATAGTTAGACATATGCTGTCGCGACATTTTTTGTAGATAATGATGTGTTCTGCAAAGTCGTAGTACATTATTTTGTTCTATCATCAATAGTTTTCGCAGCGCACGCGATGTAAGGTTTTCTTTTTCCACCTTGGGTTACATTATTGGAGTTTTAGTAAGGATCCCTGATTTTTTTGAAAATATAATATAGCCTATGTTACTCAGGGATAATGTAGCATTCTAATGGTGAAAGAATTTTTGAAATCGGACCAGTAGTTTTTAGCCTATTCGTTACATACAAAACAACAAAACAACAAAAATACAAATCTTTTCTCTTTATAATATTAGTGTAGATGTAGATTATAACAATATGACTAGCCAAATAGTAGACTTGCATAATACTTATACTAGGTACCTAGTACCTACCTACTTACTTCTACTATTACTACTTCTTGTTAATAGTAGAAACTACTACTATAAATAATAATCATTGGTAACGTATAGGACCAATGATTATTATTTATTTTAATTTTGTTGTAAATGTTTTGACTAGATTCTATAAATTATTGTAAAGTGTTGAGTTACAGACATATAAAAGACATCAACGCGCTACTTACCTACTAGGTACTTCTTTACATGAAAGCCTAAATTTTTCGTCTTATTTAACGTACCTTCGTATTACATGACCTTCATTTAAAATGTTAATAATATAGCACTAAAAAATATTCGGAATATCATTAAATCTTAATTACTTAACGAGTACATACTTTACATACACACATTTATGATTTTACTATAAATATTGTGTTAATTTGTTATAAACATGTTGTTGTTAACCATTCTAGATTATTTTAAAAACCACAGTTAAAAACAACACGCATAATAAGATTTGTTTTCTTGAACACTTGATTGTACAGAGCGGTTATTTTAATAAAAAAGAAAATGTTTCTCTTGAATTTGATTGATGGATGAACAGTAAGATTCTGTGCAAAAACACTATATAGGTAGTTGTATTTTTGCTTCAAGTTAATGAGAAAAGTATGTATATGGGTATGTTACGTTTCAATATTTCATCGAAACAATTTTTTTCCAATCGTCGGTAATTCCATAGGCATTTTTAAAATAAAATTACTTTGACCACTAAAGATGTCAACCTCAAATATTCCATGAACATATTTTCTTAGATGCACTAGAATGATTCTGTACAGTTTAACAAAGAAGTACAGTATTTTAACGCTGAAACAACTCACCAAACGTAAAAGGTATTTTTTGGGCCTGTAGCCATCCAACAAGCCTTATTCATCATTGAACGAGCGCACATCACAAAGGCGCAAGCGCTTTGAAAGCTTGGGCGTACTAAAAAAGTTCTTCGTGTAATAAACAGATGGCGCTACTAGTACAGGATCCAAGAAAATGTACCACAACCAAATATTAATAGAAAATAGAAATGCGACATTACAAACCGTTAGCATTTATATAGTTATCTATTAATGTTATTGTATTATTTATAGGTCTGTAAAACCAACACCACTACCAACCATACTTACTAGTTACACTACTTATTGGCTGCTTTACGGGTGCTTATTGGAAGTTTTAAGGCGAATGCCTATAAGACTTTGACAGTTATTGCCCGATCGTGGCCTATCAAACCCACTTCTAATTAATAAAATTATGTTAGAAAGCTCGTAATTTTGACCACAGTTGTTTGCATCTCATAACATAGATAAGTAACACGTTCTTTTTCATACACTTCCACAACATACGAGTTTTGGCAGTACCTATGCTATGAGGTGAGATTGCTAAGAGTAACGGCCGGTTTCTGAAAACCCGATCAAAACTAATCGGATGTTAAGTCACTTGCTATCTCTAATTCGATGCAATAGCTGAAATGGGGAGTGACTTGAGATCCGATTAGTTCTGATCGAGCTTTCAGAAATCGGCCGTAAGACACGGAACTATTATAATGGTACACCTAAAATACTCCATCGTATCACCGATATAAAAAGCGACTGCTCTACAAGGATATTAAATGAGTTCTAGTAAAATTTTGTCATTTCCTTAGCATAATGAACAATATTAAAAGGTTCACTAAGTGTAATTGGGACTTGAGCAGCAAAGTGGTCGGTTTATGCGGCCTCATAATTACATATAATAGGTAACTTTTGCAACGCACGCGCACTGAATGTTAAATTCTCGAGACTCTGGGGCAGAAGTTTTGAAACGGTACCTTACCTACCTATGTAATTATGATGGATGGGGTGTATATTGAACGATTAATTTAAAACAATCACTGGATTTTAACCTTGGAAAACTCAGTAGGTAATTCTTGTGAGTGTAGAAATACATGTTTGCACCCAATTTTTTTGCATCAGAAAATTAGAAAAGCTTGTATTCCACTGATAATATAGGATGTAAAGGTAAAGTATTTTTATGCATTTTCATATTTTTCTTTTGGTTTAATAATACTTATCTCAATTGATGGCATTTAGATAGTTTTAGAGAAAATCATCAATTATTACGTAATTGGAATTGTAAAATTTGTTTATTTTTCTCTTCACAAGGTAACTTAAACAATCCAGGCTTATCTAAAGTGGTTTGATGCGAGAAATATTGTATTATTTCACTTGAAATGATTAAAAATTTTCGTACTGAATAAAATTTATTAGTTATTATGTTTCTATGGTATATACTCGAACATAAAGCAAATTCATATTTGATTTTCGTTACTAAATCCTCAGCTTTTAAAATAGCCACAATGTAATAATACACGACTTCTAATTAGTAGGTAAATAACTTTAATACATTTTTCAAAGTTAATCGATGACATCGTTTGTTATTGATTTCTTTTTGAAAATGAACATAAATTACAAGCTGGTGCCCGCGACTTCGTCTGCGCAGGATTAGTCACACAATATCTATATAAATTGTAGCCTATGTGTTATTCTGATGTATAAGCTATATTATTGTAAAGTTTCATTAAAATCCATTCAGTAGTTTTTACGTGAAAGAGTAACAAACATCCATCCATCCATCCATCCATACTTACAAACTTTCGCGTTTATAATATTAGTAGGATTATTATTAAAAATATATATGAATACAGTTTTTTGTAGCATTACGATGAAAAACAAAGAAAGTTATTTATTGATGCCCTTGTAACATAACTGAAGTTGAATGAATGACAGTATTCGAGGGGTAACGAGATGGCGTGCTCCGTTTTTGTGTCCACACTGAGATAGCATTTTAAAACAATAGTGGACGTGGTCAGCATACTCCTTGACAACGACATCCCTGTCTGCGCCAATCAATGGCAGCTTTATACCCTTTGCTTTATTTATTTCGCTTTAGAGGTTTACATTATCCATGGAATTCTGCGCACACGGAAGGTGAACCTAATATTATAGCAGAAACGTTGAATACATTATATATAAATAACATGTGTATGCCTCAAGTTGATGGACGCAGGGCAGTGCATCGTAGGGCACGTTCCTATCGTGCGTGACTTACGAGGCAATGCTTTGTTATAGGTGATGGTTACCACTTAACATCAGGTGGGCCATCTGCTTGTTCCATCAGCTAGTTGTATAAAATTAAAATACTTTTGATTAAATATTTGAAAAAATAATAATTAAGTTTAAATTCTATTATTTTCTTTATGATTTAAACTGAATGCTGATGACCTCTTATACCTTTAATATATTCCTATCAAATAAATACCTATGAGTATCACTTATTTTCGAAAAATATTTTTGGTAGATTAAGTCAAATGTGATTCTGGAAAAACCCCAAAGATGTCGGGACTAGCTCTTTAGTTTCAATACGCATTCCGAGATGGCGCTGATGGTTCGTTTTATGAGTACAATATATCAAGTAACTTGGCTTTATTGAGGAAGTTATGAACATAAGTGAGGAATAATCACTACAATTTTTGCATAACGCTAATTCCAATTAGAATCTCTTGGAGAACTTTCGTCTATTCCCAGTTGCCACCACCATCTCCGCCCCCAGTGGTGGCAATCGAGAAATAAAATCCCAGTTGCCACCAGGTGGTGGAGATCGAGAATTTTAAATTCTCATTTGCCACCAGCTTAAAACCACTGGTGGCAATTAAGAATTTCATATTCTCAATTGCCACCAGCTTTGCCCCCACTGGTGGCAATCAAGAAAAATGTTCTCAGTCGCCACCACTGGAGAAAAATTTCCTAATTACCGATTGCCACCAGTTATTCATATAGGTAGATATTTCATTCGTTTAGAATGACTTAGTGATTTGTGTACATAAAATCAACTTATATACAAATATTAGCACATGAAAATTTAGAGTAAAAAAATAAACTGTTTTATCCTGCATTGCTTCCGTCGTCCTAGATGATTATTTTTCGACCTTTTCTTAATAAAATTTTGATTTTGATTTCGTAGCTTTCTGTCAATAAGATCATAAAACAAGTGCACTAAAAATGCGGAACAGGACCCGAAAACTATTGTTCGTTGGTCATAACAAGGTCATAAAACACTTGCACTAAACAATGCGGAGAAGTAGGTACCTACTTTGGTTTACCGACAGTAAGTAGGTAATGCCCTGTTTCTTTATTGTTTCTCGAGGGCCTTTATATAAAAAACTAAAATGTAACTTTACGTCAACAAGATCATAAAACACGTGCACTAAAAATGTGTTAAAAGACCCGAAATCTAATATTTGTATATAAGTTGACTTTATGTTAATTTATTATCGTTAGTTTTTAATTATAGTTGATTTTTGATGTTATGATTTATAATACTATAGAACTTTCAACAAACTGTAGGTTATTTATGTACTAGTTTAAAGAAAAAAGTATAATAATTGCGTTGTTACCCCTATAACTTATAAGACTGATTTAAAATAAAGACTGATTTTGCATGTAACAAACCAGTTTTCATTAACCCTTAAAATTTCACCTACCCATTAGGATAGGCAGGCTTAGGCTAGTGACATGTAAAGTTTAGGTAGTTACTCGTATAAACAAATCACTTAGTCATTCTAAACGAATGAAATCCATATGAATAACTGGCGGTAATCGGTAGGTATTCTAATTAGGAAATTTTTCTCCAATGGTGGCGACTGAGAACATTTTTCTTGATTGCCACCAGTGGGGACAAAGCTGGTGGCAATTGAGAATATGAAATTCTTAATTGCCACCAGTGGTTTTAAGCTGGTGGCAAATGAGAATTTAAAATTCTCGATCTCCACCACCTGGTGGCAACTGGGATTTTATTTCTCGATTGCCACCACTGGGGGCGGAGATGGTGGTGGCAACTGGGAATAGACGAGAACTTTTATATGGTTCATGTTCTAACAGATCACATGGGTAGTTTCAAAAGCTTCTTTCAAACTAAGCTTCAGTTTTCTTGCAGTTATCGTATCCATCGCGCTATTGACCCTAATCTTTACAATTTATGGTCATGGTATACACAGCCATAACCGTTTTATTGACAGTCGTTATTGAAACCGTGGATAAAGGCTGGTGCCCACTGGAGCACGCCAGATACGTTTAATTAATACAAATATTTATAAAAATATTGCGTAAATAATACTTTTAAGCGACGCATTTTTAAATTAGGTTTTTAAAGGAACAAAATTAAGAATTTTACAAATTTTTAATTTAGTTCATGGGCTTTAAAAACCAAAACATTTAAATTACTTATTTGAATTACATAAACACGATTTTTTTTATTTAAGAAAATATGAGTTTTACCTACCTTTATCTAGCAGGTACGTAATGTATCCTAATGAGTATAATAATAATTCCGAATAGTGTAGAGGAATTATTTCATTTGTCTTTTCTAAGGTATATGGAAAGACTTATACCATTCTGGTTTCTGATTAGTTCGGTGGACACTGTCCCTTAAGCACTTTTATTGCAAAGTTCTTATTTTATTTGTGGTTGACGGACTTTTAAACTACTCTGCTTCGTAAACATGTTAAATAAATAAAATAATAAAGCTTGCAAAAGTTGCGTAATAACTGGACATTATTTATGAAAAAATAAATGTTTTATGCCGTTTCAAAAAAGTATTAAATACAACATAAAGGTATGGTAAATGTTCACTCTAGATTATGCAAAACAAAATTTCCATGTTGCACCCAATGCGAGGCTTGTTTGTGTGTTATTAAATAACTAATTATAATTAATTAATCATTTTGGTCTCTTACTTATCGTATTTTAAAAAAGACTACACCAGACACCTTGGACGAGGGAGCTTCTGGCTACATCAATAACCATTAATAAGTAAAAAAAAACACTTACCGCCGGTTTCCGAAAGCTCGATCAAAACTAATCGGATGTCAAGTCACTCGCCATTTCAGCTATTACATCGAATTAGATAGAGATAGCAAGTGACTTGACATGATTAGTTTTGATCGGCCTTTCAGAAACCGGCGGTTACCTATTTAAAATGTTGTATTTTTGTTTATATTGAAAGTAGCCAGGTATTTTATAATCTTTTAGCGTAGGTAAATCTTTACGTCTTTACGTTTAAAATATAAGGAAGAATGTATCTTAACTTACCATACCATACTGTCGAAAGGTAGATTGATCGAATTAATTAAAATAATCAATCGATCACTGCTGTATTTCTTAATTATCCACTTACAAGACTCTAGAGCGCTTTATGAACTCTATCTGGAGTCGATGATAATGACTAGATGATACAAAATTACTATGGCGATAAGTATTCGTATAGTGAGCGATAAACAACTAGCCCGCTAAATGACGAACCACGAAACTTTATAACAAAAGAAATGCGTTCAGCGCAGCTTTATCACGTGGTTCGTCGTTGTTTGCTTTTACTATACAGCGAATATTTGTAATAACTGAAGTGCAAAATGTATTCTGTTACTAAGACGTGTTGTTGGTACATTCGTTTTGGTTGGCGACCGATACCAAAGTAATGGCCGTTGTAAAGAAACGCGTAAAGAGAAGTAATGCGACAACCGCCTTAGTGCCTCGCGCAATATTCTCGATAATTTAAGGAGTTTTGTAGAGGGCTATCAAGTTTCAAGTGTTGTTTTTAAACAAATAAGGCTTCGATACTTCCTTATCACGTTATGTCAACAAAACGTAGGAAGTCACGCGAATAATAAGAGCAGATTCCGAATGAAGTGAGCAGGTTATGCTTGATAGCTATTAATATAATTTATTACGTAGTTACATTCACCAGTATGTGTATTTCCCCGTGCAGTGTGAAAGTATTGGTCAGTCAGTGTACACAAGGACGTAGGGTAGGTAATAATACCGTGCGCAGGATTGCAAGTACAGTCACGTTCCCATTGTTTGTGGGCGGCAGATAAAAACCTACTAACAATTAGTTTTAAGGATCGACAATGAAATCGATTTACAAGAAGCTCAATAATTAGTAGGTCCATTTAAAGATAGGGCTACATAAGTACCTACAATACTTGTGTTTTTGATTCTAGGTGTCTGTTTTAATAATATAAATATTCAAGATATTGATAACTCTAAGTGTCCTATGAGGTCAGGGCTCCATGTACTCGTGAGTAGGTATGTGACTGATCAGTTGTTATATTATTATTTACATTAATATTAATTCATTTGAAATTGCCGCTGCAATGACCAGAACATAAATCAACCATAACAATTTTCTTAGCTAAATAAATTGGTATAAGCGGGCACAAAAAGTTTAGGTAGGTACCTTATTAAAGTATCTACATTTACAAGACTAATCAATTCGATACTTACATGGTTATTTTTTCACCTTATAATTTATGAACTGAATAAATTGAAAACAATCTAGAATTCTTCTAAATAACACTAAATAAATAAAACTACGAATAGATTCTAGATACTTCTTTTACATATCCGGGAAGTTTTCAAGGCGTAATATCGAGGCAGACAGGGAATTAGTAAAATAACATTGTTTGAAACAGTCGGCATGTTTGTTGTTGAAACAACGGCTGAAACACATGGACCATCCCTACGCAACAGAATATTTTTCTGTTTAGTAGTATTGTTATGCAGTGTCTCGTAAAAACAAAAGAGTCATGGACGTGTAGCCACGCCACTCGATCTCTATCACACCCTCCACACGACTTTGGCTCCAATTGTATGACATTGTGGGAGGTGCCATTTGTTATGTCGAGCAAAGTGCATGCGCATGAGCTTGTCGCTTATTAAGCAGATCGTAGAGATAGGTCACAAGAGGCACGCGAGCTCTGATACTCCACGCGTCTTCCAGCGAGTGGCTACAGAGACTTCGCTCCGAGCTGTTTCGCCACGCGCGGGTCGTGTCACCATTCATAGCCATTGAATAGTTCAACTGAAAAACGAACGTGATTTGGTTATTACAAACCACTTAGGCGGCTCATTATATAAATTTATTCGTTTCGTCGATTCGATCCGATTGCAAGTCGCTCATTGGACGAGCTTTGATTAATTGGTTTCGTGCTGTGGAGAATTTTTAAGCGTAGGTACTTTCAGAATTTTCGGTACGCCTTATTTAATGTAGGCGTCGATTGATTATGTGTAAATTATTTGCAATAGAAATCTCGAGATTTGTCGCTGGTTGTCGACCCGTCTTAGCCCGCCTGGAATAATTGCGTGACTAAATTCCGAGACCGTAGGTTCTGTATCTGGCTCGCAATTCATTCGCGTCGCACCAACGCTATAATTAATGAGTCGATATATTAGAAACAAATTCGTTTTGGGTCAATAAGTAATTCTGTTGATATAAATCTCGCGGATTTCAATACCAACGCAGTAACTCTGTCTTGAGTATTGACACGAATTATTTTTACTAGCATAGATCGTAGCATAGCGTGAATACTATAGAGAAAAAAAACAGGATCTCCTTCACGACTTTGATCCCCAGACACGGTAAATATCTCTTAGTATCAAGTCCCAACTTTCTTCTTTGGGGATAAAGGGGCTTAGATATCCGCAATGAGGTACGTCCGAATATTACATTTGGCACATGCCCATATTTTCCAGTAAGCCGAAAATACACGGTTCACTTTTGCCTTTCAATTTGGATGAAGCAACCAAATTGATCCATGTAAACATAAAAATGAATCATGCAATGTTTGGCATTCCTTTCATTTCTGCTCCATTCAACCAAAGTGATTCAATTTGGTTGAACTTTGGTAATTTGGTATTCCATACGAGACGGTTGCAATGTCATCCTCGCTTTTGGAATACTAACTGGGTTTCCTCAAAATGTTTTCTTACACCGTTTCAGAGCACGATTTTTCAATGTTAAAAATCCATTCAAATAAAAAAACAGATGCACTAGAAATCGTCTATTGTTTCATGAAACGTGGTGAGTTACAACTCCAAACATGAGTAAAAATATATTCACCTCATAATAACTAATTACAAAGAGACTCGTATTTATAGAGGCAACAATAATCTATTGCAATTCTCAAACGTATATCTATCGAAGACATCAAAAATCCATCATCTCTTTCATCGAAACCCAGGGACACTGCTTGCCGGCAGATATAGGTGGTAATAGGTCCTTCCACGGGCGGATTTTATTGGTAGAGTCGCGATGAATCATTTCAAAGTATCTGAATTTGGACTGTTTTGGATTTCCACAATAAACTTGACAACCCTAAGCTAGGGTATGTATCACTGATCGTTACTTGCAGTCAACACTAACTACCAAGAATAGTTTCCGTGTGTCCAAGATAAGGCTTGACCGTGCCGCGCCAGGTCACTATAAATATCGTTGCGTTGAGTCCCGTTCTACGGCATTGATTGGACCTGAGGTTCATTAACGATTGCCTTTCCAACACTTTTCAGACATTAATTATGATAAAAGAAAATTACTTATTAAAATTTGTATAGGCGACTGGCGTCTGAAATAGTTCGGGAGCCTATCGATTCATTCATATACCCATTAAGTCAATGAAATGCGTTTGTAGTTGAATGTGTTATACTCATAACTACGAGTATGCCACAAGAAGATAGTTTATCTATTTACTGAGAAACGTGTTTTTCATTAAATAGCATGGTATTTATTCTAGGTAGAGCTCTCGAAGATGAAATATTAAAAGAATGTATTCTTGTAAGAATGATAACTTTCTTATGATCTAGTTGATTGTCATTTTGACAGAAAAAACGTATAGTACCTGATTATAACTGAAAAGTAAAATAGAAATGCGTTTCAACTCTCACAAAATACGTGGGGAAAAAAAAATCATCGATCAAGAACATTTGATAAATATGTAAAAAGTACCTTAGTATTACCATGTTTTATGAAGAAAAAATATCAAAGTAAACGATTTCTTATTGGAACAGTATAGCCTTAGGGCGAAGACCTAAACAGAACTGAATTGAAATAAGACCTGAAAAAAATCTAGGTACAGAGAAAAAAGATTAGTTTCGAATATAATTTAAAGATCCGTTTTGAGCCATAACAATATGCAAACCGAAGTTACCATTTCTTCCATTGAAAAATTGAATTGAATAAGGGAAGTTGTTGATATACTTTTGTCGCTGGCTGTACATCCTGTATCTACTAAGTGAGGATCCTTTTAAGTCCTAGTAGCAAGTAGCTAACTTTCAAATAAATCATTCACCGCAGTATTAATTAGCACCTCCAAGCTGCCAGGTTTACTATCGGATTACCTATATACATACTTACATGTGGGCATTTTCAAATTTCTACGCAGCAATATTGAATCAATTTAATTAAATCCTAAGCTTCACAACCTTATTCAAGGTAGCATGGCTGCTAATTATATTTAGAACCTATGTTTCAAATTACTTCTGTCTGAGTTTTATCACTCTCTCACGATCGAAGTTTCTAACGGCCATCACAATTTTTTTAATTAGCTTCCAAAATAGAGCCCTCATAAATTTTATGGCAACATGGAGGTGTAATGTAGAGTCGGAGAGCGGACTGCGGAGTTGCCGCCGGCGTTCATTTGGGTATTACAGTTTTACGATAGCGTTTATGATTGATTAATCAGTGAGCTCAAAGTTGATCGCTTCCGCGCTTATTCATCTAATGGCAAAACTCAGACTCGGATATGATGCTACCTACAATACTCAAGATCTTGAGATTCTTCAAAGATGTCATAAAAGTCAACATGATTTATGGTCACGGTTGGATCGTTGGATTGTAGTTATTTTGTTTTTGGGAATAGAATACTTATGAAGTAAGAAGTACCTAATATAATTTGAATTTATGTTTTATATCGAATAGCAAACTGACACTTTTCCTTGCTCAGTACTTAATTGAAATCTTATGAATAAACGAAAATCCTAGATAATGTTGTCCCGTTCATGTTTTTACAAAAAATCCTACACAATTATCTTATAGTGAGTCTATAAAACGAAAATAAATATTTTGAGAATGGTTTATGACAGCCGAAACACTCCGTCACTAGAGTTGGAGCTCACGCGAATTTACTTAAGTGTATCGATACTGATATCTACTTACATAATTACATATAATAAGTATATATAATTAATTGTGCTTACACGATTCAAAGTTTCATAATGCAACTGTCAAACGCGTAGGCAACTCATAAATAATTGAGTTCAAACATTGCTTTCGAGATAAGGATCTGAAACTGTAGAATACAAGCATGAGTCTTAAATTTCGTGTCTACATACTAGCATTACTTTCGAGTGAGCGGCGGCTACCGAGAAGCTTTTATTGTACAAATGATAAAGAAGCCGGAGCCATCAATCTGATGTTCCACTTCTATTAGAGCAATGGACCTCTATAGTCTTGTCGCGGCCAATTGATATCACTATCAGAACTATGGTATCAAACTACTTTTGTGCCACAATCCACCACAACACTCAAATAGTAAAACAAAAGATAACTTCAGAATGTTAACGGCATTTATCACGGGTTTTATGTTCTACGATGAACACTAAAATGATGAGATAATATAAAAAAGTCAGGTCTCGTCGGAATAAAGTAACGTCCGTGTTTTCTAGGAAAACTTAGATGTCTGATATACGGCAAATGTTAGGCATTATGCGATATGTCCCCTACAATTTTCTTTGACCCTGAATGCGGTACGTTCCGTGGTCCAAAATTATACAGTAGAGAATATGCTTATATCACTCGAGATCTGACCGTATAATATTGCAATAGCCATTACGGGCAAAGCATAGCATCTTCAAAGTGGCTCGTAAACGCGTTGCACGGCTACTAGAAGTGTAATTTAGCGGTACTGAGAAAGAAATGATGGCTATCTGCAGATGAATGAAGCAGTGTTAGTGCACCGACGCCGTCACACTTTTTTCCGGTTCAGGTGTTCTGGCAACTTATCTCTCAATCGTATGCCCGTAACTGCATGCTTTGCTCGTGTTTTCAGATCTGCTGCCTTATACCTGCTCCATAAAACTTTCGCAACGCGTAACACATTATATGTATCACGTACGAGTACCTACCTAAACAACTTTTAACTTTTCCTTACATTGTACGTCGATTTTAATAGTTTATTTGTACTATCTGTATTTTGTTCCAAGGCAATTTGTAGCAAAATGCACAAAAAAACTCAAGGCATATCTCAGGTAGTACCTAGTCACGTCGAAATAGTAGCTTTCAGACTAGACTAGTGCGGGTAGCACCTTACAAATTTAATGTATTTAATCAGATATAATTTTTCATAAATTAATGAAAACAGTCAAGCCTCCGAGCAAACGATATGTGGCAAAGTACTTTTTATACAATATCAACCTCGCGCATGTTTATTTAATAAAAAATTACATTAATATTATTTTAATTTAAACCACAAGTTACGATTCTGCGTCACATAAGAGTATCGGTAGTGAGTTTATCAAAATATTTACTTCAGTACTATTAGTGTAACCGAACTTATTTCAATTCAATATTAATGTCTAAAAATTATGAAATGATTGATTTTTTAAATAATAAATAAATAAATAAATAAATATTGGTGGACTTTCCACGCAGCACTATCTAGCCCCAAACTAAGCCAAAGCTTGTAATATGGGAACCAGATAGCTGATATACTACTTATATACTTTTTTTTGTAAATATATACTTATAATATTATATAAAACCCGCAGACAGAGAACAAACATGAATGTTCATCACACAAATGTTTGTTCTCGGTGGGGATCGAACCCACGGCCTACTGCACAGAAGGCAGAGCTGTGAAGGCTGTCTATAGGTTATTAATAATACTGAAACAAATAGATGTGCTGAAACCATGTCAAAAACGGGCTACCCATCCTATGTGAAAGGGACTACAGTATAGTTCGTTAAAACGAGATTTATAACAAGTACCTAGATAGATCATAAAGCGCTCCGTTTGAAAGCGACTTTATAGGAATAAAATGCTATTAAATAACAACGGCAACGTCTCGCAAAACAAAAAGTATTGATATACTATGTGCTAGAATGATAATATATGCAAGTATGTTTTCATTTTAATTTAATTGGTTCAGGCGAGAGTGACACTCGAGGCTGTCAGATTTAAGTCGTATTCAAGGTGACAGTCTCTCTCGCATCGAACTAAAATGGCGACCAAGCTGGCATTTAAATGCCATACATTTTTAAATTCATGCGACGTACGTAATTAACAATTCAACTTCGATTACTTTGTCATAAAGGTGCGCGGGTATGAAGACGCCCGTTAGGAAACTGCCTGTCGATTCACGGCATTATTAGTGTGGAAATGGACTTTATGATTTCTGCGGATATCGAAACATTAGCAACAAAGTTTACGAGAGAGATAATATCAGCATTCATTGCATAAAAATACAATACTTACCATTAGCTGCTTGAATTCCTATAAGGCTTAGTTTGTGTATAACATTTTTCGTTACGTTAAAGGTGGAGTATTAATAGGGAGGTATTTTACCGACATAATGCCTATTTCACCATCTCTGAGTAACGCTATCGGTCAGATAAAAATATCACAAATATCTCTACTTTAGACTAGTTTAGATAAACACAAAGTATAGGTACGTACTTACATAATTTTATTTGACGGGTAGAGAAGTTCTCATAGACTCTGAGTTATGCAAGCCGTCCACCCACAATAACTGATATACTATTTTGGTTTGTTTGAAAAAATATCCTTTTTAAGCGAAGAGTAACTGATGAAGTGATTTGAAGCTTTTGAAAATCACGAATCTTTGTTAGACACTACATGTCCGGAAATCATTGTTCAAGAAACTTGCGGCAGATTAAGTCCGTATAATTTAAGTTTTAAATCGTAATCTAGAATAAATAAATGTCCTTCAATAAACCTTTTAATCGCAAAAGATATCCTATCTACTCGAGTATTTGTTATTTACATGGATTGTGACTCGGACAGGTACACAGAGCGTTGACGTAGCGTAGTGGATAATATTGTCTGGTAACTGTCGTTACTTAACCCATTAATATTTAACTGACAACATACAACATTGTTATAAACGGAAACCTAATTGCATTAATTCGACATCAGTCAGGCCTGAGGTTTAGCTTCAGGGCCCCATTAGGCTTTGTCCTTTGTTATTTAGGTACCCTATAGACACATACAACTAAGTTTAGACTTGAGTTTGTTTCGTTTTAGAATCGATGTTTTTTTGCAAGATAATTGTTATACTCACTGAAAAATTAAGTTTTTGAGAAAACTAAGGCTTTTTGAATTGCATTCTAGTTATATAAAGGTTAATCCTACTAATATTATAAACGCGAAAGTTTGTAATTATGGATGGATGGATGTTTGTTACTCTTTCACGTAAAAACAACTGAATGGATTTTAATGAAACTTTACAATAATATAGCTTATACATCAGAATAACACATAGGCTACAATTTATAAAGATATTGTATGACTAATCATGCGCAGACGAAGTTGCGGGCACCAGCTTGTTGACTATATGTGCGTCGAAAATCCTTTGTGGTTTTCGAGATAATACAGTTGCGGTTTACTGTCGGGAAACATATTATTCTATGCCTCGGTTTAGGATAAATGCAGTAGGCATCTTAGACTTGTTTTATATTTTAAATTCACTCTAACATATCCAAATTTCAAACTGTTTTAAATTTCTTGGCGTTTGCAGTAAAATAACATAAAAATGTAAAAATCTGTTCTAAAATGTTGTGCATATCTCGGCAGCCGGAGCGACGGCAACGCACATTCTTCGCCCACGCGGCAATCAGCGCCGGCAAGGCAATTGCCACGTGTTGTTGGACTGTCCTTAAGACGCTGTCAACCGCCTATGTACTTTGCGCTTGTATATTTCAACATTTTTGAAAAAAGAAATCATTGTATCACGTGTTAGTATTAGTATGTTCGAGCAAGTTCCATTCTAACCTACATAGGATATAATCAATATATGGGCTATACATAATATGATCTATATTTCTATAGGCTCCAACTATGCGTTCACTCAATGTTTCTATAGCCTGTCTGTACAAGAGCCAAAAGCCGGAAGTCTCTTAGTATAATTCACTACGATTATCATATCATTGGCAACATTTTACTCAATTACTTCAAGGAGAGCAATATACTTTACACTTTATTCTAAAGTGGTAGCACAACTTGCGGACTTAAAACATTATTATAACTAAAACTTTGAGATGTTGCAATAAGATTTAGATTTGTGTAAATGTAAGCAATTTGTAAATAAGTTTCTATTTGTTTTCAATTTTAGAACACCCACCTGATAACGGCTTAAAATATTTTCAAGACTGTATATGCAAGTAATGTGGGTAGGTACTTATAACTCCAATAAAATATAAATGACCGTACGCATCTCTGTGACTAACTCAAAGAGATTTTTCACTTACATTTATTATAAGTGTCTGAGTCACCAATTATTTCCTTATATAGTAAATGCAATTTATACTTATGGTACTCAAGTATAGTATTTTATAAATTCGAATGGCGCTCCAACATTAATAGTGCTGAGTTAGTGAACTGACGTATACCATTTGTTAGCATGTATTAGGTATGTATACGCATACGTTTGTAGTTGTAAGATGTCGGTGTAATTTAACACGCAGGAGGACGGCCGCGACACATCCCGTCTCCGACAATCAATTTATCCACCGTCCATAATCACGAACAATTAATTTTTTCTTGAAGCAGTTAATAGGACTACGCTTTCGTCGGTTATTTTCTCGATAAGGGTCAAATTGTTCCGCCCGCGGCCTATAGGAACAAAACGAGCAATTTGAATCGCTCGAAATATTACTGTTGTGTTCTACCCCGTTCCTTATCTCTTTATAGCGGCTTGCGGTAATGACACAGGGTAATTCGGAATGTGTACAAATTATTGATGCTTCTTTTATTATACAGGATCGAAGATTTCGTAACGGTTTATTATTAGGTGCATACCGTGTATAAGCAGTTTCATTGAGTTTAATGCGAAACTGCAGAACAATAGCATCAACGTTAACCATTTGACCTGTCTATGACGTCGCGAACACAAAGGGGATATTTTTTGATAAATCGTTGAAAAGAAACAAAGGGCGCATAAATTGATCGCCGGCAAGCAGCTTATCATGATCCAACTTTCTCTGAGTGTCGATGCACCTCGCTCCCAGGCCCCAGCACACACGCGCCCCGCCCAGCCTCCGCGCGCAGAAAGCTGCATCGGTCCGAGCTATATCGCCTAACTGTTATGGCACTGCATTCTTACATAGATACACACTTTATAAGAATCAAGTTTCAATTCCACAACGAAGAACATTTAATACGAGGTGAAGGTAGGTACTTTCCTAAATAGTAATAAGTAGGTACATATTTGTTTTGATCGAATGAGTTGAATTATTTATAATTATTGTAATTATTTCAAAATGACCGTAAACTAAAATTATAAATACCAACAAAAACCTGCATTAAATAAATAGGTTTGTTATTAGCTTCACAAAACATTTTGTATTCTAACAAACCTCTGCTGATTAAATTGAGTTTCAATGATAACGTCGTATGTCCGTTACAGTCGCATAGCTTTGGCGCATCGTTCTCAGGCCGGCTCTCTCCGCAATATACTACGCATCTACCTGTCTATTACACCAGCCATGCCATGAATAGCCTTTTGCGCAATTCAAAGGGGTGTCACACAACTAAGCACTATCTTTAAGCTATTCAAAATGAAAGGGGTCGTCCTTTGGGGAGACGATTTAAACAAAGCTTTCGATGACCGCCGATGACCAGTAGGTACCCGACGAACGGATGACCAGTGTGGGAAGCGACATTTAATGCTTTGTGAAAGCTTGACCCTTCATTTATGGGGCTATTGATAATGTTTCATCCTTTATGAAAAGGGTCACTCCGAGGCATTGAAATCAATTCTGATGTAATTATTTATTTTTTGCGCGTTTTAAACGGTTAGTTCAAATAAATGAGATAAAAAATGTTCTCTTATCCACTTCTCATGCATGTATTTTTCTACCTATAATTACGCGAACTCGGCATGGACTCCTCGAGATATTTTCGTGCGCACGACGTGAAGGGCTTGCACAAGAACTGTTCGGGCATTTCGGAGAACAGAAATGTGATAAATCGGACCCTCCAATTATTATTGCATTCGGTAAGAAGGCATTCACTATACTTATGGCGATTATTGGCCAAAATCGGTGCCTGTGCTCGTTACGCCAATCATACACTCACCACGCGATGTCTTATTGCTTTACTGAAAAGCTTTTTTTTATATTTCATTTCTGGGATAATATATGACTAAAATGACAAATCAGTATCTATTTCAACTAACGGACGTTTGTGTTTCAGTGTTAAATGATTTAGAGCTGATTTCAACATGCTCTGTTAGATTAACAAAGGATTAAAGAGCCGTTAAATATGTCAAAATGTACGCGTTTAGTCCTTGATTAGTAATTAACAGAGCATGGTGAAATCAGCTCTTAGGTGATAAGGCATTTTTTTTATTACCTATAATTTTCATAATAGACAAATTCAGTGGCAAAGCCGACCTTGCTTAGAATCAAATCGACAATACGTATCAGATGGACCATTAGCTATTTGTCTGATTGTTACATAGAGCAACACGGAGGGGAGTGGCCGTAGCGTTTAGTACCGATACAAAACTGTCTGCCATTTTTTGCGGGGGGAAATTTGTGTTACGCACACTTTCTCAAATTCCCACACAAAAATAATCGTCTGTCACTACGAAACTCACACATACCTAATTAAAAATACACTAACAATATCATGCACACATAGATACATTCTGTGTCAGTTTTATTGTACGTCTAGGACCGCGTGGACTTGTACTTTGACAGAGGGGAATGCTTTCGAAGGCTACTCCCCTCCGGTCCGCCGGTGGCCCGTGTTGCTCTAAGGATTGTTACTGTGTAAAAAATGAACATGACACATTATCTGCAGCAATTCATCTCGATAGCTTCTTTATAATTCTATTCTCAGTTGCCGAGTGGGCGCGCCTTGACTACATGCTCGTAAACATAATTTCGTAATTATTTAAAACGGTAAAAAACCAAGTCTCAAATCGTTTGCTATATGTAACGCGCTATAAATTAGTAGCCGTTATAATAAAATTTTGAGACAGTAAATGTTATCAAGCTGTTTTGGTTTCAATCAATAGACGTAACACAAGTGCTCTAGTTTTAAAATTCAATTATAAGCGTTTATTTATATTTAAAACAAATAGGTAACTGCCGCCCGCGGCTTCTCTTTCGTGGTATTCGTTATTGCTAACATCATAAAAAGTTATTTATCCTAACCAGCTTGACCCAGCAACTTAACCCAAGTTACGAAATATGTTTTATTCCAAGTTTCATGTAAAAATTGTGCCACAAATATCACAATATCCAAACATCCAAATATTGCATTAAAACTACAGTGGCCACCCGCAGCTTTGCTCACATGGTAGCGGTGTTTCTGTAATTTCTATATTTTAAGAGACTGACAACCATCGAATTACATTGCGCTCGCACATTACAACATTCCTATATGCGAGTGAGAAACGGTTTGACGGTTGTCTTAATATGTTTTTCTTTTTGGGCTTGTGGCTTTTGTTCCAGAATCTTAAATTAGTACTCGGGTACTAAGAGATCTGAGTGGATCAAAGTTTCCTTGCCTGGGGATCAAAATTGTGAAATTGATGTTCCTCTGAATTTTTCGGGATTAATGTAGCCTTTATGCTAATGCTTTTAATTCTAACTTTCTTACCCCAAGAATTATGTATCAATCGATGCATATCCCCGTTATACTTGAGGTTTTTCGCTGCTTTTAGTGGGTGGCCGCCGTACCCGTCTTGATGGACGATACGTGTAGCTTTACACGCCTGCGTGTCCACAAGTAGCGTAGCGTATCTCACCAATGGGCTGCCTGACTCCAAGTTTTTTTATAAAATACATAGGTACCATCGGGTCTCTTTCCATCATCACGTGCGATAGCGTTCGGCTTAATAGCCGGCAGTAATAGGCTTATTCCATTGTCTCTGCATAACCACAGGACCAACTCCTGTGATTTTCAGAGGCAATGGAATTACTTATTACCAAATCAGCAATATAAATTAGGTGTGAATATTATTATGCTTCTGAATATTCTTTAAGTAGGACTTACTGTATGTTTATCCTGAGCTTTAGTTATCTAATCTTCGAATAAAACGCAATGGCGTTGACTTCCGCGCCCGTCTCCACGCCTCCCGATTTCACTCAGTTTCGACTAATTACCCCACCACTGCCGACATTTTATGTTTCCTTAGACCATTATTTTAATTAGCTCTAAACATTGGTTTAAGATTTTCTCACGCCATTTTATTCTAATTATTTTTCAAATGTACTTATGTTAACTACATTTTTTGGCCATGCAGATGCAGTGTTGGCGTTTAAATTATACTGATTATGAAAATCCATAACTGATCGTTACGTAGTAGTTATCTAGTAATTTGTGCAGAACCTTGCAGAACTATCCTCAATTAAACCCTGAGTTTATTAACTTGTACGCAGAAACAACATACCTATCCCAATATAAACTTGAATTAAGTTAGAATCGATTATCTACTACAAAAAGTATTGGAATGAGTCCTTGTTGAACTTTTTCGTCGTTGTTTAAAAGTACCTAACCGTTATTTTTATCATATAGCTACCGAATATTCAAATTAAACGGGCATCGTAAGGTGTATGTGTACCTGAAAGAACAATGAAAAAAAAGCTCCATTGTTCATTTGACCTCTTAGTTAAAATAAGGGATAGCTGAAAAGATCCCCGCGTTTAACGCTCATCAACCCTTTATGGAGTCGGACAATGAGGAAGAATTGCGATGTCACCCTTCTCCGAGCGCGAGTGAGCGTTCGGCGGCGGCGGCGCTGTGCGTGTGGGGCGAAGGCGCCACCGCAGCAGTAGCGAGCTACGCCGCACCCGGACCGCACCGCCGTCCGCTGCGCACTGAGCCCGTACTGACCTCACCAGCGCGAACCTGCTCCTTCCAACCCCATCTGAGTCAGGAGCGGGACCGGACATCGCATTGTCCACTGCTGACCCCTATTGGACGAGCCCGTCGACTGACCGGTACCTGACCGCGTCATGCAAAGCGCCCTCGGACTTTGATGCGGGGTTGCCCGGCTGCCCCCTCCGCGACCAGTTTTCGACTTGTTCCACAGGTATTTTTGATTATTGGCATCATGACCCGTTCATCTTGCCACAGCTTGAACAACACAGTGCTATTCATTCTGATCAAATCATCAACAGTGATGAGATATGAAGTGATATAATAAGATGATTTTGATATAGAATGATTATCATTGTTCCATTCGATTATATAATACTAGCTAGTAACTATACCTACTAATAGTTTATTTTAAAGTATTTAGTTTTTAGTGAAAATTTTAGTCAGTTCTTTGAATTATTTTCTTTGGAGTTCTGTTGTCATTTTATCCAACATTAATAAACAGGATAAAAAAACTATTACTTGTAGGCTATAATGAGGCTTTTATATCCTATAGAAATCGTTTGTTTTATGCTTAACAAGCATAAAATTAATAAATAAGCTTCTCTGATAATGGGTTATTATTATAAATAATTAGGCGGTAATATCACAGTAACATTATTTCCGCATTCGGCGGACCGAGCGGCGGCGCGGGCGCACTCAGCATTCGTCAACAGATTTATAGCGAGTTGACCGTGAGACCTTAAGCGAAGCCGTTTTTTGTCTAATGTGTTTTTTATGAAAATTTGACTACATATAAAATAGCCTAAGCTAATTTCACAAACAAAGTTGCTCACGAGGAAACTTAAGACCATCGATCGCCTCATGAATATTAAAACCATACATAATGTGGACCTACTACACTTTAATGTTTGTTTATTCATTTCTTGAGACTTTAATTTAACTAATTACGATATCCGATGTTGATAAAAACATTGTGAAGGTCGCTCGTATACAGCCGTACCTACCCGGCTACCCACGTAATATATGATTCTAGGGTTTGTAATGTTTTTACAAAGTTATTCTAAGTTTTATTATTTCGTCCACTTCATAAAATATTGCTCGACTAGACCTATAAATGATTCAAAAATTAAAAAAAAATGTTTATGAGAACTGTCTAGAAACATTGCTGAAATATTTCTTTGTAATTTATTTGTGGCGGTTTTATATGGAATAATATATTGTGATTCTTCTAAGCGATTAGTTATGCTTTAAAGTTTAATGTTTGTCGTTAAAATCTCACGTAATATGGACAGACCAAAAGAGCCGCTAAAGTGCCAGATGCGTCGAGTGGAGCCCACCGCTATGTACCGCGACATACATTAGAATAGTATTTTCGAAAATCAAATATTAGTTTTGGCGGCGGTCGTTGTGCACACAATTTTAATGTTTATTTCTCTAAAACTTCGGTGCGCCCCCCGTCATACTTACTTTTGTTTAGATAGTTATTGATTTTTTATTTACTGCCCTAGTGTTGCCTTACAAAGAACACGGCAAACATTCTTAGGGACATTTTCTCACGATTTGAGCTTGCCATGTCTTTCCTTCCGCTAAATTTTCCTTCAAAAAACTTTCAAAACGAATGTCGAGTGCGCAGCAAATCGGTGACCGCAAGCGAGCGGCTGCGCTCGTGTGTCACACGTCAGATCAAATATACAAGATAAACTAAAACTAATGTACATTGAACTCAAAGCTTTTCACAATCACCGGTGAGGGCAATAAATAAAGCTTCGACGAAGAACGGGAGCAATTAATATGGGCGCGCCCGTCTCGCGTGAAAGTAGCATACACAGGCCACATATGTGTGCCGTCTCTATACATGTATGGCAAGTATATAAATAAATTCTTAATGTAACGATATCACTCACACACACACATGCACCTTCTGCTGTAAGAAAAATAAAATGTTTCTGTTTATGTAATTGATACAAGTCCTTTCGTGTCGTCACCTGTTGCTTTTGGCTTTCATTTTAATTCTAAAAGAACACTAATTTTAATGAAACCTTTCATCGTGTTTATAAAATCAAATCAAAAGAATTAGTATACATGTGTAATGTTCAAAAATTATATTCCCTATCCAAAAATCATTTATCTTTCTAAATTGCGTTTAATAAAGAATAAATCAAAAACGTGTATTATCGTAATCACAGGCTTCGGTAGAGTATATCATAAAATGCTTCATAGGTGTACAATTACTTCCACGTCCAATTACTAGAGGCTGTACATATATTCGGCTGACCTACATTTAGAAACATTTTGCGATATAACCTCCCACATGCGGACATGTCGATATTGCATATCTGAGATTTGAATATGGCCACGCCAAACGATAGCGAGCGTGGCTACCAAAGAGTATGCTAATACCGGCCTGGGGCGATGAGCGCGCGCGGCGGGCTGGGTGCGTCATACACACATACATTGTATGAAACTAATGCTCGTTTTGCTAGAAAACTTTCCGTCACATATCTAAAACATACTTGAAAGTGCGTCGATAAATTAACGGGTTAATTATCTATCGTATATGTAAAGCAGAAAGTTTTAATAGCATTTCTGTAAAGCACGGTTATGGCGACTAATTTAATTTCAAGAACCGATATCTTGCTTCTCAATATGTGTTTCTACGGTGTCAATTATGAAGTTCAACGAAATAACTCTAAGACACAATTACAAAAGTAATAAATTAAACATTTATAAAGTCAATACATTGCTCACTCATTTAATGGTACATGTTATTGATACATACATACACACTTGAAATTAGTTTAAAATTATTCTTATAAAGTTATTCACAAGCCAGCAGCGCAGTTGGCTATCGTATCCCCGTATCGAATGGAGAGTCATAGGCTCCAATCCCCTTCTTAGTACATGACTTTTTAACTTTGCGGTTTCAACATGGTTTCAAGAAGAAACTGATGAAATTGTTTCTCACCGAGTACGAAGGACACCATGAACGTTCAGTTCTTCTCAAAAAGGGCTTTACCCACTACAAAGCTTACAGACAAGCTTTTTTTCATTTGTATATACCTACATTTATTGCTTAAACTATCCTCTGAGCTATCAACTCCATATTTCGAAGTCAGCATCTACAAAAAAAGTTGTAATTATGTCCACAGTATCCTAACGTGACCGTGTTTTTTTCCGTGTTTATTTAGCGTGTTCCCGAGAATCCCACGCACGTTGTAAGTTTTTCTAGGTATAGGGCGTGAGTGCAGTGCGGAATGCGGCCCGTGTCCTCCACTGCCTCATGGATGCATTTAACCGTTGTAGTTAAGGGCCGAATTCCTCAGCGTAGAACTTTTTATGTTTACCTATAGACAATATGAAAATCCAATTTTTACTTGATGGTCTTTTGATCGCAATTATATCAATTTACACAGTTTAACGCTGTTGTATGTATGTGCAAACATACAGTCCGTGGCAGAAGTTGATTAATAATTTAGTTTACCTCAGACAATATGAAAATTCTTTTTTACTGTGTTGATAGTCTTTTGATCGCAATTTTATTAACTTACACAGATTAACGCTATTGTATGTGAAACGTACAGTCAGTCACAGAAGTTGATTAACAATCTCGCTATGCAAAATTGAAGGGAGTAGTCAGTTAGTTTACGTCAAGGCTGATCTCAAATTTTAGATTAAAATTGTGATAAAAATCCGGGTGACATCAGCATTTAACAACGCATATAAAAGTTTATTATTATTTATTATACTCGTTAGCATTATACCTACATAATTCGTTTGTATAATAATTGTAACATACTCATTGTGCACCTATGTGATAAGACCTACCCGCGAGTACGTCTAAAAATACTATTGGTTGTCTTATAAATAAACAAATCTAGGTACCGCAGTGTCTAACATTTCTCGACAATCAAAAATTCTGTTATGTTCGTCTTCTTTTGCCGTTGACTGTACAAAAAAGCAGAGATGCGTGCGTAGTGGGCCTCGAGGTACTTACTCGTTGTAGCTACGGGCTACGCGCCGTAGATCATAATCGGACGAGTATTTATTGGCGAGCGCGCTTTCTAAAGCCCTGCGCTTGCGCCTTCTATATAAAGCTGAATACTCACGAATGTCAAATGACACGCGATGTAGTCAGAGGTAGGTTCTTTATTGCAAACTAGAACCATCGACATTATTTTGAATAAGAATGCGCAGGTCATAATACCTCAATGGCGCAGGTGAACTTTGGATTTAAAATGCTAGAAACTACTTAAAGTTGTTTCTAGACTGTTCTGCTCTAACGGCTACATCGTTACTTACCATCAAGTGAGATTGTAGTCAAAGAACGGTAAATAAAAAAAGTTACTATCATACATCACGCATTATCATGAACATCAGTTTAAAGTAAGCCACTGCTGGACATTAGAGCACTGATTATTGATTTTCAGGACGAATGAAAAATCTTGTCTTTTTTTTTTCTTTTTTTTTTTTTATACAACAGCTGATGGAACAAGCAGATGGCCCACCTGATGTTAAGTGGTAACCATCACCTATAACAAAGCATTGCCTCGTAAGTCACGCAGGATAGGAACGTGCCCTACGATGCACTGCCCTGCGTCCATCAGCTTGAGGCATACAGATGTTAAGCCTCATGTGCCTGTAATTACACCAGCAACCACACTCTTCAAACCGAAACACAGCATTGCTGCTTGGCGGCAGAAAAAGGTGTGGTGGTAGTACTTCCCCGGACGAGCTCTTCACAAAGAGCTCTACTACTATATCTGTTGTCTGTTTCAATATGATCGGTCCATCGGGTTCATTGGCCAAGTTAATTATGATTCCGGGACTGGGTAGTTAACGTGAAAAAATGTTCAACGGTTGGAATGTGCAGGTGTTAAAATGTCTATATGACCGGCTGTCTATGTGCCAAAAAGTATTAATATCAAGATGTGTATTGGTTAAAATGAACAGAAGTTATAATGTGTTCGGGTCCAATCGAACAAGCGTCATAAAGTAGAGGTATATAGTTAATGTGAACACGCGTTTAAATGGATTGTGAAATCTCCAATCAAATCAAACAAGATTCAGTGATTCCTTGAAACTTTTGCATTGAATGATTCTAAAAACATTTGATAAAACTTTTTTACTAAAATATGGAGAATTTTTATTTAAAAAAAAATTACATAGCTGTATATTTTCTTTCTATCTGTAATGATTTCTCGAATGTTATAATTCATTTTGTAAATATTAAGCTTGTTTTTTTAGATTAAAATTGAAGTAGCATAATTAATTTTATATCTTCCTGTCTTTTAGTCAGTCAATTGACCGCCAAGTCACAGCTTTGGTCCGATAGGTGGGTAGGATTGATAGCGTTGGTAGGTTGCCGAACAAAAAAGAAAGGAAAGGGGAAGATTGAAAAATATGTGGCATTCTGGAAAGAGACTTGGTGGAGTAAAACTTGACTGGCTGACATACTGACATCTGTAACAAGTGCGAAGAATAAGAGTGAAATTGTTTTACCTGTGTTCTACGAATAAATAAAAGGTGTTAAAGTGTTCATCTACTGCAGTTCATTTCATCTCAGAAGTGCGATTGAACCAAGGTATGTAAAATGTTACCTATTCTGCCCACATAATATTATTTTATTGCCGCTTGGAAGATTGGTACAATATTTTATTCCATTTAAGTATAATGGAGATACAGATTTTACTAGCATGTATCGGTCGGGATTGACCCGAGACTATCCGATCGTGCCAGTTTTGTTCAGTTGAAAGCATAGGTACTTAGCGGCTTTATTTCTACTGAATCTTTGTTGGCGTGGTCCAGTCGGCATTGCCCCGAGACTATCTGGCCATGCTAGCACTATTCGGTTTATGGAGCTGTTGGTACTTGTGCATACCCATTAAACATAAAATTTACAAAAGTCTGGATAGATTTTCTAGCAAAAGCTGATAGAAATCGACAAAGAATACCAATCTACTAAACGTGCAAGTGACTGTGTGTGATCATGAGTTGCTTTTCTGTACCATATCTATGAAAATATTTTTTGTTAATACCGTCACAAAAGTTTTTGTGATAACAATTTTTGCTAAAATAATTTTTTTTTAACAATTTGGAGTCTAACGAATACTAGGAATAAAATTCATGCTGTTTCACTCGAAGTATTAAGTTTGAAACTTATTGATGTCTTTCATCAATTTTTTACCGCAGTTACTTGATAGAATTATTACTGGTGAAACTTTTTGCCACCATAGCATGTTGCTAATTGAAAGAATATTTTACGATAAAAAGTCTACCTACATAAAAAAAAACATAATTAAAATATAGTGAAGTGATGAACCAAGTGAGTTCAGGGGGCTATGTATGCCATAACAATTATTTTTATAAGCAAGGTATGCTGTGATGGACCAAGTGAGTTCTGGGGGCTATGTATGCCATAACAATAAGTAGGGTATGCTGTGATGGACCAAGTGAGTTCAGGTGGCTATGTATGCCATAACAATAAGTAGGGTATGATGTGATGGACCAAGTGAGTTCAAGGGGCTATGTATGCCATAACATTTTTTTTTATAAGCAAGGTGAGGAACTAAGTGTGTCTATGTACCTATGCCACAGTGAACAAATTTTGTACAGATAATGCTAACAATTTTGCTACGTACACAATGCACTGATATTTGCCAAATAATTACGTACTGTAGCTGTGATTAAAATTTATTTCATCCACATCATGATATTTTTATTTCGAGTAAAAGGTTATTAAATTCGACTTAAGTTTAACGATATGAAACATTTTGTTAGCATGTATCGGTCGAGATTGCCCCGATACTATCTGGCCGTACTAGCACTATTCGGTTTTTAAAAATTGTCAGGGCCTTACCCATGAACATTCAAGTTGAATACATATCGAGCAAATTTTTCTAGAATAAAGTAGGTGAAATCTTACAAATTTTTATATTATCCGATAATTTTAACATTGAAGGGTAGGTTATTTTATATTTTTATCTTATTTTATATTCGCATTTTGAATTGTTCCTCACACGAACTGGTCTGTACTGAACAGAGACTATCCGGTAGTGTTAGCACCTTTAAATTCGTGGATTACCTACCTACTATTATATATATTTTTTTATTATTCTATTTCACATTACTGCTATTATCAATGTTCCAATAGCAATAAAAATTGGCTTACCTATATCAAGCAGAAATTAACTATACTTTCCGTTGTCACCTGATAAACTGTCGTAAAATTATAAATATCGATGATCAAGCCTACGCTCTGATGCGAGTCTCTGAAGCAAAGTGTACTAAATTAAATATCTATTAAGTTAAAATTTATAGATATACAAGGTGTTCCTTAAGTTGTGTATGGAAACTTCAGGGGGCTAAAGTACCCATCAATATGAACAACTTTTTCCAAGGAACCAACACTGTGAACGCGAAAAAAAAAACAGCTGTTTCATACAAAAGTTCAATACCTACCAGGCTAAAATGTATGAAACAGCTGTTTTTTTTTTCGCGTTCACAGTGTTGGTTCTTTAGAAAAAGTTGTTCATATTGATGGGTACTTTAGCCCCCTGAAGTTTCAATACACAACTTAAGGAACACCTTGTATAGGTAGGTAGTAGGTACATGCTATGCAGGTACAGGCTATGTATGCCAGAGTTTAGCCATGTGCGCTATTAGCAGGCTATGTATGCCAGAGTTTAGCCAGGTGCGCTATTAGTAAATTTCTTAGTGAAAAATGGGGTATATACCTGTAAGTTCAAAACTAACCAAATAATTAGTACAATGGTGCAAAAAAAAAATATATATATATTAGCATTTAAGCACTGGACCTGTAAGTGGCTAAGTATGTCGCAAAATTACATGGACAGCTGTTATGCTAAGCCAAGTAACCCATATGAAAAATTAAAAAAATAAATAAAACATGAATATAAAATAAAAAAAAAAAAGGTTAGAAACAATTGGTGAATATGATAACTACAGTATTTTTTTTCTCTTTCTATGAACTCTGACGGTGCGATGACTCCTGAGGAGGAACTTCTTGTTACACACACGCATTCTAAACGAAAGCGAAAGTCTTAGAAGACATCTGCAGGAGACTTGGCGTCAACTTCAAACAACAGTTTAGCGCTTGGACGAAGTATCATACTGCACGGAGCCTTTCGGTTTTTGGCGTGTCCGTTTTTTTTGTTAGTGTGCAGTTGTCGATATTGTATTCGTGTGAGTTACTAGAGAAGGGACTACATTGACTAACCTATCGATGGAATAAGAGATGGATGAAAAAGGCGTTTTAATTGGAAATCAACTTTTTAATTTTAACTGGTTGCTGACTTTTATTGCGACAACCCAAAACCAATATAGATACTGGAACACTATTATCGTCAATATTATTTCCCATATTGACCTGGCTGTGAGAGCGATGTCCATCCCACTCGATACTTTCTTATGGCCATTTCGTCCATGCATAGGAAAATTTGTGGACTCCCAGTTTTCACGCCTTTAACAGCTTTTATCCACACCCGTCTTCATTCTGGGAATTTTGGAAACCTAAAAAAATAATAATGTAAAATTTAACGAAAATTGAGCCGGCGCGAGACGCCTAGAAGGTGTGAAATATAAAGCTACACAGACTAACTGTGTATGTAAATCACTAGAACAGATGATCAAAACAATACATTTTATTTTATGGGTATATTTTATTAATGGGTTTACATCGTTTTCATATTGGAAAATATGACTAGTACTAATAAAATGTAATAACAGTCTGTAAATTGAAAAAGAATATTACGTATCAAATGACAATTCCGGGTATTTAACCTCCTTTTGTTTTTTTTTTTGTTTTGTTTCCTTTGTTTTTCTTGATGCACAAGACACAGCTGCACGGGATATACTTTCGCCTTTTCAAATATATTTTGCTTAAACAATAATGATTCTTTTGATTTTTCACTATTTATTTCGCTTCACCGCATATTTCAACCGACTCCAACTAGAACATCAAAGCATTGCATCAACTGACGGACACTATTTACACCGACAGTGAGTGAGTTGGAGTGAGTGAATTTACATCTTCTTTTCTTTTACTTGTAGCTAGGCTGCGTGGGAGGTACAAAGATAGATGATCACTGTTTGATACACAGTTGTAAAAGGTTGTGGATCTTATGGCACTCACCATTATGATATTACCTCTATGATTTAGCGACTTTTTTTAAATGTCGCGCAAAAGGTCACTCTTACTTTAAATGCCCTAAGCCATTAGTAAAATGCCAAAAGTGTCAAAGGGTTGATCACGACAATAAAAACTGTAAATTTCTACCAATGATACCGCGTTTCGCGTACGGACGTTAAAGAACGGAAAAATTTGACTATTTCCACGACTGGTGATACTAACAGTAAATTTTTCAAATAAATCGAAGTTCGTGAATCTGATGCTCAAGACCTAAACTTCTTAAAAAGATACAAACAATTGCCTATCATCAAAGGTTTCGGTAACTCTGTAGTTACACCTGTCTATAGGAGCTTTGTGAACATTGAAGTCGATGATGTTGAGGTGACGATCGAAGTTCTTGTAGTTACTGATGAGTTTGTGACAACAGCATTGCTTATAGGGCAAAACTTTATAGAGTTTTCTTCGGTGTCTGTGTTCAAAGACAATTGCAAACTATTCTTCTACAAAAGTCCTGCTCTTAACGCAAACTTTGACATTGAAAATAGCTTAAACTTGACTACATTAAATTCTACCTAAGTTCCTTTGTCAGGGTTAGTTGAAGTTATAACGCAGGGATCAACTAACTTTTCAGGGGATGTGTATGTGGAAGGTTACAGTAGTATTGAACCGGGTAAAGAAAATCAATTGATCAAAATTGCACCAAGGTGCTTATCACGTAGTTAATGGAAAATGTCATCTTACAATACAATACAAAATAATGTATTTATGCCACACGTAAATGCAGTTTATAAAAAAAAAATACAAGAAAAGACAGTAAAAGTAAGTAGTTAAGTGATATAAATTGGCAGTCAATCGGCATAAATGCAATAGCAGCATACGCTACTATAACGCTGGTCTTCCGACACCCATGTCATCGTAACAGTTACAATAAATAATAATAATATTCTAATTTAATTCTAATAAAAAACCGAGAACCAATTTTAACAATAAAGACAATAGAACTAAGCTCTTATCAAAATTTATAGGCCTCTTTAAAATCACAGAAGTATATATAATGATCGATATAAAATTTCTGAACTTACTGGATTTAGTACTCCTAAAAGTAAATACGATAGCGTAGTTGCTTTTGATCGGATTTGACCTTGGATCAATGTTAACCTTTCTCATGACTACGATACTAATATCTAACAAAAGTAATACTTCATCCGAAAGCGAGGATAATGATGACGAAAATATGCCTACAAAAGGTCGACAACAAAATAATACAAAAAGATCTGATACTAAATAAATGCCAAATGTAATGATTAATAATTTAAAGTAATATTGTTAGTATAATAATGTAGCGAAACACTGGGAGTTATTGTTTTTTTTGTTATTCACATGTTGTTTTTATAATTACTGAAAATGTAATTGTGTTAAAATCGTAAATTCAATTTATTTGAGTATTTTCTATAATTATTTAATAAAATAAATTTGATGAAGAAATTGAAGTTGATAAGGACTAAAATAATAAAATAAATTTGTATGTAAGCTATTACAATCAAAAATAAGATATTTTTTTTGTTCTTTAAAATTAAAATAATATAAATATTCTTAATTGATTAGTACGTTCAGTTAATTTATTTGATCATGCGTCAGGAGATCGCATGATGGCGGATGGCCGAATGTAATGATTTCTCGAATGTTATAATTCATTTTGTAAATATTAAGCTTGTTTTTTTAGATTAAAATTGAAGTAGCATAATTAATTTTATATCTTCCTGTCTTTTAGTCAGTCAATTGACCGCCAAGTCACAGCTTTGGTCCGATAGGTGGGTAGGATTGATAGCGTTGGTAGGTTGCCGAACAAAAAAGAAAGGAAAGGGGAAGATTGAAAAATATGTGGCATTCTGGAAAGAGACTTGGTGGAGTAAAACTTGACTGGCTGACATACTGACATCTGTAACAAGTGCGAAGAATAAGAGTGAAATTGTTTTACCTGTGTTCTACGAATAAATAAAAGGTGTTAAAGTGTTCATCTACTGCAGTTCATTTCATATCCTAAAATTATATCTTAAAAAAAACTGTAGACACTTATTATCAACTAGAAATAAACCAATGTAGGTAGGTAACTATATATCTATTACGGTGCACGAACGCAATTTAACAGTTAATTTTAACTAATAAATAAATTAAATGTAATCTGGCGGATGAACCTCCGGTGTAACGGAGTGGAATGTAAAATTTATTGCGTGTTTTTACTTGATAGTTTCAAATTCCCAAACAACGGTCATTCGAAGTTGACTGGAACTATCAAACTGTGGTTTCAAATTGGGCTGTTCAAAATCACGGTAAGTTTGTTTCATGGTTATTAGAATGTAGTGTAAACAAGAAATCTCAAAACGTTAGTGTACCTAAACAAGAAACGCATTTTTTAAATAACAAAAATAAATCAATTAATATTACACTTCTAAATAATGTGTTTGACTAATAATTATTTATATTATGAGTACCATAATATATATTTAATACACAAGCAGTTCGAAGGAAGGCACTGGGGGTCAGGATACAGAATCTCTCGTCTGATCCCCAACACACTTCACCTAATTTCTCTGTTGAGTGCCTACCATAGTTAAAGCATCTATTACCTATTTAAGAATATAGTCTTTAATCTATAATAAGGTATGTACTCAATGTATTTTTTTCTTTGCACAATAAATAATTTGATTTGAATTTGATTTTGAATAATAACCATATTATTAGCAATCGTGATGTGGGCACAATACTTTTACGCGTCCATCAAAGTAGTCGGTGAAACAGGTCTTGACACTTGGTTTTTTGACGCTTGTTAATTTGATTTGACGTAACGAACGCAGACCAGATACAAAGCGCGTTGTGAATGTTTTTTTAATCTTATATTTGAAGTGTGACATGATTGAAATGGATAGCCAACATGGATAGTCAAAATTGTGTTATAAGAACACAATTACTTAGGCTAAAACTTTAATACGCTTTTAGTAAATTTACGTCAAAGGGCTCTTGGCCGAGGGCGTGACGAACTATTCATGGAGAAGCCAGTACGGCTTAGAATCTCAAATACATATTGTGGTAAAAAAACAATCATGACTCTAACAAAAATTACCTTGATGAGCTTCGTATTTTTGAAATTAATCACGGTGTTGAAAAACGGATTAATATTCATATTTTTTCGAAAATATATTTTCAACAACAACATGCAAAAAGGTTTTCCTAAAAAAATGCATAACTTTATATGTACACATTACCATGTCAGCATGATAATACGAATAGTCAGCGAGTTAGTCGTAATTAGTAAAAGTTTGTACGGATAGTCCCTTTCGGTATATAAAGGTTGGGTATGGCGAAACTATAAGGCTTCCGTGTCAGGTTTTGGATCCCTAAAAATCAATTCAATGTAAATGACATGATAATGTGTACTAATGTTACTTCCTGAATAAGATTTATAGCGCGGGAGATATCATAATTTATTTTATTCAATAACGCCAAGGTAATAGACGCAAAATAAAATTTTAACCTCAAGATAAGTTTATAAAATTTCGTTTTTTTAAATTTCGTTGAGTTTTAAAAGAAAATATCAAAACCACCTCCATCGAGTCATTTTATTTTCAACTATCAAAATGTGTTGATTGAAGTAGCGGTACGGTGGCCGAGGGGCGAGCACAGGGTTGCATGGTACCTGCCGAGAGCGTGTGAAGTCCGGCGCAGGCAGGGGGTATCGCGCTACAAAGGAATATTCAAATGCGCTCTTGGACGTGGCTCGCATGAATGTACATTACCCTATGACCATATTATTTTTAACATGCGAAGATAATGGCTCATCGGGGCGATTCTTAATTTTTTGTCGCTTTCTTATACGAGACCCTTTATATTGCCCGCAACGCTTTAGGGTTTTTGTGCAACCAGTATGTTTTGTCATTAAGGAAAAAGTATAATTAATTATATTATTATTTGCAAGTTCGAATTTAAATCACGCTAAATATTTTTCCGTTAGATAATTTATTCGTTATAAATTAAGATTTGTTCAATCTTGTAACTTTATTATCGGCTTTTATTTTTCTATTAGCCCATTAGAGTTTTGGTTTGTGTTTTAATCCGAGGTGTGAATTGTTTTTTTCCTAACCGACACCTTAAAAAAAAATTTTCAACATATTTATTACAATCTAAGAAATAAAGGCAATGGTAATTATAATAAATCTCTCGATAGAGCATTTATCAATTTCAAATGTTATTAGATGTGGGGTCCATAACCGGTGTTTATGACACTTTACCCTATAATTTGGCAATAAGAATTACCACCGAGCCCTGTATTGTGTACCGTTGCCCGCTGAGTTAAAGATCCTGTAATTTTGCGGTTACTCAGAGCACTTGCAGGTGTTTACCACGTCACTGCCGCAAACTAACTAGCTTTATATTGGGAATAACTCGACAGGATGCGTCAATTAGGATTGCATCTTGACGTGTTCACTTATTAGTGGTCCGAGTAATTGATGTATAGGTACCTAATAAAATAAAATACCTATACCTACCTATATCTACCTTTACCTACCCAAGTATAGGAATTCTATAAGCAAAAAAAGATATTGATAATTCATTTAATTCATAATCTTTTAAGGAAGATAATGTGATTTTTTCTCAGAACATATAAATGTATAATATGAACATAATTTAATAACAAATCGATATCCTACATAGTACTAATTTTGAATATTTTGATGATCACAACATTATAATTGAATATCTGTGCCTACTTAATTTAAATAATAATTTAAATTAACGAGTGCTAATATGTGTTTAGAAACTTCTGTTTTTGTATCATTCGTCGCCCGACTCGTAGAGCCTGCTAATTTATTCTGGTGCTTTATAAGACGATCTCGCATCTAAATTGTCTTCGTCGATTTCACACGCTGAGCACTGCACTGACCATTGTCTCGTCAGTCACAAAAAGAAAATTGCGAGCCTTATTGTGTTCAACCCTTCTTAGCCCTGTGTCCGTGAGCGTCGATGCCTATGGTATCTCGCGACGCGACACGGACGGGGGACGCGCATTGTTTCGCAGCATCCGAGGGTCCTGCCGTCAATTTATGCTCGCCTGTCATAACAGAATAAACTTACGCATTGTGAATCAATATAATGATCTCATCTATACACAGCTTTTGTTTCTGGGTGTTGGCCTTACGTAATGTTTTAGGATTTGACATTAAATTGTTATAGGTAAGTGGATACTGTAGACAATGGGCACTCATTTATAATGTAGTGTAATGATAAAAATCCGGTTTGATTTGAAAGTCGATTGTCAGTTCTTTATGCTTATAAAATATTTGAAGCTAATAGGCACCTACTTAAGCATATTATTTAACAGAATTATTTTAAGTGGGTAATAAAACATAAAATTAAATATAAAAAATAATATTTAGGTCTAAAATATGAAGAATTAGGAAGATAAGTGATAGGTAAGTGTTTAATTAAACTTTAACATGGTTAATAATAACACAAAAAACGATTTGGCCCATACACATCAACACCGAAGAACGCGTTGATGTCTTTTGTTCTAAAGCCGGCAGTGCTATTCGCTAAATAACAAAATCAAGGGAGTACCACCAGTAGTTTTTTTTTAAAGTCTTAAGTCTAATGTCATTTACTTCTCTTCTCTTTAGTAAGATCATTGTCTTATATACAAATATTTGATGTTGCCGGTTGTTTTTTTAAAGCATGGTGTGTATTGCATATAGAATGTGTGACTTCATGAGCACATCACATTGACATTCATGAGCACATCACATAGGTAGTTATTTTTTTGTAAATCCAAGGTTCTCCGCGTCTGGTGTTTACACTCGATACAGTAATTTCATAATTCAAGCGTTTAAATGCATAGCTTTTCGTGAGTGTGCGCAAAAAGCGCACAGCCGCGCTGGAACGGCGATTACGGCCCTTAAAATAACATCGTACGTTTAAGTTAATGACAGACACACCGACAAAATGCACTTATAATTGCATATATACTAAGAGTTTTGGTGAAAAATTATCATGCGTATGGTATTACTGTGGCGTTCTCCCACGGGGTGGAACGAATAAGCGTTTAGTCTACGTATTCCTAATTACAATATATGCTGTTTATTACATGCAATAATCCATCTCGTCCCTTTAAACACTTTACATTCATATTTTTCTTAATTTTAATAATATCGTCATCCAGATTTAGACACAGTAGGTAATGAAAGATTGGTAGGTATTATTCAATCCTTCGTCCTCAAACCAGTTATAAAACATCATCTAAATGAAATAGACCTAAGACACCTGAATGGTTTTTTAAATCATCATCAGCCTGAAGAAATCCCCCCCTTAAGCCCCTTGATTTATTTCCACTAAGAATGACTTTAAGCTCTTCCTATACACCGACTTTTAAAGTATGTTGTCCAGTTCAACGCTTTACAATTCTATGAATCTTATTAGTGACGTAATTATGGACGCAGCGTATTAAACATCGAGTAATATAGTGACTGACAGCTCAGTTGGTAGTAGTTCTGCCTTCTACGCTCTTAGATGGCGGGTTCGATCCCCATTGAGAACAAACATATGTGTGATGAACATTGATATTTGTTCAGGGTCTGGGTGTTATATTATATTATGCATTTATAAAACAAGTATTTTAGTATTCTACCAGCTATCTGGTTCTCATAGCTTTGCTTAGTTTGGGGTTAGATAGCACTGTGTGAAATTATCCAAAAATATTTTATTGTATCCGATTTTGTAAATCACAGTTTATTCTTCAGCAGCGACATTAAGGGGCTGACAACTATCAAACAACTTCTCGCTCGCACGTTTCGACATGTTGAAAGATATAAAATCACTAAACTCATTTTCGAAAAATCGCAATCAACCATCTTGTGTGCAATCACATTGCACACAGTTTAGTAAAAAAAAAACATTTTGATCGATACAAGTTTTCCTACTTAAAAGTTTACTTATGTACGAAAACTAGTAAAGCAAACTTTTGAGTAGGAAAACATGTATCGATAAAAATGACATTTTTACTAAACTGTGTGCAATGTGATTGCACACAAGATGGTTGATTGCGATTTTTCGAAAATGAGTTTAGCGATTTTATATCTTTCAACATGTCGAAACGTGCGAGCGAGAGTCACATTAGCTCTTGTCTTCGCCTTAAGATAATGTTTTGTTACCATCACGGAAGTTTTTAGTCCTCACTTGTTAAACAAGTGTTAAACACTTGTTTTATAACAAGTTTTCTGAATCACTTAGATTTAATAAAAAGAGTTCAGAAAGCCAAAAGTATAAAACAGCATTTTGTTGAACACGTCACCTAAGTCGCTTGGTATGGTATGATATAAAGTATGTGGTGATATAATTATGGAGTCTGTGTAATAATATTTCTCGGTTGCAAAAGAAGAATAGCATCTTAATTGACTAAATGACAGGCACGCAACCTCTCGACCAAATATGTACAACTCTTGAGGCGGCTATAACAGCTTTGAGAAAATTCATGAAATATTTTTCTATTAATTGAATTTAGGTGGACATTCTTAGTAGAATATTCAGTACTTACAACGTTTTACAGTACATTTGCTGTTTATACATTTATCTGTTAGTATTTCTAGTCATTTGATAGTACAGGTAATTAAGTCCCAGTTGAGGACACTGAGCCCTGGCGGCATGGCGGGCATTGGCCTGCACTTGGTATTGGATGGTGGGTAGTCGATAAATTCCCATGGCTAGCCAATGGTTACTAGGCAATAATTGACGTTGCATATTTGCATAATTGTGTCCGTTAAGTGTTCGTATCTACATAAAATTGCGTCTTTTTCAAGACTCCTCTATATTTAGCCATGATGAAAATCGCTTCAATCGAATATTTCCTCAGTATATCCACGTCTCTTAATTAATATTTATTTAGAATAAATTTCCCATTAGGTGTATAACGGCGGAATCATTTTAATAACCATTTTATTTAAACTTTTTGTATAATTAGATCGTTCCACCTAAATAAGTGTGTCGTTTTAATCTTTCTAGGAAAGATACCTACTAATATATTGAAAAATAAATAAGTCTTGTTGCTCTGTAATATTATTCGAATTTTATACAAAGTGTGGTACTTTTTTTGATTATAAATTGACCTGTATTTGACATCACGTATTCATATTAGTAATATTTGAAATTCACTTTTTATGTCAATAATTCTTGTTGGATTTGAAGGTAAAAAAAGATTTTGAACTGTGCAACAAAACGTAGGGTTGTACATAAATTAATAGAACACCGTTAATATGTAGAGTTATATACAGTATTACTTTAATAAACAATTTATTGAAGCTTACACATAATTTTTTGGAAATACTCTAGGATATTTCTTTATTAAGTTTTTACTCAGTTTCTTGTTACCAACACAATTCAAAAAATTGTTATAAAACCGAAAAATAAACAAACAAAAGTGTATTATTGATAAATTTTATGCCTGAAGGTGCTGACAACCGTTAGGTTCCTTCCCGTTTGCACATTTCAACATTTTTAAAGAAGTAAAATCACTGAATATAGTTATAAAAAATCATAAACAAAAATGGTTCGGAGAATAATACAGAGGGGTTCAGCAAAGTTATTTTGATTCATATATTTTTCCTACCAAAACTGGCAAAACATTTGTTTTGCTTGGAAATCGGTTGTCTGTTTCCTGTCTCTTAAAACAGCTATAAAAACAATGATCAAATATTTTTAAGTTCATTGAAAATAAGTAAATAATTGTACTGCAAGTGTCAAAGACGTTAGAAGGTTCATGACAGCATATAAAACTACTATAAATAATTGTCAAGCCAATACCAAGAGAATATTTTAGTGTTCAATGAAATCATAAACACGATACTTGGTAAACGAGAACGGAAAAGAGAAAAAAGTACTACAGAAAAGAATTTTATTGCAAAGACATTTCCGTTTGATTGTAGATAATTTATATTTTTAATCTTGTGAGCGGTGCTCGGATAATCTAATTAGATTCCAACTAGTGAGTAGAACTAGTCGATAAACACGGTTATGAAGACCTGGACGTAGCTACTGGGTACTAGATACAATTATGCGTCCTTGTTTTATCTGATTGCACCTCACCTACTCGTCAGAGCTTTTATGATTCAACGCCAAAACAACTACTCACAATGTCCCTTATTACACCTTGTTAAAGCCAATTGTAACAGGAAACTTAATAGGCATGCCGCATTTTAGATAGATATGTAAATGAATCATACTAGTTTTTATCGCAGGATCTCGTTTATATATTAAGAAATGAAGAATAAATGCTATTAGATATTTGAACGTAATTAGTATTACTTTCTGATTTCCGTTCCACTAGCTACTAGAGCTTATCGACAGCGACTAATATCCGGGACTTTAATTTATAATAGTTCTTGAGAAGCAATCATGAGATTTATAGACAGGTAAAAAAACCAACAGAAACTACGCACCAAATTTTTGCACGATATCTCACTTATGGAAATATTTTAATTCTTAGGTATAATGATCCTTGTACAATACTTTAAGAGTAGTAAAAAATACTGTCAAAAATGATTTCATAAGTTAGTAATATATTGCAGTGACACAATTATATATTACCACTTGTGCTGTAAATACCAACACTCTAAAATTACTCGTAGTAGAGGCGTCGCGTCGTCGTCGTTGTGGTCAAAGGTTCATGCGGATTTATACACATTATTCGTTAATGTTAACGTAGGCAGTTACAGTAATGGATAGGCAGCGGCTCCAGCACCAACGTCTGTCTGAGCTTGTACTACACTAATGATAAATGATTCAAAGGATTGCGTTTCCTTAAGCACCTTTTGCATTTAGGTTTCCTCCAAGCTTTTAAGAGCGAACATACGTCTCATGTCAGTATTACCCCAGCTAATAGACGAGTCAGGGCTTAAACTGTAAATAAACATTGTTACAAATGATCGTGTTATTTGTGAGAGTACCTATCATGTTGGTGAGATGACCTATAGATATTTTTTTATAGAATTTCTTCGGCTTATGAAGCTTCGGTTTTAAAGGTGTTAAATGTTTGGATTGAGTGCGTAGTTGCGAGGTTCATACTGTCGCGCCCTCGGGCGGCTGCTGCCAGGGGATAACGGATCGCGGGCCGCAAGGCTGATTTATCGCGGACATCCACCGAACCTATCCGATTTGCATTTAGATAGCACGGTGGCTCGGCGGGCGGGACCGCTGCGTCCCACGATGAAGCCGCTTTACTCTATCGCACGTTAAATTAACTATAAAATTATCTACCTGTTAAAAAAATGAAAATAGCTTTGCAACCCAATAATGAGAGATTTAATCGAGCAATCATCGAGCCATGTTAGCTTCCATCCGACGTCGGATGACTTTCGATGGACAAAACCGATGATTAGCATGATTGAAGCACATTAACGTGTCTTCTGTAATATTATTTAAAAAATATGACATGAATTTAAACGATGCATTCTGTCATAACAATCAAGTCTTATACGATGCACTCATAAAAACAGGACAGTTTATTAGAGTTTTTGCTATTAATCGGTTGGCGTAAATGGGAGACAAAATAATTAGTGTAAATCGGTTACGCCGTACTGGCGGAAGGCGGGTGCGCAGTGTCCACGTTGCTCGTAAATATTCCACCACCGCAATTAGAAGGCGCCAATTTAAGCGCATTATAAGTTTCCTATTTACGGCAGCGACCGTACCTCCATCAATAGGTATCCGAGGTCAAAAGGGAATAGCTGTGTAAAGCTGAGTTGTTGGTGCGCGAAGTTGCTTGGTCAGTCAGCGATTCGGTTAACCATCAACGATAACAAAGCATTGCCTCGTAAGTCACGCACGATAGGAACGTGCCCTACGATGCACTGCCCTGCGTCCATCAACTTGAGGCATACAGATGTTAAGCCTCACGTACCTGTAATTACACCGGCAACCACACTCTTCAAACCGAAACACAGCAACGATGCTTGGCAGCAGAAAAAGGCGTGGTGGTAGTACTTCCCCGGACGAGCCCTTCACAAAGAGCTCTACTACTCTTAGAACCTAGGTATACTGTAGCGAAAACAAAATAACTTTATCTTATGTTAGCTGTGATGCTTACAGAAATGACAACAAGGTTGCAAGGTGTTTCTTGCGAGAATATAATTGTGCCAATAATTGCAATAAATAACTCAACACTGGCGTAAACATACCTATATATTTAAGAACAATTTTACATATTAATGTATTAAATGCAAATTGTTGTTATCTAAATAGCAGTATCTATTAGAAAAATGACAAGTTTATTAATGTTCACTGCATATAAAATATGGAAGTCAGTAGACATTCCTTAATATGTATGTTAAAGCATCGAGTCGCATGTGCAGCGTATTGCAAATTTTCCTTGAAGGCGCGTTTAATCTTTCCGTCAAACAGATGGTATCCACACCACGCAACAAACTAACCACTTCTCGGCGTAAAAGGAAGAAGCACGCCCCTAATTGCGATATATCCTCGAGTATCTCCTACAATATGTAAATATAGGCGTCCAAGGTAATTAAAGCTTATCTTGCGCCCTGCCATCCCGCCTCGCTGATTGCTTCGTAAAATGATTGACATACTGTTTTAACAGCGTACCGATAATGAAAACGTTTCTCCACAGTTTATTCATATTTTATTTATTGTTGACAATCACTATTTGCACAGGATAATTGATCGCGTTCTCACAATTGTCAGTGGACTGACGAGCTGCTTGCGATTTTTTAAGGAGCCGTGTCGTGAGGCGCCGCGGCCTGTCCACATACTCAGCACTCGCACTTCTTCTACATGCAGCTTTTTATTTTTTGTTGCAGAATTCTCGATAAATTATATCTTAATACGACAAATATTTACACCGTCTCTACGGAGCTTATTGACTTGTCTATCCGCTCATAAGTATTTCTTAATTGTTCTGTACATATCGTGGCATATTGTTAGAACGGTTTTCGTATTTTCGGTAAATGACGGTGTTTGAACAGCGGTACTAACACGCAAATGGATTTACTGATATGAGAGCTTTTGTAGAGATCTAGTGGAATCTAGCACGACTTCATTCGCGTGAAGCTATTAGGGTACAACGTTCAATCCACTCTCTTATGGTTGAGATTTGGGTATAACTTTCTTAGTACACCCATGTACACATTATAATAACAGAAAGCAACACTTCTAATAATCCTAGAACTTCTGATTTAGGCTGTGCCATCAGTCAGCTAGTGTGTAACATTAGAATTTTATATGTTTATAAACAAAAGAAGTTATAAGTTTTGCGCACATTCCGTTTTTAAAAGATTATGCTGTATTTCTATGGTAGTACATATACATTATATAGTTTTAGAGATCGTAGGCCTTTAGATATTAATAGGTTCACGGTTTAATTACAGTCACAAGATTTCTCATAATCGGACATAAATCACAAGGTATGGATACCTGCCAAGCACAACCTGTTTCAATTCACATGACACAATACTCGTAGGGATCGCGAACTTCATTGTGCGCCCGCGCAGGCGACATCCTTCTAATTTATATCCTCATGCTTATTAAGAAACAGCAGCGAAATCCATCCTAAACTATAACGTATCAAAAATTTTATATTTGGTTCTTTACAGAATTGCAAATTTGTTTTTTCTGTTCCCACATTTTTTTTCGCCATTGCTTTATAAAATTTATAGATACCAACTTTACGTTCTCTTTGTTCAACTCGTAGTTCAGCGAGTATTCCGTTTAGCACACAATTGAGAGTATTAACATTTCCATTGAAACGTGCCCGCTATAATCAGCCGATCCAAGTCGCTCAGCCCAAACATGACTTATCCCACTGACAGTTTGCGAGGCTGAGTTCTATTGAAAATGCTTTTTGTCTCCGCTCAGATATATCTACCAGAGCTTAATAAAAGTTAGTTTACACCTGTATTTGTTTATTTGTAATCTTGTAAGCTTCGTAGGTAGGTATCTGATTTATAAGGATTTGTTTTTTCAATATTTCAATGAACGCGGACCACACACGGGCATTCAAATTAGAAAAGTCTGACAAAACGGAAATGATGCATTCATTCTGGTTTTAGTGAGCAGCGGGCGCCGCGGGCGTCCCCTCTTTCTAAGCTCGTAACTCTTCTAATAAGACACTTAACGCGAGCTTAACTAGTGCTTTATGCGCACAACTTCGATTTATATATTTCATTTTGATTTGTGATGAAACCAAAACATTTTATATCGTTCGGTTTAGAGTTTCCTCAGTTAAGGCGATTAGTGTAATAATTTTCCAATGTCTATTTACTAGCTCTGAATGTTGTCCAGTAGTATTCAAACATTTTGAGCATGACATGTTTAATGCTTGATATAGACCTTACAGCAGCGGATATTTACATTTATTTATTATTAATGGTAGTTAGAGATAATTTGTTCTACAACTTATCAAGTGCTGCATGGTAATGTTTTTTCTGCGATTAGCACCGAGACGCTGACGCCGCCCATTATGCGATTGGATAATTGGCTAATGTGGTACAAACTGAGGCTATACGGGGAGTACATTTGTACTGTACATTACATGGAGCGGTTAATAGCTGTATACAATTAGTACTAACGCATTCTACATTTATTTTCTTCGATTTCGAATAGGCTTTTTATAAAAACAGTGCACGCGGTTAGCTTCGATCTTCTGCACTTTTCTTGAGTTTCTCTATTATCACTACTGCTTACTCTTCAGAAAATAAAACCGCCATATGGATTTTTACACTAAATTAATGATCTATTACTATTATCCTCGTTATAATAATGAAAGTATACGTTTTGACACGGGGAAGTGAATCCCTAGTAAAAGTTACGATTCAGTTAAGAGCTTTCGCTGGCGCTCGGGATACTATTCTATTTTTTTTTACTCTGGGTTTCTCCCTCTATGTCTACTATCTCAATTAATTTACAATCTTAATATTTCCACTTAAAAAGGCTCTTAATTAAACTGAAAACCTAGCAAAGGATTAGTCCTTAGTGCTCCTGTGCGATATTTTAATTCGTTACGTTAATAATTCGCAGACACCCAGCCGGCTGTCTACAGGGACAAATTTTTATTTCTCTTGATGAAATGTAGATGAATGCGTTTCCGTGAGTTAAAGTTTTTTTTCTATCACATCGCACATCACCAGAGTCTGAAAACTGATAGAACTTTCTAAAAGGCTTTTTTTATTATACATCGGTTTGACAACCTATATAAAAAAGCGAAGTAAGAAATTGACGGAACGAAATCCTAATTTGGTGCCAATTTTATAAAGTAACCGTCTTGGTGACATGAAGTTGCAATTGAACAATCGCACATCATCAGACTCATGGACGCGTCCAGGCCACGTCAAAGACCACGGCCACCATTCAGATCAGGGAGAGCACAACACAAAGAGCCACTTCATATAAACATTGTATAACCGCGACATTACATCGCTACGCTTTTATTGAGTGTGTCAATCCACTGAGTGGTGTCACTCAACGGTCAGACAAGGATAATAATATCAAATAATATGAATAAGGATTTTATGCGTCTTTTATAAAATTTACGTCCTTGTAAAATTTTGAAACTTAAAATGAGTTATTGTCACCAACCGTTATACACATTTTAAAAGAAGTGCAAAATTGTAACGGTCATTTTATTTTCAACTTATTCATAAAATATCGGTGAGATAATTAATCATTCCGTTTTGGTTGACCATGGGATTACCTATAGGTATCTACGCTAAAAAACTGTGCTACTTCATGTGCGATATAATATATCAGGCTATTGTCATCGGCAAATTATTATTATCATATTAAAAATAAATGTTTGACCTATGATAACGCTCGTACAACGTACTTTTTTTCAAATTACCCCAGAGCTAATAGTTACGCAGACAGAAGACATGACTTATTTAGTGCCCATGTTGCGTTTCCATCTTTAATCTGCGTGGGCGCATATTTCTGAGAAAACATTTCTTGTTGACCGTATATAATGCTGCCATGAAAACAGAAGTAATAATGCTGGCCATACTTGTACGGCAAAGAACTCCGTAAATGAATCATCGCATATGCGTTCCTCGTCAAACCGCAAAAAGAGGTTTGTCGAAAATGCTCATCTCGTTTAGTTTGCTCCGTGCGGCTTCGAGCTGCCCGCTGGCCGCACTCATCCCTTATTTATTTATACTGGTATGAAGAATGTTCATTTTTTGTGGAGCCATAATAGCGCGTCCCGCGCGGCCGCACCCAGTAACTCCGCGCCTGCGCTTGCGCCGCGTCACCAGCGCTGCCAACCTGCCACAATCCCACAGCGCCAAATTCCTTAATTGACAAAATGCAGCAACACCGCATTCCGTTTCCAATCGTTACTGTTAATGTGGGAATTAAATACAAAATAGATTAATGGTAATAGGCATATTTTCACTGTTGCAAAATAAAACTACAAATGTATAAGGTAAAGACGACAGGCAATGTTTATTTATTTTATCTGACGGTTACTGAATTAAATACATTCAGTTTTTGTTAGCTTTTAATTAATTTAATTGGAGAACAATTTATTTTGTCTCAATTATTTGACAGAATGTAAGACAAAAAAATCTTTTATATTTTGTTTTATGTTTTTTTGTTTTTGAATTTGGCACTAGTTCGTCAATGTAGAGGCAAAAAGAACTTGCCAAATAATTTATAGAAAACATTTCAAGGGATTTCATAGATTCATAATTGGTAATTGCCGGTTATATACTTTATTCAAGAATGATACTATATCTGCAAACACCAAATATTGAATCCGGAGCAGAAAAAGAATTCCATTAGATATAGTATCCCATTAAAGACCGTCAGTAAAGAGTTAAAGTAGGATCATCTTCTTATTGTGTTGATGCATAGATTAGTGTATGAAAGAAATTATACACTGAATTAGGGATTTTAAACTAGCTTTATTGAGTCGAAGTTCAAGCCGATGAACGATTATAATAATATGCCCTACCTTACCCAGACTAGTACTAACATATGTTTTTTTAAATAAATGTTATACCTTGACTATGAGCTGTTTACGCGCAAGATTGCAGTTTCTCTTATCAGTTATGATAAAACATGCGTGTAGTGCCGCACCCCGCACTTTCCCTCAAAGCTGTGCGCACCTGCCGCCCAGCGACGCGCCGCGCCCCGTCCCGCCGACCACGGCCGAAGCTGCACAGCCTGTTCCGCCGCTAATGCGTGATTCAATATATTCTGCAATGCGACCCCAGCGTTTATGGATATGTATCTACGTGAGGTTATTGCACGTGAGACAGGTTAAAAGATCCCCGAGAAAGCTTTCCTTTTAGACCCCGCGACTCCATCTAACTGATAAATTACGCGCCATGTTTAGGTTCTGCGCTCACATGCTTACGACCGATTTTTCAAAAGGAAGTTTATTTACTAATTTATGCTCGGTTATCTCTGCGTCTCGTCGTGTTTTAATTAAGAGATTAATAATGAAGCAAGAGAGACGAGGCATCGACCGATGGGGATAAGCACGCCAGGCGGGCGCACGCAACCCTACGCGACATGCGTGTTGCTCCGTTACGACACCTACACCAAATTTTTCCACATGCCCGAGCAGGAGATAAGCGGCGAGCGACGTCGACGTGTTATTTATTAACGAACCGAATGATCGATAGTTGGACGCGTCACCGGACGTGGACGAGCCTTTCGAAACTCGCCGCCATCGCCGCCGCAGTCGCAGCCCTCTGAACCACAGATAAATCTATCGCGCAACGTCTGCGACTCATTCAACCACGAAACTCATGTTTAGAGAGTGTTTTACTCTCTAACATATAATTGAACTCTCATCTGACAGAAATATTGTTATTGCTATATAGAGGCAATAACTTACATGTAGGTTATATTTATATATAGCTGCCAGTACTCAATACATGGTGTCAGCTTTCCGGTCGATGATTATTATCAAATAACGATGCCTAGTTAATTTGATTATCATAGTTAAAAATTTAAAAATATATTTGATGCAATGTTGTCAGAGTTTCATTAATAGTCATAATCATAAATAACCAATATTATATAAATGTTGATGTTATAAAAGTACTACAAAAAACGGAGTTGAGAGTGTAGCCAGCATTAAAATAGATAAATATGGCTAGTGGGTATAGCTAAGTATTAGCTTGGATCTTATAGCAACGGTCGTGCACCGAATAGCCGTGTCGAATGCATTGTTTGTGTAAGCGAAGCTCCTTCAACCCTTTGCGCCAAGCCATCCGTTCCGCTCTACCATACGTCACGTCTACTCGTGACAGCTGTGCAAGATACTTTCTAATCGCGCCATTCAATATAACACAGCAAACAAACATGAGGTACCCACAGCATCAGTTAGCAAGATAGACATACAAATCACTAGTGAAACCGTCTTAAATTGAATGTCAGATCTGATATCATGTAAACTTTTCAATTTACATTTCGGATGCAAGTATTAATTGATTAGTAAAACTGAAAAAAAACCATAAGCTTGGAAACTAGTGCTAAGGTTGCAAACTTGCAAAAGCTTTGATCAGAACAATTAATTGTTCAGTAATACTGAAAAAAAAAATATTCCATAAGTTTGGAAACTAGTGCTAAGGTTGCAAACTTGCAAAACATTTGATCAGAACAATTGGCTTCGAAGAAAAGATCATTCAATTTAAAAGCTGAAGGTATCCTGATATATTATGATAGTCATTAAGGCTTCTTCTAAGACATAAAGTAGGTACTCATTATTCATCACAATTTGCACTCATCAGCATACTATTATTATTATTAGCACTTTTGCTGTTTTCGTTTAGAGAATATAAAACACACGGTCGGGGTACTGAATATACGTGTTTATGTACCGTGCGTGTTGAAGAAACCGATGTAGTGTAACTTTGATTTATAACAATACCGTTTTTAATTGCACTTTAGATATTGTTAGTAAACAAACTTTACATATGTCAGTTCGAGGCAAACTTGATAGGAAACGGTTGGAAATTCGAGGTTCAGCGATGCAGGGCAGGTTAGACCAGTCCTGGTGGCCTCGCAAGGACCCCAGCAAACCTGTTAGATTCGTTGCACGATTTTTACGTGCGCACCTACCGGAATCTCATTCACGTGGTGCCCGCGCCCCCGTCTGCCAGTTAACTCGTCAAATGACTCACGCTTCGGCTGGTTAAATGCCAGAAGCTGGCTTTTCCAGTTCTCTGATCCAATTCGCACATTCTATTCTTACTTGTCACTAATACTACATTTTAATACCGTGTTAGATCATTGGCTGCGCTACATGTTTCTGGTTTAGGATTGAACTTACATACTCATACTTACATACTTTTTATAGTCCGAGCATTTAGCCACATACCTACTTCTCGTTTTTATAGAAATCAATAGGTTTGTTTTTTGGTATTAAATAATATACATATGGATGGGTCACTTGAGGTGTATAGATTGATTAGTGTCATCTTTCACGGTTGGTATATGAATGGATATGATCTAAAATTGGCAATGTTTAAGGAGGCATTACCATCAGTCAATTTTCAGGAAAATATTGCCAGGAATCTGGTTCAATTAGTCATTGAACCAAATTTAGAGCTTTTTCGAGATGCTCTAACAATAAATTAAAGGTCCTTAATTTTCAGTGTCACCATCCCTTATCCTGACCACGTGCCTTAACCAAGGTGCCAAGAAAAGAACTAGTGACACTATGACTAAAGCGTAAAATATTTTGAAGATCCTATGGCATGTTCATAACTTGTTGATAAGCTCTGTTTATAGGTTCTGGTCATTATTTTCATAAAACCTATTGGCTGTCGTTATTGCTGTATACCTAAGTATTTTATGTCTTACTCTAAGTTCGTGTAACGTCTAATAGCAATGTATATCAGTCGGCATAATATGTTACACGGCGAATAATGGCAAGATATCAACACATGACCAGGAACAGGAATCAGGTAGAACTACGATCCGGTCAAACCCGTCCGACGCGTGCTTCCAACATTTTTTATTTATTTGTCTGCATCGTCGGATACCGCTGGGTGTGACGTCAGGCGACCTAAACTGGTTAGTGAGGGAGCAGGGATTTGCCTCGTATCCTTCCGGTTCTGCAAGTGGTTTGGACCTGTTCTACACCAGATTGTACGACAGCAGGCGGCGTGACGTACGGGCTGCAGCGGGCTAACCCGAAACCGCCTATTTGAACGCTCGGCTCTATCCTCGCAAAAGCCTGTTCCGTTGACTACCAGTTTCACTCTCGCATCGACCACTCACTACGCTGACTCATCCCATGCAAACGCAACAATTAGCAAACGTAGCGTCACAATACACGATGACCGCCTGTTTGTGCCATCAAAGGTCAGTATCCGTACCAAAATGGTCACGCCTAATAACTGGTTCGTAAGTTGTAGCAGACCGGCACGTGAAACTCGGTTTGGAGTACCAGTATTTTACGCTATGTTTATTTACTCGTTGAAATCACGATGGAATGAATGAGAACACTATACCTACCGTTAGATACGATTGCTTAAAGATGTAGCCTTCAATTATTCTGTTAGCGAAAGTAGATCGTGCGTATCGATTCTATCTGGGATGTGTAATGATTGGTACCTGGTTGTCAACAGAAGGCGTAAGGAGGTGATGGAGGTGAGCGGGGAATCGTGGCGCTACTACCCGAGCGGCACGGAGCACCCGCTCGGCGCCGCCGCCGCGGTGCTCGGCATGGCGGACGAGCAGTCCGGCACGCTCGTCACGGAGTACTACAAGCTGCCGCCCCTGGGACAGGACGCGCACATGGCTCAGCACAAAGATGCGAAGCTTGTTGATGTCTGGCCGTAAGTTTAATACATTTCCTACTTATATTTCAAACTTACACAGAAATAATGAACAAGCAGCAATATTTTAAATAACTTTTCAAAACACCAATAGGTAAACACCAATAATTAATATTACTATCTGATAAGTCGGTATAAGTACTACAGGTGTAAACGGTACAGACCATCAGTTTTACTGCAGAATAAAACAGAATAAAACATTATGCACTGTCTTCAAAATCTTATATGCAAAGAGTTCGTTAATTTCATTACTTTTTAACAATCCTAAATACCACATATGATAACAAAGATGTACTTCGTTTGTTAGATACCAACTGTAAATATTAATGAATACCTACAACACAACCTACTAAAAAATCAGACAACAATCAAGAGGAATCGGTAAATGATCGCGGAAAATCAATAGTCGATTCTCACGGCCGTAGATCAAATCGAACATTCGTGTATCGAAACAATTATCATTATAATCGCTGGAGTTTGAGGCACGGTGAATACGGAATGAATTCGCGTAAAATTTATATGTAAACTATGATAATATGCAATCTTTTTGTAGTGCTGTTTTTATTATGGAGACGGATACAGGCGGGGTCGCGAATGTGTTGCCGAGTCTCACGGACGAGTACACTGAGACAAGAAGCCGCGTGGCTTCCGGCCCGGCCCTAACACAACGTGTAAGAATAACAAATAATAAAAATGTTAATGTTCCACTCAATAAATCATAGGTGCTCATTTGAATACCTATGCAAGGATTAACGAAATATCAGTTCGCAACTGTGAAGGAGCTGCGAACCCTTTCATTCATACCTGTGTGCATATTTTTGTATCATTTACATATTTATGCTATTTGATAGCTTTTGGTTAAGTTCGTTTCTATCTATTTTTTTTAATCATCGCAACTTTTTCCGGTTGTTGCCAAAGTTAAACATACCAACTAGCGTATTCGATTTTGAAATAAGTTTCCTGATTAATTAAATAGGAAACACCTAATAACAGAATTTTGTGATTTAGTTAAAAAAAAATCAAACACATTATTAACGAGTATAAATTCAAATTTTATTAAAAACATAGAAAAGATAAGCATTGTCGGTGCATTTATTCCCATAGAAATGCGACCCCGATCAAATTATACTCGCTCTTTGAAAGAGGTTGTTAACAGCATCCTTTGAATAGCGACGCAAAAATGAGCAAACGCCGTGACATATTCTTTACACAAGCAGTGCATAGTGTTAACTTGACCCCATACAAACCATTTAAACTTTTATAAATGTTTTATTGTATTCCATAACACTAAATGAAAACTAGTTTGTATCCATGAAAATGTAAATTTTTGGAATTCATATAAATGGAGACAGGCATTGAGACATTCTTTGTTATATTTTTTCCAGAATCTGCTCTTGAATTTCAATAGAGTTGAGTAGGTATTGAATTATAGTTAAAATGGTAAATAGCCTCCTACGTTTTGACCGCACACGTCGCTGATGCATCCCGCGTTGAGAGTTCTTGAAGCGTCATGCTCTCCACACAAATTGTCCAGACCGTGTTGTGTGCAGTGCAGCAGCAACGGCCTCCGCACTCGTCATCGTAGCCGTTGCCTTGTTTACGGGAGTACATATATACAAATAATGACAATAGACGGATGTGGCTGGAAGCGGCTCACATTGACAAGGACGCCCAGGACTTGTCTCGAGTCATTGTCGGCACGCGTCCCACGCGCGCGGTTCAACGCGCTGCTATTGCTCATTCATACATTCAAAATTATAACGAACGTACCACTCGCCCGCACCCATCTGTGAGTTCTGTGTCTCCGAATGTGTTTGTATGCTAATCGCTCAGCGCCAGTGCATCGTCAGGTTTGGAACGCTGTATTTGTTGTCTAAATCGCTCGCATTATTTGAATTGAATACTCGATAGATGTAGAAATGAACTAGTTTCGTTCGTATTCCTCTGCGGCCTGAAGACGTAGGCGTGAATGTGTTTCGTAAACGCATTGCGTAGTGCGCGGGCGAAGTCAATCTGTCCTATAAATACCTACAAGCAGGACTGCGGGTATTAAATAGAAACTGCAGCTATAACCATTAATAAGTTGGCGGAGGTTGTCGAATACTAACGCTAAGATTAGCATAGAAATGCGCTGTAGGATGCCTTCGGGGCTCGGGGAGGGCCTCGCCCTCTTGACCCTGTCACTGTTCGCACTTGCCACACTAACGGGAAGTTTCTCTAAGGTATCTTCACTTTACGAGATAATGATAGAGATAATCTTCGTACTTAATTACTTTGTGCTTAAGTAGGTAAGTACTTAATGGTATACCTACATAATAATAGTAATGTGCACATAATATTATGTATCTGATTCTTCGGTACAGATTAAACTAGTAGTTAGATAATCCAATCCTCATATTGTTAAAATGTATAGAGATAGGAAAAACAAACAGAATTCGATTGCTTGATTTCTAAGGCACTCCTCACCACCCTTAAAAAAATAACTATAATCTACACTAATATTATAAAGAGGTAAACTTTGTATTTTTGTATTTTTGTATTTTTGTATTTTTGTATTTTTGTATTTTTGTATGTAACGAATAGGCTCAAAAACTACTGGTCCGATTTCAAAAATTCTTTCACCATTAGAATGCTACATTATCCCTGAGTAACATAGGCTATATTATATTTTCAAAAAAATCAGGGATCCTTACTAAAACTTCAATAATGTAACCCAAGGTGGAAAACAAAAAACCTTACATCGCGTGCGCTGCGAAAACTATTGAAGATAGAACAAAATAATGTACTACGATTTTGTAGAACACGTTATCATCTACAAAAAATGTCGCGACAGCATATGTCTAACTATTATAGTTATGTCACAATAAGTGTTCTTTTATTATAAAAAATTAATTGAAATGCCTCCGCTAGAAAAGGGTCTTTATTTGTACCTTGGTATTAATCCTTATCCAAATAAATCATTTCATAATTAAGACGGTTTCAATACCTATAGATTACTTCTTAAATTTTTCAAATCGGACATTCCATTCAAAAGATATGACGAAATTAAAAATGTTTACGGGTCCACGGGTCATGCGCGGGGTGCGATTTCACTCAATCAAGGAGAAGCGCGTGCAAATGTATGAAATAAGTAGACGCGAGGCTCGAACCCACGGTCTAAGTTTATCCTAAAATGTTCAAAAAATTTATGACCACCCATGCGAAGCTGGGACAGGCCGCTAGTAATATATAAATTGATAAATTTGGAGAATCGTCCCCGCGATTGATTTAATTCTTTTACAGACATTCAAATAAAACAAATAAAAATTGATGGCAATTACACAGAGCACAATCTAGCCCCAAATTAAAAAGTTTTTTGTGCTCGAGATGCATAATAAAACCTAAAAATATAGCTAGAGGCCACTTAGACAAACGAAATATATTTACTTAAATGATATTCTAAAAGGTCAAGTTTCCGATATTGGCGATATACCAAAAAATACTGTTTAAGTTATAGCTTTATAGCTCTTCATCTACACTAATATTATAAAGAGGAAAGCTTTGTATTTTTGTATTTTTGTATTTTGTATTTTTGTATTTTTGTATGTAACGAATAGGCTCAAAAAATACTGGTCCGATTTCAAAAAATCTTTCACCATTAGAATGCTACACTATCCCTGAGTAACATAGGCTATATTCTATTTTCAAAAAAATCAGGGATCCTTATTAAAACTCCAATAATGTAACCCAAGGTGGAAACCAAAAACCTTACATCGCGTGCGCTGCGAAAACTATTGATGATAGAACAAAATAATGTACTACGATTTTGTAGAACACGTCATCATCTACAAAAAATGTCGCGACAGCATATGTCTAACTATTATAGTTATGTCACAATAAGTGTTTTTTTATTATAAAAATTTAATTGAAATGCCGCCGCTAGAAAAGGGTCTTTATTTGTACCTTGGTATTAATTCTTATCCAAATAAATCTTTTCATAATTAAGACGGTTTCAATACCTATAGATTACTTCTTAAATTTTTCAAATCGAACATTCCATTCAAAAGATATGACGAAATTAAAAACGTTAACGGGTCCACGGGTCACGCTCGGGATGCGATTTCAGTCTCTGGCGTGCAAATGTATGAAATAAGTAGGCTCGCGAGGCTCGAACCCACGGTCTAAGTTTATCCTAATATGTTCAAAAAATTTATGACCACCCATGCGAAGCTGGGACAGGCCGCTAGTCCTAAATAATCGTTAAGCGTAGAGATAGCTTAATACCTACATTTCGTTTGTCTATATGTCCTCAATCTATATTTATAGGTTTTATTGTGCTTCACTGGTTCGAGGAGTATAAAAAAATCAGGGCTGAAATTTTAATACTCCTTTGCCAAGAGCTTATCAAGACAAAGCTTCAGAGAAAGCTTCCACACTCAGTATGCCTTCAATATCCCGTTATACGAAATGAATAGAAAACGAATTAGGTTACTCATCGTATTTCAGATCCCTAAAAACAAAAATAACGCCAATAACCAAACTACTTAGTACTTACACGATTTTAAATTTTAAGAAAATGTCCACTGACGTCTCTGATTATTGAGCTTAAACGATTTTGTAATAATAAAATGTTCACACCTAAAGCGGTAATTATAATTAAATTCAGCTAATAACTATTTTAATCTAGTAAATTAATTGCTTAACTGTTTATCTGTTCCTTAAGAAATTTTATTTTCATTGTTATATCTTATTTTTTACTATAAAACTTTTTCATTGAACTTGTACTTAAAATACATATAAAATAATGCATAAAAAATAGCACTACCACAACAAAATCACGTAAATAGACTTTCAAGATTTATCTTTACAGGTCTTGTAAATAAATTTTTCGAGAAACTGAATTAAAAAAAAGGTAACACATGAAGCGCTGTTACATTATGCGCCGTTGGTATCGCGGTGGATTAACAAAAACTCAAGGCACTGGAACCGTGTGACCCATTTAGTACTGAAACCGGTTTTCTTGAAGATCCGTCGGTATTGTTAATAACTAACAGTTAAATCCATTCAACTCCCTTAGAAACACCCGACCCTCTTACGAAGATAATGCGTAAAAAAGACAGTTAACATCGTTATGTCCCCGACAGCGATGGTCATCACGTAGCGCACTATGAAAACGGGGTTTGACCATTCATTCTTGACCATCTTTTATGCGAACGTTTTCCATTGAAAGGCCAGCTGAAGAAATTTAATTACAATCACTATTATGTGCGAATAATTCAACTGCCAGATGCAAAGTTATTATTACCAGCTTTGCTAATTAGGTTTAATAGGAAATAACCTAACGGTACATAAATCTCTTTGAAATGGTTATGTGCAATAAACTAACACAACCTTCATATTCGAAGAAGTCTACGAAACTGCGTGTTAGATAGCAACAGCAAGTACTCATTTCACTTCATAATGACTTAAACAAATGGCGAATTCGTTTTCAATTTAAGTTTTTGATAATGAATTAGTTCCGTGAGAAAAGTAGCAATAAACCTAAATTTTGTCGAATGATATATTCAAATAGAATTGAATTACGTTGCTCGTATCCGTTGCAAGCACCTCCTCTTACATCGCTCTGTATATTTTTATCTGATCGTCATTCGATAAACTGATTTCGATACTGATAGCTATCTGATAATCACCCCAAGCTCTTTCTTTGATAAAACAGCTCGGCTTCAATGAAAGTAAGTTAAACAGCTTTTTCGCATAATTATGCATATCGAGTATTATTATTATTAAGGTACTATTCGATTAAGTAGGAGGTAGTATACCTTACCTTGGCCATGCTGGTCCCGGTATCGAATAGTACCTCTGCATTACCGCCCATGATGTATAAGAAGACGCATTAGGGGATGGGCAGCGGCATATCCTGAATACTTAACGCCGACATATTGGTCACCAATCTGCCTACCAATCATGACGACTTCTGCAAACTCCGCCGGATATAGGGGAGACCTATACCCAGTGTACTTTTTTAGGCTGATGACACAGTAAACTTTTACTAACGTTTTCCTCAATTATTTTAAAGTAGGGCTACTCTTAGGACACGCATTTCGTAGTGCATAAGCAAAAGTAAAATGATAACCCTATTGTCATCTCTCAAAAGCGTTTTGAAAAATCTAAAGAATTGTGTGTTTACCGAGGGTACGGTGCACCCTATGCGTCGCTTTGTCGAACTCTCATCATGTGTGAAAGGGTGTTAAGTAAACATTGCAAATAATTATAATGGCAATTGCTTCTTAGAGTATTCGTAGATTCAGCTTCGATAAGGAAACTTTATTTTGCATGTAAGATGCAACAGTTGCGAGGTCGTCGTGATTATTCCTATCTTTTATTACCTGCAGTGTAATGGTAATCGGATGCAACATGATACTGATATCAGATTAGAAGCTTGGAAATTTGAATTTGGCTACCTGAACAGCATCGGTTTTTTAGTTGTCAAGTAGTAAATATTACTTTTGATTTAATATTTTATCGAAACTGTTGTACCTATGTAGTAGTCATCCAAACGAGTGGTTTTTTTTTCAGTCAGTGAAGTAAATATTAAAGTTAAGTCCTATTTTATTTAAGTATGTTTTATTTCAAATTCAGGCCAATATTTATTCAAGAAGTTACTTGCGATCGCAATAGTCTGATCTAAACTTAAGATTAGATGCTGATGTAACATGTCAAAGGGTTTCGGTTAGTTTTCTGATACCATCTTTTAAATATTTTAGGTAGTAATTTCAAGTGTTTCTAAACGGAGTATGGAAATAAATTTTGCGAGTGGCCGCGGGCATTGAAAAGACCGCTTGCGCATTGGGATCGAAACTCTTCAGCTGTCAACGAAGATCGCTTTGTGTTCGTGTCTTTTTTGAGAACGACAAGCAAACATTGTATTGTGTAGGGAGCACATGAATAACGATGTCTACGCTTCCTCACTGACGACGGCATGTTGAGCCCGGATTAGCTTCAAATTCAATTTGCATACTGCGAATAGTCAAAATCATCCGACTACCTAAAAAAATAATAATCGTAATAGAGTATACTTTATGAAATTATGCATTAAATCCGAAAAAGAACTATGCTTGTCTGTGGCGAACAGAGGTTGCGTTCTTATATCGTTTCCGATAAGTGATTTCACAATAGTCGTGTTTATTAAAAAAAAAAATATCTTGTGAATTTTTCCTGTATAAATATTGAGGAACGCGCGGAGTGCGAATTGCAATCAGAGACGGGCGTACGATGCATGCGGCAGCAGGCGGCGCGTGATTGCGGGAGGTCGCGCGATCTTACCAATTCGGACGCATGAAATAGTGCCGCAACAGCGTGTTATCTAAAATAAACATCTGAGCGCCAATGAAACATGCCTTCAATTATCATAAATCGGCGCGCACTGACATCGCCCGACGAAAGCCGCGCCCTGCACCACTCGCCGAGGTGCCTACGCTCACATGTAAACAAATCAACTGAACACAATTTCAATAAATACCATCGCGGCATTTATTGAATTGTTGATTTATTTGTAAAAAAAACATATGGCAAAATCTTCTTCAAAACCACAGCCACAATGACAGTAAGTTGGGGATGAAAATGTTTGTGTTAATTATGCATGGTTTTTTTCTAAAATGGTAGGTAGATCTTGATGCCTGATTTTCAGGTGTGATATATATGCTTAGCCAACCAATTTCTAACTTTACTGCAATTTTTCTCTCCCTCTTCCCTAAAATTATCTAGTAGGTACCTACTATGAGAAAAATAAAAATCTGAGTTGATGAGTAAGAAAATAGTTTTCGGAATGCGTGCGAAATGAGAACAGTACCCTAAGTATGAGTTGTATTTACCATATTTGGTTTCTCGTTTTTCGTTTTTGTTTCGTGTTCATTGCGGGTTTTGTATGAAGACGCGATAGAGATACCGATACATTATGCAGGGATATAATGAAATTGCATTTTATATTATTAGGAAGATTCTACCCCCAAATTCTCAAGATGTTCAAGCATAAAGTGCGTACGTGTTTAGGTACCCATTAAACAAATATTTTACGAAAAACAAAATCTATTTAAATTTACATTCCAATATAGGTGTAAAAGTCATATGTCGTATTAGAAGGAATCATATAAAAAGGACATCATACTTCATCATCATCATCAGCCTGAAAGAGTCTACTGCTTGACAAGTACTACCTACTGACAAATTCAAATCAATTCGTGGGGGTTTCTGAGAAAAAAAACAGGAATACTACTGCTATAGTACCTCTAGTCTTGATTTTTATGTCAGGCCGTTTTCGTATCGAGACTCGTGTGTTCTCAACACGCCTGATAGAGGCACTCAAAACTCAGGCTTGAGGTACTGCTTCGCTGTGACGATGTCAAGAGGTTTCTGGAAAAAGAATCGATTTCCTAAGTGGAGATTACCTTTAATTAAATAATGAATCTGAATCATTATATTAACATTTACAAAAAAACTAAAAACTGATGATTACGTTGGTATTTCTTTGGGTATTTAGGTATATATAGTTTCAATTAAATAGGTACTTTTTAAAACTAACTCAATAAAACTATTAGTCAGTCGTAAAGAATAATGGGCAGGAACCATTAAGTCATTCATGCTATGCGATGGCCAAACGAGTAGGCTCAGAAAACAAGCAACTAGTAATAACAGTTGTACACAGATGGCGTAAAATAAAATAACAGCAAAAAAAATTTAAGTTTTTTTATTATTTTTAAAATAATAATTAAACCATAATTTAGAATAAATAATAATTACCTAGTGTAATAGTTATTATAACTCGTAATGGGATCAAGCCTATATTTCAGCCGGAAACTACTCCCATTAGCAATAAATTATATTATTTCTTCAGCTTTTTATTTTATCGGTGTTTTATACATTTTGTAGGTATATACAGGTATATACCTTGCCGCTATAAATTTTTAATTTTAATTTATTATTAACCGCTATTTTAATTTCAGAATTCAGTGTATATTTTCAGGATTTTATTTATGTTATAGTTTAACTTCTTTATTCTTTTTTATGATATTTAGTACCTGTTAAACGTACCTTTTTCAAATTTTAATTGATGCAATAGATTGAAACAATAGTTGTGTGTTATAATCTTCAATAATTATAAAGTATTTTTTACATTACTTGAGTTGAATACATGAGACAGAGTTGATTTTTTGGAAAATATTAGGTATTATTGTTTGTTGTGCTATTTAAAAAAATAATTTGTAACAATTTGGCAGAATGTAGAACATTGAGCGACGATAATAGCATGACGACTTTGCGCGAGCACGACCAGTTCAATCGTAGAAGTAGCGGCGCGCGCGCATTGTCGCCAATCACGACTGTCTCCCCTCCGCAGGGCCGGCAGCGCACTGAAGGTGGTGACCAATGGCGCGCACGGGGCGGAGCTGGGCGAGCTGTCGGGCCTGTTCCACGCGGGGCTCGTGAAGCGCGAGCCCGAGGACCTGAGCCGCAAGGTGGCCGACGAGCCCGAGCCGCACGCGCTCAAGCCGCCGCGACACAAGGTGCGTCACACGTCCGTACGCCGCCGTCGCGCGCGCACGCACTCACACACTTACTTTACCGGTCACTCATGTTTTATTTATCGCGGTTTGCGTACGATGCGCCGAGCCTGGCGCTCGCTACGCACTAGCCGCGCCCGCCCGCGCCCCCACAGGCCGGCAGTGCCGCCCGCCCTATCTGCCGAAACCGGCCATCCCTAAGGACAGCTATATCCTGGAATATCTTTAACTTTTACCGTGCTCGTGTTTCTGAGGAACCTAGTGTACGTGGAGCTGTGAACTGTGCTTATCGACGCGGAATGTACGCGTCGTCGCTACGAACCGGACAGTTGTCGTGGGAGAACGCGTGTAACAGGCGCGTGTGTCCTCAGGTGGCGGTCGGCGAGCCCGGCGAAGCGGCGTCGCCCTCCCCGGTGCCGTCAAGGGCCTCTTCGGCTGGCTCTCTGTTGCCAGACGCAGCCATGTACGCGGCGCAGATGTTCGCGCCACCAGGCACTCCCAGTCCGACCCCATACGGGGATCAATACTCGCGGCAGCCTGCAACCTTCGCTAGCGAGCCTTACTACAGAGAGTACTTCGTCGGCGATGGCTACCAGCAAAGAGCTGCACCACCTTACGATGGAGAGCCTGCTTCGGCATCTAACTTCAGCGATCGATACGCCACTCCTCGCTACCACAGCAAGAGCGTGATCGCAGCTGCTGGCCTAACCGTGGATTTACCTTCGCCTGACAGTGGAATCGGAGCTGACGCTGTCACACCCCGGGACCACACCACCGTTCAGCAGGTCGGTGTATGAACCAGGGCGCGGGCGGGTCGGCTTCACACATCATCCACAAACACACACAACCATACATATGACATTATTATAAGTACCTAGCTAACTCTAACTTACTGTGCTTACATTGAGTACTTGTAGCATTCGTTTTTTTTATGTTGTTTTTGAGTTCACACAATGTTGAAACAGTGCTTTAGTATAATGCAACGTCATTATCTAGTACATATCCAGTCAATAACAAGATCAAACAGGTATTCGTATCAGAATCTATTTAGGTACATTCATACATTTTTCAGTCAATTCAATGACCGAGCATGGCTGTACGTCCAAGTAACGTTTATTTAATTGACTGATAACTAGTGTACAAGCAAGCACCACTTACAGGATTTGTAACGCACATTGCTGGAAGCCCTCCCGCGCTCGGTGTACTAATGTATTTTTTGTTTTGCATGATAACATTAAGTACCATACAGGTATCTGAATGAAGGTTTGCTTAAAACTTTAGCAAAAACAACTTATTCTGGAATATGAGCACTGATGCATTGTGTGTAGCAACAAGTTCTCCATTAGTGCTGATAACTGTTGTGAAATTCTGACTTTTGGCAAGTCTTTTTGGCATTCATATCACTATTATTATAAAAGCAGTTGTCTAGTGGTGACATTCCCACCTTATGATCCAAATTACCCGCCTTAAGGTCGTGGGTTCGATAAGCCCGGTCAATTAATTTAACTAGCATCTGAGTTTGATTTAGGTACTGGTCACACCTACTAGGTTTCAAATCATGTTAGAGGCACTATAAATCTACCACAGATAAATTTTTTTTTACCTTGATGTTTTTTGATAATTGGACTTGGTTACTCATGCAAATCTTATTAGAATATTAGTTGCCGACAATCATGAGACAACTAGCTAAGCATAATAACTAGGTTCCATTAATTGCACCTCTATTGATGGGCAGACAATGGAGCTCGCCACGCAAGACCTTCGTACTAATCATTCTAACACCACGCATTTGACTTAAACTTATGAGTATACATAGTAAAACGACAGATTAGCATGATTAAAAGCTGCCTAGTCTAGGTCTAGAAGGACTTCATGCTCCAGGGTGCGGCAATCACGAACTATGTAGTACCTCAGGCTCGCCTGCCTCGCTGATCTAGATCGGACATTTAATAATTCGCTTTTGTTATCTTGACGCAAAGGAACAACTGACTGACGCCAAATAAATCTAACTCAACATCTGGCTACTTACCGCGTTTGTCAAGTTCTAATCTAGGGTTACAAAAATTATTTCATTGTTGTTCAATTGTCTTAGGAACTTGTTTGTTCAGCAGTATTGCAAAGTTAAATTAAAATTTATTTAGTACTAAACAATACGCTCGTTTTTCGAATTCCAAATATCGTACCAAAAATTAAATACTGAAGTCACTATTATTAGATACCTGACTATTATTTGTATAGTGACTGGAGCAAATGAATCCAATTATTTGTTGCCTAAAATATGCTTATTTCTACAATTCTACAGCTCTAATTCAAATGAAGTACCCAAAGTATGACGTAATTTCAATGATATTTTAATGTGTAACCATTATCATAAATTAGTAGGCAATTAGACGTAATTTATGGAATGTTGCGACATAAAATATCACTTTAGATCTGTTTTACGCTTTTCTGTTTACTTACGAAAATTGGGAAACCAAAAACTGTATAATAAATTAATATGTGATCTATTGGCACTACCTACCTAACAAAAAACTACTTATTTAAATATAAAGCAAAAAACAAAATATAAGGTTCATAGTAAAACAGTTTAAATTTTGCATATATCTAAGTTGTGTTATTCAAAACATATTAATAAATCCATTGGCTGACATTATAATATATTGTTTTTGCTAAATAATTGCTAACATTTTTGCTAAGGCTGATTGATGAGTCATCTTTTAATAAAACTGCTATCACTAAGTGATGCACATTGAACAAATCTACCTACTAATGTTTCCCCCGCAATGTTAAACTTTCTTCCTGAGGGCTTATTACGAGTTTAGTGCCGATCGTCGATCGTTAGATACACCGAATTTTCTATGAAAAAAAACGGGTTCTCAAAGAATACGCTAGATGCCGGATTTATTTTCATAGAAAATTTGGTGTATCGTAACGATCGACGATCGGCACTAAACTCGTAATAAGCCCTCAGCACTGTTATTTACGGATCTAACTCATGAACGTTTTTCTATCTGCCAGGATTGATATAACTGATTTCACAAAATTAAAATAATATCAGGGCTTCATCGTAACGTCTGGAAAAAGTTTCAGCCTTTTTCAGCTGCCATTGATAATCAGTAAGCTGCACCAAAAGTTGTCCTTGCCTCTTTAAAGATCTAAATGAAATTGATTTAAAATATTTAAAACCTAGAAATACCAGACAAATTTTCTTCATAATGTATGCTGGCCAAATATACAGAGACAAGAAAAAATATATCACGCACCTAGTTATCTACACTAATATTATAAAGAGAAAGATTTGTATTTTTGTTGTTTTATATGTAACGAATAGGCTCAAAAACTACTGGGGCCTTATGCTCACTTCGAGCGAGATTATCTCACGATGGAGATGACGTCACATCTCGTTCAATAACTCGTTGACGTTGCGTCTCGAATGAACTTTGTATGAGAAAATTGGGGAGTGAGATGGTGAGAATGGGGATAAATTGTTATCGAACGAGATATGACGTCATCTCCACCGTGAGTTAATCTCGCTCGAAGTGAGCATAAGGCCCCAGGTCCGATTTCAAAAATTCTTTCACCATTAGAATGCTACATTATCCCTGAGTAACATAGGCTATATTATATTTTCAAAAAATCAGGGATCCTTACTAAAACTCCAATAATGTAACCCAAGGTGGAAAAAGAAAACCTTACATCGCGTGCGCTGCGAAAACTATTGATGATAGAACAAAATAATGTACTACGACTTTGCAGAACACGTCATTATCTACAAAAAATGTCGCGACAGCATATGTCTGACTATTATAGTTATGTCACAATAAGTGTTTTTTGTTATAAAAATTTAATTGAAATGCCGCCGCTAGAAAAGGCTCTTTATGTGTACCCTGGTATTAATCCTTTCTCATTTAACGCGGGCCCGGGCAAGGCGCGAGGTAGAAGGGCGTGCAAATGACTCGAACCCACCACGGTCAAAGTTTATCCTAAAACGTTGAAAAAATTTATGTCCACCCATGCGAAGCTGGGACAGGCCGCTAGTGACTAATAAAATACTTAATACTCAACTTGAAGAAATCGTGAAGTAGCCAACTTTTAAAAATGTTTAGACCCTGGAGAATAAAATTATATTTAAAGTGTAGATATCTAGCGAAGGCTTTTATATTACACTAGCGGCCTGTCCCAGCTTCGCATGGGTGGTCATAAATTTTTTGAACATTTTAGGATAAACTTAGACCGTGGGTTCGAGCCTCGCGTCTACTTATTTCATACATTTGCACGCGCTTCTCCTTGAGTGAGTGAAATCGCACCCCGCGCGCGACCCGTGGACCCGTAAACATTTTTAATTTCGTCATATCTTTTGAATGGAATGTCCGATTTGAAAAATTTAAGAAGTAATCTATAGGTATTGAAACCGTCTTAATTATGAAATGATTTATTTGGATAAGGATTAATACCAAGGTACAAATAAAGACCCTTTTCTAGCGGAGGCATTTCAATTAATTTTTTATAATAAAAGAACACTTATTGTGACATAACTATAATAGTTAGACATATGCTGTCACGACATTTTTTGTAGATGATAACGTGTTCTACAAAATCGTAGTACATTATTTTGTTCTATCTTCAATAGTTTTCGCAGCGCACGCGATGTAAGGTTTTTTGTTTCCCACCTTGGGTTACATTATTGAAGTTTTAGTAAGGATCCCTGATTTTTTTGAAAATATAATATAGCCTATGTTACTCAGGGATAATGTAGCATTCTAATGGTGAAAGAATTTTTGAAATCGGACCAGTAGTTTTTGAGCCTATTCGTTACATACAAAAATACAAAAATACAAAGTTTACCTCTTTATAATATTAGTGTAGATTTAGAGTACGTTTTAAGAGCTACAGATCTCTTTGAACTGTGTCTAAAATAGTGTAGTAGTTCTAAAAGAGTAGTGAACCTCATATTGGATCTTATTGGAAATGTCTCCTAATGGACTTCTAACAAAAAAAACTTACATTTTGTGGGCTCGGATCCGCGGAACTGAATCAACAGTTTTTTGTAGTGTAAATTGCCAAGAAGTTTAAATTTAATATGATTTATTCTTTGTAAGCCCTTATTTCTGGGTCGCTAATATCTCAGGATTTCACAACTCACACTTGGGAAAATTGGAATCTTACCTTCTTCTATAGTATAGTTCATTTTCACAGTGTAGTTGTAGTGTGTAGAATGGTAATGAGTGTCGTTGGTGTGTGAAAATGGTATGGCATGGTACGGCAAGTTTATTCTTTCTAAAATTCTGTACCAGGAATACTGCGTCCCGTAAGTAGCGATGAGCATGAGTGATAAGTTTCCCCTGACGTCTGAATCATCATCAGAAATCATCTTACAAACTATATCTTTCAAGCATTAGATGCAAAGGCCTTTTTTCACTTTACTTACTACTTAACAATACAAAAATATAAAAGAAATGTTATTGTCCGTGCAGTCATTTGACTACACGGTGATCTGCCAGCAGCAAGGCGTGGTGGAGGACGGGCGAGGGACGCCGTCGCACCACTCGCCGTCGCAAGTGCCGCGCACGCGCCCCTGGCACGACTTCGGCCGGCAAAACGACGCCGACAAGATACAAATCGCTAAACTGTGAGTATATTTTAATCCCTAATCTATCAGATTATAAGCGTTAGTTTAATTTTTTTAATGTTATTATAAAAATTATTAACCGAATCGGATTCGAACTCATGACTCCGGCCGGCCATTCGTCGCAATGAAAAACGTGCCGAAGGCGACTCGGTCTTACGCATTCCCGTTTCATAGTGGGTTCAAATGCTTAGTGTTCAAAGCTTTTCGGATAATATTCACTCTCCTTGAAATTTCTAACTAGGTACCTAAACTAGTAAAAAAATCTATCAAAATAGAAATCACATGGAATATTTTCAAAGCATTTTGTCTTCTACAGTGACTTTAAATTAAAACAAAACCTTTTGTGAGTATGATAACTTAGCCAAATTTATTTAAAAATCGTACATAAACCATGCTAATTTCATGATGATATTTTAAGTCAATCAATAAGGGTATTTAATTTCATGGGTATATTATTTTATTGCCTTATTAAAATTCGCCAACAGAGGTTGGCTAAGATATAAAAATCAATCCGAATTATTAGTTTGAGGAAGAATATCACAGTATTCAGTTCGTTTTTAATTATATGAATTATTAATTTTGACATAAAACATAAAAAGCAATATAAATAAGGTAGGTAGGTACTCGTAGCAACAACAATTTCCGTTAAAGTAGGATGCTTAAGCACTCAATTTTGAATTCAAAATCAAACAAACACTTGACATAAATAGGAAAAATAAAGAGTAAAATAATTTGATTAAACCTTTTTCCTATTCGTAAGTAATTTGCTGGTGTGAGTAGGCCCAATGTTGACCAACCACTTTGCACCTTCCCGCTTGACGGTTATGGCGTGGCCCTTTCTAGGAAAAGCTTTTTGTGCCTAATGTTTGGACACACGCAATGCATTTTAAAGCAAATATCAATCTACTAAAATACTATTCTAAACACCTGTACTATAAAACCCACAAATCAAATATATTCCATTTCTCTATACAAAATACCTCTATGCGCTTATTTATAAGTACCTATATAGGAATGTATTTTTTATGATATAAGTGGCGGTAAAATTTTATTTTTTCCTGATTTTAACAAATTTGATTACACTGTAAAAACGTACTTAAATGGCAATATTTATTAAATTTGCTATATTTGTACATAAATCTAAAACAAAATCCAGTTTCTCTAGAAAAAAGACTTTAACGCGCTCCATACAGGCACATATTATTGTGCCCGAAATTTAACAAACTTACACTTTTCGGTTGAGTTTACTTAAAGTTGCATATGTATAAATGAATAAGTAAATCAAAATGTAGCGATATAAGATTAATGAATTAATCATTAGGTAAATTACAAAACCACTATAACACGATGCGTTAATCATCGGTCGGTCAACTGAACACTTTTTCTACCCGTAATGGTTAAAAAAACAGAATTCGTTTATAATGTTTAGAGTTTGTTAAATAGTTGTGTAAAATATTTTGTTATAATATTATAATATTATAATATTCAGCGTGGCAATGTCGCCATTGTCTTGGGGATGCTTCCAACTGGCATTGAATTGGATCAGAGGGCTTATTACGAGTTTAGTGCCGATCGAGTGCCGATCGTCGATCGTTACGATACACCGAATTTTCTATGAAAAAAAACGGGTTCTCAAAGTATACGCTAGATGCCGTTGATCTATTTTCATAGAAAATTCGGTGTATCGTAACGATCGACGATCGGCACTAAACTCGTAATAAGCCCTCAGTTGGCTATCTCTGGATCGTTCACAACGGTCGACAGATAGCTCAACTGCTTCATGAGTATTTTTTAAATACTTGTATTCATAAATGTATTCTACTACACATTGCAAATTAATAAAAAAAAAACAATAAATAAAGAAATTTTAACGCAGCAAGATAAACAATCGCGCGAGTATTGTGTTTGTATGAATATATCAACACTCGTATACGTATGTATGTAAGGTATTAAATCAAGTTAACAGTCATTACCTGTCGCCGGTCGGCTCCCGTGCCTCTTTTGTTGCCGTTACAACGCACTTTTTCAAAAGGTGCTAACTTGCACTTCGTGATCTGTGAATACTTCGGAAAGTGGACGTAAATTAGTAATTTCCAAAGCAGACAAGTTAATTGCCCTCTAAAAGGCTAATACGGCTTAATTATTCCACTGAATTTTTCTAGGGATACTAATTGGTTCGTCTTAGAAATATTTTGATTGCTGAAATTATGGTATATAATTACTTGTAGTGATAACCAAGGGGAATTTTAAAAATATTATGTTTTACCTTAGTTCAAGTATTGCGTCATACGTTGAGTCATTCTGTATTGGTAGTTTTGTTATTACTTCCGTGACCATAATACAATTCTGATGTTATAATTTTTCATGCAGTCATAAGGATAACTCTTCATCCGGTGTAAGTATTGAACCTACCTTATAAATATTTTTTTATGATTTTATAGTTTTTTCATTAGTTCCTGCTTGTTGTTTATTTATTTATTTTTAGAAGACTATTGAAAGATAACTAAAAAAAAAGATAATTAAAATAACACTGAAATGTTTATCTTGAAATTAAAAGTACTTGTTATTGTTATGACTTTGTTATAGCTGATGGTTACCACTTAACATCAGGTGGGCCATGCTTGTTCTATCAGCCAGTTGTAAAAAAATAACTTTAGTTTACATGTAGTTTTGAGTTTTATTATTATAAGATGATAAAAACCATCAAAATAGTTAAGTTCTAAATTATCCACCCCCGGTATCGGTTAAAAGTGCGCGGGCGCCGATTGCGACGTCGACGGTCGCGGCGGAAGCACTCGTCGACATGATAAGTGCATTAGCATTATTATCTCAATAATTACTCGCTTGCATTTGGCCCAAATAGCTTGGTCGCTTCTACCGTCTTATATTACCTTTGATGCCGATACGAGCTCGTTCACCGCCGATTAGTAACCCTTCCATGAATTCACGCTATATTCGGAAGCATGTTTACCCAATCGACGTTTTAAAATTAAGATCATACTACTTTACATTTATAAAATAGGGTTAGACTTTAGATTCATTACTAAAATCCAGGATTTAACACTTTAACGATAAAAATAAAAACAAATGAAAAATCTGATGATCGGTTTATTTGAATCATATTTTTATACTTCTAATTCCCTTTTCTATAAAAATTGAATGCAGAAGCAAGTTCTGTACAGGCAGTATTGAACTGAACCACGATGCAGTGTGGTGTAGACGCACTCGTCGCCTTCACGCACATGTTTGTTTTACCGCTTACCGTCCAGTTAAGCACTCGGCTAATACTCGCCGCTGGATGTCTCAAATAGCTCTGTTTACATGTCGGATACTCACACCGAGTTTAAAAGGCCTTTAAAAGGTCAAGCTTAATCAAGTACCCAATGTTTTGATAAACGAGAACCTACTCCTCGATTCATGGAGCATTTGTTCGTGGTTTAGTAATATTTGCTACATACAATTTTATTATTTGCTTATAGTCAGTCTTTTTTTCTTAATTTACAAGTTCATTATCGGCGTTTATTCCCGAGTAGTATAGCTATGCTTCAAGAGCGCAGTCTGCACGCGAGCTTAACATCTGTCCGCTTTAAGCCAAATTAATGTGCTTTATAACGGCATTCCACCGCCTCTGTTAAACACTGAAGGGGCGACATTTCCATTCCTCTGCTCGATTAGTTGCAGGGCAATTCTTTTATCTGATTTATTTCTCGATGAACTTAAAGTATCAATATAGTAATTAAAATTGTGTCGATTATTTGTTGCCAAAGTAGTCAAAGCTTATAAAATGTATATCGCCCGTGTTTTTATCTATTAAAGGTTGAAATTGCATGGGTTTTGCTAGAGTAAACACAAAAGCTTCTAAATGTCAGGTCAAAATCCGCAAAGGAATCCATTTAAAGTCGTTCTATTTGTAGTTTCCTAGGATTGTTTTCAAGTAGTAGCAAATTATGGTTGTGTTGTGATGATACGGTTGCACTCGTGCGTGTTGGCTGTCACGGCACCCGACAATCACGGTCCGCCATTACGCGGCTAAGCGTTCTCATTAACCACCAGCCTCCTATGCCAGCCGTCTGCCGAGATGCGCCTGCGCACCGTTCTAATGTACAATCCGCCCCTGAGTATTAAAAGATACTATCTTTTAATTTCAATGAAATTCCGCTGAACCTGGAACCTCTAATTCGAAGCAAGTAATTTACTAACCCAGTAACGTGATAGTCTGGGAGATGTCAGTAAAGATAATAATAGATGTGTCTTATTTTTTACTTCATACTCGTAGTTATGAACTCAACTCACCGCAATCAGTTTCTCAGAAACTATTATTTACCTCGCTACAGATAATATTTAAGGTTAGCGCAGTTTATTTTAAGGCTTATTATTATGTAAATACTTTTTGATTTTAAAACGCAATAACGTCAACAGTATCAGCAAGTTTTTGCATGCGTTTACATGTAAAGGGCAAGTTAGAGAAACGGATTTATGCGCATCTACTTTGGTTGGGTAGTGTCTCTGCGGGACACTCGCTGGTCCCTTATCGCGGCATGCGTTTTTGTTGCGAGCACTTTGTTGTCGCTGCGTTCTGATGCTTTTTGTGCTCTCATCAATTTCCGCGCCTCGCCGATTGATTTATTCATGAAAGGCGAGGCCCTTGTTCTCTCTCAGGAAGTGACTTTTTAAGGCTTCTGCGCTGAAATTTGTAATGGTGTTCGTCCGAAAACAATGTGTTATTTATAACTACAGCCGGAAAACGCATGTCCTCACGCACATGGTTTATACCGGCTACTCCATTAGTTATGTTTTCGAAGTGTAATTAAAGTTTTGCAAAATGCCATATTTTTAGGAACTGATTTCCAGCATCAGTAAACAAAGGAAAGGGATAATCTAAATGACAATACAGAGCGACGTCGCAAATGTAAATTGTGGTCGGAATCACTTAGAGAGCATCAGATAGGCGTGCGCCGCCGCGACCGATCCGTCAATGTCGGCCTGCGTTTGCATTACACGGCTTTTATCTTCACAGGCTCGGTTTAAATCGCAAAACATCAGCGAGCCTGTTTACCAAATTGTTTTCAATAAGCCCAATAATGGCGCAACCGCAGGAACAGAATCGACGTTAACCGCTCGGCCGACATTCCTCTTAGAGATTTATTAAAGGATTAAATATTTCATAACGATTTATAGCTTTTTATCAGGTTACATAAGTTAACGCGGGTACAATAGAGTAGACAGATATTGACGTCGCTGGTTCAATGTGATTTCTCTTTGTGATCTCGCAGAGGAGCAGCGCTAGGCTAGGCTAGGCGCGCAGGGCGAGTAATGGCGGCACGACAAGCTGGTGCGTGCTCTCGCGGAGAGCCGGTGTCGCTAACGATACGCGGCACGCGATCGCTGCTTAATCAGCGGGGTTTTCCTTCCGTCAATCCAACGCTCAGGAAATCGCGAGAAAACACATTTTTTCATTGCGCACTACAAACTGGATCTCCGCGCCTTTATGTAACTTCACCGCTGACAAGCTTTACTGGCACTGCAATTAAGATTTCCACTTTTTGCACACTTTTATTGCTTTACTTCATGGAAACTTTATTGTCGAGAACGTGTATCCGTAGATAAGTATCTCAAAGAAGAAATCGCATTTTTTTAAATGTTTCTGAAACCAGCTCTTATTGACCGTTTTGAACGACTTGCCTACTGCGCTACTCCGTATCACGCGAGTAGTTTGCGTTTATCTTAAATCTTGTATGCGCTGGTGTCGTTAGATAACAGTAATGTTTTGTGTGTAATGTTTTCTGAGACTAAACATGGGTTATTTGATATCAGGTTCTCCCCGTACGGCTTCAAGTACCACCTGGAGACGGCGAGCAGCAGTTCACAGCGGCGCGAGGATGACCGCATCACCTACATCAACAAAGGCCAGTTCTACGGGATCACGCTCGAGTACGTGCACGATCCTGACAAACCACTCAAGAACCAAACTGTCAAGGTGAGTTTTATTTTGTTGCTCAGACTAGTTTGTACGCCTGTACCTTCATACTACGAGATATTTCGACTGATATCATAGCAGTAAACAGTTAAAGTGGAAACCGTAATTACACATTTTTATAAATCCAGTAACTTTATTTCAATAAAACCAACATGGTAAGTACAAGTAGCTACGAAATAAGGCGTTAATAGTTCCAGCCGGATGTTTACTTGTAGTGATCCATAGAAAGCTGCGCCGACGCACTCAGCCGGCGTAGGGAATCGTAAAACACAGCCGTAATCAACAAACATCTCAATTTATAGCTATCGGGTGTAACTGTAAAAAATAATGGCGATGAGGTAAGGTTGACCCAAGCAACTTACGCGTCAAATATTTACATGGATAATTTTCTTTCGAACTAAATTATGTTAGATATTCACAAAAAAAGTTACCTATACATAGCCCAAGCTTTTTTTTTAAACTATTGATAATTTTAATCAATATTTATGCCCGCCATACTCCGGTCATTAATTGAATTGTTTAATTCTTGGACGTTGACTTTCATTCAAGTTTGAATATTGCGATAGAAAATCCGGATCGAAAAGTATCTTAATTTTCAGAATTTCACATTATTTTGTGCACATTTTTTATGAGCTTTTTCCATAATTAGGGTAATTTTTAATATTTATTTAATTTATTGTAAATCTCTCAATGCGTAATAGTGCGTAGACTTTTTGTAGAATGTTCGTAGCAGAACGCGCTCGTTGATGTCTTTTGTATGCGTGACGAAACTAGTCAGTCGTCAACTCAATAAATTACTGCAATTTAGTAATAAAAACCAATTATTCGGTTTGGTTTACTTTTAATAGGTACATGTTTTACTTTGTCGTAGATAAATATAAAAATAAACTATTTTCTTAAGTTGAAACCTTTTTGTGTAAATGAATGAATACTCAAGACTGTGATGACTATAATCGTGCGTTCGTCGTACAGAGCCAAGGCGGGTCAGTGTTTATAATAATACACAAGTAGCAAGTAAAGCTAGTAAGTGAAGCAACATAATTGCGAAGTTGGCAGGGTTTCGCGGGAGAGCACGCAAGCCTGAGGCGGGAAGCCGACCGCAACCCGTCTCGGTTTCACCCCGCTTGCTCCCGGTTACCGCATCTTGCTCACTTGCTCACCTTCAAGTATTCACTTTCATCATATTTCTTACAATCGTGGTCGACCACTCAAATTACAAAATAAAAATTACTCATGTAACTCTATACAAAATAAATTGCTAAGGAATCCGTGAATGTATTATGGGTAAATTAAATCATTTGTAACTTTGTCACTGTAGGTACCTATACCTACTTGTAGGTCTGCTAATAAAATAATATTCCGTTTGACAGAAACCTGAAATATGATTATGATTGAGATAAATTGGTTGATTTGAGAAACATAGTTGAAATATCTATTTTATTTATATAGTACTAAGTGACCTACAACCTACTTAGTAAAAGTTGAATATAAAGAACACTTACTTCAAAATAATTGATGTAGGTATTTAGTGTAAAACTAAAAATCCCAGATGTGTCATGTTCATTACTTAATCGTCTTCGTAACAATAAATACTTAACTTGCAGAACAAGGGCAAGGTGAATATTTTTTCAATAATGGTACATTAGCGTGACTTAACGCGCCATTATCTGATGAGAAAATCTTGAAAACAAAAGAATAAAATCCACACCGTCACCCACGTGCACGCCGCCGCGCCGCTGCCGTGCCGGCAACCCGTGGAAATCGGAAATCCCTTTTATTGTTTCCTGACACTTTCGTGGAAACTATAACATTAATCACGTAGAGCATGGGACCTAATACAATGAAATTACACCATAATGAACAAATTACTGGGTATTCTTGAATAACGAGAAAATCCACTTTCGGTTAATCTGGTTGATCAGGTTTAGTCATATAATTTGTTGTACGTATTGTTTGATCATAATAATAATTACGCAAGATTACTCAGAATGTTACTATTATTCATTTAATATCTTTAGTTTTGATTTCGACTCGGGGAAAAACGTGACTGTTAAAATACTTAGCATAAAACGATGATTTGAACTAACTGAATAAACAGCTATTAATTGAATCAGTTTTTATGGGCAGGCAACATTTGAGCACAGTTTTATCTCTATTGAATGGAGCAAATCGGAATAATCAGAGATACAATGAGGCATACGTTTGAAGTTATTATTAAGGCAGGCAGTGAGCCTCGGGTCCGGTGGATAGGATAGCGCGCGCCCCGGACGCCGCTTATCGCGCCGCGATCGAGTCCGCATTGTATGGCCGCGCCCGATAATTAAGACGACGCTTTTGACATTCACCATATAGGAACACAATGACCGCCCCGGGAGTCCGAGCCTCCGCTCGGATAATATCGTCCCTTAAACAATAACCGTTCTGCATTATGATAAAACAATTTCAATGCGGCAAACATCGTGTTTCTTAACGAGAATTCCTTTATGTTTCGGAGCGTGGAACAAAAAGCAGCAAAGATTCCAATGTATTTATATGTCCGTTCGACTGGAGCGCGATATGGTAGTCACTGATATCTATTCTACTTTCGGTTAATTAACGACTCGAGAAAACGGTTCAACAATACTTCTCGGCCGTATTAGACGTATTGATTTCCGCACACATTCAATTACGGACACGCAACGCCGTTCATCGATTATCTTACGGTGCATTTCACTAAGGGAATATTTTAAATTCTCCCATAGTTAGTTACGATATTTATTCTATAAACAAGCAAAAAATTTATAACTGCGTGCGTAAACTTTAGAACTTTTTTTACGTTGCTGACCAAAACCGTAGCCGAAATGTTTTAATTCACACGCGATTTGTAAGCAATTCCTACATAAGATTTGCGTGCCAAAAAGTTGTTACGATCTGCAAGAATATATACAAGTAAACAGAAATTCGGCTTGCGAGTGGAGTGTTTGGCGGGATTGTAATTACGTTGGGCACCGCCCCTGTTTCGGCGGGCTTTGCCTTCGGCGCAGATACCATCGCCGCCCTCGCGATTTCCGCACGAAGAACACAACTAACAAACACAACACGAATTCGAGATTGCAACCTAATTAAACACCGCGGCGTGTGACTCAGAGCCTCGCGTAGTAACTGGCACCGCAGCTTTATTTGCATCCAACAAAATTGACAAATATACTTTTAAAATGTTTAATTAAAAACGATCTTCTATTTGCATAAACTTAAAATGTAGATGGTTGAATAGTTTTTTACAGAAAATTATAAAGAGTTCGATCAATCACAGAATATGGGGGTAATTAATCATCTCTCTAGCAAAATGTCTTCGCTGTCGGTGATCATCGCCATTCGAAGGGTGGCTGAGCAAAGTAATAATAACAAATTATAATTTATGCTACCGTTATAAGGGTTTCGAAGTCCACCAAGAAGCTTTATAACTCCACCATATCTGTCGGTCCGTTCGTAGTCAGAGCCCTTTTGTTTGCAGGCTGCGTACAGCGCACATCATAGTGGACGACACGAAGGACGATTTTAAATTCGATAATTAATCATTTGTATTATCTAAACCGAAGTAAAGTAAGTTTGCGCTAGCCCGATGACGCCTTATTGAAATATAAAGAAATCGAAGAATCTTTCCTATGTTAATTTAGTTGTTTTTCTTACAAATAACATTGATTAGTGTTTGACTCATTATTTTAGTTAGTTTAAACGATGAAGAAATATGATAAGCATGTTTTTCATTCAATCGCGATCTTCCGCCACATACATTATTTATTTATCAGCAGCAAGTAGACTGAGTCTTGCGTGTGTTAGGTGCACCCACTCATTCAGATCATTTTTTGCAGTAGTTTTTACAGCAATACTGACATCATTGTGTTCACTTTCGTAGCAACGGAAACTCGCGTAACGAGACACGACGTCTGTTTTAATTTCTTTTTATAATATTTAGCAATTTTAATGATTGCTCCAGTTTACCTTTTTAAGGCAGTCCTTAATGATGCCTTTTACACTGAACGTATTACGTCTGATGAGGGATTATAACGGTCGCTTTCGGCTCCTTCTGGCACGCCGCGTGCCGCCACCGCCAAGCGGACAAGTGAAGGGCTGTCATATGAGACACCCAAATATTCTCACAGAAAGCAAGGCGGCTGTTATTTAATTTTCATACAGGGCAGGACGGAAAGGTTTTTACAATAGCTTATGCGAAAAAATGCGTTTTGCATTTCTGATGTTTGTTACTTGCACGTCTGGAGTTGCCAATCATGCCTGCAATCAATCATGTGTTGAGATGTCTCAATTAAGCTTGCACCCTCATCGCTTTGTCCCGCGCTCTGCATCCCGCGCCGAGCGCTCCGCAACTCCTGTCGCACCAGAAAAACGATAATGATTATAAATTGCGGAATTATACAACGGAGCTTGTAGTAACGGCATTTCTTTAAATGACTTGAGATTGATATATTTTTGAAGCATGTTAAGTGCATCCAAAGTCACACACTTCCACGATCTAAAAAGTAATTTCATTTTATTGTGCATACCAAGGCCTCTACGCTGTCACCGTGTAAGAGTAGCAGCATTTCATGTTCTTATAGCAGTTCTCAACTTTAAGGTTAAATTGGTTATTTATCAATCTCTCTCAGTCTCGCCTTGTCGTAATGTACTTTTTGTCTTTTCATATTTTTTACAAGTAATTTATGTGATTTTAATGTACCTAAATTACTTTTTTGATTTATTGACTATAACTCTCCGTAATTTTGTTTTCAAATTAAACTTACATGCAATACATTTAATCGAAACTCATCTTAGAATAGTTACTTTACAATTGGATATTTGAAAACTATAGGTATTGGTTATAAGTTGATATTAAGTTAAGGGTAGGTAGAGCTTCAAAGTCACCTCAGAGTTAAAGGAAGAAAAAAAAACACTAATAATATAGAGTTGCAATGCAGTGGCTGCACGTAGTTGCGCCGCGCCGCCGCGACGCTTCACCGAGCGTGAATTTTCCACCTTCGGTTTCAGATTCGCGTAACTTCACTTGGTAACTATTACACTTTCAAAATATTACGTCCTATTCGGTAACCTTACATGTAACAACCTAAAATATTGCGCGTTACTAAAGCATGCACAATTGCTCATTCTGTTACGGATTGCTGCAGCTGTAAATTTATTTCAGTTATCAAATGATTAGACGTGAAATAAACGACGAAGAACAGTCAATATTAAAATGATAACTGAAAATACCAGCCCAAACAAAGTCTTCAAATACAAAGGGAAGGGGGATTTTTTATCTATCTAGGATAACAGCTTTCTCTCAGCTGCTTGGCTGACACTAGACGTAAATGGCGTTACGTAATTCAAGTCCGTCATTGTCTCGATATTGGAGCTGTGACAGCGTGCGTATTTAGCGTCAATCCTCGATAGCATCGCCGTCGACAACGGCCTGTAATCAGCTGCATTAAGGTGATCTAAGAGACAATTACACAACACCAGCTTAAACTTGAAGGCTGCTTTTGTTTGTAATTTTCAGAATATCTAAATGCAACAACAACCAAATAAAAAAGTTAATATGAGACACAATGATAATATGAGAAGTGTCTTGAAATTGAGGTTTGGCTTCCTATTAATTCATATATTAATTTATTCCAAAAAACAATTCTAATCCAAAACAAAATCAATTCAAATTCAAAAAGATGTCTCAAACTATTTAAATTAATGCAGGCTAGTATATCACTTAATCTTGGGGATTCAGACAGTAGATTTTCTATTAAACCTACTACTGACACTTAATGGCAACGGTGGATTTTCAATTCAAACGCCTCAAATTAAATCTTACCTATAATATGGTTAACATGAATTTTCCTAATAAACATAATCTAATTGGAATTAATAAACGAATAAGCTTTATAATTACATTTATGGCGTATGTTTGTGTGAAGCAACAAAGTTAATTTATGCAATAGTAGGGCGTAATTGAAAGCTCAGCGGTAGGTAGGTAATGCTTAAGCCGCATCACGCGTCCAGAGCCCTGCATTACAATCTGACGTTTCCTTTCGACGTTCGAGCAGATTAGTGCTACGAGGCAACTCCGGATGTTAATCTGACGCCCGATGGGTCACGGGATTTGCTCCGATATGATCTAGAGCTAGCGGTCATTGGGACCGATATCTGAGTACGGTTATTGCTTTTATGCAATAGGCAACAAATAAACCCTTTGGTATATTATCTTTTGTAAGTATCAAACTCAACAAAAATACTAAGAACAGACTCGTGGTAGATGATTTAATGCAACTTGCTCTCAGAAATGTTATGAAAAACTTTCTACGTCATTTCTTTGAACATGTCGGTGACGGCTTACATCAAAGCCACGTCTTATTACATCGATCAAGCCATTTCACGCATGAATTGTTCTCCATCATAGATCATTGCAACTAATACGCGTACGTACTTAATATTCAATTACATGTAGATGGTTTCGCGGCGGATGTCGAGGAACATGAGAGTAACAGTGTGCAATTTGTCCGGCGGCGGAAGCTGCACATCTCTGGCGATCTGCCGGGCTCGGGGGCAAGCACGTCAGTCTATAGGTGCACGCACTGCGTAATATGCGGTTTCTCTATAATTTCTAAGAACCTATCGTACCTAGGTACTCTTTCAAGTAACACGTATCTGTAATGCGTGACTGTCGCGCGGCATTATCGCGCGATAATGATCACAGAGGTGCCCAAGTTCTTTCCGAAAATCTCAGCTATTCCAAATGAAAAATATAATAAAGTAAAAAAGTCTATCTAAATCAAAATTACAAAAAACTTCAACAACATATATTTTTTAATACATACCTATGGCCAATGCCAATAAAAACCAGTTAGTATTCTATCAGTGGCGATGGGTTAGAAACCTATCACGTATTTACTACTGTAAAATGTTAACATGTGCCAAGTGTTAGGTTTAGACGTGTCTCGGACTACCTCTTAGACATCTTTAAAGCATCTTGAGAATACAAATAAAAAACAGAGCAAATAATTAAAAGAAAGTTTTGAAAAAGCTACGATTGAACTACTTACTGGTTTGTCTTTACCAATTCAATCATTCACTCACTAATAATAATTCTAAATGGTGTTATTAGTTTTTCGATAAATAAAAGAAGCATGTACTTACGTATATACGTACAACTCTAACTAAAAGTTAGATATTACTTTGCAGTATCCAACTATCATGAACAAAGAACATGCAAATGCGTAAGCTGTTATCGATTTGTTTACGGGACAAAAATGGTCACTGATATATTTCACCTGATGTGAAATAAATATGGACACGTAGGCAACCGAGCAGCAGTTACACCCACAGTTCCGCTCAGAATTTATGTCGAAACCGACATTCACTGAGAACACTCGCAGCAAATAACCTAGGCGTTAAAACAACTACCTAGCACGGACAACTAGCGCACTTAACAAACAGACGTATCCGTATCAGATATAGCGTATCGAGACGGCAGGACATTACTTCTGCACTATCGATAAAGCTCAACGGTGAGCGAAATAGTTTTGCCACGCAGTGAACATAAATAATTGTCATAAAATAGATAGGAGCTGATGGATGGGCGCCGCATCTGACTCCGCCACTAACGAGGAAGCGTAACAACAGCAAAAAGATATGGAATACCTACCTCGTTCGCAACATGCACTATTACTCAACTGTTATGCTTGCTTATGCACATTATCTATTTCAATTCATGAACGCATGCACAATTGAACGCCAGGTTTTGCCTCTAATTACTGCACCCCACTCCACTAGTGGCTCACACGAGCGTATAGCATAGATTCAATCTGATATCAGTAATTGTACTATTACCAATACGTTAACGATCCCATTATCTTACAATTTATAGTTAACAATTAGACAGGTGCGTGGTGATTCCGTCTTATAGTCGCCGACAGCGACTCTGATGAGAAATCGCTGACGATGTAGGAATAAAGTGTATACACGCCCGTGCACTGTTCTAAATGAGGCTATTTGTTGTGATTTCAACATTAAAAACTTTCGGTAAATTGTTGATCACATCCGGAAGCAAGCCAGATTTGATTCATTATAATGTGAAAATTGTCGTTTTGGTGTGATAGATGGTATCACACGTACGTCGAAACGTCTGGCTATGCCTGGTTATGGTTAGATTAATGAGTGGTCGCGAGCTGTCACACTTGGATTTGAGATACAGATCATCAGATTGCGTACCACCTACCTACCATATGTGTTATAAATTATATGCAATTGGTTATTTATTTAAATAGAATGACGAAATTAATGCGCTATGTCTGTTAGAACGTAACCAGTGAGAGACACGCCTCCGTACATGATATTAAAATAGCTGATGAAAAAAGAGGATATGTACGTACAGATAGGAATATAGAAGGAACAGAGTTAATACATAATATTGAAGACTGTAAACCACAAACTGTAGTATGAAAAGTGTGTGTCCGCCTACAGTTTTCAGTTTGATAATTTGGTACGGCGTCTACTTATTTATTTAATTTTGTTTTCTATCGATTAGGAGGTTGAATTATATAAGTATTATATTCCAAATTATATACATATCATTTTCGTCTAAGAAAATTTTCAGTAGCCAAACTATGAGACAGTTTCCTGAATGAACATATAACCCAAATTGTTATCTAGCCCTTGCATTATGTACCGTGCGTGTGACACACGCAAGAGAAAGCGTATGTACTTAATCAGATAACTCAGATTGTCAACCCAGCTTCTGAAATCAGGTCGAATGTCGATACACTCGATTAATTAATTGACGGTCAAAAAAGTTGGTAAATTGGACCAAGAAGCCAAAACTGTGTTCGCTTACGAAACTTTTCGTAGTTATATTATGTTTCATCTACTTATACATAAACATGTGTTAATAGATAAAACATAATATTTGATGGTCATATGTTTTTGTAGAACTAGATCATTATGCATAATGTTAGAACTAGTAGTTTGTTTGTACTAATCTCGGAGGAAAAACTTTGAAAAAGATCTTGAATGATTGCCAAGCAACAGGCGTTAATTAACTTTTGAGATGATAATCATAAAATTGCTCTTGTAGGCAAAATTGGCGTGCGTGGGCGTTTACACGCAGACCTTTATTATGGATACTTATTTCCCGTGACTTTAAAAGTTTATTTTGCAAACATAAGTAATTTTCTTTATTTTATTATTTTCGTATATATTAAATGTTTTCATTTAATAAAATAACATATTTCTATGTATTTTATCATATATTTTGATAAACATTATCAAATCATAAATGCTTAAAACCATTTGCTTTATCTAAGTAACTCGTCACAGAATGAATACTTGTATGTACCTACTCGTACCACAAGTTTTCATTCTTTATATTATATTTCATTCAGATAGCGTTTAAAGTTTGCGGTGATATTGATGGAATACTTATAAGATCTGTATAACCTCTAGACTGCGGCGATATATATACAATTTTCTATTGTGTTCGAGCAGGTAGAAGGTTAAATAAATAACTCTGCCCATTTTATTTGCACGAAGTGTCTACATCATAACAACTTGAGTATTAAGACTATTAAGCAATTACATTAACAAACCAACTCCATTTAACTCCGATATAGACTGTCGCTAATGAAATCAAAATATAACTTGTCTTTGATAAATAGTGGAAATGAAACGTTTAAGATTGCCAGTTATTACAATGTATCTCTGTCATGCAACAATAGCCAACGTTGTTCGGTACCAATTGCAACTACAAAATAGGCATTAAATTGCGTAAACCATTACCAGTTAACTCTAAATTAGCTGGCAAGTGTTTATGAATCATTATTTCAATACAATAAACAAAAGCTCCTAGTTGAAGCCAAACTATTACGGCTGTAAATTACAAAACGGTAGGTCGTTGCTACATAAAGAACAATAATAAATAAAAATTTAATGACACCATAAACTCTACTTTTAACTCTCGCTGTTTGGCTCCAATTTGAATGTCGTTGAAGCGATATATAGCTAATTCTATTTAACAGTTAGTTATGTATTTTATATTTCGTCAAATGCTTGCGGCCCGAGGAATTCTAATAAAGCAGTAAATGTTTATATTTATTTACATGATAAGCTACAAGATGACGGTTAGAGGTGGATTGCACCGTTACAATTTTATACATTGGCTATCTATTAGTATGCGTGGTTCCGTTGGGTTTACGCGTCTGTGCCTGGGCCGATCTCCGGAGAAAGCCCGTGCCCCGCTTATAGAAATTCCTTACTATTTGCAGATACATTTCTCGTAAGTTCTTTCACAGTAAAACTGCGTTTTTATTGCCCCTGGCCAACACTGTAACCGAAGTCCTTGCGATATTTAATTGCAGTGCGAACGTAATTGGCCGATTCAGACGCCGAACACTTCATCTTATTTTAGCTTATCGTCTGCGATGCATATTCATGCTCCTATAATGACGACTAACTCTACAGTTAAGTTGTAAATGCGACGTGCACCACTGAGTTCAATCTCGAATTAGCCGGTTGACGACATCAAATCTCGAAGAAACTCAAGGCGAGCTTGAAAACATCGAGACTTAACTTTTGATACAAGTCAGCCTAAGTAATTATTTACGGCTAGTTATACAGCCACTCCTCGAAGAGCTAAGTCGTAACTGAGAGACAACCTTTGCTTAACAGTTTAGAAGCTGATTAAATTTGCTTTAAAATTGCACTTCGTACCAGAGTAGTTTTTACTTTACTGGATAGTTTTTACTGGATACTTTACTGGATCTGTTATCCCTAATGCCTTGCGTCCTGTTTCTCTATGTAGGTATATCGATAGCTGCATAAAGTCATCAACTATATTTTTCAGCTTCATAAAGTTTGTTATGCGTAGTTTAGTTCGCTGGAATTCGGGTGTCGGTGGAGGGAATGTGCCGGGCGTGCGACGTGCAGCTATGGGTCATCTGGCTGCGCGCTCCATCAATCTGAAGCTTCGATCGCAGGTGCTTTCTCGTCGTTAGCCCTACATGGCGCGGCGGGCACCGCGCCTCGCATATACCACTTCTTTTTCATAGCGTTTTCTAACTCGTCGATAGAAATCGTCCAAACTGCATATTTCACTTTACTTAACGGAAACCGACGAAAGATTTCACGCAATTTTTTAAGTCCTTTTAAATGCGTATGAAATTAAGATACCCGCAGTAACGACGTAATCGCACCCGTTTAAAGTAATAGTTGAGAAATGCGCAGCAGTAATCGCGTTTTGCGTATTCGCGAGATGCTCAGCTCACGGCATTTTGCTATTACTTTCACCATTAAAAGTTGGCAATAAATAAACTAAGCTCCGAAACATAGCTCCGGTCAGGTGTTTCTAATGACCACCCTCTGTGTCAATTTATAAAGACGATATATCTGTTTATATTCGATGCTTGTAAAAAATACTTATCTCAGATAAGCTACTTACTCATATGCAGCTATTAGTTTTATAGTGGTATGTTATATTGCAATCAATAGCTCAGAATACGCGAGTCTGACCCGCATTGTTCGCATTAATATTTCACATTTAAAGTGATAATTTGACCTAGGTAAGAGTAGTAGTAACAACATTTTCTAAATATTTTTTTTTGTTTCAGAGTGTAGTAATGTTAATGTTCAGAGAAGAAAAATCCCCTGAAGATGAAATCAAAGCGTGGCAGTTTTGGCACGGTAGACAACACTCGGTCAAACAAAGGATACTTGATGCTGGTGAGTCCCTAATTTTTTTATAATATGATATATTATATTATAAAGAGAAGCCGTAATAATACAGAAAAAAAATTGTTGTTTTTGCAAGTCTTGTAAGTTCTGATGACTCGTGCAAAAGGGTTTTAGACACGATACTTTACAAAATCGTGCTCGAGGCGACACAGAAATATGCCGATGAAGTTGCGTGCCAACCGGCGGAGAGGCTGAGAGTCCTCTTGGCTCTCGGCACGCAGAACCTAATTACCTGCTGCAGGCAGATAGTCGCCGCCGAGATGCACCCGCGCACCCCGCTACCCACTATTATATCTCGTTAGGACATTTGCATAAATAACACGCACGACGACGCAGCCTACACCGCCCATAGAACCCATCAATCGCACAAGATAAAAATAATAATTCCCATGACTCGCGCCGCCCTGGAGCAAAGTGCAGGACACTGCTAGTCATTTAAACCTGAAATGCCCGCATTACACTTCTCAAAACGACACATTCCTCGTTTTAACTAGATCCGAGATACAGAGCCAATGCGTCACTTCCACGAGTCGAGGTCGGTTACCATATAATAAAGATATCCGAGACGATGAAGCTCCACGAGCGCAGCGGTGAAGTAACAGGAAATCGTTAAAATTCGTGAGATATCTCCATCCTAGAATTCAAGAACCTGGCATGTACCTATACTTTGTTGTTACGTGCTAAGAGGAATGTTTTATCAACTCTAGAAATACGCACTCTAATGTTGGATTGTCAGCAAATAGTTATTGCACATAGGTTTGAATATAATATAGTCGCGAGCGGACATAATTACAGTGATGATATCGAGGAACGCGCTCATTAGCATGTTAATTGCGCGACGAGCCTCGGCGTGCGCCTGCGCAGCGAGATTGCTACCAAACACAATAAACGTGGTTACTTTTGATTGTTTTGTAAATAGATCTATTAATTCCTACCTATTCTTAAAAAAAATGAGAGCTTAGAAATAACATTATAATGCAAATGAGCTACGATTTGTTCATTTTTGCAATAAAGTTATTTGATGCACCCATTTACTTATTTATTTTGGTGGTATCGATCTCTATCTTGAAATTCGTTTTAAGCAATTGAAAATTAATGTATATCTTATATGAGGGATTAACCGGTAAAGGCTCACCCCCGCTAGAATTTCTGCTTATTAATCGGTCGGCTCGAAGTAAACAGCGCTGATATATGACACTTTACACATTCTAACATTACTTAACTGAGACTCGTAGCATTTGTAATGAGTGACGCCGCGGCCACAAGCGGTGCCAATAAATTAAATCTCAAGGAAAATAAAAACATGGAAGCCATTAATTCGCGCGCCGGGCCAAGTTTAATGTCAAGGTTTTTTAGCTTATCTCGATGTTAGTTACGTTTTATTTTTTACGTTGCTGGCTATATTGAGTATGTAGATTAAAATAATGTTGGAATTTTAAAGTAATTATTCTAAAATGTTTAAATTGAATTCGATTCAGAAATGTTTATACTGTTGCTATGCATTATAAAAAAACTATGAAATGAGGTACCTACATACAACGAGGTATCACAACCCATTTGATTTTGCTATAAAGAACCTACTTTGTCGTATTCATGCTTAATTAAACGGTTATTTACTTACGATAAACAATCTTTGCGCTACCATGGATGTAAGAAATTCATGGATCTGCCTGCATTAAGAACTCTTTATAGAATGCATGAAACGAACTTGGGAGCGTCAAGGGCGACATCGGACACCTGTGCGCAGGCGTGTGAAAGCCGAGCGGGACGAGACGGGAAGCGAGGCCTGGGGGGAGAGGCTCGCAACGCACTGCGCCTCCGCACAATGCCTTCTCCGATTACCTACATGTCTTCTTGTATCGCGTGTCCAGCGCTCGCTGCAGCAAAGCCTCCCTGCCCCCACGTTTATTTCTTTTGACAGTTTTCGCTTGTAACATGCTTCACCGATTCGACAGATTACTGCTTAAGTATTTGTTTTGATTATGTTAAGTTTAAATCTGTAGAGATTATATTGGCAGATAACGTTAAACGTCGGTAAGAATTTCGATGACTGAAATGTGATAAAATTCTTGCAATAAAATAAATTGGGTGTAAACTTTACAAGATTCAGATATTTTAAATACTTAAGATTCTCTCTCTTTTGTAATATACTAAGGAAGTTTTCTTACGAAAATTACTTTAAGACTACTTTGCCAATGTAAGTAGGTATCTCTAATTCCATCAGGATATTGACTGCGAAGGTATTCTAACTAGAAAAGCCTACACACCGACGCGACGGAGCCGGCGAGTCAATTACTGTTGTGCAAGTCTGCGTTTGAGTAGGTGGATTTATTAGTAGCAAGATGTCGGGTGGACTCGTAAATCTGCACGCGGCTGTTAAGACAATAAGGCAGCTCGAGGGCGGGCGGGGTCCTCCCGCGGCCGCGCTGCTCGTAAACACTTCAGGAGACGCGCGGCCCTGCCCGTGCCAGTGCCCGTGCCCGCACAGATCGCAGCCAGCCAGATAGCCTGCGCCCACGCACCCTCGACACTTTCGCACTCGCACCATCACACGCTGCGAACATTCATCTCTACACAAATACCAACACACTTATTATACCAACAATAAACATGACCGCAACCTCCAAATAAGGCAGCTAAATTATCACAAACATCTTGTCCTCGTTATTACCGGTAGAGATTGCCAATTTAATAGTTAATTATACTTATATTTAAATAAAGCGGAAACATAATGAAACTTTAGATTATTCCGGAGGTAAATTAATTGATCGATCTGGATTAATTATTATCAGTGTTTCGCCTATGGTGATGAACATATTATTGAGTTTCCAATCTTTAAGCTAGGAAGGGCATCGGTGCAATCGTCGTTAAAGTGATACTATCAGGTTCACGCCCTGCAAATAAATTTCCATCCTGGATGACGTATTGTACGTTGATATCTTAATCGAAATCTCCGACGGCATAACTGCACTCGAAGACAAGATTAATGACAATTTATGTTTGATTGCAGACACGAAGAACAGCATCGGGCTGGCGGGCTCCATTGAGGAGATCTCGCACAACGCCATCGCGGTCTACTGGAACCCGCTCGAGAGCGCCGCCAAGGTATGTGCCTATTTTATATTTTTCGGCAGCCTTCTTTATATTCTATATTCTTGGATCATAACTAAACTATAACCGTCGAAGAACGGACGACAACAGAATCGCTACATATTTTATGCCCTTTACATATATTAACCTTTCAGTAAAAATTAACCTTCAACCGTAGATAAATGGCTAGACTATGCTATAGATACATAGAGACATTCCGTAGAATAGTTGTTAGTTGCAACTGTATATATCTACTATACTACCTACATATCCTCGAAACATCATTTCCATAAACCTTTGTGCATGTTTACGTGCTCCGTTAAATGGAGTAATGTGTCTTTCTGTCAGTGCAAAAGTGCACCGACTAACGACATACCTCAGCGATGCAAAAATATGTGCATATTTAAAGCTAAATTAATAAAATGCCGTGGCTACACAGCGTGCCTTCCACTCATTGTACTAAATTAAAACCCTGATCATGATTTTATTACGTTTATTAAAGTGTAATTAAATTGAATCTTGTTGCCATATTTGGCAGAAGTAAATGGAGCAAAAACTGCAAATTGTCTACCGTTGCCGGGCGCGGCCAGCGAGCTGGAGATACCTACCGAGCCCTCATTAAATTATTGAATTATAAATTACCGCTTTAATTGCGCACATTGCATTACACAGGGCATGAGTATGCTATCACAAAAACCATTCTTCATTGATAAATAACAATGTGCTAAGGTAGGTAGGTGTAGGCAAGTATACTTTTCAATATTCATCAAACAATTAAAAGTCCGCGTGAAATAGCCTCAATTCTATGACAGTATGCTAATCGAGCCAAGAGAGTAATTAGCGTTTAACGACTCCTACCACATTGAGCTGCAATTTGGGTTGTGATCGTTAAATTGATAGTTCGAATTACCTGCAGTATTAAATTGAAACCGTTTCAAATACGTCTTGGGTAAGTTCTTTTTAGATTTATTTTATGGCCATTGATTACTCGGCTACTGGTCAGCAGTTATCGATATCCGTAATTATTTATTGTTGGCTAGTGTAGGTAAGCGTAGCGGATGCGAGTAGTTTGCGACGTATAATATGGGTATGGACAGTGATCTGTGGCGGTGTCGGTGGTCGGTAAAAAGTCGAGGTGGTCATTTGCATAGACCGCGGTAATGAGCGTCCAGCGAGCGCGCTCCCGCCGACGAGTCGGCCGCGGCGCCACGGCCCGCCTCTGCACTCCGCGTGCCGCGCCAAATCCGCCCATAGGGATGATACACCGACAAACAACACTCATCAATGAACCTAGCGAAATGAGACATGTCGTGTATCCCTTTAGAGCTGCTATTAGATTAAAACATGTAGTCACAGCGTGTATAGTGTTCTCATCACGTCTTGGCGCCTGTCTCTGCGGTTTGTTATATTGCAGACTTCGTTATATTTAGAGCTACTTATTCTAATTAATTTTGTATCTTATTTTCAGATAAATATTGCCGTCCAATGCCTCAGTACAGACTTCAGCAGCCAAAAAGGAGTCAAGGTGTGTATTCTATTAAACCTTTTTGTTTTCTAGTGGGCACATCAAATTATTTATTTTATTTTTAATTATGTATCTTACGTGCTTAGCAATTCAAATTACCTACGCGTTGTAGAGATTAAACAAAAACATGATTATTTGCCCAGATCATAAATAAATGTTTTTATTGATTCACATGCTTATTGAGACGGGACTAGTTAAGGAAAACGACAGCCATGATAAATAAATTATTAGCATAGTTAGTTCGTTTTAGTATTGAATGTAGGTAAATACGTAAGATTTCTAAGAACAACCATATTTTTTATTTTGTCATTGAACCATATTTAATAAACATAAAAAAGGAAATGAGATTTTACAGTCCGCTTGCAGTTTTTATTCAAAAACGTGTTTTTATCTGTCCGTATTATTTCATCAGTATGTACCGGTTATCTGTAAAATGTAAATGAAGCTGAAATAACATGGCTATAAGTTTTCACGTCAAGGCTCAATGGGGTCGGTAACCGCGTTGTCGTAAACACATTCGATAAACATAATCAGACATATTCAGGTACATTGCTAATAAAGTTTAAAACATACGTTTGAGCAGGTGGTTGGAGAAATTACGAATAGAACATACGCTCATATGGTTACATATTTTGTAGAGCCTTATTTTCATCTTAACTGGTTATTTAAAATTGACTGGCAATAAATGGTTTGTATCGGTATAATATTTCTCTCAACCTACTCTTTTTTATACTAGGTAATTTCAATTGAAAATTGTCATTGTCGTTCCCCAAACTAACGAAGACGACCACGAGTGTGGAGGTGACGACACTAGTATACACACACGAAGAACGTTTCTAATTCAATTCGACACAGTCACGTGTATTATTTATCCTTAGACATAGGTATACAAGTTTATTGCAATTATGCCTCACCAACGTTTATTAAAACCGTTTTTGCCATGATTCCGAGACAAGCGTAGATTTGATGCGTGAAATCGTTTACCTCAAAAACAGTTGATTTTATAAACGTGAAAATCTGAATATGGACACGGAAATAGCGTGATGTGTGTAATTGACCAATTATGCCCAACCTTCTTTCCCATTCTAGATAAGCTTATATGATTTTTAATAAACTGAAGTTGACCTAGACAGCCAGGTCATCTCCAATATAATAGGGTGTCAAAATAGAAAGTATCCCCAGCCCAGACTTATTAAATGGTTAATTGTTTCCAGGGATTACCACTGCACATACAAATTGATACCTTCGAAGATCCACGCGACACACAAGTCTACCACCGGGGCTATTGCCAAATTAAAGTGTTCTGCGATAAGGTAAGATTCTTTAACTAACTTTGATAAATCATTTAAACAAGATAATAATATTCTTTAAGTTTAGCAGAATATGAGATTTTATATTTCCTTTCTCTTTATTGAAGGGCGCTGAAAGGAAAACGAGGGACGAAGAAAGAAGAGCTGCTAAAAGAAAAATGTCAGCTACAAACAGAAAGAAGCTGGACGAGATTTACCATCCTGTGACGGAGAGGAGTGAATTTTACACGATGGCTGATCTGGCAAAACCACCCGTGTTGTTTAGCCCTGCGGAGGATATCGACAAGCTAGCCGGCATGGACATTCAAGGGTTTTACGGCCATGATGATTCAGCGCTGACCGATGCTCATCTAAAGGGCGCGTCGCCATTCCTTTTGCACACGGCGAAGCCGCAAGCTCCTGCCCTCAAGTTCCACAACCATTTCCCCCCAGACGCACCAGCGTAAGTAAACTGCCATTTTACTATTTAGGTTTTTTTACATTGAATAGTTCATTCGTTGACTAGTCTCTATTATTTACGCTCCGTGAGACACACTCTACTATACACCTGGAACCGCACTATGATGGCTTATCTTACTTTTAAGAAATTTAGATTAAAGTGGTCAAGAAAAACAGAAGGCGGTAATGAGTTCCACATCTTATTTAGGTTCATACATAAACTGTAGGTTACGTAGATACCTAATTACTACTGATATAATCGAGGCTTCGAGCCTTGACCATTCTACAATCATAGTTATTAAATGAGATTGCACTAAAACAAATCGTTATTTCAAGGAATTTCCGATGAATCTTACTAATTGAGTGTACTCAATCAACTTCCATATAGGCAGAAGTTGTCATTCCCACTTTTATAATTCTACATAAAGTATTTTTTTTCAGGGTTTATAACTATTCCCTACGTGTAAGTGTAACGAATGACAGATAGTTATATGCGTGTTGATATGACTTCCAGGTACAGAGACGTAGGAGGATTGTCCCCGTACAGCGATAGGAAAGACTCGCTGGAGCTGGAAGGCGTGCTGGGTAAGCGCGCGCGCACCGCCACGCCGCCGCTCAGCGAGCGCGTCATGCTGTACGTGCGTCAGGACTCCGAGGACGTGTACACGGCGCTGCACGTCGTGCCGCCCACCACGCAGGGGCTCCTGCATGCTGTGAGTACCATGACGCACCTGCGGACTGAGGGTCCGCCTCGAAACGACTGATCCCAGTGACCAAAGATTTCTATCAGTACCTAACTATATTGTGAAATTTCGGCCCATTCAATTTACTTTAATCCTGTTAAGAATAATGGGGAATTCTTTCCAGTTTTTTTACTAATAAAAAAACAAGACCATTTAGACAATTAAACTTCACCTTTGAAATAAAACAAAAATACATTGGTAAGTTAAGAGCATTGTGAGGATATGGTAAAAATATTGAAACCAGTAGCGGGTATATCTACAGTTAATAATGGTAGTAATCTTTAGTAAACATTCTGGGAGCAGCCGTTTCGATTAACCCTGGTGAATTCGGCTAACCGCGGAATGCGAGGGAACGAGTTGGATCTCGTTGCTTACTCGGTTTCTCGCTGTGTGGAGTGAGGAGAAATGTTTGATAATCTAATATCGAGACGCTTCGTCAGCTGCGGACGCCGGCCGCCGCGCGCGAGCCGGCGCCCGCGGTGCCGCTGTAACCGAGTTGGCGCTTCATAACCCCGTCTAATACGACACACACGATCATCATAACTGCATGTTGTAATTAACACTCGCGGCGCACAGGACCCCGCGCTCCCCGCACTCCGCCCGCGCGTCGCCCGCGCCTCACACGCGCATCTCCCGCGCCTCGCCCGCGCTCCGTCCGCGTCGCGCCTTCGCACCGGTTACGCGTTCTGTTAGACGAGACGTCTCGGTTTTAGATTGGCGAAAAGCCCATAGTAATTTTTATTTTTTGCTTATTTTCAGATTGAGAATAAGTACAAAATTTCTGGTTCGGCAATTAATAATCTTTATCGAAAGAACAAGAAAGGGTAAGTTGTTAATCATTGGCCTCAGATAGTTATTTAGGGTACCTATACGAGCCGGCCGCCTCGCGTAATGGAGCATCGCTTACCGAAAGGGCGCGCCACTAACTACGCAATGCTTTTGTTACCGTCCCTGTTGTTACTTTGTGGATCAGCTTTTAATAAGTACCCGTCATTTAATCACTGTCCCTATTAAATACCTTACTGAACCCCTATAACACAATAAGCATCACACAAAGCACTTGCACTACACTATGTAAAACTGTGTGCACTTAACAATAAAAACATTAAAACCTATTTTCTGTAATGAGATTGAAGTTATAACATACAATTTTTCTTACAAGATTTAAAAATTACACCAACATTTATATAATAGACGGTGAATTTAATTATTACCATTTATTTCAGGATTACGGCCAAAATTGACGATGAAATGTTAGCGTACTATTGTAATGAAGACCTGTTCCTGTTGGAAGTGCGTCCTGCGGGCGACAACGGCGAAGAACGGCTCTATGACATCACCTTCGTGGAGCTGCCATTAGAGCACTAGCCCCGAGACGACGCTCTCTGTGCCCCATTGTGACAAACGTTCTTTACGAATCAAATCGCATTCATGTGAATACGGACTATACACGATGTAGAGAATATTTGCATTCGCCTAGTTATAAACCTACTTAGACATTCCCTTCTACACTCAAAAGTAATGGGATAAGATTGTGTCGGATAATATCGATCTCACATTGAAATTTACTTTTAAGCATTCCATCATAAAGCATGTCACAAATCATCTTCTGGTCCCTTAACGACCTTGTGTACATAACGTTTTTATATTTTTTTAGTGCCGTATTAAAATTACGATGTAATTTGCGAGGTGATGGCAAAAAATACAGTTTTAATTTGCTCCTGATATTTTCATCTAATTATTTTTATAATGAATTATCTGTTACTGAAATATGTATATAAGTACGTAGGTATGTGCCATTCACTCGGTTATCATACTAGTTAGTTTACATTTCAACAGGTACCTTTTTATCTTGCCATGATGATGATGATAAAGTAAGAAATTCTTGTCAATAAATTGTAGGAATAAACCTACATTGAATAAAACGTAAAGTGCCTTTATCATAATAATTACGTTAATATTTTTAGATAAATAAGTGAGTTTAAGTCACAATAAATGCCATCCAATTTTGTTAAGTTTTATCTTATAATAAGCGTAAGTTTGCGATACATTAAGCTGCTCAATTCATACGTAGAAGTAAATTTAGTTTTAGTATGAGCGTTCATTGCTTCCTCATGCTCAACAAATATTTATTTCGAGATCGAAAACAACATTTGAAATAACGTCTGGCTAATTATCATAAAGTGGAATAAATATCAAATTTTTGGTAACATATACTTAATCGTACTGTAACATAATTTAAATTCAAACATAATGAATACATGGAAGCAATGAATAACCAATAACATTTTATATCGAGACAGTCACAATTTTACATATTGAACGATAAATCGTATGGTCATAGTCATTTTGAATGTAGTCACAAAAGTCGTCTTCTGATCAACAAACATTATCATCGACACGGGAGTGGTTTGAGGTTAATTTTAAGATTTTATAGATAGTTACTTTTATTACTTAAAGTAGATTATCGGGCCATGACAACTTAGCTTATGAAAGTATTCATGTCCAAGACTTATTTATGTTTTAAGGTTTCGTATGAGTGGAACCACATTTTAATAAGAAAATTCACGGTAGTGTTTTTATTTTTGCCCTTCTTCAACTTACTTTACGGTTGGTTTATTCTACGAAATGTTAAAAGTCCTATGAATTTTGAAAGATAAAAATATATATCGATGTCCGTGATTAATTTAAGAGTTTCCACCGATTTATTTTCAAAATTCAGAACAAGGTTCTGTTTCCTTGAAAGGATTGATTGTAAAGGATGTGTCGGCCGAAATTTTGAATGTGTTATGTATTATTATATATTTAGGTATGTTTATGAGAAATGATGTGCCTTGTGCGGACGGTTGCATTAACTGCCATATTATGACATAATTTAGTAGACTAGATACTTATTTGATCTTAGTTATATAGAATCTCAACAGTAGTTCGTTTAACGTGTGACTTGCAGGTACACATCGAATTATTATTAAGTATAACGTTATTGAGATACTACTCTATTATTGTAGTTTATGTAATATATTGTTTTGTTTCTTCTGTACTTCTTAGCTGCAATCTCATATCGTGACCTTGTTGCGATATTTCTTCCATTCGTTTGAGTAACATACACTTGTTAAAAACTCTCCACATCGAAATTGTTTCTTTATGTTTTCTATTTGATGTTTGTTTTAAGTACTTGTACTTCCATTGCTCAAAGTCTGCAACGCCAACGTATCGTGGCGGACTCTAACGACGTTGTTTATCTACTCATACGCGTACGTGTATGTAATTGTATTTATTTATGTACTTATTAATATTAAATTGTGCAGCTTTAATATTTACTTACAATGATGTTAGATCGTGATTCAGAATCTCGTCATAAGTCACAACAGTAGCAATAAATACGTAAATCAGTTAGTTGATAAAAGGGCGCGGTCGCGCTGCGTCGCTGGCGCCTCGCCACTCGTCATGGTTGTGCAATGTAAAGTTATATGTGATGGTGGCTCTACACAATTCAATAGCGATGGTAATATCATGCAGTTTCATGATGCATGGGTGCTGCAGCTTCGCGGACAGCTATTTCGATGACTATAGTAGCGTTAACCTCTCGCTGCAGGCTCGGTCATAAGTTATCGGAATGAGACAGCAATATTGCTCTCTCTCTCTCTCGCACTTAGGATAACAGACGATCCTTTTGTTTAAGCATGTGTTGAGTTTTTAGCGGGAGTTTGACGCGACTATAGTTTGAGCATTGACCGAGCGTGCAGCGAGAGTTTAACGCGACTATAGGTGTGATCACTGCGGTTTCCCGCTAAAATTGCGTAGAGCCATATATAGTTGAGATTACGCGTGTCGTGCGGGTGTGGGTGTAGACGGTGGCTTGGGTTAGTCGACGAGGCAGCGCTATCTCGCGGATAGTCACACTAGTTAAACACAACCCGAAAGTGGTAGCACATTTTCGTTATAAAAATTAATTAAGTTTTAATTGAATAGATGTTACGTTATTATTTTATAAATTATTTTGTAAGTTGTCATAAAATATTAATATAATTATTTTTATCAAAGTTTATAATCTAAATAAAAATGTTTTTCTTCAAAACGTAACTATAGTTTGAGTTTTTATTTCAGTTTTATCCTGTTTTAGGATTTGCTATAGGTACTTATAATAACGTAGCAATTGGCAAGTAGTTAAACACAAAAGAACGATTATTTATTTATTAACAATAAAACTGTCACAATATTTACACGACACTCAGAAAGCTAATAATTTTCTAATATTACAAAAGCATTAATAGAGGTGAAGTTGAAAAAGTAAGCGCCGAGTTGAGACGACAAGATTTGAAAACTATTGCTGATTATATAGGAAATGCATGTTTTAATTTGCATTAATAAATATATGAACAAATACATCCGATTTGAGAACCTCTGCCTTTATTTTTCAGTCGGCTAATGAAAATGTTGTAGCTCTAAGACACACTGCTTAATACACGTAGGTAATTAGGTACACCTAATTCAATGTTACACCTACGAGTACTATAATAATGAATATTTTTTTTTGTGTATGTAGTTTATACAGAATAATCGATGTACACAAAAAACAACTATTGCCTAGCCTAAATGCGCATTTCAACTTTGCTACAGCAAGCTAGTTTAAAGATAGAAGAAAATCTAATTGGAAGATCAGTCAATTTTCCACGTCCACTTTCAATACATACTATGGACACACATCGCATTCTTCCGCTTTTGTGACTATCACTCTATACGCCAAATATGTCTGTTTCATATAGTTTAATAATTCGTATTGAGTTTTTCACATCACTTTTTCCTTCAGTATCTAGTGTAGATTTCAGATAGAAGGTAGCTAGCTTGGGTCTTAGGCGAGTACACGTACCCTGTAGGGCGCTGCAAATTATGTAGATATAAGGTAGGTACAATTTATACTACTATGGGTACAATAATAGGTAAGCTCATTGATACAATAGCATAGATAAGAGAATACAATAGGCAATTAGAAAGTCACTTGAATTGCAAAAAAAACCATTGTAATTGATTGTAGATCTTATTCGAATTTGAAATGAATGTTGAGAAAATCTGTAATGTTATCAAATATATTATTCATTTATTTATAATACTGAAGGTAATCGTTATGTACTATGTGAAAAACTCAATACCCATTATATGTGAAACAGACCATAGGTATAGGTTGTTTAGATTTTACATTAAAATACACGAGTAATAATGATAAATATTTAGTAAGTTCACTGCGGAGGTGTGCAATGTAGTGAGACTAATGATACTCTATTAGAAATACGAAAGTATTCCAAAAGTATTCCATAAAGGATTCCACGAAGAAGAAAGTCTGAATCCGTTTTTACGATTGAAATTAGGATACTTCTTAATTTCAATCGCCTCACGAATCATCCTTTTATGGTAGTTATGGTAGTGGTAAAATAATAAAGGTAAACGCGATAAATACCCGTGTAATACTTCAAGAAATACGAAAGTTTAGATGTTTGCAGCAACCTCTTGTATCCACGAAAGACACAATACATGTTCTATTGTGTCCGGAATAAAGTACAAGAGCTTTGGCACACCAAAACTGCTGGATTGAATGAAATTATATTTTACAAGCTAGTGCCCGCGACTTCGTCTGCGCAGGATTAGTCGCACAATATCTTTATAAATTGTAGCCTATGTGTTCTTCTGATGTATAAGCTATATTATTGTAAAGTTTCATTAAAATTCATTCAGTAGTTTTTACGTGAAAGAGTAACAAACATCCATCCATCCATACTTACAAACTTTCTCGTTTATAATATTAATAGGATATAAATACGGTTCTTAATTTGCTAGGCTAGGTTACTTTTTATTCCGAAAATTTAACAGGTGCTATAATGTAGGAGAAAGAATGGGACCTGGAGGGAAAGTTGCTTAATTATTAAGTAAGCTTATAATTGTCACAAATTACTCTACAACAAAATGTTTCGCAATAATTTTACATAGGGTTTTTTAACTATTTATAGAAAGATCTCTAACACATAGGTACATCTTAAACGAAAACATACTACAACACTGAGATTTAGAAATACATTTGGCGTTTTGGGAACACAAATATAGAAGTTGGTTGATACATTTCTGAAACTTCTCTTTTTACAACTAAATAAGCGAGACTGTTTCTCCCATAGAACTTAAGTTTCGGCTAAAAGCTATCTAAAGCTAAAAATCTTATTTTCTTTTAGTACTACATACTGCGGGTACAAGCAGATGGCCCACCTGATGTTAAGTGGTGACCATCACCTATAAAAAGCATTGCCACGTGAAATTAACTGTCACGCACGATATGAATGTGCGCTAAGATGCACTGCTCTGCGTCCATCAACTGGAGGTATACAGATGTTAAGCCTCATGCGCCTGTAATTTCACTGGCAACCCGCTCTTCAAACGGAAACACAGCAATAGACATAGATACATAAATTTGAAATGGAATCTACAGTGCCATATAGATATTGTACCTATGTTCAGCATACTTTTAACACTTTAGTTGATGATAATGCATTAAATTACCTCGAAACTTTTTACGACACTTAAAAAAAGCGGCTGAAAAATTGTTTTAATGTAGATACCTATATCTACCTAAACACAATATTTAAAAATCTAAAACATAATTATTGCAAACTGTCAGAATAATTTATAACAGCTTTATCTTACGTATTTTGTTTGACTCATAAGTTACAAGGCCACTTTTAATGGCTCAAAATTATTCGACAGATTATGGCTCCCACGCAAGCAATTAAGATAATGTGAATTCGTTGAAAAAACTTTAGCCGTAAAATAAACACTGACCTTTGTGGTCAGATTAATTTGGTTATCATTTGATATTGATATAGATTTTTGTCACATTTGGCAAGATTTCCACTATTTGACCTTTATGTTACTGTGGCTACATATAACCAACCAGCAATATCTTCATGTTTTTGACACATTTTAAAATTGTATTTTGAACCGTTCCCCTTCGGAGCAGTTCATGAATGATTGCTATTGTATGAGGGGAGAGCTCTGGCTGTCGCTGAAATCAAGAGTATAGTACATGTCGGTAGTATCAAGGGAGTTGGACGGAGGGGGGAACGGGGCCGAGGGAGGGGCGACACGTTTGTCCTGAAGCCAGTGATGAGGAGGCCCGGGCTCCGTGACGCGAGACAGGCGAGACAGCAGGCGAGAGTATGTTTTGTTAACGCGGCAGTGGCATGCGGTCACCTGGAATTGAGAACGTACCTTGGTGAAAGTGCAAAATTTCCGATAACTCCGGCCATGTGGCAGAACTTCGCACATCGAACCAAACAACCTACATTCCTTTATTGTTACGGTTCAAATTATGATTGAAAAGCCTCGGTCTGCCAGCCTATTGCAGTGCCCAGGGACTCACATGGGATACTACCAAAATGTGAATTTTTTACCTTATTTACCATGTGATGAGAATAAATATTTCTAAGTATTGAATTATACAAAAAACGGTATCCTTAGTGCGTGAGTTTGAAATGTTTTACTATTATAGTGCATGCATTCAAATAATAATTTGTTGGAGAACCACTTTAAGTACCGAACACTTTTGAGTGTAAGCAAAAAACTATCTTCTTATCGTGTCACTACTTTCTTTCGAAACAGTGTGGTGAAAGGTTTTTAAGTGCGCCTCAAAGAGGCTCCTTTCGAGCACCTGACACATTCTTAAGAACTATTATAGGTTCTACAACACGCAAGTTTCCTAACGATGTTTTCCTTCACCGTTTGAGAGTACTGGCACTATGCACATAAATATTTGATCAGAAAACTCATTGGTGCACGACCGGTTTTGAAACCACGACCTCGGATCGGAAGGCGGAGCTGCCACCACTAGACCACTAGTGCTCTGAAAACTAAAGGAACTGGCGATAGATTCACCTAGTATATAAGACATTTCAAAGTGATCCTTGTGATTCTACTGAATAAAGACCATTTTGATTTTAAAAACTATAGGTGTGTACTCACCACGACTCCTACAATAGCAATGGCTGCGCCGAGCGTTCCAGCCGCTATGTACACGTTGTGCAGTCGGTCGTGGTAGAGGCCTAGAGGCATTCGAACTTCGCGGACAGAACCTCCTCCCCGTGTCTCGCTCTCCATTTCCTCACCGCTTATAACTGGTTCCAGAATGAAGTCTTCTGGAAGTAAGGACATAGAACGAGTTAAAAAATGAGCCTCTAAAATTTTATAGAAAAGAAAAAAAAATCTCATAACTTTAATACCCAGACAGGATAAACATCGTTTCTTAAATCGAAAATATATCTTCAGTGGGTACTCAAGATATATTTTCTATCATATTAAATTTGATATCAAATACTTTTCATCCATTAAATAGAAGGTCGTTTCTAGTTCGGATCTTAGACTATTAGTGCCAAATACCCACTCACGATTCTTTAAGTTTGTCTAAAGGGGTTAGTCAAAGGTACGTCCAACCATTTGAAAGGTCACCCACATCTTGCAATTTTGATCGGTATGTTAAAGCAAAGCTAAACAAAAAACTACCTGAAAGTATTGTATTTTCGTTCCATAGGATTTGTTATTTTTTTCCCGTCTCAAATTTTACTCTCAAAGCCTTGAATATAAGTTTGATACGAGGAAAGAATAACAAATCACGATACTTTTTATAAAAAGCATCAATCCAGTTCGTTTTTCTAGTCTGACCCAATTTCGTAGACGTCTCGTAGCAGGTGCTACGAAGAACAGTAGAAAAAGAAAGTAAACGTTCGAGTTAGAAATATTCTTTTGCAATTTTCATATGACCACACCAGACATAAGCGCATGTTGGCATTTTTATTCGAAAAAATTATGATCGTTTTTAAATCTAAAATTGCTTGTAACGTTCGCAACGGAAGCTTAGTAGAGCATTCGTAGCACGTGCTACGAGGAGAAATAGAAGATAATCGATTTCTAAACTGAATATTTACCATCACATAGTTTCCCAGTATAGCCAGGTCTGCACGAGCAAAAGAACATTGTATCTACGTCATTCCAACAAGTACCTCCGTGAGCGCATGGGTTGTTATCGCAAGCCTGAAAATGAAGAGACGAAAGCGAATGAATGAATGACACTATAATTTTTTTGTTTTTTTTTTTTAAACCTATCTCATGCACCAGTCTCTCGCAAAACAGGTAAACCTCGCATCAAACCACTTTAGATAAGCATAGATTGTTTAAGATACCTACTTTGTGAAGAGAAAAATAAACATTTTTTTTTTTACATTTTACTATATACACACGGATACGCACTGTTCGCGTATATGTTCTTGTAAGCTTAAATTTTTCTTTGGCTTTGTGTAGCTTTGTTTGGCTTTGTGCAGCTTTGTTTGTACACTGACTGGTTGGAACTACAGGATCCAAGTATATGTAATCTGAACACCCTGCATTACCTAGTTTCACAAACAATAAATATTTCATTTCATTCATTTCATTTAATTTATGTATCCGTGTTTACATACACCAGACAGAAAATAACAAGAACAATTCAATTTATGAAAAGAAAAGTGAGTAGCCTTATGGCTCAGTAGCGTCTTTTTTTACAGGCAAAGTGTAGATTTATAAATTGATTAAGCCGCGAGAAACATTCTCTCTCAGTCTCTCATTTTTTTTTAATATGCTTCTTAAAAGGGATTTAAAAGGTTGTTTAAGTTTGGTAAGAAAGAAGAACATACTTCAATATGCGGAAGAAGAGACGAGCGAGTCAGTAGTATCATAATAAATGTTTGTAAGAAGTAAATAAAATTGTGAGTTTTTTTAGTACTTTGAAGTTTAAATCGGTAGGTACAGTATCTTATTTGTCCTTTACATAACACTTTACCGCACAATTATAAATAAAAAAAGTATGCAAAAGGTGGACTTAAGAACATTTTCTGTCCGCTCAAATTAAAGGTACTAGAAAAAGGTATTTTCTTACGACATCAAAAATAAAATCAAGTTGGGTCTTTGAAAAGATCAGATTATTCAATTTCGTATTCAGCATAGTACGGATCAACTTCCTTAAGATGTCGTGAAGAGGTCTATTACGCTGAAAGGTAAGGAATTACGTCGGCCTTAGCTCTTTTATCTTTTCAAAGGAACTAATGGAATATAGAGTAGTTTTAAATCCTACGGCTACGACTTTATGGGCCCATGTCTGTCTGTCTCTGTTTACCGTGTGATGAATCATATAGCTAAACGCGTCTCGAGGTGCGTTAAATATTTCCTCAGATTTCTTAGTACCAAGTACTAACTCAAGATCATTTGACGATGTCTAAGGTAATCAGAGTCAGAGGTACGTCCAAATATTACATTTGACACATACTTACATTCTGCAGAAGTTGGTGTTCTATACATGACAGGTTGAAAGTCCATAGCCGCTGCTAGAATACCATCAGGTTTCCTCGCGATGTTTTCCTTCACAAATTCAGAGCACTGGCATTGCGCACATACCTTTTTCGAGGAGATAACGCATGAGATTCAGTCATGCATGACTGAATTCGAACTGTGACCTTATGGTCAGAGGGTGGAGGTTATCTATGAAAATACGAGTACTTACCAATTTAGTCGGAATGTGGCACTCGTCGCCAGAGTATCCCCTTGGGCATTCGCAAGAGTAGCTATTGCCGTGATCCATACAGTATTTATGGTCAGAACACGGGTTAGGCGAGCACAAATCCACCTACAAATCATACAAAATTTGAATACTCTCTTCATGTTTGCGTTGTATTTAGAATTAGGATTTAAAAAAAGTTTTAGACGAACTTTGAAAGTGGCGCCGTTGGGTGGCCTGAAAATTGAGAAGTAAATGTAGTCTGATAAGCGTGAAGGTACCAAAGCTGATACAAAGCAATTTCAATCTTTGAAGGGCACATCAAGGCTTTTGGGAGACTTAAAAACTTATTAACAAGTGTTCGATACTAACTCGTACGACTATAGACGCTAGGCGTAAAGTGGTAGGTTTAAAGGAATCAAATATTTTACAATATGAGTAACTTTATTTGCGCTATCAAAAATATTCTTAGTACTTGTAATTAAAATGTACATTAATTCAATACAAAACACAAACGACAGATCCGTCATTTACTTATAATATGTACAAATCATATCTCAAATTTTCGCAATTATATGAGAAAAATCAAAAAATTCTTTTAGTAAATTGCCTCGAAAAGTTCACCATTTGAATTTAAAATGGTAAGGGGAAATAAGTTAAAATTTATTTCTAAAGTAAGGTATTTATGACTCAACTTCCAGTCGTAAAATACTTCTACCAAATTTTAGACAGGGTGAAATTATTGCTTGAGTAATTTTCCTGGAGAATACAAAGACATAGAAATAATTGGATAATATTCTATTTCTTTATAGGCCAGTTTCGGAGAAGATGCATAAATAAATAACAGTAAGTTTTTAGTTCGGACACAGATAAGAGAATACGTTCGGATAAGTCGTAGAGTTGACATATTACATTTGAGTAAAACTAGATGAATAAAGTTTTTAAATGAATAAAAATCAAAATTATTATGAAGTTATTAGGCTAGCATGACACGATACCACTTCGGTACAGCAGATAGTGGAAATTCAAACATCATGTGGCTATCTGGCCATTGTAAAGTGTATCTACAATGTAGGACTTTAAATACATTTTTGAATGTTTATTCTTTGCAGTGCCGGGCAGTGTATCGTGTGAGCTGTACGACCGTTTCTATAACGATGCTGCGGGCGGACTGGAGAAGCAGATTGATTAGTTCCAAAAGTAATATGTATCACCATACATATATAGTTGGTTCGATTCTTAAGAAACGTATTATTAATAATCAAACTTCAATTATTTGCATGTCCCACGAGAAGCCGCAATCAATATTAAGGTACAATACTTTATCTTTCATAATTTTAACTGTATGAAACGAATCATTAACTTAGTATAATCCTCAAACTGCATAAACGTACGATTTATTATGTATATGGGTATCAACAACGATAAACATTCTCGCGACACCAGCCTACACTCTTCTTCTCCTAGTTACCATTACTACTTTAGGCTGCTTTTAAACTTTTTATAATATATAGCAAAAAGCGAAGAGTTAACAGCGAAAAATAATAATTTTCTAAATTAGTTTCACGCCATATTTACGAACGAATTTCTTTTTTGTGCCAAGACTTCTTCAAGAACAAAATACATACCTTCAACTGGCACGTATTCCCTGTAAAGCCTCGTCCACAAGAGCAGACAAACCCTCCCACGCGGTCGGTGCATGTGCCTCCATTAGCACAAGGAGAAGAGACACACTCATTGTATTCCTGCTGGCATTGCTCTCCTGTGTACCCTATTGAAACACATAGGTATGTATAGGTACAGTGTAAAACATATGAAGTGAAAGGATTAAATAAAAATAGCATTAATCGCTGAATCATGGTCCGTTAATACAGTAACGCAACCATTACTGGTGTAGCGAACCCGGAAAATAGTCTGTATGACCTTTAAGCCCAGTCTCCACCGCCAGCGGAGCGGAGCCATTAAGGACTCCGTTTAACACGCAAGAATAAACTGCATACTTGTATTTCCACCAACAAATAGTCGAGCGGAAAGGACTGAGCGAGCAGAAAGTGTTGAAATGAACTCGCTCAGCTCTTTTTCCTTTTCCAGTGGAAATCAAAAGATAAAACTCTTTGTTGGTGTAAATGTAAACCTATTTCATTAAAAAGGAGTCCGTTCCGCTAACCATTTCTCGCTCAATACCCTTTTGCGGTGGAGACCGGGCATTACACATCGACAACAATCCGGGTGTTTAAAATAATCACAAGAACAAAGTAAGTAATATTTATAAATAGTGAAATAATAATATTTTAAAATCGTATCAACATAAATTAATAGAACACAAAAATCTTCAGCAAAAAGTCCTAGCCATTAAAGAACTTTAATTTTTAACCAAGAAAAAATACCAAAATAATATTTTAATGCAAAAACAAAGCAAATTTACGGTGTTTGATATTAAATCCTTTAAAATCATTCCACGTGGGCTCTGTTCAAACAGCAATGATCGCGATTGCTATTTATGTAGATTTTGTCTGTACGAATAGATACAGACAAAATCTATTAACTGTAATTTATTTAAGAAAAGTTGTACTTTCATCTTCTTGTCTAATTTCCAAAATTTTAATAAAATTCACGGCTCAGCTAGGTATCAAAGGGCAAAGTTTCAAATTCCTTATTGTAAAACAATCTGGCCCGGGGGCAGGTTGTTTCCATCCGATACGAATTTTCTTCGCGCTACCGCTTTCAGCGAAAAGCCACAATTAATTCATTTAAACATTGAGAAGATCTTCTTGCTTCGTATTTCCAAAATGTCTTCCAAAATGAGCCCACGCTAAAACATCTAAATTGGAAATTTTCCCATCGATAGAAACGAAGCTTTTGTTCAAGACTTATCTTTTGTTACGGGTCAGAAAGGAGGTTTGTAAATTAGTACTCTGTTAATGTTTCGTGCAAAAGTTTACAATCACGCAATTTTTGATAAAACCTCCAACAAAATGTCTGTTTACATGTACGAAATATGAAATTCATAAAATTATGTGCTAAGACTTTTAAATCTCTACTGTAATCTATTTAAAAGTTCTCAAAAGTACATTATATTTCTTGTATAAACGGACGGAGTATAAATAAGAAACATAATTGCTAACATTAACTAGTAATTCTCATAAAGATAAGGCGGCGTCTCACTGTACACTGGACACTGTAGCGATCGAAGCAAGGCCGCACGATTACCGACGGGCAATCTTCCAACTTCATATTATATAAATCGCTACCAGAAATTCCCTCGCTCACCCAGCATTTCAAACAAGATAAAGCGTTATTGAATTGACTAAGTTTGGAACGATTTATTAAGTATGCGCCTTTAGAGTGACTTCCAGCGGGTCAAAGCTTAATTATTATTAGTGGTTCACTCCGAACTAAGATTTCGCGATGTTTGCAATCTAGCTTAATACAAATCTTACCTGAACTAAGAGTAATTAAATCTCTATCAGATTGGCTTTCAAATTGGTATCTCAAAAACAATATTTAACTTATTTTATAATGCGTGATCAAACTCCTGTCATATAATACCCGACTTCATAAGTTTATTTTTAAAAGTGAAAAAAAGATACCTAAAAGTCGAAATATGAATTATTTTTTTGTACAAGTAACACTAGAACATGAACGCCCAATAAGCACTTCCGGGATAAGCACGTCCGGGGAAGTACCACCACGCCTTTTTCTGCCGCCAAGCAGCGTTGCTGTATTTCGGTTTGAAGAGTTTGGTTGCCGGTGTAATAACAGGCACATGAGGCTTATCATCTGTATGCCTCAAGTTGATGGACGCAGGGCAGTGCATCGTAGGGCACGTTCCTATCGTGCGTGACTTACGAGGCAAAGCTTTGTTATAGGTGATGGTTGCCACTTAACATCAGGTGGGCCATCTGCTTGTACCATCAGCTAATTGTATAAAAAAAAACTTGACTGTTTTGGTACATACCCGGTTGACAGAAGCATCGGTACTCTTCACCATCGACATTGTCATCGACCTGCTCGATGCAGATGCCTTTGACACAAGGATTGGATGCGCAAGCGCCGCCTGTGATGGAAAGCTCGCACTGCGCCCCGGCCCAGCCATCCGCGCACGAGCAGTGGAAAGTCGTAGAGCCATTCATGGCCATTGTCATGCACGTTCCGCTGTTCAAACATGGCGCGGAGAAACACGGGTCCTTCTCGCAATTCGTGCCTGTAATACCTGCGTTGGAAAATGTTGCAGTTACCATAACTACCTCTAACATTTACATAACGACTTAGATGACGCCTTCAAATGGCAAGACCGCATTTTCTGTGTCATAGTAAAGATAAATATCGTGATTTATCATTATCGATATCCATAAGTAGCATTCCTTCCATTTCTTTAATTCAATTACGCTCTTTCTAGGTCAAAAGCGAACAAAGCTTTACAAAAAACGAGTCTAGCGATTTACATTCAAAAGCTTTGAATCACATAAACACTGCACCATCACAAATAAAGTTTACGACGCATACTTGACACTTGAATAACAAAAACAACTTGTATAATAATCACACAACAGTCAATATTGGAAATAATGGAGAGCTCGTAAATCTGCAGAAATACAAATCGAAAATTTCGATTTCGCATGAATTTTTAAAGCTTGCAAATCGGTCGGCCGCCGCGCGCCGTTCCGTTGCGTAACAGTTCGCTTCATATGGGCCCCGCGCCAGATTGCAAAACATTGATGTTTAATTGACCAGAAAACGAAATTTATCGTTACACTTTATTATTCGTAAAACATTTTTTATTAATCACTTGCTTATAAGCCTTATATTTTTTTCATGTACGGATAAAATGACGATAAGTGTTCAAAGTTCGACCATGGTTAAAAATAATCACATAAGGGCCAGTTTCACCATGCTCTGTTAGTTACTAATCAAGGATTAAAAGACCATTAAATCTAGCCTTAGCTGTCAATGCGTACATTTTCACATATTTAACGGCCCTTTAATTCTTTGTTCATCTAACAGAGCATGGTTAAACCGGCCCTAAGCGTAACATAGTTTAACATCCAGCAGGGTGATTACGTAACTTTGTTGCAATCAGTTTCAATCAGTTTCTGTTTGTAATAAGTAAATATGGCTATGCGGTTACATTTTAGCTGCAGTTGCTAACAAAGTTAGATTACAACTGCGGTATTTGTATAGATGGATAATCGCAAAACTTTCATATTGTTTTATATACTTATTAAAATGAGAGCGTTACGTAGCATGTGTGGTGTGAATTTGAGTGATAGAATGAGGAGCAGTGTGATTAGAGACAAATGTGGAGTGAAAGAAGACGTAGTGATGAGAGTAGAGAAAGGTATGTTAAGATGGTTTGGGCATGTAGAGAGGATGGATGAAAGAAAATTAACGAAACAGGTACATCAGGCGAGTGTGAATGGGATTGTTGGTAGGAGAAGACCTCGGCGAACGTATCTGGATCAGATAACGGACATTTTAGACAAAGGCCAGGTCAAGAGTACCCTAAACCGACGAGAATGTATGAAGAATGTTATGAGAGTGAATGAAGCGAAAGAGTCGAATCGTTAGCAAGTGGAAATCCGTGGTCCCTGCCTACCCCTATGGGAAAGAGACGTGATTTTATGTATGTATGTATACTTATTGGTTTTATGGAAACTGATTGCAACAAAGTTACCCTGCTGATGTCTTACTGAAACCCAGCGTTGTGTATCTTAAGTAAACCTACAATTCAATATTTCTCAAAAAAAATCGTTTTATTTGCAAATGGAAATAGATAAAATTCTTTTGAAAATGAAATAGACTCAATATTTCTTTTGGATTTATTAAAACCAAGCAAACGCTCCCGATAACATTAGGAATTGATAAATGAGCGCAATTTATCACTCAGGGCTTAGCCAAGTTTCCCCACTCAACATTATCCATTATAATAATTACACGCTATTATTTGGTGCCACGCTTACATAACTACCTATACCGACTGCTCTATCTTAGTTACCATGCAAACTCCACCGTTTTGCTACGAAAGATAACGTATATGAAAATAATATATGCTATTATATTTACTTACTCGTATATCAGCATGTATTATTTATTCAGTTTTTGGAACCAGTCTTGTGTAACAAGAGTTGTCGTGAAAATGAAAATTCTTAAGATATGTACATGCACGAGGGGTCACCCCCATAGGCCCCATATTTAGAACAGTTTCAAAATCGGTCCTGCTGTCCAAAATATACGTATTTACGTGCTGGAGTCTACTATTTTACGGTTACCAGGTTACAGAAAGCCCCCAATAAACCTGAAAAATTGCATATTTTTCAACTTCAAAAAAAGGAGGATCTTAATTCGGCTTTTTTTACGTTACGTGATTAATCTGTCAGTTATGAATTGATTTTTATGATTCTTTTTTTGTTTGGAAAGTTATAAAATATATTTTTTTCTGGACTGATTCAGCTTTATGAATAAATCAACAAAACAAAATATATATATACAGATGACGTATTTATTTGTGGTTTCATTTAGCAAATGTTTTTTTTATGTTTTTTAGTTTATTTGAATCTGTGTTTTTATAAAAAAAAGTTATATTCTTTCTAAAGGTTTTACCCTAGTTATCCGGAGTGGTTGTTTGTTATGGCTAGGTAGTTAGGTAGGTAAGTAGGTACCTACTTGATTTTCTAGTATTGTTCCTTAATGTTACATCTTCATGTTAAACTACTCATAACAATACAAACTCTTACAAACTAGAGCAATATAAAATCAATACCCTGAAAAAGAAGAAAAAAGAAGAAAAATTAGTGACGAAACTCCCTATGAATATCCCTGTTTTCTCAAAGAGAAATAACACATGGAGATCGAGAAGCAGATCGAGAAAATTATTCAGGAACGAGCCTCCATAAATAAAACATCCATCCGTTTATATTTACTGAAAGTAGCGATCGCCCGGACATAAATTCAAAGTCGTCAAACAAATGCAGACGAGCTATGTTATCTGAGCTTCGGAAGATAAAAGAAAATCAGACATAAACCAACAACATAGGTACATATATTGTTAGTCAACTGTTGTTTATTTAGTATTATTTTATCCAAAAGTTTATTATACCGACATTGTTTAGACAAAAGAGGTTTCTTTCTACAAAAACAAAAACAACCTACTTTTATCAATCATATTAGGTATTCTGTGCCCACACACATTTGGACTCTCGCCCGTATGTTTATGAAATTCTTAGATAAATTATATTCATGCATACAAAACTATCGGCCTTACTACAAAAAATCTAAATATACTATTATTAAACTATTGCCATCTCTTACCAATGCGTAATGGTAAACAGAGACTTATTTAAATGTATGCACCATTTTATAGTATGATATATGTTTTCACTCAAGCAAAGACAAACAGAAGCATTCAGAGTTTTGCGCTCATTCCACAAGGGCTAACACAGATTATTCAGAGTTAGTATAGCCAAATCCCAACTCGCAAGCTGTTTTTCGATCTAAAATTCTACTAACTTTTTAGCTGTTGGGGATAACTGAACACTTATTACACGAAAAAACTGGGACACTTATAATTATGTTTATGTAACTGAAACAACTTCACGACTTTGATCCCCAGGCACGGCAGATATCTCCTCAGATCTCCTAGTACCAAGTACAAACTCAGGATTCTTTAAGGACTTCTAAGCGGGGTAGTCAGAGGATGGTTATATTGGTATAATAATGGTCTAATACTGGTGACATAGTATTTCTGTCCGAATATCACCTTTCATAAAGCTAGTAAAGAAATTGCTCGTGGAATAGTTATAGCTTATTAGAATCCAATCTTACACTTAGAAATAGAAGAGAAGAATAAAATAAAACCTTAATATAAATTTAAATTGTTTTTTTTTATCTGTACCTGTTTATATGCTTTTAAGCTGAACTAGTGTGACTCAAGCAAACCTTAACACCAAAATATATACCTACTTTTATAAACAATAAATATCTTTTATCTTTATCTTTTTATCTTTGAAGTTAAAAAGAGTTAAACGGGATATTTTTTTTTATATAATATCGGCACCGGTTCTTTTACATTCATGCTAGTTTTACTTGCACCTTGTCCATTTATTTTGCTATACCAAGTATCTCTCCCCAAAACCTTAGCATTTTTCTTATAGGATAAAGAACCCAGGCAGATACGTACCGTAAGGGCACACGCAAGTGTAGTTGACCGAGTTAGGAGCTTGAGTGAGGTCAACGCACACCCCATTGTTTAGACACGGCGACGGATTGCACGCATCACGCTCATCACAATGCGGACCGACATATCCTCCGCAGCATTGGCACTCGTAACCCTCCTAAAACCACGAAAACATTAGAACTCTTTATAATATAATCATACTATCCTAAGTATGGATGGATGTTTGTTACTCTTTCACCTAAAAACTATTGAATGGATTTTAATGAAACTTTACAATAATATAGATTACACATCAGAATAACACATAGGCTACAATTTATAAAGATATTTATAATCCTGCGGAGACGAAGTCGCGGGCACCAGCTTGTATGTTAAATATTATTAATTCTAGAGGTATCTCTATTTTAAGCAATGTTCAGCCAGAGGGCTATATGTTCAGTGAACCGCAAAGAAATATCTGATGACCTAACATAAAAGCTCGTCGCTAAAGTGTTCAATGAGCTTATACACCCTCTATAAATGACAGCTTGGTGCGACGGCACCCAACCGAAGCCGCAAAAACTTACTGACTGCTGCTCTAGCAAATTCGGTTCAAATGTGGTGAGCGAGAGCTTGATAAAAGTTCTTTTAACCATTTATTATTAGTGCTTGCCGACTAGTTTTTAGTGTTGATGTCGTTTCTAGCACAGGTCAACGTCACGACGATCGTGTTAAATAGTGAATACAACGATGATCTGCATAGTGCATATATATGAGGATGTTGCAGTTTTGTGGTTTTAATTCTTACCATAGAAACGTTGGTGTAGCAAACTCCTTTGCCGGAACAGTCTTGAGAATCCCCGCAATTATCTGATTTAACAGTCACTTTAAGCCGCACGCATTGCGACTTCCAGCTTTCCGAAACAACTACAAACGAAGTTAAGCATTTCAAAGGTGCTAATAGAGAATTCGAGGGACAAATAATAAAGGTACGAATTAAATAATAATTGCATTTTTGTGGCTTGTATATACGATGCAGGCGTGTATTCCAATCATTTTTTTTGTAGGGTGTGTCTAATATGTAAAGGTCTTGGAATTTAACTTGTGTGAAAACATTTTGTGCTGACGACTCTAAAATCAAAACAGAAGTTGGTATGAGATTACTCTCGCATACCAACAACATACTTAACATGTACTTTACTAGCTTCCTTCAATGTTTAGTTCTTTTACAAAAATGTTTACGACTTTTTGAATAAAAACACTAAGTTTCAAAAGTACAAGATTAATTTAGAAAGATACCTAAAAAAATCTAGCAAGTAAAATCACGGATGCGGTTTTTTTGATGCGGTGGCCGCATCATTTTGTAAGTTTTAATTATGTCACAACATAAAAAGCAAGTCATCACCTATGAGTAAGTTGACGCCGTCAGTCAAATCTTTCTCGTAGAGAGTGAAGATCTTGGCGCCGTGCTCGTCAAGTGGCGTGATGTCAAGCAGAGTGCCATCCGAGTCATCACAGTGTTCGTGGCCCTGTCGCGTCACTTGGTACACGGCTGGCTGGATCAGCGTGCGATGATCTCTGGAATCACGTAGCAATGCTGTACGGATAGTTGGTTTTCTCAATACACGGCCTTTGCAGCAAGTTTGTATAGCCTTTATCTTTTATGCATTTAGTCACATTTCTGTAAATCTATATGTGAGTATATATTAATAAAAATGTAACAAACCATCATCTATTTTCGGTTTTATCTAAAGTTTCAAGTATATAACCCATGCCATTTATTTAAAAACCGAAGTGGTAGGTTGCTACTAGGGCATGCAGTATCGATACTTTTCTCAGTACCGGTAATTTTCGGCCGATACTGGCTCAGAACCGGTAATTCCCGGTACTTTCGATACTTTCGATACTGAGCTAATTATCTTAAATTAACTAACTGTATAGCCGTAAAATGAAACAAAAACTGTAGTACATAAAATAACATAAGGTTATTCGTTTTTTTATATGATTTAGAACAATAATATCACTCACACACAACAATCAGAATAGGTGAGATCAAGATTTATAGAATAATCATCAAATGAATCAATAACTGGAATGAACAGTAACAAACTATGTTAGCTAACTAAATCAATAATTCATATGTAGGTATTTACTTAGAACAGAAGTACCAAGTGTAGTTATTATATCTTTTTTATACTACCCCCATTTTATTTATATGTTTGTTGGTTGTCACAATCCAAAATTTGGTTATTGTAGTATTTCTGGTTTTAAAGTAAACGTGCGATCATCAAATAATTGTTTGACATGAAAACAACATGAAAATAAATCCCTATCCTAAACCATCGACTGTAAAGAAGTGGGTCACAGAATTCAAACCTAACTAGAGAGAGATGTCCTAGGTCTGGTCGGCCTCAGACGTCTACGACTAAGGAAAACAATGAAAAGGTGTGTAATCTCATTAGGGAAGACCGAACTCTGATCATCAAGAAGATTGCACACACTTTGACCATCTCCTATGAACATACAAATAACATAATTGTCAATTAACTTGGATTTTCTAAGGTCGCAGCTAGGTTGGTCCCCATGTTGCTCTCAGATGAGCAAAAGCGCGTTGAGCTCACAAAATCTTGCGACTGTATTGTCACGTTTGAGGCTGAGATTTTTTAGCAGATTAGATAACAGAATGTAATCAGAGTTCACCACTGTGGAAAAGGGTGAGATGCTAAGGGTGTCATCATGGTAGACCACCTCGCTCCATTAGCTTTAAAGAGAAATGCCCAAGATACTGAGACAGAAAATGTTGTTTAATCTGGATGGATTGAATCCATGCCTCAAATTCAAGGTTGTGGTTTCTACGTAGCTTGTTCTCCTGATTTGGGCTTGATTTTTAGACATTCATCTGTTCCCAAACCTCAAAAAACTAGTCGGCGGCCAAACAAACATTTACAGCCTTATAAATGGAAAGAGTACTTTCTTTAAATAAATATAAAAATTGTTGGTATTGCACTTCGTTTTCTTGGTTAGGTCGCGAACTTTTCAATCCACCCACTTGCAAACAACAATCAGAACGAGCTAAGATCAATCAAATAATCATAAAAAAACAACACAAACTACGTACCTAATTGCAATACTTAAAATTGTTTGGATTTAATTAGGAGGTTGTTAAATCTAGGTTCATAATTCGTTAAAAAATATAAATCTAAATAGAAAAGTGAAACTGAACGCAGTGCTAGTGTTAATTTATGGAAATTGATGTATATCGTACGGGAAAACATCGACAGATTATGAGTGATATCGAGTATCGAAAGTATCGAAAGTACCGGTACTTGCTTTGTGGAGTACCGGTACTGATCAGTATCGAAATTACCGGGAATTTCGATACTGATCAGTACCGGGAGCATGCCCTAGTTGCTACCAACCGAGCGTATTTTCTAGTCTATCCATTCTTAGAATAATTTAGCTGGGGAATATATTGCAGCGGATGCGACAGACCAGACACACTTTCAGCAAAAGGAAGGTACCAAAAAGCCGGAAGCGATGTGATTCCACACATTTGTTTATGTGAATGTGGGCAAGTTCGTGCGCTACGTGGGGCGAGTCCGTGAAAAATGTTTGTTTCCTTCTTTTGTTTTGGACGGTTATTACGTTTGCTCACGCAATCATAAGCAAAGCTTTTGGTTCAATAATAAAAATAGCGTGTCATGGTATGCCTATATTTAGCCAAGCTTATGGGTACATTTACATACGTCATATTGTGCGATTGCGAACTTGCAAGCGGTTTGTTATAGCTATTATATGTAAGGTTATAAGAGGCTACCTATACCTACATAATACCTATGGACACGTGGACTCATTTAAAATGAAGGCTTTCCGTTCAGTGCGATGAGCCACGATGCTTCTGAGATCGATACGTATCATCCAAGGATAGGTAGTAGGTACTAGCTACGTGGCACGTGGTCATGTACAAGTAATTATTCACCCACCTGTCTGCATTCGCGTGTGAAGCGTTTGTATCTGGGGTGACGTTCTTCGGATCGGGTCTGGCGAGCGTGTCGAGTAGAAGAGAGTCGGCGATGCGAACAATGAGGATGTCTCCGCTCTGAATGTCTGCGGATCCCTCCCACGACACGATGACCGGGGGGCACTCCTCGTCGCCGGGCGAGGCTCCCCCCGCGCACTCCTCAGCCATCCGCACCGCAAAGTCACACATTCATTAACAAGTCAACCTTCATGAATGCTAATTGAAATTGCCTTCCTTTCATTTGCTCCGTTTTATTGCATGAATGTGGGATATGGAGACATTAAGCCAACGTAATCTAAGCATTTTTTGAGTCGCGTAAAATCAATAGCAGAGGGCTTATTACGAGTTTAGTGCCGATCGTCGATCGTTACGATACACCGAATTTTCTATGAAAATAAATCAACGGCATCTAGCGTACACTTTGAGAACCCGTTTTTTTTCATAGAAAATTCGGTGTATCGTAACGATCGACGATCGGCACTCGATCGGCACTAAACTCGTAATAAGCCCTCAGTAGGTACCTAGGTAATTTATGCGCTTAATTTATTCAAATTACTTAGTTGTTTTTTAGAATAAAATGAATATGTAACCAACTATGGATATTTGAATAATAATACAAAAATTAAGGTTAAGCAAGACAAACAGGGCGAAGACATTACGAAACAGATTCAGACTCTAGAAACTTTGATTATGAGTAAGTAAACGAATATACACAAAAGTGAGTGACTTTCGTCTTTGAAAAAAGCAATCTCGGAAACGGTATGTAACTTGGATTGAGATATTTCGTCTGAGGTATGCAATCATATTTTTATAAAAGAGACTTGACCGACATTCTTCATTACCAAAATAATGAATGAAACTCCGGGGCGTAAAAACTCTTTCCTCTTATTCTACTTCACTAAGACGATTTACTTATGGCTTACGTATTTAAACCTCACGAGGCGAGTAGGTACACTCGCTGCTGTCAGGATCAAAGTTGTTCGAACAAGAATATTTTGCTTATAAATAAAGACAGCGGAATAAAAGACGTTCTTTAAAATTCGGCCATTTATTTTCATACTCCTACGCTCCTAAGGGTCTTATTTCCATTGGCATAATATATTAAACGGAGCCTAACGACCCCAGAGGATATTTAAATTTGCGATGAGAAAGTATGTCATTCCTTCCTTTGCCTTTTGATTATCGAAGTGCTTATTGGTAGCCTAATGTACGCTCAGCGTCAATAGTATATAACTATTTCGGGTTTGCACGAGTAAAGATGAAATATTCTTAAACCGGCGAGCTTTTCGATCGCGTTGAAATTTTGAACCGAAGTTACCATATGTTATGGCTATGGCCAGAGGAAAGGGGCATTGAATAACCGATAACACTAATCTACTTTTGTCGCAGACTGCGCCTAATTGATATGCAAAACCAACTTTTCTATAGCAGTAATTTCAATTTCAATTTATTTATTCACAAACAATTTTTTCACAATCGTATTTCAATGTCAACTTATAACTAAATAATTAATACAATAAACAATACATAATCTAACACAACAAAAAATAATCTAACACAATAACAATGAACTATTACCTAATTAATTAATTAAATTTAAATAACGAATAACACAAAATAAACAAATGTCAGGCTATTTCCATACTTAATGCTCTTCCACGGAATAAAAACACCTCTCCAACAAAAACATCTTCAATTTACTTTTAAAAACATTTGGGCTGTTGATTAACTTCATATCAGAAGGCAGACGATTAAAAATAATTTAGAAAACTATAGGTGAGTTTGTACCAATTCTGGTTAAGGTAAGTAAAAATAAATGCTTAAGTTATTTAGTAAAACAAACATTGGTTTGAAATGGGAAACTAAAAATTTTCAGACAGGCCATTTTTCAGGGATATGAAAAACAACCTATCAATGTCACGATGTCAATGTCGCGAAACACGATGTTGATAAAGTAACTTGTTTGTTTGAAATAGGTAGGTTGACAGCTTTGATGAGACACAAAAGCTTTCAGCATACCGAGCTCCAGGACCCGTCAATAACTACTTAGCAAACTTTGTACGCAAAGTACCTACCCTACCTTACTTATTATGTTTTTGTTTTAGACCTTTTTTAGCTAAAAGGTTGTCCCAATATTAAGTACCTAAAGCTTATTATAATGTTGGTAGTACTAAAGTTCGCGAAATAATGTATATATACATATAACAACAACATTTATACGTCAACGTATAGGTATTGGATTTACGAATATATCGATGCGCCTATTTGAATGAAGTAAGTAATTTGAATCACGTGATCCGATGAAATGAGGAGCTTTCAAATATAGTCAGGTATGAATAAGACTCACCTTGACTGGTAGATTGAGTTCATGCGTCTCGTTGCCCCGCCACAGGCGCGACTCCCGTGGCAGCACGGGCAGATCGCAATCTATAGCTCCGAGCGGCTCTAGCCGTGCAGGAGAATGCACTACTCCTACGTTAGAGCTATTGTTTAACATTTGCCTTCTTGCACTTTTAACCATGCCTTTTGTGCTTGCGTGCACTTTAGTTGAATGGCGCTCGGTGGTCGTCGTACTCTCGGTCGCTTCGTACGCTTTTGTTGCTCTAAAGCTTCTCTTTGTAGTTGAAGTCGCGACTGTCGCCGTCACTGGACTTTTTAATGGCTCTGCCTGCGGCTTAAAAGTAGTGAGTGCTGCTGGCGGTTCAGAACTTGATACTCGTATATTCTCGTCTTTAGCTGAAGCTGTCTCGCACAAACTGGCGCCGACTAATGCCAGGATTAGCGCCAATGCCATTAGCAAATAGTGCGGCGTCCTCTTACCGACGCTCATATTGCTGGGATTTACGAATATCCTTGCCGCTCGCTGGTAGAGCTCTATTTCAAATAATTTTTAGCTGGCATGAATTAATTTGGACCTGGGAAAATGAATGCTATTTTCTATTATATTATTATTTATATTTGCACAAAAAAATATGTATGTTTCAACCACTGCACCAATCTCGATGAGATTTGGCACAGATAACTTGGCAGACCTTGAATTTTGAGACAAATAAAACTGAATCTGAATCCGTTTTTTACTGAAAATATCTTAATTTCTCGTGAAAACTGAACCATACGTATATCGCCTTAACGCCTAAGCCGATCTTAGTTGCCCCGCGTACAAAGACACGGACAATGGCAAATTTAAAATACAATTGCACCAATTCAACACATTGCAATTATTGCATTTTATATGAGAGCATATAAGTTCTGGGACCATCTCTGTCTCTGTAGATAAAACCACGAAAAATCCGCCCATAAGTCGATGGATGGACTTATGTGACACAGCGGTTGAGCGGCTGGCTGCAATATTCGTTCTGATATCAAGGTCTTAAATTCCGGACAAACAGAAAAAACTAGTCAAGACTACATTATCTGAATCTATTTATTGTATAGTCGTATGTGTACTTATATTTCAAACTTTGAACCAAATAACAATGTAATAAATCGATATCAAACAAGCCCACAAAAAGGCTCCAATCCTCTTATTGCTCATAATTACAAAGGCGAACACCTGTCTGCGAAAACATCTATAATAATTGGACAAGCTGTAGAGCACTCACTTGGAGTGGTGACCCTCTTCAAACGAGTGCAGCCCTTGGATCGGCACCGACTCTTTGAATAGCTTATTTCCATTTTAAACGGAACCTTATTTGTGGAGTTGTTTCCTAAGCCCTGGACTGCATAAACTCTACTAGATACTTAGGAAACTGAAACACGCAACTAACAAAATAATCAGGTATTAGGTATTTAATTGGTTTTCAAAATCCTAACACCAAGTTTGTTCTACGAAGTTTAAGATGAATGTAGATAAATAAATAAGACAGCACAGCAAAAAAAAATAAAGCTTGTCCATAAAAATTTACTGTTATAATTTTAAAGGTCATTTTGCCGTTATGACCTAAGCACGAGTAAGTAATAACAACTATTTAAATAATAACATAACTAGTAGTTCGCTTCGAACTGAGATCTCGTGATGCGACCCGACGAACGCATTAAAATTTTGAGTAGGTAGTAGTCAGAGGCAAGTCCAAACATTATCTTTGGACTTTTTTCTGACTACTGTCTACTAACTTGGTATGGTAACCAAGTTTCAACTCTATTGGCCTATTTATTGAAGAGTTCCGTTGAACAGACCTTGGCTCCATCATCAGACGTGGTCGTCGTCACCATTTTATGAGAACTGAGTACCTCCTTAATTTATTTCAAGAAAAAAAAATAAGAAAAAGCAAAGGAACTGGCCGACCAGTAGAAAAACCTTGATGTCAACGAAACTCTTAGAGATGGGAGCTCTTGGATCGCTGGTTATCTTATTTTAGCTTTTATTGTTTTATCTTAAAAATCGAGCGTCCCAAAAAAAAAGTAAAAATTGTTTTGGAATGTCCAAACGAAGCCCTTTCATATGACATGTAACTTTATTTTTTTATGTAACTTTTTTTATTTTTGCCCCCTTAAAAAACCCCATATCTCAAAAACCCTTCATCCGATTTTACTCATATACTTACCAGTAAATTTCTCAAGTACAAGCTATCGATATATCAAATTTCATGCAGATCGGATCAACGGTTCTAAAGTTATCGCCAGACAAACATACATACATACATACATACATACATACATACATACATACATAAAATGCCAAATCGCCCAAGTTAAAACTAAGATCTTTGTTCGCTTCGCTCACTCGATCAATAATAATTAAACAATGCAGGTACTTACGTAATCATGCGGCCATAAGGTTTATCAAATAAAAACACAGTCATGTGACACGCAAACTAATTCACAGCTTAGATAAACAGCTTAATCCTGACTGACATTGTCACATGAATAAAATCTTAACATATATCTACTGTTTTAAATAACTCTACATAGTTCAAAATTGTATTAGGTATACGCTTCGAAAGCCGGTCAAAATTGCAAGTGAAAGTAAAATGATAAACTTTGCAGTGTTTTATTGAATGTTTTGGCAGGGCGGCGAGGCAGCGCAGGGCGGGCGGTGGAATCAGCCGCAGCCTCCGCGACACTGAGGGCGCCGGGCCCCGTCGCGCACACCCCGCACTTCGCCACTTCCACCCTCTACCCCCAGTATCTTTACTTAATTTTACTCTACGCCTGAAATTCCAACGATTTCCTAAGCGTGGCGGCGCGTGGAGGCGCGTGGCGGGACTAGAAGCAACGGACCTTTCTATTTCCGTAGATGTACACTTCAGTCGTAATATACTGATCCCAGTTTTATACTGCCCTAATATAATTTTACGTGATAATCGCAAGGCCCGGGGGTTCAGAGCGGTCTGATTGTAAACATCATGTGTAATGTCCTCGTTCAGTACGCCACCGCTACCTGCCTCGGCTCCCCGATGGATATTTATTGCATTACATTCCATCGGATGTTCCAATATCACGGTCCAATAATATTTTAGATTGAAAATATTTTTCTTTCGACGTTCTAGGGATGAAATATTTGTGCTCCATAAATGGTCTTCGGAATGTTTCAGCTATGAATATAAATTTGAAATTATTAAAGTGTGAGTCAGACGTTGCTGAGATATTTTTTATAATTTTTTCATAATAAATTATGGTGATGTACACTATATTTTTTTTATACTTTGTTATACTATATTTAAAAAAAAAAAGTATTTCAAGTTTTTAGCGCTAATCATTTAGCTTTGCAAGCGGTGACAGACGGACAGACGACGAAACGGTCACACTGATACCAAAGTATTTTTTTTTATACAACTAGCTGATGGAACAAGCAGATGGCCCACCTGATGTTAAGTGGTAACCATCACCTATAACAAAGCATTGCCTGGCAAGTCACGCACGATAGAAACGTGCCCCACGATGCACTGCGTCCATCAACTTGAGGCATACAGATGTTATGCCTCATGTGACAGTAATTACACCGGCAACCACACTTTTCAAACCGAAACACAGCAACGCTGCTTGGCGGCAGAAAAAGGCGTGGTGGTAGTACTTCCCCGGACGAGCCCTTCACAAAGAGCTCTACTACTCTTAATTGTGTATTGATAGTCTAAACTACCTACGTTTTTTTTCCAACTCATTTTCATTATAAAATGAGAGTTGCTGCAGTTAATGGCATAAGCTTCATCCTATACTGCATACTTAATCGACTACGCAAATTATATTGAACGCTGCAAAATTAATTTATTTATCCGCTACGAAGTGAAGCGTGTAATCAGTTCTGGCTTCATCACGGTTCGAGAGAGTTGATCAAATGACGCTCGTTATAGGTACCTACGGGATATCCTATTCCTGTAGATTTGTGAGTAGGTATACCAAACTACCTTTTAATGGCAATTAGGTTTATGTAACATTGATGTAGGTATTAGGTATCATGAATATGGTGCATTAACCTCCATTGGTCTGTGGGTTATCCATCAAGCAGTATCAATGCAGTCAACCAAACGGTAACAAAACCTATACATAAGGTTTTATATAGATCCTAGTTGCCTTTACTAGGTTACCTTACCAGTTTTTTGTTCATTTTATACAAAGAGATAGCCTACCTTAAAATAAAAAGTAAGACCTCATATTGGCTATACTTTAGAATACCTATAATTGCAAAAATAACTACATGTGAAGAAATACATATGAATCTATTTCACAACTAATTAATTGTAGATATATAGGTATGCCTACGTGCCACGAGGGTTCAGTATCGAATGGATTACTAGCTCATTAATTATTATCGTTGGTAAATCTCGGCGGTCTCAACTCTCTCAGTCGATACGCTAATTAATTCTAATGATGACAGATTTATCAAAGCGAAAATGAATAACGATGCCGGAAGTCCATTCGGTTTATAGATTTTATATGAGACTCAAACTACTGAGGTCACAATTACTTGCCTTTAGTAGGTAGGTTAATAACTTAATCCGCCTTAACCGTAATCATCAGTCTATTAAGAAACGTTCTGGGGATGTGTAGACTTTACCGGTCAGAGAAAAACAACGCTACTTAGCCCATCTCGCACTTGTCCCTATTTCTTATAACATGTTCTATCCGTTCCGGTATAACTAGTGTTAAGTTTTTGCAGTGTTGCGTAATAAGTTGCTAAAGTGGGGGCGGGAGCGAAATCCTCGCTAGTTGGAAAGTTGGCGCACCGCCAGCCGCTTACGAGTATACCTACCTACCTACTTACCCTTATCTGATGTACGGATAGCAATACGCTTCACTTCGCTTTTATTCCAAAACGTCGATATATTTACAAAGGCAACTAAGTTATAAAAATAATTGAAGCACGGTTCTTAAATATGTACTCTGGCTCTGTACTTCTGGCTTTCTAGCACTATGATAGAGTCAGTACCGTTATGCGGTACCTAAGTAAACTTTTCTTTTAAGAAGATAGGTAGGTACCTATAGTCAGTTACGCAACTGCAACAATGCAAGGCTCTACAGATTTTGGGCAATCGTTTGCTGTACGTTTTCTACACTAATATTATAAAGAGGTAAACTTTGTATTTTTGTATTTTTGTATTTTTGTTTGTAACGAATAGGCTCAAAAACTACTGGTCCGATTTCAAAAATTCTTTCACCATTAGAATGCTACATTATCCCTGAGTAACATAGGCTATATTATATTTCCAAAAAATCAGGGATCCTTATTTAAACTTCAATAATGTAACCCAAGGTGGAAAACAAAAAACCTTACATCGCGTGCGCTGCGAAAACTATTGAAGATAGAACAAAATAATGTACTACGATTTTGTAGAACACGTTATCATCTACAAAAAATGTCGCGACAGCATATGTCTAACTATTATAGTTATGTCACAATAAGTGTTCTTTTATTATAAAAAATTAATTGAAATGCCTCCGCTAGAAAAGGGTCTTTATTTGTACCTTGGTATTAATGCTTATCCAAATAAATCATTTCATAATTAAGACGGTTTCAATACCTATAGATTACTTCTTAATTTTTTCAAATCGGACATTCCATTCAAAAGATATGACGAAATTAAAAATGTTTACGGGTCCACGGTTCACGCGCGGGGAGCGATTTCACTCACTCAAGGAGAAGCGCGTGCAAATGTATGAAATAAGTAGATGCGAGGTCGAACCCACGGTCTAAGTTTATCCTAAAATGTTCAAAAAATTTATGACCACCCATGCGAAGCTGGGACAGGCCGCTAGTCTACACTAATATTATAAAGAGGTAAACTTTGTATTTTTGTATTTTTGTATTTTTGTATGTAACGAATAGGCTCAAAAACTACTGGTCCGATTTCAAAAATTCTTTCACCATTAGAATGCTACATTATCCCTGAGTAACATAGGCTATATTATATTTTCAAAAAAATCAGGGATCCTTACTAAAACTTCAATAATGTAACCCAAGGTGGAAAACAAAAAACCTTACATCGCGTGCGCTGCGAAAACTATTGAAGATAGAACAAAATAATGTACTACGATTTTGTAGAACACGTTATCATCTACAAAAAATGTCGCGACAGCATATGTCTAACTATTATAGTTATGTCACAATAAGTGTTCTTTTATTATAAAAAAATAATTGAAATGCCTCCGCTAGAAAAGGGTATTTATTTGTACCTTGGTATTAATCCTTATCCAAATAAATCATTTCATAATTAAGACGGTTTCAATACCTATAGATTACTTCTTAAATTTTTCAAATCGGACATTCCATTCAAAAGATATGACGAAATTAAAAATGTTTACGGGTCCGCGGTTCACGCGCTGGGTGCGATTTCACTCACTCAAGGAGAAGCGCGTGCAAATGTATGAAATAAGTAGACGCGAGGCTCGAACCCACGCTCTAAGTTTATCCTAAAATGTTCAAAAAATTTATGACCACCCATGCGAAGCTGGGACAGGCCGCTAGTCACATATAAACCAAGGACTATACGAAGCATAGAAAACATTTAAGTTGGTAGATTACTTTAAAAAATCTTAGTCCTGCAAAAAAAAATATTTTACGCGCACGAAGCCGCTTAGTACTTGATATTTTTTAAGCTATACAATTCTACGAAATCATGGACACAATACGAAAGAGACGCGAGTAATTTTTACTTTATATGGAAGGTGCTCTAATAGCGAAGCAAACACCACAGAGGATAAAAAGAAATCCAAGAAATTGGTTCCTTTTGCATTATTCATAAGTTCATCTCATCTCATTCCGAGGCAGAGAAAATCTATTCGGAATTTAAGAGATGCATTTAGAGTGGATACCTTCATTTTGAAAGCTGATTTACTTTAAAATGAATCGTTGCGTCGGTTATGACGGTTCGATTTATAAATTACTAGCGACCCGCCCCGGCTTCGCAGAGTTATTGTGGGTTATCCCTAAGAGACATATACCATAACGGACTTTTTTGCATTATTTTGATCTATCTCGTAGGGTTCAGCCAGCGTTTGCAATGTAAGCGCAAAAAATGTGTTTAATTACGACATCACATTAGAAACCTCTAAAATTATCAGTGTTTCTCTACTATGTTATGCTTGTATTATGCATATAAACCTTCCTCTTGAATCACTCTTTCTATAAAAAAAACCGCATCAAAATCCGTTGCGTAGTTTTAAAGATTTAAGCATAGGTAGGTACATAGGGATATAGGGACAGAGAAAGCGACTTTGTTTTATACTATGTAGTGATTACATATCAGCTGCTACTCTACTATAAATAATGATCGTTTTCAAAGTCAAATGATATCTATCTATTGATTCACAAGGATGGATTCGTTTTCTGGCATTTTGGGAAGCAACATAGCTTTTTCATTTTAATTGTTTTTCTTGTGTTATTTTGAGTAGTGTTGTGTAATTTCGGTGGTATTTTAACCAACATTACTAGAGGTCTTATAGCACAAAGTGTAAGCATTTGGAAGGAAAGTGTAATATGTGATATTCTGATTTGACTGAAAATATTTCGAATGTTTTGAAGAAAACCGCCACTATTTTCTTCAAAACAAATGACGGCCGACTTGACTATGGACTGACTTGACTAAAAAGTATTCATTCAATACAAATCTCTTGACACTGGCAAGATTGTCTGTCGAATGACAGACAGGAGCCATAAATGGAGAGAAGAAGAAGATTCACAAGGAGCACTTTTCTTTTTTTAAAGCTAGGTGAATCTAGGTGCCAGTTCAGTTCCACGCGGCCAAACCTATAAGAACAGCAGTGTCTATTCAACTTTTGAAAACTTTTTTTTCGAATTCTAAATAATTAATAACAATAAATTAATTAAAAAAATAACAAATAATTAATAACAATTACTTTTTGGTTTATTTATCTACACTAATATTACAAAAAGGAAACATTTGTATTTTTGTATTTTTGTATGTAACGAATAGGCTCAAAAACTACTGGTCCGATTTCAAAAATTCTTTCACCATTAGAATGCTACATTATCCCTGAGTAACATAGGCTATATTATATTTTCAAAAAAATCAGGTATCCTTACTAAAACTTCAATAATGTAACCCAAAGTGGAAAACAAAAACCTTACATCGTGTGCGCTGCGAAAACTATTGAAGATAGAACAAAATAATGTACTACGATTTTGTAGAACACGTCATCATCTACAAAAAATATCGCGACAGCATATGTCTAACTATTATAGTTATGTCACAATAAGTGTTCTTTTATTATAAAAAATTAATTGAAATGCCTCCGCTAGAAAAGGGTCTTTATTTGTACCTTGGTATTAATCCTTATCCAAATAAATCATTTCATAATTAAGACGGTTTCAATACCTATAGATTACTTCTTAAATTTTTCAAATCGGACATTCCATTCAAAAGATATGACGAAATTAAAAATGTTAACGGGTCCACGGGTCACGCGCGGGGTGCGATTTCACTCACTCAAGGAGAAGCGCGCGCAAATTTATGAAATAAGTAGACGCGAGGCTCGAACCCACGGTCAAGTACCAAGGTACAAATAAAGACTCTTTTCTAGCGGAGGCATTTCAATTATTTTTTTATAATAAAAGAACACTTATTGTGACATAACTATAATAGTTAGACATATGCTGTCGCGACATTTTTTGTAGATGATGACGTGTTCTACAAAATCGTAGTACATTATTTTGTTCTATCTTCAATAGTTTTCGCAGCGCACGCGATGTAAGGTTTTTGTTTTCCACCTTAGGTAACATTATTGAAGTTTTAGTAAGGATCCCTGATTTTTTTGAAAATATAATATAGCCTATGTTACTCAGGGATAATGTAGCATTCTAATGGTGAAAGAAATTTCGAAATCGGACCAGTAGTTTTTGAGCCTATTCGTTACATACAAAAATACAAATGTTTCCTCGTTATAATATTAGTGTAGATTAAAACTTAGCTTTCTTACTTTCCTGCAGTCATTTTTGGTTAGATAACAAACTCATTAAACTTAGGAATGATAAAATGCCCAAAAGAAGAATTTTCCACCTCGATGTCTTTGAAGGCCGATTTTAGCCGAAGTAGATGATTATGAAAGCTAAGAGTCTGGAGAATGTTTGAGATTTACTTAGGAAACATGAAGTCACTTGTTCAGAATTTAATAAAAAGTTGAAAATTTTAATCATTCATAATTCAACGAACGTAAATTTCTCACTTTACACCAATATTTTCATAACTTTCATCTAAGTTACGAAGCTGATTGTTTTATGCATAATGATACAATTGCAAAATAAAATTTCTTCTACTTTTCTTATTAGAATGTTTTATAATTGTTCAGGTCGAAAGCACCTACTCAAAAATTCAGAAAAAAAAACATACTCGAAATCTATGATAAATCTCTGAACATACATGGGGGTGATTCGGGTAGGTTAGCTACCCAAGTGGTGCTCTATCTCTGGACTTCCGCTTATCACTACTTTTTGGGACACCCTGTATACTATAATGTTAAATAATATACTCGAATCATCATGTCTCACTCACATAATAATATGGCAATTTCAAACACACGTGGAGACACGTACTAATACTAGTAGTTCGCCCCGAACTGAGATCTCGTGATGCGACCCGACGAACGCACCAAAATTTGAGTAGGTGGTAGTCAAAGGCAAGTCCAAACATTATGTTTGGACTTTTTTGTGACTACCGCATACTAATTTGGTACGGTAACCAAGTTTCAACTCTATTGGCCTATTTATTGAAGAGTTCCGTTGAACAGACCTTGGCTCCATCATCAGACCTGGTCGTTGTCACCATTTTATGAGAACTGAGTACCTCCTTAATTTATTTTAAGAAAAAAAAATAAGAAAAAGCAAAGTAATTGGCCGACCAGTAGAAAAACCTTGATGCCAACGAAACTCTTAGAGATGGGAGCTCTTGGGTCGCTGGTTATCTTAATTCAATTTTTTTGTTGTATCTCAAAAACCGAGCGTCCCAGAAAAAAAGTAAAAATTGTTTTGGAATGTCCAAACAAAGCCCTTTCGTATGACATGTAACTTGATTTTTTTAAGTCACTTTTTTTATTTTTGCCCCCTTAGAAAACCCCATATCTTAAAAACCCTTCATTCGATTTTACTCATATACTTACCAGTAAATTTCTCAAGTACAAGCTGTCGTCTTATCAAATTTCATGCAGATCAGATCAACGGTTCGAAAGTTATGGCCAGACAAACATACATACATACATACATACATACATAAAATGCCAAATCGCCCAAGTTGAAACTAGAATCTTCGTTCGCTTCGCTCACTCGATCAATTACAGTGGTCAATATAACTTGAAAACCCTGGGCACTACACCGTATCATTGGTTCCTATGTATTTTATGTATACATAAGTAATCACAATTAGATATGCATTCTATCAAGTATTAGCATTGAGTATCATAATATTTACCTACTAGTTAATGGCTACATTACTACAACAACGTTTCTAGGAAAATAAAACAAGTAAGTTACTAATATACATAATATTTATTACATGCAACTATAATGTATACAAACTTGTAAGACATTACAAAATCAAAGTATGTATTATGATAATTGTTCTATTATTTACACACTAAAGTTTTCTAAAACACTAGCTGTGTGGTGTATAACAATAAAATTGTATAAATTTACGCACTAAGGAAGTTACACGAATCTACATAGCCTCCACCTCGTTTTTAGCTACAGCTCTTACTGCTGACACGTCGTTTTTGGAGTAGCTCTGAAACAAAGGATAACAAACATTGCACTAACATTTAAGTAATACTAATAAATATATTAAATATTGGTGGACATTCCACACAGCACTATCTCGCCCCAAACTAAGCCAAAGCTTGTGATACTTATATACTTTTTTGTAAATACATACTCATAATATTAATGTATAACACCCAGACAGAGAACAAACATCTATGTTCATCACACAAATGTTTGTTCTCGGTGGGGATGGAACCCACGGCCTACGGCGCAGAAGGCAGAGCTACTACCAACTGAGCTGTGAAGGCTGTCAATGAACGTAAATAATTTGATCAAATGCCTGAGTTACAATGTATTTAGCTGCATTTTTTTATTGGACTCCATAACCACTGTTTTTATTTTTTTTATTTTTTTATACAACTAATTGATGGAACAAGCAGATAGCCCACCTGATGTAAAGTGGTAACCATCACTTATAACAAAGCATTGCCTCGTAAGTCACGCACGATAGGAACGTGCCCTACGATGCACTGCCCTGTGTCCATCAACTTGAGGCATGCAGATGTTAAGCCTCATGTGCCTGTAATTACACCGGCAACCACTCTTCAAACCGAAACACAGCAACGCTGCTTGGCGGCAGAAAAAGGCGTGGTGGTAGTACTTCCCCGGATGAACCCTTCACAAAGAACTCTACTACTCATTTGGTAAATTTACAGCTTTGGTGGAAACCTATAAATATCCGCGCGGATTTGAGGTAGCTAGAGATTTCACGAGAAGTTCGTATTAGCTTCAATGGCTTCTTCTTGCAAATACTTAGGTGGAGTATACTTAGATACCGTGGACGTAAATTCTTTGTGGTATTTTAATGCATCCGATACTAGGTATCCGGTATAGACCACCAACGACATTCTAACTAAAATGTTGTGGAGTAGGCAGGTAATATTACCTAGATTAGGTAGTACTTACTTACTAGCGACTTCATTTTATGAATAAAACATTGAGAACTACTTAACCTGTCAATTCGATTACGCTACCGTTGCGCGCCGTAACTTCAACTAACGTAATTTGGTTCCAACTTTTGTTAAATAACAACTTCTCGTTATAAAGTTCGAGATAACATGATTAAATATTTAAAACTGGCGCAGAAGCTAATTGTTCGTGAATAGAATTATGTGCCTTATTGTACCGTTCACTGGTCTTTCTATTGTGAAAGGCGTTGTTTCATCAATATATGGAGCCGGGGTCTGGTCTATGTACAGTATATATAATTATCGCTTAGCAATATAGTAACTGTTTTATGTGATTATTTGCCTCATTTTTACTTCGTTTTCTTGCTTAACAAGATTTTCTTAGTCAAGGAGAGCAACTTATTGCACTAAAAATATGGCGGACTGACATGCGTGAATGTCATTTTAACAACTGTTGTTTAAGTCAAGCTTGAGAGTGAAAGTCATTACGGTCAAAAAAAGCAACAAAACCATCAAAAAATTATAAAATGCAATGCGTCATATCAAACGTCATGTCAAACGTCAATTACAGACTGTCATGGCGGCTCTAGAAGTGTGCACATAGTAAGAAATTCGAACAGTTCAACATTTAGTGATAACAACTATATTATCCTACATATTAATGAAATTGCATCTTCAATATTTTTTAATTTTTTCTTTGTGAGGTACATAGACCACACCCAGAATAAACCTGTCCTTTGATAAATCTCATCGTTGATCAACCAATGGTGGTACTTCAAATGAGTATTCGGTATACGCGTTTTTATTTTTTTACTAGTAATCGTCGTATTTGGGAAAATACGACGAAAACGCGAACACAAATAGCTATGTGAAATGCCAACATAACATCATTAGGGCTTTCCGTAATAAATAAAAGTGCAAGTGAATGAACATGAAATGAAATAGTATCACGACTGTAATTCTTAAGCACAGTAGACATCCCTAAATAATGGGGTGAGAGAGGCCGATTTGTTCAGGCTGCGGTGAAGATGATGAACTGACCTATAACTAAATAAAATGTGTATTATTTTTTTCTTGTCCGTGCCTGAGGAGCCAAGTCATGTTATTTCTGTTCTTATTTTTTCTCCTGGAAGTTAATTAAATTTTATGTTGAGTGAGAGAACATGAAATGAAATAGTATCACGTCTGTTCTTCTCAGGACCAGTCGACATTCTTAAAAAGTGGGGTGGAGGAGGTGGACTTGATCAGGCTGTGGTGAAGATGATGATGGACAAAACTAAATTAAATGTATATTATTATTTCTTGTCCGTGCCTATTCATGAAGATGTTTCGGTTTTCTATTCTTTTTTTTCTCCTGGAAGTTAATTTAATAAAAAACAGTTTTTTTGTTACTCACATGAGCCATGACGACGTAAGACGAGTTGTATTCGTGCTGGCCCACCGTCTTGTCGGGGTGGCATCGCAGGCGGTGCGAGCGAAGTGTGGACGCGTACGCAAACCGCTCCTCGCACCATTTGCACGTGAGAGGCTTGTCGCCTGTGTGCGTGTACATGTGCACCTAGATGAACAAAACATGTTACTTTCACACAAACATACTAACATACTTTAAGGGTCTACTCGGTCTCTAAAGCGCCCCCAAGATGGTATTTTTGCCCATCTTGGGGGCGTAAATGTGAGTAAATGTGTTTAGTAAATGTGTTAAGTAAATATGTTTAGTAAATGTGTTTAGTAAAACACATTTCTTACAAAATAGCTTTACAATTTATGGTGCCTTTCCTGTGCTTATTCCATTAAGGTAGCCACTGCTAGATATTTAATCACAAGTACCTACTTACCTAGTACTATTATTTCTTCTGTGTATGTAGTTATATTATGTGAACAAATGAACTTCTGTGAAGTTCGATCTATATTATATGAGTTCACTTCATTCGAAGATATATTTATCGTGTAAAAAGTTATAAACAGTTATTTAGAATATTATTACTATTTAGCTTTGGTAAGTTATGCTAAGCGTAGGTTTTACCACGTCAGAGTAACGCTATCCGTCAAATACTTGTTTTGGAATAGTCTAACGGCTGGTTTCTGAAAGCTTGATCAAAACTAATCGGATGTCAAGTCACTCGCTATTTCAGCTATAACATCGAATTATATAGAAATAGCAAGTGACTTGACATGCGATTACTTTTGATCGGGCTTTCAGAACCAGCCGTAAGTCCCTTATTCACGTTGGTCGCTTAGCGCTCCACTTACAGACCCTGTACGTACACTGTACAGACCCTTTTGCTGCTGGTAAGCAACGCAGCTCTTTTTCACTAGATTTTTTTGGTGAGTTTTAGTGTTTTACAGTGTAAACATTAAATTCTCACTTTCAAAGTCTGTCGTCTCTTGAAAGCCTTATTGCAGTAGGAACAGACGTGACGGCACTTGTCCTCGTGAACCAGCAGATGTTTGCGCAGCGTGCGGCGGCTGTTCAAGATGCGTCGGCAGATGTAACACTCGTAGGCAGTGTCCTCGTGAGTGTCCATGTGCGTCTTGAGATTGGAGTACGTTTTGAAACTGAAACCATATGTTTATTTATATTTACTTCTTCTTGTCGTGTACTAGTTTCTTTCGAAACAGTGTGGTGAAAGGATTTTAAGTGCGCCTCAAGAGGCTCCTGTTGTTGAGTCCTCAATGAGTTAGCGAAGTTTTCAGGCCGTGTACCTGAAAACTGCATGTGCATGTGCATGCAATCCGAAACACTAATTGACTCAAATTAAAACACAAGAGATCACTCATTCAAACAGGTAGCGTGACCGCGATGCTTTACATCTTCTTGTCCGATTAAGCTGACGAACGCAACGTAAATTTAAATAACTGAATTAACTTACGGTTTAGAGCATTTATTGCAAACAAAAGGTTTGTCATCACTATGTATAGCTCGGTGTTGCCGCAGCTCCCCGTTGGTGCCGCAAGCGTACCCGCACAGGTCACAGATGTAGCCTTTCACCTTTTCATGCACAACCTTCTTGTGCGAGGACGCAGAGGAACGGGTAGTAAATCTAAAAAAAACAACACATTTTAAGATGATTACGTTGTACATCTTTTTAGGGTTAAACCCAATACCCAAAGGGTAAAACAGGACCCTATTACTAAGACTCCGCTGTCCGTGCGTCTGTCAGTCTGTCCGTCTAGAATAAAATAAATATTCAAGGGGGCAAATAAATATTCAATAAAAACGGCAAAAAAATCACGTTTGTTGTATGGACAACAAACGTGATTTTTTTGCCGTTTTTATGGTTCTGACGCATAATGACCAATGATTGAAAAAAAATATTCGCTTTATGACGAAAACGCATAATAACACATAAGCATTTGGACCTAAACTCGGAACGACGCATACGCGAAATGACCTATCCGTATATTGACCAATATGCACAATGAAACATTCGCGAAATGACACACTTGTAGATTGATTGTTTGTTGATTACCTAGGTAATTGGTACTCTTTCCACAAAATACGTAAGTACTGGTCACTTGAAAGTTTATCTATGAAATATTTCTACTTATGACGCTTAAAGTCATACATACTTCAATCTAACAGTACGAAATCAGTCAACAGTCGTGAAAAAAATATTTAAAAGCTTTTAGTATTATATTTATAACGATTTATTAATTTCTACAGCTTGACAGCCTTCATAGCTCGGTTGGTAGTAGCTCTGCCTTCTGCGCCGTAGGTCGTGGGTTCGTTCCTCACCGAGAACAAACATTTTGTGTGATGAAATAGTTTGTTCTCTGTCTGGGTGTTATCTCTAATACTATAAGAATCAAAGTCCTGACTGACTGACTGACTGACATATAGACAACGCACAGCCTAAACCACTGGTCCTAGAGACTTGAAATTTGTGGAGTACATAGGTTTTATGGCGTAGAAGTGTACTAAGAAAGGATTTTTGGAAATTCAACCCCTAAGGGTGTAAAAAGGGTTGAAAACGTTTGTATGAAAAATTGTATTCCTTGAACCTACAAACTTGAAACTTGGAGTAGATGTACTCAGAGGCTAAAAAATAGGAAGGGCATTTTTAGTTTTTTAAAACTACCCTTAATAAGTGTGCAAAAGGATGTCAAAGTATGTATGGGAGTTTTTTAACGCGTGCGAAGCTGCGGGAAGCCGCTAGTTATAAATAAGATCGGATCGGCTGGTCGGATATAATTTTATGCTATAGATCGCGCTATCGATGCAACATGCTTTTGCGAATTGTTTATGTTGAAAACGTTTAGGCGGTCGGTGTCATGAAAATGTCGAATATAAAATTTGACAGAAATTTACAAAAAAACTACAGAAATTTGTCTAAGTATTGGTCAAAACTGTGGGTCAAAATGCGTATTAGTTATTGCTCATAATGCATTTTAGTCATTTGGCGTATGCGTCATTCTGCGTATTGAAATTTGGCTTGATATGTCATTATGCGTATTGGTCATTCTGAGAATTGGACATTTCGCGTTTATGTGTTTGGTCAATATGAGAATTCTGAATTATTGGTCATTATGCGTCAGAACCGTTTTTATAAATAATGGTACGGAACCCTACGTGCTCGAGTCCGACTCGCACTTGGCTGGTTTTTTAAATACTATTTGCTGATGGAACAAGCAGTTGGCCAATAAGTGGTAACCATCACCTCGAAAACCTCAAAGCATTGCCTCGAAGTCACGCACGGTATGAACGTGCCCTACGATGCACTGCTCAGCCTTGAGGCATAAAAGATATTAAGCCTCATGTGCCTGTATTTTCACCGATATCCTCACAATTCAAACCGAAACACAGCAACGTTGCTTGGTGGAATAAATAGGCATGGTGGTAGTACTTCCCCAGACGAGCTCTTCACAGAAAGCTCTACTACTCTTAGATCACAAGTTCACAAATGCACTTACTTTAAATTACATACGTCACAATGGTATATTTTTCTATTTTCTATTGGAATATGAGATTTTTCATGAGATTTCAAAGCATCTTTTGTATTGAATATTTTGTCACATCCGGAGCAACAGAATTTTCGTTCTGATTTCGGAATGTGTCTCATTTTATGCTTATTTAACGCTGCTTGAGATTTTGACACTTTTGGACATTTATCACACCTGTAAAAAGAATGTAAATGAACTTAAACCATGACGAACATATTTACACTGGTAGTCTCACAATAGGTGTCCTATGTAATGAGCAGGGATCAAAATCTCATCATTCTATTACAGTCCACTGCTGGACAGTGGTGTCCCCATTCTGTAGCTGCTGCTAGAATTAAGCGACTTTTCCTAAGGCCGCCTAAACATTCGGTCAGAAACATATTTACTACTGATACTACAGTGCCAAGATCAGAATGAACTTTTTTTTTATAAATTAACTGAGGGCTTATTACGTGTTTAGTGCCGATCGTCGATCGTTACGATACACCGAATTTTCTATGAAAATAAATCAACGGCATCTAGCGTATTCTTTGAGAAGCTGATTTATTTTCATAGAAAATTCGATGTATCGTAACGATCGACGATCGGCACTAAACTCGTAATAAGCCCTCTGTTTTACTGTTACAACTATCGCTACTGCTTGTTCTAAGAAATTGCCCTCCTGCACTTCTTAGTTTTCAACCGCCAGCTGCGACAACCAAATAACTTAAAAAACTAAGATATTATTATTATTATGAGCCTTCTATGTCCCACTGCTGGGCAAAAGCCTTTCCCCCATTCCCTCCACTCTGTGCGATCTTTAGCTGTGGTCTTCCATTCCGGCTGAACGAGATGGCGAGATGAGCTCGATAGATACCAGCCAGAATGGAAACTAAGATATAACATTCGTAAAATGTTGTTACATACGCCAACGGTAATTATAACACTTACGATAAAATATTAGGGTCTTTGTGATCATGTATGTGTTTGTACATAACAGATTTAGACTTGAGAGTAATACCACATTTGCATTGCACAACAGGTAAGATATCGTGATTTTCTTCACAATGTGTTTTTAAACTATACCAACTGGAACATTCTAGTTCACATTCACTGCAAATAAACCTGAAAAGAGATGAAGAATATTGTTATAATTTTATTATTTTACCTACAGCTCAAGGACCTAGGATATAACAAAGCATTGCCTCGCAACTCACGAACAATAGGCACATGCCCTGCGAAGTTCCATACAATGGTACATGGTACTATTATCCCGAAGCCCTTGACAACACATAAGAGCAGTAGAGCTCTTTGTGAAGGGCTCGTCTGGGGAAGTACTACCACCACGCCTTTTTCTGCCGCCAAGCAGCAACGCTGTGTTTCGGTTTGAAGAGTGTGGTTGCCGGTGTAATTATTATATTAACAGGCACATGAGGCTTAACATCTGTATGCCTCAAGTTGATGGACGCAGAGCAGTGCATCGTAGGGCACGTTCCTATTCCATTCCATTAGCTAATGGTATAAAAAAAAAAAAACAAATAACTCTACTAACTACAACTATGTCGCGTAAAACACTCGCTGCAAATTAGGTCATAAATTATCTGAAAGAGAAAGCAATATTGCTCTCTCTCTCGCACTTAGGAGAACGGCGCGATCCTTTTGTTTAAGCGCAGAGATGTGCATTATTATATATCATATTGGAGTCGATATATTTTTTTCTTTGTAATTTTTTTTTTAATATAAACTTACGGATTTGTTTTTTTTGGTTGCATATAGTGAAAATAGATGTGTAATTAAAAACATCGTATTTTTTAAGAAAAATAAACATCCTTAATCTACAGTAAAACTAAAAATACCGGTTTTTCTTAAGACCGAATTTTTAACAAAATAACAAGAAATCGCGCGCAACCACCGGTCGCTCTCTCCGAGTCATTCTTTTTATCGATAACGTGCATGCGCCCGCGCCGTGTAATCTCAACACTAGTGTTAAGATGATTTATGACAGAGTTTCCGGCGAGAGTTTAACGCGACTATAATAAGTAATATTAACATACACCGCATAAAATTTCTTGTAACTTCTAGCCTACACTGTTTCCTTCACCAAAAATTTGGAAAAGAAGACAGACAATTTTACCCAACTTTTTGCATAACTTTTGACTTATACAATAAAAAATATTATGATAGAGAAACTGTTTGCAGTATTTATGTTTTAACCTAATGTTGCATAAACATCCCTTATACAATAAATATTTGTATCTTATTTTATTGATTAAGTAGGTACCTGCATGTTCATACCATTATGATACTTACTTCACAAAGTTTTTAATATTCAGATTAGAATACTTGATGTCTTCCTGTTTATCATCCTCGCAAGCTTCATCTTTTCTTAATTTAGTACTTTCTAGCTTATGCTCAGAAACATGTTTGTACAAAGCACTTTTCGATCTGATTTCAAAACCACATAAGCATAATACATAAGGCTCACTTTTGTGCCGTTTTATGTAGTGTGTATGCAAACTGGACCAACTTTTCAATTTAACTCCACAAAAAATGCAATCAAATCTGGAAAGTAAAACCTTTACTTTATAATCAATTTTTATTTATATTTCCAAAACATTTCAGACAAGACTTACTTGACAAGATCTTTAACTTTAAAACTAGCCGATTTCAGAATTTGATTGAGTGCTTCAGTATCAACATTGTGTTCAGTTAATTGTCTGATTTCAGTGGTCTTTATTTGTTTTAATGTAGCAATTGTAACATCATCTAGATCCTCATCATCATCATCATCACCATGGTGGACATCATTGTCATGGTAATCCTCACCATTATTATCTCCAAATATTTCAGACAATGTTTTTTCATTGTTCAGGGCACCTGAAAAATGATTAAGGATTGCCACATAAACAAATATTCAATTAAAAATAGATAGTTGTAAATAAAATGATGACAAATAAAAAAACTTACTGACAATTTCTTCAGCAGTCATTTCATCTTTTACCTATTTCAGGGAAAATAAGAATTAGTCTTGTTTGATTGTTTCAGGTTACTGATATGGACATTATTAAACTTGACCAGTTCAATTGTAAATGTATGAACAATAAGTGCCGCTTGCACAAAGATTACTAATCACGATTAACATCCTGCATAAGAAAAATTAAGTCACTAGACAAGATTAGCAAACTGTCAGACAAATAGCAACACTGGCAATGGCAATGGATGTTTAGCAGTTTAGTTTGGTGAATGTTTAAATAGATATAATTAAATCAAATTGGTTTACAAGCAGACCTTAGGGTTCTTCTAACATTGTATTAACTATAATTATGTTGTCAAAATGGAACTGAGCTTGCATGGTACTTAACTCCACAGCTTAACTCTATATTTAAAATGAAATAATGGGTAATAAATAAAATTTACCTCAGACTTAATTGTTGGCTCTTCTACATGTGTACAAAATTCACGTTTTATTAGTAAATCATCATTGGGTTCACTGAAAATTTTTTGCAATTTTTCTTGTGCTTTATAGCATTCCAGCACAAACAGTTGGAATGTAACAATCTTTTCTTCACAGTTTAAACATATTCTTGTGGGTAAATCATCACTTTCATATATCTGGAATACAAAGTAAAGCTGTGAAATTCATGTTTGCATGATCCCAAGTAATGCTAGTTACATCTAGGCATTATAGGTACTGTACATATTAGTAATTAGACTGGTATTTTAACAACAGTGTTATACTTACAATGATTTGTATAAAATCTTGTATCATTTTCCGAATTCCTTTACTGTTATCAATTAGAAGATCCTTAGAGAATACAATATCTTCTCTAGCACACAATCTACATAGATCCTTCATGGCCATTTTGATTTCTAGTTGTTTGCTAGCAAAGCATCTGTTCTGAGGACTGGAAACCTTATATCCATAGGCTAGGTTAGGTTAAAACAATATTACAACGCACGTAAAACAATCATAGCATCGCCTTAAAGCAAATTATTGGTTCAGACGGACGGAACCGAAATATATCTAAAAAAACTCAATATACCAAATCCACCCAATAAAAATAATTTTTTATTTGACAGCAAATAAAAAACATTGACACTGACATATACTATGACTGTGCTTCAATCAATCGGGTAAGGGTAGTGGTGCTATTACCCTAGCTTCAATTCTGAAAACTAATTAATATTCTTCTAGTTTACGGGTTTTACTTCTAGAGAGATTCGGGAGTGCCCAGAATTTCGAGGGCCAAAGGCGGTGGCTATCGATTACGACAGTCTGGTGGCCGCATGCAAAGTGATGCAAGGGAGGCGAACTCGACATTTAAATTTTTAAATTGTAAGCGCCATCATACATGCGATGCAATGTGCGATGCAACGATTTTTTTTTTTTTTTTTTTACTATGTACATATTTATTTGGCTTTATCCTTTGGAGCATTATTTTCTGCTCTTACAGAGATTCATAAAAAATCATATACTATTATAGATTATCTGTAACAGCGTCTGTACTATCTGCAATTTGAATACAATATGACGTACCTACCCCAAGTCTGACTTTTGATAATCGATTTTTGTTTTTGCACGATGCGATGACGCTATAGTCTTACGTGACTCCTAATAGACTCTCAATACAGACCAAATACCAAAAAATCGAAAATTCAGACTTGAAGTACTGATATCATTCCACTTGGCAATTAAACTGCCAACTGAAACTAAGTAACGTAACGAAATTGTTCCCGAAGTACGTTTCGTCGCGTAGGCTAACAAAGTAACGTTTGTAGCGTTCATTTCGTAGCGTGGCGGTGGCTGACCGCATTGCGCTTCTCTGAGGCCCATTCACGCTCGCAGGGCGCAACACTGCACCACAAATTAATAATTTGCTGGACCCGAGCAGAAATTGTTGCTGTGTTTGACTTGCCTTTCATTGATGCAAAGTCTACCCTAATTAGATACCTATTACGAGTTTCCCTGACTATCAAGCTCCATTACTGCAAGCCTTGGTACCTAGATAGTCTACGTGTCATGTAGGTATCTGAGCTAAATTAGAGATAGGCATACACTGACCTACCTATACACGTATAATTACACGTATGCCATATACTAATTTTATTTTTGGCAAAAAAAGCACATAGAAATAGATACAGACAATTAGATGCAGACGAACATAAGGAAATCGAGAAATTACATGGCTTGTAGATAAAATTAGAGATTCAAGATTGCACCATGTTTTTCTCAACCATGGACACAGAACAATAATACTCCTGACCATGGAGGTATTTCTCAACATTTTTGCATGGCATTTGCACATCGCGAGAACCAGACATCAAAGTTACTTGGAAATTCTCATTCCGATAGTATTAAAATGGACTGATGCTAGCGATAAATGCCCGAGCGTGGACTAAAGTTGGTGCATCTCGCTCTGCTCGATTCTTCATTTAGTAGCAGTCCCCTTGAGAAGAAGCTTATGTTAGCCAAAAAATTGCCACCACCAAAGGGTGGGGTGGTGTCACTACTCTTGGCATCATTCTCTCATAACATTCCAATGAGAAAAAAAAACAATCCAAAGACAAAGTAATAGTAACAAAAAAAGTCAGCCAAGTTCGAGTCTGACTCGCGCATGAAGAGGGTTCCGTACCATTCACTACAAAAACGGCAAAAAAAATCACGTTTGTTGTATGGGAGCCCCTCATAAATGTTTGTTTTATTTTAATTTATGTAGTGTTAAATTTTAAAGTGAATTTATAACTAAATCTTCTGTGAATATTTCAAGCGTCTACCTGTTGCCGTTCTCAATATTGAGAAAAAACGAGCAAAAAAATCACGTTTAATGGTTACTCCGACTAATAAATATAGTCGTGTAACTTGCAGTGGTTGTATTTGAGAAAATAAAATATATACATTTTATTTGAAACACAAAATACGTTTTTCTTTATTGACAACTCAATAGACAGTTGCTAATAAACAGCAGTTGCCAGGGAACAATTGTCGATGAAAGATGTTAGGTACATACTAAATAGTTCCTATTTTAAAACAGAGCCCCCCCATAAATATTGTTTTTTAGTATTTGTCGTTATTGCGGCATCATTTTCTCATCATTTAATTTTGTGAAAATTTCCCCTGTCTATCACGGTTCATGAGATGCAGCCTGGTACATACAGACAGACGACTGACAGACAGACAGACAGACAGACAGACAGACAGACAGACAGACGGACGGACAGCCAGCGAAGTCTTATTATTAGGGTCCCGTTTTACCCTTTGGTTACGGAACCCTAAAAAAGTAAACATTTTCATAGACAAACATAGAGATCTATCAATCAAACAGAAAAAAAAGGAAAAAATGCCATGCTAAAATTGCTAAACAAAATTGCGTGCGAAAGCTTTGGATTGTTATCGTTCTGATAAAATAATTTTGTTAATTTCTCATGGAATCTATAACTGCACATATGATACAAGATTTTGCCAAGAAACAGGTAATTTTAATCATATGAAAAGCATTTACGCGCGTTTATTAGTGTGCATCCAATGTTCCAAACGGCGGTTGCTATGGCATCGGCGGCAATGATGAACTAAAATAACACAAGAACAAAGATCACAAAAACGCTTCAAGATGGAAATTCACACCGATTACGGAGAAAATGCATCGTCGACTTACGAAAACGTAAGTTTTGGCAAAGCTGAAGATAGTGGATATCATACTTCCACACCATCCTTCGAATGCGACGAGTTATCGAACCAATACTTCAATCCATCTATTATCACAAATATAACTTTCTCGAGGATTACAAGGCAGAAACAATTGGATTTCAATGTTACACCTGAGCCAAACCTGATTCTCTATCAACCGTGTAACCATTCTACCGCCTGCAATATTAACATCTCTGAAACACCAATAATTAGAAGGGGTGTCAAAAGGCCGTACCCGAATGAAGAGAAGATAGAAACTCCTACAAGTTTCATTGCTGGGAAAATAAAAAGTTTAGATGTGAATGAAAATAAGGAAAATTCTAAACCTATATCTCCTGTGCATTCTATCTACTTTGATGCTATTGACAAAAGCTTGTTTTTACATGATGAAGGTCAAATAGCCTCATATCCATCAACTCCGGTGAAAAGGAACTGCAGCAAACAGAGTCCTTGCAGGAAATCAGGAAAGAAAATACAATTTTCTACACATTCCCTCTCATGTGAAACAAATGGACTGCAGTATTCCAATAAACCAAGAGTTCATTCAAAAGCTGTGAGAAACATACTCTTCAGATCTGAACGAAAGATAGATATTATATCAAAGCTGCTAGAAGCCCAGTATGTGCCACCAATTGAAAACATTTTTAAATACTTGTCTAATAAAGACATTCACAATTTTTGCTTGGTTAGTAAAAATTGGAATAATACATGGAACTTAGTAAGTCACAATAGCAAAAGAAAACAAGCTTATTTTAGATCCCTAAAGATTGCAAAAGAAAATCTTGAAAACCGAGAGAAAGGGGTCACCCCTGTCAAGAATGAAGTAAAACCTAAACGATACTTGAAAGAAATACACAATGAGTTAAATGACAACCCAGTGAAAGCAGGACGGAGTCCTCCAGGAACACCGAGAAGTAACAGATTCAAAAAGTTCACAAAGGTAACTTTAACTGTGTCCTATCTAAATTAAAGTCAATGAAGTCAGTAATACAGAAATAAAAAAATAATATTGGTAATTAAATTGAAATCCCCATATACTTAATACTTGTTTATCGTAATATTGATTATGTCAAAATCACAGTAATCTAGGGATTAAAATAAAGTTATTTCCATGTCACTGCAGTTGTAAAAAGTTTTGTTTTTTATTTTCAGTCAGCATCATTAGATGCTCGTGCTCAAACTTCGTGTGTGCGGTGTAACGGACCTGCCAAAGTGACAGCAGAGCCTACCGGTGAAGTCTGGGCAGAGTGCAAGAGCATTGTGTGTTCTTACCAGTTCTGCAAAGACTGCTCATGTGATAGACACCCAGGTAAGTGCTGTTCTCAATATGATCTAAGCTGTCCCAGCCCATCCAAGAGAAAGAAAAGTGATTATGGTATTGGAACAAGGAAAAGTAGGAAGAACTTACGTCGGCTATGAACTTTTTAAGCATAAGCTTGATACCAGTGCTAGTTTTAAGTTACTGTACATTCCTTTTTTAAATGTCTTGTTAATGTCTTGGTACATTGAGATTATTGGGTTGATATTAGTATTAGTACCCAAGATAGGCAGTGCCATTGTTAGATATGTACTATACATTGTGGTTCACCACAGTGTATGCTGTCCTACCTCAAATGATTTGTATTTTCATTTATAAAATAAGTAGGAATGCTAGTAAGAAGCTAGGAATTTAGAATATACCTAATTTAATACTATTTGAAAGAAAATTCTGCCACACTATTGGTTTAAAAAAAATTAAGTACATAATTTGTTTTAATTCCTTGTTTGCCATATTTTTCTAAATTAATTAACATACCTAGTAGACTGATTCAATATGCCATGTCCATGACTGAATCTGTGTTAATTTGTAAGATAGTTATTTAAATTGTTTTACTGTGTGTTTTTGAATTGTAATCTATTTAATATAATTTTATAATAGTTCTTATAATTTTCTAAAGCTGAATTATGCAAATATCCCATACCAACAATGATCTTCCAACTAATAAGAACTGTCAAACACTCTCGTTCAGAAGTTAAAATGTGTGAAAGTTTATGATGATATGAAAGTCAAAGAAACCTTAAAATAATACTTAACTATAACATACCCCATACATAAATATGAACATAATGTAAATTTAATTTGCTTTGTCACTTCTCACTACAATATTATTTTTATCTCTTGACTTCAATGGGGCTTTTCTGCCCCTGTAAATATTTGAATGAATGAATAAGATGTTGTTTTTTAAAGTTGGGAAATTATTGGGAATAAAATGTGTGAAATAGCTTTAGAATGTATCCTCACAATATGCAGAGTTTTCCTATGTTGTGGTTCCACTGAAAAGCAACAAGAAGGAATGCAGATTTCTGCAGTTTGGTATATTAGAAAAAAAAACACTTTTCACAATGCCTAGAATATTTGCCTCGTAACTTTGCGTTTGCTAGTAAACATACTATTTTTGTTTAAAAACAAGCTTCTGACAAAAACCGAACATGAACAAACATTGCCAGTCTACATTACTCATCACAGTTCCATTTTCCGGTGTTCTCATTGTACTTGGTTAGATTATCCTAAAAAAATAACCACTAATAGTGCTATCACACTATTCACATTAAAGTCTTTCCAGGTATTTGTATATTAGGGGCACACTAGCAAGTGTTGCATAGATTGTGCTGGAATACCATGATCCAATCAGTTTGGTTGGAATTGGAATCCCTTAATCCCCATTTGCACATATTTTCTCTGCAGGCCCTGAGGGCGATGTTAATTCAGCGACTTCCACATGGACTAAGGCAGAAGTAGTAGTAGAACTTTAGCGTGTCGTGGCCGCAAAGTTATGTGGCAAATATTGTACCTAGCGGTTATATTACCATCAAGTGTTTTAGATCAATCTTCTGCTTTCCTGTGGCAGCCCCAGCAGCTGAAGTTATTTAACGAAAGGTTTTGTAGAACAAGGCTATTTTAAATTATTAGTTTCCAAACGGAAACGTCAGTAAAACATACATTTTCTTTGATAACCAAACAAAACTTGAGCAAGAGTGACAAATTCTGAAGTTTCCGATTGGAAACATTTCCGGATGTTTTTAATCTTACCCTGTGACTTATTCGTCATAACTTCAAACAGAATACCTGCTGCTAGCCTAGTTATCATACTGAGATCTGCAATGTTTGATCTCATGAAGGGCATTTCTGATTTAAGTAAGTACTTACTTTTGTTTTAAATAGTCTTAAAATGCTTTACTTTATATACATCTGACTTCAATACTCACAATACCTAATTATAGATACAATATTTTTTAATTATACACCGGGGAAATCTCTCAGTCGGGTCAGAACTATGTACCTATGTAACTACTGGATGTTTTATTAGATTGTATTATGGTGTTTACACACACTCGTGTTGTCTATGATTAACCACATACCAAAAGTTTCACGAAAGTTGCAAGCTACCTAAATGACGTCACAGCGCTACAATTTGTAATGTGCTTCGACCTTTAAACATGGTGCTGCTGGTGCAAAGTAGGTCTAATTACTGATATAATTAATCTATTGTAACTAAGTCACAAAATAAAATAGAATAATGTTCAAAAGACTGTACATCACTGTTTATAATCTGCACCAATGTCAAATTATGTCTATCTCATAGGTCTCTCTTACCGCCGCCTGAAGCTTGTAATACTGCCTCCGTCTTCATCAAATTTTATTTCCTTTCCATCAAACCTTTATGGTGGTTGTATTTTTTTTATGTAAGATTCTAAACAAAAATATACTGTTCAAAGCCACCGGAAAAAATGTGAATGGTATCAAGTTGACCTGACAATTTCAGTAAGAGGCATTTTTCAAGATAATTCTATAATACTCCTAGTCTTAATGTTAAGTATTAACCTTCAGGTTAAGTACTTGTAATTTTAATTAGTTTGTGGTTTATTTTAATTAATTCAATTATTATTTTAAAAGGTCAATGTTGTGTTATTATGTTTTCTGAATTCATTCCATGTAGCTAAAGACATTTTGTTTGTATGTGTGTATGTGTTTGTAAATAATGTATTGATTTATTTTAATTATTTAGAATGTGAATCACAATTTACACCAGTACCAAATTGATTAATAAATAATTCGTAAATATTTTTAGGATGACATAGCAATAAAAAAATACAGGTTCAAAACAAACTCAATGTACCTAACAAACTGGTTTAGTTTGGTCTTGTTTTGGTCGGAAAGCGTAGCATGTAACGAACGTATGTAGCGTAGATCATATCCCTTAAGTATTATTGCAATGCAGCTTTCTGAATTATTAAAACATTGTCAAAAAATGGACCTTATCACGACGCCATAAAAGTCATTGAATTTCTCCAATGATAGTGATTCAAAGAGTTGAATCGCAATTAAACTTAACTTGGCCCCTAAATTCTGGATACAATATCATTTTCGCGATTTAATTTCAAACTGCGAACGCGTTCCTGCTAATTCGAAGCCATTCCATACTATACCTATTTATTAACCAGTCTTTTCTTATGTGGGCCAATAATTTTAATAAAACGACTATAAAATAGTCAATCGTGTGCCTTACAGCAAATTGTGAAATTGTAGGTATATCGTAGAAATGTAAACGTACCTATGTGAAAACTACTTAATGATTTCAAATTCAATGGTGTAAATAAGTATTTTAATTGACCTGGCAATGTGGGAACACTCCATTTTCAAGTTCAACATGTATTACTTAGCGGGCCTGAAATTTGCCGTCTGTGTGGCTGTGTGCCAAATGACCAATGGCTAATAGTAAAACCTGTTGAAATTGTGCTTTGTTTCAAGTTTTACTTAGCAATAAAACATTTTATACAACAAATTATTTTTCATTGTCTCTATTATAATAAAATTTAGAGATTTTATAAAGTATCTATATCTAATTATGGTATAATTTCTAAGGATTATGAAAGAAAACTTCAGTCAAGTACAAACTAGATATTAACAATATTTAATTTTAATATAGGTACTTTTCCTAAACGTTATTTATTTACAATAAAACACTAGTAATATTCTTAGAATATTATCAAAAAAAAAAAAAATTGGTCCACCGTTTCAACTAAGCTCACTAGAGTCGTAGCCGTTTTCACAAAATCAACTCTTAAAACGTAATTTGTATTTCATAAGGCACTAAATCAGTGTAAGATTACAACTTACTACACAAATTGAACTCGAATCAACATAGATTCGCTTTACCCCGTTAGCCAAAGACTACAGAATAAGGATGAAAAGGTATCTAACAATTTTTTTTTCTTATACAATTTTAAAAAGCATCTCTGTTTGCGAGATTATGTTTTCTAAAAAAATAGTAATAAATAGGTTGATTATAGTTGAGGATCTGTGTGCCTTGACTTGGGCCGGTGGTATGTATTGTAACACATTTAGCTCAATATATATGACTTATGTTCTCAGCCGAGTCCCATAACATACTTTGGTATTTGGTAAGCCACTTGAGGTATTTGCTTCAGCATTGATAAACTGTAAATATAAAATAACATTAGAATGCCAATAGATACATATTCCCAGATGTAGTAGAAGTCTTTGTGAAGGACTCATCCGGGGAAGTACTACCACCGTACTGATTTCTGCCCATATGAAGCGTTTCTGTGTTTCGGTTTGAAGGGTGTGGGTCCGGGTGAATTTGCAGACGAGGCTTAACATCTTTTATGCCTCAAGTTGATGGAAGCAGGGCAGTGCATCAGGGTGTGACTTGCGAGGCAATGCATTGTTAAAGGTGATGGTTACCATTTCACATCAATGAGCCATCTGTTTGTTCTATCAGCATGTAGTATAAAAAAATGTGGTCGGTTTAGCAATATTTTAGCGTTAGATTAATAACAGTAATTATGCGCAGCCATAGCCACCCAACACCAATTACATTTAATCTCGGACTAGTTTTTACCAAATCATGTCAATTTTACACAGCTGTACAAGGTGTTCCAATACTTGTACTTAAAACTTCAGGGGGCCAAAGTACCCATCAATATGAATAACTTTTTCTAAGGAACCAAAACTGTGAATGCGAAAAAAAAACTGCTGTTTCATACAAGTTCAATACCTACCTGTCTAAAATGGATGAAACAGCTGTTTTTTTTTTCGCGTTTGGAAAAGTATTGGAATACCTTGTATATAGAGGTATGTATACATATAAGATATGATATAGACATAACATTGTCCCGATGTATCTAAATAGGACGACGTAGTACATAATGTATGGAAACTTATTTTATAGGGGTTTTTTATACAAGAACACAAACCGTACCAACCTTACTAAACTTTTCCGTAACCTGTAAGTTATTTCCACCACCAGATTATACTTGCTGTACACTAGGTCTGTACAAAGAGAAAATAATTACACGTTACATAAAGGAATATTGCAGAAATAAAGTTGAGACTTGTTGATACTGATATAAACTCCCAAAAGTAAAGCTGATCACCAAAACGATTATAGTGTCCGCTGCATGCAATTTCGTTGTTATTCAATTGTGTTTTTACAAATGTGCGTTACAATGGACTGCAGCTCAAACTATTGTCACTGTTCACCTGTCCAACATTTGGTGTAATTATGTGACTTTGTTGAACCACTGGACAATAATACTACGCATAGAGTCACGCACATTCGTCAATTCTATGCTTTGAATATAATATATATCTTAAATAATAATTTCGGTTTAGTGCGAGAGTGTGGGCTGCTATTTAGAAACATCAATCGCTTCCGAATAGAAGAATCTGTTTGGAAACGATTTAATAGCTTCAAGAAACGTGCAGATGCCCGTTATGTTGAAGAAATATCGGAAGGAAAAAAGGAAGTTTAATTTCGCTTATTATACGGATATTTACAACGTGTAACATAATACTCCTATAAGACCAAAGACCAAGTGATTAGACCAAGCACTGGAATACTTTGATGTGTACAAAGTTTGAATAGCTACTTCGTTTTCGAAATTTCCATACAAAAGTTAAATTAATATTGTCTTGGAAATTTGCAACAACCCCGATAATTGTACTTAACCTTGGTACATAGGCTATTTGGTGGCAGTTCTGTTACCTATTTTATCTACAGTTCACATAAAGGCCATAAAACAGCTGTAAATAGGGCTGCGTCATGTTGTGTTAGTTTCCTTTTGGCGGAAAGTTTAAGAGGCATTTCATGAATGAAAAACTTCGAAATTTCAAACGTCTTATATCAATAGTTATTCGCCATGACCTGTAGAATACCCTGCTTCCGGGGTTATAGGGGTATTATGTTACACGTTGTTTATACGATATTGGTTCTCCGTCGAGGTGTTGTATTTACAAAAAAAAAGTATATATGTATTATATCAGCTATTTGGTTTATAGGAACCATTTGGCTATTTGGTTAAGCTTTGCTTAGTTTGGGGCTAGATAGTGCTGTGTGTAAAGTCCACCAATATTTATTAATTTTTATACCAGTACCAAACTGATAATCCCCTGTAAAGAATGGTCTTTGCGATCCTTAAAGAAGAAATAACTAAGAAGGGGTAATCACAGAGACATGCATGGACTTACGAAACAGTGATGCCATTGTAGAACCACGCCCGCCAGGTCTGAGGTGCTGGTGCGGCACCATCTATGCGCGCCTCTATGCCGCCGCAGAGCGCTCGGCGGTCGTGTGAGCGGCCGGAGCGCGCGTCGCATATCAACCGCTTCCGGCACTCGCCGTCACATGTCCCTCGACGAGGGCTGTTCTTCCAGTAGTTTCTGGAAGATAGAAACAAAGAAGATTTAAGCGATGTCTACGTATAAATTGTATGGTACTGACGGCTATCCGCCGTTTAGCGGTAAGCCATTTGTTTGACTGTCGGCACACGTGGAGGCTTCGTAGCGGTTTAACAAGATAAGTATTTATAAAACTTTCACCTATTTTATATTGCAATTTGTTATGAAATGTGATGTGAAGATGAACCGAAACATCCAATATTTTTATACACGATTCATTGTTCATGAAATGTATTGTATGTGCTGGATTTTATTCACAACCAACATCTGTCGGCCACATGATAGCGTCAGCAAAAGCAATTCGCTACTATTTATAACTCGTAAAATAAATTCTTACTTGAAATATAAATTGAACACGTCTTCCTTAGCAGTCATTTCGTTAATAAACGTGTCCCAGTCTTGCGGTCGCAGAGCCGGCATCAGGTATGCAGCGCGGGCCGAATACAACTTGTACCACATCGGGTAGCCGTAAAGGTTGGCCTCCTTTAAGTTCATGATCCAGGTTTCATGGTCAACCACTTGCTGGAACATGCGTAATAAGCGAATAAGGGCCGGTTTCACCATGCTCTGTTAGTTACTAATCAAGGATTAAAAGACCGTTAAATCTAACCTTAGCTGTCAAACGCATACATTTTGACATATTTAACGGCCCTTTAATCCTTTGTTAATCTAACAGAGCATGGTGAAACCGGCCCTAAGTCTGTTGTTGGATTGTTAAATTTGTAAATACATATACGCTAAACCGTAACGAGCTGATCGTTTTACAAAAGATGCATAAATAGGTAGCTGGCTATTGTTTCCACATTCAAATTGTAAAGTTTGAGCTGAGTTTTTACTAAATGGTTTACCAGTGCAGTATAAAACAGTTGTCATAAACTAAGCAATGTCTAGCGTGAATCGTCCTCTAATTGAATCAATGAAAGTAGTTACTCGAGTCGTCGCTTCATGGTCACCGTCTACGTAGTATATTCGATAGCCAAGATTCAGGTCGTAGTAAGGCGATACCGACGGTCCAACGTACGCGATACTTGTCGCTCTACCTGTAAACCAGGACAGTACTCATAAAAACAGGCCATGAGAGAACTCTGAGAGAGGTTTTTTAACGCTGATACGCTTGACTTACTGAGATCATTGGGGTCATAAAAAACTTCAAACTCATCAAAATGTGTATGGCCGAAAAATTGCGCCGTTATCGTGGATTCATATCTGTTGATTATAGCGTAGTAATTGCGGCTCCATACTTTCAGGCAATCAGAATGACCCGGAGGTATGTGGCCGATTATGTGGACTTTTTCTCCGCTCAATTCTGCTGATTGCAATTCGTAGATCAACCATTGGAGTTCAGTCGCTGGATCTGTACTATTCATTAGCAACCACCTGTAAATAGACATTATAATCATGACCTACATTGCAAAGTATCTTCGTTCGCGGAAGTTAATTATCCAGCAATTAAACAAGATTCATTTAGCCTCTTCTTAAAATTCTACCACACTATTTCGGAAGAACTAGACAAGTCAAAGTCAAAAGGTATTTATTCAATAAAATCACAAGGATCACTTTGAAACGTCTTAAAACTAGATGAATCTAAATGACACGACAAGAAAGAACAAGATAACTAGATAATATTTTATACAACGTGTAACATAATACACCTATTAAGACCAAAGACCAAGTGATCAGACCACGCACTGGAATACTTTAACGTGTGCAAAGTTTTAATACTTCGTTTAAGAAATTCGTATATAAAAGTTAAATTAATATTGTCTCAAAAATTTGCAACAACCCTGATAATTTGTACGTGACCTGGGTACATACGCTATTTGCGTTTCCTAATTGGTGGCAGTTCTGTTTCCTATTTTATCTACAGTTCAGAATTAAATGTCAAAAACAGCTGTAAATAGGGCTGCGTCATGTTTTGTTAGTTTCATTTTGGAGGAAAGTTTAACTTTGTCATTTTATGAATGAAAAACTTCCAAAATCAATAGTTGTTCGCCATGACCCGTAGAATACCCTGCTTCCGGGGTTATAGGGGTATTATTACACGTTGTATAACAGCTGGATAACTTCTCTATGACGAAAATTACGTACCAGTTCTTGTTATTGCAGTAGTTCATGTTAAGGGATATGATGCGGAAACCGGGTCGGACGAGCACGGAGTAGAAGGCGCCTCGACGCACGGTGTGGGAGACCCCGGCCGGCAGCCAGCGTCGCCACTGCGCGTCCAGCTCGTCGTACAGCCAGGCTATGTTGAGATCCGGAGACGAGATATACGGCGGTGGGAAGCTGTTGAAGCATATTGGTGAGTTTAGTAGCATAAACACAAACCAACACAACACAGTGTAGGCCAGTCTTTGAATCTATACACTGATGGCTTTTTGTTTATAGTTATTTTTTATTTTGTAAATAGGATCATATAAAAGAACGGTAGGAAACAAGCCGTGAGTTTATTGCCTGTTCTTCTAGGCTTCGTCGTGTGAAAGTAACACCTAGATTAATCGAGGTTTAAGACATTACAAAGTGATCATACGATGTTGATTCAACCTTAAATGCCCTATGATATCGGTTTTGTAATTTTATAGTGACCAATTTGTTATAATTGTAACCAAGGGAAGAATAGTAACCCTGCGGTAAAACCAATGTTTGCAAAGTACTTCAACTTAATCTAGTCATCTTACAATGGTAATTATGTCAATCAGATACGATCAACTAACAAAGAAATTGCTCTTTGGTTGAAGTAACTATTACAAAAATGAAAAATAATGGAAATATAATTGCATTCCAACTAAGTTCCATCTATTTAACATTGAACTAAATTCCAATCGACTTAAAGCGGTCTAATAATAAAATTACTTGAAATTTATTAATTATTAAACCTTTTGTTGTGGGTTCGATCCCCACCTTGGATAAGCATTGTGTTATGTTATAAATATTTTTACAAAAAAGGACATATTTCATTATGGGTTTGGTTTATGTACAGCACGTAGAAACATTTGAAAAAAATAGAAGATTACCATACAAGTGCAATTTCATTAATTTGTAGGCAAATAAAATTAAGATACCTAAATGTTTTTCTGGTATTTTTTTTACTATGTGAACAATACATATACACTATAGCCACCATTACAGTCTGTAATTGACGTTTGACACGACGCATTGCATTTTTTTCATTTTCTGATAGTTTAGTTGTTTTTTTTTGACGGTAATTAGTTCCACTCTCAAGCTTGACTGATACAACAGTTGTAAAAATGTCATTTCACGCAAGTCAGTCCTCCATATTTTTAGTAAATTATGTTGCTCTCTTTTATCAAGAAAATCTTGAAGCACAAGAAAAGTGATAATAAAGAAAAAAAAGCAATCAAAACAGTTATCTATATTGCTAAGCGATATTTATGTACACAGACCCAACCCAGGCTCCATACATTGATGAAACAACTCTTTTATTAGGTTTTTCTTTCGCTGTAACGTATACAGCACGTAAAGAAATACCTAATCTATTTTTTCTATCTAATTTAGTATATTTTAAGCTCTCTCATCTATTTATACGTATTTAATTCGTACCTATTGACGGGAGATGATTCATGGTTTCCAAGCGCAGGGAAGATGGGAACCCCCGGAAACATGTCTGACATTTGCGCCACTGTTTCTTGTAAGACCTTCAGATTCTCTTCCTTCGTTTGATTCCAAACGTCATGGGGGGGTAAATCTCCCGTCCACAAAATGTAGTCTATGTCCTGAAAATATCGAAATAAATTACAAATTTTACCATTAGCATTTTAACTCAAGGGGCCGAGTAGGAACTTGAATACTACTGTTTAAAATATTCATAGGCCTATCTTCTTTGGTTTAAGGGCGTAAGCTGATCTTTAAGAGATTGGTTCCTATCCATGTTTTGTAGAATCGGGGTTTTTCAATTATTTAAAATGAACTTTGTTATAGAAGAATGAAGCGACAGATTAATCAATAGGATTGATTAACGATGTACAGTCTTACAGTGTGTGTGTCAGCGATATGCTTTAACATGTGGTCTATAGTCCGTTTCGGAGTGTCACACTTCCTATAATCTCCCCATCTCCCAGCACCTCCGCCTGGAGTCAACGCAGGACCGTTTGATGCTCTGCAGCAAAGAGGCTCGTTGCATTCTGCGTTTGCACCTAGAAACATTACATTTGCCAATTTCAATTTTCACTGAATATAAACGTAGGAAGCAACTAGGCTGAAATTTTAAGATAGAGCAGTTGACGAAACCTTCATACCTTCGGCGTAATATGGATCAAAGTGTGTATCAGAAATCTGTAGAACTTTAAATGACGGAGCCATATCGATAGGAGCCTCTAGTGTCCGAACAGCTGGCTTCGGCACAGGTGGGAATGCAACCTCCCAGTCGTGGTATGGATTGTAAACGTCACCACAGGCATCACCGATCACAAAACTGCATATCTCGTCGGGGCCTATAGTGATCCTTTTCAGTACGTACACCACTTCGCTCTAAAAAAAAAAAAGTCACGTTCAGATTATAAAAATCGAGCCAGTCATATTATTGTTAAAACTTGTTTTATTTTCTTTAGGCCTTACCCCAAACAATCTCGTGATACCTTCGCAAACTCTAGCAGACTGAATTTTTAATGATACACAGAATTGGTATATCATTTTGTTGATATCTTCATTGCTCTTGCCGAGCCTGATATAGTGCTGTAGGAGCCCTGCACCAGCTTTGCAAGCTGTGCATGACACCTTAGACATGACTGAATGTTCCACTTCATAGTAAACTTGTCTCAAATTCAGAAGTTTAAGAGCTTTTTCAACAAACAGCGGCAAGCTGCTGCTTTTGTCGCTATCCCAGAGAAGTCGTGAGTAGTTCCGTTTGAGAATCGTCATGTGAGCCAAAAACTCAGTTTCGTTAGCTGAAGGCGGTAGTTTGTGGGTAAAATTGGCGGGCAAAAAGAAGGGCTGCTCGTTCCGTGGTGCCAATGTCCAGTTCCAGGTGTCCATGGGTAGATTCCATTTTATTACTGGCTTGTTCATTCGTCCTGTTTCTTGTAGGAAAATAGGGCTACCTGGAATAATACAAAAACGCTATTAAATATCCAATTAGCATAATTTAATAAAGCCCTTATTAACGTGTTACGATTTTAGACATACCTGATATTGTAGTAATACAAAATAATAGTTGAAGTAGCCATGGTATTCTGATGATCATAACTGAAGAGAATCGAAGAGGAAGATCACTAAAACGATAGAAAAATCAAAGTTATTTCACTTGTACTGCTTGGTATTTTTGAGTTATTAAAAGGATATTAATTCCGTCTTTTATTTGAAGCTCAAAGAGAGAGTCTTTGAGCTTCAAATAAATGAAGGAATTCCATAAAAGAAATAACAATCCTACAAATATCTATAAAAACATCACATAAACATTTAATACGTGTGCTGGTTTGACGTGTATTATTCGAGTTTTAGGTTTCTACTTCTACGTATTACTTTGTAGAAAAATTACAGTGAAAGTGGGTCAGCGGATGATCCCCGCATGGCCTATTTATGCACTTCGGAATTTAACATAAATTCATAGGGGCATGCGTGATACTTTATTACATAAGTCGTAAAACCATGAATAGCTCATGATTTGTGTGTCTCCTATAGTAAAAGGGGACTGGCATACATTCTAGGATTACGACGCAAGGAAATGACGGTGATTGTGGGCCGTTGTATCTGATCTCACATTTTACGTAATAATAAGGTAAATTTTCGCTGCTTGTATAAAGTTGTGTCCGTTTGTGACTACACAAAAGTTTCACTTTGATAAATATTTTTGGACGGAGAAAGGGTGTTTTGCGTAAGTGGCTACTTTATAATAAATATATGTATACGTTCGATTTAACAAATGAGATAATCATTTCGAAATATTGTTAAATGTTTGTCATGCAATAAAATTACCTGCCATGTTTTCTAAAATCTTCCACGTGGGTAGAGTTATGCATTTGATGTGATGCAATAAAAGGATGCTTGTAAAAGTTAACTCGGAGACTTGATTTGATGACGTCCGCGTGCTTTTTCTTTTATCTCCTTATATCTCGAATTTTGAATACCTATTGTGGTCTTGCAAAATCTACAGACAGACGGCATAATGACGTGATGTTATATGAACATGTGAGTCAGCGGATTTTACTGAGGCGGCAGAATACGGACGTGGAGGTCGGCACTTTCTCCGCGCTTCATTGACTTTGTTGGAAAGTGACGGCAGCGTAGCGCACACTGCGTTTGTTCGCTCATTGTAATCGCCGACCAGAATGCAGTTGCCTAACCACTACCAACTGCTCCAGCTTTGAATTCTTCGAACAGATGCTTGAGACACCACCCGTACCTATTTATACCACCCGTACCATATTTGCCGGTTGTCTTAAACCATTTCTTTCATTATAAACCCCGATTGAGTAATATTCCCATATTATTACTATTATTAGTCAAGACGAGAGTGCTCGTAAATTATGTTCATTGCCAGATGTTATGTCACAGTGCATTTTTGTAAGGGTTATTTCAATATTTAGCACAATTACTGGAATTCATAGATAATTTATAATTTTGCACTCTTTTAATGAGCACTCTTAAAGGGCTAGTTTTGTAGCATTTTTTAGCTTTGTTTAGTGATCCCGTTGAAGAGCTATTTGCCTAAGCGTGTCAAGTCAACCATAGAATTGCAGCTATTAATTGTTAAAAATACTAGCTCGTTAACCGCGCCATAAGTATTAACATCAGTCTGTATACTTTCACGAAATTAAGTTGTTTTTATTATTTCCATCATCGCAATAATGCAAACAGCGATATTCCTCGCTTTAGATATATTTAAAGTTATCTATTAAACATTTTTATCCAAATGTTTGACTGCATTGCAATATGTGTAATATACAAGAGAGATTATATAATTTAAACTTTAGGATTCATACGTTCACAATAATGTAACAATAAAGCAAGAAATTCAACTCTCACAAATTTGGCAGCCTATAGATAATGATTTCACTAGCGTTTTTATCGATAAAAATATATTAATCTTTATTCCATACAAGTTTCCTTAAGCGAGTCTAGATCTCTCGAACAAATTTGCAGAAACCAGTTTTCAGTTCTGCAGTGGGTATGGGTGCGTTAGGCAGGGAGAGCGGTCACCGGTCTATAAGTAGTACCTAAGTAGGTATAGTCATTAGAACTTGTCGTGGTTCTGTCGCTGTCTATGTCCGGTGGTCGCTTCGTTGCATTGCACAGTGCTAGCTTGCATAATGCTTACGCAGCGCAGTTTGAAAGACATATAACTAATAGGTCTTAGTATAAAATAGAGCTGCCTTTCTTCTATGTTTACGCATTATGTTGTGTAAGTAATTGGTCCATTCTCTTTCGCCTTGTAGGAAAACTGTAAAATCTATAATTCAGGTGATTGACTTGTTTATTTGTATATTTGTGGCTTGTATTCTTCTAAGGTAAGTCAGAAAAACTGAAACAGCTTCACGACATTGATCCCCAGGCACGGTAGATGTTAGAGAGATTTCAAAGTCTATATTATTTAAAATATTAGCAAATTCAATATTACCATAGTACAATATACTGCTGAAGTTTTTTCCTATATTATAAATATTGAGTTTTAGTTATTTTGAGAATCTAGCAATGTGAGAAACCTGAGAAACACATATCTGACACTGACGGTCTAGGTCGTGTGACACGCATGCGTATGTTTGCCCATGGTACTAGTATTCTCTGTGTCCATGGTGATCTGCTCGAGTACAACGCTCGCTGAATGCCTATTATTATGTATCTAGATAAAAATATAAAACCTGTTTGTTTTGTGTATTTGATGTTTAAGCTTGTAAAAACACATTTGCTCGCATGTGAATTGCCAAGTCGAATTGAATTTTCAACACGCCTTTTACTTTCTAAGGGCGGAACATCCTTCCATCCCGGAACCCCTCATGTCAAAACTTTCGTTTAGTTCATCGAACTTACATACTTTCACCTATTGTAGGTACATGCTCTCATCGGAATGCATTGAGATGCATTTGCCGACGCCTCCTACTTGTTGGTAAATGCAACACCTATTGTGTTAGGACATTAGCCTCTACTATGTTCTTTTATTCACTGTTGATGTTATCTAAGCGTACTTAACTAAATCATGACGTAAAAAAACTATTTCCGTAGGTACAGTAGATTAAAAACCCCCTCCCCCTCAGATATCTTTGTTTTAAACTTTGTTTGAGGATCGGTGCATTACATCTCTAATACTATAAGAATCAAAGTCCTGACTGACTGACTGACTGACTGACATATAGACAACGCACAGCCTAAACCGCTGGTCCTAGAGACTTGAAATTTGAGGAGTACATAGGTCTTATGACGTAGAGATGTACTAAGAAGGGATTTTTGGAAATTCAACCCCTAAGGGTGTAAAAAGGGATGAAAACGTTTGTATGAAAAACTGTATTCCTTGAACCTACAAACTTGAAACTTGGAGTACATGTACTTCAAAGATAAAAAATAGGAATGGCATTTTTAGTTTTTTAAAACTACCCTTAATAAGTGTGCAAAGGGATGTAAAAGTTTGTATGGGAGTTTTTTGACCGCTGGTCCTAGAGACTTGAAATTTAAGGAGTACATAGGTCTTATGGCGTAGATGTGTATAATTGGGATTTTTTGAAATTCAACCCCTAAGGGTGTAAAAAGGGTTGAAAACGTTGGTATGAAAAATAGTATTCCTTGAATCTACAAACTTGAAACTTGAAGTAGATGTACTCCAAGGCTAAAAAATAGGAAAGACATTTATAGTTTTTTAAAACTACCCTTAATAAGTGTGCAAAGGGATGTAAAAGTTTGTATGGGAGTTTTTTGACCGCTGGTCCTAGAGACTTGAAATTTGAGGAGTACATAGGTCTTATGGCGTAGAGGTGTACTAAGAAGGGATTTTTGGAAATTCAACCCCTAAGGGTGTAAAAAGGGATGAAAACGTTAGTATGAAAAATTGTATTCCTTGAATCTACAAACTTGAAACTTGGAGTACATGTACTTCAAAGCTAAAAAATAGGAAAGGCATTTTTAGTTTTTTAAAACTACCCTTAATAAGTTTGCAAAGGGATGTAAAAGTTAGTATGGGAGTTTTTTGACCGCTGGTTCTAGAGACTTGAAATTTGAAGAGTACATAGGTCTTATGGCGTAGAGGTGTACTAAGAAGGGATTTTTGGAAATTCAACCCCTAAGGGTGTAAGAAGGGATGAAAACGTTGGTATGAAAAATTGTATTCCTTGAACCTACAAACTTGAAACTTGAAGTACATGTAGGTACTTCAAGGCAAAAAAATAGGATAGGCATTTTTAGTTTTTTTAAACTACCTTTATTAAGCGTGCAAAGGGACGTCCAAGTTTGTATGGGAGTTTTGTAACGCGTGGCGCGATTTTCCGTGTAAGGTTGTCTTTGTTGTATTTGTCATGTTTGTGCTAAGCTTAGTACCTATACCTACCTAATGTAGGTAATGTACGCCTATAGGTATCTCTTATACCTACGTAGGTATTTAAAATCCTGCCCTAATAACATACAAATCAATGCGAAAGTTACGATGTTTGGATGTTTGTGGCTCAATCACGGCTCACCACTTCAACGCGTGCGAAGCCGCGGGAAGCCACTAGTCAATAATAATAAACATTACATCAATTTGATTTATTTTGCACCTGCAAAGAAATCACAAACGAAAAGTACCAAATATGAATATCTAGTGCTCATCATCGTCCTCACGCCGATTTCAACTACTGCCGGATATAATTGACTTGAATAATGCTCTATTAGGAAGTAGTAGAATCTCGCGCGACTTCATTCGCGTGAAATTATTTTCCTGCTTTACGAAGAAACTATTTTAAAAACATCGCATCGAGATATCGGCACGAGTGCGAGTGTAACTTAGAAAAAAAAAATGAGCAGAAGGATTGTAGAATACTTACTAACATCAAAAAATAATTAAACGCCAATAAGAATAATTTATTCTAACCGATATCTTACATTAATAATTATACACCTATTTACTTTGATTCATCTACGTTTTAAATCTTGTAGATCGGTTTTATTAGCTTTCGTTAGCGAAATTCGTCGGACATGCACGCAATGTAACTTTCAAAACGTTGACAGTAACATTTTAGCTATTGAATTACGCAGATAAACATGTTTCTTCTCTATCTGATATAAATAATGCTACATACGTATGATTTTATTACTTAACGTTAATGGCCGAGGTTGAGGTCGCGTCAGAGTCATTGGTCATACTAAGATTTTTCTCATTTGCTACTCAGTGTCTGACTCGTATCGCCCAACTATCTATAGTGCCTTGATACGGTTAGTAGCCGGCCTGGACGCCGGGAAAACGTACATACAGATTTTATACAAATCATAAATAAATTTCCGCATAATAATAGATTTCATTCAGTGATTTGTCAACTTCTGAAGAAGACGAAACGAGACGAAGTGAGGTACGCTGTATTTATTTAAAGATAAGGAGAAAACGCGGCTTGTTCAGTTTTTTTAATAAAGATACAACAATGCGGCTTCCACTTTCGCATTTTCGCATACCTAACACTGCTTGCTTACACATAAGTACTCACATGTTTAACGCGTAAAAACTATAAACAAAAGCAAAACTTGAATCACATATCTGTAGAAACTTTAAAACAACGCACCACTGGATTATCAAAATAATAATTCGTTAGGTAATGTGTCTCTTTGTATTAAATAATACCAATAAAGAAGGCATGTAAATAACAACTTTTTTTTTAAACTATCGGAACAGGAAAATACAATAGTATTTAATTACATGCTACTAATATGTTTTAATCGATCAATCATTTAGTTAGATACCGCCGTTGTGCACTCTACGCCACGGCTTTAAGAATCGTTATGCTAAGATGAAACAATGAAAGGTTATAATTGAGTTATTCGACCACTAATGAAAATCTGACGTCTGTTGGTTGACCTGAATGGCCTCACCGCTCTGATAAAAATGGCATCTCGTAGAGTCGTACCGAAAGTTTAAAATAATATTATGAATGACGCATTAATAACAATATTCTCCTATAACGTTAAGTTCACCAGTACATTAACTAACTTATAAACTGCCGACTGTATACCGATAACTTGTTCAAGAACTCTGAGGGACAGCTTACTATTACATAAATGAAAAATCCCAAGCGGTGTGCACATAGTTCAGCAAACATATTTTTGATCTAAATGAATTTTCCAAAACCAAAAATTTTGTTTCACTTGGTTTTCGTACAATGGTTTGTAACGGTAGTCACAGCCTTAACAAACTGAGAAGCAAGAGGTGTGCATTTGTTTTGGTTTTGGTAAATGTTATAATAAATATTTGCTTCGCATCTAGGATGTTGTGGCAGCCAAAAGTATGATCGGTCAAAGGGTTTTATGAATGACAGCTAGCATTTTATTAATATTCAATGGTGTCAATTCTGTTGTTTAATTTTCCTAATTTAACCTAATTTGACAGCACTAAAAATATTGCCGTCCCTTTCTAAAAGACCGAAACAACAATGACGACTATAATTTTAGAGCTGTCATATCAAGTTAGTTTAGGATAATGTAACAACAGAATCGACACACCAATATCAAACTTTGATCGATAAGTATTAGTTTAACATAAAAAACTGCTAAGCTGACTCTACTTACTCTAATTACTGATTCGACGACGACACAGGGAAACTTGTAAGGCAGGTGTATGTGACAGTTAATTTGTTTTTTATGATTTATTTATTTTAGATTTTTCTAATGCATGCGACGCGATTGTTTATTTTTTTAACGATAACGGTACGATAATAAATTATTGTTAATTCACGAGTTGTGACTGTTAGTTTGTTTTTTATCTACAATTGCATAAGTACCTAATCGTGTTCATATTTAAACAACAACGGCGATTATAACCAAACTCGGTTTACCGAGGAACTAGTTTAATCATATCGATTAATCAATTAATTACGCAAACGATGACCTACTTAACAAACAAATTCATCTGCTGGACTAGAAACCCGCTGATAAAGAAATATGACCCAGAAAATGATTAAGTTAAAAATATTTTTGGTATTAGGCTTAGGCCCAGTTTCACCGTGCTCTGTTAGTTACTAATCAAGGATTAACAGGCCGTTAAATTTAACCTTAGCTGTCAAACGCGTACATTTTGACATATTTAACGGCCCTTTAATCCTTTGTTAATCTAACAGAGCATGGTGAAACCGGCCCTTAGTACGGCTCAGACGCGGAACGCCAACTGTTAGTCATATTAGGGTGGTTTACTTTATGATTAGCCTTGTGTTAGAATAAAATTAATAAACGAAATATATATTATATAACGTGGACAGTCCACCATTATTGGATTCACAATATATATAGTTAATATTATTATTTCCACTAACTTGCTTTAAAAAACAAGAAAGCATTATAGCAGTTACTGAAAAGTATTCTATAATATCAGATTTACCTACTTATCTTATAAGTACCGATGCCAAGAGGTAAACAACTTTTACAAAACTGACAAAAATACCTGCTTCGCAAAACCTCGTTCGTGCTCAGTTTCATTGAAAACCTTCTCAGTTTAAGAATGTCGAGTACCTAGAGCAAGTTCTTATAGATACAGATATAGCGTCCAAATTTAACGTCTTTGTTATTAAAGCTATGGTTGTATTTCTCTGTATAACGTCATCTGGAAGGAACACCTACAGCACAAGTCTGCAAGGACTTAATGTAGGGTCTTGAATCTCTAGCTTTATCTACAAGCCATGTAATTTTCTCGATCCCTTTTGTTCGTCTGCATCTAATTGTCTGTACTTACCTATATCTATGTGCTTTTTTTGCTAAAATAAATTATTATTATTATTTATTATAGCCGCACGTGATGAGATGACTGCTGTAATCGAGATGACTATGAAATTGACGATGCTTAAGACCAACCGAAGAATAGGTTTGTTCATTATTAGATATATATACGTATTGACAGTCAATGCTCAGTCAGCACCTTGCTTAGATTACACAAACAATTTTACTAGTGGTTCGCCCCGAACTGAGATTTGGATTTTACTTTTTTGGTGTATCTCAAAAACCGGGTGTCCTAGATAAAAATTAAACATGGTCTTGGAATGTTCAAACGAAGCCCTTTCATTTGACATGTAACTTGTTTTTTTTTATAACTTTTTTTATTTTTGCCCCCTTAAAAACCCCATATCTTAATAACTCGTCATCCGATTTAACTCATATACTTAACAGTAAATTTCTCAAGTACAAGCTATCGACTTACCAAATTTCATGCAGATCGGAATCAACGGTTCTAAAGTTATGGCCCGACAAACATACATAAAATGCTAAATCGCCCAAGTTAACTGTAAGTTTTTCGTTCGCTTCGCTCACTCAATCAACAAGAATTAAAAAATCTCCGGTTTCTATACAAAACATGGAAAATATTATGAACCATAATTAATTCTTATAATTTTTTTTCATACAAAAACCGAAACTATTCACTTAAATCACAATGATTACTTTTAAACCTTTTTCTATATATCGAAGATACGCAGCCACAAACAACTGAGACTTCCGGAAGAAAGGAATGCCACACTAGGGGCCTCAAACTTATAACGAACATCCCTCGTGATGGCTTTCGGCGGCATTATTTTGCGGTTGAAGCGTTAGGAAATCGAGTTATGGAGAAATAATTCTGAGATGTGCGTCATAATAAGAGTACCTCTACGCAAATAGGTAGGTACAGTCGATAAACCAATTAACTGCTCAAGATAGATCAAGTAGGTAAGCATCAAATATTAGATACCTACTACAGCAGAAGGACGTCGCCAAGATCGGACATTGTCTGAGAAACTTTGGCATTCAAATAATAAAGTTATGGACGTGATAGTAATAATTCAGTTAGCTTGTTCGGCTTGTACCGTGTTGAGGGATTAATTGAATTTAAGATGTGCATTTATATAATTTAGTATGCAATAATATAGGTAGGTACTCTGTCACATAATTTTCAACATTTTGGTCCCATCTAGCAAAAGCAGTCTAAAAAAAAAAAGTTCTTGTTAAAAAAAAAAATGTATTGTTTCGAAGTAAAGCAATTACAAAAACAAAGCTTATTGCCCTTTACTTCCGAAAATAAATAAATAAAGTAACTCTCAAGTTGATCTTCTCACAGGAAGTTGTCTGAAATCCATCGACGTTTTGTTTATATGATGAGCGGAAGACGGACCTTTGTTTCATTGATAAAGGAACCAAATAGCTTAGTTGTTCAAGGACTATATAAATAACTACAGCATAAAACTAATCTGACCACACGCTATATATTTTAGACGACTTGGTATCGGCGATTCACTGAAACGTTATAGAGAAGAGGCCTTTTAGGAGTGTGTTAGTTTACAGGAGTGGGTGCTACCGGTTGATTAGACATAGACAGATTACAGGTACACAGGTCCTATTGGTCGAGAGTTCAGCCACCAGGCTTCAGAGACTGCAGCAGTAGGTCGATTATGAGTGAAGATGCATACAAGTGTTCGAATTATCACACGACTGACCCCGGCACACTTTCTTTGCCATCATGATGTAACCGCAGCAGGTACTCGAACCTCAGACTGCATCGGACTAATAACTATTAGGTGATTGCTTTGTAGCATTATTTTGTCGATTCTGTTCTTAGTTATGTAATTTGGCCTAAGGCTAAGGAGCTATCTCGTTAATAGGTACCACGACCAATTTACCTGTTGTACTAAATTAATCGTTTGTTATAAGAAGCTTAAAGAGGATAGATGCCAGTTTTACGATATGATCCATATGGCCATTAACAGAAAGCGCTGGAGACAAGACGGCCACTCCAGTACAGGAAAGACATCTTCACGACCTTCAGTCATGACGTGTCGACCACAGAGGGATAAGACATGTATCCTATAGTGTCATTCATCACAGTCTATAGTATAGTTATTGTTGTTGTTTTCTTGTTGAGTCGTGTGTTGTGCCCTCTTGGTTGTCATCTCGAATTAGGTAAATGACTAGTGAGAAAGTTTTTGACCTTGTGATATGTTTTATTTATAAACGGCTGGTAGTTTTGCCAAGAAACTCCTTACTTATTTCGAATGTATCAAGAGTTTCCATCTATGAATAATTCAGGTAAAACATAATGAGTTTTTGTGTTATTTCGATATTTGTATGCGAGGTCTGAAGAGGCTCCGAGGCGTTACTTTGCTATTCTAGACACATCGCTTATCGACGTCAACCTACTTTAGTTTGCCAGAAAGAAAGTAGTCGCAATCGAAGTTTGGCGCTGTGAACCATGACATGATTTTATATGAATTGGTAAACATTGCTAAGTATTGTTTAGTCTTGTTATTTTATGAATGACTAATATAGAAGACGAGGTCCATAGTTACAACATAGGCACGAAAGTAATCGCTGATAAATACGCATTAAAAAAACCAACAAATCAGTACGGTTGGTTATCTCTGGTGGACTCTCTGGCGCACTGCGGTATTGAGGAAGTCCCAAAAGTATTCTGAAGATTAGGGCTCTAAGAGACTTGTGTACTCCACCCACAGATTGCAAGTTTAAAAAAGTAACTTTTACTGATATGGCACTGCGAACCCACGGGCTACCTGTTGCATCTTACCGCCAGCACCCTACATTCCTCCTCTATATCACAATCTTAACCTAAATATATAAATTGACGTACCAAATTCAATTCTTTCTCATTTAATTTTGCTACAGGACACAGTGTTCCTGTAGCAAAATTAAATGGGAAAGAATTAAATTTGGTTTTCCTTCCTTTTTAAAAATAAAGTCGAATGTTGTGATATAGGATGGATTACAAAAAGTTCCTTGACCAAATTTTAGAGAGCTGCTAATATTTACTTTGTTAGGAATACTTGCCTACAGTCAACGCCGTGAATTCTTGATATAATATTGCTCAATGGCCGCATAGGTAATAACTAGTGGTTCGCCCCGAACTGAGGTGCCACGATGTTCGCGATCTACTTAGATTTAATATCCAAGTATATCATAGAAGTATGTATATCCAATCTAGGCTGAACAACAAAGTCAACGAGAGCTCCCCAGCTCTAAGAGCTGGAGCTCCACAATTAAATGGTTGATTAGATGTTTTTATTTCATTAAACATTCATTTCATCAAAAAATAATATACTTAGAAAATTCATCTTTTTACAAATTCAACATTTTAGGAATTCAACTTTCTGTTCCTGAAGGCTTCTGTAGTGCTAGGTATAGGTACTATTTATTATAAAAATAAATTTTATTTCCTAAATTTGTGTTTAGCTGGTAGACGGTGGGAACACTTGACTCTAACATAACTATAGGTTCTATAAAGCGACATACATACATGCTTTTTAAACTAATGAACTCGCCCGTTCTATACGGGCGTAAGGGCAAAGCACTGTCACTATCTAAATGAATCTTACAAAAATGTTTCAACAAATTTAATGGTAAGAGACTGGTATAGTTTTTGAAAGCCTAAAAGTAGTCTTATGTTCGTTCGATATCGGACGGTTCAGTCGGTCGGTTCAACGGCTTATCCGTGGAAATTTAACATAAAGACAGACACACTTTTGCATTTATTATTTGTTATTGACTATGGATTTAACATTGTGTCCGGTACACGCACTATTTTAACGGGTTAGTTAGTAAATTCAGCAACAAAATTAGATGAAAGCACTTTCGATCAAAATTGAAGATTCAAAATTCATTTGAAGATTGAAGTTATGGCTATCTCCAAACCTTTTTGCAGATAGCAAAGACCAGAGAAAAAGAACATTGAAAATCTGACTTACTAGAGATACTTTTGTCGCCAACTGTACCTATTTAATAGCAAAATTGATCGCTATAATAATAAAACTAAGTCAACGGCTCAATTTAGACCCAACTTTTTTTACAACAATAATGATACGAATAAGTGGACAAAATAACAGTCCGCAACTTGGTTGTGTGCCTACTTGTCGCTTCGATGGGAAGTAGGACATCTGGTATTGTGACCTACACAAGCTTTTCTCGAGGCTTAGATTACAAAATAGTTATGGTAGGTAGCTATACAAGATAAACAAGTGTTCATTCATGCTATAATATAATACTTGAAGACTACTAATTTAGAAAGTTAGAAACCCAAACACACTTTTACCTACACGAATTATTTAGCACGTAAACCAACTTGCGACAAATTAACAGTACCTACCTACTAATTAATAGTTAATAAGCTTATAAAAATCTAACGCATTTGACTCACCTAAAGTAGAAGATTAGCAGTTATCAGCTCCTCATTAAGTCAATCCAAGAATCGAAGAGTCCCAAGAGTCGAAGCGCTGGTTATTAGACGAACATTTCACTCTTTTCCTGTTTAACGCAAAACGTCGCATTCACATACTTACTATGCAATTCTTTTCGAGAGAAAATGTGCGATTTACGGTAAAACGCGCTTACGGTAGCCGAACGAGTGAGCACTGAAGAGATCGGGACCGCAGCACGCAGCCAACGAACGAGGAGGTGGGCGAGTGAACACAACCGCACGCGGCGCGCGCAGTGAGAGTTGTGTTGTGTTGTGTGCCTTGCCTTCCTCGGGTTGCGTGTCGCAGACAACCCAGAGAGTCGAGGGCCGCGGCTGCATCCGCGAGATGCTGCCCACTGCACATGCACTCGAGTCGCGCCAGGGGCCGCCGCGGTACGCGCAGGCCTTCGCCCCGGACTTCCAGGACGCGACAGACACCAGCTCGCGACCGTCTTATCAGTGCCGCAACGCGTCAAAACTTCCTGCTACAAAAAGTTAATCAATCAGTTTTTCAATGCCAATCAATCGCTTTCCACTGATGTTTAATACCACAAACTACGAATTTGGTCACTTGCCTATTAGGTAATTGTGTGATTTGCACGTCCTGTGCCCCGTCACTATACAATAAATATGTAGTACACAGGGGCATCAACAACTTTGTCATCTTTATTCATCATATTGCCGGTAGATTTACCTATTATAAATAAAGGGATAAATATAGAGAAATCTAAAAAAATATGAACAATGCACTAAAATTCTACTGCCAAAGCTCTACGGTGCTACGGCGTAGATGTAACGTAGTTAGCCTATGAAATAAAATAGATGTAGGTACGTACTACGTACCTATGCATTATTTTCAAATGATTTGCCTTGGTAATTACAATGAATGATATGTTCATTCATATTCTCATAGAACTAAACCAACTGCCGTTGTGATAAAAGGAACAGATGTTCAATGCAAACTAAAAACCGTTCCACGTGTCACTCATGAGTGAGCACGAACTTCGCTGGTTCACCAGCCGCCACCAACCCCAATATACCTGTCTCTTACTTTCACACCAATTCCTAATACACCATCCTTATCGGTTTTACGGGGTGAAGGAGTTGGTGCTCTACACCACTGTTGACGTTGTCACTAGCAACGGTAGCCTGATACAAGACCCGTGCCTGCTCAGTGACCTGACGAGCACCATGGCTTCCACTCGACAATACCTTAGTTAGATAATAACATTTTTAAGTGTTTGTGCAACAGTTTCCAAATAACATATTTTACTGGTAAGTTTTAGCTAGGTAGGTATTTATAATTTTTTGTAGCGAAATTAGGGAGGTAAAAAAATCTCAAGTCTTCTTGACCTAGAACTACTTGAACGTACAATCTTGGCATGCAGTTTCAATATTAAAATGAATGTTGTCTGTCTTTAGTTCTGTTTATGAGTTTTATTTATTTATTATTTTGCTGGAATTTTGAGTGACCTTAAATTCACCAGGAACACTTTGAGAAATGCCTTATGTTATGATGACTTACGATTCATTTCTCAAATATTAAAAACAATAATGTCGATATCTAAATATAAATAAAAAAAAATATTTCATTCATATGTACCTAATCTCTGATATTATATAAATTTAATACTTATTAGCTTTATAGGAACTGTTTTGCGTAAATTTACACTATATCATACCCATATCATAACTTGATTTAGTCTTTAGGTTTGCACGAGATTTGATACTGGTGCTCATTATTCCACTTAGTCGTACATTATACACATTTTAAAATTTAAAGTCTGCGCCTCAATCCCTCAAGTACCCAAGTGTCGAATATCCTGCATAAATATTTATTTATGTAATATTTAAAGTCCAAAAAAAATGTGCGCGTGTTTATTCATTAATCCCAGTAATTTTAATTACTCGTCTTATGTTACTTGTTCGCCCTTTTAAAGTAAAGGGTGTCTTATTGAGGCTTCTTCAATTTAGAAGAAAGAATAGATCCGATATCATTTACACGCTTCAGTAAACCGAAAACTGATCTGTCTAGAGGGGAACTTGTAATGTATAAGTAGATAGACGTTACCTACTTTGTAGTTAGCAGTATCAGTTATTTTTTTTGTACTAAGCAAGCTAGACGATACCATCGGTCTAGGTCTGGTAATTATTGATATACTATACGAGGTATGACTATAAGAACCTTCTCTTTGTTTCAGAAAATATTAATGAAGCTATTAAAGTATTAAAACATTTTGTGATGATGTTCACCAAACATGATGACTCTATCCAATAGTATTTTTGAACCAAATTTACCTACAACCAGTAATGTACATGATGCGTCTACAAATTTGGACTCCCTCTACTGTTCACATATCTGGAATAACAGCTGTCTACGAAATGCGATTATTACTGCACCACAAAAAGAAAATCACACGATAAAATACTGCTATACATGCAGGGGTAAAATAAGAACGTACGATCTGACCAACAATTTTATACCAGATAATCATTCAACACCCAACAAGAATTGGACGGTAGATAACGTAAAGCCAATTTCCTCCGAACTGGAAGAAAATTCATTAAATAATAGCTGTGAAGCTATTCGTTTAAATAACACTAGTTTTTCAAGAGATTCAGAAGCTATTCATCTAGAAAACAGACAGTACATTCCATCGATATCAGGTGAAATAGATTCGAGTTTTCGTAATAAATATGTATCCCGCGAAACTCAACCCAATCAATCAAATCGACGACGACTAAGAAAAAGTCTCGGAGGCATGGGGTGTATCGTAAATTTTGCTTTGACTGAAAGTCCTGTAAAGAAACGCACTCAGATACAGGCCTGCTCAATAAGTGTAATGATTATTGCGATCGTAGTTATAAGTTTTATTTTAGTTAACTTTACTACGCCTCATTTTATACATGCAACGAATGCTAGTAGTACAATCGTAGTGCCAACTGAAAACTATAATTATAACAAAACATCGTCAGCGATTACTAACATTTACGTAGATCTAAATCCTACTGAAAATCTCGCAACTGAATACTCTACAACTACAGAATACATTACCACGCTTAACAGTGAAAATAGTTCGGAAGTTGTATCCAGTGTATTGCTGAAAATTAGAAAAAATATAAGAACGTATCCCAGACATAAAAACCACAACAGCCCAAAACCGAAAGATATAATTAATAGAGATCTATCACAGAGTTTTTGCACGTGCCAAAAAAGCGAAATTTGTATGTTAGATGAGAGTAGCGGACTATCGGTGTGCAGAATACCAGTTGATGATGATGACCCCACAGGTTAGTCATAGTTTTTTTTTACTTTGTGTTGGTTGAACAAGCTTATGGCCCACCAACCTTAAGTGGTAAAAAATTGCAGATAATAAAAAAAGAAACAGCTTCACGACTTTGATCCCCAGGCACGGTAGATTAGATATCCATTCAGATCTCTTCGTACTAAATACTTCCTTAAGATTCTTTGAGGATGCCCAAGGGGGGTAGTAGTAGAGATACATCAAAATTTTACATTTGGCAGAAACCCACATTTTTGCAGTATTCCATAATGTGACATGTTGCAAGCCGCTGTTATTGCTTTCCTCACGATGTTTTCCTTCACCAGTTAAGAGCACAGGCCGTGGGCTAATCCATTAGCCCACAGCCGGAATTGAACCTACGGCCTTAAGAGCAGAAGGTGGTGTCACTCGCATTAGACCACCTATGTTCCAGCAGTTAATCAATCGGCTAAAAGTAAGGTTTCTGTTATAGGATGCGGCGGTCTTTGTGCCTTAGAGACGGAGGCATGTCAGCTGGTGGACAAGACTCGGGGAGTGCGCGTGTGCCGCCTATTGGCGATGGTGACTTGCTCTCAGGAGGAATGGCGCTGTCGGAACGGACTCTGCGTGCCGGCCGAGGCTCGTTGTGACGGCTCTATCCAATGCTATGATCGCTCCGACGAGATGCACTGTGGTATGAAAAACAAACTGAAAAAGCTTCACGACTTTGCTCCCCAGGCACGGTAGATATCCCCTCTGATCTCTCAGAATATTATTGGTTTATATAGTTTGAGCTAGAACAGGCTAAATATAAAAAAAGATCTTTAAGATCTCTCAGAATATTATTTATTTAAAAGATGTACAGCCAGCATCAAAAGTTGCTGACATTTTCTGTTTTTTTTTTATCATGTTCCTAATTCTATTACTTATACATATACTTTTACCATACCTACTTCTCTACCATAGTTTGATGAGGAATACAGAAAATAGATTTAATTCATAAACCACTTTGGTTCGTCTGATTATTTGCTATCGGTGTTGACTGTACTCTAGATAAGTAGCAAAGTACCTACTAAAGTTAAATGTGTTAATTTGTGTATATTTAGAACGGAAGTACCTACCTAACTACTTTATTACGCTATTTTATCATTTAAGTTTCCACCGTAAGCATTCGTAAAGGTATTATTACTTTTCTTTTAGAGTGTGACTTGACAAAACAGTTTCGATGTGGCCACTCCATCTCCTGCTTCGAAAATTCAAAACTTTGTGATGGAGCCATAGATTGCTGGGACGGATTCGATGAAGTCAACTGCACAGCGGGTAAGATTATGGAAAAAACGTCACTCAAATTAGGGTAGCTAATTGATAGTTCATCTTTTGGCACACAAAAGTAGGCACCTACTTACCAACTACTTACCGTTTAGTGGCTCACGAAACTGGGTTACGAATGTGCTCACTCAACCTAACGGGGCTTACCTACTATAGTAGACTAGACATCCTCTTTATTGAAAAACGATTCATATAATAATATGCAAAAACGGTACAAGGAAATGTGTTCCAGGCAAATCGAAATCGAGGCATATTAACATACACAGCCTATACACAGTGATGTTGGTAGGTATATAAATATTCATAGTTTTTTTTTCACTTTTTGCCTAGTTTAGTTCGCCATTTATCTACCTTACTTAGCAAAACAGATAGGCAGGTAGAGACAATAATTTTTGACTTAGGACATTTTGGTTTTTTGGTACAACGAGAATAGTAAAATTATCTGTGATCCCCTTCACTTCGTATCATCATAACGTCTGCTTTTTTGTAATAAATTAAGTACCTACCTACTAGAGTAGGTACTATGGCATGCTCCCGGTACTGATCAGTATCGAAATTACCGGGAATTTCGATACTGATCAGTACCGGTACTCCAAAAAGTAAGTACCGGTACTTTCGATACTTTCGATACTCGATATCACTCATAAACTGACGATGTTTTCTAGTACGATATACTTACATCAATTTCCATAAATAAACACTAGCACTGCGTTCAGTAGTTCACTTTTCTATTTAGATTTCGATTTTTTAACGAATTATGAACCTAGATTTAACAACCTTCTAATTAAATCCAAACAATTGTAAGTATTACGATCAGGTACGTAGTTTGTGTTAATTTTTTTATGATTATTCGATTGATCTTAGCTCTTTCTGATTGAAAGTGGGTGGATTGAAAAGTTCGCGACCTAACCAAGAAAACAATGTTCATTACAAACAATTTTTATTTTTATTTAAATAAAGCACCTACTCCTTCCTATAATTAAGGCCGTAAATGTTTGTTTGCGAATTTTTTTCTCATCTACTCTGTAACCATACTAAATAATATGCCGAGCAAATGGTTTCGCCTTTAGCGAGGTGGTCTACCATGATGACACCCTTAGCATCTCACCCTTTTCCACAGTGGTGAACTCAGATTACATCTGTTATCGAATCTGCTATAAAAATCTTGAGGCTCAGCCTCAAACGTGACAACACAGTCGCAAGATTTTGTGAGCTCAATACGCTTTTGCTCATCTGAGAGCAACATGGGGACCAACCTAGCTGAGACCTTAGTAAATCCAAGTTAATTGACAATTATGTTTTTGTATGTTCATAGGAGATGGTCAAAGTGTGTGCAATCTTCTTGAGGATCAGTATTCGGTCTTCCCTAATGAGATTACACACCTTTTCATTGTTTTCCTTAGTCGTAGACGTCTAAGGCCGACCAGACCTAGGGCATCTCTCTCTAGTCAGGTTTGAATTCTGTGACCCACTTCTTTACAGTCGTAGGTTTAGAATAGGGATTTATTTTCATGTTGTTTTCATATCATCAAACAATTATTTGATGATCGCACGTTTACTTTAAAACCAGAACTACTACAATAACCAAATTTTGGATTGTGACAACCAACAAACATAGAAATAAAATGGGGGTAGTATAAAAAAGATATAATAATACCTACAGAATTATTGATTTAGTTAGATAACGTAGTTTGTTACTGTTCATTCCAGTTATTGATTCATTTGATGATTATCCTTTTAAGCTTGATCTCACCTATTCTGATTGTTGTGTGTAGTGATAATTATTATTGTTCTAAATCGTATAAAAAAACGAATAATCTTAAGTTATTTTATGTACTACAGTTTTGTTTCATTTTACGGCTATACAGTTAGTTAATTTAAGATAATTAGCTCAGTATCGAAAGTATCGAAAGTACCGGGAATTACCGGTTTTGAGCCAGTATCGGCCGAAAATTACCGGTACTGAGAAAAGTATCGATACTGCATGCCCTAGTAGGTACATATACTAACCAAGTTATGGTGAAAGATCTGGTCAATAGAACTCTTCAACTAATAGGCCAATTGAATTGAAATTTGGTTACTATGTTCAAGTTAAACTTGGTTGAACTTTTGTTTAAAATTATTTTTTAAATTCCCTTTAGAATGCCCCAAAGAAGAGTTCACGTGCACAGACGGCCAATGCATTCTATCATCGAGGTTTTGTGACGGGCTTGCGGACTGCGCAGACGGAAGCGACGAGCCGGACGGCTGTAATGGTGCCTGCGGAGCTCACGAGGTCCGCTGCCGCAACCACCGGTGCATACCGCGCGTTGGACTCTGCGATGGACATGACCAGTGCGGGGATGCCACCGATGAACTGAATTGCCCTAAATAAAACTCTTCCTACCGGCACGGCAGTAACCCTCGAGTGCTACCTCGAGGTTCGTCAGAAATAACGTGTCGCCCTTTGCAATCGCATAACCAGTGTCGTCATGTTGTTGATGAACTGCGCCATCTCAAATATCAGTTCTTCCTAGAGCAGCTGAACTGAGATTCAGATAGAACTTGTGTTTTTACTTAGGTAAATAAATAAAAGAATAGAAAACAATAGACTTCTTATTAACCTATCTACCTAGGCATTTAGTTCGCATTTTATTTAGGTAGCTATACAAAAAAGGCCACGTTACGAAATACGAAAATCGAAAAACAAAACTCAGACTGGGGCTCTGGTAAGTACCAACCACGGAGTACTTTGTTAAAACACCACTACCTTGATGTAGGCTACTTAAGGTAGGTTTACGTAAATCCAAAAAAAACATAATTAAAAAGTTATTTTAATGTAGACGGTAGATAGACGATTTTAGTGTGTTCGAATCGTTCGTATTCAAACACGATTTTCACGTTCGAAATCCAAAAAATATGGTTAGCAACCATAATTAGCCTTATCCATTTCTAGATGGCGTTGTAAGTTGGTACATAAACCATTTCAAAGTCCCAAGTCAAAAGGTATTTTATATGGCTTAGTTTCAACCGTTGTTTTGTATTGAATTTTCATTGGATTGATCCGCCACAGCACCGGTAAATGCATTAGAATCCTAGACTATACCTACTTTTTATCTCATATATACTATACCGGGAACAGGGTAGAAAAAATAAACGAACCCAAGCTGTGACCCAAGCGAGCGAATCCAGTAGCTAGAATCTAGTCACCAAATGAATTTAACTACGTACATTTCACTTAGGGATGCGTTAGTATCCTAACGTCGTAAGCGTTGCCAGACCTACCAATTTATCCGTAGATACAAAAAACGATACGATACGATTTAAACGTGTTTTTTGGCCTTTCCTACCGAAATACTGATTTTCGTTTGTTCCATCCACTCAAACAAAGTCTGCTAAAAACCCAAAATCGGATAAAACTAGAAAACAAACCAAGCACTGGTATTTATAACTGCTGACAAAAAGTGCTTTATTATGTGTGTGCTGTTAAAGGTAGACGCAAAAAATTGCAAATTATTTTATTCACAATTTTATACCGAAATTATTAAACATCATTAAATAATCGTACCTATATCGAAAAACCAAACAAAAGTTCTGGCAACACTGCTTCACATGCGCTCATGGCAAGGAGTGGGAAGCAAAGCAAGGCAACACTGGCTGCTAAAGTATATTTTTTATCGGCGCGCTTATATAAACCGATTTTTTTTATGTGTGGTTTGGTTATAATGTTTGCATTCGGTCTTTCGACAAATGTTTTCACATTATATTCTACCATGTAACTGTCTGATTCTTAAATTATAAATGTGAGCATAATTTCATTATTATTCCACTGAATCCAGAAAACATCCATGTATAAATAATGTTTACGCATGCATCGTCAACAAATTATTATAAAATGCTGACATTTTATATACTGCACTTTAGCAAACATTTTTATTAAGGTTGTATAAATCTTCACTACATTAGCTTTGATGCTAGTTTTAGTGACATAGAATTATACATAGTTAGTATGGGATCGGGTGATGATGATGTAAAAAATCGGTGAAAATAAGATTTTGGCGAATTACAGAATATCAGATAGTTACTATGACACATAGAAACTACACTTGAATCTGTGTCACACTTTTGCGTGACACAGATTAAAGTTTAGTTATTATGGATAATAGTAATTTTCGGTGTAACTATGATTTAGGGGAATTACAGAATATCAGATAGTTACTTTGTCACATAGAAACTACACTTGAATCTCTGTCACACTTTGCGTGACACAGATTCAAGTTTAGTTAATAAGGATTATAGTAATTATCTGTTACTTGTCATAATAATTATGTATTTGTTATTAAGTGTAGCTGTTTGGGATGGGTATTTTTTTATTCAAGAATTTATACATAGTACTGTATTCCAATTAGCTGATATGATGATGGAGCCAAGTGCTGTATAATGTAGATCCTACATTATACAGGTGTTTGACTAGGTGTTCTATCGGTGTGTGTAAATTAATTAAAATTCAATTTAATTAAGAATTTATTCATAAAGTACTATTATATTGAGTTGGTAAAATAATAATGAAAACATCAGTGGTGAAAACAGAATAAATGTTATAATATTAGTAATACTTAATATAAATTTTATTTCAGATAACTTAGATCCTTATTGTTAGTACATAATAAACTTAATGAACTATGTTAGGTTAGTATTTAGAAAAATGGTGATCCTGTGCTGTCATTACTCGCCAACAGTGCTTGAGGAAGGGGCTATCCTATTAATGAACAATGATGTCCAAGATGTTATTGGAACTTCCACTGACTCTCGTCAGCTGTGATGCAATTTTCTTATGCATGCAGGCAGCGAAACTGTCAGACCTCTTCAGCGGCACTGAATTTGTTTTCATAGAATTTGTGTACAGTAAAGTTCTCGGTCTTGTAAGTTTTTTTAGTTTAATAATGAATTATAGTGGTATTCACATCCACAATGAAGTGTGGTAGTTTGCTGTAGATTTTGAGACAGTAGGAGTTGGTGGTGGCATCTCATGATGTGGCAGTTACTGTTCAGGAAAATGTTCAAGGTTGCAATAGGACTGCTCAGCAAATAATATAATTTTATGACAATGTTTTTAATTTATAGTACCTGCAAAATAATAAATAAAACTTTAATTATGAAAACAGGATCAATTTTATCAGCAGCAATAAATTTGTCTTTAAAGAAATTCGAGTAGGTACAGTACAATAATCTATCGTAATAAGTAGGTATTTACCTAAATCTTGGATGGAACAGCAGACTCTGTTTCGAGCTCTCTTGGTAGGTGTACCACCCATCAAAAATGTTACTTGGCAAATTGTGTAACCTATTGTAGGTTTTAGGTAAATATAGGCACCACAAGCTCGTGCTACATGTTACTCTATCTGTATCGATGAGGCTAACGCGGTGCAACCATTTATATGCGTCCGACAATCAACATACATGCAATTATTGAATAGGTGTGCAAATCCAAACACAAACATTAAACAATAAACAAACAAGTCAACGCCACGCCAGTTGCCAACAAAATTTCCCTAAATATAAATAGCGTAAATTCAGTTTAAAAAAAACGGGATACTCAAATTAAGATAGATAACACTTTATTGTACACAAGGATACATCATAAATCTAGGCGTAAAATAATAAAGTACAATGGGCGGCCTTATCGCTGAAAGCGATTTCTTTCTTGTTTTAAGTGTAATCATTCTGTTTGTTTCTCAAACTGAGAGTTATATACTACTTAGTTGATATATGAGTAATAGATTTATTTTAGACATGAGTCGGATATATCAAAACGTAACTTATATCGGATATGGGTTAGATATCATACCATATCGATATTCATATCAACATATCCGATATCATAAAAACTATTCAAGCCCTCAACTGTTACGTATTAAAGACACGAACAAAACGAAAACTTCACAAACCAAACGATATGAAACAAACACCAATTGATATTCGCTACCTCCCCCTTTCTAAGAATGAATTGTTTTACTGGTAAAAAAGAGATGAAGCGAATATGACGTAACTATAGCCAAATAGTTTGCGTTTGTCGTTTCGTTGTTAGTTTGCCATAACTAAATATCATGTTAACGTTTGCAACCCATACGGCTGATATCGATATCAGAAAACCGTTTTCTATATCGATATGCAAACTGTATATCGGTTAGATAACCGTTTGCGGGAAAAAACAAAAACGCCCATGTCTAATTTATTTTGATTCCCTATTCAGTTTCTCATAGGACTTTGTCAGAGACCACGGATTTCCACTTGCTACGGTCCTAACATACCTCTTTCGCTTCATTCAATCTCTAAACATTCTTCATACGTTGTTGGTTTAGGGAAGGTAGGTACTATTGTCCTGGTTGTTCCGTAGAACGTCTGCTATCTGGTCGAGATACGTCTTCTGAGGTCTTCCCTCCCAACAGTCCCATTTATAGTATAGAATAGAATCTTTATTTTGTCTGTTAAAAATCAAAATTTACAAAAGAGCTGTTACAATTTTGATGACAAAAAAGGCCATTTACGCTTGCCTGATGCACCTGTTTCGTTAATCTCCATTCATCCTTCCTTTCCACATGCCCAAACCATCTTAACATAGCTTTCTATACCCTCATCACTAGGTATGTCTTCTTTCACTCCCCATTTTTCTCTAATCACACTGTTCCTCCATCACTCAAATTCACATCACACATATTAAGTAACGCTTTCATTTTTAATGCATTACTCTACTCTGATGTTTGCCCAACTTTTACTAGGTACCATACATTATTGTCGGCAGGAACACCCCCCTATGTACAGCTATTCGTGCCTTTTACAGTTTCTGGCTGCTCATAAACGTGTCTTGTGCCCCATTCGCTCTATTTCCAGCAGTCACTCTCTTTTCGATATAATGTTCATGCTTTCCATGTTTCGCAAATAAAGTCCCTAAATAGTTCGATACAAAGTAGTAGTTCTTTTTGGTTCTCAAATTATGTAAAATAGCTGAAATAACCCAATAATGATTGATTATGTTTACAATGCAGTTTGATTACCTTTATCATAGGCAAACTTGGAGTTGGCAACATTTACATATTATTTTGTTAGCAATCTTCTACTTCTTCTTTATTTTGTAGATGTTCTTGCTAACAATCAATAGCAAGCAGTTTGATAATTGGCAATATGAAATGTCAGTTTTGACAGTAGAAATATCAGTTATGTCAAAACAAAAACTGAAAAAACAAAAAGTCCGCTACTTAGGAATCGAAATCGACAGATCCCTGACAATGAGAGCTCAGGTCGAGCGCGCAATACGCCAAACGCGTGCTGCTCGAGCGATGCTACGACCCGTTTTATCGTCCAGACTTCCACTGAGGACCAAAGTTGGAGTCTACAAATCGTACATCCGCTCCCGGCTCACATATGCGGCGCCGGCATGGTACGGGTTGTGCTCGGCTACAAACCGAAAGAGACTCCAAGCACAACAAAATATCGCTCTACGAGTTTGCACAGGAGCGGGAAGATACGTCAGGAACGACGTCATCGCTCGCGACGTGCAGATATCCAGCGTTGAGGAGACTGTGGTAATGCTGGCGCGGCGAATGTTCGACTGCGCCGACAATTGCCACCACGCTCATCTCAACGCCATTGCTCCGCTGCACACGCGACCTCCTGACTCTCGGACTCCCTGGCGGCCACTGCCCCGCGAGCTCCTGGGCACACCCGACTCCTCGTGAGACAAGAAGAGGCCAACCTACAAACCTCCGCTGGTCATAAAGGCCATCGAAAAGCCACTGAAAGGCCAACCGTGAGGATGGCGCTCGTGGCAAAGCCAAACGACTCGTGAGCAGTAACTCACGAAGTTGACGCCAGAAAAATGAACTTCGGTTCGATTCTAACCGCATTTCCCAAACCAAGATGGTTGAATGAGGAAGTGTCGACGACTCGATTGATTGATTGAAAAGTCCGCCATTTGTAAAATCGGTATAAATAAGTCCCGCCATTTTTTATTATTTATCTATGGTTTTCTTTCTCTGATTTTCTCTTTGAGTGCGTGCGTGTGTTACGTTGTGGCTGTGCAGTGCAATGCTTTGAGTTGCAATCAAAAGTAAAAGTCGTGAATAATACGTATACAAACTAAATAATGGCTGATAGTGAAGATGAATACGATCGGAAGAGGCGCGACAAGTTCCGTGGTGAAAGAGGTACTGCTGAAGGAAGCAGTTACAGAGGCAGTGATCGCCGCGAAGAGCGAAGTCGGGGCCGTGAGGACTGGTCTGAAAGGTAAAAGATACACCTATCCTCTCTTGACCTAAAAGCATCAATCCAGGTTTCCTACGTTATTACTCCCTTTACCATTTCCAGATCCCAACATCATGAACTTCCAAAAAACCAATCCCATGTTCCAAAACCTACTAAACGTTCCATAGCTATGATCAGGTACTTTCTTTCTAATAGCTTCTATTAATTTTGCGTAGAACTCATTGTAAAATATATAAAAAAGTAGCTTGTTATTATTTCCTTAAACCTGCTCAGAAGTGGGTCTGATTAGATAAAATTATTATTTGATTATGTTGATTGCATTATTACAATGAATTTCTTCATCTTATATCTACCCATTACTATGAGCTCCTCCTTACTTTATAAGTCACCATAAAATAGGTTGGTTTACATATACATTGTACTGTAAAAATCACTTAGCATCTTTTGAAACCTTAGATCACCACTATCTATTAGAATATGTTTATATTTATAATAATTGTTTGTTTTAAGGTCTCGAGGAGGGCGTTCTGGTCCTGACTATAGAGACTACCGTGCTGGGGGAAGTGTAAGCCGTGGCTACTCTCCTGTTCGAGGAGAAGGCCCAGCCAGCAAACGCATGAGACCTGATTGGCCTATAGAGGAACGCAGATATGGTGGTATGCCTCATGACTCATATGGGTCATATGGTTGGGCACATGACCATTTTGGGCCCCATCCTGCACATCAAGGCTATGGACAGCCAATGCCACCAGTAGCTGCAAGGTATGTGCTATAATACCAACAGACACATATTGCATGCTTATCAGAACATCTTAAACTGTTATCATCACATAAATACAGATAACATGTGTGATTTGCCTCTTGAGATCATAGAGTATTAAAACAATCCAAATCTAAAATCATATTCTTATATTATAGGGAAGCAGTGCCAGTTGGCCCAACAGATGGACCACCTTCCATGATGACCTTCAAAGCATTCTTGGCAGCTCAAGATGACTCCATTACAGTTGATGATGCTATTGTGAAGTACAATGAATACAAGCTTGAATTCAGGAGGCAGCAACTCAATGAATTCTTCATTGCACACAAGGATGAGGAATGGTATGCAGCATTTACTGATGCTTGCATGTTTACAACCAAGCTTTCTCAACTGAGTTTCAAATGGCCTATGAGAATAAAATAATTAAAATTGTTTATTTATTTTGCCAAACTAATAGAGGTCCGTTTTGTAAAATTGCTCATAGTTATTTGCTAGTTATCAGAAAGTTCTAAGCATAAAACCACTGCAACTCAATAATACTGATAGAAGCAAGCATCCAGTATTTATGCTTAGATTTTTGAGTGATACTATGCAAATCTTAACATTAACTTTTTTCCCTACAGTCTACAGCGATTTCGCGTGGTGCTGGACAACGTTACGAAAACTAAATGAGAATTTATACCAATGAATTAAAATGTGTAGCTAGCTATTTCCGCGTTGACCTGTAGCGCGCAATGCTACAGGTTTCGTTTTGTTAGGGCTGTAGGGCTATGATATTCCACAAGAGTGTGGACAGGTGAGATTATGAAGATTTTTTAAGTATGATAACTATGTCATTTTAGTTTTGTGTAACTTGTGTTTACCACACTGGAGTGTTGTGAGCAAAAGCTGGTCCATTTTTATTTAAATTCCTGCATTGAATTGTTAATAATGTTTACAAAAAAATCTTAAAATGGAATAGAAACTAAGTTGTAATGTGATGTAGTCTTTCATTTTATACTAAAACTACCAACTTGATTGAGTCACATTAATGTAATAGCAATTTTGATCTTTAGGTTCAAGATCAAATATCATCCTGAAGAATCAGTAAAGCGAAAGGAAGAGCAACTTGTTGCATTAAAGGTGAGTAAGAACAATAAAACTTTATGAATTTCAGGTTCCAAGTAGGCCCTAGTATTGTGCATAACCACCTCTCAACAAATTAACTTTTAAATATAAATATTGGTGGATAATCCACACAGCACTATCTCGCCCCAAACTAAGCCAAAGCTTGTAATATGGGAACCAGATAGCTGATATACTACTTGTATACCCTTTTTTTTGTAAATACATACTTATAATATTATATAACACCCAGACGGTGAACAAACATCTATGTTCATCACACAAATGTTTGTTCTCAGAGAAGGCAGAGCTACTACCAACTGAGCTGTGAAGGCTGTCTAATTATTACTAATCATATGAATGTATTTAACAGAGCCGTCTGGCTGTCTTCCTTGAACTACTGGATGGGGGAGATTTAGACAAGGTGACAGTAGATGTTGATAAATCCGAGAAGCTGATACGCCTCCTTGATACTGTCGTCATCAAACTTGAAGGTGGTACTGATGAAGATCTCAAAGAGCTGGATGACCCAGCACCAGCGGAAACTACTGAAAAAGCTGGTAATGCTCCTTTTTTTTAAATATCGTAATAATTATGATGCACTTATTGCCACCATACTATGTGTTTTATAGATGACTAGCGGCCTGTCCCAGCTTCGCATGGGTGGTCATAAATTTTTTGAACATTAGGATAAACTTAGACCGTGGGTTCGAGCCTCGCGAGCCTACTTATTTCATACATTTGCACGCCAGAGACTGAAATCGCATCCCGAGTGTGACCCGTGGACCCGTTAACGTTTTTAATTTCGTCATATCTTTTGAATGGAACGTCCGATTTGAAAAATTTAAGAAGTAATCTATAGGTATTGAAACCGTCTTAATTATGAAAAGATTTATTTGGATAAGGATTAACACCAAGGTACAAATAAAGACCCTTTTCTAGCGGCGGCATTTCAATTAAATTTTTATAATAAAAAAACACTTATTGTGACATAACTATAATAGTTAGACATATGCTGTCGCGACATTTTTTGTAGATGATGACGTGTTCTACAAAATCGTAGTACATTATTTTGTTCTATCATCAATAGTTTTCGCAGCGCACGCGATGTAAGGTTTTTGGTTTCCACCTTGGGTTACATTATTGGAGTTTTAGTAAGGATCCCTGATTTTTTTGAAAATATAATATAGCCTATGTTACTCAGGGATAATGTAGCATTCTAATGGTGAAAGAATTTTTGAAATCGGACCAGTAGTTTTTGATCCTATTCGTTACATACAAAAATACAAAAATACAAAAATACAAAGCTTTCCTCTTTATAATATTAGTGTAGAAAATAAAAACACTGGTGAACTAGATATCAGAAGTTGCTCATAAATTATAATGCATGCCATTATTTACCCCACAAGTGATTGCAATCCCCTTAGTTGCCTAATTGTAGACTATTTCATAACATTTTGGAGTGGTATCTAGCGCGCCTTGTTCAGTGTAATGCTAAAAAGGTATCGCACTTTGTTTGCATACAATATGACGCAGTTGTGGTGTGTAATTAAATTTATGTGCTTAGAGGGATACTTAACATTTTCTCATTTTCAATCATGTAAAGCTGGGGACAGATACACTATCACATGATTTTGAATGAAAATGAATGAAAAATACTTTATTGTAAAGCTGGGGACAGATACACTATTAGATGATTTTGAATGAAAATGAATGAAAAATACTTTATTGTAAAGCTGGGGACAGATACACTATCAGATGATTTTGAATGAAAATGAATGAAAAATACTTTATTGTAAAGCTGGGGACAGATACACTATCAGATGATTTTGAATGAAAATGAATGAAAAATACTTTATTGTAAAGCTGGGGACAGATACACTATCAGATGATTTTGAATGAAAATGAATGGAAAATACTTTATTGTACACCAAACTGAACAAAAAAACAAACCACTAAAAATACTAGTAGTTCGCCCCGAACTGAGATCTCGTGATGCGACCCGACGAACGCACCAAAACTTTGAGTAGGTGGTAGTCAAAGGCAAGTCCAAACATTATGTTTGGACTTTTTTCTGACTACCGCCTACTAACTCAGTACGGTAACCAAGTTTCAACTCTATTGGCCTATTTATTGAAGAGTTCCGTTGAACAGACCTTGGCTCCATCATCAGACCTGGTCGTTGTCACCATTTTATGAGAACTGAGTACCTCCTTAATTTATTTCAAGAAAAAAAAAGAAGAAAAAGCAAAGTAACTGGCCGACCAGTAGAAAAACCTTGATGCCAACGAAACTCTTAGAGATGGGAGCTCTTGGGTCGCTGGTTATCTTAATTTAACTTTTTTGTTGTATCTCAAAAACCGAGCGTCTCAGAAAAAAAGTAAAAATTGTTTTGGAATGTCCAAACAAAGCCCTTTCGTATGACATGTAACTTGATTTTTTTATGTCACTTTTTTTAATTTTGCCCTCTTAAAAAACCCCATATCTCAAAAACCCTTTACCCGATTTTACTCATATACTTACCAGTAAATTTCTCAAGTACAAGCTATCGACTTATCAAATTTCATGCAGATCGGATCAACGGTTCTAAAGTTATCGCCAGACAAACATACATACATACATACATACATAAAATGCCAAATCGCCCAAGTTGAAACTAAGATCTTCGTTCGCTTCGCTCACTCGATCAATAAAATAAAGTAGTACAATGGGCTGTCTTATCGCTGAAAGGGATCTCTTCCAGACAACCTTTGGATGGAGAGGATTGCTAAAGTATGGAAGATTGGGCGCAGGTGCACCTACTCGTAAATAATAATTAAAAAAAAATATATATACATATATATATTTTATTGGTAAGCTTGTAATAAAACATTTGTTTTCAGCTATAATTGATTCCGACAAGCCCATTGTTATTGAGGATGACACTGTAAAAGTGAAGGAAGAAAAAGATGAAGGTGAACCGAAAGAGGCAGAGAAGGAAAAACAACCGGTAATTAATTTTGACTGAAGTCACATAATACATCTATTTATTCTTCAGCATTGCAAGCATTATTGTGGGCTGCTGATGTTTAATCTGCAGTCTTCATTAAATGGACGGGTGGAGTTGTCTCAAAACTCAGCGGCATTTAACAAGGAGAGGAAGCCCTATGCTTATGAGATTAATATACAGGGTTACAGGAAAAGTCGTGCTAGATCCGTTAAGGGCGTGGAGTACCCATCATTCCTGACATATTTCACTATGAAACACCCTACCCTAAACTAAACCCTTTTCGAGATATTCGACTTTTAATTTTTTTATTGAAAATTGCCGATTTTTAGGCAATTAAATTTATTTTTGGTTGTTTTGTGTATCTTATTATTATTATTATTGCATTTTTACATGTGTAATTAGATGCTTTAGGACGTCAATCATTAAAATAGTGCATAAGTTAATTGAATAGACCGTAGTAGACAAGTGAAAGTTAAGAAATAAAAAAAAAATTAGAAAGTTTATTTTTCTCTAAGGGATATCTAAAAAAAATATTATGGCAATTCTTCGGCAGATGTTTTTAAAAATATCTACGTTTCATCAGCTATCTAACGAGGTATAACAATCTAGGGTTTGTATTACATTTCGTGGAAAAAAAGTAGTTGGGACGCTCCAGGTAGCAGTTCTAACGGTCCCGCGCCTATTGTCCTTCAAGTTCAGACACACCGTGAGAGCGAGACAAGTGACGATTTATGTAGGTATGAATGAAAGAAAAAATGTGTAGAGACCGGTTAGGGCTGGGAATACAACAGGGGGTATTGTTTTGGTTGTCAGTCTGCTTTTGTGCTTCGTACATAGTAGATGTGATATCGTTTTGCTCTTTTTCTCGACTTGGCTGTGATTCTGGACTATTTCTTCTGATTTGTGACTACTATACTTGTTAACCGGACTCTGATTTGTACCTGTGATACGGAAGTGTTGAAGATGACGTCCTACACACCTGAGGAATATGCTGATATGCTTATTTGTTACGGATACTGCGATTGTGTATCTGCGCAAGCTCGCAACGAATACGTAACTCGCTACCCCGGTCGTCGAGTGCCGGATGTGGCCGTTTTTGACAGAGTTTATCGAAGACTTCGAGAATCTGGCTCTGTTTTGAGACGTAATACAGACATGGGTAGACCACGAATTGACGACGAAGAACAGGACAATGAGATAGTGCAACGCTTTCGAGCGGATCCGACTACTTCCACTAATATTGTTGCCCGTGATCTGGGACTTTCGCAATGGAGAGTGTGGTTTACAGTGCATACTGCTGGCCTATACCCATACCATTACACGCCGGTACACGTTATTGAAGAAGGAGACCCCGCGAGAAGATTGGACTTTTGCAGATTTATGCTAAATGCTGACGTAGAAGACCCAGATTTTCTAAGAAATATCTTGTGGACGGATGAGTCCAAATTTGATAAAGATGGCATAACTAACTATCACAACGCCCATTACTGGGCCCCAAAAGCACTAAGGAATCCCAATAAGAAAAGAGTGAAGGGGTCCCAACGAAGATTCAGCGTGAATGTGTGGATGGGCATTATCTCCAATCATTTGATTGGACCTTACTTTCTACCGGATAATTTAAATGGGGAAAGCTACGAAAATTTCCTGAGAGCAGACTTGAGTGATTTGATGGATGATCTGCCACTCAACCTGATCAGGGACATGTGGTTCCAACACGATGGCTGCCCTGCCCATTTCAGGAGAAGTGTCAGAGACTGGCTGGACACAAATTATCCAAACAAATGGATAGGACGAGGTGGGCCGTTGCCATGGCCAGCAAGAAGTCCGGACCTAACCCCCATGGATTTTCATGTGTGGGGGTGCATGAAAAGTCTTGTGTACAGCGAGCCGAATCCAGTTTCGTCTGTGGAAGACCTAAGAGAAAGGATTGTGGATGCAGCAAATAAAATGAGGACCACGTTGACCACTGGAGTAGTGAAGACTGGTCTCCGTAGAAGGATGCGACAATGTATCAGAAATAGAGGCGGCCATGTTGAACATGAACTGTAGAATAAGAAAAAGTTGTGTGAAAACCTTTAATAAATGACATTTCATGCTTACCTATTGTTTTACTTTTACTTTTTAGGGCTAAGTATAAATTTTCTTCTCCACTGTCGCCTATAAAACTAATTTTTTTTCAATGCAATTGAATAAAACCCTAGATTATTATACCTCGTTAGATAGCTGATGAAACGTAGATATTTTTAAAAACATCTGCCGAAGAATTGCCATAATATTTTTTTTAGATATCCCTTAGAGAAAAATAAACTTTCTAATTTTTTTTTTATTTCTTAACTTTCACTTGTCTACTACGGTCTATTCAATTAACTTATGCACTATTTTAATGATTGACGTCCTAAAGCATCTAATTACACATGTAAAAATGCAATAATAATAATAATAAGATACACAAAACAACCAAAAATAAATTTAATTGCCTAAAAATCGGCAATTTTCAATAAAAAAATTAAAAGTCGAATATCTCGAAAAGGGTTTAGTTTAGGGTAGGGTGTTTCATAGTGAAATATGTCAGGAATGATGGGTACTCCACGCCCTTAACGGATCTAGCACGACTTTTCCTGTAACCCTGTATGCTTGGATGTTTCTTACTTACTCCTAATCACGCCGTAAATATTAAATCATAACATGTTTACTTATTACATTATCATTACTTACTTAGTCGCAGGATACGAAAGACGACCCTGCGAAGCCTACATCGCCGTTGACGATGGATATCGACCCCCATCTCCGTCATTTGCAAGAACAAGCCAAGATGTTCTCTCGATTCAACTCGTCTGACGAGCCTGCTGAGCCCGAGAAGAAAGTTCCTGAGAAAGAACCTCGTATGTGTTTCAACTCTTTATTTCGGTAGCTGCTTTTACACAATCACGCACATTATTTCATCTATAACTTTTCTCAACGTTTAACTGCGCGGTCGAAATTTGGATAGACTCATCTAGTAGTATGTATGTTATCAGAGTGCTCCCGTGCTTTGAACGGCTCATGAAGTTTTCTGCTATAGAGGTACCTGTTTTCATCACCTTAGCTGTCCACTAGATCATGAACTAAGAGTTTTCTATTCTGTCAGTTTTTGTTTAATAAAAAATGTTTTTATCGTTTAGCACCGCCTGGCTCCTCGTCAAGTTCGTCATCATCAAGCTCCTCGTCATCCAGTTCAGAAGACGAGGGAGAATCCGGCACCCGCGTGCGGCGTAAGTCCAAGTCCAAATCCAAGACGCCAGACAAGTCTCCCAAACACGACGAGACAACGGCGATCGCCGATAAGCCAGAAACAGCTGAAAAGGTATCAGAATCTTTACTTTATAATCTCCTAGAAATATTTTTGTTTTAATCTAAGAGACAGTTATTCCTTCCTCCTAACCTTACCTGCTGGTAAGCGACGATGGAGCAGAACGGTCTAAAAGACTCACTCTTGCCTTGACCCAAAGTGTAGTGATCAGTGAAGTAGTTCTTTAGTGGTTAAATAATAAGAAAGAAACCTCTGAATTTTTTGTCCAAGTGTGATGCTGTCAATGACGGATCTTTCCTATAACAATCATGGTAATAATCACATAGTAGGATATCAAAAATTACATGTTTACTATGTTTATTTTATAAAATCTGTAAAAAATCCAAAACTGTAGGCCAAACTAAAAGTATATAGGTCTCAAGTTAGTTTCCTACGAAATACATAAATATCTCTTTTATCAAAGCCCCCGGAAGACCACAGCGAGAAGAACGGCAATGAGAAAGAGGATGAGCCAGAAATCGTCGGCACCGTGATTCAAAAGAAAGAACCTCGCGCGTTGCACAAGACTACCTCCATATTCTTACGAAACCTGGCTCCGTCTATTACAAAGGCTGAGGTGGAAGCGGTAAGTTTGATACTTGAACTTTTACATACAGAATTTATCTCACAATTCAAAAGCTCGAGTAGGTAATCATGAATAATTAAAGGTTAGGTAAAATGAGATTTCAAATATCTTTTTTAGTCAAAAAAATTAAGTAGTTGCATAGTGCATACTGACAAACTTATGAGCTAAAATAGACTTCTATATGTATCTAGAAACAAAAAAAATAGATATTAATCGTTTCTTTGGTGTCGAGTGATTTTTTTTATTTCTTTTAAATAGAGCTTAGTCTTAGACTAACGTCTTGGTAGGTTCTCAATATTTTTTATTTTACATTATTATTATTTTTTACGTCCCGGGTCTCGAACCCGGATATCTTTGTCTGTATATCGGAATCCCTCTGTGTGTTTTGTCAATAAAAAATACATTTAATTTTAGATGTGCAAGCGCTACGGCGGTTTCCTTCGCGTCGCCCTAGCCGACCCGCTGCCCGACCGCCGCTGGTTCCGTCGCGGATGGGTGACCTTCCGCCGGGAAGTCAACATTAAGGAAATCTGCTGGAATCTAAACAACATAAGGGTATGTAAAGAATGAAACATTTGATGCATAAAATACCTTTTTTTTAATACTACTTGCTGATTAACACGCAGATTGCCCTTCTCAGTTAAGTGGTAACCAACCATCACCTATAACAAAACATTGCCTCGTAAGTCACGCATGATAGGACCGTGCCCTACGATACACTGCCCTGCGTCCATCAGCTGGGGGCATACAGATGTTAAGCCTCATGTGCCTGTCATATGACCGACACCCATATCTTTCAAAACGAAGCACACGAACTCTGCTTGGCGGCAAAAATAGTCATGGTGGTCAACTTCCCCGGACGAGCCCTTCACAAACAGCTCGAAAAAGGTATGGAGGTAGTGCTTAACTCATTCTTTTTTCCCACAGTTGCGCGAGTGTGAGCTCGGTGCGATAGTGAACCGTGACTTGCAGCGTCGAATCCGCCCCGTGTCCGGCGTCACTCTAGAGCGCTCCGTGTTGCGAGCCGACGCGCGATTGGCTGCTAGGATAGCGCATCTACTCGACACTCGAACTAAGCTATGGGATACGGACGCATCGGAAAGCACCGTTATAGTAGAAAAGAAGGAGCCCAGTGATGTAAGTTACTCTTGCAATAAGCATAAGCTCTATCCAGATGCGATCGTAAAACAGAAAGTACACCGTGAGATTGTGTCGTATCTGGCGCACGTCTCTTCTCACGAAATCTGTAAAAACAGTAAATGGTAGAACATTAATAATACTATATCCCACCTAAGTATAATAGCACCCACTGACTGGTGTCATTCTGAAACTTAATTGATCTGTGCCAATGCCCGCTTTTCTTTTAAAATAACTCCAAAGATTAACTTCCTTGTTCAGCATAAACAACCGTTTAACCGTGTGTAACGTTGTTGTAGACTCAGGACTTCAGTTTGGAGTCAAAGAACCCTGTTCTCTACAAGATCACGGAGCACCTAATCGAAGAGGCCTCGACTGAAGAAGAGGAGTTGCTCGGTTTAGAAGCCTCGGCCGAATCGTCCGCTACAGAACAAGCAGATCCAGAACTTATGCGTGTGTTGGATCGTCTGGTCATGTATCTGCGTATAGTTCATTCTGTGGACTATTACAACCATTGCGAGTACCCGTATGAAGATGAGATGCCGAATCGTTGCGGGATAATGCACGCCCGTTGTGGACCCCATCCGAATAAGGTTTTTATTTTTTTAAATAAATCTTTGGATAACCATTCTTTTTCAATGACCGAGTGCAGGCTAGCGATGTAACGATCTCGGAATTTTTCAAACCGACTCAAACCGGTCTGATAAATAAGCAAACCGACTTGTAAATCGAACCGCAAAAATCTATGTAAACCGGTTTGAAACCGGGTTACAAACCGAAATGATAAAGTCAATACGACAAACCAATTTGTATTGCTCATGCTAGAATTTTATGTTATGGAAACCGAAACGAATGAGTTAAATTTGTATTCATAATCCGGTATGAATACAAATTTAACTCATTCGTAGAACCCAAGAACAAATTGAATCGACTTTGTCAAGTCAATCTCATTTTCATATTTCGGTTCGGTTCGACCCGAAGTACCGACTCGCGGTTCCGCGGCGCACCGTGCGTGAGTTGAAGAGGGACAGCGATCAACAAACCGCTCGCTTACTCAACTCGTCCAGATCGGTTTGGCATAGGTTCAACCCGACTTGAACGGTTTGAAGCTCAACCCGGGTTGAACCGGGTTGGTAACCCGAGTCGTAACATCGCTAGTGCAGACCCTGAATATTTAAAGTCACTATCATGCAATCGATGTTACTATAACGTTTGGCTTATGTAAAAAAGCTTACGGTCTGAGTAAAGTAAATAAGTATGATTTTTTTATGTTATGTTTTAGCAACCATCACAACAAGAAATTCAAGACTACATTAAGGCATTTGAAGGCAAAATGGCTTCGTTCCTTCAAGACATCAAGCCTCTTACTGACGAAGAGTTACAAAAACTTGGAATCAAGGTATTGTAGGTCACTATGACATAATACAAGTTTTCCCTTTGAACTAGATGGCGTTATGTGAAATGCCACCAATAAAATAAATAAATAAATATTGGTGATCATTCCACACAGCACTATCTCGCCCCAAACTAAGCCAAAGCTTGTACTATGGGAACCAGATAGCTCTTATAATACTTAAATACTTTTTTTTTGTAAATACATAATTATAATATTATATAACACCCAGACAGAGAACAAACATCCACGTTCATCACACAAATGTTTGTTCTCGGTGGGGATTGATCCTACGGCCTATGGCACAGAAGGCAGAGCTACTACCAACCGAGCTGTGAAGGCTGTCAAATACTTTTTTTATTTGTTTTTTATCCAGATAATCTATCCTTATTTGATCTTTGCAGGATCCTGAAGTAGAAGTGGAGAAGTTTATTCTATCCAATACACAAGAGTTGGGGAAAGACAAATGGTTGTGCCCTTTGAGTGGCAAAAAGTTCAAAGGCCCTGACTTCATCAGAAAACATATCTTCAACAAACATGGCGAAAAGGCAAGTCTTGCAAACTAGACACTCAAATACAGGACAGTGGACTCAAAATGGAATAAATCAAATAAACAACTAAATCTGTATCGTCGGCATCGTCTACATACGTTACAAATCGGTAACCTGCCTAGGCTATGGCGTGTGCAAAGAAAATAACTTAAATGTCTTACTTACACACCAGATAGATTGCTTGTAGATGGCTGGAAGCTGATTGAGAGAATTATTCTCACATTTTGTTAAAAAGACTTTACTTAATCAAAGTTTCTTCATACCTGTGTAAATAAGTATGTAAATAGAGATTACAGTTGTAACCCTATTATTTCTTGCAGGTGGACGAGGTCCGTCGTGAAGTGGCGTACTTTAACGCATACGTGCGCGACACTCGCCGGCCGCAGCAGCCGGAGCCGGTGGGACGGGCCGCGCCCGCGCCTTCGCACCAGCCGCAACCAGCCGCGTAAGTTTTTTTTTAAATTGTTATTTATTTAATTTTATAAATCAGCACAATCTCTACATAGTATAAAACAAAGCGGCTTTCTCTGTCCCTATATCCCTATGTATGCTTAAATCTTTAAGCTACGCAACGGATTTTGATGCCGTTTTTTTTTATAGAAAGAGTGATTCAAGAGGAAGGTTTATATGCATAATACAAGCATAATCTCTTAGGGATAACCCACAATAACCGTGCGAAGCCGGGGCGGGTCGCTAGTTACTATTATAAACCGCATAAGGTTTGAGTGGGTACTCACACTCATATGAAGATATTGGCTATTCGGCTAGATAGCGTTGTGTGAAATGTCCTCCATTTTTATTTTTTAACCGACTTAAAAAAAAAGAGAAGGTGCTCTAACTTTCGAATGGGTGAACTGATTTTGATGATTATTTTTTTATTTGAAAGCTGGTGCTTCCCGTGTGGTCCAATTTGGTCCAGTTCTGACAATGGCATCCATGAGAAAACCATTGACATCGGTTTTTTTTGCAGAAAAGTTATTCTGCCCTTTAGGTTGTGGGTTCGATTACGAAAATTATGATACTACGAGAGCCAATGGATTCAAAGTTATGCATTAAATTTAAAAAGCATTGGCTGTATTAGTTTTTCGAACAGTCTAATTGTATTTGCCCGTTTTCCCGTGGGACTACAGTTGTATTACGAGGGGTCATAGTTCTATACTTACGTTTTTGGTCAGTTACATTGAGAAAGGAGAGAAAGGTTCGTATTAGCATATTTTCAATGAACCGAAAATGTCGTGCAGACTTAATGCCAGACTTCTAAACAAGTCTAATTTTGAAACATAAATCACTTACTTATCGAAACAACTCGCTGGCATTTATTGCCTCTAGAAGGATATTTATCAACTTTTATTTTTGCATAAATGCTTCGTCGAAGCTTACGGTTTTTGTGTATTATCATGGTATCTTCACGTTATTTCAGTGGAACGTAGAGATATCTCGCGACTTCGTTTGTGCCATTAAATGTTTTCTTATACATTTAATAGCTTAAAAGTTTCAAAGACTAACACAGCTAAATTGACAATAAAGTGAACAAATAATATTATTGGCTAGTTAACTAACCAACTTTAACTTTTCCTTTAACCTTAACCTTTCTTGATTTTAATCCGGTTTCCATAAATTTGATGAGTTCAGAAATCTAATAACCTACAAACAAAGTAAAACAACCTTTTATTGGGTTTTTGGCACAACACAAACTTTGTGACTTGTGTAACTTGCCTGTGCAAAAAAGCCACATAAGTTTTACGGAAGAAGGGTCCCAAAAGTTCTGGAAACGTCGAGCCAAAGAGGACGCCAAAGCCTCTTGGCACTCAAGTTGTATAGGATATTCTGTACTCCTGGGATGGTTGGTCCGATTTCAGTAAGATTTTCAATAGTGTTTAGGGTATTATAACAGTAAATATTCGCGGACATTTCTCTCTCATGTGTACAAAGTTGTGAAAACTCTCGTGATTTTGAAAATAAAAATGAAAAATGTTTTTGGCAATAATAAAATCAACAGTAAAGTGTGAGGCTCTGTCTCCTGGAATAGCGTTAGCTGTGGCCCAAGAAACAGTACTCTCCCGAATGACAATACCTATAGTTATACCTCGTTTTAAATTATTTACCTAGAATCTAATTTTGATGTGTCGGTATGTGTACCAAGTGTGTTAATGCAGTAGTTTTGTCGGGAGCCAATAATGTACGGCCAAATAATGTACAGCATTAATCAGTTAATCCGTGTCCACTGGTTTGAATTATCTGGGTGTACATTATCATCCCGTACAATAACATGCCGTGCAATATTGTCACGTGTTGTTAACGTACACCCAGTTAATGTACAGCATGATAATTGGAAGCCACTTTAGTACCGTCGAGTCGGATTGGTTAGGTTACATTAAAACATATAAATTACGGCAGCGGCCGCCTAGGTACCAATTATTTTTTACGGTACCAAAGTGGCTTCCAATTATCATGCTGTACATTAACGTGCTGTACATTATCGTGCTGTGTATTAACTGGCTGCACATTAACTACACGTGACAATATTGCACATCCAGTTATTGCACACCCCGATAATGTACACCCAGTTAAAACGAATCCAAAAAGGTACCAAAGTGGATTCCAAATATCATGCTGTACATTATCATGTCGTACAATAACCGGACTCTTTTTGTCGACAGGTACGGTGGCGGTCCCGGCGGCGGTCCGCCCGCACAGCGCGGCTGGGGCTGGGGCGGTTGGGCGCCGCCACAGCCTTACGCACCGAGACATCCGCGCTTCTCGCGACCAAGGTAAATACAATCACAAACTATCATAGTGGATTCACGCTCCACCAGGTCTAGGCCGTTGAATTTGAATTTTATTTGTGCAAAATTTGTCATGCTTAACACCAGGTGGCCCATCAGAGTTTTTTTTATAAAAATTGCTAATGGAAATTAGCAAGTTGTATAATAAATACTATGATATAGCTTCATACGTATATTTTTACAGAATTTGCATTGATTAAATTTAATAAAGTAACACAAAATATTTTTATTTTACACACTTTTGAGCAGAAGATGGCTCCGGATCAAGCCAGACAATAAATTCAACTCATTGGTTGTACGAATGGGGTTCAAATTCAATAGAAGGCACGGACAGGACGCAGTGTGGCGTAAATCCACATTTAAAAAGAAACGAGGTTTAGAAATCAAAAACAGTAAATTCAACATGGTAAAGAAAAAATCATATTGGTAGGGTTTACCCGTCTGTTGATGCGGTACATTACCGGACCTTGCCAATAACGCCAATTTTTAGTACTATCTCGTAATGCTCATGAAGTCTTGGATAAGCTTGACTAAACCTCGTTTCTTATTTTAACCGACTGAGTATCGTAATATGTATGGTATCCATAAAAAAGTGTCGTATCCATAAAAAGCTGTGTGAAAAATGTTGCTCTACAAGTATTCTGATTCAGATGTTTTAATACAAGTAATGGAATGACTATTAAGCGGATACTATACATTTATGAAACTTTATTCTATGATTAAATCCATTTTGAGGGTGATGGCTTTTCTGCACGCTGATTATAGAAAGGTTTATAGTGCATCAGTTAGATTTCAACAATAAAACAAACGCCAACCGATCGTATTTCAATATTTTTATTGCTTTTTTAGCTTCTATAAACACGCCTTGGTTTAACGCTCAAAGAGCCTGACATCATGCGATTGATACTTTAGCCTCAGTACCCCAAGTATGAGTTGTGTTTACCATATTTGGTTTTTCGTTTATGTTCCGTGTTCATTGCGAGTTTTGTATGAAGACACGATAGAGATACCGATACGGAACCTTTATGTTGCAAGTATGATGAAAATTAGTAGTAGAACATATGGTTCCGTATCGATATCTCTATCGCGTCTTCATACAAAAACCCGCAATGAACACGGAACAAGAACGAAAAACGAGAAACCAATTATGGTAAACACAACTCATACTTGAGGTACTGTTGGGCAAACAATCTGTTAAACCGCCCGTTTCATCTTTATAATACTTACCAATAGTCGAATGATGTTATGCATAGCTAATTGCAGTGTTCAAAGCTTTTTGTATAGGGTCTTCTCGAGTTACCATAGATGTAGCGTATTTTCTTCTTATCGTTCCATTTATGCCCAAAGTCCGTCGTTTTGACAAATTTTGCAAGCGAAATAGATAATTACTTTTAGTCAAGCCAGTCTATAGTAAGTCGGCTGTCAACTGATTGAAGAAAATGGTGGCGGTTTCCTTCAGAAACATTTCAAATCGCGATATAACATAATACATTTTTATTCTAAGTGCTCACGCATGTACCTGTCATCTTCGGAAGGAATATAGTTTTTTGCAATTTTATTATTATTCGTTTATTTTAATAAAAGAGTAATAATATAAAAAAAATATTTTAAACAACTTTGAAATACCACCGAAATTGCACAACATAACCTAAAATAACACCAGAAAAATGATTAAACTGAAAAGCTATGTTGCTTTCCTAGATGACAGAAAACTAATCATCGAAGCGTATTTTATATTGTGATACAGGAAGTTAATGTGTCTATACAAGGTGTTCCATAAGTTGTGTATATAAACTTAAGGGGGCTAAAGTACCCATCAATATGAACAACTTTTTCTAAGGAACCAACTCTGTGAACGCGAAAAAAAAACAGCTGTTTCATACAAGTTCAATACCTACCAGGCTAAAATGTATGAAACAGCTGTTTTTTTTTTCGCGTTCACAGTGTTGGTTCCTTAGAAAAAGTTGTTCATATTGATGGGTACTTTAGCCCCCTGAAGTTTATATACACAACTTATGGAACACCTTGTATACTGAAAGTTCCTTTTTGCAAGTAACATACTTCATTTATAAATCCTCCGTAGTGATATCTGTTCGTTGTCAGCCAAAATATGAACTTTCAATGTAAAATGCGTTCCGACTATAGTCGGATTTTACACGCATTCGAACGCATTTTAAATTTATACACGGATAAGCTCCGACGAATGGCCATCGACATTGTATGTGCTTGAAAGCGCTTGCTTTTTTTCTATTAATTAATATTCGACCAGCGCATTAATAATACAAACTTCAGTCAAATCTTTACGCGTTCGTTTTTTTTTATGCCCCACACAATTTCAATATAACCAATCAGCTTCAAGTGCAATTATTCTAATTTAATGATAAGTGAAGGCTGTTGTTATTATGCATTTATAACAAACTATTATTTATTTGGACAATATATAATTATCTTACATCATACAATGTCATAAGGACCGGAATATTTAATATTCGGAATATAGTACCTTCTATTGAAAATAAATAAGTATAGGTATTTTTATTAATGAAAATCGATCATCGTTTGCAATTATTTTTTTTGTAAATTACTTCCTACGATTACATTATTCTTAAAATAGCGGTCTTTTTACACAAAGTGTAAAAAAACTTTGTGTACAAAGACCGCTCCTGAAAAATTAAGGCTTAAGGCAGCTATCTTCCAACGCTTTATAGAGAAAAAACACGGCACTATCTGAAATACCGCATTTTCAAGAGTACTGCAGTCCTGTAACTGCTATGTGTTAACCAGGTATGCTGAAACACAAGTTTGACTAAACATTTACTGTCGTACAGGAACCGGGATGTTCAAAAATATACTAATACGTCTTTCACTATTTTCGGCGGTATTCGAAAAATTAGAAACACGGTGAAGGTTTCCTTTCAATTACAGGAGTAATTTTTTTACACAGGCTATATGTCTATGGGATAGCACTTACAAAAAGAACAGAAATAGATTACTTAGAACTTTGATCCCCAGGGACGGTAGATCTCTTAGTACCAGGTTCCTACTCAAGATTGCCTTATAAGTATCATCTCATTAATGAGTCAAAACACTGCCTTATGCGCTGTAGGTGGTGGGTCCGATCTTCACCGATGACAAACATTCGTGTGATGAATATTGATGTTCGTTATGTGTCCAGACACAGATGTATGCGTATCTGGGTGTTCACCTGGGGTGTTATCAATATAACAACCCGGATACAGAACAAACATCAATGTTCATAAGTCTATAATATTATAACGATCAACTATTGGCATATAGATTATAGGTTCCCATATCTCTATCTCTCTAGGCTCTATCTGAAAACCAGCGCTACCCCTTGCATGGTTCATGCACGGGGTAGCACTACGCTGAGATAGAACCAATTTAACCTCACCGGGCACAGATCACTAACTGACATATTTTGTTTTATTTTTGTTACTTCTTTCTTTTTATCTTGTTTTATATTCATCTGTAAACTTCTCTGTTCTGTGTTCCTTTCTATTGTGTGTGTTAAATAAACTTATTTCATTTAATTTTTTCATCATATTTCAAGTTTTGCTTAGTTTAGGGCTCTAGCCCACTTAGCGCTATCTTATAGGGCTATGTGAAATGGTTCAAAATATATTTATTTATTATTATCAATAAGATTTATTTATTTATTATCCATACTTTAGTGATCTCATGTTCAATTGTACTTTAGTTGCTTCTTGTCAAAGATCTCATCATGCTTTGAATTAATAAGATGTACTTAAGTATAGTTTAAAATGATGTCAGTGTAGAATTTACATTGAAACAATATTGGTCACATATTTTTGCATGTCTAATAAAAGCTGTAAAGGTATCTTTGGGATAGATTTTTTTGCATGATTATTTTCTTTTATTTGTGATATTGTGTTAAAAAAGTGTTTTAAGCCAAAGGAATGATTTGCAGGGAAAATGTGGATCGGTCGCGGCCTATTATTGCATACAACGATCTTGACTTCCCGGACAGTGGTGACATATTTTAACGAATGTATGACAAAACCATGACAGGAGTACTATTATAATAGCAGTAATTATTATTAATTTTAAGCATTCCGTTGACTTGAAATAGCACTGTCAGATGTATAGTTTATTACATTTTCACATATTTAGACAACCGAGCCGTGATATACCGGACCTAACAGTTAAGTTGTTATATCTTCTATAGGTAATTATTAGCGATAGTAGACAAAATGTAGCTTTTGACATAATCATAAATAATTGCTACAGATGTTATATTTATGCCTAATAAACACTTAATTTATTATTTATATAATCACCATCGTTTCTCTATTTTTATCAAAAAATAAATCAACACTACCTGTATTAAAGATTTCATTACATACTTGGACATCTCATTAATGGATCTTACATACCATCATCAATGTATCGTTCAAATAAGGAATAAAATTGTATTTAACAAACACTGTATTATGTATGTATTCATGTTATCAATAAACTATCCGAATCGTGAATGTTATTCTAAATTGTTCCCTCCTGCGTTTATAAAAGCTACCAAACCTGTTGTTATTTACCCCCGGGAAGCTAAGATTTGCACATTTTCTCCAACTAGTAGAGTAGCACCTTATTGTGTGGAGTTTTTTGTGTTCGTGTAGAATGAGTAGTTAATAGAATGATGTGGTTATTGTTAAAGGGGCGGTGGCGCTGAATTCCGCCCAGTTATACACTACCGCGACCTGGACGCGCCTCGTGAACCCGACGAGTTCATATAGAATTGGACCTCCCTCGCTACGACTCCACTCACAAGGAATCTTACGCATGTAATCTTGTTCTCTCGCTCGAATCACTGTACTTATTAGGAACCTATCTTATTCGACAGTATCATTAGATATAGCATAGCTTAGACGTTAGTTTGACGGTTATGGAAATATTATTGTATTTTGGAAATGAAATATATAAATATTCAGTTGATATTGCGTCTCTTTCTAATCGATCTGAGAAAATTTATCGTTATTTACATGGATGTCAGAGGATTCTCATTAAATGAAACTAACGATCACGACTCAAACTATTATGTCGTTATTTTAATATGCGGTTAAAGATCCACGAAGATTGTATCGTAGAGTTCCGTTTCGTACACAAAGCTAGATCTAGTACTCATTTGTATTATATTTTTCATATCCTAAAAGTATGATTCAATCAAAAATAAGGTATTTCCAAAGGTCATAAAAGTTGAACTACTATAGTCATTGTGTTTTGGCATTGGAAGGAGTGTCTGCATAATAATAACCGAAATTTTCATTGTCATCGCACACTTATATCTACAGTTTATGGTACCAACAATGGAGTTACGTCATAAAGACCTTAGATGTATTTTTCCCTTCTGTCTGTTATGGGCAAAACTGCTGCAATTCTTTGACCACGACAATGTAAAAAGAAAAGTTATAGCAAGCCTAAACATTTGATAACGTCACTTAAAGTAAGTATAAGTATTATTATTTCCCTTAAGGCGAAGACAAGAGCTAATGTGACTCTCGCTCGCACGTTTCAACATATTGAAAGATATAAAATCACTAAACTCATTTTCGAAAAATCGTAATCAACCATTTTGTGTGCAATCACATTGCGCACAGTTTAGTAAAAAAATCATCTTGATCGATACAAGTTTTCCTACTTAAAAGTTTGCTTATGTACGAAAACTAGTGAAGCAAACTTTTGAGTAGGAAAACATGTATCGATCAAAATGACATTTTTACTAAACTGTGCGCAATGTGATTGCACACAAAATGGTTGATTACGATTTTTCGAAAATAAGTTTAGTGATTTTATATCTTTCAACATGTCGAAACGTGCGAGCGAGAAGTTGTTTGATAGTTGTCAGCCCCTTAAGTTCGACCAACTCATCCGTCAGACAAAAATATTTATCAAAGACGGATAGGTATATTCGCATCTGACGGATAGCATAGCGATACTCCGAGTTTGTCAAACCATTATAAAAATATGGTTATACCTAACTCATTAAAAAACATAGGTAATTATAATTACACTGAACCCACAAATTAAACAAACAAAATATTGTTACCTCTCTTACCGCAAATGAGGATGATGCGTGATGAGATGAACTTGATACTAGTCCTTTCAAAATAACTCGTTCCGCGTATCATGGCCTTCTCCTTGTGTGTTTCTACGAAATAAAACAGGATGAACAGGAAAACGATACAAACAACGAACAATAATACCCGCCAACATAAAACTTATTATTTAGCACCGATCGATGTTTGAGTAAATAATATAATAGCAGCCATATAATGTCGTATCTCCTACAATACGGGGCCTTTGAACTTTGACCTCTAAAATTACCTTCATCGGCTCGGTCATAAGACGTGTCTTTAGTAAATCATCATGATACCATTTACCGAGTTAAAAGTTCCCTATGATATTTCCGACTTGATTATGCCATTAAAGATCACTTTTGATGATGTGATTGGCATTTAATTCTCGCCGTTTATGACAATGACAATGTGTAAGACTTATTATGGCGGGCACAAAGAAATATGGATGGTATAAAGATGAATGTTTGTTGGAATGCTGGAGATCTATAGGTATAGTTGACAAGTACATGCTGCACCTACTTGGGTTAGATCTTCGTATAGTATGACTTTGTGTAGGTAGTATCGTATTACCCGGATCTAGGCACCAAGGCAGTACATACACTGCATGAGCGGTATGTCTGTGCTCACAGATGTGTCTGTACGTAAGTTCCTAAAACAGCTAGAAATAGCCAACCACGATATAAGCGTGGCAGGAAGTAAAATGTTAGGTAAATACGTTGTTAAAAGAGGTCACAGAAAAAAATAGAAACAACATCACGACTTTGATACCCGGGCTCGGTAGATATCACCTCGATTGTTTAAATTCAAATAAATGACACAGTGAAACACTTAAGTAGAAGGGTCAGCAGACAAAAAAAATGTAGATACTTATTATAAATATTTGAGCCAAGATTTTTTTTAAAAATTTTGAGCATAAAATATTACCCTTATATTGGTACAGGTACAGGTACAAAATTTGAAGTTACTGTGAGTAATAATTTCATAAAATTCGTTTTTTTATAAATATTACGGTGTCTGTACTGTTTAGAACACACTGTGACTTAGATTTTTGGATTGGGTAGAACGGAGCATATTTTTTGGGTTAAACGGGTAAAAATAATATTGGGTACAAAAATTGTGGGTTGAACGGGTAAGCTAGCACTCATCATTTCAAATATCCAACTCAAGATTCTTTAAGGATGTCTGAGGCAAGTATTCAGAAGTATGTCCAAATTTAACATTTGGCATGTACCACATTTAACAGCAGTTGACTTTGCACTGTAAAGTCTACAGTACCTACGTAACAGGTTGCAATGCAACCCGCTGCTAGAATACTAACTGGTTTTCCTTCACTGATTTAGAGCACTTATATTTTTCGAAGAGAAAAATCTGTTGGTGTACTGCCGAATTCGAACCCAGGACCTTGCGATCAGAAGGCTGGGTCCCTCCCACTAGACGACCGGTGCTCACAGCTGAAAACGGGTCACAATATATGTGAAAAATAAAGGCAGTAGTTAAAAGTGCTAATTGAAAATATACCTCAAATAACTTACATGCAAGATGGGAGAAGTAGGTTCCTTCCATAAATTCTTCAGTCGGAAACCCAGCAAATGTTTTTGGCCAAACCTAGTTACACATACTTATAGGAACTTATACTTATGTTTTGCAAACCATAGAGTACCTAGGTACTGCTTGGTTTTTCAACTTGGTAGTGGCATCTTCGTTTTTTTAGTTTCATATGAATAAGAATGAAAAAACCCTATAGTCAACAAACTCTACATGGCTGGCAGAGCAACGTATTTGTAAATTACCCATAGAAACACGTCACGCTTTGCTTAGTAAAAAACAATGTTCTCAGTTAATTCGATAACTATCCATGCAAAGTCTGAAATTGAGCAATTTGTACCTCACTCACATCTACAATAACCACAAAATTTTAAACCGGAGCTAGAGGTCGGTGGTATCAGCGGGTTTCTCCAAGTACCTAAGCATCTTGAGGTATGTTATGGTATGACTGCATGATGCGTGAGTAGGTAGCAAATATTTACGGAGGAACACCTCACCGGTGCCAATTACAATGTGCCGCGGAACGCTGTTCGTAATAAACACGGGAAACAATACCGGCTGCCTACGCGAATACAACCTCTGTTTCTTAGCTCGCAGTTTACATCGACTGGTTTTTTGCTGCTAATATAAATGGGTGCCTATTTGGTATTGCTTTATAAATGCGGTCGTTTGAGAAGGACTAGCATTGTAGTTAGGAAGCTTCACCACGATGGAGCTCACATGTGCTTTGGTTTTACTGATCCAATTTAGTTTTGTGATATCTAGTCCCTATGGGTATGGCCCCAGGACAGGAGCTTCGGCTAAAGGTCAGTACCCATATTTTTTATCGCTTTTTAGTTTTTATATTTGATCTCAATGATTAAACTACATAGTTTTCATTTACTTGCCTTTGTTATGGTCAAGAATTAAAACAATATGTAGAATAGGCGGGACCAAAAAATATTAGATCATCATCAGCCTGACGAAGTCCTGTGCTGGACATAGGCCTCTCTTATACATTCTCTGGAAGAACGATTTTGGGCCTTCTGCATCCACTTCCGATTTTAAAAATAGTGATAAGGGCTGGTAGGATTTTGCATGTGTTAGTGAATTAGATAAGTATACAAGTTTTTGTGAGTAAATAATACTTACATCTTAGATATTATTATAGTATTATTGAAAAACTTAAAATGTATTATTTCTTTATAGCTGAAGCAAGCGCAGTGGCTGGAGCTTACGGTAGCCCCGGAGTTTTGCCACTTCACACCCCACAAAGTGGAGGGTATTCAGGAAGTTACTCCAAGGCATATTCTGCAAGCTGTGCTTCATCCAGTGCTAGTTCTAGTGCCAGCTCGTCTTCATTTAGCTACAGTGGTGCTGGATCCGGTGGCGTACCACTTGGTGGAGAACCCGGATGTGGATCAGACAGTTGTAAATTCGGAGTGAAGGGATCCGCGGGAAGCCAAACGCTAGGTGGCAACAATGCTGTGTTACCTTCTAATCTGGGCACTGCTGGAACAGGCCATTATAACGACGGATCTCACAATGAACCTAAAACATCTGACTGTGATTCTGGAAATTGCCAGTCAACTGGAGGTAAAGACTCTCATGGTTCAACTGGGCCAACAAATACATACAGCAGTGCTGTTGCTTCGACTGGAGCTGGACTTCAAACTGGATCGACTTATTCACAAGACAAGAAATCGCCTAGTAATAAGCCCGGCTGCGAAGGCTCTGAATGTGATGGTTCTTCCGGCTCGGACGTTAAATGTAGCTCTGGGCAATGCGGACCTAACGGAAATACGAATGCAGACACTGATGCCGATTCCAAATGCTTATCTGGGAACTGTGGTACGACGCCTCAAGTCGGAAGTCCTACATCTCAGTATGGAAATGATGGTAAATGTGCGTCTGGACAATGTGGGCAATACACTAACGTTGGATCACCGTCAAATGAATTCGGTTCCAATGACATAAAAGTGCCCGTGGGCACTTATGGAGCATCAAATCCTAAAACAAATTATGGATCTCAAGGCCAGCTACAGCCAGCTTCAGCTTCAGCAACGAACTTGAACTCTGGATGTAAATATGGAAACTGTGGCACCCAATCCAACCCTTCTTCTTCTTATACTCCTGAATATCCACCGTGTAGCTCGCCCGATTGCAATAATTACGGACAAGGTCCATCCAGCATCCCCGGAAAACAAGTTTACGATAAACCATCCACTCTTTTAACAACTCCGAAAGAAGATATACATTGTACATCCCCAAATTGTCAAGCTGCATCAACGCAAACTAAACCTTACAGTGCAAACAGTTATTCAGCAACGAACTTCGGTGTCTCTGATAAAAATACATTCACCACTCCGTGTTTTGGTGGTAATTGTAACGAAGGTCACACAAGCGCCCCTTACTCCGCGAACACTGCGACGAACTCTTTAGGTCCTACGATTAGTGGCAGTCCAGCCGATTGTGCTTCTGGAAATTGCAATTCATATCCTTCAACTCGCCCCACCGGATATGGTGGCTCTTCAAGCATCAATTCTCCCCATGGAAATGCATTTCCACAACATACTTTGCCGTCTTCTGAGCCGGGTTGTTCTCCGGGATCTTCCAATTGTAATACTGAAGCAAAAGTTTCATCTCCTGCATCAATTTGCTCCGAAGGTTCTCTCACATGTAATGATGCTTTTATTGCTCAACCAAAACCGAACCCACCTCGTCCATTCCCTGCATCTTCATGTGCTTCTTCCAGTCTTCCCTGTAATGATGCATTTGTCCGTAAGCCAGAGCTAGGACCGCCTTCTCCTTATCCATCTAGACCAAGCTGTGCTCCAGGTTCTCCCAATTGCAATTTAGGATCATCGACTGGTTATAATCCCGCCAAACCTAATTCAGAGTTGCCACTCAATCCACCTAACTATAATGGTTCTCCACTTTTCGGCAAGAAGCCCACTTTCGCTTCTACCCCTTCAGGTGGGTCTTATTCATCAACTAGTTCATTACCATCGGCACCGCATACATCATATTCTGGATACAACAAACCAGAGCAAACAGGTAGCGGAACCGGTTCCTCTGGATTCCCATCAAGTCAAAATAGTATCACTGCAGCAACATATAACACACCTACATCAACAAGTTGTACTACGCCAAACTGTGCCGGAATAGGATCTTCGGACGTGCCAGCTGGAGCACCATCGAAACCTTTTGGAGCTAGTTCCAACAGTGACAAGCTGCCAGCTTACAATGGCGGGTTCGGAGGTCCTTCTGGCATATTAAAACCAAATGAGTTTAAAGTCCCTGCAATGCCTTTAACTCCATCAACGTCTTCAATCACGCCCATCACAAACAATCCTGCGTCATGTACTACCGGGAACTGTGGACCGCTTTCAAATAATTCACCCAGTTACGGATCGAATCCCGGATCTCAAGTTACTGTAGGGTCTGGAGTTAATACGGGTTTCGGAGGTCCACCTGGAATACTAAAACCAAACGAATTTAATGTCCCTAGTGCGGCTTACAACAAACCAGCTTCATCAGGCCCACCTGAAACAAAACCGTCATGTATTACTGGCAACTGTGGACAGCCAGGCGTTTCTCCTTCATACGCGGCCGGTGGCTCTGGGGCTCAGGCCACAGCCAGTGCTTCAGCGAATTCTAATGCAGTTGCTTACACGGGCGGCTTCGGTGGCCCTCCCGGCTTTTTGAAACCCTACGATGAAGGGAAAACTGATTCATCACCTGCGAACTCCCAAGGAACTCAATACGGATCGCACTCGAACAATGGTCTAGGACCACATCAAGGATCATATTCGAATAATGGTGTTGGGCCGCATCAAGGATCATATTCGAATAATGGTGTTGGATCTCATCAAGGATCATATTCGAATAATGGTGTTGGGTCGCATCAAGGATCATATTCGAATAATGGTGTTGGGCCGCATCAAGGATCATATTCGAATAATGGTGTTGGATCTCATCAAGGATCATATTCGAATAATGGCCTTGGATCGCATCAAGGATCTTACTCAAATAATGGTGTGGGATCACAACAAAGCCCAGCTAGTCAAGCTGCCGCTATTGCTCAAGCGAATGCCGTAGCCGGTGCAACTGCTGGAGCGTATGGTGGGCTTCCTGTTAATAAAGATTGCGGCGGGAACTGTGGTGCACCAGGTGGTGGATATGGCGGTGCATCAAATGGTGGGTATGGCGGTTCCCCAAGCGGCGGATCATATGGCGCTGCCTCAAGTGGTGGATCTTACGGCGGTCATCGCGGTGGATACGGAGGTCTTTCAAAAACTGGTGGTTTGCAATCGGCGGGGGCGACTGCTAAGAGTCTGAGCAGTTCGAGCGGATACGGAAACAGCTACGCCAGTAGTTCCGCCTCTGCCCAGGCAACATCCGGAGCAGCTATAAGAGGAAGTGAGTATTTTTTAGTTTGATTAGGTACAAAGTTTATCTATTTTAAAAAGTACTTATGTAATTAAGAGGTCATAATTTTCTTTGCTTAAAACTTTTCCTTGCGTTGAAATATGTAAGATCATATGTATTGATGCCTCCTTAAAAGTCTTTATTGGTAAGTATGCATCATACCCAAGTATTTAAATAATCATTTATTAAGAATATACAACAAATAAAATAAATAATGACCACGGTATTCGTGTGTTTGAGTTAACAAAATTTTCTTCTGTCTTCTTAATTTATAATCTTTTATGTAGGTATTCAAATTATGTAAGATGAGTTATTCGCGTATTATCATTATGATACTCCACTGTCTTACTATAATTGACCGTCTCCAAATTATGATTTGTTGATCGAGTGAGCGAAGCGAACGAAGATCTTAGTTTCAACTTGGGCGATTTGGCATTTTATGTATGTATGTATGTATGTATGTTTGTCTGGCGATAACTTTAGAACCGTTGATCCGATCTGCATGAAATTTGATATGTCGATAGCTTGTACTTGAGAAATTTACTGGTAAGTATATGAGTAAAATCGGATGAAGGGTTTTTGAGATATGGGGTTTTTTAAGGGGGCAAAAATAAAAAAAGTTACAGAAAAAAATCAAGTTACATGTCATATGAAAGGGCTTTGTTTGGACATCCCAAAACAATTTTTACTTTTTTTTTGGGACGCCTGGTTTTTGAGATAAAATAATAAAAGTTAAATTAAGATAACCAGCGATCCAAGAGCTCTCATCTCTAAGTGTTTCGTTGACATCAAGGTTTTTCTACTGGTCGGTCAATTCCTTTGCTTTTTCTTAATTTTTTTTCTTGAAATAAATTAAGGAGGTACTCAGTTCTCATAAAATGGTAACGACGACCAGGTCTGATGATGGAGCCAAGGTCTGTTCAACTGAACTCTTCAATAAATAGGCCAATAGAGTTGAAACTTGGTAACCATACCAAGTTAGTAGGCGGTAGTCAGAAAAAAGTCCAAAGATAATGTTTGGACTTGCCTCTGACTACTACGTACTCAAAGTTTTGATGGGTTCGTCGGGTCGCATCACGAGATCTCAGTTCGGGGCGAACTACTAGTTATAATAAGCTAAGATTACGCGCTACAAAATCAAGTAAAAGCTTCAGGAGATCTTTTCAGACGTCAATCTAAACGAACACAAAATAAGACATTATTGACCCATATCATAATTGATTTGTTTTACAAACTAATCAAAGCCAAGATAAAGATCAATGTGTCTAATAGCAAACAACAAATACCTACTTAGTTATTATAATTTTGCATTGTTATGATAAAAAATTACTTCGTCGAGTGTACGTGACTCTGGTTTTTATTGATATTTTTATGGGTAAGATAATTTATATTGTTTTTTTGTTACAGGTTATGGAAAACGATGATTCTTAAAGCTTTAGATATAACAAAATAAGACTTATTTGATGTAAAATTATTTAGGCATAGGTAAGCAAGTAACTGATTTTGTGATACTAAAAGAGTTTTCTATGTTTATAGAAAACATCATATTTCAATACGTACAAATTAATTAAGTACCTACATATTTTTAATTAATAAATATTTTGTACCCTGTAGTTTATTTTTATCGAAATAATAATACCCTCAGACCTTTTGGATAGAGATTACGCAATATCGTATTTTTCATCAAAAATATCAACTTCTTATTATTTATTATATACCTATTATATTCTATATTATACACATACCTTGCAAAATTTCAGCAATGACACTGACTAAAGATAGACCTGGATATGAAAAAACTATAATCTGGGGGGGTATTTTGATTTCCTCGGTATCGGATTCGTTACGGAAAGTCATTTTTTGAATTTGGAATACAATGGCTCCTGAAGAGCCTTGTCGGAACGGCGATTTTGACATTTCAGACAAAGCTTTTGACAGTAGGAATCGAAAAGATAACGAGTGACTTTCCGACAGCTATTGAGTGGCGGAAACCTTTCCGTGAAAGGGGAAAAAAATTGAATGTATGTAGGTAACTACTATTTACTAAGTATTGAATCGAGAGGATTCATCACCAAAAATAAATTCTTATTGCTTAGATTGCTTTTCGGGTTTTTTTTTCTACAACTAGCTGATGGAACAAGCAGATGGCCCACCGGATGTTAAGTGGTAACCATCGCCTATAACAAAGTATTGCCTCGTAAGTCACCTACATGACGTCAATAGACTATAAATAATAATAACACACTGAATATTATAATTTCATAAAACTCATTTAGTTTCTAACCCCATACTATTCATCATCGTTTTAGTTCACTTCTACCAAAAATATATATTGTTGGCGCGAATAAAAGAAATTCCCTCCAAAAATTGTGCGTGTTTACCTATACTTACTTAAATCACAAAGTCGAATTATAAAACAATCAAAATTAAATAAAACTGTAGATCGTTCATAAATGGTAAACAAGTGACTGAAATGGTTAAAAATGCAATGTTTTTAATGTAAAATGCTAAACTATTTCATATTTCACCTAAGTATATTAATTTCAAAACCGTACAGAAACATATCGCGTTTTCTATTATATTGAATTCGAAATTCAAAAATTGTATTCCGTAACGAATCCGATATCGAACGAATCAAAATACCCCCCCTGGTCCCATAGTATAAGAATAAATAAATGAGCTTTGCTTATTTCGAAGCAAATACCCAGCACTGTGCCAAAAAATGCCGCCAATATTATAGTTATTACAAGGGTTCCTTCTTACCACAGACAAAGGTAATATGGAAGTCATTTGGCTGAGCTTACCTACAAGTATCTTGACAAAGCGATGTATTACCGTATTACCAAGAAAATTATGACGATTATATCTACTATACCTTGTCTATCCTTCTTAGGATTCCTAATCATAAATCATGGACGTATCGCTGACACAATAATTTAGTTCTCTCATCTATTGTACACGACTTGAGATCGCGGATGTCAGGTACTCAAATAAATTATTCATAAACATAGTAAACAACTTTGTAATACTCGTAACATATTTGAAGGCTGCTTGCATTTATTTGAGAGTTTTTTTTATTGGTCCTGGTTCTGTGATTTTGAGCCCGAACCTTTTTTTTTATACAACTAGCTGATGGAACATCAGGTGGCCCACCTCATGTTAAGTGCCACCTATAACAAAGCTTTACCTCGTAAGTCACGCACGATAGGATCGTGCCCTACGATGCACTGCCCTGCGTCCATCAACTTGAGGCAACTACACTCTTCAAACTGAGACGCAGCAATGCTGCTTGGTGGCAGAAAAAGGCATGGCGGTAGTAGGTAGGTACTTCCCCGGACGAGCCCTTCACAAAGAGCTCTACGACTCTTAGAACCTGTTCTACTTTCCTACGAAAGTTACGATGTATCGATGTTTGTAGCTCATAATCACGCCTTAACCATTGATCCGTAGGGGATGAAAAATGAACAAATATAGTTTGTAAACTGAATCAGCATATAATCTTTTTATTACAAAAAAGTGCGCTAATCATATTTAGCTGTTTATTTGTTCTTGCGCAAAACGTTACCTAAGCATGTTTTTTTTTTTAATACAACCAGCTAATGAAACAAGCAGATGGCCCACCTGATGTTAAGTGGTAACCATCACCTATAACAAAGCATTGCCTCGTAAGTCACGCAAGATAGGAACGTGCCCTACGATGCACTGCCCTGCGTCCATCAGCTTGAGGCATACAGATGTTAAGCCTCATGTGCCTGTAATTACACCGGCAACCACACTCTTCAAACCGAAACACAGCATTGCTGCTTGGCGGCAGAAAAAGGTGTGGTGGTAGTACTTCCCCGGACGAGCTCTTCACAAAGAGCTCTACTACTGATGACAATCTTAAACGCGATTAGTTGCTTGCCAACGATTAATGATCGTCGAAAGGAAATGGCGTCCTTTTTAGGCAATTTTATTAAATCAACCTTCAGATTTTGACTGGACCGTGCCTCGATGTCAAAAATATGCGAAAATAACAGTATTTTAAGCATATAAAACAGGCACTTTAATAATAAAAACTGCGCTATGGAACCTAATAAATAGTAATTACCTGCTTTCCACATTAAAAACCATCTTGATATAACCTCAGGGCTTTTAAGTTGGATCAAAACAGGGATTGTTCATATCTTAATAGGTACAAAATGTTTTTACATCAGCCTTCACAAATCAGTTGGTAGTAGCTCTGCCTTCTGCGCCGTAGGCCGTGGGTTCGATCCCCACCGAGAACAAACATTTGTGTGATGAACATAGATGTTTGTTCTCTGTCTGGGTGTTATATATTATTATAAGTATGTATTTATAAAAAAAAAGTATATAAGTAGTATATCAGCTATCTGGTTCCCATATCACAAGCTTTGGCTTAGTTTGGGGCGAGATAGTGCTGTGTGGAATGTCCACCAATATTTATTTATTATTTATTTATTATCCAAGGAACCAATGAAACTGAAATAACTTCACGACTTTGATCCCCAGGCATGGTAGATATCCCCTCAGATCTCTTAGTACCAAGTGCTAACTCCAGATTTTTTGAGGATGTCTAAGGGTAGTCAGAGTTCGTCACACAGTCAAATGTGGGTACGTCCAAACATTACATTTGCCACGTACCCACATTTTGCAGTGTTTGTATTCCATACGTGACAGGTTGCAAACCCATCGCCGCTGTTAGAATACTAACTGGTTTCCTCACGACGTTTTCGATAAATTTTTTGATACGAAAAATCAAATGGTGTACGACCGGATTCGAACCTACGACCTTACGATCGGAAGGCGGGGTCACTCCCACTAGACCACCGGTGCTCTCAACTCAACCAAACGGAACCAATGAAAAAAGGTAAAAATTTCATTATATTCAAATGTTTTCTCTTTAGCTTTTGTAGCTTTGCTAGATACCAAGCTATGGTGTGGATACCTATGTACCTCCAAACCGTATAGTTTAATGATGCAGTCACTGGGTGCGGCTGATTGAGTAAATTATGCAAAATGAACTCGCGTTATCACAGTTTAAATGTTACTGTGTTATTACTCAGTTATTCAAATAAGTTATGCTATAAGACTTCTTAAGTATAGATACAGTCAGCCTCACTTGTAAAGTCAACTAATTATACTACTTGCTGATAGAACTAGCAGTTGGCCCACCTAATGTTAAATGTTAACCATCACCTATATAAAGCATTGCCTCGGTATGCACGATGCACTGGCTTGGTCCATTACCTTGAGGCATACAGATGGTAAGCCTCAAGTGCTTGTAATTTCAGAGGAAACCACAACCTTCAAACGCCGCTGCTGCTTGACTATGAAGATAAATCATAAAAAAATAGTCTCTCTACTCGTGTCACTAGTTTCTTTCGAAACAGTAAAGTAAAGTAAAAATTAAACACAGGGTGGTGAAAGGATTTTAAGTGCGCCTCAAGAGGCTCCTTTCAAGCACTTTACACAATGGCATGTTTATTGACCTTTTTAGGTTCTACGACATGCAAGTTTCCTCACGATGTTTTCCTTCACCGTTTGAGAGTACCGTTTGATAGTTGAGTTTGAGAGGGCGCGCGGGGTTCCTTTCCTTCCCCGCGTCTACCCCTCGGCCGTCCTAGTGAATTGGTTAATAGGGCTGGGCGTAGACACTGGCATTGTGCACATACATTTTTAAACACAAAACTCATTCGTGAAAGACCGGTTTCGAACCCACCACCTTAGGATCGGAGGGCGGGGCCGCTACCACTAGATCACCAGTAAAAAAAATAGTGGAATGTTATTAAACTTGGGGCCTGTTTCACAGTCTACTAATATACCCGTCTTTGTTTTTTAAGTCTAAAGTAGAGACGGAAATATTTTAATGAGATGAATAGCGTTACTCAGAGCTGGTGAAATAAGCGCTTACCTAAAATTGTCACATAAGAAATTTCGTGAGGACGTAAATTATGGAAGCGAATCAATCATCACGAAATATTATATAAAAATACAAAGTGGTATTAGACACGGGCACTTTTTGACGGGGTAAGTGCTCTCTTAAAAGAAACGATTGTGGAAAATGTGTGTCATCAACCTGATGATGATGATTATGACCTGGGGCCTTATGCTCACCACTTCGAGCGAGATCATCTCACGGTGGAGATGACGTCATATCTCGTTCTCGTTGACGTTGCGTTTCGCATGAACTTTGAATGAGAAAATTGGGGAGTAGGATGGTGAGAATGGGGATAAATAGTTATAATAAATAACTATTCTAACCGTGAGATAATCTCGCTCGAAGTGAGCTTAAGGCCCTGGTTATAAAACAAGTTACCGTTAATGGGGTCCCATATAGAAGTATAAATAAGGTTAAATTCGTCGGTAGGCATGTAAGTAGTACCATCCTGAATGTTGACGTAAGTGGTTATTAAGGGACATAATTACCTATAAAAAACTCTAATTATGTTGGCATTTTTGTCGGGTTTAATTTATGATCTGACTTTATTCGTCAATTACAAATTTCACAGTATTGTTCGAAAATTGTTTTTTGGACACATTTGTTATGATGATTTTATTATCAAAAGAGGGTAAGACCTTTCTTATTTTAGGTAGGTAGTCATTTATCGCCTATACAACGTGTAACATAACACCCATATAAGGCCAAAGACCAAGTGATCAGACCATGCACTAGAATGCTTTGAAGTGTGCAAAGGTTGAATATATCGTTTTCGAAATTCCCATACAAAAAAAAAATTAATATTGTCTCAGAAATTTGCAACACCCCTGTATACTGTTTACGTGAGTAACAAGGTCACGTCCAAGCGGAACGTACAAACGGCTGTGAATAGGGCTGCCTCATGGTGTGTTTAGTTTCATATTGGAGGAACGTTAAAGAGGCATTTCATGAATGAAAAACTACGAATCGAAAGTCGTACAACAAAAGTTATTTGCTATGACCTGTAGAATACCCTTTTTCCGGGGCTATAATAGGGGTATTATGTTACATGTTTTATATAAATTGAATACGAACTATGTATTGAAATGTATTTATGAATCCGATAATAATTAAATCGTGAACCTTATAATACAAATAAATCAAGACAAAGAGAAAACGACAAACAAGTTGTCCTCTGACGCGAAGATAGATAGAAAATACTTTTTTACTATTTCGCACAACAACTTATGGATATTACATAAAAAAACTTAAAACTACTTGCTTAGTACAATGGGCGGTCTTATCGCTAAACAATGATCTCTACCAGACAGCATATGAACCACGTGACTAAAATGCGCAGAACGAATTTCATAAATGAATTTTCGTTCTGCAAATTCACGTGGTTCATCATTAAGCGTACAACTTATTTGTCGACAACCATACTATTCTATATAACACTAGCGGCCTGTCCCAGCTTCGCATGGGTGGACATATATTTTTTCAACGTTTTAAGATAAACTTAGACCGTGGTGGGTTCGAGTCACTTCTAACTCGCGCCTTGCCCGGGCCCGCGCTGGGTGAGAACGCGCCCCGTTACCTTATATTTTTAAAATCTTTTGAATGGAATGTCCGATTTCAAAAATTCAAGAAGTAATGTATAGGTATTGAACCAGTCTTGAATATGAAAAGATTTATTTGGATAAGGATTAATACCAAGGTACAAATAAAGACCCTTTTCTAGCGGCGGCATTTCAATTAATTTTTTATAATAAAAGAACACTTATTGTGACTTAACTATAATAGTTAGACATATGCTGTCGCGACATTTTTTGTAGATGATGGCGTGTTCTACAAAATCGTAGTACATTATTTTGTTCTATCATCAATAGTTTTCGCAGCGCACGCGATGTAAGGTTTTCTTTTTCCACCTTGGGTTACATTATTAGAGTTTTAGTAAGGATCCCTGATTTTTTTGAGAATATAATATAGCCTATGTTACTCAGGGATAATGTAGCATTCTAATGGTGAAAGAATTTTTTAAATCGGACCAGTAGTTTTTGAGCCTATTCGTTACATACAAAACAACAAAACAACAAAAATACAAATCTTTTCTCTTTATAATATTAGTGTAGAAAAAGGGGAAAAATACCATCAATCTTATTTGATGGATAAGGAATTGATTGGTGTAACGATCTTGTTATATCATCAGTGCTTCTCACCAAATAAGGCTTCAAGTTCGTCGTCTACCCAGACGTTATAAATCGACTTTGGCACGCATTTGTATGCGCCAGGTGATGCACACCAATTTCATGTCTGCACGTAAGTAACCTGCATGATTTCTGAGCATTGTCTACTGATTGAATAACTAAACTCAAAACAAATAGGCTTAGGTGGAGCTCTTTTGAAAACGCATTGCATAATAAGACAAAGAGTGCACTGCATCGAATGATGAAGTGCAATGACTTTTGGTAGAAAGCAGGTTATAAGCGCGCCGCCGGCATCACGCACTATCACAATTCACTATTCACTATGTGTAGAGCAATAATCAAATGACACCGGTAGAGTAGGGACCTAGTAGTACCTAGGTGCGTTCTCACTTTTTCGGTTTTGGCAGCTCCGGCAGAGCTGTTATTAACTAAACGCAAGCAGTAACGATAGTACTAGCCATAAATTGCTCAATTTTTTTTATAAACAGATTTTTTTCTACAGATGGACATTTTATCTGTCGGAAATCAGGCACTATGAATAATAAATTGCTATCGCTACTGAGTTTACGTAGGCTCTGCTAAGTTCCTAAAAGAGATTTTTCTATCAATAAAAATAAAAAAAATGTTTCTGTAAACTGGATTTATAGTTTTCTCGTAAGCTCCCGCGCCTATAGCCGGTGGTGCGGTGATCGGTATTCTGCTTTAAGCTTAACTGACCTTTACATTTGAAAAATGAAATAAAAGAGATTAACATAATGAGAACCTCGATCTATGTCAACGAGGACCGCACACGCTGGCGACGACACTTGACCCAGCACTGACCACAGATTCACTACGAACTGATGGTTTGTAGTAGTCGGGATAGTCAGCGCCAAAATTAGGCAAAAAAAAAATTGTTATTCAATGCCTAAATTATTTACGAAATTAATGTAAGTACTCAAATTGATTATTGTTGTAAATTACAATAATATATAAATAACTAAAGTTCTGGCTCAAGGCAGATCTTCCAATAAAACTTAGATCAGTGGCAGATTTACATATTTGCAGCCAGTAGGCTATTCAATATTCATGCCTTCCCTACTGACCTTTTCAATTCAATACAAACATACAACCATCTTCATAAAAAAAACTTTATGATTTGTGCAATAATTTATTGTCCTCATTACATCAGCTATTTCCCGTTATTAGTATGATTGTGTTGTGAACTAGGGGATCGGCGTGTCAGTTCCTTTTCCAAAAGCTCAATCTTATAAGTTGAAGGTTTTGATTGAGCTTTTCTTGGTCTAATATACCCTAAAACAAGATATACTTTTAATATAAGAAAAAAAAATTGCCGCCCCCTAAAATCTGCCGCCCTAGGCTCCAGCCTACTCAGCCTGCTGGTAAATCTGCCACTGACTTAGATCAAAATAAGTCTTCATACAGCTAGCTTTACGCCACCACCTTCTTGAACATTAGGTATAGCAAGTAGCAACGTTATTATAGAGCTCGAAACGAGCCTCTTTGAGGTGCACTGACATCCTTTCACCACACTGAAAGGACTAGTGACACGACAAGAAGAAGAATTATAGCAACAAAGTGAAGATTATGAAAAGTATATCTTAGTGTACGCGACTGTACCATACCATACCACCCATACACAGTAAAGTATGGCAAAAACACAAAAGAGCAATGAAGGACATTTTTTAATTTATGGGAGAAACTGTCATTGTTCACACAATCGTAATTACTTTAAAATTGAGCGGCGCTCATCATTTTACCTACCTTGTTTAGCCAACCATTATTGAGTTCAGATATTTATGAATGAGTAAGATTGGTGCCTACAGGTGTGTTTATAGGTAGGTAAGGTACCTACTTACTACTATACCAACAAACTCTACCTAGTCATTGTTTGTATACAGACCTTAGTCATCTTATCTTATCTATTCGTACGCAGTCTATATTCCACGAGTAGATAATACCTAGGCAAGTAGGTACCCGAAAGCTTGATTGGCCAACATTTCGCAAAACGCTTCTACAGGCGACAAAGCCGTGACAACTGGCGAAGACAAATACCTACCACCATGTTATCTTATGAATAATGCCGATTATATTGAGCAAACACCAGTTCCAGTGCATTTTTCACGAAACTTTATCATCTACATGGTGTTTAAATATGTTTGAAGTTATAGCATTTATTGCTCACGGCAACTTGACACGCAAGTACACGCAACGATGGAAACTGTACAATACAACTTTAAACGATGGATGCGGCGATTAATTTATTTTTGTACGATCAGATAAAAAGATAAGCAATTTTACTTTCGATGATGCATTGACTGAATAATAAATCTCGTGTTGCATAAGCATTGCATCAACTCCTATGGGCACCGAAACCAGTTGAACCCATCACCCAGACAACGAGTTTTCCCTGCATTTATTTTGGTGAATGGAATTAAATGTTGCAGAATGGCAGTTATTTATAAAATAATATGTCCCATCTGAAGAAGCATGCAATCTTTATGAATCTACTTCAAATAGCAAAGTCCCGAACTCCTTTAATGATTTAGGTATGATGGTACGGTTCTGTGTCCTTATCTACAACTGAAAATCGAACTCTACTTAGTTAGGTAAGAATTCTTGCTTTCTGGTGAATTTTGTCGTAAAGCCTGCGTTACCATTCTTACGAGGCTAATGTTGCATATCGATTGAAAACAACCTGTGCATATGTCGGCGGGCGGCGGCGCACGAGTCACCTAGATGTCGCACCTATTGTCCACGCCGCGTCCACCACTGGGCGAGCCACTACACAATTACCTCATACTTTCAATATTGGGTTACGAGAATTTTACTTCAAGGCCCTCTTTTAGAAGCAAATAGAGGAGGTATAAATGCGAAGACGAGCAACAATGAGACGCAGTTCTGGTTCAGCGACTCGTGCGAAAATGGATGCGTCTCTCGCATTTTTGGTGTTGTTTGTGGCCGGTACGTCAAGTGAAATGTTAAATTTAATGCATACATCTAATCTAAACCGTAATAATTGAATTAATCAATTTATTGTGAATTTATAGGTAGTGCGGTAGGACACAATGTGCAGAGGGAAGCTCCGTACAACATCGGACCAAATGACCCATATTCTGTTGTGGTTAACCCCAACTCTCAATATCAAGAGCCATCGCAGCGGCTGTTTTGGGGTAACCAGGGCTCTAACCAAGTCGGAGGCACAGGACTGTGGGCATCTCTAACCAACAAATTTCCGTTCCTAGGGAATATGTTTGGGAAAATGGAGCAGCTGCCAACGCAGTATGGTGTGCCTAATGATTTTGCAACGCAATATAACGTGCCTTCTACCCAGTATGGTGCTCCTGAATATCAGAATCAAGTACCCCGATTCAACCAGCTGCCTCAGCAGCAGTTTTACCAGCAGCCCCAGCCGTTCTACCAGCAGCCTCAACAGGTCTACCAACAACCTCAACAGGTCTACCAGCAACCTCAACAGTACTACCAACAACCTCATCAGGTCTACCAACAGCCTCAACAGTTTTATAGATCACCTCAGCAATTAGGTCAACGTTTCGTTCCGTCCGGGCGGGATGTGGGCTTGACTGATGATGCCGTGATAGTGACACCTCCGTTCGTTCCAGTTTCTGAGCCACAGCCTGCCCCGGCACCCTTCCCGCAACCAGCTCCCGCTCCCGTCGACCAGGGATACCAATACAACAAACCACAATACAGACTAGAGCTGCCCCATAAATAAATTAGGACACTTTATTTAATGTTAAAACGCCACGAGGCTTAAGCCAAAACAGATGCAACTTAGCTGTAGGTTTTACTAGACTGTATGTAGGTAGGCTGTATTCTCAAACAACATGAATTTGGAATGCTCTAAAGGTACGCCACCACTCGATAATATTTTCGAAACAACGTGCGCAAATTTTTCTTGGTTTGAGAATATGGTTCTTATTTTTTGTATAAAATCTTCTTGTCTCAGTCTCTCCTCTAACAATATTGCCATTCGAGACATAACGGGTATTTTAGTTAGTAATAATAAGTGCATAGGCTCTCTTTATACATTATGCTCCTCAAAAGCCTCATTTTTTCGGAATTACTATCACAAAAACATACCTGATAGCTAATGTATTTATTAATTTAATTTTGGGGAAATAAATCAAAGATTAGTCAATGAATCTATTTTTGTTTTTATCCACCCTGAACTTATTTACATAATTAATTATAACTTTCACCATCATCTTACTGCAAATAATATTTTGTTAGTTACATGAGTACCTAGAAGGTACCTACTCCCTACTAATATATAGGTTTTTTCTTTGGCGACATTTTATGTACGATCCAGAATCTCATCTAGTTATCGACAGAAGTTGATAGTCCATAGGAAGATTTTCCCGCAGAGTCTACGTTGACGTCGCTGGTTGCAGTCACTGAACGAGCATCCTGCAATTGTCCGGATTGGCTCATAGAAGAACGCCTGAAATGTAAGTATTATTTGAAATATGTACCCTGACCACCAAGTTCCTGTATAACGCACCTAATCTGTATCATATTATGTTTTGTGTTTTTTTCTACAAAAGTTGTAGTACATTTTGACATATTTAACGGCCCTTTAATCCTTTGGTTATCTAACAGAGCATGGTGAAACCGGCCCTTAAGAGGCTGACAACTATCAAACAACTTCTCGCTCGCACGTTTCGACATGTTGAAAGATATTTTATTTAAACAATATGGTTGATTGCGATTTTTCGAAAATGAGTTTAGTGATTTTATATCTTTCAACATGTCGAAACGTGCGAGCGAGAGTCACATTAGCTCTTGTCTTCGCCGTAATCCTTTGTTAATCTAACGGGTAAAATCAGCTCTAAAGGGTGGTCACTTCATACATAAGAAAAGTAATTATGCCATGACATGAATACATCAAAAGTGTTTTATGGACATCAAAATTAAATGTAGGTAGCATGAGATATAATAACGAAAAGTGAAAGCGAATAATAAATATGTCGTCGTAATATTGTAAAAGCCTGAAGCAAGGACACGATTTTTTATCAATCGCCTCCATTTCATACTTCCGCCGAATATTTTTTTTGTATGATTTTTTTATTTAGATTGTACTAGCCTAGGTAAGTGTAGTTGATATATAATTTTTTTTTATACAACCAGCTGATGGAACAAGTAGATGGCCCACCTGATGTTAAGTGGTAACCATCACCTACAACAAAGCATTGCCTCGTAAGTCACGCACGATAAGAACGTGCCCTACAATGCACTGCCCTGCATCCATCAACTTGAGGCATACAGATGTTAAGCCTCATGTGCCTGTAATTACACCAGCAACCACACTCTTCAAACCGAAACACAGCAACGCTGCTTGGCGGCAGAAAAAGGCGTGGTGGTAGTACTTCCGCGGACGAGCCCTTCACAAAGAGCTTTTCTACTCTTATGTAGCTCGAAACTAGATTTATAAAATATTTTTTTCAATAATTTATACATCCTATTTATTTTCGAGTATTTTAACTACCTATCTAAAGTCCCTTTAGACTAATTTTTAAAATAAAGCCAACAGTGTAAGTCTCTTTTAGGTACCTAGTTAGTTAACTTATTGCCTTTTAAATCACCCAACTTTTTGGCCTATGCCATTATTATTAGCTCCAAGTATCTAAATAATAGAGTAATTATATTAACGAGCTACAAACTTTTTACGGACAAGATACACAGACCCATAACCTGATAAGAAGCAACTATTTACTTCCTAAATTCGTGAGATGAATGACTCATTAGAACAAAAAAAATGTATGTAGGTACTTGCCTATCTACTTAAGGCATCTATACTAGACTATTATTAAGAATGCAAGTTATTATCCATGTAAAACTAGTTAACAAGGTATTCATACAAAAATTTAATAGCAGTCTATTTATTTTTATACTGCTTGTTGGAATTAGCAGATGTTAAATGGTAACCCTCACCTATAAAAAAGCATTGACTCGTAAGTCACGCACGATAGGAACGTGCCCTACGATGTACTGCCGTGCGTCCATCAAGTTGAGGCATTTAAGTGTCAGTAATTTCCTGATATATTTGATTGATGCTGATTTTTAAGTAGTATAATACTTAAAAAAAATATTTTTGCTTCTGATTGTCAATCGGTGAAGAAAAACGTTGAAATCTTGCACTACACATACGTACGTAGACAGATTTATTGGTTGATTAACGCGACACGTTATTGGTTAGCCAGATAGTCGCCTAGATAGTGCTGTGTGGAATGTCCATATTTATTTATAATTATTAACATAGAGACAATATTTTCTGTCTCATAATCATGAAAAAAACTGCTGCGACGGCGCGGAGTCACATGACATGACCATCATCATGTCATGTGACTCCGTTGATGATTCCTTGTTTATGAGACAGAAAATATTATCTCTATGTTAATAATTATAAATAAATATGGTTGGACATTCCACACAGCACTATCTAGGCCCAAACTAAGCAAAGCTTGTGCTATGGGAACCAAATATATTTTGAAGATTAGAGGCACCGTGCATGCCCACTCTATCTGTCTGAATCCGGTTCTTACTGCAGTTTTTCTCAATAAGGGGCGGGTGAGTGGTTTGGGTAGGTATACCTAGAGTAGTAAAGCTCTTTGTGAAGGGCCCGTCCGGGAAAGTACTACCACCATGCTTTTTTATGCCGCCAAGCGGCGTTGCTGTGTTTCAAAGTCATAGTCAAAAGGTATTTATTCAATAAAATCACAAGGATCACTTTGAAACGTCTTAAAGCTAGGTGCCAGTTCCACGCGACCACAGATAAGAGAATACCGCGACCAAAGCCTATAAAAGGACAGTCAACAAACTTACCGCTTTGGTTCCTACCGATTTTTTGTATGATTTATTTTACAATGTCCATAACACTTAATACAATATCCAGTGTGGTGCCAATCGAATTTAGTGAGGCGTAGGCATAACAGAAAAAGGTAAAAGTAATCAAATTCGTAAGACAGCACAGCACACGCTACGCTTCAAACAAATAATACGTAATGCATACATACAATCTATTAAAGTAGAGAAAAAAAATAGTACACATTAGTACAGATATTGCAGACATGTTAGCTGCCGATGGACAGAGCGACCAGGACATCGGGCCACGTATCTTTCGATTTGAAGAATGTCGTTGCCAGTGAAATTACAGGCACATGAGGCTTAACATCTGTATGCCTCCATCGTAGGGTACATTTCTATCGTGCATGACGAGGCAATGCTTTGTTACAGGTGATGGTTACCACTTAACATCAGGTGGGCCATCTGCTTGGTCCATCAGCTAGTTATATAAATCTTATTTGCCATTAACGCTGTTTAGTCCTCATAGCGATGTGAAGTGGCATCATTAGTAAATGCACTTACAGGTTCATTTATAAAATGTTAAAAGATGATGCAACTTAAAAAGCTCTCTTATCTCAGAATTGCCGAAATTGTATAAGTAAGCAGGTAGATTGGTTTGGTATTAACATAAAGATTTATGGATCCATTGTTGCGTTTATGGAAATTGGTGCTAATTATCATCATCAATGATTAATGAATCACACATCCATAGATAGTTCTTTGTATTATATTATTTAGTGGACTCGTAGATGTTAGTTACAGTAGCTACTCGGGCTCATTATGGACTTTAGACGTGTGAATCTCCTTACTGACGATCAATGTTATAATTCAAACGACCTAGAAGTTTAGGAAACATTCCTCAATAACAGAATAAGAGTAAACTCACATTAAAAATAAGTAAAATAAAACAGTCTAAGAATAAAATCAGGAGCGATCACGTCCATGTTGTTTGCTCATATAAATTATTGGTACAATAATTTACGTTTACCTATATTGTATGCAACCCTTATACTGTAATGGCATAAAATATGCTATATACCTAAGTAAAAACTACCTGTTTTCAAATTGTGATAAAATTTTCTATTTCGACTTTGATTTTGTGTAAATATGGAACTTGAAATTGATTTTCCTTATTCAATTCGAGTTATTTGTGCAAAATCATGAAATCGTAAATTGACAAACATCGTCAATTTATAATTTTCAAATTAATAAATAGTTATTTTGAATGAAGCTGTAGTTTATATTATGCGTAATATTTTTTTATTCAGATACTTTTTAATTTAAAGAGCTAAATTGTGTGGTTTCAAAGTTATTTGGAGTTAACTAGGTGACCCTTTATTTTTGCGGGCGAGTGTACCTATGTAAAAATGATTCTCAAACCAATATTTCTTATTTCTCCTGCATGGGGAAAAAGGGTGGGTGCGCGTTGAAATCTTTTGATAGTAATTTGGTGAGAAATTGTATTTAATTACAAAAAATCGCACCAGTAACTATTATTGTCTTTACTTTTTCAACGTAAATAAAAAAATATGTAGTAAATATAGGTGTAGTTAAAAGGTCTTAAGTAATTGGTTATTTCGTCAAAAGGCAGCCCAAAATGTCTTTGTAGTCATAGCACCACGTAGCGTTTTTCCTTTGGGTGCCAGAGTCTATTGCTCACATTTTATAAAAGGTGAAAATCGTGGTGTAGGTACCAAAATTAGTTTTTTGTTCTTTTCGTTTCGTTGCGTAAATAGGTAGCTCAAAAGGTAGGCTCAACTTCTGGATACCTAAATCAAATCTTCGAGCTTATGAGCTCGAACTAGTATTTACATTTGATATTGTCAGGGATAAAAACAATTGAAATTAACAATGAATGTTTTATTGTGATAAATGGTCTAGCTATGTAGATTTATTAAAATAAATAGAATCTTCCGGCAGTTGCACGAGTGTTCGCGTACAGCTGGATCGAGTATGACGCTGGTGCGCGAAGGTGCAACTGATGGAAAATACGCGTTCAGGATGGATGCCGCCACCGAGTTAGTCTATGCTACGACGCTGAAGTCTTAGTGAGCCCTAGAGAACACACAAAAACATCAAGTTAGTTACAATGGTGTCAGATTACACACCTACAAACGAACGAGTAAGAGTAATGGACGACTGTGTGAAAGTTGGCGTAGTACTGTTAGAGCACGTTTTAAAGCCATTTTACTTGCCAGCTTCCCACACAGAAATTCATAATAAACCTTTTCACGAACAACAAATAGTTCGTAATCTCTTCTACAATAAAATCTTTATCAATAAAATAAAAAAACTTGACTGCCCAAGCTAAAAGGATGGAAACAAGATTATGTTTTAAATTTCTTCTTGATAGTGAACTCCAGTAGTTCAGTCTTGACGAATGATACAATTTAATAATCACATGCAGTTGGAGGCTCGTGTACCTACCTATATCCTAGCAGTGAATTTCGAACTTCTATAACAATAAAATTGCATTACTTTATAGAGCATGGGTTTACTCTGCAAAACGGTAAGCGAATGTTTATATTAAAATTTTGAGTAGGTACGTACTCTGTGCGGTAACGGGACAATTCACACCACGGTCGAGTTGATGTAACTCCAAATGACAAAACCTACAAATTTCGTTCATCATCGTCAGACATCCACCGAGAACGTGCCCCAATTCAACGTACGGTGTCATCGCTCGAAGACATAATGGTGTAAAGTCTTATGAGCCTATTTGCACCATTTAAATCAGCAATACGAGCAAAACCTTCTACATAATTTATCATGACGGGTTAATCCAGGACATATTAGAACAGAGAATTAAAACTGCCTGTTTTTGTCTGCTCTTCCGACGATAAGCTCTATTTTCATAATGAGTCGCAGGACTTACCTGACTACGTTCGGGCTGGCACTGAGATAGCCACCGGCTAAACCCCGGCTGGTACCAACGCCGCGGGAGCGTGAGCTTGCGTTGGCATTAGCATTAGCATTGGCATACGCGTTGGCGTTGCCGCCTCCACCTGGAAATGAGACAATTGAAAATGTTATGCAAAAATCGAAAGAATTCGTTTTGTGAGTTTCGATATTATTTTACCATGCGTTGCAATATAACCTACATACATACCTACTGGTATTTTTATATCTATGACTAGTCGAACACCCGAGACTTCGTTTGCGTGTTGTTTTATGTTTTTGTTTATTTATTTCACTAATTCCACTACCTACAACTGCTTATACAAGGTGTTCCATAAGTTGTGTATATAAACTTCAGGGGGCTAAAGTACCCATCAATATGAACAACTTTTTCTAAGGAACCAACATTGTGAACGCGAAAAAAAAACCGCTGTTTCATACAAAAGTTCAATACCTACCAGGCTAAAATGTATGAAACAGCTGTTTTTTTTTTCGCGTTCACAGTGTTTGTTCCTTAGAAAAAGTTGTTCATATTGATGGGTACTTTAGCCCCCTGAAGTTTATATACACAACTTATGGAACACCTTGTATACATTTAACCCAATTATAATATTAATGCTTCCCATTTAAAAACGAAAATATCTGCTTGTTGATAAATATAAAGGAAAGGTTACCCAGTAAGAGAAAACCAATAAATTTGCGATAATTTGATATTGAAAAAAAAGTGGGTGCGTGCGAAACATGTTTTAAATTAAATTAATTTTCAAATAAAATCTACCTATACCTACTCTACAAAACAAATGAAGATTACATTCTTCAAAGTGAAATACATCGATCGTTTTAGAGGTAGGTAAACGGTAACTATTGACCGACGCCGCCGTCTCCGGTATTCCTAAAACCGTTAGATGCGTGCGACGACGAAAGCTTTTACTTGCTATACACGTTCGGTTCTATTACACAGTGCTCTACTTACAGATATACCTACTTTATCGAACCTACTATCAAATCTAACTGTAACCACCACTGAGATCTGTGTGCCAGTTTATCAGTCATGGAAATTAAGTCGCATGAAACAAAATAAAAGTGCTTCAGGGACACCGAAAAAGCTTTTACTCGCTCTACAGGCGATATATATTATGTTAGAGAAGTTATAGGTATACTTGAAGACTCGGAGATGTATAACTGTGCTTTGATCCAAATTAGGTGTGACTAATAAATAACTGAAGACAGAGAAGTGCTTCTATGACAGTTAAATTTTTTTGCCGTGGGTATATTGTTTAGCTAGAACATTTTGTCCACAATATAGGTAGGTGAGTCTGTACCAAATAGTCTACACCGTTTGTATGAAATGCGAAATACTCAAAGCTTATTGGTAAGTATTTAAATACACAGATCAATCATCATGGCCTCTCTTTTAAGAGGTTCGTGACTGTGCTTAATTGAAGGTCTTCCGCAATCAATACTTATACATAATTATTAGTTATTATAATACATAAAAGAGCGTCGTTGTAGCAAGCTTATTTTTAATTCGTTCATGAACTTTACTAGCTATTAAGAAAGAACTGTGACACGACAACAAAAAGAACTAGCTATTCAGTAATCATTGACTGTAGGTACATGTCTAAAGGACACATTTCAACAATGAAAATATGAGCAACTGGGTAGCGCTTGCATTTATTTTTAGCAAACACATTATGCATTTCTAAATTTATTCTGTTTCCAGAACTATATCAGCCACAGATCTGGGAGTAGGTAAGTAGGTACTTACGGGCATCAGCATTAGCGTTGGCCCTAGCGTTGGCGTTAGCGTTAGTATCGGATAACGTCCTGTGTCCGTAGATGTCCGCCGAACGACGAAGACGCCTCAGGGGCACGGGCGCGGTCTCATGACCGTCAGAGTCGATGGTGTAGTATGAGCGAGGCACGTAGTATTGCCCCACTGGAAACATTAAAATATATCCAACATAAGCCTTTGTATATAGTATTTATTTCAGTTATGTACTTATTTGCTACCGATATTACAGTAAAGCTGCTATGTTTATTAAAGGAATACATTACTGCCTTTAAAGTTGCAAATAAAAATGAATTGAAGCATTGTTTCATTATTAATAATCATAAATACTTAAGACAAGCTGTTAAAATGCTACTCATTCCTTATGTGGTTTTGAAAATGCACAATGCACAGTCCCTACATTATGCATGAGTTACTGGCTAATTTTAAGTCATCGTCTGGGCCGAGATGAATCGCTAAGTGGAAATTCCATTAACCACCCTAACGCTCCTTATTCATTCTTGGAAGACATGCAATTTATTTTCACGGACGATTTTACGATACCAACACGCATTGGTGTTTTGTAATTAAAAAACGTGTGTTTAGCGTCTGATCACTCACGATCCTATATAAAGAAGGTTTAGGTAAGTGAGCGAAACGATGATCTCAGGTGATTCTGTACCTACATAAGTGACTCATTTTCATAATAGCCGTTTCAAGTTCCGAGATTCCGAGAGTTCCTACATAAGCTAAGACAGTACGTACCAAGTAATGCCTTGACTGGAAATATAATAAGTTATTACTTAGGTACTCAGAAGTTATTTATAAGAATTTTAAAAAAAAAAAAAATTTAGAAAAAGCAAAGGAACTTACCGACCAATAGAAAAACCTTGATGTCAACGAAACTCTTAGAGATGGGAGCTCTTGGATCGCTGGTTATCTTAATTTAACTTTTAATATTTTATCTCAAAAACCGAGCGTCCCAAAAAAAAAGTAAAAATTGTTTTGGGATGTCCAAACAAAGCCCTTTCATATGACATGTAACTTGATTTTTATCTGTAACTTTTTTTATTTTTGCCCCCTTAAAAAACCCCATATCTCAAAAACCCTTCATCCGATTTTACTTATATACCTACCAGTAAATTTCTCAAGTACAAGCTATCGACATATCAAATTTCATGCAGATCGGATCAATGGTTCTAAAGTTATCGCCAGACAAACATACATACATACATACATACATACATACATACATACATACATACATAAATACATACATACATACATACATACATACATACATAAAATGCCAAATCGCCCAAGTTGAAACTAAGATCTTCGTTCGCTTCGCTCACTCGATCAATTAGCTTTGTAAAATAAATATTTTATTACTAGGTAGAAATATTTTATTGCTAGGTATCAATGCCGATATTGATCACCTACGAAACAAACTTCAATCAAAACTTCCTGTTTATTCACAAATACAATGCAATATCCACTTTTACTTCGTTATCAACAAAGAATATTGCTTTGAATAACTATCAAAACAAAAATTTGCACCCATGTAGATACCTACAGTTGGACCTACAGTTGGTTCAGCATGTTGGATAAAACATGCATAGCAAACCTGGCTACACAACATTGTTTTGCTAACCTTACCCGCCCTGTCATTACAATGCTAAGGGAACTTCGCAAAGGTCCCAGAGATAATGAGAAGCGATTACCTCAAAAGAACCAATCGGAAATTACTCAGACAAATTGCAAACAAATGGAGTTCAAGTGGTTTCTCGAGACGACAGCCGGTAAAAACAAAGGGCACTAACCTGCATAAGCTACGGAGACCATCGCTGCTAATAGTACGAGAGAAGCACGCATCTTGACGTCTGTACTTGGCGAGTGTTAGGCAAGAACTGGTTGTTGCATTCCCCTCAAACCTTTTTATAAGGCTTTACTTAGTTAAGCAGCGTCTTGACTGGACTGAAAATAGCTAGAGAGCTCTCGATGCAATACCCGCTATAACGGTCGCTGCAAAAAGCGATCATCATTTTATTTGGAACTAGCTGGTATAGGTACCCAGTGTAATAAAAATTACACTGTTTTTCTATTGTATAAAAACGTGGCAATAAATAAGATCAAGACACCTAATTGAGTAGACAGTAGGTAAAAACTAAACTAAAAACTCTATCTGGGTAGAGTCATGAATAAGAGCAATAACCTAGTTAGAAAACAATATAATTGAAGTTCAATTTATCATCGTTTGCCTTAATTTTCGATACATAAAATATGAATTCGATTTTTTTTACACTTCAAGCGCAGGACAGACGGCCCTCCAACCAATAGACCGACGATATTGTGAAGTACGTGGAAATTTGTTGGTTAAAGAAACCTCAACGTCTCACACACATAAGTACCTAGTGGTACCTACCAACTTAATTCTTATAACGTAGTACCTAATTACCCAGGCACTTTACTATAAGAAATTACCTTTAATAGTCATTGTAAAAGTTTTATTTTATGTAAATTATAAATCCATTAGAAGAACGAGATATTCTTCTAACAAGTATTTTCATACATTACATAGGATACCATGCCATAGAGATATCTCGATGAAATTCACAGGATATGGGGCCTTTTGCTCACTTCGACAGAGATTATCTCACGATGGAGATGACGTCATATCTCGTTCAATAACTCGTTGACCTTGCGTCTCGCATGAACTTTGTATGAGAAAATTGGGGAGTTAGATAGTGAGAATGGGGATAAATAGTTATCGAACGAGATATGACGTCATCTCTAACGTGAGATAATCTCTGTCGAAGTGAGCATAAGGCCCATGGGGCCTTATGTTCACTTCGAGCGAGATCATCTCACGGTGGAGATGACGTCATATCTCGTTCAATAACTCGTTGACGTTGCGTCTCGCATGAACTTTGAATAAGAAAGTTGGGGAGTAGGATGGTGAGAATGGGGATAAATAGTTATCGAACGAGATATGACGTCATCTCTACCGTGAGATAATCTCGCTCGAAGTGAGCATAAGGTTCATGAAACGAGAAAGTATTTGAAATACTTTTGGATTATTAAAGTAACGTTTTTTTAAAGACCTTGAATGTATTGGAAGTTTTTTTTGTTTTCTTTATAAATAACATTATTTTATAATAAGGCGTACCTAATCGTATGGGTTGTGGAGTAGTCTGAAGTTTCTTTGTAGAGGCATATAACTTTAGCTAAATAACAAAAAAAAATAAGGATATATCTCGTTAATTCACCTATTAATCACCTATATTATTAGAATTGTCTTTCAACTCTTAAAATCACAATAAAAATCGCAGAACATACATTGGGGTGATTCGGGTAACCCAAGGGGTGCTGTATCTCTGGATCACCGTTTGACAGTACTTCCTGGGACACCCTGTATAAAATAGCCTCAATACTTGAAAATTTATATGTATTCATATTTGCACATAGAAATATTAAAATAACATATATTTTCCTAGGAACCCATAGCTAAAGTTCATCAGTAGACTTTTTCGTGCTGATAATGATAATGAACTACTTCTGATAATGTTAACTAGGTACTTATTATCAGTGGCGTAGCTAGGTGGACAAGGGCCCTGGTGCATAGAGAAAGAATCGGGCCCTCACCCCCTCTTTCCACATAGCATGGCCTTTAAAAGAAATCATTTAAAAAAAAAGTGGTGAGTAGGCTCAAGGTTTTCTAGCTTCGGGAGCTGGCTGACCCTCTCTTTTCAAAGCTTAGGTTAGAGGGCCCCCTGAGCTCCGGGGCCCCGGTGCACTGCACCACCTGGCCCTACGATAGCTACGCCACTGCTTATTATATGCTAGAGTAACCTTCACATAAATATATGACAAGAATTAGCGGGCCATCAATAATTTTGATCTAACACTATTTTGTCAAAGTAATATATTACATACGTAGAATCTTTTAACAATGAGAGATTAATTACCTACATTAATCTTGCTTTTCGAATTTATTACGTAGTGATCGACGGCAGTAGTTTATTCCTCATTATTATTTTCAAATTTATTGGTTATTTTAAGTATTACAAATCATCATCAAAATAACTCATAATTATGACAATACCTATGGGGTAAGTAAACCATCCTACTTCCTACTAATATTATAAACGCGAAAGTTTGTAAGTATGGATGGATGTTTGTTACTCTTTCACGTAAAAACTACTGAATGGATTTTAATGAAACTTTACAATAATATAGCTTATACATCAGAATAACACATAGGCTACAATTTATAAAGATATTGTGTGACTAATCCTGCGCAGACAAAGTCGCGGGCACCAGCTTGTATAAAATAAAAGAATGGATTGTATTATTACAAAATTTATTTTGAAATAAAAATAACATCAAGCTTTGTAAATTGACAATTCTTGTGAAAATCAAAGAATAAATTATGAGCACAATTTCAGATTGGGAAGAATTTTTAATAACCTACGTCACATTTAGTACATTACACGTTCAACAATTATTACATTAACAATTTTATCGCGGATAAATCTTATGAAACACAAACAAGCCCAATAATTAATTTAAAATGAAAAAGTAACAGAAATAGAGAAACAAAGAGAGTTCATTTTAATTAAAATTTGTATTCAAAGTATAAACAGCGTATAAAAAATATAGATTTAAAACGTATTACACACCTGAAGTGGAATTCACAAATTAAAAAATAAAATATTATAAACATTCAAATGCAAAAAATAAATGGAATTCCTCATGTTTTAAAGTGTGGTAAACACTCGTGCCTTTGTTACACCTATCAAAATATTTATATAAACAACTTTATAGCCTAGACTTCCGTTTTTAGGAGATATCTTACAACCCTGTACCCACTATGCTTTAATGACATTAATATTTCGCACCACTTATCTATCGATCCACATTCACGGAAGTTGTCACCACATAGTGTATGATATCATTGTAAAGGCTACAGACATTCGTTATGCAAAATACAACACTTGATGTAGTTCAGCAGACCTATTCCAATCTGCAGTCAGTCTGCTTTCTTTGTGCTTTCAAGTTAGTAGATTGGAAGAATAAAAAATATTGAAGTAAAAATAGTGGAAAGACTCTGTTACGAGAGGATGACGACAACCTACGAAGTACATGTACACAGATATATTATTTTTATATAAATAAGTGTCATTTTATTGAAAAGAGTGCGTTCACTTTGCCTTGACAGGGGCGGTGGCGGCTTGTCGCTGGCGCAGAGTCTTGTTCGTGTTCTGGTCTACTTCGGGCAAATCTGAATCGTCCACAATGGATGGCTTCTTCACTGTAAGATAAACAAAGTCGTACAATTTATATATCCGGCCCACTTACTGATCTGTTATAAGCGAAAAGACTAGAGGTATGGACCGTATTATGACGGAATAAAAAAAATAATCGAATCTATCAAATGAAGTCAGTGCGTAATGAAGATTGATTTTGGTAATGAAAATCTTGACAAATGTATTTTTTTATACTACTAGCTAATGGAACAAGCAGATGGCCCATCTGGATGTTAAGTGGTAACCATCACCTAAAACAAAGCATTGCCTCGTAAGTCACGCTCGAAGGGAACGTGCCCTATATTAATAGGTATATTCCAGCATATATCTTCCAAGCGACTGTGTCGTGCATGTGAAACTCCAAACTCTCAAAAGCGACGAACTAATTGTAATTACGACTATTTACCTTTCTCCTTCTTTGGTTTCTCCTTCTTCTCCTTCTTGGCCTTGATCTGCACCTGTTGGCGCGCCTCCTGACGCTGCTTCATTGCCTCCGACACGAAGTTATACATCAGGTAAACCTGCAAACAACAAAAAAAACATTAAAACCTAGATAAATGCTGCTAATAAAATTGTTTTGACTCCAATCCAAATGTACACATAGCCTAACTAAACCTCAGGTGCTAGAGGCACGAAATAATATAAATATTTGTTCACAAAAAAAAAGTTTGTTTTACTAGTTTTTACACTCAATCAACCTTTTGGATAAGAAAACTTGATAGATCAAAATCAAATTTTTGTAATGTTATTTACCGAAACTTTATTTTTTGCGATTTTTCATAACCACATTAACTGATTTTATATATTCAAAGTTGAAATGGACGAGAAAAAGTACTCTGTGTGGACGAGCGAGAAGTTGTTTGACCGTTGTCAGCCTCCGCGCAATCTATATTATCTACTAGCTGGTGCCCGCGACTTCGTCTGCGCAGGATTAGTATTTCGAGTAGCTTATATTAGCGTGGCGTAATACATATGTGTAACTCTAGCGGTTTTGGCAGCGCACGCCAAAATAGCTCGCAGATGGTAGATTTTTTCTTACTTACTTGACACTTATCGTCATGTTTTGGACAATTCACACAATATCTTTATAAATTGTAACCTATGTGTTATTCTGATGTATAAGCTATATTATTGTAAAGGTTCATTAAAATCCATTCAGTAGTTTTTACTTGAAAGAGTAACAAACATCCATCCATACTTACAAACTTTCGCGTTTATAATATTAGTAGGATAGGATGGTATATTATCTATGGTACCTGGAATGAGACGAGGACGGAGAGCGCTGCAACTCTAAGCGCGAACGGCGCGGCGCCGGCCAGCCCGAAGTAGAAGGTGAGGACGCCAAGCACCAGCGAGCATAGACGCACCGTCACGAATATTGTACCGTTGCTCACACTCATGGCTGACAACAAAAATAAATATTATAAGTAAATTATAAATATTGATGGACTTTCCACACAGCATTTAAATAGTGTTGTTTGCTGTGTCATTGCTTAGTTTGGGGCTGTGTGGAATAGCCCCAAACTAAGCAATGAAGCTTTTTTTTTATTCCACTAGTTTATGGAACAAGAAGATGGCCCACCTGATGTTAAGTGGTAACCATCACCTATAACAAAGCAATGCTTCATAATCATGCTGTGTGGAATAGCCCCAAACTAAGCAATGAAGCTTTTTTTTTATTCCACTAGTTTATGGAACAAGAAGATGGCCCACCTGATGTTAAGTGGTAACCATCACCTATAACAAAGCAATGCTTCATAATCATAAGTCACGCACGATATGAACGTGCCCTACGATGAACTAACCTGCGTCCATCAACTTGAGGGATACAGATGTTAAGCCTCATGTGCCTGTAATATGGGAACCAGTTAGATGATGTTATACTTACATAGGTACTTTTTTTTTATTATACATTATAATAAATATATAATGTATATATAAATATAATAATGTAATGTATATGTAACCAACTGAGCTGTGAGGGCTGTAAATCATCACTTCCATGCCCTTATCCCACTTCACATGGGGTCAGCACAGGTTATTTCTCTTCACTGTACTCTATCAGCTATCATCTCAGTAGTTACTCCTTTCTTATTGATGTTATCCATCTTTTCTTTGGTCTACCTCTTGCAATATTCTAGTTACATGACATTCTTCCCCTTGCATAACATGCTCATATGTTAGCCTATTACACAGTTACAGTTACAGTTCAAATATATTGGCACATTGGCACAAATTTCGAAGGGAAAGTTGTGAGTTTCATCTCACTCGGTTCATAACTATTGGATATTAAAACAATTAATATGGTTGTCTGCTCACCTTTGTCCACAAAGTCTTCCTTTTCACCTCTGAGGATGCTGTTGAGTCGGTTGAAGTGCGCTACAAACTCAGCCAGGGAGTGGAGCACAATCAGGCATACTCCCACACGCTGGAACCTAGTGGTACACAATTCTTTTTATAAAATTCATAAATGTTGATAATAAAAATATAATCATTTATTTGTTACATGATGATTTTATTATACCTATAACCCACGCCAATTAAGAAACAAACGCTCATCTATACCTCACATCAGTAAGCAGAAGCTAATAACAACAATAGTGTTAGTGACAGGTAATAATCAAAGCCACTATATAAGATTTGTTTCTTTATTGGTGCTGATTAGTTGCTATAGGCCTCCAGGAACTGGTGTACATTTTATATCTATCACAGGATCTTGTTCTTAATTCAAAGGTATGTATGCTTTTTGCGATAAGGCCTCTCATTGTAACTATAATATTTAAAGGGAAATTATATTTGCATGCAATAAAGTATATCCTGGTCAGTGACGTGAGGTCACTGGATTCAATGGATGCAAGGTGGAAAAATGGCGTGCTAAAGGGGAGGCCTATAACATTGCTGGGTGATTATAATGATGAAAAATAGCTTACTTGAATCCATAAGCTAGTCCCACAAAAGAGAATGCCACGGCAGCGTGTCTGATGCGTCCGAGCCACTCCTCTCTCTTGATACGTTGGAAGTACAGTTCAGGAATAGAGTGAACCCAGTAAGCAGCTTGTACAATCCACCACAGCTTCAAGAGAAAACTCATTGGGTGGTTTGGCCATGCTACAAAAAGATAAACACAAATAAATTAAATATTAGCAGTCATTTTACACAGCACTATCTAGCTGCAAACTTAGAACCTAAACTTTTTGCGCCTGTAGAACCCAGACACTGAACAAATATTTATGTTTGTCCTAGATCCTAATTTTGATCCTATATCTATATCCTATAGCACAGAAGTCAGACCCCAACTGAGCTGTGAGGCTAGTTGTGGATAAGATCTTTCTTATTCAAAACCTTTCAAGCCCATTACCGACCACCTCAAAAAAATGTTTTGCACAAAATTATGAAGCAGATTTAAATTAAATTATTACAAGTCAAATCTTTCTTTACTTTACAAGTGCCAGCCTGAATAAAGCATGTTTTGTATTTACATAAGTGGCCTTCATACCCCTTTCACATTTTCCTTGTAGCACAAAAGAAACATGTTTTGTTAATTTAATTAGCCTTTCACATTTTCCTTAAAGCACAAAAGAAACATGTTTTGTAATTAGCAAAAGACCTTATTTGATTTATCTGTTTTTGAATATGATCATATTAGCTACTAGCAACCTTTCAAGTCTGTCCCATCATGCCAAATGCTGAACAGCAAAAATAACACCAGAAAATCCATTGTGTAAGTCATTTTCCTAGAGGTCTAGAGATTTTATCTTTTATATATATTACAAATATTATGTAGTTTATAGCTAACTTAAATATGAATTAATTTGCAATGAGGATACTTATGACCAAGAATATGTTTCAAGCTTAATTATAATTACCTTCCCATAGTTGAGAGATATTGAAGACAAATCCTTCACGGATGATAGCATCGCCTCCCCACAACAGAGTTACAAGGTGAAAAACAACCAGCTGGCCTGATTCATTCAGAGAACTCAATCTTGACTTCGATAAATGGAACTTTTTTGATATTCTCTGGAAAATACATAATATTTGTTTCAGACATTAATAGAGCTTTGTCTTACTGGAGCAGGTAGTGAATATCAGTGATTGTTTGTGTGCAATATGGGGTGGCAACTTACATCCAAGAAGTACTCCTGCAAGATGGCATGCATCACAATGCACACTAGCGAGTAGAAGAACACAGAGCAGGCATCTTTCCAGCCAGTCTCATACAGGAATGGCTCTACTTTCGGGTTCTCTCTAGTAGCTTCAATCCCACTGATATTATGGTGCAGACTTATGAATAGACTAGCCACGGGACTGGTAGACTAAAACATAAATTAAAAACGTGATATTATAGAAAACATAGTAAAATAGCACTTAAAACAAAGATATTTCAGCAAATTCGGCATACGTGGCACTACTTTCAAACGTACCTGAACCATCAGCCCGATCAAGAAGACCATAACCATGCATGATACGATATCGGCATGATTCTGAATAACAAATTCATGACTGAAAATTGGTGGATTCTTGTTAGGTTTTCTTCCAATTACAGGTTTTACCATCTTTCCCGGCTATAACCTGTTTGTAAAAATAAATAACTGTAAATTAGGGTTTATGCCGTCGCACTCACTGTTTATCAATGAAAAGTCGTATGCAATTGTATTATTGTGGTAAAAGTGATAGAAAATGTCGTATACCTCGAAACAGGCGTGCGAAAATCAACCCAATTTAACAATATATTCCCGAGCCCTGACAGACAGACAGATTTGCGCTCAATCGTATCGACGTGACACTTTCACTTGCTTGCTACGCGGTGAAACGTCAACGTCGTTTGTTGATCTGGGAAGTTGTGTTGGCACTAAAAAGCTCAAATGAAAAACTTTATTGAATAAATATTTTATTAAATTAAAATATCAATATAGATTTAAATAAAAAAAAATAAACAATGGTTTATTAGATCATTACTTAATACGGTGGCTTAGTGGTTATTATAATAAAAAATATTAGTACATCTACATCGACTTCATAGACAATTTTTGTTTTTAATCTTCAACACACAATCAGTAACAAATTCACAATCGTCTTATTTAAAAAGAAAGCCTGACGCAGTCCATGACATAGGCCTCCTCTATACATTTCCAAGAATAACGATTCTGAGCCCACCCCATCCCTAGACTTCCAGCGATCCTCACGATGTCGTCGGCCCCGGTTCGCTCACGCACGATGTATCGGGTAGGAAGGCAAAGACAAAAAATTTGGATTTCCTATTTACTCCGCCTAAAATCCTGTCCCAGGCACTATTAGTGTCCCTATATTATGTTTTTTTTCTTGCAGTAGCAAGACGTTGGTTGTGATTAGCTTCCAAAATGCAATTAGGGACTCAATAAACCTTATGTTTTGATATGAATTTCTAATATAGCATAGCGATAATAGTCCCAAGAGCATGTGCTCTTGGGACTATTATCTGATATTATGCTAATAAATGGGATAATCTACATCTACACTTCTACACTAATATTATAAAGAGGAAAGATTTGTATTTTTGTTGTTTTGTATGTAACGAATAGGCTCAAAAACTACTGGTCCGATTTCAAAAATTATTTCACCATTAGAATGCTACATTATTCCTGAGTAACATAGGCTATATTATATTTTCAAAAAAGTCAGGGATCCTTACTAAAACTCTAATAATGTAACCCAAGATGGAAAAAATAATCCTTACATCGCTTGCGCTGCGAAAACTATTGATGATAGAACAAAATAATGTACTACGACTTTGCAGAACACGTCATCATCTACAAAAAATGTCGCGACAGATTATGTCTAACTATAATAGTTATGTCACAATAAGTGTTCTTTTATTATAAAAATTTAATTTAAATGCCCTCATCGTCAGAATTCAATCCATGCGCCCTTTTTCGCTTTCCTTCGTCCATGTCCTTCAAACCCCTATCTCCATCAACAGCATCTTTGTATCTCTCTGCAACATCATAATAATCATGATCACATAGTATGTTGAATTCAAGCCCTTCACCGCATAACGAAGAGGCCTCGTCCATTTTTGGACTCGTCCCTCTTGACCTAGCAGGTCAGGACCTCGGGAAACACTGAAAAAACTAATTAAATTAATAAAAAATTTAGGACTTTTCAAAAAAACGAAAAACGAGCTTCTCGTTTGGCCGTTACTATGGCAACAACTATAATAGTTATGTCACAATAAGTGTTCTTTTATTATAAAAATTTAATTTAAATGCCGCCGCTAGAAAAGGCTCTTTATTTGTACCTTGGTATTAATCCTTATATCCAAATAAATAAATTTATATTCAAGATTGTTTCAATACCTGTAGATTACTTTTTGAATTATTGAAATCGGACATTCCATTCAAAAGAAATTACGAATTTAATAATTTTAGTTGCCTTTAAAAATATTAAGGAACGCGCGGGGCCACGGGGCGCGTTCTCACTCACTCAGGGAGAAGGGCGTGCAAATGTATGAAATAAGTAGACGCGACACTCGAACCTACGGTCTAAGTTTATCTTAAAATGTTAATTAAATTATATCCACCCATGCGAAGCTGGGACCGGCCGCTAGTAAATAATATAACGGTTGATATGCTTGGCTCGCAATGTACCTACCTATGCATTCATAGCTTTCGTAGATATATAATTGACATCAGCTAGAGACCTGGGTTCTATGCTAAGATTTGGTAGTTCCCCAAAATGCAGCCTTTTAATTTGTAGTTATAAGTACAGTTTTTAAGTTATTTGCATTTATGTGTGCTTTAGGGGTTAAATATCAAGTCCCTGGATCTTCGTAACTGAAGACCTGTCAGAAGAGCATCTGTCAGTAGCCTACGTTTTAGTAATGATTTTGTAGTGGTTTTTTTTTTGTTATAGCTATTGTTTCGAAATAAATGGCCTTGAATCCACGTCATCTCAGGTCCCTAATATCCTCTAAATAGATATAGAGATTATTCGTATCGAATTATCGTATCGTATCCATGATCGCATTGATTATTATTTTGCTGAGATGCAAGCATTTTACCCCGTCCTTGGAGCACTCGCACAGATCTAAAAGATAGTAATATTGTCAGTTTGTTGTTGTTGCCATTGCCAGCAGCGAGTGCGATCTTAAGTTTCGTTGATCTGAGTAGAAGTAAAACAAAACTTGCCTAATAAAAACAGTATATTACGAATATGTAAATGTATACATTGAATTAAATCTCTTACACAAAACAGATAACAGTACCTACATAACTAAATATTTTGTTGTTTATAATGAATATGCCATCTCATAATTAAATACTGTTTGGAACTTACTAAATATCTTATCATGATTTTCACTCGTCACATAATTTATATGATGGCCAAATCAAATGGCAACAAACAAATGTTAGTAAAAATAGCTTACTACAAAAAATTGTGATTAAAACATATTTTTTTAATCTCAAAAATAGCTTTCACTTATTTAAATAAATTAAATAAATAAAAACCCGTGAATCAACATTCCTGCACAGTCACTACACAGCCACTTGGTTGAATTGTTAGACCTATTTATCTTAAATTAAAATAAATAAGGAAACTATTTTCTATCATTGGTTTGTGTAAGTGCATTTGTTTGTGTAAGCAAAACTACTAATATAAAAATAAGAGTCTAATGCTATATTCATTCTATTTAGGAATCTGTAAAAGTTTGTAATAATGTCCATAACTTTTAGTTACATTTTTGAAAACCATAGTAATATTAATACACAAATTTGGTAATAAATTGAAATGGGAGCACTAATCTAATCAGTTCCAAACTAACACAAATAAGACACTGGTTTATGAATATTCAAAAATAAAATCTACAAATTGTCATACATAACATAGTACCTACCTAAAATTACGAAATGGACTAAACAGCAAAGCCGTATTACAATATCTAATCTACATCTAATTCAAGAACATTATAGAATACATGTTAACACCTACAACACATTATTTAGCAACCAACATATAGCACGCGCAGAAAAAAGTTTTAAATTGGTATTAAATATACGTTACCACATACGGTTTATATTCAGCGCGTTGTTGTTTAATTAATAATGTTGTTTAAATGATATTTTCGGAGTCGATTTCTCCCTGTTCCACAGACAGGTACATGCCTTCTTCCTCGTAGGTGGAGTCGTGCTTCGCTAGGATACGAAGCAGAGGGCGCAGCCTCATCCACCACTGTTGCTTCGGTATTCTTTGACTGAAAAAAAAAACATCAAAACATGTAAATTCACTTGTCAGTAAAGGTGCATGATTTCTCGGAAAAATTGTCTCTCAATAATGGATCCACAAGAAACACATTTTTTTCTTAAGTTTTTGCAACTACGGCTTGGCTACGTGCTGGCAAGCCGTAGTTGCAAAAAATGAAACAACCTAGTCTAGTAACACTACAGCTACAGCCATTTGCAAAACGTGAAGGAAAACATCGCTGGCTGTAACGAATCGTATCTTGTCCTTCACGCAAATCCTGCGCAATATTGATCAAGCTGTACCCCAAGTATGAGATTTGCTAACGATATTTCGTTTTTCGTTTTACGTTTTTGTTCCGTGTTCATTGCGAGTTTTGTATGAAGACGCGATATTGATACCGATACGGAACTTTACAAAACCCGCAATGAGCACGCAGCGAAAACGATTCGTTTTTGTTCCGTGTTCATTGCGGGTTCCGTATCGGTATCTCTATCGCGTCTTCATACAAAACCCGCAATAAACACGGAACAAAAACGTAAAACGAAAAACGAAATATCGTAAGCAAATCTCATACTTGGGGTACAGGGGTCGACCGGGATCGACCAATAGCAGAGCGTTCGAATCACGTCATAATGATGGTACTGTGCAGCGCAGTTCCTGTTGAGATCACGTGGTCTAGTGGTAGCGGCCCCACCTTCCGATCTTAAAGTCGTGGGTTCAAAACCAGTCGTGTACCAATGAGTTTTTGTATTCAAAAATGTATGTGCACAATGCCAGTACTCCCAAACGGTGAAGGAAAACATCTTGAGGAAACCGGCATGTCGTAGAACCTAAAAAGTTCCATAACATGTGCCAAGTGCTCGAAAGGACCCTCTCGAGGCGCACTTAAAATCATTTCACCACACGCTCTGTTTGAAAGAAACTAGTGACACGACAAGAAGAAGAAGACCGCAGTTCCTGCCTTTGTACTCCGGCGTCACGGAAGAACAGCGTTGTAGTAGTGCATCAAACTCTATTACATCATAAAGCTGAGTGACGACCGATTTTGTTGTCCTAACCATATATGTAATAAACATTTATTTTTAAATGTATTTTGATTAGATTTAAACCTAATCCAAATACATTTATTTTGTGTCACAAAAACAAAAGCGAAATATAAATAACAATATTGGTTAGGATAACAAAATCGGTCGTCACTCAGCTTTATGATGTAATAGAGTTTGATGCACTACTACAACGCTGTTCTTCCGTGACGCCGGAGTACAAAGGCAGAAATGAGACTTACGCGAAGTTGGTCTGCGCTTTGAGATCCTCTAGCGGTGTAAACCTGTACTGGCGTTGTACAACGCCGAGCAGGCAGGCAGTGTCGGGCGAGTTGTTAGGCCCCTTCTTACTAGCTTCGACTAGCCAGTGCAGGCATTTGGCGGCCATCTTTGTTCCCATGTTGCGGTCGAACGGTGTGGGCGACCCTCCTTGTTGCATGTGACCTAACAAATAAACGTTTAAATATTTCATTTATTACCAGATTTATAAAAACAGAAACAGATTCACGACCTTGATCCAGATGCCTTGTTAATATTCCCTTAGATCTCATTTATAACTTTTTTCTTAATTTAATTTAATTTAATATTTACAAAGATCACTTCGAATCGAAAATTGGCCTAGCAAACTAGCTGAAAGCGATTTCTACTAAGCAGATTTTCTACTTTTATAGTGTGTGTATGTAAGACATATGAAAACGAATATTTCAATATTTTCTCTAGAAACAACTCCAGTTGATGTTAGAAACTTACCCAGCACATTACTCCTAGCGGTAAACAGACCCTTGCCCTCCTCAGAATACAGGCGGTATATAAAGTCAGTGTTGTAGTTATCATTCGCCTTCTCGTTTCGCAGAATGAGACCGCGTTGAATGCCTCCCGTCATCTTCGAAGCCATGTGGTACACATCTTGCTGTAGATCCTTGATGGAGAACTTCTCTTCATAGATGTAGGCGGCGTCAGCTCCACCAGCTAGACCTGGATGGAAATTGAGCTTTAGTCTCTTCGGACAAAGTTGATTAAAAGCAGTCATATGACGAATAATATTTACCAGCTAAAGTAGCAAGGTATCCGCAGTAGCCGCCCATGGTTTCAATGACGAAAACTCGGCGTTTGGTACCCTGGATAAACAATAACGTTTTAAAAACTATTTTAATAATGTTATGGAAGTTTTAACAAGTACCTACTGATAAAAGTAATTTATTAACAGAATGTACAAAATACACAAACAGTTGAGCTATCTGCAGACTGTGTTGAAATTTAATTTATGTTTGTTTTAAGTTATTTAAATACGCAATTTACAGGCTATGTGACAATGGCAGCATTGCCACGTTGTCTGTTTTATCCGCTCTTTTTTTTTATTCTAACAGCGGCGATCTGCTTGCAACCTGTCGGAATACCAACTACTAAGTAATGTGGGTATGTCAATAAAACCTAGGAAATCCCAGGTCACTTCTCCGAGCCTGCGAAGCTGTGAATTAGGGTGGTTACAAGTTTAGCCAGATCGCCCATAAAGCCCGCCTTAGAGTCTAAACGTGGATACAGGATTCCAATATTATAACAAGGATCATGGATTCGTTTTCTGACATTTTGGGAAGCCACATAGCTTTTTCATTGTAACTGTTTTTCAAGTGTTATTTTAAGATGTGTTGTGTAATTCCGGTGGTATTTTAACCAACATTACTTGAGGTCTTAGCACAAAGTGTAAACATTTGGAATGAAAGTGTAATAAGTGATATCCTGATTTGACGGAAAATGTTTTGAAGAAAATGGTGGCGGTTTTCTTCTTACACAACACAACTTAAAATAACACTAGAAAAACAATTAAAATGATGGCCGTCATTTGTTGACTATGGACTGACTTGACTTTAAACTATTTTATCTATATCACTTGACACAGGCAAGATTGTCTATTGAATGATGGACAGGAGCCATAAATGGAGAGAAGAAAGAAGAACAAGGATCATACAAAAGAACGAAATAGAAAAATAAATACTCCATAAAGAGGACGCATATCTCCGCACTAGACTAGACGTCTGTGTCACGGATGCTCTAACTGGTTTAGCAGTATGTAGTGGTAGGTCTCACCTGAGCGGATTGTCGGATTCGGTCGCATATCTCCGTGATCTCGTTGAGCGCGGTGTCGGCTCCCAGCGAGAAGTCAGTGCCGGGAACATTGTTGCTGATAGTGGAGGGAACCACCACTAGCGGCAGACAGAACTCCGGGAACTGGCTTCGGGACTCGTACATCTCTAAGCCGGCTTGGTACGCCTGGAATTAAACTTGGTGTGAAATAGTAGATTGTTTACCAAGGGAGCAAACAACTATTTTTATGGCGAGAGTGTTTTTTGAATCCTAAGCGTAGCGAGGGATTCAAAGTAGTTCACTCGAGCTTAAAATAGTGTTGCTCCCGAGGTGGACACTCTACTTTTTATCACCCTCTATGAGAAAATAACTTAGTGCAACTTATGAATAAGCATAGTCACGAAGTCATAAAGTCACAAAGTCACAAAGTCACAAAGTCCCAAATTCACAAAGTCACAAAGTCACAAAGTCACAAAGTCACGAAGTCACGAAGTCACATAGTCACAAAGTCACGAAGTCACGAAGTCACGGAGTCACAAAGTCACATTGTCACATTGTCTCATAGTCATAATCATGTATTCATTGTAATTTTATTTATTTTCATAAAACTAAGTAAAATCTGAATTTGAGTAAACAATTATGAACAAAGGTGGAATGCGCGTTTCACGTGTTTTTGTTTATTTTTATTTAGTTCAGGCGCTTTTTTTTTAATTATAAAGCCTGCCTGTTCATACAGTGTTCGTGATCCCTTTGGTGATTAGAACTTTTACTCAATAAGCACATTCCAAATTCAAATCACATTACCGCCCTTGGGATCAAAGTGCTATTTTGCTGCCTGTTTTCGAAGAGCAAACTATCTCTTTTCGTATTGATGTGATAAAAAAGTCTTTTAGATTTTTTTAGTCTTTTAGATGTTAGTGAATATTCCATACGAAATGATCTGGCCTCAACTAACCAAAGTTATGCTATAATTATCTATACTATTGGAACCATCATTTACATTAGGTAGGCAATCTGTTTGTTTCATCAGCAAATATAATAAAGTACTCTCTACCAACCTGGCCAGAATAAGCATTTTGAATGAATATTTTTCAATTGATTTTATCATTTTACTGTTCTTTTTAACAAATCTCTTAGTATAAAATTGAGTATTTTGATTCAGTGACCCAAAACACTAGATGTTCCATTTAAATTTTCCATAAAAAAAATTATATAGACTACATCAGTAATAATATTTAACTAACATAGCCATAATATATGTATACTTATTTGACTTAATTACTAATATTCTTATTATTCGTGACATTCAGACTATCAATTTACAATGATTATTATTATTGTCATTTAATTTTTGCTATTCAAGTGACTTGCTTATTGTATTCTCTTATCCAAGCTATTGTATCAATGAGCATAACTATTATTGTACCCTTATTAGTATGAATTGTACCTACCTTATATCTACTTAATTTGCAGCGCCCTACAGGGTATGTGTACTCGCTTAATAGCTACCTTAGACCTAAGCTATGTAACTGTATGTACATGTTGGCAATAAATAAATAAATAAATCTAAATCTAGATGTAATAAAAAAAGAATATAAAATTACAGCCAAAAGTTTTAATTAAACACATCTATAAACACTAAATGAGAAAGAAAGGGTAAGCAACGAACCTCAAAGCCGCCGATGATCAACAGTCCCTGTATGTTGAACTGTTTGATGCGCGCTGCGATTTCCGCCTTCTTGTCGCCGGGGAGGGTACGCTTAGTTCCGAGGAATGCCCCGCCTTGGGCTACCCATCCTGTCACATCAGACCTGTGTAAAAATCAACATTATTTTTACGAATCATCATCATCATCATCATCATCACCATCATCATCATCAACCAATGTTGACCACTGCTGGACGTAGGTCTCTCCCAAGACGTGCCACTGAGCCCGGTCTTCGGCCCGGTTTACGAATCATACAGAAATATTAGCGTCATGCAATTAAAAAAAAATATGTGTGAAATGCTAGTGCTCTCAATCGGCAAAGAAAAACTTTGTAAGGTTTCAGACTGCTTAGGCTTGTTTTGTCTTTCCTGTGCATTAGGGCCAACTGTATGTATACTGTTAGGATGGTAAAAGTGCTAAGCCTAGCTCCTGTCTCAGGCACTATTGCGTCCCGTAAATAGGGGAATGGGTGAAAAGTAGTCCCTGATTCTGTATAAATAATATACAACAATATTTAATATTTAATAAGAAAATTACACATATGAGCTATCTGTGAACCGTTACAAACTATCTATAGAGACTAGCTACAATGCTAGATGCAAAAGGCCCGTTTACTTATTATACGAGATTCTGGTTCTCATAGTACATACAAGATTTACCTCGTTTTGAATATTATATAACAAAAAAAATCTAGCCCCAAACTAAGAAAATCTTATGGAAACTAGATAGCTCATATAAAATGTATGTTTTTTTTGCTTTAATTATTATTGTGGGGGCAAGGCCTACTGCAATGTATTCTATGGAGATTTTATATTTTGAAAGTCTGCAGTTTTGAGCAGCGTCGCGTCGCGAGCCCGCTGCCCGGACAGTAACCTGCCCCCCGTTAGAGTAATTAGTCTATCTTCATCCAAATTACAAGGCGTGTACCTTGTAATTTGGATAATAAACGTTAATCGGGTTATACTGTTTTTTGATTGGTATAAGTCCTTGTGCTAGAGGCTATACAGAACCCATCAAGTTAAATAGACACCAACTCGATAATTGGTGACCCCGACATGACATATTGTAAAACCCAGGCAGTAAAAACATTTTTGATCATTACACAAATGTTTGTTCTCGTAAGGATCAAACCTACGACTTCTAAACTTAGTAAAAATAATACAAACCACTCCATCTTGACTATGTTTCCGCTGATGAATCCCTCCATGCCGTCGTGAATGCCGAGCACGGTATCCCCGCGGTAGATGCAGTTCCGAACGAACGAGCGCACCGCGGCGTTCATACCGCACGCGGGCGCGCCAACGTGCATCACGGCTAGCGTTAGCCCTTCCTTTAATTTATAAGAATAAGAGTTATTTACTGTCAATTATTTGTTGTTTATTTAGGGTTCCGTATCTACAGGGTAAAACGGGACCCTATTACTAAGACTCCGCTGTCCGTCCGTCTACCTGTCTGTCCGTCTGTCCGTCTGTCACCAGGCTGTATCTCATGAACCGTGATAGTTAGACAGTTGACATTTTCACAGTTGAGTATTTCTTTTGCAGGTACATCAACAAATTCTTAAAAACAGAATAAAATAAATATTTAAGGTGGCTCCCATACAACAAAAGTGATATATACAACCTTTCGTGCGCGAGTCCGACCCGCACTTGGTCGGTTTTTTAGCGTTTATGTAAGCGTTCGCCCTCTGGCAAGGTGCGGCGACGATCTGCGAAATGTCCGGGCAGGTCTTACAGCAGGTAACTTTGTTCCAACAGTCTACCCATTTCGGGCATACAATATTGCACAAGATATTTGCAGTACCTTCATCGCACATAGTCGCCCGGGCGTACTCGCCACTGCCACGCCCTCTCGCCACTAAGGTTCTGTGAGCGAGACGTTTGACGTAAACTTCATTCCCTGCTGTTATTGATCGAGTGAGCGAAGCGAACGAAGATCTTAGTTTCAACTTGGGCGATTTGGCATTTTATGTATGTATGTATGTATGTATGTATGTTTGTCTGGCCATAACTTTCGAACCGTTGATCCGATCTGTATGAAATTTGATAAGTCGATAGCTTGTACTTGAGAAATTTACTGGTAAGTTTATGAGTAAAATCGGATGAAGGGTTTTTTAGACATGGGGTTTTTTAAGGGGCAAAAATAAAAAAAGTTACATGAAAAAATCAAGTTACATGTCATATGAAAGGGCTTTGTTTGGACATTCCAAAACAATTTTTACTTTTTTTCTGGGAACAAAAAAGTAAAATTAAGATAACCAGAAAAAAAAAAGAGTTACGTTGACATAAAGGTTTTTCTACTGGTTGCCCAGTTCCTTTGCTTTTTGTTATTTTTTTTTCTTGAAGTATATTTAGGAGGTACTCAGTTCTCATAAAATAGTGACAACGACCAGGTCTGATGATGGAGCCAAGGTCTGTTCAACGGAACTCTTCAATAAATAGGCCAATAGAGTTGAAACTTGGTTACCATACCAAGTTAGTTGGCGGTAGTAAGAAAAAATTCCAAACTTAATGTTTGGACTTGCCTCTGACTACCTCCTACTACAAGTTTCGGTGTGTTCGTCGGGTCACATCACAAGATCTCAGTTCGGGGCGAACCTCTAGTTTAGTTAATAATGATTTTATGCCTGTAATGTAATACTGTACATTCATACTTATTCTTTTGACATTGTATTTTCGTATTTATATTGTATAAAAAATAATAAACAAATAAAAACGTGAATACCAAATAGCTACCATTAAATTGTAAAAGGCGACGTTAATATACTATAGTGATATAAACCCCCTTTTAGCAGAATGCTCAGAAATCTTTTCACCACACTGTTTCCAAAGAAACTGACACCACAAGGGAGAGAGAGCAGAATGGTTTATGGTGACTTATGGTTGAAGAGAAAGTCTTGACATAAATGTACAATAGTTGTGGGTTCGATTTAAGCTCGAACAGTAATACTCACAGAGGGGCGACCAGACGCATCAAAAGCTTCCTTGGGCGGCTTCAAGCGGGTGAGCATCTTGTATGTCTCGAGATTGCGCGCGAAGCTGCGCCCGCGCAGTTGCACTGCCAAGTCCCAGTTCTTGTCAGCCATAGCCTGCCGAAAAAATTACAGAATACATAAATATAGGTGGACTTTTTACGGCATTATCTAGCCCTAAGAGCTGATTTCACCATGCTCTGTTAGATTAACAAAGGATAAAAGGGCCGTTAAATATGTCAAAATGTACGCGTTTGACATCTAAGGTTAGATTTAACGACCTGTTAATCCTTGATTAGTAACTAACAGAGCATGGTGAAATCAGCTCTAAACTAAGCAAAGCTTGGGAACCTGATAGAATACATAACATATTATAAGAATAGAAACAATAAAATATACAAATCAAATAGATTTTGCGTTCAAGTCCAAGGTGGGAATAAAACCCGCAACCATACAACGCAAAATCATGTACAAACTAGAATACCTACTTGATAATAAAAAATTGTGACATTTGTCACGTAGACTATAATTTAAAACAGGATATTATTTGTGTGCGAATTGTGGCGTGATTTCTGTCACGTAGACCATCTTACCAAAATGCCAAATACCAAAAAAAGTACGCCTCAAATACAACATGAGCGTTACGTCACGCTGGCAGAACTATCCGAACGATTGCCGCGAAATAAAAACCTTCTCTAATTGTCTAGTTCAGCTATGGGTCGATAAATACCTAAACTTACCATAACTTTGATCTTAAAACTAACTAAGCTACATTACACTACCAAAGCTTGATAAAAACATCTAAAAACATCCCCTCCATCATCCATTCCCTATGCAGAACTAACCCCCACAACACAGGTGCACATGTGATACGAAAGCTCTATCAAATCTGATTTTGCTATGACATCTATTCCTACGTCTAGTCACGTGTGTGAACTTTCTTTTCAACCGACTTTAAAAAAGGAGGAGGTTCTCAATTCGACTGTTTTTTTATTGTTCACGCATAACACCGCCATTTATGAACCGATTTGAAAAAATCTTTGTTATTTGAGATGATACTTTCCGATTGGTCCCATAGAAATGTCATCTAAATCGGTTCAGTAATTTGGCTTTTAAATCAAAATAACAGGAAAAAGTTATGTCATCCAAGTAAATTGTTTTATGTTTTCAGTGTATTTAAAGTCGGTTTTTTTTGCAGAAAAGACATCATGTAAGTTTTTCAATAAAAATAAAAATTACCTGTGCTACAGCCTTAGTGCGACGCACGCACTCCATAAGCGGCAGACGCACGGCCTGGTTACCGTCCAGGGTGACCACGCACGGCTCCGTCTCAGGAGTAGCCTCCATCAGCGCCATTACCGCCGCGGCACCCATGCGGCAGCCCTGGAAAACATAACAAATTCTGATTAGGTACACGGATACGCATTAAACTATACACTGCTCGCTTTTATGCCGCTGTATGAGCGTCATCTTTGTGTAGCACAACGTGTACAACGTATACAACGTGTAACAGAATATAAGGCCAAAGACCAAGAGCTGTGAATAGGGCTGCCTATTGTTATGTTTAGTTTCATATCGGAAGAAAGTTTTTCAGGCATTTCAGGAATGTTCGAAATTAAAAAGTCGTAAAACTTAAGTTATTCGCCATGACCTGCAGAACACTCTGTTTCCTGTTTTTTTTTAATACAACAAGCTGATGGAACAAGTAGATGCCCTACCTGATGTTAAGTGGTAACCATCACCTATAACAAAGCATATCTTCGTAAGTCACGCACAATAGGAGCGTGCCCTACAATTCACTGCCCTGCGTGCATCAACTTGAGGCATACAGATGTTAAGCCTCATGTGCCTGTAATTACACCGGCAACCACACTCTTCAAACCGAAACACAGCAACGCTGCTTGACGGCAGAAAAAGGCGTATATGGCGTGGTTATAGGGGTATTATACACGTTGTACAGAGTCCTCACCAGAATCCTGTCGAAGGCAGAGGGCGAGCCCCCTCGCTGCACATGTCCGAGCACCGTGATGCGGGTGTCCTGCTGAAGCTTCTCCACCACCACATTCTTCACGAGCTCAGCGGTGATGGGCTTACCTTCGCGGTCTATAGCACCTTCGGCCACGATAATGATGTTCAGACGTTGGCCCGACTTCCTCTCCTACAGAAAGAGTAAGTTAGGTCTTTTCTAGTTTACAGAGATATACAGAAAAAGATAAATCGATTATTAAATTTGTGTTTACATTTTCTAAAAATATGTTATTGTCTCTAGTAGTAGTTAAAACGAGGGACGGCATGTCTGAGGTTTTTAAATTACTTTTAATACAAAATCATTTTTTTTCAATCATTGAAAAAAAACAGCTTCACGACTTTAATCCCAAGGCACGGTAGATATCCCCTCAGATCTCTTAGTACCAAGTACTAACTCCAGATTCTTTTGAGGATGTCTAAGGGGGGTAGTCAGAGGTACGTCCAACGTATCAATGCGAATATAAAGTATTAATTTAAGCGCCTCTAAACCGACCGAAATAGCTCGGTCCCGGAGTATTTCCATATACCATTTACTTTAGGTCCACCAGTGTGCAATAATCATTAAAGTGCATGCAATATACCTTCACCTTTTATTTTCGTTGTTGGTTTTCTGTATAGCGAGCAAGTCTTTTGATCGGGTTTTGTATGCAGAAGCAATAAGCTCCCCTATTGGGCGTGGTAGAACTTTAGTCGTAGTCACTTTTTGCACCTCCGTAAAAACCCGCTGGTAGAACGGGTTGTGAATACAGAAAGTCAAATACGAAAAAATTACTGTACCTCTTTTTTTTATATTTATAGCTGATGGAACAAGCAGATGGCCCACCTGATGTTAAGTGGTAACCATCACCATCAAAGCATTTCCTCGTAAGTCACGCACGATAGGAACGTGCCCTACGATGCACTGCCCTGCGTCCATCAACTTGAGGCATACAGATGTTAAGCCTCATGTGCCTGTAATTACACCGGCAACCACACTCTTCAAACCGAAACACAGCAACGCTGCTTGGCGGCAGAAAAAGGCATGGTAGTACTTCCCCGCACGAGCCCTTCACAACGAGCTCTACTACTCTTAAAATCTGATTTGATTACAGAATTAGTACAATGAGGAAGGTTAGGTCCCTAATTTTTTATGTACCTACTCGTACATAATTCGTAAAGGTGGGTGGTATGTCTGTAGTATATGAATAGTGTATGTAAAGGCATTCAGTGCCAGATACTACTACTACTTGTCTCGTCACTAGTTCTTTCGAAACATTGCGGTGAAAGGATGAAGTAAGATAATTATATAATAATCATACTGTGTATATCTGCATTTATTTAGTAATACCTCATTAAACTTGAAAAAAATATTACTCCGAATGAATTACAAAAATCATGCAAAAGGGGTATTTTAAAGATGCAATCACTAATTTAAAATAAGGTGTAAGGGATGTCAATGTACAGAAGAAATTTATAAGCCCATATTTAACTACACACAATAAAAACCGGTTGTTGGTGGTGACTACCAAATAAAATTGAGCCAATTTACCAATTGTAACAGTTTATCATTTAATTCAGTCAATTTGAATGAATTGCTATTCAACTTATTCTAACAAGCATACAAGAGCCACAACGGATCGCTTTGACTCTGAAATTTGACGCGCGAAACTCTTGACTTAACAAGCCGATGAACCACATGTAGTTTGGTGGTCACCGAGCACTGCGTCTAACACTCTAAGAAAGATTGAAATTTCACTCAATTCCTTCAAACTAGACTTATTTTCTGAGTGTTATTGAAGAGCCACAAAGATCCGTTACGACTACAAATCATACCTACCTACCGATTAGGTAGTACAGCCAAGACTATATAGCGTGAAAATCATTATTAAGCTGACGTTTTTGTTGTGTGTTATAAATAAATGCAGAGCCACTCAATCAAGCCTGCGTACCTGTTGCAATCTTTTGCAAAGCTTTTCAACCCAATTATTGGAAACAGGGTCCTCAGGAATGAACACTTGATCTGCCTCGCTCGCCAGAGCGGCGACTAATGCCAGGTAACTGCAACAAGCAGTGCCCGCGCATGACGTCACATGCAAATGTGCCCTCTTACAAAAAGCGACAATGATCAATGACAATACAATTTAAGAAAAATTTGGATAGAAGTCACATTTGGAACGCCAATGGAATCTGCCAATTCAAAACATGAATGGATGTAGAAAAGTGATCCTGCTCCCATATTTAAAATACTTTAATTTCTTGCCTCTTTTATTTTTGCGCATAACTTTTGTTCCCAATTGAGAGGTGCTGGGTCTTCGCAAATAAAGCTATAAGTAGCGTCCGTACATAGGGCGGTGTAAACTGCAAGAAAACTAAAGGGATATTTGAGTTAGGTCCAGGATAAAAAAGGGTTGTTGCAAGGATGCTAGCTTACTAGATTATGCTAGGTTTTATGGTTTTAAGTGTAAAAAAAGGTAAGATGAAAACTGGATTTCTGGCTTGCCTGTTCTAACTTATCACAAAGTTTTTCTTTCCATCCAACTGATGGCGGCGCCTCGGGAATAAATACAAAATCCGCTTCAGACGCCAGAGCCGTGACGAGCGCAAGATAACTAAATAAGTAAACATTCATTACATAATAACGCAATCTGAATTGACATGCATCCATTTTCTCCATTAAGTAGGTACTATTGGCATCATGGTTATACATATTTATTTTATCGTCAAATATTGTCATGTTCTTAGATTTAAAGGTAGGCATTTTATCTTGATGCATGATGTTTCAATTGATCTATGAGAAAAATGCTGTAAGGATAAAATGTTTGAATTTGAGATTATAATGTGGACATTTGCAGAAGGCTTATACCTATAACAGGATAAAAGAGCTGACCATCATCAAGATGAAACACACATAGAATAAGCTACTTAGTTACAATACAATTTCCATAATTCTTGTTTTCTTACCCACAATGCCTGCCCATGACTTCCATAATGAATGTCCTTTGATGGGAGTAGGCAGTGCTCACAATAGCATCAATAGCTTCAATTATTCGATGCAATGCAGAGTCAGTACCTATTGTCATGTCTGTACCACAGAAATCATTGTCAATAGATCCCACCTGTAATACAATATTAAATCACTTTGAAATTGTTTTAGTGTCCCTAATTTTCATAAATATACTAAGTTAATAGTGTGTGTAAATAAATACTTTATGTAATTTATCAATAAATACATTTACTTATTGTATTAATAGTTCTAGTTCTTGAATTACTTACAGAAATATGATGGGCGCGTTCACACGACGCGATTTCGCTTACGCTACTCGCGCGCGACTCCTCATGAAACTTTTGATTTTACAGTTTATGTCATTCACATAAAGAACATATTTAAAAATGCTGCGATGGCGCAGAGCGTGCGCTGCGCGTGAGACTGTGCGACTCGTGTAATCGATTAATTGGTGATTTCGCTTACGCGACTCGCGCGCGACTCCTCATGAAATTTTTGAATTTACAGTTTATGTCATTCACATAAAGTACATATTTAAAAACGCTGCGATGGCGCAGAGTGTGCGCTGCGCGTGCGACTTTGCGACTCGTGTAAACGATTAAATATGTACTTTATGTGTATGACATAAACTGTAAAATCAAAAGTTTCATGAGGAGTCGCGCGTGAGTCGCGCGCTAGTCGCGTAAGCGAAATCGCGTCGTGTGAACGCGCCCTGATGGTACAATAAATGTATTTCTATTACTTTATTGAGTAGATAAATAAAACCTCATCAATAAGATTAATATTTACCATTCCAGCAATATGAAGGAACTTATATTTCTCCCTTTGGTCCTTGGTAATCTTGTTGTTGGCCAACAACTCATCAAGGAGGCCAGACCACTCTTGACGGAACAGGTTAGCACCAGTAAGGGAACCATCACCACCAATTACCACCAGATTGGTAATGCCACGGGTAACCAGGTTGTAAGCAGCCTTGAGACGACCTTCTCTTTGGCTAAAGATAATAGTATAACTTATACCTTGACTTACTTGGTACTTTACTAACATTCTATCTAGAAGTTTATAAAAATGGAGCTAAAACTCAAAATGAAATTTGTAGTAAACTTATGCAATTATCATAAATGTAAAAGTAAATAAGTATCAAAAATGTGTTTTTTTTTGTAATGTAATATAGTGTTTTGACGATTTTAATAAAGGAATAAGCTTTTTTTTTATTGAAGCTAATATTAAACCAAGAAAAAAATCTAAAAATGTATTGATTTTACTTACACAAAAGCCATACATCTTGCAGATCCAATGATGGTACCTCCCTTATGGATTATAGAACTAACGGAGGACCAGTTCGCTTCTTCGATGTTATCTCCACCGTCTACCATACCCTGGTATCCTTCACGAATAAAGTAGACTTTGCATCCAAGATAGATTCCTATTCGCACTACCGAACGAACAGCAGCGTTCATACCCTGGGAGTCTCCACCGCTTGTAAATACGGCGAGTCCTTTCCCTTTATGGGAACCACGTCCAATAAACTTTTGATTGCCGGATCCCTCCATCCTTGAGGATTAACAGCTTCCCCGACACCTTTCAAACAATTATTTGTTTATTTATCGACGTTAAGAAAGAAAAAGTTAAAAAATGATCACAGGTAGTCTCATACCACCGTAGCGAATAGTGCAATGTATCGCAGAGTTCAATAAAACCATCAACTTACAAAAAATAAATAATCCCTGAATTCAAATCTTGCACTTCACCAAGGTGACCTTTACAAATGACAAGCAAAGCAATGACAAATGGGACAAGTTTGACAGTTCTATCTATGTTGGTTGTTTTTTTTTTAATCTACCATTTTCTACCACTAGCGTCAATGTTTTAGCCATCCACCATTGCATTGAGAAAACCGAACGAAGGAAGGAATTAAATAGTATACTCTGTGTTATGTGGAATCCCTACCATTTCCTCCAAGCCAGCACTTGATCCTTGAAGCCAGCCCTACCAATACGCAATACGCAACAGACGCATTTTATATCTATGGGACACATGCACACATAGATGTATTTTTTTTGGCGGGACTTATTTATACCGATTTTACAAATGGCGGACTTTTTGTTTTTGTGAGTGAGTCGTCAACACTTCCTTCATTCAACCCTCTTGGTTAGGAAATGCGGTAAGAATCGAACGTTCGTTCTTTTTTCTGGCTTCAACTTCGTGAGCTTCGACTCACGAGTCATTTGACTTTGCCCCGAGCGCCATATTTTGTTAGGCCTTTCGGTGGCTTTTCGGTGGCCTTCATGACCAGCGGTGGCTTCATATGGAGGTGGCTTCTTGATGTCACGTGATTTTCACTCCAACATCGCCTCACGAGGGTTCGGGTGTGCCCAGGAGTTCGCGGGGCAGTGGCCGCCAGGGTGTCTGAGTGTCTGGTGGTCGGGTGTGCAGGGGAGCAATTGCGTTGAGATGAGCATGGTGGCAATTGTCGGCGCAGTCGAACATTCGTCGCGCCAGCATTGCCACGGCCTTCTCAACGCTGGGTATCTGCACATCTCGAGCGATCACGTCGTTTCTTACGTATCTCCCCGCTCCTGTGCAGACGCGTAAGGCGATGTTTTGCTGTGCTTGGAGCCTCTTCCGGTTTGTGGCAGAACATAGCGCGTACCATGCCGGCGCTGCATATGTGAGTCGGGAGCGGATGTATGTCTTGTAGACTCCAACTTTTGTCCTAAGTGGCAAACTTGACGATAGGACTGGTCGGAGCATCGCTCGAGCAGCACGCGTTTGGCGTATCGCGCGCTCAACCTGAGCACTCATTGTCAGCGATCTGTCGATTTCGATGCCAAGGTATCGGACGGCAGTTTTCCACTCTATCTCCATACCTCGCAGCTTGAGCGTCGAAAGCACGATTCGCCGGCGGGAGACAAGGATCGCAGCTGTCTTTTCAACGTTGACCGCGATTCTCCATTTGTCTAACCATGTCGGCAGGAGATCTAGCAGGCGTTGCATGCGGCGGGCGGCTCTGTCTGGGTTTGTGGATGATGCAAAGAAGGCGCTGTCATCTGCGAAAAGTGCTAGTGTGACATCCTTCTCTCCGGGTCCGAGACTGCCCTTCAGGGTCGGGATGTCGTCTGTGTAGAGTGCGTACAGAGCTGGTGAGAGACAGCTGCCCTGAGGAACCCCGGCGGTGATAGGTCGCGGCATTGAGTCAGACTGCTCAACTGACACGTAGAAGCTCCGGTCTCGGAGGAAAGACGCCACAGTCTGGATGATACCAGGTGGAGTGCTGGATCCAATGAGTTTCAGGATAAGGCCCACATGCCAGACACGATCAAAAGCCTTTTCAACGTCGAGAAAAACTCCGACAGTGGAGCGGCCGCTGTTTTGTTCGTGGGAGAGATGGTGTAAGATGCGTGTTAGTTGGAGGGTTGTGGAGTGCTGGCTTCGGAATCCGAACTGTTCGGGCCGGGGTTCGATGCATGGCGCCAGTCTACGCAGTAGTAAGCGTTCGAAGAGCTTCGCTGTTGTAGAAAGAAGAGTGATGGGTCGGTAGCTAGCGGGTAGGCGCCTGTCCTTGCCCGGCTTCGGGAGCATTATGACTTTGCCCATTTTCCAGATGTTCGGAAAGTGACCGGTCCGTAGGATGCCATTAAATAGCATGGACAGTACCGCTATGCCTCTACGTGGGAGATGCCGAAGTGCTGAGTTTTGCAGCCCATCACAACCAGGTGCTTTTCGTCTTGGTAGGCGGAGGACTGCCTTCCGTATTTCAGCTGGTGAAATGAAGGCCTCCCCGTTGAGTGGCGGTGTCGGTTGCGACAAGAAGTCTTTGACCGTTGCTTCAACGAGGGCATGATGGACAGCAACATCTGGGCAGTCAGTTGCAATGGGGTGTGGACTGAATTGAGTCTCCAAATGGGCTGCCAGTATTTCAGCTCGATCAGATGGTGCAAATCTCCTCTGGCCCTGTGCATCCAGCAGCGGGTAAGTGGGGATCGGAGTCCTTGTTAGCTGACGATTTAATGCGTGTAGGTTGGTGTCATTATCTGCGGCTTCATCAATCCTGATCTCCCAGGAAATGCCGCGCCAGGTTTCTACCGCCTCAGCGACTTCAAAAGAGATTTTTGTTTTTTCAGTTTTTGTTTTGACATATCTGATATTTCTACTGTCAAAACTGACATTTCATATTGTCAATTATCAAACTGCTTGCTATTGATTGTTAGCAAGAACATCTACAAAATAAAGAAGAAGTAGAAGATTGCTAACAAAATAATATGTAAATGTTGCCAACTCCAAGTTTGCCTATGATAAAGGTAATCAAACTGCATTATAAACATAATCAATCATTATTGGGTTATTTCAGCTATTTTACATAATTTGAGAACCAAAAAGAACTACTACTTTGTATCGAACTATTTAGGGACTTTATTTGCGAAACATGGAAAGCATGAACATTATATCGAAAAGAGAGTGACTGCTGGAAATAGAGTAGCTGTACATAGGGGGGTGTTCGTGCTGACAATAATGTATGGTACCTAGTAAAAGTTGGGCAAACATCAGAGTAGAGTAATGCATTAAAAATGAAAGCGTTACTTAATATGTTTGATGTGAATTTGAGTGATAGAGGAACAGTGTGATTAGAGAAAAATGTGGAGTGAAAGAAGACATACCTAGTGATGAGGGTATAGAAAGCTATGTTAAGATGGTTTGGGCATGTGGAAAGGAAGGATGAAAGGAGATTAACGAAACAGGTGCATCAGGCAAGCATAAATGGCCTTTTTTGTCATCAAAATTGTAACAGCTCTTTTGTAAATTTCGATTTTTAACAGACAAAATAAAGATTCTATTCTATTCTATAAATGGGACTGTTGGGAGGGAAGACCTCAGAAGACGTATCTCGTCCAGATAGCAGACGTTCTACGGAACAACCAGGACAATAGTACCTACCTTCCCTAAACCAACAACGTATGAAGAATGTTTAGAGTTTGAATGAAGCAAAAGAAGTATGTTAGGACCGTAGCAAGTGGAAATCCGTGGTCTCTGACAAAGTCCTATGAGAAACTGAATAAGGAATCCAAATAAATCTATTAGTCATATATCAACTATTAAGTATATAACTTTCAGTTTGAGAAACAAACAGAATGATTACACTTAAAACAAGAAATAAATCGCTTTCAGCGATAAGGCCGCCCATTGTACTTTATTATTTTACGCCTAGATTTATGATGTATCCTTGTGTACGATAAAGTGTTATCTATCTTAATTTCCCGTTAAACGTTAAATCCCGTTTTTTTAAACTGAATTTACGCTATTTATATTTAGGGAAAGGCGTTGTTTCATCAATATATGGAGCCGGGGTCGGCTCTGTGTACAGTTTAAATAATTATCGCTTAGCAATATAGTAACTGTTTTAACTGTGTAAATTTCCTTTATTTTTTACGTCGTTTTCTTGCTCATCAAGATTTTATTGGTCAAGGAGAGCAACACAATGCACTAAAAATATGGCGGACTGACATGCGTGAATGTCATTTTGACAACTGTTGTATAAATCAAGCTTGAGAGTGAGAGTCATTACTGTCAAAAAAAGCAACAAATCTGTCAAAAAATTAAAAAATGCAATGCGTCATATCAAACGTCAATTACAGACTGTCATGGCGGCTCTAAAAATGTGCACCTAATAAGAAATTCGACCAGATCAACATTTAGTGATGAACACTTTATTAACCTAAATTTTTTATGAAATTGCATTTGAATGGTAATCATAATTTTTTTTCATATTTTTCTATGTGCGGTACATAGACCAGACCCAGAATAAACCTGTCCTTTAGTTGGCAACTGGCGTGGCGTTGACTTGTTTGTTTGTTTATTGTTTAATGTTTATGTGTTTGGATTTACGCACCTATTCAATAATTGCATGTATGTTGATTGTCGGACGCATATAAACGGTTGCACCGCGTTATCGATAGAGATAGAGTAACATGCAGCACGAGCTTGTGGTGCCTATATTTACCTAAAACCTACAATAGGTTACACAATTTGCCAAGTAACATTTTTGATGGGTGGTACACCTACCAAGAGAGCTCGAAACAGAGTCTGCTGTTCCATCCAAGATTTAGGTAAATACCTACTTACTCGATAGATTATTGTACTGTACCTACTCGAATTTCTTTAAAGACAAATTTATTGCTGCTGATAAAATTGATCCTGTTTTCATAATTAAAGTTTTATTTATTATTTTGCAGGTACTATAAATTAAAAACATTGTCATAAAATTATATTATTTGCTGAGCAGTCCTCTTGCAACCTTGAACATTTTCCTGAACAGTAACTGCCACATCATGAGATGCCACCACCAACTCCTACTGTCTCAAAATCTACAGCAAACTACCACACATCATTGTGGATGTGAATACCACTATAATTCATTATTAAACTAAAAAAACTTACAAGACCGAGAACTTTACTGTACACAAATTCTATGAAAACAAATTCAGTGCCGCTGAAGAGGTCTGACAGTTTCGCTGCCTGCATGCATAAGAAAATTGCATCACAGCTGACGAGAGTCAGTGGAAGTTCCAATAACATCTTGGGACATCATTGTTCATTAATAGGATAGCCCCTTCCTCAAGCACTGTTTGCGAGTAATGACAGCACAGGATCACCATTTTTCTAAATACTAACCTAACATAGTTCATTAGGTTTATTATGTACTAACAATAAGGATCTAAGTTATCTGAAATAAAATTTATATTAAGTATTACTAATATTATAACATTTATTCTGTTTTCACCACTGATGTTTTCATAGCCCCTTCCTCAAGCACTGTTTGCGAGTAATGACAGCACAGGATCACCATTTTTCTAAATACTAACCTAACATAGTTCATTAAGTTTATTATGTACTAACAATAAGGGTCTAAGTTATCTGAAATAAAATTTATATTAAGTATTACTAATATTATAACATTTATTCTGTTTTCACCACTGATGTTTTCATTATTATTTTACCAACTCAATATAATAGTACTTTATGAATAAATACTTAATTAAATTGAATTTTAATTAATTTACACACACCGACAGAACACCTAGTCAAACACCTGTATAATGTAGGATCTACATTATACAGCACTTGGCTCCATCATCATATCAGCTAATTGGAATACAGTACTATGTATAAATTCTTGAATAAAAAAATACCCATCCCAAACAGCTACACTTAATAACAAATACATCATCGAAATATAATTAATTATTATGACAAGTAACAGATAATTACTATAATCCTTATTAACTAAACTTGAATCTGTGTCACGCAAAAGTGTGACAGAGATTCAAGTGTAGTTTCTATGTGACAAAGTAACTATCTGCTATTCTGTAATTCGCCTAAATCATAGTTACACCGAAAATTACTATTATCCATAATAACTAAACTTTAATCTGTGTCACGCAAAAGTGTGACACAGATTCAAGTGTAGTTTCTATGTGTCATAGTAACTATCTGATATTCTGTAATTCGCCAAAATCTTATTTTCACCGATTTTTTACATCATCATCACCCGATCCCATACTAACTATGTTTAACTCTATGTCACTAAAACTAGCATCAAAGCTAATGTAGTGAAGATTTATACAACCTTAATAAAAATGTTTGCTAAAGTGCAGTATATAAAATGTCAGCATTTTATAATAATTTGTTGACGATGCATGCGCAAACATTATTTATACATCGATGTTTTCTGGATTCAGTGGAATAATAATGAAATTATGCTCACATTTATAATTTAAGAATCAGAAAGTTACATGGTAGAATATAATGTGAAAACATTTGTCGAAAGACCGAATGCAAACATTATAACCAAACCACACATAAAAAAAATCGGTTTATATAAGCGCGCCGATTTTTTTTTTATCTATAATTGATTTTTCATGATTTCATTCGGTCTTTCGGCTAATGTTTTCACATTTTATTCAACCATGTATCTCTCCGATTCGTAAATAAGTAAGCATAAAATTCCTATTAATTCCACTGGATTCAGAAATCGTTTAAAGCATGCATCGTCAACTTAGATTGTAATTATGCACATTAACAAAAAAAAAATGGTTGTATAACTGACGCGGTCCGTAATGTTATTATTATTAAATTGAATTTGAAATCTATTAACGACATGATGATATTTTAGTGACACAGATTCAAGTATCCGCTGTGGGCTGGGCATGACTTGACTCTGGAGAGAGCCATAAGACTTACATCCTTTTACAACTGTGTATCAAACAGTGATCATCTATCTTTGTTCTTCCCATGTAGCCTAGCTACGAGTAAAAGAAAAGAAGATGTAACTTCACTCACTCCATCTGACTCACTCACTGTCTGAGTAAATCGTGTCCGTCAGTTGATGCAATGTTTTGATCATGGAGGTAGTATATACTGGTCTGGAGGGAGCCATAAGACTTACATCCTTTTACAACTGTGTATCAAACAGTGATCATCTATCTTTGTTCTTCCCATGTAGCCTAGCTACGAGTAAAAGAAAAGAAGATGTAACTTCACTCACTCCATCTCACTCACTCACTGTCTGAGTAAATCGTGTCCGTCAGTTGATGCAATGTTTTGATCTTAGACTAAGTATCATATAGACTAATGTTTCGGGTTTTTGGCGTGGCCGTTTTTTGTTAGTTTGTATGTATTCGCGTGAGTGACTAGAGAAGGGACAACATTGACTAATAACCTATCGATAGATTAAGAAATGGATGAAAAAGGCGTTTTAATTGGAATTCAACTTTTTAATTTTAACTGGTTGCTGACTTATATTGCGAAAGCCCAAAACCATTATAGACACTGAAACACTATCATCGTCAATAATGTTTCCCACATTGACCTAACCGTGAGAGCGATGTCCATCCCACTCGATACACTTTCTTATGGCCATTTCGTCCATGCTTTAGAAAATTTTGTAGTCTATCAGTTTTCACGCCTAACAGCTTTTATCCACTCCCGTCTTCATTCTAGGCATTTATAAGAACCTTAAAAAAATAATGTAAAATTTAACAAAATTTGAGCCGTCGCGAGACGCCTATAAGGTGTGAAAAATTGAAACTACAACAGAACAGCCGATCTGACCCGGCGCATTAGATGTTTCATATCAAAATCGGAAAATAAAATATTATCGATAAAGCTAAATTGGTCGGTGAAAGTACATCACTAGAACAGATGACTAAAACAATAATTTTTATTTTGCAATAATTAATGGGTTTACATCATTTTCACATAGGAAAATATGACTACTACTAATAAAATGTATTTGTTTTGACGTTCTAGAAAAACTCGGTAGCAACATTGCGATGTAGCAAAAGAAATTATGAAAATATTTAAAGAATTATTATTGTCTAGGCAAAATATATTTGAAAAGGTGAAAATATGTCTTGTGAAGCTGTGTTTTGTGTATCAAAAACAACAAAAGGAGGAGTTAAAGACCCGGAATTGTCATTTGATACGTAATATTCTTTTTCTATTTTCATGCTAAAAAAATACGTTGTTTCTTCCATAAAGACTGTAGGAATTACATTTTATTAGTACTAGTCATATTTTCCTATGTGAAAATGATGTAAACCCATTAATTATTGCAAAATAAAAATTGTTGTTTTAGTCATCTGTTCTAGTGATGTGCTTTCACCGACCAATTTAGCTTTATCGATAATATTTTATTTTCCGATTTTGATATGAAACATCTAATGCGCCGGGTCAGATCGGCTGTTCTGTTGTAGTTTCAATTTTTTACACCTTATAGGCGTCTCGCGACGCCTCAATTTTTGTTAAATTTTACATTATTTTTTAAGGTTCTTATAAATGCCCAGAATGAAGACGGGAGTGGATAAAAGCTGTTAGGCGTGAAAACTGATAAATTTTCTTATGCATGGACGAAATGGCCATAAGAAAGTGTATCGAGTGGGATGGACATCGCTCTCACGGTTAGGTCAATGTGGGAAACATTAATGACGATGATAGTGTTTCAGTGTCTATAATGGTTTTGGGCTTTCACAATAAAAGTCAGCAACCAGTTAAAATTAAAAAGTTGAATTCCAATTAAAACGCCTTTTTCATCCATTTCTTATTCTATCGATAGGTTAGTCAATGTTGTCCCTTCTCTAGTCACTCACGTGAATACATACAAACTAACAAAAAACGGCCACGCCAAAAACCCGAAACACTCCGTCTATATGATACTTAGTATAAGACTTGACTTATTTGTTTTTACCATTTACTTTACATGATGTGACTGAAGCGAGACGCTGTAACTAATAACCAGGGTGACCATGGAGGTAATGACTATCTCAAAAGTGGCGGTTCTGCCACACACTGGCCAAAAAAGGACAATGGAAGACCGGCATGCCTTTTTCTACCGCTGCGCCGCCATCTGCTTGATTCCGTTGTTGTATAAAAAAAGTTTGATGATACCTGAGATGTCAGTTTTGACAGTTAAAATGTCAGATTTGGGTAAACGTAAACGTCCGCCATTTTAATCGAAGTCGATATACGGCTCGCCACTTTATTTTATTTTCATTTATTACAAAGCGTAAAAAGTTTTCCTCGTGTATAATTTGAGATCAAGAACTTAAATTTTCCCGTAAACATTCGCCAACCATAGTACCGGTAGCTTTAATATATTTGTGTCGGCATAATAGGCATTTAGGGCGTTTGTTCATGGTACCAATAAAACCTCACTGCCACCAAAATGTCTGCGGATTCCGATATGGAATATTCGGACAATGATGGTGATGACTACGATTATTACGGAGGACAAGATGACTGCGATATGGAGACAATTGATCGCACTAAATCTGATCCAGAATATTTCCTGTTTACCTGCTTGAAAGTAGAGGAAGTGGAGAAGTTGCTAAACGAATCCATTGAGTTGCTCAGCGACAGCCTTCAGATAACACCTTCGCTAGCCAAGGTTGGTTATCATAGCTGTCATCTCTGAATCATGTATACAATTGTTTCTGTTAAGTCTTACACATGAATAATAACTTTTGAATATGTTTCAGGTTGCCCTTCATGCATACCAATGGAATGCTCAAGAGATAATAAGTAAATACAAAGATAATGCCAACGAAGTTCTAGCATACAGTCATGTAAAACCCCGAGTGCCTTTATTGCAAGCCGGCTCTAGCCGCTCATCTTGTGCTGTATGTGCCAGTACACCTCCTCCTCAAAGTTACAGTGCCCTAGCTTGTGGTCATTATTTTTGCAATGATTGTTGGGCCATGCATTTTGAAGTACAAATTATGCAAGGTAAAATTAATCAAAATTAGATTATAAATATAAATGTTTATTTATTCTTTTTATATAAAAATTAAATTAATTGGTGTTTTAGGAGTATCAAACACTATTCAGTGTATGGCTCAAGAGTGTGAAGTGAGAGCACCTGAAGATTTTGTTATATCACATGTGCCTAAGCCAGCTTTGAGAGAGCGCTATCAACAGTTTATGTTCAAAGATCATGTCAAATCTCATCCGCAGCTTAGATTCTGTCCGGGCCCAAATTGTCAGGTATGTTAAGTGATTATCTAGCTACATAATACTAGTGATATTCAATAAAGTGATAGCTTATATAATACTTGACAGCTTTTATCTATTTTAAAATGTTGAAATGAACTTATGTGTAGTGGCTATTTCGTGCGTGGACCCGGGAGGGCAGTAAGCGTGTGGAGTGCCAGGGTTGCGAGCTGCTTACCTGTTTTTCATGTGGGGCGCCACACCATGCCCCTGCCGACTGTGCCACCATCCGTCGCTGGCTCACAAAGTGTGCTGATGACTCGGAGACTGCTAATTACATTAGTGCTAATACAAAGGTGGGTATCACAAATAAGGATAGTGTTGTGGCCAGGATGAGAATTTCATACCTGCATCTGTATTGTGCATTGTACATTAATAATGCACAATACACCCCATTGTCCGGGGATGTCCGTGCAAGCTTATTCCCCCACCACAAATTAGAATACCTGCAGCTGGCCAATTATTTGCATGATCATGATACTGTTTATATTTTCATTATTACATCTTTTCTCCTTGGTAATTTAGAAAACACTGCAGTCACATTCAATTACTTTAATAAAACCTTTTATTGTAATTTGATATAACATGGTCATAAAATAGTTCTTTTAAATTTAAAAGAGTTTGAGAGTATGGTTTATTGTTACAGGACTGTCCCAGATGTCAGATTTGCATTGAGAAAAATGGAGGATGCAACCATATGCAATGTGGCTCCTGTAGGCATGACTTCTGCTGGGTATGCTTGGGAGATTGGAAAAGTCATGGCTCTGAGTATTATGAGTGCAGTCGCTATAAAGAGGATCCTAATTTGATGAACGAGGGCCAACATGTCCAGGTAAAAAAATAATGGTGGACTTCTCCACAAAGCCATCTGATCAATGTTCATACTGCTACTGTGCCAACCAAATAACTGTATAGAGTAATAACTGTTTTTGTAAATACACATGAATAATATAATATAGCACCCAAACATTCTTGAATGTAAACTGTGTGACTGTTGCAGAATATTTGTAAATAGAGGTGCCTTACCACTTGAGGCTGCCAATACCCAGCAGTGTATGTCCAATAGTTTGTGATAATCTCAATAATATTTTAGGGAATGCAAAAGTAATATTGATTAACCAAATTTTTCTGTGTTAGTTGTAATTATTTTTTATCGCCGCAGGCACGAGAAGCGCTTAAAAAATACTTGCACTACTATGAACGATGGGAAAACCACGCCAGATCTCTTAAGCTAGAAGAACAAACATTAGCATGCCTAAAAAGCCGCATCAATCAGAAGGTATCTACTTAATTTATATTTTATATAACATTATAAAATATTGTATTTTACATTAAATTATGTTATTACATTATTTTGTTATTGTTCAGGTCATGGCTGGTGAAGGAACGTGGATAGATTGGCAGTATTTATGGGATTCTGCTAGGCTGTTAAAGCGTTGCAGATATTCCCTTCAATACACATACCCATTTGCCTACTTTATGGAGGCTGGGCCTAGGAAAGAGCTGTTTGAATATCAGCAGGTAAACTTTTATTTTCATAAGGTAATCATCCAAACGAATTGGCTAAACATTTGATGCAAAACACCACTTCATTTAAAAGACTCAAAAGAAGAGCCCCTCAAGACCTAGTAAAAGGATTAAAATATTAACATGGAAGCACTATTGGGCGTTTTCCATACATGTCTATGTAAAGAAAAACTAAACTCTAGCTCAATGCCCGCACAGGCAGATTGCAAGACAAAGTGGAGATTTAAAAAAAAAAAAACATAAGGTACCTTAACTATCAGACTTTGAATAAGAATTTATGGTTCAAACATCTTATACCTAGTCAGATGCTAACTGACGTGCCAATCAAATAATTAATTTTAGAACCTACTCATCCCTACATTACATTTTCAGGCCCAACTAGAAGCTGAAATCGAAAATCTTTCGTGGAAAGTAGAAAGAGCAGAAACCACAGACAGAGGTGATCTCGAAAATCAGATGGATATAGCAGAAAAAAGACGTACTACATTATTGAAGGACTTTTTAGAGTTTAAAACCAATAGTGCTCCCAGTAGCAGTAAAGTATAACAATATCTCAAAATTGCATAAATATAATTGGTAGCTAATCACAATTATGTCATGCACATTTCTACTCATTAAAGCTAGAATCCTTTTTTTTCTGCCAAAGTATATTTATTAACGTAAATAACACGCAATAAATTAGTTCTAATAAACAGGGTGCTTTATTTTATAACGTGTCCCAATAAAATATTGGTATCGCTTCTACATACAAAGCCCGCTGAAAAACTAAGAGCTGATTTCACCATGCTCTGTTAGTTACCTACTAATAAAAGAATAACAGGCTGTTAAATCTATCCTTAGATATCAAACGCGTACATTTACGGCCCTTTAATCCATTGTTAATCTAACAGAGCATGGTGAAATCGGCTCTAAGGCCCAGTTTCACCATGGTCTGTTAGTTGCTAATCAAGGAATAACAGGCCGTTAAATCTAACCTTAGATGGCAAATGCGTACATTTTGACATATTTCCGCCCTGTAATCCTTTGTTATTCTAACAGAGCACGGTGAAATCAGGCCTTAATATATTATGGAATTCGTACCTCGAGACCCTCGAGTCTTAAGTTTTTGTTACCTATGTACCTATTTGGTTTTCCATATTGCAAGCATTGCATTTTTTATTCAGCCAAGAGTTCTCAGCACGTCCGAGAGAGGCGCCTATCGAGTCTTCCTACAAAAGCCGACTTGACGATACAGAAAACGAAAAACAAAACTCAGACTTCGGGTACCAAAATACGAAAAAATAAGTCAAAGTAGATTTTTTATAACCATGGACCATATTGTCTGAATAAATAAATGAATTATTATTATTATTATTATAACCACCACGATTTGGGTGGCAGCTATGGATGAACACTTATGCTATGGATGCTAAAGAAAAACTGGGCTTTGAGGTCTAATGATGAGTAATTGAATGGAGTAGGACCCATCGTGAGCCAAGCCACTCAAGCCGAAGCCCTAATAGCAGATCCTTTGGGTGGGCCTCAGACAAATTAAGGGCAGTCTTAGGCTAGTATTCAGAGACATCAATGAAATCCAAGCTACGACTGCGCAGAGAGAAGCATCGTCGAAGCCGATCTTTGGATTTTGTATTCAGAGACATTCAGGATGTCAAACTTACATCGGTCTTCGCTTCGAGTAGACTTGTCATCGAGTTCGATATTTTTTACTCTGTAGATAGATTACTGCGAAATAACACAAGCCTATAATTATTGTTCAAGATGTACGAAGGTTTTATTTAGGTAGATTAAGTAGGTTATACTACAAATAAACTCAAGGATTTTTTAAATTTATTTTACGTTTGCTATAGATATCCGATACCTGGTTTTAACTGTGTTTTTAATATAAGGGTCTTGTTAGGGTTCATCATAAACCTTGAAAGCTATTTTTTGATCCAGGAGATGCGCTTTGAATGAATAACGAGGAAAACAAAATACAAAAATTGCATAAAACGGAACGTAATTCTGTCAATTTTCATGATGTTGAGAGACTGATTGCCAAAGACGCGTAAAAAATGCGTGGAACGAAATACTTTTCAGCCAATACTGTTGGCAGCAATTAGATTTATTAAATTACTCTCTACTTTTTTTTATTACTCGTTTTTATATCTTTTTTGTTCGGTACACTTCTTCTTATCACATTCGGTCAAATATAATTAAGTCAAACGTATCAATAATTGCCATTAGAGCGTTTACAAGATTTCATAAAAGGCTTGATAGGGTGGATCCAACTTGGATAAGTTAGGTTATGTTGAAACATATAAATTATGCAAAGCGAACGTGCAGTGGCCGCCGAAGTGCCATAAATGTTTTTTTATTCACACTAATCTCCGCAGTACTAGGTGTTTATTATTTTACAAAGTAATTTATAAACTAAACATCTCCTGGAGAAAATGATTTCAGAGGAGGACTTCCCTTCCACCCCCACATCCACCTTTCCTAGCCCCACCCCTCAACGAGGTACCGGACCACCTCAATGCAGGTACCGGATATCTATATTTTAGCCTCTTCTTTCTAAAGTTATTTAATTCGCTTATTTTTGTAATAATCAAATAATAAGAATAAATCTTACCTTTCGGATAACTTGAAATTACATTTATGGTTTTATTTACGTAGATTAGGTAGGTTACACTACAATAAATGGAAAAAATGATATAAGTATTAAAATTTCTATAAATTATTTAATTCTCACTTAGGTATATAATAAAAAAATAAGAATAAATCTTATTTCATAAGACTTGAAATTACATTTCTGGACCATATAACACACACACAACACAGAGTCGGCACTTTCTTCACTAGAGGTGCTTCCTTCGGTGTACTACTCCGGCTGTCCAAAATCCGAAGAGAGGAATACGTTCTTATGTCCTCTCGTCCACATACCAGAGAATGCTTGCTCTCCCCAGTAGTAGTTGGGTCCAGGCAGGATACTGATTTTGAAAGCGATATCATCTCCAATGTTCGATCAAACACATTCACAATGACTTTCAGATAGGTAAATATTCCCACGGCGTGGAAGCTCTAGTAAGGGATCATCAGAGATTACGTGGAAACTCGACTACATCATCGAAATAAGATCAAATTTTATCAAAATATTCCATTGTTGGAAGATTGAATAATTTCATAGACAGAAGTTTGATTTTGTCAAAAATAGTTCTCCATTACTAGTTTGGCGCTAGTTCTGCTTTGAGATCGGCTCAAGTAGTCGATATCCACTACTTACGCTTGACTTAGCGCAAGCCTAAGTTTAGACTGATTTTTAGCGACTCTGAATACAAAACAAAGGCTAAGCTGCCGATTTTGACAAACTCAAGCGTAAGTTCACGCTTACCCTCGTCTCTGAATACCAGCCTTAGAGCATTGCAAGACTTGCCCTCTTGAACTTGAAGCTTCCCATCATTGATATCATTTATTGACAATGGCAAGACTCGAGTTTTTCGCTAGATTACGTGCGATGAGTCCGGTTATTGCACGACCTAAGAGAAGCCGTGAAGCTAGTCAAAAGCTCACCATAACTTGGTAAGGTAAAGGTACTAGTATTCTCTTATCTGTGGTAAAGGTAAGGTTGGCATCAATTGAACACTGTTCCAAACCAAAACTTTACGCCACTTTATTGGATGGAGGGAGACTGCCGCAAAGCAAAAAGCGCGAACCGGGAGGCGGCATCGGCAGGTCAATCATCTAAAAACAAGACTTATTGACAGCAGTACAGTAGCCGTAGTAGCACTAGCTAGAAATGAGTCATTTGTATAAAAAAAAACTGGTCCTTTATCGGAAATTCGATGCAGCAAAAATAAATGTTTTTAAACGACAATCGACTAGCACAACAGTTTATGATACTGATTGCGGTAAAATAAACAAATAGGTATTCAATAAGCAACGATTACTTTTAAATGATGCCCAGCCTGCGCATTCGACGAGACGAGAAGTCTACTATCCAGTATTTTAACCTTCCTTACCTACTGTCACATTCAGATTCTTCGTACAAAATAGCTTTGCCTATTTATTACGCCACATCTGGCTGAAGTTGATGGATGCTGGGGCAGTGCATCGTAGGCACGAGGCAATGCTTCATAAAGGTAATGGTTACCACTTAACATTAGGTGGGACATCTGCTTGTACCATCAGCAGATAGTTTAGAAAAAAAAATATCTCGTTGGCAACTTGGCAACATTGAATTATGCCAAGAAGTCGGGTCTGTGGGTCGTTCACCGTTCATTCAAAATGTCAAATCACGCATACAATCAAACTTTACAAATCACTCACTCAGTCAGTCAGTCGTCAAAATGGCGGCGACGAATGACTCAAAGGCGCCTGTGCGCCAAGTAAAACGAGTTCAATTTGGTATAATATCTGCAGATGAAATCGTAAGTTGACATTTCTTATTTTGTAAGTGATACATGTCTCCATTAAAATATAAAATGTTATGGTTGAAAGGCTCCCTGACCGAAATTGCGCAAGAAGTTCACACACACGCACCTTGTTGTTCCATAGCGTTGTGGTCTAGCATTCATAAAATTCTCTTCGACAATAAACAAATAAACCAATTATTACCTACTTCTACTCTGTGTAGTTCTAGTACCTACCAATTACAATAATATCTTATTATCCAATCCATGTGCTGTTTTACATTTGGGAAAATGTTGTTTTTAGCGACGTATGTCTGTCACTGAAGGGGGCATTCGCTACCCTGAGACTATGGAAGGGGGAAGGCCCAAGTTGGGAGGTCTTATGGATCCGCGGCAAGGCGTGATCGACCGGAGCTCCAGATGCCAAACTTGTGCTGGAAACATGACTGAATGCCCTGGCCACTTTGGACACATTGATTTAGCTAAACCTGTGTTTCACATTGGCTTCATAACGAAAACAATAAAAGTACTCAGATGTGTGTGCTTTTACTGTTCAAAGTTACTTGTTAGTCCAGTAAGTATTTGATGTTATTATATATTATCTAGACTCTTTTTTTGGACAGGTAATAAGAGTTATTCAGGTATTATTATCATTTTAAAGAGGAAAAGTAAACTCATCACCATTTTTATTACATTTCATCTCTCCATTTTTCCAGTAGGTAAGCAATAAGATTTTTTTCTGATGTAACTGGTTGCTTTTAGACTAATCCAAAGATAAAAGAAGTGGTGATGAAATCAAAAGGACAACCTCGTAAAAGACTGACATATGTGTATGACCTTTGCAAAGGCAAAAACATTTGCGAGGGAGGTGAAGATATGGATATAGGTAAAGAAGGTGAAGATGGCAAGAAAGGATCTGGACATGGTGGTTGTGGTCACTACCAGCCATCTATCAGACGACAAGGCTTAGATTTAACTGCTGAATGGAAACATGCTAATGAAGATACACAGGAAAAGAAAATCATAATCACAGCTGAAAGAGTTTGGGAAATATTAAAACATATCACAGGCAAGTTAAAAATACAAAAACACTGAGACTAAAGATAAATACCTTCCCTAACTTTATGTAAATTACTTAATGTGAATTTTGTTATAGATGAGGAATCATTTATTTTGGGTATGGACCCCAAATTCGCTAGACCTGATTGGATGATTGTCACTGTACTCCCTGTGCCTCCACTATCAGTACGACCAGCTGTTGTCATGTTTGGTGCAGCAAAGAATCAAGATGATTTGACACACAAACTTGCAGATATTATCAAAGCAAACAATGAACTAATGAGGAATGAACAAACTGGAGCGGCAGCCCATGTTCTAGCTGAAAACATTAGAATGTTACAGTTCCATGTGGCAACTTTTGTTGACAATGATATGCCTGGCATGCCTAAGTTAGTAATTCACTGACCAATTGAATCTGATAACCTGTAATTGTAGATTTTTATTCAGTTACTTATAAATGAAATTTTATTTTCAGAGCTATGCAAAAGTCTGGAAAACCACTCAAAGCAATCAAAGCTCGTCTTAAAGGCAAAGAAGGCAGAATTCGTGGTAACCTCATGGGAAAACGTGTGGATTTCTCTGCTCGTACTGTCATCACACCAGATCCTAACCTGCGTATTGATCAAGTAGGAGTACCCAGATCTATTGCACAAAACTTGACATTCCCAGAGTTGGTAACACCTTTCAATATAGATAGAATGCAAGAGCTTGTACGTAGAGGCAATGCTCAATATCCAGGGGCAAAGTATATTGTTCGTGACAATGGCGAAAGAATAGACTTACGATTCCACCCTAAATCATCTGACTTGCATTTACAATATGGTTATAAAGTAGAGCGTCACTTGAGAGATGATGATTTAGTTATTTTCAACCGACAACCAACACTTCACAAGATGAGTATGATGGGTCATAGGGTAAAGGTTCTGCCCTGGTCTACATTCCGTATGAACCTGAGTTGTACTTCCCCGTATAATGCTGACTTTGATGGTGATGAAATGAATCTACATGTGCCTCAATCAATGGAAACTCGTGCTGAGGTAGAAAACATTCACATTACACCTAGGCAGATTATCACACCTCAAGCCAATAAGCCTGTCATGGGTATTGTGCAGGATACACTCACAGCTGTCAGAAAAATGACAAAACGAGATGTCTTCTTGACTAAAGAACAAGTGATGAACCTCCTCATGTTCTTGCCGACTTGGGATGGAAAAATTCCTCAACCTTGCATTTTGAAGCCACAGCCACTTTGGACTGGTAAACAAATATTTACTATGATCATTCCTGGACATGTCAACATGGTTAGAACTCATTCTACACATCCCGATGAAGAAGATGATGGTCCATACAAATGGATATCTCCTGGAGATACTAAAGTAGTTGTGGAGCATGGAGAACTTCTCATGGGTATCCTGTGTAAGAAATCACTTGGTGCCTCTGCTGGTTCTCTGCTTCACATTTGCATGTTGGAACTTGGCCATGAAACGGCTGGTCGCTTCTATGGTAACATTCAAACTGTGATCAACAATTGGCTGCTGCTAGAGGGCCATTCAATTGGTATCGGAGACACTATTGCCGATCCTCAGACCTATCAAGAAATCCAACGCGCCATAGTAAAAGCCAAAGACGATGTCATAGAGTTCATTCAAAAAGCTCACAACATGGAAGTGGAGCCTTCGCCCGGTAATACGCTACGTCAGACTTTCGAGAATCAAGTAAATCGTATTCTAAACGACGCTCGTGATAAAACCGGTGGTTCAGCTAAAAAGTCACTCACAGAATACAACAATCTTAAGGCCATGGTGGTGGCTGGTTCTAAGGGTTCCAACATTAACATTTCCCAGGTTATTGCCTGTGTAGGACAACAGAACGTTGAAGGTAAACGTATTCCATTCGGATTCCGTAAACGAACTCTTCCCCACTTTATTAAAGACGATTACGGTCCTGAGTCAAGAGGATTCGTAGAAAATTCATACCTTGCCGGATTAACGCCATCAGAGTTCTATTTCCACGCTATGGGAGGTCGTGAAGGTCTTATCGATACTGCCGTGAAAACCGCAGAAACTGGATACATTCAGCGTCGGTTGATAAAGGCTATGGAGTCTGTAATGGTGCACTATGACGGAACCGTCCGTAACTCTGTGGGGCAACTCATCCAGTTAAGATACGGAGAGGATGGTTTGGCTGGAGAAACTGTGGAATTCCAGAGCTTACCGACGGTCAAACTTTCTAACAAAGCTTTCGAAAATAAATTCAAATTCGACCCCTCAAATGAAAGATACCTGAAAAGAATTTTCAACGAAGAAATAATCAAAGAGTTGACAGAGTCAGGCTATGTTATTTCTGATTTGGAAAGTGAATGGGACCAACTAACGAAAGACAGAGAAGTACTACGACAGATCTTCCCCAGTGGAGAGTCCAAGGTTGTACTGCCTTGCAATTTCAAGAGGATGATTTGGAATGCACAGAAAACGTTCCACATCAATAAGAGAGGACCTACGGATCTGAGTCCCATCAAGGTAATCAAAGGTGTTCAAGAACTCCTGAAGAAGTGTATCATCGTAGTGGGTGAAGATCGTTTGTCTAAACAGGCCAACGAAAACGCAACATTATTGTTCCAGTGTCTAGTGCGATCTACTCTGTGCACTAAGTTTGTTTCTGAAGAATATCGCCTGTCGAGTGAGGCATTCGAGTGGTTGATTGGTGAAATTGAAACTCGATTCCAACAGGCGCAAGTAAACCCTGGTGAAATGGTGGGCGCTTTAGCCGCCCAATCTCTTGGAGAGCCCGCTACTCAGATGACACTGAACACTTTCCATTTCGCCGGTGTGTCATCCAAGAACGTAACACTCGGTGTGCCACGTCTGAAGGAAATTATCAATATTTCCAAAAAACCAAAAGCTCCATCTCTAACAGTATTCTTGACTGGAGGAGCCGCAAGGGATGCAGAAAAGGCTAAAAACGTCCTATGCCGTCTTGAACACACAACTTTACGTAAAGTTACCGCTAATACCGCTATTTACTACGACCCTGACCCACAAAACACAGTTATTGCAGAAGATCAAGAGTTCGTCAATGTTTACTACGAGATGCCCGACTTTGACCCTACGAAGATCTCACCATGGCTCTTGCGTATTGAGCTCGACCGTAAGAGAATGACAGATAAGAAATTGACAATGGAGCAGATCGCTGAAAAGATCAATGCTGGTTTTGGAGATGACTTGAACTGTATTTTCAATGACGACAATGCCGAAAAACTCGTGCTACGCATCAGAATCATGAACAATGAGGAAAGCAAATTCCAGGACAATGATGAGGAAACAGTAGACAAGATGGAAGATGACATGTTCTTGAGATGCATCGAAGCTAACATGCTATCAGACATGACGTTGCAGGGTATCGAGGCTATTGCTAAAGTGTACATGCACTTGCCAAAAACGGAATCCAAAAAACGTATTATCATTACCGAACAGGGAGAATTCAAGGCTATCGCCGAATGGCTGCTGGAAACTGACGGTACTTCCCTTATGAAAGTATTGTCTGAGCGCGATGTCGATCCCATCAGAACATTCAGTAACGATATTTGCGAGATCTTCCAAGTACTCGGCATAGAGGCTGTGCGTAAATCAGTGGAGAAGGAAATGAACGCTGTGCTCCAGTTCTACGGTCTGTACGTGAACTACCGTCACCTTGCGTTGCTTTGTGACGTCATGACCGCTAAGGGTCATCTTATGGCTATCACCCGTCACGGTATCAACAGGCAAGACACTGGTGCGCTTATGAGATGTTCGTTCGAAGAAACTGTCGACGTGTTGCTTGATGCCGCTAGTCACGCTGAAGTGGATCCTATGAGGGGTGTGTCTGAGAATATTATCATGGGACAACTGCCTAGAATGGGCACTGGTGAGTGCTCTATTTATTTTATTAAGTTTACCCCAAGCAAAATTCGATGCTAATATACTTTTACCAGAAATAGTTATCGTAGTTGTTGTCTTACTTTAAATTATTATAGTGTGTCTTACGTATTTGTCACTGTAATTGAGCTTAATTCTTTTCAAAATTACGTTTTCTTTCGATATCCAATCTATCTGGTTGATTTACTAAACATTGTACAACCTAACAAAGTAATGACCTATCTACCAGACGCGAACGCAAATGAAGCTTTTAAAATAGCCTGGCTGGCCGAGACACAATAGATTTTCTATTGTGTTTGGAAACGTCGCAGTCTAGAGGTTAAGAGGTTCAAAAATACCCATTGCTTGGGAAGGCGTTTCAACATCAGTTTTTTTGTCAAATGATTTAACATACTTTTGTTTGTTTATTTTTAGGATGCTTTGATTTACTTCTTGATGCGGAGAAGTGTAAGAACGGAATGGAAATGGGAGGTCTCGGTGTCGGAATGGGTGTCGGCGGCGGCATGTATTTTGGCGTTGGCACTCCATCCATGACACCTCAAATGACTCCGTGGTCCACACAAAACACTCCTGGGTACAGCAGCAGCGTCTGGTCTCCTGGTCAAGGTAAGACTGCTACAATTTAATTATGTATAAACTCAGCTTTTCTGATGTGTACATGTATAATATACAGAACGCTTTGAAATATTTTGCAATATTTATTTATTATGTTACAGTGGGCAGCAGCATGACCCCTGGCGGGCCATCTTTCTCGCCGTCCGGTGCATCTGACGCGTCCGGCTTGTCCCCCGCTTACAGTGCTTGGTCCCCTCAGCCCGGATCTCCCGGTTCACCTGGACCACCGCTGTCCCCTTACGCGTCTCCAGCCGGAGCTTCACCGTCCTACTCGCCAACCAGCCCTGTATATGCCCCTGCTTCCCCAAGCCTTACCCCTACATCCCCACATTACTCCCCAACAAGCCCGTCATACTCCCCAACATCGCCCAACTACTCCCCGACTTCACCTATTTACTCTCCGACTTCTCCCTCTTACTCCCCGACATCTCCTGGTTACTCGCCCACCTCTCCTTCTTACTCGCCTACTTCCCCGTCTTACTCCCCGACGTCTCCCAGTTACTCGCCAACATCTCCGAGCTACTCGCCGACGAGCCCGGCTTATTCTCCTACTTCACCGAGCTACTCGCCCACTTCGCCTAGCTACTCGCCGACTAGTCGGTCTTACTCTCCGACTAGTCCAGTGTATTCGCCGACTTCCCCCGGCTACTCGCCGTCATCACCGAGTTATTCGCCGACTAGTCCGAGGTACAGTCCCGCGTCACCGAGCTACTCGCCGTCGTCTCCGAACTATACGCCTGCCTCTCCGGCATATTCTCCCACAAGTCCCTCGTACTCACCGACGTCTCCCGCGTATTCTCCCACTTCCCCGAGCTACTCGCCGTCGTCTCTTAAATATTCCCCGACTTCACCCAATTACTCGCCGACGTCGCCGTCGGTGGCCGGCGGAAGCCCCACTTATTCACCAACGAGCCCGCAATATTCACCTACCAGCCAGCAATATTCGCCAACAAGCCCGGCGTATTCACCGTCTTCTCCGCAGCACCCGGGCAGCACCCGCTACTCACCCTCTTCTCCCAATTATTCGCCATCTTCCAACAACTATTCGCCGTCATCCCCCGGCTATTCGCCCATGTCGACAAACTACTCCCCGACTTCGCCTACTTACACTCCAACCTCACCCAACTACTCCCCATCGTCCCCTGCGTATTCACCTTCTTCTGCCGGGCCATCTACTTACTCCCCAACATCTACTAACTATTCCCCCATGTCTCCTAGCTACGACGAAGGAGAAGATTAGATTTTTTCTTTTCCATTTATTCTTACCACTTGTAAGCATAAGTTTTAAGTTTGTTGTTACTATAATATACTTATCTACCTAAGTCTACCGTGAATAAGAAATACATAAATCTTATTTTTCGATTAGGATACCTACTCTAGGAGTAAAGTTAGTCTAACAGAACATTATTGTCTTACTTGTATAGGTAATGCAGACGTACAGAAAATAGAACAAAAACCTATAGTTAACCATACTAAAAGGGAAAAAGTGCAAAATATTAGGTCAGGGTTTAAGAACTGGAAAAGAAAAATAATACAAGCAAATATAATTCAACTCATCAATTTATTATGTTAGAATAATCAATGTATTGTCATAAAGGATTTATTAGACTTTAGGAGGTGATTTGATAAATAAAATGTAAAACCAAATATATCTTTTACTCAGTGCTCATTTGCAGGCAATTAATTATTGACATCTTAGGCTTGCGGCCAGACACACATATTTAGTGATAGATTAGTGACGTTTACCCAATGTCAATAACCGAAACAAAAATAAAACATTTTTTACATTACAACTTATTTAATTCTTATCATGGTTACAAAATACAAACTAACTAACTATTGTGCTTTATAAATTTCGAACACAGCCATTTTAGTTTACATACCTATACAAATACGTTACACTGGCTAATTATCATACCTATCCGGACAAATTACAATGATAATGGCAACATAAAATTATAATTCGATGTCTTAGTGAGATGATAATCTAATGATGTGTGCTTTACTTCTAATATTACCCCATACTTGCATTAGATTAGCTCTTTTAGCCTACATTGGAAGAAACATGTAACCTTATGTGTCATGGAAGCCATATTGAATAATATATGGAAGATTTATTTTCCTCTGTATATTTCAATTATACGATCTTGATCCACGTATTCGAAGATATGGGGGGCGTCCATGAGAATGCCGATTGTCCCCGCCGTGGTCACACTAAAGAATATGTAGAGCTGGAGCCTGTCAATCACCATAGCCACGTACTTCCAGTCCTCGCGCGTCTGAAACAACACAATAGGTATGTTATTGTTACGGTCTCTATCATAAATATATGCAGCCTTTAATGCAGAATTGCAGAGTAGAGACCATAAATTTTTACATTTTTATCTAATTACAGACATGGTACTATTTATCTACATAAGTGGATGCTAAGCTGTATATTGGTTGTTCACCAGACCGTGTATTATATGTAGGTACGGTATGAGGGGCAGGACCATTAGCAGCATTTCTTAAATTTTAAGAATTATCCGAGATTTTGTTCATGTCGTTTACCTTACTTATTTGGCTCTCTCAAAAACTCAGTCCTAGTTAACTGTAGTATTACCTAGGTAAGTAAAATAGTAGGTTAACTAAGTTACAAAAAAAAATAGAATAAAAATAACTTTGGCCTGTATCGGAACGGGTTAGGAATTAAAAGTTACCTGAATGTAAAGATCTTCGTTGCGGAGATGTTCCGCGATGAATTCAACTGCCTCAGTAGCTTTAGCAGCTTCAGGGGACAAGAAGAGAGAGTCTGAGCTGTCGGATTCCCTGCGTTCGCATCCTAGACCAAGGCCGCCCAGTGCGCCAAGTCCGCCCAAAGCGCCGACCTCGCCACCGCCCGCCGCTCGGTTGATCTTGCAGTTCGGGTGGTGAAGGTCCGACAGCTCCATTGTTTCCATCTTGCTTTGATTGGATCCAATTGCACTATAACACATGTAGGTACACATTCTACCGCCAACCGCTCTGGGAGGCGTTAGTATGGTAGAGGTTTCTAGTCGCTTTCTCTGTCCCTATATCCCTATGTATGCTTAAATCTTTAAAACTACGCAACGGATTTTGATGCGGTTTTTTTTATAGAAAGAGTGATTCAAGAGGAAGGTTTATATGCATAATACAAGCATAATCTCTTAGGGATAACCCACAATAACCGTGCGAAGCCGGGGCGGGTCGCTAGTATAGTATATAGTAGAGTAATAGAGGTTTCAGCAAGTGTAAAATATTGACTGGCATTATCTAGAAAATTGTATACATGGACTTAAAAATTACTTCAGAAAGAATAATATCCGGTACCTACCTGATGTGTTTTGGCAGGTCGTGAGCAGCAGCGGCGGCGTGGGGAGGGGCTCCCATACCGGGCATCTCCATCATCCATCGCAGACGGGTCTTGCGGGGACGACGCATGAGCAAAGCAGCCGGTAGATAGTGGAGAAACACGGTACGGATCCACCCCGGCATCCTATTCAATAGAAAATGAAGTTTAACATTACGACAATTTGAATAGCTCTTTTATCCGTGTCGAGAATCAAATCTTTTATTTATAACATGTGTATTTTTTACCTGTGTGTCCTAGGGCCCCTGAAGTTCCAGTTGATGATGATGACCGTCACCAGGATACTGACGGTGTTCATGATGAAAGTGAAGAGGAGATATTTGGCGATCAACGGAAGCACGAGCGAAGTTGGCGGAAGAATCTTTGACACCAGTAGCAGAAACACGACCAGTGAGAGCAAAATGCTGATGCCCAGTGTGACCTGTTAAGAGAGGTTAGTGTTTTATTTTCTTTTATTTGCATAGATAATAGTAATAGTAGTCTCAACAAACTTAAAAACCGTTACGAATTAATTTGTTCCGCACGTGTTAATTTCTTCCTTGGTGATAAGGCTGCGATGCTTTGGTGGCTATTTTTATAAGTATCTTACCTACGTGAGAAGGGTCTAAGTTTGGCACGTTCTCGATTAAAATTCTCAAGGTAAGCACTTTTATAGAGGGTGTAATGGCGTGACGTTTACCTTTTCACCGGCTTCGGCAGGCAAGTAGAAAACAAGAACGCAGAGGAAAGAAATCAGCACAGTGGGCAAGATCAAGTTGACAGTGTAGAACAGAGTCTTCCGTCTGATGATGATGTAAAACGTAATATCGGTTTCTGTCGGATGGTTCCCTTCGTAAATGTTCAAGTAAGCTGGTACTTCGATTATGTCCCAGGTTCCTGACTTCCAGTAGTCAGATAAGTCGACGAAGTTTTTGTTGTTGTATAGAGCGAGGGACACTTGGTCGCCGTTAAAAGTCCACGATCCGAATTTCATAATGCAAGTTTGTTGGTCGAAGGGGAAATATGTCACGTCAATAGTGCAGGAGCTCTGAAAAAAAATCGTAATTTAATCAAGATTTCTTAACATATAGGACCAAACCTATAATAAATGGATGCATATCCAAAGCATTAATACTTAGGTACCTGGTAAATAGCCGGAGGTACCCACAGAACTTCGCCGTTCGGATAAATGAGAACGTTAGACTTGTACCGGACTTCGTAGTTTCCGTCAGCGCTGAAAGCAATAAACATCAAAACATCTGCTAATCGATATTCCGGATATATTTTAATAGACATTAGCGGTAGCTTGAATTAATTTTGCTAACTAACGAAGTGCTCGTCCGGGGAATTACCACGCCTTTTTCTGCCGCCAAGCAGCGTTGCTGTGTTTCGGTTTGAAGAGTGTGGTTGCCGGTGTTATTACAGGCACATGATCAAAAAATCAAAATCAAAATCAAAATGAGGCTTGACATCTGTATGCCTCAAGTTGATGGACGCAGGGCAGTGCATCGTAGGGCACGTTCCTATCGTGCGTGACTTGCGAGACAATGCTTTGCTAAAGGTAATGGTTACCACTTAACATCAGGTGGGCCATCTGCTTGTTCCATCAGCAAGAACTTGAATTAAAAAAAAACTAGCCACCCGTTAATTTTATTCAATAAAACTAAGAGGAACATGTGGTGCCCAGAGTAAAAACTTGGTAGGTAAAGATAGCAAGGTGAACAATAAGAACATGTAGGTATATATGCCTACTCAAGATATGAATACGAGTTACTTACTTGTTAAAGAGCACGATATCAGGTTTCCAGACCTTGTCGGGTGGCAGCCGCAGTACGCCAATGCCACCGTAGTCGGCCTCATCCCACATAAGCTGGTAGTCCATCCACACAAGTCGCAGCCATACGTTTGATTTCATGATTTGGTTCTTTTCGTTCTAAAATCAAAAATTGGAAAACGTGCACGCATTCATGTTATAATATGTAATGACATTTTTAACGAATGTATAAGCTCTCTCTCAGGGTATTAGGTAAATTTATCTCCCGCAAACTATTATGGTCGCATCCATCTCCAGCCTTCCAAAACTGTTTAGCTACTCAAATTACAAAAAGTCTGAAAGTGTAAACTAATAAGTAACCCCAAAGAGGAAACTAGCACTAGTAATATAGAAGCATGTTAGCCCAAAACTGCCACGATAGTGAAAACGAATGGAAGTGAAATATTGTTAACATACAACATTGATAAGCTGCACGAAGGCTAGACCGAACCGCACGTCGACTTTCTGCGTCATGTTCTGTACGGGCCGGATCAGCTTGTTGTAGCCGCGGAAGAGGTCGCGGACCAGCCGCTCTTCGTCCTCCGAACACCATCCTGGAAATTATACCTTTTATTCCGCATTCTTCGACTAATGACCTCGAAAATCTATCAGTACCAAAAGTCTTAGTTCTGTTTTGGTTTTCGTTACCGTCAGGCTGTTTTTGTATGAAGATTCGATGAGCGTAATGAGAACTCATATAAAACGGCCTGACGATACGTAAAACGAAATACTTGTATGGAGACTTGTCAGTTTTCAGCACACCCGATAGCGCTCGTCGAGTCTCCATACAAAAACGGCCTGACGATACGGAAAACGAAAAACAAAACCCAGACTTGGGGTACAGTAGTAACCCCTATTTAAATTATTAGTATTTAAGTATTTTAGGGATTGTATTGAGTGTTAAAATCAGGGTTGAATGAAACAGTCAGTATCAGTCCTTTAATCAGCTCAACTAGATTACGATGTGCCTATTTGGAATTAATTATATAACAAGTACAGTGTACATCTTGCATCAAGCCAAAATTATTTTTTGCGTTGTTTGCATTATAAGTGCCATCACAGTCGTTTGTCCTATGATCATTTGCTTGACAAATATCATCTCCTTAGGCTACAGCTAAAACGCTCATTCCTTTAAAAAAAATAGACTATGCTTTAGAATCCTTACTGAACGCACTGCCGAAACCCCATATCGTATGTTCTAAACAAATCGTCGCACAAATGCAGGTAAACGAAGCAGCAATTCGAGCAATCCTTTAAGAATCAGTTAGTTGTGCTTTTACTAGTATATAACCTAAAACAATAAGCACTGTCAACTTAATCTATGCTATACCTAAGTATAGTAGGTAAGTAAAATATTAAAGTAATCCGTGGTAAATTATGTTGGTTGCAATCTAAATGAAATATTTTCCTATAATATTTTAACTTGTCCTTAATTGTGCTACTGTTTGTTTACTCCAATAAATACAAATAAACATTTGTATCGATGCCTGATACATATACTATGCGTATTTTTTACATTCTCGCCAAAATATCCTTAACAACCTATCAATAGAGTCGGAAAATTTGCGTGGCGAAAAATGAGAAACAAGAGAACTTAGAAACAAGAGTAGAGCTTTTCAAAAATACATGTTAATTTCGAAACCTGTTCGCATTTGTTCTTTTTGCAAGCAATTTAGTACTTAGAAAAACTAGTTAGGTATTTTATTAACCAACGACGACGTCGCGACGATCGCTCTTCTATCCGAGGATGCTGCGCAGCTGACAGATCAATAGAGAGCGAACTGTAGGATGTACGGAAAGGAAACATTACTTTGGGATTTCTAGACACCTTTCAAACATGCTCGAAACGTTCAATTACTTATACCTTTATAAAAACACGTATCCACATTACCTACCAATCAAGGATAATGCAATGAAGTGCTTAGCTTCTAAGTATAAAATTTTAGATAACGATTGTCATTTTGATAACAATAAAATCTCATTGAGTGCAAGATTAATATAGGTTTAGATTAAATATAGGTTTCGACGTTAAAATGGGTTTAATATTTTGCAAAACCCTAGGCCAAATAGTAAAAAGCATGGTACCTGAATATAGGACGGTGAGGAGAGCGAAAGTCAGGATGAAGGCGCGCGTCCCGCCCGTCATGGCGGCGCGCAGTTGGGCACTGCCGCACGCAGCCGCCTAGCGTCCCGCCCGCCTGCATTCCCGCCCGAACCCGGTCCATAGATAAACTAGAACTGTAACTCAAACTACCCCTCTAGAAATAAAGCAATTTTTTTAAACAAAACGAAGTCGAAGTCGGTAAGAACCTTCGTATATCAGTTCTACAGGTCAAAAAAGCTTTTATGACCCAAGAGATATGCATCCGATTCTGTATTTTCTCTAACTAAACCCGGCCTAGAAAAGGGAGAACGTAACCAGAATTTGAATCGAAACTTAGAAGTTAGCACAGACAGTTTAAAAAGGTTAAAAGCTCCGTCGGATATTTTACCCAAATCTGGCCGTAAATATTACTACAATTTTTTGCAAAAAAACTACTTAATTAGCGTAAATATTAATTCCTCTAGAGAGATAAACAAACCTCTCTTTCATAGCATCCTTAAAAACATATAATGTTCTCAAACGTCCTGTTAAAGTCAGTATTAAAGTTGAATGATGGAATACTGTTCTATTGTATACGTCCGAGAAAAGCCTACTCCACAGCTCTACCACGGCTCGGCTGTACAGGCTATCCACCCGTTCGCGAGATACGGTTGTGATACCACCAAGCTAGCAAAATCCCTGGTGGTAAATACTGATAAGATGCATGCAATTGTGTTTGGGGTGGTTTTTCAAAGCAGGCTGGCATATTGTAATACTTATGAATTAAGCTAAACTAATCTAAAATACCTAGGTATTTCAGTTAAAAGGTAATGTCGAAATACTGTTGGTTAGTTCGGCCGCTGCGACAATATGCTATGACAATAAGGGGGTTCTGGACTTTTTGTCACAAAATCCCCATAGCATCCCTTGCGGGTGCCGGCGTCAAATATTGGTTCTAGGTGCATATGTTTAGAGCTGATTTCACCATGCTCTGTTAGATTAACAAAGGATTAAAGGGCCGTTAAATATGTCAAAATGTACGCGTTTGACATATAACTAACAGCGCATGGTGAAATCAGCTCTTAGTGGATTTGTAAATCTCATCTCAATTTATTTTAACCCACTTATGTCTTATTCCGCGTATGTCGCTACTGCGTCACGATGCAGTGCGATCAAACTTCAGGAAAAGAAACAAATAAAAATTTTGCTTAACTTCTACTTGGTGAGCGGACTGGTTTCCGCAACAACTTTTTACTTGACCAAAATGAAATAAAATTCAATAATCGTTAGAGTCAAAGTTAACCCCCGAAAGCGAAAACTACAAGTAATGCCCAAATTTCGGACCGAAATGTGAGGGTGCGAGTTATAAATTTCAGTATTTATATTCATTATATTTAATTTATATTCATTTATTTTATTTGAAAATCTAAAATATCGACATATTGATTGTTAATTGCTGGTTGGTAACCAAAAAATGCTCATGTGCTCATTTTATTGCATATTTCTACTCAAAGACTTTACTTTCCTTTGACTGTGGCCTTTTGAGCGACCAACGCCGAGTTATTTGGAATCGAATTCCAAGCTCCCTAACTAGGTTTCAAGCCAAGTAATTCTATACATTTTTGCTAATTTGCATAACAGAGGTTGGCGTTGTTCGCAGGGAGTGCTCCTTTGCGCATGTGCGATATCCCACGGGAGAGCATCGATTGTCTTCTGGCGCTCGCCACCCGATACCTACCCGCTGTAATATAGGTCAGGAATGTGCAAAATGTACCAGTAATTCCAATCTCTCCAAAGTTACTCGTACCTTCCTAAAGGAATTTCTTGTTTCAGGGATGAAATAGAAACTTTTCTTTATTCATTCGTTTATATTTAATAAACAAAGTGCAATTCAGAGTATTAACCCTAACAATTGAACAAATGTCGAGAACATCTGATTGTCCCGATGGTGACGGATGGAGGCCGCACATAGCGCCGACTCTACGAAGGCGATGCACGGCGTCCAGCATCATTGTCAAAGAACCGCTTCCGGTTCCAGACACATAACAATAAATTCAACTTATTCTCAAAACATTGGCAGCTACTAATCAAAGGCAGACCACAACTTCCAGTTGATCGCTTGAAATTAATAGCTTTTACCTCGTAAAAGGAAAACATAGACGGAGCTTTGCGGGGTACACTACGGTAACTAAGCAGGTATCCACGCGCTCGCTCTGCCACATAGACGTTTTCCTTTTAAGAGGCTTACAATATTTTGTTGTAAATTATACATAAGTCATTAGAATTAAGTAAAGTACATTATTATCATGACATTATAAGAACAGAAATGAACTTGAGATGAGTGTCAGAGGGCGTGGCAGACGAGCGGTATTGCCGGTCACAAATAGCATTTTTATAAGTCGTTGACAGAACGCTACTACATATTGTGTTTAGGTGTGCTCTGTATTTTATGTCTAACATAAATGTTTACCTAAGTAGCATAAGTTCCTATATTTTACGGTTTCCCATTCTTTGTGTAATGATTTACTCAATTATTGGATTATTTCCGATATATTTTTTTTGGAGAAGAAAGCAAGATTTTTTCCGCATGACAAAATTCGTACTCGCATTTAAATAAGTAGGTATAAACTCGATACAATTATGTAATTTTATTATTTGTATAAGTCCATTCAAAAGTAGGTATGTAATGACTTTATAAATAATAATAATTTTGTTTAACTACAACTTTTAACGAACGTTTTATTAAGCTATAGTCATGGATATTTACCATTTATAACAATATCGTCCCGTTCTCAACGAGGCATATCACAACCTGTTCAAATTGATGATTTGTTTGTAAAGTTCTATACTAGCTAATGACATCTTATACGTCCGAAAATAAACTTAGGGTCATAACCACGATTCATGGAATCGAATAAGAAGGAAACGAAGGGCGTATATCTGCCCAAATACTATACTGTACAATAGATTTCAAGAGTCGAAGAAGTTCTAACAGTTATATTAAATGCGATTCAGGTCGTTCAACGGTATGAAGGAAGACGTTTTTGTGCTATAATTTTTGTTTCGGTTCTCGGCCGATGGCCAGAACCATCTGAAACGGTCTCTAACCTAGCGTGGACTTATCTAAGTCTGCCAGCACTCGTTTCCCGGCGCACCTGTAGGATAGTACGTACTGCCACATTTCAACTCATAAACAGATTAGTGACGGAACTTGACGCAAGAACCACTCACTATTGCTCAATCTGTAAGTAATTACATAATAGGGGTTATTTCGTCCTTGAACTCCTCAGTAAGACTAACTGTTCGGGATTGTATCCTCAGAAGGAAGGTAGACAGGTTGAAGGCATTGGAGAATTTCAGGATATTATGAGGATAGGCAGTTATCGGTTGAGCATAAGGGATGGCAGTTTGAAGATTTAGTTAGTTCTTATTACTACAGGGAGGCGCGGGCGTCGAGGCGGGCGCAACTTCCTCTTGCACCGTGGCGTCAGCACCCGCGCCATATCGCACATCACAACTTAACAAGTATTTGCGGTATCACAGAACTTTACGCATGCGTAGTCGCAGGCGGGCGGGTCGCTACGACACCATGATGTGTGGCGCGGACAGCAGCACGGCTAGCGTGGCAATGATTGTGAACAGGGTAAAGATAATAAGGCACAGTCTGTCCACGACCATGGCGGCGAACTTCCAGTCGCGCGAGACGTCCGCATCTTCGTCATCTTTGCGCATCTGGAAATACATTTGCAATCAGGATCTTGTCAAGTACTTACTTATTCGACAAGATAAGTCGAAAGAACTTTTATGTGAAAAGTATTTGGCAGATATATATAGTTACATGATTTTTTTACCCAATGTACTTACCTGATCTGTGATGACTCGAATCTCTTTCAATATCAGTGAAAGCTCGTAGTCAACACCGAAGCAGCTATGCGCCGCAAGCCCGGCTCCATTCTCTTCGCCACCCCTGCAACATATACGGCTCTATAGTCTCCGCCAACCGTGCAACCTACTCTACAGGCGGGGCCGAGGAACGAAGGAATCTACAGGAAGTTATGCCATGTCGATCAAATGTTTCAGTTTCAGATCCGAAGTAGAGTTGATTTCTGAACAGTGGAAAAATGATTCATATTGATTAGAATGATTATGTCAGTTAAGCTGATAAGGTCGGGTCACTGCGGATCGTTCGAGGCGGGGTTTATTATCGTAACCGTGCTATTTACGGCGAGTAGTTTTCGTGTAGATCGTCGAGGGACCTGTAGTAGCGGCAGCAGGGGGGCTGCTGCGATTGCGCGTGCCGGAAGTCATCATCTATATCGAGCACGTTCGCTAAGAGCGACTTGGAGGATCGCTCTCGCAGCTCTAGGTCCGGGGGAGGCGGCGCGCGCGGCGGTGGCGCCGTGGCCGAGCCCGGCCGAGACATTCGCAAGAACCATGGCAACCAGTATAGGAATACTACACGTATCTGCAACAAACATCCACTATCTAACAACACTGAACATTCTTAGAAACAAGAAAATAAAACGCATGAATGGTATACGAAGTTCTAAAATATTTAAAAATGTTGGCTATCCCGGTGATGACTGACTGAAACTTGATTGACCAATGAATTGACAAAGACACTTTTAATTATCTGACAAACCATGATACACCCAGGCTCTTCTGGGAGCTATAAATTTGAAACTGACTACGTATTACCGTCGACATCGTCTACTTACCCAGTTGCTCATTTCGTGCGTGTCTGCGTGCCTGTGATGGTAGTTTAGGATGAGGATTGTCGAGACGACTGACGAAGCCACCATAAACATGATGCAGTTGAAGTATGTGCCTAAAAGTGGTACTGCGTCTGACGTTGCCGGCATCGTTTCCGCCACCATGTTGAGGAACACCGTGAGTGATAACAGGATTGTTACACCTGACAAAGACTTTTTTAATTAGGTTTTGTGTTTATACATATTTTTATTATTATTATGCCTCTTTTACTAATACACTACAACAATAGCATAACAATAGTGTTTTATAGAAGGTAAATCGAACCTAAAGACAGCTTCTCGCCAGAGTCCGGTGGTAGCGTGAACCCCAAGAGAGCCATAGAGGCGATCAGGACGCATGGTACGATCAAGTTGAAGAAATAGTAAAGGGTCTTTCTTCTAATAACCACTGCGAAGGTTATGTCAATGTACGGTTCTGGACAACAGTTGTAGTAGATTTCATTTCGCTTGCCGGGTACGCCTGAAAATGGAATAGAGTTGTATATGCCTATACCAATTACCAACCTACATATGATATAGAAACGGGATCGTCTTTACCTATAAGTTCCCATTCTCCATTGGTGACAAAACTGCTGATATCTCCACCGCTTTCATCTTGTAACTGAAGGTCCAACTGTTAGAAAAGATTATATAAATAAATGTACAATATGAAACTCAAAAGCCATGTTCTTTAGGTTCTTTATCAATTGTTTCAGAACCTGATATCCATCATAAGTCCAGCTTCCGAACTTCATCTCGCAGCGCTGGTCGTCGAAGGGGAACCACGTGATGTCGATTTTGCAAGTGCTCTTGAAAATTCCGGGAGGTACGTAAAGACACGACCCATTGTTTCTCACAACTACGTTTGTAGGATATGTGCTGTCGAACCCTTCGTCCGCGCTGCAATAAAAACATAATTATTATAGGCTTTTATTACTCGGTACATATGTCACAGTGGTTTCGTAACTGTTTAGGATTCTGTGAAGCAACATGGATATTGGTAAGGTTTTATACACGGACCTGTTGTACATAAGAACGTCGGGCTTCCATATCCTGTGGGGTGGTACTCGTAAGTCTTTGACTCCGCCAAAATCTGAAGTGTTCCATCTCAAATTCATATCATTCCATTCCTGTATCACAAAAGGAAGGTGAGATATGTGTTCTATTAAAGTTTGTGTTAAGAATATGATAGAATAGATAAGTAATAAAATTATGTTGTGAAATGATACAAGCTAGCAAAATTTTGATACTCACTAATTTAAGCCAGATGTTTGTTATTAGAAGCTGATTTTTTTCGTCCTGCAAAAAAAAAAGAAATAGTGTTTACGGTACTCACTAATTTAAGCCAGATGTTTGTTATTAGAAGCTGACTTTTTTCGTGCTGCAAAGAAAAAACAAATATATTACCTTTATAATCCAAATTAATTAACTTTATAATAATGTTGATTCCACCTGATAATGGAAAATCTGTAGCACATTAGGTAGGTAAAACCGCATAATTTCGGCAAGTCAATGATCAACTGCGACATCGCTTTCCTTTTGTAAGATGGCGGTATACAGGACACGTTTGCCAGTTTTTCTTCAATTTTTTTTCATAAATGGCAAATATCCACACCAAATAAGAAAATCACACTCAAATATAGCATTCGATTTCGGCCTACATACGGTTACAAATTATAAAATTCATGATTCCGATTTATTACCTTGATAACATTCCAAAAAGGCCGGGCCTTGCTATATTTTTATAAAATTCCCTATAAAATGTAACAGGAGGGTCGCTAAAGTCAACTCGGCCAAATAATACTTATAATCGGTAAGTAAAGTACTACACTTCACGGTCAGCAACCTAGGTCGCGGTCATACAATTCGCTCGTACAGTTCCGCTTACTAGAGCGCCCTGAATAGCTTACCTATAGCCTAGCTGTTAGGCTGGATATATGTATACAGAAGTTAATTTATGAAACAGTTTAAACAAAGCAAAAATCAACACGATATGTCATAAATAAAACTACTATTATGTAGCGAATCATTATATAAAAAGTATTTGCTTTTTAAAATCTGTAGGTTGCAGCTTAATCCTTATACGCAGGTTGCTCGCAAAGGAATTATTATTGTATTATTAATGAGAATAAACACATTAAATCCTACCTCATAAGACGTTTCCAAAATTATTCCTTGATATTTTAATAAATTAATAATTCATCACTAACTTGTACGTGTTTATCGGTATAGGTTTAAAAAAATCTGATATTCCCCCTAACATAACACTCGGGATTCTATTATAGAAACATTTTGTTCGCTCTGGATTCACTCGCCTAGAGTGGGTTTGGAGAGACACACTTAGCATTTTATCATTACCACGTTCGAGGTGAATAATAAATCCACGTACAGGGAAGGCTTAGTGCCCATTTCGCCATCTCTGAGTAACGCTATCCGTCATAAGAATATTTCCGTTTCTACTTTAGAAATTTGAAAAACAAAGACGTGTATATTTTTACTTGACGGATAGCGTGAGTCTTAAGTTGTGAAATATATATTTAGACTTATACCAGGACACTGCCATTTAAACTAAGTCAAAACAGTCCCTTTTTGTCGCCCATTAACATCGTTTATGGGCGGCATATAGGCTTAATATTTCTCGTAGCCAACTACGAGAAATATTTAGTTTTACAAAATCGACTATTACTCAAAAGCAAAGAAAGCCTTACTAAGCTGTAATATTTCTTTCGCCAATTTAAATATGGTGCTACTATTCTGATATCCCAAAAAAGTAGTTTATCCATCACGCGACTCTAACAAAAATTACCACTTCAAAAATCCATAATTTGAAAACAGATATGTATTTTTTTTATGTAAACTGATAATATTTCGAATGATTGGATTTCACCCAATTTTATTAACTGAACTCTGGGTTGGGGTAAAAAAATCTACCCCCTTCATAACTCCTGATATAGATTTATCTGCAATATTTCAGCATTATGGCAGGCTCGATTAGTACTAATAGTCTGGGAAATTTGACCAGGCGGTTAGGCCACGCGAATGCCCATAAATGAGTTCGAATCTTTGTGGATTCAATGACTTTTGCCATGGAAGAGTAGGAAAGCGTACCCACAGCCCTGGCACATGGTGTCAAGTAGGACCCCATTGGGTTTTAATCGGTTGGAGTCCGACATAACAATTCTGTTGACACCGCGACATAAGAGTATACCAACGTAAAAAAAACTTTATAAAAGTCTGCGAGTCTGACTAGGAACAGACAAACAGGGAGGCAAATAGACAAACGGATTGTCATTAAATTTCCTATAAAACGGAGCACATATTAAATTGGTTTCGAACCGTTTCATGTAAGGAGCTCATAATGACGCGAATTAACAGTCTTCTAACATCACACTTTTATTTCTTCTTTTAATTACAACACTTGAGCAAATTTTACTTGTACCTTTGACAATTTATATATGCTGAACTTGTGTCCGTTGAACATGGAAAGGGGTTAAGTACACAAACATACCACGTCAATGATCTGCATTAGCGTGAGGCCGAAGGAGAGCTGCAGCGGGTCGCTTTCGTTGACCACGGGCCGCTCCAGCACGTTGTAGTGGTCCAGTAGATGGTGCAGCAGCCGCTTTTCGTGGTACCCGCCGCTTGCTCCTGCCCAAACACGAATTAATATGTAACCACTATCGAAATTTAAATAGGTAGCCTATAGCTAGTAGTACCTATATCATAGTAGTACCTATATCATTTTTCTTTATTTTATTTTGCAACCAAAGTTATCATCGTCCCCAATTTGCTGCTAGCTACTGTAGAACTAAGCTTTGTTGCGAGTTGTCGCGTGATAGTAAGTGTTCGATAGTACTTTTATCGTCGGGAAAGCTTTTTTGACATTGTGATCTCAGGCGTTAATGTTGCTATAAACATAAGAGTACTCTGAATTTGGAATAAAATAAATATGTGCAAGTATAAACACCTAAAATTGAATAAATTAAGCATGAACTGGTTGGCATAACTTTAACGTTGAATTTTTTTTACAGTGACGGTTTTTTATTAATTTAATAATCTACTGCATAGTCCGGGCTCTGACAGGATGATGAACGTCCCCCAGAAGAGCCACCTTGATGATGAATATCCAATATGATGGGGGACTCATGATTATGAATTCGACCGTGAAAGCCTCGAAGACGTAAAATCAGAGTCATAGTTCTGATGATGTCCAGATTATTTCACTAAGGGCCCAAAAACTTTACAAAATCAGCAAAAAGTATCATGTTCTTGTTTAAACTTCGTTTTGTGGAAAGTTTAGATTCCTGAACTGAGAACTGAGCAATAATTCGTTCGCATTTCCCTATCTAACGAATCAATAATCACAGTAACGAGAAACCATAGAGCATTCCTTCAGATGGCCCAATTTCCAAAACCTACCTATACAATTAGAGCATGATAATTTCCACGAGCGCGGCGTGTGTTGTATAAATTTTGTACTGTAGTTATGTAGGTATCTATGAAATACACCGAATTAATACTTTATAGTAATAAATAAGTAAAAGTAAATACAGATTTAATCTGGCATACAGCAGCATTGTTCGCCGTCATTGCAAACAAATGACATTGCTCTTATCTTCTCTGAGGTGACAGGCAATCTTGTCTTCAAAGTTGGTTTCAATACGAAGCTTTACCTGCACCCTTATCATATTATTATTTATTATTTAATGCAGCTGCTAAAGATTGAGCTGAGGTGCAAATGCGTCTACAACCTAAAAAAAAATGAAATGGAGCGCTATAATGGTTTAATGAATGAACATTCGCAAGAGCAGATTTTGTGGTTTTTGTGAGTTTCCATGCTGTGAAAACCGGATGCGTGGATTCATAATAGCTGAAGTTATTATTCCCTTAACTACGTTCGTAACTACGTTCTTAAATGGTTCGTAAAGACATATATGATGGCTGTATCTGGCAAATATGAGGTAGAGCTTGGAGAGGTGAAATGTTTGTAAACCCGGGGAGTATTAGTACAAAGGTAATGAAGTAGGTACGTATATTCTATTCGATTCTATTCTAATGGATAAAGTATTAGATGGCAACACGGACGTTACTTTAGTCTGCATCTTCGGTATGCTTACCTGTTTGAATGAATAGATGAATATGACTGATAGAAAGAGAATATTTAAATGAATATGAATTCTATACCGATGGAGCCTCCTCTACGTAGCTACACATACTTAATAATTTCGACGACCTAAGGTACTTTTTGTACGTTTGGTGGTCTCACGCTACTTAAACACTAACTGCTGGGATGCATTAAGAATGGTATACGGACAATGGACTCTACGTAAAGGTTTTTGGTAAGTGCACTCATTGCACTTTTAAAGAGTTCATTTACATTGGCATGCGTGATGTTCGTGGGCTCTAGATGGGGCTAGGATGCGATGGGGGGTCGCTCACCCCTCGGCCAGAAGAGGCCCAGTAGCAGCAGCAGGCCCGCGGGCGCCGCCAACAGCGAGCGGCGCGCCCGCCCGGCCATGTCAGCGCTGCGACGCGCCGCGCGCCGCCGCCGACGCCGCCGCCGCCCCGCGCCGCGCCATCCCCGCCGACCGCGCGACACCGACACCGACACCCACCGACACCGACCGACGACACCGCCTCCGGAACCGCACTCCCGCCTCTATTCGGATCTATCGAACACGATCGCTGTCCAATTTGATCCTTTTAAGGTTTTCATAAATCAAATTCACGATCTTTCGACGGCGACGTGTGCCGTCCGTCGCTGCAGCATCGCTGGCCCGCCGCGGATGTTGTTGAAGTGTAGTCACGACGTGTTTGCGAGCATTGTTGTTTAGCGGAGTGCGGCCGACCGTGGGGCAGCGGAGCCGCCGGTGTGCGGACTGGCACGGGCGCCGAGCGGCCGCGCAGCCGCCTCGCGCCCACCCGCGCCACCGCCGCCCATTCAAGCACCGCGCCGCGCGCACCCGCGCACGGAGACAGCCTCTCCCCTGGAGCCAAGCCTGCGAGAGGTCCTTGCTACCTTGCTGCCACAGAACCGCACACAGTGCCCAACCCATGCCCCATGCCCCGAGCCCCGTGCCCCGTGCCGCGGCCCAGCTCTCGACCCCTCTCCTCTGCAGCGCACGAGGCCTCGCATCGAACCTAATTACTACGCTATTACCCTCATTTTACTTTTGTTAACAATTTAATGCACTACCTTGAAATTACTAAATAAAGTTGATTGGAACTGGAGCAAACTATTTTGAACACCTACAAAAGCATTTTATACCTCGAATATAGACTAGGTAAGTGTATGAAGTCAGATTGATATAAGTATTGAGTGGAATGTTTTAGTAAATAATTATTTGTAAAACATACTATTGGATTACGCAAACAATCTTATTACTCACTTGAAACAAGAAAGCTTTTACTACTTTGAATGAAAATAATATCGGTAGTAAAACATGATGAACACCAGCACATTTTGGTAACGATGGGTTGTCGAAGCTTAACGATCAGAGATTCGAGTGTTGTGGTGTTGTTGGAGGCTGCGGAGGCTGCAGACGCGGGGCTGTTGTGCTCTGCGATCAATGAGGCACCCACCACCCTTAGAGCCCCCTGCCAGGCCCCTGCCGCGCACCCTCCTCATCCCGCCAGTCCTATCGCACTCCACATACGATAACTACCAAACTCTCTACTCAAACGATAACTTTCAAATGAGACTTCTATTGAAAGAGAATATTTCCAATAAATTTGCTTTGAGGATATGTTTTATTCATGTAATAGGTGTGATGCGTGCGGTGAAATTGTAGCATAAGAGTTTTAGAAGAGTATTACATGTTTTCCTACTTAAAAGTTTGCTTTACTAGTTTTCGTACATAAGCAAACTTTTAAGTAGATAACTTGTATCGATCAAAATGAAATTTTTACTAAACTGTGTGCAATGTGATTGCACACAAAATGGTTGATTGGGATTTTACGAAAATGAGTTTAGTGATTTTATATCTTTCAACATGTCGAAACGTGCGAGCGAGAAGTTGTTTGATAGTTGTCAGCCCCTTAAGGCGTCGACAAGAGCTAATGTGACTCTCGCTCGCACGTTTCGACATGTTGAAAGATATAAAATAACTAAACTCATTTTCGAAAAATCGCAATCAACCATTTTGTGTGCAATCACATTGCACACAGTTTAGTAAAAATATCATTTTGATCGATACATGTTTTCCTATTTAAAAGTTTGCTTTTGTACGAAAACTAATAAAGCAAAGTTTTGAGTACGAAAACATGTATCGATCAAAATGATTTTTTTACTAAACTGTGTGCAATGTGATTGCACACAAAATGGTTGATTGCGATTTTTCGAAAATGAGTTTACTGAAATTATATCTTTCAACATGTCGAAACGTGCGAGCGAGAAGTTGTTTGATAGTTGTCAGCCCCTTAAGGTATGTTGTTCGCCACACTTTTCGTCCTACCTATGCTAAAAGGTACACTACATAAATGCTCGCTGCGTCAACTTCGGTCAATGCACTGCAGACACTTCTTCTTCTCTCCGTTTATGGCTCCTGTCTGTCATTCGACAGACAATCTTGCCAGTGTCAAGTGATTTGTATTGAATGAATACTTTTTAGTCAAGTCAGTCCATAGTCAAGTCGGCCGTCATTTGTCTTGAAGAAAATGGTGGCGGTTTTCTTCAAAACATTGGAAACATTTTCCGTCAAATCAGGATATCACATAATACACTTTCATTCAAAATGTTTACACTTTGTGCTAAGACCTCAAGTAATGTTGGTTAAAATACCACCTAAATTACACAACACAACTCAAAATAACACTAGAAAAACAAATAAAATGAAAAAGCTATGTTGCTTCCAAAAATGTCAGAAAATGAATCCCCACTGCAGACACATTGTCTGCAGTGAATTTGACATTGATTGGGTTACGTACACGATGTCACCCAGCCTGGGCTGCAGTGACTACATTTGACTTGTAGAAGTCGAGCTTGTATACCATGCCTCAAGTCAATAAAGATAATTGATTGTGAAAATAATTTAGGCGAATAAATAAATAAATATTGGCGGACTTTTCACACAGCACTATCTAGCCCCAAACTATGTACTATACAAGGTGTTCCAATAATTGTGTAGGTATATAAACTTCAGGGACCTAAAGTACTCATCAATATGAATAACTTTTTCTAAGGAACCAGCACTGTGAACGCGAAAAAAAAAAAATAGCTGTTTAATACAAAAGTACGATACCTACCTGGCTAAAATGTACTTTAGCCCCCTGAAGTGTATATACACAATTATTGGAACACCTTGTATAATAAAACCCAGATAGAGAACAAACATCTATGTTCATCACACAAATATTTTGTTCTCGGTGGGGTTCGAACCCACGGCCTACCGCGCAGAAGGCAGAGCTACTACCAACTGAGCTGTGGAGGCTGTCATGTTCTACTATATTAATTTAACTTTTAAAATTTTTTTAAATTTTAAAAACTAAGAACTTTTAGTTCCGAGAATAGCAAATAAGTGATATATTATTCTGCTATGCACCATGTACTTACATGAGATTAGGGTAAGGTATGCATTCGCCTATAGTGAATGTCAGATAATGAAGGCAGTTAGGTCATAACCGCCAGCAATTCACGCTTTTGCGCTCATTGCCACGGTTGGTAGTTGGGGGAGCTTTAATATTATCGCGTGCATTCAATCATTGCTTAAAAACCCTGTTTTCATAAAAAAAACATTTTATTGATTCCAAATACCATGTTAATGAGTAAAAATTTATATTATGTTTTTCAAAAAGCACTTATTAATTAGCCCGCATCATTCCATCGTTAGGAAAATGCCTCCCCCTATCACGTCACTGTTTATGTACTGCGTATCACGTTTAATGTTGTGCCACCGATTGCTATTACCTCTCAAAAACGTCCAGCTGAAAATAGTTCAGCTTTACTTTTATCTATTTTTACGAAATTCACAAGTATTCGGTAGGTTACATGCTTACTGCATAGGTAGGTACCCACTTAATTCAGAAATTTAACCCAATTTAAAATCTATTTTTAATTTTGTCAAAAAGGCATGTACCAAACTCACTTATAAATTACGTACGATGAACTTTCGCCCCGCTCAACCTTTGTTTGCACTTGATCGTATCGGCTAACAGTCTAGTACAACGCTAAGTAATTAAATCTAAACGTACCTACAGGGTAAAGGCACAGAACAAAGCCATTCTCGGAGTTCACGATCTAGTTCCAGTCTTTATTGGGCATTGCATATTACGTTTGGTAAATGGTAAATGTTCTCTGAACTGGGAAGTTTATGAAACTTGGGAGAAAGCGACCAAGGAGTACGTATTGAATAGCACACCACGAACAAAAGCGGTTCATTTGCTAGAAACTGGGCGAAATAATGAACGTCACCTCAGTGAAATGTCAAACGTAAAGGTTAAATGTTACGAGTTCATAAGCGTAGCCTCTATGTATAGGGCACTAGATAGCTGCTGCAGCGATTCCTATAGGCCGTTAGATAACTTTTATATACAAAATATTACATTTTACATTTTTTGACTTCCTTTATTATTTGGGTACAAAGGTCTCCAATCAATGTTATTTGATGACTCATATGTGCACTCATATATGACTCAATGCATATTTTTTATCATAAAGATCAAAATGAAATGAGAGTATTTCATGTTTATAAATTGCAATACGTTTTATTGGGAATTTAATCGGAACCAGCTGTAACGAACCCACCGCGAAATTATTGTAATAGCTACGGCAGATTTCGCCGGCCGCTTTTAAATAAAAAATATTAAATTGGTCCGAGAGAAAACCGCCTCGGAGTTTTATTCCTTTTTAAGCCTCTTTGGAATCTTTCATTTCTTTTAAAAATTCGGAGTAGTACTGTTCTTAAATCGGTGACCGACTCTGCGTTCCTGGTTGCTTTGTATCAAAATATCATCGTCATTATTATTATATTTCGTAAGGCACGAGGTCTTGAGAGCACTGGTGGTTTATTGGCAGGCGAATCTATGGTCGCAGCATCGAATCCGGTCCTATGATTTTTTTTTAATTTATGTGCGCGATGCTAGTGCTCTCAAGCGGTGAAGAAAAACATTGTGAGGAAACTCACAGCTTAGCCAGTTCCGCACGTATTAACCATATCTTTCCTGTGGATAAGGCTGACTAGGAGACTTTTTTTTGTTTTCTGCCTCCAAGCAGCGTTGCTGTTTGAAAAGTGTGGTGGCCGGTGTAATTACAGGCACATGAGGCTTAACATCTGTATGCTCCAATCCAACTCATTAAAATCACTAAACAATTAAGTAGGTACCATAATAAAATTGTAAAAAGGATCATACAAAAAAACGCTAGGAACCAAGCCGTTAGTTTCATGCCCGTTCTTCTAGGCTTTGGTCGCGAGGAACTGGCGATAGATTCACCTAGTATATAAGACGTTTCAAAGTGATCCTTGTGATTGTACTGAATAAAGACCGTTTTGATTTTGATTTGATTTTGATTTTATGCCTCTAGTTGATGGACGCAGGGCAGTGCATCGTAGGGCACGTTCCTATTGTGCGTGACTTGCGAGGCAATGCTTTGTTATAGATGATGGTTACCACTTAACATCAGGTGGGCCATCTGCTTGTTCCATCAGCTAGTTGTATATAAAAAAAAACTTGCCCCTAACGCTGTATCATCTACAATACGTGCATGCCTGTCTACTTTGCTTTAGGCATGATAATGATCAACTTCCAAATGGTATCGGTAGCGAGTTCGAAGCTAATAAATATCGTAAAATAACGCAACCACAGCGAGTACCGTTACTTATAAAAGTGAAGTAAGTAGCAGTGTTTTACAAAAACATGTTCCTGTTTATTGTTTTTACTTGTAATAACGGCGAGATTATCGCGATCCGACAGTATGCCGTTCGAAGGTTTGCAGGTTATCGCTATATTTTTTTGCAAATATCCGCCGCATTTCATTGGTGGACAGTTTCCGCTGTACATGAGATATGAAAGGATTTATTAACAGTTAATATATTAATGATTTATAGTTTCTCGTTTTTATGCGAGCCATAAGATGTATTATTGCACACAGGATGGCCTTATTTGTGCTTCATCGTTAGGTATTCATCTAAGGAAGTAACAATAGTAATTTATGCCTATAGTTTATATACTTATATAAATATATATATCGGTTAACCAAATGTTTATTACATCAATCCAGATGTATTATGTTTCCGTGTGGTAAACAATATTATTATTTTTTATATATGTATTATTATTTATTATTGAGTTATTTATCTATCTAATATAAAATATTAAATTCGCGTAGTTTTATATTGAAAATTTCTTATTATCTCAGTACTTATTGAAAAGTCAGCTTCGTCCTACATAGTAATATAATACAGCTACAACTTGCAGTCGCACAAATACGGGTAGGTGTATTAGAGGCTTACGAAGCTATTCGCCCTCTAAAAAATCTCGCCACACGGTGAGCTTACAACTTTCGAGATTTTACAATGGTATAGTTTCATACAATGGTTGAATTATTGTATAGGCGATCCTAATAAGTTAATTGACGTACTTTACTGATTAGTAGACGTTTATGTGCTTACTATTAAATATTAATAAAAGTTAATAACTAGTAGTTCGCCCCGAACTGAGATCTCGTGATGCGACCCGACGAACGCATCAAAACTTTGAGTAGGTAGTAGTCAGAGGCAAGTCCAAACATTATCTTTGGACTTTTTTCCGACTAGCGCCTACTAACTTGGTATGGTAACCAAGTTTCAACTCTATTGGCCTATTTATTGAAGAGTTCCGTTGAACAGACCTTGGCTCCATCATCAGACCTGGTCGTTGTCACCATTTTATGAGAACTGTATACCTCCATAATTTATTTCAAGAAAAAGAAATAAGAAAAAGCAAAGGAACTGGCCGACCAGTAGAAAAACCTTGATGCCAACGAAATTCCTAGAGATGGGAGCTCTTGGATCGTTGGTTTTCAAAATTTAACTTTTTTGTTGTATCTCAAAAAACGAGCGTCCCAGAAACAAAGTAAAAATTGTTTTGGAATGTCCAAACAAAGCCCTTTCATATGACATGTAACTTGATTTTTTTATGTACCTTTTTTTATTTTTGCCCCCTTAAAAAACCCCATATCTTAATCCCTTCATCCGATTTTACTTATATACCAGTAAAATTCTCAAGTACAAGCTATCGACTTATCAAATTTCATGCAAATCGGATCAACGGTTCGAAAGTTATAGCGTGACAAACATACATACATACATACATAAAATACCAAATCGCCCAAGTGAAACTAAAGATCTTCGTTCGCTTCGCTCACTCGAGCAATAAATCAAAATAAATCACAGCGAGTCAATATATGTAGAAATCATAAATAGGAGGACTTGTGCTAAAAAAATTAAAGAGTGCTGATACAGTACAGAAAGGTACAGATAAAAGTAGAGATCATGACATGACTGTATACTATTATACCTATAGACAGAGTAGGTTAAAGTCTGAAAGTCGCAATGGAAAAGGTACTGTATTGTACCTAGCTATCGACACAATTAAACGAGGTGACCAGCGACATCGAAAGGAAATTCAAAGAAATGCAGAGAAATGCATAAAAATAGAGTCGACAGAGGCGTCAGTACGTCGCGTGACCGCTCAATGGGTGCCTGCAAATTGCGCATTACACGCTGCCACGGCCGCAACCGGCCATTAGTGCATTCCCACTGATTACTTCATAGCGAAACCGTCCATGGAAACTGTTACAGTTTTTTTGCAGTCTGGCGAAATTTTTGTTGTTTCATGAATACTTGGAAAACAATATACGCTAATTTCGATTTGGTATATATTGAAACGCATTAAGAGAACACAAATTAATTGTTTGCACTGATATTATAAAATGAATGCGATAGTTTTTATAGATCATTTTAAAACGACATATAACTATCTACTTAAGAAAAAGAAATTGCTGGTAAAATCAAGTTTTTTATGGTAAGTTAGGTAACTACAAGTTCAGTTGAATACTTTTCGACTTAATTTCGTCTGTATTGGAGGTTCTAGTTTTGCGTACATGATGTTAGTAATAATAAATAAAATAATTAAAGAGCTTATATTTATTTACAAAGCGCCGAGATTATATCTCATTTGGCATGAAAACTAAGTCAGCAAAACATGTAAACCCTGTTTGAAAGTAAGGTTTATACACCAGCAAAATATCTGTGTAATGCCAAGATTGTGTCTACGCATAAAATGTGCTACGCTGAGGCTGGCACGGTTGGCACCCCGTTCCCGACCTCTCTGAGAATGCTAATGAAGAAATGTCTACCTACCGACACAGTGTTCTTAAGACACATTGGTTGCACATTGTGCAGTAACCATCTATATAACTGCAGCTCTATCACAGCTCTACTGAGTCTGAGTAGCTTAAGTTTTTGTTCCATTGTTAGTGGGTCAATTTCTAGATAATTATTGACAGCGATGCTGTTTTATTACGTATAGGATAGGATCTTGCGTGTATCCGCAACGTTTATTAATTATTATCAGTGATTTATAATTACAGATGGTTATATAATTTGTTTTAGTCAGAACACCAGCACGCAACACTAAGGCAAAAAACAAACGGTTCGTGTTTGTATAGGTCGTCGCTTGACTTTAGGATACAGATCGAACGGCGTATATCTTCTAGGATAGTTACTATACGAGATTGTAATACACAAAAATAGCTTGGCTTGTAGAGAAGCTTGGCCGAATTCGTTTTATCATTGACATATGAAATCAAACCAGTTGGACTGGCAGTGCGCCATCAATAATACAAAAGGTCCGGAGAATTCAATACCTTTTTTTGTGTAGGATCTACATTTTTGCGAATTTGTAGGGGTGAAGGGTGTCGACGGCTGGTCACACTGATTACATATTAATGACTGCGGACCCGCCGCCCAGCCCCCTACCTTACTATAAATTCTAGCCAAAATCAAATTAAATCGCCGATCTTTTGCAAAAAACTAGCCAAGAGTGGGAGGCGATATTGAAAAATATTTTTTTAGCTATTCGATTCTGGGGTATAAGACTGTTTGCTTTGCGCATATTGGTCTGGCTAGAGTAATATCCGTTAAATAAACGATAGATTGAAAACTTAAGAACCAAAATTCTGACAGGTTTCTACCGTAACATTCGTCGCAGGTTATTATGAGATATTCCAAATAGTTAACTTCCTCAAGAAAAGGTAACAGGATTGTATGATGGAATCGTATAACACTTCGATTGGTGATAGTAGTTAGAGAGTAGAGGATTCCGCACTGTTATTACAACTATCAACTCAGCTATCAGCATGCCCGTCACTCAGTATCATAAAATTCTATGTCTATTATCTAGATATACAGTTAGAAACTTACATCATTAAAAGTTAACACGATACGTTAGATTGGACAAGCTATGCATATAGTGCGCAGACCGGTTATTCCGGATGAAATTTGGACGTCTTCCGATCGCTCAGTTCGGGCTCCCACGAATATGAATGAAAAGGAAATAAAACAAGTCATTGTTTTTTCAGTTGATTGCTTTGTTTACCTTGCTTCTTCTTTGTTTACATTAATAGTAAGTATTACATGCATATATTTTATTTTTATTTCTTAGGAAAACAAACAGTATCTTTATGCACCCAACTGCATTTACGGACTGTTCAGAATTAGGAATCGCTGACTGCGATGATATATTATGCATAAAATAACAACAACAGTATTCAGGTTGTATCCTCACTATTCATCAGGTGTGTTGGCAGTCAAAGCTTAGTTATCAATAATAAAAAAAAAACACTCAATAAGCTACGTAATGTTTGGAACGTAAGAGTAATTTTTCAAACAGATCTTGATCGATTTTCTATGATGTACTACCAATCCAATAATCATTATATTTATCTTGTTTGACCGGTGTCATTATCTATCGCAAAAACTTTCTTCAACTAAATTGGTAATAAATATTATCTGAAATGTATTTTATGTGAGGTTTTTACAACTAATTGCCTTATATTTTATTGGGAACCTAGATTTACCATCAATTGACATCATACTGATGTATGGCGGATCATCAAAGAATTTTTTTTCAATGTGAACTAAAACTCGTTAGGAGAAATCAGTGCCCGAGTTACTCGATGTAGACCACGTCTAATAAATTACTTTAGTTTTTGAGTTGTGACAAATTGATATATATAAGTGCTGAGTACTACGCTATGTAGTTTAATGAGCGTACGTACGCATTTTAAATATAATTATAACTTATTTAATACGTAAAAAAACGGACAAATGATAAAACCTATCGCTATACCATAGTGCTACGAATAAGCTACGAATGCTACAGATTAGTGGTAGTTCGTAGCTAATAAAATACTTTAGCAAAAATTGTTTCACCATCTATGTAAGACTTTTCAATATAAGGCAGTGTATTCGCGCATACCTCGTAGCTCCGAGTAATTGGGTGAACCTGTCTCCCAGTAAGGTAGACGTCGTCGACTCGTTCGTCTCACAGCGATTTTCATTAACCTGTAATGAGAAAAATGCAGCCGTCGGCGTATTTGTTCCGCGATCAGCAGAGTTTCTTAATAGCATTTGGAATAGATATTCAAAGAGTAATTTAAGTAAAGGAGGAGGAGGAAAATTACTGGACAAATGTACATCGGCTGATTTCAATTTATGATAGGATTTTCTAATGTGGTCATTTTCAAAGTATATAAACATTAGGTAGCAGCAATTTGGGACTACCGTTAGCAAAACTTGACTATAACTGCTAAAAGCATTTTACATTAAGTGGTTGAAAAACTTTTAATCAAATCAATGGCGTATCGTATATTAAACCTTGTATATGTATAAGGTAGTTTCGACCCGTTTGCCTAGCGTTTGCTAGCGAGATTAATTTAGAAACTTTGACTATTGCCAAAGTAAAAATTGCTTTCAATCAGTGCATCGTCATGATGAACATAAATTATTAAAGGCTGTATTCATGTAGGTATTGGAACACTTCATTAACATTCTATCCTATACGCTCGAGAAATGTTTAATTGATGTGATTGTAAGTTGTTCTTGCCTCATTTTTTTGACTATGAAGCTTTTGTTTCTATCGCAAGAATTAAATAGCACTTAGAGCATTGAATAATTGAATTAGCGAGTGATTGTCTATCTGACAAGAAGAAAAAGTGGCAACGGAATTATCGCGCGTGTTATCTGGTCGGAGAGAATTGGCAATTACTTTCACTGTCTTTCTGTTCATCAAATCCCTACTCCAGCCGGTGGTGATGAGATGACGTTGATTGACTTTATAACTAAAGTAAGGTCTGACGTGGTTACTACCTATGCTCTGTATTTACACTCAAGAACTCTACCATATACTTACCTAACCTCACCCTGTTGTGGAGACCCGTTTATACTACAGCTACGGAATTACCTAATTTAATTAGAGCCGTGTCTTATAGGCTTCGCATCAGAGTATGATTGCGCAATGTTGGGTGCGGTTGTGGTGGTAACGAACGCGTAAAAATATCGGAAAAGCATCAACGCTATCGACTTTCCTCGGACGGATGACATAGAAATGTGAAACTTTCTTGTAGATCGAACGAGGCACGGTGTCAAGTGCGATTATAGCGAACATTGTGGCAGGGCGGCGCGGTGAGAGCGCGGCCCGGTTGCGACCGGTCGGCCCCACCGCGGCCGGCGCCCGCGCACACGCCGCTCTGCGCCGCCGACGTCGCGACGCGCTGCCCGCGCTACTCGCATCGCAACTGCATCGCCGCAATACAACACTAATAAACGAACTTACGCGAAACCCACGCAAAGGACTAACATGTTTTTCGATCATTGACAAGTGCCGTGAAACGTTATCGAACAGTGGTTGTGGGTTATCTTTAAAGTGACCGAGGAGTTTGTTAATTAGCTGGAGTCGTCCTGGGTGAGTTATTTTTTGTTTATAAAATCGGAATGGGGTTTTACCTTGTGGATATGGGGTAAGGTGAGCGAGGCGACTGCGATCGAGTGCCGGTAATGCGATTAGGAGCGTGTCGCGCCTGTCCCGTGCGGGTGCGGGTGCGGGCGGCTAGCGCCGGCTGGCAGGTGCGCTCGGGACTCGAGTCGGGAGTGCCCGCTTCCCTCGATCCGAGCGCGATCCTGTCGCGCCCGCCTCAATCCTTATTTTCATTTTTCCGCCCGCCCTTTCAAAGTTGCACGCCCGGCCATAAAGTAATGGGACGGTTTTTATACCGTATTTTTGTATTTATGGTTATTTTATAACACTTAAGTAGGAAAATAAATGGTAAAACTTGATGAGATTTTATTCATGAGCTAGGGGTTGATGAGAATTTATGAAAGTTTAGAACGTTAAGATATAACGATAAAATGCTCGTGTCGTTATATTTTTAATTATAAAATGTAGCTAAGTATTTAATTTTTTTAAATTTTAAAGTTAGTAAAGATGTTTGTTATTCTATTACTTTGTACGTTCCTGAACGCTAAACTGAATAGAATGAAACTTGGAATAGGTATAGTTCTTGAGCAGTAACAACACAAGGGACAAGGGAGCGAAGGTACGGGCATATTAAGTTCTCGACCTTTAAAGTAATGTAGGTACCTACCTAAAGACTTAAAATACGGTAAAATTTGTTCTCTTAAATATAAAATTTTATTTTGAATTGTCACTTCTCACATTGTGTGCTGTGTTGGTTGTATGTAGGTACTTGTTTTAATTTTTTCAAAATCAGTGAACCTGCTCGAGATACGCTTATGTTTTTTGCGAAGCGAGACTAAAAAAAACAATTTTTATATAAAATAGGGTCCCCGTTACATTTATTACATATAATGGTAAAAATAAGAATCGAACCGATCAGACCAGCGGCAAACCGCAGTTTTTGTAACCAAACCAGAAATTTCCTGTGCTGTAGATCTACATCTACACTAATATTATAAAGAGGTAAACTTTGTATTTTTGTATTTTTGTATGTAACGAATAGGCTCAAAAACTACTGGTCCGATTTCAAAAATTCTTTCACCATTAGAATGCTACATTATCCCTGAGTAACATAGGCTATATTATATTTTCAAAAAAATCAGGGATCCTTACTAAAACTTCAATAATGTAACCCAAGGTGGAAAACAAAAAACCTTACATCGCGTGCGCTGCGAAAACTATTGAAGATAGAACAAAATAATGTACTACGATTTTGTAGAACACGTTATCATCTACAAAAAATGTCGCGACAGCATATGTCTAACTATTATAGTTATGTCACAATAAGTGTTCTTTTATTATAAAAAAATAATTGAAATGCCTCCGCTAGAAAAGGGTCTTTATTTGTACCTTGGTATTAATCCTTATCCAAATAAATCATTTCATAATTAAGACGGTTTCAATACCTATAGATTACTTCTTAAATTTTTCAAATCGGACATTCCATTCAAAAGATATGACGAAATTAAAAATGTTTACGGGTCCACGGGTCGCGCGCGGGGTGCGATTTCACTCACTCAAGGAGAAGCGCGTGCAAATGTATGAAATAAGTAGACGCGAGGCTCGAACCCACGGTCTCAGTTTATCCTAAAATGTTCAAAAAATTTATGACCACCCATGCGAAGCTGGGACAGGCCGCTAGTTTATTATATAATACTTACGATTATTTGGTCAAACTTTTCATAGCATTTTGTCAGAGTCTAAGTCTGGCTCAGGTCCATTCAATATCTAGATGCCATAAAACGATTATAAGTTCGTGTCGAACAGGCTTTCCGATCTTATTTCGAGTTTTATCGCCTCATTGGTCGAGCACGGACACATAGGATGTTAACCTCGAGAGGCATCTACGGCAGCAAAGCAAATATCTGATGTCATGCGACAACCACGCCGCTCACATTCTACGGAAGAAATATTTCGTATTGAAAATTATTGCAACCAAAGCTCATAGAACAATACAGTCATAGTTCAAAGATAAAATAAGTAGTAGTCAAGAAATTGAGATTAGAGAACGTCTGCACATAATTTATAATGATGGAAATAGAAATTGCGTACAATTGTTTTGCCCTATCTTGCTCTACACTTGGAGCTATTACCTACTTAATAAGCTTTTAAATGCAGCTTGGAAGGAATTAATACACATTAAGACGAAGTAGGTTTATAACTTTTTGCAGGTAGGTTAGCATTGTGAATGAATGCGTATTTGGAAATAATGTATTTGTGTAGGTGGGCTACCTAATAATATTGTTTTAAAGTTTATCGATTTAACATACTTATTAGGTACATTCTTAGCATCACATTATATCTTAGGTATTTCTAATTTGTAAAAGTTTGTGGGCGGAATTATTTAATGGGAAGCAATATCTTGTTTAGTTTTGAGCACACAAGAGTCTCATTGACCTCTCGAGCCGCGGAATAATTTGCACATTATTGTAATGCTAGAGGGGTCGTTATTTAATCTTACGGTTGTTTGTATTACAAAATTATAGTCACAACAGTCCAAAATAAGATGTTCATTTTCGGCTATCACAGATCTAGGCGGGTGGCGTTTGTTCCATCCGCCTCTCTGCACTCTGTTTTTGGCGACACATATCTAGATAATGTCTAGACCACTCGCCTTTTGCGGCCGGTGTATTTCAAAGAGTAGATTTTATCAAATTTATTTCAATTTCGTGTTTAAGATAAGTGCGGAGGAGGGCGCCGTGTGATAGATAGTGCTTTGCTTGGCTTACTGCAGCGCTGTGCAAATGTCGCGTGCTTGTAGAGTCATAAGTTGAATGCCAATACATAGGTACCTAACTAAATTGCAAAATTATTTAGAAAATTGTACTCTTACATGACAATAACGGGCATAAAATAATTGCAAACGCGTTGTAAATTAATTATTTTGCTCTTATGAAATTCGGTATAAACGGTACAAACACACAAATTGGAAAATTTATTATGTTATGTGACACGTTATAATGGTTAAATGGTTTTGTTTAAGTTAAATATTTAAAGCAACACATTTCGTCGAAAAGTTTGTTTTATAATGACCTTTTAGTGTTTGGGTTTGGCAAAGATAGCTCCTACACGCCCTCGAAGTAATATGATAATCTATTCTATTCTATTCTATATACCGTTAGATTCCTAACGATAAATGTATCATTGCTTGCATAACCATTTAACCTATAACCCGTTATTGTGCCTTATCTCCATAAAACATTAAGGGGCTGACAACTATCAAATAACTTCTCGATACAAGTTTTCCTACTTAAAAGTTTGCCTATGTACGAAAACTAGTAAAGCAAACTTTTGAGTAGGAAAACTAGTATCGATCAAAACGATTTTTTTACTAAACTGGCAATTATTTAACTTCAACTGAAAAGTTTACTGAAAACAATTTATTCGGTGTTCAACTTGACCTGAACTGTATTAACGTCATTAAAATTCCTACGCATAGGATATAACTTTGCATTGGCTTCGGTCTAAAGTAGTAAGCTTGTTATGAATTGTTAGCCTTACCCCACACTGGTTCTTTCACTCGTAAAGTCGTAACACAAAATGGTTGATTGCGATATGTATTTAGAAAATGAGTTTAGTGATTTCATATCTTTCAACATGTCGAAACGTGCGAGCGAGAGTCACATAAGCTCTTGTCTTCGCCTTAAATAAAATCACTAATTTATTTTCAATGAATACTTAACTCGGTAAGGTGTTGTGTACGCACTCTGAGAATAGCATTGAAACACACTTAACACGAACTGGAGTAATAAATAAATCGTGCAATGAATTGATATCGGCCGGGCCTCGTTCCATTGCACGCTACCGTACCTTCCATTGCAGGGCGTTGCACAACCCGGGATCGCCTAATTAGATGAACTACCGCGATTGCCCGGTTGCAAGTGTTGCTAATAATAAAATTGCGATAGTGTTCAACTGTTTTGCGTGAATCTATTATCAATATACTACGCTTTCCAGTTTCGAAAATTTTAAGAAATAGAATTTGTCATTGAATACTTACCTATTATATTAGTTTTGGCAATTATTCAACTGTAACTGAAAAGTTTACTGAAACTATTTATTCGATGTTCAACTTGACCTGAACTGTATTATCGTCATTAAAATTCCTACGCATAGGATATTACATTGCATTGGCTTCGGTCTAAAGTAGTAAGCTTGTTATGAATTGTTAGCCTTAACCCACACTGGTTCTTTCACTCGTAAAGTCGTACCGAAACACTGATAGCTCAGATTTTTATAAATAGGGGATTTTTTATATCATGTGTATTAGGATGTATACAGTATACAGGATGGGTACAATATTCAGGCCCTAAATTTTGTACATTTTTCCATATTTACAAAAGTCTCGATATGAGTCTAATATTGTAGGGTTTTATTTAAAAAAAAAATTGACTGGTAAACCTTTTTTTGCATATTTAGTGTTGACGAACAGGAAGCTCGAGACCTATATTTAAGGCGCCCGCGGACATAAAGATATTTTTATGATTTTTAGGTCAGGCTTTACCAATGGAGCTACTTCTAGGGACACCGATCCTCAAGGCACTTGTCGCGTGTTTCTTTGATGTTGAAGCCATGTAAAAAGCGACGAAAATAAATGTGAATTCGAATTAGAATGAAATAAGATTCAAATAATATGATCTTGATCATCATCAAGTATACCTACCACCTATAAGATGCATAATATTTGCGAAATTAGACTGTAAGCACCAGCTTCGATTTTCAGCATCGAGCTAGTTTAGCGCATTCCGAAAGCTACTCTTACACTTTTTTTTTATCAAATATATTGATCGTTGTAAATATCATGAACATTTTCAAGGACCCTCGAAAGAAATCAACCTGCATTCCTACTATATTGAGCAACATACCTTACTTAGCAACTGGTGATGCCAACGAGAAGGCATAAGGCTTTCCAATTGGTTCAGCATGAGGAATGTAATGTCATACAGTTATTGCGGAAGTAATAACAGCTGCACCATCTAATGACCATCTACTGGTTCACACAGCTGCAAAAACTTTTAACATTAGGAGTTGGCGTTAGAAACTGTTGCTGGTTATTGTAAACAGTTCTTAGTATTAAAACAGTCACACAGTTGTAGTATTTTTTTTTTGGCTTAAATTGATTGAAACTAAGATATTTTGATAGGTGTTGGTTCACAATAGCGTATCAACGACAATCTGCTATGATTACAAAAGAAGGAAGATCCTGATGCTTCTTCGCTGATAAAATCAGTTTGTTTTTTTTTATTTTATTTTATTTTGTTTATTTATTTAGGATTACCAACAAAATATACACAAAATTACAATAAATTCCATACAGTTTGAATTATATAAGGTGCTTATTATTTCAGTCTCCCAAAAAATTAAAGCTGCTACATTGAAAACAGACACTCATCTTTGTTTTTTATTGTTTTCTATTCCTATTGGTTCCTGGAAGCAAAAGCCCCTATTAGAAAAGCTTCTTCTTGTTTTTAAAGCTGCTTCAGCTTCTTCTTTAGAAAATTCCGATATTCACGATTCCGTGAGTAAAATTAATAACGAGATTTTAAGGGAATTGCGCCCCTGCTGATTTAAAGCAACACGCTTTTTCGGTTGCCTTGCCTATAGTCTACTTCGTATATCCTATTTATTTAAGCACATAGATAAATAATAATTTTATGCTATCGTTATTACATAGCGTTTGCTAGCCCCAAACTAAGCAATGCTTGAACTATGGAGTCTTTGGGAACCTGAAATCAGATAGGTATAATACTAATTTCTTACTTACTTCAATACTTTTCTGATAACCTTTTTTTTCTCCTAATATCTCACTGCGAATAGTTGAACTACGGATCTGGTGAGGCCAGTGGTACAATGTTATGGTTTTTATTTATTTATTTGTTAATATAATAAACTTTTCTGACAAAATCTTGGAGCTACCTAAGCTCCAATTTTGGCTTTTGTACCTTTAATGTTAAAATCTAATATGTACTTACATGCTAAATATGTTCTTATTTTATCTTTAAAAGTTATAATATTCGAGTACCTATATTTAAAAGACTTACTAACCCTTTGCAGTTTGTAAATGTAATTTTTATGTTAATTACGACAGTATAAATTTCACTGTCTGTTATTTATGGTTAGAGTTCATAACTGTGGCTTTTTGGCCTTAATGGATTCCTTTTAACATACATGTTTTAAAAGTACTCATTAGTTGTTTTCATAACCAATAGTTATAATAACCACCCGTTGACATTGGAACAGTGGCATTCATCATTGTCAGACTACTGATATGATAGTCGGCAACAAAGATTTCTTTAGCTCTGCTAGCTTTGTCAAGGCTTCGTCCAAAAACAATAGGAACATCTTTTGTCTAGAATCTTGTCAGTTTACTAGAGATTCACAGAACAGAGAATCGGTTCGTGCAGTGAAGTTTAATGCCTTTTGTTATTATAATTATACACCATCCAATTTCTGTTAATTTTAATAGTTATTTTTATATAAAAGCTATTAACTTATTGCGTCTACTGACTGTTACTGTATTGTTCTGTTTAAGGTATAAATATTGTATTGTAGGTTAAGCTTGATCCATGCAATGAGCTTTAGAATAAATATTTATTTAGCGAAATCACAAATGACTAGGCATTTAATCTAATTTGGCCCAAATTTATAAGTCTCAACAAAATAAACAAGCTTAGATCATTGTTTATTTGGGTTCCTTTATGCTAATTTTATCTGAGTGGGTACATAGTCAATGCTCGAGTGTACGATAATAAGAACTATGCAAAATGATAACAATGTTTGCTTGTATGATGTTATCTGATAAGTGGTAGGTACGTTAACCTGCAAGTATTATTGCAATTTATATAACTGGTACTTACAACAAAGTTAGCCGAGCTAATCTATTTAAGGGACTGCTTTGATAATTAAACATTGAGTTGAAGTGCCTTCTTATAATTTTCAGAAATAAATATAAATAGCAACTTAGTCTGGCTATCGTAAGATATCTAGACTCTACCTAGTTGTGCACTAACTGTGAAGCCGTTGTCGTCTCAAATGAGGCAATTACGAATAATTGCGTTTTACCAAAACTATGAGAAACATAAATATTCATGACATTTTTATTAGGTACCTTTCTATGTAGGTATAGATTTGTTCGGCAGGTAGGTGTTGATAATATTCAATTGTAACGGTATTACCATTCTATTTTAAATACGGACTAAAGAACGGGATTCATCTTCCACCTATTCAGATCTTTGACAGACGTCTTACGAGGCGGCCTCATCTTCTGCATTGTAGGTCACATGTAAAGATCCAATTATGAGATATCGCTGAACAATACCATCCGCGATGCAGCAATCTTTCTTTGTTTACCCCGGTAACAACGAGAACGAAAATTCTGCCTTGAACAGAGTACCTGCATGGCCTCCTTTGCTTTGCATCGATATTTCGAGTCACGTTCACCTCGGACAGCGAAAACCGAAGTAGGTAATCGTGCACGAGATTTATACGTTTTGCGACACTTTTAAAGTGAAATAAAATCTAAGCAACACTAGAAGTTCCTAGATTCTAATACTTAGATAATATTCGCTAAAGTGACCGTTCATTAAAACTGGCATCAATTTTCTAGAAAATCATCTATAATCGAATCTTGGAAGTAATCGTCGATGAAAATTGTGTAGAACCGTGAGAATGAATGACCCTTCAGAACGGGACCCGGGAGTAACGGGCCGCAGCCCCGGGCAATATGCTAATGCGTTGATTCTCTGCGAACGCTGAGTCCGGCGACGACGCCTGCGCCTGCACCGCCTCCGGTGTGGTGCCACTAACCTACATCTTCTCGCCCAATGATGCTACTATTTGTGGTCAACGCGTTCCCAAACACGCTCGTTACACTTTCGAACGATCAACGAAACTTTCAATGATCGTGACGAACTACTAGATGTACCTACTTGTCCTAAGTAGGCAACGTGTTTAACGAATCACGATTTGTTGCAAGATTTTTGTAATGAGATAAACATATTTGCTTACCTACTCGTTTGTACATAACTTTGTAAAGAAATGAAATGTTGTTAGAGAGCAGGTTATATTTACCATTATTCAGCTTACAAAAAGATTTGAACAAAATACCTAGGCACATGTGTTGTTTATCGTTTATGCAGCAATTAATACAGTTCAAGGTGTTAATTCAGTACCTACTAGTTACACCTGTCTTATTTTTTATCAGAAGGTCCATCGAAGGCTACGTCTTAGCTCATCTCTGAGCGTTCAAGTGCAACGGTGAAAGAGAGAGGCCCCGCAATTCTTTAGCGCTAGCCGTCACGGGCGCTGCTAAATTGCATTTTATTACGCAAGCTTATGAATATTTTTTGTCTGCAGGTTCGTGTAAACGGAGATTTGCTCTCCAAGAGTGCAAGATACTCGCGGCATGGCGACAGACGTGGCAGAGGAAGACTTCGTCACAATAGTTCCAGTCGGTGAGGGTCGGCAGGCAGTGAAGGATCCCGCCTTCGTCACAGTCCTTACGGTAGGAGCGGCTGCTGGTGCCGCAGAAGTTATAGTCCGAAGGCCGAGAGGGGAACGTCTAGGACTTGGTCTCAAGTTTGAAGGTGGATCGGCCGCAGCAGAAAAAGTAAGAAGACTTCTCGTTCAATCATGCTCAGAAGACAGTCCAGCTGCAAATGCTAGTGCTCCATGGGGAAAACTCATACCAGGAGATGAAATCTTGGCTATTGATGGTGTTTCGGTGTCTGAGCTCACGAGAATAGACTGCGTTCGTCGGCTAAAAGATTCAGACGAATCGTTAACGCTTTTGGTAAGGCATTTCGAACCAGAGACCAAAACGGAAACAGTCAATAAGGACATGTCGGAATCTGTTACGGCTCCAAATACGGTGGTTCCGAAGCAATCTATAGAAATCATGAGACCGACTACGCTGCCCCCTCCAGTTCCACCCAGAAAACTTGGGAAGAAAAATTCCTTCAAGGATAAACCACCGCTACACACTTTCGGAGAGCAAGCCAATGGTGACGGGACGCAACAAAATGACAAAGATTGTATGACAAATGGAAAACATAACGGTATGTCTACTTTTACTAAACTGTCGAGAAAATCTTCGTTTGATAGCCATATATTTCGACAAAACAAAGAAAGTATTGCTTATCTGAAGAAAGGCTCTCCAGAAGAAGTAAGACGTTTAGTTCGACGACTGTCCGATGGTAAAGCTGTGCCTGCAGAAGCTGAAATATACATTGATTTACTTTCTTCCGAATGGGAACGTTGTCTTGTTTTAGGAGACGCAGAGTCAGACGACACCGGCAGTTCCATTAGCACGGTCGTTGATCGACTAGGCTCTATGACCAGCTCTGTTGCAAACAGTATACCCTCGACACCCATTATGCAACCTAAAACTATCGACATACAAAAAGTTCTCAACTGCATAGAAAACATTGACACAGATATCCTTAGAGATATGAGAGCATCTAAACATTCCTTACTCAAACAAAGAGATGTACTCAAAGAGCCAAAACTGACCGAACACATCAATTCATTACACAGCTTAAACAGTTCCACACAGAATTCACTAAACGCAGAAGAAATTAACCAACAGACCAAAAACTTTTCTCAAAACGACAAAAACAATAATAACACAATCTTACAAACTGTCTCCAATCACGTAACTAATGAGAACAATCACAAAACAGATGAACCAGCTGAAAAACCGAAGCCGATGCCCAGGAGTACAAAAGTTGAGCGATCTGCGAGTGATAAGAAATCCAGACACATTCCCATACCAGAGATGCCTCCGCCGCCTGTTCCAGACTCGTTATTGACGCCGACCAAGAAGAACTGTATCGAAACGTGGCTACAACGCTCTGAGGCGGAAATGAATAATAATAAGGCAATTGAGAAGCTTGAAGATAGTTCATTGCCGGAAGCGCTACCGCGACTAATTGATTTTGTGCCGAAACCTCAATTCAAGGAGAGCGTTCACGAGGCACCTCTGACTAGACCTACCGCGCCGCCACCGCCGCCGCCACCACCCGCCGAAACCAGAGAAGACGGCTCAGGAGCGTCTCTCGACACCATCGGCGAACTGGACGAGTCCACAGACGTCACCGACAATGCGTAAGTACCTACTGATATTCACTCCATCATCATTGTCATCATCATTAGTCTGCGAAGTCCACCGCTGAACATAATGTTGTGCAATATTGTTGGTCATAAATTAAATAATTTCAATTTCAGGTATCTCCTTTTTATCATACTACTAGCGGCCTGTCCCAGCTTCGCATGGGTGGTCATAAATTTTTTGAACATTTTAGGATAAACTTAGACCGTGGGTTCGAGCCTCGCGTCTACTTATTTCATACATTTGCACGCGCTTGTGACCCGTGGACCCGTAAACATTTTTAATTTCGTCATATCTTTTGAATGGAATGTCCGATTTGAAAAATTTAAGAAGTAATCTATAGGTATTGAAACCGTCTTAATTATGAAATGATTTATTTGGATAAGGATTAATACCAAGGTACAAATAAAGACCCTTTTCTAGCGGAGGCATTTCAATTAATTTTTTATAATAAAAGAACACTTATTGTGACATAACTATAATAGTTAGACATATGCTGTCGCGACATTTTTTGTAGATGATAACGTGTTCTACAAAATCGTAGTACATTATTTTATTCTATCTTCAATAGTTTTCGCAGCGCCCGCGATGTAAGGTTTTTTGTTTTCCACCTTGGGTTACATTATTGAAGTTTTAGTAAGGATCCCTGATTTTTTTGAAAATATAATATAGCCTATGTTACTCAGGGATAATGTAGCATTCTAATGGTGAAAGAATTTTTGAAATCGGACCAGTAGTTTTTGAGCCTATTCGTTACATACAAAAATACAAAAATACAAAAATACAAAGTTTACCTCTTTATAATATTAGTGTAGATGTAGATATTAGTGTAGAAGTGTAGATAATTATCGATCAAAACATGCCAACAGGTTGAGACGTTCACCTCACAACTTGTAGAGCTTAATCAGATTTTTATGAAGCATATTTCCATATCCTGACAAGGAACCATAATATCTCGAAAAACGTAAGGTAATAGTGAACAATAACCTTTTACGGCGCGCGCATCGAATATACCATCAGATAATTTGCTACGCAAATTATTTGTCATCGATTTCGCCTGACTAACAGCAATAATGGACAATCTCTAATACTATAAGAATCAAAGTCCTGACTGACTGACTGACTGACTGACTGACATATAGACAACGCACAGCCTAAACCGCTGGTCCTAGAGACTTGAAATTTGTGGAGTGCATAGGTCTTATGGCGTAGAGGTGTACTAAGAAGGGATTTTTGGAAATTCAACCCCTAAGGGTGTAAAAAGGGATGAAAACGTTTGTATGAAAAATTGTATTCCTTGAACCTACAAACTTGAAACTTGGAGTACATATACTTCAAGGCAAAAAAATAGGAAAGACATTTTTAGTTTAATAATACTACCCTTAATAAGTGTGCAAAGGGATGTCAAAGTTTGTATGGAAGTTTTTTAACGCGTGGTGCGATTGACTTTAAACTTGGGGTAAATAAACCCCACATTAAATAATTTAGAATCACGTTTTAAATATTTGAAAACTACCCCTGAAAAAGGTGCAATAGGCGGCTCACGGCTCACCACTTTAACGCGTGCGAAGCCGCGAGAAGCTGCTAGTCAGGCATAAACTCCTAAATGTTGCGCGACGCCGAGACGTGCCGAGCCGTTAGCACTTTTTAGTTCGGGGAAATAAAGAGCAAGTACCTTATTTTTTGCAAACCTGGCGCAAAGTGTGTTACCATGAATTTATTGCTGCAAAAATATTGGCGGAGCGTTGCGAACTAATTTCTTTTTGGTCCCTCCCCTACACTTTCCACTAATTATCCATACCGTAGTGAGCAAAGCGGTTTGCAGGTCGATGCTTTTCTGACTTGGCACCCTAAATTATCGTTGTTCACTGAGAGGAGTTTCATTGCTAAAAAGTGTTTTATTCAAAAGTAAGGTTGGGTACATAAAATAAATCTCATAAATATATTCATTCAACCAGAAACTCAAGAAAAGCTAATTTCACCGAGGGAAGTAATCATCAAGCAAACATCAATTTGCGAGTCAGACGACTTGACGTTAGAAATTAACCTTTCGGTTCGAACTGTGTTAATTATAATGTTTTCTTGAATTTTCGGTGAGTTCTCGTTTGTTCGCGATTTCGAACGTGTATGTGAATATTGTTTGATGTGCCATTGTGTGTCATTGCATTGTTTTATTGACAGTTTCTCGATTCTTCTGACCTAGGAGTCGATCGTATTGTCATCGTGACATCTGTTATTCCGCCATCTACTTACCGAGAATGTTTAGAAATTTGCGAAGTTGGCTAACCCCCAAATGTCATTAAACAAAAATTTTATTGGCTGTCGAATGGCCACACTACTCGATCGGTAGCACCCTTAAGTAGATCGCGTAGATTCTCTATCCACGTTTTTTTCATAAGAGTTTATGAAAAAAACATGCAGCTGCATGATAATATTCAGATACCTACATAATGACACAAACATTTATCTATATCGGTTCCTGATGTGTCTATTTTGGAATTTTCTTAAAATCAATGCTTTCAAAGTACTAAACTACTGTTCTACATTAGTTTTTTTAAAGTAAAAGTTGCATTGTTACCGTAGTTTACGCTCTGAATATCTGATAATAAGTAAGTAAGTCAAATGATAAGCTTATCGAGGCATCTCTACTTTGTAACACTCAGTTAACAATGTGCGTGTTTGAACGGCATGGATAGATTATTGCATAAATAGTATTACGTTGCAACTATGATGAGGTGGTAATGCTTGCCTTGCTTGTTTCTAGGCTAGTGGAATCCTGCCGATCCGACTTCGTGTTTGAAGCTGTTTTCATGCCAATTTCAACTCTGGCTGTACTCTTTTAGGTTGAGGTTTCGGGAATTTGTTTCTAAGTCTGCTGCTTATAAAAGAAGGCTACCCTCAAAATTTCAAGTCTCTAGGAGCAGTTTAAGGCGAAGACAAGAGCTAATGTGACTCTCGCTCGCACGTTTCGACATGTTGAAAGTTATAAAATCACTGAACTCATTTTCGAAAAATCGCAATCAACCAGTTTGGTAAAAATTTCATTTTGATCGATACATGTTTTCCTACTCAAAAGTTAGCTTTACTAGTTTTCGTACATAAGCAAACTTTTAAGTAGGTAAACTTGTATCGATCAAAATGAAATTTTTACTAAACTGTGTGCAATATGATTGCACACAAAATGGTTGATTGCGATTTTTCGAAAATGAGTTTAGTGATTTTATATCTTTCAACATATCGAAACGTGCGAGCGAGAAGTTGTTTGATAGTTGTCAGCCCCTTAAGCTGTGCGTTGTACATACGTGTGTTTTCTTTCTTTCTTCTCTCTTTCCTAATAATAATAGATATGATTTTAGTCCGAGTTTAACTCAGAATGTGTTTTAATTATTATTGCTTACCGAATACTCCTATATGGCTGGTTTAATTTCGATTGCTTTTTAACTGCTGTTTATAAAATGATCCCGCGGGTGTTCTGTGTTCCACATACATTTTATTAGAGATACTTAATAAGTTTTTTACGAGAAAACGTGGAACTAACTAACGGGTGGCCCCACTTGATGTAAACCACTTTATCTCTTGGGATCACGACTCCTCACGACCTTGAGATGACAAAGAACTTCCAAATTGATTACAATAAAGATTTCCTAAAGTATTATGCCATTACTTAGGTCTGCGGTAAGATTAGGATTCCTACAATTCATATTTTTTTATATTATGCTACTACTTTTGAATTCCATTTGGTAGCTTATATCCAGTAGATCCACCAGTCTTGATACAAAAGTAATGATTAATGTACGAGATGATAATACATTTTAATGATTATGAAATGTAATCGTCTTAATGCAGGCAACTGCATGTTGCATGCAGGTACATTCAGTATCAAATTCACAGAGAAGATTTTTCAAAGATACACTACTTATAAAGGTATTTAAGTAAAACAAACAGCGATCCGGTTTTGTAATTGCTACCGGATTCATAATAACGCCGTGTGAACATTTATTGTGAAGCCTACATTAAAGCTACTTACATAACCACCGAATTATTACACGAAGGTGCTTCTACAAGAGAACAACGTCATTGTCTTCTACACGAACAATACTTTTACCAGTTGCACAGGAATAACAGTTGTAGACAATGAAAAGAATATTTTATTCGGAGCGGCGACACACATGGAGAGTTTTTTCTATTTTCATGCAAACTAGCGGGTAACAATAGCGGGGTGGAGAAAGGTGGTGAGGGGGACATCTGCGCCCTCGCCCGCCTATATAGCGCACTCTGAAAATGCACCCGACTATTACCTACCATAGCTATTGACTCACCTATGCCTAATGCCGCACTATACTCGCGTACATAAAACTTCTAATACATATAATAATTATCAAAGTTCTGACTGGTTGACATACAACGCACATCTTAAATCACTGGTAATACTTCTACTCAAATTTAGAGGAGATATTCCTTGAAGTAGGTACATAACTACATATAGCCGCACACTTAGAACAGAAGTTTTAATGTTCGCATGCATTTTAAGGGGTCAAAATTTATTTCAATGTTTTTTTCCGAAGACCAAGCTTTACATTTATATGCCAGCTTCGCATGGGTGGTCATACATTTTTTGAACATTTTAGGATAAACTTAGACCGTGGGTTCGAGCCTCGTGTCTACTTATTTCATACATTTACACGCCCTTCTCCCTGAGTGAGTGAAATCGCACCCCGTGCGTGACACGTGGAGCCTTTAACATTTTTAATTTCGTCATATCTTTTGAATGGAATGTCCGATTTTAAAAATTCAAGAAGTAATCTATAGGTATTGAAACCGTCTTGAATATTGAATATTTATTTGGATAAGGATTAATACCAAGGTACAAATAAAGACCCTTTTTTATCGGCGGCATTTCAATTAAATTTTTATAATAAATGAACACTTATTGTGACATAACTATAATAGTTAGACATATGCTGTCGCGACATTTTTTGTAGATGATGACGTGTTCTACAAAATCGTAGTACATTATTTTGTTCTATCATCAATAGTTTTCGCAGCGCACGCGATGTAAGGTTTTTGTTTTCCACCTTGGGTTACATTATTGAAGTTTTAGTAAGGATCCCTGATTTTTTTGAAAATATAATATAGCCTATGTTACTCAGGGATAATGTAGCATTCTAATGGTGAAAGAATTTTTGAAATCGGACCAGTAGTTTTTGAGCCTATTCGTTACATACAAAACAACAAAAATACAAATCTTTCCTCTTTATAATATTAGTGTAGATGTAGATTATGCTGTCTAGTTTGACATTATGCCTTCACCTTATTTTACAATGTTTTTTTTTTATAAAACTAGCTGATGGAACAAGCAGACGACCCTCCCGATGTTAAGTGGTAACCATCACCTAAAACAAAGCATTGATAGGAGCGTGCCCTACGATGCACTGCCCTGCGTCCATCAACTTGAGGCATACAGATGTTAACCCTCATGTGCCTGTAACTACACCGGCAACCACACTCTTCAAACCGAAACACAGCAACGCTGCTTGGCGGCAGAAAAAAGCGTGTTGGTAGTACTTCCCCGGACGAGCCCTTCACAAAGAGCTCTACTACTCTTAAAATATGTGACGTAGGTACGTATCTTCGACGTAGATCATAATTCAAACAAAAGTAAAAAAACTTGATTGTTTAAAAATTTCACTTAAAATATATTCACGATAGATGGCTGTTGTCCGTATGAAATGTAAATTAAATTGCATTGGTATGACCACTTTATGATGTTGCGCGTTTGTCAATCAATATCAATTCAATTTGATAGCAAGTAGGTACACTTACGCATTCTATTACTGAGCCATAAAATCAGAAGTACTATGTAGAACTCACATGAACATGATAAACTCAAAACCAAATCGAAAAAACCGGCCAAGTGCGAGTCGAACTCGTGCACGAAGATTTCCGTACCATTATCTATAAAAACGGCAAAAAAAACACGTTTGTTGTATGGGAGCCCCCTTAAATATTTATTTTGTTCAATTTTGTAGTATTTATTGTTATAGTGGCAACAGAAATACATCAACTGTTGAAATTTCAACTGTCTAACTATCACAGTTCATGAGATACAGCCTGGTAACAGATGGACAGACAGACAGACAGACAGACGGACGGACAGCGGAGTGTAGTAATAGGGTCCCGTTTTATCCTTTGGGTACGGAACCCTAAAAACCGGACTTGTATGAAATTTCGTCTGAATTTATATGATACCGACTCTACATATAACTACTATTATATTATTGTATTATTTTTTGCAGCTGTTCAACGTTTTGCATTGTTTTTATTGTTTGTGATCTTATGTTTGTGTTCAAATAAATAAATATTTGATTTTGATTATTAACTCTTGCGGTAACTGTCAGATATTTTGGTATCGAAGATCCTCATAGCATACCTAATATACAGAGGGTACAATACAATTATGTATTTAGCATTCTTCGATGCAACAGTGTAGTCCATAAATAACAATAGATCAGACGTTTATTTGATCATAATGATTATTATTATTTGTAGTGTTCAAAATGCGTACTTACATTGTATAAGTTATCTTTCAAACATAAGTGCATGATAAGCACTGGTGAGTGTAGTCTATTACTAATAAGATAATGTATTTTATCTCGACAATTATAATGGTTAATTAGTGGACTCCCTTGCGAATTTATTTTCATACACACTTCAACCCTCGCTGCATCACTTCAGGGTCAAGTTTCTTCATAAACTTCCCATTATGGCGAATACAACAGCTAATGTGACTCTCGCTCGCACGTTTCGACATGTTGAGAGATATAAAATCACTAAACCCATTTTAGAAAAATCGCAAACAATTATTTTTTGTGCAATCACATTGCACACAGTTTAGTAAAAATTTCATTTTGATCGATACAAGTTTTCCTACTAAAAAGTTTGCTTATGTACGAAAACTAGTAAAGCAAACTTTTGAGTAGGAAAACATGTATAATTTCATTTTGATCGATACAAGTTTTCCTACTTAAAATTTGCTTAGGTACGAAAACTAGCAAACTTTTAAGTAGGAAAACATGTACCTATCGGTCAAAATGAAATTTTTACTAAACTGTGTGTAATGTGATTGCAAAATGGTTAATTGCGATTTTTCGAAAATGAGTTTAGTGATTTTATGTCTTTCAACATGTCGAAACGTGCGAGCGAGAGTCACATTAGCTCTTGTATTAAAGTTGCCATTATTAATATTGCCTTAAAATTTAATAGTACACTTTGTTTAGCCTGTGCGTTTATAGTCAATCAGTCAGTCAGTAACGTAAGATTTAGACATTCCATTAAGTAGGTTTCAACTTAGGTAAGTAATAAAGATAATTTTATGACCAATGAGTTATAACAATTAACATATTGTTGGAAAGCTGAAAATAAATACAAGCAGAAAACTTATATAACAAACTACGATTATGGACATTTTATTTAATTGACAGTAAGTCTAAGTACCTTTAACGTAACCGGTGTAATTTTAGTATGTATTAGGTATGCTGTTTTCCGCGAATGTCAAAATAGAGAGAGATAGATAGATAAGAAATTAGTTAGGCCCCGAAAAATTATAAGATTTGCCTTTTAACTCTCCCAGAAAACAGCAATATAGTCTTTCCATTGACACATGCAACTTTCACTAACTCTCTTTGAAGAAACGTTTAAATACTGTGTTTTATTATACTTTTGTGAAACGGTTCTATATTATCTACTCAAGTAGTGTGACTTTTAGACGGGTCCCCGGCAAAAATGCTGTTATTTGGACGCTGTCCTGCTCTTAACTAAAAAATAGCACACTTTGTTAAATAGTATATCTCTTACGAGACCTCTAGAATCAATTACTTTCATAAAGCTGCTTTATTTCTGTTTTTATTCAATTTCTAAGATTAAGGCATCCCGAACCTCAAAGAGACGCAACGAGTGTTTACAATGTTTACCTTAAAACTGAAAAATAAAACGAAACGATCCGTAGGAATTGTAGATGTCCTCTCAGATTTCTTAGTATAAGATTCTTTTAGGATGTCTAAGAGGGCTCAGTCAGATGTACGCCTCAATATTACATTTGGGGCATATGCATACCCACACTTTGCAGTAGTTCGTATTCGATACGTCGCAGATTGCAAGCCCTTCGCTGCTGGTAGAAAACTTACTGGTTTCATCACGATGTTTTCCTTCACCGTTTCGGAGCACTGGCATTGTGCACATAACTTTTTGAAGAGAAAATTCATTAGTGCATTACCGGTTTCGAACCCCATGACCTTAAGATCAGTAGGTAGACCACCCGCGCCGGTGCGATTTAAATTATGCCAGCAAAGTCGCGCTGGATTCCACTAGTCTGATAAAATATTTCTTGGATGGTTTGTTTAAGAACCTTTGTTTTGGAAAAACCTCAAATTGGTTTAAGTGAGTCATGATCTTCATGGCCATAACATGGTACCTTCTTAAACTGTCATGGAGATGTCTGACATCACGTCTAGAATTTAATGCTTGAGCAAATATAATTAAGGTTCCGATGTCACCAACTCAAAACTTACGAACGAACGGTTTATGCAACTATCGGCATGATTAAAATAAAACCTTTCCCGTTTATGTGTGTAATTTAAATTTGCGGTTTTAAACAAATATTTTGAATTCGATTAGAAAATTACCTCATTCAATTGGGAATCAAAGTGTTTAAGTGTAAAATGACGACTTTGATCCCCAGACACGGAAGATATCCCTCTCTAGATAGATCTCTTAGTACCAAGTATCTTTGAGTTTGTCTACATTACATTTGGCACATACCCATATTATGCTTTAGTTGGTATTCTAAGCGTGATGATTTGCAAGCCCATCGCCACTGTAGAAAAAAAAAAGTTCGTTGGCTATTAAAAACGTTTGCGTTACAAATACTCTACGATTTTATAATTTTCTTTACAAAGTAAACGTTATACTGACAATTAGTTCATTGATCGTTAAAAGGTCACGAACGTCCTGCAGTATTATCAAGCTAGGATATTACTATTTTATTATCAACGTCTTCAGCGTTCCAATGGGTCTATTGCCCCTAACAAAGGAATGTCTCATATGCCTGCAAATTTACCGCCATTCTGACTTTACAACCAGGATATTTATGTACCTGTACCTTCTGTTAAATTCATACATAGACTCACGATTTAGGTACCTACTCGTGGAGAATCTATGAAACTGTAAAGAATGAAAGATAGTTAGTAGTCAGAGGCTAGTCCACTTCGGTGTTCTTAATTTTTTTTTGTTTTCGTATTTATTTTATTGAAAAACGTTTCCATTCTGCTAGGCACAATAAATACACATTTGATTAATTTTGTTTTGCAATCTCTTACAAAGAGAAACAGGATTAACGTAACATTTACGTATTATGGGGGTTAGTAAAATTCAACCACATTTAAAATATGGGGTAATTTATTTTCGGCCGTAAATTGTAACATAATACCCTAGCTAGTTTAATTAAATTTAAATAGCGCTGTTCTCTGTCTGGGTATTATTATAGGTATATGAATTTCAAGTATCTATGTATTTACAAAAAAACGTATTATATCAGCTTTCTAGTATCCCATATTACAAACTTTACTAAGTGTGGAAGGTCCACCAAAAAAAAAGATTAGCTGCAAACAAATAAACGAGTACCTAGTCCATTCTCCTCTTGTACTCTAGCGAAGTTTAATGCGCAAAGGTATAACGAAGGTACTAAGCACAATGTTCAGTATCTTATCCTCCAAGATCATTATGCCTCAGAGGAAGTTTATGAGCGTAGTTTACGTACTAATTGACATTTAGTCTGTGGTATAGTCTTCGCCATACATTATGAGGAAGTTTACGTTCGCTCGTATATTCGGCGTATGGCAACGGCAAACCGGCTGCATTCATTACCGCATTGCGCTTCCAACTGTACCTCGCACATTGAGCAAAGCAAAAACATCCATCATACATAATAAAAGACCTATGTAACGAGGCGGGTCAATAACCAACTGAGGTCGCCTGTTCGATTTTCGCATTGGGAAAGTCTACGTTTTTTTCTGTTATTTTCACCGGCCAAACTTTGATAGCATACGGCTAAGGAGCCAGCGAGTAGTATCAAAACAAAAGTTCGTACGAGTTGTTGGTCAACTCTGGTGAACCCCATAGATAAAAAAGTATGACGCAGCGCATAGATTAAAAAAGAACATATTATCGATTGCCGTAGATTTAATCATATTTTTGCCACTATTTCATCTAGAAAAAAATGTGTATAAAAGTTTAGATGTTTGTCATTTGTATACCTACTGATAAATGATCTCATTTTGTTATATCAGCGATATTATGCAGCCAGCATACTTACATAATTTTTATTATAAAAAGCGGAACAGAATTAAATGTAGCAACTGTGAATGGCATGCAAAGTCACGTAAGCTATCCCAGATGCAATATCCTAAGCAATATTGCTTTAATAATTGAGAGAGATTATCGTTTGCAACCAGAAGTTCGTAACTTACCTATACTCGATGAAGGCGGAAGATAATTTGACTATAGGTAGGCTTAGGTCGCTATATAATGATATATACCTAATTGAATTTAACCGTACCGGACGTAAACTCCGTTATAAACATTTAATAATATAACAGGACTGTCATTATTCCGATTCAACTTTAGTGTTTTGACATCAGAATACCTATCACTTCTTTTACTATTTTTCATTGCAAGATTCCTTTTCCATAATATAAAATGCATAGCAGTAAATTCTTGGTATCACAATACATTAAGACACAATTTAAGAGTAGTAGAGCTCTTTGTGATGGGCTCGTCCGGGGAAGTACTACCACCACACCTTTTTCTGCCGCCAAGCAGCGTTGCTGTGTTTCGGTTTGAAGAGTGTGGTTGCCGGTGTAATTACAGGCACATGAGGCTTAACATCTGTATGCCTCAAGCTGATGGACGCAGGGCAGTGCAACGTATGGCACGTTCCTATCGTGCGTTTCTTACGAGGCAATGCTTTGTTATTGGTGATGGTTACCACTTAACATCAGGTGGGCCTGGTTGTATAAAAAAAAAACATTAATTTCAAAGAATACTTTCCGAGCTTTCGATCCGTCTGACTGAAGCCAAAATATAAAGTATTATATTATATTCATATACTGCAGCATCGCACCTAAACTAAAAGCTCTGTATGTAATGTCATAAGAGGGGTCTACTACAGAACTACACACAAAGGCTCGTATTCTCATGTGAGTTACACTGCGCGTTTTGCGCAGAAACGAAAACTACACTACGAGACTGCGGTATTTGCGTCGTAGTAGTATACTTATTTGCTCATTTTACGAAAAAGTGTATTACAAATTAATTTATTAGTCTGTTGAAAATGCTCAACATTTTTATCTTTTCAATAGATCTTGTAAACAAGGCTACAGACTTTTAAGTCTTTATGACTTCGTGAAACGTAAGCTGTAATAATAATGGAGTTCGAAAAACGGCCTTACTGAAGAAGGGGTTCTTAAGAGTTAGTACAGCCGTTGTAAAGGGCTCGTCCGGGGAAGTACTACCACCATGCCTTTTTCTGCCGCCAAGCAGCGATCCTGTGTTTCGGTTCGAAGGGTGTGGATGCCGGTGAAATTATAGGTATATGAGACCTGTATGAATTACGTTGATGGGCGCAGGGCAGTACATCGTAGCGCACGTTCCTGTTGTACGTGGTGCGGGAGGCAAAACTTTGTTAAAGGTGATGAGTATCATTTAACATCTAGTGGGCCATCTGCTTGTTCCATCAGCAAGTAGTATAGTAGCAAGTAGTCGCATTTTTTTTTTTTTTTTTTATTTATTTATTTGGTGAACATAAAACATAGGAGACAAAATGATAAGAGAACACTGAAAACTGCATAAGTAAAACTTGTGTCGCAGTTTCCAGCACCCAACCTTCGGCAAAGAGGTGATAGGCGTTCACAATTTAAAGTAGTAGAAAAAAAAGATCTAAAAGCTAAGTAAAATTTAACAAAATAAAATTTATAGTTGCATGACATTTTTGTGTGTTGGTGAGTGTGAAGTGTAGGTGTTGTATGGGTGGTGGCACAGGAGAATATGATGTGTGGGAGTGTGATTGTGTATGATAATGTCCGTGTATCTTTCGGTTCGAAGGGTGTGGATGCCGGTGAAATTATAGGTATATGAGACCTGTATGAATTACGTTGATGGGCGCAGGGCAGTACATCGTAGCGCACGTTCCTGTTGTACGTGGTGCGGGAGGCAAAAGGTGATGAGTATCATTTAACATCTAGTGGGCCATCTGCTTGTTCCATCAGCAAGTAGTATAGTAGCAAGTAGTCGCATTGGAGCGCAGTGTGACTAGATATGTTGATACGAACAAAATAAGACAATTCGTTTATCGTTTTTCAGAGTAGATCCCTGCACCGCGTGCGGTCGAATCGATTACAACCAGATTTATATACAAAACGCTATTTTAGAGGCCAGGCGGACGTTGCTGAAGCATTTCCCACTATGTGGCTTAACCATAACTATAGTGGAAGCTTTCGTATAATCGCTCTAATGATCGTTAGTGGTAGGTAGGTACACAACATTAACGTGTCCTAGAATGTGGATGGGCGTGGCCCAGTGCATATAATAATCCATTATTAGAGCGATTATTCTCTTTCTTTCAAAGTTTAGAGTCATTCAGGGTCAACTTTTTTGCGGTCGCACTGCATGTTTTGCAATTCGTGCTAGCATCAGATTTTCATATGGTAAACTTTTGTTTTTACCTTAACTTATTGGCCTTTTAGGCGTATCTATGTAGTGTTATTTGAAAAATGCAGTTTTATTTGGAATCTATCACGTTTCGGTTTGAGCGTAGCGAGCCGTAGCCGTACCGTAACTGCATCGTAGAAGCTTTGTAGCCGAGTCTGTGACACTATAAAATAAATACAAAAACTCATGAAAATCTAGAAGAATGAAATAATGTTTACTTTTCTTATCTTAACTAATTGAGTCCAAACAATCTAACCGATTTTGGAGAAGATTTGGTGAAATTATTGTATCTCATAAAAAAGCTACATAAAGCCGCCTTGATAATTTCCTCCTTCTATTTAAGTCGGTTAAAAACGACTCGGCTGGCCTCGCTGCTAACTGAGTTGGTTAGTAGAGTTCTGCTTTCTGTGCTATATGTTGTGGGTGGTGGGTGCGATCCCCACCTAAGATAAACATTTATGTGATTAAGAAATAAATTAAATTGATTATGTCCGTCAAACAACTTTTCACCCGCCCATTTCAAAATTCATTAATAAAAGAAAGTCTCAGTACATTTTTTTTGGTAGGTTATACTTGTTTGGAACTTAATGATATTTTTGTTAAACCTTTGTAATGTTATTCTCCGATATGGTTGCTTGCAATTTTTCAGAATTACATTCAGTGATTTTGTATCTTCAGAAATGTTGAAATGCGCAAGAGAGAAGTTGTTTGACAGTTGTCTGGGTAAGCAGGCATATAAATAAAAAAAAACTAAGTAAACTTATCATATCCATCAGTTACATATCTGGTCCTATAGATAAAAGTCTGCTTTGTTTGAGGCTGGATGATAAATGTCCAACAATATTTATATAGATTAATAGTCATTATAGAATTGGGGGCAAATAAGCCGCGCTCATCATTTGCATGTTCTGTGTATACTAAGCCTAACGGCTCATCTGAAAGTGGGTAAATATGGTTCTGTATTCTGTAACCGTGTGTACATGTAACACTTAGCGGCCGCATGTTGGCCACTGGAGGTTTCGCGATGCAATCCAAATGGCATCTCAATGGTGACGCGGATTTCAACATTCCACTTTTGCCCATATTTGTTTGTCAAGCGAGTTTTTGTGCATAGTTCTTTACATTTTTAAGAGTGTTGTAATATTAAAGGTTGGGGTTAAACATTTAATAAACAAGCAAGAAAGATTAGGAAAATTGAAAATATAAATAAAAAAAAACTCGCTGAGGTCGCTACAAATAGCTCTTAGAGTTTTTTTATAACCCGCTAAAAGAACATGCAGATGGCCTACCTGATGAAGCGGTAACAATCACCTATAATAAAGCATTGCCTCGTAAGTCACGGACGATAGGAACGTGCCCAATGATGCTACTGCCCTGTGTCCATCAACTTCAGATAAAAATAGCTTTAGAGTCAAAGTTTTTCATTTCATTCATCAAAGTACTTATGTTTTATACAGACTTAGGGCTTATAAACAAAAATTCTACGTTATAGTTTCCCACATAACTCTGCATGATTGGCACATTATGTGCTTTAAGTAGGCTGAGATGTCTGATGTCGAGGCGGCCGGCCGAGACCTAACGGTACCCAGTCGCCGGCCGCACTGATTGGCCCTGCAAGCCTCAGATGTTGTCTCTGCAACCCAATACATCTAATACTGTTATTAAATTTATGTTTGTATCTCCATACTTTCTCTCTTGTATGATGATAATCACCGGCATCGATCACGGCGGACCTATCGAGATTCTCATTCTTATCCGCTTAACATATTTCAACACCCACGTGAGTGCGTGAGTGTTTTGCAATCAATAAAATAGATAGTAAATATAAAAGAGGCAAAGTTTGCTGAATTTTTTGCTCGTAAGAATTTGTTTGCTGCATGTATCAATTTGTTGACATGAATTCGCCGCACGGTTTCAAGTTTCACATCTGCATTCCACTTAGAAATATTCGTAGTAATGAACGGAGGAGGAAGTAAATTCTTCATTACGGTGTCAACCACCGTCTCGTGTCTCGTAAACACAATTTGAAGAAATGAGTGAAAACATTTTAAATTGAAACTGTGTGGCAATGCGGTTGTGAATGACAGCAAATACTTGCCTACTTTTTACTCGTATTTAATTAACCAGCGCCGAGTCGTTGAAATTTATGGAATTCCAAAGTTGAGTGGCGGAAGCGGTGAACGGGGTGCCTTGATCTTGTTCAATTACGTACCCTACATACATACGTACAGGTACAAGTACGACACACGCGTATAGGAAATATTGCAAAGTGACGCGTCGGTGACAATGGCACGGCCGACCCTGTTCGCACGCTCTTCCCACTCTCCATTTATCGACTTATTCCATGTCCTCTTTAGCGAAATGATTATATATTCAAACACCGCTTGCTATCTAAATATCACTTGTTAGCTTTATACGAGTTCAAGGTCATATTAAGTATAGGTACATAAGCATATATACATACAAAGTTGCGTAGCATTCGCGAGTTCTTGAATTTAAATCAATACTTTTGCTCTTTCAAAATGAACGTAGCGACAAACCGAGCCTGATCAATTCCATAAAAACACGTCTTTCCATTTTAAAAGACTGGCCTAGAATTGCAAATATCTGCAGAGGCGCGGCGTATAGGTACAGTCGAGTTCATCTGGCATCTGGGTAAATATTAATCTGCCGAATAAGGCAGCCAGGAATTCCGTTCTAAGTGGGGTACGTTTAGTCAAACGTGCATAATTGACTTAAATATCAGTAGCTAGGTAGCCACTGCTTTTCATACATGGCTCGAAAAATGACGATTTAGGTATTGATGCTCAGCTAAATACTGCCTGCAGAAGGTACCATAAGTAATAAATTGAAATAAAAAAAAACATTCCATTGCAAGTTCTTGGCTCTTTTTTGTCTTATCTTTGGAAAACTCTTTAATTAACTTGTCTCAAATAAAGAATCCGAACATGATATATTGAAGCAGTAACTGTCGCATCATGGCTATTTTTAAATGTCTTTTGTAAATAAACAAAACCTTTTAGCGTCTGGTTCAAGAGGCAAAAAATACATTTACCCACAGTCTATTCTTGAGGCAAAACAGGTCCTGTAAGGATTGGGACTGGTCATTATTACAGTCGCATCTGTATGCGCTCACAATCATAGGACCTTATTAGGTAAGTCAGTAGTAACTTGACATTGCAGTACACAATTAAATAGTAAGCATTAGTTTCCCACAATTAAAATTAACCAGTTCTTGTTCTTTGTTCTTTCAAACCGAAAAACCGGTAGCGGATTATCGGGTTAATCTAAAGTGTGAAGAGCAAAACAGTAGAGCCGTCGTCGGTGCAACATTGAGAGCATCGATACCGGTTGAGTTAAGAAGGTTTAGGTGATCGAGTAAGTCGATGTGAGACTGTAACTCGATAATAACGTGAAGGTTTTCCGGTGAGTGGTCCACAGGCTGCGCAGGCGCAGCGTCGCGAGACCCGCGCGGGGTGGCGAACGTGGGGAGAGAGGGGGGAGTCACGACGTGGTTTGCCTAGACTAGGTTCGCTTGAAGCTGCTGCCTTTCTCAACATAGCATTTTCACTTCTCAGGAATTCGCTCTCGTATGTTCGAACTAGAATAAGCGCAAAACATTGTCCTTTGTATAAATGCGTTTGTTTTTTAGTCGGTCGAGCTTCAGAAGTTCTTACTTCTTAAAATTGTTGTCTTGAGAATTGGTAAATCTTTAAAGACGTGTTTGTGATTTATTATTTATTTATAACTTAATCAAGAAACATTCAAGTCACTGTTGTTTTTACACGGCGTCGTCGCGTCGATGGCATTCAAATCTCAGTCGTCCCAGTCGCAGGGACCCTGACATTTGAGTCGTCAGCCGATGACCTGTTTTCGATGATATTTGCTCTCGAAATATGCTTTTAAATACATTCCAGTCGCTAAGACGCTTTCAATTAGAACAGTCAATCTGTGAAATTATTGTATAAAATGTTAGATTTTTACAAATAAGCAAATAAAACCCAATTGCGGTAAGATTTTAACACTTCTTTATTAAAAATAATTAATGACATCTCACCTCCTGTAAGTTCATCATTCTTATGATTACAATTTCATCGTGCTTATAAAATTACTGTTTCCTTTGATTGTATAATTTATATTAACAAATAAATAAAATATTTTGTACATTTTCACGCAGCGCTATCTAGCCCAAAACTGGATAGCCTTATTGAATACTTATAATATTTATTGAAAATACATAATTTGAACACAATATAACACCCAGACATAGTAGTTTCAAACATCAATGATCATTACGCATATGTTCGGTAGGGATCAAACCCACAATCTGCAGCGGAGAAGGCAGCTACGGTCCAACTGAGCTGTGAGGTCAGTCAGTATAGATATAGGTAGGTACTTATTATAGCAAGAAAGCGTTTTACAACTTTACAAGTGTGTTTATTGATATTGTAAAAGCATAACTGTTTTGTCTCAGGCATATTGCTTTGAAGTGTTAGTTCAAATAACTGATTATTAATACAAATCGTTTGATATTTGTGATTAGATATACCCAAAGTGAAGCACTCTTATTTGATACCTTTACAACAGAATAAATAATAGAACCTTTACTGAATTGTGATGGACCTATTTATGGATGCAGGATTAAGATTTTTGCTAGGTGTTTTCCTACTACAACTTGCTAATTATTGTATTACTGCGAATATTTAGAGAGCTACAATAACATTCCAAACAATTTTTATAAAAAATAAAATTTTGTTTGTTTTCGTACTTTTTTTATTTATTGCTTAACCTACTAATATTATAAACGCGAAAGTTTGTAAGTATGGATGGATGGATGGATGGAAGGATGTATGGATGTTTGTTACTCTTTCAAGTAAAAACTACTGAATGGTATTTAACTAGTAGTTCGGCCCGAACTGAGATCTCGTGATTCGACCCGACGAATGCACCAAAAATTTTAGTAGTAAAATTTCAAACATTGTTTGGACTTTTTTCTGACTACCGCTTTCTAACTTAGTATAGTAACCAAGTTTCAACTCCATTGGCCTATTTATTGAAGAGTTCCGTTGAACAGACCTTGACTCCATGATCAGACCTGGTCGTTGTCACCATTTTATGAGAACTGAATACCTCCTTAATTTATTTAGAACTGGCCGACCAGCAGAAAAACCTTAATGTCAACGAAACTCTTAGAGATGGGAGCTCTTGGGTCGCTGGTTATCTTAATTTAACTTTTTTGTTGTATCTCAAAAACCGAGCGTCCCAGAAAAAAAGTTAAAATTGTTTTGGAATGTCCAAACAAAGTCCTTTCATATGACATGTAACTTGATTTTTTTTAGTAACATATTTTTATTTTTGCCCCCTTAAAAACCCCATATCTTAATAACCCGTCATCCGATTTAACTCATATACTTACCAGTAAATTTCTCAAGTACAAGCTATCGACTTATCAAATTTAATGCCGATTAGATCAACGGTTCGAAAGTTATGGTCAGACAAACATACATACATACAAACATAAAATGCCAAATCGTCCAAGTTGAAACAAAGATCTTCGTTCGCTTCGCTCACTCGATCAATGAAACTTTACAATAATATAGCTTATACATCAGAATAACACATAGGCTACAATTTATGAAGATATTGTGTGAATTGTCTAAAATGTGCGCAGACGAAGTCGCGGGCACCAGCTTGTATTTGATATTTTAACCTTTGTAATATTATAACCCAAAATTACCTTGTTCTAGTTTTTTCAATTTCATTTTTAATGTCATTCAGTGACTTTATATCTTCAGAAATGTTGAAATATGCAAGCGAGTATTCGTTTGACGGTCAGCCTCTTAATGTATTCTCTAATTGTTCTAAGATTCACCAATTTATATGCATTATTGTAATAAGGTAACGGTACACAATACAGCAAATTATTATTGCGACTCCTCAAATTTTTAGGGGTAAAATAGAATTCCGAGTTAAGTAGTTGGAAAGCCTCATGGAACATCTAAATTACAATAATGAAGATGGTTAGTGCTGCGGTAGGTATAATGTCATGGGCTGCGGAGCCAGAAGCAGTGTTATACAATCTGTGGCAGGAGGCGGGTAGCGCCACCCGTTGCCCACTAATTGTTGCTATTATATAAATTGGTCACTTAAACTGAATTGCGATAAATCAGTACCTACCTTGTGCGCAACTTGAAGCGCGCACCGCAGACGTTTACACGATTAAACACTTGTTTTGTAAATAAATAAACACTTCACATGATTGCTACTGTTTTGTTATGATTTTTTGTGCCGCTCACGCCTTTTTTGTAGAGAAGTAAAGTATTTGCAGCTTATTCATAAATATTTCTTGTGGCCCAGACCTGTTCGTTGAGAGCTCTTCTTAGCTTTTCGATTAATGAATTCTTAGAAAGCTCTACTATCTTTTATTGATCTTTTATAATACTACATAATGCTTTGCATAATATTATCTGAACACAAAATTATTTATTTTATTTAGAGACGTGTGTTGATAGGATAATTTGTTGGTAGACAGTGACCTAGGTGGGTATTTATTTTAAGGTTAAATGTTAACTGCTGGGACAATAATAATATAAGAATATAAATAACACACATTAAAACCACGTCTAAATTAATCTACAAATAAAAACTTTTGCTTTTTTTTCAGGAAACCGATATCGACGATTCAACCGAAAGGCAGAAAATCATCTTTTGAGAGAAACTTTTGGGAAGGTAATATTTTTGTAGTTACTAGAGTAAGTTACCATATTAATTCCTAGGTTAGGTATGAGGAGGATGACAAATACGCTGGAATGTCAGACGTTCCGTACATAACCGACATAATATATTAAGCTTTGACCTAGTTTGTAAGTCGAGGTGACAGCTACTATCCCATTTGTAAGGTCGAGCGTTCTGAAATGTGAATTTATGCTTTTCTGCCAACAACGTGTAGACCTCAATTATTATTTTACGAGTAAGTTATGCAATGCCTGAGTCCAGCAGTGGATTTCTTTATGCTTTGGGCTCCAAAATGACGTAAAGCAATTTCAGGATTTTCTAAAACGCATTTTGACAAGTTTTCTTTCGCTGAACCTGTTTCGATTAGCGAACTAGAACTAACAAAATCGACCAACCCAGTTTATCTTTGGCAAAATTATTTACTCTATTTAGGTGCTTTGCAACTTATTCAGTAAACTAGCAACTTAATTAGTATGACGGGCACCTGCCAAGTTGCTTTGGCGCTAACCCAATAGCACGTTTTCTGATTACCTGAACTAGACTTTTGAGGTTGGACCTCGGGCGGGAACAAAGACAATTAAAAAAATTAAGGCTGTTGCACCTACTTGGTCCGCTGAACCAATTGGGATGAAACAGAATAAATATATGTAGTTCCTAACTTCGTTTTTTTAATACAACTAGCTGTAGGAACAAGCAGATGGCCCACCTGCTGTTAAGTGGTAACCATCACCGATAACAAAGCATTATCTCGTACGTCACGCACGATAGGAACGTGCCGAAACGCAGCGTTGCTGCTTGGCAGCAGGGTGGTGGTAAAGGCGTGGTATGGTAGTACTTCCCCGGACGAGCCCTTCACAAAGAGCTCTACACTCTTAAAATATTAGCATATAGGCTTCTTTCCATACCGAAAAATTACCGGGAACGGGGTGGAAAATATGAACGAACCCAATAAAGGTAAAACACCTTAAACATTTGTGCTAGCAATCACCATTAAAGAGCGAGTGAAGTCGCGGGCGGCACCTAGTGTTCACTAAAATTCTGATTGCAATGCAAAGTTCAAATATGCTGTTTGTATTTAAGGTTCAGTAGTTGGCGTCAAAGTTAATTCAATTCTTAAGAAAAATGTATAGATCCAAAATAGGTTTTTTGTTATCTTTACATAGGCAATTATTCAGTTTTTTTAGACTATTCAGTTCAGAAAACTATTTTGACATACCCAATAGGCATTGTTTTTTTTTAAATTATAGAAATACTGTAAGGTATAGATATTTCCATTCTATTATGCTATAAAATGAAATTATAATAACCATAAAAGCTTTTTTGTTATGCATAAATATTTCGTAATTTCTAAATCCGCAACATATAAACTCGTTTAGCATAACGCTAAATTAGACATAATCGTTGCAAAATCTTGTTTATGTAAATTTCTTATACGACGACGAATGTGGACGAACTCAAATGGGCTCGGATTCGGATATTATTAAAAATCGGAAAGCATTGTTTATTTATAAATTTTAAGAGTAGTAGAGCTCTTTGTGAAAGGGTCGTCTGGGGAAACTACCACCACGCCTTTTTCTGTCCGGTGTACTTACAGGCACATGAGGCTAAACATCTGTATGCCACAAGTTGATGGACGCAGGACAGTGCATCGTAGGGCACGTTCCTATCGTGCGTGACTTACGAGGCAATGCTTTCGAAGCAATCAGGTGGGTCATCTGCTTGTTCCATCAACTAGTTGTATAAAAAAATTATAAAAATTATACTTGCGGCCGCCTGTGGTTGCTTACACTAATATTTAAAGCTTTTCTTTCCGTATGGCTCTTTTGTTTTTTCTACCTTGTTCCTGTTATTTTTTTTTATAAAAATCAAACAACATAAAAAAAAGGAAACCATATTTATTGGTTCAGTAGGCGCGATTGTGCTGCAATCCCTCTCAATATACCAACATCAATTCGTTTGTTTTTACAATTTTAACAGGATTCAAGCTTTAACTATGTTGTTTTCGAAGGTACAAAATGAATACCTTTATGATAAGCATAACAGATTATAAATTGGACTGGGAAGGTATAAATAGGACTAATCTAAGTGGAACTCTTTGGCTTTATCAGAATTCTTGTGAAAGTGCACCTTGCGCGGGCGCCGGTCGGTCGCACCTGCTCATTTCTTGCACATGGCATAATGCATTTCGGTGCAAAGCTTGGACCACATTGTGCGAATACTTCACTTGAATAAAGCCGGTAAAACCTTTCAAGTGGCATATAATATTATGATACTCAGAACTCGCACGTGCACTCTACACCTATCGAATTACACTAAATAGTTTGTGCTCTAAATAGTCTTCTGGAAGCTGGTTCAGCACATTGCAGGCATTGATATTACATGGAGTGTGTTATGCTAACTACCTATGAGTCAATATGTCAAAGTCGAAAGATATTTATTCAATTGAATTGTCTTAAAGCTATTTGAATCTCGGTGCCAGTTCCACGCGACCAAGCCCAGAAGAACATGATCTTGTCTTCTTTTGTCTCTTGTCTCACAAATGGACTTGTTCAGTTAATGGTAGCCTACGTCCAGCAGTCGACTTCTTTAGGCGGATGATGATGAATTACGTCAATCCATTGTAGTAAGTACCTATCAGAGTTTTGCCAGGACAAAAAGTTTTAAAGTGTGAAAACGAGTCATTCATTCATTCATTCAAAACGTATAAGATCGTGGGCTCGAACCCGGTCGTGCACTAATCTTCTTCTTATCGTGTCACTAGTTTCTTTCGAAACAGTGTGGTGAAATGATTTTAAGTGCGCTTCAAAGAGACTCCTTTTGAGCACTTGACACATGTTTTTACAACTTTTTAGGTTCTACAACATTCCGGTTTCCTTACGATGTTTTCCTTCACCGTTTGAGAGTAAAGTAAAAAGTAAAAGTAAAAGTTTATTTGGAACTAAGGTACAAGATATAACTAAAAACTAGTGTAACGATACTGACTGCAGAAGTATAAAAAAGAGTACTGGCACTGTGCACATAAAATTGTGAACAGAAAAACTCATTGGTGCACGACCGGTTTTGAACCCACGACCTTAAGATCGGAAGGCAGGCCCGCTACCACCGCGACCACCAGTGCTCTCATGCACGAATAAATTGTACCTTTCGAAAAAAAATATCTCCGCAATGTCAGTGCTCTGAAACCGCGAATGAAAACATCATCGTGATCCAGTTCACATCTAACAGCGCCAATGAGCTTGCAACCTGTCACGTATGAAATACCAACGACTGCATGATGCGGGTATCCAAATGTGATATTGGATCGCCTTCCCCTACGACTACCCCCCTTAGACCTCCTCTAAAGAACCCTTTGGCTGTAAGATATCTGACGGGATATTTACCGTGTCTGGGGATCAGTTCGTGAAGCTTTTTCTTTTTTTATGAGCTCTTATAATTTTATTGTTCTTTGCATGAACGAAGGTATTCCTTTATTGCTGTTTCACATTCACTTTTTGGCGCATTCTTTAATTAAACACTAACTTCTGCTTGCTACTTCGTTTGCGTGGTATTTGATTGAGTCACAAACATCTAAATAACTATATATACATAAAGGTTTTTTTTATATCAAAGATTGTTCCCCTTTTCTGCGTATATAGTACATCTTATATAGGTATTATAGACGTAAAGTCCACTAACTCATCGGAAAATCTCCGAAAGTACAGGGTGTGAAATTTGGCACAAACACATTTTTAAGGGTTTGTTGTCGTTCATTAAGAAACTATTTTTGTAAATTAATAGGTGACATAACTTTCAACACCCAAGGTGTTGAAAGTGATGTCAAAATTATGAAAAGTTTTATGAAGATCCCACTTGTTATTATGATGGTTATTAAATCAGTAATTAATAAATTGTGTACCTACCCACCTAAGAGTTGAAAAGGGGTGTCAAATTATGAATAAAAAGTTCGCATGAAAATTCCACTAGTAAATAATTTGAAGATGGATATTGAATCAGAAATCACTGAATATTTTGAACTTACAAAATGCACTTTCATATGAATTCCCGCGATGAAAGTAACGCAGGCTGGCATCCCACTGTGCGGTCATAAAAGAGAGGCCCGCGACCTGCCAGCCGCCTTTCATTGTTCCCCCAACACTTTGCATACTCGCTCTGCTAATAAATAAGCGTCGTAACTCATAAAACTGAAAGTAACTGCAATTTACCAATTCGCTCAACAACTTAAAAATAAATAGCGCAATATTCTGATCTATAACTTTTAATTCGTATTTGTTAAGATTTGTATTGTAATAGCTATGTCTGCGAAACATTCTTTTGAGACTGCAAAAAGTTAAACGCTTTTCAATTCTACGATTGTAATAATTACACTTCTTTCACATGGTCGTCATATAAATTGGAAGTCTTGGTATTTCCTTCGAGGAAGCGACAAAAACGACGTTCCTGCTGTCCACCTTTGAAGCCCAACGATCCCAGAATTAAAGTCGTTATTCACATAGCAGACGGAAAGAATCGCAACGTTTAGTGGATTCCTTCGCTCGCAGCATTCAACTTGCCCGCTCGCATACCGACACAAAATATTTTTATTCGTATCGCCTTTAAGTGTTTATACATGTCGAGTTGCAGCTCATTCACAGCCTTCATGCTGTGAATGCTTGGCCTAAAAAGTGGTTTATGCACTGCCTCTTATTTTTTCATGTTCTTAAAACTGCCTTCACGTTTCTGTAGGTACTCATTGTTCTCATACAAAATATTATCGGATGAATGAACGAGATCAATACTCTCTATAGAACCAACGATCAGCAATGTCTCAAACAATTATACGGTAATATTGTATCGATAATGTAACTCTTTAAAATGCTGACCATCGACCTTTACAGATGTTGTGGTTATGGCTGTCTTGTTTTGTTCAGATTACGTAAGACATGTCACTGGAGAAAGTTAATTTAGTTTTGAAAGTGAAATCTATTGCACTTTCTTTCACATCTACATTTCATAGTTTGGACATTCGATCAATGAAAGAATCCATCGATCTCAATATCAGAATAAAGGTTTTCGAAAATTGCTCAATCATTTTAAATCGGGGTTACTCGTGTAGTTCCGATGTTTTATCAAAGGATGGTTCGCGAGCGGCTTCTATATTGCTTCGTTATATCACATTCCTCAGATAATAACGTCTGTAGGTACCTATATTCGAGAACGGAGGCTAGGCATTACAGGAGGGTTTAATAAAAGGACAAGAATGTAAAAAAATGTGCAAACAACTCTGCAAACACGTCGGAGCGGTTTAAAGGCTGCGTCCGGATTGCGAGGGGCGGGCGGTGGCGGAGGGCACGCGGGCAGCATTCCAGCCTCCCGGCCGCAGCGCCGCATCCCGCATTCGCACCCGCCGCGCCGCGCCGCTGCCATGCCGCACTGGACCGCGCCGAGCCGAGGGCGCCCTCCTCGCTTATAGTTCACATAAGCTGCTCTTATGCTCGCAATATTACACAAACGTACACATTCTTTTTTGTTAAATTAAAAATAGAGTTAGAACTAATAAATTTATAGGAAACCACTGTCCATGTAATGTGCGCGGGCGCCACCGGCTGCTCAATGTTACATCTAAGGTTCGCCGCCCTCGACCGCCTTCAGTCTTAAAATAGCTCGTAATTCCGATCGATCCATGTGTATCGGTTAAGCAAATGAAAGTTATAAACATTCGTTTGGAATCATTAATTTTGATTCTGGGAAGTTATTTGCTTCCGATGTCTGGACTGGACGGAACACATGTTGCGGTCGGTCAGGTCAGGATAGCCGTTAATAATGATCGGTCGCGGTCGAGGAGCGACCTTCGAGGCGAACGAGGGGTGCAGGCGGCGCGGGCGCGGGTGCTGGTGGCTGGTCGCGGCGGCGGCCGGCGGGACGCGGGGGAGCGTCGCGTGCGCAGCTCGGCGTCGTCCGTCCCTGGCTCGGAGCAACGCCCCCGTCAAGGGCGGCGACGCTGCAAATTTCTGCAAGTCCACCGCGAGTCAGTGCATCGCGCCCCGCCGCGGCGGCTCCGCGCACGCCGCTCGCAGTTCGCACGTCGCCGCACCGTACGCCGCACTGACCGCAAGCCGCGCGTCCGCACCGCAACCGCACGCACCTCCCTAACAAAAATAACTGTTATTTCGGTCGTTAATGGACAAGTTCCGCATTCTCAACCCGATCCTCGTGCTCTCCGTGACATTGCATCGCCGAATTCCTAAAGTGGACCAAATTCTCGCGTAATTTTCATGCAAAAATGATTCATTCCGGTAATGTTTACCTTCTTTGTGCACTCGCGAGTCTACAATAAAAGTACTCATTTTCAGAATGAACAGGATCCGGAAACTGGTTTTGTAAATGAAAGTGTTGTGTAATGAATTGGATCAAATGACTATCGACGCAGGAGTTTAACATTGTATTCGTTACGATGATGGACATGAGAAAATTTTCAAGACTTTCAAAGTCGCATCTTGTGTCGCACGGTGTGTATTCTTTATAAGTATTAGTATTTAAGGTAAACTAAATCGTTAGGTATAGAGGTAATATGAGTATCAGTACTTTGTCCCCTGCTAGTCCATTCAGATCACGGTTTATCAGCTGCTACTAAATTCTAATGCTGCCAAATTGACAATGACTGAAATCGCTCATTTCGCCTAAATCTCTTTCAGGGCAATAAAAAATATCGTCTTTTTGTCTAAGAGCAAATCGGTAAACTATAATGTCAGACCATATAGAACGAGATTATGACATGTGCTATAGTATTTGTGGGTAAAAACTTGAAATGATTCCTTCCAATTTAACAGTACCTATTTAAACAAATAAAACTCGTCCATAACTTGCTACGAGCGTTATTCAAGTTTGTAGAGGCTTATTTGTTTTAGTCTCCTGGTTTCACGACCGCCTACATGAGTTCATGTCCACACAGTACCTCCCAGCCAGTTGTTCAGCCGCTTCCTAGTATGTGGCCTCCATTCGAGAACCCGTTTTCATCCCAGCGCGGTTTTATGCTTTGTCACAATTTTAATGCGGTTTGACACTCGCAATGCATTTTTAATGTAGCCTCGCTGGCAGATTTCTAGGTGTATGTATCCGCTAACTGTTGTTTGGCAAAATTAGGTCAGTGATGTTTTAGGCTTGCTTTGAAAGAAAATTAAGGCGGAGACGAGCTAATGTACCTACATCTCGCTCGCACATTTTAACACGTTGAAATATGTATATGAAATCACTTTACTAGTTTTCGTACCTAAGCAAACTTTTGAATAGGAAAACTTATATCGATCATAATGAAATTTTTACTAAACTGTGATTGCAACGTGACTGCAATGTAATTTTTTTTTTTTTTTTTTTTTTCGAATGGACTAAAATGCTGGTATAATCGTATGACGATTGCCGACAGCGTTACCGGGCTACATACAATGTAATTGCACACAAAATAGTCGCTTGCGATTTTACGAAAATTGGTTTCGTGATTTTATTTCTTCCAACATGTCAAACGTGCGAGCGAGAGGTACATTAGCTTTAGTATTCGCCTTATGTTGTAGTTATATATTGTTGAAGACTGCTCTACATAGACGAAATCCCGACGGAAGTACAATGAATATTTAAATGCTGGTGGAGCAACATGATGTAATGCATTTCTATTACTTAAGTAGGTATGTATGTACGTAGGAGGTTTAATATAAAATCGTGATGCAACTTCTTTTGGCGTTTCTTAGCTCCAGTCTAGAATTAGGTAAAACAAAAGCAGCACGACTGCGTCAATTTAGGCGTAACTAATTTACCTAACTAGAATCTTATAAGGAGTTTATTGTATGTCCAAAATCCAAGTAGAATGGTATACTCACCTACATACATACTTAAATTGAATTACCTTTTGAAATAACAAGTTGGATTAGCAAAACTTCTGTGAAAAGGTGACGGTCCAGCCAAATCCTCTACTGCTATTTATTCTGCGCCTCTACATAACCTACACAGTGTATTAGAGTAGTAGGTACCTATCTCCCCCGGGATTTAACACAATCCGTGGATAGAATCCACATCCGCATGATGTTTGGATAGTTCCTTAGTCATATCGAGCTTTACTCCTTATGGGATAAATAAATAGAAGAGAAAAGGAACGAACCTACTAACATACGAATGAAATTCGAAACTTTGGGTTATAATGATGTGTTGCTGGCTTTGATATTGACTGCATTGCAGTGCAGATGTGCTGCTTTTACGTGCTATGAATACGAATATTGAGAAATATCCGGGCCATTTACGGTTTCATCTCGAAGGCAATAGATTGCCAAATAATGTATCTAAGTATCTACATACTTATGTACGTATATACTTACTTACCTACTCAGATATGCCTTCAGTGAGAACATTTTACATAATCCGGATTTTTTATTATTCTTGTTGTGTTTTACACTCTACTTCTTTCGTGTTTATTTTGTTTTTACGTGGAATTAAGATATTTTTTTGCGTTTTGGATATACTAATATCTGCTTCCAGATAAATTGCTTTCTTCGTGTTCAATTTCATTGCGATTAGTTCAGCGCTCTAGTCCATAAATAGACACACTTTTTTGGGTATCAATAGTATGCATACTATTAGCGTGGATAGCCAAGTGGATAGCCTCAATAAAAAAACACTCAGTTACGCAATGACGTAACAGCTAATTTGAAATCCTCGATTTGATTGTGCTTTATTGTGTTTGTTATGTAGGCGCATAACTTCAAAACGCTTGTCTAGACGAAATTAGATACAACAATGAAAACAAAAAATATATGCTTACGGAGGTAGCTCAACGAAAGCCATAAAATCAGTTCAGTAAATGTTCAATAGGATATTTTGAGAATATGTATTGTTAAGCTTATTTCCTGTAATATTTATGACTTTGGTTTTATAGGTAGGTACGCGCTTTGTTGCTTATAATATAATGTAGTGCAAAATACCTACTTATGAGAATAGTAAAATTGTAGGAACTGTGTGTTCTTTTTATTTTGGTCTTCGTTTTAGCTTCCATTTAAAAAAATGTAGTCGTGATAAAAATATAGAGAAACAAAAAACATCAAAAAATAATCGAATGACATTGTAGGCACTATTTATTTGTCCACGTACAAGTCGTAGCTCGGATTTATAGAGGTATGGCACAGGTAAGTAAGGTAGGTAATTATACCAAAGCCTACATAAAGGAAATCATTTTACGATTATCGTAGAGCAAAGTTTGCTCAACTGAATAAATGGAATCAATATCTTTGTCCCATAGTTTGTGACGAAATCGCTAAACTAACCGAGTGTAACACGTGAAAACCTTTCAGGTTGTCCATGTGCTCAGACTTTCAGCACTTGTCTAAATACACTGAAGTGTGCCGTCTCTACAAAAAACTTCCATTACAACTTTGGATTTTCTAGAAACATCATGTCATATTGATTTGTAGAGCATGTACACGCGAAATATCATTGTTTTGGATACTAAGTCGTATAGTGTTGTAAAAATTCACCATTCTCGTTGTTTGCATCGTATTGAAGAAGAAAAAGAAGGTACGCAACTTCCGAAATTATCACTTTTATATGTATATGTTCCGACTCTGAAATACTTAGGTATTTAGCTTTGACTTAACAATTATAATCATATATAATCAATACCATAATTTTGTGCGAATAAGTGGTTGATTTTGATTAAAGTGGGTAGGTAGGGTATAGGTAATTATTATAAGTACTTGTCTATCAACGGATTGCATCAAGGTATCGGTGACTAAGTAGGTGATTGTGATGGAACAAGGTGACGCATCTTAGCAAATATCAAGTTGGTCAGTAATAGGACACCGCAAGTGATTCACGGCATGCAACCTTCGAACTCTGTTTAAATTTCAGTTACCTAGTTAGTAGATCGGTAATTGTTTTAGCATCGATTACTTATCAAAACCAGTTACGTAAAAGTGTAGCATTTGTTTAACCAGAAAAATAGGCTCTTGAAGGATATATATGCACAGTTTTTACATTTAAACATTTTTGTAGGCACAATACGGATAAGTTCGCGTATCTTTAATATGTTATCCTGAGAAACCGCGCATTAAGCAAGTGTTTTACGTATTTTTTTTATTTACAGATCGCGTCAACAAGAGCGATACTGAAGATAAAAGCCTTTCAAACGACGAAACACCACTTCCGTCGTGTCCTAGGCAGCCTCCGGACGGGGTAGAAACTCCTAATGATGTGATCGAAAAGATCCCAGAGGCACCAACTCGACTCCCTCCGCTCCATTTCGTCCGTCCGCGATACTCCTACTCCTCAAGGACACAAGATGCGAGAAGTGAAGCCAGTGTCAAAGATAAAATTGCTATGTTTTCAAACGATCACGCCGCATCGACGGATCGCCTGGATAAATGTGGCACACTTCCAACCAGAAATGGTTATAGCACGAGAAAAAATACATCCTATTCAAATTATTCAGAAATATCTACGTTGGATAGGCGCCTAACTAAATCTCAAGATAATCTTGATGAGATGCCACGTTATTGTAAAAAGCCTCTAGAGAGGCCGGAAGTATCCGGTGGACTTGGAAATACAATTCCCACTCCGAATTATGACGTAACTAAAACTTTGAATCGATCACTGTATCTGGAGAGTAAGCCTCTGTTTTATGGGAGCACGACAACGTTACCATCGAGCACAGATTCGTTGCTAACTCACCCCGTATACCACATGCGCAGCACTAGTGATGACACCACAACTAAAAATGCTTCTTCGCACAAATCAAATCTCGAGTACCTGATTGAACAAAGGAAAAAATCGATGTCTAAATTACGGGGTTTAGTAATTCCTGAAATTCATGGACCACTTATGGGGCTACCTGAAATTAAAGTACAAGATAATATAACTAAAACATTCCTCCTAAAAGCAAGTGAAAAAAGTGTTATTAACAAAAACAGTAGTAGTAAACAAAGTAGTGTAAAACCAATTATTATTAATGAAACGAAATGGAAAACTATATTACCCAATAATATTCCCAAATATTCTCCGGCTTTCAAACGCAAATCACTTCAAGTTTATACGCCAACATCTTTGTCAAAAGAGTCTACTCCCGAGCGTAATTTCAGCGAAAGGATAGAAATACTGAATAAAATAAATCATAAATCGATTTTAAACAAGCCAGTTAGAGCAACATTAGATTTTAACGATACACCAAAACACCTAACGACATCAATACTGCCTTCGAAGCCTTACGTAACTCATACATCGTACTCATTGAAAAAAGAAATAAAGGAGAATATAAACTACATCCGTGATTACAAGAACTTTGATGCAAAAATTTGCACTATTACCGATATCGTAGACAGTGATAATGATTCTGCGATGAGTTCAACCCAATCGAGTTATCGATCATCTGCTTCATCACCTATGCACACTTTAGAACACATGGAGTCGGACAGTTCTCGCCTTTCGCCAAGAATATCAAATTACAGTTACTCAGTCGTAAAATCGGAAATGCCCGTTAAAATATCAACGGAAAAGAGTTATGAAGATTACATGAAACGCACCGTGTGCCGCTCCATGTCATCTGACACAAACGTATCGCTCAGTTCGTCTGCTGGTTCGGCAGCCACATCTGGATCTCAAGCGAGTTGTAGTTCACTCGAAAGTTCTGTCGCAGACTCAGACAAGAGAAAAGTTTCAAAAACTTATAACGTTGACACTCTGAATCGAAGAAACATATTGGCTTCCGCGAAATGTAGAAGTGGAAGAGACAATAAGTTGAATTCGCCAGTTATTGAAGCCAAATTCTCACACGAGTCTTCCGACAGGTCTCCGAGTCCAGTACACAAAGCGTCTGAACGCCTTTCTACGCTCACCCCATCGGTGAGCGCTGTGTCGAATAAAGGCGACAACAGACGACGCAATAAGATCGTTGCCGAAACCGATTCCGACAGCGATAGCGATCTCAACATTCGACAAAGGAAGACTGACTTCAAAAACTCCAGGTTGAAAAGGAGTTCTAGTAACAAAACTAAATCCACTGAAACGAATTCGGAGAGCCCTAAAGCCGAAGATGCCCCTAGGGTAATTTCTGAGAAAATAATAAAAGAAATTAAAAAAGCTGGTCTCGACAACTTCACAAGTAGTAAATCAACTACAATGATTCTAGATAAGAAAAGTTTCGATATCATTAAAAACGATAGTTTCGTGATAAAGAAAGAGGAAAAAAGTTGTAAAAACGGAATTTCGCTAAATCATAAAGATGTCTGCGATAAAGTTGATTTGCAGCATAAGGAAAAATCTTCATTGAATCAGAGGTACAAAGCAATTCCTGATAGCAAACCTGACAAGAAAGATAGTGTGCAAGATGCTAAGATCCCGACCCGCACGATTCGTTTGAAGCGTGGAGCTGGCACTGGCGTGGGTGTTATCTTGGCTGGCGGCATCGACTGTGAAGCTAAAGATGTTACGGTAAGGAACATCAAATAATCTGTGCTGTGTTACTTCCCACCTTAGTTTTCATGACACAATTCACTAGAATTCATGCAACAATTCGATATTTATTATAGCCAGATCATAATGTATTTTACAGGTTCATCGAGTATTATCTGACAGTGTGGCAGCAAAAGCGGGATTGAAGCGAGGTGTGAAAGTTCGCAGCATCAACGGTTGTGTCATGGCTGGATTGACGCATGCGCAGTCTGTTACCATTCTAAAGGTACCTACTGTTATACGCAGTATACTTTGAAACGTATTTTATTTACTGTTTTTGCCTTATTGTTAATGTTAGCTTAAGCCTTCTCTCCAATTGTTTTAAGAACACACCACGAGGTCTGCGTAATTCGCAATGTTGGATATCGTAAGCCTCCGAGTTATTTGTTTTAGGGCACGTTTTCTTACAATATCTTAGGTACTGGTTTCACTATTTGAGCATGCGGCAATGCGCACATAAATCTTTCGTGTTGAAAAACGCATTGGTGCATACGTAACCCAGATTTAATCGATAACTTTAGAGGAAAAACGAGCATTAGTGTAACCTAATGGTTACACTAATAATTGAACTATCGAACGTATATTTTATAAAGAAATTGACATTGGTTTGGTACTTCAACTACTGAATTTTTAGGATGAATTTTGGAAAAATACAAATGTAGAGTGTTATTCAAATTGGTTAGTGAACAGTTTACATCAAATAGCATAAAATAGACCGCAAAAAACTGTGAATCTAAGAATAAATAAATAAAGGTAGGGTTCGTGACCTGGAACATTTAACATGTTCTCTCATATCCGGGTAACATGTAAGCACAAAAGTCTTCTTTTAAGAGTAGTAGAGCTCTTTGTGAAGGGGAAGTACTACCACCACGCCTGTTTCTGCCGCCAAGCAGCGTTGCTGTGTTTCGGTTTGAAGAGTGTGGGTGACGATGTAATTACAGGCACATGAGGCTTAACATCTGTATGCCTCTAGTTGATGGACGCAGGGCAGTGCAACGTAGGGCAAGTTCCCTTCGAGCGTGAATTACGAGGCAATGATTTGTGGTGATGGTTACCACTTAACATCAGGCCATCTGCTTGTTCCATTAGCTAGTAGTATAAAAAAAAAGTCTTAAATGAAAAAAGGGCTTCTACAAAATGAAGAATCGTTTAGGCATCCGAACAAAAGCGAGTGTTCTTTTGTTTTCATTACAGAGAGAGTTTTGTTTGTTTCCAGGAGCAGCGGTCTGAGGTGGTGATTGAAATAGATAACGAGACGGCAGGCAACGCAAATGGCGGAAGCGGCTCTGAAAAAGGTAAGGTCAACTTGTACTCTACTAGCAGCCGCGCGCGGCTTCGCTCGCCTTGTAACGGTGATTGTTGTTCACGCATATCCGTCATTTATGAACCGATTTGAAAAAACCTTGTTTTTATTCGAGAGTATATTATACTTACCGATTGGTTACCATAGACATTTCATCAAAATCGGTTCAGTAGTTTGGCTTTTAAATCAAAATAATAGGAAAAAGTTATGCCATCCAAGTAAATGAAATAGTGTATTTCGCTGTTTTATGTTTTCAGTGATTTGAAGTCGGTTTTTTCGCAGAAAATATATTATTTTGGGTTTGTTTATGTTTTATATCCCGCTGTACATTTTTTGGGATATAAAGTAACCTATACGTTAATGCAGGTTAGAAAGTAGGTACCTATATTGGTTTCAAGTTTCATTCAAATCACTCAAAGGGTTAGGTTAGTGCGTGATTCAGCATGTCGAGAGGAATTTATTAAGAGCTTATAATTAAAAATAAAAAAAGACAACAAATATGACGTTTTTTATTCCCGTCAGCAAAAGTTTTGTTTTTCAGTATATTTGAACTAGCCTATTTTTTGCAAAAAAGTTATATTATTGACAAGTCTTGAGAAGGAACGCAAATATATTTATCTGCTGGATAAACTATTGCGTTGCTGTACGTTTTGTAAAATCCTCCCATAAGTTATGAATATGATTAACATGCTCTTACAGCGGAGTCGAAGGTTCGTCAAGAGGATAACGGCGTAGACAAGGCGCGGTCGGCAGTGACCGTGGTGTTGGAAAAGGCCGGCGGAGGCGCGGGACTCGGCTTCGGGCTCGATGGAGGCCGGGACTCCCCGCGCGGGGACTGCCCTTTGACCATCAAGAAACTATTCGCAGGTAAGCACTTACTATTTTTGCTTCTTCTTCTTCCTCTTGTCGTCTCACTAGTTCTTTTGAAACAGTGTGGTGAAAGTATTTTAGGTGCGCCTCAAAGAGGCTCGCTTGAGTGCTTGACACATGTTTTAGTACTTCTTAGGTTTTATGACATTGAGAGTAACTACTGACACTGTGCACATACATTTTCTGATAACTCATTGGCACTAACGGTTTTGAACCCACGACCATAGCATCTAGACCAGCAGTGCTATATTTTTACTACTTATGTACCAAGGTGAATGATGAAGACTTATGTGACTTTAACATCCAGGCTTTGGTCGCGAGGAACTGGCGCCATAGATTTATCTAGTTTATTAGACGTTTCGAAGCGATACTTGTGATTGAACTGAATAAATACTTTTTTGATTTTTATAAAAAAAAATATCTGCAGGTAGCCATACAGTTTTATTTTACTGCGCCGGCGTAAACGTAAACAGAAAGTGGAACTTGTCTAGGCAAAATTCTCTTCCCCAAAACTTATGGTTGCTTTCAAAGTCACACAAAATTAAAAAAAATGCGGATCATTTTCTTCGTTCCCCAATCCTTTCGTTCCTAAAACTAAGCTTGAATTTAATTTGAAGCAAAGCTTTTTTGACAGGTTTTCAAAACCCGATGTTCCACTCTCGACCCATATTATTTTATTTTTGGGAGTACCTTACTGTTGGATAATACAGCTGCAGTATCACTGGCGCCATCTGTTGATTAAAATAAATAGTTACTTAGCCTTACAAGCTTTTTTTTTAATAATTATACCGTCACTTTTTGAATAATACAATTTCAGACTGTTAAGACAACGAGGTCGACTATAGAAAATGAAACTAAATACTCACTTAGCATTTTTTTTTGTCCTACAGCAATATTTTTGTCTTAGGTCTTGTTTTTATTCTTGTCTTGTTCTTGTCTTCTATTCTTGTCTTGTTTTTGTCTTCTATTTAGTCTTGTAATAATTCCGCGTAGGTTAAGTAGGTATATATGTTATAGTAAAGAAAGACATGGGGATAGCAATTATCTGATAGATACCTAATCAAATTAGGTTTCTTTCCTACAGCTGTTTGCCATCTTATTTTGTAGCAAATGCGATACTTACGCCATCTATCCGATAGTCGTTGTACTTACTTTAAATCTCACTTGACTGAGTAGGTATGTTGGGAACTGACTTTATTCTCTGTTTTTAGGGTCGTACCCAAAGGGTAAAGTGGGACCCTATTACTAAGACTCCGATGTCCGTCCGTCTGTCTGTCTGAAAACAACAAATACTAAAAAACAGAATAAAATAAATATTTATGAGGGCTGCCATACAACAAACGTGATTTTTTTGCTCGTTTTTGCTCGATATTGATAACGGCAACAGGTACGCTTGAAATATTACAGAATGTTTAGTTATATAATCACTTTAAAAATAAATAATTAAATTAATATAAAACAAATATTTAAGTAGGGCTCCCATACAAGAAACGTAATTTTTTTGCCATTTTTATAGATACCTAATGGTACGGAACTCTTCGTGCGCGAGTCCGACTCGCACTTGACCGGTTTTTTAACTAATTTTAATTGTTGCGCCGTATGTGCTGCTATGGTATAAGATTGCGCTAGTACTTACCTCGACGAAGGAAAACATCGTGAGGAATGGCACGTCGAGCCTAAAAAGTTCTAAACATGCGTCAAGTGCTCGAAAGGAGCACTTGACGCATGCACTGGAGGATGTTTTCTTTGAGGCGTAGGTATACTTAAAATCCATTTACTACACTGTTTCAAAAGAACAAGTGACACGACAAGAAGGGAATATACTCAATAATCATCTACACTAATATTATAAAGAGGAAAGCTTTGTATTTTTGTATTTTTGTATTTTTGTATTTTTGTATGTAACGAATAGGCTCAAAAACTACTGGTCCGATTTCAAAAATTCTTTCACCATTAGAATGCTACATTATCCCTGAGTAACATAGGCTATATTATATTTTCAAAAAAATCGGGGATCCTTACTAAAACTCCAATAATGTAACCCAAGGTGGAAACCAAAAACCTTACATCGCGTGCGCTGCGAAAACTATTGATGATAGAACAAAATAATGTACTACGATTTTGTAGAACACGTCATCATCTACAAAAAATGTCGCAACAGCATATGTCTAACTATTATAGTTATGTCACAATAAGTGTTCTTTTATTACAAAAAAATAATTGAAATGCCGCCGCTAGAAAAGGGTCTTTATTTGTACCTTGGTATTAATCCTTATCCAAATAAATCTTTTCATAATTAAGACGGTTTCAATACCTATAGATTACTTCTTAATTTTTTCAAATCGGACATTCCATTCAAAAGATATGACGAAATTAAAAACGTTAACGGGTCCACGGGTGGCGCTCGGGGTGCGATTTCACTCTCTGGCGTGCAAATGTATGAAATAAGTAGACGCGAGGCTTGAACCAACGGTCTAAGTTTATCCTAAAATGTTCAAAAAATTTATGACCACCCATGCGAAGCTGGGACAGGCCGCTAGTAATGAATAAAGTAATATAAATATCGGTGGACTTTCCACACAGCTCTACCTAGGTACCTATTTATAGCTATTTAAGAGTAGTAGAGCTCTTTGTGAAGAGCTCGCCCGGGGAAGTACTACCACCATGACTTTTTCTGTTCCAACGTTCCAACGCCTCGCCAAGCAGCCTTACTGTGTTCGGTTTGAAGAGTGAGGTTGCCGGTGAAATTACAAGCACATGAGGCTTAACATCTGTATGCCTCAAGTTGATGGACGTAGGGCAGTGCATCGTAGAGCACGTTCCTATCGTGCGTGACTTATGAGGCAAATGCTAGGTGATGGTTACCACTTAACATCAGGTGGGCAATCTGCTTGTTCCATCAGCTAGTTGAATAAAAAAAAAGCACCAAACGAAGAAAAGCTTGTTATATGGGAACGAAATATCTGATATAATGCTTATACAGCGTGTTAAAATACCACTCCCGAAAACTTCAGGCGGCTAAAGTACCCATCAATGTGAATAACTTTTAAATAAATTTTAGCCAGGCAGGTATTGAACTTTTGCATGAAACAGCTGTTTTTTTTTCGCGTTCACAGTGTTGGTTCCTTGGAAAAAGTGATTCATATTGATGATATATATATTTAGCTCCTGAAAACTTCAGGAGCTATCTCGTTTCCGTACCTATAACAAGCTTTGTTTCATTTGGTGTTTTTTTTATTCAACTACCTTACTTTTTTTTCATAATGATACTAATCGATTTTGTTTTGTTTAGGAGGTTCGGCGGCCCAAAGCGGGCTGGTTCTAGTCGGAGCAGAGCTCCTGTCGGCCGGAGGACTGGCCATGGAAGGCTTCACTCGCACGCAAGCCTGGGCGGCGCTGAAGGCTCTACCAGCCGGCCCCGTCTCTCTAGTACTAAGGAACCCTAAGTAGAATCTGGAGGTACGATGCACACCTGACAGAACGCGTCTTGCAATTCATGATTAATTGAGTTTAGGTTAGTCCCTAGTGATCAATAATATGTATTTTAGTATCTACCAAAATGCTATATTAAAAATACTGCTCCTGAAAAATCGAGGATGCATTATGTACAGCGCATATCGAGCCATGGCTTAATTCCGATTGCCGAAGGATATCAATATAGTGACCGTTTCAAAATAGGTTCTATGCGTCGCATAAAAAGGTACTTTATGTCGTAAAATATCGTATTACTAACAGGAGCACTAAAAACATTCGAAAACGTCAGTTTGTGTCTTTTTTGTTAATAAGCAAAAAAAAAACAAGAGCAAGAGAGCCAAATTCCGATGTTTCCGATCGGAAATTTTTCCGAATGTTTTAGTCCTGCAAGTTCGTGACAACCTAGATTTCTTTTTTTTCAAAAATGCGTTTTTTCTCGCAAAGATGTTCGAATTTCGAAACAAACACCCTGCATTATTATTATCAACATGATATTTAAAAAAAAACATAATTTCATTACTTTGCTCGTGACATCTAGATACCGCCTACATCTAGTTACTAAATAAAAATGAAATCCTATACAAAAATGTCGAGCTTTGTCAGGTGGGCGTCGTATTTTATGCAGAATTTAATTTAGGTTTGTAAATATAATGTTATGACTGCATTCGTTTCGTATACAACGATCATATTTAATCAGATATATCGCTGATAGGTTTAGAGCTGATTTCACCATACTCTGTTAGTTGCTAATCAAGGATTAACAGGCCGTTAAATCTAACCTTAGATGTCAAACGCGTACATTTTGACATATTTAACCGCCCTTTAATCCTTGGTTAATCTAACAGAGCATGGTGAAATCAGGCCTTAGTTGTATAACGTACTTCATTGATCCATGAGAGTCAATGAGATATGATTTTATTTATTTCCTTTAGATTGGCTAGTTTTTTTTGTCTATGGATTTGATCCTTCGCACAGAAGCACTCTGATTCTCCCAAGGTGAATAATCAGTGTTTTCTTGTAAATATTAAATTCGAAAACTTTTGGTAGTTTATGGCTTAGGGCAGGTCTTACCATCATCTCATGTCAACTGTCCGTCAGATAAAAATATTTCCCTTCTTGTTTTGGGCTTGGATAAGTCTATGTTGTTCTTTTTTTATTTTAATGATTAATCCTTTAGGTATACCTTTTCATCATTAAACGACTCTTAGAGCTGATTTCACCATGCTCTGCTAAAGTAGATGCGAAAATATGTTATCTCACTGATAGCGTTACTGTGATGGTAAAACCGGCACTTATCGTTATGTTTTCACGAATTTCAAAAATCGATTCTTTGCTGAATTATATTTAATAAAATTATGAACTAGTCTGAACGAAGTGCAGTGATGGTGAAGTTTGTATTGCTAGGCTTTTTGATGTCTGTCAGCAACGGAATGTGATAATTTAATAACAATAATATTATTGGAAATAATGAATTAAAACCTACTGTACCTACCTAAGGATACGAGTGTTGATATCTATGCAGTCCAATGACTATTGCAGTTATCACCGTCTATCCAATTGTACTGTTCCAAAATAAATATATTTAATTTTTTTTATAAATTAGGAATCTCAAACAGTTTTATATCCCGTTTCAGTTGCGTTATATTGATAAATGGTAACCTTGCCTTGAAAATAGTTATGAGCCAATGCAAATCTTCAAATATTAGTCAACTTTTTGATGAAACCACAACCTGATGTTTTGGTTTCTGAAGTTATTCAAGAGTTTTAATCATCAAATGTTAAGACACAGATAACCTTCGAACAACTTCGCGATCATAAATTCACTCCTTGCTGTTGTTGCGATTTTTGCGAAACTTGGATGTTGCGATTTATATAGCTACATTCAGTAATTTGATATCTTCAAAAATATTGATATTAGTAAATGAGAAGTCGTTTGACGTATGTCAGCCTTTTAATCAATTTCCGTTGCTGACCGTACCTACCTATCAAAATTGAAGTGCCATCATTTAGTTCTGGTATGTCTACTGTGAGCATCGGGCACACATAATTATGTTAATTAAATAATAACTATTAATGCATAAGATTAAGCAGCTTTTGAAGCTATATATTTATCATATTTATAAGCAGAGGTTCATGTTAATACGTACTTCTCTGTAAGTGCGTTAGTATGTCTCTGTTGTTATTGAATCTGGTAAAATCGATACCACAAGGATAATGTATTAGGTATAGCACCTACAGTCAAATTTACAGTAGAACCGTAGGCCATTTATGTTTTACATAAACACCAATATGTATATAAACAAGTAAATAAATTGTACTGCCAATATTTTATGCATTGGGAATAATTTAACAGTTTTGAACCGATTGTCACCATATTTCAACTTCCTGCATTTAAAAAACTACTGCCAAAAGTGCTATTTTTGTTATGGTTAGATATTTTATTGCTTAAGGCGTCTTTTCCTTGCCATTTATTCGAAAGCCTGATCTTACCATTATTTAAGAAAACGCTATTTTAGTAAACCATGTAAATATGTATTCCATTTGTATTTCTCTAGTTATTTGAAATGTTATTTATATACCTATTTTATTATTTTGGGTATAAAATCATATTATTTTATTACTCTTGTTTAGATAATACCTATAAAATGGTTACAAAATATACCTATAAGCTATTTTGGATTGTTCGTTTCATTTGTTCTTTATTAGTATTTTGGGTACTTTACACTCAATTCATATTTCCCGCCATCTTATTACGGTTCTATAAAGAATACCTACTTGTTACTGTCACTTTCATGTCAACGAAAAAATATAGCAGGCTTATCGGTAATTTTAGCTAATGGCATCCCCAGGACTTATTCCCATCTTCCAACCTAGCTTTCCACCCTAGGTTGGATGTTGGGAACTTTGTGTGACATCTTCCTAAAGCTAGATTGGAAGATGGGAATAAATCATCCTCAGCGACCAATGTGCAAGAGGTAAGACTAGAGCACTTGCAGAGCTGTTTTAAAACATCGGAAATGATTCCGAACACAAACATCAGACTGTCTCTTGTTTTGATTGCTTTTAAACAAAAAATACAGAAACTTGCGTTTCCGATCGGAAACGTTTTCGAATGTTTTAAAATAGTCTGACCGGTCTTATGGACTTATTCGACCAAACTAAATGTAATTGCGCAATGCTAGCTGTTATCAGTAAAAGAAAACTCGTTAGGAAATCTGTGGCTTTGGAGCTGAGCACATATAGGTAGTGGTAGGTAATCCTTATGTGGATTGGGCCGTCTACGTACAGACTCTACGTTGCGTGACTCTACTCAACTCAACGTTGAGTTCTAAATTCTTTGTGTTTCCGGTGAAATAAATGACAGGCACATGTGGCTCAAGTTGAGGGACACAGGGCGTACATGATTGGGCACGTTTCTATCGTTCGTGAATTACGAGGCAATGCTTGGTGATGGTTACTATTTAACATCAGGTGGGCCATCTGCATCTGCCTGTGATGGATAAGTTGAGGAGCAATAGGTTAGTGTGGTATGGGCATGTCATAAGGAGGGAAGAAAGTCATATTACGAGAAGAGTGTTGGAAATTGATGTGGATGGTTTTAGAAGGAGAGGCAGGCCAAAGAAAAGATGGATGGATTGTCTGAAAGATGATTTGAGTAAGAAATGAGTAAACACTGAGATGACGGATGATAGAGGAGAGTGGGAGAAGAAAACCTGTTCTGCCGACTCCACTTAGCGTGGGATAAGGGCAGGAAGATGATAATGGGCCATCTGTATGTTCCATCAGCCAGTACTTACTATAACACTTAATAAAAAAATGTAGAAACGTCGATGGCGAAAGACAACAGATTGTCAGTGAAAACCAGCATGCATATTTGGTTATAAAGATTATAATTCTTAGTAAATTATACATCTATGTCTAATCTTACAAAAATGCAAAAATATTTACATATTTATTTGGATCCGTCTTACTTGGTTTTAGAGTTTTTCATATCTTTAAAGATTCTCATAAAATATAGTATAAAGCCTAAGTATTATATAATTTTATACAGAATAATATCTATTTTTATAATATCATCAAAAAATACAGATAGCTTTTTTAACCTGACAGGCACACACATTTCAGTAGCCACCTATTTATACGTGCAAGCTATTCTTTAGGTACTTAAATATCTATTCAGAAATAGTACATAGTGTATCAAAACATTTAAAAAGCTGCTGTTATGCATTATCCTCGTACATCAATTACGTGTCAATTAAATCTGTCTGGGTCGGTTGGTACAGTAAAGAGATCACAATTTACTTACAAGTTATTAAATGGTTTTATAAAAATCAGTAAAAATATATGTATGTAGTTGCTTTATTGCTATTTTATACCAATGTTTAATGACAAACAGCGTTGAGGCTCATATTCATTACCTTTTTTTTAATACAACCAACTGATGGAACAAGCAGATGGCCCACCTGATGTTAAGTGTTAACCATCACCTATAACAAAGCATTGCCTCGTAAGTCACGCACGATAGGAACGTGCCCTACGATGCACTGCCCTGCGTCCATCAACTTGAGGCATACAGATGTTTAGCCTCATGTGCCTGTACTAACACCGGCAACCACACTCTTGAAACCGAAACACAGCGTTGCTGCTTGGCGGCAGAAGGCGTGGTGGTAGTACTTCCCCGGACGAGCGCTTCACAAAGAGCTCTACTACTCTTGCAAAACGTACACATAAACTATCGCTTAAGTAGTTCTCGCTCGCAGATTTCCTCATTTGAAAGATATAAAATTATGAAAGATATTGGTTGATTGCGATTTTTCATAAATAAGTTTAGTGATTTTATATCTTTCAAAATGTTAAAACGTGCAAGCTGTAAGTACTTTGACGGTTGTCAACCCCTTAATTGTTTTCGTTATAACAACCTTAGCGAATAGCTAAGCAATAACCGACCCATTAAGAATTGATTTATTTATAAAAAATAAATATTCATTATTTTATAAGTACAAGAGGCTAGCTATGATAGGCACGTCTAGCAAACGCTCGGGTTATAACTAATTTAATTGTTTATTATCATAAGTAACTAAACGTAGCTAATAATTAAATAAGTTAGTAATTTATTCGTAAGCTAAAAAAAAATACTTAAAAATATATATTGTGCTACACTGCTTTGAATATAAATATCACAGTAATTTTTATTAGGTCCTGCTCTACTTGTACATAGAACCTTACTAAGACTTGCTGCCTTATCTACAAACTCTACTTCACTTGGCATTCTATACAGTCATACACACTTCTAGCTCAAAACAATGCTTCCATGCAATCGTGCTCTCTCTTTTCGTGGCACTAGTTTCCTTCGAAACAGTGTGGTGAAAGGATTTTAAGTGCGTCTCAAGAGGCTCCTTTCGAGCACTTGACACAGGTTATAGAACTTTTTTAGGTTCTACGACATGCCGGTTTCCTCACGATGTTTTCCTTCACCGTTTGAGAGTACTGGCATTGGGCACATACATTTTTGAACAGAAAAACTTATTGGTGCACGATCGTTTTCGAACCCATGACCTTAGGATCGGAAGGCGGGGCCGCTACCACTAGACCACCAGTGCTGCAATCGCGCTGAAATGAATCCTTGTGACAATGAATGAAGACTGTTTCATTTTGATTATGCTTTTTTCTCATCACCCTGTGGGTGAAGGCAAATAATGACAGGGCTAGTTTTATGCAATGTTTTAAAGTAACGTTTATAAGATAGATTTTCAGACGTTTCAGTGATAAATGCTTTTAAAGCTTTTAATGATTGTTACGAGTAGGTACCAAAGGTGGAAAGTAGATTTTATTCACAATAGGAAAAAAGTTACAACGATGTCTGCATTTTGTACTTTTATACTTTCTTTCTTCTTAGCGTCAAGATCAACACAATTTTATTCAGCGTGCTTCGTTACGCCGCTAGTATGCATTAACATCATATTAATTTAATTATTATGTTCTACAACACCAATTAATATTAACTACGTGTATCGTAAACTTGTAAAATAAGCTACACATTAATTCAGCCTAGTCCATAAGTTTTGCTATTTTGATTTGACGATGTAATGATTTTTAACAACTTTTATATTTCTCCTTATTCCCCTTGATAAGTCTGATGAGGACAAAATATCCAACATTATCCTATAATTTTCAGCAGGTCAATCCTACAACTTCATTTGACAGCTTTTTCGTTGCACATAATATATCACCTAGATTTTGTATGAATTATAACTTAAAAGAGCATCCAATAGGTAGCCCGTAAAGTTTTAGTCATCATTGAGAATTGCACTTGGTCATAATAACACTTGAAGAAACTACACAACAAGTCTTAAAGCGTAGAGTAAGAATTGGGGAAATCAGTTTGCGCCTGAAGCAACGTATCGTGGCAACAGGCGCACGGCAGTCAACGTGTGGGCGCGCGTCTCGCCACCCTCAGGAGAACGGGACCAGCTCGGACATCCTTGAAAAGTCGGATGGCTTCGCCGTGCGTCAGACCAGCTGTTCCACGACCGTTGACCGATACTATCTCGTCACCTGGAAAAAAAGGATCCCTTTTTAATAACGCTAGAGCGAGGGGCTAACAAAAGTTGCATCCAAAGCTTAAAAAAGGAAAAGAACATAGAAGAAGCAAGGTGAAAATAATGACAGAATGACAGACCACGCGATTTTTTTTAAAGCGCACCCGGAACTTATGATTACTGTCCAACTTTTTTGCATAATATTAGGTAGGTACGTACTAAAACAGTCTCCGAGAAAAACGACACTAACAAGGCCAAACAAACCAGTAAAATTATTCTTTGTGAGGCTCTTGTCGGATTTCGGAACCCTAAAAAGGCTTTACTACTAACTAACAAGACTAACAAAGTTTCTAGAGAGCTATTGAATGAAGTGCTAAATAGCTTAACGATTCTGACCTTAATTTTATCCCTCGCAGTTCGTTTTGACAAGGGCGATACTAATTAACTTCTGGTTCTCGTTATTATTTAACTGATATAACCTTTTTTGCTGGCTATTATATAGCCAGCAAAAAAGGCAGGTGCACATGAGGTAACATAGCGACAGCTGTCACATAACCGACACTAAGGAATGCCGTGCACCTTTCGAGAAATTGGAGTTTTTACTTGAAAGTAATGGTAAATATTATGCTTCAGAGACTTACTTTCCAATATCATCAGAGGATCGAAGTATTTAATGGAAGTACTAAAACTAACCTTCTCTTAGCACAGATTCAGCTGCCTGACCGTTGTTGAAGATGGTCTTTACGAAAATTCCCATGTATCCTCGAGGCGAGTCCCGGCCACCGACGATGCTGAACCCAAGCCCCTTGCCTCCCGCTGACTTTGTAAACCGAACCTAGAATCAGTACATAATACGAATTAAACATTAATCAATGAAATAACAAATAAATTTGATGTTCTGCTTTGAATAAAACCTACCTCGAAGGAATGCGAGTCTTTTATCTCAGGAAATGGTTTTTTACTCATTTGCTGGCCATTTGTAGGTGGCACGGGAGGAGGCTTTGCCGATCTTGGCGTAGCGCTTACTCGAAGCTCGGTCACTCCATTTCTCAACTGATGCATAGGATCCTGCCTAGGTTGCACACGTGGCAGTTTGTACGGCTCCTCCCATATTCTATGTGATGCTTCGGGCGGAAGACGGCTGTAGCCATTCCGATAAGGTACATCTATGTCTACCGCTTCACTATAAGGCCTTCGATTTCGTCCATCTGGGGTATGAATTCTCCTTTCAGGAATGTAATTATTATAATCTACCACGTCATGGCTCTCATCATCGGTCTGCGAGAGAGGCGCTCGTTCTTTAGGGGGTTGACCTTGTTGAGATTTATTTGCTCGGTAAACGTTTGGCGAGCTACACCGTCGCCGCAGCGTGGCCGTCGACTGTCTCGAAGGCGAAGGTGAAGGCTGCTGCCGGACTGCCGTCGGGCTCGGCACGTAGAATGTGGACGGCTGTTGTTGCGGTGGTGCCAAAACATCGTGAGCAGATAGAGCTCGTCTCCGTAACCCGCCGCCGAGTTTACCCAAAGCGCGAAGTATGTCCGGGGCCCCGCTAGTGACTCGTAGAGATGCCGTGGTGTAGACCTTACCACGATGTCTGAACGACAGTTTAGAGGGCGGGGCTGGTGAGCAGTGAGCTGGTGGCCTCGGAGGGGACGGAGAACACCTCACAGGGCTTGGCTCACGATTCCCTGACCCAGGACGCAGTCTTGAGCATCGACGGCGAAGTTTTCTCCATCTTTGCGAAAGATTAGCATTCCAACTTTCCTCTGAAAGTTAAAATAATATTTTTAAGACCGTGAGGTCTAATGTTTCCACAAGGACTTATCTACCAATTAATCGTTCCTGTGCCCTTATAGGAGTCATAATAACCTCACAAGGTAAGTCTAATAAATTATCACAAGGTGTAGGATGTGAAACTCGTTCACATGTTGTGTTTGTTTAACCATAACGAAATGTAAACACGGAAGTGTAGAGTTACCTTTCTTATTAGTGTCTGCGTCGGATGCGTAGTCGTGCGTGCGAGGAGGCTGCGCGGGAGGGGAGGCGGGGGCGGCGAAGCTGTGCCGCAGCGGCGTCATTCGAAGCAGCCGAGGCCGGTCGCCGTTGCCGCGGCTGCCCCATGCTGGGGCGCCCATTGTACACTAGCCTCTGAAAAACATATAAACATCATAAACAAATGCCACAAACAAACAACAATCATCAACGCCATTAAAGACTATATATACCTAACAATAGCTGATACCCTCGTAAGAATTAATTTAATAGTAGGAATGACACCTACTTATAATGTAGTACCTACTTAGGTACCGAATATCACACTCATGTTCTTGCGATAAAGCCTTGAAGCAAACAAAAAATCACGTTAGTCGCGGAGTTTTTCTAATAAGTTTTTGCACAGATTTTAAAGTAATATTCCGAATCTAGATTTTATCCACTGAGCACTTTGTATATAGCAGTAACCTTGTGCATCTAACTAACAGATGTTTATTATTAGCGCAGGATAATTACGAATCAGCTGTGAACACTATGTTTCTTTATTTATGTTTGTTTATTTATAGTCAGTATAGCAGATAGCAGACTTTGACAAAGATTATCACAGTCGTTTCAGAGAAATCAAATACCAGACCACTCGCGTGGTAAGTCAGTTCTAAAGTAACAAGCATCATAGAAGTTAACTGAGTTTAATAAACTCATGCCACAGCACCACGCATCGCTAAATATACCTAGTAAGTAACCACTTGTGCTTATTAGAAGCTGGATGTTATAATTAGATATGACTTTATTACCACTTAAAAGAGCACTGTCGTGTATTCGAGAATATTGTTATGAAGGTTTGAATACATTATGCACGCGGCTGGCTCAGAACTTCGATGATTACGATCGTAAACATTGACCAGTGGAGTAACTCCCACACGGCGTGGGCCATGGCAAACAACGACGTCCGGTCTCCGAAGCCCTGCACATAACTTGTCTACACTACTAGGTGTGACCCAAATACTTTGGAAGAAGTCGCAATGTGTAGGAATGTTATGGGCTAGAAAACAATCCATTCACTGTCTTCGGACTTGATTTTTGTATTCATTACAACTTGGTGTGAATGACGAGAAATTGTATTCTTCTAGAGACTGAATAAATCATTTTGCAGCATAGGTTCAAAACTTACTAGTAGGTTTACATACCTACCTCTAATATTTTTACATTGACCATTATTATACTGCCACTACATATAGTTTTTATCGTTCATATAAGTAGACCTATTAATAATAAAAGCTATTTTAATGATATCCTGATGAAACCAGTAGTGCGTGTCCGAATGCGTTTGCGCAGGAACCCAGAACCGTTGCGGATATCCGTCGAGGTCTACCTTACTCCTCATTCATACTAATCAGTGTCTACCCTATCTGAATTTACAATTCTTATGTTTTCACTGGCCGTGAAAGGCATTTTCTACGCATGATGTTCTGATGAATTATTTACGCAGTGGCGATTCGGTAGGTTTACAAAGATTTCATCAGACTATTCTTATTGAACACGCTGTGTAGGTACCAGATAGCCTAGCTAGACTAATGTGAGCCTTTGGACACCGTCCAATTCATAATCCAGCTGCAATGCCGTTGAAGACGCAACGCAAGGGACCTGACCAGTGCAGTGAGCCGTAATAAACTTCTTATATATGTACAGTAAGTCTCATATTTACTCATGTCTTTACGTTTGATTCAATTACGTTTATGCCACCGCGAAACAATCCATATACTATTATTAGTATTGTGTTAAAATTGCAAATCTAAATACCTAATGTCAATACCCGAGTCGATCGATGGTGCGTTTGATCTCAAAATGTACTTGCCTACCTACCATGTCCAATGCGGTTTTGCCATGACAAAATAAATCTATCTAATGTGGTTTTATGCCACAAACCATTAGCTTGTGAAATGTTCGTTTATATATTAAGTAACCAATATTAATTTCGTTACTTATTTAGTGATTATACTAAATTAATCGAGTAAATGAACAAAAGATATTATATAACTGGAAAAAACTGACTGAAGGACATGAATTATTCGCATGTATAACATATCTTTTTAGTATATCTCTAGAAGGACAAATTATATTATTTTATTAAATCATCAATCTAAATGAATAGTCCAGAAAATAATACAAAATAATACCGATGACATCAAGTGAAGCATTATGGCTATAAAATGGCATAAAGAGTTGTAGTAATCACTTTATCGTTTCAGCATTAAAAGCAAACAAGGGTACCCAACAAAACAAGATAAATTACTGTCAAACATTAATTTCGGCCAAATGTCCGAGACTGTAATTAATCATTGGGGAATAGCACTGCGGACGATATGTGGACATAGTGAGTAATTAAATTGCTAACCTGTGCAGGGCCTGGGGCGATCTTTATGGCCGATACGTGAGTCTTTGTATCAGGGAAAATTGAAAACAAGGGGGACTGTGCGTTGCCATGCATATGTAGTTATTTAAACAGCCAACCCTCCTGTTACATGTAAATTGTTATTACTAAATTACATTATCTTCAAATTGTAGTTAATGTATTAAAAGAACCAGTACTTATAAACTTTGTGTGCAATGTGATTGCACACAAAATGGTTGTTGCGATTTTTCGAAAATGAGAATAGTGATTTTTTTCTTTCAACATGTCGAAACGTGCGAGCGAGAAGTTGTTTGATAGTTGTCAGCCCCTTAAAATAACCAATTATATACGGTATTTTCTTCGCTTGATTTTGCTACCGACGGAAAGCGGTTGGAACCAGAAGTACGTAGGTGCTTTTCTATTAAATTTTACATTGTCTAACTAAATAGTTAACTTAACTGGTCGGAAACAGGCAATAATTTTGCCGGCACAGTACCGTTGTGTACCGAATTCGGCGCCAGTGGTCACTGATCTTCCGGTCAATCGGGCGATGCAGGTTTAAAACTGCCACTATGTAATTCAATACCCACTTTTATGAGTGTCATTTGGATGGAAACTTTTTGGAAATAGTTTAGTCGATGACAAAGGTTACAGTTACATTGGCTGCATATAAGAATCGATTTAATCTAGCATGCAATTAATTATCCAGATATTTTTAGAAATAGACACAACACTTGAATAATTAGAAACTGCTAGACAAAAAATAGTTAAAAACTCGATAGCTAGCAAAGTTACAAATGCTATTAAAGATACACAATCATTTAAGTGAGAAAATAAAATACACAGCAGAAGTTTTAGAGAGTAGACTGATTCCATTCGAACGCTCCACTAGACACAATTCCATAGCACATGTTCCCGAAACAAGATTTTATCAAAAGCTCGTATTTAAAGTCGAGGGGGCTGTAGGTACAGATTGTATTTGCCTGCGGCCCGCTTTCAACTCAAGTGGAGTCCTATTAAGCCGGCATCCATTAATTGTTCATTCCACAGTATTTAGAGTGGATTGTCGACCCTAGAAAAGGTTTGAAAGTGAAACTGAGTTAACATCATCTGTTATTAATGTTCCTCATGATACTTCAAACAGAAGATTGTTGAGATAAGGGATCCGAATCTAACAGTGAAAGCATAAAAACACCGAAGTGGCAACTTATTGGTTACTTCTACATAAATAATAGGATTACCTATTATATCATCAACGTTGCCATTCGGCGTGGCAATGCATAGATTTGGTAAATTCTAAGCTAACTCTAGATCGGTCTGCAGGTAGCTTACCTGTTTCATGTGTATTTTGTACATTTACAGGTTTATATTGTACACACCTGTTTATATTGTACCTACCTACATATATTTATATATACACATAGATTTCACGCAAATAGAGGCCGTGATTTGGCTCGGTACAGCCGCCATTCTTTTGAATAGTAGGATTTATCATAAAACTTAGGCAGGTATTTTTGGTTGGGTTAGTCCTGTCTTTATCCTTCCAACTCGGCTAGGATATCAAAGTGTCACCCAGCCATAACTTACGTCTAGGACAATAATTTATGGCGCACACAATAACGGCTTCGTGCCCATACAGCGCCCACACTTATTAACCAAACTCGGATTTATGCGTAACTTCGAGAGCGATAGTGGCACAATAGCTCCGAGGAATGTGACCCGGGCTCGTTTGGTTATGAACTTATAGTCAAAGTATTAGCATATTGCTAGGCATTCAATTTCATTTTCAACGGCTACGGCAATATTTTGTTAGAAAAGTTATACCAAGCGTCTTACGTTTTCAAGCTGATGGATTTTATCAATCATGTATGTGTAGCTATCAGAAAAAAATATGAGGTCAAACATGAAACAATTAACCCAACTAGGTAGGAATTATCAGCGATAACCACTGAAGTGAAACTTTTTATAGGTTTTTATTTTATGGGCAACTTTTATGAGCAACTAGGCCGAGAACGGTATTGCAATCTCAGCTGTTCATCATAACATTGTTTACCATCGAATTAAGAAACTGCTCTAGATCCGAGCTCGTCGAATGAATCTGGGAAATTGCTCTGTTCTTCCTATTATAACGTTCAACTTCTATTATATTTTTCTCAAGAGAAACCCGTTCGGTCTAGTTCTACTTTACCATTGTTAAACTATAAGTACTTACTTACCTTACATAGTATAATGATGAGGCAGATTAGTATTTTAGTTAGACGTTCTTCTAATTTTTTAAATAACATATAATGATGTAACTTGTGCTATGAATGACAGTACTAATTCAAATATAACATTAAGAACAGTAAGAATCCAGTGAACGTAATACGAGTAAGCGATGCTGATGTCTTGATAAACTTTATTTACCTATAATTTATATTAATTAAATTTTTGGGTTGATCATTACTTTGTCGTCGTTCTAACCTCATCGTGTTTAAATGTTATATTGAGCTGATATTTTTTCACTAGGCGTATGCATTGATGAACGACAGAAGAGACAGGTTAAAATTATAAGGTACAGCTAACTATCGCTGCCTTAAAATAGGTAATAACAATAGGGCTATTAGTAGAAATTATTATTTCTTGATGAAATAATGGTTGGTACGAGAATAATGACAGAACAATAGAAGTAGAAGTCCGCGCGAAAACACCTAACATCCTAAGCTATGATGTCATCGGCCTTATGGTCGTTAAGTCTCGGTTATTCTCCTTTGCTTGTGTCATTCACAATTCTCATTCATGTGTGTTTTTAACATTTAAAATACAGGCATGTATGATAAATGTTCATGACATCAACTCAGTAGGTACAATACATACTAACTGAAAGTAAAAAAAAAACGGAACTTTAAACAAATGGGGTAGGTAACGCAATGAGAAACGATGATAGCTACAGTAGTTATAAAAACTGTGACGTAACCATCAACGCCCACCTCCAAGATTTAGGTATGGAGAGTTTCTTACAGAATGGTACAAAGTATCAAGACAAAAACAAATTTAAAGGATACCAAAAACTAAATTAAAAACAGGAGCAATTTAACGTGGGTAATAGTAGGTAGGTACACAAGGGAAAGTTATACAATATTCGATAGCCACACCATAATATTAATAAGTTATGAATTATCAAGAAATACGAAGGTCAGTCTTGCTACATTTCAACAAGCTGTAAGCTGCATATTGCGCCGTAAAAAATCACGCAGTTTTAAATAATAATTGCTGACAAATGAACGTAATTTTCTCGAGATATACGACGCTATGACGTATGTAGGACGCGTGTTTCGCAAGAGTAAAAGCACAGTAAAAGTACAAGACCTATACGGGTTGTTAGCTGTCGTGCCGTGTGAATTTTTCGCGTCTCTGAACCTTCCACTATGTTTAAGTTATTCATATAAGAATTGCTACTACAGTACAGTATTTGAGCAATAAGATAGTGTAGCTATAGCTATGTCTAAAGATCACTCCAGATCCTAACTCCAAGCCTACGAAGTCCTCAGGAAGCATCTGTGCTTTTCCAAAGAGTTAAGCTAGCAACTTTAGCTAGATCACTCTTGATGGATTGTGGATATAGTAGACATAAGATGCTTTATCTTTTGCAAGGTTCATGTTTTTGTAATTTTCACGTTGATTTAATAAAATTTTAAGTTGAAACAAAACAAACGAAGTAAAGTTTTTCCTGTGCGGTTATTATTATAGAGGTAATATCTATTCTATGTATTAAGTTAGTCAAATAATAACATTTTGAATTCAATGTCGTTTAGTTCATCGGACTTAAATAAAATTTAAAAGAAAATAAATTTTAATACAAATGGATATGTAAGTTTTATGATACCATGACCCTCTGCAGCTGGCAACGAACACCGTGCAGGTTCTGAGCGAGCCAAATAATTATCTAAAACGTAGTGAATAAACTAGGTAATTATTTTAAAAAGTATTTCGTTATTTTAGTTAAATCCTCTAGAACTTTTAATAATTTCCAGACGTTTTACTTTTTCAAACTGCACACGGTGCGCTAATTTGATTGAAATCGGTTATGTAGTTTAGGAGTCCATAGCGGACAAACAACGTGACGCGTAATTTATATATATTAAGATATTTTAAAAAGTATTTCGTTATTCTAGTTAAATCCTGTAGAACTTTTAATAATTTCCAGACGTTTTACTAGTAGGTCATTTTACTTTTATGTCGTTCATCCCACAAGGGTGTTATGCTAGTTTGACCTTCTGATACGGACCGGTCTTGGAGTACCTAATTAAATGAATTAATAAGCTAACATATTTCGCAACGCCACCTAGCACTAAGCTAAGCAAATCTTGTATACCCAACCACTGGTATGGTACATGAAAAGTTGAGTCTCCTTTTTCGTTGTTATGGCTGCAGAATGTGCTTTTGAGCGCATGTGTTCTTTGGAGAATATAAACTACTTTTGCTGGTCACGGCATGCAGTCCTTAAACCTTGGTGGCTTTTTTGGGAGGCATAAAAACCCCGTCACCAAGATTAGCCTTCACCTCATATACGTCGGTACTAGGTACCTACTTATGTCAGAATAGCAGTCGTTATAGGTGTAGATAAACAAAGGCTCGTTGTAGGTGGCATGACATGGCGTGGGAGCCCGGAAAAACCTCATGTGGTGAGTAAACTATAGGATTTCCATTCTCTTGGATTTCTTTCCTTGTGAAAAGCCGCTCAGTATATGCGAAATTTTCTATTTAGTTATCTTTAGTTCGCTGAATTAAATGCGCTCTACCAACACTGTTTTAACGACGAAATAATATGTATCTATCTAGAGATATGCTAATAACAAATTGTGGTTTAAAGTATTTCTCTAAAAACCATTCAACGCAGTATAGTGAATTTCCAAATACTTACAACATCAAATTACCAATTTTGCAAGTTTACCAACTAGCGAATCTTTCATCAAAGAAATCTACCATTACGCTTTGCTAAGATGATAAATTGATAATTATATGTGATCCCAAGTGAACCTCGTCATTTATCTTACCAGTGACACGACACATGAATGAAGTTTAAAAACTCTACTTTCGAGGTAGTTGCGTTTCTATATAATCTCCAAAATGGCTTTGAAAGTCCTTAAATAAATGCGAGACAAACACGCAACAGACCGAGAAAGTAATAAAATATCAAGACAAGAACATTATGAGCAGACATATAACGGATTTGAATTACACCTCAATTTGCGTGACGAAACATGAAAGGTTATGTGCGCTCTCTTGCCGACAGCCATAGATCAAGGACCCTGTAATATGCAGGTGGTACTAGATACTGCATAAAAGGGTTTTACAGTAGTCTTAATACAGTGGAGACGCAAATTATATATAGAATCTTCAGTAGAAATTGGTGTACTGGAAAAAAACACAGGTGGCTGGTAGCTTGTGGTGGTAGTGGTGGCGCTTGTGATTGTATACCTAAATACACACCCATTTTATATACCCCATCTACATAAGTTCATGACTTTCTAAATGTTCATTTGTTTTGTATTTGACACTGCCACCTACTAGTTATCCACAAAGTGGTTAGCTACTAATCTTTAACCCACGTTGGTTAACCATAATTGGAAGAGCGTTCGGTAATGAACCCAGTTACCATTTATGGGGGGACAAGGAGACCCAAAAACACGCTCTTAGGATTTTAATATGAATGAGTTAATGACCGAGCCTTCATCATCACTGAAACGAATGACTTGACTCAACCACAACGTTATTGGTTTGTAAGCTCCATTTAAGCCTTTCTAACGGTTTATTTGATTGCAATTTGAATTCACAAATTGAAAACAACAGTTGTTTCTACATAAAATTGTTGAATAGTTTAATCCAGTTGGGACTTAGCACAACAATGTTGCCGATAACAATATGATGTTTAATCGTGTAATGGATTGGATTGATGGAAGTCACAATAGGAACCGCAACATGCATACGGTATAGGTAATAAACTGAGGGTGTGGGATGAATGCACGCGCTGACGATGCCTACACGATATAAATACCTATTATGCATGATGATATAGCCTCTACTACTATGACAATAAGGACGGATTAGGCGGAATTGAAAATTTGAATCGTTATTGTCTGCTGGAGTAAAGCGAGGGTTCAAGGTATGAGGGGACGTAGTACTCAGAACGTCGCTGTAACGTTCTTTTTGCTAATATTTTTTTTGAACGTTTATCAGTTCACAGCTGACTGAATCATAATTTGAAGGGAGGAAGTCTTTTTAGGGATCGTATTTTTGGGATGGTTCAAAGTAACGACATTTTGTCATAAATAGGTGAGTGTGACACCTCGCGTCATTGAAAAATCAATTTTTAAAAGTTATGTAGGAGCACCTAATTATAGTACTATTTAATTACTTATACCTACCTTAACTTAAAACTTAAAATAACATTTTAGGTAAAACCTATCAATTAATCCACAGTTCAATACTGATAATGATATCATTCAAGTTAAGAACTCAATAACAAAAGTTTATCTAGTGACACACTTACCAAACAAACACTTTCGTTCATCCAAGTTTACAATCTTAAGGCCGGTTATTTAAAAAGTATCATCACGACAGACAGTTGAACTTTATGATACGTTTGAATATCACTGGATGCACTTTAATGCACGTATCGATCGTGGCGTACAAAATCTGTGGCACAAGCCGGCTCCGCCGCTCGCTACCGCACCCGGCACGTTCGTCTCAAGCGAATGTCGAATTAATACTACTATAACCTCAAATTTACGCGCGCCGCTCTAGAAATTGTTTATGCTGTCTGTACACCCATAAATGGGGTTCAGTTGTGAGGAAGACGGGCATACGCGGAATCCTAGTGCAGAACAAAGACAGAAAATTATATTTCTAAGGTGTGTTGTGGGGGAGTAGAGTGCAATAGGCAAGCATACTTACTTAGAGATTCTAATAGGTATATCGGAAACCATTGTTAGGAAAAACAAAGAACTTTTGGTCTCTTATTAATGTGTTTTATAATTAAAAAATAACACTTGCTCTACGTTTCAAAAGACGTAGGTCATTCAGGGTAGAGAGAGACAATACCAAGACAAATGCATTTAACTTTATTTAATTGGCATTGCATTAAAAACTAAAAAACATATGTTGATGCGTAGTAAGCGCAAGTGCCTTTGAAATATTTGTGGCGAATCTCGACATATTTATTATTTAAACATCTCTATTATTTAAGAGTCAAAAGCTTACTCTTAAAAGAACAGCAGACAGGTTGAAAAAAAATCCGACCATCGTGTAGTGTAGGTACCTGCGTCTCCCTCGGGTCCCAATCCCATCCCTTAGAAACCATTGAACCGTGAGGAATGAATGATTTAAAACAGCCGCCACCAAATAGGTGACTAACTTAGGTAAGGTACCTGCTTTATATTCTTCCCACTTACCATTTTCTACCTTATTTGTACTCTACCTTTTTACTATTCCTGTGTGATATAGAGAATATGGTGTTAATTTTTTAATGATTCGTTGAAGCTGACCTATGTTTGTAATCTTGTTGATTTTATGACGTAGTTTAGAAGATAAGATATTCTGACTTCCAACAAGTATTGAGGCATATGTTTGTCAACTAATAAAAAAATGTTTTAGTTCAACCTGCGCCAAAAAAACAAATTAAACTGGCGCGATTTTTATTACCTACAATTATTTATTTATTGTCGCTTTTTTTTTTTGCATGGTTAATATGTTAATATAATATATTAATTTTAATATATAATATAATTAAATATAAATATGATTTTAATAATAATATGTTAATTTTTTTTGCATGCTGGGATAATGTAATATGGTCGAGTTACTATAAAAATGTGGCAATCTTCGTATTCTTCTATTCTAAATAGTTAAATCGTTCGTTTGGTCCTGAACCTCATTAGATAGGAGAGCCCACTCGAGCTTCATTTTGGCGTCTGCGAGGCTCCGCAGCCGTCTAGTCTGAGGACAATAAACATGGATCGATATGAGGATAATGACTCCTACATCTCATTTAAACCAAACTGAATAGTTGCTTCATGCACCTACTTGGAATAGTTATGAATACCGAGGTAGAGCTTTGTTTTGTTTGTCATTAAGTAAGATTTGATTTAATTTATTTTTTGAAGGCTACAACACTATAGAAAGTTTATATAGGAAAAGCAATACCTATGTATTTATTCTCTTCGAAAAAAAAATGTAAGCCTGCAAGGCGGAGTAGGTAAGCTTTTTATAACATAGCAGTAAATGCATTCAAACCGAACCTGTCTTAAATAAATAAATAAAAATAAATATTGGTGGACATTCCACACAGCTTCTCGCCCGCCCCAAACTAAGCCAAATCTTGTGATATGGGAACCAGATAGCTGATATACTACTTATATACTTTTTCTTTGTAAATACATACTTATGATATGATAACACAACAACACACAACAGAGAACAAACATCTATGTTCATCACACAAATGTTTGTTCACGGTGGGGATCGAACCCACGGCCTACGGCGCAGAAGGCAGAGCTACTACCAACTGAGCTGTGAAGGCTGTCATAATTCTTTATTATATGGCTAACCAAAAGAAAAACAATCGACAGGTTAAAGAAACGGGTTCTTTATTTTTATTAGTGTTATAGTGCTTAATACAAGCTCTTTATGTTAGGTAGGTATCCGTAATCCTTGCTAGGTAAGTTCAAGGATATTTACCCAGAAAGTTTTGTTACCTGGAGATTAGAGTTACGAGGCCATAAACAATTGTGCGATACCCAGAATAAATAAGGATCGACAAACAAGCTACATTTAATCTTAAATTAAGAACACCCTTCTTTATAGTAACGGATTAGGTAAACGATATTTTATCTTTTCTTTAGGCCTGATTTCACCATGCTCTGTTAGATTAACAAAGGATTAAAGGACCGTTAAATATGTCAAAATGTACGCGTTTGACATCTAAGGTTAGATTTAACGGCCTGTTAATCCTTGATTAGTAAGTAACAGAGCATGGTGAAATCAGCTCTGAGTCTTTAAAATCTTCATTAGGTACTCGTAGTAGTGCAAGCTACGTGTAGGTAATGGATTTGTAGAAGTGGAACTCCTTGACCTGCGTGAACTGTGGAAGGCATGTGTCAAGTCCATTACAATCGGCCGGCTAGGGTATACCGATCGTGACATATCGGGCTAGTGAGTGTTATGTAAGCTGTGCCGCAGGGGACGCTAGTGTTGTTGAACAGCTAGATTTTACGGTTGCGGATACTAATCTTAGCATTTATACCTCTTACTCAAATGTCATTCAAGCTGAAACATACAACCTATTGGTAGGAGATGACAATAGTTTAAGCACTAATTATCTTTTACATCTCTCATGTTCGGTAAGTAGGTTCTTATTACCTCCAAATGGGGCTTGTAGGTGATTAATAAGCGCTCTAGTGTAATAATGTAGCTAGAAAAATCCTAGGGCGGTAAGTAATTAAAAAAAATCACTTTCTTTCTTTCAAAAAGTTCGCGTTCATCTAACCATCATACTGGCAATAGACATCATGCATTCAGCCTAATGACCGAAGAGGTCGCTTTGCTATTCAGCCTTGTCTTCGTGTGAGTATAATAGTCATCAATTTTAAATATAGAACTGCGAAGCTCAATTTTGATCTTGAAAAAAATAATTAAAAAGTTCTTTATTTGATTCTTTTTAATGAAAAAAGGCGGGAATAGAAAACTTTTACTTTAAATATTGTTTATTCTTGTAATGCCGGTTTTTTTCTACTTACCTCACAATCGAGATGTAAAGCAGAATAGTTAGCTCGGGTGTAAGAACTAATTGCACCATCGAACTATAGGCGGCCTCGCTGCGCTCGTGCGCCTAAATATCTCGGGCTGCAATTGATGCCTTACAGCCCTTGGCTACTAATCTACTATTAACGGATTTTTATAAATAAGCTTGGAGTAAAATAGTATTAATTTTTATCTACCTTTGCAGACAGAGGTTAGTATTTTTATTATTTAAATATTAATTCTTTTCTGACTTCGAATTATTACGTTACGAGCTTTTGGCCATACACCATATTATACTAGTTTGTTTCATTTTCTAGAAACAATAGCCGTCCAAGCTGCATTTGCACCTTTTAGTATTGTTGTCGCCGCGGTTCCGATGCTCGGTTTTTCATAAATAAATAGTTTTAATTGATCGAGTGAGCGAAGCGAACGAAGATCTTAGTTTCAACTTGGGCGATTTGGCATTTTATGTATGTATGTATGTATGTATGTATGTTTGTCTGGCGAAAACTTTAGAACCGTTGATCCGATCTGCATGAAATTTGATAAGTCGATAGCTTGTACTTGAGAAATTTACTGGTAAGTATATGAGTAAAATCGGGTGAAGGGTTTTTGAGATATGGGGTTTTTTAAGAGGGCAAAAATAAAAAAAGTGACATAAAAAAATCAAGTTACATGTCATACGAAAGGGCTTTGTTTGGACATTCCAAAACAATTTTTACTTTTTTTCTGGGACGCTCGGTTTTTGAGATACAACAAAAAAGTTAAATTAAGATAACCAGCGACCAGAAAGAGCGAAAGAGCTACCATCTCTAAGGGTTTCGTTGGCATCAAGGTTTTTCTACTGGTCGGTCAGTTACTTTGCTTTTTCTTATTTTTTTTTCTTGAAATAAATTAAGGAGGTACTCAGTTCTCATAAAATAGTGACAACGACCAGGTCTGATGATGGAGCCAAGGTCTGTTCAACGGAACTCTTCAATAAATAGGCCAATAGAGTTGAAACTTGGTTACCGTACTGAGTTAGTAGGCGGTAGTCAGAAAAAAGTCCAAACATAATGTTTGGACTTGCCTTTGACTACAACCTACTCAAAGTTTTGGTGCGTTCGTCGGGTCGCATCACAAGATCTCAGTTCGGGGCGAACTACTAGTTTAGAAGTTTAGATTTAATTTCAGTTAATTCCAAATAATTAATTACCGAGCATCGGAACCGCGACGATAACAGTATACCCAATCTTTTTTCAAGAGACATTTCAACAGCACTGCGCTGTTGCTTTAACTCTACAGTGAACAGACAAACTGAAGCCTAGGTATACAATATAGCTTTAATAAAAAATCTTTAAATGCATCAAAAAACATCACATCACTAGCGCATGCGTGTATCCTGCGCCCGCGCCATCTGGAAGGGGCACGCGCACGACTCCCCAATGCGTGTCGTAAACGTAGGCCTAGGTATGTTGTAACCTTGTGTTTACAGTGGGATCACGTTTTTAAAATAATATTTAAAATTTTAAACTGCCCGTGTGCTGCGGTGCCTGCTTGGTTTCACACACATACCCTTCGATTATCCAACTAGCACTCATATTTTCAAAGATTTTAAATGTCCCAAAAGTTATTTTCCGAGTGGGATGAAAGTGGCTTATAGTTATTTGAATAAACTTTAACGAGGAAAAACAATAAGATCACGACGAACAAAGCTAAAATGCACATCACGGTCTGTAAAAGGTTATTTTAAATACCAAGGTTGGATCTAAAAATATATGTAGAAACCACCAAAGGAGCCAGATCTTTCTTACCGTGAGCCTGAATATTGGCTACGCTTTTTTTGGATCTTCATACATGGGAATGGGACGTATGAAGATAATTAAAAGAAAAGCATAGAAGATTATTTTGAGTTTCCTTCTTTTACAACATAAGTCAGTAAATAGTAAATTAAGTTCTTTTTTAATCTACGAGTACTCCATACTATTTTGATTCTTATACATGCAGGGGGGGCTATTTGATTTTATACATGTCAGCAACGAAAGTTGATCAACAGCTTGAGTTTTTTTTAAAACACTTGCTTTGCATTTTGATTTATATTTAGATATATTGCCTTGGAGCCAAGGAAAAACTTCAAACATTAGCCAAAATTTTAATCATGAAGCTAGATTATAGCATGTTTATCAACTTCCATTGTTCACTTTTAAAACATCAGAATTTAAAAGCTAAGTTTTCTTCCAGCTAAGTTTATTTCTTGACCACATAAATCCAGAACAAAGCAACGACTTGGTTATTATTCCTTAATCACCTGATTGTTGTAACATACTGTATCATGTTGTGGTTTCCGAGCACGATTGGTAGGTGTGGGTGCCCGGTTTATTTTCTTTGAACCCTTTTAAAACAGCTATAAGCTGGGGCATTTACACGTAATCAATATGAGTTTATTCACCCTCACTTCGATTTAGAAATGTGACCAGTGGTCAGCGGCGTAGCTATCGTAGGGCCAGGTGGTGCAGTGCACCAGGGCCCCGGAGCTCAGGGGGCCCTCTGACCTAAGCTTCAAAAAGAGAGGATAAAGAAAGGAGAGGGTCAGCCAGCCCCCGAAGCTAGAAAACCTTGAGCCTGCTCACATTTTTTAATGATTTTAATTGAACATCAACATTCAGGGACTCCCGATTTAAGACTTTCAACACATTCGCCAAGCGTCCTCGATAAGCATGTGCTGTTTGTTATTGTTATTTGGTAATTTGGTTGAGTACGCCCGTAGCACATTGCAACAGCGATAAGCTCACTGCTTGACGGTCGTGAGATCAATTCGAGAATTCCACCCGTCAACTGTTTAGTTAAGTTTTCTTCCCGATTCTTCCTCTATGCACCGGAGCCTTTGTCCACCTAGCTACACCACTACCAGTGGTTTGGACTAGAACGATATAGAAGGACGGAATGGAACGGTAGAGAGATCATACAGATTTAGACCCAGATTTAGTTTAAAAAATTTACAACAAAATATGCTTTTCGTATGGTCTGAAAGAAGAAACTCCGTTCTTCCGTTCTCATTTATTCCTCCGTTCTTCCGAATTCCACTAATGAATTCGTAACTATTTTCAAGAAGGCCAACGGATTTCTTTCAATTCTTTGTCTTAAAGCCCCGTGGTTTTGTTATAATTTAAAACTCAGTAGTTATCCATTATTCTGTGTCGCTGTTATAAGTAAGTAAGTACTAGCTGCCGTCTGTGGCTTCGCTCTCGGCAGTTTCGTTTTTTGTTTTGTTTATATAAAATACCAAGTTTCTTAGAGTTTTTCGTATCGAAAAGTAACCTATAAGTTAATGAAAGTAACAAACTATATTTTTTCCAAGTTTCATCCAAATCATTGTAATAGTTAGGCGTGATTGAGCCACAAGCGTCGAAACATCGTAACTTTTTCATTTATATGTATATTAGGATGTATGCTTTGTGGTTTCGGCCTGTTTTTGTTCCGGGCCGCTGCGTTGCGCGGAAGCCGTTAAGTTATCACGACCACGGGAAAGAGAACACATGGTGCCATAATAATGATACACAGGTCTTTAAAATACCTAAGTTTGGTACCTATGTGCCAATTTGACAGCTCAGGTGGTGGCAGCTCTCCGTACTCAGCGCTGTAGGCTGTGGGTTTGATATAATTAATATAGGTATTTTTTTACTGTCTTGGTGTTATAATATTTATATAAGTAGGTATGTACATATTTACAACAAAAAAAGCACCTATCTGGTTCCCAAAGTACAAGGTTGTCTTAGTTTTAGGGCTACATAGTGATGTGTAGAATGTCCACCAATATCTTTTTTTGTATATTACTCGAGAAACAAATAACATTTTTTTTTACCGTAAGAAGGTGTTGATGTCTTTGACACAGTTTTTTAAATTATGTCATAGTTTTCTATAAAATAATTTTATAGAAACTGTTTTCTGGTTCCTACTAAATAAAGCAAAGCATTAAAAAAAACATGTTACAATTTCAATAGGATGATTCATATGAGCTCTACCTAATCGATTGAAGCATGAATAAAACATATAAATTTTGTTTTGTTTAATTCTGAATGAGATGATTCAGAACAGCTCTACTGAAATTGGAATACAATTAATACTATTTATTTAGCTTGATAATTGGATGATTCAATTTATTCGTACCTACCTTTTTACTCATATTTATTCAAAAAGCTATAAGTAAAATTAATTTTGTTTAAACAAAATGGCTTGTCAGCTAGCTAGACAAACTCTAAACCGAATATAACTAGCTAGACAAACTCTAAACCGAATATAAAATGCAGCTTTATTAACATGTGTACCTAATGCTAAAATTATATTAAGGGGCTGACAATTATCAAACAACTTCTCGCTCGCACGTTTCGACATGTTGAAATATATAAAATCACTAAACTCGTTTTCGAAAAATCGCAATCAACCATCTTGTGAACAATTGTCTTCGCCTTAAGGCGAAGACAAGAGCTAATGTGACTCTCGCTCGCACGTTTCGACTTGTTGAAAGATATAAAATCACTGAACTCATTTTCGAAAAATCGCAATCAACCATTTTGTGTGCAATCACATTGCACACAGTTTAGTAAAAATTTCATTTTGATCGATACATGTTTTCCTACTCAAAAGTTAGCTTTACTAGTTTTCGTACATAAGCAAACTTTTAAGTAGGTAAACTTGTATCGATCAAAATGAAATTTTTACTTAACTGTGTCCAATGTGATTGCACACAAAATGGTTGATGGCGATTTTTCTATCTGGTTCCCAAAGTACAAGGTTGTCTTAGTTTTAGGGCTACATAGTGATGTGTAGAATGTCCACCAATATCTTTTTTTGTATATTACTCGAGAAACAAATAACATTTTTTTTTACCGTAAGAAGGTGTTGATGTCTTTGACACAGTTTTTTAAATTATGTCATAGTTTTCTATAAAATAATTTTATAGAAACTGTTTTCTGGTTCCTACTAAATAAAGCAAAGCATAAAAAAAAACATGTTACAATTTCAATAGGATGATTCATATGAGCTCTACCTAATCGGTTGAAGCATGAATAAAACATATAAATTTTGTTTTGTTTAATTCTGAATGAGATGATTCAGAACAGCTCTACTGAAATTGGAATACAATTAATACTATTTATTTAGCTTGATAATTGGATGATTCAATTTATTCGTACCTACCTTTTTACTCATATTTATTCAAAAAGCTATAAGTAAAATTAATTTTGTTTAAACAAAATGGCTTGTCAGCTAGCTAGACAAACTCTAAACCGAATATAACTAGCTAGACAAACTCTAAACCGAATATAAAATGCAGCTTTATTAACATGTGTACCTAATGCTAAAATTATATTAAGGGGCTGACAATTATCAAACAACTTCTCGCTCGCACGTTTCGACATGTTGAAATATATAAAATCACTAAACTCGTTTTCGAAAAATCGCAATCAACCATCTTGTGAACAATTGTCTTCGCCTTAAGGCGAAGACAAGAGCTAATGTGACTCTCGCTCGCACGTTTCGACTTGTTGAAAGATATAAAATCACTGAACTCATTTTCGAAAAATCGCAATCAACCATTTTGTGTGCAATCACATTGCACACAGTTCAGTAAAAATTTCATTTTGATCGATACATGTTTTCCTACTCAAAAGTTAGCTTTACTAGTTTTCGTACATAAGCAAACTTTTAAGTAGGTAAACTTGTATCGATCAAAATGAAATTTTTACTAAACTGTGTCCAATGTGATTGCACACAAAATGGTTGATGGCGATTTTTCGAAAATGATTTTGGTGATTTTATATCTTTCAACATATCGAATCGTGCGAGCGAGAAGTTGTTTGATAGTTGTCAGCCCCTTAATAAAAGTATTCCCTAAGATCTCATATCAATAAATTCTTTGTATATGTATATGTCTAGACTAGATCCTATTAAATGTTTTGCATAATGTCCAATAAGCATTTGGCTGTTGAAATTGTGTTTTCATAAAATATTTAAAAACTCGGAACTTTGCGACTATATTTTATAATCGTGTTTTATGGAGTTGATCAATACAAAGCCAAATGTAGGAGTGTCAAAATAAACGCATATATAAATTGCCAAGTGTAAATGGGTAAAGTTAGATATGTCTTGCTGTGTTTTAACAGGTTTCAGAGTAGTAGAGCTCTTTGTGAAGGGCTCGTCCGGGGAAATACTACCACCACGCCTTTTTCTGCCGCCAAGCAGCGTTGCTGTGTTTCGGTTTGAAGAGTGTGGTTGCCGGTGTAATTACAGGCACATGAGGCTTAAAATCTGTATGCCTCGAGTTGATGGAAGCAGGGCAGTGCATCGTAGAGCACGTTCCTATCGTGCGTGACTTACGAGGTAATACTTTGTTATTGGTGATGATTACCACTAAACATCAGGTGGGCCATCTGCTTGTTCCATCAGCTAGTTGTATAAAAAAAAGGTACCTACCAAATTGTATAAGCAGTGCACTTTTGTTCACATGTACTTAACGGTACCAGCAGTAACACCAGTTCACTTCAAAAGGCTTACATGTGATTTATTTGTGCTTCATTCACCGACTGAGGAAACAGGCCAGACAAGAAAAATATGGTCGCTCTTTGAATTCTTGAAGAGGCACATCTCGTCAATTCTCTTGCAACTCTACAAAAGATACATCAAAATAAACACCACATGAACGAAAGACGTTCTGAGAATTGCGTTTTGTACCTGTAGGCCTTTGTAAGTGGGTACTTGGCCGCACCCTTGGAATGTAAGCTTGGATATTGTACAATGAAATGGACCTAATGCTAATTATTCGGATAGCAGCAATTGAATTAAGTCAGATAGGTAGTATGTAGGCAATAGGCAGGCATTTAGCATGGGATAAATTATTATGATTCGACTGCAAATTATGCTGAACACTAGGTACTACAAAGCTGTTATAATGCAAATCTTAAGAACAATTATTGTGATACATATACGTAGATGAACCCAGAGCATTTAGAATACTCACTTTAATCTCCAGGGTTTGATTTTGATAGCGTAAGTACAATTAGCCAGAGCATCTTTCAATTCTTTATACCATTCCCCTATAAAAAACTTATTTTATTCACTGAAAACAGTGAATAAGAAACACTTTTAATCAATGTTTTGGTTTTTGAATTTGGAACACACCAATACATTCGACCTCCACCTTACTCAATGCTATACAACCTCCTTGCGCAAAAAATACTCGATTCAAACTCCTTGTGCAAATAAATCCTCGAGATTTGATTGGTCGACATTAGAATAAAAATTGTTTTGTGTTCTATTTTAATTAATTTAACCTTCCATTTTTCTTCATTAAATGTCTATTTTCGCTTAAATCTTTCTTTTTCTCGTAGTCATGGTATAAAGTATTATATTACTCTTGAATAAAACGGATTTATATCGAGGGCCATGAATCACGCGCGTCGTTCAAGATTCTAACACTTGCATCACTCGCTACGCTCGTGATTCAATCATCATGAATCACTCTCTACGGTCGTCATTCAATCGTTAGAATCCTTCACTTGCTCGTGATTCATCTATGGCCCTCGCTTTAAATCCGTCCTTTATTCAGTAATTGCATAATATACTATTCTGAGTTTCCTAGTTTAATGGAGAGAGGTGGAGAAGATCTGCAAATTGTAGCTGACAAATACTGGTTGCGAAAGGCTGGAACGGGCTCAGTTAGCACGTCTTGGGAGAGACCTAGGTCCAACAGTGGATTAACATAGGTTGATTGTGATGATGTATGCAGCAATAATTATAATACCACTGAATAATGTTATAGCAATAAAATATAACAATAACGATAGTTTCTTCAAGTAAATAGAACTCCTTGTTAATACGTCAGTGAAACAGCTACTGTTTTAAACATTGACTCATACAAAACATAGGGATAAATATATCAATAAATCCATGCGACTATTGTCCAATTAAACAGTGACTAATCAATGGTTAACCGCCACTGTGTCATGGTAATAGGTACCTAAATGATATTCTTCTGGTTTACGCAGAATTATTTGTAAATTCATGTGAACGTAAGGTACTAAACGTTAAATTAAACGTAACAAGAGGTGCGCCAGCAATTCAAGGTTGCTTGTATTGTTGACCTTTACCAAGCGTTTGGCTAAATAGTTTTAAATATTTGGCTAATAGTTTTTAATTTTTTAAATAGTTACTAACGAAGAAGGTACCTACCTACGGACAGTCAGCTGCTACAACTAGTTACCCTGAATCATCAAGTTCCCATCTCCGGAAGCTTTTTTTAAAGCCTAATGATTTTAAGAGGTTTTTCATGCAATAACTACATGCAATACTACATGCAATATTACATGCAATAAGATAATTAATATCCTAACATAAACCTGTGTTCATATGTTTATGTTAGGATTTTAACAACGTGTAGCAAAATATCCCTATAACCCCGGAAGCAGGGTATTCTATAGGTCATGGCGAACACCTTTTGTTTTATGACTTTTCAAATTTCGTAGTTTTTCCGTCATGAAATGCCTCTTAAACGTTCCTCCAATATGAAACGAAATACACCATGAGATAGCCCTATAGTCACAGCTGTTTGTACGTTCCGTGTGTACGTGACCTTGATACTTACTACGTAAACAGTATCAGGGGTGCTGCAAATTTCTGTGACAATATTAATTTTACTTTTGTATGGGAATTTCGAAAACGATATATTCAACCTTTACACACGTCAAAGTATTACAGTTACTGGTCTGATCACTTGGTATTTGGCCTTATATGGGTATTATGTTACACGTTGTATAATATAATCATAATAATATATAAACTAGTAGTTCGCCCCGAACTGAGATCTCGTGATGCGACCCGACGAACGCACCAAAACTTTGAGGAGGTGGTAGTCAAAGGCAAGTCCAAACATTAGGTTTGGACTTTTTTCTGAATACCGCCTACTAACTTGGTACGGTAACCAAGTTTCAACTCTATTGGCCTATTTATTGAAGAGTTCCGTTGAACAGACCTTGGCTCCATCATCAGACCTGGTCGTTGTCACCATTTTATGAGAACTGAGTACCTCCTTAATTTATCTCAAGAAAAAAAAATAAGAAAAAGCAAAGTAACTGGCCGACCAGTAGAAAAACCTTGATGCCAACGAAACTCTTAGAGATGGGAGCTCTTGGGTCGCTGGTTATCTTAATTTAACTTTTTTGTTGTATCTCAAAAACCGAGCGTCCCAGAAAAAAAGTAAAAATTGTTTTGGAATGTCCAAACAAAGCCCTTTCGTATGACATGTAACTTGATTTTTTTAAGTCACTTTTTTTTATTTTTCCCCCTTTAAAAACCCCATATCTTAAAAACTCTTCATCCGATTTCACTCATATACTTACCAGTAAATTTCTCAAGTACAAGCTGTCGTCTTATAAAATTTCATGCAGATCGGATCAACGGTTCGAAAGTTATGGCCAGACAAACATACATACATACATACATACATACATACATACATACATAAAATGCCAAATCGCCCAAGTTGAAACTAGAATCTTCGTTCGCTTCGCTCACTCGATCAATTATATAGATAATAAGAATCCACTTTAGACTGCATCTTGCCTTACCATCAAGTAAGATTGCAGTCAAACGTTTACTTATACACAGATACTATGTGTGATCAGTCTTCGGTCTTCCCCAATGAGATTACACACTTTTTCACTGTTTTCCTTAGTCGTAGACGTCTGAGGCCGACCAGACCTAGGGTCATCTCTCTCTCGTCAGGTTTGAATTCTGTGACCTACTAATAGTTATTGCACTAATAATAATTAGGGCAGTATCGAAAGTATCGAAAGTACCGAGAATTACCGGTTCTGAGCCAGTATCGGCCGAAAATTACCGGTACTGAGAAAAGTACCGATACTGCATGCTCTAATACCTACCTAAATACATATTTGCAATAATTTTACAGTAGTTTGCAACAGTGCGTATTGTGTGTGAACTAACGCAAATTAAACTCATCTCTAAATTAAGAGCATGCGAAAACGAGCTCAAGTCCCACGGTCATTGAATGCTTATCTGTAATCGCTGGACCAAATCTCTATGATATCATACTAGCCGCCGCAGCCGGCTCAACTAAAGCCTTAGTTTCCTGAGATGCAGTTCTGGTATTGCAGTGCACACCGTTTTAAACCTTACGACAATATTAATAACAGCGATTGTGCATTATTAACCTGAAGAAAGCCACCGATGGGCTTAGATGTGTATGGACATTGTCTCTCATAATTTTCATCATTGTGGAACGTTGATGCCATACTCACACTTTTGATAAGTTTATGTTTTGTACTAACAAGTTTGTTGTTCTGTCTTAGCCCTTGTGCCCTAAGTCGATGCTGATACGACATATCTACCAGGGCTGATGGAGGGGTCCTATTTATTACGCCGGAGCGGGGGTTGAGATCAGGGTACAGACCGGCACCTCTTATAGCAGTATTAAAATAATATTATGAACTGTCAATTTTAGCAGTTGTGAAAACAATCTTGAAAACAGGTCTAGCTTCTATAAGTTGAAACGTCATCTAGTACGAAAATACTTGCCAGCTATTCTTTTTTATCTGGTTGTAGTTGAACAGACTTGATGACGTATATAATATGGTACGAAATTTCATAGTAATATTATTTTTATACTGCTATAAGAGGTGCCGGTCGGCCCCGTATGTAAGTACCTTTAAGATGATTGTTAGTTTCTGATAAAGTTTCGTCTACGATTTTAAGAACAACTATGATACGAGTACAATGTAACCACGTTTTATAAACCTCATTATGACAATTTAGTTTCATTGTGATGACTTAAGCTTCTTTTTCTTGTCGTGTCACTACCTTATTTCGAATCAGTGTAATGGAGGGGTTTTAAGTGCGCCTCAAAAAGGTTCCTTTTCAGCACTTGACACATGTTTTACTAACAAACATATGCATTAAATAAACGTATAGAGATAATCTATAGAGATAAAAGGGAGAGGGCGCTACGGTCGCACCGTGCTAATCAACTCCGTAAAATTTTAATCTAATAAATATAAAATAAACAATATTATGAGTGTTTGCAGTGTTAGAACAGCAAAATATATAAGCTAGAGCTGGATTTAATAGACTGTGAAGAAAAAACGCAAAACTACTAACAACAAAGTAGAAAATAAAGAGACGACAGTGGGTTCTATTATTATTTGAAAACAAAGTGATTGTGTGTTTATAGTGCTAAGCTTAACAATATGTTCAATAAATAAGACAATAATAAACAATCAGTGCAGTGTAAAGTGACACAATTCGAACAAATAATCTAAAAACAATCTGTGAGTTTTGCAAAAAAATAAAAGTTGACGGTGTCATAAAATAAATAAAATCCCAGAACAAACACGCGAAAACAAGGCGCAGTAAATGAACACTATTTTCGACTTCCAATGTATCATTCCGTCTAGCCGAGCGTTTACACACTTCGACCGCCAAGCCAGATCCCCGAGTTCAGATCCTGAGTGATATCATAAAACTTTTTATTTTTATTTCTTTTTCTGTTTTGCTTTTTCCTTGGATTATTATTTTGCTTTGCAATATACCTACCAAAGGGAAGAGAGGGGAAAAAAAAAAAAAAAAAAAAAAAACTTACCTATAGCTTCTTTAAAAAGCTCCCAATATAAGCAACCATGGAAGAGCTAATGAGGGCAATCATGGCAATCGGAAAACAACTTCAAGACACTGATAGCAAACTCTCATCAAAAATGGATGTTTTGGATGGAAAACTAGTCCATTTCCAAACACACATTGAAGAAATAAAAGAAAAGCAAGAGAAACAAGAAGAACGTTTAGATTATCTTGAGAAGGAAATACGGATTCGAAACTTGGTACTATTTGGTGTACCTGAGCAAGAGGAGTTCTACTCAGATCTGGAAAAATTAATTATTAAAATTCTGTTTGAAGACCTGCAAATAGAATGTCACTCAAACGAAATTCAGCATGCAAGACGTATCGGGAAGAAAGGAGTAAATCCTAGACCCATCAATGTGGGTCTTACAACATATGGTAAAAAGGTTTTAATAATGAAAAACAAGCACAAACTAGAAAAAACTGGTTTTTATATAAAGGAAGACTTTCCCCCAAAAGTCCTTCAGCAACGAAAGGAGCTGCAGGAACAACTGAAAAATGAAACAGAAAAAGGAAATAAGGCGTTTATTAAATACAACAAATTGATCGTCCGAGAGTCAATCACCACACAAAGCGACATACCTATCGAGGAAAAAAACAAAAAAAAGAGAGCTCTATTTAGAGAACCTAGCCCGAGTACGAGTAACAACGAGAGCAGTAGAGCAGCAAAAAAGAACAAAATATACAACGAAAACAGAAATATAACACACTACCTCTCGTTGCCAACAAAAACGAAGAATAAATTAAACGACCAATAGCAATTAGCACTGCTTCCTCCAAATTGCAAAAATAAAAAAGATTACACAAAAGAAAGCATCCCAATACGGCTGGTCACCGCGGGAAAGCAAGACCAAAACCCTCCGGTTCTTAAAAGAACTGGACTGAAGCGGCAATAGACCGCAAGCGCTGGAAAGAACTGGAGGAGGCCTTTACCCGTGAGGGGTCCTAAACTAAGAAATAATTATATTTACAAAGAAAAAATAAATACAATAATCATATGAATATAAAAATAATGAAAATAAGCAAGACAAATAAAATATATAATATTAATAAATAATAAGTAAACTGTAATTAGATTATATACTCACTTATATTAAATCTAAAAAAAAAAAAAAGTGCATGTTTCGATGAATTTGTATTAATTTAAGTTATGGAATAAACAGGCTTTTTTATTTTATTTATTTTATTTTATAGAGATAATCTATGGAAAGTATTATATGCTACTAATCATTGTACGACTAGAGTTTTTTTTTCGTATTTACGACGCAAGAACCTTGGGTCAAATCTGTTAAGTATTGTTATTATTCGTTTCAGTAGCATACTTGAACCGTACTTAGGTACACTCAAATCGTGTTGTTACGAGTAACTAGAGTTTTCCATTACCCCAGACAAGCAAAGTCGTTTCGTTACGCTTAATGCCCCATGTAGAAGAACAAGGTTTTACGAACTCGTGGGATACCCACTGAAGCTAAACTTGCTGTTTTTTAAGAATAAAGGTCGCGGCTTGTTGTCACATAGTCGCGTAAAACTAACAACGGCCACCCGGATTTGGTCTAGGCTGAAAATACAGCTTTGGTGCAAAGGCGAGCCAACTTCTCTCAATTGATGTCTCAGACAATCTCGTAAATAGTAGCATGGGTAAGAAGTTGACCCTGACGCTTTCTTCTTATTTAAGGCGAAGACAAGAGCTAATGTGACTCTCGCTCGCACGTTTCGACATGTTGAAAGATATAAAATCACTAAACTCATTTTCGAAAAATAGCAATTAACCATTTTGTGTGCAATCACATTGCACACAGTTTAGTAAAAATTTCATTTTGATCGATACATGTTTTCCTACTCAAAAGTTTGCTTTACTAGTTTTCGTACATAAGCATGGCAAGCAAGTAAAATGGTTGATTGCGATTTTTCGTAAATGAGTTTAGTGATTTAATATCTTTCAACATGTCGAAACGTGCGAGCGAGAAGTTGTTTGATAGTTGTCAGCCCCTTAAAGGAACCGGGCGGGCAAAATCTGCGAAACGACCCGACGATAGCAAACATGAATCATAGGCGTATTGCAACCCCTTCAAAACCGCTGCTTTCTCAGAAAGAAAAGCTTCTCAGATGGTGCAATAAACTGCACCATCCTAATAAAGAATGACATACGTAGTGCCTTCTGTACTGTAACTCCATGGAATAGCAAACAACTTTACTGCGAAGAGGTTCTCAACGCACTGTATTCAAATCTAACTGCAGATATTTATGAGCTTCACTGAAAGCCGTGAGAACTGAGAAATAGCGACATAATAATCCCACACTTGAACCGTTTACATTGTACATTGTAATATACGTGAAAAGGTGAAAAGGTAACATTGCGGGCACAACAGTGACGCACAACTCTGAAACAATGATAAGTACTTATCGGGAACTTAATCGCACTATTCTCAAAGTCAAAGTCAAAAGGTATTTACCACCGGGATCACTTTGAAACGTCTTAAAACTAGGTGAATCTAGGTGCCAGTTCCACGCTGCCAAGCCAAGAACAGGCATCAAACTTACAGCTTGGTTTCTCGAACGGGTTCGACGATGTATTTGTGATATTTTTCATTGAAAATATGTCTAAAAAGTATTAGTCTAGATATCACAACATAATGCTTGAAAATCTGTGCATGAATCTCGTTTCAAACTTATGCTTTGTTCTGGAATATTGTCTTTGTCTTTGTGATACGTGAAGACGATGGCGGCAATCAGCCTCGACGCTAAAACAGTATTATATTTCAGCATGGGAGCGTCGCCGTGTCGGTTCCACTTGGCAGACCTGCGATTGCTCGTCAGGTGGTATCTACACCGTTATAATACTTCCACTCCTATCTTTAGTCATAGTAATTCCTCAACATTGCTCATTACATTACATTAGAACTTTAGAAATATAAATCTTTGTCGAAACACAACTCGAAATGGCAAGAGATGGACCAAGGCAGTCACAGAGTGGTGGCCAAGGTATGGATGATGACGTGACCCAAAAGCAAACCCCTAGCCCGGTGGTCAGACAATATCGCGGCACCTTGACAGCAATGTATTAGTCATGCTCTAGTCTAGACTATTCAATCAACACTCAATTAGTGTAGAAGTCCTTCGTGACACCGCCATTTAACATTATTAAAATCCTGTCTACCCAAAGGTTGTCTGGAAGAGATCGCTCATAGCGATAAGACCGCCCATTGTACTTCTCTGTAGTTTAAATGAATTCTTAAATGTTATGTTATTTTATTGTGATGTACAATAAAGAGTTTTCTATCTATCTAACTTGGCGTTATAGAGCAGGGGTCATAGCCACTCAACAGAGAGTACTGAATGCTAATAAGATGAAGAAAATTTTTAATTAGGTGACTGGTGATCTTCACCTGCACCTGAACACTTTGAAAAGAATCTTTTGCACGCTGAGAAATTTTAAAATAAGAATTTGTGTGAGTGAGTTGACTTTTAATACCGGGGTACAAAGAGACTAGCACGAAAATGAGTTGTAAGTATTTAATTATGCAAATAAACTAACTGCATATTCTTGCATACAAACCGTGGACGGTAGGAAGTGACGAACCTATCACCATTGTGCATTATACTCACTGTTATTTTTGTAACACTTCTTCTATGGTTATGACTAAAATTACAGTTTGGAAACACCCCTACCATGAAGTTACCACCAAGTTGTTTACAACAAGACTTTGTTTAAGTTTAGTGCGGCATGTTTTTATTAAAATCTGTTTGGTTTGTATTGAGTTTAGAAAAAACTTTTTATATAATTAGCTGCTGGAACAAGCAGATGGCTCACCTGATGTTAAGTGGTAACCATCACCTATAACAAAGCATTGCCTCGTAAGTCACGCACGATAGGAACGTGCCCTACGATGCACTGCCCTGCGTCCATCAACATGAGTCATACAGATGTTAAGCCTCATGTGCCTGTAATTACACCGGCAACCACACTCTTCAAACCGAAACACAGCAACGCTGCTTGGCGGCAGAAAAAGGCGTGGTGGTAGTACCCGGACGAGCCCTTCACAAAGAGCTCTACCACTCATAAACTATATAAAACTATAAAATAACAGAAAGAAATGATTGCTTTATGTATAAATTTATACATTTTGTGCCCAATTACAAAATAAATAACATCAGTATTCTCATGCGGCCAAGGAAAACACCGTGAAAACATCCGTGCCTTAGGTATTCAGCTTTTTTGCTATTGCAATTTTGCAATGGCTAATTTTGACTCTAGTTCGCACATTTTTAAACATTTTGAAATATATAAAATACTGAATTATGAAAAAAGTTCAGCAAAAATATCATTTTGATTAAAACATGTTTTCTTGCTAAAAAGTTTGCTTGTACGAACTAGTAATGCAAACTTTTTGGTAGGAAAACCTTTTTCTACACTAAACATAGAGTATAGTGGAAATTATAAAGAGGAAAGATTTCAAAAATTCTTTCACCATTAGAATACTACATTATCCTTGAGTAACATAGGCTATATTTAAATGTTTAAAAAATAAACGTCCACCTGTGCGAAGCCAGGACGAGCCGCTCATGATCGATATAGTGCATTCCTACAAAGTTGATGTTTACAAAAAAGATATCGCCTTGACCAGGATCTTGTACAGTGTATATTTCCACGTGGGCAAAGCCTTGGGATCAACAATGCGTGTGACGTCACAAGTCTATTAGGTTGTGGGCATGCCTATCGTGCCCACAACGGTGGATCCGCGTTTGAGTGACTGTCTCTTCCTTGGATAAGGACTGAGTTGAAAGAAGGCTATTTGTCTCAAGAAATAGAAACAGCATCCCATAATCATGTAAAAAAGTGCCTGGCACTGGTGCGGTTTTAAAGCCATCTAGAATAAGATGGTAGGTGTAGGCTTATTCGGAATTGTTCACGTTGAATTGTGAACATAAAAGTGCGGTAGAGATGATTTTTTGACGGTTGTCAGCCTTAAATCACAAGGAACACTATGAAATACTTTTTTTATATACTACTTGCTTTTGTAACATGCAGATGGCCCACCTGATGTTAAGTGCAACCATCACTTATAACAAAGCTTTGTCTCGTAAAGCCACGCACGATAGAAACATGCCCTACGGCGCACTGCCCTGCGTCCATCAACTTGAGGCATACATACCTTAAGGGGCTGACAACTATCAAACAACTTCTCGCTCGCACGTTTCGACATGTTGAAAGATATAAAATCACTAAACTCATTTTCAAAAAATCTTTCGAAAAACTTAAAAGTTAGATTATGTACGAAAACTAGTAAAGCAAACTTTTGAGTTGGAAAACATGTATAGATCAAAATGATTTTTTTACTAAACTGTGTGCAATGTTATTGCACACAAAATGGTTGATTGCGATTTTTCGAAAATGAGTTATGTGATTTTATATCTTTCAACATGTCGAAACGTGCGAGCGAGAGTCACATTAGCTCTTGTCTTCGCCTTAAGCCTCATCCTTTAAGCCAAGTAGGTAGGTATAGGTAGTTTCTGGTTGCCTTACTACAGCTACTTCCAGTTATTACACCAACCGCAAATTTGAACGTTGCGTATTTTCAACATGTCTGACGGGAGGTATGTCACCACAACAAAGGCTCACTTTCACTAGCTTGGACCGCGCACATCTAGGCCGGACGCAGTTTCTGGACCATAAAGGATACTACCTTCTATTGTTCTCTTAATTGTTGTAACATCGCTACCATAGTTTTGCATGTCTTACGTAAAGCTTTAATTTTGTAAGAAAGCGGTGCCGTCCTCCATTTTTTATACATCAAACAAAAAGCCTATTATGTGGTTGCCGGTGCGAAACTACAGGCACATGAGGCATCACATCACATAGGCATAACATCGGTACGCCTCAAGTTGATGGACGCAGGGCAGTGGATCGTACGGCATGTTTCTATCGTCCGTGGCTTACGAGGCAATACTTTGTTATAGGTGATGGTTACCACTTAACATCATGTGGGCCATCTGCATGTCCCATCAGCTAGTTGTATACAAAAAAAAACTCGACGCACTATGTACTTATAAAAAAATAACTTGACTAGATATTTTATGCTAAGATTACTATCCCTATAAATCATAGACGAGCAAATATTAATTGAACATAAATACCTTAAAAAATCAAAAAAAACCTGTAACGAATGACGTCACCTTGACGTGTTGTCTCGTCGAGCGAAGACACCAGTCACGCCTGAAACAATTAGTTATCATAGACGAGCACCTGAAAACACGATAACTATATTGGGTGATAATTTTAAAACTCACAAACAAAAACTCTGTTTAGAAATGAAGCCACGTGGGGGCAACTGGTGCAATAATAGACAAAATTGACAAGAAGGTACAGTATAAGTATACTTATACTGAAACGGGAGGTCATCTTATATAAGTTTATGTTTTATGTGCGGAGTATTACAATGCAAATATTTAGCCTTATGCAGTATAAAGCCATAAGTGGCATAAGTTATACCACATCTATTTTACATGAAACACTACTTTAGCAAGATTTGCTTGCACCCTAGCCAATTTCTTTGTTATTTGTTAAGTGTTTTTTTTTTCGCTTTGCCATCAAAATTTCAGCAGCATTTTAACATTCTACTAAATTTTTTGTCAAAATATCACCCTTAGGCAGATTCATGAAGTAAAATTAATTATTAATTGATACTTAATGAAATAAAAAAAAACATCCAGGTACAGTAGAAATGTATGTCCAGGCATGATAAATGAAGTACATTAATATCAGTTCCAAATGTCTTATAATTGCTAGGGAGAGAAAATAAGAATAAATAGGGATAATGAAACGCAATTCTACACCACCCAACGACCAAGTGGTAAAATTCTTTCACGTTGTATTATTACGTTACGACAATACGACGATGGGTGAGTCACTGAGGTAACTGTGTAGAATACTTAAATCAGTTTTAATCCTGAATCATCAATAGGAACAGGTACCTACCTGTATGATTAGAAAAACAATATGACTTAGCCAAGTCCATGTATAAAAAAAAACAATGTAAGTACCTAGTTACTAGAATATTGGCCAAGAAACTTTTTCTGACAGCCAGGAGATGTAGTTTTTTGAAATTGGAATATAAATTTACTGTTCCGCTTTCAAAATGATTGAACAGTTTCTACTTACATGGTGTGAACTTTGAAGTAAAATGGGTTCAATATAGCTTGGAAATTTTGAACTTGGAAAGGCGCAAAAAAACAAAAAAATAAACGAATTCAGTCTAATTTTATTCTTAAAAATAAAAATATTTGAATATCCGGTTACAAAGCGGCTTTTAATTGACAAACAAAAATGTTTTTTGTGCAAACAAAATGCGTAAAGCCGCCTAGATTACATTAGCGTGAAGTGATTTCAATGATATTCAAAATGTTGGTAAATAAATCTGCAATATCTGTGTTTAAATATGGTGCCCTCTGTTGATTTTCTTGTACAATACAAAGGCATATGTATGGCGGACTCTGGGTTTCTCTCTGTGGCTAACGTGTTGAGACTGTGATATTTTGAGAGATGGCGCTTATTTAGTTCCATTTATTTCATGCAGGTGGCGACTCTGTTGTACAACCAAATGAGAACCAAAATGAGCCAAGTGAGTAAGCTTTTCCCTTCCGTTAGACGTTATTTCGTTGAAACTTGCTGAGAAACGCTTTACATTGCGTAGTAAGCTTCAAAGACGCGAAGTCTAAGTATGAGGTAAGCAGCAATGTAAGATGGGTACCGCACGATTTTAAAGAGAAAATGACATGGTGGGCTGGCGTTGCGTTGCTTGGACGCGCCGCGCCGGATCGGCAGCAGGCTCAGATGTATCTGCCGGCAGTAGAGCCGGGTATACTCTAGTAGCAGGTGGCTTGCTGCCCCAAGCCAGCATTTTACTTGCGCTCGCGAAAGCATTCCTTTTGTTTATACTTCACACTTGTTTTCCTACTGTTTTAGTGTTAACTTTAACAACTTTTATGTTACTTTTAATGACTTTAAAACTAAGTTAAGTGAACTTATAGAGTGCTGTGAAGTGTTCGAAGAAATACCGGTACTGTCAGTCATGTCTTCAAGACCAATTTACTTGCAAAAATCGTCTTAGTAGTTTGACTGATACTGTTCATGAATACCGTACCCATGGCTACTTTAGAAATGGACCTTTGCCTCATCTAGCCCTCAAATTTAATCACAAAGTAAGTACCTACCTAATACTAATTCAAATCTAACTTATGTCAAGCAAAAAATTATTTGACTCTATTTGCAAAACGCGTTACAAAAAAAATAAGATCGTAACATTCAAATAAATGATAAGTTGTCTTTGGCTGTCGGCTGCCTTGCGTGTTTGTAATTGGTATTTTGGAGAGTTGTTCCAAGTAGATTATTATGGTCAAATTGGTAGGTACGTAGAGTAATCGGGCCCCTGGGTTGGTGTTGAGTAGAGCATAGCACGGACAGTGCGAGGCCGTGAGTTGAATGCCCGCCCGCCGGCCGCCGCGGTGGCCACGGTCGCCGTGCATCCAGCACCCGCAGCTTACCTCACCTTGGTGATAATCTCATTTGGTTTCTTAGCGGAACTGATTTGCTATTCAGACGGCCTACGCAAATTGGAGATTTCGTAAGATTTGAGCTTCAACATCAAACAAAGGAGTCCTGACAATTTGTTTCGTATGTGCTGGATAGGGGCGCTGGGATTGTGAGGACGTCTGAGTGGTCTGACCATAGCTTAATTTTTGTTGTTTGTTCTCTGATCAGTGGCTGTTTATACCTCTAGGTAAAGGTTGGTGCTTAGCTGATGTCTGCTAATGAACTTGAGTTTTATTCTGGCTAACGAACCTAATTTTTGGTTAAAGAAGACATTTAGATAGGTAACATTTCCAATAAAATTTACGATACCTTTCTGTGTGAGAAGTTAAAACCTTATAAGAAATCAACTTTTTTGATTTTTGATTTATTTTCTTACGCCGCCCATTTAAGAAGACTACCATAGGCGAAACCTAGCTTACTGATGCTGAGGTCAATTTCATGTATCGGAAACATATTTTCTAGGGCTTTTTGCATAGATCAACTTTGTCTAGATATATTGTCAAGAACAATAGAAAATCTTTTGTATCTGGAATCCTGGGTAGATAGCTACTTGGTTTGGTTGAGTAGTTAACGGGTTACTAATGGGTCAAAAATAAATTAGTTTGTGAGTAAAACCGGTAGTTTTGGGACATACCTACCAGAATATCGAGAAACGAGAGGGTCAAGTGCCCTCTTGTCCCCGATAGAGATTTAAATCTCGGTCTACTCGGTCGCCACCCACTTGAAATATCTACCTCACTGATTCTTGGCACAATTGTCCAACAGACATTCAAGGAGTCGAGAGGAATAATAGATCCTTATAGGATCTTTGAATGAGAGTTCTACTTCAGAACTCTCATAACCTTACCTTCGCATTTTACCTTTCATAAAGACTTTTACCTTTAATAAAAAAGCCTGAAAACATAACTTGGCAACTCAATAATCTCCCATGTTGATAATATAGTGTAGTGTGTGTTAGCAAGCGGAGTTGGATTTAGCAATAAGTAATTTTAGTTTACTTCAGAATTATCCACAAAGATAGTATAGGAAAGTTCTCGATAATTTGTATCGATTGAAGCTATTTAAAGAGTTTGCAATAAATAAATTGTATACCTAATAAATTAATGGTATCTATAGGGAAAAAAGAACCTATTTGATAAATGATAAAGCATTGATCAAGTGATCAAGTCAGTGAAGACTGTTTATATCTGGTATTCATAAATAATTTTCCAATTACTATTAGGATGAATAACTCTTTAACTTTCTAACTAAATCAATTGAAATATATAAATTTCACTCAACCTCAATTCAAGTTTAAGTTTTCTAGAGAGAGAGATAGACATAAATGAGGTTTGCGATTGGATACGAGATCATCAAAAAGTGGATGCTGAAAGTCGATTAAGTTATACACATGCTTTATGAATAAGTTACGGCTACTCAATAGAACAATCGAAGTAATAAGTAGAAGTAACGGAAGTATAAGGAACCAACCATTTTCCTTGGGAGTTGGGGAGAAGTAAATTCTTGTATTCATCGTAATTTTCTTTGTAAATAAATAATAAAAAAACAACCTTTAAGAAGTGGCTGGTTAAATTTGAAAGGCTTTTGCAGTGAGGTGTGAGGATTCCTTAAGAATGTTATCCGAAAGCGATGGTGGAAGTCTGTTTTAAAAGTACATAATAGTAGTAATATAGCTATAGCACCAAAGTTAGGTGCGACTAGCATATCCCTTTGACGTGGCGTTGTATTATTGACATGAATATTCGCGAGCTGGTGGCAAAACGCGAGCGCGCACCTCCCGCCGCGGACAATAGAACCTTTGTTGCACAATCCCCATTTCCGATTACTAGATTGAATCGTGTCCGTGCGTCAAAGCGCTTCCATGCCCAATAATCATGTCGGTACTGTCTGTCGGTCGACTTTATTCCGACCGACACTATTTAAATTCAGCGTCACCAGTTTTAGACCCGTGGATTTTAGTTTTACAGAGTGAAAAGAAGAATTTTAATATCATACGCATAGATAGATATAGATTTAACTTAAAAACTAATAATTTTAATAATACAATAGGCGGCCTTATTGCTAACAGCTCTCCAGGCAACGTTGTGATGGATAGGACCAAACATAAAAAAGAGATCGGGGTGATGTGAGTTTAATTAATATACACACTCTATTTTTAAAGTAGGTATAACCTACATAAACTTACAATAAATATATAAACGCATGTTGTAAGATTCATAGAGAGCGGAGCTTTCTGTAGTCTTTTGAAGATCATTAATAGTTTGTTTTTCTTTTGCTGCCATCGTTTGGCTTAAATGAGCTGTGATTTAAAGTGATCCTCCGGGCTAGTTTGACTCTGACTAGGTAAGTACGTCTTGACTTTGACGTCCTTAGCTATTTGCGGATTTTTTTTATTTAGCACACCAAACGCCATCGTTAAAGAATCTAGTTGGACAACACTTTGAGACTCGAAGTCCCTGAACAGTCCCAAGTTTGGTTGTTATTTAATTTAACCTCTCGTTATGCGGGCCGATGGGTAACGCGCAGTCTGCGAAACGAGACGCCTGTCGGACTCATTGTTGCGGAAATTTAGACGAAATTGTGATCGAGTTTCATTAAGGCGCGTTTTAGTGCGAATTGTGCACTGCTTTTAATTCACAAAGCCGCCGCGCGCTTTTTGGGGTATATGGTGCGAACGTAAAACAAAGTTTAAGACGGGCTCCTCGTTAGTTGCTCACTCATACAAGATGAATCGAGTTTGGAGGCGCAGCGCCGCCTATCGAACAAAGCACTATCTAGTATATTAATACAGAATTTGTTTCATCTTTGGCTGTACAAGGTGAAAAATATAAGCTTCTAAAAATTATAATATGGCAAATAAAAAGCGTTGATTCCCTGTTGTTATCTCTAAAAACGAAATGGCTTTATCTTGAAATACATTTATATTATTTATATTAATAAATATTATTTATAAATATCAAATGAATCAAAAAGTATGGTCTTTTTACTCCTTGTATGAGTTTTAAATATTTTAATAAACATAGTTACTAAAGATTAAATTATATTTTGCCATAGACTTTCTACTTGTATACTTACCCGCTTGGCTTTGTCTGAAGCCACTAAAGTATCGTTTCCGTTCAAATTTAGTGCAAACGGCCGTGGTCAACCACGGCATCACCGCGGCTTGGATCAGCTGGGCCCGGAGCTAACTGCAATTTTTAATTAACGCCGGCTTTTATAACGTCACAAAAAATAACGACCTACAGTTCCTGGCTCGTACGGTTTCCGACCGTGCGAAGGAAACTGCGATACTTGCTATACTACTAATACGTTTATAGGTTATACTTAATGCTTACGGTTTATTTTATTAAGTACCTACTATATAAGTAAATTTGTGAGGAAATCTTGATTAGAACTATTTTCACTCCCACGTATGGGATAATATCAAAGACTGCGTTAAACGAACTAGTCATCGACCTCTTACAATTAAATAAGATTGGTTCTGATAAGTGGAAAATAATAATGACACCATAATTACTGTGCTCTATAATAAACAATACGAAGTAGTGGGATCCATTCCCAGGCGAATACGTTGAAAAAATGTTAAACTGTAGGCGGGGCTGAAGGCGCAAGAGGTAAGCCTTCAAAACCCAATGCTCTCCTCTGATCGACGCCAGAGGCTAGCCGCGGGCTACCTGCCGTAATTTGAGAGCCAAGAAGTTACTCATACATAAAATAAATGCACCTACCCACTAATTTTGAAAACAAAACAACTTTAAGTTCGGTGAAACAGGTCGGCTTGGAATAAGAGCACATAATACCCTAATAATATACTCTACGTAATAAAAGTACGAAAGAAGTCAGAACTCGGAAACGAAATAGTTGAAACTTTTTGCATTTTGTTCGTGGAATCATTTGCAGGATCACATATTTTGGAGTATTTCAAATTATTTCAGTCGTACAACCAATGCTGAGATATTCGGATTCCTGTTTTTAGTAGGTATTTGTTTTTTTATTCATCTTCTCGTGAAATAGCCAAATAGCTTTTTATAGGAGATTTTTAGGCGTTAAGCTTTTTATTCAAATCTGTACCCTATAAACTAACCCTCTACGGTGTCATTTAGGAATATGTTGTAATAATGCTGATTTCAAGTGTAATTACGATGGTCACTTTACATCATAAAACTATTTGGATAATCCTCCTTAATTAATTTTAAGAGTAGTAGAGTTCTTTGTGAAGGGCTCGTCCGGGGAAGTACTACAACCACGCCTTTTTCTGCCGCCAAGCAGCGTTGCTGTGTTTCGGTTTGATCAGTGTGGTTGCCGATGTAATTACAGGCACATGAAGCTTAACATCTGTAATAAAACTCGTATTGTGTTTCCAATCACCAGTAATATATTCGTCACTTTAACTTCAACCTTCTTATTATTATAATGAACAGCTTTATGACCACGTGGTCGTATCTATCTACCCTATAGCTCGCATACGGCCAACACTTCCAAGCGCTCGTTACCAAGTGTCGCTCCAATGTTCGAGTCCCCAACGGCCATCTTTTACCGGAAGTGTTGACAGTATGCCGAGCTTATCTACTACCAAAAATTACTAGATATTATGTACAAATATACTTTTACAATTATAATTTAATAAATTAGTTCCTAAAATCGTTTTAATATTTTACAATAATAATATAATCATTTTAAATATACAATCAAATTATTCAAATCTATCAGCTCATTTTAAATCAACATTATTACTTTTTAAATATGAATGAATATATGGTTCTTAAAATTATTATTAAATAACACAATTTAACCAATAAATTATCAAAATGATTTACACAATTAGTCAAAGCTAACACTCGTCCATCCTGACGACGTGTATGTCCTCATACACGTATCAAGTGAACACCAAACCTATCACAAGGCCTGCTTTGACCAATGTTTATTCAATCACATATAGTTACTCAAATTCATTTTCAGTAAGCAGCTCGTAAACCCATCCATTCTTACGAGCTACACTATACCTGAGACTCTGCGAACCCATCCATTCTCGCAGAATCAACAGGAAGATGAATTACTTGGCATCGAAGCATGAACCCATCCATTCTCATGTTCAATTGACAACCAATTCACCCCTTTGGCTGCACGTGAACCCATCTATTCTCACGTACAGCGTCCTTATTTTACTTTTCAAAGGCATCGTTACGTGAACCCATCCATTCTCACGGCGATGACTTTAAAATCAAAATCTCTATAAAGTTCATTTTCCCTAAATGAACTCATAAATAATAACATAACATTTTTACTTCCAATCCATTTTCAAGAAATTAAAGCAAACAAATTCTTCACATCAAATAAAAATAATCTTCATATATCACCTCTCACTCAGACAATTAAAACTAGTATTCTCTCACCTAATCAGTCAACAATATGTACTTAGTTAGCATTCTTCACGATCGCTAATAACGGAATTTTCATCATCATCAGAAATACTATCATTAAGTTCTAATGCAGCTACATGAACCCATGGACGCATTCTATTTGCAGCTACGGTTGTCTTACGTTTATTTTTACTACCGCTGAGCCCTGGAATTGCGGCTAACTCATACCGATCGTTACTCAACACAGACACTACACGATATGGACCAATGTAAGACGGTAGGAGTTTTTTGCTTTGACCATCATTAGAAAATGCAGTTTTAGTAATTTTGACTAGTTCACCCTCCGAGTATTTGATAGCAGGACGCCTATTTTTGTCAAAATGTTGCTTCTGTTTAACTTGCTCTTCATCTATCCTATCTTTAACCTGTTCGCGAATAATATTAGTCTCCGTTTGATCTCTGGTCGTTTGCCTTACTTCATTAAATCTTGGATCTACCTCACTGATCATTTGTGTGCCAAACATAATTTCTGCCGGAGCTCTACCTGTAGTCTTTTGGATGCTATTATTAAGACCCCATTGAATACGGCCTACCTGTGTATCCCAATCCTTCTCATTGCCACTCAAGTTTTGTGCAGTTAAGGAATCGAGGATTGTACGATTGTAGCGTTCAACCTGTCCGTTGGACTGTGGACTTGCAACCGCATTGAGTACGTGCTTGATGCCTTAATCGGTACAGAATTTTTTAAATAAGTGCGATGTGAAACACGTACCTCTATCACTGATAATACGGTCTGGAGACCGAAAAGTGTCAAAGATGTTTTCTAGGACGTTGATAGCTGTCAGTGATTTTGTATTTCTTACTGGTCTAACAAAGATAAATTTCGTAAAGGCATCAATTACGACCAGCAAGTAAGAATTACCCTTTTTAGATTTCACAAAGGGTCCAAGGTGGTCAATGTGAAGCGTGTGGAAAGGCACTTCAATTTTCAGTATCGGATTTAACAACCCTTCAGACCCGTGATTACCCTTTTTTGAGTAAGCGCACTCAATGCAAGCACCTACATATTTTTTTATAAATTTAGCCATTCGCGGGAACCAATAAGATTTCTTGATTCGTTCTAATGTCTTTTCCACCCCAAGATGACCTATGTCATCGTGGTTTAAGCGACACAACTGCCACCTTGCACCCTTTGGAACAGCCCACCTTATATTGGTCCTATCACCATCAAGACACTTGTACAAACCGTTGTCTTTGATTATATAGTTATCTTTTATATATTTTAAGCCTTCCGGATCCAGGTTGGAGCTAAGTATGCCGCGTACCCTATTAAGTTCAGAATCACCTAACTGTAACGTATGTAGCCAATCGTCTTGTGTTATTGTCATAATCATTGGATATTGATCTACCTGGATCTGTTCGTCATTTGAAACCGGGTTTCTGGACAGTGCGTCTACATGCAACATCTTAGTTCCTGGGCGATATTCTATGGAGCAGTTAAATTCCTGCAACATCAACCACCATCTTGCGATACGAGGGATCAAATCCCGCTTAGCAAAAGTAGTACGCAACGCGCTACAGTCTGAAACAACTTTGAAGTCTTGTCCTAACAAGTAGACCCGAAATTTCTTTAGCAAACATATTACAGCAAGAGTTTCCAGCTCGTAAGAGTGGAAGTTTTTCTCTTCCGGAGATGTCTGGCGACTGTAAAAGGCCACGGGACGAAACAGATCATCACTAGAGGAACGTTGCATAAGAATACCACCGATGCCAACCCTGCTCACATCAGTGTGCAATTCAGTCTCCGCCTCCGCAGAGGGATCATAAATAGCTAACACTGGCCTCTCTACTAATTTCTGCTGCAGACTACTAAAAGCTTCCTCCTGCTCACTCTCCCAAGACCAAGATACGTCTTTTTTTTAAAGTTTACTAAGGGGGTGTGCTATCTGGGCAAAGTTATGGATAAACTTCCGAAAATAACTAGCCAGGCCAAGGAATTGACGAACACCATGTACATTGGTGGGACGGGGAAAATCAACGACTGATTGAATTTTCTTACTACCTGGCCTAACTCCAGAAGCGCTAATCTCATAACCTAAATAGTCTATTTTATCTTTAAGGAAATCGCATTTAGCTAGATTCAGAGTTAAATTGGCCTGCTCTAATAACTTTAAAATATCCTCTAATTTCATCAAGCAATCATCAATATTTTCACCATATATGAGGAGATCATCTATGTACGCAGTAGCTTTGGAGAATCTAGCTGAGCCTAGTACCCTGTTCATCATGCGTTGGAACACAGCAGGAGCATTGGCTAAACCGAACGGCATACGGTTAAATTCATATTGGCCGTCCGGCGTAACAAATGAAGTAAGAGGCTTTGAACTCTCCGATATGGGCACCTGATAATAACCAGATGCGAGATCCAGGGATATGAAGCATGCCTGACCAGACAATCTAGCAATTTCGTCTTCTATTATCGGCATAGGATAGCGTTCTTTGACTGTAACTGAATTGAGCATTCGATAATCAATGCAAAGCCTAAGATTCCCATCTTTTTTACGCACAAGAATAATAGGACTCGCGTATTCGGACACAGACTCCCTAATCACACCAGCGTCGAGCATGTCGTCGACCATGTCACGCACTTTAAGTCGTTCGTTAGGAGATAACCGGTAAGGACGATATACGATAGGGGTCCTATTGTTTACCTCAATGCTCATTTCGCATACGTCCGTACAACCTAAATCCTTGATTGAAGATGCAAAGCAGTGACCATACTTTTGAAGTATGCTAATCAGCCTATTCTTATCGTCTTTACTAACGGACTGTCCGACGCGAACCTGACTCAAATCTAAATTTTCCGAAGACTCGTTGGATATTTCGGAACATGGCGAAATAATTCGATTCACTACCCTGACAATGGAAGCCCGTGCTATTGTGGAACCATTCTGTACGATACATGATTGAGACACTGGAGTTAAGCAGATGTTGATAACACCATCCTTGACTGGATATACTCCACCCGTCACTACACACTGTTCATTAGGTCTACCGATAACTCCGGTATCTAATAACACGTAACCGTTACGAGCAGGTCTGACTGACGCTATAACTGTTGCCTTTCCGCTCAAGTTCACATCGTTGGTTATTGTGACACATACAGTATTGCTGTTGCTACCAATATCATCTTCTTGTGAAAACGGAATCTCATTATTTATATTCAGGAACTTAAGCTCTGTGGCACTTTTATACGCAACAATGTGAACTTGTTCGGTGTATGACTGACCAATTAGCATTGGCGCCTCCAAAAACTTGTCATCAACAACGCAACAACGGACCTTGGCACAAACGCCATCTACGCAAAGATTAACATCTAATTTACCAATGGACCGCACTAACTTGTTCCCGAAACCCTTTAAAACGGTTGAGACATTATCATGACTAAGACCTAACACCGAAAGCAAGGATTCCTTTAACAGCGAGACTTCGCTACCGAAATCTACAAACGCGTCCACTGTCAAATCGTTAATCAGAACCTTTTTATTAAATTTAGAGTTCGGTTCTGAAGCCGATATGCACATTGTCTTGTTGATGTTCACTTTATTGCCTACTTCTGGTCTAGAAAAACAGTTCTCCGCAGTATGTCCTACCTTTTTACATTTAGAGCAATTTATCAAGGGCTTTGGACATTTTAAGAAAGGGTGTCCTTTTTCTTTACAATTGAAGCAAAACAGCATGTTATTGTTTGGTCTGTTCGGAGGTCTGTTAGTACTAGCGCTGGCAGAATCGGTGCCTGATCTTTGTTTAAAATTATTACTACGCTGTTCAGAGAATACTGGGCTTTCCTTATTGCTCATTAAGAACTTCAGCAATTGATCGGGATGATCACAACGTAACGCGAGGGCACTAGATTTGGTGTTCTTATCTGTAATACCGTGTATTATGCACTCGGTGGCTCGTTTACCTGCTATGTCACATTGATTTAAAAGGCCTAACTTTTCATAGAAGTATACTTCAATGGGTTCATTATACTTGCTTTTTCTCCTAAGCATGTCCTCCAAGGATTGGCCATAATTCTGCTCGAAAGGGAATGCACTTAACAATTTCTCCTGCCATTCAGGCCAAGTAAACAATATTGTGTTCAAACTTTCATACCAGGTTTTGGCCAACCCTTGCAGTTTCTGCATAGCAAAGTGCACAATAGTTTTGTCGTCCCAGCCATAAACAGACGAACATTCGTTTACTTTTTTTAACCATATATCTACACGTTGGTTTTTTAGGGATGGATTAAATTCCGGCAAAATGTTTTTATGGTCGCTGCGTTTGAATGCAGGTCCGGTCGATGTTATTGGCTGAGACGTCAAATCCTTTATAGTGCTTAACATACTCATTAAATCCTTAGCAGAAAATTCTAAGCTAGTCGAGCCTATCGGTTGTGATTTATCAGTTTCATCAGCTACGCCATCAACGCGAGCCCTCTTTTGAACGCGACTTTGTGATGGCGAGGACTCTCGCTGGGGTGACGCGTGACGCGACCGACCATCACGGACACGTCTATGGTTCGATGAAAATAAACTACGGGCCCTAAGTACCTCATTTTCCAACTTTCGCAAACGCTCGCGCTCTCGTTCCAGTTCCTTCTCCTGCTCCAGGACATTCCTATAGCTTTGTTCTCGAGAGCGGCTCCGGCTGGGAAGGCGGCTGCGTCTGCGTTGCTGGCTGCGGCTGCGCTGCTGGCTGCGGCTGCGGTGCTGGCTGCGGCTGCGGTGCTGGCTGCGGCTGCGGCCCCGCTGTCGGCAGCTGCTGCGCTGGCGGCTGCGGGTGCGCTGGCGGCTTCGGTTGCGCTGGCGGCTTGCCCTCGTTGTACCTCCTCTCGATACCTCTTCTACGCGACGCGACTGACTCCGTGGAGTAGGCGTCTGCAGGCGTCGAGGGTCGTCATTGCAGAGTGGCATTGTCTGGAACTCAGAGATTTAGGCGTTAATGCTATCCAAGAATAGAACACTAAAATTATGTGGAGGGCTTAGCAATAAAACAGAAAAATTCTAAATTGAGGGTATCTCGTAAACGGTGCGTCGTATCGCAAAAATAGCAAAAATTTCATCCCCCTATGTAACCCCACAAGCGATGGTTACGAAACACTAGAGCATGTTTTTTTTTTTTTTAAACTACCTTCTATTTATATTTATATTTCAAGCAATATTTTATTTAAACTGGTACTAATCCAATATAATATTTAAAATCAATAAAATCGATCAAAAGGTGCAATAAAACAAATTTGGGCGTGTACTTACCACTTCGGATATGTAATAAAACTCGTATTGTGTTTCCAATCACCAGTAATATATTCGTCACTTTAACTTCAACCTTCTTATTATTATAATGAACAGCTTTATGACCACGTGGTCGTATCTATCTACCCTATAGCTCGCATACGGCCAACACTTCCAAGCGCTCGTTACCAAGTGTCGCTCCAATGTTCGAGTCCCCAACGGCCATCTTTTACCGGAAGTGTTGACAGTATGCCGAGCTTATCTACTACCAAAAATTACTAGATATTATGTACAAATATACTTTTACAATTATAATTTAATAAATTAGTTCCTAAAATCGTTTTAATATTTTACAATAATAATATAATCATTTTAAATATACAATCAAATTATTCAAATCTATCAGCTCATTTTAAATCAACATTATTACTTTTTAAATATGAATGAATATATGGTTCTTAAAATTATTATTAAATAACACAATTTAACCAATAAATTATCAAAATGATTTACACAATTAGTCAAAGCTAACACATCTGTATGCCTCAAGTTGATGGACGCAGGGCAGTGCATCGTAGGGCACGTTCCTATCGTGCGTGACTTACGAGGCAATGCTTTGTTATAGGTGATGGTTACCACTTAACATCAGGTGGGCCATCAGCTAGTTGTATAAAAAAAAATTGTATAAAATATTGAGAAACCTAAAAACATAATAAAACAATAAAATATTTCACCATCTCTGAGTAGGCTATACGTTAGATGTTTTTTCCGTCTCAACACTTTTAAAAAACAAAGTTAGGTATATTTTTACTTGATGGATAGCGTTACGCAGAGATGGCGAAATAGGCGCTTAGTAGACCAACTAAACAATATTGATTTTATCTTTCTATCTTTTTGAACGAATATTGGTCTTTATATAATGGTATAAAAATTGTACCGGGCGTCTCGTGAAAAGGGGCTTGAGTGAAAAAAAATCGTTAACCCGGGCGCTGTATAAATCATCTACTATTGATGTAAAGACCTGTTTACTTTTTATTGTATGAACCATAAATCCGTTGGCACTTCTTGCAAATAAGTGCACAAACGTTACTACACAGTGTTATAAATGTATAGCCGAATCCTGAGGATGTTGTGGTTTAACGCGTCCAGTTTGGCTTGAGCCCAAAAACCCAACTAACCAGCCAGCAGCCTGAAACTAAATAAAATAACTGTTAAAAACAAGTTTGAATAAAATTTCTGCTAAGCGAACCATTTAGCGCAAAACCTTTCGATCCCGACACATTTCCTTATTTCCCAGCTGTCTCTCGGGACAACCATCGCACCTGAGCTTATCGAGGCAATTCAGCGTTGAGGCATCAAGGATGTAACGAAGGCAGTTTTATTGGAACTGCAGTCTGAAGTGTGATTGCTTAAGATTTGGGTTAGTAAAATCTGTAGATTTTCTTTATTATTACTAACCAATTCTTTACAAATCTAATCAAAATCACTTTTCTTATTTTAAGATTTAGTTACGTACGCCTACTCGATGTTTTTTATTAATTTAGTATAGTGTTTACTAATTATCCGAGCAGGATTTGAACCCACGTTCAAATCCAGCTCGGATAATTACATTTGGGACAATATAAAAATCTTTGTAAGTTCTTAAGTGTAGCAAGCCTTCCCCTTGAGTGTGATTGGAGTCCGATGTTGCAGGTGGTTAGCGCAGCCCCGTATCAAGGGGAAGGTCGTGGGTTCAAATCCCACTCGGATAATAACTTTTGGGACAATATAAAAATCTTTGTCCACTACATGGTTTTACAGTTAGATGTTCCACAGAATGAGATGATACCCACGAAAGAAAAAAACACGTGTTGATTCGAAACTTTAAGCCTTAGTAGGTACTGCTGTCTGAAACATACCTGCGTTTTTAGAATACATCAACCTCAGTATATGTATAGAAGACCTATCTGCCTCAAGGTTAATCGCTACGAAGCAAAGTTCCGCTGTGAAGCTTGAAAAGTGCGTTGCAAACTTTCGCCGTCGTCCGTTGCCACACTATGGCCTCGTATCGTTTTATTCTACGGTTTACCTCGCATTTAAACACATGCGTGCCAGATACTGCTGTATAAAATTTGAGCTGGATCATTAAACTTGATAGGAAAGCGGTTAAATGGACCCTGATAGCATAAACGATTTCGTAATTATTGAATAAATTTATGCTACAACATGCATTGGAACAAGCTTACTACAAATCTTGTTGCAATTAGTTCGGATCAATTCAATTCTACTGACGTTTTCAATCGTAAAAATCCATTTTAGATGCATTTTAGTTAAATGTTAACAAAACATGATCGAATATAATAACCGCCGTCTCTCATGGTTCTCGCCGGTGACACTCCGCTGAAACAAGTTCAAGCAACGAAGCTTGGCTTGGTTTCAAGCTGGATAGCAACCTCAGCTGGGACTGTCACATAGAGGAACTCTGCACAAGGCTCGGGCGAGCTTGCTTTGCCCTACGTAGGTTAGCGGGCACGGCAACACGCGACGTGGCACGCACGAGCTATTTTGCAACCGTCCACAGCGCTCTCACCTACGGTGCGGAGCTGTGGGCGCAGGCTGCCGACACCAACATTCCTTCGTAATGCAGAAGCGAACCGTCCGGGCTATGCTGGGTGTTTCAGATGACGTCTCATGCAGAGACATATTTAAAGAGCTCCGAATCCTGCCGTTGCCATGTGAGCTAATCTACCAAGTAGCACTATTCACTTATATTAACTTGAACTAGTTTCGGCGCCGCGTTGCTAACGCTGACCGTGCGCTACGCAGAAACAAATACTATTACCGCCTGGTCACGCCACCGCACAAATTGAATAAATCTAGCAGGTCCGTTTACACATAGGTCCGGCCGTTTATAGTAGAATGCCAGAAGGTGCAGCTTCCACAGCGATATTCAAAACGAAACTGAAAAAGTGGTTATTGGAGAATACGTTCTACAGCTTCGATGAGTTTCTCGAACTACCTGAGCTGTAGAACGTCTTCCCCTCCCTTACCATGAATATCTAAATTAATATATTTATATTAGACAGGTAAGACGTTAAACTCAGGTAAAATTGTATTTACCTATGTTGTAATTTCTCTTCTGACGTGTAAAATGGTTTTATTAATACATGATTGTATTGTATTGTATTGTACTGAATATTATCGTCTTCGTAGCGTACCTAGCCATTGAAATTCAGGAAACGTATTAGTTTGGGTGTCATTAAGTAACAGTAGCTACGAGTATAAAGCCACTCATTCATGCAGTGGATCTCTAAATATTCACGTTCCGTTAGTCAAACGTAGTCTATTCACATTGTAATAAAATAATTGGCCGCACCTATTCCATTTTGCATGTTTCATGCCGGTGCCTGTGGCTATGAAAACTCAATTTTATTTTGGCGAAAATGCTATTGCTGAGTCTTAATATTATTTTCCGACGTAATTATAGCTTTTAAGGTCCAATTTATAATAGTATAATTTTTGAAACTATCATGGTTAAATGCAGCTAAAGTCTATGTATTTAAATGTTACTAACAAATACCTATGGACTAAGTCTGATTTAAATAAACTGAATTGAATTGAATATGCATAGACTTTAGTTCGATCCAGTGCTGAAATATTGAAAAACAAACATTGATCTCGATGAAGAAACACACAAATTACAATTCATGGTAAATAACCCATTTTAAACGAAAATTGTATTATCTATGTAGTAGTTGCAAATACTGGTTATTGATCGAGTGAGCGAAGCGAACGAAGATCTTTAGTTTCAACTTGGGCGATTTGGCATTTTATGTATGGATGTATGTATGTATGTTTGTCTGGCCATAACTTTCGAACCGTTGATCCGATCTGCATGAAATTTGATAAGTCGATAGGTTGTGCTTGAGAAATTTACTGGTAAGTATATGAGTAAAATCGGATGAAGGGTTATTAAGATATGGGGGTTTTTAAGGGGGCAAAAATAAAAAAAGTTACATGTTATATGAAAGGGCTTTGTTTGGACATTCCAAAACAATTTTTAATTTTTTTCTGGGACGTTCGGTTTTTGAGATACAATAAAAAAGTTAAATTAAGATAACCAGCGATCCAAGAGCTCGCATCTCTAAGAGTTTCGTTGGCATCAAGGTTTTTCTACTTGTCGGCCAGTTACTTTGCTTTTTCTTATTTTTTTTTCTTGAAATATATTAAGGAGGTACTCAGTTCTCATAAAATGTTGACGACGACCAGGTCTGATGATGGAGCCAAGGTCTGTTCAACGGAACTTTTCAATAAATAGGCCAATAGAGTTGAAACTTGGTTACCGTACCAAGTTAGTAGGCGGTAGTCAGAAAAAAGTCCAAGCATAATGTTTGGACTTACCTCTGACTACCAACTACTCAAAGTTTAGGTGCGTTCGTCGGGTCGCATCACGAGATCTCAGTTCGGGGCGAACTACTAGTTTTATGTTGATTGGAGAAAAATATTTACTATTTATTTTACTCATGGATGTTGTAAGTTTCATTGCTCGAGCGACGCACAAGTCACAGTGATCAGTATGCACGATGCGGGTGCGTGCTGGCATGCGTCGGCGTCCGCTCACACCAGTACCACTGTTTAAATCACCATAACTATCAAATATTTTGATTGTCTACAATACTGCGAATTCAAAATCTTTCTTATTCGTGAGCAGTGATGGATAAATTTGCTAAGGTGCAAGTTAAACTTGTTGAAGTGTTAGAAGAATAAAAAAATACCAAATCCTCTATTTAGAGTTACATAAATTCCTCCTACGGCTAACGATATTGTGAGGATCGCGGGAAGTAGGTGGATGGAGAGGGCTTAGAATCGTAATTCCTAGAAATGTTTAGGGGAGGCCTATGTCCTGCGGTGGGCTTCTTCATCAAAGTGCAATTTCCATACAAAAGTAAAATTAATATTGTCTCAAAAATTTGCAACAACCCTGATAATGAGTACGTGATCTTGGTACATACGCTATTTACGTTTCCTCATTGGTGGCAGTTCTGTTACCTATTTTATTTACAGTTCACAATTAAAAATTAAAAAATGAATGAAAATATTTATGACTAGCGGCCTGTCCCAGCTTCGCCTGGGTAGTCATAAATTTTTTGAACATTTTAGGATAAACTTAGACCGTGGGTTCGAGCCTCGCGTCTACTTAATTTCATACATTTGCACGCCCTTCTCCCTGAGTGACCCGTGGACCCGTTAACATTTTTAATTTCGTCATATCTTTTGAATGGAATGTCCGATTTGAAAAATTCAAGTAGTATTCTATAGGTATTGAAACCGTCTTGAATATGAATTGATTTATTTGGATAAGGATTAATACCAAGGTACTAAAAATATAAAGACCCTTTTCTAGCGGCTGCATTTCAATTACTTTTTTAAAATAAAAGAACACTTATTGTGACATAACTATAATAGTTAGACATATGCTGTTGCGACATTTTTTATAGATGAAGACGTGTTCTACAAAATCGTAGTACATTATTTTGTTCTATCATCAATAGTTTTCGCAGCGCACGCGATGTAAGGATTATTGTTTCCACCTTGGGTTACATAATTGGAGTTTTAGTAAGGATCCCTGACTTTTTTGAAAATATTATATAGCCTATGTAACTCAGGGATAATGTAGCATTCTAATGGTTAAAGAATTTTTTAAATCGGACCAGTAGTTTTTGAGCCTATTCGTTACATACAAAACAACAAAAATACAAATCTTTCCTCTTTATAATATTAGTGTAGATGTAGATAATGTAGATTAGTGTAGATTGAAAAACTTCAAAATTTCAAAAGTCTTATATCTATGGTTGGTCGCCATGACCTGTAGAAGACCCTGCTTTCGGGGTTAGGGGTATTATGTTACACATCGTAGAAGACATATGTACAAACACAGAAATAATACAATAACAATCCACCGAAATATTTGTGCCGTGAATATCAAGGCTTTTTAAATAGGTATATTTTTGATTATAAATAAGTGGTCATTTTAATTTGTGGCCATAAACAGCCGAAACGTTTTGACAAGCAGGTGTTTTTTTTTTTGAGTCGGGTAGGTAAACGAAATTAAATAAACGTTTCCAAATCACAATCACCAGCGTAAGCGATAGCCTAGTATCTAAAAGCATAACATGTTTTTTATACAAACTATAGAAAATAAATTCTATAAATCGCAAAATCAGCTTGCAGCCATTTTTTCCTCCTTATCGTTTCCATTTTCTTTCTGTTAATCTCGTGTTTCTTGAATGCACATGGGAAATCGCAAGCATGTGAGAATTTAGATTAGGAGTAGATATAGGTACATGGTATGTGAAATGGTATTTCGCGTCGCGTCGCGAGAATTGCAGCATCTCCTCGATACTACGCGGTGTCGTGTAGATTATATCTTACGTGCTCTTCAAGAGAACAGAGGGGAAAATTGCAAAAGATTGGAGTGCGACCGCGGAGGGCGCGATATTTGCTCCCCCGCTCAAAGTCCCGGCCACGCTACGATGTCAATCGCAACTCCTTTTTTTGCTTCCTGCTCAGTGAGACAATGGCGGGAAAATGTTTTCTACGTGTGGAGACCCGCTGCGGGGTGTGGGGTCAATAACGGGAGCACTAATCTGTGTCGGGATCGTTCGGATTAATGGCTCGTATTGCCGTGGCGGTTGTTTGTTTCGCTGTTGTTGTTTTGTCTTCTTTTTGTATGTTTGTTTTTCTTAATTATTCGGCTCAGCACCTTGTGGCAATACAACTTAGTAAACGGAAGTACATGATATGTGTCTGACTATTTTAATTAGAGACAGCATTATCATAACTATGGTATCATTTGAAATTCCTAAGATAGTTTGTAGAAAAACAATTTTCTCTCACCTATAACATTATAAAAGAGTCCGGAGTCCACCAGATAATAGTTTATCTGGTGGACTCCGGACTCTTTTATAATGTTATAGGTTCATAGGTACTTTACCTAAAGTACTCTGCCCTAGTAAACCATATTAATAAAGAGACTTTGGAAGTAAACAACGGTAATAAAACATTAGTATAGAACTTCTAGCAATGCTGGAGAAGTATTATTACATACAACTAACTCAAAGTTATTCCCAATTTTCACGACGGCATTCAAAACAATAAAAATGAAAAGGCATGGCTCAAGCTCAAGCGTACTTGACCGACTTGGAGTCAACGTAGCGCAGAAACCGGGATTCCATCCTGCGGTGAAAGTTTTCACCGCACAGGAAACATAGCCTTTTTGTATAATCCAACTTGAACGTATTTATGTTGTTTTATTTATTTCATGTTATGTTTGAAAAGTTAACTAGGTTAAAATATTAAATAATAAAGTAAATACTTAATTAATAAATTACTAGTAAATTATTTATTATTGTAATTTATTATACAATAATAATATTGTTTGACTGTAGGTGCATGCAAGAATTACCTATACGCATAATAACTAAACGAATATAGAGTTTAAATAGGAGCTTGTTAAAACTGTAGCTACAAGTTATTTACGAAGCTATCAGTTTTGTGTAAGCAAAAATCCATTCAAATCAAATACGCCTTTTAGGGAGAACGCTGTACGCGGCAACTAATTAAAATAAAATTGTTAAAACATAGACCCCGGTGCGCTCGCTCCCCCAGACCGGACTAACTTTTAACGAGGATATATTTGGTTTCGACTAACCCTTTGGTGATTTTAGCATTGAGTCTCACTGCAAATAACTCCATAATTGAGTTTAATCAACTTCTAGTTTTGTAGATATAATACAAGAACCTCTTACGACAGGATGTACGGGCATACCTGAATGCTGTTAGCAAAATTACACCTCCAAACTTGCTCAAAGTTAAGCTAGTTATCCAGCTAACTTCCAACTATTGTACTTAGTCAGATTTATGGATACTGTGTTAGTGTGATCTACTTTGTTTCGAAACAGGAAAGACATTGTACAAATTTGAGGTTTTGTTGTCCTTTTGACTTGATAAAGAGATTCCAGATCCTGTGATATGAAGACAAGCATATGACTGTTGGGTGTTTATTTTCAAGATTTGTTTTGCTTGTTCCAGAAGTTGGAGCAGGTCGGTAGTGGGCGGCGGCGGCAGCAGGATGATGGACTGCCTGTGCCCCGCGCCGCGCACGCTAGCCTGTCGCGTGGTACTTCTCGACGAGAGGGAGCTGTTCCATGAAATACAAGTATGCAATAATACAGAAGTGCATGCCTATGACTGGAAAAAACTTAACAAAATTGAATAAATTGCAACATTAACATTCAAATGTGTGCGGCAAAGAAAGGTTTGGCGATGTAAAATTGTAAACAAATGATTCATGAGCTTTTGTGGTTAAGCAAACAACGAAAGCTTAAACTACGTTTTTTTGGTTACTTTCTTAGTTCTTACAGTTACATAATAAAAATAAACACAAAGTACAAAAATAAACACAAAGTTGTATAACGACACTAAACATGAGATGTAACAGAGATTTTCTGAGAGCAACCTTTGAGGTCGACATTTCCCAACGGACCATGATGCCTGATGGCATTTTTCAATTTTCCTCTCTCTATGAAACAACTCGTGGATTTATCTGTCTCAACCCCTCACTTTTGAAGAGCAGCTATTCCGAGGCGACTATCTCAAGTACCCTCAAGGGCTAAGACAGGCTTTTTGTGTTGCGAACAGGTCCAAGGTGTGGACGATGAATTCACAGAATCGCACATACGTTTCTATGAATATTCAATTGCATTTCCACGCATTTTCGACGCGTTAGTCTATACGTTTATTTTAATACTAGTGGCTTCCCGCGGCTTCGCACGCGTTGAAGTGGTGAGCCGCAAACATCCAAACATCGTAACTTTCGCATTGATTTGTATATTATTTGGGTAGGATTTTAAATACCTACGTAGGTAATAAATAAGAGATACCTATAGGTGTACATTAGGTACCTATATTAGGTATGTAGGTAGGTGTAGGTACTGAGTTTAGCACAAACATGACAAAGACAACCTTACACGGAAAATATGTACTTATTTTTTCTTAGTTTCTACCCCAAAAACAAACGAAACGAAACAGCTTCACGACTTTGATTCCCAGGCACGGTAGATACCCTCAGATCTCTTCGTACCAACTCAAGATTCCTGTTTTTAGAATGTCCCTTACAAACATTAACGCCTCATTGTATCCTTTTTACTCGAGCGCAACGAAGGAGCGTAACGTTTTAAGGGTTGTTTTCGAAAATCAAAGTCTTTTTATTATTTATCCACAGAACACATTTTTTTAGTTTGAAGTTAATTACACTACGCTTTAAAAATCTCCCATACAAACCTTGAAACTTTGGCAGTCTTTTGCACCCTTTGCAGGGGTAGCTTTGAAATATTGATAATGTGATTTTAAACTATTTACTGTGGAGTATATTTGTTTCAAGTTTGAAATCAATCGCACTATGCGTTAAAAATCTCCCATACTAACTTTTACAGTCATATGCACCCTTTGCAGGGGTAATTATCAAAAGTTAAAAGCCTCATTCTTAATTATTTATTTCTTAGTATATTAACCCTAAGTTTTAAGTCAATCGCAACACGTGTTCAAAAACTCCCATACAAACTTTGACATCCCTTTGCACAACAACAACATTTTTAGTTTTTTAAAACTACCCTTAATAAGTATTAAGGGTAGTTTTAAAAAACTAAAAATGCCTTTCCTATTTTTTAGCCTTGGAGTACATGTACTCCAAGTTTCAAGTTTGTAGGTTCAAGGAATACTATTTATCATGCAAACGTTTTCAACCCTTTTACTGAGGGGTGGAATTTCCAAAAATCCCTTCTTAGTACACCTTTTCGCCATAAAACTTACGTACTCTTCAAATTTCAAGTCTCTAGGACCAGCGGTCAAAAAACTCTCATACAAACTTTGACACCCCTTTACACACGTATTAAGGGTAGTTTTAAAAAACTAAAAATGCCTTTCTTAATTTTTAGTCTTGGAGTACATCTACTCAAGTTTCAAGTTTGTAGATTCAAGGAATACAATTTTTCATTCCAACGTTTTCAACCCTTTTTACACCCTTAGGGGTTGAATTTCCAAAAATCCCTTCTTAGTACACCTCTACGCCATAAGACCTATTTTCTCTTCAAATTTAAAGTCTCTAGGACCAGCGGTCAAAAACTCCCATAGAAACTTTTACATCCCTTTGCACACTTATTAAGGGTAGTTTTAAAAAACTAAAAATGCTTTTCCTATTTTTTTGCCTTGGAGTACATCTACTTCAAGTTTCAAGTTTGTAGGTTCAAGGAATACAATTTTTCATACCAACGTTTTCAACCCTTTTTACACCCTTAGGGGATGAATTTCCAAAAATGCCTTCTTAGTACACCTCTACGCCATCAGACCTATGTATTCTTCAAATTTCAAGTCTCTAGGACCAGCGGTCAAAAAACTTCCATACAAACTTTTACATCCCTTTGCACACTTATTAAGGGTAGTTTTAGAAATCTAAAAATGCCTTTACTATTTTTTAGCCTTGAAGTATATGTACTCCAAGTTTCAAGTTTGTATGTTCAAGGAATACTATTTTTCATACAAACGTTTTCATCTCTTTTTACACCCTTAGGGGTTGAATTTCCAAAAATCCCTTCTTAGTACACCTCTACGCCCTAAGACCTATGTACTCCTCAAATTTCAAGTCTCTAGGACCAGCGCTTTTGGCTGTGCGTTGTCTATATGTCAGTCAGTCAGTCAGTCAGTCAGTCAGGACTTTGATTCTTATAGTATTAGAGATTGGTGTGCCCGCGGCTCTCGTGCATTAAGATCTATATAACTTATAATCTGTATTAGGTTAACTTATAGGCTTACGTTCACTTACATACCAAATCCCTTACAATGGTATTCGTTTACTTTCCGCAGGAATATTTGCTCTCACAATTTCTATTATCTCGAAAGTTCGGCAAACTTGAGACATATAAGACGTTGGCTTTGGACGAATTCCGTACTTACACACTTGGATAATACTTTCATAAGTCTGTCATACATAACCGTAAACAACACAAGAATTTATGGCAGATATGCCTTTGTTCGGCTTGTACGGAGCCCACAACTTGTTCATCAAACAAATTCTGAAGATTTATGAGCTCAGAATCGTCCAATTTGGGTAAAGTGGGAGCGACCAGAGTTCGACATTTGCCGCTGAATCGTGTGGATATTTTAGATAAATCACCGTCCTCCCACTTTTATTTCCCCATCTGTAGGAGGGACATTTTGTCTTTGACGGATCTTCTGTAAGAGTATTTTCCATTCGCCTACCTAAAGAAAATGTACTCTCTTACCCATCTTACAAGTGAGACAGCTTGCCTGTTGGTGGGCTTTCCCTATCCAATTTGTTATAATGTATCAGATTTAATATCCGGCTGCTTTATCTTTGGTTGAGATTTGAGAGGAATGCCCGTAATTGTGTAGACTTGAGCTCGTTTATTACACAAAATTACCTTCAGGTAGATATTTAAAATAATTCTTTAATTAAAATCAACTTCGTCTTTACAAAAAATCTTATAGCTAGAGGGATGACATAAGTAAGATTTAAGCAAGTTCTATCAAGGTTCTACAAAGGCCTAGGTAGAATTGACCAATTTGTAGTCGGGCCTAGCACCGGCAGGTAGGTATAGTGTGAGAAGTGTTGTCTTATACCCTATTGTTGAGAGCAAATTGACTTGGCACAATTTCACGGTCCACTGCAATAGTGTACTTCGTTCCTACTCCCGCTTCGGGTTTACCGATATCGTCTTCATTTTCTCTCTAACGTACGTCTTCGTATTCTCTGTATTAAAGCACAATGCCATCCGGATAGTGGAAAACCATCTCGTTGAATCATGAATCGATAAACAAATAGACAATTAATTCAAAACATCCGCTCATACGTTATTTAATTATTCAATGGCAATAAAACAGCTATGTCACAGGTAGCCACTCAACTGTGAAAAAGCCCTTTCTTGGCTTCTGTCAAATGTGCGATGATTGTGAACAAGCCCATATCGGGCCGCTCAGCTGGCACCCAGTTTACGCCGATATTCACGTTAATTTATGTTTCTATCTTGTTTTAACCTATTGAAATGCGTTCTTGTTAGAGCAAGATGGGTATCTAGCACTCGTCCACGTGTTGCGTCATACAAAAATTCCGCGCAATCCCTAATCGAACTTCACTTCCTGACACTTGCCAAAGGTCGTATTTGTTTTGATTGTCAACGTAAAAATTAATGAGTAATTGCTAGAACGTGCTGTGAAAAACCAAGAAAAATATAAGTATTCTTGATTTTAATACTCCTGGCTGTGTTTCCAGTACTTTTTGTGTGATAAAAACAGCTATGAATCGGTGCTGGTGCTGGTGCCACAAATTAGGTGGTTCAAGTTACAATTGCAATACTATACTTTATTTTCTCTTGTATGTACCATTTAAAGTACATGAAATGGCAATAAAATTATTTCTTAATCAGTGTGTACCTAAATTAGGTAGTTAAACTGCTTAAAAACAATAGAAAACGCAGTTTTAATAGAATGCTGAACTCGCAAAGCCCTAACTGTGAGGGGAGGCCATAACGGGCCTCACAGTCAACGCCATTTTGCAAAAATCCGCCTCACAGTTGAGTGGGTAGGCAGTAAAGGATAAACAGAATGTTCGAGTTGAAATTGGAATAGTACTGTCGACGGCCCGGGGCGCGGGCGGGATCGCGTGTAGCCCGCCTCGCCCGCCTGCCTACTCTTCGACTACACACACAGCGCTGCCAGATTTTGAAATCGTTTGTTATTTTTCGAGCTCCACGTACGCTGCGGGGAGCAAACGCGCTCTGTTATTAAATCATTTATTATTCAGCCCAACGAACTGTTTCGCAATTTTCCCACAAGCTGGCGAAGGCTCCTATGAGCAGTACACTTATAGTGATGTGTTTGTCCCACGTTTGAGTAGCTTCCCTTAATTATCATACCTTAATTATCTCATGAGTATTTTGTTTCCTATGAGAATATTGTTTTAATTTTCATAATAACAACTGCTTAATGTTGGTTTTGCTATATAGCAAAAATAAAGCAGGAGCTTCCAGCGTGTTAATTAATGGAGTTGGCATTGCTTATTTATTTTATCCGCCAAAGTTAGGTTGGATGACATATAATTTACGTACAAATTTAATAATTTAGAAACGTTTCCGATCGTTGTTTTCGTGTCTTGAAGCACTTGAGTGCCAATTCCGCCAATTCGGCTACACGTGAGAGCCACTCGGGTGATCGGTTCAGTCGGTTGAGTTGGTCTCGCTCATTATACTGCCAATATCATATCACCATCCGACTACTGGTTTTACTGGTCTCAACATCGCGTGCGAGTTAACCTAATTGTGGAAAGCCGAGCATCGAGAAATGATAATTAGAGACAATTGGCTGAATTACCGTGAGTTCTGTGGGAAATTTCACTGGAGATGTTTTGTTCGGATGTATGGTTAATATTGGGAAGCACTTTGAAACGACTGGAGGCTAAGGAGTGCTACTTTTAACAAAGGGCGGCTTTTAGACTTTCAACATATTATAACCAAGTTACCTATAATTAGTTGTGCAATTAGCTCTGAATAGTATATGTACGTACGTGGATGTTAGTTTAATTATTAATTTGTATTGTGGTAACAGCTGTTCGTAGACCTGAATTAAAAAATAAATAAATAAATAAGACATACCTATTGCCAGTTCTGACCAAATCATTGGTCACGTGGATGTGGCGCTTAGATAAAACTAGTTATCAGAAGTCTCGAAGTGGTTGGAAATCTTTGCTCAATTAGGTACTAGTAACAGTTATTAATAATACAAATAATAAAACTAGTTGTTCTATTTTCTCATGCAAATTATTGATATTGGTGGCCGTTTAAGCAACAGCGATGCCCGATTGAACCCCCGCGAGCGAATATAAAGCATCGCACGATTTCCTTCCTTCATTAAAATCTCCCATTGTGTAAATCAGGAATGGAATAATATTTTGATTCATGATTTTACATACAGCTCTACTTTACACAATCATGGTTTTAATACACGTCGATATGGATATACACTGCTTTTTATTCACTCAATACACTAGTATTTTCAATTCGCTATTTACCTATGATAGACACAGTATAGGTCGGTTTGTAAGTACTGAAAGATTCATTGTTCATACATATTTGACAGGGAATGTGAATTCAATGTTTGTTCACAGGATAACAACACTGGTCAAGCGTTATTGGACGTTGTGTTTAGACATCTAGATTTGTTGGAGACGGCATATTTCGGACTTAGATATGTCGATCAGGAGAATCAAACTGTGAGTTGACCTTTTGTAAACTATTTTATTTTTTAGTAGATTAGTAGCCAAGGGCTGTAAGGCATCAATCGCAGCCCGAGATATTTAGGCGCACGAGCGCAGCGAGAGCGCCTATAGTTCAAGGGTGCAATTGGTGCTTACACCCGAGCGAACTATTCTGCTTTACATCTCGATTGTGGGGTAAAAAACGGCATTACAAGAATAAACAATATTTAAAGTAAAAGTTTTCTATTCCCACCTTTTTTAATTAAAAAGAATCAAGTAAAGAACTTTTTTTTTTTTTTTTCAAGATCGAAATTGAGCTTCGCCGTTCGATATTTAAAATTAATGACTATTATACTCACACGAAGACAAGGCTGAATAGCAAAGCGGCCTCTTTGGTCATTGGCCTGAATATTATATTCTAACATTTGCAAATGCTTACATCATATAGGTACCCAGCTATAATTTTATTTGATTAAGTACTTACTATGTACATAATAATATACCAATTTATGTAATTTGAATATTTAGTCGATTATAAATGTTTTTCCTATGCGCAGCATTGGCTTGACGCCGGGAAACGTTTGCGTCGGCAACTCTGCGGATCAGACCCTCACACGTTCTACTTTGGAGTGAAGTTCTACGCGGCGGATCCATGCAAGCTATTAGAAGAAATAACAAGGTGAATTACGTTGCTGAACTGATAAATATTTCATAGTGGCAGAACATACCGTAGATTATAAGAGAAGGTACAAGTCAGCGGCGCTATTTTAAAACATGGGAAACGTCAGTTTTTGTCCTTTTTTATTTATACAAGAGTACCTACTAACAGAGACAAAAAAGTTTCCGATCGAAAACGCTTCCAGAGGTTTTAAAATAGCTCTGCTGGTAAGAATTAATTCAATGAATTAATACATTGTCTCGTAAGACACGCACGATAGGAACGTGCCTTACGATGCACTGCCCTGCGTCCATCAACTTGAGGCATACAGATGTTAAGCCTCATGTGCCTGTAATTACACCGGCAACCACACTCTTCAAACCGAAACACAGCAAAGCTGCTTGGCGGCAGAAAAAGGCATGGTGGTAGTTCTACCCCGGACGAGCCCTTCACAAAGAGCTCTTGTTTACAAATGTTTGCGGCACTTGCAGCTCTAGATTTCCTAAAAAGTCGAAATTAATACCTGACCCAATAACGGAACGGTAATAAGTATTAAGATATCATAAAATACAACGAGAAAGGCCCGACTCGTATTTATTGTTACTTCCTCAATTCTTTCGAATTGATCTTAAGCTACCGTTACCTACTTTGGAATGATTTATAAAAATAAGCTTAAAAGTTGTAATTTTATCTGCAAATATACCTACCGTTAGAGTCACAACCAATGCTGACAGCCAGGCATCCATATAGGTAGGTAGGTATTTTGAAATTTGTTATTGTAATGAGTTTCAACAAAACCGCTAACTGCATGTGAAAATCAAATTAATGGTTGAGCATTAATAAAATACGATGCGTATATTTATTTATGTGGTTTTTATCAAAGCGATAGCTTTAAAACTAGAACATGTGGCAATAGGTAGGTATATACGTAAGTACCTACTACTAGGATTACGAAGTAGTACTAGATAATATGTAGTAGTATGTCAGCTTCGATATGATCATGACATGAGTCTTGTGAAGGGTATAGTGATAAAAAAATTCATTATTCTCTATTCACATTGCATAGCTTTGAATCAAGTTTCATGTTTTAAGAGCGTACCTACGTTGAACTTCGCTGTTACGAGAAAAATGTTCGTTTTAATTTCTCGTAACATGTTATTCAAAGATCGAGTTTTATAAAATGCCAGTATTATCATAATATATAGGTATTACTATTATCATCTTAGTATATCCTACTAATAAACGCGAAATTTTGTAAGTATGTGGATGGATGGATGTTTGTTACTCTTTCACGTAAAAACTACTTAATGGATTTTAATGAAACTTTACAATAATATAGCTTATACATCAGAATAACACAGGCTACAATTTATAACGATATTGTATGAATTGTCCAAAATATGATGATAAGTGTCAAGTAAGTAGGAAAAAATCTACCATCTGCGAGCCATTCTGCCGTGCGCTGCCAAAACCGCTAGAGTTACACATATATGTACTACGCCACGCTAATATAAGCTACTCGAAATACTAATCCTGCGCAGACGAAGTCGCGGGTACCAACTAGTTTAACCATATGTAGGCATACTATTATACTTATAGCGTATTATACCCACGGCTTAGTCAGCGAGTTTTTGATGATTTCTATCTGGTTCCCATAGTCATAGTAAAAGCTTTGGCTTAGTTTGGGGCGAGATAGTGTTGTGTGAAATGTCCGCCAATGTCATTATTATTATTATTATGGTATGTGAAAGGGTAATGTTTACTTCATCTATAATAAAAAACAAGTCCCGCGTGTCCTGTAGAAAATTCGTTAAAAATATCGCCTGTTTGTGTGCCTGTATAGGTCTTGTAGGCTGGTTTAATGTGGGATTGCAGAACTTCAACGGAAAACACTGAGTTTTAGTTATTTATTCTTACAGCAAGACAGGTTATAATTTTGACAAGGATTACGAGACGACTACTCTCACACAAGTCGTTTTAAAACCATAGAATAACGGCTGGTTTCTGAAAGCTTGTTCAAAACTAATCGAATGTCAAGTCACTCGCCATTTCAGCTATTACATCGAATTAGATAGAGATAGAAGGGCTTTGATTGATCGGGCTTTCAGAAACCGGCCGTAAATCTAGCTTCAATGGTTTTTTATTTATAATAAATTTTTGTTGGGATGCCAACATCGCCTGTCCCCGTATAAATAATTCGATACATGCAAAGGCCTGTTTTCTTATTAAGGTGACGACAAGAGCTAATGTGACTCTCGCTCGCACGTTTCGACATGTTGAAAGATATTAAATCACTAAACTCATTTTCTAAAAATCGCAATCAACGATTTTGTGTGCACATTTTGTGTGTATACACAGTTTAGTAAAAATTCATTCATTTTGATCGACACATGTTTTCCTGCTCAAAAAGTTGCTTTACTAAGTTTTCGTACATAAGGAAACTTTTTTAAGCGAGCGAGAGTCACATTAGCTCTTGTCGTCGCCTTAAAACGAAACCCAATTAGTGCTGACTATTATAATTCTGATGCATTATGATATGGGCATAGCTTTATTAAAGGAAACATCTTCAAGATGTCTAGAAACGCAGGGTGGTGGGTCGTAGAACCAACAGTAAACAATGTGAACGACACTTTGCGAGACTAATAAAGAACACCTTGTTAATAGCTCTACTAACTATGACATAATGATGCTTTCCAAGAACAAAGCACTTACCAATGAGATATTCTAGGTTCCGCACCGACGTAATATTATACCACATTTTATCTTTTTACTGTTATGAACTGTAAAAAATTCATAGCTATAAAACGACACGAAGTGGGGTAAGAAAACAAAAGAAGGTGTAGTGCTCTCGCTGTAAAGGCTGATGTGCTCGTAAAGTGACGTAGCGCTGATGAAATGAGCAGGCCCACTTGATGGTATGCAGTTTGCCATTGCCATTTTATAGCAGTGCACTAGTAAACTGTTAATTCCGGAAATATTTAAGGAATTTACATTTCATGAACCTTAATTGGACACTATAGTGAAAACGGATTTGATTAAGTAATTTTATTCTGTAAACGACTGTTCGGTAATTTAAAACTTTTCCATGCATTTTTGAATAAAATGCTTCCTTTGAACAATTCCATTGAGGTTTTCATCGTTTCAAACTTTGCAACAATGGCATCATCTAAGGGTATAGAAATATTTTTGTAACTAATTTATATTTCTTTACTCACTTTTTGCAATCGTGTTTAGAATACAAAGGATTCATTATTTATATATACCTATTTATTTTGATTGTGTACGTCCACCGGGCACGATGCTCGTTCCGTGATGAGCTTTTGGTATTTAATTTCCTTTCAGGGTGGAATCTTTCAACCTTTGTGATTCGCAACGATGCAGATTGAATAATAAGTTAAAGTTGTTGTTATACTAATATTGGTTAAGACTGATGATAGCTACTAACTCCCTGACTTAGAGCTGATTTCACCATACTCTGTTAGTTACTAATCAAGGATTAACAGGCCGTTAAATCTAACCTTATGATGAAATCTAACGCGTACATTTTGATATATTTAACGGCCTTTTAATCCTTTGTTAATCTAACAGAGCTTGGTGAAATCACCTCTTAACCTATCTATAATAGTTTTTTTTTGTTATTTTATATATTAACTTTTTCTTCTTCTTATTGTGTTTTCTAGTTTCTTTCGAAACAGTGTGACGTAAAGATTTTAAGTGCGCTTCAAATAGGCTCCTTTTGAGAACTTGACACATGTTTACATTAACATTTCCGCTATAACAAATTCGCAGACGTCCTAGCATTAGGTACAGGATAAAAATATGTATTTGATCTTGTCCATTTGATCTAAAGAAATATTAAATCCTTCAACTTTATCCCTTGGTGTAACCAATTCAATATGTCGGCAGGTACCAGCTGTTCCTGCAGTTAAAGCAAGACGTGCTTCGCGGCAGACTACCTGTCAGCTTCGACCTCGCTGGCGAGCTCGCCGCCTACGTCCTGCAATGTAAGTAGCGTTACCCACCGAAATATTCATATTCATTTATTAAAAAGAAAACATTAGTGTGCGGAATTTTTAAAAATATTTTTGGTAAATTCGTACAAACACAAATAAATTTTGAGAAAATTTTAAACGTATACCGACCGCTTTACAGTCGCATTGATTTTACTTCTCGTGAATCCACACCTACTATAATTCCCTGTATAAAGTCATTGTTGTGATAAAATCAATATTCTATTCAAATTTGCTTAAACATTGAAAATTTTAAGCTAACGCGTTTGCGCTATCTGAATACACAATATGCTTTTCAATTTCGCGTTGCGTATCAGAATAAAATAAATGTTATTAAATATTTCCAGATTGAATTTATTTTGGCATCGAATTTTTTTTAGAAAAAAACGAGATTTTAGAATGTGTTTTAAACTATTTCTGACAAGTTTTAGTAGGTCGCATTTTCTATTGTTAAGCCATTCGAATTACATTTGTGAGTTTCGTACTTTTATTGGCCATTCAAAAGCTTCTCCAGCACACAGTGCAAGCTGTGAGCAGGATAACTTCATACCGTCTAAGCAGTAATAGAGCTAGCTATTCTTCTCTGCACTCGAACGTTGAGGCGGGTGCTATCTCGCCACAAACGCAGTAAAATTTATCAGTCATTCCACTTGACTACTTCTGCTTCCACATCGTCTAAATGTGCACTTAAGTAGGTACTACAAGTTGAGAACTATTTATCTACCTACAAGATTTTAAGAACATAAGCGCAGCACTATTATTATTTACTAAAATTTTTACTGCACTGTTATTTTCTAAAATTAATTCCTACACCATTCCTTGCTCAACGGTGCCTTTCCGTCTAGCTGGAAAGAAGAAATCAGAAGCCCAAATCATCCCTTTACAATGACGATAAACATTTAGGATTAGGTTTCTTCGGAAACCTCTTAGGAATAGAAGAATGGATATTGATCCATTCTTCTATTCCTATCAGAAGTCCTCGAGCGTCTCGTCCACTACCAACTTAATTATTTTCTTTCCTTATGCAACCTCTTAAATCCCATGCAATCTAGATTTCGTAAAGGTCACAGCACTGCCTCCGCCCTTATTAAAATCACCGACGCCATACGCTTGGGTATGGAGAACAGGAAACTTACAGTGCTGACCTTACTTGATTTCTTGGCCCTGAACACCCGTGCAAAGCAGTTCCTTTTATCATAACTTCACTGCATACTTTAAAGACCAAACTCAAACAGTTCTTAAGCAAAGATCCTCCTATTTTATTATCTCCTCTTATCTTGTTACCATATTCCTATCGTTCGTAGCATTAGTTTTTTAGGCATCATACTTATTGATCGAGTGAGCGAAGCGAACGAAGATCTTAGTTTCAACTTGGGCGATTTGGCATTTTATGTATGTATGTATGTTTGTCTGGCGATAACATTAGAACCGTTGATCCGATCTGCATGAAATTTGATATGTCGATAGCTTGTACTTGAGAAATTTACTGGTAAGTATATGAGTAAAATCGGATGAAGGGTTTTTGAGATATGGGGTTTTTTAAGAGGGTAAAAATAAAAAAAGTTACATAAAAAAATCAAGTTACATGTCATATGAAAGGGCTTTGTTTGGACATTCCAAAACAATTTTTTTTCTTTTTTTTTGAGACGCTCGGTTTTCGAGATAAAATTAAAAAAGTTAAATTAAATAACCAGCGATCCAAGAGCGAGATCTCTAAGAGTTTCGTTGACATCAAGGTTTTTCTACTGGTCGGCCAGTTCTTTTGATTTTTCTTATTTTTTTTTCTTGAAATAAATAAAGGAGGTACTCAGTTCTCATAAAATGGTGACGACGACCAGGTCTGGGTCAGGTTGCAGCCAAGGGCAGTTCAACGGAACTCTTCAATAAATAGGCCAATAGAGTTGAAACTTGGTAACCATACCAAGTTAGTAGGCGGTAGTCAGAAAAAAGTCCAAAGATAATGTTTGGACTTGCCTCTGACTACTACCTACTCAAAGTTTTGATGCGTTCGTCGGGTCGCATCACGAGATCTCAGTTCGGGGCGAACTACTAGTTAGTTTATTTTACAATACCGATGTATGTATTAGGATATTTTTTTATGTTAGTAATTATATTAAGTTCCTCATAAATGTCATTATTTAAGTTTACCGCACTACGTGCACCGCCGTCCATCACCGCTCTGATCAACGTCTTTCCATCCTAAGGTTGACTGGAAGAAATCGTTTTCAGCGATAAGGCCGCCCATTTTACTTGATTAATTTACGTTAGATTTATACATATAAAGTGTTATCTATCTATCTATCTTTATATATTTATTAATGTCTGTTTTTGACATATAAGTCTTATCTTGCATTCGTAAAATGATAAAAAATATATATAAATATGTTAAAATAACTAACTTGATTTGGTAAAAGGTAATAAACATTATAAAAGGTAATAAACGGTAATAATAATTACATTATATGATAAAAAATACTCTTACGTCTCCTTACTTATATGCATAGCTTAATTTATACTCTAACTCAAATTTAATATTAAAACTCGTGTCTCATAAAGCGTTATTTCGTTTAATTAGTTCCAATTATTTCTAATTTTCTCCATCAACATTCATTTTTGTAAAACAAGGTAATTAAAGTATGTCTGCCTTTGATGTATAACGAAGCTTATTAATTAAAAATACCATCCTTAGATTTTTTTTAATATTTTTTTTTATAATAAAATTTGTAAGAACTTACCATGTCTAACCTAGTTTTTTTGTTTCTTATGAACTGCGCTACGAGAGACTTAATACACAGGTGTAGGAGTAGGAAAACAACAATACTGTATTATTTTTGGCTACGAGACTAAACATTAAAAATAACAATCACAAAGCTAAAAGTTATACCTTTGATACCAAAATAACAAAAGTAGGAAAACGAAATTACAAAGTTTCAACATTATTGCGTAGGTATAATAACACTCCACAAAGTGCTTTATGGTCTAAATTGCCATCAAAAACCATTTTGTTTTGTCAGAGCGTGCTTAGAGAATAAGTAGGGGAGCAGAGCTAATATCGATGCGTTATTCAAAAGGTAAATGAGCCATCAGCGGCGGAGCATCGTTTGCATCTAATCTCGCCTACATCAGCGACCCTTGTGTCGTCAAGTCGGGCCTCGGGGACTCATACAGACGCGAACACCGTTAAATAACTAGACAGCGACTTACCGTACTAAGTAGATATATAATTTGGGTTCTTTCTTTTGGTCAAACTATACCATGAAGCATTTTTATATAGAAAATATAAAACAAAAGTGACCATTTGTATATTGATTAAAAAAGACTTGCAATAAACAAATCACCTGGATCGACACACTCATAAGCCAAGAGTTTACTCTGAAAATATGATCAGTTCAGTAATAACATTGTAGATATGAAAATAAATGTAAGCGGTCCAGGTTGAAGCCACGTCAGAACTTGTAAACCACTCGCCTGTTTGAAAGAAACAATTACCCACCTACAGGAAAATATTCGCGTTTTCCGCTCTTTTGCACCCAAAATTATCCAGTCCCTTTCACCGTCTTTACGAGCGTTGAAACATTCGCATTTTTTTCTCGTAGGATTATAATAAATTATACGACGTATTTATTTTAGCCGGAAAATGTTTACTAAAAATTATATTGGACGAAACACAGTGTGTTATGTAGGTAAGTGTTCCACTTGTATTCTCGGAACGAAAATCTAAAAAATCTGTTCCCAGCAGCAAAACCGAACGGACATCCACTATTAATCACGCTGTTCTATTTTTAGTGGTCTAGTTCTAGTCCCTGTTAGGGGAGATGCGGACGTAGTCGGGCACTCCTCCTTGGCAACAAGTTAACGGACTAGGATAACGCGCCTTACATTAATCAACAAGATGAACAACTGCCCAGACGGTACGCTAGTGGAGATAACAGGCAATTTCACAATAACTTATTTATATTATTCAAAAAGCCAAGCGCTTTCAGGGTGAAAAGAAAACTGATGTAACTGGTTTTAGGTGCGTTTTCTATAGTTAGCCTGCGTACACTGAAATAATAATAATTCGGTCGGAACTGAAATACGAATCAACTTGCCTATTCGCTAGAGACATGTTGTAACAAAAACTACAATCCATCTAATATAGACAGACAGTCTCTTTGCCGAATGATCGATGTTTTACAGATTATTTATATTTACTAACACGAAACAAGATTTCAACATCTGTCTAATACCGTTCCACTCACTGATGGAAACCATCAGACGATGGCACTTTGATGTTACGCTTCACTCGGCATTACCTATTTTCATTTCTAAAGTCTCAAATTAATATAAAGGCTCTATCAAATTCAAATTATATTTATTGCTTTCATGTGTGTACATAGGTTTTTAATTTCATTTAAATAAATGTTCAATTTGAGCCTGGTAGTAGAGCACGACAATCAACCGCTTGGTTGGCTTATTATCTAGTGGTTATTTATCTATGTGTGGTTTCACTATTAAATGCAACTGTAATGGATAAAAAAAGCTATTGTTTTTAAATACCTTCCGTTATCATTGTCTTCACAAGAGGACTCGTATCGGGAGCAATGAACTGCGTGTTACAATAATAAACATCTTCGATCAGAGTCAGTGGGCGTGTGAAAATTCCAACGACATCTTTTATCATTTAGAGAAGCGTGAACGTTATGGTCCGAACTTTTCTACGAACAAATATGTTCGTATAGGCGTGCCAGATGTTGCGATTTCCGAGAATAAAAAAAGATATACTACGGGAAATGACAGCCAGTCGCGTATACTACAAGCGATGGTTTTTGCAAGCTCTCCCTATAAGGATATTCTTCATTTTCTTACAGGTTAAAGAAAGCTAACAATTCCACGAATTTCTTACATAGGTACCTAACCGAGTTTCTCTTTGATAAGGGAAAACAGAACCAGAAAATGGGTATGGGTTACTTTCAAATTTCAAATTTCACTACAACCTTTTTTTTAATTAACACTATTATCGTAATATAAAACATTCGTCTGAGATAAAACATGTCTTTGTATGTGACATAATTGAAGTTTCACGGCCGTGACTGACATCTCACATCTCGCTCGATCGATTGTTGAAGGAGAGTTTGGATTCATTTTCTGACATTTTGGGAAGCAACATAGCTTTTTCATTTTATTTGTTTTTCTAGTGTTATTTTCAGTTGTGTTGTGTATTTTCGGTGGTATTTTAACCAACATAACTTGAGGTCTTAGCACAAAGTGTAAACATTTGGAATGAAAGTGTAATAATTGATATCCTGATTTGACCGAAAATGTTTCCAATGTTTTGAAGAAAACCGCCACCATTTTCTTCAATACAAATGACGGCCGACTTGACTGTGGACTGATGGACTGACTTGACTAAAAAGTATTCAATACAAATCACTTGACACTGGCAAGATTGTCTGTCGAATGACGGACAGGAGCCATAAATTGGGAGAAGGAAAGAAGGAGAGTTTGTTTTTAGTACGTTGTGTTGCTCTCTTTGGCAAGGAAGATCTCAAGTTATAACGGAGTAGGTTATGTTACTTATATAAAATAAAAAAAACTAATACAATATTGATTAGCTATAGCTAAACAACATAGAAAGTAAAATCAATACACGGGGTGTTCTAAATATATTTCGGTCTATTGCGCTTGTTTCTAAACAGAACATTTGTTCCAAAAATGAAGCGTTCGTCGCGCGTTTCTGGTTTATTTCTATACCGTTTGAAGTGCCATCAAAATCAACTAAATGACTTTACCGCGACAAAATGTTGCTTGTGTCGTTTCTCACTTTTATGGCCCTATCTTATTTTTTACCCCGCTCTGTGAGAGTAATTTGTGTTCGCTGCAATTTAGCTTAGTTTATGGGATTCCAACCATGTTTAGTAAAATAAGGAAAGTTTTAAACTCATTATTGTCAGAGTCACCCATCGTTCAATGACATCAAGGTATAATTGCCCTAAAAAGTCCATTGCAGGATTTGTTTTCCGTCATTTTGGTTAGCAACATAGCTTTTTCATTTTAATGGTTTTTCTAGTGTTATTTTGAGTTCTGTTGTGTAATTTCGGCCAACATTACTTGCGGTTTTAGCACAAAGTTAGCGATTCATTTGGAATGAATTTGTATTATGTTATGTGATATCCTGATTTGATCCAATTTTTTTTGAAAGTTTTGAACAACCACCATTTATCTTCATAACAAATGACGGCTGACTGTACTATGGACTGGCTTGACAAAAAGTATTTAAACTATTTAACTTGTCAGTGGCAAGATTGTCTGTCGAATGACAGACAAGAGCCATAAGTAAACTGCTGTAAACTGCCACGGTGAAAAGAAGAAGTCCATTGCAGACACAAGCCAGACTATTTTCCACATATTTCTCCCGTCTCGAATCCAACGACAACACTCACAAAATGTTTGTTTTTAGCCTCGCTTTCCATTTTCGCATTGCGACGAGAGGAATAATGAAAAAAAAAAACAGGAAAATATACTCAAATTAACACGGCTTGAACCCGTTTTTATCGTGTTTTTGTAAGTGGTTGATGTAAAATATTTGTTTAGCTGAGCTGGGCGACTACGAGCCCCGGCGGCACGCGCCCGGCTACGTCTCGGAGTTCCGGCTGTTGGCGCATCAGACGCCGGAGCTGGAGGCGCGCGCACACGAGATACATCGTACCCTCACGTGAGTACATAAACCGTTGAGTACCGTTATCTTCTTATCGTGTCACTAGTTCTTTCAAAACAGTGTGGTGAAAGGATTTTAAGTGAGCTTTTTTTTTATTTATTTATACTACTTGCTGATAGAACAAGCATATGGCCCGCTTGATGTTAAGCGGTAACCATCACCTTTAACAGACGATTGCTACGATGAACTGCCCTGCGTCCATCAACTTGAGGCATACAGATGTTAAGCCTCGTGCCTATAATTTCACCGGCAACCACACTCTTCAAACTGAAACGCTACTTGGCGGCAGAAAAAGACATGGTGGTAGTACCCTGGACGAGACCTTCTCAAAGAGATCTGATACTCTCAAAGTTAAAACTTTATTACCTTCTAATTTTATCAACATTATTTTTTAAACAGTAGGTTGGAAACAAAATATTTTTCACAACTATTTAGCAAAACAAAAATAAAACATAAATTCCAGTGAAAAACAACAACATAGGTACGCAGTTGCAGCAGGAGTTCACTGAAATTAAAATGAATATCAAATACACAAAGTAATGTGGTACGAATCCACCAAACTCATTCACGTAAGTTCAACAAAATGTAGACGTGTGTGTGTGTACCTTCTACAATAAACAACCCTGCATTTATTTTAGTTACACCACGTCAAACAGCGCTTGTGCTCTAATATGTGTTTCTTTTTGTCATTGATAAGTAGGAACTAATTGGGTACAATCTTAAAAATTAAACATGCAAGGGAAAGTTACACTCTCCACTTGTAACAATTGAGAAATGAAGGAAAGAAGGTTCTCAGCAAGAAAAGTTTCGTGCGAGATACTAGTTTGGGAACCTTTGCAAAGCAAGTTGCTAGATTAAGATTTCAGCAGAGCAGTTTCACGCCACGGGCGTCGCCGGCTGCCCGGAAATTAAACTTCGTCGCCTTTCTCGCCTAATTGAATGAATTTTTAACTGCGCGAAGATGCAGTCTGCGGCCGCATGGCGCATCACAAAGCAGCAATTACATGCAAATTATGTGTACCTACTTAGCACCAACCAAGTGAGCGCCGTCGCCGAGTCGGCACGAGCGCCCTCGCGCCGCGAGATTACTCATTGTCGCTCAGCCTTTTGTCACCCCCGTGCATAATGCCGCCCATTCATTACGAATAACAGTTTAATTGACTTCAGATTCCCCTTTCCTTTGTTGCAGCGGCATCTCACCGGCACAGGCTGAATTGAGCTACCTTGACAAAGTCAAATGGCTCGACATGTACGGCGTAGATCTACACCCTGTATTGGTAAAGACATTAATTTTATGCATACAATCTAAATCTGCTTATTTTTTTTTGAAAGCTATGAAAGTTGTTGCAATAAACTTAATTATCTCCAACAGGGGGAGGACAGCGTGGAATATTTCTTGGGCTTGGCACCGAGCGGGCTGTTGCTTCTACGAGGAAAACATACAGTCGCAAACTACTACTGGCCGCGAGTCTCGAAACTTTACTACAAAGGGCGGTACTTCATGCTCCGCGTAGCGGATAAGAACGTAAGCCCAACTTATCGCACCACGCAACTTATCTCATAAACTAAGGAGACTTGCAAGCGGAGGAAAGTCGAGTCTCACAAATAAATAAACAAAAATCAGGCAAAACGCTTGACCCGGTTCCTGGGATCGCAGCGCGCGATAGCGGTCACTGAATAGCGGTGTAAGATGGAGTCCACCTTGTGCCGGTTACTTGAAAGACATTCGCAGGCAGGCAATTACAGATAAGTCGCGTAGGACTGAGCGCACTATTTACAGCGCTGTGGGCGCGGCGATAACACGCCGCTGTGACGTCACCACCACACCGCCCCGCTCCGCCCGCCCTAGGGACCATACTGACTTTTTATTTTATTTGCCAACCAACGCACATTCTGTACATTAAAAATACAGAAAATGTATAACAATTTACATTTCTACCACATTTATTATTATTTCATTTCCATATTTTGTTACTATGACTGGATCTTTGCCATTATTATTTGAGATATTGCTAACCACGACCCATTATTTAAATTGATAACTTAGTGAATTTATTGAAATAGAAAATACGTGTACCAAATACGGGGAAGCAAATGTATTACCTTATTTCTGGTTATGAATACGACTGATGAAAATGCCTTACAACCATTTACCGTGTTCTCATATTGTAGAGCAACTAGGTATACTTATGACAATATTGTATTCTATACATAAATTATGATCGTAATCGTACAAGGATTTTTCATATTGGGGGACTTATTTAACCGACTTACTAAAAAGGAGGATTAAGTTATCCTTCTACACCGGTTACTCGATGATAATTCGTCGGATTTTACTGGTGTTTTCTTTGTCATTTTAGTATTATCAACCAAATCATCAAACAAAACTGAAGACAGTTTTTAAATTAAAATGTATTGAATTTTTTATCAGAAAAACTCAATCTGACTGAATATTTCGGTAGATAATTCCCGCGGGTGGTTAATAAATTACTTATGAATCTCCTTTAATATTTAATCTCAAGAAAGCTTTAAAGAATACTAAGAAGATTTCTAATAAAAATTACTTTATATATTTACTTTATAAATTACTATCTATTGAAGTTCATGTAGCACTAGTTTTTGATATACGGAGGTGAAATTATGTACAAGAACGTCTTCAGGTTAGTTGGAAGAACATGGATTTTTCCTATCGAAAAATGTATGTGCGCAATGCCAATGCTCTTAAACGGTGAAGGAAAACATCGTGAGGAAACCAGTTAGTAATCTAACAGCGGCGACGGTATTGCAACCTGTCACGTCATCATCATCATCAGCCTAAAGAAGTCCACTGCATGACATAGGTCACCCCTACACATTTCCAGGATCAACGATTCTGAGCCCAATGTCGTCAGTCCATCGGGTAGGATGGCGTCCCACGCTTCGTTTTCCTGTTCGTGGTCGCCATTCGAGAACCTTTAGCAGCGATTCTCAGTTCTTCGAGCTACATGACCTGCCCATTGACACTTTAACTTGCTGATTCTGCGAGTTATGTCGGCTACCTCGGTTCTCCTACGGATTTCCTCATTTCTGATTCCTGTAGTGAAACTCCCAGCATAGGCTCTCTCCATAGCCCGCTGTGCGAATTGGAGCTTGTTGTTGAGGCCAATAGTAAGCGACCACGTCTCAGTTCCATAAGTCATCACTGGCAACACACACTGGTTGAAGACTTTTGTCATGAGGCCCTGCGGTATCTGTGACGAGAAGATGTGGCGTACCTGTCACGTTTTGAATACTTACTACTGCAATATGTGGGTATTTTAAGAGTAGTAGAGCTTTTTGTGAAGGGCTCGTCCGGGGGAGTACTACCACCACGCCTATTCTGCCGCCAAGCAGCAACGCTGTGTTTCGGTTTGAAGAGTGTGGTTGCCGGTGTAATTACAGGCACATGAGGCTTAACATGTGTATGCCTCAAGTTGATGGATGCAGGGTAGTGCATCGTAGGGCACGTTCTTCGATGGTTACCACTTCACATCAGGTGGGCCATCTGCTTGTTCCATCAGCTAGATGTATAAAAAAATGCCCAATGTAATGTTTAGACGTACCTCTGACTACTCTCCTGAGACGTCCACAAAGAATCTGGAGTTCGCACTTGGTACCAAGAGATTTGTAGGGATATCAATCGTGCCTGGGGATTAAAGTCGTGAAGCTGTTTAAGTTTCAGTTTTCAGGTCCCTTCCAACGTATTCAATAATTTGTAGACATGAACAGAGAGCTCACCAATATTTTAGAATAGATACGATAGCCACAGGGCCATTAACCGGACCAGTAGATAGAGCATAATTTAAGAGCGCACAAAAACGCGGTCGTTCCGTTTATTCTAACCTCCCCGCCTCGCCACAAAAAGGGTCGTTACAAACTTGTACCATTGGTGAGGATCAACTTTCATGCGGTTACTTTGTAACTTTGATTGTTATACTAACCAATGTTTTTCCTTGAATGAGCGGATTTCGTTTCTAGATTTGAAAATAGTTTCAAATGTACATAGTCATTCTAAGTTGATCATTTGTATTGATTTATTTATTTACAAGATGAATTTCACGAATCAAAATGTGACATAAACCTTGATTTTGTTTTTCTTTTACAATAGGTACGTGTCATACCCAGAAATTACAAAATAAACGCCATATCGAGTCATTCGGAACTATTTATTCCTTTCATTGATCTTACGTCAAAGACCCTATTATTTACCTTATTATTTACCCTAACTGCCGCCTAAGTGGTGGCTGTACCATACTTTATTGCTAAACTCAATAATACATTAGAAATATACTTATAGACATAGTCGAAGACAGGTTTATTTATTAGCTACAATAACACATACAAAACAAAACAAAAATTATAAGTAGGTGTTTGTATTAAATATATGTATATTATAGTTTGTTTTCCCTGGATATTTCACAATTCAACATAAAACTTCAATAATTTATGAATAGAAAGAAAACAGCTAAACAACAACTAGCTACGAGGGTCGAATAGCTCTTGCCAAAGCCATGACAATGCCATATTGAAAACGCCTTCAATGCAGCTCACGTCTTTTGTTTTCGGCGTAAAACGTCAACTTCAGATCGTAAAAGACCTAAGTTCGCCTCCACTCCTATACCTGTCGCTATGGCTCTATGGTCTACTTTAAAGATTTTATTGTTGAATACCTGTCATTTGTTTGCTAACTGGAAGTTTAGAAAATCACGCTAGTGGACGGGTACGTTTGGTAGTCGTAGAGCTTTTATCATTGTACGGCGGCCTGCATTGACTTAGTTTGCAATTTGCATTGACTTATGGCGCGACTGACAAGTTCGCCAGTTTGACACTCCACTTTATTTATTCTGTACCCCAAGTATGAGATTTGCTTACGATAATTCGTTTTTCGTTTTACGTTTTTGTTCCGTGTTTATTGCGGGTTTTGTATGAAGACGCGATAGAGATACCGATACGGAACCCGCAATGAACGCGGAACAAAAACGAATCGTTTTCGCTGCGTGCTCATTGCGGGTTTTGTAAAGTTCCGTATCGGTATCAATATCGCGTCTTCATACAAAACTCCCAATGAACACGGAACAAAAACGAAATATCGTAAGCAAATCTCATACTTGGGGTACTGTTCTCACATAAGTATTCTGTTTATGATTCATTACGTGCTATTTATCATGCATTGGTTTTAGTTATTTGTTTTTATTAATTAATGTATAATTTTTTGATTTGTATGCTAAGATTTATGTATATTTTTATGGTTTTTTACCCGTGGTGTTACCCGCTCAAGGCCCTGGCAGAATACCAGTGCTGCGCTGTTACCTGTAAAATGGGTATCGGTGCAGAAAATACTGAGTCAGGGACCTATTAACCCTTATTGCTCCACACAGTACAGTGTTTTCCCATTAGTTTTAGTTTAAATTTTTTATTTTATTTTATATAATGCTACAGTCAGCAAAAAGGGTCAATCGAGTTTAACGAATGACGACTAGCTTTTTATTATATTTTTTAAATATAATATTATAAACTAAAAAATATATCTAAAAATGTTATTTACTTATAATGATGAAAAACTATCTTGATTGTTTTATCATATGCTCTAAGCATATGATAAAAAATCTTAATTCTAAAAAAGTTCATAACTTTTGATGCTATGTATGTGTTTTTGCTCAGAATGACACTTGCACGTACGGGTTCGAGTCCCCGACGCGGTCAGCGTGCCGGCACCTTTGGCGATGCTGCTCCGACCATCACACGTTCTTCCGAATGCAACAGACGTCGCCTGCTTCCGCAGATATCTTCTCACTTGGAACCAGACTGAGGAACAGGTAATAAATACAATATAGTACAAAAGTATAGTTTTTAGTTCTTACCTAGACACTATTACGAACTGATCAGAATCCTGTTTCAGACATTACGTTCTTCGAACATCGGATATTAGGTATGTGCATAGCAAATCAGTTTGTATTTGATATAAATTGACCAAGATCCGAGATACGAGGATCCTACCCATAAAGATCCTTGGGTGCCTTTTGTATAAACGAGTACCTACTTAGTCGTAGTCGTGATAAACGATAGTAATAGAATATGTGAAGTGAAGGCACTTGAATGTAAAGTTAAAGAAGATCACTAAGCATAACTTTCCCACGTCACATCAAAGCTTGAGGGTATCATAATATTTAAGCTTGCCGTCAAGAATAAATCCTCGGGCTTGGCTCAAAGAGCACCGTAAATATTCCTTGCGTCGAGTTCATAAGCCTGGGTCTTGGCACTCGTGGTGCTTGATTTACATGTTCTACCATTTGTTTTGTGTTCTCCGCAACAAGCTTATTTACAAATACTATCAGTTCTATAGAAGAATAATGCTAACGTCTGCATTGACTCATAAGTAATGTTCACATACCGACGCTACGCACGTTCAACATACTTTTGATTTTGAATAGGTATCTGTTGCGACGTCATCACAGGTTCTCACGTGTTGGTGCGATGAAGTCACCTCAGATTACCCTTAAAACTAGCCAATAATGACAAGTCACGATCACATACACTGCGTACAAATGTTATATTATAAAGCGTGACATCTAAAGCTAATTTTGAAAATTTGAAGACGCTCTTTTCAAGCACTCTTATCTACACTATCTACACTAATCTACACTAATATTATAAAGAGGAAAGATTTGTATTTTTGTATGTAACGAATAGGCTCAAAAACTACTGGTCCGATTTCAAAAATTATTTCACCATTAGAATGCTACATTATCCTTGAGTAACATAGGCTATATAATATTTTCAAAAAAGTCAGGGATCTTTACTAAAACTCCAATAATGTAACCCAAGGTGCAAAACAAAAACCTTAAATCGCGTGCGCTGCGAAAACTATTGATGATAGAACAAAATAATGTACTACGATTTTGCAGAACACGTCATTATCTACAAAAAATGTCGCGACAGCATATGTCTAGCTTTTATAGTTATGTCACAATAAGTGTTCTTTTATTATAAAAATTTAATTGAAATGCCGCCGCTAGAAAAGGCTCTTTATTTGTACCTTGGTATTAATTCTTATCCAAATAAATCATTTCATATTGAAGACTGGTTCAATACCTATAGATTACTTCTTGAATTTTTCAAATCGGACATTCCATTCAAAAGATTTTAAAAATATAAACGACGCGCGGGTTCTCACCCAGCGCGGGCCCGGGCAAGGCGCGAGGTAGAAGGGCGTGCAAATGACTCGAACCCACCACGGTTAAACATTGAAAAAAATGATGTCTACCCATGCGAAGCTGGGACAGGCCGCTAGTGACTAATATCGGACTAATTTAAATACATTAGCTCAGAATGTTTATGGTCTTGTCAAAATAACCAACACAAAACTAATTCCAATGACCTAGACAAAACATTGTCTGCGTTACATAATAAACCGGTGGGACCACTTATCTAGATTAGTTCCAAAGCTCAGGGTCATGTTTTGTCCAGCAGTGGGCGTGGAGCGCGACCGCGACCGCCGCCCGCGTTCACGCGGACTCCGTCGCGGCGCAACGCGCGACCGCACGCATCACACGCCTCGCTGCATGACGGTATGTCGAATGAATGAGAACGTACACCTGTAATTATTGTTCCGGGAAATATTGCTGTGCACACTTAATAATGTTGACATTGCAAGCGCATCTATCTAGCAACAACATGCTCAAATAATGCTAGCTGAAAACGCGAGCGTTCTAATAGTTATGCTTTACTATGAGATTGTTAATTGAAGCTATCGATAAAGCAATTCATAAAGCGTTATTTTCAGTACCGAAACTAGAAGACTTGAGAATAAAAGACTGCCTCCCTGAAACAAAGCAACCTACATCGGTGCATCGACCCAATTCGTAAGTTTATATTAAGTTGTGTGATGTTTTGACAAATATGACAAACACTTTATAACGTTTTTCTTGTTACCAGTATTAGTGGCGAAATGTTGGGTTGTCCGATACCGGTGGCCGGTGGATCGCCACGTTCCACCCGCTCTGCGCCTGCGCGGCGAGGATTGTACTCGGGCTCTCCGACCAACAACCGACCGCCGCCTGCGCCTCGGCATCGCTCTGCCTCCGTCGACTCGCAGAGCTCCAACGATTCACGTTCCAATCGCAAGTACGTTAATGACAAACGAAGATATACATTCATACTCTTACTCATACCTTACTCACCTTACTTACCTTTACTACTAGTATTCTCCTATCTGTGCCTTTACTCATACACAATGTCCACAGCATTGTCAGACACCGAGCTTTTCTAAAAGAAAAAAATCGAAAGGTAATCATTTACAACTGATCATCTGTTTCCTAGAAATAACATATTCAATGTTTGATGTTCCTGAGTTTTTTTGTTGTTTTACTTGTCTTTTATATTTGTCAATATAATATTTATGATCAACGTCATGGAAAAATACTTACCCATCTTGGTAATAATTACAAGAGGCATTTTTATTATAGGCACAAGCACCGGTCACGGCGACAGCAGTCTGACGCCGAGAGTGAACTGTCCCGAGGCTCGGGCAGGTCGGGCCGGAGACACAGGCGGCATCGCTCGCGTCACAAGCACGAGTCAGGCTCGGAGAGAGACGACTCGCAACCAGACACCAAGTCAGTTCAACAACCACTTTGGAATTTATCTTATTCGATTTGGAATTCTTCAAAGGACAGTAGTCCGCAGTCCTGAAGTTATGTAAACCGTCAGTAATCAGAACTTTTATAATGGACTTCTTTTAGAGAGTACGAGCTTGTGGACTCAGAGCTGCAGTGGAAAGAAATTTTGCGACAGACGTCGAATGGAACCAGCGTTCAAGTGAGTTAAAAATAGCAATATCCTATTTTAAAAAATTGATAACAAACTTGACAAAGCGTAAATGTAACTTTTTATGACCAGGTCGCGAGCGTTCGTCGTTCTCAACTTGAGACAGAAACTGGCACGCATCGATCTTCACATCGACATAGAAAACACAAAAAGCATCGGTAATATTTTTGATGATTACTTAAAATTAAACATTTTTACTAAAATATTTTCTAACACCAACTTGCGCTTTTAACAGGTCCCGTTCCCGGTCTCCCAATGAGAAGAAATGGTTACCAACTGAGCTTAAACAGCACCTGGAGTTTTCACTAGTCGACACGACAGGAATGACTGAGGAACAACTCAAGGAAATACCGTATACTGTAGTCCAGACTAGCCACGCGCGGCAGGCCAAACTAAGGACCTCATCGAAACATAAGCAGTATGTTGAAGTGTTTTATGTGTAACCAATGTTTTAGCCAATATTGGCTCCAAGAAAGGGTCATTAAATTTTTGGAGAAAGTGTAATGATGTGAGAATTAAAACCAATAAAAATATTGTTATGTTAAGTAGATAATGTTTTGTTCAGGACTGAACATGGATCACTAGCGAGACGAGACAAAAGTTCATCATCGCACAATAAAATTAACTACGAAGTTCACAACCAAGGATCTCTCAGATCTAGCTCAAGTACTCTTAGCACGCATCGGATTAATCACGAGAAGCACGGAAGGTAAGGTTTTCCCTAGTTGTAATCATTTTCATGAATCCATTCTTTGAAACTTCGACCCTATGTGGTTGGGGAGACCTTGAACGCAGCATAATGTTTTCAGACGTGTTTATCCCAGCTATGAGGATCCGTCGGGTCATGATGATTACTTGACAAATAACGGTTACAAAGGCAGCGTGACGCCCGTGTCTAACAACAATAATCCGTACAGTCCGGTGACAAACAGCAACAGCAATAGTTCAAGCGGAGAGCTTATATCTGGAAGCGCTCGTGTGTCTCATGAACACACCGACTCGGGGCTAGGAGCTGACCAGGACTACGCTTATTCTTCCGAGAGGTAATATAACAAATCGGAATACTCATTGTAGAAAATAAACGAGGCACTTGCTATTAGATGTAATATAATTTTAGCCAGGTAGAGATGTTACGTGATCAATGGCTTTAAAGTTGAGCATATTCATGCTCGTTGGTTTTGCTTCCCTGTGACATATGATCCGTGACGTGGCTCGTTTTACGCTCTGATAACCATCAAATGGTCTGCATTGTTCCGCCCTCATCCCTTCAACCATTTGGTTGAACTTGATCTTTACCACATCTCACTTCTGGTTGAAGAAACAAACTAATAGTAGACAAGGCGCTGCATCTGTTCTGTTGTAGTATTGTGACGGGTGGGATCTATATCCTGCGTCTTGGGAATTCCGCTTTAGGTATTATGTGTATAAGGTGCTTTGAGGGAGAAGATCGCCCAGATGTTAGTTGTTCTACTTTGACCAAACACATCAACTCTCCGAGCGCGTCGACCGAGGACCTCTTTTGGACAGCCTGACAGTCTGAAAACCTATTAAGCAGAGTAAGCTGCTAGCTCATACGAGCTAATTTGATACGTTTTGTGCAGGTCAAGCGACAGTGCCAAGTGCGGCGCAGGCAGCTCTACAGCGGCAGTGAGTAGGCAGTGGACCGGGGTCTGCGGGGGTGTGTCGGGTGGCGGGGTGCGGGGGTGGTGCGGAGGGCGCGCGGGGCCGGGTGGCGGCGGGGGGGGCGCGGCGGGCCGTCCCCCCGCACACCCGCGCATCTCGGGCTCGCAGCGCTCGCTGGTGTCCGTGGCCAGCGACAGCGCGGCGGCGCGCCGCCCGCGCGACCCGGCGCCCACGCACTACCCGCAACACTCTAGCTTCTCTCTTTTCGTGAGTGGGCGCTTCGCTTTCTAACATGAGCCTTTTCAGGAGAACATAGTCTAGGTCGCCAAGCACTGATTACTCAAGTATCATGCAGATTTTTTTCATGTTCCTTTATTTATTTGAGTCGTAGGATAACATTTAAAAACTTTTCAAAACCAAGTTTGGGAAAGAGATACATTTTAACATAGGTATTGTTGATATAATAATACCAAAGTTTATTTTTATTTGTATAATGTAGGTATTTTATTTATTTCCGCTTCATTACACTTATCCGACCGCTTTATTTGTACTATCTTACGATTTTTAATCGCTACCGTGTCGTCTTGACAACGACGTTTCAAATAATCTTTACGATAATGGCTTTCAATTGTGCCAAGTTTCAGTCCTCTGAATGTTACAGCTTTTGTGAAGTGACAAAAGAATGAGACGGAAACTAGGCATAGCATCCACATTTTCAGAAAGTTAATTCATTTTATCTGCTCAATTTTGCGATGGAAAATCTTGTTATTCGCAGTACCGTTAGTTTAATAAGCGGAGATAGGTAATAGCTACCACAGGTACCGTTTTAGAGTTATCTCGTCACAATCTGATGTTTCTCCTGAGAAGGCTCAATACTTTTGCAAAACGTCAGCCCTTGTAAGCCAATATATAAGCCTTTTATTAATAAACATCAGTGAAGTTCCTATGAATTCTGTATCATTCTGAATATTCAATCATCTGGTCAGATAACACGCGTGAGAGCAATGATAATCACTTTGAAATGAAAATTCCAAGCAAAACACCATAAATATGCAACTAAATCACATGATTTTAAGCCAAGCTGAATAAATAGAACCACGTAAGCACACAAATAGTTCCATTAGCAGCCATGGGAGCATGGGAGCAAAGCAAGCTCGAGCTGAAGCTTTGCAAAACCGTCTAACTTTTATACCGTTTCCCACGTAAGAGTATTATGTCACGAACCAGTTAGCAGATCCCGTTCACAAACCGTTTCATGTATTTACTCACTGATCGTTATTATTCCTGTGTAAGAGACGGCTCGTTAAAAAGTGAAAAATGTTTCCGGAGTTAAATAGGCTTACGAGGGCCGGCGAAGTAATCCGCTGCTCCTGTTTCTAGGTCGCTGTCTGAGGCTAACAGTGTACAGGCTGCAGTAGTACAAACTATTATACATATACCTTATTTACATCATTAAAGTAACTGAGTACCTAATATCATATACTTCAATGAGGTTTTTTTTTCATATTAAGGCTTTTACGTTAACAAATAACTTTGAACTGTATAAAAGTAGTATGTACCGATATAATATTTATTACATAAATTAATGAAAGTACTGATCATTAAAAGTTACGTAGACATATACCTAATTCTTTAGAATTCTATCCGCTTGGGATCTCTACAAAGTGCTACAGTGGTTCCTTGAATAAGGATTCCGAGAATGTTTTAATGTGACTTTTTTACAAGTACTAAAAATATGCTTTGAAGAAAAATGTTACGACATCAAGGCTTATTTGAATACTATTTGCAACATAATAAAATTGAACACCACTTTAGTAAATTGTCGTGCGTATACTCGGGATCTTGGCGCACTTCATGCTACCTTTGTCTGTCTGTAATAAAGCTAAGGTATTTATTGAGCACAGGTAGTTTGAGCTATTTGTATTGGGATACGCAGAGACATGCTAGCAACAACAACATAATGGTCGGCGAGAGCGGATCGCTGGCGCGTCGCTACGCGCGGCCGTCGCGCGAGTCACGTGATCACAACGCGAACGTGCCGCGCACACACTCGCGCCTGTCGCAGATGTCGCACGGCCGGCAAGACAACACCCTCGACCTTATCCTTAAGCCTCTCTTTGAAAGCACGCAGTAAGTAAGGCGCCGCCGATAGTCGCTCCATGTTTGTGTCGCAACCTGTAGCGGAATGATTGCCTGCACGCACCCCGGTTTGTTCGTCTTGTTTTGTTTGTGCATGATGGTGGTAGTTGGTTGTAGTTTGTACGCCGCTAATTATTAGAAGACTAACATGAGTTGATTAACATTTTGGTAGTACCTAAGTTTTGTTTTACCTGATTTTGTTGTGTCTAATTTATGTGTCGCACTTTGAATTGTGTTTTTATGTGTTGTTAACCGCATAGGTTTTTTTTTGTAGTTTTAAGAACTATTTACATAAAGATACATAAACTTATTTCTATTTTTTGTTATTACCTTCTATTTAGTGACTTCAACTTGTTTTTTTGTTGTGTGAACTAGGTTGCAGAGCAACTGAACCCACCTAACGACGCATCTGGCGACGGTGACGCTCCATCCAACACATCTGGAAACAATAAAACTTCAACGGCTGAAATGAGCACTGAATTATAGTCATTGAAATAACTGAACTTTTTCAACGGTTTTTTATATAAAAACTTGTACTTTGACTCAGTATAAAATACTCGTTATGGTTAAAACTACCATGTATACATAAATATATGTACATGTTCATGTACATGTAATATCTTGAAATATTTATTTAGGCACTTTTTTATGATTGTAAATAATGTGAACTTATTTCTCGAAAACATGTAAATACGGACGCATTTATAATAAACCTATTTTAATACCTACATTAGAATTACTGCAGGATTTTGAAAGTGCCAAAGAACTTGCTGAAGTTACAGATCTTTTACATTTGAATTCAGATCTAGGACCTACATTAATTTCTCTAACTACATTTTAGATATAAAATAGACGTGTGCATTTATATGAGTACTTACCTCAATTAAGTTTCGGATTATCTTGTAAATCTTTTGTATTTGACCTAGCGCACTGTTGATTCTAAGCAACGGGTATTTATTTGATTGAGTGAGCGAAGCGAACGAAAATCTTACAGGTAACTTGGGCGATTTGGCATTTTATGTATGTTTGTCGGGCCATAACTTTAGAACCGTTGATCTGCATGAAATTTGGGAAGTCGATAACTTGTACTAGAGAAATTTACTGGTAAGTATATGAGTTAAATCGGAATTAGAGTTATTTAAGTTTATGGGGTTTTTTAAGGATCTAAAAATAAAAAAGTTACACAAAAAAATCAAGTTACATGTCATATGAAAGGATTTTGTTTGCACATTCCAAAACGATTTTTCCTTTTTTACTAGGTGGCCCGGTTTTTGAGATACAACAAACAAAGCTAATTAACATAACCGACGATCCAAGAGCTCCCATCTCTAAGAGTTTCGTTGAGATCAAGGTTTTGTTATTGGTCGACGAGTTCTTTTGGTTTTTCTTATTTTTTTTATTTGTTAATAAATTAAGAAGGACTCAGTTCTCATATGTAAAATGGTGATAGCGACCTGATCTGATGATGGAGCCAAGGTCTGTTCAACGGAACTCTTCAATAAATAGGCCAATAGCTCCAACGGCCAACGGCTCTAGTAGGTGCAGTAGTAGTAGGTGGTAGTCAGAATTAAGTCCAAAAACACAATGTTTGGACTACCACCTTCTTGGCCTCTGACTACCAGTTTCTTTAATTTTTGGACCCTTTGATCCGATCTGCACGGATATATGAATATAATATAATCGGACAAGGGGTTATTGACATACGGAGTTTTCAAAGAGTGCAAAAATAATTATTAAACAAATACCAAATGAGGTGTCAATGAAAGGGTTTGGTTTGTAGATCCCAATACCATTTTTATTTTTATTCTTGAACGTATGTATGATATTTTAGATACAATTGGTACCTCAAGTAGGTAGGGGGTAGTAAGAGGCCAAATATTGATTTTGGTATCAACGTAGGACTGGAGCTGACATCACGAGATCTCAGTTCGGGGCGAACCACTAGTTATTAGGATAAAACTAGAGATTTTTTAAATAAGTTATAAAAATATACATTTGTTATGTAGCATAAGTGTATAATGAACTGACCTACACGTAGTATCAATGGTTCATACATCTTGTATCATCATCATCAAATTCAAAAAGTCAGGCATAGGCCTACGATATACATTTCCAGGAAGAACGATTTGGACCGACTTCCTGCTACATGTACAATGTCGTCGGTCCATCGGGTGGGTTGTGTCGTTTTGACATCCGAAAGACATCTTGTAAACAACGCTCTATGCTAAATTCCACGATGAAATGTCTAGAAAAGAAGATGTGTATTTCCTGGTTATGCGTATAATTTGATTACAGTATGGCGGTTTTGTTGGATGAAGTTTTCATAGCCTAGAGTTAAGATAGTTATTATTTTATGATGTAAATACTCAAGTTGTATTTATTACTCTATGTTGAAATTTTACTTATAATCTATTTGAAGTACGTCTTTAGTGTAAACAAAAAATAGGTCAGAATTCGTAAGTTTCAATTTCATTAACATTTAGATTTTATAATTTTTATTTAATAAATTTTATAAATTTTATTTAAATATTTTCCGTGTAAAAAAATTGTACCTACTTATGGCTAAAATAGATAACTTTACCATTAACTACAGTATGTAAGTTTTCTATTTGATCAAAATTTTCTACTCTTACAAGACTGAAATAATGTACTAATCATGCCAACTCTATAATATTATTATCTATTAATTTGTATTGTCTTTGTATTTTTTGACCGTTTCAAATAATCACAATAAACTGTACAATATCTTAAAACAAGACTTATTACTTAACCAACCATTATTGCATTTTAAATAATTACGTTATTTTTATTCATGTGTATTTAGCCCAAACGCACAGCTCATTTGGCTACACTAAATATAGTTTAAGTAGAAATATCTGCTTAGAGCTGCTTTTACTAACTCCATAAGATTAAAAGTTTGGATCGTAGTTTGGTTGAGAAACCCTTACATGTAATCATTATAGTAGACTAAATTAATTAAAAAAACAGGAGCTATAGTGCTATTCCGTAAACAGCATTCACCCATAAGTGACCGTGGAATCCGCAGTAAGTTTTAATATTGCATTCTGTAAACATTATTATCCATCCATCCCATTACCTAGCGCCACTCACGTGAGTGTTATCGCAATGGAAATACCAACGTGAGTGAGGAAGTTCATGATTGAAGTGGACGCGGATCCACTAGGTGAAACTCCCATTGATTTGTTTGGAGAATCGACACATAACATATACATATAACAGTGCCTATTTCAATGACCTGAATACGAACTGTAGGTTAAGTACTTACCTACAGTTAGCACCAATCCGACAAATGCGAAATGGAAATCCAAATCTGTCATATCTGACAAAAAGCTTTTCAGTAATCAATGCGTCCGACCGCTGCCATTAACACTAATGAGGATGGTTTTAAATCGCTTCATGCCTCTGTTTTATTTTAAAACGCCATCTGCTATTATTCAACTACGCTATCCACATAATATATTTACAATGAAAACGGCATTTATATTTATAGTACACAAAATTAAATGTTAGAATTTTATTGTAGGCAATTGTAACTTATTGACATTGTCGTCAAAAATGCGAAAGTCGTTTTACAGTTGTTTTAATTAACTCGTGGATTCATTTTCTGACATTTTTGGAAGCAACATAGCTTTTTCATTTTATTTGTTTTTCTAGTGTTATTTTGAGTTGTGTTGTGTAATTTCGGTGGTATTTTAACCAACATTACTTGAGGTCTTAGCACAAAGTGTAAACATTTGAAATGAAAGTGTAATATGTGATATCCTGATTTGACCGAAAATGTTTCCAATGTTTTGAAGAAAACCGCCACCATTTTCTTCAAAACAAATGACGGCCGACTTGACTATGGACTGACTTGACTAAAAAGTATTTATTCAATACAAATCACTTGATACTGGCAAGATTGTCTGTCGAATGACAGACAGGAGCCATAAATGGAGAGAAGAAGAATTAACTCGAGTTTTATAACATTTTGTTTAGGACAGGAGCGTTAGGCAAGAGGTCCCGGTTCGATTCCCAAAGCAGAACAAATTTGTAAATATAAGATCACAGATTCAGTGAACCTTGCGACCTTAAGATTGGGGATTAAATCCAGTCGTATTTTTCCTATTCGAAAATAACAAACAGATATCACTTTATTGTACACAAGGATATACATCATAAATCTTGGCTTGACCTAGTTAAGTATAATGGGTGCCATATCGCTGAAAGTTATTAAAAAAATGTCAACACGTTTTGATCAAAACTACACAAAGGTTAACTGGAAGAGAATGCTCTCTAGCATTAAGTTCGCCTATGTACGATACATTTTGATTTGTGCAATAAAGAATTTTCTATCTAACTATCTATCTCAAACGGTGAATGAAAATATAGCGAGGAAACCCGTCATAGGAATGGTAAAAGAAACATCGTAGATACATGAAGAGAGCAAGTCCTAGAAAAAAAAGGACCGAATAAATGTAATAGCTCCGAAGTTGTTCGTAAACTTACTGTTCCAACTCATAACTCTTCATATATCAATATTTTCTCAATTAAACCTTTTATGAACTAAATAAATACAACACATACATCTTCCTCAATTTCTCAATACGAATCCTGATTCTTAGTCCACGTTACCTATAGATTGATACATAAATGATTTTGACTTCCGAGTGTACGTTTATCACCATAAAGCCTTAAGATGGATGTATGTTTTTGACAATAATTTATTGCCTTCCAACGGAATCTGGTTCCGGAGCTTAGAACAATTATTCTTACTAAATTAGTTACTACCTATTGCAGCCTGTCCCTTTTCAAAAGCAACCAGCAATGTGCAGCTACTTAAAAATAAACAACTGTACAACAATGATATAATAATTGACTGGCCTCACAGTGCATGTTTTATAATGTAAGAATCGAATGTAGATAAGTACTGGTATTGTATTGGTATTATTTGGTTACGAATAAATTAATTTATGAATTATGAATGCTAATTATATGTTAGTAGTTATTTTTTGCGCTGTAAATTACGGGTTCGATCCCCACCGAGAACAAACATTTGAGTGATCAACATAAATATCTCATACATCCAAAAATTACATTTGTCACACACCTATATTTTGCAGTTGTTGGTATTTGATACTAAGCAGGTTGCAAGCTCACCACCTCTGTTAGAATACTAACTGGTTTCCTCACGATGTTTTCCTACACTGATTGAGAAAACTGGCATTACGGACAGACATTTTCGTGTAGAAAAATCCTCTGGTGAACCGTATAATGTTTACCTAAGTCGGTCATTAGCTTTCTAGTTCTCTATTAGGTACAAGCTTTGTTTAATTTGATGTTAGGTAGCGTTGTCTAAAAATTTGTACCAATATATACTGTCAATACATCGGTAACGAAGAACGAATCAAAGGTAACGAAATTGAAATAAAAATAGACTGTGAGAAAACACTTTTACGTACACTCTCAAAAGAAGGCCGGCATAAAGTTTCCGTGTAATTAAGTAACGCATCACTCCGGTCCAATTTGTCTGCATAAAGGTAAAAGAGTAAAAGACAAAAAAGCGTGCCGACCAGTCTATCAAAGCTCTGATGTCCATTCGGCGAAGGGTGAAAACTCATTACCAGTGTTTAATGAAAGGGTCCGCGAGGCGTGTATGATTACCGGTTAATTGAAAGGCGGAAAGTCAGGGTGACAAGACAAAGCAACTCGGTTTATCGAAACGGCTTTACAATATTTGGCACCCAATTGTACACACAAAAAGCAAACTACAAATGCTGATGCTATTATTAAATAGTTGCTATGAAATAGGCAGTTGTTATTAAATAACCTGCATTTGACTTCTGAAACTTGACGTCACGTTACACAGCTTCTACTAGAGGTATTTAGGTTTCTAATCATGCTGAGTGCTTGTCGCCATATATTAAATTTCAGTGCGAATATCCGAAACGCTTCCAGACAGAATAAAATGAACAAGAAGCATTAGGATTTCGTTTATAAACAAATACGAATTTTCTATCTAGGTATGTATAAAATGCACTTTAATGCTTTTAATTTATATTAGTTGTTGCAATCCATTTCATATTGGAACGTTCGTAGAAGATAGGTAGGTACTATTGGGGCAATTAGTCTTTTATACAGCTCGTCGCCAAATCATATTTGCCGTGGCGCTTCCTCTGTTGAAGGCAATTTAGTGAGGCAATATTGAAACGGGAATGAAATTTACTTTTGCACGTTTTCGATACACGCTTGTCCTGCTAAATAATTTATCAGCTTGTTTGATACATTCGTTTCAATGTTAATGATATCAATTTGAATTTAGTCGATTCACTCACGTTTAAGTTATTATAGTGTTGATTTTTTTTCTGCAAATTAACTTTTGTCAATCAAATAAACTTACACATCAAGTAGAGCAATAGAATGTATCATAGTTAATTACCTATATCATATTATGGTACCTATGAGTATGTGTAGTGTAATCTAGTTATGTACCTAGATAAACCACATACACAACCTAGCGAACATTAACCTTAGGCATACAGATGTTAAGCCTCAACGTGCCTGTAATTTTATCGGCAACCACACCCTTCAAACCGAAACACAGCAACGCTTCTTGGAAGCTGAAATATGGACGAGCCCTTCACAAAGAGCGCTACTACTCTTATTAAATAGTAGGTACTTTACCGACTTTCGACGGTTCCCAATCAATAAAAATAACAAGAAGGTCAAAAGTTGCGTTTAAAACTTACAGCAAATGATACTGTGCAAAGTATTGCAAGCAAAGCTAAGAGGTAAAAGAATTTAAAGTAATGTAAACACGAAAAGTTTGCTTTCAAGTTGAGGCAACTCAAGTCGGAAGCGCATTCGAACTCAACTGCCTGGAAATATTAATTCGAAGCTGTGTGGCGGCGGCGGCGGCAGCGTGGTGCTCCTCACGCGAACCGCGTGTGCCCTTCTCTTTACGGAATCATTTATGCTCTTCATAAACAAAATATCTAAACATACTTCAAAATAATACCCTTTGGTACTCCAAGCGACTTTAACGTTACGAGAATCCTTTTACAGGTTTTAAAGTTGCCGTGTACAAATTGTTTCGCTCTGAACTAAGTTTTAATGAGGAAATCGAATGGATTAATACGCACGCTGAAATTGCATGTTTATTGAATATGGACAGGTATTGTGAGATAGCCTGAGGCGCGAGTGTGGTGTGAGGTTGTGGGACGTGCGGCGCAGTCAACGACAATTAGCGCCATGACAATGACATTCACGTGTGCAAATAGAGCAAGCGGAGCAAGCGTGCCACCCACAACCCGCTATAAAACCAGCATGTTCCTATTTAACAATAAATTTAGAGTACGGAAACAGCTCTCAAAGTTACTGTTATGTTTTACGACTTGGTACTTTGAAGAGATTAATCTGCACTACAATATTACTATCGATCATTAAAATGTTTCTAGAAGTAGCACAGCTATAGTAGAACAGAGCCCACGTGTGGTTCGTCTACATATTGCACGTAAACAGTCGATTTGAATAAATAGTCAAATGCTCGATGTTCAAGAACAGGGCTTGCCCAATCACTGATGTTAACAATAGCTATTGAAAATGCCCGCTGGACCGTACAACACAGTTGAAATTTTGTACTAAAGCTGGAAACAGAGTAACTAAATATATAAGCATATATTTTTGTGGCCTAAAGCAAACATAATCTTTATTTAAAGAAATGTGGCTAACACGTAAATTTTACAAGATGTTCCAATACTTGTGTATATAAACTTCAGGGTGCAAAAATAACTTTTTCAAAGGAACCAACACTGTTAACGCGAAAAAAAACAGCTGTTTCATACATTTTAGCCAGGTAGGTTTGAACTTTTGTATGAAACAGCTGGTTTTTTTTCGCGATCACAGTTTTGGTTCCTTTGAAAAAGATATTCATATTGATATTCCCCCTGAAGTTTATATACACAAGTATTGGAACATCTTGTAAAATGTACGTGTTAGCCACATTTCTACTTGTATCTCTTCATCATCTTCACTTGTATATCTAAGTATTTTATTCTTAGTGTATTCACGTTGCTTCCAAAAATTACTGTAAAAATATTTCTTACCGAACATTACAAGTAAACAAAGCCCAAAAATTAATAATTCTGGAAAGTTCATTAAAAATCGATGCTACCGCCCACAAGGAGTGCTAAAATTTTAATCCAATTAGATACGGCGTGCTTCCTTTGTGAAATATTGTGCCATTTATTTTACAATAAATTAATCTGTTTTCTTGAGCGTATCTGGCTCCATGCTTTCAGTTTACTTGCTTATAAGCAAAATAAACAAGGTTAGCAATAAATTAATGATATAATTTATCAAATTTGTCGAATTACTTTCTCTTTAAAATGATTGGCAACAAATCAACAAAAAGTGGTTCAGCGGATTTACTAAAATAAAACCATCACTTTCAGAAAATGTTAAAATAAAGAGATTATTTTTCTGGTTAGTGGGTAGGGAAATGGCTTAGTACGGGTACATTGCCGTAGGTACCTGTTAGTTCGTGAAGACAAAGTTGGCAGACAGGAAAGCCCTCGTTCCAAATCCACGTTATCGTCGAGGCCCGCGCTAAATAATCTCGAGCACAAGCAAATAAGCTACCTACAAAGCGGAAACTTCCAAAATCTACCTTTGGACTATTCCAAAGTAGAAAAACTGTTGATGTTCGAATTGCAATCATACCTCACGTTTATGACCACACTTTTATAAAACTTCCCATTTTAAAAAGTCTACCGAGGAAGTGGCTAAATTAATATTTCATTTTTATTTCATTAATAATCTAATAAATAATATATAATATAATAATCTATTTGATATCTAAAACGTATTATTTGAAACATATTGTATGCGTATACAATATATAGTTACACATTTATAGAGGTATTGTGTCGTAGCCCCGTAGCACATACGTAGAGTCGTAGACCATGCTACGAGTGACTACATCATTTCCAAAATAAGCGTCAAGAGTTAATGCAAAAATGATTTAAGACAAAAAAAAACAAAGTCCGAATGACGTCTCTTACTCGCCTGTACAAAAAACAACTAAACTATTTAAATGCAGACGTTACGTGTAGAATCACGAGCACCTAAGAAACTTAACTGCCTCGGAACAATTAAATGAGGACAATGTAGATACTTGGTCCTTTGTCTACACAAGTCTACGTCCGAGCTTTAAATGTGTAGGTACTACTTATGGAAGTGCTTCTCAGTAAGTACATTTGACTCCTAAGAGATTTTACGGTTGACTATTTAGGGTGTTTCGGACGTATTATGGGTATAGAAACACATTCCTTGATCAAATTCAAGTTAACTTGAGTGTTTTAATGTAGCAGTTGCATAGATCTTACCGTAGGATTGATAATTAGACACGATGTGACACAAAATAAATATGGATGACTAACGTCAAATTCTATAAAAAATAATTTTATTAAAATATTAAAATTTAAAAGAGTATTGTAAGTATTCCAAGTAAAGCAATCAGCCAAATAAATCAAGTGAGGTATCTTGCCTGTAGGGTTCAAATATCTTTACGGGTAGGTAGTAGAAGGTACATATATTTACAGGTTGAAAAAAATAAAGACCTTTTTGTGACTGACATTTTTGGTTTTATTTTTCTAATCTTCTTCTTGTCGTGTCACTAGTTTCTTTCCAAACAGTGTGGTGAAAGGATCTTAAGAGGACCTCAAAGGAGCCTCTTTGCCCATTTTTTATATTAATTTTCTAATCATTGAACAACACTTGTCGGTTGAGTTTAACTAGCACGTGATAAATTTACAAAAGTTACATACTCGTTTTCGGAAAAAGGATAAACTACTTGCATAAATCTGTCGCTTAGAGTCGCCTATTATATCTTTTTTTACTTAAATTCGTAAAATAAAACTTAGTATTTTTTGAGGTTGAGAAAAAATCAAATCAAGAGCTAAATTGAAATTGGTATCGTAAAATTTTAATATATTTTCTTTAAGAGTGCACAATCTGACCACTAACTCCGTTTTATTTAATTAAAAATGGAAGCTAATAAAGAAAAAAAGCTTCATCCGAGTCTTTTTCTATCTACATTTTTGGAAATGACAAGGGTTGATAAATATGAAGGTAGCAAATCTTACAAAATCCTTTTGTATTTCTCTTCATCCCTGCAATAATTGTGAGTCAACGATTTTTATACATGTCACGTTCCTGTTTTAATGCGGCCTAAATCGTAATCGGTACTTTGCTCTTAATTTATAGATCGAATAGTAATCTATTAATCGCTAAAGTAGAGGCAGGTATGTACGTGTTAATAGTATTCATTGCCTTTAGGGTAAGTTTATCAAAGGATCGTAAGGTGATTAAGAGCTTGTAGAAATTAACGTTTGATTTAGCTTTGTGTGGAGCTCGGGCGTGTTAAGAGTAGCTATGTACGTGTGCTAGAAGAAACCGACGTTAAATATATGTATTTGATTTAATTATATCATTCTAAATAGCGATCTTACTTGTTTTATGAAGTTTAAATAAATTATTTATTTTCATTTATTCATTATTCGGACATGTACATCAATAAATAGCTGAGGTCTAGTATTAGCATACGTCAAGTATATGCACCCGGTTGGGCACTTTCTCTCTCTCTTGTCGTGTCACTAGTTTCTTTCGAAACAGTGTGGGGAAAGTATTTTAAGTGCGCCTCAAGAGACTCCTTTCGAGCACTTGACACGTTATAGGACTTTTTAGGTTCTACGACATCCCGGTTTCCTCACGATGTTTTCCTTCACCGTTTGAGAGTACTGGCATTGTGCACATAAATTATAAAACACAAAAACTCATTGGTGCACGACCGGTTTCGAACCCACGACCTTAGGATTGGAAAGCGGGGCCGCTACCACTAGACCACCAGTGCTCTCACTTTGTTGTTGGTTGAGCACTGCAATGTCATAAAATAATTTTAAAGGCACAATTTATTATCAGGAATAATAATTAGCAAATCTGTCGGAGGGTTAGTAAGCACATAATTAATAATATCAGATCACATGTCAAAATTACTTGCTTCCGCCTGTGACTGTGTTCTTTTATTTGCGTGTTTTTTTTAAATAAAAAGTAGCTTTCACGTAACTAACTTTATTAATTTTAAGTTTTATCCAAAGTCTCCATCTTTTACTTTCTATAATATCCTAACATATTAGATGAAGTTGGATGTGCTATTATTGTCGTATGGGGATTTGAGATAGGGGTACGTAAACCCAGTAAGATAAGAGAACATTGCTACGAAAAGATCAATTGCACAAAGCTAACCATAACAAAAAAATTATAATAAATAAAATATATGCCGTAATAAGCTATAAGCTCTTTACCTCTAGTTAGATCAACCCCAAAATTGGTACTTTAATCATAAATTCACAAAAGGACGTACCTACCGTGTAACTTTATTACAATCTCCTTATTTCGGTTATAACAAGCAACCCGGGTCCGGAACCTGGCGTCTAATGGGTATCTGTTTTGTTATTAATGTCCTCACATACGGATCTCCAATTATCGGCGTGGCGACCCGTCTTGATATGGAACGGGCTAAGCTCAATGCTAAACCTCTAGCTCACTCCAACAACTGATCAATTTTGGATTATATAAAAAAACAATAGCGATACTGATACAAGTAACAAAAACTGAGGAATAATTTAAAGTACACTCTAACGCTTTACGCTTACCATGTCCAGACTTTGTCGTGATAGTTCGTCGTTTACGTACGCGACCCTTGATTAGGGGGCGGATCGGCTTATTGATCATTAATTTAATAAGTTATGACAGCCGCTTAATCGGATCAGTATCTAATTTTTATTGCGTTTTTGTTCTGGTGGGGTGCATTGAAAAGTATAGAGTTGTAGCTGTAGTCTCTACGGCGTAGAGCGTTGTAGCAGTAGAAAGTATATTGAGTTGTCTCTAATAGAATACAGCTTTCTTAGTATAAATACGCAAGTATGTTATGGCTTAAAATAAAGCCATAACATTCTTGCGAATCTACACTAAGCTTAAGTTTTTTTTTCTACAAGAAATATGTTTTAGAAAAAATAAGACTGGCACAGGACCGGAGAGAGTTGCGCTTTAAAGAGAAGGCCTATACCCAGCAGTGGGTGCATACAGGCTGAATAGATAGATAGAAGGGAGGGCTGGCCATTCGACCGCCCCTCTTATGTCCCTTTGGTTGGTTAGCCGCGGTGCCACTTCATAACTGACACCACTTTGAGAGCACTGATGGTCTAGTGGTAGCGGCCTCGCCTTCCGATTCTAAGGTCGTGAATTCATCACCGGTCGTGCACCAATGAGTTTTTTTGGTCAAAAATGTATGTGCACAGTGGTGCCAGTACTCTTAAACGGTGATGGAAACTGTCATGACGTAGAACCTAAAAAGCGTGCTCAAGAGCGCCTCAAAGTATCTCAAAGACGTACTACGTAAAATCCTTCACACTGTTTCAGAAGAACTAGTGATAAAAAGAAGAAGGGTTCTTGTGCTACCTATTTACACCTAACAAATATGTAACTCAACCATGTAAAAGGAGTAAACTCTTTGTACGATGATAACTCAGATTATGATGAAACCCTACAATACTAATTATGGTAAGTGACCTAACTGTTCTGTAGTGGTTATGCCCTTCGATGTTTGCCATTTACGCTAACTGAATTGATACAGTCATCGACAGCGTTATATGATTCTCTTTATATGATTAGGCGATGTTATTATTGTTGGGGGCAAAACTCCAATAAATGGAGGACGAAACTATATTAACAAGAGGGTCACAGGTTCAATAACGTGATGAAACAAACAAAGCTTTACAAGATATTGAAGAGATAGTCCCCGACTCTAGATGAGATTCAAAAGTTTTGTAAGTACACACGAATACGCATCAGGCTATACATACACTGCTCGCTTTTATAAATAAAATAAAATAAATATTGGTGGACTTTCCACACGACACAAGCTGGCCCCAAATTAAGCAAGCTTGTAATATGGAAACTTTATGTCTTAATGTAAGCGGCATTTTCTTTGATTTTGTGTAGCTTGATCTGTATCCGTGTTAACGTAATCATCATCATCAGCCTGCTGGACATAAGCCTCTTCTATACATTTCCAGGAAGAACGATTCAGTGTTTTCTCCATCTACCGACTTCCCGCAATCCTTACGATGTCATTCATTGGGTAATCCCACGATTCGGGTTTCAGTTCCAGTTCGTACGTAATACGTACGTAATTGTTCTAACTGTTATTTTTGATATTCTCGTAAGTTTTACGATGAGAAACATCACAGAAACTTTGTTGCTACAAACCTACCTTTGAGACTTCAATTATTTTACTCTAATTCCACAAGTTATGAAGACTTCCACGTAATTTATACCTTGGGTCACTATAACTTCAAGGCTATAACAATAAAGGCTCTCTCGAATTAAGCGTAAAGTTTACTCGTAGTTTATGAGGGTGCTCTTAGGTAAAATTAATTCTAATAAAGTCTACTGGAAGTTTTCCAATCATTTGAGAATCGATTTATCATCTAAAATTGTTCTTACGTAAAAACCAAAGTGATCTTTCAACATCGTTTTGTTGTTATACTTTTAATCTCTATTTACAAAGTCTCGGTTACCTCTTGTGTCGAAGGTATGCTCTACACTTGTTTACAAAGGTTCGTGAGGACACACGATACGTAGAAGCGCTTGAATCGCTGTGTACCTACTTGACAAAGTCGTCTGCAATTTGTCTCGCGCTGCGTTCAGTGTCTGTGATTGAAATTCTTACCGTTCCTTCAGGCATGGCTGTGACGTGACTACACGACTCGACTACGGCGTATATGTAATGCACCTACTACCATTAATCTCGGAGCTGTTTCGATTACATAGCTTCAGCACTATCCTGATAAAAATGACCGTAGAAGAAAGACCATATTTATCAAATCTGTCATTTCTTCCTGGAATGGAGTTAATTAATGTTGTTTGTAAGTGTGGCTACACTACTAATAATATATCATTTTGCCAACTACATCTTCTAGATTATTGCTTCTATTGCATAAACATGTAGTGCCATTGTTAATAAATAATGCACCATTACCACAATAACCATTGTTTCATTTTGCGAAAAGAGAGTATTGTAAGTATTTCCATAATTGTAATGATTGAATGAATTGAATGTTTATGATTATGATTATGATTATGAATATTAGAGAATTACATTATACACGCTGCTATCAATCAATAATATCACTATTCCCGCTACGGCAATTAGCATTCACATTGTCAAGAAATTGTTTACTACGTTCAATCAAATAAACACCAATTGTATCTAACTTATGCTTTTATTTGGCTTGATCTAAATTTAACTTTTGGTGAAAATCACCCTCAGGGAATCATTTCCATTGAGTTTGTATTAGCCCAATGAACAAAGCGGACTTTCGAACTGGCCAAACAGTAATAAATAATTTACAAAAGCGGTCATGTGAAGAGAATCCCCTCTTGGTGGGGGTAGCCATGCGGTGGTTAGGTATTTGAATTGCTAATGACTTCCCGGTCGAATAACTTGGCAGGCTACGTTAACTGGTTTTGGAGACACTAGATGCATTGCCGCGAGCTGTTGTTTTGGTGTGGCACGACGCCGGGCACACTCATTTCACACCGATCGTATCAAGAACTCATGGCACCAAATCGCATGCATAACTTTCCGGGTTCTCCACGTTTGTTGGTCACTGAATGCGAGGGTATTTGAATACATAAACTAGCAGTGTTTGTCGCTGTTCACTCACATATTTCACTTAGTATGCGAGTTGTTTATAACACTGTCGTTACCAACTCCTCAGTCTAATATCACCCACAAGGGTGTTTCTCACTTTTAACAACAACAGATATTCCTCAGACATGCGCGTAATATTATTCCAGGTATTCGAAACTTACTTATGAAATTAAATAAGCTGTTCTTTTCCGCATTTTCCTGAGAAAACCATTTGTATAAAATAAATAAATTTATTTTTCGTGGATATATATTTTAAATCTGTACTTTTATGATTAGTTATGAACAAAATTGTAATCAAAGAAGGAAAAAAATCTAAAAAGGGTCGTAAAAAAACAAAGTGAGGGCAAAGTAAGGGTGCGATCAAAGAACTCGTGTTTGTGCGATTATGAAAATACGTTATATGTAGTTATATAGGTAGGTAGGTTATACATCATTCATATTTACTGTGAAAAATTAATATGATTCCGCCATACAGGGCGGATAAACAAGGTAGTGCCTGCGTGACCGAAACTGTAATTAATTGCAAATTGTGGCAATTGCCGCTCTCCATCTGACGGGTAGCAGTGCCCTAGAACCTACCACAATTTATACTGGACACGAGACTCTAACCGTTTCAACCTTTATCCTTGCAATATTTCACTTTGAGGTACTGCTAGTTTATGTGGCGTAACAAACGCAATGCATTGTGAATACGACGACATACCAAGCAGTCCGAATAAACTATTTTTTTTTAAATGTTATCATCTATGAACATATTGAAAGTGGTCATAAAGAAAGATAAGCGTGGTCCATCGATCTTTCGTATGATGTCAGCCAAAATCAATACCAATTAAAAATGAAACAAAAAACTCATGTGGTTCGACATTTCCAAATAAAACTTTAATAAAAATATAAAAAGCACTGTCTTCTTCTTCTTCTCTCCGTTTATGGCTCCTGTCTGTCATTCGACAGACAATCTTGCCAGTGTCAAGTGATTTGATTTGTATTGAATAAATACTTTTTTGTCAAGTCAGTCTATAGTCAAGTCGGCCGTCATTTGTTTTGAAGAAAATGGTGGCGGTTTTCTTCAAAACATTGGATACATTTTCGGTCAAATCAGGATATCACAATACACTTTCATTCCAAATGTTTACACTTTGTGTTAAAACCTCAAGTAATGTTGGTTAAAATACCACCGAAATTACACAACACAGCTCAAAATAACACTAGAAAAACAAATAAAATGAAAAAGCTATGTTGCTTCCTAAAATGTCAGAAAATGAATCCAAAAGCACTGTCAATGTTGATTTCGTAATAAAACGCAGGGACGTCGAATCAGCGATACCGTTACCGTGATGTCAAACGTAAAAAGCCGTGTTTATTAACGTAGTTTTTCGTGTCCATTGGGTCATTCTACCATAAAATACCTACCGGCTACCCTGTAGGCACTGGTACTGTTGTGGGTATGGCGTGCACTTTAATACCGCTACGTGAAATAATTATTTCGCAGCAGATATATGTTTGACAACTACGATTCATTACTGCCCAACAATGTGTTCATGATTTTTCATTTCAATAAAACATGATCATAGTTCTGCTGGAAGTTGAATGTAACCTTGTAATGTAGTAGGACGGTATATTTATATAGGAACAACCTTATTACAAAGACATTATAAAGGTACTTACATCAGTTATAGATTCGATAGGTCGACCACGAGGTGAGTATCTAAACATATAACGTTCTCACAATTTTTCTTAATAACTGGTGGAATAACACATGCACACGCACACAACCACAAACCTTAGCTACACATCCCATACTACACATATATATAAATTCATACATTAGTATGTGTCATCAATTAGTTTAGTGATAGTCGTTTTTCTATTAAAAAATGTAAATCCGTTATTGGCTTTTAGCTATACTCATATGTTTCATTTTATATAAATAAATTAAGAGCTGTGGATTTTGTTAATAAATTAAAAAAAAATAGATATAGATAATGTATATAGAGGCTTAGTTATTCACTAGAATAATTTACTTTAAAGTGCATTAATTTGTTTTTTTTTAATAAAACTAGCTGATGGAACAAGCAGATGGCCCACCTGATTTTAAGTGGTAACCATCACCAAAGCATTGCCTCGTAAGTCACGCACGATAGGAACGTGCCCTACGATGCACTACCCTGCGTCCATCAACTTGAGGCATACAAATGTTAAGCCTCATGTGCCTGTAATTACACCGGCAACCACACTCTTCAAATCGAAACACAGCGTTGCTGCTTGGCGGCAGAAAAAGGCGTGGTGGTAGTACTTCCCCGGACGAGCCCTTCACAAAGAGTTCTACTACTCTTATAAATATTTATTCACTGAGAAGTTTGCTGTATTTTTATAGGTAGGTATAATACTCTGTATTCACAATGTATGGCTGAATGAACCCGTGTATACTTTTTTCTGTAAGTTTTCAGAGTCAATGGCTATTTTTCATCTCTCGACTATTGGTTCCTTACAGTTTCGTGGAATGTCGCAGTAAATTGGTTTAATGTCCCGAAGAGTAAGATAAAGAAGAACTATCGATTAACTTTAGTAGTTAAAGATAATAATTTGCACTTGGATGAGACCATAAAATAAATGTACAGTGTTATTAGCCTGCTAACAACATTTCCGTGGATTAAAACGACAAAAACAAAGTAATAGTGTCGAGGGAAGTAGAATAACAAAACCACTTTTCGAATGTTACAATAAATACCCACTCATCTCATTTTAGTTTTCGAGAGTAATCAACGCAGCAATTTCAGCTCTTTTATAAACGTTACTCAAGTTGAAAAATTCCTTAAAGTTAGCCCTGTCACTGTCACACTAAGAGATGGAAATATTATCTTTTGACACATTTTTATGAATATATCAAAAGCTTTAGTACTTAGAAACGCAATCCAAAAGGCATTCTCAATAATGTGACCGCTATGGGCCATAATTATTGATCGAGTGAGCGAAGCGAACGAAGATTCTAGTTATAATTAAATCATGGTTTTTGTTACAAAACAGCTGTAACAGATTGCTTGTTTTTTCATGCTATTTTCATGTATTTATCGTGATATTTTCCATCTGCAAATGTACAGACAGCATAAGGAGTTCATGAAAATTTTATCTTTTATTTTTATGATCTTGATTAACTATGGAACCCGCAACTTCTTGATCTAACCTTTGGCTAATATCTCAAGATTTGCCTTGGCTCATCACATTATTTAAGACACAGTTAGAACTTTAAATTTATCTACATATTGAAGAAACAAGTGTCCTAAAAAACACAAACTTGTTGACATATTATAAAGTTATTTCATTAATTCATGGATACCTTATAAGTCATTATTTCTATTTTGTGCGTTATAGTTTTGGAAACTAAGATTTTACAGAATAGAGATATTTATATTTTGAATTGAATAAATAAAAACGGAAACCTGAAAGATAAAACCTTTTGCCTCTGATGTTGTATGTTTCATTCAATACACTGGCTTAGTTTTCAATAGTTGACTACAAATCTACCTTAAAACTAGAATTTATAACGCATTGAATCCAGGCCCCATTGATGTTTGTTAATTAATGGAACCTGCAGTTTGATTTCAATTAGACAAAATCAACAGTGGTCGCAGGATTGGCTCCATCGTCTGCAATTCCCGCCGGATTTCGGTCCGAGTAGTTACTAGAAAAAATCGATAGAATTTTTAATTGGCATTGCAAACTTCACATTCTTACGCAAGCCATTTATTCAGGGAATTTGTTAGCACGTTATTATTATTTAATACTTTATTGCATAATTATAACAAAACAAGTAGGTATATAAAAAATGGGCTAAATGCTGTGTGCATTCTTTACTTGGCAACCGAGAAAGGTTGGGGTTGCTAACCTAAAAATAAACAGTTACATAGAGTGCTTAATACAAAATAAAATAAATGAGTACTTATTTAAGTTATACCTAACACAAACGAATATAACTGAATTATAATATTTCTTATGCTTCTCTAAGGATAATACAAAAATTATAAAAACTAGCTTCTAGTAAATACCGGGTATGTTAGAGACGTGATATTATTGATATTTATTAGGTATTAGTTTCTTACGCCTTATCTGACGGAACATGAAACGTTTAACAGTAGATTATTATAAATTCAGCTCGAAATCTTGTAACATTAAAATGAAAGGCTTACGAAAGGGTTCCAGTAACATGAGACCTTCATTAATGAAACAGGAATTAGAAACTTTTAATCAGTTCCCAAACAGAACCCTAATCTTGCAAAGAAATTATTTTGCATTCTGACACAATTGTTACGTCATAGTTTGGGAAACGAGAGTTTGTTTACATTTGAAGAAGGCTGCAACCGACTTCTAGTTTACTGGCACCAACTCCTCGCAGATTCACTGTCTCTGCAGCAGAAGGACAGATAAGCAAAATCCCGGAATAGCAAGCTCTCAGATTAGCAGGAGGACAGATTTGCATAAAGGCAGAAGTACAGACCCAAACCGTAATCAAAAATAAAATTGAATGTCTATAAGGTGTACTGATAGTCGGTTTTGTTTTAAAAGGTAAATGCTGTATTTATTCATAAAATGCGTTTTTTTTTGTATAATAACAAACTGAAACCGCTTCACGACTTGTTCCCTAGGTACAGGAGATATCGCCTCAGATCTCTCTACAATTATGAAAATAACTATTCATTTCATATTATTATTTAAGCAAATTTACGCAAGCTATTTGCGTCTGCTGGTTCACTCAGAATGCTGCGAAACTTGCGCAAAACCAAAGATGCACTTGCTCAATCTCTTCTTCCTGTTCTTGATTACGCTGATTCTTGCTATGTCAAATAATATTTTTTTAATACAACTAGCTGATTGAACGAGCAGATACTGATGTTAAGCGATAACCATCACCTATAACAAAGCATTGCCTCGTAAGTCACGCACAATAGAAACGTGCCCTACGATGCACTGCCCTGCGTCCATCAACTATAGGCATAGGTACAGATGTTAAGCCTCATGTGCCTGTAATTACACCGGACAGAAAAAGGCGTGGTGGTAGTACTTCCCCGGACGAGCCCTTCACAAAGAGCTCTACTAGGTACTCTTAAAATATGACCACGTTTCTGAATTTCGTACAAAGCTTAAATGACTCCCAATTGTTCTTCGCCGGAATACTCACATTCTTTCCCTCCTCTTCAACGTCCTCCATAACCCTTCAGTCCCCGCTACTTGAAGGATATTCGAGAATCTTTGTTGTTCCAATATCCGTTCTCTTCGATCCTCAGATAATCTCCTTCTTAAAACCCAGTGTATAGAACCTAGGTTCTATGCCGATTCTTTTACTGTCCAAGCAGTCCGCTTATGGAAGGCACTACCGGTTTTCATAAAAAGTCTCCTGCACTGGCTGTTTTTAAAGTAAGAATAAAACAGTTTTATTTGTTTGATGAGTTATCATAGATCCATCATTTGTTGATTACATAGATATTATTTTGTATATATTAGTATATAATAATGCTGTTTATGTAATATGCATGCATATTATTATTATTTAAGTATGTAAGAATCTTCTTACATATTTAGAGTGTAATTTGGTTTTTATAATTAATACCTTGTTATTTTTCGCGTGCACCTGCGATCAATCTTCCTTACTCTTACAATCCTCTCCATCCAAAGGTTGTCTGGAAGAGATCGCATTCAGCGATATGACCGCCAATTGTACAGTTATTATTTTATTTTTTACCTACTGTTTGGTGTACAAAAAAGAATTTTCATTTCATTTCATAATTACTAACAACAATCATAATAATTAGTCACTACGTTTATTATTCATTTAATTTTAATTAGTAATATTTGTATTTATCCTAGTTTCCTGTCTAAATATACGAGTATATCGGCCGGTTTCTGAAAGCTCGATCAAAACTAATCGGATGTCAAATCACTCGCTATGCGATTAGTTTTGATCGGGCTTTCAGAAACCGACCGTATATCTTCTTTATTTAGGTAGTACATAGTAGTTATATTGTAACCCTGAATAAGTTTTACTACATTCTATCTTATCCGGTACAAACAGCCAAATATTAACAGGTCCAAGCGAATTGCTGGTTTGTTTGGTGAACCTATGTATAGATAGGCTCTAGGTACATAGGTACGGCTCACCTGGGGATTTATGGATAAATTGTCTGAGTCTAAGCCATTCCGCAAATTAGTCGGCCACATTTGGAATTAGAGGAGGTTTTGTTTTCTAGCCGATTCCAATCGCAATACCTTAATCTCATTTTACCGGTTCCAGGGCAGGTGGGCAGAACAATCTGGAAATAATGTAATTGAGTTTCGAAATTGCTTTGTTGTTTTAAGCTGCATTGCTTAGATAGGGTTGGTATATCGATTATGCAGGGATCGAATACATCTAACTATACTTTAATAGTAAGCTAATCAGCTGTCAACGTAAAAACGTAAAAAACGACTTCTGTTTTTTTTATTCGTAAATGACGATTTTGATCGTTGATATTACAAACAGAAAGACTGGTATAAATTACGTGGAAGTCTTCATAACTATAGCACTTCGTGGAATTAGAGTGAAATAATTGAAGTCTCAAAGGTAGGTTTGTAGCAACAACGTTTCTGTGATGTTTCTCATCGAGAAACTTTCGATAACTCGGCTTTGCAGTATTGGTAGGCTCATTTATCAAACTTAAAATACAAATAAACTTTGCCAAATAAAATAGTGTGAAAAAAAAACTGCATAAACTGACTTTGTTTATTTTCTAAGACCACCGAGGTGGCGGGATCCTTTAACAGTAACTTTCAAATACTAAAATATATTCACAAACAACCAACATAACCTGAATTATAAAAACAACTCTATATCGGAAAACAGTAGAACATTCCGAGAGAAAAACCCTTCCGTCGCGGCTCTTGCGGAAAATTGAATTGTAACCATCGGCGCGCACCATTATCTCCACTACTCTACAGCTTCCGTACCTCCGGAATGTCCCTCACGTTCCCGGAATACCTTTATTTGTATCAAACACAAGGCCGGGCTCATAGTCGGCTAGATGAAAGTTTCGTCACGGAAACGCAATACGAAAGGTCTAATGGGGGTACCAATAGCGCCATAGAGGTCCCAAACGCACACGGACAAGTTACTTCAGCGATGCTTTTGTATGTTTATTGAGCTTATCGCAGGCGCCAGCGTTGGGATTTCAAGAGAAAATACAAATCAAAAGAAATAAGCTGTTGGTGCCTACTTAGATTAATTGAACTTGACGGAGAAGCGGAAAGAGGTGATCCTTGACAGATTGCTGGGGGAATCTTCCCCTCTCTTATAAATATTTTTATACATTTTTCTTTATTCTAGCGGATAAACAAGTATTTCACTCGTATATATTTATTCAAGTATTAGGTACCCTTTGCAACATAACACAAGTGCGCATTGCAGACCCAGGTTTTAAAAGAGTCGTAGTCTTTTATAGCCCCGTTCTTTTATAGATGTAGATAAGTTATTTTTTGCAGTTTAAAATAGCTCGAGTAAAATGTATACAGCTTCGTTATTCGTTAGGTATTTTTCCACCCTGTTTCGAAAGAAAGTAGGGACACTTCAAGAAGAAGCAGCAGATAGGGTGAAAGTCTTTGTAACATTAGCTTTATACGAGTACCATTAAAGGACATTTTTTATTTTAATAGTAAGTACTAACTTTATTTAAAAGGAGGCATCAAAATACTGATAAGATAATAGTAAACTTTTTAATAAGAGAAATAAAAAAAAACTATTTGTATTTAGGTTTTTTTATATACAACTAGCTGATGGAACAAGCAGATAGCCCACCTAATGTTAAGTGGTAACCATCGCCTATAACAAAGCATTGCCTCGCAAGTCACGCACGATAGGAACGTGCCCTGCGTCCATCAACTTGAGACATACAGATGTTAAGCCTCATGTGCCTGTAATCACACCGGCAACCACACTCTTCGAACTGAAACACAGCAACCCTGCTTGACGGCAGAAAAAGGTAGACCCAGAAGGAGATGAGAGACCGAGAAGTGTGAAAGGAAGGGAGAGAGGCCTTTGCCCTGGAGTGGGACGATACTGGCTAATAATAATTTGTATTTGTAAAACTAATATACTTTCAATGATCATCAGGCCATGAAAGCACATTTCTTGGTATCAATAAGTTGTCGAACTCCGGAACTACCCAACAAGTTCTCTGTCCACAGCGCTGTGGAAAAATAAAGTAGCATCAATTTAAGTAGACAGTAATAACGGCATTTAGTGAAGCAGCGAGAGAGGCAGCAAGGACTAGGGCATGTTCAGACCAAACTACTGAAGTCAAAATAAAGTCAAAATAAAACAAAAAACGTTTATTTTGTGTCACAAAAACACAGGCGAAATATAAATAAAATATTAGTTAGGATAAAACAATGAGACTTAACAAAAAAAACCGGCCACGTACGAGTCGGGCCCACGCACGAAGGGTTCCGTACCAATAACTATAAAAACGGCAAAAAAATCATGTCTGTTGTATGGGAGACCCCTTTAAAAATTAATTTTATTCTGTTTTTTAGTATTTGTATAGCGGCAACAGAAATCTGTGCCGCAAAATCAACTGTAAAATTTTCAACTGTTTAACTATCATGGTTCATGAGATACAGCCGGGTGACAGACGGACAGACAGACAGACGCACAGCGGAGTCTTAATAATAGGGTCCCGTTTTAATCTTTGGGTACGTAACCCTAAAAATGGCAATGATTGCCTTTTCTATTCAAAATATAGTAAGATGGACTAGGGCGTAAATAAGTGTAAGTTTTGTCTTTTAAATTTAAAACAGGTTTATTAGAATTATTAGAAAAGGAAGGAAAATATTGTATACTGCAAATGGATAAAAACATCTGTCACAAGGGTCAGATAGGCTGAAACAGCCGTTAAGGGGGTTATTTGTTGTGATTACTTTAAATGGTTTCGGGGTTTTCCTTAACTTATAATTAAATTAAACCAGCTTTATTTATATCGCAATGGATTTTAGATACTTCCTTTAATTGCTTCTTAGCACACAACATACAAAATATGACATGTTATGTTCACAAGGACCTATCTTAACATAAACAACAAAATATGAGCAATGACAAAACAGTTATTATAATAAATTAATGACTTGACTTTCAATCAGTAAGATTAAAATTTCCCTTCTTCTGACGCCTACGTGTGTTTGTTACGATAAGTGTAAGATACTTCCCGTACGTTTACTATAAATGAATGTAATACATGTTTAATCCAGGAAGCAACTGCAGTACACTTCGCTGCAGTCTGAGCGAAGCCTTAGTAAATGTCAGGCTCGCTGTGAAACTTATTGCAACTTGTTTACTCGACGCTCTTTGTTCGGCAACTTCGCAGACGCCTGCGGACGGTTACTCCCAATAAATACAATTTACATTCATTACTGGTAGCTAGAACTGAATAATAGCTACAATAATAACGTCGAGAGAAAACTTTTACGAGGGAAGAATTGAGTTGTTTGGGAAGAATCTAGGAAGTAAATTAGACGGGCTGTTGCTTTCAATTTTAATCAAAAAGTGTTTTTCACTAAGGAATGCGGACAACAAGTTTGCGTTACATTTTAATTTAACTGAATTTAATTTGATAACTAAAGTAACCTACATAGCTCGCAGTCACGTAGCAATGGGTAGGTCATATAGCTCGAAGAACTGACATCCGCTGGGGAATAAAGGTTCTCGAATGGCGACCACGAACAGAAAAACTCAGCATGGACCTCTAACCCGATGGACTGGCGACATTGTTAAGATCGCGGGAAGTCAGTGGATGGAGAGGGCTCACAACCGTTCTTCCTGGAAATGTGTAGGAGAGGCCTTTGTTGTCTACTTTTTTGCAGTTTTTTGCAGTGGACTTCTCCAGGCTGCTAATGATAATGAATTTTAAAAACCTATAGATTGATGAGTGACTGTACCTGTGAGCACTTACCAAGCCGTTGTTGGAATCGGTCTATCCCCCGCCACAAACAACCGTATGTGTAAACGCAAGCCACGACCGCAAATGATGTGGAAAACTACATACGAACTACGTTATTTTTTTTATTATGTCAAAGCAAGTATGGGCTTAAAAGGGTGTCATAAATTCTCGGAAGGTAGGTACTCCACCTTATATTGTCATCGTAATATATTTAGTAAGTAAGTACTGCAGTTATTAGCTTATTACTACAGGGAATTAAATTAGCCATAAAGGAGCCACTTGCCAGCGAAGGGAAGTGGTCATAAAAAGTGTCTTGACGCGACATTGTGTTGCGAGGAATGAGGAAATAAAGCAATGTTAAGCTAAATTGAGTTTACATACACTGAAATTTTGCAGTAATATTATGAATTTGATGGTCTAAATAGGGGTAGTATAAATAAGGGTGTAAATAAAGTCGATTTCTGTTTTACGGACATCACATACTTAGTTTAGGAACCAATGCAATTGTCAAGCTAAATTGAATCGACGTTGACCATACAGTTGAGTGATATTATTGGTTCTAACATGGTCACCCTACGTTAAGGCAGTCAGTGTATGAATCTATAGAATGAATAAATGAAATGAATGAAAAATACTTTATTGTACACCAAACTGAACAAAAAAAAACACTTAAAAATATAAAATAAAGTAGTACAAGTAGTGGGCTAGTAGTACAAAGTAGAAGTTCGTCTGTGGCCCTGAAAAGCATACCTACCTACATATTTCGGTATTTTGTTTGCCACATAAACAATTAATAACTGTATGAATGTGGTACATTTAAATTATTGTTTAAAAAAATACATTAATAAGTATGAAAGTATTCCATCAATTATCTGGTTCCCATAGTACAGTTTTGTTTTTTGAGACTTGATAGCGTTAAATATCTGTTATTATTTATATATTCAAACTTAAATGTCTCAGGTCAGAGAACATAAAATTTGATTAATCCTCTCATTGCCTTGGATGTGTGTCAGTGAAGCAGTGAGAACCCAACAAGAGCTGAAAGCAAAATTTATAGCCGTCAATAAAGCTAAATCAATCCAGTGAGGGATCGGAGCGACCCCTATCGGCATCTATTGAGAAGGCTAGCCAAGCGAACTAAGGGCCAGCGCAAACCGGTGGACTCAGTAGAGGATTTTACTAGATTTTGTCAATGCTTCACTGACTTCGAAGCACCTAAAGAAATAGCAGAGGATTTTAAAATTTATTCCATTAAATAAAAACATAAAAAAATAAAAACCGTCAAATCATCTATGCTGTTCAGTGTGCGCTAGCCTTTATTCCTATCTACAAGGGAATTGTCAAACGCATGGTGCCGCGATTAAAGCTTAGTGAATGCAAGCCGGGTGTGGATAATCAGCTTTGAACTTAACGTAAGTAATGAACTCGAAATTAGCTAAAAATTAAAATGTTTAGAAGGTCGATTCAATGTAATACCCAGCATCACAATAAAAGGGAAACAATGCAAACGATTTTTAAATTTATCTTTAAATAACGAGTAAATATAATTTCTATAAAAACATTCCAGTGCACTTGGCTCCTTGGTGTGTGCTTCAAAAGTAATTTTGTAAGCATTTTGACTTTCGTGGACCTTGAGCCCCGAGATCGGGTGGGGCTTTTTAGCATCCTGTATATTTTTAGACCACTTTCAAGCATGGTTAATCCGCATTCTGTGGTCGGTTTGGACTTCATAAGACTTTATAAAGAATGACTGCTCCTTCGGCTGATGCGGCAGACTATTTTAGCAGAATGGTCCGCTATTTACGCAGATTAACCCTTGGGATCCGGCTGAAGACGTAATTTTTCATTAAAAACCCCATTTAAGTCGTGAAACTTTATTCGTTAAAGTTTCAAATGGTATTTGCTTTAAATAATGGGATAATAATGGACGAACATCCTAATTTAAACAAGACTTATGTTTTATTAGGTAAAGTTTCGCTGTCAAAGGATGTCTAGAAACTATGTTACTGAACTTTGCAGACCGTTGTCACTTCACGAAGTTGTACGTTTACATGGTATCGCTAGCACAATGATTTTGACAAGTAGTTTGCAGCATTGCCTATATCAACATTATACACTGTGGGGTTATGCTAATATGATAAATTCCATGCTTAAAACACGTCACACGTGAATAAACGTAGTACACAGTAGAAACTTAATATTAAAAGCCTCTGTTTTATGATAATTCGATGAATTTATAAAAACCACGTTTGAAATCAAAATCTGTATGCAACAGAGAAAAAAAATATCTTGCAGATTTTGTATTAAGGAACGAAATACTTTGATAAAAGACATAAGTAACCGCCAATGGTCCCTAAGTATGGCTGTTAAATAGTCAAATCTTACAACCAAATTAGTGCACTATTATAATGCACAAAGCTGAGTGACGACCGATTTTTTTCTTTTAAAAAACCATAAACCAGGCATGAAAATGAAACCAGACCCTGCATAGTAAGGAAATTTTCCATAACCAATCAATAATATACAGACACTCATGACAGGTATGAAAATAAAACCAAGCACTGCAAGGAAAGCTTAGTTTAAGGAACTTTTCCATAACAAATCTATTGTATTCGGCAACAATTGACTTGGAAAAGCGGTGATGTAGCGAGTTAGCGGTCCAGTGAGTGGTTGATGGGCTCATCGCGCCGCCATCACGGGTCGAGTTAATCAAGCACGCCTCTCGCTCGGCCCATTGCCTTAACATATTGCCTTTATCGACGGGACGTCTTATACTCAAGTCCTAGGCGAAATAGACTGGAGCTTCTTCGTACGAGACACGATTATTATATTATAACCTTTGTTACAAGGAGGTATATTATTTGGGAGCTGAGGCATATTGTGTTCAGTAAACAAACTTACCACTCTCCAGGTCACTCTTAGGTCTCCATAGAAAACTTAGCTTAGTTCAAGGCTTGAAAAATATAATTATAAAAATATGTATATAATTAATTATAATAAGAATTGTATTGACTATGATATGTATTGAATATGAGATATCATAAAAATATTAAAAAAAAAAAAAAAAAAAAGGTAATCTTTAAATATAAAAACCCTTTAATGTTATGAGTATGTGAGTAGTTATGATGTTTGTTACTTAATAGCGCCGTTTCGACTGATAAGCTTGAACCTTAAAAAAAATAAAGATCTTGACTTCGAATATAAAGGTAACTTTAGTATAATAAAGGCTATTTCACTATCCGTGTAATGCAATCAAAGCCGCAGGCGACAGCAAGTCTAATGAATATTCACTATACACCATTAGAATAACAAATATTCGAAACCTTATTTACAATTTCATCAATATAAAATAACATTTTCCAGTTTCAAAACGAATAAAAATCTTCACAAATAATTAATTTAATTGATGCCTCATATATTTATTAGGTAAATTGTACCTTCATATTTCACGATGAGGATAATAATCAACGTCTTTCGGGCCGTTATAATATGCTGTTCTAATTTTAATTTCAATATTCAGCGTAGCGTATTTATTTTAATTACGTAATCATCATCATAATCAGCCTGAATAAATCCACAGCTGGACATAATGCCTCCCCCAAATATTTCCCTTCAAAGATTTTGAGCTCTCTCTACCGATCTTTTTTTTATACAACTTACTTATGAAATGAGCAGATGTCCTACCTGATGTTAAGTGATAACCATCCCCTATAACAAAGAATTGCCTCGTAGGTCACGCATGATAGGAACGTGCCCTACGATCTATTCCGCTATCTTCATAAAATCTCCGTTCCATCAGGTAGAGGGCCGTCCTATGCATCGGCTTGTGGTTCATGAGTTCGTGTAATTACGTAATGTGTCAATTACCACAGGATCGATAATTCGTTATAATATAGGTAAGTATAGTGTTTCCTACTATACTATACTATACAGTAAGCGGTTTCGATTAAATCGACATAAAAAAATAACAATCAACAAAATAATTTAATTATCACTCAATTTATAATCACCAACAATCAAAAATCAATAAAATATAATTCAAAAATAATGTGGGCAGAGTAACAGTAAGTATTGCGAGTTGTTTTGCCTACGGCGTCTGAAGCGCGAATGAGTCCGGGTCAGGGGAGCGTTCTGCTTTTATAGCAATGGTGGCGTGACTCGTGACGTTTGTCCGCTCTTCGTTGATTCGGCTTCTCCTGACACGTGGTCGTCCTCGACCACAGTTATCTTTTACAGCTCTGGAAGATTGCTTTCTTCGGTGGTACGCTCATGGCGTTCTGCAAGCAGACTCGGGTCAACCTCAGGGCTTGTGTCGCGAGCTGTAGAGATGGCGTCGTCGTTATGTTCATCAATGGTGCCTGGAACTAACTGAGATGGACCAGCAGAGGTGTCTTCATCGGCTGAAAGCATAGAAAACACAAAATTTGCATAGTCTCTTTTTGTTAACCAGAATATACAGATGGTCTGCATATCCTGAACAGACAGAGGCGCCAAGTTAGCATGTCTCGCACGAGCCATTGCTCAAGTGCACCAGAAACGACAGAGGCACCCAGTTAGCTTGTCTCAGCACTTCAGCAGAGCTTGTAGCTCAGTGCTTCAGTGTTCATCAACGACAGAGGCGCCAAGTTAGCATGTCTCGCAGGAGCTACTAGCTCAATCTAGATAATGTAATGCAATGTATAAAAATAAACTGATGTGTGTTCAAACTTTGACTTTTTGTTCTGTTTTGTTTTGTAACAAGTGTGATCGTAGGTACACATATACACATATCATAAAAATGTTCAACCATTAAACTGCAAAGAGATTCGACCAATCATCATCAGTCTCGCACAATAATTAACTAGGTACTTAGACTGGATTTTTCGACCTGCTGCACCTGCTGTTTACTTCACAGCGATGTCGTCATTCGGTCGAAACTAGATAAAAAAAATAATTCATAATACGGCCGTTCCTGAAAGCAGGTCGTCCGCGAATGATCTCCATCGAAGATCCCTCTCACACAACATCAGATCTTCTGCAACACACAAAATAACAAACTTGAAGAAACTCATAGCTTTCTGAAGTCGAAAGCTAACAAAGTCTGAAAACAAATATATTTGGAACTTACTCCAAAATCAAAGTGACTCCAAAATATGAATAAAAGCAATTGGTCATTTTTATTAAGCTAACAGCACTACTAGGTACTTTGAACTTTTTACTCCATAACAAGTCAAAGTGACTAAAAAATTGTAAATCAATGCGTCTTTTTACTGAAGCCAAAACAGACAAGAAGTCTGAAGCTAGGAAAACATCTTCCAAAAATAACAGCCCTTCAGTAAAAAGGACTTTAGTAAAAGACAATAAATTGGACTTCAACTGGAACTCACACTATTTGCAATATAATCGAATAGGTTCGAAATAACATGACGGCATGTTATTTTCGTGACATATCTCACATCGACTATTTTATATTTCAAAATACATACGTTTCATGAAATGTGGTGACATAGTATGAGCCATTCACAAAATAACAGAGAACACCTTTTATACTCTTCATTACCCAACGATATCCATTTACAAAGAAAGTGACTTAGCTTCCGCTATTCACAAAGTAAGTTCCTCCAGTTACGCCTCGGCAGAGGCGTATTGCCACAGGCGAAGGCCACCAAGGCCTCGCGTTGCTCCACGCGAGCGTCGTCTGCCGTGTATCGGCAGAGTTGCGTTGCTACAGGCGAAGGCCCACAAGGCCTCGCGTCGCTAAACGCGAGCGTCGTCTGCCGCGTCCGGGCAGAGGCGCGTTGTTGCAGGCGAAGGCCCACAAGGCCTCGCGTCGCTCCACGCGAGCGTCGTCTGCCGCGTCCAGGCAGAGGCGCATTGTTGCAGGCGAAGGCCCACAAGGCCTCGCGTCGCTCCACGCGAGCGTCGTCTGCCGTGTATCGGCAGAGTCGCGTTGCTGCAGGCGAAGGCCCACAAGGCCTCGCGTTGCTCCACGCGAGCGTCGTCTGCCGCATCCCGGCAGAGGCGCGTTGCTACAGGCGAAGGCCCACAAGGCCTCGCGTCGCTCCACGCGAGCGTCGTCTGCCGCATCCCGGCAGAGGCGCGTTGCTACAGGCGAAGGCCCACAGGCCTCGCGTCGCTCCACGCGAGCGTCGTCTGCCGCATCCCGGCAGAGGCGCGTTGCTACAGGCGAAGGCCCACAAGGCCTCGCGTCGCTCCACGCGAGCGTCGTCTGCCGCATCCCGGCAGAGGCACGCCTCAGCACAGACAAGCGTCACTGCGATAGCTGTAAGGTTTGCGTGGTAGCTTCTAGAAAATAAGAATAAAAATTAAAACATTTCAAACAAAGGCCTGTTGTCTCATTTTCTTATTTACGTCACAAGAACTTCGTCATCAGAACTGCACTGCACGTATTTTCAAATCAGCTGGGCTAAAAAGCTATAAACACTAAACTTTTCACCTCCATAATGTTGCTCGATACTCGTCCGCAAATAACAACACAAAGTTACACTCGTTCGGCTTACCTGACCATCTACCGAATGATCGCTTAACCCTGAGTAGCTAAAAACACTTTTTATTAAACCATCACATATATAATTCATCGGTACCAATAATAAAATCACGTTCACGTAAAATATGACAAAAATCTATTTCAAGGGTAGTTTTGAAAAACTTCTACCGTGAAATACGATATTTCAACTCTCCAACAACCTATACCGTAAAGGCAACAAAATAATCGGATCAAAGTTAGATGTAAAAACTTTGGCATAGCACTGAATACACTCCGTAGGTTTCTTGATCACCTCAATCAAAACCACGCCGCTGGCTGTATAAAACTCAAACAACAAATAAATGTATTGCTGATAGAACATGACACTGCATGTATAAACCTTTTGACTCCAATACTACATACGGCATACTACCCAGCGTATACTTGATATGATCACAGCGCTCGTACTGCGACTCCTGGAACAATAGTTATCCAACGACCAACCAAAAATAGGTCTACTTTATTTTTTGTTAAAATAAAAAATTAAGCATAAAGCTGATGAAATATCAAATCTCTAATTTAGATTAGAACAGATACAGAACGGATAGGAATCCCACTTCAGAAGTAAGCGGTTTCGATTAAATCGACATAAAAAAATAACAATCAACAAAATAATTTAATTATCACTCAATTTATAATCACCAACAATCAAAAATCAATAAAATATAATTCAAAAATAATGTGGGCAGAGTAACAGTAAGTATTGCGAGTTGTTTTGCCTACGGCGTCTGAAGCGCGAATGAGTCCGGGTCAGGGGAGCGTTCTGCTTTTATAGCAATGGTGGCGTGACTCGTGACGTTTGTCCGCTCTTCGTTGATTATACATTAACTGCATGGCTATTTTAAAACATTCAAGAAAATTTCCAACAGGATACTTAAAAAATTGTCGGTTTCTCTTGTTTTGTTTGTAAACAAAAAAAGACAGAAACTGATGTTCTCGATCAGAAACGTTTCCAAATGTTTCGTAGTACAAGCTTTGCTTGTCTAGAAGGCACTGTGTGAAATGTATTTTTTTTTAATTTATAATTTCACGATGGTATTTTTATCTTATATTTTATCTTTCGTCATGTTACTATTTTAAAATATCATAACATAAGCTGTTATATTTATACCCACCGTTATTATTACATCCAGCGAATAACTTCAAGGGTATTAAATTGGATCACGGAAAACCACCGGAAATACGTCAGTATGAAAAAAGGGAAATATTTTAGGGAGCTTATCATAGACTGGGGTGCGGGGGGAAGGGTGGGGAAGACAGCGCTCGCAAATTAATTCCGGTGCCGCCTTTGATCTTGTCGGTATTGTTGGCTTGTTGTACAAATAAGACTTGCTTCGCTGCCACTATTGCCAGCTTAGCCATTTTTCCGCTAGATCTAGCAACCTTTTAGTTGTCCACTTTTTTGAGTAAATAATCTGCTTTTTTATACGTTAAATCATATCATTTTGGGATTTATACAGTTCAAATAATAGCCATTTCATATAAGTAGGCTAAATATAAATTCATAATAAATAACTTTACTTCAGTAAAATGCAAAATTAAAATGATTGTTCTGATTATATCTATTTATTTACGAAATATTCATCAAACAGGAGAACAAAAATTAATGGTACAGAACAATTTACACAAAGCCAAATAAAATTGACGCTTATCAGAGCATTAAAGCGAGCAGTGTATAGCCAGATGCGTATCCGTGTGTACAATGCCAGTGTTATCGAAGTGAATCAATCTCTTAAACAACTGAGAACTTGGAACAGAGACAGGGTTTAAACCCGTGAGTCAAGTCTTCCTATTAGTAGTGAGTGTCTACTGATCTTAACATCAGACAGATGTTATCTGCACACATCTGCACAGACCAGCAGGCCTTCCAAAATGGCCATAAAGTATGTCAGCAGTTGGCAGCACTGTGGCTTTCATAATTCCACTCAGCCCCAGGAGAGTCCGAGACTGAAATCGCAGGCAGCCGTTTAAGCTATTGCACTCTCAGGTAATAAAGCGCCAAGCGATGTCTATTACAGCAGAGTGTTTGTTGAACACTCACTGAACAGTGATTTATTTATGACTAGTGGACGCGACCTGACTGCACACGGCTTAAACCCTCTCTCTAACTATCTAAAACTACCTAAATGAGGATAGGATAGTAGATCGTTACAAGTAAACTACCAATAAGTTTAAAACACATAAAACAATATTCAACACTAACTATATAAAAAATTGTTCGGAAAATTTTGATGAGAACGAAGGGAAGATGTAAATTAAGTTTATGGAAAAACAACTAGTCTGTTACATATAAAAAAAGAATTTTGTGTCGAATTTCACCAGAATCAGTTCAACCTAAAAAATACTTCTGTAAGCTGCATGACATGGATGATGTAAATTAAGATTAATAAAAAAAACTACTATTTTAATCTGTTACAGATAAAAAAAAGTAATTTGTGCCAAATATCTCAATTGGTTCAAATGCAAACATACTTTCGCATTTATAAATGTAAAAAAGAAGGATCCGACAAAACATGTAGAGCCATACATTTAGATTTAATTCTAAGTATTTGTAAAAAATAATCTTTATGCCTTCGATTTGATCGATTTTTTCATCTAACGAGTAAATATGTGCGAGAAGCCTGCCCAGGCGCAAGTGTCACCACTTGAGCCTGGGCAGGCATACTAACGCATACTTTTTATAGTGATAAGTATAAAAAATAGTAATTAAAATGGTTAGTATTCCAGCAGCGTTTATTGACTTGTGATCTGTCGTGAAATACTATTTGGACATGTCTCTGACTACACCCTCATAACACATCTAATGTATAAAGAGTCAAAAAATTTTAGGGTATGTCTATCGTGCATGAGGAAAACAATAATATGATTATTTTCCGCGTCGAAATATATTTTATAATTCCTTTGTGTCTCCTATGTTGTTTTCTTTTTCACTTTGCTATGACAATTTAATTAAGAATACTCAGCATCTCGATATCGGCTTAAAATATTTTTATTAACACGTAACACCGCCTCGCTCAGATATATGAAACTCCCGCAGCGGGATGTTTTGCTACGAGCTTGCTACGGGGCTACGGTGCTGCTACGAACTAGGATCATTTACCTACGAGACTAGAAAATTAAGGGCCATAAGGGCCTTAAGGCGCAGTGTATGATCATATTCCGCGCCGTTCATGTCAACAAAAAGAGACAGACTTGTCGGATATTTTAGCTAATGGAGCTCTCAGCAACCAAATTAAATAACATAAGATAATAATGTTATTAATTGAAAACTTTATTGGTGGGACGCAAAGATAAGTTAATGGTGAATCAGTACGACCACCAGCACACAAGTCATCCGGGTGATAATATAGTCAAAGTCAAAAGGTATTTATTCAATAAAATCACAAGGATCACTTTGGAACGTTTTAAAGCTAGGTGACTCCAGGTGCCAGTTCCACGCAACTAAAGCCTAGAAGAACAGGCAACAAACTTATGGCTTGGTTCCTACCGCTCTTTTGTATGATCCTAGTTACAATGTCTAATAGCTTGCCCAAATACAGGGTTTTAAATTACTATTAGTTATCGAAGGTCCAGTACAAAAACATCATTTTCTATGTTATAACAGCTCATACGAGGCAGTGTTATTGAATGTTTTGCTTCGTATGTACCTACGTGCCTAAACTTAGGAACTTAAAAACTTATTGTGCTACTGAAATAAATTGGATGTTCAAATATTTGTGGGGCAAACACGCCACAACCGAGGGGCCGATTTGATTAAAACTTTGAGTAAATATAGTGTGTAAGCTGGAAAAGTTTATTGTAGACTATTTTTATCTGTTATCCTAAAAATGATGGAATGAATGGATTACTTATATACAGGGTAGAAAAACCAATGGGTCCTCGAGGGAAAAGACTTAAAATGTCGATGTAAAAAGTTATAGCTATGACAGCCTTCACAGCTCAGTTGGTAGTAGCTCTGCCTTCCAAGCCGTAGGCCGTGGGTTCGATCCCCACCGAGAACAAACAATTGTGTGATGAACACAGATGTTTGTTCTCTGTCTGGGTGTTATATAATATTATAAGTATGTATTTACAAAAGAAGTATATAAGTAGTATATCAGCTATCTGGTTCCCATATTACAAGCTTTGGCTTAGTTTGGGGCGAGATAGTGCTGTGTGGAATGTCCACCAATATAATATATATATAGTATATTTTATCACAATTACGCGCGAAAAGTTGCAGCCTGGATCAACATTATAATGCACATAAACTCAGCAAGCATGACGTTGTCCAGAAGCTAGTACACGAGTCACGAGTGAAGCCATCGGGTGTTCTGTTCCACAGAGGCGAACGTTGTTATTTTCCCGTCGTCTACACTCTTGTGCTACGGACCCTCGACGTAATGAGGAACCATAACCAGCGCTTACTCTATCAAAGACATCGCTTTGAATAAGCTGATGGCTTTTTATAAAAGATTCAATTACGCCATTAGCACGAACCGGTAAAGTGGAAGTCACTTAAGATAAAAACATCAAATCACAAAAGTTGTCCCAAAAAACTAAAATACAACATAAATGTAGAAAAGATACCAGGCTTCATTTCCTTTAAACCTTTTAACTAAATGGAAACGTTACCAATAGGAGCGATTTAGTATAGAAAAGTTACGAGTTATGGAGTATCGAGGGTTACGTTAAGGAAAATATCCCTAACATTCAAGCTAAAGCTGAGGACGCATATATAGAAAAATAGTGTTGTACCGACTATTTGGCATTCGCTTGTTCTTTTGCTATCATCTCAAAGATTTCATATTATTATTATCATTGTTATGAGAGAAAAAAGGAAATGCATTTAATTTAGGCTCACACACACACATACTAATCAGGCAATGGATAAAAAACAAACTTTCAGCTCTCAATTAAGCATCACTTACTGCCACACTCGGACATATTAATATAAATAGCATACATATATGTCCGCTTCTTAGTATAGATTTTACTGGAGACTTTTATAAGTCGATGTATTTTTCCTAGAACTCCTTACCGGCGCGTCTGTTTTTCCTAATACTTATAATCTGGATATTTTCAGTAGAAGAGTGATTAAGTAAAAATAGCAACAATAAAAATAGGAATCTACTAGGTAAGCGTCCTACACAGTCAATCGCATCATCACTTAATATCAGGTGAGATTGCGGTCAAACATTTTACCTATAAGTAGAAAAAGAAAAAAAAATAACATAGTGCGAACGACAGTGTGAAATCTATACTCTAGAGGTATATATATATTCTCTATATCTATATCGCTTAGCCGTAGCACATAATAAAAACAAAACGGGTGCCGAATTTTCTGTTTCAAGCCGAAAATTCGCGTCTGTAAAAGCTAAGTATCTGTTACATGAGCATAAGCCAGCAATCGGGCAGCATTCAATTCGCGCCGGCACTATCTCGACGAGCCACGAAGAGATCGCTCTAAGCCGCGGATCTGTGCTTGTATGAGGCTTCCCGATACGATAAATACATTGCCAGTTTTATATGCCCACTTATTTGGTTGCCTCTCTATATGAGTTTTATTATGCTAATGTGAAGTCGACTGGTTTGAAGTCTTTAAATATTCAATTCCAGGACCTACCAGCATGTACGTACAAGTTGCTAAAAGTAATGTTGTTCAACAAGCTAAATTATTACCCACTGCAGTGTTTCAGTTTTGCAACATTAAGCTCAACAGAGCCAGACTTAACGTAATAATAAAGAAATTCTAATTAAAACTTCAGTACGTAAGTTAGAAAGTTAAGCTTCGTGTTACTTGTTGGAATTGCAAAATTCTTAGCATACGGAGCCGAGAACGTGACGTTCATATCAGCGAGACAGACTTGAAGTTGAAACGATATAAAACCTTGTGAGAAACTGCGCTACAAACTCAAATAGACCACGTGCTGACAATTTACCACTCACGTTCATCCTACTCAGGGCGTCTTTTCCCATCTGTAGATAAGTGGCGAGCAATCTATACGTAGTTTTTTGATTCCATGCAATGACATTATTTATAACTGCTACGTCTGCAGATGGTAAAAAATGTGACGGGATTATGGTAAAAGAAAGTAATAGCAACTTTTTGTGAATCAGCAGTAGTTGCCGTATGGAGCTACCTATTTTATTTGGGTAATATGTAATAGAGACAAGTTTGCCGCCAGGCCGGCGCTTGCCAAACGGGTATGCGTGCTCATTCCAGCCTATTTGCTCCACTGCGCCGATAGCCGCCGATGGACGGCTGACGCACAATACGAACGTGATCCCGCATTACATTTAAAGCTAGTCATCAAAAATCAATGCTAATGAAATCGGGTGCATATTAGCTTTACTATTAGGTACTGAAAATAAATAAAATGTGTCAGGGAATATTCTGTGACAGTACAGTACAGTGGTACAGATGGTACAGTTATCATACTACATCCTTCAGATTAGCATATTATTATTTAATCTAAGTTTAAGGTAAAGAGGAATGAGCTCTTGAACCTCTGGCATGTTAAAAATATAAGCCATATTTTCATTATTTTCATAATTCGGTAATCATTGATCTCAATTTCGCTACAGGTATCTGGTACAGGCGCGCGCCTCAGCGCCCGGGTCGCCCCGCGAGCCAATAGGAAGAAACTTTCTGGAAAATTTTACCTGTTCTGAATAAAGCTGTTTATATGAATAATAACAGTATGTTATTTCCGAATGCGTTACAAGTTTTATTCGGTTCGCTCTTAAAGTTCCCGTTTCTTACATTTAGCAGGATTTTGATTGGCGGCAAAGGTGCAGTGGATAATCACAAGATGGAAGTCGATCAAGCAGAATCTAGTCTAGCTGGCCGGAACCGGAAGCATGCCATCTCCGAGTCATATCGACAACCGTACAGCCTGTACCAAAGTATCCTGTAGAAGAATATTAAAATCATTCACGTAAATGTAAAACAAGATAGAAAATTAGGTACGTATGTAAATGTCAAAATTGTAAATAGGAAGAAAAATATTAGGTTACACCTCAATCCCCCCGAGATTTAGAAGCAAAAGCTCAAAAACGATCAATCAGGCTAACATAGGCTCTGATCAAGTCAGAGGGACGACGTAGTGACGTTTCGAGACGTCAAAATAAAAAAATAAAAAATAAAAAAAAAAACATTCACGTAACTTATAATAACATGTTTATTTTATGTTCGCAATTATGTTTCCAAATAATTATAATTTATATTTCTTTGCAAAATATAATATACCTACTTCGATAATCCCCGTTAGATTATTAGATTCCCTTAATTTCCTTGTAAAGCAAAGTTCGACACACACGAGCCTACTTATAAGTTAGAGATTGTTGGAGATTTTTATAAAAAGATCTTCAATCTCCAACATTCCTCTATAGGAATCCAATCATTTTAAAACGGATACTAGACTAGACATACGCAATGCTGTTGAATGGCAATTCTCCGTGAAGAAATTTCACCGTCAAGTATCGGAAAGGCCTACGGTGTTTCAATTTTGGACTCCTTCCTTCAGTTTCGAAACCCGCGTATGGGATACAGAGCTCGGTCCATTGCCAATTGGGCTTGTTCGTCATGCGTTCAATTTGCTCGCTTCCTTTGATGCATATTTCAACAACTTTCATGGCAGCTCAATACGTTGGACGCATCAATCAATCCCTGCATCACTTAGTTTCGCATTCGTTGATCAAAAAGCACTGTTGTTTAACCTGAACCAGGTTTTTAAAAAGAAGTTTGCCAAAATCTAATCTTATATTTTTTTGACCGTGAATCTACATAATGAAATCTTTCTCTTCCTTTTAAGGAGCTAGGCAGAATATTATTTTTAAAATGAACGTCTCATATTTAAATGCAACACAATATTTACGGTCCATTAGCTAAGCTCGCAATGAAGACGGAGTTGGTAAGCGGATTGGTTTATGCTTCTTATAAGATGTTAAAATTCTCCAGCGAAGTTAATGGACGCTCATAAACGTATTTTTTTATGTTTCTTATTTGCTGCTCTTTATTGCATATAACGTTCATAATACTGTGAATTTTACACACTTTTCGTACTTAGATTGTAAATAAATGTGGTAAGTTTATGGGTTTATGCACTTGCAGTGGTTGTGTTGCCATAAAAATCGAGTTTTCCATAGCGATGTGTTTATGAAACTAGTAAAATAACGCTCTTAAAGCATTCGCGCAAAAATACATTGAAAATGTTACCAAAACTATAGGTAATAATGAACAGTAAATGGAATCATTTCGCTTAGTTATGTATTAGGTACTGAGGGTTCAGAGGTGCTCACGTGATTTCCCAAGAGCCATCACAGACCACTTTAGGTTCTTCACGTGGGTAGGTAAGGTACATACGTATTACCAACTTACAATTTATTTCGCGTTTTCATCAGAAACTCTTTCCTAAACATACTATATTATTCCTAGGTAATGGCATCCCTGGGGATTTCCTGGCTTTCCACGCATCGTCCGTGATTTTGTTTATAACCTACTATGAGATAAGATCTATAATATATTTGTTATTTAATATTCTTAATGTCCTTAATGGACACAAATAGTTTCGATACAAAATAGTTAAATAAATAAAGCTTTCTATAATTAAAAATTAAGCCGACTTCTAAAACACTCAAAAGCATGAAATAAAGTTCAGCTTAATTTAGCTTATTAACTATTATTCTATAGTATGGATTATTCTGAGCTAAAACAGTTGCTTTCGCTCAGAATAATACATATATTTTCGGCGAATTTTTCAGTATTTTCGAAGAATGTTTATTGGTTTATGGGTTCAAAAGTTTTACCTTCAATAGTGTAGGAAAATAAACGTCCCCCCACGTCTCCATGTTCTGTAGAACTTCAAAGCTTGGTTTAATGAAGACGGTACGTAATAAAGTTTGTAACGGCAGGTGTGGGGTAAGACACGGAGGACTCGTTTTCAATTGTCTGCCACCTATAGCTACGCAATATCTAGGTATATTGAAGGGTATTTTTCTCGGCAATACACCAGTTAATTTTAGAAGTATAATGAATACCAGTGATAAATTCGTACAGGACCCTCCTCCTCAATTAGGTATTAGAGGTGCATATGCATTGTTACTCGGACAGACATAACGTATATTTGGGTAGGTAGTTTGTAATAGGTAGGGATGTGTATGGTTTACGGTAGACGCTTGTCCAGGGGTGGATCACGCAATAATCTGTGTGAGGTGTGTAGGCTCTCGTCACGGTGACAATAAAATAAGCCCACCCACGGCCCACCTTTTGTCACATCGAAACTCCCAAATATAGGTTTCAGGTTTCAGTGAACCGGCAGAAAACAGTTCTCGCTACAAAAATTTTTGCTCGTCCAAAATAACATTTTTATTTCGTTTCTATTTTTTGCAAAATCTACCCCAGTGACATCGGTTCAAACAAATCCTTTGTTTTCATCGTTGGGGCTTGAATTTGTTGGTTTTAATTTAAAAATAAGATTTTTACATTTATAGCGCCCCGGTCCCATTCCCAACACGAAACACTTATCCGTCCCATACGATAATACCAAAATAAAAGACGTTAGGTGACTCTAGAAAACGTTAGGTGACTCGGAAAACACCGAGCTTTGATCTAACTTAGTACTTATTTTTCTTCTAACCCCCTCTCCCCTTCTGTGATATATGATGGTGAGGTTTTAGACTACAAAAACTACAAAAAAAATACACGTGATCTCAGAGGGGGGGGCTCTAAGATCACGTGTATTTTTTTGGTAAAAAGTAGGTATATTGAATTTTTTCAGAATAATACCTTAAAATATAGGTATAATCTGATTAAATTTTGGAAAATTCGAACGCTGAGAAATTGTTGCCTGGCAGCAGTGAGTCAAGGCCGCGCGCGTTTGGTGTTTAGAAATCGTGCGTTCAACGAAAAATAAATACACGTGATTTCATTATATTCCACCCCCCCCCCCCCCCTCCTTGTGATATTACGTGATTTTTCCGAACCCTTCCCCCTCCTTTCGAGCCTCACGTGATTGACGATCCCTAACTCGGAAAACTATACGTATTCAAGCTAACTTCCACCTTCAGCAAGTTTTTGCTAAGCGAAAGCCATCGTCAAAGCACATCACTTGCTGTACCAAGGTATAAATTTAATAGCTAAACCGAGCGTAGCAACATAAATGTGGTTTTCAAGCAACAAAACACTCCACTTATTGGAAAATCTGAGCTGAAGCTAAGAAAATTCAATAATATGAGGACAGCGGGGTCCCGATGCCGACCGGTCTCTACGCGTTATTGGAAGTTATTTGAAAGCCGTCTGTGGTCGCCGCCTGCCCATAAGAGGTTTCACGATATTTACGACTTGCCAATACGGCTATTTGACAAGAATACTCATGTTCGGTTATGTTGCAATTTATTTTTATAAAAATCTATACAGAATAAATACCTACATTGAGAGAATTTAAGATTCAGGTGATTGAGGGACTCCAGTTCCTACTATTACTCCTACACACCACGTGTAAGGTGGTGGTGTAAGTAGCTAACATTCTCAGTTTACCTAATCATTGTGGTGAAAGTTTTTGAACGTTCTTCGAGGTTTCTTGAGCTGTAGCCAACTTGTATTTTAGGTTATGCTGTTCCAAGATACCGTTTGTATTTGAAATATGAAATATACATTTATGACTGGCCTCACAGCTCAGTTGGTATATTGCTCTGGCTTCTGCGCTGTAGCACAAAATAGAAATAAGGCGGTAGACTTGGATTGTTTCGATTCCCACCGTAAACAAACATTTAGATGTCCGTATTATAATTTAGGATCGTTGCGTGGGATGGTGAGATGTCGTGGGAGTAAAAACACTTTTTAGGAATTTTTAAAAGAATACCGTCCGATTGCGCGACGCGCGTGGACAAGAAGCTGTCCGTGTCGGGTCAGCAAGTCAACTGTTTTTCGTATGTCAGCGCACAAACGGGCGGTAGATTTAGGTTAATTTGATATATGGTAAGAACAAAACATTTCTTTAGAATATACGTACACTTTATTATAATTTCTTTGTTTACTTTTTTTTAACAATATTTTATGTGATTTTATTTTATATTTTAAGGTTCGCGAGGCGCGAAGTCTACAATAATATTATTAGTTTATTTGTATGCAATCAATCAGTTATCTGGTTCCCATAAAACCAATTTTGTTGAATTTGGAATTAGATAGATGAAAATGTCCGCCAACATGATGTTTATATAAATACTAGCGGCCTGTCCCAGCTTCGCATGGGTGGACATAAATTTTTTCAACGTTTTAGTATAAACTTAGCCCGTGGTGGGTTCGAGTCACTTCTAAATCGCGCCTTGCCCGGGCCCGCGCTGGGTGAGAACGCGCCCCGTGACCTTATATTTTTTAAATCTTTTGAATGGAATGTCCGATTTGAAAAATTCAAGAAGTAATGTATAGGTATTGAACCAGTCTTGAATAAGAAAAGATTTATTTGGATAAGGATTAATACCAAGGTACAAATAAAGACCCTTTTCTAGCGGCGGCATTTCAATTATTTTTTTATAATAAAAGAACACTTATTGTGACATAACTATAATAGTTAGACATATGCTGTTGCGACATTTTTTGTAGATGATGACGTGTTCTACAAAATCGTAGTACATGATTTTGTTCTATCATCAATAGTTTTCGCAGCGCACGCGATGTAAGGTTTTTGTTTGCCACCTTGGGTTACATTATTGAAGTTTTAGTAAGGATCCCTGATTTTTTGAAAATATAATATAGCCTATGTTACTCAAGGATAATGTAGCATTCTAATGGTGAAAGAATTTTTGAAATCGGACCGGTAGTTTTTGAGCCTATTCGTTACATACAAAACAACAAAACAACAAAAATACAAATCTTTTCTCTTTATAATATTAGTGTAGATATACATTTTCAAATTGAGTTTTAGATATTTTCTAGATTTTCATTAACTTCAAGGGCCTGAATATGATCAATACACCTAAATTAAAACTACTTTCCCCCGAACATCCAGACACGAACAATGCTGCCGTAACGAATCACTCATGCGGAACCCTTTAATGCCACTATCCTATAGCAAGTTATTCGTATGGCTGAAGCAAGCGTAGTAACAATACGTGCAATAATTGTGGCTGATTGTTCCGAACATAATATAATCACCTATGATATAGCTAGTATAATACATAAAATCGTCATTTGCAAACAATCTAATACACTTGCACTCACACACAATCACCGATATAAAGAAAATGGCCCGTAAGCGGCCGGTAAAGAGTATAACGCTTTTCATAAGCGCTAATTTGCCTTTCGTCGACATCCACGCAATTTTCGGGCGCAGTTGGTTAATAAAATGGATTTTGAGCGTGAACTTTAGCTGTGAGCGTTGTGGAAGCTGACTGTTGGGCTAGCGAGCTGGCCGACTGGCGGCCATTAGTGCGCTCGCTAATTACGGATGAACCGAACAAATCCGCACAGCCATCGCGACTACTTCATAGCTACGTCAATGCAAATAATAGGGGCATAGTTATGATAGTTGGAATAACGAGATATTGTTCTGCATAGAACTTCTCTTCAGTGTTGAAACTGGGTTCGTTAAAGGTTACAGATCTTGTGAACATTCATGAATTATTTTTTACGTATTATCATAATACCTTAGTATATTAGTATATTATTAGGTATAACATAAAACTCATGTATGTTCTATTTTTTTCTTGTTAACGGCGGGTTTTGTCGCATCTCAGCATAACGCTATCCATCATAAAAAAAAATCAGTCTCATTTTGCGAAATCTTATGCAATATTTTAAGCTGACGGAAATCGTCACGCTGATATGGTAGAACCGGCCCTAAAAGCAGCACACGGTTTTGCTTCCGTGGTACCTGAATAAAAAACTAGAACCAAAACTTTGATGATATTTTTTACAGTCTTAGCAGTAACTAAATCCTTCAAAACTGAAATATATATAGATTATATCAACTGGTTTTATACTTCTAGATACCTACTGCTAATATTGCAAAAAATATTATATAAGTTTTGATTCCCATTATCATATTGGTTTCGCGGTTAGGCAGCAGGTTCCAAACAAATCTATTCCACCAATGGGTCGATATGGTGAAATAGGTGCAAAAAATAGCTGCGTATAGTAGATGCACTTTATCCCTGTAAATTGTTCTCCTTAAAAATATACTAATACATTATGAACTTTATAAATATTCATGTGTCAAACGTGTTCAAACAATCTATCTTCGTAGATAGTCAAACAACGATGCATTGTTACAAAGCATACAAACTAGATCTATCGTGACATTACGCGTCTTGATTATAGTTTAAACCGAACCTAGCAACTTTAATAAAATATAATGTATATACCTACATTGTTCGAAATTACTCTTTAAACCAAACACCAGAGCCCTGGTGGTTTAGTGCTAGCGATCCCGCCTTTCGGTCCCAAGGTTGTGGGTTCAAAGCCAGTCGTGAACCATAGAGTTTTTCTGTTCATAAATGCATGTGCATAGAGCCAGTACGTACTCTCAAACGGATGCTGCGTGCAATGTGATTGCACACAAAATGGTTGATTGCGATTTTTCTAAAATGAGTTTAGTGATTATATATTTCAACATGTGGAAACGTGCGAGCGAGAGTAACATTAGCTCTTGTATTCGCCTTAAGTCGCACTTAAAATTATTTTACACACTGGCACTGTTTTAAAAGAAACTAGAGACACGGCATGAAGAAGATTGTTCGAAATAAAGCTTTTGTATTTGTAAGGGCAGAGCGCGGAGTGAACCTCATTTCTAAGGAAATGCGGCCAAAGCAAACTCTACAATCGAGAAACTTGACTCTACTCGAATTGAACCGTTGATTGGTGGAGTAAATCTGCACAACGCAAATTCGACGAATTTACTTGTATGGCTCAATTGTTATTGCAATGAAATGGTTTGTTGTGCTATTGTGGTTGTTTGTATTGTAGTGGTGTATCAACCATGTACGTACAATTAAGTTTTACAGAAATTATCCTATAGTAAAGACTAGTTAGTAATCAGCAAATTGAAATACCATCACACCCACATACATTTCAAACATGGTGGTTTAGTGGTAGCGGCCCCGCCTTCCGACCCTAAGGTCGTGGGTTCGAAACCGGTGGGCACCAATGAGTTTTTCTGTTCAAAAATTTTTGTGCACTAGTACTCTCAAAACGGTGAAGGAAAACATCGTGAGGAAACCGGCATGTCGTGGAACCTAAATGTTCAAGTGCTCGAAAGGAGCCTCTTGAGGCGCACTTAAAATTTTCACCACACTGTTTCGAAAGAAACTAGTGACACGACAAGAGAGAGACTAATTCTACGAAGTTTTACATACATGGCCAAGAACCATCTTAGAGCATAAAATTAGAGGAGAAATTAGAGCTTTCCGAATTTCCGAAACGAAGCTTACAAACAACTCAAAAAAATAGGTGAGTATCTAACAACAACAAAGAATTATTTATAATTAGTATACCAAAAACAATACGAATAAAGTAAACAAGCTAAAGCGCTAGTAGGCACTAATTACTATTCCAAATGCAAACATTTTTAATTTATCGCAGCTGGATAAAACAACAGTAACTAAACCTACAAAGAAAAGTCTCTAACTGCTTAGTTACACTAACAAGTACCTACCACTTGCAACTCTCTAATATCCGCTACTGTTTGTGGAGGAGCTGAAGGAAGTTATAATAAAATATGGAATTGGAAAAACGTGCTTGTAAACCACCACTCGTAGTACTAGTTTCTTGCAGAACGAACCCCCTATTTGCGCGAATTTTCTTCCCGATTGGATTATTCTCAAAACTAGGAAAGTATTGCAAAGGTAGTAAAGATTCCTGGTAAAAAGATGAACACAGTAACGAGTGCTAAGGTTACAGGACACCAGCAAAGTTGCAAATCTAGAAACTTATTATTTTTCTGTCAGCTTAAGCAAGACGTGCACTGCAACTCAGTTTACACAATCATAAAGTAAAATAGCGCGCTTATTTTTCAAGCTTTTCTAAATGGCTGAGCGTATTTCCTTTTCAGCTTAGAGTCATTTGAGACGGCTGCCGCAATTGGTTACCGATACTCTTAATTACGACATATCTACTATTACAGTCTACGGCAATGATTTCTTTGTATTTTGATCTGCGTAGGCATGTGCTTGGAATATTAAAATACATAGTAACATAAGCTTTCAGAGTTGTAAAATTATAGAAGTAGATGCCCTGTAAAATAGGGCGTGACCTCGATAAAACCCACCTACAACAAAGGAAACTGAAAAATCGCCTCCATCTCCGCTCTACCCGCAATAAAAGATTTATGTCTCTCCAAATTATCTATGAATAAAGGGTGTAAGGGAAGATATATCATATTCAACGGCAGACAGTTATCGAATCACCACAAACAGGGTGCTTACCAGTCTGCCTAGCGTCGAGCCGGATGTGACTGAAAGCCGCCGATTTAAAGGCACCCGGTGCCTTGCTTCAGATAGATTACCCTCCACTGTCGGCAATAAATTCTATTACTAGCGTACACAGGGAGTGTACTTCAGTGTATCGATTAGAAACACTCACCATTAAAAAAAGATAGGGATGGTTTACTCGCACATACTCACTTTGTACTACGATCTCTACATTCGATTTGTCAAAAACAGAGACGGTAACATTTTAATCTTATGGATAGCATTACTTTTAGGATTGTTAATCTCGGCCTAAGAAGGAAATAAAACATAAGGGGCCTCCATATGGGAATAAAACTCACCACGCTAAAAACTACGATATACATAGATCATAATTTAATGCAAACATGCAGGCCCTTCTTTTCTATTGGGCTATGAGCAAACCCCCAGAGCCCCAAGATCCCAACGACTACCAACCGATTGTAATTGATATATTTTTGTCATGCAGTGGACATTATTATTTCCATAAGGTAATTTTTTTAATTGATATGTTGTATAAAACACGCAAATTTTCGCACCTCGCTCCTCTCGCTGTCTTGTTACCTCTAATAATGATCAGTGGCCATGTGGGCTCTCTTTTATTGAAATCCTAAGGCCCTGTAAGGGCCCCAAAATTCTAAAGTGCTCAAGACCCCCAATAGGCTAAAGACGGCTCTGAATGCAGAAGACATTACATTCTGATTGTGTACAAATACAAAATGGCTAAGAGTATACTGATCACGTCGTAAAAGCGAAAAAAGGATTCATTTTACTTTTACTGGTATTATCCTCGTAATATTTCGAGTCTGTACTTGCAAAACATAAACGTGATGAAGCTTCTAAAACAAGTCGAAAAATATGCAAAGTAAAACTCGGCGGAAAACAGGTAAATTACTTCTTTTACTTAGCTTTTAATGCTACATGTTTTTTTGTTACAGCAAAGGCATGTTTATTTTATGTTCGCAAATAAATCATTAAAGGAATAGGGCTGCACTGTATGCCCCTGAGATTTTGTTCTGGAAGTTACCAAATAAAACTTCGCCTACAAGACCTTTCATTACAAATTACTATAGAAAAAAAATACCTACTGAAACAGCTTCACGACTTTGATCCCGAGGCACGGTAGATATCTTTTAGGTAGGGGGTAGTTAGATGAAAGTCCATGTCACTATATTTGGCACATAAAGTAACATGGACTATATATGCCTATGTAATGTTGTGCTATGAGCTATCTCTAATACTATAAGAATCAAAGTCCTGACTGACTGACTGACTGACTGACTGACATATAGACAACGCACAGCCTAAACCGCTGGTCCTAGAGACTTGAAATTTGTGGAGTACATAGGTCTTATGGCGTAGAGGTGCACTAAGAAGGGATTTTTGGAAATTCAACCCCTAAGGGTGTAAAAAGGGATGAAAACGTTTGTATGAACAATTGTATTCCTTGAACCTACAAACTTGAAACTTGGAGTACATATACTTCAAGGCAAAAAAATAGGAAAGACATTTTTAGTTTTTTAAAACTACCCTTAATAAGTGTGCAAAGGGATGTAAAAGTTTGTATAGGAGTTTTTTTACCGCTGGTTCTAGAGACTTGAAATTTAAAGAGTACATAGGTCTTATGGCGTAGAGGTGTACTAAGAAGGGATTTTTGGAAATTCAACCCCTAAGGGTGTAAAAAGGGTTGAAAACGTTGGTATGAAAAATTGTATTCCTTGAATCTACAAACTTGAAACTTGGAGTAGATGTACTCCAAGGCTAAAAATTAGGAAAGGCATTTTTAGTTTTTTAAAACTACCCTTAATACGTGTGCAAAGGGATGTAAAAGTTTGTATGGCAGTTTTTTGACCGCTGGTTCTAAAGACTTGAAATTTAAAGAGTACATAGATCTTATGGCGTAGAGGTGTACAAAGAAGAGATTTTTGGAAATTCAACCCCTAAGGGTGTAAAAAGGGTTGAAAACGTTGGTATGAAAAATTGTATTCCTTGAATCTACAAACTTGAAACTTGGAGTAGATGTACTCCAAGGCTAAAAATTAGGAATGGCATTTTTAGTTTTTTAAAACTACCCTTAATAAGTGTGCAAAGGGATGTAAAAGTTTGTATTGGAGTTTTTTGACCGCTGGTCCTAGAGACTTGAAATTTGAAGAGTACATAGGTCTTATGGCGTAAAAGTGTACTAAGAAGGGATTATTGGAAATTAAACCCCTAAGGGTGTAAAAAGGGTTGAAAACGTTGGTATGAAAAATTGTATTCCTTGAACCTACAAACTTGAAACTTAGATTACGTGTACTTCAAAGTTAAAAAATAGGAAAGGCATTTTTAGTTTTTTAAAACTACCCTTAATAAGTGTGCAAAGGGATGTCAAAGTTTGTATGGAAGTTTTTTAACGCGTGGTGCGATTGACTTTAAACTTGGGGTAAATAAACCCCAAAATAAATAATTTAGAATCACGTTTTCAATATTTGAAAATTACCCCTGAAAAAGGTGCAATAGGCGGCTCACGGCTCACCACTTTAACGCGTGCGAAGCCGCGAGAAGCTTCTAGTATGTAATATATTACCTACAATACATACTTACCCACATTCGTTTAACTATATTGACATCGTCGATAGTAGTTGGTTTAACTATCGCCCCATATCAAGGGGAAGGTCGTGGGTTCAAATCCCACTCGGATAATAAGTTTTGGGACAATATAAAAATATTTATTGGCATCGACATTTATACATCCACTTACAGTTCACACTACTTACTTACTTATAGTTCATAGTTCATTTATTTATAACGGATAATAGTTACATGTCATAGTAAAAGCTTACCTATATACAACGTGTTGATGAAGTTATGTAGGGAAACAAAGAGCGTGTATTTAGACCAAGCACTGGAATACTTTGACGTGTGCAACGGTTGAATACATCGTTTTCGAAATTCCCATAGAAAAGTAAAATTAATATTTTCTCAGAAATTTGCAACAGCCCTGTCTGTGTACGTGTCAAGGTCACACGCACGCGCGCTTCTATCTAGGAAAGAGAAAAACAACGATAACCTACGAGATAATTTGAAATACTTACCTTTCGGTAGGTAGGTAGGTACGCCGCCAATCCCCTGACACGATATTTTTACTGGTTCCTATGGATTTTGTCATTATTTACTGGCTATAATAACACTGGATAAAACTGGATTTTGGTAAGTTTGCGAGATTTCGCACGACACAGGCTTCAAACTTCACACTAAACCATTACCTCGTAGGCACTGCTCATACACACACTGACTGACGACGGCTTTTTACATAACAATCACCATTTTATCACGTTTGAAGACATTTTCTCAACAAAACAATGTACAACAACGCATGTAAACACAAACAGGGTGACCATCTCAAAAGTGGCGGTTCTACCACACACCTGCCAAAATATCTGTCAAAATCTACCAAGCTTGACGATAAAAATACCAAAAATATGACTTCATACCATCTCCTTCGTGGCTACGGAATAAATTAAATACCTACATTACATTCAGTTACTATCTTTTGATCGTTTGTAACGGTTTGCAGTTATCTAAAACGAGATAGAAGTTGTTTAGAAACCAAATCAATAAAGGTAAAAAAGAATAAGAAGTTTCCAGTTCGGTAAAAAATAAATAAATTATAATTATTATTTCATTAAAAATTCAAACTAATAAGATTTTTCTTGAAATATTTAAAATCTGCCAAATGGCAGAAATCTGCCACAAATGGTAACACTGATCGGCGGCCGTCGGCCGTCCTGATTGGATATGCGTTTTTAAATGCAACCAATGACAGACAGGTTAGTCAAAGATTAAATAGGACAGACTAGACACTTCCCAAAATTGCAGTTGAATAATTTTGTCGTGTCAATGAACCATGGTGGTAAAGTAACATGTTACAATTTAAAGAACTATGAATATCATAAACATTGGTTTACGACAGCTAGTAATTAAACAAAAATAAATATTCTATTAAATATTGAGTACGTAGCCACGTAGGTACCTAGTTACTGAATAGGTATTAGTACCAAAGATCTCAGAGAATGTTTACCGTGACTAGGGATTACAGTCGCGAAAATATTTCTTTTACATACCAAGATCTTTAAAAACAGCAACATCATTATTAGGTAGGCACATTACTAGGTAATTGGTGGCAGTTCTGTTACCTATTTTATCTAAGGTTAACAACTAGAGGTCAAAGAACAGCTGTAAATAGGGCTGCCTCATGATGCGTTTAGATTCATTTTAGATAAAAGTTTAAGAGGCATTTCATGAATGAAAAACTTTGAAATTTTAAAAGTCGTAGAACAAAAGTTGTTCGTTATGACCGGTAGAATATCCTGCTTTCGGATCCCTACAATTCTTAATAAACACGTTGTATATGCTAGGTACATGGTTACACATTCTGAATTTATTTTAAATATTAATACAACAACATTCCAAAATTAATACAATACAATAAAATTATACATGTCAATGATGATTGATAAGCACAATAATAATTAATAAAGATAAACATAAAGTCATTATTATATATTTAATTAACAATAATACATTTCCACGAAACATGATTTTTTACCCAGCTATGTGGGATCTCGGGAAGTTAGAACTTCTACAGGAACTACGTAACAATGGTACACCTTAATAACAGAATACATATTAATCCTATCGGAGCATGTGTATGTTTGTGCCCACTCATCTCCGTAGGCTTAATTTGGATGATACTTGTAATTTTAATATACATAGTTTGTAACTTATTAACATATAGGCTACTTTTTATATTGCATAAATTTTATAGTGGAGCCGCGGGTGGATGCTAATACTTCATAGGTACTTTTATTCTTATTTATATATTAATTTAATGCAACCGTTCGTTGCAATGTAATCAGTTCTCTATTGAATAAGGACATAAAACTTTTAGTATTACGAAATAACATTTTAAACCGTACTATTCTTATTTTCGTTCAACTTACTAAATCCTCAGAATAACTAAACTAAGACAAAAAGTATCGCTACAAAAGGCAGTCCTTAGTACACTCATGTTATATTTTCACCATGTGATTTTTATTTCCCAGCAAAGGCGGGTGTGGAGGGCACCCCACGCGGCGTCCAATCAACCGCAAAGGAAATTAAACAGTTGAATTTATTACGGAATACCGAGAAATAATAATCCTTCAGAGCCGCCTTCAATATACCTAGTAGTTAGTTTATGTGTAGCACAAGAAAGAATTTCCGTTAGAATTCAAGGCGAAGACAAGAGCTAATGTGACTCTCGCTCGCACGTTTCGACATGTTGAAAGATATAAAATCAACTAGGTTCATTTTCGAAAAATCGCAATCAACCATTTTGACAATCACATTGCACATAGTTTAGTAACAAATTAATTTTGATCGATACAAGTTTTTCTACTTAAAAGTTTGCTTATGTATGAAAACTAGTAAACTTTTGAGTAGGAAAACACGTATCGATCAAAATGAAATTTTGACTAAACTGTGTGCAATGTGTGATTGCACACAAAATGATTGTGATTTTTCAAAAATTAGTTAAGTGATTTAATATATTTCAACATGTGGAAACGTGCGAGCGAGAGTCACACTAGCTCTTTTATTCGCCTTAAGATTACTTAAGAACTGTTAAGTCCCATAAAAAGTCCCATACTGTTATTGCTCTATAAGATGAATCAAGTCATAATTTACACATAACTTACGTGAATTACGAGGCAATGCTTTGTGATGGTTACAACTTAACATCAAGTAAGCCATCTCCATTGGCATGTAGTGTTAAAAAAAACGACCGTTCCGAGTTTGTAAAGCTAAAGGCCAAACCATTGCATTCATCCTGCGTGCCTGTAATTTCACTGGCAACCTCAGCCTTCAAACCGAAACACAGCAACGCTGTTTGGCTCTGTAATTTGGAAAAGCACACTAGGCCATATGCCGTGGTCATCACGTCCAAATCAATACCTATGAAACTGCCTTCCCTCACGCTAAGTAGGTAAGTAATTAGTCTACCTGAGGTCACCTCACCTGGTAGGTAACTAATTATCCAATCTCCGTAATGCGGTTTGTTTGCCGCTCCGGTTACACAATTAGGTAGTATGTCCTCCCACTTCTAACTGTTCGGAACACAGAGTAGTAATATAGTTCCAGGACTACTGTGAGTTTGTGGTGAGAAAACGGTAGAGCTTGTTACAAAGCGGATTGTATGAGCACTGGATGTGTAAAATTCTATAGACACCTATCAAAATGAGACTCAAAGACTGCTTGTTGAGGTGTTCAGCGTTGTTCTTTGTCTGCAACACTCTCTGACACACAGGCCAGCTAAACCAGAAGTTTTGTACTTAGGAGATTTTAGTTTTCTAATAATAGATTATGCGCGTGCGTCGAATGCTATCTCTTACATGATATCGACCTAATTTTTAAACGATATACCTAATATTTTGAAATGTAGTATCAGTAAATGATTTCATAGGAAACTAAGTTTAACATAGACCTCTACGTCTATTTTTACTTCGAGGTTGGGACTATTTATCACGGTGTTGTTACAAAAGTTTAGTGGAAAGAGTTTCGGAGTGGACCCCTGTGTCGTCCCTCCTGAAGATTGATGGTTCAGGGTGCTCAGGCCCCTCGTCCATTGTTTCCATTATTGCTGTGAGTTTTACAATCCTCGTTAAGAAGCTTCCTCCTGTACCGTGAAGTGTACTGTGTACTTAATTAACTTCAATTCGTATTAAAATGTTTTGTCTCTGGAAATTAGGCGTTGTTTTGTTTGAGGAGAAAATACAGGAAGTAAACAGTGCAGACGTACTTCTGAAAATATAAGTAAATCTGATAATCTTTAAACTTCAGTAACTTAAATGTCTATATAGTCATAGATTAATATTTTGATCCTTCGTCTTAAAATGAGTTATATCGTCAATAAAAAAACGGTTTTATCGCCTTCTAAAATGGTATGAGCTTTTTGCACAAAAGTCGTTAAATTTTGATGTCCCTCTATGATTTAACCATAAAGTGCGAGTTATTATGGAAAGATATCATCGATACATCAACCAAAAAAATTTTAAATTCATTATTACAAAGGTAAAATGTAATAAAGCTTCACTGCAAAAAACTAATACAAGTATCATATTCTCCTGAATTTTCTATCAAATAGATTCTACCTGATAGGTATTTGTTGAGAGCATGAATAATTCAGGCGAGGTGGGGCGTGAAAGAGTCTCAAAGGAAATGCAGGTGGCTATATAGATTGTAATATGTACTGACTGGCTCTATCTGCCAGCTATTTGACTACGTTTTATGATCGTAGTTTGCAAAATATTTGAGAAACATTCTTCCGTATAAATAAATCCAAATTTACGAGTATTTGTCAAACAGTTTTTGTACGCCATGCAATACGGAATATAAAGAAATGATTCATTTTTTTATTGTCAGTACAACTGCCCAACTGCCAAAATATCTCTGCCATTTTTGATCGAGTGAGCGAAGCGAACGAAGATCTTAGTTTCAACTTGGGCGATTTGGCATTTTATGTATGTATGTATGTATGTATGTATGTATGTTTGTCTGGCGATAACTTTAGAACCGTTGATCCGATCTGCATGAAATTTGATATGTCGGTAGCTTGTACTTGAGAAATTTACTGGTAAGTATATGAGTAAAATCGGATGAAGGGTTTTTGAGATATAGGGTTTTTTAAGAGGGCAAAAATAAAAAAAGTGACATAAAAAAATCAAGTTACATGTCATATGAAAGGGCTTTGTTAGGACATTCCAAAATAATTTTTACTTTTTTTTTGGGACGCTCGGTTTTTGAGATACAGCAAAAAAGTTAAATTAAGATAACCAGCAATCCAAGAGCTCCCATCTCTAAGAGTTTCGTTGGCATCAAGGTTTTTCTACTGGTCGGCCAGATCCTTTGCTTTTTCTCATTTTTTTTTCTTGAAATAAATTAAGGAGGTACTCAGTTCTAATAAAATGGTGACAACGACCAGGTCTGATGATGGAGCCAAGGTCTGTTCAACGGAACTCTTCAATAAATAAGCCAATAGAGTTGAAACTTGGTTACCATACCAAGTTAGTAGGCGGCAGTCAGAAAAAAGTCCAAACATAATGTTTGGACTTGCCTCTGACTACTTGTTCAAAGTTTTGGTGCGTTCATCGGATCGCATCACGAGATCTCAGTTCGGGGCGAACCACTAGTTACAGATTTTTGAATAAAATGTCCCATGTGTGTATTCAGCGTACGTACCTATCACACTTCGTTCATTTTGCGATGCCGATGCCGTTGCAAATTCAATGAACAACGCAATCAGCAGTCAAAGGACCCTGTTTCGTGCCAACAATCGATTGTAATTAAGTATTTGCAGACAAACAATAGGTGAACTAAACGCTTGCTTTGACCAACAAACCATAACTACACTACAGCCTGTGTTCAGGCTCCGATGATCAAGCTTTACTACCACCCCAACCTTTGATATGCACAGAAAATAGAAATAAAATTATCTTGCTACACCTAGAGACGAATGAAATACTTTTATATTCACAATGAAAATTAAGAATACGAAGTTTTTATTGTATGTGTGTTTGTTACTGTGTGTACTTGGTATATCTACCGTGCCTGGGGGGGTTTTTTTTTGTTAGACTTTCGTTTTGTTGGAACCTGGCTTATGGTCTGCTGAATTTTGATCCTCATAATTTTGAAAGCTGTCATTGAAATAAAACGATTGAAAATATTGTTATAACAATAAAGTTTATAAAACTAGCATTATTGTGATAATAAGCCACAGCAGCAATAGCCAAAAAAAAGAAGTCGAAGTAAGTAGTTTAGTCTTTGACGACCCTACATAGTTCACACAAATCTATGTTTGTAACTTACAAAGGTTTCCATAGTCTATGCTAGAAACTTGGAAATGACTCGCCCTGAGTCGCCCTCCATCTCCAGTGAAGCCTCATTCAGGCCACGTACCGTAAGCTTTCATTCAAATGGACGTGTCGAGCTGTAGTTGCAATTCGTGTATTTCGTCGCAAAGTGTAGGTAAACCTATAAATTCTCTTGCTAGAATAAACTTTGGAACTATTTATTTACGCGCTGCTTACAACTATATAAAGAGCTAAACTATTAACACAATTGAGTTAAAGACATCATAAGACAGGTTTTATTTATACCATACTTTTCAAAAGTTTGCTGGAAGAAAACTCTTCTATTAGAGTTTGGTAAGCGCTTATCACAACTTTGTAAATGTTTCTGTATACGTAAAATAAATAAATAAAATAAAAAAAGCTTTATTTCCACACAAAATAAATCTTAAAACGAAATTATCTAAATGCTAGTTAATACTTTATGTATTTGTGTATGGACCACCTTCGGCGGTATAAGCCTCCTCCAAGAATCGCCAATCGTCCCTATCTTTTGCTCTTCTTGCCCATATTATTTATAATTTCATGGTTCCATCTTTTTGGTGGTCTTCCTTTTTTTCTTTTCATATTTTGGGGTATCCAGTTGGTGACGATTTGGGACCATCTATTTGGTGCCATTCGCTGTATGTGCCCTGCCCTGTATAGGTACCACAAAGAATTAAATACCACAGGATTTTTCAATATAAAAGCGAGGCTGGTTCATTACGTTTTATTCATACGAGTTCTAAACGAATCAATAAAACCTTAACCTAACCGATATAAAAAATCAGGCCAGTTTCTTTATTTTCAATATATCCAACCCCAGTACTTTCTACCAGTGCATTTATACATTTACAAGATATTTTCACACGTTCTCGCTGCCGATCCGAAACGACATCGATAATGCATAAATTCGCTGATAATAAAATATCGCTAGAACGTGCTCACTCTCCCCTTTGCTCAAATTATTTATTCCTCTATTGGATTTAACACACGTACACGCTGGTGCCAATACAAATACGACATTAGGTATGCGATTAATGAGAGTGCCGATTCAGTATTTAGTTAACTCTCTACTTCATTTTAGTGTTTTTATGACGTCATACCTACTGTTGATGTCATGATGTATATTAAAACGTGCATTAGGTGATATATATACAACGTGTTTATTAAGAATTGTAGGGATCCGAAAGCAGGATATTCTACCGGTCATAACGAACAACTTTTGTTCTACGACTTTTAAAATTTCAAAGTTTTTCATTCATGAAATGCCTCTTAAACTTTTATCTAAAATGAATCTAAACGCATCATGAGGCAGCCCTATTTACAGCTGTTCTTTGACCTCTAGTTGTTAACCTTAGATAAAATAGGTAACAGAACTGCCACCAATTACCTAGTAATGTGCCTACCTAATAATGATGTTGCTGTTTTTAAAGATCTTGGTATGTAAAAGAAATATTTTCGCAACTGTAATCCCTAGTCACGGTAAACATTCTCTGAGATCTTTGGTACTAATACCTATTCAGTAACTAGGTACCTACGTGGCTACGTACTCAATATTTAATAGAATATTTATTTTTGTTTAATTACTAGATGTCGTAAACCAATGTTTATGATATTCATAGTTCTTTAAATTGTAACATGTTACTTTACCACCATGGTTCATTGACACGACAAAATTATTCAACTGCAATTTTGGGAAGTGTCTAGTCTGTCCTATTTAATCTTTGACTAACCTGTCTGTCATTGGTTGCATTTAAAAACGCATATCCAATCAGGACGGCCGACGGCCGCCGATCAGTGTTACCATTTGTGGCAGATTTCTGCCATTTGGCAGATTTTAAATATTTCAAGAAAAATCTTATTAGTTTGAATTTTTAATGAAATAATATTTACCTATAATTTATTTATTTTTTACCGAACTGGAAACTTCTTATTCTTTTTTACCTTTATTGATTTGGTTTCTAAACAACTTCTATCTCGTTTTAGATAACTGCAAACCGTTACAAACGATCAAAAGATAGTAACTGAATGTAATGTAGGTATTTAATTTATTCCGTAGCCACGAAGGAGATGGTATGAAGTCATATTTTTGGTATTTTTATCGTCAAGCTTGGTAGATTTTGACAGATTTTTTGGCAGGTGTGTGGTAGAACCGCCACTTTTGAGATGGTCACCCTGTTTGTGTTTACATGCGTTGTTGTACATTGTTTTGTTGAGAAAATGTCATCAAACGTGATAAAATGGTGATTGTTATGTAAAAAGCCGTCGTCAGTCAGTGTGTGTATGAGCAGTGCCTACGAGGTAATGGTTTAGTGTGAAGTTTGAAGCCTGTGTCGTGCGAAATCTCGCAAACTTACCAAAATCCAGTTTTATCCAGTGTTATTATAGCCAGTTAATAATGACAAAATCCATAGGAACCAGTAAAAATATCGTGTCAGGGGATTGGCGGCGTACCTACCTACCTACCGAAAGGTAAGTATTTCAAATTATCTCGTAGGTTATCGTTGTTTTTCTCTTTCCTAGATAGAAGCGCGCGTGCGTGTGACCTTGACACGTACACAGACAGGGCTGTTGCAAATTTCTGAGAAAATATTAATTTTACTTTTCTATGGGAATTTCGAAAACGATGTATTCAACCGTTGCACACGTCAAAGTATTCCAGTGCTTGGTCTAAATACACGCTCTTTGTTTCCCTACATAACTTCATCAACACGTTGTATATTATTTATTACAAAATAAAAAACCCGACTGCCCAAACTAAAAGGATGGAAAAAAGATTTATGGTTTAAATTTCTTAAACGAGTAGATATATATATAGACGGCACTCGGGTAAAAATACGCTACATTTACCAAATTATAACATTAGGTACTTAATAGATAGAAAGTAGGTAAAGAGGGGTAGGTGGTTCAACTTGATAAGATTATGCCAAGCTTCCGGCAATTGGCTTAAACTTATATAACTTGTGTTACTAAAAGTACCTACTTGTTCGATAAAATAAAACTTGTGCGTGCAAAAGTAAGCATAGGCAGGTACAGAGGGGTAGGTAGTACTACTTGATAAGATTATGCCAAGCTTCCTGCAATTGGCTAAAACTTATGTAACTTGCGTTACCAACCGCCGGTTTCTGAAAGCTCGATCAAAACTAATCGGATGTCAAGTCTCTCGCCATTTCAGCTTTTACATCGAATAAGATAGAGATAGCAAGTGACTTGACATACGATTAGTTTTGATCGGGCTTTCAGAAACCGGTGGTAAGTAATGTAACTTGCGACACTTGCGGTACTTGTTTGATAAAATAAAACTTGTGCGTGCCTAAGCATACACCACCATCAACATGTTTTATTATATTTTCGGAGTATAAAATTAATGAAATTGTTTTATTACGTCAAACTACCCTACTGACACAATTTACACAGAAACTTAATTTGTTATAGTGTCTCGACAATCTGCCACACGCTACAAAGCTCTTGATTAATTTAATTGCCACAGGGCTGGTTTAGCCTCACGTACACCTACACACAGGGCCGTAGCTAAGGTCCTTATGAATAACTCCTGTAGTAGTCAAAGTCCAAAGGTATTTATTCAATAAGATCACAAAGATCACTTTACAACGTCTTAAAACTAGGTAAATCTTGACGTGGTATAGACTTGGTCTGACATCAACGATCAACGATTGTTGATAGGGTTTCTTGGATTCATTTTCTGACAATTTGGGAAGCAGCATAGCTTTTTCATTTTATTTGTTTTTCGAGTGTTATTTTGAGTTGTGTTGTGTAATTTCGGTGGTATTTTAACCACTATAACTTGAGGTCTTAGCACAAAGTGTAAACATTTTGAATGAAAGTGTATTATGTGATATCCTGATTTGACGGAAAATGTTTCCAATGTTTTGAAGAAAACCGCCACCATTTTCTTTAAAACAAATGACGGCCGACTTGACTATGGACTGACTTGACTAAAAAGTATTCAATACATATCACTTGACACTGGCAAGATTGTCTGTCGAATGACGGACAGGAGCCATAAATTGAGAGAAGAAGAAGATAGGGTTTCTTGATCAAAATAATATATCATTATGATTCACTCAAAGTCAAATCACGAATTCTTTAAAAATCTTACTTACTGATTTTGATTACATACTTACGTGATTTTCGCCTTTGGACATGTTCTGACAGTTTTTATATTCCTAGATTAGACACTCTTAGCAATCAAACAAGTACCAGCTTACTCTTGCTAAGCGGTAGATATAAAAATGGAGTCGCAGGCTCAGAATAGTTAATTTTTGCCGCAAGAATCAAATGAAATTAGCTTGACCTTTAGCTTTAAACAAAGAAAACATGCTTACAAAAGGAGTATTTTGGGCGGGCAAGTTTTTACTTGACTCTCTGTTTTGAGAACGTTACTTAAATTATACGACACTAGCATAGTAGAAGTAGAAAAACCACATTCCATACAATTTTATAAACAAATGACAACAGCTAAACTTTAATTATATAAATAAAATACAATGCTTGTATATTTGTTATCTATCATCAACCTTTTTACCTTTTTTTTTTTTTTTATTATACTCTTTATTTCTTTATACTTTAGGTGGCGTTTTAGGACGTTTCAAAGCGATCCTTGTGATTTTATTGAACCAATACCTTTTGACTTTGACTTTGTTAAATAAATTATTATATCTGGCTAAAACTAATCCTGGATAGGACTCTGCCATACCGCACATTACAACAACAGCTAATGTTATTGCTCAGTCCTGAATATAACCTTCCTGTCCTCAAGGGGTTGCCCATCATAATGTATCCCTTTTTTCCAACCTTCATTCTGACGTTTCCGCTGACACCTCATTCGGGTGTAATGACGCTGGCGATGCCTAATATTGGAGCTTTGTTTACTTTGTAACAGAAAACGAGGTGCTTCGGTTGATTAAAAAATCAAAGAGAGATAGACTCATGACCTTTTTTTATGCTTATGGAACAAGCACCATTTATTATCGTCCGGTGAGATTGTAGCCGAAGGATAGTCTATAAAAATAAAATATATAAAAAAACAGCACATAACAACACAGATAACCGTCAATTTGTTTCACAAGGTTTTGTACTTAATTTCAAATTTATTGACAGGAAAACTTATTTGTATAAACATTATAGTTTTGCTGAAGGTTCTCCGAAACTTAGATTTTTGCGATTTTTCATAATGACATTCAGTGATTTTTTATCTTCAAAAATGCTGAAACATGTTTTAGATCACACGTAAGATGAGGCAGAAAGTTTTTGACCAAGTTCAGACCAAGAACTTTGCTAATAAATAAATAAATAAATGAGGCCACACGTGATATAGACCACAAAGACCTGGTCGAAGATGCGGGAAAGAGCTGGATGCGGAAGGCCCAAGACCGAAGGGAATGGCGTGCAACGAAAGAGACCCTTACTCAGAATTAAAAAAAAACATCTCAAATCAAATGAAATCAAAACGGTAGCTAGGAACGTGCCCTATACACTGCCTTGTCGTGTCCTTCGACTGAAGCTGAAGCCTTCAAATGTAATATAAGCATGCGCCTGCTAGTAGTTTCTTTTTTAAATTCCCAACAAAATAAACTCAACAGTACCTAATTCATTCAAACTAAAGCTCAAGTAAGACAGATTATACAAACAGAAACACATAATACCTGTCTGAAGTGCCTACACCCGCATGCAGAGCTAAATAGTGCAGGCAACGACGGCAGCTGGGGGAGACATTCATCACGCCTACGCATAATAATATGTCATCCGATGGCGTATAATTCCCCATACATGGTATTTTGTTTACCTCGAACATATATTCCAATAACCAGCGAACTAACTATATGCAACCTTTGTTCTAGAATAACGACCGTAATCCGAGAATCGAAACGTTGGACGGCCCGATGGATCAATGGCATTGTGAGGATTGCGGGAAGTCGGGATGGAGAGAACTCAAAATTGTTCTTCTGGTAATTTTATATGGATGCCTATGCCCAGCGTGAAATTCAGACTGATGAATATGATGATGATTAACGAATTGGTAAAATGATTAAGCGCGCAGACTACTCAAGTCTACATCAGCCTTTTTACATGTCCTCTATTTCTGTCTATTTTCTATCTTTTATATTGTGTACAATAAATAATAAAAGCCAGCACCAACGCCTTGTCCTCCGAAGCACGGAAGCGCAGTAGTCCCATCCAACTGACAATTCTGATGGTGCCTCACGATCTCGGATAGAAGTGACCAAGCAAGCTCTCTCGCCTCAGTTATGTAACTGAGACGCTCTGCTGGGAGTTCCACGACGTAACAGATCAGAAATGAGGAAATCTGAAGAAGAACCAAAGTAACCGACATAGCTCGCAGAATTAGCAAGTTGTAGTGGCAATGGGCAAGCCATATAGCTCGAAGAACTGACAACCTCTGGAGAATATCTCGAATGGCGACCGCGAACTGGAAGACGAAGCATGTGACCCCCTCCTACCTGATGGACCGACCACATCGTGAGGATCGCGGGAAGTAGGTGAATGCAGAGGGCTCAGAGTTGTTCTTGCTACCGCCGTATCTGCCGTATCAAATATAGGGGGCTCCCGGCGTGCGTAAGCAAAAATTCATAAAAACTTCCCAATAAATATTTATTTAATTTTATACAAACATTTTATATGTAAGAAATCTTTACCCTTCATAAGGGCCCCAAACACATTTTTATACGGGGCCCCGCCAAGGCACGCTACGCCACTGCTCCAGGCTGATGATGATGATGACTACGAAAGCTACATCACTACTTCATCTCATAATATTTGTTTATGTAATAAAACGATACATAATTCCTAATTCTTATCAATATAACACTTCGATATTGCGAATCGGTAAGCAAAATACACAAAATATCTAACCCTAACCCCAGAAATGCAAATGGAATATATTTTCGCTTGGTAAAATGTTTGCGTGTGGAAAGTCTGGAATGAGCTTAGCGGAAAGTACAAAATTGGCTTGGATCTGTCAATATTATTTAATGTAGGCCACCCCCAAGTTTGTTTGTCGTCTGGAAAATATTTATTACACCTTAGCTCAACTTGGTTTGGTACCTACAATATCTTTCTTGTTTTCTTACAATGAAAAGCAATTCGCGGTTTCAGTTCATTCTACCCATATACGTTAAAAGTTTAGATGTTTGTATGATTTAATTTTTTTATAGAGTTTATCTACGGCGAGGAAAGCAAGGTTAGTTAGTTGTATCAATTTGAATGGTGCAAACATAACTATCCAGTTACGTCTGCACCATTAATGGGGCAAATCAATGGTGCAAACGTAATGGCTAAACCGATTTTAATGAAACTTGAATCAACTACATAGCTAATGATCTGTAATGGCATAAACGCAAATTTTTATCCAACCAGCCAAGCCAAGCCGTGGGCGGAAATTGTCAACACGTCACGCGATAAAGTGAAATTGGCTTCTCAGCCTGGGGGCACTTGTGCAGAAATTATTATCACCCTAATAATAATAATAAATCTACCTGCCCTAGTTCGTAACACATAATAGGTATATGTTAAAAGTACCTACTTATACAATTTTCTGTTCGAGCACTGGTGGCCTGGGAGTAACTTTTTGATTCTTAGGTTGTTTTTTTATGCTACTTGTTGGTGGTACAAGCAGATGGTCCAAAACAGATGACGTTAATGGTTCTAACGATAGACCAAATGCGGTACCGAAGGATTATCATTAAACATTTGATGTGCGCAACTCGAGTGCTTCTAAACGGTAAAAGAAAACATAGTGCAGAAACCCGTTCAGATTCCAATACCGGTAATTGGTTAAGCATATTTGGTTCTATATGAACTATATAATTATTAAGTTGAAGCGAATACAAGAGCTAAAGTGACTCTCGCTCGCACGTTTCTACATGTTGAAAGGTATATAGTCACTAAGCTCATTTTCGAAAAATCGTATAATATTTTAAATAAACTGTGTGCAATGTGATTGTACACAAAATGGTTGATTGCGATTTTTCGAAAATGAGTTTAGTATTTTTATATCTTTCAACATGTCGAAACGTGCGAGCGAGAGGCGAGAGAGATTAGCTCTTGTCTTCGCCTTAAGCAGGTAATTTCTTCTTTGTTTTTTGTACAAAAAATAACGGCCAAAGTAATAAACTCGCTATTTCTAGGGTAAACTTTACCTTACAGGTTTAATGAGAAGTCAGTATGGCAGTTGATGAATTTACATAAGAGGAGGAAAACAAAAAGAATCTTGATATTGGCAAAGTTGAGCGTATTTTGAGATACACACGCAGCTAATAACACACACCAAGACGTTCGATATTTGCAGTTCAGTGATAGGGTTGACGGGACTTTGATCATCAGTTTTATTCGACAAGTTTTTTTTAATCAAAAACAAGCTAAATTGAGGTAAAGGGGAAGGTCGTGGGTTTAAATCCCACTCGGGTAATAACTTTTGGGACTATATTAAATCTTTGTAAATTGAGGTAGTCTGGCCCAATTTAGCTTGTCACCACATCTTATTCGTGGCGCCATCTTTGTGGTGGTCTGCCGCCGGGTCGTCTTGCATTGGGCATCCAATCAGTTGCGGTCTCAGCCGTAAGATTGTCAGACATGCGGCTGACTTGGCCAGCCTAATCCAACTTGAGTTGCTCTAGTTTTCATCTAAGTCATCAACTGGTAAATAATAAAATATTGTTGTTTTTGATTGAACAAGCACATGGCCTACCTGATGGTAACCATCACTTACTACATACAAAGGTGCCTGTAATTTTACCGGCTACTATACCCTTCAAACCGAAGCATAGCAACGCTACTTGGCGGCAAGAATAGGCATTACTTCCCTGGATGAGCCCTTCACAAAGAGCTCTACTCTTAGAAAATTACTTTTAGTAGGTAGAGACATAAATAGTCGTTTAACAACTTGGTTGACATCCCCGAACTAGATCTTTTTTCTTCTAAAGCGCTGAAAATTAAGGATATCCTAACGAAGCGCTGGTTTGATGAGTCTCCCTAAGCTCCCTGTTTCTTCTAAAAGCATCTTTTTTCAATGTTATAATATTATTGTTATTTTTTTTCTCCTTCGTTTTTTTTCTTTAGTATTTTTGTTATTTTTTATTTAACAAATAAGCTCTTTTTAGTCTCACTATGCGAAAACGTTTTAATGGGTAATAGCTTTATCTGTTAATTACTACATAGACTATAAGTACTGTTTGTTTTCCTAAGAAATGAAAATAAATAAATAAATAAAATAAATAAATAAGATCTGGTCAAATCAAATGTTTGGTGTAGGTTATGGTTGGGTACCCTTTAGACATCCTCAATGATCTTCAGTAACAAGAAATCCGTCTACTGTGCCAACCCTGCACTATGATCAGTCTTCCTGCGCTCTTTGCATAGCCTCAGTAGGTACTGCTATTTGCTACCGCTTAATACAAATATTTTGCGTCATACCTCCAGACGAAGGCGGTCTAATCGACGAACGATTACCTACAAGTTTTATTAAAATGAAGTTGGTATCATTCATGATTCATATGATTTAGTCTTAATAGTATGTAATATATGTCCTTTGGATTTAAAATATCTACATAATTATGTTAAAGTGAGTATAGATCAGCATAAATACCTTAGGTAGTAAACCTGTTTTAATGAAAGGTTAGTTATGTTAAACACATGCTTACTAAATTCTACCTGGTAATACATCAAAGAGCATCCACCTACCAATTTCCAATAAAGCTAGTGACACAAGGCGAAACCTGTGCAGAAATCTGAGCGCGTTTATCTTTGTGCCTTCCGTGAGCTGGCGGGTGTACGGGTAAGCCGCATTCTTCTCTCGGGCTGCGCCACACGACTCCACAGCCAGTTACTGAGGTAGTATTCGTGACCCCATCTAATTTTGCCCAGCCCTCACATTGTTTTGCGTAACGCCTCACAGTAATTCCACTGAATATAAATGAAGTTTCCCTTGTTCTATGAATAACATTTGCTAAGAGCGCTATTTACATATCATTCAGCGCCGTTGGTATGTGTCATTGTGCCCTAATCGTCTCGCATTTTTTAGTTCGATAAAATGTGAGGAAAATAGAAATGTACAAGAAGGTCAAGGTCAAGGCGTCAGCGAAACCGCTTTATATTATCACCGCACGGTCTTTTAAGAATTCGCTGAGTCAAGAACGAAAATTACTTGACTGAGTAATGCTCCACGTTTATTAACTGCTGGAAATATTACAGGGTGACGCGATGAGACCGACAAGATTACCTGCGAAGTTATTCAAAATGGAAAATGTAGAAATGAATTTATCTCGGTTATGAAGAGATCTCTTATCACGTCAAATCACTCTTCTGTTCATTGCCAGAATAGATGAATTTGTTTGAACTCAGGCAAACATAAAGAAAATGAGATATAACAATTTACCGAGACGAACATAATATTTGCAGTGGTCTCTATTTATTTGGACCATGAAAATTTCATCACAACAAAAAGGTAACAAAGTCAAGTAGGATACTTTCACTAAGAGCAGAAACCAATACCTACCGGGAAAATGAGCTAAACTTTTTGTCCCCTTAATAAATCTCTAACTCCGTAAAAGCCTTGGTGTCGTCACGCAGCCGATACTTTCTCATGATAAGTTTTAATGATGTCTAAATTTATTCTGAGGATGATCACTTGCATGCGGCGACATTGCGGTATAATTTATCGATAACGTTGTTGGTCTCACTCGATAGTTCATCGATTCACAGATTAGCCTTTGTCACCTTGTTCTTTTGACGTATCAGTAAAAAATATGTGCCCAGAAAATGTATATGTGCAACTTTCTGACTAGGTATAGTGAAATTTTTGCTAAGTATTTTTTAATTCTCGGAAATACCTATTATATAACTCTCAGATTCTTTATTCAAAATGGACGTACGTTTCGTAAATAAGTAAGGGAATAGCAATGTCGAAATACTTCGCTTGCAGATAAATGAATTATATTTTAATGCTGTCTTTTCAAGGTTCCGAAGCGATTGAAGTCCGTTTTAAGAATTTCTGCTTAGTATAAAGCAACCTAAACCAATTAAAATATTCGCCTGGGAATAACTTCATTTGAATTTTCTTCAGACTTTTTAAGTGGATACAGAATTTATTAAATGGTGCCGCTATATTTTGCTTTCTCAATTTCAATTTAATTTTTTACCCGTTGCCTTTGTTACCCACAGTTTTGTAAAACGACAGCAAATGAAACTGTATTTGAAATAAAACAGATGGTTGCTTTTACTATGAACAAATATTATGTTATACTTACTCAATTTCATGAATTATTTACGTGGGAAATGTGAAACCTGTGATAACTCGCAGTTTACAACAAAGTCCTAACATTTGTAAGTAAAATAACATTTTTACGTTACTATTTTTGCACAAAATAAATGTTATTTTATAATAATACTAGAATCTATCTAATTCGTTAGTATTTCGCTTGTATTACGATAAGATCGTGCTATATTATTTTAATTTTAACTACAACACAAAAAAACATGCACGTAATATTGAACAGTATAAATTAAAAAAAGTGTTAGAAATGGTGACCCGTATAACTGCATAATTTCAGCCAAAAATTATCACAAATACCTATTATTACTCCGTTTTTAGTTCATAGATAACAAAAGACAAACGTGAATTATCTTTTGTTCACCCGTGACATGTTTTTACAAATTGCTAGTGAGTCTATTGTCATCACTAATGAACGAAGATTTACGGAAATCACGCTTCAGCTGAGATAAGTAGGGGGTGGATTGAACCCTCGAAAATTTATGAAAATTCATTAAAATATAATGCGTAGCTTGATTGCTCCTTATATTCAGACCAAAAAATGAGGCACTGGAGTGTGGAGTTGGTTTTGTGATAAAAGTATAGGTTTGACAGTAGATAACTTTTTAACGGCAATAAAAAGTAGTAGTTAGTATTTTTTTCTAATACGAGCTAGTAGCTAGTCTAGTCTTGGAACAACAATTACCTTAATGCTACGAAGCGCTCCCTAGACACATAATTGGAATTTAAGAGCTAATATCCAAGCCCTAGGTATCATAAAGCTAATCAGTAAATTGAAACTAATCACGCTCTCAGTCGACAAAATGGTCTTGATAAAGTAGATGCCGCGCAAAATAAATAAAGGTAGTAATTGGACTACGTAGTAAATAAGGAGGTGGGATATATAAAGTGAAAAGTCAGCCACGGAAGGGTTGGCTATTGTGCGGAGCCATATCTCACTAAAGGGTAGATAACTTCGCTGGCAAATACACAAGGGCCTGATACTGTTCCATTTTACTTTTAATGAAATACCTGTGATATTGGAAGTTGATCCGCTTTGTTCCCGTTTGGTTAAAGTAAGTCGGAGTTTCTTTGGGGTGAGTTCAAATATTTTACAGGCAATGCTGAGATTTCAACATGTCCAAAAAACCCCAAGTACTTTTAGTTAAAAGCGGTTCTCTTACTATTTTGTCTCCTATGTTTTATGTTCACTAAATAAATAAATAAAAAAAAAGCCTGGAAAGCCTGTCTTCCGATTCTGAACTTTTCGGGATTCGTGATCGATATGATTTCTAAAAATAAATAAATAGTTAAAAGCGATATGTATGTTTTTTTTAAATATTATTGTTGTACTGAAGCATATTTGCGTTGTTATTGGCAAAAGGTATAAATAAATAAAGCAGTGAGATGTTTTTTTAAGATAAAGTGACGTCTCCACCATATATGACATGCCTCTGCATATAGCAATAAAAGCACAGCTTAAAAGCCTCTATTTAAAAAATAGATGTACCTAATGCAATCAAGCCATCATGCAAGCACTATCAATTACGCACACAGCTACCCCTTTGTGGAACCTGATGCTGTTATATCGGTCACGTCTCGAACCCTCAGAGATTGCGTAAACTCAATATTGGAAACATGTGATAGCATCCTCAAACGACTCAATTGCAAATCCCGAGAGGACAAAAGGAATCATCCCACGAAGGATGCATTGTAGGTACATACAAACAAACACCCTGTAGAGATAGTGCGGGCTTGACCCCTACCACTGAAACTGTAGAGAACGCTACGAGCAAAATATCTCTCTAAGTGTACTTTGCTCTGAACTAACTCGACGTTATAAGAATGGACTTTAAATAACGCACCGTTCCAAGCCTCACTTTGGTGAGCACGCGGTGTTGTACAGCTCGAGTCAAAATCGCTCGCGTTAGTCTCGCGCGGCATAAACTAGCACGCTTTTATCACACTCGACGTTTTGCCGAGCACGATATTGAGCACCATTCGAAATTAGAACTAAGAAAATTTGTGAACATCAGAATGACTGGGCAAATAGTAGATAGATACGATTGATCTATAACTAGACTGATATAGTAACAATTAAATATTTCTTTATTTTTCCATACACCAAACGGTTTGTAACTGTAGCTAATTAACGTAAAAATAAAGGCGTATATTTTACACTTAAAAAAATTATACAATTGGTGGCCTTATCGATAACAGCATGGTCTACGTGCCACTTTTAGATAAATACGAATCTTATTTGCATGCTACGCCGTAGCACCTGCCTACGCATTGTGTAGAGACTAGCTTTGAGAGCGGGTGTTTGCTGAAATCCTTAGCCAATGATAGAATTTTTTATTTTAGTGTAAAAATATAATTTTAAAATGAGTACTGTAGTAGTAGGTGTAGTATGCGAGCGAATCGCGTGGGTTGACGACGTGCCTCGCATCCGCCACCTGACTGACCCGTCCGGAGTGTCGCCGCTACGCTCTTAAAAGAGATTAGCTCTACTTCTCTTTGCCTTTTCACTGCGCCAGATAAGCATCGCAACTTTGCAGCCACTCGGGTACACAATGTTATTCTCTCCCCCCAGCGTAAAGTAATTATAAACAAACGAACTAAATATAGACAACTTCGTAATTTTATGAAAATGCGCGAAGTTACAGCATATCATTAATTGTAAATTCAGCATGCGTAAACACACAACCACCGTGGAGGAAGACTAATTAAATTTTCATTGCACTAAGCATTCTGCTGAAGCCAGCTTAATTATCTTGCAATAGACATCTCCCGCACACACGTTCAATTGGACTATTTTCTTGTTGCGGAGAATGTATTTTCAAATCAAAACAATTTAAAATCATACATTAAATATTGTAATGTTTAACATTTAAATATGTTTAATATTTAAATGTTTAACAGATCCAAAGCCGTTCAAATTTAACGAAAAAGTATGAATCTTTTCCAAGCTCAATTTTTAAATGAAAAACTCCAAAGCAGAAGCTAGATAATGAAGAGAAATACATCGGGGATCTGGTAGATCAACTTCTTTTTATAAAAACTTCAACCATGTCCGCCGTTCAATAGGACTTGGAATTCAATGAAATCCGCTCATTATTGGAAAAGTGCACTTGATAAATTCATTCTTGTAACTGAAACTCGAGACAGGGACAAATATTTGAATAGAGGTTCGGTTTCCTTCGCAATGCTACGCTGTCCGGGTAGAATAAGAAAAAGCATTGTATTTGTTGATCGCATAGATAATTATGTAGGTACTCTCTCCCTCTCTCTTGTAGTGTCACTACTTTCTATCGAAACAGTCTGGTGAAAGGATTTTAAGTGCGCCTCAAGAGGCTACTTTCGAGCACTTGACACATGTTATAGAACTTTTAGGTTCTACGACATGCCGGTTTCCTCACGATGTTTTCCTTAACCGTTTGAGAGTACTGGCATTGTGCACATAATTTTTTTAACAGAAAAACTCACTACTACTTGTAGGTACTTAAACCTATTGATATAAATAATGCTGTTTCCGTATTTACCTAACGAATTTTATGAATTTGTATGTTACGCTTTCGATATAAAATGCTAATAAATGTAGAAATTCATCGGTTTTATGACTAACTTTATTTACACGAACCTATGCTAAACATTCGCGCGATATTCATGACGAGGCGAAGGCGTTTAGAGCAATTCTTGTAACGAACTGTATGACTTATTCATGTTCTGAATGTAGACGCAATAAGTTCGAAAACTTCGTATAATAAACGAGACAATAACGATCAGAAAACGTTTTTGTTACTGTCTTAACCCTTCTGAGAATAAGAAAATCATGATGTAAATATAGATGCTGAAATTGCTATATAAAAATTGTAGATATAGTCTGTAATTAGGTATTATCTACCATAGATATCAGTAAATGACTGGAGAAACCTTTTTCCAGTTTCAATATTGCCAAGATAACTTTATCCAGACTCAAAGGAATGACTTTACATTATCCGGGACTGGATTTCATTGTCTGGTTTTAAGCACACAACACAAAAGCTTTTGCTAAGTAACCTGAAATACCTATTTATAAAAGGAGTAGAGCTGAAATATTTTTTTTTTTTAAATGTGGGTATTAGAAAATTACATTTAAGGACGTGTAGAGCTGAAATAGTTTTTTTTTTTAAGTAAGTACCTTTTTGCCAAATTGAATATATGGACGTACCCCGGACTACCCTCTAAGACATCCTCAAAGAATTTTGAGTTGGTAATTACTGGCATTAAGAGATCTAAGGGAAATTTACCGTGCCTGATCAAGTCGTGAAGCTGTTTTCCAAAAGTTGAAAGCAATTTTTAAAATGTATTTATGTATTGTGTTTTTACTTTGTTAAACCATTTTGCTAGCGATATAGCGATGGGTACGCTGCAGTAAATCGTAATTAACTAGCTATCGGGGTATAAATCTGCCAGACATTGTTTGGTAATTCTTTTCCATAAACGTCTAGACAAGTCTTCAGTATGGGAGCGCAGATCTGAAAAAAAATTTCATTACCAAAACAATATTTATAATAAATTGTTTCGTAAACATTTTTTAATCTTTAAAACTATTCAATAAGGCACACAAGTCTTAAAAATCATAAATAAACGGTACGTACTTTTCCATAGAATCCCATAGCCCAACATCCAATATTTATTCCTAGATTCAAATTCGTAGCACAGTGGTTTACCACAATATCTGTATTCACCTAAAAGTAATTTAGAATAGTGAAACTGCAAAAAACATATAATTGATATAAATTAAAAAAGTGCTTACGTTAATTTGTTTTCCCTCTTGCTCAAACCTAGTCAAATTGGGACCTTGAACAGGCAGCACGCGCCATCTAGTGTTCGACACGTAATGCTCGCTCAGGTACAGCGGGAACATCCCGCAAAGTCCCGGAATCGGGTTGGGATCATATCTTATGTACAACGGCTGAAAACCAATGCATCATTTAGCCAACATTCCTAGTGGTAGTATCTACGACCAGACAGACAGATGGCTCTACCCAGAGAATTATTAAGACAAAGAGAAAGCTTAATACTCTATAAATATTAAGGAAGAAACCTTGCAACGTGGGCGTCTTACCTAACTTATCTTTGTAAGTTGAAACAAAATCTACTAAAGGAAACGAGATTTTGTCCCTGACAATACGTTTTTTGGTTCTTTTATTCGTCTCGGGCAATTTTGTTCATAATATATTGAGCTTGTGGATCCCGAACAGGTAAAATGCTTAAAGAAAGGATCCATTATATTTCTATTCTAGTCTATTTTCCTATTGTTACAAAATAATAGTTAAGTAGGTACCTTTTTGTTGACTGATGAAGACAGGGTCAAGAGGAACTCTTGGTAATACTTTAGCGGTTCACCCTTTCGGTCGCAATAGTCGGCGCTTGAAATCACAAATGTGTTTCTCTCCGCTGGTTGAAGGTTGGGCAGGCCCGCAAGTGAGCAGCCATCTACGAGATCTTGTGAATAAGCAATTTGGTTTGAAGATATACGTCCTCCGAGAAGAAGACCATTCTTGCCTTCCACGGGAGGATCAGACACTGCAAGTGTTTTTGTGCTTTTTAAATAAGTAGTCGCTGAAAAATTATCCAGTTCTTCTATAACATTTTAGGTGACAAGATATTTACTAGGAACATGCGGAGCGAGCAAAGATATTCTGTCACCGAAAGTTATGTTTCCAGAGGACTGCGTCAACACAGTTGGTTTGTTCAAATTCTCAGTCATTTTGCGAAACCTTGCTAACATCAGATCTCCTTTTTTCATTTGTTCCAGAAACTTATTCAGCTTGTACTGTGATGTTGAGAAAGTAAAATCGTTAATAAGCTATAAACGTGCCATAAACATAGGCCGTAGAAACTTTACTGGGTAGCCTACGTGTACGTAGCAAAAGTAATAAGATTACGTAGCAAACTATACTCAACTCACTTCCTCCAATTTGGTAGCCTCATACCAATTGCCAAGGCGTACCCTGTTGCAATAAACAATCCCTTTTTCTTCATCTAATTTGGACATATTTCTACTATAAATCCGTGTAAATTTGATAAAAATAAGAAATGGATCAAAATACGAAGTGCAAAGTACAATTTACGCAGATAGAGAGCTTTGTTATAGAGAGATAGTTGTAGGTACTTGTCATTTTAATGACACGATATTGGCAACCAAGTAAATGAGTATTTTAGCACCTAGGTTTTATTAACAGATATTTTTAACGAAATAGATATTATAAAATGAGGTGAAATAGCTATATTTTTTGTAAATATGATGAACTTACCATTGTTTTAATAGGCTACACCTAGTTTGTGCACCATGTCACAGATAATAGCTCATTAAAAAATAATTTGTAACCTTAATTAGTAAGTTTGAAGCGTACAAACAGCGCAGAGTATTTTTAATTATATCTACAGTCAGCTGGGGCAATTTTAACATTAAAACGAATTTATGTTTTCTTCTGGGAACTCAAGTTCTAAAACGATAAATGCTCGTCCAAAAAAGCAACATTGAATTTAATACAATGTAATTCGGGAAGCCTATTCCGTCCACAAGACCGTAATGATAGGTACTAAACCGTTAACGAGCCATGTAAAACCGTTTTGCTCAAGGCAAGGGAACGGGAATTTGGGACACAAAGCCGAAGAATGCTCGCTACAATGTAAACAGAATATTGTTTTGAGCGTAAGTTTATTATAAACTAGCTTCCACTCGCAGCTTCGCTCGTGCGGTCTTCAGATAGTACTAGCCTGGTAGAATTCTAGTGAATAGTGCAGGTTGTATGTAGCAGTTACTTTGCTGTCCGATCATGGAGTCATGAGGGAAGGTGAAAAATGCTTAGATAGGAAACAGTAGCCAAAATATTAAAAATATAGTCACCTAATTTATTTGCTAGCATTTTAGAAGTAAGGAGCTTTTCGAAACGACAAATTAATAATTTATGAGCACAAAGGCATATCTTAAACATAAATTTATTTCAGGGTTAATTAAATTTTACCCTGAGGCAATAATAGAATACAAAGTCTAAGTTCTTGGTATAAAATAATAATTGTAAAATTGTAGAAATTACAAAAGTATGTAAACTTTAGTAGGTAAACTAGAGGTTAAATGTAAGTTATTTTGGAACAATCTAATCTTTGGTCTTAGTTTCGACATCGCTGACAAGAGTGAAAATGTTTTCAGCGGTGTGCCTTCTTTGGATGTCTATATAGTTGCGGCAAGTCACTCCACACTCCTGAAATCAAAATACAGATAAGTCTATAATTGCGAGTTTCCACTGCCAAAACATCTACACAAAAACAGCAAAAACATGTTGGCACCTCTATTAATTGTCTTCTTCTCTACTCCGTTTTTGTCACTTGTCATCATTTGACAGACATTCAGATTCATTTTCTGTCATTTTTAGAAGCAACATAGCTTTTTCATTTTATTTGTTTTTCTAGTGTTATTTTGAGTTGTGTTGTTTAATTTCGGTGGTATTTTAACCAACATTACTTGAGGTCTTAGCACAATACGTTTATTTAACACACACATTAGAGAGGAACATAGAACAGAGAAGTTAACAGATGAATATAAAACAAGATAAAAAGAAGGAAGTAACAAAAATAAACAAAATAATTATGCCAATTAGTCCTGCTCTGTGCCTAGTGAGGTTAAATTGGTTCTATCTCAGCGTGATGCTACCCCGTGCATGAACCATGTAAGGGGTAGCGCTGGTTTTCAGATAGAGCCACGAATAGGAGGAAATACATGGGCAGATCTCGGCAAGGCTTATGCAATTTTATCATATAGGTATAAATTAGTATAAATTAGTAATACATTTAAATTAGTATTCTGTAGTTACATATAAACAAATAAATAACAATATGTAGGAGAATAAATATTTTATAAAAAAGTACGAGTATATTTTAGTTTAAATTATAGTAGTAGTTTAGTAAATTATAGTGGTAGTTTAAATTAAACTGATTTGTGTTTTTGTGTGAACTGAGAAGTTTGATTGGTGAAAAAATAATTAACAAGAAACGAAATAATCAAAAGCATCAAGGAAGAGAAAATAATAATAACCCATCAGGGAAGTGCGGAAAATAGTTGCACGCAGCTGTAGGAGATAAATACTACGGAGAGTCCTTCTGAACGGATAAAAGATGTTGTTTGAGTGAATACTTGAAAGTGTTTACTGTGAGCCTAGCACGTATTGGTGGAGGCAAATCATTCCAGCACCGAGATGCAGCAAATCTGAATGATCCACGAAAGGCAACAGATTTGTGTCTCGGTGTAAGAAACACGTGAGTACCTGCTCTTCTTGCGTAGTGACAGTGATCATGCGCCCACTGAAACTTCTCAAACAGATAAGCCGGAACTCCACCACCAATAACACCAAATAGCAGGGTGGCAAGATGTAGCTGTCTTCGCGCTTTCATCTTCAGTAAGTTTGAAGAGTTGAGGTAGGGAGTGACGTGTGCACGGGGAGGAATATTAAAACAAAATCTTGCACACGCGTTTTGAACTCGTTGAATAAGCCTTTCAGTTCTATTTAGGAGGCATGACCCATACACAACGTCACAGTAATTTAGTCTAGACAATATAAGAGACTCACATAAGGTGATCCGAACCTCCTCAGACAAGTAAGGACGTATTTTATAAAGCAATCTTAGGCGGTAAAAGCAATTTCGCACACTCTCTGATACATGATTCTCAAAACGAAGATGTCTATCAATGTTGAGCCCAAGATTTTTCGCTTCAGTGACATACTCAACACACTCTCCTCCCACCTCAATATTAATTGATACATCCTCAAATTTAGCCAGGCTAACTTTTGTACCAGTCATCATATATTTCGACTTTTTGGGATTCAGTACCAGTGAGTTCATCTTGGACCAAGTATAAATTTTTGCTAAATCATCGTTTATCTTAACCACTGTTTCAGCGCAAGCAGAAGGCAGAAATGAATGATATAGCTGTAAATCATCAGCATAGAGATGGAATTTACAGTTAGTAATGTTTTTGGTTATGTCTGCACTGTACAATATGAATAAAACCGGCCCAAGTATCGATCCTTGGGGGACACCTCTAAGAACTGGTCTGATATCTGATTTAAGCGTGGTTCCATTCATCATTTTTAATTCTACATAGTGCTTTCTTTGGTCCAAGTAGCTAGAGAACCAGCTCACAGTTAGAGCATCAAATCCATAAATTGCAAGTTTGGACAGAAGAAGAGGTATACTAATGGAATCAAAGGCTCGGGAAAAGTCTAGCAGAACCAAGATACTACACATACCTTGGTCCTGAGCAGCTAACAAATGTGATATCCTGATTTGACCGAAAATGTTTCCAATGTTTTGAAGAAAACCGCCACCATTTTCTTTAAAACAAAATGACGGCCGACTTGACTATGGACTGACTTGACTAAAAAGTATTCAATACAAATCACTTGACACTGGCAAGATTGTCTGTCGAATGACGGACAGGAGCCATAAATTGAGAGAAGAAAAAAGAAAAGACATTCATGTCAGTGTCAAGTGATATAGATTAAATCTTAGACTAAGTAACTACCTCCATGGATTAAATCTTAGACTAAGTATCATAGCACCTCCATGGATTAAATACTTTATAGTCAAGTCAGTCCATAGAGAGTCATGAGAGCACTGGTGGTCTAGTGGTAGCCTTCCGATCCTAAGGTCGTGGGTTCGAAACCGGTCGTGCACCAATTAATTTTTCTGTTCAAAAATGTATGTGCACATTGCCAGTTCTCTCAAACGGTGAAGGAAAACATCGTGAAGAAACCGGCATGTCGTAGAACCTAAAAAGTTCTATAACATGTGTCAAGTGCTCGAAAGGAGTCTCTTGAGGCGCACTTAAAATCCTTTCACCACACTGTTTCGAAAGAAACTAGTGACACGACAAGAGAGAAGAGTCCATAGTCAAGTTGGCCGTCATTTGTTTTGAAGAAAATGGTAACGGTTGGTAAATTATTTGTATAAATTATCTTAAACGAATTTGCACATTTTGCAACCATTATTACCTACATTAACACCATAATGTAATCATAATCATAAATAATTTATTTGCTTCAATGGTGTAGGTGCTCATTCCCCATAGCTGGGATGCAAATTGTAGGTGTGGGCTTTATACATTTGGGTAGGTAACTATTGTTCTTATGTTTTGATAACATGTTTTTATGTAGTGCAAGTGCTATGCTGACCATTATAAAAATAAAGGTACTTACTGGTCCAAAAAATGTCTGCATCCAATTTTGGCTCATCACGCACAAGCTTTTGTCAGCTACGCAGTTTTTAACAATCAGCTTTGCTCCAGTCTGAAAACAGTAATCCACGCACTCTACCACACATTGTTCTACATCTAAATACCTATTATACATACAGGGTGTAAAATGGCAAATCCCGAAAACTAGGTAGTTCAGTTCATGTTAAGTTAAGTGAAACCAGCACAAAAACGGCTTTTAAGAATATTTTTAAATAAAATTGATGAATTTAAACAATATAATAATATTCCTAAAATCCCGTTTTCTCATTCAACTAATGATTTTGAGATTGTAACAGATATTATAAATTATGTCAAGCAAAGATTATGAGTAAAATATGTGATAAACGCCGTGTGATAAACGCAGCCCCGTATCAAAGGGAAGGTCGTGCGTTCAATTCCCACTCAGATAACAACTTTTGGGATATTATAAAATCTTTGGGATTTCCTTAGGTGTAGATAAACACTAAACTTAATAAAAAATATGTAGAGGTTAAGCTATGCCAGGATACAGCACTTCAGTAAGAATAATATACGGATTTGGACACCCTGTATGCTATCCAAAACGCTGATCCCAGGTGAACCACGTGACTAAGCTGCGTAGTTCAAAAGTATTTATAAGAGTTTGTGTTCGGCGCGGCTGAGTCACGTGGTTCGTTGGGGATCAACTCGCTGATTACACGCTTAGAAAAACATATTATGACGACATAATTATATATTACAGACAAAAAAAAAATATTAGGAAGCAAACAACCATCAAACAAACAAGTTTTAATATGAAAAAATGTTTTACTAGTTATTTTTTTATACTCTAGCTGATGGAACTCACCTATAACAAAGCATTACCTCGTAAGTCACGCACGATAGGAACGTGCCCTACGGGGCACTGCCCTGCGTCCATCAACTTGAGGCCTCATGTGCCTGTAATTACACCGGCAACCAAACTGCTTGGCGGCAGAAAAAGGCGTGGTTTGATATTTTTACAATACCGAAACAAAGTGTATATAAGACAGCACATTTGAAACATTTTGTCTTTGGGACTGTTGTAGCCTCGTAGCAGCTAGCTACGCGGTGCTACAGATTTTCTTGAATTTTGTAAAATAATATGCTTCGTTCGAAAAGCAGATGTTAGTGACAGAGCTAAGTCGCCTGGTTAAGGAGACGAGAAATGTGGCGGATGAAGTGGAACTGCTTTGATGAATTTATTGTAAACCCTTTGGACTCGTCAGTTCCGCCCAATAGATTGCTTGGAAAAGTCAAGATTATTTCAGCACTAGTTTCTTCTACAGGGGTTTATTTGTGGGGAGGGGAGTGGTAACACGGATAATAAATGTAAATAAGTGGACCTAGAATGACCCGCGTCTATAAAAAAAGGATGACGAATGTAATAAAAAAAAATGCTGCTAATCATAACTTCTCACTTTACACTGATGTTAACAATAGACAATAGTTTGATAGTAGTAACTAGAGTAGAGTTAGAGTGACAGATAATGATCATAGGCGCCATTTTGCGCCATTTTGCGCCATTTTGCCGCCATTTGGCCGCCATTTTGAAATTCTATATCGAGTTATTCTGACCTTGACTGGACTTCCTAAGCCCTCGAGGCGGTCGCAAGGAAGCAGAGGCGTGGTCGTCCAGCGGCAGTTACTGTCTTTGGACGCGCTCAGTCGAATAGGCATCCTGTCCGGCGGCCCAGGAGTACCTTCTGGCGTGTACCTTACGTAAAGTGGTGCAGCCTGCGAAAAGCGAACTTGGTAGGTGCTCATGATCATCATAATCAGCTTGCCCCATAGCTGAAGGAAGAAAGGGGGGGTTGCCGCTGTCACCACGCTTGGCAAGCGGATTGATGACCGCAGTAGATATTTTATTTCTTTTTAGGAAGACTTTATACGCACGTAAAATAATCTAAACAAAAGAAAGTTAAGAAACAAAAGGCTAATATAGGTCTCCACAAGTAGAGGGACACTTTTGAGCACACCAGAATTAGGAACAAGCTACACGTTATCACACCAAAAAGAAAAAAAAGTAATTACCTATAGGTAGATCAAGTTGGCAAAGCGATGTAAAAACTTAGTGACAACTTAGGTGATTCGGCTTTGTATGTATTATTAATATATAGATAACTAGCGGCCTGTCCCAGCTTCGCATGGGTGGATATACATTTTTTGAACATTTTAGGATAAACTTAGAACGTAGGTTAGAGTCTCGCGTGTACTTATTTCGCACGCCCTTCTCCCTGAGTGAGTAAAAACGCGCCCCTTGGAACCGCGCGTTCACTAATAATATTTTAAAGCGAGCTAAAATTTTTAATTTCGTCATATCTTTTGAATGGAATGTCCGATTTGTAAAATTCAAAAAGTAATCTACCTCTATAGGTATTGAAACAGTCTTGAATACGAAATGATTTATTTGGATAAGGATTATTACCAAGGTACAAATAAAGAGCCTTTTCTAGCGGCGGCATTTCAATATTTTTTGTATAATAAAAGAACACTTATTGTGACATAACTATAATAGATAGACATATGCTGTCGCGACATTTTTTGTAGATGATGACGTGTTCTGCAAGTACATTATGTACTGTAGCACTGTAGTACATTATTTTGTTCTATCATCAATAGTTTTCGCAGCGCACGCGATGTAAGGTCTTTGTTTTCCACCTTGGGTTACATTATTCGAGTTTTAGTGAGGATCCCTATTTTTTTTTAAAATATAATATAGCCTATGTTACTCAAGGATAATGTAGCATTCTAATGGTGAAAGAATTTTTGAAATCGGACCAGTAGTTTTTGAGCCTATTCGTTACATACAAAAATACAAAAATACAAACATACAAAAATACAAATCTTTCCTCTTTATAATATTAGTGTAGATTAGTGTAGATGTAGATTATTTATGTTTGTCCGAGCATAACCGTTGATATCCAACCAAATATTATATGTGAAGTAAATAATTGAACAATGATCAATACCAATAAATATAGAAATCAGCCCATTATTGGTGTTATGTAATTACATATTGTAAGTCATAACACCAAAAATGAATAAGTACCTAGATGCAAGATATAACAGTCTGAGTTTTGTTCTTAGTTTTTCGTAGGTATTCGGTTTTTCGTAACGTCAGCCCTTTTTGTATGGAGTTTGGATAAGCGCTTCTATCTCCATAAAAAAAGCCTGACGTTACGAAATATAAAGCTCAGACTTGGGGTGCAGTTCCGCTATGCAGCAATAGGTACGCTGTAATACTTCTTTCCTGCTACAATTTGCCTAAGAAATATTTTCACTACATAACAGCACCTAGTGACGTAGCGGTTATGCAAATCGGGGTTGTCAGCTTACATCAGGGTCTCCATAATTTTCGGCTCTCAAGAGAAACTCGTCGCCATAGTTCATTTTCTCGCCGCGAAGGCTTTCATCGGCAGTGCTGTAATTTATCATTTCAATTTAATCTGGATGGAAAACATAGCTTTATCGGGCTTCCTCAAATAAGTCATAACTTACGTAAAATATTTCACTTTGGGTATACCAAATTAAGTTTATATCACGAGTAAGTTGGTATAATTGGATGCAGTGAAGGAAAACATCGTGAGGAAACCGGCATGTCGTAGAACCTAAAAACTTCTCTAACATGTCTCAAGTGCTCGAAAAGAGCCTCTTGAGGCGCACTTAAAATCCTTTCACCACACTGTTTCGAAAGAAACTAGTGACAAGACAAGAGAGATAATCATTATTATTAGCTGAAAGTCTTGTGACGATATTTTTAAACTGTGTTCCCAGATGTTTATATTATTACAATTTATAGATAAGCAGCGTTGCTGTGTTTCGGTTTGAAAGGTTTGGTTACGGATGAAATCACAGACACATGAGGCTTAACATCTGTATGTCTTAAATTGATACCTAGACGCAAGGCAAGGCCATTATGCCACCATATGTCTGTGTCATTGACAAGGTGTTCGAAAACTAAACTCGTCGACATCAGCTTGAATATTGAATATTTATTCATGTACAAGTCCGCAATTAATGAATAAGTCCACTGCTGGACATAGTCGTCCCCCATACTTGGAGAGTTTGCCGTAGTCACCACTCCTGGCAGGCGGATTGATGACCGCACGTTGTTGTACTCACTCAGACGATGATGCGTTCCTTTACAATATCCACGAGAGGTGATAGAGGGAAGCCCTATTTTTTTTTTATACAACTAGCTGATGGAACAAGCAGATGGCCCACCTGATGTTAAGTGGTAACCATCACCTATAACAAAGCATTGCCTCGTAAGTCACGAACGATAGGAACGTGCCCTACGATGCACTGCCCTGCATCCATCAACTGTTACTTGAGGCATACAGATGTTAAGCCTCATGTGCCTGTAATTACACCGGCAACCACACTCTTCAAACCGAAACACAGCGCTGCTGCTTGGCGGCAGAGAAAGGTGTGGTGGTAGTACTTCCCCGGACGAGTCCTTCACAAAGAGCTCTACTACTCTTATTGATCGAGTGAGCGAAGCGAACAAAGATCTTAGTTTCAACTTGGGCGATTTGGCATTTTATGTATGTATGTATGTATGTATGTTTGTCTGGCGATAACTTTAGAACCGTTGATCCGATCTGCATGAAATTTGATAAGTCGATAGCTTGTACTTGAGAAATTTACTGGTAAGTATATGAGTAAAATCGGATGAAGGGTTTTTGAGATATGGGGTTTTTTAAGGGCGCAAAAATAAAAAAAGTTACTTAAAAAAATCAAGTTACATGTCATATGAAAGGGCTTTGTTTGGACACCTCAAAACAATTTTCACTTTTTTTTGGGACGCTCGGTTTTTGAGATAAAATAATAAAAGTTAAATTAAGATAACCAGCGATCCAAGAGCTCCCATCTCTAAGAGTTTCGTTGACATCAAGGTTTTTCTGCTGGTCGGCCAGTTCCTTTGCTTTTTCTTATTGTTTTTTCTTGAAATAAATTAAGTAGGTACTCAGTTCTCATAAAATGGTGACGACGACCGGGTCTGATGATGGAGCCAAGGTCTGTTCAACGGAACTCTTCAATAAATAGGCCAATAGAGTTGAAACTTGGTAACCATACTAAGTCAGTAGGCGGTAGTCAGAAAAAAAGTCCAAAGATAATGTTTGGACTTGCCTCTGACTACTACGAACTCAAAGTTTTGATGCGTTCGTCGGGTCGCATCGCGAGATCTCAGTTCGGGGCGAACTACTAGTTGTACATATAGGACAACCACAACCTATAAACTAAACTGTAAGAACTCGTTCATATAACGCCATTTCGACACGTGCGCGACTCGTGCGCTGATGAAAAGCGTTGAAATCGCGTCATATGAACGCGGCCCAGAGAAATATCCTACCTCAATATAACAAATGTGTTCCGGCAGCAAGGCGTGGTGATAGGAGACAGGGTCATGAGACAGCCATCGTTTATGTTCTGCATGAAATCCACCTGCCGCTCGCTGACAAGACTGGAGAGGGCCAGACCGTACTGGGGCTTACAACCCTTGGATGCAGACTTGGCTATAGAAAGGACAAAAGTCGTATAGATAATCTGTTCTTTTTATTAGACGCAATGCGCCAAAAAACGCCAATGAAACACTAGTTAGGTTAGTTACCAACCTAGAATAGATAAATAGATAGATGAGAGAAAATACTTTTTTGCGCACAACTTATCGATATAACAAAAAACAAACTAGAAACTACTAAATACAATGGGCGGTCTTATCGCTAAATAGCGATCTCTACCAGTCAACCGACAGACATTTGAAGGATTGACAGCCTTCACAGCTCAGTTGGTAGTAGCTCTGCCTTCTAGGCCGTGGGTTCGATCCCCACCGAGAACAAACATTTGTGTGATGAACATAGAAGTTTGTCCTCTATATCCGCTAGATGATTGACTTTGGCCAGTTTTTTGGCCGAAAATAAACCAAAAAACTGGCCAAAGTCAATCTAGCGGATATATGTATAATATTATAAGTATGTATAATATTATACAAAAAAAAGTATGAAAGTAGTATATCAGCTATCTGGTTTCCATAACACAAGCTTTGGCTTACTTTGGGGCGAGATAGTGCTGTGTGGAATGTCCACTAATATTTATTTATTATTTATTTAACCGTTGGATGAAGTGGACTCAACTTAGAAGGCGTGCTTCTGTGCGTGGAGATAGGAAAGAAATTGTGAAAGAAAATGTATAGCTACATACATACAAAAGAAAAATAATTATATTATTAGAATAATAGTACTAATGTTATAAATGCGAAAGTGTGTGCGTGTATGTTTGTTTTCACTCATCTCCGTAACGGCTGTACAGATTTGGATCAAACTTGGATTATAGGATAGTTTGTAATACCTGGCATATCGGACGCAACGACTTGTACATTGTATCCATATAACACCAAAGTCCCACTAATGGCGAGCGGTCTCTGAAAGAACAACATGCAAACATGTCTCACTGTCTTAAATTAATATATCCTACCTACATCCTACTAAAATGTGGAAGTACCGATGTTTGGATGTTTGTGGCAAAGTCTTGTAAAAAAATTTTTTACTAAAAGAAAAATAATTGGTGCTCGACTAGACTCGAACCTACGTACTACCTTACGATTAGGTAAGCACATAAAAAACCAATAATATCTCACATACCTAATATTATCAAAGGATGTAGGTACTTTCAGTACCTACGTACCTAGGAACCTATCTTCATAAACTCGAGCTGCCAAACTACTAACCTTTTCTTACCTCTCTTAGTAAATTGCTGAAGAGATTTCTGGATTTTTGTAGCAACAACTCTCGACGATCGCGTTTGCGAAGGAAAATCTTGAACTCATACTGCGAATAGGTAAACATAGCTCAGGTTAGGTAGGTAGGTAGGTAAGGTAAGACCATCCAGGCTTTATTCAACGAAGAAGACCGCAATCCCGAATTTTTGTCCTTTGGTTTTCATGAAACTCATGTCACTCTTAACAAAATTTTAAAATAGTAAGAAATGGCTCATAAGTATGCTCAGAAAGCTGTACGTAGTGAAGTAGTGCAGTTTGTTTGGCGTTTGTCTAGGACCTAGTAGACCTACCTACTTCCTTACTACCTAGACTCAATAAGCAAGGACAGACTGGTGCAGACTACTGCAGACTTAGTTACCTATAGGTATTATACCTATTAGGTTACTATTTTTTTTTTCATTTTGGTTTAAGGATTGGCCAGCCATGACCCTGCGTTATTTAATTTATGTATTGTAACGTTACACCAGTCGCATATTCACATTAATTCACTACTAAGGGTAAGGACAATAAGGACGGTGTGATCAGCACAGTAGGCAGCACCTGCTGTCCGCGTGGTTGTGTTGAAGTATACCTATACCCACGTGCCTTTCTGTGAAATAACTAGCGATGTTACGACTCGGGTTACCAACCCAGTTCAAACCGGGTTGAGCTTCAAACCGTGTAAGTCGGGTTGAACCTATGCCAAACCGATCTGGACGAGTTGAGTAAGCAAGCGGTTTGTTGATCGCTGTCCCTCTTCAACTCACGCACGGTGCGGCGCGAAACTGCGAGTCGGTACTTCGGGTCGGACCGAACCGAAATATGAAAATGAGATTGACTTGACAAAGTCGATTCAATTTGTTCTTGGGTTCTACGAATGAGTTAAATTTGTATTCATACCGGATTATGAATACAAATTTAACTCATTCGTTTCGGTTTCCATTAAATAAAATTCTAGCATGAGCAATACAAATTGGTTCGTCGTATTGACTTTGTCATTTCGGTTTGTAACCCGGTTTCAAACCAGTTTACATAGATTTTTGCGGTTCGATTTACAAGTCGGTTTGCTTATCTTTCAGACCGGTTTGCGTCGGTTTGAAAAATTTCGAGATCGTTACATCGCTAGAAATAACCTAGGTAGGTATGCATAAACACCTCTTCAGCTTCAGCAGGCAGCAGATGTAAGATGTCATTTACCTCACCTCATTTTTAAGCCTCTCCTCACTCCAGTTTCCCACAAGAACAGAATTACTGAAGGACATTTTAATTAGCGTAAAAGAGAAAACCGTTCTTAAATTAGGTCTTCAAGTAACCAGTGTGTTACAAACACTAACGAAACGCGAAAGAACAGCGCGTAGGTATTATTGTGTTGTCCGATTTGAAAGAAAATAATAATCGCTAGTTTAAAAAAAACCGTCACCATTTATTTCACAAGTCACTCGGACATGACGTTTGCTATGTGGCTGTTTTACTAAAACTTTTTCATTATTCCACTTTTGACATTGGCAAGGCAGATTGTCTAAATGACGGACAGGAGCCAAAATTGACACATGCTATAACAATTGACATGCATGACGTCATGTCAACGTTACGTCATGAACAATAACATCAACATCGTGCTTACGTGCCGCGAATTGGTGGAAAATAAATCAAATTTAAAAACTAGGCCAAAAGGCTATCATAATCTACTTTGGCTGCTGACTGTTAACACTTCTCGCTTCTTATCATAATTATTCAACTCTAATTAGCAACAGTTTTGTAAACTACAAAAGGATTTTCTTATTACAATCATGCACTTTTTTAGAGTGCTCCTCATGCTTCTTGCATCAATCGTACTGGGCAAGTGTCTAAAACTATCATCTTTACAGAAAACCTATGAAAACGGTGTAAAAGCTTATTCAGGCGAGAGATGGACAGAATGCATTAAACAATTCGAAGAATCTTTGCATTTATACAAACTACACAAGTCGGTAATTGTTAATTGTAGACAAAAATGCAATAACCAGCCCTATGAGTCTGAACTTCAGGAGAATATAGGAGAGCTGAGGGTCTATGAACACTTCTTCAATAAAAAAGACTGCTTGACAAAATGTGAGGACATTGGATTTGAAGACATGAACCTTCAGAGTAATGTTAATGACTTTGTCTTATTTAACATGCAGGCCAGAAAACCCTATGAATACATACATCTTTGCTACTTCCAAATGAATCAAATGCCTAAAGCAGCATCTGCTGCATACACATACTATATGCTGCACCAAGATGATGAAGCTATAGAAAATAATGTGAAATACTATGTTGATCAACCAGAAGTAGATGCCCGAGAGATTGTAGATTTGGAAAGTGATGATTATGTGGTACTTTACAACATTGGTGTAAAAGCATACAGTCAAAACAATTGGGCAGACACAGTAGCAAACATGGAAGAAGTGCTGAATGATTACTTTTTGGCAGAAAACACCTGCAGGGTAGAATGTGAGAGGCAGCCAGAGCAAGAATGGTCCTCAGAGTTTGCCATTACTATGTCTAATAATATAGCTGCTCTGCTGCATTGTCAGCAGCAGTGCCAAGATAAGCTTAATGTGCTTAAATATAACTCCGGTATAGAGTTCATAGCTGATGTTCTTAACTACATTCAGATATGCTATTACAATCTGGAAAGATATGATGATGCAGCCAAAGCTGTTGAAACCTATTTATCCCTTCTACCGGAAGATGAAGATATGCTTGAGAATAAGAAAATTTATGCATCTATTGTTGATTCAAAATCATTTATTAAAAGATCTGATGTAGTATATTATTCCAAACGCGACAGCTATGAAAAAAAGCTTTTGCAGTTTTTTCATAAAGGAAACCATCATAGTGTTGACACTAATTCCATATAAAATTCTAGCTCTACTACAATAATAATACACACTGTGCCATATTATAAAGTTACCTACTTGGTAGATACCTATGTAATTTAAATATTTCTACTAATACTAGGTTTTGCCTATGAAGCTATATTGTAAGTAAGCAGGTAACTGCAATACGCTATGTAAAATACCTTTATGTAAAGATTTAAGTGCCATGTCTTATTGACCAAAGATTTTATTATTCTAGAATAAGTACAAATTTTGATATAATTTTTTTTAAACTTAAATAAAAATTTTATATTTCTGAATTACCTTTTGAATTTTTAAACATTAGTAGGATAAGTAGGTACCTAAAATAAATATATTTTAATGTATAGCTTTATTCTTCTATACATATAACCTTTTAACCTGATCTTCACCAATGTGTAAGTAGCTAACCTATCCAACACATTCAAATTGGTCTAATACCCCATCTCCCAATTGTGGAGACAATTGATTTATTACATTATTTAATTAGGTTTGGTTTTGTTTTAGATTCAGTAGTTAAATAACCTGTTAGGCTGCAACTTATGAATGTTAAGACGCTAGATGGCGTTTTACTGAAAAGTTTTTTTTTTTACATTTTTGATATGATTTCTGGGCTCTTGGCTCTTCCCCATGTAGTACAAATTTCACTTCCTAGTTAAATACGCAGATATTTTACGCAATATCAGTGTTAAGCACATACCGTTTTCTTTAGCATGGCAATGCACTTGCTTGCATGACCCCATCCCCTCTCACCTCACTCCTCTTGCGCCTGTGATTGACTTTCACCAACAGCCATGAAGGATGCGCGCGTTCAGTGGCTACGCTACGCTCCTCATATAGCCAAAGGTTTAGCTAAAAGAAAACTACCAACAGCATCAATTTTGATTATTGATCGATTAATTTAAAAGTTGAGAACATTTATTGTATTCGATCAGTAGGTAATTTGTGTTTGGTTTCAGCAAATAAAGTGTAGATGTACTGTACCTGCCACACTTACCCACAATGAATACAACAAAACGTTTCAAGACTACGGGCGAATAATATGACGTCGTCTTGGTATTTTTTTTCTTTTTACATGAACACATTCGTGTTTTTATATCTATTAGAAATACTTACCAAAAAAATATTTTGTAGTCTACTCTTGTTCATAACAGGAAAAAGATTCAAAGTGAGAGGCATAATACGGTAACAAAGAAAAACCTTAACCATGAATTAAATTTTAAATCTAGTAACATTTTTCATTTTTTAATAATGGCGATACCTGACAACCACTTGTCAAAAAAAAATAAAGATTATTTAGCATGACGTTGTGTTGATTTTACTCGTGTTGAAATTTTTCTGCTAAGAATTGCTTTCTACGTGTGTTGTCTAAATGCCTAGTGGGTAAGTTCGCTTAAATTATTTAACGCAACACAGCTTTAAATTCACATCCATCCTTCAGGTTGATGATGTTGTTGGTTGATCGTATTGCAACTATACGCCCTGCCCCACGCAAGCAAGCAATGCAACAGTAAAACAGTCACATTATGTAGAGTTCAGTAATAGAGTTTTTGTAGTCTAGATAGATCGCTTTCAGATGTTCTTGGTGCTTTTAGGTATCCTAGGTAGGTAGGTACGCTTTTTTGTTGGTGCCTAACTAGACTTTAGGTACTTACCTACCTACCTGGGTAGGTACTTACATATTTAATAATTTATGATTCAGGTACTTTTGTAGGTAAGTCTAGAACCTAGGTTACCTAGATATGTAGGTAAAAAATCTATGAATGGATGAATAGGTTGTTTATATTATTATATACCAAGCTCGGTAGGTAAGTTCGACAAATGAGTTACTCAGTAGGTAAGTAGGGGAGAGTGGGTAACAGTGAGACACTTTTTGTTCAGCTGTTTTTTAATTACAAGGTACCTAATTATGCAAAGTGTATTACAAATACCTACCAAAAATCCCAAATGATTAAAAATAAGATAGCATTTTAAATTTGTGTTCATAATTATAGTAATGATGAACGGTCGGAAGCAGTTATTTGATGAATGTAAACATTTTTTTTTCATCAAACTTAGCTAGTTTTTTATTGTTTCAAGCGCTCTGTGCTGTTAGCGATGCTTAATAAATAATAAACTATGATTGAAAAGAAAAACTCTCATTTAGAAATACCTACATAGTAGTATTTTGAGTAGCAGGTAAACTTATAGGTCCTTTAGCAGTATCGTTTGCTGAATTCTATAGACCCTGAAAATAATAAACTTTATGGCGTGCCTTCGTAATGGAGATCGAACTATAAGCTGGCTAGGTATTTTATAAAAGGGCTTTAAATTCTGGCTTTATTATTATAATATTGAAATATGCACTATGACTGGTGTTCTTTACGCGTCGGCCGTCGATCGTCTGGTTGACCTGTTGGAATAGTTGTATTTGTATATGCCATCATAGCGTATAATGGCGTTTGGCACGTTAATTATTGTTCTTTAACAGATACTATAATGTTATTAATAACAAATAACAGGACATCGACAGCTCTAAACCGAAACAGAATCACATTAAAATTCATCGTCAAATAAAAAAACAGCTTATAAGTATTAATAATATTTTTTTCGCTATACATACAATAATTTTATGATAATATATTTTAAATTATGGATATCAATCGAATAACCTCACCAATTACATATGATAATGACAGATCTACTTGCTAACTATTCTTCAAAATAAAATTGGTTATTGTGACCCATCGACTAAGGACTAATATCAGAGAATGTAAAAATAGTGTCGTAACTAGGTAAAGTTGCTTGCACCATGCCATTAGACAGAAGAAAAAACTATAATATGATGGAATAGCTCATGATTTTACATTTTGGAAAGATTTTGGAGTTTTAGCACAGTGGCCCTTGAGCAATTTTTACCCACTTTCCCCTGCTTAAGTATATCGCATAATATTAATTAGAAATAATGTCTTTATACAAAAAATCTGTTAATCATAAACTATGTTTAAACTATTGCAATCTGTTACGCTAATTTTAAGTATTATTTAAATTAAGCACCATTTTATAGTATGAGGGAATATTTTCAAATTAAAAACTTATTCCAGGTGCAAGCAAGGTAAGATTCGCATTAATAAATCAGCTTATGAATGAATTCACAATCAGATTAGGAACACAAGGAAGTAAAAAAACCGGCCAAGTGCGAGTTAGACTCGCGCACGAAGGGTTCCTTACCATTATCTATAAAAACGGCAAAAAAATCACGTTTCTTGTATGGGAGCCCCCTTAAATATTTATTTTATTCTGTATTTGTTGATATAGCGGCAACAGAAATACATAATCTGCGCCATGACAGAGGGCATAAGCGGCCTAAAAACTATAGGTACGAACTTAATTTAGTTCGGGGCGTGTATGTTCCTACCTCTAGCTAGTAGGTACGTGCAGATACCTGCTACCCGTAGTACCCTGAGATTACCACTCACTACCTACCTATACCAAAGTCTGTGGTCTCAGGCACATGAAGCTTAAGATCTAGAGGTATATGCCTCAAGTTGAAAGACGCAGGGCAGTGCATCGTAGGGCACGTAGGGTACCTACAGTATTGTGATGATTACCACTTAACATCAGGTGGGTCATCTGCTTGTTCCATCAGCAAGTAGCATAAAATAAAGTATTCACGAGACACTTTAAATAATGATGCACTTACTTACTAATCTACAATTTTATGCTTTCAGAATTTTACTAAAACAATGGACATAGATGATAATCTCAGCATCAAAAATATATTATTCACAAAAAGCCTTAAAAATCATGACATACCAGCACCAGTTAATGGACACAAGATCTTTCCTTGCGTTGATTGCGGAGATAAGTAAGTTTTTATTTCTTTTTTTCTTTTTGTGGTGTCTAGCTCCGTCAAGTCCTTGCGCTGGTAATATTAGCGACTAGCGCCACTTGCTTGCTACACGGCACGAGGGACGGACCGGACCAGACTCGTATAATAATATATTTGTGTTTTATTAGATCTAAATTATAATCCCACACTTTCTCGACCTCTATGGCGATCGGCGCGAGCGAGACCCAGTGATTCGTATTGTAAAGTTCACTAAATAGAAATAAGTAGTTATCTATAGTCTTCATCATCGCAGGCAGCACGTTTAAGTAAATTACCTACTTTAATATACAATACATAGCAATTAATAGTTGTTAGGTATTTACTTAGTTGTTTATAGTTCATCCTACCTTAATATTGAAACAAAACCATTTTTGTTTACAGGTTTCTGTTTGAATCCAGCTACAATGATCATCTCAGTCGCCAATCAATGCAAATTACTTACATGTGCCGATTTTGCAATCAAACTAAAGTTTTCTTCAATCGATGCAAACTACTCTTCCATATTCGATCACATTCCTTTAAAACTGCTACAATTAACGTCAATGACTTAAAAATTGAACCAATTCCTCTGAGTTTTTATAAAACTAAACCCATTAAAAAGAAGTGTGTTAAACCGAATATAATAGACCTCACAAAAAGGTCGCAAGATAATGATTGCTTCGAATGTAAGCAACACATTGCGGCAATCACTGGCAAAGCCTACAAGGATCGTGCAAGTCATTTTATGCAATACACCAATGAAGTTTACTCGTGTCCGGTCTGTTTATTTGCGTTACCTACTATTTGTGCCCTAAGGGCACATGTGCGTTTTCATCTGAATCGTCTTCCATTTTACTGTCCAGAATGCGGTGTTCATATACTAGCCAAAAACGTTAAATATCCATATGGACATGACTGTGAAGGGTTTAAGATGATGAGGGCTACAGCACGATTGAAATGCCCCGCACCAGGTTGTCATCTTTACCATCCTCACGATTTCAGAAAACATATGCTTGATAACCACCTCAAGAAGGTGTACAAATGTCCATTTTGTGTAGTGGCTAGTTTCATAGAAGAAAAAATGAATGAACATCTGGTGGTGCATAACGTTGCCGAGGCTAAAGCATTAATATTTTATCAATGTGAACTGTGCCCAGGAAAAGTAGTGGGACAACATACCAATATGGACACTCATTTAAGTTCACACACCAAAGCTTTTATATTCCCATGTTGGGCATGCGGAAGTACATTTCAAGAAGTACCTGCATTGATTGAACATCATCTAGAAAAACATTTAACAGATGCTACAATTGCTATCAAGAATATGCTTAACTCAGTTAGCCATAAACCAGAAAATCCATTGATGAAAGCAATATATCGCGTTGTTAAACGTTGTGACCATTGTAAAAGAAACTTTACGTATAAATGTAACTTTAATGAAATACAAATTTTACCCAGTGAATGCCCTTTCAGATGCTTGTCTAAGTCAAAGTCTAATGTAAAAGCGGTAGAAAAAAAAACCTTAATAACTTGTCATCTGTGTAAGGAAAAAATATCGCAAAACTGGAAAGTAATCAAAGAGCATTACGCTAATAATCACAAAATGCATAAATGCCTGGATCCAATAGTGGTCCTTAAAAAAATTGATGTTAGTAAATATAATAAAAAGAAAAGAAACGTAAGAAAAGCAAACACTCGAAAAGTAACAACTAGGAAACGTCAATCTATAACAAAAGCCAAAGCAGTTAGTGTTCAAAAATTGGCAAATCCTAATTTGCCTGAAGTGTCAGGGAGTTATTGCTCAATATGCCAATATACTTGCGAAAATAAGGAACAGCTGGAAACGCATTTTGTGAGCCATAAGGACCCTTGCACGGCATACCAGTGTATGGAATGTGGACAAAGCTTTGTAGTAAAGCCGTCTTTTGCGACTCATTTAATGTTGGAACATGGCATATCGAATGTGGAAGAATACATTTTAAACAAGAACCGATGTTACAATGAAAATGCTCTTGAAAAGTATCAGAACAACAACATATCTTTTGAACCTCTCAAAGATAATCAGTGCAAGATTTGTAGAGAGCAATTCGAAAGCTCTGAGGACCTTGCAAAACATTTTAGGGGTCATGGAATGGCCTTTTTACTAAAAAGTACGACAAACAAACACTAGTCAGTGACAAAAGTAGATAAATATTTCTGCTTTTCAAAACCTTTTAAATTTATTTGAGGCATACATTATGAGCAAACCGAAATTGCCATATTATATTTACAAAAATCTGCGAGAAAGGATAAGTATTAAATACTTATCAATCTACTTATGTCGCTAACTGTAAGTAATTGGTAAAAAAAATTGTATATTGTATACTTACTAATTTAATGGCTAACAGCTAATAAATTCATAAGTTTTTTCGCTAGCACATTTCAACATTTTGAAAGATATAAAAATCGATGAATTCGCAATCAACCAAGTTGCGTGGATCTGGCACGTAGATTCACCTAGTATTAAAGCGTTTCAAAGTGATCCTTTTGATTTTATTGAATACCTTTTGACATTGAACACAGCAGGGCTGATCGCGAATGGATTTTGACATATGTCGCGTTAACGTATTCTAGCGATATTCGGCCTTATTCTGTTGCTGTTAGGGATACGTTACGTTTACGCGACTAATGTCAAATTCGTTTGTGATAAAAGTCTCTGTTCACAAGTTGCAGTGCTCAAGTTTACAAAATCTGTTTAGATTAAAAGTTTTAGATATTTTTGCTGAGCTGTGTTCAAAATACACACAACTTGGTTGAATGCGATTTTTCATAAATAAGCTCAGTGATTTTTTAGTTTTCGAAATGTTGAAATACGCGAGGGATTGAAATGTACATAAGTAATAGTCTTCGCCTTAATTTGACGGTGCTTAAAATATAGCCGTCTCTGTTGTTTCAGTTTAAAAGAAAGAGACTGCATACTTTTAAGTTCTGGTAAGCTTGGCATATTGCACCAATTAATACCAAGTATGTACCACCTAATGTGCCTTAATAACCTAACCTACCACCTAGAAACTAGAACTAGTTAGGCTTTTTTTATATTCATTATCGGCTTAGTATGTCTAATAAGTAGACGCAACGCGCAATTGAACTGCTAGCTGTTTTTTTTACATAGGTAGGTGTTAGTAACTGTATGTTAACTAATGGTATGATAATTAAATTGTTTTTTTTTATGGAAATTAAACCTGTTGTATATATTTTTAATGTGTACTTATTTACCCAGCAAGACCTTTTCGTTATTTTTTCTATTGTCGTCTAGATGATCTATAGGTACCTACACAGCATTAGAGGTAAGTACATTTTTTTGGGATTTATGTGAAAACCCCAAAAATGTAAGTACCTGTGTCACCCTCCACTCCGGCTCGCCTTCTAGACGACGCCGCGACGTATTCTGAAGGAATCGCTTATGTCGCTCACGCACTCTACACTCCTTTTTAACCATTCCTTGACTGGACTGATTGTGGATGATTATGGTGGATAAAATTATTAAATAAAGCACAAATTTAGCGAGCATCACGCTTTTGATTGCTTTCTTTCCTTAATTGGTTCTGTGCCGATCAATAAAAACAATCACATAATAGGTAGGTACTTACATTTATTAGATATTTAATTATGACTTATTGTTTTAAAAGGCGGATTAACTCTAAAAATAAATTCATACTCTATTTTTCTATTTTTGCTTTCTGGCCAAGATAAGTATTTATCCAGGTAAGTCGTTCAATTATAATTACTTAATTGATACTGTCACCAACCCCACATAATGGGTAAGTTAGCTGCCCATAAAAAACAAGACATCCATGCCCATGTCATCCCGTAACGAAATAAAGGAGTAGGTACATATGGATTTTTTTTACACGATTATGTTTGAGTCACATTTCTTGCTTTAGCATTGTTTTAAATACGATCCTAACTTAACAACAAAGCGCCAGCGCTCTTTTTTAGGGCACATACATACCTACCTAGAAGATAATAATATAGTCTAGGAGCAGTACCTATCGTCTTTATCCGATTATCAAAAGGCCACTTTTTCCAACTTTTTACATCCATAAAATAAGAATGAAAGTACACTCAACACAAGTGACTAGGTACAGTGGCCTGCTACATTTTTAGAGCTCGTCGAATTCATGGTCTCTCGAATCACGTCCACCGCGCGTTATAAATTTCGTAGACTGCGTTTCCACTATGTAGGTACGTCGGCTGCACTAAAATGCACACAATTCGTACATTTCAAGTGCGTCGCAGCATTGTGATGGACATTTACATGGCAAAAACTTTAAGATCATAAAATGAGGTGATAAATTCACTTAGGTATTTTTATAGAACTGTATAGGTAGGTACATTCTAGTACACCCGACTCTACGCTTGCTATATTATCTTCAACCAGGTTACCATCATCATTCCTATCCTACTATTTAAAACATATTGCATAAACACTGGAGTTAAAACTTGAAGGCGCCTTTCAACAGCCAGACGATCTAATCAATGGCCTTAATCGATAAGGTATTTCCATCATTAATAAAAATAATGTAGGTACCTTTTCTCTTTTAATACAGATAAAAATAGCTTTGTTTTCTATGCTACAACAATGCAAAATGTCATGTGTAACAGTAATTGGCACATAAACCGCGTCAGTCGTTCGAAGGTACCTTCATTTATCACAAAGTTAAGTTTCTAATCTTCTACAATAGAAAGACTTATCTCAATAATCAACAATATCTAATTAAACATGCCACAACGCTAACCTATAATAAGTAATGAGGTAGGCATACAATACATGAGAATTTACATACATTAACTTATATTACTAAAATGTTAAAATGAAGTTTTTAAATGAAAACTGGACTTGCAGTCTTACATAACAATAACAGCATTACAAAATTGGTTCAATTGAGTTCAATTACAATTCTGAAAAACTCTGGTCAAACCACAGAACAGTATACGAGAGTAAACAGTCTCGTTTACTGTTCTGTGGGTCAAACAATATTTAATTAGGTACATTGCTTCATAGTAGATCTTGTATGTAATTTCAGCATTATTTTCTACAGACATCAGCAGAGATCAAGGTCTACTATGTCCTTACAAAAACAAATTGATTTAATAAAATTAATAAAATGATCTAATGTTGTAATTTCCTTGCGGTGTTAAGATATTTTAAAAAATTGTCATCCATATGAAATCACTGATTTAAGAAGGTTTATTCCTCACACACACAACTTTATTATTATCTTCAAAAATACTACAACTGTTATGAACTTTATCATCATCCACGGACCAACATCACCCGAACATAGCATTTGCAAAAAATTGCTTTTTGCATTTGCTTAATTTAAAATCACTTTAATTTTAACAACAATTTAAATAGAACTAGAGTGATTATTAAATTCCTTAGTAATGATAATGATAATAAAAAATAATATGTAGCTTTTTTTTGTTCCTGTTCAGGATGTTCATTATGTTCACATACCGCCAGTTTCTGAAAGCTCGATCAAAACTAATTGGATGTCAAGTCACTCGCCATTTCAGCTATTACATCGCATAAGATAGAGAAAGCAAGTGACTTGACATCCAATTAGTTTCAATTGGGCTTTCAGAAACCGGCGGTTAGTGTGGTTCAGTGTGTCCATTAATATTTCTTTATTTACATATAGAAGCTGGAATAAACCCTCTTAACTTACTTTGGGTACTGATATCTACTTTAATAATAATGATTATTTTCAGAGGAACAATGGATGGAATGCAGTGGCACCTTTTAATGGCTTTCGACATGTAGGGCACCTCTTTTCTATTTTCACAGCTTGTTCAACACATACAATGCAATAGACATGACCACATTTTGTTGAAGCCATAGGGCGACTTCCTAAGGGATCTCGACAAATAGGACAATCTCCAAGGTGAGGAGATCTTTCTCTTACTGAGCTTGTAGCTTTACTAGAATTTCTTGATTGCTTCTGAAAAAAAAAATACATTTTACCATGCATGTAGACTAGTTTTATTTTATTTTCCATTATTTTCTCATTTAGGTATATGGTAGAGATCCATCGCCATAACATTTACAGTAGTGTAGAATGCAAAGTATATATATTATTGAACAAGCAAGCACAAGAAACTAAGATTTCACATGCAACTTGGATTATTTGTTGTACCTATGTTTGTCTTTTATTTTATCATAATAAATAGGTATCATAGGTATTACTGTAGTTTTAATGACATCATAGTTCAGGTAGTATTGAAATTAGTTCCAAGGGTATCTAGAGATCTCATTTTGACAAAATGAGACAGTAACAAGTTCAGAACTTACTTTCTTTTTAGTAGCTGTAGATTTCTTGGATTGACTTTCAATGGAAACATTTACTTCTGGAAGTGAATCTGTTTCACCCTCAATAACTATAGGCTCTGCTGGAAGACCATTGGGTGCAGTAGAGGCAACTGGAACAGAGAGTTTTAGCAATAAAACAAATTTTATTTTAATAAATGTCATGTTTTTTTGATCACAAATTTGGACCGATTGATTTTGATGATTTGATTTACCTGGACCAATGGAGTCATCTAGTTCTATTACAGACTGGGACAGCGTTATTGGTGCCCGACAATAATAGGTAAATGAGCCAGTCAAGTCTATAACTTCTAATGTTTGTTCCATGTTTGTTATTCAGTATACATTCAGTCGAAGATGGAAACCTAATCAATATTGGTAAAATTTTAATAAAACTTTCTGATACGGAATGAATGTACGTTAGAGTCCGTGTATTATTTACATGAAAATAGAACACACTACACACCAAGCAATTAAGTATTTATACCCAGACTTCTGCAGTCGTCTTTATTCAAAATTGATTAGAGAATTTGAAAATTACTTTTTAAACACTTTTTTTCTAAAAATTCTAGTAAGTACTTATCAAATTTGAAAATAAATATCAATCGAACACACAATTCTACTTGACATTGATTTCAGGATAAACGTACGTAAGTAAACGCGCAACGTACTACGTACTAGAGGATAAATATTAAACTCTTATTTTTTTTATTATATTATCTATAACAATCAAATGAATCAAAAACAATTTAGAACAACAAACGCCACAGACAAAATCGAGTGTATGTTTTTGTGATTAAGGGCCGGTTTCACCATGCTCTGTTAGATTAACAAAGGATTAAAGGGCCGTTAAATATGTCAAAATTTACGCGTTTGACACTGCCTTGTAAGTTTGCTTATCCTATAATACTGGTTAATTTTAGTATTCTGGTAAAATTGTTGTGTTCTGAGATGCAATTCAGAGATAAATATATTAATAAAGATAAATTAATTCAATTAAATTTAACGTCGCCAACGTCGGAAAAAAACAAAATAAATGACAGAATAATTGGTTAGAAATGAGGCTCGACGATTTGACTGTGTCTTCGGATTACTATGCCGTACAACAACTGAGTGTACGTACATCAACAACACGTAACAATATTGCACGGCCTTTTATTGTACGGGCCGATAATTTACTCCCCCAAAAAATTCACACCACAGGGAGTGGACCATGGAGGTAAATATCATACTGGAGTGAGCCATAAGACTTACAACCTTTTACAACTGTGTATCAAACAGTGATCATCTATCTTTGTTCTTCCCATGTAGCCTAGCTACGAGTAAAAGAAAAGAAGATGTAACTTCACTCACTCCATCTCACTCACTCACTGTCTGTGTAAATCGTGTCCGTCAGTTGATGCAATGTTTTGATCTTGTTTTGATGTTCTATAAAAATTCGTAATAAAAAAAAAGGTGAAAGTATGTGTTGTGAAGCTGTGTTTTGTGTATCAAAAACAATAAAAGGAGGAGTTAAAGACCTGGAATTGTCATTTGATACGTAATATTCTTTTTCTATTTTCATGCTAAAAAAATACGTTTTTTCTCCCCTAAAGACTGTAGGAATTACATTTTATTAGTACTAGTCATATTTTCCTATGTGAAAATGATGTAAACCCATTAATTATTGCAAAATAAAATTTATTTATTATATTAATTAATTAATTTTTTTATAGATTTTATAATTTAAAGGGAAAGGTAAAACAGACAAGGATACTTGGTGGTGGAACGAAGAGGTACAAAAGATTTTGAAAGATAAGAAAGATGCATTTAAAGATTGGATTAATTTATTATTAATTTATTTATTAATTTATTAATGATTTATTAATTTATTGTTTTAATCATCAATTTTTGTTAAATTTTACATTATTTTTTTAGGTTCTTAAATGCCCAGAATGAAGACGGAAGTGGATAAAAGCTGTTGGTCAATGTGGGAAACATTATTGACGATGATAGTGTTCCATTGTCTATAATGGTTTTGGGCTTTCGCAATAAAAGTCAGCAACCAGTTAAAATTAAAAAGTTGAATTCCAATTAAAACGCCTTTTTCATCCATTTCTTATTCTATCGATAGGTTAGTCAATGTTGTCCCTTCTCTAGTCACTCACACGAATACATATCGAAAACTGCACACTAACAAAAAACGGACACGCCAAAAACCGAAAGACTCCGTCTATATAAGATACTTAGTCTAAGGGTAGCCATGGGTAACTCACTCAAAAAACATGATCTGCAGCGCATCAGCTCATTTACAGTCTCGAGCCGGAGCCGAACCGCGGTTCAAACGGATCAGAATTTCAGGACCAATTTATTTTCATGGTACCTTCAAAGACTCCAAGCAAGCACCGATAAGACTTGGCAAAAGGACTAGACGCCAAAACAAAAAAATACTACTATAAAAATAATTTTGTAGAAAAATAAACGAATCCTAAACGGAAAATAAACAGGAAAAAATCCTTGAATTTGTATGTTAGCAATAACTAATAAATATTGCTAACAATGAACGACGGAATGAAAAAAAATTAAAGTAAAAGTTCTACTATTCAAAATGAAACTTACTTGATTAAACGATAAAACGGAAAATATTTATGCAAATTATGACGAGCCTAGAACGCAAAATATCCTTAAATATGTATGCTAACACGCGAGGGCATCCACGGGCTGTTGCTAAAACAACTCAAGTTAATAATTCAAATTCGTAACCCATACCATTTAAAAACATGCTTTTCTAAAAAGAACCATAATCCTTCAATTCATCCTAACTCCACTCACTCACCCGCGCAGATATTACTTCAAACGATTCAACTGTTCGAGTACGTATTGAACATCTCAATGAATCAAAACAAATATTTTACTCGAACGGTTCAGGGTTCTGTTTATCATAAAACCAATCTTTGAACCGTTTGAGTTGTGTATCACATTTATGATTAGACCTTTGAACCGCTCCACAGATCAAGAGTGGCAAAAATGCAGCATTGGAAATTAGATCTTATTTTCTAGACGAAACAATTCAAATTCATTTAGCAAAATTTTTGATCTGGATATCTTTTTTCTAATAAAGACCCTATCTACCTAGCAATAAAATTTATATTAGGCTGGCATGAGAGCTGTTGAGCCGCTACAAAATAAATAGAGCCGGTACTGACGTACTCACTACGGTATGAGCCGCTCCAGACGCGTACGTCTGACTCCTTCTACCCACGGCTATCTAAGGGTGACAAATCAACATCGAGCTATGCTGCGGCTGCGCTGTACTGCGCTGTGCTATGTTTGGTAAACTCGCTCGTCTAATATTTTAATGAGGATACAAACAAACCATGCTGTGCTGCACTGTGTGAGGCTACGCTCTGTTTAAAAACGCAGCAGTCTCGAGCGAGGCGCGTTACCCGCCGTGCTGAGCCGCGCGGTGCCGAACTGTGCTATGATTTTAGAAAATTAAATTCTCCGTATTCTTTCCGTATTCTTTAGAAAATTAAATTCTCCGTATTCTTTCCGTACCTATTCTTTAGAAAATTAAATTCTCCGTATTTTTCACGTATGGTGTGTGGTAACAAGCTACCGTGACTGGACTCTTTTAACGACAAAATAACACATAAAATATCCATATCCGCTTCTTCTTCACTCTCATCTTCATCGGATTCAACTATGTCGTAACGTTTACGTTTTTTTGAAAATAAAGTCATTTTTGACGAGTTAAACGACTACACGAGCTGCTGATTACTTTTATACTGAGCTAAGCAAAGCGCAGCACAGCTTGATGTTGATTGTTAAAAAAACGTAGCTTATGAAACACAGCGCAGTACAGCGCAGTATAGCTCGATGTTGATTTGTCACTCGGAGTGGACACTGATTATCTGGGTGTACATTATCATGCCATGCAATAATAGGCCGTACATTAGACATGGGCGTTTTCGTTTTTTCCCGCAAACGGTTATCTAACTGATATACAGTTTACATATCGATATAGAAAACGGTTTTCTGATATCGATATCAGCCGTATGGGTTGCAAACGTTAACATGATATTTAGTTATGGCAAACTAACAACGAAACGACAAACGCAAACTATTTGGCTATGGTTACGTCATATTCGCTTCATCTCTTTTTTACCAGTAAAACAATTCATTCTTAGAAAGGGAGGTAGCGAATATCAATTGGTGTTTGTTTCATATCGTTTGGTTTGTGAAGTTTTCGTATTGTTCGTGTCTTTAATAGGTAACAGTAACAGTTGATGTTTTGAATAGTTTTTATGATATCGGATATATGTTGATATGAATATCGATATGGTATGATATCTAACCCATATCCAATATAAGTTACGTTTTGATATATCCGACTCATGTCTACCGTACATTATTGGCTCCCAAATTATTCCAAAATTGGCTGTCACATTGACGGATAGAAGCAAAGAAGAAGAAAAAGAGAAATGAAATAAATTTATTAAATTTTTAAAACAGTACACTTACACTTTAAGTGCAATGTACGTACAGTACATACATTACATAGTGAAATTGTGTGTGTATGTATTGGATTTTAATTTAAGCCAGACAGAATAAAAAGCTAAAAACATTTTCGTTTCAGAATGATTTTAGGAGTCAATTTATCGAAGGCTCTTCAGCAACTGGAGAGCGTAAAAGCAGCCGTCCGTCAAAATGAGAATCCTAGACTAATTGTAAATATACCTAACATGTAAAAAAATTACAAATATTCTAATGAAAAACATCACTAATGCCTTTGGTATTTTCAGGCTGCTACTGCCCATGACTTGCATATGCTCATAGACCTGTTAGAAAGTCCCTTTCTGAAGAGTGTTGCATCACTTCATGCTTCTGTGGATTTACTTGCTATTCAAATAGCTCATCACCCCTCTATTTTGCCTGGTGATTTTGATATTACACCTGCTGGTAAGTTACTACCTTCTCAATGTTTAGTTATATCTAGCTTTGCTGATTGGGCTGCCTCAAAATTAGTTTTGTGTTAAAGCCTCCTTAGGCTCTTGGTACTTACCTTGTAGGTGAGATCCTGTGAAGATGCCTGAGATGGGTTATCTGATACATGTTCTAACCAGGGTGGTTGCGAACATCAGTATTAGCATCTGTTTTTTCATTTAAAATATCTGCATCTGCATTATTGGGGTAGGGTTATTGTACATTGCTTATTTGTTTTGTTATAACAAGCGTCAAGCACACTTTTGTTAATTTTGATGGAATTATTGCGCTTGAAAGGTGATATATAGTTTATTATTCTTCTGTATTGTGACATCTTGTGGTGATACATAATGGCACCTGCATTGGTGAGATTTGTGTCATGTTGGGAAACCAAGAGACTGCAAAGTGTGACATATGTAAAAATCGAGCAAAGATCATATAATTATGTCATTCTAAAATCAACTGAACAGCAAACATGATGAGTACAAAAAATATTTAAAATTTGACCTTTTTATCACCACTACCAGCTCATGTTCCCAGTGAACAGCTATCCAGTAGTACCAGAATCATTGACAGACCATCTAGGAACAGACTGCAAGCAGAAAAGGCAGCTCAGTTGTTGTTTTTAAAATACAACTTATCTTAAATGATAGAAAAACCTTAAAATAGTATTTTATTTGAGTCATGAAGAGTCATAAGGATCTACTTCTTTTACATTAAATCAGCATCGGCATTCGCTGATCATTAAAAAAAGTGCTTTAGCAACACAACCCTGGTTCACACAATAGATTTGGCCCATATTTTACACTATTTCACTTATTTATTTTCAGACTTATTGCAGATTCAATTTGTCATGTTTATGACATCAAAAAAATATCTACTTATTAGTATAATAGGTTTATTATTTTATCAATGCTGAATACCTAGCCTACTATAAGAGATGAAGAGAATGAGGACTAGATATTAATTATTTTGCACTGCTTAATATAGGTAATATATATTTAATGGTATAACCAGTATTGACACTATTCAATGCTTTTTACCTGACTGCCCACAAGGAACATAAGTCAAGGAATTTAAGTCTTATTATTTGAGCTCATGTTTGTTCAAAACTCACTCAATTTACAGGTGACTTGGCACTCCAGACAAGGAACCTCTATGATAGTCATGAGGGGGAGGAAGAGCAAAGAGTGCCTCAGGTGTCTCCACCCCAAAGCTTGGAGTTTGGCTCTAGCTCAGATAATGAACCCACCCCACATATGGACAGTGCCTTGGATGTTAACATATCACCAAAACAGGTACCTTTGCTGTAGCTTCTGAAAAGAAAATGGGAAACAGTTCAGTATACCAGTCAATTAACAAAAAATTAGAGCACTGGTGGTCTAGTGGTATCGGCACCGCCTTCCGATCCTAAGGTCGTGGGTTTGAAACCGGTTGTTCAACAATGAGTTTTTCTGTTCAAAAATTTATGTGCACAATGCCAGTACTCTCAAACGGTGAAGGAAAACATCGTGAGGAAACCGGCATAGCAGTACCTAAAAAGTTCTATAACATGTGTCAAGTGCTCGAAAGGAGCCTCTTGAGGCGCACTTATAATCCTTTCACCACACTGTTTCGAAAGAAACTAGTGACACGAAAAGAGAAGAGAACAGAAAATAAATTACAGTCTTGATTCTAATAAAATAAATAAATATAATAAATATTGGTGAGCTTTCCACACATTACTATCTAGATCCATACTAAGCATAGCTTGTAATAGTATTTGTGTTTCTGACAAACCAGTATGTACTTGAGGCAGTTACATCTGGACTCCAAACATTACTTATCCATTCACTTACCTGACTCATAGTCCACTAACTGAGTAAAATGACATGAGACCATAAAACGAGATTAAAAGCATACCTATTTAATGTAATTTTCAGAGTCGTGGCATACTTGACCTGGGCCGCAATGATGATTCTATTGCTTCAACTTCAAACAACATTGTGGTGGGGGACTGGGCACAAGTAGAGATTATTAACCTGGTTAATGATGGCACTGGACTTGGTTTTGGTATGTTATTTGTTTCAGCCTGTGGACCTTTGCATGGTTTTTGCGAAATAAAGTCAACAGGGTCTTAATGTATACAACATGTAACATAATACCCCGATAAGGCCAAAGACCAAGAGCTGTGAATAGGGCTGCCTCATGGTGTGTTTAGTTTCATATCGTAAGAGAGTTTCGGCATTTTAGGAATGAAATTGCAAAAGTCATAAATCAAAAGTTATTTTTACTTTAATGCGCTAACCATGGATTGTGATCCAAACTAAACGTGTATTCAAAATTGAGATGCAAGATTCCACCCGAACAAACATAATTACCTACATTGCAAGTTGAATAAAAGCTTGTAATAAAAAGAGCAGCTGGTTCTATTCCAACTCAAACTTTAGTAATAATTAGACATAGACAATCATTTATTTGTCAGGCTTAAAATACATATAGATGTAGGTAAAAATGTTCAAGAAAGACAACTAAAACAGGTTTTTTTACAAATAATAATATAATCAATTTAAAAAGCATATAAAATAAAACATGATATAGACATACTAAATATATAAACTAATACCTAACAGAAGTGTTGTGTGCTACAGCAGCAAAAAAGGTCCCAGCTCAGCATTATCCTTTACCATCCGAGGACAGGTCAGCGCTGTTATTCTGCCGGCACCTCCGGTCCAGTCACTCAACCCTATGAAAAGCAGTGTCATTGCAGCAGATTAAAATTTGGTGAATCATAATAATATTTAAACATTCTAGGTATCATAGGGGCCAGGACAAGCGGCGTCATCGTTAAAACTATCCTAGCTGGCGGCGTCGCAGATCGCGATGGACGCCTGAAGTCAGGAGATCACATACTGCAAATTGGTGATGTAAGTTGTAACATTTTTTTATTACAGAGATTTTTATATTGTCCCAAAAGTTATTCCAAAAGTTTTAAAGTTATTAATATGTGTATTAGTAAGTGGGTTCAAATCCGAGTGGGATTTCAACCCACGACCTTCCCTTTAATACGGGGCCTGCGCCATCAGATTCTAATTACACTCGACGAATAACTATGCATGCAATGGGGCCTGTACTATGGTACTTATGCGACCGTGGTTCCATCAGGTCTGGCATATCAAGAGTCCTGCTCGATAACCGAAGTTGCATTCAGTTGAATCGGCCACAATATAAAAAAATATATAATCTTTGTGATTTTTTTAAGTGTAGTGAACACTATAAAACATTATGGAAATCACAAAGATACTTATAGTGACTCTTGATAGTAATCGGTCGGTCGCATAAGTACAGTAGCAGCGTCACTAAGTTATTCGTCAGTAGCGCGGCCCCATAACATGGGGAAGGTTGTGGGTTGAAATCCCACTCAGATAATAACTTACTGGACATTATAAAAAAGTTGTAAATATTTACGCCCCAGAAGTAGAATAGCTGTCACACTTGCCGAAGCTGACATGCAACAGATGCTTACATCTGTTTGAGTAAGGCAATGCCTGCTGCCATGCTGCCTTTGCTGTACTTTTAATACAAAACCAGTTTCTAATAAAAATCTATCTTGATAGCAAATACAACACTACTTCATACCAAGAGTTTTATCAGCCATTGTCTAGGGCCTAGACATGAAACTACATCTTTTATATTCTATCTTGATAGCAAATACAACACCCTGACAACACTACCTCAATACCAAGAGTTTTGTCAGCCATTGTCTAGGTCTAGGGCCTAGACAATGAATGGTTGAAACTGTATCTTTGATATTCTATCTTGATAGCAAATACAACACTCTTGACAACAATACTTCATATGCAACATTGACGGGTATGTACTCGTCAATGTTGATGTTTCGTCTTTTTCTTGTAGGTGAGTCTTATGGAGATGGGTTCAGAGCAAGTGGCAGGCGTGCTGCGTGCGTCCGGCTCACGCGTGCGCTTAGTTGTGGCGCGCTCGGTGGACCCCGCCACTGTGCATCCTTCCCCAGCGGCTATAGTACCGCACAGGTACATAAAATATGTTTATTTTTAGGTTTCCGTACCCAAAGGGTAAAACGGGACCCTATTGCTAAGACTCCGCTGTCCGTCCGTCTGTCTGCCTGTCTGTCAGTCCGTCTGGCACCAGGCGGTATTTCATGACCCGTGATAGTGAGACAGTTGAAATTTTCAAAGATAATGTATTTCTGTTGCAGCTATAACAACAAATAGGTACTAAAAAACAGATCAAAATAAATACTTCCATACAACAAACGTGATTTTATTGCCGTTTTTATAGATAATGGTACGGAACCTATCGTGCGCGAGTCCGACTCGCACTTGGCCGGTTTTTATTTATACCTACATCTTGCTGATGAAACAAGCAGATGGCCGGCCTGATGTTAAGTGGTAACCATCCCGTGGCATCGCCTCGTCATGACTTAATCATGCACGATAGGAACGGGCCCTACGATGCACTGCCCTACGTCCATCAAGTTAAGGCATACAGATGTTATCCTCATGTGCCTGTAATTTCACCGGCACACCACACGCTTCACACCGAAACACAGCAACTCTGCTTGGCGGCAGAAAAAAGCATGGTAGTACTTCCCCGGACGAGCCCTTCACAAAAAGCTCTGCTACTCTATTACTCTTAGAGCTGTAATATTCCTAAAATACAGTGACATGTATCAAGAATCACTTCTCTCGGGATAACATACTAGATATGGAACATTCTGTATAAACATATTTTTACTGTCCATTACTTAATATTTTTAATGTAGTTGTTGTAGTTTCACTATTTAATTATGTAAAAGTACTTTCAAGACAGTTTTAAGTGTCTATGAAAAGTATAAAAGTCTATCTAAGTCACAGTTTTAAGTGCTAAATATTACTAATAGATCCGCTAAGTCAAGCTTACTTAAAACATAAGTTCCTATAAATTAATGACTATTGAGGTAAGTAGCTCTGAGGAATAGTCAAGTTTGATGCTAATTGTGCTGCAGAAATGCTTCCCAAACGTAATTTTCTTTTGTTTATGTTCACAGACTCTTATCTGAGCCAGAAGCGCTGGACCGCTATTTGATGGAAGCTGGGTTCGAGCAAGTGTTCCACACACAACCCACAGCAGCGGTTTCCCTCAGCAATACCTCTTCAAGATTCATATTCGACCAGTCTCTTACGCCGCCACTTGATTCTGGTAAGTTATTTGCTGTAACCAAATTAGTTAAGACTTTATTTAACTAGTTATTCCAATACTCACTCATGAAATACACATTTATGGTCATTGTAAAAACATATGGCCCACATAATTTTAAGTGGTAAGTGGTAATCATCACCTATAATTAATAACAATTATAATAAACTGTAATTTTGAAAGAAGATAAACCACATTTTACTTACCTAATAACAAAATACTGCTACGCAAGTCATGCACGACAGGAACGTGCCCTACGGTGTACTGCCCTGCGTCCATAATTTTGAGGCATACAGGTGCTAAGCCTCATGTGCCTGTAATTTCACCGGCACCCTTAAATCGAAACACAGGAACGCTGCTTGACGACAAAAAAAGGCATGGTGGTAGTACTCCCCCAGACGAGCTCATCATATAGAGCTCTTGACAGATTTATACAAGTTAGGTTTTATAAAAAAATTACGTACATAATAATTAGATAATATTAATTTGTATGTCCTTCAGATGCAGAATCCCCCGAGGTCGACCGATTCACTGTGCAGCTGAAGAAAGATGAAAATGGCCTTGGCATCACTATTGCAGGTTTCTATCCTTTGATATTTTATTCGTTTATGGTGTGAATCGTATATTCAGCGACAAAAGTAGAACAACCTATTTAAAAAATTCTCAAACCAGGGTACAGTCGATCACAGTTTTGACATGGTTTTGAAGATTCACCTTAAGACCTCTACAGATTTAATTTGCTATTTTATTGCAAAATCTAAATTAAAAATAGGTTGTTGACTGTGCCACTTAATGAAGAAACTACACGCTTTGCTGACCGTTTAAATATTTTATAACGCACTTTTGGAAGAACCCCATGCTGTAGTCTCCAGGGAAAACATCCGCAGGGAGCGCATTCCAAAACCTTAGAGTGCGCGGGAGGAAGTTCCTCTGAAACCGATCAGTGCGCGACTGATCGGTGAGTTCTAGGTACTAATAGTAGATTGTTTACCAAGGGAGCAAACAACTATTTTTATGGCGAGAGTGTTTTTTGAATCCAGAGCGGAGCGAAGGATTCTAGAGCGAAGGATTCTAGAGTATTCTACTTTAGAATCCTAAGCGTAGCGAGGGATTCAAAGTACTTCACTCGAGCTTAAAATAGTGTTGCTCCCGAGGTGGACACTCTACTTTTTATCACCCTCTATGAGAAAATAGCTTATGAATAATCATAGTCATCAACGACTTTGGGACTTTGTCACAAAGTCACAAAGTCACAAAGTCACAAAGTCACAAAGTCCCAAAGTCACAAAGTCACAAAGTCACAAAGTCACGAAGTCACATAGTCACAAAGTCACGGAGTCACGAAGTCACGGAGTCACGAAGTCACATAGTCACATTGTCACATAAGTCTCATAGTCATAATCATGTATTCATTGTAATTTTATTTATTTTCATAAAACTAAGTAAAATCTGAATTTGAGTAAACAATTATGAACAAAGGTGGAATGCGCGTTTCACGTGTTTTTGTTTATTTTTATTTAGTTCAGGAGCTTTTTTTTAATTATAAAGCCAGCTTGTTCATACAGTGTTCGTGATCTCTTTGGTGATTAGAACTTTTACTCAATAAGCACATTCCAAATTCAAATCACATTACCGCCCTTGGGATGAAAGTGCTATTTTGCTGCCTGTTTTCGAAGAGCAAACTATCTCCTTTCGAATTGATGTGATAAAAAGTACTTTAGTGACACAAAATTCAATTACCTTCCAGGCTACGTCTGTGAGAAAGAGGAGTTGTCGGGCATTTTTGTAAAATCGGTGACCCCCGGCAGCGCGGCGGCGATAAGCGGCAAAGTGCGGGTCAATGACCGTATAGTGGCCGTCGATGATGTCTCCTTAGCCACCAAGTCCAACCAGAAATCTGTAGATGCGCTGAAGCAAAGCGGAAACATCGTGACACTGGAACTGGAAAGGTTTGTTTTAAATGTACATTTCTAGTGTTTCGTTTTTATATTTTTTTAATTTTTATTTCTACCTACTTATTTACCACCCAAATAGGGTCAATAAATCACCTCTCTTTCTTTTTTTTTATAAAACTACTTTTAACTTTCGCGGTTATAATATTAGTAAGTATGGATGGATGGATGGATGGATGATTGGATGTTTGTTACTCTTTCACGTAAAAACTACTGAATGGATTTTAATGAAACTTTACGATAATATAGCTTATACATCAGAATAACACATAGGCTTCAATTTATAAAGATTGTGTGAATTGTCCAAAATATGACGATAAGTGTCAAATAAGTAGAAAAAAATCTACCATCTGCGAGCTATTCTGGCGTGCGCTGCCAAAACCGCTAGAGTTACACATATGTACTACGCCACACTAATATAAGCTACTCGAAATACTAATCCTGCGCAGACGAAGTCGCGGGAACCAGCTAGTGAGATATAAGTTTGTTGTCGTGTTTCTGGACCGGAGCGGACTCTCATTTTGCTAATTTTGATTTCAGATATCTTCGTGGTCCGAAATTCGAGCAGTTACAGCAAGCGATAGCGGCGGGCGAGTCTGCGACTGACAACATGCCACCACACAATCCCTTCCTCCACATGCACCGGCCTGAACCTCTCACCACGGATCAGGATATTCAGATGACACACTTGCAGAACTCGTACGTCTATACTTCCTACTAATATTGACAGATTTGACAGCTCTCACAGCTCAGTCGGTAGTAGCTCTGCCTTCTGCGTAGAAGGCCGTAGGATCGATTACAAATATTTGTGTCTCTCTCTTGTCGTGCCTCTCTTTCGGAACAGTGTGGTGAAAGGATTTTAAGTGCGCCTCAAAAGGAGCCTCCCTTTCGAGCACTTGACACATGTTATAGAACTTTTTAGGTTCTACGACATGCCGGTTTCCTCACGTTGTTTTCCTTCACCGTTTGAGAGGCATTGTGCGCATACATTACACATACATTTTTGATCAGAAAAACGCATTTGTGACCTCACGCAAACTTAGGATCAGAAGATCGGAACTAGCCTTCCGATCCTAAGGTCGTGAGTTCGAAACCGGTCGTGCGCAAATGAGTTTTTCTGATAAAAAATGTATGTGCACAATGCCACATACATTGCCACATGCATGACCACCAGTGCTCTCAACATTTGTGTGATGAGCATAGATGTTTGTTCTGCCATAGGCAAGAACCATTTATTTATTTATTTATTAGGATCGCCAAGAGATACACAAAACTTAATACTAGACAAACAAAACAACATCCTGCCCCGTGCTTATGCAAAGGCAACCACAGCTAACACAGGTTACCATTCAAGACTAGGTCGCGTGTAACTGGCTCCTAGATTCCCCCCGTTTTAGATTCCATTAATTTTCTTACATTCACCACTGTAGTTTCAATCTCGCCAAAAACGCCTTAAATATTAATTAGCAATAAATACTAACACGCGAGCGAAGCCGTGGACGGCAGCTAGGGTTGTGCTAGTGGTTTGTAAAATTAGTAGAATAATTATATTCTCACGCGAGAGTCTTAGACCACGAGGCTTCTGATGATATCGTTAGGACCGTGGGAGCCAAATGGTTTCAGTTATCGCAGGACCGGAAAGAGTGGCGTGCTAAAGAGGAGGCATAGGCCTCCTCTTTAGCACGCCACTCTTTCCGGTTCTCACTGTTGGGTATAGACCCAACAGTGAGAAGGCGTAGGCTGATTAGATTGATAGAATTATATTCTGTATTCCAGGCTGGACAGTAACATAGTAGAGGAGCCTCTGTCGATATCTCCGCCGCCCCCGCTCGCGACCCGCGCTGATCCGCCCTTTGAGATGCCTCGCTCCACGGAACAGAAGGACGCCATTAAGAAGAAGTGGCAAGCTATTTTGGGTATGACTCTAATTTACTTGTAGAATACCGGGATTTGACTTTAGGTTTGAAGTTTTATTTTATGAGTTATGTAGTGTTTATCAACACTTAAGGAAATCACAAAGATTTTTATACATACATACATAAAATCGCGCCTCTTTCCCATAGGGGTAGGCAGAGACCACGGATTTCCACTTGCTACGATCCTGACATACCTCTATCGCTTCATTCACTCTCATAACATTCTTCATACATGCTCGTCGGTTTAGGGTACTCTTGACCTGGCCTTTTATATTATCTCAAAATATAAAAAGATTTTTATATTATCTCAAAAGTAGTTATCCGAGTGGAATTTGAACCCTTCGTGAGTTCAAAGCTCTTGATGGCGGGGCCGCGCTAACCAGATTACTTTAAAAAAACAATTATTACTATTAAATCTTTATTTCAGGCAACACAGTAATTTAAACTTGAATACAGGCCCATATCACAAATACCTTAAAAACTAAAATACATATAATTAAATAACATGGATTGTCTGCGCCGTATTCTGTCTCGCAGGCGTACACGGAAGAGTCTGTAGACATTTAAACGAATAAATTATGATTTCATTCTTCATTTCAGGTGACGAAGTAGAAATAGTAGTAGGCGTGGTAGTAAGGGGCGGTGGCGGTCTCGGCATATCCCTGGAAGGCACGGTCGACGTGGAAGGGGGCAGGGAAGTCAGGCCGCATCACTATGTGCGGTCTGTGCTGCCCGAGGGGCCTGTGGGACGCGCCGGCGTGCACCGTCCCGGAGACGAACTACTAGGTAGGTCTCATCCTCCTGCCTAAAGACCGGTTTCCACCGCGAGCGGAGCGGACCCATTAAGGACTTCGTTTAACTCGCAAGAATAAACTGCATATTGCTCGACTATTTGTTGGTGGAAATACAAGTATGCAGTTTATTCTTGCGAGTTAAACAGTATCCTTAATGGGTCCGCTTCGCTCGCGGTGGAATACGGCATTAAGTGGGGTCGGCACAACAGGTTTTCTTCTTACACTCTCCTCTATCATTCGTCATCTCGCTGCTGGTCGTGCACCAATGAGTCTTTCTGTTCAAAAATGTATGTGCAGTACTCTCAAACGGTGAAGGAAAACATCGTGAGGAAACCGGCATGTCGTAGAACCTATAAATGTCTAACACATGTGTCAAGTGCTCGAAAGGAGCCTCTTGGGGGCGCACCTTAAATCCTTTTACCTCCTCCTGTTTCAAAAGAACTTAAGAGACTGGTGTTCTCACATACTCATTATCGCACACTTAACACGTAAGCAGAATTTCTTTTACTCACACAATTCACTTTACCTTACCAATTTCAAACTATTTCATTAACTTTAATCAAATGTTTTGAATCTAACGCCTTTTAAATAATTTGTTGTAAATAGACCTAAGTAAGAGCCAGATTTTTTACTTAAAAGGAGATTTCACCGTTGTAATATTTTATGTATCTTTTTGGAAACAATAAAAACATTTGTATTATTTGTATTTATTTCAAAAGAACTAGTTTCTCGACAAGAAGAAGAAGATTTCGGCGCTCACTCCTTTCTTACTCATGTAATTTTTCACGCAGCTTATCCATCTTTTTTTTAACCTGCCTCTCCTTCTAAAACCTTCCATATCAATATCTAACACTCTTTTCGTCATACAACTATCTTCCCTCCTCATGACCTGCTCATACCACCCTAACCTATTGCTCCTCAACTTATCCGTCACAGGCGCTACTTTCAAATACACTCTAAATCTACTCTAATATACTCATTCCTTATTTTATCCATCCTTGTCACTCCACACATCCAACTCAACATTAGCATTTTTGCTGCATGCACTCTCTAATCCATCCCTTAAGTAAGTCCCTAGGTAAGTGTACTCTATAGTGGGCCTATATTCAGGAAAACAATGGTAAAATCATTGTCCCCAGAATCCTCCTCTTATTTCATTTATTTACATTTTTTTATTAACATTTAAAATGATGTATGAGGGCAGCCAGCAGTGGTTTACAATCAACCTAATGAAGTGGTTACCTTATTATTATCTTCTAGAGTCTAGCAAATTCATACGTAGTAGTTTTTTTTATACAACTAGCTGATGGAACAAGCAGATAGCTCACCTGATGTTAAGTGGTAACCATCACCTATAACAAAGCATTGCCTCGTAAGTCACGCACGATAGGAACGTGCCCTACGATGCACTGCCCTGCGTCCATCAACTTGAGGCATACAGATGTTAAGCCTCATGTGCCTGTAATTAGACCGGCAACCACACTCTTAAACCGAAACACAGCAACGCTGCTTGGCAGCAGAAAAAGGTGTGGTGGTAGTACTTACCCGGACGAGCCCTTCACAAAGAGCTCTACTACTCTTAAAACCGTGCTTGTTTTATTAATGTCACATTTTGTTTCCAGAGGTGAACGGGCACCGTCTCCTAGGCATGAACCACCTAGAAGTGGTGTCCATTCTAAAGGAGTTGTCGAGTGAAGTGTGCATGGTTTGCGCCCGGCCGCGCCCCGTCCCTGCCATCGAGATCGCGCCGCCAGCTGCTACCCTCGTTAAGGTCATTTTAACGTTTTTTTACGCTTATGCTACGACTTTGAATAAATCAATTATACAAGGTGTTCCAATAATTGGGTTTAAACTTCAGGGGGCTAAAGTACCCATCAATATGAATAACTTTTTCTAAGGAACCAACACTGTGAACACGAAAAAAAAACAGCTGTTTCATACAAAAGTTACCTACCTGGCTAAAATGTATGAAGCAGCTGTTTTTGTTTTCGCAAAAAGTTAGTCGTATTGATGGTTACTTTAGGCCCCTGCAGTTTTAAACCCAATTATTGGAACACCTTGTATACTTGAAAGAATTGGGGGGTCTAAACAAGATACACTTACCGTTTGTTGAAAACGCTTGTGGAAAGATTGTATGAAAGTTACATTGGCTAAACAGATGCTCAGCTCAAACGAATTTCTCATTTTAGTCTAGTAGTAGTAGTGCCTTCCTATCTTAAGATCGCATGTTCGAACCAAGTCCATAGGTCACAGGAAAACATAGGTGTATACACGACAGCCTTCACAGCTCAGTTGGTAGTAACTCTGCCTTCTGCGCCGTAGGCCGTGGGTTCGATTCTCACCAAGAACAAACATTTGTGTTGCCGCCGTTAAATATTTTATGTATGTATTTACAAAAAAAAGTAAATGATTTATTATATCAGCTATCTGGTTCCCATATTACAAGCTTTGGCTTAGTTTGGGGCTAGATAGTGCTGTGTGGAAGGTCCACCAATATTTATTTATTTATTTACACCTATGGATTTTTCTTTTATTTAGATGCTGCGGATTTCCTCAGGATGTTTTCCTTCACTGTTTGAGAGCACTAGCATTGGCTAGTGTCCGCAGTAGGAAATCCGCAGCATCTGTTCAAATTCCCACTGTCGACACGCTATGTTTGAAGATTTGATGGTGGAAATATGATTTATAACGGCCAAGGGGTTGTTAAGACATCGGGGTTACCGGAGTTCAATAATATATGTACCTTCAAATACACTGAAAAAACATGATTGTATCAACTTCAAGGAAAACACAAATCAAAACGACAGTTGTGTAAATATACACAGGGTGTTATAGATTGTTTCATAAAGCGTTGAATCAATTTCGTTAAAGTTTATATGATAACAACTCTCAAGTATAACCTACGTAAGGTCGATAGTACATATACGTGTGCATACATCATTGTTTCATTTCGTAGGCAGTGATTGGCTTTGTAGATCATTCGATGCACGTCATAATGCCAACAGAAATGTAACGTACGATAAATAAGTGGAATTTTATCAGATTTCACGGATACCCACTGATTTTTATAGATATTAGGTGACTAGCGGCCTGTCCCAGCTTCGCATGGGTGGTCATAAATTTTTTGAACATTTTAGGATAAACTTAGACCGTGGGTTCGAGCCTCGCGTCTACTTATTTCATA